>CM036907.1:107220589-117220589 GCA_020800305.1 Porphyrio hochstetteri
TTTTTTTTTGCCCATTGCCAACAGTTATTAGCTATCTGGCTGCATTGCTTGGATTTTAGATGGTGGTAGGGAATAATATTTTGTTACTTGTCTTTCATTGCATGACTGTCAATATTGTTCACCATGTGAGAACACTATCAGCCATATTCACAGTTCTGTTGTTGGTTTGTGTTCAATGATTCATGGACCATATACAGTGATGTTAACTGTTAACCACATCTACTCTTCTGGCTAATGCTTCTGGTTTCTCACTGAACAAAGACTTTGTCAGAATCTGTGGCTGACTGGAGCAAGCCAAGAAATGAAGTTAAAGCTTTGTGCTGCCTCAGATGTAAAGTGATGCTTCCTCTAGTTGTAGTACTAGCTCTAGCTCTCACAGGTTTGCTTCCATAGAAGGTTTAGCTATCATAGCAAGATATAAAGCCTAATATATAAGACATATGCTGAGCAGGAAAGAGGTTGCTCTGCAGTGCATGTATTTAAATAGACTAAGAGTTTATTCTTGTGAAACTACTGTTCGTTGGAGCTGCACAATAACAACATATGTAACAATCAAAGCACTTCTCAGCTTGCTCATTCTGACACAGAGTATGTGGCAAAGATGCAATCTGGTCCATAGTAAAAGGCAATGTATTTGCTAGGATGCAGACATAGCAATTCGGTTATGCTTCATTGTTCACAGAAGAAACGTGTCAAGTGTGATTGCATTCATCACGCCTGCTGCAATGCTTTCAATACTTGAAACACATTTACGTTCTTTTTGCAGTCTTATAGTGGAATTTTTTTTAAGTTTTAGTAGATTGCACAAAAAAGTACCCACATTAATAACAGTCAGAACATGTTTTGCACTTCTTGTTGTTATATTGTAGCTACTAGTGAATTAAAAATCAGATAGCTGTGTATTATCAGGTGGTTAGGTGAAATAGAAAAGCCTAGGCATTACAGGCCATGATACTACAGTTGTGTGGCAATTAGCAACCAAAATACTTCATTCTGAATCCATGACAAAAAATTTGTTTCACAAAGCTCCTGATGATAAGGTGGTATGGTTCTTGGACAAGTGACTCTCTTGGTGTCTCATGTATTTTCTGTGCCAATAAAACAGTCCTTTGTATTACTCCCTCTTCTTTTTTTTATTATTTTTTTAGTACAGTTCCTGAATTGGCAATTATTACCAGTTACTTTCTACCTACATGACTGAGACAGGTCAAAATCAGGTGCTGTGTATATGCAAGTGGTAAAGATGAGTTTGACTAGGACATACCAGAGAGAATGTTGGGGGCATATGTGTGCTACATGAATGAAAGCAAAGAGATTACTTGAATTTGAAAACAATGTGCCATATAGGCAGAATTAGGACTCTAATTTTATGCATGTAGTCTGGTTTAACTCTCAGTATTTCTTCCATGTTTATGTCAAGACCTTGAGATTGATAGTTTATTTGCTCTCTCTTCTACCAATAAAATCATGCCAAAGGAAAATTTGACTTCTTTAAAGCTTTTCTTCTTTCTGGAGGTGCCGCCCTTTGAGAGTTTATAACTCTCAAACAATACCTGTGCCAGGCACAGGTATTGTTTTGTGTAAATCAGGAAGCTATTGGTATAATTTTATACTTTCTAATACAAACTGTTATATTGTCTGTCAAATATTTTTAAATAGATGCTGAGCAGTTCTCAATACTTAAGAGTTAGAAACTGTGATTCTCACTTACTAGCCCATCATAACAGTAGAAGGAAAAGTTAGAGGAAAAGACTGCTGTTTCTTACCTGAAATGTGACTAGAAAGGATTGTATGCGTCAAAAGTCAGAAAATGGAAAATGGCATTGGAAAATGTCTTCTAGAAACAGAATAATATTTAGACCCCCTTTTAAGGGATGAGCATCTAGAGCAGTTGTTCTTTCCATGACACTGAGTAGAACAGCGGGAAGAGGAAGGCAACTTAGTTATGTGACAGTGCAGTTCATGCAGTATGCAAATAGAAGGAAGCAAATATAAATGCATTCCTATTTTTTCCCATAAATTAATTGCTTTTTCTGGCACTATCCCTTGCTTTGTGTAAGAAGCCTCTGTTGGAAATTTCATTTTTAACTCTTTCTCAAGCATAAAAATTGGATGGATAAAAGTTCTGTTTGGCAGAATATGCAGCAGACCTCAGGAGTTAGGAGCAGTGATCCCGTTCTTTCCACACCCAGGTGTTGCAGAAACAGTTTGCCAAAGGACAAAAGAAGGTGTTGGGGAAAGAGCTCCCCTGTTGTTTGCTTGCAGGCTCCGTAGATCTACAGAAATGTTCACTCAGGAGGTAAAGCAAGACTACATCACATAATCCTCTTGAGAACTAATACATGTTCAGCAATGGGGAAGGGAGAAGGATTTAATAGCTTGATAGCTCTGGTTTCTCAAAACATTGCCACCTGGGAGAATTTGTAAAGGGCTAACATGGAGAATTTGATCCTCTCCTCTGTCATGTGCTGCAGTAATCCTTGGTTCTTTCCTCATGGTCATGCTGAAAGCCACAGTCTTACCCTCAATGAGCTTCAAAAAAGATTGCTCTAGAAGGAATATAACCTCACTTTCTATGAAAACATTTGCAAATTCAGAAGACTGAAGGTTTGGAAATGTTCCTTTCTAAAAATTTTCCTGTTTTGCTGCAGTTTGCTAAGGAACACCAGAGTGCAAGGTTCAGGCTGTAAAGTAGAAGTCTGCAAGCTCCTAGTAGTTTAAAACCTGATTGGTAGTAAATGAGTCCAGAAAGGAAGAAGAAGAAAACCCAAACCAAACCAAAACACATAATCTATTTGTAAACATTTAAGGTCAGTAGCAGTAATAACTCAGCAGGAGCTGTGTCTAGTTTCAGCTTCCACTTGCTCAGAATCTGTGTCTAATCAGTGACTAACATTGCTACGCACTGGAAACCTCATTTGCAGCCGCACAACTACAAAGGAGCTGGCACAAAAACACAAGCTTAGAAAAGAATGGAGTTTATGCTTAAGCCTTTGGCTTCCATTTTGATTATTGGATCACTTTACATCAATCTAGTATTCAGGTCGCAATTTGTTAATGGTGGTAGCAATAAAAAAACTCTTTTGTTTTTGATGATGGCTTCTTGCAAACAAGCCATTTAATGTCTATGGCAGTCTGGAAAGAGATGCCAGGTCAGCACAAAGCTAATTTGCAGCCAGACAGCTTACTGTATGTGGAGGGTTCCTGAAATGGTGTTACTTTTTTTACTCCTTGCTTACAGTTTATACAGAGCTCTATAGCCAAGACTGAAATTGCCCTTCTTTTTTGCTAGGGCACTCAATCCTCATCCAGAGTAAACTCACATACTAGTATAGGGAGTTGCAAGAAGGAAGCACAGATTATTGAGCAGTGCTCTGTGTTCTCAGTCACCATTTAGTTCTGAGTTTTAAATGCGTAGATAGGAGGTCAGGTAAAGTACTGTGCTGGTTCTGTGTGTCATAGAGTTAATTTGCTTCATAGCAGCTTGTATATTTCTGATATCCATAAAGTAGAAAACATGGACAAAAATGTGCTTGGGTTAGTGCTCAGACACTGTTTAATTTAGAGTTAAATGTACTAACTTGCTGTACTAACAACTCTGCTTTCGAAGAAGGGCAGAAGGACTTATAAGAAGCAGGTTTTGCTAAAAAGTATCCTTGGAGAAGAGCTGAAAGACTGATAAGGAGGAAACATCCTGCCCCAGCAGGTGCAAGATCTGGGGCATTGCCAGGGAGACCTCAAGTCAACATAATCTGGGGAAAGGTAAAGGTGGCAGGGGGAGATTGTGACCACTCACCCAATTCAGGGACTATGCAAATAACCTTCCCACATCTTCAAGGAGCAGGGTGTTAATTTGAACGTGCTTGACCAATAGTAGGTGATGCAATAATTACTAACAAATTACTGTAAATTTAGGTGGGTTTTTCTAATCCTGTAACAAGATAAATAGGTTGTAAATTCTGTGTGTAGGGGGCTAATTTTGTCAAATATCCACCTAGCACCCCTTTCTGCACAGACATGGAATAAATCAAATACCTCTCCTCTGTGTGTATGTTGGTGTGCTGTACACTGTGCAACGACCTACCTTTTGGGACAACAGTTTTTGATGACCCCGATGGGATTGCACTGACAGCCTTGCCCGAATTGTCTTGCTGTACCTGATGAAGAGAAGCAGACCGATGACTCCAGCACACATTGACCTGTTGACCGGGGACTCCACTGGCCCCTCACCTGCGTCAGGCTGTAAGCGCAATGCTATTTGAAAGAGGTATTTAGGACGAAAAAGGGGAGAACAGAAGTTTTAAAGAAACAGTTTTGTTCAAGATGTATCAGAGGAATGCGTGGCAGCAGTGTATGTTTTGGACTTGTAAGGAAAACAGTTTTGATAACACAGGGATTTTTAGCTGCTGTTGAGTGGTTCTTGCATTCTATCAAAGCCTTTTCATTTTCTTACACTGCCCTACCAGCAAGTGGGCTGAGGATGCTCAAGAAGTTGGAGGGAACAAAGCTGTGACAGCAGACCCAAACTGACCAAAGGGATACGATGTGCTCAGCAGTAAAATCTGGCAGAAGAAGGAGGAATGGGCAATATTTGGAGATAAGGTTTTTGTCTTCCTAAGTAAGCCCTGCTTTCCTGGAGATGCCCTGCTAATGTGATGTAGTGAATTAATTCCTTATTTTCCTTTGCTTTTTCATAAAGCTTTTGCTTTACCTATTAAACAATACCAGAACAAGATAGATTAGATCTAACATGAGAAATCAATACATGTTATGAATAATAAATCAATAAATGTTAGTGAAAAATTAAATACAATTATTAAAAATATATATACAGATTTGACAACTATTGATTGAAAACTCCAGTGAGGAAGTTTTCAGTGGATGTGCCCATAGTCTCAAATATCTTTCCCACAGCTGGTCCACCACAACTAGAGTATACTGAGCCTCAAGGGATAGATGGAGAGATATTCTTTACTGAATTTGTTTGAGAATTGCATACATATGAGAGATGTATTACTGAAAAGAAGCTGAGAAACATGGTTTTCATATGGGCCAACTAGCTGCTTACACTCATATTTCTAAGGGAAACAGATTCTTGATTTGCCTGCTTAAGGAAGAAAATAGGATATCTGATATTGTTTTAAACAGGTAAATTAAAGGTCTGGATAAGAGATGCATCTTTGATCAAGATGTACCTGAGATGCTAAAAAAATTAACTATATAGAGAGCTTAGACCTCTACATTTTGCAGTTTTAGCACACATCTTCCTTAAAAGGCATCACATCCATCATTCCATCAAAGAGGAGCATCCGCAGTGGCTATAAGGAAGCACAATGTGCCTACCACTGTAATTCTTAATTATGACCTGAAAGAGAAGGGAATATTGAGGAAAATTCTAATTCTATATGGTCCTCTTAAATTGTCAGAACTTTAAACACAACTTTGACACAAGTGTATGTTTTCACATGCCTTCAGGGAACTGCCCTTTCACTGAGTGACCCAGAGTCTCAATTATCCTAATTTTCCCCTTACCCTCACAAAATCAACCATGAATGAAATAACTTTCTAAAAGCACTTTCCCTATAGGTTGACTTTGGTCGGTAATTTATTAGTCTGAGAAAGAGTAGAGACAAAGAGAGATCAATATATACATTCCATCAGGCATCCAGATACTCTGCACCACTAATGAAATTTGGTTTTAAAAAAATCCAGCATGCTTATTAAATGTACAGTCTGCCCTGATCCTGCTTAGAGGAAACATATATCAAATATCCTTACCCAGAGACTACCATTTTGAATGAGATTTATTATACATAGTCCTATGTCATTTGATGGTCGCTGTTCCAGGATTTGTCAGGTGGGCAAAACTCTGGACACCAAATAGACAGAGTATAATTTGATGTTTTTCTCACATAAAAGTACAAAATAAATCTTGACCAGGAAAGCTTTACATTCTTTCTAGGATCTTTAAATAATATTAATGTTTTCAATTTGGACTTTTTGAACACAGGCCATTCTTTCTCAGTATAAATCTCTAATGCCCCCTTAAATGTTAAATTCTTGGCCTTTCCACTATCCTGTGGCAGTAAGTCAAATACAAGTTCAGACCCACGAGCTCGGGACTAGCAGGAGGTGAAGGAAAAAGGCAGAAAAAGGCGGAAATAAAGCATCACATAATGTAATTCCTTCATTACTTCATATCTATTTCTTTATCAAATAAGTCAGTGAAAAGTTACTGGAACAAAACTGCCATGATCACTTGTTCTGCTGGATACTGGGTCTGCCAAGTAACAATTTTTTTCAGAAAGATTCAGGTCTTTATGCCTTCTATATCTCATGCTAGTCCACTGAACTTAAAGACCAAAATTATAAATGTTGTCTTAATGCAGTCACTACAAAATATTTTAGGATCTGATAGACTTTCTATACTTCTGAGGCTAATCTTCAAGCCTTGTTAAAGTCGGAGGAACTTTTTTAGAGCTATACAAAGTATGGATACAGTGTTTGCGCATAATGTATCTTTATGAATAAATTGGCTCTTTAAAATGAAGTAAGAGAAAAGTTTTTTTTAAATTGAAATCTAACAGGTGAAAACCTGAAACAGTTGAAGTATCCTTTGTTTTATTTTTTAAATTCTGTGCTGACTTCAAAATGAACTACAGATTTGGCCAGAAAAACTCCAAAACATCTGCTCATATGCTTTACTAATTATTTAAAGCCACTTCACATTTTTAAAATTACTTCTATCCATAAATATGCAAAGCAGTGTTGGACACAGTATTAGAGGCTGAAGACAAGTAGATTGACATACAGCTAAACACTAAAATAAGATTTTGCTTCCAGGGAAAATATGTAAATTTGATGCATACCCAAACCTTGTATGTTGTTATACTAGAAAAAAAGGAAATTTTCTTATCTTAAACATACAACTCTGGCCTAAAATTCTTAAAATATAGCCAGAAAAATGCGACATGTGCTACATATTACAAAAGCATCCAATCAAGTAGCAAAACCTGATGGAACTAGAGTGAAAGCTTGACCAAGGATCAAAAAAGCAGAATGTAAAATAAAATATAAAAAGTTTTGTCTCTCAGCATCCTATGGGATTAATATTTTAGTAATCCAAAATTCAGACTTGTGGTTCTAGTTCTCAAGTATCACTTCAGCTGGAATTTAAATTCTAGTGTTGCAGCCAGTCAGCGTGAGGGCTGACAGCATCCTGGGTTCTGTCAGCGTGGGCACAGCCAGTAGATTGAGGGTAGAGCTTTCTCTTCTTTTACTGGTCACTTGTTAGACTTCATCTAGGAACTGTTTTGGGCCCCCAGTTCATGAAAGTCACTGAAAAACTGGAGTGCAGCAGACAGAAGGAAGGAGCACTTACCCTATGAGGGGAGGCTGAGGTTCTGGGCTCATACAGCTTGGAGAAGAGGGAGCTTCAGGGGAACCTAACAGCAGCTCCCCAGTACCTTTGGAGACCTTATCAAGGAGGCAGGGCTGTAACAGGAGAACAAGATAAGGTCATCAGAAACTGAAGGGGAGGTTCTCAGTGTTAAGTATGGAAAATTATGGGGATAATTATACAAGGGACCAGGCAACCAAAGGAGCTCCAGGATGTCTGTTCTCAAAGGTCTCCAGAACACGGCTAAACAAAGCTCTAGGCACCATGGTCTGAATTTGGTCCTGACCTCAACTTGAGGAAACACTTGAACTAGATGACCTGCCAAGATCCCTTTCAATACGAATTATCCTCTGAATGTCTGCTTCTAGAATCTGCTGCTGCTTTCAGAATTGCTGGAAGCCATGCTGCTGCATTTTGAACAATGCTCTGTAATGCATTAAATTCCTGGAGTAAGTCACAGAATCCAGGTTTCCCCGGGTCCTTGGGGTTGGTCTGTACTTTTCAGGGGCTGGGACAGTTTTCCTAGAAGACATATTATGATAATTACATAATTAAAGTCTGTGATTTAATGCAGACTTTCACATTGATTTGCAGAAGAAATCACGGTTCTTGACTTCCTAACTTCAGCCAGCATGACTGTGTTATTTGAATATTGCTATGTAATTTTGTCTTCTTGTGCTCAGTTTCCGTGCTGTTGAGACA
Organism: Porphyrio hochstetteri; assembly: GCA_020800305.1. Lineage (NCBI taxonomy): Eukaryota > Metazoa > Chordata > Aves > Gruiformes > Rallidae > Porphyrio > Porphyrio hochstetteri. The sequence continues at coordinate 107,228,691 of CM036907.1, forward strand.
GAGAAGCCTAAGATCAGGCGTTTTATTATTCCCTGAGTGAATTGCAATTTGTGAGAGCCCATCAGCTTCCTAGCTCAGACCTTTGTCACTTCAGCTAATTAAAAGGGCTGTTTTACTGACAGCCACTAGGAGGTGATGACACAGGCGTTGCCACTGGCTTTCCCAGGGCTTTGATGATTGCAGAGGCAATATATATATCACCCTTGCCAAACCCTGAATCCATATGTCAGAAACATGGTAATATTAGTTTAATGAAACTATGATTTTCAAAGCCTAATAGGATTTTATACACTACATTTTCCTAACTTCAGTTTTGGAAATAGTGGGCTGATTTTTGCGGAAAGCTTTCAGTAGTACTGCTTTGAATACTCCAAAGTGCAAAAAGCAGGAACCAAGTTCTAGGATTTTAGAATGGAAAATTTTAGGTAGTGTAACCAATGCTGACTCCACCTTTAACTTAAATGGATAAAATGATGATGTGGCAGAAGATGGCATTCAATAACACATTTTCAAGTTTTGCACTAGTTAAATATCTGCATGAACACTGTAGGAGACTTCTCCATTGTGGGTTCTAGGTCTGCTCTTACAATTTCAATTGTTAATGTTAAATACAATTTAACATCGACACTAAGTCTACACTGGGTTAGAATTCGGTTATGATAGGTGTTTTACAGTCCCAAAATAAGTCATTAAGTGAGATAAAGAGAGGTAAGTTGGAGCAAGAAAGTATAAGAATAGAATGTGAAATTTTTTTTAGAGACTGGCTCACCAGAGAGTCATACAGTCTCAGTGGATGAATTTTAGTCCTAATTAGAGTATTGTCAGTGGAATAGTTATTGTCCTAATCAGAAACTGTGGCAGACAGGTGGTCTGTTAGACAGGTTGTAAAGCATACACAATGCATAATAAAGTCACCAGAGACCAGACAATGTGCTGACAATGATCCTAGGGCTCTTTCCAATGCTGCCCTGAGCACTGAAATTTTGGGCTTATCCTTCTGATATATATCCTCCTAACTGTATAACTGTGACCTTTGAACTCCTGTGTTTAACATACAGCTCAGTTCTGACTGATGCTGGGATAGCATAAAGAGTGTTACCAGAAGAATGTTATTATTTTTGTCACCTGCAAAATATTAATGCAAATATTTTTGGTGTGCCAATGACTGTTAAGTGTTGAGTGGTTTATGCGATGACAACTTGGACCTAGTTTTACAAGCTGTTACGTGCTTGTATTTCATTTTAGGAAGAACATAGGTACCTCACAGTAACAGAAAAATACATTAAAATTCTTCCAAAATCCGTAGAAAACTTATTTTTCATCACGTGGTTTCCCTAAGCAGAAATGTCTGAGCTTAGATGAGTCATGATCCCAGAGGATGCAGGCAAGGGACAGTATTTGTCTTCTACTTCAGGCTGCCTGAGATTTTCCAAGTAGATCTCCTTACAGCTAAGCTCTCCAATAGCCTAATCTACTCTGAGCTTTTTTAACATACATTAATAATAGATAATTTAATCAATTGCCATGCTGAGAAAACTCAGCCACAGTTATATGTTAAGCAACTAAAACTCAACTCGTTACATGTGACAGGGAGAGTGGATTCATCCTAAGTCCAATTATATTATAGTTTCCAGTGTCCTACATTTCTATTCACAGGTAACACTGGAAATGGACAGTTCTTTGTTTCTTCTTGTGCAATCGTGGAATTATTGCTACAAATTGCTTAAGATTTATTTGGCATGAGACAGGGAGAGTAAATAAGAGATAATGCAGTTTGTAGGCTATTGGTACAAACTAGAGGACTCCTGGATTCATGGCGATTCTTTTATTCAAATTTCACAGGAAGTTCCTGACAGAGAAACAGAGGAAATTATCGAGTTAAAAATCTTTCCATAGGAAATATTCTTTGTGTGTCTTTATGGTTTTCTCTGGTCTTTCTTAGTGCATTTTCTCTCTTCTTGCCTTATTTACCTTTTTCTTCTCCCCCACTCCCCTTGTTCATGTTAGAAACTAATTTTTCATAGGTTTAGGGGCTCTTAATCTAATACTAGATAGTGCTGTCTCAGTTTTTCATTGAGAATACTAATCCATGTCTAATATAACTACAGCAGGACAATTCTTCTTTGTGACTCATTCTTAGCTTTTTTTCCTCTGCCATATTCTTACTGTGCTGGGTTAAGAAAGAGCGCACCCAGAAAACAGGTGTGTTTTTACCTTGATAGTGTTGCAGTGAACATTTCTCATCCTACCCACTGAACTTGTTAGGGAAGCAGCATGTAGTTCAGTAAGGTTGTGGACTTGAAAGCATGTGGCTCGCAGAGATTAGGCTCCTGTATCCCACTTGCTACTTATCAGGTTAGGACTTTTCAGGAGGTTGCATGTTTTTGTTAGAGTGCCTAAACACATGATAAATAAATATTTCATATAGGATCATTTATCATGACTGGGAACATGGTTACATAGGAGCTTTCATAAGCCATTGTCTGAACAAGAATGAGTGAACTCAGGTGAATTTACTTAATCTGTCAAAATCCAAGAATGTTGAACCACTTGCAGTTACTTTATTTCGGAAATTATTTCATGCTTTCCTTCATTTGGTATGTGCCTCCCAATTCCCCACACCCCCCCCACTCCCCCACACCCACCCATGATTTTTCAGTGCTGCATTAATAAAACTGCTGCTTGGCCTTTTGTCTTGATGCTGAGACCAGTGGAAAATGAGTAAATTGCCTAGTATGAAGGCACACCATTCAACTAACATAGGGGAAACCTTAGATGACATAAATCCAGCATGCCTAGGTTTTGATGCCTGATCTCCTTCACATTCATCAAAAGTGATGCATAGAAAGTGTGGTCTTGCAGACGGATGTGTCTGAGCTGGTGGAATAATTTTAGGAACAATTCTGAGATAAATGACAGAATCACAGAATCGTAGGGGTTGGAAGGGACCTCGAGAGATCATCGGGTCCAACCCCCCTGCCAAAGCAGCTCCCTAGCACATATTGCACAGATAGGAGTCCAGACGAGTCTTGAATATCTCCAGAGAAGGAGACTCCACCACCTCCCTGGGCAGCCTATTCCAGTGCTCTGTCACCCTCACTGTGTAAAAGTTCTTCTGCATGTTGGTGCGGAACTTCCTGTGCTCCAGTTTACAGCCATTGCCCCTTGTCCTATCTCCACAGACTACTGAAAAGGGGTTGGCCAATTCCCCCTGCATCCCATACTTAAGATATTTATAAACATTAATTAGGTCCCCCCTCAGTCTTCTTTTCTCCAGGCTGAACAGCCCCAGCTCACTCAGCCTTTCCTCATAGGGGAGATGTTCCAGGCCCTTAATCGTCTTCGTAGCCCTTCTCTGGACTCTCTCCAGGAGATCCCTGTCTTTTTTATAGCAGGGAGCCCAGAACTGGACACAATACTCCAGGTGGGGCCTGACCAGGGCAGAGTAGAGGGGGAGGATCACCTCCTTCAACCTGCTAGCCACACTCTTCCTGATGCATCCCAGGATCCCATTGGCCCCCTTAGCCACCAGGGCACACTGCTGGCTCATAACCAACCTGTCATCAACCAGGACCCCCAGGTCCTTCTCCACAGAGCTCTTCTCCAGCAGGTCATCCCCCAGCCTGTACTGATACAAGTGGTTATTCCTCCCCAGGTGCAAGACTTCACACTTGCTTTTATTAAACCTCATCTGGTTTCTCCCTGCCCAGCTTTCCAGCCTGTCCAGGTCTCGCTGGATGGCAGCGCAGTGTTCCTGCGTGTCAGCCACCCCTCCCAGCTTTGTATCATCGGCGTACTTGCTGAGGGTGGATGCTATTCCCTCATCAAGGTCGTTGATGAAGATATTAAACAGGACTGGACCCAACACCGAGCCCTGGGGAACACTGCTAGTCACAGGTCTCCATTCAGATTCTGCTCCACTGATCACGACCCTCTGAGCCCGGTCCGACAGCCAGTTCTCAACCCACCTCACTGTCCACTCATCTATCCCATGATCTCTCAGCTTTTCTCTCAGGATGTCATGGGAGACAGTATCAAAAGCCTTGCTGAAGTCAAGGTAGATGACATCCACTGCTCTCCCTCCATCCACCCAGCCGGTGATGAGATCATAGAAGGCTATGAGATTGGTCGAGCATGATCTCCCCTTGGTGAATCCATGCTGACTACTCCTCATGACCTTCTTCTCTTCCAGTTGCTTGGTAATGGCATCCAGAACAAGCTGTTCCATCACCTTTCCAGGGACAGAAGTGAGGCTGACTGGCCTATAATTGGTAGGGTCCTCCTTCTTGCCCTTTTTGAAGGCTGGAGTGATATTGGCTATCCTCCAATCCTCAGGTACTTCTCTTGTTCTCCAAGAGCTGTCAAAGATGATAGCAAGCGGCTCTGCAATCACTTCTGCCAGCTCCCTCAGCACACATGGATGTTTCCCATCCGGGCCCATGGATTTGTTTGCATTAATCCCTTTGAGCCGCCCCTGGACCACCCCTACCTCAACTAGAGGGAAGCTCTTCATTCCCCAAACACTCCTACTTTCATCCAGGATCTGCGGGTCCCGAGGGGCCTTTGGAGTGAAGACCGAGGCAAAGAAGGCATTCAGTATTTCCACCTTCTCATCATCACCCGATACCAGGACACCCACTTCATTCATCAAGGGACCTACACTATCCCTGATCATCCTCTTAGTATTCACGTATCTGAAAAACCTCTTTTTATTATCCTTTATATCCCTTGCCAGTTTCATCTCCAAGCGGGCTTTAGCCTTTCTAGTCGCGTCCCTACAGGCCCTGACAACATCCCTATAATCCTCCCAGGTGCACAGACCCAGTTTCCATTGTTCATAAACCCTCTGCTTCCCTTTGAGTTTACTCATTAGCTCCCTGCCCATCCACACAGGTCTTCTGCCTCTCTTTCCCGATTTCTTACTCAAAGGGATGCACCTATCCTGTGCTTGGAAGAAGTGCTGTTTAAATGCTAGCCAGCTCTCACAGGCTTCCTTGTCTTCTAACAGCGTAGCCCATGGGATAGCTCCTAAAAGGTTGCGTAACAGATCAAAGTTAGCTCTTCCAAAATTCAGGGTAGCTATCCTGCTTTTTGGCTTGCTTCTTCCACTCAGGATCTTGAACTGAAGGGAGGGACCTTCACCTCCCTGATGAGCCCGTCCTTGTTAGTAAGAACAAGGTCCAGCACCTGCCCTCCCCTTGTAGGTTCCTGCACCATCTGTAGCAGGAAATTGTCCTCAAACTGCAGAAATTGTCTGGACTGCATACGACTGGCCGTATTGCTTGCCCAGCAAATATCTGGGTAGTTGAAGTCCCCCATAAGGACCAGGGCCTGGGATCTCGAGGCTACTTCTAGCTGCTCATAGAAAGTACTATCAACCCCCTCCTCTTGATCAGGGGGCCTATAGCACACACCCACAATACTGTCACTCATACTAGCGTGACCCTTGATTCTTACCCACAAGCACTCGACTGATGGGTCATCTTTCCCCAGGTGGAACTCAATACATTCAAGCTGCTCTCTAACATAAAGAGCAACTCCTCCACCTCGCCTCCCTAGCCTGTCTTTCCTGAAAAGCACATAGCCATCCATGACAGCATGCCAGTCATCCAGGCTGTCCCACCACGTCTCTGTGATCGCAATGAGATCGTGGCCCTGCGACTGCACAAAGATCTCTAATTCTTCCTGCTTGTTTCCCATGCTGCGTGCATTTGTATAAAGGCATTTTAGTGGGGCAGCAGGTGCAGGTATCCTCAGCAGATCACAGCGAGATTTCCGACAGGGGATGGGCAATAGTGGCTCCACTGAGGAGTCCTCAGGGCAATCCCCAGAATTTTCCCCACTATCACATGGAACAACATCCCCTAGTCCGTCACTGTGCTGCTGGCATTTACCTTCTTCCATTGCCAACTCACGTTGTGTCTCCCAAAGCCCATGCCTAACCCCAAGAGCCATCATAATATCCCCTCCCCCCTTCCTAACTAGTTTAAAGCACGCTCAATGAGCCCTGCCATCTCCTGGGCAAGGATTCACTTACCCCTATGGGACAGGTGAGCCCCATCAGCAGTCATCATGCCAGGAGCAGAGTACACCTTCCCTTGGTCAAAAAACCCAAAGTTCCTATGCCGGCACCAGCCTTTCAGCCACTCATTCAATAGATGGGTTCTCCTGACCTGCTCCGAACCTCTCCTCCCACTAGTAGGGATAGATGAGAATATTATTTGAGCTCCACCCCCCTCAACAAATCGCCCTAGATCACGAAACTCCTTCTTGAAAACACGCAGGCTACACTTCATGATCGCATCCCTGCCTGCTTGAACAATCAGTAGAGGATAATAGTCAGAGGGTCTTACCAGCCCTGGGAGCCTTCTGGTAATATCACGGACCCTGGCTCCAGGGAGGCAGCACACCTCCCTTCGTGTAGGGTCTGGTCTAAAAATGGGGCCCTCCATCCCTCTGAGAAGGGAATCCCCAACCACAACTACCCTTCTCTCTTGCCTAACAGAGGCAGTCTCAAGGCATGCAGACTTCTGCCTCACTCTAGGCTTTCGCTTCCTCTGAGGCAGAGGGGCTGCGCTCATCCCTTCACATACCTCCTCCTCAACTTCTAGGGCCCCAAACCTGTTGCTTAGGAAAACCCAGGGGAGCAGGGTAGGTAGGCAGGGGGACTGCCTACAACGGCAAGACCGGACTGTCTTCCAGCCCTCCTCAGGGTTCGGGTCACTCCCATTTACCTCATTAGATGGCTGGGAGGACAGAACCTGGCTCATCCAATCTGTCTCTACCTCAGCCTCCATGGTGCTCATGAGCCTGTCTAGTTTACCCTTGAGCACATCTACCTCTTCTTGCAGGTATGCTGCACGGCTGAGGAGATCCCTTATGATCTCACACAGTACACAGCCATGTTCAGAGCTGTCTGCTGCCGCAAGCATGTTGTGACAGTCCCTGCACCCCAAGACCTGCACCGCAGCATGCTTCTCGGTTGGTTAAGCTGAGTGGCTACCTCCACAGTGGAAGGGGTTGGGGTTATGGCCCTGCACCAGATAGACACCATTGTGCAGTACCTACCCAAGCGTTAGTGACCCTCTCCTGTCCGTAGGCTGGGCTCCTCTATTTCCTCTGCCCGGCGAGCGGGACACTTGGCTGCCTTCTCTGAGCTCTACTGCTTGCTCGCCTGCGTTGTGCGGGTGGGCAGCCACTAGTCGCTGCCCTCCTTAAGCCCTTTTAAGGTTAGAGGGTGGGGTCACGTGACCTTGGGGGGGGTGAGCTTAGCCGGGCTTCCGGATACTGGCTGCGGATCGATGGAGCTGGTGCCCAGATGCAGGGAACCTCGCTAGACCACCCGATCTAACACACAGCCCCTAGGCTTACCAGAACGATCGCTGTCGCCGATGATCGTCACTCGCCGACTGGTGACACCAACGACTGAATCAGAAACCATGTTGTTAGGGTTATGGAAGGCAGACAAGGATCTGGGAGCCACTCTTCTAGTGAATTCTGTGAGCCTTGTGCTAATAGCAGCTGCGAATTGAGAGTCTCTTACTGAGACTGATGTAATCAAGGGTGTTAGTGGGGATATCTCTAGAATTCAGGGCCCAGGTCTGGAATCCACACAAGAAAAAGTGTTCATGTAATTTTTCACAGTAAGATGGATTCAGAAAAAGGTACAAGGACCATCTGGCACCCAGAAAACTTGTCTATACTGTGTGAGACTGAGGAAATCCAGTCTACTTAATTTATCCTCTCGAGGTTTGAAAAGTAACAGTAACAGTCTACAAGTGTTTTCTTTACTATGGGAAATCTTCTCCCTTCTTACCATGTAAGTATTCAGTCTAGGAAATTGAAAGTGTTTGTGTCTAGGAAGAAAAAAATTCTGATATGGCTCATATTTTTAAAACAGGAAAGTAACAGGGCCAAATCTGACATCTGGTTATCTGATGCTAGAAACAATTCGAACTTCAAGCTTGTCAACACTGGGAAAGTAATGCTTTCCAACCAAGACTGACGCTCAGCCGTCATTTCTTAAGGTTGTGTTCTAAATTATCCACAAGTAATTCAGAATCACTAGGTCAAATCTTGGAAGATGGTTAAAGAATGACATTTTAATGTCAGTATTGCAAATACATCTGCAATAAATATTTAATTTGTAATTTCAATTTACTAGCTGAACATGCAAGGTCGCATAAGCAGTTAGCTGTCAACAGACCATTACCTGCCACTGCCTGCCAATCACCCACAGATGGTCCCATGAAGTCCTCCCCATCAATGCAGCATGCAGGTATTATCAATAAATAGTGGTAGCAGCAGAGGAGTTAAAATTAAGTCCTGTATTGTCACCACAGTCAGTGGTCAGATGGACCATTACATGTAAGCTGACAACCTCACCAATTGCGATTGCCAGGCCGTTGCTCACATATAGGTCATTTCTGCATGGTGAAAAATCTGACATGTGGTTGTGAAGGTCTTCTAGTGGCTCAGTTGCTAAGTTACAGGAGGTTTTGCTTTGATGTAGATAATAAACAGCTGTTTACACAGTATGTTTGCACATACTCTAATAGGATCACTTTGCTTATTTGCTTTTTTTCCTACTAGTTGCACTGTGTTAACATCTGTCAAACAACAAATAGCAATATCTGAAATGCATGAATATCAATGAAGATTCTATTTTCATCATGGGAAGGATATGAATACAAATCTCATAAAAATCTTTTTATTTTAATAACTTTTCTCATTGTAGGATGATTGCCAATTCCTCACATGATTTCTTCACCTTTTATCCCTTAACTTGAAAGCAGAGTTAGCATGACTAATCCCAAAAAGGTGTCATGATGTCTTAAGGCCACATGTTACGATCATGCTGTCATACCTGGCATAATACAATCCACATAACACCTCTAAGTAGTTCATAGATTTATTTATGTCTTCTGGCTGATTTAGAGCATATTGTTTGATAAAAGTATAGACAATCTGGTATGAAAGATCTCAAGTGAGAAAGAAAACACTACATTCATCCACATTAGCCCTGTGCTTAATCACCCTCAAAGTTTAAACATATGCATCTTAATTCTAGTTTGAATTTAGCTCTGCTTTGAGTCATTGAATCTTTTTTAATGCCTTGACCTGAGGGTAACAAGCCAGAGCACATGAAGTGGGGCAATAAAGTTGGCAGTATATCATAGCATCTCCATGAAGTTTTCTGGCACAGTTTTAGGAAGTTTTAGAATTGTTAAGTATAAGTGCTCTCATCTACAAATCTGCCTGGAGTCCCAGTGCAGCTACACATACATAATCTGTGGACAGTGGGTCACTAAAATGCTTTCTGGATGTCCTATCCAAACGTTTCACTATCCATACCACTACGGCAGTATTATTGCTCATGGATACTGAGGCGATCAGCCTCTGGCCAATATTTGTTTGTTGCATGTCAAATAGAAATGCGCACTGATTGCATTTCTCTTGCCCATTTGGAGCTTTACATGAGCAGTTTAACAATACTGCTGCTTCAATGACTTTGATATAAAAGCCTGATTCTGTAATTCTGTGCTGCTACTATAGGGTCATAATGGATACCAAAAAAATCCCCCAAACCAAACCTAAAAAACCCACAAACCCTCAATGCAGGAATGTTTTCTTGAAAATAACTCTCTGTAGTAATTTAATATTGTACACAGTAAAATTATAAAATTATCTCTTGTGTAATATGTATGGTTTTCTAGAGCTGACAGAACTGAAATAAGTAGAACAACTCTTTCCAGTTTTCATTCCTGGAGACTCTACATTTTTCTTTCTAGAGAACCATAATCTACATGTTTGTAGTATGCCAATTTTTTTTCCCCAAACTGTACTGAACTGTATGCCAATTTTTTTTCCCCAAACTGTACTGAACTGCGATTTATGAATAATTATTACACAACAGGTGTCATTTTCAATTAAAAATATGTTAATATAACTGTTATAATTAAAATTCATATACATATATATCAAACTAGAAATTTATTTTTAAATCAATGTTTTTATCAGTTTTTCCTCACTCCCATCATTTGATTTTCTGATAGGGATCCCTGGAATTTTTAAACAAGTGTAGGAAGTTTTAATTAGAACCATTTTCCCTAGCATATCTCTTAATTATATACTTACTAACTCTGAAATAAACATTTCCGGTCACTTGGGCCATATTTATTACAGGACATCTGGACTGGTGACGACTACCTTTTTCTAGACCCAAAATATTTCCTGCCTTATAAGAACATACCAAAGTGACATTTTCATATTAATTTGAGTGGATATTTCCAGCTGCCACACTTTTTGGCATCTCAGCAATCTCTAGAAGCTAAATGTATCTTCTATTTGAATAGACATCAAAATATATGAAGTTTACATTCTTTTTTTTTCATATGTTCCAATATGAGGATTCCCATATATTGCTTCAGGTCATTATCATTATACAAAGATTAAGAAGCGTGGTGAAAGTTTTATTAGCCAGGACTAGATGCTTGAAATTTAGTTTGAATTATTTTTTTGATTAGGATAGGGTGTGAATTCTAAGTGTAGTATCTATTTCTGTCCACGTGCTGAGAAGTCAGGGCATGAGGGGTTTGGATATTTGTCCACAGTATTTACAGTATTTCCTTCTAAAGCTTTTATAATAACAGCATGGTGAGGTATAAAGATCTTGCACAAAATAGCTACAACTTGAATCAGTACCAAGACTGGGTTTTGTCTGCTTTATTAAAAAAAAAAAAAAAATCCTTATTGCTAAAAGGAAGTGATACTACATCAAGATGTGCAAGATTGATACATGCCTCTACTGCACGTTTGGCTGACAACTTTGTCCTGTAACAAAGATAGGGTACAGTGGGAATATTCTATCACCTGGAGATACTGTCATTATTTTATTATTCTGGGGTAAAAGATAAATCAGTCACAAAGCTTAGGAAGAATCATTCTTATTATTATTCTGTAGCAAAAGAGGCAGTAATGAGATGTGTTTTGCAGAACAGTTTTAAATTTAGTAATTTTTACATCATTAACCTGTTATGATGGTGCAGCTTTACCCTACTTGATGGTGGAGTTAAAAACCTCCTATTTCTAAGCTCAGTACAAAGGTCAGGCAACACGATAGGGACCTCCAGCAGACCCACATCACAAGCACTACTTTAACAGTTTGTTGCTGTTGGGGATCTTGGTTTTCTTTATAGCTGGTCTTGGGAAGCGTAGTTCAACACTTCACAGCTTTTGACCTTTCTTCACTGCTTTGGATTGTCTCTGGTAACTTAAAGAACACATTATAGCTAAGAATTTGAATTTTCTGACGTCTTGAAATAGCAATGCAATCTGGGCTAATCAGAGGAAAATGAATGGCTTTCGGAGAGCACCATGTCGTGTTCAAAGCAGGGGTCTGATTCTAGCTTCAGTGGAGTTCGGCAGGAGCTGGCAGCATCTCAGCAGTGCCTTGCAGCTGCCAGTTAACAGCTCTGGAATTAACAGGCAAGTCCACTGCTAATGCCAGATCACAGCCGCTTCTCCTCCCTGCTGAGCTTGCCCTAGCATGGTGTGTCCTGCTGCATGAGAAGGGAAAACATAACCTGCAAGGAGAGAGAGCTGGGAGAGGGCTCCTGTGTTCTGCTGGGCGTGGTGACTCCAACACCCAAACCCAAAATCTTTACTCCGTGGGAGCAATAGAAATCCTTAGGAATCCATAGATTTCCAGTAAGCTCAAAGTAACTGTATGTCTAATTGGAAACATAGCATGGTAGAGGCCCAACACACCGCTGGCTGCAGGAGCATCTTGCACTTGTGAAGGACAGTGCCCACCAAGGTAACAATTTTGTAGTGCAGTGGGAATTACAGTAAGAGTGAGCTTGTTATGTTTTCCCTGAGTTTGTCTAGCTCCCAGCTTCGGGCATTTGCCTCAGGGTTAATGCAATCTGTTTTGATACTGCAGTATCAGGAATCACTGGAAGCTTCCAAAAATGATAGCTAAAACTACTAGGCTGTCATGAAGAGAGTTGCATCCATATGTCTTGGTGTTAGTCTTAGCTGACTGTGAAAATTTCAAAAAAATATATTCCAATTCTTAATGGGCACCAATCTCTGACTCCTAGCTGTAGTTATGCTGTATGCTAGAAGAGGACACTCTATGTAGAGTTTTTGAGGTGTTTTAAAGGTATATTTGTCTGTGGCATTCATGAAATGAGCTCTTCAGAAAAATAATATGACTGGATAAATTGCAAAATACTGGCAATGGCTACACAATCTGCCCTGAGCAAAGCGTAGTCCAGGAAGAAAATTCTCTTTCATTGTTTTCTAGAAGCTGAGGAACAATAAACTGACATAATTGTCTCACTGATTTCAACGAAAAGGAAAGTTGACAGCGATAAGCAGTCTACCTGCTTCTCCAGTGACACCACCACAAGTGAAGGACAACTGCATCAATTTATTGTCTTTTACTGGGGTAAGAGTAGGCAGGGACTTGGCAGAATACCTACTGCTTTCCTTTTCTTACTTTGGTGATAAACTGACCGTTATAAGTTAGAATCAATTTACTTATGAGTAACGTAACTTCTTAATAAGGGAACAAATAGTCTAGTTTTAATAAAAAGTAATGATGCATCTCTAAAATTATGTACAAAGAACTTATACTATTCAAATATCTTTTTGGTGTTACATATCAACATTCATCGTGTTGTTCTTCTCTTTGTCTAAATTGTCTGAAATTACTTTTACACATATTCTATAATAAATTTCAAAATAATCACATTTTGCTACAGCATTCAGTGCCAAGTACTTTTCTGCACAGTGCAGGCTCTGTTTTTGTAAAAACTATGTCCCTAGCCACCTGGCAGCTCATTCTTAATTCATGTGCATTTAGTTACAGCTGGCATAAAAAGCAGAGTTTTCCAAGGACACTCTGCAGACTTGCCCAGTGGAAATTATAACCTCTATAAAATTGTTTCACGATCAAATTCTGTTTTCTCAGGCCTGTTTTGTCAGATCATGGCCTTGGGTAGAAGTACTGGAGCCACTGAGCTGCCAGGATGACATGTCTAGCTAGAATTACACTGAAGGTAACAAAATAACTCTTAAGTAGGACAGACACTTCCATCTGTTGATTCTATTGCAGGGTCAACATTTAAGACATTCAATGATTCTCACAGACACATGCTGCCCACTCCCCAATTTTTCTGTATATATTTCTAAATAAGAGTGGTTCTGGTTTGTTGATGTGACTTGGTTTCAGGTTGTTGTTTTGTGGGTTGTTTTTTGTTGTGGGTTTTTTTTTCTAAACTGCAGGGGTTTTAATAATATTTAAGTAATTTGAAACTATGATTTGTCTGACAGGTAGATTCAGAGATTTCAACAGTTGGGAGTACACCAGAAAGTTAGGAAAGGTGTTATCTAGTGCAGAATATCAACTTCTAAATGAAATAGCATACTTAATATAATTAAAAATAATGACCATTAGCTTTAATATAAAAAATACCTTATGACCACAGAATATGTCCTTATTTTTTCAAGCTTGCAATGGCAATAATTCTGTCTGGCCATCAGAGGAATGATTGCCCAAGAAGGTGGCATGGTTTATACATAACAGTCTGTGGGGACCGTGGCAGCAGGAGGAACAGAGTAGCCTTCAGAGCTTCAGTTAATTGTCCCAGCAATTTGGTGACAGATGTCTTCCACATTTCCTCCCACCCTCACAGGAGCACTCAGGAAGTAAAATAATGAGCAGTGCAAACAATAACACGGTAATATAATACTCCTTACTAAAGGTATCAACAAATAACCACCATGTTCTGGCACAAGTATCTTCCAGTGTTCTGGCACAAGTATCTTCCATTATTCTGTTTTAAATTGGCTGATTTTTTAAAGTTTTGTTTACTTGGATTATTTTGGATGGTAAAATTTAAAATGGCAACTATGCAGGTATGTAGCTTGTTAATATGGATGGATTATCCTTCAGTCAGAAAGTTCTCAAATTGTACAAATGAGTCAGGTTTCTGGGTTTAAGGCATTGGTTTATTCATGCTGGTACTCTGAGATTCTTAAATGAACACCTAAACCACAACTTGAACACACATTTATGACTTGCGGTCAAGTGGGGAGTGTCAACTTCTGTTGCTCATTTGAAATGCAGTATTAGTATAAAAAGCAAACACCTAGACTATGACTTCTGAAAGAGGCTACATTTACAGAGAGAGAAGTTTTTTAAGTGGTTCATAATTCAGAGAATAGAATCAAACCAAATTAATGGAATTAGAAGACAGTCCCACAATCCCACTTCTGCTCATGCTGCAGTATGCAGTAACCATGGCAGAAGTAGTAATGGTAACTGTATACAGCTGAAGATTAGAGTGAAAATCTGCAGTAGAATGCATTTACAAAATTGTAAAATCAGCCTGGTTTGAAAATGGTCAAAGAAAAGGCAGAATTTCCTGCAAACACCTTGCAAAGCTTTGTCCTGACAATTTCCCAATGCAGAGAGTAACCGAAAAACAATACTATGCCAGAGTGATTTGTTCTGTGCCTCAGTATAATGAATAACCCCCCAAATGAGCAAACAATAACCATTCCAAGCAATATTTCAATGGAAAGTGAGATACCTTTTCAGTTGGGAGTTGGATTTTTTTAATTTGAAGTGACAAATTTAATTCATATATTGTATTACTGAAACATCTCTCAATTATTGTAAATGAACATTGAACTGATGTAACTTTTTTACATCCAGTTCTTTTTATATATTATTTTTAAAACCAGTTCCATATCAGTTTCTCCATTTGGTTGCATAGATGTAAACCAGAAGTAATGCAGCTGAAATTAATAAAGCTCTGATTCTGTAAAGCCAGCGCAGAAGACAGAAGAATTAAGTTACGCAGGCTCTTTCTCTTCCATCTTATAATGGAGTAAAACTATGGCAAAGCTATTGGCTTAACTGGAAATCTACGTCATTTACATAAATATGAATAGAAAGTAGACAATTTGTTTTTATTTTCAATAGCCATGATAACTGAGGCCATATGTCCTACTATATAAAACATATGCTCTCCATAACTCCTGTCCATACAGAATTGGCATACATAAATTGCAGCTTACAGTTCCCGTAGAAGTTAATTGCCTTCTGCCTTCTCTTTTTCTACTGAAGTGGTGTAAGGGAACAAAAGGTTTAGTTCAGCATTCTGCCAGTTACAAAGAGTGGTCACAGTAATTTCAAAATCTTGAAAGGAAGTAAAAGGTAAAACTGAAAGGAAATAAAAGATGGTGTTGCCTGTTCATCAAAACACAGGATTCTTTTATCTACAATACCAGTTATAATCTCTTTTGTATAGATAGCTCCTATAGACCCAGGGGTGTGATTCAGTCATTCCTGTTCTTAAATGTAAGAACTGACATGTCTGCTAGATGTTTAAGCTTTGATCATGCTTATTGCAGAACTAGTCAGTACGGTCGGTTCCTAAAGAGTTGTTCAGCTGACCAGCCATGCAGTACCTATTTTATGTTAAGCAGAATTGCTTTTCTAGTGTGTGGTAGATCTGCACTGAGAAGTTTTGGTATGTAAGTCTGAAGCTAAATCCCACCCCAAATGACTTCCTGTATAAGATTCTGAAACAAGTCATAGAATCACGGAATGGTTTGGGTTGGAAGGGACGTTCATGATCATCTGATTCCTACCCCCAGCCATGGACAGGGACACCCTCCACTAGACCAGGTTGCCAAAAGCCCCAAACAACCTGGCCTTGAACACTTCCAGGAAGGGGGCAGCCACAGCTTCTCTGGGAAACCTTCAGAGCGAATAACTTCTTTCTGATATCTAATCCAACTCTACCCTCTTTCAGTTTTAAAACCATTACCCCTTGTCCTATCACTACATGCTCTTATAAACAGCCCCTTTCCATCTTTCAAGTGTCCATCAGTATTACACAACATCTTTCTAGAATTGAAGTTAAATGCTAACAATGCTCATACGTTCCTACTCACTCCTATTAAAGAGAGAAATTCTCCCCACATCAGGACTACTGAAAAATTATTCTCTTTCATGCGATATTAAATATTGATAAAAGGGAACTGAAGGTACCCTGGATATAGTATTAGAAATCACTTTGGAAGAAACAGTATTAATGGCTTGGTGTACTTTGTAAATAACAGTAATAATGTCTAGTGATATTAATAATATTAAAAAATCTGCATGGAATTCCAATAAATATATGGAATTACAATGTTTTTACAGCTTAAAGAATTAAATTTTAATTCACACGAAATGTAAAGACTATCATGTGAGAAAGACTTGGAAAAACCTGAATATTTTTTTGTAAACTGTATATCCCACAAACCGTCAGATTGAGGTCATTAATTATCAGCCCATTTATTTAAAATATGATTTGCTATTCTTGGTTGGGCTTCCTCATCTATTAGTTCATATGCTATTATTGAAAAAATTGAAATATTTCCTTCCAACAGCATGTACAATAATTGCTGTGTATAAAGTGACAGTGCTAAGAAAAAAGTCTTTTAATTCGTGATGTACTTCACATGTTCATTCCACTTTTCATAACATTTTCTGTGCATGCTATGGATGAGTTTTCAGTACTCTTTTTCCAAATTATTTGCTATTTATCTGTTTCATAAAAAAAGTTTCTCATGACTGTGATAATGAAGTTGCTCTACCAATAAGGAAGCTTTAGTTTTAACTTTTCAGTGTTTTAAAAAGTCCTGATATGGTTGCATATAAGTGTCTAGGTTTATCCTTTTCTGAATAGCTATCAATTAACTTGATCCATTAGATTTATCCTCTTTACTTCAAGGTAAAATCTAGCAATCAGAGAAATATCCTGGTCTCCACTCAGATTGGAGTGTTCACCAGGGAAATAGTAGAACAGTCAGTGCAATTGCTTCCTATAACACCAGTTCAAAGGATAAAATAGCATGTCAGAGAACTTAGATCATGTCTCATCCAGCTATCAGCAGCATGCAGACCACAGGCGCAGCACAGTCTTGTAAGCCATGGCTCTGAGAAAACCTAATCTCAGTCAATGATTTTAGAGATCTACTTGTTCGATGCTTTACTCTTTCCTGATTGTGGTGATGGATGCTACCCTGCACTCAAGAATGATTAATTCATTTCAGATATCTCAAAAGTAAATTGGTTATGGTTTCTACCTAAAGCTGATCCTACATGCCAGGGCTTTCTACATAAGCGTTAGGTATCACTGTGCTGACACAAGGAAGCAGTTATCAGGAAAGTGGAAGATAAGCCTTTTTGTACTTTGTGAACATCTTTAAAACCAATGCATACTTTACATTGCTCTGGTAATGTTTACATACCACATTTACAAAATATCCTTCTTAAGGATCATCTCAGCAGGCTCTTTTAAAAGAACGATGAGTATCACTGGACAAGCTCCATGCATTGTCTGGGTTCAGTCCTGTGCCAACCATGCAGTTCTGGTTGATCCAGGAATATGTCATGGTTTGTGTGTGCCCTGTTATGAAGATACATGAATGGGTGTTATCCATGTCTTTCTATGTCTATCTTAAGATGCAAATTTCAGAAGACGTGGAAATTTGTTCCAAATACTATGCAGATACTTTACACTGTTTTCAACACTGCCACAGACCCAGTGCCTTTTTCATTTGCTTTGAGATAAGTTTTACTTTATACAAGATAATTCAGGCAGTTGTTTTTTGTATATAAAAGAAATGGATTTTCTGTACTGATACAATGTGATCTTAATTGTATTAGGCTGCAAAGTTGCAAACAAAAGCATGGGGGATTTGTTGAGACTTGAGATTAAAGTTCTCTTTCTGTGGGTAAACCCAATGACATGGATATTTCGCAAATGTATTTGCCCTCAGCAACTTCTTTTTTTAAAGTCATTCATAGAGTGTACTGCTTAAATAAAAAAAGCAAGAACAAAACCAAAAACAAACAAACAAAAACCCCAACTCGTTTATGTGCCATGTAGTACACAGGGTCCTGTGGAGGTCATCTGAAGTGCATGACCCATTTTGAATTCCTTCAGTTTGCATGACTTTGTCAGTTTTAAACTGACGATTCTGACAATATTTCTCAGCATCCCTGCTGAACATTTAAATCTGGCTTCCTACTGCTTTTCATACTGATGCTTGCCTTCAACTTGATGAAATGAAGTCATAATTAAACAAAAAACATTCCATAAATAACTATAAAATCTCACTCAGCCTATCATTTGAGTTGCCTGCAGGCATCTTTAGATACTTGTTTTTATTTGTGTTATGTGGCTTCTCTATAATTCTAATAACCCTGTTTTTCCTCTACATCTTTCTCTAATTCCTCTCAGATGATGTCAGTTTACGAGATTACTTTACTTCTCTTAGATGTCTTTCCAGGACTCGGTGACCTCACTCTGCAGGAGTGGACACTCGGAATGTGCAAGTGTGCGGTAAACTTCCTGCCTCTTTATACCAACTATCCTGAGATGCTTTCCACAATTCTTAATGTACGAGGGAAGAAACTGCAATGATGCCAGAAAGCTGCTCTGAAGTCCCTGATGATTCTCAGAATCTATTTTGCTTGTGGGGTCATTCAATTATGACTGAAATTAGTTCAGTTATTCATTTTGGTTTGCAAGTATAAAAATAGAAGATATTTTGAAATCTGGGGCTGCATTCAAACTGTGATTTGAATAAATTGAAGAATAGTTATAACTGTGGGGACTGGGGGCTGTTACATTTTTACGTAAATGCTGAGACAGCAGACTTGTGTCAAGACCTCCCTACTGAAAACTTCAAAGGCATTCCTTCCGGGCAGAGAGTTTATTCTAGAATTGTGGAAGTTCCTCCCTGAGGTTCAAAGGGTCATTGCTAGAAAACTTATGTGTAGGGACTGGTGACTTGAGTAAAAAGCTAAAAAATAGTTTGAATATTGACTATGCTCACAAGGTGACAGGATGTGGGAATTAGTCAACAAATAGAAGACAGGCAGATGTTTGGGGGATGATGGGTGTGTGAATGTGGTTACAGTGTGAATAAAGAGATTTTTCTAGTATGACAAAAATATTTTATCCAAAGTCAAACCAAGTCTGGTGTCAAAACTGCTTTTAAAAGAGCTATCAAGGAATGAGGAAAGATCCCAAGTTGTTGGGAAAAAATCCAGAAGTGATGTGAAGTCAGCCAAGTATATTTTTGCTAAGCTTTCTTTTTTTCCTTTACTTTGCACGGGGGACAGATAGGATATCAGGACGAAATATGTCAGATATGACAAGACTGGAAGAATGGAGCTAAGGCAAAATGCTTTCTATGTTTTAGCTGGCAAAACTGTGCAGAGAGGTGGTTTTATAGTCACTTCAGAGTCCTGCAGGACTAGGATATCTTCCCCTGTTCTTGGCTCTACCATTCTTACAATGGGAATGTTTAGGATTATATCTTCTCACTGTACCCCACCAAGGAATATTGGTGTATACAGACTGTTCAGTATCAGGAATACTCCAGCCTCTCCAGAAAATCCCAATTTTCTTCTCAGTAGTGCTGCCTGCTTCAGATATTCGCAGTCATCTATTCCTTGGTCCTTGTATTCAATCCTCTACTCATACCCACATATGCCAAAAGATTAACTAAAGTTATGGGGTGACTAATTTAGGCTGTTGGGTACCACTACATACAGTTCCAGAATATAAAACACTGAGTCACTTGCTTATGAGAAAAGCAAAGCTTTCTCGAAGGGTGATGTCAACCAAGAGTAAGACACAGCGTGGCTGCTACTGACCCAGTAATTTGACCTTTCTTCTTGAGCACCTTCTGTTATGAATACATTTCAGCAAATGAATGCATGCATAAAATAATCCTCAAAAACATATTCCACCAATCTATTTTCTACAGACAAGGACAAGGGAGCAAATATTTGACAGGCATCAATCACAGTGCCTGTCACACAGTCGAAGTGAAATCTGTGAGAACCTCTGGAGGTGAGGACCCACATATGCTGAATGCTATCTATCAGTGCTAAATCTAGGGTACAGGCTATGTTTAGCAGTCAGTATATTTAAGCAGACAGTACGAATCTGATGAGACACAAACATATAGAAGAACAATTTAAGTTCTATATCAGTAAAATAAGCATTTCCAGGTATTGTTGTCAGTACTACAAAATTTCTGAAGTGACTGCTGGCACACTTTTGGCCTGAGTCAACAGGAAATCTCCCCAGAAATTGCTTTGCAAAATTTGAGAGTTAACATAGGACAGGAACTATTCCCAAAAATCAGATCCAGATGAGATGAGTTTAACAGTTAGGCAGGGACTGTGTAGTCCCATTTAGTCTTGGGAAGAGAGAACAGGTACTGACTAACTAACTGTCAGAAAACCAGTAGAAAGACATGTATTCTCTGAATCCGCTGGGCCACTGGCCCAGTACTGAATCAGAAGGAAAAATATAGGCAGTTGTATTTCTTGACATTTTTCATGTGGAAATGTATATTTTCTGCACAGCTTGGTTTCTTTAACAGCACAAAATGATTTAAATGGTATTTTTCATATTTTTATTTTGTTTGAACATATGTTACTGCATTCAATAATTAACCGAAGATGAAAAGAGCTTATTGTCTAATGTATGTGTGTGTCTGTGTGTAGTTCACAGTAAGTGAAAGTAAAGATGTTAGACTCTTGCTGCCAATGAAGAATGAAAGCTAGAAGGTCAAGTTTAAAAACAATGGATTTCTTTTCTGGCTGTTATTCTAGTAACTAGTAACTAACATATTAGTAATGAACTGGGAATGTGTTTGACTTGCAGATTTACGTTAGCCTCTCATATTGTTATTATCACATTTTTTTAAACAAGAAATCAGACTGCAAGTGTGAATTCTGATTGAAATTAATTCAAATAAGACTACTATCATCCATGTGAGAAAAAATTGTTTCTCACAATTAATATTTTGAGTTGAAATGGAATCACTTTTCCTCCACACATTTTCTTACATTCCCAGTACATGAACTTAATCACACCAGAGGGGATCCTTCATCATCTATAATTTGGTCCCTCAACTGCAGCCATAACTTTAATGTAATTTTAATAATATTTGTGCTATGTAATGGCTTGTAATAGGCTCTAGAATGATTCTCCACTCTAATCTGTGCTTCCTCAATGGATTCAACAGCAGAGTATAATCATCAGCTACGTGAAAAGTAACTGCCATAGAGTCTGAAGCTTTCAAAGTTAATGCTGCACTACTAAAATATTGAAGTATCTCGCTTTATGACAGCAAAAGCCTTTACTTTATGCATAGTACTTTAATCCAAGATATTTTTTAGCTAAATGTGTATTGCTGCTGGTTGTCTTTGTTGCCTGATTGAATGTTTTATGTTACTCCATACTCTTTATGATTTTTTTATAACTTTATACTTTTACCCACTAAACAGTAAAAAGAAAAGTATAACTTAAAATTAACAAGTTAAAATAACTTTTCTATAGTCTGACCGAAATACTTTGGATCTTAAAAGCTCAAATATTTTCCAATTGATGTGGATACAAGATGCATATATTACCCACTTTTATTTCAGTTTGAAATAAAAATTAAGTGTTGCAATGTATTATCATAATCAAAATAAAAATGTCCACATTCTCCTTAGTATACATCACTGCAAAAATATATATTTTAGACACCGAAATTTAATTTTCAAAACAAATATTCTTCAAATGTAATGTCATTTGGATATAGACCTAGATATGGATTTAAAATTTATATCTGGGATGTAAAGATTCATCTTCTTGTTATGTCTTCATATATGACCAGGTTTTTGTAAGAATTCTGCCTGGATTTGAGAGTTGCATGTTCAATATGTTATAGTGTCACTGTGGGTTGACCTTGGCTGGCTGTCAGACCCCCACCCAGCTGCTCTGTCACTCCCCCCTCTCCCCCCCACCGCCATCAACAGAATAGAGTGGGAGAAAATAAGATGGAAGTGTTCATGGACTGGGATAAGGTCAGGGAGATCTCTTACAAATTAGCTTTGTGGGAAAAACAGATGTGAGTGCAGAAAAAATATTTTCATTTACTGTCAATTAAAACAGTTTTGGGCAATGAGAAACAAACTAAACCAAAACCTCCCTCCCATCTCTTTTTTCCCCCACAAGGCTTCTACCTCCCCTTTCCTGCTGCAAATGGCACATCCAAGGGAGAGTGGAGGCTGTGGTCAGTCCATAACAGCTCTGCTCTGCAGATCCTTCCTCCTCACCCATGCTCCAGCATGGGTCCTTCCACAGGCTGCCAGAAAAGCCTACATGTGGTCTCTCCATTGACTGCAGGGAAAATTCTGCTTTAGGCCCCCCACCACCTCCTTCTTCTCTGATATTCACTGTTTCTAACTTCCCCCCCCCCCCCCCAACACTACTCTCTGCCATCCGGTAGTTTTGTCCTTTCTTAAATATTTTCCCTGATGTGCCCCCACCGTGGCTGTGGGGCTGGGCAGGGCCTTGCGGTGGGTGGGTTGGAGCTGGTTGGAACTGGCAGTGTCCAGCACAGGGCAGCCCTGGCCTTTCCTCACAGTGGCCATCCGGCATCCCCCGCTGCCAGTGCCAGGGCACCCACACCCCTACTAATGTACTTTTAAATAATGAAATTTAAATATTCATGAAGTTTTGACTTTTAAAAATATCCAGGTACATTTGAAGGTTATTTTGCACTTTTCTGAGAGTAATAAATACTTGACTTTGGATGTTTTCACTTGTTAACTCCTCCTTTCTACTTCCTTCTTAGATGTTCATAAATTGACTCAGAGAAAAGAGACTTGAAATTTTTTTCCGCCCTGATTTCAGCTAGGTAGTTCTAACAATCAGAGTATCTAAATATTAATGGTTTATACAACAAAATAATGCAGTGTCCATGAGGACATAACGTTTTAAAAGAACTGTGTAAATACCAGCAGATCAACCATGATATTCCTGTAACTTAAGACTCCAAAAACTCCTGGATGAGTTTGAAAGCCGTAGGCATGGCTGATGTCAAGACAGCTGAAAAGTTTATTGTAAAGGGTATAATTATGAAGACAGATTTATGGGGCATCCTCCCAGATGAGGTCTTAAAGAACTGAAAGACATAACTCCATGCAGATACATGGCTGAAAATTGCACTCATGTGACATGCTTCTATCTTTGATCAGTAATTAAAGGGTTTTCCTTTTTTCCTTCAGCATTTGTTTCCTTCTCAATGGCCTGCAGTCATTCAGGATGATCAATGATTTAATCATGTTATCATTCTGTCAGTCTCAAATCCTTTTGTGGGATCTTTTACAGTTTAATAGAGATTATTTTCAGGTTAGAAAGATCTGAAGAATTCAAGATTAAGATCTAACCAGACCCCACATAGCCATCCAGTGTTGATTTGCAGTCTTGAATGATAAAATCATTTGAGATCTTTCTATCTGGTTTCAAGAACGCCTTCCTATTATAAGTGTATATGAGGATCTTGTTTAGGGAGACCATTTTTCTCTTGGTTTATTTCTCATTTTCCACAACAATCTTCAGTGTAGTAGCAGCAGTATCAAATCTCTAATGACATCCAGAAGTTGCAAATTAAGTCTTCTGTTGTACCATTTGTTCTGAATTTTCAAATTTACATGTGTATCTGCAAGTACATCTCTTGTCAAAATGGAACAAGATGCAGGACTTAAAATTCACACTTACTTCAGTCACCCTTCCTATAAATGTTCTTTTTTAACACAGGACAAAAGGAATGACAAGATACTTATACTAATGCAATTATTTAAAAGAGAATGCAATAATTCTGAAATCATTTGTGACACTAAACATTTCCACAGTAAGAGTCATTATTGGGTAAATGACTGTAAAAATGCTGCTTACCTTAGGATCAGGCCTCACTTCCCCTAGTTTTGCAAAAAGCCTCATTAGTTTTGACAGGAATTTTTATTTTTTTCTGTATCTTTTTTTATCCTCCCCGTACCTTATTAGTACGGCAGAACTGAAAGAATTGCACATAGGTTGCAAAATGTAGTTGTACCATAGATTTAAGCAGTGATAACAATGATGTTTCCTCTTTGATTGTCTATTGGCTTTCTGATCATTCTTAGTATATAGTGATTATTAATGGTTTCATAGAACTATTTTTAATATGTCTAATCTAATTCTTGAATGGGAATAGCAAGTGAATAACCCATAACTCTGTATGTATGCCAAAGCTTGTTTTATGGCTTCTGCATTGTTTTGCATTCATCACCATCTAGTCTTGGCTGTCAAATTATTTCCAAGTCACTCAAAGCATGAAAACTTCCTGAGAATCTTCACACATGACTTTTTATCCCCCTGAATAACTTAATATATGAACAAACTTTGTCACCTCAGTATTTATTTCTTTTCTAGCTCAAGCTAATACAAAGCAGATCCCAGTATAGATCTCATTTGGACCTAACTAGAACCTCTGCTACAGAAAACAGATATTGATTCATACATTTTGTTTTATCCTTCAAGCATGAATTAATACAATTAGGCTTTCAAGAAGAATCTTAACAAAACTAATCTTTCAAGATATAAAAGAACCTTTTTGAAAATGTAATGGAACCTTCAACTAAAATATTAGAGGTTACTCAAGCTCATTGGATTTTTCATTGCTTCCAAGCATAGACCTG
Source organism: Porphyrio hochstetteri (assembly GCA_020800305.1). Lineage (NCBI taxonomy): Eukaryota > Metazoa > Chordata > Aves > Gruiformes > Rallidae > Porphyrio > Porphyrio hochstetteri. Next base: position 107,253,298 of record CM036907.1, read on the forward strand.
CAAAAAGTGATTTGCCACTAAAGAATCCAAGTTATTTCTTTCCCATCATATCATAGTTGTCTTTACGTCTACTAATTCTATTCTTTATTATAATTTCAACCAATTTACTTGGTATGGAAGTTCTGTTTCATTGGTTACTTTTTCCCTAGACATTACTTTACAATTTGACATCACTATTATTACATTTTGGTCCCTAGGTACTAAAACTCTTTTAAGTGCTAATGTGCTCAGAAGAATTTAACAGTTTGATGGTTTCTTCTTCAAGTTTTGGGGTGACTCCCCCCTTGGTTCCATTCTTCATTTTTTGTTTTTTATAAAAATGCTTCTTCTGTTCTTTTTTTTGCAGATCCTCTGGCTAGTGTTCTCTAGAGAATGATTCCAGACTAGGAATCTTCCTAAGCTTCCCTACACTAAGGACTTAGTTTTTCTATTTGGGGCCTGTATTTAATTTAATTTAGTTTCTATTTACCATATAGCTTGGTGTGCAATATATTTCAATAATGTACATACACAGATTGCTTGTTTGTTAAACTGTAGCTTCAACAGATGAAATAAATTGCCTGGGTGTATGCAAACATTTAGTACTGTCAGTAAAAAGTTATAAATACTTGTGACAGGAAGTTTCCTTAGTATTTAAAATCTGAAATGAGAAGTCCAGAACACACAGATTTAGGAAGATTGATACCAACAAGACTAGATTTTATGTGAACTTTAGTTTTGAAAAACATTATCTAAGCCTTTCAGGATTGGTTTTAAAGAATGTCAATTTCCTCTTTAAAGAGTCCAAGCAATTACACTGGCTTCTGAGACACCTCTTATCAAAATATTTCCCATAGGTATTTTACAGAACTATAGGTTTTTCAGGCTGTGGCGCCTGTATTTAAGCTTTGCTCTGTCTCCCTTAGGCCAAAAGCTCATGAATCATAATGCTACCTGCCTTCTGAGGAAGGCAAAGGGGATTAACTCAGTAGTTGTGGGCTGATTCATCCTCTCCTTATGCCCTTTCTATAAATAGCCACACTGTTTTTTGGTTTTCTCTGATTTCTTCTGAAGTTTTTCCTTGTAATCCTGCAGATTTGCTCTTGATAGAGAAGGAAATTGAAAAGGGCAATTGGTTGGATTTTTGTTGAGGGGGGAGGTGGTTTGAGTTTTTTTTATTTGGGGGCTTTGTTAGTTTTCTGGGTTTATTTTTTTGTTTTCTGGGGTTTTTAGGGTTTTGTTTTGGTTTTTTTATTTAAAGAAAGGGAGGTGTGCAGGGAAGAATGGATAGGAGAGGAGGAATGCATCAAATAATGAATAACAGGAAATTCAAACTGTGTGAATCATGGCAGAGGTAGCTGGTGTAATTACAGGTGATTCCTGTGAAAAGCTTCATTGCTCCAGAGAGAATATGAGTGTTGGGGGACAGGTAGGGGGGGAACAAGAAAAAAAGAAAATATTAATTAAATTTGTGAAAAATCTCTTTCTCATTTCAATGGATGTTTTTCAAGAGGTCCAGTCAAAAAATTGAAAAATCCTTTGCAGATGCCATTATAGTGTCTTTTCCATTTTGCTTTTTTGAAGGTGTCTCTCTGGAGTGACACTGAAGTCTTTAGGACTGGTATCATATATGCTTTGCCCAGTGTCTTAGTAGCAGATCAGATGACCTCGGGTTTTCATACAAATAACATAGTAAGTGAGCTAAGAATATATCAATAGACAAATCCCTGTCTATCAATTAAAACCTGTTAGGTTGATTCTTGTATATTTTAAAAATATTTTTAGCTTTAAATATGCAGGTATTCATGGACTTGTGCAGCACTATCACATATACAATATTCGGCATCCTCAGACACTTTCTAGGTTTTACTCTGATGATGCTAAAGAACACCTGAAAACAATTGAGAAATGACAATTTTTGTATCTTTTTCTACATCTAATTAATTAAGAATAACCCTTTCACTTGTGAGCCACCTGTCAGAACTACTTAATAAATAGTACTCCACATCTGTCATGATGTTCAGTAAATCTAATTTGTGAGTGGGTTTCTTTAAATATATATAAAAATATAGTTTTGCAAGTGCTATTTTCAGTCATTAGATTTTAATAGTCCTGTGCAGAAAGTTACAAATATTTTTGTAGCATATGTCTTATGTTCTTTTTTCTTTTCAAGGACAATACAAGCTATGCATGCACTATTAGTAGTTTTTTGCTTCTAAAAGATTTTCCTCCACAACCATAGTTGGTTTTTTTTTGTTATAGAAATTATTTTTAGGAAAAAAAAATGCCTTGAAGATTTTATGTGTGCTGTAGACCACACAGCAATTTTATCACACCTGTTAGTTGAACTTGGGACCTCACAAATTCAGAGAAACCAACTAATAAAGAAAATATTTTCTGCTTTTAGAAAGAAATATGTAGTGTATACTATTACAGTCATCTCTTTATTTTTTAGTGACTCTTGAATATTCTGGTAAATGATGTCATTAAAACCATCTAAGACTATTAATGATGAAAGCCCTCTGAAACAGTGACACTCTTGTCCTGTTCTCATTGGCCTCCTGGCAAATGCTGTTGACACAAAAGTCTAAGTAATTTCCTTACTCATTTTTTCTGGAATACTCTGTTTTCCAAAAAGCATAGTCATATTCCAACCTTCTATTTTTGACATTAAGAACAAAGACCATAATCATATTTTACACTGTACTTTAGGAACAGTAACTGAAATGTTTAGAAGGACTTGGTTTTGATTTGAGGTATGTGGGAAGTAAAGGAGAACAACTAATACTTGGAATTTTCTACTTGAATTATCCTAAGCATGATCTGTGATAGACACCAACACAGAAAGCGGGGTGTTTTTTTTCCTATTTCCATGGATACAAATAGTCTGTACCTAAGAAAAAATACACAAAACTTCTGGAACTTTTAAAGCTCAGGAAATTGTATTTTCAGGTTGTGCATCAAGGTGGCTTCCCAATGTGAGAAAGATCTATTGCCTTGTAAAGATATTTAATCGGCAAAATGCCCACCATTGTTCCTTTGCAAAATCATTGATTTTAAAATCCCTCACTATGGTGCTAATCAGTTTCTTCTAGCTCCACTGAGTTTTGTAGAAATATTCTCCACCTCTTACCAAGGCTTCCAGTGAGCTGACCAGCTGAGGGCAGAAATATATTCGGTTTGCATTATTTGTATTTCCTACAGGGTGAAGGTCACCTGTCAAAACTATGGGGAGCACATAGGAAGAATCTTTAATCCCAGTCTCAATGCTGAGGAAGGACTACAGCACTGGGAAGACTGAGGATACATCCCAAGAAGGATGGTCTCAAAATGAAAGAGGAGAGAGAATAATTGGAGTATGTTGCAGGTTGGGTGGTGTCTGTAAGATTCACCCTGCCTGATAGCAGGCATTTCTATAAGATGTTAAAGAAATTAATGCCTTCACAGTCAATGTATCAAAGTACTTATTCATTAATTATAGTACTTATATGATGGATAGGAGTAGAGGTTCCTCTTGCCATATTTTCTAATGGGCTTTCACGGAAGAGAAAGATACCTTTAAAAAAATAACCATTCTGCAGGAGAGAAGTGAAACAGTTAAACTGCAAGTTAATGTCTTTCTTTCTTTCTTTCTTTCTTTCTTTCTTTCTTTCTTTCTTTCTTTCTTTCTTTCTTTCTTTCTTTCTTTCTTTCTTTCTTTCTTTCTTTCTTTCTTTCTTTCTTTCTTTCTTTCTTTCTTTCTTTCTTTCTTTCTTTCTTTCTTTCTTTCTTTCTTTCTTTCTTTCTCTCTCTTTCTCTCTTTCTCTCTCTCTCTCTCTTTCTCTCTCTCTCTTTCTCTCTCTCTTTCTCTCTCTCTCTCTTTCTCTCTTTCGCTCTTTCTTTCTCTCTTTCTCTCTTTTCTGTTTTGCCTTGTCTTGCCTTTCCTCCCCTCCTTCTCCTTCTCCTTCTCCTTCTCCTTCTCCTTCTCCTTCTCCTTCTCCTTCTCCTTCTCCTTCTCCTTCTCCTTCTCCTTCTCCTTCTCCTCCTCCTCCTCCTTCTCCTTCTCCTTCCCTTTCCCCTTCCCTTTTCCTTCCTTCCTTCCTTCCTTCCTTCCTTCCTTCCTTCCTTCCTTCCTTCCTTCCTTCCTTCCTTCCTTCCTTCCTTCCTTCCTTCCTTCCTTCCTTCCTTCCTTCCTTCCTTCCTTCCTTCCTTCCTTCCTTCCTTCCTTCCCTCCTTCTGCCTTTCCTTCGACCTTTCCTAGACTCTTCATTCAGTTAGCTGCCCTATGGCCTGTCTGCCTCCTTAAACCTCTTTTCTGTTTGTCTAAAATGACTGTAAATTCTGGAAGGCAGCTCACACAATGAGGTAATTCATATTAGCCAGAAAGGCTGATGGAGGTGAGGACTAGTCACAACTTCCAGCTCCCCGGCCTTCCTGGAGACAGCATGAGGTGACTGCCCTTGCAGTGTATGGAGCTGATTTTTTGCCTGAATGGCTGTCTTTATGACTAAGAAGCAAGATGAACAGAGGAGTCAGCAGTATGCCCTGGCAGTCAAGAGGGCAAACCACATCCTGGGGTGCATCAAACACAGCATAACCAGCAGGTCAAGGGAGAGGACAATCCCACTATATTCAGTGTTGGTGTGGCCTCATCTCAAGTACCATGTGCAGTTCTGTACCCCAAAATAGAAGGATTTTACGGTCCTTGAGTGCTTTCAGAGGAGAGCAACAAAGCTGGTGAAAGGGCTAGAAGGGATGTCCTGTGAGGAGCAGCTAAAGGTCTTTGGACTTGTCTACTTTGAAGAGAAGGAGGATGAGGGTCAACCTCATTGTTCTCTACAGCTTTCTGAGTAGTGGAAGTGAGGTGGACCATGCTGAACTCTCCTCTCTGATACCTAGTGATAAGCCACATGGGAATAGATCAAAGCTGCATCATGGGAGGTTCAGACTTGACATTAGGAAGCATTTCTTTACTGAGAGGGTGGTCAATCACTGAAACAGGCTTCCTAGAGAGGTGATTGATGCCCAAAGACTGTCACTTTATAATAGGCATTTGGACAATATGCTTAACAGCATGCATGTCAGCCCTGACATGTCCAGTCAGTTCGACTACATAGATGATTGTTGTGGGTCCCTTCCAACTGAAATATTCAAGTTCTATTCTATTCTATTCTACTTTATTCTGTTCAGAGCTGTAAAGTCCCAGGCAAAAGTCACATGTGGGCTGTAGAGTACAGCCTTGGCTAAAGACTCCTGAAAGACCAGCAATGATATACCTCAATTGTAAGCTGTTTATCATCAATGTCAAATCTACAGGGCAAACCAGATGTACACTTTAGTCTGAGTTCTGTTTGATGGGAGACTTTTTATCAGCCAGCAGAGACTGAATGCCAGAAAGACCTGTTGTGAACAGCAGGAGTGAGAAATAGGAGTCTGATTCTACAGCCTGTCTTCTGGGCAACACCTACTTAGTTTGGCCACAAATACCTTCATGAACTTTTGATACAAACTCAACCACCCTCAAAAAAAATGAAAATGCTGCCTAAGATCTTTGTGTCTCTCTTTGGTCTTTCTGATGGAAGCCAACAAATATTACATGGTAGTGGCTAAAGGAGGCATGCTTTTCTCTAGATTCTGAAGAGAATTCACAGTTCTAGCTAAAGATGTGGAAACCTGTGTGTATGTTGAAGCCTACTGCTTTGGGAATCCATGAAACATCCAGGTTCATGGCAGGGCCAGCTTCACACTTAGGCTGGGTTGCCCAGGTTATTGTCTAAGTATCGAAAATCTCCAAGAATGAATATTCCAAAACTTCTCTTGGCATGCAGTGCTTAACCACTCTCATGTAAATATTTTTTGTCCTTAAATCTAATTGAAACTTCCATTGTTGTAATTTGCAATTCTTACCTCTTGTGTTTATTTCTGAGGACCTTAAAGTTCCCTATATACATGTCACTTGAGCACTTTGTGATGGAACAGGCTTTGCTGTTTGGCTAAAGTGAGATGCAAGGAGTTAAATGACTTCTTCAAGACCAGTCATCAACTAAAATTCAGATTCCAAGGTCAAGTTATGTAATTATGCAGTAGACAAATTGACATATCTCATTCTGTTACAAAAGTTGGGGATAAAAGCAATAATAAAAAACGCAATATAAAAGTGACTTTTGTTTTCCTTGAGACATCTGTGATTACTTATGGTAAGAGTTGCTCAAAGTGTAGTTGTCAAACCAAAAAAAAAAAAATGATTGAAATTTCAGCTTTTCTTTTGTTTACTCTGGAATAATTTCCAAACTATTTCCATAAACTGAGAATATATTTGGTGGTGTTAAGTACTTGCTAAGTCTCTCAGACTTAACAAATTGGCCAGACTGCAATTTGTTTCTGAACTGTTCACCTCACCTTTTTACTTCTGGCAATGTCTGATTGTTTTGCTGTCTGATGGCTGTCAAACTTTGCAGACAGTAAAATAAGACTGGCAAACAGGCTGTGGTGAATAGGAAGGCACTGACATCCATTGTAAATCCTTCAAAGTAGCCAGGATTCACAGATGTATTCTGCTGTTATCTGTATATCTAGTAACTGTGTATAGAATTATTCCATAAATGCACTAAACAGAGATCAGCCTGGTTTTCATGGTCATTGCTGTCACCAGCTGGAGGTGCTGGCTGATCCCAGACTTCCTCTGAACACAGCTGAGATTACTCCCAACTAGGGTAAGAAAAGGGCTTGAAACTTGCTCCAGGAAGACAAGGCAAATGCTGATAAATTACTTGCTTCAAAATATCCAGGAAGCCTCTATCAGATCTGGAAACTTAATTCTACTGATCCCAGTCCAGAGCCTTTGCAAGTAACTTCAGATGCAAGTTGTGTTCTCCCTAAATTTTAATACCTTTCTGCACAACAAAAACAAACACAACCAACAGATTTCCTACAGATTTCCTATAGATTGTACCTAGCTTGCCGAATTTGTAGGTTAGGCTCAGTAGTACAAGCCGTCAGTTTCCAGCCATTCGTCTCTCAGAAGTGAATTAGGTTGGTTTGTTTTTTTTTTTTTGAGGAAAGGGAACTAAGCCCTATAGCTGCACTTCCTGGGATAGAAGGACAGAGATCAGTGGTAAAACATTAATGCTTCCAGGCAGGGGTACTTAAAAGCAAACAAAGGCGCTTTTCAGCCTTGGAGCCCAGTGTCATGACTCCTCAGTCCCTCAGGGTGGGGCAGACAGGCTGCTGCAGAATTGCGCTCTGAGGCTGAACACAGCATGCCACCGAGCGAGTCACAGAGAAGGAGTGAAGAACAGGCAGTTGCTTTGTTTTTTTTTTAATTTAACCCCCACACATATTAGTTCTTTTGAATAAAAATGCGATACTACTACCACATAGTAACATTTAAAAAAAAAAAAATTCAGCTGCATTTTTGAATTTTTCTTTAGGTTATCATGGTAGCTTAAAAAAGTGGGAAAAAAACCAAAACAACCCAGGACTGTTGATTTCATTCTTTCTGATAAGAACCACAATGTAATGGTTCTGTCCTGCACAGCCGTGTGCATAACAGGCACTGTGTAACAGCCAACAGCCTTTTGTTTGAGAGACAACCTCCTACTCCTTTGATTGGAAATACCAGCCAGGGCACCTTCACAGCCTGGTTCTGTCACATCTGTTGCAAGATGGGGCCAAGAGGTTTAACTTTTGCAATACTTGCATGAACTCAAATTCTGTGAAGAACTTCAGCTGTGGTTAACTTTATTAACATCTAATTCAGAATTTTAATGCATTCTTGCTCCTCCAGCAAACATGGACACACATGCACTGAAGTACAATTGTTTTAATTCCTTTCATATTAGAAAGCCAAGTTCAAAATCAAAACAGAAGACTAAGTGGAGTCAAGCTTTTCAACCCATAATCCTAAATTACGGGTTGTATAATATAAACAAGAATTTCCTTTCATATTCGTCTAAAGAATGTTAACTAGTAATATAACATGGTTCCAAGGTAGGAATAATATTTTTTTGGTTCCTAATACTTCTTTGATTCTGTGGAAAGTCATAGATCACAGAGAAAACGTACTTGCTGTCTAGGTCACCAACGTTTCCAGGCAGAATCAGAACACTGGTTCCTCAGTTGTACAAAAGCCAAAAAAGCAAGCCCTAGCTAAAGGATGTACTAAATCAGCAATATCAGTTATAGGTCACTTAACAGCTTCTGTTGTCAAGATGAAAGAGGTCTGTGTCACACAGGCATGCATACACAAGCACAAGTGTCATGTCACCATAACCTCTTTGTATGCTATGCCTGGAATGAAGAACAAATGTATCCATATTGCATCTTTTTTTTTTTTTCCTTGAGAAAAATTACTAAGGGACCAGAGATACTGTTAAGTGAGAAACTATTACCACTGCTAGGTATGTTTGACATTGCACTCTGTTTCTTTAATATTAAATTAGTCCTATCACTGTGATAAATAATTCTTCTATCTTGATGTCTTTTACACCTTTCAAATATTTGTAGATTTATTTCCCTGCTCAGTAGTCTGTAAGCCAACCTATACATACTTAGCCATTGTAATGATTCCTGTATGAAGACATGAGAAATGAGAGGCATCAAGCTGCCCTAGGTAAGGCTGCTAACAGAGTACTGATGTATGGTGACCCACATAGGGAAGGTCATCTAATGCACAACACCTGCACATTTCTGCTTATCATCTGAAACTGAAATGCCTGTGATTTTTCCTCTCTTCTCCACCCTGTCTTCAGCTCTGGTACTCTGTTATTAAAGGCAAATAAATTACATTTCTTGGTATTTTGAGCTGGATTTGTTTTGGTTTTAAAAATAAAGATTTCTAGCCTCAGACACCAAGGGTATTTACTCCGGCTGTGTTGCATTGTGCCACTTGCTCTGTCACTGATGAGGAGCTGCCTTCAGCAGAGATGAAACTTGGGAGGGGATACCACGCACAAGCAATTTTCTTGCAGATTTCATTTGCTATCTCCAGCTTCTGGCAAAAAAAAGAAAAGGGAGAAATGGAATAAATGACTGGCCAGAGATAAGTAAAGCATCTCAGCTGCTTATTGCTAGCCACCTGGCTATCACAGCAGCCAGAAAGCTTAAAAAAGAAAAACAGTAAATAATATCAAGCAGGAGACATTGTTGGGAAGTGAGGGAGTTGGATGGCATAGGTAAAAGCCTGAGCCTCTGGCTGTTAGTCAAAGGTTAGGCATGTTGGCACCTGCTGCAGATCAGCTAGTGGAAAAGAAAACCTATCACTCTAATTTACAGCTTGAGGAAATGTAGCAGGCACCATGAGGCTTTGAATCATGATGTCTGGAGCCCTGGTTTTGATCAGCTTCCATGTCACTTGTGAGCAAGCATGCTGTTATCGGTTTGTAATCCCTATGTTATTATTTGTAGCTCTTGTATAGGTCTGTTTTGTAGTTGAGTAAGGAGCTTCGAGGCCATCACCTTGTTTCTGTACATTTGTATATTTTCTATACAGCGTCTGATAGTTTTTCATGTGCTGCAAAGCTATGAGAAATGATTAACCTAGGAACAATTGTAAACTCATTTCTAAGCAAAGGTAAAAGTGAGGAAGAAGGCAGACTGTCACTTTAGAAGAATTTCACTGGTCGTGACAGGTATAGTGTTCCCGTTCCTCAGCTTTGGCACCTGTTACAGGCACTGGTGTTGTATCATGGTATGGTGCAGTGGAATAAGTCCCAAGGAACTAACTACAGGCTGTATATCTAATAGAAATCAGAAATATCTTATTACCTGTGTACAATAAATAGCTGATCCAGACAAAATCTTTATTAATTCTCAATGGCTTAGTGTCCATCAACAGATAACTGACTCCCACATTTGAATTTTAGTTTCAGCTTAGAGTGAAAGTTGCAAAAGATTTCTAATGCAAGCCTTCAGATACTGTTTTGAAATCTGTATTTCATGGCACCATAGATTTCTTTATAGTTTAGTTACTTGAGCAGTAATGATTTATTTATTTTAATCCCCCCTTGCAAATAGGAGGATTTAATAATCCCTTGCAATTACTTGTCCAGGATATTTTTCCTCTTGTTCAAATTCTCTCATTTGATCATCATCCAAGCAAGAAAAACAGCTACTGACCTGTTCAGTAGCCATAGCTTAGCTTGATTTTTTTGTCCCTTCTCAGGTTACTGTAAATCAGCTGTTACTTTTTTCAGTAAAGTTACAGCAGCTTAAAAGAGGTGCACTGTCTAGAATTAAATTCACTGTTGCACTGATACCTTTATAGGAGAAAACTCTCATTTTCTTTTCAAGATCTGTTGCATATTAATTTAGATACACTTTTTACAGCTTAAATTACTGTTTCAATCAGTTGAAAGTAGTAATGAATATATGTGGATTGCCCAACGTTGAGCTGGGCTTGTTTTTTGAAAAAGTTCCAACCAAAAGTATTTGCTCAGCTTTACTCAGAATATTTTATGTCATGCTGCCTTTAAGTATATATCTATGGCAGATATAATGTTATTAAATACATATCCTGCATATAATAAATCAGGAAAGGAGCTGATGGATAGAAGAGAAGACTCTATAGAAGGTTAAAAAACCCTAAAATCTAGAACAGAGAAAGGAGGCGAGCAAATAGGAAAAAGTCCATGAAATCTGAGGGTTTGGACATACAAACAAATTTTTGTGTGTCAGCAGGTTTGTGGTAACTGTCCATGTGTGTGATCTAAGCTCCAGCAAATGCAAATACTGTTTCAGTAAAAGGAGACTAAACCAACTTGAAATAACTTGAAGCTTGAGATCATACACATGGATGGATGGTCAGCAAAGCTTAGCTGACATACAGGAATTTTTTTGCCTCCCTTTTTACTTATTAAGGTTTTGCCTCATCCACAAAGGTAACTGACACTGAGATGACTTAAAGGTTTGCCTTCTGCAGTTGTACGGACAGTTTAGCTGCACTGATCAGCTCCAGATACGCTGCAGTTTGTGACGTGACATGTTTTAAGTAAGATCAGTACTTGTTAACTTCTGGTTGTTCCTGCTTATGATTTGGAGCTTAGCATCTGTGTCAGTGCCGTGTGAGGAGATGTTTGAGCTCACCTAATAGCTTCTTCCTGGTAAAAGGATTGTTTTTCCTGCTCCTAGCAATGTACTCCTGCCGCTTTGCTCTGTTCTGGCACTGCCTGACCCTTTGACAAGCCAATTCAGGTCACTGGGCTAGTGGAAAATAAACCAAGCAGAAAGAATGGAGTATTTTTCTGTTGGCTTAATGAACAAAATTGAATCAGCAAAGAATCTGATGAGTACAAGTAGAGCTAGTGCAGACAGAGAAAAGAGCAGGATCATGCAAGCAGGAGAAGGGCAGAGGAACGAAGGCAATTCCTTTTAGTTGATAAATCACTCAGCCTGTTTTGTTGAACTGCATGGTTACTCATCAAGAAGCATGACAAAAGAAAGGGATTTTTTTTTTTTGCCACTAGCTGTGGATACTCAAAGCAGAAAAGCACTTGGGAAACTGAGGCTTAGAAGCCACTCATCTCCCAGACCTTGGTCAGGAGAAAAGCGCAGGCTATGTCTTGTTTAACAGAATTCAGAATTAGAGCAAAACTCCAGTGCAAGTCCCCATTGCCAGACGAATCTTCCTGGTAGTCAAAGAGGTAATTTTCTCTTACAAGCAAATATAAACCATATGGCTTAACAGGTGATTGCTTCACTGAAAATAACGTAAACTCTATAGCTACATTTCAGGAAGTATTTATTGTTGCCCTGTCTGTCTCACTACAACAGTCTGTTTCTTGGAGAGGCAACCACAACGCTGGGAAAATTATTTTCCTCTTCCTGGCTTAATCTCCATTCACTGCTTGAGTTTATAACAGTTTTTTGGGTAGCAAGGTCTGATTCATCCTGAATTGGTTTTTTGCTAGCTGTTCCTGCTAGGACGGCATAGCACAGTCTCTCCGGTGCCAGACACACCAAGTAGCTGTGTCTCCTGCCATTTTTTACCCTGTTTGCCATGTTAGCAAACCCCTGCTGCTCTGGTTTTGCTTACTGCAGCCTTGGAAACATAGACAGCTCTGAAATTAAGCACTCTTCCATCTCAAGTGCAGTACATAAGTTAGTTTCTTCTCCTGTCTCTCCAATTATAGAATTCCTGTGAAGAGATTTTTCTGTCTCATATCTTTCAAGTGACTTTTGTGTCACACTTACACTTTCTCTCTGAAAAAGCTTTGACAACAGGAATCTTATACTACGATGGGTTTCTCCTAGAAATTATATCTTTCAATAGCTGGTTTGCTGTTTCCAGTTTTGTTTAATAACTGAGTTTTTAAATTCCCTGCTTTACACCAGGAGATTGAAGCAGTGCAGACAGAATAGACAAGAGAAGTGGTTACCCATTTGTAGCAGAGAGCAACTTCTTGTGATAAGAAAATTTTCAATAGAGTTAGTGGGCTTTAACTTCCGTTCTTCCGAGCAGGATTAAAATCAGCCTGAAAAGGGTCTTTCAGTGTGTTGAGGAGAAAAAAGTTGGAGTTTCAAATTACAGAAAATGCAAAATAAATCTCACACAGTTTTTTGAATCTGACAGGCCCCAAACTGGAAAAACTTGGGTTGAAGTAATCTATTAATTGATGTTCTAGGATGACAGAACTTTGCCTTTATTTTATATGCACATCTCCTTTCTAACTTTCATTAGGAGATATATTTCTTGTGACTTGCCCAAATTCAAATTACTTCCTCTATGGTAAAAGAAAACGTGGTATTTTTTGTCTGATATTAACTGATATTCACATGTGTTTAGATGAGGTTTATGTGGAAAAGAAAATCACATGTATGAAAATTTATTTAGCTTTTGAGAGAATGAGTTTGGTCACCTAGAAAACTCGTCCTTAGAGCTCAGAATTTAATTTGTTAAATCTTCAAGATTCAGAAGTGACAGGATTAGAGAAGATACATTTTTGTATGGTGCAAAATATTAACTAAAGCCAAAACACATAGCACTATCTCCAGAAAATCTTCCTGTTATAGTGTCCTTTGGCCATAACTAATTTCTAAGACATTTCAGATTCCCAAATGACAATTTTACCTGGATTAGGAAATATCCATTTGCTGTTTCCTTTGTTAGACTTCCACAGACAAGTCTTTAATTTCTGTGAAATAGTCAGCATTGTGTATCTCAGGACTTCACAGGTTCTGTCAAAAACCTTCTAGCTAGCTCCTAAGGGACTATAAACTGGCATCATTTCACTGGATGGAGAGGGGGTGGGTGGATGGGTTATATGTCTGACCACTACAGGTTGATTACCATCTCTTTTAAAATATACCTGGCTATTGTCATATATGTTGGATTAAGGGAATAAATATGCTCATAATTGATTTCACATTTCACCTGAACATCCTTATCTAAAGCAATAACCAATCTAACCCAGTCCAGGACTAGATCCAACAGTGCTTGCTGGACTAAGGACTGAACTCTCATCAGCTCTAATGAACTTGGAAATAGGCCCATGAAAACTAATAGCTGATTTCTTAAATCATGGCCATGTTACTAAACAGATACTTCTTACCCATTCTGAGTTTATCTCATATAATTTTCTATCAAATACATCAGATTATTATAATTCTGCAGCACATTACAATTCTATTAGAGAAAATGTGTACATTTTTCATCACTGGTTTCAGTAGTTCCCTTAATATCATCTGGGGATAAAAGCTGATGCAGATGTCTCCCATCTTTTTTTGCTTCAATATTAGTCATTTTTCTGAATCCCCTTCATTATTTCTCTATCTCTTCTTACTGCTGGATGGATTCATCTCTTTTGGCTATTCCACCTCTTTGTACTACTGTTACTGTGAATCTGAATTGGAAGGCTAACTCCTGCTCCTGGCAAATGTTGACCCCAGGGCTAAGCATTTGAATTTGCAGCACTGAGCGTTAGAATGAGTGTGAGACCAACCTTCACACTTCAGAAACTTGCCAGTTGGCAGGTTATACTGCCTGTCTGTTTCTCATTCTGTTGTGCCCTCTGCAGTCTGCCACCTTGCATCCCACAGTCTTTTTTGTCAACAATTTGTCAACCTAATGGTTTGTACCTGAGAAATTGCCTTATGACCCATCAACAAGTATTGAAAGCCACAGAACAGTTGTCCCAGCAAAATAAAAGTTTCCAGTATGCTTGGCCACTGAAACATAATTGGAAATATTATTTTTATGTTAGTAAAGCAAACATTCATTAAAAAAGGGGTCTGTAGAAGTGGTTCCACGTAGTTTTATGCTTTTGCTGTGTTCTATTTTGTATAACTCATTAAAACAGATTCAATATAAATGATTTAGTATCAAACCAGCAGAATGTACTAGATTGCTTCGGATTCTTCCAGTTCTATAGCTGAATGATTTTTAAGAAGTAACCCGGAAAAGTTAAATCTTATGGAACAGTGAGCTTCCATTTCTTGATGCCATCTTCTGTACATCATACTTCTGGAATCACAAGGAGAAAAACATCTTGTGTGGGCTTCTAGGTGTTGCCATGAAGGAAGCAGCTGGATAGCTTTGTTGAGGTTTTATGTAATTTCAAGACTTCATGTATTAAGCTCTGTTGGAGCCCAGAGAGTGAAGCAGAAGGTGATTCAGAAGATACCTCATGACCACTCAGCTGAATCACTCTCAAGGTTCTTTGACTATTGCAACAATGCTGATGGAGTCTTTTGCAGTGGGGGTGGCTGAACGCTTGAAAAGACTGTCAGGAGAGACTGCAGAGTCTCCATCCTTGGAGATATTCAAAACTTGACTAGACAGGGCAGTCTGCTTTGGCTGATTCTGCTTTGAGCAGTGAGGATTGGAATAGGTGATCTCCAGAGCTGCTTTCCAACCTGAGTAGTACTGTGATGCTGTGAATCTACTTTGTCATTTCCCTGTCCTCCAGCAAGGAATGCTGAATTTGGACTTTTAATACAACTGAGTTGATATGCAAAAAGCAGATCTGGCGCAGAATTTTAAAGGATTTTCCCCAGGGTGATGGGCCATGGTGCCACTGGGAATCCAGACCAGCATCTGGAAGCAGTTCAGCTCAGCACTTCTACCTGGCTGAAGGGAGCACACAGTGATTTACCAGGGTGTTGAGGGCTTCCTATACTTGTTTTTCATCCATACTCACAGCACCAGAGTTCAACTGCCACCGCATTAAGACTTTTTTTTCTTTTTTTTTTTCCAAATTCCTTTTCATATTTTACTTGGTTCTTTGGCTTTTGTTTTTCTCCAGAGGATACTCTGTAAATGACCAGAACAGCTCTGCCTGGGACCAGCTGTTACTGCTTCTCTGCCAGATGTGCTTCCTGAAGGTTTTAACAGGCAGCTGAATTTTCTGTGCTTTTTTAGCTTTTGTGTCAACAGTAACCGAAGCTCTGCAACTAAAGTGAGGGCTCTTATAGAAAGATGGTTTCTGAGGAGTCCTTTCAAGTGCACCAAGTGTAGGAAAGCTGCATTTGCAAATGCCAGTTTTCTTTAAGCAGTACTTTTGGTCAGGGTTTCTAGTTTTCAGCAGAATTTCCCGATGCCTTGGAAAAGTGTGCACAGCAATGGGAACATGGCAGTATGAAGTAGCTTGTACCAGCTCTGCTTTTCCCTCCTCAATCAGGTTCCCTTTTAGGAAAAGGCAAGGAAAAAAAAAAATCCCGATTGCATCCAAAGCAGCTGATACACCAGTTCAAACTAGTTCCAGAAATTCCTAACAATCCTTTTGCAAAAAGAGTCTATGATCTGAATCGTTCTCATTCTGAAATGCTCTTAACAAAAGAAATAAAAGGCAAAGAACGGTAATTGTTTAGCATTGAGTAAGATACTTTGCAGCCATGGCCCTTGCAACAGTGAAGTGTGCTGCATGCGATGGGCGTACAGCTTTACTTGGGGAAGTTGGCTGAAAATACTTAAGCATTTTGCATGGGCAGATGGAATATGTGGCCATTTTTAAAGCAGGAACAAATGTATGAATTTAATTAGAAAGTGATTTGACAAGCACTTGTTCACTCGTTGCATAATTTCCTAAAGAAACTTGGAACAATTAATTGTTTCAGAAATGATGTTAAATAGTTTTTATAGATGTCTTTTTGTTGTCATTTCAGAAATCTTAATGCAACTTCAAGCTAAGTGTTTTGGTTTTGTTCTGCTATTGTTTGCTGACCCTTTTGGCATCCCCCAATAATACACATGTATTTAAGAAAGAAACAGGGGAAAAATAAAATACATATATATAAACAAAAAAAAAGCCAAAATGAAAACAAAAAACCCCAACAACAAACAAGTATAAAGATAAAACGTTGTACATTTTACTAAGTACAGGTGCTTTGTTTATATAGGCTTCACTAGTGACCAGAAAAAACAACCAGACAATCATGAGACTCCTTGTCTTGGCTGGAAATTGATGTATCTGTGAGAAGGATGTCAGAGTTACAATTTGAAATGCGTGTGATTAAAACCAGTCTTTTTTAATCTATCTACGTATGTACCTAAGCAAAATGGTTGCACTATGAAATGCATCATCTTTTAACAACTATTAACCCCTATTAGAAATGCCTGATACTACCCAATCCTAAGAAAACAGAGGTGATATTCAAGTATTTCCTCTCGGTGACATTGGTGGCTCTGTGCTTTTTTTCCTCGTTTAATTCTTAAAACAAAATCTCTAAATAGAATCTGCAATACCCTCTCACACTTCTGAAAGTTAAATGGAAATCTTGCTTACACCTTGTAACTGGCAGGATATGCCTCTATTGCTTCCCATACTAAGGCACTCTGAAAGCTTGTGAGTTATTTCCTATATAGATTCATTCATTTGATTTAGTATCTTTACCTTCTTATTCTTACTAAATTTGCCTTAACAAAGCTGGTGGCAAAATACTTTTAAAAAAACATTGTAGCAATATATGCTCCATTATACTGAAATTTGTTTCAGTCTGGTTTTCTAACTTAGCATAATCAGGGCAAAGAAAGAATCTTCATAAACTTTTTCCTATTTTACCAACATTTTCTTATCCTCCCTGGCAATTCAGCGGCAATTTCAGCTTTGTTGTATACTTTCTGTGTACTTGGTAATCTTTCAAGATTTCCCCTATTAAGACTTCCCCTTAACTATATATCAAAGAAAATAATTTATTTTCCGTAGTCATATTTAGGCTATATATTAAAACATTCTTGAACAGACTTTTCCCACTATCTATTTATTGACAGATTTTCTCAATCTTGTTCTGGGTAACAGCAAGGTTTTTTCAAAACATTTGCAAGGGAATCTGAAATTATGCAAACTTGTATTACTTTGTTTCAAAAGAAAAGGAAAGAAAATGCAGGCTGGGTTTATCTAAAGGTGTAAAAAGAGTAATGCACCTTTACATTCAAACCTGTATCTAATTTCATGTTAAATAAGGAACAACTTGTATGCTGCAAATTGTTTAGCACAAAACAAATTCAGCTGCTCTGGGACACATTTCCTTCTCCAGTTTTGTCACTTTTAGTAGAGAGTTGAAAGTGTCGGGACCCTGAGAGCACCAACTGGCCTTTACTGTCCTGACCAGCCCCAACTGGAATGTATGAACACACACATATAATACGAAGTCCCCTGAGAGGATAGGCATAATACTGCAGGCATGCCAAGGTGCCATGCTGAGGACCCAGGTGGCATTGGGGCAGGAGAATCTTGCTCCCACTGGCTCACAGAGTAGGCAGAAGAAATGTGTGCTGAACTGCATCTGACAGTGCAAAATACTTCTTATATAAGGTTACAAGTGGAATTAATCTGTTTTGTTTTTTTTTTTTTAATAAAAGATATACTGCAAAGAAGTTATCTTCTAAGTGTTCCATGAGCAGCCTTTTCAATGACAACTTCTGTCTTTATTTTACAAATATGGTTTTCTTATTAAAAATGTTGGGTTTGAATCAGCTAGAAATCAACTGTATATTTTTCAATTTTTGTGGCTGAATACCTACTGAAACCTAATGATTTGAACAGACACTTTTTTGGCTCTAAATCTAGAAAAATCTTATTTCATCAATATGAAGTTTTGGCAAAAGATTTTCTTAAATTCTGTATTTTTTTTAATGAGGAAAAAAAGGTACTTTTTTCATTAAAGTGCTTTTTTAAAGCCAAATAGGGATGCCTAAAGCTATGTATCTGACAACCTGGCTATAGAATTCCACCATGGGTGGTCATATGCATGACTGTTATAGGGCTATTATTTTGGAAAACACAGAGTCTTGACTTTCACAAGCATTTAGCTTGATATATCAGGCAATGCACAACACCAGATTTCTCTCCACATTAATTCCTGTATGAACTAAACCATCCCTTCTTAGAAAGAAACAATGTACATTTGATTAAATGTAAAATCTAGAACAGTCTTCCTAGTAAATGAAAATTAATGGAAATCAATACTGAATATTTTTAATTCTCATTTAACCTTGGTGCCAATCAGCACCATTTCTTCTTGGAAAGGGCATCAGTTTAACATGACTCACAATTTTTATGTGATTCTTTTGAACTCTCCCTAACTTACCATTTTGATGAAGCACCTGGTGTCATGTCAGTAATTGCAGATAGAGAAGTAGTAGCTTCACTTTTCTATTTTTTGTCCAGTTTATACAGTTGATGATTATGTTAGCTCTCTTGGCTGCAGTGTTTTGTATAGGGATCTCATGTTCTGGACATAATCCACGAAGATCCCTAAAAGTCTTGCTATTCTATCTCAGAATAGGATCCCCTGAGTTTGACCTGCATGCTTTCTGTGACCTCTCTTTTTTATATGTAGATGTATAACTTTACACTTGGTAGTAAATATGTCAAATGATAGCTAATCCATCACACCTTTAGGTAAACTGTTCTCATGAATGATTACTATTGATGTTAAAAATGTTTGGTTTATTTCCTATCTGATTTGATCTGCCCTCCGATTCCAGACTTTACAGATTATGTTGATTGATAATTCAAAGATCTTTTTCTCTCATAAACAATTTTTAGATGGTCTTTTGACATCACTTTCATTTAAAAGAGTGAGTTAAATGAGGCAGCTTTGGCAATAATCTTTTTATTTTCCCCTTTTCTGCAGACTTTCTTGTTTTCCAATAGCCTTTTAAAGTAACTGATACCAGAGCTAAACACTGTCTTCCAGTAATGCTCTTCTGATACACAAAGATGTCACACATCCCTAATCCTGTATGTAATTCTTCACTTAATATTGAGAGATTTCACTTGCTTTTCTTTCCAAACCACTTTATTACAAGTTCACATTAAGTTTATTATACAACAAAACTCTTACATAGTTTTGAATTGTTGCTTTCCAAAAGGCAATCTACCAGGTGGGGGTAATTTGTAATCTTCATTACAATGTGTGGGATGTCCCTGTACTAAACCTTATGAAGTTGAATGAGGGCTGGTCTTTGCAACTGTGATAAGAGACTATCCAGGTATTTGGAATCTCTACCTTCAATTACTTTGTGAAGATACATCAGTGGGTTTTCAACTCGCTTATTACATGAAAATTCTTTTTTTCCCTTTCTTTTTAAAATTTTAAAATGCTATCAACTACTAATTTTAAAAACTAAGTATTTATCAATCAGATTCCAAATTTCATTAATGATATCATATTTCCTGGCTAAAACCCAATTACCAGAAAGCAATTCACCATTTAAATCTATTCTGTGTTCAGCTTGGGACCTGATGGTTTTAGCTTGCAAGTTAAATTACTTGTCTTGCAAGTACATTGTTCACTTGTGAACCCATTTAAGAATAGTATCCTGTTGGCGTCTTATTGTCTGGAATTTAGTTTGTTTTCAGCTTTCTGAAAGCCACTTTAACAGCATGGAGATCTTTTTTCGAAGTTTTTCCTGAACTCTTGAAACTTTGTAATAAGATACGTTGCTTATGAACTGTACCATGCTTACCTTTGTTGCAGAATCCCTTTTTTAGCTCGAGTCTTAAAGGCTCAGTGCTCTCTGGGCTTGGAGATCTGCCTGCTGCCAATAAGACATGGTAATACCAGAAAGCTCCTTCTGACCTTCTAATTTGGTATCAGCCTAGTCCCTCTGTCAATTAAGATAGGCTAGGGGGTCATTTACTTTATACTAATAGCATCATTCCTCTCCTATCTGCCATGCATTTGGACTGCTTCCAGTATACTTTCTCTGAGCTGTGTGTTAGAGCAGAAGTGATGGCTAGAAGTTGAAGTCAGTGTCTGAGCAGGCAGTAAACCTTTATAAAGTTTCTTTGTTGTCTTTTTCAGGCCAGAGATTGGTTCTTTTATATGTCGTGACTACAGTGGGTAAATTGTCTCCTTGCATTGCACTTAAAAATTTGCAATTTGACAAGCCTTTTTAGATATTGACTTGAATGATGTAAGACCTTGAAACTTATGTACACAAAATATGCTCATCCCATATTCTTCCAAGTATATGGGTATCTCTGAGCAGGCAAACAGAAGTCTAAAAAATATAGTCAAGTAGAAAGAACAAGCACATTTTATTTGCAGAATGAATGATAGATGCATAATAGTGTTAAATGTGAAGATTTGATATGACAATAAAATGAAACTTCTGGTAGTGTTCATTCTCTCAGAATTAATCAGCAGTGTGAAATTTAAGTTGGCTGTCTGCAACCTGTCTGTTCTGCTGATTTTTTTAATTGCCTATTGGTTAATGTGAGGAATCAAAAGGACATACGGAGACAAAATTCAATAGTCAGGTGAGCAGCTTCCTTTCTGTGATTTAGATGACACAGTGGAGTGAGTGATGATAAGTGAGAGTAAAGTGACATTTTAACAATTTTTTAATGTTAAAATGTCTTCAAGTAAGCTGGATTCATACATACTCCTGGCTGTTCGACGTCTCTTGTGTGAAGGAAATCTGCGGTGTCTTAAGTGGTGAGAAAGTTGAGTTTAGTGTTGTCTGGCATCACTGTTGCATTTCAGCATGATTGATATGGTAGTGAATCTGGCCCTGAGAGTGCACATTTGCTACAGACAGTTAAAGTGGACTGAAATAATCTTCCAAGAAAGATTTTCATGATTCTTAAACTTGGTTGACAAGACATACAGTTGTCTACTCTAAACAGTTTACCAACAATCGAAGTCCACCAACATAGACTTCCTTCTGGCACTTGCATTTATACCTGTTTTATACAAGTATGGCTTCTTTAGAGGTAAGCTGCCCCCACCCCACATTTTTTTAATTATTAATGTAAAAAAATAAATAGAGTTTGAGTATAGAATTTGGAAAGGGGTCAAAAGATTTACCTCAGAGGTTGTATGAAGAAGTGATTGTACCCTTTTCTGGATGGGAATGAAACTCATCAGATTGAGAAGTTGAACTCCCTGTACACATGAAGATCTTGTTACTGCACTACTTCAGCTCTTACCATTGCAGACCACCATGAAGGGAGCTCTGACTCACTGTCCATTGGACCCTGCGACCTCCCTGCTGACTCCAGATGAGTCTAAGATTTCTCCATGTGTGCATGTGTCCTTTTTAAAATACATGCACACTAGGAAGTAAATGGAGACTATGATATCCTTTTAGTTTTAAGAAGCACTGAGATGGGAAATATGAGAAACAACTACCTAGAATTAATTTCACACTGTGTTAAGCCTAATTCAAGAAAAGAAATCTGTGTTTAAAAAAATACTGTGGTTTTCATTTGAAAAATATTGTTTGGCAGTTTTCACAATTAAGCATTATATTGTCACTGTAAATAGCAAAAATAATTTTGAAACAGAAAGGGTCAGAATGGCAGACTAGAATTTTTTGAGGCATTTTTGTTTTATGCATTACTGTTTCTCTGTAAAATTGCACTTGATATATGGTAACACAGTAGGAATTTAATTCTTGAATAAACCAAAATAATTCAGAAGTATCTCCAGTGAGGACAGTGAAGCAATGTCATAGTTACTGAGCTGAGAAACAGACAGAAAACATCTTCTCTGGAAAGGTGTAATTTATTAGCCTGATCTTTTGAATATTTATGGTACAAGTAAGATTATTCATATGCATTTGGTTTTAATCTCGCAGCCATGTTCATCTGAATGAAATTAATTGCTTGTGTAGTATGCGTAGTGAGGGTAAAAATATTAGAAACAGTGAAATTAGGAACCATTACTAATAGCAGTGATCACAGATTGAATAAAAGTAATATGCACAGTCAAATGGAAAGGGGAGATAGAAGATGAATCAGGAGAGATTTTGAGTGTGGTATACTTTTCATATTTTTGTAACTCTTTCCTCAATGTATTTAGCAATTTCTACATTAAATGACACTTTGATGACAAACTTTACCAACCCTTTGTAAGCATTTGCATAAAATTTTCTAACCTTTGCTCAGTTCTCAAAAAAGATCTGCAAGAGAAACAGTAAGAATATCTTGTTTTGCTGAGCAAACTATCTTCTCAATTTTAGCAATTTAAAAAACCCTGTATTAGATGCTATTTACTTAAATACCATTCAGCATTATGGATGAAATTTGGTCTGCTAGCACCTAGAATTCTCAGTATACAAATTTTCAGTCCGTAGATGACAAGTGCTATGGTATAGACTTGACATGTCCTTCCAAACTTCCTCAAGTGGTTATATGAAATTTAGGTACCTCAGACTTAGGAAGCCTGACATATAAGGAAAGTCTGAGAGAACTGGATTGTTCAACCTTGACAAAATAAGGCTTAGGGGAGACCTTATCACTGTGTTCCAGAATTTGAAAGGTGGCTACAAATAAGATGGAGATTCCCTTTTCACAAGGAATCATGTGGAAAAGCCAGGGAGTAATGGGTGCAAATTAACCTGAGGAGATTTTGATTGAACACAAGAGGAAAATTTTTCAGGATGAGAAGCCAGCCACTGGAATAATCTCCCCAAAGAAGAAAGTGGTGGATTCTTCAATGTTGGACACTTCTAAGATGTGTCTGGATGAGGTGCTATTCCATCATGTATAGATCACGCTTTTGTCGTGAATGGTAAGACCAGATGATCCTTGAGGTCCCTTCCAACCTGGTATTCTATCATTCTGTGATTATTTCATTACACTTTTTTCTGGATACCTATTATATTGATGGGTGCTAGATCTTCAGCAGGCTGGATTGCTAACAGTTACTATTCTTTAGGATCTAGAAAGTACAGATTATAACTCCCCATCTGGGCATTTCTTTTTAAGTAATAAAGTTTGTGCTGCAAGACCGTTTCTCCTCATAGGTTAGGGTTTGAATGGGTATACAAGATACAGTGAGTAGAGATGAGTGTGGAAATTGCAGTTTTCACTTTACACTTGCTGTCTTTGACTAAATAATGAAAAGTATTTGAAAATCACAAGTCAAACATGCACCACTCACACTTTAGTGCTGATAGAAACAATTGGAAACTCACACAAGAGAACTGTTTTTAGATAGTAGTTACCTGTATGAGTTTAGAACAGAAAAATGTGCAGAATAGTCCCCATGTACAGTATCATACAAGCCAAACATCTGAGTGTGAAGAGAATACATGTCCATATAATTATGGTGGCCATGTACCTGTGCATTGTGCAGAAGATTTATATTATATGATTACATGGAGTGCTAAATTAGTCTGTTTATGTGTGCTTTTGCATCCCAGTGTGGCAGAGAATGTAGGTTTTCTCTCATTTACAAAACAGCAAAGTGTTTTTCACTTGCATCCTTTACTTTCCTACCAGGAACTTGCAAATAGATGCTAAGTACTTTTACTTCATTTCAAAAAGCACTCTTCAACTGTTTGGGAGTTAACCCATTGTCCTGGTTTCAGCTATGATGGAGTTAAACTTTTTTTTAGCAGTGGATGGAATGCCATGTTTGGGTGTTAGCATGAGAATAGTGCTGATAGCACCCTGATGTTTTCCGATTTGTTGCCGGGCAATCAAGGACCTTTCTCAGCTCTGCATACTTCCTTACTAATGAGAAAGGAGGGGACGCAGCCAGGACAGGTGATCCGAATTGGCCAAAGAGGATATTCCATACCAGTTACGTCATGTTCGGTATAAGGGGGGACTGGGGGGAAGAGGGGGAGACAACGCCAGGACGTGCGGTTTCTGGGGCGGTCGGGTTGTCCGGGACGGGCTCTAAGCTGTGCGGCCTGAGTTGTGTGGTTTGGTGAGAAACTGCATTGTGTATCACCAGTTTCATATATTTTGTGCTTTAAACTTCTGTTATTGTTATATCTAGTTTGCTGTTATTGTTTAGTAAACTATCCTTATCCCAACCTGCGTGGTTCTGGTTTCTAGGTTGTGGTTTCTTTTCCTCCTTTCTTCCTTCCCTTTTCCCCCTCCCCCAACTCTCCTTCCCCCTTCCTTTTAAAAGTACAAGCGACTGTGTGGGGTGCAGCCCTCGGCCGGGGCAAAACCACGACAGTTATTTTGGCGCCCAACGTGGGGCCACGAACGGTTGGGATAACGGTAGATCTGACCCTAACTATCGCAATTAAGATAAGCACTGTTGTTTAAGCAATCTCTGGTCACGATGTTGTGGTATTTATTTACAAGGCTGTGGCAGCAAAACCACCGCATGCTGTATACAATCCTGGCAGGATTCTTTACTCTCTCAGGTCTGTGGCTCCCGTATTTGTTCCCATACTTCATTATAGTGTATTTTATGATATCGGTCTATGATACAATAATATCGATGATCATGAGCTTAAGCTGGTACCTGTATGAGGTTTTGCTGTCCTGTCCATTCTTTGGACAGGGAGGGGTTAATAACAGCAGCCGGTATGGTGGGGGCACTGCTTTCTTTTCCTTTGGGCTAAATACAACAGCTCTTAGGGCAGTTTTTGAAAATCTTCAATATCTCTGGGATATTCAAACTAGCATTTTGCTATTGGTAGGTTTGGTGCAGATGGTTCAGTTTTTGTTATATATCAAGCATAGGTTTATGAATACCACTGAAGAGCTTTCTCCGAGACAGAATAATCACAAGTGGCAGGGCATGTGGCAAAGTATGGGCGAGTACCTAGGTACTTTCTCACGCCCGATGGTTTGGAATTTCACTCCTGAACAGCTACAAGACCCCGATCAAGTGACTGCATACCTAAGGAAAAATTGCTGTAGGTTTCCCAGAGATGGACACCTTACTGCACTGTGCTGGGCTCTGGCCACTATTTATCAAACACTGCTTGATAGCAGGCAGCACTGTCAGCACTGTCAGCACTGTCAGGGAGAAGGGAAAGGAAACAGACTGGCAGATACTATAGTTGCTGCAACCACTGGGGCTGACACTGCAGCTACTGCAACCCCTGTGACCGACACTGCAGCTACTGTAATCTCTACAGCAGACACTGCAGATGATCAGAAAAACCAACCCACACCAGTGTCTGTTGCTCCCGTACAAAAGAGGAAAGGCACAAAGAAATCAGTTCGCATAGTGACGGATAAGGATGATGATCAACCGGGATCATCTCGAGGATATCAGGATGAGGCAGAACCAGAGATTGTTACCCGATCCCTGACTCTGAGTGAGCTGCGTGAGGTTCGAAAAGATTTCACTCGCCACCCAAGTGAGCACATTATCACTTGGTTGCTCCGATGTTGGGATCACGGGGCCAGTAGTTTGGAATTAGAAGGCAGAGAGGCCAAGCAGTTGGGATCCCTAGCTAGAGAAGGAGGAATTGACAAAGCAATTGGGAGGAGGCCGGAAATCCTCAGCCTCTGGAGGCGACTACTGTCAAGTGTGAAGGAAAGATATCCCATAAAGGAATATATTACATGCCAGACACCTAAGTGTAACAGCATAGAGACATCTGTCCAGCACCTGAGAGAATTAGCTGTACGGGAGATAATTTATTATGATCTGGACAATTCACGGCTTCCCGCTGATCCCGATGAAGTCCTATGCACTCCAGATATGTGGCGTAAGGTTGTACGAAGTGCACCAGCAGGGTATACCAATTCACTGGCAGCAATTGACTGGGATGATACGAATCTGCCAACCGTAAATGAGGTGGCCTGCCGACTCCGGAAATACCAAGACAATGTTTCCCTCTCCGTCATTGCAGCAGTAGAGAAACTGGTTCAACGACTTGACAACAATGTGTCCAACTCCCAACCCGTATGGAGCAATGTCGCAGCTACTGAGAGAAAGCGTCCATCGTTCCAAGAGGGAGAATACACACCACGACGTACATTGTGGTTTTACCTGCTTGATCATGGAGAGGACATGAGGAAATGGGATATGCAGCCCACCTCAGCCCTTCGAGCACGAGTAAATGAGCTGCGGGGTAAAACATTCCCACAACGAGATTTTGCCAGGAAGAAGGCTGCACCAGTTTCTACTGGGCAGTTCCCTAGACCAACTGGAAGGCCTACCTATATGTCTGATGTGCCTGATCCTTTTGAAGGGACCTCTAAGTCCTTTATGCAACCAGTGGAAAACAAATATGATCAGCAGCAATAGAGGGGCCCTGCCTCCAGCCAGGTGGAGGAGAGGGATAATCGGGTTTATTGGACTGTGTGGATCCGATGGCCTGGCACATCAGACCCACAAGAGTACAAAGCTCTGGTGGATACTGGTGCCCAGTGTACTCTAATGCCATCGAATCATGAAGGGGTAGAACCTGTTTGTATTTCTGGAGTGACAGGGGGATCCCAACAACTAACTGTGCTAGAGGCTGAGGTGAGCCTAACTGGGAAGGACTGGGAAAAACACCCCATTGTGACTGGTCCAGAAGCTCCGTGCATTTTAGGTATAGATTATCTACGTAGAGGGTATTTTAAAGACCCAAAAGGGTACCGATGGGCTTTTGGAATAGCTGCTTTGGAAACAGAAGAAATTGAACAATTGTGTGCCTTGCCTGGACTCTCGGAGGATTCTGCTGTTGTGGGGTTGTTGAAGGGTGAAGAACAGCAAGTGCCAGTTGCTACGATGACGGTGCACAGACGACAATACCGTACTAACCGAGATTCCCTGATTCCCATCCATAAGCTGATTCGTCAACTGGAGGATCAGGGAGTGATCAGCCGAACCCACTCACCCTTTAATAGTCCCATATGGCCAGTGAGGAAGTCCAATGGAGAGTGGAGGCTGACAGTAGATTATCGTGGCCTAAATGAAGTCACTCCAGGTATGAGTGCTGCTGTGCCAGACATGTTAGAGCTCCAGTATGAATTGGAATCGAAGGCAGCCAAGTGGTACGCCACAATCGACATTGCGAATGCTTTCTTCTCGATCCCACTGGCGCCAGAGTGCAGGCCACAGTTTTCTTTCACTTGGAGAGGCATCCAATACACGTGGAATCGTCTGCCCCAGGGGTGGAAACATAGCCCCACCATCTGCCATGGACTAATCCAGAATACACTGGAAAAGGGTGAAGCACCAGAGCACCTGCAGTATATTGATGACATCATTGTATGGGGCAACACAGCAGAGGAAGTTTTTGAAAAAGGAAACAGGGTAATTAAAATCCTTTTAGAAGCCGGTTTTGCTATAAAACGAAGTAAAGTCAAGGGGCCTACGCGAGAAATCCAGTTTTTAGGAATAAAATGGCAGGATGGGCGTCGTCACATCCCAATGGACATTATTAATAAAATAGCAGCTATGTCTCCACCAAGCAACAAAAAGGAAACACAAGCTTTCTTAGGTGTTATAGGTTTTCGGCGAATGCATGTCCCAAACTACAGTCTCATTGTGAGCCCACTCTACCATGTAACTCGAAAGAAGAATGATTTCCAATGGGGCCCTGAGCAACAGCAAGCCTTTGAGCAGATCAAACGCGAGATAGTCCATGCAGTGGCCCTTGGGCCTGTCCGGACAGGGACAGATATTAAAAATGTGCTCTACACTGCAGCTGGGGAGAACGGCCCGACCTGGAGTCTCTGGCAGAAAGCACAAGGGGAGACTCGAGGTCGACCGCTGGGGTTTTGGAGTCGGGCCTACAAAGGATCTGAGGCCAATTATACTCCAACAGAAAAGGAAATACTGGCCGCCTATGAAGGGGTTCGAGCCGCCTCAGAAGTGATTGGAACTGAAGCCCAGCTCCTCCTGGCACCCCGACTGCCGGTGCTGGGCTGGATGTTCAAAGGGAAGGTTCCTTCTACACACCATGCCACTGATGCTACGTGGAGCAAGTGGGTTGCACTAATTACACAGCGGGCTCGAATAGGAAACCCCAATCGCCCAGGAATCTTGGAGGTGATCACAGACTGGCCAGAAGGCAAAGATTTTGGGATGTCACCAGAGGATGAGGAGGTAACACGCGCTGAAGAAGCCCCACCCTACAACGAACTGCCAGAGAATGAGAAGCGATATGCCCTGTTCACTGATGGGTCTTGTCGCATTGTGGGTAAGCATCGGAGATGGAAAGCCGCTGTATGGAATCCTATAAGAAGAGTAGCAGAAGCCACTGAAGGAAAAGGTGAATCAAGCCAGTTCGCTGAGGTGAAGGCCATCCAGTTAGCCCTGGACATTGCTGAGAGAGAAAAGTGGCCAAGGCTCTACCTTTATACTGATTCATGGATGGTGGCGAATGCCCTGTGGGGGTGGTTGCAGCAGTGGAAAAAGAACAGCTGGCAGCGTAGAGGCAAACCTATATGGGCTGGTGACTTATGGCAAGATATCTCTGCTCGGTTAGAGAAACTTGTTGTAAAGGTACGTCATGTCGACGCCCATGTACCTAAGAGTCGGGCCATGGAGGAACATGAAAACAACCATCAGGTAGATAAGGCTGCTAGGATTAAAGTGGCTCAGGTAGATCTAGACTGGCAACGTAAGGGTGAATTATTCATGGCTTGATGGGCCCATGATACCTCGGGTCATCAAGGGAGAGATGCAACATATAGATGGGCTCGGGATCGAGGGGTGGACTTGACCATGGACGCCATCGCACAAGTTGTCCACGAATGTGAGACATGTGCTGCAATCAAGCAAGCTAAGCGGTTAAAGCCCCTTTGGTATGGAGGACGGTGGATGAAATATAAATATGGGGAGGCTTGGCAGATTGATTACATCACCCTCCCACAAACCCGCCATGGCAAACGTTATGTGCTTACAATGGTGGAGGCAACTACCGGCTGGCTAGAAACATATCCCGTACCCCATGCCACTGCTCGAAATACAATTCTGGGCCTTGAAAGGCAAGTCCTCTGGCGACATGGTACTCCAGAAAGAATCGAGTCAGACAATGGGACTCATTTCCGAAACACTCTTATAGACACCTGGGCCAAAGAGCATGGCATTGAGTGGGTGTACCACATTCCTTACCATGCACCGGCCTCTGGGAAAATTGAACGATATAATGGACTTTTAAAAACTACACTGAAAGCAATGTGTGGTGGGACATTCAAGCATTGGGATACACATTTGGCCCAAGCCACGTGGTTAGTTAACTCTAGGGGATCTACCAATCGGGCTGGCCCTGCCCAGGCAAAATTTCCACGTACTGTAGAGGGAGACAGAGTGCCAGTAGTGCATATGAAGAGTGTATTGGGAAAGAGAGTTTGGGTCATCCCTGCTTCAGGCAAAGGTAAACCCATGTCTGGAATTGTTTTTGCTCAAGGACCTGGCTGTACTTGGTGGGTAATGCAGAGGGATGGAGAAGTTCGATGTGTACCTCAAGGGGATTTGATTTTGGGTGAGAATAGCCAATATAATTAATAAAGTAGAAATTATAATAATTGCCAAATAATCCATTATTGTATATTCATTATTGTTATGATTGCTGTATGTTGTACCATAGCATTATAGCCGGAGTCATACAAGTTAATGAAGAATGAGTGCCATGATGATGGAACTAAAGCCTGGCCTCTCAAGAACTTTTTGCTCCCGTTGAAAATAAACTCTGACCCACAGACTATGAGCATGGACCATGCCAGGTGTATCAGTCAAGAGCCTGAGATGCAGCGTGCAACGAGCCAATGGAACATACAACTATCCTGAGAAACTGTTACGACAAATGGAGCCTGGAAATCATGGACTAAATGAACTCAACAACTTCAGAGGGATGATTCACAGACTGAGGGAATAAGATCTGTATGCACATATGTGTGCATACATGTGTACATACATATATGGGTGTGTGAAACACGAAACTGGTTGTACCCAAAGAAAATTGTTGGATCTGGTCATGACGTAAATGGTATGGAATAAGGGGTGGATAATGTCCTGGTTTCAGCTATGATGGAGTTAAACTTTTTTTTAGCAGTGGATGGAATGCCATGTTTGGGTGTTAGCATGAGAATAGTGCTGATAGCACCCTGATGTTTTCCGATTTGTTGCCGGGCAATCAAGGACCTTTCTCAGCTCTGCATACTTCCTTACTAGTGAGAAAGGAGGGGACGCAGCCAGGACAGGTGATCCGAATTGGCCAAAGAGGATATTCCATACCAGTTACGTCATGTTCGGTATAAGGGGGGACTGGGGGGAAGAGGGGGAGACAACGCCAGGACGTGCGGTTTCTGGGGCGGTCGGGTTGTCCGGGACGGGCTCTAAGCTGTGCGGCCTGAGTTGTGTGGTTTGGTGAGAAACTGCATTGTGTATCACCAGTTTCATATATTTTGTGCTTTAAACTTCTGTTATTGTTATATCTAGTTTGCTGTTATTGTTTAGTAAACTATCCTTATCCCAACCTGCGTGGTTCTGGTTTCTAGGTTGTGGTTTCTTTTCCTCCTTTCTTCCTTCCCTTTTCCCCCTCCCCCAACTCTCCTTCCCCCTTCCTTTTAAAAGTACAAGCGACTGTGTGGGGTGCAGCCCTCGGCCGGGGCAAAACCACGACACCCATAAAAGAGAAAATTTTATCTGTGCAGCTGGATGTTTATGAGGGCATTATGCTACATACAAATTGAAAGGTAGTATCGTGACTCTGGAAAACTTCTAGTACATGTAATCCAGCATGAAGGCCTCCAGCACTGTCTGACAGCAAAGCCCCTTGGCATTCAGAGCACAGAGCTCTCCATTGTCTGATATCCTGGAAACAGCCTGCTGAGGATGAAGACTCTGCAGATCTTTTTCTGCCTTTCACCCTTGATAGTACCCTAATTAGGAAAGGAATGGACAACTAAATATCAGAGTATAGTCAATGAAACTTTATTCATGTGGCTTGAAATCCTGCTATGATATTTCTCACTGTTGTCTTCCTCCTCAAATCAATTGATTTTGGTGGCAATTTTTCCCAGTTAAGGGCTAAAAAGCAATCCTGAATAAGAATGATAATATCTTGCCTTGCTTGCTTCACTACAGAAAACTCATTGATTGAATGAATACATGTATATTTGTTATTAAGACCCTTGTTTCATTCTCAGTAGTGTTGTGCATGCATTATTGATTGAAAGGTGACTGGACATTTCCCTGTCACTACGGACTTTTGTGGGCAGTCGCCTACTTATTCATAAAAAGTTATATTAAAAGCTAGAATGGCAAACACTATAGTGAAAGATGGAAGTCAAACAAATCATGTAGTTATTTCCTTTTTTGTCACTATTTTTCCAGAACTATTAGCATGGCAGTTGGTGAGACTTACATTTACCTAAAAGTAATTCCTACATGAACTGGAGAGATACTGTGAAGGAAGCAGCATCATCAAGGAGAAACTGCAAAGAATGGCAATTATAATTGTCCTTGACTAATGGCTAGTGGCAAGATGTCTTTTTCCTTGCCTCATTCTGTGCATATTCTTTTCTTCTGAAAGAAAACTGCTTTGCAAGGCAGTTGCTTTTTGGAGCTGAAGGGTCATTTTCGTGATGCACATCTTCGCTTCAGAAACGTATGAAAGTATTAGGTATTTGATGAAGGTGAGGGATATGAAAAAAGAAAACCTGGCAAATCTGCTAAGACTTTACCAGTGAAGAGGGATCTTTAAACATTTTGTTGCTGCTTGCTTTCATTAGGTACAGTCTCTGCAGGTCTCTTTTCACATCAATATTTGAATATTACACTAACAGATTTATGGGAATTCATGCTGTATGCTGCTCCAGCCAGTTTACAGTTCTGTGTTGCATTTTTAGTAATGCCTCTACTAACTTGTAAGACCAGATGACTAAACCATAGTATCATTTTTAAAAGTTCTTCCTTGGTTCAGATAGTTATCTTCCCTTGAAGTATGTAGAAGTGGTCACCAAGCAGGGTTTTCAAATGCTGATGCCTATCATAATCCTCAGATACCAAATGCTACCTGAAAATCTGATCCTTGATTCCTCAGGAATCTTATATGTGGCTGCCACTGGCATTGTTACTTTTGATGTACACAACTTGTGTCAATAATGTGCTAGCTCATAATTTGCCTTCTTTGGGACTTAAAGGTCCTTGTGCATAATTTATTGTAGCACAAGAGAATGGTGCTGTATTTATTTTCTGTATACCTAGAGAAATTGAGGACTCCATTAGCCAATAAATATAATATATATGAACCTGGAATATAACATATTTATTGCACTTAGGTTTTGTCTTTTATTTTTTTCCTTTAGGTTGAAAAAAATATAAGTAGTAAGTTTTGTCGGTCCTCCTTTCTTCTTTTAAAGCAAATAGGCAAGAAAATGCATGAAGAACTGAGACTGTAGTGGAACATTGTCGTACGTGAGGAAGATTACATCATAGTAATTTAAAAGTATGTGTGGTAAATACAAAAGGGTCGGCACTGTTTGAGATGTGATGAAATAGATTAATATGGGAACTTGTCAAAGCAGTGAATGCAGAGAAGAGGAGACTGGAAAGGAAGAAGGAGTACTTGAGCAGAAGCTTTCAAAATACTGAATAAAAGTGTGTGTATGTTTTATGTTCGCTAACTTGTTGTCTCTTTAATGGATGTTATTTAATGGACAGATGGGGAGGTTGACCAAGGCCAAAATACTTATGATTTTCTTTCTAGTAAATAAAGTCCTTCCTCTTTAGGCTTGGTTCTTATTCCAGTTATAATGAGGCTTCTTTTCAGTGGTGCCAAGAAATGCCTGATTTGCATGTGCAAATTCAAGATTAATATGAGTGAACTGTTAGATTTATTAATCTGTTGTTGCCTATATAGGATGTATTGCTGTTTTTCCCTTTTAGGCTTTCGTGTTATATCCTTAGTACACAGGCTGTTTTTGTCAGCTGTGGTTATGTGTTTTTCCCTGATTTGAAATCAAGTGCTAAAAATAATTTTATTTTAAGCAAATCCATAAAATTCTATAGTTTCCTCTCTTTTTTTTTTCCCTCTCTCTCTTTTTTTTTTCCCTCCTGGGTTTAAACAAAGCATTGCAATTGTTTGCATTCAATGAATATGCAGTATTTTGAGACTCTGTCTCTCAAAATAGCTATTCAAATTGGAATCCTGTAGAATTTTATAATTGCTCTGGACCTCTGAGTCATCCGCAGAAATATTTTTAATGATCAATCGACCATAAAACTCATAACTTTTATTTGAGGTCCCTCATCAACAAATTGATTCTATAGTTCTATATGATTAAGGAAAATAACCCTCCAGTTAGGGATTTGCTTTAAAAGATGAAGAAATAGAGAAACAAAGAATGATTCCTATTTGTAAGAGTGAAACATCTAACAGTAACAGGGCAATAAGATTATTAAAAGTGAGCATTTGAATAATATCCAGTGTACCCGTTGTACACGTGATCGATCACAGCTTCCATCTTAGAAGGTAAGGGATAAAACAATTTCTTCCCTTGGATGCAATTCCCTCTTAGCATGGGATTAAAGGCTTATTCAAAGAGGCAGGACAAAATTCATTAGCTTGGCAACCACAGTTTTACCAAACACTACTGATGCTGAAGGTGGAATATATGTATGTGTAACTTAGAAACAAATTTCACATTTTAGTATTGGTGTCAGGTGAACTGTATTGGTAATTCCACCCTTTGCATCTTGTCTAAAATAACTATGTGCAGCTATCCATGCATGTAATTCGGCTACCTGATTCATTAACATTTAAACAGTCTGTTAGGCGAGGATCATAAATTAGATTCCTTGCAGATCCTTGGCAAAAGTGTGTTTAACAACCATTGATACACTGAAGCCTTTTCAAGAAAAAATACTTACGTGTTATGCAGTAACAAACATGTATGTTTTATGCTATTCCAGCGTATGTCCTTTTAAGGATGGCATCTTGTATCACTGGGGCCTACTGTCATGTAAAGGGTGTGAGTCAGATGCGTGGCTGAAGGAGGCCCTGCCATTCAGTCACGAGGTTCAGAAAGGACCTCCCTGCTTTCTATACTCCTTCTCAGAGAAGAGTCTAGGTGTGGCTGTATCTGGTCTTAGTCCCAGATTTGAACAATAGTTTATGTCTAAAAGATCACATGTGTAGTCACTTATCAGAGTCCACATTTGCCTGTCAGAGCCCCTGAAGGACTTTCACTGATACATTTTCACAAAGTTGAAACTAACAGCAAGTTATTAAAGTGAAGGATATAAAGAGTACAGAGTTGCCATTGATAAATGCACTTACTACAGTAGTGCTAATATACGATTATATTTATAAAGCTAGAAAAATACTATCTTAGGTATTCTTCACCAAAAATGTGAAATAGCAATGCTTACCAAGATGGTGTTGGGTGGAGGAAAAGGAGCACAGCCCGTTGATTGCCTCCTCAGAGTCTTTAATTTCTTCTCAGCCCCATTGGCTAACTTCCTCAATACCCTTTATACCCCAACCTTAACTGTTCCCCTCCCTGGGGTGGTGTTTAACATGATTCGAGTGGAGAGTTTAGTACATGTATCTTTATCATGTACTCCGCAGTGTGGAGCAGGATAATCACCTCCCTGCACCAGCTGGCCATGCCATGCTTGATGCACCCCAGGATACAGTTGGCTCTCCTGGCTGCCTGGGCACACTGCTGTCTCATATTTAATTTGCCGTTGACCAAAACCCCCAGATCCCTCTCAGCACAGCTGGCCTCCGGTGTCTGATCCCCTAGTCTGTATGTGTAGCCAGAGTTGCCCCTTCCCAGGTGCAGAATCCAGAACTTAACCCATGTTAAACTTCATGCTGTTGGTGATTACCCAGCTTTCCAATCTGTCCAGGTCCCTCTGCAAGGCTTCTCCACCATCAGCAGAGTCAGCTCCTCCCAGTTTGGTGTCATCTGCAACTTTACTTAAGACACCCTCTAGTCCTGCATGCAGGTCATTTATGAAAATGTAAAAATGGACTGAACCTAAAAACTAGTGGGGAACCCCACTAGTGACTCTCCACCAGCTAGATGTAACCCCATTCACTATCACACTCTGGGCATGACCTTTCAGGTCACCCAGTGATCAGACCTAGTGATTCAGGGTCTGATCCAGAGTGCTTTTAGAGCAATGGAAAGACTCCTATGAATGGAAGAAAAAGGACACCATGATCCCCCATTTGAAGGGGGAGGCGAAGTAAGTCCCACTCCCCTGAAACCTGTGGGCACCGTTATATTTCCATGACACAAGACAGTAGACTACAGATGTAACTGGGAAAATCTCATCCTGTTTTATCCAAGAGTTAAAATCGCCATTTCATAGCAACCAATATAAGCTGTTTAGAATATTGTACTATGGAAGTGGTGGGAAAATGTCACCTAAAGCCACTCATCTGTGGATTGTTCTCTCTGCTGTCACAGCTTCTTTTTGACTGTGCCTCTACCATTGTGTAGTACTTCATGATTTGGACTCATCTTGGTTAAGACCATTCACAACACCTTCATCTTCCCTAGTAACAATGAACCTGAAGCACCAGACTGAGGGTTACATAACTGGGCTTGTATATATACATAATTATATGTATATGTTGCGTATTTTTGTTGTTTGTCCTGTGGCATGAGAGCATGTGAAGGAGTTTAAAGACAGGAAAATCTGTTGAAATACTCATCAAAGTATGGCAGAGAGAGTCTGGTCTGGTAAGAGATTCTTACCTTCTGTAAAAGATCTTCAGCTCAGCTACACTGAAAATCATACTGAGGTGTGTTTTGAGGAAGAACTGCTTCAAAAGAACCCAGGATTATTCCAATATCTTTCCAACACAGGTGATGAGAGGAAGAAACAACATCTCTGAATCATAGAATGGCATGGGTTGGAAGGGACTCCAAGGATCATAGAGCTCCAACACCCCCTGCCACAGGCAGGGCCTCCAACCTCCAGGCCTGGATCCACACTAGGTTGCCCAGGGCCCCATCCAACCTGGCCTTGAACACTTCTAGGGATGGGGCATCCACCACCTCTCTGGGCAGCCTGTTCCAGCACCTCACCACTCTTTCTGTAAAAACTTCCCCCGATATCTAATTTCAACCTTCCCTCTTTTAGCTTTAAACCATTCCCTCTTGTCTTGCCATTGTCTACCCTTTTAAAAAGTTGAATCCCCTCCTGCTTATAAGCTCCCTTCAGGGACTGGAAGGCTGCAATGAGGTCCCCCCACAGCCTTCTCTTCTCCAGGCTGAACAAGCCCAGCTCCCTCAGCCTCTCTTCATAGGGGAGGTGCTCCAGCCCTCTAATCATCTTCATGGCCTCCTCTGAATCCTCTCCAACAGTTCCACATCCTTCTTGTATTGGGGGCCCCAGATCTGGACACAGTACTCCAGATGGGGCCTCACAAGGGCAGAGTAGAGAGGGACAATCACCTCCCTGTCCCTGCTGGCCAC
Source organism: Porphyrio hochstetteri (assembly GCA_020800305.1). Taxonomy (NCBI): domain Eukaryota; kingdom Metazoa; phylum Chordata; class Aves; order Gruiformes; family Rallidae; genus Porphyrio; species Porphyrio hochstetteri. The sequence continues at coordinate 107,289,783 of CM036907.1, forward strand.
CCCTCTTCTGATGGAGCCCAGGATACCATTGGCCTTGCGAGCTGCAAGACCACACTGCTGGGTCATGTTAGGTTTCTTATCCACCATGACACCCTTCTCAGCAGGGCTACTCTCAAGAAGCTCTTCTCCCAGTCTGTATCTATGTCTGGGATTCTTCTGGCCCAAGTGCAACACCTTACACTTGGCAGTGTTGAACCTCATTATGTTCACCCAGGCCCATCTCTCCAGCCTGTCAAGATCCCTCTGGATGGCTTCCTTTCCTTCTGTTGTGTCAACCACACCACTCAGCTTGGTGTCATCCGCAAACTTGCTGAGGGTGCACTCACTTTGGATCTCAAACAATTTCAAATTTTGACTCATGAAAAAAGTACCATGAAAATTTTCACATTTTTATTCTCATTGGGCAGTAATATGCCTGTCACGATACAGTAAGTACAGAAGGAACACTACTTTGAATGTAAAAGTGAAGAATTTGAGGGAAACAAAAAAATATTGCAGCTCTATGTAATACATATGACTATATTTTTTGTGGCTTGCAATCAACAGCTGAAACACTTTGTACTTATATAATGAATTCTGTGAACTGTTTCCATATGTTTCAGAAGCCTAATTATGGTAACTGAAATGATAATTGTTTCGTTACCAGTCACTCAGTTGAATATATCTTGTTTGGTCAATTGGTATATTGTTATCAAACAACAGGATTCTGACTTTTTTTTGCCAAAAATGATCTTGTGAACTACTGGTAGGTCCAGTGGTTAAGGTCTTTTTTTAATACTGGAAGAGGCTTCCACGTAGTTCTTCCATGTTTGTGCTGGACAAGATGAAACTCTGCTTTTTGAACAACTGAATTAACTCTTCTTTTGGAGAGGTGGTTTTGCTGCTGGTCATGCAAGGCACTCCTATCTTATGATGGCCAGTCAATTACAATCTAAATAACCCATGATTCTAGGGCCATTTCAGGATAAGAATTTTTAACTATTGAAAGACCAAGTTGGAAAATATGCAGTGGGAATCCATCTGAATGGCAACTTAATGCTCTCTTACAATGTCATCAAAGCTTGATGTGTTGCTGGTCTTGTGGACAGAGAGAGTGCACCACAAGCTATAAGCAAGGACATTGTTTGGACTCAGGAAAGGTGGATCTGGAAGAAATATGGGCTTCCCACAACTCCCAAGTGGTCAAACCAATTGATTTTACTGATACCCAGTATAATCTTTCTTGGCAAGCTCTTTGGGCAAGTACAGCTCTATGGACTCAAATGCATATTGAAACCCCCATATTAGGAATTTAGTGTTGTCTTTAAAAGAGAAATGGCAGCTAAACTCTGGTAAAGTCCTCGTCCTTTTTTTTTTTTAATAACCTCTTAGATGTCACAGGTGTTTTAGACTTCGAAACACTAAAATAGACTATTTTTAAAAACATAAGTGATCTTCATTTTCGTAGTCTTGAGAACTTTTCCACAGTGATTTATGTCTTTACCACTGCCATGGGTTTGCATAGCTCTATTTCACCGAACATTTTTGAGGCATTTCAAAATACAAGAAAAGAAATTATGTTGTTGGTCATCATTCTTCTCTTATACACTAAAACTGTAGATTGTCTGAGTAACAGCTATAATTTGCTGTGTGTAGAGGGGAAATATTCTGGAGAAACAGAAACATGTTTGCAATAACTTCTTGTGACAACTTTTCCTCTGTTCTTTCCTATCTATTATACAGTATTGATTAACTCTCTGTCATTAGTCCATTTGTAAGTGAATATAACCCATTCTGACTTGTTAAATCAACAATCAGGAAGTGTTTACTGATTTCTTTACTGTGTTGTACTCCTTAGAAAATAACCTATGGAAAAATCATTTGCTTCTTCTATAGACATAATGAATATGTGGGTGCTGTCTTCTCATTTTAAACTTCATCTCCTTTCAGACAACTGACATAGATCAGCGAATTCTGGATTTGTCATCATAAATTGTTTTTGACTACTAATGAACACAACTCTTAAGGTGAAACATAAGAAAATATCTTTGTAAGGCTCATATCGACTGATCTGATTTTTAAATTAATCTTAGGTTAAATTTCAATACTTCAGTTGTCATCACAGACATGATCTCTGATTTACAAAAACAGTATTTTAATAGACATTGAATAGATGTCAATCTATAAATGTCTTTCATATTCTAGGTATTTTCTATGGCATTTTCAACTCAAGCATCATTGTATTTTTTAAGGTACATCTCACTGCTGATATTCATAGAACTCTTCTGTCAGTGAAATAAGTAGAATTTTTCAAAAATGTATGAACCAAAATACTTCCTAATTTGCATTTGCATAATGTTAATGCAGACCTATTTGTCACAAAATATTATCAAATTTCTAAAATTATCACTCCTTCATGATGAAAAAAAACCCATTTTCTGGTCAATTCTTAGCTTTGGGGAGAGGTAGGCAAGATTGTTTATTAATGGATGTTCTTGTTACCTCTCAACATACTATATTTGTTGTATACATAATCATTATGTATAGAAATACATAATAATGCCCTCGATCTCTCTTAAATTAAAATATTAGTTAAGCTATTGAAAAATAAAAATTATATGAGAATAGAGTGTAGGTATCCACTGTATCTGAAGCCTATTCTGTGGGAAGGTTTGGCTTTTTGCATCATCCAGCACAACTTCCTATTTCCTTCAAGATTTCCCTGTTAGTTTGTTTATGATATTGACCCAGAAAGCTTGTCTTTATCCTTCCTGGATTATTTTGAATTTCCCCATGGATTGTTTTAATTTTCCCACGTTTACCAGCTGAGAAATTACTGTGAGCTCTCTAGAGAGATGGAGGTCAGACTTCATCCTAACTGCAGCATCATCCTTGAAGCATTGCTAAATAATGTGGTTCTATGACCTCACTGTGTTTATGGAAGCTGTGAAGTCTCATAGCTGTGAACACATCTTGTGCCCTATGAGTATGCACCACGTCAGCTACCAGTGATGGGAAAGTAGCAGTCCTTCTACACATCTCTCTCCTACCTTTCATGCTCAGGGAAATCCGGAACTGTATTTAGCCCATGTTCATTTAATCCCAAATTGTGGGCCAAACCCAAAGTACACAGTAGTGCCCTGTGATTAAGATCAGGACTCTGCTGTGGAAGAAGAAAGAAATGGCAGGTCCAGGCCAGTAATGTGTGCTTGTATGTAATGTATGTTTTAATAAGTAGGATGGATAAAGTCTGTCAACAGAGGGACACAGATTTGCCTATTTAGCTCATGGGACTTCTTACCTAATGCTGTATGCGTGTTTCAATAAATGAGGTTTGCATAGACCAGAATTTAAAGTTTCCTTAGACACTATCACATCACACCTTCTTCTTCATCATGCCATTGGGACTACATAGAACTTTATGACTAATTCAGTCCCAATTTAAATTTCAGTACATGTTAATCTATGACTGCTTAGCTCATCTCTGTTTCTCATGGGGTTTTCTAATAGGCTTCCACACTAGTCTGAGGAAACCTGTTGTATTCTTTACTTAAAAACCTCATTATATTTCTAGTTTCATATTTTAAAATGACTTGTTAATCAAAAGTTACTGGTAAAGTTGTTTTAGAGGGCTAATATTTTTCACTGGGAAAATAAAAACAAGCAAAGATGAAAAAAAAAAAAGCAAAGAAAGAAAAAAGTGGATTCATGCCTATGTCTATAAGCAAAATTAACAAATCAAGTTGTAGTCAGCTCACACACTGAAATTAGGAAAGTTGCTGGCTTTTTTCCCCCTCCTTCCCCCCCATTTTTAGCCTCAGATCTTTTTCAAAGCCACAATAAATGGTTTTGCACAGTGGCTGAGTCTTAATTTATTCCATTTGAATTATTTAACATTCATTTATACAATATTGGAACATTTTATTTCAGGATATAACATTTATCATGGATTTTTTTTCAAGCTTGTAAGTCTCAAGCCAAAGTTATTTGTTACACAGTTTTTTTCCATATTTAGTTTGATAAATCAGGCATTAATGATTAGTTGTTATAGTAATACAGGCTGCGGGGGCCCTACAATATCAGATAACTTTGCGTTCTGCCAAAGCCCATGGTGTTCAGAGGAATCCTTTACAGAGTGTAAAAATAAGGTCAGTGAGCTAGCTATATTTGGCCTTCACTACAGGAGAACCTGTGTAGTGTAGAATAGATACTCTAAGCTAGAATGACATTATATGTCTGCAAAGGTAAGGGGTTTTTTTTTTTTGCTTTTAGACATTTCTAGAGACATGTGAAGCTATTGAAATGCACACTCTTTCAAATGGCTAGGAAGAGAGACCAGCTGTTACCAGCAGAAACAAGACAAACACTGAAGCAGATCAGAAAGGGGGCAGAAATACGTTTAGGAGAAAAGAGGAAAAGCAAGTCATGTATTTTTATAACGAAGAAAGGTGGAAACCAGTGACAGTTCCTGCCTGCTGCATCCGTGTAGCTCAAGGGAACTGAGGGAGAGCTGGGACTGAACTTGTCCCACAATGGTGAGCAAATCAAATCCTGGTGCATTTTCATCAACTGTCAGAAACAGACAGATATTTCTTTGGGGCCAGGCAGGAAATTAGGCTATTAAGTTACAGCTTTTTCACAGAGCCCTTGTCATTCTCTTCTCCTATCCTACAGATGTTCTATCAAAGCAAGTCATTGTAACCATTTATCTTTCCAAACTTAAAATACTTTTTCCAGAACTAATTTTTTCCCTCAGTACTTGAGGTCTTTGTACTCTGTGTCTTGCTTCCCTGATCTTGTATGGATCTAAGATTAATTTGCACTAGCAAGGAGTTCAACAACAAAATCAATTTCAATTGGGTCAGGTGAGGTCACTCCCAGCTCAGTAGTGTGAGGAGAGAAATAGATTATTATCATTCTGGGAACACTGCTACTTCAGTACGAAGGGGAAAAAAAAATAAATTGACCATTAAAGCCCTTTACAATAATTTTCATAGCGTTGGAAACAATTAATTTTTTTGTTACTTTCTTCAACATTGGTATAGCCATCTATATACAAATAATGTCTGCTACAAATAGCTTTTGTATTTCTTAAGAAGAATGGAATAGAATTTGTTAACTGACTGGTAGCATTTCACTGAAAATGTGACGCTGTCAAACTGATACAGCAATACCTTTGATAGATCTTTTTATATCCCTGGCACGTAGCAGGTGTAAATTAAACAACAACTCTGTTAGGTATTCCCTGCACCGTATCACAAAAGGGCAGTTATAACGAGAATTTAAGTTATACCTTTAAAGAAAAGATTTAAGATTAAAGTAATGTTTAAACATTTAAAATTTAATTTACAAGAAAAGAAAACCCATCCTATCTACAGAATCAGTTATTTAGTTTCTCTCATCTCACTGCTTTGAAGGATGGAAAAAAAAAAAGGAACAAAAAAATGCAGCATCAGCTTAAAAGAGTTAATAAAACTTTAGTATTTAATGTGAACTGAATTTTGATTATTTCATCCATTGGATGCAGACAACTAGTTAAGAAAATGCTTTGTTTCTGTCCACAGCATGTGCATGCCTGCTTGTTCATACCAGCTGACACTTTCAGGTGAGTTAGAGCTGTATGCTTCCTTGAGCTTTAGGACAGCTGTGCAAACCTGTGCTAGCTGAAGATCTGGCCCACACAGGCCCAGAGGAAGGTAAAGATGCCTGACTGAGACTACTGGGCCATGTCCTTGTTTCTGCTTCTTATCTTAAATTTTTGTGTAATCTGAGCTGAAGGGTGACATGAATGAATTTAGATTTCTTTAAGTCCAAATCTGTGTTCAGCTTTCAGTGAAATAAGATTATTTGGAGTTAAAGGCTCCATATATTTATGTCAAAGAGAAAACAGGAAGTGGAAATACTTTAAGAAGATTCCTTTACGAAAATACAATTCTTCACAAAAAGAAAACAATTGGAATAATTTCATTTGTGGTGTAGCAGCTCTGCCTTGAGGTGTTGACCTTAATCAGTTTCATAATATATAAAAAGATTCAGATTTTCTGGGTCAAATTCTCCCCAAGCATATTTTCCCTGAAATCTGTGGAGTAATACCAGCAATGAACCTGGCCTTATGATCTCAAATTTCCTGTTTCCTCTTTGTGTGATCAAAACATGCAAAGTAAAACAATCCTACTAATAATTCTTTAGAGGAAAAGATAATAGATATGTGTTTCTTTATCTACAAGAATTTGAGTAAAATCTATCATCAATATAGTTTACCCTTTGTGAAATTATGGTTTTAAAAGATTAACTACCTGAAAATCATTGGGGAAAAAAATAACCTAAAAAAGCCTACTGACAAAGTTTATTGTATTGCAAAACATAAAGTCCTTTCTTCCCTTGGTCAGGGCCAGAGTTTTTAACAAGAGTTAAGTAAATGCCTTACTGTGTACAGTTAATAGACAAGGTTTTGTACAACGAAATTTGCCTTCATTGCTTTGTATCCAAAGTTTAGCCAGATTCTTCCGTTTCAAAATATCACTTATTACCACACAAACTATTGCATTGCACAGAGCATTGGAAATGCATCCCTAAATGCATTGGTATTGGGCAGGAATACACTTTAGGCTTTATACTTACATAAGGTTTTTAAATTTTCAAAGGACTGAGTGAAGACACCCTAATTATTTTCTCATCGCTTGCTGAGCTAACAGTGTTTCAGGATAAATTGCTCAATATTACAGATGAAAAAAGGACACACAGAGTGTAAAGACTGGGTCTATACATAGAGTTGCCAAATTGCCCTTTCAGGCCAAAACTGTTCATAATACAAGATATTCCACTGTAAAATTATATAGGTCCTTAAAATAAAAAAAGTTAAAAACCCCTTGAACCTACTTACGATGGTGTGTCAGTGTGAATGCCTTGTAAGCATACAAAAGAGAGACAAGCTCTACTTCCAGGGAACAATTCCAGTCTATGGCCAGCTGTTACCTAAGGGCTTCCTGAGAAAACTTTTAATAGCCATTACAAGGGTTCCTATAAAATGCAATTTTATAGAATGTTCATATTCTTAATATTTTTTAACTTACATGATTTTTATAATTTCTAATGTGTTTTAAATTCATATATTTTTATGGAATTTATTAAATTTAATTGCAATTTTAGACTGTTTAATATGAAACTTACTCACTGAGTGTTGTACAAGAGTGTTTGTATTAAACCTAGATTGATATTGTACCAACTGCCATTCTTCTTCAGGATCTGATTCAAAGACCATTTGATGTTAGTTAGCTTTGGCTCAAATGCAGGAAGAGATATTTGCAGCTTCTCTAATAGTTAACACAAAGGTTTCCCAGATTTTATTAGCTGTTAGAACATATCCACAGGAAGGTCATATAATAAGCTTCTGAGGTAGGACACTGGTGGCAGAGGGATTTTTGTGAAAAAATAAAGGATTTTTTTTAGGGGACTACTTAATGCTTAAAGCAGGTGTTTATTGTAGGTTCGTATGAATCATCTGGCAGTAATCAGACTGAAGACAAGAATATCAAATGTAATTTTCAAATAGGTCAGGAAGTGGTTACAATAATCGTGACTATTTGGGTGACTGTTACACTGGTGTACCAGCTTTTTCAGAGCAGAGGCCTGTGTTAGACACACTAACCCAGTGAGACCTTTGGGTCTGGAATACAGCTGGATTAAATGAAACTATTCTTTATTTACACTGGTCATCACAGATGATGTTGGCTTTGTATTTTCCAGTGAGGCATGAAGCTGTAGGCTTGATTATTTGTGAGCAAAGTGCTGCTTGGATGAATAAGCATGCTTACTAATGGTCTGGCTAAAATGGCTAAGCGTGGCTGAGATAAATTCAATCCTGCTCACTTAATTCTTGCTTTTTCAATTAGATGTGTTGTTTTTCTCACTCCAACTCAACCCATTCTATTACTTTTCCTATTTGTACCACACTACAGCACTGAATAGCCTCCACAGCTATCAGTTTCTCTACTTGAAATGAGAACACTGCAGAAGATGATGGAGGTGACTTCTTAACATTCAGTTGATAAAGTACATAAAGCCTTTTGCATTAAATGGACTGTAGAGTTACTAATAATATCTGTAAATTTTTCAAGATATACAGTCTACTATAAGTCTTGAATAAACAAATCTCTATTAACTCTACATATTATTAATGAATTAACATCTCTCCACACGGTGAAAAAATTCATGCTTCCATTGGAATACACTGTGAAAATGATGTTTATTTCTTTGGGACTAAATTGCTTAACCCAATCCACCAATTACCATTTGCAGAAGAAATAATCCATTTATATCTTCATTAAAAGATTTCTGCTCCCCAGCAGACATTTGTATTGGCAGACTATTACTTTACCTTCAGAGTATAGCTTTATAAACTGGTGACAAAAGCTCATGAAAGGATAATGGAAAGACATTTTCAAGGGAATGATGTGGTAAAGGGGAACCCATCTTGGGGGAATACTCTTTGGGGATGGTTTTACTAAGATTTTACCCCAGGCACAGCAATAAGTAGGCACATTAATCTGCGTACAAGTAATCAATTTCTTCTGCAATACTGTATATTTCAGAAGAATTAAAAACCTGTGGATGTTTCTGATGATGGGAACTGGTATCTATCCAGTTGTCAGATTTCAATTCATATTTTTCCAGGATTACTGTTTTACTCCTGTTTAACATGGACCATTTATACTATTTCTTGCTTTAACTTCTTCTTCTCTATAGGCTGCATATTAATTTTCAATTTAATTGAAAAATTTTTTGTGTGTGATTTTTTCCTATTGATTCCTTTTATTTTTTACCCACTCAAGCTCCTTTTACTTTATTATGCGACAAATGAACGCTATGATTATGAAGTAAAACAACTAATGTAATAGATCCCTTGTTGCTATTGCTTTAGGCCTTGAATTCACCTCACTTAACTTTAGTAATCTTTAGTAATCTTATAAAGACACCAAAGTTAGAATTTCCATTAGCTATTCTAGAATCCATAGAAAAAGATAGATTCATCCTATGGAATGTTAACCTCATTGATCTGTATGGTTGGAGTGTAATTTATATATTTATACTGAGAGAATGAGAATGGAGGAAAAGACAAAAAGGACATATTCTGGCTATGAATGATACAAAGTAAGAAGCTGGGGGGAAGTAGATCCATAGATTATATACAAAAAACTGATAAACTGTCATTTCAAAGAGATGGGTAAAATATGTACATTTTTCAGTTAAATGTATTAATAGTGTGTTTTCAAAACTTTGCTTTCTGGAGAGACTGTGTGAGTGAGAAGCTGCTATAAGTTTAATGTTTGGCTTACTATGATTTTGGAACGTCTGAAATGTCAGCTTCATTTCTTATATAGTTGATAATGAACACTTTGAAATACACATGACAACTTTTGCAAGGAAATTATTGCAAAACTGATAAAATGGATGCAAAGTAATTATTGCTTGAAATTAGAGAGATAAATAGCAATGAGCTTTTAATGCACTGTCTCAATTTTTATCTTATTGCGACTATATACAATGAAAAATAGTGAAGAGATCCATAATGTTAAATAATCACAGAATCGCAGAATCACAGAATCGTAGGGGTTGGAAGGGACCTCGAGAGATCATCTGGTCCAACCCCCCTGCCAAAGCAGCTCCCTAGCTCATATTGCACAGATAGGCGTCCAGACGAGTCTTGAATATCTCCAGAGAAGGAGACTCCACCACCTCCCTGGGCAGCCTGTCCCAGGGCTCTGTCACCCTCACTGTGTAAAAGTTCTTCCGCATGTTGGTGCGGAACTTCCTGTGCTCCAATTTGCAGCCATTGCCCCTTGTCCTGTCTCCACAGACCACTGAAAAGGGGCTGGCCAATTCCCCCTGCATCTCATACTTAAGATATTTATAAACATTAATTAGGTCCCCCCTCAGTCTTCTTTTCTCCAGGCTGAACAGCCCCAGCTCACTCAGCCTTTCCTCATAGGGGAGATGCTCCAGGCCCTTAATCATCTTCGTAGCCCTTCTCTGGACTCTATCTAGGAGATCCCTGTCTTTTTTATACCAGGGAGCCCAGAACTGGACACAATATTCCAGGTGGGGCCTGACCAGGGCAGAGGAGAGGGGGAGGATCACCTCCTTTGACCTGTTGGCCACACTCTTCCTGATGCATCCCAGGATCCCACTGGCCCTCTTAGCCACCAGGGCACACTGCTGGCTCATGGCCAACCTGTCATCCAACAGGACCCCCAGGTCCTTCTCCACAGAGCTCTTCTCCAGCAGGTCATCCCCCAGCCTGTACTGATACAGACGGTTATTCCTCCCCAGGTGCAAGACTTTTACACTTGCTTCTATTAAACCTCATCTGGTTTCTCCCTGCCCAGCTTTCCAGCCTGTCCAGGTCTCACTGGATGGCAGCGCAGTGTTCCTGCGTGTCAGCCACCCCTCCCAACTTTGTATCATCAGCGTACTTGCTGAGGGTGGATGCTATTCCCTCATCAAGGTCATTGATGAAGATATTAAACAGGACTGGACCCAACACCGAGCCCTGGGGAACACCGCTAGTCACAGGCCTCCATTCAGATTTTGTTCCACTGATCATGACCCTCTGAGCCTGGTCTGACAGCCAGTTCTCAACCCACCTCACTGTCCACTCATCTATCCCATGATCTCTCAGCTTTTCTCTCAGGATGTCATGGGAGACAGTATCGAAAGCCTTGCTGAAGTCAAGGTAGATGACATCCACTGCTCTCCCTCTATCCACACAACCGGTGATGAGACCATAGAAGGCTATGAGATTGGTCGAGCACGATCTGCCGTTGGTGAATCCATGCTGACTACTCCTCATGACCTTCTTCTCTTCCAGTTGCTTGGTAATGGCATCCAGAACAAGCTGTTCCATCACCTTTCCAGGGACAGAAGTGAGGCTGACTGGCCTATAATTGGTAGGGTCCTCCTTCTTGCCCTTTTTAAAGACTGGAGTGATATTGGCTATCCTCCAATCCTCAGGTACTTCTCCTGTTCTCCAAGAGCTGTCGAAGATGATAGCAAGCGGCTCCGCAATCACTTCCGCCAGCTCCCTCAGCACACGTGGATGTATCACATCCGGGCCCATGGATTTGTGTGCATTAATCCCTTTGAGCTGTGCCTGGACCACCCCTACCTCACCTAGAGGGAAGCTCTTCATTCCACAAACACTCCTACTTTCATCCAGGATCTGCGGGTCCCGAGGGGCCTTTGGAGTGAAGACCGAGGCAAAGAAGGCATTCAGTATTTCCACCTTCTCATCATCACCCAATAACAGGACACCCGCCTCATTCGTCAAGGGACCTACATTATCCCTGGTCACCCTCTTACTATTCACATATCTGAAAAAACTCTTTTTATTATCCTTTATGTCCTTTAATGTCTTACCTAAATGTTATGACATATGGGCACAAAATACTAATATCAGTTTAAGTTTAGATGTACAAGAATTTCGATGTACCCAAATTATTGATATATCTTTTTTCTGCCTAAGCACTTTAAATAACTAATTTTGAAGGCAAATTTAGGGCTGCATCCCACAGGCTGTTTCTCCCTTCACATGTTGTGCTTTGTCAAGTTGAACTCAAGACAGCTGGCTTCTGTTGATGTGAATGTCAATTCTTATCAATGATATTTAGTAGCATTTCCTTTGCTGAGCTCTAACTCCAATCTCCTGAGTACCTTATGAATTCACCTCCAACTCATCTGTTTCATGTCACACTGATGGACTTTGAATGACCTTCTTAGTATTCTTATCCTTACAAAGCAATTGGCAGCCATCTCCTATGCTAATTTCCATCAACCGCCATTTCTACTTTTTTTCAATTATCAGCTTCCATATATAGTGTTCTCAGCTGATCCATGAAATCTCAGTGCTGCCAATGATATTTGGTATATTATAGAATACTAGAGGCAACCCCAGAGATCAAATCATCATGACAGGTTAAATAAAGCATTTGGAAAACAATTGTTTAGTTGTAACCTTGATCATACGAACCAGTCAAGGAGCCTAAGGACTTTGAATTGGGGATATTGTTTATAGCTTAATATAAATTTGTTATTTTTATGTTCAAGTTACTGATGCTGAGAGATTATTATTGTGAACTACTACCTTATTTTGACATTGAAGATAGATCCTTTCATCTTCACATATTGCTAATGGAAAATATTTTTCTTGTAGATTCAAAATTAATGCAAAAGGACAAAGGAACATTTTTTTCCCTTGAAAACCATTTAGCTCCAACCTCCTGCCATGGTCAGGGACACCTTCCACTACACCAGGTTGCCCAAAGCCCCATCCAATCTCGCCTAGAACATTGCCAGGGAGGCAGCAGCCACAGCTTCTCTGGGAACATGTGCCAGTGCCTTAGCTCCCTCACAGTAAAGAATTTCCTCCTTATATCTACTCTAAATCTACCCTCTTTCAGTTTAAACCCATTACCTATTGTCCTATCACTATGTGCCCTTGAAAATGGAGCATATAAATTTATGTACATCTTTTTACCCATCTAAGACTATTCAAATGAGCAATTTAAAACAAGAATTATTATTTAGGTTCTATAATCTTTGTTTTGTTTTCAAAGTTTCCTGTGGTTTAGCAAAAAAACTAAACAAGCTATTTTGCTTCATTATATTTTGGATATATAGGACTCCTGCTTTCCTTGTGTAAATCCTTCAGAAAAAGTAATTTTTCAGTAACTTTAATCGGAGGTCATAATTGACCTTTCATTAACTCTTTAACTGTAAATGGTAAATTCTATTCAGAAAGAAAACAACCAACTAAGCAAACAAAATCATCTAACTCTGGACTTAGCTTGCTCCAGTTGGTATCTTAAACAAGCTTAATGTTTGGCTTAAGACAAGTCTGATATTCATGCTACTTTGCTGACTTTCCCAGATATCTTGTCCACTCTTGCCAAAAATATGTCTTCTCACTCTTGCTGTTGCTGAATGCCATGTGGGTGTACTCAGTTTTCTCCTCCCTTCATTTCATGAAAAACTTCAGGGTCCGGGACAGTTCCCACAAAATATGCAGCTAATTATGAACTAAAAGAAAGCAAAGAACTTACACAAACCACTATCCCTTTCCCAGATCTCTTTCACATTAATTAGAGTGGATACAAATCCAGTGCTTTTAAATGTTTGAGAAATGCCTGGTGCAAATCTTCCTGGAATTTCAAAGCACTATCATGTGATCAAGCTCTGAAAACCAGAGTAAAACCTGATTACTGGAAAGGGAGGGCAAAATCTTTTTTCCACTAGAAATAAACCAAGTACAGCTCTCTGCCCCTTCAGTAACCAAGGACTTCTTTGCAAAGCTGTGTGTCTCCTTGTCACCTTTGTTTTGTTTAGTGATAGATGCTTAAATGGAAGGAACCAAACTATGCTTTGTTGTTGCCATTCCAAGCAGAGTGGGTGTTTCTGCAGCCTTATTTCTTTATTAATCCATGACTTTGAGATATTTACACTAACTGATGTTCAGCTATCACTCCCTGTGTGTTACTGGGGAGTAGTGATGAACAGAATTTAGTAGTGTCAGACCCAAAACTTCTACAAAACATACTGAGCAGCCAACTTAAACTTCAGTCTTCTGAGCATATCCAGTTCACTCCAAACACACTCAGAGACTTATACTTAGTCTTAATATGGTTATATTTAGACTGTATTTCATTAAATCATTCACTCTGTATTTCCCACTGAAGGCCTGAACTGAGACAGGCCTGTATTGCAATCACATGAATGACTAAAAGCAATGAAGAACTTGAGCTGTTAGTCTACCAAGGAGAAGTAGAAAATATTTTTAATGTAATAACTTAAATAGATCTTGGAGTACCTGGCTAAATGTTCCTCCTAAATATCCACCTTTTTTTGCTACACAAGGACTTTTACTTCATACACTTTTGACCAGGGCTTCATTTCTAGTGCTGTGGGGATATTTATTTGTCAAAATCTGTCTCCAGAATTTATTAACAGTAAACCAGTATTTTTCTTCCTCTTAAACAGCATTTTTTGTTCCTCTTAAACATTCAACCTCTTATGTAGCCAAGTTCAGCTGTGTATATGAATCCACTATTTTCGTAAACAGGAAGTGTTTCTGTTAAAATGTTAATCTGCAAGAAAAAACTAGAGCTTGTTCAGTGTTATAGAGTTCAACTGAAGGCCAATAATCCAATATATGCATGTTGGGGGAGGGAAAGGGGAGGATAAGGAGGAAGAAACCTATCTTTCTCTGGAAAAGAAATAAAAATAGCAGCAAATGTTATCATTTTCAGATTGTTACTAGCAACAGGGAGACGTGATCCAAATAACAAGTGAATGACTGCATACACTGGTGCATGATAAAGACCCCAGATAGGAATTTGATTAAGCATTATTATCAGTCACTGTACAGAGAATGGCAGGCAGCCAGCAGAGCATTCACTTTTCTGTCCATCTCTGCCTCTGGCTGACTGCTTATGCAAGTTGTCATAAAGGTAACCTGGAGATAGGACTGCACCTCAGATAGCACTCATCATTTTATCCGTATAGGGTCTCCTTAAACATTTCTCTAATTGTTGCAGAGAAAAGATTAGGCTGGCAGCTTAAACTGCTCTGCTTTTTTTGCTGTTTGATATTTTTAGACATTGTTATTACCTTTCCTCTTTCTAAACATTGAAATTTACAGTCTATGTAAACATATCTACCATGTGACCTTTCTGCTATGTAAAAGGAAAAATCTTGATACTGGAATGAGAAAACAAAGATACTTCCTATCCACCATCCTTTGAGTTTTTATTCAATTTGAATTTTTATAAAAATTTGAAGTGTATACAGAAATTTTTGTCCAAGCTCCATCTTGTCACAAAGGATACTATGAACAACTACTGGGCAAAGATGCAATTAAATGTTCTGAACTGAAGTAATATCATCACCAAGTTAATTCACTTTTGACAGAGATGCTTCCACTCATCTACTGAAATCAGATGGGATGTAGGCAGCTGTAAAAGGAATTTATTAAATTCCATTAAATTATATGATCAAAATGTAATACTAAAGCAATGTGTCTGATGAATATATATATATATATATATAAAATTCTAGTTGTATAGGTCTATATATGGTTTGTTACCTTGTGGTGGTTCAGACACGAGTGGCTGAGCACCACACGCCGCTTGCTCACTTCCGCAGGAGGAACTGCATGTATCAGTACAGGCTGGGGGATGACCTGCTGGAGAAGAGCTCTGTGGAGAAGGACCTGGGGGTCCTGTTGGATGACAGGTTGGCCATGAGCCAGCAGTGTGCCCTGGTGGCTAAGAGGACCAATGGGATCCCAGGGTGCATCAAGAGGAGCATGGCCAGCAGGTCAAAGGAAGTGATCCTCCCCCTCTACTCTGCCTTGGTCAGGCCCCACCTGGAGTATTGTGTCCATTTCTGGGCTCCCTGGTATAAAAAAAGACAGGGATCTCCTAGATAGAGTCCAGAGAAGGGCTACGAAGATGATTAAGGGCCTGGAGCATCTCCCCTATAAGGATATGTTGAAAGAACTTGAGAAAAGAAGACTGAGGGGATCTTAATAATGTTTATAAATATCTCAAGTGTGTGACACAAGGGGAAATGGCCAGCCTCTTTTCTATGGTCTGTGGAGACAGGACAAAGGGCAATAGCTTCAAGTTGGAGCATAGGAAGTTCTGCACCAATATGTGGAAGAACTTTTACACAGTGAGGGTGACAGAGCACTGGAACAGGCTGCCCAGGGAGGTGGTGGAGTCTCCTTCTCTGGAGATATTCAAGACCCATCTGGACGCTGACCTGTGCAATATGTCCTAGGGAACCTGCTTTGGCAGGGGGGTTGGACCCGATGATCTCTCGAGGTCCCTTCCAACCCCTATGATTCTGTGATTCTGTGAAACAGAGCCTCTGTTGGTTGGGATAAGGACAGTTTACTGACAAAAGCACCTTGAAAGTAAAACGATAACAGTCAATTACACTCACATTGGCTAAAAATGCAGAGAATTGCATGATGCAAGGAGCAACCCATTGCCCCAGCTGCACTCAGACTGCCCTGGAGGCACCCAGGGGGATTGATGTCAGGTGGTGTGGAAACAGCCTGGGCTAACTCAGCTCACCTGGGCTGACTGCTTGGGGAGGTAACTAGAACCAGGACATAACTTCAGATTGTGCTTGAGGTATTCAAATTTTTAAAATTCTTAATTTAACCATGTCTACTTGAAGGCAAAAAATGGGTAAACCACTTTCTTGGTTATTCAATTACACCTTTGTTCATAGTAGCTGGAAACATGAAAAACAAGAAGACATAGATAAATTGATTATTTTGATTGGATGCAGGTTCAAGTGAGAAGAGTTTCATTTTTGTTTGGCTATTGCCTGTTCATTGCCTAGCATTCTCTTCTCTGCTGTGAACTTTCTCTCTGCCTTTCCTGCTCTGTATTTCCTAATAGTTGATGACAAGAATCTTTCCAAATAAAATTAAATGTGTTTCTTGTGACTCTGTATATAGTTATATATAGATTATGCCTACCAAAAGCACTTCAAAGCTTCTAACTCAAAAAATGAGTAAGGTTTCACAATGCTTTGCAGATGTGCTCCGAGAAATAAATCTTTAACCTCACTATGCACAAGAACTGCATCTTCTAATACATAAAGGGTGACAACATCTCCAGAAAGTGGCTCAGCAGGAGATAAAATTCTGCAAACACTCTCTCACCAAAACGAACACTTCATGACTGCAAGAAGTTGGCATAAAGCTAATGCCTGATAATACAAGAAACTGATCTCAACTAAACAAGCCTAGTAAGGTCCCATGCTATCTTCTGTCAGACACAATAAGAGGCAAATTTTACTTTGAGCTAAAATCTATGATTGCTGACCTTACACCTGGTGTAATATTGCAAAGCAGACACTAACATAGTGGAAAGGATTCTTCTCAGGAGGTCCCTAGACTACCCCTAATGTTCAAAGCAGAGTTCCAAGGAAGTTGCACTGGGCCAGAGAGGCAGTTCACAGAAATGAAAAGAAGAAAGTAGCTATGATGGCTCTGTAGAGTCTTCCAGAATACAGCAAGAAACAGATCTACAACTACTGTTTTGAACTCAGGCTTTACAGAAAAAGGAATTTCATTTAAGCTGTGAACTATGTCCCCCTTCCAGATGCCTCTGCTTATTCCACTTAACATTCTATATAGATGTGCCCCATTTCAGGCAGTAGAGGAAGTTTCTGATTAAGACAGTCCTTATTTTCATATGTTGTTTGCATGCTAGGTGCTGTTGCTGTATTTTCTGCAATTTTGATATAATCACAGATATCAGCATGGAAAAAACACAATGGAAAAAACTCAGAAATCAGTGAGTCATAAAATGAATTCAAGTGAATAGTTTTTGTTTTCCTTTTGTTTCAGCCTAATGAGCACCAGTTTTATTTAAGTGAATTTATCACTTCTGTCACAACATTTATGACAGTTGTAGTATTCTTGGAGAAACTGCTTTCATGTAGCTATTGAAAGCTGTTCTATTCCCTCACAGGAGACCTAACCACCAGTCTCTGGCACACAAGTTCTTCTGCAAGTAACACTCTTTGTAATGTCTCAGAAGGGTGTCCACTGCTTCTTAAAAAGAGTCCCCAGCAGTAGATTTAATTAGTGGCCTTCATCAACTCCAAAAGCTGTCCAGAATGTGTAAATTTAGCTGCTTTATCTCACTATATGTGCATGTCATTCTATTCTACGTAACTAATCTGAGTTAGGTTGCTTCACAAGCTGGGTGGGAGGTATCAGACCACTTGGAGCTTGATGAGTAATGGTCATGTGTAAGTATGGGGTTTTTGGTTGGTTTTTTTTTTTCTTAAAATGTTAGAAAGCGTGACCCCATATCAAGTTACTTGATTCCTGTAGCCAAAAGAAAAAAAAAAAAAACAACAAAAAAGGAGTATTAACTGTGGTGTTTTTAACTAAATGTCAAGCTAAGTAAATATATTGAACCTTTCTAGAATCCTGCTCTTTATTGTAATTTATCAGCACTCCCTGCATTGTTCCACAGATTCATATTATACTGCTGTAACTTAATAATCCTTGTATTTCACTGCCAATGACTAAATTCCAGTAATGAAAGGAAAAATCTGAAAAATGCTATCCCTCTCTTTGTATGTGTGTTTCTGTATATAAATATATGTTAATTTTTAATATGGAGAAAAGTATTAAGTCATTATTATTTTGATCAAGGAAAGGAATAAAATTAATGGAATCCTGAAGAAGATCAACAGGAGGAAAAGGCAGAGGCTTACTGAAAGAGATAATTCATGGTGGGTTCTGATAGCAGAGATCACAAAGGAGCCTTATAACACTTTCACTACAAATTTGACCTAATTCTCTGTCATAATCTACTTAGACTGACGAGGTTTCCACCTGTCTTCAGGCATAAAATGTAGTCACTCCTTTCCATCTGATACTCAGTGTGTTTATTACTCATTTTAGTTGCTTAAAGACAGTATTTTCAGAAATAGTCCTGCATTACTAATGTAATCAGTGATATTGGAATAACAAGGGAATAACCTCAGTCTTTGCTATGGGAGCTGTTTAACCAATCTAAAAATGTTAATCATGTTCAGGGCATTGTCATTTTCAGGGAACAGAGATTACTTCCAGTGACGTGCCCAGAAGCAATCTATTTAGTTCTCTTTTCGTATAAAGTTGGGAAATAATGAAGGTTTTATTAAATGAAACTTAATTCACCACAATAGGGACTTCAGTTATACCTGTTCCCACTACCAGGGGATGCAGTATAATTTAATAACAGTCTCTTTAGATTAGCTCTGTCTATTTGCATGTCACATTATTAACTGACTCCATTCCATAATGTGTGTAGCATTTCAGACTGCTGTCTCAGCCTTTTTTATTAAAAAAAAAATTAATTCCTATATTGATGAGTTGTAAACTACATTATTACAGTAACAAAACCGTAGGATAAGAACAGCTAAAAATGGTGATGTAAACTTTTTGGCTGTGATCCAAGGCACTGACTTAGTAGATTGCTAATGCTGTCTAGTAATGGTGTGTTTTTCCTGCCACAGTGACAGCTGCTGAGAGATTTTCTATTATTATCTTACTTTTTTTTTTTTTTAAGCATTAAAGTGTAATGATTTACTAGCCTATAACATGGCAGCAAAGTGTGAATTACTGCGGCTGCATTTGTATGCTCAGCAACATCTGGTATACAGGTGTGAATACATGGATTTTGCTAATTAATACTTAAGGCACAATTTCTGATTGGAGGTATGGAGATGGATATAGAGAAATATTCCTGTCTGTACAATGTTATTGCAGCTCCCTGGGAAATAAAAAAGACACAACACATACTCAGGTTATTTTTAATTGTTATTTTTGCTGGCTACTTCTTTGGCTTGTTTTATTTTAACACCTCCACAGTATCTCACCAGTAGCTAAGCAGGAGACCTTCTGCTGGGGAAAACTGTAAAGAGGTAGATTAAAAAGTGTCTTCAAAGCTTTGTGCTTTTTCATTAAAAATTCAGTTTATAATCTCAGGCATGTCATTAAATAGCACAGTTGTGAATGACTGTTTCTCAGGTGAGTCCCTGTCCTGGTCTATATAGACATTCTCCCTTCATGCAGCGTGCAGGACTTGGTGATCCCCTTTACCTTTCCTGCAGGCTGATACTGAGGATGGGAACCATTACCACAGTTCAACCCCTGTGTTGTAATCCATTCCTTCCGCATATTCTTCTGAGTCCGGTCCCTTTGTGAACAAGTAATCTCCCCATTATGATGCTCTAACTTCTTCAGTAAATAGTGTTTGAGAATTTTTAGAAAGATGACTATCTTTGGAGTTATAGGGTGGGATGAGGGAATTGAACAGAGAAAATAGACAACAAAAGAAATCACTCTCTTATATGCTTCCCTGGTGATTATTTTACCTTGCAGAAAATATATCAATTTTTCTTTTTATTTGGGGGGATGGGCATGGGAGGGGGAGGGGTGTGTGTCTTTGTCTTTCTTTTTTTCTTGTTCCCTGTATCTGTCCTGTAGAATTTAATGAAGTATCAGATTCCTACTGTACGTCTTTGTAGAATGATTTGGAAAAGCCATGTAACTGCTAGAAAATCTGTTTCTTTAAGTTCACTCCATTTAGTTATAAAGGTTTAGTCTATTCAGTTCAGGATTTTTTAAGCTATGGACAGTGACCTTACACCATAGACATTATTTATGAGGTTTATAGCTGCAAAGGCCTAAAATGGGAAAGTCATTGTTCACAGAAGTCTATATTTTTCAGTTTCCAGAAGTTTAGCCTGTATGTATGACACAGGATCAAGAAATACAGTTGAAAATCTCTTATTACTTATTCAGTCTGACAATATGGATCATTGGCTCACAGGACAGTTAGTTTGGAAGGGACCTCTAGGGGTCCCATAGAGTGCCCAACTCCTACCCAAAAGGATGACCAATGTAAGACCAGGTTGCTTATGACACTGTCCAGGTGAGTTTTGACTGTCTCAAAAAATGAAATGATGACACAATCTGGATAACCTGTTCCAGTGTTTGATCAACACTGAAGATTTTTTCCTTAGGCTTTGCACAATAGTAAAGGTAAAAGATGTATTTCATCTGTAAAAACTGACATAGGTTGTTATAAACAATCTCTATTTGAGAAAAGGAATTGAAATGTATTTTCAGTGCTTGAAATTGAAAAAAATCTGTCAAGTATCATTTTACAAAGGCAGACAAAAAATTAACTGAAATAGTCAGTGGGAGTAAGAAATACCTGATCTCAGTCCAACATGATAATAGTTGCAGTTCAGTAAGATCTTCACACAAAAAAATGAATCTTAATAACTGAGCTTTATATGGGATAAGTTATGATAATTAAATTGGGAACAGCCCAAATACAGTAGCTGCTTCTCTTCAGAAATTCAACGAGAAGAGAAAAAACTAACTCCCAGATGAATTACCCTTGTGATTAGTGGGACTAAACTAAGTGAGTGTTTTAAGAATGAACATATGCAAGAGATTTTTATTATGAAAAAGGAATGATGTAATTTCTAGTTAGCAAATAAAGGAGAAAGAAAGAATAATGAAGTGCAGGTATTAATGTTAGATCTCTAGCTTCAGACATGGGAAGTGCAGGTTCAAATTCATCCTCATTTCCTTTGTGAGCTTAAACCAGGGAGGAGATGATCCTGGGGTCCCTCTGACCTCTCATTGTTTTTCATATTTGATGTGGATTTCCATTGCCAATTCTATTCACAACCTTGAGTCCTCACAAGAGGCATCCAGCTATAACCACAGTCCCACAAGCACTGCAATTGAACTGGCAAGTTACTGGATCACCCAAATGTGAAAGTTTGGCATGGAGCCTGCATGAGCACTGAGTTGTTAGGTGGTGCATAATCTAAAATACACAGTATGTAAATTTTTCCATACCTATACCATTATCCTAGTTTTATAAAGTGAGAAGACATATGATAAATAATCTAGCACAAAATTAGTGTTACAGATGAAAAATATCGGATTTTACATCAAGTCTGACAGTAGAAAGATAGACAAACATATTTTTTATGCAGGCATATTTTTATGAGCAAGAGTGAGCTTACAACAGGTGTCATATGACTACAACATTTTTTATTCATACTGCAAGCAATAGCTTCAGGTTGAACACAACATCAAGCTATGACTTCAACAGAATTTCCTTTTATTCTTTCTGAGATACTGCTGGCCAAAGTGAAACTGACTGTAAGCTAGTTTTTGGGACATTTGAATGGGGAGAAGCATGACAAAGATTTTTCTGTTTTCTATCATTTCTGTTTTCTGCAGTGCTGGGAGTTATTTTATTTATTTTAGCTTAGAGTTGTGTTGCTTTCTTATGCAGCTATTTTAATAATAGTAATAATTATAATAAACACTTTATGTTATATATGCATTTAGTCTTCTACCTGCATGAGATGATAATTAAATTTGCAAACACCTTGGCCGTTTTGCAACCAACCAGAGTAAATCAGTAGCAGTCTCCATGTCCAAAAGATATGGTAGATGACATTCTTCTCAATAATCTCTTTTCCTTTTAATGTCACCCCTATGAAGTCTGACCTTCATTGCAGCCTTTTCAAGAAGACAAATCTTGCATCATGATCAGCTCTGCCAGAGACTTGTTAAATGGTAGCAGAATCCTGTTCTATATAAGAAACCCATTCAAATGAGATGTCTACCACTGCAGTCTACTGTCTTTCTTAAATTAAGGAATATTCAGATGAGAGCCTTACCTGACCAAAACTGCAATCTTGATAACATGGACAGAGAACTTGTCACAGGTAGGTAGTCTGTACTAAAATAACAGGTTGGCTGGTATTCCAAAGTCACTCTGATATTCAAGCTTTAAGTTCTTTCTCATGAATAGTCTTTCTTTCCATCAGCAGTGATAGTAGAAAGTGTTTGATAATAGAAAGTGTTCAGTTAGGCTTAAGCTTCAAGTACAGTGTGAGAGACTATTTCATAGCTCTGTTCAGGAGAAAAGAATGGATAAGAATGAAGTTATTATTAATTCAGCATTCAATTTGAATCAAAGGCAATGAAGAGCCATAATGTCTTAAGCAGAAAAAAAAAAAAAACCCACCCTCTGTTCTGACATTGCAGAGATGTTTTCAGCCAGAAAAAAAAAAGGAGATATATTTCTTTTCATTTTATTACTGTTGTCATAGATTTAAGAGGAGGGAGTGGTAAGCAGGAAGGGAGGAAAGGACTTGTTTTTCAGTCTGTTTGCTTTGAAATTAGAAACATTAAATCACAGAACAAAAGAAAATACGTAAGCTATAACATGTAGAGTTTGAAATACCATATGACTGGTAAAGAAGATTAGAAGGGAACTTAGTGCACCTCCACAGTTAAGAAGCAAAAATGATAGCCATAAAATGGAGAATAGATAAAAGTGCTAATAGTAAACATGCAAAACTGACATTTCTTCCAACATGACATGCAAAGAACAGACAACAGTGACAACAAAAAAAATTTCTTAGTTGTGTATTTTTTGGCATTTTCTTCCAGGCTGCTGACAGCTTTTCATCATTGCCAGAAAACCAATGAAAAGGCAACCTTGCAAAATACCAGATTTCTCCTAAAACACGCTGGATTCTCATAACCTTTCAGGAGAGCTTTCACAACTTGTTTATAAATGAGTCTAGAAACAGAAACATGAAAGGGGCTGGGGGAAGACACTGGCTTACCAATTTATCCTTGGTAGTTGAAATACAACAACTTAATCTAAACATTGTCTTCTAAGTCACTAATGAAAATGGGACTTGTTCATTAGAAAACTCTTCAGGCCGAGTTCTCTAACAAACTCTATCCTTGTATCTAAATGCCCCATAATTTATATGTATTTATCCATTATGTCTTTCCCCAAGGGAAGGAAATGTTATGTCCCATCTCTGGGCATGGAAAAGGGAAGCACAAATGCAAAGCTTATATTGTCAGTTTTGTTGCCTAAATCTCACATAACTTCTTCTTTCTGTAAAAATCTAAATATCTTTGAATAGCTGAACTGAAACAATTTGCACAGTATCATATGGGATGTTTATAGTTAAATTGTAAATATTATGTGATATTTAAAATGGTTCACTGAACCTAATGATCTCTATAATCAGAAGTTCACCTGAAGCTGGTGATCCAGACAGAGATGTTGTATAGCTGTGATTGTAACACAGTCAGCCTCATCACCCCCGTTGAAGCTGGACCAAGTCCCTCAAGGAATGAGAATTTTATTATTCCAGGAAGTCAGGGAGTGAACCTGAAAGAAGGAATTTGATTCTCCAACCACATGAAAGAAATTACTTGACTATGACAGAAGGGAGGCATGAGGAATATTTGCTCCAGAGTCTGTTTATGCATTTTAGAGTAAAGAAAAAAAAAAATCTGATATAGTGCAAAAGCAGCAGGAAGAGAGACAGGAACCCAGGGCTACTCTTCTTCATGGGAGGAGTACTATTGCAAACATCAGCACACTTGCAGCTTGTCTTCCCACTGCTGTCCTGGCTATGCAGTGGTTCAGGTTGTGAGGATGGAAAAAGTCTAATTCCAACTTAAATTCCTCAATGAAAATTAGAAAATCCACTTTCATAATAAAAGATGAGCTCTTGTGTCATGCTATGCTCAGCATTCTCCTGTCTACTTGTCTCTGTGAATTTGGGGCTTGCTGATTTTCATTAAATTTTGTTACTTCTAACAGCATAAGTCCACTGGCTATGTGTTTGGGTTTGGGTTTGTGTATGGGGTTTTTTTTATCAGCATTTGTCTTTACTGTAGCAACATCTGGGACTAAACTTAGCATATCCGTTACTGCAATTACTTTAAATGCCAGAAAGGGCCTGAAGCAAAAAACCCATAATTTATGTACTACAATGTATTAGAATGCATGTTCATTCTATGGACATATTCAATTTATATTTCAGATGACTAGCACGGCTATTAACTGTTTTCCCTCCTCTATACAAGCTAAATCTTACCCCAAATTAAGTTCTATTCAACAGCAGCTATGTTAGTTATGAAGTGCTGCAGAGTTATACCCCCTACTAGCTATTTAGCACTATTTGTAGCAGAGGTTTTTTGTGAAAAATTATCCAGTGGTCAGAGCCTCTGATTGAGGAAAGAACCACAATGCTGTGAGGCTATCTGGGAAGCTGCACAGAACAGGGTCAACGGAGATGGCATAAAATTTTGGGCCTAGAATATAAGGGAAAAACTCCACATATGGATGGCAAGAAGAAGAGATGTGGCTATTATGCCACTGAAGAACTCTACTTGCTATCAACCTCCTTTTAAAGATTTTATATTTTAATAAGTCTTAAGAGAGGAATTTAAATAAACTTGCTTCAGTCCTGGATAGAGAAAGGATTAAGGATAAAGGAACTTGTCATCTGGGAAGAGCAAATGATAACTCAGTCTTGGGAGGGAGAAGGCTCACCAAGCTATTCATTTGTGTCAGCCAATCACCTCACAATCACCTTACATACAATATGAAGTAATGGTTTAGATCAACTCCTCAGAAGATTTGCCAGTCCAAAATTACTTATATCTCATCTACATTAAGTTTGTATGGATCTTTTGCAGCCAGATGTTAATCATCTGGTTTTATGAAGGAGGCATAAAACTAACAATTACCTGCATTACTGTTGACAGCAAAATTCATGGTTTATGATTTTCTGAATGGAGTTAATCTATTTTTTGAATAGGATGAGAAAATGCTACTGGAAATGATGTGAGAACTAAGACAGAAAAATGATTCCCCATCAAGCCTTCCACAGGGTATTTCAGGGAGAGGGTTTGAAGAAGATACCTGTTGATTTCATTTACAGATGCCAGTCTTGGGACTTCTGTACTAAACATGACGCTTGCTTTATTTTACTAAAATGGTGATGTTTTTGCAATACAAGCTGTGGTTTAAAGGGTTGGAAGAGGGAAACCTTCCATGTTTAGGCTTTGGAACTTTTGCAATGGTTCAAATAAAATTGAAGGAAAAGATCACACCTGCTTCAGAATACAGTAGGCTACAGAAAATCTTCCTTTACCATTTTGAGGAGTAGATTGCTACAGAAATTTTTGGGATGAGCCAACAGTGGAGAATCCAACACTAACCTGAAAAGCTTGGAGGCACATGGCTTTTACAATGAGAAGCATCTAATCTGACTTGAAATATTTGTTATGTAAAATTCCACTTTTGACCTTCCCTTATTCTCTGCAGAGACCTACAGGCTTTTCTAGAGAGGAGTTCACCTGGATCCCACTTTGTCTGTGTCTGGGGTTTGCCACTAACTACAGAGTATGTAGCTCGAGTATTGATATGTAAATTGTAGTCTTCCCAGTCTGGACAGATATCGGTTGCTGCAGACTGTAGGATCATGTTGAGAAAAGAGTATTTCACATAGTATCTCATTTATTCACAGTGCAAAGGACATTAAAATATTTTAATATTTCTGCTAATAATTTAATGTCTGTATCTAAAGTAAGCTTGTAAAAGGTTCTATAGACTGCTCAGGGCTTGATAAGTAAAAGATCAGATGCTGATAACTTAAAATTAAAAAATAGCTGTCTGCAAATTTCATTGCCATTTGTGTGTTCTGATATTATTTTGGCGTTCATGACAGTCTGAAGGAAAAGTTTGAGGTTTACTTGAGGCCTCTGATAAATCAATATTTAAAGTACTTGCTCCTTTACCATGTGAAAAGCAGTTTTCATGCTCTGAGCACGAAAATGATACGAGTATCTGAATTTAATAATATTTCTCTTTATTTTCCTCTCTTTTTTCTTTTTTCTTTTTTTATTTTCCCAGAAAATGTGAGTGAAACTGAGGAGAGGCAGCAGAGAATGACTGCAAACACATATGTCAGTGCAATGAACAATTCCACAAAGCAGACTCAATTCAGGGCAGTAATAGATTGACCTGTTAGATGACCCGGCTTGAGAAAAAAACAGACAGGCTGTCAAGCACCTATAAAATAAGCAGAAATAGGTAGTTCAGTCAAAATGGGAAAGTGTTTCTATCTGCAGCTCCTAGATAGTTGTCATCACTGGTAACTTCCCTCCTTTAATTTTTTGCAGTCTATTGGAGACAACTGAAAAAATAAAGTGAGATACAGATTGATAGAAGAGGTGATAATACCTGTAAGGATTAGGTAAGGCAGAGAAACTTCCAGAGAAAAAAAAGTAGAAATCAACAGGACAACATGAGAACCTGAAAATAATTTTAAAAATCTAAATTTCTATGATTTTAGTAATGAAGTCATATGACAAGCGTGAAGTGAAGGACTGCAGAGAGGACTTTTTTTGCATATATTTTCATATTCTAGGAATCACAGCTGTTCTGCAGGTTGCCCCTGATTAAAAGACAAGAAAGAGAATAGACCTCACTTCTCACACATTAAATCTCATGTGGAAGGGGAGAGATAATTTGTAAAGTATTTGTAGTACTAAGAACTATAACCCCTGCCAAGATTAAAAGAGTGAAACTCAGAAGTCGGTAATGTTTTGTAGCTCTCAAAATATATGGATAGGAGCTCATTTAAATTTAGGTAGAAGAAAGGAAGAAAAATTTTGTTATACTAATGATCACATAGATCTTTCCCACCTCTAGTTGTGTGACCTGATGATTTATCATAATGAAGTAATGATAAATGAGAAGGAAAAGTAAGAAATATAGTAAAGTGTCAGCTGCATGGAGTGAGCCCAGTATCGCAGTATGCTAAAGATAAAAAAATTTTCATGAAATTTTGGCTGCTGCCACCAACTATTGCTATTTAATAGGTGTCATCAGAGGAGAAACCTTTGTTGGCGTTTGACATTAATGAAAACTTCCATTCTAATCATCTGACATAAAATAATCACTTCCTTACCCCAGGAGATAAGAATTCATGTGGGCACTGGATTGCACAATGATGTTGCTACTGAACCATAGCACTGGAGACTGTTCTTCAGCAGCCAGTTTTGTTGTGCATGAAGCCACACAAGGGTAGTACAGTCCTGATTGCTACGGGACATAGAAAATGAAGACAACAAGGATTATGAACAGAAAGACATTGACCTAAATCTGAACAGCCTTGTATTGTGATTCCCTGTGTATCTGTTTGCATATAAACACACACGTTTTTATGGGTATGCCTATGTAAACATGTAGACCTACTCTGAGGTTTGGCAATGTTTTGCAGGTGAATAAACGCTTCAGATTTTTTTGCCTTAAGGAAACATGTACAAGTTGATATATAGCTAAATTACCTGAATATAATTGGGGTAATATGTAAATGGGTAAATGTCGACACAATAACTAACTATTCTCTTGCTAGTACTTGCAGAGTACATATTGATCAGGCAATTCTAAAAATAGACAAATTGTTAATTTGATTTTTTTCTTTCCTAATGTCTTGCTTTTGACTACAGAATTATAGCCTTATTCATGCACTTTTCTGAAGATAGTAGTATACCTTGCAGAATACAGTGATGTCAGAGTTGACTTTAAAGTTACACTTTCCTTTATCATGTTTTCAACACCTTTTAAATGCTGACTTTAAATGCTGCTCCAGTACACATGTAAAATAAAGAAATTATGGAATTCATAGTTAAAATGTGATGACTCTGGTAAATTTTCTATGACCAGTTTGGGGAAAATTCATGATGACTTGTAGAAAAGCACAGTCTAATAGTGCACAGTGGGCCTTACCCTTGTCCTGTTAGTTCCAGTCTCAGAATTATGCTGGCGGACTAATATTTATGATATAACACAGACTATAGTAACATCTGCATTTCTCAGCCCAGTTTCCCTTATTTCTTACCCAGAGTTGTATAAAAGCAGGAAAAAAGCAGTTCTGGAAATCACTTTTTTTTATGCATTCCTGGAGTTCATTTAATATCAGAAGTCGAATGATTCCTGGTGTTTTAGCAATCCCAGTATAAGATTTAATATCAGTAAGATCTTACAGAAGACTAAGGTTAATCTGTGACTGATAGAATCTGAGCAACGATATCACTTAAATTCAAGATTCACTTTCTGTTCAAGAACTCTGTTTACTTGTCAGTTCCATGTAAAGGATAGCATTTTACTGATAAAAGTTATGCTTTGTGTGGGGACAGAGATAACACAAGATATTGAAGCAGACACTAATTAAAATTAACTCCAAGGATAGCTGTTTTCCAACATCTTGCACCATGATTCATTGAAAAAATTAAGAATTTGGATAAATAGACAAAGGATCTCACTCTCTGATGTCAGCTGAAAGATTTAAATTAAATCAGTGTCTTCACTAATTTTGAACATTGCCTAAAACAATCTTTCTATGTGGTATTTACATGAACTAATGATATAAGATACTGAGGTGTGAGGTTCTTATTTTCATTTTTGTGGAAACTAAAAAGAGATGTTCAGAAGAATCCAGTCCTGCCAGCTGAGGTAAAGCCCTCATGGATACATGAACAAGTGATATGCTTCTGAAGTGCTTTTGGGTGCAGATTGCTATATCCTGTCACAGAGCAGAAATGAAACTCAGAAGCAGCTAATATACACACACACACAAAAAAAAGCCCCAGAAAAGCCATCCTTTTGCCACTATTCACTATTAATTTCTAGACTGTGAAAATTCAGCAAATTTATTGCAATGCTTTTCATCAGAAGTAGGTTTTTGGCTTATTTTTCACATCCTATGGTACAGCAATATGAATATGAGCCAGCACATTTAATTGCCCTTGAAGGGTAACCTCTGTTAATAGAGATTATTCCTACCCTCAAATACTTTTCCCTTGGCTTCATTTAGGCTAACACACATATGAAAAATCCAAGTGTGCTACTGCCTTGAATTTCCTTAACATCTGACCTCATGCAGATATTTATTATTGAGATATTTGTCACTACGTGCGTGTTGCCATACACTTTCTCTATAGTCAGCATATTTTTATCCCAAATACTTGAATTTACAAATAAGCTAGAAATTAATGCCTTGCATCAGTTTTAATTTTGTAATGCAGTGACCCATTCTACCACTGTGTAATAACAGGTCCCACTGTGACAATTAAAACAAATCACCCTACAGAATATGCCATTAGATACATTCATGCCTCATCAGTAACTGAATTGTCTTTTATAATATATTTCAGATAAAGGTGTATAACTTTAGCCCAGTTTCCTCAAAGCATAAAATGATTTATAACAAATCTGCCATCTTCTTGATTTACTATCAAAATGAAATGCAGGTTAAATGAAATAAAACTCTAATTAAGAATAAAATAGCTGTTGGGCACTAAATAAAACACAAGTGTACAGACAATTCTGAACCAATAACAGCTGATCTAAAATGAAGCAAAGTTCCCAGATGCCACGGCAACCCTTGCTCCTTAGCTCTTCTGTTCTGAACAAAGTAGAACTAGCAATAAGTGGAAAAATGAATTATACTATCATATCATGCACTGATCGTTTGCCTAATTTGAGAACCTTTTTTACAATGTATTAGATCTCAACCCATCAGGTGACATTATCACAACCAGTTAGACTGGCACACGGTTTCCCCCAAGCCTGGTCTGATCTTTAGGAGTAGTGCAGTGCATGTAGCAAAAGTGCTGCACGAGTAATAACAGTGCTGTCAACTTCACAGTGCTTTTTTGGAGGGGTTAAACTATTTCTGTGCCAGATCTTTACATTCTCACCGCTGGGAGCACCTGAAACTAAAGTGTTGTAAGTGAACAATGTTTTCATTTGTATATTTTAGTAAGCTACTTCCAAACTCTTTTTCTGTTCCCGAGTGAGTAGGACACTTATGGTTGAGATTCATCTCATTAACTTTAGACATCTGCAGTGTAGACATCTACATCTGAACTAGTCACTTGAGACTTACTTTGTAGTCAACAGAGAGATATAAACACTTTTAAAGGGGGATTCAGCTGACCTATTTGAGTCACTTGGTAGCAGGACACCCATTAAAATAACCAGTTCACGATTAAATGAGTACATTTACGTGTCTACGCTTGGTCAGATAAATCCCACTGAGAGTTCAAGACCTATATCTAGGTGCTTTTGCAGATTGGTCAGTGGGGAGAAAAAGAGATGTTTTACTCCCCTGCATCCTGTAACTTGCAAACTCAAGCTGTGCATTGTATCTTTTGCCTTTTTTTTTTGTTTGCCTGAAAGCCGTACCATGCCAGTGAGTAATCAGGTACTTGCTTAACAGAATGGTCCCTGGAGTGAGTCAAGGATAAGTTTGCCTGTTGTCTTCACAGGACAGCCTGACAGCATTTTCCTGGCCTGTCCCTACTGTTCCATGAGATGGTTCCTGAGAACTGTCCCATCTATAGACAAACAAGCACAGGCTGGACCTCCCCCATTTTTCCTACACTACAGATTCTCTTGGTTTGAACAAGATACGAGATGTAAGCTATGAAGTCCCAGGGCATATCTCTTCCAAGTCTTGGACCTGGCTTCTCTATCTCATACCCAGCTCATTTCCCTGCTGTGCTACGTAAGAGACCTGCCTGTCCCTCCCCACTGCTCTCCAATGCCTCGTACTGCAGGAGAAGGGAAGCAGGAGGCCAGAACTAGGATGAATATGTTAACTCTTAATTGGAGTAATCGAATCGTAGATCCACAACCTATGTCACTACCTGTGGCCCCTGCAACAGCTCTACTGGATATGACAGGTCTCCTAAAAAAAACCCCAACCCTTCCACTGAAGAAAAACAGCAATGCAGTCTTTGTCTTTAATTAGGCTTTCCCCATTGGATTAGATTTCCTTGCCTTTCTGTGCACAAAGCACCACAGGCCATGCTGCAAAGACTGAAAGGAAAGTAAGTCAACACTGTGACACTTTTCCCCTTTCACATCTGTGCATCTCTTGCTCTTCCTAAAAAAAAAGCAAACTAATGGGTAGTCTAATGCTGTCAATGACTGAATTAATAACTGGATTTACATTTCTGTACCTTTGGATGGATTCATTTAATTCCTTTTAAAACTGATTCTTACTGCAGATAAGCCATCAGTGTGCTTAACAGGATATTAAAAGTAGAAAGCAAGTGTAGAATAGCAGGTTCATTAGACAACACTTCTTCCAAATGTGGAAGCTGAACACCAGATGCCGCTTTGCATAATAAAAGCAGTCAATGATTAGCCCTTAGAGGTCTGTGATCCCTGAATAACAACCCATTTTTCAACCTTGTCTGTTATTTTTCTCTCTTCCCCTAAATTTTCAGCTTTAGGACTAGTCCATTTTAATAATCACATAAAGGAAATATGACTAGTAATTCCTAATGCTATTTTAAAATTAAGTGTGATTTTCCAGAATTTATTCAAAGGGGAAAAAATCCTACAACAAACAACCATTTATAGGGATAATGAAAACTTGGGACACACCAAAATAAAAAAGAAAATAAAAGGAATAAAGGCTCTACGTGAAAAGAAAATGCTTGGATGTTGGGCCACCCCAGCTGGTATAAATCCAGAGGGAGTTAAGAATACACAATCAGTGTCAAGCTCTCCTGACACTGAATTCCTGGCTTTGAGTCCCAGTGAAGAAAAATGGAGAATCCGGTTCTTTATCCTCAGGAAAGATGCTATAATCATTATCCTCCCTGAGCTCAAACAGGGGAGTTTAGGCATATGGGATACTGATTTATTTGAAGAATGGTGGCTTTCTAATCTGTTTCATCAGCTTTGAGTTCAGGAGTGGGGAATAGCAGACGTGGCATGATCAAATCTGGATGATTTGGCTCTTTATCACTTCTATCAGCTGCTGAACCTACTCAGGTCCATCTGCTGTTAGTGGATTCTTGTTCCACAGCAGACCTTTATTTGACTCTTCTTCTCTATGATGACGAAAGTGAGACTCTCCACCACAGGTAGGGAAATTGTGCCTGTCTTCAAAAAGAGCAAACAAAGGAGTGAGTGCAAGGGGAAATTGTCACAGAGGTTAAAAAAATCCCAGTCTTCAGGATTTGGAAGTTGCTAGGATACCTCTGTTGAGAACTTTTATTTTAAAGTCAATATGTCTTGTTTGCCATTTCTAATGAGCACTGCTCATTTCAGATTGATGCCCTGCAAGATGAACATTGTACAAACAAAGACAGAAGAGCACAAACTCATGGCCCAGGAGGGCCCTATTATGTTATCCTTTCAAGCTTCTGCAATTACAAGAACTAAGGGTTCGGTGCAATTATGGACAAATAGAAACATACTGCAGCAACAGATTTGGTACAATCATTTGAAAGCCAATAAGTATTTTTGTTTTAGTGACAGTTATCTGTAGTCTGTTGTGTCTGCAAGCTGGTGGCAAGACACTAGAACAAACTTACCAGCCCATCTGGTGCCTAGAATGAAGTATTTCTGTGCTTCATGTTATTACAGCCAAGGCTGAAAGCAAGAAAACCTCCTGTGGTTCAGATCATGGTTCCATGTGAGGTCAAGAGGGTTGTTGAGCTAATAGGAGCTGTAATAAAATTTTAATGGCTGGTGGTCATCTCTTGCATATATTTTGTGTGTGTGTATATATATATATACACACATAATAAAGATGTAAGTGAAAAATAAAACCAGGATGTCTGACTTAAGAAGGAAATCACCTTTGTAAGAGGAAATTTAAAAAAAAAAAGGAAAAAAAAAAAGCCACATTGTTTTCCCTTGCTTGAGAGGACTTATTCTGAAAGTACTGTAGTAGAGTGATTCAGTGAAGTCCCAGCTTTCAGCTGATATTAGACTTTTGATGAATTTGTTCACACTCTGTTTTTCCCATGAAGACACTTTCCCAGTACCTTTGTTTCAGTAGCATACAATCATTTATAGACCTTTAAATTGGTGACTAGATATTAGGGCCTGTAATGAAAATATTCCATATATTAGCAGTAACACAAAATATAAATATTCGTTTAATAAGTGTCTACAGTTTACACAATTTCAGAGATTCACCTGATGTTTTCAGTACAAACAAATAGTAATTGTCTCTCAGAATAAATCATAATTAAGCCTGACCTCAGTGTAAATTGCAGTAAAAAAAACCAAACAAGGAAAAGAAGGCTATAGCAGAGTACAAGGACAGAAACAAAATATTCTTGTATTCTTGTATTCAATGTTATGAAAAATGTTGATTTGTTTTGTTTGGTTGGTTGTGGGTTTTTTTAAATTCCGTGTTAAAGCTTTTGTTTTGGCAGGTAGCACCAGGTGGCACTGTTACATAAACATCTACAGGTTGGGTTTTTTTAGCAGGAGAACAAGGTTCCAATGTTGGGAAGACATCCTTCAATCAGGGGAGTGGATGCTAGGCTTTATGGAGGGAGAAGCTGAAGGCAGGCAGCAGAGAATTTTGCTTTGTACCCCCACTTCCCTTTCATTACAGCTTTTATATTCAGTTAATATGTTGTGCAGATTTACCCCCAGGCAATAACAGAAAGGCCAAGATTTCCAGAAGGTAGCATTTCCAGTATAATGTTTGTAAGTAACCCTGCTCAAGGACTTGTGCATGGTTAAATACAGCAAGATTTACTTAGTGTTTACTCAGTTACTTCATCACAGTATTTTACATTAAGAGCCAGTTTTTCCAAAGCCCCAAGTATTTATTTGATAGCACTTGACAGAAAGATGAGAAATGGAATACAGGTATAGAAAGAACCAGCCACACAGGATTATGAGATTAATTCTGTCACTTGGAGTCATGTGAGTAACAGCGTTTTGTGGTACTGGGTACTGTGACACTGAGTGCTTTCAGATTCCTATTTCTAAGGAATGTCACAGCTTTGGTTTTGGTGCTTGCACTTACATCAATTTTAACACAGGCTTCTGGTTAGTAAAAATAAGTGAAAATTCTTTTTAAAAGATTTAATGCAATAATAATTTCCCTACTGCTAGAAAAAAGCAAGTCACAAAGTCATAGACATCTACTAATATTTACCTCTCCCACAAGTGTAGCAAGAAAAACTTTTCTTCCTTTCTAGTATCTGTTTCACAAATCCTTCAGGTGCTTTTTTTTTAGACAGGGACTCAGTTCTTATGCAAATTTTCCACTTTAGAAAGTACCTCAGTCTGGGAAAGCCAGCTTATCCTTATATTTCCTCCCTCCCTCCCTCCCTCCCTTCCTTCCCTCCCTCTCTCCTTCCCTCCCTTCTTCCTTCCCTCCTTTCTTCTTTTTTTTCCCTCCAACATTTGACTCCTACCTACCCAGCTCTATCAGCATGTCATCAAGGTTGAATATTTTTTTAACCTTATGCACAGCATTTCAAATCCTTTCCTGAATCTCCTCACATGTAGAACTTTGCTTTTCATTCAATACCTTCAACTTGGCATAACCAGTTATGCAGCTGTGGATTTTATATACTCACTACTGGCTCCTGCCTGAGATCATAGATTGCAATATTTATTGTTTTGACTTCATAATGACTTTGGGGTGCCAAGACTAACTATGTCTTTGGTTCAGCTATGACAAGAATTTTATGACTCAAACATATAAAAGGTATATTTTTTGCTATGTATTCATACTCTTTACTTTGTATATGCTTTAATAAAGCATTTAATTTGCAATTCACATTTCTTCATTAAATATTAGAATAATTAATGTAAGAAATCACATAATACAAGTAAGTATATGATATGACATGTCACTTGAGTCAACCACTCAACCAAACCAACAGGCCAGGAAAGGGAAGGATGTAGCTTAGATACAGGGTAATGATGATGAAGTGAATAACATGTAGGAATGGAAGAGAGGCATAAAACTAGGTTAGTAAAATTTGTCCCTCTGGCTGAATTACATGAGATTCATCAGCTTTAAGGAAATGTTCTAAAAATGTGAGGGCTACTCAAGCCAGAGAAAATAGTCAGCCAGTGGATCAGGATGACTTTTCATTCCCATCAGTAGAATGGAAGTTTGGCTCCACTGAACTCTAGATTTACAATGGCCCTATTAAAGCCTAGAATTTGGGGTAGTGGGCCATGCCTGAGTATAGACAATCGTTGCAAGAAAAAGTGTGGTGTTTAAAATACCTTCTAGTTGTTTATAACAGCCTCTCTGACTGAGTTTATTGATCTGAAGGCAAAGTAAGTAGAAAAAAAAACGTGAGTGTTTCTCAGATGCCTTATAATCCACCACTAAAAACTAAGCCTGCTGTTAAGGTTAAATGGAAATCCAAAGTAGGATTCATGGCAGTTTTGCAATTAACTTTTTGCAGTTTTCAGGAATGCTGTGTTTCTTGAAAGAAACTAGGACCTGAGAAAATGTATGGCAGTCAAAAACTATGATGGAGGCAAACTGGGGAACACAAAAAACTCCCACAAAACCAAACAACTGAAAAAAAAAAAAGGGAGAAAGAAAAATCACAGTTAATGATTTCAGGAAGAATTCTGGTCCAAGAAACTGAATACCTCATATTCCTTGCCCAGGCTTCAGACCAAGGTTTCTCAGAACTTGTCTACTTGTCAAAATAATAACCCAATTAAAACTTAAACAGACATCATCACTGTTTGCCACACTGGAAAAACACCAATATCATTAAAAGCCTCCTTTTAAAATTCATCATAGTAATGCAGAAAAGGAAAAAAAAAAGAAAAAGAAAAGAATTAATATTGCAGGTATTCAGTCTTCTTTCCCTTTGTCCAAAGCTGCAATTCATTTTATGAACTTTCATTCAACAAAATTTTGATTAATTTGGTTGCCTGTATTTGTATGTAAATTCATTAAAAGTTGTACCAAATAAAAGAACAGATTAATATAAGGATCTTCTCTTTCCTGAGTGGGTGTAAGTTGAGCAAGTGCATGATAGGACCCATGGGTGGCTGTCCTTGATTGCCCTGCTAATTTGTCCTTTCCTGATGCATCTCCAGTCAGGCAGAATAGACAAAACTGTGAGATAAGCTGGCATTTTTTGGGTTCGAGTCTGCAAGCCTATCTTCTGGATCATATCACAGAAGCTATTATATACTATTACTATAATATTGCTGAAAATATGTCACTGGGAGGGAAAACTGAACTGGAAGTGTGTTGCACTGGTGAGTGTCACCAGTCAAGAGGAAGAATAACAGTTTCCTGCCGTACCTGTTATTCCTTAGAGCTCTCTCAACCATGCTTAGCACATAAAATCTGACAAGATTAGAACCTCAGGTGGTATGGCTTCAGGCAAAGGAGAAATTCAGTTACCTGTCAGTAGTAATAATAAAGAGATGAGTGAAACCACCACAACGCTGTCTCTGTCTATCCCCTGGATTACCTCTCTTTTAAGATGCCCTTATTGAGGAGTTATTCCCTGCGTCGACTGATGAAAGACCATGTTCATGTTGTACAAAGAAAAAGAAAACCTTAAATTTGTTTTATGAGTTGACTAATTTTCTTTGAATACTTTTATGACATTTTTTCTTTTCTGTTTGCTCTCTTTTAAACTGAGCTATAAAAAAGGAACAGCTTCCAATGTCATTAGCAGGTATATGATACTCAAATGCATTCCTTACTTTTCTTTTGAGGAACTCCCATCTTATGCATCAAATTAAAGATTTCAGCTGAACCATACAAATGGTCTATTCCAACTGCCACTGAAATCAGTCTCATTATCCTCAGGTATTCCTACATCAATATCTATTTCCTTTTCACAGAGAGTGTAGACTACTTATTTGTTGCAGCTGTGCTGAATGGCTTCAACTAAGCCCTATTGCTTAGCCACCTACACTATTATTTTCCAAGAAAACATATATAATGAAAGGAATCTAGGTATATTTTTCATACCTATATTGATACTTTGCATTTTAAACTCCATTTGCACTGTGTTTTCAGATTACATTGTGTTTGTTTTTCCTGAGTAAATCCTCGTGGAATGTTCTGATTTTTAGCCAGGTTATTCCAAAACACATCCTTTCTCACCAAATGGATTGGGTGGGTTTTTTTGTTTGAGATAAGAATAATAGAAAGGAGATTTTCTCCTGTAGATGTCTCAGTTATCCTAAAAAGGAAAATGAGAATTCCCACCACTTTAGGATGACAGTATTTTCATGATATAGAGTTTGCTGTGAATTTTTGGTTTTGTTACATGCCTTTAATGCAACAATGACTGACAGGCAGAGAACTAAAAAATGCAATGGCCATATGACTGCTATCATACATTTACAGCCCTTTGAAATGAAAGCCATTTTGCAAAAGCTTGGAAGAAAGATTTCAAGCTAGAAATCCATTTAACATGTCCCTACAGGAGGTGAAAGGATTCCTCCAGGTGGAATTTGACACATATCCAGTCAAGTTTTTAAATGGTAAGTCTGGTCAATTGCATAGCAAATACACAAAGATAAATAGGGCACATCTTTGATGTAGGCCTTAAAAAAAGAAAGATAAAAAAAAAGAAAAGACAGATTGTGGACCACTTAAACAGATGCCACAGGGTCTACGCAGGGCCTCTGTAATCTTGTTTTTGTAACTGCTGCATCTATTAAAAACGAACAGAGGCCAGAATGCTTGTAAATGAGAACATCATATTCTCAACATAGCCTCAGTTTTGGAAGCTTTCCATTTGCTTATTACTGAGTGATATCTCTCAGTCATCAGTACATTAACTTTTTACTAAGTTGGTTGTTTTTGTTTGAGTTTTGTTTGATTTTTTGGGGTTTTGTTGTTGGTTTTTTTTCAAATTTCAGATTAAAAACTCCTTTTTGTACTTTCCAGTTGGCTCCCAGCTAGATATTTATTTTATTTCTTCTCTCTGAAGCACACAGCGAACTCTGGTTCTATGACCTTGAGAGTCATATGTAAAAATGTGAGTTCACTGTACAGCATTTTGATGGTAGAACTTCTAATAGTGTTGATGAATAAATGTGAGAAATTTTGTTGAGATTCAGACTAACATTAAAATAAGCAGTTTTATTGTGCAAAGCCTTGGCTAAAGCACAACTTCAAATGTGTTGTATTGTGTCAAAAGAGTTTAGAAACTGTGTTAAACTGCTTTATATAAGCTAGCAGAATTTTAAAATACATCTGGGTTTGCTTGCTGGCCATGTGGGTTAATCTTCCCTTTCCTCCTCAGGATGAGCTTACAGTGGGTACTCATGAACTTCAGTGTGATTCAATGTCAGTAAGGGCACTAGAGCTCAATGCATAGATGTTTTCTAAATACCGGTCGTAAAGACTGTGATTTAAAGTATATCTCTGAATGAAAAATACAGAATAACCTATTTTGGATGCAAATGGGTACATATCTAATATGGAAAAGAAGGCAGAAAATTCCATGGGTTAAGGTAAAGACAAAGAGATTGTTTAGCAGTTACAATCACAGTCAAAACAGACTTGACTTTGAGAAAATTAATTTAATTTATTCCAATTAAAAAGAGATTTAGATAGTGAGAGACAAAGACAAATTTAAACTGTGACTTCCTCCCTTTTTTACCTCAAGGCTCTTCTTGGGTCCTTCATTCCCAGCTCCTCTACTCAAGCTCTCAGCAGCACAGTGGGATGGGAATGGAGGGTTGGGCTGGTCCATAACAGCTCCTTTCTGCCACCCGTCCCTCTCACACATTTCCCCTGCTCCAGCATAGATTCTGCATGGGCCACAGTCTCTTCAGGACACACACACTTGGTCAGGCACTGTGCTTCCCACAGACAGCAATGTGGACATCTGCTCCACCATGGTATCTCCATGGGATGCAGTGGAATCTCTGCTCTGGTGCCTGGACCACCTCCTTCTACCCCTCCTTCTCTTGACTTGGATTTCTTGGAAATGTTTCTCTTTTTTTTTTTTTCTCTGTCCTCTCTGCCAAGCAGTATTTTGCCCTTTCTTAAATACTTGCTCCTCAAGTATTGCAGCTTTCCAGTACCTGAAGGTAGCATATAAACAGGAGGGGATTCAACTTTTTGAAAGGATAGGCAATGGCAGAACAAGAGGGAATGTTTTTATAGAAAGAGTGTTGAGGTGCTGGAACAGGCTGCCCAGAGAGGTGCTGGATGTCCCATCCCTGGAGGTGTTCAAGGCCAGGTTGCATGGGGTCCTGGGCAACCTTGTGTAGATCCAGGCCTGGAGGTTGGTGGCCCTGCCTGTGGCAGGGCAGTTGGAGCTCTATGATCCTTGGAGTCCCTCCCAACCCATGCCATTCTATGATTCTATGATTCAAGATACACCCACCTCAGCTGTGGGGCTGGGCTGTGCCCTGCAGTAGGTGGGTTCGTCATGGGGCAGCCCCAGCTTCTCTTCACAGTAGCTGCCCCGCAGCCTCCGCAGTCTGCACCTGGGCACCAGCACCCCACACACCTGAAAATATAGAATAGCCTTGTCATTTATTCTTCCAATGTCAAGGCCTCCATCCGACAAAAAATTTCTGTGAAATAAAGTTGTTTAAATACATATATCCATGTCCTAAAATCTCATCCATTTACATTTGGAAAACCCAACACATTGCCGGGGAAAAAGTTTCTAGTTTTACACATAGTTTATAGACCTTAGTAAACATTCATCAGATCACCTTAAAGAACTTCCAGCAATTATTTGTCATTTGTACAATGTGTGTCTGTCTCCACTATCAAGCAATGCCTATCTTTGGCTGTATCCATTTCATAGGCAAGTTTATCTGGAATTCTAATCTTTAAGAATTCTAATTATTTTCAAAACTTTTAATAGTATAATGACCTTTTTACAGAAGTTAGATATAGTTGCTGGACCCAGAATATATCACTTGTAAAAATGTTTTCCTCTGAAAAAATACTGCAATTTTTTTTTTTTTTTTAATCCATGATAAGTTAAAGTAGTAGACACTCTGGAGGTTTCTTCGTCTCCACAATAAAATCAGTTTAACTTTGCTTATATTTAGCCATTTGGGGTCTCAAAAAACAAATAAACACCTTCATATACATATACGAATGTATATTTTACTACAGAATAAATGCTTTTCAATAGGATACAAGCTAATAAAGATTGACTCCTAAATCATTGGCTGTCTTGCTCAGCTGCCGTAGCATGGTTTTGGCATGGCTTCCCCTGTCATTACTCATTAGACATAACACTAGATTACATCATCCAGAGAGGAATTTTTCCCTAAACATGACTTAAACAGTAACACCTATCAGTTTTGCCATGTATTTTTTACAACGGGAATGGAAGGGACTTTTCCATTGTCAAAAGATAGACTCACTACACCATTTAGGTGTGACAGCTGCTTCTCAAAAGAATTTGAATTAAGCTTTCATCACCAAGTTAAGCCCATGATTCAAGTTTTGTGGAAGGCCAGTCATCAACTAAGAACCCCAAATGATGCTTCAGCTTCACTTTGCTAAAACTTTGTAGGATATTAGGTAAATTAACGTGCTCACTTTCTGGCATCTTGGCTTATGGAAAGCAGCTAAAGGTAGTGCACCTTTAGCCAATGGATAAATATATGGGGGTGTGTGTGTGTGTTTTTTTTAATGTCTGAAGTTTGACTGATAATATCTTTAAGAAAGAAAATGGAAATTTAAAAAAGTCAACGGCAGAAGCAGTAACCACTGAGAATCTGACTTTATGCATAGCTACTTGAAAATTAAAGAAGCCATATGGTCTGAAGAGGAGAATAATCGGTTGCTTTTAAATGAAATCCAGTGCTCCAGGAGACATTGTGACGGAGTCACTGATGTAAGTGCATAAGTAACACAGAAAAATCCACAGACATTAAGTAATCATATTGGCTTCCTGAAAAATCTCTTGATAAAGGAAGGTGTGTGTGTATGACTGCAATTCAAAGAAGCTAGCATGCACAGCCAAGCACACCCTGAGCTAACCAGGGTGAAACATTGAAGGAAGATGTCAGAAATTAAACTGCAGACAGCATAACGATTAAATAATGTTTGAGTTCGGATGAAAAAGTTCTCAATTTGAACATAAACAAACCTAAACTTAACTGTATCCAAACAGCTCACTATAAGAGGTTAGCTCAAGATGTTATGACTACTTCTCTCTATTCATTGTTTGGGGAATCACACCTGACAACTACAAAACCAGATGCTTTGAGATGGCATGTAAGTTAATATTTGGAGACCATTAGCAGCATAACTTTGAAGCAAATCTCCCAAATAGTGCCTACTTACTGCACATATGTTTGGTATGCAGTAACTCAATTCTTTTCAGAGGAAACAAAATCAGAAACTGCTTCTAGTGCAAGCCAAACACACTGCAAATCCTTACAAAGTCTGATTCACTGTTTGGTCCTCTGGATAGTTTCAAATCACACATGTGATGGAGATGTTAGATTCAGGTCACTACTCTAAACGTCATATAGGTAAAGCCTCCAAGACATATACGTTTCAAATGAAGAAACAGGACTCAGCAGTGACTGTGTTAGTCTACTGGTGAAATTCTGTAATTTTTTTTTTGTTGCAAACTTATGTCAAGTCTCTTTGGCTCTCTTGAACTCTGTTGCCATACTTGGAAAAAAATTAAATTTGTCAGACTTTTTTAGGTGGTCTAACTACATTCTCTAAATTCTTATTTTTTAATCTAATCTATAATGACTAACATTGAAGACAATGTTGCTCACAGATGCTATAAACTGTAATGATGTTCAGGACGTAGGCTAATAAAGTGAGCAGGGAAAAAGAGCAGATTCTTTTGGGTTTCTCCTACTGAAAAAGGATAAGAAAATACCAGAAACAATCTAAAGCCACCTTTTGTTCCTGCGAAATGTGGGGTTTCATTTCTTTGCTGCAAGCATTTCACCCGTTACTTCAAACATCAAGTTTAAAAAATTTGTCTTTTTATACATTATTCGGTGGATAAAGTGCTTTTATAATCAAAAGCAAAAATAAAAGGAATGTCTCATATCCAGATGCCTTCTAACAAAACCTAAAGAAAGAAAGAAAAAAAAAATCCAAGGGAAAGAGCCTATCCAGCATGCCCACTCTTCAGTTTTCCCTGCCCTGTGTTAGAGAATGAGCTGCCAAAACTTCAGCTGAAAAAGTTCCAAGTGTTATCTAAGTAGGCTGAGGTCATTCAAATATTATCTTTATACAGTGTTCTGCGTGGCCTAAAAGTGACATAACAACCAGGGCAGGAGGACAGCCTATAATTTTCTGACCACTCTTTTGCTTGGAAATTTGGAACACAAATTAGTGTTAATATTTAACAGGTCTTGTAATGTGCATGTCTGTTTAACTGGTCTGAATTAATATTGTTGTCAGTTTGTGTAGACTTTTGAAGTATTCTTTATACCACAGCAACTTTCAGGCACTTCACATCTGAGCTTTATTCAAACCTCTGACTATGGTATATAACGAACCACTTCAATTCCTCTTGTTTTTCATTTATGTTAGAAAGATAATAAGAATCCTCACACTTTTAAAGGCTTTAAAAAGGTTTTCAGGTGTTCATATTTTCCCTCTATGTATTATTTTTATTTTTTGTTGCTTTCAGACTGTTCTCTCAAGACTGTAATATACAGCAAAAAAAAATCTGAAGTTATATGCTTTGAACAGTTTTTACAATAAACGAGGCAGAAAAATCAGCAGGGATGGCACTACAGGAGAATGAATAGCTACAACTTCTTGTTTGAATTGTTGTGTTAATTCTGAATTTCTCCCCAGGATTGGATTTGGCCCTTTTGATGGTCAGTTTGTCTATGTTGTTATGTATCTGCCATTGTGGTTGGCACCTAAGGTCAGCCATAGAACTCTGTATAACTTCATGTAACAAAGCTTGGCTTGTCGAAATACATTTGTCATCCTCGTCAGAGGGAGTGTCTTTCTGCCTGTGTCCAGTACCAAGGCATTCTGCATTTCTACTGTTTTTTGTTACAGGTATAGGAAGGACCACTGCAGCAAATCATAGGGGAAAGTCAGTGTGGCAGGATTTCAGATTATGACTGGAGTTTGGCTATCAGTGCAGGGCTAGTTCTCATCTTCTGATGATATTGAGATATTGTTTCATTTTAACATACTGCCCTGCTAAGTCTTGACATGTTTGTTCCCAGAAGCACATTTGGTCTCCTTATCCAGTCTCCTTTAACAACCGTCTGTGCACTCCCTCCCCCTCCCCCCAAAAAAAAACCCCAACAAATCCAAACAACAAAACAATCAAGTTTAATTTACTTACTTTCTCATTATTCCATAGCATTCACATGCCATTCATACCAGTTGCATAAATGGCTTACTAACCTTTACTTACCATAAGTCTGAGTGTAGCCCTGGCTTCGTTTCTTTGCCGTTTGGGTCAGCCAGGCAGTTAGTGATTTCTCTCAGTGCCAGTTGTAGCCCAGCTGCCTCCTGCCTTTTGGCATGCACACACTTTACGTCTCTTCCCCAGAGCTTCCACGGGCTGCCGTACCCCGAGCAGTGCTTCTCTTTCAATTGACCACGCTGCTTGGGGAGTCGTGTCAGAGCTCCGAAAAGCTTCC
The DNA here is from genome assembly GCA_020800305.1 of Porphyrio hochstetteri. Classification (NCBI taxonomy): domain Eukaryota; kingdom Metazoa; phylum Chordata; class Aves; order Gruiformes; family Rallidae; genus Porphyrio; species Porphyrio hochstetteri. The sequence continues at coordinate 107,333,612 of CM036907.1, forward strand.
CACAGCTTTATCATAGCCGCGCTACTGCTTGGCTTGGCTTGGCTTTCTCCAACCGGCTGCTTCACAGCTCCATTTCTGCAGCTGTCCATGCCCTACTGAGGCACAGCTTGCAGCCTTCTCTTCCTCTAGGTCGTCTGCTTTGTGATACTGCTCCCAGCTGTGTTTTTCTTCTTCTGACGGCTGAGGTCACAGGAAAAAGCATTCTTTTTAGATGTGGTTGTATCTATTTAATGCCTCCAACTGAATACACAGTTAGCCCCTCTGAAAATATAGCGTGGAAGTAATTGAAATTCTGCTTCGTTCTTTGAAATAATCATGCAAAAGTTTAGTTACAGTGCTGCTCTTTTACAGTTGCAGAGAGAAAACATTCTGAACAAAACTCTGGCATAAGACACGAAGTCTGACAGTTGACAGTGATCCCAGTATGGAATCTAAAAAAAAAGATGCTTTCTTCTGCCTTTGTATTAAAGATCTAGGCACTATTTAAGACAGTAGGATTTATGGTAAGATAAGGTTTTTAATTTTCCCTTGTTTCTGCTACATGCTTAGAGGCAGCTCTGCATTCACTTCTAGTTTCACTCCTTACCAAATTAAATTTAATAATTTAAATACCGATCAGTAGCAAAGTGTTTGTGTATAAAATCAGCATATTTGTTCTCAAATGTGTGTCATAGGTGGATGAATGTGGCTTTGTAGCACAGAATTTTAAGTTGTCTTTGACCTAGTTGGACTATGGCCCAGTTCATTTTGATTACGGCTAGACAAATCTTTTGGTTTATTAAAACAAACAATCACAACCCAGAATAAAATATTTTAGTGATTTCTACTGAGATGTCCTCTTCGCTCTATAACATGCGACATCACATATATGCAGGAATATTATAAATTCACATACCATGGTATGCATTGTGGTGTGTCCACGTGGTGGACATGCAGCACTACCTTCCATTTCAAATTAAGGATTAGATTTATGCTGTTTCCTGGGTTACTGCTAAATAAAACCGTAGCTAAAATGTGCTTTTTAGCATTACATGTGATAATCCTTACTGTTAAATTCTTAACATCTTGCCTGGCATTGCTTTGGCCTCTGCCAAGTAGCAAGCACCCTCGCAGGAGATGCAAGGCATGATTCAGGGTAGGCAGTGTGGACAAAGGTGATCTGTCTTTTTTTATCTGACACAGATCTCTAGCACCAGCAGCCTTTGTACCTTTAAGCACTTGTGACTGTCCATATGAAATAGCTATAAAAACACCATTTGGATGGGCTGTCCACAGCATTTCAGAGCCTTTAAAATGGAAAAAAACCCCAAACAAAACAAAACAACAACAAAAAAAACCCCAAACCCAAAAACAAAACCAACAAAAACCCCACACCACCACCAAACAAAAAAACACCCTGAAAGAAACCCCAACAAAACAAAACCAAATCCACCACCAAGAACTCTCTCTCTTCCCATACTATTAGTTTCCTGTAAGGTACCGTTACCTGTTCAGTGTTCACTGTGGGTGTGAATAATGTGACATAAATGTATGAGTGATACTGTCAGAACAAGTTCTTATAGACACAGAACATTATCAAGAAATAAATCAAATAGTACACACCCTAATTTTACCTGTAGTTTTTCTTTTCAAGTATATTTAAGCACAGTCAATTACTTATTAAAAATATTGTAATTAATGGAAGCAAATACGCAATAAGAAGGGAGTTTATGCACAAGTAAGGTGGGGACTGAAGGGTAAAGAACTATTGTGCAAGTCACAGTAATCCCTCTTGCCTTGCAATTGGAAACCTGGCCAAAGAGATTGTGAACAAGAAGCTACTTGTCCTATATGTAATGTATATTTTTTGTTACTTAGTTTTATTTAATCTGGCAACAAACCACTTTTCTTATGAAAGGAAATGTTAGGGACTTATTTATTAATACTCCTCATCTACCTGCAATTATTGCTATAACAGTTTGAGGACAGCACTTGCCTTACATGTCTTTGGCAAGCTCAGCAATTACCAATTATTCGTCATGTTCTTAAACTCAGAGGCTACATTAGGCATCCTACCTGGCTGTGTAAATAAAGCTCACGATCTCCATATATTCACAACCCATCACCTTGTAGGATCATTTACATCAGTATGAATTTGTAGAACGGTATCAGATGTTCTATACATGTTATTGTGGATGAATTAACAGTCTGAGGTGGAAAAAATCTGCATTTGTTCCATAAGAAGAAACATTATAGTAGATTATAATTGGTGTGTTCTATTTTAAGACTCAAAACCAAACAACATTCAATACCAAAGAAAACAAAGGTAAATTAAATACCTAGCCAAAAAACTGTTATGTTGATTTCAAAGATGGATAATTATAGCCATAATATATTTAGAATGTTCTTGTTCTTTTTTTTTCCACCCATGTATGAATGCACTGCACAAGCCATGACTCTAGATACCTTTATTTATTATCACTTTACCAGATGGGAAATGTCACGGAATGGTGAAAAGGACTTGCTTTTGTTACACTCTGAATCAGAACCTCTGAGTTATAATTGTCAGCTGCCTCTCCCAGATCTACTGCTGCTCGCTCTACTATTCCTTGTCTTGCACAGTTAATTCCTGCAGAAGTACAAAGTTTTCATTTATACATGTGAAATTTGTGCTGGTTTTCACACCCCTTCTACAGTACTTCGGGGTACATGAAAACCTGTCAGCCCTTCCCAATTTGACTTCTCACATTTCATGTAGTGTAATATTTGTAGTCTCTATTCAATCATCTAATGAAAATATTTAATGATACCAAGCCTACCTTAGTCCCTTTTTGACACATCTGTCTGGTTGGAAATGTGGACCACTGATAACTGCTCTTTCGCTATTGTTCTCCCAACACCTCTGCATTCACTTTATGTTAGGTTCTTTTCTAAACCACATTTTGTCTGTTCCTATGAGTGCATCATTTGAAGTGGTGTAGAGCTTGATGCATTAACGTATGACATCTGCTGTTTCTCTTCTGTCCACAAGACTTGCTACCCTGTCAGATAAGTAAATCAGCTTGTTCTGACACGATATGCTTTTGACAAGACCACCCTGGATGCTATTCAGCTCCTTGTGGTCTTTTAGTAAATTTTTTTTTTTTCTTCTGTGATAAAAAGTTCCTGACTTCTTCCAGGAACTGAAGTTAGGATAAGTGGTCTACAATTTCCTGGCCCTCCAGTCTTTGGAATTTCTTCTGTCTTCCACAATTTCTCAGAAAAAAAATATTACTAATGGCTCTGAAATGACTTCACCCAGTCCTCCAAGTATGCTAAAATGAATATCCTCAGGTGATCCCATTATGAAATGATTCAGTTTATCTAAGATTTGAAATGGTTCTTCTCTTATTTGTCACCCCGCTTTAGCTTCATATGATGCATTAGAGACACAATGTGGGTGAAAGAACAGATTTCCAAAGGCTAGACTAAACTAAACCTTCCTAAACTAAACCATATCCCTAAGTACTTCATCTACCTTTTTTTTGAACCCATCCAGGGAAGGTGACTCAACCACCTCCCAGGCTGTGTTCAAAAAAAGGGTAGATGAAGTAGTTAGGGATATGGTTTAGTTTAGGATGCGAATGGTTGGACTTGATGATCTTAAAGGTCTTCTCCAACCTTGTTATTGTGTGATTCTGTGATTCTGTGACTCTGCCAATTTTAAATATGCTTACTTTTTTACCCGTGGAACATCGTTCCTTAATTCACTGTGATTTCTTGCAGTGTAAGGGACACACCTCTGAAAGAGATGGAGGGACAAGGACAGTGCAATTGGTGGCACACACAGAGGTGTACCAAGTCAAGCACATCAATTCAAAAGGAGTAATTTCTACATATGGGTACAGAGATACACACTTGAAAGAGTGGGGAGAAAAAGTGATCACATGCACAAAAATAAAAACCTAGGTGGAAGGACAGAAGAGGGTGTGTAAATTTACACAGCGGTAGTTTACTTTGTCCTGTCTGGTAGTTCGTACCACTGAGCATTTGCAGAACTGCTACTAATAACACAATTTCTTTGAAACTCTACCTCAGGAAGACAGCTTAGCATTACCTGAATTTAAGCATTTTTTTAATGCAAACATTCATCCTTAACACAGTCCTCTCAAGCTTCCTTTTAGGCAGCGGGAAGGAACACTTACAGCACTGGTGATGTACTGCTTTAACCATCTATATTAGGGTGAGATCTATCGTGTTCTAAAGCTGTTCAGTCCTCTCCATTGACTATAAAGGGAGCATCGACAACTGGCTTGGATGAGAATATCCATAGTTCATCAAATAATCCCACTTGTTGCTACAGTTCCATTACTGCTAATGGTTCCATCAAGCTTCACATTCCTCTTAGATATGGCACGTGTCAGCTTGAATGAAGAGAAGAGCGAGGCTTTCCTCCTGAGCACCTGGTTGGCCAGATAGTGGACAAATATGCTGCTCCTTCTGTAGGAGAGGATTAAAGGCTCCAAACATTCATGGGCACACATCACTGCGTATATGTATATACATACTTCTTAATTATGTTTAAAGCACTACTTTTTTCACACATGCATACATATATACTGCTTTTAGCAACAGAAAGGAAGTCCTCGCTTTCCCTTTTTATTTATGAGCTTCTGTTCCATTGAGCCTCCTGTCAACACAACTGAAGAGAGTATATGTAAACCTCAGCTTCAGAAGTCAGAACTGTTTTCTCCCACTTTGACATTTTCCACACTGTCAGGTATTCCTCACTTCATTTTACATGGATTTACTTGAAATTTCCAAATTTGAACATAAATTCATGCTTAGTCAAATTCCTTCCAAAGCAAATATGGTAAACAATCACTGTAAGGGGGGGAGGGGGGGGGGGCAACTCATTCCCCACTCCCCTCATTTTCTTCATATTCAACCAAAATTTAGCCCAGATTAATCTTATAATGTCATAGGATTTGATTAAATTTTCTACTGGTATGAAACATGTAATCTACCAAAATATTCCTAGTGACTGTTCTGTTACAGATCTTCAATATAGCTTGTCTAACATCCTGTGACTTTGAAATAGATGAAATTTGCCTCTTGCTTCAAATAAACTTAAAAATATTAACAGATGCATTTTTTGCTCACGTCATTAAACACACTCAGTAAATCCTATTAAACCAGTCAGGGGAAGAAATCTCAAAATCAAATAATGCTGCTCTTCAAAATTACTAACCAGCAAAAGAATTGCAGAGCTTCCCTTACTTCAGTTAGATTTTAAGTCTAACATGAAACACCTCTTTAAGAAATCATTCCCCACACCAACAAAATCTAGTTCATATCAACATACTTTTCATAACATTAAGTTAAACCTTCTCCATGTTCAACTTCAGTGCATTAGAATCAAGAGTAATGCCACTTTTAATTAAACTAGGTATTGCAAAGGATCTGTGCTCTCTTACATTTATCCTTATAATCTCATTTCATATTTTAGCCACTGAAGTATGTTTATTAATAGTGCTACAGAGATTTTGGCAGCAGGGCTTCTTAGATCTTCTAATAACCTTTTGAGCCTAAGATTGCTTCCTTTCATACTCAACCAAATCCTCTACCTTTAAGGAACGTTTCACTTTATTCAAAGCCTTTCTTTTTTCTTTGACTACCCTTTAATAATTCTTCTGCTAAAAAGTACTGATGAATTGCTTTTCTCCCCACACAATCTAGAAATAGCCACAACAGGCCACAGGCATACCCAGAGACAAAGCTTCTTTGTATTTTCAGTGAGAGTTTCCATAAATCCCTTAAAATAGAATAAAAGGAGATCCAGACAACCTTTTGAACTCTATATTTTCTTTAACACTGTATCAATTTAGAAGGCAGCTGTAGATGAATAAACATTGGAAAATGGTCACTCTACCTCTAGTAAAATCGATTTTATACTGTAAATCCAACCTCTGATATATACTCCCAACTTTCTTTAAATTTATGTTTAGTTGATGCTTGAGCTTTTAGCAATAAAATTGTTAAAGCTACTCCCTACCCACCATTACAAAAGGATCATATAATAACCATCTATTATTTTTTCCTCAAAACTTCATTCCTGTGGATAGTTTTGCTCACAGCCATGAATTTATGTATTAACTTCTTGTCATAGTTACCAGTTATTAAATGTTTTTATATGCTTACAGTTAAGTTTATCCTGTGTGTAAATGACATTTGTTGATAAGGATTTGCCCTCCTAATAGAAAGATCACAGAATCACAGAATCACAAGGTTGGAAAAGACCTTTAAGATTATCAAGTCCAACCGTTCCCATCCTATGCTAAACCACATCCCTAAGTACCTCATCTACCCTTTTTTTGAACACATCCAGGGAAGGTGACTCGACCACCTCCCTGGGCAGCCTGTTCCAAGCCCCAACAACTCTTTCAGTAAAAAAAAAAAAAGTTCTAATATGTAATCTAAACCTGCCCTGGCTCAGCTTTGTGACATTTCTCGTTGTCCTGTCTCCTTTTACTCGGCCAAAGAGGCCACTGCCCACATCTCTACAACCTCCCTGCAGGTAGTTGTAGGTGGTGATAAGGTCTCCCCTCAGCCTCCTCTTCTCTAAGCTAAACAGCCCCAGCTCCCTCAGCTGCTCCTCATAGGATTTGCCCTCCAGCCCCTTCACCAGCCTGGTTGCCCTTCTCTGGACTCGCTCCAGGACCTCCATGTCCTTCTTATGGTGAGGAGCCCAGAACTGGACACAGTACTCAAGGTGTGGCCTCACCAATGCCGAGTACAGGGGCACAATCACCTCCCTAAACCTACTGGCCACACTGTTTTTGATACAAGCCAAGATGCCATTGGCCTTCTTGGCCACCTGAGCATACTGCTGACTCATATTCAGTCTGCAGTCAACCAACACCCCCAGATCCTTCTCTGCCTGACAGCTCTCCAGCCAGTCTCCCCCAAGCCTGTAGCGCTGCATGGGGTTAGTATGTCCCATGTGCAGCACTCTACACTTGGCCTTGTTAAACCTCATCCCGTTGGACTCAGCCCATTGGTCCAGTCTGTTCAGATCCCTCTGAAGAGCCTCCCTACCCTCAGGCAGATCAACACTTCCTCCTAGTTTAGTGTCATCTGCAAACTTAGTGAGGGAGCATTCAATCCCTTCGTCGAGATCATTGATAAAGATGTTGAACAAGACTGGACCCAGGACTGAGCCCTGGGGGATGCCACTCGTGACCGGCCTCCAGCTGGATTTTGTTCCATTTACCACCACCCTTTGGGCACAGCCATCCAGCCAGTTTTTAACCCAGCTGAGGGTCCACCTGTCCAGGCCAGTGGCAGCCAGTTTCTCAGTCAGAATGCTGTGAGAAACTGTGTCAAAGGCTTTCCCAAAGTCCAGGTAGACCATATCCACAGCCTTCCCTCATCCATTAAGCGGGTCACCTTGTCATAGAAGGTGATCAGGTTAGTTTGACAGGATCTACCTTTTGTAAACCCATGTTGACTAGGCCTGATCCCCTGGCCATCGTGCATGTGCTGCATGATAGCTCCCACGATGACCCTCTCCATGATCTTCCCTGGGACTGAGTTCAGACTGACAGGCCTGTAGTTCCCTGGATCCTCCTTCCAACCCTTCTTGTATATGGGTGTAACATCTGCCAGCCTCCAGTCAACTGGAACTTCCTCAGTCTGCCAGGATTGCTGATAGGTGATGGAAAGGGGTTTGGCAAGCACATCTGACAGCTCTCTCAGTACCCTCAGGTGGATCTCATCTGGCCCCATTGATTTGTAGGTGTCTAATTGGCCAAATCATTTCCTCCTGAACCATGGGAACTTTGTTATTCTTCCCCTCCCTGTCAGCCAGTTCCAGAGGATGAGTACTCAGGGAATATCCTTCATTACTGTTAAAGACTGAGGTAAAGAAGGAAAAAAGTACCTCAGCCTTGTCCTCGTCCCTTGTCACTAATGTTCCCCCTGCATCCAATAAGGGCTGGAGATTCTCCTTGACCCTCCTTTTACTGTTAATATACCTATAGAAGGACTTTTTATTATCTTTTACAGAACTGGCCAGCCTGAGTTCCAGATCAGCTTTAGCCCTTCTGACTTTCTCCCTACATGATCTCACTAATTTCCTATAATCATCCCAAGACACCTGCCCCTTCTTCCAAAGCTCATATTTTTCCTTCTTTTCCCAAATATCTGCCTGGATCTCTCTACTCAGCCAGGCTGGCTTCCTAGCTTGCCGACCCCTCTTCTGACTGACTGGGACAGCCTGTTCTTGTGCCACCAAGATTACCTTCTTGAGGAGCAACCAAACCTCTTGGGCTCCTTTGCCCTCAAGGGCTGCCTCCCATGGAATCTTATCGAGCAGCTTTCTGAACAGTCCAAAGTCAGCCCTATGGAAGTCTAAGGTGGTTGTTCTGCTGTCTCTCTTCCTTACTTCTCCTAGTATTAAGAATTCTATCAGCTCATGATCACTATGCCCCAGGCATCCTCCAACCTTCACATCACCTGCTAGGACTTCTCTGTTTACAAACAACAAGTCCAGCAAGGCACCTTCCCTGATTGGTTCACTCATCAGTTGGGTCAGGAAATAGTCTTCCAAACCCTCCAGGAACCTGCTAGACTGTTTCCTTCCTGCTGTATTGTACCTCCAGGAGACATCTGGTAAGTTGAAGTCCCCAGTAAGGACAAGGGCTGGTGATTGTGAGACTTCTCCCAGTTGTTTAAAAAAAAACTCATCAGCTTCCTCATCCTGGTCAGGTGGTCTATAGTAGACTCCCATCACTATATCTCCCTGATTTCGTGCTGCTTTGATTTTTACTAAGAGACACTCAACCCCATCTTCACCATACTCCAGCTCCAGGCTGTCAAAGCATTCTCTGACATACAGAGCTACCCCACCTCCTCTCCTACCCAGCCTGTCACGCCTGTATAGTTTGTGACCAGCCATTGCAGCACTCCAGTCATGTGAATTATCCCACCACATTTCTGTGATGGCAATCACATCATAAAAGATTCTCAATTTAATTTCATTTCATTGTAATCTTATAGAATCTCAATAATTATTATTCTTCCATAATGATCAACCTAAGCAGTACACAACTTTTTCGCAACTATTGAAAGCATTGACTCATCAGTTTCATTTTATTTATAGCAATACATTTATTTAAAGTTTTAAAATCCTAGTCACTCATTTCCCACTATAAAAGTTCTATCTTTAGGTTGCACATCCAGGCTGCACATCCAGCCATCTCCTGGACTGCATCCAAAGATGTGTTACCAGACATGGAGGGTGATTCTGTCCCTCTACTCTGCTCTTGTCAGACCCCACCTGGAGTACTGTGTTCAGTTCTGGGGGTCCCTATGAAGACAGACTGAGAATGTTGGGCTTGTTCAGCTCGGAGAAGAGAAGGCTCTGGGAAGACTTTACAGCAGCCTTCCAGTACCTAAAGGGAGCCTATGAGAAAACTGGAGAGGGGCTGCTTGCAACGGCATGTAGTGATAGGACAAAGAGTAATGGGTTTAAATAGAAACAGGGTACACTAAAACTAGACATAAGGAAGAAATTCTTTACTATGAGGGGGATGAGACACTGGCACAGGTTGCCTAGAGAAGCTGTGGCTGCCCCCTCACTTGCAGTGTTCAAGGACAGGTTGGATGGGGCTTTGGGCAGCCTGGACTAGTGGAGGGTGTCCCTGACAATGGCAAGGGGTTGGAACTGGATGGTCTTTAAATTCTCTTCTAATGCAAACCATTCTGTGATGGGAAGGAGGGAGAGAGGACCCACTGGTATCTTAAAGTGCTAAAATAAATAAATGTTCAGGTGACCTAAACAGATGAGCAGCCCAACCTCTTGTTAACCCCAAACCACACTATAATAAATTCTGTTTAAAACTTAAATGAACAAAGCCATGACCAACCTGAACTGTTGTCAAAGCTGATCCTGCTTTGAGCACTGGTTTGGACCAGAAGACATTCAAGGTCCTTTTCAACACAAATTATTTAAGATACTTTTACTATTTATTTATATGCTAGTATGCAGAAATATCTTGCACTAACCATAGTTAGGAACATAATCTCTGGATTTTATACCTTAAATCTCTATTAAGAAACAGTTCATGCAGCTACTGTCTGCTTTAGAGTGCCATAAATCATCTTTCCTCTTCTTTCAAACCCTAACATGCCCTGACTCATAGCAGGACAAGAAAAAGAAACAAAACTTATTTCAAAAGAAAACAAAGCACAGCAATGTTGCATAAAGTAGCATTCTCTATCTTCTCTCTTTCTGAGGTTTAAAAAATATGAGTCTACTGCTCCTACATAGAAAAACTGAACAAATTTTCCATGGTCTCAAAATTGTTTCTGAGCTCATGTGTCATGCTATCTTTCTCCTGCATATCCTAATGGTTTTTCTCATGAGACATAACACTGAGGTTCTGGCTTTAGCTAAAGTGAAAGAGACTTACCTTCCAAACAGCTGAGTAATGACTCCCTGAAGGAATCATTCAAGGACAATTTCAGCATGAACCCACCTGTTGGTCACATTGTATACATTTATGAGCTCACCAGACATGAAGATCTCTCTCTCTGTAGTTGATATCTCCTTAACTAAATGCAGATAGTTTTGGTGGTTTGGTGGGGGTATTTTTTTTTTTTAAAGTTTTGTAACAAGACATGCTAAATAAAGAGGAGCTAGGAATATAGCCATTAAAAAGTGCATTTGTTTTTACGCCAATAATACAGTCATATATTTTACAGAAAACTGGATTCTTGTTCCCTTGATCTTTCTCTACCACATACTCATTATTTGAATCCTCATTCTCAGATTAGCTGTGTTACAGCTGAGCCTAGAAAGGTACTGATACACACATTCAGGATGTTTTCTGAAGCTTCTGCGTAGTAGGACAGGGAATGGAAAAACATCCTGAAGCATGCTTTATATACAAAAAGGGCTTTCAAAGATAAGATTGGAGAGCGCAGAATTCACAAAAATATTATGTTTGCCACAAGCTGCTTGGATGTCTTAAAATCTCTGTAGCTCTTGGCTTCAGGACTTGGGAAAGCCAGCCAGTCTCAATTTATTGCTGCTAAATACAGAAAGGCAATATTGCTCAGGTTCAGAACACAGAAAGTGAAGGATCAGCTCCTGTCTAAGGCACTCATCTGTTGTGTCACTTTCCACCTTTTGTCTTTCTGCAAACCTTCCAACCCTTTGTCCATTCTTACTGTAAGCTTGTCAGTGTCAAGACGGCAACTGGCCGTCGTCGTTCTTCCTGGTGCCTGGCATAGTAGGGAACTGGGTTTTCTAGGCACCAGTATAATGCAATTGATAGCAAAATTGCCTTGTGAATATGTTCCACATGTGTTGCGATTTTTTATCCCACAGCTCCAGTATCAGTTGAGCAAGGTCCGAACATAGAGCAAGTGGATTATAGAAGGGAAAAAACAACTCAGGAAACAAGCAGTGTACATACAGTGTGCTGTACATGTTATGCTGGCTTAGGAAGAGAGAATGAAGAGCTTCAGTTCAATTCAGGACATGATATAGGAACTAGTGCAGGTGGTGTAAGAGTGAATGGATGCAAAAAACAAAATCATAAAAGGTAGGCTTTGTTTTTTGCAGCAAAGTAGAATGATGATTTTCCACACACATACCATTGCTAAATGCCAAGGACATTTCTTAGGGCATGTAACATTAAATGTGCAAAGAAATTTTATTTGGTCTTAAAATTCGTAGTGTGCAAGTAAGAAAAGTTAAACAAGCTGCTGATAGTGGGAGAAATCTCCGCTGTCAAAAATGGCTGTATTTCTGGATTCCTCCCCTTCTTATGTGTTTTATATTCCATGTGAGACAATGAACATGCAAATCTGACTATTGGTATGACCAACTGTCAAGTGTATTTAACAGTAACATGACACCAACATGACTGCCTTAAAACCTTTAATGAGTGACTTCACAGTAAGCCTGTGAATTAACAAGTTGTTCTTACTTTTAATTTCTGTAATAAGGGTAGCTGAGAACAGCTTCTACAAATTACTGATATCTTGTCAGCCTGTCAGGACTTGCCTACATGGGAAATTAGTTCTCAGGAAGTCCACGTTATAATTTACTGGAAACTAGCTACACTGAGCTAGTCTCTGCACCCATGTCTGTGTTCTCAGGCAGTGTGCAACATGTGAGGTAGCTCTGCTTTCAAAGAATGATAAGGTAATTCACAGAAAAATCCATCATACTATGCTAGTTTAGAAAAAGGGAATGAAAAGATACACCAAACAAGCCTTAAGGAATGAGCTATAGTCTGGAAGGCATGCAATTGTTTTAGAGATAAAGTACATCCATTTACTAGGGAAGCATTTTAGCTTGGCCATAATCTGTGCTAACACCTCCGTTTAACATTTGGAAAGGAATTGGCTCGCTTGTAGCCAGTTCAGATTATGGACAAAAGAATAAATCTTCATCTGCATCAGTCCTTGTACCCTCAGAGTTCATTAAGGGCAATCACAGGAGGCAGAGAAAAGGAAAGGAAACAAGACACGGTAGCTGTAATACTATAAATCCACACCTAGTTGTATAGACAAATCCAAATTAATTCTTAAAGGCAGCAGATTCCAGAGACTATGCTTACTGTTGCAGCTGTTGTTTGTTATGGTAGTTAAGGATTTAAATGCCACTTTATCACTGTTACATGAGATGAATTCATAAACTGTTTAACTGCAGGCATCAGTGCATCCAGCAGTCAAATAATATTATATCATCAAATTTAAGTATTCTGATACATTAGAGAAAAAAAAATTCTTTGAACTATGAGGAAATCAGTTAAAGTCATCGATGGACTAAAACTCATGTATAATTTCAGAATGTAGATTTAGAATAAAATTCATGTTTTAGCTCAGTGAAAACACTGACATTTTGATGTCCTGTTGTCTTTGATAATTGGGAAATGAGATTCAGAAGACAAGGAGTGGAGATATTTGCAACAATTGAAAAAAAGACAGAAACTGCAAAATGAGAATAAAACAAGCATTTGCGCAAATCTAAATGACAAACACAGAAGGAGAAAATGCAAATATGAAATTTACTCAGCTCAGCTCTTTTATAAAATCCTGTGTAGAAGGGATTTATTTTAATAGTATATTTTTACATGCCAAGCAGTTATATATTGGTTAGTAGAAAATTGCTTTATTTGCTTCGAAGACTATTGGCATATCTGACACAAAAGCAATACATCATTGCAAATGTATACATAACTCTTCATAAATTGTGTATTTAGAATATGTATTCACTCCTCTAAACAGATGGCAATACAGTATACTTCATTGAATATCATACCTGGGGACACAGAGAAATAAAATAGAGTTATAATTATGAGACATGGCTGCATCGGGCAGAAACAGTAATTTATGTTCTATAAAGAAGTCTAAAATAATTTTTAATAAATATTTTTTATTGGGGTGGGAGAGCAAGAAAATCTTTCATTACGTTTAAAATATTTATAGTGTCTTTGAAAGCAGAGACTTTTGTTCCAAAAGTTGAAATGGTTGCCATTTAATAAAATACAGAAAATCCAAAAATTGTTTTTTAAGTTCCTTCTCCAGCAGAAATCTTTATATGGCATTTTCATAGTAAAGAATATACTCTACCACACAGAAGTGAGATGCCCCTGTACTCAGCATTGGTGAGACGCACCTCGAGTACTGTGTCCAGTTCTGGGCTCCTCACCACAAGAAGGACATGGAGGTCCTGGAGCGGGTCCAGAGAAGGTCAACCAGGCTGGTGAAGGGGCTGGAGGGCAAATCCTATGAGAAGAAGCTGAGGGAGCTGGGGGTGTTTAGTCTGGAGAAGGCTGAGAGAAGACCTTATCACCCTGAAAGGAGGTTGTAGAGAGGTGGGTGATGGTGTCTTCAGCCAAATGAGAGGTGATAGGACAAGGGGAAATGACACAAAGCTGCGTCAGGACAGGTTCAGATTAGATGTTAGGAAATAGTCCTTTACTGAAAGAGTTGTCAGGGCCTGGAACAGGCTGCCCAGAGAGGTGGTTGAGTCACCATCCGTGGATATGTTTAAAAAGAGGGTAAATCAGGTACTTAGAGATATAGTTTAGCATAGGACAGGAACAGTTGGACTCGATGACCTTAAAGGTCTTTTCCAACCTTATAATTCTGTGATTCTATGATAATATTGCTGAAAATGAGACATAAAAAAGTGAATTTTAACTAGTTTGAAAGAAGATACTTGTGTTCAGATTCAGAGCTCGTCATGCTTTTCTTTGTAATGCTTGTTATCCTGCACCTGGTATGAAAAATATAATTTCCAACCAAATGATTTGATGCAAGACAGAACTTCAGAATTCTTCATAGCTTTCCTTGTGCTTAAGGAAAAATCTTTACAAGCATCTCACTTTGTTGTTATTTGAATTTAAAAATTACTTTAGCCTTTTTGATATCAGCCAGTGTGACACTTTGTGACACATATCAATGCAATATTGCTCCTTAGCCTATGTTCCCCGTTTGTTCATGTGCTGAATTTCTGACATTTTAATTAATTATAGCTATTTTAGGAAATACCAATCTAAAATTAATTATCTTAAAATAATAATAATAATAAAACTAATTGTACACGACATAGTTTTGTAACCTTATGAATAGATAGGAGTCAGAAAATCAGGTGTCCTACTAATTCAAAGTCAGATTCCTACTAATTCAAAATCAGATATCCTACTAATTCAAAATCAGATATCCTACTAATTTAAGATCCTTCAAATTCCTGCCTACAAAAAGACGTCCAAAAATCACACACAACCTCATAAATGTATTTAATATCTTGAGTCAAAAACTGGCAGAGAGGAAAGAGGGAATGCTCTTTGTAGATCAGCCTGTGAGCTTGCAATTAGAAATACAAGGGAAAACCAAAAGAAAGTCTGTAGTGATGACTGTTTCAGGTCACAGGTGTTAGCATTTCTGTGGTAAGTAAAGAGATTCCTACATAATGGATAATCATTTGTATACAGAATTAAGAAAAAGAAAACTTGTTACAGACATTTCTGCATGTTGTGCAGGATACTGTTATTAGTACAACTGGGGGACTTCAGGTACTTCAGCTTCACTGCCTCATTCCTAATAAAATAATTCTGGATAACAGCTGAGAGGACATTGGAGGGGAGTGTAGAGATCAAAGAACATGGAATCATAACAGAGTTCTCGGAAATCACAATGGGATTTAAGTGAGACACACCTGCTATGGCTCATATATTTTTGGGGGTACTTAGTGCAGGCTGGCTGTACCTCAAGTGCCAGGCATCCCACTGAAACAAAGAGGTGGCTTTCATGTGATCAGACTAATCACTTATTTTCTCTCCCTTTTCTTTTTTTTTTCTGATAACTCAACAAATACAGAAATTACACTAAGAGAACAACAAAACATATTGTTTCCCTAAAAGTATGTATCAGTGGTATAAGTAACTATGGTTGGGGTTTTTTTAATTGCTTTGTTACCCAACAAAGATGTAAGATAATGAGATACTACCTTTCCTATAGCAAATTATATAAAATAGCTCTTCTGCTGTAGTCTTCATTAGTCCTGTAGGCACTAATCACGTGAAAAGAAATAGATTCTTATCTAGTCTATATTACTATTCTATTCCTTTGGATGACCTTGGCTGTGTTTACATATATCTTATTTATTTGGAAATCGTTGTAATGCATGTAGTGAAATAAGTACTTTTAGAGGAAGACAGCAGCGATTATTATCTGTATGTGTATGTGTGGTTCTATGTGTGCACAGTACTTTTAAAATTAAAGTAAATAACATATTTCTGATTAGATATTTTGATGCTGGGTACTGGTGTGTGTTCAAACTCTATGAAGGAGAACCTCTTTAACCTAATTAAGAAATGCTCCCATTCTCTAGCTCTGTGAGATTTTCTAGCCCATCTAGTTTTAGGCTGATTTTTGCTCTGAAGCCCTCAGGTTTATATCTCATCTAAAACTCATTTGACTCTATCTAGTGGAATCATGAATGCTCTCATTATCTGTATAAATACTGAATACATTTCAAAGCCCACAATGCTTCTGGCCTCGACAATTTGAAACCATAACACAATTAAGGGAAAAGTTACTCACTTTCTTTGAAATCATTGATCAACTGAGTATTCTTTGAGTGTGACGGGTTATGTAGATACAGTCTTTTTCTTTTTTTTGCACTCAGCTGGCAATATTTTGGTGGTAATTATACTCTGTATAGTTCGTTATTGAATTTCTTTACTTACTTTTGATATGTTATTTTTACTCCAGGGTACTTTTATCTGTTCAGACTTTTTTATTCATTATATATTGTTATATGATAGCATTGTTAGAATTACATTAATTAAATTCTATAGTTCTTATAATAAATTCAAGTTTTATAACAGGAAAAGGCAACACATAGGAGTAAAGAATACTACTAGACTAGGAGAGTTAAAATTAAACTGAAAGTACATTGTTCCTCAGTGTGTAATCTGTTAAATCTTTAATGCTTTCCAGACAGCTTTGTTAAAACTTAATCCATTAAAAAACAGTATAGTTCAGAAACTTACAATTAGACAGGCTAATAGTGTTAGTAAACTTATTAAGTTAGTTTCTTGAAGCTGCTCTGTTTGAAGTTCCATTTACTACTAGATCAGAATCTAGGATAAGAATGCAAAGATCAATAGCAGATAGATTTGCAATTTGTAGCAATATTTGATTAGAAAAGAGGAATATTAATAGACTTATGCTGCTTTTAAATACTACCAAAACTTTAGTAAGATCGATCACAACATCACAGCTCCCAATTCTCTTCCACAATTAAACTTTTTGAGACACATGTTCACTCTTTCTCTAAGTGGGCATAGATTAAAAAACCCAGAGGAGGAGAAAAGTATCTTGTTTTGATTTCTTAGCTAAATGATTGCTTCATTCACTGCAGGAATAAGAAGTTTCAGGACCATCAGAAGAAATGCTGCACAGGGAATTAATTATAAGGGTCTCCTGCCTTACAGATCTTGCTGCAGTAAATTCTCTCAGAGGCATTTCTCCCCATTACATGTGATTCAGCAATAAGTGTTGTTGTATCTGCAAATAGGTGGAAATTTACGTGTAAGGCCAAGGTATGGCTATGTAATCTCCTGAATAGAAGGTCAGTGTCTAAGCATCTTTAGCAGCATAAAAGCATGTCTATGCCTTCTCCTACAAAGCAGAGTAACTCATGCAGTTACTGAATCAAGCAGCAGCAGTGTGGCTCTGCCGGTAGGATGCTGTGCCTGAGTGGGTAAACACACCTCTTAACTGCTGCCAGAGCTGTAGGGAGTCCGTTTATAAAACTTCTGACCCATGTAGCCAGAGTGAAGTTGCATATTCCTAAAAAAGGTGTATCTTTGATCTTACTGAAAGCTATATATAGGAGCTCTGGAAATCACATCAATTATTCAAACTGGAAAAAAATAACAAAATATTTAAGGAACCTTTTCAAATTGGAATTTTCATTCCCTCTGCTATAATCTAAGTCGTCAGTTCATAATGGCCAACTGCCTCCAGCTGAAAATCTGGTCTGATGTCTACAATGGAAGGTGATAGTGGATACCTGATCCCAAAATGAAATGTCATGTTTGATTGCATCATGTTAGGTTAAACTGCATTATATTCAGCAAAACAAAAGGTGCAGTGTAATAAAATATACAACGATATACTTAGTAAGAAGTGTTTTTCTCTCCTCTCCCTACATTAGATTTCCATTAGATTTACAGTACTGTTGTAGGTACAGTAACTTCAGGAATCATCCGCTCTGATCCTTCTCCCAGTGACAGACACAAAGCAGACAGCAAGCTGCCTGCCCACAATGACAGGTAAGCACTTAGAATGTGATGACTATTCACTAGAAGTCCAGCAGTCCCCCTGCATATGATATATACTAACCAGTCTTACTTCTCATGGTCAGCCACTTTGCACAACAATGGAACACGGGCACATCTAGTGTCTAGACAAAGCCACCTCTGAATTAGAGCGGCATAAACATTAAAAACATCTCATCTGCAAATATAACGATGACATCGGGTGACAGCATCTGATTTTGATGTGGTCATAGAGCATTAGACTTTTCAGTGTTCTTAAGAAGGCTTCTTGTTCTTTACAGGACATAATCTGATTCAGGACACTACCAGCAATTTATATAAAAATCTATTTAGATTCCATTGGATACAGTAAATAAAGACAACTCTGCTGTCAGTGGCAAGTGATAGAATTTATTTTAAAAGCTTGCTGTAAAATCCTAGAAAGAGGAAAAACCTTGAAACATTTCTCTTCTGCCTTCTATTGTTAGAATGAGAATAAGGCAAACTGATGGCAGAAAAGTGTATTTGACTGAGGTGTTTGGGGGGATTTGATTATTTGTTTAATTCTGACACTTTCTTCTATAGCTCTATCTGCAAGACTTGATTTTTCATTTTGTATTACAATTTCATTAAAAAAAAACATTTTAGAGATAATGAAGCATGGATTCTCAGGCATAAACTTCTGAGGAGACATGACCAGAGAAGAGCTGGTGTAAACTACTAAAGGTGTCACTAAGAATGTGCACTGTTAAGTCCTGCGAAACTAACTGAAAATTGAGGACACACATTATCTCTAATGGATGACACCATAGAAAAGAGTCTCCTTCCTCTTCTGAACAATACTCCAATGGGAGAAATTAATTCGTCTAAGTGAGAATTTGATTTTATGAGCAGCTGATTAAAAATACTTTTCCCATGGAAATGTTCTAAAAGCTAGGCTAATGTCACTCTCCCCACTTGACTGACTGTTAACCAGAACAGCTGTGGGATTAAAAGCTGTGCTCAAGAATTTTCATTTTAGGGACCCTAAAGCTTGAACCCAGACTGAACCCATATTTTTCACTGTATGTATTAAGCACCTTAGAACAAAGGAAACATGTCCCTGTAAGCCAAGATGCTCCTCACCCCAAAATCTAGTGTAAACTCACAATAAATTTTATACTTGTCAGCAAATCACAATTTTGGGGCTTATCATTTATCTTCATTCATCTTCATTGTACAAGTTAAAGATAGTTCTGCCTGGTACATAAGTGAGGCAGTCACACTCCAAGTAGCCCTTTCACATGGCATAGATGTGGGAAAGAAACTAGACTGGTGCACTATTCCCAGACCGTAATCACTGATAAATATATCTTGAGCATATGGACAGGAAATGTATGAACTTGATAAGAGTTGCTGCTGTTCAGGTATGATGTTGAACAAATGTGCATGGACACATTCTGAGTTTGATCCTTAGGCAGAAGAAAATGCTGAGAGGCATACAGGTTATTTAATACTACTGAGCGGTCAGCTTCTATGTCTGTGTCCCTGTCCCTATTTATTTATGGATACACTCCAGATTATATGCTCTCAAGATTTACTATAGTAGACTAAGCATCAACTAGGGACACAAATTATTGAAGCTAAGGCATACTGCTGTCTCAGGAACACTGTATAAGCTAACTGGATCTAAAATCTACTTGAAAATAATCATGTGTTGTATCATCTCAGTTCCTGTGATAGGAGGAAAAGGAAAAACCTGTTTCTTTAACTACACTTGACATGTTTATGAATGGGCTATATGATGCAAGAGCTGGAGACTGCATTCGTCTCTTTCAAAAGGCACTTCCAGTCCTGTGTTCATGTTATAGACAGGCATTATGGTATTATCACCAGTCATTGAAAAAGCCAAGAAAATTTAACTCTGGTTTAGTATTTAGCTCCTTAGTCTTCAGTAGGCAACATGAAGTAAGAAGGTAGATCTGTGAAATCACAGAATCAGAGAATCATTAAGCTGGAAAAGACCTTTGAGATCACTGAGTCCAACTATACCTGTCCTCTACTCTACTATATCTCTGAGCACCTAATCTACCTGTCTTTTAAATGCATCCAGGATTGGTGACTCAACCAGCTCCCTGCACAGCCTGTTCCAATGACCGACAACACTTTTGGTGAAGAAATTTTTCCTAATGTCTAATCTTAACCTGCCCATGCTCAGCTTGAACCCATTCCTCCTTGTCCTATCACCTGTCACTTCAGTGAAATGAAATTATAAGAAAAGCCTATGCTAGTCAGTATGAACCTCATCTTAAACAGTCCTCTGATTTTGATTCTTGAATCTTATTTTAAGTTTGATGTCCTGGGTTTTATTCAAATGCTCCAAATCCTCATATTCATTGCTCTGAAATAATCTGATATGTTGCCTGTAATACAATACATAAAAGGTCCATCTGATTCTTGAAAATATTTTTTAAATATATGAATACTAAAATTTAGCATTGATAAATTCTAAAGACTCCTTTTTCTTGGTTAATATTTGAAACTGTTTTTTATTCTTTATTTTTAAAGGCCAGAAGACCTATGATCTAAGTCACATTTCTCAAGTATTTTCATAATTTTCTTCCTATGAAGTCAAAGTTACAGTAAGATGTAAATAAAATGCTAAAAGATTCAGGATTTTGAATTTGTGTAGAGATGCAGCATCTGTAGAAGAGACTTGAACTCTCAAATTGCTGGAAGAAAGATACTAGAACTGGCTCTCCAGAGATGAATTCTTGACACCTTTGGCTAACAAGTCACTATTAATTTAGATTGCCAATCCCAGAGGCATCTTAAAATCTTATTAGTAGTATTAAAGATGGTGAAATTCTACCTTCTAATTCTACCTTCTAATTCTGAACATATAGCCCAAGGTTTTCACCACGTGATACAGTGTCTTGATCTATGAATCTATGCCAAAAGATCAAACTGATTTCTATGTATATTCAGGGGACTGATGAGAAAGTTAATGTCATGCAATGGTATAACCAAGGAGCTCCGTAAGCAAAAGTGAGGATTAATGACCAAAGCGTGAACAACTTGTGAGAATTTAGACACTGCCTCACAAAGGTGAGTGAACCAGACCATTGCGTTGGAGGCCTTCATCATTCAATATAGGAGTTGATTGTAGAATCATAGAATTGTTTTGGTTGGAAAAGACCCTTAAGACCATCAAATTCAGCTGTTAATCTAGAACTGCCAGTCCGCCACTAAACCATGTCCCTAAGCACCACTTCTACACATCTTTTAAATGCTTTCAGGTGTGGTGACTCAGCCACTTCCCTGGGCGGCCTGTTCCAGTGCCTGAAAATCCTTTTGGTGAAGGAAGTTTTCCTAATATCCAATATAAACATCCCCTGTCACAGCTTGAGGCCATTTCCTCTTGTCCTATCTCAAATTCGACAAAAAAGTATGACAAAAGAAATTTATATCTTTGTCATGAAGGACCAGCTGTCCAGAAGGATCACATATGCTTTATATAGGTGTATAAGTCCTGAAGAGTATTCACAGTCATAGGTGAGCAATAATAGTTGGGGTTGCTGGGCTCCTCTAACTACAAAAAAAAAAAAAAAAAAAAAAAAAAAAAATCCAGGACAGATTTTGTGGTTTGATTTTTGGGTTTTGGTTTGGTTTTTTGTTTTCCTTTTCATTTGAAATACGAGATGTAGTTGTACATTTGATGTGATACAATGTCAGCAGCAAATCTGAGGCTAGCACAGAGGAAACTAGATGCACAGACCTGCATCTCTAGCTCTTCAATCACAGGTTTACTCCTACATTCTGTACTCCTGCCTATTGAAGTGGGGAGCATTGCTGAGGGTTAACTTACAGTTGCTCTTTCACAGCTAGAGCTGTCAAAAAGCTGCATTTCTTGACACTAAGAACTTAGGAAATATTCATTGTTCAGGTCTAAGACAGCTGATTTGATTCAGGCTGGGTGAGGGAGAGTTAAGCAAAACCACAATGTGTAGATACATCTTTTAACTGCTTTCTTTTGGGCATTTTATAGTGGTCCCAGTCACCCATCAGCCCCTGGAGTGCTCAGCACTGCCAGTTTCCCTGCTGAATACTCTTTCTACCTGGCACCCCACTGGTCTGTGTGTGAGAGCACTCACTAAAGAGCCAATGTTGCCTTTGCCTCTGTCTCTTGTGGATGACAGTCATCACCCCATCCCACAATACCTTACAAAGGTATAGCATGTTCTCTGTGCTGCTACAATCTCCCTTTCTCAGTCCTTTCTCACTCAGGATTTTCTATGACAAAGAAAAATGGTGTTCAAGGGGCAGGTTTAAAAGCAGTGGTAGAAGACTAACAATGACTAATCATCACTTTCACTTACAGAAAAAAAATAGAATTACTATCTGTCTGATTGCCTAGTGATTTTGAAATTTTACAAACATTTTTATTTTAACTTTTAGTAGGAGAGCTGGATTTATGTTAGACCCAAAAGTGCTCCGATGATAGTTTTATGGAATGATATAGATCATTTACTTTTATAAGTAATAAGCTGAGCTTCTGCTCTCTGTCTCTGTACTTCTAAACATGGAAGGGGAGATGTTGGCTGATTGGATAACCACAACTTATCATAGGTCTTGCAAATTTAGGACTGTCTGTAAGTGAACTAAAAAACATACTACAGAATAATCCCACATGTAATGTTCTGATAATTAAACCCCTTTGACAATTACATCATACATTATCAGGATTAGCCAGATCCATTACTCATCACTGGTGCCTTGGACAAAACAAAGCTGGTACACTAGGGACTGTCAGCTGAGCAGATGCTCCTATGGAAGAAAGCAGCCAAGTACTGTTTATGTAACATGAGCACCAGCATGCTGGGGAAAGATACTGCTTCAGCTTGCACAGTGTGCGTGGAGTTTAGAAACTAGGGGGCAGAAATCTGAAGGCACCATATTGACTTTACCACATTTGAATACCAATCTATTTGCATGTTCTGCTTCTCTGCTATAATTATGCTTTGCCAAATCCTTTTTCTTTATGTATATAAAGCACACAGCTTTGCATTTCTTCTGTTTATAAAAATTAAAGACAATAATACACAAAACACAGAAGAAAAAAAGGAAGTGATAGTTGTTATAAAACAATCTATGTTAATTGCAGGAGTTTCTGCAGAAGACTGGGGCTAGAAATAAAGAGATGCTTTTAAAAGCACTTGAGAGTTGGAGGGAGCTTGGTGGTGGTGTGAGATTGGGCAGGTTTTTTTGGACATTGTTATGGGCGGGGGTGTGGGTTTTTTGGAGGGGTTGGGTAATGCTTTTTTACCTAAAGGGCAAGATAATTGGAAAATATGGTAATACTAGGACCATACTACTTCATATTGCTGTTTCTCTGTTCTCCAAAAACAAATTTTTCAAAAAGGAGTTTTCTAGGATAGAAATTTATTTCTTTACACCGCTCCAACTATCAGTTTCCTCTCCATGTAAAGGTGTGGGAAAAAAAGTCTGTGTGTAACGAGAATGTCCTGTTTCTGTAGTGTTTCACCCAGATGAAAACTTTCCTAACAGCTTTTCATTTTCTGAAGCAAAATATTTTATATGAAAGATTGGTGAGGGCTGCAGCAAAGCAGGCAGGTCTAGGGGACCTACTGTAGCTAGGGTGTGCTCTTCAGGAACTAATGAAGATTAAGCATCCACAATTTAGAGATGATGTCTTATTCTGTCCCAGCTTGATGAGACTGCAATTCTCTTCACAGACTAATTGAGGGCTCCATCTAAAAGTGTAGGTGTCCCCTCCCAGCCCCATCAACTCTTTTTTTTGTTTTTTCTTTAAGGCAGTTTTCATGTAACCATAGTCCTTTGGGCTTCAGAGAAATTCCAGAGATGTGTGCAACTGCTAACTAGTAAATACTGACAAGCTGGAGGGAAGTCTTAAATAGAATTGTGTCAGTCAAGTGCAAGCGAAGGAAATTGGGATTTATCTGTGTAAGCATTGGAGACTGGGAGATTTAGGACATATTCCATCTTCAACTCTCAGAGATTTTTCAGTTAGAACCTTTTCAATAAGGGTATGTCCAGCCCTATAATGGGTGAATCTTTTAATTCTAATTAAATCTTCCTTTTAAATTGCATTCTTTTGCTTTCTATGGTATGGTGATGCCTGGTAATTGCCACTGACGTGCACCCTAGTAGTCACACCAAACCCCAGTATGTCTGAGCAGTCCAGCACGTAGGCTTCAGTAGATGATCTGTGTCAGTTTAAAGTCTCTATGTCCTGTGGCAGAATAGGGTCAGGAAAATGTCAGATGCTGCAGTTCTCAGCCTGGTGTCTTTAATGCAAAACCATCTTCATCTATAGGTTAAAACTGACAGAGTGTGACCTGTGGGTGGAGTGCAGCTTCATGCTTAATTTAATACCCACTTCTGTGGGGGTGATAATCACCGGTAGAAAAATGGGGTAAAGAAATGGGTGCAATTTTGCCATTAGCTATTGTGCTTTCACAAATGTAGCTGCATCTACAAAACCTCAAATCTTCTTTTATTATTGAAACAGTATTTTCCAGTCATCCACTGTCTTGTAATCATTATGGAGCTTTCTCCCTATTCACCGATGAAGTCACTGTGCTACTAAAGAAGAGGCAAGGATAAGGGAGGGACGTGAAAAAAGTTCAAACACTCCTCTAAGTATAGATAATATTTTGTATTAATGACTGCAGAATCTTTGCTAACTTTATGACAAGATCCAGTGTTAGACAACAGTGTGCTCATGCTGCTTTTCTTTAAACAGTCTATTAACACTGTCTGAATAATACAAAAGAAGGAAATTAATTTTGTCACTCTCTAATGAGTTGTGTTGTTGGTTTTGTGGGGTTTTGTGGATATTTTTATTATGCTTGCTTGGGGTGTGAAATGTTCACAGATTCTCAGGATAATAATCGTGTATGATCTGAGTGTTATAACCAGAATTTTATAATTAATCTTTTGTTATTTAGCTTCCTTTTTGTTACCTAAAGTCACCTGATAGTAATTTTTTTCCCATACATAGAGTGCATGGGATCTGGGTATGTGCCTTGGATTCAGCTACATTAAATGTTGCACAAGATCCTACTTTACACCAACATTGGTCCAACACTCTCCTGCTCTTTTTTGTTTTCATAGTGAGAAATCCCAAATACACCAAGACTGCAGAAGGATCATCTGTTGTGTGCTTTAGGTATAACCTTGGATGATCAGTTGATAGACATGAATCACAAAGGAGAACAGCACACAAATGATCTTGAGTTTAGAAGTTGAACACACTGGGGACATGAATCACAGACTAATTTCAGCTGCTTTAAGCAAGGTACACCATCTAAGTTTGATATTTACACTTCCAATAGACACTGTCAAGAGGAAAACCTCTTCAGAGAGTGATTCTGGTAGGTATCCCAAACAGCTAGAACAAGACACTTACTTGGATGTGGCTCTCTCACTTTGCTGACCATATGTCTGGAGGATAAACTTAAACCAGGCAACTAAATTTCAAACAACTGTTATTAGGTGAGGTGAATCCCATCTGCAAATTATTGTATGGTTACAGAAATGTAACACAATAGAAAGTAGGAACACTGCTGAATGGTTGGCAACAAACATGAATTAATGAAATTGCCGTTTAAAAATTAAAAAATAACAAAAAAAAAAAAAGAGAGGAACTACTCTGTATTGCAGGGCTGGCTGCAAGTTGGTATGCTCGAAAACCAGCTATTTCTACATTGGACAGAGCTGAGGAGAAAATATTTCTAGTAGGCTATCCTGTTGGCTTAACCATGGACATTCAAAGACTTTTTCCTTTTAAACCCATTTTGTTGTTTGAATCCCATTTCAATGACAAGGGGACTGAAGCATAATGTAATTCTGGCACTCAGGAATACTCTTATGAGACTTCTCTTAAATTTTAAGACCGCTTCTTTGCAGAATTAGGGATGAATATTCACCGAGTGCACCAAGCCAATAAAAGCAGCACCCTTGCTGCTGAGAAGTTGGCTGCCCTGAGTTCCCTGTCCCACTCTGGGAAGTGGCACATCACAGCTCCTGTGTGCCAAGGGCAGACTGTAAGCTGAGGGATGTCTAGAGAAGTAGCTCACTCTTCCCTTGCTTCCTCAGCTTGTTCCAACGCTTCCTCTGTGCATTTTACCTCAATAGAAAATAGGCTTTTTAAAAGGTAAATGTAGTTCACATAGAAGTTAAATTTCCTGGGGCTCCTTTCCATTCAAGCATGACAGCTGTGTTGTGCATTCACATGCAGCATGAGGTTATAGTCTCATTACGTGGTGCAAGGTATGAATAAAGTACAGATTAATCCGTAGGTGTGGGAAGAAATGTGGTTGAAACCTTCACACTTGCTATGGTGGCATCTCCTGAGGAAAAGTCAGACATTACAGTTCTGGGAAGAACAAAGATGGAATGCGTTCCCTTGGCGGTTTGAATCCATCCCATGCCAACGTGTGGCAGCATGTGGCACTAGCCAGATGCAAAAAGGTGTAGGCATGGGCATAATGCTCCCGGAGAGAGCCTCGCTGCGCACTGCACCTCACTGCGCTTCCGGCTGTGCCTACGAGACACAGTGAAGCCCAATTAAAAACACGACTGGAGGGTGTTGCCAGAAAGAGCAGGTTAGTGCCTGCAATCACACTGGCTGCTAATTATGTGGTAGGAATTCTTCTTTTTTTCTTTCTTCCACTGGTTAATTTGTTTCACAGGATGCAGTCTATGCACATTCGTGTGAGTGCTTCTCTGTGTGTGCAGAAATACTGCTCCAAAAATACTTTTTAATTATTTTTTTTAGGTATTTCCTGATCCACTTAGCTTCTCTTAGTTCTCAAAAGTTACATTATTTAGCATCTCCATAATAACTCAAATTTCCATCAGCGGTTCCTACAGAATTTTTACTTTTTTACACCAGGGCTGGTTCAGTCTCATGGTGCCCATCTGTGGATGTTACTGTGGGCCTCAGTCATTTAGCTGTATGCTAATCTTGAATCCTTCGCAGACTCTGGACCGTTATGGATAATTTTCTTTTTATTGTTACTCTTTAATTAAACAGAAAATGATAAATTGTTTATGTCTATTGTGCAGTCTACAAATACTCACTTCCTGGTTCATTACCATTATTATGTGACATATGAAAAGAAAGGAGAGGAGTAGATTAATGGGGCTGCATGCTGATCATGGTTTTGCTTGGAAATCTCAGATATCTGCAATCTGACAGCCATTCAGAGACTGCTATCTGGCTAGATCAGATATCTCTGAGCTGTGACCAGAACCCAGTGGCTTATTTTCTCTAACACACTTTTCAAAATTATGCATTAAAGAGATTATTGATCATTGTTGTGTGAAATGTAATAAATGTCAAAAGTATTTAATTCCACTAATGTGGAAAGGATAATTAAATTCAGAATGAGATCTTTAGACAAAAGAAAAACTGCCTTCTACAAAGCACATTAAGTGTTGGTC
Source organism: Porphyrio hochstetteri (assembly GCA_020800305.1). Taxonomy (NCBI): domain Eukaryota; kingdom Metazoa; phylum Chordata; class Aves; order Gruiformes; family Rallidae; genus Porphyrio; species Porphyrio hochstetteri. The sequence goes on from CM036907.1 coordinate 107,360,893, forward strand.
AGAAGAACTGTAGCCACAGTGCAAAACTTTGCTTTCTCTGATATAGGAAGATTGTAGGGTGGAGCAGTGATTGCAGGACATTTAGGGCTTTTCAAAGGCACTTTCCAAAGTCAAAAAACTCGTCTGAATCTGCTCACCTATCTTTTCATTCTCATTTTTAATTTCCCCTTCCACTCTCTTAGCCTTTCTTTTGTGGGCGGATGAAGTTCTCTTAGTTAATTTGCTCACGCATGTTCTTCTATTGAATACCAGGGGTGTGAGTTTCCACCACAAAGGTATTTACATCAATGCAAATGTTACTGCTTTGACTTGGTCATATTTGTTCCATCCTTGTGTAAATGAAGAAAGTGGAAAAGAAGCCTAACAGTTACAAAATTATGATTTTTTTTTTTTTAACAGGGTTTAGCATATATGTGCAGAGATACATATTTTTCTAATATTTGGGCAATGACCTGCTTTTCTTTCCTTTCCCAGTTTTGTAAAAATATTTCCATCATTAACGTGCCTCTGTTTCTGGACCTACCAGTAGCAGATCCAAATGGTCCATTAACTGTGAAGTCAGTTGTCAGTTCTCTCCTGCCTCTAGTTTGGCACACTTCTAAGTGACTTGCTTCATTGATTGCACAGTGATTCTGCACTGCAGAAATGAACCTTGGGTCACATATCTTGAGGTTAATTCAAACTACATAGAACTGTCTGTCAGAGAAGCTGGCATATTTTTGCAATAGAAGGAGACTGGTAACATACGCCCGATGATGATTTGCTGTAATAGCGTATGTCCCGATTCATGTTCAAACCGAGATGGGCAAAATAAAGGGCAGGATTATGCTGGAGGGATATGCATTCAAATTGGTCTTTTTGAGCTTAAGGGACTATGATTGTTGGATAGGTGTGTGGCTTTGTTGTGCAATTTGGAGATATAATATGGCGTCTTTGATTACATTTACTGGTTGCTTAATGTTTATGGGAAAGAGGAGAATAAAATGCAATTTTAATTCCTTCCCTTGCCATCTCAGATCTTCTCTACACACTTCCATGGTGCAGAGTAAGATTGTTTCTTATATTTAAAGTAGTCTGTTAGAGACCATTAAATATTGAGCCATGCTCTAGCGCTGATAGAGAAATAAAAGCAGTATTTTGCTGTCAGTGGACTCCACAGGGATTTTCTTCCCTTAGGTGATAGTTCCCTGGACTTAATGATTTTGTGCTGCTTTTAAATTTTTTGTCTTTCCTCACATTCTGTAACTGAAAATATATATGATGTGTCTTTCTCCTCTTTTTTTCCAAAAATGGGTTATAATTTTATTGCACACTTTTCCCAATGCAGCAGGAAAGTGACTGATTTTTTACCGGTGAAAAATTATTCCTATATACACTTTGTTCCTGCAATTCACTATTTTACTGTCAGTTTCTTTTTCACTCTAGGTCGCTGTTTTCTTGATTGCTTCAAGCTTGCAAATTACTCTACACCCAAGACCCACTGTAAAGTGTACAAAAAGATAAAGACAACAAGGAGGCAAGGCAGTTCTGGCACGAGAGCTAGACAAGCAAGATTTTCTCCCTGTATGAACAGCAGCAATAACTGGTTCAGGATTTGATATTGCCTAGTCTCTCGGTAAATCAACCTGCATTGACTAATTTTCTGAAAATATTTCAACTTTAAAATAAAATATTGAACTTCATGTGTTGTGACCTTTTCCCAACATGTGTGGGAAAACATGTGGAAAACTATAAAAAGCTGAATGACTTTTGTACTTATATCTGGTATGATAAGAGCAGAGGAGATAGGTATTATAGGGAAAAAACCCACTTTAAACCAAACAAGAATACTTTTCCCCTATCAGTTATTTTTGCTTCTCTTCCAAATGCTTGTATAAACATAAAGAAATAGCCAATCTCTTCTACTTGTAATTAGATATTGTAAATATTATTGCTTTGATTATGTACTTTATATACAACAACATCAGTGGCAGCCTGTTTAGACTGTTGGTTTTTTTTCTCCTCATGTTCAGATCTCTTTAGGACAATGTGTTCTAATTAAGTTGGGGAAAAAGATCCCCAATCTTTTCTTCCCACTAATGACAGCAAAATTTTGGAAGCTGAGAAATAGCTAAGAAGAGAAAATTCGTCCATGGAAACAGCTCTGCTCAAAAGGTTGTTGCAGTCTTAGTTCATGGTCTTTCCTGTTCCTCCTGCTCTGACTTCCCACAGGACATTCCTGTCTCAAAGACCTACTTTAAAATAAATAAAGAAGTACCATTGTAAGTCTTCATCTGAAAAACAATTAATGGAATACAAGAATGCATATTTATTTAACAAGGCTCAGCAGTACATTTTGGGTTATTTTGTTCCTGTATGTAACTTTTTTGATTAGCAGGGACATTCAGATCACAGAGGTTTCACTGCATAGTGTTATGTACAATTGATTACATTTGATCTGGTCTCTGTTGAAAATGACTGCAGTTCATCTAACTGTAAGTATTGCTCAATGATGTACAGATAGAATCACTATAGTTTCCAAAAAATCCACTTCCTAATAAAGCAAATGTTCTTGCTGGGTTTTTTTGCATTGTCTGCTTTAGAAAGGTGGCTGTGACCTGTGAAACTGATGGGGAGCAGAGGCACAATGTCTCACCCAAAGGTGCTACTCCAAATGGTTTCATCCTTAGGTGCTTTTTCATTTTAAAAAAATTGCTCTTAAGTTAACCCAAGACTTAGCTGACAGCCTATCAATGGTGAGGGGAGCGCACCAGAAATAAGGATTTCTAGTCTTTAGCTCAGGATATTTGAACCCTTGTCTGAGATATGCAGTATAGTTTACAGTAAGACATGGCAGTTTCTTTTGATTCTATAATTAAAGACCTAGGAATACACATATACTAAAAAAAAAAAAAACCCTTTCCTAGCTGTTGCAACTTAATAGGAATGTAAATTCCGCTTTCTAGGTGCCTAAAAGCTGGAGTTGCAAGGCAAAGTCCCTGCTGAAGATGGATGCATACCTGGAACACAGTGGTCCTGTAGAGTAAAAGGATGGTTTCATTTTTTTCTGTGAAGGTGAGTTTGCACCCTTTTTTGGCCCCCATGGCCTCCTATTTTATTCAAGTTGGTACATCTTGCTCCTTGAGTTAGTGTTCTTCTTCTGGGAATATACTGAAAGTGTTAAATGTAACGCTGATTTTTTTTATCATGACACTTAAACCAACATTTTTCTCCATAGTTTTGAAAAAGCCTTTTGTTCCTTTTTCCTCCCCAAACAATTCTGTTATTTCACTGTGCTATTATTCCATCTATAATCTGTTTTTCCTTCCCTAAAACTGATCCATCAACTAAAAAGAAAAAAAATCCTAAACCTCTGCAGGGAACATGTACTGCAAATGTCCAGTCTGCCTGTCATTCTCACATTAAAACAACCTTTACACATTTGGTTTTGGTAATACAAAAATGTGTAGAATATGAGTTAATCATAAACTACATTTTGTGTGAAAGCTAAATTTCATATTCTAAATTTTCTGAGCAATAATATAATTTAATTTAGCTATTATTTGGTAGACTAAAGAAATAGTACTATCGGCAAAGAAGATGGTGGGTTTTTCAGCATCTTCATGAGTTTTCAGAAAATTATATTAGAAGGATTTATTCTTATCTGACAACACAGCTCTGGTCCTGATTATCTAGTTTATCTATGTATACAACTTATTTTACAGGTGTGTTGCCAGGTTATGATAATAAATGCAAAATACATCTAATAGTTATGTACCAAGATGTAGAGTTCATATATCACAGTTGTAGTTTCAGATTCTGATCTGCTGAAATACTTGCTGCAATATTCCTTTGAAACACTGGCTAAGGTCTCTGTTAAATAATAAGTAAGTTGTTTTAGTGCAAGGCAACATGTGATCTACTGTAGATGAGGATCGGTGGGAGATGCAAAGGAAAGAATGGTCATTTTCTCAACACATGACCTAGTATGTGCAAGTGAAAGGGTTGGGAATGGGAGGGGCTCTAGCAACTTTTATATTTTTTTTTTTCAAATCTGTTTTAAAGTTGTTTCATACACAAATGTTAATGTGTAGGTCCAATGTGATCACTTAATCTTACATCCTCTGTAATAAAGAATCCATTCATTTCCCTTCCATGCAAAGACTTTCTCCCAAAAAACTATCCAAATGTGTCTAGCTTCAAATTCTTCCTATTAATCACATTGTGAGTTGATTTCATATATTTAGGAGAGTTCTTTTTAAAACTTTTCTCTATGTGGGCAACAGAAATCTATTAATGTATATAGAATGTGATGAAGTAATATTTTATCCTACAGCCCTTTAATTCAGACTGATCATCTTTTGACTTTACAGTGTAACATTTCCATTTTTGTATGACCTTGAAACTTTCCTGTGAGGCTTTTACAATCTATAACATCCTGAAATGTGCTCAGATGAAAAGACTTAGCATTCCAATAGAGGCTGCACTGCTGCCAAATGCAGATGCAATCTGACCTCGCTGCTGCTGCTTCACCTTCTGTAATTATACACCCAAGGATCATCTTTTTGACCCTACCATTGCAATTGCCTCTACCATCAGCAATTCCTTTTCAAAGGGCACATCTAAGCTTACCTGCAAGAGAACACCAGGAGACAACCCAGATCCTGCCTGCTCCTTGGATAATGAGATCATGTGCTTAGATTTCACCTACATGGAGACAGGGATGTGGGAAATGGCTGGTGCACATCCAGATAGAATGCTAATGGGAAGTCAGGATGCAGCAGGGCCAGCACCTGCATCTGGGAATTCAGAAGCACTCCTGGACTTCAGATTCCAAATGTAATCAAAGAAATTTCTTCCTGGCATTGCCTCTTAATACATTGTTTGGTTCTTGGTGTATTTCCTGAACTGCTTCTTAAACAAAATCTGGATTTTTTCCTCTGCATAATTTACTTTCTTCCTGTGTCACACAGTTATTCTGTGTTTTAGTTCAAATAACCTGTAAATTTTCTCTATTTTTCTATTGATCATGCAAACACAGCAAACCAAGGAATTCACTCACCACTTCCCAATGTTAGGCAGGTGTCCAGCCATCTCCCCAAATTCAACGCTGATCAAGAACCCCAGCTGTTACCCGAGGCCCCCAGCAGCCACTCAGCCTCTCAGCCTGCCCCCAGTTATAAACAGAACGTGACATCATATGGTATGGAATAGCCCTTTGGCCAGTTTGGGTCACCTGTCCTGGCTGTGTCCTCTCCCAGCTTCTTGGGTGCTCCCCACCTTCTCATTGGCACAGCAGTGTGAGAAGCTGAGAAGTCCTCAACTGTTTGGCAACAGCTAAAATATCAATGTGTTATCAACATTATTCTCATCCTAAATCTAAACCACAGCACTATACCAGCTGCTAGAAAGAAAATTAACTGAATCCCTGATAAAACCAGAATACTAGGATGCCCTCATTCCTGTGCACAATATACTCAAGGTTTCAAGCCAGAAAAATGCTGAGTTATTTGAGTAATATGCCATAAATATAATGAAAAAAATATTTTTCTAAGGTGTGCTCATTAAAGACATAATGCCCACAGGCTCAAGGAACAGCAGAAGCAGTCCATGATGCTCATTTTTAGACAGTGCAGTAAGTGTGGATTTCATATTCACAAACAAGAGTTTATCAAGTAGTACCTTCTTCTTGTAAAAAAAAATCTTGTGATTTTTTTATGCTGTGAATGGAGGCTCCATCCTGCTCAATGTCTTGTCTTCAGAAAGAGATAGTACAAATTCCTGAGGAAAAGTCCAGTAAAACTTAGAGAACCTGCAAGTATCCTTATGAAAGGAAATCCTCTTCTTACTCATCCCACAAAAAAACCCCAAACATAGCCATTTTTAAAATTGTATTTTGTATTTTAATCTCTGAAGTAATTCACCTCTGATATGTGTGGTGATTAACAGGTAACAAACTCAATCTGTTTATCACCAAATTACTTGATGGACCACCATATGGAGCTAAGGGGAACTGAGCTTTAAACACACAGAGAGGAAATTCTTCCTCTGGCAATGGACAACAGATCCAGGAGACTCATCACCAAAGGGTCCTTTGGGGGCAAGGCATTTGCATGGGATTGGAAAAATCCCCTGAGACAAAAAGAGAGGTTGAGAGAGTATTGGGGAGGTAGTGAATCAGCATTTATTCTTGTTCTAATTTCCATAGTTACTCAGTAATGTTAAAGCTTGAGACAGGACACCAGAGAGGTAGACCTTTTGCCAGTTGACCTTTAAGACAGTGCAGCTCTCTTAAATTATGTCTTAGAGGTTATGGATACAACAGACAGTATCTTTGTTTCATGTCATCACCAGTGCTTGATCTATTTTGTAAGCACTCATATCTAAAATCTCTAACTCAATTAATTTAGCCTTGATCACATGCATGCTTGTTAAAAGAACCCATCCGAGGTATTCGTGAGCTGTCCTGAAAATGCGAATGAATTATACAGTGAACACAGAAGAGATGCTCTTCTCCATCTGCTCCATCCCTGGGGAGTGGTGAGATAATTCTGTGTGCCCAAAGGAAAACACAGTCCCATATCCATAAACCTTCCCTTCAATATATCTGTGTTTGTGTGGGTAGAGCATGTGGGCTGGGGTGGACACAGATGCATACACAACTTTTCAAAATGAGGGTTGTTTTTTGGTTTTTTTTTTCCCAGATATATTAACACAGTAATATATTTTCTGACACTGAGTTATAATTTTACAATTTCACAGATTTCAAATAAACTACCTGTAGAGTGAGAAGCTACCCAACATCATGCAGAGCAGTAGAGTTGAGCAAAACACATGCACATGAATGAACATAGGCATGTGCATTTCTTCACAGCATGTGTGTGTATGCATATACATGCATACCTCAGGAGTTAGTACTATGCTTCATAACTTTGCACTCTAGCTTTGAAAGTTCAGATTGAATGGTAATGTGCTGATCCAAGGCTAATGTGAAGGGATTCATGCCTTTCCTGATTTTTGACAGGGAGAAGGAAAATCTATGTTCATAATAAGCTAAACCATATATTTCACTGAAAGTGACATATGCAGAATGGTTTTATAAAAATGAGGCTGCCATTCTTTTCTGATGAAGTTCACTATCATATGACATCAAATTAATCTTTTATGGATTAGTGTTGTGCTGTTAGCTCACAATGGTTTGTGGTGGTTTTCTTAAAAAAAAGTGAACTCCTGTGAAACCAAACTGTCCATGAGTGTTGCAACCACAGCAGCTGGGATAAATTCTGCTGCCTTTTGGGAGCTGATGGTGTTGCCCTGGGGTGATTCTTTTGGTGTAAGTGGTTGGCAGCTGTTCCTTCATTCGCATTTTTCTGCTGCCAGTTAGCAGTGACTGAAATGGTGGTATCTAGAACTTGTCAATGTGACTCCAGGTGTGGACTCAGGTTTCCAATGGGAAACATCTCTAAGGAAAGCAGAGGACTATTATGGACACAGTGTCATTTCTGCATCCCTCTTTGTAGTTTTATGGAATACCTGGAGCACTGGGAGGGGTTAAGTATCTGTTGTCAAAGACCAGTAAGCTTTTCCCTCAGAAAGACTTGGAGAACGTATCATCTCTGCAAATCAGACCATTGATAATTGTTTTCCTTAATATTGGGGTTGCAGGTCTAAATTTATGTATTCCTGTTTGTCAGTTCCCATAGCAATGTCTGTTCATGACCCTTCCAAAGGTCAGGTATGCCTTTACCTCACTTCAGTTCCTCACTGAACTGGTATCCTTGATAGGATTATGGCACCTGAACTCCACTGACTCTTTAGAACCATAAAAAGCTAGTTGTAGCAAGATCAAATAAGACAGTTTATAAAGTACACTTAATTTTATCACCCCTATTATTGTAATGCAGAGGTTTCAAATTTTCTGCTAAATCATCTCCCTTGTGCAGAGACAGAGGCTGTTTCATATAGAGGGAAGAGCAGGAGAGAGGGAAGCAGTAACTGCAGGCTCTAGGGGTCCTGCAGGTTTTGGGATGGTATTTGCCACAGGGATAAGCAGCATCCTTGTCTCCTGGCTTTGTGCAGGGCACAGATTATTCCTTTCTACTCAAAAGACGAGCTGAGTTCACAACACAGAGATAGCCGATCATGAAAATATGGTAATTTAAGGTTGTGTAAGAGGTATCTCCTTCCCCTATAAAAGCTCAAGGCCTCCTATCCCTGTCGAAGTGGGTGTGCTCTTAGTCTCAAAAACTGTTTTAAAGGAAGGAGAAACTAATGCACTTGTTGTCAGGATGCCATGTTCTTCCACACCCTCTATGCTATATTTAAGGTTATAACTGAAATCTGTGGTCTGGCTGATATTTACAAAAATCAAGGGCGGCTTTCTTAATGCTCTTTCTCGCCTAGTGTGATGATTCTCCTGTCCAGTCACTGTCCATACTGGCCTCATTTCTAGATTTTTCCTAGACATCACTGTTGAAGGGCTATAATTTTTTTTGTTATCTCAAAAGATGTTATTCTTTTAGCTAAAGAGCTACTATGAAATTTTCTTGCAACATTAACAGTACATTAAAAAATCTTTACATAACCATTTTTTGGAATTATAAAATGATGTTAAGAAATAAAAAGGACAGAATGACAACATTAACTATATAAATCATGCTAGGAGTAAATGGTGTCTTTTTATTCGGAAGAGACTTCCTTGTATATTATCATAAGCTATGCTGGCAAGTAATATCCTTATCAGATATAATTTATAGTGTTACGATCTTTGTCATATTGTATATCCACCATCCAGTGTCTCCTTCCTGTTTCTTTCGATTTATCATTTCAGTCTTTAGGTTGGCATCCTGCCTCATCAGTGCTGACTTCTTCAGGGCTGCATGAGTGGATTCCCTTGCACATGGTACCTTTAGCTACTGAAAAAGTTGAAGTCTTACAGTAACTATCTTGTAAATAGACCTCAAAGATAAACAGTTACTTTTGAAGTTAGAGTGTGCACATGGGGAAGAAATCAGAAAAAAATGCTCTCAGTTTTAGGGTCAGGTCTTCATCTTGCCATTTAACCAATGGGTATACCCATATTAATAAACTAAACAGGGCCAAAGAAAGTCTGGGTTTGAGCCTCACTGATGTGTGTGACTGTATGGACTGCTTGATAATCAACATGCCCATTGGAAGGTTTTTGACCCATGCCAGCTGATATTTTCCTAGGTCATGGCCAGATCTAACATAAGGAGGCTACCTCCAGGAACACAGAAGGAAAGAGGATTTCCTATGGCACTTTTGTTTCAGGCTTTGCCCCCTTTCCCCTTTATTTTCCAGCACAGGTGCAGGTTGCATGCAGAAAAGTGTCATCTTTCTGCACACTCATCCATCCTACATTGACAATAAAAACAACAGAAGAATTTGCTGCTAGGATGAGCAGGAGAGGAAAGAATTTGGTATTCAGGCTATCAGCCCTCTCTGGAGCAAAAGTGTAGTGGGGTCATGCTTGAGGTGTCCTCCTGAGGTAAAACACAACATGCCGTGTATATACAAACATCATGTTACAACTACCCACCTCCTTGTTTTACATGGGGTTTGGGTTTGTTTGGTTTTTTGTTGTTTCATTTCATTTTGTTTTGCTTAGGATGAAATAATTGTGTCAAAAGAACCCATTTATGCAATGTGAAAATACAAAAGTCAAATATTCAGGTACAAGCTAAGAAGTTTCTTAATTATTGTGCACATATTATACCCATGTGACTTTTTTTTGTTGCAAAGCCACTACATTTATATCATATTTTAATTAAAAGTTCCTTAAAAGGTATTTAAGAAAATATCCATATATGCCTACTCTTGGGATTACTGACTTTTATTACCTTAAGCATGTCATACTGGCAATTTATGAGAAAATTCAATGTTTGGGTTCTTTTTATTCCCTTTGCGATCCTGGTTTTGATAATCATTATTAAAGTACTGTTCAGCTTAATGGCTTTGCAGTAAAAAATAACAATACTGTGGAGAGAAAAAGAGATTTATTTGAACCACAAAACAAATAAAATTATTATTGCCAAGTTTGGTGTTTTTCTAAAAGCTATTTCTAAACTAGTAAATAAAATGGGCCAGAGACTATCCTCTGTCCCTGAGGACAAATGATACAGCACAACTCACATTTATACTGTTAAACTCTCTTAACTCTCAAACCAAGGTAACTATATCCAAACTGCCTATTGGGAGCAATGCTTAGATCACACCATCCCCAAATTATGCTCCAGGACTGTTTGGGATGGTGTTAATTGGTTTATATCCAAAAGTCTGCCAGGAACTGCGCTAACAGAGTGGGTGCTTCTGTGTCCTTGCACAGACTTTGTTGCTTATTACTATAGTCACAGCCTTATTTCTACAGAAAACTGATCTCACAGAGCAGTCAGTGATCAAGGGCTGTGGTAACTGCTTATGGCACCTGTTCAAGTTCCAGCTCACTACTAGGACTTTTAACTCAGAATAAAAAAATGGTGGATTTGAACACTGATATTCAAAATAAAACACTTCCTTGGTTTACAGCATCTCTTTGGACAAAGGAGTGAATTCATGTCATGTAGCTGAAAGATGAGTTGCCCTAAAAAGCTTGCTAAAAACAATGGATAAAGAGAAATTAAAACCCACAGAGGTCTAGCCTTACTAGAAACACCTTGATTTTTAATATTCTAAACACTCTTAAGGGACTCTGTGAAATCTAAGTCAGGCTCCTAAATGCAGTTTGGCTTTCATTGCACTTTAACCCTTAAATGAGGAGCAATAAAAGAGGCAAATGAATCTGCTTGGAACTCATGCTGAGGCAATGGTCCTGAGATGTGTTTGCTGAGAACTAACTAAGGTGTTACTGCACTGAGGTGAACTGTGCAAGACATAAATCATTCCCTGCTCATTCACCACCTCAGGAAAGAAGCAACTTTCCCATTGGTAGTGTCAGTGTTTGTGCTGTCTTGCAGGGTGAGCCATGGCACACCAAAGCATAGAATCATAGAATGTGTTAGGTTGGAAGGGATCTTTAGAGGTCATCTAGTCCAACCCCCCTGCAGTAAGCAGGGACATCTTCACTAGATCAGGTTGCTCAGAGCCCCATCAAGCCTGGCCCTGAATATCTCCAAGGATAGGGCCTCCACTACCTCTCTGGGCAACCTGTTAGAGTGATCTACCACCCTCATATTGAAGAACTTTTTTCTCATATCCAACCTAAGTCTTCCCTTTTCTAGTTTAAAAGTGTTACCCCTCATCCTATTACTACATGCCTTCATGAACAATTCTTCCCCAGCATCAAGGGATGATATTCTATCTGTCACAACACAGGGGGAGCAGGGTGCCAGGTAGTGTACATTTCTTTAGAGAGACCAAGGCAGTTGACAAGAAAGACCATTGCATTCAAATCAGGAAAGTGACTGAGCACATGCTAAACGTTCAGCATGTTTGCATCTGACTGTATAAACACAATCTCAGTGGTCTGCCTGTACTGGGCTCTGAATATGTAAAGAGTAAGAAAAATCTCCTGAGAAGGAGAGATAAAGGCACCATGATAATAGAAAGAAGACAATTATACCAGCTTTTATTTTAAAACACTGAACTGTAAATGTGAACAAGAGCAAAACAGAAAATCAATTCAAAACACTGGAGGAGGCAGGCAGTCAAAACATTTGTCTGAAATGTAGCTTCCTTGGTACTCATTGGCTAGAATGGTTTGTGTTTGTAGGTTGCTCTGAATTTTGTTTGACTTGAACATGATTTTGCTTTTGCATGTGAAAGCAGCCAAGGCCTAATGGATATAGCACTTTTTTTTTTTTTTTTACTGTCTTATGTTAAAAATATATTGCGGTTTAATATTTTAGAAATGAAGAAGGACAAGTTGGTCTGACTCTACAGTAAATCTGATGGATGGAGTGACTTGTCTTTTTTTTTTTTTCTGAAATATTAACCTTATGGTCCTATGATAAGGGTGAAAAGGAGCAGTGTGCACATCTCTAGTCAGTATCTTTTTCATTTAACCTGGCTATAGACGTTTTTCAGAAACATACTGCAGTAAAAAATTTTCAGAACCTTTCCACAGGTCTGGACAGAGAGACAGTAGTTCTGTCAGGAATGAGAGACATAAAGCCTGCAGCTAGCAAAGGCTCTGCGAGCTTCAATGCTGTGATACAGCCCTGTCTGATGCCCCTTAATAGCTTTTGCTAGGACAGGTTGAGCAGTTAACTTCTTCCCCAGTGCTGGAGAAGTCATTTTACTAACAGCAGTTCTTCATAGCTAGAGATGGACTTTCATCTGTGGAGTACAACAAAAAGGACACAGTCTTTGATCACAGACTGAAATGGGTGACATTCCAAATCGGTACATGCAAAAAAGGTACAGGATAGTCATAGGGGCAGTGCAGTCTCCTCCCTTTATGATTTTCCAAACTTGACAGGACAACACTCTCTATTTAACTTTGAAGTTGGTTTCTTCTGAGCAAGAGGTTGGACTTCCAGAAGTCCATTCAAACCTAAATTATACTGTGATTCTAATTTTAATATATTATAGAAACTTAGCAAAGGGAGATAAATAAATAGATAAATAGAAATAAATCATCCTTTTCAAATCTGTTTTATTTATGGCAAATGCTATCTCTGTTCCACTTAGAAGCAAAAAAAAAAAAAATTCCTAGTCTTAATAATTTGATGTCTCCATATTTTCTATAAATCATCCACATATAAGCACCACTAGATGAAACAATCTTCAATTAGCATTTTACTGACTACAGAATCTATTTAAAATTGCCTGCGGAAAGACACACAACAACACTGTTTTTTAAATTATATATGTTATGAGGTAAATTACACCCAAAAATTTGGAAAATCATGCTGGACCTCAAAGACATCCAGTAGTTTTAATGCCACACACTATGAATTTCTCTTTCAGCTTGAAGCCCTAAGCTTCAGGTTTCAGCAGATTCTGAATTCAAAGGAAGATTAAGGAAAATTACAATATTTTCTCTGCTGCTTAGTCAAAGCCATTAATCCCACAGAGGTTTTCATGGCTACCGTGGTACAACAGCAGCTGCACTGAAAACATTATTTTATGAAATCAATGAAAAATGTTAAAGAAGGGGAACATGAAAGAAAAGGCTCCTGCTTTAACAAATTTGCAATGTGACTGTTAAGATAAAAGAGCCACACAGACAGGCAGAAAGCAGGCCAAGCAGGTACCACAGCAAGGCATTTCTAAACAGCCTCAGAAGCATTTGAACTTCATTTAAATGGGCTTCTCATCCTCCCACAAGCAGCATGGAGAAGCTCAAATTTAAAGGTGGCCCTGAAAGATGTTGAAAATTTATCAGAGTGAAAAATTAAAATGAGAGAGCAGAGACTGTTGCAGGCACAGATTCATCAGATAAATGAGGAGATCTAACAGGCCCCTGGCTGTCATTAGTGTTGCAAGAGCACTGGCCTCACACCACGGCATGACCCAGGGTTTCCAGACAAGGGAGCACATTTGTGCTGTGTTTTGTGAGGGAATCCAGTCCTTAATCACCATAGTCTTGATATTTTCTGTAAGCAGAAAATTATCTTTTCTGGTGCCACGTTAAGAATTACAGATAACACAATTCTGAAACGTAAATAAGTGAGTGTGCTTATGTGTGCAAAAACTGCAGGAGGAATGCACACAAAGGACTGGATGCATTCAGGATTAAAGCATTTTAGGCGACTAGGTAAGTACATGCATATCATCTATCATTGTACACCCACTCTTTGTTGCAATCCAATATTAAACTTCTATTACAATAGTTTTGTGTGTAGCATTAGTAATCTGCCGATTTACTCATGCTAACAATCTGGCCCTTGCTAAGGTTTACCCCTATAAATTAAATTCATAGTAATTTTCACTGCTCATTGTTGCATTTAATAGATGGCAAACATATTTCTTTCTTCTCTCCTTTCTATAGAGCAAAGTCAGCTTTCTGTATGGTTCCTAGCAAGTCCAGTACCTGAAGGGGCCTACAGGAAAGCTGGGGAAGGACTGTTTGCAAGGACAAGTAGTGATAGGACAAGAGACAATAGTTTTAAACTAGAGCAGCAGAGGTTTAGATTAGACATTAGGAAGAAGTTCTTCACTATGAGGGTGGTGAGACACTGGAACAAGTTGCCCAGAGAGGTGGTGGAGGCCTCATCCCTGGAGACAGTTAAGTTCAGGCTTGATGGGGCTCTGAGCAACCTGATCTAGATAAAGGTATCCCTCCTTACTGCAGGGGGGTTAGACTAGATGACCTTTAAAGGTCCCTTCAAACCTAATGCATTCTATGATTCTATGAAGTCAATATGGTATCATCCATCACTTGGTGTGTTTCCTCAGTATGTATTGCTATCATTGGCTTTATAGTCATCCATGACACTTTCACCTGGTTAGATTTGTCTGTCCTGTTCTACCCATCTAAATTTCATCCTCATTTGACTCCTCCTGGAAATGAGGAATATGTACACTGCTAAAGAATATTAATATTTTACCTTCAAACATAATCTTTCAGGTCAGCAGCATCCACCATTTATAATGAAGCTACAGAAACTATGTTTCTTGCTCAGATGCTTTGGGTGACATTCTAGACTGGCGTATTTTTTGTCAAACCCTCTGGCTTTGGAAGTGTCAAGCTGTTTCAGAAAGCTTTTATGGTCTCCCTCTATTACTTTAGTGTGAATTGAAAATATTTTTTTTAAGTGTAATAAAACTATAGCAGTTTTATTTTGAAATTGAAAATATTTTTATTATTGTTATTATTTAGGATTTTATTTTTATTATTTTTCTAAATTAAATATAATATTCTAATATTCAATTCAAGCATTGAAAAATACTAATTTTAAAGTATTTTTTCCTATAAAATATGTTCAGCTGTCTTATTTTAAGACTTTTTATTTTATTTTCCTTAACTGAAGAAAAGAAGCTGGCAGCACAGCTTTAATCTTAACAGGATCTTTAGTAATGAGGGCAGCTGCTCACTAGAAAAATGGCTTTCATTTATTCACTTGCTTCACTGGGACACCTAATGTGATTGACAAATGTGTCTATTCAGGTTTTTTACTTGTTCTGACATCCTAGTGCTGGCAGAACTTCATTGAATTGCTTGAGAAAATCAGACTCCATTGCCACAAATCAACAGGTGCAAACTTATGAATGTTGTTTGCACCAAGCACTGCAGAAATAATCTTAAGAGAATAATTATGTGAGAAGTGATGATGGGTCTTTCTAATAGAAAGCAAGCAGCCAAGTCATGGATAGTTTGCAGTGAGTTGCTGAGATCTGACTGGCTTCACAGAGCCAGTGATGGAGCATGAAAATTCTGCTGCAATGTCTGATACTCCAGCTTGAATATTTAATTTAATTTACTCACTGACAGAGCTGGTTAGATGCCTTAATTCTCAGGCTTTGTAGCACCTTCCTTATTGATGTATATATTAGTACTTCAGAGCATGTTTATTAGATAGCCATATTCAGTCTTTCCTACCTGATCCCTGGCAATAGTCCTGATGATGTCCAAAACCTATGGAATGGTAATCCATGAAGTACAAGAGCGTAAGGTGATGTACGTCTGAGTATATAACTGTAAAACTCTAACCACAGAATTCAAGTTCTATTTTTGCCAAGATTTCTTCTTCCAAAGTAAGTTCAACACATCAATCATGCCTTTTTCCTTACCTGGGATCTTCAGGGGCCTCTCTATTCCTTACAGAATTGCATTTCTTCAGCCATCTGCCCAGAATCAAAGAAAACACTTCTGTTTCCTCTGTCCCAGCCTTTTTCTTGCAGGATACCACAGACATAGGTCACAGTTGAAAGCTCCTGAAAAAAACCTTCCTATTTTCTGCTGCCCTTCAGCTCACTCAAGCTGTTGCTGACTTTTATAAGCAATATCTCTTCATGCTGGTACTATGCATGTGTTCCTGGGAAGTAGCCGTATCCTGGAACACAAGTAGGTGGCTATACAAGCAGATGAAATGTGACTCCTATTGACTTTTGTATAACAGTTTTTACTCCTAGAGACTGTACTCTCTTAGCATAACAAGTCATGAGTTTTACAGAAAACTTACACTAGAATTATGGAATATACAGAACTACCAGCCTTTGACTAAACAGTATAGTTAGTGAAAAAGCCTTTCTTGGTTTAGATTACAATATTTTCTTTCCATGCCTGATCTAGAAATCATCCATATCTCATGGTCATCACTCTCTTATATTGTATTTCTGCTTCCCTAGATTTTTGAAGGAAGTGTCTCATATGCCTACCTGCCAGACCTTGCAGGAAATTTTTATCCTCTCCACAGTGGGAGTATTTCGACAAAGTCTATGAGTTTGAAAGATATAGTCATTGCGATTGTCATTATCAGTGATAGGGAATGACATGAATTATAAAGGCACTTAAAGCAGAAGAGAAGATGAAAGTGTGGGAGTCTACGTTTATAAAGCATCAGTTTTCTTATCCAGTAGATCACAGAATCATAGAATGGTCTGGGTTGGAAGGGACTCCAAGGATCATAGAGCTCCAACACCCCCTGCCACAGGCAGGGACACCAACCAGATCCAGGCCTGGATCTACACTAGGTTGCCCAGGGCCCCATCCAACCTGGCCTTGAACACCTTCAGGGATGGGGCATCCACCACCTCTCTGGGCAGCCTGTTCCAGCACCTCACCACTCTCTCTGTAAAAAACTGCCCCCTAATATCTAATCTAAACATTCCCTCCTTTAGCTTTAGTGCATTCCCCCTTGTCCTGCCATTATCTACCCTTTTAAAAAGTTGATTCCCCCCTATTTCTCTGCTCCCTTCAGGTACTGGACGGCTGCAATGAGGACCCTCTGCAGCCTTCTCCTCTCCAGGCTGAACAAGCCCAGCTCCCTCAGCCTCTCTTTGTAGGGCAGGTGCTCTAGGCCTCTAATCATCTTCATGGCCCTCCTCTGGATCCTCTCCATCTGTTCTACACCTTTCTTGTATTGGGGCCCCCAGATCTGGACACAGTACTCCAGATGGGGCCTCACAAGGGCAGAGTAGAGAGGGACAATCACCTCCCTGTCCCTGCTGGCCACCCCTCTCCTGATGGAGCCCAGGATGCCATTGGCCTTCCGAGCTGCAAGAGCACACTGCTGGCTCATGTTAAGTTTCATCCACCAGAATCCCCAAGTCCTTCTCAGCAGGGATACTCTCAAGAAGCTCTTCTCCCAGTCTGTATCTATGTCTGGGATTCTTCTGGCCCAAGTGCAACACCTGACACTTGGCAGTGTTGAACCTCATTAGGTTCACCTGGGCCCACCTTTCCGGCCTGTCAAGATCCCTCTGGATGGCTTCCTTTCTTTCTAGGGTGTCAACCACACCACTCAGCTTGGTGTCATCCGCAAACTTGCTGAGGGTGCACTCAATCCCATCATCGATGTCATTGATAAAGATGTTAGAGAACCGGTCCCAAGACAGACCCCTGGGGGACACCGCTTGTCACTGGCCTCCACCTGGACATAGACCCACTGACCACCACCCTTTGGCTACGGTCTGTTAACCAGTTTCTTATCCACTGGATGGTCCACCCATCAAATCCACATCTTTCCAATTTAGAGATAAGAATGTGATGGGGGACTGTGTCAAAGTCCAGGTAGATGACATCGGTTGCCTTCCCTTTATCTACTGATGCTGTCACTCCATCATAGAAGGTCACCAGATTGGTAAGGCACGACCTTCCCTTGGTGAATCCGTGCTGGCTGTCCCGGATCACACACTCATCCCTCATGTGCTCCACCATGTCATCCAGGAGGATCTGTTCCATGATCTTCCCAGGCACAGAGGTGAGGCTCACCGGCCTGTAGTTCCCTGGGTCTTCCTGCTCCCTTTCTTACAAATGGGCATGATGTGTCCCTTTTTCCATTCCCTGGGGACCTCTCCTGACAGCCACGACTTTTCAAATATGATGGAGAGCGGCTGGGCAACCACATCAGCCAGCTCCTTCAGGACCCTGGGATGCATGTCATCCGTCCCCATAGACTTGTAGACATAATGTAGATGAAGGAGGAAAAAAGAAAGAAGATACTTTAGGCAGAGCACCAAGTAGTTGCCATACCTTGCTGAAGATAAGATTGAACCCTTCATCTGCACCTGTCAAGGACAGAGATACAAAGTCTGGTATATATATAGCTGTCTGGAGGAAAAAGGTCCTAATAAGATCTGAAGGCTTTTGCTAATTACTGGAAGGAATAAGAAAAAATAATTGCTTTGAGTAGCAATAACGTCATATAATATATGGCTATAGTCTAGCAAAGCATGAAGATAAATTTTAAATGCAGCCATGGAAGGAGTCATATACAATTGTAATGCTGGAACCACTGAATCAGAGAATGTTTGGGAATGGAAGGGACCTTAAAGATCAGAGAATTCCAACCCCTGCCATGGACAGGGACACCTTCCACTATACCAGGCTGCCAGGGAAGGGGACATCCTCAGCTTCTCTGGGCAATCTGTGCCAGTGTCTCATCCCCCCTCATAGTCAAGATATTTTTCCTTATATCTAATCTAAATCTACCCTATTTCAAGCTTATCTCTCAAGCCTGTCAAGGTCCTTCTGGATGATATCCCTTCCATCCAGCATGTTAGCCACACCACATGGGTTGGTGTTGTCAGCAAACTTGCTGCAGGTGCACTCAATCCCATTCCCCATGTCACCAACAAAGATGTTAAGGAGGTATCTACCTAATTGCTTTCTTGAATTAGGCCTAGTGTGCTCTAGTTCTTACAAGACCAAGCCAACAAATGAATGAACAAAGAAAAAGATTGTTCTTTGAAAAGACTAGTATCAGTGTTAAGATTTTCTGAAGCATATGTATATTTTATGTAAACAATATTAAAAGGACTGTCGTTAGACTAAACAGTTTATATCAAGCATATTAGGCATCTTGTCCTTATTCAGTTTGCTATCACAGAAATTATTTAATTTTAAATCATAATGTTTAAGTAATTACTTATTCTAATTACTTTAGGCAATGAAATATATTTATACCTTTTTAAGAGGAATTTCTTAATTAGCATATTTTCATTAATCAAAAAAATGAATAATTTAGAAATGCAGTAACAGATTAATTCTGCTAAGAGAGGTTTTGTCTGTAAAGAACAGTTTACCAATTTTTCCCATATAAAGTACCGGGCAGCAGCCCAAGAGCTTTATTGTCTGTATTATGGAAACCAAAGGGCTGCAGTATTCTTTAGTTGGCTTCTTTGCTTTGGATCTCATAATACAATAACTGCTTCCAGATTCCCCAACCTATGACTGGTCAAGACCTGTTGCAAGTTAAAAAAGCCCCAAGGCTGGTCCACATTATAAATAGTACATGGTCCCAGAAGAAGCCTGTTCCATAACGGATTTTCTAGTTTGCATGAACCCAATGCTCTGTAAATGTAAAAAGTGGAGTCACCTCACTCTTTGTCCTAAATGAGCATCTCGTACAATGATGGTCAATTCAGAACTAGGTCAGGCAGCAAAATCCAAATTCTGAACATCACACTCTCTGAGGTGGAGTTTTGTTGCGCTCACCCCTTCATAAACTGGCAGTTACTTACATTATTGAAGTTCTGGACCATGTCCAAAGAAGAGCAATGAAGCTAGTGAAAGGTCTCGAGCACAAGTCTTATGAGGGAACTGAGGCTGTTTAGCCTTGAGAAAAGGAGGCTGAAGTGAGACCTTATTGCTCTCTACAACTATGCTAGCAAGGTGGGGGTTGGTCTCTTCTCCCAAATAATGAGTAATAGGACAAGAGGAAATGGCCTTAAGTTGTGCCATAGGAGGTTTAGATTGTATATTAGGAAAAATTTCTTCACCAAAAGGGTTGTCAATCATTGGAACAGGCTGCCCAGGGAAGTGTTTAAGCTCCTGTCCCTGGGAGTATTTAAAAGACATTTAGATGTGGTGTTTAAGGACATAGTTTAGTGGCGGACTTGTCTGGCAGTGCTAGGTTAATGGTTGGTCTTAATGATCTTTTCCAACCTAAACAAGTCCATGATTCTATGATTCTGGACCCTTAAGACTTTATAGTCCTGAAGAATGTTAATCTATCTCTCCATGTCAGTTTTATGGGGAAAAAGTCAAAGGAGAACCAGATTCCTTGTTTAGAATCAAGTATGTTGGAGCAATCTGTGAGATTTTGTGGACATCAGTACAGAGTAAGTATCTGGAATTTATTCTTTTGGATTCTGAAGTCTGTATGGTAGACATTTTATTCAGTTTCATAGACTGACTTGTGACACATTTGGTGAATTGTGGAAAATTGGGGATAAAACTACAATAAATTATTTACTGGCTGCATGAAATAGATCTTCCTTTTCATTTGCAGGAGTTTCTAGTGAAACAGAGAACAGGTGGATTCATAAACAGAATATCTCTGGATGTTAGCATGCCATGGTATGAAACATAATAAGCACATCTCTTCAGAATTGTAACCTACATTACCTACCAGACAGCTGTGCTGAGCACTGCATTGGAGTTAATTCAGGGATTTCTACTCCATCTCCACTACATACCAGAAACCTCTTCTCAGCATCTAAAGCAATAGTTAAGCACTGTTTAGATCAAAAGAATGACAGGATTTGACCCCATAAATACACAGTCTGATGTGTGGAACACGTTATCATCAAATTTGTTATCTCTACATCTTAGTTGTACTTCATTTCAAGAAAATGGATACTACACATGCTTGACACGGTAGTTCCATAGGAGAGAATGAGACTGCTATGAGCTCACCACAGGATCTGTTAGGACTGATGCCAGACAGAAATCAATTCAGATTTATGCCATCTGAGAATCCAGACTATAAACCTTTATGAAATAAAAATGAAGAAAATTGAAAACAAAAAGACCCAGATTCTGATCTCAATTATGCTATTGATAGCCTTGCACAATGGCATTGGTCCTGATTTCTCTGTTGTATAGTTTCAAATAACCAGGATAGGTCATTGACTCAAAGTTACTCCAGATTTACCCATATGTTTTTGGAATTAGGAGTAAAATAAAACAAAATTTCATCTAGCTTTACAAGGATCAAACTGAGATACACTGATTCAAGAGTGCATCACAAAGGCCAACAAAGACTATTCTTTTTCCAGATAAATTGAAGATAGAGTCTTTTATATGCTGACATTGTCACCCAGTCAGTGCAGCTGCTTGCTCATGCAAGAGAAGTGTTGCTGCTCTTAAAAGATCAACAGGACTCTCTAGTACGAGATGCTGTGTATTGGAAAAGAAATGTTGTAGTTGATAAAGCTTTATCGCCTCTAGAAATGGCATTAAATAAACTTACAATGTTTCTTCATTACTGCAGTTGCATCCAAGGTAAGAAAAATATTTTGACTGTCGTTTAACTCTGAGACCTTTCTTGGCAAGGGCTCAGTACTTCAGACAATTCCTCTGAAGCTTTCTTTCTGTCACTGGTCAGTTCATCAGCATGAAGTGTTCTAGGGAAAAGTTAGGAAGAATAAAATTGCTCTCTTATCTTCTAGGCACTTAACCTACACTTGAGGTCCAAAAAGCAGGCTCATAGTGGAAGAGTGGCACACCATGTTTTTCTCTGAATTCTAGTTCAAGGCTTGCTAAGAAAAAAAAAAAAAAGATTGTGATTGTCTTTAATGGAAAAAAAAGATTGTAATTTTCTTTAATGTCTTTAACTTCCATATGAAGAAAGAAGATGCAAAAATCTTCTCCTCCCCACCACCATCAGTGGCATATATAGACAACAAAGCTGGATGTGGCCCAAAAATTCCCAAAGCCAAAAGTTTAATGGTCTTAAGTACAGGACTTGGGCTGTCTCCATCACAGGAAAAAAATAATTTATGTAACATAAGGACAATATAAATTTGGCAGAGTTCTTCCAAATCACATCTGTTCACCATGTATTATGTTTGGTGACAGAAAGAACAAACTGTAAAGCAGTATATGATAAAACAGTGAAAGCATGGCAATTTGGCTGACTAAGGTTGCCCTGGTAATTACCCGAACTGGCTTGCTTGACACAGACTGCGATGGCTAGCTTTAAAAAAAATCTTCATACAGTCAATTCCAACATTATTTGTTTATTTTTACTAAAACTGGGAGAGTATTATCACATTTATAAATTAATGAAACATATATTATTCTATTAACAGTTACTACAATCTTTAAAATGCTTATTTTTTAATTACAAATGTAATATTTTCAGACTATACGTATTATTCAATGGAAGGCTGTTCTTAGTGACCTGTGGATGCAAAGAGAAATTCTCAAAATCATTGAGATAACTGTAGCATAAAGGTCCAAAATATAACTTTTACTAAATACAAATATTTCTGTTTTCAAATGTTTATAGAACCTTTTGAAATGTGAAAAAATTGCTTTCTTTTAAACATGAAATGACAGTACTCTGTCTCCTTTTTTTTTAAGCCACAAATCAGTTGTACTAAACCTGAGTCATGCAAAAATCAGTGTGTTACATACATGCTATTGTCAGATTATGATTAAAGTTCAGTAGTTAATGAATGCAGTTCCAGTGGCTGCAAGGATTGTCCTTTGAGTTAGAGTTCATGTCACCTTTCAGTGGGAGTGGGATTTAACCTTTGGAGATAACTAGGAGAAAAATAAAAAAGCAGGGAAAAGGAGGTGGGAGATAATTCTTTTGTATTTATTCTGGTCATCAGATGGACAAGTCAAACTAGGCTAACTTTCAGGACAGAGCACAGAAACCCTGCACAAAATTTTTAAAAGCATAAGGGAAGGAAGATCCCTCTAGTATACAGTAACCTGGTCTTCCTTTCAAGTGCCTGGGCTTCCAATGTCATCAAATCATAGAATCACAGAATGGTTTGCATTGGAAAAGTCTTTAAAGATCATCTGGTTCCATCCCCCTGACAAGGGCAGGGACACCCTCTACTACACAAGGTTGCCTAAAACCCCATCCAACGCTTCCAAGGATGCGGCATACACAACTGGGCAACCTGTGCCAGGCCCTCACCACCCAAATTATAAAAAGTTCTTCCTAATATCTAGTTTAAATCTACCCTCTTTCAACTTAAGGCCACTACCCCTTGTACTATCACTACATGTCCTTGTAAACAGTTTCTCTCCAGCTTCTTGTAAATCCCTTTAAGTACTGGAAGGCCTCAATGATGTCTCCCAGGGGCCTTCACTAGTCCAAGCAGAAGATCCCCAACTCTTTTAGTATGTCTTCATAGCAGAGGTGCTCCGGCACATCTTTGTGGCCCTTCTCTGGAGTCACTCCAACAGCTCCATGTCCTTCTTGTTGGAGGCCTCAGAGCTGAACACAGTACTCTAGGTGGAGTCTCATGAGGATGGAGTAAAGGGGCAGAAACACCTCCCTTGACCTGCTGGTCATGCTTCACAGAATCACAGAATCACAGCATCACAGAACAGTAGGGGTTGGAAGGGACCTCTGGAGATCATCTAGTCAAGCCCCTCTGCTAAAGTAGGATCACCTAGAGCAGGTTGCACAGGATTGTGTCCAGGTGGATTTTGGAAATCTCCAGAACAAGAATTAACAATCTCTCTGGGCAGCCCGTTCTAGTGCTCTGTCATCTTCACAGCAAAGAGTTTTTCCTCATATTGAGATGGAATTTCCTGTGTTCCAATTTATGTTTGTTGCTCCTTGTCCTGTCACTGGACACCATTGAGGAGAGTCTAGCCCCATCCTCTAGAAATACATCCTTTTAATATTTATAAACATTGATCAGATACTCTCTCAGTCTTCTCCAGGCTAAACAGCCCCTGCTCTCTCAGCCTTTAATCATACAAGAGATGCTCCAGTCCCCTCGTCATCTTTGTAGCCCCCACTGCCCATGTCACCAACAAAGAATTTAAACATTTTCAATCCTAATACTGACCCTAAGGAACATCTCTCATCACTCATCTCCATTTGAACATTGACCACAACTATTTGAATGTGACCATCCAGGCAATTCCTTATCCACCACAGTGGTCCATCAATTGAATCCATGTCTCTCAAATGTAGAGACAGGGATGTCATGCAGGACAGTGTCAAATGCTTTTAGTGTCCCTAACTAGCCTATTGACTGGAGAAGAAATACTCACAAAATACACTGTGTGCATTTTTCTCTCAAAACAATTGCATTACACTGATGGATATAATGATTGCTTTCAATGCATATGGTACCTTTCCTGAATGAAAGGTGCTGTAAGCCATAAAGGCAATCAGCTATTATTATTTTCTGGTCTCTTTAAATCTACCATGAGTTTTACAAACCCAAAGTTCCTTGTTTTGCAACACAAACTTCCAAACATGCCTCTCTTTGATGAACACTGAAAAAAATAAAGGCATGGAAACATGTTCCAAGCTTTCAGTCTATTTTTTTTTTTTTTTTGGCTTGAGCTAAGAGGACATTTCTTGCTCATTGAGATAATAGGTACAAGTTAGCTCTAACATTAAAGCCAATACAGGGTTAATTATTTTCCTCATCCTTATTTAATGTAAGCCAAGGCCTGGCATTGTAAAAAGGAAATGTGGGAGGGAAGGGGAGTTGCTCCTCTGAAGTGTAGGGAAAACATAGAAAAGGGAAATGCTCTTACAGATAAAAGAGCAGAGCCTATTGATGCACATAGAGAAACCATCAGGGAAAGAAAGAAGCAGGTGATGGGGTTTAGATTTCAATTGAAGTGCAGAACAACTCAGTGACCTGTGAGAACGCTTTAGCACTTTTCAAGAGCCTGAGAATTTTTGCAGGTTAGGTTTTCTTATTGGCATGTGTGGCGATCTCTGAATTGCAAGAGCCTTCATCTTGCAGAACAAATATTTTTTGATGGGTTTTAAGGTAAGAGAACACCTGTTTAGGTATTGCTTCTACTATGTAGTCAGTTTGAGTGGTTTGTGGAGCAATTAAAGTGCATTCACTTTATACATTCAGAAAATCAAAAAAAATAAATCCATTTTTCAAACAGCTCATCTGTGAACATTTTTCAAAAATTCTATACTGCACTGTAGTCCTACTATCAAATTGCTTGAAGCCTGATGTTGCAGAGGATCCAGAAAGGGCTCCTGCAAAAGTTTTTTTATCTGAAAAAAAAAAAAAAAAGACTTTTTATGTGTGTGCATTTGTGTGTTTGTGAATATAGAATTCAGGTTCTCAGCCCTAGAATTATTATTGTCTTAGTATTTGACCATCACTTACTCTATTTCTTGTTCTTAGGCATAGGTCAGGCTTCTTTTTGGTTCCATCTTTTGGACTTCCTGGCAGAATGAAATTCTAATCCTTAGCTAGGAAAATTACACTACCATGACATTGACACCAGCAAGAAATTTGCCCCCAAACTGTACCAATCTAATGAAAATAACTTTGAAATCCTATCGAACTTTGATTGTAAATATCAAGTCTTTGAAAGAGTTTCAACAGTTTTCAGGGAAAACTGACAGTGTAAATGAAGTTCAAATAGTCTTAGCTGGAAGAACTTAGCAAATCTTCTCTGCTCATCTCCAACACATGGTCTTTTGAAGTATACAAAACAACTGATTTTTAAAAAAGACAGTCATAACAGGCATCTAGACTACAAAACAGTCATTTTATGCAGGACTCAGCATGAAAACAAAATGATTACTAGAGCAACTTTAGCATGCAAATCTTTGGCATTTTATAATTTAGGTAGCATCAAAGAGCAATCCAGCTTGTTTATGTAAAAATAAAAAGAAAAAAATCATCTCCAGATTGTTCAATATGAAATGGCTTCAGTATATTGTGGATATTTTTTTTTTCCTCAAAGTATTTTGCCAATGTGAACTGTGAAAAAATCATGGGTGGGAAGCAAATTGCCAAATCTAATCTTTGTTTTCAGCTGTTTGGGTTTTTTTCTTTTCTTTTTTTTTTTGTTTTGTTTTTTTCTTAAATCTATAATGTCACTGGCATGAGCTATTTAATTTTTTTTCTCCAAGAATTATTGCTAACATGTCACATCTTCCCTTTATTATTTCTTTTAAAATATTCTGTAAATACTTTTTGCCTGAATAGATTTTCTTTTTATTATTTAAAAAGTCCCTTGCTTTTGGTAGAAAATAAATGAATATGTAAGCTTTTACTAATCCCTTAGTTATGTCAATTTAAACTCATTTATATATTTGTATTCAGGAAAGAAGAAAGGAATATTTCCCTTGACATGCTGGAAAATACTTCATAAGCAAATTTTATGTTGTTCTACTTGGGTCTTGCTTCTTTGTTTTGGGTTTTTTTTTTTTGCTTACTTTGCAACATTCTATGGGGAATCATCCAGGTCAATCTGTTTAATGCAATTTCAAAGAGGCCATCACAGATACCAGGGGTAGCTCGTTCTCAAAATTATGGGTGAGACAATATCCTATCATTTATTAATTAGCACCAATGGAGACAACATCCTCTGTGCTGTGTGCTCCTGTGGTTCTCATCCACATCCTCCTGGCACATGTGCATGTGCATGGTGTGATAGCTGGTGCCATTGGTCATGGATTCAGCACGCAAGTAAAATTTAATGCAGTAAGTCTACTACAAGGTTTATTGATTACTTTAAAGTGGAGCACCTTTTAAATGCCCTGAATATTTTCTTTTTTTCTTTTTTTTAAAACACTTTGATAAAAGCTTACTTCCCATATTTAAAATATTTTACTTTAAAGCAATGAATAAAATAACCAACTAAGTACAAATGCATGAAGAAACTAGCCCATCAAAATACTATGTTTTAATTAGGACAAAATCAAAGCCTTTTCAGAGCATGCTGAATATTGCTTTATTTGATTTTTAAAAATATATTTTCCCTTTTGGATAAAAATTAAAACTTTTAATATATTAACAGTGCATGCAATCACCATCTTTCCAACAAATTTCCTGAATCACATTATTTCTCCTTCACTGGGACAAATAATATTCAAGTTAAAGCAGCATGCAATGAGTGTAAATCCTTAAAAATACATTTCCAGCTTCATTTTCCTATTTCAATATTAATGAGGGCAGAATTTTTTCATATATTGCAATTTGTGAACTATTTGGTTTAGGATGATAAACACATTTTTCTCTGAAAGGAAGGGGGGTTCTGAGGATTAGGGAATACAAAATTTCTGCAAGGAATTACTGAGATGCTTTTGCCCTGCTCTGAACACTCTTGACTCCAGTCCTTGGAGCGGGTGGAAAGGAACCCAGCAACTTTCCTGTTATCAACAAATCTTTTACACATTTTTTCATTTTGTGCTAGCTATGCCTAGTCTGGAGAGTTGTGTATTCTGCAAATCATTCTTTGTTTCAGGTTTTTTTGGGTTTTTTTAAGGAAAACAAATACATCATTAGTTTGAAAACTAGTTCAGCAAGGGTGTAATGAGAGAAGAAGTATAGAGGTCACACAGGAGTTACTTGAAAATCCATTGTTTGGAAGAACCAACCACCTTACATAAGGATGTTCTTTAGGATTTGTACACCTTTTCTTCAGAAGCCTGTTCATTTCTCAATGCTTTTAAAACTTTCAGACTCTTATTAGGAAACCACAAAGGTGTCATGTTGTATCAGGTTATACCGTGTCACATCTCTGCTGGCTTTGGTGTGACCTAAAGTAGCATCCTCTGCTACACAAGTATCAGAGCTTCATTAATTCAATGTGACCAGATCTGAGTATCAAAACTTGCATTGACAAGTACTCTTACTTCCCCAGTCAACAACTATTTGTAAGTAACAAAGGAATGACCTGAGGAGGAATGACCTGTTTTCATGTACATTTGCAATCAGCAAGGATGGGGCCCATCCAGGAAGGCCTGACATGACTAAATCAGGCACAGCCTTCAATTGTTGTAATTTTCTCTGATGGAGAGCAGGGTACCTTTCTGAGATTACCCTGGAGTAGTCTTGTGCCACTCAAAAATCCTCCTAACTTCTCAGTGCTTCCTGCATGCAATGCTGAGTGTGTTAAGAGCATGATGGCATCTGCTGTATTAAAACCCCCTAAAATGCATCTTAGTCTTTTGAGTTCTGAAAAACAAATCATTCCATGAGCGGCAGAACTTTAGGCGCTTTGCTGTGGGACTCTTTCCTACGTGGCTGCTCTGGTGTCTGACTTTGAGGTTTTTTCCTCAGTGGTCACTCTAATCTGGATGTTTTTTCCTTTACATTGTATCTACTTTTAGGAACTAAGTAGGACTTTAATACCTTTGAGCTTTTTACTTTTTTATCAGAGCCTGATGAAAGCAGACAAGGAGTTCAAAGCAGGGTACAAACTAAGAGGTTGACTTGGAGAATTGTAATCGCATAAGCTGGCCCCTTTACCCATTGAAAGTTTGAGAATATATTGAGATTGTTTCAGGCCCAAGACCTCTATTCATTCACTTTACCAGATAAAACCTCCTGGACAGGCGCACCTTCTGCTGGGTAAAAAACTGGCTGGATGGCTGAGCCCAAAGAGTCATGATAAATGGACCTAAATCCAGCTGGAGGCCAGTCACTAGTGGTATTCCCCAGGGCTCAGTACTGGGTCCAGTTCTGTCTATATCTGTATCAATGACCTGGAAAAAGGGATTGATGACACTAAATTGGCAGGAAGTGTCAATCTGCCTGAGCGTAGGGAGGCTCTTCAAAGGGCTCTGGACAGGCTGGATCCATGGGCTGAGACCAATGGGATGAGGTCCAATGAGACCAAGTGCAGAGTCCCACTCTTGGGACATAACAACCCTGTGAAGCACTACAGGCTTGGGGAAGAGTGGCTAGAAAGCTGCCAGGCAGAGAAGGACCTGGGAGTGTTGGTAGACTGTTGACTGAACATGAGCCAGCAGTGTGCCCAGGTGGACAAGAAGGCCAATGGCATCTTGGCTTGTATCAGAAATAGTGTGGCCAGTAGGTGTAGGGAAGTGATTGTGCCCCTGTACTCGGCATTGGTGAGGCCACACCTCGAGTACTGTGTCCAGTTCTGGGCTCCTCACCACAAGAAGGACATGGAGGTCCTGGAGCGAGTCCAGAGAAGGGCAACCAGGCTGGTGAAGGGGCTGGAGAGCAAATCATCTGAGGAACAGCTGAGGAAACTGGGGTTGTTTCCTGGAGAAGAGGAGGCTAAGGGGAGACCTTATCGCCACTTACAATTACCTGAAAGGAGGCTGTAGAGAAATGGGTGTTGGTTTCTTTGTCCAAGCAACAGATGATAAGATGAGGGGAAATGGACTCAAGCTGTGCCTGGGCAGGTTCAGATTAGACATTAAGAAAAAATCCTTCACCAAAGGGTTATTTGGCACTGGAACAGGCTGCGCAGGGAGGTGGTTGAGTCACCAACCCTGAATGCATTTAAAATATGGGTAGATTAGGTGCTCAGGGATATGGTTTAGTAGAGGATGGGTATGGTTGGACAATCTCAACAGTGTTTTCCAACCTTGTCATTCTGTGATTCTATGCCTTTTTTCTAACAAACACCAAAAAACCAAACGAAAAACCACAAACAAACAAAGGAACAAACAGCACCACCACCACCCCCCAAACAAACCAACCAACTAACTAAAAACAACAACAAAAAAAACCCTAACCCACCAAAAAACCTGGGTTAAAATTAGCTTTTTTTTTTTTTTTTTGTCCAAAACAGTTTTTCAGGTCATTTTAAAATAAAGTGGTGAGGACACCTGTAAATGTTGTGTATAATTGAGGTTCAAGTGCAGAAGAAATTGAGAGAACATCATCCTGGTAATTTCAAGTTGCAAGCACCTTTGATTCAAACTTTACTATCAGAAAAAGAAAATGAAAACCATTAAAGGGAATTATTTCTTCCATTGTTGAATATATCCCGAAATATTTACTGTAAAGCAAGAGACAACCAGAATTTCCAAAGAGGATGGTGAAATGTAATGTAGTATTGAAAAGACCTGCCAAACACAGACAGCTGTCACCCTCAAATAAGCAGAAAGATTAATATATGGTCTTGAAATTGTGACTGGTGCTTCACTTCATTGCTAGGGTAAGGGGCTCATTATGAGACAACAATTTAAAGTTACAATGCAGAAATTTGCATAGGAGACTTAGTTCTTGTGTGGATTGCTTCCAAAACCATCTTCCAAAGCAGTGGAGATAGGGCTGGAAAATAGTAACAAAAGGAGAAAATGCCAGTAGACAACACTTGTTGGTCTAGCTTTAAATTTTGGAGAGTTGAATCAGATTGCAGAAAGAGGAATTCAGCTTTGGATTTCATGCACCACAATACGTGCTTTCATCCAAGATATGGTTTATTCAAATATATAGAAAACTTGTGTCAAATTCAAGGACTTGATGGCGATGTGGTTTTCACATTCAGTGTTTTGGCTTGAACTCAACTCAGTTTTATATTACCTGAAGTTGTAAATCATTCTATAAAGAACATGGGGTTTTGTGTCGTGGGTGCGGTATCTTCTGTGTTCATCAGGTGGGGATAAATGCTGAAAGGGTAAAGGGTCCTTATCACTGCCAAGAGGAGTGTGCATGTTTGGTTATGCATTGTCACTACAGAAGTTCATTGACCATGAAATCATAGAATTTTTTAGGTTGAAAAAGACCTTTATGGTCATCAAATCCAACCATAAACATATGCAAAATCATTCTTTCATGTACCTGTGAATACTCTTAACCACTGAATTACAACCTTCTGTGGGATTATTTTATTTTTGCTTCTGTCTTTAGTGCTCTCAAAGGTAACATCTATCCTGGCCAGAGAGTGCAGACAAAATCTTTCTTTTAATGTGTAAACAAAAAAGGTGAGTCGGGGTCGAATGGGCAAATGGGCCTCTCTGTCACTGTTGGGAATGACTGAGTGCCAGTGGGAGAATGCTTCATATTGAGGCAAGTCCTGCAGCTCCCACATTTGATGCAGTTTGCGGTGTGGCTGTGGCAGCTCTGGCAGCACTGCGACCCCCACCTTTTAGATAGCAAATTCAATTTGCTGTTAGCGTGTTTATGCCTGTGAGCAAGTTGGATTCCCACCTCATTCCGTCTGCTCATATGCACAAGTATAGCTAAAGGGAATTCAGTTTTTCATTTAAATGAATGCTGGTGGGAGCTCGAGGTATTCACCTCGCTCTGGTGAAAGCCTGGAAGCTGTTCAAAAACTGGAGAAAAGTAAAAGACAGACTCTGTCTCATTTGGATTGCTCTTGAAGGAAACAGGAGATACAAGAAGATTAAAACTGTCATGATAGGGTAGGAGCAGATGTTCACTCTTGAGGGCAGAGATGGAACAATAATTATAGCATATGTTGATATCCTATAGACAACAGAAGACTTGTACCAGTAACTAGAACTTGATAGATCCAGACGAATAGGCCAGTACTGCTCGTCTTTATGTTCTAATGCGCTGGGATCAAAAGAGAAAAATAGAGGCACCTCCTCTGTCTCTCCTGGCAGTGAGACATAATTCAAGAAAGGCAGTATTATTATAATTAACAGGGGTTTTAGTGTAACAAAGAAGATAAAATTGATAATTAGTGTTGGATGAAGAATAGAAGGTGAAGTTTTTCTGAAGGTATTCCCTTTTGGTTACCTGGGGAAGAGGGAACTGGGTGAATCAGAGAAGAGGCTGAGTTGCATCCCAAATACATTAAGTCAAGTTTTTCCTGTAAGTAATAAGCCTCAAACTAAAGAACTGAAGGAAAATTTTTACAAAAGTGAAGCAAGAAGAGTCTGGAGAACGACAGATAGACTGGTTAGCATGCAAAACAGTCTTCAAAATACAAACCAGGGTTAACATACATAAGGAGTGGTTTTTAGGCTTCTAGTGATAATTCCCACTTCTGGTTGTGATCCTCACTTGTACAGCTAAATTTGACCCTTATTTTCAGAACTACTGGTAGAGTAATGCTTACATATGACTGATGCAAATCATCAAATATACGCAAGTGTTTCAGCTTGCAGTTTGTCATGTTATTCTACGATTTCAGATTTTATTTATTTATTTATTTATTTATTTAATCGAAAGCAGATTTTATCTAATATGAATCTTCCAAGTACGCATATAGTTTTTCTCTTCTGTCTATCAAAGAATACTGTTTTCACTGGGGAACTCTAGAAAGCTGTTTCTGCTGAAGGCAGTGGTCTTGGTTAGCAAAAAGGTAATTTAAAAGGTTTGATAGCAAAAACAAGAAGCATTGCCCCTGACAACTTTATTTAGAATTTCACCATTTATTTCAATGGAACCAAGATTCC
Source organism: Porphyrio hochstetteri (assembly GCA_020800305.1). NCBI lineage: Eukaryota > Metazoa > Chordata > Aves > Gruiformes > Rallidae > Porphyrio > Porphyrio hochstetteri. The sequence goes on from CM036907.1 coordinate 107,393,040, forward strand.
ACTCTGTCCCCTTAAAAATGTCTCTCACTGTACAGAAAAGGGAGATAATGCAAAGGTTTCAAAGGTTTCAAAGGTTTAAAAATATTACCATGATTTTCTTAATACACCTTGCTAGAAACCTTTCATTTGCTTATTTTTTTTTGCAGGGGTGGTTTTTGTGGGTTTTTTTTTTCATTTTCATCAATGCAGGCCACTGTGACAGAGCTCAGAATTTGTCTTGGGTGTGAAAGAGAATAGTGAAAGTGAGACATCCAACTTTATGTTGCAGGGAAATAATGCTTTTCCTTTTCCTGTGCTCTTCCTGCCAGTTGGCCTGCAACTCTAGCATTAAACAGTTCAACAGTGAATAATGAGAGAGATCAGGAAGAATTGAGTTTGAATCAAAACACCATAGAGAGTATTACAGGATGACAGATTATTTTTAAAAGATCTATTTCCTTTGGTTTCTAAACACATTATTCAATGTACATATGGAAACTATACAGGGACAGCAAATTATAATGCAGTTTTCTCTGAATGAAAAGGATCAAGTTCTTTATTATTCTAACTCAATGAATAAATAAGAAGGAAATGAACAGAAAGTGCTGAAGAAAAAAAGTACATATTTTTATTGCAGTGTTTGAAAATGTATGAAAGCATTTAAGTCTATCGCTGCTTCTGATTTTTAATTTGCTCACAGGGTTCATGTTACCAAACACAACCATGATAGCTAAAGCACCAATTACTGCAAGATTGGTAAATACTCAGGGTTTGCTATAGGTATAGTGGAAAGTTGATGGTTTGAACTTCTAGATTTTATCCTTGGGTGCCCTTCCAAAAGTTAATTTACTTCTACTGACTTCTCCCTCTTGATGATGTTTCGAACTGTGCACAGCACTTAGTCAGAAGCCCCACTGCACTCCTCTCAAAAAGTGAGACACTCCCCTCACTGAAGTCCAGGAAAAACTGCCAACTGATTGAGCAACAGCAAGATTTCCCGTGCAGCCTTTGTCTACACTTGGCACAGAGGCAAATGGCAATAAGAAGAAGGCTGATACGTCTGGTTCCTGTAGCTTTTGTAGAATTAAGTGTTCTGTGGCTTAGTGGACATGTAAGATGCTCACACCTATTACTAAAAATTAATAACATATTGGTATGACAATCTAAGAATTTCACAGTAGATGGCAGTTCTTTTAACCTGGTTTATGCCCCAGCACTGTATAATTTACCAGTATAAGTGTAGCCACGAACTTCAGTTTAGAACTGGATCCGAGGTTTCTGCCTTTTCATCCCTGGAACCATGTCTAGTTCAACACTAGAAAAGGACATTTTTGAAAGACTAAGCCAGAGCTACTTATGAACAGTTTGGTGCAAGTGGAACTCATACCTCAAAAGGGACCTAAGCTTAGTTAGTGTAGTCAGCAGTGTATTGCACCCTGTTTTCTTGCCCTCCTGGGAACAGAGCTTTGTGTAAGTGTTGCTTGAATGAAATAGGTATCTTCCTGTCTTGTTTCCCAAACCAGAGTGCATTACAACTCTCAAGGCAGTATAACTTTGCTTACGTGGTATTGTGCTTTAAGCAGAAATATTTTGATACCTGGACTTACTCTGCAATTTATGATGTGGATAATCTTGATTGACAATGTGACTGCAGGTAAACTAAGGAGGACAACTGTTTCACTAAACTTATAAAAATACACTGATGTCTGCAAATTCTCAGAAATACGTGTTCTCATTTTGTTAATATGGAGACAAGCAGTCATTGACACTTAAATTGAATTTATTTGTCCTGCACAATACTTTTGTAAATTAAGTGGAAGTTTTTTATAACTATGAGAACAAATGACCAGAAATCATATGTATGAAAGGGCACAAGAGATTCCTGAAAGTGTCTGTACGTCTGCTTGGGTGTATAAAATATGATCTTGGCTGAGTTGGACTGTGAACTAAAGAGACTTTAAGAGTGCCAGATATTATTTTATAGTATTTTTTTAAATGTCAGATAAAATAGAGAAAAGATTAAGAGGGAAGGAAGTGGAAGAGAAAAGGCGAAATGAGCTGGATACTTCAACATGAACAAGCAGATCCCCTGAATGTGATTTCTGGCAGGCTTCTGCTGCACAACAGGAGCCCAGGCAGAGCCCCCCATGCCTTATGTTGAGATGTGCAAGTGGGGCTTGTGCATGGCACCAAAAGCCAGATCAACCATTGTTTCACCCACCCACAACCAAGGCTTAGCATTTGCTAGTAACTTAAGCAAATGCTTTCCCATGACTATCTTGGTCATCTAGTCATGCTGGGTGGCATGAGTGGAGCAGGGACAAGCACAGCAACTTGAGCTGGATCGGTACCATGGTTCTGGACAGGGCCATGCCATGCTGCCTGGGGACAGAGTGAGTCGGAGGCCACTCTGCTTTGGGGCTGAGAAGAATTTATCTGCATGGGACTGAGCTGTGCTGTGCCAGCTGGCTTTGGGACCAGAGAACAAGCCTTGGTCCAGTAGAGCGACTTGCGCAGTCAGAGCTCTAGATAATCCCTTTTACTGATTAATTCTTGCCTGTGTTAAGATGACATGTAGACAAATGTGTATCCTGTGAGAGGTTTTTGTAAATTTTTAACATAAGGAACACACAGACCTATAGAAAATAATAACTACACTTACAGATATTTCTTTATCGTGGTTTCCTCTCAGCACTCACAGTAGTTTTGGCCAAAGACAGCATCCTTTCAAGATTCCCTGACTCTTTCTTACAAATGTTTTTCTTTCCGCTGAATCATGTTCTTTCACTCCCTGCCTTTGCTGCAGATTACTTGTCTATGATTTTGGCTGGTCCTGTATTTACAAGAGATTATTTTGCTATGAAAACATACATTGAGCTTCCTGTCTTCCATTTAAAGCTTACTGACCTGCTGTTTGAGTGTCTCAAAATTATATGCACTATCATTCTTTTGTTCAGCCTTTGGGGAATTTCCACTCTCAACTTTTTATTTTTCAGCAGAATTTTGAATCACTAGTTCTCCTAGTCCAGTTCAAGGTAATCCTATCAAAATGAGATGTTAGGAAGCTAAATATTACCCGGTTTTTTCAGACCTTGGATACAGCATTTACAGTAACTGTCTTGTTCCATGGTGAAGTAACTTCATAATCAAAACAAAAATTCATGTATTTTGTTACTTCCTGTAAAAGGAAGACTCTATCTCTTGTTGTATTTGGTATATTTATGATATCCCCAAATAAGCAGTTTATTGCTCAGTGGGTGAAAAATGAGGCCTGGTATTATGGAATGAAAGGATAAGCTTTTTCAATGGAAAAAAAATGTCTGAATTGTCTTTATAAGATATCTAAGAAGAGTTTGGAATATATTCAGAGTATCCATAAAGATCTGATCACTATAGACACTGAAGGCTAGAAAGCAATTCAGATGAGACAGTACTTTAGGATGAGCTGAATTTTCCTTTCCTCTCATTTGATTACATCAACTGTATTTCCCTTGCCTACAACTGATGCTTTTACATCTAGCTCATATAGAAAACCATGGTATGAACAGCTAAGTTTAAGGATATGACTTCCTTACCTATACTGTGTTGCCTGGCACCTTTTGAGATAGCTAGCATGGGATGACTTGTTTGGCCATTCAGGATAACCTTGATAACCATTCAGTGAACAAAGTTTTCACAATATCCAATCTAAACCTGCCCTGGCACAACTTGAGGCCATATCATCCCATTCTATCACTTGTTACTTGTGAGACCTACACCCACCTACAACCTCCTTGCAGGTAGTTGTAGAAAGCAACATGGTCTCCCCTCAGCCTCCTTTTCTTCAGGCTAAACAACCCCAGTTCCCTCAGTCACTCATCATCAGACTTGTGCTCTAGATGCTTCTCCAGATTTATTGCCCTTCTTTGGACATGCTCCAGCCCCTCAATGTCTTTGTTGTAGTGAGGGGTCCAAACCTGAATACAATACATGAGGTGTTGAGTACAGATAAAAGATTCCTTCCTTAGTCCTGCTGGCCACATTCTTCTGATACAAATGAAGAGGAAAAAAAACCCCATCTATTTCCTATAGAATCGTAGGATGCTTTGGGTTAGAAGAGACCTGAAAGGTCATCTAGTTCCAACCCACCTGCCATGGGCAGGGACACCCTTACTAGACCAGGTTGCCCAAAGCTCCATCTAACCTGACCTCAAACACCTCCAGGGATGGGGCCTCCGCAACCTCTGTGCAACCTGTTCCACTGCCTCACCACCCCCATTGTGAAGAATTTCTTCTTAACATCTAACCTAAATCTACTCTCTTTCAGGTTAAAGCCACTCCCCCTTGTCCTATCACTGCACTCCCTGATGAACAGTCCCTCTCCCACTTTCCTGTAGAACCCCTTTAAGTATTGGTACACTGCAATTAGGTCACCCTAGAGCCTTCTTTTCTCTAGGCTGAACAAGCCCAACTCTCTCAGCCTGTATTCATAGGAGAGGTGCTCCAGCCCTATAATCATCATCTTTGTGGCCCTGTGGTCTAACAACTCTGTGTCCTTCCTGTACTGGTGACCCCAGAGCTGGATGCAGTACTCCAGGTGGGACCTCGAGAGCAGAGTAAAGGGGCTTGTCCTCGTCCTGTAGTTAATACAAATTTTCTTTTTATTCTAGACATGCCTGGATAACTAAATAATGTTTAATAACTTTTGCAAGATTTATTCAGGAAGGGAAGCAAAGCAAGATCAGTACTACTGCTTGGCAGAGGTCAATGGAGCAAAGATTTTTGTCTGTTGGTTTCCTACCCTACCAGCTCTCTCAGGCAGAACACCATCATGTTTAGCTTCTCTCACTTTTTTGGTTAAATGTGTATAAAGTAAAGATAATGAGTCACATTGACCTGCTTAGATCTCTGGAGCTGGTAGGATCATATTTTTCCCATTCAAGGGAGAAAAGTACTTGATAAAAGCCATCTGAATCTTTGTTACTTCAGGATTAATCATCTAAGAAGCCTCTTAAATGAGATAGCATGGAAGTGGAGACCAATACAAATGTAAGGTAGAGCAGAATGAGACATTTTCCTTAGAGGAAAAGGAAACAAGGCAAGGTAGTATCAGCTTTACCTATACATTTCTTACAAGGATATTTATAACTTCTACTAAGAATGTGATATTTGTTATTTGTGCAGCAAAAGAAATACCTTTAATGTACCAGTAGGATATATTACAATTCTGTATTTCTATGGTCTGTATTTCTGTGTGAGAAGGACTAGTTCTGGGAAGGTGTAAGAAAAACTGAAGGGGAAAAAAGTGCCCAGGGATTCATCATAATCTTTTGGTCCAATCATTCCTGTACTTCTTTTTGATTTAGTTCAATTTTTGGTTATCAAATTGCAAACTGTCAGGACAGCAATTAATGTTACACCTCCAAATCTTTATGTATGATGAAAGGAAATCACCCATCTGTATTGCCAACTCTAGGGGGAAGGGGGAACAAAAACCAGAGAGAAACAAAACACTCTTAAACTGCTATAGAAATACCACTGGATCAATCAGTGTGACTGGCATGAATGTGTAATGGGTGCTCCTGACAAAGTGCTGTTCTTGGTCTGGGCTTGATCTACAGCCCGGTAGCGCAGTGCTGCTCATTGAAAAGGGACGCTAGACTGCCTGGTGTATCAGCATGAAATTGCTTTCACAGGACAGAATCCTAACTCCCTAACCAAGCTTTTTTTTCTTTCTTTCATTTCCGCCTCTCTCTCTACATCTATCACCATTTCTTTGACTGGAAAAAGTCCCTGCTACAGTCCCTGTTGCTTTTCTGCTGATGCCATTGATGCTTCCTATACATTTAACATTTCTTTAGCATGGATAGCATTTGACTTGCAGAACCATGTTTATATAATGTATGCCATTGCATCTAGTAAACTCTTTGGAAATTATTGGTTTTTTCTTTCCAGGTACACTGTAATGGTGCACTGAAATATCTGAGTTTGGCCTTCAGTACTGTACTGCAATTCATTTAACTTCACCTGCCTGGAATTTCAGTCATTTTGCTTACACACTGCTCACACATTCTCAGCAATACCCTTGCTCTCACCTACACAGTTTCTATTAGAGTTAGTGATAGAACTGATAGAAATAAATAATTTTAAAAATTTTTCATACTTCTGCTCTGAATATTTTTTTCATAGATTCACATTGATATGATCAGTACTTTAAAAATAGAAGAATATTATTTGCAAAATTAAAGTATATTATTTTAACATTTTAAAAACAATCGATTTTTAATCTTAGCTACAATTCATAATTATATTTATGCAAGCATCATTAAGCAGCATTTGTAATTCAGTAAAATAAAATATTTTAATATCCTGTGAAAGTGTTGCCAATTTGCCTGAAATTTGCTTTTTTTCTTTTTTCCAGAAGTTTGCTATTTTATCTGACATAAGTGCTAGATATATGTTACAAACATTTTCTTGCATAGAATTTTTTTTTCTGAACTCTACAGTAATAGTTATTTAGGTGATGTTATTCCCTACAATTTCACCTCAATACCAGAACTCTATGGTTTTTTTTGTGATATCTCTACCTTTGGAATACACATTATTTCATTAGGTGGTCTCTGCTGAAAGAAGAAGTCTAGTAGTCTTGTAAAAAGGTCTTAGCATTTGCAGAAAGTCACCTCAGTCATTTACATTTTTTTTTCATAAGTTCACTTTCTTTATCTTTTCTATCTTCCTTTTTGTCATACCTTTGTATCTATGTTCTCACTCACATATTCATATATAGTACATTTCAAGTCACCTAAAATGGAAACTATTTAAGGGAAGAAAAATTTGTTTAGATGCTCATGTGTTCATAGGTTTTGCATGTTGATTTTGGTAGAAATTCCTTCAACTTTCTCCTCAGATATCCCAGTAAACTTGATGCCATCAATTTTTTATGACTATGTTGCTCCTTCCTATATTTTGTTTTAGGAGGGTTTTTTTCAGTGACAGAAGTGGATCCTTTTGTTTCGATTCAAGAAGACTTTTTTTAAAATCTCTCTAACAAGGTAGTGAACTCCAGAACAGACATCTGATTTCAGGCACTGGGGATACCTGGGGGCTGGTTTAAGCTCTAAACTACTCTGAATAGACTTTTATATAGGATGGAAATATGGGAATGCTTTGAGATACAGCTTCAACAGGGATCCCAATTTTAAAAGAGGTTAACTATTAGATGGTCTGGTGTTTCAAATCTAGATTCAAGTGTTTACATCTGGAGACATGCATAAAATCATCATAACAACTACTTTATTTTTGACTGATCTTTAGTTCTGCTACTGTGCATTTTGCAAAGAGAGAACCAAGATCTATTGTTATTGTTAATAATAATAGTAATAATCATATTTTCATCATTAACATTTATATCACACAGGATTCTGAGTCATTCTGATGCCCAAATGAAGAAGGAATAGAGGAAAGGGCCAATCAAATATATACTATTTTTCTACACAGTGACAACTGTTGTTGTTATCAACAAATAGCTCTCTGCTCCACTTCTTCTCCTCAATCTATTTATTACCAATAGTTTGGCTAATTATAAGCATGCAAAAATATGAAATGAAAATAAATAATTATAATTATAATTTCTATTGTGTATCTTGGATTCTGGTGTTTTATTCATTGAATTATGCTTTTTGAATTTGTACATTAAATAATTTTACTAAACCTTCAGGTTTAATAATAACTTTATACTCAAGGATTTATTTTGTTGTATTTATTTGTTTGTCTCTCTTATTTTGCTGTTTGGTGGGGTTTTATTATTTTATTTTTCATTTCTGAGCAACATAAATTATTTAGGTAGTTTTCTGCTCATGGAAAATGGCAGATTTTTGTCTCCTGGATGTAGACAAGTTGATTTTACTCCTGAAACTATTTAGCTGCATAAACAATGCGCAAATGATGCCCAGTACATGAGAATGTGAAGCATGCAGACTTGTCTAGTAGGCATCTCCGGAATGACATATGCCCTAAAAGTCAGCTTGCCATCACTGGGGAAATGGTGACATGTCTGAGGCACTGCTGCTGACATTGCATGAGGTTAATGAATGACAGTGCCAAAATGCCAGCACTTACCTTGTCACCGCCAAAGAGCTACAATTAAATTGCCCCTTAAAGAACTGACAAGTGACGAAAGGGGTTTCAGTGAAGGTCATGAGTATCTAAGATTTCTATTCCTTTGAGCACTGCTGTAATTTCTGATTTGCCACAAAGAAATCACAAGACAAATATCCTCTATAACCCAGCAGTCTTCCCACAGAATTATTAAATTACTGGGGCACAGTTAGTATTAAACCTGTTATATTAAGACTTATTATACGGTACCACAAGTTTACACACTAAAACTGGTCTGTGTCCTAAGTTACATTTCTACCCTGTCCAGCAGTATCTATAAAAAGGGAAGAAAGCCCTCCAAAATGCATTAGAATTTTCCTTTTGAAAGGGCATAGACAATTTTTTTTTTTCCTCCTGAGAAAGGCATGATTTGTATCACCCATACCAAGGGAGGATGGGTACCGTCTAACAAAGGTTTGACTGTGTATCCACTGACAACAGAGGACGGGATGAATGTACCTCTTGTGCTGATATTAATCTGAGAGAAATATTTCAGTCGTCTTTTTTTCTTTCATTAATCAGGCAAAAATCCTATCAAAAGAGGTCACAGAATTTGGTTTCCAGGGTTTAAATGGACACTTTCAAATGAAGCTCATTTTTTAAAGCCCTCATCTTTCTTACTACATGGCAAAGGTAAACCACATTCCTAGAATGTGTCAAACTTTATTTACGTGTGTCTCAGATATATGTGTGAAAGTATTTCCTCTATATTAATTTTATCATGTGTCCGAGTCCTTGCAATACTAGATATTTATTTGAGGGAAAGGGAGCTTTATTTATATTTTTTTATTTAGATTTTAATTCTGCAGATGCTTTGGATTTATATAACTGTATGAACTCAAACCTGAAAGGTAGATAGAAAAAATAAACATAATATTAAGCAAATCAGCAAGAGAACTCTTTCCGTCCGAGCTTTGAAACTAGTGTATACAGAGGGCCTTTAAAATGGAGAAAGGTGGTTTTTTCCCTCCTCAGATGGCAGGAGCTGCAGAATACAGAAGTATTCGCCCAAAAGCAGAGGTGTGAAATGAGGAGGTGGAGAAAAGCCACTGTCAGCTGAGTGACCAAAGCAACCAGAGAGGAAGGGAAAACTAGTTAAACAGGCAAGAGCTACTCCATGGCAAACTCTGAAGTGGGGAGAGCAGCTTCCTATCTTCCAGGAGTCCCCAAAGGAACACTGAACACTGTGTCACTAATTGCTGAGTTCCCTGAAGCTCTCTGCTTCAGGAGTGGCGTCCACATTTAAACAATTCAGTGCCAATACTCTGAAAGACCAGACTTTATCTTGGCTGGAGTTTGTGTCCTCCAGATAGGTTCTGCAGGTAGGGAGTGTGGTTTGACTGCTTTTGGGTGTCCAAATACTCAATCTGCATTATGATGGAATCTACATTGTCATTTCTTTCTAAAATGTGGTTGGATTAATAAAGAATTGTTCAATATTTTTTCTTCAGAATGGCCCGGTGGATTTGTCACAGAATCATGGAATAATTTAGGTCAGAAGAGACCATTGGATGACATCTGGTTCCACATCCTGTTCCAAACAGGGCCAATTTTGTTTAGGTAGCTCAGGACTTGTTCAACCCAGTTTTTACTAACCTTAAGGACAGAGATTCCACAACATCTCTTGGCCACCTATTCCAGTATTTGACTGTTGTGAAGGTGGTTTTTCTCTAATTTTAATTTCTTTTGTTGCAATTTGGTTTTGTTGCCTCTGCTTCTATCAACGAGCACATCTGAGAAGAGTCTGGCTCCTTTGTCTTCAAACAAATTCCTCTCTTAAGAACCTGTGCTGACATTGGCATCCACATAGTATTTGTGCTTTGCCTCTCTAAGTATCTCAGCACTGGGTAGTCCTGCAAAGACACCCTTATGAATCAATTTTGTCCTTGCAGGTCACCACCATTCATTCTGAATTCTGGATATCTCCATATTCTTTCATGATGTCAGAGCATACCAGAACAAGTCACTTAACATCACTGTGAATGTAGGGATGTAGGCGGAGCCAGCTGGATCAGGACGAGATAATGCATCCCACAGGCAGGATGGGGAAACATGTACTTTTAAACCCTGGTGACTTATGGCTTCCCCTGAACAGAACTGGCTGAGCTGTTCAAGCTAAAAGTCTCTTTCAAAAGTAACTCATGTGAACAACTATCCACCATGACCTCAACCATGCCACTCCTGCAAATGGTAAAGACCAAACAATAATACCACAATAGAATGTTTTGAGTATAAGACACATGAATGTAAGAAACCGTTCAGCTATTAAAAATTAATGGTCTGGGTGGACAGCTGTTTGTCATACTTAAAGCCAGGCAGCAGTTCTCTCTTTGCTTTCCAGTCAATCAGATTACCCCTTTTAGAATATACTGTCAGAATCTCAGGGCCACCCTTGGAGTAAACTAGAACTTTGCTTTAGAGCATATTTTTTTCTTGTGTCTCATATGTAGGAAAAGTGATACATATCTCCAAATGTGACTATCCTTAATTTCAAAATCTTACCCATTAATTTGCAATAATGAAGTGTAATGAATATTTATAGAAGATTTTATCTATACCTATTAATTTACCACAAAATGCCACTGATATCTCTGCATTTTGAGTTAATAACACAAGACAGAATTAAATGGAAAGCTGATAAAACTTCTGTTTGCTATGTGAGGTTTTAATATTATCTTGAAAGGGTAATATGTTCCGTATAAATGGGAATTCAGTGTGTAGTTCACTGGCTATGTCATAGAGAACTGAGTAGCTCCATGGATGTAATTGTACTGTTAGTATGGGTGATCATTTCCAACCTCCCCCCTGCCCTGCCCCCCCCCTCCATATTTTAGGCATAAACTAAAACCCCATGTATTTCTACACTTATTAGAAACTGAATGTCCTCACTTCCAGTGATTACTGTGAGACTCTTGAGAAATCTTTCACTTGGATTAAAGATCAGAGGAAAAGCTGTGGTTATAACCCCTACAATTTCACCATCATCTTTGATAAAAGGCTTCAGTCTCAGTCACCACCCATTATATATTCAACTGCATGAGACTTTAGTTTGGCAGAGTTCTTCCCTCTTTAATTGCAACTTTATATATTATTTCTTTTTTTACATAGATTGTATAAAGAAGAGTGTTTGGTTGATGTTTCTATTTAATTGTCTATCCAATGAATGTGTTCAAGATGCGGAAATGTATTCAGGAAAAGAAGGGTGATAAGAAGGAACAAATACCTTCATAATATTTTATTAAACTTAGTTTCATTTTTTTTACAAGACAGATATCCCTTGGGATTTCTAGTAAGTAGAGATGTGGAGGTAAGTTCTGTTCTTTAAAATTCACCAGCATTTTATATTCTGCAACTGCTTTTCACACGAGGGAATAATACTAGCTGAATAAATTAAGCTCACCAAACTAATACTATGTATGGTATAAACTTACTAAATTTCAACACATTTACAAAACAGTTCTGCTGCAAAAATTGATTCTACATTGGTTCACTCTTGCTTGTACAAATTACATAATAATAATCTATTACTGTAAATAAAATTTAAAGTTTTTATCTGTAATCACAGAAATACATATACTACAACAGAAATATCCCAATATAATGCTGACAATATCCTGTTTTTGTTATACTATAAACTTCAGTCTTAATCAGGGGTCTTTGCTCTATTTTATTAATTCTCTACCTGATTAATGCTTTACTCGTTTGTTTATCAGTGCTATTGGAAGAATTTGGGTTCCATTAGATAGAATTCACAGAAGGGAGTCTTCTAGGGAGAGCAAAAGCCTTTTTCTTGGGAGCTCTGGTTACAGAAAGCAGACAGAAGGAAAGAGCTGAAAAGGGTTGTCCTGGAGGTTTTTAGAGGGGGGATGTTGTTTGGCTTTTTTCCCATGCAGCTTGCTGAAAGAAAACTAGCCTAGAAATCAGTTTTTCTGCATGGGCAGCTGTATTTCTCAGAATTTTGAAAACACACTGTATGTCTCTCAGAAGGGAAGTGAAATGTGAAAGTATATGACAGGCAGATATAAGCACAGCTACTATCGGAGCATAAACAAATACACATTTCTATCAAAAATACCAATGTTGAAGCTTTGGGTTCAGCTCAGCTTCTCAAACCCTTAAAATCATTCCTGAACACTGCTTTGAAATCTGAATGGCTTCTCATGTGGGCTACATTTATGCCTTTTTGCTAACTACCAAAATTTTGCACAAAAGTTTTTTTGTTTGCACAAAATACTAGGAGCAGGTCTACACCCGTCCTTACCTACAGACTTGGGTAATGGTGTATTAAAAATGAGGACTTCACTATTAATTCTTTCTTTTCTGTTTGTCTTTTTGTCTTACAAATTTCATTTTTCAGATGGGAAAGCAGGAAAAAAAAGAAAAAAATTACCAAGATTCATTCAACTTAATTGATAAGCAGTCTGGAGTTCACACATAAACAGCCTACATGCTCAGCACAAGGAAATTCAACAAATGCCTAGATTCTATAATTAATTTTTGTCAAAATCAAGATGATACTATCCTTCCTTTTTCCTTCCTAGAGTATCTTATGAGGCTGAAGTCCTTATAATAAATCTTGACTTTTGCAATCTTTTTCTGCCACACTTTTTTTCTTACACATGTACAACTCCAGGACATCGTTATTCCCTGTGAGTTTTCCTGAAAGAAAAACAATTTAAAATAGATAAACCCTGGCGTGGGGGTAAAGATATTCAAGGTCATGTCTCATTATACAAAAAGGTAGCAGCAGATGCCCTTACTTCTCAGGGCCACATGAGTTGTTTCATTAGGGGTACACTGCTAACCCTGTGATAAACTGGAACTAGGCTTAGGACTTTGGCTTAAACCCCAATTTATTTCTCACTCTGGTGCCCAAAATGATGAACTCGAGCATGCCCAAAAAGAACTATTTGTTTTAAATACATACACAAATAATTTCAAAGTAATAAGAGGATGCTTTGGCCATCACTTAGTGTTATCTTTTATGTTCTTATGGAAAATAGCAGAGAGATTGGGGAAGATGAAAAGGAGGATAAATGCATGAGGACTAGATGAAAACACTGAACATGCCCTTGCCTTGTGACTAGGAAAAGTAGAAAGCTCCATAGTTGAAAGAGGGTATTTGGATTCATGAACAAACATCTTCCATTCTTGCATTCTTGAATGTAAACAAAACTGCATTTGAGCTATAGAGTCTCAGAATCACAGAGTCTTAGAATGATGGGGGTTGGAAGGGACCTCGAAAGATCGTCTAGTCCAATCCCCCTACCAGAACGGGATCCCCCACTCCATGATCAATTTCTCTTCCTAGTGACACTAAACTTAACTGCTCAGTACAAAATATCATAATGGTACAGTTCTGAAACACAGGCTGATCTTGTTTAGTGCTGAAAGAAAAAGGAAAAAGGAAAATAAAAATAAAACTGAAATGAAAAAGAAAAAGAAAGAAAAATATTAAAAGAAAAGAAAAAACAGTGCTGAGATGAAGCACATGTACTAAATGAAATAGCTTCTCTGTAAATAATACTTTAACAAATGCACCTGGTAGGGAAAACCATTATGACAGAGCTGCAAGAGAATGATGTGCGTGGACCTAGCCCTCGAAATTGAATATCTTGAGCAATGCACTTCTCCAGCAATTTCATGCATTTTCTCAGCTAATCTCACATCACTGATCTCAAGCTTGTCGTATTGATTTTAAAGGGGAGGTAAAAAAAAAGAAAAAAGGGGAAGGTAGCTTGCCTTTGTCAATCCAGAACACGGTTGCCAGGCAACTTGATGACCTGACTTGGGATGGATTGTTACAATGACCTGACTAAATATCCCCAAATCACCTGAGAATTTGTAAAGAAAATACAGGAAAGTTGAATTATTGCTGCAGTAATAAGTATTAGGTTTCCTGCTCTCCTCTATAAAGAATAATATATACAAGGTGTTCTTGCTGGAAAAAAGGCAAAGACTATTCTTTGTGTCAATTAAAAATGGACAAGTATGTAAAAGAGGAAGAATGGTGTAATTGATATTGTAAACTCTTTTATTTTACATTATTTCCATTTAAAGTACTAGAATTCACATATATAATTAATTTAGTGTAACTTGTTATAAATGGAGACTGCTTCACGACACGCGTGCAGATGAAGCTAAGAATTTCTAAATAAAATGTTCAAAATGCTGATTTATTTGGCAAATTTTCATCTTCATTTAGCTGTAATTAAGTAGCACTTTGTATTTTCAGACTGAGATTCTAAACTTAGTTGCACTGGCTATATCAAAAATATCACTAACGTTTTTTACTACAGTCAAAGCCTGCTTTCAATCAGGTTTTAACTTTGCCAAATACTAACCATACTGGCATTGGGCAAATTTTGGTGAAATAGCAGCTGAAACGATTCAATCATTGTTTCATAGAATGATTTTATCAACAGTGTTTCAATTGCTGTTTGTGCTGACAACTGCAAGCAAAAGGAAGACACTTTGACCTATTTTTAATAATGTCTGCAGCACTTGCTGTTTTCATAGTTTTCACTTAATTGAGTCTTAAGAAGGCAACTCTGAAACTGTATTACATTCTGAAGGTTACTGTGCTCTCTGTCGAAAGGAAGCATCCAGGAGAGAGATATTTCCTACTGAGAGGTACGCAGAATGGTTGAAAATCTAGAAGAGTTTGTGAATGATTTGAAGCTGAAGAGTGTGTTTTGCAATTCCATTAATCTATAGAGGCCTTGATAAGATTATGGTTGGTATGTGAAACAAAACACTTTGAGGGAGGATGCAAAATGCACCAGTCCTAAATTCAGTTAGAAGTTGCTACATAACAGCATTCCAGACTGAAGTTTTCTGTGAGTAGCTTTGCCATCGTGAGCTTTCTACAGTGAGAAGTTAATGAAAAATGATCTGTTTCAGAAAGACATATGGCACTCAGAGTGATAATTCATTAAATGACACAAAGTCACTATGTGGAACTGCACCTCCTGAGTCAAAAAAACCCAGTCTTTGGGATTAGGTGGAAGTACCGTAATGGATTATATCACTTTGCAGTAATACATATTGTAGGTACTGGCAGGCACTGGAAAACCATGCTTAAACACAGCAGTTGATCCTTCTCTAGGAAAGATGAGTGGATAATGTTCTACAAACTTATAGTTCAGACATTAGTCTTAGTATTAAGAAAACTTCTATTAAGGGAAAAAAATAGGAGTAGAGGTGGATGCAAACTAGGTGCCACTAGATCTCAGTAAGATTTAGTGTTTCTCATTTAGTATTGTATTCCCCTTGAGCAATTCAGATTAAGGTGAAGATTAAGCAATTCAATCTAAGGTGAAGATGAGGTTTAATGTAAGGATCTTAAAGATGACAAAGAACTGTTTAGAGTAGGCCTCAGTGGATTGTACTGAAGAGTTATCAGAAAAGAGAGATGCCCAACAGAGAAAGATTCTGGGGCCCATATTTTTAATATTGCAGTTTGTGACTAACTCAGTGCTGCAGGCTTACTTCCTCTGTCCACTGGTTGGTGGAGAGATCATGAACGAAATGAGGACCTACTCTCTGCATTTGTGTGGTCTGATGGACCACCCTCTAAAACATAGCTTGACCACCTTGTAGTCAACAGACATGGTGAAATGTTATAGAAGAAAAACAAGAAGTCAAACTTCTGTAGACCAAGTACAAGAAATCCTTCCATTTCTAATACTAAGAGAAAGGAAAACCAAACAAAAACCCAAAGACTATAAAACTGTTTGACAGATTGGTCATAACCATAACATGTCCACAATATTTTGTAACCTTTCAAAGCGTGTGGTGGGTATCTAAATTGTTTCTAGGTAAAGATCAGTAAGTCTATACAAAGGATTGTGTGATACACTATAAGTGATTTTTTTTCATAACCAAAGGTTGATGATGAGACTTCCTGATGTTCTTTTAATGCAGGTAGAAGGACACATTTTTGTCACGTATTGTCATGTAATCAAATTTTTTTTTGTCATGTATTTTTTCTATTGAAAATATATTTTAGTCATGCATTTATATTGAAATATCTATTTACTTCAGTTTGCACGTAAGGTAAGGAAAAGTGAAGAACATTATATTTTTCCTTTTCCCCGTAACTTGGATTATTTCCTCAGGTACAGGGGGGATTAGCCACTAGACCTTATGCTCAATGGAGTGCTCTGAAGCACCTCACAATGTTGAAAAACACATTTAGCTTGTGTGTCCTTCCAATGCTCAGAGTTAAAAGTGATTGCTAGATGCTGGAACAGGAAGCTATTTTCTCAAGGTCAGAGTCTTAGGAACTGTTTTTTTTCCTCAGTATTGTGGGCTGTAATTCATGTGTTCAATCATATCTGCTGTTCTTCAGTGGCATACTGTGAGATTTTTGGACCTTTGTCCTTCAATACATAAGTTTATAAACATGGTAAATACTGTTTGTCTGTTGTGGCATGGGAAGGGAGAAAATAAAAGTTTATTATACAGTGCTACTGTGACCTGTATAATAATGATCTGAATTACATGGTTCAGGTAGTTTGTTTTTTTTTCTTTAAGGCTCTTCACGTGCATTATTAGGTGGGCATGAGTTGAGATGGGGTGATTATCAAGGTGTCATTCATTAAGAATTCACAAATCTGTATATGTCATTGGCAGTTTCCTAGACTACTTATTCTTCACCTTATTAAAGCCTGAAAGGCTTTTAGTAGTACCTGGATCTAGAGATTTTCCTTTTCCAATTTTGTCTGCCTTAAGGAGTAGAAATCATAAAGGTCAATCAAATAATTTCAGGTTCTCTCTGGAAATTATTTCTTTTCATTATTCCTGTAGGGTGTTCAATAGCAATCTGGCTTTTGCTTAACAAGAAAACATCCTTTCTGTTCACAGGTCTTTTCTTTTTCTTCTTTTTTATTTTTACAGAAATTAACAGTCTACAAAAGATAATGAGCTCAATGAATCTTAATAACACAAGTTACAGCTGACTGACGAGTAAGTACATGGCTGTCATGTAATCTAATCATGGTGTTATAATTCAATTATCTATTGATTTTAGTTACCAATAGTATAGTCTAACTGTTGCAGAAAAACATTCAATATCTGTAAAGTTTTGTGATTAATACAAATTATATCAGTCTCAGGCATTATTGAACTAAGACATTATAGAAATGTATGTGTGTTATTTTTAATAAAAACACTGTTCCTTTTCATATATTACTAGCTATGAGCTATACTGGAGTTTCTTCTAGTAGTAGATCAAATTAATTATCGTTGGAAATAAAGTGGGGACTCTTTGTTGTTTATTTAACACCTATGTAGATCAGATGCTTTATCATTTGGCACTTGTACAGTCATTTGTACCTAAGCAAAATGAACATAAAACAGGCATGAAGCCTTATTTTCCAGACTGTTGATTTATCTACCCCTTTGGACTAGCGTAGATGACTGCACAAATAGCAAAGTATGTTGCTCTCAGGCATGAAGAGAGAGTCGTGAGTCCAATTATAAATGCTAGGCTGAATTGCCAGATGCACTACTACTTCAATGAGTCTCATGCCACCCTAACACTTCTTTTACACCAAGGACTTGGGAAGGGGAAGGTGAGAGAGAATTTCTCCCATTTTCTCAGCTGTGGCTTTATTAATTTCTCATTGATGATAGTAGCCAATTGGTGCTGGTGGAGCCATTAGTGCTTTGCTCCCCACAGTCTTGTCAGAGCTGTTATAACAGGGAGAAGCCTAGAAGAGCAGAAGAAGCTCTGTCTAGTTTTATCCAGCAATGGAGGCAGACAGTAAAATATATTTAACTTGGTCTGAGGAGGGAAATAAAGCAACAGATAGGTCTAGCTACATCCTGGTCCAACATTTCAAAACAAAACAGTGGGTGGTACTTTAAGATGAATTTTGATCTCATGTTAGAAATTACATATTTTCAAAAATATCTACTGCAATAATCACTTTAAGGACGTCACCAACAGCATTTCTCTACTGAGTTTCCCAAATAAGATTCAGCAGAAGTGATGAGTTGAGAAACAAAGTCACAAGAAGTCATAAATCTTTTTATTATTGTCACTTGATTATATGAACTTGCTTTATTTAAAGCAGAAAAGCCTGGTGTCAAGAACAATGTCATTTTGGACTTTGTTCCAAAAGTCTAATTTTGGATTTAGGTGTTTAATTCCTACTTTTTGTATGTGGTCCAACAGTTAGTTCTGCACCAGCGAGTACAGTCCCCAGAGTAGTCTTCCAGGCTACTGGTGTTTGAATCCTGTTTGACCTGTGCCAAGGGCCAAAGACTTTGGACCCAGTTCATATGTTGTAAAATGATACTTTCCTAAGAGCTGCTGATGTCTTTCCTGACTTGCTCGGATTTCAGCTCATGCTGCACTAAAATTAACTGTGTATATATTTTGCTTTACTATATATTTTTCAAATACTATAAACATCCACATTAACTGTTCCCTGAACATGGTTACACCAGAATCTTCAAAATCTGAGTCTTTCACCTGACAGATCTATCGATCAACTTAAATGACTTGGCTTGCCAGCTTGCCTGTATACCACTTACACTAACAGCCTAAGAGGACCAGCAAATAATGAAAGTAATTCAAGATGAGAGCCTTTTATGACTATCACACATAATTTACATGTATGGAATAGTATATTAAAATGACTTAGTAAAAAGAAAAGCCATTGCAGAGAATTACTTTTTAATGTCATTGTTTACCTCACTTCTTGTTCCAAAATGGCACAAGCCCAGGCAGTTTGTTTTGTTGCTGGCACTGCCAGAAGACACAGACGGCAAGTTAAATGTAATAATCAGTCTGCCCACTTTGGTGAAAGTAATACTTTATCTCATGCTCACAAACGGATACCTATCACCAGCCCCTGTGCATAATCATTTTAATATGTGTGGCATCTTGGCTGAAGAGCAATTCTCATATGTAGTCTTAAAAGATTAGCAGTTCTTCAGTATGACTCAACTTTGCTCTCTTCTGAATTCTTTTCTAAGGGATATCTCCCGTAACAGATGAAAGTAACACAGGAAGGGAAGCCTTCTACAGCTTTGGTTTTGCTAGCATGGCTGACACTGGAGAACTGGTGGCAGGGGCTTCTGTTATGTACCATAAAAAACCTCACAGGATGCCTGCTCTCCATGTTCTCAGATTGCTGGCCAATGTAGTCATTTTACTACAAGTTTGTTCCGTCAGACAAATATATAAAAGCAGCTAGGATATGTTTGTGGCTTTTACTGTTTCACTGCAAGTTGCTTGTAGAGATTTTCATTGATGTTATCTTGAGTGGGCTGTGATTCTTCAACAGAAGAAGAGTTGAGTAAGTGAGGGACGCATTTTGCCATTCACTGACTGACTTGTTTTCTTTATGCATATGTACTCAGATTTTGGAATAATGATGGAATATAAACATCTTCATTCAATCTTGTTATTAATTTTATTCAATATATGCCTCCAACCATAGCGCATAAAATAACAGGGCAGTGTGGAAATAGCTATGAAAGATGCCTTTTAGCATAGTGGGGTGCAGAAGCATCCTTCCACCTACTGTGAAGGCCCTGCAACATTGTCAGCTTGCAGTCACAACACTCATTCAAAACCAACATTATTACACAGACAGTCAAACGTTGTTGAAAGCAAACTATTTAAGGATTTTTTAGGAACACATAATCATAATTATAATGCAGGAAAAAAAATCTGAGGAAATACGGTGCTCTAATTCTCTGCTTTTACATGCACCTGAATAGATTTACAAATTAAAAATTACACTGCTGTATGCTGGGAAGTGTAGCCTCAAAGATGGCCAGGCATTGCAACAGCTCTCACGAAATCATCCCATTGTTTGCTACTTCAGTTAATTTTTCTCAGGCTCCCAGTACAACCTAGTTTGTTCTGAAAGTGATGGGATCTTCATGACCCAGTTGACTCAAAAGGCATCTGAGTTGATTTGGAATGGAAAAGAAAAGGAGCAAGGTTTATACTGGCAGACAAGATGTGAGGCCAAGTCTGCAATATGAGCAGACAGTCCTGTGGCATGCCTTCAATCCTGTTGACTCAACCTGCGTGCAGATCAGCTCCACACTGGGCTCCACCGACACACATGGTTGGATTTCCTTACAGAGGAAAAGCAGATGTGGACTGTTTCCAGGCTGTGTGTACTCCAACATGTCCCTTTATGGAAGCAGTCAAAGGCCAGGGCTGCGTTGTCCAGTGTGCAACACACTTCTGTATGCAGATAGAGCGCATAGTCCTAGGAGCAGGACTGTGGGAGCCACCTGAGGCACTCCTGCTGTCTTGTGTGGATTTACCTAAATCTTAACAGGATAATATTTAGCATCTTTAAGAATACATAATGGAGGCACCACAACTCAATAAAATACATGCAAACTAGCAAAAAAGGAAGAGCATGATGTGGATTTTGTCTCTATCACAGAAGTAAACACTGCAATTACATATCTTCCTGGGCAGGGTTTACTCACAGAAGAATCACCTCAAACCTTTTGGGAAGGAAAGAAAAAATCTGACACCATCAGTAAAGCTAAAATGGCCAAATCTAGTTTTTCAGTGGAGCTCCCCAGCAGGGAACATCCTTTTTATGGCATGACCCTGCAAATCTTGTCCCTCAGCAGCGTGGAGCAGAGGCACACAGAGGAGGTGGGCACACACTTAGATGTCAGTTCGTGTGGATGGAGAGAGACCCTGCAAGGTAGTTCTGCTGTCAGCGGATCTTGCTGCCCCTCCACATCTCACCCTGGGCAACCATGCATCTATAGGTATAGGTTACAAAGATTCACAGTTTCTTCTAATGACAAACACTGTCAAAGTACCATGGTATCTTCTTACTTGTCAGGTTCTGCTATCTGGAAAAGAAAAAGGTCAAGATGTGAATGCTGATCTAAAAATAATTTGAGCTAAACCACCTCTTGCTTGAATATATCATGTTGTGGGCATACAGTTCCAAGGAGCCTAAGGAACGTAAGAGAGCAGCCCCAGGCAATACTGCAAGGGGCATGCACGTGTTACTGCACAGATTTAAAAACCAAAGCTGACAAACAGACTTGCCTAAATTGGGTGGGTTGGTGCTCGCCCAGAGCTGTCACTAATTCAATGCAGATTGTCTGTGTAATATGAGTGCTTATTTTCAAAAGAAACAGGGTGGAAAAAGTGTGTGCAATTCTCAGGAGAGTCTGATTGCAAAAGGCATGGTTGGAGCTGATTAGCCTGTTTACCCTGCCAGTTTTCACACACAGACAGATAGGCAGTCTCATGCATTTCCCCAAGCAGATTCTGGAGAAGGCTGATGAAGAAAATTAAATCCAGTTCAATTTCCATTTTTAACTCAGCCCGTTGTTGTAATCAGGGATAGTGCTTCAGCTGGAGATATCTTGTACTAAGTGGGAAGAAAGGCATGATTTCTGAGACTATCTTTGTGGCAGATCTTGAGTTCCTGAACTTATTCCCTCCTCTTTTCCTCAAGGGCCTCGATTTCTTAATCTATTGGTCATAGTGCAAAACCCACTTGCATTTTCTTTCAAAATTTTTGTGCTGGGCCACATAGGGACTATTTTTATTCATTGCATTTAAAGTTACTTACAACATTTAGGTTAGTTGCAAGGTCTTTCTTTTTTTCCCTTTGCATACTTGCAGAGTATTTCATTTCATTTCATTTCATTTCATTTAATGACAGGAATAGAAGTCTTCCTTTCTAAATGGTTCCCTGTACTCCAATGGTTTGGAGTCACAGCCTGACACCTTCACCAGCCATTCCTATGGTTTCTTCTCAAGTCTCAGATGGTTCCATAACTGTGCTTGTATTATTGCTGCTCTTTAACTGAAAGAGGAATTTTACTTCCCTAATTTTAAATTCCTGTTCCTTTTTCCTGTAAATAGGAGCAGCTCTAATGCAAGTCAACTTGAGTTTTTAATTTGGGTCAGCTTATTACATGGCCCTAGGGATCCAAAGATGGTGCAGGGACAACTGCATTAGCTCTGAGGGATTCCCACCATTTGGACTGATTTTTCTGAAGGACAGACAGCTTTGGTAGTAGAATACTTATACTCCTTAGAATAGGTTAATATTTATGTTGATTTTCATTAGCTACTAAGCTATTTTAGTAGGTTTCTATTCTGAATTACAAAGAGAGGTGGGTACCTTCAGATGGCAGTTTATCCCTCCTCTTATGATTCCTCTTCCATTCCCTCTGAATGTCACTGCACCCTAGGAAGGCAAACTTTGCCTTAAATAATAAAGAAATGAAGAATTTGGAATGGTAGGAGAAGGCATCAGTAGGAAAATACATAAAATACACCAAAGCAAAACGGAAATGTATGGTAGAGCAAGCACAAAACCAGTAGGCAAAAAGAGACACTAGACTGTTCTGGCACAGTAAAAAGCCTTGATAGAGTGTGTAAATACAGTTTACTTGCACAAGAAGGATCTTTTATCCCTCTTGCTTCATATTTCTTCCAGCTTGAGTGGAAGTGCAGTGAAATATAGAACTGAGAAAGATGTGTCTTTTTTAAGACAGATTATTCTATGTGCCTGCTTCATGTTAAAAAAAATAAATTTATGTGTTTGGTTGGTTGGTTGGTTTTGCAAAGCAAAATAGTTCAAGGCAGTTTTTGTGCCTAAAACTTATATTTTACGACAAATTGGGGGCTACATATTGCTTGTTGCCTGTCTAATGCCTAAGGACATTTTCCGAATGGTGTTTTCTTATGCATGAAAAGTCTCTTTCTTAGAAGTAACATGGTTATGCAAATAATGCCTTGCCCAACTTTACACTCTGAAATAAAATTACAATAAAATTTCTAAGCTATTTATCTCAACAATAATATTTGTGAAATATCTCATTTCTGACCAAAGAGGTTTAGGGAAATGTTTGTAACACAGAGACACCCCATACCACAGGGGGCACCCTGAAGATACTGCAGGGTTTCAATTTGTCAACTCTTGTTTGCACAAAGACAACCCTTTTTCAGTTGTCTGGGATCGTAAAGATTGGATTATGGGCTTATTTATGTGAAATAAATACACTGTGAAAGTGATGTAAAGCAAATTTCTGGGTAGGGAGATGCCTAGCTTTATTATAGTCAACATGCAGCCACTTGCAGCTAGTGAGTAGGAACAACTATGGTTATGGGAGGTTCATCATCATAGTGTCTTGGCACCAGACTGAGGCTGCAGGGAAGATTACTTTTCACTCTGGGTCATTCTGCTGATCTCTGCAATTATAGCAGGCAGAAGGAGGATAAGGTGTAAGAGTGGTGGTTCCACCCAAGCCCTCCTAGAAGAGGCATTTTCATGTTCTGGTGATGGGACACCACTTAGTCCGTTGCACCAGATGAAGGACCACCTAAAAACATTCACATGGAATGAAGTAACCCATAAAGAAGTAGTTTTAAAAGATCATTTTTTAAGCCTTTTTATGGGAGTAGCAGAGAAATGTATCATTCTTACCGCTCACTTTGCAGTTATTATACCACAGAGGAAGAAGGGAACAAACAAAATCCAGACAGGATTGCATGCTGAGATATCACTGTAACTGTACTTAGAGCTTCAGGTACTCATATAGGCTTGAGAGAATTGTGTTTTATGATTTTTGAATACAGAGGTATTTTGGACCTTAATATTAAAAAACTATGAGGAAAATTACATATAAATATTGTGTGTGCATATATTTACATGATTCACAGAGATTTATATAATTTTGGGAGTGATAACTGGATTTCATTACCATCTTTCCATTTCCACTGAAGTTCTCTGACTTTTTGGCTGTTCCATCAAGCTCTTAAACATTGTGTTTCAGTATGTGACCCCCTCCAGGGACACAGGGGGAGGAATGTGTAGCTTCTGCTTCCCAGTTAGCTGGCTTAAGGATGTGCCAAATGCCTTCCTATCATCTCTTCCAGAACAAAGCAAATTCTGAGCATCTGCAAATGTGCACCTCTACATATTCAGAGAAATTTAAAGAGAAAAGCAGCATCTCAGACTTTAGATGGCTGAACCTCACTTTAGAATTTGATGTCTTTGATTTAAATCCTTAATGCTTTTGTCCCTGCTACACTTCAACATCTTTGCTGAAGAGCCGAGACACTGCAACCAAATTATTTTAAGACGTTACATAACTGCATTGCACAGCTAACTGTATGAAACAGTTTCACTAAGTAACATGTGCAGCTTGCTCTGAGTCAGATTCAGATGCCCTTTCTCGTGTGGAATATTTCTATGCTGCTCATCTAATTAGAAATGCCCAGACCAGCAGTTTGTTCAGTTTTGTTCAGTATCCTTATTTTGGAAAGGTACAGAAGGTACTGACACATGATGTTCAAATACCTTCCCATCAGCAGAGGATGGCAGTTGCCTCAGTACCCACAGTGTGACATGCATTTACAATTCCCTTTACATCATTACTCCTAAGGGTTCCACGTGGCACTGTTGACAGGTAACAGGCTCTTTGAACAGTCTTTTTTGCATTTTGGTATTATCACTGGTTTCTAATAATTGAACGTGGAGCAACAGAAACAGAGAATTTTGAGCTGCAATGCAAAACATTCAGAAAATAATCCGGTCAGAAACCTCAGGCTGCCACTGCAGATGCCTTTAAGTTCCCTGATCACCTGGTTTCAGACATTAGTGCAGCTGACAGTTTCCCAATTAGGGACCGAAATGCTAACCAGTCTTGCGGCCTTACTTTGTTACTGCAATGCCATTGTGTTTCTCTTTACTACGCTTCTGAAACAAATAAGAAGGAATCATAATTTGGACCTTTCAGAAGCCTGTAACCTCAAGAAGACAACCAAAGCAGGTCCAGTAAGTGTGAAAGAGTTCAGTCACACTTTGCACTCATGTATGTAATCAGAAAAGATTCGAGACCTCAGTAAATACAGTCTGAACCATCCATACTACTGCTTTCACTTTTGTCCATGCTGCCAGCTTATCTGTCTGCTGTTTCAGCATTCTAGTAACTTCAGTGGGACTGCTAAAGACATGCCCAGTTCAGCCATTTTTCTTGCACAGCTGAAATGGTACAAAATGGATGAGATAAAAAGGGGACAAAACTAGAGCTGGCCTTTTCAGCCCAGTTGCTGTCATTTGTTCCTATTCTTCTCAAGGTGGATGAAGGAAAACTGTGAGCTTTCATTTAATTTGGCCAGAGCTTGCATATCATAAAGGAGAACTGCTGGATTCAAAGTTGAGGCAGTCACAGAATAAGATGTGGCTGAGTGGGGACGTGTTGTGGACTCCTGTAGAGACCCCGTAGTCTAGCAGCCGCTGGATCACACTCAGGTGGATTTGGTTCTTGATCCCCATTGCGCAGCACTAGGGGCTCCCGCTGAGGTCTGCACTCAAGGGGAGGGCTGAGTCTGAAACCGCTGTCTTGCAGCCAAACAAGATATTGCCGTTTTGGCACTTAGTGGAAAGCAATGAGGTATATCACACCTCTGTGTGAGACAGAGCCTTTCACTGAGCTCTGTGGGTATTAGCAACACAGTCCTTTCCTGAAGAAATGTTAGGGTGGGTGAGCTGTTTTTTCTCCATGTTTCCCTACGTATTCTTCCAAGTGCTGAAAATGGCAGATGCAATCCATATACTAGTGAAGGTTGCAGTGGAAGCATCACAGAATTGTTGTCTCACATCTACAGATGCACCATGTAATAAAATCTACACTTCATAGGGTGCTACAACATTATCAACCTCATTTCAGAAAGCTTGTTAGGATCTGAAACTAGTGTAACTGGTGGGTGACTGTCTGCCACTATCTAGAACTGTGTCAGTCCTAGCAATCCCATTTCCCGAAAGCTTTTATTAGAAATAATAATTGACAATATTTTCACAGAAAGTAAGGATAAATGTATTATTTTCCACGAACAATCTATATATTACTGTCCTTCTGGAATGCACTGCCCAGGGAGGTGGTGGAGTCACCAACCCTGGGGGTGTTCAAGGAAAGACTGGATGTTGTATTGAGGGATATGGTTTAGTGGGAGCTAGTAGTAATAGGTGAATGGTTGGACTGGATGATCTTCTAGGTCTTTTCCAACCTTAATAATTCTGTGATTCTGTGAAATGAATACTGAACTCTATTACTGAAGAGATTAGTATCCTTTAAGTGCATAAAGATTTTTATGTGCAGTTTAATAGGATCAGAATTAGAAGCATTAGCACTGATACTTAAATGGGAGCTCTGATCCAACCTTAAGCTCTCTGAGTCCTGAAGACAATACTTATTACATCAACTTAAGTATCATCTTCAATGCCATTAAAATTAAATATGAGTACACATCAATTTCAGCGTCAGGAGACGTACTGTAAAGATCAACAATAATTTTAGCTGAAGATCTCTCTGGAAGCCCATAAAGCCTGAATATCACAGTATGAGCTATAGAGAAATTAGAGCTGTTTGAATAGTACTTATGGATATAGAATGCTGTTATTTTTGTCTTTCGCTTTTACAGTGCATTCCTGCAATTTAGAAATTCATTAAAGTGAAGTGAATCTCAGCATTGTACACAAATGAGGATATTTGAAAAGTCTTTAACACTGCATACCTCAAACATCTGTGTGCCGCACAAATGCCTTAAAATCTGTTTGGAAATTATGCAGTCCTGTGATTAGTGAAATATTCAGACATGGTATAGCTGAACTGAAATGCTAACATGACAAAAGAGTGAGATTCACTGGCAGGTCCTGACTGTTTTGTGCCACTCCAGTGATGCAAGGAAATAGTAAACCTGTGCTGTCTGCTGTGCTGTGGCTGGTCAATAATTGCTTTGTGGCTGCAGGCTAGAACAAGGTAGATGAAGACTATTGGTGAATCTGGCTCAAATATTCACAATTACTCATTCTTACCTTCATCCAGCTTTGAAGAAAATATATTAACTGCATCCAGAATATAATAAAACTACCGTTTTTTCCATTGCTGAAACAATAATTCTTTTAATAAAGTTTTGGCAGTAGTTCTTACCTAAGAGAGGTACCCAAAGTGAGAGTTTAGGCTCATTAAGGTCCTAATGCTCTGGGAGAATGATCTAGTGCATGTCAGCTGAGCTACAGTAGCTTATCTGCATTCAGGCTTACTGTAAACATTTCTCTGAGCTGAGACTTGGACTGGCTCACACAACACCTTACTGCGGTTCTGGACCTTCTAGACCTTGCTCCCCAAGCCTTCTGACATGGCCTCTAGCACTGGTCCAGGTTCAGCAGAGGCACTCCACTGATCTGCAGAGTCTGTCTGACGTGCCGGCTATTCAGCCCTCCTACCTTCCTCATACACAGCACTCCTTTGCATGTTGCTGGGGGCAAGCAGAGAGAGATACCCACGTCAGCATTTCCAGTTTAATTTCCCCGATTTTGGGCTCTTTAACGTGCTAACTCTTCTATTAGCTGTTGATACTTAGAGTTAAGGTTAATTCCTAAAAAAGTCGTGTTTGCACAAGATCATCAATTCTGCCAGAACTCTGCTTTCGCAGGTGACACTGCTGAGGAAGCAACATCTGGCTGAGTGAAGCCGGTTTGCCTACTAACATGCCAAAGGGGATAGATGGCCTAACAGCAATGCATGTTCCTTAAGGCTATCTGGTAGCAAGGCTCATTAGGCTACAGGAATGAAGAGGATTAATCCTATGGGCTATGAAAGGGTCTGAAAGATCTGCAGATACAGATGGGGATCTTTGTAGACTCAGGGATGATGTTACTGAAGCAGGAAGGTGGGATGTGTTTGGTAAAGATAGAAGATTGGCGTAGCTGTTGTTTTAGAGTGAACCCATGAAGTCAAGCATAGAAGATCTGTCATGAGAAAGGTTTTGAAAGAAAAGGTTGGGTGTAGAGACTTCATAGAGCCAAAAACAGACATTGGGAATGCTAGGGGAAGATCAGAGAGATCACAGCTCTGTCTAAGGAGCTATAGTTTTCAGACAGCCTATGCTCAGAATGGTCAGGAATCAGAAAGGACCTGGATTACAAGGACCTCTCCATTACAAGGAGTAGCCTGTCAATTTAAAGGTGGGGACATACTGACTAGTATTGCTCCCTCCTCTGTTTCTGGTAAAGTGATTTGATATACTCCTGTCACATCTGTACATGGCAGTTTAATCTAGTAATCCTGCTCAAAAAAGCAAACAGCATAATGAAAATGTCTTTGATATTGGTTTCAAGCCAGTCGTTAGATGAGGAAGACCCTTAATGTGGTTTAAAGTTAACCTGGGCTGGCAGATTTGCCATTGCTTACTGCGTAACTGAAAGGAGTTTGTGGCAAATTCAACAGCAATGTAGAACAGCTCTGTCCCACAAATACTCCTTTATACCAGTTGCATGTATTTGTTCTATCACTGATATGTTTTGTTATGTATCTTTCATTTATTTGACTTTTAACTGTTAGTAACCAGTACTGTCACTAATGGCAAGACGGGAAAAGGACCTGAGTGGGATGGAAAGTTACAAATGGAAAGGACTTCCTTCATATGTCTTACTCATTTCTCTGTGCTTTAACAACAGTGGCTTGGCTTTTAACGTGACCAGGACATGCCAACACTAACGTAGTGTCAGGAGGTCTCTGCAGACGTTTTCTGCAGAAAAACAGATCACCTCCACCACCACTCCGGGCTCTGAGGGGATTCAGAGCACAGGACAAATTAACCCATTTTATCCTGCACGCTGTTGAGAAAAAACCCTTGCCTGCAGGGAAGGCTTTGGCAAATCCCTTCTCAAGGACAGTCCATTAGGTTCTCAAATTACCTGAGCAGACCCACTGTTTTCACGGGTAACCTTCTGTCATATTAAAGGTGGTGATTGGGGAATTAATTTTTTACGCACGGAGAGATGAAAAATGTCTGCAAGGTCAGAATTGCTGTCTATTTACAGACAGCATTTATCTATCTCTTTTCCATCAACCTTTCCATCTACCTTTCTTATATATTAATGAGGTATCAGTAGATGTATTAACAAAGAGGAAAACCACACTGAGATTTCCTATGGCAGAAACATGCTCATAGTAAGGATGTCTTGAAACAATTTCATGAGCAGCAGTCTCCAAACCACCCAGAAAGGCTATATCCTTCTGGAGATCTAAGGAGTTAATGCTTATTCGTCCATTTCTAATGTCACACGGAGTGTAAGTCCAGTTACTATAATGGGAAAAGACAAAAGTTGTTTCTAAAGACCTGGAAGCAGATATCCCTGCACGTCTTGCAGCAGCTAAGTAAATTAAATTTATAATACTCATATTGATACTTGCTGAAATGAAAAGTATTCTACTGCATTCTAGAGGCAGAGATTTAACTTTTGCTGGAAATTTTTCTTATTACCGAAAGTGTACGTGTCACTGATGAGAGGATTAACAAGACTAGTAAACGAGAAGAGCAAGCTGTATTCTGTACTGAGTTTTGCTCAGAAGAAAGGTTTGACATTTTTGCTGATGTCAGCTGCCATGGTAGACCCTTGTCATTTGTACAGAAAAACAACACCTCATTACAAAAGATATAATTTTTTCCATTCTCTTTTAATCTCACCAATTATACCCCACACTTACAGTCTAACTGAGTGGCACTTTGTTCAAAACATGCAGAATGGTGCTGGC
Source organism: Porphyrio hochstetteri (assembly GCA_020800305.1). Taxonomy (NCBI): domain Eukaryota; kingdom Metazoa; phylum Chordata; class Aves; order Gruiformes; family Rallidae; genus Porphyrio; species Porphyrio hochstetteri. Next base: position 107,422,725 of record CM036907.1, read on the forward strand.
TTGGGATCATATGTCAGTGTGAGAAGAACAAGGTTGAAAATAACAGCTAAAATATTTTGATACATAATCTGAAAAGAATCATGAAACCTGTGAAAGGACCTTTTGAACAATATTCTAAGGATAGCTTCTGCCTCTTACAGTGAACAAAAAACCACTGATATAATATGTATATGTCAAATGCATGCATTTTTATACCCTGGGAATGTAGATCTCTGCAGAACAGTGGCTTTTATTTGTACTACTTAGTACAAACAACATTTATGTGTCTCAAAATATTGTACATTGAGAACTCTCTGGAGCTGTTCAGAAAAGACAAAAGTTATCACTAACAAAGATTACAGCAGTTCCTGAGGGAATTTGGCAAGCCTGTTGAGTATACAGGGTCATCAGCCTGCAAACAGACAATGACAAAACACCTTTAATTGTATTTTTTAAAATTCTGTCTGACTGAAGAGGCTTCAGGGTAAGGTCCTCTCTACAAAGTCTAGTTTCTTCAGCAAAACTTCAGTGACCATTGTTATACCAGTCCTGAGTAAGATCTCCATTACAGGTATTAGCTGCCCTGTGAAAGAGTGACTCGGGTTATTACAGTAAGAGATGGAATAAGTACTTTTCTAGTGTGAGGGAAGTTTGTCTTGTACAAGATATCATTAAATGGAAATCCAGCTTCTAGAGCCGTTCAAGCAAGTTCATTCTACTTATTAGGGAAATTGATAACTTTATTTTGACTGCCTCTGATTCAGTTATAAAGTGGTGCAATCTGCAAAACAAGAACTGTAGGGCTGTGGTCACTAGTTATGGAGCAGCAGAGTATCTGCTTATGCATGTTGTTGAGATAAGTTGTTGAGCTGAGCTTGCAGCAGAAGGAATAGGATTGGGATAGGGGACAGGACAGGGGAAGCATGATTGATGATGATGACTAAATGAGGAGAATAATTGTACTTCTTAAGCAGTGTATGAAGAAGATAAAAAAAGGAAGTTATCTTTCCCTTCATAATGGATGACAGGTTTTAGCTGTTCTGGTTGCAGCTTTACACAAGGAAAACAGCTGAACTTTGAGCTCAAAGTATCTTCAGTATCGATACATCCTGCCTAAGTATTCTCTCACATGCATGGTCTCCTGGGCTGTCCCATTTCCCTTTCTACTCCTCAAGTAGTACTGGGGCAGCTAAAGCAATTGCACAAGTGGAATAATTTGCATTGTCTCCTAGAGCAAGAGCATTCACAACTTAAGAGTTCTGGACATTTTCCCTGGTTAGTGCTTGCTGTTGACTCATAGACAAAAGAAAGCTTTTCAACAGCTCACCAAATACATCTGCACCATGGGGAAGAGTAATAAAGGTTCATGAGAGGGATAGAAGAAAAGCAGATATTTGAAGGAGAAGTGAGCTAAGGAAAGGGTGGAAATAATTGATAGGGCTAAACTGAGCAAGGTGTACACAATAAACGTTTGAGGCAGAACAGAGAGATGTAAATATAGGTGGATGTTTTCCTGCTGCTCTCCCTGGATCCTGACAGCAGCACAGGACAATTTCACCCATCTGCGCAAACCTCTCCAGTCACTCCATTAATCTCTTGCTGCTGCTGCCTGTGAAGCATAGAGCAAGAGAGGTGCTCTTGTGAGCATGTAACCGTCCTTCATTTCAGTTCACAATGCTGGTCACAGACATCAGTCTGAGGAAGAAGCACTCTAAACCTCTAGGAAAAAAACATGAGTCAGAAAGAAAAAGATTCCTGAGGATGATGAAGGAAGCTAAGAGGAGAGGTACTGCTTGCGTAAGGGACATGAAGCAGGGAAAAAACCTAAATTTCTCTGCAAGATGGGGTAATCTATTCAAGCATTTTCTGCTGGAGTCATGGTTAAAATTTATCAAGCTATCAAGCTGTGAGTCTGCATTTTCTACCAAATTTGGGCTTTTCAATAAAGACCAAGAGTGCTTTATTTGCAGGACACTGTCTTTTCATATATGCATCTGAGTCTTGAAGGTACTTAGAACCAAGATGTAGCCAGGCTTCCTGTACTAGAGGGAAAAGTACAATTATGTCACAGTATTAAGAAATGCAAAGAGGAGAACCGGTATTGGCAGGCTAGGAGTTACAAAGGTCTTGCACTACTCCACAAAATAATTCTCATTGTCTTAATGTCATCTGCATTAAAATATGAAAACTGCTGTGCTATATTTGGCATGGACAGTTGTGTCCTCTTGTAGTTGCATCCACTTAAACAAAGCATTACTGTTGATCTCTCTCTTATAAAGGAAAAGACTGCATCCACAAAAATGGAATGATAGGATTCAGTTGGACAAAAATATAATTGTTTTAAAAAATAGTTTAAATATTAAATGTACATTTTACTCTCCCATCAAGAATTCTGAATATATGAAATCTCAAGTGTTTCTTCTGCACATAAATTTCGTGCCATTCATATCACCATGTCTATATAATTAATCCTGCACTTGGCTGTTAACTCAGTTTCTGGTGGAGCTGATTGACTGAGCCAAATTGGGTACCACATGTAACCCAGAAATATCTGCACTTTTTCCCTTCATTAATGAGATGTGTATACCACTAGCATAGAGGCTGGTGAGTTGAAACATGGTGAAGGATTTTGAGTGACTGCAGGTAGTTAACTTTTTTTTCAGTTAAACTAAAATAAAAAATAAAAAATTTGCTTTTTCTAAGAGCCTGAATTTTCTTTTCAGTGAGGCAGTTTTATATCATTTTGGCAGTGTAAAGTGGTTTTATGTTGAATTTAATTCAATTTATGCCTTCTTGAAAGACAAGTACCACTCTGCTTGAATGCGAATGAGAATCATATCCCATACATGTGTATATCTTAAATTTTGAACTTACAGATGAATTCAGTGAGAAGCACCAAGTCTCAGACAATGATGCCTCAATGACTTAAGAGTTTCTTTTAATGTTTTATTATCTCTATCTCTAAACTACAGGCAATAGTCATCCATGAATACCTCACCAAGCAAAGTGATGTTAAAACACAGATTAAAAATATCTTAACTATCACAATGAGTTTCCACAATAGTCCTGAAAAGAAAACTCATGATTTCCTTCTGGCTTTTATAAAGAAATGTAACATACCAAAGGTCCATTTGAGACCAAGGGAGTTTCAGCTTTTGTTGCATTTCACGCATCCCATAAGGTTTGTTATGTTTCTTGCTCCTTGAGTTAAGTTTCATATAAGCATAGCATCACAGAGTGGTTTGGGTTGGAAGGGACTTCAAAGACCATGTCATTTCAGGCATTATTGCCTCTGGGCATTATTGCCTGACCTTTTCTTTGTTTGGATTCATCCCTCCAGAGCTTGGTGGAACTGATCCTTGAACACTAACCAGCTGCCTTGGGTCCCTCTTCTCTCCAGTCTTTTGTCCCATGTTACTCTACTAAGCAAAACGCTGAGAAGACCAAAGTCTTCTCTCCTGAAGTCCAGGGTAGCGAGCTTACTGTGCACCCTCCTAGCTGCCCTAAGGATCTTGAATTCCACCATTTCATCGTATCTGCAGCCAAAGCTGTCTTCAAGCTTCCAATTCCACACCACCCCTCCTTGTTAGCGAGAACAAGGTTCAGCATGGAACCTCTCCTTCTTCCACTTGGAGAAGGAAATTACCATCAATGCATTCCAGGAAACTCCTGGGTTGCCTATGCCCTGATTTGTTGTCCTTCCAAAAGATATCAGGGTGGTTGGAGTCCCCAGTGAGGACCAGAATGTGAGGCTGCTCCTATTTGTCTATAGAGGGCCTTGTCCACTAGGTCTTCCTGGTCATGTGGCTTCTAGTAGACCCCCACTATAGTGTTCCCTGTCCCTGTGCACCCTTTAACCCTGACCCATTATCTTTCATGATCTTCATGATCATAAGCTTTTGTGATCTTCATTTACTGATGTGCTATTAGAGTTTCAATTTTTCAGTCTATCATCTTGTTAATAAAAGACTAAGTAATTTACCATCAGATAAATATTCTAATTTATTTCAGAGTGATTTATGGCTTCACAATTAGATAGTGAAGTTCACTTTCTAAATTCTAACAAGCTCCAAAACCAAACAAAATTAGTGTGGTGTCGTGTTGTTCCCCCCCCCCCCCCCTCCCAGCAATGATAGTCATGGTATGGAATATAAAAATAGCAATAAAGTGGGTTTTGTGTTTACATGACTCAGTGTGACTATATTAATGTTTACAATTCAGCAACCTTGAAAAAATACCTCTCTCCTGACCCTGACACAACACATTGGCAGCTTTACTATGAAACGTGCATTCCTGAGCCTGCAGGTGATTCTCACTGTGGAAGATCACATATTCACAACTAGCCAGTAAAACCTGAGAACTGGTAAAATGGAGGTTAAAATATAACTTCAGAAGAATATTCAAAGGAAGCCACTCTAAAGTCAAAATCCTCAAACTAGACTTAAGGTTTGAAGTGAGGCAATTCACCTCAAATAGGAGCAAATAAAAGATACTTTAAAAGCATAGGATTAAAAACTAGACATAAAAGAACAGTGATACCCTCTTTTCAAGTAATAGAACAAACTATATTATGAGCAACATTTTGAAGTGTACATCAAACTGATTTTCTCCTCTTTATCCTTTTTAATCTCCACCAGATGCACTTTCTTTAAATTCAAGTTTTACATTCCTAACCATAACTTGCCTGAACACACAGAAAGAGCATTGAGAGACATTAGTGGCATTCCTTTACTTTCTCTGTCACTCTATTTTTTACAACTGCTGAGGGCTTATCTTCTTAAGACTCTTCATTTGCTATATTTTTGCCCATGTTTTAGGCTCCAAACAATTCCATGCCATTCTTCTGTCAAAGGTTTGCAGTAGAAAAATATACATGCATGTACATAGATATATGTATGTATTATATGTGTATATAAATGACCCCAAATACAATCGGACTAGATTGTTACTGGCACGGTGGAAAAAAGATTTACAATGGTATTTTAGAGCTTAAATGACAGAATATATCGTGATTGAAATCTCAGAATGAAAATGCTGCAGGAGGAAAGAAGGGTTTTCATTAAGACACCAATACTCAGTAGCACTTTTTCTCAGTTGATCCCTCGGGGTCATAATTTTCTCAGGAATGACAAAATACAGGTTCCTTTCCCATAAACATTTTAGGCCTTTTTTTGTTTTCTTAAGAAATTGTCAGTAATGAGTTTCTCCTTTATTCTTTCCCTCTTCTCATTTCCACCTCATTTAATTGTGGATCAGGATGGATTTGCCATTTTCACTGTTCCTTTTAATTAGAACTACATGTATGTGCAGCAAACTGGTTATGTTACTAGGTGACTTTTTTCCTGTTCAGGGAATACCTTTGACTAACATCCTGCAGTATTTGAGTCTCTAGAATAGGTTTTGTTCATTAAGGCAGCATGATATGTTTTAATGATGTTTAACAGAATCTGCACAATTTCAGCAAGTCCGTCTGCTGAACTTGTGCTACTGTAAACATGATGTATATTCCAAAGACTACAAAAATGCAGCAAAAATTGTATCTTTATTTTATTTTTTTTCCAGCAGGTAGCAAAACTAGCTGCTTGTTATTTATTGTGGACCTGTTCATCTGGGTGGACAAGAATAATTGCATTTTTAAACATTGTCAAATCCACAAAAATATAAAAGGTGCAATACATACAATGCTAGAAATAACTCTCAGTGAGGAAACCCTAGGATAAATGGTACAAAATAAACCCCTCATACCTTTGATTAATCAACTCTATTCCCCTTTTCCCCTCATCTTTCAAATTCATGGGCAAATGACATTTGCCTTTCCCCAGCATGCACCTCTCCATTAAACGAGGGAGTTTGCCTGGGGCCATACCTATATATCTGATCCATGCATAATGAAGCATGAAGCTGCCAATTGTAGGGAGAGTCTGCTGTGTCAGAGACTGATAGGCATTTCATTTGCTGAACTCCCAAGGGTCCTCACACATCTCAGGGTTCATGTAGTATTTATTTTAGGCACTCACATTTCTCATCTGTGAACTTCACACCATATGTAGACTGAGTAACACAAGCACTGCATGAAAAAGCTCTCCAGGTAGTTTTAAATGTAACTCGGTGGAGTGGGGACATTGTGGGCTTGAAAAATAGGCTTGCATGGGAAATGAAGGAATATTAAGCTTTGTCCATACAACAGCTGTCTGAGTCTTTCACTGAATAAGAATGGCCTTATTCTAATAAGATCACTGCTCTGCACATCTACTGCATAAATTGTTTTGCAGCATGCACTGTGCAGATCTACATTTTCCACAAATTATTGCTACCCTGCCGTACTGTCTGAGAGGAAATGCTCGTGTGCTGTTGCTAAAGTGCAGTCTTGTTAGGTTTGAGGCTCGCAGTCGGGCTGAGCTGATGGATAGCAAGCCCATATGCCATGCATCTTTGAAAACCGAAGGCTGAATAATAATTCTGAAGGGATTGCTTTAGTTCTCAAAATCTGACCACATAGAATTAGTGAGGCAAATGTATGTCTCTAGTTTATTTTTGCTGGTATGGATGTATAAAATATTTCATATTCAATGCTCTCTTTATGCATTAACACAAGGGAGAAGAATAAAAAGAGTGATAAAAGAAATGCCTGTTCTCCATTGGTATATTTTCCAAATAGGTGTTTTTAAGCATATGAAAACCTTTGACATTTGCTTCTGTGTTTGTAGGTGAGGTGATTATGACAACCTTGTGAAAAATACTCGCATGTTCATAGGGGATGTACACCTAGCACTTGCAGCTGGATGATGCAGACTAGACAGCAAAACTGACATTCAGAAAATAGATCTGTTTGGCTGCTTGGGAATTAAGCTTGTTTCTAGGAGGATATAAATACTATGCTCCTGATCAGAAGTATTTAAATATATATGCGATATGAAGGATTTCACTGCTGTTATTTCTTGGTTCCATTGCCAGATTACTCTTGTAGAATTAAATGCCTTTGTAGGTACAGGCTGTGATGAGGGATCAGACCCTATGCCAGTTCGAAGTGACTTTACTGGAACAATGTCGATTTAAAACAGAAGCGTTGTTGCCCTGCACTTCCATATTCATCTCTTTCTAACAGTCTGCTTTCATGGGTGCTCAGTGTCCAAACTTCTTTTGGGGATCAACTTTCTCTATTTCAGCCCTTATTCAAGGGGACTCTGTGGCTTTTACCATTACAAAAAAAAAATCTTCAAAGCCTCAAAGCCTTTTTCTGTGGGTTTTATATGTCATGTACAATTCGTAATAGGAAATGCTGTGAATGAGACAGTTCACTACTATTAAGCTAATGAAATACAAAGTGTAAGTGGTTTCATTATGCCAGCAGCAATTCTTTCTTACATTTCATTGCAATACTTATTCCATAGTGTGTTGTACAGTAGGAAATTCTATTGAAATTTTTTTCTTATTATTAACTTTGAGCTGTAAAAAGACATTGAAGAATCCTACTCCATGTATATATAATCATGAAAACATGCTGAATGAATAGAGTTGCCTGCATGGAATTAGGGTATTACAATAATGAATGCAATCATGTTGTGAAAGGCTTTTTATATTGTTCAGTCTCACACGAGAGTGCAGCAAGATATGTTTGGCAAGTAGCATTTTGGCATTCTCTGGCTTTCAAGTTTCTAATCATAACTTTACCTTAAGGTAAAGTTTTTATTCCTAATAGGTTATTCGTGTGCATGTACGTACATATGCTGAATGTCTTTTAAAATGTGCACAGATCATTAGCAGAGTTGAAATCAAGTAGATGTTATTGACAGAAGAATAATTGTGCAATGGTGAATTCAGTCCCTTTCGCTACAGCTGCCACAGAAAAACTGTAAGCTGTTTTTAAGCTGCTTTATTGGTACAGATACATACATGTGCAGGTGCCCTTCTTTGTGTGCATGCATAATATATGCATGAAGGCAAGTTCTGCATGTATGTTTGTGCATACTTGGCCTGTGGCCATGTACACTTATTTTCTTTAATTGCTATGTTCAAAAGGGAGCATAAGGCGCAAGAAGGAAGGATGCAGACATCTCCTGATTCATGTGTCATCCACGACGCAGCTGACTGCATTGCAGGTCTTCTCCTGCTGCCAGTGGAATTGAACCATGATGAGCAGGGACCACCCTCTAATGGAGAAAAATAGTATTTCGGTTTGGGGCCTCATTTGAATATTGGCTTTCAGCTTTGCCTTTGTAGCATGGCTGCATCACGACTCAGTGATGCAGAGACCACACAGTACCTTAGCACAGAAGGGGCAATTTACAGACAGCTGGCCAAAATGTGTCAGATGCTTTCCTTTCAGATTTCTCTCATTACTTTAATCTTGTGAGTAGAACATCATCTCTCAGTTTGGTTTTTAGTTGTTTTGTTTTTTGCACATGTCAACAAGCATTTTAGACATGTAAATACTTGTGGCATAAATGGACATTTCCTGCCTGAAACTCACCAAGAAAAGCAGTGCTCTTAGTAGAGAGAATTCATAGTCAGGCAGTGGTAGCACTCTCTGTGAGTGGTCTATTTATTTTTGAAGCCTACATGCATTTCAGATTAGTTTTGCAGATGAAAAGAAAGCCAATTTATCCTTCTTGAAAGCTAGCTTAAGCACCATGCATGTAAAAGCTCTAACTCCACAAAGATGCATCCTCAAATTCAACAAATACTCCCCTCAACACTCCCAAAAGTTCATTTCCACAGGGAATCTGTTTGTTGGTTAGTTTAGTTTAGGGTTTTTTTCAGTATATATATTAATTTAGAAATATCTGTTCATGCTGTTCAAAGGAACAGGAAAAACCCGAATACCGTATCAGAGAAACCACATGAATAGTACACTGTATGCACATACATTCATTCCTATTAGCTGTCCCCTTAATGAGCACTGAAAATACTTCATAGCCAATAGAACAAACTCATTTATTCAATGCTGAAAAAGTGAAACCCTCCACACCTACAAGCATAAGTTCATATGTATTGTTCTTTTTAGTTTAGGTTAACCTTAAAAGGTTATAAATTATGTTTTCCAGCCAGTGAGTAATTCAAAATTCACACCTGCAAAACTCTGCAGAGCTGTTGTAATGAAAGATAATATTCAAATGAAATTAATGAAAGCATTGTTATTTAGTTTGTAAGAGGTAATTACATTTCACATCCCTAAGTCCCCCGATTGCTTCAACAGCAAAAGAAGGCACTCTTCCTAAACTGCTGTGTGCTACCGCTACACATTATTGACAGCAAATCTTGATGGAAAATTGTCCAGTTTTGGGTTTGTTTTTTTTTTAAATTTTTAAATGATGCTTAGAAGAAAGTACACACTATATATACAAATACACACACACATATATAAAAACATATATGTGATTTTTTTGGGGGTTCTTTGTGGGATGGTTACAAGGGAAATCATACCAGTATACAGCAAAGAGAATTGTTTATATGGTCCCCTGTGCAGGAAGCACTCACTTGATGTCAAATAAAGCAGCATAGAATGACATTTCCTCTTTCTTGCCACTTCTTTGTCCAGGTGGTATTTGTGTATAATATTCTTTGCAGTCATAAGATTGTATGGATTGCAGCTGGGAGGAAGGATGCTCGGGGGAAAGTCTGGCCCTGCATGAGTAAGAAAAGCCAGCTGCAATCTGGCTCAAAATTTCTACTTTCTGTTCTTAAATTTGTGAAGTGCTGTGGGATGATGAAACATACCGTGTAAATGAAATATATCTAAAATGCTAATAATACTGAGAATAGTAGAAGGAAACAGTCTGAGTAATACATTTTCACAAATCAAGAGCCATAATAAATAAAATATTCTATTTGATTCATTCAGCTGAGTCAGTCTCTGAAACACGCGCTTTACTTTTTCCTCCATTGCCTTACAAAGCAGATAAAGATGATCATCATACAGAAGTGAGATTGTGGAATTTACCAACCCAGTCCCATGCAACTTTGCTACTTTTCTTTTAATGACTTGCATGGCTTTTATCCAGAACTAATTTTGTGTGGATGGAGGTGCCAGTACCTGTGCTAAAACACTAATACATATTCAGGTTGTAGCGCACTGGTCTAGACTATTATGCAGTCAGTCTTGCTACTGCCACTATTTGATATGAAAACTACTCTGGTATTTATAAAACAGAACTCCTAGTGCTCCTGAGGCACCAGGCTTTTGGATTGTTTTTTTCCCATTTTGCCAGGAAAGCAAAGTTGTGAAATGAGATCACAGCATGCTGGAAATCAATGGCCAGATTGCAATATGAAGTTTTACATTATAAGTTTAACTCCCAAATTTGAGAGGGGCATCATAAAGACATTTACCAATGAATATTAGGGTGATGTCTGCCTCAAATATATTTATTGCACCCCAGATCTAAGATGGGTTTCTAAATCTCCATCTGTGGTTAAAGTGAAAAAAAAATCTGCTGGGGGCAATTCACCCTACAAATCTTAGATACATGGTACTTATTTTAAGATTGGAGGAGCCATTCTTTTGAAAGTGTGCCTCTCTTCCTTGACCACAGAGGGAGCATGAATAATAAATTTGTCTTAAATGCCTAATTTTCAGGTGTCTAAAGTATGATGAACCTCACATTACATGACTAGATTAGCATTTACATCCAAATTAGCCACAAAGAACACTAGGTGCAAAGCAGAGCCACTGGGCTACCCCTTTTTGTTTTGAAAGCTACCCCGTCTTAGCAGAACAGAGCTTATTTAATCCTTTTAAGACTTGGAATCTCTGCTATCTGTGGTCTTACTTCCTTGAACTATCACACTAGGTGCTTTTATCACCTGATTAATTAGGAAGCAAAGTAGAAGCAAGTCATCTAATGAATTCTGTGTGCTCCTTTTTACCTACCAATAATGGGCTACCCAGCTCCCCATTTTGAACTGACTTCTTGCCTTCTTGTAAGAGAAAAGATCCATCTAGGATCATGCTCACTGGGATAACTTCCAAAGATAGACTATAGGTAATTCACTTGTCCATTTATAAAGGATTTTGGGGCACAGAGTACTTTGCATGTGACACGGTCTGGAACACAGTGGTCAGTTGGAACATCCCAGCAATGCAGATGAACAGTTCAGAATTTGCTGTTCTGAAAGCATCAATCTGACAGGAAAAAATTCCCAGGGCTCATTAACAAAGCTGCACCTCCTGGTTAGCCCTGTCTCCCTTGACACAGCACTGCTAACTCATCCTTTCTCATCACAGCAGAAGTATCTTTTAGGTCTCCCCCATGCACTGAAAGTGAGGAAAAAGCTTCAGGCACAGCCCCATTGAGGATTCTCCTTCACTCCCGCTCTGTACCACAAATCCATTCCCAGCCTCAGAGCCAATGGGAGCGTATGCAGCTCCTCTGCTTTTCTTCGTTCTGTATCCTGAAATGAAGCAGCACTTTCCAACAACTTATGCTTTATGCAGGGGCCAAATTTTTACTTAATTCTGCAGCAATAGTTCAAAAATATTACTCTTTTAATGTGCAAGCCATGAATAGGCTGAAGTACTTAACTCACCAAACAGTTTTTCAGGCAAAAAATTTGCCAGTTATATTATATACAAATATTTGTGCAGACATATTTCTTTCAAGATCATGCACTTACCAGCATTTATATCCAAACAACGACATAAACACAGATGTTTTATAAAGCAAAAGTTGTGTACATAAAAACTAAGAAAAACAAGCTTTGGGAGCTTAAACATTTGGTTAGTTTTAGGGAAAATCTTAAAAGTAATTATTTGTTCTGTTGTCCCTGTACTTGAATATATTAGCCACTAACATGGCAACTTGTCACTGTACATGGAATTCCCACTGCCACCGATGCTGGTGAGCAATATAACTGGGAAGTGCCCAGAGAATCAGGTCACACAGAAATCCTTTTTTCTACCTTGGCTGACTATTTCTAATAGTGAATATCTTCTTTTTTCAGCAGCAGAGAGACATTCAGATGTGCCTATAGAAGTTTAATGCTTCTGTTCAGTCCCAGGTAAGTTAATCAGATATCAATGTATGTCTAAAAACACACAAATATATAAGCTATACTGATTTTGAGTGAATTAATGTCTCCTCTCAAATAAGCAACATGACAGATGAAATAGATTGATACTCTTTGTGAAAGCAGCGATAAGGAAAAAAAAAAAAACAGCCCCTAAAGAAACAAACAAAAAAAATTCATCTTAGTACCAGTAGTAATAATATGAATATTAAAAACTCATTGTAAGATTGCAAGAAATTTCTATGACTGAGTGTATACTGAAGGCCTATCTATTTCCAATGTTGAATAAAAAGAAGATATTATCTTTATATTTCTGCTAAGGCTTTAACTTGAAATGAAATTGGAAAAAATGACAATGTTTATCCTTTGCTATTGCTATGTCCCTGAAGTCTTAGGAAATCCATATAATTTAAAACAATACAATTAGTGATTTTTTTAAAGTAGGTATACAAAATCAGTTCAACAACTGTTTATATTTTTTTAACAAATACTATACACCTTATAATTATTTTATCTAATACGGACATAGTATTCCTAGTAACCAGAAATAAGAAAAGTTGAATTTCATAAATCAGAGCATGCCATTCCCAAACAAGGGTAACATCCAAATCCCAATATTTCCTGCTAGATTCTCCAAAACTCAACTATTCTGAACATGATGTACTGTTCCCACTCATTTTCTGTCCAGTTCATGTCTGCTTTCCTTGTCATTTTGTCCTGTTCCTTTCACAGATTGGGAACCCTCACTCAGTCTGAAATCTTCCAGGGTTGCTTATCCACTACTCTCTCCCTCCATGCTGCTGTCTTTTGTGCTCTCCTGATAGCTCTCCACCTCTCTCAGACCTGTCTGTCTGGTCATTGTTTATCTTGTGCCATCATTTAGGTGGCTGCTTTGTAAATATAAGTGCTACTTTCTCACTCAAGGAGCATTTTAGGTCATTTACAGTGAGGCAGATAGTGACCCAAGCTGAAGATCTGCACAACATGTAGAGCATGTTAACCCAAACTGAATGCACATGTGCTGTACAGCTCCTCGGTGACAGCACTCAGGATTTACCAGGGTCCAGCATGTCCAATCCTCTTAATTCCTTTTACTTTGCTGCCTTCTTCTCATGTCCCTAACAATTTAATAATTCATTTCTCGCTAAAAAAGTACATTTTTGTGGTAATACCTGATGATTAATTTTGTTCAGAGTTATTTGTGTATTCATCCAATATATCTGTAGCATGTCATAAAAATAGAACCTTTAAAAAAAAAGAAAGAAAACAAACAAACAAAAAAAAAAGGATTAAAGATATAGCAGGATTTTCCTGTTAATATATGTCTCTCTCCACTCGCTACAGTGACACTTGGGCAATGCAAACTGTAGTTTCAGTGATTAGAGTAGTGGGGGTGAGAATGATGGTTTTGTTTTCATAACTGGTAGGATACATTTCAACAGAATAATTTTGCTTAGAGAGGGTGTTTGCATATTGGCATGATGCAGCTATTACTTCTCTATGAAAATTAAAAGGTAACTTAGATTGACATCAGCTACAAAATCATTTAGCTTCAAGAAAATTTTGTCCTTGGAATGAAATAGCCTTGTGGGACAGGAAGGTGAGCAGTGTAACCTTCAAAAGTTGGTTGGTTTATAGGTTTGGGGTTATTTTTTTGGATACCGCGTTTTTATCTTGCAGGAGGCTTCATGTGTCCTGTCACGGTCTTCCTGGTTTCCTTTGGTGCATTCCAGGCACATTCCCTGCTCAGCCTTCCTTTTGTTTTGATTAAAGCACAGTGAGGCTACTTGCTACCCTTTCACTTCTCCACATAAATGTTTTTGTACTGCTCTGGATAAATTATATCGCTAATAAAGAACTTCAAAATAATGTTGACCTCCCCACAAATAAATTGAGTGTAATATTAACATTTAGCTATCAGTCCTTCTAGGCTCATGCTTTTGATCTCCTTTTATGACTAGCCAAAAAGGAATGTACTTGAAGTCTTATTCAGTCTAAATGTGTTGCCATAATCAACCTTACACTCTATTATTACTTGCAAAGTTTTGACTGATCTAAGCGTGTTTTCGACTATTGATTCATGTTTAATAACAGCCATATCAGGAAAACAGTCAAAGCTTTATTATTCTGTAGATTTTGCCCTTAAATCACTTGTATTAATCATGCTTGATGACTGAATATTCAATACTCATCACTTTCCTTTCCTTTTTCCCCTCCACCTCCTTCATTTCACACTTCTATAACTTCTTTGATCTCTTATTGTCAAGTCTAGAGCCAGAGCAAAAATCACTGAAGTCTGCTTTTGCCCTATTCATTTTAATGTCACAGGATCAAACTGTCAGTATCTTCTGCAGAGTCCCTAGCACAGGAAAAATAACAGATATTTCTGGGTTTGATGTTGTATAAAGACAAGGAAAAGAAGATGAATGATCACTCCTGTATAACAGGAATACTATATTTGTGCTTTCTATTCACATCTCACTATTCCATCAAAATCTCATGGGTAAAATCAAATACATAAGTCAATTGCACCATAATTCCTCACATTTTAATTAAATCTAGGACCCAAGGTTAGAGGAAATAGGGCTCAGAAGCCCACATCTCCAAAAGTGGGATGCTCTTCTGTGTGACTTTTTGTTCCTTTTTCATCTCAAGACTATTATCTGTTTGCCTTTTCACAGTGTACGAAAATGGACAAAAATGTCAAGATTTCACACACAGACACACATTTTGTTTGCTACTGTTAATTCTTCAACTATTGCCTTTGGAATAGTAAGACTCAATGGTGGCTTATTTTGAACAGAGAGTCTTGTCTCTGCCTTGTCAAAGACAGGGAGCAGGGCTTATCACTGCTTCTGGTCTCAGGGAGAAATCTGCTCACTTTCAGCACTAGAAATGGAAGAAGTTACAGAAAATGAGCTTCTATGCCTGAAACAATTCACCTGTCTCTAGCTTCTGTCTTTTTATTAAAAGTAAGTGCTGCCTTCCCTTTAACTCACGTGCCACTAGTTTCAGGGATCCTGATGACCAGGTAATTTTTTATTTCCTTTCACTGTGCTGGTGCTGAGCTGGAGAGTTTCGCCTCAGTCATGGCATGGATGCAGCAGTGTCAAAATTCCTTGCAGTTAGTGTATTCTGAAGTTATGCTTATTTTCTTGGGTGAGCTATACATACAAAAAATAGCCTGGCTCCCTGAACCTGTTATGCCATGTACTGACCACTCTTCGATGAAAGTCACTGAAATTATCTGAAGTCTTATAAACTGTCCTACAAATTCAACGTACCCAGTACAAGGGAAATTGTACTTAAAAACTGAATGAGATTTTTTAGATCTTGTTTGAAATATTTCATCTATACATGTTGTTTAAGGAATACTATAGGAAGTTCAGTTCACTCAACCTTAATGCTACTGTTACGCAGAGCCGGAAGAGTCTGAGCTGGTTACTCACTTGATGGCAATCCTTTTGGAAAAACATTCTGTTCAGTATAACTATTATTCAAGCTGCCTTCTTGATACATCTTAAATACTTGAAGACAGTTAATTACAAGAAAAATGAAGCTTGCATGCAGGAATATGACTTTCATATAATATAAAAAAATGAAATAAGGAAAGATAATATTTTATCCTCTCAATAGTTGCAGTCAGTATTTATTGTGGACTGTAAACAATGAAGACAAATTACCTACTTTGGAAACATTGTGAGGTTTTTTTTCCTCTTAGGTTGACTAATCAGAAAGGGAAAAATGCACTCCTATCACTGAAATTATCAAAACAGTCAATGAAAGTGGAGATGGCGAGAAACACATTGTACCACAGAATCTCTCTGCAAAGCACTAACTTGTCTGTACTTAGAAATACTAGCACAGGCATACATCAAATTCCATAAGCTGGTAAGCACACTGTCCTTAAAGAAGGAAGGCTCCCCAGTGTTTTTCAACCTCAGTCAGAATGAAGACATGCTTGGTTGTCCTTTAATTAAGAGAAGAATCTTCTGTTGACTAAATTAATGTCAAGTCAGATGTAAAAGAAAAAGAAAATACACTATTAGACAAGAAAGTTTTTGGTGAAATTGAAATTATCTCGGCAAAGGGGAAGCTATCAAGCTCCGTTAGTCAATGTTATTATTTCACCATGTTCAAAATGAATATACATAGAATGGATAAGTTTATAAAGTAAAATATAATGATGATTACATGGGAGCTAATACATTTTGCAAGAAATTGTTGAAAGTGTGACAAGTATGGAAATAATATATTTTCCTCCTTAGAGGAATGTGAGTCTGGCATTAGCCCCTCTGGCCCTGCTGCATCAGGTACACATATTTGCTTAAATTTTTACCATGGTCCTCAAAGTCATTTTGGAAATTCTAATCTCGCAGAGAGACATCCCTGTCCTTCCAAGCATAGCCCACTCTTTCCCTTATTATCTGCACAAATTTGTGTTTGAGTATACCACCATGCAGTCTGCTCATTGCCAGGTCTCCAAGTGATTCAGATTATTCTGAAATGGTCACCTTCCCTCAGTCATTGCATCATCTGTAATACTAGATAACTTTTATGTTTCCTTCCAAGCCATTAAATACAACATAGCACTATCAACAGAACCCAGCTATAAATGCAGCAGCTAAGAGATGACTCCTTGTTATAGTTTCACCATGTCAATTTCTATTCCATTCAATATATGCTAATTTCCTATTAGCTTACTACTGACATAAAAGGTATTTAACATGAGATGTCCACAATATAAATAC
Source organism: Porphyrio hochstetteri (assembly GCA_020800305.1). NCBI lineage: Eukaryota > Metazoa > Chordata > Aves > Gruiformes > Rallidae > Porphyrio > Porphyrio hochstetteri. The sequence continues at coordinate 107,439,461 of CM036907.1, forward strand.
AGAAATTTTTGGCATTGTTAGATTTAAACTATTAGAGATTAATTGAAAAAAAAAAAAAGTAATTACTACTACTACTATTATTATTATTATTATATACATAACAATAATAATTAAATAATAATAATAATTATAATAATAATACAAGGAATTGTTTAAAGTTATTATCTTTCACTCTGCTGGTGATATATATTTTCTTATGTGCTATAATTTTATCAGTTAAGTTGCATTATTTTCTCCTCCTATCAACCCTTAAAGCTTTCTTACTTTTATAGTGTTTCTTAACAAGGATTACATTTCCAAGTCCTGACATTAATTATGTCGCCTTTGTGTTTAAACCCTATAATAAAGATTTGATGGGACTATCACCTGAAAGATGGCTCAATGGCAAACTTCAATATCAGCCCTTTTCCTACCTAAAAATCATTTATACAAATATACAGTACCCTGGGTTCCTATATCTTTTTATTGCCCACTCATAACACAAACAGCAATTTTGCCTTCAAACCTTGTAGCATGTCATCCAACCATTAGAGAAAATGGGATGAGTGGCTTAACAGACCCTGATAATCCCGTTAAGTACTACCTGAGTTTCCAGAAAGAAGTGTTCTTTTGAAGTGACAGATGCCCTTAATACAACCTGAGACAAATGTTTGTCTCAGTAGAGGTGATGTTTGAGGCAATGGACAATACAATTCCATTCTGTGACCCAAGTACAGTTCCCTTAAAGATACAAGGCACCAGCTTTTCCTAGAACCTTCACCACTGCCTAACTTCACAACTAAGCTTTGCTCAAACAAACCGAGCAGTAGTACCCTGAACATCATAAAGTTCAACACACTTCTTATTTCTGAGTGTCTGAAGATAATACAATAGTTTGCACAATTTAAGATTAGGGGGACTGAATCCTAATCCTAATCAAACATGGTCAAGATCTTCTGAAGTTCTCATAAAGTGACCTGCTGACTGTCCTTAAGGGGTGAACTAAGGGGTACTAATCTCTAAATCACTCTCAGAAACATCCTAAATGTCAGTAAATCTGGTCTCAGAAGAGGCAGCTTTGCAAATCCTGACCCAAATACACCTCTCAGTCTTACATGCTGAGGGAATCACCACATCACATTCAAGAGGAGGTGTAGCTGCACAGCAAGTGAAATTCCTCCTTCTCAAGTTGGCATGCTACCCAACACATCCTGGAATCAACTTCTCATACCTGAACCATGCCCTTATTCTGGTCTCCAGAATGCTGCTTGGTCCACTGTATGAGAAGAAAACGTGACAGTCTTCAAGATCAACCCCCAAGATCAGGAATCATAGAATCATGCAATATCCTGAGTTGGAAGGGACTCATAACAATCATCAAGTCCAGCTCCTGGGTCCACACAGGGCCAGCCAAGTCAGAGCATGGGACTGAGTGCATCGTCCAGACGCTTCTTGAACTCAGTCTAGGTCAGTGCTGTGACACCTTCCCTGGAGAGCCTGTTCAAGTGCCCAACTACCCTTTCTGTAAAGAACCTCTTCCTAACATCCAACCTAAACCTCTCCTGTCTCAGCTTCATGCTGGTCCCTTGGGTTCCATCTCTGGTCACCAAAGAGAGGAGATGGTTTCCTGGCCTCTGCAAAACACACCACAACTTACAGCTTACAGGTGCCTTGACTCTAACCCTGCACTGAAGAGCACATTTCCACAGTGGGTGAAGAGTGAGGAGAGGAAGAATCATCAGTCCCAGCTCATGTGATGTGAAACAACAGCAGGGGAGCCTGGGGTTCTCCCCCTGCATCATCACTTTTATCCTGAATACGGTACTTCTCCCACTCAACTACAGATAACATCACTGCCAGCACTCCTGGACAGCCTTAAAAGGAGACTGGCACTCTCATCACTACTTTCACCATCAGAATAAGCACTGATAATTGTCCCTGACAGTACTAGGTCTGTAAAAGAACTGCCACCATCATCTCCCTTATTGTGCTTTCTCTGCTACTGTGAGCATACAGACTGATAGTAGCATCACTTTCACCTAAACGCTAAGCCCATGGTAAAAGTATCTCTCAGTGGTCTGATAAGGCCAGGAAAGGTAAGGCCAGGGTGGTTATGAATACTTATCCTATTTTTCACTCTGTATATATGCATGTATTTTGGTTAAGTGGACCAATGAAACTTATAATTCCCAAACCCCAAAAGCTTGTGCAGAACCCTCACATCCTGTGAGTGGGAAGGCCCAAGAGGAAGAGGATAGGTCCCATTCCATTGAACTCCACTGCATGTGCCAAAACAAAAGCTCCCAAATGAAATAAATAGTCAAGCTGCAGTCATAAGACCCTTAACCACTCTCACAGTTCATGTAAACATCCACGTCTGTGAAGAGACCAACTTCCTGCATGGCTCCGCAGTCCTTGCAAGCCTCACTAGTAAGCTGCAAGATACAGATTTTTCAAGCCCTTTTTATTCCTAACCCTATCCTTACTATAATGGTAATTAGAGCCAGGAAATAAATCCCTGAACTAAATGAGATCCTATTATTTCGATCCTATTAACACCATGCCCTCTTCCTAGCCCTCCAGGCACTTTTGAATCCAGAAGTAATCACGGCTTTGAATGTGTGCATTCTCAAATTCTAACCCTAACAACACCCCTGAATTCTAACCCTAATTAAACTTAACTTTAATTATTGAAAGACCAATTGCACCTTAAAAGAGAACATGACTTGTTGGACCTTTCCGTAATTCTGTGGGCTCCTCAGTGACTGTTAATAAAATGGAATTTTGAAGGTTTATTCCCAAATCTCTCCCCAAACTCACACTCTACTTCAGTCTCTACTTACAGCTTACAGTGAATGAAATACATGATACTATCTTTCCTTTTCCTAACTTTTAACTCCACAGTAACAAACTGAACTTTTGAAGCTTTATATTCCCAAAATCTACATGAAATTTCAGCCTTAGCTCTAAAGTTTACTGTAGCAGAGTGACTGGCTCCTACTAAGCCTTTCCCTCAAATCTAATCCAAACATTATGATGCCAAGTGGATTGATAGCTACGCCAAAGTGGAAAAAAACCCCACCCAACAAACCAAAAAAACCCTTCAAACCGAAAAACCAAACAAAAAACCCAACAAAACAAAACAAAAGAAAAACCCACACAAAAAAAATAAAAGAGAAAAAAAATCCCTGCATTGATCCTCATCAAAGGTAATCCACACTGTTTCTCAGGGCCTGTAAAACTTAACAAGAGATTACAGGACATCAGAAGGTTTTAGAAATTCTGAACACCTCTTTCTAGCTACTTCTTGCGCCTTGGAGAAACCAGTAATGAATTAGATTAATTAGAGTTTATATTACCAAACTCTGGCCTAACCAGGAATCTTCTTATTATAAGTACTAACCTCTGTACAAAAAGAAAATCTAATGAATTTTTAGCTCCAACTCCCTCTCTAACTCCTTGAACCTCTCAAAATCCGGCTATAGATTTGATCTCAAATCAGTAGACACCAGACCCTTAATCCTCAGCTTTAGTTATTGCCAAAAGACCAATCTATGCATTAAAGAATAATGAAAAGACATCGGCCTAACCCAAGCAGCCGAAGAATACAGTATTAAGGTAGCCTCTTGGTATTTCCCTCAATGTAATCTTGATTTGAAATATTCCTCCTGTAAATGTAATTGGAAACACACCTGAGAGACATTCCTGCATTAGATGCAAATGCAGAGGAGTGGAGACGCTGCTGACAACTACTTTCCTTTCCACTTTTACTGTCTTTATAATATATAACTATCAATATATGTCATATATTCCAGTGTATAGCATGAGAGTGTTTGGAAATTTTTTGGGATGACCCTAGAGGATCGTGTAGGGTGAAAGGAGCCAAAGCTGGTTTTGTATTTTCCTAATGGGTAATTCTGGGATCAGCCTATTGCAAAATGTTACCAGGAATAAAAATCGGGGATTTCTTTTAGAGGGAACTATACTGTTCATTTCAATACCAGAGGTAGGGATAACCTGATGTGGACAAGTGGAAGACCAGAACCTGGAAATAAATTGCACAGTTAAATTCTAACAGCATTATAAAGTTTGTTTGTATGGTACATACAAGCAGATCTCCCTCCTTTGCATGGGACCTAGAAGAGTCTTGTTGCAGGGTCCATTTTCAGAATGGACCTTCTTTGCCAGAAGGTAGAAAGAAACTACATTTAGCTTGATTTTATACTTTTTCCCTAAGTGTCTGCTCCTGACCACTACCTCAAACAAGACTGTATAATCCCTGGTGTCTGATGCAGGGAAAAAACCCCATGCACGGGTTTAGTTTACGGGTCAGACCCTCAGCTACATGAACCCACTAAAGTCAGATTAAAACCTGAGGATATGGATCAGTGAACACTGAGAACTGCAGGATCTAGTCTGTGATTGTACAGGTTTTAAAGATATACTGATTATTTTAAAAATAATTCACAACTCCTTATCCCTGCCCTATTTTTTGTACACGTCTAATTGACAACCTCAGAGGATCATTTGCTTCATACTGTACCTGACACATAATTTCTCAAACAGAGATTATTATTAGTCATCTCTCTTCTGTGCTTTGTGTAGGTTCACTAAAGTTGCATCAATCTGTGCTAAAACGAATTTTTATCTGAGTCTTATTCTGATTACAGCTACAATCATGCAAATGCTTGAATTCAATGGAAAACCTCCTATAAAACAGATTTACTAAATTCCTTCATTCCTCTTCTTCTTTTTTATTCCCAAGAAAAAAATGAGTAATCTACTTTTGAAAATAAAAGACAGCAGTTCACAAAAATATCATAATGTTATGTGTTGTAATTTGAATGCTGAAGGATTGTAATTAAACAGGTGCAGTTAAAGAAAGTAATGTCAACCTTCTGAATCTTTCACAATCTTAAAGCATTTTACATACCATAAATTAAGCCTTATGACACATTAACCATAACATATTAAATATATATATATATGGTTTATATTTCAGCAATGGATATTCTGAGTCATATCTACCCTTCACCCTGTAGGAGAGACTATTTACAATGTCAGCAGTGTATCTTTGGGATCCTGGAAGCAGGATTAAATTCCCCATTCAGTTGATGATTTCTCGTAGAAATTTGGGACCATATTATCAGAACAACTCAATTTTCACCACAAGAAGCCTGTACTTTACCATTGATAATAACACCACCAACATATGACTTAGAAACTCCAAACAAGTTGTTCAATATCAAGATACTCATTAGTTCTCAGACATTCACAGCCTAATTCAAAAGGACGCAATTACTGTTCCTTAAGAATGAGATTTGTAGATGTAGTAATTACATTCTAAAGTATCTTCTAGTTTTGGGGAGAAGTCTGCATTCAAAGTATGCTGAAGACAAAGCAAACTAGGTTTTAGCTGTTATAAGACTAAGCAGAAAAAGAGGTTTCTAGCATAGCTTAACTTAATTTTTCATTTTACATTTTACAGTCATGTTTGCATATTTCTAAAGAAACTTCAGTTTCACAAATTTGCTGAATTTTGTAAAATTCATGACTAGTGCGCATGGGTAACCTTTACTAGATGGAGGAGTAAAAAATATGTATGTTATTAAATGTGGAAAAAAATCACCAGTCTTTCAGACTTGGTGATTGGCAGGAATATTTCTTTGGCCCTACAGACGTTTATAAAAAAATCTTGCTAATATGAATAAACCTGCAGAAAGCAATTTCATAACCTATGAGACTGAAAACTCCTCATGGACATTTTCATCATGGGTTCTCCAAATGATTAGTATGATTACTGAAGAAAGAATACTTAATAGCTGTAAATAATACAACATACAACTCAGTGATAACTCTGCATCTAAAATATTGTGTTCAGTCCTGATCAAAGCAGAGACAGAGGAATAAAAAATATTTTAAGGAAGGACAGCAAGAAGCTATGAAAAAAAATCATAAAAAGAATGAGTTTGTTTATTTGGATGGGAATTAATAGGAGGGAGCATGATAAAATTAAACAGAGTAATTAGTGAAATTTAAAAATACATTGCAACCTCTTATTTAGTATATCTCATGAGATGATAATGAGGTGATACGGCCTCCTCGCTAAAGGGTACCGAGACCCAGACACTCTTCCGTTACTCAGTACATAAGTTATCTCTATGGTTAGAATATACAGAGTTTTGGCATGAAACCTTGGGATTTATGTAGTCTGTCTGGTATCAGACACAAGGAAATCTGTAGTCTGTGTGCATGGAATGAAGATTCCTCTGACACCAAGGTAATTCCTGACTGCCCACTCCTGCTCCAAACTCTGCAGCTCTAGCCCAACATCATGCAGTGCTGGATACACAAGTGACATTTCCTTTCAGGACATCTTCCTAGATAGACATCTATATAGACATCTATACAGACATCTATTGCTCTGGAGAAAGAGAGGCAAAAAATACAGAGAATGTTGTATACTTGTATCTGCTATGGAATTTCTGCTATGATACCAACTAAACATTACATAGGTGACTGCAACATCTGCAGTTGTGTTGTTTCATTGAGTATCATGCCAAAAAATCTGAAAAATCAGTGTTCTTTTTCATGTAACAGGTATTTGTCTCCTACCTGAAATTTTCTAGATCTTTGGTATGGATCTGCAGCCAGATCACGCTTTCATTTCCCTTCTCATGATGCCTCATTCTTAGCTACCTCATTTTCTACACATTTCCTTTTCAATTCCACATAATAGTTCCCTTTTAACCGGTCTCCTCTTTTTTCCCTAATTTTCACCAAGCATCTCCAAATTCTTACTTATGAATTTTGTGTCTCTCTGTTTTCTTTTTCTGTCTTGCCACATTATTTTGCACCTTTATTTTCATCATATCCTTCAAACATTGTTTCCTCTGTTCCTTACTGTCTCTGTCCCCCGCAGTTATTTTTATGGCCTCCTGTGTCCCTTTTTTTTCCCCTTGGTTTTCCATTTGTTGTTTCACTTGCACAATTCTGTGCTTATGCATACAGCAGCTACAACCTGTGTGAAGATGAGGGAAACAAATAGGAGCAATTGACAGATGGTCTTTTTATCTCTGATTTCCATCTGATAGTTATACTAACATAGCAATGAAATCTTAGAATTACAACAAAAATTTAGCAGAGAAAATTAAGTCTTAACCACATTTAACCAAAACCTAAAATTATAAATCAGTCCAAATAGCTCTTCAAACACAAAAATAAATATCCAACTCCAAGTTCTGTATTTACCTGGAAATGTTCAGATTAGAAAAAGGAGGCTACTAATAGGTACAGATTGTGAACTAGTGTCTGAAGCTAGAGCTTGACAGATGTCCAGTGTTTGATGGCCCTCTAGCATTCAAATTACTCTCAGATTAGCCAGCACATCTCCAGTAATAAAGGAGAATAATGATTTCAGCTCTCTTATTTATTCATTTTACACTGAGTCTGAAAGCCATAAAACAGTGTGCTGATGGATGTAAATTGTCTCAGACAATTAGCTCCAATTGTACAAAAGCAAATTTGAAGTCTCTCCAGTTTAATAAGCAAGATGCCTTGGATTGCATTTCAAATATTAGTGAAGTAAACAAAAAGACAAGGGAAAAAAAGGCTTATAGCGGGCAGACAGATGTGTAATGTCCAGGGTGTGACTGGAAAGCATTGTTAGGAATATAAATCTGCAATGAGGACACTTCAGCACAAACTAATACCATTGCTCATTAGCGAATTTATATATGGGTATACTTTGTGTATTTTTTAGTAATAATCTTTTCTTAAAATTACTGATACTGTTATGATCTTCTTTATAGTATTTCTTGGTTTGATTGCTAGGTCTATATTGGTTCAATTCCTTCACTAAGCAGTTATTTGGTCTCCTCAATAATTCAGAAAACCTCTCTGCAGTGTCTATGGCAGGTTTTTCAGTAAAAGGAACTTGAGGAAGACTTCTACCCCTCAGCAGTCAGCAAAGTAATTTAAAAAAAAAATATACAATATTCTTTTATTGTGTCAAAGAACCACAATTCAGCCTGGACACTTTCAAGCTGTACTGTAGATGTTTTCCTAAATCTATCTTTTTTAAAGCTTTAAGATTTCTTGGAAATGCATCATGGATTTGAACCAAAAGTTCAAGACCTAGCAAAGTGGACTCAACTGCTTAAGCATCATTGATTATTAATTTCATTCTTGCCTTGTTGAAATTTATTTCTTTTGTTGGTCCTGAGAGGTTTGTAGTTAGAGGAGGATTGAGCCCTAGTCATTCAGAAAGGAATTTGAAGGAAGTATAGGAAGTGATGACTTAATCAGTTTCAGATTTAAGACATCCTTTACCCTTACAGACATTAAAAAAAATTGTACTTGTATTTGTAAAAATGAAAACCATGACATATGTTCAGCAAATCTAAGGAATCCCACAAGCATCAGATTTATTACCCATTTGCTGGACTTGTGCAGCAGGTACATTGTGTTGTCAGCATGCCAGGATGATGGCAGATTTCCTGAACAATGCTGTAGAAACCTTCAGCACAATGTCCTGTGTTACAGATCTAGTCACAGAGGCTCAATAGATTCTCCTTCAGTTGTCTCAGGTCTGTCTGTTCCGTTCGACTGTTTTAGCTTTGAAGTTATGACAAATTACTTCTGTGAAGTTGACATCAAAGCTGAAACAGTGGCAAAGACTGAAACTGGATGATCTCTTTGGAAAGTATCATTTTCCACAAAACTGATGGGAAAGTAGTGGGGATCTATAAATCACCAATTCACAACAGCACGGCTAGCAATAATCTAGTGCTGCAACCATGGGGGCTGTCATTTCATTTAAGTAAAAAACTCAACCAATGAGTAAAATTTTCAGTGCTGCAAGGGAGGAGAATATTATAAATGTGAGATGAAAATAAATTATATGCTTAATATAGCACAAGAAAACAACAGAAGAGAAAGAAAATCATCCCAGTGTTTCTTTTGGTGAACCTGACCTTTGATACCCAGACCACACTTACTTCATCGGCAAATGAGTGCTGCAAGGGATATCAATTAGTTATTGCAAAGAGACAGCAGTACCTGAAGAAAAAGACCTGGCTCTCATGTAGCCTAAGGCCCTTTTCACTGCAGTAACAGTGTAAATGAACTTATGCAGTGTGTGAAAATTGCATTTGCAGTTGTAGAACAGCAGAATGGGTTTTTGTATATATGTCAATTGGATTCTCTCTATTTCCTGCTTTCCAGAACATCTGCTATTGAGATGGGAATGGTCCTGAAGGACATACCTAGCATGTATCAGCAGTCCCAGTGTGCTCTGGTTTTTTCCACAATGATTGTTTCAGCCTGAAGTCCAGTCCAGAACAATAGCTGTCTAAAAGGAGGTCTCTATTGAGTTTTATTCATGGAGGTCAAGACAATTAAATACATAGTTTGCTCAGCCAGTGAAAACTGAGAACAATGTATGTGATTTTCTAAAAACAAGTACAAATTCTGTGTTTAGAAAATATACATTCAAAACACTATGCCTCAAACGCTGAACTGCTTACAAATGGGCTATAGTCCTAGTGAGATTTTTGGTTAACCAAGTAACAATGATATGAGATTTTATGTAAAAGTTAATAATTTTTTTTCAGCAAATGTCATCTTCTTGCTTTCAGCAACAACTTACTAAAAACATCATTAAGAATAGTCCCAAGAGCAATTGCTGACCGTCTCTCTAAAATATTCCTTCCAACTTGATAACCTTACCTGTTGTCTTTCCTCCTTTCATCCATGGGTGGTCAGTATCACATTCCACTTGTTCAGAAAACCAGCTTAGGCAATTATCAGTTGGTCTGGGGAAAGGATGCATTTTTTTCTTTGTTGTTTATGCTGTATTCTTAATCACTTTGCCCTTCAAAATTCTGCCTAAGCATTACATGACATTATCAAGCTCCTATAGAATCTTCCTGATGAGTGAGCCAAATCATGGTTCTTTTTTCAGAAGAAAAAAAAAGACCAAAATCAGACCTGATTGCACTAATGTCTCCTTTTCCTGTCTGTTCTGCTTTTATTAATAGAGCTTGGGATCTTTTTAATATATTTTCCTTTCATTTCCTTTGCAAAATTTAAGTCAGCTTGGTCAGCTTAGTCAACTTTTCTCAAACCTTACTTTATCACTGTATTTCCTAGGTAAAGCCTAGAAAATGTGCAACTTTCCTTGCCGATCAATCTCTTTCTTCATTCTCTGTAACTGATCTGCTTACTCCAAATATCCTCTTTAAGGTGCTATTAGTTGAGCATAAGATTACATATTTTTAATGTCGTGTGCAAAGTATTTTTGAAATCACAGAATTTAACACATTTCTAAAAAGCCAATATTATAGTTTAGCAAATATGGGTATCTATCAGCATATCTGCACAATCCATAGTGCATACCAGTTGGTGTCAAAGTAGTAATTAAATACAGCGCAAAAGCAAATCAGGTCCTCCAAATGTTAATCTCATTATCACCTTCTCAGCACTGCTTGCCAGAAAGTTAACAGCCGTTAAAGCTCTGCTGCTCATCCAATCAGAATATTAAATTAATCAGTATGGCCTGACACAAATATTGCCAGTGGTGTTAATCCTTTGCTTTGTACATAGCGAATGGGGAAATAAGTGGCAGTCTATGGAGCTAGATGCATTCCTATTAATATTTCAAATGTGCATCCTGCTTTGGAATGTTTTATGTCATGATGTGCAATGAAAAGTTTCTCAGAGACTGGAAAATGCATCTCATGTCTGGTTCCCAAGCTCTTTTCCTCGCCTGTGATCCCCTAGCAGTGGTCATAAGCTTTCTCTCTATTCTCTCTCTCTGAGCTGTCATATCACTTCCTGGCAAATTTTTAAAAAATTTGCCAACAGTCTATGAAATGAGATATGATTAGATAGATGTACCCAGACAGGCTCCAGCATTCAACAGGCATCTGTTGTAGGGAGCCATCTGAATCACAATTTAACATTGTTCCTTTAAATGCATTTTGGGTAACACAAATGCTATATAGTAAACTTTTTTTTTTTTCCCCTATAACCAGACAAATGTGTGAAAACAGTGGCTGAAAGAGTTCTCCTGTGTTGTAAATCTTGGCTAATGAAAGACGTCGTGTTCTCAGAGACTTGGATACTGCTCGACTGAGGCCTTTGCCCTGCCTTTGTTATGATAGTTGCAGCTAAGCCATGATCCTGTCAGAATTAATCATAGATAATAAAAAATATTAAATGTACATAATTCCACCTTTCATGTGGATGCTTCTATTTATAAATTATGCACATCTATAAAAAGCATGTTTACAGCCTTCCAGAATTACAACTCTGTGTGAACACCCAGATGTGCGTATCTATATGGAAGGAGGTATATATGTGCGAGGACACATATATGGGAGAACCCATGCACATGTACATCCATGTGTATAGAGCTGCCTAAATATTTTTGTATGTGTATATATTAACACAGAATATACATGCATGCATATACTCATGCTGCAAGAAGAATAAATATTCATTGCTCATTTTAATAATTCATCATAATAAATATTTATATAACATACACAATGATGTGTTGTGGTATAAATGTTTCAGTGGCATGAGTTGGGGCCGAATACATTATTTATGAGTGACAAAGCCACAAGTAAGTCATGCAGGTCAGCAATAAAATCTTTCTACTTCACTCTCATGAATTTCTCACATTAGCAGCAGAAGAGATTAACTATTTTTCAAATGCGTAGAACTGTTAAAAACTTACTGTTCCTGTTACTTTCATATATTAATGCTCCTCCTCATGGCCATAAAGAATTCAAAATTACTGTAAACGTGTGCATAAATTTAATATTTTAAATTTTTTGTCTTTTGGTAAAATTAAACTCAGTTGTCATTTATTAACAGGGAATAGACACAGCACTGAAAGAAAGATATAATTAGACCCATATTACCTATAGCATTTTGAAAGTAGATATGTGTTTCAGATCAGAACAGGAGGAAGAACACAGCCTGATGCAGTGTAAAATACAACACAATTTTCCAGGACTCAGAGTTACACGTTTCAGGTTTTTTGCCAGGTAAGTGCTGGAAAAGGTCCATGTGGAACAATCTCTTCTTTGATCCTATGATTTTCTTTTTTCTTACTTAACAGACAGTTGTCTGAAGCTGTTTGGAGGTGTGGAATATTCAAGCCAGTCTTAGAAGAGATGGATTAGTGGCAGGAAAAAGATGAGACAGTCAAAGGTAACTGAAAAATTGAAGAAGGATGAGATAAATTTTATTTATAGCATGGTTTAGCAATTTATCATATGACTATACAATTTATATCATTGCTATTGCCACTACTTGTGTAGTAATGTGCATTTGTTTGCATGTTTTTACCTCTGTCTTTTTGCTAGTTTGGGTACAAGGTGCATTTGTTTAGGTCCTTAAGGTGGTATAAAGAATGGACACAGTGTAACTTTTCCTATATCATATAATGCCCCATAATGACAGGAAATGCCTGTTATTAATTTGGATAATTCTGGACAAAAAGGCGTTACACATCAAAAACTGGTCAACCCAGGCAAATGGGCAAGTACAGTTTTGAAAAAGATGAGTGTGTATGGATAGCTTCCATGTAGATCTTTTATTGTGGTGGCCTGGGGAAAAAAAATGCTTTGGATTAGAATAGTATGGCACTAAAAGCTGCTCTGTGAATAATGCTTCTGTACACCTATACACAACTTTTTTTATTTTTAATATTATTTTTATTGTTATCACATGATCTTTTACATCTGTTTTTTAGAAGGAAAAGAGACAGCACTGGGTAAGGTAACATTTTTTTCCTCTACCACATTAACAAACAGCCGCTGATACCAATACCTTGCAACCCCCTACAACATAATTCCAGTATCTTTTCTCCCAAGCCCCTAAGCCTAACTGTGCATATTTTCATTAATTATAATTTGGAGGAGATGGAGAGTTTCTTTGAGGTGACAGACAAACAGCAGGATATCATGAATATGTATTACGTGTCTGAGAAAATAAATTAACAGGGGCCATCCACTCTGGTGACCCACTTAGGCTGTCATTGATGAGTGTGACAGGAAGGTTCTGTAAGAACTGGATTTGCATGACAGACTTTTTTCCTGATCAACTAATTTACCCTATGCATTTAGATTATTTTAACCACTACATGGCAGTCAGATAATTAATCACTAAATCACCAATAGTGACATTAAGGTACAAGCAATACATTATTGCTGATTACCACTTAAAACTCTACCTTGTCAGGCTTCAGTTCAAAAATTGGTGTAATCTTACACTGAGTAATGAAATATATAATCTGATATTTTCATAAGGTTAGATGTTTAGGGAAAGAGGTCGATAAACTACAAATAAACGTGTGTTTGTTGTTCTTTATGACAAACATGCACAAGTGATGGGAACTAGTTCCCCAAGTCTTCCCTTTTATCCCTTTGTAAAAATGGGGGCTCTGTTTCCCTTTTCCACTCAGTGGAAACTTCACTGGACTGCCACTTCTCAAATATGATGGAGAGTGGCTCAGCAACTTCATATGCCAGTTCCCTCAGGACACATGGAGGCATCTCTTCAGGTACTTTTCCTGAGGAAAGGGACTTGGGAGTACTTGCGGATAAAAAGGCTGGACATAAGACACCAATGTGCATCTGCAGAAGGCCAGCTGCATCCTGGGCTGCATCAAAAGAATTGCAGCCAGCAAATTGAGAGAGATGATTCTGCCCTTCTACTCTGCTCCTGTGAGATCCCAGCTGGAATACTGTGTCCAGCTTTGGAGTCCAGCAAAAATTCGTTGAGTACCTCAGCCTTCTCCATATCTCAGGTAACCAAGTGTCCTGTTTCATTTTAACAAATGCATCAACAGAGACATGTAAGTAAAGTAAAAAAAGCCAAGTGCTTTCTTAAGAACTTGAAAATTAAGAATAGAATTTTTTTATTTTTTCCTAGCAGACATACAAAAGGTCCTCTACTCTAAAAACTCATCAGGCATCCACAATCCACTTAATCACAGACGGAATGCACACAAAGGGAATATAAAACTTTTTTGAACATTTGTAGAAAACCTTTAGTGTTTGCATATTTTTTGATTGACTTTAGACTGCACAGCTTTAATGACAGTAAAAAGATCCAAAACAAAATTCCTTAGCCCAATTGGCCCCTGACACTTTCGGAGACTTAAGCTTCTTAGTTGGAGGATTTAGTGTTTGAGATATGCTGGCTTTAATCTATGCTTACCTGCGGTCAAAGAAACAAGTTAGGTCTAGAAGTCTTATGTATCCTGAGGTGCACATGGCAAATCCCTTGTTGGCAGCTCCCTCGCAATTACCGGGAATTCATCAGCCCATGCATGTGTCTTGGGTGCCTTTTGAAGGCATCCACCTGTTGGGTTGCAATGGACTGAGAAGAACATAAGCTCTTACAGAGCTTCTCTACCTGTACCTATTTTTGGAAAGTGGTTTACCTCAACGTGCATCAGCAAGGCAAAGATAATTCTCTGCTGCTACCGTCTGTAACTAATTTTTATATGTTTAGAGGAAGAATCCACATTTCTTGAAACCCAAATTGTACCTATTGTCCTACCATTAAAGTTCAAGGACATCTCATCCAAAGTTCAGATCAAAGAAGTTCTTCATACATAACTATGAAGATCAGAGACTATGAAGCTGAAGCAGATCTTCCAGGTCATGCTAAAGCCTAAAGGGAGATAAAAATTGTGTGATCCTTAGTCCAATCTGACCAAATATATACTACATCAAAAGCAACAAAAATACATCTTTGAATAAGCTGAAGTTTGTGGTCTTGGAAAATATTTGTGAACATCACGTATGTTATTGTGGCAACAACAAAAACTTGAAACTGAGTCATCTTATGGAAAAGAAACCAAGATTCACTTCATTGGAAAAGTGAGAAATAAAATGTGAAACCAGAAATATAATCACAAGCTCATATGGAAGTGTCCAAGGGAAGTGATGGCTTTATCCCTTGATCCAAGTCTTGTATATACAGTGTGCATTAAATATAGAGCAAGCTTATAATCAAATATCTGGTGGTCAATCATTGATTGACAAAAATCATTGGTGGTCAATGGCTTGAAGTCCAGATGGAAGATGGTGACAAGCAGTGTTCCTTAAGGGTCTGTACTGGGACTGGTGCTGTTTAATATCTTTATTAATGATTTTGACAGTGGGATTGAGTGCACCCTCAGCAAGTTTGCTGATGACACCAAGCTGACTGGTGAGGTTAATGTGCCTGAGAGACAGGGTGCCACTCAGAGGGACCTGGGCAGGCTGGATAATTGGGGCCAGGTGAACCTCATGAGGTTTACAAAGCCAGGTGCAGGGTCCTGCACCTGGGTTGGGACAATCCTCATTATCCATAAAGGTTAGGAGGTGATGTGCTAGAAAACAGCCCTGAGGAAAAGGACTTGGGGTACTTGTGGATGAGAAGCTGGACATGAGCCACCAATGCACATCTGCAGCCCAGAAGGCCAACTGCATCCTGGGCTGCATCACAAGAAGTGTGGCCAGCAGATCAAGAGAGGTTTTTCTGCCACTCTACTCTGCTCACCTGAAATAATGTGTCTTAGAGCCCTCTACACAAGAAGGACGCAGACCTGTTGGAGTGCATACAGAGGAGGGCCACCAACATAACCAAAGGGCTGGAGCACCCCTCCTATGAAGATAAGCTGACAGAGTTGGGCTTGTTCAGCTTGGAGAAGAGAAGGCTCCGGGGGACTTTATAGCAGACTTTGAATACCTGAAAGGTGCCTACAAGAAAGCTGGGGAAGAACTGTTCACAAGGACATGTAGCAATTCGACAGGGGGTAATTGTTTTAAACTAGGAAAGGGGAGATTTAGGTTGGATATTAAGAAAAAGTTCTTCAATGTGATCTATCTAAAGGTGATAGATCACTGGAACAGGTTGTCCAGAGAGGTAGTGGAGGCCCCATCCCTTGAGTTATTCAAGGCCAGACTTGATGGGGCTCTGAGCAACCTGATCTAGTGAAGATGTCCCTGCTTACTGCAGGGAAGTTGGACTAGATGACCTTTAAACGTCCCTCCCAACCTAATGCATTCTATGATTCTAAATTGTCATAGGAGGGGAGAAACCAGGATTTATGTCCTACATCTGAGCTTGTGCATGTAAGTCCATGTTTAAGCTTGTGGCCTCTCCCTGGACATTCACAGCAGATCTGCACGGTTTATTTCCCCTTCCCTGCTCTCCCTTGCGTTGCACATAGAGTCATGTGGAGGGTCCAGAGCAGCCATGGCAAATTCGGTCCCCCTCATACCAGGTAGAATAATGCCAGCCCCCTCTGAGAGCACAATGTCTAACCAGCCTCTACATCTTTTCCTCAGCAATAATATGCTTACCCCCACTATCTTGCCAGTCCAATACCTGTCAATCTATTGGCTGAAAGAAAGGAATTCCACATTTCCTGGAAAGCAGGAAAGAAACAGGAATTCCCTGAAAACCTCATTTACTTAGATAAAATGCAGATTTTGCTACTTGCTCAACTTTTGGAATGCTAGCATAAATCCTCTTATTTTAGCAGGATTAGTGGACAGAGTACTCATGTAATTCAAGAAATTTAATATGTACAATTCACTAGGTTTGAAAATGAGGAAACAGGATGTGACTCATTTTTAAAGAAGAGTGGTTTGTGAGCAGACATATAAAAAAAGAGCAAGTAGCACGAGATATAAAAGCAAGAAAATCTTTTAATCATTTCTTTATCCTTGCTTCTCATTCTATTACATGATGCCTCAAAAAAGTAGTCCGTTCCTGGAAGGACATTAATTTTGACCAAGTAATTTTGAACAATGTCGTCTTGGTAGAGTGTATTTTTTTTGTTATTCTGCTCAAATATATTTTTCTTGATTTATATATTTCCTTGAGGGTTGTCTAAATTTTCAAGACTGGTAGAAGAAGTGCCATGGCCAGTAAATAACTTAATGAAGTTCTTCCTGTAGCTAACTGGTGTGGGGACAAAAGGCCTTTGTAACAATTGATTCTCATATTTAGGAATTAAGAGAAAACACACCCCCACTCCAAAATGTGCTGTTTTCTGCTCATGAGTCAGCATCTTTCATTTACTATCAATGGAAATGGTGGATTTTTTAGACCAAATGTTTCAGGAAGAAAAGTAGTGTTTCCATTTTCCAACCATTAGTAATGTACAAACTGCAAGTGAAAAGACTTATTTGCATGCTTAACTTAATCATGTGAATAGGTCTGTTCAGTATGTGCATGCGTGTTTGCAGAATGGAAGCCCGAAAGACCAATCTTAGTCCCAGTGGAATTAGGAAAGGCTTTACCGATTATTTCAGTAGAAACAGGATCATGACATTACATATGAATGAGAATTGATGGTTTAGAGACACAATTGTTTTCAGAGCAACTGTTTTGTACACTGCCAATTTGTCCAGCTCCCTAAGGTCTGTTACTGAGTCCCACAATTCCCTATCTTCACTGGGAAAGGTTTCTTTCTTTTCACTGCTTCACCCTTACGAGAAGCTGTGAAATTAGCCACTTGATGTGGGAAGAAATGACATATTTAATAATTCTTAGAAGAAGAATTTTGCTTAATAATTGCTTAAAATTATTAATAATAATAACTTTTAATATTAAAGAAGAATAAAACAAGACACAAAGTGAAATTAACCTATAGTTGACCATTAAAATGTCATGAACTAGTACATAAAGACAAAGTCTGTGGGAGAACTCACTCCCCAAATAATTGTTTAATATTTTGTAAAAAATTATATTTAAAAGACAATTTGTGGACCTAAGAAGAGATACTATTTAATGACATGCAGCTGTCCATTTATTTGGACCCATGATTTTTTCATAAGAAAGCATTAGAAACATAATTAAGTTAAATCTGCAGTGAGAAATACTGTAGTGTAACTTCCAAGTTTGCAAACACTCACAAAATCCTTTGCTTAGCTTATTCTCCATCCTCCTTTTTCATCTCCTCCTGTTGATCCCTTTTCCAGCTGAAGCACTGTGAAGGTGCATAGGAAAAAGGCTGAGGAACAACCTGTAAACTTTTTTAAGATGACCAATTAAAGGAAAATCTAACTGGGATTTCCTGTCTTCATAAAATATGCAGTATGCATATTCTTAATGAATCATAGAGACACAGATAACTACTGTAGGTGGAAAATGAGCCATCAGCCTCCTGCCACCCTTCTTTAGGTGTTCAGGGCAGGGAAATATTTGAACTATTCCTCACCCTCATGTAAATCTTCATTTTATTCCCCTCCTTTTCTTTCCGTTCCTCTGCAGCTAGCTTAATGGAAGCTCCCTCACTTGGATTTTCCCTCTTCTTTACAAGGCACCATCTCCTCTCTTCCCCACCCCTGCAGTTTGCGTGTCCCCAGTCTCCTTTTCTTCCTGCCAGCATCCTCCACCATCCATCCTGCTTGCTGTCATCTCCATGTGCCTGTAAGTAAATCTCTCATGGCAGCAGCCCGGGTTCCTCTCTCTGCTCTCTCTCACCATTTAGTAGCAAGGCACTGCCACCTGCAGAGAGCAGCTTTGACAGTGACAACTGCACAGGAAATGGGAAACGGGAAAATCTGTCTGCTGAAGGAATAGCAGCTACACAGATTTTGGAGGTTTTTACTTTGGATTAGGAATCAGTTCTCCTACACATTCTTAAATCCATTCTTATTTAATACAAGGTAAAAGAAAACATGCCTACCTCAATGGTTTAACAGGATACGGTTGTGGAATAACCCTTGCGGTACAAGCTTTGTTCTATTAAAATGATGAAGATAAGCCAAAGTCTGTCTGGGCTATGAAAGGTTCATTGGACATTTAGTTTGCCATCTGATTTGGACACAGGTTTATCACTTCCCTGTGCAAGTGACATACCTATGTCTGCCTGATTTAAAATCCAAGATTCTTCAGAGGCACTATCAAAGGGTCTAAACAAGTTTATGCCCTGGTTTTGAATGCTGCCTTACCAGTGAAAATCTTTGTTAAGTCATACCCAGAGGTGTGCTGCTCTGTTTCTTGCATGAAGAAGCACTGCAGTTTGAAGAAATTTCCTTCTGTCCTTTTAGAGACCATTGGCAACTACAGGAGCTTCAACTTTTGAGCCTGGAAATCTCTATTTATAACTTAAATGTGCTCTCTGGAACGGAAACCAACTGCCTGGTATGTCCTATTCACATGAGTAAATTTTCTTGGCCTATGGAGTAAGATGGTTGATTTCACGTCTCACATTGAGAAGATCCCTGGCCAGTGCTGAGTCCTGAACTGTACCCAAGCACTGTTTCTGAAAGCATTCATTATCCTGGGCCATGTCTGTGCCAGAGCTGTTCTAAAAACAGAAGTTTAGACAACGAAGTTGTAGCCTTGGAAGGATCCTTTGGCAATTTTTACTTTACTTGATGCAGCCTTTGACCATTTAACTGTTTGGAGCAAAATCTGGATGCCTCAGAAGCATTTGTTGCAGACTGATGTATTTCCTCTCCAGTGATATAAGGCTCTTCTCAAGACCAGCTCATTCTTCTCAAATGTACAGACAGCTCTACATCTCCTTCTCCATTGTGGGTCCTCTCTACTTGCACTTTGGTTTTCATTCTAAGACAGAAAGCACATCCCCTGTCAATGTCTTTCAAAGAATAATAACCCCTCCCTCCCTTTCCATCCTGTACTTTCACAGATCCTATGCATCACAGATGCCAACTACTGCAGCTGGAGAGTTTAAGTGGGTGGATAACACATTGTCTGTACTGTGTACAAGTCTTTTGCTATGTCATGGCCTAGACCTGGACTTGTAGCTGACTTTCCATCAATCATGTCTCTGAGAACTGATTAGGCACATCTGGATATGCAAGTGTTTGATGAGGAGGTAGGAGAGCGGACATCACCAGTGATGGACAATTAATGACCAGGGTAAGGGTCAATGACAGCACTGAAGAAGCAGCCAGCTGTGTCTCCTCTTTTCCAAACAGCGGATGTCATAATATAACAGCTGTGGAGGGAAAAGAAGATGACTTGTGGGGACTTAAACCACAAACTTCATCAACAAGTCTTACAGAAATTTCATAGCAGACTTTAGGTGAAAATACCTTGGTATCTGACATTTATCAAACACCAACGTTAGTCAAATTCTACAGCTTTCTTTCACTGTCTCTGGATTAGTAAGAAACAATGAAAATCAGTTGCTGTACCTGAATTATTACTCTAACTTAATTCAGTCTAAATTAATTTTCACCTATATCTTGCTTCTGAGATTCAGAGAAGTCTTCTAACTACAAAAGTTAGACTGCTTCCTTAATGGAATGGACTAAATTACTCCAGCTGGTCCTGTGTGTCTGAGAGATGATTTCAGCTCCTGCAGAGACATCTGCAACTTCAGGAAATGTGGAGTTAGTCAAGCAACTATCATTCAAGGAAAAAAGAAAATGGTTTTAAAATGGGGTTTTAAAATAAAATTAACCAAGGAGAAACCTAAAAACTTTCACTTTACTAGAGAGCTGAGAAAAAGATGCAAAGGAGAATATTTTCCAGTCCAAAACTGGCCCAGCAGCATGGATATACATAGCATTTGCATTGCCCTGTGGGAACTCTGCTATATGTTACATGCGCAGTATTTTTTCTCTTGCTCTCATTCTCCAGATAAGCTGAGGCTGAAGCACTGTATAAATGCATACCTGGCAGGAGGCCAGGGCAGAGTCATTAACTGTGTTCTGGAAAAAGAAGTGTCATGTAATGTCTGATCAAGAATTATGCAGCTGCTGAAGATAAGAAGATTTTCCCCTTAAAAATCATGAGAAATGACTGGAGAGTCCCAGAAGCTGTGTGACCTAACCTGTCCATCACAAAGAGACAAACCCCAGCCTGCCATTCTTTTTGCTGCTGCTGCTGCTGCGCTATCTCTTAAGTCTACAACCATTGTGCTGCAGTTCAGCTCAAACTCTTTCGAGTACTCCAGCTGATCCAAGCAGCCTTTTGCTGTGATGTGTTCCTTTACAGGTGCACTGCTATAAATCAGTAGCAAGACCATGGAGGTTGGAGGGTTTCTATAAATATATAAGCAACATAAGCAAAAACAGGCTCAAACAAGAGTAAAAACTTTGGCCAACTTTTCAAATTTATACCAAATGACAGATTTATGGTGTAGATTATAAACTATTCAAGGCAGGGACTATCCTTTTTTTTTTTTTTCTCTGATATTCCACATACTAAGACTGGAGCTTCCAGAACATGAATAATTATATGTCTGTTACAGGGAACATTTTTATTTTTAATTGTGAAAAACAGCATTGTCAGCAAAGCATAAATTTATCTTTTGAGAAAGATGGCTCACCCACCCAATCTTTAGTAATGACAGAGGGGAAAAGGTCAGTTCCTAGAACTATACTGAACATGTATCACCAAACTTACCATATCCAGTATAACGCTGGCATACGATGATTGTGTTTTCTTTCACTCTTTTCTTTTCTTGTTCAGTGTTTTAGGGCTTTTCATCTCAGAGTTTCATTACTGTCTGTCTTTGTGTGTGGATGATACAGGGACTTTCCATATGCTCAGAATAATTTAAATAAACTCTTCAGCCATTTGAAATGTGGGTGTTACTGTTTAAGGGGGAAAAAAAGAAGATGGAGGGGAAATGACAGATGTTTTTACTCAGCAGTGTGCTCCCATGATTTTAATAAGGATTTTTGATATATAAATAGTGCTTGCAAGGCTAAATATTTTTCATGTGGTATTCAGCTGTAGCTTTGTTGTTTTTATCAGAATTAAATTCATCTGGAAAAAAATATATATGATACAGTATTAATATGCATGTATATGTGTCTTTATGGTTCTATAAAAGTATATGGTTCTTTAAAATGAAAATAAAATCAGAGTAGGAACTAAATAACATCAAAGTATTAGAAACTTGAACTATCTGAGTGTGTAAGCCACCATGTTTGCAAATACCCTTAGAGACTCCATATGGTTCCAGCAGTTGGATCATCCTCCCCAGTTTGGGGCAGAAAAGTCAGACGCTGCATAGTTTGTATCTAACCATAGTATCAGTCCCACTCAAGCCCCACATAATCAGGTGTACATTTAAATGTGTATCCTCAGAATGATTCTTTCGTACAAGAAGACTGAATATAGTCACAAAAAATTGGGGTAGATTCGCAGTTTACAAACAGTTTACTGGCAATGTGTCATATTCCTCAGGTCTAAATCTGTGATACTTAAAAACGGGTCTAAATGTTGGAAAAATAAGCTTTTTTGAACCAAGACTCACAGAAATTGACAGGACTTCTCAATTTATTAGTTACTTGAACTTTGTATCGTCTGAAGAACTTGATTTAGCAGAGCTGGTGGCCACAGACTATCCTTCTTCAGCACAACATTTAATTTTAAACATGAATCAAAAGGGCTTTGACTGAGTGAAACCTCATTAACTTCCAACTATATATGGAGGTGTCATCACGATACCTCCCAACAAGCAGGTGTGCACCAGACACAATGATCACTGAGAGCAGAGGGGTGGCCTAAAACGGAGAAGACAAGGTTTCATCTCCAGGCTCCAAGTCTTGCTCTAAAGGAATCTTCTCTGCCACTGGGCAAGTTGCTAGGTGTTTCTCCCATACCGCACCCATGCTAATATATTATGAGTGGAGTTCGTGTCGGGGGGTTTTTTATGCATCCTTAACTGTTGGTGCTATCAAAAGAGAGACCCCAGCTCTCTCTACCTTGCTATGGCTGCAAGTCCCCTTTCACCAGTGCTAGGAAATATATTGCACAGTGAGCCAAAGAAGGGACTCAACCTGATGGAAAACTGACCATTTTTCTTTGATGGGTAAATTTTTAGCTGGGTAACGTCTCTGAGGTTTGGTTGGGGTTTTTTTCCACACAGCTGAGCTATCTTCAGTCCAGGCAAAAGGGACTTGTTAGGAACACACAGACAGAAAGGGGGGAGGTCTGAACTACCCTTTCAGCCACATCCTCAGCTGTGAATGTCATCCCCCAGGCTTTCAGCACAGTGTGTTAGCTCTGGTGCAGCATGTGGCTAGAACTGTGTCTGGACCAAAAATTTAGATGCAGACGCCTACGTTGGTGTCTTTTCCCATCATATTTCCAATTCCAATGTTAGCATGGGAAGACAGAGCTCAGTTCTGCTTGTACCTGCTAATGTACACCTACACATAGCTTCTGTGCATCTGCTCTTTGTCTGGTAACTTGGGGAAAACTGTATTACCTTATATGACAAGGAAACATTCTGGGAGAAAATGCTTTCACAGCTTGCGAGGCTCTCAAGCCCTGAAGTAAGATGTGCCAGTCAAGCATCTTGGATAACTATGCCCAAAATTTGCATTTAGTTCCCAATTAGACAATTATTAAGATACTGCGAAAGGAATACTTATATTTTAGTATCCTGCTCTGCTCAAAGACTGTGCATGTTTTAAAGTGGTTCATTTAAGCATAAGTCTCTGTCTTATTTTTGTACAGTGAACTGGTTGTAATCCTTCATCAGAAAATACCATACAGTTATTGAATACACACACAGTCAGAATGGCTTAGGGAAATTGATCTTTCAACAGTTTTGTTTAGTAACATGATTTAACATGTGTTTATTTTAGGCTTGCTGATGCAATGCATGGTATATAATAAAGACTGCTAAGTAATCCTAGTCTAAATAGAATTTAATCACAAAACAAAGAGTATACACTCTTACTATTTTTGTTCATTTTGTGGATTTCTGTAACCAGTACACCACTAGTGGTTCTGATTAATGTTGGAAATATTGAATGGACCTTTATTCTCCATCCCTACAAGGCTTTTTGGAATATTTCTTTAAATAATTTAATTTTAGATGAGAGTTTATGTATCTTGAACAACTTTGTTACTAAAATGCCACTTTCAATGAAGGGATCAAATGTAATTTTTTTCATTTACAAATGTGATATTGTTTCTGTTTGGAAAGGAAAACACACTGAAGTCATTATTGGAACCAGATTTCCCAAGTGCTTTTTAAATAAACTGTATGAGAGACTTTGATCTAGTTAGCTGACTGATATCACAGTTCTATGCATATGTCCTTCCCAATTCTGTTGAAATCCTGTTACCATTTCAGATCATGTGTTGTACCGCTAATAGGTGTAGTTTCTAGAAGTGGAGGCCAATATTGAAGGATCTGTAAGCTAAAAGAAAATCTATCAAATATAAAGTGAAATGTGCTACACAAATTCAACTCACAAAACCCAAAAGAAATGATTTTCCTTCCCTTCAGTCTAGCCTCTGTATAGCACTATTGTTTAATTTGGGTGAGTGAGGTCAATGGAATCATCATCCTTTTAAAAAAAAAAATCACCATTTTGAGTCCAAGCTTTTGGAATCTGTCTTACGTTTGCAAATTACTGGCTGTGACTGAGAGGTGATCACCAGCTGACACGTGTTACCTCTGTGTGCATGGAAAGCTGGCGCAACATTTAGCCCAGCGATTTATCATTTGTGCACAATATCATGTCAAGAAACACTCGCCAGCCTCCTGAAGAGAGTCAGAACAATATCTACCATAATGAAGTACAGTTCCAGTGGGCACCAAATTACATCTTAGATATTTTGTTACTTGTCCTTTATCAAGCAAATGTAAAATTGTAGTGTGGATACTGACAGACTCTATAATTCAGCTGTCTGCTGCTTTATCACAGCTCTCAGTAGGTCTCTAATGAATATTTCTGTATGCATGTTTCTGACTGATAATCAAACTAAGAACAAGTCCTAATTGGGTTTTCCAGTGCACAGAAAAGTGCCTATATTACATTGGCAGATATCCCAACCAGTGTAAAATTAAAAGTACAAACATGACAGAGTTTCTTTTACATTTTTTTTCAAAGAGTGGGGGTTTTTTGGGTTGTTTTTTTTTTTTTTTTTTCAGTTTTAAATGTGTGTGGAGTACAGACACTTATGCATAAAGGTACACAGTGCCCTAGAATAAAAAGACCACACTGAAGGGCTATATTGCACCCAATGAAATTATATAAATCAGTGACTATGAGTCTGATTCTCCATAGATTCACACCGAAGGAAACTGGAATATCTTCAGTAGAAATGGAGGAAATGAGATGAAGGCTTACATCTTTGGCAGACTATAGAGTGTCACAATGACTAGTATTCAGGACCCAAATCTGCACAGCATTCCTACTCAGGTCATTTTAATGCCATTAAGGATTTAGATCTGACTTGCCGGTAAAACACATCTCTTTGTTCAGTGTGTACAGTTTTGGAGCCTATGGAAGCTACACCAAGACACAGACATGAAGGCCAGTTAATCCATTTCCCTAGATATGACTAAATTCCCTTTAGCTTGCACTGGGGATTTAGGTGAGTGACAAAAGAAAAAAATCACCTTATATCATCTTACAGGTTACCATGAGTAAGATTTCAGTATGCAAGAAGGCAAATGATGGTCATATAGCCAGCCAGGATATTCCTCCTTAATCAGCGTAAGATCAAGATATGTCAGTGATATCCAGTGACATATATGCAGCAGGTAATGGTTAGCCTTACATATTCGATGTATGTTAGTCCAGAACCTGATCTGCACTGTATAAATTGCAGCTGGACTACTGTATATGACTTCAGTTGCTCTAACTTGATTTTCTGACAGTATAACAATCTATAACCCAAAAGATTCCAGTTACTAGAATCATCAATTATTCAATTTATTAGTCTGACAAATATATGTGGGAAAAAAATATTAATCCAAGAGACTCTGAAGAACAATCCAGCTGACATAAACAATTGGACAGTGTTACAGTGAGGTTATTTCACAGGTAAGGGTAAAGTGGTTTTTTGTAAGAATAGAGTTCAACAGGCTATGCACACTTACAGTCCTAAATTGTCTCTAGCCATGGACTGAAGACAGCTAAGTATCACAAAGAACTGCATTAGATAATGTTATATGAAGTACAGTTACAATAAAACAGGTAGACAAGATGCAATATAACACCACACAAGAGAAAACATTTAACACTGCAACTGGGTCTTTAACATGAGTTACTCCTAGCTTCCAATAATTTTGATGCACAGCCCACTTCCAACTGCAATTGTTTCATTTTGTGCAAAGAATATCCCACACTTCACAGAGCCTTATTCATGACTTCCCTAAATCTCGCTGCATAATGCCTAGACATCAAAGCAGGATGAACAAACACTTACAAAAGGGGAGATATGCAATATTAGTGATATTAAAATAACAAGAAGGATCATAAGAAAAGATAAGGTGTGGAAGCAGAAAAGCTACAGTCTCTGTTTATAGAGCCACAATTTCCAGTATCTTTATAGACTTTTGCCAAAGACTGTCTCCCACTTTACAACCACCCCCCACCCCACTGTCAGCAAGTCATTTTAGCTGGGGCAGTGAGAGGTAATGTCAGCTGCATGATTCGTGTGCATTTGCTGGCCCCTGAGAGCCTTAAAATGCTTAGTCTGTTTGAGCTTCAGTGAACTCCTGACCTTCTTCAAAGAGAGAACTAGAAATTTCTCATTATATTCTCCCATTCTGAACAAGGTGGAATTAATACAATGAGACAATTAATTGAAAAAGCTGTTTTTCAAGGCTAAATCATGCCTCCAGCAAAATGCAATAAGAAATAGATACAGAAAAAAGAACAGGTACTGTCTTTCATTCAGAGCAGAACTGAAAGTTTCACTTAGTTCTCAAGACATTTTTCCTCTTCCTGTGAATTATCTTTACCGGACATGGCTGGAGGCAAGATACTGGATAAGGTGCAGTATTCATCTAGTAAAGTTGAGTATTCTTAATTTCATATGCCTGACTTCAGATGAAAGTGTTTTATTAGAAAGATTGTTTTCTAAACTTCCTAGGCATGGGTTAGGTTTCAAATATTAAAAATGAGAATGGTGATGAAAAGAAGCAGGAACTATGATATATATTAAAGATGTGGATGGTGGAAATCATGAATGTACTTTCTGCTTAGATATTCGTAAACGTATTTTTGATCCTAATAGTGAGAGTTAGGGAAAGATCCTACAGCTTCAGACTGTTACATCTGCTAAGACAACCAGTGTCTTAGTGTTCAAAGCATGCCTTATCAGCCTTGAGGAGATGTATAACCTTGATTGGCAGAGGCCAGAACTACTCACATCTGCTTCATAAAAGTAGTTCTTGAAGAGCAGATATCTAATTATTGTCAAATCCACTATGTAAGTTCGCTGTATCTGATCTTATGATTACAGACAGGTGCACTTAAAACAGAATACAGAAAATGTTTTTAATTCAATTTCACTGATGAGATAATCAGGACTGACTTTTTACTCAGGCCATGTTCTCTGCAGCCTTGAACCTTTCTGTCTGTGCCGTTAATGGCCATTCCTTCTTTTTTTTTTTTTTTCTTTAAAACAAACCAAGAAGCCAGTACAGGAATTGAAAGTATGTTAACATTACCTTCAGAAAAAGCAGACTGGGTGGAGAAAGTAAATAAGTAAGTATATGCAACTGGTGAAAGTGTGTCCCAGTAGGAAGTTGAAGGACTTCAAAGCTAGTTCATCCTAATAAAATGAAAGCCAGGTCTGAGATTTAAGGTCCAGCCAGACACTTCTAAGGTCCAGGAGGGAATTATTAATTTTACAACCTTTTGTAGAGCAAATAGAGTTTGATTGACACAGTTTCGTTCTCTCCCAAAAATGTTACAGGGAGGAGTCAACCATACATACTCTTATGGGGCCATGATTTAAGAAACTTTAATCTGTGTCACTCTCTAATATTATTCACTTATTTGAAATAATGCTGTTGCTATTTTAAAACAGATGTAAAGACACAGGGGCGTATCTGGGATTTTAATCAAAAAGCTTCAAGTAAGATTAGTCTCTCAAAGAGTGAAATCACTACAGCAGTTATTAATTATAAAGATAATACAATCTTCTTATGTTCTGAGCAGTGACACTGAAATTTGATATGAACTAACTCATTTGTATAAAATATAACTTAATACTTCTCAAACAATTGATGAATTTGTCCATTTTTTTGGATCTAGGGACCACAACACACACAGAAAAAACCCTTTCTTATATATTAAATACCTCTTACTGGTATTATTTATTTGACAGCAGCTCTAAGACTATCCATCTGAGAGATGGTTGAGGCTGTTCTTGATATTGCATGTGTGCAACAAATCTTTTCACCTGCTTTCTCCATGAGATGTAACCGTTGCTACTCTACCAAAACAATCTGTGCACATATGTGTATTTGTAATGTAAAATAAATGAACAGTCTACAAAATGTATGGTCTTCCTTTTCTTAAGAGGCACATTGCACTGTGTACATGAAGCAAGCAGAGCTAGCACAATTTTATTTGAGAAGATTCTGGATTTTGTATGAGGCACATAAATGCCACATTTTCACTTATTCATCCAAAGCATTCTCAACACCTGAAGGTCATTGCCCAGTTGCACTCGCAGTGATCACAATCACAGTGTCATGTCAGTAACCCAGACACTTCCACTCCCATCTCTAATGTTTTTCTTTCCTGCCTGGAATAAGCATGTGGCTGACAATTTAACTTTGCTGCTGTTAAGGCAGGATTTTACAGCAATCTGAGCCACCTCTCCTTGAGGGTATTCTGGGAACAATGGATCGATTCATATTCCTATGTTTCTTTCAGAAAAAACAGGGACAGGTAAGTAGTAGGTTTAGTCCAAGATATTGTAACTTTTCTTCAAGTTTGGCAATTTTTATGTCTTTAACAGGGAGAGTTCTGTCAAGCAGGAAAACATCACTGGGCGTCATGAGAAATGAAGAAAGAGAAAAAACACAAAGAGAAGACTGAAAGTGACTGTACAGCACAGTCTCGAAGCATTTTTTACTCCAAGGTTTATGCCATTTAATGTTGTTGCTGATCTTTCACCCTATTCCTTGCCTGTAGGTTCAAAAAGCATGCCAAAACCCCACTGCTTTTGTTGAAGTGAAATTTTATTAAAGGTGAGAATAATCCTGACCTGGGGAAGGAAAGAGGGAGCCTTGCTCCCATCAAGTCCCTCATGCAATACCTTGACCCTTTTTAAAAGGTATTGCATAAGTAGAAGGACAAATTAAAATTGGCATCTCTTTCAGTGGAGTGCTTGTGACTCAGAAGAAAGCCTGCAGGTAGAAAACAGAAAATCTGAAAAATAACATCAGTTGGAGAATGTACTGAAACCCTTGAAGCAACCACCCCTTGCCTGTGTAATTCTCTACTAATTGTTTACTGTGTCACAGGGACAGTGGATTTGATTTTGGGAGACTAGAACAGTTTCTTGCTGCCCTTAGGAACAGGACAATCTATTTTATGGCAGGCTACACAATCTCAGCCTCAAGGCTTCACTTCAGCAGTGAACTCAGTTTATCTGTTTTTTTCTAGGGGTTTCACAATTTGTTGCTGGGCTGTGGTACTTTGGCTATAGCTGGTTCATCCTACTCAAGCTGGCTTTGACAAACATGTGTCTTTTGACAAGATAGCTGTAAAATTATCACATTTTGCTAGATGTTTTCTTGACTTCTGGCATAAATTGTAGGTTATAGAGCAAAAATAATTTCAGCTAGTAATAAAGAAATAGTAAAAGTCTCTCAGCTAGGACCACATCTCTACATGTTTTATATGATTTTAAAAACTGATTCCTAGCAAGAAGCTGACCTTGCATGCATTCTAGGCAGCTCCTTTTCAATACTGGTTGTGATTGCTGTTTAAAGTGCTTTAAAGTGTAACAAAATGAACTGAATTTAAATTCACCCCAACATATCTTTAAAGCAAGAATCAGAGGTGCTCAAGTATCAATAGTCAGTTGAAATTATACTATGTCTTTGCACAGATGATAGATAATATCAACAGAAATGCTTATTTTTATAAGTAATACTTTGATTTACAGGCAAAACTGTCTCTTGCAGTGGATTTCCACTACAATGCAGTCATAATTTCTTTGCAAAAGTTTATGTGGCCAACATGACAGAGCATATAAAAAATAAGGACATATTCCATTTATGGGCAGATTATGCCACCTTTACCTTTATTGATTTGAACAAGAACACTCAAGCAGCAAGACCAATACTTGGTATGGATGAGACCGGTCAATGGGTCAAAGATAACTATATTAGATGCCTCAGAGAAGCAAGGGAAAATGTTTTAAATATTAACAAGGGACTGAGGTCGATCTCTATTTCTTCAGATAAGATGGAGACAGGGAGTTGAAACCTGCAATTGTATGATTGTGTGTAAACTATGAAGAGACTGACAGAATGCTTTGGAGTTAGTCTTTCTCTCAGTTTGATGAAACTTTAATCCTAAATCTGAAGAAGAGCTGTGGGAAGTGTGGAAGTGCTTTTCTAGCAACCAGAAGGATCTTCATCCATCAGCACACCAGGAACTATAGTGGTTTTCATGTTACACAGTTTTAGACATCAGCTAAATTAGTGTTTTAATCTCCTTCAATTCCTCCTGCAGGCAGTAGAGAGAAAGAGGTGGGTTTGGTTTTTGCTCTGGATTACTCCATAGAAGCATCTAGCTTTCTCCTTTGGCTAAGGAGGAAAACCAAGATTAAAATAAATGTGAAATGTACCTAGGGCATCCAAATTAAGCAATAAGTACCCTCAGCAAATATTGCAGTGTATATATATATATACTTTATAATAACTCTATGAAAACATCAGATCAACTCTCAGCAGTGGCCAAATAAGTTCAAACCAAATGTTAGAAATAATTAGGAAGGAAATCACTAAATGGAGAATAAGTCTAGAGAATGGCTACAGCTACAAGAACTTTTTGAACCACTGGTTCCTTTGACTCAAAAAGTATATAGTATAACTGGAAAAGTTTCAGAAAAGGACCAAAAAAATCAAAATTATCCACTGTCTTCTGTATAAGGAAAGATTAAGCAGTCTGAGACCTATGAGGAAAAGAAGAAATGGTTAAAGTAGGAAAATGACAGGAGAAATATAAAATCACGGAAGGCCTGAAGACATTCAACATTGATTAGTTGCTTTCTGTTTTTCTCAAAGCAAAAAAAAAAGCTAGGAAGTATCAAATAAAATTTGCAAATTGTATGCTCAAAACTAACAAACAAAAAAGGTGGTTCTCACATTGTATAGGGTTCTGTACTACAGTACCTTGTGCCTGCTAAAAGGCTAAAAAAAGTGAACAAAAATACCTATATAAATTAAAGGAAGCAATAGCTACTGGAAATTGTTAAATGCAAAGACACCTTTACCTCAGGGGGTCTCGGAGCCTTAAATCACTGCAGAAGCATTTATACAGGTTTGCCCTGTTCTTAATCTCTTCCCTTGATTTTCACCCTCTCACCAAGGCAGGATTTGAGGACATTTACTCCGACCTAAAAGGGCTTTTCTCAGTCTAATACTTCAGAATTTCTTAGAGAGAAAGGAATAATTTATTTTAAATTGTTACACATGGATTTGTCTTTAAATGATATCAAGGGCATTCTTACAAAACTAGGCTAATGCTTTTGTACGATTTCTCTAAATATTATCAAATAGAGCATTTTAGGAATCTTGATTCTCCTGCAGATGTCAATAGCTCTTGTTAAACTCAATCTCTCTAGAGCAAGTCCATTGTGAATTAGATTGCTATTCTTTTTCATTTCGCAGCATCACTTGCTTGGAGCTGTTTGGGTTTCCCACCAGTTTAACAACATAATTTTCAATGATTTTTTTTTTTCCTTCTTTTTTTTTTTGCAACCTCAGTTAACTGTGAGACTAATGGATATATTTAACTTTGGAATAAATTAGAATTTATGATCCTAGCTGGCAAAAGAACAATGAGCTCACAGGAGATGAAGACATTTAAAATCAGATTCAGTGCTTTGCTGAAGTTCAAGAGACACGGAGTTCCAATTGCAACCTGATGTAATGCCTGGCTTAAGTGATGGAGAGGCCAAGAAGTCAACATACTTAGGAATTTCTATAGGAAAGTACATGCACTCAAGCTGCAACACAGGCATTTTGCTATGGATTTCTGATTCTAACGCTAATGGTGTAAAAAAGGTTGAATTTTAATTTGGTTGTTTGTTTGTGTGTGAACGTAATTCAAGTTGCTCACTTTTAATGGCAAATTTACCAATGACTTAAACAGAACTAAGTGTGGATAGTAGTAGTGAGATCAAAATCCCTAACCGTGGTTGCTTACAGTAGACACAAGAAAACACGAGTTGGTCACCTGAGGCTGCTGAAACAGTAACTGGAGAGTGAGTCAACAAAATAGATGGATCCCAATACATGGTATCTATTACCTTAAAACAACCAGCTGTACTTGATGAGTGGAGTGCTGTGCCAAACCCACTGCCCACAAAAAAATCCCCAGGTGACTGACTACATCTGGTGTATTCTCCTACATTACATGGTAACCTTATTTTATATAATGCAATTACTGCATCAATTGCTTCTATAAGGATATTTTAAGTCAAACGTACCATTTACACTGTAAAATCAAACAGATTCTAATGATGCTTAAAATCCTATGATACCTTCCAGGGTGTGACTGTTTATTTATGTTTCTTTGAAATAATTCTGAGATACCTCTTTCTTTACAGCAATTAGCTATATGATTTAGACAATAGTAAAATTGCTTTAAGACTCTGATGTAAACATACCTCAATTTCATTAAAAAATGTTAAAAGTTATCAGCCAAACTCCTAGCTAGCATAGCTAGCAATTATTTATCAACTTCATAAAGATATACTCAATTAACACCATTGACTATGAAGGAAAGCATCTGAGATTGTCATAGTCTTACACAGTTAGATGTTATGAATTCTTTGACCACATTACTGTGTCCAGTTTTGGAACCCATAACACAAGAAGGACACGGACCTGTTAGAGCACATCCAGAGGAGGGCCACAAAAATGATCAAAGGGCTGGAGCATCTCTCCTATGAAGACAGGCTGAGAGAATTAGGCTTGTTCAGCTTGGAGAAGGCTCCTGGGGGACTTTATAGCAGACTTCCAGCAGAACCTGAAGAGGCCTAAAAGAAAGCTGAACAGAAAACTGTTCATGAGGGCGTGTAGCAGTAGGACAAGGGGTAATGGTTTTAAGCTAGAAAAGGAGAGATTTAGGTTGGATATTAGGAAAAAGACTCTTCAATATAAGGTGATAGATCACTGGAACAGGTTGTCCAGAGAGGTAGTGGAGGCTCCATTCCTGGAGATACTGAAAGCCAGGCTTGATGGGGTTCTGAGTAACCTGATCTAGTGAAGATGTCCCTGCTTACTGCAAGGGTGGTTGGACTAGATGACCTTTAAAGGTCCATTCCAACCTAACACATTCTATGATTCTTTGATTCTATGATTACACATTTTCTGTTTGTATTTAGCTTAAGACAACACAAATACTTAAAAATCTTTCCAGTGACATAGTTTCAACAATATCTTACTCATAGATAGTTAAAAATAATATATCCTGTGACCTCAGATTTGTTCAGAACTGTCACACACTAGAAAAGACTGCAAAGAAAAAAATTCGTATCAGCACCCTGTAAACTTAACTAGGCACAACTGAGTATTTCATTTTGTAAGCTTCTACGCCTTCTGCATCCTTATGGTAATGTTACAGATTTGCAATGGGGAAATTAATCATTTTCAAATTGGTTCTTTGAGTTAATTTTCATCATCTTACTGACAGAAATAAGTGGTCTAGAGAAAGAAAGCTTGAAACGTGTTTCTTCCTTAAGTGATTGGAGAAGCACTGCTCTCTAAAACCTACAGGTGTGAGTGCATTTCATTCAGGTTCTAAGACATACAGCATTTCTGTACTGGGGTTTTTTCTGTATGAATTTCATTTACAAATTCAAAGATAGGGTTTTTTGTGCAAATCATTTATTTTGTGTGGTAGAATCATAGTGTCACAGATCCAGGGATCTACAGGCCTGCCAGTCTGACCTCATTCCCGGGGAAGATCATGGAGAGGGTCATCTTGGGAGCTATCATGCAGCACATGCATGATGGCTGGGGGATCAGGCCTAGTCAACATGGGTTTACAAAAGGTAGATCCTGTCAAACTAACCTGATCACCTTCTATGACAAGGTGACCTGCTTAATGGACGAGGGGAAGGCTGTGGATGTGATCTACCTGGACTTTGGGAAAGCCTTTGACACAGTTTCTCACAGCATTCTGAGCGAGAAACTGGCTGCCACTGGCCTGGACAGGTGGACCCTCAGCTGGGTTAAAAACTGGCTGGATGGCTGAGCCCAGAGGGTGGTGGTGAATGGAACAAAATCCAGCTGGAGGCTGGTCACGAGTGGCGTCCCCCAGGGCTCAGTCCTGGGTCCAGTCTTGTTCAACATCTTTATCAATGATCTTGACGAAGGGATTGAATGCTCCCTCACTAAGTTTGCAGATGACACTAAACTAAGAGGAAGTGTTGATCTGCCTGAGGGTAGGGAGGCTCTTCAGTGGGATCTGAACAGACTGGAGCAATGGGCTGAGACCAATGGGATGAAGTTTAACAAGGCCAACTGTAGAGGGCTGCACATGGGACATAACAACCCCATGCAGTGCTACAGGCCTGGGGGAGACTGGCTGGAGAGCTGTCAGGCAGAGAAGGACCTGGGGGTGTTGGCTGACTGCAGACTGAATATGAGTCAGCAGTGTGATAGACTTCAGGCCAACCTCGATCTCAGTTCAACCCTGAGACTAAATTTTTCCTGAATTTAACCAGCGTGTCAATGAAAACAACAGTAATGTGTCAAAATATCTCCCATGTGTGACTATACACACTTTCAGCACCACCAACATTCTACAGCAGGAAATTCAGGCATTTAGGTATAAGACTATTTTGCATTTAAGTGCAGGCTACAATAGCTAGTGATGTCCCTTCTATCCACTGAGTTCTCCATGTAGATCAGGACTTCAGTGCAGAAAGATAAACACAGTGCATTTCATGTGCCATAGCCAAATAGAGATATTTGGATTGACTGTAACAAGTTGTATAAATTACTGAATTACTGCCATTAATAATCTCATCATTTCCTGAAAAGATTTCCCACAGTTTGTGGTACAATCTTGCAATGCAGAACCATTGAAAGTTTTATCTCCCTAAGGTACTGGGCTATTAGTTAGTGATTTGAACATTCAGAGCGGTGACAATTTAATATGCGTGACTGTCTCAGATACAAGAAGAAGAAAATTTGTCTCTCTTTAGACCACCTGGTGCAAGTGACAGAGAACCAAATACTGGTCTGGTGTGGAGTTTCTATCCCTACGTATCTGATGAAGTGAAACTGATACAATACCGTGATAGCACCAAATACAAGAATTATGCAAGTTGTAGGGCCTGTGAGTTCCTAACTATTCCTTTAGTGCTTGTGAAGTACAAAAAGCAGGGGGGAGGGAGAGAAACATCTTTACTGAGCCCACCTTGAAAGCTAATATTTCTCACACTGCAGTTAAATGGACTGCAAATATGCACAGGTGTGTAACACATGAATAGGGTTGACTGAGCTAGTGAAGGGTGTGATGGGGGCATTGTATGCATGTTACTGTTAGCCCAAGCTAAGGAATGTCAACAATATACAAGATATTGCAGAGGTTACAAGGTGGCCTTGTATAAAAAGGCTGCCTTATCTTTTTTTTTCTTCTTTTTCCTTGCTTCAGTGTGGTTATTCATTTGCATATAATCTGTATCAATTAACTGCTAAATTATCTATTGACAGCAAAAACAATAACTTTGGTGTCAGAGAAGGGCTACTTCTCAGAGATTTTTTCTTGAGAATATTTTTAAATGAAAGAGCTCTTTTGCATTGTAATAAGAAATATGCACTGAAACTTTAAAAAATTAGCAGTGTGACCCAGCCCAAAATAAGGATTAGCAGAATTAAACTCTAGTGTAATATGTGATTATACAGATGAATAGTGCCAAATGGAATGGTTCTCATGTGTAAAGTTATTCACCTGCTTAATGTTGAAAGTATCTTTTCATTTTAAATCTGACTTTAACCTTTGCAGAGATCCCAACTTCTGTTCTGCATGAAACTGCAAATGTGATATAATTTGTGACTGGAGAACTTCCTCGACATATTTAAAATTATTGCAAAGTACAGTTTTAAAAGTTTTATTTCAGAGTAGATTAATAATTATAAAAAAAGTGTTGCCCTTTTTTAACAATATTTTTCAAAATAATTTATTTCAACTATCTCAGCACTTCACTGAAATACAGAGCAGAGATTACTATTTGGAGGTAAAGGGGTTTCTGATTTAGCTTTTATGTGATCTAGATAACTGCATCCAAAGCTACTCAGTAAGTTTTGTATTTTAGAAGGATCGATTTTCATCAGTAAGTTTTTTTGTTAAAATAGTTATGTTCACATCTTGATGAGATATGGGCCAAAGTCCACACAAATAAATGCAAATATTCACTTCTCTTTAAAAGCCTTGCATCTGTCCCTCCCAATTTTGACCTGCTTGTCCTTCAAAGTGTGAGAACTGATTGTATGATTAGGATGTCTGAAAGGAGCCTGGAAGAACTGCATTTCTTCTCCTGTTTTGCCCATGTTGCTTGTGCGACCACAGGCACTTCCTTTATTTTCTTTGTATATCAGGTCTCCACCTGAAAAAACCCAAACAGCAGATTTCGCTCACCCCCTCATCTCTGATTTTTTTTTTCTGCCTTCCTGGATATGAGCACTTTTTAGAGTTTTTGAGAAAATGAACAGTGGCTGGTCACAGTTTGCACAGTTAAGGAGAAAATTCTGTAGAATTACAAAAATAAAGCTCGAAGGAAGCATCTACTCTGCATACATCACTGATTCAGATTGCTGAGCATTTACAAGCTGTAGTTATGGTTTTGACAGACTGAGCTGAATTCTAAACATATTTGAGAAGAGAAAATGCTCTCTTGTTCTGCCATCCTCCAAAAAACAACCTCTGCACCAAAAGTTAAGCAAATGAAAATCTTTTCATTTCCCCACAGGCAAACAACAAAAGCACTAATAGATAGGGCAACAACCTGGTGTGATTTTATTTAATTAATTAATTGATAAGGAGAATTTGACTAAGTCAATCAAACCTTTGCAGCACAAACACTAAGCAGTAACAGCTCATTAACCCCCCTTTCCACTGCTGAACTCAGTTTAAGGAATTTTTTTTTTATTTAAGAAATTATCACAAAGCTCAAATTAATATCAATAAACAAAAACAAAAATATTCCTTTTTTCTTTTGTGTTGTCCTGAGACTGTACTCCAATGCCAATACTATTAACAATCAGAGATTAAACTTTCCTTCAATTCTCCCACCCCCTTGGGGGCATTAACCAACAAGATACATAACAGTTCATATCTCAGGCTTGAATTTTAACTCTAGATAAGGGCCTCAAGACACCATTATAAGTAAAAATTATATAGTAATTAATAATGCTGCTGGGGGTTTCTCTGCTGTAATGTTTCCTTTCCTTCTCTTTCGAACTATTTGGTGAAAGTCTGTTTTGAGTCTTTCATTTCTGACAGATTGCTCTAATTTTGTGTGCTGGGTCCTGTTAGCTCTGTTTATGTTTAGCCTATCCAAACTTTTCTTTTGTATGAAAAGAAATTTCTTTTTTTCTGGAGAGTTGAAAATGCTTTTTTCTTTTGGAAGGAAATCTCTGGTGGACTGCTTGGATCTTGAGGGGGAAAAGCCTTTTGTCCTAGCACTTGCAGAAAGACTAGTTTGAAGTCAACATGAAAATAATTTGTTCTTTTATTTGCTTTCCTCTTGCTGCTTCTTTCTCAAGGAATCACTGATTTAGTTGACAAATAATCTAAATGTGTTTTCTTCTTTGATGTATACCTACTACCTGTCAACACCTTTTATTCAATACAAAATAATTTCCATTCACTCAATTTCTAGACTATCCCGCACTTGTGTTTTCAAATTGGCTGCTGATGAAATCAGAGAACTGGCTTCCCACTGTCCCTGTTCCTGTGTTCCCTTTCACCTCCTTACAGAGAATTAATATTATACCTCAGCGAGCTACACATTTGCTACTACTGTGGCCCACATGGTATCCATAAAACTTAAGAACACATCTAACCAGATTATCAGTGTTATACTCTGTATTCAAAGGCTTGAATTATTCAGGAAGTCTAATTTGGTGCAGAACACTGTCAAGATGTGGCCCATGCTGACTGCACTTGTGTTGATTGCTCCTGGCTGGTTACTTAAGAGTTTGAGGCATTTCTTCATTTAGGCTGACAGTGGGTGCATCTAGAGAACAGCAAAGAGGTGCCCAACACCCCAAATCACCTGGAAATTAAAATAATGAAAAGTCCTCAGAGCACACCATATAAGGTCTTGCCTATATGAGATTGGGAAGGGTGTTGTGACCCTAGTTTTTAACACAATATAGAATCTAAAGGTACTAAATGGAATCAGATTTCACCAGAGACAATGAGTTCAGTCTTGGATTTATTTCAATGTACTTTGTTGAGAAATGGAGCCTGTAAAGTTCTGAGAGAGATTTCTCCAATTAAGAAGGTAACAATTGTGTTAAATTGGTTCAGTTATGAATAGAGCATCATGTAAGCTCCCTTCAGAGCAAAAGTTTAATGTAAACTGTCTTCTGGTTGAACATCCTGCTAAAATGTGCTTGAAATAAGTAATAAATAAACACAATCTTGACTTCAAAAAGCAGAAAATAATCACAGAATCACAAGGTTTGGAAAAGACCTTTGAAGATCATCAAGTCCAACCATTCTCATCCTAAACCAAACCATATCTCTAAGTTAATAGTTAATAGAAAACAGATAAATAATGCCTTTGTAGATATGGTACTTCCCCTTTATACTTTGCAACTAATTGACAGCTATGTGTTGGGACTTTGGGGTCTTTTTCATGCTTTTTTTCCTTTTTTTTTTTTTTCTTTAAGAGGGGAGAAAAGATTTCAGTAATAATTTTCTGATCCCATTGCCACGAGGTGGCTGGAGTCCAGCTATCTGTCACAGCTGCTGTTCACCGTTGCCACCACTCTAATTGACAATGAACCCAATGCCCTGCAATAATTGGGGCTGTGCTGCAACTTGGTCAGGTAACGCACCCTTTTAGCATCCAGCAGTCCCCATCTGCTCACCAGCCCTGCCTCCTTCCTTGGTTGCAGGAGAGCTGTGGCTCTGCAGCTGGCTTCCCAGGTGGGCAGGAATGTCCTCACCTGGGAAGCGTTAGGAAGGCCTAAGGGAAGCAATGCCCATGTTGAAATTTAAAACCTCCCCAAACTCAATGGAAAATTTTAATCCTGCTGCCAAGGCATACACACAACATCTGCCATTCAGCCCTTGCTTTTAAATTAAAAGGAAAAAAAAAAAAGAAAAAAACCAAAAACCACCAACCCAAAACTTCAAGTATTGAGCAGTTTATGGACTGTCACAGTTGGGGTTTCTTTGTTAAATTACCTCTCAACAAAATTTTAAATTGAATGGTCTGTTGGGGGGGTTTTTCCCATCACAAGTAGTACAGGCACAAAAACCTTTAGCACACAGGACACACAATTCAGTTATTTAGAAGACATCTTTACAGTAAGACTTTCTTCATATTTACACATTTTGAGGGAGCAAAGCCATTCACCATTTTTCTTGACTGCAAGGTGTTGGAAAGCTCAGCCCCTCCCTTGTCCTGTATGTATAACCTTGGTCCCAGAATATTTCATCCAGACATTTCTCCATCCCCTACAGGCATTAGTCTGCATGGTATGATTTGCAGGTTTTCTGTTATTTGATAATTTTTGAGGAACCACTGCCTTCTTAACAGGAAGTAACTCAGGTTTCCACAGCAGGTGCATGCATGCTGTAAAGTAAAGGCCTACTCTCATATTTAAATTTTACAGCCCTTTGGACCTCATCTGGAACATAATGAAGTAAATAGAAATAAGTGAGTTTACTCCAGAGGGTTTTAACCTAAGATCATGGGGTAATTTAGGGCTTAAGGCAATATTTTGGGGCTAAAATCTCTTTATTTCTTCAATTTCTTCACAATACTGTAAGAATTCAGATATGTATGGATGTCAAGACTAGACCCAGTAATTCTGACTAGAAGGACTGACAAAGTTGTTTACTTAATAGAAAGCAACTTTTATTTTAAAAAAAAAGAGACTATTTAAAACTCTAATGAGTTCTAATTCTAGGTAAGCGCTTCTAGACTAGGCCAGCCAGCCTAGCAGCTGGTCTCCAACGGGAGACATGCCCTATCCTGCAAGGTAGCTCTCACTGTCTGCAAGACTTTGAATTTTGTCATCCCTCACTTAAACATTATTTGGACACCGCAAAGTCCTTAACTACTTTATCCATCATTATTAATTAAGAAATAACATTTCCTTTTTTATTATCTTACTTTTCACCCTTTTCTCTTCTAAACAGAAGCTAAATAAGTTTTTAGTTCCCTTTGCAAAAATAATCCTTGCAGATAATATAACTGATGTAATTTTTAGTATTATTGGTAAGTTTATTATTGGGAAAATCTGTCTGAGCTAGTGCAAAAAACTGATTTACCATCTCTTGTCTTCAGAAGTGTGATTTTTTTCTTCAGTTTTTGACAGAGTGGTGTGGACTGATGCTGTACTAACACTAAGTAAATTACTCCAAGGGCAGCTTGTAGCAGAGAAATACAGTGTAATGGATTTCAATGTTTTCAATCCCCTAACCACATATCAGCAAAACTTCACCTGAAAAATTAATGAAACTGTGAGCTGAGTGGTGGCAATTGTTGAAATGAGGAACACATTACACATGAGTTGTTAAGTAGCTGGAGATGTAGTTACTGTACAGTTGTCTCAAATACAAGAAAAGACATTCAAGAGTCGGCATACAAGTAAAGACAGGAAGTATTCCTAACAAAGTATGAAATTAGTCAAAATTCATGTGGTAAGAAAATGATGCTGACG
The DNA here is from genome assembly GCA_020800305.1 of Porphyrio hochstetteri. Classification (NCBI taxonomy): domain Eukaryota; kingdom Metazoa; phylum Chordata; class Aves; order Gruiformes; family Rallidae; genus Porphyrio; species Porphyrio hochstetteri. The sequence continues at coordinate 107,480,310 of CM036907.1, forward strand.
TGTGAATTTTTCCTACACAATATAATTGATTATGGAGAGAAACTGAGCGTGCAGACACATCCACACACATGTGAAAGAAAGGCCAGAAGGATGCTTCTGATCCTTACATCAAGAGCTTAAAACATTTTCTTGGATCTCTGTCTAGTCAGCTTTCTACAGCACAATTTTAGACTTCCAGATATCAGTGGATTTATGCATCATAGATGTTCCTTGTATTAGTTACAAAGCAGCAGTTTCTGCAGTAATTTAAGCAAATTTATTGCAGGTTACAAAATAATTTGGCAGGAAAATTACAACTCCAAAACTTTTGTTTCTAGTACTTTGGTCAGCTTCATTTTGACCTATGGTTTGCAGTGAGGTTTCCAAAGCAATGAACCCAACTGGCTGGTGAAACCTGTGGCAGCATCACTTCTCTGCAGAATGAACAAATGACCAAATGTCATGCACAATTGCCTGTGGTGTCATGCAAGGCCATCTAAAGCTCTAAAAGCATGTGAAAATGGGGTTGAGATACGATTCTTTATTTTACTTAAGAAATTATCTTAAAACCCGATAAATGGGATACATGTGAAAAGGGAGGAGCAGAGGGACTGCCTCTCTTTGCAAGCCAGGAGCAGCCATGCATTCCACTCAGTCTGCTAGTTGCAGAGCTTGTGCAGACACGTCTGCTCTTCAGCTGCATGCATGGGAGACACATACCTTTCCTGAAACACACAGGCTAGACTGTAGATTTATGTGGCACAGATCTTAATTGCCCAGCTTTTCTCTTAAGTTTAGAGCTGTGTTTTCTAATGTACCTCCTATGGGTTACTTGTGAATAGAATCCCAGCACTGCAGGCAGTTATTCAAACTTGGCCATGGTCCAGCAGCTAAAAAGTGAGGGATTGAGGCAGAACTCATCTCAGATTCCAAAGGTGTTACTCCAGATTTATATGAGTGTAACTGAAAGCAAAGGGAAGTTCGTTGTCTATTATGTCAAAGGCTTTCAGACAACAGGCTAGAGATACTAGGTAAAATACACTCATATGTTTTGCATCCTATTTATTCATTGGAGAATTTCCTAACTTTAAATGCAATGTTCAACATGCTGTATTGGGAGCTTGGAATATCTAAAAAGAGTCTGTGGGAAAGATTTATATCACTTGAGATTGAGATAAGCAATCCACAGATACATGCAGGACTTCAACATTTCTTCTAGAACACCTTTAATTGACAGATAAAGCAGTCTCACAGTTCTATTTATATACATATATATTTTCTACATGCAAAATGAAACATATCTCTTTCACCTAGCTGGAATTTCATGCATCTTAACAACTTGTCCAATAACAAAGGATGAACACCTCAGTATTCATGGTAAGAAACTTTACTGCTATGCTTGAGGTATATGACATTTTATAGCTGACAATACACATTCTCTGAGGGTGAAGCACAGCTTCTGCAAAGTCTTTATGTCTTGATATACTGTATCTCTTCAATATCAGGTTTTTCAAGGGTTTGTGCTCCTTTCATTATTTCTTTGCTTTTAACATGCTTTTCTATTTAGGAAGTGGAGCATTGGCTTTATAAAGGAGGAGGAAACTCCCTGAGACACTTGAGTTACTGGATCTCTCTATTGTTGCTTACCACTACAGAAGCAACAATTCAGCTCACGTGATTTACAGGGGAACATTTTCACAGTGAAACCTGAAGTTTCATCAGCATATTGTTGCTTCTGGATCATTATTAAAGATAAACAATATCACTGTATCTAACACAGAGTCTTGCCATATCCTCGTAGCAAACAACTCCTGGTTGATTACCAGGCATCGTTACTTTCTCTTTTATATCTTGCCAAGCTACACAGCTCGTTCCCATGTCACTTACACAGATTTCTCTGGAACTGTCAGAAGAAACAAAAAGGAAGCAAGAAACCAAACTGGCTCAGGTTTTTGCCATGTGCAGGCAATCCTTCAGCCATGCTTGCCAGGGGCTTTTACATCTTCTGGACAGTGGCTGAAGAGCATGGTTAGGAGCAAGAATAGCCAACTGTGTTGGATTAGCCATGAGTGCCAGTCTCCAGAAGCAATTTCTCAGAAGGATTACCATCAAGAATCACAGGGTGAAATTTACAAGAGCTTCTCAGGTATTTAGCAATACAAGCCTTATTAAAGTCTGTAGAACCTTTACTCTTGATAAACAGGGAACACTTGTAAAATCTTTGTCAGTTGAATGCTGAGCGGATTGAACTCTGTCACAATATTTTCCTGAGATGTACTTTTTACTACTGATAAATGTCAAAATGGCAATATTATTTCTTTATATAGCAATTGTAAAATTGACTTACTCAGGAAAGCTTCTTCTGCTGCAGTCACAGAGCTTTGAAGAACTGTCTGCACTCACCTACTGTAATTTGCACACCTGTTCTGCCTGAAGTGAAGAACCACTCATCCTGGTCTAGAAAATACAGGTGAAAAAAAATGTAAAAGTTGCTTTCAGAACTAACCAAAAGCTTCTTATATTTTTTCTTTCCAGCAATATAAAGGACTAAGCTGCTCCTGACCTGAAAGTAGGGGAGGGATATAGGAAAAGGGTTATATTAAGTGAGGCCACTCATGAAGTGGTATAATGATAAGGTTCTGACTGATATGGAATCCTGATCTTTGGCTCCCACTGCACCCTGAAAATGTGCTTGAGCAGTCATGGTTTGACCCCTACCACTTAATACTGCTATAGGTACTCGTCCAATTGAAAGAAACATATCTGAGCAATGCCCATGTAGGGATATTATAGGAAGAGTTAGTTTTTGTTTGGTAGGCACCTGTACCTAAGTTCCCCGAGATGTACTATGTTTCTAAAAGGAGAGCTCATCCAGTGCACTGAAGAAATGCTGAGAAATACATTGATGCGTGGCCCCCACCTCATTAGGATTAGGTGATGGCTAAGTGGAGCTGTAACAGTTAAGTACAGTTCTGCAGCTCTAAAGTTTGAACTAAGGAGGGAAAAGTAATGGTTAGGTAGTTAAATCTCTTTGGTCTTCAAGCTCTTTTTTTAAAGTCTTCAGACTGATTCCTGAAGTCTGTCTGCGTTTTGTCATGTAAGTATTTGCACTGTAAAATAAATGGGGATTGTTTAACATTCCCTTCTGAAAATGTGTGTGTGCATGTTCAGCTCCATTAACAATAAGGGTGTACGCTGGGCAGGGGAGACCCTGACCCCAGGAAATTATTGCCTAGCTGCTGTAATGGCAATTGCCTATCTCTTATCTAAATAATCAAGTTAAACACCAAACAAATCTTCTAAACACTGGGTTTTATTTAGTTTTTTTATTTTATTTATTATTTATTTCAAAGAAAACACAGGACCAATTACAAAAAATCCCCCAAACTCTCATTCAATATCCTGCTGGCGAGCTATATAGAAATATTAAAAAAATATAAAAAAACCAACCCCAAAACCCCCCCCAGCAAACCAATTATAAACATGAGATGCCCCTATCCTCCAAATGCCAAATGAAAGGCTAGATTGCTATCTGTGTAAAATTAACAGGAATTTTAAATTATTATTTATTGTGGGAAAAAATAAGTTTAGGTTAAACGCACTTGCATTTTGAAACAGCAGGATGAAATCAGAATTTGAGTGTTAATTAAGCCACCAGACTTTAATAGCAAAGATTTTACTATCCTCTTAGTTTTGACCTTCTCGTACCTACATTGGTTTTATCTGCATCTGGGTGACCGTGTCATATAGCACAGCAGTGGGTTACCACCAGATCTCATTCACTAGTGAATACAGCACATTCCCTACCATTTAATAGCCTAGGACACCACAAATGATATAATAAAAATATTTCATATTATTAGGCTTTTAAGACCAATAAAACATTTAAACAGCACTAACAGTATCAATAAAGTCAGTTGTTAGTACAGATTTCCTTTTATTAAAATAGTCCTAGGATAAAATCAGTATATACAGTAACCCATGAGCAGTGATCAGTATCTCAAATGACTATAAAGTTCTTACAGCAGGGTAATTACGGCTTTGAATGTGATCTGAATAGGGTAAGTTGACACCAGTTTACATTCTGATGGTCAAAGAGATGTGATGCTATCTCCTTTACAAAGAATTAAGTAACACTCCAATGTTTATGTGCCCATCTAAAAGAAGCCTCATTAAGCACAATAAGCACTCTTAAATTCTTGACACTCTTGAGACTCTTTTTTCACTCAATGAAATAAAGCCTAATTGTCTCCTTAGAATTGTTATTTTATAATTATATTGTTAATACATCTTGAAACTACAAACCCAATACTGCAATCAAAACTGGAGAAACACAACACATACATGAAGGTCTTTTTAGTGGTTGCCTTACCATCTTTGACCTCAAAAGGTCCTGGACTGTTTCTTATTATGTTATAGATTTGGACAGTTGGACTAGATGATCTTGGAGGTCTTTTCCAAACTTATTGATTCTATGATTCTGTGATTCTTCTGGTGTACAGCCCAAATCAGAAAGTGCTTTAGCTCTCTAATTGCCATTTGTCTAGTGTTCAAAAGAATCAGTGGGAAGAAGCCTGTAGGATCCCGGCTTTAGTGTTTGGCTTTAGGGTAACAACATCCACCTGCAGAATAAGAACGCTACTGTAATTTTTTCCTGATGGTCAGGATCTGAGACTTAACACTGCTGCAGCAGGCAGTCACCTTAGGAAAGAGGAAAATCAAGTGGACACTTAGAGGTAAGGTAAGTTTGGACAAAAGACCCACATCAGTCAATCTATTGTCCCTAAAATTTTGTCCTACTTACTTCGACAGAAACAACTCACCAAAGTCAGAGACAATAATCCATGCAGCTGGGTGTCCACAGCTACTCAATACAGTACAGCCTTAAAGTCACTGTGTATCTTGTGGTGTTGCCTATGTTCTCAGAAGTGCCCACCGTTATGCATTCACACTGATGTAGCAACCCTGCACATCCATCACACCCTCAGAGGTCTAGGTGGCCCAGATTTCACCTTTTGTGATTGAGACTGTAGGTAACATCACCGACTGCTTGCAGGAAAATTTCGTGCATCACAACCTATCACACGAATATAGGAAGAGGCTGGCCTGGTTTTCTACTCTTTCCATCCTGGAGACTGAGATTTACATGAAAACATGAAAACTAACCAATAAGTGATATTCCAAATAGGAGTGCTCTCTAGCTGTCCAGGACTGCAAGAATCAAAGAATGAAAAGGAAGTAGATAGGACAGAGGCCAAAACTACACCCTGGTGAAAGGAAGAAGATCTGGAATCCCTCTGTTCAGGCTAAAATCCTTCTCATCTAATCTTCCATTTTTTCCATTACTTAAACTCCTAGTTACAGATCTCTACTACCCATGAGCTATTTTGCAAGAGGATGAAACATTATCTCTCTTTCTCCATAGACTCTTAATGGAGAGAGATACCTAAACTCCATGTCTCAGTTTACTTCTGCTGATCTAATGGGCATGACTACATGTGGTCTAAAACAAATAGAAGACTGGAAAAGTGTGTTCAAAGAAGAAGATAAGAGGTTTTTCAGATGTTGGATTAATAGTAAGTAGATGAATTTTGGTGGAATCTATGTGAATAAGACAGAAGGAAAGAGGGAGGTGAGAGGCGTGTCTGCATTCACAATTTTTTTCAACAAAAGTTGCCAATAAAGAAGGAAAGGGGGTAGAAGAAGATGGAAATAAGATGTTCAGGTTTCATCATACATATTCACGTTTGCATGTTTGAGGTGAGAGTTGTGAGAAAATACTGAGAAGCCAGGAAGTGTTTGTGGATGCTAACCAATGTAACAGAACCACTAACATGAACATCATGAGTAAGATTGCACTGTCTGGAAGAAACCAGTTTAAAAAGGATAATCTGCTATCACCTGAGGAGTAGTGGGTACAGAGAGAAAAGAGGAAAGAAGATTCAATGAATGTGATGCCAAGTAGGAAAAAACCTGAAAAGATACTTAGTCCACAAAGAGCTAGTTAAGAGGAGCTGGGGAGTGAAGTCAGGAGAAAGGCTGAAAATAATCATAATGGAAAAGACTGTTTTACAAGTAGATAAAAGGGATTATTTTTTTTTTAAACTTTTATAAAGGCAAATGCAATATCGTGTATAGATTAGGATCAAGGCTGGAGGGGAATGAGGCAGGAATCAGAGTATCATGTCCTGTCCCGGGGCAGAGTGAGACCATTCAAGCAAGGACAGAGAGACAGAGAGAGAGGGGGAAGAAGACAAGGAGAGATGGGTGAGGTGGCAATGACAAAGAGCCCAACAAGGTACAGATAAGGGAGGAAGAATGAATCATAGAATCAAAGAATGTGTTCGGTTGGAAGCTGCCTTTAAAGACCATCTAGTCCAACCCCCTTACTACAAGGAGGGACACCTTTAACCAGATCAGGTTGCTCAGAGCTTCATCAAGCCTGTCCTTGAATGTCTCCAGGGATGAAACCTCCACCACTTCTCTGGGTAGCTTGTTCCAGTGTCTCACCACCCTCATAGTGAAAAACTTCCTAATGTTTAATCTAGAGCTACCCTGCTTTAGTTTAAAACCACTACCCCTTGTCCTGTCACTACACGTCCTTGCAAACAGTCCTTTCCCAGCTTTCCTGTAGGCTTCTTTAGGTACTGGAAGGCTATTATAAGGTCTCCCCTGAGCCTTCTCTTCTCCAGGCTGAACGAGCAGAACTCTTTCTGCCTGTCTTCATAGGAGAGGTGCTTCAGCCCTCTGATAATCCTTGTAGCCCTCCTCTCAATCTGCTCCAAGACTTCCATGTCCTTCTTAATGAACAGATAAAGGAAGTGGCTGAGTGTCAGGGTTGAGGAGAAAAGAAGTTAGAACAAGGAGGTGGGCTTGAGCTGAGGCATTTGAGTAGGTTGCAGTGAAGAGAAGTAAACAACAAAGGCACAGACAGGCTGCACAGGAGTTTTACTTTTTGAGATGCCAGTGAGATCTTAAGCTAAGGAAAAGAAAACTGAAAGCTGTAAAGACCTGCAAATAACAGTTAGGAGAGGACATAAATAAAACCTGAAGACCTACTCTGGATGATAGAAGATATGAAATTATAAAAGTTGTATTCACAAAGAGTATTAAAGTTCAGGAACTTTCTCCAGAGCATTCAGTCAATCAAGAACAGGAATAAGCAAAACTCACAGAGCTAAGAGGGCAGAGCAATGAATAACAAGGTAGGTCAAAAGGCCCATACATACAGATGAAGACTGGGGAAGAGCTATGGGCAGCAGCACCTCAGGAGCTGAAGTACAGGGTGGGCAGGAGTTCAGTTTAGAACAGGTTAAAGTCAGGATGATCGACAGATGGAAAAACAAGTTTGGTGAGTGAATGGAGAAGCAGAGCATGAGAGCACCAGGATTAGGACTGGGCAGGGGAAAGTCTAAGATGGAAAAAACAGAGCACATGAAAGACCAAGTATATGTACTTTCAGAGAGACAAATTTTGTAAAATATGGTTTAAATTTGAGAATTCCATTTAAGCTGAGCAGTTCTGCAGCACATGGGTTTCCTCACCTGCCTTCACACTTCTCAGACTTCCTGGATTTTTTTTCTCCTTTTTGGAGAGCTATGACTGCCTCCCCAGACACTCTTAATGTAAGTAATCACCCTGTAGTGCCTTTCATCTAACTTGGCATAATGTATGTTTGAAACCCTGTCACAAATGGGCCAGTTTGAAATGGTGCGGGAGTGCACAAAAATCAGTTCTCCTGCCCTTTGGCTGCAGAACAGGAAAATTGATTTTTGTACACTATGCAATGAATTTAAATGGTATATTTGAGACAGCTTTGTAAACATAGGACTTTGTAAACAGAGAGACTAGAGGGAATCAAACATAACCACAAGCAATAGCAACTATTCTGCAGGCTTATTAAACCATTTTTTACTGACTGCTGCCCATCATGCCACTGGACTAATGTGCAGGCTTGCTTTTGTGCTTTATATGTTTGTTAGAAACTCTGGTTTAAAATGTAGCAGGTCACTGCTACAGCTTCCATAACCCATGATGGCTTTTAAGGCTTTTAAAGGTGCTTCTGGTTACAGTACTTAGGTCATACATATATAGGAGTGCTTTTGAAAAGGCAAATTCCTGTGCTGTCATCCAAGCAATCAAAACACTCTTTGTTTGCAGAGCAGTGCAGGATGGAGGCCAGGGGAGAGGAGAGGGGGAGATGTTTGGAGAGCCATCGGTTGCCACTCACTGGTGTGGCTGCTGCCTTCCTGTCCCTTCCCAGCTCCCCCTCGAGCTGTGTGTAAAAATCTCCTGTTCAAGGTAAGGTGACAGTCTCAAAGAATGTGGACCCAGCCCCGGGTGCTAATGCATTTCCTGGCCGGCACATCTCCTCCTTGGTCCGCTGCCCCCCCAAAGCCCCCACCAACGGCTTCCAGGGAGTGGTGAGACAGCAAGCACCGGTGCTACACCGTCAGGAATGACAAATTAAACACTAATGTGTTTGCTAGAGGCTTAGTTGCTGGGCTGGGGTGGCAGATAGGGTAACCCCTCCACTCTGTGACCTTTGGTTCTTTTACTGGGGATGGGTGCAGAGAGGTTAAAGAACAAACACTCTGCTTTTGATCAGCAGTGCGACACTCTGCTCCAGCCCGGCCACCTGAGGGGCAAAGGAAACTTCGAGCTTTCTACTCTCTCCATGGCAATGCTCTAAATGCACAGGCATTACTTTTTAAAAGGGATTAAGATCCTCTGCCACCAGCAGCCTCTTTGCACTGCATGGTTTTACATCTCACAAAGATCAATCTGTGTGAAGTCAGACTAGATTTTTTTTTTCCCCTGAAAATAAGCAAGAAATTATGTATTTATTAGCAATTTCTCTGACTGAAATATTCTCCTACAAGCACCAGCTTCTCCCTCACTAAGCAAAGCAAACAAGCTATTAATTCTCTGTTTTTCCTCAGGGTATGTGCACGAACAGCAGTTGTAGAAGCTCATCAAGCTGCTGTTTGTTCCTCACAGAACCAGAATCTCTGATGAATGTTTCATTATTATTTTCATCCAAAGAGGGAAAAAAAAAGGTCATTTCCAAGAGAGTTTACACTCCTTTAAATGACACTGTTAAAATTCTATTGTCAGGGGTTTGCCTAGGTCTCAGGTCCTCTCTTCTGCAGGAAAACCTTCTGAAATCTGGTACAAACACTGTGGAGAAGACCAGGTGATTGGCATGGAGCCTAATGTCCCCACTTTAGGTGCTGTTTTAGAGCACCACAGTGAAGTGTGCCAAAGGCCTCAGCTTCAACAAATTGCTTCCCACACGAAGACAGGTCTCCATTACCCAGAACAGATCAATTGCTCTGTGTGACTGATGAAGCTGAGGTGAAAGTACAAAACCCAGAATGATGCTAGCTCAATATTTCTTTTTGGTAATGAAAGTGATCTATTGCTGTTTAACTACTAATTCCAAGAACATCAACACAGAAGACAGGGTAAAAAATGTTGGTTACAGCATTGTTTATGTAGCCAGATTTCAAGATGAAACTAACTGCATGTAGTTCACAAAACATTGGCATTTCATCATCTTTTATTTATGGAATTCATTAAAATGTGAGACTCTAATATACCATGCACTAAAAAGAAATCCTATAAACTCTTCTCCTCCGTAACATCAAACCCATCAACCACATAGTAGATGGCTTGGAGGAACACCTCCTATTCCAGTGATGAGCGCCTTCATCCCCTGTGATGGTGCATGTGCCTCAGCAATTGTTTTTCAGAGAAGGCCCATTTGTTTCAGTGGCACATCAGGACAAATCAAGTAGGGCTGCAAGTAAGCGGTGGAGAGAGAATTCACCACCTGCATTTTGGCTGTTACATTTTAGATGTAGTATTTATTTTTATAAGCCCCTGGGGGAACAACTCTCCCAGATGCACAGTATCTGCATAATCATCCAATTTTAGAGAGATTAAATATTCATATCAGGCTTCTTGAGTCATGGTAATGTCCCTCTGGGGTTCTGAGGATCCAGGAAGAGTTTTGCCACAGCATAATGATTGGTGTCTGTTGTTCAGACTGCCAGGGTTAGTCTTTCCCCATCACAGCCTGTTTATAGTCAAGTTCTTCTTGTGAACTCTTGAGAATGGTGAATTTTTTTTTTCCTCTCCATATAATGAGGCAAGATATTATGGGTTCCATAACACAAGTTAGCGCGAGGATGATCAGACCTGCATGAAGGCTGGTACACCTGTACACTGAGATTTATTATCTGTCTATTTAGTTTAGACCCATCTAGCAACATAAGTAGCTCAGATGAGGCTGAGGTGAATAACAGGTCAAGATCATGGATATAATTAAATTAAATAGAAATATTTGTGTAAGGAATGGGAAGAATTTACTAAGGATTATGGTTACATTTTTCTAAAATTTCTTTGTGGGCTTTTTTGCTCATTTTATTTTCTTGTTTGTTCATTTTAGCATCATATATAATAAAGTAATTTAATTTTTAGCAGTTAAATTGATGATTAATATCATTAATGAAAAAAAGATAAAAAAAGAAGGGAAAAAACATGCTTTATCCTAATTTTAAGTCTTGAAGGTTTTTTGGGTCAGTTATTTGATTGTATTATATAATATGACTAAACACTGTCCTTCCTCTCCCTGTTTGACAACTTTCTCGGGGCCCAGACTCTTTCATATGAAAGCAAAGCTTGCTGAAAAACTACCACCAGCTTTCCTTGTGACTCTGACTATGACCCATTTACTGGCTTCTCAAAATACAAAAATTTGATAGACATACATGGTTGTTTTTCCATTTTTCATTATTACTGGCAAGAACAGAATATTTAATGGGTATCACCTTGCTTCCGGATGGGATGCGCCTCTCCAAATTCAGTTGCTTCAAAGGAAGACAGGTGTGTACATAAGAGCTAGTTATCTAGAACCCCTCTACAGATAATAAAGAGGAGGTGGCATTCTTCAGAAAACATTCATTTTGCCTTGAAACAAGTATCTAAACAACTTAAGATTAATTTCTCTCCAAAAGTGTTTTCCTCCCGATACAAGTGAAGGGACAGACTGTCTCCAATGCAGACATCTGCATTATAAACATTTATAGTTAGGTGAAATGAATTGCATCTTACGTTCCAGACTATTTTCAAAAATGTGGATGATTTAGAATCTGCTTTTATTCTTTATTAAATTAATGCAGAAAGGGAGGGGGAGAGAGGCATCCCAGAGTGGCCAATTTATAGAGTAACTAATCTTGGCTGTATATGGATAGGCATCACATCCAATTGATATTCAGATGTTCAAGTTTTATAAGCTTCATCTAAAGAGAATCCCTCTATCACTCAAATGTCTGCGTGCTGAGGATATTACATAGTCTCAAAAGAGTGTATTTTTTAGCACTAAAGAAAAAGATTGCAAACTTCTAAAAAATATATTTGAAATTTGTTAATCATACATATGGTAATATAAAAGAAAATTATTCACATGGAAATGGCTCTGGACAGTCAACAAATTATTTTAATAAATAGTGGGATTTCACTGGAATCTCGATATGTTTACACATTCAGTAAAATACTTTTTGCAACTGCTGGAAAATATTGAAAGGCCTCAGACTTGGATGCCTAAAGTTAATCAACTAATTCATGTCTTAAATTAAAATGTTTTTTTAAAAAAATGCTGACTATAGTAAAATAAACCAAAACCTTTTAAGCACACTTTTGAAACCCATGACAATTCATTAGAGATTCTTAGCTAATAAACTTGGGGAAATTGTGAAAAAAAAAGCCACGCTAAATTTTAGTAACTTTACATTCTAGCAGCTTACAATGTTGTGTAATTGTCTTTGCATTTTGTTGTGTATGAATGTCATAGAGTAATGAAATACAGTAGGTTATGATGCAAAATAGGAAACTGCTGTTTTCTTGTTCAATGGCCTTTCACCAACTGCACATGATGAGATGCTGCTTGCCTTGCCAGTTCGACACAAAAGGAAATCAGCAGATGGAAGCAAGGAAAAGCAGAATCTTTTCCACACTCATTGGCAGCTAGTGCAATTTACTGACTTTGCAAATGTACAATATACTTTAGAACATCTTCCCTTGTTCCCATGCCCATGGACATTGGATAGAGTGTCCTTTTCATGACAGGAAGGAGAGAAGTAAAAATCTTAAGCGGACCACTGAATATAAGACATGCTGATTCTATTTCTACAAGTCAAAGTCAGATGTTTCAACTCCCGTACTTTATATGTAATTAAACTTAGTATAATAACAAACTACTAAGATAGTTACTCTGACTATGGAGAGGCAAAACCTCCTTTGGGAGGAACTAGCTTAATTCCATTGAAGTGAAAGGCATGTAGCTTCTGGCCCACTCTTAAAAACTGAGCTGGCATGGCAGGCCCTTTTCTACTAAAGAGTTCCTGTTGTTTGATCCTCACATTTTTGCAGTGTATAAATCTATGGAAATAGATTTGGTGAAATCTGTTTTTCAAAGAAAACAACTTGGAGATTTCTAAAATAAAAATAAAACAAAGGAGTTTTTATAATATATATCAGTTAAGTCTTTAAGCTCTGAGACAGATCATCAGATATAAATCGGTGTGGTTTCAATGACTAGTTTGAAACTTTAGATTTTTAATAGTAAATTAAGTGAGAAAAGGAGAGAGAAGAGAAGCAGAAAGTTTACTCTGGAATTTTTAAGGGCAGCAGGCTAGTGGAACAGAAGACAGACTATTTCAATATTATACTCTATTTTCAGTCTAACTGTAATTAAAAATCTTCAGTTATGGCACCTACATTTTACTAGTAGCAAGTAAAACTGTTCAGGAGGAGTTTAACAAATGTTTGAAATTTATTTGAAATTCATTGCCACATTTCTACCAGCTGGGATGTAGCCATGTCTGCTTTCAGTCTCATACCAAAAGCATGTTACATTGCTCCAACTTTTATATGGGAAGCTGAATTTATAATAGTTTGGAACATATCAAAGATTGGAAAGTATTCAAGCCACAGTGGCAGTGAGATGAGACTTCATGCACTGGTTGCACTTGGAAGGGAATGGGAAAAACTGAGCAATGTTTTTAATATACTCTGGATCTCTTATTTCTACCATGCTCATTTCCTCAAAAGCCTTGTGTTCTCTCTCCCTAACCACTATCTTGTCTTTCTTTACCCCAAGCTAAAACAATCTGTATATTACAGGTTTTTCTTTTTTTTAGAAAGTCTCAGAGTACTGTCTATTCCACTTTTGGTTTCTTTTTATTTTCACATTTCAATAAACCTAACCCACACTAAGACACTTCAACCAATCCATACAGATACTTAGTGCATTTTAATACAATGTACATTAGTATTCATATTTTCAGATTACCTCTATGTAGTCAAATCTTGAGAAAAGTAAACCAATTTTGTCTTCTTGATCTATACCAAACTCCACAAACACAACAGAACCCAGAACAAGAGCAAAACCTCAATTGTTTTTTTTTCTAAAAATTAATATTGATATCCAATATATTTTTTTAATTTACAGAATGCGTGGACACTTTTCAATAGTATTCTCAAGAGTAACACATTTCAAAAATCTCCTGCAGAAGTATATATCCTGATACTTGGCTTGAGTGAAGCTTTGGTTTTGTTGTTCTTCCTGTAACCAGGTTGCTATACATTTTAAAGAAAAGAAAGAAAAACCTTAAGTAGAAATTAGAATATGCTGCTGTAAGAGAACTGCCCTCTTAGCAAATCCAGAGGATTGTGCATATAAACAGTATGTTTGCGTGGACTGTAGAGACAGCGGATGTGGGAATAGATTTGGCGGTAGGAGGTAGCTGTCAACATGGAAAGCATGCATTTCACAGAGAGGAAACATTCATGGCAATCCAGGCTCATCTTTCCCAAATCCTTCTATTTCTCATTCAATACCCTGCCTCCTTGCCCTATGTGATCTTAGCTTGTGTCCTCCCCAGACACCTCTCATCAAGGTCATTCAAATCCCCTGTGTTCACTCTCTATCTCAGTCCTATTTTAGTCTCACTGTTCCTGTCCCATCGGCCCATGGCTGCTAACATTGTAAGACACTCACAGCTACTTCTTTGGCATTGCCCAATTTTGAGAATGAGAAAATAGTCCCTCTCTATGTATTTCTGCAATGCTTTTTTGTCCCCCTGCCTCTTTCCCCAACAGTTCTCTAGGGAATGTTTTTAATGTTAAGTTGTACACAAAAAACATTTCTCAGGAATTAATCAACTCATTCATTGTAATTGCAAAAAGTTAAAGATGTTTCCCCAGAGTTTAATGACTAGGAGTTTGTGAAACCTTTAAAAATCCTTTTCCAATTTAGAACAAAATTTTCCCAGAAAATTTATTTGCAGTAATTAGTACTGAGGTGACATAAATAAATTATGGTGGATCTGTTTTGTTCTGGGCCAGGTGGAAAGTACAGCAAGAACAAGTGGATGAAAAGTTTCTAGCAGTTTCAAACACTGCCCCAGATATTATCTATAACAGCATCAAGGATGTACTGACATTCAAATGCACATGGGCAGCATAATTAGAAAGGTGAAAAATAATAAACTCATAGCAAATCATCTTCTGCACCAAGAAGAACAAGGTGACATGACCACATGGCATATCCCAGATGTGGCTGTTGGGAGAACTATGACTGCCTTTACAAGCACTGGGCCTATAAAAAACCAAAAGTAGTGTTTTGTTTTAATTATGGGTATGAATGTGTTTCATTTGTTCTTTCAGTGGCTTCAGCCTTGTATTGGTCACTAGGGCCATGAGATATGTAGTATGACCTATAATACACAGTGTTCTTTTTTGCGTTTGGATTAATCAGAAGGTTGCTCATACTCTGTATTATGCAAATAAGCATGGTAATCTTAATGTCGCATTACCAACTGTGGCAAATGTTGCTTAAAACACACTGTGTTTTGTACTGCTGTGTAACTATGACTCCTCAAGCAGACAAGATTAAATTCCAAAGCAAATGCATCAACAGGAGCAGTATGCAGTGTGTGACCTCTGTCTTTGCAGCTGATACACTGCTGTACCTTTTGGCACCAAGAGAGCACAACGTGCAGAAAATCATCCAGACCATTTACTTTAGAGACCTAAGCTAGATCCAGCAACACTTGAAACGTGGCTCCTTCAACTCAGCAGGGCTGCTGAAATTGTCTAAACTTTGTGAATAATTTCCAAAACCAAAAAACGTTTTAGTAGTAGTTGTAAAGGCAGTTTGGTCTGCTCCTGAAGTGGTTATTAAAAATCAGATCCGGTAAACTATGTTCTTGCTGTTCTCTTGGGATCAAGCAATTCTCCATTGGAAAGACCTTTCTCTGGAACTGCTTGTTAACTGGTTTTACATCATGTCCCTCACGTGGGTTTCACAATATGGTACTCTGGGGTATGTTTCCTGTTATGAGTCCTTGGAATATATATGCATTCTGCTTGCAAAGAAAAGAGAAACACTTAAGTGAACCAAAGGTGCTGGCTAAAGACCTAACCACCTGGCACCAGATCCATGCTTTTTCTCACTTATTCATAGAATCATTTAGGTTGGAAAAGACCCTTAAGATCATCAGGTCCAAGTATCTTTCTGCTGCTGTTTCCAGCTGTGTGCTGCAGACAGTGTGACAGTCACTAGCTGTCTTTAATTGAGAGTAACGGTTCATTTCCTCTAAAACAAGAGGCTAAGAGTAAATATTTCCCTATAGTAATTATAGATGGATTTTGCCACCCTTAAGGGTACTGAACTTAAGGAATAACACAAGCATCCAGGGGGAAGTTGCCTCCTCAAAAAGTTTCTGAAACACCACACTGGGCCACCACGCAAAAGAAGAACCATTGTTCCTGATGATATCCTAACATGATGAGTGGATGGTGGTGCTCAACATGGAGACTGAATCCTACTTGGGCATAGACCTCCTCCTTGAGGTCCCTGTTTTCTGACTCCTGAACAGTCTGACTCATCCCACAGGGTTTCTCATAATTCCTGAATCACAGAATCACAGAATCACAGAATCGTAGGGGTTGGAAGGGACCTCGAGAGATCATCAGGTCCAACCCCCCTGCCAAAGCAGGTTCCCTTGGACATATTGCACAGGTAGGTGTCCAGACAGGTCTTGAATATCTCCAGAGAGGGAAACTCCACAACCCCCCTGGGCAGCCTGTTCCAGTGCTCTGTCACCCTCACTGTGAAAAAGTTCATCCTCATTTTGGTGCGGAACTTCCTATGTTCCAACTTGAAGCCATTGCCCCTTGTCCTGTCTCCACAGACCATTGAAAAGAGGCTGGCCATTTCTCCCTGTGTCCCACATTTGAGATATTTATAACCATTAATAATATCCCCTCTTAGTCTTCTTTTCTCAATGCTCAACAGCCCCAGTTCATTCAGCCTATCCTCACAGGGGAGATGCTCCAGGCCCTTAATCATCTTTGTAGCCCTCCACTGGACTCTCTCGAGGAGATCCCTGTCTTTTTTATACCAGAGAGCCCAGAACTGGACACAATACTCCAGGTGGGGCCTGACCAGGGCAGAGTAGAGGGGGAGGATCACCTCCTTCGACCTGCTGGCCACACTCCTCTTGATGCACCCTGGGATCCCATTGGCTCTCTTAGCCACCAGTGGACACTGCTGGCTCATAGCCAGCCTGTCATCCACCAGGACCCCCAGGTCCTTCTCCACAGAGCTCCTCTCCAGTAGGTCATCCCCCAGCCTGTACTGATACATGTGGTTATTCCTTCCCAGGTGCAAGACTCTACACTTGCTTTTATTAAACCTCATTTGGTTTCTTACTGCCCAGCTCTCCAGCCTGTTGAGGTCTCACTGAATGGCAGTGCAGTGTTCCTGCCTGTCAGCCACTCCTCCCAGCTTTGTATCATTGGTGTACTTGAATGGCCAAGGGAAAGAACTGTGTCATTCAAAGTCATGCTTCTGTGCATGAAAGTTTTGCAGTAGAATTTAGTGCTTCATATGGCTATTCTGCATCACTGCTGTTTTCTTGCTGTGGCTTTGCAACTCTGTCCTCAAGACTGAAGAATGGATGGTCTAAATGCTTGAACATAATACATCTGTTTATCGATGTAAGGAAGTTGCTTTTTCTTTTATTTGGAGAAACAATTACTATTGGATACTTGAGAAGGTTTTGCTGCTTGTTCTTGCTGTTGTTAAAGAGTCCTTTCTTAAGTCACAAAGGTCAAGAAAGTCACACCTCAGAGTGACAGATCCATGAAAATGTTGGCAAGTCTTGGTAGTCTGCTCAGTACTCTATAGTGCTTCAGATTCTGTGTGCCTGCTCCTCTATATTACCATTTTAATTGCTGTACAAGAGACTATATAATATATTCAGTAAGGCATGATGCAGAATAATGAAACATTTTATTACAGAAGCATAAGCTTCTTCATTATATTGTCATGGGAATAGATTTGTTCTAATAGAATTGTTTTTATATTTACCAAAAAAATCTCAAATATATTAAGCTTTAGTACACTAATTAGATTGTACTTTACAGTACCTGTATGTGTGATTTTCTTTCTGTTCACAGCTGGCAGATGGTGTGGAGCATATAACCCTGCTATTAAGAGCTGAGGAATTTTAAGCACAGTGTGTATTGCTCTTTGTTGCCTTTTCATTATGCCTGCAACATTGGCCTGTTGTTTTATTTTTTTTCCATCTCTTATTTATTTTTTTTTAACGTTACTTCTTTTATTTAGCTGCTTTTGTACTTTAGTTCTGCTGTACTACTTCCAGTAAGTCAGCAATAACTTCCTTAACTATTGCATTAAGTTTAGTGTGCTTGAACACAGTGCATTTCCATCCATATTTGATTTCATTAACTTCACTGGATTGCAGACACATATAAAGTTAATCATGCTGTTAAATGTTCCTGTGAATAAGCCTATGGACACATAAAATGTCACAAGAGGGCAGACAGCATTATGCATGCATAGGCTGTCAGTCAGTTTCTCAGTAGTGCCTGATCATATGCAACCTGGGGGTGTTGGTTGACTGCAGACTGAATATGAGTCAGCAGTGTGCCCAGGCGGCCAAGAAGGCCAATGGCATCTTGGCTTGTATCAAAAACAGTGTGGCCAGTAGGTCTAGGGAGGTGATTGTGCCCCTGTACTCGGCATTGGTGAGGCCACACCTCGAGTACTGTGTCCAGTTCTGGGCTCCTCACCACAAGAAGGACATGGAGGTCCTGGAGCGAGTCCAGAGAAGGGCAACCAGGCTGGTGAAGGGGCTGGAGGGCAAATCCTCTGAGGAGCGGCTGAGGGAGCTGGGGCTGTTTAGCCTAGAGAAGAGGAGGCTGAGGGGAGACGTTATCACCACCTACAACTATCTGAAGGGAGGTTATAGAGAGGTAGGTGTTGGTCTCTTCAGCCAGGTGACAGGTGATAGGACAAGGGGGAATGGCATGAAGCTGTGCCAGGGCAGGTTTAGATTGGATGTTAGGAAAGTATTTTTTACTGAAAGGGTTGTGAGGGCCTGGAACAGGCTGCCCAGGGAGGTGGTTGAGTCACCTTCCCTGGATGTGTTCAAAAAAAGGGTAGATGAAGTACTTAGGGATATGGTTTAGTTTAGGTTGCAAATGGTTGGACTTGATGATCTTAAAGGTCTTTTCCAACTTTGTGATTCTGTGATTCTGTGATATTCTCTTTATATAATAAACATACGGTCTCAGTATTCAACCATTAAATAAAGAGCAACTGATGCAATGGAAATTTCTTACTCCAGATTACCACAAAGTAACTTGTATCCCAAAAGAAACTCCCAAACTTATATGAAAGCAATGGTTTTGGTGAGTCTTAAATTTGAATAAAATATAAGGGATATATGTTCCAAGATAGGATTTTCTGTGTGAGAAAGATAATTATCAGATAATTAGAATATACTGGTTTTCCAAAAACGGAGTAAAAATAATAATGCAATAGAAAATATAACACCTGAAATGTCACAGATACTCATTACAAAATGTCTACTAATGTGTGTAAGTATAATACTTCTATTATTTCCTGGGAATTAATTCTAACTTGAAAAATACTATCATATTCATAATAAAAATTATTATCTATTATTAATTATTACTGGTAAACCTGTTATGCAACTAAATCCTTTACAACTATGAAAAAAACTGAATATGTATGCAGTATCTCCAACTTTTAAAAGCAGGGATAATAAAAGGCAGATTTTACATTTTTTGCCTGAAGAGTTTTCTGTATGTCTTGTTTAAGTTGTTGTCATGAAGAATTTCCTCCTGAAGCTGATAGCTCTGCTTACTGATGGTCTTAATGAAGACCAGAATGAAGAAAAACAACATGCTTTTGATCTACTAAGTACCAGTTCCTAAATGCTTTAAGAATAATTCAACTCCAAAATAGAGCATCTAAAACCAGGAGATTCAAGGCCATATTTTTCATAGTGTGACCTTAAGTTAAATACCCCAGCAAAGGAGTAATTTCAGCAAGGCAGATTAAGATGTCTCCAGAAATGAGTGTGAAAGTCTTTACCCCATCTTCATCCCTGAGCCATGCAGAGAGCCCAGCTACTTCCGTGGGGTGAGAGATGCAGCGTGCACTTCAGGTACATTGAAAATGTTGAAGCTTAAAATGGAAACCCTACCCTGACTCAACCATTTCTGAGTATCTTGCCCTGACTGGTGGGAATGAATGAGTCAGTGATCCTCATCCGTGTAAGTATTCATTGTGGTGGGTGTGTTTCTGATGCAATGCTATGTGATCTGATGCATAAGGCTTAAATGCGAAAATGTTATGTCCAGATGGCCACCTTCCCTGGAGAAGAGACAGAAGACTCCCACCCCCCACACCCAGTGCAAACTCCCTGAGGTTTGCAAAAGACTGTAGTCACTGGTAGGAAACTCCTCTGTTTCCAGCAGGTGCTGGAAATCCCATCATGTCCCAGGAAAAATGATGCTATCAGACATTTTAAAGGGGACACTGAAGGGAGGAAAGTTGCGTAGGAAAAAAAGCTTTCTGTATTTTTTCGCAGTGAGGCTGGGTAGATGATGAATGTCCAACATCTCTTCCCCATTCATTTTTCTCTTAATTACCAATGAATTCTTGTGCCCAGAAGGAACTATCAGCCATAACCAACTATGGCAATCCTTGCCAAGCATTTAGGAGATCTTCAGTGCTTGAGAGGACAGAAAATAAATTAATTCAGCACACTGTTTACTGGATTTCTTTGAATATTCTCTTAATAATTAGCTAGTGGGTAAAACATCCCCAGTCTTGTTTGCTCTTCTGTGCATCTCTCAGCTTCAAATTCATAAAACCCTGTCATAAGCTTAGTACTTTCTCAGGCAAAAACAAAACCAAGTTTTTCAAAAGTCCTGAATAAAGGAATGAAGCATTTCCAGACAGCAAGGAATACAACAAAAACAGGTAACAAAGTGACACATAGAACAGTTTTCACATCACAACAATATCTCTTACTCTAAAAAAATACAAAATCAACCTGCATTTAAAAACACCCCGAATAACAGCATCAACATCTACAAACATTTTCTGTAAAGAACTCTGATTAGAGTACATATTATTCCCTCTGTTGATTAATTGAACTGGAATTTTGATTACATTTAATTGTACACATTAAATAAGTTAATGCTGTGCAGTGATACACCAATGCATATAGAAGGCTTTTTAATTTAATGTAAACAATTATATCCTAAATCACACAAAGCATTGAAACATTCATCTTTTTTCTTTTTTCTTTTTTTTTTTTAACTCCATAAACATTATTTCCATTCCTATATTTTGAGAATCATGTTTCTGACTGAGCTTATAGAAGCACAGTTGCAAAATAACTTTCAAGGCTTTTGATTGCATTGCAGGACAGACATTCTTAGAGCTCCAGCTGAGGATTCTGACTTTGCTGCTACTTTTTCCTCAGAGGAGATTAATCCTCTTGCCAATGCTTATCTGGTCCAAGGGTCTTTACTGTCAGGAATGAGGAAAGGTTGAAACAGTAAAACTAATGATAGAGTATCCCGCAGGTCTATTTTGAAACTTTTCATTTTACATGCGTGTGAAATGAGATCAGCCATTTACCTGGGAGAGTGGGAAGGGGCTTAAACATGAGGGGTATTTTACAATACACAATGGTGGTTTTCAACCTATGGGCAATTTTTATTATTAGGTTTGATCAACCAGCATATACAGACATGCCAAGTGCAAGCAGAAACAACTTTGAAAAGCACATTTCACTTCATTTTTGTCAGATTAGGGCATTACTTTGCACACTGTAACCAGTAGTCTAGTTCCTTCTATAATGCTACACACCAAAATTACTTTATAAATGTGTATTTTATACACACACACACAAAATTAAATGAAAAGTTGAAGGCTGGGAGGTATAACATACAAATAGAATTGCAACATGAGAAAGATACGGAAGTTTTAGGCCTCAGGTGAACTGGAAAGTGCCTTTCTTAAAGTCTGGAGGTAAATAGCAGTATTCTGCAATATTCTGAATGGCTTTCCAGTATGCATATAAGCAGAGCTGATTCTATAGCACATTTAAAACTCGAGGAAAGGAAAGCTCACAAATATTATTAATGACTGTGAAATTAATATTAATTTTTAATTAATAGATAAATACAGAATTCTTTTTTTAAAAAAAAGTTTATATTCTGTCTTAAACAGAAGTGAAACCAAAAAATCATGAACTAACATCTGTTTATTAGAAAGTAACAGGTTTTTTGTTAAAAAGATGAAAAAAAGAGACTAGAGAACAGCAGTTACAGAAGGTACATATTGAGAAGTGCAAGAATGAACACATGATGATAGGAAAAATATCATAATAAATAACATATTGCTAGGGCTGGCTTTTCTTTTCAAAACTGATAGGAATCAATTAATCACCCATAAGGGAACTGGTTATTTAAAAACAAATAAGCAAACAAACAACAACAAGGATTTTTTTTTAAAAGACTCTTTAATGAGCAGGCATGTAGTACACTGTCTCTTCCTAAACCTCATAAGAAGGTTTGTCTGTTTCTAGTGAGATACTGTCCAAAAAGCCAAGAGGTAAAAGGAAGGACATAGTGCATAGGAGGAATTCAGTAACATTGACTGGACATATAGGGAGGTGTCTGGAAAGCCAAAGCTCATCTGGACTTGAGACTTGATAATTACACAAGAAGAAAAGCCTGAACATTAGTAATAAAAGACTAAACAAGGAAAATGTGGAATTGTTGCTGAATGGGAAAAATTAAACAGTGCCAAGAGAGACTGATAAGGCCAAGGAACCCAGTGTCCCCTTTTTCTCAGCCTTCTCCAACTACTAAAGAGGACTTCAATATTACTTTTTTCATGTTGATGGGAACAAAAAAAGTATTTGTATTTTCATTAGTAGAATTACTGTGATAGATTTCCAAGAAATTTGGAATTTCTTGTGATGACAGGAAACTCTTTCCCAAAGATTAAACCCCCAAAATAATCATTCTTTCCTAATCTACTTCGCTAAAGTTCTTTTCCCCCAAATTCCTGCCTGAAAATTCATTTATGTTTGTGATGCCCACAGTTAAGAGCTGCTTGGCAAAGTCAGTAAGAATACCTGGGCCCCTTGTCAGTTCCTCTTCTCTGAAACAGGAAATTATTGAATTCATCTTTGTATTTTTGATGAGAAAAATCATTCATATCTGATGCTGTCAAACACCAACCAGGGATGGTATAGCAAGAGATCATAAGCACACCCAGGGCCAGTTTTGACAGTGCCTTGTTCCAGGAGCAGACACAGAACCCCTGTGAGAAAGCCACAGAGCTTATGAAAGTTGGTGAGGAAGAGCTTTCCCAGTGGATGGGCATTTCATTAACACCTATTTTTGAAGGGCAAAATGACATCCTAGCTACAGTGTGCTGAGGTCTTGACCCTCCTCAAGAAACCACCTAATTACTATCCTCTGTCAAACCTCCCATTTTGGAGAAGATGATTAAGGAGTCAGTTGCTAAGCAACTTCAGGAGTACCTGGACAAAGTGGGATTTTTAGACTTCTTCCAGTCTTCAAGTAATGGTTTCCAGACAAGTTTTTATAACAGTGCTAGCTTCATATTTCATAATACTGCTCTTGGGACGCTAATTAAATATTGCTTTATATCAACTCTGTTAATGTCTTTCACATATATTTCAGTTATTGATGATTCAAGTCACCTTATGCTGAGTAACAGAAGGATTATGTTATTACCAGAATCTTATAAAGAACATATGCATATAAAATCAAATGTATTTTACTTATATTCATGAGAAGTAAAGCTCACCTTGAAGAACAGATAATGATTTTATTCATATTCATCTCCATGTTTCTCCCTAAATCCCAGATATCAAATATGCAAATCCCCTAGCTTCAGCGAAGAAAAAGGAAAAACTGAAATTGTATCACCATCAGGACTTCAAATAATGAAGCCATGAATATAAAGATCTGTGATAAATGAGTTTCTAATAACAACAGGGTTTCTAATAACAGCAGGAATCAGATTATGAGAACATAAAGAGGAAGTTTCATCTATGAATGGTTTAAAGAACTACAACCTTAAGATTCCTTTATTGGTTAAAATGAGGAATGATGCAGACTGTAGCTGTCAGAAGCCCTTCTGCGGACCTGCCAAACCTCCTGCTTTTACAGACACCAGGGCTCAGCTGCAAAATTATGGCTAAGAAATTAACCAAGTGCCACAAAAATCAAACAAGCAAACAGATTAAAAAGCTTTCCCTCAGAAAACCTTTCCATGCTGAAAACACTCCGGTGACATAAAATATCTAGGTTTTGCTTAAATAATTTAATATCTTTATATAGAAATTCTACCTGAAGTGAAAAAAAATCATCATTTGTCATTATATAACTAACCGAAGCAAAGGTATAAAGAAGTTTTTGTTGCAAAAAGATGGTGTTTCTAGAAAATTATTCCGTTTGGCTCCAGCAAGACAGAGGTAAAAGTGCTAGAGGTAGCAAGAAAATCCTCTCCCCAAATTCAGACAGCTGGTCTGTGTGAAACAGCTGAAGTGAGCTGTGAAAGGGTTAATAAAAAGTAGTGCCAGTGTGTAATTTCAGCCCTATTGCCCTCCCGTATTGACTTTCTCTGTTATCAAGTTTCTATTACATAACCAGATTTATGCCACAGCACCGAGCATCGCGAGCATAAATCAACAAGTGGGAGCAGCCAGCAGAGGCAGACAGGGAAATGGTTTTTAAGTCCCACAGACGTTCTGTTCTGAGTCTGAAACTCTAGCAACGCTTGTGAACTTGTGACCGTGGAAAGCAGTGTCAGTGGGGGGAGATCAGCCCGTTCCCTGAAGCAGGACAAGCCATCCACCTCTTAAGCTGTTGATGAAGTCACAGGGAAAACACGGGGAGGATGGAGCAGAGGGGAGGAAGACAGGAGGCAGCCAAGGCACAAAAGCACCATGAACAACTCATTCTTCTATCACAGCTCCCAGTGTGGAAGGTGGAAGTACTTGAACATTCATTATCCCCTGAGAAGTGTGGCAAAGTGATCCTTTTTGTTGTTTGCTCTTGTAATCAATGAATTAGATACTGAAAAGGAAACAAGCTGCAAAAAAGCAATTTTGGAGGTTTTTGTTGGGTTTTGGGTTTGTTTTTTTTTCTAATTAAACATAGAAAATAAGGCTATTTATACAGTTTCTACAATATTCAGACTAGGTTCAGTACAGATTTCTTTCTGTTCATCTTTCTGTTTGTCTTCAGAGGAGTTTGTTTCAGGCAACAGGACACCTGAAAAATATCCAGTGTTTTCTAGGGAAAGAATAACAATGAAGAGCTATATGGTTTTCTGAGTTCAATGTGCAATTCCTCTGTACTTGGTTGTTAACAGTACAGTTTTACCCATTCCTGATTATCAGCGTATTCAGTAACTTTCAGAATAACTCAGTCAGGAGGGCATTAGGCAGATCAGTGGTCCTTCCATTCTGAAAAGCTGAAGACCATGGTCAATCATATCTATCTTGCAGGAAAGGTCCTCTCCCCAGCATGTCCCACCAACCTGGTACCCCAGCTGCAGCAATACAGAGATCCACTACAACCTAGTATGCCTGCACATTGGCACATAAATATGGAGTTCCTTTGCAAAAGACTCAGGATAGCCTAGGGTACAAGCATATACCTGAGTCTCTTCCTACCATGGACTCTAGCCCCAGACATGGCTTCCACAGCAAAAATACAAGCACATACGTAAGCATAGAAGGAATATTCACTGCCTGAGGGCAAGAGAGTGATACTAGTAGAAAGGCACTTTCATAGTCTTCGCTAAACATAAAGAGATTTTCCTTGGATTTTTGCAACTCCCTCTGTTCTTAGGTATTTTGAATTCTTCCCGCTGCTGTGCATGACCAATTTCCTATATGTTATATCTCTCATTCACCATTATCATGAGTATGCTTTCTGGCTGCCTATGAATTAATTCCAATTTAACAGCATGGATTTCTTCTTGGTGAAGGAACACTTCTTCGGGATGTTGCCATCTGATGTTTCTTTATGCAATCAGTTCAGTTGGCAAATTGAAATTAACCCACTTTTCCTTCCTGGGCTAACACACCCTCTGACAGTCGCCAGATATACCCGTAACATAGAGTTTTTTGCTTGTTTGCTTGTTTTTCCAGAGAGGAGCTGCAGCATTTTACACAAGCAAGCAATTGCCTTCTCTATATTTACAACTAACTTTAATGGTAGCTGATTAAAGAAGGCAAAGAGGTGGGGTTACCTCACTTTCCCGGGGACTGTGGAGTTAGAAACAATTCCCTTTGAAGAGAATAGCTCTGGTCAGTACCTGTGGTGACTGATCCAGATGCTTTTTGCCCACAGAAATCCAGGTAGAATACTTCCAAGTGCAACTTGGTTTTATGCAGCTTTCCTGCTTTCCAGGTAGGTATTCCAGCTGGTCGCTACTGTAGAGTGCCATTACTTTTAAGCAGTCTTTCCAAGTGGTAAGACTATCAAAACTTGTCAAATTCCTAAAGGAAGTTTGTCTTCAAATTATTAACATTTTTCCATTTAAGGAATTTTTGCAAATAGCTCTTATCTCTTGTGCCTCTCTGATTTCCTTAGGTAAGCACTTCAGAATCACTGTGCTTCAGATTTCTTGAATGAAAATGCAACAATACAGCGTCTTGCTTTCTGGGAGCATCACAGAGTTTATATGGCATCTACATCTAGAAGATATAAAACTCTCTAAGTATTAAATATATGGACTTACATTTGTAATACTTGTTCTGGAAGTGATATTTTCTTCTTATTGCTATCCAACATCAAGTTGAAAACAGTTCTTAAAAATTAATGGGCTATGCTAAAGAGATACTGCAGGATCAGTGTCTAATTTTAGCTAGACTATACTATAATAAGTAATTACTTTCCCTCATACCATGTTTATATAGCATGACCAAGTTTAAATACCTGATTTAGTAAGGCCCTGGCATGAATAATATAGTTTCTTGAAGGAAGAAGAAGAAGAAGAAGGAGGAGGAAGGGTAATGAAAGAGGAAGAGTAAAAAGCCCTGTACTACTCATTGAAAACTCTGAGAGAAGTTTCTTTCAGTTTATTCAAGCCCCATATGGATGAATTGATATCTGTGCTAATACACAGGGGAGTGATACTTTATATCCTTTAGCAGCTTTTTTGCACCATTATGTTTTAAAGCGAATCACCCCTTCCCCTAGAACATTTCTTTGGATTTTCTGCATGGTCGGTAAGACAAGCAGGTTTCAGTGTGTTCTGGTGTCTTGATGGAGAATGGATGCTCACAGTAGCACTGACTGTCCGTCCAGCTCAGGACTCAGTTCTGCTCCTCTTTCTAGACGAGTTCACTAGACACGTATGGTGCCAGCAGTAAGATCTCGTTACTAGCAGAAGAAATGAGATCAGATGCAAAATCCAGTACTGTGTAATGGGAGTGAAGGTTTCAGTATCTGTCCCTCAGACTTTTTTAAAGGTCTCTTGGCATTGGATTCTCCTTTCCTCTAAAGAGATGGTTCTTGAAATCTGCTCTTGCTGTGGTAATTCCTAGATAAAATGCTAAAGAGCCCGTGGATGGCTGTCTGAACCTGTATCAATAACCATTCATTGCCAAGAAGTCTAGAGCCTACATAAAGCCATTTTTGATCTTGATAATTTCCAAATGCCTTGTAATTATACTATTTTTATGTATCAGTGCACAGAGATCTTGCCAGAGAGCACAGCTCCAATATGAAATGCTCTGTTCAAATATAGAGCAAAAGGATGGCTTCTACTGCAAGGACATCATATCTGAATATGACAGATAAGTGATTTACAGACATAAGCAGGGCTTAAACAAATTATTGGTCAGTTTACAAGGTTGCATTCTTACAACATTAGCAGCTTGATTATTGTTTTGGGAGGAAGGAGGGTGTTTAGGGAATACAAGTAGTGTTTACGCATGTTTTCTGCATTTTTCCATATGCTGGTAGCCTCGTTTATGAGAAATGCAAACCTTGTACAATACATTTTCTCATTTTCATGGTTATGATTTTATATTTCACTGAGTCTTTATCAGGAAAAAAAAATCATGGATGGTAGTAGAACTGATGCAGAACTCCATAAAGGTAAATGTATCTCTGTATGAATGCATATACATATTCAGTATGCATGGTGTTTTATACAGACTGCAGTTTTCTCTTCCTGAACATGAGTAGTTTCATTGGGTTTCCAGTACAGTACCAGCCAGTCCAGGCAATGGCATTATCAATCTCACAGTAAAGTGAATGAGATTACATGTGACAATGTCAAACAGCAAATGTTGAGGTACCCAATTCAATCAGATGTAACTTGATTTTGAGAAAAACTACACTAGAAACGAAACCTATGTCTAGCTATTATAGCCAAAAGTCTTTTTTTTTTAATCTTTAAATTGTTTCAGAATAGATTAAACATGCAATAATCATAGTGTCTATGTGAAATCCAGATTTGAAACTGAATGATATTGATGACTACATCTTGTTCTTCGCAATCTGGCTGACACAAATGCATTGACTGTATGACACTGTTGTATAAATTCTGACAAAATATTGTTATATTAGATTTTTTTTATTAATTGAAAAATAGGCAATAATAGCAATGCTTTTGAAAAAATCTTGCTTTCAGATAAATGCTTTTGATAGCCAAAACTCCAATATGTTGGCAAAACTGATAATTGAAGTGAAAGGATATGAAGAAAAATGTTGATGAGAAGAAATGAAGCCTCATCAAAATGCTTCAAGAGGAAAATTGGTTCTTGTTATATTGATCAATGTAAGAGAATAATTTAGAGCTATTCTTATAGTCCACATTGGCAGGAGCTTCTAGGGCTGACATAACACAGAATCATAGAATGGTTTGGGTTGGAAGGGACTTCAAAGTTCATCTAGTTCCAACCCCCACTGCCATGAGCAGGGACAGCCTTCACTAAAGCCTCATCCAACCTGGCCTTAAACACTTCCAGGGACGGGGCTCCCACAGCCTCTCTGGACAGCCTGTGCCAGGGCCTCACCACCCTCATAGTAAAGAATTTCTTCCTAACATCTAATCTAAACCTACCTGCTTTAAGGTTAAAGCGATTGCCCCGGTCCTATCATTACACTCCCTGCTGAACAGCCCCTTTCGCACTTTCCTGTAGGAACCCTTTAAGTATTGGAAGGCCATAATTAGGTGTCCCTAGAGCCTTCTCTTCTCCAGGCTGAACAAGCCCCACTCAGCCTGTCTTCACAGGAGAGATGCTCCAGCCCCCTAATCATCTCTGTGGCCCTCCTCTGGACTCCAACAGCTCTATGTCCTTCCTGTACTGGGGACCCCAGAGCTGGATGCAGTACTCCAGGTAGGGTCTCACAAGAGCAAAGAGGCAGAATCACCTCCCCCAACCTGCTGGCCACACTGTTCTTGATGCAGCCCCAGGACACAGTTGGCCTTCTGAGCTGCTAGCGCACACTGCCGGCTTGTGTTGAGCTTGTCATCGATCAGCATCCCCAAGTTCTTCTCCTCAGGGCTGCTCTCAATCCATTCTCTGCCCAGCCCTTAGTTGTGCTTGGGATTGTGCTGACCCACATGCAGGACCTTGCACTTGGTCTTGTTGAACTTTCTGCAGTTCACATGGGCCCATCTCTCCATTCTGTCAAGGTCCCTATGGATGGCATCCTTTCCCTCTAGCATGTCAATCTCACTACACAGCTTGGTGTCATTGGAAATATGCTGAGGGTGCACTCGATCCTACTGTCTGTGTCACTGACAAAGATGTTGAACAGTGCTGGTCCCAGTACTGACCCCTGAGGAACACCACTTGTCACAGACCTCTACATGGACATTGAGCTGTTGACCACAACTCTTTGAGTGCTACCATCCAGCCCATTCCTTATCTACTGAGTGGTCCAACTGTTCAAATCACATCTCTCCAATTTAAAGTCAAGGATGTTGTGCTGGACAGTGTTGAATGTCTTGCAGAAGTCCAGGAAGATGATGTCTGTCATCCTTCCCTTGTCCACCATCTCTCTTTCTCCATCACAGAAGGCCACCAGATTTGTCAGGCACGATTTGCCTGTAGTGAAGCCATGTTGGCTGTCACAAATTACCTCCTTATTCTCCATGAGCTTCTTTTCCTGGGTTCATCCACAGTGACCACTAATGATGAATTCAAATGTGGGTGTAAAATTTGTTTGAACCTATGATTCACAAAGAAATCCTTTTTATCTAAGATATGATATGATATCATATTGATCCTGGAAGAATGTACCACTTTTTTCTCGTGCTCTTGGATGCTGAGACAAGTGTGAAAAAATATAAAAGCTGTGGTTTTTTGAAAGGAGACCTATAATACTGAAAGGTTACCACTTTCTTTTTCCCACTGTCCTCCAGAAAAGCCATATAAAATAATAGGGACCTGAAATTCTACCCAGACAAATAAGACAAATGCAATTTGTAGTTGAAAACGCATTATATTTTATATTATATGTTACCTCAATTAAAATATGATAAACCAAACAATTTGTATTAAACATAACAAAAAATAAATATTGCTGTTTCAGTACAAACTCCGGTGTAGATTTAACTGGAATTATTAGTGTCACTTCTGTGGCACAGCAAATATTACTATTCTTTTGCTGTCCCATTCTGCCTTTTAGTAAGGTTCTAACCACAGAGGATGTCCTACACATTCAGATGTCAGGCATAAGTAAATTGATCTATGCAATTTTGATAAGAAACTACTGGGGAGGGGGGGAAAGCAATAATTTTGAAAAAATTATATATATACACAGTCTTGCAGGAAAACTGCAGTGTACACCAAAATTCTCTGTCCATCCATTGCTTCATCACTAGTTTTATTCTCAACTCTTAAGTACCATAAGTGAAAGGAACAAGGACAGAAATGTCATAAGTCCTACATGAAATGAGAATTGCTATCAGCAGTGTTTTTCTCCCTGTTCCCAGAACAAGGAATATTTTTTAATCCTTTTTAAGGATGAACTCATGCAGATCTAATGATGCTGATTCACAGACACACTGAGGTAATGCACTTCAGATAAGAAGGACATTGCATCATTTCAACAGGTCTCACTGTAAATATTAAAGGGAATTTCACCATGGCATCAGCTTTTACTGTAATCAAAGACTCCAAGGTATGATTACAGTTAAACAGGTCACACAGTGAGATAGACTCACTGAGGCAGTAAGATGGTCCTGAGCTAAGGAACATAAGGCAGGAGACACAAGGCAATTCTTTTGCTGTATAATAGTACGCAATGTTATATTATGTCTTTTAAAAAATCAATTTAAGTTATGCTCCAGCCAACTGTTTCTGGTTAAGAAAAAAAAAAAAACTCTAACATGAGGACTGCACATATTTATACCAAATTTAAACACTGTGGAAAGAGGCAGTAAAATAAGATTTTTCCTCACAGGACAGGATAAGTAGCAATTAACTGAAGTGTGCAAACAAAGTGCATTGCTAAAGACCTGCGGGTTTTTTATGTGCTACATTTCATATTTGGAAGGAAATAAGAAATCCCACAGTCCTGTCATTTATTTTTTAAAAATGAACTCAGGAAGAGAATACGGCATGTAAACATGTGTCTCTTTCCTTGGGACAGCAAAGAGCTCCTGGAGGAATTGTCTACTTATAGACTCCTGACCTGAACCTGCCATGAGCTGCTTGCACCAAGGCCTGTGGTTCCTCTCTGAGGGCACAACAAGGTGTGAAATGAAGAGTTTTATTTATGTAGAGTATGCAACTGTTGTGAAATACAAAGACTGCTGTACCTAGAAGTTAGGAAAAGGAGCTTAAAACTCAAGACAGTGAGGTCTGCGTCAGCCCTTCCTCCCTGTGGGCGTCCCTCTAGACCAGGCTTACACATGCTGTGCTCCAGTATCTCTGCACATAAGCTGTTGCTGTAGATGAAGGAGACACATACCCATCGCCAAGGCAGACATACCACCAGTGTGCCAAGTCACAGGCAACTTGTTTGCAATAAACATTAGCATGATATTTCTCAAACTTCATCCTTTCCTTTTATGAATTCTTTATTTTATCACTTTCATTATATAAAGACCTAAGATGTTGAAACACTTGCTGCTTGTTCACTTAAGGAAAACCCCATAAAACCTGACTGACTTACTGGCAAGAGAGTAGTAAGATTATTGCTTGACGGCTGATTTTTTAATTTTTTTTTTTTCCTGGACAAGTGCCTGTTTTTCCCCCAGAGATGGATGCTGGGTTAATCTTGAGGAATTACAGCTAAGATTTCTTTGTGCGTAGCAGCCTCATTCTTGTTGAAGAGTCCTAAAATTTCTGTGGATTTTCAATGTGATGGCTGTGCACGTGATCTTAACTACCCCCTTTGCACCCAGTAGGTCATGCACCCATGTTATGCATGCACTGCAGCAAGTCTGAGGAATTTTCAGCAGTGTTAGGCTAGCTCTGCAGGTTTATGCAATGCCAAGCTGCATTTCATAGTCCTGTTGAGGGGGCTATATGCTCACATGGATTACCATGCCTTCAGAAACAGCGTGCCTAACGGGTTTAAGCAGGACATTGATGTAGATTCCAACTACTCCAATTATTTCTAACATGTGGGACTGCTCTGAACAGACTTTCTGTACATTATTCATACAGAGGAGAGTAAAATATGAATCTAGATTTTTAACTTTCTGTTTTCACTGCCATGAATCCTATAGATGCAACACCATCATTTTGCTGGGCCAGCCCTTGCAGTAACAACATCAGGGGTGAAGTCTGCGGTTTCCTTGTGTTTTGTGACTGCTTGGGTCTTGTGTCTCATCTTCACTAAGTATTCCACATACTTCATAGCGCTACTCAGCTGCACTAGGTAAAACGTATTGGCTACACCCTCTTTTAGCAATCAGGAGCCCTTTTCCAGATTATGTGGAACTGTGTTTTGTAGCATAAACAGCTGGAATAGGAGGACAACTGGCTCCTCATTCTCTTTTTCTCCCACTGTTTGCAAATAGAGGATTGTCCATTGTCCAGCTCTTCAGGTTGACTCTTGCCTCGGTAAGGACTCAGCCTGTTTCTGAGCACTGCAACACCAACAACTTCCTCTACAAAGGCTCATCACTACTCATGCTCTGAAACATTTAATTGCATAACTCAGTCAGTGTTAGGTTTGCATGTTTGCATGTTCCTAGAAGGAATCCATATTTATGGAAACAAGAGGCAATATGTTTATATCTGAGATAACTTTTTATTTATTTTACTCAGAAAATGAAAAATCACCTCTCACAGATCTTCCCTCAAATCTTTATTTCCCCAAGAAAAGCTCTGTGTATCTGTTTCCAAACTTTATCTTGGTGATAGTTGTCTATAAGAAAAAACTGGCCTGCTTATTTAAGCTCTGTCATTGTATACGAAATGAAAGCTTTTACTGTATCACATTACATATATGGTGAGGTAGGAGTGAGAGTGTATAAAAGAAGTCCAGTATCTACAGTTGTTCATTCATTGCATCACCGTATTTAGTTGCCTATTCAAATGAAACAATAATGCTTTTGTACAAGTCTGATGTTTAAAATCTAGTCTACCATGTAATTCTTATTCTGTAGTCTATGTTATTTTCACTTTCTTAATGCGTGCTTTACACTTTGCAGAAATATGAAAGTATCTTACTGTTTGACTTAACATCTGTTTGGGAGAGGCTTTGCCTGGGAAGAAGGGATAATAATGTAGTGTGAAAAGAAATGTGTACGGTTGTCACACGCCAACCTCTGTTAGAAGTGACATGTTTAATGCCACTCTGTTTATTTGTTATTAGTGTGCCAAGGGGCCTCTTGTACACACGGAGTCTTAGCAGCGTCAATGTATTTATCTAAGTGCGCTTGCACGCCTGAGAATCACACAGTGGTTTGTGCTGATGCTAAAACTGGCTAGAGTCTGTATCTGTGCCAACTTAGAAGTGATTTTGAAAGTTTCTTCTTTTCTCATTGGAAGAAAGTTTACCTAAGAATAGAAGTTTTTACAGCCATAGAAAAAGGTGTTTCCTATCAAATTACTCTGTAACATAAGGAGAGTTACTAAATAAAGAACTGCAGTCAAATAGCTGTGTGTCTGATTTTCCTAATGTTAGATGAGGAGCTTAAAGGAAAAAGTAAAGTTGCTTACACTGTTCTCCTCCCTTCACAGTATCTTTCACTCTTAAGTATTTTCTTCGGACTGTCCCCAAGCTCGTCCTGCTGCCTTCCTCTTTAGTACAAGTTTTAATAAAGAAAAAAAATAGCACTGGCTCAGAGAGGGCTGCAGAACCCAGGCTGTTAAGCTGGCAGAGACTGTCCTCAGGGATACGTTTTCCAGTTTTTAAAGCTATTTCCAGATTAAATGACCATCCCAAGCTGCCCCTTTTCTGCAGCATCATTGCGAACTTTCAACTGCTCCAATTAACGTCATTTAATGTGCAGAGCCTGTCTGGATATACCTACCGTCTGTTCAGAGCACACTCTGATATCTAAGTTGTCCTGCATAATCCAGTATCAGAAATCTCACGTGCCTCACAGTTACTCCCAAAGAATGACATTTTTTTTTTGCTTTTTGCTTTTCACAAAGAGCAGTCTCTTGCCTCTGGAGGTTGCCTGCTAAGCTGCAAACACTCTAGCTCCTATCTGATAGCTTTTCCCTGAAAATCATCTTTTGGCCTTCTGGATGAAAAGTTGGGTGGGTGTAAATCAGTGGAGGTGGCTGGTGCTGAACAAGAGACATTAGCCAGGCCATCCTTGGGGAGGCAGGGGCACTCACCCACAACACAAATCCAGCACTCAGGGAGGGGTGCACCATGAAACAGCTTCTCCTTCAGCTTTTTTCCCTGCCTGCTTGCTTTTATTGGAGAATCTAATTGTGTGTGTAACTACATAGATATATTTGTACCTCATGCACACAACTGCCTTAAAAGAACAAAACTCCCAAATGTTTATATAAAACATAAGCTTGAGTATTCACAGAGGAAGGAAAGTGTCCAAAAGAGTATTTAAGCATCTTGGTGAGATGTGCATACAGACACACTAGTGCACTGGATGCCCAAATTGCTAAATTATATCTACTGCATAATTTCACTTGTCTCAATTTGTCATACCTCCACATAAACTAAAAGTGAGTAAATATGTGACACAGAACTTCATATAGATGTTAAATAATTCTGTTAAGCTAAAAAAATCTACTTTTCTGTGGGACTGTGAAAGCTGAGCGGTGCAGGAGTGGGATCATGGGCTTTCAGAGAACAGCAGGGCCAAGGACCAAATTCTGCTGAGGCAGGGACTGAGGGCCCCAAGGTTAGCTGAGCTGGGGTCCTGGGGCCATGGGCAGGGTGGGGGGAGGCTGGACAGGACCAGTCAGGCTTCTTGGCACCTTTGGGACCCTGAGCATACACAGGGGGCAATTTGAGCAATTATCCAAGGAAAATACAATAGGAGTGACTCCTCGCAGCAGTCTGAACGGTACCAGTAAATACTTAGTTTTTCAATTACCCTTCAAAAGACGTGGAAAGACTGATTTTTTCAGGTGGCCATCCTAAATGTCTTGCACACATGCAATGCACAAAGGAAGACACTTTTAATTATATTTTTGTGGAAGTCCTGTTGTCAGGGTAATCATAAACTCTGATGTTTCTCATCAGCTGAGCTCCAGTTAGAAATGAAACATCTCAGTGTGACAGCAAAAAGATTTCATGAGCGCACCAGTCAGATCCTGGAAGCGAGCAAGCTGCTACAGTGGATTATAAAAATGTTCTCACTACACAGGCATTCGATTCTTATGATTAAATGCATTTCACAGTGAAGGGAAACATATCATCTGGCTCCACTGGTTGTGACAAAATGGGTGAATTTAAGCAAAACGTGAGGGCTTACATACCAAGACTGAGACAGTGTCTTTAAGCAAACCTGCAATTACTAGTACGCTGACTGTCACAGCCTCTCAGAAATGGAAATAGTATTTTGCTCAAAAACCTGAAGCTCCGAAACTACCTTATCCCCTCTACTCTGCAGTACTCCTTGTTCCAAAAGGGCGAAAATCCACCTTTCCCCCTATATTTCTTCAAAAAGTCTCTAAGCTTTTAAGAATTTACTAAGTTAGATTTTAAGTACCTGAAATGCTAATACTTTGTCACCACATGAAAAAGGGCAGGAGCTAGTTGAGAAGCGCATCCTTTCTTTTGCTTCCTTGTACCAAGTGAAGGCCCACAGCCAAGGAGATCAATCAGGCAACGCAGAGGTGAACTGCAACCACCACACACACACCAGCAAGATTTCCCAGCCTCCAACATGCAGCAGCTCATAGCCTGTACAACAGCAGGAAGAAGACTGCAAAATTATTGCAAAATCCTCCCCAATATAGGTTTATGTGGACTTTTTATGCCTGCAAGAAATAACATGGGAAAAACAAACACACAAAAAGTAGTACAGTAAAAGTTACGGTTCTGTCTCCTTTCTGCAAATTGTAAGAGAAAAATTACTTGGACTGCAACTAGTCATTTTAAAGTTGTTTTATCATGGAAATAGCTAATCCTTGATTTCTTGGGGCAGGAGGGGAGTGAGGCTGGATGATTCTTTGATTAAAAAGGTTAAGAGACAGTCTTTTAAATCTGTTAGAGCTAAAGTTTCCAAGGAAATGCTTACAGCTTATTTCCAGGTTGTCAGTAATGCCTGCCACAATTTTGCATCAATATAAAGTGACAATAACTCAGAAGTGTCTTCTCCAGCTAATGACAGTGTTACATTTCAGTAACCTTATTTTTTATTTTTTTTTGACATTCAGTTTCTTCCCTGGGACCATAGGTTCTACTAAGGAAAAATTTACTCCTGGGAATAATTTTACTGAGATCAACTGAATTCCTTCCTTGAAAAACTTCTACTTAGACTAAATAAAGTTTGCAAGCATAGATTCTAAATTTGGTTCTTTCCTTGCTGTTAATATTAGGTATTGTACACAGTTCTTTATTTCTAGAGGCATAGAATTTGATCATAAATCAAGTACTGGGCCCAAGTATTTACTCTTAGCTTAATGTAATTTTCCTTACCATCCTCTTACACAGTTTTTGAAGTTAGCTTACTCCATTAAAAATTGTTCTTTAAAATGCTTAATGAAAAATATTACTGAAAATGTACCCTTCTTTCTTGTGGGATGTTTTTCAAGAGAAGTCGTCACTTAGTTCACTGCATCCATGTCAGTAATCTTTTATTTCTTATTTTTTCTCCATAGGTTTTAATTTAAAGCATGTACTATTGTTTTTGTTGGCTCACTCCTCTAGACCCAACTATAACATCCTCTTCCAAAATGCCCACACAATAAAACCTATTCAACCATAAAAAATTTAATTTCAGTAATGCAAAGTTGACATTAACATCAGATATAAGGGTTTGGCTTGAATTTATAAACACAAGGAAACTCCAGGCACTGTAAATTAAAGTTGAAAAAGCTTCATTCATTCTTTCATTGAGAAAGATTACAATGATATCAGTCTATTTATTTAGCCCATCAATCTCTAGCTCTGAATTTTCTTCCTTACTCTAAGTTAAACAGGCAGTGTTTTCAAAGACAGTTTTGTGTGAATGAATCATTTTTTGGGAAGTGTGGGTTGTTTGGGGTTTTTTTTTAAAAAAAAGGATTTAAATTTGAGAAATTTTGAAAGTACCCTGATGTGCTTTAGTAACCAAGGAGCAATTGAAATCTGCTACACTGTCAAGATTGGAGTGCGCTTAAAAGACAGATTTATTGACATGACAGGATCTTTACCTGGGTGAATGAACCACACTTGGCTCCAGGTGGATGAGGGCTTGCATCCTGGGTGGGTGCAGTCTCTCCTGGCCAGGTTTTCCTGGGACATTTTAATTCACAAATACTTACCAGAGAGACTAAAGTGTTCAAGGGAGCTTCTGCAACCTTGTGGGTCAATACAGGACAGCGGTAGCACTTTTCAATGTAAAAAGCTTCACAGAAGGTGAAGGACTGTTTCTACTTATACAGGTAGGTAGGTAGGTAGATAGATAGATAGATAGATAGATAGATAGATAGATAGATATACAGTAATTACTCAAGGCTCCTGAATAACCTGTATATCGATTTGTTTTAAAGGCTTGCTGAAATATTCACTTCCTACACATGTGTTCAAAATGAAATCTCATTGTAGCAGATGCATGCTATACAGTTTATACACCAAAACACAAACACAGACAGTCTGGCGGAAAGAAAAGTGATGTTAATAAAGCAGATAGATCTAAACCAAAGTATTTCTTCGAAAAGTTATTGCCATATCAATTTTTACTCTGGGAGAGCATTGCATGCTTTGAAATCACTAGTCTGGTGAATCTGTAATGGCAAGGCTGACAGACACATAGCACTTCCTATGCAGAAACCATGGTGATGGTCACCTTATACATATGAATAAGTAAATAAACTACATTACAGTAACCACAGGCAGACTTCCAAAATATAAGGCTGAAACAGAATAAATGGCTAATTTGGAAAGTAAGGATTTTTTAATAGATGTATGTTTGCCAAGAATCAGAACATTTGATGCTTTAAAGATTTTAAAGTGTTGAAAGGTAGAGAACTAAATGGAGAAAAATAATGATGTTATGGCTATAATAATTAAAAATAATCATAAGTACAAATTAGTACTACTGTGTAGATCGCTTCCTTTTGCTGCAGAACAAAATATTCTGGTTCTTACACTAAACAGATTTAAGCTTCCTAAATATTTATTACAGCTCAATTCTTCCAGAGATTGCTACAGTTTTACTATTATTTTATTGAAAAGGAAGCTAAAGAGTCCCCAGCAGTTCCTGTAGGTTCCTACAATATCTCAGACTAGAGACAGGAATTTCAGTGGTAAGGCAGAAAAGGAATCTGGCAGGTAAGAAGTACGTAATGGTTGCTGATTTTTTCATATCCATTTGACTTTATTTTTCTTCTGGCATTGCACCTTCTTCAGCTCTGACCTTAGGGAAGCTGGTGTTCTCAGAAACAAGCAAAATGCAGTGTGGCAACCTGAAATCTGGGTGCCTTTACTGATGCCTGAACTGTGTACAAATAGCACATCGCACTACGATTTCAAGACAGTGGAAGAGACACAAACTCGATTAAATCCCCAGGAGCGATTTAACCACTACAATGTTGCCTGTCCCTTTCTGTGCAGGCAGGGTGGGAGAGGAGCTGGAGGATGTCCCAGCACCCCGCTCCAGCCGGCAGGAGCGCTCCCCCCTCATCCCCTGCATCGCTCCCAGCCCTGCCGCCCCAGGATGAAAGAGGGGTGCCACGCCACGTAAATTCGGTCAGATTGCCAATGTACCCGTCCGCATTCTCAGTCTCAGTGCAATGCTCCATGACAACAAGGTGAGACGGCAGAGGTTACCCGAACAGCTGCTTCCTAAGCCAGAAATTCCAGGCATTGAAAACCATCTGTCTATACATTCACAAATGTATATAAGGGCAATCTATCAGGCTGCAGCACTGCAGCTGCCACTCCATCAGGCCTGCTTCCTTTCTCCAGGCTGAACAATAAGAGCTAGTTCTTCACTTTGTGTCACACAGAATGGCTGATTTGATTAAGTCCCCAACTCTCATTATGCTAGGTAGGGGTGTAGAATTTCAATGATAATCCATAATGCATGACCAGTTTGTCGCCATGGCAACATAAATTCAAGGTTACTAGCTCAGACGCATAATTGGGTGTGCATTGAGTGCTGAAGAAGGGCTGTTAAAATTCTTGTCATAGAAGAGTAGCATCCATCATACTGTCTGAAATTGCAAAGTACTCATAATCAGAAAGAAAAATCCTTGGAGAAAAATGTTAATAAAATAACGATTACATCTAATATAATTGTTTAAGTTTAAAAAACCAAAGTGGTAAAAGTATTTTAGTTAATAAGAATGGAAAAGGCAACTCATTAAATGCAGAAGACTTAGGTTGAACATTCCCAACCCCCCAATATTTGCATTGTAAGATGGACCCAAAGCAGTTCAGCTCTGAATCTGACTGATTAGCTCAGGATCTAATCCATATGATACAGTAAAAGATGACGCTTCGCATGCAGACGGCACATTCTTATAGGCATCATTTGTCCAGTTTGATATTTTGTGATTATACATTATCTTCAAAATTAGCTGCACTAAGGATAAGAGGACTTTTGCATGCTGATTTTTTAATTTTTTAGATGTTGCCCTGAATTATTGCACTATACAGCAGCCATTTTAACTACCCAAGATGAAATAGGTAAGGTCAAATTGAACAGATGGAAACAAGACATTTAAAACCAGACTTAGAAAAGCTCTAGCATGTATATTGTAGGGAGTGATCTTACTCCAGCAGATGGATGGAATAGATGACCTAGAAAGGCTTCTCTCTCTTTTTTTTTTTCCCCCTCTTTTTTTTTTCTCTCTCTCTCATTTCTATGAATTTGTGACTGCAGCATACCTGAAACCTGGCATTCAGTATATTATTTCAGTGTGGGGAGGGGACTGTTTTTTTTTTCCTTTTATAAAAATATTCTGATATGTCATATATTCATATATGACATATATTTTTATACGTCTTCTGCATTCCTCCAAAATTATCAAGGCAGATGTGATGCTTGCATTACTTATTCCCAAACAAGTCTTGTTTTGATGACCATCTTTGCTAGCAAGGAAGAATAGGCAAATGAGATTTTACATGAGCTCTTCCAAGATGTCACAGGTTTAAGCCTAGCATGTCATTAAATGAAGAAAGATCATTACTATATGAATATTTTCCTCAGCTCCAACCCCATTTTCCTTGATATTGTCTGATTTGCATGTATCTGTTTTATAGACTTGGTGAATTTTAGCTGAGATGCTTCAGCATGTGGTTTTATTTATTATGATTTCTAGTAGAATTTGACATTATTTCAATGTATGTTTCTGTAACAATATTAAGAGAGTTTCTTCAAAGGAGTAAAACTTCAATTTATGTGTTTCGAGTCAAATATGCCCCTTGTTTATGGGACTGAGCTTTTTATCTAATTCTGTTGGAAATGTTCATGATTTTTTGGGTGAATTGCTGAAAAATAACAGCAGACAATTCCCATTGCATGGAAGTGGATAGGTAGGCTCAGTAAAGAAAATATTATTCCAGCATGAATTAAACTGATCTGTTTGAGCTTTCTAGATTTCAGACTGTACTGTCTTCTAATCTACTCTGCATTTGCATTTTGCAAAAGAAATTGTGGGGTACTAGTGTAAACATAATTAAAACTGTAAAATTACAGTGATTTTAAAAAAAATATTTGAAAGTGTTTGGTGTTGGCTGGTTTTTTCCTGGCTTTGCAGGTTTATTTCTGAGAGGATTATATTTTGCAAACTGATTATTTTTATTAATGAAATAGCATTGTTTTTATGAGGTTAGAAAATATGGGCACTAACCTGTAATTTAATTTTTTCTTTTTGCACTGAACTGTACAGTTTTTCTGAACAAATGAGTCCAAGTCATGCTGTCTGGTCACCATTTTTAACGATTCAGATCTGAAAGTAATTTCTATTACAGAAAAAATGTGCTGGGTCATAAGCTTGCACGTACGTTGTAGGCAGAAAGATTTTTCACATGAGTGAGAAACGGCAAGCTCAAATCCTACAGTAATGGAGGCTACAGCTGTATCATGCTGAACTCATTTTTGTCTGTGTGCGGGACCTGGGTTTGTACATATAAAACATATATTGCTGTTCAGTATCAAGATAAGACTGTATGTTCAGTGATGTGTTTTATTTCAACACGGCCTGGCTTAGTATGAAGCTTGCAAATATCGCATCTGGAGGTGTATTCTCCTCTTGATGTGCACATGTAATTCCAATTAACATTAAGAATGTTAATGAGAATATGCCCCTCTAGGGGCTGGAGAGGGGGAGGTGAGGGAGCAGGTTTGTAGTTCTGATTTAAATAACAAGTGACTTTTGTGGAGAATACCAGCATGTGGTCTCATGCACTTCTATTGTGGAAATGCAGTGGCTCTGAATGAGAGCCCACGATTTATACATTGATGCTCAGTGATGCTTAGCCAAGTGAACCCGTTGTTGGGGGCAAATATTAAATCCCAATGTGCCTTCTTCAGGACGGAGTATTTTTTAAAATGTTTAGCTCTGTATTTGTGCACAGGCATAAAAGACTCTACAGTGAGCAAGTGGGCTGTGGTTTTGTGATTATATTTTTTTTAAGACTAGTTTAGTCTGAAGGAGTGAACTATTTAATTACTTGATGTTTCTCAAGTATGCACAGTGTATAGAAGAGCTTTCAAGGCCTTAAGCAGCAATGTGCTCCTATGCTTTGATAAATTTACTTGATGCTCTTGTAGTGTTCCAAGGCAGAACTACATTGAATATCAGATTTAAACCCAACAACAATATCCAGCTAAAAATGTCTATTAAATCATTATTTTTTCTTTGAAAGTGTGATGTTACTGATGATATTTTGAGGAATCCTGTGCAAGCAGAGAGTAAGAATAACTGTAGTGCTTCCATTTCTGAAAACAGAAGGTAACAGATTGTGAAATGGTTTTGAGGCAAGAAAGTATGCAATATATATATATATCTTATAATTGCAAGCAAACAGGGTTAATAGATTAAATGGAATTACCATTTCATTTTAGCAGATGAAAACAGAGCTGGTGTTTACATGTGGAATATATTTTCCCATGTTATTTAGCCAGAGAATAAAATCATAATGCAGCGAACAAGGATAACATGCAAAACAGCTATGGAAAAAAAAAATAGAAAAAAGAAATACAAAATCCTTTACTGTCCCAAGAAATTATTTATCTTTTCTATTTTTTTTCCTGGTAATGGTTATTGCAAGACATAAAAATGACCAAGAAATAAAAAGACGTATTGCAGTTTGATGACCCATCCAACCCTTTTGTTATCAGTGACAGAAAAAGATACCCCAAACAATGTAATTTATCTGTTTTGTCAATTCTTTCTGCATAAACTTTCTGCATGCCTTTTCAATTTACACATGGAGAAGTGCTGTTCATTTCATTGATCTGACACGTCACATTTCATTGTGTTGATTTCAATGCAAGTGCTATCGCAGGATGTGTAACATGCAGCCAGCAGGATACATTAAAAATGTAAAGTGAAAATGTGTGTTTTGTAGATGTCTTTTACCATGACATTTTTTAGGTCAAACCGTAAAAAAGCTGTTATTTATATAGCTTGTACATTTATATACCTTGCACATTTTATCATTATGTTGGGTTTGGTATTGGTAAAATGCATAATTTGTAAGTACACAGTGGTATATCTGAAATTATAAAATACCGTGTACCCTGATGTTTAACCTTATG
Source organism: Porphyrio hochstetteri (assembly GCA_020800305.1). Lineage (NCBI taxonomy): Eukaryota > Metazoa > Chordata > Aves > Gruiformes > Rallidae > Porphyrio > Porphyrio hochstetteri. Next base: position 107,523,079 of record CM036907.1, read on the forward strand.
CAGGGCCTGGTTTTATAATCTTGGTTAAATTGAGGTTTTTAATAGAATATTATAGACAGTAAGAAATGACCCTGTATTTAGGGAGTATCATCCAACACTAAGATTTGCCCCTCTCCTGCCTCCTTAAGTAGGTCTGTGTTAAACTGGGGGGGTAGGGTGTTGAAAAAAATTATTTTGCACAGATTGATGTCAATGCTCATTCAGTCCTATCTCTCAGGATGAAAAGCCTACATGTATACAAGATAAGAAGAAGTGGGAATAGTAAGAAGGCATGATGGGAAAACGAGGACTATTATTAGCAGATGCAGGTGAGTGGATCTGTTTAGGAAAAGCAAGGCTAGAACAATTTTTTAATCAGAGGTTTTCACCCCCCATTATCTATCTCTTCAGGTTTGAAAAAGAGGAAACTGTTCAGCTGCAATACCAGGATGCATTTGTTTTGTAGCAGCTGGGGAAGAAGCTTTGAAGAAAAGATCAGTCATTAAATTAGACGAACAGAATAAAGAAAACAAAAGCAAATTAAACAGATTAATGGGGAGGGAGAACCAGTGAAAACACCAAGTCTAATAGTTGATTAAATGTTAAGGCTCTGTCCACCCCATATTGAGAGGGCACACACTTCAGCGGCAAGAACCAGGAAACAGGCTGCTCCCAGTTCTCATAGAGCAAAAACAAGGAAATTTCATTACAGTCTACAAAGTCATTAGAGGATAGATCAGAATTTGTCTGTCTGGTTCTATCAGCCATGTTAACTTGATTTGATTAGACATAAAAATTATTAATAACATATATCCATAGAAAAACAGGCACAGAAACATCCTCAGAAAAAGTAGCACTTGTGAAAAAAATGTTTAAAAATATCTAGACAATTTACAGGTTTTCCATTAAAATTTTAGCAGTTCTTTTTTCTGGTGCCAGTTTTGAATAATAAACACATACATTTTGGAGACTAAAAAAAGAAAAAAGAAAAAGTAAAATATTAGGGAAATAAATATGTACACATACAAACTGGTATAGTAGAATTTCCTTTAATTCAAAATCACAACCCTGAAGACAACAGTTTTTTATTTAATCAGTTGCAGTCAGAATTTGCAAAAAATAACAAGGGGAAGGTGTTGTGGTACCTTTACAAACTACACAGTCTCTTGGACTGAATGTAAGAAAACAGACCAGTAGATCCGATGATGCTTCTGCTGTTGGCTTGCATTAGATTTGCCTGTCAATGCATCACTTTTCTGGAATTATTTTATTGTTTCACAATGGTATCTAATGAAGAACAAATCGCTGAATGAGAAAAAGGCATGACAAGGATGAAATTCTCTGACCTGTGGTCTACAGGTCATGTTGGCTGGTCATAATTTATTAAATCAGTAAATGCAATACACATTCCTTAGGTGTTTCAAGGATCAGTGGCAATGTGATTTCCAAAAATTTACAGTGGTACCTGGAGTGCTGAGGGATGATCAGAACTCTTCATGATATTGAAGTTGTCTTGAGGTGACTGAATGGGTCAATAAGTTAAATACTTATGTCCACAGAAGCTCTGAAAAGAAATCAGAATAGTTGTTCCATCTCTTAGAGGCAGCACTAGCAGCCTATCTTAACTGTTTGGAGAGTCAGAAAGTACCTTCTTATTTTGTTTAAACCTTTTCAAAATGTTTTCTACATTTAAAATCAATGGCATATCCACCAGAAGTACCAAAGGTCTCGCAACAGTCCCATATTTGATCCTCTCCACAGTCCTTTGCTGCTGCTAGTGGTAGCATTCAGGGAAAGAAAGCCAAGACTAAAATAGATTTCCTATCAAAATTGTTTCCCTATCAGCTCAACAGCTTCAGTTAAGAATGTGATTTATTTTTAAACATTATGCACAGACCATTTGAACCTTTGGTGTAGGTAGAGTCATACCATTATATGTATGATAAAACCGGTATAGCCTGTTCATTTCCCTTTCCTGATATAATCACTTTATATCATCATAGCTGGGTTTGCAAAGGGGAAGATAGGATGTGACTTGCAGTTTTCCTGCTTTAAATGCACCTGCATATTTCAGACAATACAAACTCTGCTTAGACAGGGCTTCAGGCCTTGGAGAATTAAGAATATGAGTCATTTACTGTGTCTTTTGCGCAAATTGTTCCACGAGCAAAACCCAGTTGTTTCCCAAACCCCTAATTAATGAAAACCAGCTAACCCTGATTATCATGTAGGGCACAGCAAGTGTGTTGAAGGGATTCTACTCGGATTTTAGCTGATGCGATTGAGCACCTATAACCTTGTTTTCCCCTTGCCAAGCTGAACCAAAGGTGTTTCATCATAATGGGAATTATTCCCCAGTCAATTTTCACAAGTTTTTGCTCTGTCTCCTTTCAACCCATATGATCACAGTTAGCTTTAACAATGAGGAAAAAAAAGGTACTTTGGTTTACTGTGAGTACATTTTATTATCTTCTGAGGCAGAAGTGACTGAAAATATTTTGCTCTGCCTTTACAAAATATCAAGTGCAGTTCTGCAGAGAACAAGCAGGGAGATATTATGCTGAGGAGATAGACGCTTTAAAAGTTTTGCACATGACAGAATGCAATTAAAATGAAATAAAAATAATAGCAACACAGCATTTGAATAACAATACATATCCCAAAGCACTTCACAAGTAGGTCAATATCATTATAAGTATTTGATTGTTGCTTACTTTAACGGGGATGTTTTAAGAATGAAAAACAGTTTAGCATGGTCTCCCTCGCTTTGTGGCAGTTCCACAAAAGTGACAGTTTCTGTAGAGCTCCCTGGTGCTGAATACCCAGACATGCAAAGCCTGGCCAAAGCTGGATTTCATCTCCAGCTGCACAGAAATATCAGTGTTATTTTCAGCGAGGTTTTTTTTAATAATGTAAACATCAAAAACCAGAATAAAACACAGATTGGTTTACCAGCATTCAGCTTATTTTTATCAGTGAGACTCTTCAAGATCTAGACATGGTGTTCAAGTCACCTTGAAGCTATGTGTTGTGGGGGTGGGATGGGTGGGACGATTCTGTGATTCTGTGATTCTGTGACTGGGGGTACACATGCTCTGCAAGACTGAAGCATTAATGAACATAACATAAGAAATCATACAGGGAAAAAGAAGCCAGCTTTCATACCAACATCAGTATTCCTACCCTACCAAGAGCTTTCATTAGATGGTATTTAACTCAGATAATTACCTTTCTAGCTGACATTATCCATAGGAAATCACAATATCTCTATGCCAAAAGGAAGCTAAATGGCTAACTGTATTTCTCTCCATATCCTTCAACTGATTTTTCAACTGATAATTTAAGGCAGAATATTCTCTCAAGTCTCCATACGAATATGAATTTCTGTGTGCACGGAATCCTTCCTTTATTTTTACTTGATTCGCCTAAACAAAGACAAAATAATATTCTTGAAAAGCTGTTTGTCAGGAACTCTTCTGCTTTAATGCATTCTCTGGGTCTTGAATTCATTTAAATCAGACATCCCACCTCTCCTCTTGGAGTTGCACACTGTTGCAACTCATATCCTTCCAAAGAGAAAGGTCCCTAGCTGCGATCGAGCCTCCCTACCCTGCTGGAATACCAGAAGACTTTAGGGGTGCAGGTTCTCACTCTGTTGTACCAGTCCTGCGCTGTATCACCCCAGTCCCTGACCACCACAGTCATTCACTGCTGCCAGCTGTCCTTCCCCAGGTTTTAGGTTTCACTGACTCTACTTTGCCTGCATCCCAGTTTTGTTCCCAGTGCAGCTCTGGCTGTCCTCCCCTACAGCACTGCAGCTCCAAGATTCTTGAGCACAGAATAAAAGTCCTCGGCCTTCACAAAATGTGAATGTAAACACGTTTTGCCTTCAGAAAGACTTGGTGTTGGCATGATGTGGTGCTGCTTTCTTCTGTGTAAACTCTTTGGGGTGGGAAAGAAACTTTTGCATTGCGGTTACCCAACTTGGAAATATTATCCACTTTGGAACCTTAAAAACCTTAAAGTGATATTGAAAACAAGAACATATTTATGACATTTCTGATGGTTTTGCACTCCTGTGACTAAGCTTAGCGCATTAGCCATTGGGTTTGCAAACATTACTTTTTTTCCAGTTCTGGCATTTGCTATCCCAAAAGCTGCATGACACTCTCTTCTTTTCTGTCAAGGCCAGTGGCAGACAGTTTCTCAATCAGAATGCTGTGACAAAACGTGTCAAAGGTTTTACTGAAGTCCAGGTAGATCACATCCACAGCTTTCCCCTTGTCCATTAAGCGGTTCACTTTGTTATAGAAGGTGATCAGGTTAGTTTGACACCATCTACCTTTCGGTAGATCCTACCATGTTGACTAGGCCTGATCCCCTGGCCATCACACATGTGCTTCATGATTAGCACCCAAGATGACCCTCTCCATGATCTTCCCTGGGACTGCAGTCAGACTGACAGGCCTGTAGTTCCCTGGATCCTCCTATCGTCCCTTCTTGTATATGGGTGTAACATCTGTCATCCTCCATTTTAGTGGAACTTCCTCAGTCTGCCAGGATTGCTGATAGATGATGGAAAGGGGTTTGGCAAGCACATCTGACAGCTCCCTCAGTACCCTTGGGTGAATCCCATCTGTCCCCATTGATTTGTAGGTGTCTAATTGGCTAAGTAGGTCACTAATCATTTCCACCTGAATCATGGAGCTTTGTTATTCTTCCCCTCCCTGTCAGCCAGTTCCTAAGGATGAGTACTCAGGGAATATCCAACTTTATTGCTAAAGACTGAGGTAAAGAAGGAAATAAGTACCTCAGCCTTGTCCTCATCCCTTGTCACTAATGTTCCCCCTGCATCCAATGAGGGCTGGAGATTCTCCTTGACCCTCCTTTTACTATTAATATACCTATAGAAGGACTTTTTATTATCTTTTACAGAACTGGCCAGTCTGAGTTCCAGTTCAGCTTTAGCCCTTCTGACTTTCTCCCTACATGATCTTACTACATTCCTATAGTCATCCCAAGACACCTGCCCCTTCTTCCAAAGCTTGTATTTTTCCCTATTTTTCCTAATATCTTTCCAGATCTATATATCTTTCCTCAGTTTGCCTTTCCCTTCACATCATCTGTTGTCTACCTCAGTTTTAAAAGCTTCCTGTTCAACAGACTAAGTACAGTATAAAGCATGAAACCTGATTTATATCTACTTTTAGCCATAAAAAATGGACAAGGATTTTCTGAAATCATGAAAGCAATGAAGATGTGTCCCAGCAAATCTAAAATTGGATAATCACATATATCTGATTAAAGAACAGTATACTGGGTACTTACCAGATTAAAAACAATATACCAGGTACTTTCAATTGCAAATTTTATTCGTTTTTCTTTCTAGAGCTCCAGAGCATTTCTCAAGCACAGATCTTTTCTGTCCATTCACATAGCTGAAAGTATTATCCAAAAATTTGCATTATTTAGTCTGCCTTTTTCATCATGGCAGTCCCACTTCCAAATTTCTCCAGCAGCTTCTTGTTTATTGCATCAAGGAGGCTAAGTTCCTTGTGCACTTTCTGCTGCATCCCTAACTAATCTTGAAGCTTGTTTGCATTTGAGGTTCATTCCACTTAGCCTGTGACACCAACTTCACCCTGTGCTATATTTTGAAAAATAATCTTTGTGCTTTTCCTGATGTTTCCCCTCATGTTTGAGATTTGTATTCTTAAACTTCATTTCTTGGTTTACTTTGTTCTAGTGCCCTAATCAAAAATGAAAAAAACCTCAGTCAACTGAGAGCTTCCTGGTCTTGAAATCACTATCAAATATAGGTTTTTAAAATATATTTATTTTTTCCCCTCCAGGTAGTTGTATTGTCTCTTGTATTAGACTTACCTTGTGAGGTTTGCTGGAGAAGAACCTTCATTAGCTTTGCATATGTACAACAACTAGGGCAACAAGGCACTGATTCAAATGAGGCTTTTTCAGCTCTGTAATAACAGTAACAACAGTAGCAAAACCAACACCACTGCAGTTGTATGTTGCTCAAAGAAAAACATTCATATAAGAAATCCAGATTATTTTGCTGTACTGTGTACAGGGTTCTGACTGAAAAGATATGTGCTCTCTGCGCACCGTTATTGCATCCTCTCCTTTTCCTCTCCTCTTGTAATGATCACTTGCTTTGCTTTATTATCTCCAATTCTGGCCTTTTTTTTAAATATTCTACCAATAGTGGTGGTCACGCTTGCATCCAGACACTTCCCTGATAGACAGACAGGTTTGTGCCCAGCTGTCCCTTTCTTATCTTTATTTTCTAGATTTAAATGCTATTGTCTTCTCTGTAACTTCCCTATTTTAAAACAGGCTTGTACCATGATGGTCTGAGCAGAATTGACTAAAACATCCATAGGGAAGGGAAGGGAATCCCTATAAGTACCTTTGTCACCTCATTTATCTTAATAAAACACCTGTGTTGGTTTTGGCTGGGGTAGAGTTAACTTTCTTCATAGTAGCTAGTATGAACAGTGTTTTGGATTTGTGCTGAAATCCGTGCTGCTAACTCAGGGATGTGTCAATCACTGCTGAGCAGTGCTCACACAGAGCTGAGGCCTTTTCTGCTTCTCACACCATTTCATCAGCAAGTAGGCTGGGGGTGGACAAGGAGTTGGGAGTGATACAGCCAGCATAGCTGACCCCAACTGACCAAATGATATCATATGGCATCATGCTCAGCATATAAGTCTGTGGGAGAGGAAAGAAGAAGAAGGGTGAGTTTTGAATTATGGTGTTTGTCTTCCAAGTAACCATTATGTGTGATGGAGCGCTGCTTTCCTGGAGATGGCTGAACACCTGCTGCCAATATGCAGGAGTGAATGAATTCCTTGTCCTGCTTTGCTTCCCTGAGCAGCTTGTGCTTTACTTCCTAAACTATCTTCATCTCAACCCACGAGTTTTCACACTTTTACCCTTCCAATTCTCTCCCCCATCCCAGTGGGGGAGGGGTGAGCAAGTGGATGGGTAGCTGCCAGCTCTGGTTAAACCATGACAACACCTCTTGATTTAACTTTCATGTTGGCCTTGCTGTGAGAAAGGGATTGCATCAGATGACATCCAGAGGCCCTTTCCAGTTTACATTTCCATGTGATTCTATAATTCAGCTAAAACCCACAAAAAGATGGATCTTGCTTTGGTGTGAGGTTTTGAGTGTACCCTCAGCAAGTTTGCCAACACCAAGCTGTGTGGTCTAGTCAACATGCAGGAGGGAAAGGATGTCATCCAGAGGGATCTTGCCAGGCTGGAGAGGTGGAACCATGACAATTACATGAAGTTCAACAAGGCCAAGTGCAAGGTCCTACATGAACCTACACAATCCCAGGTGTGGGCAGAGAATGGGTTGAGAGCAGCCCTAAGAAGAAGGATTTGGGGGTTTTGATGGACAAAAAGCTAAACATGAGCTGGAAATGTGCATTTGCAGCCTAGAAAGTCAACCATGTCCTGGGCTGCATAAAAACCAGCATGACCAGCAGGTCAAGGGAGGTGATTCTCTCCCTCTACTCTCATCAGACCCCACCTGCAGTACTGCATCCAGTTCTGGGGTCCCCAGTACAAAAAAGACATAGAGCTCTTGAGGCAAGCCCAGAGGAGGGCACAAAGATGATCAGAGGCTGGAGCACCTCTCCTATGAAGACAATTTGGGTTGTTTGGGGTGGAGAAAAGGCGGCTCTGGAGACACCTTATTGCAGCCTTCCAGTATGTGAAAGGGATGTACAGAAAAGCTGGAGAGGGACTGTTTACAAGGACATGTAGTGATACGATGACAGATAATGGCCTTAAATGGAAGGAAGGGAAATTTAGATTAGACATTAAGAAAAAATTTTTGACTATGAGGGTGGTGATCTAGATGATATTTAAGGTCTCTTCCAGCCCAAATCATTCTGTGATTCTATGAAATCCTGAGAAGGTTGAGAATTGTTGGATTAGCCTTCAGGAGAGGGTTTTACCTCATTCAACTCACTTAAGAATACTTCTGATGCCAAAACCAGTCATTCTTTTAGTCTTCTCATGGAAGAAAAATTTCCATAATTACTTTTGTCACCCATCTGAGATGCCTAACATGATCTGAAATGGGCTCTTGCTTCTCTGCAGTGGCACTATGAGAACTACATGCACCTTTCTGATACTTGAAAAAGATAAACCTCACCATATTAGAATTATCTATTTTCTGGAAAACTACACCCCTTGATGAGTTATATTTTCCTGGTAATATCTTTTCACCTTCAAGCTGACTGCATCTTCACAGAAAATTTGAAAGGAACAAAACAGACATTTGAATTGGGATGTAACAGAGACTTTATACCAAGAGAAAAAAACTAGTATAAAAAATGACAACCCATATTTTTTTGTGATAACTTTTTTCACTGACAAAACTGGAGGGGGGCTGTAACTGGAGGGGAGTAGTAACAGGCCCCAAAATCTCTCTAAGGAAATGGGAATGTTATTTGAATGTTACAAGTCAACACTGCATTCTTGACAGAGCTCTCCCTGCCAAGCATTCACTTTGCTTTTATTATGTTTTTACAAATGCTGAACAAACTGCCCAAGATCATATTGGGACTTAGAGCACAAGGTTATCATTAATATCACAGAATTAACAATGGGATAAAACATTATAAAACTGCTGAAACCAGCCAATGACCTGAGTGTGCTCTGGGTTCAACAAGAACATAAAATACTTCATGTGGCCAGGCTCTTAATAGCCATATGCTTTTAATAACAACAAGACACCATGTCTGAAGAAACTGTTTGATAAATCATTTCGTTTTGCAGTAGGATGTAGGGAAATTGCCATTGAAGCCTTCTACATACACTGGCATACATACAGCATAACAAGGGCTCAGGTAACAGCTGTCTGTTCTATATTTGGAATATTAAATACTATTAAATCTGGTCCACCAACTACTTTCTTGCCCCAGGAACTGTCATATCAGAAATGCACTCAGGATCTTTAGTTTCTTTATTTTAAACCACTGTAATTTTAGATTTTCCTCTTTGAAAAAAAAAAAATGCATTGGAAGTACTTGGAACCACTGAATAGTTGAAATCAGAAAGGACCTCCGGAGGTTGTCTAGCAGGATCAGCTATGGATGGTGGTGGAGACACTGCAAAATCTCTGGGACACCTGTTGTAGTATTCAAAACGACTATAAACAAATAGAAAGATGAAATGATTATAACTGCTTCAAAAAGAAATGCATATGCCACAACTAGGGTTTCAGCTTGAATTATGAAGTGCAAGAGGCAGCTAATATGTCCTCCCTGAAGCTGAAATTCACTTTGCAACTCATTTACCCATGCTAATCAGTCAATAGATTTGCAGAAATGATGTGTTGATTTTCCCTCTTTTTAATTTAGTCTTCTGCTAGCTGCCAAAATTAATTAAATAAAGCACAGCTCTGAGAGCTAACATACTGATCACAAATAGCAGGTGCTTTCTCTCAAAATGATGTCAGGAGCCCAGTTTCTGGGGCCTCCATGTTCTGGGAAAGTGACTGTGCAACTTTCAATCCCAGAAGAGTCCTGTCTTTCTCTGGAAATCTAAGTGCTGCCTGGGAAACAGGACAATACCGACAGAAGAGTGAAGAAGCCCTTGCCATACCTTGGAAGTTGCACCAAGATCAAACAAGAACCTGGCAAGTAAATGGGACCTTGAGCCAGCTGATACCTACCTCTCTACCATGGCACAGCACCAGCTCCAAACACCTCACTTCCAGCCAGCCTGCATGACAGAAGGATCTGCCTCTCCTCCAGTGACACCATGAACTCTGTGAGTGCCCAAGTTTCTTGTCAAGTGGATAAAAACACAGGGATTTGCAAGGGTTGTGGATGTCCTGCAATATTTTTTTTTTCCATCTGGAGATATTTAAATGAATTCATGTCAAATGATGACTAGAGGAAGCTATTTCCAGCTGAAGTTTCAAAGAATTTGCTGTTCGCTTAAAAAAAATAGAAAAAAGAAAAAAAGAAATGCCTGGCTCTAAAGTTTTAAGTGATAAGCTAAACTCATTAAAATGATTTTATTCTTTACTTTTTTTTTTTTCACATACTTTGTCAAAACTCGACATTTATTTTAAAAATATTTAGCTTTATTTTGGAAATTGAAAAAATAGATTAACTTTAAAATTGTCTGCATTACCAATAATGTTTTAACTCCAAGTAATATATACACTATCTTAAAACTCATTGAGGGGTTGGGAGGGGGGTGGTTTGTGCTCAGTTTTCTTTTGGTTTTGTTAGAATCTACAAATCACAGAATGTTAGTAGTTGGAAGGGACCTTGAAAGATCATCCAGCCTAACCCCCCTGCCAGGGCAGGATCACCTAGAGTAAGTCACACAGGAATGTATCCGGGCAGGTTTTGAATCTATCTGTGATGCAAATCATTTCATAAAATTCAGTGAAGGTATACTAGAGCTGTAATTTAAGGATTGGCATGTGAATGTTAAACTGGCAAGTTGTTGAGTTTATTCTCCTTGAATGATGCCACTATAAAGAGAAAGAAAGTGAAATTAGCTTATTCAACTCCTAGGAGTCTTTATATGTATTTATTAAGGTAAAAATATTTCTACCTGAAATGAATTGTTTAAAAATGAAAGTAACAGGTCACTTAACAGACTAAGAAATAAATAATAGGTTAAATAGTATGAAAGAATTAGCGAGCTATCAAGACCAATAATACTGTCTATTTAAAATTACCTGAAGCGTCACTATAAATACACATTGCATTTTTCACCTCAACTCAAGTTAATTTTTTAAAGGTGTTTAATGCACAAATACCAGTTGTACAAGCTTACTTCCATGGAATTTACCTCCAATAATAATCTTTTATGACAAGATATGTCCGGGAGGGAAAACACAAATCTTAGCATTTTAGAAGTGTCCATTCACAGCATCAACCCTGGAGGCTGCTAACTCCCTTAAGCTCTTCACAAAGAGCACCAATCATTGGGTAAATTCTGTTCTTCTCCTCAATCATCAAAGCAACAAACAGGGTAAGTTTTAGCCCTGTGAACTCAATGGCAAACTTCTGTCTGGTTTCAGTAAAATCAGAATTTTACTGAAATTTTCTCGTTACATTTGTATTCTTGTTCAGACAAGAGATCTGTTTGTGGACCCGAAAGTGTTTCAAAGAGGTGACTATGTTCCACAGTACTTTTGAGATGCATGTAAGTGCTAGTTAGGTCCTTCAGAGCTTGCAAAAACTGCTGTGGGATGTGACTTCACAGCAGAACCAGAAACAGAGCTCCCAACAACTGAATTCCAGATTCCCTCATTAAAAGGGAATATGAACTATTACATGTCAACACTACTGCCTTTGATTTATTAAGGCCAAGTTACTGACTTTTTTTTCCTACATGGATACTTTTCTAGACAGTTTTATAGAATGTTTCCCTACCAGTTACTACATTGTTGTATGTTGGAATTGATGAGATTAACAGTTTATTCTGATTTAAGTTCCCCCTGAGAATCCACGGTAATTTTTGAGACAAAAAAACCCAGGTGTAGATCACCATTAGAATTTGAAGGCATATGTGAATATACTTAGAAATTTGACCTATTTGGAAAGACAGGTTAACTGAGTATGATCAAGTAGGTGTACTTATGTGTTAGAGTAAGAAGCACAGTAAAGATATGACAAAGGAACACTGAGGCAAAACCCGGACAAGGCTGGAAGATAACTGAAAGAAACAGACAATAGAAGAAAAGTGTTTCTTCATCAGACAGTAGAAGGAACATCCTGTGCTGCACCAAAGGCTGATGTTCTCCAAGGGAGACAGGATCCTGCACTCTTTGTGAGCAGAAAATACTAGGACCTGACTCTTATCAGCATTTTTGTTCTTACTTGGGCAGCATAAAGGATCCATTATCCTGGATAGCAGCACAATACAACTCTAGAAGATTTAAAGCATATGGCTGTCCTCAGAAATTCAGACTGAACTTTCCTCCCCTCCATATAAATGGAAAAAATCACATTCATAAGCAACCTTTTCAACAGGGATGTTTGAAGCATTCATGTATAATATTTTTACAATCAAGCACCAGTGAAAAACTTCCTGGGAGTCAGTAGGGTTTTGTTTAGTTCTTCAAGATGTCATCCCTGTTGTATTCAAAATGCCTTTAAAAATACTCATTTTAAACCACCAGACCACCTGATAAATGCCCTAATAAAAGGGGTTTTACTAAACAGGAAGCAAATCTTTGTAAGTCTAAAACGATGTTTGTTTTGTTCCTACAGCTGAATTTCAAAATTGCATTTTTTCACATTTATCCACTGGAGTCTCAGATTGTGCTTCACATCAGCAGTAATTGCCACAGCCTTTGCTGTAGCTGGGGAAGACAAGAGGATTCTTTGTATGTCTCTTTTATTACATTGTCAATATATTAATACAAGTTATATGAACAAACCTAAAGAGACAAAGAGCTATTTGTTATATTATTATCCAGGGGTGAAAGCACAAATCTTAGGAAAAAAATTCAGTAGGGACTGCAGCCGAACAAAAGGTCTAAGCAAGGCAGGCTTCGACACCTGATTATATGCAAACCCAGCAGTGCAGCCGTGCAGGGATTCCCTTTTTCTGTTTGCAGACAAGGATTGAATGAGAAGTGGTGAGATAACAAGGGAGCGTGTAAGCTTAATGATATGCCTATTTTTTTCTATCAGTTGCTAATCTGTAGCTCTGGTGATGATTACAATTTCATCTCCAGAGAGATGCTATTCAGAAACATCAAAATGACATACAATTGAATGCCTTGTGTTTCTTTAAGTATAGGACCAGATTGTCAGGGCTGTCAGCCGCAGAAGGGAGAAAGTCCTCCCATTTTATTCTGTTCTTTGCCCCTCCCTGGGTGATGCCAGCCAGCAAATGAAAAGAGGAGGTAGGACCTAGCCCTAGCTCACCTGATATGCCGTAAGAGGACCCGTCGGCAGGAGGAGCTGGGCTCTCAGACCTCAATTCATCAACCCCAGAGTGTATGGCTGCACACACAGAAACAGTGAGCCAATGCATGAAGGCAGTATTGGTGATTCAATGCCTTGCTTTATTTTTTGTTTTGTTTGCCATCCACCCACCCACATCAACCTACAGGTGTCAGAGGGCAGCTCCCACCCTCCCTGGCCATAGGCTGGACTGTTGCTGCCAGTAGCCCTGGTGAAATCAGTTCACTGCTCTGCACCAGTGCTGCTGGCTGCATGAACTGCAGAATCCACTGAGAGTGAGTTTTATTGACACAGGTGCCACAGTCTGAAACCAGCAACGTGGAGAGCTAGTGGCAGGATAGCCTTCTCTCCATCCTACTAAACATGCCACCAGTGTCTTAGAGGAGCATGAGGCTTTTTCTGCCATCATCACCCTATGACTGGTTGAGGATCTAGCTAGCTTATAACTAGTTTGTGAATGTTTCCATGAGCAGCAATTGCACGTCTGCACTGCACTGCAAGTAGCCCAGTGCCCCATCCAGTTGTCATGTCAGGTTCTCCAGGAGCAGAAGCTCAGATCTCTGACTTGGGTGTCTGCTACTGGAATTGCCAAAATTTCCAGAGACGAAGTCCCATAACAATGTAAATGTCTGCTTTGAGGAAAATCTGAAACCATTTAATTCTGGTGTGGAACAATTCACATATATGATCCAATAACATCTGCAAGTTTAACATCCCTTTCTTCAAGCAAAAGAGAGAAATGAACCCAATTTGGTACATCTTGAATGGATTCTGGATGTAAGCCATGAATTCTTTCTGCTGATGAGTAGAAGTTTGTACCAAAGATACTTTGGAAATCAAGTTTCTTCTTTGTGAAAGAAAGGATCTTCTCCTGGGGAGACCTTATTGTGGCCTACCAATACTTAAGAGGGGCCTACAGGGAATTGGGAAGGACCGTGGAAAAGTGGAAAGGGAGTGCAGTGATAGAACAAGGGGGAAATGTCTTCAAGCTGAAAGAAGACATTTAGGTTTAGATTAGGTGTTAGGAAGAAAATCTTTACCGTGAAGGTGATGAGGCACTGGAACAAGTTGCCCAGAGAGGTTGTGGAAGTCCCATCCTTAGAAGTATTTAAGACCAGGTTGGATGGGGATGGGGCTTTGGGCAACCTGGTCGAGTGGAGGGTGTCCCTGCCCATGGCAGGGTGTTGGAACTAAACAATCTTTGAGGTCTTTTCCAGCTCAAACCATTCTGTGATTCTGTGATTCTATGAAAGTGCTCAAAGCTCGGGCATGTTAATACTTCTTGCCTAGTTGGCACTTCTTTCAGGCAGGAACTCTCTCTCCCCAGAGAGAGAACTCTTATTCTGAAGAGCAAGTCCCATGTCCTCTATACAAGTGCACCTTCCAATGTCCATTCGTTGTGTGACTTGGGGTACACAGTTACTGCCAGAGTCAATCCAAAAGTTTACACCTGCACATGGACATTCTGTGCAGTCACTGCATACGTAGGCAGTGTGTGCTGACAGACTTTAGCAGCAAGGCTGAAATGGGATCAGCCTTAATAGCATATCAGAAAAAAATATTTTTTGTATTAATGCAGAGGAAAGTCATCAGGAGGCACAGAAATCACCACCAATCTTCCTGGGCTGAAGCTTAGTGACCTCGTGCCTTCCTCTGAGACCAGACGCTTCCTAGGGGGTTGTGGTTGTCTGTATCACTCCTGCTGAGTAAACCAAAAGTCCCTTAAAGCTGTGAATTAATTGTGCCTTAGTCACCTGCCGGTATAAAATCAGGACAGAGTGTGACTTCTGTGTGAATTGCACACGAAGCATAGATGCTATTTGTATATTAATAACCATGTGGCCTTATTTATTCCCTGTGATTTGTCCAGGTGAGAGCAGGAAGAGTGCTCCACATCCTCCTCCCTGATGCATCACGCATGGCATTGCCCAAGCACAAAGTGTGCAGTCAGGTGGGGGGTTTTCCCCCGCTGCCTGCAAATACAAACACATAGACAACCTTAATCACACTGACTGTGAAAGAAGCAGCTTCCCCTCCTCCTGGCCTATCTGGCAGATGGCACAGCAGCAGCACAGCTCCACGGCTCCAGGACCAAAGTAACAGATGTTAGATTAACGCACGCTTTCTAGAGCTTTAATCTTCGAAGACATTCTGGATCTTACCTGGCTTCCCCTTTCCTCCTGTCATTCACAGAGAAGATAGGAGCTTTGGCAAACAAGATTATGCAGGCCCTTATCACAGCCTGAAGCCACGGTGAGAAGAAGCTACGGTTAATGGCTGAAGTATGTGTAAGGTTGCAATCCTTCAGAATGAGGATTTTAGAAGGTAATTACAGGGGGTGGAAAATTGGGTTGAGAAAGATTGTAACAGAGAAAAGATTTTAGCTTCTTAAAATGCTACCCTGAAAAATGTTGCAGTGTCAGTTGGTGCTATCTGAAAATATGGAGAGTTCTTTAAAAGATTATTAAATAATTGTAAAGAAGGAAGCATGTTAAAACCAAACGATCATCAGCCACTTTTGGAACTGATTTACCATTAAACTAAATGGTTGTGGACAAGGAGCATCTTTTAACAAGTTCCAGATCCAGAATGTAATTCCAGCCAGCAGACACAGTAGAGCAACATCTACATTCAAATCTGCATCTAAGCCATGTTCCACTTTGTTGGTAATTCAATTTTTATTTACATCAAGAGTTAGACTGTCATGAGTAGTGTAATCACAGAATTATATTATCAATGGAATTTGCATTATCAGTGGACTTTAATCATCATTATGGATCTTGGTCTCATTTGATCTGGAGTAAATTCATAGTAACTTCAAGGAGTTTGAATTAAATATTCCAGCATAACATTTTCACAGATGTATTCAGGGTCATGATTCAACTTTAAACAGGACTGTTTCACACAGGACAGATTAAATAGATAAGATAAGAAGGAAATCATTTGTTTGGAAGCTCTTAATATTTTCCTCAGTGAGCTTCAAACAAGACCTGATTGCATAAATGTTTCTAATTTTATTAATTATTCAAGTCCTAAAATAAACCCAAAACCCATAGTTATACTTTTTTGGTTTACATTTAAATTTTCTATCCCATACTTCTTAATTTAAATGGCAACGTTAAAGTTTCTGTTGCAAATTAGTTCAGACTGTCACTGAGTTGTAGTTTAATGGAATTGCTTAAAGTTGGTTTTGTTGGGTTTTTTTTTAAATCAACAGTATCATCCTGGTACTGAGAGACTGATTATTTGTTTCTGAAATGGACAAGTGTATTCCAAACCCATGCTGCTTTTGATGACTTGGTCTTACACATTGTATCTGTAGTGGCCGGACTTCCGCAAGTGCTAATACATCCTTTTCCTCTGTCTTTACAATAGAGACCTGAATATTAAAAAGTTGCTAATGCAGCCAATAAAAACATATTACAGGTCCCGCTACACTTGAATTTTGGCTTCACCCATGTAGTAACAGCCACAATGAACCACTCACTCCAAGAAAGCACTTTTAACATCTGAGAAGCCCTGAGATTACGGCAGGCAGATTTGGTGCCTGTCCCTGTTTCCCTGAATTAGAGGAGGCTGCTAACAGGAAAATTTCATTTCCTTTTCGTTACGCAGCTGCCGGCTGTCTGAGCTTGCTGATACCGGGAGGATATGGGCAGGAATGTCTTCAAGAGTCCTGGGGAAAGCGCTAACCAGATTTATACATTATCAGAAGATCATTGAAATGCAAGAATAAGAGAGGGACACTTAGAAGTTTGCAAATATATGTGTTATCAATGGCAACAAAACAGTCAGCCAGGTCTACAGTTAGTTTTCTTGCTATTTCACCTAATTTCGTATTTTCTTACATAAAAATAGACATGTTATTAGAGATAGTTGAAGACTGGAAGCAGGGAAAAACATGCCCCCATTTAAAATAACAGCCTTGAATTTCTCATAGGATGCTTTAATTTTAGTGTGTGTTTTCCTTCTTCTGGGAAGTTCAGTATCTTTGTATTATCGGTATTTGTGATGTTCTGTCACTCAGCTTTGTGTTCATTCTGGAGAAGATGGCGACACACTGTATTTAAAGATTCGCCTACACTGGGTACTTGTTGAAAAGTTGGCTGGAGATGCTTCCCATCAGGATGCCTTACTTCCCCAGCCAATGTCTTCTGTGACTCCTGTGGCGTTCAAGTCATCTTTGGAACACGCTTTCTGAGGCACTGAATGTGTTTACCCACGGCACAACTGATATATACAGGTATGTATCCCTACGCCATGGGAACCTCAACGCATCAGCCAAGCCCCTCTGCTGGCACCTCATGCTCCTTTGCCAGATAACTGTGTTGTCCTGACCACTTCAGGGTCATCCTGACTGGACACAAGAGCTTCGTGCAGATGCTGGCACACTGCCACAAGCTGTCCTGTGTGAAATCCATGCATCCCATCGTACTCCTGGCTGTTGACTGATCACTCATGCATCATACATCAGCATGATCTCATGCTGAGATCCCTGACATTCCGGCCTGCTGGGAAGAGCCAGCTTCCTGCCAGCAGGATGCAAACCCATGTCTGTCAGCTTGGTGAAGGACTGGAGGGAAAAACGGATGGGGGGAGCCCCGCTAGCGGAAAAGAGCAGTGACTGAGTGATGTGGGGATGTTTGTGACATCGCCTGCATAATTCTGAGATTTCATTACTGCGTTCCACAAATGCCATGGTGCAGTGACGTGCATGAGTGCAGCGACGCTGAGCTATGTGACTCCTTTATCCTAGAAGGCACAGAGGAAGACAAGACCAAGGCAGATGATGAAACTTCATGCTTATCTACATTTATTAAAAATGTTAAATTTTGTTTCCAAAAGGATAATTTTATGCAGAATTTACAGAGCAATGTAAGTTTTTCTTACATGTTTTGTTATCGTTTTAGTTTTCTTAATGTGTTTTTCAGCAGAAGTCTTCCCCATTTGAAACTATGGCTTGGGTATCTTCTCTGAAACAAAAAAAATAGCAGTAGATAGAAACATAGATCTGGAGGGGATAGCTTAATTTATTGATCCAGCTGCTTGCAGACATGGAAAGCCATGCAATAAATGTTTAATACAAAAAGCATCCACAGAACATTTCCCAGCATTCCAGAAACAGATTAAAGGCTGTATAAAACTCCAAAGCTAGAGGCAATGTTCACAACTTCTGCCACTCACTTTACCCCATCTTCTAAATGTCAGTGCTACCACAAGCCTGTGAAGCAAATGTTAGATAAGCAGCCTCTATTTCACCTTTCATTTACAATGTCCTCTCCAAAGTTAAATCCCTGCCTTTCCTTTGCATTGTTCATCAAGGATACATGGAGAGAGGAATAATATAAGATCATCTGAGTTTGGAGCTCACTGAGAGGTCACTGGGAACTAGGGACATATTATCATTGGCCTGATGCCAATGTTATTGAAAGACTGCTTGTCACATTTTCTTTTCCCTGGTGGAAGCTGAGACCTTACATTATCCATGGCGTGGGTGCTTTCATTAAAGGAATTGACTAACTCACCTCTGTGAGAGGAAAAAGAGCTCAAAAGTTTTTTTTATTTTCAAAGAATTTATCCAGAGAGAAAGAGGGAAATAGAAAGATGAGGAAGGATGAGATTCAGACAGTTGTCAGGAAGAGGCAAAAAATGGCCTCACGGTTATACATCATGGCTGCTGCATTGATCCGTGTACAACAAATATGATGCAAATGTTTTCAGGTGACCACCAACCCAGAATTCCATTTGGAAAGGGTAGAGGAACAGGACACCTACTTTTTTCAAACATGTGGGAATACTTTGTGGGCTGCAAAGCTGTGAGGCAAGAATATTTTGACCATGGAAGGACAATACAGTGAGCATGTATGCCTCATGCAACAGCTGTAAATCATTTGGCTTGACACACGGATCCCACACAGTATAAAGGAGCACTACCAGCCTTCCAGCTACAGTTACCCTTGAGCTACATTTAGGTCCTTTCCTTCAGTATACTGTAAAATAGCACCATGAGTATTCCTCTGAGTCCAAAGTGTTTTTTTAAAACGAGTTACAGCCTCAGAAGTACCTACCACCTTGACAAGGAATTCCAACTGTGCTGATTTAATTGAGTCTGCAAATGCCACGCTTCCTTTTCCTGAAAACCTGACATTGTTGACTGGGAAGGGGATACCCCAGGAGAGTTGACTGACTTTTTTTTTTTTTCTTTTTCTTTTCCTTTAAACATGCTGAGAACTACAACACTTGAATCCTCAGCAATTAAAGTTACCAATTTACAGTTATTTAATTGTGGCTAGATTCTACGGGTGTGTGTATCTAGAGAAATTAACACTCAGTAGTGTAGAGAGGGATAAAGTGCCAGATAAACATTCCTCCCATGCAGGAGGGGGAAGGCAGCACACTCACTGAGAAACCAGCTTGTAGGGCTTTGAAAGAGGGTTTAGTAGTCTTTCCTCTGCTACGTAATAGAAGGTCACCTAGGAGTTGGTGTCCAGTTGTAGGATATTAGCTTTGTTTAAAACCCACTGTTTGTTTAGCTCTGGCCATTCATTCTTGACTCTAAGCTACATTATACCACAAATCCCCTCCCCTTTGCTGATGTAAGTTATAAGATGTCTTTAATATGTAAACCAAATAAAGGGATTCAACTCATAAATGAATCTTCAAAAAGAAGGGAGTAGTGTTTTCTTGGGCTTTTTTTCAGTGGGCTTTGCTGAAAAAAAAAGTTTTCTTGGAAGAATGGGGTAAATTCTCGGAAGGTGTGATTCAGCATAAGGCACGGGTAACACCGTGGCCTTAATATGACATACTAATTAATAAATTAATTAACTGAAAATATTGTGAGAATTAAGTCTAATCTTAAGTAAATAAAATACTTGGCTACTTTGAACAGTCCTTATGATACTCAGACTTTGTTACTTTGTTCTTAAGTTTTTATTGCCTAGAACCAACCCCCTACAATTACCTAGAAGCCATAGGTGCAGTAAGGAGAATAGCCAGGCATCCACAGTAAAGATCAGATTAGTCTAACATCTTTCAAGAATGGCTTAGAAATAATTGATTCCCTTTTGGGACTAGGGAATGGAAAAGAAGCCCTCTCGAGCTCTCTTTCATCTTATTATCTTGTTTATTGTGTTATCTTGTAGTCAGTTCAGATGTAGCACAAAAGAAAGTAGACTCTGTCACATTTTACTTCTCCTTTCCTACTCTCTCAACTTACACTCGGATAAAAGCAGCTGAGACTACAATTCTTTGACTTTACTGTAGAAGAAAGATTCTTTAGGGACAACTAACCATTGGTGATTCTTACTGTTAAATACTATGTTCGGGGTTCATACCCCTCATCTCACAGCCATTACCTGCTGGTAGAATGATTGGGTGCCTCAGTATGAAAGCTTGGTCTCTCCTTCCTGCAGTTGGGCTCGAACAGTGATAGCTCAACACAACAATTTCTCTTCTTCCAATCCAGTGTTTTCCTCCAGTTCAGCCCAGCACACGAGTTGGAAGGCCCTGAGTTATTCTATGTCTGAAGAGAATTCTGAAGAAGAGGGCTTCTGGTGAGGAAAATGGTTAAATTATATTAATTAAGAGAGTTATGAATGGATGTTGATGGGTTTTTCCTCTTGCTCTAAAATAAGTGAGGATCAGAACAGCATGAGGGGATGCAGCAGAAATTGTGCAGAGACCATTCTGCTGTTGATGAAATATGGAGGGCTGAAGAGTGGGGGGTTGGGTTGGATGTTCCAGAAGAAAAGATAAAAGTACGATCATTATGCTTTTGGGGAGGTTTTGTACTATTTTTGTTGCTGTTGTTCTCATTAGTAGTATATTGCTCATGGAAGTAAATATGAGTGAGTTTTAAGCCTGTCCTCCTGGGGACAGATATGGCAGTGGAAAAAGAGGGAAGTTCAAAAGATGCCTGTACATCTGTAGTGAAACACAAACCCAAAAACTACTTGCTGCTGCCATGGTAACTACATTTAGAATAGAATGAAAATATGAGATACAGATAACATTTCCTTTGCTTTTGACCTATTTGCTTTTTCTATAGTACCTCTCATCTCATCAAGGTCAGTCTTGCCTGGGAGCATCTCAGCCCAGATGATTTGCCCTCTCTGCAGGGTGTCTGCATCTTCTAGACAGCCTGCTCTCCAGCCCAGATATCTCTTTAGGGGGGGTTCCTCAGCCGTTCTCAAGCATTTCCACCTATGTACCTTTAATTCTGCTGCAAAGAAATCATCATACTGTGACGTTCACGTTCTTGGCACAGCTGTTTCTTGGCTATGCTTCTGTCAACATGTCTTTTCCTTTCGAACAGCGCAGGTTTGGGTTTTTCAAAAGCTGGAAGAAGGAAGGGAGGGGATTTTCTTTCTGAATGGGTATGTATAGGTAGATAGCTGAACAGAAAGACATCAAAAGAAGTTCACTTTTGCTTAAGGATGTTTAGTTGAGGTATCTCTGTGCCATCGTGCCTCAAAATGCTTCTGCCTATGTTGTATCTGGAGTAGGTAGCATTAACTGAGAGGAAGTCAGGCAAAGAGAAGGTGCAGAGTGTCAGCATAAGTCTGTGTAGCCTTTTCTTTGCAGCTTAAAAACTGGGACATTAATGGGAAACAGGGAGTCATAGTATGATGCAGTGGGGGGGATGTGACCCACAGTGAGGGCAGGAAGCAGCATCACTCCTTACCATCAGGGCTGCGCCTACTGTAACAGCAACAGCATCGCGGTGTCCCGGCAGCGCTGACTGGTCCTGGCACAGGCAAAGGCCACACAAGTGAAGGACGGGAGGCAGGACAGACCTTCCTGTCTATGAGCCTTGCCGTGGGGAGCTCCAGGGCTATTTTCAAACCTGCCTGCCCTTCCTGCACTGTTCCCAAGCAGCCACACCAGCTGTAATTAATTTTCTTTTTACGCGCTGCTCTGATCTAGCAATTGATTTTGCAGTCTACAGAAGACTTAGCAACTGTTTTACAAGGAAAATATCACTGAAAATCAGATGGATCGCTGTCTATGGGCTGATGTCCCGTCTCATTTGAATTTCACTTTCTAAGTTTATATTTCACAGAATCGCAGACTATTAGGGGTTGGAAGGGACCTTCGAAAGATCATCTAGTCAAACCCCCCTGTCAGAGCAGGATCAGCTGGGAACAGGGTTTTGCAGGATCACCTGGAAGTGAGATTTCACAGGGTGTTTTCTTTTTCAGCTTTTTTTCCCTAATATTTTTGGTAATCTACATGTGGAGCTCACTTTCTACTGCCCAGCTGCTGCAAAGGGTTATTTAGGCATAGCAGGCATTTCCTTAATCCAGGCCTTTTCTAAGTCAGTCCAGTCCAACAACTAAAACAGATCAAATAAAGGTAGCTTTTTAACTTTCACCATGTTAAATTTTATTCCACAACATGAAATTCTCAGGAAAATATATCACTCTATTTACCTACCTTATAAACTTAATGTTGTCAGAAACATGTCTAAAGTGTTATAATGAGAAAAACTATATAAAGACTCAGAAAATGAAGTTTATAAAAATTGAAGTAAATATTATTTTATTGCATATTTTTAAATCAGAGAAATTGATAATAACTTCTGAAAAACTGAACTTTGTTTTGATATATTTTGAAACAAAATGTTTCACTTTTTTTAAGCTGCCTGCCTGATATTTTTTTACTGGGAGGAAGGTCAGGGATGAATTTTTTTCTTTTTTTTCTTTTTTTTTTTTCCTTTGAATGAGAAACTAGCACAAGAATTAACAAGCTTATCAAGACTGTGTAGCTGAGTACACCCAACCCAAGTGTCTTTCCTCCAACTAGGGCATCACCTGCCTTCTTTGCACAGATACTTCTGCTTCTCATTGAAACCTTGTTACCAGGTTTCCAAATGTTGTTTAATTAACAGCAAACTTTAGCCTTTTTTCTGTCATGGGAGAATAAGCTATTCCAGTAGATACACAGTGCAAATATTCCTATGTGAAGATTTTTCACCTCCACAACAGGGATGAATGTAGAAGACACCACTTAAGAGGCTTTACTGCCCACAAGACACGCTGCAGTGAATTTCTGTGTCTGTGCTCTTTAGCCTGGCCAAATGAACACTAATGTAATTTAGCCTCTTTCTCTGAAGTTTCGATTAAGGCCCGTTACATCACAAATAAAACTTACTAAAACTGATACGGACGTTTATGAGCAGTTATGGTTATCATCCACTGGCTGACAACTTGTTTTACCTCTTTAACTCAATTTTGTGTCCAAACTCCAAGGGAGGGGGAAATGTAAACATTTTACTTGTAGCACTATGGATAGTTTAATACAATATCTGTCACTAGAGTAGACCCGACGGATTATTTAGTTCACCTCATTTGGGAGTATACAAATAGTTAGGGGGTCCAGTGCCCTCTGACAGAAGTCATTTGCAGTTAAATATACATTTTTCCCACTGAAGCCACTTTCTGGCTTTGCTGCTATTTGTGTGGTTATCTGGTTTTGGAAGATGTTCCATTAATTTTCTTGACTTTGGCAAATGTTAACCGAATTGCTTGTCCATGTTCTGAGGCATTTCCATGAGCCAGTCCTCCTTTTTTAAAAAAAAATTTGAGCTGGATACTCCCATTCAGAGGTATGGGATTTAAAAAAACACTTGCTGAGTCTTGATTATAGATTCCTATAGCCCACTTTGTCCAGTTTTGTTGTTGGAGTCTTTCAGATGGTTGAAAACCAGACAGACTTTCTGACACTAAAAAAATAAAATGATCACACCAAGAGCAGGATAACTCACTTTTTTTCTTATGATTTCATTCCACATGATGTTTGGGGATCATACCTAAATGATTGTCAGTCATTAAACTCTATGCTCCAGCCCAATTATACTAATGCAAACCTGAACAGGAGGCTCAGGCATTAGGTAACTTGGCAACCTGTTTCTTTTTCCTTTGTTCTCAAGGTCTCTTTTACAGACTCATGCTGCTGAATACTGGTCTTAAAGCTTGTCACTTCAATCGCTTTCCCTCTCCTTCACTTCAGAAGCACGTTTTTGAAGCAAATCACCTGCACTTACTGTACTTTGGCTTGTACTGTGGGAAAGTCTCTGAGCACAAAGCTGGACCTTCTTTGGCATAAAATAAAACAAATCTGGAAGATGTGGTAAAGAAGCACACCTCAGATGCTGTGAGATCCATGGAGTATTCATTCAACCTGATTAGAGCCAGTCTAAAGTAACCATCCAAAATGTGTATGGGACAGATGTGGGGTCCTCTGCACCATCTGTTTTGCTACAAATACCACAACACTTGGTAATGACTGAAGAAGTCAACATTTTATGTGTTTTGGTGTTCAGCTGTAGATGCCAAAATTAGATGTTAAAAACCCAGAAAATTAAAAATCAGCCCAGCTGTGCAGATGTGGATAGTAAAGGAATGAAAAAAATAAAGTATGAAAAATATGCTTCGTTCACACACAAGTGACTAAGCACAGCAAAGAGAAGAGTATAGGAAAACATTATGGCTTCTAATGCATAGGGAATCAGACCATATAACCTTACAGTCCCTCTGGTCTTGGAAATTATAAATTTATTTAAAATATCACTTCTCATGATACTATTGTTGTTAACACACATGTGCCTGGGGGTCTGTAGGTGAGCCAAAAACTTCCTACCCATTTCCAGAGAACAATCTGACATCAACAGAAATGTGTTGGCAGGCTGTGCTTGCACCATTGACTCTGGATGGTTATTTAGAAAGCATTATGATATTACCTACCGCTGTTGATGACGCTAATTATGGGCATGTACAAATACCTTGGGTAGAGCCTTGTTACATCAGGGACTTCCAAATGTTCTGAAAAGCTTCAAAATTGAGAAAGAAGATGTGGTGAGGCTGGACAAAGGCCATGATAGACAGTTCAGCAGCTGTCAAAAATGGCACAAGCCTTTAGAGAAAAAGCTCCCAGGACATTTTTTTAAAGTTTGTGCTTCATGCCTCCTCTGTAACCTGCTAATCCTTCCTTCTTGAAGGATTTGAGGGGGTTTGGGGTATCAAGAAGAAAATTAAAATATATTCCATTTATTTGCATACTAGTGTCTTTAATTATGTAGCATTTGGTATTCATCCTTCTTTGCCATCTTGCTAAAAACTTCTAGTTAACCCATCAAAACCCAGAAGCAAGGTCATGAAACTTGGGGACCTAAGAACACAAAAAGATTAACAGATACAAACAAATTCTAATATACAATTTGCTAATTTGAGTAGTATTTTACCCAAATAATCCCATTGATCAGTAAAGCATTTTTTTATAATGAGTAATGACCCAGTCTGGAGTGAAATAGCTAAGACTCTACCAGTGAGGCTATTTATGGAATAGATATTATTCATCTGGACTAATAGCAGTGGAATGGATCTTGGAGTGACTACTTGAAATAATGACTCTGTTACCCAGAAACTTATTCCCCAAAGAGCAGGAAAGCCAAAGGACATTGTTGGTTTTTATTTTATATTTAATTATGCATATTTTAGCCATCTATTCTCCACCACGTGAATCTCTGTCTTCTTCCTGTGAAAGCTATGATATCATCTAGCCACTATTCCATAGTATTTGTTAGTTTTCACAAGATCTCAGCTGTTTCATTGTAAGAATAAAAAGACATTGGGAGCCTGCCAATTAAAGAAATGGAATTGCAATTTTTGTTTATTGCAATAGCCAGTTTGACTTGTATTCATAATGTTTTTGTTAATGCAGATAAAATGACAGCACTGGCAAGGAAGAGTATTTTTATGAGGAGAATATATGTATTAAAATATTCAATCTTTCCAGGGGATTCACAGCTGCTTTCGTTTCAAAATGCAAGTTTTGAATGATCAGTGATGTGCTAGTGTCTCCTACCTGTCCACAGACATCAGGTCCCCCACCCCTCTGCTCATTTTCTGGGCTTTGGTGCATAATGATCAATAAGAGGGAGGGTTCCATGGGCACATTTTCCCACCCACTTCCTAGTCCCGCTTTCCAGTTAAAATGCTGAATACAATCATAAATCCATTAAGCAGTGTAAAAATGCACTAGTACCAGAGTGTCTTTTTCAGAACTGGATCACTTTACAGCAGAGTCACATCTTCCTTTAGCGTTCATCAGGAAGGCTTACAGAAAGCAGATACAATCAGCTACACCATTTTTTTAAATACTTCCTGCAGAGAATGAAACGCATTATGGTTTCTGTTATGTGCACAAATTCTACCATAAGAAAAAGAGAGATTAAAAATGGCTTTTAACACATTGCATTTAGTATCAAGATGTGACACTACCTCCCAGATGCCATAAATGCCTTATCGTCAAGCTCAGGGACTCCATGCCTGGAGTCCCTTTTCTGGGCAGAGGCATAGATTTGTCACAGAGGACACATTTGGAGCATAAGGCAAGGAAGTTCATGAAGGGGCCAGTGGTTCTTGAAGCAGGAAGGAGGGTTCAAATATCGCTTTGTGCAGTGTCAGTCATGTGCTTAATGTCCAGATTAAGGAAGGCGTTTAAGGAAATGGTGGCACTGACCAGGAGAGGGTGCAGAGACTTCCAAAAACAAAAGCTCTTTTAACAGAGCATCCCAAAACTGAGTCACCCAGTATCTTCTGCTACCTTTGCCCTTGAGAAAGGTCAGTATGAAGAGCAGCAAGGAGCTGGGGAGAGAGACTATTGTTGTCCAAACATCCTCCTCCCTAAGCTGCATTACCTGGGCTCTGGGGTGCTTCACTGGGTACACGCCAAGCCCTTCTCATGAAGTGACCAAAACAAATTAGGCTAAAATGAACTCTGTCTGAACTGACGATTTAAAGTCTGAATTAGACTTTCCCCAAGGGGCCCTAGTGTGCTTCTGAACAATAGTAAGAGCAGCAGCCTGGCTTAAAATGCTGAGCCACAGCCAGAAAATTCAGCTTTTTATTAATTAGAAACATACCCCTTCAGCAAAATTACAGAGAGAAGCAAGAAGAAAACACAAGAATGTAAAACTACAAAGCAAAACAGAAAGTGTTTAATGCATTTTAACTTTGTATTGTTCAGTTTGCCCCTGTCTGAACTGTTTTTACGGATTCCTTGCACTAGTATCCAAATATCCTTGAAAGCATATTTACTCAAAGCACCTCATGCCAGGCAGAGAAAAGGTAGAATCATAGAATGGTATGAGTTGGAAGGGACCCCAAGGATCATAGAGGTCTTTATGCCCATTTCACAGGTGGAGAAGTGAGGCAGGAGAAGCCTGTGATCAAAACAAGAATGAGTCCCCTGGAGAGACAGTATCTCCAAAAAGAGCCCTGAACACTGACTGGCTTTCTCAGGCTTCATGACTATCACTGGAAGAGATAAATCCTACTTGAGAACTGAATTGGTTTAAGATCACAGGATTTGGGCAAATTCCGTAAATATTAAATAATAAATTTTTATTTGACCTCTCATTTTTATCACCCTTAAAATGCATTCACTTTTCATTTTCAATGTTTTCTATGCAATTCTGAAAAACAGGAGATACAGATAATGCATATAATATATATTACATATGATATATGTGATACGTATTTAATGAAAGATTATATTTTTATGCATGATTGCTTTTCAAGCAACTGGATATTATGTTAAATTAATTGTAAATCTATATAAATAGTATGAGGAGAAACAAATGAATTTTTATCTATTTCTCTGTGTGTTTATGTATGCATGCATAGGTATGTTCTGACCTTGCAAAAAAGAACTCTATAAAGTTGGCATCAATGTTTTGGATATAGGTGAATGGAATGACATTTGAGATTATTACATAAATAAGTGCCAATTAATCAACTCATCACAAAAAAAAGTTTGTGCTAGCATAAAGATTATGTTAAAAATTAAGAAAAAAAATTTTACAAAG
This sequence comes from Porphyrio hochstetteri, assembly GCA_020800305.1. Classification (NCBI taxonomy): domain Eukaryota; kingdom Metazoa; phylum Chordata; class Aves; order Gruiformes; family Rallidae; genus Porphyrio; species Porphyrio hochstetteri. The sequence goes on from CM036907.1 coordinate 107,550,910, forward strand.
TGCCAGCTCTCTCCCAGGTCTCTGCCCATGCTCCTAGTAGCTGGGGCTCTGGAAGTTGCCCCTTGCAGACTAAGGGAAGCAAAAGACACTAGAAGGAACAGAAAGGGCTCCAGATTTGCCTTCTCTGGTCTCCAGCCCCTCTGGCCAATCTCTCTACAAGAGATCCCTTACTTCAAACAGATTTAAATAGCTGCTTTCCAGGTGTCTCCCAGCTGGCTGGTAACCCAATATCCTAAGGGTTCATGTACCTATTTTTCTTAAATTTCCTCAACTTCCCTTTCCTCTGCATCAACATCTGGCACCAACCTAACTATGAGCTTGAATACCTCTTCAACTTTGTTCAGGCCTATTTTTCATCAGCAGTCAGGGTTTTTTTTGACACCATGGTCATTGTAAGCATATTTTCATAACATTCGAATCTCACAGGCCTTGCTGAAGGCAGGATTTTATTATTCTTTCTGCACAATTAAGATTGCTTATATCAGTCATGGATCACAAAAAAAAATAAACCCAAAACAAAAACCAACCAAACAAGAGGAAAAAAAACTAAGAAAAAAAATCTGCATCTCCATTAATTTAAGTAAACTTAAACTGGGATAAACTTACTTTGGTATGCCACGACATCTCAGACAAGTGCACTAATGTCCACGCACTGCGAGAAGTGAATAGATGTGTTACAAATGCCATCCAAAAACAGTAACCCCACTGCAGTTTCTTTTCTTCCACTTCAGCATAACTTTGACACTGCAAACTTTTGTAAGCAATGCAATCATTTCTTATGTTAGACGATAGCAAAATATCTGACCAAATGCTTAGTTTAGTTGGCTTTTTTTCAAGAGAACTTTAACAGGCTGCAGACTAGGGACAGTTGGTTTAACAACACTGTTTAATAGGTTTGGGTGATGCATACAGCTTCTTTGGGAGGAGAATATAAAGGAGAAAAATGTCCTGGTATTTAATGGTAACAAATCTGGACTCAATTCTACTGGATGTTAAAACATATTTCTCCCCGTCAGGGAGTTTAAAATACATCCACTTAAGGATGGAAAGCATACAGTGACTGTCTCAGGATTAAATAGAAGTATATTAACATAGACACAGCATGTCATCATTAGTGTAAATTGGTAAAACAAATGCTTTTGCCAAGATTTTTAGAAGTGATTAATGGTTCTGGATGACTTCTAAGTGCTTTGCTTTAAATCCTTTTAAAAGGACTGATTTTCTAAAGGTGAGAGAGCTCAGTGTGAGAGTTTTAACATATCTGAGGGCGATCACTGCCCTTGAGCTGAGTTTTCCAAAGCTACTACCAGTGAAAATGATGATCTTAGTCCTGGTTCTTCCCGAAAAGCATTACACGGTTTGCTGCTACGTGGTTACACCGATTCAAACTTACCATACTCAAACAAGAAGCAACTCAAGTTTTCCAAGTTATTTGAAGACCTTAAAAGGAATTAATATAAGGTGATCATCAATAAAACCCAGCGATGCTCTCAAGATACACTTTAGGGCCGCTGATTTTACGTGTTAAAGTAATTTATTTCTTCCCTATGATCTGAAGAGCCTATTTCTGCTCTTCTTTCAAGTCAACGGGAGTTTTATCACTGTCTTCAAGGATGGGCAAATTAGACCCCAAATTTGCATCTGGAACTACATACGGTAGGGTGTTCAAGTGGCATACAACTTGTCACCACAATTATAGTAATTTTAATCAACCTCATTTGCTGTTTGCTCCTCTGATATTTCCAGGAGAATTTGCTCGACTGCACTTCAGTGTTAATATCTCCCTACCCTTTCTGTTTTACAAGTCATGCTTTTATTCTGTCATTCCTGCTGCAGCTGAACCGGAGCATTTTAATAAACCTCTTGTTACCCACATCTTCTATCCATATGTCATTGACTTAAGCAGAGCAGTTTGTCAGGTTAATATTTTATACATTTTGTATTTAGACTATTACTTAGCTGATCCATAACAGAGGATTATAGCCAGGGCTAAGAATATTGAGTGGCTGCTTTTTTTTTTTTCCTTCTTTTTTTTTTTCCTCTTTCCCACGTGCCCGTCTCCAAGACAACTAGATGGCTGTATTTAAAAGAGCACAAAGACCACAACGAGTAGCTCATCCAAGTCTTTTAGCAAGTGAATGCTCCGTGGTTTTGCATTTTCAGGCAGGCCTTTCACTCAATCACACATCTTTTACCTCGGGCTTCGACGGGTGGGAAACCCAACCGGTAGCCCAGCTGATAATTGCAGCTGTTAAGCTGCTGCTAGTGGAACTCCAGTTCCCTTTTGTTTCTGGTTTTATCTGGTCTAGCTGGAGAGTTTCGCTACTGATAGTCATGCTGAAAAGCCGCAATGACATTCTTCCTCTTTCCCTTTTCAGCCAGGGCTGGTGGTTATTAGGTACATCCTCTTGCCGGTTCAGCCTGCTTGCAGTGATTTTGCAAAGACTGTGCTTTCCACTTGGAAAAAATAAAATAAAATAAAATAAAATAAAATAAAATAAAATAAAATAAATAACATGTGGGCATAACAAAAGGTCCCTGGCAGCCATAAATCATCATCAGCAGAAGCCCGTCAGCCCAGGAGGCAGTCCTCATGCTGTAGCCTCGGACATGCCACTAGCAGCTATGCAGAGGTTGCAGCCCACTTTTAACCAACCATGATCCAGCTTTAACCTGAATCTGCTTCTGAAATTCAGCTCAGCATGCCCTGGATTTCCTCTCCCTCTTCGGCTCTGTCAGGAATAACACGGAGCGCTGGAAATGCCGTGTTTGGCCAAGCTCCGTTGCTCTCGTGTGTTTTTTGGCCTGATAACCGCATTAGGGATGTAAAATACCTAACGTAAGGTTCCTGCGAGGATTTACCTCTGAGCAAAGCACTATCCCATGTCGTGGGGGTTTCACAGTGTGCCCAATGTAAAACCCCAAACTTTTCCAAACCGCGTATTTAGATGGGGCTGTAGGAAAGGTACGACCGGGGTGCTGCTCCCCGGCAAAGGATTGTCGGGCGGGGCCAGGCCAGGCGCTGCTCCTCTTCAGGCGACGCTCGCTGCAGCTCCTCCCAATTGGTATTAAGACTGTTTCGTTCCTTCCAACGTGAGAGGCACAAACTTTTATGATTCAGATAACCTTTCGGGAGTTTCATATTCCAGAAGTACAGTATCTTTGTATGGACTAAAAAAACCCCCAAACAACAAGCCGTTCCCATTCTCTCCCCAAAACGATTTATCTCACTTCAATTCAGAAAACTCCTTCTGTGCCTATGCCTTTCTGTGAGCTCTGCTTTCCCAAATGCCTCAAAGGGGAGAGCAGAGTACTCCAGTCAAAATTCATACAAAATTTATTGTGCTGGCACACCTGAGATTTCACATCCCCTTTGCATCGGTTAATCTATCCATAAAGGTAAACTTCTGCTGTTGGATCCACATTGCAGACACCTTACCGGAACTGTTGTTTTAAGGTGATCTGCAGTGAACCCTCAGTCCAGAATTTTGGTGCAGTAAAGCGAGAGCCTGAGTCCTTTGTAAGACTCAGCTGATGTTCTTCAGAAAGCTCTAGAAAGCTAAAAAAACCCATTAAATTACCAATAAATGTAAATGTATGAAAAATATCCCTTACTCGCCACTTCCCCAAGCTTTTCTTTCTTTTCATAGTCAACTTTAGTAGATACAAATCAGCAGCATATAAGTGCACCAGAAGCAATAAAGCGTTTTCAGGGGGAGTGGGGGTTAGGATGAAACAATGAAACTGTTTGTGGCAGAAAACATATTTTGTAAATAGGTATCTTCCTTCCTGTTTTATTTTTTCTTATGGATCTCCAGTAAAATCCGCATATCAAAAAGACGTTCCTTCAAATAAAATCTTTCAATCTCACTTTAAAGGGGAAAAAAATAAGGAAATAATGGGAATAACAAAAAACAATAAAATTTACAAAATTCCTCCCATCCATCTTACATCATTCTGTTTGGGAATAACCGTATGCCCAACATTTAGGCTGGTTCAGTCTGAAAAAAGTCTGTAACAACAGACCAGTTTTTCCCATTTCCACCAACTTCTCTCACATACCTTTGGTCAAAGGGAGTGAAGCTCTCTTCCAGTTCAGCACGAAATAAGAAAGCTGAAACCAAACCAGAAAATAAACTGAGGTGGGGAAAAAGAGGATAAAACTGACAGAATATATATTAAAAAAAAAAAAAAGACAGGTAAAGATAGCCCCTTTTTTTTGTCTTCATTCAGGATATATAAAATAGGGGAAGTGAGTAAAATAAAGGAGATGGAAATAAATAGTGGGGAAGTACTTAATTAAGGTGTTTTGGGGATCCTGGCTGCACATGATGGATGAGTGTGAACTGAGCAGTTCCAAATGAGGATAGTTCAGGAGATGGGCTGTTCCTCAGAGGGTCATGGTCCTTTTTGAATGTTCTTGGACACAGACAGAAAACAAAAATTTTGAGGAGTAGCCTCATTCATCTTCATCCTTTTTCTTATCCAGTGGAGGATGGCAAGGGCTGGGACATCTCTTCTCCCACAAAAGTTGCACCCAATTTGTTCCTGATGATGCTCCCTGAAAGTGCCATGTTACCCACCAGGTTAAGAAGCATGACAGACTTCCAGATGAGTCTTGCAGAAAAGGAGTTGCATTGCTCGTTGTTTATCCAAATTCTAAGCATCTGTAGGGATGTGGCCTTCATCCTCCACACAATTGAACATTTTTAAGCCTTTTACCTCTTTTATGCAGAGCTCTGAACACATATGTCATTAAATCTTGGCCCAGTTTAAGACAAGGGCCAAAAATACCATGGACTTCAGCATAGTTGGAAAAATAACACTAAAGAAGTATAAGCATGCACACTATTTTTCTTCCAGATCATGAGTAAGAAAATATTTTTATATCAAGAACCACAATTTTAATTACCCTGTTTCTCACTTGGTGAGGTGGATGGACTGTTTTGTTTGTTACAAGGTTTTGCAGCTGGGATGAAGCTGAGCAAGGGAAAATTAAGACTGAATACTAAGTAAAACTTCCTGAAAGCAGAAGCTATTAGGCTATGTAATAATATCCCAAGGGAAATGGAACAGCTCCATCACTACTGACATTTAAAACTAGACTGGACAATGCACTAATAAATATTCTGTGGCGACAATTCTGCATTGTCATGGAGGTGGATGAGGGGATCTACAAGCTCTTTGCCACATCCAATTTCTCTAATTCTGTGAAGCAGAAAAATGTCATTCAATTGAAGAAGCTGAGTGTTGAGAAAGTGCTGAGCAGTGCTAAGAAACAGAAACCATGACTGTATTCTAGGAGAAGTATTTACTGGTGTAAATGGTTTCTCAGTTCTGGGGCCCTGATCTCCACATTCACTGTGGACAGAAATAAGTTTTCTACCTTTGCAAGCTTGCATCACTGATAAGAGTCAACTCAGGCCAAAAAAGGTCTTCAGTCACATTTGTGCTGCTTCCTTTTTTTCTAGCTAGAAACTCTTCACTTTGACTAATAAAGATGAACTTCTGCTACTCACTCACTAGTTGACAGCAAGTTAAACATGAGCCAGCAGTGTGCCCAGGCAGCCAGGAGGGCCAACCGTATCCTGGGGTGCATCAAGCACGACATGGCCAGACGGTCCAAGGAGGTGTTTGTCCCGCTCTACATTGCACTGGTGTGGCCTCACCTTGAGTACTGTGTGCAGTTTTGGGTGCTACAGTACGAGAGGAGCATAAAAATATTGGAGAGTGTCCAGAGGAGGGCAACAGGGATGGTGAAGGGTCTGGAGGGGAAAACTTACCAGGAGAGGCTGAAATCCCTTGGTTTGTTCAGCCTGGAGAAAAGGAGACTAAGGGGAGACCTCATCATGGTCTGTGGCTTCCTGACAAAGGGGAGCAAAGGGGCAGGTGCCGATCTCCTCTCTTTGGTGACCAGAGATAGAACTCGAGGGAACAGTATGAAGCTGCGACAGGGGAGGTTTAGGTTGGATGTTCTTTACCTAGCGAGTGGTTGGGCACTGGAACAGGTTCCCCAGGGAAGAGGTCACAGCACCGAGCTCAACTGAGTTCCAGAAGCATCTGGACGATGCCCTCAGTCCCATGCTCTGACTTGGCTGGTCCTGTGTGGAGCTGGGAGTTGGACTTGATATCCAACTCAGGATATCCAACTCAGGATATTCTATGATTCTGTGCTTCTATGATTCACTGTATTATTTTAAATTAGTTTATATTTTATGTGTAGAATTTTCCAATTATGAGATTAAATAATCATTACAGGGAGGAGAACACTAAATCCCTATGTTCTAAGTGTGAAGAGTCCCTTAAATAAGGTGATTTTCATTGTTTATCATATGACACATTTAATTGTTACTGTTTAACTCAAGCCTGAAAAAAAATGTTTTACTCCATGATCACTTTATGCAGCACCTTCCACAGCTGTGACAGTTGTAAGCCTGGGAAGGATGCGACTGATGCATTGCCTTCCTTAGATCTACCAGCCCTAACTATTTGTCAGCAAATTCATTCTACCCCAGCGACCTGCTGGTCAGAGTGGTACTGAAGCACATCACTCTGAATGACAAATGAGGAGAAACAACAAGGGTAGAGATGTAGCCAGTGGGTACCTGCAGAAAAAAAGCTGCTCATTTATCATGAGATCTGCTAGTCAACTCTTCTGTAAAATGTTTGAAAGAATGTGACTGTGAGCTTGTCTCAGTGATCAAAATGAAGTTATGTCTTGAAACAGGAATGAAGTTTCCTATAAAATAGTCAATTATTCAAAATTACCTGCTATTTCTGCGTTCTGTGTGTTCACACCTATTGAAAACATGAATGCAAAGAAATGTCTGCTTCTGTAAAGAAACAAATTATTTTAAATATTTTAAATATTGTTAAAAGATATGGAAGTGGAAAAGATACCAGTAGATTCTCTGTAAATTAATTTCTGTCTTAAATCCCTCAATTTTAATATTTTTCTGGTAGGCCTGTTTTAGTCATTCATTAATACAGCAAAGAACATAAAGTTCCTATTTACGTGTGATAAATCCCAAGAGTAAGGAAAAGAGATTGAGAAATTGATTGATTTTGCTCTGTTTATCAAAACAGTCAACCTGGTGCCACAAGCACAGAGCATTAATCATGTAAAGGGACATAACCACAGCCTTACCAGATCTGAACAGGCTGAAGAAGAGACAGCCCTATTCCAAGTCCTTCCAGTGGAATGAATGTCACTCTGGAAAACCTGATTGTTGCAAACTTCGTTGGGGATATGTTTCTTCTGTGCCTTGGAACTAATCACTCACCAGTTTTAAGAAGTGTCCCAAAATATAGGATGACTTGCTAAGCTTGATGGCAAAGCAATATTCCTTTCTAAGCCACTTTGTAGAGAGGCCTACATGGGCTTGAAATGTGCTAAATCACATGTTAACTGTGGCAGAGGCTGTTCAGGTCAAATTCAACTTCTTGAAAAGCAGATCCAAATATAGAATCACAGAATGGTTTGGGTTGGAAGAGAGAGACCTCAAAGATATCCAGGTTCCACCCCTTCTGCCATGAGTAGGGCCACTTAGCCTCATCCAACCTGGCCTTGAACCCTACCACAGCTTCTCTGGGCAGCCTATGGCGGGGCCTCATCACCCTCACAGGGAAGAATTTCTTCTTTATGTCTAATCTAATTCTACCCTCTTTCAATTTAAAGCCATTACCCCATGTCAAATAACTCTATGCCCTCACAAACAGTCCCTCTCCAGCTTTTCTGTAGGCCCTTTAGGTACAGGAAGGCTGCAATAAGGTCTCCCTGGACCCTTTTCGGGGATGAACAATCTCAACTCTCCCATTCTGTCTTCAAAGGAGAGGTGCTCCAGCACTCTGATCATCTTCATGGCCCTCCTCAAAGACACTGAGCTGTTTGACTCACTCAAACAACTCAATGTTCTTCTCAATGTATCCAACATTCTTTCTATGTTTCCCTATAAAAACACGTAAAATTTTATGATCGCACAAGAAGTGCTCTATTGGAATGCAGCTAAAAAAGCACCCCAGCCTTCAGGACCCTGACTGCAGAATTTTTCTCATTTAAATTAAGGAATGTAATTAGAAGTACACCACTGACTTTACTAGCAATGGAAATATTGCATGGAAATAAATTAATCTTTCAGATAGGTAGGACTGCACACAACAAAACAAAACTGTCATCTTGAACTCTGCTCAAAAATCATCTTGATGACAGTACAGGTCATGCAGGAGAAATAAAACATGTTGCCCCTGTACAACATCATGTTATAAGAAAGGAGCCTTATCTAAGAACAAATGACACTTTCAAATGTTCTTACACTAAGCGCCAGGGCAGCATATTATATTAATCCATATTTAAGGCAATAAAAACATGTCACAATCTCCACATCTTACAGGAAAAGCTCCAGTTTTCATGAAGTAAGACATAATTAAAAGAAACAAACTTGTCAACATTTGCTACCTGAATATCCATGAAGCTGGTAAAGGAGGTAGACAGACTGTGTTTTTCCTTCAAGAAAACTTAACTTTAGTTGCACTCTCACCTATTTAGAAAAAAATGTCACTTCATATTTGAGTTCAGCCGTTCAGTGTAACTGGTAGAGGTAGAAGAGATATAGTAGGAATTGAATACTAATAATGCACATGAAGAAAAGAAATGAATCTTATCCAGAAGTGGGGGAGAGAGAGAAATTAAAATAGATGGAGAGCTTTTTGAAAGAATATGTAATTAATTATCCAATAATTTTTCTCACTATTTTACAGTACAAATAGCTGGAAATTTTATATAACCATACCATTAATGCTAATAAGCTTGTAAACTTGAGGACTGTAAAACATGTATTTGAATACATTAAATTCTTCTTACATGTTTGACAGGATGCTAAAATCTGGCTGTACTACATCTTGTTATGAATTCACACATTACTGTCGGTCAGAAAACCCTGACACTAACCTCCATTGCTAATTGTAATGGGTATGGCTTATTTTAATAAGAAAATGTGCAAGCTCATTATTTTTCAGAAATGGTCTGTGGAAAACAATTCCAAACCTAAAAACATGGCAACAAATGAATACATTTGCATTAGGAAAATAAAACATCCCCGAAGCTTGAAAGAAACATTTTCGGAAGCATTTGAAAGAAATGATATGTGTAACTTCCACAGCTGTAAATGTGAACTGAAACACAAAAGATTTCAGTGCTGTATATTACAGGCAGCTACACTGAACTTTTCACCTAGTAGCTGAATGACAATAAACCTGTTTTGAAGTCAGGTGTTCTTCCCAAAGCTTTCAAGACAAAAGTTGCACAAAGGCTCACCTGAAAGCTGCAGTATCAAGTTAAGCTTGCGTCTCCTTTCCCAAAGAGGGAAGCAAAGCAGGGAATGCTGGTTTAGCCCTGTTTTCTTTTACAGGATACCGAAGTTAAAAGATCAGAACTTTAAAAAAATCGCCTCCCCTTCCCCCCCTCTCCTTCTTATGATAAAAACTCTGCAAAATGTTACATATGTGCCTGGAGGTTTTCACTCTACAGGACTGGTGGCTTATGTCATAAATGCTGCTGCACTAATGCTGTCACCTTTCCGGTGATTATACTTTGGACGGCAGCTAGTGTGAAGCTTACTAGCACTTGATAGAGGAAATAGCAAACATCGATCATGGTGGACTTAAGGAGAAGAATCAAGGAAAGATACAGGCTTAGGCAGTGATTCTACAGATGGTCTTGGGAAATCACCTACCCAATTTACCATCCCACGGCAGGATGTCATTCTTGTGTCACTCCTAGGCTACGCTTGCCTAATACCTTCTTTAAAACCTTTGCTGGATGCATACTCTTCAATCTTTCCAGACTATCACTTTTAATGCTGCACTTTCCTAGAAAGGTTTTCCAACTGTTTAACCTTACATTCCTTTTACTGTCTTTGCCTAGAACATGAAGAAATTGATTTTTTTTTCTCTTTATTTTCACAGCAACCTATTACACTTTTGAAAAGTGTTAGCAGGTCTTTTTTGGATTAAGAAATCCCATTTATTTCAGGAAACAGTTGTATGTCATGCAACATAGTCATAAGACTCATAATTTCTGCTGCTTCCACCTGAGCTCTCTGTGATGGGTACCTGTCTTTCTTGTGGTCCCATGGTCAAATCTGAACAGCTGCTCAGATGACCTCTTAGCAGTTCTGCAGAGAATACCAAGAGGATTTCATCTGGTTTATAGACTGCATGCTTCTGTTTATACACGCTGGTATAATGCTAGTTTTGTTCACAACTCGACAATGTTAAAAAGTTTCCTGGCTAATTGTCCTCGTCTTTCCCTGGAATATAATAGCTGAAATATTTGTTCCCCCACATTTTAAGTCAGAAAAGAAAGATTTATTATGTTTTATATGGTCTTCTGCTGGAAAGCTCTCCAAGTTGCCAGAAGTTCAGAGACCAAAACACATTACTAACATGGCTAGCTGACCCCGTTAATGTTATATTTGTACTTGTTCCCACGCTGTAAACCTATGACCACAGTATATGCCTACAGAATGCTTTAATGATAAACTCAGTTGACTAAAGTGGTTGTTGCAGTTAATACTCTTTAATAATACTGAGCATATCTGGGTTGTTTGAATAACTTCTTCCGAGTTCTGAATCTTTTAAAAATGTTTGCTATTCAGAAATATGTAGTGATGGCTTTTAACAAACAACTTGCAAGTTATGAATTATCTTCAACTCTTTTTTTTTTTTAAATCACTCATAACAGAAGTGGGTCATTTGCTTGCCAGTTGTCTCAAGGCAGTGCTTAGACATTTTTCTTCATATCCAGTGATCTGAAAATGACCTGGCATACTCAATACAAACCTTGGAGGGTGGGTGTGAGGGGACAACAGCCTGAGGAAGTCCCACAATCCGTATTCCCATGGCCTCCACCAGAGGATGGAGATCCCTTCAGTGGCCTACAAAAGTAGCTGGAAGATATCACACAGAACACACCAGCACCCATGGAGGAGAATGGGGCTACAGCCATGCTGTACATATATAGTAGACTTGGTTCCAGCAGCCACTCTTGACTCTGACAGTCGCAGCCAGGGCTTGGCCTCAGCTATTGCAATCCCTGTGCCTGCCATCTCTCTAGGGAGCAGGATGACCCAATATCTGGGCTATACAAAGAATCCTACATGAGAAGGAAGGATGGAAGAAAGTCAGTAACTCACGGCATGTGCTTAAAAAAATCTATCAGTCACTACCAGTCCCCTGAACTTGAGTGGGCACTGAAGTGTTGTGGGCTTGGTACTTGCATTTCCTTCTTTATTTCTTTAATTTAATCCTTCAAAGGTGTGCAGTCTCCAGTTTGACTCATGTGCATCTGTTTACACTTCTTGAACAGATGATGAAGAACTTAAAATAGAGGAATTGTCAGGAAAGAATAACAAGTACAGTGCATGAGCAACATGGTTCCCCAACAGCTAGCAAATAAAACTAATTTTGCTAATGCATTTCATTTTAAGTGTAGGAAATCAGCCTTTTCATGAAAGAATTCTACACTTAACTTTTTCTGATAAGTAATATATATTTTTACCAAAGATGATAGGCAAGCAGTTTAATTTAAATTGAAATTAAATTTTAAAAAATGAAGCCAAAAGTTTTCTATCTGAAGTTAGACAGAATCTGGATCTGATTTATCTCAGTGGATAACAGTTATCACTAGTTCATCACTAGGAGAATGACCCTTTTTATTCTTCTGACATATAGAAAAAATGACACTATGTGTTATAAAAATCACATTAATTTCTTTTTTCCAAGATGTGAACTCTCTGCTACACTTCATGAATGAGCTTTGAAAGACTGATGGATTATGACTGATCAGATTTGCCCAACCTTGAGATTTTCAGTGCAGGGTAAGTTTTAATACTCCAAGGTTTTATCTGTATTTGTATGCATTTCAGCATAATAAAAGTAGATCAGTGGATCAAAGCCCTTGCTGCTGAGGCCCTTACATCTGCACCACATGTGGTCAAGGGACTTTACTTTGGAGTAAATGTAGTCTAGACTGAATATCACCATTACACATATGGTTTGAAGTTGTCCAAAAGCCCAGTCACTACTATGGACACTCATGACCCATCAGATGTGGGAGCAGGCTTGGTACATACCTCAAGCAGAGCTTCTTGTGTCCTTTCCTCCTAAAAGGATCTCATGGGCTTGCCCTAGTATCATGGTTGTGCCCCAGCCAGCTGCTAAGTATCACACAGCAGCTTACTCCTTGCTGTGCAAAAGGGAAGAGAATTGGAAGAGCAAAAGTTGAAATAAAGACAGTTTAACAGGTAAAGCAAAAACTGTATATGCAAGCAAAGCAGAACAAGGAATTCACTCACCACTGCCTATGGGCAGGCAGGTATTCAGCCATCTCCAGAAGAGCAAAGGCTCCATCATGTGTAACAGTCACTCAAAAAGACAAACACCATGACTCCAAATGTCCCTCCCTTCTTCTTCCCTCCAGCTTTATAAGCTGAGCATGACATCATATTGTATAGAATATCCTTTTGGTCAGTTGGGGTCAGCTGTCCCAGCTGTGTCCCCTCCCAACTCCTTGTGCACCCCCAGCCATCCTGCTGGTGGGGTGGTGTGAGAAGCAGAAAAAGCCTAGGTCTGTGTTAGCACTGCTCAGCAGTAACGAAATCATCTCTATGTTATCAACACTGTTTCCAGCACAGATCCAACACGCAGCCCATACTAGCTACTATGAAGGAAATTAACTCTATCACAGCCAAACCCGGCACATTTGGAAACCTAGCCAGAGTGCATTACGTGGAGCTGATTAGGGCTTTCACTTCAAAACCTTGCTTCTCCATACCAGTTTGTTTTTGGGAAGGTACCCCAGTCAGTTAAATCTGCAATTGAGTAATTTCAATGTATTTTTTTCCAGCAATATGAGAAAAAGACACAGTAACACCTACATTTCCAAAGTACCTGCTTGTTCTGAAGGAATGAATGCTGCTGAAATCTTGCTGCAAAATGCATTTCTAATTTTGCTGCTACTAAAGGCAAGGATCAGCTGGTCTGAGAGTCTGAAAGCCCTACGATACCCACCAAGGTGGAATCTTCCTGCCAGATTTACTGAGGAATTGTAAACTTTGGAAGACTGACCCAAGATTTCCAAATGTGGGAAGGAGACTGAAAATGATGAAAAAAAGCAGAGGTTACAAGCTCCTGACCATGGATGTGATACTATAAACTCCCAACAGCCCTAATTCAGCCTGGGGGTTCCTGGGGGTCTAACCTTCTTGCTAAAGATCCTGGAGCTACAGTCAAGTCAGATCTGGGGATCATAAATTATCGAGTTTGCATAGCATTCTGCCTCGCGGTCCTGGGTGTAGAGACAATTTACCAGTGACCCAGTTGCGAGTCCATGTCACAACACTGCAGATCTTAGAGCAAAGGAGTCCTTTGTGGGACGGAAATGTGAAAATGCCCTTGCTCTACAGGCTCTACAGCTTCAGAAAAATCACACTGAATGTAGGAGATATCAATGAAGAGTATCAGGTTGCCATTTTCTAACAGAACACACCTTTCTGATATTTTTCTAATTTATTTCCAATGCTTTACACGCTTCTAGAAGTACAGCAATAATGAAAAAAAAATCTAATTAAACAAAAACCACAGGCAAGCTCTGCATTTAAAACTGTTACTCTGGAATATTCCTAAAAGAACCCAAATTGTATATTCATACCATTCCTTTGCTACTTTAACTCCCCACCCGCATACAGTATGCCAAGCTGTTCCTGTGTAGTGATGTGCGCCTGCCTGTGCGCTGTATGTCTATATTAATACACAGGCACATATACATAAGAAATGGCTGTGACAGTTGCACCAGGGAAGGGAAGTTTCGTGCCTCCACAGAGCTCTGTGCGGAGGGACTGCTGAGGAATGGTCCAGAAGGTTCCTTATGACAGTAAGTTCAGGAGCTGAAATTAGTAAACAGCCATTTATGTAGCAGCAAAATGAATTATGCAATCTGCTGTGTGGACTGAAATTCTAATTTTAAAAGTTTAGCTTGCCTAAGAAGCCCCGTGCAAAACATCCGTTAAATGCGAGGCAGCGCCAAGTGTTACTGCATGGCTGGGTGTCTCTGGAGGGGTTGTCTGATCCTAACTGCAGTGGCTAATCTGTCCCATAAATTATGGGTAATGGCTGAACAAGAATCTACTTCCCTGTTTTTATAAATATTTTTGAAAAGTTTAGAGTTTTTCCTCCTTATGTCCCATCCAGAACATTTTTGCACAGACCCACCAGTCCCCTCCCCACCGCCCCTCAGGTCAGCGCCTGGGCATGCAGGAGGGTGCCACAGCCCAGGGGCAACATCCAGCTGCCCTGGAAGGAGGAAGGGCCTCAGCCAGACCCTGAGGATGTAGAGCCCTGCTCTGTTCATAGGCCCCCTCCATCCCTGTTCCCAAAGGCTAGTGCAGGCACAAGGACTCACACAAGCCTACCTGTGGCCCAAGGGCAAGGAAGGGTGAAGGGACAAAGCCTCTCGGTCTACATTTGACTTTGACAAGACACTAAGTAGTGCACCTGAGCATCTCATCTCAAACAGAACTTCTGTCTAGCTAAGCATTTCCCTGTAAGAGGCTCCACCTTGGTGCATCAGCATTTTTCTGACACAAAAATATTTCCCTGAAAAGCTTCTGACTGGCCAGTTACTAGCAGGAGCATCAGTAACCAGCCCCTCCAAACCAGCAGTGATTATCTTTGCGTGTAGTGGCTAGAGAAAGGGGTAATTTGTACATTGCACGACAGTTTGTCCTCCAGACACTGAATATATGAAGCAGGACTTCAGTGGTTAGCAAAGCACCCTAGCTTGAAATTAAGGCAGGGTGACTTTGTTTTAATGTGCCTCTATGATGTAGGGGCCTTTTCTGCCACCTTCATGCCATGACTTGGGTTCCAGTCCTGTGGGAATTGCTGTACAGGTCACTCACAAGCTACTTCCCAGGCTAGAATCGGATTCTGCACTGTAAGAAAGAACTGACAGAAAAGAATAAAACACTGTACTTTCTGTTTTGGTTGGCTGGTTTTTAATATAATGCCCATCTGAAATAACTAAAACAAAAATACCGTAATATGGCAACAGAATACAAATAACATATAGTCTTTCCATCAGTCAATCAGTTATTTTTCTAAGTATGTATATGTACATGTAAATAAACATTTGGATCATCCAGGTGAGCAGCAGGCCCTGAAAGAATTTTGAAAACCTGGCTGCAGTAAAAGCCACCATGCATGTGTGAGGTGCCCCAGTGAGATCAGGTGCAAGCATCTTTACCCTATTTGCATATGAATAGCAAAGGAAGGAGATTTAAATCTTTATTGTTACTTCAGTAGAGTCTAATTAACCTCCCTGCTTCCTTCGAGAAAAACAACCTCTCCCCCAGAAAAACACACATGAATAACATCACCCAATATCCTGAAGAGCTTTGGGGATTTTCAGTGATTTCAAAAGTGAGGTCATTTCTCTCTTTCTCCACTCTCATCCCACATCATACATTTAGGCAAACTCCACAGGAAAAAATCCCAACAAACACAACCCAAGCAGGATGCCATTCAGAGATGTTTGCATGGTTCATGACTGTGAGGCATGGAAGATAACTATCAGAGATACACAGTACTGCAAAGTCTGGCGGGTTCCATTAATTCTCTGGTCCTTAAGGTGAACGTTTTTCTTCCGTGATGAGCTGCTGGCTCTGCTAACAAATTCCTGACTTCATTCCTGGCTACCACTTATCACCTTGTGCCAACATCTGCTCTGCCAATTGCAAGTGCACCTTCATTTGAAGTGAACCAAACTGGGAGCTGAAAATACTTGCCTGAAAGCGCAGTTTGGCATGTTTAACTGTGCAGCTCAACACACAGGCCATGCTCCTCAAATCTGTTTTCTTTCTAACCTACTTTTGTGCCAGACTGTATTCACCTGGAAGTCAGTAGTGCATGAAAACATCCAAATCGTTCTGCTGCAAGGGATTTATAGGCTGTTTAACACAGGGCAACTCACCAGAGAACTTGACTGCAGACACTGCCACTGCAACTCCTCTTTCCTGGTTTGCACTGCTGTGCCCCAATAAGATAAGCCGTTCCTGTGCTTTCAGCAAGGAAGGCTGCACATCTGGTCCTATATTATACTGCTGCTAAGGTCCTTGGCTGCCATAGAAAGAGCAGAATTACTTTAATGACCCTAATTTTAAAAATATTGCTTCATATTCCACACTTAAAAAGAAAAAAAAAAGCAATTCCACTTACAGTGCTGGCTAATTTTACCATAGAAGCAATTCTGCAAGGAGAAAATAGCTCAGAAAGCAGAGCTTGGTTTATGATGGTTCACAGAGGTGAATCTTAAGGTGTTTGTTTGTGTTTTGCTTTTTTTTTAATCCGCCTGGGTAAATTACCAATATTCAAAGCTCTGCAGTTCCACAGGGGTTGCCTATATGACTGATGGCTCATTGCTCCTCCCTTTTCATACTGCACAGCCTTTATTAAAAAAACTGACACACTCAAATGTACAGTTCAGTAAAGCTTTGCTGCAACAAATTGGACATGACCTTGTACCTGGTTATTCTGGTATACTTCATAATACATGTCTTAAGTCCTGTCATGTTAGGCAAGGCCTAAAATGTATACGTGGATACATCTCTTCTGCAAAATCAATCCTCACGATAACTGCACAAAATGTGTGCCTGGGTCGAGATGGCCACAACACTCCCAGCAGGAATTCAGCATGCTCAGAGCACCGTGGGTGGGCTGTGTCCCTGTGCTGGGGTTCCCTCCCATGGCAAAGCCTATTCACCGTGCTTGCATCCCTCCTGCCATCTTGTTCCTGCTTTAGCACCACAGATTTTTTTTCCCCCGATTAATTTTCCTGATACAGTTGTGCATGGAGAAATACCCCTAAGCCAAACCACAGACATGAGCTGTATTGAAATGCAGTTATTTTCTACTTATTTTTTTTTTTCTCCTCTAAAGAGGTGTCATTTAAAAAGTCCCATCTCTAGCAAAGCCCCACAGGATGCAGCTAAGGAGAAAGTGAATTGCAATGTGGGGGTGGGAATGACAGATGGGGGAGGAATCACATCAGCCAGCTGCACCACCAAATTAAACAAAAAAAAGCTTCTGCAAAGCTGCAGCCCCGGGCACTTCCCCACTTGAACTTTTCATCACAGTGGCCCTGGAGCAGGAGTCAGTGCCAACTCTGCAGCCAGGTGTTCCTAGCAACAGGTAGGAATACAAGCTGAGGCACCTGGGGCATTTTCAGGCTCAAGATCACGAAGATCCCAGTAAGTTTGAAGCATCTCCAAGGTTAGGTAGTATCAGAGAGAAGCATTAACTGGAGATAGCTGTCAAAATTAGGTGGGTGGAATGAGGGAGACATGGACTTTGCTTTTTTACCAGATTCCCACTGACATCAGTATCGAACCTTTTAGTGCTATCTCTGGAGCAGGATGACAACCTTATTTTGATGGAAGGGCACATACCAGATGCCATGTAACACCCTTGTGATACGTCAAGTGCCCTCTTGACTGTTATAAAGATTCCAGATATAACCCCTAAAATTTCCTGGCAGCCTGGTCTGTTTCTTCTTTCCTTTTATTTTTGATGGGTCTTTGTTTTGGTTTGTTTTGTTTTGCTTGCTGTGTTTGTTTGTTTGTTTCCTGAGAGATACCATTCTATATTTTTTCAGAAGAAACAGAGGTTTTTGTGATTAGGGCTGTGATGTGGAATGTGATGTAAATAAAAATTAAAATTATCACATTGGACTGGTTTTTTTCCCCTGTATTTTCCAGGAGATTCTTTGCACAGGCATTTCTATTTGGCTTGAGATATTTTCTAATAAAATGTATCTTTTAGAAGGGGTTATTTCTGTTGAAATGTGTATTGAAATATTATGATTTCTGACATCCTTCCTTCCTACTGAAATCTACCTAATCTTTGCCAATGGCTTTAGTGGAAAACACTGATTTCCACTTCTGGCTGTGTGAGTTGACCAGCCTTTCTCTGTACCTTAGGTTTTCACCTGCACTAGCAATACTATAAGTAGCTTTGACATATAAAAAGTCTGGAGGTTGCCTCTGAAATGCCACTCACTCTCCTTCAAGAAAACCAATCCCTAAACAAGTCTGTGCCCTCACAGCAGCCTCTGTAAGGCACAATGGAGTGGCCTTGCTTCTGCATTTCATAACTCTCAATTTCTGCATTTCAGTCTGCTAGTGGGGTGGTCTCCCTACAGAACTTTCCTCCTCCCCTACCTTCAAACCATCATTATTCCTTGTTAGTGGAATTTAATCTACGTTTTGAATTCCTGTCTTTCTAATCCTTACCCTTGCTGGAGTCAAAGCACAGACGTGTCTATAAAGATAAGAAGTTTAAAACATGAGTTACACAAAGAGAACATTTTTTGAAAGTCTAACTCTTGTGTTTCATGATTAAATGAGCTCTAAACTCTTTTGAGGAAATGGGTAATTAGACTGGTGGATAAACACTGAGTCCCCTTAAAAACTGGGAGAAAGATTGGCATAGAGGAAAAGAAACAAGAATTTTTACATTAACAAGTTTTTATTAGTTGATTCTGGTCTCTGCTTAGCAGTAGCTGGGAAAAAAAGGATGAAAACAACTGAAAAAGAGAAGACAGGACAGTCAGAAAATTATCAACCAGCTCATGACTGTGAATCCAGTGCAACACAGTGACTCACATTTTTCTTGATGTCCTCGATTTCTCAAAGATCATGCCTTTATAAAAGAGTAACTTTGTTAAGTACAGACTAGCAGCTGTGCATGTAATGAAAATCAGACATAATTAATCATATCGTTACTGCGTATCTTGTATAATGCTTGATGTATTATTTATGCTGGTAGAGATAGATTTTTAAAGCCAGAGGTGTCATTATAATTATGTAGTTTGACCTCCTGCTTGACTCAGTCAATACAATTTCACCCAGTAACTCCTCATTTTAGCACCTATACCTGCTTGAACTGCAATCTGTCTTTCAGAGAGGTCTCCAATCTGGATGTGAAATCTCCATGGGATGGGCAGTCTAATTCATCCCAACAAAAATCTCTTCCAGTTTGTTGGAAAACAAGTTTAAGACAAATAAAAAGCATATTTGTGTTGAAAACTTGCTATGGCAATTGATTATTTTTAAACAATGCTGAACGGTGTCATTTTACCTTGAAAAAAAATTTTAGAGTGTCAAACTAATTTTTTCTAACATAACCTTCAAAAAAAAACAAACCCCACAAAATTCTTTTGACTGTTTGTCCTTTTCATCAGAGCTTTTCCAACTAAATTTTTTTCTTTTGAATTTATTTTTTCCCTACAAGAGAGAAAATATTTTTTTTGAAAAATCCAGTTCTAGTGATTATTAGTAGAAACAAAGAATCACAGAATAATTTATTTTGGGAGAGACCTTAGGAAGTTATTAACAACCCACTGCTGTGATTGAAAAAAGAAAAAGTAGCAAATGAGCCCCCTGTCCCCTTAGAATACAAATGTATTTAATGACTGAAATATTTCTTTTCATGTTTGTCTGCTAACATGCTTCCAAATTCAGAAGGTCAGAGTGGTTGTCAGATTACCTATGGAAAAATAGATTTGGAATTGTTACATTAAAATTTGGACCCTGCAATGAGGTAGATAACGGGAAATAATGGAAAATGGTCAGCATGGTCTTTCCAATGGTCACCTGAAAAAACAGGCTCTGCCAGAGGGCTGTGCAGAACCACAGCTGATTTATGGCTTCAAGAGAGCCATGGTTGAGCATCATCATACCACAGGTGCCTTAGCCTTTGGCCTAAATTTTGTTGGGCTGAATTTCATCTACATCTATAACCTTTCTCCTGGAGCTGTGAGCGTCTTTTTTCTGTCTCAAGTGAAATCTTGAGCTACAAATGAATGAGAGCCATGAGAATTCCCCCATGAGAGAAATTTTATAGCCAGGAAAATTCTACTTAAAAACTTTAAACTTTAAAATGTTGCTTTTTTTTTTTTTAATTTACTTCAAATTTTTAACCAGTCATCAGCTGATATATTTCTCAAAGCATCTTAGATTTGGCCAATCAGTTTAAAGGCAAAAGTTCTTCCCAAAGAGTTATGATTATACATGCATAGTATTTAAGCTGGGAAGGTGAAATAATTACTGCTTTCATGTGTGCAATGGAAGAAAGCTATCAGAGACATCCATCTTCAGTTCAGGAAAGTTATTACAAAGGATTATGTCATTGAATGTGTGTACATTCGTATGGCTTTCCAGATATATTGTGGGCAGCTTCTTTTCATTGGTATTGAGTGTTGTAACATTGCCCTGATTATGAAAAAATATGTTAACTCCATACTCACAGAACTGCATATATATGTAATACCTTCTATCTAAGTATTCCTTAAAAATAGATAAGCTTTGGTTTTGTCCTTGAGACAAATATCTGTACTTCAGCAAGGGATACATGAAGCATGTTAGGTTTAACTGCAAAAGCTTAGCAGTGTCTCAATATGACAGAGGCAGGATTCTTCTGGCCAAATATCAGAACTGCAATCACCTTTTGGTGGTGAGTCATCGCCTCCCAATACACATAGCTAAATTAAATTAATTACAATCAAAAAAATAACTGTTTGTTTCCATTGCTAAAATAAACTCGGATGCCTCCATTGTAGGTATGAACGTTCAGTCAGTAAATCCCTCAGAAAAGAAAGAATTTAAGTTTTCTGGATCCTTGCGAAATGCAATATCCACTGCGTCATTCTGCATTTTGCAGTCAAAGATTTCCTGATGGTTACTTACACACTTAAAAATTCAGCCAGATCACTACCAGTCCCCCTGGCACATCTCCCTCCTGTGCTTCAATGCATGTCATGTAGAAGGATTTCAGGTTTTCATGTGGTTTTTTTACATTTCAGCAGGCACTGCTTGAAATCCTGTGTTTGCATTTTCTTTCCCTTCATACCTCTTTAATGTGCTGTCTTCATGTATGAGCTAGATGAGGAGCTGGGAGGCAGCACGCTCACCCTCCTCTGCAGCTGCTCTTTGTGCAGCTCCACAATGAGATGCCAGTCATGTGCGAGAGCACTGTAAACCTCACGCTTCTCCCCTCTTGCTGATGTTTCTGTCCCGCTGCTGAGGTGACTCAAGGAACAGAAACGCCTGGCAAAAGCTTCAACCTCCAATATATGCCTGTGCATTATTATAGAGAAAAAAACCCCAACCCTCTAGAATTGCATGTTTCATTTTAAAAATTATTTTATTTACTATTTTTCCATCCTTCGGTTTCTGATATACTGAATTTCATTATAAGGTTGAAGCACGTCTTTCAGAAACAGTGTGTGTATGTTATTTGCTGCATCTGAAAAGCAGGTGTTCTCAAGCCAATCTGAATATTTTGAGCAAATCCCTGTTTTGAAATGCAAATGAATTTGCAATGTCTGCATAGTTTGAGATAAAGCAGTTAACAATGAATTAATCCTTGTTTTATGCAGTTCATTATGAAGAGACTATGACCAGGCCAACAATGTATTTGGAACATAATAGGGTCTTGCCAAACAGGTAGAGGCTCTATTCAAACCGAGCACTTACAGTTACAGTGAGTCTGTTTTTCAAGGATTGCTTAAAGTGGCACAATAAACCGGATATAATATTTCCGTGTTTGCCCCAAAACCTGGTGTGTAGGTACAGTCTAGCTTTTCTCCAGAACCAAAGTCTCCCAGAAGGTACTAAATTATTGTCATGTGGTGAGTTTCTAGCAAGTTTAGTTTCAAATGGGAAAAGGCTGTCTTTTGTGGGAGGTGACACATTGAAATTAAAAGATGGTTCCAAACCCATGCTATTTTCATGCGAAACTCTCTTGCTCTGAAAATGTGAGTCATTGACAATAAATACATAAGAAATATTCTCTAAATCTGCTAAGGTTTGCTTCTTTCACTCTGACAGACAATGTATTTGGTTCAGGTTTAGTCTCTGTGCCTAATGGAACCATGTTGATAGAGTAACTGCACTCAAGTTCCCATGGCGGTTGGTGTAAATTATGGGACAAACGGGCCTGGAGTGCAGAATTCATAGTTCACCACTAGAACAATACTGTGCAATCCTTTAAACAAAAACTGTGGCTAAAGATCTTCTGCCATGCTGTTCTATTCCTGCTGGGGTGCAGATAGCACTGAGCACCTTTAACACCCCTGTGCACAGAGAACGCTGAGTGGCAGCGAGCTGAAGCCTTATTCTGTAGAACTGGCAGTGACTTGCTGAGCTTGAGCCTGCGGGATGAGCTGCCATGTGCAAAAAAAGGAAGCATGTATTCCTGGAAGACAGATTGTAGGTGACCCCTCTGCAGCCCCACTCCCACTAGGGCTCTAGGCTTGATCTCCCTCATGTCCCTAAGCCTATCCCAAAGACTATCTGAGGGCTGGGCTGAGCCTTAGCCAGGGATCCCCACCCTGGCGCAGTTGAAAAGTATCTCAGGGGAGAAACCTGACAGCAGGCCACGCCTTCCGTTGGCCGAGTTTAAAATAGGAACGCACCCATTCACCCATCCAGATATATCACACTTTAATTAACAGAGAACTAAGTCTAGATAAATAGGTGAGGGGAAATATTTCTGCGTAGCAAATGAAACTTTTTTAATTTTTTTTTTTTTTTTTAAACAATAGATTGCTGTCATAAACACCAAAGACCCCTCCGCACATTGACTCTGGCATAACTCTGTATGGCACCGTTGTGAGGGGTTTGTTTATGAAATTCTGTTTTATATTCTGGAACTGTTTAGTCTTAGTACTCAGTGTTAAGATGCTATACAATTATTTACTTGAACATAGCAGTTTTCTTCCCATTAATGCAGTTCTTTTTGCTCAGTATGTTTTGATGACTTATATTCATGATCTCCAGACTGCTGAAAAGGAGGACTCCAGTTTTGCCTGTCTCTAATCACTGTAGTACATAATAACAGATGGCAGTATTCCTAAACTGCCTTATTCAACAAATGGTACGAGATCAGACATCTCAATGATTTCATTATCCTGATTAATAATTATTATTATTATCAAGAACTAAGAATGAATCTTCAACTTCATATGATGTAAACATCTTGACCTACATTTTCAGGATTGCAGCAACTCTGCATTTTTGTGTCTAGAGAGAACAGACTGTAAAGGTTCCCGAGTTTCAGACCAAACTTAGCAGCATATATTTGAAGATTAGGTTGCTTTAAGGGATAACATGTGTTACAAAAATTATGAGTTGCTTTTTAACACATAGGGTGTCCTCACATAGCTTGGCTTTTGTTCAGTTCAGGTATTGGCGTTTTCTTCTTTATAGTCACAGGAGATGAAATATAAAATGAAAAATATTGCATAGTGTTTCAGAAGAGCACACAATTATTTTGTTCATGCTTCTATCATGATGTATCTGTGCTGTTAAGCTTAAAATGGAGGGGCTTATTTCCCTGTTTTCTCAAGACACAACCATGCAGAGCATCAGTGGCAGAAGGAAAGAGAACACTTCCTTTCTGTACTGACTGTTTAACTCTGCTACAGTAATATACTCTATTGCCGACCTGAAGAGACTTGGAGGGTCCAAAGGTTATTGGACTGCAATCAATATTGGATTTGAAGTCTCCTCTCCAGCTAAGAAACCAGGATTCAATAAAAGTTGAGCTGCGACCAGGCCTTTACCGTGGCCTCTTGGGCTGACCAATTATTTTAGTTTAAATTGCAAAGCAGTTTCCTATTCTAATATTGATACATTTTGTGAAAGACAGATTTTGCACATCTTCTTTGTTCAAAATAATCTTTAAAATAGGAAAAAAAAAGAATTTAAAAAGATTCCCATTCATGAGCCACTTCTTAAATAATTATCTTCCTGCCTGACAGTACCAATGAGTACCAACATTCAATTTTTTTCAGAGTCTTGAAAAGACTATCCTTATGTATCCCAGAAGGAAATAATCTCGTTTAAAAATGAATAAAGAAAAATTAACTTAAATTCTAGAGGTGCTGTGTCAAAGTCCTTATCTAGCTTTCAAGAATTTCAAAGCCAATATTTTAAATTTTATTTCAGCATGTTTTCATCAGTAATAGTAGAAGGAAAACAATTACATCAATGTAAAAAAAAAGAGTGCTCAACAATCCTTCATAAGCATTTTTGATGAAGGTTTCCATCAATATTTCTTAAGGATGCTGCATATCCACACAGCAGGCTGAGATAAGTAAAAGCAGGTAAAAGGGTGGCACAACTGGCTGTAAGCAGCACTCTGGTTAAAAAAATGTAAAGTCCATTGGCCATGCTGAATGTCAATATGGCTGTAAGGTGCTAGAAAGGATTCAGCCATATTCACTTCCTGAAGATTTATAATTAAGGCAATTTACCAAACAAAGGAAGTCACAGTGCTACCATGAGTGCTATATTGCATGCTAGGAATCATTCATGTTTTAGGTAGTTGATTCATGATTTAGGTAGTCAGGACTACCTAAGTCATCAAATTTGTAGTTTCAGGTATATTGGTTTTGGCTGCCTTCTTGGCTTGGGATTAAGTGAGCCCTTGGACTGGACCAATACAACCTTCCTAATATTTATGTGGTTTTAGCTTCTGGTAGGCTTTAGCAATGTTTGATTCTGTTTTACCTTTCTTCTAACTCAGATAGAATCTTAAGCCATCCATTAGGAATCACTCCGGCCTACCAGTTCTCCAAATTTGCATCTGTTTTCTTGCAGAGCAGAGCCAGCTGTTTCCCTGGATGTTTAAATGTCCCTTATGCTCTTCTGCACTCTACTATGTGCATGTGTTGGCACAGGAATTTATGAGGGAACCCTTGGAGATAGGGTTTTTTGCTGTATATGTACCACAGATGCTCAAACTGCAAACCACTAGGGCCTCTATGACCATCAGGCTTTCCTAAAATGTGTGGAGAGACCAAAGATGAATATTGCATTCTTCAGGGTTTTTATGAGTACAGTGGCTTCTTTATATGATGAAAGTTGTAATGGAGAATAACCATCCAGGCAATAGCTCTGTATTCTGTAATTGCCACAGATCTTATGAAAATCGGGAATAACAGTAAGAATACAATTTCAAAGTAGTAGGCCAACCATATCCTGGGCTGCATCAAAAGAAGTGTGGCCAGTAGATTGAGAGAGGTGATTCTGCCCCTCTGCTCTGGTGAGACCTCACCTGGAGTACTGTGTCCAGCTCTGGAGCCCTCAACACAAGAAGGACACAGACCTGTTGGAACACATCCAGAAGAGGGACACAACAATGATCGAAGGGCTGGAGCACCTCTCCTATGAAGGTAGGCTGAGAGAGTTGGGCTTGTTCAGCTTGGAGAAGAGAAGGCTCCAGGGAGTACCTTATAGCAGCCTTCCAGTACCTGAAAGATGTCTATAATAAAGATGGGGAAGAACTGTTCAGGAGGGGCTGTAGCAGTAGGACAAGGGGTAATGGTTTAAACTAGAAAAAGGTAGATTTAGATTGGATATTAGGAAAAAAAATCTTTAATACAGGGTGGTAGATCACTGGAGCAAGTTGCCCAGAGAGGTAGTGGAGGCCCCATCCGTGGGGATATTCAAAACCAGGCTTGATGGGGCTCTGAGCAACCTGATCTAGTGAAGATGTCCCTGCTTACTGCAAGGGCGGTTAGACTAGATGACCTTTAAAGACCCCTTACAACCTAATGCTTTCTATGATTCTAAGATGTGCAACATAGTCAGTCTTCAAAAAACCTCAAAGTATAGCTGCTTACTAGAATTTGCTAAATTTGCTAAAAAAAAAAAAAAAAAAATTGTCATCTACATTAACTATATTTCTAATGTAAAGAAAGGAGCTTTCTAATTTGATGCTTTCTAGAACAATGGAGTATTCATCTTAGTCTTGAATATGCATTATATTCCAATGCTTCATGAAAGTCTACAGGCATCTCATCAGGATAACTTATTAGTATGTTGTTATTTCTTCTGGTATTATTACTAGGTCCCATTGTGGATCTTAATACCCTTTGAGATTTTAATAATGGAATTTATTATCACATATAGATTTATTAAATTCTATAATTGAAAGACCTGGAAATACTTAAACTATGTGAAGTTAAGCTCATGCATAATCATTTGTAAATTCATCATATTTTGGAGCCAAAATGTATTGGGTTAGTTACATATTGTTTTGATTCCTTAGCTGGGATTCTGATTTAGAGATTATGAACTGTTGACTGCCCTGAGTTGCAGCTCAGGTAAAGGAGCTCTCAGACTTTTGCCAGTAAAAATCATCTGCATGAACAAGCACAGAGAAACACAATGTAAGTCTTATG
This sequence comes from Porphyrio hochstetteri, assembly GCA_020800305.1. NCBI lineage: Eukaryota > Metazoa > Chordata > Aves > Gruiformes > Rallidae > Porphyrio > Porphyrio hochstetteri. Next base: position 107,577,212 of record CM036907.1, read on the forward strand.
TAGGACAATAAAGAATGTCTGTGAAGAGTTTTAAGCTATGCTTCCACTTTTTTGACAGAAGATCTGACCAAAAGGGATTTGGTCCATTCATCCCAGCTGTTCATTCTCATCTACAAGGCTGGTCACTTCTGTCCATGGAGAAGGTTGCTCAGGGAGATGAAAATATGAACCCTTTAGATTTGATCTGCCATTTACACAGCAGAGTTTCAGAACACATCTGAATATTTTTAGACAGATGCAGTTTTAGGTATGATTGATCAAACTTCTGAGATTTATTATGTTTATGGAAACATTAGAACATCTTTTCTGATTTCCTATACAAGCTACTATGGATTACTTCTACACTTAATCAAGGAATAAATATTTCACTATCAGACTTCTCTTGGCAATTTATTTCAATGTTAATCAACCTGATTACTGAATGACTCCATTTAATTTTTTGAATTTGAATTTTCTTGACTTCTCATTGATTTTTGTTTTACCCTCCATTCACAGATTAAACTCTCTTTTAGGATTTATCATCTTCCTCCCATGAAGATTCATTTCCAATGAACTCAACCCATCTTGAGTCTACCTTTCAATAATATAATCAGAACCTTGGGTCTTACAGAACAGATGTTTCTGTTTGAATGCCTTGTTCTCATTATTATTTATGATTCCACTAATCTTTGAGGAAAACTTTATCATTAGTAACTGTATATTTAGAATCCCTGCAAAGTTGTTCTGTGGAACAGGTTTGACACTGATCTTGGTAGAACTCTACCAGTAAGCTCTCTCTTTGATGATGGTTTGCCATAGACAGCTACTTTTTCAAATGTCAACCAATTATGAATTCATTTACTATATGCCTTCTTGACATAATTCAATGCTATATTCCTTTTACCCCAGGAAGTAAAAAATTCTGGCATAAGTCTAAGCATATTATGTCTACATAGGTTCTTTGTCAACCAAACTTGTAATCTCATCAAAGAATGAATTCAGGTTTCTGTGACAAGACCTATTTTTCATGAGATCATGTTGGTTGGCATTAAATTCTGATCCTATGATTCTTTATTAATTGAATTCCATACAACCCTTTCCATTATTCTGCTCTCACTGGTATCAGAGATCAGACTAGTAGACACCTGAGCTATCCTGCTCACTGTATTTGATAAAATACTGACTGCTTTTTGTACTTTTTATGAGAAACATTCTGATATTCCTTCACTGAGACTCTTGCCAATTTTTCCTTCAATTTCAAGCTACTTAAACTCACTTTCTCATTCCTAAGTGCTGGTTGAAATCTGTTCAGCAATGCAAAGCAGAATATCGTAAAAACACATTATATCTGACATTGCATAAAAGCCACAAGAAATTGCAAACATTGCTTGACTTGCAAGGCAAAAGATAAGGTGGCAAGGTTGACCCTTAATGCCAGCAAACACTAAGAAAACTCTTGGCAACACCTGCATATTCTTTTGACTTCTTAATGAAATCCCCAAGGAGGTAAATTTTGTGCTGTCTGGCTTCATTGCAAATGCTTCACGCAACTCTATTCCTAATTCTCTACATGTCACTTCCATACCACCACGATTTTCCAGGTTATGGACAGTGACCTCTATCAAATCTCCAATCCTAAAATTAGGAAATCCATTTAGGTCTGGTCTACATGAAGAAATTGTCCATCACAGTGACTTTATTCCAGAAAAAAAATTCTATTCACAATGCAGAGCAGAATAAAAATGATTTTTAGTCTAGAAGAGGGGACTGTTCAAGAGCAGTAAGAGTGGGGCTTCCGTGCAGTATCAGAGGTACCAGGAGTCTGAGAGGACAGCAAGGCCAACTGGGTAGGGCATTCACTGACTCAGGGACCAGCTCATAGCTTTCAAACAAGACCAGCAGAATAGGACTGTCACAGTAACCCTGCTGAGCAGAGAGCCCAGTGATGTCTAGGCAAAACTGTAGTGGCAGGACTGGTCCAAGATCAAGCCAGGAAACCAAATGAGCAAGGTCAGGTCAAAATGAGCAAGGTCAGGTCAAAAACAGCAAAGTACACAGCTAGGCACATCACACCTCCACTATTCCTCAGGCAAGGACCAAGGTCAGGGCTGTGCAGCACCAAAGCAGAGTAGAGTGACATGTTGTAGCCCCATTTAGCTTTTCTCCAATGTTGGACAGCTGTCAGAGCTAACCATGCCAGAGGGAATGAGGAGACAGGGCCTCCTGGTTGGCTCAGCACTCTGACAAATACTTGCAGACCAGGCTATGCTATAACAGCTGTTGTGGAATATCTTCTTCTATGACAGACAATTTCAGTATCAAGGCAAAGTCTTACTCAGTAGCTAGCTGACATTCTTGTAACACTTCTGCCACTCTTTCAATCAAGTTGTCTCAGTGGAGGAAAAGATTCTTTCAGTCAGTTCCTGTAGTTGTCTAATGTAAGAAGAATTTAACGTGCTATGTCTAACTCTTGCTTTTATAATGTGTGGCTGCTTCATGGATTTCAGCTGGAGCAAGGAACTCTGTGAGTCCTGATCATCTCATCTAATCACTTGCTGTAAAATACATGTTACAAAGAGAAGGTTTTATTGAGATTGTAGAATTGCACTAGATTTTCTAAATCTATTTTCTTAAGCATTCCCAGAAACTCTGCTTTCATGTGAAACAGAAAAAGCAATACTTAGCATGCTTCATCAACAGGTTAAAAATCCTTCTTTCCTTCTCACTGGGACAGTAACCACTTCAGGAAGTTGTTTCTCTACCAAAAAAAAAAAAAAGAGAAAAAGATTTAAATATGATTTTGTAGCATAAAAGGATTTGGTAGGCACATATCTGGGATGTGTACAAGCCATTGTGAGTGATCCAGTTGTCAGAACTTAACAAGTTACCACTTGTCATCTGAGCAGCAATAACGGCTCATCTGCATGCTTCTCATCCTTGCAAAACCAAAGTGAAACCAAAGAGGAAGTGTATGTTAATAGATTTCATTTCGTAAGTGTGGCAGGCGCAAGGCAAGCAGCTCCCATAGACTCATGCACTGTGGATGTCTGATAAGCAATAATTTGCCAATTTATGGTAACTGAATTACTTGTAATTGTATGAACATCTGCTACTATGTACACTTTATCAGTATATTGGAGAATTATATTTATTTCAGACTCAGTAAGGAAACTTTGAGACAACCTAATTATTCAAAAGCTTCTGAATGTGATGGTTCAAAAGTGCTTTGACACACTGCTCCTTCCAGATTCACATTTTACTGTGGTTAAAGTTCTCATAAGCAGATGGCTTACTAACTGAAGATTCAGGCCTATGTACCAAAGAGTAGTGATCCCAAACTCAGGTGACTGCTTGAAGAAGTAGTGTTATCTTATGTCAACAGTAAATATTTTTAAACAGGACATCAGTTTTACTCCATCAGTTTTGGATTATCTGATTTGCCATCATTAACTTTCTAAATGCTTTTAGTAATAAAACACAGAAACACTTACTCAGTCCCTCAGAAAGGCTCTAAATGCATACAAATTGTCCATTTGTGTTTCCTAAGGTCCCATAGTTTTGCTTAGATGGACTAGATATAGGCTTATTTGTGTACTTTGATATGTGCCAAAACCTTGAAATATGAGTCTAACAAGGTGAGAGCTTCTAAACACCAAAGAACCAACACTGCAGCAGGCTGTTTTCATGGTCTGTGGGTCTCCATGCAAAAGGAGAAGGACACTTTAACAGCACTGAAGACCAAAAATAATTTCTGGAAAGCAAATATTTTACAGATGGTTTTATGGGGATGCTGAAGAGTCAATATCTTTGTCTCCTCATTCCATTCAGATTTCAGGTTCAGCCTGTCATGTTTCAAAACCGCAATGCAATTTGTCATTCCCAAACAGTACCCACTTGCATCTGCTTTTTTTCCTTTTCTCTTCCCTACTTGGAAACTCTAGAGCTAGTATAATACAATAATAATGTTCCTAATGATATTGTTCCTGGCTGTAATAGATAAGTGGTGAGCTAACCACTTTAAAACAGCTGTGTTGTATCACTGACACTGTCAAATCTGATTCTAATAGCTTAAATATACTTGTCTCTTTCTTTCTCTGTGCATATATATGCATATGTATATATATACATACTCACAAACAAATGTGAGTCAACATAGAGCAACTGAGATACTACACTCTTTATCTACATCTTTATCTACATATACATTAGATGCACCCACAAAGTGAAAGATATGCGTGATGAACAAATACATTCCTTCTACACACACAGAGCTTTGTTAATACTGAGATAGTGATGATAAGATCATACCTCATCACCAATACAAACTCACAATAAGTAATCACTTAAAACATTTGACACTTCAACAGGTCTCAGATTATCCTTTTTTTTTCCTTTTTCACTTCCACTGCCGATAGCTCACATACCTATATTAGGTTTGACTACACCTCAAAAGTTTTGCCTTCACAACTGTGAAAGACAGAACGATGATATTTATTATTTTAATATAGTTTATTTTTTACTAACACAGGCAACTCTCTTTTTTCAAAGATCTGTTCCTCTTTTCCAGGCATGAGAAGAGTAGGAGCTAAATGGTCTGTAGGAGCTAAATGGTCTGACTTTGCTTGATGAGATTCTTCCACGAGGAAGAGTATTAGCACCACTTTCAACTATACAACTGGGTATAAAAGAGGACATCTCTCTGGGGCCACAGTCACACTGGTAAAAACTGAAACAAAGGTATGAGTGGAGCTGCACAAACCACGTCACACTAGTTTTCTTGTTTGGGGTTTGGTTTTTTGTTTGCTTTTCTTTAATTGCATAAGAATGTATAGCTTCATAAATATGTCTGTCAAAGAATAAAAATAAAATACAAAAAGAATTGTCAGTAAAACATTAAAACTATACAGCTGTCTAGTACATTGTACACATAATACCAATTGTAGCTTTAGAATCTCTGGCTATTTTCTTTGTGAGGACAACACAATATTTACATTAATATGGATTTTACACTTGCTTAAGAATTCTTGGAGTCTGAACCAGCCTTGAAACTGTCCTAATATCAGAAAACCACGGGTTCTTTGGGAAAGAAAATAATATGGCTTTTTCCTCTCTCTCTCAGTAACCAGCATACAGCACTAAATCAGCTAATAAACACAGAGCACTGATGCATAAGCTTTGATGAATTTCACTTCTATGATTTCTTCATAGAAGAAGAATGCTATTTTTAAATCCCTGACATAGATCACATATTCATTTTTTTTCTTCTTCTTCTTCTTCCATATCTCATATTACTTTAGATCACTGCTTGATCTAAAGAAGTGTTCAATACTCCAAGCAGTAATTTGTGGAAGCAACCCCATCCGATATTATTATGAAGTCCCATGATTTCTAATCATTATGTATACGCAGTGATTAAGTGTGCCTGCTGAGAGGAAAGCATAACATAAGTTAGTATCCATGGAAAAGAACACAGATGGGTCTAAGTGATGTAGTCTGGGTGTACAACCAGGTTCACGATAAGCAGGCAGACCTGCTTATTCCCTCACTGTTTACATTTCGCTCTGATGAACAGAAACTATGCGTTAGCTGAGTTTTCTTATAAGTACTCTATTAGGTGACACACACATATACAAACTAATGGAAAGCAGACTAGACTTAGTGGTCTAGTCATACTTCAAGGGAGATGAAGCAGTTACATCAGCCAACAGTCTTCATGTACAAAATGTTATGTACACACAGTACTCAGAACTCCAGTGAAACCTCCACTTGGGAGTCTGTACTATACCACACTGAGGGAATAAAGACCTGAAACAGGGGTGTAAATCTTTTGAGGTGTTTTTTTTGGGTTTTTTTTTTTTATATATAAGCAAAACGTTTCCTAAACAAGTGACTTCTTGAGTTAATACTTTACAATAAATATTCTGTCTCTGAAATCTTAATTTTCCTCCCTGCATCAGTCCCTCCCCCACCCCCACCCCCCTGGCTCCTCAATAGAGTCAGCAGCACAGGCTACAGCACATATCCAGCTGAACTTCTGCACTTCCTTTTAATAAGGACAGATATGCAGGGAACCAGAAACTGAGTAATCAATTTACCCAGCTAGAGACAGACACTCTTCTCTTCTGAGAAAAGCATGTTATTTGCTGGGGTAGATATGGTATGTCATCATTACCAGCATTATTTTAGACCCCGATTTTTTACTTCCCTGGTGTTTCCAATTCTTATGTCACATAGCGAAGTTATTTCACAGTGCTAAGCATTACACCCTACTTTGGAATACTTCTTAGACACTGTGCTTATAGATATTTTAAAATTATATAGTCTTACTTTAGTGTAAAGATCACTAATGATGAATCAGCTTGACTCAGAAGCAGCATTTTAAACAATTTTCCAAGCCCAATAGTGGGATCACCGAGATAAATATACAAATATTTCATCACTTTCAGTAAGGATTTCATAATGGCCTCCTCTATGAGTAAGTGATTAAGTCAATTTTAATTCATTAGCTGCATTTACACTGCCTATTTCCTTCATATTGAAAGAAAAATGTGTGGTGTAGAAGTCTATCTTTATGCCAAGAGTCAAGCCCCAGGCATTCCTTGGAGACTTTTTCTGGTATCTTGAGAAGACAGCACAGAAGGGTGTATCCGTGGCAGCAATTTGAAATTTGCACCCTCTGGCAGATCTCTTTCCATCCACCCACACTGGAATCATCATTTCCCAAAGTAGACATGCCATCGTACAAAGTATGATAAAGACACAGCAGCAAGACCAACAGCGGGGGTGGGGGAAGACGAGAGAGAAGAAAAAAAAAGCCCCATACAACATCCTCTGCCATTCACTGTCAGAAATGTTGTCCGGGAAATTAATTGCTCAAATGCCACAAATGTTCATTGCTTGGTATTAAGGTGTGGCCTGAGCTATTTCTTATAAAAAGAACAGCAGCATAGTCTGCTCTCAGATAAGCTTATGCATATTCTTTAGTGGGAGGAAATTTGGGCTTGGTTTTCTCTTAGTTTATGTTGAGAAAGGCCAAGCTATAGAAGCAGGAAATTACACATAAGGGCACTACTATATTTCTGTTTCCACATGCTGCCAGTGACTGAAAAGTTAAATGTTGTCTGAGTATCTGGAGCTTAGTTTACCCTCCTCGAAGTGATGACATTATTATTTTTCTACACCATAAAATGGACAAAGTTTGAGATGCCAGAGAATGGAGAAGTTATTTTATGAAATTCCAGTGGCAGCCTGCCTCTGTAAAAATAAAAAGAGATCAGATTTTCCAAACTGGAAGTTGTCTACCTTAATTTACTGTCCTTTAGCTACACTTTCTGTGGTCAAATGTTGTCTCAAGTAATCTTTTTTTCTCTCCATGATCTAAAAGTGGCAGTTTTCTGCCATGAGCTAAAAAAAAAAATAAAATTTATGCATCTAGAAACATATCCTGCAGAGTTGGTTACTGAACAGTCTTAAAAAAACAATACTGAGGTTTTATCTGCAAAACTGTAGCTACCTGTAGTGTCTTCTCACATGTAAATGCCTGTGTTCAAGGTATTTTCACCACGGTGCTAGTTACCCAGCTGTGGAAGCAGCAATATTTGCCAGTCTGGATGCCGGTTTTCCCCTGTCAGAAAGAGCAGAGCCTGCACTGTTCTAGCTAATTTTAAACCCACAAGGTCCATTGAGATGCTAATATTGTTTCTTCAGGTGTTAAAATACAGCAGGATTAGAAGACTTTTGCCTTTGTGGGAATCTGGAAAATAAAAGATTTAAATTACTTCCATACTGAATTCTCATTATTTACCTACATTTCCACTTGTTTAATTTAAAACAATTTATTTCCATAACTTGTATGAAAAAATAGTTGCTCTCTTAAACATGCATATTCATGACTGAGGGATGATTTTACTCAGAATTTTTAGAATATTTTTCATTGTTCTATCTAATCTCCTGCTGAAATCAGTCAAGGTTTTACACCACATCCTTAAAAAAAAGGTACAAAAATAATCCCAGTTTAAAATGTCTGATAAGTCATTACTGTGGTCATCCATGCTTGTAACTTCAGTGAAAGAAATAATGATTTGTCATGGGCATAGAGGCCACGTTTCTTTTTCAAGAGGCTTTCTGTGACTGAAACTCACAACTATCACAGTAAATATAGCACACTAATTTAAGCAGTATGTATGCTCCTCTGTTGACCCTTATTCCGAGATAGCCTATTAATACCTTTTCTGGAGTTCCTGTCAGGCCCTTGCAATGCAGTGGGCAGGGGTCGGGCATGCAGGAATGCAGCCTCCTTCCCCAAAGCCCACATCAGCCCAGCCCAGTGCAGCCCAGCACAGCCCACTGGGGTAAAGTAAAGCAGGAGCAATCCAGGCAGCAACACAGAGATTCTGAGGTCCCCATCCCATGCTGCTGATATAGCTGCCCTCATTCTTCTAGGAGGCAGAGCTCATTTCTCTAGGCACATTGAGGATGCTTTGGTACTAAATTAGTGAGACCATAGGAGCTGAGAGTTAAAATGTACCTCTGCAAAGCTGAGGAATGGACTGTCCTTAAGGCTTGGGTGCTGAGCAGAACAGTACCGCAGAATGTTGGCAGTTTAGGCTAAAGATGTCTTTCTGGGTCTCTAAAATGAGGTTTCTAAAAATAGACACAGCGAGACAGTGTCACATTGCTTGTTACCCCAGCCAACTTACCAAGCTTTTATACTCAAAAGTAATATTTTCACAATACCTTGAGCTAGTGTGTTACCATGCCAAAGCAGAGGAGTTCAGAGTGGCTGACAGCATTTCTGATTGCAGCTCTCACTTTGGCTTCGCAGAGCTGTGAAGATGAAATCTCACTTTCCTGGGGAGCTGTAGCCCATTACAGCACACTGGGAATGCCTGCCAGCCGCTACCCTTGGCTAAGGGCATGTGTTACAAATGTTCTTCTATGTGAGCTAGAGTTGGGGTGTACAGAGGAGGGGAGTACAGCAGGTGCGTGCAGAGGATCACTGAACATGCTCTTTCTGCTGGATTTTCCTTTTTTTAGCAATGCCTTTCCCCCCCCCCCCCCCCCCCCCCCATGTTTTCACTAACCAGGGAGGAAGAAGGACAAGGAGGTCCTCATCTGACATCTGGAGCCTTGCTTTACACTCCTACCCAATAAACAAGGTATATGTATTAGACAACAGCACCAATTATTTACACTAAGAGCCAAACAAAAGATTCTGGAGACAGGGAGGAGGGAGGGCAAAACTGTAATATGAATAAATACTATCAATAATTTCCCTGTATTTATGCCATAACCATACCATTACTGCAAATCAGGATATCTTTCCTGAAGCCTCTAATGATTGTTTTATGCAGGTGTGGAAACGAGCTGATGCAAACAATGAAATTTACTCCTTGACTACTTCTGTTTGCAGGAATCATAACTCTAGATGTATTTCAACTGAGTGGCTGCACCAGAGAAGCTGGAGGATGCATAGGCTCTGGACTAGCAGGGAGAGCCCCAGCTGGCGGGCCAAGCTCCCAGCTGGCCGGCTGAGTGATCTTGGGAGAGGCACTTCACATCTGTTCTTCCCCCATTTCCTTTGCTTATCTAAGCTCTAGCCTCACTGTATGTAACAGGGTGCCTCCCGTTTGGCCTCCAGTTGTTACAACAAAACAAACTTTAGCTTCCTCTCTCCAACCCTTTGCTTTCATTTTTATCTTTGCTTTTATGTTTTGGAAAATGTGCCCCCCATCCCCCCAGTCCCTGAGGGTGCATGTTTCTGGCTGGGGACCCATGAGATGCCTGTCGGTGGGCAGGGTAAAGAAGAAGAGTGGTAGGTCTCCTAATTACATGTAAATCTGGTACAAATTTAGGCACCTCAGGATGCAGCTCTACCTGGAAGGTCCAAATGACAGCTAAGCAACACTGCCAGCGATGGGCCTGCTGGAGCAGTGCCTGTGAGGCCTGTGCAAAGGCTCAGGCATAAAGGGGTTCCCTGGAAAGCTCCTGCAGACCTTCTCAAATCTGTCATTTCACTGTGTGCAAGTCCAGAGGGATGTGCTCTAACCTCAACACTCTGAAGCCACTGAGTTTCATCCTCTTATCCCTATCTACTCAAGCTTGAGAACTTGAGCAAGATGAAAGCATTTCAGGGGAACAAGACAGACTAAAGTTTCCATTAATGCCTTGTATCCTTGCAAAAACAAGGAATCCATTAGGGAGCCTGTAGCAAATACATATGCCAGTCCTCTCTTCAACATTTCCCACAGGCTGCACAATTTCTTTCAGAAGCTGGATTAATGTGTCCCTGCTTTACAACAGTATTTAAACTGATGGTGAATTCACCATCATCATGTGAAGCAACAGCATGTTCTGATCTTTAATTACCTTCTCTGTTAAGAAATTGCTTCTTATTTCAAGATTGAAATTGTTTAACTTCAGTTTCCAATCACTGGAAACATTCTGACTTACAAAAGGAACAGCTTCCAGACACTGGCTGAAAGTTGAGGTTAGATAAATATACATTTGTCGGTAAGGCTGAAATACCCTTGCCTAATTATTTTCAGTTTCCAAGCATAAGTACGAATACACTCTGATCAAGTTACTTTTCATCCTTCTCTTCATCTAGCCAAACAGGTTGAATTTATTTACCCCCTTATTTTCCAGTCTCTAATTTATTTGCCCATCTGTTGCTGAATTCATTAAAGTATTTCCAGTGGACATCATATTTCAGTAATGTTGTGATGCAGTAGCTATAACTCCAAGTGTAATGACCTCTTTACACAAAATAATGATGCATTATTGTAACTGCTGGTACCTAGACAACATAAACTTTTAGGTCAGTGATTAGCTTTTAAATGTTTGTAAATACCTAAACGTTTTAACACCCATTCCCTATGCATTATCTTCTGCTTACCTGTTCTCTCAACAAGAGATGGGACTGAGTTTGGAAGAAGATGTTTATTTCTTGAGTCTTGAAAGTCTTCTACCAAGGGGTTACTGTTTTTTTTACTTCCTGTCAAAGCGTTTTTTAAAGGATATATACTCTTTGTACTGAGACTGATTTTATGAAGAACTTTATTACTAAAGTGAGTGTGCCACATAGCTGGAAAATAAAATGGCTTTTCAATGGCTGTCGGAATCATGTGCCCAAAAGCAACTCTGATAAACTGCTGAAAATGGTTCCTTTGTGTGTTACACTGTATAAACTACTCCAATTTCTCATTCTTTTTTTTTTTTTAATGGATGATTAAGTCACATACAGGCATTACCAAAAGATTCCTAGAAGTGACATTAGCTGCACAGTGAGTTTGTGTACCAGCTTTTGGGTTCTAAAGTATTTGGGTTTTTTCTAGTTTATAGTAAAAATGCTTTAAATGAAAAATTTTGCCAGTTAAAGTATCAATATTGCTACCCTGAATTCATTAGAGGTGAATGCAAATGCTAACAGTAAAGGCAAAGTGGAAATATAGTCCCAGATATATTATGAAATCTAAAAATGGGTCATAGAAGATTAAGTTGGCAAAACTCAGTGAATATTTTCAATGAACACTGTGCGTTTGCTGCCTTTCTATGCCTTATTCTAATTCGTTAGTGCATGCCACAATTCTGCTAAAACAGTGTAAAACAAACAGTATCAGCCACTCTGTAGGGAAAAAAAAAAAAAAAGAAATATCTAGATGTCCTTTGTTACCCTAATTCCACACTTTTGCTGAGTCTCACACCATGGAATATTTGAATAAATGATCCCACTCACGGAAAATTTCAAAACCTTCATGTGCACTGGACAAAAGTAGAACTGGACCCCAGTTCAGTGCTCCAGCTGCAGAATTGGGCTACTTTTCTTATCTCAGTATTTTCTTATCTTCTTACTTACTATTTTTCAGTAGCATAATTTTTTCCTGAACTGAACGTCCTGTTCTCAGCACAGACCATACTGAGTGGAAATTAGGCAGAAGACTCACGTTATGATTTTTGGTTTGTTATCCACTCCACACATTCCCCCCTGTACCACCCCTGCCCTGCAAATTCTCTCTGGATTCTTTTTCTTATTTTATTTTAAATAAGCAACAGTCCATTGGGTTGGATTTACTACAGCTATTGTAAGCTGTCTGAAAGTTACTAAGTTTGATGTCTAAACTTATTCTTACTACATTATTGTTGAATGATTAAAATTAATTTTGAGCTGAGCAAACACCCAACCTTCAAAGCTGCCAGCAGAATCTTTTGGAGTTGAGGAATATTTTCAAGGACATCTTTTGTCTTCTCTTGCTCTTCATTACTGAAATGATTCTCTAAGAGGTTGTCGGATCCCAGCACAAAAAAGCACTGACTTGAGAGCTGGAAATGCCAAAATCGAGTGAGAAATAACAAAACGCAGTAGTAGGGAAGCAAGCTTGTAATGTAAACACTTAACAGTTCTGCACAGAACAAAATATCAAGTTTCTGATGCAATGTGAGTATGTCTATGAACAGCCAACTCTCCAGCATGTGCTCAGTGGACTATTTGTAGTAGTATTTGCTGCGTGAAATGAAGATGAATCATGGCAGTGAGTGAATTTATGCATGTTGCTGCTTAAAGGATAGGGCACCTTGAATGTGTTGCCACGTACAAAGTTAGTCCATGAAGTAGTTAAATCATTTTCTTCCCCTTATTTAGTGCCTCTTACACACAAGAGAGCTCTTGCTCCTTCACCTTATCCCCATACAGAACTTATTATGCACACATAGGCCCCTCATTCACTCCATATGCTCTACAGTGCTTTCCAAGAGAATTATAATAATGTGGTTCCAACTATCATGCCAGTATAATTAACCCCTGGTCTTTTTACTGTATTTTGATACACTTGAAATATTACCTACACTTTAAAAATCTCTGCGCATTAAACAGGCCCTTCCTACAAGCATTTTTCCTTTCACTTTCTCTAGTTCATTTCAAAATAATCACCAACTTATCAATATGCTCAATTTGCAGAGTTAATGGAATCTCCAAGGACTCTTGAGGATCATCCCTTTCATTATTTTTCATCAAATAAATAAATCAAGGCGAGACATCAGAATGTCCTAGCACCTGCCTAGCGTACTCATGCTGGGGAAGAGGGAGGGAATAAGCTCCTCCTAACACAGCTCTGCAGTTCAAGAGGCTCCTCACTGGGTTTCTGGACACCGCTGCTCATAAATCTCCCGAAGCTGAATTTCCTGCTGCTGCTTGCAGTCTGCTCTTTTCTCCAATAATGTGTTCCCAGAGTGCCATGCTCCCTGCCCCCTTCCCTGGCAGATCTGGGGGTCCTCCCCACCTTTCACTGCCGAGGACTTTAGCAATGCAAAAGGTGAATGCTGATTTGGTCTGCTTGGCTTTTGCTTCCATTTTCATCTCATTCAGTCCTGTACTTTGGTAAATTGTGCATCTGCTGGAAGGGTAGTCAATGGTGCGTGCTGTTGGCATCTCTCCAAGCGGCAGCTTGATGCCCACTGCCAAGCAGTGGTAAGAAAAACGATGGCTCTTTTAATTGCACTGAATAAAGAAGCTCCACTAAGTATGGATTTGCTGTGTTAGGACCTCATTTTCTGTTACTGCTTTTTCAGCTAGGCTTCTGTGCTGATAAAATTGTGTGGTGTAACACACAGGTTCCCATGTAGCCACTATGATTAGCAAAAACAGAAGAACGAAGCTAAAAAAAAAACAAACCTAAAAGAGAAATAAACAGATTTCTCTATAGGAAAAAAAAAAAGTGGGGAAAAAACAAAGAAAAATCCAGTTAAATAACTCCATTCAGTAATTAAAGTAATAAATATTTCTTTTCTTTAAGTGAACAAAAATTATGCCAGTGTTCTTTATTCTGGTCAAGACAGTATTTGAAAGCACCAACAAAAATAAGGGTTTTAATAAAATGATGTACAAGTAACACACTTCCTGCCCTCGATTTCTCCTTTTAATTTGAAACATTACACAGCAGGTGTATGTGACAAACAGTGAGAGGGGCAGGGGAAAGAGGAAATACATGCAACTTATTGAATGAGTTATGACTTGACAGCTCTATGCCATTAAATAATTTTCACTGGAATAAACGGCACTGATTATTGACTTAGAGTAATTCTGAGTAATTATGAAATATAGATAGAAAAGAGAGCATGCGTTTTGCTGTTGACTTTCTAAGATTGACTCTTGGATATTACCTCATTGCTTTTAGACCCCATCAAGGAAAATTAAAGCTTCCTTGTCCTTAGAGTTCTGGAAGAAGAACGAGGTTGCCCTTTTGTTCTGACGAAACTCTTAAAGAAGGAGATAAAAGGTTCTCCAATATCATCCATTATTTTGTTTTGTAAGGCTGGTTGCTGTCTTCTTTAAAATAACACATGGAAAACAACCTTTTGAATATAGAATCTTTCTGGGAAAAGTTTCATTTTTTTCTTTATTATTATTTTATTTTTCTAGGCATAACTGTAAAACAAAACACTTTTCTTTTGAATGCTTTTGTTTTTCTCCTTTCATGGTGTGCCATTTGTCTTCCACCCTTTATTTTTGAGGCCAAACTTAAAAGATGAAAAAGCAGAGAAATAATGAATTAGAAAAGTCCTTTCAAAAGGGAAATTTTGAAAGCAAAACATGTAAACAGAAACTTGTTTACAGTTGCTAGGTGGAAGGTTTTTCCATTGTTGCTGCACTGGGTACTTGTGCCTAGGAGGAGAAGAAGCAGCTCCATGACAGATATTCCCCTGCAACCCATGGAGGATGATGCTGGAGCAGATACTCACAATATGGACCATATAAGACCTCATGCCCCAGCAGATGGATGTGCCCCAAAGGAAGCTGCAGCCCATGGAGATCCCATGCAGAAGCATGGTGTTCCTGAAGGACTGCAGCCCATGAGAACGCCTGTACAAGAGTAGGGCAAAGGTGGTGGATGGAATGAGCATCAAAGAGGACTGACTATAACCCTCCCTCCACCTATCCTGTGCCCACGGAGAACGGATGGACTTGAATAAGAAAGAGGGAAGGAAAGGCATCAGGTTTAATGCTTGCCTTTGTTTCTCACCACTTGAATCTATTTTAGTCAGCAATAAATTATTTTTCCCCAAGTTGAGTCTGTTTTGCCCATGATGACAACTGTTAATTGATAGCCCTGTCTTTATCTCCACCAAAGGGCTTTCTCATCTTGTCCCCTTCTCCTGTCCTTTTGAGAAATGGAGGGTGAAAGAGTGGCTGGATGGGTGTCTGGCCCTTGGCCAAGGTTAACCCACCACACTCCATTTTTTAAAGGGTTCTTTTACTGAGCTTATATCTAAAACCATCATGTGTGACAGGGAGGAGCCTGGTGCATCAGTATGGACACCCATTTTTATGGCTCCTTTTTCATCCAGTCTTTTAATCCACTCTAAGACTCCCTAGGCCCTTCTTGTTTTGTACTTAGATATAAATCCACAAAAGGTCATAGATATCTCAGTGCTAAGAACTGCCACTAGATCCTCAGTCTTAAGTAAGATGCTGGTTTTCCTAAAATGTGAGAAAAGGCCTAGCTATTGGCAAACAGGACTCACCACAATGACGTGATAAATGGGGACACACCTAACCTAGATAACAAATCATGCCGAGAAGGCTATGTCTTAAAATGTCAATCACAGCAGGACTGACCTGCCCAGACAACATGCATGCTCTGAGAAGGCCATTTATATAGGCCTTTTCTGTACTGTAACAGAGGGCAATTGGCACAGGTCAGTAACAACTTATATCACATACTCCAAACATGTTGTACTATCTCCACTACCTATTGAGAAGGTAGTGGAGAGATGCCGAGATGACAAGCTTAGATGTGATGCCTAACTTTTAGACTGCAAAAATAAGGTGGGAAAAATCCCAGCTTCACAGCTGTGAATACGCTATATGCTTAAATATGCAATAGGCTTCTTAGGCAACACATAGAGTCTTTGAAGATAGGTCCAAAATCAGAAATATTTGCACTAGGGTGTGGACATCTAAGCACGAGGCACCCAGAAACTACTGACATAGATGAACAAAGAAAGTAACCAAGGGTACCCTGGATTTCTAAGTCCTGATGGTCGGGGCACAGCAGCAGACATCTGTGAGATTGTCTTCCCACCTATGCCTAGACGAAAGACTTATCTCTCAAAGCTGTCTTTTATCTCACAGACATGCCTAAGTTGCATTATGCACAATGAGGTTTATTAAAGTCTGTGGCTGATGGAGCCCCAAACTTCATCTGACACAAAATGCAGCTGCATCCCTAGGCAGGTGAGACCCTTTATGACAGCTCTTCTGGTCCACCTGTAAGTGCAGTCAAAAATGTTGGCATTTAACTTGTAAATTCTTCTGAAGTTTGAATCCTGAATTTTTGTCCCTTCAGCACTACAACTGAAAGCAAGCAAGGGACCATTGCCAAAATGCTGTGATGCAATTGGATCCAGCTTTTAGCAAACGAGCTAATGGTCTCAAGTTTAGTCTTGTTTTTTGGAACCTGCCAATTGTTCCTCTGAACAAGAAATTATACCAAGTTCCTACTACTAGTGTAAACAAGGCCTCAGAAACATCAGGCCACCTCCTCAGCTGATATCAGCAAAGCACGGCTGAGCTCCCCTTTAGTGCAGACGAGATCCTCTGCTAATGTCTCTCAAATTTAATTTTTTTCTTTTTTTTTTTCCCTCAGTTGAAATTTCTGTCATGACTCCAATAGCAACACGTTCAGTGAAACTTACAGTTCTGCAGCATCCGATACCAGCTGTCAGGCTGTGTTTCGTCAGACTGAACTCTTTGTCCAAGTGCTACCAGCTGGCGTTGCTTCAGCCATCTGGGATCGCAGCATTCTAACCTACGGACTAACGCAGCTCCAGCAGCGTCAGGGCTCCCTATCCTTTCCACAAACAGAATTTGTTAGGAAAGTGAAGCGAAGCAAAAGCCACTGCCCCTAATCAAAGCTTAAATCTTTCTAGTGCTCATGACCTCCGAAAGTCCACTCCCATCAGCGGGAATTCAGTGCGTCTCAGCTCTCAGATGTTGGCTGCTAACTGTTGGCATCACTTTGATTCCCAGACTCTGTTGTTGGGAAACACACTGTATAATGTACTCTGAGGACAGCGCGGCAAGGTTTCCTCTTTCTCCTGCCTACCCATTTGTGGCTTCTTATGTAACTCAGTGTTACCCGTCACTTCCCAATCTGCACACTTCCACCCTGCAAACTTTCACAAACTTTCTACTCCTTCCTCCCACTTTTTCCTCACTTTCATTAATTATATGTCACACTGCTGCTCAAGCTTTATTTTATGCACCCGCTGATGTCACTAAATTTATGTTAGAAGGCTCCAAAAGTAGTAACTTTGAAAAGCAGTGTTTAAAATTACCACAGGGGGAAAAAACAACAAAATCCTCCTTTGATTTAATATGTTTTGGACATCTGGCAATATGACAACCTTCCCTTCCCCACCAAATTTTGATTCTTTATTTGATCTCATTAGTTAAATTTCTCTCAGTAATCTTATTATTGTTATTGACTGCCAGTAATATAATTGGCACTGTAGAAGAGCCTGGGAATTGCCATAGTGGATCAAACCAGTGATCCATCTCTCCTAGTACCCTATCTCCAAGAGTGGTCAGTACCAGCTGCTTCAGACAAAGGAACACTACAGCTGGCAGTTTGGAGATAATCTGCCTGGAAGCTAAGTTTCCCTTGCTTAGCGTTTCAGGCTGATTTATGCCCTCAAGCCTGGAGACTTATATCCCTCCCAGAATGCTTGCTTATGAAGTCAGGTACTGTCCTTGCCTCGTAAACTTACGGATTGGGATAAAAACTGAAAAGGCAAGAAAAGAATACAAACTCTGAGGTCAGTGAGGCAACAGCTCAGTAATCATGATCCCTCATGCTGCAAACTTTTCCAAGGCTACACAGTGGGCTGGTAGCTGGGGCTGGAATAAAACTTGGGATGTCCTGGCTCCCTGCCCTGAGCTGGTCATAGTAGATGATGTTATGTCTCAAAGCATTTAAGATGTGGTAAATGTTAATTTTGTAGGACTGACCACTTACCAATCTTTTTTTTCCCTTTCCAGAGTACTTTGCAGAGGTCAGTACATTCCTGAGTAGGAACCTATGCTTTCAACCAAAAACACTGAACTTCCAAAAAATGATAGATGTTCATTTTAGCAGCAGTAAATCCAAACTCTAGGACTTTCTGGTTAAAATTTATATAAACTTTGGACGAGAACAGTATGGGAGACCAGCTATCCCAGTAGAAATTGCTTTCAATATATAGAGAAACTCTTGATTTGAAAACAACTATTGTAAGACGATAAATAGTAGACTTCCTATACATCTTGTGCAGCCTGACAAAATATTTTTGTTATATGCTTTTTACTTCAAAAGTCAAACAAGACACTTGGGTTTTTTTTGGCTATAATTTTGGCTGAAAAAAAAATCCATTAAAACAGACTTAGCAAAATTACCTTTCTCCTGCTAGCACAGTGAAAAAACATGTATTTGAACTTCAGAAAATCCATTTGAAAACTAGCGATCTTACTGTCAAAACAATTTCCAGTGTCACTGGTGTCTGATCATGGAAACAACAAGGCCTTATTCTTATTCACCGTACACTCACATCACATCCCTATCCAATACTTCCCCTATATTTTATTTTTTCAGAATTAAATGTCATGCATTTATGCTTCTGTTACATACATTTAATGGCATATACATTGCCTTTTGATAAATAACACATATTAAATCAACCATTCACATCCAATATATAAAAGGCCTGATCACCATTATTGTATATAAATACAGGATGCATTTGTTGCCTTTCTCAGCCTTTTCTCTTCTGCACCAGCATGCCCTGTAAATTAAGGGTATGTTCAATTAAAAACATTTTCTAGCTTTCATGAGGTGGAAGATGTAGAAATCAATTCAGTAGCAAGCTGGCTGATTCAGCAAGAAATCAGCCAGCCCGCAGGAGTCCCTTTCTAAATGTTTTCCTCCCTAATAAGGTAAGCCAGAGAAAGGTAAAAATCAGGCAGGGAGGAAGGGAGAGCTTATGCAGATTAGCTGCTCTGCTCCTGCAGGCTGTAACCCTTGATTTGATGCAATTTTTATCCTGCATCCATGGCTGCCCAGTTAATTTATCGTTAACATATTCTGTGGGTTCAGTACTATTCATACATGGCAGCAAGGCCTTTAAATTTTCTATGTTCCACAATGGAAAGTGCATTCAGTTTTATCCAGATCTTTTCAGCTTATGGTTCAATTTGTGTGAGGCTTCGTCTGCTACACTTCATTCACCACTTTGAAAAATAGGCACTGCTAATTTTTAAGAGCTGATATTAATAAAAAAAATAATAAATGTGGACATGAGAATACAGAAAAAATATTTCTGGGAATTATTGTGACAATGGAAGAACACAGAGCATTTTCTCTTTTTTCTTCTTTTCACATTCCATGCATATTATATCCAAGAAAGAACAATTCCAAAAAACAATAAAAATTATACACTATTAGCACACTTTAAAAGAAAGATAATAAACATGGGATATATCACTGAACTCGTGAAAACCAGAGGGTTTTATTTAGTTTAGTCTTGTTTACACCAATGTGTTTTCCTAGTTAAAAGGCATTATTTATTTCTCTTTTGCTACATTTGTCTCCTTACTCAGTAAGGTGAACTCCTTGCATCCATCTTCTTAGCCAGCTTTTCATTAGAGCCTTCTCTTCTTATTTTATTTAGTATAAAAATCCCACAGTAGTTAAACATATATGATAAAATTTAGTCAGCTTTGTGTTTTCCTTTTGATTTAGTGAAGAGGGGTGTCTGCATTACATCTAGCACTGCCATTAAAATTTAACAGAGACTCAAATGAAAGAGATCCATTTTCTGGCTTTTGATTCATTTCTCATTTGCCTAAAAAGTTACAAGCCTTTGTAGAAGCTGTAAATCTGGGTAGAAGTGGTATTGCATTTTTTTTCTCTTTTAGTCCATGTAATAGCTGTGCCTCCTTTCACCTAAGTGCGTGCTTCAGCCATTGTGTTTTCCCGAATTTGAAGCCATTTGGTACAGCGCTAATTTATTTTACTGACTGAGCACATGAATCCCTGCTTCAGAGGAGCACGGATGGTGCTTTGGCTCAGAGGGAAGCTTGCATAGCAAGTGGAAAACGGGTATCACTCTGAATGATTAATTGTAGTCCTCAGAAGGGTCTCAGAACATGATCATTCTTTATAGAAAATTGGATTAAAATTTGACACTTCTACAATTTTTTTTCTTTGTAGTGAAATTTTCATTTTTCATCTGTTGGCCAAATAATTCCATGTGCAGTCATCCCTAAATTAATCTTGAATTAATTTTTAAATCCGCTGTCCTCTAATATATAATTCACCATAAGAAAACCCAGAGCAGTCAATCTTTCATTAGACATGGGGTGAGAAAGGGTCAGCAGACACTCCTGCAGTACTAAAAATAAAGGCACCACATCTGGTATGGAATGATGTCTGGAATTGTAATGCATATGCATCCACTTACTTGTTCTGCTGAAAACACAAACTACAGAGTGGCTGCATGTTGAAACATGAACCAGTGTAATAGGAGCTTAAACCCTGGAACAGACTGTTTGTATATGTAGTCAGTTTATTAGCAAATGTGCAGGCCTGTAGAGTACAAGAACCATCGTTTCAAGCCGATCTGTCACACATTTAACAAGCTGTTTGTAATACAGTCCATTTCATGTATAAGAGAAAAATCTTTCCCACAGGTATAAGAAATATATGATACTTTTAGCATATGGTGAGCTCTGGTTTTGCAGGTATCCTACATTAGAAGCTGCTGTAACATGTTGGGTTAATTTTTTGTTTGTTTCCAAAAATCCTCTTTTCCTTTGTTGAACGTGCTATAATAAAGCACGTTATAGCAGATGTTAAAAATGAGATTCCACACAAGATGTGTTTCTAATGTCAGGCACAACTGTGCTCACCGAGAATAAATCTAGCCCTGGTGCAAACGGCTCACGCTAAGCCTACTTTATATACCACAGCAGGGCTGAATGGGTAGAAATCAATAGCAGAGGGGCCTCTGCTGCGGAGAGTGTTACTCCTCAAGCACAGCTGTGCCTCTGTGCCTTTCCATCGAGGAGCAGAAGGATGCTGGGGTACCTCCCCAAAATGGTACCAGCCGTCAGCAGCCAGCGGGGCAGTGGTGGGAATAAACGCCCTGCAGTGCCTGCACTGTGCCTCAGCTTCTGGCAGGATTTGCAAATGCCACCTGGGATTCAGGGATTTTGCTTAGAGGAAGCTGCCAGTGCACCACTGCTTCTTAATCTTGCCTCCTCGCTGGAGGGTCCAGCTCTGCAACGGTCCAGGGGGCCGGGGGCCAGGGGGCCATGGCTGCTTTCCCTGCAGTTTGCTGCTATGCACTACCAGCACCCAACCTGGTCCCGGGGAGGAAAAGCACAGAGTCCCAACAGTGAGGAAGAAGAGGAGTGCAGGCTGCTTCCCCCGTGCTGCCCAGCTTTGCTGCTGTGGCCAGTGGAGCTGGCCCCAGAGCCTCCCTCATGGCCTGATCTGTGTAGCAGGAGGGGAGGAGCAGTAGCGGGCAGCTTCTATGCTGCGGGGGTGGGGGGGTGTGTGTGTGTGTGTGTGTGTGGTGTTTGTGCTTTCTTCCTGGGCTGGATTTCATCTGCAGCCCCATGGAAGGCAGGGTGGGAAGAACACTTCTCTCAGCCAGATCTCCAGCTGACTCTGCCACAATGGGTGGCTTTTTGGGAGGAGGTGATAGCCAGTCTCTGCCCTGTGCTCATCCCAGTGTTTTCTCAGGCAGTTGCCATGCTCCCTTCAACAGAGAGACTTTGTCTAAGCCTTTCTAGCCGTTGCAGACAAATGCATGGCAAAGAGGACTGTAGCTTGCAGGCTGTGCCCAAACTGGGTTGTAATTTGAACCACATTGGGTAACTGCACTGCATTTCACCTCCAAGCCAGAATTAAATCTGGTGCATGTCAGGTGCTGGGGGTTATGGTTTGGCTTCCCCAGCCAGTGCCAGCCGCTCAGCGGGGTGAGAGGGGGCAACAGTTGCCACACATCACCCCAAGGGCTTTGCTCCCTGAGGAGTGAAGGGAAACTCCTCACCCTATTCCACAGGGCCCCAAGCTTCTTCCAGCACTGCCTGTATCCTGCTCCCTACCTCTGTTCCCAGTGAAACCAGTGAAATGTTTTCAGCTTTAACCGCAGGTCCCACAGTAACTACTGGCCTTTGTCAACAGAATAAGAGGAGTAGCCAAAGGCTGCTCAGCATGGCTGCGTTAGTGGGAATATTTCCATTTATTTGAATGGGTATTGTCTCAGGTCAGGAATGAACAAGACTGTACTGCTCCACGTCCATCTGTACAAGGACAGCAGGGCAGCTCTGGAAAGCTCCTGCTCCCGACACCACGGAGCTGTTCCTCTTCTCTGGAGTCATTCATTTTGTTGGCAGATGTCTTCTTCCAGGTCCATCCGTGCAAGTGAAAGAGATTTCTTTTTCCCGGTACCTCCCAGTTCCTATTCACTTTCTGCCTGCCAGCATTACTAGCCCCATAGTTTTGCTGGAAGAGCAGTTGGTTTTAGTATTCCTTAATCTGTTTCAGAGAAAATTGAAGGGTTTTGCTCCCCAAGCTTCCATGGGTGATCTGAGCCAGCCCAGCTGATCTTACCCCACACAAAGGGTAATCTCTACCACTTGTGTGTCTGGATCCCAAAGAGGATGTCTGCTTCCACTGCAGACTCCAGATGATGTGAGTTTGCTTCCTTTGCTGTGGTAATTCCAACCAGGTGAAAATAGGCAGGTACCCCAGTGAAAATTGCCAAGCAGTGGAAATATTTAGAAAAACATGTTTGCACGATATCATGCTGAGTAGTACCAATGCAGATCATGTGAACTGACCTAGTAATCTGTTGCCATCCACGTGTCACAGAACTTGAAGGCTTCATACATCTTTGATTACAAAAATGTGCATTTTCTCTCATCATGGTGATTGAATGCAGAGGGAATGGTTTGTCTTTAGGTTTGTTTATTTTTCTTTTTTTCAGGCATAATGGAGTTTTGAACAGTAAAATTGCTTTCTGCCTTTTTGTAGCTGCTCGGCTATTCGAGGCAAAAAAAAGACACCCCAGACAGTGCAGTACTGCTAAAGGGAGAGCTATAAACACAGTAAAAAGCAAGTTTAATGAGCATGTTTTAATATTTAAGGAAAAATGTGTTTTCACTTAAACTACCTGAAAATCCACAATGAATCTATTCAAGTTAGTGGCATTATTTACTACATGTTAAAGGTGAAGAACCTACTCCTGAAATGTCATTCTAACTTTGTGCTTTAAAAATAAGTAAATAACAGCATTATCCTGTGTCTCTCAGTTCTTCAATACATCTACCGTTGTTCAAATATGCCCAAATATGAAAATTACACTTTCTTCTAATACTGAAATGAGAGAGATAGACTGGAGGCATCCCCAGAGTGATTTTTGGTGTTGATAATTTTTTTTTTCCATTAAAAAAAAAATACTTGATTTGGGTACAAAACCTCAACAAAATGAATTGAACCAATCATGAAAGGAAAGCATCTGAGGCAGAGGAGATTATAAATAAAACTGGGATTTAAGAGGGTTGCCAAGGCATAGTGGGGAGTCTGTATTCTTCAATTTGTTTACTTATATTAGTAGCCACAATTTGACACTTGGGAATTTTTCTGTGCAAGTTGTCAGCTATGATAGTAATGGACTACCATAGTCAGGTCATACTGATGGCAAAGTAAAACCATCCAGATGTTTCTGAGACCCAAATACAGACAAGGGAAAAAGTACTGGTGCTGCTGGCTGAAAAAGGCAGCTCATGAGAGGTCCTGATCCTGCACTGAGAGCTCAGTAAACTTTGGGGGCCCGTGAGAGTGGGTAGGCAGAAAGCTGGAGCCATAAGAAAAACTAGAGTTTTTCGTGGTGTCATCAGAAGGTCTCTCTTTTTTTATTCACATAAGTAAACAATGGATTTTCTTTTTTTTTTTTTTCTTTAATTGCAGAGCTGTTTGGGGATGATGAAGAGGAACACTCTGACAGGGCAATTCATCTTATCTGCCTGTATGTTTAACTTGCCCATGTCATCTTTCATTTCAGCTCTGTGTCAAGCAACCATTATGTAGAAGTCATAAAAAGGTCCTAGAAGGCATAACACTGACTATTGCTAGTCTTGTTTCTATTATTTGTGCTGAAAATGTTTAAAAATACATTGCGCTGCAAAAATATCTGCAGGTTCTGGCTCTTAAAACAACTGTGATTTCCACAGCATTTACCGTTTTCAGCGAAGGTGCCATTCACTATGTGACTTTATCCCAAAACTGTCATGGCAAAACTGAACCCCTTTACATCACAGTTAGGTCAACTGGGGATCCAAGAGTAAGGGAAAATAAAGCAGCGGCCAAATAACACGCTACTTCTTCCTTTTGCTACTCCGACCAGAAAGCTAGAACGGGCAGCGAGGGATAAGCCTAAAGGCTCTAGGTCTGGGAGAAACAATGATCATCTTGTTTTGCTTTGCCATGGCCCCATAACTGCATGGCAAATAAACAACAATGTAAGTACAGCCAATTCATTTGCTGTCTAGTTTTGATTTATGAAGGCAATAACCAAGCGAACAAGGGGATTCAAACCTTTTGGTTGCTTTTAATTTCAGTTCCTTTCAGTTCTATTTTAAGTTTAATTTGAAATAGTTTTGAGGGGGGAAAAGCAGCGGGGGTCCCTCTTACATCTTCATAAGAAGCGTAGTACCCAGCTTTTACTTTTCGCCTCGTGTGAGGAAATAATTCTGCTTCTCCCTATTGCTTGATTAACATTCTCCTAAACATTATGTTAATACTCTAATTCATATCTTTACCTTTTAGATATTTAAAATGTAAAGAAGTTGAAGGACTGACTTTTCAGACTAAGAACCCATGGCTCCAATTATAGCTTATAGGAGATATCTGTCCTCAGTGCTTGTGTAAATCAGCCTTACGACTGATCTGTGAAGCTAATTGAGGCTCTGAAATTCAAAACTTCTTTGCCATTTTTCAAAGCAGCTTTGGTAAACCCTGAATTCCTCAAGGAACTGCTTATGCTATTTTACTGTTAATGAAAGAGCTTACCAAAGAAAAAAAAAAAAAAGAAAAAAAGAAAGAAAAAGTGTTAATATTGTCCAGTCAAACTAATATCCATGAGCATAGCAGGCGTGCATTGAAAGAGTACTGACTGGATTTGCCATCGCACTCAATCTCGTGTGCTCATTTATATTGCTGCAGAATTTTAAATGCTACTGAAACACAAAGAGGAGCAGGCGCATTCCTCTTCCACCCTGTGCTGGTGTAAGCAAGCACACAAGATGTAAAGCAGCAGAAATCCTGTCTCCATACATGTATATGCAGTGCTTCCAATAATGTGGTATGATGCTGATCTCAGCAAGACACAGGCTACTGAAAGAGCTCAGAGCAACTGAGGAGTGAGGCATAGCTGCCCTCTCGGAAAAGGTCTGGTGGCTATACTGGCTATGCTTTGTACAAGGTTCCATTAACTCCCTGAGCAGCCATGAATTCCAGTTTTATGTCAGGCTGAGCTACTGGAATTGGGTATCTCCTGCCTCACTGAGATGCCTCCAGTCAACTGGTTGGAAGCAATGACCAGTGGGGCTCAGTTCCCTCCAGTCCAGTAGTTAGAGCTAAATGGGGACAGGCAACCCTGCCACTGGGGACTGTCCCCAGTACATGGAGGTCTCACAGCTCCTGCTGGATCAGGAGAACTGACTTTTATAGACACAAAATGCAACTAGGCCCCAAAACCATGTCTTTTTGTGCTCTATCATGATAGCAGGTCCTGTGGTACTAGGTAGAGCAGGCAATTTGCAAAGAGGATCGTTGCAAATATTTGATAGATAATCTCAATAACTTTTAATTTATTTTTTCCTCAAATTACAACTATGGAATAGGGAAAAATATATATGAGAAAGATGATTTTTAGTTACCAAGGAAAATATACCAAACTGCAAGGACTGTGCAATAGTAAGTGAACCTAAAATCAATAGGGTTAAATAAAGGTAAAAGGTGGTAAGTTATTGCACACCAAATCCATTTCCACAGAGACAACTGATACAAACCTTATTCCACAAGAAAGGACATAAACCAGTTCTTTATGGACATCAAATTTTGGACTCCTAGTTCTCATGTGAAATTGAATGCACACTTCAAAACCTGTATATGTTTATTCTAGCTACAAATAAAGAAAATCGAAATATTAAAATATACACACACAGCTGTCTTTTACTGATAACTTTATGTATCACTGTAATTTCAAACATTTAAAAATTATTAATTGGGTCAACAAAATTTCTGAAATTGTTTTAAAATGTTCTATGTTCTCCTTCTGTACCATGTTATATCAATTTGAAGCATTTGATCGCTTAGAGGAAACTTTTTCCAGCTTCTCTCTTTGTCTTTGAGAAACACAACTCATTTTTTATAAATATATAGCATGAGATTCTTATGTAGATCACAAGTGGAAGCCCCACATCTGAACGCCACAAGACTTAAAATAATGAAATTTGGCAATATGCTTCTACGTTCATGATAAAGATATGCAAATGTACAGAAGGTGTCCTCATTTATGGCTGTGGGCAGTATAACACAATCAGTTCTATGCACGACCACAGGAGACAGGTTTTCATGAGGCCCCTGCTGATGCCCCATCAAGTCAGGCTGCACAGATGATTTCTGAAAAGTGTCTCATTTAGGCCAGCCTGTGACTTAGCACAGGCTTCCTCCTCATCTGTTTCAGGGGCTCAGTTCCTTGCTCAAGACAGACCATTAATTTACAATCCAGCCTATCGCTGCTATTAGTCAACATCTATCAACAGTTATTACTTTTATCACCCCGTCACAGTAACAGTTATTTTCTGTTCTCAGCTGAATGAGACCCAAAAGTACCTTAGTGTGAATGATTAAATAGAAATTCCTGTACCAATCAGTGAATTCAAGTTTCATGAATACAAGACTCAGACTAAAATTCAGATCAAAGAAAATTCTAAAGAGCCACACCACTCAGCTGATAAATAGTAACCCTCATAGCAGCATCTGCAGTCCTGAGTGAAAGCTTTCGCTCCGAGGCAGTGCATGAGAAAAATCAAGCACCTCGAAGGAAGATTCATAAAGCAAAACTTAAGCACTAGAATTTGTCTTATCCCCTCAGCTTTCAAGCACAAAATACACCTTTCCTCTCAGGATTCATTCCACCTTTAGTACAGCTGACTAAGTATTTCAAATGTAGTGTGGGGCTCACATTTTTCCTTAAGAGAGGGATCCACCATCTTATGTAGTAGGGAGCACACTCTCAAAATGTAAAAACCCCCCTTTTAGTTCTGCCTTCTGCCTGGCTGCGGGGTGCCAAACCTCTACCTTCCAAGTTAGACCCGACCAGAAAAAGCTAGACAGCAGTAGCTGGCCCCACTTGTGCCAGCTTGTATAATCACCAGCCACCTCTGAGAACACAAATAGGTTCTCAGAGGCCACCTTCATTCATCCCAGACCTATTTTGTTTCGGCACATACTACAAGTGACCACTGATGACCTCACAGCGTCCTGTAAGCTCACACTGTCCCTTAGCGTGGGCCACTAGTTTTAGGATACTAAAGATGATGTAGTGACAGATGTAGGCATTGGTTCTCATGGGTAGCATGTGTGTCTTCAGAGGCAACCTCAGCTGTCTTCTTCCTAGCACTGACATTGGTGGTGCAAGAGTGCTGTCCGTGGTGTCGTTACTCCTGCTGCCGCAGCACACGCAGCCTTGTGCAGACACAATGGTCTCCACAAAGAGTTCAGCCACATCCTTAGCTGCACACCAGTGCCTACTAGGAGTGTCCTGGGGAACTTCAGGATTGGTTGTTGCTACCAGTAAGACACTACCAAGAGCACTTTACTGTGATACGTTGTGCACTTTGCTGCTAAGGAGAGGAGAAGCAGCAGTTGTCCAGTCCATCTGGATGAGCACTCCGAGGACATGGGTCCCACAAGGAGTAGACTGTACCCAATGCTGTCTGAGCAAAGCGGTCATCAGCCAACCATCGGGACCATCCTGACTTTCCAGTTTTCGACCCCATTCTCATTTTGCAGTCTTTAATGCCCTACTATGCTTCTTTCCCCCATCCCACAGAAATATTTTCATACTGGGGAGAATAAACCCTCTAAATCATTAGAAAACAGGAGGCTGTCCTCTCCCACTACACATTCTGCCTTACTTCCACAAGTGTCAGTTGCCCTATCTAAATATGGTAATTACTTGAGCATTTTGATGTAAATCATGAGAGATATTTCTTGTACTTCAGCGGCCAAACATAGGCAGCTAGTACTAATCTGGCAGAGCTCATTATCTGCAACATCATATTAATAAAGTCTAAGACAGATCTGAAAGCTGAATATCCCTTTTTAATTTGCAGTTACAGCTACCATAGGACTAAAAGTATCAAATTGCAAATGCCAGGACTTCATTTTTCAAAGTGGGAGACTGTGTTCAGAATAACCAAATCATGTTGTAAGATCATATTTTAAACTTTAGAGATAATTTTCCAATCGTATTCACAGCAAGCCTATGGCTCAAGGTTAAATATGACTCTGAAATCTTATATTTAGTCAAGTTGCTAAAACCAGGTCCCTGGCTTACACCCAAGGTTCAGTTGTAGAGTGAAGCAATTCTTCTCAAGTGTCCGTTTTAGTGTCTTGTATTATCAGTAGAAAGAGGAAGTAGCCTTGGAAGATGCTGGGAAAATAAAAATTTCATTTGACTCTGCTTGAACTTTGGCAGATTAGAAATCTTCAAAGTTGTGCAACAAGCTTCATTAACTACCTAAGGACAATAGCCATTAATTTAAAAGTATTACTTTAATAAATGCTTTGGTTTAGGTGCCAGTTAGGTGTCTCAACTTTACACTACAGAAAGGACAACTTTCCTTGGTTATACAGAAGATTATTCACATTATGGTTGGGCCTGGACTCCAACCACTTCTGCTGAGGCTACTTGATGGAAGAACAACTAGCTGTCTCTTTTGTTTAGTGACAACTGAAAATGGAAAACCACTTTCCAAGGACTGAGCACAGGCAAGAACTGGCTGTGTTATCCAAGTGATCTAGCATTGCATGGACAAATGATGGGTCTGAGTTGAGCCTGGCTATGTATCTGTGCTTCAGAAGGACTGGAGGAAGTCAAAGAAGACCAGCAATGTTGGGAGTTAGGGAAAAATTGCCAGTTCAAAGTGGTATAGAAATGTGTACTGCAGTTTGATTCTTGCCATGTTTGAGCACATAGTCATTTTCATTATTTATAAAAAAGGAGTCCCTTTAAACAAAAGAAGTGAGAGATTGTTCGACTCCATTACCAGGTTCTGATCTTGACTGATACAACTAGATCAAAAATGGAATATTATTGTGAACTGTAAAATTACATATTTTCATTAAAAAGAAGAAATTGAAGTGTTTCCAGGTGAGCCCATCTTTCAGATGCCTTAGTTTTCTATAAATAAATATATATTGTTTTCTCCTTATACAAATTTCTCTCATATAGGCCTGTTTAGAGTGGGGTTAGTTTTTATTTAACTTATTCCTTCCTCTGACAAAATTTGTGTATTGTGAAACCACATGAAATAAAGACTTAGTGAATTCCTTCCTGGAATTCCTTTTCCCTTCTCTCTTTACTCCACATCTTCTGAATATCTTTCTTTTTATAGTTATATACATGAGCCATAATAAAAAATATAAAGAGGAACAGAAAGAGAGTGTTATCTTTCTTTCCATGTTCACAGTAATCTGCTCTTATTGCCAGTCTGATTGCTAGGCTTGTAGTGCTAGTTCATTCCTACTTAGAGAGAGAAGCTGAGCAGATAAGGCAAAGAAAGATACATTAAAATGAGCCTGATACATAAATATTATAATAGAAATACTAATGCATTACACTTCTACTGTGTTTTTCATTCAAGGATCAATTCTGAAAAAAACCCACACAGTAGCGTGCTTTGCCTATGGAGACACAGTTTGTGTGCCAGAGATTCAGGATGTGCTTGCTAAATAACATAAACTAATTCAGGATCGTGCAGTGTTCTGCACTGGTTTTGCTCCAGCCCTGGATCTGTGGCAGGGTCGCTAACCTTCTGAGCTCTGTAAATAATTGAATTTTCACTATGGCTCCTGAATGAAAAAAAAATAAAATAAGATCAAACCAACTGTCATTTTCTTAACTCTCCCTTCCCCCTAAAATTGCATTCAAGAAAAATGCTCCAGACTGCCTAAACCAGAAAGGATCGAATTTACTTCAGGAAAGAAAAAGAAATAGTCTAAAATCATAAAACTAAACAGAAAACAGCAGAAAAGAGAAAACAGAGAGTGCTTCCCTGTGTCAGCTTCAGGATACAAAACTTCAGGATGCTACAACTTTGGGCTAAACTTTTCCATTCCTAGTAAAATTCCAATGTCCGTCTCTCATCACTGTTCACCTGATGCTGTTACACTTGGTGTAAGCTCAGGGATGTGCAGACTGGTACCCAAGCAGTCCAAGTGGAGGTGGCAGACTTTTGTTTCTCACGCTTAGTACATTCTCATGGTATTTTTAATTTGCCTCAGAGACCTTTTCAGTGTTTTAGAAGAAGCAGAAAAGTTCCAGGGGAAGAAATTATGGCCGTAGCATGCTGTGGTTTAGACGATGCTCCAAGCCACAGATGGGGAAGGAGATGACCCGAGCTCCCACCTCTTCCATGACACTTCACTTCTCCTGAGAGGCAAACAGCTGAGCTTCAGCCAGCTGGAGCCATGCTGAGAGCCTGACTCACATTCGTAGGGGACAATAAATTTTTGGCTGAATCAGCTATTTTCTAAAAATGTTACACAGTTCTATTAATATGCTGAACCCCCTACTTGTTTTGTTCACCACACAGACTAGTTCTTGCTTCATGCTCCACTGAAAGCCACAGAGTTTTGGAGCCTCAGCAGGAGAATACTGTGGTGGCAAAACTTCGAAAGAGTCCAGCAGACAATTCTTAATAAAGCTATTAAACCTACAATGGTTCACCTTAGTAGCATTGACCTTTGGGTGGGAAAGATGACAACCTTTCCCCCTTTTCTACAACTTTATTCTTTTTTGAAATGCACGCAGTAACTTTTTCAGTGGAAAAGATAAAACTAAATTAACTGATGGTTAACTCTAATACAACCATAGTATTTACCCAAGTGATTAATTTGGTTCATTAAGAATGGAGATTGGCTGACGTGTAAGTTTTGTCTCAGAACCATATTTAATAACTTACATCTTCAAAGCTGCTTTGCAAATATTGAGAAAAACTTAAATTTGATGGACATGCCACTGAATCCTGAATGAATTACATTGAATTTCATCAGCTTGGACTCATTTGCATGCAGCTTGGATCCGATTCCTTAATACCTATAATGTGTGGATGTTCAGAACATGTGGATGCAATCTACTGTATTATAAAGAAAAATTATGAACAAAGAAGAGAAACAACCTGGTCACAGTTCTAGGGAAAGTCAGCACAAGAAAAAAAAAAGTCCTCAAAAACTAGTGAGTCCTGATGCTGTACTCAGATAACCGAATCGTATCTTGCTTTGATTTCTCAGCAGGAAATCAGAGATTTTCTAAATTACTCTGTAGCTAAATGTGAGAAAAGTAACTTGTTAATGTTACCCCTATTTTTAATACTAAAATTTTTCTTCCTGTTGAATATACTGTGCTGTTATTAGTTGATAACTAAAATTGAGATAAAATGGAGAAAAAAATTATCGTTAAAAATGCATCTTCCTGGTATGAAGACAAATTATCACATGCATTTTTTGTAAACAGAGTAAGATGTGTGCAGGGCTTTCTGTATGTGTTGTGCATTAGCCTGGAGCCCTTATCTCCGCAGCCATTATGCTGACAAAGCTCCTCTCATCTATAACAGAAGTTTTACCTTTCCACATGTGTGCCTAGTGCGTGCACATCTGCATCCAGCGTGAATGATTCAGTGTGCTCTGGGGTTCAGATCATAAGTAGTAAATTAGATTGAACTAAGAAGCTACCCAAAAAAAGAAGTCAGTGTAAGTGTTTTTATTCACAATATGGAACAGCAGCTTTTCTTTTCAGTACTAGGCTTACCTTCTATCTGCGACTAGTTGTACTAAGGCATGAACATTCATTCACATGAGATGTCTGACGCCGTAAATCTCAAATTCTCTCCTTGCTTCCACTCTTGCCTCCATTGTGCTGGCTATGCTAATGAAAAGCAGGTTTTCGGTTTCATATGTACGTGCATGTGTGCAAAAGAAGGAGGGGTTTTCTCATATAGGCACTCGCACCGCTCAGCACAGAGATAGAAGCCCACTGAAGTAGAAAAAGTATAATATATGCAATAAATCTGGAGAAAATCACCAGCATGTAGATGCTTTTTCTGGCCTCATAACTAGTTTTACAAACATATAGAAACGAATATATCATTGAGAATAAAGCAGTGCATTGTGTTACATATTTCATGGTGTTTACAGAGAAAAGCGAGCTTTTTAACCACCTGGCAAGTATTTCAGAAAATAAAAAGATTTGAAAAAAACCAAGGAAAACCATTAGAAAGAGAGGGGGAGGGGAAGCCAGGGACATCTCATTTGCACATGTAAAAATGCAAATTTGATCCATGTCTTTCTTATCTAGTGGTAACAGACTTGGCTCATGGAGCACAATAGCACCTACAGTTCTGTGGCCAAAAATAATGAAGTTTAAAAAGAATTGATTGGATTATGGAAACACTTCTAAAAAGCCATGTGTTCATTAGCAGATGCCTGCCAGCTACCTAAGAACCAATGGCATGAAAAGCCTGAAAGTAGGATGTAACCCCCTGATTCTGGGACACAGACACATTTAGGGGCAATAAGACTCCTTGTTGTGTAACCGCTAGCTAATGCAGAAAAGAGCAGAGGACTTTGACAGCAGCTACCAATTTCCTGCTTCTCCTCCTTTTATCATGTAGGTCCACAGCCTCCTTTAAAGCAAAGCTCATTCCTCTGGCTTGTGCCACATTCAGTGATAACCAGCACCTAAATAATGTTAACATAGCTGCAGAGCTGGGCTTTTTTTCAATTAATGTCTGTAAAAAGTAAGCACGGTATTAACAAATAAGATCAAGTTACTCCGAAGTATCTGAAGCAGTTGTGTGTCCAAATTAGGAGGGACTTTGCTTTGCATAAGGGTTTTAAGAATTCCCCTGTTGAAACTGAGGGCTGCTGAATTAGAGTAAGTGGCCTCTGGTACGGGTTCAATTGTCAAAACTTTCTCATTGCACAAAAAACAGTGGAGCTTTTATAAAACCAGGAAAACGTGTTTGCTTTTCCCGTCTCAGAAGCAAGTGCAGAGGACAGCAAGGGTTGGAAAGGAGTACAAAATCAGAGCTGGGAGTGGAGATGACAGTGAGGAATATAGGCAGCTGTAGTTTTCTACAAAAAAAAAAAAAGGCAAGCTCTCTGCTTTTGCAGGGATATTTCTTCAGCTGGGTAACAGAGCTAGGCAAAAAAAAAAAGCATTCACAGAGTCTATGAACCACTTGCAAGTAATTTGCTATCCCTCTACCCTTCCATATGAGCTGAAATCAGATACAAACCAATTACCGCAGAGGCAAACATGAGCGCAGCCGCTGCAGCAGCAAGCTGCCAGGCGCAGCCTCAGGCTTTGCCAGATGGGCACAGTGTGACTTCGTCCTCAAAGAGGGGCTGGGAGCCTGGCTGGGCTCAGGGAGGCAATTTGTAAAGAGCACAGCATATGCCACCTGATATTCAGAGGGGTATGTATCTGTTGCAGTTCACCTGTCATTTTTGTCGGTCTTTCTACCGCACGGCCCACTAACTCCATGCTGCGGGGATTCGGCAGCGGATCCGCTGCCGAGAAACTCTTGTGCATCACATGCTTCCACATAATTACCCTCCCATGTGCTCTTTTCTATACCCATTCAAGGAAACCGCTCATTAGAAAAACACAGCTTGCTCCTCTGCCTGTGGCCAGCTCGCTCCACCAAGAAAGTTGCTGCCAGGGCTTCCTTTCTCCCCCTCGTCCACCCTTGTGCTCCCCCAAGCAGCAGCCTCTGCACGCGTGCCGGCTGAGGGGTTGCAATTACTTTTTGCCCTCATGCAGAAGTGGAGATACTTGTACTCACTATGCACTGAATCACGATGAAAGATACTTTTGGCCTTAAAACTGCAGAAATCATGAGACGAGGGTCAGCCTGCGGCTCTGTGGATGAGATCAAAATTCCCCTTGATGTCAGCAGAATTTCTCTTTGGGTATCACATCAGAAGAAGGTAATGGGGCCCACTATGCAGTTAACAATGGGGCAACAGGAGATGATTTTGTTCCATGATTATAGTTTTGCTTTTTAAAACTTGAATAAACCCCATAGCTTTTAATGAACAATCTTTTTTTTATTTCTTTTTCTTCTTTGGACCTTTTGGACTAAAACATATGTATTGCTAATCCCATCTTTTAAAAGGAGCTTTCCCTGTTCCCCCAACCAAACACTCTTCAACAAATCAAGGCTCCTACATACTTGGAAGATGTCTGAGGTATTCCAGTGCTGTGTTCACTTCTGAGTTTGTAGAAGCGGACTGAAAGCTTAGTGTAATGGAAAAGACTGCTGAAAACTTTGCTAAACAGATGATCACATTCCTGAGTTTGTTTTACTTAGTTAGCATTTTTGCCTGCTGTGAGGTGTTTTCCTTGGATGGTTACCTACAAATACAGCACTGACCTCAGTGTGCATGAAGCAGGCCAGCACAGACAAACAGAGCCAATTGGACATGCTCTATAAATCATCACCCACATCCTTCCAGCAGCAAAAATAAAAAGGAAAGGAGGAGGGGGTAAAACAACTGGTGAATGTTCCACATGAGGAAATGGAGGCTATTTGGTGTCACCAGCTGGAAATACTCAGAGTGCTAAAGAGAAAGGTACCAGCATGAGCTAGCTCTGGGCTGGATAAAGCACTAATTATAAATAAGTGCTATCATCTTACAGATGTCTTGTATGGGCAAAATAATAGGGCTAAAAATGCTCTCTGCTTTAAAAGGCACCCATCTTAAAGAACAAGCACAGAAATGCAATACTAGGACTTGTGAAACAAGCCTTAAGTTGAACTCTCTTAGCATAGTCTCTCCCATAGCATAACTCACTCTGGTTCTTCAACTACAGACATGGCTGAGGTGATTTCTACTTCTGTGCTGGACCAAACCCTAGACAAGCACCCAGGTTCTCTCCTATCCCCATTATCCACAGAGGAAAACTCATCATGGGATTAAGCAGGTGAAGGAGTCCTGCTGCCCTTCCACCACATCTTCAGTCTGGATGAGTCACAGAGCAGGGAACATTCCACTGCACTGGTCAGCTTACATTTAGGTTGAGACACTTCACATTGTCTGATTTAGTTAGGATAGATTATTTTCTTGGAAGAAAAATAATCTTGAGGAAACCCAAGATTTACCAGTGTGACAGTTCTCCTGACCTAGCAGTGCATTTGAGGAGGGACTGAAATTTTACTTTCCTGTGTACCCAGTGACCTTTCTAACTGCTAAGTTACAGCACCAAACTTGTTCTGACTCTAGTTCAGTCCAAACGTCTGCATTCTGTATAAATGGCCATTAATTAAGGACTGAGAGACTAACCTGGATTCTCAGTATTCTTCCTGGTACATCTACTATTTTAAGTCAAATTGTTGCTTGAAAGTATTCAGCCTGACCCTTTGTAAGGAAAGACATATCCTAGGGGGCCTCTCTCAGCAAGAGGAATCATAGCTGAAAATCCCGAGTGAAAACACACATCTAATTACTTTTGGAGATCTGGCCCAAGTCTTACTCTGCTCTGTAGCACGTCCTGCTGTATAGCTCTAGGAGTCCTTTGATCATTCTCTTTGCTAACACTCCTTTGCTTTGAAGAGAGGGCCTTGCTGTTTTCCACTTGGTGATAGAGAACATATAATTAACGGTTGCAACACTTAAGTCCTTTTGGCTACATCTGCCTTAGCAAATACAATGGACCAGTAACTGTTCTCCAGCCCTGAGGCCAGCTGGCATGTCATCACTCACATCCATACAGTTAAACTGTCTTGTCTGTTCCCCACCACCACCTTCATCCAAAACGTGGAGACTGTGTTCAGGTTGCCCACTGGCTTGTGCTGTGCCCAGGCACTGGCCGGGACTGCTAGCAGGCCGTGGCCAAAATTATGTCGGGGGTGATGCTAATAGGTAAACTCTACAGAAGACAGGGTGCCAGGGCACAGACCCATATCCTGGTTCATTTTACCTTGCTAGCGTAGGCATGGTATTTGTGGATTTAGCCTTCACAAATGGCCTCGATATGTTGGAAGCAGCTTCCCTGGCTTTAGGCTGTTTTAGTGAAAAAAAGAATAATGCTAGGCTCAGCATGCAGCCGGTGGAAAAGGACATTTCCAGAGGAGAATTCAGAGCTTCTGATACAAGCAACACACACGCACAACAACAGCAAAACCAAAAAGTAAATAAAATCCAGGTCAACAAAATGTGTGATGCAATGATGGGAAGAGGCAGCAAAAATATCAAGAGGCATAAAGAAAGTACTCCCAAATACAATGTTTCTGCTTCAAAAAGATGAAGGATACTCTTGATCTGCTTATTTTTTGTAGGGCTGAAATGCCTTCAGTGGGTAAGCATTTCTGGTTGTTCTGGGCAGATCACCACATCATAGCTGCCAGGTGGCTCTAACCTAGAGGAAAGATTACAGACTCATTTTCATCATAAATCACTAGCTATAACATTCCAGTGCACTCACCTCATCAGCTGGTACAAGATGAATATAAAACTCTCCAAAGAATTTTGGTGCAGGCCACTGGCAAACTCCTCCTAGATATACATATGAGTTGACTGGAAGGAACTTGTAAATGCTGAAAATAGTTCTTGTCCATCAGTAAAACGGCTGATGCCAGCAAGGCTCTCTTAGAGCCATTTGTGCCTGTGCCTGGTTTGCCAGCGAGTGTCTTCGGCTTCAGAGATCCGTGAGTACTGTCAAACTGGCGCAATTTACAGAGCAAGAAGCCTACTGCAGAGAAACGTTCCCACTAGCAGCCTCAAAGCTGGTATTCTGCTCGGTTCAGTATAGCAAGAAGTATGCTAGAGAGGAAAGTGCTTTGGCTAACAATGATAGAGTAACTTATTTCATTAGAGAAATGATGTATTAAATCACAATGTTTGGAAAACATTAATTTCCATCTTTGGAAGGAATGAGATTGCTTTGCCTCTTTCTTTTTTTCCTTTAAGGGAAGAAGTAAGAAGCAGGGAACAAAACCTAAAAAAAAGTCTGTGAGCAAAGTATGTTTCCTGGTTTGGTTTTTTTGGGTTTTTTTTTTTTTGCCTTCCTTACCCAAATTGTAAATATCATTTGCTACATAGTACTAGTTTAGGCATTTTCTGGGTAACATACTAAAATCAGTTCCATTCATTATTTTGGTATTGTAACTTCAAAATCAAAACCTTGCCTTGGAACCTGACATGTGCTATTTCAAAATCTAGCTTTTCCACATTAATCTCTCAGATTCTCTTCTGGTTTTCTTTTTCTTGAATCCTCACCTGTATATTGTTTGCAAATTGTGCTTGTATCAAATATTGGTACTGTCTATTCTGTTAATAATGGTAACGATTTTCTGACATAGCTCTCAAAGCAAAGAAAGCAGTAGTTTGTCTCACTAACCTAGTCAACAACGAAAAGCTACAACTATTACATTTATTGTCACTTTTAAAACAAAAGCCTAGCCAACTGGAAACATGATCATGTTTATATATGTATAAGTTTGTGTACATATTTTATAAATATAGAACTCACATGTAAGTGTGGGAAAAATTGATTTAAAGTTTCCAAACTAATTAGGCAATATGAAAAATTATTTCAAATAAAGAGGAAACTAAAAGCTCAGGCAAAAGTATTTTATATAAAGTATAATAAACATATGGAACAAGTTAGCAGGAAAGGCAACTGCAGCAACGTGCAGAAATGAGTTGAAGAGACACCTCTGAAGATTTTTTTTTTCCTTTTTTTTCTCCTTTCTCTCTTTTCATAGAGGAGGAAAAGATTAAGAAGCACAGTGAAAAAGCAGGGAAGTAGGCTTAAGATATACTGGGGGGGAAAAGAAAGCAAGTGTGCATGTGAGGCCAGATGGCTTTTTCCTGTTTCTTAAAACATCTTATGTTCTTGACATGGGCCTCATTTTTAAACTGAACTACAGGCCAGCAAAAACAATTTTTACTAGGGAAATCATCCATGTCCAACTTGTAGACACGATGCCTTGTTCAGCTGAATCCCTGTCTTTGGGTACAGCAGCCCTGGCCGGTATCCTGACTCATGCTCTTCTCTCCCTTCCCCAGCACCTCTGCTGGGCTCCTTGCAGGGCTCAGAACCTGCACCCAAAAAACAGAGATATATTGCATGGCAAAGTGCCTTGTTGCGTGGGTGCTGTGCCGATTCCCTGAACTCCCACGTTCCACTGCTCATTTCTATCTCCTCTCCTGTTGGGATTTATCAGCTTGTTCACAGATCCTCCCTGAAATGTCCCTACTTGCGGCACCTCCCTCCCCAGCAGTGTTGGTGTGGGGGACTTTCCCATTTTGGTGCATCACTCAGTACACTTCTTTATTGGATTCAGCACCGTGTGGTGCTCAAAGGCTGCTGAAATGCATGAACAGAGCATCTCCTTTCTCATAAGACAATGCATTTTATATAGGTGAAGAACCTTGTGACAAACCTCAAAACCACATAGCCAGAGCAGGTTTGCATCATTCTCTTGGCAAAGTTCATGTACCAGCTATGGTTTAACAGAGTTTTTTATGTTTGCTGACTCAGATATTCCTTTAGGATATAGAAATGAAACTGTCACTAACTGACCTGCTGCTATTTTCCCAGCTAATGTGCTATGCGTGTTACAGCTGTCGACCATGGGATTAGCAATCTCCATGGCAAGAGATGTTCCTGATAGACACTGGATTCCCAGCTATGAACAAGTATGTTTGGCTAAATCACATAAAGGAGTTGCAGCCTGAGACGCATTTTTTAAATAGCTGAAAGATTTTATCTCTACCACTGAAGAATTTTCACTTCTGCTAAATTATGAATAATGATATTAAAATACACATTGGTGTAAACCTCACCCCAGATAAGAAGATCTTGCCCATCACATGGCTACTTCATTCAAGTCAATCTTCATTCCTCAGGAAATCTTGATATAGACAGTGCTAAAACCTTTTAAAAATATCAAAGTGATTACAGACATTTCCCAAAAGATTTGAATAATAATACCAAAACCAAAAATTGTATGGCACCTAATTTTCAGCTGGGTTAAGCTAAGGTATTTAACATATACACCAATTGAAAATTTATTTTTGGGACTGTATGTGCTCCAGGAAGGGTGAGACACACAGAACAAATCTTTCTGTAAAATAGCTTGCATCCTAAATAGACTTGAAATTCTCATGTAGAGAGTCCTATTGAAAGTAAGAGTCACAAAATAACAGATGAAATGTCCTGGTTATCCATGCTAGGCAAGATAAAGGTTTACAACTATGTAAGCGTAAACAATGATGGCAACACTGATTTTCTTTTGTTGAGAAATTGTAATTTTAGATGGGAAGATGTTCTGAATTAAATTGTTTTGGGTTTGTGTGGCAAGGTTTTGGTAGTGTGGAGGCTGCACGGGGGGGCTTCTGCAAGAAGCAGCTAGAAGCTTTCCCTAGGTCCGACAGAGTAAACAGTCGGTCCTGCTGCTGACCAAGGCCGAGCCCACCAGTGACGGTCATAACACCTCTGTGATAACATATTTAAGAAGAAAAACCCCACAAACAGCTGCTTTTTATTGTCAGAGAAGGGAGTGAGAAGATGTAAGAAACTGTGTAGGCATCAAGGCCAGAGGAGGGGGAGGAGGCACTGAAGGCACCAGAGGGGGAGATTCCATGGAGAAGACCATGGTGAGTCAGGCTGCACTCCTGCAACCCATGGAAGATGATGGGGAGTAGAAATTTGACCTGCAGCCCATGGAGGACCCCGTAGCCACACATTTAACTCCCAGCATCTTTTGGCCAGTGGCTATGAGAAAACTAAACCCAAAAACTATAGTAGTGCCAAGGAATTGTAAACCCAGCCTGAAGAACTAAATTAGTACTTACTCTGCTGAATACAAAGAAAAAATATGATCCTGATCCCCAGTTCTCTGTAACATTTACTAGTCTAGCCGTCCTTTCCCTGATGCCTGTCACCCTTTTTTGTCTTAAAATATTACACACAAAAAATATTTCATAAGCAGATTAACAGCAGTTCCCAAGCTGTACTTGAAATTTGATGCATCTTTTTCAGATCCAAAGAAGAGCTTCTGCATCCCAAAGTTTGCCAGGTTTTCCAACCATACATTGCTCTAAAAATGATAAATTATTTCTCCTTAAAACCCCTGCCTCAGGTGAGCTTGTTTAATCCAGGGTCCAATATGATTCCAAGTAAAGTGAATAGAAAATTTGCCATTGCCTTCATTATAGCAGGACCCAGTTGTTAAATTGCAAGAAGAGAGCTGTTCCTACTGAGCGAGATTATTGATTGCTCAACAGCTTCTTTTCTGAGTGGGGAATTAGGAATTTGATGGGGGGAAAAATTAAAAATATTTCTGCATTTAAACCAGATTACCCTAATTTCAAGATTAATGATGACTCTAAGAGCAAGCATGCAGCCCTAGAAAGTAAACAGATGACCACAGAGAAGTAACAGGACCTAAAATATTATTTACATTTTGATGCAATTGCTCAGTGGAATTTCAGCAGATGAAATCATCCCATAAAAGGGGGAAGGGAAAAGTTTTCTTCCCTTCTCCCAGGACAGAAGAAAAGAACCAGAGCATGCATGTTTGTTTATGTGACACAAATGTGTTCTTATACAGGGAATAAAGACAAAGAAACAGAAAAGAACCCCCCTCAAATATAAACTCCCCAAATCAAAGCAAGTTTACCTGTAGCCCTCCAGAGGATTCAGCAGGTCAGCAGAATGATTCTTGAAGCTTTATTTCTCTCCTGGGCCCTATAAATTGTGGGATCGGATGACAAAGCATTAAGCATCCACTAGCTGCCATATTTCCAAAGGCCTTACAATGGTTTCTCCATCCCATGAGGTGAATGCTGCAGGATGGGATGCCCAAATTGCTCTGCCAAATCAGTCTGATACCGATTGCTCCTCACACCCATGCAAGGTGTTATCCTGTTTGACATCTCAGTCTGGAAAACTGTGAAGTTACATCCGGCTAAATCTATCAGAAGCAACATTTCACTTGTTTTACACACTGCAGTCCCATTTAGACATTAGGCATTACCTGTTGGGGTTTTGGTCTAGTCTGTTGTTTTCAGAACTGTAGGATACTGGTGCTCCTACTTGAGTTTGCACCACTTGAGTTTGGTGACCACTTGAGTTTGGTAAATGCATAAAACGATCTCAAGCAGTCCCCTAAGATTTCCTCAGGCCCAAATCAAACAACTTCTCTAGGTACTCTCTCATTTGATTTACTTTATTCTGGCTTGAATTCTTACTCTTTAAGTGCAAATGTTATCCAGCTGAAGCAAAACAGCATTAGATATTTTTTGTTCTTTGCAACTGTTATTATTGTCCCCTCAAATTGTGAGGCCATTGTTTTCTTCATTTTGCTGCTACTGTACTTATGAAATGTTTTATTGTCACACATTATTGATTGTTATTTTAACTCCATTCTCTGCCTGTTCTGGCAATTTTTAATTTTTTCTGTTCTTTTCTAATATTTCAAGAATTAATAATTGCTGCACTGGTTTGTTCTTGCAAAAAGACATAATATGCATCAGAAGCTAGACTTGAAAATGTCCACAGGATATAAAGGTGACAGTTAGCTGCTGCATATTGGCTGGAATAAAAGTATTTAGATAATAGAACACAATTTACTGTAGTTGCAAACTGATGGGATGTCACAGTCCTAAGCACCAAGAACCTCCAGCCCCTGTGGAGCAACAGGGAGGACTGCTTCACAAGAACTACTTCCATTACCTGCAGTGAGATTGCCATTTGGCAACAGAGGACTTCTTGCAAGGACCCAAGAGCAAAAAATACGTCAGCTGTTGGGGGTAGGCATTTTATTAAACTTCTGGAACAAGCTGAAGCCTAAGAAAGAGTAGAGTGCAAGTAGCTAAAATTACTGATTCCTCTATCTCTCTAAGGATTGTAAAGTCTTCAGGAAGGAGTGTTGCCAAATGGTGGCAAGTAGAGACAAATACCAACCTGCTTTGGGTGACTGAGAGGTAGAAAAATGACTATCTAGATAATGATTCTCAAACTAGTAAAGGATGTGTAATCATTATTATTTGTTTTTTGCTTATAGTAAGACCTGTAGAAACTTTTGTATTTGTAGAAATCGTATCCACAACCAACATAGAACAAAGCATCTCTTGCTTCAGTTTGTACAAAAACTGTCAAGGCTCTCTCCTGGATAATGTAACAGTGCTTCTCCTAATTAATAAATGCAATTACTTTAAATCTGTCATAAAAGTGTAGAGTTTAACTGGACTACATGGGGACATGTTATAACATTTAAAATACATTTTATGAGATATTTCATGATAAATTATAACTGTGGGATTCTCAATAACGCATTTAATTACACCTGAAAATGCAAATAAACTGAAAGCAGCCAAA
This sequence comes from Porphyrio hochstetteri, assembly GCA_020800305.1. Taxonomy (NCBI): domain Eukaryota; kingdom Metazoa; phylum Chordata; class Aves; order Gruiformes; family Rallidae; genus Porphyrio; species Porphyrio hochstetteri. Next base: position 107,619,917 of record CM036907.1, read on the forward strand.
AGGATGTTGATTCCGTTCAAATCAGAAAGACAATAAGATCTATAAGTCAAAACAATAGAGAAAGTAATAGACAAGCAAAGGGAACGATTAATGGCACTCATCACCATAATCTTGTTAATTGTATGTTTCAAGTGCCCTTCTTCTCGATAGTATTCAATGACCTTTTCAAATCACAGATACAATCTTCCTCCAATCAGATATGCCCTCAATATAAAATTCAGTCACTTCTTTTTTTTTTTTACAAGTTTAGATCAGTAAATAGGTGCATTTGTTTCTATTCAGTTTTCCATTAAGCAAAGAAGGTTTCTAAAATGACAATATTCCACTGATTTGGGAACTCTCTGAATTCATCGTTAGGTGCTAGAAAACAATGATCCAGCTCTCGGACTATTTCCCAATGCAGACCAGTTACAATGATAATATCAGTCATTTTTCTTTATATCAGAAACTACCTAAAGCAAATGGCATGTTCTATTGACTTCAAACTGGGTATATGTCAGAAAACCATCGCAAAAAAAATCTTATGCTTCCTATCACAGAAGATAAGGCCAGACTTGCACTGACATGGGTAAAAAAAAGAGGTCTTGTCTTTTTAAAAAGAAATACATGCAGTTCCAGATTCTTGGGCAGATTCATGTAAAAAGACCTTGAGCTGCTCACACTAGTTAGTTGTTTCTCTGTTGTTAAATAGTGGGTTCAGTCTGTGGCACAAATAGGCAGTTTTATTCATATTTATGTCTCTTGAATGCAAACAAAGTAAAATAAATAAAAATCCCCAGGTGGCTTGTATGTGTTACGTATTGAAAAGGAAAGTAAGGTTTCTCAAAAACTCTTTCTGGAAACATATTTTTAACGAAAAGCATGTCCGATTAAGATGGAATTTACCATGAACAGGTTGTGGCAGCCCATTTCTTGATAATTCTCTGTATGTGGTGCTTGTAAGTGATGGAAGCAGGAAAGGAATAGGCCTGTGTGAAGTTGGGGATTAGAAGAACTTGCTTCTCTTCCTTTTATAGGTAGATTTCCTGATGTTCCTTTTGTTCAGCATGTGCTTAGCATTCCGCTGAGCGGGTGACTTTTACTGTGAGTAGGTACCTTTTACTAGTATTTGTAATGTAACTTGGCTTTCTAACATAGAGAAATGGACAACTGTCTAAAGGAGCTACCATAACTGATCATCTTCATGCCTGCTACATGTATCTTAGTGATTAACATGGGGCAGGTGAACGTGTGATGGTTCACAGTGGTCTTTCAACAAACGTGGGAACAAATCCCAGTCTTGAAATGTGCTTGAGAAAATGCTTCAAGTGTTCTGACTGAAGCAATACTCAGAGATTGCTGGCAACGTGCGTGCTGATGTGAACAGCCATAGTACTCCAGGTGTCATCCTTTTTGCGTTGAAAATATACAGTGAAGAGCTGCATGGGTGGGGACCACAACTGTCATCCTAGTAATGGGGTGAGTGCTGAAATGGTCTTCCCAGAAGTCCACCCGGCTGTGACAAGGTCATCTCCGTCACTCAGAAGTGCTACCTCTTGCAGAAATAAATCACAGTATTTCTCCTCATGCGTATCTCCAGGAGGCCCTCAGAGGCTCTGCAACATTCATTTTCATCTGCTGTAGCAGCAGGGATGCTCACTCACCATCTCCATCTCTTCTAAGAAATGAAGGTATGCAAAGCCATCCCTGAGTCAGCTAGCACATCCACACATTCAAAGCCCTCCAAGACAGGCTGGCCACATGAAAGCTTCCTCACGTGTCTGGGGTCTGCTGCTGTGGGCTGAAAACCTGCCAGAGACTCTTCTATCAACTTAGTGGTACAGGCAGTGGCTTTCCAGAGCCAGTGCCAGGACATTGCTATGCTCTCCAACACTGTTTCCTACGAAGCCATGAGGGAAAGGTGATTGTCATCCTTTAATATTTGTCTCCCTTTCATGTACTGTGCAAGTGACATCAATAGCAAATGGGTAAGAACCAAGGCTGCCCTTCTATTGTTTTATAGGAATAGTCATATACAGTATACTAAAATTTTCATTTAGTACAAATAATTGTTTGGTGGGCATGAAATCGATAAGTCAAATCCTAGTCAGCTCTGGTGAAATGGCAGCACATCTTGTGCATCTGACAAAGTTGCCTATTAGAGACATGTGCTATCTCCAGCTTATAGAGAAACCCCCAAGGTTCTGTTACAGAAAAGCAACACGGGGGGAATGATCAGAGGGCAAGAGAATGGTCAGGAAAAAGCAAAAGAAAAAAAGGAAACAGAATGCCCTGTAACAATAAAAAAAAAAAACAAAACAAAACTTCTGAAGGAAAGAAGAGAAAGCACAAAGGGAAAGAGAATAAACAGAAAGGAGAAAGGTAGTATGGATTAACACAAAAAGATCAGGAAGGAGAAAACAAATGAGACTATGCCTTGGGGACAGAAAGAAAAAATATCATAAAAGAGTCTACATTTAGACTTCTGGAATTGATTTTACTTGCACACTTAACAGCTAAATATACAGTATTTCTCTGAAAAACTTTCATGAGTCAGTGTGGAAAGAGAACGGAGTGGAAGATGATAACTTCAAATAATGAATGCTGATGTCATTTGAGAAAAATCTTTACTTATTCCTCTGCACAAAACTCAGCCACTGGGCTGCTGTGGTTGAAATAAAAATACTTTCCACTTGACTTTTTTTTTTATAGTGAATTATAAACTCTACAAGAAGAAGAACTGAAGCCAGCATCTCTTATGCAAGACTGGATGATGTGTGCTGCTCTACAACTGCTGTCGTGTTTTTGATTTGCTTGAATTGATTTGTCTTTACTTGTTCATTTCTCTGTGTACATTATCTCTCAAAAATCTACCAACATCAGCCATGGGCTAACCAAGAGCAGAGCCACTGTTATCAGTAGGGAAAAGAGATTGTATAAAAAAGAGGCTTTTACAAAAACGAGAAAATGTCATTGCAAAATTACTCAAAAGGGCTTACAGCCTTCTTAAAAAGGAGTCAGTTGATGGTCTAAATCAACCATAGCCAAATCCATGTTGCAGCAGAATTAGGAGATGATCTTTATGAAGTGAGGACTGACAGGGGATCACGGGTTTTAGCAAATGATCCAACTTATGGACCACAGGAGATACTCAGAGATTTGAAGAACTCATAGAAGAAAAATCTCAAGAAGGGTAATAGAAGGTTTCAGCTCCTGCCTGCTTTTTGTGAACACTTGAACAGTGTCAAGGGCACTGTTCCCAACACAGTGAAACCTGCCATATGTTAGCACCCCCTAAATGTGTAAAGATATTCACCTCTGGCATGAAACATCTTGGGACAATGGAAAGTGTTATAATATCAACTCATCTTGAGTAGAGAGGATTTTCGTTTTACCATCTGCATTTAAAATGCAGTAGTGCTTAAGATTTGCACAGAAGATGAAATACTAACGGCATGTATGGACCAGAAACAGCACAGGGCTCCACAGTGATGGCTGTGTCCTTATAGCATTATAGCCTGCATATTTAGAGACCAAGATGTATTCTGGGCTGTCGTTCACGATATCTGGAAATAAGCCTGATACGAGAGTTACCGTCCTCAGCATTTAACGCCAGCAGTCACCAACGCCCTGGGAGAGACTCCATACTGCATGGAGTGTCCACTCTTGAAAAGCTTCCTAATAAATCAGAAATCACTGGTAGTGGGGCAAATGTACAGATGTCAACATTCTGAATCACAGAAACACAGGATGGTTTGGGTGATCAAAGATCACCTAATTCCCACCTTCCTGCCATAAGCAGGGACACCCTCCACTAGCCCAGGTTGCTGAAAGCCCCATCCAACCTGGACTTGAACACTGCCAGGGAGGGGGCAGCCACAGCTTCTCTGGGCAGCCTGTGCCAGGGCCTCACCACCCTCACAGGGAAGCATTTCTTCCTAACATCTAATTTAAATCTATGCTTACTTCAAACCCATTACCCCTTGCCCTATCACCACACTCCCTAATAACCAGCCCCTCCCCAGCTTTCCTGTTGGCCCCTTCAGGTACTGGAAGGCTGCAATAAGGTCTCCCTGGAGCCTTCTTTTCTCCAGGCTGAATAAGCCCAGTTCTCTCAGCCTATCCTCATCTGCCTGGATGATAGTCAGCGCCCTCTGAACTTGGGTTAGAAAGAGCTAACTTCTAACAGAGCGCCACATGTTGTGCCCTCTGAGAGCCTGGCTTTGACTTCTTGTTCAGCATTGGAAGACTACTCCAGCTTGCCTGAAGGGAGGCTGACTTGTGAGGTCAGTAGCTGTTGTCCTTTTAAAGAAAAACCCTTCAGAAGTATTTTTGTTAATGGACAGATTGGCTGTATGGAGGAAAGACGCAGAAGCTGTAGTGTTCCAAGAGCAAAGCTCCACCAGCCCACCTGAGCCCAGCTCACTGCCTCCTCTATGTAGTTCAGCACTTTGCCCCAGTGCACTCTCAGCCCAAACACTTTCTGTTTAAGTCACCCTTCCTATTCCTGCTTCCCTGCGGTGATGTTCTTGCAGCATCTGGATCTGTTCTTAGTAAAGCACAGGAAAAGAGTGGAGTGAAGCTGCTGTTATTAGCGTTACACATCAGTGCCATGGAGATCACAAAGAGTTTGCCTATATTTGTATGGTGTCAGTCTGCATTTTCACAGTTTTCTGTCTCTTCCAGTTCCTGTAGATCCCCCAGCTGCAAATAAGTTCACCATAAATTGAGCTTTTCCATCACCCACAGAACTTTGAAACTTATAAAACTTCTCAGACTCTCCATTTCCATACAAGCTACAATAATTCTTGCTAAACTTTGTATTTAAAATAACTGTACTGTGTATGTATATTTCCCTGCATTACGTAATAGGAAGAGAGATCTGGTATCTAACACAGGGCTGAGTGGTGGGTTTTTTTCAGTGAGCTACAATAACTCCATATGCCAAAACATTAAAATAGCTCCAGTTTTTTTTGTAAGTGGGAATAAGGCATATGCAACTTTCTCCATATGAATTTTTAACCTGCTATCTCCGAACTCCCTTATAAGCAATGTGAGGATGTAAAACTTACTCTTGTTCAAACACAATTTAATCTTAAGATGATCTCATGAATATTTACCAAAAATAGATATTTAACTGGTAACACATACCATACCACCTTACTATCATATTTTCAATGACAAGAAACATGAGCACATCTTGACATAGGTAAATGTTAAAAATGAGTGGGTTGATTTAGCTAACTGACAATATATTTATATGTTTTGATGTTTTATTTCTCTAAGTCCATGTATCCAGCAAGGTAAGGGTTTGCAACACTACTTTTCATAATGAAAGCAAATTAGCATACCCCTAGCTAGTATGTTTGGTTGTTGGATTTTACCCCTTAACCTTTAGCTAAAATGTGCCACATGCAAAATGCTTCAACTCTAGCCAGCAGTTCTTAGTTTAGCTTACTTGAGGAAGCGTGCCTGCTTACATTTATAATTACTGTGGGTTTTTTGGCAATAAAACACAATGGAAAGCCTGCTTATAATTTAGTAAGCATCTTCCTCACTCATACCATCCCAGACTTCAAATCTCTCTCTGAATGTCCGTGGTCCTGCCTATCAAATTAAAAATTCTTGGTTTTCCATCTAAGATTTTGTCCAGTTCTTTTCCTGGACGAATTTTGTTTCTCACCTCACCCACACACATGCAGTTAGTATGTGAAGGCAGCCGGGAAGCACAAGGGTGACCAAACATCTTGTTAAGATGTTATGGGGCTAAGATTTGGAGGAAGGGCCAAAACAGAGATTAATGGCTCCTAAGCCTGAACAGAGGGAGAGGGTGAAGGAAAAAAGGAGTGGCAACCTGCTGAGAAAAGTGCAGGCAAACATTTTCCAGAGGAGAGAAAGCCAAAATTTCTGAAAGGCTTTAAGCAGTGAGCTTTACCATCCTAGATGCACTTCATTGTTTGTGTCCACATAGTGTCCTCCTTGTCTGTACATGCCTCCTGCCATCCCACACCCCACTGCCCGAGCGGCCACTCTTACCTCGTTTTCAGTAACAAGTCAGTCAGTTCAAAACAGCACATGGAAAAAAAAAAAAAAAATCACAGTATATCAGCAAAATATTCCCAAAATATTCAGTCCAAAGCTGAGTCACCCTGGCGAGGTGCAGCCAGACTGGCTTCAACCTCAGCTCCTGGGCTTAATTTCCCATTGGCCAAGTGCCTTCACAGCTCTGACTCAGTTAACATGAAAATACAGGGAGAAAAGACGAACACGGACAGAAGCCCAGCTGAATTTGGACAAGATGCTGTTTTATTACACTGTCTTCCTACTTTTCCGCCCTTCTTGGCGTTTTCTTGTTGTTTGGTTAGCTTTGTGTTGTGTCACCTCTGCGTACACTTTGGCTCTTCTCCGCTGGCATGAAATGCTCTGCTGCCATAGCTGAAAATGCTGAGCCAGCCTCAGGGGTCTTGTGAAGAATGTTGCTCTGTTGCTCCATACAATTTAGCTCAGTGTTATTGCTTGTAAAATAATCCTCTTTTAAATACAACCACCTTACAACCACTTTACAGGCTCCCGTGGCAATGAATTCCACATGCTCCTTAAGGACCCTGTACTGGGTTTTATTTACCACTCATCATATTCTTTGTATAGTTGCTCTGAAACAGCCAAACGGGGAGAGAGAAGCACATTTATTTTGGCGTTTTACTGTATCTTCTACATTCTTAACCCCTTCAGCCAGCCACCTTTTACCAAATATGAGGAAAATTGCTATCCCTATTACTATTTAAAATTAACCAACAGTCCTAGAATGATTTAGGTAACACAAAGGGTTTCCACAGCCTCCTTCACAGTGTTCATATGATATATCAGGTATCTTATATGTATTCATTTATGATAACTGCGTTCACTGATTAAATCAAGAGTCTACATTTCCCTTTACTGGTAGGTTTAAATTACTGACTTATTCTAAATAATCCAGATTTTTCTTTTGAGAAATACACATTTGAATTAGTAGGGTGTGAAACTAATAGATGGCCTACTGACCTCTAATAAATGCGCCGCTATCCTTTCACCATTGCATTTCAGTTGTCTAATGTGAATATGAAAGCACTGTAATTCATTTTCTGGGGCATTTGTTCCACTAAGAATTTCTGAACAGTTTTTTCTACCAGAAAAATCCACCTTGACCTACCTTGCCAAGATCCCTGTTGAGCCAATTTGAATACATTACTTTAACAGCTTGAGTTTTTATGAAAAAAAGAATTGAAATAACTTCTAATCTGATGGTATGTATTTACACTTATTTACTTATTTAGACTTACTCCCATCATGTCTGTGCTCTTCATCATCTCCCTCACTTACACACTACTCACTTTGAGAGGACAAAAAAGAGCATTGGAGACCCACTAAGTACAAAATCTGCCAAAACTGCCTTTAAACAAATGGAGTTGTAATCCTCTGGTGAACAAGTGCCAAACTCTCTGACTTGGCATGTGGACAGACACCAAACCATGTGGCCATACTCACCAACAAGATGGCCTGAGTGTTGGAAGCAGAAAGTGACTGTTTCAGGCAGAGTCCCATAGCAACAAGGATATATGTGCACTAGATGGCACCAAGAGGAGATCATGATCCTCCTAGCCACATCATTTAAAGTGTTAGGGAGGTTCTTTACCAGGGCTCAGTATAGGGATAGATCTTATGTGAGGAATAGATCCATGAAAAAAGGGATTAAAATTATCATGAATAGATCCATGAAAAAAGGGATTAAAATTATCATGTATGATAAACAGACAGCGATTACTCGCTTTAAGTATACCTGTATGCTGCACCTAAAATCTCAGAGTCCTGACCATTGGCAATCTCCCACTCTTTCCATAGATGAGTTTTAGTGTCTCTTCTACTTGAATTCTCCATGCTCCATCCTTCCTTTTAAGATTGATCACCTTAGACTCAATAAAAAAAAAACCAAAAAACCAGACATGTATTCCCTTCAGAGGCAGAAAATCATACAGCTCTGTACCATACTGTGCAACTTCAATTATATCAACAACAACAAAAGGCAACAGACAGCTCACAGACATCCAGAGTACATTTTTTTCCTATTAAAAAGACATTAAAAATATTAATTCTCCACATTCTCAGTTTGGTTTCCAGTGAAAAGTACAGTTGATTGAAATGTTAATGAGGGAAAAGGAGAAGAGCAAGGAAAAGATACTATGAATCTACAAAGATGATTTTGCAAAGACACAGAAAAAGCTAATTATTAGAATGTCTGTCATCAGGCATTATCATGTCTGTCATCTGGCAGTACCAGCAATGCCGTGCAGTGACCTCCTGATGTATACTAGAAACTGCTCACTTGCATGTACAGAAACCCATCTTGATTTCGTAGAGATGAGTGAACTGCTGGAATGATTTTTTTTTTTTTTAATCTCTTCTTTTCCTCTTGAGTCCTTCAATATGAAAAACAAGCCTTGAAATATTTGTTTATTAAAACTCATCAACGTTTTGAGGCTGTGGGGATCCCCTTCTGTGAAGTGTAAACACAGGTCATAGTCACCCTGACCTCCCTAGAATCTGAATTTTATACCTGGCTACAGTCTTTTTGGTAATAACATGGATTCATCAGGGTTTTCTTTCATGGCTGTATTTGCAGAGCTAGGAGACACGCTACTGTTACAGCTAATTGCCCTAATGACAGCCTAACCTGTCAGCGTATCCTGCTGTTTCCTCTTAACTCTCCTCCCTCTCCAGGTATCTGGAGATATGTAAACCAGCACTCATCTTTTCTGCTGATGCAGCCATACCAAGAGCCAGGCTTTTCTGAGATTTCAGTGGGAAACTCAGGAATTTAAGCACAATGGTCGACTGGCTAGCAGTGTACTTTATCAGAAGGCAAAGTTAAATGTAGTAACTTTGTAACCACTGAATCACAGCTTTATTCACATTCTTCACAAGGACAGTTGGAAGTGTTATTATTTGAAAACAAAATGAAAGATTAAGTGCCTACCATTTCACAGAACCATAGAATCTTTAAGGTTGGAAAAGACCTGTAAGATCAGCAAGTCTAACCATCTGTCCATTACCACCATGTCAACTAAACCATGCGCCAGAGTGCCACGTCTACACATTCTCTGAACACCTCCAGGGATGGTGATTCCACTGCCTCTCTGGGACTGAATTTGCCTTTGCTAAGGTAGAATAAAGGGTCTAAATAGAAATATAAGCAAATGAAATTGATCTAATGCCTCTAGGGGGGAAAAAAGTTATCCTTAATTTGACATGTATGATATAATTTTGGAAAAAAAAAAATCCAACTCCACTAATAAATCATAGAGGTGAAATATTTCCTATGCTGTAGCAAAGAATTAACATTTTCCTGGAAAACTTAATCTTGTAAAGATATGTTTCTATATGGCTCATGAGCTTTTGATTTAGAATGCAAACTTTCCTAAGAAGAAAATTTTCATCCAAGGAAAACTCCTCCAAGAAACTTTTGTTGACTTCAAAAATGTTGGGTCAAAAGCTAGTAGCAAATTACTGTGGTTGTATATGACCATTTGATAGAATGGTATTCCAGTTTACATTCATTACTCTGATCTATCTACCAAATTTAATAATGAGCCATGGTGACTGACAATCTCCTGGGATTCTATAATAATGATAAAGTTATCAGGAAGTTGTGAATAGTAGAACCTTCAAGTCTTACACTGGACATGGACATGGATACATGGCTTCTTTTTTTCAAAACCTTGCCAATGAGGGGGTTGTGCAACCTTAACTCCCGTCCATCAGCCACTGCCACCACACAGTGGTGGAAGACAAGGAGTCAGTGAGGTGTCTGTGCCCCTCATGTGTGACTTCAGAAAACCTTTAGACAGCTTATAAGTAATATAATAAATAATTCTGTAATAAAAGATGAAACTTTGAAAAATACGTAAACTAACCTGAAAGTAAGAAAATGTGGAGATGTGAGAAAAGGGCTGATTTGCACATGGCCAGTGTTAACTAACGCCAGTGCTAAACCCGGTTTGAGGGACTAAGCGTGTTTGTTTGCTTATATTATACCTTTCAAGTCAGCTAATCATATCCTCATGTTTGCAGAGGTGGAATTTCTCATAATTAGTGGAAAATATAACAGCTTTATATAAAACAGGCTTGCAATAAAAAGCGTTTTGACACTTCCACACAGGTTACAATCTTGATAACTTTATATGGAAACAATCCAAGCCTGGCAAAGAAAAATAAAATCCCACAAAAAAACTGTTTGATATTTTTTTCCCCTTAGTAGTTAGATGGTTTTCCATGGCTTTACATGAGAGGTGATTTTATAGCCTTCCTCCAGCTGATTCTCCATACATTTAAAGTATTGGCAAATGTTGAACATATGTAGGTCAAAGTCACTCTTTTCAATTGTATATCATTTTTAGATGCAATGACTGTATATTAAAGAAACAGAAGAGAAGTAGCTGCGGCCCATGAAGACAAGGCTGCCCATGGCCCCACAGGAGAATCCTTCTAGGAGAGGGCTGTACCTACCCACTATCAACTGTGAACAACTCACTTTGGGAGAAGCTTTTATTAAACACTCAGAAGTGCACAGGGGTGCAGGGTTTAGACCTGTATTCTTCTATACATCCAATCCTGATTCTCACAGTGCCTCAGTTTCCTATTTTCAAATGAAAAATGTTGCAGCTATTGCAGTTCTCAGAAATTGAACATTCCTTTTTTAACATTGACATCAACTCAGAATTGTAATGAGTGTGTAACAATCCGTGCAGACAGTCCTGCAAATGAGAGATATCTAATGCCTCATAGGAAGCGTTCCTCACTTTTCAAGACCAGGGCTTTGATGTATTTTTCTTCCCCTGCTTTTCCCTTGCGCAAATAGCCTCTGAAAGCTGCCAGCCGCTCCCTCCCTTTTCCCTCCAGGCTGTTCAAATCCATCTAGGAGCAGTGCTCATGCAGCTGGCTAAAAGCAGAAAATGATGTCCTCCCGCGGATGCCTATCCCAACGTCGGGAGGACGCGTCTTGTCATCGCTTGGGCAGGACAGAAACTGCAACGCCATCTGTACAGCCGAGAACCTGAACGAGTGACTTGCCCCCACCCCTGCCCTGAGCAGCAGCCATGCAGAACTTGCTCAAAATGGCTAAGGTAGAGTATGTCTTACTCCGTAACTCCAGACACTTTGCTTCAGCAAAGCTATTGCTAATGGTCTCCTAGGGAGACAGAGTTTGACATGGTCTTCCAGCAATGAATTGATGGGCAATTTACCTACGCTTTTCTTTTGCTTTTAGAAATGGCCTTTCAAAAGAAAATTAGCTACTAGAGTTGGGACAACTTTTCTGCAGCATTTGCTTTCAAGATAATTACAAAAAAAAAAAAAAAAAAAAGGGTTTAAGCACAGGAATGCTCAGGGCAAGCAAGAAATTTTACAGAGCAGTTATATAAAATTCTCAAGTTAATAATGTCACAAAGCAACACACACACACACACATATCTCCACCTATCTCCCCGACACAGAAGACCAGTAGAATATCCAGTGCTTAAGAAAAATCCATACATTAAGATGCCTAATGTTTTTCCTCTTGGTAGATAAACGTACTTGGCCTTTTTGTAATAAGGCCACTTCTCCTTTCCGTTGGTGAAAATAGCACTAATTGTATTTTCTTGCATTTCCCAGTAACAAAACTCTATGAACAGGTGTATGAAAATAGACAACTGTAACAGACAAATGTAGGAGACACACTCAAAACCCCATTCATTTCACTAATTGCCGATGATTACTATAAAAATGTGTTGGTGCTTACTGTGACCTGCGAAGGGGAAAACAGTGAATCAATCAAGATTGCAATTATGCTCTGAATGCCCTTAATAACCAGGCTAAAATGGGCATTCAGCACATAATTAACTTAAAACACACAAGTTGGTGATGGTGTGTTTAAACAGACCCAACAGCAGTTTTTCACCATGTAGATCATCACCTTTGTGTGAGCTTCCCCCCAAGCATTGCTCCAGCAATGCAACACCACCCAAGAGAAGCATGAAGACAGTGAAGAAAACAGATTTTCCAGACACCTCCTCAAAGAAAAGCAGTCAGTAGTGGTTTGCTTGTTTGAGCATGTTCTCTTCAAATAAACCAGACAAGAAGCAACTACCTGCGGAGGGACACTCACTGTCGGCAACAGAGAACACACAGTAGTGCAAAATGGCCAGCAATGACCTAGAAAATATGTGAAGGCTTCATCTTCCCAATAATCCTTGCAAGGCCCCTAAAGTTAAATTTAAACCTGGCCACATCAGTGAAACACTGAACTGAGCAGTGTTTTGCCATATTCAGCAAAATCATACTTGCATCAACATGATGGTCTCTCCTGCAAAATAGCATTGAGTAACTGACCTTGGTGGATCTCTACTTTCATGATGAATTCCCTCCTTTTCACAAGTTGATTTTAAGTTTGAAGAGGTTTAGACAGTCATGGACTTTTCACTTTTATTTTTCCCTTTTCATTTATTACCTTTAGGCTGCCATCAAGAAACTGTACTCAACTGTGCTAAATTGTGGCCTTGCTTCTCATTTTTATTTCCTTCAACGACTCACAGCTGTTCACCTGTTTCCTTCACCTACAGAAAGTTATAGAAAAGAAACAAAACAAAACAAAGCACTGTAAATTGGGCAAAATATCTGTCCAAGTTTAATAGAGTTCTGAAAAGTTCGAGATTTACTGGTTTACATTTTCATTTCATAACCCACTGCAAGGTAAGAAAATTTTGAATTAATGTTCAACAGTACAAAGAGAACATAAAAAATGGGAAAAAAACACCAAACAGAATGACCCATATGAAAAAATGTCAGGCATATTTCATATGAATAGATTCAATACAAAACTTTAAGAACATTTTCTGAAAAATATTTGACAATTTTTTTTTAATATAAAATTGTTTACATGAAATTGACCAATTGAATGATTTATGTTTTATGTCACTGGAAGCAGAACTAAAATCACCTGTAAGTCTTGAGGCAAAACCAGCGATATTTTAATGGAAGACTCTATTCTAATTTTAATAGAAGATGCAAAGAGACAGCAATGCACATGTAAGTGACCATAGAATCATAGAATCACTTAGGTTGGAAGAGACCTTTAAGATCATCGAGTCCAACCACAGCCTTTGAATGCTAACAGTCACATGTTCATCTACCTTTCTGCAGTCAACGTGCACTCTGCTCACAAAAGCTTTTGCCACCTTCTACTCTTGCATGTAGGACAGTCTGAGCTGCACACAACCAGTGGCTTTCTTCAGTGGAGAGGCATGATTTTGCAGCAGATTTTTTTTTCTAATTTTTTTTTAAGGTGTGTATTTATCTAAAATTGGTCACAGGCACCAGGTGAGAGGCTCCGTAGGAAAAGAAAATTCAATTAAGATTGATTTCAATTAGTTACCTTGCAGTTAAACTTTTAGAAAGTAGGATCTTTTGCTGAGACATGGGGAAAAAAAAAAGGTTTGTACGTAAATATTGGAGTTAAGGTATATATGAACCTCACTTCTTTTTGTTTACTTCAGTCATCACTATTTTTTTTCAGAAAAGGATTTTCAGACTAGGAATTATTGCTCTAACAATGAAACATTATTCCGGATTAAAGCATACTCTGAATGACTCTCAAGCACACGACAATTTTCCTGGTGAGTTAAATCTCTCTGTATTTAACCATTTAGTAGTAATTTGCTGGAGCTGTAATGGTGTAAGACTGGTGGCAATAAAAAGGTCGCAGGTAGATGTAATATCTTGCATTAGAATAGGTAATACTAAAAGAAGCTTTCTGGCGTGCAACTTCTGCTAATGAAAGAGGATGGGAACACTTAGTTAAACCTGAGAGTCAATATAATTTACACAGCTACATTGGCTATGGCATCAGCACTGCCTGACAGCATATTTTGAGGACTTCTCCCCAGTATTGGCACTAGCCAGCATAATTGTTGTGCAATAATTTATGCTACAGTATCTATTGGAATAGTTTGTTGTAATTTCCTCTGTGGGCAAAATATTTTGTATTACAGGTTTTTTTTTTTTTTTTTTCCTCGGTGAATGTTGTGAATATGACAATTATTCTGGAATAAAATCATTCCTATTCTAAAATACATTGCCTATGAAAGGAAGCATTCCAAAGTAACTAGTGCTGACTAATTTATTACACTAGAGCTATCCCAGTCTATTTCCTTGCACAGACAAGTCCACAGAGAGCAGGAATGAGTTGCAAATATAGTATCCAAATGCACTAAATAAATTCTATAGTTTTAATCAGAGTCTACATTGTGTCTTTATATTTTTACATATTTTTTTTTTTTCAGTATCAGTTGTTAGACTAGGTACTAGTCCTGGGATCGCTTCCCTTTGGCTAGCAACCTGTTACTAAATATTTCATGACATATCAGTAGAGTTGGTGTTCATGTCACTGTTTTAGCCAGATTCCAAATCAGGTAACCACGTTCTGCTTCTGCAAATTCCTCCTGAAGGTTTGATTGTATGTCACCTGTTTTCCTTCCTTACTTTCAAAAACTGGGCTTTGTTTCTAGCTCCTGTCATACAGCTGAAGTTACCTGTGCTGGATTCCAGGGGTGAGCAGGGCGGTTTAAATAAATAAAACCTGTTTCAAAAGAGCAATGTAGAGATTACTATTAGACTGCTACTTTAAAGTCGTCAGATGAAAGACAGATGCAACAATAGTGCAGAGTATGATCTGTTACTATGTATCCCGTTGAGTCAATGATACATAGTAACAGGTCACACTATCCGTGTGTCTCAAAGGGATACATAGTAACCGATCATACTATGTACTACTTTTCTACTTAAGCACCGCCCGTGAAAGTTCACCTTTTCCTTGAGCAAATGCTTTTCTGCCCAAAACATTCCCAAAAATGTCACAGCAATAAGGTAAGGAGAGAAAAGGGCCAGTATCAACAAGAACTTAACAGCTTTTCTCCCTCAAGCGTTTTAATGCAGACTCAGAATTGCTGTAAGTCACCCTGATGATAGTAGATTGCATTGGTGTTGACTTTTTTTTTTTTTTTTTTTTTTTTTTTTTGCTGTTTTCTAGGAATTTCTGGACCAATATCTACAGGAAAAGAGAACCATCTCCATAAGTACTAGGAACCTTCTCAACTGAAAGGTTAGATTTCCTTCATTATAAACTGAGACGTGTTTCTGTTTTACATAAGAGAACAAAAATGGACTGACTTTGCAAATCACAGTGTTTTTCTGTAAAGTCAGAACAGCGTTTTGTATATAGATAATTTCATTTTAGTCTTACAAATCTGTTTCATCATCATCTCCATGACAAATTTTTGTATTTATCAATATGGTACTACAAAAGAAATGGGGAGCTGGATTTCTGGGTTTAAACCCACATCAGAAAAAAACAAGTGGTGGCACAATGTGTCATCCCTCAGAGCAGACCAGATCTTTACATATCATTTAATTCTGGTTTAGGTGTGTGACTCCTATTTGCACAACAGCAAATTTTACCTTTAGCCAAGACAGAGACTAAATGGCTCCTTAGAGAGCCTCTGCAGAGCATGGTTGACACAGTAGTCTTAAAGACAGGAAATGTGCACTCTGGTGACCAGCACTGCATCTCTTCTGGAAAGATGTCAGTCACCAAACCTGCCAAGATAACATCTTCTTCAAACACAAAAATCCATTAATGTATGTAAGTTCCAGCCAGCAGGTAATGTCTTCTGTGGGTGAAGGAGCCCAGGGAATTAAAATTGTAACTTGTGTTTTCTCTTGTTTTCCTCTCATATCCGTGCTATCCAAGGGCAAGTAAACAGTCTCCTCAGGGAGTGATCAGCTGCTAGAGAGCCTTGTGTTAGCAAGGTAGGACTGAGCGAATTATGTCTGCATTGTTTTCTGTTCCAACAACAGCAGGACAGATATCCTGAGTTCATTCCCACTCTTTAGTCTCCCTTTGGTTACTAGGTGAGCAAAGTAGTGACAAGGAGAAGATTTTAATTCAAGATTAGGAATTCCACACATTAACATTATGGTTCTTCAATTTGCTGTTCAAAACATGAGTAAATGGAGAAGTGAGGGGAAAACAGACCTTTAAATTAGGTCTCAAGAGGAAGAAAAATTTAATCCCTGCACCTTGTAAATAAAGCAGTCTATTCCAGCCATTATATTTGCTAAGGAAAGAAAATTAATTCACATTTCACACACAACCAATGGAGACATCACAGCTGAATCTTGTCTGGGTCTGTGTGCTGACCTTTGATGAGTGATAAGGTTTTCTCCTTAGCTGTGGCACTGTCGAGTTTCCTGAACATGAATGAACTTGGTAATAACATCCCCAAGGCTTGTTTAGGGCTGGAGGCAATTACATCTACCCCCTTAGAAAAAGAATTCTGTGTTGACTATGCAGTTAGCAACCAGGATGTCTGCGCTGACCTGGTTAATTTTCCAGTTACAGTTCAAGACGAGAGAATTTAAAGGGGTTTGAACTTCACTCAGAGAACAGTGATATGAAAGCTACTGCTTTTACTCTGTAAATTTTCTCCAAGTAAAAGGATGAGAGAATTACAATAAATCAAAGCAGTTTAATTGGTGCAGTTCACACTGCAATATCCACACACAAGGATCACATCATGATCCTTCCTGGGTTTGTTGCTGCTTGTGGCTTCCTGTTCGTCTTTTTTCCCCTCAAATTTTCGTCATTGCTTGTAATTTCCTGGCTTCGTCATGACTCTTTCTGACAAACCTTCTGCTGCTGCAAGGTGCACAAGCATGCATATGCAAGGACTGAGCAAGGAAGAGGAAAGTGGTTGTCAGAAGTATGCTAATTGCACTACTTAATGTATGCACTATCTGCTTTCATGTTAAAAACATAGTGCCAATCATTTAAATTCAGGTAATCAGTAGGATTGTGAGGTTGGGGGCAGGAAATGTAAACACCTGGCAAGGCAGCCCATCCTTTTTTTTAATTTTATTTTTCTTAAATTGTTTTCCAAAGCAAGATGAAGCAGGGGAATCCCTTCAAGGTCACAAACATAGTAAGAGCTTATAATATTTGGTGACATTATCCACAAGAAGAAAATATTAAATATTTAAATACATTAATTTTTACACTCAAATATATTAGTTTTGTCCCAAACTCACAGCCTTTTCCTTTTCTCGGCTGCTGGTCTCACTCAGTTAAAACAACTGTGTCAAACATACTCCTCTGTGCTGGTAGTTCGGGGCCTGGGTTTCCCTCCCACGATTAAGGAGCAAACGAATGACAGTGAGTCTGTGACCCTTCCCTAGTGGGAAGAGATGCTGGCTTACCGCTTTGTGAATCAATGATGAGCAGCTTTCTGCAGCTCTGTTAATTGTTCTGCACACAAATACGGGAAGGATATAATTTTCTTGGTAAATCTGAACAGGCTCAGTTACTGATGCTCTCTCCCTCATTCTTTCTCTATCATTCTGCATGTCTGTATGCATGTGTGTTTACCTAATTGCAAGCCCTGAGGAGGGTTTCTTAAATACACAGTTAAGAGCTTGAAAGACACAAATGAAAATCACCAGGAATTTTGACTCTCACAGGAATTTTAACTTTGATAGGAAGCTTAACAGCTACTTTCAAAATGTGAATTTGAAAAAAAAAAAAAATCAGCAAAAAGATATCCTCCTTTTCGGGAAGACAGCACAAACACTTAAGTATTTCCTTCAAACTTCTCTCATTGCACATCTTAATTACAACATTTCAATTTATGTCGACTGAAAAATGTCTCAAACTCTGCAAAATACTTTCTTCAATTCGGTTTTAATATACTTGGTTATAGTAGGGTTACATTTATCTAGAACTGGAGAGGGGCAGGAGGAAAGGAGAGGGGAGTTTGGGAATGAATAAATATTAAAATAATACATTTTAAATCAAATACTCACACAGTATTCCCTTACATTGCTCAAGTACCATCTTGATAGAGACTTCCCATACTTGTATTTCCTGTACATCCACCCTGCCAACATAATGACACAGTAAGTAATTCCTTTTTGTCCCCACTGTAGAACAACTGACATAACAAATCATAGTGGGAAATGCTAAAAATAGATACTGACCAAAAATGTAACTTGGTGGTTTGTTTTCCTCCTCTTTCCTCTTGCACAAACACACCCTTTTCAATTGCTTGATTATCTCTGCTCATTGCTTGATTACTTTTGCATTATTGTTTTTAAATGGCACCAATATAGAAAAGTTTCCGTGGCCTTCCTTTACATATATGCATGCACAAACACACACATATGTATATATTGTAAATAAATCAGTGCTGGCACCTCATTACCCTCATCACAGCCCTACAATAATACATATTCATGAAGAAGGAAAGTAATGCATTGGCAAAAACAAACGAAAAGGATCCCTCATATTCAGTCTGAAGGGCTCAGTTTCCTATGATAAAGAAAGCCAAGGTTAAAACAAATATTACCATTGTGGTAAACTCTTTGTATCTGCAAATGCCAGCATTGGGCTTGGTCTCCAAAGGATATTTTAGGATCCTATAGGTTTTGCATAAAACTGATGTGGAAGAGGGAGTGTGCAATGGCATTTAGCAGAAAGAGTATCCTAAAGAGGCAGCTGCCTATAGCATCAGGGTGGGACTCGACTGTCAATACATATAAGAAGAATGCCATACATGAGCAAAGCCATAACGCTTTTTGGCACAATAATGAAAATGAGCAGGATTTTATACAAGGAAAAGTCTTTTTCCTGTGGAGTAAGAGTTGCCCATTTCATTGCAGTTATGTGAAAATTTTGGAAGCAGACCAAATACAACGTACCTAGAAAGGGTGTAAATATCTAGAGAATTTATTTTCATCATAAGTCAAATTGATGCCATTAGAGAGCCATGATGCTGAAATAGCTGATGGGACTCCACCATCCATAATGAATTTGTCGTTTCCATACACTATAGTGAAACACAGTCAAACCTATCTGCTCACAAAAATGACTCCAATAAAACACAGGTTTGAACCCAGGCCAGGCTGGAGACATTGGCCTCCATGGTGGTGGGCCATGGCATTTGCCCCTGCGTCTTCCACAGCAGCAGCTGGCAGGGTGTCCCCCTGTGCCCTGGGCAAGGAGCCATGCCTACACGAACCTCCTGACAGCAGAGCAAAGCCCGTTTCCAGACCAAACCAGCATAGTTAGCAATTGGGAACGTGACTGTCATGGCCAGTACAAGCACTGTAAAGCATCCATCAGAGTTTGGGATATGCTGAAGTGGCTTCCATCTGATTTATGCGGCGTGCATCTTTAGCTGCCCTTCCCCTGACAGATGAGTACTTTTAAAACTAAACAAACACTGAGTGTGTCCGAGTATGTCATCAAATGACCTCCTGCTACCATTATTGATGAGTTACACCCGTATGCCAACAAATATGCTCCTTATCACTGTCATGTGAGTAATCAGGTAAATGCTTGAGTAAACAAGTCTGCCAGCGGAGGCCCTGGTGGCTATCTCAGCCAGATGCAGATGAAGACCCTCTACAGCTATCACAGAGGAAAGGCTCCCCAGACACTTAAAGTGGCAGAGAAATTCATCACTGGTGGTTTGACCACATTTCCAAAGGGCTACCATAAAGAGGAAACTAAATTTAGAAACTAGACCACAGAACACAATTCTCTCTAATTCAGATGTTCAGATGACACAAAAAAAGACATATGCCCACACCTGATATTGATGGACACACCAGAAATGTGGTCTCTGAACAGCTTGCTCAACTCAAAGAGCAAGCTGGGGTGTCCCCAGGCCAGGTCTGTGAATACTCTGTGCCAATGTAGTTGGTGTTAGGGCAATGATAAGTTAGCACTTCTGCCTCCACGGGATGAAGACTTTCATGCCTGGTGTTCACCCACCTGTGAGTGTACCTGGGACATGGAAGCTTCACAGCCTGGAAACACTGTGAGCGGAGACTGGGGCATTTGTTAAAGGACCATCTTAGGCAGGGTCAGAAGTAAGGGGCTAAATAATGCTTGTATTTGGATGGTGAATTTTTGGCAGGGATTCACAGAAAGGACTTGAGAGCCCAAAGGAGCAAAGAGAGGAGCCAGGGTTTGGTACCTCCAAAGAAACACTCTAAAAGAAGATGGGCAAGAAAAGGGGAGTAGTGGGACTCCTTCCACACCCACACCAAAGCATGTCAAGAACACATAAAGGAGCAATCTCCACCATCACAGGCACTTTGTGGAGTCTTTTTCCAAATATTCCCAGAGGAAGTATGGCTTTGCCCTGCCCCTGTGTTAGCCCCTGCCTGAATAGCACCATTTAGAGGAGGATAAGCAGAGTCAAGGTTGCTCTTTTCTTTTTTTCCCCTTCTTTCTCTCTCTCTGCAAATTATTGCTGAGTTCACTACTGAAAATGAGAGAGCAAAGTGTTTGTTTTGGTTACCCGCTCAAAGAGCAGGTAAAATATTATCTGAAGTTCATGCCACAAATATATTCTGTCCTTATCTTTAGTAAACATTTAGTAACAGTGAAGCTCTCATTATCAACAAGAGCTGTGTACCTAAATCCCTTCCCTCCCACCCTGATGTCTTTTACTCCAGAGCTGATAAAAAGCTTTCAATTACATAGCTCTACTGGCAAGAAGAGACATAGACATGTGGAAAACGTGGGTGTTGATTGTGCGGCAGAGACATTGGGCTCATAATAAAAATGGGTATGAATGGCTGGAATACCAGAACAGCTTAGATGCTAGTATCCATTATGGCAGCACCTGCTAGTGCTGCTATAAATAAAGGCTTCTAAACATTTCCACACTACGAACCCCTGATTTCTGGAATTTATATCCTGGATGTATATGAAAAAACAAAATCAAAAGCCTCTCAGCTGATGTTTAGAAAAGCACTAGATTTGGTTATAAATGCCTTTACTGAGGATATACTTAAACACAGGTACAAAATCTCTATTTGTAAATCTATCGTTTTCTACCTACCTATCAAAAAATGTAGATTGCACTGGCTTCAGAAACTTCTTAAAATCAGAGAAAAAACTCCTTAAATTATTAAGTAATGTTTTAAAGAATAAAATTCAGTATTGGAGATATTGGAGTTTGACATATTAAGTCATGGTGCCATTATTTTAAAAAACAAAACATTTTCTCACATCTGAAAACCTAAACTCCTTGGTAGTTGCTTTGTAGGTCAAAAAAAAAGAGCTTGTTCCCTCTGTTTTTAGATTAACATTAGAGATGAGCCGCACAGCACGTTACTAGGTGTAATCCTCCTTGCAAGAGGAGCTCGGGAGTGTCATTCTTTTCTATACTTAGAGATTTGGTGCTATAGAAAAGGTGCAAAAAGGTACAGAAAAGGTACAAAAAATCCAACTGTGTTTAAAAGTAAGGGACATACTTGAAGCTCTGGACTTGTGTATCTTTATCCGTTCCTCTAAATTAGTCAGATCATCTACCATAAGCGACACGGCTGTCTTCTCTCTCCACTGACTGCAAGGAAAGCCAAGGTCTGGTAGCATGGACAGTGGCCCAGATGAACCCATTGCCACAGCCTCCGGCACAGGAGTACCAACATCCTTAGCAAGTGGTGGAGGAGTAGGGCATTCAACATCTGCTCAGAACTCAGACCAAGAAGCCCTTAATCATTGTGCAGATTGCAGATACATCTCATGAGAACTGCACGCATCCAAGGAGATCTCAGGAGATGGCAACTACCATGCTCATTTTCTCTTCTCCTGTTCCTGTTTGTGTAACTGAATCTTTGCCACTGATTTCACAGGGACAAGCACTTCATTCTCTCCTTCCACTGCCTTCTCAGCCTACTGTCTGCGCCCTGCTCAGTAAATGCAGGTGTTTGTTTGGTTGTTTGTTTTAAATGGGAAAAAAGGACACATTAAAAGGTCATTTAATGGCGTTTTGATTTGCTAGGTGAAACTAAGGATGAGATGGATTGTATAATAAAACGGTGCAAAAGGCAAACAGATCTCCTGTAATGTTCACTTCCTAAATACAATGAGATTTTTCTCTCTTTGTGACTTATCTTGGCACTGGAATCCAAAAAGTGTAGGGAACAAGGGACTGTGATTGACCTGACTCTCGGGAAGAGAATATCAGCACCTGCGGTCAGGTATAAGCCACTTCTAAAGCAACCAAAGAATTCAGACAAGTCACATTGACAGTGGATCATTTCAGACAAATGTGATGTTTCCTTGCTTGAAATATGATAAGTAATTTTAGGTGACATGTTTATAACACATCAATTATTCAGGACTATTATGTAGTGTAAAATATACCTGGCTTTGTGCAACTTTTTCAATAAATAGTAAGAAAAGCAGGAAAACATTTGCAGTAATAACTAAGAAAGTAGAATAGCCTTAATAATTCTCTTTAGACTGTCAAATAGCAACAAAGTCAGTAGGGGAAAAAAAAGGAGTAGACTGATTTAAAAGAGCAAAAAATAAAAAGAAAAAAAGCAAGTAGCAATAACGATACAACTTCATTGTTGGAATCCACCAGGGGGAAAAAATGTGGTTTAGCTACTAGAATTAGAAGTGCCCTTCAGGTCCCATGTGGAAGGAAATACCTGTGACCTGTCAGGATGCAGAGGGTCAGGCACTCTGATTGCAGATAAGGCTGAGCGAGCCAGCCCACGGTGCAGAAGGTCAGAAGAGAGAGGCGTACTTAGCTCTGCACACTGGTTTAAAGAGCTGCTTGTAGAGGTGTTGATATAAATAGCACCTTGCTTTTCACACACTGTCTCCATATATCCTGCACTGGTGCTGGAAGTAGCAGAATGAATAGTTGTTCGTTTTTTGTTTTGGGGGGAGGGGGGTGTGTGTGCGGAGAATAAAATGTGAAATTAAGAAATTTTTTAAAGTCTATTAAACAATGCAAAGTTGCTTTAAAAAAAAAAACAAACTTTTAAAAGATCTGTGCATTTTACTCACAAATGTCCAACTGCATCTATAGTCATGCAGTCAAGGAGTATAAGAAATGAGCAGCTCAACCATCCTGGAGAGTGTAAATGGTATGCAATTCAGTCAGGAATGCCATATAAGCAAAAAAAAGAAAAAAAAAGTTAGCAAATACTAAAAACATTCTGGATAAAAGGAATGTTTCCTGAATTTATAACAAATACCTCAAAAGCTAACATTAATCCAGTTTTTGGTTTTTAATATTGCTCGACCAATTCTACTTTTCATGCTTAGCTTTCAGAGTTTTCAAACACTTTCCAAAAGAAAAAACTGGCCATTGTGAGCATATGCTTTCCTAGATAACACAGAAAAAAACCCCACAACAAACCAACCCTCCAAACACTCAAAGCATTGTATTTTTCTAGAAAAAAATTTGTTTAAATTAGGAATTGTTCCACAGAAAGTAATATAGCTACGCAGACACACAGCCACAGCTCACGTATTTGTATTCAGATTACATTACTTACTACATGAAACTGTTCGACTTTCTTCCTCTTTGTACTAGGGGAAGTCCAAATGGGAGATATCTCTGCAAATTCTATGCAGTAAAGATGGAAATTTTAGGGGAGCAGATAATAAACTGCAGTGGTCTTCGGTGGGAGTTATGGTAGTGTCTCGATTTCATAAGCAAAGAGGTACGGACCCTATCAAATATTTATTCCCGCTCTTTATAGGTACTGCTCATCTTCTAAGAAAACGGTTTGTAAGAGAAGAGTATTCGGTCCAATGATCATGAATTTTGTATCAAAGTTATCAACTCACAGCTTTAATGCTCGAACAGTTGTTCTTGGTGTTCTCAGCTAATTGGAGAAGTATCTTCCGTTTCATTTAGAAAACACGTCGCGTTGATGACAGACTCAAAAATATTCCTGTAAGAAACAGGGCTGTTTTCTGGGCATCAGTGGGAAAGAAAACCCTGTGGTCCAGCAGCAACAAAAGCAGTTTTAGGCTGGGTAACAGTCCTACTAGCTGGCAGGTTTCCGTGTGCTTTGCAAAAGGGAATTAAAAAATAACAAACAACCAAACAACTAAAAGTAGTGTCTGCTCAGATGTACTCAACACACAAATAGGAAATCAACTGGGGAAAAACGTTGGTGAAATTCAGAGTAATGGCTAAAACCTGCTCTCTGTCAAATGAGGTAAAGCTGTTGCTCCCCCCAGTTACACTATTGCAAGAGAACTAATGCAAGCACCCCTGTGCCTGACGTCTCTTCACTGCAGCATCCCTAGTGTTGTGCAGGATGGGGCTCTGCGACTCCTCCACACGTGCGTGCTTCAGCCTACGCAAGTAAGTCAGAGCATCCCACGTGATCATCTTGTACCATTGTCATGACTCAAGCTGAACAGGGATGTGAAGTACTAAGGTGCTCAGCTTCAGATGGAGGTAAAGGAAAGCTCAGTCAGATGCAGATACTCCATCCTCCTGCCTTGCTGGGCTTGCTGGTTGCTCTCTCTGGGAAGGGTGCGGGACCCAGGCTCCGAGTGAGAGAGAACCAGAACACAGTGAGTAATTTGGCAGTCATCACATACCCTGCAAGAGCCTGAACTTGGCATCTGGTCGTTTGGCTAGTGGAGTTAATGTTATTGCAAAATAGTGCAGCATGAAAGAAGGGGCTGTGAAAATATATGAGTATTGATTTTGTAAAGGAAAGTAAGCGTATTGGTTAAATACATCCTCTGGTATTCATACTTCTGTGATAACAATCGTTACTTCTCCCTTAGACATTTACGGCTTCTTTAGAAATTTTATTGTTATATAAATTCATACTTGGGCACCTTATAAAAGTAGAGTTTTGACAGTGTAATAGTCCATAAAGCAAAAAAAAGTTTCAAGAGCTGGACTACAGATTTTGTGGCTTGCCATCTTAATGCAATGCCACTCCAAAAATACCCAAAACCAGGCTTCAAGACCTTGAATGGCCTTTCATGACATGAAACCGGGCCTTCCTCCTTCCTAAAAGCACTCTTTGAAAGTGGATCGTTAATTTGATATCAGGTTAATCCAGCTGCTTCCTGTCTATATATACATTTGGTGAATTTCAAAACCTTTCTAAAACACTACCAACAGAAATTGCATTGTGAAATTCAGAAGCTTTCCAGTACATAGAGTTTCAACTCTGCAATTTTCCCCCTCAAAGATAATACAAGAGATAATGTATTAATCATTTGCCAAATTCCTATTTTCAAATCCAGGCTGGTTTGAGATTTGGGGTTTTTTTTGTTTGGTTTGGGTTTTTTAGTTATTTAGTTGCATGAGGACAGAGAATCTCTTGTATCACTTTCTAAGACATTTCATACCTGTTTAAAATAAAAAGTATACCAGGCCAAATGTTCAGCAAGATAGAGGAAAAACATTCACTTCCATGTTGTTTACAAGGTGAAGTTCAAACCTGCTAAAATATTTTAAGGTAAAAATACCGTCATTCACTTGTATTTAGTAAATAGTCCAGGCCGACTACTAGAGCAAGATGGTTGCATATAATTTTGAATAATGCATTAATATAGTCAGTTGTAAATTATGACGGTTACTGTGAGGGATAATTGTGAATCTTAGGCACTAACGCAATAATTAGTATTAAAAGCATCTGTGGCTCAGAAGATTTACCACTGTACTTTTAATTTGTAGGTAGTCTGTAACAAAATAGTAATAACCTAAACTGAAAACCCACAACAGTGTTCATACTTAATCAAATAACACTGCACTAATTAGGGTTGTCACAAAAAGTTAATTCCTTGGAAAAAGCTGTTTAATGTTTATAAAAAGGCATTATGAAGACAACTTCTTAACCTTATAGCATTTTAGTCTCCACGAAGTGTTGAGCTCTGCCTGAAACAAATATTGGTTATTTGTGGGAATTTCTTACACATTTCCACAGCACTCTAAAGTGAAATTGCTGCTGGTTAAGATCCGATTAAGCTTATCTGAAATATGAGTGACACCAACAAAAATATGTGTTTGTGAGTTTTTAGGTACGTGTAGATGTTGTGTTAGGATCCTTCAAAGAAATTTCTTTTTTTTTTTCTCTTTTTTTTCCCTTTTTTGCTTATGCTCCATTTACAAAGGGGCAAATGATTGAATTTGCTTCACTGAATTGAACTTATACAGCTTCCTGCTGGGTTCTGGGGAGCATTTATGGAACACCACCTGGAGGGCAGCTGCTCTTTTCTCCTAGCCCTGAATATCATTAAATTTCAGCAGCAACATGACACACTGTAGAAAATTTTGTTTTAAGGCTGCTCTCTTCTGTGCTCTGTTGTCAAGAGTAGAGAGGAGAGGAGAGGCGAGGAGGGGGAGGGAAAGGGATTTTTGGAGAAAGCAATAGATTTCATTCCTTGTCAGCAAGTACCCACAACCAGAAAAAGCAGAAGGACTGAAAGTATAAAAAGGACCCTGTTTGGGGTGGGGGGAATAAAAAATAAAAAATAAAGGCACTAAGAAGACAAGTAATTCAAAATAGTACATTAGTTTTGTGTAAATACAGGTACTTTTGTCCTGTGCAGAAGCATTCACAATTTAACTTCATATTTGAGCTGCAGAATGTCTTCACTGAAAAAGGAGAGCAGTTGCTAACCTTATCTTGCACGTGTGGGTGACGCTGGAGCTGCCCTAAGAATTCATTTTCTTGTAACTATTTGCTTAAGCATTTCACTGCCAGATTAAGCCTGAAGACAAACTGCAGGGAGATGCTGTGAACCACTGCTTTGTGCCTGTGCCGTCCAAAGGGCAAGCAACGATGGCGCAGACCCTCCATGGGTCGTACACATTTTTAACAGCATTTTTCCTTTTTCATTGCAGTTAGGAAACCTTTTGTGTGAAAAGCAGAGGTCAGACAGGACCGGTTTACTGCAGCTCTACTTCTATTGCCGTGCTTCAGGGTTTTTTTCCCCCCTCTCTAGTTTCCAGCCTGGAAGTGTCAAACCTTCATTCCCCTGGGAATGACAGCATACGGCTCGGCTATCTGTGTGGTTCTTGTATTCCCTGCAGTCTGCATCAGTCACCCTGGTGATGTGAATGGGAAGCTGGGCGCAATGATCAGAAACAACAATCTATATACAGTAAATGTGATCAAGGTGATTTATCGGCTCAGTGCCTTGTTATAAAATTTCAGTGTTATTCAAGTGGAATATGACAATTAATGCCTACTCCTGCACATTCTGACATCTGCATTTTCCTCTCTCTTTCCATGTCACACCTTCTCTCCTCACCCTCTTTGCCATTTGCATCAGCTCCTCTCTTTCCTTCTCAGCTCACCATTAAAATGCCTAATAGCAACAGTAGTATGGGCTCCAAAATGAGTTGGAGAGTTGTACAATTGGTCACCATAAATTCACAGAGTGCCAGGGGTTGGAAGGGACCTCTGAATATCATCTACTCCAATCCCCTGCTAAAGCAGGAGCACCTAGAACAGGTAGAAGAGGGTTGCATCTGGGCAGAACCAAATAATATCTTTGCATAACACAAATGATTGACATTTTATTTTCTAAGCAAAAGCAAGGAATATGTGATTTTTTTCAAAATCATGTTACTGGAGAAGCACCAGTTTCAACAGTGGTAAGGAATTACTGTTACAAATGAGACAATCACAATAGAGAAAATCTAAATAAACTTAAAATTCACATTTTTTAATTGATTTAATTTAAAGGTCTGTTTCAAGTAGAGAAGTTGACAGAAAACTACATTGCTTACATTCAAATTGAAATATCTGTGCAGTCAGGCTGGCGTTTCTAAATCAGAAGCTTTCATAATCCTCCTCATGAGCAGCATTTCAACCATCGGTTCCAGTTTTGTTCAGTGACTACAGTCCACAGTGACTACAGGTATTTGCATTCTGGGAATAACAAAAGACCCCTGACTTGAACCAGAAGCACCACTGTGTTAGGCATTATACAAAGTCGGAACCAGACAGAGGCACCAGAGAGATATTGCTCCCTGGAGAGAGTGAAATGGCCATTTCCATAGAATCATAGAATGGGTTGGGCTGGAAGGGACCTTAAAGATCATCAAGTTCCAACCCCACTGCCATGGGCAGGGACACCTCTCACTAGACCAGGCTGCTCAAGGCCCCATCCAGCCTGGCCCTGAACACCTCCAAGAAGGGGCATCCACCACTTCCCCAGACAACCTGTGCCAGGGCCTCACCACCCTTGCAGTGAAGAATTTCTTCCTAATATCCAATCTAAATCTTCCCCCTTCCAATTTAAAACCATTCCCCCTCATCCTATCGCTACATATCCTTCTAAAAAGTCCCTCCCCAGCTTTTCTGTAGGCCACTTCAGGTACTGAAAGGCCACTATAAAATGTCCCCAGAGTCTTCTCTTCTCCAGACTGAACAAGGCCAAGTCTCTCAGACTGTCTTCATAGGAGAGGTGCTCCAGCCTCTGATCATCTTCGTGGCCCTTCTTTGGACTCGTTCCAACAGTTCCAGTTCCATGTCCTTCTTTATGTGACTTGGGCTAGATGACTTAACAGTGTCATTGGGACCAGTGTTCCTGCACGGCCACTGGAACGGACTGAAGCTGAACTTTCTTACAGGAAGCAAAGTTTGCAATTGGAACAGCTTCAAGTCTTGGGTATTAGTAGAAGGACCTGAAGAGGATGGATCGATGTTGGAAAAGAAGCTGTCATCACGGAGACTACACTGAGTAAGAGCTGCAGGACCAGCACTTCCAGCTGATTCAAAATCCTATATTTAAGTATAATTTAAGTATAAAATTACTTTGTTTTCTCAAGAGAACAATACTACCTATCCTGAAAGTCAGGAGGGGTCCAGGTAGGAAGGAAAGAGGTAGGTTCCAAGTGGAAGGCGAGGATGCTAAACTGCACTTTAAAAGCAAACTGTATTTTCCAGAATCAGGACCACATTTTCCAAGCTTGGTGCTCAGGGAAACTAGAATGGCTTTTTCTGTATTACAAAAAACCTCATACTTAGTGAAGCCATTGAGTTTGTCTGTATTTCTTCTGCCACGGCAATCTTGCTGGAAATGAAAACCTGCATACAATGAACAACAAATAATGGATTTTCAAACTAGCACTGAAATGAAAAAGATCTTTCTGGGTAAGACTGGTGTCTAGATAAAATGCAAATTCAATCACCCTGAGAAGTGATTCTGAATAGCCAGAAATGCATACAGTCACTAAAATGCATTACCAGAATAACACAGAAATGGAACAATATGACTGTATATATATATTGTTTTTATGTTTGAGAATGGAAGTAGGTGATTCTCCCAAGTAATTATCTGTTTCAAGAGAAAACTGTTCACATGCAAAAAAACCCCCACGCTTCCATTTGGAGTATCTCACTCCTTGGGTTGGCTCCAATTCCAATCTTTACCCTGGCCCAAAATGAGAGCAACTGCATTGTAGAAGACGTCTTTTCATACGTGACATCTCAGCATATTTATTCATTTGGTCTCAAGGCTGTGTGGTGAAGTCCACAGGGCTGTAACAGGGAGGATTTCAGTTATTCCTGCTCTGCCAGGCTCATTGTGTGGCCTTAGATAAATTCTGTCTCAGATCTTCCTTTCCTGCTTTGATTTGTTTATGCCTAAATTGCCAAATGAAGACCTTGGAGAGCGCTCTGAATGTGTGTATGGCTGGTCAGCTGCCCCCTCTCTTCCCCAGCAGCGCGAGCAGTGACGAAGAAAGGAGACGCAAAGGGATGCAGAAGGGGTTAACCAGACCTGTTAATCTGATGCACGAGAGGTGATTCTTTAGAGCAAATCTGCTCTGCAAGGTGGCCTTAAGTTTGTACCTGTATGAAGGCTTTGAGCATGCACTCAGGATTCGGGGCAAGTTTATGCTTAAAAAATGGTCTGCTCCATACACTGCTTAACTGGCAGCACAGAGGTTCCTCTGGCTTGCACAGAAAGTCAGAGGAATGAGACCTTTCCAGGCAAAGCAGAAAAATGAAATGGGGAAGACTCTCCCAGCTCCCCATACCATCCTTTTCCAACCAGTACTGATGGTGTGTGCAGGAGAACCCAAAAACTGCAGCTCCCTACTATATATACTCTGCAGATTAATGGTAATTCCTTACCTAAGACTTCGCCTTGCTGTGACATAAAGCACTGTGCAAGTTGCAAGTACAATTAATTATTAATTTTTGGCTTATTATTGAGTGACCATTTTCTCAAACAAACGATATGATAAGCTGTAATAAACCCTCTATCTACTGCTCCGCCTTACAATTCCTAGTGCGGCAAAACTATAAGATCAAGTCTCAGCTGACTTACAAAGATCATTAGTAACCACGTCTTGTATGCACGAACTGGATTTGGGCCATGCTGACACAAGACAATCAGTTTTTATACTTGCAGGATGCTGTAATGAAATGCCTGATGTGATGAAGTTAGAGGTGTTATGATATTTTCATCATTGCGTAATAAAGCATCGGGAAACCTTCAGGCCTCTAATGTTATTGAGTATCTCGGTGGTGGTAATAGGAACAGTGTACGGTTTGCAACGCAAGGGAAGGAGGAGGGAGAAGGACGGGCAGTTTGGGCTTTTGGCTTAAGATGAACAATGTTTTCCAAATTAATGCACTCCCCACCATCATTAAGTGACTGAAACAGTCAGGGGGTTGCACGCACCCGGAACTTCCTAGTGTATTTCATAAATACGCAACAGTGGATGGAATAAGGAAATGCTTCTCATGCTTACTACAAAGCAAGAGCTATTAGACTGATCTGCATACTGATTTTTTGCAGCTACCTATTTTTGATGAACATTTAGTAATTTTGCTGTATATTCGTTTAGGAGCTGAACAAAACCATGGTGATTTTCATTGGAATTAGTAAGGTACTTTTATATGCATATACATTTGCGGTTCCACAGTGGCTTTTATTTTAAGGCTGTTATCCAAATTTACAACAAATTAATAAAAATTGAAAATTAAAACCAGTATTAACTGAAGTGTTGCTTTCCCAGAGTCCCAGCCACACTCAGCATATTTAATTCAATCCTGTGAATTCAGCGGGGCTTTGTGTAGGAATAAAACAAACAGCATTTCTATGTGCCTTCATTGTTTAGCTACTGTACCATTTCTTGTGACTGATGATATTATTTATTACTAGGAGGTTTGTTTGTTTGTTTTCCATTTAGAAAAAAAAAAAGGCAATGAAACATTTGGGGTTTTTTTGGGTTGGTTTTCTTCTGAAACAGTGGTAATAGAATAAATTACACGGATGTAACAAAACAGGGACATAAAGAGCTTTATGAAGATCTTCGCATAACCTTTTTTAATCCAAATATATACAACCAATAGCAATATTCTGTGGTTTCCTTCTTTATTCCACTGTACAGCTGCTGCACTTCTTTCACCCAGATTTTGCCAAGCTCAGGATTGCTGGCAAGGAAAGTCTGCCAGAGATTGCCAGCAAGGAAAGTCTGAGCAGCACAAGAAGCCCCACCAAAAGTGTGCAGGAGTCCCTCGATGGGAACATGGTCAGGGCACTGGGGAGGATGCACTGACTCAATGCACCAAGCAGTTCCTACCCACGTTATAAAGCTTCACAGCTCCCCAGGATGGAGATTCCCTTGCAGAAAGCCAGCACGAGCACACATGCTGCCGAGCTTGCTGGCTTGGGATCCACACATCACACGTGAGAGTTTCACAGCTCACGGAGGAGAAAGCACGGCTGAAGCAAAACCCAGATGCTCCCTGCTGGGTGTGACAGGACAGGTCACCTTATGGCCGCATCCTTGGGTATCATCAATGCTGTGATGAGGAAATGACGTGGGACTAGGTGGCATTTAGGGCAAGGCCTCCCTTAGCAAAACTCCTGCAGAATTCCTAGGAATCCTGCTCACTGTGCGAGGCTGGTAAATTAAAAATCCTTCAGGCATATGCTGCAAAGTGGCTCCACACTTGCTCTAGAACAGTGTATACAAAGGGTGGCCAAGAGCAGATCCCAGGCAGACGAGCACATGGGACATGAGTCTTGGTGTCCTTCCCACAGGTCCCATCACTGCCTCCTTCAAGGCATCGAAGCCAAAGAAAACACCCTGTGGCCGTTTCATAGGTTCACAGGTCATTTGGCCATGAGCAAGGGTGGGCCGGCTGCAATCCCCCGCCCGCCGTTCTATAGGAGGGAGGAAAAGGTGAATGATAAATCTGTGCATCTGCACCTACTCAACTGTGAAGGTGCTTTATATTTCTAATGGTTATATCGGTGTGATGTCTAATGCTATACCAGCCTGTTCTGCATTTTTGGCAGGTTCTTGATAAATTTTCACATTCCAAGAAGCCCACTGGACTAAACAGACCTCCCCCTCCAAAAAATAATAAGCAGATCCAACGCAAAAACTACGATTATCATTCTAGAATTGATAAATAGAAGCTTTAAGCATAGTTTATAAATTAAGTACATAATGTAACAAATCCTGTGAGTCGTAAATAGTCTTCACCTAAGCAGATTAACTGGCGCACATATTAGTGTAAAATATTATACAGTGAAAACCTGTGTGCCCTAAGAGACTACCCTGGGGTACTGACAAATACTTTACAACATCAAATTACCCATATTAAGCAAACAGGCTCTGCAATTTAACCAGAGATGGTCTGTAATTGGTTCAAGGTACAACACTTTTTCCTAAGAGACCTGCTAAAACACTGTGGGTTTCAGTGTCTATAGGCCAACAACATAAACATACAGCATGATGAAAAAACTGCCATTTTGAATTGTTTTGAAATCTTGTATCAAAGATGTTAAAAATATTTGTTTGCTTTTAAATTTGATGTAACTGGCTACTGAATTAAACTGGCTACTTAATTAAAATCAAGGTTCAATTATTTTTTTGGTGTTCATTCACACATTGAATGTACATATTACAGGTTTTCAGAAGCAAGTAAACATTTCTATTTAGACAAGCTCAGTAATTTCTGGTATCAAGTAACTACAATCTAATCTTTTATGGGATTCCCTCCTCTTTATTTTCAAGTCCACTTTTCAGACACTTTTAATAAGAGTCACATCTCTTCTAAATTGTTCTCCTGCCCTAAAATGTGATTGATAAAAACGGCACCGGGGGCTCTGGATTCATTATCACACTGATTTTCCTACCCAATGAGCTCAGTTTGCAAGTATATTTCTAACTGCCAGCTGCACAAACTAAGCCCGAGTCCTGGATCACTTCCATCTCATGCATCACCAGCAGTAATAAATATCCTGTATGCCAGAATATGCCCTCCATGGCATCTGTGCAATCCCAGTGCCATCCGTGAATTTGCACAGGTGTTGCTGGGGGCAGACGTTCAAATCAATAGGGTTACACCCAAGTAGCTGAGGAAATTATCTGCCAAACAGAAGTACTAGTGACTACAGTGTTCTGTGAGACTGAGATGGAAGAGACCCCGTCTGACTTATAGAGATGGGTTTTAGTCTTACAACTAGGAAGAAAAAAAAACATCTTGTCATCCAAGCAAAGAATTCTGAGAGGGTTGCAGTGTACATAGAACATCCCAACACTACTTTTTATGCTGTTCCCTAGAGCACAAAATGGTTTGGCGGTGTACACAATGCCCAGAAAACACTTTGTGTTATTTTTTTTTTAATACAGTGCACTTTGCTATCAGGGTATTATGAAAAATGATAATACATCTTGGTATCTTCTAACATCTTCATGTATAAGATCAACATGTCAGGGCTGAAAGGAAGTGTCCCATCCGTATCACCCCAGCACTGTCATCCAACAATGTCTTAGGGGAGGATGGTGCAACAAGACATTTCACGCCACCAGTCTCAGACATGCCAGGGCAATCCCAGCCAGCACACAACATACACTGCGAGAATAAGGTCGCTTCATGCTCAGCTTTTAACTCCTGGATTTAGTTTACAACAAACACACACAATCTCCTTGTCCCAAGATGCCTTTGCTGATCGTGTTTTTACAGAGAAGGGCCAAATGACATTTTAGAGCTACCTGTGAGCAGTTCAAGGGCAGTTCTTCAGTCAGATTTCTGTTCGGTGACTAGGAGCAGAGTTCTGCATCTGCAGATGAGCAAGTTCTCCAGTCTGGCAGGGGGTGGGCTAGGAGGAGCTGCTTCTGCTCCCACTGAGAGCTTGTCTTTGATCCAGCTGGACCCCCCAGCAGCCACCAGAAGCAGAGGACCACACCTCCTCCAAACAGGCAACACTGGCCAGGCAGCTAACCCTGTGGTGCTGCCCTCACCAGAACTATAGCTGATGCCTGTACTTTTGGCAAAATAAATATTTTGACACATAAAATCGAGGTTAGTTGAGTTTTTCTGGATTTTGACTAGTTTGCCCTCTCCAATGATTACCGTATTTCAGTTAAATGAGCACATTTCACACCTCTCTGAAATTCGGTTGTGACACGTGTCATCTCTGGGTGCCTACGTACTTTTATTTTCAACACAAGGGCTTTGTGGAAACTGCAAGCTTATGCAATCTCCACTCCAAGAGGGTGGAGCAGCTGGCATACAGCGGCACAAGACAGGAGAGGATGCCATCTTCCTAGCGCTGATAAGGAGGGTGACTTTTTCAGGTGAATTAGCAGCCTAAGATAAAAAGCTCGAGGGACAGGGAGATTCACCAAATCATAAAAAGCACAGCACATGTGCCTTTCCACCGTTGTACCCTGCGTCAGCTAACACAGGGTAAAGACACAGTTTATTTTTTCCTTATGAATGCAAGACTCAAGAACTTGTGTTTATTCCACTAAAAAAAAAAAAAAATCCCTAGGAAATGTGCCTGTAATCCAACCTTGGGTGTCACCCCTCCGTTCAGAATTCATCGTATGTTTCCTGTTAAGACAAAACCCTTCATGCTGTAACTCTTTCTAACTCCATTTTCAATCTACATCTTGGGATTGAAGCCACTTCCCACACCTTGCAGAAGGTGCGTAACTCCAGTTTTCCCACACATTCCCTGTGCAAAGTCATTTTGGGTTCTCCAGACAAAAATCTGCAGCACAATTCGGAACAGGCAGAAATAAATAACCAAGAGAACATTGCACTCATAGTACTTTGTCTTCAGACTTAGCACAGTAAAAATCTTGGCTTTTCAGTTTATGTAAATCTAACACAAAGAGAAAGCACTGTAAGGAGAAGGAATATCCTCTGCTGCTTCTAAAACACCTCCACAAACTTTTTGTTCCCATATTTAACTTTTGCTTGGTAGTCAAAATCTTGCAAGAACAGCATAAGGTCAGTTCCTTAAAAAGACAGATCACTTTAGGGACGGATGCAGATGTAAGCACATCGGTCCCCATTCAGAGGACCTAGATTCCTGCATGAAACTCCTTCTTTTGGCCAGCTTCAGGCCTTCGGAGGCATCTGGCCAGCTTCTGGACTCAGAGGCCTGTGTGTTTTCACTGGCAGCACATTTTCATGCTGCACTGTGCTCAGGATAAGGTGTGGTGTCCCACTGCCCACCCCAACTGGAGCAGCAAGCCCCTTGTAGATGCAGACCCACAAAAACAGCCTCCATCCAAGGCGAAAGCATTAAGCATCTCAAGTGAATCCGGTTTTACCTGTTTTCTCCCACTTTCTGGGGTAGCCCAGCCTTCCATTGACCTAGATAATGGAAAGATGATTATACATTTGAATTTCAAAAGAATGAGTAGTGGGCTGTTAGCTGAGCTCCAATAGGGATGTACATGCATACACACACAATTACTGAACTGCTTTTAGAACAGTGAATTATTTCATTTTAACAGTAATATCTACTTATCCCTGTACATGTCTGAATCAGATTTTTAAAATCCTCAAGATATTTTTTTCCTTGAGCATGGCTACTATTTACCATTTTTCAGCTTCATTATCTTCCTGGCAGTACCCTTCGAAATAAAACAAAAACCCAATCAGAACAGAACACTAACAAGCATGAGAAAACAGTAATGCTGTTTATATTTAAAAGATTGCTTTGAGGAAAAACTGAAATGCTGCCAAGACACTTCAGAAAATGAGATATACCAGAAAATGAGAAAAATGGGATTTACAAAAGTTATGTGATGCCCACAGTATTACAGGCAAATGCTTCTTCACAGGGACCCAAATGAAGGAGAAGAAACATCCCAGGTGAAGTCTGCAGTAATGACAGTGGCTTCAGTCTACACCAAAGCTTTACCAAAAATGATCTCTCCTAATCTTAATGTGTCACACATCAGATTCTGTCATCCTAGGGGATGAAGTTCTGTCTTACCAATACTGATTATGTGGTTTCCATTGGAGATGACTGAAAATTTTCCAAAATAGTTTATCAGCTTTGGAGAATGATGACTTGACAAAACAGTATTTCACAAAAATTCCTTGTGTTCTGTTCATAGGGAATTGAGGAAACATTTAATTTTCATTTCATCAGCCTGAATTTTATGGTATTATATGACATAATGAAATCTCCCATGAAAGTTGAAACACCGACAACAAATTAAAACATTTTGGTGTGTTTCATTTTGCAAAATGACACTGCTATTGCTATCTGGATTCAAGATGCATGTAAAAACCTCAGAATTTCTCAAAGGAGCAATTTTTAATTTTTTTTTTTTAATAATCTGAATCAAAATATTTACAGAAAAATACTGAGAAACGGGATTAACTGAGACACTCAGTATCCTGGTATCGTTTCAGTAACAGTCCCAGCGGCAGTAAAGCTGCTTTCCCTGGAGGTAGCCAGCCAGCTACATATCTCCCAAGACTCCTGTCCACACGATCATTATGAGAAACATACTCTCACCCTGCCCAAAAGCCACACAGATGGCTTCACAGCATGCCTGATCTGATCCTCACCCGGACGGGACGAGAAGTGCCAAGTTGGCGGCCCTCTCGGAAGGAATGCCCTGCCCTGCCAACAGCCCTCCTCAGAGAGATCACAGCTGACCACAGCTGTGGCACAAACGTGGGCACTCCCAAAGGCACCGCACCCTCTCCTCATGTGGTGTCTCTAATGTAATGTTTTATGACAGATTGAGAACCCTGCCAGGCAAATTTTGTGTTTTACGTCCAATTTCCCAAAGGATAACCACTACTATGGGGCCAGATTGTACTTCCAGGTGCAGTCATAAGGAGAGGGAGCGGTGGAAGCTAACCTCAGAGGAAAAAATCCCTCCTGGGGACACTTACGGAGAGACAGAGGGGTATTTTACAAAACACATCTTCACAAGGAAGTAACTGAACCGTCTTTAAGCTACGTCCTTTCCTTTCCCTCTACCCCGTACACCCAGACGGGGTCAGGCATGGGAAGTCACATGACACATATATCCGCCTCTCGACTACTCCTTCAAAGTCCTCCAGGCTCCTGACAAGAGCAGCTGAGACCTGCTAGCCCTGATGGACCCATAAAGCTAAGAGAGGTGACACCTGGTGAGTTTTTTTGTTCCAGTAACCACCCTAGTCACTCTGCAGTCCTATGATATCATAGTCACATCATCCACAGCAATTTTGCTGTGGTCTGAGAAAAAAGAACACTGTGCTAATTACAGGATGACATACCAGGGGACCTGCTGACCCATTAGTACCAATCCATAGGATGCGCTCTGACAGAGCAGAAGTGGTGCCAGGGCTCATTCCTCTCACAGCCATGTCTGCATCCAGCCAGCTACCATCACAAAACTTATTAAACCTTTGTCTTGCTAATAACTGTAAACAGTAGCAAGAAAAAACAAAAAGGGACCCACAGAATAGTATGTGAATCCATTTTCAGCACACGTTTTGCAAAGCAAAATGACCACAGATGAGCACACCGTTGGCTCTGGATTTCATAAATACTGTGATGAAAACAAACACGGTATTATCAGCAATAGCTGGATCCACTACAAGAGCTCTGCAATAATCACAACATTGTTGAATAACTAGATGCTTTCTGGAAAACAAACAAAGTCAGCACTGTTAGAGGCTTTTAAGTTTTCACCCCCCGCTTCAGAGAACCTGCCTTTACCCTCTGCCCACGCCACGCCGGAAACGCCTCCAGGTGGGTGCGACCACCTCCTTCAGTCGGCTCGCCTCCTGCGGGCAGCCGAGGCCTTCCCTGGGGGACAGGAGGGCTTGCCCCCGCCCCGGGCAGGTCCTCCTGGCCGGCCCGGCCCCAAGGAGCAGCGGACACCGCCGCCGAGTAGGCCGGGGCCGCCGATGCACCACCGGCAGGCCACCGGATTCCCCCGCCCCAGGAGGGTGCCAGGCCCTGCCCGGCGGCCCCGCAGCCCCGCTCGCTGCCGGCGAGCCACCGAGGCGAGCCCTGGGGGGCCTGCGAGGGCGGGGAGTCGAGGCGCCTGGCGCATTCCGCCGGGGGCTCGCGGCCTCGGCCCCACCGTGGGCGGACCCGCGTCGCCGACCGCCGCAGCCGCGCCGCGGAAGGCACCCTACCCCAGCGCGGCCCGCCCCACGCAGACTCTGCGAAGAGCACGGGAAGGCGGTGGAGCCCGGTCCGGAGGGAAGGTGGCGGGGACAGCACCGGGGACGGCACCGACCGGCCGCCCCGCTCCCGCCATCGGGGCCGTCGCGCTGCCGCCAGAGCGGCCGCGGAGCGCCAGCGCCCCCTGCCGCCCGCCTCCCCGCAGCCGCGAGCCGCGCGGCGCTCCGCGGCCTCCTGAGGGGCGCGGGCCACGGGGGAGCCGCCGCCGGCCCCCGGAGCCACCTCGTCCGTACCGCTCTGCTCCGCTCCCGGCGGCGGCGGAAGCCGGCGGGCAAAGCCCCCCGCGGCGCCGTCGCCGCCCGGTCGCAGGGACGGGTCGGCGAGAGCCAGCGACCCCCTCCCCCTCCTCGGCCGACCCCGCGCCGGGGGTGTGTCCGCGCCGGGCGGGGGGGAGGGGCAGCCGGTAAAGGCGGTGGGCGTGGCGGTGGGCGCGGCCGAGCGGCGCCATTGGCCGCCGGCGGGAGTGATGTCACCCGTATGAAACGCTGATAACTAGTTGGGCGAGGAGCCGCGAGTTTTGCAGAAGGGGGAGCGCGCGCGGCGGGCCAGGGCGGGCGGCGGCGCGAGGCCGGGGCACGGGCAGAGCGCGGCGCCGAGCGCACGAGCCCAGCCGCGCCCGGCCCGGCCGCGACGGGCCGCCGGGGCTGCGGGCAGCAGCGAGCGCCCGCCGGTCGCCCCGCGGGCTCCGCCTCGCAGCGCAGCGGAGGGCTCGGCTCGCCGCAGGGGCAAGGTGCGGCGGTGGGAGGGGGCGGCGGAGCGGCTTTGTCGGCTCGGAGGGGAGCGGCGCGGCGGGAAGAGCGGCGCTTCGGCGAGAGCCCACCATGGTGCAGCAAGCGGAAAGTACGGAGGCGGAGAGCAACCTGCCCCGGGAAGCGATGGACACAGAAGAGGGCGAGTTCATGGCTTGTAGCCCGGTCGCTTTGGACGAGAGCGATCCGGACTGGTGCAAAACGGCGTCGGGGCACATAAAGAGACCGATGAACGCGTTCATGGTGTGGTCTAAGATCGAGAGGAGAAAAATCATGGAGCAGTCCCCGGACATGCACAACGCGGAGATCTCCAAGCGCCTGGGAAAGCGGTGGAAAATGCTGAAGGACAGCGAGAAGATCCCTTTCATCCGGGAGGCGGAGAGACTGCGGCTCAAGCACATGGCCGATTACCCCGACTACAAATACCGGCCCAGGAAAAAGCCCAAAATGGACCCGTCGGCCAAGCCCAACGCCAGCCAAAGTCCGGAGAAAAACGCGCCCGCCAGCAGCGGCGGCAGCAAAAGCGCCAAGAGCTCCAGCAAGAAGTGTAGCAAGCTGAAAGCCTCCTCCGCCTCCTCGCCCCCCAAGCCGGGAGCCAAAGCCGCCCACCACGGGGACTACGCGGGCGACGAGTACGTCTTCGGCACCCTGAAAGTGAGCAGCAAGACGGTCAAGTGCGTCTTCATGGACGAGGAGGAGGACGAGGAGGAGGACGAGGACGAGCTGCAGCTGCGGATCAAGCAGGAGGCGGAGGAGGAGGACGAGGACGAGGAGCCGGGGCCGCAGCAGCTGCGGCGGTACAACGTGGCCAAAGTGCCGGCGAGTCCCACCTTGAGCTCCTCGGCGGAGTCCACCGAGGGGGCGAGCCTCTACGAGGAGGTGCGGGGCGGTGCCGCGGCAGCGGGCGGTGGCAGCAGACTCTACTACAGCTTCAAGAACATCACCAAGCAGGGCCCGCTGCCGCCGCAGCAGCCGCCCGGTCTCTCCCCGGCCTCCTCCCGGTCCATCTCCACCTCGTCGGCCGGCAGCGAGGAGGCGGACGACCTGCTCTTCGACCTCAGCCTCAACTTCTCCCAGCACGGCCACGCCGCCGCCGAGCTGGGAGCGGGCGCCGCCGCCGGCAACCTCTCCCTGTCGCTGGTGGACAAGGACCTGGACTCCTTCAGCGAGGGCAGCCTCGGCTCCCACTTCGAGTTCCCCGACTACTGCACCCCGGAGCTGAGCGAGATGATCGCGGGCGACTGGCTGGAGGCGAACTTCTCCGACCTGGTGTTCACGTACTGATCGGGGGCGGCGGAGCGGCGAGAGCGGGCGGCGAGGCAGCGGCGGAGCTGGAGCGACGCGACGCCGGTGATGATGATGATGCTGATGATGATGATGATGCTGATGATTAAAAAAAAGTCTTGTTTTCTTTTTTAAAAAAAAATCTCGAAGTTAGTTCCGAGCCCGGGAGTTGTGATTTTATTTTTCTTAATTTTTTTGTGTTTTTTTTAATTTTAATTGCATTTTGGTGATCACAACAACAACAGCAAAGGCAAATGGGACTGGGGGAAAAAATGATACGGAAGGCGCTGTTTGAAGCTTGTCGGTCTCTGATTGAAGTCTGGAAGATGGTCTGCAAGAAGTCTTTTGGCAGCACAACTGTTACTCAAGGGGGTTTGTGGATTTTTTTTTTTCCCGTGAGAGATCTTAAAGAACTGTTCTGATTTTTTTTGGTTTTTTGTTTTTCTGAAAGGGACCATTGCAACTTTTTTTGGAGGGAGAAAACTGATGTCTTCTATGCATCCGATTCTTAACAAAGCTGCAGGGAGCTTGAAAAAATGCAGACTGTACAAACGCTTACAAATAACTGAACTGACTTAAGATCAGAGTTTACTTTTCAGATCAAATTGTTTATGGTTTTACAAATGTGATTTCTACTTGCCAACTTTTTTTTTTTGTAACTTGTTCCCTTATACCTCCTTGATTGAATACCAGACAGCCTAGACCTCAGTACAAAAAGGTATTGAAACATTTTTGATACATAACAGACCTCAGTCTTTTTTAAAAATTAATATATTTTCAGGCGTATTTTTGTACAGTGAAAAGGGAACATTCTTGCTGTGTTTTTTCAGTAAGACTTTTCAGGCACTTCTTCCCTTTTATTTTCTTTTTTTTCTCTGTTTTTAGCATGCAAGTTTGTTGGTACGTTACGTCCTGGTTTTAAAAGGATTAAAATTTTAAAAAAAAATAATCCTTGCATCTAAAGGCCTTGTGGTTTTAAAAAAAAAAAGAAACAAACACTTTTTTTGTACAGCTATAGTTCAGATTTGTTCAATATTTGTAGGTAAAGATTTATTGAAAATGGTGATATAGACCTCAGAGCTGTTATCTTAGTTTAAAAGATTGTATATGTACTGTACTATAGTAGGACTTTATGTATCTCATACGCTGTGATATGTGGATGGGGCCCCAGATGGAAGGTATGAAACTGGATTCTCGATTTTAGCAAAAAAAAAAAAAGAAAAAGGCACATAGTTAAAGTTTCTCATGTTGTGCAATATAATCTAAAGTACAGACCATCTGCATATTTTGTAGCAAATGATGGCGAAAGCAGACTTGTGCACTGTCAACATCATAGCCTGTTTTTTTTTTTAAATGCTGAAAGTCTGTATCTTGACAATTTTAATAAATCAGCTGGAACTGATAGAAACTCGTATCGCTATTAGTGTCTGTAGAAGTAACGCTGGAGAGATACCATGTTGTCACCCCTCGCCCGCGGAGGAGCGGTAGCTGTAGGCTGTTGTGCATGACCGTAGCTAGGGGGGAAGGAGAGCAAGGACTGCTTTTCTTTTGGTGGTGTGGTTTCTTTGGTGGTGGTTTTTTTTTTTCCTTTTGGTGGTTTTGGGGTTTTTTTAATTCCCGCCCGTCGCCTTTTTTCCCCCTCCCTATATTGCGCCCGGAGGATGCCCGCCGGCGACGGG
This sequence comes from Porphyrio hochstetteri, assembly GCA_020800305.1. Lineage (NCBI taxonomy): Eukaryota > Metazoa > Chordata > Aves > Gruiformes > Rallidae > Porphyrio > Porphyrio hochstetteri. The sequence continues at coordinate 107,661,946 of CM036907.1, forward strand.
AGTCGCCGTCAGCCAGAGCGCGGGGTCTCGCTCGCTTGCGGGATGCGAGAGGACGGGTGGCGGCGGCAGGTTGGCTCGCCCCGAGTGTTTTAGGCTCTCCCGCCTTCTCCCACGCCCCCCCCCCCCGTCGGTGAACGAGCTCTGGTTCCCCCCATCCTATTCCTAGGGAGGCGGGCTCCGGGCGGGGGGCGCGGCGGGCTGGGCCCTTTCGGGCAGCGGGGTCGGGTGCCCGGTGCCGCCGCCGCGGGGGACGCGGTTCGCCGTCCCTCCTCCGTTTGCCCCCGGGAGCTTTCCCGCTGCGCTTTTTTCTTTCCTCTTTTTTTTTTTTTTTTTTTTTTTTTTTTTTCCAATGAGGAGCCCGGCGCGCCCGGACGCGGAGATGCTCGGAGTAGCGGTGCTGCATCTTCGCCTCCGGGCAGCGCTCGGCACGGCGGGGCGGCCCCGGCCCCTCTCCGGAGAACTGTCTGCCGGCGGGGGCATGGGAAGGAAAGGGGGGTGTTGGGGTCTGGGTACGAGCTTCTGCTGTAGGCGAGCAGACTTTGTCAGTGTGCGTTTTTTGGGTTTTGTTTTTTTTTTTTTACCTTAGGAGCCATCAGATTTCAGTTCCGCGCTCTGAAATTACCGCTGATGGCAACAGGCAGACTCACGAGGTGGAAGTTTGTTTCTCAAGTTTACTTTTTATCCGATAGGCATTGGTATTTTTTTTAATTATTTTTTTTTCTCCACTAATTAATGATCCAGCTGTTTACAGGGACAATTCACTGTGCTGGTATTTTGGTGGCAACCACTGCTACAGGCTTTCAGACTTGCTGAAATGGAAATCCTGCATACACATTTGTAAGGCATAATAAACATAACATTAAAACCTGCATGCATGTTATGTTTAATCAAAGACAACTCTTAGGCATTTAAGTGGTGAGATATCTTACTTTAGGTTAGTTAAACTGGTAGTAAAATGATTAATATAATCTGATCTCTTTCTAATAATAATAATAATAAAACACTCATGATTCTAAATAAAAGTTGTTTGGCCTAAATCTTTGCTATCAGAAAAGAGATATAGCTTATCTGGGAACTCAAATTTATGTCTTGCATTGTGATAATTCTTTATGAGAAACTGTGTTTTAAAACAAACTTAATTACAATATACAAGATATCCTTGGCAATGGATAGTCCTCAATAAAACAGAGTTTCTTGAATTTTCAGTTTTTGGTCTCAAATGATTAGTGTGTTCTCCATGTAATAACTTAGAAATCAGATTGAAAACAAATGACATTTATCTCTTCTAAGGCAAAAGAGGGAAAGAAAATAGATACACTGAAGTGCTCTAGCCTAGCCATTCACTATCCTGCTATTGAAAGTTCGGTTTTGGGCTAGGGTGATGGAGTAAGTTGATCAGGTTCTAAGTCTTAAAACTGAGCCAAAATTCTCTTAGTAATTCTTTGAGCTATCATGAGAGTATGGGGACTTGCTCTTCCAGTCCCTTTCTTCTGATATGCATCCTTGTTTATTAAAGTGATAATAGGCAGTGTCATTAAACATTTGTGCTTTACAGATGTTCAATGAGTTATGGATGATTATGGTCAAATATGGGCTGCATTTAGTTTGCATTGTAATAAGGTCTATGTCTCAGCCTATGAAAGTTTTGACTTGTGTATATTTTTGGAAGGTGTTTTAAAAATTACCATTTAAAATACTAGTCAAGGATAACTGATTTAAAGGATCCAAGTATAGAGCGGTCAGGCATATTTTAAAAGAGCAACAGGCCTACTTTAGTCTAAGAATATAGTACCCACTCAGAAGTATATCTTTTCTTTCTTCTAGATGGGAATTATACAGTACTCTATCAGATGAATATTTTGAGTGAAGGTATATGGTGCAGGGAGACAATTATTGTCCGGACAGTTGAGTTTCTTTTATTTCAGAGTTTATTGTTGCATATTGCTCAAGGAAAAAAAAAAAAATTAAAAATAGGTAGTGTTTTGTTTAAGCCACTACACTGTTGGGGCTGAAGTTTGATGCTGTTGAATGCCTAAGCTCCTGCTGATCTCAGTGAGAGTAGAAAACAATCTTCTAATCATGAAAAATAGCATCTGCTAAGCTACTCTTACATTTTTGCTTTTGTCATATCTAATAATATTCATACCTTCTGTTTCTTTCCTTTTGCTTTTAAATGTACATAGAAATCCTTGTTGACATGGTAGAGCAGTCCTGTTGCAATCTTAGTATCTCCTGTGGCCTTTATTTTCCCACATTCTTTGCGTTTGTCTGTACAACACTAAGTGTAATAGGACTTAGTGATAGGAGGGAGAAAAGCAAGCTTTTTAATGTGGAAAGACAGTTTACTTGGTAACACTGAGGATGTCAACTAATCAAACATGATGATTCTTTTTAATTTTAAAGTGAACATTTTTGTAAACTTACCATTTCCCCCCTTTTGTTGCTTTCATTGTATTTTTGCTCTCTGCCTTTTAAAAGAACCACAACCAAGAAATATTTTCTTCCTTTAAATGCATTCTTTTACACATGTGGCAGAAAGGCTCATTCCAAGCATCCTTCAAGTGCTACATGCTCTTTAGGCATTCACTGTTGTTCAGATGAAACTTCTTCAACTCTATTGAATGTGATTTGCATGTGTGCAGTCTGATCCTTCCCTCATGCCTGTTTGAGGAAAAGTGCAACTCTGTTGTTACACCAAGATAAAACTGGTGTGGGGTCAAAGTCAGGGCCATATATAATTTTTCAGTGTTTAATATTCAACACTGTTCATTAAGTTCCTTTTTGCATCTTCACAGTTGTTGCCTAGTAAGGCCTTAAACCTGCACTGGTTAATAAAAAAAAAAAATTCTCATTGAGCTTAATGGGAGTTTTTGCCTCAAGGGCTGCTGTCAGGCTAGGTGTCTTAGTTCCTCCTTCATTTTTAAGCATGGCCAGGGAAAAAAAAAAACAAACCAACAAAAACTTAATACAATGAGTTGCCTTACATTTCCCCTACTATACAGTTGTATTCCTTTGATTTATTTCCTTTCCCCTCACCCACATCGAAGGCTGTGATTGTTTTTGTTTTTCTTAATTTTTTTGCACACTACCTATACCAATTAACTGCCTAATTAGTTTTATCTTATCTACATGGATGCAGTGAATTTGTAAGAGAATTTCACAAGCAAGTAGTTTTTTAGTGAGTTTAAAGTAAATAGAGTTTTAAAGACCTATTTTTATATTCAATATAAAGCACAAATGTGCAGAAAGTGTAGAATGACTTACAAAAAGGGAAACAAAAGTTCGTAATGTTTCATGTATAAAAGTAATACCTTCTTTGGGTTGAGATTCTCTTAGAAAACCCAATACTTATGCCAGTGCAAAGATAGGAATATTTTAAAAACTCTTAGAAAATTGTGATTGACAGCAATTTCAAAGGAATGACTTCTGTAGATACAAGGAAACCCCTAAAGCAATATGGATAAGAAGGGGTGAATGGTTTTCAATGATGAACAACAACCTGGAAGTGTGAGAATGGAGGTTTCAATCCTTATTAATTAATCAAATTTCTTCTTTTGTGGTTAGCTACAACATCTGGATTTTCTGTGAAGTGCAATCTTGCAGGATGAAAAAGCGCAAGGGCGCCAAACTTCTGAGACTTGCGAATACTCAGAAGCAGGTTTGATTTAGAATTGTGTGTTATTGATTAGGGCTTTAGATTTTGGTAATTTGCCCTTCCAAGAAAATCAAGACAACAATTTGCCACTTGAAGAAATTTGATCAAATAATAATGATTAATCCAGGAACTCCCATTGTCACAATTTGTTTTTGTTTCCATCGTCCTGCTTATCTCCAAAACCAACTTGCCTCAACTCCTGGCAAAGCCAGGGAGAAGAGTTATATGCCATTGTTAGTTCATTTACAATTTGTATCTGGTTTTGCTCTTGTACATATGTTGGCGTTTTGGAGTCTTTACATAAATGCTGTGATACGTTTTTTCTTCTTTCCTTTTATTTTCTTGGTGGGCTGTTTTAAAATGGAGGCCTGTTTTCCAGTGTGGGACTTTTGATGGTTACAACATTTCAATGATGTTGCATGATGGCCACAGGTGGGGGAAATTGAATGTTTTAGAGCAGTTTTTCAAGCATGACACTTTTAAAATATGTAATTTCAAAGACTTTTCAAGGCCACGTGAAATTAGTTTTCATAGCCACTCCAGGTCTTGGGGGGAAAAGCTGAAAAGTACTTTTGTTTAGAAGTCTGAGTGATGGTGGGGGGGAAACCTTTTCTTGAGGTTTTTGCATGCCAGTGCACGGCCTATTGCTGTGAGGGAAGGAAGATGGTAAGGCTGCTTGAGGCAATGCACTGGAGGACAAAGTGTTTTCTAGCACTAGAAAAAGAAAATGCATGGCAAAGTTTTGTCTTCTAGTAGACTATATAGCATGCAGAGTTTAGTATGTGTCAAAACAGTGTATGACATTGCTGTATCAAAGTTGTAAAATTAAGCATTATTTATTGAAAACTATGTATTTTTTTTGTAAAAATCTGATCACCTAGAGGATTAATATCAGTGACTTGTGCTAGTGCTACAAACTTAACCAGCTTCTTTACTACAGTACTTGATATGCAGTGTTAATGCTCAGGGTTGAAACCAGTCCACTCCAATGTCTTTTTTTGCAAGAGTTTTTAATAAAGGAACAACATAATACAATTGTTCAAAAGACTCTAATAAAATTGTGTGATCAATCTTCCTACGTGTTTTTATGTGGATTTTTTTTTTTCTTTTTCTTTTTTTTTTTCAGTGTTGCATTTGGTAAATGCAGTTCAGCTATTCTAGTGAATCCACTCTTAATTCTGTGGGCACCTAAAGCTTGAAGGCAAGCTTTGGGAGTCTCATGTCTTTCAAAAAAACCCTCGACAGATAGTTGTGGTCAAGGTAATACGTACAGAGGGTAAGTGCTGTTCTGGGCATGCCTGAGAGACACTGAAACAGAGAATAAGCCAATTAACTTCCTTTTCTTTTTTTTTCTGGTTAAGACTCTGGATAAAACAATAAAGTATTTTATGATAAGCATTCTAGATATTGCTTTAAAGTTTACCATAAAGAACAAAATAAAATGGATTATATGCCAGCAAACCCCATTTCTCTCTGTATCTTTTTCTACAAACAATTTACCATCTAAATGTATTTTGGCATAGAAAAAAAGATCATTCTGTATTAAGATTCTAGTTATGAAAATGTTTCTATGAGAACCCTGTATTCAATTCTTGGAACTATAAAAAGGTGTTTTTAATGTGTTTATGTGGTGAAAGTTTGTTGTATATTAAATATTGTTTTATAGAAATGATGGAATTATATTGTTACAAATTCAAAATTTGCAATTAACACAAGCCATCTATTGCTGAAATTACCTTTCTAGAGCTCCTGCCTGTAGGCAAATTATCATATTCAAAAACCTAAACAAGGCACATCTCTTCCTTGCTTGTATTTAATGTCTATACTTTTGCAAGTTTGCATAGGGATGAAAATATCAACTGATAATACCTTCCTTCCCACCAGGGGGTTCTTGGTAACTCCTAATATCCATTAAATAATAGAAAAAATTCTAATCAACTTCAGCTGTAGCTGATGCAAGGCTCTAAAGTGGGGAAGAGTCAATTCACCAAATAAAAGGTTCCAGATAATTTTGTGTGACTCAAGCACAGCTCTTCCCATTGTTCCTGTTCTTTCCTTATCCCAGCAGATTTAGCTGAATAGCTCCTTTCTCCAAAAAACACTTCTTGGATAAGTAATGATTTCTGTTTGACTTATCAGACCTACTGAGAACACTGAAAATAACTTCAAAAGTCTGTTGTAGTAGTATTTTTTTGTGTGAATGGAGATGTATAACTGATGTGAAGTAAGGGTTTGAATGTGACATGTCATAGTAAATAGGAAGTTTAAACTGGTCATTGTAAATCAGTGAAATAAAATCTTTATATCCGGACATCATACCACTATCCTTTCTGTACATATGGAAAAAAATTCAAAAAAACATTTTACAGTATTTTAGAAGGTTTTGAAACATGCACTAACGGTATTCCATGGTGGGTTGTTTCTGTGTTGTGGGTTTTTTAGGGGTGTTTTTTTTTAGGTTTTGTTTGTTTGTTTGTTTTGGGTAGCCATTTTTTTTTTTTTTAATTCCTATAGAATTGTTTTATTCAAGTCCTGTTGTATAAAACCAAAGACAAGCTAGAAATCTTCTAGAACAGAGTAAGGTCATCTCCATACTATCACAAATATCTCTAGCTGAAGTCTGCTGTTTGGTTCCTCCTGAGTGACAAGTGTCATTGCCACATTGTAAATCTAAGTTTCAATTCTGCTCCATCAGGTCTTGTTACCAGGGGGAATTTGTGCATGACATATTGGGAATCTTTCCTGTTCAGTGTTTGAAAATTTTTTTGATTCATAAACCACAAGTTATCACATCCTGCAACTATCAATGAGGAGGTGTCCTGTGGCTTGGGTATTGGGTCAGTTTTATGTGAAAGACAGGGTAGAAGCACACGTCTGGGGCAAAGAAGAAAAACACTTACTTGGCATTTCAGTTTTGAGGACTATCTTCTCAATTTTGAATGTTGGGTTTAACCATAGAAGAAATGCATGAAAACATGGAGCATTGGTAACATAGACCCACACAGATACCCAAATGCATTTGCACCATTACAGAGTTAGCACATAGATATGCAGTTCTGGTTTTGTTAAAATGTTTGCTGGCTGGACCATTCTAAATGGCTGGACTGCAGTGTCCATTAACACCTATACTTTAAGGTCCTAAGGACTTCAGAAGATTTTAATCTGTTGGACTTAATTGTTATCCCTGGAGTTTCAAAAGTTTAAAGATAATCTTTTCATAGCCTATTAAAATTTCAGTAGAATAGTTAAAAAAAAAAAAAACAACAAGAACAAAAAAACCCAAAACTAACCCACACAAATGTCTCCAGCTCTAGAAATGACAATTCACCATAGCCAGAGTAGAAGGATTTTGGCCCTTTCCCTCAAAATCTGACGTTTACATTTCTTGGCCTTATTCTGACATTTACATAAGCTAAGATGTCTATGACGGATCACTTTTTCTACAGCTCTGTAAATTCACTTTAGAAGATTATTATCTTCAAGCAAAATTGACTTGCATATCTACTTTAAAATACAAGTCTTACTTTCTCAAATTATAATGTTAGCAAATACTGAAGGATATATAGGGTATAAGGCAGAATTCATCAGCACACAATCATAACTGGCAGCCCAAGAAATGCATAGCAAAAAGGAGAATCTAGATCTGTTATAATTGTTGCACTGAGTTTCATTTTAACATGGCATTTTGGCATTTAAGAGGCAGTAGTTGTTTTTTTGGTTTGGTTTGATTTGGTTTATTTTCTAAGACACCGAATACACATCAAGTGAAAACTCTGAGGTAATTCAGTGTGTACAGATTGCTTCTTTCAAGTCAGTACTATGACTAAGGACTTCTATTTTGTGTCTAATTGTTTCCAAAGTAGCTTATGCTTGCATCTAGCCTTTCCTTGATGAGACTTCATTTGTCTGCATAATCTTATTGTAGTGATATTCCCTAAATCTCTGTAAGACCTGCCTTTCATTCACCTAATTTCATTCACCTTGTTCGAGTCTTAGCGCTCGTCTTTAGAGATCAGAACCACACTGCTCCCCTGACAGTAGCACTGCTGTTCATCGCCTTTCGTTCTCTTTCCGAGGGTAGAGAAAGGGTCTAAAATCACTGAGAACTGCCCACTCGTCCTCCACCCATTTATGTCCGTGGAAAATTCTACTACTACCTATTCTATCCTTTTTTTTTAGGCTATGGACACTCATAGCCTAAAATCAGCTCTGCTTTCCTCAGCCATCTGCGGTCATTCAGCAGCCAATAGTTCTGCAAGCAGAATGATTCACCTGAAGTCAACTGCATTTATGAAAATGTCCCGCTTAAGCTGCTAAAACTGAAGTTAATGTGAGTTAGTGAGGTATTATTGTCTGTAAGAGTGAAAATGACAACAGCAAAAATACACCCCACCCCCCCAATAACTGCCATTGAACTGAGAATCTTGATGTAGCCATGATGACCTGAACCTTCTCTATCCCCAAAGAAGAGCTTTTGTGACATTTTTTGCATATTTTCACGTTATTAGTCAGATGTAAAATACTGCATTTTCCCACAAATGTATTATACATTTGGAAGGCAAGCAAAGTTGTATACAGAGTAACACACAGTTGGAAAGTATTTGCTGTAATACTAAAAAACATTTGAGAAGACTATGACAATAGATTTTCAAAAATACTTACCTTTGTTTTCCCTATGTCAATTTCTTGCACACATGTTCTCCCTTCAGCATGTATTTTATATATAAATGGACAGATGTAAATATTGACATGCACTGCAATCTTTCATGCACAAACATAATTAAGCTTTATATTACTAAAGCTGCTGTATCAGTCATGAAAAACTGGGGAACAACATAAGAAAAAAAATTAATTTGCAAGTGTATTAAAATCCTTTTAATAAAAAACAAACCAGCATAAAAGCATGTGTATCAAGTGATGCAGTCTCTAGAAGACAGGCACCTGGCATCATCCGTCTGTCCATGGTAGATTTCTGAACTCAGCCTCTGTGCTGGGTAAGGAGCTGCCTACAGCTTGACTGTAAAAATGCGGTGAGTTTGGTGTCTCTGACACCTAACTCAGTGTTTCACAGTAGACATTCAAGACCTCAAGCAAGTTCATAGTTTTATTCTGAGGACAGATAACAAACTCTTTTCACTGACAGGGTATCCTGCAGGTAGAGCATTTGTCAGGAGATTGAAAGCACATGGAAGAGAGAAAACCATCTAGGCTAGGAAATTAAAACAGAGTCAGCACACAGTCCGGGCGCTGGAACTCAGCTGTCTGTATTGTTAAGCTGTAGAAAAAAATCCCTGACACGGTTTTGGCTGGTGAATGCTAGAACTCTTCCAAAAAATCACTGGAACAATTTGGAAATTAGCATGGGCCAAAGATCATTCCCAATAGGCAGTTTGGATTCAGCCACTCTGTTTTGGAAAGTAAGAGCATAGATGTGGCCAGACCATGCCAGCTGGCCTCAGATCTGGGGAACAGACCCCGGTTTAATTTACTAGCATAGATGTAGCTGCAGGTTATAAACCCTACTTCTGCAGGACTTTGACCATAAAGCCCCTATAATTTTGAAGAATACCTTAGCCTCAATCCATGGAATAGTCTCGGAGAGAAGCTGTCATCACTGTCTATGGCTGGAATGCAGAAGTTATTGAGGCCAAAGGCGAAGCAAAAAAAGGAATTTGCCCTAAAACCCTTTCTGCTGTACTACTGATCCATACTGCCTCTCGTTATATATGGTGTCACTTCTGCAAGCACTGCAATCCTGTTTACATGGGGGGTCCTCTTTAACAGGAGGACCACAGACTGAGACTATCGCTACATATTTTTTAAAAATAAGAGATTTCTTGTGGAGTTTGGGATAGGGAGAATGCTCCAGCTAATAAAAACGATACCAATTTACACTGCAGTGCCTTCACTACCAGGAACCCAAAAGCACTTTACAAATACTGTTGGGCAATTTTGTTCTCCCCTTGTAGTCAAAACACCTACTGAAATCAATTGTGGAATCACTCCTATTGAATCTCCTCCAACTGCAAAGCTGAGTGAGAATTTTATATGTTAAGCAGCTGTAGAACTGGAGCCTCGAAATTGCTATTTAAATTATACATAAGATTCATACAGTGTATGTTCTTCTAGCACTCTCACAGTTAGTTTAGACAATATTTTCATAAACTGCACTCTTAGGAAAAGGAATCAATCCATCTGGACTTGATAAGAGGGAATCATTAAGCATTTTCCTTGCTTAAATATTAACATAATTTAGTAAAATTTATTTAGTGTCCTGAGAAGGGAACACTGCCTTGATCAGCGCATTGATGTTACAGTCTAACCTCAGTGACTACTGAATCACTGAAAGTCCTTTCTTCAAACATGAATGATTTTTTTTTCTTTTTTTGAATACCAAGGATAGGAGATGAAACTAAATCTAGAAAAACATAAAGGAGGTTACAAGTTCCAGACTCATTTGAGTTACTGAATCAAAATGGTACATCTGCAAAGCAACAGACCTTGTGCTTTTTGTGATTTCTTGCTCTGTGCACGTTTTGCAGGTGTTAACAGAATAAATGCCATCTAAGTTTGAAGCACAGATACTCCTGTGGAAAGCAGGAAAACAGAGTGGAGTAGGCTTGACTTGGGGATAAAGGAAGAAAACCAACAAAGTTAAAGGAGAAAGGCAAGAGAGACAGCTTGCCTACATAGAGTTGCCCACTGAGCTCTATACTCTGGTTTTTAGCATCTATATGAAAGTTCTGCCTCAATGGGATGATTTCCAAAGTGCTCTGAACACTGAGGAGCTGCCTCTGCTGCCAGGTGCCTCGGGATCCATCCTAGTTAAATGACATTTCTGAGAAAATTAGGTGCCCAGGGCACTAGCCAGCAAAATGTGCCGTGGCTGCCTGGTGTCATCCCTGGCTTCACATGGTGCACATGGCAACTCCAGTCCCCACCAGTCTCTCCTGGTAAGTGACTTGACCCCAGAGGGAGGATGTGAAATGGGAGATAAAACTTGGATTTACAAAGGATGAGGGCGGGACGTGCAATCCCACATCAGTATTGGTATTCATAGGCAACTCCTCTCCTAAACTTCTGGAGGTGCTTGGAGGCACATGGCTCCATGCTGCACTTCTGGAGAATAAGAACTTGAGCTGAGGGATAGTCCTCTGCCCAAAACCAGCCTTTTCCTTATTTGCTATTTCAAGAGAAAACTTAGTTAGAAAAAACTGATTAAAAAGAAATGCAGCACTTTTTTGGATGCATCTTAATACAGTTCTGTTTGATTCCCTGTGATCAGTTATTCAGTAAAAAAGTTAGGGCAGCAGCAGATTTCTTCCATTGTATCCTGGAGTGAAGAATTCTATTCATGTGGAAATACCTTTCTCCAGTCACACCCAGAAAGTCGCGTTGTATTAAATTTGACACAGTTTCTATTGAGTAATGACCTGATATCGAATGAAGATTCCCACCAGTGCAGGATTAGTAGGCTTAACCATTAGCAAGTTTCACAAAATGCTAATAAAATATTTATTTGCCTATTACTTTTCTTGACCTATTAGTTGAGTTCACTAATGGATTCAGGCTTCCCAGACAGAAACTTACACATTTATGTGAAGCTTAGCTGGCTATTTTCGTCAGTGATGATACACGCATTTTTCCGACACAGATATTTTTACTTAATAAAATTAGAAGCGTGTGTGTGTATAAATATATAATGTTAGGAATATTTAAGAAGTAAAAGGCTAATTAATTTTAACTGAAATATTTCAGATATAGAAGATTTAAAAGAAATATTCACCAGTTGGTCCAACATCAATTTGTTTGGGGTATTATATTAAAAATCAGAACCTGCACACTATATATGTTAAATTAGGACACTGTCTGGTCAAATCCTTACTCACTGAAGAATTTGATTTTTTTTTCTCTGCCTTAAATTCTCATCCGAAGAACCCTTTAATACATCTTAATTCTGAGATTCTTCTCTCTGTACAAATCACTCTCATTCATATTAATGTCATTTTTGAAGGTAAGAGAAAAGTGATGTTAGAGGTGATACATATCAAAAAGAATTTTTGAGAAAAGATTCCCAGAATTCTTGTCCTTTGTGGGAAACATAAAGCAGCTACTTGAGGTGCCCTGTATAAATATATTATTATGAAAGTTATTTTCAATTTAATTTATATGAACTGTACTTTAAAGCAGACACGTAGTTCCAGCTATATGTGATGCCTTGAGTGTTACAGCTGCAGAAAAATATAATTAAAATTTTGAGTCCATCATAACTTTTGACAAGCCTTGAAACAGAGGGAATATCTGTTAAGGACTGGCAGTGTGGCAATGAAATAAGAAATATTTCTTCCAGGGAAAAAACATAGTTCATCTGCTAAGGGCTAGGCACTGACTCCCAGCTCACCAAAGTTATCAGGGACTGGAAATTCTCCTTGTCTCCGGAGAGGAGCTCGTAACCTGCTTAGCTGGGAGGTTAATGAGTGGGATGGATTTCCCACTGCTCCATAGAGAAACAGATTGCATCCAAAATACAGAACGATATCCTCATCGCTTTTCGTCTTTCTCCTTTCTAGTAACTTTGCTGTGTGATTCAAAGGTTTACATATTTCACACATGCAATAAATAGAAACAAAAGCAAATAAAGTAATATTAAAAATGTAACCACTGACCTCTTACTGAGAAAACCAGAGAGATACTTAACAACCCTCCTTTCCTCCTCTTTGATTTCCCTTTGGGAAAGTGGCAGCAGGAGAAGCCATGGGTTTTTTTAATGACTGTCTTCTCCAGTCTTTTTGCTACTGACTTTATTTCATGCTATCACTGTTCAGCCTTGGATTGATTAACCTCTCCAAAGCCATCAGGCATGTAAAGTACTAAGGCAATATGTTCCAAACCAGGCTTAAGTGAATGACACAAACAAAATAGTTTGTCTGCTCTCTGAAACATGAGCAGTAGAGAAAACAGATTTGAACAGGTAACTCTAATTTTCCTCTCTTTTCCTGTAAATGCATATTTTCAAATATATGCCTCAGTGACGGCTGAAATAAATACCTATATAAACTATATGCACTAAGAGGGATGAGAAATAGTAGAAGGTGAGACACGTTGCTGCCTTTTTCCCTAGGGTATAGCATGTGTAATACATGAGAAAGATGACATCATCCACAGAAGGGACTGGATTCACAGACATACTATAAATAAATCATTCAACAAAATGAAGAACCAGTAAAAGGAACAGCCAGAGTCATATCCTTAAACATGCATTATTTACCCAATAATCTAGATCATCCCCCTCACTCTTTCCAGTTTTGCAGGTGAGGGCAATAAGCATTGTTATCTGAAAAACAAACAAAATAATGTTTATTATTCATAATATATTTTATTATTCATATAGGTAATATGTTTGTATTGATATTATTATATTATATTCATATTTATATGTGTATGTAAATTTTTTCCTTTGGATTTACATCTAAAATATGCACAGAAAAGTTAAATAAATTCAACTCTATACAGTCACTTTGATATATAATGTTTAGAAGACCATACCTGACTATGGCTTTGGTTTGGTGGGGGGACATCCAAATAGAAGGTGGAAATATTCCCCTGGTCCCAGTGGGTATGGAATAATCTGTGGACTGTAAGGAGCGGGTGCATGGAGGCTGAGTGTGGCAGGACTCTGTCAGTCCAAGAGGGAGGTTTCTGTAGGAAGCCACCACCTGCAACCCCCTCAGGCCACTGGGCAAGCCTTGGGACACCACTCTTCCTGCCCGATGAACACTGTCCTGAGATGGACCTCAGAAATCGGTTTGGCGTTCAGATGTCTGCATCTCTTGGACCTTCCAGATCTGGGGGGAGATTCAGACTCTCTATAACCAGCCAGGTCCCCGATGAGAAGGTTAAGTGCTTTTGGTGTCAGGCCATTCAGCCTTAATTGCTGAAAGTGATTGCAATCCCACGCTGAGCCAGGAAGATCCCCAGCAGTGACTCCATGGCCATACAACATGCTCAGCTTTGGTGGAGGGTGCCCCGTGGAAAGCAAGTGTCTGGGTTTTCTGGTAGTTCAGAAAGGTTAAAAACAAGGAGTCAACTGGGTCACTATGTTTAGCACAAAGTTACATCATCCATATAATTCCTTCCTGGCAAGATTGCCTTCCTAAGTGAGAGACCTGTCTCCGGTGCCTTTCCCAGGCTGCAGCTCTGGAGCAGAGGCTCTGGAGATGCTCTGTCGCCGGGTCCCCGGGGCTCAAGAGAAGCCCTCTCCCTCCTGCCTCAGCTGGGCCATCAGCACCTGGCACAAGATTCACAGAGGCAGGCAAAGCAAAAATCCGTGGGGCAATATTTACTGTCCTACGGTTGTTTGTATAAATTATGGCAGCATCAAAGAAATGGGTCTTCCTCTGGGGGTAGAGGGTGATGTGATTCCTGTTTAAATTTAGTACCTGGGGAAGCCTGCTCACAGCCAAGGCCTCTGAGAATGCTCTGTCTCCTTCACAAATGAGCTCTGCAGCTATTTACAGCCTCTGACCGAGTGCCAGAGACTGCAAGCTGGTAAATGTAAAGATAAATTTGGATATGCGCTTTTCTGAATTGGGACCTTGTAGAATGCTTTTGAGTTGGTCTTCAGATCCTGGTTCTCCTGTCCTAGGGACTGAAGTTGTTAAGAAAATATGTGAATGACAAAATAAGTGAAAGTTCTATTTCTTTTTCTTTTTTTTCCTTTTTTTTTTTTTCTTTCTACTTTATACTGCACAGAGTGATGCAATTTTCTTTACAAATCTTCGGGTCTGACTTTTCATCCTTTCTTTGCCCTTTCTTTTCACCCCTCAACTTTCCCTTTCTACAAGAAATGCATTAAAAACGGTGACCTCTATTCTCTCTCTCTCCCTTATTTTTTCATTTTGCTTTTTTGTACCTCTGTAAATCTAAAAACCTCTTTAGCTCTGGAAAAGTGTAAAACAGCAGAAAATTGAAATTCTATAACTCTGTCTCTCTGTTACATTTTAAAAACTTTTTTAACCTTTTTGAAAAGTTATAGAGTGGCAAAGTTAGAGTTTCATTTTACTTACTTTCTCTTTACTTCTTCCAAAGTTGATGAAGTTTTGAAAAGTTACAGAGTGTCAGAAGGAAAATGGAAAAAGTGAGAAAACCTCCCAGACCCCTTTCATCCATTCACTCACCCAGGAGAAAAATTAAATAAATAAGGGAAAATGAAATAAAACGGGGAAAAGAGGAAAAACAAAACTTTTTTTTTAAAAAAAAGTATCTGGGCAAATAAGGGCATGATAACAGAAAAAAAAATGCTTTATGTTAAGAACAAGTAGGATTTTTCACTGTAAAATCTTTAAATGAAAATATCTGTCAGGCTGTAAGTGGTCTCAGTAGTGCTGGGCAATTCTTATAAGGAAATACAGATATGATCTTTCCTGCAAAGAAATCCTATCCTTTGGATAGGATTCCTCCCATCCTGCCCTTTCTAAGTGCCCCTAACTCCACTTAAAATGTGCCAGGGTTTTTTAATCATTATTACTTTTAAGCATAGCTAGAAAACCAAAGCAGAAGGCTGTGCATGAGGCAGATTTGCATATAAACTTAAAAGTAATGAAAAGAAACATGAACCCAATAAAAAAGATGTCAGGGAGGTGAAGAATTTAATTGAGAGGGGGAAAAAAAAGTGAAAATATCAGCATAACATTTTTTAAAGACAAGATGAAATGCATGTATGACAACAAAATCCAGACTGCAAGAGTCAGCATGAGAGGAACAAAGCCCCTGGCAAGGACTGTAGAAAGATGGAAGGAGAACAGGGTCTGAGAGCCGATGCGCACTCAGGAATCAGGACATTTGGATAGAGTCTGTCAGAGGGAGAAGGATGAAGGTCAGGAGCTTGTATACCTGTGTTGTATGTGTTCTTTCTGGAGAAATCCTGGTTGTATGAACTCATGTGAGGCTGTGATAGCTCTACAAAGGGACCAGAGTTCAGTGCTAAAGGCAAAGGATCCTTCGTCTCAAAGATCCCCGCTACTTTTCAGAGAAAATAATTAAAAAAAAGGTTTTGACAGATTTCATTGCTCACATGAATTTTACAAATCACGTGAAGTATACAAAAATAAAAGGGAATGCCTGCTAACATTTACATGGGCAGGACTCAAAGAACCATTATACAGGCAAAAAATTAACATACCTAATAAAGCCCATTCCACAAGAGATATCATGAACAGGTTGCCCAGAGAGGCTATGGAAGCCCCATTCTTGGCAGTGTTCAAGGCCAGGTTGGATGAGGCTTTGAGCAACCTGTTCTAGTGGAGGGTGTCCCTGCCCCTGACAGGGGTTTGGAACTAGATAATCTTTGAAGTTCCTTCCAACCCAAACCACTCTGTGATTCTAGGACATGTTGTGCCCTGCAGATTTTTTCCTGTGTACCAAGAAACATCTAGAATGAGACACTCTGAGACTTGATGCCTCTCCTGTCTGTCACACATACTTTTATCCTGTTGTCGTTCCTCTGAGATGGACAAACAAAAGCAAAAATAGGTAGTTCCTGGGCAATGACTACTGCAGTCTACAGTGGAAAGAGAATGTCAGAGGAAAAGGGTTGGAAAAGGATGGATGAAGGCCTGTGAGAAGTAGAAAAAGACTAATGTGACCCTCATGCTCTTTCACTGCTCAGAAGGTTGCTCCAAGTGCTACAGCCACCGGGAAGGACCTGCCCTAACCCAGGCTGGGGTTTGTTTGGGAGCATTCCCTTGAGTTTTGGAAGGTGTGGTATGTATCTGTTAGATCAATGATTCCTAAGCTCTTTTTTTTTTATTTTTCTCGGCACCTACCACCCTCCCCACTGCCTATCACATTTCCATGGGGCTCAGGAACCTGCTAATCCGGCTCACAGCTGTGACCTGTAGCCTGGGAAGCACTGACTTGGACAGATAGAAACATTTTTCTTGTATCATACTCAAGAAAGGGAGTTTATCTACCTATTCTGGGATAAATTATTGAATTAAGAAAAAATTATAATTGTTTTCCATGATTGTACTATACACATCTTGCTCACATATATTCCATGCAAACAATTTTAATCCTACTTGATAGCTGAACAATTTGTGGATGTCTCTAGGCATGCCATTAATAAAAACTGTGTAAACCCTTGGGCAAAGTAAATACTAGAATGGGATTGATGAATTGCAAATAATTCTGAAAAATACAAAGTAGACAAAAAATAATCTGGGAAAAAAATTGCTTTACAAAGTAAGAGGTGAAGAAATTTAGATATATTCAGATTGACCAAATAAAACTTAAGATGGACATGGTCACAGATCACAATTATTTGCAAAACGGAAATGCCATGACTAAAAGGAATAGTTTATTTTGGCACAAGGATTATAAGTAAGCATGACCGGATGAAATTTAACACCAGACCTGTCAACCTACTAGATGAAGGGAGCTCTACAACCACTTCTATTAAAAGCTGGGTTTGACAGAGAACTATTCTAGGAGAACATTCTCTACTGCCATGAACCATGTCCAAATACATTTCTCTTTGGTTTAATTTCAGCAGTTCAAGTTTTAAAAAATGTCAGCATATCTGTGCAATGTTATGTGTGTTAACATAGGACTGTATGGTAGGTGGAATGAGATTGAATGGTCTGCTTAAGAATTTTATATGACTACTTCTCAGTTTTAGCAACCTGAACAGGAGTAATGAGCCTGTTGAGGTTATCAGTAAGATGGGGAAATACTTTTTTTTTTTTTTTTATAGCAGGGGAAGAGGTGCTGGAGCTCAGCAGGACTGCAAGTGGAATTCCCTATGTTTTGCTGTGATCTCACCATAACGTGTAAGCAGTATTTAAATCCTATATGGAGTACTGGTGGATATCAGTGTGAATGGCAAGATCACGCTGTGCTTCAGCTTCCTTAGTTCTTCACAGTGTGAGCTGATGAAAAGACACTATTGCTGTCAAAGGCCAGGTTAACATTTAATAGCCCAGTAAAACTTTAAACTTACTTTCAGAAAGTCTTAAAACATTGTTATAGCCTGGATTAAAATTCAGTGGAACTATTAGGTTTAACCACTACCTTTCATTTAAGATAACTTTAAAAAGTCATTAACCTCAGTTATAGAAGGAAGCTGAAGTAATAGAAGTCTCCAAGAGTAAAACATGGACAGCCAACTCTGTCCAAGCTGGAGGCAAATGCAAGGCAGCTCAAGAATCTGCTTTATCTGAATACATGTGTTTGGCTTTTGAAAAGCTAGAGGTTCCCAAAATGAGACAGGGAAGAAAGCTTGGCACAGCTTGAATGGCCACTGCTCTGTGGCCCTCGGGGCCACACTTGCCTAGATAGGATGTGGGATAAGGGGGTTTAATAGGAAGCTGGATAAAAACCATGACTCTGAATGGTGAAATCTGTGTTCTGATTTTTCATGCTTGAGGAAACAGGATTATGTACTTTATTGTTTTGTAACTAATATTGTCTTCATCGCTAATTTCTTGTTCTACTTAAACAGTTTGATACCAAATTTCATATAGTGACTAAACCCACTAATATTGACGATAGCGTGAAAATTCTTCATTCCCTTTTAATCTCTGTCCTTCTGTTTTAGCTAAGAATTAATCTACTCCACATTGGACAAACTCTACACAAATAAAAATAATAGAAATTATTTAAACAAATATACATAAAACACGTGTTATAGGCGTGATTCAGACCTCAGGTTAACTGACTAAGCAGCCGCGGTTGTTTTTTCTTTCATTCTTCTCTGAGACAGAAAAATGCTTGTACAAAAATCCTGGCACAATTGGAGAGAGAAAAATTTGAAATATTAACTTTCAGATTTTCATTTAATTGAATCTGACATATGAATTTCCTTATAAGCTGGAATGATTTTCAAGCCATAAGAATTAAACAGCCTTTATAGCTCTATGCAGAGTCACTACAGCAGGGTCCTGCTCATGCAACTTTTAATTGTTCTGTTCAAAGCATCTCAGGAAAATGAGCCCTGAATGTGCAGTATTTCCATCAGTTGTTCATCTGTCAACTAAAAATCTCTGCAAATTCAAGGCAAGGACAAAGTATTTTTGTGCATCTACCTGCAACTGTTAAAAAGTTTACTTGGCTGCTTGTTACTGTCCCTCACCTGAAGATTATTGTTTGCACTACAGCAGCATTGCCATAGATCATTTTAGTATTCTTTGCCTTATCCAAAAAAAAAAAAATCATCTGAATTCATTTAATTTGTCATTGAGAGAGATCTCCTTCCAGCAGAGACAATAGACAGGTACATAACAGTGGTCCGTGTTTTGAGCCTATCACTTTGCAGTATTGAAAATAATTTTCTTATTTCTGGAGAACACACAACTGCTTGGGGAGCTGTCAAAAGAAAACAAAAAACAATAAATATGCTCTGCATATTTATTTATGTGTCTCATCCTAACATTATGAATGCATGAGGTAGCATTTGCCTTCTTTTCATGCCCCCCAATTAAATGCCAAATCAAGCATGAAGCTTTATGTCATCTACTAACACTCACTATAAAGAGCTTATGCTTTCCTCTCATTTTTTCCCAGTAATTCAGCATCCAGTATATCTCCTGTGTAGTGTTAATGTCATCAATGTGTCTTTGTTTACAGATGGAGGGCACATGAAATCTGTTAGGGAGGACTCAGTCCTTACCACTAATTCCACCATGCTGCTCAAATTCTACATTTATTACAAACTATTGTTTCCAAAAAGGGATCAAAAATTTGATTCCAAGGTAATGTAATGGCTTCAATAGTCGCATTCCTGTTCACGTCTGATGCTGCTATCAGGAAAGATTGGGAAGTATGTGATAGTCTTCTATAAGCGATCATGCAATTGAGGAAATAACACATGGAGACTGCATCGATTTCATACAGAGGATTGGGGTGACCTCCTATCTCCAGTAAGGTTGGTAGTAAAACTCCCAATGGTTTGGAAGGTACCAGTATTTATTTCATCCTTATTCTTGAAACCATTCTAATGAGTTCTTTCTGTAGAGGTCACCTCATCTTTGCCTTCAAAGGATGAAGGGGTTGTCCCTGGGGGTAGCATTCATCTCCCTTTAGCCATTTAAAAGTTAGGGGTCTAGCGAAGTGCATCACTCGGGTTGCTTCAAGTGAGAAAATGATACCTAAAGTGGATAGCTTGAATTGTCCTCCAGAGAGTGATAATGAACTCTGAGGTGACACGAGTGGATGTCTAGATATTAGATCATAAAAGAAGGTGAGATGAATTCTGTCTTATATATATCATGATTAGCTCATAATTAATATTAAACACAAGAAAAATACAGTGAGCCATGAGATCTGTATTGTGAGATACAAAACCCAAGGCTGATAAATAGCTAAGGATATATTAATCAATGGAAAGGAAACTATTAGAACTTACCTTCTCAATTCAGACTCACTGATTAATCTAGTCAGATAATATTTTAATACAACTATATCCTTTCTTCTGTGGAAATCTTATCGTTACTCTGTACAAAGACTTGTGTTTGTCAAAGATTGTCTGTCTCTGACACACACCTTGCCATTGCATGATAAGGCAGCTGTCAATTATGCTTAAGTGCCTCATTGCTGGTGGCATGTGTCTAAATAATATGCACAATGTGTTTTTAAAACAATCTAATAGCTCAGCTGAATTAAAACAAGCTTGCAAGGTAACACATGTGAATCTGACAGCCTGTCTTAATTTGTTGGACACGATATATTGCAGTAAGGATATTTTGCATTTGCATATTTTCAAAACACAGTGCCACATGGTGGAAGAAAATCTGAAAATACCCAAGTGTGGTAGGTACAGCGCATAGGTGTTATGGTCATCAATAAAGTTTTGGTAGCTACTGCTTACACAGGAAACATGCCTTTGGCATTTCTACCTTTCACTTATCTGTGAATGATTTGCATGATCTCTTCCATTTTGGTGCTACAGACCTTGATTTCTCTCTTCAACTCTAAACAATACTTCTGGTTGTCACTGAAAAGCTTTTCAGATGCTCCACAATCAAAGAACATCACCTTAAAATCCACTGCATGCCTGCACTTTTTATAACTCAAATATAATTTCACACTGGGGCCCCCAATACAAGAAGGATGTGGAACTGTTGGAGAGGGTTCAGAGGAGGGCCATGAAGATGATTAGAGGGCTGGAGCACCTAGCCTACGAAGAGAGGCTGAGGGAGCTGGGCTTGTTCAGTCTGGAGAAGAGAAGGCTGTGGGGGGACCTCATTGCAGCCTTCCAGTACATGAAGGGAGCTTATAAGCAGGAGGGGATTCAACTTTTTAAAAGGATAGACAATGACAGGACAAGGGGGAATGGATTAAAACTAAAGGAAGGAAGATTTAGATGAGATATTAGAGGGAAGTTTTTTTACAGAAAGAGTGGTGAGATGCTGGAACAGGCTGCCCAGAGAGGTAGTGGATGCCCCGTCCCTGGAAGTATTCAAGTCCAGGTTGGATGGGGCCCTGGGCAATCTAGTGTAGATCCAGACCTGAGGTTGTTGGCCCTGCCTGTGGCAGGGGGGTTAGAGCTCTGTGATCCTTGGGGTCCCTTCCAACTCATACCATTCTATGATTCTATGATATATATACCTTCTTTGATTTTTATGGGATTTTGGTTTTGTTTTGTTTTCTGTAATGCCTCTGGATTTGTCTTCCAAAGACAGCATGAATTTGGGATGTTATGGTGGCTCTGATCTACAGGAGCTTTTCAGTAAAACAGCTACAGAAAATGGTATAAAGATACAAGTGATATATATATATTGAGAGATATATTTATGTATGTATATATGTATATGTGTGTGTGGCATATCCATAGAAATTATACTGTTCCTGAAATTTTCATTAAGTTATAGGCTGATTTTTCCACCTCTTGTATGGAAATTAATTTCCTTTATTGCTCTATGACATCTATTTTGCTTCATGAACCATATAGCTTTAGAAGTATGAAGTCTTGTAATGCATAGACTTTTTTCTTCCTCTTTCAGCTAGGGAAAACATACAAGGTAACTAATGATTCTGGAAAACTCATCTCACAATAGGGATGTAGAGGTAAACAACTACATTTGCAGTATATAATCTCCTCTGTAAGATTTCTAATTATTGTTATGCTTGTGTAGTCAGGAAATCATGGTCTATAAAGCAAGCCTAATTTCCTGTGGCTTGCACCTGAACACGATAAAAGCTCTTGATCTCCTTCCCTTCTCCAGAGGCAAATCACAAAACTGTGACATTGCTGTTTAATCCTACAGTGAGTACACACTTCCACCCATGTAATCCTGAAAGTGTTACCTTGATGAATGCTTGACCAGGGTCTCTCTGGACTTTGTTTTACTGCCTTAGCATTTCTTTGTAATAAAATGAAGACGCTCTACTTTGATTTATTTTTTTATAGATATAATTTTTTTTTAATCTCAGTAATTGCATGAATTTAGCAAAGGACACTGATTAGTTTAGGCAAAACTCTTTTTTCTCTTCTTCTTCAGACTCTCATGCCAGCTTGAGAGTGTGCTTGTGTTAGACAGAAAGTTAATTACTACTTCTTCCTACAACAAAGAGAAGACTGTATTGATTAGATGTAGCTGTGAAAACATTTAAGAAAAAACAAAGCTCTAGGTTTGTCCTATGTAATGTGAGCTTTAGTGCTTGTGACAGGTGCCAGATTTACAGCACTAGAGACTAAAATCCTCTCTACCCAAGGCAGGTACAGCTTTTCCCCGCCTGTCACTCAGCCATGCTCCAGTGGGAGAAGCACCAGATGTGCAAAAGCACTTCATTGCTGTTTAATCCTTTGGTGCTGACTTAGTGGGATTGAATCAGGGACATCAACTTATTTCACACGGGCCAACAAATAACACTGACTTTCCAGCCTCAGTTCAGCAAAGCTGTTAAGTACAGACATAACTTTAAGACCTGCCATAGCCCCAGCTCCATCAATTCCAGCACTTTAGGTCCTTATTCACTTCTG
This sequence comes from Porphyrio hochstetteri, assembly GCA_020800305.1. NCBI lineage: Eukaryota > Metazoa > Chordata > Aves > Gruiformes > Rallidae > Porphyrio > Porphyrio hochstetteri. The sequence goes on from CM036907.1 coordinate 107,684,580, forward strand.
CCCTGGAGAGGATTTGAGCTAGTGACTTACAGCTAAAATGTTCCATATCCTTTTGCTAATCCCCCCCAAGTCACTTCCTAACAAAGTGCCTTTAGAGAAGTATAAACCATACCTTATGCTGAACGCCTCGGCACCACAAACATGTTTCACAGTGTCTGTGAATCCTGTATCCTGCCTCAGAGGAATCACTTTTGTTTTTTGCTGATGTTTGTGAAACTTCACATCATGACTTCAAGTCTAAACCCCTTACTTACTCAGAACCTCTATAGAAATCTTAGTCCCATAAAAACTCACGACTTAACTGAATTACATCTGCACGCTCCTACCCAACCTAGGATGAATGCTTATTTTTTTGCAAAAAATTACATATCTTCAACAACATGTTCAGTCTTATATACTAATAATTTTTCAGTTGAGCCGCTTGTGGCAAAAGGAAAAGTAAAAAGGAGTGTGTATATATATGCATATAGATATATCTATACACACACACACATAGCAGTAAATATGAAGACGCAATGAAAACACTGAAAGCAGTGGTAAAGTGTTACTCTGGAAAATCTTGTGATCAGAGATGAGAATCACATTAATATACAATCATAACTGTTTTGATGCTATAAATTCCCATAAGCTAAGTACACTTGTAAAGTAGCCATCAGAGAAGACTGATTCACAGCTTTGCAAGCACTTCACAGAAATGAACGTTTCATCTGTGGGGAGTGTCTCCATCTGCATCCCAGGTGCAGAGGATTCCTCCTGTGTCAGGACATTTACCTCCCCATCGCAGCGGGACTCTATTACCTCTCTGGCACTGACCCTCCTGGCTGCAGCCACCACAGACGACTGATGGGTTTGTCCTGGGAGAGCACCGGGCATGGAGCCATGGAGGTCTGCATCATGTTACGCCAGCACCGCTTCTCCATGTGCCCTGTCTCAAGAACACAGGAAAGGAAAGCAGCTACTGCAGGTCTCATGAGGGCTGCAGAAAAAGCAGTCCTTCTGAGCTGAAGGCTGGGAAAGGCTTCCTGGGCTATCAGGTCCTGGTTTCTCATATTACAACTGACCTTACATATACATATTACATAAGTCTTTCTGTTATTTGGTCAAATTCCATCTCAGTAGATCCTGCTTCTGACATGAACCATTTGAGCACTTCACTGCTCCACTGATTTTAAGTATATTTGAGTTTAACCTGAAGTTATGTGTGCTGCTGGGTTTGTGTGTGTGTGAGTGTCGGTGCTGTCGTTGAGCCGGAGCCAGTTCCCTACTGCAGGAACCTGCTCTCTGCTCCCTGCTGCACACAGCCGTGAACTCTCCCCCCTACCACAACATCTTTGTGGCCACATTTTGGTTCTAGCTTATCTCTTAAAGTTGATCAGACCTGCATGAAGTGTCCCAGGTTAGACCTGGCCATATCTCCATTTATTCAGCGGCACTAATTTTCCCTTATGTATATTGGGAACACTGCTTCTGTTAACATCGGCCTGCTTGCTACTGCATTACTTCAATAGTTAATAGTTATCCTGTGACTTGCTAACATACCCAGGTTTTTCTCTTCCTCAGTCATTTCTAACAAATGAGCTCTTAGCCTGTAGCAGAGGCTTTTGTTATTAGTCCGTAAGTGCATGACCCTGCATTTTGCAGTATTGAATTTCAATTACTCCAGCCTGCAACGTCACACAGTTCTTCCTGCGTGCTTCTTTCCAGCCATCCTTTAGACTCATATTCCCTCCCAACACCATATCACTAGGAAGTATCAGCACCACACTGACTCTTTTTTACCAAGGGCATTACAACATGCACACAAAATCAGTGCCAATAATCCACACCTGGGAAGAGTAGTAGGAACCTCTTTCAGGTTAAATACTTTCCACCCCATGCTTAGTTTTTTACAGTGGCACTAAAACTTGGCTGGTCCCTTTTATACCCTCCTGCTGTCAGTGATTACTGTTTTCTCCAGCTTAACCAGAACATTCCCATGTAATGTAGTATCACATAGTTAATTACAGTATCATGTGGTTAACTGAGATCAAGACAAAGTAGGTATGTCATGGACATTTTTCCAAGGAGAAAGTCTGAACCTCTGCATTCCACAATCATCTATCACCTATTGCTATGTGGTTATATACAGGTTAATTTATTTTTTTTCCTCAATCCTTCTTTTCTTAAATTCCTGCATATAAGTCAGGTGACTAAACAAGTCCTGCAGCCACATCACTTCTTCCTCTTCCTTAATACAGTACTGCTCATATGGCACGACTTCTGCTTTAGCTAGATAATTTGCTCCAAAGATTGGAATATTTTTGTGCTTGTACTCAGTGCATCTGGCAGCCTTCCAGAATGTCCTGTTTCCTTCAGTGGGGCAGCCCTGTTTTCTGCAGGGGCTGGGACTGTGTTCTTACACCACCACCCATTTTCACTCACCAGCCTCTTACGTGCTTACAATGCACAGTTAGCTACAACTACAAAGAATCGTTAAGTTAAATTCACCTGAACTTCCTGCTGATACACAAACTGAAGCGGATTCAGCAGAGTGGAGTGAGAGTTTAGGTTCCAGAACACGATGTAGGCTGGTGTGTGTATTTTGCCTAAGTAATTTCAGGCAGGATTATATGAGAGTTTCTAGCGGTCTGCACTCTTAATGGCAGATAAAGTGATGGCTAGTAAATCTCTTTGGAAACCTAAAATTCCTTTATTTTTAAAACAATTGGCACCTAAAGTGTATTTGTTATAGCTATGGATGCTGTAGCTCTCCAGTCTTTTTCCTTTCCTAGCCTAGCCTTGCCTTCTCCTCCTCTCCTCTCCTCTCCTCTCCTCCCCTCCCCTCCCCTCTCCCCTCCCCTCCCCTCCCCTCCCCTCCTCTCCTCTCCTCCCCTCCCCTCCCCTCCCCTCTCCCCTCCCCTCCCCTCCCCTCCCCTCCCCTCCCCTCCCCTCCTCTCCTCTCCTCTCCTCTCCTCTCCTCTCCTCTCCTCTCCTCTCCTCGTTTTCCTTTCCTTTTGGCAGAAAAGTCCGATTCATCTTTCTGTACCCAGCCTTGACTCCACGGGTTGAGGCACAGCTCCCTACCCACTTCAGTTTATGCCCCAAATGAAGTAACATGTTTTTTTCCCTACTGTTTTAAGGCAGACCGGTGTCACGGGACCGCTGCCTGGAGCCCTCTTTCCCTCACATGCATACACTGTGCATGGCTTCAGACATGTACCCGGGAAAGCTGGCTGAACAGTGTCACCTGAAGAGCTGAGCCGTGAGCAAGTGCACAGGGGTACACTGTGCTGCCAGGATGGATGTACTTAAGGGGAATGAGCAGGTGAAGGAGCCTCCACATTTCAAGGAGTGTTTTGAAAACAGTTCAATAGTTCAATTGAAACTTGTGGTCCCCCCCTCTCCCCCCAACTTTGCTTTTCTGAAAGCGGAAAGCATGTTATAAGTAAAGAAAGGATCAGATATGACTTTAAAAAAATATATATATTCACGGTAAAATGACATTTTAAGATGTATAAACATGTTTTCTTACTCTTTGTGCAAACCTGACCTTGCCAAAGGTTAAATGGTTCAGATCAAGCCCTTATAAAGAGTGAAGGGATGACACATAGGCTATGGCATATACTGCTATGGATCTACAGTCCCAGCTTTGCATTTTCATTGTCTCTATCTAATTAGATTAACTGGCAGTTTTATGACAGAGAAAAGGTTATAATTGACTTATCTGAGCAGGAAATGCTTATTTTGCCTACTTTTACTGACGCTCACCAACACGCTTGCCAACTCAGTTACAATCTCCTAGCAGCAATCATCTTCTAAATATCACTGTGTCTGAACAGTGCCTTGATGAAACCTTTAACCCAAGCCTAACTTTAAAAGATTCTCTAGAAAATTCCTCCACTCAGCCATGAGCCCACCAGCACCTGAGCATGAATCGCGGTTGCTGTTTTCTTTCCAAAAAACTGCCACATTCTCATGGTGTCTGGGGTCATGCCTGAAGGAAACAAGTGTGTAGAAGATGTGCTTTGGGACCTAACCAGGATGAATGCTACAAGCAGCAGGCATAAGTGTTTTCTGAGGCATCCCTGCTGCTTGGAAACTATACTGTGGTGCAGAGCCCATGCAATGGTCCAGGCAGGAGGATGGCAGCTGGGTGCAATGAACAAGGCAGAAGTCATGTAAAGAACCAAGAAGGCAGTGTTTAACTCATACCGAGTTAAACTCATACTGAGTGAGCTCATATTCAGCAAAGCTCTGGAAAAAATGGAAAAAAACCCCACAACCCAACAACCGTGTCAGGCTTAATATAGCCCCTGTTTGTATTTGCACTTTATGTCCCTTCCTTTTTGGTTTAATGGGACTCCAAAGCATTTTAGGGGGGTTTAGGTTTTCCTAATTTTTCATTGAAATTAAAATTGGCAAATGAGGAGAAAAGATTTAAGAGACAACTAAACTCTTCTACACCATAGGACTCTAAAAAGACTGTAAAAACACAAAAAAGCTTGTTTATATTAAAGTGGCTTCATTTATGTTAACGAATTTTACTAAAGGACTCCTACGGGAATAAAGTACTTGTATCGAAGCATGTCCTAAGAGATTAGTGGGACAATCATAGCTTGCCTATCCATTTCAAACAACACATACCAAATAACATGGCAAAATAGCATGTGTGAAAATTATACACAGGTTTATTATACAAAGATTTAGATCTATTACAAAGGAAACAAAATTCCAGTCAATATTTTTTTAACGTTTCAAATCTAAATTCAGGGGGATTTAAATCAAGTAATTAAATGTATCTATCTTCAACAACAAAAAATGTGCATGCAGATTCAGACCTATAGAATGAAAAATATAATTCTGTGATATCAGAAGAGGTATAAGAGAAAAAACCTTTGAATTCCATCCTTGATGGAGAACTGCTTTCTTTGCATCAATTCAGTAAAATTATTTAACCTTGATCAGCCTTGGTGACGGCAAAAATGTGGACAAGGTAATTACTTCTTTATAAAAATTTTATAGGAATTTAGTTAATATTTTCAAAACTGCTTGAAGAATGAGAATTGCTAAGTGCTCTGGTGCCTTTCGGCAAGAGGGGAATGCAGTAAGCATTAGCATTCACTCCAGCTCTGAGATTGAAACAGTGACCAAATTATTAATCTGGAGGGGAATTATTCTCAAATAATTTTCTGACTTTTTTTCCTTGTTCAAAGAAATATGATGGTTAAAGTAATAATTTTGTGGGAAATGTAGTAAGAGAAATTATGTGTTCTTTGCTCCGTGAGGACGCCTTGGTGTAAAATACAAGGAGGAGACAAGGCCAAGCATTTATAAGCCACAAATGTATCCCAAACATGTACACATCCTTACACTACGCTAGGCTTCTAACTTTCAAGGCCTGCTTTTCGTTGTGGGTTTGATCTAGATTTTCATATTTCCTTTATCTACTTTGATTTCCTCAGCCTCTTTTATTTCTTTCTTCACAAAGGTAGGATTATCCATACCCTCTGCTCCTGCAAACTGGCACGCTTCCTTTGAAGTCCATGAAACTTTGCCAATTTACACCACTGCAGACTTGTTCAATATTGTGTTAGAACTACAGATGGGTCCCAGCTGCAAATCTTGGTTTGGATCCAAGCTCACCCCAAACTAGGGAGTGTTTAGATTCATGGTTGTGGTTCAGACCCCTCTCGATGAGCGTGTTATACCAAAACGAGAAAAATACTTTCTGAATAGAATGGAGGGCCAGCACCTGTCAGGGACACTCCTTTGTTATAGTTCATCTGCATGAACCTGAAAAGCAATTTTTGTGGAAGTCTCCTGTGTAGCAGTGCTATCAAAAGAAGAGAAGAGCCAGTTAAAAAGAATAAAATATACAATGAGCTAAAATTCATGTCTGATCTCATGCAATCTCAAAATAAATCTCAATAGTCTTGAATCATTGGCTTATTGAATGAGGTTATATGCTGCATATCACTGTCCAGTAAAGAGGCAAAGAAAGAAAATCCCTATTAAAGTCCAGCAGAGCAATGAAAAATACATAAAAGATCAGGGAAATTAGCATATATTTCATTCTATCAAAGGAACATTTTTAAATCCCACATTGTCTTTGCTTTTCCCCCCTCCTGCCAAGACAAATGAGTATGTTTTTTTCTATTTCATTTAGCAGATCTACAGCTAATTTAAATAAATTCATCATATTTAATTCATGCTTGTTGAAGCCTTGTTCTACTTCATTCTTGACCTTGGAAGTTGATTAAAAGTATGTGGGATGTCATTGCCAGTAAAGCAGAAAATTCCTGGAAAGCAACTTTGATTCAAGGGATGAACAGGGCAAGAGGGAGTTCCTTAACATGCTGAAACAATTTGGAGGTGTTTCAAATACATTTTCTTTTGACACTTAAAAACCCCCCACCCTATCTCAACTCTATTTTACATGGCCATTATTGTCAAAGATCAGACAAAAAAAGGATCAAGCAAAAATTTCAGGTCAGACCTTCAGAAATGTTGCCCAGTTGACATGGCTGATAGAGCAAGGTCCTCTACAGATCAGACAGAGAAGCATGGCCGCCTTTGGCACGTTTCTGTACCGATAAAAGATGACAAGTAAGAGGGATTGTACAGCCAATTTCTGCTACTCTGCCAAATGTGTTGCCTCCTGTAGTGCAGGAATGCCAGTTTCCTAGTACGAAGGATGTGGAGTCAGACCTCAGACTCCTAAATAAGTTTCTGTTATCTAAAACACACTAGTAGCATATTATTTACTTACAGCAAGTCTTCACTCCCAAACTTCACAGTCTGTTAACCACTGGTTTCTGCAGACAGTACAGATACAAACTTAGTGAAGGAGGTGGCTTAGGTGAGCTTTGAAGTGGCACATTTAGTGTATGGCATGTGACAGGTCTTTGGCCAAGCTGTCCTGCCTTACTCTCACTCCCATTAGAGCTGCAGTTACCCCTGTGGGAAGGAAGTGTCACCATTGCACATCTGGATGGATCTGAAGCATTAATTTTTGTACGCTAGACTCTGCAAACACATAGATGTCTTTACAGTACATCTGTGTGTATTTTGTTCCTTTACAACAGCACATTGAAACTAACGAATACTTTGCAATCCTGAAAATGAAATATTCGGTATTCTGATTCTCTTTTGATCATATATATACACACACACACACACATACATATGCAATTTTTTACATAACTGTCATTTTATTAATAAATAATGGCATTATTGTGAGGTGTTGCTTTTCTGAGCTTCAGAGCCCTTCAGTGCTCTTTGTTTTCAGGATACTATTCTGTGGTGGAGAATAAGTAGTATGCCTTGTGCCAGATGCAGTAGCATTGTTAACTCTTCATGAGCAAGCAGAATGAACAGGAAAACCTCTGAGTCCAAAGGACACTGAAGATATTTGGCTTGAAACCTATGCCCACCTATTAGTAGGCAAAAAGTCCTTAAGATACATTTTATGTTTTATAAGAAGATTGGAGTCAATATTTGCCTAAATTTATCTTCCTAAACTGTAAGTACCACTGCCTTAGTTAAACTGATATTTTTCTAAAAGTCAGTGCTATTTCCATACAGTATTACAATGGCATTCCCGTCTCTTGTGTAATGCTTCATTAGTAAACCATCATTCCCTCAACTGAAAGAAAATAGTTTAAATATTTGACAGACTATTCCATTTTTTTACTGAAAGATGAACATACTAGGAGAGTATTTAGCAAAATGTTAGCCCTCTTTTTCCTCAGTAGTCATTCAAACCCCAAAGCCATTTCAACTGCATTTTTCATGTGACATGGGCCTTCCCTCCAAAACAGCATGATATTCATGCCTCAGGTGGAGATTGAGCTGGGCTCTTCTTCCACCAACAGAACGAATGGGTTGTACTACCCACTGCCTAGGATTTGCTACCAAAGGCAATCCCACAAGGTTTCTCCATTTTAAACAGCCTTAACTATGCAGATTCCATTAAAATATATATACATGAAGGAGTAATTTGCCAGAAGCTCAAAGAGCCTATTCAACTGAGGTTAGATCTGAAACCTGAGATTTAATTGTCCCTTTCCTTCCTTACACAGGCTTACACTGCGCTGCCCATAGATGCAATTCCCAAAACATATAGGGCTGGAGACTCAGGATAGCTGACATGTCTAAATGTTTGGGCATGGCACCAAATCAACCCACTATGTCCTGAATAACTCTTAGAAGCATGTGTAGATGAACTCTGCAGTATATCAGACTTGCGGGCAACTCTATGCCATATGCCCAAGGAGTCCAGTGCAGCTCCACCGCACGTAGGGTGCGCTCGTTTGCTCAGGAGCTCAGACAAGGCTGCCAGACCTTCAAAAATAGTTGAAAAATATGAAGCAAAACCTATAAGGTTGTAGATAATTGACAAATTTATCATTTACTACCAAAACAGACACAGTAGGACAGCTTGAGCACAGGGATAAGATTTAACCTGATACTAGACTAATACATTTTGTTGCCCAGACAATTTAAAAATTATTCATCAAAATACTTTTTGCACAATTTTTCTTCATTTTAGTATCTCCATATCTTCTTCATCTAAGTGCTCAAATACATTTTCTTTTGTGTCTGTGGGATATTTAGTGGTAACATAAACAGTTATTTGAATTTGGGAATAGATTCCCAAATCTTACTGACCTTTGAATCCTGAAATAACTGTAGGTCCTGTCTAAACATCATGCACAGGAAGAAGCCAAAGTTCCTCAGTGCAGGAGAGCTCCTACTCACCTGCACTCTGCATTGCATAGCTGTCAGTGTGCTGAAAGACGCAAGCCTGGCCCTGAAAATATGGCTCACGTGAGAAAAATGTATTCACAAGGGGCCCAATGTGGCAAAGGCCCAAGCGACTCTGGCGTCTATCCAGAAAAGCACTTACGCATGTGCTTAGAGTTGCAATTCAGCTGTAAGTATGTGAGCAGTAGTATTGCCTTTGATTGACACTGAATCAACAAGATGTGAGAGGTGATTAACAAATTTATTAAGTGAAGACAATATTTGGCCCAGGACTGGACTTGTGCTGTTCGGTTCCTGAATAAGGAAAAAGAAACTGTTTGCAGGGGCTTTTCTCCTCGATGAAAAGATTTTTCAGGCAGAGGCAGTGACAGTAGACACAAACGTATCAGAGTTTTTCCTAACGTTTGAACAACACAGAAATGTGCTGAGTAGATACTTTAACACCAATAAATAAATCTAGGAGCTCTGTTCGCTGACTGCTATAGAAGAAATCTTAATGAATAAAACCAAATACATTCTGTTTACTTGTGCCATACCATTCCCCTACATGGATAAATTTGGCAGAATCTGGTCTTTTCTTAAGCAACACCCGCTTTATACTGTGCACTGTTTTATAGCTAACAGATCGAAAGACCAAGACAGAAGACTCTCCAAGGTTTAAATAAAACACAGCTTCTCAAGCCTCTACTCAGATTTGTAAGCATGAAATGTCTCTTCTAAATTAGGGATGAACAATGCTGAACTTGTTGGAAAATGGACCCATTTATTTAGAAGTTACATTTTCTGCTTTGAAGTACGTGGCTGATGCATGCTTTTCCTCACAGTTCTGGAAGCAGGAAAGTGTGTGAGGGTGGCAAGAGTCAGGAAGGAAGATGTCAGAAAGGGGAATTTATTTTTGAGAGGAGGCATGAAGCAAAGTTATTTGGGACACATTAGCCCACAGGGCAGGTTTTCAAAGGCAAAAAGAGAAGTTAGTGTAGTCTAAGGACTTGTACCTACCTCTTTCCATTTTCTGGGTTTCTGAGCCATCCTGTCTGATGGCACAAATTTCTAGATGTTCTTGCCAGCAATTTGGAACTCAGCTGTCATTAAAAGCCAGTGGAATATAAATCTCAGTTGCGTTTTCAAAAACCTTTTCTTAAATTAGGATTGAGCAATTTTTTGTTTTAGATTCCTAGTTTGAGAGCAGGGAATGTTAATATGTAAACATATTTAAAAGCACTGCTTCTGCCCCAGATAGAAATGTATAACCTCCAAACATACAGCGTCCATGGACTATCAATAGCTTATACTACCATCAGCCTATTTATTTCTTTTTTTTACCCAGTTTGATGGTTTTAGCTTTTTAACTGATTATTTTGAGCATGCATTTGAGGTTTCAAAGGAAATTTTTAGTCTATTGGGTAATCAGTTCCTTAGGTTTACATCCAAGCCACAAAATATGTATTTGTGTCAAATTTTGCCTTGCTATGAGAAGCTGTTGAAAAATCTGCTCGAAATGCAGTTGGCCAGGTTTGCAGCTAAATTATATACATTAAACCTCGTCTCTTCATGAATAGTTTGGGTTCAGCATTTTCATTGTCTTGAGCATCAACTTGAACTTTATAGACAGCTATTTGTGGGAGAAAATGCATTTTATTCCTCAACAGTTGACATGGATAGGGAGCAGATTGTAGATACAGGTGTCAATAATAACCTTGTGTTTTATATTGTTTCTGCTCTAGTTTAACACCGCAGTTTATTGTTAACCAGCTTCCTCTTTATCCCTTCTAGCTGCAAATTTATTAGCAGAAACAGGTTGTGCAAACGATGATTTATGATGGAATCATGTTGCCTGAGAAAATGTATTGATTTAGAATGAAGTTGCAGTCCTTACTACAAAGGCAGAATGAAGGGGATGAGAGGGATCTGCCTGGAGTTAAGTTAAATTTCTCTGACTGCCCTCGCATGCGTTTTCCTACTTTTGTAAGATTTTACATGAAAGAGAAGGTTACATTAGACTTTTTCTTTTGTATTCAGCTCCTGTGATCTGCATTCCTCAACATGCCACAATTACTATGATTCGTCTTTGTTCAATTCTTTCATCAGTTCAAAGCAGTGTGGCATTTACCTTAGTAGCATTTAAAATGAACTAATCAATAGCTAGATGTTTGCTATTAAGAATGATGAAGAAAGGTTGAGTGGGAGGCAAACAAGGTTATCTACTTTTAATATATTACCTAATTCTTTTCTGTGTTGGAGGGAAGGCATGCCTTCATTTAATTGATTCTAATACACATACGTACGATTTAATGAGAATGACCACGGGTGGACATTACAAATGCTGGTCATTTTTTACTGCTTTCATTTCTTTTTTTAAGTGCCGTGTTCTCTCTGAAGAAAATACATTGTTCTATTGTTAAAACTGAAGATTTGAAACAGATTTTAATGATAGGTAGTTCTAGCATATAAAGAGGAGGGGGAAAGTGTGTGTTTATTGCTTGAGCCAAGGCTCAGGAAAGCTGCCCTATTGTTGAGAGAGCTAGCCGGCTTTTGATACAGCATTTCTAGACATATGTGGGGGTTTTTTTCATCTTTTAAGTCCAATTGCAGTTTCTGTGTAGGATTCAGTTTACTTGATTCTTCTATTGCAACACAAATTTCAAACGTGATTTTGTTAAGCTTTCTGAGGTCCCAGAAAGCCTGAGTTTTTCTCAGAAATATTTTCAGCCAACTTATTCTATTCATTATTTCATGAAAGGATCTCTATGCTACTACTTCTTCCTTCTTCACTACGCAATGCTTATGGTACCAAACCAGCACCAGTATGCCTGTTTGCAACAGCATTTAAACTAGAGCACTATCAACAGCCATGGCTCTGGGTTTTGTCAGAGTTCTTTATGAAGGACCATCTCCTGAGCTCCATCCGGCTTCTTTTCCATCCACAAAACCACATCCTTTGACTGCCTCCAGCTTGCCCAGAAACCACACTCCCTGCCCTCAGGCTCTCTTCTGTTTGCAAACCTCCACAGCTTCCAGAGGCTCCTCCAGCTCCTTAGATGCCAAAATGAAGTCTGAGCATCTCTGAAATGATAGGCTGCATGCAACAGCAATAACATCCTGAAACAGCATCTGGGGAAAAAATTAACAGATGGGTGCCCTCAAATTACAAAGTGACAAGGAAACATTCAGTCTACAAATGATGGGAGCTGCAAATGAAGGAGAAAATTTGGTGCTAATAACACCCTGCTATCCACCCTGGCCTGATCCCGTTTTCATTGGTTTGTGTTATCTTTAATAGAAGCTGAGTCAAGATCAAAGAGAAAGAAAATAAGACAGTATGCAGTGTAGGAGATCAACCCAACAACAACATTTGGAACAATAAAGGGAGTTCATTTTCCTCTTACTGTAGATACTACCCTAATCTGTGCTTTTTTAAACACGAAACCAGGCCAAATAGGCACCTTAAATACTATTCAGTGCCACTTTCTTCCTCTTTGTCAATATGACCATGACAAGAGACGTTCCACATTTTTTTTCTGAAGTTTGCTCTTGTTCTAGCTTCATTTGCAGTTGTAAAGCTCTGCTTAAAGACAGTTGCCTTTGATTCTGTCTCCTCTAAGTATTTTAGCCAGCATTGTACAATTATTCATGTTATTGTACATTTTCATTGTCAGACGTGTCCGTGCTGACAAACCAAGCCTTCTGGCATAAATATTACACATCTGATACAGAAGTAGTTAAAAAAACACTTTATGCACAGACAGAAATATTTTTCTGTCCCTCATATATTGCCAAGAGATAACACACTGATATTCTGGTCAGTCACTTAGCACATTTTCATTGTTCAATATCAAGGTCACACATGACAGAAAGAACAGATTTATTTTTAATATTCCTGCCAAGATGCAATGAATCTGTAGTAACTTTGTTCGATGTTCATATCACAATAGTAGCTGCTGGGAGTCTTCTGATAAGATTGGAGTTCTAATTCAATCTACAGCAATTATAGTTACAAGGGTGGTAAAGAAGGGCGTATTTCAAATGTCCACTTCTCTTTGAATTAGATTCCTGAAAAGTAAACCTCACTAAATAAAATAATACGAATGAAATTTCAGCTCATTTATCTAGCAGAGTGGCATCAACTTCGACTTTGTCTGTAATGTGTAAAGATAATGTTCCAAGATTTAGTATGTGACTCAAGAGTGACTGAAGTATTTCATGGCCTCAAGTATCTGTAAGTGGATGCATCCATTCCTTGCTGTTGAATTCCTTAGAAATAACTGCACTTCAAATTTCTGTTGCCAGCTTGAACAGTAAAATGCCAGTTCTAATTATTATCCATAATTGTAACATTCTTTATCATCCACCGATAATCCTTGCTTTAGTATAGAACAGCTTTATTTTGTCAATAATGTCTGATAAATGAAAGAAGCAACTCAGTTTTGTCCCAGAAGTACATACTTCTAATAAGATTTCCTTCTGCTCAATACAAGAGGAATAATCAAATGCGTTATTGATTTAATTACAAATATGAAGCAATGTACACATTTTACATATATATATATATACGTATATAATTTAGCTTGCCTTACAGGATGGGCAAACAGAGGTGTCACACATTGTCCAGGATAACTTTGGGCGGAATCCAGAACAGAAATCTGACAGTGTTGTTGTTCTAGCACTCTTCTCCACAGTCCTGATGAAGCTGCTAAATGTTGTAGGCTTTATTGCCAATAATCAGTATAGTTCTTGAACATATGTCTGCTCCTAAGCACTTGAATGCTTTAAACTAATGAGCTTAAAGTTAGTGAGAATTTAAGCAGCCTCCTAAATCTGTCACTAAACTTTATAATTCTTATAGGATTGGATCCTAATGCCAATATATAACAGATAAAGACACGAGGCTTACCACGAAAGCAAAAGCAAATCAGCGCTAGAAGACAACAGCAAATCAGAAAGCACCAGCTAGTCTGAGGGCAGAACTGGCTGTTAACCCTCTGCCTGGGAAAGGGCAATTGCTTCCCAGGTAAGTAATATCAAGGCAAGAGTAAAAGGCTCAAATATACAAGCACCTAAGTAATGCTTAGTAATGTTGTGGATTACAGGGTGGAAAATCAGTGCAGAGCACTCAAAGGAGAAACTTTTCCTGTAAAAAAATCCCTTAGTGAAAAATGCCTGTTCCAGAGTTTGGTTGTCAAGATTACTACATTGGCCACTTTTCAAGATCACACTGTTTAATATATTTAATAGTTCCTTGCTATGGTGCATACGTGCATTGTTTACATGACAGATGAATGGCAGATGACGTTCTTTTCCCATGTACCTGCCTTCTTGAGATGAAGCAAGTCATAGAAGGGACTTCGGAGTTGGTTGAGTAACTTAGGCATTAGCAAGTGTATTATAAGGTGCATATTAGACTGTTTTGGAAATAAGAATATGTAAAAAAAGGAAGAACTATCACCACAACATTTCTGATTTATGCAGCAGCCTCAAAAGTGGCAAATGTGTTCCCTAGGCTTTTTATTCGATGCCTTTGAAGAATCACTAAAGGCCTGAAAGAAACACTGGTTTGTTACTAGCAAAAGCTATTATCCCCAGAGCAATATCCATGCAGCTCAAAAATATCATCCTGAAGCCAGTAGCATCTTTTGGGACTTTATTCTCCTTTGGAAAACTGACTGTAACAGCATCTGAAACTGGAAGCACTATGTTGACTTGTTTACTCGAAGACAAAATGCAGCAAACCTCAAAGATGTGAAAGGACATAGGTTGGTAAGTTTGTATATGGATATATAGGGACAAGCATTTCCCATATAGATCATAAAAATATGGAGCACTTGCAGCTGACAGTGCATATAGCACTAAGTGTTTGGAAAATACGAGCTGAAATACAGCTGAGATGTTGAAATGCAGGAAAATTAGTGTAGAATTGCTGGTATATTCAGCAATAAGGCAGTTGCATTATCTATCAGCACTTTCAGATGGAAAACAAACTGTGCAGCTCTGATGAACTATCAATGTGCTGTCAAACTCTTCTCTTAATCTGACAGAGGTCCTTATTGTTAGAACCCCAGTAGTGCCATCCAATAAAATTAGGCAGAAGATTAAAGGTATTTAAGAACCCTCTGCCCTGGTCTTAATGGTCACTTTTATAAAATCTTGTAAGACCACTGGAAATATTTCCCTACTGACTGAAGTGCCTAGAAACATATTCAGTTAATGAAAGATATTACTAGGAATAAAACATCTTTTTTGCTGTTCTTTTTATTTTTGTTAATGGAAAATGTTTTATAACAGGGCATCTCAAAGGCAGACTTTCAGTTGGAGCTAGATAAGGGTTTGACATTTTCACATTTGGAAATCTTCCTCTGGATCCACAAAGAGAATTTAACTTCCATCTTGCCACAGACAAAACCTCTGCCTCCTGGAGTCCCCAGCCCAAGTTGGAAACTGTAGTTCCCAGAATGAGAAGAGTGTGTGTCCTATGAGGAACTGGCAATCCAGATTTAATCCATTTAGGAGAACTGGCTGTGTCAGAAAGGTAAGAGAGAGATCACACGTGGATCAAGAGTTACTCGGAGCTAGTACCTTGACATTAAGCTATGCTATTCTGCATCAGCCAACATCGCAGTGCCATTGCAGCCAATATGGGGAGAAGGTGCTTGAACTCAATATGCACAAAGTCTGGGCAACTTGATAGCAGATGCAAACTTTCTCCATTTTTCTGTTTTAGCCCTGACTCTCACATTTCAGGCTGCATAAAGCATGGATAATAGAATCAGTCATTAAATGTCTTGGATTGAAAGGGACTTCCTTTCTAACCCACTTGCCATGGGCAGGAATATCTAGGATTTCATAGAATTCATAGGATGGAAGTTATCCCTTCCCCACTCTGAACTGAAGGTTCAGAATTACGGTAGTCATGGAAAGTGAGCTTAAACTATGTGTTTACTGGAGACTTACATTCAAGTCTTCTGCAGGACAATGATTTTAATCCCTATTTTTTGTTGTCTAAGAGACTTCTGTACTTACTAGACTACGAGAGGAAGTTTGTTCAGTTCTCTTTTGTGATGAACAATAGTAAATTCAGGAAATGCACAAATAAGTGCAAGCTTCTCTAGTGCTTGAATTTGTTAGGGAACCTTGGATTATAGTCCCTGCTGATAACAACAGTAACAACCACAATAATAATTGCAACCACCCTGCTAAAGAGCAGATCTATATGGATGATCTACTTGGATGATCTGCCATGAGATCTAGTAGTCACCAGGAAAGAAAATAAACAGTGATCATTTAATCTTGATTTTTATTTTTAAAAAATTAAAATCCCTATTTTGAACAATATCCTCTATCTCTGTGGTTAAAAGCCAGAAAAGCACTTAAAGTCATGCTACATTGATTTAAATTCCTAAAGATTCTTTCTTCAGACTGTAATAATGCTACACCATGCAGAGCATCTGTAGGCAAAGATAAAACAGCCACATAACGAGAGCATTTTCTAGAGAGTGGCCAGGCAGCCCAGGATAGATATGAACATTACAGAAGTTTAGTGCTGCTAGATATGCTAGCCAAATTTCTCTCTTAAAAGCAGATTTCAAATTCTGCCCCTAATTTTGGCCACTAGAAAGGGAGCAGCTTCTGGAAATAATAAAATGAGATCACAGTGTTTTTATTAAAGGGTGAAACTTTTCCGATAATGATGAAAGCAAAATGTAATGAAATCCACTTGTCCACCTTGATGCAGTTAAAGTCACTAATCTTCTTCTTAGATATCAGAAGGTTATTTGACCTGGTCAAATAGACCTTCCTTTCGTATATATTGTGAAAGGCTGGATTTGCCTTTTTTATTCTTTCCTGCCCACCCCCTTCACTGAGGGTATGTGTTTGGTCAATGGTGGGTTATCATAACAATTTTTCCTTCAGAGGAACACTGTACAAGAAAATCAATACATTATCTTGCTCTTTAATTTCATGCATTTTTCAGCTGGTTCAACTAATAGGAAAATGTGCCAACAGAAAACAAATCAGTCCTCTACACAAGCACCTTTAACTTTTTTTTAACCTCTGGTTTGTACTTCGCAATTTTACTTTTATGCCCAGGGAATTTCAGCACAATCTCCACATACTATTAATAAAGCTATGTACAAATTCCAGTGCTATTAAAACTAATTAAAACCATTCTTTCTCATTAGACAGATTCCTCTGAAGTGAGGAAGGATTCAACAGCAAAAAGATGGTATAATTTTAAAATATTAAATTTTAAATGTAAAACTGCAAACTACAATTTTCTATTAATGTTCTGCCAGACAGTTTTTAAAAACACAACGCAGTCTTCCATGATTAAGAAAGAAAACTGCAGAACAAAATTTTCTAAAATAAAATTAAAATTTTGAATGATAGCTTTATTTGTATTTACTTGGGGTTTATTTACTTTTGTGATGTGCGGTTTATTAATAAGAGCAAGATAGATTTCCTCTAGATTCAGGAGATAATCTTGGAATTTGATTGAATCATGGCACCTCTGTACAACAGGGCTGCAGATATGAAATAACTGTCCTTCTGCACCTTTATTTCTCCTTCAGTTACTGGAAAGGAAGCCACCAAGGTACCAAAAGGTACAGCAGACGTTCGTATACTTTGTACTCTACATCTCTTAGAAACTGCTAAATATCTTATCACAAAGGACCTGACTATAATCCAAGCACTGCCTATTACTCCTTGCCATCTCCTGAGTGGGCAGAGAGGGAGCCACCATCCTCATCAAGGTGTCTACCCCAAGAACAGCCAAATTAGACCTTCCAGTAGGTATTTCACCTTCCTAGGAGTGGAGAAAGCAATGATCTTTAGAGGATGCTGTGAAACAGTGCAATTTAGTGTTATGGTGTTATGGTGTGATTTAGTGTTATGTCTCATGCCATCACTATCGCTCTCTCTTCCCTTCGCTTGCATCTTGTCCACTCCGGGCAAGATATGTATTGATGCAATTGGGGTGCATGTGCCAAATCTTCATTTTCTTACAGTAAAAACTGAGTGAATAATTATATTTTAGCTTTGGAAAATTTCTCTTTTTGGCTTTTACTCAGTCCATTTCTCCTATCAAGCAAACACTGCTGATTGAGGCAGGTGCTATTTTTATCTAGCACTTGAAATGCTCCTTTACTGGCTTCTCATTTTCAATGTTCCTTCTTCTCCTTCTTATTTAATGGCTGTTTGCAATTCTAGAATTCATTAGATGAATCCAGATACATAGGTTAGGTGGATTTCTGTGGAAATGCCTACAGCGGGTTACGAGAATCAGTTTACTTTTCTCGTGTTCAGTCTTCCCAGACTGCCTTGATTTAGGAAGAAACAAACCACCGTGTTTAATAGACTCTGGCATGCATGACCCAACACTTAACACAATTTGGTTAGAATTGGAATTAAACATGAGTTACTTTGCACAATTTAATGCATGTCAGGTGGCATGTAAAGAGCGGGAAGACTTGTTTGAATGTATTTTTGGCCCTGCTTCTATGTGAATACCTGTGGGAACTGGATGAAAGAAAGAAAGTAATTATAAAAATATTTAAATACCCTTGTCTGCTATAGTCCGTTATGACAACTGTAAGAAAAGAAAGGACAACAGTTTACTTTACATTTCAGACATTTCCTGACACTTATCAGAAAATTCATCTAACCAAAAGGAACAAGATTTCAGTTTCATTTTTCGTGTTCAGTAACCGTTCAGAGGTGAGGAGCCTGATGGAGATTGGCTTCCTGCAGTGGCGGCTTTCCAGGCAGCCAGGCCTGGAGAACACAAGCCTCTGTAGAGCACAGACCAGCTGCCTCACACCGGAGCCCTTCAAAGTTATAGCCTTTCACATTATCTTCTTTCATGTAGAGAAAGGAAAAAGTGAACAGTGCTAAAACTGTGCGGCCTCTCTGGTATCTGTAATTTAAAGTGCAGTGGTGCTCTTTTAGTGGCAGAATTCTTGCGTACCATCAGCACACCTAAAAATTGGGCTTTTTAGCCTAAACCAGTTATTGTGAGCCTGTCTGCAGTCACTAGAGGAAGATCACCATCATCAGACTTTTCATCCAACAATACCTGCTCGTTATGTTTCTGCTGCCTCATGCTGCTATGTACACCCCAGTGTTTCTCTCGGTCGTCTCTGAAGCAGCAGGTAAATCTGTTCTTTCTGGGGTTTGTCTGTTGAGGACAGATGCTCTGACATCCCTCCTCCCTGGTCTTGAAGAAAGAATTACTCTTCTGGTTTCAGTGATAACTTCTGAGGGAGCTGGGTTGGGTATGTAAAAGCAAGGTAGTAATTTTTCAGTCATGTTGTATGGCTTAGCTGTACTGGGCTTATAACCTCGCCAGCAACTTCATTCTTGGCCTCCTTCACGAATATTAACAGAAACATATTGAAATACCAAAGGAATGTTTCAGCATGGAATGATCACTCTTGCATACCCTACAGCATCTGAAATGGCACAAAGTGCCTATGTGTAAGCATCTGAATTGCTCCCAAAGTTTTGTAGCACCAGCTGTTGTCAGAAACAGCACTGCCTTCTGGTACTTTTCTTTTGCATGTGCATCCAGATTGCACATCAGAGTGTAAAGCTGTTTGAGTGTTTCAATCTTCACATTCCTACAAGTCTCAACCATTCAGGGTATAGTCCCAGTGTTTTTTATTCCTGACAAAGTATGTGATTCAACATTTACTGAGAGCCAAGAAGTCTGATAGATGCTTTATTCAGCATCTGAATTTTTGGTGTTGTGCACTAACACCAGCCTTTGCCTAACACAAAACCTCTCAAAGATGTGACTTCTCTTTGCCACCCACTGAACGAGGTTTTCTTCATTAGACCTTTGCCAATAAAAGCCTGTGGGGTCTCTATACTTGGATGTCAAGCACTCAGAGGCTTCCACAGGTGAGTTGCAGTGCCAGACTTGGTCAGGGACTGTCCTGCTGCCTCTATGTGCAGGCAAGATGCACACAAGGGTCCACCAGAGGAGACTTGGTAACTCCATCGCTCACCCCTCTTCCCAGCGCACATGTAGAGGTTCAATGCCAGTCAGATGTATTCTGCTTTTTAGTTTATACAGTGATTTATCTTCATCTTAGGGCAGGGAGGGACATTGAAGTGGAATCACCAAACTGAGAGGCCAGAGGAGGGAAGCAGGATGGGTGGACAGCAACTCTGTCATGTCGTCTTCCAGTTCAGGGGGGCATCCAGGTCCCACCTGCCTAAAGGCAGACTGACTCACTGCAGCCAGCTCCACCAGTCTCTGTGCCCCCACAAAACTCAGAATTCACAGCTTATTGCTGCCTACTAGACAGAGGAAGGCAGTTTAGGTACCACCCTTGGCAGGTCCACCCGATGCAAGGAAGCTGTCCCCCTCTCCAAGTTGTTCTTGTCCCCGCCAAACCCCCAAGGGTTATGATTTCAACCTCTTCTATTTCAAACACACTCCTCATCCTATAACTCTCTTGACTTCCTTTGCTATTATGCTGCTTATCCCTCAGTATGGTTATGAGGCATCTGACTCCTGCTAAACCCTGCCTTCAGCCCGAAGCCTTTGCAATGACCACTCATATCCTGGCCACAACCTTTGGAAAAAGAGAGTGCAGTAAATACCAACCAACATTGAAATAGCCTATTGTTTTGGCTTAATTGTATTAATTGCATCTTCAATTGATATTCATGTGTCTGATTGCCACAGCAGGATGAGGAGAGACAAAGAGAAGGCAGAAACAAGCACAGAGCCACTAACTTACCATTCTTTTCTACTACAGTGCTCTGTTTATGATGGTGCAAAGCCTAATCTAACTTCTATTGAAACAGAGATTTTCTTTTGATATTGGTATGTCAGAAACCAAATTTAAAATCTACCTTTAATACACAAAAAACTCATTGAGCTTAAGGAGCTGTGCTGAGTGCTGTTGGTATTCGCGGCCCTGCTCTTTCCTCTCTTTCTCTCCTCACCCCCTGGGTCCTGTGGCTCCCTGATTTGCAACAGGATGAGAGTAGAGTTTACATCCTACATATTTTTTTCAAGCCATGCACAGGAACTGCAATGTAGCAGTGCAGAGGCACTCCAACTAATATACTAATTGGATGCAGATGTGTTCTGCCTCTTGGAAAAATAAGACCAACTGGATGATCAACAAGAGCCAAATGGGTAATTTCTTTTTAAACAAATTTGGTTTATTAACTTGAAACTGCCCATAATCCAACTAGTCTGGCAGAGTTTGGATACTATGAAACCACAAGCAGTGTGTGATACCTGTTATTATCTCATACTAGTTTTGGCTGTGATCTTGCCACTCTGAGTAAAGGGCTAACACGTAATGCCGAAGTCTCTCTTAAATAAAGGGTAGCATGTGTGAGTGCTGCCCCAGGAGCTGGCCAGGAAATTAACTGTGATTCAGGCTAAATGCTTTTTTTTTTTTTTTTTGCTCCCTACTTTCTTCCATGGGAAGGCATTTCTGTACTCTGCCTACAGAGAGCTCAGCTCCCACACGTGCTCTGTGAGAAAAGAAGGGCACTGTCAGGGAGAAGGAAACCATGCTAGTCTTGCTCTTAGTTGAGAGGAAGGGTTTTAGCAATCATTTTCAATGCTACTTGCAATCCTCTCAGCCACCAAGACACATGGGCTACTGAGATTGACATTTTAAAGCTTAACATGGGGCCCTTTCATCTAAGAGATGCTACTGTCAGACAGCAAATTCTTATATAGCTCACACCTTTGAGAGTGAAGTGAGAAGTGTGATGTCAGTGCGAGTCGAGAAGCTACAAAGTCAAAAGGTTCCCACTGTACATGAATCCTTTGGTGCTGCTTAACAACCTTGACTTTCCTGAGTGACAGATGACCAAATGAAGGGTCAAGTACTGCACACTTTTTTGAATATTTTTCTTCCTTTGAAAACCAGATTACTTTTATTCCTGTCTGCCAGTTTTATTTCTATTCCTCTCTGCCAGTTTTATTTCTGTGCAAAAATAATCCATCCTGTAAAATGACTGTTACTACTTTACTAGAGACAGGAGCAAAACCTATGTGTATTGTCAATGCTATTTGGAAACAAAATGGGTGGAAGAGCCAATAGTGTACATCTAGGGCTGCCAGTATCCACGGCACTGTGTTTCTCTTGAACCCTGTGGCACAGGCTGCCCAGAGAAGCTGTGGCTTCCCCCTCCCTGGTAGTGTTCAAGGCCAGGTTGGATGTGGCTTTGGGCACCCTGGGTTAGCAGAGGGTGTTCCAGCACGACCCATATCCCCTCCAATCCAAACCAGTCTGTAATTCCTGCTTTTTGGCTGATTAATGATTTGGGAGGGCAGCCAGATTTTCAGAATGAGGGAGAGCAGGCTACCAAATGACATCTAGGAATTACTGCAGGAGGTCTCCATTTTCCAGGTCAGTTAGAGCACTCCTCTCCTCACCCCCCAAAAATCCAAAAAGGAGCTAAATTACTACAGAATAGAGAAACCATACAGATCAGCTAGAAGCTACAGAAAATTTTTAAAAAAAAGAAAGACTTTGGTATTTCCTACTACTGGATTGAGACAATACAATGTATCTAGAAGTGCCTGTTTTACAAGCATATCCTCGTCCCAGAACAGTTGGCTATGAACATCAAATTTGAATACTTACATGTGAGAGGATCGCCAGTTCAGATTATTTGAGATTACAATTACTTCAGAGGTAACTTCTTTTGTTCTTAATTTTAGAAATGTGCTGAGAACTACAAGAGGAGCAAATAGCACTCATGAGACACATGTGAAAGATGTTTATTTGAACCAGTTCAAGAACAGGAATTAAATATTAAAAAAAAAAAGGAAAGAAGAGTTGCAAACGTACATATGTTCAAACATGAAAGATGAAATATTTCAGTTTTTAATAGAAGAACAGGTGGCAGCCAGGTTGGGATGCTCAGTTTGCATGAGATTCGGGAGTGGACATTGCCCTCATGTAAGAAGAGTTACAGGTCATATGCTGCAGCCACGCTGTGGATCTGCATGCTCTGTGCCAGAAGGTACTAAGAGGGACCCAGAGGATCCTGAGCTTCAGTCCCTTCCTTTCAGGTAAAGCTACTTGTGTTAAAAAAAAAAAAAAATTCTGAAGAATTTTCAGTGGTAACTGCCCAGGCCCTTAAAGCCACATGATTTATGTAATGGTTGATGCAGCATCCAAGTACAAATGTCATGATGTCATGCTTGAAAACATGCAAAAAAAGATAACTCCCACACAGATCTGCAAGTTTGAGAAGGAACATGAAGAAGAAAACAAAGAAAGATTCCAATGAATACATTTTGAGAAATATATTCAAGTCAGTCCCTTTCAAACTTCTCAATTAATTTTAAAATAAAAAGTTGCATAAAGTACCCTAGGCATCAATTCACACATTATGTCAGGTTCCCCAAGGAAGTTTTTTGAGCTTCCTGGAATGGTGTGCAGATGCTGATGTTTTTCTCCATGGAGCACTCTTTGGGATCAGAGCAGGGTCCCTTGCTTGCCACTGTCATACAGAAAAGAAGTGACCGTGACCAGACAAAAGCAGGAATTCACCGAGTGCATATGCACGGCTAGCTAAGTTTTATGTTTTTATTTTTTACTGGTAGAAATAGCTTGGAAACAGCTGCAAGAATCATATTCTAAGATTCATTTTCCAAAGCTGTGAGAGAGTTACTTTGGCATTTAACACATCTGGCCTTCAATCATGTTCTCACATCTCCACTGTGCTTGGCAGACGATATGGTAGAGCTCTTGCTTTCATGGGATCGTTCACAGGATCAAACTACAGAAAGGTTTCATTTGGAAGGGACGTCTTGAGGTCACCTCAACCAACTTACTTCTCCAATACAGGCAAACTTCAAAACAAAAATCTAGTTTAAGTTAAATCTTATTCTTTCAGAAAAGATGATTTTTTTCTTTTCAGTCTTGGAGTTTTATGCCCCAAAGAGTGTTTCCCAGGTTTTCTGTTCTCGGGCAATATTGTCTGCCTGCATTAATGTTGTACTAAATACAGCTGCCTGTGTAAATGATGTACACTTTCAAATCACTGTGTGAATCAGCTACAGTTCACCTATCATGATTTTATAGACGATCAATTATACGGGGATGACAGCTTTGCTATTTTTTTTTAAATATATAGAAATGACCAGAGTTGCATTTATGGCTCTAGCCTAAACAAACTTGTGCTTTCAACTGGCATAGTATTAATTGTATTAAGTAAATTCCTTCTAGAATCATTATGACACATTCAAATTAGGCCTAGATGCAGTTACAAAATCAGTATCAAATGAGATACTGACACATTAAGATCTTCAGGAGAAACATTTCAAAATGGGTAACTCCTAAGACAGGATTTGTTTTTATAGCTACTGTTCCACAGCACTGTAAATAAAAGCCTGACATGGTTAAAACCCAATCTTGCTGAAGAACTTTGTTTCTGAGCTGGTAACATCTTACGTGTCTGCTTTACAGTTCTGCATTTAAAGGTTAATTTTGACCCTCTCTTTATTCACTACTCTATGCAGTTGTTGTTTATCTTTCAGAAGCCTGCTCTGGCAGTATTTCACAGACTGTTATACAGCTCTGACACCCTGGGCTCCAGCTAGTCAAAAGCTTCATTTCTGCCCTGGCTATATTTGTCTGTGGGTTAGAGGCATATTCACTGACAAAGCTGTGGAATGACTTGCAGTCACATAGATATTGTCCCATATCTGGATGAACTTTTAAAAAGTCTGCTCTGTAAAGGATCCCACTGAGATATGTGAATATCCTGTTTCTTAATTTCTTATAAAATACCAGGATAGCTTTCTGTATTACAAAGACTTGTACTGCAGAAGAACAAACTGGTGTGTATAAACCCATAAGCTGCTGCTCTGCTGGGCTCTGAGCAGCCAGCTGGTTTTATTAGTCTTGCCACTTGCTGGAGAAGCTGCTGATTCTGCCAGTGTTTGGGTAATAGCTCTGCCCTGCGATCTGTCGGAGCTATTGCACATCCATCTGGCAAAAGGTTTAGTGATGCACGAGAGCTCCAGCCTCATGAACAAACACAGAGCAGCGTGAACTGATGCCAAAGACAGATACTGGCAGAGCTGCCTCGCCTGGCAGTTGATCTGTGCACACATTACAGCGCTGACATAACCCCCGACACACTGCACAGCCACCTAACACAGTGCATGTCCATTCATCGTCTCTGGAGGTGAATGGCTGCTCGTCCTGAAAACTGCTAAGACAGCAGTCTTAAATGTATATAAAAAGACTAGGGCACTGAATGTAGAAACACCAGTGGTGAATTTATTTCATCTGGAGGAGTGTTCACCTAGCGCAGCTGGCGTATGTGTAGCGAGTCTTAAAGTAGCTGCCGAGAAATACATGCAAATAAAATACAAGGCTAGTTTAAGAATTCTTGGGAAAGAAAAAAAATCAGATCCAGTTCCAAAAAGTTTCTAATGTGTATTAATTTATGGGGTCTGTGGAGTAGAATGCATGGGTGGGAAGTTAAATATCTGAACAGGCAACTGTAAACTGGTGGAAGGAAGAGACTGACAAAATCAATCCACTCTTATGGATAGATAAAATATCTAAACTCATTTCCCTATAAATAATAATGGCATTTAAAACCTCTTACCACATGGTAGTAAAATGTAACAATAACAGCTGTTCTAAAGATACTCAGTCTCTGGAACATTAGAAGTTAGAAATTAATTACAAGTTAGAGATTAATTGCCAGGGCAGGGGGGAAGCACAAACACCATGCAGTTTAGAATATGATTACAGATCTCTGAGGGGGACTCTCAGCTCTGTCATTGTGGCTGTAAGCTTCCTGAGCTTTCTTAAAAGCTTCAAAGTCATCGCTACAGGGTCCAGGTTGAAGGACCTCACCCGTAACAAAATCTACAGGCACGTGGTTTGAACAGAAAGTCATGGATTCAGCAAGCAGGTCATCATTCTTTTTAATCTAGCCTATGCCATTTAACTGGTGCCAGAATATGAGAGTTGTGTTGGTTTTTAGGTTTTATCAACAGGTAATTTCACTATTTGTGTCATATGGTCACTTTTTCAAACTCTGGGGAGAACTGTAGAGAAGTAAATCAACCTGCCTCATGACAAATACAAAGCCACAACTCTATATCACTGTATGAAACCACTTGATTAAGAAAAAATACCACCCTGATGTAATGCAACAAGTGAACCTGAATTAAAATAGGTGGCCTAGAAGCACTGTGTTTTTGCTTGTGAATGGGGAAGAGGAAATATAGACAGCTAGTACTCTTCTTTCTTCATCGTCATATTCTTTTGTTCTAAAAATTTCTCCGAAATTTAGAAAGTGTTGGGTCAAATGATCTCCGCTTTCTTCCCCTTTTCCAACTTTTTTAAAGTAATATATATAAAAAAAAGGAAAAAAAGGTAAGAAAGGTCAAAGCCTGCATTTCCATATTGCACTATTATATCTTGCTAAAGGAAGGGTTATAGTGATACTGACACTGGTTTCTCTTGGTGCTCAGTGTCATACACAGTAATGAGACTGACAACCAGAGGCAGTCAACTTGATGACTGACTGTCACTATCTCCTCTGTGTAGATACTTCCTGCTTTACCACTACTTTCCTACAAAGAAGTAAGAAAAGTGCATGCTAACGGCCAGAGTTTTTGACAAATGTATGTTTTCCTCCTTTATATTCTTTTCAGAGGGTGATGCACTTGGCTGCTCCTGGAAAATTCATGAATCACGGTTTCCAAGGTCTTTGTCACAGTTCCTATATTAACAAAAGCTAGATGGACAATTGGTAATAATTTATGCAGAAGATTTAGCCTCTTTTTCAGAAGTTAGCTTCAAGACAACTGCTTAATTCTTGGGGTGAGTGAACAGTAGTCTGAAGGCTGTTTGCATTCTGTCTGGTGCAAATATTTGTTATTTGTTGAAGGCATTGTCTTTCAATTGCTCTATCTAAGCAGGGGTTGCCAACCTGAGAAGTGTGCACCACTGCATCTGGGCAAGCTGGCTGTCCCAGCTGAGCACTTCACAACAATTTACATGAATGAATGAACTTTGTGGGTGTTAAACTAAGATTTGCAAGAACAGGAGTTCCTGGAGGGCCCTTGATTCTTCCAGGGAGAGAGTGAGTAAGCACAATGGGAATGAAAAATTGCCAGAAATAAGGAGATCATGTTGAAAAATCTGTCTCTCCTTCTCTTCCTTTGCACAAGGAGTATCATTATATTTGGCCACATGCATATCCAGACTTAAAAATAGCTGGATTCCTTCCTGACTAAGAGGGAGAAGAGTATAAACCATATGTATTGGCTGTCCAACAGACTTACATCTACATGTGAATATGCATGTGTGGTCCTGGCTGTGACTGATGTCATCGTGTGTCTGTACAAGCGCCTGCCAGGTACACTGGAAACAAATCCATTCCTGGCTGGACTAATAACACTGTTCTTCCAAAGCAGAGCCCTAGCCAGCTTGGAGGAGCTTGGAAAGGGTTTCTAAGGGAAATCTATTGATGATTTCAGTGATGTGCAAGCAGAAAAGTTATTTATTTATGAATAGTGTACATAACATGCTTTTCACCCGTATAATAGGAACAGCGTTTGAAAACTCTTGCTTTGTTTCTGAAACTTCTTTCCAGCTACTTCACCACAAGCTTCTTCCATTGATTTTCTCTCAAGAACACAGCACAAGTGTTTTCTAGCTGGCTTTTTGGATTATTCCACTTGCATGGTGTCTGGATGCTTCCACATCCCTTGCAACCATTATTCTTCATTTGCTTCTGGAGACAACCTACTGAAAGTTCATCCACTCACAGAACTGTGGGTGGTTTGGCCAGTCTCCTCCATGGCCATGTTTAGGGTATGGATTTCTGGGTTTTGTCTCTTTTTCTTCCAAACGTAAGCTTAATTACTTTTTCCCACTCCCTGAATGAACTACCATTCCCTTCGGCTTCAAGATTTCATCCAGTTTGTGCCAAAACAAGAGCAGGAAATAATAAGGTCTGAAGGACTTCCTTAAGCATGAATTTTCTCTCTATGAGATGAACGGGACAGTCTTCATAGTGGTATCACCGACATATATAAGCTGCACCAACATTGGTACTGCGATGCTGGAAAACTGCTAAACAGGAACACATTTGGAATTTCTAGACAAGATGAAAAAGAAACTAAGATAGCAGTGACTTTGAGAAGATAATTAAATACAGAGGATTTTGCAGTTCCAGAGAACTCAAGAGAAGGTCTGTGTTACCTGCAGGAGGAGAGCTTCAGTTGTGGTTCAATCATTTGGTTTTATCTAATTTTAGGATATAATATGCTGCTATTCCTGATAGAATTGCTGCTAAAATGCCAGTTTTTCTAACTCCTATTTCAAATTAAGTAAGGGTGGGGGGTGTTTTTCTTCACTTTGCACACCAGTTGAACTATGATCCTACAACTGCGTACTTCTGCTTTGGCATATTTTTTCAGACTAAAAGTTTCTCACACAGTTATCTTTTTTTACTCCTTTCAGAAGACAGCTATTTCCCCAAACTTCATCTGTCCATCCAATGGATTTGCCACCCAAGAGTAAATAATACATTAAAATTATTCATTAAACCTGGTGTTCGGTTCTAGCTAAAAAATTATACTTTCAAAGAAGTTTTCCCATTCTCCACATTAAAAGGCTGTATGTAGCTAGTGTCCATGTATAACATCTTTCCCAAACATCTTGTTTGGTTTCCTTCAGAGTTCTTCCTGCATATATTTTTAATAAATTCTGCCTTGACAATTTTGCGTTCTTCACTTGTTGTTCCCATTTTCTCATGAAGTTTCTTATAAATATAAGAATATACATATATTTTGAACCCACCCAGTAAAGCAAACCAATCAATTACAGAGCAATTAAAAAAAATCCTGGAAATTAACCAAAATGTGTCTCCTTTGCAACTAAAAAGCTTCAGACAAGTTGAGAGTAAAGAGGTTTAACTTGGTCCCTTACCGAATAGACTGTACCTCTGTGAGAAATCAGATCACTCAAAAAATGAGCATAAATGCATAAACCTCTAAAATTCTAGAGAAAAATTTAATCCTCCCACTATCCAGAAGCCTCCTCTGGTCTCCTCTCACATCTCTCCACTTTTATTCTGATGGGATAGTTGCAATTCTTGGTAAAGAAACTCAGGATCTGCAGTGATTTTCCTGAGCTTGTTTTGCTAATACTTCTTTCAGTGGAAAAGACTGATTTTTTTTC
Source organism: Porphyrio hochstetteri (assembly GCA_020800305.1). Classification (NCBI taxonomy): domain Eukaryota; kingdom Metazoa; phylum Chordata; class Aves; order Gruiformes; family Rallidae; genus Porphyrio; species Porphyrio hochstetteri. The sequence continues at coordinate 107,713,526 of CM036907.1, forward strand.
TCACTTAGCCCAAATCAGGAAATACAATGTTTTTGCTTAATTAAACAGTGGTTTGAATTTTTGTATTATATTTTTTTCTTAGAACATACTAAGTGATGAAAAAGTTGGCAGGTTAGATGATAGGGTGTACCTTATCTCAGTGAACCACACTTACTTGTTCTATCTGTGTTAAAATTAAGATGATGTTTATTAGGCCTCAGTTAAAAAAAAAAAAGGCAAAAAAAGAAAATCTACTGAGACAGGGCAAAAAAGAAGGAGGTAGGAGGGCATAGGTAGTACCAACCTAATTAATTTTTCCTTAACTGGGTTATATGCAGAACATTTCCTTGGATGACCAGAAAAACTGTGATACTTAGTATTGTAAAATTAGTGTTTAGGGATGGGAGAAGTCCATATGGCTCATGTAAATTAATTCATTTATCTGTCTAGCTTTGATACCTTGTAATATTTTTATCCTCTGAGTACTTGCAAATCTGTTGTATTATTTTTCCCCAGTATATTCCTGAGTAAAGCATATACTGCTTCTTTTGGTACTAAGAGATTCCCCAGGGCAGAAGAAAGTTAACTCCTTTGGCATATCCCTATTTCATTTGCCTAAGTTTGTGCATTCTATAAATTATTCAGATAAGTGGTACTAGTGGATCAACAACAGATCCGGTTCATCAGGTCACACTCACAGCCTTGGACCATTAGGTTGGTAAGGTGCCAAAGTATAGCATAGAGAGTGAATTTACAATGCAGATTTTCCAGAATAATCCTTCTCTACCTCTACGTAGCATCAAAGTCAATTTGTGAGATATTCCTATAAAATATAATTGTCGGTGCAGCCCCATCTCTGGAGTCAGGGATGAAATCTGGGACCTTTGGGAACACAATGTTTAAATGCGCGATTTTCCTGTCATCCCTCTTCTTGCTGCTCTGAAGATGATTGCAATCAGGAGCTCCACGCAGGCAGCCATTTTGTGTATTATCTGTTCGCTTCCCCCATGCTTTCAAAGTGCTCCAGGAGGACTTTGCTGAAGATTTTCCAATCACCTTTTTCTTCCTTTTACTGGTCTGTGTAGAAAATATCTATAATGGGGTGCAATTGAGAGATTCTGATTGTCCCTCCATTCAGTTGCCTAGGAAACAGTCTTGTGGATATCCAGCTTTTTCCTTCATTACTGAAGATGCCATTTACAGTTGATTTCCTCCTATGTCTCCTTTGCTGTGTGCACTGCTGAAAAGGAAAGGACAGAATAAGGCTTGCTCTATTGTGTGGTTTGCTGGTTTAAGGTGTTATTTGTTTGGAGAACATTCAGGTTATAAAGTCTGAATACACTGTTCATGACTAACAGCCATGCCATGGGCAATATAGATAGCTGAAGATACCATATAATTAATTCTCTTTTTTTTCCCCTTTCCTCCCCCCGCCCCAACTTTCTTCTGCTTAGTGGGAAAGAGTCAACAGAAAAGCTGGTTGGATTCCTTCAAATTCTAGTTTGAGGGAATCAATAATCTCGTTATACCTGTGAAACATTACCATGCTATTAATGAATCTGAAGTTCAACTTGAAAAATAGATATACAACTGAGAGCAGATTTGTTTCTTTACACACACTTCAGTGTCTGCTGCTGTATGCTGAAGTGGAAGAAAATATTAATTTTGAGGCTGGGTCATAGCATACCCTGCTGAGAACAGTTCCTAATCAGTCTGTGGACTTTACCCCTAAAAATCTCGAATTTGGCACCTTCCTCTGAAAAGGTGTAAATGGTGACTCACTGTACTATTTAAGTGCAGTATAAATTTATTCTCAGTAAAAGAAAAGATATTAATCATGAAGACCTCCAGGTATTCATTTAGACGTGTATTTTTCTCCTCTCAGCTTCCTCCTCTTTATTCTTTCCTTTTGTTCCTAGTCGTCTTATTTCAGTTCCTTCTATTTCCTTTCTTCCCCTCATCCATCACTTTTATCTTTTTCATCTTTTTACCTTTACCTTTATCTGTCCCTCTTACTATTTACTTTCTTTCTCCTGTAACTGCTTTTCTTATACAAAGTCGTCCTAGCTGTCCCCTCCTCCACTCCCCCACCCCCCACCCCCTTTTCTTCACCTCCCAGGAAGCATCTCTCTTTTGAGAAATATACCATATTTGGTTTCAAAACCATCCCCTGCCCATTCTGGTCTGAAAGTTATTTATACTAGTAATAAAGGGTATTGAAGGGCTGGGTAGCAGTAGAGGAGGTTGTTTATAGGCTGGAAGGGAACAGAAAAGCGCTAGGCATTTCCTCACTGCACCAGTTTCTCTTCATGTGCATCCCTCACTTTGCACACTGCAGGTTTGGGGAAGATCGTCCCAGCACCACCAAGCTTTCACACACCCCGCCCCAGCAGCCCCTCTCAATCTCAGACCTCCTTCCCTGCCTCATTCACTCTTTTATCTCTCTTTGCCACCCTTCTTCCCCCTCACAGACCTCTTAGCACAGTTTTGTCTGCCTCTTTCTGCCTGACCTCCATTTTCCTCAGATTGTTCCTTCCCCTGATTAGATCTCTGTCCTTCTGACCCCAGGATGACCGCAGAGTTACTCTGGAACTGGGGTTTTTTTTCTTTTTTTTTTTTTTTTTTCCTTCTGTGGGGCTTTTCTCACTGTTTTTTTTCCCTCTTTCCTCGCTGTCTCCTGTCTGCCCATTCCTTATCCCTCAGCAGCTAGGCCCACCTCATTTTAGCATAATCCACCACCTCAAGCTGCAGCAAAGCAGGTAGGACTAGACAGAAGCTGAGCACTAGAAAAGCCCAAACAGCAGCAGCAAACCCCACCATTTACATTAACAGGGCTAGCCCGCAGTCCAGAGGAAGGAAAGGAAGAGCTGCATCTCTTCCGTGTGAGTCAGTGCTGGCAGAGGAAGAACGACAGTGACAGTGATCTTCCATGTCTTCCTCCTTCCTCTCCAGCCTCGGGTCTATGCTTCCGCCTATAGTTCCCTCTTTCCCCAAGTTAAAAATACCTCTGGTATCAGCACACCCTTACAGCTGCCTGAAGGCACCCAGACAATAGGCTTGAAAGAGGGCAAGTGAAATGCCGGTCAGAAATGCCGGACAGTTTCTTTCTCCCCACACTAATGGGAGAGGACACACTGCTGAGTGTGTTTCTATTTGTACACCTGTTCTGCAGGCAGTGCTTTGCTCTGTAGACATGGAGGCGGTAGAGGGATGTTAGAGGGGATGAACAATCGTTTATTGATGTTGATTATCAGCTGAAGCTGCCAGGGTGTTCGTTGATTAAGAGTTTTCCCATTTTCATTAGAAAATGCTAACGGGTGGAAGCAAAACTGTGGGTTTTCATAGGAGTATAACCATTTCTAACATGCATTTTTGGGAACGCTTTGCCAATTTAGGTTGGGCTTCCCATCCAAAAACCTCAAAAAGTGCATCTTGCCCCAGTACAATGATTACTTTTGTCAGAGCTTTCAGAGGGAATTGATTCAAATCCTTTTTTTTTTCCCTAATTGAGACATTGATTTGAATCTGCATATTTAATATCTCAGGTGGATGCTCTGTTACAACAGTACTGACTTATCTTTAGTGAGGTAATGGTTCTCATTTTCATAGTGGACCTTTATTTTACATCAATGAAGCTTTAAGGTTTATTTTTTATCTTGGTAAGTTTCACAGGACAGGGAAAAACTTCATTATTACACAATTATGTATTGAAAGAAACATTTGAGATGCCTGATACATGTCTTTCCTCTCTTCCTCTTCCACCCACAACAACCTAAGCCATCTTTGGCTGTGTTTCTCAGGCTTCCCAGGACCTCTGTATGTCTCTGGATGGAAAGAGAGAAAAGAAAAAGACACTAAATACATACATAGAGGCAGCTTGAATGGCCAATTTTTAAAAATGCTTCAGCTGAAAGATGCAAGAGCCAAGTCAAAAAGTATTATTTTTAGTAATAAAATGAAAACTCTGGTTAGATTTGTGCTATAATAATAATAATTAGAGAACTTCCCTGCTTTCCTCAGTGGCACTTTTTATCTTGAGTTGGAACGAATGAAAAGCCAACTTGGAAGTGAAATACCTGGCTTGTAAACTACAATTTACAAATTGAGTGACCATGAAGGGAACATACATAATGAATCTGTGCCTTCTTGAATAATCCAGTAGGATTGACATTTTAAGAGATGACTGTTTTCTTCAACCAACCCAAAGTACAGTCACCCACATGACTTACAGCCAAGCTATTATTATCTGAATAGAACCCAGCTTGAAAGTGATTCTAACAGCATGTAAAAATGTTAACAATAACTAAACCTGCTGGATTAGGATGTACAAGGGCCATGCCCAAACTATCTGGTAAGGATTAAAAAGGAAGGATCAGACATAAAAGCAAGCCTGTAGCTATGAAGGCTTGTGGTGCTGCAGATCCTTCTTGCTTCTGCTCTGCCTTACCTCTCCCCTTCCTCCTTTTTTCTCTTCTTTAGGGAGAATTAAGCAGAGTGACTGGCTTGGTCACAGTGCTTCATCCACAGGGATGAAGGAGCTACAGCCTGACCTGCACACACAAGCATTCGCGTACGTGACCCACAGACTAGCAATACACATGCTCCTGAGTGTCTCCGGCAGCAGGAACTGGAAGAAGCTGGAAGGAAAGGCTCCTTCCACTTCCTAAGAAGCTCGTCATGTGAGTCAGTTCAAGGCTAGTCACAGTCAAGCGCTGCATTATTTCACTGACATAGGCTGTGGGGCTATTATTAACAAAATAGAAATAAATTGAGAACAGGATGGAAAATGGCTTGCACTAGGGAGATTTATGACTTATATGTCTTGAGTGCACCCTGTCTACAGTCATGACCTATTTTCTTACCAAACATAAAAAAGGTAAGACGAAAAAATTCTGGTAAAGGAGATAAAGTGGAAGATTAATACAAAACACACTAGGTAACGCTGCTGTTCTCTTTGATGAGTGCATTAGGGACTAATTTCTCTTCTTTGAAAACTCTGGGGATCTGGAGCTACTTATTGAATGAGCTTACTAGATGAAGATTTTGGTTTTATTGTTCTTGCAACTTCAGAAGCTTTATGTTAAACTTATCCTTTCTTGTTAGAATTCAACAAATCAGGTATTTAAAAAAAAATTGTACATTTTCTCTGTCTTTCTGTGAAGAGTGAGAATGTTTTAGGTTTCCTCAGAAATGCCATACGTTGCCCTAAAAAGCCTTGAATCAGGAAAGCCTTGAATCAGGAAAGCCTCCATTCAAGAAAACATTTAACCATATGCTTAACTTTAACTTTAGGCATATGCTTAAAATCTAGCATGTGCTGAAATTCTTTCCTGGAAAGGAATGGATTTAAGCACTTGCTTATGTGCTGTCCTGGATCAGAGCCCTGTATGTTATACATCGGATTCTGCTGCCCTCACCTATGGAGTTATTCAGCTGCTCTTATTCTGGCCAGTATTTTCAAAGCAATTGCAGTGATTAGGATGGTGCTTTTCAAAGCAATTGCAGTGATTAGGATGGTGCTTCCTCACTGGACACAAATAAGAATAGGAGACCCAAATTCTCTAGATATTATGGAAAGTCTTACCTCTCAGCAGAGACTAGCTCTTCCTACTGCAATGGTTCTGCAATGCTCCAGCATCTTTTTAAGGAACCTTCTTAGTGATTTAGACGGTAAAACCAAATCTTTGTGCTAATTTACCTTCATGATCAGTGTATAGGTATTTTAGTCATTGATGGACTTGTTTATGAACCTTGAAATGAGTTTAAATTAGTTTGGCAACTTTTGGAAAAAGCAGATTGACTTATTTCATATAGAGGGGAGGGTGTATTGGTGAGAGCTTGTCCACATATGTAGATGAGTTCTCCTATTTTCTTACACTTCTTTTTTTTTTTTTCCCAAAAGTGATAAAAATTTACTATGGCTAAGAAAAAATAACCCTTCTTTTTCCTAGTCCATTCTCATATCCATTAATAACGACACGTGTTGTCATTATTAATACCAAGTGAAATCCTGTTTGAAATGATACATCACTTTTATCCTTGGGTAATTACCAGAGTTTAACAATTTCCTTTCATGTTTGCTAAACTTTAAAGAGCACAGTCTGAAAAAAGGGTATCTGCAGGGGAGGGGGGAGGGAAGCAGGCAGGCACGCAAATCCCTTTATTTATGAATGGGATTTGTTCTTGCACTTCCTGTACACAACCCAAGTAAGTATAAGGATCAGAAACTACTGAGCAAAATTCTTTCTTGGGAAGTCAAAACCCTGTTATTTCCTAGAGGTCTGACAGCCCTCACATTGAATTTATGCTTCATTATGATTAGAGCTGCTTGCACTCTATTAACAAAATACTTTGTAATTTGTATATACTTGTCGTTAGACAATTATGGTTATTTCACACACAGCCCCCCCCCCCTTTTTCCTTGTTTCCTAGGAGATTATTAAAACACACAGTTGAGCACTAATAATAATGTAGCATGTATTCCAGACATTGAAACACACATGCCAGACCCACCAGGGGAAATAAATCACATTTTAGTATTCAGTCTCGAGCAGCCTACGGGTCTGTCACTGCAGGCGTATCTACAGACACCACAGCACTCCAGTTAGAGCCCTCTCAGCAGAGAAACTCCAGCTGACAAACTCAGAAATACAGCTGACACTCTGCATATGCTAACTGCATACACAAATGGGAAAATGAAGCTATTGTGCCCTGCACAGGGGCAGTTGTGGGGTGCTAGTGGTAGCTGACCTAAGGGTCTCACAAGCCAGTCCTAAACCTGTCTCCCTGCCAGGGGGTCAACACCAGCCTCTTGCACAAATTCATAGCAGCTCCTTGGTGTTTTCACTCATTGGCAATATATGCAAAATATAATCTCATATTAAAATTATACATATTTGTAAGAATAATGTTATGTTTTCTCTATCTGCATTCTGGTGCAGCGATACGGACTTTTCTTTCATCTTGTTTTAAGAAAGTGATATTACTGTCATGGAGGAGGTGATCTGAGCATTCACCAGATCCATCTGGGCTCCAACTAGGACTGTTGACCTTCCTGCTCAGGAGCTCCCCACTGGGAGTATCTGGATAAAGGGAAAAGGGAATTTGTGCTTGGAAACTCCTCTGAACTCTCTCTGAACTAACCCTGAACCCCATCCTGAACTAACTTGGGATTATTTCAACTATCCATATCTGATTTTCTTCAAATTTTTGGTACATTTTAATTTTCATATGAATCCAACTTTAAAAGTAGAGGACTGGATCCATTTCCTTTTTATTTACTATCTAAGCTCTCTAATCTTCTTTGTCTCCTTGCAGTTTGCATACACTATATATGACATGACCTGCATAGGGCACTTTCTATTTTCGGTCCAGACTTAGTACTCCAGCATTGGTTATTATTAATCTGTCTACATCTTTTATTAGACATAACAATATAGTATAGGAGAAAGTCAATGAGAGGTCAGTGGGAGACCCTTAAATCAGCAGATCCTTTGAGAAAGCATAGGTTTAAATTAATATCATTTTGGTCCATCTGAAAAAATTACTGAAGTTTTTCATTTCCTGAAGGAAAAAAAATGGTAATAAGAATAACTCAGGTGAAAGCAAAATTATTAATTAAACATTCGTATTAATCAAAGGAATTAGGTAAATGCTTAGTTTTAGTCTGCGTGTGTTTCCTCACGCTGCAGCTCCAGTCGGTGGTGGAGACACAGGTCATCTGATCTCTGGGCAGTGAATGCAAAACTCCCTGAAATGGCCCAGGAACGTAGGGCCACAACTGCTGCTCATTTGCAGTTGAAGGCTGGGAACGAAGGGTAGTGAATAAGATTCCTAGCACAAGTGAATAGAATAAAATAAAGTATTCCACTTTGGTTTATGAAATTATATAGAAATCACCAGAAATCTCGGTTGTATCTTACAAATGCTGTATTCAAAAGTAAAGCATGGCCACAAGTACAGAAGAAAAATGTATTTGTTCACACTTTGCTAAATTATAAACCTATGTAAACTAAATGGTGGCCTCTCAGCATGATACAGAGATTTACCAGCATAAAAAATTCTGTTAAAGATGCCTGCTTCTAAGACTTCATCTTCTTGACAACAGTGCAAAAGCATTTTACCAGAAAGAATCCTAATAGAGACTGAAAGTAAATGCAGAATTGTCAGGCAGATGGAGGAATAGTGCTGAGGAACAGCCAGCCAGTGATGGGTAAGAACCTATTCAGGAGGGTGCAGGGTTGATTTTAATCAAGTTTATTCTATTTACTTTGTGGGGTAGGGTTGGTTTTTTTTGGTTTTCTTCTTAAGCTTTTTCAAACCAGTTTTGTGCTATCGAATGTGCAACTGGCAATTACACTCCCAGCTCTACTATAAATAGCCAGAATGGTTATTGTTGTTGATATTATTCACAAAACAGTAGGGCCTGGAGTCAGCCAGGGACTCCCACTGTGCAAGGGACTATACAGATGCAGAATAAAAAGATAGTTCTGTCTCAAAGTGCAGTCCTGTTCCATTGTGCTGAATCTGTGCTCATACAATATCTCCCCCACCCTGTAATGCTGGGTTGGGAAATCTAAATCTGGGCTGATTTTTCCATAACAAGTGAGGAGAAGAGACCGGAGGCTTTGCTGCAACAATAAGAGCCTGCAGCCTTGCCCCGCTCTGTATGTGTCAGCACCGGCTCTGCTGGCTTCTGAATTGTTCTAAGGGTCATATTTTAGATTCTCCCAATGTAGTACTTGTTAAAAGGAGACATGCGTGAGTAACCAGTGGGCAGAGAGTTACTCAGAGCCAAAACTGCAAGGCGGTTGCCCCTGGATCTATTGATTGCACCCAGGCTGAAGGGGAATTCCTGCAGGCTCAGCTGCTTCCCCTGACGTTCTCTATAAAGATGCTCTCTTTACCTAAAGATGGACAAGTGGTTTTAGTGGGTTTTATGTGAGAGGAAAACATATACTTAGTTACAATGAGCCTTTCTACAAACTGAGATTTTTAATTTTTTTTTTTATTTTTTTAAACTGAGAGATGGGATAGAAAATGGAAGAGAAGCAAGGATTGAGTGTTTGGGGTTTTTTTAAACAGAAAATCTAAACTTATTTTGAAATTATTTTTCTACTATTTGACTTTTATTTTTAGAAATTAAGAATTTTTTTTTCTTTCTTTAAAATGGAATGCTGTTTCTCATGGATATATTTCAGTAGGGGTCAAACTATATATTTTCCAGAAAACTATTTCATTGGACACTGCTACCAAGCCAAAGCATTACTGTTTGTTCATCAGAGTTTTCTTTGTGTTTCTAATAACTACCCCTGTTTATAATAAAAATTGATAAATTAGACCGAGTCTTTTCATGCCAGGTATCTTCAAGCTGATCTTTTACCTTTTTAAAATTACTATGTTGTTCTTCAGCCCAAAAAGTTTAACTTTTCTGAGAGGAAATCCACAGAAAAATTGTTTTTAGCTGGTAGTAAACATTCTGAACACACAATTCTTCATACAATGTTAAGGCTTCTTGACTTTGGACAAGAGAACCGAATTAACAAAAAGGTGGTGGGTTTTTGTGCAGCTTGGATTTTCCCTGCTTATGGAAACCCAACACAACACATGGCAAATCACATCTTTGAAATAAATTTTTTGCCAGCTAAATATTTATATGTAAATATATTTATATATATATATCTTTTACCAGCTAAGTATCCAGAAGGCTTATCCTCAGTAAAAAATGAATTATGGATAGCTCATAATTCCTAATATTCCCCAAATCTCCATATTCAGCCCATGCAAAGCAGCTGAGCTCTGCTCTTTCTACATCTGTGCTCCCTTCATTTCCTAACCCGGCAGTGCCATACTCAGTAGTGTCTGGCATAGCTGTACCCACACCCCCAGCAACATCGATGGATTACCAGAGTACCCTGCCTTCCCCAAAGCCTTTCTTGGACATCCATAGCTGCATTTGGGAGCTATTGAACAATGTTCTAATGCTAAATAAAGGGACAGAGCTGGGACACAGCTGACAGAGCGTGTCCCAACACTTACTTGGACGAAGGGTGCAGCTGAATTCCCAGATTATACTCAGGAGCAAGGAATGGCTGCCACCCCCGGCACAGCGGAGACTTGAGGCAGATAGTTTAACATTGCTTGGCTCTCTTATACCTTATTAAAAATGTAAAAGAGTCCAGCAAGCCTTCTTTTTTTTATTTCAGGAGCCAAGGATGACTGTGTCACACACTGGTATTTCAGCTGATGCAGCCTACTGGGGTGGGGGACAAGGAGTGTGCTGCGGTCCTCGCTGGCCTCTCTACAAAGCAATGGGTTTAGTGTTGGGTAGCCAAGCCCCATAGAGTGTACAGGGACTGGACTTAGCCTGCTGCAGGGAAAGGGCTCAGAGACTGAGGTGGATGCCTTTTGCCCAGATGCTTCTTGCATCTTTCTTTCTACATCCTCTAGGAAAGCAGAGGAATCCAACCAAAGTGTCCCCTGAATGCTATTGGAAGTGCCAAACCTCCAGCTGCACATGCTTTTCATATTGCTGCTCAAAAGTAAATAATTACCATGTGAGAAAACCACAGCAGCATTTCATTTCTTCTCCCCTCCCTTGCCTTGCTCCTATCCCTTCTCTCTCCCTTTCTTCTGCTCAACTCCCAGCGCCACAGGCGCATGTGGTCTAATTTGTCTTGTGAGGCAAAAGCGCTCGAAACTCAGCAAAGAAAGCTTTCCCTAGCAAACATTACCCAGCAAAAGGCAAAACTTCCCATTACCGTGCTTGGCAGGTTGCTGTTTTGCAAGTGGCCTGAGCAGTGCCTCCACAGAGGCAAACGAGGAGCCCCCACGCTCCCTGAGCAGCTGGGCACCACATGCAGCCAAGCAAATGCTCTGCACAGGCAGCAGCCAGTGCTGCCTCTTGGATTGCCTTTGCAGCGCGAGCTTCGCAGCATGCACACACACACCCACCCCAGCGTCCTTCAGACTGAAGAATGAGGGAAAACTCTACACCACAGTGCAAGGTTTGTCGGGGTTGTTTTCTCCTGGTCTAGTTTTAGCCTAGTGGGATTGGGAGCTATTAGTGATCTAGCTGAACCAGCAGGAGGAAAGGATGAGCTCATTTAGCCTGCTACTCAGTGGTGATGTTATTTAGTATACACTTTAGTATATTACCTTAAAAATGTCATCCAACTATGTTAAATGGAGAAAAACCCCAGATGCTTGGCCATCGAGCCAAACTTCCAGCACTGCAGCATATTGGGAACTTCAGCTCCTACTGAGGCAAAGAGCCACAACTGAAGTTTTGCCTTACAAGCTTCACAAACAGTAAGCATCTATTTGACTAGTACCTTCTTTGTATTATTCTGCCCGGTGCAAGTATCTTCTGCAAAGTACAGAGCATTCAATCCCTTGAGGTCAGCATCTCTCAGCAGGTACTCAGCAAGCTACAGTAATCACCTCTACCACTTATTATACTTGTTAATGGGATTTGACACCTTTGCCTTCTGGCTTCAGCTGCAGCCTACACTCATACTCTGAAAACACTGATTAAATTACTCACCTAGTAATTTGCAGGATCAGGCCGACATTTTGAAAAACACACATTGCAATTTGATCTTCTTGTATTATATAAACCCATTTGAAACCTTGGTTCAGCAAATCGTTTAAGCCCTTGCTGGAGTACCATTGAGTGAGTTTACAAAGAAATATTTTTTGCATATAATATTTGCTCTATGGCATTATCATGTAGCTTTCTGAAAGGAAAGTGGATTAGCTTCAAATGTTTTGATTTATTATTTGTTGAGTGCTGACAGTACACTTCAATGGGACTTGAGGAAGTGCTTAAAGTTAAGCATGTTTTCAAGTACATTGCTGATCTAGGGCCAGAAGTTAATCTGAGACCTTCTTTGTTGGAAAGTGTAGACATGACACCAAGGAAGAGCATTCTTTAATTTTCCCTTAAAGCAGGAAACACTGGTTAGCCATGTGGGTCTATTTTACAAATAAAAGGGTTGACTGTCAACGATCTCTCATTCTGATATTCCAGTGCCAAAGTGTATCAACCATTCATATAATATGTTGAACGCGAATTTAGAAAAGTGGCCAACTGGACGCACACATCTTGCCAAAAAGAGATGAAAGAGTAGAATGGAAATCTGCTGTCTGGGGCTTGCAACTCCCATCCCAACCTGATGAGAAGTCACGTCCTCTTGGGAGGCTCTGCATGTGTTCAGAACTTTTATGCTGGGCAGAACAAAGGATTTTGTCAGCTCTCAGCAAATAATACATCAAAGAATAACTTAAAAAAGTAACGGACTTTCCTCTTCAGAAAACTATTTGTTAGTAGCATACACATACACGCTGGATACCATTAGCACAGAAGAACACCAGGTAACCCCAAATTGCTATAGGTTGCATGTGTCTTTATTATGGCTGTGTCAGGTGGTCCTTAATGCTCCACCTAGCTAGCACAACTGCTCAGGACCTGCCCGGATTAGTCCCTAAATTCATTAGACTGAGAATGTACACTTGTCTTTTTTATTACATGTGAATACAGAGTCTAACACAATAGGACCTTCTCCCTAACTGTAGCCAAGAGGCTCAATAGGAACAACAACAATAATTATACTTATATGTTGCCTAAACACAATTCTGAAACATCTGTGGCTTGTCACTATTATAGTCCAGAAGCTATAGCATAAGCGAGGCTTTTTTTGGAGGCAATACAAGGAAACCCACTATGGCTCCTGAAAACTCTCTTGGAATGTAATAATATAAATGAGGAGGAAATATTCTATGGGGAAAAAAGTGCTTAAGGCAACAGTAATTATATTGCCAAATATAGCATATAGAATCTGCAGAGTGAGAGTTTCATATTCCAAGGGAAATGTAAAATCATACTTGGGGTGTAACTAAATTGTAATAGAATGGCTGGGGGGGTGGGGGCGTTATTTCAGGGTGTTAATATTTAATCCCTGACTAGTAGTGGAAGCACAAGATAGAGGCTGTTTTCGAAACGGTATTTTCTTTATTTGTGTAGGAAACAATAAGTATGTGTTGTGTGTTTGGGTGTTGGAAAAATCATAATCTATTATAACCCCCACAGAAAATACCCAAAATAATGCGTCCACTATCCCCATCTTCCAGTTTTTCTGATATTTCTAAACTGGTAACACAGATTCAAAGGCTCTGGCTGAGGAGACCTGCTCAGGGTAAAACTAAGCAGAGCTTTCTATTTGCTTGAAGATCTGTCTCCATTACAATGTGCTGTAGAAGGAAAGGATTTGGAAGAATCCTCTTCTCTCCTCTACCAAACAGGTGAGCAGGGCTCTTCTTTCCCTGTTGATCTCGTTCAATCAGTGTTGAACCACTGCAGCAAACAGAAACCTCCTCTATTCCGTCAAGAAATTTGCAACTTTTTCACCTCCCTGACTACCATTACGGCCTGTGGTACTTCCCTCCCCACTTTTGGATTTTCTCATCTAAAATGCATTTATTCTCACCTACCTGTCATAGTCTTGTCTTAGATGTTTCTCCTTCTCCAAGCATTGTTTCTCCATGAGCATGGTTCAGACTCATCTCACACCTCAGCTGCAATTCTCGTAGTGTCTCTGACACCCTACCAAATAGTCCCTTTCCCATCCAAGGTCAAAATGGGGACAAGTAGCATGACCGTATGTTTACACAAGCCAGCCATGGCATTGAGCCAAATCCCACTGAAGTCATGAGGGCTCCTCTAATGTCTCCAACTTCTTTGAATTATAAAACATACCTAAATGTTTTTAAACACAAATAACCAATGTTTACTGCTTCTCTACAATTGGTGGGGGTTTTGTCTCTGTGTGTGTATTTCACAAAAACCTTATGGAAGTAAAGAGAATTTTGATTTAGCAAGCCAGGGAGGGGAAGTTTATCTATGCATCAAGAAAATACAGTAATCTTTTTTGGCACAATTGGATGCCAACTGAAACAGCACCACAGAGAGAATTGGAGAAATTGTGACCAGGACCTTTGAGTAGCTGAAACTATTTTAAATCCCTGTTTTTTAACTTAGATTTTCACTTTGAAAACTGTTATGAAATTTGCACATATTAGGTGAAAATGTTCAAGTTTTGAAGGAAATATGGAGAAAGAGAGCATTTGCTTCCTTGCTTTGACAGAATGTAGGTCTTACCTGGCAGAGGAGCAGATGTGCTACAGCAAATACACATTCCTCTGATGTTTTGATGACCAATTTTGATCTTTTAATTCCTGGGCTGTACTGATGGGTAGTCTGAAACATGGAAGTGGCTGGAAATGTCCCTCTGCTGAAGGGCACAGCCAAACTGGCACTTCTTGCATCCGTTGGTACGTAAGCAATGTCTCCTTGGTGTGGAACATGACGTTGCAGCTACCTGCTGCAGCAGCACCACGTCTTTTAGCTACGTCTGATGAATGGCCGAGGTTACTAAACCGAGGATGTTACCACTGCCAAAAGAGAGATGTTTTATGCTGATGGTCAGTCTGTGAGAGTGCAAATGGCAGGAGCAGTTCAAACCCAAAAAAACCTTCTTCTTATCTTTCCAATATAGAATGTGAATAGGACCATCTACAAGCTGAAATAAATTTGAAATTGAAAACAGAAGTCCCTGGTCAAAGTTCTATTTGGAATTCAAGATCAGATTTTAAAATGACATCCTGGGGTGCATTAGGAGGAGTGTGGCCAGCAGGTCGAAGGAGGTGATCCTCCCCTCTACTCTGCCCTGGTCAGGCCCCACCGGGAGTATTGTGTCCAGTTCTGGACTCCCTGGTATGAAAAAGACAGGGACCTCCTGGAGAGAGTCCAGAGGAGGGCTACGAAGATTATTTAAGGGCCTGGAGCATCTCCCCTATGAGGAAAGGCTGAGTGAGCTGGGACTGTTCAGCCTGGAGAAAAGAAGACTAAGGGGGGACCTTATTAATGTATTATAAATATCTTAAGTATGGGATGCAGGGGGAATTGGCCAACCCCTTTTCAGTAGCCTGTGGGGACAGGACAAGGGGCAATGGCTGCAAATTGGAGCACAGGAAGTTCCGCACCAACATGCAGAAGAACTTTTACACAGTGAGGGTGACAGAGCCCTGGAATAGGCTGCCCAGGGAGGTGGTGGAGTCTCCTTCTCTGGAGATATTCAAGACCCATCTGGACACCTGTCTGTGCAATATGTGCTAGGGAGCTGCTTTGGCAGGGGGGTTGGACCCGATGATCTCTCGAGGTCCCTTCCAACCCCTATGATTCTATGATTCTAAGATTACTTGTTAAAAAAAACCAACAATCACAAAGAAACAAAGATCCCGATTGCCAATAAATAAGTGTAGAGTGGAAGTGACTTTAAAAGGTATTACTGCAAATGTTGCTGTTTAAGAGAAATGAAAGCTAAACCAGATCTGAAACTGGAATAGTTATTACAGGTTGCCTGATTGGCTAAGAAATACTAATTCTTCTTAAGCCATGGAGCAGAAATGAATCATGGGGATAAATCTGTCAATCCATCAGTTTGCAGTTTGTGCCTTTAGTGGAGATTTGGCAGAAAAAGTAAATTATGTTTCAGAGGGATTCAAGTTTATGTTTTTCTTTAGGGTTTTGTAATGTTTTGCGGTCTTTCAAACTCAGTGAAGCCAAATGCATTTTTAAGTTGTCAGTTCATCACTAACAAGGCCGAAGGCCCTGACAGCAGAGCTATATAGCCCCTGTGCCCCCCTCTGCCCGCATTTATGCAGCTGGCTACTGTAGAGACTCTTGTTGCTGGATCTCAACCTGTTTCTGTTTGCTGCCCAACTCTAACATTTTGCCTATAGAAAGCAAAATTCAGGATATTTTTTTATTTATAGCTACAGGATGTTTTATGAACACTTTTAAGCTCAGGTCCAAGGTAATTCATTTAGTCCAACTGGTTCTTAGCAGAAAGGTTTTTAAAATGCCCTATTGCCACTTCTCTGTGTTGTTCCAGGGTCAACATACTTTCTTAACAAAGCAGTACTCATAGAAAGCAGTAGACTGTATAGCATAAATCCTTAGAGTCGTATAATTCCACCTTGTATATGGTATTTACTATAAAATACCATACAGAAACCAAGGAGAGATAAATATATCATTTTAATCCTCCGAAAAGCTTCAGCTGTTTTCCTTCACTTTCCAATATTTCTTCTCCGAAATCTCCCCCAGAACAGTTTCTGGACCTCATTTCTTCATCTTTCCCTCTCTGTGTCGCTTCTCCTACATCAGCCTTTTTTCCTCTGTCTCTTAACTTTTGAAACTGCTTAGGTTTCACAATATCTCTACTGCGTCTTTCAGGCTTTCCCCATGAAAGTAAATGAGAGGGACTGGGGAGTGCTGTCCCCAGGCAAGATATTGGAAGGGACTGCCAATCCCTCTCAGCCCCCAAACCATCCCTGTGCATCACTCGGGTGGTTCATGCCAAAACTGACCACTGAACCAAGGTCATGATCTTGGTGACTACCTCAATGCTGTGAATTTACTGGTACATACCTGGTGTCATGCTCCTCACTGTAGCTGACCACATCATCTTAATTAGAGATTTGTTAGTTTTTCAACAGTTAAGCATGGATGATAAGGAGAAAATGTTTTGGTTTATTTTCCTATTTCCTACCTACCTAATTTTTTTACACCTGTGATTTAATTTTCCTATTTCCTACCTACCTTTTTTTTTTACACCTGTGATTTAATCTGTGATGTTAAGGTCCAAGTTAATAGCTAGTTACTTGGTACACATATGATCCAGTTTCTTCTCAGCTACTCTGCAAAAGATGTCTCTTAGTTAAGCTACAAAATCATTACTGGGTTTTCTCTGCATTTGAAAAATGTCTTTCAGAAGTGTGGAGGTTTAATTCATACTTTATTATCCAAATGTTTATAGGAAGTATTCTTTTTCTAAATTAACTCATCCCAAATAATTTATGTTGTTTCTCATCTCGGCAGAGACTCTCAAATTATTCGTCTTTTTAGTATTCTCATCATCCAAATTAACTTCACAGTTTTACTGAATGCAGTGATAGACTCTGGGGCCTGTTAACCTTTTACTGTTCTAAATTTTTTTTCCTAAAACTTTTTACTGTCCTGATTAGCATGTTAAAACAACTAAGCAAGTTGGAGAAGAAAATTAATGCGCCTAATTTGGACAGTAATTAAGAGTTTATATTTCACTGATCATTAGAAGAAGCTGTTTGCCTCATACATTTACTCATTGCTGCAGAAACATGTTTGCTAAGTAAATCGTTCTTGAACTAAGATATGTTTATTTGCCTATAAATATTAATCTCTCTTAAAATTCTCAGTCCTGTGCATTTTATATTTTTTGAGTTAGGGATACAAAAAGAGGGACTGAATCAGTAAACAAAAACTAAGTTAGTAACTACTATTATGACAGCTTCTTGATGCTGGTGATAACTATCTGACAAGAATTCCAGATTTCACAGACCTGCCAGTCTAAATATATTAACTTTTTTAAGAACACAAATTGCTGTAGCTTCATCTGTGTGTCTACCTTACAGTTTCCACTTCTGCCTATTGAAGGTTCTGCCCAAACCTTGTGCTTTCTGCACACAAGCCTAAAAATGTACCATCTAATCATATTTTTGTTGATCTTACACTTTTATATTTCCTCGGCAGAAGAAAAGGAAAGTGTCAACTGGTTTGCAACTTTGGCACAAAATTTCTGAAGGATCTAGGTGAAGCAATTTAATAATCCATTAACTTCAGTTTACATATAAAGAAAGGGTACGGTGAGTTTGTGGGTTTTTTGTAATCTTCTACTTTCATAATTTAGCACTTTTTTGGTATGAAGTCTGCCTGTATGTCCAGTACCTAGCCCAAGGGGCCATTGTCTTAGCTGGGGCTAACAGTTACAGTAGTGGTAGCAGCATTTGTGTCTGTGTTTGTTGCTGGGCATGGAAATTGCATAATGACCATGTAATCCAGGAGGAGTATTTATGTCAATAAAACATTCAATGGGAAAAAAGTAAAAACTAATTAGACTTTCTCATTTCATTCCAGTGATACTAACATGCAGAAATTAAATATCATGCAACTATTGTATAACTTTGATTAATTCCTTCATAGTTTTAAAGTATGATATTTACTGTAAATGTTTGGGTGTATCACATATATACTGTGAAATGTTTGATATTTGAATATTCAAAACAACTTTAAGCAATAGTATCGAGATAATATCGTGTTACTATACTGAAAGGAACTTCCAGACTGAATTTTCAACACTTGGGGTTTGTGTTGGGTTTTTTTTAATGTGTTTTAGAATAAAAAGAAACTCCTTTTTCAATATCTTTACAGTTAAGTATGCAGATTTCAGACTGCTTTGGAAATGCATTGTGCTAATTTGTTTACAGTTTAAAGCCTCATTCTATGCATGAGATAAAATATTCGGTTTTGCCACTTCTCATTCTGTTTCCATCTCCAGTCTTGAGTTTTGAAAGTGCTGTTGGGTCCATTTTTCTCAAGGTTATGTTTTAACAAAAATAATCAGATATGGTATCTTCCCAAAGCCTCGCAAGCATGAGATAATGTGTCATTGCCTTTTGTTTGTCTAGCAGGTAAATAAAATTTTAGTGCTATAATTTGGAAGATCATGACACAGATAAAAGAAGTATCTCGCTCTCTTAAATAGAAAGTCAGAAAGCTGTGGCTTTTGTTTCCAACTCCTTACCAATAGGCCATCTTAGCTTCCTTTCCTCTCCTTTTTTTAATTTATTTTTTTTTCTTTTTCTTTGGTAATAACCAGGCCAGAACAAAATACCAGGTACCTAAACATGATGCCATTTTGCAGCAGGTTGATATTTGGGACTACTTTGTCAGGCACAGTTATTTTGGTTAGATTAATACAAAATCCACAACTGAATGTGCAATATCTCATTTTGACACTTCACAGTCATAAATCAATGTCACATCGACAGCCACTCCGTGTTCCCCAACATGCTGAAGTGCTCTTATATTTTACAATAGCATCGTTTGGCTCTTTCCTCACACTGTTCAGAAACAAAAGCACTGACAAGCTGCTGCACTGTTGTAAAACATCCAAATGGTTCTTGTTCGTTGGAGGCACTCCAAAGGGTACAGTGAAATAGATTTGAAGCTCTACCAGCCATACTGACAAAAACACCATGATCTGACCTGGTAAACAGACAGAGGTTCAACTGCAACAGGCAATACTTTATCTGAATAATCATCTTATTCACTTAGTATATTTAAACGTAGAATGGAAAAGTCTAAGGTGCCTCATGATGGTATCTTGAGTTGCATCTGTGTCATTTCCAGGGCCTTTGCTGTTACACAGCTGCTTGTTTTCTACAGCAAATGAATGATAGTATGGTTTGCATCACTAGTAAAGGCACGATACACTTTCTTTCACCCCTTTTGTGCCAGCTAGGTGCCTTTCCATTCCGGAGGCAACCCAGAGATGCAGTAGGGCAACTTCTCCTCATACAGGCTGCCATCAATGCTCAGCCTCAGCTTCACCCAGCTGCAGCTTCACTGAGCTATGGCAGAGAACTTTCAGTTTTCCAGGCAGGTTTGCCCTGTTAAATGGGACTACATTGGCCTATGTAGAGGTTTGTATGTATAGGCAGAACTGAGAAAGATTTCTGGCATTGCCATGCGTACATGGAGTCAGCCAGTCCCTCTGAAAGGCTGGGCAATGGACTGATCATCCAAAGCTAAAATACAGTAAGTTGTTGGGTTGGGGTTTTTTCCTTCTGCTGCAGTGATATATTTATGATTTACTAAATTTGGGGGTTATTTTAGAGATGAAACAGGACTCTATGAATAACATGGTAGTAGAACAGTACAGAGATTTGTACAATCTAACTCAACCCTTTATTCCAATAATTTAATGCAATCATTTGATTCTCTACCATCTTCAGAAAGACCTATGTATGTCCAAGTTAGTAAAAAATCTCTTTCTTTCTCAAACTCTTACAGGTCTCAAACTTCCATTTGTG
The DNA here is from genome assembly GCA_020800305.1 of Porphyrio hochstetteri. Classification (NCBI taxonomy): domain Eukaryota; kingdom Metazoa; phylum Chordata; class Aves; order Gruiformes; family Rallidae; genus Porphyrio; species Porphyrio hochstetteri. The sequence goes on from CM036907.1 coordinate 107,733,479, forward strand.
TAGTTATTCAGAACAAATTTTCTCTTCAGTTATTAGAGGAACCTGGAAAATGTCTATTGATTTCATATATTTCAAGGTCAACCTCTTGAGAAAATGCCTTGTCCCTCTCCATGAACACCTGAATTTGCTATGTTATCATAAAATTCTTGAAACTTATTATCATTTTTTGTAGATCAATAGTCACAACATCATCTTCTAATTCAATTGCAAAGGTAGCCTTTGCCACATCCCTTTATCATAATGAAAGAAGACATTAATCTTCTACTTTTATAACTCTGCACTCAGCATATGTGATCATTTCAGCTATGCAATTCTATGTGGAAGCTCAGGCACAGGTTTATGTTGAACTCATTTCACTGAGAGACTGGAGAACAAGAAATCCTGCTGTTTACAACTATCAGTTTCTTGTGAGTGTTTGGGGGAAAGAGTCATCTGTTGCTGTGGTGACACTGGAAAAATCTGCTTTTGGAGAAAAAAGTGGTTAAAAAACATCCTACCAGCAATGGTGCTCATCAGAGGGTGAATGTTGTCCCAGGAGGCGGTGGCAGTCGCAGCTTTAAACTGCTTGAGGTGGATAAGGGCAAGCCCAGAAGAGAGGTGGGGCTGAGTGTCCCAGTGATCACCACCACATCTTAAAAAGGAAAGGGTGGCTGCTTTCTTCTCCCCTGGTACTTCCTTGAGGGAGTTTCCTAACAAAGCAGGGGAAAAATGGATCTTGAATGGGATATACTTAAAAATTGGTGAAGAATTTATCAACAGGCAGAAAGAGTAAAACCCACAGAGAAGAAATTAATGATCTATGACAAGAAAATAATATGTAGTGAAACCAAGTCTTCTACTACCCATATGAACATGAGGATGTTCGGGGCAAGCTTACATGAAAGGAAATAAAGAATTTTGGTTTTCTTGTATTGTAAGTGCTTTGTATATCCACTGCCACAAGACCTTTTTCTAAATGCCTCAGCAATTAGGATAAGAAAAAGGGAGTTTAAAGCCATATTAGATCACAGAATCACAGAATTGTAGGTGTTGGAAGGGACCTCAGAAATCATCTGGTCCAACCCCCCTGCCAAAGCAGCTCCCTAGCTCATATTGCACAGATAGGCGTCCAGACGAGTCTTGAATATCTCCAGAGAAGGAGACTCCACCACCTCCCTGGGCAGCCTGTCCCAGGGCTCTGTCACCCTCACTGTGTAAAAGTTCCTCCGCATGTTGGTGCGGAACTTCAAGCAAGTGTAAAGTCTTGCACCTGGGGAGGAATAACTGTCTGTATCAGTACAGGCTGGGGGATGACCTGTTGAAGAGCTCTGTGGAGAAGGACCTGGGGGTCCTGGTTGATGACAGGTTGGCTATGAGCCAGCAGTGTGCACTGGTGGCTAAGAGGGGATGCTAATGGGATCCTGGGATGCATCAGGAAGAGTGTGGCCAGCAGGTCAAAGGAGGTGATCCTCCCCCTCTACTCTGCCCTGGTCAGGCCCCACCGGGAGTATTGTGTCCAGTCCTGGGCTCCCTGGTATAAAAAAGACAGGGATCTCCTGGAGAGAGTCCAGAGAAGGGCTACGAAGATGATTAAGGGCCTGGAACATCTTCCCTATGAGGAAAGGCTGAGTAAGCTGGGACTGTTCAGTCTAGGGAAGAGAAGACTAAGGGGGGACCTAATTAATATATTATAAATACCTTAAGTATGGGATGCAGGGGGAATTGGCCAACCCCTTTTCAGTGGTCTGTGGAGATAGGACAAGGGACAAGGGCTGCAAATTGGAGCACAGGAAGTTCTGCAGCAATAAATATGGTGCAACTGTGTGTTTACATAATGTGGCTTAGAATTTCACAAAAGACGTAGGTTGTACATTTATTTGATATAAAATTACATTTGATCTAAGTATGATTTTATGAATTTTTTTTGCTATTTTTTGATTCTATCTATTGGTGTGCCTTTCCCTGAAGCACTTGGTGCTGGTCACCTTTGAAAAAGGTTAATAGATCTGATGGATCATTGCTCTGATCTACTGTGACAATTTCTGTGTTCCTAGTTTAAGTCCAAAATACACTTGCATTCCTCATTTTGTCATCACTGTGGGGTTAAAAACCAGCACATTCTTCTTACACAGAAATGCATACGATATCAGTTCAAATGCCATATGTGTTTAAGTAGATTTCACACTTGAAGTGCAGCAGAATCACGTTCAGAGATGAACAGGGATTTTATTTTTGAAGGATTTCATTTCCAGAGAGGTCTGTTTTTAAGACCCTAATCCAGAATAGCCTGGAAAGTGGCTTTGCATAGTAAATGTACCGCACGTGAATACATCTGCTAAGTCTGAATGCCTATATAAATCCTACGACGTAAGACTCTGAAATTGCCTAGGTGACAGAATAAATCCATCCTGTATAAAAAAAAAGTTAAAATTTAACCTCCAGCTGCTTAACCTTAGTTACTGCATCTTGGTTACTGTGTGCATTCTTGGGTTTATAGTTTCTTTTTTTTCTAGATAGGAAGACATCTTGAGTTTATTTTTATTGGCCATCAATTTTCTCACAGGATCAAAATATCGCAAGTTGATTAGGTATTAATGAGAGTTCATTAATATTAAGTTTCTGGCTCCAGAACCCTGAACATCTGTGATTTTGTAACTCAGTGAATTTTGAGAACCGATAAAATCTTTCTTTCCAATGAAGCTTATTAATAAATGATTGAGCAATATAATTTATCACCGGCTGTATTATTATTTCTTAGAGGTAAGGTTGCATTATAAATAGACTCTTCAGAAAAAGGTAAACTGATTCACTTCAGGTCTTGCCTTGCATTCTAACATATGGTTCTGCTTAAATGTGTCCATGTTTGCAACCTACAGTTGACATTTTTGGCACTCAGAGTAGTGTCTTGTAATTATGCTAAGTCTAGAAAGGAGGATTAGCTTTTATAGTAGAATTCATAAAATAAAATAATAAAAAAAAAGAGAAAGAAAAAGTTTTAGTCAAATTTATTGGCTGCAATGAGCCCTCCAGAATGCAGACGTCTGGTCTGGTGGAACTCAATAGATTTCTGTTTGCTACATGTGTGTGCGCTTGCACACACACACACATACACACACACCCCCCACTACTTTATGAAAGCATTTATGTGCAATAAAATGTTAAATATTTTCACACTTAAAATCAGCTTCCCCACCTGCAGTGATTATTATCAGACAAGCTTAATTTGATATGTTTTGAAAGCCTTTTTCTTCCCCTTTCCTCCCCCCACCCCTTTCTTTCTCTGTTAAAATACACAGTATTGGTTGTATCGGTTGCTTGGTAAAGCTGGGTTTTTGAACACTATCCAGGTTTTTCCATAATTCTCACTCCTGTGCAGTTTTGTGGAGCCATTTGCAAGTGCTTCATTATGGATTCAAAACCACAAGAGTTGAAAAAGAGTGAGCTGAGCTCTCCTGCAGTATGTAGAAACCATCACTTATCAGTCATGAAAGGCACATTCCTGATAGCTGAGTGTTGGTATGAAACTCTGACTTTTATCTCTGCACCAAAAGGGAAAGGTTTCATTTGGGTTAGCAAACACCAGGCACCCGTTTCCTTTGCAACAGCCTGCCTCAAAGCACACTTTCATTCCTGACGATTCCACTGGAAGATGAGGCTGGCTCTCACACACATCTATCAAACAAACTTCCTCATCCTCAAGCGTCCTCATCCCTTTTTGAACTCTCCTGGGAAAGAAATAGCCAATAGCAACCGAGCTGCTGTGCCTGGTTCATTTTGAATAGAAACATCCACATTGTGTAGTGGATGAGGGACAAGTTGTGTTTTGTGGTATTACTGATTTTTTTTCTTTGCCCATAAGTTCACACATCCCAATATCCCTATTAGACACTGTAGAGCAAAACTGGGATGATTACTTTGAGTTATCATAGTCATGCATGAGCTACGATGTCTTCCTTTGGGAAATAATTAATCCACTCTTCATAGACAGAGTCTAGAGGAAAGGTTTAATTCTTTCAAGGTTTAAAAGCCGCCTTTCACGGATTCCCTGCACTAGAATAGACCTTCAGAGGAGGATGAATTCTGGTTGTTACAAGCAGCTGCCACTTAAGCTCGTTTTTTCTTATTTAACCTCACACAATTACCTGCAGCACCTGAGCTGCAGGGATCACTTTGGGATCCCCCCATAGCCCATACAGTGAGCCTGGTACCTCCCAGCTGCCTTCTGCACGTGAGCATCTGCCTCTTTCTTTTGATCATCTGCACAGGAAGCAAGGGCAACCAGTCTCCTAATTTAGATACCTTGCTTAAGTGTCTATAATGAGGTGGGATTAATCTAGGCCACGGTTCCTAGCTTGAAATGAATGTAAAAATTTTAAAAAGCAGAATTAAAACACATCAAGAAGGGGAACACAAGCAACAGGAACCAGCCCAGTGTCTCACTCCTGACAAGGGAGTGCTTCTGTTCTCTTTATTTTAATTGTGCAATATCTGGCAATCATCCTGGGCAGTGTTATAAAGTGAGATGGGATTGTTTAGATTACACCTAAATTTAGTCATCTAAAAGGTGGGTGTCAAGTCCAATTTACGGGCTTAGGCTCTGTCAGTAATCAAAGAAGAGAAACAGACACCTCCCCAAGGTGATGTTTCCCATTAAGAGGCAGGTGTTTCAGACAGGGCAGGCAAAAAACTCCTCAGAGATAACTCTGTCATCACTGGATAAGAAAATTATCATGTGCAACTGTTTCAGATTACTCAGCTAAATTTTAGATTGCTGAAGTTAAGCAAGCTAATGTCTTTCCAAGTCTGTGGATCCCATGACTCTAGAGGTACAGGGAAATAAACATAGGTCTTCTTAGCCCTAAACTATATCCTGTCACTAGGACTATTAAGTGTTGCCAGTACCTCTTAAACCCTTAACTGTGTACTACATGTGTTAGGGTTTTTTTGGTTGTTCTTTTCTCCCCCTGTAAAACTGCTAAACATATGCTTAAGTATCTGGCAAAAAACAATCAAAACCAAACAAACAAGGTGTTTGAAAGTTCAAACACACAATCAGTCAATACTTCTTTACAGCATTTTTTGTTGTATATATACAGGCCTGAATAATAGCACAGTAATGTAGAATGAAATAACAATGTAAAAATTAATTAACATGTCACACTAGGCAGTTTAATGCTCCCATTCAGAGTAAAGACACTTGCAAGGGAGAGAGTGCTCTCCACTTTCTGTCCTGCTCTGATTATATTCTGACTGAACCGTATTTTTTCAGGCTATCAGTTTCACTACTCACATATAACCTGTGTCTCCCTGTCCTTCCTTCTTGGTCCCCTGCTTTTCCACCACACTGTAGTATCTTCATGTTCAAGGCTCTGTGCTACCTATCACCTCCTCAACTTTCAGAACAGCAAGTTCTGCCAGGTTCTTTGGCATTCTGCCCTGGATCTGCCAATAGCTGATCAGCCCATTTATGAAGCTCTCAAGCAAACACCTTGAAGTCACAGAATCACAGAATTGTAGGGATTGGAAGGGACCTCAAGAGGTCATTGAGTCCAACTCCCAAGTCCTTCCTCACACTCTTACACACAGGAGAATCCCTCCATAGATGCCTGGGTAGGCATGAACTTGCCCTTTGAGTCAAGGTTTTCTATTCCAAGCTTGTAATAAAAATATAAAGGAATTTTCATGGAATCCTGCTTGGTATCCCAGAGACTGTAGCCATACAGACAGCTAGCCAGCAAAAATAAGGTAAGTAAAAGTGACATTACTTGGTGTCTTCTGTTTCTCTCCATGTGCCATTAGGAACAGAAAAGATATTAGAGCAGGCAATTTCATCATTTTTGTTGGCTCTGTTTCTCCTAGGCTAAGATCCTGGAAAACTTTGATAGAGTACCATATTCCTATTCACGTAGTTGCAATAAAATCAAATTAGTGCCTTTATTTTTCTTTTGAGGAGTTGGGACATGTGGTGGGGGAGTGGGTTGGTCAGGACTTGGCCTGTTGGTTGTGCAAAAGGAAAGAACAAGGAAACATGGGACAGATGTTCACTGCTGGTTCACAAGAACAGCAGATTTGGTTTAAGTGGCATGCTGTAAAAAAAATAGACTTTGAATGAAGAGCATTAAAACTGAAACAGAGCCAGGCCTCTTAAAGTTATTAGAGTGAGATGTAGTTTTAGGAAATCTTTATTCCTGTTGCTGAGAATGAAATGTACACCAATAATTTCACACCCTGTTCCAAATGCACCAAGCCCTGATCATTTTCCCCCAGAGCAGTTCAGCTCTGTAGCATTTGGTGCTCTGGATTTATTGATGTGAACAAAGTAGATCCAAGTAAGGCCTTCACAGGATAAGATCCACAGTCAGTTTCTGAATCTGAGAGATCAGGAAGTCACAGAATCACAGAATCATAGGGGTTGGAAGGGACCTCGAGAGATCATTGGGTCCAACCCCCCTGCCAAAGCAGCTCCCTAGCTCATATTGCACAGATAGGCGTCCAGACGGGTCTTGAATATCTCCAGAGAAGGAGACTCCACCACCTCCCTGGGCAGCCTGTCCCAGGGCTCTGTCACCCTCACTCTGTTAAAGTTCTTCCGCATGTTGGTGCGGAACTTCCTGTGCTCCAATTTACAGTCAGAAGGAACAAAAGTAGACTTTGTTTGATTTTAAGATTTTGGCCCTAGGCTTGGTACCCTACCTAAGCTTTACAGTCTGAACCACCATCTCCCTCTGTGTCCTTGAAATTCCTTGTCATTTACTGTTCCCTAGGCACAAACTGCTTGCCCAGGAGCTGGCACTTGAGATCTGTGTCCTCAATCAACACTCTCCTTTTGCAGGGTCACTGCCAAACTTTCCCTCTTCCCTTTCTTTTCTGCCAGCAGGCTGGGGAGGGCACAGCAATAAGGCAGCATCTGTTGATAAAGCTATTAAAATAATGTGTTAGGTAAAAGATAAGTATTAATAGTCACAAACTCCCCTCCATTGCTGTCAGCCATGGTGTTACAGTCTTTCTGATCTAAGGAAGTTTTCATCGTCCTGTCTGCTTTGATGGAGTTACAACCTGAGCAAATCTCTGGTGGAGACCTTCAGAAGGGGTGCAAATAGAGTTTGTGCTGTTGTGATTTATTCTCCTGTTTGGCACTGCCTACTCATATCAGAGGGAACTTGTCTTGCACAAGTGCTGCTCATCTAGCGGGGTGATAGGTTGGAGCTGAAGGGGAGCTTGCTCAATCTTCTGCAAGCTGGGGCTCTGTCTCAGTTTACCCAGAATGGGCTCTACATATATGCAGACCAGGGTGTTCATTAGATATAGCCCAACACAGAAGGCTGGGACAGGCAACTAGATAATTTTGGCAGTCCAAGACTCAAAATAAGGTGCTGAAAATTCACCATCTCTTTAGAAAGAGATGTGGCTATGATAAACCTGGATACTATGATTTCTGCCAATCATTTCCTGGTGTGAACCCAGCACTTTTCATTGCTTTTCACCAATGAAAATTATTAACAAGATATTATTCACCTCCAAAAGTAATTTCCACAGTAAAAAGTATTCTTTGGATTTTCTTTCTAAGGTTGACGATCAGCACTGACACACCTAGTAATTTCTCTGCCCTCTTTAAAAAACAAACAAACAAACAAAATACCCAAAACACAGTAATCCAACAGATGGCAAAACAGCAGCAACATGATTTAGAGAAGTCTGACCTTCCAGCTAGCATGAGACTATATGAAGCATTATTTATTTATTAGCTTTTCTGGACCACTTACCATGACTTTAGTATAATCTAATATTAGGGAAACTCTTTGAGACCCCAGTGGGGTTCTTCCTTTTGCTAGATGTTGTATGATCCCTCTCCCAAAATACTTATCTACAAAGTAGGTATTGAATACCTTGCACATGCTAATGGATCTTTCTCCTCACAACCTCCCTACAAGAGAGGAGAGAGTTATTGCTCGATTTACCTGTTGGGAAAGTAAGATTAAATAATTGGCTTCGAGTCAAGAGGAAGCCTGTGGCTGAGCTGTGACTAGCACCCAGATATCCTGAGTCACAGTCCAGTGCCTTAATCACAAGCCAGTTCTGTTGCTGACAGACTTTTCTTGGTAGCAAGCCCATATTTCTGGAATGTATTCCCTGCAGAAATGCAATTAAGTATGTACTTGGCTACTTTTAAAAGAGCTGGAAGCCACACCTCTCTGCCCAGGCCTTCCACTTGCTAAATCCCTGCTTCTTAGTTTACTAGTAAAGCTACAGGCGGCTGAGAGGCTCGTCTGCAGCTATTTTTATGGTGGTTATGTCTCGCTGTGTCCCTAAAAACAAACTCATTTTACAAACAAATAAAGTCAATTCAAAGAAATGCATTTTGACAGCAGAGGATCCTGTCACTGCTGTAAGCGCTAACCTACAGTGAATGTTGGTTGGATGCTCTCTCTGACATCCAGGACGAAAAGCCCATCTGAAACCAACTAAGAGATGTCAGTGGCTAACAGGCAGCTGCCATGAGGTCCCAAAAACAGGTATCCTTTTCTTTCTGTAGCTGTCAAGGTAACTGCCATCATAACTTTACTTAATTTTAGAGGATTTGTTTCATGGAGGACTTTTTTTTTTGGCCACATTTTCATATTTGATGACAGGCTAATCCTCAGAAAATGGGAATATTCATAAAATTAAATTCCTGTGCATCACAATCTGTTAGGTTTTTACAAGAGAATGGAATAATATGCTAAATTAAATATATATGTGTCCCTGTAAGGGCTAAAGTGTTAATTTTTACTTCTGTGCACAAGGAATTTGATACACTCCTGCAGTTGTTATCCGGTCAAGCCTTCCTATCTGCACTGAAAATAATAGCATCTTGAAGGGAATATTTATTGTTACTAAGCCCCTTTAGACATGGAAGGTAATGTAATATCTTTTGAGTAACTGTTGTTCAAAATATCTGAGGCTAATCGTCACACTGATCAGAGAACATTACGGTGCCAATCTAAGCAACATTTGGTTCTAATTAACCCTGTGCTTTATCTTTGCTATACTTGAAAAAAAGCCTCATGCACATTTCACAAATTTAAATCTTGAGTCTGATCAATTTTATTGCAAATTATATTCACATAAATAATTTCTGGGATCTGCCAGATCCTTTGTCATCCTTGCCCCAAGTATTTTTTTCAAGTACCAAATTTTATAGACAGAAGCGGAGATCAAACATCATTAAAAGAAACAAGTGTATACATGCTTATTGCATGCCTTCTGTATCCACTGCTGTGTTTGCAAGCAAACACATGCATGCATACAACTTATACGCAACACATCTGCCTACTGCAAAGAAGATCACATAAAAGAAAATATATTTAGCAAGTAATGAGTAGCCTTCTTTTGCAGCTAGCATAGCAACTTCCATCTGTGGCGAATTAGAGGGCACTCTAAGAAAAAATCCTGCGTAAGTTTTGTCAGAAGAAATTAGTTTGGTGTACTGCAAAATCAAAGCCAGAATGACATGTGATTATCGCTGAGTGGCTGGGTCCTTCCTAAAGTTGCCTTGATTCCTATTAACATGAAAAGGAACTTTGAAAATAGAGACATCACAGTTCTGTGCAACTGTGTTCCTTTCACTGCCATAAACCAGTATCAATCAGCGTTAGCCCAAGGCAGCTTAACCTAGCTCAAGGGATGCTGGAACAGCACAGCCTGAAGGTTGCACTCCTGCTGTGAACAGGCATGTTATTTGTGTGACAGTGAAGTTCTGGACCCAGGGAAATCAGCAGCCAGAATATTTTTTAGTGATAAAATTATAAAAAAAAGAAGGGGTATTAAAGCTTTACATTAAAGGTTTGATTTTAAAATCTTCCATTAGGAATTTCAGCCAATTATGTTGGTATATCTTTAAACTGTATACAAACAAAGGAACACTACGTAGGTCAGATTTCTGTAACTCTGTACATCTATTGCCATTTGCCCAATGGCCATTCATCTTGCAGTCCAGAAACAAAGAGCTTTTAGATAACAGAAAATATGAATATTGTTAGTGTTACTTATACCCACAGCTGATGTAATGTGCAGTCATCGCATTTGCTGTAGATTCCAGATTTAACTACTTTGAAATACGTGATCTGATTTCACCAGGGTGCAATGATCTGCCTGAGCTTACAGACAGCTCAGGCAGAGCTGCTTGAGAAGTGTATCCTTGTCTGTTCCTTCAGGCCTGAAATAATAATATTCTAATTTTGTTGCTGACCATTTATGAAGAATTCTCCAGGCCATGTGCTTACTCCACAATCCTAAAGATTTCCCTCTGTCTCTTTGTCAAGGGTCTGCAAAGTCCCTCACCAGAGCCCAGGAGTTCTCTTTTGATCCCCGAAAACCTGTGTGGGGCAGCTGAGAACTGTGATGAGCGTCTGTCTGAATGTGAAAAACTACAGAAAATACATTGACTTCAACATTAAACAGTGTAAGAGAACTATAGCTCACTATTAGCATGAAGTGGATTGTTCAATTTCATCTTGAATTCAAATATATTTCCATGAACAGAACAGCTGCAAGCTCAGGTCCGCAGAGAATATCATATTCAAATATTTTAAATGGAAGAGATGCATTACATAGCATGAAGGGAGTGATTGTCACAGGGGAAGGTGTATGGCCTTCTGGTTAAAACTGGTCTTATTCTGGGAGCTGGGGTGAACTTTGAGCCCTGCCACTGAAATTCAGTGTGACCTTGTCTGCGTCACTCCATCTCCCTGATCACCAGTTCACCATCTGTGACTCAAACATCTCACTCACCCTTTTTAGCATGCCAGATTTTAAAAAAAAGCATTATTGAAAGCATTATTTGCCTTTGGTTTGCTTTGTTTTCCCTTCAATTGAAACAAAAATAGCAATTGCAGTATAAATAATTTAAATGAAGAAGTAATTTTGACTTTTGTTTCTAAAATAAAGATTTCCCCCTCATCCATGTTTTTTCTTTTTTCTTTTGCATATAATTACAGGGTTAGCTGGATGGCTCCTCTTTAATGGGACGTTTTAAATCTGCATGTTTTCCTCAATAAAAATCTGTGAGGGAAGGGAAGGAAGGAGAAGAGAGGGTGAAACTATATTTTAAATATTTTGTTAATGTATTTATACAACAGTTCAGCATATTAAAATCACGAGGGCTTGCTAACAGCATATTTGAAAGAGAAAGATTGTGTGGATTAGTTTGGGTGGTTATTTGAAAATACAGAATATCTCAAGAAATACTTTCAGAATCCAAAATCATTGGTTTATGTATTATCTAATCTTCTGGCAGGAGCATTAACCTTCCTAAGGGTGAAGGAAGCTCCAGTATAAATTTGAATACAACATAAGGATGAAGGAAGATGTTGAAGTCCTTGTTAAAGGTTTGATCAGCAAGCTCCCTGCAGCAGTGTCTCAGTGCGGTCAGAAGTGCAACCAAAGCAGGATAAATACACCGTGCATAATTTTCACTAGTTCGTCTGGTTGCAGACTACAGTGAAGCCAAAGTTTGGGCTTCTAAGGCATACTCGGGATCCCAAGGGATCATCAAACACCCACAGAAAAATCCTGCTGTGTCTGTAATATTTGTGACTACAGTAAATCTCCTCCCAGTGTATTTATGCATAATGAATTTATAACTTTGTCATGTAAATATGCTACATTTGTTCAAAATTCCAGGTAACGTATACTTCATTGTTGGCGAGTTGCCCAATCCTGTCTGTTAAAAAGTAGAAAGAAAGAAAAAGAAAAAACCCAAACTAATAAGTCGTTTCTCAGTGGCCTGTTTGGAGTGCCACATAAGCATATGGTGAACTTTAGATGTGAGCTTGAGTTTCCAGCATTCATTTAATGTTAAGGGTTTTGCTCAGCTGAAGCTGATGTGAGTCAGGAAGGCGAAACCTGCCCTTGAGTAAGCAAGTCAGGTTATGTTTCAGCATAGGAGGGACAGAGTTAAAATCTGCATGCAAAAAGGAGCCAGCAACCAAGGACAAGCTACGCCCTAATGGTGTCAGGTCAGCATTTTGGATTTCAACTTAAGATGTGGTTTCCCACACCCAGCACTGCCAAGCACCACTGTTTTTATGGGAAAAACCCAACCAGACGTCTTTCCTAGACTATTATAGAACTTGAAATATATTTGCTAAATATATATGTGTGTGTATATATATCGAACTCTAAAAATATAACCAAAGCCCTAACTATATATATATTTATCTCATTTGCAAGCATATAGATATATATATACATATATATCTCTCTACAAGAAGTAGTAAATAGTCTTCCGGTGCCCTGAGTCAGCGTCTAATTTATCAGTAAGAAAATATTCTTAAAGGAGGGAACCACCAGAATTTAACTTGAGGTTACTGAAAGCATGTATTACTAAAGACTATTATCAGGTGGTAGAAAACATCTAGACACTACCTTATTCAGCATCTTTCATTTAACCATGAGTTCGGAAGTTTCTGTTCATAGCGGTCTGAGGAACTGGCCCTTAGAAAAGAAGTAACCACTTACAGTTGTGCAATCAAACACAACAAAAAACTTAAAACATAATCACAGTATTTAAGTCCAAATTCTACTGTGATTTGCACTCCACATAACCCTAAAATGATCTTGTGGCTGAAGCAGCAGAGCATTGCTCTGGGGATGCCAAATATTTCCTGTGTGACCTTGAGCAGCCAGGTACCCCGTGCACCCTACTTCTAAATAATGGGGGAGCCAGTGATCCTCTCACATGTAATCTGTCCATGTAAGGACTGTCTTCTCCTATTGTAGGAAGCAATATAATGGGTCCTTCATTGTAATGAGGGACTCTAAACCCCCTTGTAACATAGTAAGACCTTCTGTTCTAAAAATGGATGTTCTCGCAGGAAGTCGTCTGACACTTTGCAATTGCCTTCTGAATTCTGAGCAGGGATGAGAAGTCAAAGAGCGTAGTTTTCTCACTGAAGAAGTATTCTTTAAGTTTCAGTTTGGAAATGTCAAAGAATGTGTTTGTAACCAAAATTATTGGATAATCTGAAATAATATTTCAAACCTTCTTCTTGTCAGTCTAAACAGATGTGCTGAAGTACAGAAAGGTTATTCTGAGTCAAGGCTTTTTTTTAAAAAAAAGGCAGCAAAAAGCTCCCTTATGAAATTTTATTTTCAAATGTTTTCAAGGTTTTGAATTCAGAAAATACAAAATTTTTTCACACAGATATATTTTTCTCCAGGGAAAAATACATGGAAATGTTCTAATGACAAAAATGTTCATAAGTTTATTCTGAGCAGTTCTAACATAGCAAATCTGTAGTTCCATAAAATGTAAGACAAGATAAAGCAAGACTCTTAAGCATAATTACAGTTCAGCAGTTTTAGAAAATAGCATTCTAGAAGTACATGAAAATGTTTCTCTTTGTTCAATTTTATCTAACCTTCTGCATTGTGATTTATTTATAACCTGTAAGAATATTTTCATTAGCTCTTTGCTCTATTATTGCTTATTGATACCCAAAATGGCTGAAGGCCCACAGTGTACACCCTCTTGGCTAGCACCGAAAGACTTCTAGAAGTCTTGTTACTAATAGAAAGCTTGCCCATGGAACTGGGTCTTTATCACTGAAGCCACAGTTCCATCCATCTCACCTAGCTTTATCTTCTAAAAGTGATATGCCTAGTCTAAATTAGTCACTGAGACTCCCTTTATAATTAATGAGAAGACACAGGTACCTACAAAGGGGTATTTGTCCCATCCAAAGACATATGTCAAAGACAGCTGGGATAATATACACTCTAGTGATGCCGGTCTCCTTTGACCACAAAGCATGAAATTAGGTATCTAATTTCCACATGTTAAAAATTAGGGGAGATAAAAATCCTCTTTAGTCTCCAGTTTGTGTAAACAAAAATTGTTGATGGAAAGAAAGTATGAAGAAACTAAGCACTGCAGAGTTCCTCTGGGAAATTTTCCCTGTGACAAATTTGTACCAATAGTGTCTACTTTTTCTGCTACATCTGTACATTTAGGATCTGTTGAAGGGATTGTGTTTGGGAGTCCTGGAAAACAGGTGCAAGTGGTTGCTAATGGAAAGACAAATAATTATTCTTTTTGTGTAATAATTATTCTTTTGTGCAAAGCACTGTCCCATATGATATCCTTGTCTCTGTGGGCAAGAAGCTCAACATGAGCTACCAATGTGCTCTTGCAGCCCAGAAAGCCAACCATATCCCGGGTTTCATCAAAACCAGCATGACCAGAAGGTCAAGAGAGGTGGTTCTACACCTCTACTTGGCTCTCATGAGACCCCACTGCATCCATCTCTGGGGTCCACCACCACAAAAAAGACATTGAGCCACTGGACTGAGACCAGAGGGCCATGAAGATGATCAGAGGGCAGAAACAAGTCTCCTGTGAAGACAGGCTGAAAGAGTTGGGCTTTTTCATCCTGGAGAAGAGAAGGCTCTGGGTAGACCTTAGAGCAACCTTCCAGTATCTGAAGGGGCTGACAGGAAAGCTGGAGAGGGTCTGTTTGTGAGGGCATAAAGTGATAGGAGAAGGGATAAAGGCTTTAGACTGAAATAGGGTAGATTTAAATTAGACATTAGGAAGAAATTCTTCCCTGTGAGGGCAGGTTGCCCAGAGAAGCTGTGGCTGCCCCCTCCCTGGCAGTGCCCAAGGCCAGGTTGGATGGGGCTTTGGGCAACCTGGGCTAGTGGAGGGCATCCCTGCCCATGGCAGGGGTTTGGAACAGATGATCTTTAAGGTCTCTTCCAACCCAAACCAGTCTGTGATTCTGTGATTCTAGGATTCCAAGGTTTATGGTGACACTATATGGCTTGTACCATTCAAAAACTCTGTTCTTCAAGGTATTTCTTTGGCTCAGATAGCAGCTGACACAATTTTGCTCCTTACCTAATGGCTTGATGGATTCTTTGAAAATAAACCCATCTCAATGCACTGGCAGTTTTGCAAGATCCATATATTCTGTCTCCATTCATTATAAACAGCTGGAGTGAAATACTCCTGATAAACTTTGTTTTTAATATGGCAGTGGTAAATATTCAGAGAAAAAGCAATTTTCTCTTAATGTTGAACAACTGATGTTCTTCCTACTTAGGAAAATAATATTCTTTATAGCCACTAATTAAGGCTTTCCAAATTAACTTCAGTCAGCCATACAAATTCCATCACTCTTACTATTTTCTTAAAAAGACCGTTTCAGGAAAGTTCTTATATTTGCTATTCTCTTATCCATTCCTCTTGATTTCCAGCGTGAGCCACCACTTAGAGGGTTCACTTCATCAGATTTCACTTCCATCATAAATGGAGATACTGGTAATTTCTTTCTGCTCATGCTTAGAATTAATCAAATTCTCCAGGCAGAACTTTAATGTGGCTTTTTCCTCAATCTGTTTTCAGATTGATATAGAAAATCTCCCAAGGCCTTAGTCTTAACTGTATTTTGTGGTAATAAAATCTGCAAGTTAACAGTGCTTCTTGTCAAGAGGAGAAACGATTCTTTCATCAGCTTTGGATATGTCACCTCTAAATTTTAGTTGAATGTTCATTTGCTCCTATAACAAGGGGAAGTAAAAAGGCTCTCTCCCGGTGCTTATTTCTTTTTTTTTTTTCCTTTTCATTTTTATAGTGCTGTTCAATACAGTATTATCTGAGTGCTTTCCATGTCCAGATTGTTAAAAATAATGGAGTATCTAGAGGATTCTGTAGCTTCTCTCTTTTGAAACATATATTTTGTGTAAACATTCAGAGTTTTTCTAAGTTGTCTTAAATTGTGGTAGAATTTGAATTTGGTTAAAAAAAAAACCAACACTTTAAATTTTATGATATTAAAGAGTTAAATAAAACGTTAGAGAGAAATGTTAGGTCTTTAAGGCAAAACAAAGTTACAAGGGTTTTAAATCAGAACATTATGATTGCTCTTTTTTTTTTTAACCAGGTGCCTCTCATTTTCTATATATAATTCCCTCAAGGCCTTATTGCTTGTTGTCATACCCAAAGCTTTCTAACCCTGGAATATGTCTTACTCAGTTTCCAAATACCATTACTACTGTTCCAACTGCTTCAATCCTTTTTTTTGATCATGTTTTATCTATTTGCAAGTGCAAGATGCACTACAGGGAGTACAAGGAAAAAAGAGAAAGGAGAGAAGGGGCTTTACTTTTCCCCACCTTTACTTCTCTTTACTTCTCACCCACCTCTGTGGCCAAGCATCATCCTCAGGTTTCTTTTTCCTGTTCCTTCCAATATAATGCTCAAGCTGTAAAATTTTCCAAGGATTTTTCCATCCATTCTCTATGTTCCCCTTAAAATACTCCAGCCCTGATCTTTGATTAGGGCTTCTTCATCCTCTTCTGAAATAATTACTACTGCTAAAATGGGTCCTGCAGGGCTTCTTTGCAGTGATTGCTACTTCTTTGCAATAGAGTGGAAAGGAGTCTAAGCCACCGAGTCCTTAACATCATTCCTATGTGGCTGAGAAATCAGTGCAAAAGATTTTAGGTTTTCTTCAGACATGGGATATTTAGGACAGGTTGAAAAGTGAACACAGATTAATTTTAAACTACAGAAGTGAAGGAGTAATGATAAATGAATGGAAAGCACAATTAATTAAACGGTGATAATATGAATGAATGCTGATAAACTAACTGAAGAGAGTAAAATAAAACAGTGGCATATACAGTGCTGAAAATGACTGTTTGGTAGCCAAAGGACAAGAAATAAATCAGGAAGCGGATTAACACTCCAGTGTAAGGAGCTATACTGGTTTACTGGCTAAGGACCCAGACCTCTGCATCGACAACAAATGATGTCTCAGGAATTTCATTTGCACAAGGAGAAGGTTATGTGGAAGACAAGGAAAACGATTCACTGAAGTAACACATTATCTAAGGAAAAAGCTAAACAAATGCCTACTTGTCAGTGAGTAATTCCTGCAAACCTCCAAGGACAGAATTTAGTCTCCTAGAAACCATTTCCTTCTGGAATTTGCACAATGCTGTATGGGAAGACTGCTCACATGAGTGCCTGATAGTACACTGGCATCCCAAATCACTTGCATGTTAATATGATTGTTGTTTAATAGGCAATCAATCCTTTCCTTGAGAGTAATGGACTGGATATAAGGATATATATAGTTGACATTTTCCATTGGAGTTGGCCAGTTGGCTACATTTAGATCATTCCAGTGTTCCCTCCTATAGCTTATGAGTTGACTTCATAAGAAACAGTATGTATGTAGAGTGATTTTCCTCAAAAAACAAACACAGAATCCATGACTTAATTTATCACAGCTGGCACTCTCAGGCTAGCTTGTTTCTACAGCAGCCCCAGTACCAGTTTGGCCAGATGCTGTAGCAGGAGAACCAGAGGCAACAAAGGATCTAACTGTAAGCAAAGCTTTTCTCCTTCTGAACTCTCAGACAAACATCTGCAATATTTTAGAGGCAATATGTAGCTTACACTTAATGCTGGGTATTCCAGCAGGACCCTGAAAATCCCTTTTACCGATGCACTTAGTAAGCAGTTTGTCCAGTCTTTGGCTTAACCCTATTGCCATGTGCTCCCCAGACTCCTGCAAGAGCCAGAAGCAGTACATGAGAGCACAGGAAAGGTGAGATGAGAAAAGCTGCTGCTCTCCTCACCTACACTCAAGCCTCACTGCCAGCTTGGACACCATGCTCTTTCCTCTGAAACATTTATTCCACTGCCTGGAACAGGTATTATTAACATTTTTCAAGTATCTACACCTCTGACTTTTTAGTATGTGAAACATTTGGTTTGGAGGTGCCTTTTCTAATGTTTATTATTATTGTTAACCAAAAGCCAGCTGCAGGAAAGAAAAACAACTGGCAGCAACTCAGAGGTGCCCTCTCGAACCTATAGAAACCTGTTCATAAAGCATTTGTATGTTGGCACTGATGTCCAACACATATCACAAGGGCAGATTGGAAAAACTGTCTTTGACTCCACACTGACGTGCTACAAACTGTTGAAAGGTTGTTTTCATTAACAGAAGGCTTGAGGCAGTAGTGATATCCATCTCCTTTCTTCATTCTACTTATTTTTTTCCCAGATGTCTGGCCATCAAAGGACATCTCATGAAATGGAAGGTGGTTATATTCCCAAACATTTTGGAATACCAGAATCTAAAGATAGAGTAGCAATTAAATTGCCATGTGTGCTGTTTGCTACAGCAACTGCCAGTGCTTCACAATTTATTCTAACAGGGAAACAAATTTATTAAGTCAGAGGTAAACTTAAGATTCTCTCTATATTGTTAAGAATTAAAAGATACCATGTTAAGATCATAGAATCACAGGCTGGTTTGGGTTGGAAGTGACCTTAAATATTTTCTAGTTCCATACCCCCTGACATTATAAATGAACTTACAAGCTGTTTACTAGAATGGTGAAATCAATCATCTAAAAGTCAAAAATTCACAACTGAAGTTTTGCTGCAAAGTGGCCTGATTCATAGAAAAAAAAGGTTGGAGACTTTGATCAAGCTAAAGTATTTAATAATCACATATCTAATAATTATAATGCACAAAAAAATGTAATAACTAATTATATAATTATTTCCCCATGAATAGAGACACCTGTCTCAAAGTCTGTTGGTATCTTTCCCAGAAAACAGACTGAAGACACTCCACGTAGCCATATTTTAGCTATTTGTATCTTCAAAGCACTGTTTTCAGATTCAGTAGACTTAAATCCTTAAAGGACAATGGACATGCTGTAGTATATCTTTGACTTTTCTATCTTGGAGCTGCAACAGAGGAAAAAAATATAGAAGAAAGAAATTCTGCTTGGACCTTTGCTTTACACTTTTGGAAATCTTATGTGTGCTGTGGTCTATACTATTCAAAGGATTTGCAAATGAGAGGGAAAAGAGCATATAGGGAGCTAATAAAACCAAATTATATAAGCTTATTTGGAATGGTCAAACATAGAGTTGATTGTAAACAGTTGTGGTTAAATAACAGAACAGCTAACAAAATAAATAACAAAACAACAGTTGGTCAAATAAGAAAATAGCAGATGAATACATGCATGTATGTAAGAGAAGGAATAACCCTCCTTACTGAAGTACGATGACTGCTGTAAACTAGACAAGGATAGGGATGCACAAATCTCTGAAAGCATTGACACAGTATTCAGATGTAGCCAAAAAGACAAATCTAGACTTAGCCATTGAAAGAGAGAGAAAGCAGAAAACATCATTCAACTGCGTGGCACGCTCTTCTGCCTATGTCTCATATGCTGAGTGTGTCACCAGTTATTCGATCTCAGGAAGGATATTGAAACAGTTGGAAAAGCAACAAAGATAATTAAAGGTATACAGTGATACCTAAGTTAGAAAAGGCTAAAAAGTGTAGGGAAAAGGTGACTGGGAGACATATTATAGTTAAATAAAATCCTGACACTTTTAAGAATGTGGTTGGAGAGGGTGTAGGAAACTAAAGGGCTCCCAGGTGGCAGGTTGAAAACAGAGGAAAGAAAAGCAAATGCACTGAGTTATGGAACTCACTGTGGCATGATGTTGCAAGGTTCAAAAGAACAAACAGAGGGTAAAAAGGCAAGAAAATATCACAGAAGATAGGTCTTTCATGGACTAGACATGGCATATAGCTCAAGAGTTCCTGTCATGCTGATTCTCAAAATTTTGTGTACTAAAAATCAGTTTACAGCTCCTCTTCTTTTAATTTTCTTTTATAGTTCTTTATAGACTATATTGGGCTAACTGAACCTTTCCCTGACCTATGTCACAGTTTTTAAAGGCACATGCATTCTCACAGGTTGCATGAATACATACCTCTCCTTCTGCAGGTCATTAGACATACCTGATTTATGATTACACACCTGTTGAGACAACTGACTTTCGGTCATACTGGAAAGGAATAAACAGAATTTTTAACATTTTTCCACATTTCAAAACCAAACATTTGCAAGCAAGATCTGAAGGCTTTACAAAATATCTGCAGTAGTGATATTCATTCCCTGGCTGTTTTCCTTGCCATGCAAGGAGGACTCCAGAGAAGATCCCAAGCAAAGGAAACGCCTCTTTTACTGATATGTCTTCCATAAAAAACATCAGCTTTTCATAACCCATTCTTTCTCATAGTGAAGGAGTCATTAATGTCATTTTTAATTTTTTTAGATTAAATGTCAAGCACTGTATCACATTTATAACTTTTAGAAGCTTCATCTGGCATTCTTGGGCAAGATCTGTAGACATCACATGGGCAAAAATAACTTTCAACACTTAAATTTTTTATCTCCTATCAGAATTGATTATTCTGAGTGAATACAGCACAAAGAAAATTTCAAATTTTTTAAATTTCAAATGTTCAAAAAATAAACATACCAAAACACCTAAAAGAAAGCTGGGAAAGAACTGTTCACAGGGGCGTGTAGCACCGGGACAAGGAGTAACAGTTTTAAACTAGAAAAGGGGAAATTTAGGTTGGATACTAGGGAAAAAAATTTCAATATGAGGGTGGTAGATCACTGGAACAGGTTGCCCAGAGACACAGTGGAGGCTCCATCACAGAACCACAGACTCACAGAACAACAGGAGTTAGAAGGGACCTTAAAAGATCATCTAGTGCAACCCCTTGTCAGAGCAGGGTCGTCTAGACTAAATCACACAGGAACGGATCCAGGTGGGTTTGAATGTCTCCAGAGGAGACACCACAACCTCTCTGGGCAGCCTGTTCCAGTGCACCATCACCCTCACAGTGAAAATGTTTCTCCTTAATGTTCACATGGAATATTCACGTGTCTCCCATCCCTGGAGACATTCAAGGTCAGACTTGATGGAGCTCTGAACGACCTGACCTAGTGAAGATGTCCCTTACTGAAGGGGGCTGGACTAGATGACCTCTAAAGGTCCTTTCCAACCTTACACTTTCTGTGATTCTATGATTTTTAAAATTTCAAAACACATTTTCAGTTCCCCAAAAGCTGACACATATGTAACTCAAGACAGTTCAACCTACAGAGTAGCTGCAGGGCATTGCTACTATCTGTTGTATAATGAATTCTTGAGCAGAAGCTATTTCAGTTCTGGGTCTGATGTGGGAGCTATATCTGGAGTATATTATCATCTTTTAATGCAAATGACCTCATGTTACTTATTGCTATTGATATTTATCAGGGATAGTCCTAACACTAGGACCTGCACAGACGTAGAGGAAAGTCATTCCATCCTTGTGGTAGAAAATATATTTGAATTTCAATGCTAATTAAGACTAAATGAATTTTTATGGAAGCTGAATTTTTATGGAAGAAGAATGTGATCTGTTGGGCTAACCTGCCTCCAAACACACACTATGGATTTTTGTCAGTTTCATATTCAGTTCAAGTACTTTGGTATATTCAGCAACAAGAACAGTGCTCTTCTAATGGGTTCAAAATCTTCAGGGCAAAGTTGCAATATGTCCAGAGCTACATTTTACAAGAGCTACAAGACACCAAAGAAGTCAAATAGAATTATATACACTGGTGTTTCATTTAAATGTTAAGAAATCCTTTAGGCTAACTATATAAACACAGGGCTCTGTTCATGTAGCTTTCATCTGTATGACCCACTCAAATATAGACATCTCCCTTCTAATATAGAGCTGTATATGTCAAATAGGTTCTGGGATTATGCCATAAAGTTATGGACATCTAAAAATGTCCCACATTAGTACATTGTATATCTATGCAAGTAATACAGGAATTACACATACACACATATGTCAGTAAAGGCATATGGGTGTATTAAAAGATATGTATCTACCCACACACAGTGATCCCAGGAATACATGTGATCTTTTAGAGAATATGGAGGGAGGGAGGGAGGAAGGAAGGAAGGAAGGAAGGAAGGAAGGAAGGAAGGAAGGAAGGAAGGAAGGAAGGAAGGAAGGAAGGAAGGAAGGAAGGAATTTTTGTAATGAGTTTGTTTTTCAAAGACTGAAAGATGAGATTTCTACTACAGAGTCTAGAATGACTGAGATGAAGGCAGCCCCTCTGCCTCAGAGGAAGCGGGTACCTAGAGTGAGGCGATCGACCGCACGCCTCACGACTGCCTCTGTTAGGAAAGATAGAAGGGTCACTGTGGTAGGATATTCCCTCTCAGGGGAACGGAGGGCCCCATATGCAGACCTGACCCTACACGCAGGGAGGTGTGCTGCCTCCCTGGAGCCTGGGTCAGAGACATCACCAGAAGGCTTCCAGGGCTGGTGAGATCCTCTGATTACTATCCATTATTAATAGTTCAAGCAGGCAGTGATGCAATCACAAAGCGTAGCCTGTGAGCTATCAAAAGGGACTTCTGGGACCTAGGGCGCTTTGTTGAGGGGAGGGGAGCTCAAATAATATTTTCTTCTATCCCTACTAGTGGGATGAGGGGTTCAGAGCAGGCTAGGAGAACCCAGGAGTTGAATAAGGGGATGAAAGGCTGGTGCTGGCATAGGAACTTTGGGTTTTTTGATCAAGGGGTGGTGTACTCTGCTCCTGGCATGATGACTGCTGATGGGGCTCACCTGTCTCGAAGGGGAAAGCGGATCCTTGCCCAGGAGATTGCAGGGCTCATTGAGCGAGCTTTAAACTAGGTAAGAAGGGGGAAGGGGATATCATGAAGGCTGCTAGGGTCAGGCAAGTGCTTCAGGAGGCATGGCTAGAGTTGATAGGGGGAGAAGGTAAAAGCCAGTGGCACAATGACAGACTTGGGGATGTTGTTCCTGGTGATAGTAGGAAAAATTCTGTGGATTGCCCTGAGGACTCCTCCGTGGAGGCACCATTGCCTATCCCCTGTCGGAAATCTTCCTGTGACGTGTTGAGGATACCTGCATCTACTGCCTCCCTGAAGTGCCTATATACAAATGCACGTAGCATGGGTAATAAACAGGAAGGGTTAGAGATCTTTGTGCGGTCGCAGGGCCACGATCTCATTGTGATCACAGAGACGTGGTGGGACAGCCTGGATGACCGGCACGCTGTCATGGATGGCTATGTGCTTTTCAGGAAAGACAGGCTAGGGAGGTGAGGTGGAGGAGTTGCTCTTTATGTGAGAGAGCAGTTAGAATGTATTGAACTCCACCTGGGGGAGGATGATCCATCAGTTGAGAACTTGTGGGTAAGAATCAAGGGGCAGGCTGGTATGAGTGACACTGTTGTGGGTGTGTACTACAGGCCCCCTGGTCAGGAGGAGAGAGTTGATAATGCATTCTACAAGCAGCTAGAAGTATCCTTGAGATCCCAGGCGCTGGTCCTTATGGGGGACTTCAATTACACAAATATTTGCTGGGCAAGCAACAGGTCCAGTCGTACCCAGTCCAGACAATTTCTACAATGTGTTGAAGACAATTTCCTACTACAGATGGTGCAGGAACCTACAAGGGGAGGGTGGTTACTGGACCTTGTTTTAACCAACAAGAATGGGCTCATTAGGGAAGTGAAGATCAGGGGCAGCTTGGGACACAGTGACCATGAAATGGTAGAGTTCAAGATCTTGAGTGGAAGAAGCAAGCCAAAAAGTAGGATAGCTACCCTGAATTTTAGAAGAGCAAACTTTGATCTCTTCCACAACCTAATAGGAGCTATCTGAGGCTGGAAAGCTGGGCAGGGAGAAATCAAATGACATTCAACAAAAGCAAGTGTAGAGTCTTGCACCTGAGAAGAAATAACTCCTTGAATCAGTACAGGCTGGGGGATGACCTGCTGGAGGAGAGCTCTGTGGAGAAGGACCTGGGGGTCCTGGTTGATGACAGGTTGGCTATGAGCCAGCAGTGTGCCCTGGTGGCTAAGAGGGCCAATGGGATCCTGGGATGCATCAGGAAGAGTGTGGCCAGCAGGTCAAAGGAGGTGATCCTCCCCCTCTACTCTGCCTTGGTCAGGCCCCACCTGGAGTATTGTGTCCAGTCCTGGGCTCCCTGGTATAAAAAAGACAGGGATGTCCTGGAAAGAGTCCAGAGGAGGGCTATGAAGATGACTAAGGGCCTGGAGCATCTCCCGTATGAGGAAAGGCTGAGTGAGCTGGGGCTGTTCAGTCTGGGGAAAAGAAGACTAAGGGGGGACCTAATTAATGTATTATAAATATCTTAAGTATGGGATGCAGGGGGAATTGGCCAGCCCCTTTTCAGTGGTCTGTGGGGATAGGACAAGGGGCAATGGCTGTAAACTGGAGCACAGGAAGTTCCGCACCAACATGCGGAAGAACTTTTACACAGTGAGGGTGACAGAGCACTGGAATAGGCTGCCCAGGGAGGTGGTGGAGTCTCCTTCTCTGGAGATATTGAAGACTCGTCTGGACGCCTATCTGTGCAATATGAGCTAGGGAGCTGCTTTGGCAGGGGGGTTGGACCCGATGATCTCTCAAGGTCCCTTCCAACCGCTACAATTCTCTGATTCTGTGAAACAGGAACAAGACCTTACTCCAACCTTAATTTTCATAGGCAGATTTTCTGAGCGGTAAAAAAGACAGTGAAGTTCCCTCTCCTCTCCTATGGGAGGCTGATCTGGTGCTGTATGGCCATAGTGAGAAAATGTAGACATCCCACCCAAACTGTGGCCATGTCTGCGTGGAGTTCTCTACAATTCACCCTCCCTAGGCCTTCAATGCTCCAAAGTACCTGTGGATTGTTGGCTTGGTTCTTGTAAATGCTTAAGAACTTTGCCATTTACCACATCTGGCAGATAAGTAGCCCTCCTTCTTTATGGTGAGGCTGTAGTCTAGGACAATCTCACATGCTTGTACATCGTATTTTTGCTTCCATTGGCAGTCACTTTACTTCCTCTATGCACCTCCCTTTCGAGCTAGATTAATTAGACAAATAAGGATATAACCCTGTTGCATCACATATGTATCTCCTCCAACAATAAATAATTTCAATCTATTGGGGTCAAAATCTAACAAGAACCCTTGTGAGCATATTGATCTATATATCCACATCTATCTCTTGGTCTACTTATCTCCATATACAACAGCGCATATGTGCATACATATATAATGAGTGTATATATGCATACATATAAGCATACATATGCGTGAGTGCATAAAAATCAGTGTGATTATGTTGAGTTCCAGATGTCTGGTGTGATTGTGGTGTTTAAGTACAATATATGTTTTTTTCAAAATCTCATAAGGCGGTCATATGAAAATGTAATTTCCTTCCCACCCTAAAAGAGGATTGTTTTATCCTGGACAACCAAGGCTATTTGTTATTAGTTCAAGACATGCTTATTCAGGAAGAGGTTGAAAAGACAGCAAGCATATTCATTTTCAAGGCATCAAAATAGAGTGGAATATCTTTAATTTCAAACCTTTCCAGAAAGTCAATCCCCAATAAAATTTCAGTCTAGAATATTAAATTTAATTAAATAAAAATGTAAAAATACATGTTGGTGGCTGGAATAAATGTAATCACAGTACCTATTCTAGCCTGAACTATAATTATTATTTATAGAGGCTGTTTGTAAAACATCAAAGCATTTTCTGGATATGCAGACTAAAGGTACTATTGAAATTCAGCCAAGTCTGTGGTGGAACATAGCACCTGTTGTAACAGTGCATTGTGTAGTGTTACATGGGGATTTGTGTAGTTGTCTTTGCAGAGGATGTGTATGTATGTACATATACACAGGCATATATGTACAATTTTATTTTGTTATTAATATTGCGTTCACATTTTCTATATGTATGCAACATAATTAGAATTGAAAGCCCCATTTACACTGCAGTGAAAGCCTGCTTATTAATTGACAATAGGCCTCAGCTAAGTAGCAACAAAAGAAGTGCTTTGTTTGGCAACCTTTGTTTAAAAGGTCCTTTGAAAACTCTTTAAGAATACTATGAATAGAGATTGAGCAAACCTTTAATCCTCTTCAGGTCACACATGTGCTAAAGTGAATAATAGTGTGAGGTCTTTTTCACCTTTTGAGTTCTTTTAAGCCAGTAACCTAACTTGAAACGAGATAAAGAAAAGGCCTAAGAAAGCTTGAAAAACACTAACTTGTACACTTTTGGCTTATTTATTCTGCTGTAATAAGCACAAAAATGCAATTCATGGTGCAGACACGTAAAAATATTTAATATTTATAATTCCATTCATAATTTCCTTGGTCCCTGTGACTTATTTCCCTTTTATTCACTTCAAATGCATTAACGACCTCAGAACATTTTTTTCATTTAATGCTCCTGTTCTTTTGTGAGTATCAGTGTGAAAATCTTTCCTTCGTGCTACAGTCCCTTTTTCCTATTCAACACTAGACTGCACATGATAATTAAACCTTGGGGGCTTGGAGATTTTGGACTAAAGCTTAAAGAAATGCAGTAGTGAGGCCTCTTCTCCCTCTATCTTCCACCACTTGCTGTGGGGATTTTCTTTAGTTACACATGGCTTCACAGGTAAACAAGCTTGAAAAAAAACTAACAAGCAGGAATTGAATTAACACCTTAGCGTTGCTTATAATGAACCAGTTTGCTTAATTAGGTGATTGAAAAAATTATGTTCTAAAACATGACAGGGCATAGACTGAAGTCTCTATTCAGGCTAATGCCTGTTGAGTTACACCGGGGATTTTGCAAGAGGAACAACATCCCAGCCAAAACTAAAATAGAAATGTGAAAATGCTGAGTTTCAGCCCAGATTGAGGTGCTTTTTTTTATAAGACATAGAAAAAAAAATATAAGATCCCTCTTAGACTTTGCTTATATAAAAACCACTTCAAGTATCTCCACAACTTTGAAAGTAAGCTTGTGAGCACCTTTCCTAAGATACAGCTCTGTAAACACTGAGCAATGCATATACCTCTGAACCAGGTGAAAAATGCCACAAATTAATTCAGTGACCAAAGGGCAAAGAAACATTGGAGCTAGCACCCCAGCCAAAGGCCAGACCACCATGAGAGCTCCCCAGGCACCCCAGTAGGCTGCCAGGACAGCGGGGAACCAGCACCATCACCAATCAGGTCCTTCTGGAAGAACTGGAGAAAAATGGGATGGTTAAAGTCTTTGAGGCTGGAGATGGCTGAGAACCAAGCCAGGATGTAGGATGCAGTGGTGTTTGAAAGGAGTCTTCAATAATTTGGTTGCTCAAAGCTCAAGTAATTTCTAGATGAAAAGTGCATAAATGCCTTGTGTTGTTGCTGGGATCCTCCCTTAGCCTTCCTGCTGGCCCCATCCATATGGAGGTATTTCAGACCATGCAGAAGGGACAATATCCAAAGAAAAATCTGAGTCTTCTTGCCTTTTCCTTTCTTGTACTGTGCATGAAGACATACCACAATGCAAAGGGCTTTTTAAGCACGGAAGAGGCTGAATAGCTAACTACTGCTAACATCAATCATAAACTGTTTTATTTCTCAACTTTGAAATCAGTATAACAGTAAAACACCAGCTGCTTCCAAAGACAAATGCATTGTTTAAATCAGAGCAAAATATTTACAAATAGGTTTCAATATTCAGGGTTTGAATTTTGCAGCATGTGTGCAAAATGTCCCTGTGCAGATCTATCACTTGATCACTTATGCCAAGCAATCTGGGAAGCAAGTAATTGGTACTTCTCTGAGCTACTGCTCTGATCAGCTACAATCATTCCTGGAGCCCCATAAGAAAAAAAATCCTGCAATTTTTAGCTTCGTGGTAAAAGCAGTTTTTTGCATATATTATTGCTGGCTTTTTTCTTTGTCTGTTTCAGTACCCACTGCTTTACAGGGGGGCCACATTCTTTTGCAGATGTTTATCTCTGCGGTGTTTGCATGTACCACTGCCTCCTATCCTCTCTGTAGAGGCAACCACCAGAACCATAAATTATTATCTCTAGTAAACGTAAAAGTTGTCTGCTGCCTTAACTTCGAACACTTAGTTTTAAAAGGACAGTTGCTTAGATGGGCTGTTCTCTTAAGGAAATTAACTTTTTATCTCAAAGACAGCTAATTTAGCTCTCACCACCTTTGCTTCCATTCCCAAGTACCTTCTTATCTTGGGTAATCAGGATGCAGGGATTCCAAATCTATCCTTCTTTATAGCTCTCTTTCAGTAGTGTTACTGTTTGAACTTCATACCCCTGGATAAAAGGGCTAGCACACCAGCTCAGGAAGCAGTTTTAAGTATGAGGTAAATATGCAAGTTACTTAACAGCCCATATATGAACTCAATTGCATCCTTCATCTCTTAAGATATGAATAAAAAGGTTTGGCTTTGATCTTGAATTAAGCAATCCCTACTTATAAATCAATGTGCCATGGGATTTTATTAGTAGCAATAATTAGTGGTTAACATTGCACTGAATACAAGGTTGGGAAGCTTTAAAAACCAGTGCCAGGATGGGACGTATTTCTCACATATATTATCTGAATTACACAGAGGAAGCCTGGATTTTTAATCGGGGAGGTACAGTGAGGATATGCAAAAGAGATTTCATTAAATAGGATATGTGAAAGTATTTAAAAAATAAAAGCATACACCTGGGTCTTTTTTCGTTACTTCATTCATTTATTTTAGTCTAACTTCAAGATTAATTTTAGAATAAAAGGTACAGTACTTGTGTACTAAAATCTTAAGGCATATGTGTACATTTTAAAAGAAATACAAGTAGTCATAAGAAGTTATTTTTACTGTAAACACGCTTCATAAGCTCCCATGTAGAATGTAATGTCCAAATAACAACTTCTCAAATGTCCAAATTCCCTCCTATTCACATAGTGTGGAACACATGTTGTCCTGCTTTCTATTACTTTAATTTATGAATCATATTTAGACTGAATTATGAAATTAAAGTGATAGAAAATGTTACCTAAGCTTGGATCCTACCTCTGTATTTTTAAAATATTTTCTTACCCTTTTTTTTTTTTTGAGTGACCATTTAGGTTATTTTCCCCTTAGTTGCAAGGTCAGATTTCCCATTTGTAGGTTAAAAATATAGCTGATCCAAAAACGTTCACATGTATAAAGAGCTGGCTTAGAGCAAGAACTGTGTATCCTTACAGAAACTTGACATCCATAAATTCAACCATGCTGGAGAGAGCTTTTTGTTTAAAACACTGAGCTAAACAAAATGCAATTAAGGCTAACAGGACAAAAAGCATCCCTCTTGAGATTCATAAATACACACGAGAGACTGAAAGTAAAGAGAAAAGACCAATATAATTCTAATTGTGTCTTGTCTAAGCTGACCATTTAAACAGACAACTTTTCCCAAAGTAAATTAGTTGGTCCAGTTCATGCTTTTTTTTACCCTTGCTTAAGTAAAGTAAATAGACATTTTCTATGAGTAAATCAAGGTATTGGGTGCATAACTTTTACGCTGCTTTCATGACAAATTGTGATCTGAGTTCTGAACTGTATTAAGAAATAACTCAGCCTCTAAATAAATCTCACAAAATCATGGCAGTTCTTTAGGAGAGTATTGCTTCTTGCCTTTCTTTAGCAAGAATGGAGAAATTTGAAAGATACTAAGACAGTACAGGCACAAAACTATGGATATTATTACTGAGATCATGTCCTTCTGTAAATCTGTCTTTACATCTTTTCATGCTCTTAAATTTTTACTTGTGAGATCCTCTGGGAAGTTTGTATACTTTGCTATTTATTCCTTACCCAGTTGTCACCAAGATTATTTGACTTTATTGTATTACATCACATGTTATTTAATTTTTTAAAAGTGTTTTAAATAATAACCTGAGTAATCTCACACCCATATGAACTAATTCAATTCAGATTTTTTAAATATGCTAGTGTCATCATGGACCACAATGAAGCTTCTCAGCAGTGAAGTAGCCACCAGGAGAGGAACTTGAAAGGACAGGAACAGAAATGTGATTCCCTCAAGCTCAGATGGGAAAACAGAAGGAATCAGCTACAACCCAGGGACATGCTGGCTGGGTCAGACCCGACATGCCTGCCGGAGTGCAGTCCCAACCAGGTAGCACTGGCTGGGGGTTTCCACTGAACTGCTCTTTGATCAGAAGAGGCCAGTCTAACAAATCCCAAACTTCCCATTTCTAGCTGTCACTGACTGAGGTTCTGGCTCAAGAATGGAGGACTCCAAAGTACTACTTTTCTGGAGTGGGGTGATTTCTTTCTGAAAATGTAATGTACAAGGTCTTGGCTTCATCCAATATGCACTGGGAATAAACTGTTTTGTATAAAAATGTTTCTTACCTGACTCCACTCAGTAACCTACATGGACTAGGTAAAGAAAGACACTTAACTGGGGCACATGAAACCTCAAATTACTCTCAGCTTTATCACCAGGTTCTTATGAAGATTTATGAGATTCATTTATTTTGTCATCCCGTGCCTCTGTGGAACAGAGATGATGCCTGCCTGCTTCAGAGGCTGCTGTGGCAATAAGATGCTGCAACACATTTGAGATGCTCAGGTGAGACAGTGCGAGCCAGGGATTTACCCTGGTAGAGAATACAGAGCTGATCACTCCTAATGGGAACCAAAAATTAGTATTCCAGTTTGTCTCTCAGGATACATCTGTGAGATTTAGGAGTGATCTATAGGTATAGAGGGTCATACTCCTTCTCATACTCTTTCACATGGACCATAAAACAAAGTTTCTGAATTGATCCATCTACACTCCTGACACTTCTTGACAAAGCATAGTTCAGTGCAGATGTTAGGCAAGAAGATGTTTCACAACTCTCTGGATTTTTGGCTCAGGTAGATTAATGAGTTTATAACTGCAAATATTTGTCTCTTTGAGTCATACACACTCAGAATATTTTAATATGTAGAAATTCATTTACTATGCTTACTGTGAAAATAGTAGGCAATATGAGACAGTCTACTCCAAAACAGAAGAACCTGTTTGAAAATCAGTGACACAAGTGGAATAGAATTATTATTTTAACTTAAATACTGCCACACTTACAACTGTCCAACTATGCTTCTTACTTCAGGTTGATGCAGGTAGATCTGATATGAATTTATTCTTAGATTTGTGAAATCTGCAACAAAATCATTCCACCTATCCAATGGATTTCTCAACTTATTTTCACCCCTGCAATAATCACAGAATCACAGAATTATCAAGGTTGGAAAAGACCTAGAAGATCATCCAGTCCAACCATTCACCTATTACTACTAGCTCCCACTAAACCATATCCCTCAATACAACATCCAGTCTTTCCTTGAACACCCCCAGGGTTGGTGACTCCACCACCTCCCTGGGCAGTGCATTCCAGTGCCTGACTACCCTTTCTGAGAAGTAGTGCTTCCTAATGTCGAGCCTGAATCTCCCCTGGCGCAGCTTGCTACCATTCCCTCTAGTTCTGTCACTGCCTACACGGGAGAAGAGGCCGACCCCCAGCTCACTACAACCTCCCTTCAGGAAGTTATAGAGAGCTATAAGGTCTCCCCTAAGCCTCCTCTTCTCCAGGCTGAACAATCCCAGCTTCCTCAGACGCTCCTCGTAAGGCCTGTGTTCCAGACCCCTCACCAGCTTAGTAGCCCTCCTCTGAACGCGTTCCAGAGCCTCAATGTCTTTCCTGTAGTGAGGGGCCCAAAACTTAACACAGTACTCGAGATGCGGCCTCACAAGTGCTGAGTACAGGGGGACAATTACCTCCCTGCTCCTACTAGTAACACTATTTTTGATGCAAGCCAGGATGCCGTTGGCCTTCTTGGCCACCCGCGCACACTGTCGGCTCATGTTCAGCCGTGCATCAATCAGTACCCCCAGGTCCATTTCCTCCACACAGTCCTCCAGCCACTCCGCCCCAATCCTATAGCGCTGCCTGGGGTTGTGGTGGCCAAAGTGCAGGACTCGGCATTTGCTCTTGTTGAACCTCATGCCATTGGCTTCAGCCCAGCTCTCCAGCCTGTCCAGATCCCTCTGTAGGGCCTCGCTACCCCCAGGCAGATCCACACTCCCAGCCAATTTAGTGTCATCTGCAAACTTACTGAGGGTGCACTCAATGCCCTCATCTAGGTCATCAATAAAGATATTGAAGAGGACAGGCCCCAGCACCGACCCCTGGGGAACACCACTCGTGACCGGTCGCCAGCTGGATTTAACTCCATTTACTACCACTCTCTGAGCCCGGCCCTCCAGCCAGCTCCTTACCCAGCCGAGGGTGTACCCATCCAAGCCACGGGCTGCCAGCTTCTGCAGGAGAATACTGTGGGAGACAGTGTCAAAGGCTTTGCTGAAGTCTAGGTAGACCACATCAACAGCCTTTCCCTCATCCAGCAGATGGGTCACTAGATCATAGAAGGAGATCAGGTTGGTCAAACAGGACCTGCCCTTCATGAACCCATGCTGGCTAGGCCTGATCCCCTGGCCATCCCGCACATACCGCATGATCTCCCTCAAGACTATCTGTTCCATAACCTTCCCTGGAACCGAGGTCAGGCTAACAGGCCTGTAGTTCCCCGGATCCTCCTTACAACCTTTCTTGTAAATGGGAGTCACATTGGCAAGCCTCCAGTCTTCTGGGACCTCACCAGTCAGCAAGGAGGACTGATAGATAATGGAAAGCGGCTCGGCTACCACCTCTGCCAGTTCCCTCAGCACTCTCGGGTGGATCTCATCCGGCCCCATGGACTTGTGGCGGTCCAGTTGGAGTAGGAAGTCTCTGACTGTTTCTTCCAGAATCACAGGGGAGTTAGCATGCTCCCCAGCTGAGACTACCAGGTCAGAGAGAGGGGTACCCTGAGGATCTGTTTGACCTTTAAAGACAGACGTAAAGAAGGCATTCAGAACCTCCGCCTTTTCCTTATCCTCAGTGATCACATTCCCAGCCTCATCCAGTAAAGAGTGGATATTCTCCTTTGTCCTCCTCTTACTGTTAATGTACTTATAAAAGAGTTTATTATTCTTTTTCACCCCAGCGGCCAGGTTAAATTCAAGCTGGGCTTTTGCCTTTCTGATTTCACCTCTACACATCCTGACAACTTCCTTGAATTCATTCTCAGTTACCCGTCCCTCCTTCCACAGGCGGTAGATTCTCTTTTTCTCACGGAGCCTCAAGAGTAACTCCCTATTCATCCACGCTGGTCTTCTTCCCCGCCGGCTCATTTTGCGGCTCAGGGGGGCCGCCTGCTCCTGTGCCCTTAAGACTTCCTTCTTGAAGAGCAACCAGCTCTCTTGTACCCCTTTGTTCACTAAGACTGAATGCCAAGGGACTCCCCCTACCAGTCTCTTGAACAAATCAAAGTCTGCCCTCTGAAAGTCCAAGGTAGCAGTTTTACTATTCCCCCTCCAAGCTCCACCATGAATTGAGAAATGTATCA
The DNA here is from genome assembly GCA_020800305.1 of Porphyrio hochstetteri. Classification (NCBI taxonomy): domain Eukaryota; kingdom Metazoa; phylum Chordata; class Aves; order Gruiformes; family Rallidae; genus Porphyrio; species Porphyrio hochstetteri. The sequence continues at coordinate 107,766,678 of CM036907.1, forward strand.
TTTCATGGTCACTCTGTCCAAGGCAGCCCCCAACCTTCACATCTCCTACCAGACCTTCCCTGTTCACGAACAGCAGGTCTAGCGGGGCAGTTCCTCTTGTGGGCTCTCTGACCAGCTGCATCAGGAATGCATCCTCTGTGCACTCCAAAAACCTCCTAGACTGCTTCTTCTGTGCTGTGCTGTACTCCCAGCATATGTCAGGGAAGTTGAAGTCCCCCATGAGCACAAGGGCTGATGACCGTGCAGCTCGTGCCAGCTGCTTGTAGAACACCTCATCTGTCTCTTCATCCTGGTTTGGCGGTCTATAACAGACGCCCACCAGGATGTCTGCCTTGTCAGCCCTTCCTCTGATCTTTACCCATAGGGATTCAATGTTATCATCCCTAGTCACAATCTCAGTGGCAGAAAAGGATTCCCTAACGTATAGAGCCACACCACCACCCCTCCTTCCTTGCCTGTCTCTCCTGAAGAGTTTGTAGCCATCTATTGCAGCACTCCAGTCATGGGAGCAATCCCACCATGTTTCTGTTATGGCAACCAGGTCATAGTTTGCCTGCCGCATTATGGCTTCCAACTCTTCTTGCTTGTTGTATTGTATCCTCAAGTTATATAGCATAAGAGTTGTCCAAGAATTGAATCATAACTCTACATCTTCAGGGTTCCCAAATTTACGGTTTTCCTTTTCCTTTCCCCTCATTTTCTCCATCTGGGCCTCCCTTCCTTTTTGCTAACAGCTCAGCATTTCCATTACACATTTATTAGGAAAATAAGTATCACTAGGAGAAATTTAGAGGGGAGCGGAGTTTCTTTTACTTAATCCTAACATAATCAGCCACTCACTTAGGTCCAGCCACGGTATCTGCTTAAGCTAACTATAATTTACCTAATTCAGTTTGCAATGGGCTGGTGAGGTGTGAGGGTTGGGATCCAGACACGTTTCCCCACAGTTTTCAGATCATTGTAACATGCAGGCAGGTGGATTACAGAATCCCACAACTATTTTCCAAAAGGTCAGGGCTTCTCTTGTATTTCTATTTTGGCTGCTGCTTCAGGACACTGAACTACTTTTAATTGTAAACTGCTTTTACTGCAGAAACACATCACAGACAGTGACCAACACAGGCAAAGTCTGCAGACCAACGCATCTTTGTGGAAACCTTCCTGACAGCAGACACCACGCAGGAATCATGGGTGTCTGTGTAAACACTGACTGCACCTTTCATTCTCACTCGGAACAAGTCCCGTATGAGGCTTAATTCTCAAAATACCATTAGCATTCAGTTTTTCCAGCTGATTACCTTCCGTAAAGAAAAGCCAAACCTTACCTTTTTTGCCAAAAGGCTCTAATCTCCAAAAGAGCCAATACATCCCTGCTGCAGAACTGGTCACTCACCAATACACCTCTCCCACAAAACTGGTCACTCACCTCAGTTCCTGTGTTTGGGCAATATCTACTGAAGCTGATGTTTCACCCAGACCCCCAGAGGTGGGATACCTAAATCTGTGCTCTAACATGTACACCCATGTGATACCAAAGTAACTCCGGATGCAGTTCTATTTCTCCTACCCTCTCCTTCATCTCTCCCTGCCTGTAATTTTTGCTGAAGTAATTTTCTCATGAATACACAGTAGAACAGTCTCCCTGATCTCTCAACCCCACATATGTTCAATAAAACACATGTGCATGTTCTGAGTCACACACATGTGAAAAAGACAGGAGAAACTCCGGCTTCAGACCCTTGCACTATCAGGAAGCACACTAAAGTTAAAAGAAGTGTCTTTCATTTGGTAGGAGCACTCTTGGCAGAAAAAAAAAGGGAGAGGATGAGACTTGTCCTTGGAGGACTGGCCTCCAAAGGATGATCATTTCAAAATCTGAATCAGAATGAGAAAAAGGGTCAGATGAGGAGACAGAAAAACATGGACAAAGATCTTCAAATATACAAACCGCCTGTCAAAAATCCATCAGCGTTTTCAGTCTTATATAGCCCAAAAAGAAAGCCTTCATGTTCTCCTGGCATTTACACCAGTTTGCCAGTACTGATGGACATTTTGAGAGACAGGACAGGAAAAGAAAATTTCAAATCATGCTGCCATTTGGGATATAGTTCACATCTGAGATACAAAGCACCTTGTTCAAAATGTACTTTCTCAGTTATGACACTATCTTTAATAATTTCTCTTGCATATTTGTCATTCCCTGTGTTTATGTATTGGGGGTTTGGTATATAAAGAACAGGAAGACCATAGCAGAGACTTTAGGCACAGATGAATCCTCAGTAGATTACAGGAGCACTTATTTCCTATGAGTACCACCATTTCCTCTCTAAAAACACAGCAAAATGTTCACAATTAGGGGAAAAGGTTTTCATGGTCAGCACATCTCCATATGAGGTCATGGAGCTACATCTTTTGGTGGTTATAAATTAGCTTTAATTTACGTGCACGTTTGGCTTTGCTTCCTCAGCAAGCGCATCTTAAATCCACATGCAGGTCAGCGTAATTGCAAAGCTTTAGCAATATATCCTTATGTCTCTCCCTTCATGTATGCAGTCATATGTACATTCATGGGCACACCCTCCACATCTTCCTTCAGAGAACTTTATTCATGGCAGTACATTGTAATGAGCATAGAAGTCTTCTGGTAAGCACAGCTGTACAGAGGAGCTGCGTTGCAGTGAACGGATGTAAAACATGTGCAGCAATTCCATTTTTACAAGAATAAAGAATGTTTTAAATTCCTCAAAGGGTCAAACCTTTCCTATTGCATATAAAATTGGAAAGAAATAAATTCAAAATGTATTCAAAGACCCGATGCAGGGGGATGCAGGGGGAAATGGCCAGCCCCTTTTCAGTAGTCTGTGGAGATAGGACAAGGGGCAATGGCTGTAAACTGGAGCACAGGAAGTTCCGCACCAACATGCGGAAGAACTTTTACACAGTGAGGGTGACAGAGCCCTGGAATAGGCTGCCCAGGGAGGTGGTGGAGTCTCCTTCTCTGGAGATATTCAAGACTCGTCTGGACGCCTATCTGTGCAATATGAGCTAGGGAGCTGCTTTGGCAGGGGGGTTGGACCCGATGATCTCTCAAGGTCCCTTCCAACCCCTGTGATTCTGTGATTCTGTGATTCTCTACCAGGTAGTGTAATTCCTTCAAATTCAGTCCTGTATATGTGACAATCTGTCCGCTGTTGTAGATCATATGCAATGCCATTAGTACTTTGCATGTCAAGCAATATGCTTAAACTACAAGCAATTTTACTCTATGCAATGAATAGCACAGCTAATATAATAAATTATGGGGAAAGGATAAAGAAATCCCAATGTCCTGGGGCTGGGATTTCAATTATTTCAGCATAAACATATACAAATTTTAGGTGGCCATGTAACAGGTATGCTGCTTTTGTATAGGTGTAGTTTTGTGGTTTGGTGTTACAGGACTCATCCACAGCAAATAGGAAAGTTGCATGTGCCCCACTGTTATGCATAAAAATTGTCTAAAGTTGGAATCAATGTTCAGAAGTGATTGCTTCTCATCGTCATGTGTGCTTTTGTCTTATTTCCCACAATCAACATAGCTTATGTGAACTGGTTGTTTCCATATCCCATACAGACAGTGTGACGGAAGGTTCACTCCTGTCGTTTTTGTTTTGGAGAAATTAATTTTCATTGAGTTTATTTTATTTGCATCAGCACAAAATAAATAACATTTAAAAGCTGGCAATAGAGAAAAGATAAGATTTTGCTCCAACATTCAGACTCATTTAGATTTCACCCAACCTTTTGAAAGTGTTTTCTGGATTCACTTGAAAAATGGCAAGGAAATGGCATTTATATCAGGATAATTAATACATATTAACCATCTGTCTGTGGTATCCCAAGGGATGGGTAGAGTGAGACAGCAAGATGAGGTGAACAGTAAGCCCCTTCATTAATGCCTGACTTATGTGCTCTTTCAGGCCACAGTGAGAATACAACGTCTCTGCAACATGATTTCTGCTACCACACGCGTGACAACCTAAGGAAAACACAGAGACGTACCTTTCTGACAGTGCCCTTTACTGATGGCCGGATGGGTGAAACTCAAAGAGTACCGTCACGCTAGGTTTTGGACAAACTAGTAAAAGTGGTGTCCTCTAGCCAGAAAGGAATGTGTTACAAGTTTGATTAATTGTATTTTAATACAATGATGCAATGATCGGGTAAATGCAATCTGCTAATGTCTTCAGATGGGCTGTTAGCACAATGTCAGAGCACAGTCTGGCTATCAGGTTTACTCAAAGATCCTTGTGATGGTTTGCATAAACATTTCAGGTGCTTATCTTAGCTCTTTTCATTTACAAATCAAGATAGGAACTTCAGGATAATCATCTGGCAATTGCTGGCAGCTGTTTAGGTTGTGATGGCATTATTTGAACTGAATTATTGCAGGTCTCAGCTTCATTTTACTCCTCAATTAAACTGGTCTAACATCACAGAAAAATGAAATGAGTCATCTTTTTTGGTATATTCAATGGATATGTGAATGTCTCTCAAGGGCTGGTGGTCACACAAATTCAGGAAAACATGGTTGGGGAGACTGATGGGAATGCTGTCTTCATGCATAATTTGTTAAGTAGGCTGTTTTCCAATTCAGTAGATACATTTTGGGTTGGAAAGAAGTTATAATCTGACAAGACCAAAATCAGCAATTATCACTAGAAGTCAAAGCACTTTTCCACTCTCCCTGACTCGTGTAGAGACTTCATGGGTCACAAATTGAGGTTCCATCTAATCTGCAAAGGGAAGACATGACTGAAGCATGGGGGTGCATCTTGCTAATCTAGCTAACATGGATAACTATGACAGTGAAGAAACTGGCATGGATTTCAGGCCAAGCTAGTAAAGCAAGCACCCATCTAATTGTACCAACTAAGCAGTAGTTGTGCTGATGTGCCTTCTCTGCTGTGTCTTAGCCTAATGGTGAAAGTGAGCCTATGTCTGCCTCTTCCAACTCTATGTAGACCTTTGACTATAGGGAAGAAGCACATTTAGTGGATATTTTCCTGGTATACAAGGTGGAATATTTACAGGGTGGAGATATCTACATGTTGTCTAAATCTAAACTGGCCACTCAAGACTCATCTACTTTATGGAAACGGGCAACCCTGGAAGGTGATTCACCTCACCTCTACAATAGGCGTCAGAAACAGTCGGGCTGAATCACCCTTCAATTTATTTGCTGCAAGATTGGCTCAAGTGACTTCAGATATTTAAAGCTGTGGCATAAATTTCATTGCTGGTGTGCCTTAAACCTCACTTGCCTATTCCCCAGTTCCATTTGCAGATCGTTACTAGCTGAATGCATTTTGAAGTCTGCAGCACATTGTCTTGTCTTCAGTTTGGCAAGAATAACATGAAGATTCCTTGATTTACAAACCAGCACTAGTCAATAGTTCAGCGATAGGGCAATTACACGAATAAACAGCCCTGCCTTCAGTATCTAATACAATCTTCTCTTTAGAGATATACTAACACCTCTGAATCACTTTGACCCGTTCTTCTATTAATGAACTAATCAGTAATATATTTATTAACTGATTTAGTTCGTTTGCAGGAGCTTAATTATACAATAAGACATGGCAAGACCATGTTAGAGCAAGATAATGATCACCTCTGATGTGGTGTGAAACACCGAGTGGAACTAAGTAACTTCAAAAGCCTGAAAAGTTTGTTGAGTTACAATTTTGCATTGTGTGGGCTTGGGCAGCGCCTTGTATAAAAAAAAGAATAATTTGAGAAAACTTTAGAGGAAATTTTTTAAATTACAAAATCTATGTAAAGGATTCTGAGTTATTTTATGGCTAACTCATGGGCTGTAATAACATCTGTGCTCTGCTCAAAATGTTTGTGTTTCTTAGTGGTAATTTCAATGACTGACTGACTGAATGGGAAATGAAGCATCACAAATTTCAGTGACACTGGCTTGGAATACCAACCTGTCCTTTCTTCCACGTGAAAGGTATTTTTTTTTCTGTAGCTTCACTTCCTTTGTGAAACAGAGCACGTCATTCATGCATGAAAAGAACCAAAGCTCTAAATCTCAAAAACTCATGCAAACTCTTCCCCCTCCCTCCCAAGTAAATAAGAGAGGTAGGTAAAAAGCACATGCAAAAAACCTGTTCGAGGCAGGGAACAATGCTGATGAACAGAACTGGATCCAGATGAATCATACTGGATTGAATCAAAAGAAAACAACCTCTGCATCTGAGTGAGAACACCACCTTTGGAACTGTTTCTTATACTCCTGAAGCAATATGCTGATTTTATACATGAGCATCAAAGTACTGTTCCAAAAATAAATGAATGGATTTTTGCAAAATCCTTTTGAATTGTTATTTCTTCCATTTTACTCATAATGGGCAGAGCCTGCAGAAACTTGGAGTCACAGAGAAAACCTGACATAGTGCCAGAGACTCTGGCTCCTAGACCTGGGAGGAAAGGCTACAAGACCATTTAAACTCCCACTGTGCTGTTGGTGGAAAGTTTATTTCACTTTTTGTAAATTTTTTTTTTCTAATTTAAGAGCTAGAGGTCGTATGTTTAAACAAGTTCCTAATAGCTTCTGTTCTATCCATTTATTACAAACTTCCCCATTCAAGTAGTTGCACAAGCTAATACTAACTTTTATACAAAATCTCTAACCTCCAGGTACTAGGCACTATAGCCTTAGTCGAAATGTAAGGATGCTGAGCAACTCTGACAAGGAATCCTGTAAAGTAACGGTCAGGGGAAAGAAATCTATTTTGACTTTTGTTGTAACATTAACATTTTCCTTCGTTCTGCCATGACGTGCAGAAAGCAGGGGTAGACCCCAAAAGAAACCACTGATGTTCGGCATCGGGCTCACAGAGGAAGGGGCAGCAAAGGGATGCCTTCCTGCTGAAGAAGAGGCCGACCCTTTGACCTTAGCTGTTCCCACTCACATACAGATATAGAAATGTAAGCTACTCAGCATGATGCCAGTTAATTTAAATTACCTAACATCCCAAAGGGCAGCTCCCTGCTGAGGAGCCTTTTCTTTTCTTTTTCTTTTGACCTTCTAATACAGAGTAACTTTTCACAAGGATAAGTCAGATGGTCAGCTTGGGAAGTATTCTGTTTCTGTGGTCTTTGGAGGTTCGTGCAAAAGGTCACCTCAGACTACATTCTGCTGAATAAGAGGTTGGAAAATTGCTAAATTGTACTGAATGGCTGGATCCTCAGTCTGTGTAAAAGGACCTAACTTCACCAACGTGGCCACTACGCTCCCCTGACTGGGTCAAGTGATAAAAACCAGATGACAGGTTTTCTTTTGCATGGCCACAAATTATTTAATTATTTTTCATCAAAACAACTAAGGTCCTGTCAACCCACAGAAGTTGGACCTTTTAAACCAAATGTCTCCCATGTTTCCCACTTCCCTGTGGTAGATTGTGCTGTGCTGCCTGATGTGACAGCACCAAATCTAGCTCTTTGGGTCACAGGGTGGATGGAGCAGGACTTTTGGGGTGCATCCCACTGGGATGCCCTGCAGCACCACAGCATCTTCCTTGCTCTGTCCCTCTCCATGGCAAGCTGCTCCCTTGTATTCAAAAGGAATACACTGCAAATGTAGAAATTATGGTCATAATTACAAGAAATATTAGATGGGAGGTGTTACAGAGGTTGCAGGTTCGGGGAAGACCATATAGATCTGCTTGAATAGTGTATAAATAATGAATACAATAGAAACTGAAAGGCTTATGAAAAGTTACTCTTGCCCATGGGATCTTCGCCTAGGTATGATTGTGTGCACAATATGAGACATAATAATGCTTTCCTTGGGTAGGTAAAAGTAAATTGATCAGTTAGGAAATCAAATATCCCGTGTGCACTGGAGACCTTAGTTTAGCTTTCTAGATCCTTTCATCTCTGTGCTTTCTACCTCTTTATTTTTGCTATTTACTTGCACTTCTGTTTATGCCCTGCTCCCTCTTGCATTCAAGACACTGAGCAAATTCTGCTTCTTGATTCTCAGCAACATCTGGGTCTTCCTGCTTGACACTGATTTGTTGAAACATGATGGCTTATTCTTTGTAAGTCATTTGTCTGGCTCCAGACTCTGAGCTGGTGTTGTTGGGGGGTTTTTCAAAGCGGGCAATCCCCTCCAAATACCTCCTTCGCTGCTGCTGGGTGTCTCAGTCGGCGCTGGCACAGCCCGAGCCCCAGGGAAGCTGCCTGATGCCTTCTCCAAGTTGGTTTTCTCCTGCTGAATTCTCTAAGGGAGCCAGTGCTCATTTCAGCTGACATGCTGTGAAGGACTTAACTCGATTTTCTAAGGTTTCTCTAGTTTAAAAGATTATTTCCTTTGTTTAAGAAAAGTTCTCTCTCTTTTTCAGTTAAATTGCACAACACTCCTGTATTGTCTTACCAGGGCCTGCAGAAGGTGTTAGTTAGCCTTTGGAGGCCCAACACAAACAAGTCCCGAGGGGCTTCAGTCAGACCGCAATGCTATTTTTTTTCTTCAAGATCTATGCGGTGATTTCCACTTGCAGGGCTGATAGGAACAACACATGCACAGTGTATAAAACATGTATATTATTTTCTGCTAGGGAGGGACTTTTCTTCGAGCATCATATTATTCCTTTGAAAAAAAATCTGTTAAAATCATATTCTGATTAGTTAGATGGCATATTTTTTGCTGGCACTTACAGCCTAAATCATAACTATCTACGTTTAGACTTAGTAAAGAAGGTATGCAGTCAGTAGCAAGGTGAAAAAGGGGGAGCTCATAAGAAGACTGTGAGGTCTGGGCCAGTATACCCAGTTTAAAATTCTGTACAAGGGTCTGACTGAAAGTTCTTTTTGTGTCTGTTACAGCGAATTTAAGTACAGGCCTCAGAAGCCAATAAAGCATGTGTTTTTTCCTCCTCTGCTCATGATATCCTATCAACTGATATTTATCCGTCCAGTTGTGTCTGTCCTTGCGCCCCCACACTGTATCCCATATGGATCCTTTCAAAGGCTTCATGCCTTGAAAGGACCAGGCACAGATGACAAGGAAAGGTTGGCCCTGGGGCATTCACAGGAGAAACTGGGAGCCATGCCTCAGAACGATTATGGATTCCATATGAATTATCGCTAAACTGAATCTATGCGCTGCTAAGGTCTTCCCTCTGAGGAGGGATCTCTGGACTCCTGACCATGGGAGGAGGTCTGCGGTGGCTCTGCCCATGGCTGTTCCCATTGAGACTGGACCAGCTGTACCTCCAACATGTCTCTTGACCCAGACCGCTTCTGTTTGCCATTTGGCACCCATCTGTTTCCTCAGTTCAAAGTGCTTGAAGTAAGGTGAAGACTGCATTACAGCCCTCAGGGCAATAATCTATATAACCACAGCCAGTCTCCTCTCAGAAGGAGCGAGCTGGTCTGTTCCTAAATATAGCTCAAGAGGAGCATGAATCAATAGATGTAGAGCATGTATGGTCAGGGAACTGGTACTCATGGGGAAAAGATGCAAGGAAGGAAGTTATTTGCCACTGCTATTCATACCTGTGCATTTCCTCTGCTTGAAGAACTTCCATTTGATCAGTGAGGCTCCCCCATATCTGAACCCCATAGGGCTCAGCAGTTTGCAGTAAGGTATTTTTTGTTGAGGTTCAGCTGGGGATGGGCAGAAGTAAAAGCTGAAGTTACTCCAGCATGAACAAAAGAAGTAGGTAGCTATGGTCAAGAATTGTAGCAGCTCACACATGCTGCACAGAGTCTGCACAGAGGGGGCCCTCTAACACCCACTCACCAGTGGGTTACACCAGCTTGCTACACCAATTTACATCCTATATCAGAGCCCTAAGTTGGCTCTGAAGTAAAGTTAAACGAGTTCAAAGCAACCCAGCTGCTTCCAGGAGCTGCTGTGCATGGGGCAGGACTGGCAGGGGAAATAGTGATTTCCCTTTGAAGTCCTGTTGCTAGATGGATGCTGATTGTCTCATGTTACTGTAAGCATCGAGTAACTTAAAAGCGAGCTCTCAATTTACTGAGGAGAGGACAACAGGCAATGGAAAAGTATTTGTCAAGGATGCTAATGATTTCTATGTAAGGCCCACATGCCTAGAAAGCCAAAGAACTGCAAGTAAAATTGATTTCTAGAAATCATTTTCCAAGAAGAGAGTTAGATACGCTGACACTGGGTACCAATCAGATTATTGACAAGACAAACAACGCAACACCTAGGTGAATTAATTTCTCACTAAGTGGCATATAAAGCATTTGAGGTTTGGATTTCGTAGATGACACAATTTTTGATCTGATATGTATGCATACACATGTATTTATACTTTATATAATATATAGACAACATGCCGCACATATGTATTATTATTTTATTACAATATAACTGAAAATGTAATAAATTGGTAGAAAGCAAAGACTTAGCAAGCACAAGGCTCAGGCTTTTAACCAGATTTCCTCTTATTTTCCTCTTGATCTTTGGAGTGCACAATACTACATACCAGGCATACCCTAGAGTGAATAGTTTGGGACTCGGTTCTCCAGTTCAGCTATGGCCCTAGCAATCTGGGAGAGCCTCATTGCTACATGAGATACATTGTGATACATTTGGCATCTAGGAAAGAACAGAATAAATACAAGTGATTGTGCAAGGAAGTCAGAGGCTGATCATATGACTGATAAGATTCTTCTCTGTCTTTTCTTCTGAGACTGGATAGGCCCTCTTGCCCATAAATTAGCTTCTCTTTATCAACATGTGCCACCTTAATATGATTCAAAAACTTTACTGGAGGTTCAATAAGGCTTCTGAGACTGGCCAGAAGTACACAGCAGAGTATGATGAGATATTCAGTACAGAATCATAGAATCACTTAGGTTGGAAAAGATCTTTAAGATCATTGAACCCAACTGTAAACCTAACACTACCAAATCTACCACTAAACTGTGTCCCTGAGTGCCACATCTACATGTCTTTTAAATACCTCCAGGGATGGTGACTCAACCTCTTCCCTGGGCCACCTGTTCCAAAGCTTGATGCATGTAACGGTATATAATTTATTACATACTATGACATCACACAAACAACTTTGCTTGTAATATGCATCAGCCTTTGTAAGGGAGAATTAAGTATCCTGAAAATATCTTTAACTTGATATTATGATGCATGACATTCATTGTAGGGGTCTTTGTTCTCAGATATGTCATTTGCTGACAAAGCATGTGTATGCACCCTGATTATATATTGATCATGTAAACTATTTTCCCCAAAAAATATTTGACAAGAAATAGCTGTGGTTTTTTTTTCCTGTCAGCCTTGTTGAAGTGGAGAACTGTTGGCATATACACTGAGTTTATATAAGCAATGACAAAAGGTCAATTGTTTTGGAAAGATCTAACTCTAATATCATCACTTTAATCCAAAGTGAGTCTTTGTATGTCATTCTTTCACACTGCAAACCTAAACATTGTTTGTACTCCACCTTTTATATCATAAGAAGCAAATCCCCCACTGTAGAAAGGTCCCAAAGAAATCAGGAGATATCTGGAAACTGATAGTGTTTTTTTAGAGAAAATCATGCTGCATATCTGAACTATCCTTAGAAGTTCTTTTGATTACTACCCTATAGCATTCTATAAATATATCTGCCATGTAGTGGCATAGTATTATGAAACAAGGGTGTAACGAGGATCCGAATAAAATAGAACTGAACTAAAACACAAAACAAAGTCTGGTCTTGCAAAATATCTATCATCAGTAAAGAATAATTTGAATTAGAACCACAATCTTAACTGCTACCTTGTTGTAGCAATAAATTTTTTCCATTCTATATAATTTGTACAATGGTCTAAGGACTGGCAGTTGGGACATAAATTCCTATGCATAAGCACAAGAAAGTTATTTTTCTCTTTGAAATAGGCTATTTTTGTTGCAAAATAGTGTGCTTAATTGGATTATACTGGTAATTTACTTGACTACAGAGGGATATTTTTTCTCGGGTTTTAAGTGCTTGGAGACTAGCGATGATATCTACTGAGTGAATTTAACCGTGGTGCTTTCCATATCTTGAAATACAAAGTTTTTGAGGTGACCCTTGATCCTTATTAATTCTGATCTTTATCATGCTGGATAGAAACTCTTCCCAGTATATTTGAATCTCCCAAGGACACACACTTATTATCCACAGAAAATCTCAGGCTTTCATCTAGAAAAATTCCATCCCCATGTGATATTTAAGCAGCTAGCTGCTAGAGCTTTACAGCATTGTTTCTCTCTAATAAGCAAGCATTCATCACCCAAAGGTGCAGTTTGTCTTCTGAAAATGATGTAGGAGCAAATATAGCCCAAAATGATGACTCATTCCAGTGGAATGGCCTCTGGAGACTGCTACAAAGAAATAAGTTTAATATTGCTATATAATAGCTTAAATCTAATTGAAAGAGTATTCACTACCTTTCATTTAAGTTCCACTAAGTTCTTTTATGGATGCAGGTGGCTGAAATAACAGTATTTTCCAAATCTAAAGTATTGACTGAGATCTTTACCTCAGGCAGAAAAAACACCACAACTGTAGCTTCCTGGGACTTTTAACTCTCCAGCAGGATAAATGGATGTGTGCGTGTAAATACGTGCATGTAAGAGAGAAAAATCAAGCTGCAAATCTCAGCTCAGAAATAGCCTCCAGAGGAATCACCAAGAGATCCAGATTATTCCTGATAACATTGCCCCCAAGAACGACCTTGTAGGAGTACTGAAGGGTTCTGGCAGAAAAAGAAGTTTGATACCATTGGTAAGGAAATGGCCTCTAGTTTTTCAAATAGTATGTTTTTGAAGAAAACGAGGCTGCATACATTTTTATTGGTAGAGTAACATCAGTATCTTCCTCCAATGAGAATAATCTGTAAAACCCTCAAACTTCTGCAAACTGCTATCACAGATGGAAACAGCCTTGTGTAGGGTTTCCCACTTCATTTGCATACCCCAGATATGGGTATCTGCTGCGTATCATCCATTGAAGACACACTGATCTGCTGCGCACTTGTGGTTGGAACATGGTTGCAACCAAAACTGGCGTTGATGCTTCTTCATTGTGTAATTGCTTGTATTACCTAAAAACCTCCTCTGAATAATTCTGAAAAGGAAAGAACAGAAATCTTCAAAGAGTGCCACAGATATGGGTTCTCTTAAGTCCTGCACAGCAGTGATGATTTTTGTTCATCATTTATGGAGTTTGGTATCCATCTCCATATTTGCGATTATGACAGCAACAGTCTAGAACAGTCTGCCTATAATAGCAACAGCTACAATTACCACTGCTATTGCTACTGCTACTACTACGACAACAAAAAGAAGTTTAAAAAACCTCAACCTCTTTGAGCATTTCCCCTTCTGCTGTTTGCTTGAATGAAGATTAATATACTTGAAAGAGCTTTTGGCTACCTGGAAAGATTTAAAATTACTTACCTAAACCCCAGCTGAAATCCTGACAGCCAGCTAAAATAGACATCCCTAGTCAGTCACGAATCCCACCTGTCTGAGGTACCTCTTTAAGTATAAGATGAATCACTCTTTTCTGATATTAATTTACTTCCATTTCTTTCTCAGGAGAGCTGAATAATTTCAGTCCCTGCATTAGAGCTGAGACCCAGTACGAGACCTCTTCTGTGAGGACAGGTTGAGAGAGTTGGGGTTGTTCAGGCTGGAGAAGTGATGGCTCTGGGGAGACCTTATTGCAGCCTTTCAGTACTTAAAAGGGGCTTATAAGAAACATGGAGACAGACTTTTCAGTTGGGCCTGTAGTGATAGGACAAGGGGTAATGGCTTTGAGCTAAAAGAGGGTAAATTCAGACTAGATACAAGGAAGAAAACGTTTATGATGAGCGTGGTGAAACACTGGAACATGTTGTCCAAAGAGGTTTTAAGTCCCCCATCCTTGGAAACATTCAAGATCAGGTTAGAGGGCTCTGAGCAACCTAATGTGGTTGAAGATGTCCTTTCTTACTGTGAGGATGGTGGAATAGATGTCCCTTAAAGGTCCCTTCCAGATGAAACCTTTCTGTTTTTCTATGATGCTCCTGCACTCCCCAGGTACTGCTTCAAGACAGTCCACACTAGGCTGTCCGTAAGATGGAAATTTCAGTTTATAGTTTTTTTACAGTGTATTGGTCCTGTGAAGATCTGGGCTAATCTAGACATTTCCCTAAAGCTTGGAAGACTCACAAGATTTACAGTAATATTTTTTGTAAGAAAAGTTTTTTTGTCACAATCCATACTCTGTGAAACAATGTAGCATCCAACTGTCCAGCTTCTAGTAGTTGCTTGGTCTTAGACAAAACATACTATTTATTTGCATTATGATTCGGTAGCTCCATAATATATGATGACATCTTAAAAACAGAGTTAGAGAGGTAACTCAGGAAGCTACATCCTGCATTATATATGCTATCCTCATTTAATTCTGTACCCTTTTCAATTATCTTTAAAATCTTGTGGAAGTGGGAGATCATTTCAAGGACAGTCCTATTTTCTTTTTCATAAAACAAGGTCTAGAGTCCAGTCGTAATGATTTTGAATGCCAGCTTGGTATAAAGCTTACAAATTCTCACAGCATTCCAGGAAACTGATCCAGGCCCCAAATTGGAAACACATTATGTAACTGTATCTCACAAGAGAAGAAATTAGATTTATTGATTAGGGGCTTTATCAAATAATACCTCACACGGAAGTGTGAAGCTGTCTATGGGGCATGCCTGATTGCAATCACGGACCATTAACAAAGGAATAAACTGGCTTAAGCACATTAAGCATTTACAGGATATACGGAGCAGTGTTAAAATAAAGGATGTCATAAATTGTGAGCTGCAGCACTTTTCAAACAGCCAGTCACCTCTGCTGTGAACCTTACTGTATTTTAATTGTCTGAACTGTGCTGTTATCCTAGTCTCCATCTTTAGGAGCAAACTCAAGTTTAGCCCGAGGTTATTGCAAGGCTTGATAATATTTTAACATGTTTAACATTGTCTCGGCTTAGATAACCTACAGTCTGCCTAGCCAGAAAATGCTAAAAAACCCTACATGTTTGCCTAATGAGAGGTTTTCAAGCAGCCATTCCATTCTGAAACTTGCTTTTCCATTAGCACATAAAGTGGGAACAAACCCTGGATAATTATCATTCAGATAATCTTTTTATAATACTCATTATACTGGATTTTGTTGAATCACTCATTCAAACATATCCATTTTCACAGAATCACAGAATCAGAGGATTGTAGGGGTTGGAAGGGACCTCGAGAGATCATCGGGTCCAACCCCCCTGCCAAAGCAGCTCCCTAGCACATATTGCACAGATAGGCGTCCAGACGAGTCTTGAATATCTCCAGAGAAGGAGACTCCACCACCTCCCTGGGCAGCCTGTCCCAGGGCTCTGTCACCCTCACTGTGTAAAAGTTCTTCCGCATGTTGGTGCAGAACTTCCTATGCTTCCTTGCACTCCACGCCATTCAGTCAGGTGGTAGCTATGCTATTGGAGCCCACATATTCCTATTCCCAGCTGTAAATTTTTACTTTCTTCACCATTTTATTCCTTATACTTCATTCGAGCATTTCTGTACAGAAGATCTCAGCAATACTCCAAAAGTGTGAATGCATTAAAAAAGGGATGAAGAACAGCTATTTATACAAACGCCTACAAGCAGAAGAACTACAGTTGCTTCTCTTCAGTTAAAAAAAGCCATCTGGCAATGAGCCCTCTGCCACTGCAGCTCCAGGATGAGTCCAGTGCCTATGGTCAACTCTAACCGTACTTCAGCCAGTTCAGGCTTTGATAGTAATATATCTCTTTTATCAGAGATGTCAGGTTCTTGGAAGACTTCACCAGTGCTGGTAGCCACCACAGTTAGGGAAAAATGAGCTTGAGTATGTGCACCTGGCCATGTTGCAGTCACACCTCCCCTCCTGACGCAGCCCAGCTTCAAGCAGTCTAAAGGTTTGCAGTGCATAAGCTTACAAGAGTTGTGATTTTATGGGACATATTAATGGAACTCAGTTGCCTTGGCGCATGTATGCTGCAATTCATTTGATACCATTGCGTTGTGTTACAGTCCGAAAGCTCTCCTTGGGCGTGTTGTCCAGCTGTGCCAAGAAAGAGGAGAACTTTCCAGTTTTGTAATGCTTTCCTCTCAGCGAGGCTTTGTAGCTGGCATTTCAAAAGGACTCATTTTTACTGCCTCAAGATTTCAGTGTGCGTGTTACAAGATTTATACTATTTATCACTACTTACAGGTAACTGGATTGTTTCTATTGATAGGAGAGCTAAGAAAATAATAATACAAAAAATAGATATTACTATATAATATATTATAAACACACTGTGAATTAAATATATTTATAAATTATTATTAATAATATCAATAATAAGTTTCTTCAAGATGGCATATCTGACATCTACATTTCAAACTCAGAATATTGTTGTGTAGTCTGCTGTTTCTTCAGTGGATGAAGGCTTAGGAAACACCACAGCTGTCAAAAAGAGGTAATAATCCATTCAGTTACTGAAAAATAAATACAATGCAAAAGAAATGCAGAGGAATATTTGCATCTAATTAAAACTATCAACTGAAATTAAACAGATGCATTAGTGCAATTATTAGTGGAATAATTCTGTGCATACTTTGGTAGAGGTAGAATGCTGAACTGCAGTAGTTTCCATGAAAGCTTCTATTCTACTGCTGGTCTTTACTTTTATAAGAAAAAATATTAATGTAATTGTATGCTCTTGACGAGTACCAAAACTAAAACTGTTGAAATGAGTTATGGGATTTCATTTTAGAGCCAAGACATTAAACATGGTTACTTATCAGTCACCCAGCAGCTTATTTAGTTTGTCACTCATCTGCACTGAACTCGATAGTCCAAAATCAATATACTGCAGCTGCAGAATAAATACAATATATGCCCTTGGAAGAGGAAAGCATGTGGTATGTAAAATGATGGGTAGGATGATCAAAGTAAAAATGAACAATAGATTTTTATTTTCTCCCTTCCCATCCAGACTCTAATAAAGAGGAGTTAGCACTGTAAAATGGAAAGTGTTTTCAACTGCATATGTCCATTCGTCATTTCTCTTACTACTTCTGTTAATATAAAAAATAGATGATGGAAACTCTTGGTTTTCTAAGAAAACTGTCCCAATAGGGATATTGTGTGAGTGCACATACTTCCTCACATATTTTATTATTCCCATATACAGACACATATGTACAGAAAGTCATATACCCAGAGAGACACATCCTTTGTGTACATTGAGAATGAAAGAAAGAATTGTATTGGTTAAATTAATTTTTTGCATGTTTATTTGACTGGCAAAAATACCAATTCTTTATGGCAAGCTTTTGTTAGCTGAAATAAATGTTTAATTAAGCAAAAGTGTGCAAAGAAGTACTCATATTCAAAATGCCTCATGAAGATTATCTAATTAATCCCTACAACTTCTCCAGGTCCCTCTGTAATATTTCTCTATTAAGATGCTATTTACTCCCACTTCTAGCTAATTAATGCGGATGCAAAATAAGAACAGACCAATCCCTCTGGTCGCAGCACATCTACCTGCCACAGCTCATTTTTCTGCTATCTATCATCATTCTTTATTTATAGACCCAAGGTGGTTTAAATCCACATGACTTTGGGTCACTTTATGAAAGGTATTTAGATAATTAATGATGCAGATATGTGATACTTCGAAAAGACCTTGGTCTGAGTTCAGAACATGCTTTATAAATACATAAAAATACAACATGTGAAGACAGTCTCTGTTGCAGAGAGCTTGAAGTCTCAGCTGACAAAATCTTATCACCTCCTGTTTTTTACAATCAACATATTTTTCTCTGTTGTGTGTTCTTCCCACCTATTTGCAAAACCATAGCTTCTTTCTCTCACCTCCCTTTGCCAATGTAAGTTCACCCTGATCACTGCCTGCCCCCCCGCTTTCTGTGTAAGCCTTTAACGTTTGAACACTCTCAAGAGACTGTCCTACTATATGCCAGATCAATTTAGTTTTTGCAAAGCTTCATGGCGATGCTCTGTCCTGTACGATTAACTACATGTGAAACTATTTCTTTGCCCTCTATAGCAAGGTGAGATACAGATTTACTGCAATCACTTAGCAACACAGAATACTAAAAACAACAACAAAAAAATCGCATACATGATATCCTACAATATGAGTGAAAGCTAGCAGTATCAGACATCTTATTTCTCTGGTGTAATTCCAAAGCAGAAGCTGCCTACAGAGCTGCCTTTTACTCCATTAATGGAAAAATGATTCCACCTTAATTCCCAGACATTAATAAAAAACACTGAAAGAAGACCAGACCTTTTCTGATGGGCAGATAAACATGTGAATCAAACTTAAAAGCAAGAAATAAAGAAGCATACTAAAGTTCTCCAAGATAGATTGCTCTGAGAAGACAGGGTTTTGTAGAAAAGAGGAGGTTAATCCCAAATCATGGTAAAAAAGAAATCCCAGCACTCCATCCTACATTTTCTCCCATGACTGCTTCTCTCTGCTTGCTCCTGCTCCCCAGCCATAGCTCTGCAGCTCACACCACAGACACTTCTCCTTCATAGAGAAGTTACAGAGACAGCATCACACAAAAATGACTGTAGTTTCAGGCTTCGTTAACCTTTTGTGGATTTACTACTGATGGCCCAGGAGGCACTCTGCTTACTAAACCACTTCATTTATCAGATGCTATACTAGCTAACACAATGAAATTTGCCACCAGGCACACCTCTTTCAGAAAAGTTCACCCTAGGATAGATGAATGATAGGTAGAACAGATGCAAGTGATACAGACAATCTTATGAAAATACTTTATGGGGGTTTTGAATCCTGGAAATAGGTTTTTGATGGCTTTATGGGACCCTTCTGTTCCTTTCTGCCTACTCTTGAAAGATAGTAATGTCCAAACCAACAAGACGTACAGGTGGACTATATGAAAAATATGTAAAGAAAAGCCGGTACTCCAGGAACAAACATAGTGAGAGCAGCCTGGGAGCTTCTTTACTTCTTGCCATTGGGTAGAGTAACTGTACTGTCTGGCTGTACAGACCTGTCTCGTGCTTGTTGCTTTCAGCAACCTTGGTTCATTGCTTAGATCCATTCCTTCCCTCCAGTCTACTGCGAAAGAGCTTCTGCAAGCAGTCAGTAGAAAAGAAAGAGATAAAGATAGAAAGGGAGAAAGAGAGAGAGAAAAAGAGAGAAAGGGAGGGGAAGAGAGAAAGAGAGAGAGAAAGAGAGAGAAAGAGAGAGAGAGAGAAAGAGAGAAAGAGAGAAAGAAAGAAAAGAAAGAAAGAAAAAGAAAGAAAGAAAGAAAGGAAGGAAGGAAGGAAGGAAGGAAGGAAGGAAGGAAGGAAGGAAGGAAGGAAGGAAGGAAGGAAGGAAGAAAGAAAGAAAGAAAGAAAGAAAGAAAGACTAAAACAATTTAGCTGCTTCCCAATGTTTAATTAACAGGGGACTGAGAATCAGATCTCAGTAATTTTAGTTTTGGTAGGTGACCTGCCTAGTCACAGACGGTGGTCGCTGGAACGCAAAGATGCTCCGTCTGGATGTATCCCATAAAAACACAGCTTCAGACAGCTATCGGAAGTGCAGCCAAACACATGCTTATGTCAAAAATAGAAATTTGTCTGAGCTGTGTGTTGGCACTGCTTTGACAGGTATACGATTTATAAACTATTCCTTGAGGGGAAAAGGAAGGCAAATTGTTTAAACAAAAGTGTCGGTACTTTCATCGCCCTTTTTCTTGGGCAGCTCTTTCTGACCCATGGCTGTGTTCCAGCACTCTCTGATACCGATGGACTGCCGAGAAGCTTCTGTCTCTGAGCAACGTTGGGGGCTGTGTTCCTGGAAGTTAAATTATAACTTTGAAGAGAACTGACACACCTCCCCCCCACCCCCACACCCCCTGGTCTGATTAAAAAGATATACCACAATAAAAAGGGAAAGACACAGCTACATTTTGGCTTGAGCTTCCCAGACTTGGTGTGCTCACCTGCCACTAGCCAAGGTTGTGAGTGATGGTGGCCACTAGCTGCCATGAGTGTAGTCTCGAGGAGGAGGAGGAGTAATGCCCTTGCCTGCTCTTACCACATGCCTTCTCCTGCCCACCTGCAGGTGCTGGCCTGATCTGGCAGGATGACACCTGCACACAGGCGTGACTAGACTCCAGAAAGACTGGGATCTTCCCTGTTCAGGAAAGTAGTTCTGCAGAGGGGTCAGGAGCTGCCCTCCTATTTGCTGTGGATTGAGTGGGATTGCTTTTCACTTGAGGGCCTTCACTGGATGGACATGTAGCAGCTGGGCTAAAATGACCATAAGCACTTCTTCAAACTCATCAGAAGAGAGCTGGGAGCTGGAAGACACTGTACACCTCCAAAAAGAGCAGTCTGACTTTTCTCAGCAGCCCTGAGACTTGGCTGCCAGGCAGCGTATCACGGTCTCTGGCTAAATTCCCATTTGGCCGTAGGACTCTTGGATTTGGATCCCGCCTGCAGAGTGTCTCTGGCATGGTGCTTGAACTTTTTTTTTTTCTCTTTTTCTTTCTCTCACATCTCTTCGCTGCCTTTCTCAGCACCAGAAGGCAACGTCTTAGCAAGGAGAGGAGGGATGGACCTGTTAGCTGACCGTTCTGCTCTTTCCCTGAGCCTGTTTGTCCCTTGGAGAGACGGTGCTTCCATGCAGCTATGGGCCACATGCAAAACAAAACACTGCATGTCCTTGTGAAAGCTCAGGCCTCTGCTAAAATTGTGCAAATGAGCTTTCCCTGGAGAAGCAGAATTAACCTGAGTCACTCTACCTTTCACCTCTGTCTACAGCCAGCGGGAACTTAAAAAACATCAACAACAAAAAAAGCACTTTGGGACACTCTTTCTCAAGGCAAAATGGATACCTTGGAGATAAGCAACATCATGTTTCATTCCGCCAACTAACACATCTAAACAGCACCACATTGTAAAACATTGACTTCTATTGTCAAGGTTGCCTACTGTAATTCCAATTGCCATCAAAGAGCCTTTGACATTTTATCTCAGTCAATAGAGATAAACATTTTGTGCTCAATTAAAATGTTGTGCATTACAATAACAATTAACAGCTCCAGTCTCTGCAAAATCCTGTTTACCAAAGCAATTTGTGCTAATCTGTGACTATTCTGAGGCTTGAAGCTTGTCACCTTGTGCTGCACTGCCCTCTTTGGCCTCTTTTACAGTGGAAAGCTAGGTTGTTTTAGCAAACAATCAACTTGGCATGCCCTCTGTTTCAAACATGCAGCTGGAGACATCCATAGAAGTCTAAAGGATATAGGGTATATTTTTTCAAAGCACGGAAGAAATTTAGAGGTCCTTCATCAAGACTTAGACACCTAGGTAACACTTGAGCGGGCAGATCACATCCTGATTTACGGAACTCCCTATAACCTTAATGGCAGTTGTGGCTCTTGGTCTACCAGCTGCTTGGAAAGCCTCCAGTCACGTTTAACAGTATGTCAGGTGTCTATCACCTTTGGCTTCAGGATTACTCATGACAAGCAATATGATTTATAGCAGAACTAACTTAATCTACCCTGCACTTCACATAGAAGAACTCTTGATGTGTTCCAGCCCAGCCAGATTTTTGTAAATTACATAAACCAAATACAAGGACTTTCACTTAAGGGCAGAATCTTTACTAATCTGTAACTTAATTGACTATGATGTGAGCTTTGACTAAGAAAGAGCTGTGATATAAGGCTATATTTGATTTTAATGGAGTAGATGACCAAATTCATAAAACCCAACCAGTCACTATCAAGCATTGGCCCTTGATTCTGCTGCCTGCTCTGAAGGGATCGACTGCTCAGTCATGTTGGTGGCTGCTCAACACCAGTGGTCCTTGCATACTAAAGAGGGCTAAGTTTTAAAAGTGGTTTGACCTATAATCTGTATGACTTTGATCTAAAGTTCCATGTGAGATTTGTGAACACAAGCTCTCACACACAAGGCATAATTTTATTTCCATGTGGAAAGTAAAAAAAACTCCAAGAAAAAAACCTTTTAAAAAAAAAAGTGATAGAACTGTTGGGAAGAGGTGTGCTTTGCCAAGAGTAAGTCAGATGTAATTAATACAAATGAAGCTCAAGTCTTCCACACAGTTTAAATATACATCTTTAAACTATGGTCTAGTTAACAAATTATATATATATATATATATGCATATAATCAGCAGCAGGAAATTGCAAATTTCAGCTGAATAAGAAGCAGTTGATTGTGACAGAAAGTTTATAAACAAGTGACTTAGTGTCCTTTTGCTTTTATTTTCATTATTTAGTAGTGCATTCAAAAAATGCACAGTTCCAAGAGGTCTAAAGTATAATTCTGACATATTTAATTCAGTCTGATTACTCTGAAACAGATTTATTCGCATCTTTTAAATGGATTACCATACACACAATTCATCACACAGTACTTTCCTCTGTACTCTCTCATCTGTATCTACAGCAGGATTTATTTTTTCCCGAGGAAAAAAAAAAAAAAAGCAAACAAAACCTCCACATTTCTGTTTTCACTTGCAATTTCCTCGAAGTCCTTCCACCATGCTGCTGGGACAAGTCCTTTATAGTCACCACAATATTGCCATGTTATTTTCTACATCCCGGGTAGCAGCAAGGGGAACTAATTCACACTGGCTGCAGATCCACAGGCTCACATGTGCTTAGCATTAATATATAATCAAGGACACATAAAATCATATCATATTAAGCTTAGCTATAACATGCAGCCAGTTTCCAATGTTAATTGACACTGTATGTCTAACTTAATATTAAAAAAATGTATCTATATGAAGTGGAAGACATATCTGAGCATGTATTAGGACATACACGTTCTGACAGAGATTTATACAGCTATTTGAACACACACGTACGAGTATATACCTGCATACATACAAAGCAGGGTTATAGTTTTAGTAAAAATCCCCCAACCCACTGTATTGTCATTTTGCCGAACTCTGCTATTACACAAGAAAACCCAAAAGACCGAGGGGTGTAAGGGAGGAAGGTTGGAAAAGTAGTTAAGGCCAGTTCTGAATGAAGGAATGCCTCAGGGTATGAGATTCATTTGTCTTTGTACTAATGGGTTTATGGCTTGCTTTTTAAACAGCCAGCTGGGGCCAGGGAAGGGGTGGGTAGGTGAGGAGGAATTACTAATCCCGACTCCTGCCCTCCCCATCTGCCGCCAGCCAACTCGGGCCCTGCCTGCCCTCCCCCCCCCCCACTGCCTGCCCCCGCTGCCTGCCCGCACTGCTGCCCCCGCTGCCTGCCCGCACTGCTGCCCCCGCTGCCTGCCTGCCTGCCTGCCTTCATTGCCTGCCCCCGCTCCCTGTCCGCACTACCTGCCCCTCTGCTTGACGACAGCCGGTACCAAGCCACCGGCCGCGGGACAGTCACAGGTCAGAGCTCTGCAGGACAGAAGATGACATGTAGAGCAGAGCATCTGTCTTGTGATTTGCGGGAGCGGTACGTGAGACGCTAACGCCTGCCGGGACACGGGGGACGCGGCGCGCCCTGCTCGGGCTCTGCGCTGGAGCACCCCGCGTTTTGCTCCTCCTCCCCTGCGCTCGCAGGGCGCCAAACTCGCCCCGTTCTCGGCAGTGCTCGGCCTCTAGAGGCTGCATGCATACTGCCTTGCTAATCTGCATGAAAGTGCCTGGGTACGGGAGGGAAACAGCAAGACATCTTATCTTTGAAGAGATCTCGAGGCCTTTTGAGTTTACTGTTGTTGCAGTCGTTGTTTAGCATATCCTTGAAGGTTTGGTCTGAGGGACAGCTGGTGGGAATGCAATTTAGCTTGTTAAAATGCAGCAATTATTTAAATATACACCAAGCAGGAAAGCAGAGGCAGAGTCAGTTTCCTCTGTTAAAGTGTTACAATATGGGTCTTTCTGGGGGAAAAAAAAAAAAAGAGAGAGAGAAAAAGAAAAATAAAGAAACTAAAAAGAGCAATGCAATTTGCAGAAAGAGCATTAAAATCATTGCAAAAAGAAATTCAAGCAGTTTCAGGCCTGGAAGCAAATCTTTGTATTGTCGCCTGCGGTTGTTCAGCTCCAGTTTTCATCTAGTTTATTCTTAAAAAAAGTTTGTGTGTGAGAATGAAGTGAGAACGAAGTCACCCCCCTGTTTGTCAGGGGTGTGACTGGCAAAACCTCCAGCGTGACCACAGACGCTCCTGTAATAGCACTTACTCACTCGGGGAGGTCTCTCGCTGGTGTAAACCTGATGTTTACCAGCACAGCTTGTCGGTACGATGTACTTGTACACTATTGCAAGAGGAGCAAATCACATCCGGCACAGATGGAGCCCTGGAGTGCCCTTTTTAGTTAAGAATTAGGAACAAGGATGCCACAAGCAGCAGGAATATTGGTGTGGTGGAGTGCAGAGCATGGTGCAAAGCATTTATAGTCCAGTGATTTCTAATCCCAAAGTCACACTCAAAAAAAGGCTCAGTACAAGTACCCCCGGCAAAAATTTTGGCTGTGACTTAGTGCAGGGCAAGGCTGGAGGTTTCTGCCTGTTGCTACCCTGCGGCTGCAGAAACAAGCCAGGGCCGTGGCTGCATATCCTAAGTTTATCTGCTCCAAGGGGGTGCAGCAAGGCTGGAACTGGCAGCAGAACACCCGCAGTGGGGAAAGCAGCCAGGGGAGGGTGAGCACGGGGGTGCATGGGAGACGTGGAACTGCTTGTTTTCTGAACGAAGTCCCACAGGCATGGTGGAAGGCACGATGCTTGGCACAATTACGCTGCTCACACTCAAAGGGTATGGAAATGATTTCTTTCCTGACTGCAATCTGTCTCCTCTAGTGGGATTAGAGAACGTGTAACGGGGTTGCCTTGGCACAGAAAGGCTAATGTGCCGTACCAGTGCCTGATGGAGCCTGCGCTCTGCCCTTGCGTGCTCCCCAGCTCAGATGCAGTCCCTCCCCAGACCCTTCCTGAAGGCCAGTAGTTCTGCTGGCTTCCTTTCACTGGCTGGGAGCCAAATGCCACAATTTGGTTCAAAGTATCAAGGAAGACCTCCTATGGGGCTGGTTACTGAAACCCAGAAATATCACATTGTTGAGGGGAGAGGGCTAGCTGCTACCAGATCAGCAGCATATATCTGCTAACGCTGCACATTTCTCTGCATCAGGCATCATTGACATTTTATCCTCTGGTTTGTAATAACTCTTTCAATGCCACGGGACTGCCACTATTGCTTCACTAGCATGTTCCCTCAAAAAATCAAGTGCAAAAGCAAAGGTCTATATGTAAGAACCAGTGATCCCTCTCCGGGGCTTGTGGCGCTGCCTGTCACTTAAACTCTGCTATCTACTGCTTTCCAAAGGCGTTCCAGAGAAATTCTATCCCAAATGGCTCACCACGAAGGGGTTAACGCTGTAGCAGCCTTGCTGGGTGGATCAAATTCTTGCAAGAGCTCTCTCTCCTTGCTTTGTTCTTTAGTGGGATGCATTCAGCAAGAGCTGCCTTAACGCTGTGGGATCTGTGGTCCTTCCTCCACCAGAGCCCTCGCTCTTCTCTCCGACGTGGAGGCATTGGGGCTTCAGCATGATCTCTGTTTGGTTTTGGCCAGGCAGGAACAATCTCTCTTTCATGCTGTCGCAGCAGCGGCTCCACATCAGTAGACTCTGCCCCTGGGACCCTGGCTCCCGGACAGCGGCAGCCACTGACACTTCTGTGCAGTCAGGCAGAACAGGGAGAATGTGCCTCGTCTATTCACTAGGGAGGGAAGCCTGCGCTCGGCAAGAAATCTGAACAGATGCCACTTAGCTGGCTCAGAAATTAATCTTCAGTTACTTAGTATTGCCCAGGCAGTCTGTCCAAGCATCCAGCTATCCCAAACCACTTCCATACCAAAGGCTTTGCTCTTTGTGATCCGTACATGCTATTGGCATCTTCATTTAAATCCTCATGCAAATATTACATAAAAATGCTTCGGATCATTCTTTGGCACTGGGTCCTGCAGGCAAGGGATGGCCTGTGGCTGAGCCACCAAGCTCTGTCAGCCCCCAGACTAGGATGCACAGACATGCCAACCCGCCATGCACCATGCCGCTCCCCACTGGGACTGCACCCACACCTGCTCTAGCTTCTTGGCATTTAAATTTGCTCTTAAAACCACAACCACAGATTCCTGTGATCACAACAGTCAAAAGTTTTATGTTGTTTTATTGCTCAGAAAAATTGCCTTGAGTTAGAGATCTCCCCATGTTATGGTATATCCTTAAAATGTAGGAATTAATGGTGCCTTTGCACCCATGTCAGACATAGGATGCTGTCTGCAGAGCAACTATTGGTGATCTGAACTGTAGCTGGGAGGATACGCCCCAGGGTTTCAGAGGTGTTGGCACATGGTCATGGTCTTGGTCCTGGAGGGGCTCCCCAGCTCCCCATGCCTTCTCTGCTGGTGTGGCCACTGATGGAGCACTGAGGTTAATGGTCTCAAAACTTTATACACATTCAAGTAACCATCTGGCCAACCATCTGAGGTGTTTTCTGAGGACATTCCCTTCCCTCTTCCCTCGCTTGCTGCTTACCTGCACTACACCAGAAAGGCAGAACTGTCCTCTTTCAGACCTAGTCAGTCTTCAGGAGCTCATTGGGTATCAAACCCCAAAGTGTTTTGAACTGACACCTTTGTTCTCTGTCAGGCAAGGGACAGATGTGGAGGTTGACAGCACTTTGGCTCTGTCCTGAACGAAGCCTTGAAGACAACATCTTGGGGACCCTGAGGCATTGGTTCAAAAGTCAGACATCTAAAATATCTTCTAGCAGCAAAGCCTATTTGAAAGAAATGGGACAATATCACAATTGTGTCATCAACATTTATTCGAGTGTCCAAACCTGCTTCCTTTGAGTGCTGTTGCATCTGTTCTATTAGCATTCATTTTCTGTGAGCATTGCTGTATATGAATTTATCCTCAAAACCAGTTTCCAGGTTGGTCAATTTTAAGCAAATATTTGAGAGCATTTACTTGATGTGCATTCTGAACCCAAACTAAGAGTGTTTGCCCCACATAAGCCTGACAGAAGGAGTTTGTAGTGGTGAAGAGTCCATGAGCAGGCAGACCCTATCCCCGGCACCAGCAAGAAACAGCTTATGCAGAAGCTGAAGGTTATGAGGAACCAGCTGCAGAGTTATCTGACAAATAATTCATAGACCTGAGCAAGTTTAATGACAGACATGTCATCCATGTTTAAATTCAAGTCTGAATAAAACCAAAGCTTTACAATGGGACAAAAATGGAAAACAACAACTCTGTTTTAACAGGAAATTCCAAGGTTCCAGACAAAAACCTTCTAAACATTTTTGCAGCTTTCGGGGAGAAGACACAGTGTTGTTAGATTTGCTTTATAAATCACTGTCTTTACTACTCATAGGTGCATTTTTCAACAAACACCCTCTTAAGGGGTAAGAAAGAAGGAGCTTTTATGTTTCAGCAAAACTAGGATCTTTCTTTAGAGTCCCAGACTGATCTAAACACAATAGTGTAAATATCTAATTTTTCATAGCTTCCTGTAACAAGCGTCCCAAGGCTTCCTTCGGGCCCATCAGCTGAACATACCTTGTAGTCTCAGGGCTGATCAATTCTGCCCTCCAGAAGTAGGAGCCAGAAGCTCAGAGGGGTTAGACACCACACCATACCTCTGCATTACAGCTTCGTCTCCATTGGCTCTGCAGTGTTTTTACCTCCTTTTTCATCAGTCGCTCTTGATGAATTTAAGATTCACTATCATACAGACTACGGATTTGGAACAAATAACCCTTTCATTTAGTTAATAACAGCAGCATAGCTATAAAGCTATAATAGTTTACGACTTTCAGGACATAACCTGCAACCACAGACAATACAAATTATATTACACTGTGTTTTATTGCTCTTTGAGGCCCACTAAGAGGCTCAGTGCTGTTTCATAGCCCAGAGTAGCAGCTCTTTATTCTTTTTAACACATAGTTGAAAAATACTTTAATTCTGTTGCAAGATGGTGTGTTCGGGGTTTTTTTTTGCGAGCCCACCCTCAAAGCTGCACGTAGTTCACTTACCCTACGATGCAAACCAGCACTTCCTATACAATTAAAGGAGAGCCTGCGTGCACAGGGAGAAATGCCGCCTTCTGCGTGCGCTGCTCTCTGCACAGGGGAGCTCCATTTTGAAAAAAACACACAAGCAACCAACAAACAACAGCCAAGAAACAACAACAGCAACCAAAACCAAACCACGTTTTGATAATCATTTGCAAAGACATGACATCTGAGACGGGGAATAAACCTCAGAAATCGCAATTCCTTCCTAAAATGCCCTTTGTTTATTCAGGCTGTGTGCTCAGATGCTGAAGGAATCACAAGCACTGCTGTCGCAGCTTCTTAATCCTGCCTCTTCTTCTCTTGGCCTAAGACTGGGCGTGGAGCGGAACAGAAAGGAGTAGCCATGTTTTCTTTAAATGGAGGGTCTAAATAAAAAATGAAGCTTCAGGAATCGCAAAGGACCAGAGGGAGCGAGCGAGCGAGCAAACCAGCCCTGCCTTTTAAAACGGGGAAAGGCCATGTACTTTTTTTCTGCTGCACCTGCTGCCTGCGCAGCGTTGTATTATTGAAGAGGACTGCAGTCCGATCTGCATATCAAATAGCTGATTTGTAGATGAGGTCATTCATTTTGTGGTCGTATGTTTGCTGTGGTGGGGATGGGCTGTTGCCTAGCAGTAGGCCACAAAGTCCCAGCAGGTTTCTTGAGTCAGCAGCCATCCTCCTCTCCCCTCACCACTCCCCTTCCCTCATCGCCAATTCAAATCTAGTCTTGACCTTAATAAATAAAACTCCAAAATGTTCGACTCCTTTCTAAGTTCAAAGTACGGGTGATACGCTGTGAATTGACAGCTTCCTTTGATGATCCATTGGTTTGGTGACTCGATAAAGCAAAATACAGATCCAGAAACCTTGGTACCACGTGAATGGAAGGATGATAGATAGCGCCTCGCTGCAAAAACACCCTCTGAGAGGCCGGGCTTGCCTTGGTGCCTGGGTATGCTGCTCCGCTGCTGGAACATGGAAGAGGGGATTAAAAGATCAGCACCACATTTATTTAAGTATTTAAACACGTCAGAAATGGTTTTGTAAAATTTGAGCTAGTTTTCGTGTATGACTCTCAAGGAATCAATTATGCCTTTCCTGTTAATTTTGACAGCCACTTCACAGTGGGCAATGCTCATTTGAAACACTTTTTAAGAGGTATTTTCTTCTTTCAAAAGCAGCTCAAGCTACTTACTTGTTAAGAAGTACAGCACATCAAGCTGGTGGAAACAGAAAAAGAAATCAGTCACCGTTTCAAATTAGAAAGAGAAGAAGAAGAAGAAAAAAAACCCCAAAACCCAGGGCAGAGGAGATGAAAACACTGGAGTACAAAGCTGCCTTTAGAAACTGCAATACATATATGTTGTCACCAATTGGTGCCTGATAAGTTGGCAGAAACTGCCGTTTAAGTGCTTTTATTTTAGGAGTGATCTGCTGACAAAAGACACATGTGCAAACCATGCCATTTAGATGAAGGAGTCATATTCACTTTTTGCAAAGTACAATTTATTTATTTTTTCCAGATTATAATGTTTTCTAGGAAGAAAGGAGTACAAAGACCCCTCAGCCCTAAAACAAAACCAAACATCTCAGCGCAAATTGGAGCCTTGATAGCTCAAAGCAACAGCCTCACAAACATCTATTAGAAGCAGGAAATGTCTAATGGAAAACTTACAAACATCTGATACATGAAAGGGAAGGCACAAAACAGGAAAGCAGAGGCATGAACAGCTAATTGCTGTAGATTCCTTGCAACATTCGCTGAAACACAGCAAGACACATCAGCCAGCTCCACAGCACTATTAAAGTCTTAGTAAGAACACTTAGAAAAGGAGTGCTTACGAAAAAAAAACAAACCAAAACCCACAAACCAAAAAAAAAAGCTAATACTTTGGACAAAATTCTGCTGGTGACTGAATTTACAAGGATGCTTTGAAGGTGGCCAGAGGCATCCTGGCATGCTGCTTCTCAGCTAATCCCTGTTATGAAATCTTGCAAAAAAGAATAATTTCAAAAAGTATGCTTAGTATTCACACTGAAGCCTAGGTATGCAAGCAAGCTATAGAACTTGCCAGCTATTGCATATGTAACCAAACTGCAGCTGAAACTTGCGCTTAGTTTTTGACAAGCTCTGGTCCATCTAAGGAAAATATGAAGTTTTGAGCGACAGCAATGCATTATGCTGGAGCATGGACATGCAGCAAATACACAGCACCTATTCTTGCCTCTTGTAAATGCCTGCTGCTTGTCTGATTTGAATAAAGTTATGCCTGCTACTGTCAGAACTGAATTTGGCTCATGGTCTTCATGCAAATTGCCGCTTGCCTGAATGTGTGCACCATATTAAGAATGCAAATATGTTTGGTCTAGATGATTGTTCCTTTATTTGCTGTACACCCTAATTCACAAGGAGCTGAATCAGGGTAGTTTTGGTGCGTGTGAGAAGGCAGACTCAGACAAAAATACATGAAACTGTTTGCAAATAAGTTAATTATGTCAATAGATCTGATCTTAACAGCCACCCTTGCTGATGTTATGTATGTGGTTTCTTGGACATAGCCAACAGAAAAAAAAAACCCAACATTTGGGGGGAAAGGAGTTAAAAAAATAAAAAAAGGAAAGAAGTCACTCTTCAGGATGTGAAATAAAGTACCTTTTTCCACACATACCCAAATGAGATTATGTCCAGGATTCCAGAATTTCCTACCTCTGATGCTTTGAGCTCCAAAGGCCAGAATGTACCATTTCATTTTTGCCTGAATTTCAACACACAGACGTCCTGTGAAGTTAATCGTTTGAATTTGTCTATTGGAAAGAAATCCAACATTGAGCTGGAGACATCTGGAAATCTAAAAAACAATTCCTCCTTTATAATTTGTTCAAATGAGTGATAACCATACCCATTAAAAATGTATATCCTATTTCTCATTTGAATTTCTATGATACAGTTTTTCGTTCCTTCTCACTTCCAGCTGTTATTCTGAAACTTTGCCAACCTTCTGTGAGGCACTTTGAAAAAAAATGTAAAAATTAAGATCTAAGAAAAAAGAAATAAAAAGACAACAAAGTAGTGTTTCTAGATTTCAGACATAAATTAATAAAAAACCACCCTTAAATTACAAAATAAATTCAGTGAAATCTTACATTTTTTGTTCTGCTTTCAATTTTTCTTGCACGCATTGTGAAAAATATATTAAATTATTTAGAAGGGAAGGCTCTGAAAATTAGTGATACCCTATTTCCTAATGAAAAACAAAAACAAGGAGACAAACAAAATCTTTTTGGCCATATTTTCAGTGCATGCTATTCTTTTCTGTGGGAAAATTCACACATTCCTTACACCGAGATATTAAGTTTGAACTCTCAGTCATTTAATTAGTTCCCAATTCAACAAAGCGTTTAAGCATGTTTTCGAAGCACAAAGCACTTAAGCACATTCTTATTCGGTCCCTGAATAGGAGGGAGTGCTGAATCACACTGGAAGCTCTCACGGCAGAGCCCAGGGCGGCCTGGTAGGCCACAAAGCTTGCAGGCTTCTCTCTGATTTTATCCCCCAGCAAGAAGGGGTATGGTAGTGATTACATCACGCCAAGAATTAAAGCCAGGCCTGGTTTGAAAAAGCAAAACTTTTCTTTTTTTTTTGCAATCCTATATCATGTCGCAAATTTATAATACGAAATTGAAAACACACGTCTGCCATAGGAAGGAGGTGGGGGGGATAAGAAGAAGAACCCATTGGGGATTTATATTTTGGTTTTTTGACAAGAATAAATTTGAATATCTGTACAAATAGTAAGCAATAATCTGATAAATCCCTATAACAGTGCAACCAGATTTCCTCTGTGTTTCGGGTACATGGGATATGAAAACATAGGCAAACATAATTACATACACAACCAGACAGAAAAGTACACAATTTAGGCTTCCAAAATCTTCAGCTGCAAGGTACCTGAGGGATATCTGCCCACACAAATACACACACGCACACAGACACATATGCACAGGCATACAGCACACAGGTGAATTGCAACAGGGTCTTGGAGAATTAAGTAAAAAGTTGATGCTACATATCAAACAGATATCACAGATAAATTTTCAGTTAAAATAGCAGTAAGATTACCTTATCAGTAACATTTCCTATCTTTCTTTTACGTTTAAGTTTATACCAAAATATCTGTTATTTGAAACTACATTTTCCCTTTTTCTTTTGCCACCAGGGTGTCCAGTAATACTTTAAGCTTTACTTTGTATGCGAAAGTAGTAACATTGCCATTTCTGATTATTTCCTATGATGTTTGTGTCTAAAATAAGCCTGTTTGAAATTAAAATATTCAGCCTTTTGCTTCCAAGACTCCCTGTGATATCAGTGAGGAATGTAGGCTTCAGCCCATTTCTGGGTAGCCTTTTCAGCAAATACCTTTAGCAATGCTAGAGGTAGAAGTCAGTTCTCTATAGAGATAAGCACTTAACAAATGAAGAAAGCAGAGAATTAATGGGATTCCTAAGAATTTGGGACCTGCCTCCTTGCCACAATGCCATGCTGGTTTACGCTGATGTAACCCCGGAATAACAAAATGTTCAACTGGGCTGCTTAGTTTTACGTTTGCTTTCCACGTGGCAATTCTTTAATTGTATTCCTTTGCCTTGTTTCTGTGTAAAGTTTTAAGGATTGCAAATCTGATTTACTTTTACATATTGTTTCCAATTCTCCAGAGCCAAATTCTGAAGAGAATAGATTATATCCGTCACATCAGGTAATGTTCAGACTGAGCAAAAACATCAGGAAGCAGATAAGCATGTCTTTATATTTACTATTTCACTTTAAAACATTTTTCTACAGGGGCATTAAATATATATATATATATATATGCACAGAAACACTGTTTGCAACTCAAAAAAGGGATTTCTAATGCAACACCACTGAAAAAGTCTTTTTTACTCAGACTGAATTTCTCTTTTTCATTTTAATAAAATGGTAAAACATTTTTTTTTTAATTTAAGAAAATTGTTTCAAAAGGTTGAGAAATTCTACTGCCAAATGGCTTTAAGCAGGGAGGGGGGTGGGGGGGAAAGGAATCCCTGTACGTTTCATCAATGTAGGGCTGGTAAAGCCTGAGGAAGGGGGAATCGTGCTTACGCAGAGGAAGATGCCCATCATGCATTCGCTAGCGTGGAAGTGTCAGCCATTTTTCTGCAAACTCTCACCAAGCGCAGGCTGGAGCTGCCCTCGCTCCACCATGTCAGCCCGGCTGCTTCTCTCCTCGCCCCGAGAGTGCCTCCACTCACACAAACATCCTCAGGCTTACTACAGGCATATCGAAAAGTGTTTTCTTTAGAAGAGTGAAGAATGAGGAATGGGGGAGGGGGAAAAAAAATTAATAAAACCATATTTTCCAAACAAGACAAAGAAATGCGAGGCTCTCCCTGCCCGCCTTGCTTGAGAGAGCTGCTCTGCATTCAGGGGTTAGCCCGGGTGGAGAATGATGCTGTTGTCTCACAAAGGACTCATGTTGAGCTGAATCTTTGATTACAGGACAAGTGCCTGCATTAGGCCCCTCATTGCGCTCACATTCTGCTCCTGCCATTTGTACAAAATTTCTGAGTGATCTCTTTGTGAATATGGACCCCAACTGAATCAAAGACGAGCTCCTCCCTCCCCCCCCCCATTTTTCCGCAAGTACCCCTTTTCTCTTTCTCTGCTTCTCCTCTCTCTGATCCCCCTCTCCCTCTCTCCTTTCAGACCTTTCAGCAGGTTAGGAAAAGGGACTGCTATGGATCTAAAAAAAAAAAATAAAAAAAATCTGATGACTGGTAAACCCTGGAAATAGAGGTGGCTTTTGGTGCCTTTTAAACTTCCCCCTCAAATTCTGCCACGTTTCCTACACAAGTGGTGCATAACCTCATGCTTTTCTTAACAGGATTTATGCTTGTCGGCTCCCTGTATACTTCGCCACGCGAGACAGAGGACTCCAGAGCTGCTGCCGTAACCATGGCCACTCCTAATTCTCAACTCTTGGCACATTTCTCCCAGTGTAAAAGGCAGTGTGAGCAAAAGATGCACCAGCAGATGCACAAACACGATAGCCCTGCGTCTCTCTCTGAGCAAACAACCGCATGCCTAAAACCTAACGAATTTCTAGGTATTATCTGTAAAATCACCTAACCCTCAATCAGCATCTGACATGCGGAAAACAAAGCAAATATATAATCAGCCTAGATTAAAACCCAGCTTCAGTCAAATGTCAGGCAGGCTTCACGCAGGCTCTGGAAGCTAGATTTTTTATGCATCTGCCCAAATTGAAAAGGTTATTTCACTGTCTTAGGGATGACTCTTGAGCTGAAGGCAGAGAGGAGGGTTGCTGCCCTGAAAGACGAGGAGTTGCTAGGAGATAAGTCCAAGATTTCAGACAGCATTGGTCGGAGTTATCTCTAATTGACAGCTGCTTACCCTAAGGGTCTAATTCTAACCTTGAGACCAAAACCATAATGAGAGGGCAGCTTTCCTTCACCCCTGTTTTCTAGCCAGGGTGAGGAGATTACTGCAGGCCTGTTCTTCTCTGGTTTTTGTTATGCATCTTTTCGTGGGGTAGCCCTGTGAGACTCAGAGCCTGCTGTGCTTTCTGAGGCTATAGTTTGCATCAGTGAGCCCTGTCTGATTCATACCACCTGAATAAACTTGCTCTTACAGTTAAGATGGTCTCACTTTTTTTTCTTTTTTTTAAAGGGGGAAGGGTGCAAAGAAATTCTCTTAAACATAAAATGATTTAAAGACTTATTTTTTTAAGCAGAGAGTACGATCTACTGTTAACCCTTTTTCAGGGGGCCTTAGACGGTCATTGTTAGTATTAAATCAAGTCCATGCTGTTGGCAAGTTGCTGTTATTTAGGACTCAAAACTAACAAAGAGAAACAGTCAAGGAAAATAAATTAATAGAGCCAGGAAAATAAAGTGGGGTAGGACTTTTGTCCTCCTCTTTTTTTTTTCTTTTTTTTTTGTTATAAAAATCCCTAACAAGACTTGCTAGGATATTGATTTATGAATCAATAGTCTTGGAAAACTTCTGCTTGTATTTTGATCAGAACTTTCCTATGAACAGTGGAACAGTGTACCAGAGCCCTAAGTCAAATTTTCTTCTTAGGGCCTTCCTCCTCCAAACTCACTGGATCTACTCTGGATTTAAGTATAATATATTAGGGTGTCTGAAAGCATAATTTGGATGAGGATTTTGGGGGCGGGGGAAGGCAGAATTAAGAATAGGGAATGCAGTCATGTTTAGAAACCCAAGGGAAAAAGGAAAGAAAAAAAAAAAAGGAAAGAAATCCCTAAAGTGTTTTTTAGAAAATTGTTCTACAATTTTTTTAACTAGGTAAGATCCTTTAAAAATTTGTGTCATAAGCTGCATCCAAAATCTGCATCCTCTGCAGCACCCATCCTTTCAAGGGAGAATGCAAGCAGTTCATAAATGTGAGGTCGCTGCAGGAATTGCCTCTGACAGGCACTGTGGGGCTGAAACCCCTGTGACTGAATCCATTTCCCATCACTCTGTGTAAGAGCAGCTAACCAAGAGGGGAGCAGAAACAAACTATTGTTCCACAGTGTCTTTCCTAGCAGGGGGAAGAGGATAGTCCCAGCCCCTTCATCCTCAGCCTCAAAAGCCTGCCAATTTTGGATGATGTTTTGGGTATATAAATACCTACCCTTGAGAAATGCGCTGAGGCTACGAACTTGTTCCACAAAGACTGACTGCTAGTGTTCATGTTTTCAAAGTTAGCAGTGGGATCATTTCGATTGCATTATGGTATTCTTATTCTGGAAGCAGAGTCCACTGGGCAAATTAATTTCTGAAGAAATAGCTGAATGCCTGCCTGCCAAAGTGGATAATGAGTGTATCGCCAGTGAGTCAGAGGGGAGTCAGCAAGGGAGGCTGGACAGTGATAAAACAGCATAGAGGGAAGCTCAGACCTTGGCATCACTCTCATCTCTGCTCTTGAGGGAGTGTATAAAAAAGACAACATCCAAAGCCCTTAGAAAATTAGCTTTTAATGAGTCCCGTAGAATGTACCCATAGAAAGGATTCTGAGGAGGCTGGAGGAATTTGAAAGTGCAGAGACGACCAACCCAGTATTGCAAACATGCATAACCATAGCTGCTGGAAACCAGTGAATCTCTTCTGCAGCTTCAGTTTTTACCATTTTAATTATTAGCTATGTTTTCCTAATAGCCAAGCCCTTTTATGTACTGCATATGACTACTGCCTCTGGAAGTCAGAGAAATTTGTATCACTTAAATGGAATTTGTATATCCTTAAGGCTTCAAATAAAGCTAAAAATAATGTTCAGTGGCATATTTCTAATAATGTCTATTTCTGTGGAAGTTTCACTTTTAATAAGTTACATGTATCTGAAAGCTAATGTTTGCACTAGTGTCTGATGTGTGACACAAATTTGTACAGAAACTGCTGCAAGAATATTCACGAGAGTTGTTCTGCTGCTCTGCAGAAGGTGTCTCTTTTCTTAGTACTGTCCTGGTAAAGCTACCTAAAATATTTGTTTCTCCATCTGGAACAATGAGAATAATGAGAATCAACTGCTCCCATGAAAAACTGTGATCTTCACAGCAGAAAGCAAAAAAAAAAAAAAAAAAAGGAACAGCACAAAAAAAGAATCATGATCTTCACAGCTTCTAGAACTGCAATATAAAATTGGGAGAACTACCAAGCAGTTTCACAGGGACATAACGGGGTGTAAGGCAGCACAGCACTCTGCACGGGTCGCTGCAACAGAACTCTGCACCTAAGTTAGGAAATATTCACTGCCTGGACAGTACAGCCAGTCAGCATTAGAGAAAGAGAAGATACTCCATGAATTGAGCTTATAAGAGCTACTGATCTCAGGAATAAGAGGAAGGGACTGAAAAATCTCAGGAGTGTGGGACCACATCCTCATTCTCCGATTCACTGGCATGTTGACATTTGCACCAAGGTGGTGTCAGGACAGGGTTGTACTAAAGGTTGGGTACTGGTGAGATCCCACTGTACAGCCCCTAAGTTGTAAGCGTCTGAGGGTCTTGTAATTATTTGTCATGGCTGTCTAAAAGAAAAGAAAAAGATTTCAAAACCAACTGTATTTAAAAGAGAAGAAAATAAGAGCAGTCAGAGAGGGTTTGGTTCTGCCCCCACTGAAACCAGTGAGACAACTGTAAGGCTCGCGCATTACACCTGTGGACATACTCTGTGTACCACAGTTACAGGACATGACCATCTCTTTCAATAACTGGTCACCCATGTAAGATTTGTATAATTTTTAATAAAGGATGATACATGCTTTAATGAATTTCCCAGAAAAAAACTGTGCATGTTCAAATCAGGACATATATCTGCTTTTGTATGTGGCATCAAGCTATACTGTGAGCAAATATTTCCCCTTTTACAATTTTGCAGATATTTAACATCTTCACCTATGCTTTCCAAAGCCACTTGTAGCTTACTCAATATGTGACACAGCAGAACAAACCAAAAAGTCTGCAAGTTCTGGCACCAGGACCAGCATCCTTCAATAATCAGCAAAACTAGATCTGACCATGGAACATAACGATGTTGTTTTCATCTTCAATAGTGACTAAAATATTTGAATATAGTTTTCCTTGTATAATATTCTAAAGCTTTTTCTCCAAACACAAACTTTTTTTGTTATATCAGTCACTGAAAAACAGTTATGCCTTTTACAGTATTCCATATATTGTTATCTTTTTTCTCCAGTTTCTAAAGTCCTCCTTGATGTTCAACACTGTGTTTTGAAAATCAACATCTTTCTTCCTGCCAGAGCCAGTAGATATGCCAGCCAGTATTAGCTGGTTTCTCATTTTTTTCTGTTTGTGTTATCAGGGAAAAAAAAAAAAAGAATAAAAAGAAAAAGAGTAAAAAATGTGCTGACTTTAGATCTTAGCCAATCAGATGAAGATTTACTGGTGCATTAGAGGCCTATTCAAAACAGGGTTTTTCTTGCAACAGGAGCCCCTAACAATTGGTAATGAGGACAGATTCCGAATTGTTTGTGAGCAGCTGCTTAGTAGGTAAGAGCTTGTTTGGATTCAATTGAACAGTGTTTTTAGAAGCAGTTACTGACCCCTGACCCTTCCTACAGACTGGGTTGATGGGATTAGAGAAAGCTAGTGTTCAGCTTACACTTGGCTATAACAAGCTGGCAAGAGATAACATACTTTTTAATTATCAAGTTACACCTCTGCCAAAGTTTGTCTGCGAATTTACCGAATGGGTCAACGAACTATAAGAAATCAAGCTAGGCTATGGGATAATAGTTACATAATAAAACAGTCTTGGAGGACACATAATTAATACATGAATGTGATTTTTTTTCCCCTTTGCAGATAATTTCTAATTTTCAAATCTCATTCCATGTGTCTCGTACACATTATAATGGCAAGTGTTGTAAGTGGCATTTATGCCAATGCATCTTAGAAGGTAAAAAAAGACCTGAATTACTTCTAAGAGCTGTCATAAAGGTAGTCAAGGAAAAAACCCAACCCGTGCAATACATGAAATTTAAACTGAAAGAACAAACAGAATAACATTAAAATTTTAAGCTTGGTTTGTTCCACCAGTCTGAGACTGAAGTAATATAAAAATGCTTACTATTGGCTAGAAGCCAATTTGCCTAGCAGTCTACAACCATAAGAAAAGCAGACAATTGCAGTATTATTTACCTGGAACAATTAAAGATAATTTCTGACATAATAATAAAATAAATCTTCAAAGGCCCTCAGGATTTTATGTCTTAATTTTAATTAATTAAAATGAAACCAAAATTATAAAGTTTAATTGTTTGACATCATTATTCTTTCTCTATGCTTTCTTCCAAGGATGAAGTTTGAAAAATTCTCCAGTTCAAGTTATTTAAGGCCTATAGCTTTCTGTTGGAGTGCTCAGTTCTGGGAAATTCTTGGTACAATAACCACAAAATTTCTGCACACTTAGACCGATCCTTCAGCCCCTTTTCAGTGGTCTGTGGAGACAGGACAAGGGGCAATGGCTGCAAGTTGGAGCACAGGAAGTTCCGCACCAACATGCGGAAGAACTTTTACACAGTGAGGGTGACAGAGCACTGGAATAGGCTGCCCAGGGGGATGTGGAGTCTCCTTCTCTGGAGATATTCAAGACCCGTCTGGACACCTATCTGTGCAATATGAGTTAGGGAGCTGCTTTGTCAGGACCCAATGATCTCTCAAGGTACCTTCCAATCCCTACGATTCTGTGATTCTTTAACGGACTGCAGAATTTATTGATAAAATAAAGCATAGTGAACAGTGACTATTGGAAAGCAGTACAGATAGGTTGAAAACCATAGTATGGGTTAGAAGCTTGGGTGGGTTTCCTTGGAGGTTGTGCTTTCTGTTGCTGAAAGGCACTGCAGACCCAGCAAATTTCCCAGTAATATTTGGGATTTCTTGCATTACTTCTTTCAAATCTCTTTTATATTAGGGAATGAGGATTTCAAACCCAGGTTTCATGTCTAGTTACACCAACCTTCCTGTCTCAGCTGGACCAGGTCTCATCACATCAGTGAAGAGCAACTACAGGCTGGGCAAGACACCCTGCAGCCTTGAGTCAGGCCTTTATCATGGGAGTTACCACATACAGCCATTTCATGAAGTGTCCTGCCGCCCTCTCAGAAGTAGCTGTATGTTTTCTTTCATCAATCCCTATCAGTAGTTGGCTTCTGAATCTCAGTGTTCTAATGGTCAGAGGCCTTTTAACTTCCATCCTAAAATTGCTAATGGCTCATCTATATCCATGAATTCCTGTGCTATTGATATCTTTTATTTGAATGTAGCCTTCTCTTCCCTGCTGTTTAATTCCTTAACATGTTTATCCATGCCAATCATTTACTGCCTCAAACTTTGTTTAGCTAGGGTAATTAAATCTAGGGCTTTTTTGATCTGGCTACTTCTGCATTTCTTCTGATTTACCTATAAGCCAGTTTTAACCTCTTTTAATTTAATTTTTTTTTTCTTAATGTGAGTGTCCAAAATTGTACACATTCTTTTGGAGGACATCTCATAAGTATCTGCTGCTGTGTAGATACTTCTACCTATACATTTCAAGATTGCATCTGCTGGACTTCCTTCTTGCTGATCTTTCAGGTCCTCTTCCCCTTGGTTATTTAGAAGTGGTTTCCTAGTTTATAAAAGCAATGTAGCTATTGAATTTTGTGCTATTGAATTTCCTCCTATTTATATTACTTCATTCTTCAAGGTCACTTTGTTTTTCCTGTATAATAATCTAATGATGTATTGACAGTGCAAGTGGAGGGCACAGACAGAAACTGTAGCAACAAAAGTGTGTACAAAGACCAGCTTTAGTCTCTCAAGGTTAAGTCTTACCATGCCTCCTCTGTAGCCACAGGAAGGAGAATGGTTTATCTAGAACTCGAGTTGGAGCAAAAGCCTCGTTACCTCATAGGAATTGTGCTTGGTGGAGTTCATCCATCATTTGCTATAGGAAGATACCAGAGAAGTTAGTTCCATTGGATTTAGGTCAGTCATTGTGAACACCCCCAATATCTGACTTCACCTGGAATACTGTGTCCAGCTCTGGAGCCCTTAACACAAGAAGGACATGGACCTCTTGGAGCAAGGATGATCAGAGGGCTGGAGCAGCTCTCCTAGGAAGACAGGCTGCGAGAGTTGGGCTTGTTCAGCCTGGAGAAGAGAAGGCTCTGGAGAGACATTATGGTGGCTTTCTAGTACTTGAAGGGGTCTACAGGAAATCTGGGAAGGACTATACTCTACACTGTTGGGGCTTCATCTGGAATACTGCATGCAGTTCTGGCCTACCTGATTCAAGAAGGACAGAGAGCTACTGGAGAGAGTACAGAAACAGGCTATGAAGATGATTACGGGACAAGAGCATCTCTCTTACAAAGAGAGGCTGAGAGACTTAGGACTTTTTAGCCTAGAGAAGAGAAGACTGAGGGGGATCTTATCAATGTTTATAAATACTTGAGGGGTGGGTGTCAGGAAGATGCAGTCAGTCTTTTTCAGTGGTGCCCAGTGACAGGGAAAGAGGCAATGGGCACAAACCTGAAAATAGGAAGTTGCATCTAAACATGAGGAGGAACTTCTTTACTGTGAGGGTGACAGAGCCCTGGGACAGGCTGCTCAGGAGTCTCCATCTCTAGAGATATTCAAAACCCACCTGGATGCTGTCCTGTGCAACCTCTTCTAAGTGATCCTGCTCTGGCACAACAGTTGGACTAGATGATCTCTAGTCCATTCCAACCCTGATCATTCAGTGATTCTGTGATTCTGTTACTGTTTATAAGGGCATGTAGCAGTATGACGAGGGGCAGTGGTTTTAAATTAGAGCCGGGTAGGTCTAAATTAGACATTAGGAAGAAGTTCTTCACTATGAGAATGGTGAGACACTGGAACAAGGTACCCAGAGAGGTGGTGGAAGCCACATCCCTGGGGATGAAAGGTGTCCCTTTTGGGGACTTGGGGGTTTGGACTAGATAACAAAGGTCCCTTCCAACCAAATGCATGTTATGATACTATGATCTCTTTAATCCTCCTTCTTTACCAGTATACTCACATTCATTGTTTTTTAGTCTTTCTGGAAGTATTAAACAGGATTAATCCACACACTCACACTTGAGGTGATTCTGCAGTAGCTTTCCTCTAACCCCACACTTCACCTCTCAGTCTAGTGTTGGTCACTTTGTGGGCAATCCCTTGTGTGCCATGCTGTTTCTCTGCTGATGCCAGTCTCTTTGGTAAACTCTGATGTTGCAGTGGTAGGGTACCAATTGCTGTGCTGAAGTTCACACTACCTGTTTTAAAAAACCTCCAAAACATATGTCAGTATTAACTGTGGAATAATTTACCTATGACAAAAACAAATAACATGGTCTTTGAAGTCTTCAGGCCGAATATAATTGAAATTTCATTGGCCTTCCAGTACCTGAAGGGGCCTACAAGGAAGCGGGGAAGGGACTTTCTTAGAGGGGTATGTAGTGATAGGATGAGGGGGAACGGTTTTAAATTGGAAGGGGGTAGATTTAGATTGGCTATTAGGAAGAAATTCTTCACTACGAGGGTGGTGAGGCCCTGGCACAGGTTGCCGGGAGGTGGTGGATGCTCCCTCCCTGGAAGTGTTCAAGGCCAGGTTGGATGGGGCCTTGAGCAGCCTGGTCTAGTGAGAGGTGTCCCTGCCCATGGCAGTGGGGTTGGAACTTGATGATCTTTAAAGTCCCTAGCCATTCTGTGATTCTATGATTCTACAAAATTTGCACTGCTGAGGTTAGGCTGAAGGATGCTGCAGATGTTAGGATGACTGTTCTTAATGCAGACATTATATTTGTGTATTCCCATTATGAGGGTTGCCGCCAGGTTGATGGGTTTATTCCAGCCAATTGCTATGGGTATTCGTGTTTCATGCACCTATTCATCCAAATTTGTGAGACTGAAGGTTGAGCAAGCTCAATTGGAGTTTAATCATAGAATATGATTAATAAACTATTTGGGTATAATGCTTATTTTGCTTGCAGATGTCTACTTTTCTATTTGCTTCCCAGTGCATAATCCCATGTTCAAAAATATGAGTCTTAGGGAAAACTGAAATCATTAGATATTTTGGGCCAAATTTAAAATGACCCAAATCAAATGAGGAGTTTTCACGTCTATCTCCTCTTCACTGCAAAGTCTTTCAACTGCCTGCTTTTTTTCCCCACCTAAGCACATATCTGAGGAAAACTTTAATTATTTAGTCTGATTTTCTTTATGAGGTCAGATTCAGTTTGACTTTTATCTAGTTCCATTTTTGCCAAGTCTTACTTTAGGCCTGCATTTCTTGACTTCGAAGTCATAGTTTTCTTTGGTGACCAGTCCTTTTTTCCATTTCTTGTAGGCTCCATACTTATGCTTAATGTAATTTTCAAGATGGTTATTCTTCCAGTGAGGTCTGGAAAGTTCTTGTACAGCATTTTTTTTCTCTTTGCCTGGCATACAGATTCCAGATAGCTTTAGCAGGTTTGACATGGAGACATTCCAGGCTGCCTCCAAAATCAAATCCCCCAAGTTCCTTAGTTCAGACGGCCTCCCTAAATAGTTACCTTGGGTTGCATCCAAACTCGGCAGCTTGTGCACCCGGCGCAGTGCCTGCAGTCCCAGTTGCTTGATCCCCAGATAGTGCATGGTGTCAGAGTGAGGTGCCTCTCCCTCCTGACTCATGTGCACAGATTTCCTTCTCATCAAAATCAAAGTTCAGCAAGGAAAGGAAGCAGGCGTGTGCTAAGGTTTTGCCCTCATACACTTGGGAGATGGCCAGGGCCTATTTCCAGATTTGTGAGCTCAGAAGTACTCACGGCTGTCGTTAGTTTAGACGAAGTTCTGTCTTTTTGAAAGGAAGAACTTTAACGAGTTTTAACTGTATTCTTTTTTTTTTTTTTCCAGTTAAAACAAATTAAATGCTGCACACTGAAGGCACTACTAGCTACAACAATACTTCAGATGGACCTATCAATTCTATCTGAGGCGGTAGTACCGCTTTTCCTCACAACAGGATAATTCTCTGTTGTCTATATCTTTGCAATGACAGCACAATAATCTTTATTAGTGTCCAGATTTGATTCTGGGATCGATAACAGACTCCTATCCATTTCCTAGTATTCCCAGAATTTATTTCATCCTATCTCCCACAGGTGACTTTACCCAAAAATCTATTGTTTCATTTTATTGTTTCTTTACACATAATGGACAAATATTTCTGGGGAACCAATTTTAATTTGAGGTTAACTTTTGTCAGCACATTATGTCCACCTGTACAGTCGTCGTTGCTGAAGTTTCATTCAGTGCTTCAAAAATTCAAGTTCCTCCACATTGTTGCCCAGGTTTCTCCGTTAGAGTAAGAGCATCTTACCAACTGCATCTAATTCTGCATCTAAGTTGGACTCAGCATAGTTTTTCTACCCTGCTACTCACGTCGACAATAACCTTTCCCTGAAGACCTCCACGTTGTGTAGGTAACATGATGAAAACAGTGCTCCTGCACCCCTTGAAGGGGGTTCTCAGCCTGAATTCTTCCTCTGTTGTGAGGTATCGAGAGTCTGCAGAAACACCTGTTTACAAAGAATTATTCTCTGTCTTCTAAGGCCAGCTAAGGCCTAACAAAAAATTAAATTTTCCATCAGATTGAGAGATATATTTCTTCTCAAATACACAATGGTGTATCTTCAAATCACAGTGTGGATCTTGACATCTCTCTATGTAACTGGGAATGAAGAAGTGTGAAGTATTAGCTAAGGGGAGTTTATATGACCTGTGTTTTGGCTCCATACACAAAGTGTGTCCATCACAAAGAAGATACATAAGAAATGAGATTGATAAACAGCATAAAACAGTGGATAAGAATCCATCCTGTCTCTGAGGCAAGGCCATGCATTTTTTTTTTCTCCACATTCACAAGTATTTCACTATAGGACTGCACTACCAGGCCCAGGCTTCAGTCTGGTGATACGAGTTTTACTGATGGACTTAAATCACTTAGCACTAATTTAATATCCAAAAGGAAGTCTAGCTGCTAGCTAAAATGCAGACTCTGCTAATATGGTGAAACAATTTGTTACCGTAGGAAACAAAACAAAACCCAGCAAGTCAAACTTTAAGCGATGCCTATAATACCGAAAAAACAGGATTTTGGCAGTAGTACAGTTTCTGTGACTCC
Organism: Porphyrio hochstetteri; assembly: GCA_020800305.1. Lineage (NCBI taxonomy): Eukaryota > Metazoa > Chordata > Aves > Gruiformes > Rallidae > Porphyrio > Porphyrio hochstetteri. The sequence goes on from CM036907.1 coordinate 107,811,578, forward strand.
ACGTTTGCTTTGTGTAGTTTTGTACAAATGAAAAGGTTCATCTCAATTCTGCTTCTCAAAATTAATATATGTGCAAAAACACAGGCACGTTTACATAATCATACATATATATTAGGGTACGATCCCCACTCACTCCAGGGTTAGTGCTAACATATATTATCCAAGCTCACATTGGTGTTTTTAATTCAGTGAAGTTGTAGAAATGAATTAATATTGGCACATCTTTCTAGCTTTATGCACACACATGTACACATGCGCATGTGAGTGAGATAGATAAAGGGAAAGAAAGAGACTGCTGAAAGCACAGTGTGAAAGTGGTCCAGCATAAATGCTACAGATTAAAATAGCCAGGAACAGTCCTGTGACTGCTAATTAAAATGGTTATGTAATTTCCCAAAATAACTTGATAGCAAAATAATATTAAGTACCAAGGAAAGTTTCCACAGGAAAGAAGTAACAGCATGTTAAAATTATCCTCATTTTATTATAAAGTCTTTCAAGACAAGAGTATTTACAGTTTAAGTATCGTACAAATGTTTTATGTTTTGTATTTGGTTGGTTTTGTTTTTGTGTTGTCATTGTCCCCCCATTCAGACGTGGATTTAAGATAAAGTAATCATTTTAATAGGAAACATAACTCCTATCTATAAAAGGTATGAAAGAACTATAAAATAATGCTTCAGCTATGTGATGACATACCAACACATTTTGGAAATTTGCAGGTCTATTCATGGAGGAGTATATTTTATTAGATGCACAGCTTATTTGCAAAAGAATGATGGGTTTGGAGATACAGAACTTATTAACAAAATTCAGTTATTTGTCTGGGTTTTTTTAATATTTGTAATATCAAACTATTTTTCCCCCTGAAATGTGTATTGATGTAAATTTCCAGTATAGTTTTAAAACACTAAAATTAATTTAAGTAATTTGATGGCTTATTTAACACTATCTAAAGAAGTTTAACTATACATATGAGTTACTTTAAAAATGCATTTATTTTTCTCTTACAATTATCTTCTTTTTTTCCTTAGATAATTGGGGAAAAATATGTTACAACTTGTGTGAAGCTTTTCATATATGCCAAGAAATTAAAATAAAAATGTAGTTTTTCACACTACTGTATTTACAGCTCAGTAAAAAAAACAGACAAAGACTGTGTATAAATTTTCTAGAGATTTGGTGTTAGTGCGGAATGTGGATACTAATAATTTTACCTGTCCGTAAACTGGTCCCACTCCACCAGAGCGCATTAGTATGTGCTTCACTTAAAGAATGAGTGTACCACAGCAGGGCTGTTTATTTGCCTAAAATTAAGCACATGCTTTTATTTTTTTCCTGAAACCATGTTAGCTTGTGAATAATAATATGTTCCATATTTGTTTACAGTATTTGAGTCTGTAGCTGGAAACTTTTTAACTGTATGTGGCTCAAAACCTCTCTACGATGAAAAAGTAACACATAAAATAGCTACTTCTTGACATATGATATAAACTTAGGAGGCAAGAAGTAATATTTGCTTTTGTGACATCTCTTGTTGTACGATATAGCACAATAGAAACAGCGTGAGTTAGTTACATGAGTGTTTTGTGCATATGCACTGCCTCTGAGGTCTGTTGATCAGACTACCCACATAACTATCCAGAAGACTTTTAAAATATCCTCACTTTAGAGCCCAAATCTTCACAGGTAGCACTGACAGAAAGTTGTTTACTTCTTGCAGTATTTTACATCTGCCACTAATGCAATAAATGGGGAGGCTTAAAACCAAACAGCATTATTAATGGTGACAGAAAGCTTTTAGCCAAGTTCCCTATATGGTGATGGATATTGTTTATCATATTTTAATTGTTGCTTTAAACTTCCCCTGTCAGAATGAATCATTTATACAGGAGAAGAGGGACCAGATAACAAGCGATGTGATTTGTCTAATACTAAGTTTGTCTAATCAAAAAATGTTGCAAAAAAAGGAACAAAGAAGTCTTGTCTGTTTGCCAAAACCTGCCCTGGTTGTCCTCATGTATCTTGGAGAATGTTTTTCCTTTTGTATAATATGCAGTGAGCTGCACATTAATGTCAAATGTTAAACCAGATATCTCTTAAGAGTATCATAAAAGAATCAGATGTTGACGATTTTGATTAACTTTATTTCTTGGATTTTTTATTTTCCTAATGGCAAAGTTGTTGTACAAATCAAAACACTGCTTTACAAGAAGCACTCCATGTTTTAATTTCTGAGTTATTTATGTGTTTCCAGTTCTCGGTTTTACCAAGCAGTATCATTTAGCACAAAATGAAAATGACAGAAAGTTCTGCTAATTTGTGGTATTTTTTAAGCTAAGTTAAAAGGATGGTATTTAATAATAAATGCTTCTAAAAAAAAGGGTAAAAATTCTTACACATCTAAAAAAATATTTGTACCAGACCCAAAACATTTTTAATAGCTGTGTAAAAAGTGGTATATATTTGAAAACATTTAAAAAATATTTTTAGAACACACTTGATAAAATTTTTCTATGTAGAGTTTTAAAATTAAATGCTTATATTCTTCATTTGGTTTTCAGTTTTCTTTCCTAAAACATGTTACAAATTTCAGTTGGGTTTTTTTAAACATTTTTGGTCATTTTTGAACTGACATATATGAGTGAAGCAAAAATTTTCTTTCAGTTATGCTTCTCCCCCAACGACTGACATACAAGTTTTGATAAACAAGAACTAATTCCTCAGTTTTAAAACTTGGTATGAACATGAATAGCACATTTTAATATTCTTTGATGTCTAAATGGATTTTTATTTTTCACTTTATTTGCATTCCTTCACTTTCTCGTTCAGATTCAGACCAGAAATATTACTGGGGTAGAGATGTTCTGACTACACGTTAGTGTTTTAGTTCAGGTCAGGGAAATACTTTTGGAGTACATCTCCCAGTAGTCCCTGATCTGGTTTACAGCATGCAGAGATTTCTGAGTGCCAGGCTGAATTCATTTTGCATGAAATTAAATGAGAAAATGTGCTCTAGAGGCACACCTACTGCACTCCAGCTACAAATAAGTATTTGGGATATGGGACTAGACTACAGCTAGTCTAATAGTAAATAAAAAGCTATTAAAATGTGGATGTCAAGTCCTGAGAACCATATATTTCTGTCAACAGTCTGCTCCTTTTGGTCCATTCTGCTTGCTACAGCAGACATACCCCCCTATACGATACCAATTGTATCGAACAGGTGAAAAATTTGTGCTAATCAATAACAAAATAACTGTTCATGTCAGTTGTTTCTGTATAGAAAATATATTTTCATCATATATGCTCCTAATTTTGCAGAAAGAAGAAATAGACATAAGTAACATTGCTTTTTGCAGACAAATTCAGTATGAACTTGGGTATTTTTGTGGTGTTCCCATTGACTAAACTTTAAATGGATACGTATTACAATGTTTCCCAGTGCTAGTGTAGTATCCCTGAGCCTACTCCAAAGTAGGGCACATTATTTACAATAACATCTCAACAGCCATTTTCTTAGTAAAGCTAATGAAGTAATTTTTGGTAATGCTTTAGGGTGATGATGCACTAAGATTCATTCACCAAGTTTTTCCACACAAGGATTTGGAAGTGGGAGAACCAGATTTTAAAAAATCCGCACTTATTCTTACCTGCATAATTCTACATAATTAAACATTCCCCATTTGCTATTTGTCCTGCAGAAGGCAGTCAAAGGTTCTGCATTTGACATTTGTGTGAGCAGAAATAGGCGGTAAATTAAATATGTATTCCCTACCTATGGAAAGCGTCTTAGCAAGGAAGAAAACAGCTTCCTCAGATTTTATAACAAAATAGATCTTGAAGTATCTCTTTGTAGATTCAACAGATCCCATAGTTTAAACGAAGCTTGCAACATCATTTCTACCTACTGAGATTTACCAACTGGTTCACTCCTTGGTCTACTAGGAGCAATTCTACTTACACTTTGTTATTCAGAGAAACTAGGTTATCATTTTTGAAGCGTTCTGCTCTTATTTAAAGTCTGGTTTTATTTTTAAAGGTATACTGAAGCATCTTTCAGTTCAGCAGAGATCTCTTCCCTGTGTACGTATCTAGTCACATACCTGTAATTTGGAACCAAAAATACATTTCAGTGCAAGTAATTTTCACTGCTGTCTGTCCTGCTGAGCTACTACAGCTAAGAGAGAGTGAGTTCTTATGAGCTCCTACTTGTTCTTATGCGGAAATCACAGAATTAATTTCTGTTAGAGGTCCAACCTGTTATACCTGTGTAAACCTATGAAGGGTAATGGGGTTGCACAAGTGTCAGTAAAGGCATAATAGGTTTAATCAAGCATAACAGAAAGTAAATTGCTCTGCAAAATCCTCATTACTAGAGATGAAGTGCATTCATCTGTCTCAACTGTTAAGCCATAAACTGTCCAGGCAAAGGCAGTTCCTGCAACGGTGTTTCTCTGATTTCAAGTGAAACATCTAGGTGACATAGTACCAATAAGTAATGATTATATAATAATAACCTGGATTGACTACTAGACAGAGTATTAGTTTGCCCAAAACAACTGCTTATATGTAAACCCACTACATGTATTCTAGAAATTGAACTGAAGGACAATCAGTGAGGACAGCGACTTTATTGCTTTTAGTCACAATTCCAAAGAGAGATGACTTATGTAGGCAGGTTCTTATTCAAGTATGCAGAGTTAATAGCAATTTTTTCCCCCCAACAACATAACATATGATATTACAAAAAATAAGCTACCAGCTCACAGTGAAAGATTTTCTAAAAGCTATTAAAATGGTGGGTCACTAATATCTTGGCCTAAGTCTAGGAGAGTGTGAATAAAGATTGGCTCAAATAAACTAAATCTCTCTGTTCATCACTTTCCTAGAATAGCGTAAATAACAGTTTAACAATATGTTTGGAGAGAAGAGCCACAGTAGACCATGACAATGTAACACAGTCTGAAGAATAATAATCAAAGGACATGAATATAAGCTCTTGTTTATGGAGAAACCATATGTTGCATTTTGTTAATACTAGCAGCATTTTTGTCAGAATTTGGCCTTTCAGCATCCCTGCTACACTGAAACCAAAGATCTGTATAGATTCACAGAATGAGAATCAGATTGATAAAGCTTAAGGTGTAAAAGACCACTGCAGTCATCTCCTCCAACCACCACAATGCAGGCAACAAGAGCTGTCCCTCAATTTGTGTGCTTTTGCCTTCCAGGTACTGGATGTGGTTAACCTTTCCTGTTGTAACATTGTTGAAGTCTTGTTTTTCACAAAGATGGTTCTGGGCTAAACACCACACATGTCATTCTTCTCTTGGGTTAACTACATTTCTTTGATAAACTAAGGAGACCGAGCATTTTGAGTTTTAACTACTGGTCCTGAAGCAGTGTTGGTGCTGTAAATGATCTCACTATATAACTAAAGTAGTGCTTGTGAGAGGAAGCAGTATCCATTATTAGACAAACTTACACGGTATATAAAAGGAGATGAGCTTTCTGATCTATTATATCATTCTAGTGACAGTTCTTCAAAGCTTTCCCATTTCATTAATTACCAACACCCTTTTCCACAGATATTGCTCTAGTGTTGAATAATCTGAATGGATATTCCCAGTTTAAGCCAAGGATAGTGTTAACATTTTTGGTCAGGGTGTTACAACCTGAGGCCACATTCACCTTGGTGAATCCCAAGTTCTCTCAGAGTTTTCTTATATATATGGTTTGTACTTCCCTAGCTAAACAATCGTTGGCCTCTTTCTTCTTCTTTATTCCTATTTTGCTACCCTTATTTAGATGACATTTGCAAACTTCATTAGTAATGATTTTTAAAGTTATTACACAGACTGTGTTGACAATGTTTTAAGCAGTGTAGATCTCCCAGAAGAAACATGATTGCTTAATGATAATTCTTCACGTAAGATTACAATTTGAGACTGATCAATAGCTTGTTTCCAATCTATATGGTGCATGCCAACTCAATTTTATATAATTCTGAGTTTATTGGCAAATAAAATGTCATGCACTACCAGTCCTGGACATAAGTAAGCCTTTTTTACCTCTGCTAACCACACTTCCTGTCTGACCTAAAAAGTCATCAGGTGAGTTTGATCGCATCTGCTTCCCATCTTTATTGGAGTCGTATTTCCTTGCATTAATTCTTTATGAATCAATCCCCATAGCAGATTTTCCATTATTTTGCCAAAGATCAATGCTGGATTGACAGACCTGTAATTACCTGGATCTGTTCATTTATCCTTTTAGAAATAGTCACACATCGCTGGGTTTGTTCCGAGCATCTGGATTTCAAAAGTTATTTTAAAACAATTATGTCCTAGAGACACTAGGCTGGGCCAGCCCTTCCAGAACTCCTTAATGCAAGATATACAGAGTTATTGATGTTAACTCACAATTTCATAGTAGGCAACTATGGTTTTAGGGTATGCCATAGAAAGTTCTGTAATTATTACCAGTGAGGTTCTTCTTGTTCTCATCTTCCTGGTATTTTATTTCTCTTTCTTATAGCCTGAACTACAATGTGACATATAACTAAGCAATGACTAGTGTTTGTTGATATGGGTTTAAATCCTGCAAGGGAATATGTTTAAAATTAAAGAGTTACAGAAAATTACTCACTGCTGCTCAAACCCCTGTCTGAGCCTTGTTTTGTTTGCCTGTATAGATGTAGCACTTGGGACTAGAAGGACTTCAGCACATGATGGAAACATATAATGTGGTGGCACAGCTAGGTGTAGGAAGGTGATGTCCTTTTTCATCCTGCAGGGACTCAATGTTAGCTGTCCCTCACCACACCGCTCTTTGACCTGAAGATCCTGCATGTCCTTCATCTCAGCTCACTTTGGAGATGCTCGCCAGCTTCTCCACTGTCCTATTCATAGATCAAGGAGATCATGCAGGTAACATCAACTCAGGTAAAAGCAGCAGAGGACAGGCAATGTGTGGCCTGGATAAAGCTAGGATGGGGCAATATCTCACTGCCCTGGGTACTGCAACACCACGGCAATGCCAGAGCCAAAGAGTTTGGTGATCATTTGTCAGCGTATGCAGTTAAAGACACCAATCACTGCAGTGCTGGGCTGAAATGGCATCAGCCTATTACCCACATTTTTTGACAGACCAGCATAAGTGTATTTTACCTACCAGCTCCCACTGTGAAGACTTTTCTCCATCTTCTGTGCATCTGGGTGCCAGGGCTGTGGTGCTTTTTAGAGGTGTTTCAAAGAGCCCTTCCCAGGGAGCTTGAAAAGACCTTCAGGGGTATATTAGCACAGATGCTAAATCATGGTGGATACTGAGGTGCTCATGAGAGTCTGTTTATTTTTTTAAGCTAAATAACCAAGTCCAAGGTTTTGAAGGTTTCTTTTTTTTTTTTTTTCTTTTTTTCAGGTGTTATTTTCCCTTGTCCAGTGTTTCTGAAAATGAAGCTCTGGAAAATTAAATGCATTGGCATACCATATCCAAAAGGCTGCTAGAAAAATTTGCCTAGCTGCGGCCGCATATTAAACAATTCTGATTTAAGATACACTGCTTGTGGCCTTTGGAGAACAGTTTCCACTTCAAGGTTGAATAACAGGCGTGGGAAAAGAGGCACCTCAGTCAGTTGCATTACAAATTCTTTATAAGTGGCAGATAATGATAAAATAATACCAGTGTCTCAACTTTCACAACTGAAAACAGCAAAACACATAGTCCCTATATGATATTGGGATCTTCTGAGACAGTGTTTGATAATGTCTACTAAATACCATAGGTTTCCTGGATAAAAATATATAAGTAAATAAGTTCATAGCACTGTCCTGGCAGGCTTAAAAAAAATCACCTTGGAGGAATGGGCACTTACTTCTTTGCTGGAAAAGGAAAGATGGGATTATCAACATGCTTTAAAACCAATGAATTTTTAATAGAAAGGTGCTGTTGCCTTCCTCTGTGGAAAGTGGTTGCTAGTAAGGAAATGAGGTGTTTTCTACAGTTTTCTGAGTAGCTCTGGAAAGAAGAAGTGAATTAAAGAACATTGCAGGGTCAATAATATTAATAATATTATATTTCAGGGTCAATAATATGAATAATATTGCATTATTTTTTCTGAACAAGAAGATCTGAAAGGCAAAAGAAAAATCTAGAAATTTTTCATCTCCTACTTGCGTTGATATGGGAGATAATTTGTATCCCTCTACACAATAAAGCATGGGAAATCTTCAGCACTTGCTGATGTTTTCTTAAAGGAAAGTGAGTGACAGTGATGCTCAACACTACATTCAGTGCAGCATCCCTCTACCCCCTCCCATAATTTCTCTTGCAAAACTGCTCACCTCAGTAAGATTTCCTTTCTATGCCTCTGTGCTCCAACACCAAAAAGTGTAATAGAGACCCTATCTCTGTGCTTCCTAAATTCCATGTGAATTGATTAAAATAATGAATCTATTATGGTTTGGTTTTTACTTTTTGTACAAAAAAATAAGGTGGAGATCCTTCTCTAAAATGAAATTGCAATTAAGTCTTAGGGTGGTACCATGATGATAAGTGTTCCATTCTAAAACCCAAAGTAAATATTAAGCAGGTAATCTTTTTCAGATCAGAAACCAATATGTTGTATGTATTTAATGAATGTACATAAAACAATAATGTTACATAACATTAAAGCAATTTTGATCATTGCCATTTTCCTCTGAAGTCAGATGTTGACCTGCATTTCCTGTGTTGTAATTACACCATCAGTACAATATACACTAACTGGTAATCACGACACAGTTTGGCTGGTAAGACAGGCAAAGAGTGCAACAACTTTTTAGACTTCTTTGAGACTCCACTGTGTTCTTCCTTCAGCTTAGACACGAAAGACTGTTGAAAGACTTCCAAAATCCATGGTCATTTTCTAATCTAATGTAAGGCATGTGAGTCTGGAAAAGTGCTGTGTTGAGGCCACATGCTTTTCTCATGTAACTCCACTGAAATCAGTGACAATCCACCAGAGATGAAGGCAATAGGGACATTCATGTTTTCTTCAGTGGCTCCCATCTTCAGGGAGGACATTCACAGACATGTGGAACAAGACCTTTCTGCAGAGATGGTTTATTTGCCTGAGCTTCCTCTCTGGCCTCAGAGTTCCTCCAGGATCACTTATTTACTTTGGCAGGTATTCCTCCTTGGCACCCAGTTAAATGAATCTTTTCCTGAATCACCATGTAAAAATTCTGGAAGACATGCAATGAGAATTTGCCTGGAAAATTCACATTTTCTTTCTCCATTTTGGCTTTAAAGTCCTGCTGCAAGATGCAAAGGCAACCATTGCTATAGAGACTACCATCTATCTCCAGGAGTGAGGAACTGCTGTGGATCCCACCTGAGGAAGGATCCTCCTGCCAGAGGATGTCAGTCAGAACAACCTCAAAAGTCAAAGAACCTTTCCAGGGAAAAGCTGTACACTTCTAACTTTGATAAAAAAAAAAAGGATGCTGGTCAGTCCTTTGAGAGACGGAGACTTCTGCAGAACTTTCATACTTACGTGAACAGTCTACAAAAGGGCAAAATATAGTCCTCAAGAGATAAACTTCGCACAGGTTTTTAACATCAAGCATTTCTAGTTTCACTGACTTCTAGAGGGAAGTCATTGCAATGAGAATTGTGAGTAAGAAGGGCAGGTACAGAAATATAATTTCTTAAAAGATTAATGGAATGAGTTAAGTAGTTTCCTTCCCAATTAAACAACATGGAAGACAATCTTACAAGGAACGTTTGAAAAAAATAATTATGGTCTTCAAAATCAGAGAACCTTAACAGATGTACCTCTCAACAAAGCTACTTTAACTTTCAGAGCCTGCAAAATTTTTGTGTGCCCTAATTGGAAAGGAAAGAGAAAGAAACAATACTAGAAAAAAAAAAAAAGAGAGAGAACAAAAAACTCAACTTCTGAGCTGTTTCTGCTCAAGTTCTGCCAAATACTCCTTCTGTGTCTTGAAGAAATAGGACAATTACCTTTCTGTCTAAATCAGATACAGACGCTGAAGAATCTTTTAAAAGAATGTGTCCTTTATAATTAATGTGTGAGTCACTGGGTTTGTTAAAATTAATAAATGGGTTCAGATTTTCCTGTTTGTGCACCATGTAGTGCTCCTAGCTATATTCCCATTGTAAAATCTTGACTGTCTAGGCTTTTTTTTTTTTTTCCAAACCTCTCAGCTGAAAAAGATCTATTCCAGATTTAAGATCAGCAAACTTTAGGTTTCAAATTTTGGGACCTAGATCAAAATTCTTGTTGCAAAATTTCAGGGAAAAAAAAATTTAGATCCAGATGCAAACTTTGGAGTCAAAATAACAAAAGGCAGCAGGATTTTCAGCAAAAGCAAAAGAAAAAATATAACTTAACACAGAATTTGGAAAAAGGGTAGTTCCAAGATCTCAGAATTAAGCTGGGGAGTTCTAAAGTTGTCAAAGAAAGCAAGATAAACTATGAAAAATCTCTTGTACTCTCTAGCTCTCTGTTCTTTATCTGTTTTTCTTCCTAACACAATGCTGTCACTGCTGAGGATGGCCTGATAATACACTTCTGTACAGATTAGTCTTCATGCTGATGAAATTTCCACTCAAGCCAAGAGAAATTCCACATTAAGACTGTGGAGCTTTGTTCTTGTATTTAGCAGAAAAAGGTAGGAGAATGAGGCCAGGTAGCTTGCCTCCAAATGTGTAATATCTGCAGGAAACATATCTGGAGAATTCCCTCCCACTATATGAGTAAGGACTATGCAAATCCTAGCCTGGTGGATTCCTTGTTGTCTATGAGACATGTCTTTTTGCTCAGAAGTACAGGACTGACTTCTGTGCTGAGGAGAAATAACATCTGTTCTATCAGTGCTTAAGATAGGAGACCTCCTCCAAAGCTGTTTCTGCTGAAGATTGCTCAGAAGAATCGTCTGCTCTGTACCTGGCTGTCTTTTGCAGTGGAAGAAAAGCAGTTTATCTTTAGACAACATATTGTACACAGACCTTCTTTCTGCTTGACCTTTGATGTTTAGCTGTGAGCCAGGGAAATCTTGTATCTGAGACCTTTGAGAGCTTCCCTGTGGAGAACACTGGGGACTAGGAAGAACAGTGATGAAGGGGTGGGAGGGACAATCCCTTAGTATCTCCCAGCTCAGCTAATCTTTGACCTCTCAGGTACCATCACTAACGTCCCTCCTATGTGGTCAAAATCTCCTGTGGAAAGACCAACTGCATCTTGTACGAATGACATGAAAAAAAGGTATGATTCTCCATAGGCACATGTGCGAGCAGTTAGATTAAGTAGATTTGGAAAGAAATGTAAAACAAAGCAGAAATTTAGGATCATCTTCCTAGAGAATCAGCTGAGCCAGATCCAAGAACTACTAGAATCTGAAAAATTACTCCCAAGAGTCATGTCTACAGCATATCTGTTCCTTACTGGAAATGTGCTGTGTGAATACATTCCATTTATATATAAATAAATAAATATTTATAGAAATGCAAATATATATATTTGTTTTCCTGAGGGCTTTTTGGCTTACTCTGTTACTAGTGTCCTTTTATTTCAATGTGTTTATTTTTGAAAATCCCTCTCAAAATTTCCAAAATTCCAGCTTTACTTAATTTCAGTCATCTGCTTCAAACCTCAAAGTAACTCACAGAAGGGTGTCAATATTGGATGCCCAAAACCCTTCCCTTCATGAAATCTACATATATGTAGTAATACTGGGGGAGGGGACAGTTCATGATATGTTCAAGACCAACACACAGCAACCCATCCACAGCCTGGTCTTCATGTTGTGAAAGACCAAGAGGTACTACATAAACACAAAACACTGCTTTCCCTTTTCTATTCTTTTTTTCTTCCTTTTTTTTAAAAAAAAATTCCTTTTAAAAATGTCACTTAAAAAGAAGTAATTATGCTTATTACTTTTGTGAGATTACTATGAATTATTTAGCTAAGGAATAATTGCAGGAAGCATTGTAGGAAAAATGACCCTCAAAGCCAGCAAAACTGCAAGTCAACCTGCCATCATCAGACACAAAATCATCATTAATTTTAATGAGATGTGGGAGTATGCAGTTCAGCAGGAGGAGTCGAATGCAGCCACTTCTCAAAAACCTGCATTGTAGGGTAAGGGAATTTTACTAGCACTCCAGATCAATAGTGGAGACAGCAGTCAATATTAGTAGACCTCACAATCATCATTAATTGAAATCTCTCAACCTTCGGTTTGCATAACATAGCAGCTAGCGCCTTAATGAGGAATGAAATATCTTTCAAACTTACAGCTTTCTGACCGCCTTCAACATCCTTCTGGACTAAGAGTGGCTTGACTCTCTGTTGTAAGCCCCTCTCTGTACCTCCAATGCCACACACACGGGTCTGCATACTCGTCATATGTCAGGGTCAGATGCAGACAATCAAATAACACCTAGAAATTAACTATCTGAATTCAAATAAAGTCAATCGAGAAACTTTGAAGTGCAGCCTGAGAAGAAAACAAACCACCAAATAGCCTCACTTTATACAGAGCTGAAAATGTGGATATTGGACAATACGGGTAAGTAAAAAGGTGAACTTCAAAAGTAAGATGGAAAAGTTGGAGGCAGATAAAAAGGATTTTGAAATGTTACAGCTCATATTAAACCTGGTTTTCTGTTTTGAGTCTTATTCTCTCTTTTTTTTTTTTTTTTTTAATAGAGTGAATAAAGAGGCATTTGCAAAAAGATCAGTGAGGGTAAAACATAATAAGAATCATTTGCTAGTTGTCAGCCTAAACGTTAAGATGATTGAAGCTTGCAATTGTTCTGTCCTGCCATATGTTAGTGTCTGTGTAAAAGAATCTGATGAAGATGATGAGATAAAAATTTTCTGGCTGTAATGAGCAAGGGGACTAGGAAATTGATGGGAAAATTGTGGGATTAAGGCCTATTTATGCCAGAAAATTGCAAAGAACTCTCAGAGCAAATGCAGGAAGGCAGTGGCTGAAATATTTATTGATTCCACAAATCTGCCTTTTTAAAAAAATCTGGGGAAAAGAAATGCTTCCAGGTCTTTTAATACAAACCCAAACTCACATGCACCCATTAAAAGTTATTTATTTTCACCACAACTCTTGCATTCTCCCTATCTTCTCCAGTTGTGAGTTAAAATCTTCAGGAATGAGCTGAATACAAAAGTATTCCTGTTTTCTTAACGGCTTTCTGCTGTTATGTCATGTGGGAGAAGAAAGTATAATGTTCCTTCCAACTCTCTACCATCTCTCATTAATTATTATAATTGATAGTGATAATTACATATAATTGTTCTCACAGCAGTTCTGTTCAAAAGCCTGGAGAGAAATACCTGATTACATAAACTAAGATAAAACTAAAAATCCAAAAGGCTACACTTCTTTTTTGAAAGTTTTAACTTGACTCCTTCTTTATTAAAGTCTTCCATAACTTTTCCTTTTCTATTTATAATTTTTTTTTTTCTCTTTCATCAACTCTTTATTCTTCCCCATGTAATTCTGTAAGAGTAGGTACAGTACTGGTCCTAGTTTCTTTGATCTCTTACTTATCTCTCCTGTAGATTCTTCTGCTGTGGTTGTTCACCTATGCAAGATTAAATATGAGAAATAGCAGAGACAAATTTCTTGGAGCTGGGTTAACTCATGTTGAAAAATTGTTTTTAAGTCTTATTTGTTTTCATCTTCTCAGCACAAAAAAAACAATCCTTGCAGAACTTTTCTGTAGAGAAACTGAGAAAGCTGCTATGCCAAAAAAGCCAGTAGCCCAGCAGATCAGATGCTCAGTGGAGCTGATCTGGGGGAATGAAATGCCAAGACTTATTCAACCAAATTCCAGGGACTTGAAGATTAACTTTCTAACAAGAAAGTTGATAGTTCAGCAATTTAGTGGCAAGTTTTTTCTGATACTTCTTTATTCTAGGTTTGACCCAGAAATTCCAACTTTAGAACTATTTTTAGTCAAATAGATATCTTTATATATATATATATATAATTTTTTTTCAGGATTGTCAGCATTGAGTAATGAAAAATTTATTTTGACTTTGGGAGCACACTGTATCCTTTTTCTTATGTTGCAGGTTATATGTCAAGCTGTTGCTTGGCTGAACAGTAAAGCACAGAACTTCATTAATCTAGGAAGTGGTGGCCGTCTTGTCTCTATGGACATGAAGTATTGTGATCCCAGGCAGACTTTGGGGATGCGGAACAAATTGGCATTTGCTCAAATATGCAGTAAAAGAGAGGGCTGCCAAAATGTGGAAAGCTGAAGAATCTACTGTAAGGTTAATGATAAGGAAAGGAATTAACCATTTTTGATCTTTAATAATCTGCCAAAATTATGTAACCCGTGTCCTTTTAATCTTTATCATGGGAATAAAGTAATGCATTCCTTTTTTTTTTCTCCTTTTTGTTCTTACTGCAATTTTCAGTCATAGAAATGAGGTGAGATAAAACTATAGTGACTAACATGATTGCAAATTAAAAAGCAGGCTGTTGAACTGGTTTGGGGAATGTGGATTTATTTTCATTGAGAAAATTTTATCTTATTGTTGTAGGTTTCTTGAATAAACTGTAGGCACTTGTTACTTCCAAAGTACAGATGGGTTGGCACTACTTTCATTTCTGTGTGAGAAGATCATGGTGTCAACCACGATATCCTGCACCACTCCACAGTGCAGTCAGCACCAAGAAGAAATCAAGCTCTAGAAGGGGTCTAGGCAAAGATAAATATTAGATGTACTTGCGAATTTTTGTCTGAAAACACTTTGTTGACACTTTTTCAGTGTTAAGCTGTTTGCTGACTAAGTTTCAAAGCGAGTGTTAGTTCAGTGTAACAGTTTTTTACATTGAAACACAAATAGAGAATTTGTAATTTTCTTCTAGTATGTTCTATGTATGCTGAGTATTTTCATCTGTTCTGCTTCAGAGCCTTGAGGATACACTTATGATCTACTTTTTCACCTCTTCCCGATCATTCATGTCAAGTACAGCATGCAGTGGGGCTTCAGGATCCTGACCTTCGTGAGATATTTTTGACCCTCCAAAATCACAAGATTACATGAAAAATCTGACCAAAGAGCCTGATCTTGCTGGAAAACAGAAACATAAACCCTCTACACTACATTTCTTTTGAAGCAGAATTACTAGGTTGAAAAAATTTGGAGTCTGGTCTGATGCTTACGTAAAATTAAGTAAGACTTTTTCCAGCTTTATCAATATTTTCTGATATGCAAATTTTATCCACAGCTAGTTCTAACAAAAAGTTTGTTAAAATAGGCCAACTAAAGAAAGAGAAAAAACCTCGCCAAACTACTGTTAAGTGATTCTTTGAGCAAAAAAGAATTTTATGTAAATTGTATGAAGACATTTATGATTAACACATTTTTACCAGTGACTAGCTGCAGTGCTGACTCCAATAATGTTAGTGCTACTCCATTCACTAAGGCTCAGGCAGAAATTCTGAGGGGGTGCACCGGCATATTACAATTATGATCACGGTAATGTCAAAATGGCACAAATGAAATGAGGTAGCATAGTGGACACAAGAATTTCTTCATTTCTGGATGACCTCATATTGTTGTACCAAGGGAACACTGAAGCTTTTTCTGTCAGAGCTAATATGCTTTTAGAATTTGAAAAGTGTGCTGAATTTTGTAGTGGGGTTTTTGTGTGTTTGTTTGTTTGTTTGTTTTCCAAAAGTCACCAGCTAAATCTACAAGCAAATTTTGGTAAAATTTACTGGTAAATTTAGGAAAGAAAATGGCTGTCTTATTTTTATTTTTTTCAGTTGAAAGAATTAATAACAATAAAAAATCTTAGCCTTAGAATCTGCCTTGTTGAGACTTTAATCTGGGAATATAATTAAAAAACAAATCTTTCCCTAAACTATATTCAGTGAAGTATGCAACAAGCTGCATACAAGGCTTATTGAATAAGTAGGTGCAAAAGCAAAGTAGGATCAGAATGCAGAAGTGAGGTAAAGCTCTCAATCAATGGGAAGTGGTGGAGCCACCATCCCTGGATGTATTTAAAAGGTGTGTAGATGTTATGCTTGAGGACATGGTCTAGAGATGGACTAGTTGGGGGTTAGGCTGTGGTTGGTCTCGATGATCTTAAAGGTCTCTTCCAACCTAAGTGATTCGATGGTTCTATGATACTACAAGCAGAAGTCAGTGCATTAATGTTTCAACCAGAGGCCAGCTCCTTTGCATGTTTTGCCTTCTCCCAGACTTTCCAAGCCAAAATTTCAAATTACACTCCTTCATCTACTAGGGGATAATCCGCATACACACAGGCCACCCTTCTGGAACTGTATTTCCCTTTATTTTAATCGCACTTTGCTCACTGAGTTTTAAATTATGGTTCACCCCCAGTTCTCTTTTTACAGGTGAGGTTTTTAGTGCTCCACCAAAGTACAGAATTTGTGCCTTGCTTTCAGGCTGGTAACTGCTAGCAAAACACTGGATGGGAATTGTCAACCAGTAAGCTGCACATGCTGCAGCACAAGGGGAAAAAAAAAGAGGCTCTCACACAAAAAGAAACGCATACAACATTAACAAAGGTTCTGAAGAATTTTGAAAGGGTTGATTTGCCATTTTTCTTTAAAAAAAACCCAAAACAACAAGAGGATTCCAGAAACAGTCAACTATTCAGTTTTGTCACTTAGGTTTCATGAACACATGATTCCCTATTATCCCATATTAAAAATGTTAATCATTCAGCATGTCTGTACTTAACTCTAAAGAGAAATCCCGTTGCATTGTTTAGAGACACTCAGAAATTATTGGGCTCTTTTTCTCCAGGGAACGTGAGTGCTGATTATGAAAGTGTCACATCAGTTACATAAATAGTGGAAAAAGATTTAAAAGCAGAAACTATATTTTGCTGCAATCAAAGAAATATAAGTAAGTAGCTGGCATTTTTAATTGATTTTCTATCATCCAGAGCCGCAACAAGTTTAAAATTTTCAATCATAAATATAATACAAGGATTGGTTTTGCCTGCCATGTCATACTGTCATTTTAATTTTTTAAGAAGAGTTTTTAGAAATGAAAACACTTGAACCCCCTCCCCCCATGATAAATAATAAAATAGATGGCTCTGGTCTGGATTCAGAAGGGGTCACTGCTTTGAGAATGGAGCTGCTTGAAAGAGCTCAAAATTTATTTTGATTGTTTGACAGTTTTGCACTCAAGGTGAAAGGAGCTGCTGACGTCAATCCCATTTGATAGGCAGTGATTCTCCACTGTATCTGACATTAATTAATTCTCTTTCTAGCAGGGTCAACAATCAGAGCAAAGACTAAATAAATCAGGAATATCTTTGTGGAAATCAATGAAGTTACACTCATGAAAAGTAAGCATAAGAACATAAAGAACCCCAATAAACGTAGTTCATTATTCGTTTCATTTAATTGCTGTGGAAGATAAGTGCCTTTGAACTTACTAAGCCATTAGCAGAAGATGTTCTAACCCCTGTCTTAAAGAAAAGGGTGATTAATACTTAAGTGTTTCTCTGCATCCCAAAGACATCATATGAAATGATGATCCCACCACTGGGAGCTTTCACCACTGGACAGAAATCGAACTGTTTCAACGGATCAGGAGGGAATGAAGAAAAGACATGTTTACCGGAATTCAGAGTTAAAATGAAGCTTTGGGTTTGCAATTAGTCTGCATTTTACTCTGCAAAAGAATATCTAAGTTGCAAATAAATTCAATTATCTTTAGCTGTTACATCTCCTGTCAACTCATTTTGCTTGTTGTGAGGAACGGCTTGTCCTTCTCACTCTATCTACACCACTTTCTCTGCCTCACGTGCTGAGGTGGGCCTGATCCTCAGGTCACACAGAACGTCAAAGAGAGAGTTGTGGCCTGGGCCCTTGAAGTAACACTTCTCACAGTCTTCAATCAAGATGCAACTGCAGAAGCCAAGACATTACATATCATTATCCCATATTATTTTTAAAATCTGGGACACTTGAAGTTATTCCAAGTTAATGGTGAATCTAGACTTTGAAGATTTGTTTTCAAATCAATTGAGGAAAGGTCCATACTATTACACATGGGTCATGAAACCAGTTAGAAAGAACTTTTGCCCTTTATATGACTGTTACCTGCAAGAAGTGAAGAAGATATAGTTTTAAAATATCTAATTTTTTTTTTGATAGTACTTATCTTGTTTTGTGCTCTTTAACTTTTCTAGTTGATTTAACTGAAGTTATCTTAAATGTTATTTAATTAACAATGAATCCACATGTCTTTGGGTCTGGATTTGTATCTGAATGTTTTTAAAATTCTGGGAAAACTAAAACTTCTGTTCTATTTCCATGCTATAAGTTTTTCAATCCATATAGATCAATGCAAAATGCTTCTTATTTGTCAGATCTATAGATCAATATAAAATACTTCTTAATTGTCAAATCTGTAATTTGTTAACATAACGCATGCACCTTAGGGAAACTAAACAAGTCATATATAGAAGTTTTTTAGAAATGCAAGTTTTCAAATGGTATAAATATCACAAGCCCACTGCATAGTATCAGTGTTAGTCTAAGGTTTATAAGAAGGGGAAAAAATGAAGAGCTATTTATGACAATTAAAATATTTCATGCAGCTTTTGATAGTCTGTTTTCACTTTTGGTTCACCAGAGGGCAAACCAACGTATAACACAGGAATGTTCAGGGACGTTTACCGATACTTCAGGGCAGAATTTAGAGAACTGTGATCCATGTATACAATTAGTAATGCAATTTCATTGTTTTATTTCCATTAGTAGAAAAATTGACATAGACTATCTAGACTAAGTGTAGCTTAATTGGTGAATTACTTTTCTGAATATAAAATATGGGAGTTAATAACTATCTGAAAGACAATGGAAAAAAACCCAAATATGCTGCCCAGTTTTGTTCCTTTTCTGTTGTGTTAAGTATTGATCTGTTTGAATCCCAGCATAGCATAAAAGCATAAACTGACACATTTTGACCACTGTTTACATTAAGAAGTTTATAAGCCTTAGAGCATGAAAAAAACTGAATTTCCTCGGGTGAAAAAAAAAAATCATAGAATAACAGAATCATCTCCCTGCTCAAAGCAGGGTCACTCACAACAGGTCTCTCAGGACTATGTCCAGTCAGGTTTTGGATATCCACAAGGAAGGAAATTCCACAGCCTCTTTGGACAACCTGTGCCAGTGTTTGATCATGCTCACAGTAAAAAAAGATTTTATGTATGTCTAAATGGAAATTCCTGTATTACATCTTGTATCCAATAGCTGTAGTTGAGACAGTCCAACAGAACAAGGAATATAGAAAGTCTAACAGGAAGAATTTTCTGGACCAAGATATAAGAGGTTTGAAAATGGAAACCTATAATAATATCTGATTAATTCCAAATATCTACATAGGGTTTGTTAGATATTTCTACAAGGTCCATTATAATGTCTCCTAAATGTATGAGTGTCTACACTATCATAAAAGTCACCTCCCTTCTTTACTCCACGTCCCAGTCTCTTCATCATAAGTGTGTAAGTACAACTTCACAACCAAGATCTCTTTCAGAGTACAGCAGTAAAACCTTTCTGGAATGAAATTTGGTTGCAGTTCTGAGAACATTTGCTCTGGTGGGCTGTAAAACACTTCTCACATTATTTCAAGCATTTTGAACTGGGAAAACAAACAAAACAGCCAGACAACCAAGCAACCAAAACAAACAACCCCACACACAGGTGTGCTAGCAGAAATCTGACTCCGGTTGTATGCAGATAGAATCAGTTAGCTCTAATCCACATAGACATTAGCCATTCAAAATCACATCGTTTGGGGATCAAGGACTGATATGAACTTGCTAAGCAGGGTAAGTAAGTGTAGCTATAGATGTGCAGAAAGCATTGAGATTTCACGTTATTCTGTTATGAGGGCAGTAATTCTTGCTGATGTCAAGGGGATCCCCTTGTATTATTCTAGGAAAGATCAGACCCAAACAGGATAAGGGTAAGGTCCTTTGCATAAACTGGGACATCCTGTAAGGCAGCAAAACAGTATGAAAGAGAATGATTGCAGAGGAACTGTTTTGAGAATTAATTCAAGATGAGCATGTTCCTATGATTTTTATCACCATTCCTGCAGGTTTCCTAGGGATAATCAATTTTAGTTTTATGCAGTGACTTTCTAAATGTCTTTTTTACCTGAGTAACATTGCCAGTGATACACTGCTAGTTTTGCAAGAATCTGGGAATTAACAGTTGTTAGCTGTGGTTATTGCCAACTGTTATATGCAAAGGCCTGAACTACACTGTCAAAGACAGCTGGTTTTTTATTTGAGAGCCACTAACATGCTTGAACTGTCCCAGGAAAAAGAGACTGTGAAGATGAGACACCACAGTTTCACCACAAGACAAGATCATCAGTGTTACCCTATACTTAAACACATGTTGCCTGACATTGAAAAAAATAATAAAAAAAAAAAAGTCTTCCAAGCAGTATTGCTTTGAGCAAAGTAGTATGTTGATCCAGGTGAAAAACACATAGCAGAGAGCCCAAGACTAATACATCTGCAAGGTCTCAAAAGAGATACAATGTCATTGCAGTACATCTCAGGTGATAATATATCCCTCTCTAATCCCTGTTGGATCAGAACGTTTTTCACAGAGATGGGGAAGATGGTTTTGTCATCTGTGAAGTGTTGCAATGGTCTGTTGTTTCTAAACCTCTAACCTTTTTACCTTCAGCACCTGTCTGAGGCACCCAAGGTAAGGATGGAGCTGCTTTGCTGCTTTGGGTTCACTGAAGAGTCATCGAAGGGAAGTAGGCAGCTGGAGATCTTGCTCTCTGCATTGCTCTCTTATAAGTGCTTTTCTCTGTCACTTTGCCTCTATGGGGTGGGTGGAGAACCCCAGTTAAGTGTCTAAAATTAACTGCAAGAAAAGTAAAGCTTTGAATGGATTCCAGTCCCTACAAACAAGAGTGCTCCATATTATAATCTGTCCATTATTTCTGGACTGACAGTTCTCTAAAATCACCTGTATGTTTTCCCCAATGCCAGAAGGTCAACGAACCAGTGAAGTGGCAGTGTTGAAAGAACTTTAGGGAAACACAATTGATTTGCACCATTTTGCCAAGAAGATGTTTTTTTCCTAAATTAAAGGCATAAGAAACTCTCAAACTTTCTAAGCAAGTAATTTTGAACCAGAAGGAAAAAAAAACAAAAAACCCCCACAAAACAAAAACCAAGACAGAAAAACCCCACAACTTATGGAGAAGTTGAGGTTTTTTGCTAATGATTTAACAAGACATTACTTTCTTCAGACAGACACTTGCATTATCATTGCTAACTGTATGTTTATCAGTTTCTGTGAAAGTTCTGCTTGCAGGAGGAATAATCTGTGGCATTTACTTCTGAAAAAAGAAAGGTGAGTGAAAGAGATCACTTTTTAAGAATAAAAGGTATATTGTTTGTGTTGTATCCTAATCATATGCTACTGTGAACAATGTCTGTGTTCTTTACTGATTCCCAAATCCTTTCTGTCTCCTTGCCTCCAGACTGCAGATCAGAATCACTTAACATTTATTACCTCTCTTGTGATGGCAGATGCAAAAGCTGTTATTGCCCGCTGTAGCTTTAACAGCCAGAGTAAAATCAACTAGCTCAATCCTGTACCAATGAAAACAGAGGGAGTTTTTTCAACCACCTGTGTATGGTCTAGATGGTGATTAGGATCCACACACAACTCAGGCTGTTCCCCGGTCTATACTTCTGCTTCCAAAAACATCCCTGTGTCTGATGTATCTTCTAGTGCTGTGCTGAAATCATGACAATATGTCACTTTTAGCTTCATATAGAATCAAAACAAAACCAGCACAATGCAGAGAGTAACAGAAAATCAAAGCAGGTCTGTCCAGGTCTGCCAGCCATCTAGTTCTATAATGTGGTACTCTGCTTGGTCTGATGATTCTGCTTGGGGGCCTTGGGAAGGCTGAAGAGCAGAAGGCTGAGGAACTGATGTGCACTCTTTGAAACATTTGGTAAATAAAGGAGCAATTCTGCCTGAAAGACCTGAAAAGGTTATGAGCTTGAAGTGCTATGTAAGAAGTTCCATTTCCTGAACATTTCTGAGTATTTTCTTCACTGAAGCTCAGTTCCTGACATACAGTATATACAGTGGGACTCATAAAAAGGACTAGATCTTTATATATACATTGATAATAATTTTATGTTATTATCATGTATAGACTGATTGTCTAAAAGGTAGTTGTAAGCAAGTGCAGGAACTTCATCGGGTTCACCGGAACCTGACTGCATCATTTAGGTTAACAGAACAGGAATTCAAAAAGTGCAAATTTAAGAAAACTCAACTTTAAACTTTCCATAACTGCAGAATGAAATATCCAGGGAAGTTTCTCACAGGAGTTTCAAAGGACTTAGAAATACACATTCATATGTTGCTTGGATTTCAACCATGCCCTCAGGTCTTCACGCAAAATTGGAGTCATATTGTGTCTGGTATTGAAGAATCTCACAGGGAGGTATAGCTCATATACTGCATTGCTCTGTCTGTCCAGTATGTAATTAACTTTTCAACTCATCTACTCACACTTATTAAATCAACATCTTCGTTGATTCCTACATGTTTCTACAATTGCCAGATTGCAGCAATGGTTGTGTGAAAGAAATCCTAAAAGAAAGTGAAGCCAAATGTCCTTTTGTGTGCGTTACAGAATCTCAGAGAAAGAGCTACCAGGAAAAAAAAACCTAATGATGTTTTGTGGTCCCTTTACTAGCTCTTTGTAGCTACTTATAAGACTTTGAGATGATGCATCATCATCATTACTTATTATTTAGATTTCAGAAGAATCCACAATGTGCTTTAATGTTTCTATAGTGCAGGTGAAAACACAGTCCTTACCCAAGAAAGGGAAAGGGCTAAAAGAATACAAGATAGAGGAAATAGAGGAAGATTATCTATCTATCTATCTATCTATCTATCTATCTATCTATCTATCATACATCTATCTATCTATACATCTATGTATTCTTAGATAGCTCTACTACTACTTAGACAATCTTTTTTATTCCATGACGAAACAGAGACAAGTTTTCACTGGGCCCTTTTTCACTTATATTTAATCTATTTTTTCAACTTGTGTTCACTCATGGGATAAATGAGACCTCTAAGTAAAATGGATTAAATAGCATGGTCTGAACACCACTGAAATCAATAAAAGACTTCTGCTAACTTCAGTCGGCAACTGACTATGGTTTAATCACCCAGGTGCATTTAAGTGTCACCAGTTCCTTTAAATTAATTTTAAATACAGATAAAGAAAATGATCATAATTGGCCCAGATTTTATTTCTGGGACATCAAATCTTGGAACACTACAGCCTGAAATACCTTCCTGAAAAAGACAAGTTTTTAGTGCCTGGGACAGTAATGAGAGCCAGGCAAGCACATAGCTCTGCTTAATCTATTAAATTTTGCTCAATAATATTAGCTATCTGTATCTCTGGTTTCTTCAGACTATAAACTGCTTGTTCCTATGTGTGTCTAAAGCAATTAGCACTTTGCTGACACTTTGAATTATTAGTATTGTTCTTATTAACATTAATTCCTAGCCTAGTCACTCAATGGAATCAAGTGTATTTCCTGTGAAATATCAGGTGGAACAGGCATACTTGTGGTCCTTCTGAAATCTAAATGGTAAATCTGATAGATTTTCCTCTGAACCAAAAGGTATATGGTGTGCCAGGCTTCAAATATCTTATTTTTCCTTAAGAAAGAGGAGACCACCAATATCTATTTTTCCTTTTTAAGCCTGATCACCTTCTTTTCTTATTTTGTGCACCAGCAATGATATTTTTCTCCACTCTAATTCTATAATAAAAAATTCCTCTATGAGTTCATTTCAAACCATGGCCAGGATGAGTGATGGATACTCATACTGCCAATAACATAGACTCACATACCTATTAAAAGCTATATTAAAATCCTACAGATAATAGTTTTTCCTTTTTCTCTCTCATAAGGTACGGTCCTGCACCTGTAGGAGAATAACTCCAGGCACCAATCAGAACAGGTTAGGGATTGACCTGCTGGAAAGCAGCACTGCCCAGAAGGACCTGGAAGTCCTGGTGGACATGTTCTCCATTAGGCAGAAGTGTGTCTTCATTTCCAAGAAGACAAATGGTGTCCTGGTGTGCTTTAAGAAGAATGAGGCCAGCAGATCAATGGAGGTTATCCTCCCCCTCTACTCTGCTCTGATGAGGCAACATCTGGAGTTCTGTGTCCAGTTCTGGGCTCCCCAGTTTAAGAAAGACGGAACCACTGGAGAGAATGCAGTTAAGGGCCACAAAGATGAGAGGACTGGAGCATCTCTTGTATGAGGAAAGGCTGAGAGAGCTGCGTAGGTTTAGCCTGGAGAAGACTGAGAGGGGATCTGATCAATGCCTAAAAAGGACCAGACTCTTTTCAGTGGTGCCTCATGACAGGACAAGGGGCAATGGGCACAAACTGGAACACAGGAAGTTCCATCTCAACATGAGGAAAAACTTCTTTACTCTAAGGGTGACAGAGTACAGGTACAGGCTGCCCAGAGAGGCTGTGGAATCTCCTTCTCTGGAGACATTCAAAACCCGCCTGGACACAATTCTCTGGAATCTGCTCTAGATGATCCTGCTTTAGCAGAAGGGTTAGAATAGACGATCTCTAGAGGTCACTTCCAACTCCTAGTGTTGTGTATTTCTGTGATTATGTGCACAAAACACCTTTATCCCACAATTCAGCATCATTTCTGTTCTGCCAGTGTGGCTGTGGCTGCAGCATCTGACACATCTTTCCCTGAGATGATTTTCCTTTATGAGGTCATGCTTCTGTTAGAAAAGACATCACAGAGGTATATATTCACTCTTGTCTGGTGTTCCATCTTTGCCTATATTTGCTCTTAAAGTCCTCATGAATTGTAATAAAGGGCAGCAACTTCCAGAAAAGAACTCATGCATTCAGAAAGCCACTCTGAAAACAGGAGGTGGTGTCTTTTTATCTCTGCCAGGTGCTGCAGTCTTGTATGGGGTCCAGTTAGTCTCTGCCACTGCAAGGAGACATTCAGTAAATTTATGCTCCAAAAGAAGACGCCTCCTGAAGTTGACAGGACTCATTCATGGGATATCTGGTGGTCAGTCTCTGATGTGTCCTTTGATGACAAAAACCAGCTCCATCCAGAATCTGGATGTTTGGTTTGTAACTGTTCCAGGCTAGCCTGCTGCGGCAAATCCTCCCAAAACTTCTCAAGTACCACTTTTTGTGCTGCAAGTGTTGCCTTTAACATCACTGAAGGAACTGTTGTGCTAAGCAGCATGGCATTAAACAGAAGTTTATTATTTAAGATGCCCATCTTGTGAGCTGCTGGCAAGGGTTTTGCTAATTGTATCTGGTGTTCCCGTGATCTAGCAGCAATATAACCCTGTAGCCACACATCCCATAGAGAAGTATTGAATTACCCTACTACGGTGTGCTTTCTTAATGAAACATTAGCACCTTTGGGATGTGACAAGTTTCATCCATGATTACTTCTGCACAGGTAGTATGAAGAAAGTAAGCTGAAAGACGGAACTATGTTTTGATATTTATTTTAATTCCAGAATAACATATCTGTTCTAATTAGAGAGGTACCTTCCAGGCAGATGTTCAAATCATGTGGGAATTCGTATGCCAAATGCAAGATTAATGGGCTCACATGCTAATGAAGCACTCTTTCACTTTCCATGCCAGAGAATAAAAGCACCAGTCCTTCAATGGTGAAGCTGAAGCTACATCCTTCCTTAGCTGCAAAGGTTTATTCCTGTGGGATTCCTCAGAGATGATTTCACTGATTCATCAAACAATCTTCTTAGTTTTATGCTTTTCACGCTATAGTAAAGGGCTTAGCCCTTTCCTCCTCACATAGGCAAAACTCATAATTTGCATGTCTAGGATACATAGTACCACTGCCCTCTGAAGCATTTTCATCCTGCTTCTGATGAGGCACTAAACAGAAAACGCCTCCCCTAAACAAATGGATACTGGCTTGGTTATAAGAAGTGACATTTTCAGTCTGCCCCAGATAATAGACCAAGAGTCAATTTAGTGTCAAAAAATAGCAAGTTGCCTGTCTATATGAAAGGTTTTTGGTTTTGTTTTCTTTCAGTGGTAGGCAAGCTGGCTGAGATACAATCTCCACCATGAAAAAGGCCTTTATTTTGTGTTATTAAATGAAAGCTGAGCTTATCACTGACATCATGGGCTAGTCCTAATGGCTTTTACAATGGCCCTAATGGCCAGCCTGAGAGACTCCCTGGGCCACATTCTCAGGCTGTATAAACTAATGAACAACCGGACCCACCATTTTTAGTACTTCCTTTCCCCCATATGTCATTTTCTACCCAGTAGTAAGCTACAGTTTCCTGTGTCTGAGATTTGGCCTTACAAGTTTCATACAATTTATCATTTTTAAGCAAGTTCCTTCCTGAAATCTCAAACTTCTGGGTTCAGAAGGTAGAGTTCAAGGTGTTCATGAGCATATCCTCATCTTCTTGCTCATCTTTCTCTACATTCATGTGTGGGGCTGTGCTTGAGGGTGATTTAGGAATTCCCTTCACCAGCTTATCATTGGTTTTGTAGAACCCAAATTACCTTCATTTTCTTTGAATTTTATGGAAAGGAAATAAAACATAATAAAATATTGTTCCCAAAAGGGCAGTTGTGTAGTATAATCTGCATTTCTCTTCTATTTCAGGCTGCCTCAAGAGGACACTGTGTTGCCAAGGTTATACAGCTATAATCATCATGTATTTATGCAAAATAAGAACTATGTAATAGTGCAACATTAAACATGACGAGATTATTAAAAAGAAAATACAGATGAACATAAGCCTTTTCTTCTGATACTTCCTTTTATAGGAGCTTGAACCAAAGCTTTAGTCAAACGCCTGCATATATCCATTTCTTCGTTCCTTTACCAGTCTAGATAGACTAAGACAGTGTTTCTGTACATTTATTAAATACATTTTTTGGGGGGGGTCACAAAATGTTCTTAATGAGAAATTGTCTTTTCAAATAAGCTCTAAAGGATCTGTATTTTGTCAACATGAGTACTCAAGCACTGGAGGTATTATAGCTGGAACCAACCATGCCATAACCGTTAGCTATTTGGATGCATTAACTGGAGCGTGTGGAGTCTTCTAACAAGCACTAAACGCCCTTGGCTCCCAATCCATCACAGAACTGAGACCTTGATTGTCATCTTAAGCCCTAAAAGTCCTTCCTGAGTTGGAGCAGGATGAAGATCAGACTGCTGCATCCACTGGTTCCCATCTATCTGGGCTCCAGGGACAGGGAGCTCCGCAGTCTGGGGTGTGGACGCAGGCCCACACCAGTCTTTTGTAGGTACAACGGAGGTAATTTTGCTGCCTTTGCCTCCATGTAGGAACATAACAACAGGTAACATGTAGGAACGAAAGGCCATCTCTAGATTTTTACAGTTTTACAGTGTTGCATAACATCAGAACAGATGCTCTGGATCAGGTCCAAGCTCATCCAGCCTGGCATACTGCCTCTGGCAGCGATGAAGGTGAGTACCCAGGGAAATACAGAAGAAGGTGGAGGCATACACTCATATTTCCCCATACAGCCTTCACTAGCTGAACTGCAAGGGCCTCCCTGTGCCAAGTTTGCTTTCTAGGTGTTTCCATTCATAGATTTATCTTCCTTGCCATTCTCCTCTAGAACTGAAGTGAGCTTGGAGCACCCATAATGTCCTGTAGCAGCAAGTTCCACACCTTGGTTACACATGGTATGAAAAAATACTTTCTTTCTTTCTCATTTTACTTGGTGCCCCACTATTTTTGTACTGGGATGTTACAGTGACCCAGCCATCCTTAAATACAATCTCCACACCACTCATGATTTCCTAAACATTTCTCCTATCCCTGTAGAGCTGTTCCTTTTCCACTGTGATGACACCTGGTTTATTTAGTTCTTGCCTCTGAGGAAGCCTTTCCACTCCTTTCATTGACCTTACTGTTCTTCTCTAAAGTTTTTATAGCATTCTGGCAGCTTTTGACATGGAGAGCATCAGAACTGCCCATGTAAGAATATAAAATCTGCCATCCCTCGATGTTCCTGAGAACGGAAAGCAAGGAATCAGCCCTTTCACAAGTCCCAACATCTTCATACAGGTTCTATCAGAATCTGTTATCTTACATTCCCAAAAGCAGTCATTGTGCAACTGATTCAGTTGCTTTTCAGTCAGGTGTAACATGATTCCTGCACTTATATTACTCCACACACCCCAGAAACCAGGCAGAGATTCCACATTATAATTTTTCAAGTTGCAAATCTAGTTTAAGGGCAATCTTCCCCTCCTATGTTGGTACTCAGATGTGGCAATTCAACTGTCTGGGCGACCATACTCAGAAACTGGTTCAGTGAAATGATCTAAGCTAAGAGACACTCTCTCCCACCCTTCCTCAAAAGTTGCTTTGCTTTGTTTATTAACCTGCATCACTCCAGCTGTCAGCAGCAATACTGATGAGTGAATTAGCCTCGCTGAAGGACTGATAAGCTTCCCTCACCAGAGGTGGAGAAGCAGAGAAAGGAATGAGCAGGTGAGAAAAAAAAAAATAAATAAAGGGGGATGAAACTTCTTAAATTGGCTTTCCACCAGAAAAATCCTCATGTGAAACCATGGTCTCAGAGGTGATGAGTAGCTGCACTGATTTCATCAGCTGTGCTTTTCTCAGGGAGGGATTCTGCAGGTGGGAGGGATGTGGGGGGTAGGTTGTTCCTGGGTTGAAAGGGTTTATGTTTGTGCAGGCAATGATGTTCTGAATTGTTTGTGATTTCTCAGGGATAGGCCCGCTGTCTGAAACATCTGTTTTGCAACATAAACAGCACACTACACTCTCCCCCATTTAATAATAAAAATAAATGAGAAGTTTGACAGATAGAGCATGGAAGAATGGACAATATGGGGACTCTAATGCAACTGGGACAGCAAGAAGAGTTTTCAAAGTACAAGTCAGGAGGTTTGAGAAGCAAAGAGTGGAGAAACTGAAATAGGAAAACACAATTGCAGACTCCCAGTGACATATTTAAATAGGTTCTGCCCTCTGTAAAACTCCAGATTTGCTGCAGTTTACATCACTAATCCTCACATTCCTCAAATGCCAATCAGGCCTCTTAAGGGGGCATTTGGGCAGGGAGGTGGTCTGTGACTTGCCATTCCTCTGCTTGACAAGCAGAAAGTACTTGCACAGATATTGTACCCGCTACGCCTTTACGGCTGCCAGACTGACAGAGCCTGATCCCAGCCCAACACTCTCAGCCAGGTCTTCTCACAGAGCCAGTTTACACCTCACCAGATGCCAGTTTACATCAGGGAGGATCTGGCTAGATATTTTTCCAGTCCCCTCAGAAAGCTTTTGGTACAAAAGCAAGACTTTGGAGCCTTTCACACTCAGAAGATGGATGAGCTGTTTGCTGGCATTTTTCATGAACATTTCTGTCATAATTTAATGTATTTAAAAAAAATTATTGATTTTTTTATTGTTGTTGTTTGCACATGTATCACAAATTGCACATGCTTCTGAATTACACAGAAAGTCATGGAAGTGCTGGCTCATAATTTATATCAGTGCAAAACCTCTCAGTATAAGCATGCACAGAATCAGTTTATGGATATGAATATTCCTACGTTTATAGCACACAGTATCCAAAAGCAAGAATACTTAATGATTGCCTTAACACCCCTTTATAACCTAACCACAGTGAACTCTGATTTGTTAAGGTATTTCAATAACCAAACATTTTCATTCCAAGCACATGTTCTTTGAGGAAATATATCAGGTTAAAAGAGCTTATGTTAAAAAAAGACATCTTAAGCAAAGGTTAAAAATTACACCATGAAAAATGAGATCTTTCTGGAGACCAGGTAACTAAATATCAGAGGAACATGTTATCTTCATGAAGAAAATCTGAGGCTTAAGTGAAACCAGAGGGGAATGGGTCACTCTGCGTGACCCTGCAGGCATGCTAAACAAGCCTAACTCCATTTCAGAATCCGTCATTGACTGCTGCAGCGAGGTGCTTGAAATGGGGCTGTGTAGTGTAGCTCGACAGTATTGTTTTTCCGCCTCCATTTTTCACAGGGAGCCCAGATGAAACCTCAACACAGAGAAGAATATGTATTTCCACTTAGATCTTGTTTTATTTTGTTCTGTTTCTTCCTCTGGAGTCAACTACGTGAAGGTTTGGTGTTTTGATAAATCAGTGCAGCCACTGTACCTTAGTATCTGCTCATGCTGATTAGTTCAATTAGATCTACAAGTCTGCATTAGATACCATAGTTAGTAGATTTTAAATAATGCATTTGGTCCTATGCATTTTAATAACTGTGTTGCTTTATAAATACATGTTTGTCACATGTATATTTTATTTGGATTTTTAGTTTTTAGGGGTTGATAACATGTATTTCTTAATTTTGAAAGTTTATTTTTGTTATGAATTTATTAGTTATTTGCTTTTTTCACCTTCTGTTTTATATCGAATCTGCCCAGAGTTTAAGGAAGGAATCTTTTAAAGACAGGGCTTTTTTTTTTTAATCTTGACATAAATATTAAATGTTAAACATTTATTTGTAGCCATCTGTGAAACTGAAGTAACACAATAAAAACATACACAATACCTGTCTGCAGTTTTCCAGAGTTCACTATTAGCTTTGCCAAGATTTCAAGGATTTCGCTTTTCCTCATTTTTTTTTTCCAAATTGTTTTATGAGTGTCATTAAAGGCCAAAGGCACTTTTAGCACATTGAAAGGTTTCAAATTTAGAGGCACCCAGACATCTGCCTTTGGTGTGTTTGGTTTGTGGAGGAAATAGGGAGCACAGGGAGTAGGAGCAGCTAGCTGTAATCGTATATATATAAGGCTGGATAGGACCTCACATAGCCAAGCACCTAAGTTCAGTGGAGACAACTGCAGTAACTCTAGTAACTGTACTTGGCTAAATGCACCGCTAAGGTTTGGGAGAATCTCTGTACCAGAACTTAAAGGAGTTGTTGCAGCTGTGGTAAGGTATTAATGCAATGCAGGAATGGGATAAGACCAGCAAAAATTTGTCAAAGGGATTCTCTCACTGCGATAATAATTTGATTATTTGGTTTGAGTTCTTTATGTTGTTATTCCAAGTCACGGTCTGAAGTACACGTCAAGGAAAAAACAAAAAGGCAGAAAAGCTAATTTGGATTCTGGTGACATAAAAACTTTGGATCTGTCCCATTTTCTGCTGTGGCCCATGCATCCTAAAATCCTCGGTCCAAAGCAGCCAAATGTCAGCTCTCCTAAGAAAGCCAGTTGCCAGATGTTGGAACAATTGATGGCCCAGATGACAGAGGTCGCCATTTGTTTTGGGCAGCTGTCCTTCAGAGAGCCGGTGCCCCGGAGGACAACGCAGACGCCAGATGGCTCCGGGTGGGTGCTCCGGCTGCCCCCAGGGCCACAGGCTCCTGGCAGCCTCTGAGGGGGATGCAGAAGATTCCCAGAAAGATATTGGCCAGGGGAGGTGGGATTTAAATCAGAACCTTTGAAGTCAATGCTAGTTAATATGAACGAATTTGAGGCCAAATATCATAATTATTTCTGTAAACAGCAAAGTTAGGCTCCCTTAGAACATCTAAATACCCAAATCATTAAGTTTTCCTGTGACCTGTATATCCTGGGTCAAAATCATACAAAGACTACAAAGCCCACAGGCTAAATTATGTATTTGAGGACACAGCTAATCAGCCTCGCCTAATAAAAACTACAAGAAAATGCATGCTCCAAGCTGACATCACCACGGACAAGCTGCATGTAAAAATGCACTGTAAAACAATGAGTCTAGTGCTCTCTATCCTCAAAACTGGGATGACTGGAGGGGGATCTGATAGAGAAGCTGTAAAATCATTAGTAGAAAGGAGAAGGTGAATAGGGAACAATTGGTCACTGTCTTTTTGATGCAAGAGCCAGGAATCATCAAAGGAAACCAGCAGAACCCAGATTCATAATAAACAAAAGGAAAAAAACCCTCGAACAGTGAGGACGTAACCCATGGGACTGCTTGCCACAGGATCAGGATGGGACTGGAGGTTTGTGACTGTTCGGAAATGGGCAAGTCCATGGTAGGCAAATCTGTCAGGGTTGCCTGAACAGAAAGAATGGTGTGCTTCCTTTGTGCTTGAGTTCTCCATGTTACTTATTACAGACCCTGTCAGACACAGGCTGATGAGCTTGGTAGACACTCGGTCTGGGCCATTACAGCCCTTCTGAAGTTCTCACCTTCAGCATTGTATAACTGCAGAAATCTGGAGAAGGAACATTTTTTTTTTTTTTTTTCTTACAAATCATCCCTACATGGTATCTTAACCAGATTAGTTCAGTCTAAGGAAAACGTCCTAAGGCCTCATAGCTTACTTGTTGCAAAAGCTCTTTGGAGATGTGGTGATTTTCAGACTTGCTTCTCAGTTTTGCCCCCCTTCCAGCAGGAAACCCGGCTGTTATGGAATGAATGTAAGCTGATAAACAGCAGATTTCTTTTACTTCATTATCTTTTGTGACCACACAGAGGCAATACATCGGCCGTTAGAAACCTTTGGTTGAAAACCAGCAGTTACCATCCTTGGACGTGGATTGCAGCCCTGGTACGCGTTCTTGGATTTCTTTCTTTTCCTGGGTAAAGCTATACAGCTTAGCAGTCATGTGCCATAATCTCATGTCTGCTGCATGGCAGTTTCCAAGGAAACTTGCAGGCTGCACATGCTAGAAGTGATCCTGAGGGGATGTCAGCTATGATTGCCTTGGTGGAGGCTTTGCTTGGAGTGGAAGCTTACGTGTTATTAAGGCTGGGTTTCCCTTCCCAGATTAGGAAGTTAATGTTAGAATGTGTTTACAACAAAGCACATATTTTCTAGACAGAGACCGGAAGGTAAGACTTCATAATAATTTAATTTCCTTAGGGTATTCTTCTCTTCCCAAACCATGTGCCACCTATCTATTCCTGTAGCTTAATATTTGTGATCTGTGAAATCTTGACGTGCCTCATCAACACACTATTTTGCTTTATTTAAAATGGCAACAACCACATTGAAAAAAAAGGGATTGGGAAAACACACGTGAAGAAACAAGCTAATTAAAAGAACCTGTTTCCCTGGGAGGCATGAGTATTTGACAAAGGATACTCTGCTAGTGAGAAAAAAATGTAGTTTAAGAGATGAGACAAAGGTTTAATCTACTAATGAGCTAGGAGTAGCATCTGATATCTATACTGTGTGTATCCAGTACCATCTAGCAAGGTGAAGGTTCAGAGGCTGCAGCGTTTCAGCCTCTGAGATTAATCCTGCCTATACTGCGCAGCTCCTGTATGCCACAAAGAGCACACGTCAGGTCTACAGGGATATTTGCGAGTGTGTCCATGCTGATACCATTCACCTACTCACCAGCCTGAGGTTGCAGAGAACACATATTTTGGCAGAAGACTACAGATTTTTTTTTCTTCCCTCCCCGCCTTCTTTTTTGTTATTGTTGCTGCTGTTGCTTTTGTATTTTTTTTGAGATCACAGGCAAACACTAATTTTGGCCCTCACAAGTCAGATACTAACACGTGAAATATAAAGGGCCATGAAAAAGAGAACAGTCTCTTCTGACATCCAAATACTGGAGGAATGTTTGAAAGGAACCAGCATACCATTTGATAAAGATTTTTATTGTCCTTCAAGAACTGAATCTCAGACTGTAAAACATCAGAGTTTAAATCCAAACATTTATTTCCACCATTTAATGTAGGACACCAAACAAAAAAAACTTAGTGATGGTGAGGCAGGCAGGAACAGAAGGGAGAAGGTCAAAGCCTGTGTCTTCTTATTCTAAAACAGAAAAGTAAGAAAAAGTAAATAACCCCAGCCAACTCCCTGCTCCACATTAAAATATACAGAAGAGAAAATAAAGGTTGGAAGAACAGAAAGCTACTAGATGTTACCAGTTATTTTAAACTGTTTTAAATTAGATAGGAAATCAGTGCCATATTACCACACAAAATATACAGTAGAGGAGGAAACACAGAAACACTTCCCTAAATTTACCAAAATGCATTTGTTTCATAACAAAAATATGTATAAGGAGGAATGCGTATCCAATCTGGAAGAATGTTAGCATTTAACACTCTTTTCATCTTTGTGAAAATACTCCCCTTCTGGGGCCTTGCCAAGAAAGAGAGATTTTGACAGGCTGACTTCTTCCAGGGAAATACTTCATGTCTAAACCCAGCTTCAGTTGTGTCTTGTTCTTCTGAATAGTAGCCACTGTGTGATTTTGGGGTTAGGGTTGTTTTTTTGTTGTTGCTGTTCTTGTTGTTAGGGTGTTTTTAGAGCAAAGACCGTTATCTGATGTTGGATGGGAACACTGTAATATGTTATCTGACGCATTTAAATCCATCAGATATTCGGTAGCTACACATGTATGGAGACTCTGCTCACTCTTAATCTCTAAACAAAGACAGAAAGCAATCTTCATTTGTAAAGCTCTGCAATTGCAAAATGTAACATGGGACAACAAAAAAAAAAAGGGAAAAATCCTTGTGCCATTTCCTCCCATTTACAACACCATGAGATCAAAAAAATAATTTGACAAACAGGAAGTTGCTTCGAAATTATAGCTCCTTCTATGAAGCTGACATTCTTGGTTGCCTGCTCTCTTTGAAGAAGAATAATTGAACAGGCTCTAGTTACAGGGGCCAACTCTTTTGAAAGCAGAGCTCTCTAGGTGAAGGTTATTCTTTACTCAGGGGTTAATCAGGGACCTGGATTTCTGTCTCTATAATACTGCTAGAAGGAAAGGATTG
This sequence comes from Porphyrio hochstetteri, assembly GCA_020800305.1. NCBI lineage: Eukaryota > Metazoa > Chordata > Aves > Gruiformes > Rallidae > Porphyrio > Porphyrio hochstetteri. The sequence goes on from CM036907.1 coordinate 107,846,509, forward strand.
AAAACAAATTCCTCTCTTCAGAGTTGCCCAAGATTTCAGTCTCCAATGTTGACTGGCACTGATAACAGCTTCAGCCTCTGTTTTCTTCTCTCTAATGAAGGTATCATGAATTATCTTTCCTTTTTAACTCTTTGCTAACAGCTTCTACCTCTAGATACAGTAAGAACCTATAAAATGTCAAATACTTTGATCCCTAATTCAGCAAGTCACCCTAACCTGTGTGATCTTAAAATCTGTGAGTTGGTTGGCTTGTGGTGTGCTGGTGCCGTATAGTGTTACAGCTGAAGACAATGGGGAAAATCTGTATGCTTAAAGAATCCTTCTCGGATTGCAGCCTGAGCCCAGATTTCTATTCCCCGGTTTATGGAACAGCCTGGAAATCAGTTTCCACTTCAGACACGCAGGGTGGCGGAAACACTCATCCTACACAGGGACAAAGAAACGAGAAAAAACATCCAACACAGACCAGACATAACCCAATAGTCTGGTGGTAGAAAGTGGACAAAAATGGAGTTGGATGTACAGTGGGAAATTATGTGTGAAGGAAATCTAGTTTTCCATCTCCTGTCCAGGAGAGGGTGAGGACACACTGACACTGGCAACTTGAAATGAGCTGAGGACGTGGAGAAAATTTGTCCTTAATTGGGTCGTTTTAGTGCCTCATAAGATGTCTGTGTCTTCTTTAGCAAGCCAGAAAATTAAATATTCATTTTAAAAAACAAGATTTTTTATCATTTTAAAAAGCACTGCCTATGGAAAAATTTCATAGACAAGGCAATATACAAGGACAGGCATTTCCCTCTCAAAAACCTACTCTCAGGAGCACTCTGCCCTCACCTTCCCTGCTCTAGGACACAAGTAAAAGCATTCAAACATTCAGGCAATGCTTTTCCAGGTAGTCAGGTAAATCTGACTATTCCTGCTGCCACACTTTTCCCTGACTATTTGTGTAAAAAAAAAAAAAAAGTAAAAAAAAATGATAAAGGTGACTAAAGACATATCCTTGGTTCATCCTCGACAAATGGGTTTCCTTTTTTTGCTACATAGTTGCTGAGCTGAAGTTTATAGGCTGAATTTCTAACTAGCAAATGATTTGGCTTGATCTGAGCTGGTGCAGTCACATCTGCCCAGTGGCTGCATTTGTTCAGATTATTTAATATCATAAAACATACTGGACACTGCTTATTTTAATTCAATACCTTCATAAATAAGCTTTCTGTTTCCAAGACAGTGGCTGCCTGGCTGGTTTTAGCCACTTTTCTTCCTTTCTGCATCGCCAGACTTCTCTGCTTCTGGCTTGGAGACTTTCCCAAGGGTCTGTAATGTTCCAAAGAGAGCAAGGAAAAGAAAATACAAGAGCTCCAGTCAAGTGCAGTGATGCTACCGAAGTGCTTTATTCTGCGAGAGAGTACCACACTACTTTGTACTTTAGTCCTGGTTTTATTCCACGAAGTCATTTCTTTCAGACACAGGGAAACTGAGGCAGGGAAATGGGTCCCACCACTTAGAAACATTGAAGCTTCCACCAATCCCTTTCAAACTATTCAGTAGCATCACAGGAGGCGTTCAACACGTGTAGGAACGAGCCATGAGTAGCCTGTCCGAGGTCAGGAGAGCCGGTCTGAAAGCTCACGTTAGCGCTCCGGGGCTCCCGTTCCCAGCTGTCAGCATGGATGCCGAGCTGTTCACATAGATTACCTGTGGTTTCCCTCCTTCCATTCTTTCCCACCGTTTGTCAGTCCCGGTTTTTGACATCTCATTTAAAATTAGACCCTAATTTTGAAACCTGATCTACGTGAGCGCCGCTCGGCAGCTCCGGGAGCTCAAGTGAAAGTCTGCCTGCAAGGAAAAGCAGCCTGTGGGATGGCAGCCAACGATCCCAACTGTTCGGGGCTGGGACGCTCGCAGATTTGTCCAGCATCCAGCTTTCTAGGATTGCATCCTCGGCGGAGCCCCCAGGTGCTGGGAGCAGCGAGGGAGCCCCTCGAACGATGCCCCGGGGCCGTGCGCCACCTACCGCCCCCTCCGTCGGGGCTGCGCTCGCCCTTGCCCGCCCCCGCGGCGGGCACCGCTCCCGCTCTGCTCCGCCTGGAGCAGTCGTCCGCTCCCGCGAACCCACCGGAGCGAGGGCAGCTCCGAAAAAGGGCGGCTTTCGCGGTTTATTCCCCCTCCCGACTAGAAATAGGACAGCGCTTTTGTATTTCAGAGCTTGTCACGAAATCAATGGAAGTTACGAGAGGTGTCTCCCCAGCCCCCCTGCCTCCCCCTGCCACTAATTTTCCACAGTTGTAAACTGTTTCCAAAACCATCCAGGGACTTGCAGCATATTTGTTTTTGTCTCTGAAGAAAATGCTGAGTTATCTGAAAAGCCAATGAGAACTCACAGTAAGAGAAGGTCCTTTCAGAAAGTCTGTTTTGGCTTTTGTCTCACAGGTACTGGCCGTGTAGGAATTTCCTTATGTACACAGGACTCACAGCGCAACAACCCAGGAAAAAAAATCACTCAACAATTTGTTTTTGTGTTCAGAAGACTGTATTCACCCCCAAAAGTCTATCAATGGCAAAATGAGTGTTGGATGGGGGGACTGTCATGAGAAGTCCTATGTCCTGTAGGCTAGCCTGAAAACCAGATATACCAGAGAGGATCCAGCCCACCACAATCCCATCTATGCCGGGACGTTAGTGCCTAAAATTAGTTCGTGATCAGAATAGGGTTACAAACTGCTTAACTCTGCAGACACAAAATTCATAAGATTCTTGCTCGTGACTGAGACTGCATGCCCTTACTTGGTCACACAGTTGAGGGGACATGCGTGTCTATTTCTTACCTAAAACTCTACTGTATATGAAATTCATCTGAATGAAGGGAGCATATAAACAGGAGGGGATTCAACACTTTAGGATAGATAGTGGCAGGACAAGGGGGAATGGACTAAAGCTAAAGGAGGGAAGGTTTAGACTAGATATTAGGGGGAAGTTCTTTACAGAGAGAGTGGTAAAGTGCTGGAACAGGCTGCCCAGAGAGGTGGTGGATGCCCCGTCCCTGGAAGTGTTCAAGGCCAGGTTGGATGGGACCCTGGGCAACCTTGTGTAGATCCAGGCCTGGAGGTTGGTGGCTCTGCCTGTGGCAGGGGGGTTGGTGCTATATGGTCCTTGGGGTCCCTTCCAACCCAGACCATTCTATGATTCTATGATCCTACTCAAGACAGGATTTTAAAAAAATCCCCAAAAAATAATAACAAAACAACCTAACAACAACGGCTAATTTTAATTTTATGCCTAAATTAATGATGTAAACATGTTTGTTTGAAGGCACAAAATGTGCCTAACCTCCCATCATGGTCAATAAAGCTGAAAGAACAATCAGCTATTTATAGCAGAGAAGACTTAGGGTACGTTTTACTTACCCAAACATAGGTATGTAGTTCCACCTGGGGTGCCCTTGTGTTTTCTGTTCATACAGCATATGTCAGTCGTATCTGCTGTTCTCAATGTGGATATATCAAATACGCCTCAAAATCAACTGGTTTGTGAGACATCCTGCATCCAGGCAGCTGAACTCAGTCTGCAGAGATTGAATCTCTTATGGAGGCTTCAGGAACTCCAGTGGAGGCTCAGGAACTCCAGTGGAGGTTCAGGCAGTCAGTACAACCACAAACAGTGTGTGTCTCTATACACTTCTGTACTGAGGTGTCTTAATTTTGAACATTCTCCTGTGTTTTCAAAGCAGTTCAGGACAGCAACTAACTGGTGACTAACTTTGACAGTCATGACACTTACCTTTCATGTGGCAGTCTGAGGACTCACACAGCCAAGAGGAAGCCTGCTTTCAAGTCTGCATCTCTAGGCTGGACATGCTATTACAATGCAGACAGTGCGGGAAAGGCTCCTTACCAGTATCAGTAATGACCTTGGTTCTGGATTGAGAGAATGAATCTTAATGTCTTTAACATCTCTTATTATGTGCTGCTGCAAAATGCCTGAAATCCAATTGCTCAGGACCTTCCTAACCAGGGATACTGGGGAAAATCAATCCAAATTAACTAAAGGTGTAAATTTAAAGTGTTAAAACTCACTTTTAGTGTAAGCGTAAAGACAATTTAATACTGAATAAGGGGATCCTTGAAGGATCTTAATGAGGTTTTGCTAATCCACTTAAAGAAGTGATCGTTCTTGAATTTTCCCTGTGGACACACCCCTAATCTTTCATCATAAATTCACTATTACTCTTCTTGTTTGCATAAACTTTATAAAGCTCATGGGTTCAATGCACCAAATAATGTCCACCGATCTGCTGCCCAGTTACACTCCATTACCCTAGAGCTGGGTGAGAACACTGCTGACATTTTTTTGAGACCCTCCAAAGTTCTACCACCGTTTGAGTCTCCGCATCTTTTAAATGGTTTGTTTAAAAGTAAGAAGCTATGTATTTTAGTTATGTGATTCCCCCCCGCCCCCTCCCCCTCCCGAATTGCTGGCTTTCTCTGCACCTCTGACAATATTCCCTCTCCCCACTTGTGGCCTAGAAGAGGGAGCTTAATCTCAGGCCAGCCACAACGAAACAGGATTTAGCCTTTTTAAGTGCAGGAGCAGTTGACGTTCCCATTGGAGCTCAGCATTTAGTGCACATCCCAAGAAAACACAGGACAACGAAACCATTTGTTTCTTTCTCGTGACAGGTTTTGAACCTAATTCTTCTGCTTGCTCAGAGTGCCTAACTCAGCAGATTTTTTCCCCCCTTCAGGAATTAGCATGCATTCAGCACTGAACGGATCTCTGTTGCATTGACGCATGCAAAGGAAGATGTGCTCTGGCTTGGTGAGGCAGACCGAAAGGACGCCCGGGATTAACGGGGAATACTAATTCCTTGTAAAAAACAAACCAAATTTTTTTATCCTTCGGCCTTTTGGCACCCGCACAGCCTCCGGCCTGTTGTCGCGTCCCCCGCCGGCCGCCCCCGGCCGCCGTGCCGCGGCAGGGCCAGGAGAGGGAGCCGGCGGCCCCCGCAGGCCCGGCCCGGGCGTGCCCGCCCCTGCGGCCGCGCTCTGCCGCCGCGGCTCCCGGAGCGAAGGGCGGCTCCGTGGGCCGGGGCGTGAGGGCCGAGGCCGGGAGGCTGCCCGGCGGGGTCCGGCCGGCGACGGGGAAGGGCTCGGGGAGGAGCGGACAGGGAGCCTGCGGCTCAACAGCCCGGCGTGCGGCCGGTGCTGACAGCGGACGTTCGGCTGCCAGGGCGGTGGGATGGTCTCTGGGGACGGATGTCTGTCGGGAAGAGACGGGATCTACTTGGACGGGGCAGCAAAAGCATCTTTGCCCGCAGGCTGGCCAGGCGGGTATGGAGGACTTTGCACTAAGAACGATGGGGAGGTGAGGAGGGGGAAGAGAAGAATAACGATAAGATGCAGCAGTTGTGGGCCACTTTTGCAAGCAAAGGTTGCAGGGTGATGCGGCCAGAAAACATCTTGGAAACAACAAAGCAGGGTGGAAAGGGCAGTGTGTGCACACATGTGCTGATAGGATAGCACATGGGTCTGGAGCACAAGTCTGATGGGTAGCGGCCTGGGGACTTGGAGTTGTTTAGCCTGGAGTAAAGGAGAGTGAGGGGAGACCTAATTGCCCTCTGGAATTACACTAGTGAGATGGGGGTCAGTCCCTACTTACAAGTAACAAGGAAGGAAGAAAAGGAAGGAAGGACAAGAGGAAATGGCCTCAAGTTGTGCCAGGGGAGATTTAAATTGGATATTTTTTCACCAAAATGCACTGGAACAGGTGCATTTAAAAGATGTGTATTTAAAAGATGTGTAGATGTGGTGCTTGGGGACATGATTTAGTGGTGGACATGGCAGTGCTAGGTTAATGGTTAGACTTGATGATCTTAAAGGTTTTTTCCAACCCAAACTATTCTATGACTGCATACTCTTTATGGGGAATCAGCACAAGTGGGGTCCCCTTTGAAGTGCCCATGCAGCAACATCTGCAACATGGGGAACAAGCAGAGCTATGGTCTCACTGCAGTCACAGAGAAGTGGTGGCATAGCTCACATAGCTGGAGTGCTGCGATGGAGAGCTACAGGCTCTTAGGAAGGACAGGCTGGGATAGTGAGGAGGAAGAGTTGCCTTTTATCTGAGAAAGCAGTAGGGATGGAGACAGCTCTGACTGAAGACAGGTGGTGACCCACCTGAGAACCTTCTGCAGACAGCTGGAAGAAGCCTCAAGTTTGCAAGCTGTAGTCCTTGTGGGAGATGTTAACCACCCTGTTATCTGCTGAAAGGAGGGCACAAGCAATCCAGGAAGCTTCTGGAGTGCTTTGATTATGACTTCCTGACACAGCTGATTAAGGAGCTGATGAAGGAAGGTGCTCTGCTGGATCTCCTACTTACAAACAAGGAAGGTTACCCTCAGGAATGTGAAGGTAACTTGGCAGCACTAATGGTTGAATTCCAGATCCTACTGGGAGAGAACAGGGGAGAAAGCCTACCCTTCAGGTTCAGGACAGCAGACTTTGTCCTGTTCAGGGATATGTTTGGAATAATCACAGCACAGGTAAGAGGGTGCTGTGTCCAGTGCTTGGATCGCCAGTACAAGAGAGACATGGAAATCCTGGGCATGCCCAGCACAAAGATGTTTGAATGCTTAGACCATCTAACTATGCGAGGAGGTATCAAGAGAGCTGAGACTATTAATCCTGGAGACGTAAAATGCTCAGGGGTATGTTATCAACATATGTAAATATGTGATGGGGGGATTTAGTGACAGGACAAGAGGCAGTGGGCACAAATTGTTATGCAGTAAATTCTGTTTAAATATATTATTTTTGCTTTTCTTTGAGGGTGGTCAAATCCTCAAACAGGTTGCCTGCAGAGGCTATGAAATCTCCATCCTTGTGGGTACTCAAAGCGTGTCTGGATATGGCCCTTAGCAATCTGCTGTCTTTGACACTCCCCCGGGCAGACGATCTCCAGGGGTCCCTTCCAACTTCAGCAAGCCTGTGATTCTGTGCCACTCAGCAGTTTTCATATCCCCAAGTAAATTACCACAATGAATAAACAAGAAAGGGAGAAATAAAGCAGCCAGTGTGAGTGCAACACTCTGTGAGTACAATCAATATTCATCAAACAGAAAAAGCAAAAAATCAATAAATTAAAAATTAAAGAGTAAAAGAAAAAGAAATCTTCTCTTGCAATAAACAGGTCCAACTGATCTCCACTGGCCCCGACCATGGAGTCTTTCTCATTCTGTGCATGTTTCCAGCTAACCAATCCACACACACAGTGGGAACGATGAGGCTGTGGGGACAATCCTTTCGTAATTGTTAGGTGAGTTGCTTTCAAAATGTGACATTGTTTCCACACAGTGACTTTCCCTTTATGCATATAATATGCACCTAACATATATAACATGTATCTCCCTATATACGCACTTATCTGTATATACATATCTATACATTCTCTCCTGGGAAGTGTAAGGGGATGAATAACTGATATTAATAAATTGCCATTGCTCTTTCTGGGAGAACAAACACCTTGGAAATAGGCAGGAGATAGCTAAACCAAATATTTTAGTGCTAGTATATAATTCATAGAGGCTCTCATTGCAAATTTTTATTAAGACAACTATAGTTCAGGACTTGTCTTTTTCATGAGGTGAATTCCATTTTCCCCTTGCATGTTTGTAAGGAGGTCAGACACAGAAGTTTCACACAGAAGTGGGGAATAATGTGTAGCTTACTTTGCCCATGGTCTGGTGACATCTGAGGTCAGGTTGACCATGGGCCAGCAATGTGCCCTCGCTGCTAAGAAGGCCAATGGCATCCTGGGGTGTATTAGAAGGGGTGTGGTTAGTAGGACAAAAGAGGTCCTTCTCCCCCTCTACTTTGTTGTGGTGAGACTGCACCTGGAAGATTGTGTCCAGTTCTGGGCCCCGCAGTTCAAGAAGGATATAGAACTCCTCTAATGAGTCCAGTGCAGGGACACCAAGATGATTAAGAGTGTGGGACACCTTCTTTATGAGGAAAGGCTGAGGGAGCTGGGGCTCTTTAGCTTGGAGAAGAGGAGACTGAGGGGCGACCTCATTCATGTTTATAAATATGTAAAGGGTGAGTGTCAGGAGGACAGAGCCAGGCTCTTCTCAGTGATGGCCAGCGACAGGACAAAGGGCAACGGGTGCAAGCTGGTGCACAGGAAGTTCCATGTGAATATAAGGAGGAACTTTTTCAGTGTGAGGGTGATGGAGCACTGGGACAGACTGCCAAGAGAGGTTGTGGAGTCTCCTTCTCTGGAGACATTCAAACCCACCTGGATGTGTTCCTGTGTGATTTAGTCTAGGTGACCCTGCTCTGGCAGGGGGGTTGGACTAGATGATCTTTTGAGGTCTCTTCCAACTCCTACTGTTCTGTGATTCTGAGAGAGTTTATGTAAATTTCCAGAGTATGAAAGTCAGGAGATGCACACTTAAAATTAGGCAATGTCACTATTTTCTCAACAGTATCTATTTGTTTTATTTTTACATGTCAGTATGCTTTGTTACAGCACTAAAGAAGGCCCATGGTGCCAGATCGCCTGCATTTCTTACTCTGAAAATAGCTCGGTACTGTGTTACAGTGAAATGAGATTCTGTGGCTAAGTGGTTAAAGGGAATTTGCAATAGATTCAGCAATGTCAGTCTGCTCCTTGCTCTCTATGAGTTCTTGTTGGGAGTTTTTGCTTCCTTTTTCCCGAACCAAACCAGCTGGGAAAAGCTTTCTTCTTTGTTTTAGCTGGGGAATCCAAGAGGACTGAATTTTTTTGCTAGCCACATTGGGTTTTCCTTTGTCAGTGGCTACTGAGATTGGAAATGCTATTCACCGTTACACAGAAGGCCATACAGCCTCAGGTGAACATACAGCCACCACTATAAGCCTGTGTATTGATTTTATTACCATACTCTTTTGATGAGATGGCCTTGCATCTGTCAGCTGCCAGGGACCACTGGTGATAATGACTTTAACTTTGTGGGATTCTTACTAAATGCTTGTGGGCCTCAGAATATCTTTTTGCATTTAATTGATATTTTGTCAAATTTCCTCCATCAAATATTGCTGATTTGTCTTATTAGACTGGCTACTGATCAAATTGCACAGTTGCGAATACAAAAATAAATTGTCTGGCAGTATCTTTGGTACTGCATGTGTATTGAGAGCTCTGGTATGGAATAGTATGCATCACAGAAATCAGTGAGAGTTTCTTTGGTGTGTCTATACTGATAAATAAAGCAAGGCCAGAGACTATATCTGGCTCAAAATGGGGTAAACAGACTGCATTCACACAACATAGGCTTAGAGCCCGAGGGTGGTAGGAGTATCCTTTGGCCCCTGCAACTCTAAGGCACCATTTTAACTTCTGGGCTTTTTAATTATTGTTATTTTTATCTTTCTTTTTTTGCTTGTGGGGTCTGAGATAACATGAAGACAGATATCCATCAGTGATATTTTCATAGCATGAAGCTGTGGGCGTATGTTGTATAGAGTGTCTTGTGGCACGAGGAGCATTTGAGGGTACAGTGCTGACTGCTGTAAAGTTAGAGTGTGTAGGGTGGGGGACACCCAAACCACTGCATTCTTCTTCAAGTGGCCTTTTGGGAATGGCCCTGGCACACGTTATGCCCTGAACCGTGCCCAGGCATTGTCTTGGAGGACACAAACTGGGACAGGCAAAACCCTGCCAGGGAGTATGCTAACAATTATGCACTACAGAAGACTAGCAGTCCCTTCCAGTGCTCACAGCCACTGCCCAGCACTGTTTTATTTAACAGCATAGACATAACCTGTGTGTTAAGTAATTAATTTCAGAAATACTATGGGATGAGGTCATAAAGGATTCCCTTACCACTAACTCTTCCCAGTCCCTCTTAGACCATGTGTGAAGCTTTATAACTTCTGTAGTTTTCTGCAGTAGAGGGCCATGTCAGCATTGCCACTCAAACAGTGGTGTACTTGCTCTGTGCTAATGGCTATTATTGTGTTGGCCTTTTCTTCCCCTGAACAATTCAGCTGTCCTTGCTGTTTGGAGGCTGTCTCCCCCAAGGATGCCTCCTGCAAACTGGACTCTTTTGTCCCAGAGACAATTCTAAGTTCAATTATGGATTCTTTAATGTCTGTAAAGTTACACATATTGCTTTCAGTTCTGAATATGTGTTCAGTCTTTTTTCTGGTTTCCAAATTTCTGGGTAAAATGAAACAGAACAACAAAAAATGAAGCAAAGCAAAAAATATCTCTGTTCTTATCTAGTCATGGTATTTTTTTTTTTCTAATATAAATAGAAGATAACTAGACATCTGACTGCTCACATCTTTTATTAAAGTGAGTGTCTTCATAGGATAGCTGGGACAGAGAGGTACTGACTTTACTATAATCAGCAAATACAATTTCCATTTACTAATTCTAATGATGAGATGCAAAAATCTGAAGTTATGTTGCAAGAAGCACAGAATTGATAATAATGGTTACGACCACAATAGTGCAATAGTGCCTTAGATATCTACTGGTAAAAGATCAATGCTGAATTAAGTAAATAGAGTCTGCCACCTTTTTACAGAAAGATATAATGATCTACATAATTATGTAAAGTCACAGAATCACAGAATCATAGGGGTTGGAAGGGACCTCAGGAGATCAGTACTTCCAGTGTACGTACGCTTAAAAAAGTATGGAAAACATTTATGAGGGATGTTTTTTCTGAAGGTGAAGACCTCTTTTATAAGATTAGAAGTATGAATTTGGAAGAATATATGTATAAGATTTAGGTTTATAGCACTGAAGATTTTCTGTTTCATGTTCACACGTCTTCTACATCAATGATGATAATTTTTCCTGTATTTTTCTCTGAATTTGTGCTGTTACTTCAGTAAGAGAAAAATCTGTAGAAATCTGCATAGATAAGAATGAGAGCCAGAGGTCAGACCTTGTAAATAACCATGCTGTGATCTAAGGCAGCAAGTTGATTCAGTAAGAAATTGATTAGTCAATATTTTTGTAGTCTCATTCGGTCTGGAGTTATCAAAAATCTTGTTCAGCTCTTCCATGCTTCAGGCATTACTTATGACAGCAATGTCATTCTTATTTCTCTTGTTTTTCTACAGGTAGGATAGTTAAAAAAGACACCTCAATTTCACATTTTTGCCATGTCTTTTTCTTCTATTTTTCTCTTGCTGCCTGGGTTATGGTTTTGTTTGCCTATTCAAAAAGATGAGAGAAAAGTTATTATTTTGCTTAAAACGGCAAGAAGCTTTCTGGCACTTTTACTTGCCTTCTTATTGTAGAGCACTGGGGAAACTAATGCTAATTTTTGACCATGACAACAAAAATCCTGCTTTTCACTGTAATAAAGCCTGAGATTATTTTAGAAACTCGTGACTCCCGGGATTTACTCTGTAAGACTAAGCACTGATTATTAGTACAACTCAAGATAAAACCAATCCTGCTGATTTGGAATCAACCCTGCCCTCCTCGAGCTACAGAAATAAGCCCACTAAGCTGAATACTAGCTAGTAGGAATTATTATGGTTCTGCATATATAAAATTATTTAGCATTTCTTTTTGACGTGTCTTCATCCTCATGAGAGAAACTGCAATTTGTATTTCAGAAAACATCACAGATAAGCCCCTTTGCTTGCCTACCCACACTAATTGTGGTTTCCTTATCCTGTATGGTCTCTTTATGTTTCACTGACTTGCTCCAATCCTGTTCTTACATATCAGGCTTTTCTGTTTCAACATATTCCAGTATCGTGCCCACTGGAGAGGCTCAGCCAGGGAAACAGCCAAATGCGCATCCTTCTAATGTCGAATGTAAACAGAAGCGGTCTTGCCTTGTTTAGTCTTAACAAGTCTTGACAGTGTCCCTTTATAAAAAGACAAGGTTTTCTTAGTAAATGTGTTTGGAAAAACCTTGTTTTGATTGACAACAGTGACAATGCCCCTAAGGGATTGTGCATCATACCGTATTGGAGCTGTTGCCTTCGTTTCACACAGAACAGAGTAGTGTGTGTTGGGGCACCTGCATGGATGCTCCTTTGTTTCCAAATAACTTTTGGGTTTTTTTTTTCCTCTCCTGTTCCTCTGAGCTTCCAAAAAGCACAGTGTCTGTTATAGCCTGCATCGGAAAGACTGCTGTAAGAAAAAGTATAATGGAGATAGTTCTGTCACCTGAACATTTGTTTTCTTCTCCTTTGATTAAAACAAAATGCAGGTTTATCTTTTGCAATATACACTGGCCAGTTGCTTATTCTTGCCATGTTTTGTATGAATAGAGCGTCATCATAGGTGACAGCTGTGTGAGGCTGTCACAGTAAATATAGCAATAATTTTATTATTGTCTGTGTTGTTAGAAGATGTTTAGGGCTGCAACATCTCGACTTCTGAAAAAATGTCAAACATGAAATGCCTCATGACTAATAAAAACACTGCATGCAGCATATGTATGTGGATAAGTTACATGTATATGCTGCACAGACGTGTATTTATAGTAACATGCTGTAATTATGGTGAAAGTTCTGTCAGCATTTCCAGTATAAACATCATTTTCAGGATTTATTGCAAGGCTATAGGATTAGATCCCAGATAGAATTTGGCAAATGAGGCCTCAGTGAGGGTAGCAAATTCTTCTACAGATTTCTTTTTTTTTTAAAAAAAAATCCCTTCATAATGTATACAAACACAAACAGAAACAGATGTGCACAAAGTTTTTATTTGTGCTGGTGTAATTAAAAACCAGCACAGGTTTAAGATGAAGTTCACTTTAGAGAATTGTCTAAGTAAAAAAAAAAAAAAGAAAAAAAGAAACAACTCATCTTGCCCAGCATAGTCTGCTTCTTTTCAGTGTTTCACATAGTTCATGTCTACAGCTCTTTCCTTCAAGAGCCCCTTTCCAGGCTTCCAGGTAGCAGAGAACCAGCTGAGGCACCACAAGCCTTGTTGATGCCAGAGTCACACGAGTGATCTAGTTTCATGAACCTTTCAACTCTTTGCAGTTGGAACTTGTTTTTGTATGTTCAGATTCTGCTTTGTTCTGGTGTTCCCATAGCTTGCAGAAAGACACTTATTCAGCCAGAGGTGGCTAGTGGGAGTTTATAGGATAACTCTGTTGAAATTTAGATGAAGTTTTATCCTCCCACCTTGACAATTGTTGCACTTTCAGCTCAGAGCAAATGGGAAAACACAGAGAAAAGCTTTCTAAGTACTAGCTATGCCATGGTGGGGCACTTTAGCCCTGCTTTTCACTAACATGATCCAGCTGAAAGCAGGTCTTGCTGCAGGGCAGATGAGCTCCTCTTAATCCAGTCCTGCTGCTGTACAAACACAAGGACCTGTTGGTGGACACCCAGCTCTTCATGGTTTCCTATGGGCTCTGAAGATTTGACTTACTTGGAAAGACATCTCTGAACTCATTGCTTGGTTCAATGCAAGGAGTTTTGTATACATTTGGAGGGGAAAGAAGTATCTATGTGTTCTCAAGCTTTTCAGGCAGAACCAGAAGCTCTTGATGCCGTGTTACACACAAAGAACTTGTCCGATTGCAGAGCTGATGAAGGAGATTATCCAGGACGTCACCTTAGGGACAGATAGGTGAAAATTAAAGAGTTCCACCTAAAAAATTCTAGTGAAATAGAATACATTATGTTCATACTTAACAGAGTCGAAGTTTGAACCCAGTGAACTTTAACCAAGTATAAATTTTATTCTCAGTGTGGATAAAAAGGCCTAAAAAGGAAACAAGGCAATAGAAATGTGTCAGAAAAGATAATGCAAATCTACAACTAGCTATTTTCAGGCTGATTTAAAAGTATTCTCAAGATTTCTATCTCTTTTCATACAATTATCTATACAGAAAGAAGCGTCGTATCAGAGGGAGAGGTCATATTTTAAACTGGGGTTGTAAGTAAACAAGGGCCTTTGAGACTGGCATGTTATTGTCACTTTTGGTACTGATGACAACTGATGGTTTTCCAAGTGATAAACCAATAATAATCCAACAGCAGCCAGGGTTTTGTGGAATGTCTGTATGATGAATACTGCAAAGACTAGAGGATAACACAAAACCCTTGTGATTCTGTACCATAAATATATATGTACACACACACTCAAAAGGTTTTTAAAAAATCTCATAAATCACTCTCAACGTTATATATAAGTGTAATGATAACAGAATACTTGAAGATTAAAAGTGGAGCTTTTATAGATTCTTTAATGTCATGTAACACACTGAAAAACTCTCACTCTTCGTTAAGATTTAACTGAAAAGAAGGAATGGAAGACACTGATCTCTCTTTTATTCCAAGAATTTTTGAATGGATTTTTTTTTGTGCCATATAGCTTGAGAAATCTAGGACTAATGCCCTGCAACTAAAACCAACACCACAAATTTGCTCTGATTATCTCAAGAACATACAAAGCACAGCTATGTTCTTGAGATTATAATCAAAGTTGCTGGTGCTTACTTTGAAACTGTAGCCAAGAACAAAACCACAAACAAACACACATTATTTATTATCTATACAATATAGATGTTTGTAGTGGATGATTCATGGTGATTAGTTTCCATATTGCACCTTACGATCTTCAGATATGGTATATTAATTTATGCAGTCATTATGAGCTGAGAATGGGTAAACTATCTTGGCATTGAAAGCTGACTTGTCAGTTATTTTCATCCACTCTGAACCATCAATTTGTCAGCCCTGGTATGTGAACCTGTTCCCTTCTATCTATACTGAGGTACAGCAAGCCTTCAGTTTGGAAAAAATTAAGGTGAATAAAGGTCACCAGATCTCTTTATCTGATTGTAGCCAAGAAAATTGCGGAAAGCAAGAAAGTATGCTGCAGGCACATTGGTGATTTTTCACAGTGCCATTGAGTAGAACCTTGAAATCTGGTGCAGTCATAGATCATGGATCTGAGTGCGAACACACACACACACACACACACACACACAGAGGAAAAAAAAAAGAAAGGAAAATCCAGATTTCAAGGAGAATATTCCTTCCTTCACAGGGCAGTCAATGACTAAGGATTTTGTTTGTTTGCCATTTCATCTTTTTAGTCTTTCAGCGCCCCTTACTTTGTAACTTCACCCTAGCCTAGCTTTATTGTTATACATTTATTTATCTAGACTTGAGCAATATAAAAACACCCATAGAAAAGCTCTAGGTGCCCATAAAATTAATTAGATTTACAATTCCAAATGATGGCTACCAAACAGCATAGCAATAATCCCATAGAGAGAACAAATTAACTCAGCTAGCCAATAAATCAGAACAAGAGAGAACTGTGTTTTCTATTTCACCTCCAAGAAATAGAATCTGAACTTGCCCCAGTGCTTTATCAAATAAATGGCTCTTCTAGGATGCTTAGAAGGTCATGATGTTTGACTGGGTGGTTGGGGGTTTGGGTCTTTTTTTTAACCACAAACAGAGTAACCTTTCTTTTTTTTTCTGCTTATGTGTTATCTGTCCCAGTGGGTATGACATTGTCAAGACTGTCAAGACTGAACATTTTCTGATGTCACTACTTCTATTTATCATGGTCCAGCCAAGAATATAGCCATGCATTTATTAATTGATTGAGTCATTATTAAAACTAGCACAACTAAAGTTGTGCTAATGTTACCTGTTAGCCTCCACAAGACAATGGGTGTTGAATAATTACGTATTGCAGCTGGAAATAAGTGACCAAAAGCTAATGTTCCATTGCAAAACATGGTGCAATTTCTTTTTTTTCTCACTCTAAATTTTGTCATAGCCCCAGATAAACTCTTGGGTGAAGGGCTGGGCCACCATTTGTTTTATTCACCTAGGAAACTGGGCCCTGATCTGGCTGGCCTTTAGGTCCTACATTTACCTCATCTTGGTTTAGGGTCTAACTGTCCTGCAGCTCTTAAAAGAGTGATGTCATCTGGATGTGGTGTCCCTCCCATTGCTCTCTTTAACCCAGAGTAGATGGCAAAGCACAGAAACCTGCAGAATATAATTCTGACTTAATATGTGCCCAAATATAAGGATGGCGTAGCTGTGTCTTCCTATAATTTGTAAAATGAACATTTAAAACCAAAGGATTGACATTTAAGGTAAAATTATCTCTTCACTGGCACTGGGCCTTTCTCTTCAATTCAAAGCAGTCGTGCAAATTTGAGAGACAAAATTCACCAAGGTTAATAACAAGAAATGATAGCCAATGCCAAATGCTGCATCTGCCTGCATGGATGGACTGCTATCCAACCGCATCTTGAATATGATTAAAAATATATTTTGACTTTGAAATCCAAATGTATCTAGCACCTTCCTCCCTAGAGGACTGAACCAGATGTGCCTTGTTTTTATCCTGCTGGCAGCTAAACGTAATTTCCTAGGTATACATCCATAGAAATCCTGTGATATCTTAAAAAGTAAATTTCATCAGGCTAAACACAGATCTAAAGCATTAGACTAATGAAATTTTAAACCCCATCCCATAAAGTTATATTTCACAAAAGTGAAAAGCAGTTTTTATTCCTTTTTGCTGCAAATTTTGTGAACATATGGCGTTATGTGGAAACATGGATAGTCAGAACAGTTAGCAGTTGCAGTGGTACTGCTGGCTTATTTCCACTTTACAAATTCATACGAAGCTAAAATATCACGCTGGTGACATATGCTTACCGGCTCTCCATTTACTGCCTGCAGCTATGGGCTCCTGTATTCTAATGGTAATTCTACAATCTGTTCACTGACAGCTCAGGGGGCCAGATGATATGCACACTACTGACAGGGACATCACTTTCATGAAACATTTACTTCTCTGCACCTGAATATTGGAGTAATCATATAGAGAGTCGACACACCATGAAATAGAGTTAGACTGAAGATTCTGAGAAGAAAATAGCAGACTGTCACTCAAAATAAAGTTCATTTTATACCCAGCAGAGCTAGGTTAAAAGACATTTCCATACACTGAAAATGCTTTCCATCTTTAAAGCTGCAGTTTAAAAGAAAAATGTTTTCCCCTGTATTTTAATCAGTGGCTCAAGGGATAATTACACTCCGAGACTTGCATCTGAGAAAGCCTGTACTTTCTTGTCCTGTGCTGTTTGAGTGAAGTCAGAATTACAGTGGGTGGATGTGCACTGAAAATTCGACCCTGCCACATTGTCTAAAGCAGCACCAAACTACCCCTGAGAAACTCCCTTTTGTTTCTGCCCTGCAAGGTTATCTGTAAGGCTTTGAGTGGTAGAGGTCATCTGCACAAAGCGACCTCTCAGATCCTGTCCTTACATTGTACCGAGGCACAGGTGCAACTGAGCTTTAGGTAGTGGATCCCTGCACATGAGAATGTACAGCCAGGATGGGATTAGGCGGTTGCTCCTGGGGAAGGGCAGGGGGGGTCGTTACATCCATGTGTGGCCAAAGTAGTCAAAGGACACGCTGTAGGATGGGCATTGGCTGCTCAGAACCATCGCCGCTGGAGTGTTCGTCAGCAGACAGAGGCAAGGCTGATAATAAGCACATTCAGGTGAGGGCTGGTAAAATGCATAATGCATGGATAAACGCTATATTTTACAGGAAAGGGTAATGACAAATTCCAAGGCAAAAGGTTAACTTAATTATGCAAAATTTGAAAAAAGGCCTAAAAGGCCAGATAATATCTTATCAACCTCTAGCATTCCCACCAGAAGATAACAACCAATTACCGAACATTAGGAAAGAGGAATAGAGCAGTAGAATAAAACAGAGGTTATTCCCTTGCTAATACAGACAGGACAAGTATAAACAATCTAATGTGTGAGCCAGCAGTTGATAAGCATGGAAACCGTCTTTCCCGTACCCATATTACATGTGAAGGGAATTATCGTATTGACATTAATATATTTTCCGTGTTCTGTCCGTCGTGAAAGTAATTACAAACAGATAAATTGTCAGCCATGTCGCTGAAAAAGAAGCTTCAACACTGCTAGGCAGATGGGGGTGGACTGGAAGGTACAGAATAAAATACTCTCTGTAAAAAAAAAAAACAATCATGTGAGGAAACAAAGGATATTTTGAAACCTTTGCACATGCTAATGTACCGCCGAACACAAAACATCACGCATACTTGCAAGGGAAATGCACAGAGAGAAAACCAGAGATTGCTGGGAAGTAACATTTGCAACCTCCACCGCTGGTGCCAGGCAATCCTTGAACCCCCACTGTCAGTCCTTCCTGATGGCCCACCGAAAATTTTATTTTTGCTGCAGCGAGGAAAACTGCCCTGATTATCCTGTGCCCAAATTATCGTATGCTTGAACAGTGAACTCTGGTCAGACACCAGCATAACAATGGACATCATATAAATCTTCATAGCTGCTTCTCTAACAAACAGAAAGCCGCTCTTGGGGTTATTTAGAGTAATTTCCAGATTCTGATTCTATAAATACTCTCAGTAGGTAAGTTGCATTAAAGGAGAGATGGTTTAAAGCATGAAGATTTTGTTCTATAGCATCTCATGTTTTCAAGACATTTTCTCATAATAATACTCAAGGAAAGGCTGCCAATATTTTCTTTCTATGAGGTGATCTTTCTGCTTGCTTAAGAATGACTGCTGACATGACATTACTTTTCAGTTATTAGAGGGATGCCATGTCCCTATGAGTTCCTGAACCATAGGTTTTGGGCATCTGTCCTGTAAAGATACAACACAAAAAATTTATGTTGGGGGTGATTGAAGCTTTTTTCACTGAAAGGTATTTCTATGAAAGGTTCTCATATAAAATGGCTTGATTTGTATAAAACTGAAATGTCTGCACTTAGTTATTGGAAAAACATTTTGACTAAACTGAGAAAAAATATTTTGACCTAGTTAAGCAGTTATTTTTTTTTTTTTTAAGAAATAACTGAAAATATAAACCAGTTTCTGTAGTTGTCTTTGTATTCCCTTGTTCGTGTGAGAAAAAAAAAATAGAAAAAAATGTATTTTTCCCCAGAAAATGCTTTTAGTTTTTAATAAAATAATAAAAAAACCCCAAGAATACTTACAAGATTGAACCATACCTACTTTTTAGTCTACTCCAACATTTCAAAGAAAATATATAGCATTTTTGACTAAGTATAGTAGCTACATTTTATAGGATTACCTGAAAAATCTTTTCTGCTTATACAACAGTAGGGATGGCTTAAGGCAATGCTACCATGTGTCTGTAGCCTGCTACAGAATGTGTACATCCAATTTATTCTTCTACAGAATATTTATTTATATAAATCTTATTTTTATTTACCCACATTTACAGTAGTATATTAAAATTTTATTGTAGATAGTGCCTTTATTTTATAATATAAATATAATATCCTCTGTTCTTTGTGGGAAGATGAAGAGATGGACCACAAAATATCTTCATTATTTTTTGCCAATTTTAGGTTCCTTCAAACACTGCAATATATCTTTTTTTTTTTCCGAATTGCCTGAAGCACATTCTTGCCTTACTTCTTTAAAATTGAGGTAGCCATAAATGCAATGGGGAGGGGTGAATACCGTGTAACTAATCTAAAACTGGAATGGAGAGTAGTACCATGACTGTAATTTTATGAGCTAATTAATTTCACATCTTGTTGCAGCAGACTTTTTGAAACTGAAATGCAGCCTGAAATTCAGACAGTAGTATACTTAGAGTAGAACGGTGGAAAATAAGACATCCTACTGTGTCATTAAAAAGACTGAGTTGGGATTTGAAGGGAACAGACCTTTTCACTCTGGTAACCCTGAGACACTGGGGAAAAGTACAAGTTTCTATCCAAAATATGCAAACTACTTTTATATGATTTTCCCTGCTAAGCTCGCACACGTTCAGGTGATGGAACAAGAGTCTCTTCCCAACACAACTTATCAAACAAATGTGAAATAACTAAAAAGTCCCTGCTACAGTGGTTGACGCAATTTTCAGTGCCTTTGCTATCTGGTCCCATACTCTGTGTATTCTCACTGTTCCGAGAAAATAATACATTTCCTATCTTCCTTCCCATCCTTCTATGGCACAACATTTTTTTTAAATCTGTTGGGCTAACTAAAAGAAAAACAGGACACATGGAAAAAAGCAGGGGTTCATCTCTTTGAACACACAGTCCTGGAAATCTGGGAGTAACACATCTCTTTACCCTGCTGTACCACCTCAAACCTGCCACCTGCAATGCAGTGGGATGATGCCTTGTTGAGAAAGTTTGTTTTCTGTTCCACTGAGCCACCCACGCCATGCTTTGCCATGTCTCCTTCTCCACATATTTGTCATTGTTAGTGACTTTCTTGGGTGCTTTGTCAACCCCGTCTTGCAGCACTGGAGCCTCATGGTCTGGAATTGAAGTCACTCAGGGCTAGCCAGCGGTGGCTTGTGCCTAATACTGTCTGGTGATGGTTCCTGCTCTGTACCTCTCTCCTGAAGGGGAACTGATGAGTTTCTCCATCCCAAAGAGCATGCCTGGCAGCTCCTTTATGCCTGAAATTTTCCCTGGTTATGCTTAGGCTAGCAAATGCTTTCGGCTGATGGCTTCGTATCAGTGCTGCTCTGAGGTTTCCTTTCTAGTCCTCAAGCCTTAGAGCCTAGACAGTGAAGCTTGAGGATGGTGCCTTATGATGGTGCCTAGTTTGATTTTTTATTATTTCAAATTTATGTTCTGGAGTCTCTGAACCTTTCAGACTATATATCACTGTGTGATCTTATGATACTGGTAGGTGGGCATGGGATCTGAAGGAAGTCACTTATGAGATAAAGACACCTGGTATTTTTATCCTGGAGAATATGTAGGGCAAACATTTCTGAAGCTAGTAGCACATTTTGAGAATACTTTTAGAAAGGGAATCAGTGACAAGTACAGCATATTTGGATCCTAAAGGTTACATGGGAAATGAATGCTGTTCTTTATTTCTGCACTAGCTGCTGAAGCTTCTGGATGCCTGGGTAATTTTGCAGTAGGGAATTTGGCCCAGCTGCTTAATGGCACAGAGCGCAGCTTTTACCTTTGCTCTGGGGCAGACAGCCTGTGCAAGCTGTGAGAGGATTGCCCATGATTTATGTTAACCACCCATGCTGCAGTCACCCAGAGGTGGACCACACAACGGGGAGTCCAGACACTGGACAGACAACACCAGGAGATGCTCATGATGAAATTTGGCTGGTGCCTGATTAGGAACCCAATGACAGCAGTTAATTTCCAGAACACACTAACTTCTGATGAGTCTTTGCTTTTGAACAAAAACTTGCCTCCTCATCATTACCACCTTGATGTTTAGGAATCCTTTTAGTGCCTTACTCAGGTCATTATAGATCTTTTCTAGTGATAGGCATTCAAACCAAATAGTACCTTTCCAAAGATATGACAAATGTTTTCGAGGTCAAATGGCCCATCCTCTTCACCCTGACATCATGAACAAAAAACCCCACAACCTTTCACCATGGGTATAGCAGGTAGACCTTAAAAGCAGATTCACATTAAAAGATAAAGTTAAGATATGAAGCAGGAGTCTCTTGTAATGAGTGTTTTCTCGGGGCATTTTTTGTTTGTTTGGAGCCAGCTTAGATGCTCACTTCGCCCAGAGGTTATGTTACCAATGCTTGCCTGCTGATTCAAAGCAGCCTCTTTGCTGATGAGAGATTATGATGCCACATCATGATCTTTATCTGCCCATTTCTGCTCAGCTTCCTATTTTCCTTTTGCTCCAGCTGTAGATCAGAAGTACACAAATGTTCCTGTTCCCAAATGTGAAATCTTAGTCATGACATGACATATGTAAGACACCACTATTCACCGCATAGCTGGAAGATCTTTCCTTTGTGTTTCTTCATTTCTGGCAAAAGTTGACAACAACAACACAGCTAAGTACTTGTATCCTCTGTTGCAGTGTTTATAGCTGGGACATATACCCCTGTCTCTTTCTAGCTCCATTAGAAATTTTTGCTGTTGTTTTATCTTATTTATGCCAGGGTGACATATGTGTACGTTGTATTTGTGTGGTTTTTTGTTTTTCTTCCTGCCTGTAAAAATTTGATTTATTATTTTTTAAGTGATTTGAGATGGCTTTTTTACTCAGATTCTTGGTACTCCTTCTGTGTCAATGATACTATTCCCCTTACTGACAGCTTCACAAAGTACATCCCTGAATTTCCTGACTTTTTACTGGGCACATCTTTAAAAAATCCTCCTTCCTTATAAAGCAAAACATTCTTTTTTGACAATACACATCAGTAAGGTGCTACAGCAGCAGTGAATTCCCAGACGGGCTTCTTCAAACCAAAGTCAATTTGCACATTTGGGTAGAAAATAATAATAAAACAAAACGAGCTCTCTGAAGTGATATAAGCACCTCTACTCTACAAGCTTCAGTTCTAATCCACATTTCTTCCTTTTCTCAAGCTGAAAGTTAAAAGGAGGAGATGTATTTACAAACTCACCTATTCTGTGCAAACATTTTCCATAACCGAGTCAGAATCTGTCCACTTCCCCTGCACTGTGCTACTCAGCTTGCCTCCTCATGTGGATGTGTCAAGCTCAGTTGTTCTGCCTCACCTGGGCAGTGCCATTGCATATTCTGGAGTTGAATGGGATTTCTGGGAAGTTCCCCTCAGTCAGAGCCTTCACTGCCTTTGAGGCACTTGCTGTGACAATCCCAACCAACTCCCCCAGTTGTCTTGGAGTCCCTAATCAAGAAAGCAAAGGACTGGCTGCTGGTTTGACCCAATAACAGGAGAACGAGTCACAGGACTGAGTCCTGTGGAAGGGATCATCTACATGCACAGCCGCTCATGTCTAGAAAATGAAATAGTTTGTGTTGTCCAAACCCAAAACTGAGAACTGGTAGTGACTGTTTTGGTTCCTCAAACTGTTCTTTTGGCTCCAGATTTCTCCACAAATTCTTGTGAGGGTTTGAAAGAAGGATTGTAACTGCTGATTGACGGAAGAGAATAAAC
This sequence comes from Porphyrio hochstetteri, assembly GCA_020800305.1. Lineage (NCBI taxonomy): Eukaryota > Metazoa > Chordata > Aves > Gruiformes > Rallidae > Porphyrio > Porphyrio hochstetteri. The sequence goes on from CM036907.1 coordinate 107,869,442, forward strand.
ATGGGAAGAAAAAGGTCTTGTAATTAGCTCCCACCCATAACAAGAAAAAAAAAAGAAAAACAAAATATCCACCCCCAAACCTAAATATCCTGCTTCTATGTCTCTGCCTGTTCACCTGTTTTCATTTTTCACTCTGTAAGCCCAAGTGAAGCAGATACCCTGGCTGCTTCTCTATTCAAACATTATTAGTTTAGAGAGGATAATACTTCTTAAGAGAAGTTTTAGAATTCTAAGAGAACTATTTTCTTCTGGAGTCTACAATTTGTCAGATCTACCTTTATTTTTTTTGTGAATAGGCCCCCTCTCCAGCCTGTCAAGTGTCAGCTGCCAGCTCAGTCACCTCAGACCTGTAAGGACAGTGCTGTCTGCGCACAGAGGCCAAGGACTTCTCCATCCCCCCGGCACACTGCTCATGTTTTGGATTAGCTCAAATGTGATAGAGCCTCCATGCTGCAGGTAGGTCAGCCCTACCATGCATGGGACTTAGAGCCCATAGTTGGTGTGGAGTAAACCCAGAATATCTGATATGAGTCTTCCATAGTAGTGTGCTTAGACTGTGTGGTTGGTGGGCTCATTTTCGTATGTCAAAGTACCACTGAGATTTAATTTGAAATGTTAGTGGACATAAACACAAACATCAGTAGATTTTGAAGAAGCAAAGAAATAAATTCAGATTAAAACAGAGTAATTTAATGGGGTTTAGAACAAGGCAATATTTTGCGATTAAATCTAAAATAAATTAAGCAAACTCTAAATAAATGATGCTTATTGTAAAATATGAGACTTCATATATAGAGTTAGTCAGGTCTGGTCATTGCAGAACGACTCCTTATACAGAGAAACTCTAATATCAGATGTGGGTTTTGATCCTAACGTTGGTAAGACATTGATCAAGCTACTTAACTTCTCATTACACGTCTGCATTTTTAATTTTTTTTTTTCTTCAGAAGTGTAATTCAACAGCTTATGCAGTGGGTGGCTTTGAAGCTTACAACGCTAGTATTTTTAAAGAACTATTTATGATGTAACATAATAATTTAAGCATTTAGGTCTTGAAAATCAATCTCTTTAGAGCCCTTGAGAGAAATGTTAGATGTATGCAAAAATGCAGATGTTAGTAGAAGGAGCATGTACATATCCAAGAGCAACATTTGGCCCTCTTAAGCCAAATGAAAAATCTTTCACGCTTACATGCACACTCACAAACCTACCCTGCTGTGAAACGAGATATCATTTTCTGATTAAATGCTTACTCAGTCTGACTGTACCACAGAGTGACTGGAATAGGAATAAAGCTCTGATGGGGCATAGATTAAACCCTTAGGACTTTGTGGTGGTGCATTTCTGGATAATGATACAATGAATATGAGTAAAAATAACACATATCTCTTACAGAACAACTTTTATCTTTGGATTTTAGGTTGTGCCAACATGTAACGTTTAAATCTGAACTCTAAATGATTTAATCCATGGTAGAAATGCAGTTGTCTCATGGAAACACACTTTCTGCAGTGCTCTATTTCTTTTATGGAATTGATATTATGGATGTATTTACTCTGCTTGCTGCAGCAAATGGAGGTGATTCTCAGTGGAGCAAGCACGAGTGCAGAGAGAATGCAAAGATTATGGGAAAAGTCATGTTTACAGGCACAGGGCTTATTGTCCAGTGTGCAGCATTATAACAGGCAAATCCTCTCCTCTGTTAAGGTGGAAAAGCAGCAGTAAAGAAATAAGGAGCCTTCTATCTCCTTGCAAGCCTGGGTGCTTGCAAAAGAGACTGTCAGCATCCTGCCGTTGATGCTTCCCAATCCGTAATGCCCTGGTGTCCCTGGTGACCTCAGGGGAGCAAGGGAGGACAGAGCTTTTCTCCATTGCCTCTCTTATCCTCAACCATATACTGCAACCTTAAGGGGTGGTAAAGCATGTCTCCCCAGTGTCCTGAGGAACTCCTCCTTCACCATGGCCTCCCAGTTTGCCCTGCCAGAGCAATCTCCAGAGGGCAGGGGAGGTCTCAGAACGCAGTCTCTGGTGTTTTCCAGGAAGCTGAGAAGGCATCGAGGTGGGTGCTTTCCAGTCTCGTACATTTTCTGAGCTGGAGGATCCTGCCAGCATTTCTGTGAAATCAGGAATTTTTGTTTGTATGTTTTTCTTCTTGAAGAAGTCACTTTAGTGAACTGATTGAAAGCAAAATTTGGCAATTTTAATGAACTGATTGAAAGCAAAATTTGGCAGTTTTAATAAACTTGCAAATGCAAATTTTGTAAACAAGGCTGGTAAATTGCCTAAGTACTACACATAAAAATAAAGTTTCTCATTCTCAATTGAAAATTACTGTGTCTAGTTTTATCATTCTAAAAGAATAAAAAGATCAAAATGATAAAATTAGATTTTTTTAATCAATGATGAAGAATGACAAACTTTCTATTTGATCTGGTTTATTTTTATTGGCAAACAATTATTTACATATAGTTGGAAATGTATTTTGGCCAGCTCTAATAAATAAGAAAGGATATTAAAGTCTTACAAACCCTTTCTGCTAAGTATGGACTGTTTCCAACCCACAATCCATCTCAGGATAAAACCCAAGAGGATATCCACCTCATCTCCTGCTGTTCTAATTTTTCCCCGTAAAAAAGTGAGGCCCACGGTGTGGATGTTCATCTGCCACTTTGGCCTGACTCTGGCCTCAGTTCAGAAAGGACCTTTTCATGTTCAAGGCTTCCATGCTCAGAGACCATTGGGACCTGTGTGAGAGACCTACGTGAGCTGAGATTTGGGCTGAGGACATTAACTGCACATGCAAAATGGTGACTGAAAAATTATGGTAAAATATGATGAATGTGATAATATGATGCAATTATGATAAAGTGATGTTAAAAAGCAGTTATAAATGCTGTCCTTCAAGAGTGAAACGAACAGTTCAGTCACAATTCATCAGCTATTCCTAAGAGACATCTTAAACTGGATGTTTCGACAAAATATCAGTAATATGGTTATTCTCAGTGACTAGCAGAGACCCTGACAGAAGATTTTTTTGGCCATCTGGTTTGTCCATTGGGAAAAAAAAATAGGAGATAATTTTATCTGTATTAGTTTGACAGACCACTTATTTGTTTTTGATATAATTAATATTGGCTCAACACCAGTGAAGCTTGATTAAATGTTGGGGAAAAAATTTCTTCTGGCTTGAGACACCGAAAACCAGTTAAGATTCAGGACCTACAGTTATTATACTGGGATTTTCTGTCATTGGTTACAAGCACAGCACAGAATAAAAATATTTATACAGATGGATTACAGTGTTTCGTGAAATTCAAACCAGAATTCCTGGATGCTTTCCTCTGCCCTTTAAATCATCATTCATAGCACCTGAGCATAAAGTATGTTTTTATAAAAAACTCACTAAAAAGAGTAGGGACGAGATAACTGTGGGCATTCTCACCACATAAATTTAGTTATAAAAAGGTACTTTAAAAATGAGGTTGTTTGTCCAAGATTTTCTATGTGGTGAATGGGAAAGACTCCTCCAAAGAGTGATTTGTAATATTTAAGACAAGATTCTGCCCAGAAACAACTCAATAACAGCTTCTCTCTCCCTTTTGACTATGGAGGAAAGCAAAAGATATTCACCTTGTTAAGCTTAGTGTGCACCCCACTGTTTCTCTCTTTTGCCATTATAGGAAGCTGAGGTAGAATAGCCTTTAAAATGTTAGATGTCAAGAATCTGCTGCTATAAGTACTCTTGAGGATTTCCATGAGTGTCTCTAGTAATGACTTTTAAATTGCCAGCTTTATTTGGTGCTCTGCGGGCAGAATTCTTACTAGTTTTCCTATGGGAAGAACTTGTGGGAATAGAAAACCTGGTCAGATTCTTAGACTGCTGATTTAAACTGCCAGTTGAAGTTTTGATTGTAAAGGAAAATATGTGACTATTAAAACTTGAGAGATGCTTTTCCCTTCATCCTATTCCTGCTACCCCATTTTCCTTTGGCAATGTTAAACTAATTTTAGAAAGTTTGATAGAAACAATGAATAAAAAATATAATCAGTTACAAAATGCTAAACCAATTGTCAGAGCAAGAAACAGTGAGCAAAGATAGTCTAGGGATGAATATCTGAAGTGATTGTCCAGATTTCCAACTCACCAAAAATTCCATCAGAACAAGTGGATTACCAAGGAAAGGACCTGTATACAGTGGTAAAAGGAGAGACGGCCCATATTCTGCCAAACACTAAGTGGGGCTGTGAATCACAGCTCATCTGGAAGAAAGAGCAAAACTGGTTCCAGTCTTCAGAGACAACCAAACTATTAGTTGGAGCTGAAAACTCACAGTTGACAAAGAAAACATTTTTGGTTTAGATTTAGATGTATTAATTTCGTGAATTTCAGAATGCTAATTACAGATTACTAATACTGATTCCCCTAATTATACAGATTGTTAAGTGGTAGAGATCAGAAACAAATGCAAGATTTTTCCCGGCCATCTAATACACACAATGATGCCTCATTATTGTGCTCTTGAAAAGACCTATACTTTTATTACTGCTTGCTTCCACGGGCTATTTTATGGCAACATAATAGCATCTGTTGGTAGTAGGTGCCTGGGTGTCAGTAGAACAAAGATGAGAAACAGATACTACTAGCTAGCTGCTGTAAATATAAATTCTAAATAAAAAGAAATTCAAGTGGGAATGCAATTAAATTACATATATTATTAAATGACATGAATGAATCTATTCTTGTAATTATGTTCAGGCTCACATAGATGAAAGGATAACAGCAGGGATGAATGTGAATGAAGAAAACTGATTTCACACTAGACTGGGGGAAAATTCTGAGAAGAAATCATAAAGAAGGTCTTGACACATCCTTATAAATGAGAATTTTTTTCACTGAGGACAAGAGCTTTACCTGCAATACTAAAAATATCTCCAAGTGTTGTTCTCTGAGCAGGTCACCTGATTTTGCCCTAGGTAGTTTAAACTGCTGTTATAAAATAATGTCTCCTTACTCATACAAGATCTACTATCCCTCTACATTGTCAGTAGAAATTGTTTAATTAATTGCTAGAAAGATGACATTTTAATTAACAATGAAAATTCTCAAGGATGGATTTTCCAGGCAAATTTTAATCTTCTTTGTAATAGGCTTTATGAAATATTTGCAGCTGTCATAAGAAATTAATAAAAACACATGGAATTATGAAGAATAATACAAACATGATATCTGAGACTGGGATTTTTTTTCCCCCATAGGCACAAAGCAGAGCTCATCTTCAAATGGAATGAAGAGACATTTCTGGACAAATTCTAGACGTAAAGCTCCTGCCACATCATTTTATCACATAAATCATACGCGACTGTCCGAGCTTTCAGTGTCCTTCACAGTCAGTTTCCATCCTACTTTCCATCCTCAGCAGTAGGATGGTGACTTCCATCTCCAGTGGGACAATAAAGCCTTACCCAACATGTATTTATACTTTCTTCTTCAGGTACACTATGGTGAAAAAGAAATTCTCACGCCTTGCTTTTCAGTATGTCTTGTGTTAGAGTCCAGGTTTTCTCCTGCCCATGTACTTTGTATGCTCTTGGGGACAGGGCGCATCTTTTCCTGGGCGTAGGTGAAGTATAGAGCACATCAGGAGCCTGGGTCTGAGAACATGACTTTCTGCTTTGGATTTTGGTATCACAATCTCTTTGACAGACCAAGTTCAAGAAGCTTACACTGCCTGGAGCATCACAGCTGTACTGCTTCCAGGTATGGTTTGGAAGAGCAGAGTGGACATACTTGAAGAAAAACTGTTATATACAATACTTGAATGCATCAACAGCAAAAGCTTTGTTACTATAGAAGGCCTCAGTAACTTTCATTGATTTTATTGTTTCAGGGATGATCATATTAAAAAAAAATCTTCAAATATAAAAAAAAGAAGTGGAAACAACAGGGAAAAGTAATTCTTGTACTGGTTTTCACATATAGCAGTGGACCCTGCCTAAAACTCTGTTTTAATTATTCTTATATTTCTAGCAGTTTCCCATTTCTAAAAAGATTTATTTTTTTAATTACAAAGAAATCTTTTATGTAGCTACAACATGTTGATTTCCAATGAGCTAAAAGCCCGTGCGCTTAAGGTTACTGACTTAAAGGCAATGACACCAGTTCATGAAACAGAGATAGGAATTAGCTGCAGACAGATATTGATGAGTACATATGTATATGCCTGTAGAAATCCCAGAGATTGTTTTCTCAGTGCATTCTTTTTTGATAGTATAAATCTATTTTCATCCTTTAATGATGTACTCACTTAAGTACATGAACACTGGTGTCTTCTGCATTATCATGAGATATTCCCTGGCTATCTTGGGAGCTGGAAGTACTGCTGAGTGAACCGTTTCAAATTCCTCAACAGCTTACTCAAGCTGTTTGAGAATGAAAACAAGTGTGCTTTCTGTATTGCAAAAAATACTGTCATGTTGCCCTACATTCAACCTAACTTTGGCATTTCCTGACTTTCAGAGCCAAAATCTGTTGGTATAATTCAAGTGGTTTCAGTGGGATCATGTCAGCAGAAAATGCGGTCTCAGTGCTTCACACTGCAACTTCCACCTTGTTTTAAAATACTATGTTACATTCAGCTTCTTAAACATTTTAAAGGCAAGAAAGGGAGGAAAACATATAAATACTGCATGGCTGAAAGAGTTTGTGACTTCTATTCACAACTTGGATTCTCTGAAGTTTTTGGAGGAGTTTACCACGCAGTGGTTCACTGCTTTCTGTATACTGGGCCAGCTTTGCCACATCATGACTTCACTCACTTCACTCATTTCCTTTGGCTTACCTCCCATACTACAACATACTCTGAAGACTCTTTATCCACTAGTATATTCTTAAAACTCTTTGTTTTTTACTTTCTTAGTTTACCTTTTTATATGTTAAACTTTTTGCTCACTACAGCAGAGCCCTATCTTGCCATCCCTAATGAGATATTCAGACAGTAAGGGCTGAAGGTTGTTCTACCATACTCCCCTTTTCCTTCCCCTGAGTTCATAACTGATGTTTGAGAAAGTCCATATAACCAGTAATGTACTAATTATTAACTAATTATCTTTTGGTTTGGTTTTGGTTTTGTGGGGTTTTTTGAGGAGTGTTTGCATTCATTTATATCCAAACTTCCCTCTGTGGGGACAGAAAAGAATGATCATACATACATTTTAACTTTAATTTCCATTTTGGTTTTTGGGAGGGATGGGGACAGCATTGGTTTTTCTGAGATTCATGTCACCATGAAGAAAAAAGTAATCAAAGTTCCAATCTCAACCTTAACTTAGTTTGAGGTTTCTCTGCTTTCTCTTTGTCCAAAAATTTACAATTTTCTTTTATTTTTTGCTTCTCCCTTACCCCTCACCCCCTGCCAAGTAAGGCCCGATCTGCAGAAGTTCTAAAAGGAAGTCTCCAAATTCTTATTGCTTTCTTGAGGCAACATGTTTTCTAAGCTGAAGTGTTCTATTAGCTCAGAAGATTTCTCCAAGCCTTTTGATTAAAATGACATTCATCACTTCGGGTGCTATAGCATATGCTGAGGTGAAGAGCAGGTAAGCTGATTGCTATAACTACACAGCCCACAAAATAAAAATTGGACAATTTGCTGTAATTTAGAAAGATGAATGTGATGCACAAAATTATATATTTTATTTGAAGGCCAGATTGCATGACTCTAATCAGGATTTAAAATCTGAATGAGAAGAAATTGTACCATAATTATTTTCCCATAAGAGAACAAAGAGGTTGTAAAAGCACCTAATATATCTCTTTGAAGATTTTGAGAAACTCTGAGTAAAGACCTGCAGACTAGCAAGGGAAAGCTACTGATACCCTTTACCTCAGTCTTGTTAAAAATTGTTTTACAATTCACTGAATAATTTTTCCCTGCAAAAATAAAAAAAGCTAAATGTTTCCATATGAAAATTCTTTGGCTTAAATTTACCATCAGTGTATCTCTCTAGCCTTCAATGAAGTTGTGCCACACTGCACAACATGGTCCTTGTTCTTTTCAGTTTCTACAGACATCATTTTATCAACCTGTATTTCAAGCTTTTAATTAAAACAAGTTTTTATTGCTCTTGAGCTTTTAGTTGAAGCCTAATGGGCTTCTGTACTTCTCGAACAGGAAAGACTTAGTGCTGAACGCTGTATGCCACCTGACTCAAGGCTGAGGTCAACCAGCTTCATTTATCTTTCTGTGTGTAATCATTCTTGAGCTACTGTATTAGCTTTTGTATTGATGAGAGATGAGCCTTTGCAAACCAATGCATCTAGGCCTAGGTGCCTTTAACAAAGTGTGTATAAAAAGAGAGAGAAATATGTACTACATGGAGATTTCTGCTTTATCTGCCAGGACTGTGGCAATGCTTTGAACTGATTCACAGACAAGGGAAAGGGGCTTTTACTTCTAGATTCAAATGTCATGTGATATTGGACAACTTATTTCTCTGTTTTCCTTTCTATTCTGATTTTTTTCCCCTGGCTTTCCCTATTAGTTTAGAACATGATTTCTTATCTTTATGTTTTCTTTTCTTGACACATGCATACCCTTTGTGCATTGAACTAGTAGACCGAGTGCACAAAAAACATTACTGTCTGATTAAGTACAGCAACAACTCATTCAGACAGGCAAGATCTTCAAGCAGTTCTCGACTATGCATGGGGTTAACCTGCAGCACACTGAGGCCTCAGCTCAACTGTGACTCTTACAGTTTTTCCAATAATATATAATCATAAATAAAAATACAATAACAGTATCAAAAAGCTTGCTTGGCAGATATCATCAATACAATAATTTGTATTTTTTAAAAATTTATTTCTTCTTCCTACATTGTGATAAACCATTGAGAACTGGGAAGTGTCAGCTGGTGCTGCTGTTTGTGTTCGGACCATCCCTTGCTAGAAGGAGTTATTCAATGAAAGTTTTGGTGGGATTTTTTTTTCCTTTGCTCTTTCATTAGAATCAGACCTTTCAGCAGGATTGCTCCCTGATCTCAAGGGAAATCCAATAGGCCTGAATGATCTCTGTGACCATTTGTATTGTTCTTGGACTGATGATTATAGGTATATTAGTTTTACATACACATGATGAGATCACATCACCAAGTTAACATTTGGCTTATACATGGTGTCTTCCATCACTGATCTCCTTTCTTGGAAAACTGATAAGTATAAGCTCCTGATAGTCCTTGCCAGAGTTGTTTCTAGTGAGATTAAGTGTCTCTAATAATTTACCTGGAAGAGAAGTGTAAACTACTCCAGAAGTTCATTATTGTTTCTCCTCCTTTAAGAGGCAGAACACCAGCTTTAGGTAAGAGCAGGACTCTAAGAAAGGAACACCCCACACAACTCTCCCCCTCCATTCCTCTTTTGCAAGAAAGAGCCAGAGAGAATAAATTCTCCATAGCCTGACCCTGTGAAAACAACGTGAAATGTGCATGTATAATCCTTAAACAGAAATCTAGGGACATAAAGCATTGCTCTGCAGTCATGATCCACTGAGGCAAAATTCTTCATATTCGAACTATTTCAGGGACAGTGAGTGCCTTTCTGTTTGCAGGGGGAGTTTCCTGAGGAATGTAATACTTGTGTGGACTCTCTGCAGTTTTCCTGCGCAAAGGAGAAATGTATATATCTGCAGCTGAGATGAAGGGAATGCCCATTTATCTCTTCCTATGAGAAAACAGAGAAAGGCCTTGAAAAGTTAATTTTGAGAGGAAACATTACCTTCTGACCACTTTCACAAAGTAAGTCCTTTTTAATCCTACAAACATTTGAGAGGGAAAAAAAATGTCTTTAAGGTTATTGTGACATTTTCCACATCACTTTATAAATAGATGGTGGCACTAGATCAAAAACAGTATCTCTGACTTTAAGCAAATCTGTTCTGACTGACTTCATCAGCCACTGAGGTTCTTAAGCTGGTGATGTGCTAAAAGCCTTGCATAAAGGATATTAGCATTAGAGAGAAATACATTTAGAAAGAATCTTGCATGGGGAAAATGAGGAGATAAAAAGATAGAAAGAGAAGAGAGGCATTATTTCCTTCTAGTTTTCTCTGTCTTCTGAGATTTTTTTTTCTAATGAGAGATAAAGATGCTTATGTAGATATTTTTGAAACACACATCCTTTTCCAGTAAGTTATTTGTGAGGAACTGTAGATATACAGAGCCTTGTTCATAAATTTGTTGTAATACTGGAGAGCCCACACACATTTGTCTTTTTGCTCAGTCTTTTAGAAGTTCTCAGATACTGAAAAAATCCAAACCAAACAAAAATCCAAAAGCAATTCATCAGTCCAAACAGTGAAAGCTCAAGAGCAGGAGGTGGATTTTCTCCAACAACATGACAGGAGGCCTGTAAAAGGTGGTGCCTCTAGTGTGAGGAACCATTTAATAAACATAAGTTTTAAAGTTAGGTATGCACTACTTGACAGCGAGGCTGAAATCCTAATGGAGAATCATCTGAGGAAGGCTATCTATGGAAATTGTATCATAAGGAGAACTTCTTTATGAATGTTCAGAGAATATGGGATTGAGACTGGGACTAAGCATGTGGAGAAAGAGAAATATCTCGTGATCACTGAAAAGATGCTTAAAACTCATAAAAGGTTATCTGAACAATGTAAAACTCTTGCCTGAGTTTCTAGGTTTTGCCTTTCTCCACCCCACCCTGCCCCAGCAGATCTGAATATATCTTGACCTATTTAAGCCCTCCCTCTATGTGTCTGTGTGTACAGACCATGCTTGTTTCAGAACAGCAACAAAGGTAATTTGATGTAAATTAGACATAAAACCCCCTACATCAAAAGAGTATCAATTTGAGTTTAATATATCAGCTTGGGGTAGAAACTGTTCAAGGTCTGCAATGTCCAATGATTACTATCATTGGACAGCTTTTTCTTTAGTTATTTATTCTACTATGATAAAGTAAAATTAGACTATTAGACAAATATGCTACATTTTGGATACAAATCCTGGAACTCTCATACTATCATTTCATTGTATTTTTTTTTTTTAATTATCTTTGTCTACCAGGTCTTCCTAAGTTGCTTCTTTCCAGCTTCCATTTGATATCAAACACAATATTTTTCCATTTTATTATTAGAAGAATGGAGTCTTTATTAGAACTGCTTTTAAGGTGTGTTTGAAGAGCAGTATCTCTGGGGGTTTTAAAAAATTAATAATAGAAAATACAGCGTCTTGTATATTCTTTAGTTGGGATGGAAATGATGCTTGGTTTTCTAGGTCCTGGACAAAACCTACATTTAATCATGAATAAAGAATACTTTCTGGATATTAAAGGTTGCTCGAGAAATAAGGGAAAGAAGACATTGTTTTATCTTAAGCTGAAGAACTTTACCCATAAAGAAGAAAAGAATCCGGCAAACAAGAAGCCATAAAGTTAGCATTTAAATATTAAATTAATAAATTGAAAATATTGTATCTAATTATATTTCATTTTACTTGGGCTTCTGTCAACCTAAAAGAGGATTAATTAGAGCATAGGTTGTGAGAACTTGTCTGCAATAATTGCTACAAGAGGCTGTAATGTGAGTTACTGCAAACAGAACTTGATCTCATGATCACCAGCCCTCGTCCTTATTGGGGACTTCAACTTACCGGATGTCTCCTGGAGGTACAATACAGCAGGGAGGAAGCAGTCTAGCAGGTTCCTGGAGGGTTTGGAAGAGAACTTCCTGACCCAGCTGGTAAATGAACCCACAAGGGAAGGTGCCCTGCTGGATTTGTTGTTTGTCAATAGAGAAGGCCTAGTGGGGGATGTGAAGGTTGGAGGATGCCTGGGGCACAGTGATCATGAGTTGATAGAATTCTTACACCAGAACAAGCACCTTAGACTTCTGTAGGGCTGACTTTGGACTGTTCAGAAAGCTGCTCAGTAAGATTCCATGGGAGGCAGCCCTTGAGGGCAAAGGAGCCCAAGAGGGTTGGTTGCTCCTCAAGAAAGAAATCTTGGTGGCACAAGAACAGGCTGTCCCAGTCAGTCAGAAGAGGGGTCGGCAAGCAAGGAAGCCAGCCTGGCTGAGAAGAGAGATCCAGGCTGATATTCGGGAAAAGGAGGAAAAATATGACCTTTGGAAGAAGGGGCAGGTGTCTTGGGATGATTATAGGAATTTAGAGAGATCATGTAGGGAGAAAGTCAGAAGGGCTAAAGCTGATCTGGAACTCAGGCTGGCCAGTTCTTTAAAAGATAATAAAAAGTCCTTCTATAGGTATATTAACAGTAAAAGGAGGGTCAAGGAGAATCTCCAGCCCTTATTGGATGCTGATAGCACATTAGTGACAAGGAATGAGGACAAGGCTGAGGTCCTTAATTCCTTCTTTGCCTCAGTCTTTACCAGTAAAGAAGGATATTCCCTGAGTACTCATCCTCTGGAACTGGCTGACAGGGAGGGGAAGAATAACAAAGTTCCCATGGTTCAGGAGGAAATGATTAGCGACCTACTTGGCCAGTTAGATACCCACAAGTCAACAGGGCCAGATGGGATTCACCCGAGGGTACTGAGGGAGCTGTCAGATGTGCTTGCCAAACCCCTTTCCATCATCTATCAGCAATCCTGGCAGACTGGGGAAGTTCCAGTCGACTGGAGGCTGGCAGATGTTACACCCATATACAAGACAGGTCAGAAGGAGGATCCAGGGAACTACAGGCCTGTCAGTCTGACCTCAGTCCCGGGCAAGATCATGGAGAGGGTCATCTTGGGAGCTATCATGCAGCACATGCATAATGGCCAGGGGATCAGTCCTAGTCAACATGGGTTTACAAAAGGTAGATCCTGTCAAACTAACCTGATCCCCTTCTATGACAAGGTGACCCGCTTAATGGACGAGGGGAAGGCTGTGGATGTGATCTACCTGGACTTTGGGAAAGCCTTTGACACAGTTTCTCACAGCATTCTGACTGAGAAACTGGCTGCCACTGGCCTGGACAGGTGGACCCTCAGCTGGGTTAAAAACTGGCTGGATGGCCGAGCCCAAAGGGTGGTGGTGAATGGAACAAAATCCAGCTGGAGGCCGGTCACGAGTGGCGTCCCCCAGGGCTCAGTCCTGGGTCCAGTCTTGTTCAACATCTTTATCAATGATCTCGATGAAGGGATTGAATGCTCCCTCACTAAGTTTGCAGATGACACTAAACTAGGAGGAAGTGTTGATCTGCCTTAGAGTAGGGAGGCTCTTCAGAGGGATCTGAACAGACTGGACCAATGGGCTGAGACCAATGGGATGAAGTTTAACAAGGCCAAGTGTAGAGTGCTGCACATGGGACATAATAACCCCATGCAGTGCTACAGGCTTGGGGGAGACTGGCTGGAGAGCTGTCAGGCAGAGAAGGACCTGGGGGTGTTGGTTGACTGCAGACTGAATATGAGTCGGCAATGTGCCCAGGAGGCCAAGAAGGACAATGGCATCTTGGCTTGTATCAAAAACAGTGTGGCCAGTAGGTGTAGGGAGGTGATTGTGCCCCTGTACTTGGCATTGGTGAGGCCGCACCTCGAGTACTGTGTCCAGTTCTGGGCTCCTCACTATAAGAAGGACATTGAGGTCCTGGAGCAAGACCAGGCTGGTGAAGGGGCTGGAGGGCAAATCCAATGAGGAGCGGCTGAAGGAGCTGGGGCTGTTTAGCTTAGAGAAGAGGAGGCTGAGGGGAGACCTTATCACCACCTACAACTACCTGAAGGGAGGTTATAGAGAGATAGGTGATGGTCTCTTCAGCCAGGGGACAGGTGACAGGACAAGGGGAATGGCAAGAAGCTGCACCAGGGCAGGTTTAGATTGGACATTAGAAAAAAATTTTTTACTGAAAGAGTTGTGAGGGCCTGGAACAGGCTGCCCAGGGAGGTGGTTGAGTCACCTTCCCTGGAGGTGTTCAAAAAAAGGGTAGATGAGGTACTTAGGGATATGGTTTAGTTTAGCATGAGAATGGTTGGACTTGATGATCTTAAAGGTCTTTTCCAACCTTGTGATTCTGTGAATATATATGGAGAATGAATCTATGAAGAAGACCACTGTTGGGATCTGAGATCATTACTGGCAGTAAGCCTTTTAGTGGGTTCTTAACATATGTATGAGGACTGCAAGGGCAAAGAAAATCCAAATGATATCTGCAGACATAATTAAATCAGCAAAGTTTTACCTCAAAGAATATTTCTTTCTTTCCTATGTTTCATTAGCCTTTCTTAAAATTCATTTTGTAAACTGCATTTTAAAATCTGTGTTAAAATCACAGAATCACAGAATCGTAGGGGTTGGAAGGGACCTCGAGAGATCATCGGGTCCAACCCCCTGCCAAAGCAGGCTCCCTAGCACATATTGCACAGATAGGCATCCAGACAAGAAGGAGACTCCACCACCTCCCTGGGCAGCCTATTCCAGTGCTCTGTCACCCTCACTGTGTAAAAAAATGTGTATTCTCAGTGCATGTGCTGAAAATTATGCTTATCTTTGGTTCTGATACACTGTAGGAAAGATTAAAAAATAAATCTCTGCCCTACATTGCAATATATTTAGTCCTCAAGCAGGTTTTTTATATAAACTGTAACAATATCAACCAGTGAGCAGTTAAAATCTCCAAGAACACAAGTGTACAAACAAAGAAAAAGATCTTAGACAAACCCAGTTATGTTCTAAAGCAGAGGTTAGAGAGACATTTCTGGTAACTTGGGGTGTGCGTTTCACTATTTCTAATTTAGCTATTACTGTAGCAGTTGTTCAAATTCTGTGAAAACTAATGACTTGTACCTGACCCAATTTTTCTATGCTAACTGTGTAACTGTGTGAGATGATCAGTCAGGTGTGAACCTTTCTGCTTCAGGCTGAGATGAATCACACCTTGAAAGCACTTACCTCACTCCACTGACTGCAGAGAGAGATGGGGGTGAGCAACGTGGATTCAGATAACTCCACTGTAGATGCTGAAATCAATGTCACCCAACATTCTGCTACACAAAGAGAGCAGGCAAAAAGCATCACTGCAATCTTCCAGACTCCTATCAGTCAGTCAAACAAATCTAAAACTAATTCTTTTGAAGTGAAGGTGAAGTGAGTCTTTACAGTGTTTGGGGATAGTGATGTGCAAAATGGAGCAACTTTAGAGCACCTTTTTGGGCTTAATGTACGTTATGTGGCAACCTGTGTTTGTTGGGAACCCCATTCAATGATGAAACCAGACCCTTCTGCAACTGTAATTACATACTCTTTTGAATAAAAATATACTCTTCAGTATGATTAAAATTTTTCTCTCTCTTCTGTAGGAGGAGAGATGTGATGTAAAAGCAGTGGCTTCCATTGTACTCCTGCACTGATCACAGAACAGGCAAGTTCTGCAAAGGAAAATGCTGTTGCATCTTGGGATAAAACTTACTGACTCTGTTGAGTACAAACATCTTCCCTTAAATGTAGAAGAATCTGTTGAGCTTCCCTGAACTGTCCAGAAGATGAAATAATAGCAGATTCACACAGAAGAGTGGTATGCCAAACAGGCAACTGCTCTTAAACTAGAGGGACCTGTGGAGAAGGGACACTTCCTGAGAGAAAGGTCAACAGGCAGAGGTGCAGGAAAGAACTGATCCATCATTATGCCAGCAAGAAAAAGGGCAGGATAGGATTAATTTGGAATAAAATCACCTAGATGTTAATTTGAATGGAGAGAGGGGTGAAAAGCAGAGTGAAGAGAAGCACTCACTAAAATAAATTAAAAAATAAAGTTAAAAAAATCCCTTAAAATCCAAAAAGAAAAACTATTCTGTCCAGACTCAAAGGCCATGATTTAAGAATCATTGGTATTTATTTGTGCATACCACAATGCATTTACTTAATTAGAGAAACATGCTTTCATTGCATTCTGAGTCAATTAAATGGAAAAAACCATGTTTTTTATAAATTTTGAGGGTTTTGTGAAACCTCAATTCTCTCTGGATTCTCTGATCCTTAACCTTACTAATTATGTGCTTTGTTTTTGTGATGAATACCATTTAAACTTCACAAACTCCCTTTACTCCTTCATTTCCAATGTCACGTAGCATGTGTGCGCAAGTGTTGGACATTTAGTCTTTCAGAGCATCCCCTGCTCTGAGTTTGGTCACATCAAACCACTAACCTTTTTCTTGTGCTCATCAGATAAACAAAGCCCTGTTGGATCAGGAAGAAAACCACGGTGGGCTGACTGCCCATGAATGGACATAAAGACCCCCTTCCTATTATTTTTCCTGTTGATTAGGGGATGGGCAAAGCTTCAGTCTGCTGCAGTACCTGTGCTGTGTCTTTTAAAGCAGAAACATAGCCAGACCTCCTGAGCTTTGCAGGAAACAAAGGAGCTAACTACACGGCCAATTTGCATGCACCCATGCAGCGTGCAGTCTTTCAAGCTTACAGGATAATTTATTGGAACTAATGCCTACCATTTTCTATATCATAAATATGATATTTAATCTGCACTAGTTGCTCAAGACAAATTTTATTATGTACTTTTCTTATACAAGGTTTTAATAGGCTGTGGCGGAGAGTTGTACACAGTACTTAATGCATGCTCTGATGTGTGTAAAATCTAAGATCAGGGAACACAGTGTATATTTATAGCAGTGTCTGGGAGATTATATGTAATGAATATATTATACCACATACACACCAGAGACAGAGTTAAGGATGCACGTGAATCCTGCAATGTGGCATTTCCTAACTTCCATGTGCTTAACTGTACAACCTTAACACTCCCTGAATGTTCTCCGATTGAATATCTATCAGCCCACATAATCAGCTTGCAAGTTACTCCCACAGAGAAAGATATTTCAGATTGTCCTCTTCCAAGAGACATTAATTAATGCATTTTCATTTTGAAATGCACTACTTTCCAGCCAACACGTCCTGCTGAAGATTAAAAAGCTTTAAATCTTCATGGAGTAAGTCTCCCCAGGAAGGTTAAAAAAATACTATCTGCATCCCTTTTCCTAGGGGCTTCTCTGTTTTGCCCTTGCACTAAAGCTATTATGCACAGCTTGAATTCTGGGAAGACATGATGCTGTGGAAATACAAGTAATTATACGATTCTCTCTCATTTCTACCAACTATTATTTTCATTTTTGCTCTTTCTTTCATTTTTTTCAGCTGTTTTTATCTGCTGCAAACATCACTTGCAGGTTATTACTTGCAGAGAAAATGCCAGCTGAAAATTGGTGATAGATTGGTGAGGAGTAAATGATTGCGTATCGGGAGCCCCAAATTACAAAACAGCTATTTGGCTAACCTATTTACTCTGAATACTTGGGAATTGCATGCTGGGCAATTCCCAAGTATTTTTAAGGTTTTGTGCAAATTCTCTATATGAAATTACCCCTATAATGCACTGTTCTTTATTAAAAGCAATAGAATATAAAGATGTGAAAAAACGTAGTGTCCTTGGTAAAGCTAGCAGGCAATTTTGGGTGGCACCCCAGAACCTGTAATAAAAACTTACAATTGAGGAATTACAGTTGGGTGTTAGTTCCTGAGTCAAATACAGCCCTAGAATAACCAAAGACAGGTCCATTAGTTTGTAACACCTCCCTCACAAACCAGACCAAGAAGGCTGGCATGTGCATTCATATATTTTATATTATGAATGTATCATTCCGATCATGGATCAAAATTACTTATTATTATGTAGCTCTTTGAAACAGAAAAAATAGTTGCCAGTGCAGTTTAGATTTTAGCTAAACAATAAAAGTTATAAAAGAACATTGTGTTGCCTTTTAATTGTTCTTTATCTAATAAAGGGAGTGCATTGCTGAAACTCTTTCAGAAAAAAGCCACTGGGGAGGATACAGTAGATGAAATGCTGAACTAGCTTCATTTTCATGCTCAGTATTTATAGGTAAAAATGGCTTCAGCAAAAGAAGTTCAACTGAGAAATTTTAATGTACACAAGTTTTTGGGCCAAACTGGAATCCAGGGGGTTACACAAGAGATGAATTTGGCCACCTGTGTTAATAAAGCTCCAAACTCTAACAAAAACAAGGAGATAATAAAACAAAGATTGACTATTGCAAGTTGTAATGGCCTGAAAAGCAGCTCTGGAGACTTGATGTAGCAGGCAACATTGTTGCCTGTATTAAGTCTCCACGCTGCTTTGTCTGTGCAAAGGGATCTGTGATGCCCCGCTGGGCAGAGACGAATGCCATGGAATGGGGCCATGCGCCTCAGCCAGAGCACTTCAGACATCTGCAGTCACAGACAACATGATGACAGCATCCTAGCACAAGGTCACATCAGAGCTTACTGTTAGCAGCCTGGTTGTGCTCAAGATACTGTCTCAAAGATGTACATTGATCAGTTAAGCCACTTGGCAGGACCTATGAGATCGCTGAATGAAATGGGGCTGGCACAGACCAGGAGCAGAGAGGCAGGAATCAGGCAGTTAAGGTTTCTGCCTTTTTAAATCAGGAAACCTGCTATAACGTCTGGTATTATTATTTATCTCGAAGGACATGTTATTTCTCTTGCTTATGGAGTTGGGTGTTATAGGTGGTGAGTACAGGTTGAAAGGACACCTCCCATAATTGCCAGGAGACATTCCCCAGGCAAAAAAACGTTTTGAGCATGTTCACATTTTCCTGTAAAGATGAATGTGTGTGATTTTTTTAAAAAGGATTAAATTGATACCCTTTGATGTATCTTTACCAGGTTTTATGAATGCTTTGACCAAACAGTGCGGGTGATAAATTCATTATGGGTGATAAACTCATTATAGTGATAAACCTGGTATGGCTGATAAACTCATTACAGAAGAGGCCTAGTATGGTGAGGCTGACACAAGGCTTTCTATCACTGTCAGCAAAATTGCAAACTATAAAACTTCCGCCCACATAAATGATGATCTTGGCACACTCTCCTCTTTCATCCTCCCCTTTCAAAGGGAGAGCTTAGACACTCACATAGTTTCAACTTTTATCTTCAGTCCCACAACTCACAAATCCCTACCTATTCTTGTTAACCAGTCCAGGTTCTCAGCTGATTTCTGACAGTTTCTTGTTATCACCTACATTCCAGAGGTACAGCAGGAATTCCTGTCTTCCCTCCCTGCCCCATCCATGGCCTTCCCACAGATATCCCCACTGGCCTTCCTTAGGCACACAGTCTGGGGGAGAGATAACCAAACACTCTTGGGATCCTTTTCTCAAGATGCATCTTTCCACCAGCTTGGCAAGAAAGTCCCACCTGTAATGTCCCAGATGAATGCTAAACCAAATTCTTTTAACACAGCTTTTGCTATAGAGGCTTCAAAAATTTCTCACCTCCTAGTGATGGAGATCCTTCCTTGCATCTCTCCGGGACCTGTAGGATGACATGAGAAGGATACATACTGCAAGGAAGGAATAAAAATCATTACATACATCTGCATATAGAAAATGTATTACTTAAAAGAACTCATTTGAAAGCAAGGCCTTTCTAGATGGGACACCTACTGCAGACAGCACAGTTAAATGGCCTCCTTCACTAATGAGTTAAGCATTTGTAGCTGGTGTCCTCAACTGAATCTAAGTCTCATGTTCACTTCTATTCTCAACATCTAGCCTCATCTCAACATCTAGCCTCATCTGAGGCCTAGATACTTTCCTGTTCTCCATCTCTAGAGCTTCAGACCAGATATTTACTGGAGTGTAAAAGCAATTGAATCTTGAAGGTCTTCTACTGTCAACTGACATCCAAGACTTTTTAACAGCTGCAGGCTGAAGCATGCATTATAACTTTGTCTCTCTAACAGAGGATACTTAGACAAGTAAATAAGCCTTCACATTTGATAGCAACATGGACCATGTGGCAACTCTAACACTTGGTAATATGACAGCAGTCTATTTGAACAGGATTAAGGCGGTAAAATCATGATGATTTTGTTTCAGTGCTACCATGAGTTTTCTGAGAAAAAAAAATTCACCTGATTCTGTGCATTGAACTGATTTCTGCTAAATTAATTAATTGAATCAACTGAGTAAAGTCCCTACAGATAGCAGAACTGGCACAAAGGAGGGGTGGGAGCCTACTTTTCTAGTGTAAGAGCAAGACATGGAGGGCTGCAGGCACAGAGTGATGGGGAACAGGCAGCTTCTTTCAACAGCTCTCTCTATTATTGAATCAGTCAACAAGATACACTGTCACAATATAGAAATTTAGATACAGGAATTTAAAGATAAAAACTTTCAGAGTCAACAAGGTCTCACTACAGAGCAATATTTGGTCTCAAGATTTTTTTTCTAAACATTTGAATTTTAACTATTACTTTTATGATGATACAGCAACCATGTTTACAGTGAGGATCCTGTTGTGCGGTATATTGTATGAGTTCAGGAAAACTATCTTGTCTGTAGACAGCCTCAGCCCAAAGCCCTGAGTGTGCAAACACACATATCTGGCAGTGAAGCATCCGTATATCTTTATATGCATCGCTAAAAGCTCAGAGTTGAATTCTTACTTACAAAAAATTAGAATTTCAAAAAGGAGGAGAAAATAGCATTTGCAATGGTATGGCCAGCTGGTGACTGTTTCATAACAAGGCCTTTTTTTCCCCTCCTTTAAATATAATTTACTGGAACTTTACTTAGAGATGCAACAAATTAGTAGCTATTCATTTTATAATGAAGAAGGCCTCATGGAAATCTAAGCTATGAATAGGCAATCAGAATTTATTTGGACATAAAGGGTTATTTGCCAGGCTAATATTTCAATATTGAACTGCATACTGCTATCAGTACTATCATAGACTATTTTACGAAGTTATTTTAAGTTCTTTTGTCATTACATTGCCTCTGACTCTACAGGGTACCTGTAGCTATTACTAACATCTGCATAAAAGACCACCAGAAAAAGACAAAATAGTTCTTCTTTGGATAATATATAAATTTAACCCATCTCCCTTCAGGTCTGAATAAGCATTAAAATGGAAGCTTTTATTCTGCTAGAATGAAGTCAGTTCTGGGGATTCAAAAATACGATTACATGCAGGCTTTACATAAGTTCAAACAACAGCAATTTAGAACACCAAATAATCCATTTAAATAGTTCATTTAAAATAACTACAAAATGTGCATAGCTATATAGGTTCGAATTCCTAATCCATATGCCACCTTACACCCAATAATTTTGCTCTTCAGTTAGAATCATAGAATCACAGAGTCATTAAGTTTGGGAAAGACCTCCAAAAACATTTAGTCCAACCATCTTCCTTCCATATATATTACCAACTAAACCACGTCCCTAAGTACCTCATCTAACCTTTCCTTGAACACCCCAAGGAATGGTGACTCCATCACCTCCCTGGGCAACCCGTTCCAACGCTGAACCAGTTCCATCAGTTAATCTTTGGGCGTGCCACCAATAGGTCATTACAGTGAAACTGTTCCAGTATGCCCAACGAGCAGTGTACTAGTGTTGTTAGTTGGTGAAAAAAAGGGCTGAGGCTGATAGATTGTGGGAATTTGTTGCTGTGTCTCTTTTTTCCCCTTCTTTTCCCATGAGCTTCCTTCTCTGTGCAACTGTTGTGGTTCTGCCCCTGGCTGGAGGCCAGATGCCCAGCAAAGCCACTCTATCATTCCTCTTTTTAGCTGGACATGTTGAGAGGAAGAGATCATTCCGCAATGAGCATCACAGGCAAAACAGACTCAACACAGAATAAAGGAAAGAAAACTCTCTAATTTATTACACTACACTACACACCCAGTGAAATCAGAGTTGGATAATCAGAAGTGCAACCAGATCTTAAAGTGCATCACCCCAACCCTCCCTGCTTAGCAGACTTCACTTTAGTCATGATTTCACTCCCTTCTTCACCCCCATTGTGGCATGGGGAGGGGCAAGGAATGGGGGAATAGGGGTTTTGATCAGTTCCTCATGAGTTGTTTTCCTTCTTAGCTGGGCAAGGACATTCCTCACACCTTTCCCCTGTTGCACCATGGGGTGCCACCCATGGGAGACAGTCCTCCACAAACTTCTCCAACTTGAGTCCTTTCTCACGGGGCTTCAGCTCTTCACCAGCTGTCCCAGTGTGGGTCACTGCTATGGGGTGCAGTCATAAATCATAGAATGTCTCTCAGTCTCTCAGGCCCAGACTGCTCCAGCCTGGTCCTCCACAGGCTCACAAGCCTCCCCCCCAGCAAACTTGCTCCTCCGTGGATCTCTCGCTCATCTCTGTGTCCCTGTCTCTCTCCATGAGCTGCAAGTGCTGGCAGGGGCTTGCTCCAATGCGAGTCACAGCGTCTTCTGTATGTCTCTACCCACTCCACAATGGGTTTCTCCATGGGCTGCAGGAGCATCTTTCTCTCTGGCACCTGGGGTACCTACTCCCCACCCCCCCACCTCCCCCTTCTCCCATTCCCTGGCCTTGGTGCCTGCAAAGTTTCTTACATCTTCTCACTCCCTTCTCTGGTGGCAAGAAGTGGCTGCAGCATTTTTTTTCTCCTAAATGTGATTCCCAGAGGTGCTGTGACCATCACTGATGGGCTCGGCCTTGGTCAACACCTGGCTTTGAGCTGCCTGGTGTTTGCTCTCTCTGGCCTGCAGAAAGCTTCTAGCTGCTTCTTGCAGAAGTCACCCCTGCATCCCCCCAACTACAACAGCAAGTCACCCTACTGACTTGAAGAAATGGTTTGGATGGGCAATCAGTTTATGGTGACTGAGGTTTTTGCAGTGGTTTTGGATGAAATATGCGTGACCGGAGAGCATAGTGTGCATGGGCAGCTAGCCCAGCAGCTCTGCTGTAGCTTGGCCTCCCAAGCCCAATCTGCTGGGACAGCAGGTATCCAGAATCCTGGACAATGGTATAAAACCTTCAAAATCCAGAAGGGAGCTATTAATTTTAGTCTCTTTCTCTAATTTCGCAAAGATGTGTGTGGGAAAATTTAGGTTGCCTTTATTGTATCAGTGTGCATTCCTTCCCCTCTGAGGGTCATCTGCTTAATAAATCAGTGACTTTTTCTGCAAAGGTATGTAGCTGCCTAGTTTTGGATAAGCAAGCTTTAAATTTCCTAAAGGGGCCTATGCCTGTGACCAATTTAAGCATCTAAATATTAGATATCAAAGTGTGAATGAATCACACAAAGCTCATGTAAGTGTAGAAAAGGCTGTAAGTAAAGCCTTTGTTTACTAGTTCATAGGGGGAGGAAGAAGTCGTGGTCCTTCTTCCTTTTAGGAATTCCTCCCCACCCCCTGAAAGGGTCCAGCACACTTCAGTGCAAAAGAGACCCAGTGCTCCGTATCGTTAGTCTGGCCGGGAATAGCTGGGAATTTTTATCAGTGAGAGTAGCTCTGCATTTGCTTCCTCCTGTTTGGTTCCCAGCAGCAGGCATACCTTAGCATGTGGTTCTCTATGCTGGTCTTTCATGGCAAAATTATTATTATGACTGTGCTGAAATCACGAGGAAGAACCTACATGAGTACCAGGACATGCATTTTCTTAGCAGGTTATACACCTCCCCATAAGCCTTGCCTCTTACTTGTTTTAATTACTAAATAAATTAACTGTGAAAATAAAGCAATATATTCAAGCAGTTAATGTACCAGATCAGAGAAAACATTCAGAAAGTATGAAGGAAGTGAAAATAAGTTGAGCATGTGCTTAAGCATTTTGCTACGTTTGCCGAGACTGTGTCTCCACAGTGAGGCATGTATATCACTCTCATTCCTCACCCTGCCCTTGCCCAGGGACTCAGGGTCCTCCAGAATTAGAGTAAGAGCCCTAAATCCCTGTCAGCCAGCTGAAGCCATGCACCATATAACAAATTTCTTACATTTCCAAAGGTGGCCTCAAACAATTTTAATAAATCTTTGGTGATGTATCCTCTGTTTCTCAAATACGTAAAGGTCAGATGGTGCTATTCTGACTGACCCTGACCTGCAGTTATTCCCCCTGTGGGTGCAGCAGGATTGCTTCGGGTGTAATCTACAGGACTAGTGCCCAGGAGAGGCACAACCTGGCCACTGAAGACCTGCTGGTGCCAGGCAATGGTCACTGCAGCCCCAGCCACACTCAATTTGTGATTCCAAGGGGAGAGGAGGCACCTTTGGCTGCAGGCTCCAGCACAGCCCTGCCAGAGCAAGCTGCTAGCACGGGCTGTCTGCAGGTTTAATGGAGCTGCCTCTGTTTTAGCCAGAGCTTCTTTGCACCGTTGCTTCCTGGCTCCCCCTCAGTGATTTCCTTGTTTGGTTTTTTACATTTTAATGTTGCCAAAATGTTAAGGCAGCGCTTCACCTGCTGACCGGGTGTAACGGCACTGCACTGAATGGGGAAAAATAAAAAAGGTGCTTAGCTCAGCTGAACTCCCTCTCTTGCCACCGTAAAATTAATTGTTATCATTATCTAGCTGCTTTCTGGAGACCATCAACTTACCTGCTACACAAACTGTAGCGGCAGTAACAGCAGCTGGACCTGACATACAGCCTTGCCCTTGGTGCATTAAATCATTCTGATGTAATGTCTAACAAACCACATGACTCACCTATTAAACCTTTTCAGGGGCATGTGCTCTGGCAGTAGGAGAGAGCTTGTAATGAGGCCAAACTCACAGAGGATAAAAGGAACATATTATGAAAACAAGCTATTGAAGACGTGCGTGCTAATTTGAGCGAATGCATTTCGACATGTAGGAGCTTTGCTGTTTCTGTGTAAAATGTTTCCAATTTCTTACTTCCCATTGCAAAGCTGATTGAGTCAGCAGCAGCTTGCCACTTGCATTCCAGGTGGTGTGATATGTCTCTTCGTGCACTAACTCATATAGGTCATTAATATGCTAAATAAGTTGTAGCCAATTGGCTCCCATGGTGACAGCTCCAAAAGCTTCATGAATAATCAATGGAGCACCTGGAGGCATGAAATTTTCATACAAAGGCTTTCTAGACTTTTGCATTAAGCTCTGAGCAGGGACAGACAAGTGATAGACAAGACTGGAACTTTGAGGAGTTTCAAAAATAAGAAGTGTTATTTTAAAAGAAAATAGAAATCTTATTAAAATAAGAACGAATCTGAAACTCCATCTCCTAGAGCATTTCTAAGAAAGGGAGCTAAATTGATTCCCTTGCCATCTTTTGGACAGAAACATGTTTCAGACTTTGTGAGGGTGAGTGGGAATACTTCAACTACTCTGCGTAAACTGCACTAAATTCATCACAGAATAGTAAGGATTCATTGATAAAATTAAACAGTTTCACCTTTAGAAAATTAACAAACAACTACTGCTTTTACCTATTTTCTCTGCAAGAATTTATATGCCTATAGATTTTAGAAGATAAAATCATGTGGTCTGAGTGGCACTGGCAAGCCTTACAAGCAGGGCATCAGTTCACCCACTTAAAAGCAGGTGTCTTTCTGACATTGTTTCCATTTCAACTACTAATGTATTATCTCACAGGCCCTTTCAGACAAATTCATTACTGAAACAGGCAGACCGCAGACAGGAGATGGCTCGTGTGTTTCGCTATTTGATAAATCAGACCTGAAAATCTGTGAAGTCTCCCATAGGGACTGTGAGGACAATAAATGTCTTTTCCCAAAAAAGCCTGTGCTTCATATGTTTCCAGTGCAGGGAGTGGAGATGCGCTGGCTGGTCAGTATCTGCATAGCGACAGCTGTAAGAATGAGACATCTCCAGTGTTTCCTCCTCCACATGGGACTGTTGTGTGTAGGAGACTCTCTTGAAGAAGTCTGGTGCCTGAGTAGCTGGAGGACCCCAAGCCTCCAAAGCTTTGCCCTACTTTCCAGTTTTCTGTCATTGGTATCAACTCTGCATGTAGGTGCACTGCGAGGAGCAAGGAAAAGTGCCAGTACTTCATCCCTGCCTGGCATAATTTTTGTGCAACTGCTGAGAAGGCAGCAATGGCCCCAGCCGCTCCTTCTGGCATTACTATGGGCAGTTTTCCAAACTCTTCCTACAGAGCCTGAAAATTAAATGTACTTCAGTCTCAGCTGTGTTTGGGGTGTTTCAGATGAGAACCTCACCAAAATATTTGTGCTTTTTATCATCTATTCTGACATAATGTCAATCTGGGCCATTGATAAAAGGGTTGGAGAGATCAGACTGCAGAAACACTAGGGACACTAGCAGGGAGTGACAGGACATGAGAAAATGCCATCAAGTTATGCCAGGGGAGGTTTAGATTGGATATTGGGAAAAACTTCTTCACCAAGAGGTTTGCTAGACATTGGAACAGGATGCTCAGGGAAGTGGTGGAGTCTCCATCCCTGGAGGCATTTAAAAGACAGTTAGATGTGGTGCTGAGTGACATGGTTTAGTAGTAGATGGCAGTTTAGGGTGATTGTTGGACTTGATGATCTAAAGGGTCCCTTCCAACCAAGACAATTCTATGATTCTATGAAGACTTCATGTACCAGGAGATTTGTGGGTGAGGAAAATGTACAGATATTGAAGCTAATCAAAACTGTCACAAATAATGTTGGCTGAATAACATAGAAATCTCCTTTTTTCCTCCATCAACACTTCTATAAGCAGTGGCTTTGAGATTAGTGGAGTCTGTCTTCACCAGAACTTTACAAAACTAGCTAAAATCTTTCTTTGCTGTCTGTTTTAACAACGACACACAGTAGTGGCATAACACTACTGTTATGCCATGGTTGCTAGAATGTAACATGTAAAAACTCTTAATGAGTTTCAACAGTTGATATTTTCCCCCCACAGCGAGGTTTAACTGATGTTTTTCAGAGCACTTGTGTGTTTGTGTGCCCACACAGTAGCCCTGCAAGAACTGTGCTGGCTGGCTGACCGAAAAATGCAGCGATAGGCAATGGTTGACTTAGGTCAAATGGTAAAAAGGGGTACACAGAAGAAAGTACAAGGTCCTTTGTAAGATATTGACAGTTTTAAAAAGTTTTCTAAAGCAACAGAACTACATACTCTCATTTTTAGTATTATTTTGATACCAGATAACTTACACTGTTGTTTTGTTCAATGTTGTTCTCTTACATCATATTATATGCTCTGGCATACAGAAAAATATCCCCACACAAAAGTGCACCCACACTGATATGCACGCACACATATCAGTCTGCCACACAATTTTCTTTTGCAATCAACCATCAGTTAAAAAAACATTGAAGTTCTCTTGGCAAAGTATCTTGGCTTGGACACAAATATCTCAAAATCCTCTAGCATTTTCATTCACAAAGGAACAAAGTAGGGATTTTCCCTGTCAATTCCTTAAGGAGAAACTTAAAATATCCACCATCAGTAGAGTAATGACATTGAGGTGAAATGTGTCTCTTCTTGGCGGGAAAGAAATTGCCATCAAAAAACCATAAAGGAAGGAATGCTCTTTATAGACTGTAACAATAAAAAAACCCTACTTTGTTACTCTTGGATGGTGAGGTGAGAGGTGTGCTCTCCCCTGAGGTGCACTAGAAAGGTGGATCTCCACAGCTCGGCTCTGTAGGCTGTGAGAGTTCACTCAAGTCCTCCAGAGAGAATGATTTCCAAACCAGAGCCCTCCTGCTGGGCTGATAAACTGTGCTCCTAGTTGTTCCAGAAATTGCCTTGTGAATGGTGATAATCTGAATAGTGTCCAAGCCATCTTACTGCAAACTTCCTCCACACAGCATTGTTCTGCACTGTAGATATACCTTAGGCCTACACCTTAGGCAAAGAGAGCTTGAGGCAGGTGAGAACTATGGGGGGCACCATATAATTTCCTCTCTGGTTTTACAAAAAACACAATTATTATTATTTGTCCTTAATGACTGTCTCATGAGAGCTAGGAAATACAGCTGGTAAGTCACAGGGTCTCTATGCCTGTGCTGGTTTGGGCTGAGGCAGAGTTAAATTTCTTCACAGCAGATGATAGGGTGCTACATTTTGTATTTGTGCTGAAAACAGTGTTGATAACACAGGGATGTTTTCGTTGCTGCTGAGCAGTTCTTGCACAGCATCAAGGCCTTTTCTGCTCCTCACGCTGCCTTGCAAGTGAGTAGGTTGGGGATGCACAAGAAGCTGTGAGGGGACACAGCCAGAAGAACTGACCCCAACCGACCAGATATTTCATAACATATGATGTCATGCTCAGCAATAAAAGCTGGGAGAAGGAGGAAGGGAGGAATGTTTGGAGTGATGGTGTTTATCTTCCTAAGTAAGCATTACTTATGATGGAGCCCTGCTTTCTTGGAGATGGCTGAACACCTGCCTACCCATGGGAAGTGGTGATGGAATTCCTTGGTTTGCTTTGCTTGTACACATCTTTTGCTTTAGCTATTAAACTATCTTTATCTCAACTCAAAAGTTTTTGCCCTTTTTCCTTCTGATTCTTTCTCCCATCCCACTACAGGGGGAGTCAGTGAGTGACTGTGTGGGGCTGAGCTGCCTACCACGGTGAAACCACACCACCACCACAGCACAGGAACATCATAGGTGGTATCAGGCAGATAGGTCAAGACATTTTCCTCCTGGGTTGCACTCCCCAGTTTTCCAAAGATCAGGGTTGAGGAGATAATCCTTAGAAAGATTTCCTCTCTCACATCTACTACTACCAGGTCTGTTTATATAAAAATGTTTTCCTTCCCCCTGTTTGCTTTCAGAGTTCTGTGCCCCAGATCTATTAAGCTTTGCAGTTTTGTTACCACCTCCAGACTATGGAATTTGGAGTCATGCATTGGTTATCTGTTTAAGAAATGAAATGCTAAACTGCATATAAGTGTCTTTCCATTGAAAAATAAAGTGTATGATTTAAAGTAGGGACAATTAATACTTGCAATGACTGATGGAAAATTAGGGAAGTGATGAAATTTGTGCATGGATTATTATGGCTTCTGTACATGTTAAGCCTTACAAATATGTACGTGGAATAACTTCTATAAAGTGGGCTCACTTCTGTTTAAACTTAAACTCTATCTACACTGTGTGAAAGAATCTTACATGAGATAATTACTAACAGGGATAAAAGCATGACTTTGACATTTTGAACATGCATCTTTCTAAATTCTGTTAGAGTCATTTGTAGTATCTAAGCAGCTGTAAAAGAGATTGGTGGCATCTCTTCTGACATATTTTACGTGTGCGAGTTATCTGTGCCGTACAAATATCGCAACTACTTGTGGTGTTTCACTGCTGCTCTGGATCACAGCTGAAATCTTGCCCTCATCAAAAAAGGACAGAAATGCCATTGAATTTAGTTACACCAGAATTTGTTCTCATATATCTGGAAAACCTCCTCCCATGAAGGGTTCAGTGGAAGTCTGAAGATAACTGTGATGGTGTTAAATCTGTCATTTTGACTGATATTTTAAAAATATATCTGTGTAGAAGAATTTTCTTCCAAATGAGAACAGCAAGAAATATTAAATCAAGATGTCCTGTGCTCTGCCAGACTTGAGCCCTGGGATCACCTTGGTTTATAGAGGGTACAGTCACTTGGACACCAGAGCTGCAACTTGTCTGTGTCTGCACTGTGACTCTGCAGCAGGATGAGGCACAGCCATTTCCACGCAGGAGCCAGGAGGTACTCAGCAAGTTCATCAGCCTAAATGAGCAGAGGATCAAGGCAGGAAAACAATGTAGAAGTAAACAATATGGAAAATCAGTTGTGGGGACTCATGTACTCTCGTTGCCTTTGTTGCTAAATCTGTGAATCTTTTCCCTGCTATAAATCAAAAAGTCACTTTGTCCCTTGTAAATCTTTTTTTGGATAAATGGCACAGAAGAGGTTAAAAAAATCTTTATAGTTTATTTGATGGAGAAATACTTTTTATCCTGAGGGTAATATAGTATGTCCACTGGGTTTCATTGTCCTCATTGTTCCTCTTCGATCACTATTTAGACAGAAGGGTGTAAGAAAAAGAAGTGTTAAAAACCTGTAACTGCTTTGTCTAAATTCCATTTTAACTGAATTGAAAGAGAATCTGTTAGTGAATAAAACATATCGGGCAGTCACCAGGGGCTTGCTCTGCACGGTCATCATGTGCTTCATCATGAGGCACTGAAGCTACCACAGAGGGCTGGGAAGCTTTTTTACCTTTTATATTAAAGACAAGAATTTCAGGGTGCAAATCAGGGGTTCTGGGATCTTACTGTGGCTAAAGGCTTCAGAAATTGCTGTCCACTTCCTGCAACAAAAATTTCCTAGGTCCATAGATGTTTTCAGTAATTACTTAGCTGATGTTGTAGGTTCATCTAAGGAAACCCAAAGGCATATTTTATGTTATGAAAAGTAAGACATTTCAAAACTGGCAAAACCACATATTTTCTATTTTCAAGCAGCCTCAAGCCATCATACACATCTTAGTTCACCAGATAGTACTGAGCTTTGGCATGTCAGGTTTCCTGACCTGTAGCAAGTTTCACTTTCAGCTAGTATAACTTCTGCTGCGGGTTTAATGTCTGCTAGGTACTGCTTTTGTGAGGTTCATTGCATTTTGCGTTTGTTTGCCCATTGTGAAGCATGTTCTTATAGATATTTCACAGATCCAATCCCCTGAACAAGTGTGAACTTTCATACTGCTTACAACTACGAGCCTCATTGCTGTGGAAGTATATGGGGAGGTGTAAGTATTGGCTGTTTTTAGATGGTCACTGTCTGATCTACATATGCAATATACAATGACATCTGTGCTATATTTCTTAGGCGTTTTTAAAATTAACAGTAGAAAAAGAAGTCTTTTGAGAGACTAGTTAATTTGTTCTATTGTAGATACATGCTTAAGGATTAAGTCAGACATACTTTACTTCCTTTCCATTGCCTCAAGTTGCCAAGGGTGAATAGTTAAGATATAGTTGTCTACCACATGGAGAGATGAATCCTCACTGCAGAGTCCAGTGCACCTTGTTAATCAAATTTGCAGGAAAATAATTGAGAGATGTAGATACTTAGATGATATATGTACACTATTTACAAGGTGGTTTCAAAACACCATCTTTCTTAATTGCTTGGATAATCATCATAATGTTATGCTTTATTGTGATCTTTCCAAACATCACTGTAAATCGTTGTGAAGCAACATCTGAGCATCTCATAGCTATAGCAATTAAGTCAAGCAGAATTCTAAATTATAGAGGTACCTTTACAAAAACTGACATGAATATTTTAGGGCTTTGTCTACACCACAGGTTATTCCAAGATGTCAGCTTATCCAATTGCATAAACACTGTTTTACAACTGTCATTTTAAACCTGTTAGTTATGCTTATCTAAAACTAAGTATTGTGTCAGTTGTTTGTTTATCATCATTGACTGTTAGAGAAATTGCTATTTAAAATCTGCTAATTATGAAAAATATTTAATCACCAAGATTTCAAAGGTTTGGTAATATCCAATAAGAGACATTGTCGATCCCATCCCTCATAGCAGATTCTTACAAAATATCTTACTTGTTTGGTTTTTGGTTTTGGGTCTTTTTTTTAACACCCATATCTGAAACACGAAGAAATGACCTGGATTAGTGGAAGGACCACGACTTAGACATTGAACTGGCTCGATTCAGTGTGGCAATTTGCATGGAGAACTTCAGTACATCATACACTTCAAAACCAAAAGCAATCACACCCTGATGTTGAGTTTGACCAAACTGCCATCTGCATTTGAAATGGTTTTCTGTCACTATTTATCTGAAAGACACAGGACAGTTCCAGAAGACAACATTTTTTCCAAATTTGGTGTCCTCATGTTTTAATAATATTTTTTGCTACCTCTAAGCAGTAGGCATGGCTCTGCTGTATGGCTCTGCTGTATGGCTCTGCTGTATGGCTCTGCTCTGCACAGGTCGTTTTTTGTGCACAAGGAAACGGAGACCACCACAAACCCTTCTGCAGAAGGCCAGTTTGCTGTCAGCTGCTTGCAGACAGATGGCCTCTCCATTCCCTCACCGTATTATGAGGAAGAACTGTGTATCAACTCCAAATAGACTGGCGCAGTGTGTGGCCACAGCTGGAAGAGCCGTTTGAAGCAGTTTGGGTGCCAGGAGCTGCCTCCGCACGGGGCTGGGGGTCTGCTGTGCTGGCATCCAGCCTGGGAGAGCAGCTGTAGGGGCTGTTTTTCAGCCCCACCGTCTGCTACCCCACTGCCTGCACATGAATACATGGTTCTTCAACCTGTATTTCACTGCCTTGAAGACCTTCCATTTCATCTTGTGTTTCAAATAGTAATTTCTTACCTATAACTGGAACTATTTCATCAAGATTTCAAAAACCTTACATGCCTTTCTGTTAAATTCTCTAAAGTCTTTTGTCAATATGTTAGTAATAAATTATTAAGATTACTGTCTCATCCTGCAGTGTCCAATGACTCAATATCATATTGTTGCATGTCCTGCAGCCCCAGCTGTGAATTTAGACCTTCCTCATTTTCTCCCAGGGTTTCCAAAAATGCAAACATATTGCTATCCTATGCAACCTGAGTATGCCATGAGAGCTGTTGAATTGTGCAGAAAAGGATGCTATTAGTCTCATTTTAGAGTGAGGAAGCAAGCTGTAGAGATGGGAGCACAAGGTTTACCTGAATTTTGGTGTCCAGATTTAATGAGGACATGAGGGGATTTTTGCCCAGCAGGTTTAGCGTGGGACAACACTGAAGATGTTCAAAGCACAGCTCCAGTTGACTTCAATTCTAGGTCTGAGGGCACACTAGCCCACAAATCAGGAGGCCAGAAGGAATGCACAGTTTTGATCACCTTTATGATCACTACAGTTATGGGGTGAAGGCTACAAAAATGATGTCTCTTCCATCGTACTGTTTCAGGGGAGAAGGAAGCTGCTGCAGTGGGTCCTTGTCCAGCCCAGGCCATGCATTACAGCAACAGTCCAGACAAAAGCAATGATCAACATGATTTTAACCACTGATGATACCAGCACCAAAACAAATGTAGCACAATACCACCAGCTCTCACATTACTGCTCATCCTTCTAGACAAGGGCTCACTAAAGCCAGTTGAAAACCACAGACTGGAAGGGGTTTATTGCCACACCAAGTGCCTGGTTCTCCGATGATTTATTCTCCCTGGGGTCTTGCATATGGCCCTGGTAGACTTGATCCCATCCATAGAGGACCCAACACTGCAAAACTATTGTGGGGCCTCTGGAACCCTCTTCTTTGCTGTTCTGCAGCGCATAATGACTGCTCTCATCACAGCCTCTCTCTTGCCTACTTGTCCATCATGACTCTAATCTCTGCATATATGGCCTCATTTTCTGAGCCTGACTGGGAAAGAGGGAAGATGCTGCCAGTCAGGAAAGGAAGGTCACAGCCTGACTACAGGCCTTTGCACCTTCCTCGGTGGGACACAACATACCAGTTGGATAGCATTGTCCTTCCCATGCCAGAGAAAGATAAGCAAGCTAGAGATCAGAGTAATGCAGGTCTTGAGTCCCACACGATGAGCCAGTTCCACTGAGCTTTACAGAATGGTTTGATTTAAAAAAAAAAAACAAAACCAAGCTTTTTTCATCAGCATTTTCCTATCCAGCCATACTTGTATTTCTTGGTTAGAAGGGGGATGTATTCCACCTCTTAGTGAGGAGAGCACATCAGCAGCCTGTTCTCAGAAGAGCTGTGGGATGCCACATGTGCATAGCCCACACTTGTGCAGGGGAAGCCCACACTCACATGGTAACACATTCTTATCACCACTAAAAATCCTGGTCAAGCATACTGCGTGAAGGTTGCATTTTTCAGAAATAATTATCTCCAGATCGAAACCAACCTGAGAATTTTACAGGCTTTTAGGATTTGCAAATATTTGATTGGCTTCTCACTGTGACAGTAAAGGTCACTTTTGTTTTACAAAGATGGCCTCTTTGTCAAATTTCTTAGTTATGATGATCTGAGAGATGCTCACTGGTGATTTTCAGCACGGAGAACACAATATATTTCCATCCCAGACTTGTTCTCAGAAATGACTAAGGTCTGCTCTGACAACCACTCCTCCCTCACCCTGCTCCCTTCTAATGAAACAACCTACTAGAGTTTACCATTTTCTGTGCTTGATGGGAACTGTCAAACAACCCTAAAATAGGCATTATTATCAACAGCCATTATATCCAAGGCAGCTTACTCCAGTAATGAGTAAGTATCCATTCTCCTTCTACCCACAGATACACACCTGCCATTAGTGGCTACGACAAACCATGTGACATTTTCCTGTGGGCAGGACCTTAATTGTTTCCCTCAGTTTCTCCCTGTATCTCCTTAGAAAACTTGCCAATATAATCAGTTATGGCTGAGTTGGAAGTCTGCTGATTTGGAAGGAAAGAGCTTGTTAAAGGGCCTTTAAGAGATTGAATGCGCTGCGGGTGTAGAGTTAAAATTGATGGCGTCTGCACTGAGGTGTGCAGTAGCAGTGATAGCTGTGACAGATGTAGCACAGCTGCATATTACACGGCGGTGCAGTCACCCCACATCACGTGTCTGGAGTGTGTGTCACCCTCAGCAAGCTTTATCTGTGGAGAGAAAAAGGGCTGACAGTAACCCTGTCCCAGCAGTCCCTTAAGGCTTGAGGACCACTCCTGAGGTAATAGTGTTTTCTAGCAAAGTCTAGTTTACATTACAAGGAAAAAAAAACCCAACCAAAACCCACGTTTCTTTAATATTTAGCAGTTGCCTTGAACTTGTCTGAGCACAGTGACTTCAGTGATTTTCTGGACTGACAAAGTATATTTTCTCTGGAGCTTGTTGCAGAGCTGGGTTGTGTCAGAAACAAAGAAGTGACTTTATGTAAAGACTTGAAAGAAGAGAGGGCAGAGGGTTTGCAAGCCAGCTCAAGAAAGGCACGTAATGCAAAGGGCCCAGCAAAGAAGAAGCTGCAGAGACAGTTGCAAGAGAATTTAGCACATAAAAATATGTGCGATGCTACACAGAGCGTGTATATGCAATATTCATAAGACTGTCTTTTAGACACACTCTTCCTCTAGATTTTGAAGCTGTCTGAAATCTGCAGACTTTCAAACCACTTAAATATAATAAAGCCTGCACTGATTATATCATGATTGCTGACATTTGGTGTCTGTCAGTCTGAAATAACTTCTCCTTGCTATAATTTCCTCTAAAAAGCAAAGCAGAGTCAGTGATTTTCCACAAAGTGTTCTCCTAACACCTCCTGCCTGAACGCCTTGGTAGTTTCTTTCTGAGGTCAAACACTATTGCCCAAAAGCTTTCCTCTTCCCCCTGCTTTTACTGCATTTGTTTGCCTGCTACTTCTCTGTCTGATGCACATGACTGACAAACTGGAGTGCTACCTGTGTATAAAAGAATGTTATTAAAAAATCTTTAAAAGATCCTATTAATATTTTATTAGCATTTCTTTTCTTCCTGAGACTGAATGACAGCTTACCCAAGATAGCTGATTTTAATTATTTTTTTCAACCTGTATTCCTCTTGTCACTGTCTCTTCCAGCATAAATCCAGTCAGATGTTGTTCTTTATTATTAGCATAAGGCCTCAGCAGCCTATAATTACTTTACAGAATTTCTTATCTTTTATTTCTGCAGCTTAGATTTTCCCTTCTTTTCATTTTCTTCTTTTTTTTTTTTTAATATATTTTGCTAAGATCTGTAATTAACCTTGCAGCTGTTGATAGTCTGCTCCAGTCTGCAAGTATTACACTTTGTGTACCCCTCTTTCTGTCCCCACCCCCTCTTTCTTTCCCTGCTCGACTGTTCATGCAGGCTGGTTACAGTAACGATATTCCTGTCTTCAAAGCCATGAACAAAATGTATACAACAAATTCCCTTCGGGATTGCTTTGCAGAATCCATTATTAATGCTAAGATGATTAAAAGTCCTGCTCTGAGTAGCATACAGAGCACGCTTCGAGACATTTCCAACCTGCAGTTCCCCAGGATTTCCCAGGGATGGGCAGTACAGAGTAGAGGGCTGAGTGTCAGTGGCCATGCGGCAGCCCCTGCTCCTCTCCCAGGGAAGCAGCAGGAGCCCTACACCGGCTTTTGTCTGGGAAGGGACCGTGCCTGAGCTGGCAGAAATCAAATATAAACAATTGCATAGATTACACGACTGGGCTCCTTTCCCTGGAAATGAGCCTGTGCCTTCCACTCGAGAGAGGGAATTACAGAAATAGGAAAGAAACCATTTCAGATCTGTGATGAAAAATATATAATAAGGCTGCTCTCAAGGTTCATTGCCTTGTCATTAGGTATAAAAGGCTTCTTCCAGGACGCTGTGTTAGTTTCCTAGAATTACGACTTGTGAGTGGAGCTAAACGCAGATGCAGTGTTTCCATGATAAAGGTTTTTATATTTTTACAGAGGCACACCTGCCTGAGGCAGGCTCATTGACATTGCTGTGCTTGTAACATCTCTAAGTTGTTGAAAAGGCAAAAACTACACCCACACAGAACACATGGGAAACGTATATAATAAAGGTATTGCTTCAGCATTTTAGCCTTTTCCACGGACTATTGAAAGTTTGTCCTCCGGTGATGGCACAACCAGGTAGAGGTTGTTATAGGCAGATCTATATCATCAGTACTCTCCTTGAAGGCTTCTACAATGACATGCAGAGGTCACCTATTTTATGAGCCAAAGATCACGCACGCCTTTCTAAACCCTGAGGTCTTTGAAGTGTGAACTCTTGAGAAGCGAGTATGGATTTTGAAGTGGTACATGCCATGATTTTAATCTGTGTCCCACAGCGCAAGGACAGAACTGAAACTCTTCTGCTTGTTTAATTTCTCCTTGTGTGACATGCAAAATAAATTGATACCCAGTTCTTTGTGGATTGCTTCTTAACCTTTAGAACTCATGATAAAAAAGACAATATAAAGGACATTCTTAAAGGTAGTCGGCCTGTGACTTGTATACAAACAGAACTCCTTATTTGTTTCACTGCTTTGGTTTCAACATCTCATCTTCTAAGAGTCCTTGGTAAGGAAAATTAGAGCTGGGAGAAATTAGAGCAAGTGACCTTAACTACTGTTACCAGCTAAACTGCAGCCAAGGCTGGTTCACCATACTGCCAGTGAAGAGAAATGGGACCTTTCAACAAACAGTTTATCCCATCCTAAGATACATGCCTGAAACAGATGAGTGAATATACTTCTAAAAGATGCCTGTCTTTCTCCAAGGATTACTGTGTGCATCTTGAATAAGAAGCACAGATTAGACACAGGTACTCATATCACTGACATTTATATATTCCTGAGACAATAGCACACATAAAAATCTCTCAGTGAACATCTGTTAATTCCTTTGGAAAGTACCCAGACAGAAAGGCCAAAATAAAAATTACCAAACATTGCAAAAAATTCTTTTCAAAATTCTTTTTAAAAGCAGACTGAGCAAAATCCAAGAGCTCTGTTTTAAAGAGAACAGCTCCCTAACCAGCATTTGCTGTACTCAGCAGTTCATTTCAATCCATACGGTTTCCAGGACTATAAAATAGTAAGTTTGAAAAATCCCATCATATGTTACATCTCAACATGTGTCAGGCAGTAAATTCATTAGAATCTGGTACTTCTTCCTTGCTGTATCTCAGGAAACAAGAGTAAATTGAAAGTTTGACTGTATTGAGTAACCCACAGTGGAAATAATTTTTTTCTTTGTCACAATACACGTGTAAGTCTACGCTACACTTCATTGCATGTTGCTGCTTTGCTAAAAAAAAAAACCCAACTATCTGCTCTCTCTCTCTTTGTTTCCTCCCCACACATCTTGTCAAATGCCAGGACACACTATGACAGTCAAAACATTTGAATTCTCTCCTTTGGTCTGGACTTGTATCGGATGGGAAACCATGATGTTCAGTCATCGTGCTTTCTGGTATCGGGCAGCTCTTCAGAAGTCTGTAACAATGGTGATCACATAAGGTCCTTGAAAACAAAGGACATTTTTCATGTCAACTAAGAACAACTAACTTCTTAAAGAGAAATGTAATAAAATGTGGAATTCAAAGTAGCAACTAGAATCCATTTTTGTCTTGCCAAGTTGCTTCCATACAATACTAGTAATTAGTCCAGGTAACTATTCATCCCCCAAATTGTTAGCTATTTGAAAAAAGCACTTTTTTTCAATTCAGGAAGGATTCTTTTCTTTGTCCATGTTAAAACACCTTTCCTGTCCAGGCCCAACCTGGTTTTGAAAAAAGCTGCTATCAGCGAAAAAATTATCAAAGCTCATAGTTGGGTCATTGTCAAAAAAAAACCCAGGTTCAATGAAATTATCAGGTAGAAGGTTGAAAGCAAACTGTTTTCACACAGTACATAATTAAATTATGGGACTCATTGCCACCATATGTGGTGAAAACCCAATGAATAAATGTTTTTAAGAAGGAGCTAAGCAAATTCATGGAGGACAAGTTCATTGATGGTTACTGAATACAAGGATCAGTTTTAACCTTTCCTTGATGACAGTCAACAGCAGCTTCCTGGAGTGGATGGGTTCTTGTTCTGGCTCAGCATGGCCAGTCTTATTTTCTTGTGTCCCTTAAGTGTTTGATAAAATATGGCAATCCCCAGCCATTCTTTTCTTTTCCATCTATTTTTCCATATAGACCTTAGTAGGTTTAAATCTGTAGAAAACACCTCATATGTACAATATGTATCAGTTTCATTCCAGTTCATCAGTTCCCCCTTTGTTGTCATTTTACAGTCTGTTCATTGAAGTTGTTACATGCAAGCTCTAGACTAAGCTGACTGGAAAGATAATTTTCTAGGTATGTCACTTAAGATTTGAACAATACTTTGATGTACCATGCTTGGAAGAAAGATGCACCTCCTCTATTAGCATGATTGCAGAAATTATATTAATATTAATTGCAAGGAAAAATCACAGATTGCACTTAGACAGTGCCAAGTTTCAAAGAATCAGAGATGGAAAAGACGAAATACATTTTTGGCTGCAAGGCAGGCTCAGTGTGGGATGGCTCCTTGATGTTCATTTTCCACTGTTTCAACCATTTCTTGT
Organism: Porphyrio hochstetteri; assembly: GCA_020800305.1. Lineage (NCBI taxonomy): Eukaryota > Metazoa > Chordata > Aves > Gruiformes > Rallidae > Porphyrio > Porphyrio hochstetteri. The sequence continues at coordinate 107,908,361 of CM036907.1, forward strand.
GGTGAACTACTTTGCATGCACAAAGTGAAACGTGAAAGAAAAATATAGAGTGTTTGAATCTGTTACTACACTTACAGTAAAACATTAATTGTTAGTGGTTTCAGAGATATTAGTTTTATCTTACCTATTTGGAAGGAGAATTCTTTGGAAAATCGTGGAAGTGAATGGAGACTAAGACAGCTCAGTTTGCTGAACCATTAACTTAATTTTCCTGACTCCAACTTTCAGAGCCATAAGGAGGCATTGTCTGCTTTCTGAAAGGTTGTCCTTGTCCAATTTTGCCATTACCAGTACTGCAGTGAAAATAAAATGCATATGAATTACTGACTGATTACAATATGTCAGTTTTCCTAAATATTCTTATATGTGTTTTTTTGGAATATACATTATTACACAGTTTGATGGTTCCTAGATATTTCACTTTTTCTTTTACAAGGAAGCAGCAAGATGTTAGCATCCATGGAAGTTTCTGTAACGTATATGTTGTTATTAATATTCTGTTGTTTACCACAAAAGCCTAATCCTAGTTTGTGGGATTTTTAACCCATCTCAGCAAAGACAAAGGCACATTCCCTCTCCAAAGGACATTGTAAGATGGTGTGAAATGCAAAAGTTTGTGGCAGATAGAGTCAAATAAAAGGTGAGTTTTCAAGGTGATGAAGAAGGAGAGCAGCAAAAGCACAGTCTTGTGGTTAGCTATGTTAATTTCACATGCAACTTCATGGTTCAGATCAAGCCAGGGTTGGGGATTTTTTTTTTCATTTTATGTTGTTTTTTGATGGTTTGAATAAATAAGTGCATGCTTGTTATCCCTAAGTATTTTTCTTCTGTAGTGCATTGGTGGGACTGGGGTTGGCTCCTCTAGAAAGCTGTGTTCTGGGGGAATGAGCACAGATCAGTGGACTTTTGGATTAGATCTGTGGTTAGATCTTTTCTTTAAAATAAAGCTACATTTGTTCAGTTTCACTTATCCATCTGGATAGATTGAAAATAACTGCTTCTGCTTCTAAGACTCTTGTTGTAATTCTAAGTGCCTCAGAACTGCCACTCCATTTTAAGACTTCTAAAAATTCATTTAGTGCTCATTAAAGTCTTCCCCCTCATAGCAGTTCCTTAGTGAAATAATATTGTCGGGTGGCTTTTGGAAAGTCAGGGATCACAACAGAGCTCTTGCACTGCCTTCCCAAGCTTCAGTTGTTTTATCTGACACTGAGAAAAGAAATAGGAAATAAGATGTTAGAGGTATGTTTTTTTTTTTCTCATCTGTGTTTTTGCTGATACAGGGAGATAGACTCTGGTTTTGTACACGTAGATTCATATCCAATGACTTGTAATAAAACAGTTATAACTGGTTTTAACAGTTTTACCCTGGTTTAAACAAAAACAGTTTGGAAGGGTTCGTGTTCTTTCAGTCTGTGTTTGGTTTGTACAAGTTGCCATGGGTTCCTGTCACATTCCCAATACTGTTTTATTGTCATGCAGTCACCTGGCTTTATGATTTCAAGTTTATCATCACATTTTTGCAAAATAATAATTTATTTCTTGCTTCTGTCAGCAGTCCCAGACCAGTTCCACCAAAGTGCTCTCTGTGCCAGGGAGAAACTTCTGTCACCAGAACTAAACACATCAGAAAATACAGGGAAATTTGACTAGAAGATTGATTGCAATGCATCACGATAGCAGTAATTTCAGTCTGCTTTTCTGAGTAACAGAGGTTTTTCAGCCTTTTCAGCTTGAAGACCCTTGTTTTTTGAATAATGAAACCCTGAAAAACAAATTTAAGTTTTCTAATAATGTCCTCTTCTTTCCTTAGTTACTTTTCACATCTCTCAAGAAATCGCTCCCATACTGCTGGTAGCCCACAAGCTGAAAATTACTGTAAGAAAGATAAAGACACTTCAACCACAGTGTGATGCTGTTTGAGAATTTCACTGTCTTCATCTTAAGTCATCCTCTAATCCCTGTTTCACACATGCTTAGTATTTTAATGAAGCCTCGTCTTGGCTTTGTGGGCACTTGTACTAGTTCTCATTTGAAAGTGAACGAGTTTCCAGGTACAAACCCTTTGTAACAGGAGCGTTGGTGGGTGGCGTGGTGTGGGCAGCAGTTGTATGCTCACAGTGCTGGACTGAAAAGCAGGAGGGGAAAAATTCAGATGACAGAGCTGAAGCATGAACATCCAAGTGCTGTAACATGCTTTCAGCTTGGGAATAGTAGTCCACAGTTCAGTGCCAGGCTCATTCAGTTTTCCTTGCATTTTCTCAGGAGGTCATCTATGATGACGGTGAGATTTTGCCCACTTAAGAGCTGGACTGAAGTACTGTTTATTTTCATATGAAGGCCCTGTATCTCCATTTTCAGTGTTTTGGAGAGTCCAGGTTTTTTGGAGGGTTTTTGTGGTATGGTTTTTTTTTTTCACTTTCTCCCAAGAAACCACTAAAAGATAAAAAAAACCCCCACAAACAAACAAGCAATGAAAAGAAAAACCTCAGAAAGGGGGAAAAAACCCACCAACACCAGAGACTTTAAACGTGTTATACATGATAGTAACAGCTGCAGCCCTGTTGACAGTATAATACTACTGCAATCCCCAGGATATAACTCAGATACTGAATTTTAGACTACAGAAGAATACTACTTCAAGATTATTGAAAAGAATTATGTTTAGACCCATTGGAGGGAGAAAGAAAGTTTAGGTAAAGCTAAGAGGAGATGTGCTGGTGGTCCACTGCAGAAAACAGAAATACAGACTGGTTAAAAAAAAGAGAAAAGTTAGTACACCCACAGTAAACACATTCAGGTGATATGCACACTTTTTCTGTTAGTATCTTAAGTTTTCAAGGTTTATTTGGTTTAGTGCTAATAGGGACTGAAGCACATGTGAAGGCTGCTGTTACACGCTGTTAACAACAAATGCATGCTGGTATTAGAGCAATGGCCAGAAGAAAGTTAATATTTTAAGTATATAACTGAAGAATTTGAGAGCACAAGATTCTTTTTTTCTTTCTTTCCTTCTCAAGGAGCAAATGTCAAGAGAACTTGCAAGGCAATTTTAATCCTTTTCCTCTTCTTTATCTACAGTGATGTTTGTTTTTAGAAATAATTAATTGTACAACATGACTACTTCAAGAAAAAAAAGCCATAGACTTGTTCCAGTTGGATGAAAGTTTCCATTCTGCTAATACTCCCCCCAAAACCAATTTTTTACAGTATGGTATCTGCTTCTTAGCTTCTGCTAAACCCATTAGTTTTATGGGATAAACAGTTCTTAGAAAAGATAGGAAGTTCTGTATTAAGCCCTTATCTTTAGCAATGTCCTCTGTGTTCAATCTTATTATGCTTGTGTAGGAAGAACCTATACAACAGCGGAGCCTGTCTGGGCGCAACACTCAGGACGGCACTGCTGGAGGCTCTTCATGTTACCTACCTCCTGGGACAACTCCAAGGCTGACCATGGAAACTGATTCATGGTCCCAAGGAAAGGATCAGGTGCAACTTGTCTTCTTACCCTGTGAGTGTGCCCTGCTATTCTGTGCCTGATCTGATGGCAGCTCTATCACTTGCTTATCACAAGTTTGTCTGAATTCCCAGTTAGAAAGGTCCTACCAAAGTGAGGCAGAGTTTCTGGAGACCTTTGCTCAGCTTTCCTACACAGGAGAAGCAAACAGATCTGGTGGGATTTGTAGCAGCCTAAGTTGGAACTCTTGCAAAGGGGATGAGCTCATAGCAGAAGGCTATTGTTTGAGCAGTGGAGAGAAACCGCTGATTGTAGAACACTGACTCATCTGACCTATCTTAAATGGCTAGTTTAAGATGAAGTGAATCACACCATGAAAATAGTAGACTCAAATTATCACAAGGAGGTTTTGTCTAGATGTGAATATCAACATTGTAGATTTTTATGATTGATCAGATGAATCCTACACAAGAAGCTGGACTTCAAGAGGAGTTTTCCTATCTTCACCAAATGTAGATGTAACCAATCCCAGAGATCTACCTCCCAGTTTAAGCAAGTAGAAGCAAAGAATGAGAGAGGTTTAACAGTACAATGTCTGTGTACATGGTTCATCCTAACAGTGATGCTAGTCATTACAGATCAAGTGAGAACAATCCAGCATGCTCCCAAGCAAGAAAGCAAGTGACTGATGTTCAGTGGAGCTGGTGAAAATAATAAAACAAGATTATATGTGACAGAAAATCGGGACCTCAGAGTCAAGAACTCAGCTCAGTGCATCCCAGATCCCACTGACTGTCAGAATACCCCATATTCAAAAAGAGCCTTAATATGCCATTACACATAGTTCTCCCTTGCTGCTCATTCAAGTTACATGGAACAATCAGCACTGTGAAAGGGGACAAAATGAAGGAGAAGATTCACTGAAGGTTTCTACTGTTCAGAAAGATGTATAAGGGGAGATTCCTCTACAGGTGGAGGAGGATTTTGGCACCTGTGGGAATAAATCTGTGGGAGTGCCCACAGTCTTTCTGATGAGCAATGCTGACCAAAGACGTTTTCAGAAAAGATTCAGCTTCCTAAATGGTTATAATCTAACACAGCAATATTTTTTACCAATTTTAGCAAACAATTATTTTAGTCATTTACCTTTTATTCTCCAAGTTTAAAAGTTGCTGAATCAGGGCATGGCTGTACACAAAATATGTCCCTTTTCACACAGAACTACAGAAGAAATTTGCAGTTCTCTTACAAAAAAAAAGTTGTGGGGTTTTTGTTTGTTTGTTTTCTTTCATTTTTTAATCCTCACTATTATTCTTTTTCCCCAGCTACAGAGGATGGTGGTAAATGTTCTTAATGAGTCGAACTTGCTGCTCTACTGGCCTACACAGAGCAATTTCTAGGGAAAATGTAATACCTGACATATGCCTCTTCACATCTCAGCTAGGTCAAGCAACCCAGACCGTCACAATAAACCAACATATTCTCTTAATCCTCAGGTATTGGAAGCCATGTAACCCCCTTTTATGCATGCCAGGTGTACAAATGTATACATTTTTATCAAATGATCAGCAAATGTATGCAGAAATAATAACTATATTAAAAATAATTGCATAACAATTTTATTCTTATTCTGTGATACTACTTTGACCTCCAGTAAACATAGGGTTTACTCTCAAGTATTTATTTTGCTTTCATGGGTAGTTGAGCCTGAGCTTGAGCTGAAGGGACAGAAAAATCTTGCCAACATGTAGTAAATTCAAACGTAAATCATGGTTGAGGAAATGCTCAGGCAAGCTTAAGCTTGTCTTTCAGGGAAGAAGCTTTACAAGACTGAACTTGCTGGCAGTAATAAATTCATCCCTTCTTGAATTATATTTATTTCCACCTTTTTTTTCTTTTTTTTTCCCCCTCTCCCAGAGAATAGTTATGTTGCAATTTTAATGCTTTTAGTGAGCTTCTGGAAATCAGTATCAGAACATTATTTACATCTTGAAACCAAGCTGTGTCTGGAGAATTTCAATCACATCATTTTTATGAGGTTCTACAAACTGAATGCTGAAAAGTCTTCTGTGCCTTTTTTTTTTTTTTTTAAGCAGAGGAGAGAGCAGAGGGAAGAAAAAACATAAAGAGAGAATCCTTGCACTGCAAATGCATATTTCAGTCTTCAGTATTAATAATTCCTCAGTGCCTCTGTATTAACATGTTATCCTTGCTGTAGATTTGATTTAGAATAGATTTATATATAAACTATACTCTGATACTGAATTTTATTTCACAGAATCCATGCTTAATCTGGCCTTAATGAAAAAGAAATGTTAGTAAATGGACTGTAAGATGCGCAAGCTGTTCCTCAGCTACGGAGGGTGTTTCATGCATCATACACAGTACAAAGGAGAGCAAAAGTTTGTGTAGCCATATAGCAAGCACACAAACCATGAATCTATACTAGAAGAAATGCAGCAACAATCTCAAAAATTAAATTTAATACAAGAAATTTGCAACCTTTTGTTGATGGATGTAAAAGAGATGTGATAAAAATCACTATTACATTGTTGGTTTAATATAAAGTGATATTTCTAACATGAGCAAAGTAGTAGTAGTAGATACTGCAGATCACGAGAGCACAGACTGTGCCACATTTATCCCATCACCATATGTATTATTTGTGTGATGAGAATGACCAGCAAATCAAAGAGTCAGAGAAAACAGTTTGAGAATGTCCAGGTGCTTTGTCAAGAGCTTTACCCTATATTTTATTAGAGTTGTATGGCCTACTAATGGAAGCAAGGTAAAGTTGCAAACCACATTCTCTTCTTAAGTAATCTTTCCAATCCCATTAAAGTCAATGGAACTGCATGGAGCAACAGAAAGCAAAATTTGTCCTTATATATCCCTCCAGGAGCAACCTAGCCAGCCACAGAGATGAAATCCCAGCAGAGATTAAAGCTGAATGTCTTTTCCAGGTAAGGTCTGATTGAATAGATTTAGATCAAATCTTGCTACTTCTATTTTTTTTTCTGTTAAGCTGTTTGATTTTTGAAGTAATTGATGAGCCTGCCTGACTACTGATATATTAAAACTGGCAGCGTTATCTCAGAATGGGTTATCTTTTATTGAAGACCGATAAAAACTAATCACTGTAAGTGGGTCAATACATCTTAATAACAATAATCATAGTATCATAGAATGGTTTGGTTTGGAAGGGACCTCAAAGATCACCCAGTTTCCACCCCTTGCCATGGGCAGGGACACCCTCCACTAGCCCAGGGTGCCCAAAGCCCCATCCAACCTGGCCTTGGGCATTGCCAGGGAGGAGACAGTCACCGCTTCTCTGGGCAGCCTGTGCTGGGGCCTCACCGCCCTCACAGTAAACAATTTTTTCCTTATATCTAATCTAAACCTAACCTCTCTCAGTTTAAAGCCAGTACACCTCGTCCTATCACTACACCCCCTGATAAACAGTCCCTCTCCGGCTTTCCTGTCGTCCCCTTCAGGTACTGGAAGGTTGCAATAAGGTGTCCCCAGAGCCTTCTCTTCTCCAGGCTGAACAAGGTGAACTCTCTCAGCATGTCTTTATAAGGGAAGTGTTCCAGCCCTCTGATCATCTTTGTGGCCCTCCTCTGGACTTGTTCCAACAGTTTTGTGTCCTTCTTATGTTCATGCCCCAGATCTGGATGCAGTACTCCAGATGGGGTCTCACAAGAGCAGAGTAGACATGCTGGTCACTGGTTTGGATGCAGCCCCAGGATATGGTTGACTTTCTCATTGCTGGCTCATGTTGAACATCTTATCAAGCAACATACCCAAATCCTTCTCCTCAGGAAGAATCCATTCTCTGCGCACTCTGCAACTCTGCTTGGGATTACCCTGACCCATGTGCAGGACCTTGTACTTGGCCTTGTTGAACTTCATGTGGTTCACATGAGTCAATCTCTTGAGCCTGTCAACAACCCTCTAGATGGCATCCCTTCCCTCCAGCATGTTGACTGCAACTCACAGCTTAGTGATGCTTGCAGACTTGCTGAGGGTGCACTCAATCCCACTGTCCATATCTCCAGCAAAGAGATTGGACAGCACTGGTCCCAGTACCAACTCCCAAGGAATGCTACTTATCAACGGTGTCCATTTGGGAATAAAGCTACTGACCACAACTCTTTGAATGTGACTGTCCAGCCAATTCTTTATCCACTGAGTGCTACATTTACCAAATCCATGTCTCCAATTTAGAGACAAGTATGTTGTGCGGAACAGTGTCAAATGCTTTGCAGAAGTCCAGGTAGATGACGTCTGTCCTTCCCTTATCCACCAGTGCTGTAACTCCACTGTAGAAGGCCACCAAATTTATTAGGCACTATTTGCCTTTAGTGAAGCCTTGTTATTTACAGCCCCCATCAGCCCCTGCTTCTTGATGAGAACAAGGTCCAGCATGGCACCTCTCCTCACTGGCTCCTTTATCACTTGGAAGAGGAAGTTAGTATCAATGCATTCTAGGAACTTTCTGAATTGCTTGTACCTTGCTGTGTTGTCCCTCCAATAGATATCATGGTGATTGAAGTCCTCTGTGAGGACTAGGTCTTATGAACATGAAATTGTTCCTATCTGTCTATAGAGAGCCTCATCCACTCGGTCTTCCTTGTTGGGTGACCTGTAGCAGACCCCCACTATTGTATCCCCTGTCCCTGCCCTCCCTTTAATCCTGACCCACAAGCTCTTGGTGGGCTCCTTATCCATCCCCAGATGGAGGTCCATGCTCTGCAGGTGGTCATTAACATAGAGGGAAACAGCCCCTCCTCTTCTCTCCTGCCTGTCCTTCCTAAAAAGCCTGGATCCTTCCATTCCAACACTCCAGTCATGATTGGTATTTTGCATCTTCAGTCAAAACATTGCATAGCATTAACTAATTAACCACGTCAGTGATGCTACAGCTTCCTAAGTCCTATGCATTTAGTTTTCCAATGTATTTGCCTTTTTATAGCTGAGAAAAGCAAAACACCAGCAAACCATATTTTATGCCCAGCAGTGGGTGAACCAAGTGTTTCGTTTATCTTTGGATGAAAGGTCTTGATGTTGTTCGTTCTCATACCACAACACTGGATTTTAGGCTGAATTTGCTGCAAGTTCATCTGGATCATGGAAGAGAGGAGTTTGTGTAACCACACTCTCAATCCTGTCTACCCTCCCATATAGGTGCCTGAGACAGTCATGACATAAATGTCCTCTGACCTTGCTGTCTAGTGTGAAGCCTGTAGGTTTCTTAGCTTTCTGATTTATGACTCACCAGGTGCACGAATTTCTGCCACCATGTACATACCAACCACAATGCTATCAAACAGCTTCTTTAGTGCCAAGGTTATGTCAGAGTCTTCCCTTCCTGTGGTGCCTGGGAGAATTTACCTGGAGCTCCATGTCAGAGAGCAACTGCTATTCGGACCAAAACTAAAAACATCTTGTTCGTCTCTAGGTGCTGATGTAATCACTTTTGGACATTTCACAGATACAGGTAAAATCCTGACCCTGGCTGCCATTTCCATCACTAGTTGCTACCCAGGTCCAAAAAGTATGGCCACCATAATCCAGGCAAATTCTTCTGGAGGATGTATTCCACAAGTTGCATGGATTCCAAAAGCTCATTGATGCATATCAGGTGCCAGAACACAAGCTGTGGTGAGAGGATGAATGTCACTACCCTATAAAAAAAAAAACCAAAAAGGAATGGACTGGCAATTGGTATGGTAGTCCATGGGCTTTTCTATGAGATTTTTCTGCACCTCGAGAAAGAAGCTACAGAAGGAGCCAACAGCCTTCCTTCTGTTGGATCCTTCATTCCCCAGTCCGTACTTTCCCAGAACAGTTCACTTCAACCACTAGTACCACCAAAGATGATGCTATTTCTTTACCCCATAGATCAATTCACCAGTAAGTCAGCCTTGACCAGAGCAGGTAGAGGCATATGTACTCCTTCTTTTTCCTTCTTTGGTTTTAAAGAGCAGGTGCTCATCAGCAGTGATGAGCTGGATAAGTCCTTTCTTTCTATGGTCAGGCTGATCACTTATCTGTTTCTGCATCAGACTGGCCTCAAATAAGTTATTACACATATATATATTTTAAAATCTGTTTATGTTTGATGATAGCTTAGTAATTTTAAATGATCTTCCCATCAGAGGTTGGGGTCCTTGTATCTTTTTCTCTCTCACAGGCACAGTGTGGAGGACATAGACTGTCTAGTGTCTCATATCTAGATAACAAAGGTATAAGAGGGAAGCGAGTGCTGAAAGGTACTGGATGCCTGCATAGGGAATTTAACTGCTTGGCCTTATAGAGGGTTTTCATTTTGCGTGCCTGACCCTGTTGTAACCCCACAGACATTATAGATGGGAAAGAATGGGCTCACAAGTGTAATGGATGCTTTAAAGACATATCGTAGTTTATTGCATAGGTGTGTGAGGGAAGAGAGATGTGAATTCACATATTTATTTTTTAATAGCTGTGAGGATCGAGAAAACTAATTTACACTTTATCAGTGTGGTATTTTATAATAGGGAGATCTAAGAGGAGAACTCGGTAGAAACATAATACATATTTCTGTATTTTTTATGGACAAGGACTTGGAGGGTAAAGAACTCTATCAATATTTTAGTCTTTGTGAGGAAGATTTAAGAAGGGCTTATTTATATTTTATATGCCATATTTGTGTGTGTTGTGTTTAGCAGCTGATTTGATGGCTGTGAGGGTTAGTACAATATGCTTCTGGCTGTGCTTTGCTAGCCCTGTACGGAAGTCACACTTTACCACTGAAGAGCATTAAAGAAAGCCCTTTGGCATATGTGGCCTGGCATGGCCTAATGCAGGACATCCTAGTGTGGCAACAGATACATGGGACACTGCACCACCACACACTGGGGTAAGGCACAAATATGGAAAATTATGGGAGTTGGGAAGGCATATGCACAAAGAGTCACAAAAGGGCTGTGCTATAGACATCAAACAATTCATTAATTGTCATTAATATGCCCCATGGACAAAGCTAGTCCTTTGCACAAGGTAATATTGAACCGTACAGACATAAAACACTGCCCTGGGGACCAAGGCTTCCTTCCTGGTATGATAGTGAAGGCATACCCAAAATGCCTTCTAGGTATATGTGTTATGGATGTATGAAATGCCTTTTATAGATCTGTGTCTCACTCAGCGCCACACAGAAGTCCTTGAGAAAGCAGGAACTCTCCTAGACATGAAAAGTGTAAATTAGCATAAGAAGCAGTAGGCTGCCCTCTTTCTCCCCCTATTTCGGGTGTATGACAGCAAGTCAAAGAGTGGGGGAAGTCAGTGGAAGCAGAAACCCTTGCTTGGCTTTAAGTCCAGTTTTTCTATAAATATGTTATTGTATGTCTCAGTAATATGAGCTGAGAAGAGCTGTAGAAATCCATGAGGGGAAGCCCTTCCAAAAGTGCTTTATTGCTTCAGCCTTCTAAACAGCTGGTTTCTTTCTGAGGAAAAGCTGACAAGTACACCAGACTCTCTTGAATTATGTATTCTACATTTGGGGAGTACGCTGCAATATGCAATGCAGTCAGCAAAGCTCTCCATACACATTTGTCTAAGGATAAGACACAAATCCAAGTCCAAGAGGTGATAAACCTAGTGGTTTGAGTTCCAATCAGTTATAGCTGTGTTCAAAAATAATACCTTCTAAGTGCACATTAGGGGCAATGAAGCACAAAATTACACATGCAAATATAACTCAAGACACCAAGCCTTGTTGTCAGAAAAAGATTCTTCTCTTTTGTAAAAGAGCACTAAGAGCAGTGCTGTTTGCAGGGTTGCTTTGCAGTATGCCATCTAAATCATGACCCTTACAAAGAAGTGTAAGAAAGATTTCACTTGGATACAAGAGTGACAGACAGCAGCGTTGTAGGACAACACTGAACTATAAATCTTTTGGTTATGAGAATTCTTCCTAATTACAAGGATCACTAATAATCTGTAGTTGAAGAAAAAGGCAAGGTTAGGTCATGACATGAGCAGTCAAGTTCCTGAATATCAACGCCAGCCACGCTTTGAATAAGATAACATTATACAGGTTATATTTAGTGTCTTCATTCAGTGTCAGAACCCCAAGAAATTGCAAAAAAAAAAAAGAAAGAAGAAATGCCTTTGTCAGCATCCCCCATGTAAGGTCACTCCTCCTGAATGACAGCCCAAACACTCCACACCTTGCAAAGCTAAGGACAGTGGATTCACCATTGTTGCTGGCATAGCAGACAAGCCTACAAGCCTCCAGATCCTTCCATTTACACAGATTCATAGCACATAGTTCCCATATCTTACCATGTTCACAGCACGATTCCCTGCCATGGAACATCTGGCGCTGAACTTCCTGACTCTAATTAACATTCTGTTTCCCCAAACAATCTTCCCTCACCCAGGGCATTTTTAAAATAATTTGCTACTTCTAAGTAGTAAACATCAATACTTAATACCTATAAAGATGCCCAGTAAATTCAGCCTGTGGATATTCCCTTGAAAGGTGTAGTTCAGGTTAAACATCTTCTCTGTAGGGGGTTAATTAGCAATAAACAAGTTGTCTTTTACACGCTAACAGCAATGATATGTTAACACCTTTACAGAAAAGAAAGAAACCAGGCTCCTTCTTAATAGAAATTACTCGATATTGGGAATTTATTATTATTAATTGCCTGAGATGGTTGTAATTCTGATGACTCAGAGAGGTCATTGGCTCCACCCTAAGGAGCAGACTACAAGCCCTGCGTTTTCTCATTGACACACAGAGGCTTTGTGGCTTCATTGAATTAAGAATACAACTGACTCTCCTAAGACAGGCAAAAAGAGAGTTGATGATTGGCAGCAAGATGGGAAAAGGGTCCAAAGCATAGCTGCAATGTGAACAAAACCATTGAAATGAGAGGAAGAAAGGCTGACAACAGAAGATGAAGGAGGTGAGCTACTAAAAGCAACAGGGAGGACACTGAGACTATGAGGCCTGGTCTAAGGAGGTTCTGCTCTGTATCAAGTATAAGCTGTTGACCTAGAAATATTAAAATGTCAGTAGATATGACTCCACTCTCTAGTTTTATGCTTTTTTGACATTACATTTGGAAGTGGATGCCTAATTCAGAGGAGTCTGGATACGAGGGTAAAAAAGAATTGGAAGGCTAGCAGTCTCAGGCAGCACTTTTTAGTTCTGCAGAGACTCACGGGTAGAAAAGCAATTCCTGGCTGCAATCACCTATACTGCCATTCACCTGCCACCTGGATGGGGTATCCAAGGTTATGATAAAAGTTATAAAATCTGATAAATGAACAGTATCAAAATAACAGATACATAAATCTGGATTTTTTTCTCATTTTTGCCGTACAGAGAGAAAAAGTTGGAAGGGTTTAGCTGAGGAGCCATGGGACAGCTCTTGCAGACTGAGCAGGATGTAGGGAATTACATAACAGAAATCCCACTTTGGAGCACTAGCATATAAATAACAAGTAATCTTCACTGGGTTAATGTCATTTCAGTTTGGAGAAAACAATAGAGGTGAAATTCCACTAGATGGAATAGTTGAAGCAGATATTAGCAGGACGTGTGGAAACATAAGTTTTGGGCCAACACATCCTGTTATCTACCTTCTAAAATACTTGTTCATGTTGGGAACAAGCTGAAGTAGTACTCTTATGAGGTCTTCCTGTGTAGGACCCGAGTAAAGCAGAATATTTTAACTTAAGACCTTCCAGATTTAGGAGCAAGTAATTAAAAAAAGAATTTTAGTTATTTAACAAAGTAGTAGTATTTCTACTAGTAGCAACAGTTTTACAGTTATTATAGATATATTTTGGGACTGAGATGGAAACAAATCTCATTTTTGCTTCAGATCGAAGAACTCTTTCATTTGTGGATTATTTAAAGTTCTTAATTCTATTTTTAAAGTTCTTCAGTTTTTAAAAGAAAACACTGTTTTTAATATGTATGAAAAGCTGAAACAAAAGATTGTATGCAAAGGAGACCTCTTTCTTTTGAAAGCATTTATACTAAACAGTCCAGTATTTTCAAAACTTTGTTGGTTTTTTTTTTCCTTAAAAATGTTTAGATAAAGAAAATTTTGAAGGTCTGATTCTCAGATGTGGATGGGCAGCTACTAATTACATTGAAACTTCTTTTAAATTTTTTCCCCTGAATTAATTACATTTGCAAACATTTTATTGTGCTCTAGGTCAAAGCCTAGATGCATGAGAGCTGTAGTAAGAGCTTGACTCCGTGGGAATAGCTTAATCTGGAGAAAGAGATAATATCATGATCAGTATAGGACTGTCTGGGAAAAGACAGAGAACTCCTTTCACCAGGTCTCTCTTCCCCCTGAAAGCCTCCTGCCTGTCACCTTTTGTTGCTGGCATTTTTGACACACCACCATTCTGGAAATTGGAAACCAAGGCTACCATGGTCAACCAATATGTCTCGCTCCTTTGTGCACCTGGTCAATAGTCTCCTGTATCGCTGAACTCAGGGCACAGATGGTTTACACAGCTGAAAGACCTACCACACTCTTACTGCAATATGATCCACCACCAGGATTCGGTTCCTTAGGCAGAAGATATTAATTGCAATTTGACTGGATGACTAAAATACTCTAATGAATTTCAAAGGTCCATTAAAATCTACTTGGAGAATATAAAAATTCTGCATCTTTGTTAAAAAAAAAATACAGAAACACTAATGCATATGTGTTCTATAACATTTATGGAAGGAGGTTTTGTTATATCACAGAAGTTTTTCTCAATCTGCATTTCCTGGATATCATTAGTATTTTAGAATCAATAAAATGATGTAATGAGATTTACTGCAAAGAATTAATCCACATTTATTCTGCTGTTCTTAGAAGTTGAACTGGGGGAGAGGCACTTCCAATAATACACTAATCTGAACCGAACTCCGTTTCATCACTGAAAGTTGCACAAGTATGTTAGATGCATAAACGTCCTCCTGACCCAATTACTTCTAATGGGATATACATAGCAAAAATCAATGTCGCCGTCTTTTAAGTGATGCATTCAGAATGCTTGAGGATTGACCTCTATTGCATTCATTCGTTTTCAAAACTTTCGCCTACTTCTACAATATTTGCCTTTGTGAATCACAGCAATCCATTATCATTGGGTAAGCAGCATTCTCCTGCAATGTATAACTAAGTATTAAGGAGCAAAGGCAATCATAGTACAAGCAGTGTTGTTGTATCAACCTCAGCAACCGGTCTGAAACTGTTCACCTGATGCTTACCAGAGCTGGAGATTGCTTAGAGAAAGAATTGCCCTGAAACATGCTGAAAGAATAAGCTCTGAGGACTTCTTTTAGATGTTGGTGTCCTTTCCACCTGTGTACCAGAGGTCATCTCAGGCTTTCTAAAGGCAGCAGCACTAGCCACAGTGATTCCCAAGATAGTATCTGAACTGATATTGTCTGGGAAAGTCAGTCCAGACAAAGACACAGAATGCAAACAGGACTTACTTAAATGTGAACTCAAATCCTCCTATGCTACTGTTGTGACAGGGATGGTAACTTCTGGCAGGCCAGCAAAACTATCAGATGGAGGTACAAAACAAATCAGACCACTAAACTCTTTGTCTCCGTGTCAGAAACAGCCGTTTGACAGCTGAAAATGGAGACTTCCAATTTCATAGAAACAGACTGGTTTGGGTTGGAAGGGACCTAAGAGATACATGTAGTCCCAACTCCCCCTGCCATGGGCAGGCACACCCTCCACTAGGCCAGGGTGCCCAAAGCCCCATCCAACCTGGCCTTGGGCACTGCCAGGGAGGAGACTGTCACAGCTTCTCTGGGCAGCCTGTGCTGGGGCCAGGCACTCGCTGCCCTCACAGCAAAATTTTCTTCCTTTTATCTCTTCTAGTTTATAGACATTACCTCTTGTCCTATCATTTCTCTATCATGAAAACCTTGGTTTCCATTACTCCTCATCCTATCAGTTTCTCCGGCTACAAACAGGGCTTTGAGCTCAGCACCCATCCTGCCTGCCCTCAGCAGTTCAGCTTTACCCATCCTGTCCTGCAGAGCACAGACAGTGGGAACTCTAACCCAAGGACTACAGCCCTGTGCCTCTGGTTGCACACACAGCCTTTCTCTGTGTTTGTTTTGCCATTGAGTTTGTCTGGTAAGTATACCTTTACAGTTAACTTTGGGACTATTGTGTTTCTCATGAAAAAAGTATCCTGAATGAGTAAGTATTCACAGTTTGTAATCATATGATTCCATTATTTTAATATTTTATCATTAATTAATGAAAGTAATTTTCTTTTGAAGTCATTGATGCTGGAGCTTTCTCAGGGAAGCAGGATCTGATTTTATGTACAGTCAATCCATGTATAATGTAATCCACTTAAGTTGTCTGAGATTTTGCAGTGAAACTTAAAGGATGGAAGTTTGCTGCTTTGTCTTTTCTCAGTATTACTTTCTTTTTCACTCTCTCTCTTTTCCTCCAGTTCTGATATTCAGCAGTCAGATCTCATTAAAAGCTCCAGAACATTTGCACTGTTAAAGATATGCAGATGTTGATACCGATATCTCTGTAATCTGGATTCAAAGTTTTTCTTGGGGGAAGCATTCTCAAAGATGAAACGTATTGCAGTTTTTGCAGGAACTTTCCATGACTTGCTGTTCATCTTAGGTAATTGTCATAATCTTCTACTTGTCCTACAGGTGTTTCATCTTTTTCAAATAATAAGCTGGAATCAAATCAACATACACTGATATTTTTCAGGCAATTCACATAATTTGTGACCCTAATTGTGACCTGATTTTTTATATGTATCCAACATTTGGTAACAGTTAAGAGTCCATTTATAAACAGAGGGGGTCACATCCCTTGTTATATGATATTTTCCTAACCATTAAGTGGGTGTAAGTCTCCATCTGAGCACCCATTGCTGAACCAGGAATGGAAAATTCATGGGTGCAGTAAAAAGCACCAACAAAAGCCATCCCAGCTTCACAGATTAGTAGCAGGATTGCTGAGCTGTAAGGAGAGCTGAATCTCCAAGTCCTGCTCCTTGAAGTATTTCCATTTGTTGATTGTTGATTGTGTAATGAAAATGTACATCCCAGGAAGAAAGGGACAGAGCTTTGTCTCTGCTCACCTCCCCAGTTAAACCCTTAAAAGATGTTTCAGTAACTGGCAAAACATATAGATCACCAGTACGCAAAGAAATTCTGCCCTAGGAAGTAGCGATTCTGAAAAGGACACAGATGTTGGTAAGGAGCCAGCTGTGGATCACCATATCAGTTCCCTGTGAGATGCTGCACATCAAGCAACTCTTCAGATGTAGAAAAAGGAACTTGGAGAAGAAGAGCATTTCTCTATAAAAGCACAGGCTAAAATTGGAATAACGTGTGGGAACTCTGGCTGAAACTGGAATAACACCTTGAGAAATCAGAGAAGATTCAGAGAAGAACCATTAGAATGATCAGACACCTGGCCTTGTAATAAAAAATTAAAAGAATTTAGTCTTAATAAGTAAAGGTTGTTCTCCTCTAAGGAATAATCACAGGGGAAAAGAGATATCTGATAATATTTGCTGCCAATTTCGAATTCAAGATCAATAGTTTTTCGAAAAGAAGTGTCATCCATTTTTCAGCATCTTTTATTCATGAAGTCAAACAGCGATCCTTGTGTCCTTTCAGACTTTATAGTCAGTGAATTTATGGTCAGCATCAATTACATGTACAGTGGAAATATTCAGGCACAAAATTTATTTCTCATTGTAGCTGTGAAATACGTGTGCATGAAAGGGTCTAGAAAGTGTCATGTGCATTTTTTCAAAAACATGTAACTTGGCTTTTTCAGATAAGGCTGTGCTCTGCATTAACTGCTAGTCAAAGTAAATTTTCCTCTTGCTTATTACTCTGCCAGAGATCTCTTTGCTTTATCTGACTTAAGCATTTTTAAGTAATACAACTTCTTAATCGATTGAGTCTTAATTTCAGTACCGTTGCAGAATCCTCACATTCTGTCCAAGCATAAGATGCTATGCAAGTGTAAAATAGTGCTTCTAGGAAGAGAAAACAAGTGCACTCTAGAATCTGCTACTTTTCAATGTGTAGGGGTTTTTTTTTAAGTATCAATTAATTAATAACAAACTTCGCCACATGGTTACCCATGCATGAAAACCCCTCAGTACGAAAGGCAACCAAAATAAAACCTCAGATGAAAACAGTCAGATGATTTAGCCAGCCTAGTCTCAGAGTAAGGGGAACAGAGTCTTCAAAATCCTAAGAGATCTTTCAACAGAATGGAGATAAGTGAACCCAACAAACTAAAAAAAACCAACCCAGGCAATGCAGGAAGTGGAGATGGTAGCCATGTGGGATTTTATGTGTTGTCACAAGGATGGTGTACACCATAGTGTTGTTTTGCAGCAGTGGCAAGAAAACTGTTAGGTATGCTGTAGCTTTTGTTTCTTCCTACAAAGGGAGTACAGTTAACATGAATATACAACCTCCTAAATATTAGTTAAATAATCGTTTGTTATTGGTGATGCTGATGTACTGCATATGATGTGCAGTTGTTGGTGCCTGAGCAGCATGATCAAGAGCACATCTCAGCCATTGCTCTTCCAGAGCTTCCTTTACTTTTCTTTTTCTGCTGCTGAAGTGAAGGACATATTTTACCAGCAGTTATATATTTATCAACAGATATTTTTTTACCTGTCAGTTCTGACAATCTGATAAATTAAAATCTTCTGTTGCTCTGAATCTCTTAACTTTAAGCACATTTTAGTCAGTATCTAAATCTCAAGCACATCACTAGACTTTCCATGCCATTGTTTTTTTCTTCCCTTTTTGACTATTTGGTTCATTTCCAATATAAACTCTATGAGATGTGAGTATATGTTTGCTCAGAGGAATCTGAATTTGAAAGGGATACCTGAATACTGACTGAGGCCTCTAGGCGTTGCCACAACACAAACCAACTGGTGTTGGTTCCTTCTAATATGGGAAATTAATTAAAAGGCATTCTTCCATTTTTGTTTAGATGAAAGTCCTTAAATTCATGCTTAGTCCTTCCTTTTTCTCTCAATACAAAGTGATGAAAATGTAAGGAAAACATGAGAGAAAGGTTTCTGGTCCCCAGTTTATCAGTTAATCAATAATGCACAGGATACACACTGCATAACTGGACTTGCACTGCAATTTCAGGTGCTAACAAAGTGCCAGGGCTAAAGCAGATGAAGCTCTGTGTCTAATCAGCAGATAACCCCAACAGAAGTTGTTGGCACAATTTAGCCATGACAGCCCCTCTGGGGAGAGTTCAAAAGCTTGTGCCTCCACTGACTACATAGAATGCTTACCTGAGGATGATGGCTTCTCAAGGCTACGTATGTACCAGTTTATTCACTGGGTTTGGGACAATTCTCTGTCACTGTGGTAACCTGTGTGCATGCTGCAGCCAGCTCACTCACCAAAATGGAGCAGCTTTCTTTAAAACACTGATAGCAAAGGCTTTTTTCACCTAGGCTGTGCTGTCATGCAAAATCTTGCTGGGAGCTGTACAGAAAAGCACTACTTATTGGAGAAAATGTTTTCAGGATTGTTCCAGCAATTAAACACTATAAATAATTAAGTCCCAGAGCTTAGTTCCTGTCCCAGACTTATTAACTTACTAGCATAAATGTAGCCCACGTCTTCAAAAACCAGGAGCAAGTTAGGCAAACTGCAGAAAGTCTACCCCAGGCACAGACCTAGCCACATCTCTGAAATGGATACTCTTTTTTTGACAACTGAGAGGAGACAAGAATAAGATGTGTAGGCTGCAACCTGAAAAATGAAGGGAGTGCTTTCTTTTTATAATTCTTGTATGTGGTATTTCATAAATGAGAAATGGCTGCTTGGTCAAAACTTGATTATCTCAGGTCATTGCAAGAGTAATAAATCTGGAATATTCCTTAAAACTAAGCAGACATTTAATACATTGCAAAAAAATCCAAGAAAAATTAGGTTTAGTGGGTTTCAAACAAGAGTGTGACTATGCAGTTGTACTGGTTAACACTTAAACAGAACACTGGGAGAAATATAAAACCTGATGTTTCAAGTTGTAAAAATATTCTTAAATTTTAAGGATTAGCATGAGATCTTCCTGGCAAGGAGAGTGGGACAGATTATCCCCCATGTGCCTGCTGTGGAATTTTCTACATGTTTTTCTGAAGCATCTGGTGCTGGCTGCCATCTGAAATAGGCAAGACTGAGTAAGCCAAGGTTTTCTGCCCCCCTGTCCTCCCCAAATGGCACTTTCTGTGCTTCCAAATTGAGATAGATTTTATTGTTTTTTACTGATTATTTTCTCCACACCATTCAGCACATGAACTGAGATTTATGATTTCTGGGTCTCCTTTTGGTTGTCGTTTTCCCTAGTTTTATTAAAGTGCTAGCTCAGGGACCTTTGCAGTATGTGTTGCAATCAATAAATCTTTAGCCATTTGCACTTACTTTACCAGAAAAGTTATATTTCTACATTTCAGTCCCCCGACTCCTAGAACATTTGCTTATTTTTCCATTGTTCCCTTTCATTTCCTCAACCAACCGATGTGAGTTTCTGCCAAAGTATGAGAGGTCCCAGGGAGTTAACAGCAATCTCCCTTGGAGCAGAGCCGCTTGCACAGCTTCTGCTGCTTGAAGTGAATGCATGCTCAGGTAGTTTGCAGCAGCAATCAGCTCTTTTCCTCCTAAATAGTCCCATGATCTCTCAGCCATTTGCTGACAGAGATGGGAATCTGCAGATCACAGAATCACAGAATCACAGAACATTAGGAGTTGGAAGGGACCTTGAAAGTTCATCTAGTCCAACCCCCCTGCCAGAGCAGGATCACCTAGACTAAATTGCACAGGAATGCATCCGGGCGAGTTTTGAATGTCTCCAGAGAAGGAGACTCCACAACTTCTCTTGGCAGTCTGTCCCAGTGCTCCATCACCCTCACAGTGAAAAAAGTTCGTCCTTATACTCACATGGAACTTCCTATGACCCAGCTTGCACCCGTTGTCCCTTGTCCTATCACTGGCCATCACTGAGAAGAGCCTGGCTCTGTCCTCCTGACACTCATCCTTTACATATGAATGAAGTCACCCCTCAGTCTCCTCCAAGCTAAAGAGCCCCATCTCCCTCAACCTCATACAGAAGATGTTCCACTCCCTTAGTCATCTCGGTGTCCCTGCACTGGACTCATTAGAGGAGTTCTATGTCCTTCTTGAACTGAGGGGCCCAGAACTGGACACAATCTTCCAGGTATGGTCTCACCAGGGCAGAGTAGAGGGGGAGAAGGACCTCTCTTGACCTACTAATCTCACGTCTTCTAATACACCCCAGGATGCCATTGGCCTTCTTAGCAGTGAGGGCACATTGCTGGCTCATGGTCATCCTGATGTCATCCAGCAGAGAAATATTCAAAAGATTTGTTTAATTCCCAGATTACTGCAATAGCTTACTGATTGCAGAGAGGCAATTAAATGATCTGCTGTATGACTAAGATTTTTTACCTCAGTATTTGCAATAGCTGCTTTGGGCTTCCTATACCTGCGCGCGCTCACCTTACATCCATAGATTTGAATAGACCAGCAGTGGATTAAAGAGAGAAGTGTTGCCCGAGCTGTCACTTTGGACATTTAATTAGTTTGAAGTACAAAGAAAGTGGAAGAAAGGTCCTTGAGTTAAAAAAGAAATGCCGGAGGCTTGACAGCAATACTGGAAACCCCACCTCCTCACACGTTCACCCAGTCGCCTCCACAACCTGTGTACTCAACCACCAACTCCAGCCGATAGTAGCAGTTTCTTTTCAATGGTTGATTTCTAATTAAGCATTTTGAAACATATTTGCATTCTGGAGGAATTAAGTATGGAGCTGAAATTCCAGCTTGCACCTCTTTGTACTCTGACAGTTTAGCACAGTATTTCTACTTAGTGGGGTTATTGTAACACAACCACGTGCATGCTCATCCTTCCTAAGTAGGTGGAACAGGAAAAAAAATCCCTAAACCTAAACCAAACCAATCTTATTTTGAGGTAAGATGAAGACACAAAGCTTCTGCAATGAATTCAAGTTCCACCCAGGAGTGTTACGTGCCCTGATTTCAGGGGTTGCTTTTGGCTGCTGCATTCTCAGCTTCTCCAAGCGCATCCTATCCCCAAGTACCAAATGCCATTGCCAGCATTTGCCAGTTTTGCAGATTTACCATAAAAGAAAAGGGGCAGCAGCCTGCCGACCTGCAATCTGAAGGAGAAATTAAAAAAGCACCAGCTGGCATCAGAAGACATACATCTACTAGTCTAAGAACCTAGGGAATGTCTTCAATAAAAGCATTGCCTGAACAGTCGAGAGTTTTACAAATCAGAGCTGATTCACAAAGGACCATCTTAAAATTAATCATCTGGTGTACAAAGCATTT
The DNA here is from genome assembly GCA_020800305.1 of Porphyrio hochstetteri. Classification (NCBI taxonomy): domain Eukaryota; kingdom Metazoa; phylum Chordata; class Aves; order Gruiformes; family Rallidae; genus Porphyrio; species Porphyrio hochstetteri. The sequence goes on from CM036907.1 coordinate 107,930,266, forward strand.
GTAACCAATGAAGGTATGTGCCCTGCTCACCGTAAAATGCAGCTGAATGAATAAGCTGCAAGGGCACAGCACCTAGCAGGACCGAGACCTGCATTTATCACGAAGTAACAATGCTAATTTGTAGTACACCAGCAAAAAAATTAAGCACTAAGTTCCCCATAGGTCTGTAGGACTTTGTCTCCCACATGAGTTGAGTTTTGTTGCTTTTTTATTACTGAAGTTTCGAAAGATATGGTATGTATAAACAGTAAGTAAAAGGATATTTCAATTTTCACAGAATCACAGAATCATAAGGTTGGAAAAGACCTTTAAGATCATTGAGTCCAACTGTTCCTGTCCTATGCTAAACCATATCCCTAAGTACCTCATTTACCCATCTTTTAAACACATCCAGGGAAGGTGACTCAACCACCTCCCTGGGCAGCCTGTTCCATGTCCTAACAACTCTTTCAGTGAAGAATTTTTTCCTAATATCTAATCTGAACCTGCCCTGGCACAGCTTTGTGCCATTTCCCCTTGTCCTATCTCCTGTTACTAGGCTGAAGAGACCATAGCCCACCTCTCTACAACCTCCCTGCAGGTAGTTGTAGGCAGTGATAAGGTCTCCCCTCAGCCTCCTCTTCTCAAGGCTAAACACCCCCAGCTCCCTTAGCTGCTCCTTATATATTTGCCTTCCAGCCCCTTCACCAGCCTGGTTGCCCTTCTCTGGACTCGCTTGAGGACCTCAATGTCCTTCTTGTAGTGAGTGGCCCAGAACTGGACAGAGTACTTGAGGTGCAGCCTCACCAATGCTGAATACAGGGGCACATGGAATAGGATTCATTAATACTACAGGTGGGATGACCACATTAGGTACTTAAGTTTTCCAAGTCTAAAGTAAATCCCAAAGGTAGGGGAACTGTTGTCCTCTACTGACACTTCCTTCTCTCTGGTCAGGATAAATGCAAGCCTTGTGTGACGATTAACTTGCAGACAGCTAAAATTAGGTGAGGAAAATCCTACTTTATGTGAGCAGGGTTATGGGGTAAAATTAGCATCTATTGGAGTGTGGGGGTCTGTTGTGAAAAGAAAAAGGAAGAAAATGGCTTCATGGAGATGGGCTCAAATAAACCACTCCAACAAGCTCCTTACCTCCCATTTCCTATGGATTACTAGCGTCATTGAGCAAACTGGGGGCTAGGAGCACTCAGGGTAGTAAAACAGTGACTTTGCCTTGGCAAAGAAAGTATGAGCATGATAAAAAGAAGGTGACCAATAGAAACCTCATCCTTCAAGGCTGGAAGTGAGAACAGATTCATGAGTTGAAAGAACAGCATACAGCAGCCGAGATTTCAAGAATCTTTAAAACCTCAGCACTACCATCATCTCCCTAGAATATAGTTAGATGTCTGACAAGTTAGATTTTTATTATTTTAACACTTTCTTCTTTTTTTTTTCCCTATTTTTTTCAAAATGTTTCTGTTCCAAATATGTTGCTTTAAGGAGATTGTTTCATCTCTGGCTATAATTGCTATTGCTCCCAGCATGAGGAGACATCTAGATGATGGATATGCCAGAGGTGCTAGGGTAATTGCTGTCAGTGTACATAGGATTTCAAACTCCAGGTCTGGCCTGAAAATGGGAGAACTGTGTGCAGCTGAAGCGATGATCAGACCTCAGAATAGGTTACACAGAATGAAACCAAAATGACAATCAAGTCATAAAACACTCCAGTCTCGACTGGAACCTGAGTAGTTCAAGCGCGCAAAGAGATTGCCATCTGGTTTTGAACTGTAAAGAGCTTTTTGCCAACTTAATGTTAGAGCTAGTCACCTTGCAGAATCTTCTGTGTGTTTGAAGGTAAGCACAAGCACTGCCTGCCACAAAGCTGGATTTTGACTGGCTGAAGGAAACAGCTCTTTGAGATCTCATCACACCATCAAATTGCCTGTTGATAACAACTTTTTTAAAGGACATTTCCAGTTGCATTTTCAGTTCTGTGTGATACCTTTCACTGTCACTCTATCCACCATACACCCCTCTTCTCTCACCCACCATGGAGAAACTGATGTGAAGCACTTGGAATCACTGCTTTTTCCCCATGCGCTTTTTAACTTGTTCTTTTGATACACTTTCCAAGGCTTTTACTTTAATGATAGCTCCAAACCGTTTCCTGTACTTTCGTTAATCTTTCAGTACAGATCTTCTCTCGGCAGACGGCTCCTCTTATTTGCATGCCAGCACAATGTTAAGCCCTTTCAGCCTGATTTGAGTGATTGACAATTTTATTTCCTTTTAGCAGTCTGGAACAACTGATTTACCACTGTGGGTGTAACTGCTTTCTTTCTGACACTGCTGATTTACTAAATGAATTGTGTTCTTGCACATTTACTGAGATTAACAGAAATTTGAAGTTAAAGTTATGTAAGTCAGTTGAAAACTTACTCTGAGCACTTATAAAGTTTTTCATCTTCACAGAAGTAGTCTCCATGTGCTACCATTAACTAAGGTATAACTGATACATGTGGGAATCATATTTTTATTTCTAAGTAAATTTAAAAAAATCTATCTCTAACAGATAGCTAACATTCATGGAAAAATCAATAATCTAGCAATAACTTCCTGCATATGTATTTTATGATTGCTTTTCTCATTCTTCTTCATTCTATGTAACCACAATGAAACTGAATTAAACACTAAAGTATTTGCAGTCTGTCCAGGAATAATTTCAGGTTGTAACTGGATTTACGTTGAAGAAAAACAGGAGAAATGCAGAAGTAATCGCTTTCTTAGGCTTTACTGCAGGTTGCTTTGTATTTTGTCAGGAGCAAGGAAGGTATGACAAAGAATATAGTGATATTTGGTAATGTGCAAACTAATGTTACGTTAAGTACCTCATAGGTTTGCAGAGCTGCTTTCTGTGGCCTGGCTATGCCAAATTCCTACAGAAGTAGGAGATGGCATCCTTGCTTTGTTGTATGGCTGATCTGAAATTAAAAAAAAACAGTATGTGGGGTTGAGCTGAAAGCTTTGCTGAAAATTCCTACTCATCAAAACCAAAAGTGTTTTCATAGAGGCTTGTGTTTCAGGTTTTCTCAGCCTTAAAGAACAAGCATAACAGGGTTTTCTCTTTTCTTCACATTTGTTAAAATCCTACTCATTTGATAAATATGTTCTACTTTTGTAATTTTTAAATGATTTGTTATATGCTTACATAGAGCTATAGAAAAAAAAAGCTCATTTTGACATGGGATTGTCAAAACCTATGACAAAGATCAGTTACAAACAAGTAATTTCTTTTCCTAAGTGCTATATGTCAAAGTTACTCTAAGTTTTGATTTCCTTGCTATTGTACTGTGGAAACATGCCCTCCTCCTTTTTTTTTTTTTTCATAAATCCCAATTTAGACTAAAATTTATTTTTATTTCATGCTTTTTTTTCATTTCCATCCAGGTCTCACTTGCAGGGTACCACGAAGGAAACAATAACATTCACAGTAAGATATCTCAGGTGATGTTAACAGAGGGAGTTAATACATAACTGCCTGCAGTTCTTTTGGACTTTTTTTTTTTTAGCATGTTCTCAAGGTGTGCTATACCTGAAAAATTGCTGAGTAACACTAAAGACAGAAAAATCATGCTGCTTTTAACGTTGCTGTCCTTGATGTGAGTGAGGAATTGGGTACAACAAGTTTGTCACTTCTCCGGAAGCTCCTCTGGCCAACATCTACCAACCACAGTGTTTGTAAGGATGATGACACCCTGGAGATCACACACTTAAAGTGGGGACAAACCTGTTTAAGCCTTGTCACTAGTGGCTGCTGTGGGCCAGGGAGAGAAATGCCAGGGACACACGTGTGGCAGCACTAGTTTGAGGATCCAGGAGGAAAGGGCCAGGGCAACAGGTTCGCTAGAAAACACAGCTCAGTTAAAACAGCTCTACAGCTCAAGAAAGGAGGCAATTGCAGAGACCCCGCAAGCATCCCATGCTGGGAGTTTGCACTACCATGTGTTCGCTGTTATTGTCAGCTGCCTCACTAGATAACGCTGACAATTTGGTTTACTCTGGGCTGCAATCACCCTTCTGAGTGGGATGTGGACCCATCTCCTCTGAGGAGTTGCTTTTGTTCCTCCTAATCTCTGTGGTACCGAAGGTCTCCCCCAGTGCTTGCTGGGCTGGCAGCCCACTGTTAAGTGAGCAACATTTCCAGAGCAATGGATATGGGCAGTTGCATCGCAGTGTAGGGTCAGTTAAAAGGCACACAGCAGAATGTTTTGAAATGGACATCTGGCATGCAGTAAATGCGTTTAGGAAGCAATAAACAGCTCATTCTGGATGACTTCTGCAATTGGTTTCAGCACAAGCAGTTGGTAGAAAAACAAGCTTTTAGGAAGGTCATTTAGTGCCATATATAACCCATCTCTTCAAGTTAAACTGCTTACCAGTGTACAAAGCAAATCCTTAGCTCATTTCTGGTCCAATAATTAATAGAGTCTTCTGCTCTAACTGGAGCAGTACAAAGAAAGTGAATGTTGTCTTTGTTATCCAGACTTAATAATTCACTATTTGAATTGTCAGGGTGTCTTTGAAAGAAGTTGACTGTTGAAATCCAAGTGCAGTAGATGTGAAACCCTGTATACTGTATCTTCAAGATTAAGATGGAATTCATGGTTTTAGTCAGTAGTAGATTACTGACAGCCCTTGGAAAAGGAGAAATGATTTCCAATCGTAAGATGTAACACTGCAATTTTCTTGCTCATAATAATATTCAAAAGAGTACAAATACAATATGAATACTGAAGTATTTAATTTTCTAACCCTTAAAAAAGGAAGATATTTTCTTCCCTTTATTTATTATTAGATACGATAGATTAGCAGCATGAGCATTACTAATGCAGGTTTCCAGTGATAAATAAAAGGGTCAGATTTCTAAACTAATCAGACAAATTGACACTGATACATGACAAATACCTTGCAATTACCTCGAGAGAAGCTATTAATTAGTTCTTGGAAAGAAAATAAATATATTTCATTTACTAAGCAGTGGCTACTAGAGAATATTGACTCCACATGCTTCATGTACAAAACTGATCATCTTTACTTCTGAAAATCAAACTGCTTCATTTGATTTATATATATTAAGTCTGTATTTATGTAAATGAATGACAGTAAATCATGTTTCAAGTTGTGCACAAAAACTGCAATGCCCCGGGACAGGTTACTCTTATTTTTTGTGCCTGTAAAAATGTCATGCAGAGACCTCAGTGAAATGCTTTGGATTAGCATTGTAATAACTGAAAGTATGATGGTGTTAGCAACTGTTCATGAACCTACTCTATGGTAAGTGGAAAAAGAAAGAAAGGAAGACAATTTTGGAAAAGTTTTGTTTTAGCATTTTATTTTAACATATATTAAAATATTCTAAATGATTTTTTTTAAAAAAAAATTCATTTAGAATTATTTTTTAGCCAGAATATCACTTTCTAATATTTTTGTTGATCCCCACCTTTCTAAGGACAAATGTACTCCCTTTACTAATTATTATTTTCTTAATTATTACTTAAGACTCAAATAATATTTCATGGCACAAGGTAGAAATGTAAAATTTCAGATTAGCATTATATTAATTGTGCAGCGTCCTTCCCAGGCCTGGCTCAAAAAGGCGAATTTCCTTTTGCCAAAAATGTCAGTATTTCTGACCCTGTTTTCATTTTGTAGAATAAAGCAAAAAGCACTCAGACTTTTTGTTAAAAGGTCAGGAGGGCAGTGATAAGTCAGCATGCCATCAGTTTGGGCAGTTAGAGTGATAAGTCAGCATGCCATCAGTTTGGGCAGTTAGATGGTGTAAGAACGACCACGGTGCCCCTGGGCAGGCTGGCCCAGCAGCCAGCTGGTGCTTGCCATGCTCCAGGCAAACTCATATTCAGAAAAGCCATCATCTCCTCTAACTGGGCATCTGGAGTCTGGGAGCGCTGAGGGATCTGCCTGGTGGTAATTCATACTTGGCTATGAACTGGTGTCTCTTTGGATGGTGCAAAATTATCATGTTGAACAGTTATCAGAAAGAAGAAACTAATCCTGTCTGTATCCTTCCCGCATTTCCCAAATTTTTGCTGAAAGAACCTCCAAAAAGCGTTCTTAGATGGTCATAATTGGTTCTCTAAGTTAATGAGCTATTGAAGGCAACAATTCCCACTATGTTTTTCAAAAATTGCTATTCAAAGTCATTTGTCTCTGGACAAATTGTCTTACGTGAGGTATGGCTGTGCTTGTAGCTTGTGCAGATAGAGCTAATCTGAACCTCACTAATTCATCACAAATAACATCAGAGAGTTCAGTGTGGGCCAGTAAGCCAGGTGGACACTTGCCAAAGACTTGCAGGCATTTCACACAGTGCTTTAGCATTGTCACAGCCACCTTCTCTGTCTTCATAAGCGAGTTAAGTTAGGTGAGGACTGTTACATAGGGATACTACCTCTGTTTCAGAGATCCTGTGGGTCCCACATTGTTGGGCGGGGAGGGGGGTGGGGGTGGCAGGGATGAGGAAATGGTCTTCGCAAGAGTTTATCTGTGCTAACCAGGTCTTCATGGTCCTTTAGGCCACAGATGGTGGTGCGGGACCACACTAACCAGAGCTGCCATTCAGACTTCTGCATAGGTTTCTGTCTAATTCCTCTAGCACATACAACTCTAAGAGCATCCAGCTTTGAACAGAAATATGAACCTAGTATCACAGCATTTAATTTTCTGATGAAGCTCACCATGGGCTTCAGTGGTCCAACAACAATATTTACACCAGCACCGATCAAACATAATAAACAAGTCGAGATGCAAAATGCACAAACAAACAGTGTACATACAAAGAGGTTAGCCTCCTTTGTCCCTCTTATCCCTTAACACCACAGCTTCATCCTTTACTACTCACTGTGTGCCACGCAGGCTGATGTGACAAAGCAGCAGAGATGGAGTGTTCACACCAAACCCTTTACGAGGGATTAGTGCTGTTCAAGGGATGGAGGCTGCCAGCCAGGGGAAGGTCACCTGTCTTGTTGGAAAAGTTAAGCATTTCACTGAACACAGAGATCTGACAGTGGCACATGACACGCCAGTGACTTTATCACACATAGCTGAAAGTTTATATACGTTAAATCCTGCACTTTTCCCAGGGTCAGGTTGGGCTGAACATCTTTGAAAGTGAAGCCTCTCTAAGCAGAATGGATATTTGTGATAGTAGTTCAATATTGTTCTATCTTGACAAAAGAAAATTTGAGTAGTGCAATAACTAAATAAATGCACAGCCCTAAATCACATCTGACCATTTAAGCCCCTTTGAATGTTTATCAGATACTTAAATTATTTTGATGTACAATTGGAGTTGTTCAACATTTTTGGTTGAATATAAAATTCATTATTAAAAATAGTCATGTGTTTATATAAAATTGAGCCACACTAGAAAAAGAATTGTAATAAAAGCTGTAGAAGAATATGGGTTTAGCAGAAGAAAACGCATTTTTATTGGACAATTTTTCTTCTTGCAGCCCATTGTTTGGGAGAGCAGCACCTTATTCACAAATTGTTAAAAATCAGGTTTAAAAAATGTTGGATTGGAAGGGAAGGAGGGATTGTAAAATAAATAATTACGTGTTTGAGCTGCACCAGGGCAGGTTCAGTTTAGACATTAGGAGAAAGTTCTTCACCAAAAGGGTTATTGGGCTTTGGAACAGGCTGCCCAGGGAGGTGGTTGAGTCACCGTCCCTGGATGTGTTTAAAAGATGGGTAGATGAGGTTCTCAGGGATATGGTTTAGTAGAGGACAGGTACGGTTGGACTCCAAGATCTCAAAGGTCTTATCTAACCTAGTGATTCTGTGATTCTGTTTGGCTTCTAGTACTTTCAATAGACTGTTTGGAACCAGAGAATTTTGGGGGAAAAGTGGGAGATGGATAACTTTGGTCATTTTCTAGAGAAGGAACTGCATATATATAGACAGGTTGTATTCCATTTCCAGATATAAACACCAATCTCAGGTATTAATAGACTAAATCATTTGAAGAAATTATCAGCATGTCTTCTTGACGGTAAAAAAATGTTGCGAAGATTCTGTGCCAAACATTTTCTTGGCTCAACCACAACGATTTCAGAGAGCATTTTTGTTGGAGTAATGCCCATTTCCGATGTACAGACACAGGCAGAAATGGATGCAGGTAAACTGAGAGTGGAGTAAGCTAAGTACAGTAGGTGAAGGAAATTGAGATGGGGTCTTCACACAGCAGGCCCTCACACTAATTAAGAAGTGGGAAAAATAAGTGTGAGGATAGATGACCTTTGAAAAAAGTCGCTCTTCTTCTTCTGCTCCCTTAATTCATCCACAGTTATGTCAACCCAGATATATCTTCGCAATAAATATCCCCTTCTGTGGTTGAAAACTCTTATTGGTTTGGTTCCAGTAGGTACTACCACTGCCTAACCGTATCCTAGCTCCCAGACAACTAATAAATGCTTCTTATACAAAGAAATCTCAGGCTTTTAAAATCCACATTGATCATTTGGAGGGGAGGGAATTTTCCTCCAGAGGACTGGCATAATTTCTCACCTTTAAGAATGGCGTCAAGGAGGCATCTAGCTGTTATCAGTCCTACAAGCATCCTGAGCTCACCATCTGCACACCACAAGGACTTGCAGGAATAAATGTTGTACTCAGGCTGTGATGTTACTCAGGCTCTCTTGTTACTCAGCCACCTCCCCTGAAATGCTGAGCAGAAAGACGGAGAGAAAACCTTACAGACCTGGCAGGAGGGACTGGGTGAAACTGGAGTTCTGATCTGTCTTCAAAAAGGAAATTACAGTACCTGGTTGTATCTGTAAATCTCCCCCTTGTCAAGCCTCATTTTTTTATAAATGTTGTAAGCAAAGAGTGAACTTTGAAGAAATGTTCAGCATGGGAGATGGGCATGCAGGGATGTAGGCTCCAGCAAGAAACAAAGCACAGGACAGTGAGAGAGGACTTTGTCCTTAGTCAAATCCTCACAAAGCTGTCTTCCTTCAAGGAACAATCCTCTGCGTGGAGCTGATCCCCAATTTCACTCTGACCCTCGGTCAGATGTCACGGTGGTCAACATACAGAAAACAACTGCTCAGTGTCTGAGAAAAAAAAATGAGGATGAGCCAAAAGTGAGAGAGAGGACAACATCAGCAATATTGTAACTTTGAGCAACAGATTGATTGCATTCACTGCTGTTATAAATGCTTAAATCCTACACCATACTGATTGCCCTGGGTACATTAGCCTGTGGAGGGGCACTCAGACATGCCTGGAATCTGCAGACAAGTCATGGGATGCCTCTGGCCCACAGTGGACATCCTGAGTATAGTGTATCAGTGCCTCAAGGTAGGGGTCTGAGGCTCACTTCACCACCAAATGTAAAAATTAGCAACTTTAGCATTCAATAAAAAAATAGACTCCTAACACTAATCAGACAAATTACTATAAAAGGAGACTGAAGGTACTAGCTCATACATTTCTTATATTCCAGACTCCTTGACTCAGATGCAGTGAATCACACCATCAGTGTCTGTGTGCCTGGGCTTGCCAAGAGCATCAGATCTAGTAGATCTACTCAGGATGTGCTTAACTCTCGTGGAAACTGCTCATGTGACCACAAGGAACAGAAACTGTGGTCACTCTCAATTCATAAAATTAGGCCAAATATTGCAGTTGTGTCTGGTTTTGGAAAAGGATACAATAGGTAATTCATTGAAGAAGAAAGTGGAGGATGTCTATACCCCAGACAATACCGGAGGATGATTCTGCATAGACATTTGCCTCGTGCTGCATAGGTGTGCAGAGTTACTGTTTGTCGTTTTGTCTGTCTTCTTTTCTTCAAAAGAGGAATTTGTGATGCTGTGAGCCCAAGGACTCCAACTCTTGAACACCATCAGGAAGTGTGAGAAATGAGACCACATCTCACCTAATTTCTGGAGAGAGTTTAGTTAAGTGTAATTGTACAGCTTATCAGCATTCCCAAAGGTCTTTGAACCCACCATTCAGTCCCAACTGGGCAGCGTGTTGCCAATGCCAGCAGCTGCTATCACATGAGGTTTTGCAAGGTAATGAATAAAGACACCACTTCAAATATTGTTCCTGCTGTAGATCCAACACCAAAACAGTTTTATTGGGGTTTCTCGTTTCTCTTGCTTGAAAGAACACTTTTTGCATTGTAACTGTTGCTGCTGCTCACACCAGGGTTGCTCTGTTCCTCCTTCATTCTTCAGGAAAGGCACAGAAACAGTGGGTCTTCAGTTCCTATGCTGAGAGCTACTGGAGGAAAGATAAGGGGAAGAAGAAGAGATGCAGAGAGCATAGTAATTAACATTAACTGCAGGCACATATGATTAATGTTATTTGTGTAATAGCATTTAACCAACAGCAGCACCCTCATAACAATAGGTGGTTTGAGGGAATGTTGTGGCAAATCTAAGGAGCTGCTGTTGGTAGATAATGATGTGCTTCTGCAAAAAAGACTCTCTTCATGATTCATGCATTAGAGTTGCAAAAATAACAGTAAGGGGGAAAAAATAGCTCCTGGCTACAAATACCAGACTACAGCTGAATGTAGCCAGCACCTTTATGAATATTATAAGGACACTGACTTATCACCAGTGTGTTTTCTATATAGCACAGTCTTCAGATTGTTAATAGGACTAAAAGAAACTCACTGCAAGCTTTCTTTATCTTTATCCTACTTCAGTATCCAGACCTTATAAACATCACCAAAATAGTGGTTTAAATGTCTAAGCCTATGGATATTTTTGTGAGAATTATCCTTCAGCATTACCTCTTCTAGTAAAAAATGCGAGCAAAAGAAAAGAAAATTGTCCCAACCTTTTTTTCTCTCTGAAGGCCAGAGAAACAGACAGCTTTTATTCTAAGTGCTTGCACTGCTGTTCATCTGCAGCCTACAGGAAATCAGGTCTGTGAGGGTCACATCCTTAAGTCATTTTTCTGTGGCCATCTAACGGTTTGTTCAAGTCGCTTTTCCATGCTGATCCTGGGGAACATTAGGAATGCTCTGTTATACAAGCTGTGGCTCCAGCTCTATGGAGACATGTGTGATACACTAAATTTAACCCCCTCTAAGTCTCACTGGCTTCAATGAGATTATTCATTTAAGAAGAAGAGTTCACCAGCTATAAAAATAAGCAGGGTTGAGCCATGCTTTCAGGATCCCTAAATATAACTACTGTGAGCTACTATTATCTATATATTTGTAAAGCACCTACAATTTGCTTAACATTAGCCATCACTGGACACATTAAAAGAATGCACAAGTTAAATCTAGGTGCCAAAGACAAAATTCTTTCAGGCTCCAATAGGGCCATTATTTTAGGCTTGCAAATTGTAAGACAACTCTGAAAATAAAATGCCCCAAAACCTATAACTATACTTGATCAAATAATGAAAAGGAAATAGGTATTTAAATTATTTGCCACATCAGAAAAAAGTTACCTACAATTGAATCTGACATTGTTTTTCTTCTTGGATGTAACATACTTCATTTAAACATTTTAAGAACTATTTTTCTTATATCAGAACATCAGAAGGAAGTCAGGCAGGCATCTTTGGTGCACCTCCGGACTTAGGTGCATACCCAGATGCAAAAGCAGCACAAAAATAGCCAAACAAGATGTTTATGGTATCTGGAATGGGAATAGGGGGATGAAAATTATACCTTCACAGAAGCAAACAGCATGGTTTCATCTGTTCTGCTGCGTACAATATTGGCCATACTGCAGGAAGAGAAAATTTCCAGCTGATATCTCTGGCAACAGCAGACGTGCTTTGGGGCATATGTTCCCTTCACCATCTTTGATGAAGGAACAGAAAATTCCATGGGCTAGAATCAGTGACGCTGTTGGAAGCAACACAGGTATGTAACAATCTAAACTCCTCCATCAGCTGGTTTCACCCTCCCTTCTAGCTCAGAGATATATAGTTCATCCCTACACCGCAGAACAGTAGCCAAAAATATCCAGACATGTATTTCTAAATCACCTTGTGGCAATACTGAAAATTGGTTCTGGAAATGACTTTGGTCCACAGCTATTCAATCCCAACTGTTGGTTGCAAAGGAGGAGCAGGAACATGTGGCTTGTACAGGGATAGGCCTGACCCTTTCAACACAGCATAGCTACAGATTGGCTTAAACAGATCATGAAACAATGTCCTTTGATTATAGTGGGTCTAAAGAACAATGTCCCTATTGAATCCAGGGCTTTTGGAGACTGTCAAGTGAAGAAGTCAAGCTTCCAGACTCCTCATGTTCCTACTTCCTCTGAGTTTCCCTGGAAGAGCACCATGGAGAGGTCAGGGATGGAGTAGATGTCTTCTAAAACATATTTACCCGTTCACAAGTGGGCACTGATATCCCTTGTTCATTGTCTATGAGAATTCACTCCAATAGTAAGAAGAATGGCTGTTCAGTTTTCAACTATACAGGGTGACATAATTTTAAGCAAGACTAGGCTCTACCTGATATTTCTACTAGAAGTTCTGGTGACGATGATTTTAGGTATTTTACAGAGAAGGTTATTTGAGTTTAGATTTTTAGAACAAGAATTTGTGATAATAGTATTTTGAAGGTATAATCTCCTCCAGTGTACATTAAAATTGTTTAATTATTTTCTATGTAGATTTCAGTACTATGTGCTGTTATATTATCCACAGATGTACACCATTGTTGATGGGGGATTTTTTCCTAGCTTATATGATGACATGAACATCTTGTACTAAATTTAAATTTATTTCACAGAAGAAGTTTTCCCCTGCTAAGAGTTTGTTTTGTCTTGGTAAATTGGGTGTTGTGACTGTTCTAAAAACAGATGCAGCATTATCAGAAAGCTCAACTAAATGCCAGAGAATCTTGGTTTTCTTTAGAGAATTTCTAGCTTTCTGGTTGTGTGTTGATCTGTGGATTTTTCGAACATTTTAATTGTATATGATAGGTTATCTTTTTGTGTACTTATTGAGGAGTCTAGCAGTCTAATGCTGATGGAACTAGTGGTACCTACTGAATTCTTGATGAAATTACCTCTAAACCCCTAGTTTGGAGGTCAGACACATAATATCAACAACAGTTTTTGTTTCAAGACTATCTAAAAAGATCTGTTTGAAGTAGATCATGGAAAGATTTACATGATGGAGTAAGGGCTATTCTCAAACAATTTATCCTCCAGTCTGTGTTGATATTGGGGATTGTGCACTTGATCTTGTGGAACCATTGGGTTTGCATGGGTCTACTCCTCAAGCCTGTCAAGGTCCCTCTTGATGCCATCCCTTCCCAATATTGCATCAACTGCACCACTCACTTTGGTGTTATCTTCAAACTTATGGAGAGTTTCCACTAAGTAGTTGACAAAGATATTAGACAGTATTGGTCCAAGTACAGACACTTGAAGGACACAACTCATTACTGGTTTTCACTTCTACATTGAGCCATTGACTGTAACTCTTTGGAAATCTCCATCCAGGTAGTTCCTTATCCATCTAACAGTACACCCATCAAATCTTCACGGCTCCAATTCAGAGGTAAGAATGTTGTGGGGGATTGTCAAAGCCCTTTCAGAAGACTGTGTAGATGACATCTGTACAAGTCCATGTAGATGACATCCCTTGCCCACTGATGCAGTGGGCATCAGATCATCGAAGGCCACTAGATTAGTCAAGCCTTCAACGGGGCAGGATGGGTCTATGAATTTTCCTGTTTTTTCAGTGAGGATATCACAATTATATGTGATGGACTGTCCTAGTTTTACTTCTTTATGAAATTTGAACAGCAGGGAAAAAGTTCATCTGGTGGGAGTGTGAGCAAAGATTGTTGACCTTAGCAAGAAGAATGAAAAGACAAGCTAAATGTTTACTCTGTTTTGATTTACTTTTCCTCCATGTTTTAAAGGTTGCCAAAAAGAAAAATATAGAGTGCTATAGAATTAAAGACTATTACATAAGCACAAAGAGACTGTTAACTCAATGTGTGATCTCAATTCTGGCATTGCATAACTCCTGTATGTTTTGGAATTTTTGCAACTAGGAACTTGTATGGCAACTTTCTGTACTTAAATTTGTAATTCTGGATGGAATGTTAAAAATTCAGCTACTATGCTCTACAGAGCACAAGTTAACTAAGAGTTGCTGGCTTAAAACTTGAAAGTCAAACCCTGATTGTACCTGAAATAATTATAACAGGAGAGATAAAAATCACACCTTAGACACCACAAAACAGGCCTTTCAGCTTTCCTGTTCCTGCTCAAAAGGCTTTTCAGTTTAAAGAGTCATATGAATACCAGTATGTTAAAAAGCGGCATTTTTCTCTGTTGTGACTGGAAGAAAAAGCTTCCCTCTTTCAACTGTTTGTGGTGGTGGTGTTGTTGGAAAATCAAATAGTTGCAGATATCTAGCAGGGAAAATTTTCATTGCAAACAGGTAAAGTCACAAAATTTTAAACAGCTTAAACCTTTCAATCAACAGCATATGGGACTGATTCTAGAAATCATAACCTATCTTATAATATATAAGCAAGTGATCTTTCAATTAATTAAAAAAGGCTAAGCTTCAAAACTAGCAAAGACTTTTTATATTATAAATTGAGCAATTAGACTGGGAACACATTGCCACAGGGAATTGTTAAAGTCAAGCTTAGGTAAGATTCAGAGAAAACTTCCTTCATTCATCAACACTCAAAATTAATTAGGGATAGAAAGATTCAGGAGTTAAGCCTTTCAGGATGAGGTCTAATACATACCGTATTTAACACCTGCCTTTCTCTATAGTAATTGCTACTGACTGCTGTAAGAATCAGGATAAAAGGAATGTGGCATGTCACCCCTTACAGTAATTATAGAATCACAGAATGGTTTGGGTTGGAAGGGACCTCAAAGATCATTCAGTTCCCACCCCCTGCCACGGGCAGAGACATCTAGCCTAGGTTGCCCAAAGCCCCATCCAACCTGGCCTTGAACACTGCCAGGGAGTGGGCAACCACAGCTTCTCAGGGCAATCTGTGCCTGGGCCTCACCACCCTCACAGGGAAGTATTTCTTCCTTGTATCTAATATAAATCTACCTTCTTTCCGTTTAAAGCCATTACTCCTTGTCCTATCATTACATGCCCTTGTAAACTGATCCTGTAGAATTGTCTTCTAGAATAACTTTGTGAAGTGCTGCTCAAGATAAATAGGGGCGATAGAATACAAACATATTCAGTATCTGTCCCTGAACTTTGGTGAAAGTTTCTGGTAATGAACCAGAATTGTTAGCTGTACATAGAGGCACATGAGTGTAGTGCTGGAAGCAGCTGCATTTATCTACCTTATTTACGGAGAGCTTTAGTTATTATTTCTTATTATATTTTATGTACTTTGAGAGTTTTGTATTCCTATAAATAAGAGAGCTTGTACATAATATCTTATATTTAAAAAAATTTCCAAGTGATACATACTTTGTGAAATTCCTTGAAGGACGTGTCCAATGCTGTTGTGCCATTCTCACAACAGCTGGCGGAAGGTGGCTCACTGCGGTAATTATATGTCTGTGCAGATTGTGATTAAATTAGAAATGGGTCTTTAGAAGTTGATGAAGACTGTGAAAAAGCCACCTATTTCTGGTCTTGAATCAAGATAGGAAATGTAAAATGGTTTTTTTCGCCATACATGCAAAAAAGAAGAAACATATTAAGACTGAAGAGATAATCACTATATTTTGATTTGTTAAAAGGACAAAAATCTATTCTTGAAAATAATGTATTTGTTTATTTTTGACTCAAAATAAGGCTGCATTGAAGCAGGTACAACTCCAAGGGACTACAGTCTGTCGCTCAGTTTATGCTTGTGCAAGGGCAGGAATTAATTGTAATGTTAAACCCTATGGCCTGTTCCAAAGGGACCAGGGATGCAGATTGTAATGGAAATACCTTTAAATTGTTGTAACTCATCGAGTTGCATTTAGTAGGGAATAAATTATTTATCTTGATTTCCTTGCATGCACAGTTTTTGCTTTAGCTATTAAACTGTCTTTATCTCAACCTACAAGTTTTCACACTTCTGTAAAAGTGAGCAAGTGTCTGTGTGCTCCTTCGCTGCTGGCCAGGGTTAAATCACAACACTACAACCGAACTTGAATTCCCACTCTTCTTGGCTTTGTGAGAAGCAGTGGTTCCAAGTTGTGCAGCTGTTGTGGTAAAAAAATGCATGAAATTTCATCTTTAAGCCTTGCTCCACGAATTGCTTTAAAAATAATGGACTCAAGCTTTAACTTGGCATCATGAAATAACTGAAGATTATTGAAGATGCTTAAGCACAGGCCAGCTGCATGACTTACAGCCTATGTGTGTGTTCCATGACCCCTCTTCAGGCGCAAGTAGTCAGGAGTGATCCAGGCCTGAAGTGAGAAATACTCCGTAGATATTTCTCAAGGAAAGACACAAAAACTTCTTAGGAAGATGGTGAAAAATTTCAGCCCTGAGCTGCCTTACACAAAAATATTCAGATCATGTCAGGAAATCAGAATACACTGAAGGATGTTGATTTGAACTAAGAGTTACTTTTTAAAAAAATTATTTTTACTGACAGAAGTTAAAAGAAAGCCACAGTGATTTATGTTTTCTTCTGATGAGAAACATAACTATTATAGAATTGGAGAATTCCAGTAAAACATTCTTTATCGTCTCCACCCAATATGTAATTCCTTCCCCAAAGAGATTTACTCCCTCTTGTACTCATGCATATTGTGCCCAATATGATTTCTCTCCGTTGCAGCTTCTCTAATATTAATAACAACCATAATTACATTGTGCCTTCTGACCCCAGTTTAACATAACACATTTGAGTTCACACACTAAGTAAAATGTTTAATCACAACCATGCTGAGGGAGGAGCAGGTGTTCTCAATATCTCACCTCTAAATGCTTGCCCTATGGCTGGTTTCCTCTTACACACCCATTTATTATAAAGCTGATGGAACTCACTGCTCCCACCTCTCAGAGCTTCTTAAGTAGCACCTCCGGCATCAGCTTTATTAAAAAATAAAATCAAATGTGAAAGAAATAGGACAGGTGGATGGTCATAAGGACTCGGTGCTATTTAGATTACACAGCTCCTTAGGTATGTCGTTATATTTAATGATGAGCATTTGGTACCTGCAAGTATATAATCACCTCAGCTCATGTCATTACTTGGGTTAACAGCAAATGCTTAAGTTGTGGTTCTTGATGGATTGACAAGAAAATGCTTTTCCCTTCCGACTAAATGAAGAGGATGAGGATCCAGGTTTCCTTTTTTTCCTTTTTTTTTTTCTGTCTAAGGGTTTTAAAGGCTGCTTTGCTCCTGAACCTGCAAGGGCTAGTCAAGGGATTTCATGTAATAACATGAGAAATGTGCTTGATATAAAACTCGTGTTGTTCTGTACAGAAAGGTAAAGCACAGATCACTTTCTTTTTAGCAGAGTACTATTCAGCATTAAATAAATCTGAATTCTTGTTCTGTACTTCTGAGGTTCAAAATAATGAAAATGAAGCCCTTGAAAAATTATTAAAATCTAATGGCAGCAGATGCTTATGTACCACTGACATCTTGATGAGAATTTTTAGAAATTGCTACCACTTTTATGTTTGCAATGCACTTGGAGCTTTCCCAGTGGTGACCTATGTTTTAAGGCTAGAAAGGACTGCTACTCCTGATACTTCTGACCTTCAACATAACACTAACTGAACAACATTGCTTGGTTATACTGCAGCCCATAACTCCTGGTTGAGATAGAGCAGCTGTGCTTTAGAAAGCCATCCAGTCTGTATTTGAAGACCTGAAGTGATGAGGAATGCATGAAGTGCCTAGAAAATTAACCACTTATTTTTACGTAAGTTTTCATGCTAATTCAATCTACTAAACTGTATGTTGCCTATTGAGTTGAAGAGCCTTCTTTACTAGAAAACAATTTCTTGAAGGCAGTACTTGTACACTATAAGCAGGTCACCTCCTTCCCCTCCCTTGGATAAACTAAAGCAATCAAATATCTTTATCCTTTGGCTGAAGAAATGTTTTCTTCCTGAACATGACTGGTTCATATAACTTTTTTCAGCCTTTTTAAATATCCTTCCCACAGGTTCTTTCCGCACTTCATAGTGCTGGAAATGGGTGCTCAGTTGGTTGATTACTATGACCCTCCACCATCTTCAGCGTTACTGATTGCTAAAATTGAATTCCATCCTATGAATGTGACCCATTCTCTTGTAGCTGAATACATTAAAACATGAGTTGCTAAGTACTATTTATAATGAACCTCAGATCCCTCTGTAGATCTGGCCTGCTCTTAGCATTATTACTGTTCTCCAGATTTTTCTTCAGCTGCTAATTGTCTATTTTGTTCAAGTTAGCATCAATGTCCCATTAGTTACCCCTCAGTCTATTCCATGACCCATCTGTTCTCACCAAAAGGAAATTATATTCATCTTAGTCCTTTTTCTTTCTTAAGTTCATCCATTACATCTATTAATATTCTTTTGTGCAATCTGAAGTCTTTCTTCTTTCTCTCTGGGAAGCCAGTCTCCAACACTAAGTCTGGCAAAAGCAATGATTGCAATGGGTGAAAATCTGTTTTGTTTATTTTTAACCTGCTTTTTTTTCCTCCTGCAGCTGTTCTAACTGATTTGGAAATGACCTGCAGGCAGTCATCAAGCAACCCCTATCCCTATCCATCATAACCTGGACCTTCTTTTATTCTGTCTCAACAAGACCACTAAAGCATTTTTCAAAGGATCTGCCTTTTTATTTCCAGAATTTTCCACATGGCATCATAGTAACAAGGCTGGCACAAGACCACTGCAGGGAACAAAACCTGCCCTAAACCCAACTAAGCTATTTTCACAGCACAAAGCTTAGCCAAAACTTTATTGTGCATTCCCTCTTCTATTCCACTGTCCACCCAGTTTACTACAGTCTCAGTAAGAGTCTTTTTCTCCCACAAGGGAGTATGGCATAGACTGAGAGATGCTGCTTTGTACAGCACAACAGGAGTACTTGGAGATAATCCATTTCTGTCTGTGGAGTAACACTCTTTGTTCTAGCTAAGCAACGTAGACTAGAAATTAGCCACAAATGAATCTTTATACACCAAACATGGGCTACTGAGAAATACTTGACTATGTGTCAACACTCACACTGCAGTCTCTTGCTCATATGCCATACTTGGCTGAGCTGATGCACTAATACTGCACCTGAGCTAGATGCATCCTTGCCTATCCTCCTCAGCTGTGCTCACAGCATAGCTCATCCTCCACAGAAAACAGTTGAGGGATCTTTTCCTCTTACACCAGGAATTTAAAAGGACACCTACCTGCAGGTAAAGCCAATTTCTGCCTGGTTTTGAGCAAAGAATTTGATCAAAAATTACAACAGGACTTTGTAGGAGTCACCTTCTGTATAGCATTTCAAAATATCTTGTTTAAGAAGGGGATAATGCTCAGCTTCCATGTTCCCATGAGAAAGCTTACACTCTCGGTTGTAGTAGGGCGTCTCCCAGATTTTCTGATGGGACTGTCTTTCCAAGTAGCAAAACATCCACAGCATGTAGAAGGGGCCAGAAGCGAGCAGCAGATAGGCTAATGCTCAAAGCTAGGAGTCTGAGCTGGAAGAAGTAACCCAGAAATCTCGTCTCTGCAGAAACAAAGATACAAATCAGTAATTTTGGAAAAAACCTGATCTGTGCTTTGTACCAGCTGTGTCTTCCCTCCAAAAAGTTTTGAACTAGGGGGATACAGATCCCTGCCTAAAGCCCTTACCTGGGGTATTCAAGCATGGGAAAGGAGAGGAATTTTACTGCTCATGGTGAATATTTCTCTTTGTTCAGTCCTGCTGCTGAATTTCTATTGCTGGTTTTTGATGATTTACCTTTAAAGTAATTCAGAGCTCTGGATAGTGTTCTGGGGCCTCAGGATGCCCAGAAGGTAAGTACTATAGCATCAACATGGTTGAGAGTGCCCGAATCCTGTGCTGATTCCAAACTCAACTAAAGCAGGAGAAGAACAGGTCAAGAAGGGGTAGTGGATCTGCCTCAAAATGGGGAAAATTTTGATTATGAAGGGGAAGTCTGTCCAGCTGGGATGCATTAGGGCAGGATGATGTAAGGATGAGGCTGAAACAGATTTTTTTCCCAAAGAAGGAGTTGAAACACAGAAGGAAAAAAAAAATTCTTATTGTGAGAAATCCTTAAAAGTCATAAAGGCACAGTAAGACCCTAGGTAAAAGTATCTCTCCTGACCATTTCTTCCTCTGAGCTGCAGAATGACTCCTGACAAAAAAACCCCAACTTTTTCCTCAGTCTGAGGTGGTCCAGGGGTCACAGTTTCTCCTGTCTCCATAGTCCTTAAATGGTTCTTACTGCTTGCTATCTTCACTCTTTTTTTGTTTATCCATAATGAAGCCATCTGGCCCAGCTTTCAGAAGGCTGCTCAATACCTCTCTGAGTAGGACCTCAGACTCCCTTGTTCATGTCAAGTTTTTTAGTCAGACACCATATATAGGGTTTTTCTTTCTTTTTTAAAAAAACTTATAAAAACTACAGGAGCTTGGAAACAATAACTGTTTTTTAATTTTTTTTTTGCTATTGTAATAAAAATAGCAGACCACAACAATAAACCCACTCTTCTACATTAATTAAATTAAAGCAAAACAGTAATGCTCTGATTCAAACATGGGAAAAGGGGGAATTTAAAGCTAGGGTTGAAAACGTTTTAGTCCAGATGAGCTAACCAAGACTGAGTTAATCCTTTCTGCTGAGGAACCAGAACCTTTTTCAAAACATCTCCAACTCTGAACAAGAAGTGTATCCGCATTTGCTGGATTTTTACATTCTCAAAGTGGTGCCTAGTATGTTAACCTTAAGCCAGCAATTGGTTTAGTGGATCTCAGAGCACGTAAGGTTTCTCTGGCACAGCAGAGAAATAGAACCTTCCCCTTCCCAAAACTCCTGGCACCCCTGTCACCACTGCCTGAATTTTTATTGGTAAATAAAAGTTGCTGGGGCTGCTCTACTGGCCTTAAAGAGAAACGGTTCAGGAAAGCTCATGTACTTACGGCTTAACATTCTTAACCCTTCCTCAAAATGCCAATGGAGAGTGTTTCCTGGCCTGAGCTGGCTCCTGGATTGTCCCCATGATAGCACTAACTGGCTGAAACCAAAACTGTGCCAAAAATGTCACAGCATGAATTGCTGCATTCGTACTGTGCTCAGGCCCACGTGCTGACCATGGTTGGTTTATTACTTTAGCTGTAACTGTTGTGGCCACATCCAATTCTCCATAGACTGAGCGTTGACTTTAAATAAGGTTGGGTTTATATATCCAGCTTTAGATGTGAAGATACCTGAAGTACAATCTTGGTCTATCATTAAAAAAATACCAAAACAACAAACAAACACCACAAGACAACTTACCTAAACATGTAATTTAAGGTCGGGTTTGGTTTGGTTTCTTTTCCCCTGAACTACTTGTCTTGTGGTTTAAATGTTTTAAAATGTAGATACTGGAAATCACTTGAAAAGAATCCAACTATTCTAAAAAAATCCATTAATAACAGTAAAAAATGACAACTGATCCATAAGGAATACATAATTTTGAAAACAGGAAAAAAAATCAATTGTATGAAGCATGTTAACAAATAAACCTAAAGTTGGATATTTAGTCACTGATTAGCCTTTGACCACTCCAAACTGAGTCACTGTAAGCTCTACTGGTTAAAAAAGTGTTCAAATTATAATGTGGGAGTACAGCAATGACATAATAACTACTTTCTGTCTCACCAAAAATTACTTTTAGGGGAGTTATTGTTATCAGATGCCGAAAATGCTCTTTAATCCTCATCCCTGGAATTGGCTTTAGTGGTAATGTGACAACTGCTAAATGGGGAGGCTGACAACCCCAGGTGGACAGAAGTGAGCTTGTATCACGAAAGAGGTGGATTGGTATGCCTGAAGCCCCTCTCACTTTGTCTTTACTGGGTAAAAGTAAAAGCTGTTTTTTTCCTCCATCCTGCAACCAAAATCTTGTAGCACAGAGACCCGTATATATTTATTTCTTTTGTTTAAACAGATTTTTTTTATTAAATCTTTTTAAAAAATATTATCTTCCTGTAATCTATCCCTGGTATTTCCAAAAAGACACAAAACTTTTTTAACTACCTTGCTGGGTATCGACAATGTGATTTGAACTCCTAAAAGCCTTGGAGAAAGTTGATTTTCCATATTGTGGGGCCAGTATTTAGTTAGTAGGTTACAGTGTAAGAAGCAGCAGAAAAGATGCTGATAGTACTTCCCCTGCTGTGCGAAGTGTGGGAGATGTGGGCATGTGTGAAGAGGCTCATTCAAAGAGCAGCAGTTGCTCAACATTTATTTTGGGTGTGACATTTTTTTTCCTGAAAGATATCTTAGCCCTTAATTTTACAGACTATTTTTCCAGTCAGATGTGCCTGCTCCAGAGGAACAGGTGATTTTCTTTCACCTCCTGCTCTTTTCTCTCCAGTTCAGCAATAGACAAGCATCCACCAAAACTGTAACCTGCATGTTGCCAGCACGACATCCCACTGGTCAGGGCAGGTGCTGAGTGGTTGGGCGGACGGGGGGAACTGGCTGCTTGTCTGCAGGAGGGGAGGTGATGGACAGAGGGCAGGAGATTTACCTGTCCTGAGGTATTTTTACCCGCCTTTGGTATTTTGGATCAGAGTGAGGTCTGAAAGTGCTCTTGAAACACGTGTCCCTCACTTCACAGGCACTACTTTAATTATTATTAGGTTACCTGGCTTTGCAAACTTGCTTTGGGAATCCTTTGCAGAGATGGCGCCAGAGCACATCTGCTATGCTATACGCTAGATAACCCTTCTTGGCTTCTCAGTTTATGAAGCACAGACCTGAAGTGACATGGTTATGGTGTATTTCTGTTGTGCTATGACCTTGAAATAAAGATGCAAAATTCACTAAAATACAGCAGATTAAGTGAGCAACTAATAGCCATTAAATAAATGCTTCTTTGAAGAATGAAAACACTGCAGAACACTGGCGAGAACTTCGACTGTCACGTGAAACTGCAGAGTTAACGATACGGTTATTAAAACCAGGCCATATTTTCCATCCGTTTTTATTTGTGAGGTCTCCTTGAAATGACTTATAAAACTTGGGAACCTGGGCAGCTTTTCTCTTGGGAATATAAAACTATTGCAGCTGATACTGGTAAAATAGGTTATATGGAGCCTTAGAAATGACTGCTTGATTTGTCCAGTATTTATTGCCTGATTAATGTACAGAAACAGTAAAACAGAAAAGCACAACTTTCCATCTGTGCTGCATTATGCCATACATAAGAGCTATTTTTCATTTGAAATGGTGGTAGCCCCGTAGGCTTTCTTGCTTTGATATCCTATGCTACCACACATGATATGATAGAGTATAAACAGACTGACTATAAATCTGAATCTTTACAGTTTTGAAAGCTGAAGCATTCCAGCACTCACTTCCCACCAAACAAGGCTGCTAAAGTGTAGCCTGGGTCAGGTGCTTGGATATTTTTTTTTAAGTGGAGACCAAAGGTTGATGCATCAAAAATCTGAAGCCAGCTAGGAAAACAGGGTGTCTATATCTTGTACACAAGAAGCACAGCTCAAAACCTCATCAGA
The DNA here is from genome assembly GCA_020800305.1 of Porphyrio hochstetteri. Classification (NCBI taxonomy): domain Eukaryota; kingdom Metazoa; phylum Chordata; class Aves; order Gruiformes; family Rallidae; genus Porphyrio; species Porphyrio hochstetteri. Next base: position 107,953,952 of record CM036907.1, read on the forward strand.
ACATAAACTAAGAGTTTCCTGTTCTAAACAGACAATTTTCAAGCATTAATTTCCCCTTAATTCTCTAAAGCTCGGCTCAAAAGTTTGCATGGCTTGAATGTCACCAAAGCATGAGCCTGAGTGATGTTGAAGGAACACTATCCTCCTTTATCTCTGCCCATTTGTAACCAGAGAGAGACAGCAGATTAAAACAGATGGGCCAGTAGCCTTAAAGGGGATCAATGTTGCTGTTTATCAGAAAGGGTTACTTGTTTGAAAATGGGTTGGTTGTTTGGTTTGGGTTTTCGTTTTTTTTCTTTTGTTAGTCCATGTTTTTGTTTTTTAAAGAATGCAGGTGAGAGCCCCTATAACTTACTTTCTGGAACATAGTGGATTTTGTAAATGAAACAGCTTCCGTTATTTCAATATTTTGTCTGACTTTTCTGACTTGAACCCCATATAAATAGATAGTAGTGTGCAACTGTGAACACTTTGAAGTACTGAGCAGCACTTTGAGGCTCAACAAAATCCTTCTGACTGCAGTGAGGAGGATGTTAGGTATTCTGAAAAACATCTTCCTATAACTACAGATAGGAATCCACTGCTGGTGGCAAGAAAATCAGAGAATCACAGAACAGTTCTGGTTGATCTGTGTATGGAACTTAAATTAAGGAACAAACAAACAAAAAAAAGTCAGTGTGACACTTTTTTTCAGCAGAAACCTATATTACAGCAATACATTGCACTGGTAAGGAGAGGGCAGGAGCTGGTGAAATCTATACCCCTTGTCCACAGTATACTGTTATTTCCTTGAGCTATTTAAAATCCTCTTATTAGAGAAGAGAGAGGAAGGGCGGGTGAGCAGCATGGCAGGTCGAGGGGGATCAGGGCAGTAAGGATGAAGGGGGTTCCTGGTCTCATCCCTAGCAGGGAGCCATGAGCTGAGGGGCAGGACAGCACGAATTCCCATCATCTCTGCAGGAGGCCCTGGTGCTGCTGGAGCCAAGTCAACCACCATTGAGCTACATATGTGTAGCCTGAATGCACATGCACAGGCCCCATCCCAGGAGACATTTAAGTTCAGGCTTCATGTATCTCTGATCAATCTGATCTAGTGAAGATGTCCCTGTTTACTGCTGGGAGGTTGGACTAGATGGCCTTTAAAGGTCCCTTCCAACCAAACACATTCTATGAGTCTAAACTCAAAAACACAAAACCTCATGATATTATGTTAATGAGAATCCATCCAGGTGCTCAGGAGGACAAAACTGAAGAGGACTCACCAGCAATGCTTAGAGAAATTACTGCATATTCTCAAAGACCTACAAGTCCTGGGAATGCTGAAACAGGTTTTTTTGGCGGGGAGTAAGTGTTCTTGTGTCTCCTGTCCATTCAACAAATATTTAACTGGAAAAATGTGTCCTGTTTTAGTTATTTGTTCATCAAAACTGCATTTATTTGTTTCATTAAGAACTCCATTGATTATAATTTTCTTTACAAAGGAAGCACTGCTAGGTGCATCTATGTATCAAAGTACAAATTCTTCTCTTTTGAGCACAGGCATATCTGTTACTGATGGAGTTGTCCTGCACTCTAGAGTACTTATACATATGTATACACACATATTACTACTATTTCTAAAACAGAAAAAAGTTGAAGGTAGAGGGCTTTAATATTGTTGACCTGTAAACAAAAAAGAAGATTCTGACTTTGAGATCAGAAAGATTTCAAATTTTATAACGCAGTTATTAAAGAAAAGCATTTCCAGGGGAAAAGTAGGAAACCAAAAATTACATCCCCATGTATATATGCATTATAATGAATCCAAGGGGGTTACGGATAAATATACTGTACATTATAGGTTGAGTGAAATGACAGCTCCTTAATATTGAATATTTTAAAATTAAATTATTTCTTATAGAAACTAAAAAGGTGTTTTGAATGTCTGAAGGGCAACAGATATGCCCTTCTGAGTTTATCTTAAAAAAAAGTCTCAGTGCCCATTTAATAAAAAAGGACAACTTTTTTCTTTGTTTATTTTCACTGAATTCCCTTATTTACTGCCAGGCCTTGAGTCAGGGAAAAATAGTTTGTTCCCTCCTTCCCTAAATTTCCACCATTCACCACTGCTCAATACTCCTGATACCGTTCTTGCAACTGGCTGTATGACACCAGTATTTTGTCTCAAGTTTGAACTAATCAAGTATTCTCTAAAACTCTGATTCAACCCCATTTCATTACTAAAAATCTAGAGCAAAGCACTGACTAAATGCAGGTGCCCTTAGAGCCCAAATAACCCCCGTGTTTTCCCCAGCAGTGCCTCATGGCTTCCTTTGATGTAGAGTGAACAGAGCTTTGTAAAAAGAAAAAAAAAAAAGCATAGATTTCTGAGTTAGGTAGGTTATGTCAAGTGTTTTCATGACCTGTGGTGTTAAAGGCAGATGCCTGCCTTTGCTCCATTGCTTGCAGACTGTTTAGTGACAGGAAGAGGGAAATGGGATTCGGGTTGTTGTTTTGTTTGCCTCACGTGCTGAAACGGTGCATGGTTAGTTGGATTTCTTGCGATGCACTTGTCAATGCTGACCACCTGGGTGCTCCAGAAGTAGCCAGGACCCCTCACGCCCCAGCAAGGCTGTGGGTACAGCTGGAGCCTGTCTGCAGGAGCAGACAGGACCAGCCTGGCCAGAGGGTGACATGGGAGGAACAGATACACTTCTAATCTTGATTCTAAACTAATAAATCAGGTTATTCAGAGAATGGTAACTCCAGTTAATAAACAACCAGTAATCAATTTGTAATAAAAGAAGTCCCATCAGCACAAAAAAGAGGTGGCATAATAATAGTTTACATATTTTGCATTCATGAAGTATACATATGCTGTACCCATTAAAGCTGACTTAAGTTACTTAACATTCAATTGTGCATTTTGTGGAGTGAGTCAATAGAGTGACTCACTAGCCCACTACGGTGCCATATGGGAAACTTTCCCTCTCCTGAGCAGATGGAGACTAAGCATGTCACAGACAAAATGTGTTTTGTCTCTGGAGAAAGGATGTTGGCTGCTTTGTTCTGAGACTTTTAGACATGCCAAGCCTTCTGCTTGCGTTGGGAGTCCTACATTTTGGGGTCTCGTGGATATTCCAGCATGTCTCTGAAAGCCTGAGCTGCAGAAGACAGACAAAACCAGGCTACCCAGAAACCTGCAAGTAAAATATGACTATTGCTGTGCAATCCAAGATTTAACTGTTGAGAGAAAGCAGAAGAAATCATCACCTTTGCCATCCTTTTAACACATAATCCTCTCTGAGGGAGGCAAGTGCTTTCCATTTCCCTGTGGAAGATTTAGATGGAGGATGATTTAGATGACATTATACTTTTGCAGGTGACTGAGGCCTCAGAAACCCTATTTTCTATTCTCTCTGGGTGCATCTACCTATAACTACATTTTCATTTTTTCTTTTCTTCCTTTTTTTCCCTTGAATCACTTCTGTACTGTTTTGCTACTGTACTTTTCCTCATTTTTCTGTGCAGTTTTCTGTGGATGAAGAATGACCACATCCCCAAGAGTTTTTTCTGAAAACTGCAGAAGAAAAACTCCAAGAGATGTTACTATTTACCTTCTTTTGTGTCCTGGTTCTGGCAAGGCCAGAGTTACCTCCCCAAGCAGCCAGCACAGATAAGCTGTGTTAGCCTGGGCTGTTTCCATACCACCTGACATCACTCCCCCATAAAAGGGTCTGGTTGGAGAGAAGCAGTTTGGTGTGGCTCCAGGACAACAACAGTTCTCTTTTCAGTACCCTACTTAGGGCTTGAACTCACAATACTATGGTTAAGAGTGCCATGCTCTACTGCTACCCTTTTTTGGTTCCCAACTTGGGGCTCAAAGGGTTATGGTAGTGGTAGAGCATGGCATTCTTAATCCTAGGGTCATGGAGGGTTTGAAGGCTGGGGCAAAAATGATAGATAAGTGATATGTTATGAACCTCCTAAATCATCTGAAAATGTAAGATCTGGGCATGATGTAAATAGTGTAGAAAAAGGGGTGGATAAAACCCCCACCCAAAAGGATGGGTCCACTACCTCAAGGGGATTTATTTTTTTAGGTGCAGACAGCCACTAAATTGTTGATGTATAACAAATCAGTCCATGGTAGATGTTTGTTGGTTTTTTTGGTTGGGGGTTTTCTTGGGTTTTGTTTTGTTCTTTGTGGGTTTTTTTGGTTGGTTGGTTGGTTGGGGGTTTTTTTATGGGGGAGTGATATCCAGTGGTGTGGGAAACAGCCTAGGCTGACTCAGCTCACCTGTGCTGGCTGCCTGGGGAAGTTAACTCTGGCCTGGTTAGAATCAGGATATTTTGTTAAAAAAATACAGTCAGGACCACATACATCCACCCTAAATTTTGTAAATTAACAAAGACACAAGGGATAGGAATCTAGGTATGCTAATTCTAACCCATAAACTTTCATCTGGGTCATCAGCTTCACCCAGGCAGAGCTTTATGCACTCCTCTTCATCACTGTCCTGATTCCTGAAGAGTCTGTACCCTTCCATAACAACACTGCAGTCATGTGAGCTGTCCTACCACTTGTCTGTGATCTCAGTGAGACCATAGTCCTGCAACCTCACACAGACCTCCAGTTCCTCCTGTTTGTTCCCCATGCTGTGGGAGTTTCTGTACAGATACTTCAGAAGGCCTTCTGGTTGTGTTGATTCCCTATAAAGGGTACAAAAGCTTCCTTCCTCTGTTGTCCTCTTGGTACTTGTGTCTATGCTTGATATGGTGCCTTTTCTTCCCTGTTTCACTGTTTTCATGGTCTCTCCTGTGTGTCTCTCCTTCTTACCAATCCAGTCCACAACCTCTTCAATTGATTGTGGGTCATCACCATTTCCCTTCCCTAGCTCTTCATCCCCAGTTTAAAGCTGTCCTCCCTAGGTTAGCCAGCCTGTTGGCAAAGATCCTTTGCCACCTGGCACTTGCAACATTTGATCAGGTGGATGTCATCTTTTTCTTAATCCTCAGAGAGGGACTCAGGTTTGTAAAACCCAAACTCCTGTTGTTAACATTAACTGTGCAACTCCTTGTTGACCCACAGGACCCATCCATTTCTCACCAAACCTTTCTCTCTCCCTGAAAGGATCAAGGAGATGCCACCTGGTCACCTGTGTCCTTGGCCTTCACTTCCAGTGTGAAGTAGTCATGCTTGTTACACTCTTGCTTTGCCTTGCCAATATCATCAGTGTCCACATGGAAGAGCAGCAGGGGGAAGTAGTCGGAGGACCATACAGACTTTGGCAACCTCTCCACAGCATCCTGGATCCAAAAGCCTGGCAAGCATTAAACATCCCTAGACAACAGGTCAGACCAGCTGATGGAGGCCTTCGTCACCTGTAGCAGGGAGTCTCCTGTAGCTAATACTTCTGCTTCCTCCTAATGCTTCTGCAAGGCTTAGACTCAGACAGCTCAGGTGCTTCACTGAACACAGTTACTAGCCCCTCATGTACTACCTTGGCACTAAGCCTCCTCTGTAGGTGAGATTTGCAGATGGAGCAGGAGCTATCTTCTCAGTGTGAGAAGTCACAGGATTCCAGTCTTCACCATCATGGAAGTCTCTGGTAAACATAGATTTGGTGTGCCCTTCGCTCACTGCAGTTAAGGGTTCCAGCTCTTGAAGAAGATTCATCTGTGGGTTTTTCAACTTCTCCAAAGAGCTGCATCCTCCCTTAGGAGCTTGGTTTGAATTGAGCTCTTTGGCACACCAAGGGAAGATGATCCAGCGGGTAGTGAAGGAGCCATGATCTGTATGGAACATTTTACCTTTACCTTTATCATCACATGTGTACATTGTCTACAGCAGAGCTTTTGATTCCCTTTTGTGCCTCCTTCTGCATAAATCATGGAATCATACAAAATTTAAGGCTGAAAAAGACCTCTAAGATCATCAAGTCCAACTGTCAACCCAACACCAGCATGTCTACTAAACCATGCCCTGAAGTGGCACATCTATGCACTTTTTAAAAACCTCCAGGGATGGTGACCACTATAAAAATAGTTATATAGGAGTCTCACTATCACCTACTAGATGGGTGCTTGCCCCCCCCAAATCAAGTCAGCAGGAAAGCAAAACCTGAAAGCACCCTTTGATCAAGAACAGCTGACAGAGCGTGTGACAAGCTGCTCGATTGCTAGCTGTCCCAGCCCCTGTATCCGTCCTTTCCCAGTGGCAGAAGTCACCCCAAAGTTCCTTAAAGAATTCATAGGAGAAATTTCCAGATCTCAGAGCAGACACCAGAAACTGCTGCACAAATTGCTGGATCCATTGACTACCTCTTAGCTCTGGCTCCTGTGCCACTCAGTATGAGCTAAGTTCAGCCATCAGGTTATTCTTTTCTAATTACTCTGATTTACAATTTACAATAGATTAAGTTCCTAAAAAGGGACCCTATTCAGAAGCTACAGCCATCAGAACTGACAGCTGTGCCTGTATTGACCTTCCTAAATATTTAATTAGCTTCCATGTAGTTTTTTAGCCATTGCAATTCCAAGGCTAAAAGTAGCCACTTTATTGTTAGAGACTGTGGGATCAAGGAACTACAGTTGTCATAAGTTGCTTTACCTCCACCAAAACAAGAGGAATCACAACAATTCACAATTGTTCTGTGTCTGAAATGCATGGCACTTCCATTGTACATGTGAATGACAGCTTCAATGATGAGACAGGACCAGACTGGGCTTTCAGATTTCACTTAAATCACTGTCACCCATACATTTGTTATGGGAGAAAATGTCAACTATGGCTAATCAAAACATGTTTTCAAGAGCTGTCTCTTAGCACAAAATACTATTAGTAACATCATAGAGAACAAAATATGGATTTAACTCAAAATCTGCTAACAAATGGGCCAGATTTAAGTGACTGGCACAGTTGCTCAGCAAGTTGGGGGGGCTTTACAGGCAGTACATTTGTTGGTGCCATATGAGCAAAATAGGTCAACTGAAGTCAACTAATTTGTAAATTTTTATAGCTAGCCTTTTCAGTTGTAATTATGATGAAGTATTGAATGTGCAGAAGCATAACACATTGGGGTGCATAAGTTAGTGTTAGCACATTTTAAATATACACATGTACATTATTAAAAAAAACAACCCAACTGTTGGAAAATGATACACCAAGAGGTTATAAAAGCAACACAAATGGAGAGAGAGTCTCTTGACTAGAAAAGTTTTCAACCTGACATTTTCATAGAGCACTAAAATAAGAACTTCCTTTAGCTATCCAGCCACAACTTTATATTTAAATGAGGATGGGAACTTTCAACGTCCAAGAAAAAATATCTGATTAAGGGTTAGAAACGGAAGTAAGAAGATGATTCTAAAGCTTCTCATATTAAAAGCCATAATCTCCTTCGTCATTGAAATACTTGGAAAAGCAAAAAAGAGACATGCCAGAAATCCATAATGTGATTTATAAAATGTGGGCGTAATATCTTCCTTCCTAAGTGTCTTTTTTATTATTTTTGATTATTAAGTCATTGTGAGATGTTATTTTAGAAGCTTGGAAGAAAGAAATGTGGCCACAACTCACTTGTAACATCGACAGTTACATTGAGTTTTTCCTTGAGATAACACAGATTATTCCCTCCACTCTGTCCTTCCAGGAATTCAAAACTTAGCTCAAGTGAGCAGTAAAGCAAGGATGTGATAGGCATCAAACTGATTTGTGATTTATGGATTCTGGATATTGCTCTTTTGTGCTCTGGCATTCTTTTTTTAAAAAAAAACCCTGATTATTTATTTGGCTCCAGTAAACTGTTTCATACTTTGTTTTCTCACCTTTACATTTTTATTTAATTTATTATTTTTATTAAAAATTTATTTTTATATATGACTGATAGAATTTATTGTAGGCTCCAGCTAACTTCAATACATGAACTGGTTTGCCCAAATTGAAGCCTGAACATGGGACCATCAAGAGTGAAGGAGACCCATGTGAGATTAAAGCTGTGGTAGATTTAGGAGGAAGAAATTGTTATCCACTTGCCATGAGAAACAGCAAGTCTGGTAATCAGAGAGAATACACAATTATTTATTTTTCCCTAAAACCTCATCTCACAAAAATTGTATCCACATGTGGCTCAGGTCAAAAAAACACTTGGGAGCATAGGAATAGCCTTGTTCACCATGGGTTTCTAATCACTGCTGGAAAAGGGAAGCTGGCCTGGTGTCCCTGGTTGCTCACAGCCAGGCTGCACTGTTTAGGAGCAGTGGTGGGGCCAGAGTCCAGATGCTGGTCTGAGGCTAGGCAGGTCACAAATCAATGATGTTTTTTACTTGGAGTACATCTTCGTCATAACATCCCCAGGGAAAGTTTGTTAGCTCTGGCAGAGTTCTCACTTCCCTGCACTTTTATCTGGTGATATGAGTTGACGACAAGGTCACAAATGATTTACAGAAGCAGGAGTTTTCCTAATACTTGGTGAAAGTGGCAGGATGTCCAGAAGAATTATTCAATTAGTACTGCAAATGCTCTTTAGATGCAAATGTGAATGAGAATGACTGATTTAAACTTCTTGCATCTCCTCTTGGTAAGCTGGATTCTCACCAACTTTTAAAATTACTTGAGAACAGCAAGGTCCTGCCTGTCCAGCTTGGATGTCACCCCAACTCCTGGCTTCCCTACCCCTGCAGACCAGACCTTGCTGCTCCTGGATACTGGCTAAGTACCCTGTGGAGGTAGTGGCAAGAGATACTCATGACTTCTTACTTAGACTGACCACCAAAAGAGTAGTCATCTCAGGTCATGTATCCAGAAGTGACTGGCCTATGTCTGAGCCTACGAAATAGAAGTAGGGACTGCCAGAGAAAAAGGGACCCCTTTCTGAAACAGGTGACAGCGGGAGAGACACTGCAGAGGTGTCTCACTCTCTCCATTGAAAGAATGGCTGCTGGCCCAGATTTAAATGACTAGTTTTCATGTGTGAGAAGTTAGGTGAGATGAATCCCACCTCCAGTGCTTGAATTAGGAGTCACAGCTATTTCTTTCCCACCAGCTGTAGTGGAGGCAAGATCTGGCAGGCCTGCATATCCTGGATCACTCATCTCACTCTTAAATTTAAACACTGTATTAGTAGCAATGTCTAAATTAGGCATTTAGAGTAGGTGGTTTAAATATGGTCCCTCATCATAATTTCATATGCTTTTAGAGTGCCTGGAAACACTTGGGCTTTTTTCCAGACTGAAACATCCAAATAGTATTGAATTATGAAGATACAGTGAATGATGCATAGCTCTGTGTCACAAAGTGATGCATAACATTTTTATCTATGTTTAGTTTTTCCCTGAGTTTGGTTTGAATGTCCCCAGCAAAGTTGCTGATATTAACCACAACAGTGACCAAAATACAATTGCACCATTGAAAAAAAAAAAAAGAAATGTATTTTTATGTCTGATTCCTTTTTTCTCCTCATTCTCATCATTGGAAGATATTACTTCAGAGATTGGCCATCTACGCTGATTCCAAGTTTTAAGAGGCAGTAAGAAGATTGCAGACCTACAAGTTACCCTTATCTAGTTATTTAATCAAAGAATGTATGCTAACTTTATCTGAAAAATATATTGTCTGCTCTGCCAGGAAAAAGTAGTCTCCGATTCAGTACCTTGCTGTCTCACAGTTCATTTAGAATGGGGAAGCTTTAATGAAATTTAATGTAAGTTCACTTGGCTCTTCTGGGAAAAGAAGTATTGAAGGCCAGGATAAAGGAAAAAAATTATGAGAACTTTAAAGCATAAAATATTCAAGTTTATGGGACTCCGAAACATGGACAGATGTAAGTCCAAACAAAAGCTATATGGCTGTTTCATCTGTTTTGTTTTAGTTTGTTCTTTTAAATCTTATGCTTAGTTTTTCTATTCACTGTAATCACACACATTAAATGAATAGGAATGAATGAAGAGATGATCTGGAAAGTACATTGAAAATGCAAGGTATTTAGCTTTTCTACTAAATATAGAATTATTATACATGATTCTATGCACCTTTATTCATATGAGACTAAGGAGTAATATGCCTAATTTTGAAACTATATCCTACAGTCTGTGATATAAATCTTCATTATACTTAAATATAACTAAACATGGGCATTCATTATGGACACTCTCAATACCTCACTGAACCTCTGGAAAGGTGGGTTCTGCTTTTCAAGGAAGAAAACACAATGAAGCTAAGCAAGATGGGAGAGGTTGAGAGTCTTACATCTCTTTGTGGGTTTACATGAATATGTTATAGGACTGCACCCAAACTGCATTTAATCTAGGCCCCGTTTTTTTCTCTGTTAAGTGGTATATGACTGTTTTACATACAAACTGTGATCCCTGAAGATAGACTCATTGAGTGGCAATATCTTGAAATCTTTTATCCTCCATGTTTTGTATAAATTAAACCTTATGGAGACCCCAGCATGCCCCTTTTTTTTGCACATGGCTCATAATACAGTGGCACTACTCATCCAAAGCTGCTCCATCTGACCATATGCACCTCATTTCTGCTAATAATTTTCTCTTCATCTGTTCCCAGACAGCTCAAATAAATGCTTCCAAGCCTCTTTTTGGTTCTTTGGACTAAAATGCATTTACATACCATAGAAATACACATCCAGTGAAGGCCAGGGAGAGATATGCAAAGTTTCCATTAGTGCAGGAACCCCTCAGAGTATAGTTTAAACTGACTCCAGGAAAATATACTTGGAGATGCCATGTGAGAGAATGGAGGATTCCTCAGTTTAGAAAGAGCTTTGAAGCAGAGCTTATGTGGGTTGAGTTCCACTATTCTAGTATAGAAACACCGCATATAAGTTTTCTCATAGGCAATTTCTGGATGAAGGAAAAAGCTGTAAATGCAAGTTCAGCAGTGCATGGATACTCTTAAGTATTTTAGTATGACATGGGATTTATAGTCACTGTGATGTCTGTAGTCACTGCAAAGCTAAACCTGTGAAGTCACACAACACAGCTAACAAGCGGAGAGACCTTCGAGAATATTTAGCAAGTGAGAATCTGTTAGCTTTTCAAGGTGAGGCCAAGAACAGGCAGTGTGTTAGAAACCCATGCTAGTAAAACTGAGCCACAGGTTTATAGAAAAGGAAATATTCAAAGGTATCTTAATTTTTTATCTTCAATTGCTTCCATTTAAATATTTCTAGGGAAAAAAGTACTTGTTTAGAACCCTCTAAATAGAAAATTTACTTTCATGAAAAACATTTGAGAAAGATTTTCCTGGCTAATATAGTATCAAAGACTTTACCTTACTTCATATGTGTAAGTGAAATGACTGTAAGTTAGGAAATGTTTGATGATTTTTGCTATGAAAGCATTAAATTTAGATACCATGTAGGTTTTTGTATACATATTCTGGCATTAACAGCCATAACAATATCTTTAAGTGTAGTCATGTTTACTCAACACTGTCAGTTAGAAAACCATGCTTCAAGTAGTCATAATTTTGTTAAATATTAATAATCCAAGATGAAATTTCCCATATTAGAGGTCTGACTTAGGACTATTTAGTTTATTTTTTTAAAGTTGACAAAATGTGTTAGTCAATGTTTTTGAGACCAGAGAGGAGGCAACACACATACTTGTGTCTGCACTAAAAATTTCTTACAACCTTTTTGTTGAGCAGCTGTACCAATACAACAATTTGAAGAATGGACTCAAACTGAAATTGGCAATGGATAAGCATGTTGTGCGGATGTCAAAGATGTGACTTTATGCATGGAATCATAGAATGTGTTTGGTTGGAAGGGTCCTTTATAGGTCATCTAGTCCAACCCCCTGCAGCAAGTAGGGACACCTTTACCTAGATCAGGCTGCTCAGAGGTTCATCACGCCTGACTTTGAATGCCTCTAAGGTTGTGGCTTCCACTACCTCTCTGGGCAATCTGTTCCAGTGTCTCAACACCCTCATTGTAAAAAACTTCTTCCTAATGCCTCCCCTGCTCTCATTTAAAACCATTGCCCCTCGTCCGATCGCCACCGCCCCTTCAGGTACTGGAAGGCCACTGTAAGGTCTCCCCTGAGTCTTCTCTTCTCCAGGCTGGACAAGCCCAATTGTTCAGGCTCAGTTGTTCTTTTCCCTGCTTCATTTTTGGAAATCACTCAGCTATTTGAAACTTAGGGAAGGGAAGAAGGAAGTGGGGATGCTGAGGCACAGTGCTGAACTTCAACAATTTGGGTTAAATGCAACACAGTTACAGGTAAGACCTTGCAAAGGAAGGTGAAAGATTTGTTTGTGCAGGGACAAATCTTCATCTTATGCAAGCATGTAGCTTCAGTGACTTTCAATGACTAATATTTCTTACAGGTGAAATATATTGGTTTATGCACCTCACATGCTGCGATTCATTAGTCTTCCCATCTTGAAAATGAAACCAGATCAGACCCAAACCACAACCTTAATTAGAATAAAAACATTTTTTTAAGCATTATAGTTTGGAAAAAGTGTCATTTTACTGTGTATTTCATGGCTGAGTAACAGAAACCAAACACTGGAAGGAAAGCTGTTCATGCTGTGCCATATGTCTAACCAAACTGGAAAACATAATAACAGAATATCTCATGCGATCCTGTCCTCATGAGATTTACAAATTTGAGAAAGTGTTAACATAAGTATATGAAACCATGAGTGCTTGAATCTCAGAATCTCAAAGGATTTGAAGCTTGCTGGTTGTTTCTAGCATATGCTTTATTCTACTTCGGTATGACCTTCAAGTGTTTAAATTTCTTTTAGGTTTCTTTTTAACTCTGTATTCTGTGAGGCTATTTAGAACTAACTTTTATGCCACCATTGAGGTAAGAAATTTTTATAATACTGGGGAGTGCTTAGTTTCCAGAAAATATAAATTATTTTATTTGCTTGCACATACACAACAAGCAGGTGGTGTATATAGTGTAGAGCATTTAATAATGCTTTTTAAATAAGCATGGACGTTTTGATTCAGAACACACTAGCCCTGACAGAAATAATAGATATTCTTAGAGAACTGAGGATTTATCCACACAACCCACAGCATTATTAGAGAAAATCTTCCATGTTTTGTTCAACCTACTAACCTTGATTTCAACTAGGAATGAGTCAGGTTTTGGAGCAATCTCGAAATCACTTGCACCTGTAATCATAAAGTAGTTCTTTTTTCCAGAAGCTGGTTGTGATTTCTCAGCCTGAGAATGGTGTGACTTTCCATAAAGTTTCTGCTGACGTGAAATTAAATGTCGAAGGCCAAATACTGAGTTCAAAGCTACTGTATCGATACAACAACAAAACTCCTGACAGTGGTCCTGGTCAAAAGACTCAATCCTAAGACCACAGGCTGCACACAGTTAGTTAATACATCTGGAGTCTGTGACTTCTTGTGGAGATAGAACAAGGTGCAATGGCTGTAAATTGGAGCACAGGAAGTTCTGCACCAACATGTGGAAGAACTTTTACACAGTGAGGGTGACAGAGCACTGGGACAGGCTGCCCAGGGAGGTGGTGGAGTCTCCTTCTCTGGAAATATTCAAGACTTGTCTAGATGCCTATCTGTGCAATATGTGCTAGGGAGCCTGCTTTGGCAGGGGGGTTGGACCTGATGATCTCTCGAGGTCCCTTCCAACCCCTACGATTCTGTGATTCTGTGATTCTTCCTGGACTCTTTCCAATAAACTCCTGCTCATACCTTTTAACCCTTTTGCTTCAATATTTAAAATAATTCTTTGTTTCTCAGGACTTTTCAAAAAGCTGCTTCTGAAGATCATGAGCCTTGTACCACCACCGATGCTGGTTAGTCACAGTACTAAGTCCTGTGTGGTGTTATTTCTCTAGTGAGTGCTGACTGAGCTAAAAGGACAGATGATATTTTGTTTTCCACTGAGGCACAGTTGCTAAGAATGATGGCATATCAAACGGGAGGAAGTTAGGAAGAAGTATGGGACAAATGCAGGCTGTATAAACTATAAGAATATGAGAGTAGAAAGACAATGAGCTGTGCAGTACGGGTGGTGTGGTGATTAAGGTGCTTCTCTTGCCATTCCAAAATGCAGCATCAAGGCTGCCCATGATCCAGGTATCATCTTCCAGCTTCCATCAGTTTTGCTGAGTTCAGCTGTAAATTTGTGTGACCTCAATGTTCACTGTGAAGGTTTAGCGCTTCATACATTTCTTCCTTAACCCAGCCAGAGAGGGTATGAATTCTGCTTCAGCTTTTCAAGAGGAAACTCTAGGGTTTTTACTGCACAAATCTCCCATTTCCCAATCAAAAAGCCCTCAACTTTATAGGGAACTACAAGTCATTCTTCCAAATGTTTCTGCTGCTTGCTTTCTCTTACAAGTTTGCTTCTTCAGCCTTTGTCCACAGCTTTTCTTGCTCCCATTCTGATTTTGTCCTCCCTCTCCTGTCTTTGCTAGACCTTTTCTCATCTGTCTCTGTCTCCCTCCTTACTTCTTTCAGAAGGGATTTGGGTCAGTGCTGGTCAGCCATGCTTCCTCCAGGCTGATTGGACACTTCTGTCTCTGTTTGATGGATGAAATTCCCAAAGCTCCTAGTTAATTTTAGGGTGTCTGGGGGAGGAAGGAGCCTGGCACTGAACCAAACACACATTTAAATGTGCCAGAAAATTACACAGCAGTCAGAAAATTGCAAAATCTGCAATTTTTATGCAACCCACAATTTTCTAGAGGTCTTGATTATCATCCGGAGTTCAGTGTTTTACAGGAAGTGCAAGAGGTTACATTTCCAGTGATTTTAAGTGACCCCAAAACTATTACACTGGAACAAACTCATACCAGGATTAACTATTTCAGTGATATTTCTATCCATTCCAAGAGCAGTCAATGTGGAAAAAAAGAGTTTTTTATGAAACAGATTGCAGTTTTGAAGGTGATTATTCTTAAGGTTTATACCCACAACAAATTATCCAAGCAATGGCGGATCTAGTGCATTTTGTCTCTGGGGAGATCCAAACTGAAATCTCTGTTGTGTGGTAGCGTGGCTTTGGCATACCTGCATAACACAACAGAGGGTTGAGAGAACAACGTCTTACAAGGCGTAAGGTGTAGCTTAACACCACTCTTCTGGTATTTTATCTAGATAATGATCTGGTGTTCATTATCTAGATAATGCTAGCAAGATGAGCATATGTAGGTGCTGCCTATTGAAAAACAGAAAAATTGGATGTTGTAGTTTGCTCCAATACAAGCACTTTGCATGTACCCCAAGCTGTCAGGCACCAGCTTGTGAGCTTGGGGTCAGATGAGAAAACCCCTCCAGAGGTGACTGTGCAGGTGCCCGAATGTACAAAGTTCTCTAGTATGTTTTTCAGCACAAAAACCCCCCTCTATTTCACTCAACTTCATCATTAAATGAATGCAAACCCACAATCCTACACTACAAATTCTCACCACTCACCTCATGAATGACATGACAGGACAGTGGGGGTGTCGGGACAATCTAATTTTCTCCTGTGTGCTGCCTTTTGTGCTTGGGAGGAGATGCCACAGCTGTTTCCACAGCTTTGAGGACACCCAGTGAAGTCTCACTGTGGGCTACTGCGGAGGCACATACTGCTTTCTGTCCCAGAGCACTGTGGTGCCAGGCAGGGAGCTACCACACCCACTGGTGGCATTCAGAATGAAAGACCTTACTGAGAGTTATCAAGACCCCATGGCCCCAAAGAGCTACATCTGTGTCCTGGAATCGTTTTAAGGTTTCTCTTTGAGCTTTTCGTTTTCTTCACTTCTTAATTCCTGTCAACCGAAAGTTACAAATCTTGAAACTTGTAGAGATTGTCTTAACTCTCAGAGGCTGCCTTATTTGCGCTCCCAGACTGGAATAAAACATGTATAGCTGTGATTATGCTCTGCGGTGCACCCTATGGCCCTGACCCTGCCACGTGCTGCCCAGCCAGTGTGGCAAGGGGATGCAGCATGAGGTGAGCAAGTACCCTTCTGCTGGTTCCTAGGCACAGCAATAGGAATGAGTGGCCTGAGGAGATCCCACACAGAGGCACAACCATCGTCTAAAAAATCCTGTCATTTAGTACTTAGGACAGCCCTACCTATAAACCACAGTACCTTTTCTGTAAGGGTTTTGGGTTTGCTTGGTAGTGGTGGTAGGGTTGGAGACGTGGCTTCTGCAAGAAGCTGCTAGAAGCTTTCCCTTCGTCCAACAGATCAATATCAGCCAGCTCAAGGCCAGCCCCCTGTTGACCAAGGCCAAGCCAATCAGTAATGGTGGTAGCCCCTCTGTGATAACATATTTAAGAGGGAAAAAACCAAAACACAAGCATCTACCTTTTGCCACCAGAGAAAGGAGTGTGAAGATATAAGAAACTCTGCAGACACCAAGGTGAATGAAGAAGTGGTGGGGAGGAGGTGATCCAGGTGCCAGAGCAGACATTCCTGTGCAGCCCATAGAGAAATCCATGGTGGAGCAGGTGGTCTCCCTGCAGTGTATAGAAAATGATGGGGAGCAGAGATTCCACCTTCAGCCCATGGAGAGAGGGCCCCACACTGGGGCAGGTTTGATGACAGGACTTGTGTCCCTGTGGGGGACTGCACTGGAGCAGTCTGAGACTGAGGGACTGCACCCTGTGGAGGGACCCACGCTGGGGCAGTTCATGAAGAACAGCAGTCTGTGGGAAGGACTCATGTTGGAGAAGTTCATGGAGGACTGTCTCCTGTGGAAGAAACCCCATGCTGGAGAAGGGGCAGCGTGTGAGGAGTCCTTACCCAAGGAGGAAGGAACAGAATTACAGAATCACAGGGGAATCGTAGGGGTTGGAAGGGACCTCGAGAGATCATTGGGTCCAACCCCCCTGCCAAAGCAGGCTCCCTAGCTCATATTGCACAGATAGGCATCCAGACAAGTCTTGAATATCTCCAGAGAAGGAGACTCCACACCACCCTGGGCAGCCTGTCCCAGGGCTCTGTCACCCTCACTGTGTAAAAGTTCTTCCACATATTGGTAAGGAACTTCCTATGCTCTAACTTGCAGCCATTGCCCCTTGTCCTGTCTCCACAGATCATTGAAAAGAGGCTGGCCATTTTCCCTGTCCCCCACACTTGAGATATTTATAAACATTAATAAGATCCGCTCTTAGCCTTCTTTTCTCCAGGCTGAACAGCCCCAGTTCTTTCAGCCTGTCCTCATATGGGAGATGCTCCAGGCCTTTAATCATCTTCGTAGCCCTTCTCTGGACTCTCTCAAGGAGATCCCTGTCTTTTTTATACCAGGGAGCCCAGAACTGGACACAATACTCCAGGTGGGGCCTGACCAGGGCAGAGTAGAGGGGGAGGATCACCTCCTGTGACCTGCTGGCCACACTCCTTTTGATGTACCCCAGGATCCCATTGCCCCTCTTAGCCACCAGGGCACACTGCTGGCTCATAGCCAACCTGTCATCTACCAGGACCCCTAGGTCCTTCTCCACAGAGCTCTTCTCCAGCAGGTCATCCCCCAGCCTGTACTGATACTGACGGTTATTCCTCCCCAGGTGCAAGACTTTACACTTGCTTTTATTAAACCTCATCTGGTTTCTCACTGCCCAGCTCTCCAGCCTGTCCAGGTCTCGCTGGATGGCAGCGCAGTGTTCCTGTGTGTCAGCCACCCCTCCAACAGCAGAGACAATGTGTGATGAGCTGACCACAACCTTCATTCCGCATCCCCCTGTGCTGCTGGGGGAAGGAGGGGGAAAATTCAGGAGTGAAGTTGAGCATGGGAAGAAGGAAGGGATGGAGGGAGGTGTTTTAAGATTTGATTTTATTTCTCACTATCCTACTCTGTTTAGACTGTTTTGATTGGCTAATGTTAGATGTGTTTTACTCCTCCTTGAGACTGATTTGTCCATGACAAAACAGTCATAGTAATTCGTGAGTGATCTCTCCTTGTAATTATCACTACCCACAAGCCTTTAAATGTATTTTCTCTCCCCTGTCCAGCTGAGGAGGGCAGTGATAGAGTGGCTTTTGTGGGCACCAACCGTCCACAGTGAGCTGTGGCACGCTCCTGCCACATGGCAGTTCTGCCACATTTGGCCCTTTCTCTTTGAAAAAAACTGTAGAATTTGCTGACTTTATGATAGCCTGTGATACAGAGTGCCGAGAGAGGGCAAAGAGCCGAGGTTGTGTCATACTAGGTACACAAGTCCAGCAGGCAGATACCTGAGAGCTCCACAGGTAGGAGGTGGAGTGAGGATGGAGTGTCCTTGCAGGCACCTGTCTTCTGAGCATGGGCACAGCACATGTGAGGGGTAGCACTTTGCATACAAGGACAGTCTGGCCTTCAGCATGTGAAGTTGCTACATGGAGACCTTTTCTGGCCTCAAGATTTTCTTGAGAAAATCTTGCAGAAAATACAGCTTGCTAATTTGTATTAGTTAGTTAAGAGGAATTCATATGAAGTTAATGAAACGATTGTTATTTACAATGCTGGGAACATCCTTTTAATGAATGTCATTTCTCTGTTCCGTTGACACACTTCCTAAGCTGATATTTAAGAAGAGCATCAGAAATCTGTTTATAAGCTTAACTTCTCTATGCTAACTCTCCTTGAAACTTGCAGTCATACATTAACTCACAATTGTGTTCCTTGACACCAGAGAAATGGTGATGGCTGTGAGGTTCTCTTTATAAAAAGAAGTCTAATAAAATTAAGCAATAATCTATAAGCATGAGAAGGTTACAGTTTTAAATAACGCCTCCTGCTGTGAATTGAATAGCAAGGTAAAGTAAAGGTTTTAGCATTTATAAATGTCAAGGCAACAGAGACGTTCATTTTAACAGCATGACATGCATATCACTTATAAACTTATTGCACTTGAAGATTATTACCACAGTACTATACAGATGGTTTGGGGATCCAACTTAAAATTTTAAGTGTTTTTGTTGAAATAACTGATAATTCTACTAAATGTCATATCACTGAAGCCAGGAATAACAGTAATGCTATAAAAAGTGTCACACTTCTCCACGATACTAGATTTCTCAGTGAGAAATGCAAACCTTAAACAATTTGACTACAGCCCTGTGTGCTGTCTCAAATGTTCTGATTAAAAAGCACAACTGGAATTGACCAGAAATGTCATTTAGCCCAAACAGTATTTTCTGTCTGGTTGCTGTCAAGAAACACGGGAAATGCTAGAATTAAATGGTATAGATTCAGACTGTCATCGAGACACCGTGCTTTCAAAACACTGGTGAAATGTATTTACTTAGCCAGAAAGAAATGACGTTGAAAAAGTGAGAGATGTCATGTCAGCACCTCCAACTGGGAAATAAGATGTGGTCTATATGCCAGTTTATTGCTCTGATCAGGGACCCTGACATTTTCCTTCCCGCTCCCTCCTTCCTATACTCCAACCTGCTCATCTGAAAAGAATGATGAAAATGCACCATGGTGGTTTCTTCCAGGATGTCACTGCCATTTGGTGATCTAATTGGCCCCAGAGGGCCACTCAGCCATTTCCATCAGAGATAGAAAAGATTTTCTTCCTTCTGCTAGGGACTGATAGGAGGCATTAATTATGCAGACAGCATCCAAGAGAGCAACAGTCATTCTCAACTAAATCAACATGCAAAACAGCCATGGAAATTGTCACATCATAACAGCAAATGGATATGGCAGGAGGAAAAAAAACCCAAACTTACTACAAAAAATAGGTTTTGATGCGCAGATTCTACAAAATTACAAAAGCCTGCACTAGGTATTGTCTCTTTCATTAGAGATGTGATTTAAAATAAAGTATTTTCACAGTTTCTTAGGAAAAAGATACTGTTATAGAAGCTAGACAAGGATTCTTGAACCTTTTATTTGAGCTTCTTAAACTATTAGGAAACGAAGGTAAATTTCAGCCAGCCGTAATGGGATATGCTTACTTTATAGAACTACTTTTTTTCCCACCTTGAAAGACTAAAAGAAAAAAACAGGAAAATCCCTGAAACTCCAGTAATTTCTCGCTGAGAAAACATTCATCTTTTTCAAAGTGTGAATTGAAAATCCTGGGAGAGGAAGAAATAAAAGAAGAGGTTTTGGAAAACAAAGTCTGCTCCATTTTCTAGCAGTATAAAATTGGAGAAAATCCTTCTTCCTTCAGAAAAAAAATAATAAAAAAAGCAAAAAGAAATACAATTTAGAGGGAGAGGGGGAAGGAATTATTACAGGAGGAATATTAGTAGAGAAAACAGGGCAAACAGACAGCCCTAGCTCTACAGGGTATGTATGTATTGCAGGCACATGCATAATTTACCCAGGAGTGTGACTTGGAGCTACTGTCAGTACCAAAGTGAACTCATTTGAAGCCAGCTCTAGCCTCCTGACACTGCCCTGCCACCCCCATGGAGATACCCCACTATGATCTCTCAGAAGAAAAGTCAGTCGCTGGTGAAAGCTCTGTGCTGTGCTATCACTGCAACTTACCTTCAGCAGGGCCAGCAGACTGCATGCAGGCAGGTGCCTGTCATGTGCGCTGCGGCATGGTCAGTGCCTCCAGCAGGAAGGCTGAGGTCTTAGCCAACGTCAGGGAGCAGCATGCAGTACACACAGGTGTAAATCCACGTGCTGACCTGAAAAATTACAAAAATATGCATGTAACATCTGGCAAGCCTTCATAGTTTGGAAAGGGCAAGTAACAGCAGTGTAGGCAAGTTCATGCTTTGAGGTGGACTTTGCTCCTCTCCCATGCAGATGAAGCACACCAGAACACTTCAGCTTCGGTCAGGAATAAGTCTCTCTGGCCACAGGCAAACAGTCCCTGCTCCTCTTGTGCTAAAACACATGCCTACGTCCCTGAGGCAATTTGGGAAGATCCAGAGAGATGATCTTTCTTGGTGAGCACTTGGCTTAAGCAAGAAGTGGGATGCCGATAGGTGGATTCCTCTTCCTCACATCTTTGGAGTAGTAGAAAAACGTTTGGCCCAGCATCTGGAAATTGCCTCTGTGAGTCTTGATTCCTGCCAAAAAGATTCAAGCCAGCATTACTAGACAACAAGCCTTAGTCTGCAGAGCTGAACTCTTCCCTGTATAGTATTAGAGTCCTCCAGGAGCACTCCTTCTGGATTCCCAGCAAGAAAATCCCATTATCCCATGCTGCGCAGGCAAGGCACATTAATTACACTGCAAAGCACATTTTGGAAAGAGAGGAATTTACTGACATGATATGCCTCGTGAGTCTTCCTTGACAAAGGAGTGACTTTCCCAGTAATTTAGATACTAAGAGGACCAAGCCAAATAGTAAAGGTGTACTGTAAAAATGCACCATCCCCACTGTCACAGTTTTGCTGCTTTTACAGAAGTATCTCACTTTTTGCACAAGTGCCTGTTGTCAATCAGACCTCACTGAAATTGGCATAGGTAACTGTAGGTTAAATCACATCATTTCACAAGTCACAGGATTTTATGATAACATATCAAACACTTTCATGATGCCAACCAATCTGTCAGCATCGCTATGAGAAACAGATTTTTTTTTAAATTAAGAAAAGATGGTAAATGTAGTTAAAATGGTAATTCAACCAGTGGAGCCAGAATGTAATAAAGTCAACATTGCACAGTATATACAGCATGATTTCAGCTTCAGAGAGTATCTTATGACAGCTAATGATCAGTAAAATAACCCTCCTGGCTTAGGAAATCTGTTTCATCTTGAAAGTTAAGGTGTTTGGGGTTTTTTGCAAACAATTGTCTGGGGGTAACATTAGGTCCTGCTCAGTCCTGAGTCAACAGACTCTAATCCCCATTGACTGTTGGCTGTAGTCACTGGGACTTGATGCAGAAGCAAGTGTCTTCCCACACTCTGTGTGGCAAGACTTACATCCTGGTCTTGTTAAGCACTTAACTAAAAGCACCTGAGTACAGTAACACTAGTTGTATAGTGAAAATGATGATCAGTTGAGAAATCTGCCAGATCAAAGACCTAATAGATTTCTAAGAATGTGATGAAAATATGTTCTACATAACAAGCGCTGGTGCATGCAAATCTGTGCTCCTTCCACTCTAGACACTGCTTTTCAGGGATAGAGGCAAGGGCAATTTTGTTTTAATTGGCAGCTAATGGAAAAGAGTGTTCCTTAGTTTTAAGAGAAGCAGAAAAACGTAGGGCTGGTTTCAGGCTGCTGTAATTGTAACACAACATTCATTTGTCAGACCCACAGGGAAGCTAGGGTGAAATGGTAGCACGCAATACCAGTGTGTATGCCACAGATGCTACCCAGGGATTCAGGTTAATTACATACCAAGCATGCTTAGGGACCACCCATGTAAAACAGCTGGCAGGATGAAGGCTTAAAATTGCTTCCTGCTGGTCCCACCATTTCATACTGCCCTCTTCAATTCAGCATGAATCTCCTCATCTGGGCTAATTTACTTCAGCCAGGAGAAGTAACTTAGATTCACTTATCTCCACTCTGAGCCTTGCTGGCTCTGGAATTGATCCTCTCCGTTCCCTTCTCCCTATATTGCTTTAATTGTCTGCACCTAAAGAGTTTATTGATGAGGATGGATACAGTTTTCTAAGTGCTGTACACATCACTGTAAAACCCAAAGGAAGTAAGTATTAATTTAAAAGAAATATTAGCAACAAAGACCCTCTCTAGTGTGTGAGCTCATCTGCCCAAGAAATGATTCACTGTTTCGCTCCATGTGCTGATGTTGTTATACAAAATATTCTCTTCTTATCTTCACTCTAACAGCGAATCATCTGAGATGCCACTGAGGTCATCCTGTTATGTTTTTCTTAATTCTGCACTTCTAAGGTCTCCAGACTTTTAGCTGAACCACCACAGTACTTCAGGATAGAGAGGACTTTGTGCTTTTAAAAAAAGATGACCTATTATAAACACCAGTATGACCATAGGTGATAGAGGGTAATGGAATATATTTCTAGTGGTTCTTCTCACCCAGATCGTGAATTAGGTTTAGTTTCTTAAGCTGCTCCATAATCATAAATTAAAATGGTGATAAAATGTCCTTGGCTTTAGAGATATGAGCTAAAAATGACCATCATTCTCAGTATAATTTTTTATTATTAAATTCAACTCCTGGTATTGCTATACAGTAAATATAATATTTCAAAAGGGGGGTTATTACAGACTGGATATTGTCAGGCAGGTTTTCCTGAAAGATGTAGCAAACTGAATGCAATGAGTAGCACGAATGGATGCACTGCATTGCTGATGGTCTCTTTGTGCTAAGTCTGTGGAAAAGAGATTTGGTTTTAGGAACTGCTTGACAAACTCCCTGTCAACAATAGGGACAGTCAAGCAGCAGTCTCAAATGGTGAAAGTACTGTGCAGACTTCCACTTTCACCCTCCTATTCTCCCACTCTAATGTCCTTTAAGCAGAAGTTCGCTCCTTGACTTCAGTTCACTTTTCTACCTCAATTATTCAGAAGGCAGCCTAACTCTGGCCTCAATAACCAACATTCATATTACTAAAGACCCTGCTCCAGCACTTATATGTAACTTGAGTAACTGCTGGCACTTGAAACTCAACCCACAGTGCACTAAAGCCACAGGAGAGACTGTCACTGACTTTGGTAGGCTTTAGAGTAGGCTCTTAAGCAGCGCCTTGTGCATTAGTTCCTTATTCACGGGTATACATATCGACACTAGCATCAGATTCGATAGCAGATGGATAGGGTCTGAAAAGAAGCAGCTGTCTTGATGTTCCAGTGTTTTTTTCACTCATACCAATAACGTAATGTCTTTTCATCTAAGCAAGCCTTTTAAGAGGCAATGATAATGAAATGTCAGTTAACAGCAATTGAAAATAATTATATAAATAAATTTAGAAATTGGACACAGTCAAGGAATATGAGAGATATCCAGTAAGTGGGGCCGAGAGAAATTCTATATGCAGTGATCAAAATGAGAGGTTGAATCATGCAAAGCTTCTGAATCTCACCTCTGGAGCTCCATTTTGGAGGATGAGCTTTTTCATTCACTGCTGAGAGTCAAAGCAGTGTAAGACACATCTATTTGTATTTAAAAGAGATGCGGCATATATATTGCCCCCTACGCACTAGGAGTTACCATTACAGCACTATTTCTATCCAAGTCTTTTTTGACCTAACCAGGCAGGGACCATAAGGCTGAGACAGAGAACAGCATTCCCCCAAGCTCTTGTGTAGCAGGAAGGTAAGAAACCTGTGGAAGGGACGAACTTGAAAGGACTGGTTAAAACCAAGGTTGCATTATAGTTCCCAGTAGTGAAACAGAAATCACTAACTGCATTCAAATATGCTACTGTGAGGAAGGGGAAAGTTTATATCCTTCTTAGCCCATTTCATATACCTGTTACAACTCCCTCTCCCCTCATTCCTGGCATCTGACCACAGCCTGCCTTGTGCTTTTCATGAAATCAAGTATCAAGACACAATAAAACTAATCTGTTCCATTTATATGTGTAAATATATATGTATATATGAATAAATATGTACAGAATCTACATATATAGTCCACCAGTGAATTAAAATAATAGCAACAGATGGAATTTTAATGGAGTAAAGGCACGACCACCCTGTGTTACAATCACAGTCCCACCTAGCCTCTCACCATGGCAAACAATGTACTTTAAGGTACTGGAATCCAATAATGAGGGACTTCAGCTAATCTAGCCTGAACTCTAGGTTGTACTAGATTTTTTTATCAATTCTGAGAACATTATGATAACCAAGTTTTGATCCTAGCCTCTGTGGTTGGCAGCAGGCTCTGCAGTCTAAACCCCATGCTGTGAAGACTGTTTCGTATTCATAGAATCATAGAATGGTCTGGGTTGGAAGGGACCCCAGGGATCATAGAGTTCCAACCTCCCTGCCACAGGCAGGGCCACCAACCTCCAGACCTGGATCTACACTAAGTTGCCCAGGGCCCCATCCAACCTGCCCTTGAACACTTCCAGGGACGGGGCATCCACCACCTCTCTGGGCAGCCTGTTCCAGCACCTCACCACTCTCTCTGTAAAAAATTCCCCCTAATATTTAATCTAAACCTTCCCTCCTTTAGCTTTAGTCCATTTTCCCTTGTACTGCCATTATCTACCCTTTTAAAAAGTTGAATCCCCTCCTGCTTATAAGCTCCCTTCAGGTACTCGAAGACTGCACTGAGGTCCCTCCACAGCCTTCTCCTCTCTAGGCTAAACAAGCCGAGCTCCCCAGCCTCTCTTCGTAGGGCAGGTGCTCCAGCCCTCTAATCATCTTCGTGGCCCTCCTCTGAACCCTCTCCAACAGTTCCACATCCTTCTTGTATTGGGGGCCCCAGATCTGGTCACAGTACTGCAGATGGGGCCTTACGAGGGCAGAATAGAGAGGGACAATCACCTCCCTGTCCCTGCTGGCCACCCCTCTTCTGATGGAGCCCCTTTTGAATTTCTCACCTTTAAATGCCATTGATCATTCCCATTTTAACTTGTCATTCAGAAGGGCCAGACAGTTTCTGAGATCTTCCTTACATGTGTTTTAGCTGCATATGTAGATACTGGTTTATCTTGAACCTCTAATAAGCAATCTCATGCTTTTCATAACAAAATAGTGGATGGAGCCGGGACTCTTGGAATCCAAAATGAGCATTACTCTAAATCACAGAATCATAGAATGTGTTTGATTGGAAGGGTCCTTTAAAGGTCATCTAGTCCAACCCTCTGGCAGTAAGTAGGGACACCTTTACCTAGACCAGGCTGCTCAGAGGTTCATCACGCCTGACTTTGAATGCCTCTAAGGATGTGGCCTCCACCACCTCTCTGGGCAATTTGTTCCAGTGTCTCAACACCCTCATTGCAAAAATCTTCTTCCTAATGTCTAATCTCAGCCTCCCCTGCTCTCGTTTAAAACCATTGCCCCTCACCCTATCGCCACATGCCCTTGCAAACAGTCCTTCCCCAGGTCTCCTGTCAGCCCCTTCAAGTACTGGAAGGCCGCTATAAGTTCTCCCCTGAGCCTTCTCTTCTCCAGGCTGAACAAGCCAAACTCTCTCAGCCTGAGATACAAAGTACATAAATACACCTGAATACACTAGCATTAAGAGTAAACCTCATTCTTCGTAGCAGTGCATTTAAAATTGATTACTCTCTGGTGCATTAGATCAAATAGTAAGAAAATTTTGTTACTCAGTGATCTCTAGTCAGATGGGTAGAAAATCTTCCTGAGAGATGAAATGAAAAGTCTGAGTCTCTTCAGGCTGAGGGAGAGGGACTGAACGAAGGTCTCCTCCTTTCTCAACATATGCCTCACTGGAATGCAGCTACTGAATGTGGGAGGTACCAGACAGCCTAACACATACATGACATAGTGTCCTTTCCTGATGTGCAGCTCAGCTCCTTGCTGTCTACACAACAGTTCTGTGACAGCCTCAGGGACTCAGTAAGGCCACACTGAAAAACTACATTAAAGGACATCACCAGTTTTATTTTTTGTTAAACTTTTATATTTAAAGAGCCTATCTATATCTTCTAATGTTTTTGATGCTTTGTGTCTCTGGGAGGAGTGATCTATAAATGCTTATCATGAGATGAGGCCTCACACTGAATTTAGATGTAGTTCTGGACATACCCAAATGAGGAGTTTTAGCTGTTTAAAGACCATTTATGTTAAATGAAAAGCTTCTGTGAAGCACTGCTGTCCCCAGGAATGAAGAGGGGCCAGGAGGTGCCCAGGTCCTCTTTTCAGAGTTGCATAATTCCAGTTTGTCATAGCCTCATTGCTTCAGCACCTTCCGTCACCTACTACAACCTCCAGCGTCATCTTACAGCACCTAAATCTCCACTGCTTTACAAGCTGCTGTCAGGAATTTAGTACCTTAAGGCTGACTTCAACACCTTTCTTTTATGTTTTATGTTTTTTCCAGTTTTATGGCCATTACACAACTGCAGTAAATGGCAACAAATCAAATGAATGACTTAAAGCACTGCAGAAAAAAATCCCTTGTCTGCCTATGCTACACTCTCAAAAAGAGTTAAGTGCTTATTAGAATAATAAGTAATATTTTGACCTGCAGAATAGCACATTTTCTTCTTTTCCTTGTTGATTGCTTAATATAAACAAAATAAATGACTCTCCTTAAGCCCTTTCTGATGAGGCAATGCTAATAAACAGCACCTGACTTCAGTCTCCAGCTATTCCAGGTGCAGCTCTCACTTGGTTCTGTGCTGTCAACAGGTCCTTAGGGAGCCCCTTTTCCTGCTCCATGAAAAGAATTAACACCCCCTGGTTCTGGCTGCTCAGGGTGTGTCATTATTTGATTATGCAAAGGCTGGCTACTTCAGTTTTTATGTCAATGGGCTTCAAATCAGGTTTTAAGTTAAGAAGTACCCACAGTCTTGTGACCAAAGAGTTAACAATGCACATTTTGATCTTCCTTTGGGCTTATTCCTTGGGTCAGCCAGTGATCCAATGAGCTAATTTTGTAGTTTATATTTTTTCAAGCTCCTGGACATGGCATAAATCCACCACCAGCAATAAGCCAACAAACTCAAAATGTAATCCCTAAAGAGCACCTGAGAACAATCAGATGATTACTTGCTGTTGTTGCAAACCTGAGCTATCTTCAGACAGTTACAATCCAGGCAATTTCTAGAAAGCTAAGTTTATCACAGTGCTAGTATAGTCTTCATTCCTCCCCTGAAAAACTTTCCAGTGTTTTTTTTTATATATATATATATTCTCTCTCACACAGACACATACATGCACATGTACAGCTACACAAAAATTATGAAAAAGATGTAGCAATATGAAAAAGATTTGTATTATATCATCTACTCTTACTTTCCCAACAGTAGCACAAATTAACCAAACTAATCCTAAATAGAAAACACAAGATAAAGGATAATCATTACAGCCAAGAAAACAAAAATATAGCTGGTACAAAGCATAGATAATGAACGGAAAATTTTCACCTAAGCCTGTCCTAGAATGCAGAAAACATTTTTTTAAAGTACACACACTTTCATTCTTCCCTCTTGACCCTGAAGTTTCATTTCATATTTGTTTATGAGTAATTGCTTTTCACATTTACAAGTGGAGCACAACGACCAGCATTGATATCGTGTGAGCCTGCTGTACTATTTCTAGCCTAAATGTGTGCCTGTAAAATATAGCTGAGGCCCAAGAGAAGGGGTAATTGTGCTGCTCTTTATAATTTTAGCCAGATGACTATCTCTGCTAGAAAGGTGGGGGCTTCTGTTGAAGGAAAAATCTTGCTGCTGCAGTTGTGAGGACCAAAATTCATGCATGTTGGAAGGTACCTGAAATGACAGGCTGGGTAGCCAGAGGCATCCTTCTCAATTTTCTTTTTTACCTGTAAGCCTTTTTCTGATACAGAAAAGAGTTTGGTTCCTCCTCCCCTCTAGGTGAAAATCAAAGCATTCCACTTAATTTTAATGGATACTTTATCTGTCTCAAGTTTTCTTGCCAGGACTTTCAAGATGTTTACTATTTGAGAAGGAGAAGTGTACCAGGGAGTGAAACAAGGTAGGAAGACAAGAGGTGGGGGTGTAAAAAACCCAACTTCTAGTAACATTTGAAAGGTACAGCTTAGTGTAAGTGTTGTTTTAGCTGCACAATTCTCCCTTGACCCAATCATATTTTCAAAGTCAGGTCCAGGATTTTAGCTGTGCAATTCATCTGACCTTTAACTAGATCAGCCTCCAAAGCCTCCCAAAACATTTTGAAGATTTAGACACTGCTATTTGCTTTAACTATAGAAATGCTGATATCTTTAGTCTTTAAAAAAATATTTACAATCCAGAACTACCAATTAGTTATCAGATTTTGTGCTCCCTCTTAAGGCTAGATGTCCTTTTTAATTAAAGTCACTAACACACATTCTCGCAGTTATGCCCAGTTCATTAGCTTAATTCATTTGTAAAAAAAAACCTAAAAAAAATCTTAAAAACATTATGTTCTTGTCTTTTTGTTGTTCTTTTATTATTTGTTTGTTCACGATTGAAAATTGACTATTAGTGTAAAGTGGGGTTTGTGTTTGTTTGTTTTTGAGGCCTCCTCTACATGTCACTAGCTAAATTAATCCTTCAGGGAGGCAGATGTCCACTTTGGGATCAGCACACACTTTTCCTACACCTCACAGTCCCTGACAGAAATTAATATCTCAGTCCACATGAGACTGCAGCAGTGGTGCACTGAGATTAGCCTTCTTGTGGCTCTGTGATGCTTGGCTGGTACAAGGGAGAGAAGCCTGGACCCATAATCTGGTTTATAACACAAACAGTTGCCAAACTATAGTTTTAATTAATAACCTTGAGAAAATATTCTTTTAATTGTACAGAACTGACCAGAAAACTAATGTCCAACCAGCGTCTATGTTCCAGTATATTGTGTAACTGACTTTAAGTGTGTTTTCATCAAAGTTAGGTTTTGAAAGGGAAATATAGCATAATAGGGAATTTATATTTCAAGTGGGTCCTTTCACATCTCTTTACCCGTGTCTGACATGGTATGTGGTCACTTGTAAAACATCAGCTTTCAGACATGTTCTGTTTCTTTAGTTTCCAAAGTCTGTTTATCAATACAGTGATAGGCACGCTATATATATATATATTAAACATATATATATATATATTTAGAGGCACTCTGAAGAGGACACTGATTTGTCACCGTCATGCCCTATTGTCAAGAGAAGCAGCATCTGAAACTAAGCACGAGTTTAAAATGTGGCAGATGTGAGAAAATTAAACAGAGGTTCCTCTGTCCCATTCAGGTTGGTGCTTTAGTTCAGTACAGAGCTTTAACAAAGTTAATAATGAAAGAGAGCCCTTTTTAAGTACTTTCCTGAATTGTGGTCATATTAAAGAATTTAGAAATCTACAGATTTATACATTAAATGTCATGGATATTATAGGAATATTGATAAAACCACTATTTATTGACTGCTCCTATAATTATGTCTCTTCAATTATTTTTTTTTTAGTGTACAGGTTATTAACATTGTGTTGAAATCCATTAAAAAATTCATATGTTTGGTGCTGACAGAGTTACATTCATTCCCTGCTGATGACCAGGCTCTCTATAAACACATCTACCTGCCTAGGTACAAAGCACTGTGGGTTCACGCTGTCTCTGCTCTAAGTCAACAAGAGGTAAATCAATACAGAAGCTGTTTTGACACCTCCTCATGAAATTTTCCTGGAGTTAATATATCCTGCCTCTTCAAATAGATGTATCCCGACACGAGTAGACATAGCCTGTGTGTGTGGGTGCTAATCTTGGCAGTAACATTGAACACCCATATGCTGATGAGCTCCAGACACTTATTCCCTTATACAGAGAATTTGTTGAGAAGTTGTGCATCTTTAAACACAACAGTGGTGCTTTGAACAAGTTCTTCTTACCAGTTACCACTTCATTGATAACCTTCTTAAAAAGAAGAAAGAAAAACAAAACCAAAGATTAAACATGAAAAGAAATAAAAATATCAGAATTTTCCTGGTTGGATTGCTGCTGGCTAGATTTAAAATTCCATTACTGACATTATCTGTTAATCAGTTAATCTTAATTCTTCTGAGGGAGGCTGAAACCCCAACTTCTTTTCTAGATACATTAAAGGAAAACTGAATTAGGCAGTACAAAAGATAGTCCAATAACCACATTAACTAAAGAGGAACAGCTCATTTTTTTTAAGAGAAAGTCTAAAAGATGTCTGAAAGGTTAAAACTGGATTTCAGATTAGAATTATCTGTGATAAATAAAAATTCTTTAGCCAACAAATAGTTAAAAAAACCTAACATGATGTTGCATTTATGAGTCAGGACTTTAAAGCACAATTGTCCTACAGAATCACAGAATCGTAGGGGTTGGAAGGGCCCTCCAGAGATCATCGAGTCCACCCCCCCGCCAAAGCAGGTTCCTTAGGACAGGTCGCACAGGTCGATGTCCAGACAGGTCTTGAATATCTCCAGAGAAGGAGACTCCACCACCTCCCTGGGCAGCCTGTCCCAGGGCTCTGTCACCCTCACTGTGTAAAAGTTCTTCCACATATTGGTAAGGAACTTCCTATGCTCTAACTTGCAGCCATTGCCCCTTGTCCTGTCTCCACAGACCATTGAAAAGAGGCTGGCCATTTTCCCTGTCCCCCACACTTGAGATATTTATAAACATTAATAAGATCCGCTCTTAGCCGTCTTTTCTCCAGGCTGAACAGCCCCAGTTCTTTCAGCCTATCCTCATAGGGGAGCTGTTCCAGGCCCTTAATCATCTTTGTAGCCCTTCTCTGGTCTCTCCAGGAGATCCCTGTCTTTTTTATACCAGGGAGCCCAGAACTGGACACAATACTCCAGGTGGGGCCTGACCAGGGCAGAGTAGAGGGGGAGCATCACCTCCTTAGACCTGCTGGCCACACTCTTCCTGATGCATCCCAGGATCCCATTGGCCCTCTTAGCCACCAGGGCACACTGCCAGCTCATAGCCAACCTGTCATCTACCAGGACCCCCAGGTCCTTCTTCGCAGAGCTCCTCTCCAACAGGTCATCCCCCAGCCTGTACTGATACTGACGGTTATTCCTTTCCATGCAGTTATTCCTTCCCTACAGTTCTTGCAGGACAAGAAGATACACATCCCCAAGGAATGCTATATCAAACTCAGCTCCTTGTCTCACTGTGGAGGAATGGGATGTTTCTGGAATGCTTGTCCAACAAATAATAGTTTGAACATAGTACATCCTTGGATGTCTCTTCACTGCAGGATCTTTCAGTGAAGAGAGATTTCTCCATTTGTAACCTGGTAGATGGAGGCCTCCACCAGATACCCACTCTGTAGGTGAGTCATGGCTCAGGAGGAAAGGAATCTGCTTTGGTCCAAGCAGTCTGTTTAAAACATTTTGCTTAGCTGATTCATAAACAGGTTCCAGAAAATATGTACCTATTATAATTGTTTCACGTGGGTGAAGATGAAGCAGTGACACCAAAATAAGCATGAAAGTTACTGGTTTTTTCCTAGAATCCCATCTGTGGTTGAAACCAACATGGACACAGTCATGTGGCAGAGACTGCAGTAACAATTTAGACAAGAGACAGATTTTTCCTTCTTCTAAAAGGCAGAGGAAAACATTTATGAAAAGTGAAGTGAAATGAGCTAAATAAGCTTCATTAATATCAGCCCTCACACAAGCATTCTGGAGCCCACAGGTAGAGGTAGTGAAAGAACACTGTCTTGTGTATATGGGACTTGTCTTTTCTTCCTGAAGGACTGCAGTTCTGATGGTGGCTTTTCCCTCAGCTCAGCAGTTTTTAGGAGGCAGGAGTAGATTTATCAGTCACTGTGCCAGTGCTTGCTTTCCCTTTATGTAAGCTTCCCTCAACATTCAATCTGTCTTCAGGCAGCTGCCAAGGAGGGTGAGTTTCTTATTCTGCAAACTGTTCAGCAAAAAGAGCCTCCCCTGATACTGAGAGACAATCCTCCAAGTTCTCTCTATGTGTCAAAGATTCAAAGCAGAGTGACAATGAAAAGAATTTTTTACTGAAATTGAAAAACATTAAAGCTATAAATATGACTTTTAAAATGCATTTTTCCTAAACCAGTGTTTGCACATTTCTATAGCAATCTTTTTGATACTTTTCTTTTATGTCTTGTCTATTTTTAGAAAATAAAATAAAATGGTTTCAGCAAGTATTCATACCTTATTGTGTCACTTTCATTTTATTACTATTGAATTTTTTTTTTATAATTATCCTACTGATGGTATATATTTTTCTTTACAAAGTAAAAAGCACAGAAAAATGATAATGAAGGGCTAGTTCTATTATGAAAACGTCAAAAGTCAAATTTCTCGATGTTGTTGCTTGAAAATACTAGAGTTAAACATGGGTTAAAAATGGAAGACAAGAGATTATGGAGCCAAACTCAGTGTAGGTTGATGGCAGAAGTATCTGCAAGCTTTGCTGCTGATAAAAGAAAGATAAATGTAGGTTTTGGATCTGTATAAAACCAGAAAGAAAACAGGCAGCTCCTAGCACTGATAAGAAATAAAACACCAGTGCCAATAGCAGTAACAAGGCAACAGGCACCACCAAGACACCAAGAGATAGGTTGGCAGACAGAAGCAAAAAAGAAATTATACAGACCTGACTATGGTGACAGGATGAGAGTTTGAAGGCTTCCAGCCTTGTGTAGCTGGGCAAAGACTTGCCTGCTCACTTCTGGGGGGGTACCCAACTCACAAGGGGCTGTGGGGGGCCAAATGGACACCCACAACAAGCCTCCATTGCTTCTGTTGGCCACCACTGTGCTACTACAGTTCCCTGCGGTCACCTCGACATCAGTGTTCACAGACAGGGAGCCCTCCAGCCTGGGGAAACAGGAGAGAGATGGGCATCAAACATGGTAGGCACTCATTTCCAGAGCATGAGCAATGAATACCACAGAAAGGTATTCAGATAGTATGAAGGCATGAGGTAGATGGATCAGATCTGCTCATAGCAGCCTAGGTTCCTAGCTTTCTAAGAGTGCACAATGGAAGCAAGAAAGAAAAGGAAGCTTCCACCAGGATAGGGCAGGTCACACGTCCCTGAAGAGGTGCAAGAGCAGCAAGTGACCTTTTTGGGACAGATAGATGGGTACAGCCGCTGCAGTTGACGAGTTTCCAATGAGGATGATCACCCATTGCAGCTAAACGTCTCTGGCGTTGCTCTGAGCTGCAGGAACGACACTGTAAAAGATACTCCTGGTAGCCCCTTGCTGTTGCAGCATGACTGTTAGCTAATGACAAGTATCACTTGCCGGCACAGATTTCCAGGCCAGCTATCACTCTTCTATGAAACGAATGACCTCCAGCTGCCCTTTGAAAAGCCAGTGCTCCCAGGCATTGCATAGGAGCACAGCTATTTAAAAATTAGTCTAGACTTTAGAAGAAAGTGAGAAGTTCTGTAAATAGAGATTAGGATGCTGGCTGTTTAGGTGGGAAACTTTTTTTCTGCTAAATCTGACTCCATCCCTGAAAATCGTGAACTAAAAACAAAACTGTAACTGTTTTCTGTGTTTCCTCTTTCTTTATTTCAGACTCTTCAAGAAGAAAGGAAAGCAATGCCACAGCAAATGAGAAGGATGTTAACAATGCAAGCTCTGCCTCGGTTATCAGGTCAATAGCAGTAGTGCATGTTGGAGAAGAGATGAAGTATGTATCATTGCTGTATGGACTGCTAACGACACCAGTACCTTGTAACAGCTTCAGCTTTCAGATTCTTCCTGCTAGAAAAAGCAACAAAACCAGCAGAGGAAGGAGTGATTTGGCTGTCATACAATGTGAGTTAAACTGTTAGAAAACCATGTTTACTTCTCTTTCCTGATTAAATGTAATTTCCAATGGAAGCAGGGAGGTGTAGGAGTGTATACTCCGTGCCTGTAAGGATCTCAGACATTGAAAAACTGATTTCTACTCCATTTGTTGCATGCAGGTTGAACCCCTTTTCTCTGGAATATTCCAGAGATTCCAGAGTTTTCTGTAATATCAGAATGTAGAGTAAAAAAGTGAGGAAAGCACTTGTTTCTTCCATCCTGTCTTGCAAAGGTATCCACAGAGAAAAAAAAACCCAACACTTGCCACTGTGGATCTCAGCTCTTATAATGTAAAATGCAGTCATTTCAACCATTTATTCTCTGTCTTTCAGAAATACCTGCTTGATTATAATAACTTCCTCCCAAGACGCCCAGGGTAGCAAGTAGGGAGGGGTAACACAAGAAAGGCTGAGCCTGTTTCTAAGATGGCAGTCCAGGCAGCTCAGAGTGCAGAAGTCCCGTGCAACTCATTGGCTAATGCTGATAAACATTAAGTCATATATTTGCCAGGCTTTTAGTGTAGGAATGTTCACATAACTTGTTTAAAATGCTCCTGTTCTGTTTGGACACAGTCAAAAGCCTGGAGATGTTGGGTTTCAGCATCATCCCTAATGTAAGCTGCAGTCTGTAATGTCATGAAGGCTGTAATAAATTTCTGGATCTGGTTCCTATCATCAACTGGAGTGGACGAAGGTGCCTCTAGCATTTTGTAACCTGTTCCTGGCTATTCCTTTGGTAGTACACCATGTCCCCATAGACAAGCAATGCACTACCCAGGTAAGGCCTCATGGAGGGGGTCTTTCATCAGTGGGATGTGATAAATTGTAGGTTAGACACAGTTTGAGCCTTATGCTATTACAAATAATCCATACCCTCCATTAACATTAACAGGTATTTTGTGCAAAGGCACCAAGCACTACTGTTTCAGAAATCAAGAACCCACTAAAAACAGGGTACTCTTTCTAGGAGTTTCCTGGAGCATGCTGTGAGGGGTGATAAAGGAACAATGACACAACTGAGCTGAACTAATAATTCATATTTTAATACACATTACTTCCTTGATCCTTAAAATCACACATAAACCCAGCAATTTTGTTCATTACACGTATTAAGTCATAGCATAAATAATTTCTTGCTCTTCTGATTCCCGAACAGGCACTTTTTCTTCTTTTTTTCCTCACCTTGTGCCACTGAGACCACATATTGATTGAAATCCATAACCTGTCAGGGTGTGAGAGCACACAGGCTACGGCGTTCCCAGGCTCCATCCGCCATGTGTCCAAGCTCCCCAGGAGAGGCGAGGGAAGCCTCATGCCCCTGTGAGGGCAATGCGGCACGCCGACCTCACAGCTGTCACCGTACGCTCGGATTGTCACAACAGCTTACAACAGATTAGGGGAAGTGGCTGTGATTGGCATATTAAGAAAACCAGTTGACATCAGCATACTCAACTAGGTAGGCCTAAACCTGCTGGCTCCCCAGTGGTACCTCTAAGTGTAGCTATCCTTTCTTTAATTAATGAATGGTGTTAGCAATTAAATGCAAAGCATGCAATAGTCCTAGTGCATCCTTTGCAATCCAATTTCATCTTTTGCTGTGAGCTAATGAAGGGTAAACAAGGAGCTGAGATAAACTGGGCTGATAAGGAACAGAGCTAGTATATCTCCTTGGCCTCATTTGCACAAGTCCCAGAAATGTGTCTATGGGCAACCACCAGACTGAGATTTATTTGTTTGCTCAACTTGATTAATAATTTTGCACTTTTGACTTGGTTTAGTGTTTTCTTTACATTTGCCCAGATATTTGCACCAGATAACTAGCAAACGACAGCTTAAAAGGCATTAAGTAGGCAAATATACAAACACACCCTTCTATGTCTGCCTTAGGTTTTCATGTGAATGACACGTGTCAGCCTGATCAAGGCAGAGGGATGCAATGATTTACTCTTTGTGAAATTGTTCACAGCCATGTTTGTGTGAAAGGTTGTTCAAGTGAATCAGTTTCACTCAATAGCACTGTGGAAAAATAGGTAAAGTGCTAAACAGACAGGTGGATCCAGTCAGCCTTTTGTGTATTTTTGCTAAATCTCTGGGAAGGGTCAAGGGATCCTATTTCCCCCTGCAGCAGTAAAAGCCACAGAACTCCTCCTAGAGGCTTTGGGAGACAAGTTCTTGTGTCTCCCAGGGGCCAGGGTGGGATCCTGCCTTGAAATCATCTCTTATGGATGCAGATCAGGTGGGGAGCAGCAGGTAAGATTTCGAAAAATAGTCCTTAGGGCTTCAGGCTAGGCAGTGTAATTTTGAGTGTCTGTGCCCAAAGGCTTGCCTGCTTTTCCCAGAAACTAGCTCACTCTGAAAAACCAGCCTTTTAAAACTGAAGATCTACAGTCTCATGCTGTATGGATGACAGAGTTCACCTGTCTAAAAGAGGTATTCAGCAAAATGGATTTTGAAACCACAGCTTAGGGTTGGACATTATCAAAAAGCAGCTGGTTGTAAACATCATGCAGTATCCCCCTTGCACAGCTTTTAAGTGTGCATTTTAAGGTGAGCTGGTAAAGCAGCCTAGAATCCTTGCTAGCCTTGTTGGATGGGCACCCTGCTTCTCTGCTCCATGCTCACTCACCGACCCAAAACAGCCTTCACTTGTGCTGTTTCCACCCACAGAAAAAGCACTGGTCTTGGTGTCAGCAGAGTTTGTATCCAATAATTGAGGTCTCCAAGGAGGTAAAAATCAATTCTTGGCTCTAAGTCCAGCAATATTCTGTATCAGCAGAACTGTGTAACTACGCTGTGATTACAGTGGTTATAGTACAAGTTAGTTAACTACTACCAAAATGAGGGGGCGGAGAGGAAGACAAGTATTTCATCTTTTAAGTCACATTGCACTTTGTTTCTGTCAGTGTTTTCCCCTGCTGGGAAAAGAAAAGAAAAGAAAAAGAAAAAAAGAAAAAGGAGGTGTTGCTGTGTCTGGGCAGGACAAAGAGAAAAATTGCAAAGCTATGCAGCACAAAGTGGTCCAGGTCTGCATCTTCCTAAAGCTTGCTGGTGTTTGTCCAGGGGCTTGTAATTTTTATTTTGTTTTATTTTTAATTTTAGCTACACTACTTTTCCTGCTAGAATAAAAGGAAGACTGGCAAACCTTCTCGATATTTCAAGCTCTACCTGTCAAGTCCTGCCTAAGGACTTTGTGGTTTTCTAGAAGTACCTTCACACCTTTCTTCTACACTCTGAGGGAGACGTCTCTCTGCTTGTCACCCATACACCAGTGTAGGAGGGTCAGGCTTTTGCATGTACAGAAATACAGTTCCAAGAGAAGTACAGGTATGATTTTTGCCCAGAGGTGTTGAGCTGGGATGTATGAGTAGGTTGCGTTGGAGGCAGAAACAAGAAGAGCACCTTGCAACTTAGCTCTCCTGAATGGAGACTAAAGATATTTCACATCTTTCATGTTAAATTATACAAAGGACCTAAAACCCTGTAGTCCTCCACACTGGCAGACTTTCAGAGGGATAGGGGATGCTGCCCCAGGTCACTGGCAGCTGTAAGGGGAACTGATAGCAGTCCTACAAAGTTACCCCTACTAGGGGTTCTGTGCTGATTTCATCCCACTGAACTATCTCAGCAAGCAAATAATGATGGTTTTATGCAAGTGGGGTGTTTTCATTTGCTGCACACAATGCTGTGAAACATTTGTCAAGGTAGGATAGCAATATTAAGGTGTGAAATGAGATCAGCATTTTGTAGCCAGAATTGCAGCGGTTAATGAAATAATCTTATTGATTATTAGAAATAAAAGTAAAGATTTTAAATTCAGGGGAGTATAATATATTGCGTGGAGATGCTGAGGAAACCCCGTCATCTACACTGACACTCTTGTTCTCACAACTTTAGCTGCAAGATAAAGTATTGAAAGAGAATTGCAAGCATCCATTATTTGAACAGAGCTATTTTTTTCCAACTCATCTGAGGAATTAATTTTTGGGATCAAAATAATAGCAAAATAGTGTATATGTAATTGCAATTATGTATACTGTATGTAAGCCAATTTGTTCATTTATATGACTGGTATAAGATTCTTTTATTTTGAAACTGCTTTTGCACCTTGAGGGAAGTGACTGAGAAATGCACACGGGCAACCTTCACTGTTACTATTATACCCCCATAATATATTTGCAATTTAGGCCAATCTTCTCTTGCTATATCTTACCTAAAAATTAGGCAAACTTCAGGACTGAAGTTGAACCCTCACCAGTCCAGGATAAACTGTCAAAGCATTGCTGAGGGATTTGACCAAGCAGTTCCAATTAATATCACGCTAAATCCCTATGCACAGCTTTAAAAATTGAGCCCTAAAGGACTAACCTGTTTGCCTACATTCTTTATTATTATTGTTATATCACCAGGATTTGTAGAGATAGGTAACATCAGTTCATCACTGCCACCACCTGGTAAAACTCCAAAACCCTGTATTTATGAGTACAGGGGTATTTGAAATGTAATAAAGGGGTTAAAGAAGAAAAAGCAAATCTTGGAGGTCATCATCCTAAACCAGTGCTTCAGTGTGGAATGAAAATCTGGACTCACACAATATCTTTCCAGTCTGCCTAGAGTGGAAAGATAAGACCAAACTTCCAGAGATGTATGTGGCTTGGGTTGGGGTTTTTTATTGATTGATTTTATTTTATTGATCGTGGGTGTTTAACAAAGGAGACTGGGAGTGGCTAGATGAGGTAAACCTTGCTAGGAAAGACAGTAATAGCATCCTTCAGATCCTGGTTGTTCTGCAAAACTGTTCATGTCTCACTGGAATTTGCTTTTCATTCCTCTGCATGTTGACAACATTTGCTTTCCTGAGCAAGATACTTAGGACTAAAGTAGTGCTGATGGGCTCTCTCCCATTTCCACTACCATCCTCTTCCCTCACTTCCTGATACCCAGATAAACCGCTCTGGGCCACTTATCTCCCAGGAACACTTTGTGTTCCTCCTAAATCTTTAATCCTGCTTTATAACATCATCTCTCTAATCCTGTAATGCTTCAGTCCTTACTCCACCTGCTAATCAGACAGTGCCAGGAAGTCCTGCAGTCCAGGTGGGAGTTCACGGTACCCACAACAGTGCAGGAGCTGGAGGGTGGCATGGTTACCTGCAGGAGTGTATCTCAACATCTCACTATCTACTCCATCCATAAATACTGCCATGTTCTCTGGGTGTGTGGTGTTTTCCTGTAATTTTTAAGCAGCGAGTTTCTGGGGCAAATGGGAGGAATCTGTATTAATGCTGACTGGGAAGCAGGTATGAGCTTTTGGGCTGAGTTTCCTGAAGGAGGATTCCTTGCTGCAGGTCATTTCTTCTGTTCAAGGACTAACAGATTTCATGCAATTTTAATAACTGTCATTAAAAATTGTCGTGGTTTTGCCCCGGCCGAGGGCCGCACCCCACACAGTCGCTTGTACTTTTAAAAGGAAGGGGGAGGGAAAGTTGGGGGAGGGGAAAAAGGGAAGGAAGAAGGAGGAAAAGAAACCACAACCTAGAAACCAGAACCACGCAGGTTGGGATAAGGATAGTTTACTAAATAATAACAGAAAACTAGATATAACAATAACAGAAGTTTAAAGTACAAAATAGATGAAACTGGTGATACACAATGCAGTTTCTCACCAAACCACAGAACCCAGGCCGCACAGCTTAGAGCCGTCCCCGAACCCGGAAACTGCCCGTCCTGGTGTTGTCTCCTCCTCTTCCCCCCATTCCCCCTTTATACTGAGCATGACGTAACTGGCATGGAATATTCTCTTTGGCCAGTTCGGGTCACCTGTCCTGGCTACGTCCCCTCCTTTCCCACTAGTAAGGAAGTATGCAGAGCTCTTTGGCCAGTTCGGGTCACCTGTCCTGGCTACGTCCCCTCCTTTCTCACTAGTAAGGAAGTATGCAGAGCTGAGAAAGGTCCTTGATTGCCCGGCAACAACTAGAAACATCAGGGTGCTATCAGCACTGTTCTCATCCTAACACCCAAACATGGCATTCCATCCACTGCTAAAAATAATTAACTCCATCATAGCTGAAACCAGGACATTATCCACCCCTTATTCCATACCATTTACGTCATGACCAGATCCAACAATTTTCTTTAGGTACAATCAGTTTCGTGTTTCACATACCCATATATGTATGTACACATGTATGCACACATACGTGCATACAGATCTTATTCCCTCAGTCTGTGAATCATCCCTCTGAAGTTGTTGAGTTCATTTAGTCCATGATTTTCAGGCTCCATTTGTCGTAACAGTTTCTCAGGATAATTGTATGTTCCATTGGCTCGTTGCATGCTGCATCTCAGGCTCTTGACTGATACACCTGGCATGGTCCATGCTCATAGTCTGTGGGTCAGAGTTTATTTTCAAAGGGAGAAAAAAAAGTTCTTAAGAGGCCAGGCTTTGGTTCCATCATCATGGCACTCATTCTTCATTAACTTGTATGACTCCGGCTATAATGCTATGGTACAACATACAGCAATCATAACAATAATGAATATACAATAATGGGTTATTTGGCAATTATTATAATTTCTACTCTATTAATTATATTGGCTATCATAACAATAATGAATATACAATAATGGGTTATTTGGCAATTATTATAATTTCTACTCTATCAGTTATATTGGCTATTCTCACCCAAAATCAAATCCCCTTGAGGTACACATCGAACTTCTCCATCCCTCTGCATTACCCACCAAGTACAGCCAGGTCCTTGAGCAAAAACAATTCCAGACATGGGTTTACCTTTGCCTGAAGCAGGGATGACCCAAACTCTCTTTCCCAATACACTCTTCATATGCACTACTGGGACTCCGTCTCCCTCTACAGTACGTGGAAATTTTGCCTGGGCAGGGCCAGCCCGATTGGTAGATCCCCTAGTGTTAACTAACCATGTGGCTTTGGCCAAATGTGTATCCCAATGCTTGAATGTCCCACCACACATTGCTTTCAGTGTAGTTTTTAAAAGTCCATTATATCGTTCAATTTTCCCAGAGGCCGGTGCATGATAAGGAATGTGGTACACCCACTCAATGCCATGCTCTTTGGCCCAGGTGTCTATAAGAGTGTTTCGGAAATGAGTCCCATTGTCTGATTCGATTCTTTCTGGAGTACCATGTCGCCAGAGGACTTGCCTTTCAAGGCCCAGAATTGTATTTCGAGCAGTGGCATGGGGTACGGGATATGTTTCTAGCCAGCCGGTAGTTGCCTCCACCATTGTAAGCACATAACGTTTGCCATGGCGGGTTTGTGGGAGGGTGATGTAATCAATCTGCCAAGCCTCCCCATATTTATATTTCATCCACCGTCCTCCATACCAAAGGGGCTTTAACCGCTTAGCTTGCTTGATTGCAGCACATGTCTCACATTCGTGGACAACTTGTGCGATGGCGTCCATGGTCAGGTCCACCCCTCGATCCCGAGCCCATCTATATGTTGCATCTCTCCCTTGATGACCCGAGGTATCATGAGCCCATCGAGCTAGGAATAATTCACCCTTATGTTGCCAGTCTAGATCTACCTGAGCCACTTTAATCCTAGCAGCCTTATCTACCTGATGGTTGTTTTCATGTTCCTCCATGGCCCGACTCTTAGGTACATGGGCGTCGACATGACGTACCTTTACAACAAGTTTCTCTAACCGAGCAGAGATATCTTGCCATAAGTCATCAGCCCATATAGGTTTGCCTCTACGCTGCCAGTTGTTCTTTTTCCACTGCTGCAACCACCCCCACAGGGCATTCGCCACCATCCATGAAGCAGTATAAAGGTAGAGCCTTGGCCACTTTTCTCTCTCAGCAATGTCCAGGGCTAACTGGATGGCCTTCACCTCAGCGAACTGGCTTGATTCACCTTTTCCTTCAGTGGCTTCTGCTACTCTTCTTATAGGGCTCCATACAGCAGCTTTCCATCTCCGATGCTTACCCACAATGCGACAAGACCCATCAGTGAACAGGGCATATCGCTTCTCATTCTCTGGCAGTTCGTTGTAGGGTGGGGCTTCTTCAGCGCGTGTTACCTCCTCATCCTCTGGTGACATCCCAAAATCTTTGCCTTCTGGCCAGTCTGTGATCACCTCCACGATTCCTGGGCGATTGGGATTTCCTATTCGAGCCCGCTGTGTAATTAGTGCAACCCACTTGCTCCACGTAGCATCAGTGGCATGGTGTGTAGAAGGAACCTTCCCTTTGAACATCCAGCCCAGCACCGGCAGTCGGGGTGCCAGGAGGAGCTGGGCTTCAGTTCCAATCACTTCTGAGGCGGCTCGAACCCCTTCATAGGCGGCCAGTATTTCCTTTTCTGTTGGAGTATAATTGGCCTCAGATCCTTTGTAGGCCCGACTCCAAAACCCCAACGGTCGACCTCGAGTCTCCCCTTGTGCTTTCTGCCAGAGACTCCAGGTCGGGCCGTTCTCCCCAGCTGCAGTGTAGAGCACATTTTTAATATCTGTCCCTGTCCGGACAGGCCCAAGGGCCACTGCATGGACTATCTCGCGTTTGATCTGCTCAAAGGCTTGCTGTTGCTCAGGGCCCCATTGGAAATCATTCTTCTTTCGAGTTACATGGTAGAGTGGGCTCACAATGAGACTGTAGTTTGGGACATGCAGTCGCCAAAAACCTATAACACCTAAGAAAGCTTGTGTTTCCTTTTTGTTGCTTGGTGGAGACATAGCTGCTATTTTATTAATAATGTCCATTGGGATCTGACGACGCCCATCCTGCCATTTTATTCCTAAAAACTGGATTTCTCGCGTAGGCCCCTTGACTTTACTTCGTTTTATAGCAAAACCGGCTTCTAAAAGGATTTTAATTACCCTGTTTCCTTTTTCAAAAACTTCCTCTGCTGTGTTGCCCCATACAATGATGTCATCAATATACTGCAGGTGCTCTGGTGCATCACCCTTTTCCAGTGTATTCTGGATTAGTCCATGGCAGATGGTGGGGCTATGTTTCCACCCCTGGGGCAGACGATTCCACGTGTATTGGATGCCTCTCCAGGTGAAAGCAAACTGTGGCCTGCACTCTGGCGCCAGTGGGATCGAGAAGAAAGCATTCGCAATGTCGATTGTGGCGTACCACTTGGCTGCCTTCGATTCCAATTCATACTGGAGCTCTAACATGTCTGGCACAGCAGCACTCATACCTGGAGTGACTTCATTTAGGCCACGATAATCTACTGTCAGCCTCCACTCTCCATTGGACTTCCTCACTGGCCATATGGGACTATTAAAGGGTGAGTGGGTTCGGCTGATCACTCCCTGATTCTCCAGTTGACGAATCAACTTATGGATGGGAATCAGGGAATCTCGGTTAGTACGGTATTGTCGTCTGTGCACCGTCGTCGTAGCAACTGGCACTTGCTGTTCTTCAACCTTCAACAACCCCACAACAGCAGAGTCCTCCGAGAGTCCAGGCAAGGCACACAGTTGTTCAATTCCTTCTGTTTCCAAAGCAGCTATTCCAAAAGCCCATCGGTACCCTTTTGGGTCTTTAAAATACCCTCTACGTAGATAATCTATACCTAAAATGCACGGAGCTTCTGGACCAGTCACAATGGGGTGTTTTTCCCAGTCCTTCCCAGTTAGGCTCACCTCAGCCTCTAGCACAGTTAGTTGTTGGGATCCCCCTGTCACTCCAGAAATACAAACGGGTTCTACCCCTTCATGATTCGATGGCATTAGAGTACACTGGGCACCAGTATCCACCAGAGCTTTGTACTCTTGTGGATCTGACGTGCCAGGCCATCGGATCCACACAGTCCAATAAACCCGATTATCCCTCTCCTCCACCTGGCTGGAGGCAGGGCCCCTCTATTGCTGCTGATCATATTTGTTTTCCACTGGTTGCATAAAGGACTTAGAGGTCCCTTCAAGAGGATCAGACACATCAGACATATAGGTAGGCCTTCCAGTTGGTCTAGGGAACTGCCCAGTAGAAACTGGTGCAGCCTTCTTCCTGGCAGAATCTCGT
Source organism: Porphyrio hochstetteri (assembly GCA_020800305.1). Classification (NCBI taxonomy): domain Eukaryota; kingdom Metazoa; phylum Chordata; class Aves; order Gruiformes; family Rallidae; genus Porphyrio; species Porphyrio hochstetteri. Next base: position 107,998,245 of record CM036907.1, read on the forward strand.
TGTGCGAATGTTTTACCCCGCAGCTCATTTACTCGTGCTCGAAGGGCTGAGGTGGGCTGCATATCCCATTCCCTCATGTCCTCTCCATGATCAAGCAGGTAAAACCACAATGTACGTCGTGGTGTGTATTCTCCCTCTTGGAACGATGGACGCTTTCTCCCAGTAGCTGCAACATTGCTCCATACGGGTTGGGAGTTGGACACATTGTTGTCAAGTCGTTGAACCAGTTTTTCTACTGCTGCAATGACGGAGAGGGAAACACTGTCTTGGTATTTCCTGAGTCGGCAGGCCACCTCATTTACGGTTGGTGGATCCATATCAGTCCAGTCAATTACTGCCAGTGAATTGGTGTACCCTGCTGGTGCACTTCGTACAACCTTACGCCACATAGCTGGAGTGCATAGGACTTCATCGGGATCAGCGGGAAGCCGTGAATTGTCCAGATCATAATAAATTATCTCCCGTACAGCTAATTCTCTCAGGTGCTGGATAGCTGTCTCTATGCTGTTACCCTTGGGTGTCTGACATGTAATATATTCCTTTATGGGATATCTTTCCTGCACACTTGACAGTAGTCGCCTCCAGAGGCTGAGGACTTCCGGCCTCCTCCCAATTGCTTTGTCAATTCCTCCTTCTCTAGCTAGGGATCCCAACTGCTTGGCCTCTCTGCCTTCTAACTCCAAACTATTGGCCCCGTGATCCCAACATCGGAGCAACCAAGTGATAATGTGCTCACTTGGGTGGCGGGTGAAATCTTTTCGAACCTCACGCAGCTCACTCAAAGTCAGGGATCGGGTAACAATCTCTGGTTCTGCCTCCTCCTGATATCCTCGAGATGGCCCTGGTTGATCATCATCATCATCCGTCACTGTGCGAACTGATTTCTTTGTGCATTTCCTCTTTTGTACGGGAGCAACAGACACTGGTGTGGGTTGGTTTTTCGGATCATCTGCAGTGTCTGCTGTAGAGATTACAGTAGCTGCAGTGTCAGCCCCAGTGGTTGCAGCAGCTATAGTATCTGCCAGTCTGTTTCCTTTCCCTTCTCCCTGACAGTGCTGACAGTGCTGACAATGCTGCCTGCTATCAAGCAGTGTTTGATAAATAGTGGCCAGAGCCCAGCACAGTGCAGTAAGGTGTCCATCTCTGGGAAACCTACAGCAATTTTTCTTTAGGTATGCAGTCACTTGATCGGGGTCTTGTAGCTGTTCAGGAGTGAAGTTCCAAACCATCGGGCGTGAGAAAGTACCTAGGTACTTGCCCATACTTTGCCACATGCCCTGCCACTCGAGATTATTCTGTCTCGGAGAAAGCTCTTCAGTGGTATTCATAAACCTATGCTTGATATATAACAAAAACTGAACCATCTGCCCCAAACCTACCAATAGCAAAATGCTAGTTTGGATATCCCAGAGATATTGAAGGTTTTCAAAAATTGTCATAAGAGCTGTTGTATTTAGCCCAAAGGAAAAGAAAGCAGTGCTGTTATTAACCCCTCCCTGTCCAAAGAATGGACAGGACAGCAAAACCTCATACAAGTACCAGATTAAGCTCATGGTCATCGATATTATTGTATCATAGACCGATATCATAAAATACACTATAATGAAGTATGGGAACAAATATGGGAGCCGCAGACCTGAGAGAGTAAAGAATCCTGCCAGGATTGTATACAGCATGCGATGGTTTTGATACCACAGCCTTGTGAATAAATACCACAGCATCGTGACCAGAGATTGCTTAAACAACAGTGCTCATCTTAATTGCGATAGTTAGGGTCAGATCTACCGTTATCCCAACCGTTCGTGCCCCACGTTGGGCGCCAAAATGACTGTCGTGGTTTTGCCCCGGCCGAGGGCCGCACCCCACACAGTCGCTTGTACTTTTAAAAGGAAGGGGGAGGGAAAGTTGGGGGAGGGGAAAAAGGGAAGGAAGAAGGAGGAAAAGAAACCACAACCTATAAACCAGAACCACACAGGTTGGGATAAGGATAGTTTACTAAACAATAACAGAAAACTAGATATAACAATAACAGAAGTTTAAAGTACAAAATAGATGAAACTGGTGATACACAATGCAGTTTCTCACCAAACCACAGAACCCAGGCCGCACAGCTTAGAGCTGTCCCCGAACCCGGAAACTGCCCGTCCTGGTGTTGTCTCCTCCTCTTCCCCCCATTCCCCCTTTATACTGAGCATGACGTAACTGGCATGGAATATTCTCTTTGGCCAGTTCGGGTCACCTGTCCTGGCTACGTCCCCTCCTTTCTCACTAGTAAGGAAGTATGCAGAGCTGAGAAAGGTCCTTGATTGCCCGGCAACAACTAGAAACATCAGGGTGCTATCAGCACTGTTCTCATCCTAACACCCAAACATGGCATTCCATCCACTGCTAAAAATAATTAACTCCATCATAGCTGAAACCAGGACAAAAATATACCACACTTTTAGGTCACAGGTTTCTTCTTTAGTAAGAAGCCACAGTGCAAGATTTCCTGCAAGGTATTGGTCAGAAAACGAAGTCAATATAAATGTAATAAATTAGAAAGAATAATATGGGCTGTGGGAAGGTGGCTAAAGTCACTGTTATGTTGATGGTTTTATTTCCCCCCACCCCCTTTAGCTTGGCACTTTTTATATAACTTACATTATCACAACTGTCTTTGTGCCAGGAGGAGTGAAGTACTCTCCTGTTCCAAGCTTCTGCTACTTTAGATAAGCCAGCAATAATTATTTCTGAGCGAAACAAAATTAACCCTCACAATGGAGCCTGAGTCCACTGCTGAGTTCCGATTTGGAAGTCATTTGTCTTGAGATACAAAGGCCCCGATTCCCCATAGTACCAAACTGTATCCGTGTAGACTCAGAGTTATGCCAGCAAACCAGAAGTCTTAAAACTGGTATTATAAATCTGTCATCATGGTTTTATTGTAACTCTATGTTGTTGTAAGTCCACAGCAAGGATTATGCTTTGGGAATAAAGCATAGATGAAGCCCGTTTCCCCATTAATTTACATACCAGAGGCACAGTATTCTGCTACCATTACAGTCAGAGAGGCTGTGAGTCAGGGTTTCTTGTGTGCCTGTCTTGAGGAGGACAGCCTGAAGTTTAAGTAAGACAGTAGAGTATAACACGAAGAAAATAAAGAGGTAACACGTAGAAAAGAAAGGGGTAAAAAGCTGAAGAGAAAGGATGAGATGAAAAGCATGAGGCAAAGGTGAGGGTACTAAATGACCTCTTGAAGTCCCTTTCCCCTGTTTCCTATGATTTTGTAACAGATAATGGAGGGTCCTGTTTTAGCAAACCCCATTTCATGTTATATGTTTCCCTTGCCTGCGTTTTGAGACTGTTAATGCTACTATACTGATGGAAAAAGTACAGCACGGCAGAAATAAGAGAATACCAAGTGTGTTCTCTGCTTTTAGGCCAACACAAGGGACTGGATTTGTACTTAAGTAATACAGAAGTTGTCATTTAAAAGTAGCATTACCTGAATTCCCATCAAATTATAAAAAAGAGGCAAAATAACAGAAAAGGAAAATGACAGATGACTGTAAAGAAAAATAAATAGATGTTGTTTCTCTGCTTTAAAGTGTTTGATGGTTATGTACACCAGCAGATAGTGTGATATATTTATCTTAATCTGCGGGAGAGTGGTGTCTGTGGAAGACATCTCACAGTATACGTATGTTCATATTCCATAATCTGTTAGCAAGTGCAGCTCCTCTGGCTGATAAGAAAAAGCATTTCTGCTGACTCCTCCCACTGAGTAATTCAGTAAAACCACAGCAAGAAGAAGGGCATACCCTCATGTACAAAGAGGTTTAGACAGCTAATAATCCTGAACTGGGCATGCCCACCTGTAGCAAGCCTGATATCTGTTGAAGGTGAGTTTGCATACACAGCATAGACATACCTCCCTAATCCTTCACGCTTATGCATGCCTCAGTGAAATCTAGCGTGCCCCTCTTCCCAGTTATCCACGGGTGGGCAATTAGAAGTGAAGTAGGCGGACAGATGTTGAGCAAGCACTGAGACGTCACCATTCATCATCAGCTAGCAGATACTGAACTTGGCTGACTACCCCATCTTAGTCAGATAGTTTGGTACATTGTCTCTCAGAACTAGGTTTTTGACTCAGGTTCTTAAATTGTACTAGAAGTTCACTCCGTAAATCATGCAAAACCGAAGGATGGGATTGGCTTCATTTTTTGCCGACAAGCAAAGTTATTAGAAATTCAGACCTTTTACAAGCAGTTTTGCTTCTCTGTTTGAATCTCACCTTTCATCTCAAGATAGCATCGCTGCCTATTTAAAAGAGAAAAGGGCATTTGGCCAGCTATTAAATTGAATTCCTTTCCTCCATCCTGCATGTGCTTAGTCTTGCATACAAAGCATAAAAGGCAAAACCAAAGGTCTAATAGATGGGACCATAAGGAGTTTCACATGCCATCTCTGAGTAAAAGAGATCAAACAAAGACTTTCGGGAGCTCAGAAACATGTCATCATATGTGGTATTTCTCTTGTCAGCAGCAAAGCTGTCTCTAATGCACAGCACACTTAGCAAATCAAGAATGCTTCAGGCCAAATTTGGGTAAAAGCTAAAGCTTTGCCTCCCACAGGTTTTATCTGCAGCTGCTGAAGCAAACATTTCTACCTCCCCTCTCTCAGTGAATGGGAGATTGTGTTTCAGACCATTGTTTTCTGTAGACACTTATTAACCCTGTTGAATTTAGAGCAGGGGATTGCACTCAATATCTATTGATTAGCAGTCAGTGCTGCAGTAATCCTTAGGCCTTGATCAATTCAGGCTGTTGACTAGGACTTGGTACACAGCAGTGCCCTTTCCAGCAGTCATTGATATGCATGCAAGGATGTGGGAGAGGCAGGAGGGAAGGTTAGCGTGAAGTCAAGTGTTTATACATTACAGGAAATTCCTGGTGAGGTGATGGCAGCTTTTATCATAGCCTGACAGAGTACAGGGTTTAAATCATGCAAGCGTACATCAAATCAAAACACTTCTTGAGACAACATCGGAAAACATAATCCATTATTCAGTGACTGCAAATAATAATAAGCCCTGCCTAGGTAGAAAAAGAATCAGCAAATTCTTCCAAGCTCATCTCCTCCAATTAACAGTAATATGATAAAGCTTTATGGATCATTTGTTTTCTCTCTTTGCTCATCCTTTCTACTCAGAACTGAAAGTGATTTGACATAGCACTTATTTCCAATAGGGAACTGCCTTCTCCAAAACATGTCTCTTGCACTGCAGCCAAACTACAGAGATGCCTATTTATTCAGAGTACAGCTTGACATTTTTTTTGACATGCTGTTCATTTTGTCCTTCTGCTAGCTTTCATTCAGCACTGCCTTCCGTCTCTGATTTACAAGCAGGGATGGCGTACCTTGGGAAGACCCTAGTGTATCCTTTTTCCAGCTGCCCGCCAGATTTCCCCTCCAGCTCAGATGCCTGTGTGGCAGCCACCAAATTATAACTTCCACAAAATAAATAAGAAACTGCAATGCCCTTTTTTTTTTTACCCCCTTTTAAATTTTTTTTTAATTTAATATTTCAGTCTGAAAACAATGGCAATTCAGAACTGCTGATTCAGGAGCTGTCCTTTCGGTATGTGAGCAAAGACCCCCGGGAGAGGTATAGGGCAGACAGCTGAGGACAGGATTAACTTTAGCTAATTCCAAGTAAGTTTTGACTCTTCATGAGTCAGAACCCTTTGAAAATCAAAACAAAATATCTGCAGATTTAGAACCTTGCATTTGTAAGGAAAATGCATATAAGGACCTTGCTCCTGGAATAGTCTGAAACACCAGAGATATATCGGCTTGTAATATGCAATTGTGTCTGTGTGTTTCCTGATGGGTTTCATAGGGTGAGTCTAGTGGATGGCTGTGGTTAAGTGACAGAGAAAATGAATAGGGTCTTTGATTATGCAATTGATTCCCTGGTGATCAGATGTGACTGGAACAATCTATCTGCTTGGACACTGTAATTCTTTTTCATATTGAATTAGAGTACTGCTACAATTCTGAAACAAGAGCTGTTTGATACTCATTTTTCTGTCATCCATCCCTCTCTCCCCATGTGTGAACATAGCCTTACTATAAGCACCACATGGAAAGGAAATAGCGTGGGGGGAAGCATCTGAACATCTAACTGTGGATTTCCTTCCAATGGACTACCTAGTAATCAGCCCAATCACCTGTCCAGTTACTTGCCTAAGGATGCCATTTCTTATTTATTGACAGGAAGGATTCAGTAACACTCTCCTTTTTTATTTTTCTCATGACCAGTTTTCAATGAAGTCTTGAAATCTCTGATTCACATAAAGGTAGAATAGATTCTAGAACAAATAGGTGTTTACTATACATTCACAGAATCACAGAATGGTTGAGGTTTCCAAGGACCTCTTGAGATCTTCTAGTCCAACCACCCTGCTTAAGTAAAGGTCAATAGGAGCAGGCTGCCCAGGACCATATCCAGTTGGGTGTTGAGTATCTCCACAGATGAAGATGTTCACAACATCTCTGAGCAATGTGTTCCAGGGTTCAATCACCCTCATAGTAAGAAATATTTTCTTGTGTTCAGATGAAATGTGATGTGTTCTAATTCGTGCCCATTGCCTCTTGTCCTGCCAGCAGACTCTACTTAGGCTCTACTTACTGGTCCCTCATACTCATTCTCTCCCATCAGGTATGTATACACATCAGTAAGATTCCCCTCGAGTCTTCTCTTCTCCAGGATCTACAGTCCCAGCTCTCTAAAGCCTACCTTCATATGAACAAAGTTCCAGTCCCTTGATCATTTTCATGACCCTTCACTGGGCTTACTCCAGTATGTCCATCTGTCTCTTATATAGGGGGAGCCCAAAACTGAACACCACACTCCAGATCTGTCTCACCAGTGCTGGGTAGATAGGATGGATTAACTCCCTTGACCTGCTGGCAATGCTCTGCCTGATGCAATCCAGGATGATGTTTTCCTCCTCTGCTGTCAGGACACAATGCTGGCTCATGGCTAGCTTGTTGTGCCCCCTTCCCACTCCAAGGTACTGCAGAGAAGTTTTTCAGCTGTTTGGCCCCCAGTGTTTATGGGTGCTTAGGTTTTTCCTCCCCAGGCACAGAACTTTGTACTTCCACTTACTGAACTTTATCAGATTTCTCTCAGCTCAATTCCCCAGCTTCTCAAGGTCCCCCCACTCCACACAGTGTTACAGTATCATCTGTAAACTTTCTGAGGGTGAAATATGTCCCACCTTCCAGGTCACTAATGAAGAGCTTAAACAAGAGCAGCCTGGGTATTGAATTCTTGTCGTCACTACTGGCTTGCTTTCCAGCTAGACTTAGTGCCACTGATCACAGCCCTCTGGACCTGGATGCCCAGCCAGTTTTCAATCCACCTCACTCTGCAACCTATACTTTGTCAGCTTGTCTGTGAGGATGCTATGGAGATGTTGTCAGAAGTCTTGCTAAAGTCAAGGTAAACAGCGTCCATTGCTCTCCCATCATCCACCAAGGTAGTCATCTCATTGCAGAAGGTTATCATGATGGCTAGGCATGATTTCCCCTTTGTAAAGAAGCTCAGGATATTACTGACAAACATTACTAACTGACAAACACTAAAACTCTGTGTATAAACATGCCTTTGCTACATGCTAGCCAGTGTGAGATAATACTTCAAAATCCCTATAAGCTGTAGTAAGGGAATATGCTAACAGACAAGATGAGTAACACAAATACCTATAAACAGCTTATATGTGCATATATATTTAATGTGTACATTTGCTGCAGCAAGGCAACATCAATGTTCATCTTGCATAATATTCATCCAATGGTGGTATGACATATTATGAAAGGAGAGCACATGGGCCTGGACACTTTTTATACTCTGTTCCTCTTATACTGCCCCAGCATCTCAAATGGCTGTATTAGGAAATTTAGAGTGTACAACCTTTCTTAGTCCTTTTACCATCCATTTCTGAATCTGTGATCCTGAAGTTTGTCTAAACCCTCGCCCCTGCTATTTCTGTCTTACTCAAAACCTCCTGTAGCAACAAATTCCAAAACTTCTCTACCTGCTGTGTAAAGACACACTTTCTTTTATCTGTTGTAAAATGACCCCTTTCTAGTTTTATTGTGCCCCTAGCTTATGAAGTGAGAATCAAGTAACTATTCGTTCATGCAGCCTACTTTCTGCTCTCCAGACTGAGTCCTGAGTGTTTCAGTTTCTCCTGACACAGCAGCTGCTCCATTCCGCAGACAATTTCAGCTGCCTGTCCCTGTGTGCTTTTGAACTCCACCACACTCTTTTTGAGATGCAGCAGTCAGAGCTGCACACCAGATTTTTGTAAAGCGTCATAATGATGCCTTATGCCTTGTTCCTGGCCTGATGATGCCCAATACTGAGTTGGCTTTTTTTTGGCTGCAGCTGCACACAGAGTTGCTGATTTCAGTGAAATGCTGAACAGTGAATCTAAGATCCCTTTCCAGAATAACGTCTGAGTTCTGAGCAGAAAGTCAGGCTGATGAGCCAGGCATGATTTCTAAGGAAAGGCTTTCCTTAGAAGCAAAAGAGAACAAATGTGCCTCACTACAAGAAAGACATCGAAGCCCTGAAGCATGTCCATAGAAGGGCAACGAAACTGGTAAATGGTCTGGAACACAAGTCTTGTGAGGAGCAGCTGAGAGAACTGGGACTGTTTAGCCTGGAGAAAAGGAGGCTCAGAGGAGACCTCACTGCTCTCTACAACTACAGAGAGTAGTGGTGAGCTGGGTGTCAGCCTCTTGCAGATAAGTAGCAATAGGACAAGATGGAAAGGCTGCAAGTTGCACCAGAGGAGGTTCAGGTTAGAAATTAGGAGACATTTCTTCTCATAAAGAGCAGTTAGGCATTGGAATGAGTTGCCCAGGGAGGTGGTGGAATCACTGTCCCTCAGGGTGTTCAAGGAAAGGTTGGATGAGGTACTTAGGGACATGGTTTAGTTAGTAATATAAGTGTGTGGTGGTTTAGCCCTGGCTGGAGGCCAGACGCCCACCAAAAACAGTCTACTACTCCCCTTCCTAGTTGGACAGGGGAGAAAATATGTATCAAGAGGCTCAGAAGTCAAGATAAGGACAAGGAGAGATCGTTTTATCAGCAAAGGTGTGGGCAAAACAGACTCGACACAGAGTGAAGGAAAAACTATCTAATTTATTACACTAAAAAAGAACAGTCAAAACCGGAGTCGGGGGCACAACCAAACGTTAAAACAAACGCAACCAGATCTTAAAACACATTCCCCCCACCACTCCCTTCTTAGCAGACTTCACTCTAGTCATGATTTCACTCCCTTCTTCCCCCCCACATCATAGCATGGGGAGGGGCAGGGACTGGGAGATGGGGGCTTGGGTCAGTTCCTTGCAAGTTGGTTTCCTTCTCAGCCGGGGCAGGCTGGGGGGGGGGGGAGGGGGGGTGTGTGGGGTGTGTCCCACCCACGGGAGACAGTCCTCCACAAACTTTCTCCAACGTGAGTCTCTTCCCCCAGGGCTTTATCTCTTCATCAGCTGCTCCGCCATGGCTCACTGCTATGGTGGGCAGTCATAAAGCACAATGTCTCTCAGTGCTGGTCCTCCATGGGGTTACAAGCCCCCCAGCAAACCTGTTCCAGTGCAAATCTCTCTCTCATCTCTGTGTCTCTGAGTCTCTTCATGGCTGCAAGTGCTGGCAGGGGCTTATCCCAACGTAGGGTCACAGCGTCTTCTCTATGTCTCCACCTGCTCTATCCAGCGCGGAGCCTCTCCATGGGTGGGGTCTCAGCCTTTTGCATGGACTGGGGGGGTGAACACTCGCTCTACCATGGGTTTCTCCACAGACTGCTGGGGCATCTTTCTCTCTGGCACCTGGGGCACCTCCTCCCCTGCCCTCCCCCACCTTGGTGTCAGCACAGCTTGTTACATCTTCTCACTCCCTTCTCCAGTGGCAAAATGCAGCTGCTTCTGGGTTGTTTTCTCCTATCTGTGATTCACAGAGGCGCTGTGACTATCTCTAGGCTGTGACTTTGGCCTTGAATTGTTTACACTTTGGAGCTGTGGAGAATTCCAGCAGCTCCTTACAGCAGCCATTTTCTGTACCGTTCCCTCCCAGCACCCAACCATGCAAAACTGCAACAAGGTGGTAGGGGGAACGGTTGGACTAGATGATTGTGGAGGTCTTTTCCAACCTTAATGATTCTGCGATTCTGTGAAATCAAGATAAGCCAACACAATTTGCACAGTCCTGACACTCAGGAGGCCACTGCAGTCCTCATCTCTACCTGTAGCTCTCACTCTTGCTCTTGCTTAGTCAAATGGAGACCTAAGCCATGCACCAGGCCTCCTTCAGACACCCAGCTTCCCCAGTTCCTTACTCCTCTTGTCCATTTGCCAAACATCCCACTTCATATTAGCAAGCCCTGACACCAGGACACGTGTGGTGGTTTGGCCCTGGCTAGAGGCCAAATACCCACCAAGCTGCTTGCTCACTCTCCCCCTCAGCCGAAAAGGGGAGAAAATATATATTGGGAGGCTTAGGGCTTGAGATAAGGACAGAGGGATCACTCTCCAATTAGTGCAATGGGCAAAACAGACTCAGCACAAAATAAAGGAAAGAAAAGTGATTTATTACTACTACAACTAATACACCCAGTGAACGAGAACAAGATAAGAATGAGAAGCGGCCAGGTCTTAAAGCACCTTCCCCCCCCCCCCCCCCGCCCCTCTTAGCAAACTTAAACCTAATCACTATTTTACTCCCTTTTTCCCCCCTCAACATGGTGCGGGGAGGGGCAGGGAATGAGGAGTGGAGTTCCCGCAATTCCTTACAAGCTGCTTTTCTTCCCCAGATCTTAACACTTCTATTTCCCCCCACCCCTCCCTTCTTCGCACACTTGACTTTAATCATCAGTTTGCTCCCTTCTTCCCTTCCATCACAGCACAGGGAGCGGCAGGGAATGGGGAATGGGGGTTTTCAGTCCGTTTCTCCCAAGTTGTCTTCCATCTCAGCTGGGCAGGGGCATTCCACACACACACACACACTTCCCCTGCGGCGCTGTGGGGTCCCACCCACGTGTGAGTCATGTCCACGAACTTCTGCAGCGTAAGTCCTCTCTATCGGGGAGTCATCTCCTCAGCACAGGCCTCTCAGCAGGACTCCCCTCCGTAGGGAGCTGACATTCAGGCCCAGACCCCCTGGCCTGGTACCCCACAAAGTCACAAGTCCCCTGGCAAACCTGCTGAGGCGTGGATCAATCTCTTCACAGGGCATAAATGTCTCTGCTCCCCATCCTTATCCATGGGCTTTCAGGGGACACCTGTTCACCCGTTTCACCATGGTCCACCACGAGCTGCAGAGGAAACTCGCTTTCCACATTCTTTCCCCCCCCCCCCTTTCGGGCCTGGCCTTGGTGTCTGTCTTACATCTTCTCACTTTTCGCTCCAGTGGCAAAGTGCGCCTGCCAGCAGGTTTTTTCCTCCGATATGTGATTCACAGAGGCGCTAAGACCAGCTCTGTTTGGCTCAGCCTTGAATTTGGCCTTGACTTGACCAATGTTTTGCAAAATATGGGGCTTGGAGAAAGTTTTCAAAAGCCACTGAAGCAGCACAGCTACACAAAACTGCAACAACATGACATCCTCTAATTCACCTGTTCTTCTGCACCAACCCCAGACACCCACACAACGCCTCCTCCCTACTCTTTACTCTTGCCAAGACTCTGGCCTTTTACCTTCTCACTTGTTTCAACCTTTGGTTATATTTTGTATATTTTTACTAGTTCTTTGGTCCTTCTTAGAGCACATAGAGCAGGATAAAACACTACAATGGATGCTAACAAAGATAGAGCAAAACAGTAGGTTGCTGCCTGACACAGGGTAAAAACCACCTACTCCATGGCCGTTGTCTCTGCTATCCATGGCCTAGCCTTACATAAAAGGTCATTCAAAAATGCTATAGCCTAGAGTTACATCCTGTGTGTTCCAGGCAATTATCACTGTGTGTTCCTGCCTCTCTAAACAAAGTGGAGGTAATGTTAGGAAATGGGTTGTAACCACATGCCCATCCCAGATGGCTCACCAGAGTGTGGCCACAAGCCTATTTGTGTGGCAGACACTATTGTGTCTATCATATGTATGTTTATTATGTTCCTATAAGGATTGTGGAGGGAAAGTTGTTCTTACCTTGTTCCTGTTCCATACTCTGAGATGGGGGAGGCCACCCTGAAAGAGGAGAATGTCCTCCCAACATGCACAACAGGGACCATTTTCCAGATTGACATGAAGTTGAAAGGGAGGTGGTGGCAGTCAGGATACCAACAGTACTGGTGGGGCTAGGAAGATGAAATGGGAAAAGGAAGTTCTGCATTACTTCCAAACTGTCTAATTAGGCAGTGAGACATCCTTGCCAAATCAAGCAGGGCAAAGTACTATAGCTAACAGAGAACATTGCAGGACTGGACTTGCAATCAGATGTCTGAGACTTTGTGGGGATTCCTCAGAAGCTGACTGCTTTTTATAAGGCATTTTCCATTATTTTAGTGGCATAAATAAGCAAAGAATGTGAATTAGATTCAGACCTCTGTTTCTCAAGAAAGTCAAGTAGATCTGTCTATCTGGAAAAACATTCTGTTTGATTCTTTTGTTAAGTAGCATTGCCCTGTTTTGGTGTTGGTTGCTTTGTCCGTCAGAAGCTTTTGTGAGAAGAAAGATAACCTTCATCTTCTAGCAGTAGCTGTACTTGCTTCTGCAGTAGAGACAGACAGGCTATGACATATTTTTGGCTCCTGCATGATGTCTCAGATGCTCAGATGGACACTTTATCTGTGTACACAGTATCTGTGAGATGTAATACCTAAAATCGCGTTGGACTTTATTAAAAAGAGGACTCATCATTACTTTAGACTGGCATTTGCTTCTTCATTGTGAGACAATAAATGCAATGGATCATGTCTGATCTATAATTCTCTCTTTGAGAAATTCAAAACAGTTTTTGGCATTTCTGGCAGTTCTATTTGTGTGTATTTTCTAACTCTTTTCCATGCATTCATCTCTCAGCAATCATCAGTAATTATCACCAGGTAATTAAGCAATACAACTCACAATAGCAGGAAATTATTGAAATTAAGTATCTAGAAGAACTGAGAATTGAAAATAGAGGTTTCATATATGCATGCTTTAAAGGATGAATTTTCCTGTTTCAGAATACATCGCCCTTTAGCTATTCAAGAGAAAGAGGGAAAAGCTAAGTGAGAAGGATTCACATTTCCTAGCTGCAGGATTCCTCTGTTATATATCACTGGCCTATTCAAGGGACCACAGCTCTGACCCAGAATATAGTTCCTGCCCACAGAGGACATGACAGTTAAAAGCCAGATCTTAAACTGCAGCCAACTCCTACAGTTACAGCAGCAATGTTTAATACTGATAAATCTTAAGATCCTAGGTGCAGTGTATTGATATATCTCATATAACCATAAGGAAAGCTCACATCCGAAGAGTAGAAAGATGGAAAAATAGGCTTTAACTCTACCAAAATGTCTAAAATGCAGTTTTCAGAAACTTTTTCTAATCTTTAACTTCATCTGTTGAAACTGCAGAGTTTGTAAGCAGTTATTTTATCAGTTCCTTACTTGGATGGGCAAAGTACAGCTCCTTGTATTTTTCCCTACAAAATTAATAAATTCCCATGAACTTTGTCAGTTTGAACCCCCCTAATGCAGCCCCTGTCTCATGCTACACAGTAAGTACTGTTGTGTGGAAAAAACACCACCTGACAGCCAAACAGCATGTGGCCTTTAAAATAACTATATTAGGAAAATCTTGCAGAAGTGTATTATTTTGACTCAAGCAAAACAAAATAATTTTGGTCCACAATAATAACACTGTTCAGGAGTTGCAAAGAGATCCACTCACAGGCAAGTTTCAACCTCTGCCTGTCAGTGGTAGAAGGCCAGCTGCATAAAATAACACAATGATCTTTTTTTGATCTTTTTTTTTTTACCCACAAATAATATATCATGCAACCTGTGTTTCAATAAGTAGGCCAGACTCTGACTGCTCAGGGCTTTTCCATGTGTCTCTTTTGCACCAGATGTGAAGTTTTCCGGGTTTGGATTTGCGTTTTCAGATTTCTTCCAGGGATTTTTGTTTTGCTTTGGTTTTCTTTGTACAAAGTGGGAATGAGGAGGAGGGGACATCTCTTTACAATGGTGTAACAGTAGGGCAAGTGACATGGCACAAGGTTGCTCCTTCCAAGTGGTTTAGATTAAACAGAAGTTTGCCTTCTTGTGAATGTGAGTCCCAGCTAAGAGCAGCTTGGGAAGGAGATGAAGCTGGGACAGTAAACAGGTGAAGAGTCGGCTTGCTTTCTGCTTCTGCTGGGGACCTGGACAACGAATTACTGGTTTAGGAAGGTCCATTCACTCCTCCCTTTTTCAGCCTGACCCATAACATCATATAATCCATCTCAGGCCACAGCTGCAATGGCTGACAGATTTTTAGGGGTCTGATAGAAGTAAACAGTGCTTTTGTCTCTTGTGCTTTGGAGTGGAGCATACTGCAAGGCTGGGCTCTCCCGGGGACAAGGTAGGGTTGTAACATGCAGTTTACGATCCAGGAGGACTTTCCTGTTGATGGTAACTATAAGAGATATGAACAGACGTTTTCTATCTATGTGCCATAACTTTTAATTTCTATGCTTCTGTTTTTCTATGCTTTCCAAACCCTTCATTATTATGCCAAATTTGTGTTTGTGAAAGTAAGAATTGTGCATATAGTTACTAGCACTCATTAAGGGAACGGACAACTTTGAGTATATATTAGCACTACTGGTGTAAATCCAGCCAACTGAATATAGATTGAAAGCTATTTACATCCAATACATTTTTAATGATTCCTGTATCAGTTTGATAATGATATCAGTTAATGAGCTGACTGAATACAGATCTAGTTCCTACCTTATAAATTTTTTATCCTGCTATGCACTAATTGGCAAAGGTAACAGGTTGTCCTAAGAACCCTAACTGAATCTTGATTTTTCTGCACTTAAAACAGTAGAAAAATCATGATGAATCAGGAGACTGAATAAAATATACCAAGGCAGTAGATGTGCAGGGGTTTTATTTTTATTCTAGCAAAGATTTAGATATTGTCCCTTAGAGGATCCTTCTGTACGAAATGTCCAGCATACAGGTAGACATTTACCCAATATGATGGGTGGGTGTTTGGCTGAAAGATTGGACTAAAAAGTGTTGTAAATGGGATAACATCAGGCTGGTGGTTGGTCACTAGTGCTGTTCCCCAGGGCTCAATTTTAGGGCCAGTTCCTGTCAATGTTTTTATCAACGACCTGGACACCAGAGATGTGTGCACACTAAGTAAATTTGCTGATGATGCTAAATTAGGAGCTGTTGATTTCCTCAAGGGTAGAGAGGCCTTACAGAGCGATCTTGATAGATTAGAGCACAGGGCAAGCACTGACTATATGAAATTTAAGGAGGTTTAAGAAAGGTTTAGGGACAAGAGGCTGGAGTGCGGCCCTGCTGAAAGGGATCTGGGAATTCTGAATGCTAATAAGCTCAAGATGAGTCAACAATGTGCCCTGGCAGCTGAAAGGGCCAACAATATCCTGGGGTGTATTAAGTACAATCTGGCTAACTAGTTGAAAGAAGTGATTGTCCCACTAAACTCAGCACTGGTCCAGCCTCACATTAAGTATTGTGTGCAGTTTTGGACTACACAATAAAAGAAGGAAATTAAAATATTGGAATATTAAAGGAGAGCAACAAAGATGGTAAAAGGACTTACGAAGAATGGCTGAGAATACTAGGTTTGTTTAATTAGAGAAGAATGAAGAGTGACCTCAATGCTCTCTACAACTTCCCCATAAGAGGGAGGAGCTGGTTCTCTTCTCTCAGCTGTTCAGTGATAGGACACAAAGGAATGGCTTAAAGCTGCATCAGGAATTTCAGATTGGCTGTTAGGAAAATGTTTATCACTGAAAGGTTGATCAAGCACTGGAACAAGATCCTGAGGTAAATGGTCATGGCTCCAAGCCTGATGATGTTCAAGAAGCGTCTGGAGAATGTTCTTAGTTATTTGGTTTAACTTTTAGGTTGCCCTGTGTGGAGCAGGGAGTTGGACTCAATCGTACTTGTGGGTCCTTTCCAACTCAGGATATTCTTTTAGTTCTAATCTTGCGGGTACACTGCTGTCTGGGGATGCCAGTGTCCCAGAATTCTCTCCCTATACCTGCAAGCACCACCTCTGCCAGGGGTCCTTCAGGCATAGATGCCAGGGGACGCAGACAGCCACACAGAAGGCATTTGGAACCTCATCCTATTAAAAGCAAGGGTAAACATTTGGAAGTACTTTTAATCCTTACTACTTCATTTATGCCAAAATATAACTTTAAATTCCCTGAAAGAAGGAGTGAGAAAAGGTCTGCGAAATCACTCAGGTGAGGCAATGTCCATAAGCATTGGATGAACGGAGCCTGGCCTTGGCACATGGAAGTTTCTCTGCCAATTCTCTGAACCAAAACCAGAAAGCCATAAACACATCCATGGTCATTTATTTCCCTGCTTCTGAATCCTTACATGATTGGCATTACAGGACAACTCATATCAGCTTACTTTTAAATATATTACATATCTTAGTACTTCAATTAATGCCCAAGTGTTCCCTCACTGGCCTTTCCACAAAGGTATTCAGAGGCTGTTGATGAGGCTAGTGACCAACCACAAAGAAAGAACTGCAATTTTAATTTAATATTTTTTTAAAAAATAATTACTGAAAGCTTCTATTTATTTGGAAAGAAGGTATAGGAATGAGTTTAGCTTTCAGGTACTCTCATCTTTACAAGGGGATATTGTTACTTCATGAGCAACATAAGATCTTGCCACACATTGTAATATCACATTATATCACCACAAATTAAAACCTATACAGTCTACCACTGTATAGGTTTTACTATATAGGTTTTACTGTATAGGTTTTGCTATATAGGTTTTACTGTATAGGTTTTACTAAACTACCATGGCTTCTGAATCTCGATGCATCTATTTCCTCTCTAATAATTAATTATTTTACTCATTTATTGTAATGAATATTTAGCTTTCTTGAACATCCATTTTTACGTTTTATTTTAATGATAATTACACATTCACCTTACTGTTGTTATGTTCATCTCTAAACACACTCAAGTATGGCATATTTTTCTTTGCCCTATCCATACAATTTCACAGGTCTTACGTCTCTATATAAATTATATATTTGCACACACACACACACACTCTCACACATATATATAAAAATATGAAATATTTTGGATAAACAAACATTGTGCTTTTCCTCTTTTTTGAAAAATTAGCAATACTGACCCTCAATTTTCTAATCAACCACCTAGCCACCTGAATTTTTAAATATGACTCCTTCAACTTCATTGTTCTTTTAGATATTTTCTGTATTTCTAATCAAAATCTACCTTTTCTGGTCAAAATTTTTGAGAAATACAAAATAACTATCATCTTGCCATCATTCCAGATCAACACTGAAAAAAAGAAAAAGTAAATTCTTTTACTATATTTATATCAGCATATTAAATATTAAATAGAATATGGGCCTTTTCCAACTGTGATGTGTATTTTTAGCCACACCAGCTATACCTCTTATAACTACTTGCTGTTCTTTTAAAAATCCATCTTCATCGGGCAACTTGCTTAATTACCGACAAAGCTGACGAGTAAAAATTTCAATTTGTTCTGAATTCTACTACTGATACTTTATTAAAAAAGAAAGAAAGAAAAAAGGTTTAAGCCAAAATGACATTGAGCAATGATTAAGCAAAATGCTTTGTTTCTCTAAAACTGCCCTTTGCAAACTTTCATTTTGGAAAGCAAACCCTATCACTTTAATTATACGTCTATTATCAGGGGATATGAAAGTGTATATTAAATTAATGAAATGGATTACCTCAGTTACCCAGTGGTTATTAACAGGAAGAGCTCCCAGTTTTCATATTATGTACATCAGTAACTTTAATTGCATTAGGCTGAGCTAGGAGAGCTATTTTAGGAGATATTTCAACAGCACAACAATTTCTGCTGGCTTTTTGCCTGCTGTAGCTCAATTTCTGAGGGTTCCCTCATAAATGCTAACTTATTATTTCTGTCAGTCATGCTTTAGCAAGCACAGCCTCATTAAAACTACCCTAAAGTGGCTTCAGTTTTGAAAACTCTCCCTTGATGTCTCCACGAGACAACTGGTGCTGGAGGGCTATTTCTTGCATTTGGGTTAAGAGATAAGAGTGTTATAGAGTATGAATTTACAAAAGACCAGTTTTGGGGCCAAGAGCAGTAAAAATGATGAACTGTGATGAGCTCAGGCTTTGTAGGATAGGATACAAAACTGCCTATGATATTAAAAGTGTGAAGCAAATTAGCTTTTAAATTATGGTTTGCAAGCACTGATACACAAGTGTAAAATCAATTAGCTGTCAGCTATTGGTTAATAGTGACTCAATGACCTGCCTTAGTCCTGCTGGGAGTTGAGAGCAGAGGTTTATAATGGGGAAGGCACAGTGTTTCTTCTCTGCTAATAATGTATTACATGCTGAAGTCACTTTATCAGAAGCACCTGGAAAGAGATGGTAATCTTCCTGAAACAGGTAGGTATTGGTGAGATCCCAAAGGTGATAAACATGCTTCAAATCCTATGCTAGGTTGAGGACATTGAGGCAGATTCATCCCTCATTTATCTTTAGCAAAGACATTTGTCATTAGTGTACGTTGCCTGCATACACAGATGATACCATTCCAGCGACCCTACTGATCTGCTGCATTACAACAGTCGATATCTGTAATTTTGAGAACATTTCCCTTAGAGTCAGAGATAGGCACGGTGAAGTTCTCCACAGGTCAAGGCTTGAGGGAAGAACATGAGCTGCATAATGGAGGAGACCCATGGGGACTGAAAGTAGGTTATTATATTTCCTTATCCCAAGGGACATGACAGTCTCCTAAAAAAAGAAATAAATAAAAGGAAGCCTATGGAAACAGATAGCCTGGGAGGAATACAAAGAAAATGTATGGGTATCCAAGGGTCAGGTAAGGAAAGCTAAAGCCCTGATGGAGTTAAATCTGGCAAGGGACAAGAAAGGAAACAAGAAAATCATCTATAAGTATGTAGGTGATAAAAAAAAAAGACTAGGGAAAATGTGGCCCCCTTCCAGAATGAAATGAGAGACCTGGTTACCCAGGATATGGAGAACACTGAGGTACTCAACAACTTTTTTGCCTCAGTCTTCACCAGCAAGGGCTCTAGCCCCAACACCCAAGTCACAGAAGGCAAAGGCAGGGCCTGGGAGAATGCAGAACCATCTACTGTAGAGTAAGATCAGGTGTGAGACCATCTAAGGAATGTGATTGCACAGGTCCGTGGAAGCTGATGAGATGCATTTGCGGGTCTCGAGGGAACTGGTGGGTGAAGTTGCTGGTATTTGAGAAGTCATGGCATTCCAGTAAAGTTCCCACCGACTGGAAATGTTGAAACATAACTCCATTTTTATAAAGGTAAAAAAAGGAAGACCCAGGGAATTACAGGCCAGATAGTCTCACCTCTGTGTCCAGCAAGATCATGGAGCAGATCCTCTTGGAAACTGTGCTCAGGGACACGGAAAATAAGGAGGTTATTGATGACAGCCAACACAGTTTCACTAATGGCAAAACAAGTCTGACAAATTTGGTGAACTTCCCTGATGGTGTTACAGTGTTGGTAGATAATGAAAGAGTGACAGATGTCCTCTACCTGGACTTGTGCAACACATTTGACACTGTCCTGCACGTTATCTTTGTCTCTAAATTGAAGACACACAGATTTGACAGATGGACCACTCAGTGGATAAGGAATTGGCTGGATAGTCACACTCAAATTGTGGTCAACAAGTGGCTGAATGTCCAAGTGGAGACCAGTGATGATTGTCATTCTTCTGGGGTAAATATCGGGACCGGCACTGTTTAACATCTTTGTCAGAGACATGGACAGTGGGATTGAGTGCAGCTTCAGCAAGCTTGCTGACAACTCCAATCTGTGTGCTGCGATTGACACGCTGGAGGGAAGGGACACCATCCAGAGGGACTTTGACAGGCTTGAGAGGTGGGCCTATGCAATCTGCCTGAAGTTCAACAAGGCCAAGTGCAAGGTCCTGCACATGGGTCGGTGCAATACCAAGCACAACTGTGCTGGGCAGAGAATGGATTGAGAGCAGCCTTGAGGAGGATTTTGTCACGTTGATGGGTGAGAAGTTCAGCATGAGACAAAAATGTGCACTTACAGCCCAGAAAGCCAACTATATCACAGAATCACAGAATTACAGAATCATAGGGGTTGGAAGGGACATCCAGAGATCATTGGGTCCAACCCCCCTGCCAAAGCAGGTTCCTCAGGACACCGCACAGGTAGGGTTCCAGACAGGTCTTGAATATCTCCAGAGAAGGAGACTCCACAACCCCCCTGGGAAGCCTGTCCCAAGGCTCTGTCACCCTCACTATGAACAAGTTCTTCTGCATATTGGTGCAGAACTTCCTGTGCTCCAACTTGAAGCCATTGCCCCTTGTCCTGTCTCCACAACAGGAGATCCTGGGCTGCATCAACAGAAGTGTGACCAGCAGGTCAAGGTAGGTGACTCTGCCCCTCTATTCTACCCTTGTGAGACCCCACCTAGAGTACTGCATCCATCTCTGGCAGCGACAACATAAGAACAACATGGAGCCGTTGGAGTGAGTCCAGAGGAGGACCATGAAGAGGGCTGGAGCACCTCTGCTATGAAGGCAGGCTGAGAGAGTTGGGCTTGTTCAGCTTGGAGAAGAGAAGGCTCTAGGGAAACCTTGTAGTACCTTATAGTACCTGAAGGGGGACTATGAAAAAGCAGGAGAGGGACTGTTTACAAAGACAAGGGGTAATAGTTTTAAACTGAAAGAGGGTAGATATAGATTAGGTATTAGGAAGAAATTCTTCAGTCTGAAGTTGGTGAGGGCCTGGCACAGGCTTCCCAGAGAAACTGTGCTCAAGGCCAAGCTGGATGGGGCTTTGGGTAACCTGGGCTAGTGGAGGGTGTCCCTGCCCATGGCAGGGGGGCTGGAACTAGATGACCGTGAATGTCCTTTCCAACTCAAACCTTTCTGTGAATCTGTGATTCTATGATACGGATAGATATATATAGTTGAAAGACATATCTATATGTATGTATGGATAGATATGTTTCACATAGAAATAGACTTCATAATTTCTTCAAACAGTGACAAAGACTAAGAAAGAAGTCCCACAGGAATACCTGCAAGTGTAATCCTCTCTTTCTTCATATACTATCTATACTGTCTTTGTTATGAATGGAGCTGGGTGAGATCTGAATGCAGGGAAGAAGCGCTGATCCATTTAGGAGGATTTCCAGATAGTATGATTTAAACAGTGAGTTCAAAGACAGGTCTGGCATTCCTGAGTGCACATGGACAATAGATGGTGTTAGGAATGCATGGCTGGTTTGCAGAAGAGGAAAGGCTAAGCCAGGAAGGAGAATGAGAGGACAAGGAGGCCATGCTAAGCTGTGGCCTGAGGTAAAGGAATGATGTTAGAACTCTGCCTAGGAATGGCTGAAAGCAGATAAAAGCGGAAGTACATGAAGAAATGTGTGAACCGACTAAATGGGAGAAAAAGATGAGTGGGCTGAGTGGTACCTGCAAAATTGAATGTCCTGGTAAGGTACCATGGTGTGGGGTGATAAAACCTAGTGGGATCTACCTAGAATATGAGAATCTCTGGAAGTGTCAGTAACATCCAGATTACTAGGACTTGAGAAAACTGTAGATAAATAATTGCTTTCCAATATAATCTTGCGCTGAGAACCATTGTTAGCAACACTTGCCACCAGTCCCCAATTAAGGCCAACAAGATTTCTTGACATGTTTTGGCAGATAATAGAAATATTACTTCCAGTCCTCCTCCCCTTTTTTTTTTTTTTTATTCCATAAAGGAATTCAGGGATCATATTTTTGAAACAAGAAGAGTCTTTCCGTGACTGTATTTCAGTATACTCAAACTTCAGGGCTTTTTTCTTGTTTTCTTGTCCCCCTTACTAATAATTTCCAGTGACATTTAAAATAAATTAGAAGATGACTGCTGAGCAATGCTTCCAGGGATTTGAGGTGTTCCCATTGTCAGAAATGACAGCATGCAGACACATCAGTTTTGCTCAGAAAGGGAGTTCTTCAATGTAAAAAAAGTGATGTGTGTTCTTGAGGCACCAATTTTGGCAGCATTAAAGCAAGCTAGCACTTTTTCTTCAGGCTTGCAACCTTTGGCAGAGGTCACATGCCTCCTCTGAGCTTTATTACAACTTTTGATAATGCTTGTATTTGAATTCTTAAGCTAAAGGCAATGTGCATTACAACCATTTCTGTTCAGTGGTAGAACTCGTTCACTGATAGCCCATCATACTTACAATGAAGTCAGTGACAGAACCTCCCCTGGCTGTTCCCAAGCCTGGCCCATCCTCTGGCCCTGAAGACAAGTACCGCACAGATAGACGGGTTTCTGCTATAAGTCTGGGCCACCTCACGGATACTGCCTGTTAGTGCAATTCCTTGGCTCAGGGCAATTACCTGAACTAGAAGAGCACAATCTGTCAGGGCCAAAGCTGTGCCAGGGTGCAAGTAAACAATTTCATGGCATGGAGGATCATAAGTCAGTGGATGGACCTCCAAATGCCTTGCTTCTTGCTGGAGAAATAGCTCAAATGTTACTGCCACGTGTTTGACAGTCCCTTCTGCAGAGCAGGCTATAGGTTGAGTACCTGTGGCAAGAAGACAAATCCAGTGCTTACACTGCATCCAGCACATGGGGAAAATGGCATGCTTGAAAAGCATTTTGCTTCCTTTGAGCCAATGTCCTGTCATGTCTGTCTGCAATAGCCTTCCAGGTGGTAGGTAGGAGGCCCATAACAGTTTAAAGGACAAGGCATTTTCCTACTACCTTTTAGTCTGCACATGTTACGGTGTCCAAGGTTATGTGTGAATTGCAGCTAAGTAGAAAATTGCTTCTGCACTTGCTTATGCTCTCAGCTCTACTATTCACTGGTTTATAAGGTATTTTTGGATCCTTGGAATATAAAAGATTCTATCTAAAACTCAGTCAATTTTAATAATACAGTTAGGAAACAGAGACAAAAGCTCATTGCAGGAGATTCCCAGCCAAAGCCCTGGAAAGATTCACCAATAAGTATTTTCTGCATTTAGTGCTTTCACAGACTTTTTTCCCTCCTTGTTCATTTGAGTAGATAGATGCCTACACAGCTTTGCATTACTTAAAGGAAAGAATAAAATATGTGTTGAGTTCTATACTCATCCTGATGAATTGTAGTGTGATTTGATCCTTTGTAGGTACAAAATATGTCCTCTGGGTTGTAGCAGTTTATTTTACTGCAGTAATCTCAGCAGTGTTTGTCTACACCAAGGTATTTGACACGTTTACCAAGCTTTTCTTTTTATGTTTCATTTACTAGTGCTGCAGGCAAGAAAGTTTTGGCAAATCAGAGTTACATGCAGAAAACCACTCATCACAAATGAGTCTTGGCTGATGCTTCTATTTGTACATTTAAAATCCATAATCTACTGGAGACGACATGCCATAAAGGGGCACATATCAAGTCACGTTTCTCCACCCTCGCCTTCCAGACATGCTGTTTATTTATCACTGAGTGAACTCATGAGCCTGTCCGTTGTTCATTTGATCAGATACTGGCCCTGCTGCTGTCAATAATACTCATCATTTCTGTAAACTTGGCCTTCTCTTTACCTTTGTCAGCTATAAAATGAGACAGGTTGATTATTGCACCCATGTGCCTTCACTCTTCACTCACTCTCATGCACACGCACACACTCAGATGCAAATGTCGCTTTGGCGGATGATTGCTCTGAGCATGACTGTGCCATCAGAGAGGCTTTGCAAACCCATTTCCCTAAAACAATCGATGTGTTCGGCTTCTCAGCTCAACACAGCCACAGCAATGAGAGATTTTTATTTGGGCCCAAACAAGCTAAACTGGGAAATGTCCTTTTGTAAAAAAACATGCTCAGTGGCAATCATATTCTGATCCATCAAGAAGGGGCTACCACAATACTGTGGCCCAAGAGTTAAAGAGATTATTTTCTAAATCCCTTCATCCTTTCTAGAACCGTGAGACATTGACAGCAAGTCACTTAACTCTGTCCAGCCACAGCTGTGTGGGTTTTGCATAATTAATTATTTATACCAAGGCAGACACAGTAATTAACTTCCAGATGAATATGATATTCTGATCAGAAATGCTTTGCATTTCAGCCGTCCCTCAAGCAAGTAACTGTCAAAGCCGGACTGTTTGACAGAGTGGGTCCTGCCAAAATCCCTCCCAGACATCTGTTCTCACACAAAAAGAACAGATTCTCAAAGCAGCGCTTGCAGACATTGCCTCGTTTCAGCGGGCAAAGAATAACCAATTCACAAATTCTGGCTAATTTTGTCTGATTTCAAGACAGAGTGCCGAACCTTATAAAAAACCCAGGACCTGGCATTTTTTTTTCCCCAGCCGTGGGCACCGGTGCAATCTGAGTGTTTCCTCATGGAAATCAATGGCCTGCACTGATGTCAGGCAGGTGCAGGTCGGGAATGGAGCCCAGGGGATTTGGTATGAGGCGGGTTTGAAGACAGCAGGCAATTTTTTGATTTTCTTTGTTTTGGTGAACAGAAACGAATAATTATCATCAGCATTACAATAATACTGAATCGTTTACTTGCTATTACTGGTGTCTGCAGCATAATAGTAATTCATTTGAGTAAGAATTTTGCAGTGAGGCAAATTTATGATGATTTTTTTCCCTATTTCTCCCTTTTAGTAGAAATTTGTATTAATCACTAAGGATTGTGGCTAAACATTCAAAAACAAAGATAGGGAAGAATAGACACCCTGAATGCATGCACCGCATCTAGAGCTGACTGCAAATTGCATTTTGCTGTTGTGATTTCTGATGTAGCACCCATGTAATCACAGTGCTTTCATGCTGTGTGCAGGCTGTAATGGAAGACAAGATGATGGCTGCATGGAAGAGGTTACAGCATAGCAGAGGCGAGCCTCTGACAGAAGTAAATCTGTTTTATTTGTGCACAGTTCACTGACCACACAGGAACCAGGAGGGTGTTTGCTGGTTTGACACATCCTGGATGCTGTGCTCAGGGAAGGCTGAGCACCCCAGGGTCCTGTGGAGGACACACCCTTCCTCAAGACCAGTTTGACATGAAGGGGTTATGACAGCTGGGGAAGGGCAAACAGTGGTCAACCATTCTCCAGCTTCTCTTGGATGCTGCAGTTTTGCAATAGGGATGAAATGATCTACCAAGAGCAGATATCCCCACACCACCACCACCACTCTAGATATTCTTTGAGATGACATTGGCATTGTCTGGCCTTCAGCATGATTGTTCAGTGAGATAAACTTGTTGAACAAAACACTGTTGTTTTTGTATCAGGTTTCTGTTGGTTTCTGGATCAATTTACTATGGGGTTGCGGTAAGTACCAAAACAAGGGAAATAGAGGAGACAAGGAGAGGTGTTTATCAGACTAGCTTAGCTTTCTTACCAAGCTGTGTACCCCAAAAGAATCAAAAATCAGACACACACAGTTAGACCTCATCAACGGACAGAGAAACTCTCCAGGGAGTGCAGAGAAGGCTGTGTGGAGATTGTTTCAGTCCAGAAAAACCTTGAGAGCTGCTTAGTCAGGGAAGACTGGAGAAAAGGAGCCATTCTGCAGGGATAAGAGAGTATGAGCAAATATGTTTACAAGCCATTATTTAATCTTGTTCAATCTGGAATTTGAATTTTTATTAATTTCTCAATTGTTTCAGTCATGTTTGTAAAAGTCTTGGTGATGTTTTGGAGTGCTCACCTTTAAGACCAGGATACAGGTATACCAAGTCAGTTCAAGATGCTATCCACCTTGGCCAGCATCTATTATAGCCAGCAAACACCCACACAAACAGCAGTTAAATCATGTATTCACTAGAACACGCAAAAAGAGGCCCATGATTAACACATTTCTGTGTACCTAGAAGGATCTAGAAACCATTTTAACTTTAGTTCATTGTGGGCACCTGAAAGACCCTGGGACACCAGTGATGCGTCAGTATTTGGACCGGCATTGTTTTAAATCTTTGTTGGAGACAAAGTGGGATTGAGTGCATCCTCAGCAAGTTTGCCAACGACACCAAACTTTATGGTGTGGTCAATGCCCTGGAGGGATGGAATGCCATCCAGAGGGACCTTGACCAGCCTGAGAGGTGGGCCTGTGTGAACTGCATGAAGTGCAACAAGGCAAACTGCAAGGTCCTGCACAAGGGTCAGGCCAATCCCAAGCACAACTACAGGCTGGCAGAGAATGGATTGAGAGCAGCCCTGAGGAGGACTCAACATTACACATGTTGAGTATCCAACTCATGGGTTTGCAGTGATAAAATCCAAATCACTATTTTAAAGCATTTAGCCTTAAACACTTTTGTTTCTAATATATTCTTAAATTACCTTCACTAACTACTTTTTTAGAGTCACTGGTTCCCAAACTAATTGTCTTGTTTCAAAAGTCAGTCTTGCTCATTTAGAGCTCATTTTGTATCACACTGTCCTGGGCATGGAGCACACATCTAAATTCCTCCTAAGGAGTTTTATTGGTAAAGACAACAGATTTTTTTCAGATTTCCTAATCCACATGTTATTTGAAAAAGAGGAGTTTGGCCATGGAAATAATTTTTGTGCATGTCTTCCTAGTCTTTATGAAATGAACTTACCTTATTCTAATGAGAGCAGTAAAAAGGAAGTTTCCTGGAGTCCCTACTGTCCTCACAATAAAGACAGTCCCTCTTCCTGCAGACCGTAACAGAAGGGAAGATCAGGCTTCTAGCTTGAAACTTTCATCAATTTTACATAGTCTTAATTTCAAGGCCTACAATTCTTATATTTAATAAAAAAGCTTTAGAAATGCCAGATTCTAAATACTGAGGTCAATATACATTTTGGCTGCTTCTATTTGCAGTAGGCAAGAGCTAAAATAGTATGCTTTTGCAATAATGCATTATTCCAAATGTTATGTTACTGTATGAGGTTTCACATAGCTAACATCTCATGTGATGTTGGGGAACATGCTGGTTTTGTATGCATTTTTTTTTTCCAGAAAAGGAGAGAAGTCATACAACGCAGGAGAAAATCCTTTCTGACTAATTATTTTAAAGCTTCAGAATAGCAATATGGTAGTCTGGCCACGAAAGCAGAGGCAGCTCCAGAGCAGAGACAGAACCACGTTCCAGCATGCCAGTTCTCAGCTATTTTTTTTCCCTGTTTCATTTTTTTTCCTTTTATTCTTGTAAAAGTATTTAAGGTACCTCTATAACCATCCATCAGCCCAAATGCCCTCTGTTCTGGCCTTCTTTTTAGGCTTGCTAAGTCGGCAATTTCAAAAGCACTATGTCCTGCAAATCATTCTGCAGATAGCTGTAGTGCATGCCGCCAGAGCTGATGAGTCAATGAAGTATAAGAGAGAAAAACAGGCAAGAAGATCTTTCCACTCCCATTTTCTTGACACCAGTCCAATGCTAGTGACCCCCCAACGTGGGAGGGAACAATCATGCTCCAAGTGACCAGCATGTGGGGCAGAAGGAAATGGCATTCATGACCATGCACACAATATGATCAATGAAATGAGAAATGGATGACGGTGAGATCAGTAATCAGCAAAAGCAGAAACTCATGGTGCTTGTAAGATAAACACATCAAATTCAATGTTATCTGAATATACCTCTAACATACCTTTTTTTCTTCAGGCACACACCCCAAAGGAGCAAATCTTTGCAAAGAAGAACTGTGCCGACTCTACTTAGTCCGAAGCATCTCTTTTCAGCACAGAGAAATCATTTTTTTTCCCCTGTAGAATATGAAGGCACATGAGAGGACAATTAATAGTGAAAACCCAGCAGAGCTGCTGTACGTGAGTATGCACAGCGTGCTCCCCTGTTGCTTCTGGACCAGCACTATCCTGTCAAATGCCTGGAAACGAAGCTTTCTGGAGCCTTTATTAAGATTCATGGGAAAGGCAGGCCCCAAACCCACAGACAGCATCAGCGTGAAGCATCTCAGTCTCCTCTCTCCTATAAGCACTGCCAGCACATCTGGCTCAAACTCTAGAGGGGAATGAAGAAACTGGGAGGGAGTATAAAGTGAATCTGTCAGCATTTGCTTGCATGACAATCTGCCATGTAGAATATGTGCCACGCACAATACAACGCTCTCAAGCGCCTGGTCCCCTACTACACCCTGGCTGTAGGCTAGTGCACTCGCATTTCTCCCATACATGCCTTAGCAGGACTACAGACCTACACACAGGGCTTCACAAAGGGCTGTGATACCCACATAGGGAGGAGGCAACTTCTTTTTTTCCCTTTGTGCTCTTTTGTAGGACCCCTAGCAGCCTTAAAGCCCACCTTCTCAGAGACACTTCTGAAAATCCCAAACCTCTCAGGCAATCTGAAGTCCTTGCTCCCTTCTTCTGTTTATTTGAAAATTTGATTAATACTTAGTGGTGAGAGTGCGTGCCTGCATCTGTATAGATATATAAAACGTAATGATTCATGTGCACCAACTTATTCCAGTTATACATATAAACACATATGGCATTCTGATAAACCAAACTCCAAAATAAGCTCTCTGATTCTCTCTTTTTTGACACTCTGTATGGACTTTTACATCAGGGAATAAACCAAAGCTGTAAATTCCCTTGTAATTTGTAGTAAAGAGACTTTTCACCACCTGAAGTTACAAATAGTACATTCATGAATGATAAAAGTTATTATCTTGAAGAGCCTAAAAAGGGGTCATCAAAAAGAAACATCAGTGCTCGCAAGGACAGAAGTCCCTTTGTGTGCTTTCTCTGCAGCACTTCCAGCAAGCCCTGTTTCCCGTGGTCACCTCAACAGAATGCCCAGGCCTGAGAGGCAGAGGCGAATATATGCCACTTGTTGAGTGAGTGGGAGAGCAAGTAGCAGTCCTGGATATAAATGGATCTGTTATTCCACGCGTTTCCACTTGTGCCTCTCAAATCTGGATTCCTACTTTTAAAAAAAGTACTTCTTTTGCAACAGACTTGGCAGATCATATTGGCATCTGAGGGCTTCTGATGTGTGTTAAAAGTACTGTTTTCTTGGTTCATAAGGGAAAGAAAAACATTAAATTGTGCGTATGAAGGTAAGAAAAATAGTTATTTACAGAGCAACTGTAGTTTCCAGAACTGTCTCCCACAAGTCTTACCTAGATTGGTTAGTCAGACACACTAAGTCTCTAGGGAGTGTGAGTATAAATTTCAGCTTGGCACATAGAGGGCTAGAGGTGGTCTGCATTAGACTTCAGATGAGCTGTCAAACCAGCCTCAATGGCTGTTAGGCATTGCTACACAGGCCAGAGACCTGGATACATGTACCTTGCACACGTCATTTCTGAACCAGTGTTGGGTGCTTGCAAATCTGCACTACTTTCAGATCATCTCAGGCCAGAAAAGGTCTGGAAATCAGATCTCCCCTTGCTCGAGGGCACTGTGGCCTTGGCTACTCTTCAGTTGAGCCATCACCTGGCCTGGGCCTCTCTGGTGTCCTCTGTACTGCTACTTTGCTGGGCGCTCTCAGAGGGTGCTGAAGAACAACCCCAAGTCCTAACCTACCAATCAACATGACACATCACCCTAGCACACCTCAGCAAGCCCACCACCCATGAATATGTGCAAGAGAGGTCAAGTTGACAGAGGGTGACCCTATAGCGTTGCAGGCATCTGCAGAATGCGGTGATGATGAGCACTAGGTTTCTTCTTTGGTCAGCTGAATCTTGGTCTATGGGTCGGTGAGAGGAGTCCCTGGATGATAAGCTGCATTTCAAACAGAATTTCTGCTATGTAAAATCCCATAACATTTTAAGCAAGTTAAAGTGTCTTTTTTTTGAGTCAATAATTGAAAGAAATGTTCCACAGTCCTTTATTTTTATGAAGTAAATGTTTTGTTTTCATCATGTTAAAAACAGCTCATTTTTATTTGACTTGACTACTACAGCTATAGAAAGAATGAAATGTTTTGCATTTGACCTTATCAAGATGAAATAATTCAATACTTGTACGAAAAATGTGCTGTCGGATCTGATATGCTATTAAAACCCACATTTTTCTATGAATCAGCAGTTTCTTACAGAAAAAAAAGCCTATTCACAGCTTGTTGGCTAGTTCTGTCCTTAAGCGGACACTAAAATAAGTCTATACTGTTTGTCTTATCACTCTACTTTTCTTATTTGATGATTCTTGCTGGGTTTTTTGGCCTACTCAGCATTGCAACTTACCCATCGCTGCCCAGAAATCACAAGATGGACCTTTCCAAAAAGAAATGCTAAATTTTTCAACATGTTGCTAAATATTTTATATTTCATTGATGATAAAATAATGGTAATGCATTCAGCAAAGCTCTTGACTGAAAATGTACACTTGCCATATTTGTCTTAGGTTAGAGAAGAAAAATAATGATTCCGTTTTCGTTTTCTTGACATCTGAAAAGAAGTCTTTCAGCTGATTTTTTTCGCAGCATGGTGAGAATGGCCCAGCTGTACCATACACTGAACACTTAGCCTTGCATTCAGAAATCACCAGCTTGCATTCAAAAGTCAGTTAGTCTTGTATTCAGGAAGCAAAGATCATATGAATGATAAATGATTTGTAACACAAGATGCGTCTTTCCAGATCTTTCCCAGGGGTCAAAAAGGGTCATAATTTTATGCTTTTTCAGAAATACATTTTCCTTTAAAAAGCAGTAAATTATTAAAATTTAATATAAAATACATATTTTAATAGGTAGAATATAGAAGGTGTGACCTCTGTCACTTGCTAAGTGTACCAACACCTTGCACTATCCCAGTGGTATATTTTAAGGAGATCTTAATATAAATCAGGAACTGAACGTGAAGGTTTTTCCTTTCTAACACATTTTAATGAACTTTCAATGCTATGATACCTAGTCAGGATCTTAAATCTCACTTACTGCTGCACTACAGTTTGTAAGCCATGCCATTTGTGCACTGCAGTGGGTTGGGTTTTTTTCCTTTGTTAAGGATACAGGTTTTTGTATCTTAGCTTGGATATAATACCTTTAACTAAACTGTGCGTACATATTTTAATTACGAATAAAACCTTCAGCTGCCTAAAAGCAATCATCATAAAAAATGAAGTAATAATCCTAGAAAATGGACATATTGCACAATTATCATTTAAAAAATAAAGACAGATGGTTTGAATAAGTGGCAAACTCATATTTTCATTGACTAGAAGCCTACATGTATTTGAGAAAGTACTTTGAAATTAATTATTTGCCAAAAAAAAGATGTCAATGTTCTGGAGCTCTGCCACACTGTAGCATCTTGCTTGGTTGGATGACTGTGTGAGGGGAAGGCAGATATGGACTCCATAATGATTTATCATAATTCAGAGCAGTGGGGCAGATTAAAAATTAAAGCCAGCTCCAAATACACTGGAGGAGCCAGTTTTACACTGCAATATGTCAATAGTTTGGGAGTATCACTTGCTTCATCTCCAGTCTCAAGTTCAGTCTCACTCCCCCTCAATCTCTAGCATATTTCTTTGGAAATTCTTGCTTTTTTCATTAACCCTCTGTGGAAGCCCATATATTTACTAATTTTTGGCCTGGTTTTGTTAGCAGTCACAATCATGAAGAACTTATCTACATGAAGCAGATAAGTAGGCACTTTTTTATTCCAGCACAGGGGAACATGGGGGACAGCTCCACCAAAGACGTGTTCACCCACAGGTACAAAGTACAACAAATTTATACAAATTTTTAGTAAAGTCATTGCTCAAAACTACATAGAATGTTTCCTTCTTAGTTTGACCTCGCAATGATTGGCTTTCTGTTACTTCACTTTAGCAATTTAATTTTCTGAAAAAATCATTGGTTAACTTTACCAATTGCTTTGAACACAAAGAGGGGAGGGTAATGATCTTCCCAGAAGTCATTATCATATGCAAATGTCCCCAACACAAATTCGTGAAGCGTTCCATATTTTTATTTTTTGCCCAGGGAGGTGGTTGAGTCACCTTCTCTTGATGTGTTCAAAAAAAGGGTAGATGGGGTACTTAGGGATATGATTTAGTTTAGGATGCGAATGGTTGGACTTGATGATCTTAAAGGTCTTTTCCAACCTTGTGATTCTGTGATTCTGTGATTCTGTGTGAGTAGACTTCTGGGCTTCGTACAATGGTTTGGCTATTAGACCATAATCCATGATCCACAGCCAATACCATCCTGCCATTCCCAGAAATGCTCTCAATTCATGTACAGTCTGAGGCTCTGGAATAGCACAGATTGCCTGTTTTCGGTCTGTCCCCAGTTTTCTTTATCCTTTTGAAATCTCAAAGCCAAAATATATATTACAGCTTGACTTCTTATTTCAGCTTTCTTCTTGGATACCCTATACCCATTGAGTCCCAAAAAGTTTAAAAGTTCAATGGTTACCTGGATACAGGTTGACTTTTCTTCAGTAGCTATTAGAATATCATCCACCTATTGTAAGAGCAGGTGTTCTGGTTGTGGAGTCAGTGTCTTTTTGTTTGTCCAGATTTCCAGTTCTTTTGCTAGTTGGCTACTGAAGACTCGGGCTGTTTTTAAATCCTTGGGGTAGTCGTGTCCACATCAGTTGTACTTTGCACTGTGTTTGTGGGCTCCCCCACTCAAAAGCAAACAATTTATGGCTTTCCTGTTCCAGGGGTATGCAAAAGAAAGCATCTTTCAAATCAAGCACTGTAGACCATTGGTGATTTTCCTTCAGGGCAGTCAACAATGTATAAGGGTTTGCCACTACTGGGTAGTGGGAAATCTTTCACAATCTGATTTATGGCTCTCAGATCCTGTACTAATCTGTACTTGTCATTTTTTTTTTTTGTACTGATAAAAAGGGTGTGTTATATTCTGATTCACATTCTTCTAAAATCTTATATTTTCAGAATTTATCGATCAACTCTTAAATTCCCTGTTTTGCCTCAGGTTTAACTGAGTACTGTTTAATCCTAACTGGTTTTGTACCTTCCTTCAATTCGATTTTTATTGGCTGTGCTAATTTAGATTTTCCTTTGATGTTGGTTTCCCATGCCAGAGGGGCCACTGCATAGGGGCCACTGCATAACTCACTTCTGGGGGAATTTCTTGTATCTTTGGTTTTCTTGTATCATCAAAATTTCCCCTGGTTTTGATTCAGGTATCTTTAACAACAATTCCCCATCTTCAAAAACAATTTGGGTATTCAATTCAGTTAACAAATCCCTTCCCATTGGGAAGAGACATTGGACATTCTGGAATGTACAGGATTTCATGTGTTGTAATTTTGTTTCCAAATTGCAAATTCAATGGTTGTAAGAATGGATGGTTTTCTTCTTTCCCCGTGGCTCCCACATTTGCTGGTTTAGCTCCTATCCTCCCCTTCTGCTTATTCAACACTGAGAACATTCCTCCTGTATCCACTAAAAATGTAAGCTCTTTTTCTCCCAGCTTAATTGTAACCAGAGGCTCAGCTGGGTTCACCTCCAGTCGCCATCAAGCTGCATATTTTCTCATAACCATCATATTTGCTGTTGCTTGCTGACTATTTAACCTCTTTGGGCATTCCTTCTTCCAGTGCCCCTCTTCCTACAAAGAGCACACTGATTTACTCCGAGAGGGGCTCTACTACTCAATCCTTCTCTTCCCTCTTGCATTCCTCCTCTTAAAAGGCCTCTTACCCTTCCTTGATTTGTAAAATTCTGTGTCCCTGTGACAACTGCGAATAACTGTTTTTGTTTGCGGCTTCATTTTCCTTTTCTCAATTGTTATAATCTTTCCAGGCTACTTCTAGTAACCTATCCAGATTTTGTAGCTCACCTACTTCTAATTTCTGGATCTTTTTCCTTATATACTTGTGTGACTGTCCCAGGAAAATTAATGCCAATTGTGCCCTTGTTTTCCCTGCCTCCAGTTGCAAATCCATATAGCTGTGAATTGCTTCCTTCAGCCTTTCTAAAATTGCTGTTGGACATTCCTTTTTCTCTTGTCTAATGTTGTACAATTTAGACGAATTTGTAGCTTTAGGCATAGTATTTTGGACCCCATATAGAATCCATTGTTGATATCTTTTCTATCTTTGTATGTGTTCATCACAATTCGAATCCCACTGAGGATCTCCTATGGGAAAGCTTTGATCTATAGTGCCATTTATTGTCCAAGTATGGACATCCTCCTGTCAGAGAGGAGAACCAGCTTCTCAGAACCATCTGATTTTCTGTGGAATCCATAAAGGTGTCCAAAATTACTTATATATCATCCTAATCTGGGTTTTGGGTTTTAATTATCATTCCTGTCACCCTTCCAACTTTACCAAGATCCTCTCTACAGGGGCCAGCTGATTCCTTCCATATGATCAAATCAGAAGGAGAAAAGGGTACCTTCACATAAACTGCTCCATTATGCCCAACTTCTTGTCTCAAGGGAGCTATTATTTGTTTTCTTGCTCTTGACCTTAAGGGGGTTACTAGATGAGTACTCTGTCGTATCCTTCTGAATATTGATGGAGAGGAATCCAATTCTGATTCCTCTTCCTCTAATCCACTGCTATCTCGACAGGGTTCAGGGTTGGGGTTCCCTTATTCCAGGCTCCTGTACTGACCGTCCTGTTCAACGGTTAGATCCAGAGTCAGGCCTATTTTCAGGAGAGGGTAAGGGAATAGGAGGATAGATAGGAACAGCAGAAATTATTGGGGCATTTGGAGCAATATCTAATTCTGGACCTGTATCTGTATGTTCTTTTAATACCAAATGTTTACAACACATTTTGGTAGAGGTACATGCAGAGCAACATTCTTGAACCATTTTGTCTCTGATCATAAGAAACATCTTGATTAATCAATTTACATTCTCTTTGTCATTCTGTTTCTTCTCTTAGGTAAAAGAATAAATCCACGCATGGGACCTCATTCCATTTTTCTTCCTTTTCACAAAACAACATTAACTGCAAGATAGTGTTATAATTCAGGGGTCCATTCAAAGGCCACTTTTCTTTGCTATCTTATTTATACAATGGCCATTCATGATTACAGAATTCAATGAGCTGACTTTCAAGAAAGTTATCATGCAGTTCCTTCCAATGTGCCAAAAGGCAGCCTAAGGGGGAGGTCCTTGGTATTGGACCTTTATTTTCTCCAAACAGATTTGGAAATTTCAGTGCCACTGTGAGTGATAGCTTTTTGCACCCACCACTTACAGGGTTTGGCAGGACTTAAATTCCCTTGCATTCCAACCAAACCTCAGATTACATTGGGTGGCTGGGGGTGGCTGAGGGTGGCTGAGCTTAACTCATTAGTGATGCCCAATTATATTTTACGTCAAATACAAAAGCAATGTTTCAACAATCATGTCTTTCTTTCTCTTCACTTATCTCCAGCTGCACCCCACGTGGGATAACAGAACCGCTGATCAAAGCTCCGCACTTGCCTTGTGTGCAATTGTATGTCTCATCCCTTCACATTAATACAATATACAATATTTTAACAATTATACAAACTATAAAATACAGTTTTCAATAATATCCTTAAAACCAGAGTTTATACAAAGATATTCCTCACCAATGTATATGCAGGCCCACTTTTAATACCTTTTACCTGTTCTTCCATTGCTTGTGATCACTTTTGCGTTTGCCTTTCAGGCGGCACCTAGGCTTCCTTATTACCAGGGAATTCCCTTGCCCAACCATGAAAACTTTTGCTCCATCTGACTGGCAAGCTCCTTGGCCTCACCTGGGCCCAAACAAGTAAAGCTCAAACAACTTTGTTTAACAGGCATTTTGCCTGCTCTCCGACTTAGAGGTTAGCTCACCAGGCAGGCTCCCTTATTCCTAAAGATGTGCCTTACCTTTCCAGGGAATGTTGCAAGGAGCTGTAAGTGTCGATGGCGATGGCTCTCCCCGAGGATCCCTCTGTGCTGGCTGGAGTTCAATCAGTACTCGATCCCTTCCAGTCTCACTCACAAGGTCCCATCTGGGTCCCCAAAACTGTTAGCGGTCACAATTATGAAGAACTTATCTACACGAAGCAGATATGCAGGCACTTCTTTATTCCGGCACAGGGGAACATGGGGGACAGCTCCACCACAATGATTGGCTTTCAGTTACTTCACTTTATCTATATTCTTATTCTATAAAAAACATTGGTTAAGTTTACCGATTGCTTTGGACACAAAGAGGGGACGGTAATGATTAGCATGTTATTTCCCAGAAGTCATTATCATATGCAAATGTCCCCAACGCATGCGTAGTTATGTTGAATGGGGATCCTCCTCTGGTGTTCATCGATAGCCTTCCTCACTGTGTCTGCTGATTGAACCCCATCTTTGCGCAGGCTCATTTCACCTTTGGCTGATCTCCTATACTGCCACCAGTTTCTTCAGGTACTTATTGCTTTGACCCACGGTCCATAAACAGTACCCATTGTTTTATTTCAGAGTCCATAATGATTTCCATAGTGACCAAGACACATACCATCCTAGTTACCTACTCCTAAGAGCCTTAACATTCTTTATATTCTCATAGCTGCTATAACTTCTTTCAAATCAAAATCATATTCTAAACTAAAATCAAAATCACTTAGAATTCAAACTTTTATTAGGCTGACTGTAACATAATGAACCTGAGTGTGAAAACAGAGACTGAAGATCCTGCATCTCCTTTCAAGAGCTGTGAGGAGAGGAAATAAATCAGAACATTGCATTGCTCCTGATGCATCATGTAAGCTTGGGCAATGTCTGTCCTCCTGCAGTTTTCTCCATATGATGATAATAGCATTTATGCCTTTCCCTGGATTGTCAGGAAGAATTCCCTAGTGCTGATTCCTAAAATGCCTATCATTACATTAAGACATCTAAGCTAACAAAATAATCCTTTCCCTCTTCAGCAAGGGATATAATCACCTGCCTTAGCACTAATGGGGTTTGAGCACCCGTACTATGTTGAACTGAACATTTTAAAAACAGTACAGCGTATTTTGCCCAAACTGCAAAGTAGAAGAGCTATCATATAAGATGTACAGTTTTGTTTCAAAAGAAATTTAGCTCTACTGTTTAATTTTGTCTATTCTAACTTTAATTAGCTGGGTACCCCAGAGGCCTGTGGGATATGGACTTATTTTGAATATACTATTTACTGCATCTGGACCCATTAAAGTAAACCATTTTACTAATGAAGGATATGTGTGTATAAATGCCTACAATACTGAGGAGAACATGTAAAAGTAGCAAAAACCTTGCCTGTGCTGGCTGCAGATCACTAAATACTACATATCGTATATAGTTTCCTGTAAATTACTTCTGATTAAAAATAGACGGCAAAAATATGAATAGGTGGAAAGAACAGGTTTCTGTTCAGAAATGTCTGACATTTTGATGCTTTAGAAATACTGTTTCTGTATAAATAATTGATTATTTTACAATAATCCTATGAAAGCTGGAGGCTACAGTGATTTCAAACCCACACATGCCCCTCTCTCATTACCCACTCAGCACTAACAGGGATGTGTAGACTGGTAGCAAGGCATACATGTTTTCTTCTATACAGAGGAAAAATGGGGAAGCTTGTGAGATGAGGTTTTATAGGTCTGCGGGGGCAGAAAATAAAACAAAGAGTTGCAAAGTTCTGATGTTATACCACTAAATCTACAGAAACACGTGCACAGCCCGTTCCTGGAGATATGTATTTTTACACCCTCATGAACAGAGAAGGTTAACTTATCTCTTCAACACAAATGCACTATATATCACAAAGCAATAATCTTCTTGTAATGAGCAGCTGTTTCTGATGATAATAAAGATTCTGAAATTACACATGCGTAACTCATGAGGTGAATAGAAAAAAAGAGAGAAGTTTACAGTTGGTGCTGTGAAGCGTGGTACAAAGCAAAGTACCCCAGGACTTGTAAGTGAATGACCACAACCTTTTCCAAAATGTCATGTGCAGACTGAAAAAAGTCTAATTTCATCTCCTTTAATTACATGTATGCTAATCTTTGCTTTCTCTTGTTTTGCTTCTTTATTTTATTATTTGCTTCAGCGAGACATTCCTCCTTGTAAGCAAGGCAAGCCATGTGTTCTCTCTGACCTTACGCTTTAAGAGAGTTGGAGATATTTCATTGACCCTCCCCCCTCGACTCTGGGGCTAATATGTCTCATTATCTCAGTGCATAAAACTGATTATTAAGTAGTCTTTGATGAAGCAAACAGGCTTCCACTTGTCCTTTTGAATTATCTCGATATCATTAATTGTTTAAAACTGACAATGAGGTCATTCAATTACAGTATTCTCTATACAGTCTGTGTTTAATGTCACATTGAGGTTGTTATCCAGAGCAGAGGGGGTTAAATTATCAGTATGCCGTTGCCGCTGTGATCCTAATGTAAATGAACATTTGGTGTTTTATTTTTTTCCTTAGCTGCTGGTTACTACGTTATTAGCATATTTGATGTATTTCTCGGCTCAGTTAATAAGCAGTTCTGAAGGCAAAAGATTGATGTTTTAGAAGGGGGTTTATAGACCGTTCTCCCTTGTAACAATATCTGGAACATGTCTGTGCACTATTATGACAAACTGACTTTGGTTTTAGGCCATATGCACCACTGACAAAGCCTAATCTGTGTTCCTGTCTGCTGCTTAGGTGTTTTATTGCTAGACTATGGCCATCCTATGAATTCTGAACATTTCTTCTTTCCTCACTAGTTCCTACTGAAACTAAATTCTGCCTTGATATTAAAGTGTATTAAAGCATTTTGCATGCTTCAGGGGCATTAAAATTATCTGAATACCATTCCTTGTATCAAATTAGTTCAAAGCCCTGATATACATACAAGTAAGTTTTCATAAAAAGAACTCTAATAAAATATTATGCAGAGAATATATGGAAATGCAGGAAATACAATCTGATGTTGTCATGGTTTAACCCCAGCCAGCAACTAAACACCACACAGCCACTTGCTCACTCCCCACTCCCTGGTGGGGTAAACTTGTGGATTGGGATAAAGACAGTATAGCAGGCCAGCAAAGAAAGAGATAATAATAATAATAATAATAATAATAATAATAATAATAACAACAACAACAACAACAACAACAACAACACAACCCTAACAATACCATCACTGACAACACCAACACTAACACCACCACTACTAACAATAATAATAAAAAATACGAAACAAGTGATGCACAGTGCAATTGCTTGTCACCTGCTGACTGATGCCCAGCCCAGTCCCTGAACAGCAATCCCTCAGTTTACATGCTGAGCATGACATCATATGGTATGTAAGATACTTTCGGCCAGTTTGGGTCAGCTGTCCTGGCTATGCTCTCCCCGCTTCTTGTGCACCTTCTCACTGGCAAAGCATGAGAGGCTGAAAAGTCCTTGATTAAGTATAAGGATTAATTAGCAACAACTAAAACCATCAGTGTGCTAACAACATTTTCTCAGACTAAATCCAAACCGCAGCACTGCATCAGCTACTAGGAAGAGAATGAACTCTTTCCCAGCTGAAACCAGGACAGGTGTGTTCCTTTTAGACCCAGTACATAGAATAGGACAGTGAGGCAGATGAGTGTAGAGTATTCCGTTAGAATTCAGCCAATGTTAACGAAAGTACAACAGTGGTGCTTTGTACTTATACCTGGGCACAGGGTAAAGATCTGGAGTGATGGTAGAGATTTTTGTTAAGGGAGGAGGGTGCCAGCACCAGGAGTAAGCACAACCACAGGGAGAGCTCTTATGGTCCAGAAAACAGGCTTTTAGGAAGCTGTGGTGCTTAGATCCTCGCTGCCTTTTCACCACCCCTCCCTTGTGTTTGGTAGGAACTCACCTGAGGAACTCAGGTTCAGAAAAATAAATTAATTTTATCTCACCAACTGCCACTCTCCTGCCTATTATACTATTGATTTTAGTGCTGTCACAGTGCTCTGGAATCCTGAAGGGCTTCCCAATCTGTACTTGAAACCTGCCTCTCTCTTTGAGTAGCATCCCAGGTAATGTGATCAATATAGTTCGCATCAAATCTCACTAAAGGATGGCAGTGCCTTTTGGTAATGACTTGTGGGGTTTCAAATTCTGCTTCAGGAAAGAGGACTCTTCACAACAGTTCTGCAAAAATAGACTTTTGTTGAGACAGTTTGTCTTCAGATTTTTCAAAATCATTTCACTCTCTGCTTTGCCTTTTACCCTCACCTGCCTCTGCCTTTTCAGAAGTAACCAGAAAAATAGGGATTCTCAAAGAAACCTTCTATGTGGGAAAAAAAATATCAGACCTGTTATGTCTGTGCAAAACATTTTGTCTTTGGTGGAGCAGGGTATTTGAAAAATGGCATTTTGTCTGAATTCTTTCAACCAGCCCTCACTAACAAGCTTTCCACAGATAAGCAATGTATATCCAGGTTTTTCTTCATCAAGCTGGGATACTATGTGCATTTTGCCAAGCCTTTTGGCAGCTAATATTTTTGTTAAATTGGCTAGTACATCTGTCAGCCCTGGGACAAAGCTAGGTTTCCCACCCTGAACCTTTCAAGCAGAACCTTTTGTAAAAGACAAAATGCTGTATCTACCTTAAAACATAAAGGATCCTCAGGGCATTGGAAACTAATGTGCTGCTTTAATGCAAACATCCCTTGTGAGGGCTCTGGGTCCTTGTATGCTCTGAACAGCAGGAGAAAGAATACATAAATATAAATGAGCTGCACAGCAGAAAATGGAGCTATAAGAGTTAATGAGATGGTGTCCTACTGCTGGACGCTTGCATGTTAAAAAACCTGATGGTTCTATCCAGCAGCAAGTGGGAAAAAACTGGAAAGCTAGTGAGTGTGAAGCAGCCGTGACTACAGAAGAGTGCTTCTTTCCATATGGTCTTGCTTCCTTCCTGGCAGTGTTCAAAGCCAGGTTGGATGGGGCTTTGGGCAACCTGGCTAATGGAGGGTGTCCCTGCCCATGGCAGGGGTTTGGGCTTTAAGGTCCCTTCCAACCCAAACTGCCCTGTGATTATATACAGTGATAGAACCTTTGATATATCTACGTATAACAAGGGGAAAAACAGAGGTTTTACTAGAAATGGTTGACCATGGAGGGACCAAGTAATTATTAATAGCATTTTACACCTTACTGCACATGGCTGGTGTGTATATGCAGCTCGGTGTGTCCAGCTGCATACAGCAACTGGCAGAGGACCCTGTAACTAAACACCACTGCAAATAGCACTTAGTTGTATGTCTTTAAAACTCACTCTGTAGCCACTGGATTTGAAAGGAAGGTTCCCATTTATGTCATTGTTGGCCACAAAAATGCTGCCCCACTCCAGAGAGACAATTCAGTGTATCTCTGTTTCAACTGTTGGTGCTTTCCCTTAAGCAGCCACTACCCTGAAGGTGCCTCCTTTGAGCTGCTGCTCAGGGCATGTCTAACACAGATCAGTCTGACCCACTGCTCCTGTGCTATCTTGTTGCCTTACAGAATTAACAGGATGCATTATAAGTCAGTAATTCATCTGCTGTGCTCTGCTGTGCAGTGAGATAGCTCTCCAGGCTGCAGAGTCTCTTCTTACTGTGCTTGGGTGAGATGCAGAGGTGGTAGTGGAATGGATTTGCTCTGCAAAGTTTTGTGCACATCTCTATTCTTTCTAGAGTCTCTCTCACCCAAGAGAAAACCTTGTTCAGGTGGCCCTCCTGCTCAGGAACACATGAGCAGTGAAGCCATGTATCTGAATGCCCCATGGACACTGACCCTGGAAAGCTTAAGAGCAATCCTTCACTCTTGTTGGTCTACAGTTGTGCGGGATGTCCACATGCATTCCACAATGTTTGATGGGGACAGAGTTGCCTGAAGCAATTTCATACCCCTGCTTACCTACAGGAAGAATCTGGTCTGTTAAATACTATTTTAAAACCTCAGAGCCTGTGACCAGTGTCAGAGTGAAGACTAGCTAAGCCTGAGCTGTGTTTATACATGTTCCGTGATTATCACCCAGCTGGTGCGCTTTTCACTCCTGGTATTTGAGAATTAATAAACTTGCTGAGTGACAATTCCAACCTCATCTCTAATGAAATTATCTTCCCTGGCAGGAAGTGATGAGCGCAGTTTTGACAGGAGCTACCAGGTGTCACTCTGATACCTTTCTTGTGAGGTTTTTTTTTTTTCCTAAGAACTTGTTGACATGCAGGAATAGTCTGGAATAGTTATTTAGAAGAAGAAGAAAAAAAAAGAAATAAAGAAAACAAAAAGAATCCTACAGGGATACTTATGTCTATGCAGATATTGAAGGTCACATGCAAGCCAGGGTTTGCCAGCCATTATCTCCTGGGAGCACCCAAACTCAACATG
The DNA here is from genome assembly GCA_020800305.1 of Porphyrio hochstetteri. Lineage (NCBI taxonomy): Eukaryota > Metazoa > Chordata > Aves > Gruiformes > Rallidae > Porphyrio > Porphyrio hochstetteri. Next base: position 108,040,795 of record CM036907.1, read on the forward strand.
CTGTAACTCAGCTACAGGTCCTGTTCCTAGCAGTACACCAGGGTTTATGAAAGAACCTGCTATATCATACTGTCACATATTCATGTAGCACCTCTGTACACTGCAGACCTCAGATACCCAGCAGCTGAAAGCTTTCAGTTCTCAGTTCATGCTTCTCTACAATTTGCTTTCACCTCTGATGCCAGAGACAGCCTGATTCTTAAATGGGACACAGAGATCAAGATCTCCAATGGATGGCTTCTGTGCAGGTATCAAGATGTGGTGTACTTCTTAGTGAAAAACAGAAGTGTAAATTGGTGTTGAATAGCTATTGCACTTTAAATTCATGTGTTGTCTTGTTTCATAATGGTTTCCCCATGGAGATTAATCCAGTGGGTATAAGCGTCATTCAGTTTTCAAAGAAATTATACGTTGCAATTAGGTTTGTGATTTGAGTATTTTTCTTAGATGAGATATTTAATATTTCTAAACAATATCAATTCTCAGGGCAGCAAAAACTTCCTATAAACCCAATAATAAAATTTTGGCTGAAGGAGATAATTATGTAAAATGCTGCTTTGGACTATTTCTGTTCAAAGACTGATGTCCCTCCCCAAATGAATCACCTGTCTCTGTGCAGTTGTTAATGATAGACTATTTGGGAATCTCTGCCTTGTCTGTTGGAGAGATTTGAGTGATGATGAATACAACTTTGTTAATGGACTAGAAAATACATCAAAAGTTGTCAATATCGAATGGATCTTTGTAGCTGAAATTACAGGTTTCCTATTTTTAATTTGAATTTGAAAAAAACCCCAACCAAGTTTAAAGGAAAACGTCTTGGACTTTGAACAGCTTGTTGCATAGCAATTTCTTCAGGGAAGAAAGATGTTTGAGAGAAAGGGGATGGTGATTGTTTTAAAAGAAGCATGCTCTTCTAACCAAAGAGCCAGCCACACTCCTGTGACGTGCAAGAGCTCAAAGCCAGGAACAGCCGGAAAGGTTGCACAGATACAGGAGCAATAAGATCAAACTTTGGAGTCTGAGGTCAGAGGCTTGCAGTTACAGCATGGCTTGTTAAAAGTAAACTCTGCACTCTTAAGACAATTTCTTGCTAAACCTCTTCTCTTTGGGTTTGGGTTCTTTTTGTAAAAGAGGACAACTGCAGACCAGCGCTGCAGGAGCCAGAGGTGTGCTGTATCAATGAGGCTCTGCAAAAGCTGTGGCACTGATTTGAATCCAATGCACCCAGTTTATCACCTCTCATGCTAAAACACAGAGGGGTATACCGGTCCACTGCCTATCCCTATTAGCATTTGAAATAACCTAGAATACTTCACCTGGCCTCAGGCTGTTTGTCCATAAGAGCGTGTGTCTCCTCTGGGACTTTCGTCATATCTGTCAGAGATGTACAAGCAGCTCACGTCCTTCTGGGAAAAAAATAAAAATAAGGGAGAGGGGAGGAGAGAAAAGAAGAGGAGAGAGGAGAGGGGAGGAGAGGGGAGGAGAGGAGAGGAGAGGAGAGGAGAGGAGAGGAGAGGAGAGGAGAGGAGAGGAGAGGAGAGGAGAGGAGAGGAGAGGAGAGGAGAGGAGAGGAGAGGAGAGGAGAGGAGAGGAGAGGAGAGGAGAGGAGAGGAGAGGAGAGGAGAGGAGAGGAGAGGAGAGGAGAAAGAAAACAGCTCTTCCATAACGTAGGACCCCACCATATTCTGAATCCTACTGTGAAATCCACTGAATTTCATGAGTTTGCAAGTTGATTGTGTGTGTGAGCTAAACACTTGATGTTTCCCTTATAGCCCACAGAGAGATATAAGCAATGTTAGGGAATGATTCACCTGCCTTCAGATGTCTACAGCAGTATGGGATGAGTTGCTGCCTTAAAGTACTTCTTTCTTTCCAATGATTGAAAAGAGATTGAAGATACATAGTTATCTACAAAAATATTTGCTTTTGGTCAAATGAATTGTACCTACACTTCTAACAATAACTATATACTGAGGCTCCAAATAATTTTTGAAGGTCCAAATTTTGGGGGACAATATATAAAAGACAGGCAAACTCAATCTCTCAGATGAGTGGCAAGACTCTATTTTACCAAACCAAAGCCATACACATTTAAGACCACCCAAAGATGATGTTGCAAATCCAGAAGATTCATTATATTGAAAAAAAAATAATTAAAAAGCAAAATTCTTACAGAGGTATGTTTAAATGTAGTTTTTTATTATTTAAAGCTGTCTCAACAAAAATTTCAAAGAACAGAGCCATTGAGCTGAGAACAAAAATAAGCATATACTTCACTCCTCTGAACCTACATTATTCTAGTGAAATCCAGCTGATGTGACTTAGGATTTGAGATTCAGCATTCAAAGCTTCTTACCCAGCTTTTAACACAGAAAAACAACCTGAAGAGCGTATTGAAAATGCAAGGATAGAAAGAGGTCAATGAGAAGCAGTTCTAAATGGCGTGGCCCCTTTTTTTCTCAGTATGCTCCCTATCAGCATGCAGTTAAGGAGGGGCAAATGGAACTAAGGGAAAATGAAATGTAGGATTTTTTTCTTTTTTAAACAATTAGCTATAAAACAAAACACTAAAGCTTCAGACAAAGGAAGGGGAAAATCTAATTTTGAAAACTCTTCAAACACAAAAATAATTTAGTAGTTTTGGTGATTAGAAGGGAGATTACATTCACTAAGAGAGGGTACCTGACAAGGACAGAGGCTTTTATGTCAAGCTAACAGAACAGTTAAAGATTAGGCCGTTCCAAACTGTTTCAAGTAATGAAACTTACAAGAGCTGTAGTGATCACATCAAGAAAAGAAAAAAAATCACATTTAAAATCAGGAATTTCCAAGAATGGAAGGTTATTAAAAGGAACAGTCTTCAAAGAGAAGAGATACTGAACGTGCTTTTTGGAACTGGAAGTAGATGACAAAGTGTAAAAATATCTGAATATATCTTATGTGAATAACAATACAGCACTGTAGGAGTTTGAATTCACAGGTTAACTTTTTTGTTACTTATTGGCATTCAGACCTCTGCAGAGGAAGCCTTAAGAGTCTGAGACATGTCAGGTATGAAGACTAGTCCAAAAATCCTTACTGGAATTATAGTATCTGTAGTTTGCTCTTCACTTATCTCGCTTGGGGGACAATATCAATTTGTCCTGTACATTAGGCAAACATCTATATGACAAAGAGATAGCAGCAAGTGAAAATTCATTAACAAGTCACAGTTTTAAAGTAATTAATCTAAACTATTCAACAAGATATCATCTGAGCTGAGCAGCCCTGAGAGCAGTTCACAAAGGAGACCTTTTCTCCAAACCGCTGGGAGAGAAAGGAGTACTGTTACAGCTGGCATTGGGTTAATTTTAGCTAGCCCTAGAATGATCTGCAGCGAGAGTTTGCCACAGGTTGGCACAACTGGGCTCAGTAAGTTTGCGCCCACTGGAGCTTCCCTTAGTAGAACAGATCCAGAATCTCTGCCCTGTCAGAAGCAGAGAGTAAGTGGTGGGAGTGGGGTGAGACACCATGAAGTGTCCTGCTGAGACCCTCTGGCAGGATATTGATGTGAGCAGAGGCTGAAAGGGGACCTCAGGGCACAGTCCCCTCTCTGGAGTTTCTAGAAGTTGTGCTGTACTCACGCGACCCTTTCCTCACTGCTGGGTATCAGCTCTCCTCTAATAATTATGTATTAACTTTTGATCAGAAGGATTTTAAATGAAACAGTGGAACATATAAATGTGACCTTAAAGGATATTGTTTTCTTGGAGCCTTGCTAACCTTATTATATAAAGCAGGGTTTTTTCAGCTTCTTTTTTGTCTAAGAAAAACCACTTTAGCCAGGTAATCTTTGGTGACCCTGCCCTCTGAAGACAAGACTCTCTTTTAACATGTAATATGCAGGGCAGCTACAGAAAAGAAGCAGATATAAAGAAAGCTTATTTATTTTTTTTTTTTAGTTATTGATGAAGTTTAAGAGCAGAAAATAAGGAGGAAGAAGAAGGTGGGCCAACATCCTACAATGAGTCTGTTGGTCATAAAGCAGAGCCATCACTCTTCAAACGGGTCTTGCTGTTTAGAGAACAGTCACAGCAGCAGCTGTCTCAGCCAGCTTTGGACATATAAAAGGTAGTAAAGTGAGTCTAAGAGACATCCGCACCCCGCGCTTTCCAATTCAAACAAAACCATTTTCCCCATGTTTTAGCCACCTTTCTCTGGGACAAACAAATTGTATCTGGAAGTGCTTATTTTGTCTCCCTTAACTGTGAGGAGGCAGCGGGGTTATTTGCCTCATTCTTCCTCCTCCCCCCAAATAAAGACAATTCAGATTATGTTGCTTCAGGAACCAAAATTAGGTAAAATGAATCCCACGTCTGGGACCTGATTGTTTTAAAACGCTATTTATGCCACTCTTTCTGAGGAGTTACGGCACACTCAGAGACAAAATGCATTCTGACCCTATCTGAACACTTGATGAAAAATAATATTTAGATGAAAAAATGTTTTGACAATACAGGTTCTGTTTATAAAACCAGCAAGGAGTCAATGCCCTTTGCCTTTGTACATTAGAGTGTAGTGGCTACGATGCTTGCTAAGCATGTTGAACAGAGTGGGTGAAATTACTGCTCTTAGAGTCATAGACCTGAACTTGATCCTTTCTCGTAATAAAGCATCTTGGTAAAAGAATGCACATGCTACTTTGTCATGTAACTCAGAACCCTGTTTTATTAAAAATGTTTTTAAGAAACAGAAGTCAGACTGTAAAAGTTATTTTCTTCAATCAAAATCTTTATTTGCCAGAAAATGTGGACTCAACTACCTTTTCACAACAACCTGAATTAAAGCACTCATGGTTTTTTTTCAGAGCATGTACCTGAGAAGCAATCCTTGCTTTTTCCAATATATGCTGTAACTTAAAAGGAATAGGAAGTTTCAAGCAAAGGAAAGTGCAAAGAACATTTAATTCCCCACCCCTTCAGTCATGCTGAGTGCAGCTGTCACCGATTGTAAGGTTACTTTTGTTAGAAGAGAGCACCATGTTCATAATACACCTTGAGTTAAAACAAATGTAAGTAGAAATTAAGAGATGTGCATGACTAGGGGAAAATCCCAACCTTCTTTTCAGCAGTAGCATTCCCCTCCTGGTGTAGCAGATTATACGGATGGTAGATGTTGAACACATGTTGCTTCCGCATCTTCCATCAGTCTAACAGCACTCTCACAGAAGAACAAATTCCCAGAGTTCCTGACTTGTGGAAAAGCTGCAGGAAACTACTTTACCTGCTGCTAGAAAATTTTTTTGGTGTGCCCGATAATCCAGTCCAAAAGACACACAAAGATTATGCTGCCCATCTTTTTAAATGTAGCAACAACCAAGATGAAACATCCTTGCTGTTTCAGCAGAGTGCAGCAGACATCCTTTTTAAGCACCTACAGGGCATCAGAATCAGAAGATGCTTCAGGTACTGGAGACTTGTTTTTTATTTTGTTATTGTTACCTTCAAAGGGAGACTTATAAAACTGTATATATATCTGAATTTCTCCTAAATCATTGGAAACAGTTGCTCATGAAACTTTATACACAAAATTAATTCAGATCTGCTTGGATATGAACCCTGCCACCTGGATGTGAAAGGCAGTTTAGAGCAGTCATCAAAGGTGCTGATAAGCGCTAGCAATGTATTGAAATGAAACCAAGGGGGCTGCTGGCCTGCCTGGAGATACTGATGTTAGATCTGTCTTGTTTTGTCATATTCATTAACAATAGGAAGGAGAATGGGTAAATGGACCTCGGTGGGATTCTCGTATTTCAGACGGATTGATAGAGTGTGGCCAGCTATGAGAAATGTATATAACCTGTGTAATGAAGGATTAGCCAGGCATCGTGGAGCCATGTGCTCTGCTCCCCTCTCTGGCAGTGAGAGTCTGGGTCCATCAGTAATTACTGGGAGACAGGTTCCCTCTGGCCCATGGGTTTGGCTCCTGGGACCTGGGGTAATGATACAGAAGAGGGCTTCTTTTCAGAAAGTTAATTTTCATCAGAAATCATTTTAATTAATAAACATCACAATTATTAATAAAGAAAATAAGATGACAGATAACTATGTTGTTTAATTGTTTTCATTATCTATGTAGAATTAAAATACAATTTAAGACTACAGGGTTTTATTAAAATTTTTCAGCAAGATTCTACAGATCCAGAGAGTATTTGTATACATAAAACCCAGGTACCTTCGCCACCTGCATAATGGTGGCTACATATAAACACCTAAATTAATACCAAATTTACCTAAATTTGGGGATTCTTATTTTAATCATGAATGCATCACTGAATTGCTTTATGTTTTTGGTCATTGCTTGTTAGCTGATATTTTGCTCCCTTAAACCTTCATACATATATAATATATGATTATGTTTTCACCATTTATATTCACTTTGCATACATGTAAATTACTAGCTCTGGTAAAATCTATTGTAAAATGATGGCTTAGGTTTCATTCTCTGTACCTGCAAAGTGGAACCATTAATTTTACTATAAAAGAAGGTATGATTATTCACTAAATAATACCTACGTATCTCTTGATTGATCCTAAACAGTTTACATTGTTTACATCCTCTCCACAAATCCAAAGTAGCAGAACAATATAATTTAAATATTTCAAATACATCAACATGAGATGAAAAGTCTGAGTGAGTGAAAAACAGCATATGCAATTTAGAATTATTTTTATAATGGAAAGCTGTCCCTTCTATTCAGAGGAAGTGTTCACTGCGAAATTAAAATAGCATTGCTCTCATAAAATTGCAAACTTTCACTTTTGACATCTCCCATAAATCCAAGTTTAAGACTGATGTCAAGAAAAGTAATGTTTGTCTTGATCAAATGGAAATGATCAAAATACCACATCCAGTTCTGAATCTTCATAAAAATCTCATAAAAATATCATTTCAGCTCATGAATTTGAGGATGGCAATTTCATACTGATCAGCAACCCCACTTCAGCAAGGTAAATGCTCAGGTACCCAACTTAAAACATTTCAAGATATTTAAGCATGTAAATATTTGAACAAAAATAAAGCCAGGGACTTGATGTCATGCAGAGGTCGCACCCTTGGTCACAGATGAGCTTCCAGGGTTATTGTGGTTGATGGTCAGGCTCTGCCTTTGCAGAACCCCTTTCCAGAAATGAGCTACCTCCAGGTCTTCACAATCAAGACCCAGGGGGCTCACCATGAATCCGGGGAGCACCCAGGTAATGCTGCTTTGCACGCCAGCGCTGTGTCGTGAGAGAACATGCATTGGTTCACACACTGAAGGGGAATTCCTGCTGGCTTAAATCTGCTCGGCAGCCCTAGTGACTACGTATGCCGAAACTGCCAGCCGAGGTCCTATATATCAAGCTATCCATCCTGACAGCCAGGTTAGGTTAATCATTAAAACTCTGCCTCTCTCTCTGGGGGTCTCTGGGGCTTTGTTTAATGCAGCAGACAGATGGCACTGAGGAAATTCAGGTGGTGCGTGATGAGATTTGGGGTTTTTTTAATGTGGTTGCTAGAATTTTTCAAATAGATTAAGTTCAATTGTAAATCACTCCTGTTCCCAGGGTTGGAGTCTTTATTAGCCCCCCAGTGCTTGCACAGAAGAATTGATCCTTCTGCAGACCTGCACTTGATGGGGGAAGGGAACGTTTTTTGTTCTTACAGCACTGCATGCCATCTGTTAATATGCTGTTACAAGGAGGCAATGCAGTCAAATGTAACTAGCAAATTACCCAGCAAAATCTAACTTAGTTCATTTCACCACCCATATATAAATTCTTATTTCAGTTTTTCCTTGGTTTTCTGTAATCAAGGACATAACACACTCATCAAGTTTTCAAAGCCACCCTGGCATATCTGTATCTCCAGCTGTATTTCTTTTCTTTCCTCTGAAAATCAGACATTTCTGTTGGTCCCTGATTCTGACAGTTTAAACATAATTGTAAAACAGGAGAAAAGACAAGAAACAGGGTATATGCTCTCTCTTCTGCAAAGGATCTGTTCCTCCACTCTAGTCCAACGCCAGCAAGAAACATAAAATGCATCCTACAGGTACAAATGTTTCCTACAGCTTCTAGCTCTTGTCGTAGATGGATCCCTACTGCCACTCATCAGCCTGTCACAGCATGGCTATTTACACTGACAGAGTCAGACAGAGAACTTCGGTTTATGAGTCAGAGTTCACAGTAAATTCATTCCATGGAGTAAACCTGGAAGAAAACTTATTGTTCTTAAAGAATAAGATACCCCCACCCTCCGCCCCAACTATTATGTGGAATAAAAAATTAAGTATTAACATGAACAAGTGTTATTTATAGAAGAAAAATGTGTCCTGAAAATTAAAGAGAAAATAATGAGCTGAAAGATTTCTGGGAGCAAAATCTTTCTCTCCCAAAGACACCAGCTGAAACAAGATTTCGTCCTTCCATGTGAACAAGGTCTTGTTCTCAGAGTGATTATACCAATCAGTTATGTCACATTAACAGAATGGTTTAGAAGTTTCTATCCTCATTTTTTAGGTAATTTATAACCTCTTGCACCTGTGCAAATAATGTCTTTTTCTTTCAAACCAGAACAATTCAATCTAAACCGCACTGTATCAGTGTAAAATAAATCTCATCAGTGTATTGCATTTGAGTATGTGCATTTGTAAGGGAAAACCAGTGGCTAAAATCCCAGTGTAGAGCTAATGTTCACTATGGGCAAGCTCTATCAGAAATTCCATTTGAGTTGAACAGCTCACTGACAATAAAAATAATGTTTTCTGGGCAGAATAATTTCTTCAGGGAAGCATTAGAACCAGGTATTATCTTATGAAAAGTATGTTTTGAATTCCAGTATGGTCTTTTTCCTTTTTTCCCAGTGTAAAGATTATATCCACATTACCAGCTTCTGCAGTGTATATTTTAACTCCAAGATACTAGTTGATACAGAGTGTTTTTAACTGTAGGTCAAATTTTAGGGCTGAAACTGGTTTGGGTATTACATAGTTGGATTGTGTCTGTCGTTACCTTTAGATTTTATTTTTTCCTTTTTTGTTACTATTTTCTCCTATAGGTATTTGCAAAATATATTCCCATTTTCTGTTTTTGAGGGTATATTAAAGCAAGGACAAAAAAAAAAAGTGCCTTTTGAGACTTTCTTACATAGTTTAAAGAAAACTGGTTGTCCAGAATTATTTTTATGCTTTTGATATTTATTCTTAATTTACATTGGGGGAGGGTTTGGTTCTTTTTTTTTTTTGTAAGGAAAAGCATAATCATCAATGAAATTGTTATTGACTACCTTATTTAGCCAAGTTTTATGAACTTTAGAGGTTCGAGGTTTTAGGTAAAGTTTCTGCACTGTCTTCAAGAACTTGATGTGTAATGAGTGTTTCTTCCTCATTTCCAAATTAATTTCACTGCTGGGTTTTTTCTGTTTTCCTCATCCCTTTGCTTCTATTCCAGTTTTGTTTAAATTCCTTTGTTGGAAGAATTTATGTGTCTGAAGAATAAACAAGTTTAACAACACTAAGGTGTAGTGGTTTGACCCTGGCCCACCAAAGTCGCTCTATCACTCCCCTTTTCAGCTGGACAAGGGAGAGAATATACACTGAGAGGCTTAGGAGTCAAGGACAGGGAGAGATCATTCCGCAATGAGCATCACGGGCAAAACAGACTCAACACAGAATGAAGGAAAGAAACCCCTCTAATTTATTACACTACACTGCACACACAGTGACACCAGAGTAGGGTAATGAGAAGTGTGATCAGATCTTAAAGCACCTCCCCCACCCCTCCCTTCTTAGCAGACTTCACTTGAGTCATGATTTCTTTCCTTCTGCCCCCCACATTGTGGCACAGGGAGCAGAAGGGACTGGGGAAATGGGGTTCTCAGTCAGTGCTTCTTAGTCAGGAGGGAGCATTCCTCACACCCTATCCTTCTGCACTGTGGGGTCCCACCCACAGGAGACAGTCTTCCATGAACTTCTCCAACTTGAGTTCTTTCCCATGGGGCTTCAGCTCGTCACCATCTGCCCCAGTGTGGGTCACTTCTGTGTGGTGCAGTCATAAATCATAGAATGTCTCTCAGTCTCTCAAGCCAAGACTGATTCAGCTTGGTCCCCCACAGGATCACAAGCTCCCCCTCCCCAGCAAACCTACTCCAGCATGGGTCTCTCTCATCTCTGTGTTTCTGTCTTTCTCCACAGGCTGCATGTGCGGGCAGAGGCTTGCTCTAACACGGGTCACAGCGTCTTCTGTATGTCTCCACCTGATGCAGCATGGGGCGTCTCCACAGGCTGCAGGTGGGGTTTTGGCCTTTTCCATGGGCTGTGGGGAGACACCCACTCCACCATGGGTTTCTCCATGGGCTGCAGGGGCATCGGTCTCTCCAGCACCTGACACCTCCTCTCTCCCTCCCCGACCTTTGTGCCTGCGCAGTTTCTTACATCTTCTCACTCCCTTCTCTGGTGGCAAAAAGCAGCTGCTAGCAGTTTTTTTTCTCCTAAATGTGATTCCCAGAGGTGCTGTGCCCATCACAGATGGGCTCGGCCTTGGTCAACACCAACTCTGGCCTTGAGCTGACTGGTGTTTGCTCTGTCGGGCCTGCAGAGAGCTTCTGGCTGCTCCTTGCAGAAGCCACCCCTACAGCCCCGCTCTTCCACCAGAACCCAGCCACGCAGAACTACAACATAAGGGAAGACACAAAATCAGCCTTCAAACACATAAGAGCCTGATTAAAAATAAAAGGGGGGAATAATGTCCCTTAAAATATAGTGTGGATAGGATAAGAGTATTAGGAATAAATTTCATCGAGAGTTGTATGGGTTAGAAATTATAAAAATCCCCCAGCAATCATTGTAAGTGTAGGATAGCTAATGCTGGGCTGCATTCCTGCCAAGGAAGGTGTTTTAGGACAGGTGAAACAAACAGTGCTGAGGAACAGCCAGGTATTTCTGATGCTGCCATGGGACAGGAGGAAGAATTAGATCACCTTTTCCCTCTCTTCCAACTATTTAAACAAACACACAAAAGAAATCCACATAAAATGCATAGGCAAATTAACAGCATCTATAATCCACCAAATGTTCAGAGTATTTCACTGACTAAAATTACTTATTTTTGCAGTTGTCCTCTTCTGTGGGGTAAGAGCAACTAAAATTTCATAGTAAGCCTAGTAGCTAGGCAATGGCAGAAGGGAGCCAGGTATGAGGAAAAGTTGGGCTAGCAGGCACCACAAACAATTTGAGAACAGGTTAAAATCAATGTCTGTTGAGAGTATAAACTAGCTCCTTTATAAACAGAAGATTTGCTGGCAAACAGCACATGGCAATTGCATTTCTGGAATTAGCGGTCTTTTACAGAAGTCTGAGACACGTTAAACAGCCATTGTTTGCTAATTTTTTTTCCCTGTCCCTCAGATCTTGCTAAGCCTCCAGCTGCTCTTTTTCACTGGCAAATTGCATGGCTTATATTCAGACAGAGGGCAGGTCACATGCAAAGAATAAATTGACTTTTTGTCAGGCTCCTGTAGAATCATTGGAAGCAACTCTCTACAGTTTTGCAAAGTCTTTAAAAAAGTGAAATAAATAAACAAGAAGCCACATAACTGCACTGCAGTTCTGACTTTAAAAATTGTTTCTATTTTATTTTCTGGTTTTATTCATAGAAGAACAATGAAGCATGGGAAAATGCAGAACAATTGGCCAAAAGCGTTTCACAAATGCCAGCTAGCTTTGCTTTGCTGTTGTTTTGGACTGTTCTTCACTGGCATGATTACAGGTTGGTGTCCACAGCGACATCCACTTAGGAATCACGGTATGCTTTATACTCTAAGACATATTAATGAAAATGTTATTGCAAGGCATTTTTTTCTGGCCAAGGCCTGACCAGATTGTCGCCTACTAGGTACAGTAGGGCCAGCAAGGCATTCTGTCGTGTTTAATGGGATCTGATTCAGCACAAGCTTTGAGCTGGAACTAGTGATGCCTTTTCGTTTTCCTGACTTTACGCTCCAAAGCTTTGTTTGCTTCATGAGAAGAAAATAAGAAGGTGGAATTCACAAAACTAAATAGTATGCACTCAATACCGCATGTATCCCTCTCATGTTCCACCAGAGCCAACACTGATGAGCTACTGTAAGCAGAAAAGTGAGAAGGGATGGGAGAGGAGGGGAGGGGGAGTGGAGGGCAGGGGGAAAGGAAAGGGGGAAGGGAGCAGGGTGCAGGGAAAGGAAAAATAAATCTCTGTAGTATCCACTGCAGACTGCCACAATTACTTACCAGTTCTTACCTAGCACCATGTTATATTTGAGATGATGCAGAGAAATCTCTCCCTGCATAAGGGAACAATCTATACCTATGGCTACAGAGGAGAAGATGCCATAAGCACTTCTTTAGGTATTGAGGGAAGTAAGTGGCCACTGGCTGGGAAGCAAGGCTGGGTTGAAGTAAAGAATTAAGGAAGAGACCAAAGTAGGAAAGCAGGGGATGCAGCTTTGTGAAGCTGAAGTCCTGATCTGCAGAGGTCTGAAAGAAGAGAAGGGCAGTAAGTGAGAAGCCTAGAACACATGATGCTGAGGTTATCACTTGGGGAAGTGGGAGGTACAGTGAGAACTATAAATCCTGTGGCCTAGGAGGGATAAACTTGAGTTTCAGGGTTGTGTCTACCCATCCCTTTATGTTCTAATCCCACGTCAAGTTTTTCCTCAGTGGAAATCGTGCAGGGGAGGGTATAATTTTTTACCCAGCTTCCCCCAAACATCAAGAGAATTGTTGATGTTCCAATTCTATCTGGGATTTATCAAATTACAGAATGATTTTTTCATCACTGAGCTTCTCCCCTACAGCAGAGTATTGGTTCCTATGACTGTTCTTGCACTTCCTTGCTCATCCCCTCCTCCCAGATATCTCTGTTTAGGTTTCCTGTTTCTGTTGCTGTGCAGCCTAAATAAATTTCTCTTTTTCAGTGTTCACCAAACAGCAGTTTGTCCTTGTTAATCGACAAAGCACTTAAATGTTTCTACTAAAATGGTCATAAATGACATAGCTACACTTATCATCATTACACTGTAGAATCAACAAAAGCATTGAGAAGTCATAACAGTTTTTTAAGCAAATCCCTTATCTTTCTGCATGAAAATCTAAGTGAAATCCATTTGGCAGGGCAATACATGGACATCACAAACATTTGAAGGATGTGTTTGATATGTGTAAGTCTGTAAATTTTGTAATATTCAAAGGTTATTTACAATGTGAGATTAAGAGCAATGTTAGGCAGTCTGGCACCTAGATTTCCTTTCCAGGCTACCATCTTAGACTGCCTGGACTTTGGAACAATGTATGCATGTAATGCATAGGAAAACCTGAACTCAAGCTGTTTGCCCGTAGCCGAAGGTGTGCATATGTGTTCTACCATGACTTGAGCCATCCAGATTGCACAAAACACACTAAAAGGATTTGAGATTTCTCTTTAGGAGGACAGGTGAGATCTCTGAGCAATTGTTTGCATAAAAGCAATGTGGATTGAAAACAAGCCTTAACAACAGGCAGAGAGATGGTCTTTCCTGACTGCCTTCTACCTTTTTGGGTGAACTTAAGGCAAGTTTATGTTGGAAAAATATGAATAATTCATATGTAGAAATAGCAAACTATTAATCTCTTTTCCAAGTAGATTAAGACATAAATTCTATAAGTAGTCTTTAGCTTTTTAAGGGTCGGGTTACTGATTTTTTTTTTTAAGATTTACTCCCTTTTAACATAGATTTGAATCATAAATAGCAACAAACATTGCAAGCTAGCACAACTATCGATTTCAATGGAACTGTAATGATTTACAGGAAGTAGTAAAATACATATATTTTTAAAAAAATACGAAAATGTTATTGGTTGGGTTGTCATACTTTCCCAGAAATATTAGCTGCTATGACTGAAATTTTATGTTATCTGGAATAGAATAGCATCTAGACTGACAAAACTAACAGACAGTGAAATCAGCAAAAAATGAAAGGAAAATCTGGTCACTGAAATGATCTCCTGGTTTCAAGTCTAAAAAAGAAGGAGGAATACAGTCACTGTTTCTGTAGATCAAGAAAATATATTGAAATCTATAGTCAGTCTTAAGAACCTGCAGCACTTAGAAGAGGATATGACATGTAAAGTCACTGGAACTAGTCACAAAATGGCTGCAGAAATGAATATGAATCACAAAATAAGTTTAAAAGTATTACCTATTATTAAATTATAGAGAGCATTTGAGTTTTATTAGTGCCTTTTAAGAAAGTTTTGATATCAAGTTATAACAGCTGGGATAGCATAAAGTAGAAGATAAGGTTTCAAAAATGTTGTCTTCTTTTCATCTGAATTAATTTTATTCATAGCAGCTGGGTTAGTACCATGGTTTGGATTTAGGATGAGAATAATGTTGATAACACACTAATATTTTAGCTGTTGCCAAGCGTTCAAGGACTTTTCAGCGTCTCATACTGGCCTGCCAACGAGGGACAGGGGACAGGGCTAAGAAACAGGGAGGGGATACAGCCAGGACAGGTGACCCAAACTAAACTAATGGGATATTCCATAAAATATGACATCATGCTCTGTATATATCTGTGCTGTTGGCCAGAAGGCCATTTGGCTCAGGAACTAGCTGAGAATTGGTTCTTGGTAGTGAGCAATTAAATTGTGCATCCCTTGCTTTAAATATTCGATTATTATTATCATCATCATCATCAACATCATGAGGACTGGAGCACCTCTCCTGTGAAGAAAGACAGAGAATCTGGGTTGTTCACACAGAAGAGAAGGCTCCAGGAAGACATCATCGCAGCTTCCCAGGGGCCTCCAGGAAAGCTGGAGAGAGTCTGTTTATCAGGGAGTGTAGTGATAGGACAAGGGGTAATAGGTTTAAACTGAAACAGCATATATATTTAGATTAGATATTAAGGAGAAATTCTTCATTCTGAGGGTGGTGAGACACTGGACCAAAGAATCTGTGGCTGCCCCGGCCCTCCAGTGTTCAAAGCCAGGTAGGATGGGGCTTTGGGCAACCTGTGCTAGTGGAGGGTGTCCTTGCCCATGGCAGGAGGGTGGGAACTAAATCATCTTTGAGGTTACTTCGAATCCAAAGCAGCCTGTGATTCTATGACTGTAGACAGCAATAAGTTCTCATACAATTGGCCTTGGCCTGTTGACCCAGCGTGTCCAGCTCCCTCTGTAAAGCCTTCCTACCCTTGAGCAGATCAACACTCCTGCCTAACTTGGTGTCTGCAGACTTACTGAGGGTGCATTCAATTCCCTCGTCCAGATCGTTGGTAAAGATATTAAATACTAAAAAGAACTGGCCCCAGTACTTAACCTTTAAACATGGCTTGTGGCTGGATGCTAACTTTTTAGCTACATTCACCACAACTCTTTGGGCCTGAGCATCCAGAGAGTTTTTTATCTAGCAAAGATTATACCTCTCCAAGCCATGAGCAGCTACTTTCTCCAGGACAATGCTGTGAGAAAAGGTGTCAAAGACTTTACTAAAGTCCAGGTAGAAAAAATCCACAGCCTTTCCCTCATCCCCAGATTAGGTCACCTTGTCGTAGAAGGAGATCAGCTTAGTGAAGCAGAACCTGCGTTTCATAAACCCATGCTGACTGGGCCTGATCACCCAGTTGTCCTGTACATGTCATGTGATGGCACTCAAGATCACCTGTTCCATAACCTTACCCAACACTGAGGTCAGATCAACGACCCTGTAGTTCCCCAGATCCTCCTTCTGGACCTTCTTGTAGACAGACAGGCATTGTATTTGCTAACCTCCAGTGAACAGGGACCTCCCCGCTTAGCTGGCACTGCTGATAAATGATGGAAAGGGGCGAGGTTGAGCATTCCTACCAGCTCCCTCAGTACCCTTGGGTGGATCCCATCCAGCCCCATAGACCTTTGTGTTTCTACATGGTATAGCAGGCTGCTAACCATTTCTCCTTCATTCTGCTACCTGTACCTGTCTTCCAGCTGGTCATAATACTGAAGACTCTGACAAGGAAGGCATTAAGTACTGCAGCCTTTTCCTGGTCCTTTGTCACTCTATTTCCCCCCACATCCAACAAAGGATGGAGATTCTCCTTAGCCCACCTTTTTTTTGCTAATGTACTTATAGAAAAAATTTTTATTGTGTTTTACAGCAGTAATCAGATTAAGTTCTAGATGGGGTTTGTCCCTTCTGATTTTCTCCCTGTATAACCTCATGACATCCTTATAGTCCTCCCAAGTTGCCTGCCCTTCTTCCAAGGGTCATAAACTCCTTTTTATTTCCTTAGGACCTCATATATAAACTTCAACATGTATCTGTAGAAAGAACAGCCGGAACAATTTGCACACACTACTGTCCCACTAGTAGGGAATAGCCTATGGCAGAGCCTAAGGAAGTGAGACTGTGGGTATGGATATTCACTCTTCAGCCTGAATTCAATGGAAAGTGTGTAGATAACTTCATTTATTGACTGAAAGTAGCACAGGGAAATTCACAGTCAAAAAGTGCAAAAGTACATTGCCACCCACCTGCCCCAAACATATTTATCTCTTTTTCTTTTCTGCATTATAGGAGGTAATCGTTAAATGAATGCTACTTTTGAGGGTTTATGAACCTTGGCCTTCTTTTAAATGCACCTTGCATGACAGATAATATGTTTCAGCTGTTAAAGGCTGACTACTTTGAATATTTGGCACTCTCCACTTCCCTTCATTCATTTACTGTTCATAATCTAACTTTCAAGAAAAAAATAAGAGTGGATAGCCTTTACTTTTATTTTATCTTCCTTTTACTCTCAATTCCATTGTGCATTTGTCATATAAGCTTTTTTTTTTTTTGCTTAAATTCTATTACTTTCTGTATGAGAAATAGAAAGCAAGTGAGAGCAAGAGGAAAATGGCATGGTTCTGAACACCTGCAGAGAGAGAGGAGTGGAAATTCACTGGGTAAAGATGTCCTGCTGAGAATCTGAATTGTAGGAACAGCAAGAGCTTTTTACCATGCCATCTATTTTGTTCCTCCATTTTGGATTCTCTCTAGCTGATACTTCAGAGGCTTACAGAAATGTAATACCTAAATATTTCACAGCTATTATTTTATCCTGCCTTAACGCTAGTGAAATAAGAAGACATCTCCACCTCACACATATGGGAAACCATGTATTATATTGTGGAAGGGTTATAGCTTTCATGGCAATTAAAGTCTGAGTCACAGGTCTCTTATTACTGACCTACAAATAGGAAGACAGTGTCTTCTGAAATATTAGTATTATCTGAACCTGCTGAATAAAACTCCCCTATTCCACTCAAATATCCCTGTTCATAGCCTTACATTTTAGGCGGGAAGAACAGATGGTCTACTACCCTCAAAAAGCTCCTTACAGCTTTGTTTTTCTATTAGAACAATGACTCTAAGCAAATCTCCAGCTTTAGATCCTAAACCTGCCAACAAGAGTGGCAGAAAAAGGTTTGCACTTGTCCCAGCTCAATTCCAATGCAAGTTGGTTAGGCACGTTTGGGAAAGCTTGCTTTCTTCTTTCTTTGAGCAATCAAAGATTGGTCAAAGCACTCAAACAAGCTGAACCATTGCTTTAGGATGAAGCAGGAAGTGCTTTAAAAGCTTGAGGGCATTTCTTGCTCACAAACTCACAGTCAACGTTTTTCTCATGTTTGGGAACTGTCAGGGACACTGGGGATCTGTGCCAGTCTGTGCTGCGTGGGACTTCTACCACCTGCTGGGGTGGTGGGCATATCTCATCTGATCAGCATCCTGACATCTCTTGGCTGTTGTTGGCAGCACTGTTGCTCTTACTCTGCCTGAGAGTCAGCATTTTAAAGACTGAGTTTATTTAATATAGCTAGAGTGACAGGTATCAGTACAGAATTACTGGATTTAAACGCTGTCATGGCTCTGTTTGGGCAGACAGACTGGATGACCTGCTCAAACTTTTGTTGTTAGATGCTACTGATGACCACCTGCTCTTGAGCCCAGACTAAGAGAAAAGCCATATTTTTCGGATATAGTCCCATGGTAAAGTCCAAGATCTGGACAAGCATGGTGGAAGTCTTGACTGGGCACATACACACCACAATTTACCACATTGATGATCCAGGCTTTAGTAGGCAGTGCCTGGTGACCTTGAACATGCATGGTGCAACAGCAGAAGACTGAGATAATCAGCAAAGACCTTGCTCTTGTCTGTCATATGGCACTATGGGACTTTCAGGATGCCTGACCTCATGCAGAAGTCCTGCTGTGAACAATAACAGACACACCACACCAAAGCCTCAACATCCTAAAGTCATTAATGAGAACTCACAGGTAGTCACAGAGCATGTCCTGCTTTAGTTTGGTCTTGGGTGAAGTTTATCTGGACCCACTTATACCCACTTACACAGATTACAGTATATTCTAGAGAAAATTCTGCTTAAATGTTTTCAACCACATGTATAAAAATTGCCTGTGAAGTCTTTTATTGAGTATGCAACTACACTTAATTAATGTAGGTAGAATGCTACAGTAAAACCCTCCATCTCTTCAAAAAGTAAGTATCTAAAACAGATCTCCTGAATAACATCCTGATATTGCTTGCTTCTTTATGATGTCTATAAAGAAAGTTTAGAATTATTTGCTCACATAGAGACCTCTATCCCGCGTACATTTACATTCAATCAGATGAGACCATCTGATATTTTTACTCTCAATCTTCCAGAACTTCATGCTTTCACTGGCTGTATTCAAGTTATAAACATAAAGAGTAAAATAAACACTGCTTTATGTCATACTATAGCAGGAAAGTGCATGCACAAAATAAGTTTATAAATTCCTAAAACTCATCTAGACCAGAAGATAATTTCAGCAATACAGCAACCTAAAGCCAAAGTAGTACATTCACACTGCCCAGTTTAGATGCCTAAATGTAGCCATTACAGCTATTTCTTTCAAGTGATATTTATAGAACTGACATATGTGACCTGGTCGTGCAGCTCCAAAAGAGCTGAAGGAGAATCAACTTCTAAGACATCAAAGTCATATTGCTTAAATTAGGCATCTATAGGGAGAACAGAGTGCATGTTACTCTATGCCCTCACTGCAATAGTCTTATCTTTATTCAGAGTAGTGTGCAGATATACATACTTTAAGCATGTACGTGAAACACCAACAGGATTTCAACACATGTAACTGGATTGCTGAATAAGTGTAGGATAAAATATGTTTTGCTGAACTGGTGTTTATACACTTGTCAAATTTCTAGTTTGCAATAAAAGTTGCCAGAGAAATATCATGATTTAAAAATAAATTTCTAAATCCCCCAAAGCAATAATGGAATAAATTCTCTCTCAGCTCCTTTCCTAGTATGCCAATGGCTGAAGTACTTTCCTGACATTTCCCATAGTTGTTGTATTTTAGTCGTCGTCATTGTTTTGTTTTATTTTCTGGTTGACTTTAGATATGCAAAAATTCAAGCGGAAAGATGATAATTTGGGAAAAGTATAAACTACTCAAAAGAACCCACAAAATGAAAAGGACATCTTAACCTGTCTTTCTGTGCAGTTTTATCCCAGCATTTATTTGTAAGCATTCATTTTGCTGGCCCATTCGTCTTAATAGTTAACTGCTTCTGGCAAGGAGTTTTTAATGTCATACATACAAAGAGATGCAGGGGGTTAATAGCATGAATTCCGAATTAGTATCCAAAGAAAGCTGTGATTATCCAAATAGCAATTTCAATTCCCAGCCAACCTCCAAACACAAAAGACTTATAACCAAAGATATGCAACAAGGAGACATTTCTCTGCATTTAAACATTACATTTAGAGTACAAGCATCTTTTAGTGGTGTATGGCCTTTTTCTCCAAGAAGACAGCACCTGCTGGCAAGGATTTAGCTTTACTCTGGTGTCTCAAGTGTGACTGTATTTATGTGCTAAGGAAAACGCACAAAGCTGCAAATTAGTTGCCTGGTCACTCACACAGACATTAAAGCATACACGTACTTGCATTAACAACCTACAGTTTTGTGCTTGCTGCACACTGGCTCAAAGAAGCTTGCACCCATATGTCACAATTATTGGTTTACTGTTAAGCTCCAGATGATCTGTTAAATGGCAGGAAAAAGTGTGGAAGGACAGCTGGTGGGTTAACACTTCTTGTTATCCTTTATCTTTCATTCCTTATAAATTTTTTGCTTTTGTTGCCAGTGTAACAAGGAAAACTACTCCTGATCCCTGTTAGTGTTATGAAGAACCAGGTAGACGTTTCCTCTGACTTGTATGTTGTTTTTTAATAGCTTGCTTCTCCGTAAAGTGAACGTAGATTGTGTTGTTCTTGTCACCCTATTTATGAGGAAGAATTAAAATTCCCTTTTTTTTCTGTTTCTCTCACTCTGTTTTAGGTGAACTTTCAGAAAGCTATAGCTATTGCTTGGTCTGAAATTCTCATTTCCACAACAGCTTACAAAGGGATGGATGGTGGGAACACAAAAGAAAAAGACATACTTGAAGTCAGTCAGCTGCTTTCTGTCAAAAATCCACAAATTAAATCTATCTATCTGAACTGCTTCCATGAAGGACTTGAAGTGTACATGCACAGTCAGCATGTATCTTGAGAAAACAGTGCTGTCTGTGTTTCATGTTTCCTTCCTTAACATAGCAAGTCCAACTTCTCCTTTCAGGTAGATTACACTCAGAGGGTGCCTGAGAGGAGCAGCAAAGATGAGTCTCACTAAGAAACACACTCCACCTTAATAGCACATGTCAATACCCTCATAAAAGACTACTAGGATCCACCAAGTTTTATAAACAGGCAATGAATTGGTTGCAAAAATATGGAGGAACCATTCTACTAAACAAAGGAGCTGCAGAAGTTTCCCTTTGTGGTCTAATGCTCTTTCCTTGACTGGCAGAAGTGCAAGGCCAACATTCAGACTGCGTTTTTGAACCCTATGGTCATCTGAGCCTTTGAAGCATCTCACAGATAGCTGTAATAGGTCTACTGCAGATGTTCTACAAGTCAATACACATATACAATATATATACATATACATATATATAATACATATATACAATATAATATGCCTCAAGCATATGGAGAGAGGACACTGGCGTAAATCAATGTTTGAACTCATACAGCCATTCTTATGTTTTTATCTCACTACAGGCAGGTGTCTGGATCAATCCAACCTAAGAACACATTTTGTCTTGCCTGTTTCTAGAAAAAAAATTGTCAATCTGCATGAGAATATTAATTACTAGAAGTTGAATATAAAAAAATACTGATTATTGAATGTACTGCAAGAGGGGCAATGCTTAATGCGTTGTACAGAAGGGATATAATATAATATGGAGCCCCAGTTTCTGGCCTTGGTGTTGGCCTTAGGACAAGGAAGATTTCTTATGAATATACTAGCCTATCTGTGTCAAGAAATGTATTGAGCATGATATAGACATTCCTAACCTGATGCAAATCCACCCTCATAACCTCCTGTAGTGAAGAAAAGAACCATTCAGATAAAGCAAATTGAATCCAACATTAGGATAGCCTTGTGCTGTCAACTCTGCCAAAAGGCAGATTAGCTTGGGCACTGCATCAAACTATGCTGCTTCAAGGCTCAAGCTGGCTCACATAATACCAGTAAGAGAGAAACACTGAATTTCTGTTTATGGCACCAATATGGTTTAGTCTTATAATATCTGCCTTTTTTAATAACTTTTGCTTAATGTAGCTCTTTCCAAGTGCCAAGAGACTGCATTTCGCTCACAATACGAAATAAGTTGGCAACTAAGCTGCAGGAAGTAATTTACAGCAGGGCTAACAAACTCTTTCTGACATCAGCAGTTGTAGTAATTGCAGGTACTTTCATCAGCAGTAGTGTTAAATGTGAATACCATCATCAGCAATGATGGGTAGCAGCGGCAGCAGTAGTTAGGAATACCACCAGCAGCACCGGGTGCTGCTGGCTCACTGCCACAGCAGTTTTGCATAGCTGGGATCACACTAATGATGCACATAGTAGTTTGGGAACCTTTGACTTGCAGTGCCATCATCAGAACTTAACTCCAGCTTCATAACTTACATAAAACAGCTTTTTCACGTACAGCAGTTAGAAGTTCAAAGTCAATAAAAAAAGAAAGATTACAGTACAGACTGTGTAGAGAATTTCACTCTTTTAATTATTAACAGCTAAACTGAGTAAGAAATATATCCTTCCTAAGCTTAGCAAATGTTATGTATTTCATAAGATGTGCACTTTCTTGCTAGTAAGGATTTTTTGAATCACTGAATTTCACTATATTTTCAGAAAGAAAAAATATTCATTGTACTGTAATATAGATAATCAGCGATCTTGCCCTGAATTATGGTGAGGCTAAAAAACTCTAAGGCAGCTACACACATCCCTCATAGGTCTCTACCTGTATTTGAGGAGTGGAAAGAGTTGATATGGCTAATGGGGATGGGGACTCTGCCCAGCCCCATGGCTCATGAATGTAACATAGTTCTGCTTTGATTCTTAAAAGGTACAGACAAACAAATTAGCCTTGAGTAAGCAGATCGCCAAATCTTCTAATAACTTCCCAGCTGCAGGTTCATGCACAAGTGTGCAATAAATACCATGCATTTTTTTTTATTTTTTGCTGGATATTTCCTGCAAATTTGTTCCCAATTTTATACTAGAGCTGGGACTGAATTCAGACTGCTGCATCCCAATGTCAGTCTCTATTTTTTTCTCCCCCATAGAAAACGTCTCCTTGGCCAAAAGGGAGAAGATCTGAGCATGGGATGTAGGGGGTATATAGAAAGCTGCCAAACATGTGTGGGAGACAATAGGATTCAATTAAACAGCACTGGTTCAAATAAAGAGGTCAGTCAGCTTCCAGTTCCTCCTCTTGTCTCCTCCAGTGGAAAAACTGTGGAGCAGCAGCAGGAGCAAGATGCAGGCCTGGGCTGTGACAGAGTAAGATTTTTGGTCCAACCCTTTACATTCAGCTGAATGTTGTCTCATAAGACTTTCACATTTGCTTTTTTCTGTTATCAACTGATAAGATATAGACTTTGCTGCCTCCCATCTTTGTTTTGCTTTCTGTCCCTCTTCCACCCCCTCTTCCCTGGTAAAGACCCCAACAGAGACATACTGGCCAGGAGCACTGACCCCTGTACCTGCTGGGTACAATTGTTCTCATATTGTTCAATTTGTCCTACACTCCTCAACAAAGCATCCCTTCAAGATGTCTGTACATCCTGTTCTGATGGTAAAGTCTATGATCTCCATTTATAAGCTGTTCCAGTGTTAGATTTCTTCTTTACAGAGGCAATCTTTACTAAAATGTAACTCAAATTTGCCATGCTACATTTATCCTTTTATTTTTTTGCCATTAGCTGACATGATTAGCTGAACAATCCTTAATACATTAGAAAATTGTAAGACTATTGCATTAAACCACCCCAGTTAGTTCCACCTGCCTTTATAGGTCACATTTTTTAATGTCTAATGGTGTTTTCTTTCCTTTAGGCTTTTTTCAGTTCCCTTACATCACTTTTTAAATGCAGTGATTTCGTGTGCTGGTGTACTCCAGCAGATGACTGATCAGTGCTGAGCAGGCAGACAGTTGCCTCCTATGTCTTGCATTAAAAATTCCTGTTAATTTGCTCTGAGTGACATTTGCCTTTGTTGGTTTTGGAAGGATACCACACTGTCAAGTCAAAAAGTTCAGCTTCTGATCCATCATGATCTCTTCCACGTGTAAAGCCCTCTGCTTTCAGCTTTATCACTGCAGCACATTTCTACACACCACTGAATGTCTCTCTCTGTGTGAATTCTCAGGTTTTGCACTATTTTGCTGCTGCAGAAAATGGCAATGTCTGGCATGGGGAGAAGTAGTAACATTTCAACTTTCCTCTTCAACTGGAGCAAATTCAAACAATGAATTTGACAAAGCCTCATCACCTAATAAACCAAAAATCACCCATCTTTTTTTCCCAATTCCTGCAGCAAAAAAAGATTTTGATTGGACTGAAATAATTTATGAATGTAATCCAACATCTTATAGATATATCTGACATTGGGCTTGATCAGACTGATGTTGTCATTATAGAAGAACATCATTATAATGAAAAATAGTACTTTAAAGTGGTGCTTCTATTATGAGCCTTTTCCTGTAGTACTTGATCATAAAACAGAGATGTACAAGCTCATCTTCATGTCAGGAATTGACGGATTGCAAGATGAAGCTTGAGCCAGGTCTCCCAAATTATTTAGATTTTCGCCCTTTGCAATCCAACTCTAACATGCAAAAAGTGCACACTACCACACAGGAGAGAAAGCTGCTTATTCTAGATAGCTCACAACACATTGGAAAAAATCTGACAATATGTTTTCCTCTAGACTCTGCTTTTTTTGTTAAAAGCAAACTATCTGGGAGAATCACTCCTGCATGGAACTGGAGGTGCTGCAGGGAAAGGCACAAGAAAAGTTCTCTCCAGCAAAGTAAATCCCTCATGCACCTTCCTGTACCTCAGCTTTTTCTGTCCAAAGCTGCTCTTGCTCTGGGATCCATGCAGGAAACTGTATTCTCTCAATTCCTTTGAGTTTATTGCTAGTGCTGAAGCTGCTGCTCAAGAGAAAACAAGATTCATTCCTGCAGCAAAGGCATACCGAGTGATGAAAGTTTATTATACGATTAAAAGAGCTAAGCATTTCTTACTCCTTGGCTGAGAAATGAAGCAGGAACATTTATTGAAGAGGAATTATACAGATGGGAGTCTGACTACAGGTAATGAGACTTTTTCTTGCTGTTATTATGTTGCTAAAAATAGAGAAATGTAGGACAAATTTGAGAAAGAAAACTTACAATGGAAGAAAAGGAGAAAAGAGCCATCCCTTGGGATACTGCAATTAGGCACAATATTGCAAAAAATCAATCCTGCAGCAGCAAAACTTTTGACTAGAGGACATATCACTGCATGTATTGTAAGCAGCTCTGAGCATCTGTGCTGTGTTTATTATAACAGTGTCTTTATTATTGGGCTGGGGCCTCTCAGGGCTACTGTTTATGGCTGTGACTCTATGGCACTGAAGTGACACCAAGAACTCAACTCTACTATAGTATGTTTCTAATGCTCTTCTCTCACAGACAGGCACAGAAATTTCTGCACAGCAAGCACTTAGTACTCTTGCTTGGGCTGAGTGTGACACATCACCTCTCAAAATGTCCAGGTGAGTTTGGGATGCTGCATAGTGGAGAGGAACACCAGGTTATTTTGTCCAACTATGATTTCCATGTATTCCATAATTACCCATTTACTAAAGATTTAGCTTTCCGTTTGGAAACCTGGCCTAATAAACTAATTTCTGCAGATGCCAGACTTCTGGCCAACCATCTGATACTTGCATCCCACCATACGGTTACCCATATGTAACCATGTTAATGGCAATAAAAATAAAGATGAAAACAAAAAAAAAAGTAAAACAGATAGTTGAGCTGTTTGACACTAAAGTAATTCAGTTTCCTCTTCAAAGGCAAATGGAGAGCCATACACTTCCCATGGAAATCACAGTAAAAGGCATAAACAACTGTTCAGCTGAAAAATTGAACGTGTCACAGAGTCTCTGATGACTTCTTGTTTTGAAAAAGCCTTGTAGAATATTAGATCACCTTAAACAGGCAGTTTCAAGAACAAAGCAAAACAGAGGAAGAAACTCTCCAAATGTATCATCCCTGAAATATTCCAACACCTGGTGCAAAGTTTTTAATGCAGCTGAATGAAAAAGGTCACAGAAACTGCCACTAAGAGACTTTCAGTGGTCTCAGACCCACTACCATGCAAAAAGCACTTCCAGCCTTTTTTCCTCTCTCCCTCCTGAGATCTACTCTGAAGATAACAGAGGCCTAGGAGGTGGGCAGGACTGTCCATCTGCAGCCATGCACCATTAATGGAAAATGCTGCCAGGAGTGCAGCTTGATAGATGAGGAAAGTAAGCCTGTCACAGCCAAGCCATACGCACCCTCAGATGTTACAGGGATGTCCTATGAAACGCTTGGATTTGGTGTCTCAGCCCCAGTGATGCTGGGTAAGGGAGTGAGTGCTCTGTCAGCTCCATGGTGGTAGCCACAAGGGGGGAATGAGAGTGATAGCCTCCAAGAAACTGGCAGGTAATGTCCTGTACAGGAGGAAGGCCAGGCTAAAGACAGGAAGAATGAGTGGTTGAGGCCATCTATAGACAGATAGGAGCAGCCTCATGTTCACAAGCCCTGGTCTTCATGGGGGACTTCAACCACTGTGATATCTGTTGGAGGGACAACACAGCAAGACACAAGCAATTCAGAAAGTTCCTGGAATGCATTGATAACAACTTCCTCCTCCAAGTGACAGAGAAGCCAACAAGGAGAGGTGCCATGCTGGACCTTGTTCTCACCAACAAGGAGGGGCTTGTGGGGAATATGAAGCTCAAAGGCAGCCTTGGGTGTGGTGACCATGAAATGACAGAGTTCAAGAACATCAGGGCAGTGAGGAGGTCCAACCTGGACCTTAGGAGAGGAGACTTTGGACTCCTCAGGGACCTTCTTGGTAGAGTACCATGGGACAAAGCCCTGGAGGGAAGAAGGGCCCAAGACAGATGGCTAGCATTCAAAGATCACATCCTCCAAGCTTGCAAGAGATGCATCCCAACAAAGAGGAAGTCAGGCCCAGAGGCTGGAATGGATGAACAAGGAGCTCCTGGACAAACTTAAATGCAAAAAGGAAACTGGTCACACTCAAAGAGTTGCAATCAATGGCTCTACATCCAAGTGAAGATCAGTGACAAGTGGCAACCTGGTCTAGTGGAAGGAGTCCCTGCCCATGGCAGGAGAGCTGGACTTTATGATTTTTAAGGTCCATTCTAACTCAGGCCATTCTATGATTCTATGAGTCTCTTTTACTCTCTAAGTACTTGCATATCTGTGACACATGAACACTCAAAAGACTGTCCTCTAATACTTTGACTTTTTCAGAGCTTGCTACCCATGGCAAGACTGTTTGGGAAAAAAAATAAAATAGTAGCCACCACAAATTAAAAAAGATAATATACACTGATCATTCTGGAAACAGATAAGCACTAATGCTGCAGATTTAGATTGTCTTTGGTAAATAAATTACCAAAAGCAAATTGCCACATATAAATAACACTACCATCACTAATAAATGACAGTAAGGAGGAATCATTTTTGTATGCACTACATGGCTGCATTTTCATATTTACTAGACTAGTTTATGGTCTACATGTCAACTGCTTGCGATTAGGGCTGCTTCTATATTTAAGAGGTGTACACTATAAAATTCACAGGATTTAAAATGCTATCTGTGTTCTGTCTCATGTAAGGGGTGATAGACACCCTTAATTTGTAAGCATTAGCAAAATGAGATGCAGTTGCAGAAAATGTAATTAGATCATCTTTGTATTTTATGTCAGCATGTCTAAGTGCTGTTAAAGGATGCACAATGCATACAATGCAATCTGACAGCAAATAGAGTAGCTGTTGTAGGCATGAGAAATAATAGCAGGCTTCACTTTTCATTGTCATTTTTTTCATAGGAAATATCCAATATACAAGAAAGCTATAAAACTGCCTAGAAACTTAATGATTTTAGAACCTTTCTTACATTATGTCCATAATCGCAGTTCCATTTGGAAAACATGGAAGCCTGTCTCTGTTTCCAACCAGAGAAACTGTTTTAATCACAATCTCATCTTCACTTATTATTGCCTTGAAAGTTCAAAACATAGAACATGAAATGATGTGAAAGACTCACAGTATGTCATATTTTTTAACTCAATGTTAGTCTGCCAACAACACAAGTTAATCATTACCTGAGTTGCTATCTGCATTTTTAAGGAGCTAATTAGCGTCATCACTAGACATGGTTGTATAATTTGAAGATTACTTCAGTTTTTCTTCTGGCAACAGCATGAGATGTCGTCCCTTCACTCACATGGTCTCCTTGTTTCAAAATAATTTACTTGAGTCAAATCAATTCTGGGATTATGCTTCCAGCTTAGCTGTTAAAGAACAAACCCTGGAAAAATTACGAGTCTTGTGTCATGATCTGTGCAGGTGAGAAATCCTTCAAGCTCCGAGGATGAGGCTGCCTTATAAAAAGGTGAAGAGCTGCTACTGACTATGGAATCTAACAACAAGCTTCCCAGACTGCTCTCTTCTTTGTTGGCGCCATTAGCATCAAGAAAAATGAAGATGTTTTAAATACATTGCTGCTTCTCATTATGCACCAGGACACACACGAGTATCTGAGTTGAAGGCTCTGAAAAAGACTGTGGTAATGGTTACATTAAGAAATACACAAGTGTCTCCAAGGAAACCTCTTCTTTTACTAGAACTCTGTTCTGGCAGACCTCTTCACGTTTGCCATTTGCAGTATGTTTATTTGATTTTTGTATTTACTTTGTGGTTAATGAATACCTTAAAAAATATTTTGTGATTTTTTTTAAAAAATTTTTCTTCAAACATGCAAAACCCACTCAAACTGGGTTTGGCTGGGGGTTTTGGGTTCCCCTTTCATTGTAGTACCCCATCTCATTTCTCCCTTTAAAACATGAAGCAAACTAAAGTCATTCCTCTTTAGACAATAAGGGGTGGCACACAGAAAAAGGAGAGGGGGCCCAGGGGTGAATAAGTTGAAAAGAGCACAGACTAACAGACCAACCAAAGTTGGTTTTGTTAATTTAACCTTACTTTTCTGGATCAAGAATGGTCTTCCTCAAAGTTCCCAGCACAACTGGAGTCCTAAACTTTCCAGCTGATTGATGAATTCAAATGTGTGATAAGACCTATACAAGGCATTTAAGCCACTACAGTTCAGTGGAATTACCTGCAAAACCATTCTTCCTTAGTTCATCAAAGACATACAGGTGCTGTTCACTGCAATGCACACACCCCCAGGCATTCCCCTTGTTTCACTGCAGTCTCACAACTGTGCAGAATTCTGACTGAACATCACAGACTAAAATATAAAATAAAAAGCACCAAAACCCATCTGCTCAATTTATTGCATTTAATTTAAGAACCTGACAAATTATAAGAGCGTTCAAAGCAGTTTGTGAGCATACTTCTCTTTTAAGAAGGTACATGTAAATTACACTAATTAAAACACTTGTTCTACCACAATTTTACAAGATCTTGAATGACAAACAGAAAAGCAAGCAGGTAGGGAAAAAAATACAAAGCATTTTACCCGTATACTTCTTGAGTACACAATGCTTATAACTGGCAAATTTAATTTCTGGATGCCCTTGAGGATTCAAAAACTTCTGAGACTTGCAGAACTGAGGCAGTGATTTTAAACTGCCTGGTGGAAGGCAGCTCCCGGAACATCGAGCAGCTGCTTTTTATTTCAGATGCCACCAAAAACCAGACCTTTTCATTCTGCTGATAAGTAACTAAACATTTATATATAAAGCACTTACAGCAGGAATTTCAATCACCCAACCCAGTATTTACAGCTAGAGTATACAACCTCTCAGTGCAGCCTACTTAAAACTGCCTATAAGAGAATTCATTACATTCTGTGCATTAACCTCCTTCTGCCTGTTATGATTCTCTCTTAGCTGCCGTGTCTGATGGCTATTGGTTTTGCATCTTTTATCTTAGAATCAAGTTATTTTCCTCTGCCTGCAATATGTATTTATTGCAGAGAATTACTGTGCTCCAACACAAAGGTAGAAATTCAGAATGGATGTAAACATTCTTTCTTTATTACATATAAGTAAGAAACATGGGCCTGAATTACCATCTATTTTATTTTTTGGTAAACTACAGAGAGGCAGAGAAGGATGCTGCACAGGTCCACAAATTACAGAGCAATCCTGGGTTAAAATGAAGTTAAGAATATTTCTGCGGATAAACATACTCAAAATCAGATAAAAACAGGGACTTGAATTCACCTTCCTTGCAAAAGTCAAACTTCAAAGCAAGTTTATTTCTAAAATGGAATTTTAAAAAATGTTGACCTTTCTCATGGAACGAGAATCTGAAATGTTTAATGGAGAAAATCAGGAACTGCATTTGTTTTCTTCCTTTTCAAAAGGTAGTCAACTACCTTGGGCTCTCCAGAGTCTGGCAATGTACTTAAATAAGAACACTTTTTCGGGAAAAAAGGCAGAAAAGCTCCCTGGAAGACAAGCAAAATTTAGCCACCAAATAGCCTTCCAACAGGTTTTCTCTACAAGCACAGAATGCATGAGAACATTTTTTCTCATGAGTGCGGGGATAAAAGAAACTATCCACAGGGCACTGATCAGTTTCATTGCAGCTGTGGAACAACAGACCTAACGTTCTTACCATGTCTTGAAAAGCACTAAAATAATGCAAATTGGGTTTGAAACAGGAATTACAGTTTAATTACAAGAGGAGACTAAGGATAATCCAACTCTTGATGGATGAGGTATTATATTTCATCAGCAAGGTGTTTTTAAATTTATATCTAGAGTGTCTCCATTGGTTATTCCTTCATGGTAGCACCATTTCAAAAATTCATGTTTAAGAGTAGACTTTAAGGCTTCTCATGAAATGACCAAGGGAAGCTATTAAAATATGAAAAAAAAGAAAGCCCATCTAAGAGTTGAGTCACTTGATTAAAATACAATGTGAAAAATTAATATAATAACTTTATTTCATGTATTCCTGACAACAGCAATGGCTTTATTAGAACTGTAGAACCATAGAATGTTTTGGGTTGTAAGAGACCTCAAAGATCATCTAATTCCAGCCCCCTGCCATGGGCAGGGACACCCTCCACTAGCCCAGGCTGCCCAAAGCCCCATCCAAACTGGACTTGAACACTACCAAGGAGGGGGCAGCCACAACTTCTCTAGGCAGCCTGTGCCAGGGTCTCACCACCCCTCACAGAGAATGATTTCTTCCTAATATCTAATTTAAATCTACCCTCTTTCAGGTTAAAGCCATTCCCCCTTGCCCTATCACTGCACTCCCTGATAAACAGTCTTTCTCCATCTTTCCTGTAGGCTTCCTCCAAAGCTGCAATAATGTCTCTCCTGAGCCTTCTCTTCTCCAGGCTGAACAAGCCCAACTCTCTCAGCCTGTCTTCACAGTGGAGGTGCTCCAGCTTCTGATCATCTTCGTGGCCTCCTCTGGACTCACTCTAACAGCTCCATGGTTTTCTTATACTGGGTATCCCAGAGCTGGACACAGTGCTGCAGGTGGGGGACTCACAAGGGTGGAGTAGAGGCAGAATCACCTCCCTAACCTGTTGGTCATGCTGATTTTAATGCAGCTGAGGACAGAGTTGGCTTTCTGTGCTGCAAGCTCATGGTGAGCTTCATGTCCACAAATACCCCCAAGTCCTTCTCCTCAAGGCTGTTCTCAAACCCTTCTCTGCCCAGCCTGTTGTTGTACTTGGGACTGCAATTCATAAATTAAATTAATAGCAAAGTACATTAATGTGAGAATGTATATACAAGTTAATTCTGTTAATAAATCATCACAAAAGAATAAATAACGTGGACATCACATGTGGCATATCCCCTAGAAAGGCCTTTCTGAGCATTTTGCAAGTCTCTCAGAAGAGCAGAGTTTGGAGGTAAAAAATGTGGAAAACATTCTACTGGATGAACACCTGCACAAAAGAGAGAAAACACCAGAATAACTGCGGAAAATGTTCAGATCCATTGATTCATAGATGAAAATGAGAATGCTCATTCCATACTACTAAATCCTGGCAGAAAAGTCCAAGTATGACAAACTGTGATTGCACTTACCTCTGCATCAAGGGATCAGGCAGTGTGTGGCAAGGAGGAGTAAACCCTGCGGACAAGGAAAATATAATGCCAAGAAAAAGGCAACATCCCATCCAGCAATCATGTTCAGATGCACCCAGATGTTAATGCAGTTTGAAACTAATGACTGCATTTATTTTTGCATTGACTCTTCTCCTGATGGAAGAATCTTTTCCAAAACCCTCTCAGGGGCAGGAACATCCAGAGGAAGGAGAGCTCAGCTGCCTGGGGGTGGAGGAGCTGGAAGCCTCAAGAGCAGCGTTTCCCATCAGTGTCTCTGCTCCTCTGGGAGTTCTGGGACCAAATCCCTTAATGTCCCCTTTTGGACAAGCCCTGTGTCTGTTACGAAAGAGTGATCTGAAGAAAACTCTAGCCAGTTATAACTACCAGCACGTCTGATCCAGTAATGGTTTTTGCAGGAAACAATGTAAAATCTTTTTTCCCCTTGGTTTGCCTCTATTTACATAAAAATGTTAATTTCAATGTTAGCATTTCTTTCCTTAAGTGGGGGAGAGGGAAGAGAGAGACAAGTTGAGGCCACTTACCATTTCTTTATAAATTTTGATTAGAAATCCTCTCCTCAAGGTAATTGGATCATTTCTCTTATCCACAGAGCTGAGACAAAGAAATGACAAGGAAATATAAAAATATGTCTGTGACAGAGTGTAGAAAATGAACGGAAGCATGTGGAGGTACTCTGGAGAGGGAAAGAAAAGATAGATTTAGTTATTTTTATAGTCCAGAGCTGTTAATGTTTCATAATGCTGAGAAATAAAGCAAAATTCATGTTTATGTTGTTTTGAAAATGCTGAGAAAGGAGGCTTTCAAACTTACTGTTAATAATACCTTCTTGAACTCTTCCCTACAGCCAATTTAGGGGCCTTAAAAGTCCATTGCACCTTTGGAGCTTTAGAGGTTTTTCTTTCTGGATCACCCAGACTGACACGAGTATCCCGAGGTTCAGCACAACCCAGGCTACACTGCTGCAGAGACTTTAATGCCAAATAAAGAGTCTGGATCTCAGTGACGAGGGCTGGAATAGAGCCCAAATGAAAAAGAAACTGGAGGAACTGAGTGAACCATGAAACTGCCTAAATGTATACATTAGATTATGTGAAATTGTAACATCTCTTTTGGCCAGTAACTTGACAGCTTTAAGTCTGATACTTAAGCCCGATGCTTTTATTATTTGGATATGAAAAATGTTCATCAAAATGGATGGCTGCAGGGTTGGATTTTTGGGTTTTTTCTTTTCTTCTGGAAACAGACTTGCCATTGCAAGCCATTTAGCTGATTCTCAAGGGCAAAGTAAGGAACGAGGGACCCCAACCAACTGTTAGCTCCTGATTTCCTTGCAAGTGAAAGGGAGTCAGCGCTTTGTGGGATCAAATCTTTGTGGAATTAGGTATGGGATAATCAAAAACAAATATAATCAGACTTCCAGATGTTCAAAATAACAATCTGGATGAAAGTGTATCAGTTCCACCTATTTCTGATTAACTGTGAACCTTGCAATAGTTGGAAAATTCAACAGTGTGGTATACATTTGCCTTCTGCACACACAGCATTGCTTCCACGTTATTTGAAATGAGGCTTAACACAATGGGGCTAAGGTAGAATTGTACAGATATGCATGTATAAAATGGACCAAGGTCAGTGATCCAGGATGGACACCATACTGCAGATTTATTTTTAACCCCAAGAGATCTTATTCAAACAATCAGATGGGGTGGTTTTTCAGGGTTTTGGAGTTTTTTTCTGTAAAGAAAGTATAATACTATGTGATGATACTGTGAAAAAAGACCTTGAGGTTTATCTTCACTCCATGAGCAGATATAAAATTACATAGATTTCTAATTTTTAAGGAAATTAAGGTATTGGCTCCACTGGCTTCACGTAGACCTCACTGGGTATAAATTCAATACCTTTGATATCATTGAGACTGTAAAGATACGCAGGAAACAACAATTTCCTCCACCTTTCCCTGAAAGGGAGCAGATGACAGCTAGGAGAAAGAGTTGTACTTGGCAATGAAGATATAGGTTTGGTTAGCTATGTTAACTGGAAAGCAGAGTTAAAAAATAATTTTGGAGTTCTTACATGTGATGTTATTTGTAAATGCTACATAAAATAAAATAAATTTTATTTAAGAATGAAGCATAATTAGGGTTAAAAGAGATGCATTTATATTAAAAGCAACAACTTCCTTATCACACCATCTGCTTGCTGTTATTTTTTCTAGAGCAATTGAAAATGGCCAGAAAACTAAAGTCTTTAGAATTTTATGCTACTGTCTGAACACATAGATAGTTTTAAAATCAATAAAATGTTAATTAAAACCCGGTTTTCAGACATGCTGAGCAGGCACTGTTCCCACTAACCTCAGTAGATACTGCAGTTTCTCCACACATCTGAAAACACATAAAAATTTGGTTTTTTAACTAAATACATCCTAGCTAAATAGGTCAGTATATTTTGTCCCAATTACATTACATAGAGTGGGCAATGGACTGTTAGCTGGAAACCATATGTCTGGATAAAATTTGTATGCAATAAATTCACATTAATCACGCTGAAAGACAATGGAATAGAGCAACAAAAAATCCTAGACAATGGAAAAAATAAGAAAAAAAAAAAGCACAATAGAAAAGCAAGTGTTGCACAATGGAAAAATAGAAGCTGATGTGTTCCAACAGTCTTACCTAGAATATGTTCTCCCTATCTCTATGCATGGACTGTCTGGGCAAAGAAATGGCCCTTTCATTCATCAAAAGTATTGCCATAGTGTCTGTGTGATATATGCATCTGTCTGGAATTGCAGTGACAATAAAACTGATAGCTGTGTGGTTTATAAAGTAAGAATCTGGAACTCATACAAGATAGAGCTGTACACCCAGTTTTTAGCTCTGTTAGATACTGGTTCCTTCTCAAAGCCTATTGGGGCTTTCCTAAGATATAACCTTACCAGCAAAGTATGCTATAATGTGATTTGGCCTTCCTCCAGCCTGAAACAAAGAAACCATAGTTTTGCTTAGGTCTGTAGGTTAATCTGACTTCACTTTGCTCCACAGAATTAATTCTGAAAACATAAGAAATGAATTTTCCTGATCAGTTGTGCAAATATGATTAATAAAAGACATATTTTTTCTGTTTAAACATCACGGTGCCTTAAACATCTCTCCTAGTAGCCTGGAGACAAACTTTTGGCACCAGTGCACAATGTGCATCTAAATAATTCTGAACCATTGTGGAGATCAAACTGTACTTGCATAATCTGAGTTCTCATGGAAAGCTGTTTGACATTATCTGTCAGCCTCTTGCTCTTTATGATCAGTGTAGGATTGATGTGTCAGGAAGGGAATCGGCACCATAGCCCTGAACTTATGCAAGAAAGGGAGCTCAGGAGAGGGGGTGAAGAGAAAAAAAAAAAAAGGAAATAAAAAGAAGCTATTCAGTGGTGAAAGGAGTGCTACAGAAAACAGGAATTTAATTTCATTGAATACCTGGGTCTTGTTAGAGCTGCCTGTAGTATGGCTTTTCCTTCCATGTAATGTCTATGCACACACAAAAAATATGTTGCACAGCAGGAGGTCATTGCCACAAGTTAAATTATGTGATTCCAGCTAGTAAAATGTCTCATTCTGTACTATACACTTTAAGTACCTTGACATATATTGCACGTTCCACTCCATGCCATAGAATTTTCATAAATGTGTTTTGTTCAGGTCGAAATTTAAAGGCCCTGCTAACCTCTGTATTCACTCAGAGTATCCATGAAACAGCATCTGGGAAGCTGAGTAGAGCCACGTAAGGACAAGATTTTCTAAAATGGGTTCTGCTGGCATTGGGTTACATGCACTGATATCAAAGGTGATGCACAAATGCACCTCAAGGGTAGAAAACACTTCTAACAAAGGCTTCATTAGTACTCAGTGCTAAATGACAGATCTTGGGAGATGATCTTGGTTGGGGAAGATAAAAGTGATTAGAAACATGGCTTCTCATAGGTTGAACACAGTAATCTCTGAAGGGGTGGAAGGGATTCAAGCCACAGTTTGCTCATGTTTCTGCATACGATGTTTTCTTTGGGAGACGACAAAGGAAGATGGAAAATGCATCTTTGCCTGAAAGAAGATGAAGGAGATGGGGAAACTGTCTGTAGAAGGAAGGATAAGAAATGTCCTAGAGGAGGCCATTTTTTCAAGGTAGATGCAGAGCTTACATATGCTTTATGTAAGGCATGATTATTACTTTTCCTTTGGTGTAAAGCCTCAGTGTTGGCAGTTTTTCATCCCAGATGATCTAATCTCTTTCAAGTCCAGTTTTTTCTCTTCTTAGCTCATTTGTCATATACCATAAATATGACAAATAATGATACAGTTGAAACACTGAGAGCCCACAGAGGGCCCACATCATTCCTTATAATGGGTTCATCACGGTCCTCTGCAGAAAATTGTTCAAGATCTTGTTAACTTGTATTCAGTAGGTCGTCTGTGTCTGATATTTTGCTCTGTGCCCTGTTACCTGGGAGAAAAAACTATTGCATTTTATAAAGTATATGAATTGCTTCATTCTCCCCCAGGCAAAATGCATCCACACATGTAAACCCCCAGACTGCAAAGGCCAGTACGAAAGCTGCCCTTGAAATAGGATGCTGCCCATGGAGCTCAGTTTGGGCAGGAGCTGCTTGGAAAATGGTCTGTCCTGTTCATGCTGCAAATACAGATCAGCAAGAATACCTTGTAGAGATTAGAACTGTGTATTCACCTGGAGGAAGTATGATCCTGGGTTCGAATTCTTGCTTCCTCAAACTCCTTTGGTTTGAGCGAATTCTTCCCCATTTTCCAGTAAGAAGTCTGCTGGGGTTGGTTTTCAAATGCTGAATTCCTTGAAGTGATTCCTTCCTCCAGTTCACATACTCTTCATCCTTATGACATTCAGACTGAATCACATGATTTTCATCCAGTTACAAAATCTCTTAACAGCAAAGAAGAGGACTTACGTCTTGTAAATATACTTTTGCTTGAGAGAGACAGAAGTAGCAACTCTATATTCAGCCTCACCCCTATCCCTTGAAAGGTGATGGAACAAGTAATCCTCAGTGCAGTCTCTAGGCACATCAAGGATAAGAGTGTCATTAGGAGCAACCAGCATGGTTTCACCAAGAGGAAGTCATGTTTGACCAACCTGATAGCCTTCTAGAACAACATAATCAGGTGGATGGATGACAGTAAGGCAGGGGATGTGGTTTACCTTGATTTCAGTAAAGCATTAGACACCACCTCCCACAGTATCCTCATGACTAAACTGATAAAGTGTGATCTGGAGGATCAGATACTGAGATGGATTATGAACTGGCTGAAGGAAAGAAATCAGAGTCATGGTCAGTGGGACAGAGTCTACCTGGAGGCCTGTATCTGCTTGAGGCCCTCAGGGCTCAGTACTGGGACCAGTACTATTCAATATATTCAGCACTGACCTGGATGAGGGAATAGAGTGCACAGTCAGCAAGTTTGCTGATGACACAAAACTGGAAGGAGTGACTGACACACCAGAGGGCTGTGCTGCCATCCAGAGAGAGCTGGACAGGCCGGAGAGTTGGGCGGGGAGAAATCTAATGAAATACAACAAGGCCAAGTGTAGGGTCTTGCATCTGGGGTAGAACCCCAGGTACCAGTAGAGGTTGGGGACTGGCCTGTTGGAGAGCAGCATAGGTGAGGGGGACCTGTGGGTTCTGGTGGACAACAGGATGACCATGAGCCAGGAATGTGCCCTTGTGGCCAAGAAGGCCAATGGCATCCTGGGGTGTATTAGAAGGGCTATGGTTAGTAGGTTGAGCGAGGTTCTCCGCACCCTCTATTCTGACCTGGTGAGACCACACCTGGAAGATTGTGTCCAAGTTCTGGACCCCTCAATTCAAGAACAAAGAACTCCTCAAAAGTGTCCTACACCTATCCACTAAGATGATGAAGGGAGTGGAACACCTTCCTTATGAGGACAGGCTGAGGAAGCTGGGTCTCTTTAGCTTGGAGAAGAGGGGACTAACGGGTGACCTCATCAATGTCTATAAATATATAAAAGGTGAGTGTCAGGAGGATGGAGGCAGGTTCTTCTCAGTGATATTTAATGACAGGACAAAGGACAATCGATGCAAGCTGACGAATAGAAGGTTCCATGTGAACATAAGGGAAAACCCTTTTACTGTGAGGGTGACCGAGCACTGGGGCAGGATGTGCAGAGAGATTGTGGAGTCTCCTTCTCTGGACACATTCAAACCCTCCTGGACATGTTCCTGTGTGACCTGATCCAGGGGATCCTGCTCAGACTCAGAGAAATAACTGAAGCAACATCCAGGGACTTCTTTCAGGAACACAACATGTTTCTGTAATTGGTCATGTCAAATCGAATCATAGAATCATTTTGGATGGAAAAGGCCTGTAAGAACGAGTCCAATCATATACCTTACACTGCCAAGTCCAGCCCTAAACTGTGTCCCTAAGCACCACATCTACATGTCTTTTCAAATCCTCCAAGGAATGGCGACTCAACCACATCCTTGTGCATCCTGTTCCCATGTTTGACAACCCTGTTGGTAGAAAGGAGTCTTCCTAACATTCAATCTAAACTTCCCCTGCCTCAGAGGCCATTTCTTCTTGTCCCATCACTTGTAGCCAGGGAGAAGAGACCAAATCCCACCTGGCTACAACCTCCTTTCAGGCAGCTGTAGAAAGCAATAAGGCCTGCCCTCAGCCTCCTCTTCTCCAGGCTAAACTACCCCAGTACCCCCAGCGGCTCCTCATAAGACTTGTGATCTAGACCTTTCACCAGCCTGGTTGCCCCTCTCTGCACACACTCCAGCACCTCAATGTCTTTTATGTACCAAAGGGCCCAAAACTGAACACAGTACTCGAGGTGCAGCCTCATCAGTGCCAAGTACAGGGGGATGACCACTGCCCTAGTCCTGCTGGCCACACCATTTCTGGTATAGGCCAGGATGCTCTTGGCCTTCTTGGCCACCATATTCAGCCGTCTGTCATCCAACACCCCCAGGTCCTTTTCCATCAGGCAGCTTTCTAGCCACTCTTCCCCAAACCTGTAGCACTGCTTGGGGTTGTTGCAACTCAAACGCAGGACCCAGCACTGAGTCTTGTTGAACCTCATCATTAGCTCAGCCCATTGATCCATCCCGCCCAGATTCCTCTCTAGAGCCTTTCTACCCTCCAGCAGATCGATACGCTCACCCAATTTTGTGTCATCTGCACACTTACTGATAGTGCATTTGAGCCCCTTGGCCAGATCATTGATAAAGATATAAAAATTATTAAAGATATTTAAGAGAGTAAAGAAATGCTGCATACCAGTCCAACAATTTAAGTGGGAATAAAGGCACCTTGTGAAGAACTCCTCCCAAAAATCACATGATCGCAGTGCCATTGTTTACACATGTAGCCAGACAAAAATGCTCACTCCAAATCCTTACACTACTTCAGATGTCCACTATGGCATGAACTGCTTTCCATTGTGCACCCACAATGAAGTCCTGGGGTATGATTTTTTTTTCTATCAACTATATGTTAAACTCTTAAAGCAGTTTAAATTCTTACACCATTTAGAGTTTAATGCCACACAATAGTTAAAATTACTCTAAGGACTGAAAGCAGCTTTCAGTTTTAAAGTAGCTTAGAAACACTTCTTAAAAAGGTTCAAATCCTTCACCAACTGCCTGTCTCCCATGAAGGGCTACAAGGGAACCCCAAGCATCACCCAGCTTTACAGTTTTACTGTCAGTATCACACCCCTGGTCACATGCATAATTTTATATGTCTTCCAGGTTAAAGCAGAAGACAGTGGCAGCAGCCGAAGTTTTCTAAAGCTGTCCCATGGCTAATCCTTTCTACTTGGCACCTAAATTTGATATCAAGAATATCTATTTCTTTTCCATAATTTACTAAAACTTGGATACAGTTTTCATTTGGACAAAACTTTGGCTGGTCAAAACATTTTAATCAAGATTATTTTCCCCCCCAGCAGAGAAGTGGCTTTTTGACTAGTAAGAATAATGGCCCAAACACTTGACAAAAAGGTTAGATCTTTATGTGTGCATAAGTGGGTGGTTAGTGAAACTTTAATGGAAAAAAAAAATAATCATTGCCAAATACATTCTTGTAGCATTTACTGTTTGGTGAATGAAATGCCATAAAAATATTTCCTGAATCTCCTCTTTCAGTAACATAGACAATTCCTCTTCCCTCTGAAATTTTTAAGCAGTTTTGTGCTAATTTTGATAATACTTTTTAAAATACTTTTGCATTCTCACCATTTGGATAACTATACTAAAATTGCACAAAGATAATATATAGTTACAAAATTCCCATGTGGTCTATTTTTTAAGATAGGAAGTACTTCACTTATTTTAGCCCATTCACTCATGATTGCTTGACTTTGATATGTATGAACAGTTGAGATCCATCTGAAGGTTTGCCAAGATGCTTATTTATAACATTTCTTTGATTAATCGATCATCTGGTATCAAACAAGTTGCAAATTTATGTTGTAACTTATTCCTTAGGTGAAAAAGTTACCACATCTCTTTCCTTTGTCTGACCACCTGTTTTCATAAAAAAAAAAAATGTGAGGGCAGAATAATGTTTGAGATCTCAATCCTTCTGTCAAATACAGAAGCGAAGTGAGAGAGTCACAATTTATTGAGAGACTGTGAATGAGGAGCACAGGCAAGCAGGTTGGCCCATGCAGAATGTATGGAATGCAAACTCTCTTTGCATAGGGAATAAGAGGGGGAAGATTGTGAGTTTATACTGAAGCATATCATTACTAAGATTTCCTTTTGACTACTATTGCCCTGTTCTTGATTTGGGTTCAACCCTTCTACCATTAGTCCTTTTTCTAACTATATAGTTGCATAAACAGTTTATTAAATATATTAACATGGGTGGGCACATGCAAAGAATATACAACTCTCCTTTGACACTGAGGTGTCTGAGGTATTTATTTTCATGTCTTAGATGACTCACTTAAGTGTCTAAACTTAGGTGTAGTAAGTCCATGCTAGTGTCCACATGCTAAGAGTATGGATATTTTGGAAGAATTTCACTGAACAGACAGATGTAAGGCTTATGGAGCACAGGTGATGAGCTAACCAAAGAGAAGCTGAGATTTTTTTTTGGACCATAGTATGTGGAGGAAAACATCTGAAAATTTCAGGGATTGTCTTTCTCACAATGGTGCAACCATGACTAAGGACTGGATCTTGAGTAAGACATGTTGGGATCAAGCTGGATTATCTGTGTAGACTGTCTGCCTCACCATCCAACATACTCTTAGTCCTGCTTTTTCCCTTGGACTTGCAGACAACAGGTTTACTAACGTACCTGGCATTCATACCATGTGCAAATGTGATCTTTCAAACCTCACCTAAAAAAGTAACCTTAAAGTGTTAGAAATCATTTTTCTGTGAACATACAATTGTCTGTCTTGTATTCAAGGGACTGTGCTTTTTTCTGCCTTCTGCTAGGAAATCTTCACAGTTGAAGATGTGCAGATGAATAAAGACAAATTATACCCATCCAGAGAAAGAAAAAAAATCAATGCAGATAATACTGCATTTTAGATGCCCAGGTGGTGTGTGCCTTGCTCTTGTGCAAATTCCAAGATCCATGCTGATTTCTTGATTTTGGATCAGGAAGGAATCTTTTTCTAAATCCAAGACTCTCAAAGGCA
Source organism: Porphyrio hochstetteri (assembly GCA_020800305.1). Taxonomy (NCBI): domain Eukaryota; kingdom Metazoa; phylum Chordata; class Aves; order Gruiformes; family Rallidae; genus Porphyrio; species Porphyrio hochstetteri. The sequence goes on from CM036907.1 coordinate 108,082,344, forward strand.
GTGCAACTTACACTGTCACAGGCAGTGTGGTTTGTCTGTTGAGACCCCCTATGTCTGTTTAGCATATTCATTTTCCTGCATAAATAAGAGTTCAGGTATTAGTAGCACCATAGTTTACCCTCTTCTGTATCTGTAATGTGCAGTTTATTTTACCTTGCACACAAATGCCTTAGTTTATGTAAAATATGTGGCTTTAAAATAAGTAAAATTAAGCACCAAAGAAGAAGATCTGATGGTCACTAGTCCTCTTGAATTAATATTGTGAAAGTACAGAGAAAATTTTTAATTAGCATCCTGCAGCAACAAAATTAGGAGAACTGCTAAAGGTTGCAACCTAAATCTGAGACTGTGGAAGTATAAACTGTACCTCAAAACTTTGCCAAAAAATGTCATCAGGGATCGCAACACAAAAATTCCTGACAAATGTCCTACTCTTACATAACCACTCAGAATTATGGCAAGCGCTTCAGATAATTATTCCTTTATGGGGATGATTTTACACTTTTAGGAATAAACTATATGGATTTGGCCCTTTCTGACTAGCTTCTATCACCTTTGACACTAAGTGGCTGTTCAGTCTAAAGGCCATAAAGTGAAATGCCTGTACACATGCACTGAGTTTCCGTGAAAGAGACTGGGGAAAAGAAGCTTCTAGATACTAAGGCATGCTTTGAAAATTAGGATTTCAGTCTTTCAGAACCTTGAAAATGCATCTCTAACTTGACTATCCAATCTACTTCTTAATAGCACTGTAAGTCAAAAGAGAAGCCAACTTATCTGCAGCTGTTGTTTTACAATAGGCTTGAGTTTGCCTTTTTCCTTATGGAACATCCTTTTTTATTCCAAAATAAGCTCCCCTGACAAACCCAGATACCAACTCCCTCTGGATTCTTCATGATCAACATCCAAACCCTGTTTTCCTAAAGTCATGTCCTTTCTATACCTCCTGAGCCTATTGAGCTTCACCTACATGCAGGATCTGATATGCCCCTGATACTGAATCTGACAGGAGTTAAACCTTCTGGGGTGAATTAGCTTCTGCTTTGGGTCGACAGGTAGTGGGTAGAAAATAAATGTGTTTGGGAGCTCTGGGGACATTAGTGCTGCTGCTTTAAAGAATGAAAGGGAAAATAAATATAGCTAAATGAAAGAAAATATATTTATTTTAGTTCATCTAAGCTTTGCTTTTGGGCAGAAAAAGAAGTGAGACTGAAAATGGGGAGGAATCCAGGTCAGCAAATGCTGCCCCCAGAGTCACACAAGATATGAGGGTGAGCCTGAGTGTAATTTGGCTCCTGCGTTTAACTATGTTAGTCCAATAAACCATTTTTATTACTATACACAAAGCAGAGTTGCCAGCCATCTCTACATTTACTGAAGGTCGTTAATTTCTTTTTAAAATATAATGCATTCCTCCCTGAAAAAAACCCTCACAAAACATAAATTTTAAGTTTAGAGAGATGTAATTACAGATGAACATTTTAAAATAATATCCACTATTATTCACTTTTTTGGCACTATTTCATACAGCATTTCAACATATATTTTTAAATGTTTAAATAAAGCCAGGGAATTAGTTTAGAAAACCACTTTTTTGAGCAGATGACTTTCCCTGAAGATTTCTAAAAACCAGCATTTGGAAAAATGCGGGGTCATGTCAGCAAAATGTATGCTTTGTTTCAATAAATTCATTAGCAGGTGGGTTGTTTATCCTGATGCAAAGTGCCAAGTTAGAGAGGTCAATGGATTTACAAAGTTCAAAGAGGAGAATTTATAACCCCAAAGGGGGGTGGCTGGCATGAGGAATTGCTCGTACAATTGTGGGCTGTTTCAGTCAGAGCGGGACTCCTGACCAACAAAAACTTGTCTGGCACCAAGAAACTTTGTTCGTGAAAGGTTTACCACATTGCTATAACACACATAAATTGTATGAGGGGCTATTATTATTATTGCCATTTATTTACACTGCAGAGGTATCCAGAGGCCCCACACAGGATCATGGTCCAGCTGTGTTTTGGACTACATGAACAAAAAGATATAGTCTACCTTGAAGGCACTTTTAGTGATCAGAAGTGATATATGAAGAGATAAAGGGAAGGTATATCAATAAAAGAAAGCAACTTTATAGCAAGATTTCTACACATGAGACATCTTAAAATTTCTTATTTTTGTGGCAACTGGTCTAGGGAAACTAAGGGTGAAGGAAGCAGCTCTCTGATAACTGCAGGAAGGGTTTTTCTCATTCAGAAGCAGCACAGGAGACATGAACAGAGAAGCAAAGAATTGCCTTGAACACAACTGCAGGGCAATGAGAACTCTGTAAAACCTTTGCAAGGAACAGAAAATCAATTTCTAAGGTTTGAGGTTTGGTCACAAGCCAAGAAACTGGATTCTTCTCAAGGTTTTCTGAGCTTTCCAAATCCTCTCACAATGCTAGGAGAGGTTTGCAGGGAAAGTAGGCTGACATACAGTTTACAGTGGATTATGTATAGTCTTGATCCAGTTCTTAAGATTTGAGATTAAATTCCCATTGGACTTTGAGGTTTATTCAAATCAAAATGATGGGCTATAAACTCACTCAAGCCTGTTAAAATGATTCACATGAATCTCTGCAAGCTGAAATCAGATACTTGCACAGTAAAGCTCTAAGAAATTCTTGAACCACTGAAAATAGTAAGAGTTTTGATATTGACTTGAATCAGAGCAGTAGTAGATGTAAATTTGGGCTTTTAAAATTTACAACAATTAGAAAGTGCAAGAATCACCCACAGAGCAAGGATTATGCAGAGGCAAGGAATGCATCTATTGGCAGCTGTTGTCAGTGCCAGAGTTTCCACTGGCAACACAGTTATTTTCACTGCAGTGTAGAAAGATTAAGATGCTCTTCTATTCTCTTCAGACTCTTCCTTCATTCAAGACTATGATGTTTGTACTTCTCAAAACTAAACTTTACCATAGCTACAGTTGAACTTTTGCATCTGCCACAATGAAAATCACAGAATCACACAATTGTAGGGGTTGGAAGGGACCTCAAGAGATCATCGGGTCCAACCCCCCTGCCTAAGCAGGCTCCCTAGCTCATATTGCACAGATAGGCGTCCAGACAAGTCTTGAATATCTCCAGTGAAGGAGACTCCACCACCTCCCTGGACAGCCTGTCCCAGTGCTCTGTCACCCTCACTGTGTAAAAGTTCTTCCGCATGTTGGTGCGGAACTTCCTGTGCTCCAGTTTACAGCCATTGCCCCTTGTCCTATCTCCACAGATGACTGAAAAGGGGTTGGCCAATTCCCCCTGCATCCCATACTTAAGATATTTATAAACATTAATTAGGTCCCCCGTCAGTCTTCTTTTCTCCAGGCTGAACAGTCCCAGCTCACTCAGCCTTTCCTCATAGGGGAGATGTTCCAGGCCCTTAATCATCTTCGTAGCCCTCCTCTGGACTCTCTCAAGGAGATCCCTGTCCTTTTTATACCAGGGAGCCCAGAACTGGACACAATACTCCAGGTGGGGCCTGACCAGGGCAGAGTAGAGGGGGAGGATCACCTCCTTAGACCTGCTGGCCACACTCTTCCTGATGCATCCCAGGATCCCACTGGCCCTCTTAGCCTCAGGGCACACTGCTGGCTCATAGCCAACCTGTCATCAACCAGGACCCCTAGGTCCTTCTCCACAGAGCTCTTCTCCAGCAGGTCACCCCCCAGCCTGTACTGATACAGACGGTTATTCCTCCCCAGGTGCAAGACTTTACACTTGCTTCTATTAAACCTCATCTGGTTTCTCCCTGCCCAGCTTTCCAGCTTGTCCAGGTCTCTCTGGATGGCAGCGCAGTGTTCCTGCGTGTCAGCCACCCCTCCCAGCTCTGTATCATCAGCATACTTGCTGAGGGTGGATGCTATTCCCTCATCAAGGTCGTCGATGAAGATATTAAACAGGACTGGACCCAACACCGAGCCCTGGGGAACACCGCTAGTCACAGGGCTATCTTAGAAAAGGGAACCATATATCCATTTAGAAAAAAAGATTTTTATTTATATATATACACAAACACTATTTGTAGGGCTTTCTTGAAAGTCAGTTATCATCAATATAAATGAAATCAGAGTCACTACATAATAAAAAATTGACTGCTTAGAAATAGGTAGAATTAGAGACACTCTGCAAAGTGAAATATCTAATGCTCATAAAAGCAACTTTTAAAAAATCTAGAAATTAAATTAAAAATCTATTTCAAATCCTTTCCAGGTGTAAAAATAATACATTTTATATGTTCTGTCACATATTTGAGAAGTCTATTGCACTTTTGTAAAATAATGTGAGTGTATCTGTCACAGGTTTCTGAAATGTACAAAAATAAGTAGGTTTCTGATGGCAAATAATACATGGCATGAAACCAAAAATTTAAAGTAGTTTATACAGCAAGGAGGTAGTTTTGCTGTTTCAGTTTCTCCATGATTTATACAGCTATTATATCACAATAAAACTAAAAACTGCCCTTACAGTCTGTTTTTCCTTAATAATAATTACTATTACTATGAGGTAGGAGATTCTGTATTGGCTGAATATTGGAATAGTCTCCTGTCTCCCACTTTGTCCATTAAGAAAGCTCACACCTCATAAATAAATGCAGCTAATAATACAGACCCTCTTTTTTTTTTTAACTCAGCAAAACCAGACACACACACACAGAAAAGTTAGCTTTGCTATTAACACATGGATTTGTGATGAAGTGCTTGACGAAAGCGACGGTACAACAGCAGAGATAGAAACTTTGAAGGTAAAGCTTTGGTTGTATTGTGTAGTTTCTGCTGGATACTCCTCTCTCTGTGCCAGCTGGCTACTTGCCACCTCCCCCTCCAGATATTCACTCTGGCCACAGCTGTATCTGGCTCCCTGACTCTGGTCCTGTTCTACTAGCTCTGCTTCCTCTGCTTCAGTGACTCTTCCTATTTGTTTAATTGTTTCCTACCTAACTAACCTCATTGTCCCAATACAAACATGATCTTTGTCACACTAAAATGGTTTTTGTAATTTTTTGGAATTATTTAAAATTTTAACTTAAATCATTCTGTATACTTAGGTTTATTTTCTGTACGTAGCTGACGATGGATTCAAATGATAGGGCACAGAGGATATTTTCCAAATCAGATGTTTTTTCACTCTCCAACCAGGATTACTTGGTATATTAATGGTGCCCGCTATCATTAACAAAATTCCCCCTAATTATTAACAAAAATAATGTAGACTGAAAGGCATCTCGTCAATGATGATGGCATTTCTGTGTTATAGCTAAAACACAGGGGAAACTTGATTTCCACGTGAAATAGTGGAGGTTTTATTCTGGTTTTGCTTTGAAATTGGGAAATAGATGCCTTTTTAAAATGTTTCACCACCAGAAACAATAGCAGTGATGAAAACACCCAAAAGACAGGAGAAATTTTCTTCTAGCGGGGATGATATGTACACTGTCATTTTACACCTAATACAATTCTTCAAGGCAAAACTTGCCCCTGGAATCTGTCCACTAAGAAATGACACAGAAGCAGGAGCAGTCCAAATAAGGAGTATTTGATTAAAAACTATCTAAAAGTCATCAGTTCCCATTTCTATCCATGACAAGGGCTGATAGCCTGTTAGTCCATACCACAGGCCACTGGAAGCATCTTAATGGGTTTGCAAAGCCTTAGCCCACAAGTGTGGATTGCCACATGCCCTATTTTACAGCCCAGATCCAACCCAGAGTAACAGCTGCATGTGTAGCCAGAGCTGATGTTTTCACACAGAGAGCACAGGCGGTTGCCTATGACAATGTAATATTAGGGGCAATAAGGTGTTTAGTAACTGTTTATGATACAGATGTGAGAATGTAGTAGCATTTGAGGTTTTCCAAATGTCTCAGACTGTTTCAGAATGTGTGTGGGAATATATAAAGTTGTGTTTCTGAACATATTTCCCCTGTAACCTAAAGCCATGTTCCTGCCCCACCTCACTCTTTTCTTCCATCCTCTGAGTATAATTCAATTAAAAATAAAGACATGTTTTCCTGCTTGCTAAAGGGAAGCATGTGTTATTTGTTAAAAAATTGGCTGGCACAAATGGGTGGTGTGTAGATAACATACCACTTTATACTGCATTCCTTTTTTTTATAATTAGACTTTCCCCAATCTCTGAGTCTCTTTTTCTACCCCATTGTTTATCAGTTTCTTCTTTCTAGCTGCCTTTTGACATCTATGTTGAAGTGGTATGTGAGCCCAGAGCAGTAAGTATCCCATGTGGTTCAAATTTGGTTCAGAAATGGGTGATTGTTTTGCCCACACACTTCTAGTTCATTTGTTAAGAACAACTTTCACTGTCAGGACAGACTCAAGGCAGCATGGAAAAAGTCAGAGGAACACAATGTCTCTATTTCTTCAGGGACAGATGGCAATGGCATCTTCTTTCTCCAACAAATCCTGGGAGACTTCGGTTGGGATCTCCACCACCTGCTTTGCTCAGTTTTCCATCAGTGTCATATCTGATGTCTTTTGGGTGGCATAAGTGAACACAGGGCCCCTGGCTAGCCTTCGTGTTTTCATGGAAACACCCCAATTTTTTCATTCAGCTCCTTTACGATATTAAAAAACAGATATCCTTTGATGTCTCAAAGGAAATCCCTTGACCTGTGCACACAGATGCCCACAAATTCACATTCCAAACCCTGGTGTAAAGACACGGAACACCACTGCTACCATTATCCTGCTAAAAGTTTCTGTTTATGCAAGCAGAAGGGTTAAATCTCATGCCCACAAAGCAGAGCACAAAAACAACACTTGAAGAATCTCAGTCTCTGAAAAGTTGAAAACTTCCTTAAGAAAGTAGAGTTAAAAGAAAACAGTGAGAATGGTAGACTGTCTTAGCTCAAATAGCTCAGAAATTATGGGAATGGCTCTCCCATGTGTCCCAAGTAAAAGAAATCCATGTTTGCCTGATAGAGATGCGATGCTGCAAGCCAGTAGCACAGCACATCAGGGTGAGCCTTCCCCTTATGGAAGAATACAGTTTTCCAGTGCCAGACAAAAAATATAAGGTAACAAGACAGATCAGGGCTTTCATAATGAAAAATTTGCAACAGACAGACAAAATGATGGTTTCAACTCTCTCCATTCAAGATTACTGAAATCTGTATTTATTAATCAATCCATTGAGTTTTAACAAACAAATGTATTAATGGTGTCTGCTTGTTGTTAAGATGGGCAACTTTTCCAAAGCCATCAGTGTTGTTCACTGAAGATAGAACAAAATTATAGAACAAAATTATAACTGCTCATCTTATGTAATAGTTTTACACTTTAATTTTTGCAGGTTTTAAATTATTTCAATAGGTGCTTGGTAGAAAAATAAAATAAGGATGTTGGATTCAAAGTTGGTATTTTATTTCTGATGTTTTGCTGATTATTGCTTTTTTTGTATTTCATGACAGACAGTAGCGCTTACTATGACATCATATCAAAGTATTATGGTGTCTCCACTTGCAGAGTAAGTTTAACTACATCTTTAACATTTTTTATGTGAAACAAAAGGAATATTTTAGCTACTGCACTGTTAAACAGCATGTTCTGTACAAGTGGCAAGGTAATGAAATATTGTAGAAATAACTCTCATAAAATGAAAAATACTACTTTGAACACATGGTTTTAAAAGCATTTTAAATCACTTGTAATAAGAAATACTGGAAAACATGTTTTTTTCTGCATAAAATGTCAACAAAATTCATATTGTTGGGCATAAAATAAATTTATTTCCTCAAATAGTAATTTCCTAAAGCTACCTGTTCCACTGAAGAATTTCCAGGCAGGAATATATTGATTCATTTACCAGAGACCATTTTTTCCTTCAATAATATGCTAGTAACTAGTATGGGGCTGTGTTTTTGATTTGTCCTGGAAAGAGTGCTGGTAACACAGGGGTGTTTCAGTCATTGCTGAGCAGTGCTCACACAGAGCTGAGGCCTTTTCCGCTCTTCACACCACCCCACCAGTGAGTAGCCTGGGGGTGCACAGGGAGCTGGGAGGGGACTCAGCCAGGACAGTTGACCCCAATTGACCAAAGGGATATCCCGTACCATATGACATCACACTCAGCAGTTAAGGGGCTGGGGGAAGAGGAAGGAAGCGAGAGGAAAAGACACGTTTGGAGTCATGACATTTGTCTTCTGAAGTCAACATTACATGTGATGGAGCCCTGCTTTCCTGGCGATGGCTGAACACCTGCCTGCCCATGGGACATGGTGACAGAATTTCTTGCTTTGCTTTGCCTGCACACAGAGCTTTTCTTTACCCATGAAACCATCTTCACCTCAAAACCCACAAGTATTCTTACTTTCAGTCTTCCAGTTATCTCCCCCATCCTGCTGGGGCGGGGGGAGGTGTCAGTGTGCGAGCAGCTACGTGTTGCTTAGTGGTTGGCTGGGGTCAAACCATGACAAATAATCACAAACCCACCTTTTAGACAATTAAAGGACCAACTGAATAGAGAATATTTATGAAGAAATTTGGACCAATTCCTTCATCGAAGCATAAAGCAGAGATGCAGTAGAGGATACGTTTCAAGTGCACAGAGAGGGTCATGTACCAGTAAACTGAGAATCTTAACAAAGAGCTAAATTAAACACATATACACACACATACACATACATATACATATACATTGGTCTGAAGAAGAAATTATGTACCTGAAAGCATGCCTATTTCCTTCTGGGTAGATGAGGCGATGTAATAAAGTATATCACTTCTTCCTACAATCTTTGACCTTTTGAACAAAAGCAGGCTTTTCACCATTAGGAGGTATGGGGGAAAAAATATACTATTAAATTACAGAAAACTCCTAGAATATAGGAAGTGTCATGCCAGAAGTTTACTCTGAAACAACACCAAGATTTTGAAGAGTAATCCTGCATACTGACTTTACTTTCAAATCCATGAACTGCCAAAGGAATAGCAAGTATAATTCAAGTGCATATGTATTAAGCAGTCAAACCCAGGGTATTGGATCTCATACAGGATGTGACTGACTCATGAACCCTCCTGCTACGTGTCGGTGCCAGCAGCACTGCTCGCATCCCCTGCCTCACATGTCTGCTCCGGCACGAGGCTGCTATGCTTTGGCCTCTATCCTTTTGCTTTCAAGGAATTCTAGACCATGACACTGAAGAACAGAAGGTGAAATTTTCCTTCCAAGACCATTTTGAAAATTTCTATTCCAGTCAATTTTTTCCTTGTTTTCTAGCACTATTTCACTAATGACACAAGCCAGAGAGACTGTTGCAGGTGGCTATAATCACATGAGGGACAAGACAATTTCTCTCACCAGTTCTTTTCACAGTGGCCTGGCAGTGTTCAAGGCCAGGTTGGATGGGGCTTTGGGCAACCTGGGCTAGTGGAGGGTGTCCCTGCCTATGGAAGGGGGTATGGAACTAGACGGGCTTTGAGTTCCCTTCCAACCCAAACCATCCTGTGATTCCATGATTAAAATCAATTCTTTAGAGCAGGAGGAAGGCATTATGTCACAGGTATACTGTGCAATATGTGCTAGGGAGCCTGCTTTGGCAGGGGGGTTGGACCTGATGATCTCTCGAGGTCCCTTCCAACCCCTACGATTCTGTGATTCTGTGACCTGTAATGCTTCCATGCAGCACGTGAGAAAGGGGATTGAAAATGTGATACGGCTGATTGCTTTCTAAATCTGCTGGCCCAGCTCATCTGCAACAAAAGTTATTATTTCATCAGCTTAGAAGGGATTCATTTCTCTTCTCAAACTTAAAATGTCTTGTTCCATACAAATCTGATGGGGTTTTTTTCATTCTCACCTAATCCTGTAATAAAAAAGCAGTGCCTCTGAAATGAGCAAAAATTGTACCTGCAATGTTAAACCCCTCCTAACACTTCCTCACCACATCTTCCACCCCCAAGAAACAACTTTTTATGTACTTACACAATCTAATAATCTTTAAAAAAATGCATCTCCTATTACTTCTTCTAGCCAAAATTCAGGAACTCCTGAAATAAGAAGCTGGTGAGTAGAGACATAATATATTCTCTGCTTAAGTTGTCTTATTTGCACACAGCCTCCTTCGGTCAGTCCCGTTTCCCAGAATAAAACAAAAATAAATAGCAGCTGGCAGTTTCCTTGCTCAGAAATCCTCACCAGTTTGCTCCAGGCCCAGAGAGGCTCTTGCTTCTCCTTTCTCTGAGGGCTGCACTCACTTTCCTTCAAGGTCCCTGCATGCAAAACAGACATCTTGCTGCTAATTTCCTAACCCCTCTGCATGTCTCCTCTACAGCTGGGGAATCCCTGGCTAGATCCATTCAAGTCAATCTTTGCATGCCAACGAACATTTTTTTTTTCCAAAGTTAACCTTCTAGGAAAATCAAATTATTTTTACTGTAAAACCTTAAGCTCCTTAGAGCTCCAGAAACTCCAGACTGGAGCCCTTTGAGGAGGCACATATTCAGAGATCAAGAGATTTTCATGACAGAGGCTGAGCCTCGTTTACCTACCAGTTATGATTCAATATGGGACATTTTATAAAATAATAAACTACACCTTCATTTTTCTAAAACTGAGTGAACATGGCTTTATATCTGCCTGTAAAAAGATATAGACAAGGGAAATACGTCCATAGCAGTCAGTGCCTCAGTCTGCCTTGGGAAGGTGGAGGGTGAGGCACCCCGAGGTAGTGGACAGAGTTTCAGAGAGGGCTTCAGAGGAGCTAAAGCATTGCACCAGGCATCAAAAAAACCCCAAACCCGGGGATGGTCACCAATACAAATTTGGGCTGGAGTTTTTCTCAAGAGGTACCCACTCTTACTGAGACATACCTCTGCAAGAGTGCTGCAAATATCCCAGCTGTGCTGCTACGGGGAAGCTCAGAAATTATGTTCTAGTGGTCTGGGCTACAGATGTGGGAGTGGGGAGGGGTGGCTCTACCATTCAGTAACCCTGAAACAGATGAGTGCATTTTATGTCAGCAACCTATAGTCAAAAACACTTTATTTCTTATTCAGAAAAGAAGCAGCACTGTGATAGGCAGCAGACCATACCCAAACTCTTCATGCCTTAGGAAGACAAGAACAGTCTGCTCAGCCTGCCACCTCCACACTGTGAGGACAATTAATTCGCTATAATTGTCTAGCAGAGCCTACCTACCTTCACTGATGATCCAGCACTACTGAGAGTGCATCCTAAGTGACTGTGCCTCTATGACCCAAGTTTCCAAAGTTCATACTTTACCATTTTCATTTTCTGCACAATAAAATGCATCATTATTTAATCCTGGTGTTTAAAATCTTTGCTTGCAATTGCAAATGTGCTGCTAACACACCATGATTCAGGCAGCGTAATAGCATTTGCCAAGACTGGAGGTGGATGCTAAAATTTCGGAGTGGTTGTTTTTCTGTTGGACTTTTTGCAGGCAGTCCCAGAAATTGAACCCAGCTGCTGTTATTGCCTAACAGTGTCTGACAGAAGAGCTATGTAGATGACAGAGATATGAGGATTAAATAAGAACACAATTACCATTGTTTAGTGCATTTGAGCAGTCCATGGTAAAAGTAAACCACTATATTAATGCTTTGTGGTGGACCAATTACTTTAACCTTGGTATATTTAATTGTGTTCCAGGCCAGACTCTCAAGTGATTTAACATTAGCATAGCTCAATTATATTTATATTCAGTGAGTAATAACAGTATATAAGAGCTAAGGATCTGGTACAGTCGACGTGTCTCACAAATACAGCAACTGAAGGCTGATGTTAGCTCTCTTCCTATTCCTATTTCCCTCATAAGAAATGGCAGAATTTTTGTCAATCACTTCAGAGACATTGCTTTTGGATGTGCTAATTTAATTCAGTGGGACAGACAGATCTATAGCAGCTGGGAACAGACAAAGGATAGGCTGAAGGAGGTTTTCTAAAGTTAATACTATTCTTGGTGGAGATAATTACAGACTTTTAAAAGTCAACCAATGAGCTCACAGAACAGCAACAAACTGTGCATATCCAAGGGAGCAGGGAAGAGGCAGCATTGTCTTCTGTGAGAGCTCTGCATTTGGAGGTATGTGACTCATGGGAAACTGGTCAGAGAAGTTTCAATGGAGCCATCAGTTCCCTGTCAGAACTGAAATGCTCCATAAAATCAAATCATGCCTGCTAGTGCCTCACTTCTGAAGAAAACTGGGGAAAAATACTGAATTAAAACTTCTCACCCAGCACCAATACTAAGTTGCACATGACACAAGTTTTGGTGGGTTGCGAACGCTCTGGACAAGAGGGTTATAATCATATTTAGACAGACTGAGGAATGCTTGAAAAGCATTCAGTAAAACATTCCTTAGTTGCCTCCCAAGATGAAAACCAGAAGGCCAACCACTTCAAGGGTGTGCATGGCTATGGTGGATCCTCTGGCACCCCTCCAGGGAAACCTGCATGTTCAACTACTTCTCTGAAATTCCTGTGCACCAACGCATGCAGCATGGGAAATAAACAAGAACTGGAGATCTGTGTGCAGTTACAGGGACGTGATTTCATTGCAATTACAGACATAGTGGGATAGCTCACATGACTGGAACGCTGTTACAAATGCCTTTTTAGGAAAGACAGGCCAGCAAGGTGAGGCAGTGGAGTTGCTCTTTATGTGAGAGAGCAACTGGAACATATTGAACTCTGCCCAGAGATAGATGAAGAACAAGCTGAGAGCTTATGGGTAAGAAAAAAAGGGGCAATGGGTGATATGGGTGATACTGCTATGGGTGTTTACTACAGGCCACCTGATCAGGATGGGGAAGTTGATGAGGCCTTCTACAGACAGCTGGAAGTAGCATCACAATCACAGGCCCTGGTTCTCATGGGGGACTTCAGTCACCCTGATATTTGCTGGAAAGACAACACAACCAGGCACACAGTTCAGGAGGTTTCTGCAGAGCATTAGTAACTTTTTGGCACAGGTGGTGGAGTAGGCCGCAAGGAGAGGGGTGCTGCTGGACCTTGTACTAGCAGACAGAGAAGGTCTGGTTGGGGATATGAAGGTTGAGGGCAGACTTTGCTACAATGAATATGGTATGGAGGAATTCAGGATCCTGTGTGAAAAGAGCAGGGTAAGTAGAATTACAACCTTGGACTTCATGACAACCATTGTTAGACTCTTCAAAGACCTGCTTGGAGGAATCCCATGGGTTAGGGCTGTAGAAAGTACGGTGGTCCGAGAGTGCTGGCTAATATTCTAAGCAAAAAATCAGTGCATTCCTATGAGTAAGAAATCAAGCAAAGAAGGCAAGAGACCTGCATGGAGGAGCAAGGAGCTTCTGAGAAAACACAGAGGTAAGAAGGAAGTTTACAGAATGTAGGAAAAAGGACTGGACACTTGGGAGGAATATAGGAATGTTGGATACAATGAGGAAGACATTGCTCATTGGACTTGGAATCAAATCTGCCAATGTATGTCAAGGACAACAAGCAGAGCAAAGTAGACAGAAGACTGTGGATGAAAACCTGCATGTTACACACTTACTCCTAACTCACCCAGCTGGTGCTGTTACAATAATTAAGTTAGTCTTGGATGTATTGACTGGCATGTGATGCTCTGTGCATCATTTGTGGAGCCATGTCTAGAGAACTGTCATCATTTCAGTTTTCCACATTATGAGAGCAATAAAACCTTATACTAAGAGAAAAGAAAGAGGAAAGCCTGAAAAATTCAATTTGTCCAGAAAATATATCTAGTTTTGTTCTATATGCATTTTCTTGGCAGAAGTGCTAGCTTTCCCTGCTCCAATCCTTTGTTCCTCTGTTTCCTCTCACCTGTGCCTTCCCTATCAGTATAATTCTTTGTGAGACATTTTTTGGGGGTGGTTTTGGGGTTGGGTTTTTTTTGGAGGGGGGCTGGTGGTGATGACTTTTTTTCCAGTGCTATCAGCTCCTTACCTGATTCACAGCACAACCGTGCAAACAGTATGTCAGCAGTGAACAGACAGATAGGAATGCCTAGTCACAGGTAAGAACACCTGAAGGAGGGATTTTTGCTGAAATTAAATACTACACTGAGGCTGCACAGGGTGTAAGGCTTCCAATATGCATAATGCTGTTTTAAAGATGATTGACTGTTCGTATTCCCACCAGAACTGGCTATGATCCAAATGGGTTAATATTTAATGAATGAGATATGGGATGTTAGATAAACTTCTGACCATAATGACAGATTAGCACTGGAACAAGTTATACAGAATGGATATGAAATCTTTAGTCTCTAAAAGCTGGCTGGGCTATGTGGATTTGTAGTACATGAACGTGCAGTTTAATTACCTGTAGGCTCTACAGCTGACTGACATACGTATAAGTTAGCCTCAGGGCAGAATGTGATGTAGATGACATGTAAAGGCAATTTAACTAACCCATGTCATAACATGGTCCGAAGCCAGGCATTGCAATGCAATACACTACAAGTGAAAACTGCTGAACATCATTAAATACTGTGGAAGGCGTATCTCCTCTCACCTCAGAGTAGACTGTAGTTCAGGACTTCTGAGGCTTTATTTTCTGAATAAAACCACTATTAGCAGTGGCAACTGGTTCTATTACCAACAGTACCAGCAGCACTTTCCAACAACCTGGGCCATCCTAACTTGAAATGGCTCCTAAATCATTAATGTTTCATCTACCATAGTACTCCTTCACCCAGTCACATAGAGCTGAGGTAGCTCTGTGTGAGCCTGGAAAGATGGCCAGGAACACTTAGAAGCAGTATGAACTAATGGTAGTGATTAAGTGTATGGCATTCTTTCTTCAGGCAATGCACAGTCGATTGCTCTTGCAAAATAGTTGGAGCTTTGTGCTGCTGACGATACTGTCTTTTGGGTAAAGTACAAAATTGTACTGCAGTCCTGTCTATTCGTCATTTTAAACTCCTCAGCGTTTTCCTTTAGGAGCTATGAAGCCAGTGCACAAAAAAGGGGAAAAATAGCAGCTCATCCTCACAACTTCTTCTTGTGATTAGTGTTTTTGTTTTCAACCCAGCTGTCAAAATGACTATCTGAACCCATGTTGTATCTCTTAATTTCTGTCTACATATCCTACTCTTGCTTCAGTAAAATTAATCTAGAATCTGGCCCAATAAACCTGGCTCAAAGTACTAATAATATAATTCAAATAGTCTGCAGCAAAGAAAACTAAACCATTGTTGGAAGGTATAGCATTGCTGTGAATGAGACCATAACTCTCTGAACTACAGCTCTGGAAGCCAAGAAGGTCCATATAACTGCAATATTAACACTTGGAATAGGAGACTTGGATTCCATGTCAGAGTTATTCTGGTACTGGGAGGACCCCTAACTAACAATTAGTTTATTAATTGACAACCTTTATAAAAGTAGCCCTGCTTTTCAGAAGCTCCCAGTGAAGCATTCTTTTTCTTATTTTCTAAATGGAAAATAGTTCAACTTACAGATAAACCTTTGAGCTAGACTTTTATTGAGGTACTGATGGTGTTTTGCAATATCACTGTCACGATATCATCACTTCAAATCAGCTATCCCCTTAGTCTGAGAATCCAGCAGTCCTGTCAGTAAGAAAGTCCTGAAAGGGAAGTAGGCAATAGCTAGATGGCTTGATGCCATCTCCCAAATGAGATGGCTTCAGCAGCGAAAATACTGTTTGGGGAAAAGACACTGTTCGTCAGCTTTATGCACCTGCAGAGTAAGCCAAATGTAATCAGCTGACCAAACTAAAGGAACTATAATTCTTCTGTATGTAGAATGAACAAAAATCAAACACCCTCAATAACTTGGGTCATCAGCACTAACATTTTCAGAAATATAATTTGCTGTTTAGTCAAACTGATAGCAGCTTAAACTTTCTGAAGCAATCTTCTGTTGCAGTCTTCAGACGCTGCTTTGTTGGAAGGCTGACAATTGTCATGACCCAACCTAGATAACGCAGGGAGTGGTAAAGGTTTTGTGATTCCCTTGGGCTAAATTAAGGTGAAATGACACCAAGCAATTGATTAAGCATTTTATTTATGGTAGAAGCAACGTAAACTTGGAAAGCATAATGTCAGGTGGTATGGTCTCTTGCTGAAATATTTATAGAAATAAAAGGAAGGAGAGGAAAGAGGGAGAAGAAAGGCGGAGAGAGAGATATCACCGCTTATGGATCCCATGATTATGATGGTGGATGTGGCAGTCTTCCAGCAATAGGTGTGCATGTGGCTCTAAGTTTATGTCTTTTATGGTCTAAGTCCCCACCTCTCAATCATGCCACTCACGTCCCTTGAGGACTTGTATGGTCCTTGTTGCAGAATGTTCTTGGACTTCCATGCAGCTGCCATTTAGGGTGGGTGGCCTTGAGGGACCTTTTGGGTGGCCATGAGCCCCTTCCTCAAATGAACTGTGTATGACCTCTGGCTATATATGGTTATCAGAATACAGAGCTGCTCATCCTCCGACATGCCCTCAGCATTTGCCTTTGTGGATTTTGTATTATTATGTAACTGTTTTCCACCACGATGTTTGAGACATCAACATACATTAACCCTTTCTGTTTCTCACAACAACAAACCCAGAGTTGTTACAGATTTAGTATTTTATGTTGTGAGCAAAAAATTCTTTAAACTGCAACACACTTACTGGCACAGGATCCATTATTATTGCGTCCAACTTGTCTGCGGTGGAATGAGTATCTTCTGCATCCGCACAGGAACCTAAATAGATTACCTGGCTGAGCAAAAATACTTTTATTTAGAGGTCTGTAACCTCAGGCCATACTTTGGCAATCATTCTAATAAAGCCTCCGTATGCTGGAAGTGCTCTTGGTCAGTTTTTCAACTGATTAAAGTGCCAGCTGAGGTGACAAATGACTTTCCTATACTCTGTGATTTGACTCATTAATCTCAGATCTATACTGATGGCATAAACCATATCATATCATAGCTAATGGAGGTGATGTAGCTACTTCATGGATTAATTGTGAACAAATATGTATTTGAACTTCCAGATGACATAATCTGCTGATAAATTTGTGTTTTAAATTAAGATTGCAAACAGACCTGGTGTTAAGTATGATCACAAGTAAGTTTGGGTCACTGCTCGAACAACCAGAAGTGAATATGTAAACAAAAGATGTTCATTTTCTTGCTGCAATCTTTCAGACCCAGCATGTATGAGACACAGAAAAAAATTAGCCCACAGGGACTCCTTACTGCCATGGTCAAACTTCTTCCTATATCTCAGCTTTCTGGTTTAAAACAAGCTCAGCTATTTCTACGTTCTATTTTTCAGTCTGGGTTGTTGACTAGAAGGGAGTTGTCTCAAGGCACAGAAAAATTAGGCAACTAAGTAGAAGCTGTCTAATAGAAGAGAGGAAGACAAGGTTTCTAGCCTTCTTCCTCCCTGATGCTCTTCATTCTTGCTGTCATTGCAAAAGGATGGGTCAGACTATCGGGGGGTGACAGTGGGTTTGTGAACCGCTATAGGTAATATCAGCAACCACCACTCCATACCCTGTACTCTGGCAACTGAGGAGACACAGCATGAATAAGAATGGCTACAGAAAGAAAGAGGAAAGTAATTGCTGCTTCCAGGGTCAGTATGGTGAAACTAGCCAAGTCACAGGAGAAGAGACATCTGTAGCCTACACCTTCCTTTGGGCTCCTATCTCCGTCAGTGGCACAGGTGACAGACTTCTCCAGGGAGAATTCTTTTTTTGTAACCTAACCCTTTCTTTAAGGCTCTCCCTCACTGCCAACCAGCAGGAGCTTTGTCTTAACCATAAACCAGACTCTAACCTTAACCCCATATCTGGGTGATCCTTAGCCAGATGAAGCCTCATGTGTCCATGCCTTCTTGTGTGCTTCCTCCAAGATTCCACCAGCAGCCCCACAACTTTAATCCTCCCTAAGAAACTGTTTTATCAAGCTTGACATCAGAGGTAAATCTTGCCTAAATATGTGAGATATATCTAGCTGTGTCATGATGGGCTTGTTACCTGTGATCCATCCCTGAAAAACACACCTGTCAGGGTGGAAATGTATACCTAGATATTTTTTAAGTCTGTTGCCAACCATCTTGTAATTAACTAATGGACACAATCCCAAATCATACTCATTGCAAATGTGAGACCACTCAGTCTATTATTTGATTTACGGACAATCTATTACTCTTTGTAGTCACATTCATTATGTTTTGTAAGTCGTGGGTTTATCTGTAAATTCTAAGGCACACAACTGGCTTTGTGTAGCCTCTTCAAGTCAACATCGCAGATTTTTATGAGGAGGAACATTCCTCTAAGAGGAACTAAAACCAGGAGAGAATGCCCATCTTCTGTCAAGGGTGAATTCTAACCTGCTAAAAGTAATGTGTCTCGTTGGATCCCAGAATTTGGCTCCCATGTCCTGGTTCGCTGCAATAGGTATGCATCTCGCATATTTGCAGTGGAGCCACAAGGCATCTATCTATCTCCAGCTCTAGGACCACCATGAACCATGACATAATTTCAGTTTGCTTTATCTAACTGATCTCTGATCACAATTTGACATGGTTTATGATCTATGAACATGCTTCCTCCTACTTCCTATTGCTGTCATAAAGCTATGAAATGCTGGAGAAAAACTGTAGAGGCTTCTGCTCCACCACACTACAAACATCCCCAAGTGTACATACATTTGTCTAACATCCTTAGTACTGATACTAGTACTAAATTTGAGGTTCCTCCAAGCAAGTTGATACCTGCAACCCATTCTTTTTGACAAAACAAAGATCTTTTCTCTCTCCATCCTATTTAAAAGGTGCCCGGATCACAGATAACAAAAAAGGGACAGTGACACTTTTTCCCTAGAATGTCACTTGCATAACTATTTTATCTATCTTTATAATAGTCTCATAATAGAATTGTAGTAATAGCTGATATAAGCCTCCCTTTCATAGGTATTCTATGAAACACTCTGCTGCATGTGCGCCTTTCCCAAAGTGTCACAGAACCTAGGAGCTGTCTATCTTCAGCCAAATAGGTATGTATTTGAAATAATGAATGACTTCTACTGGAGATAAATTTCATTTCAGCAAGAAACTTGCCTAAATTGAAATGTGGGGCAATATTTTCCCCACAGTAACACAACCCGCACAGTCTACAACCTGCTACTCAGTGCTGGTTTGTTTTCCTAAAAAACTAAAGCATTTTACAGACTCTTAAGCTTGCAACCTATCACAATGCACTCCCAGGATCTCTCTAGCCCTGCATCTGTCTTTTCTAATAAGCCATTCCTAAATGTTCTCTCTTGAAACATAAGGATAGTTAGTTTTCAGGTGCTTACCATAAGCTTTCAAAGGGTACCTAAAAATAGGTCATGCTGATAAGTTTCATTTGACAAATGTCAGGCTCTTCTAATACTTCCCTTTGTAAGACAAAGGGCAAGCCAACATTTTCACAGCTGTCAAGTAACACTCTGCACTGAAACACAGTAGAACAAAACCTGACAGTGAACCATTGCTGCATCTAAGTTCTGGTTACATAAGGTAGCACAGGAAAATGAGTGTTTTTCAGATTAACTTTAATGTCAAGGCTGGTAGCATGAATGCAATTATGGCTGATATTTTTATGCTGTAGTCTGACAGATAGTTAGCAACAAATACACCACCTCATGCAGAAAATGAGCAGACTTTCCATAATGGAAAAAGGAGGGTGTCAAGTACTTGCACAACTTCTGTGCATTTGCTTTCTTTTGGGTTTTATTATACCCTTGGAAATGCTCCAGTTCACTGTTTAGGTTCTCAGTCTCTTCACCTCACCTTTCAGAGAGAATTCTGAGAGCAGATCTACTTTCCATTACCTGGTGATGTTTGTGGCATCCATCTTTCAGCTGGGAAACTGTGATACCCGTGATCATGAACAAGAAGATGACAGTAAAGTGATATGACTACCACCCACACTGCTAAACAGCAAAGTCAGTGGGGCCATAACAACTGGCCCAAATAATTTATCTCCTGTGGCAAACTGCAGGCTGTAGATACTGGCTGCACAGACTGGAGAATGGCACAGCATCGTGTGTTGGGCAAAAACAGTACGTGTAAGTGCTGTGTCTCAGTCCATGGGAGGAGTCCAAAAAACCTTTCTATCTTTGAGGAAGCAAAGGCATATCCTCTACCCAGCCAAAGGACCACAGGCCATACTGATGGAGGGCAAAGCTACAAGGGGCTATTTACACTACAAATTCCTGCCATTTTTGCAAAGCTCTGTATCATGGCGTTTACATGGGACTAGGAACTTCTAAAAAACAGAGAATGACTTTTCCCCATAAATGTCTGTCTTTGTTTTTACACCATGGATATAACTTCACCATGGTAAGGTGAGAGTTTATTGGTTTTTTTAAACAGAATAGATCAGAGCAACAAAACAAGAGGATCCAATACACTCCTTAAACTCCCCTATCTCTGGAGTATACACATTTATATACTCACCTCTTATAGAATGAGGATTTATATTTTTAAAAGTGCTAACCTGTCACCTTCAGTATTCAATTCAAGGATCCTTTTAGTCAAGTAGCCAGCAGAAAAGACAGGATTTAAGTCTTACATTCCTTGCATGTTGGTGGTTGGTTTAAGCAAACCATTTCACTTGAATGTACTATGTCTATCATTATAGAGGTTGCTTCCATGTGGTGATTTTATATCTTCATTTGGTGATAGGGTAAACTTCTTCCTCCATATCCTCAGGAAATTAACTTTTAATATCATATTAAAGAATCTGCTTTCATTCTCTGGTTCAATAGCAACCTATTCTAGATTAATATTTACCAGTAATATTGCTGAAGCAGACTATATATAACTCCCAAAGAAGCCATTGGGCCCTCTTCTGTAGAGAAAATAATCCAGCTAAAATAAGGTGTAATCATGTTCAGATTGACCTGGACAGCCAAAAAATTACTACTGTACATCATAAGAATATTTGTATAAAATCTATTTGTTTAAGTGAGTGACTACCTCATAAGTATTTATAACTGTTCAGTTTCAACAAGCAGTAACAGCCATTGTGCCAGATCTTCACCAAGATTCCTAATTGCTGGAACTACTTTTCAGGGCAGCATATTTAAAAAGCACCAAATATTGTCATTCACTTCTTTGTGAACAGAGGCTTAGAAATAAGAAATCATAGGATATTCTTGTGGTTTTGTAACACTGGTGATTACTGTAAAGGTAGAACACTAGTGACTACTGTAAGGTAGGAGAACATTGGAACGTTTTAAGGATCTAGTCTGCAGTGCCATCTTCTGTGCTTTAATGCAACATAATCATTGAGTTTTATTTCCCTCTTTTTAATACATAATTACTATCTGTGATAAGTCACATTCTCTCAATGTTAACACTCGTTTGGGGTCCTCATTTCAGAGAATATATAGAACTCTGTGTTGCAAGCAGAAACAAATGTGTTCCAAGTAGATTAGTTCTGCAAAATTCAATGTAGTACTGACTATATTTTTTCAAGAAACTCAACCTGATACTTTTCTTTGATCTTACAGAAACTTCCAACCAAGTTAACAAATTCCTCTTAAAATCAACAAAACCTCTCACTGATTTCAGTGGGATGCAGTAGTTATCAGAATACCAGCATTCCACTCTGTATTTGCAGTTCATCCTATCAGAAGTCCTGTATGGAGACCTGTCTGTTGAAGCCCTAGCACCCTTAATTCCAACTGTGAAATGGAAAACCGTAGATGCTCAATGTGCCACAGTGTTTCATTCAGCAACAAGCTGTGTTATATATAGACTAGAATGATAATAGTGCTTTCCAAGTCTATTGGCACAGCTGTAAGTTCATGTCTAACAGTTACTCCAATAAAGGTGACAATACACCAAGGACAAATATGGATGCTAAGCCATGAGAACAACTGTTTTGAAATAGAGTGAGTGAAGCACTCAGAAAGGAAACAGCAGAAATCCAGACATATGCAATGGATGATGGTTTTGAACGCAACATCCTAAGCTTAGCAGCAGGAAAAATGTGGGAATTTCATCTTTAGACTTGGATTTAAATAAGATTTAAGATGCAGATGATGAGGAAACTCCTTCCATGATCAGTTTTTAGATGTTTTCATCACTGAGTCAAGCCAGATGAGCACAACAAAGACCAGAGTATTTGACCCAGAACTCTAGTTTTCAGCATCGTGTATGGAAATAAGTATGTCTTTGGAAGTCTTTAATACAGACTCCATTTAAGAAATGGGGATGCAAGAAGATAACTCAAGGCAATAGATACAGAAGAGATAGATCTCTAGCTTTTGACCAAGTTGTGAGAGAAAATCAAGTATCATCTTTCCTTCTGAGATTTTTGACCCATTATTAGATTCCTGGTACATCAGTTGCAAAGAATTTCTCGATGGAAGAAGGGAGCTGAAAGCAATAGGGCATGTCTGTGGTGACTATTTTTTGAATGTAGCAAAGGACTCACCAGAAAAAGGGTCTTTTGCCAAAAGAGAAAATAGTTCTTTATCAATGAACCACAGGAAGAACTGTAAAAAATAACCAAAAACACAAGAAAACTCCTGAAGAATACACAGACAGGATGGGATGATTTCTGCCGTAAATGAAAATACAGCAAAATCACTGTGAAAAATTTCAGAAAATGTTAAAAATTAACCACTGTGTGTGACTTGAAAATAACCATGTATAGCAGCCTTTAGACAGCGGGTGCCTTACTGGCATTGTGTATTGTTCAAGCAAGTCTAGTGGAATAGTGAGACAGAGAACTATGTCAACAAGACAATCAGTGTCTTATACATGTGCATGTTTAGAAAAGGGCAGAGAGACAGAAGATGTGGGTATTGGTTTTCCTATTGGGAAATTAACAACATAAATCATTAATTTTGAAATAGAACTGAATATGCAAGAACTGGTGTGGTGGTTTGACCCTGGCTGGAGCCCAGATGCCCACCAAAGTCAAGCTATCACTTCCCTTTTCAGCTGGATGGAGAAGAAAATATATATTGAGAGGCTCAGGAGTCGAGATAAGGACAAGGAGAGATCATTTTGTAATCAGCGTCACAGGCAAAACAGACTCAACATGGAATAGAAAACTACCTAATTTATTACACTACACACACATACACACACAGAGAAAACAGTCAGATAATGAGAAGTGTAACCAGATATAAAGCCCCTCCCCTCATCCCTCCCTTCTTAGCAGACGACTCTATTCATTATTTCTCTCCCTTTTTCCCCCCCTAGGGTGGCATGGGGATGGAGAAGGGAATGGGGGTTTTGGTCAGTTTCTCACAAGTTGTTTTCCTTCTTAGCCAGGGGGGGCGAGGGGAGGGGGGTGGGTGGGGAAGGGGGTCATTCCTCACACTCATCCCCTGCTCCAGTGTGGGGTCCCACCCACAGGAGAGAGTCCTCCATGAACTTCTCCAATGGGAGTCCTTTCTCATGGGGCTTGAGTTCCCTACTAACTGGCCCAGCATAGATCCCTTCCACAGGGTGCTGACCTTCAGGCCCAGACTGTTCCAGCTTGGTGCCCATGGAGTCACAAGTCCTCCCAGCAAGCTTGCTCCACTGTAGGTCTGTCTCTCCACAGGCTGCAGGTCCTGCCAGGATCTTGCTCTAATGCTGGCTTCCCATGGGGTCACAGCATCTTTCAGGTGTCTCCAACTGCTCCGGCATGGGGTGGTCCATGGGCTGTAGATGGGATTTCTGCTCCCTGTCATCATCCATGGGCTGCAGGGGGACACCCGCTCCAGCATGGTCTTCACAGACTGCAGGGGCATCTTTCTCTCCAGTGCCTGGGGCATCTCTTCCTCTCCACCTTCTTCACTGACCTTGATGTCTGCACAGTTTCTTACATCTTCTCACTCCCTTCTCTGGTGGCAAAAAGTGGCTGCTTGTGGGGGTTTTTTCTCTTAAATATGATTCCCAGAGGTGCTGTGCCCATCACTGATGGTTTTGGCCTTGGTCAGCAATGACTCAGGCCTTGAGCTGGCTGGTGTTTGCTCTGTGGGGCCTGCAGAGAGCTTCTGGCTGCTTCTTGCAGAAGCCACCCCTACAGCCCCTCCTTCTCCACCAGAACTCCACCACACAAAACCACATCTGGTCACCATAATAAAGAATAAATAAGCATTGATGAATGTACAGAAATTTTTTTGAAGCTTTGCATACTAGATTGGAGTTCAAGAATTAGAAACATTCAATAATGAAGAAACTGATGTCACAACTTGTTGAGACACATCTTATAATTGGCACATGAAAACTGTTAGAATTTTGTTAATAATGGTAGAATGGATAAAAAGGAAAGAATCTGAACGCTCCATTGCATGTACTGTTATCTGTTTAAGTTTTACTGGCGATTCAAAACCCAAGCATCATGAAGGCACATACATCAGTGTTCTAGTTAAGATCTCAGCAAAGAGAACTGGTCACTGCCTGAAACAGTCCACTATGAGTTTCTTCCTAAGTATCTGTTGATTATCTGCATGAAGAGAAATCATGCTGTCACAGGGACATGAATTTGAGAAATGCAGTGGTGGTCTCAGGTAGCTGGTAGGGAAAATTCTTCAGAATCCCTAGAATTATGAATGACAATGTTATAATGCACAAGGAATTACAGCAAGAAAAGGTAACTCATTTTTGGACTTCACTGTGTCAAATAAAGATGAATAACTATGGTATTGGGAGTTAGTGGTTGCCTAGAAACTGGGGATCATGACCTCATATTCAGTAAGAACAAACACTGCCCCAAACACTGACATATAAAGAAGATGCATAATGCTCCAAAGTAGTTTATATTCAAAATCTGATGAAACAAAGGAAAAAAATGATTAGAAGGAAAAGTCCTGACAAGAAAAAAATTAATTTAAACCTTCAGAGTTTCCCAGTGCCACTGTTAAGAATAAAAAAGCTCAGTAAAAGTTTGGCTTCATTCACTGGCAAGGAGTCCTGGTTAACTCTGTCATGGCCAGAACCAGGATACAAGGAAAAGAAGACAAAATTTGAAGGAAAGTATAAATGAAATATAGTGAAATAGTTAACAATATAAGATACATGAATTGACAAAAGTAACTTAGGACAACGGTGAAATATACAGACTAGCAGAGCTAAGCACATTTTAAAAATTTGGAAATGGATTTGGAACAAAATAAATTCTATAAAGGCCCGTTACCAAATGAAGATTGTAAAATTGTCAATGGTGATACTGGAAGAGCAGATGTTTTTAATACATACTGTGTTTCTATATTTGGAAAGAAGCAGAGTCCTTCATTCATACCATATGAGGACAGGGAAGCAATTTCTAGGCTATTAATAAGCCTTAGGAAGAAGTTAGACATCATCTACTTAAGATAAATATTTCTGAATCAGGAGACATAGAAATCTTGCATCAGAGGGTCATGCAAGTGCTG
This sequence comes from Porphyrio hochstetteri, assembly GCA_020800305.1. Taxonomy (NCBI): domain Eukaryota; kingdom Metazoa; phylum Chordata; class Aves; order Gruiformes; family Rallidae; genus Porphyrio; species Porphyrio hochstetteri. The sequence continues at coordinate 108,107,744 of CM036907.1, forward strand.
GTTAAAGAAATTTGTGGCTCATTGATATTAATTTATAATGAAGATTATATATACATATATTCAGAAGGACTAACTAGCCAAGGTACAGTACCACACTGCTTTTTCTTCTGAAGCCAGCTTGTTCAGTGCTGGAAGGATGTCTTCCCTCCATCACATTAGCACTCCCTTAGCCTTTTGTAACAATTTTGGACTACATGTCATTCTGTCAAAACATTAGCATCATGCAGTACAACACCAGTAACACCTGCTAAATGGATTAATATTTAATTAATTTAACATTAATGACTGACATGCCTCAGCACACAGCAGTGAGCCACCAAAGGGATTTGTTTTATTTGGATCCAGGGTATAGAGGACACTAATCATCCTCTTCAGCAAGAGTCTCAGTCACTGTGAAGTAGTTGGTTATAAAAATATCTTGAAAAATTCCACTTTTTTTTTGAATGGCAGTGAATGAAACAGACAGGATGCTGAAGTCAGTGCTAGCTGAATTGTTTGGGGGGGTCCCTTCATTATTTTTGTTTTCATTTCATATGATGCAATGTCACCAAGAACAAGGAAAGGAACTCTGCACTTACAGAATGAGGGGCTCTAACCTGCTAAGCAGTGAGTGGGAATCTAAGTTCCCATTAAAATATTTTCAATGTATGACATTTCTTGGTTGGGAAAGAAGGAAATGTGAAACACTTTACTCCTGTAGGCTAGCTATTTTAATACTACAAATTCATGAAAATGTGTGGAGATAAATTGGTAGTGGGATCCAGCTACTAGATTACATAATTTCTTATCCACAACCAAAGGATTTTAAAGGTGCAGAGTGTTCAAAAAAGAAATGAAATTTCTTGACAACTGCAGAAGTAGTCATATACTGAAAGACTTAAAGAAAATGGAGAAAAGACCTGAAGCAGTCCCTTCAGAAGAAGACAGTTACGAACACTACCAGGGTCTTTAATGTAAAAAAGAATGACAAATGAATCAGTATTGTAAAGCTAAGGCTGGGTAAATTCAAATTTGAAGTTGAAGTGTAGATGATAAAAAATGAGGATGGTTAACTATAGTGTGGTAAGTTGACCCTGGCTGGACACCAGGTGCCCACCAAAGCTTCTCTGTCTCTCCCCTCAGCTGGACAGGGGAGAGAAAATATAACAAGACTCATGGGTCAAGATAAGGATGGGGAGAGATCACTCACTAATTACCACCACAAGCAAAACCAATTCAACTCAGGAAAATGAATTTAATTGCCAATCAAATTGCAGAAAAGTGATGAGAATCACAGAATCAGAGAATCACAGAATAATAAGGTTGGAAAAGACCTTTAAGATCATCAAGTTCAACCATTCACATCCTAAACTAAACCATATCCCTAAGTACTTTCATCTACCCTTTTTTTGAACACATCCAGGGAAGGTGACTCAACAACCTCCCTGGGCAGCCTGTTCCAGGCCCTCACAACTCTTTCAGTAAAAAATTTTTTCCTAACATCCAATCTAAACCTGCCCTGGCACAGCTTCATGCCATTCCCCCTTGTCCTATCACCTGTCACCTGGCTGAAGAGACCATCACCTACCTCTCTATAACCTCCCTTCAGGTAGTTGTAGGTGGTGATAAGGTCTCCCCTCAGCCTCCTCTTCTCTAGGCTAAACATCCCCAGCTCCCTCAGCCGCTCCTCATAGGATTTGCCCTCCAGCCCCTTCACCAGCCTGGTTGCCCTTCTCTGGACTCGCTCCAGGACCTCCATGTCCTTCTTGTGGTGAGAAGCCCAGAACTGGACACAGTACTCGAGCTGTGGCCTCACCAATGCCGAGTACAGGGGCACAATCACCTCCCTACACCTACTGGCCACACTGTTTTTGATACAAGCCAAGATGCCATTGGCCTTCTTGGCTGCCTGAGCACACTGCTGACTCATATTCAGCCTGCAGTCAACCAACACCCCCAGGTCCTTCTCTGCCTGACAGCTCTCCAGCCAGTCTCCCCCAAGCCTGTAGCGCTGCATGGGGTTATTATGTCCCATGTGCAGCACTCTACACTTGGCCTTGTTAAACTTCATCCCATTGGTCTCAGCCCATCGGTCCAGTCTGTTCAGATCCCTCTGAAGAGCCTCCCTACCCTCAGGCAGATCAACACTTCCTCCTAGTTTAGTGTCATCTGCAAACTTAGTGAGGGAGCATTCAATCCCTTCGTCGAGATCATTGATAAAGATGTTGAACAAGACTGGACCCAGGACTGAGCCCTGGGGGACGCCACTCGTGACCGGCCTCCAGCTGGATTTTGTTCCATTCACCACCACCCTTTGAGCTCGGCCATCCAGCCAGTTTTTAACCCAGCTGAGGATCCACCTGTGCAGGCCAGTGGCAGCCAGTTTCTCAGTCAGAATGCTGTGAGAAACTGTGTCAAAGGCTTTACCAAAGTCCAGGTAGATCACATCCACAGCCTTCCCCTCGTCCATTAAGCGGGTCACCTTGTCATAGAAGGTGATCAGGTTAGTTTGACAGGATCTACCTTTTGTAAACCCATGTTGACTAGGCCTGATCCCCTGGCCATCGTGCATGTGCTGCATGATAGCTCCCAAGATGACCCTCTCCATGATCTTCCCTGGGACTGAGGTCAGACTGACAGGCCTGTAGTTCCCTGGATCCTCCTTCTGACCCTTCTTGTATATGGGTGTAACATCTGCCAGCCTCCAGTCGACTGGAACTTCCCCAGTCTGCCAGTGTTGCTGATAAATGATGGAAAGGGGTTTGGCAAGCACATCTGACAGCTCCCTCAGTACCCTCGGGTGAATCCCATCTGGCCCCATTGACTTGTGAGTATCTAACTGGCCAAGTAGGTCGCTAATCATTTCCTCCTGAACCATGGGAACTTTGTTATTCTTCCCCTCCCTGTCAGCCAGTTCCGGAGGATGAGTACTCAGGGAATATCCTTCTTTACTGGTAAAGACTGAGGCAAAGAAGGAATTAAGAACCTCAGCCTTGTCCTCATCCCTTGTCACTAATGTGCCATCAGCATCCAATAAGGGCTGGAGATTCTCCTTGACCCTCCTTTTACTATTAATATACCTATAGAAGGACTTTTTATTATCTTTTACAGAACTGGCCAGTCTGAGTTCCAGATCAGAAGTAAAACCAAATCTTAAAAATACCCCCACTGATTCATCCTTCCTCCTTGGCTCAACTTAACTCCCAATTTCTCTCCCCCCTCCCCCTCAGTGGCACAGGGGTCCAGAGAATGGGCATTATAGTCAGTTCATCACACATTGTCTCTGCTGCTCCTTTCTCCTCAGGGGAGGACTCCTCACACCCTGCTCCTACTCCAGCATGGGGTCCCTCCTACGGAAGGCAGTCCTCTGTGAAATTCTCCAGTGTGATTCCTTGCCATGGGCTGCAGTTCTTCACCCACTGCTCCAGCATGGATCCCTTCCATGGGATGCAAACCTTCAGAACCAGACTGCTCCAGCGTGGGTCCCCCATGGCATCACAAGTCCTACAGGTAAACCTGTTCCACCATGGGCTCCTTTCTCCTTGGGGCCAAGCTTGCTCCAATGTAGGCTTCTTGTGTCTCCACCTGCTCAAGTGTGAGGTCCTCAACAGGCAGCAGGTGGAATCTCTGCTCCACCATCACCCTCCATGGGCTTCAGGGAACAGCCTGCCTTGCCATGGTCTTCTCCATGGGCTTCAGGGGAATCTCTGCTCTGGTGCCCGGAGCACCTCTTCCTCCCCTTCATTCTGCACTGACCTTGGTGTCTGCAGAGTTGATCCTCCCACATCTTCTCACTCCTGTCTCTGGCTGCAATTGCTCTTGGTGTTGTGAAAGTTCTTTTCCCCCTTCTTAACTCTGTTATCCCAGAGGCACTACAACCATCACAAATTAACGTCTGATGCTTTTCTAAAAAAACAAGTTGTGAGAGGAAAACTACTGAGAGCAGTTCAAAATACCAAGTCTGATAGCTTTCCCTGGCCTTAAATCTAGGAAAGCACATCAAATTATTCACTGATGCTCAGTGCTTACATAACAGCATCCATGAGTAAAGCTTTCTTTCTAGCTGGCTAAAAGAGTATTTCCTGGAAGGCAATGACCTGGCCTCAGTTATTCATGCTTTTGTCATTTCTCATTTAGACTGCAGTGATTCAGTGTTCAATATAAATGGTCACAGTGTTTCGGTGCTTACAGAAATTCAGCTACAAAAGAATGCTACATGTCATTTCAACAGTGTAGGCCACTGGAAACATATCAGGTATGTCCCCCAGGCTTTTCCTTACCTTTCCAGAGACTACCTAAAGAAGTTCAAGGTCCTGATTCCATTCTTTAGGATATTCCATTGCTGGAGGTCAGGAATGAAAAGGTCTATATAACATTTTATGATGAAAACCAAATTTGATAACCTGTTAACAGTTTCCTTTCATATAATGGACTTCATACTCTTTGCCCATAACTGTAAATGGCATTTTATGGGCCAGATGAAGCTGGTTGTGCACATGCTCTAACACTGTAAAGAGTTCAGACAGTTGTGATTCAAAAGCCTTATGATTACGTTCATACACTGTTGTATTTAGAATCACACAATGATTTAAACTTCAAGAGACCTCAGGAAGTCATCTAGCGCAACTTCAAGTCAAAGCTCATCCAGCTCCAAAGTTAGGTCTGTTTCTCAACTCTTGTCCAGTCAAATTTTGTATAACTGCAAGGACAAAAATTTCAAAACCCTTCTGAGCTACCTAATTGAGTCTTTCACCACCCCCATAGGGATTTTTTTTTCTTATTGCTAGGTAAGATTTCCCTCTTTGCCAGTTTTAACTGTTGAACCTCATTCTTTCACTTCATGAACCTCTCTGAGAAATTTAACTTCTCTGTAGCAAAACACTTAGTTTAGCTAAACACAGTAGATAGGTTCTCCTTATAGTCTTCCCTTCTCTAAGTGGGTCAAACCCAGTTTCCTTAGCCTCTTGCTCCTTCAACACCTTTCTTGTAATAGGCAGCCCCAAACTGGACATAGGACTCCAGGTACAGCCTCACAAATGCTGGACAGAAAACAGAGAATACTCTCCTCCCTGGACTTACTAGTTATGCTCTTTCTAGAGGAGTCCCATACAGCGTTACCCCTTCAGCTCCACAGGGCCCACCCCTGACTTACATTCAACTTCTTGTCCACAGGTCCTTGTCTGCAAATTTGCTTTGATCTAATATGTCCCATCTGATCTAGTGTATCTACTCATGCCTGGTCACAATTCATTGTGCAGGCAATCCTGTGGCATAGTCAAGTTTCTTTGGGAAGGAAACAATCTGAAACAATTGAATTTAAGGCCAAAAACTAGGCTTTCATACACCTAACTACTTTCTTGTATCTTGGCATGTGCCAACATAGGTCTCAAACTATCCCTGTGTTAAGCAATACGAATGCTAAAAGAGAATCAAAAAGCCCTCAAAACAAGAAAACAAGTCCTTACTAAGAAGCTCCCTCTTCTCCCCTTTTCAACTAAAAAAAAAAAAAAAAAGAAAAAGAAAAAAAATTACTTAATTACTTAACAAAGCAAGACACTGAACACTGAGCATCCTAGTGGGGAGAGAATACAAAAACAAACTTCTTAGAACAGATGTTCAAAAGCTGACAACCATGTTTTTCACTGCACTGGAAAACACAGGAATACTTTAGAGCTCAGCCCAGTGTAACAAAGAAAATGAGAAGGAACGAGAATTCTTACTACTTACCTTTTTTCAGTTTGGCAACTGAAATTATGTCATTATGAAGCAAGCAATAAGAGTATGACAATCTTTATGACAAATGATCTAAATATGACTAATGATATCATCCAGACTATGAAAAAAGCTTATTCTCAGAGTATTAGTATTAAGGACAAAAAGTACAACAGGATCTTCCATTCTGCATATAACCACCCATAAAACCTCATTCACTAATTTCCATGTCCAGTGCCAGCTATATGCAACTTGAATTAGCATGCATGTTTGGACCTGTGCCATCTTGCTTGACAACATGAGAAAGAAAAAATCTACATGTCCATTGGCAATCTGCCCTGATAGTTAAACACATTCTTGTTTTTAAAATATGCACATTATTTTCAGCCTAAATTGCTCTACCTTTGTTTTTCATTTGTTGAGAGTACATTTTGCTGCCCGTGTTTGCAGGGTCAAAGAGTCTTCTACTAACAGATATCCTAACCTTGCACAGGCACTTTGTATTTGCAATTAAGTTGCCTCTTAATACCTTCTGAGCAAGCTAAATACATGAAGCATTTTTTTAAAAACTTTCTTACTGTAAAATATATTTGAAAACCATCTTTGTAGGTCTCTCTTTAAAAACACAAATTGTTTCTTTTGCAACATATTTTCTTTCCAGTAACAAAATTAAAGCAGAATGTAACAGCAAGGTATTACACTCATCAATACTTCACACAGCTCCCAACACTTTACTACCTCCTGACACTCACTTAAAACCTTTCTTGTTATACACCCAAAGATGATACTAACTCTTAGAATGAAATAAAAGACCATTGGTTCTCACTGCACTTGCGACAGTTGAGTTGTCAAAATTTCCAGGTACACAGAGAAAACACCCCATTGGGGAAGCTGCAGAGTACTTTGACTCACATGTTCCAGCTGCACTTCACTGTGATGTCACCAAGAAAATGCCCACAGAATTTTCATTTTTAAGGTGATTAGAAAATTCAGATATTGTCCAGATCCTTGTTGCAATGTCCATAGACCTTGGACTAAGAATCTTGAGAAAACAACCAAAAATTTCAACATGTTCCTTTTTGCTTAAACTTTGATATCGATGAGGTAGGCCTAGGGGTGCTTCTGCAGACCGTGTCACATATAAGCTACTAAAGACATCATGGAGTTAAAAAGTAGCTCAGCAGGCATAAAAACAACTATGGAGCCACATTCAGATGGATCAGATAGACCTAGGATTTCTTGACATTAATGGAAACATTTCCATTGGCTTCAGTGAGTGCAGAATTGCCTGAAAACAATAGATTTTTTGTGGTTGATTTTACATTTCAACAAGCTGGATTTAAATTCATTAGCATTCCAAATGAGATCAATAATGAATAGTTCAGTAATAATTACCAGGACTCTACAGAAAACTCTATAAATTATGTCATGAGCTATGCACTGCATGTGCCAATTTTCCATAAACAAGGGATTCATTCGCTTACTGTTTTCTAACAATAAGCACATTTGGTAATTGTGACTAAAACTATACGTTGTTAATCTGAATTTAAAACTGTGCTCATTTATTCCTTTGCTAAAATTTCCCCTCTGTTCTAATACCAGGTCTGTAAGAAACAGATTCAACTTTGGTTTCCTCCAAGGCAAGGAGGTTCTCTTGAACCGCATGACCTATATCTGATATTGAGCTGGAAATTCATCTATGTCCATAAATTTGCCAAGGCTAAATGTGATCTACCAATAGCTAATTCAGATGACTGCAAGACAAGTGGGCTGCCTGCCATAATAATTTTGTTGCACATCTCATAGCACTGTAGTGTTTATCCTGAGGTTTGAGCCCCTAGAGTAAAGCCACTATCTAAAAATCTCCTTGATTTATTTAAAAATAAATAAATTAGTTGACTTCCTGATGATGGACAGTGTTCAAAAACATGAGGGTAGAGAAGGCCATGGTAAAGGCTTCTATTTTTTAAATTACTTTAAATACCCTTTCATTAATGCATAATCCCTGGTCAGAGTATTTAACTGCATTGTTGATCAAAATCAATGGTAAGCCAAAAATCACAACTGAAGAGATTTTTAGAAAGATACATTTTTTTTGTGTAGAGAAATTGACAGCTTTGAAATTACCATTGTATTTTCCTTGGTGAACACTAAACGCTCCTCAGTTGATAAAACAAAGAAAGAACTTCTCCTGAAACAGAATTTTAAAATTGTATATATCAAAGTTGTAAGTGCATTTTTAAAATGATTACAGGGAACTATGAATTTTACAGTAGTCAAAATTCAAACCAAAGTTGTGTCTAAATGGGGAAGAAGATTATTTGACATTTTGCCTCAAAAATTAGCCTTAAAAATTCATATGCTGGCTAATTGTTTTTAAGATCCAGTAACACAGAGCTAAGACCTAGAAAGAATTATTCACTTAATCCAGACATTGCAAGTACCAATCAAACTGTGTAAAATAATCCATGGTTTTATCATTTTGAACCTGAAGTTTACTTTCTGTCCAGGACTTCAAATGGAAACCTGCTCCAAAGGAGTATTTAATCCTGCAGAGAGTAAAAAAAAAAAAAAACCACACCAAAAAACAAAAATACAAACTTCTTATAGGTTTCATGAAAATTATATTCATGACCACTATCACTTATTTATTTTTACTCCAGTTTTTTCTTCACTGAAAAGATATCTTTTACTTCTCTGATGTGTACTGTTTTAGGCAAACTTCTTGTGAAGTTAAACAAACCAAGCTCCTCTAATCTCCTCTGTAAACTGATTTCTCACATTCTTTGGTCATCCCAGTATCTTTTCTCTGTACACTGCCTGAATGCATCTTTCCAGTTTGTGGATAATCATAAGCATTTCATTAAAATTAATGAATTAATTTCCCTGAGCCGGACACACCTGTATCAATAAATACACTGTACTTGAAGGAGGTTAGTTGACATACCCCAGCTCACTATCACACAGGTAAATGCACTTAACCCTCTGTTTTTCAGCACTGCCCTGAGAATGGTTCCCAGCTCACATTAGCCCCGAGTCATGTCCGGGCACCTCGGAAAGTGCTAACTGGGTTATACTAGCAACTTAAAGTAGGGATGATAGAACATCATAGATTGGCCCATGTTTTGGTTTTGCTTGATTTATTTGCATTATTGTAGCCTATGATGAATGCCAGAGTGACACTGGCACTTCTCATCTTCTCCTGGAAATACTTTTCACAGCATATCCAAGATCCGAGTTTGCCTTTCTGATGACTGTGTCACACACAGCTCACAGCCACCAGGATCTGTTGCTGTTACCTGCATCTTTTTTCATCTGACTACTGTGATCTTCCAGGTTTTTACCAATTCAAGCCATTTGGGGTTGTCTAACTGTGACACTTGCAGTCTTGTTCAGTTCCCCAAGGAGTCTTCAGAATCTTCAAAACTAAAATGATTGTATCTGTACACCATAAGCTAATAAAGCCTGCTGGTAAATTCTAATAGATCCATTCTATATGGAACAAGTGAGGAAATGGGCAACATGATACAGTGAACAATGAGGTTTATGTATACAAAAAATTATCATTTACATTACCATACATGCTAAGAGAGTGCACATGAGTTTCCAAAATTCACATGAACACTGGGGGAGGGGAAGTCAGGCACTGTGATTCACCAGTAGTCATATGCCAATAGCTTCTACATTTCCTCAATTTCATTCCAAGGTTGCATCTGTTAATGGAACATCCTGAGAGATTTCATTTGAATCTGCTGAAACAATGCCCAGAGAAAATTTGTGTGCATTATATGACATTAAAATCTCAGTCCACGTATGTTTATCAAGCTTTCCTTCAGAGACCACATGTGAGCATTTATATCCTTCATCCCCGGGAAATATGTAGCCAAAGCAGCTTTAGTACTCTGTTCACTTCAATCTTTGATAAAAAACCCCAAAGCATTCTGGTCAAATTTAAATGCAATACAAATAAAAGCAACACTGACTTTGACTTTTTATTTCTTAAATGTCTTATCTCTTAGCCACCAGAGGAAGCTTATTGAGGCTATGAATAGTTGAAATAAGTGATTGATAATGAAGAGGGGGGAAAAGTTAATTAAAGATTTCAAATGAGGATTTTGATACCCTATGTGTTCAAACAAAGTGCCTTTCTTAGATCATACAAAGCCTTACCCATATGCTAATTTCATGGAAATGAGGTTTATTATACTCTGTGGATTTTTCATTAAACAAGCAGAGGCAGAACCATATATACTCTCTTCTCCCTACCCCAAGCTCTCACACATCCTGTGAAAGGTGTGATAGCTACTTGCTTTTTATCCATTTTTATCCCTTGTCAACTTGTCTTTGTTGAATTAATATAAAAAGACAGTATACTGTACAAGACGGATCCTCGGATTGACTGAACTCAGCACTTCTGACCTACCCTGATGCTGTTCACTGCTGCTGGTCTCAAATGCGAGCTCTCCCTGTGCAGACTACTTACTGGGAATGGTCTCTGGCTCATCCTACCTAACAAATCACACCAGAGACTGGTTTAACACCTTAACATCACAAAACTGAACCCACTTCCCAAGAATAGTCTCGATGCTTTAAAATTTGCAATTTTGAACATATCTTCAGCATGTATCCACCCTTTAGATCCAGAAGATTTTGTGAAATATTTATTTGGTCTCCTTTTCTGGAGAAATTACCTCTTGTCCCACCTTCAGAGGGTTTCACCTGGCTCAGAGTGCAGCCACCATGACAGGCATATGCAGACTTTTCTTCTTTTTGCTCCCAACCACAACCCTTTAAACCGAGTGTATTGCGTATTGTAATGCCTGTAGTACTTCTGCTAAAGAGGAAAACCATCCAGCTCTGATTTTAAGATATTAGCAGTAAACATCATCTCAAGCCCATCCAGAGATCTCAGAAATTTACAATAAACTGCCTGGAAACAGGCATTATTCTGGCTTCATGATGATGTAACTGCTTGGGAAGCACCTACATGGTATTTTCGGTAACAGCCTTCTATTCATCATACCATGTCTCTGAACACACTTTCTAGTTAAAGGCAAGCAAAAGCTGCTCACATTTTCTCATCTCCTTAACCTGATGCATTTATGCTGCCTGAAAGATTAAGAGCTCACTTGACTTTTATATACTTGCTTGATCATCCAACATGGAGTGCTCAACCAGACCACACAGCAGGCTAAATTCTGAGTATCAAGCATCAGTGTGAACCAACAAAATGACAATGCTAAAGGCATAGTATGATTTTTTTTTTTTTTTTTTCAAACAGAGAGAAGTGCAGAAAACCAGTTCTGATCTGGACAATGTGCATGGCTCAAGGAGACTAGTGAATCAGTTACGCTCCTTATTATTTATTCAACTATATTAAAGCCTGGCTTAGTTCCTATTGAAATCAAAGGAAGTCATTCCACTTGTTGCAACAGCAGGCCTATAAGGAGATATATATATTTAATATTCTGTATATTTTTTCCATTTTTTTCCAACAAGTACAGCTGGTCTTAAAGCACTCAATTACATTTCTCAGGATACACAGACGCTAGATGTAACAATACCTATTAAATGTCATTTGAGCTGTCCTATATAACCCCCCCCCCCCAGATGCCAGTTCAGAAGGATTTCTGTTTTCCTCTCTTTTTCTGCCATACTTGCAGTGCCCATGGATGTCTTGTATATCCCGATGTTTCTTGAGAATCACAGAATCACAGAATTGTAGGGGTTGGAAGGGACCTCGAGAGATCATTGGGTCCAACCCCCCTGCCAAAGCAGCTCCCTAGCTCATATTGCACAGATAGGCGTCCAGATGAGTCTTGAATATCTCCAGAGAAGGAGACTCCAGCACCTCCCTGGGCAGCCTATTCCAGTGCTCTGTCACCCTCACTGTGTAAAAGTTCTTCCGCATGTTGGTGCGGAACTTCCTGTGCTCCAGTTTACAGCCATTGCCCCTTGTCCTATCTCCACAGCCTAGACATTTATGTTTAGGCACCTTAATTGAGCTCAAACTGTTTCAATATGGGAATATAACTCTTCTGGAGAATGTTTTGGATAAAAGTACTCATTAAACAGCAAGACTATTTGTCATGATTCTTCTTTCCACCAACCTCAGACTCTTTAAAAATTATATCAAGAGCATAAATTCCAGGAATTAAATAACTTTAACTGTTGATTTTAGAGATTTTCCTCCAAACTTTTGCTCTCTTTCTTGTATACTTTATAGTTATGTGGTTTGATCTTTATTTAATGTGATGAGTTTGAGAGGAGTTTTGTAGCCCAGACATCTCTTGTAGATTTTTCTAACCTAGACATTTAGAATGTGAACTGGTGAAGTATGTGGTTCTTTCTAGGACTATTCTTATCGCATAGATTTTGCTTTTCTACTAAAACTCTCCCATGGTTTTTATGGCTTTCATAGGAATCAAAGATTTAAAAACAATTGTTTTTCAGTTGGTTTGCTTTGAAATTTGAAAGAATCTCCCTACATTCATCTTAAGGTATGGAAGTAGCAAGCTGTACTACTGCAAACAAAGATAAATTATCAACAGTAAGAATTACATGTAGGACCTCTGGATCCAAACATACATATTTCTACTGACAAAGTAAAGGGGCCCTACCCCACTGAAAGGGGCTGTGGCAGGGTCATCAACTTCTCTCTACACAAAAGAGGGATACAATGCTGCCTTCAAAGGATTTTAAAAAAAAAGAGTTCAGTGTTTCCTACTGAGGAGTACTTATTTTGATCTCATTTTATAGAACCAAAAAAACCTCATTACTAGTTTAAGGGTATTATAGTGAATGCTCTATATAACCAGTCGGTGAAGTTGTATGGAGTCCAAGAATTTTCTTTGTAAGTGTATTGATTTAAATTACAGTGGGATGCATAGAAAACTAATTAGGAAGCAACACTTGGCTTCCCAGAACAAATACTTAGGCCAGCTCTTCAAAGATAATGGGCAAAATTATTAACCTCAAGGACATAGCATCCTGTCTGCTAATACGATGTATGTTTATTTTTCCAAGCTCAGAACTTGAAAATGTAAAGGCTAATGAGTAGTTAAAAGTCTCCTGAGAAGAAAGGATAGGATGCTTCTCAGAATAAGACAAGGAAAACAGACTAGGGGTTAAACAGAGGGAGAGGCAGAAAGAAACAGATTCTATGGAAAGAGTCTTGGATACAAATTCTATAGAATGATATTGGTGCCTTTCTGGAACAAGGGGAAGATTGTAGGGAAAAGCTTCATATGAATATATGCTGTATTTAGTGGTTTTAAGCACATTTTGTTTGATGCTTTCCTTCTAAATAAATTACAATTCTAGAGCTTTATTTGTCACATGTTACCTTGGCATGGCCACAGGGAGAAGGGAACTGCGTGGTTCAGCTCAATTTCAGAGTCAGCCTGCAAGTTGGAGAACTGGAAGCCAGGGGACAGCCAAAGACGTCAAAATGACGGAAAAGAACAAAGCCCTCTGTTTCATTACAGTATATATTTTACATTCTAACAGCTAGTATTTTTTTACCAACCCCCTCTCCCCCTCCCCCCCCCCCCCCCGCCCACATACCAATCTCAGTCGTGCTTCTCAAGAGGGGACTTCTTTTCCCTGAATGAGGGGACTTATCTTACTCTGTTTGTGGATCACCTTTAGGCTGCATTTTGACCCATTTTGGTCTGAGCAGAAATTGTGTTCCTGTTCTAAGACACAATACGTGGTGAGTCAGAGGGTGACAGCTTTATAACTTGGGCGATAGCACGGTGAACCGGCACGGTACAAAAAGGGCAATTAAGGTAGGCTTTGCGATGTTATCTACAGTACTTACTGTGCTAATGCGAGCAGCACTGTAACAATGCTCATTGTTAACACTGCTGAAACGTAACGCCAGAGTTTTCTGCAGCACATGTGGCTGGTATGCTGATAAATGACACTGCATGAAATGGTGGCCATGAAAAGCAAATTCACAGTGAATCACCCTCAACACCAGATTGGAGTAAGAGCATTGCAAAGCTGATTTGTGGGCTGATGTTGCCATTTAATGTGGTTTCCATCAAACTGTTCATAAAATTCATAGCTGCAGCTAACCTCCATTACAGTGTCCTTGTACATTCTTCTTGAAAATAACTTGTTTATGAAGCTTCGACAGCACAGAAGGATACTGTATGATCTGAAGGAAATGGAGGAACTTCATGTAAACATCACTGCAAAGCAGTGGCCAAAAACCCCTGTCTGGGCTTCAGCTTCTTACTTGCACATTGTGATTATGCCCAGCAGTTTTTTGTGTTCATCTCAGCCATATTTGTTGAGACCATCCTACAAGCAGATGTAGGTCTGTAGCCTGTAGATATCTATGCACATACCTAATTTTTGAATCTTAATCAGGAAATAGCTCCAACCTTTATCACTCTGGTAAGTCTCTGGTGTCCTGTAGACCAATAGTATGATCCTCAAGAAGCATGAGCGCTATTCAGAATCCATGGAAGTGCCTATGGGTGTTACCACTTTCAGCTTCTTTGAGAATCCTTTATTTAGACACTGGTACAAAATCATTTCTATATTAACATAAAAATAATTTTGATGAAACAATCTAATTTTATTTGCAAGTTGATGATTTCATATGTTTTCATCTGTGTTGATACATCTCACCGGTCTCATGGCTAGCTTTGTACCATTAAATGTTCCATATCTCCAGCCCTTTTACATTACTTCAATTCATTATGGGAAAATATCAATGTCATATCTATTGAATGTATGACAGGACAGTAGAAATGCAGTCTGTCTGTTGAAGTTCTGAGTGCAAGTTTGTGTTCTGCTTCCTTATAGTAACCCCTTTCTTCTTTGCAAAAGGTTTTTTATTGTTTTAGGGTCTTTTTTTTTACTTTGGAGTATACATAATTTATAGAGAAAATATTGTGCATTTATGATGGGGGAAAAGAAGATTCAAATTTATTTTTAAAATCTCACTGAAGCAAAGTTGAGGCATATATTTTTAGATGTCAGAATCAAGGAAATGTTTGTAGAAGCAGCATAAACTGCTGAGGTGTACACTTCATACTGTTTTATGAAGGAAAATTATTTCAGGTCATTTTGAGATCAGATGGCCTGACTTGTCTAAAGGAAAATCAAACTGGAAAGTGTAGTTGCCTTAAAGGTGAATTTGATTTTAACAAAGCAAGAAGCCCTGGAAAGACTGTGTGTCCACTACAGTATGTTTGACCATAGATCATGGAGTCAATAGCATCTTTGTAGAAACTTGCATTAGAGAATGAAGCAAGTATCTCTCTGAGCTCCACAAAACATGAACTCTGAAAATCTCTGTTTTTTCTCTGTTGGGTAAAAGCAACTTGGAATCTTATTATTCAATACCGCAAAATGATTATACAGCTGAAATTACCAGATACACTTATAAATATTCTAGGCGTAGTCAGACAGGAAAGTAACTGAAATGTTTCAGTGAGATCCAAGCTTTCATTTCTTGGATAAACTGCTCAGCCTACTAGTTTGAAAAGGGAAAATACAAAGGGCAAGATTTTCATGACTGATTATGGAACTGAGAGAGTCACTTTGCATTTCCTTAAAAGGGGCTTGATTTTCATAAAATACAGAGAAGCATTGAACCATCTCAAGCTGAGCACCCCAAGCTAAAGCAGCTAAGTAATTTTTTGCCAGTCTGGCAAGTGGTATATGGAAATTCAGTTTAATGAAAAAAAAAAAAAATCAAAGAGGCAAATCCAATTTGATCATGAGAATCAAGTCCTACTAACTTTAATTATTGATAAAACAGGTCAAACCCAGGAAGGATGCAAATTCTGATGGCAACTTTTGCTTTCATTCCTTGTTTGGGCTACCAGGGAAACAGCCTAAACTAGCTTGCAACATGATGTTGCATTCTGAAATTGACAACAAACAACAGCCTCTGCTCTGCAAAGTCCTCACCCGCAGTCAGAACGACAACAGCTAATTGGATTAAGAAATGGATTATGACACCCAGCATAGTTTGAATCAGTTAATTGGATTAAAATAGATTGAACTGGCCATTTGGATTAAGGCATAATCAAACTTCTCCACAGACAAAAGATCTGAGTAGCACGTTAAGGTTGGGGGGGGGGGAGGGGGGTAGAAAAAAAAAAGATAAGGGACAAGAAATGCTTGGTCGGGGGGGGGGGTACACACTACTCTCCTCTTCCAAGCTATTTTTAATGAAGGGCACATTATCTCCTTGCCTAGCAGCTGAAATAACATTGTGTAATGGAAATGAGCTCAGCAAAAGGACTGTAGTCATTATAAAAGATAAAAATCCCTAGAAATCTCTTTAAATGTTAATAAATAAAAAAGGATAAAAGAAGAAACCAAACATCACAACACAACGTTACCCGCTATGCAAAACTTTCCAGTCTGCATTCCCTCCCCTCTAGTTTATTGATTTTTAAATTACATTGTCTTTTTATTACTTTTCTCTAAATATGTCACTGTAAGAACTGACATGAAATCTAATCAAACTGTAAGGAAACCATCAATTTTATCTAGTTATTCAGATGGTTGGTGAATAACACCACAGCCCCTGGTCCTGTTCTCAGTAATGAAATCAAGCCCTGGCCTGTGCTTTGTGATTTTAAAGGTTTTGCTTTGGAAGAACTGCACAGCTGAAGAGAACACCTGTTTTGGAACATTGAGGAGCAGGGTAAGAGTGCAGACCATTGTAAGCTATTGACTAAAACATTTCTGTATTTCAAACTGAAAGATCTACATAAAGATCTATATGTTTTTTCACACTTGCTTATGTATGTGCCTTCTCTACCACCAAGACTCACAATATTATTTCCTTTCAGAGGTTTGTTAACCAATAGACACCATCCTATCAGTGTTGTGCCACTGAGCATCACATGGGCATGCACATGGGGTGCAAAGAGCTTTACGCCCTTGTCATTAGGAATGGGCATTGAGCCAAATCCCATTCCTATCCAGGAGCTGCAGAAAGCACATGGTGCTGCGAACATCTGCTGAACTTCTGGGCTCTTCAGGAGAGCCACGGGCTGCTGCAGCTCCAGCAATGGTTGAGAGTCTGCTTTATTATCCAAATTCCTACTGCTGAGTGGGTGGTAACCTGGGCTGATGGGAAGGGAGAGGGAGAGATACCAGGGAAACAAGTCAGGGTAGCCACAGCAGTGGTGGGCTCCTGGGTGTTCAGTCTCCCCCTGTAGTTCCTGTGGTCCATGCAAGCAGGAGGCAAATGCATTACTGCACTTCCAGCCCATGCTTAGCTGTCAAGCTAGAGAGAACAGTTGTTTCATTTCGGGTCTTCTTGCCCAAAGCTCAGTCACTCTGGCTTTGCTCCAGCGCACTGAATGCACCCATCACTAAACAAGAGTAGTGAGAGGGTCATGAAAACAGATGACACTTGAGGTCATAGATGGATTATGTGTCATAGAAGTTCAGAACTATTTGAGCAATTTTTCTAGTTGCACAGTTTGCAAAAAAAAAAGGCATCTGTGTTCAGCAGCAGCAGCGATGTGATATGTGTTAGCTTAGTGTGAAAATCCTACTTCCAATTTCAACCTTTGCAGAAGCCCCATCATAAGCAAGTAGCTTTGCTGCATAATACATGATTTAACAGATTAATGGAGACAAGAAATAGCCATAAACTCTAGTTGTAAGTTAATGTGTATTGAACTTTCCAATCACTATCTCTAAATCTGCTTGATTCCATCCACATTTTCTTTTTCATCTTCTTTCTCAAGAAATGAACAGGAAATAATAAAATCCTGGTAATTTATTAACATAAGAACAAAAGTTGAGGATGGGATGATATACATTCATCGAAAGGCTCATTTCCTTCCATGATTCAGAAAATACATTTCCTGGGTTTGGTTTGCTTTGGTTTGATTTCAATCAGAGACCATGCTATGGACATTTGCAAAATTGCAGCAAGGCTTTGACTTTAATTTCATATAGAAGACACCTGTGCTACACTTTTAAGAATCAGGGAAGAAAGCTTTTTCAATTACAGAAGCATAAATAGCAGAACTTCATTCTGTGATCCAGAGGAGTTCAGAACATGCCTTTGAATGCTATTTTTGCATGTAACCATCTTCCTCATATTTGATTGAACAGCCAGGACTGCTCTTCTGTATCAACCTAAGCACCACATGAAGGAACACAGGCCCTGTTTAGAGGGCTGTGGAAGGCTCTTAGATTTATTAAAAGGGGGGTGTGTGTGCAGTGGGTTAGGATCAACCATTAAGTTAATCTGCTGCTGGCCACCACCTACAGGATGGCAGATGCTGCACTCAAGGACAGAAGTCCCACTGACTCATCTATGTTAACAAGTTTCTTGATGTGCTCAAGTACTCAGCTGTTTTTCTGGAAGCCTGTGACTGGCCAAGGAGAACCAGAACCTCAGACTCTGAGCATCTACCCAGCTGTGCTCAGCTGTGCTGGTCTGGCTGGTCTCTTCTCAGGTATGTCACTGCCACCAAACTGAGTGAGAACCCAAGCAGCAGAATGACTGCCAAGCCAGCACCCTCAGAAGCTATTCATAATGGCTTTGACCCACCCTCTCTTCCCTTCTCTCCCCATCAGTGAACCTGCCCATCAATCTGCAGCTTCAAGGTGTCAGAAATAAGCTTCTTCGTGCTGAAGTAACCAATTAAGTTTTATTGCTTTATTGATGACACAGATATAAAATGACTATGTAGAGCATCTGTCATAAAATGCATGCTTAAGAATCCGTTGTTGGAGACATCAGTACTCCAGTAGAAAGATGAAAGGAAGATTTAAAACGCGTGATGTGGATATGTGTTAGAAGCTAATTACATGCAGTGGGAACAAATACAAGGATGGCTTGCCATCAGCTGTGGATTGCATCTAAGATGTGGTTATCAGTGCTAAAATGTTTTCATAAAACAATCTTATGTGCTGTCGAGCTAGTCATTTTTCTATCATGAATTGTTCCTTTTTTTTAAAAAAAAAAAAAAGAAAGAGAACTGGGTATTGGATTGAGCTCTTATATCGCTCAGAGTGCAGTTCTTTTATGAGGGATTCTCTAGTACATACAAAACATTAAATGCTGGTCCTGAACAGGGAAAGCTATTGTCAGGAGCTGCCTCTGATAGCAATGGCATTAATTTATAGAAATATAAAGAATAAATTCAGCATGAAGAATCTATGACCATATAAATCTATCACGGATCAGTTCAAATGAACACTGTTGAAAAGAACTGGACTGCCAATATATTCATGTAACTGCCTGTGACAGAGAAAGTTTACAAAGGAAAAAAGGAATGCCAGCAATAAAAATGGAAAGGTGTCTTTTTTCGACCATATCCTTTCATCTTGATATATGCCCTGATTCTGCGTTTTTCATATGAAAGCTTAAGAGAGAATTGAAATTCTTCAAAAAAAGAAAGGAGAAGGAGAGGCAGTGTATATTGCCTATCAGATACAGTCACGGAGGCAGTAGGCTCAGATATACAGATTAGGGAATCTTTTATGCTTTGGCAGCATTGGCCCCTGCATTATTCTGTGTAGCCCAGAGCTGTATTATCTTCTTAATTTGTTATTTTATAAATACTTTGAGCTCTGAAACCTTTAAAGAGCCCCAGAACAAAATAATAATAAAAAAAACCCCAACACAAACAGCACCACTATTGTCAGTTCTGAAATGGCAAACTAGCAGGTTCCTTTGAAAAGAGAAATTGTGTATGAGGATCATGCGCACAGGGACACGTTATCAATTCTGAGCGATTTTCAAGATGTAGTCTTGCCTGCTGCTAACACATTATACAGTGCTGCAAATCGGATGTACCCTTAAGAAAGGTCAGAAGAAAGATATTTTAAATACCATGGGATTCTTCTTCTTTTAATGCAAAAGGCCATGGTTTATTGAAGAGGTTAGGAAATCTGGTATTGTAAATCCACAGTGCAGAACAATTTTGTGGCACTGAAATAGGAGGTTATGTTATTTACAACATGTGTAAATATTAAAGAACTGAAAACCTGTTCTGAATTAACATTAAAACACATTTTTCAGAGATCCAGGCACGTATCTAATAAATTCTCCCTCTTATTCAGGAAAACAAGGAAATATAACCAAGTACTAAAACACCCTACCTAAACCTGTCCAGAGAAATATGCAATGATTTTTTCCCCCTCATTTCCTTTCTGCCTCCTCTTCCTTTTTCTGGGTCTATAAACACTTTTTTTTTTTTTTTTTTTTTTTTTCCCCAGGGCCAGGAAAGATGGTTTGTGGCAAAAGGGGGAAAGTCTTTTATTTTTTCCTTTCCTTTTTTTTTTTTACATTTGTTTCATTCATATACCAAGCCAGAAACAGTTATAAAAGACACCCTAAATACTGAAATTCAAAAGATTTAGAAAACTGCAAACCTTTTGCCCTGATCTGATCTACTTTCTTTGCAGTTCCTTCAAAGTATTCACCATTTCATTCAATCAAACTCATGGCTAAAAGGTTGATGAGGAAATACTTATTTTGCTGTCTTATTTTATTATTTTAATAATACTATGTATCTGAGTATCATTTTATTTTATTATTACATTATTTTAATAATAAAATATTTTATTATTATAATATCTTATTTCTACTCTTATTTTTGACCATTCCCTAAAACTCATTGCAAGGTAAATAATTCCATTGTGTCCATTTATTTGTCCTGACACAAAACCCTCACTTACTGATGCGATGAGCTTTGTAACCACCTCTCATCTTCTAAAGCGAGAAAGAGGAAACCACGGATTTGCTTCTTTATAGAGTGTATTTCCTGCCTTGACATTTTGAGAGTCAAATGCAGATGCCTAATATCTGCAGGTAACGTGGCTTACCCCCATCCTGTCAAACAAGATCAGGAAAATCAAGATGTACCAGGACCGGTGTTTGCAGCAATAACAGGAAAAAATAACTCTGGTTAGGAAGAGTACAAAGGAAGGCTGCAACGGACGTATCTCTGCAACTGTGCCCCATCACCCTTTGCCCACCCAGTCAGCATCGGTCACTATTACCAGACACGTGACTGTGTGTACTCTCTCCATGGTTATGTTTACTTGCGGATCAAAACCTACTGACATATGAACCTCTGCCTGTAAACTTGTCTCTGTTGAAATATCCGATTGTCTTGAAAGTTATTAAATAAATTACAATTATCTGTTCTTGGATAGTTGCAGCCATACCATTATTTTTGTACTTTGGTTATTATATAAATATAAACTATGTATAGAAAACAGAGTCATTTTTCATTAGTGTTTTAACACTCCATAAATCATAAAAGCACAACAGAGCAATAGGGTGCATATTATAAACACTCCAACTACAGAATTTCTGGTCTTGGGGCAGTTTCTATCTAGACAGGATAAAGCATGGATCCATCTTGATATTAGTTAGGCAGGTTGCATACATGTAGGCTGAACTCCTGGGTCAGTTGAAGGAGGCACTGGAAGCATGAGGTAATCCACCCTGTGCTGTGGTTCCTTATCTTAAAAAACATGAAAAATTATTGCCTCTTCCAAAGGAATATAGGAAGTACAAGTCTGTTAATGGTTGTGTCCACTTGGATATTACAGTGTTGAGGACCATAGAAAAAGCTCTTTGTATCTTTAGATTTGCTTTATTTCCTTCCACCTTTTTATATTCCTTAATCCTACCGCCCTCTAGGAATTCCTACAAATATTCCTCCATCTCATCTTTCCTCTTTGTTTATGTAATATGCTCCAGTTCACTGTGACTGGAGTGGCTGGCATCAGGCTGTAAAACTATGAACCTGGGAGCATAATCCCATGGTTTCAATGGGGATCAACCATCTCCCAAACCCTTCCTGTAATGGTAGTCTATCTTAAGATATGCATTAGTGAGGAAAATCAATTAAATTGGCACCACTTAATGAACTATTCCTTTTTGGCCAAGTCTGGGTACCTGACTATGCTTGCCACAATTAAAAACACCCAAAACATAACAGTGATAAAGTAGATGCGTTTCATTTCTGAGTGAGCCTGGCTGGGATTTCACACATATTCAGACAGCAACGAAAAATATTGATTGGATTGGTTTTGTATTCAGCCTTCCCCTGTTGACAAACTACAAGTCACAAACTACAATCAATATGCATACCCCTTCCTTGCCATCTCCCTGCAGCAGACTGGACCTAACCTTCTCCCATTGCTCTTCCTCTCCCTGAGCTATTTGTCTTGCTTTGGACTACATCTTAGTAGAAATTCTTGACAGAATGTTTAAGACAAGGGAATCAAATCACTGCAGCACAGTTGTGCTTCCAGATACAGTCAAACGTTAATTCAGTTCGGGGTAAACTGCGTAGCGTATTTCTCAGATCATTAAGGATGACCCAGTGTTTGTACTGGTGCAAGAACTAGCATTTAGTTTGAAAACTTCTGGGCTTATAACTTTACAGTTCCTAACACATCTCAGATTTCAAGCACTAAGAAATTTGTGATCATGCAGTTGCTGGTAGTTCACATTGCAGTGTCAGCAGCGAGTGTCTTGCATGGTTCTACACAGGAAATGGCCATAAATGATCTGGACTAAATTTCCCCTTTTCCCTCAAGAGGACTTCCAAGGTCAAAGTTGAGGTCATTAACAGGACGGTGTGGGGAAACTCACACTGCAGCTATCTCTTGTGTTTGCAGCTCATGGATAAACAACGGGTTTCATTCTAAAATGTTTCAGTACATTAATCTTCATAAATACAAATATTTATAATGCAGTAAGAATGTATTAGCCCTGTACACAGTGCCTGCCCAGTTTGCTTCCCTTTGTGCAGTTCATTAACCATTTTAATACAGGCTCCAGTTCCAAGGTGTGTTGTGTTCACTCTTCATCCATCTCTCCATGTAAATCACGCACAGAGTATCTGAAAGCGTTGGGGTCATCTTTGTGGTTCTGGATTTTATTATGGCATTTAGGAGAACTTAATCATTCCAGCTCTGTCCTCTCCCGCTGAGGATGACAAGGCCATGGGAAAGAAGGCACTTCTCCCATTGCTTGGAAAATCTGAGCACCTTCACAGAGTACAAAAAAAAGAAAAAAAAAGGAAAAGAAAAAAAACCCGCTAGTCCAGAAGAATAGCATTTTGAGAGCAAGCTCTCCACTTTGGTTATTTTCATTTCAACCAAAAAAAATACGTTTCATTCTCCTCCATCGATGCAACTGTGGGTCAGTGCAGCAATGTACTTGCCACCTTATAAGAGAGATCTGCATTTTGTCCACCATGCTTACCTTTCAAAAACCATTTCAGCACTCCCAGCTGCAAGGAATGATTTTTCACAACACAGAGCAGTAATAATGATGCTGTTTCTCTTGTAGAGCTACTATAACTGACATAATATCATATCTAATGGGCCACTGTCAACAATGAACCGTCCATGAAAGAGTACATTCAGTGCTGTCACTTTCTAGGCAATTACTTTCGCCATTTAAATTATTACATTTCCAGTAATATTATGGCAGTGACATATGCACATCAAGAAAAAACTGTATTCTGGCAATTCTTCACCCATGCTAATTGCTTGCAGACCTGTGGAAAAGGGAATGGAAGACAAAAAAAAGGAGAGAGGGGAGAAGGCACAACAACCCTGTCAAGTTATGAGTCCCTGATGGAAATTACTCAACATTAGTAGTGCACTATACGTATAGAGATTTATAGATACATAGATGTTGCTTGCGTAGGTTTTACAAATATTTATTTAGTTAGATTTGCTAGTTTCATAACATTGACTAGTGGATCAAAATTATCTAGTACATCTTTTTTGGTTTTCTTTCAGATTTCAAATGGAAAAGGAGTTATACTTACTCGCTCAATTGCTAACAGAAACCAGCCTCTCTTCCACGCGTAACTAAGCCCTTGTGCTGTGCCCACTCATCAGCACACACCAGCAGCACCATGCAGTTTACAGCGCAGCCCACGATTTCCTAACAAGCAGCAAGATGTTTGCTCCAGCCAGCGCTGCGAACTGGGCGGAACAGGAGTGTACTCTGGCACCATCTAGCAAAAGCAGAAAGTAACTCTCATTCTTCTCCTCTCAGTGCAGACTAAAATAAGGGAATGAAATAACTACACCGGGAGAAAAATTCAGAATATTGGCTCTGGGCCTCTTTTGCGACACAGGTGAAAGGGCACTTTAAGGATCGTTTGTAAAGATGCACCACTGCTCAAAGGAAGGATTATGCTGAAATGGAAGAAATTAGTTTCTTCTATTTCAGGCCAAATGGTATAGAAAATATCATCTACAGGGATGATTTATGCCTCTGCTGAAAGGGATTAAAACACAAACTCTCATTTCTTAAGTGTAGGCTCCTGCTCTAATCTTGAAGTCACCAGTGGAGCCAAACACCGATTGTCTCCTGAGGACTGGGGAGATTTTAACACTGACTTGTTTATCAGCTACGGAAAAGCCACCTGGCCCTGGTTTTCAGTATCTCTGTGTGTACCATAGGAAAACAAGATTTATTTTAAATTATTGTAGTTAAAAATTAATCCTTGCACAATTACTAGGTGTTCTGAAAACAGGACCAAATCTCAAGCAACAATTTTCTTTTCTGTTAATAGTCTAATCAGACAGCTTTCACACTCAGGAGCTTTTAAAGGGAAATCACAGAATCACTAGGTTTGGAAAGACCTTTAAGATCATCCAGTCCAACCGTTCCCGTTATCTCTAAGTACCTGATGGTGACCCAAACACCTCCCTGGGCAGCCTGCTCCACATCCTAACAACTCTTTCAGGGAAGAACATTTTTCTAGCATCTAATCTAAACCTGCCATGGTGCAGCCTGAGGCTATTTCCCCCTGTCCTATCTCCCATCACCTGGCTGAAAAGACCATCTCCCACCTCTCTACAACTTCCCTTCAGGTAGTTGTAGGCAGTGATAAGGTCTCCCCTCAGCCTCCTCTTCTCCAGGCTAAACATCCCCAGCTCCCTCAGCCATTCCTCATATGATTTGCCCTCCAGCCCCTTCACTAGCCTGGTTGCCCTTCTATGGACTCATTCAAGGGCCTCAATGTCCTTCTTATGGTGAGAAGCCCAGAACTGGACACAGCACTCGAGGTGCGGCCTCACTAATGCCGAGTACAGGGGCACTAGCACCTCCCTAGACCTAATGGCCACACTGTTTCTGATACAAGCAAAATGAGCAACCAAAACCTGGAGCTGAGAAAGGAAACATGTTTCTGTATTAAAGAGAGCAGATCTGCAGTTCTTGCTTTACTTTGGATATAGAGAGTGAGCTCCTCAGCTGGTATGAATTGCACTCCTTCCAGCTGGCTTCAAATGATACCTGCTTGCAAAGATTGAAGGCTTGGCCTGTGTTTTCTAGCAACTTTGACCTGACAAATCCTGTTGTTTGAAGATATTTGATGGAAACCTTGCCTTCAACACATTTATGTTTGAAATACAGAGGCAGTCAGAGAACTTTTTTTTCATCAAATAACTAATAATTGCTAACTTCTCTAAATAGGGCTTTAGAACATTTAAACACAATTAGCCTGACTTTATAAATCCTTTTGTTTGGGTTCATGTTTTCATTTTCTTCTCATCAAGTTACTTGTTCCATAAATCTTTTTCTTTCATCTCACCAGTGCCATCTTGCTTGCAATTTCTGATAGTTGTTTGGGATGGTTTATAAAGGCACTAAGGGGTTCCTTAATGCTGGCAACTTATCCAGACATTTTAAAGTATCTGTAAACTTTGGGAAAATCATGTGTTTGTGTGTCTGTGTGTGTGCAATTGCTTAGCAAGAGGTTTGAATCTAAAGTATTAAAAATGTGTAAGTTAGTTCAGATGTGAATCAATAACTTAGATGCCCAGGTATTTGTAAGCACAAAGTTTAGTTTATGAGTTTAAGTATGGACTTTTTCTCGCTCTTCTCCATATACCTGAAAGGAGGAATATATTTAAGTCTCTATTTAAGCCTCATTCAATTCTCTCTTTTTCCTCCTTTTCCCATCCTGTTCCATTCCACAGCCTCTATGAAAAAAAGCTAACTTTTGGAAGATCTTTTCTGGAACATGGGTGCATTTAAATTCTCTTCAATACTTCATTAATTAATTCATATACCATTATACAATATCTGTGAAACACTGACAGGAGAGGCTATTTCTGACTTTCTCGGCTCTCCGAAGGGACACAGGCAGTTTCCAGCTCTGAGCGCTTTTCTCTTCCTGGCTTCTCCTAGTCCCTGTGGTACATATTCAGGCTACAGAGCTAAATGCTTCCATCTGCAGGGTGTAACCTCTAGATATGCTATAGACATCTCAGCTGTTTTCTGGGCCAAGACATAACTTGATAGAGGCATATAGGAGCACACCTGGTTATCCATGAAGAATATGCATCTGTGTCTTGCTTTCCATGGTGTAAGATGGGCACGGCGGTCCCTGACACAATGGACTCATCAGGGCTCCTTTCAGCGCCAGGCTCTTCTCATGAGTGAGATGTCCCTACAGTTGCTGCCTTCCCCAGGGGCCCCGAGTTCAAAGCTTTTTGAATGGTGTCAGGTTTTTTTTCAGTGGTGCCCAGTGACAGGGCAAGAGGCAATGGGCATAAACTTGAATACAGGAAGTTCCACCTAAACATCAGGAGGAACTTCTTCATTCTGAGGGTGACAGACCACTAGAACAGACTGCCCAGAGAGACTGTGGAGTTTCCTTCTCTGGAGACATTCAAAACCTGCCTGTCCAACCTGCTCTAGGTGATCCTGCTCTGGCAGACGGGTTGGACTAGATGATCTCCTGAGGTTCCTTCCAACCCCTATCAATCTATGATTCTGTGAATCCTAATTCAAAGTCACACTGCAGCATTGAAGGAGTCACATGGAGACAGCAGCAAATGACCATGATAATAAAGTGGAGGAGAAGGGGGACAGTATAACTCACAGGACTGGTCTGTGCTCCTGCCACCATTTCATGGACGGATGGGAGGCTTGGATCTCAGAGAAATCCACAACATCCGTTGATTATAGGTGCATAGCTTTTACCCAAATGCATTTTTAAGAATGAAGTTTGGGAAGATTTTTAAATCTGATTGCATATGTTATTAAGCCACCTGCATTGGCTACTCCATATGTAAAGACAAATTTTTGTTGGCTTCTTGACATGAGTTTAAAATATGTTTGTGAACGTAGCTATGTGGGAAAGGATTTGAAACTGAACCTTCTTCCATTCTGCTGGAACATTCCCTATGGCTTCAGGATAAACCAAATGGGAGGCATTTTATTTAAGCTCTGGCAAGTCTCCACACTCCAATTTTTCACAAAGTCATGATACACATGTGCCGAAAAAGTTGACATATCCGAAATCTTCATGCAGCACAAATGTCATACTAATTAAACAAACGGACTATGGTTTAGGCCTGGCTTTTTGTACCATGTTTTGTACCTCTCCTGTAGGATGGACATCAGAGAAATTATCTCTGGGAAAAGAGACTGATTATACTTAGTTTCATTAATAAGCTGTCGGTCTTTCCCTCTAAAAGATCCACATATGCAAATACCGGCCTTCATATATTTAGATTTTTCTCTATCACCCTAAGACTGTCCTACCTCACTGCAGCTGTGTCCTTTCCAAGCTGTCAGACTCGCATATTAACTGATATTTCATCAATTTGGCCTGAGCTGCATTTGTAACTGAGCCCCAAGGGGAAAAGCTAATGCATTAAACACAGAACATTAGCCTCCTGGAAGTCATATTTCCTTCAGGAGGCAAGAAGCCTTCCTCAGTCAAGCTGTACAAACCAGAAGCACCAAGATGGCGTGGAGAAACTCATATTGTTCCTTGTGAATTTTTCATGAGCATTTCTGTCCATGCATCTCTAACATCCAGCCATACTTTACTGACCTTTACTTACCCTCATCCCCATGGTAAAGATGGGAAAGGTAAAACTGATCTGGTCCTGCATGTTTTTGGGGATATTCAATACATAAGGAAAACAAGGATGCTTTTTTCTGTTTAAAAGGAATTGAGGATGCCAGGGAGGAGTATTTGGAGCTGGAGGTGGGATTCAGAATGGATGGATGTTAGTTTGCTAGTCCATAGCCTGATGTCTACAGAATCATGCAGTGCCGGAGGTAGTTAGTTTGTAGCTGCACAGATGGTCATGGATGATAAGATTTGCCTCAGGCGGGAGAGCTGTTCTTGCTTATTCTACAGAAATGCAGCCTTAGATATCTGTAGCTAAATTGCTTTGATTTTTTTTTTTATTGTAAACTCCTCAAGTTAAAAGGGTAAAGCTCAATTTACGAACAAGATGTCAGAAGGCGAAGTATAAAATGCAAGCATCCCTTAACCTAGCTTAAATACAAATTTCAGAAACAATTTCATTTGAAATACATTTAACTTGCAAGCTCACCAATCGCATAATTTCCCATACAGTTCAAATCAAGACTCGGCAGAACTTTCTCATTAATGCATCAAATAATGCAGATGTCCTTTTTTTGCCCCCTTTGAAGTGACATATGCTTCAATTTATTTTTAATCTTCTAAGTGATGTTGTAAGTAAAGCCGCCCTGTGTGACATATGAAGTTACTATTTTCTTCATTGCTATGGATCTGGAGAACTCAGGCAGTAGTGGCTAAACCCAGATTGAATCAGGCTGTTTAACCTAAACACCAAGGAATGAAAGCCAGCATTTAATTGTGAGGACATACACAAAGGCAAATGCAATGAATTTGCCCCTTGCACTAAGACACAGAATACACTAAACACTTAAAACCCCACATCTGCTTTTTTCTTTTACAAGGCATATTTTCACTGCCAGATGAAGCCCTTCAGTTGTAGCTGTGCGGAACAACAGTGTCATCCAGTGGTTAGTCGGCTAACCACATGCTTTTCTTCGCTCCAGATTTTCCTAAGTGCACATCCCAAGCTTGCCGCACTGCTTGAGAGATGACAGCTTGAAAATGAGCTGGCGCGAACAACTCGCCCTCTGCATCACATCGTTAAGCAATATTTCAGGTAACAGAGTGGCTTCCTGCAGCATCAACGCCAGATAAAGGAGAACGGGTTCTACAAGGCACCTGTTGACCTTTGGGGATGGGGTGCAGTGAGCAACCATTTCGCTTTGGGCTGATGCAAGCAAGGAGAACTGGCCACTTTTCTTGAAAGTCGCAGAAAGTTGCAGTCAAGGCCATTTCAACAGATATTTTTAGGATTTGATTCTGGAAATCCCTTCAAGAAGACTGCCCAGAAGTCCAGCCAGCCCAAGGAGGGCCAGGTGAGGTGGCCCTCACACTGCTGCAGAGACACTTTGCATACCTCCCTCGGCCTCCAGCATTCCTAGCCCAGGGACTTCTCAAACCTCTGTGTTCAGCAGCCTGTCATACATCTTCATCTTGTAGTTTGTCCAGTTGCTCCATAAAACTTTGATCCTTCCATATGCAAGGAGCCTCTTTGCTTTTACACACTTGTGCAGGGAAACAGCTTCTCTCATCTGTTTTGACTCTGCCACCAGTCATTTCTCCTTTTTATGCTGGAAGAGGAAATTAATAATCTATCCTGACACACTTTTTCTAGGCCATCATGGTGCCAGATCTCCTCTCATCCACCTCTTCCCAGCCACCAGATCTTTACTGGATCACAGCAGCCACTCCAGATCTTTGAGCTTCTTTGACCTTCTCTGTGCCGTTACCAACTCTACAATATCCTTTTTGAGACAGAGAGACATAACTGCCAATAATATCCAAGATTAAATATTGCATTTTTGGCAAAGCTGGAACTTACTTTCACTTTCAAAGAAGAAAATAAAAATTAATAATACAGTTTTGTTTTCTTTTGTTTGAGTAACATAAAGATCTTCACTAGTATTAAAATAAATTGATTTGGCTTTATTGTTTTCGTGCATTTTCCTCTGACCTAAGAATTAAATATTAACGTTACTCTCTACATAATATATCTAGAGTATTTAATATTTTATACTATGATTTACTATGGCCTAAATGAAATCCTCTAATATTACTGAACTGAAACTTTCTGACATTTTCAAAAGATAATGCAATAAATGCTCTGATACTTCCAAACTTAGGGTCATAATTTAAAAAAAAGATCCTGTCTATCATAAAATTCAAACATTCCATTTTTGCTTGGCATAAGATGGTTTAAAAAGAAAAAATCCATGGGAAAACAGTTCTGTCTTCTCAAGGGTAGTTGCAAGAGTTTTCCAGATGGGAAATGATGTGGCTTCTCATGGGAATATAATGCTTTCCATATATTTTGTTAAAGGAGTGCATATGATCACTTTGGAAAACATATATTAATCTCAAGATTTATGCTTTGTCTGCAAGAAAAAAGATGCTGCCGGGGAAAAATAAAACCTAAAGGATGGCCTAGGAGAGGCCATCCTTATGACTGAAGAATTATATATACTTTTTTTTTTTGCCCCCTGAGCGTTGACATCCTTTTCTGAGGATTAATTTTGCTTTCCCTTGAATGAAATCTTTAAAAGAAACTCAAGAGTCTCAGAGCTCAGGACCC
This sequence comes from Porphyrio hochstetteri, assembly GCA_020800305.1. Classification (NCBI taxonomy): domain Eukaryota; kingdom Metazoa; phylum Chordata; class Aves; order Gruiformes; family Rallidae; genus Porphyrio; species Porphyrio hochstetteri. The sequence continues at coordinate 108,137,909 of CM036907.1, forward strand.
CTCCTTTTGTCCATGCAGCCTCTCTATTTTACAGGAGAGCACTGCAGATAAGGAATTTTAAAAAAGAACATAAGCGATTTAGGTACAATTAGATATGTGCTCTTAAATCTGCTAGGTGCATTTAAAACTCTCCCTAGACAGGTTATGACCATTTATATCCTCATTTATATGGCCTGCCAGAACTACTTCTTTAAATTAGCTTGAAGCAGGCCAGATAAACCTAGAAGGAAGTCAGTTGTCTTTTCTTTTGGCATACAGATAGCCATTGCTTCTGCTTTCAAGGCTAACAACAAACAAGATGAGGGCAGAGATAAAGAGGACAAAGACTAAGCCATCTTTTTACTTAAGAGCTCACCATGCAAGCAGCAAAATGTCAAGAAGAATTGGATGAAATAGTAGAGTAAACTCCAGTAGGAACAATGCATCTTTTGAAAAGAAAGGCTGACAGATAGCCTGAAAATGTTCCTTGGTTAGATTACCTCTTCCCCAGCAAAGCTCATGAAATCATCATGCTAAGCTATCACAGATAAAATGATGGGTAATTATGAAGGTTTGAGCCATAATACTTGAACTTGGCAAAAAAGCAAGATAAAAGCTCTCCGTTCATTAGTGTTATTAGGTTTCAGTTTGTGCTGAAAATCTATGATGTTTTAAGGGGCCTGGAAGCATAACTCACCTCGAAGAGTAATTTCTGCAAGAGGATACAATGAAAGGAAAGGAGAGCGTGTGCGATAGCATCTCTGCCAGCCTACCTGGGAGTGGGTGCTACGGGGTGGGAGGAGGCCAGAGGAGGCATTAGAACACTACCCAAAAGGTAACGTTGCTAAGAAAGTTATGGGGAGTGTGTGTTGAGAACCTGGAGGAACAACACAGGTTTTATATGAAGCTGACCTTCAGAAACATGTAAGCAAAAGATTATCACTGACCCCTCCCTACCGCAGGAAGAGAAAGCTGTATGTTCCAGGGTGGGGGGAGGTGAGGCCACAGCTACAGACCCAGGTGCTGCCCATATGTCTTTGTATTCTGATCTAAGTGAAACTAAATAGCACCGATGCTTTTTATTTTAACCCATTGGTTTGTTTGTTCATTTGGGGGTTATGGTACTGGATTTGGTTTTGGTTTTGGGAGGACTTTCAGAGGTGTGTATGGCTGCAGCTGTCAAATGGCACATGTATACACACGTATGTTCTGGTTTGATATGAAACAGGTTTTCCAGCCACCAAGGAGAAGGAAGCAGGAGAAGGGTGCTGGTGACTTCATGCAGTAAAGTCTGCAGCCATCTGAACAGTAGTGCACAGAAAATTCATGTTATGAGATGGGGAGAGGAAAAGTAAGTTCATTCATGGAGGGCGAGAGGCTGAAACGGGCAAAAGCAACCTCAGCTGCAAGACTTCTTAAAAAATATTGGCACTGTATGGACAATATAGATGTGGGCACAGGCAGGCAGGGTTAAACCCAACATCCAAGGAAATACATTGAACTGAACCTCCCATTCCTAAAGCAAAGTTCCTCTAAACACGACTCTCTCGGTAGTTGCTGGAAGCCCGTACTTCCCAGCCAAACCACCCCTTGCCCAGGCTGCAGGCTGGTGGGGTGGAGATCCCCTAATTCGCTTGGGCTTACAAGAACCAAGGAGACACCTCCATTGACACTGAGGAGGAACATACATATCCTCTCCCTTATCTCCCCACACTGCACAGCACAGTTCAGTAAGACTGTGCTCCAGAGAAGCAGCAGAGTGACACTACTCCTGCCCTGTACTGCAGCACATGAAATACTCCAGACTCCCACAATTGCAGCTGTAATTCCATTGAGGGTTTCTAGTGACATTAGCCAACCCCTCAAGTCTTTCTCTTGATGGAATTAGAGACCTGCTATGGGCTGTGGGATAGACATCGATGCTGATGTCATTAGCATCAGCATCGGTTCTTCCTGAAAAGGATGAAGCACTGAACAGAAGCTTTCTAAAAGTAAGAGCAATTTGAAATAATATTTTAATGGGAAGCCAAGGAGCTCACATAGTATAACTCGGTTGTAGCTGTCAAGACAACAGCAGCTGAAAGACATAGTAATATACAGAGAAATCAAATGTGCTATTTACGTTATTTGTTACAACTTGATATCTCTTTGCTTTTCACCTTGCTTGCACCAATATCAACTAAAATCGCATCACTGAAGGCAGCAGGAACACACTGCATAAAATCATCTGATGTGAAGACAGGGTCAAGCTTTAAATATAAATATATTGCTAAATGTAGGACAGCTGCTGGACAATGGTGGAAATCCTCATTACCTAAGGGGTAGTTCTGCGCTCTGTTCGCACAAGGCTTCTCCTTCCACACATAGCAGGCTGCCTAACTGGTTTCTGCACTTTGTCATCTTAAGTGGCCTAAAAATATGCTGACAATAAAAGCTTTTTTTGACAGTTGTACAGAGGCCTCTAGTGGGGAGATAAACAGAGGGCAGAGGTTATTAATCCTTTTCCCTCCCCCACCCAACCTAACACTCCACCGAAGGCAGCAGAGGCAAAAATGCATCCACCGCAGAAGCTTTCTCTTATTTTTGCAAGTTAATCTCCTCCAGAACTGGATTACCCCTGCCTAATCCCTTTAACCACAGACACATAAGGTTGGAAGTGGATAACTTGCTTAGAAGCCTTCTCGACGCGCATGCGTTTCAGGCACATACACAGCCTTTCGGCTGCTCAGCATCACGCCTGTGAGAGCAAACACTGCCCGCTGCTCCTGCCTGGCTCGAGAGGCCTGTCATTCCTTTCCCATATACATTACAGAGGGTTTTTTACTGAGCCTGTTGTGCACTACCCTCCACATTATGCTGGAGCTCTGCTATTCCACCTCCTCCCTTCTTGTAATGTGTTTTATATTTCAGTTGGAGAGACGTAGTAAAGGTCTTAAATGAGCGGTTTCTGCTCATTACACAGGTCTGCCGCCCTATTAAACAGATAGATGTTGGGCTTCTCATCATGCAGGAGTCTTCTGCAGCAGTCTATGTACTGCGTCCCACCCTACACCAGTTTGTATTTACATTTCAAAACACCTGCCTAGTGCTGTGCGTGTTCCACAAAAATTAAAATTACAGCCCAGCACCAGAAATATGCTAAATATTTCTGCCCTTGCTGATACTGCCCTGGAATGTGTGAGAGGGAAGAAAAAGCATTATTATTTCATTCAGAAAGTATATGAAGAATCGGAGCTTTTTGATTAGTAGCATGAAGCACAAAGGTGAGTTATGGCACAGGAGTAATAATACATCTTGGCTGATGAGTCAGCACCCAGCAGGGAAGCAGCGACATTGTTTTTTACTCTGAGCATCACCAGTATCTGTTCCACAATCAGTCAGCATCTGGGATATTGATTAAGTATAGATAGCAATGCTGGCTATAATCTGATTGAGTGGAAGGCTGGAAGATGGCTTCTGAAGATATAATTACTTACACAGAAAATCATCCATGCACCATGCTGAATTATCATATAAAAAGGAATATTACTAATATTCTGTAATGGCATGGAGGAGAAGGTGAGGATGATATGCTCTATTCTTAGTCTCACATTAAAGACTAATCCCATGATACAGGGTGTGAATTTAGAGGCAATAAAATGCAGTCCTACGCCCCTCAAGACCTTGGATGTTGATACCTGTTTGATGTAAAATGGATGGGGGAATTTCAATCTGTCAGCATAGGTAAACCTCAAGTTTACAGGATCTTATAAAATGCTTGCTGCACTTGCCTGCAGGCTGCCTGCAGTGCCAGCTTCTATTCAGACATACATTTTCAGTATGTATAAGGCCTAGAAAGTCATTATGAGTTATCTAATGGCTATAAAGTGTTGAGCTGGTACAAAAAGACACTGCCATTATACAAAATCAGGCCCTGCCTAAAAATCACTGATAACATAGAGCAAAGGCTTTATTTCTTTCTGTCATTTTAATGTTGACCAGCACTGGCGTAATCAATTAGGAAGAGCTGTTAGATTCACAGCTTTCTGCTACACTGGAAATACAGAAGTGACAGTATGCCAGTATGCCATATGTGCATCACTTCTGTCTCCTCGGCATAACAGGGAAACAATTTATCACTATAGTGCACCCAACATGTCCCCATCTATCAGCCAGCCCCTTTATCATATGTTTGTGCCTCCATTTCAACAGCAGGTACCAAATGTCACACTTGTGTTTACTACTGCATGGTTCTGCTGAGGCAGCTCCTCAAAAGCCTTTGTACTACAAAACCCAGTCTTTCACCAGAAAAGACTTTAATAAAATGCACAAAGACTGTGCCAAGGTAGGTGTCTGCATCGGATCGGCCACTGTCGGCAGAAATCCAAGGTCTAGGTAAACTGTTTTGGAAACGGTTCAGATGCTCAGGCAATGTCTAGTCTACAACCAGCATGCGAGCCTCACCTGCTGCCATGAGATTTCCAAGGAGACAGCTTGCAAGTGAAGAAGTCCATCAGCCCACAGAGGCTCCGAGGTGTTGATCCTGCCCTTCTGCGTGCATCAGCCAAAGCAGCCTAAGGACAGTGGGTCTTTGTCTCCAGGGACCAATTAACTGCAACAGTGAAACTGTTTCAGTCCTGTCAAACTCAGAAGTATTTTCCATATGCTGGAGAGCTGTTGCTTTGCTTGTGATGCTGTGATAAAATGGTGCAATATGGCTGCAGTCACTCTGGAGCAGAAAGTAGAAATTCACTTAGTTTATTAAGATGAAGACTTTAAGAGTTGCTAATTCCTTAAAATATTTCTTAAAGGAGGTAACTGAAGCTACCCAAGACCCAAGACATTAGTTTCCAGTCTGTGGAATAGGGCTGGCTCTCAATGCTCTAGCAATCAGAAAGTGGTCAGATATCTCTGATGACAGAGACTGCATAGATGTTTCAATTTAATCATGCACAGAAATTTTTTTACAGGTTTAAAATCAGGCTCCTCCCCATTTCCTATGAAATTCAAGGGTACATTCATTAAGTGAAAGACTTGACAGTGATGTCAGATTTATAAATCTGGATTTTAAATTAGGTAATTTAGATTACTTGGGATAATCCATAGCACATTCCTAGTCTGACTGGCATAGATTTTGTGTCCCAAAAGGCTGAGTTCAGATATGTTTTAAGGGCTTGAGAGCTTCCTGAGAGGAAGACACCTTGGGCAGAAATTGCTACCCCAGAATAGGCTGCAGGTCTCAGCTACATCTGCATGTTCAGCTGTGCAGCAGTGCCAGCTTACCTCTACTATTAAACTGTTAGCACAGTCCAGAGAATGTGTGATGAACTAGTACACGTGTGTCTGAGTCCAGCTGGGCTAAGTTTCCAGGACGAGAGCAGACCACTCAAGAAGCTGTAGGGACCCCCACTTTCTCGCTGTCATCAATCACTGTTTACCACTCCAGAAACAACTATCTAATGTTTTCAACCCATAACTCAGGGTCTTTGCATAAGTTCCTAAACTGTGACTGTTCATTTGAAATAGTACAAGCTATACACAGATCAACCGCTCTGTCGCCCTGATGAAATCTCTGCCCAGTTCCTCCATCAGCTGTGCGTGTTCTCCATGAGCTGGAATCTTCTTGTGCAAAATTTCTCCTTGGAGAAACACTACTTAATATCCTGTTTTTCAACACAAATAATCTTCCCATTTTGACTGCAATTCTTAGCTCTATGTTTCTCCGTAAGAGCTACTCAAATGTTGCTAGTCCATGCACTGAACCCAAGCATGATGGCACCTTGAGTTTACCTTTATAAGACAAGAAAGAAATGAAGCAAGAGCTTCATTGCAAGTGTTTAGTACAAGGAACTCATAATTTTAAATTCATGAATTGTAAATAAACAGATCTGTAATAGGTGAGCAACCCAAACATAAATTCTGAGGGGTTGTTATGCACATTATATTTTCACCTTAACAAATCAAAACTATTTAAAATTTGGTGGCACAACAAGAACTGGTTGACAGTAAAAGGGAAAATACCACTGCTTAAGAAACAGTGTTTGTCTCCCAGCAGTGGATAAAATCTGTCTCGTTCACTCATTTTGGCCATCAGTTGTTTTTGCGATGGAGCAGCAGAGAATGTGCAGTTGGAAAAAGATGTGTTTGATTTGTTTGTTTGGTATTTTTTAATTGAAATCTTCTGTTTTGAAAGTCTAATGATGCAGCCAGAGAATGCATTGAGGGGAGCATGCTGCTGGGACACCTGGATGAAGACATCCTGGCCAACACCTTTCTTAAATGAAAAAATAGTAAGTCATACAATTAAATGCAAGAGAAGAAAGATGACAAGATGCACTTTTTCTGTCTCACTGCTTCCAAAATACACGTGCAGCAGAGAGTACCAGGCTCTGTGTGATTAGTTGTGCACCGGCACATCAAGTGTCTGTTTCGGTGAATTGGTAACAGAAGGGACTGTTCAGTTCTCAGGCTACCTCAGCGACCTGTTTCTCAAAATATGTGAACTTCCCTCTGGCCAACTTGTGCTGCAACTTCTAGAGCCACACAGTGGAACAACAGGACTCAGACACTCCATAAAAAGTTATGCTGTGAGTGGCTGCTAAAGCAGGGTGCTTGGTGACTCAGCTTGCCTCGCAGTCTGCTGCTGGGCCAGCGTAACATTATTCAACCCTTTGCATGGGTCTCACACCAAAGCCATAGTTGGACCTTTAAAGAATAAATCTCCACTGTTACATTATGCCTGAACTGTCAGCATTAACATGTCAAACATTACTTTGAGAAGTTACATGGTGCTGCTGCTTAATATAATGGCCAAGCATGTGTAAAGTGGGGATTCAAATACTGCAGCAGGATATTTATAACTTAACATAGTTTTTCCAGGCAAAATTCAGTGTTACTGCTGGTGGCAGAGTGATGGCAGAGTCTGTTTTGAGGTTAGGGGGAGAAGTGGAAAAGGGGACAGGAAGGTTGATGGGGCAAAAATTTCCATGAGAGGAGCTTAGGCAAGAGGCTGTTGGAGGAAAGAGTGTGGCAGAAAGGCAGCAGAGAGCTACCAAAGGAAATGCTTTCCCTTTCCTGCTACTGCTGGGATGGGAAGAGGGGCAGCAATTTTACCTGGGTGGGAGCAGTGCATGCCCTGGAGTAGTAACCACCTGATACACTTGTGTGGAGGCTGGAGCTGGGGCGTGTGTGAGATGGAAGAGCCTGTCTCAGGGCAGCTGCCAGCTCTGACTTGAGCAGTTCTGAGATGCCCTGCCTTGGATTTCAGCTGTCACCAATAGCTGGAGCCCCAGGGACTTTGGAGTACAGCCTCTTCGCACCTTGTGCAGCAGCCGCGCTGGCCGCACTTGCTGTGCACATGAGCCTGTGAGGCTGCGCAGCATTCACCTGGCAGTATGAAGGGGTTAAGAGTCTGGCTGGGGCGTACACACAGCTGCACGTTCCAATGAACCCTTGCAGACATTGTGCTTGCGCAGGGTTCATTCTCTACCCCACTTCCAGCAGACTCGCACACCGCCGCTCGCGCAGGCACAAGCACACGTGCGTACACATGAGTACCTCTCTAAGAAGATTACAGTAACCAGCAGTTATAATTTTACTTAAGCCTTTATGACGTTTTTAATTAAAAAGGCTTTAGTGCTTTTCTAGCATGACATTTGATTGCACTCCAGATAATGCACCCTTGCCGATTCTGGCAGCAGTACAGCGTTTAGAAAACATATGAAATATTTTTATAAGGAATTTTGCCTGGTCTGTCTTCAATGAGAGGCATGATGATTTCAAACCATGTGTAGTCTTTTGAATAAAACAATGTATGCCAGAGGAAGATAGCTGAAGAAAATCACCCTGTCCAAACCACTGTCCATTCTAAACTGTTTTCATTCCTGCCACCTAGACTCACATTTATCTTTCATATAAGAATTTACTCTTTTTTTTTTTTTTTCACCATTTTGAAGCACTGACTGAAATGAAACCTGCTGCAAGCTGCTTCTTGCCTGTCTGGAAAAACCTGGGACTGATGCCCTCGTCATCTGTATCATTATAATTTCGTTGACTTAATCCTGATTTTCATCTCACGCAGAATCATAGATCCTCATTCCTCAGAAGCTCTCAGAATTATGCTTTGCTATTATTTTATCACTATTAATATTTATATACCTTTGATTTATTCACATGTATTCCTTTATCTACTTTGGTCAGCAATAATCACACCATGCTTAAACACGGCACCTTGTTAATCTCTGACACTGAGCTGTAATGCTACACTCTTTCCTGGATTTATGCAAATCTGAAAGCAGAAATGCTGTTACTAAGGACCTCACACACTTTGATGCCATGGATGCATTTCCAAGATCAAAGAATGAATTCTAGCACCACTGAAGTCACCCGGAGGTAGCCATTGATGAGAACAGCTCCCAGATATTTCTTGAAATGGTAGATCTTTTAGATAATGATTTGGTTGATTCCTAGTCTTTGTGTTGTGGGTTTGTTTGGGTTTTTTTTCTAATTAAGCAAAGCTAATGACATTCAAACTGTTTCCACTTGAAGTTAAAAAAAAATAGTTGTCACCCTTCTGGATGAGGAGAAAGGCACAAACACTCACATCAAAACCACCTCCTCATTTGTTAAATCCTCATTTGAAATGCCAGGCCCCATATTTTTTTAGCCAATGTTGTTTTATGGCTCTATTTATGACAGGGCGCTTTATTTACTTCAAGGATGACTCCCACTGACTTCAGTTGTCACCCTGAAAGCTTGGTGTTGCTGCAGACCAGACACATTACATCCCCTGGTAAGCACTACAGTGAGGAACACACACGTTTAGTTGTCACCTGTGAAAAAAAGAAGTGACTTAAGCTGCTTTCCCAGGGATGTAGGGTAACCTGACCTTGCAAGACCTGACCAGCCATGGCCCGCCTGCCTGCCCAAAGGATGGAGGCAACTGTCAGAGGACAAGCCATGTGTTGTAGAAAGGACGTGATGCCTCTGGGGACAGCTCTGGGGGCTGAGTGTTTTCTGGGCAAATTGCTCTGAATTATGTGTTGACTTGGAAAAAACAGCCCTTCATTTTATGTGCTGTCAGACTGCTTCTTTGGAGGGGCAGGAGTGAAAGTTTTTATGTCCCCACCCAGGACTGCATGGGGCTTTGCAGACAGAGAGCAGGACTGAGTATCACTTCCTTCTTGAACAACCCAGCCAGCCTTCCTGTAGCTGCAAGCCCTTCCCTTCTTTCCATTTTCATAGTAAGCTGAGGGTCCAACATGTTGCTGGACTGAACATGGTGAGTCCCGTCTCATTCACCAGCAGCTTGGGCCCCAAATAATGAAGAGCTCTTCTCCTTGGCTCCATACAGAGAGTCATCCTCTCTTGTGTGCATTCCAACACATAGCTCCTTGCTTTTGGCTCACCCCAATGTCACAGAGCTTTTCTAACTACTAGCTCCTAGTAGGGAGTGGCCTGCAACATTGGTTTCAGATGCAGGGAAAACCACGGAGAAGCTGGAGCAATAGGGTGCAAGCTGGAGCATAGGAGGTTCCATGTGAATATAAGGAGGAACTTTTTCACTGTGAGGATGACAGAGCCATGGGACAGGCTGCCCAGAGAGGTTGTGGAGTCTCCTTCACCTGGATGTGTTCCTGTGCAATTTAGGTGATACTGCTCTGGGTTGGACTGTATGATCTTTCGAGGTCCCTTCCAGCCCCTAACGTTCTGTCATTCTGTGAAGCTATAGCCTTTTGACAAAATGGTGGTTGAAACTTTCTAAAATGGGTGAAGAAGTCCGTCTCTTCCTGCACACCACACTGGGGAATCAGTACACCATTTTTGCAATGTTTTTCCTGGGTGTTTTCCTGACCCTTTTCTGAAAGCATTCACCCTGGGGCAAGCACTCTGCAGGGGATATTTCAACTCAGAAAAATTGGAAAAGTTATGAGAAACTAAATTGGAATCCTAGAAGGACATGTTTCAGGCAGCTTTCACCATAAATACAACTACTTACACTGTTTAGACTAGGTACATGTCATTTTAGAGGCACTCCAACCAAGTTTTAACAGTAAATGTTTCCTCTGCTTTAAAATCAAAACTCGATACAACCTTAACTGTGGGGCTAACATGTTACCTCCACAATGAAATTTTGTGATATGTTTAACACCAGTAATTCATCTGACTCCTTCCATTATTTGAGGCATGAAAGATATCAGAAGAGGGAGGGGGAGAAATTCCTACTGACTTGAAAGAGGTTTTTAGAACTATGGCATTATGGAGTGCAGTCCCCTTTCTCTTAATGGCCCAATTTGGTTCAAAGAATGCTTCAAGGCATTCAAAGATGCTTTAAAAGCAGCAGGTTCTCAACTACATATGTCAAGTTGCAGCCAAGAGTGAAACTTTATAGCTCGTTGAAAAATAAGATTGTATTATGGAAAAACCTGACACGCCCTTAATTATTGCAGCCTGAACAAGCCCCTTCACAATAAAGCAAACCGATGAAACTCAGGAGCCACAAAAGCCAGGTCTGTAATAGGCAGCTGGATTGATGCGGCGCATGTGGCGCTGCAGAGCTCTGGGGATCTTCACTTTTTAATCAGAATACCTGGAGTGTTGCCTCAGTGGCTGCGTGGAAAGCCAGCTCAGGATGCACTTGAACGAAAAATAGCATCTTAAAAAAAAAAATTTTTAAAAAAATCCAGTTATTTTATGCTACCTGTAATGATCAAAGCCCCTGAGCTGCAGGTACCTGCAACGTGTAACCTTCTTACACTCCTTAGCGTATTGAGTGCGTTCAGTGTCTCTGCAAGGGGAGGAAGTTGTAACACATTCAATTTAGACAAATGGGGCATGGGGGTACGTGTGCTGCAGTTTCCACAGTTTTCCTGAGGATTAGTTACCTAATTATCCCCGAGGATCTGGGTTCGAGCGATTTGCTCCCAGCCACACGAGAGAGCGGTGACAGGAAAGTCAAACAGTGAGTTCAGCGAAGCATTGTGTTTAAATTCTGCACAACTGAGGGTCATATTAATGACTGGGGGATCACATTAATCACCTTATTTAATAGTCCCCTTGCCTGTTTCTCTTAGGAGAGCAGAAAGGTACGTGTAAAAGCTCCGTCTTTATGCCGTTCGGCAGCTCAGGCAGTTTGGCCAGTGCTTTTTATAAAAGAAATCGAGAATTAAAAAAAAAAAAAAAACCACAAAACAAACAAACGCCACCAAACACCTACCGCGTATCAAAACGGCTTTAAACTGTCTGTTGGATTTCCACCCTTTGATGCAACCCCAGACCTCCTGTGCTAAATCCCCCTGCTCCTCCAGCCCGCTCTATGCCTCCGGCGTTCCTGTCGGCTTCCGAGCTGACCGCGCGTTCCCCGCGGTACAAACCCTGCCGAAATCCATCCCGGCCCTCTCGCTCCCTCTCGCGGCCCCGCCGTACCTATACACCGACCCCAAAGGATGGCTCGCAGAGCCATGGCAAGCGGGTGGCTAGAAGGGACAGTGTTGATTGCACACGGGAATGTGTCCCTCCCTGGCATGCTGTGCTAACAGGCGGAGCACAGGGAAATGCCAGGGTGATGCGCAGCGCTTCTCCCTTTGATGGAATTTAAAAATCAGACTGCTCACATCGCCCGTGCCAGATATGCTCCCCGTGTGGGGAAATCTGGGCATGCGGCAGGAAAATCTGTGAGGATCCTCAACCAGGCTTCCAGCAGATTGGCTTATCAGATGTTTGACACCCTGCAGATAAAGTCCCAGAGTCTTCTAGATCTCTGAGGGAACCTGCCAAAAACACAGAGCCACCTGCCTTGGGGCTTTGGGGGCCCTCCCTCCCTGCCTCTCCCAGGCCTGCTCTCTGCATCTCCCTTGGGACCTCTGTGGTCCTGCAGTTACAGGACCCTACCTCGGGCAAAATTCACTCCCCAAACCCACACTAAAAATCCTTTTCCTGGAGTTTAAAAAAGAGGATGTTAATGTCAAGTGGCAGCTCTCCTTTCTGCATAAGTCTCTGTGCGGATCACCAGGGACATCCATAGGTGATGGAAAAAGCATGCAACCTGAAATTCCTGCTTCTCTCTGGGGTGGGCGCACAGCCCCCACAAAAGAAAACATTTGCAAAAATAAGACGTATTTGACCAAAAGAAATGCAGTTCCTTCCCCTTTATGCTATAGAACAGATTATGAGGACAAGGAGGTCTTTTAAAAGGCTTTTAAAATATTAAAATATTTCCCATACAACTCCATTGCTTCTTATTGAAGCACTTGAAAATTAGTATACCTTGAGGCTGTAAACCTCTTCCACTGCTTGAAACGGTAAGAGACCTTTTCTCATTGCCAGCCCAAAAAGCAGGACCTCCTATCCTGAGCCTCAGCATGTGTATAGCTCCTGTTAAAGACTGGGGGATTAGTGCCTGGGGCTCTCCACATCTGAACATTAGGTTCCAAATCCACCATGAGGATCCTGTTAATTCCACACTGAGAAAGAATATCAGAGCTCAGAGTGATAATCCGTCATGGACCTAACCCAAAATCCCCAGCCAAAGAAGCCATGACCTCTGGAGGAGTCCAGAGCCAGATCCAGACTTCTGTGACTTATCCCAGCTCTTCTGGCTGTCCGTGCAACATTGAGGCCACCCAAATCCCAGGAGATAAATGCAAACCCCAGGCTTGTTGATGCCATAAACTATGCTTCATTTATTGAAACTGGATTTGGGGCTTTCCCTGTTACAACTGGCCGTGCCCCTGGCATGACTGGAAGCGAAGGACATTATTTGCTTTTCTCCTGCAGTGCGGTCATATGTTCCTGCCTGTATTCTCCCTGAGATTGTAAAGCAAGGCAAAGCAAGGTTTGATATTTACTGAAAAGCTATTTCTCTGTAGGGTGGGAACTAGAACAAAGAGCTTGATTACAGAAATCTTTCAACTCCTCCTCCCCACTGGTCATCTCTTCACTCCCTCTTATGTCAATACCTCCAGTTCTGCTACTATTTTTTGCTCCTTAGCCTGGCAATGGGAAATGCTAAAATCACTCACCTTTACATTTTTTCCTGTGGGATACGAAACACCACCACCTACAATCCATTCATTTCTCTCTTGGTGAGTACAGCTGCTGAGGAAGAGAACAAAACAAAAACAACCCCTCAAACAGAGCGGTGAAACAATGGTGAGAACAAGCTTCCTGCAAAGCTTTCAGGCCTGCTGTGGTTTTATTGATACAGAGCCCTCTGAAAGCAGGGTTTCTTGTCGCTTCAGCATTTGTACCCTGGATGACAGCAGGGAGAAGGATATGTACAAGAGAAGCTGAGTTTCAGAAGGTTCTTGGGAAGTTTCCTAGGCTGATAGTTTTGGTGTAAGAGCTTTAACTATATCCAAAATCCTCTTCCCAACCCTATTGCTGATGTTTTCTAAAAATCTAAACACATAATTTTTTTGCTGTCTGTCAGCTAAAGATGAACCAGAAGTCCTAATGGGGTACCTGTATTTTGCATACTTTGATCAAGGACCTTGTTACAGCAATTACACACAGCTTAAAGGTCTCCAGAAGTACCAAAGTGGAAAGTCTGAGCACAAGAATCCACATTAAATACTCCTCCCTACCAGACACATTCCCCCGGTCTGCCCAGGAGTGCAACCTTAACTTGGCAGTGCTGTTCCAGTGAAAAGATTGGCCAGGGCTCACCCACCAACCTTGAGAGCACAAGGACAGAAACACTCTTTCTTTTTACAGCAGGCTGACAAAATACATTGCAGGAAGACTTAACCAGGGGTTGGATTGTTGCTCTGCCTTCAGAGGTTCAATCCCTTGTCTTCTTTCTTGGGTAAGAGTCAGGCTAAAGTTGATTTGAGAATAAGAATGTTCTTATTCTCATAGGCCTGTGGGGAGAAGATTAGGAAATGACCACAATTGTCTTTCCTATATCCAGAAGGCATTTGGAAAAAAAAAAAAAAAAAAAGTCCTGTCACCTAACGAAGTGACATATTTAGAGATAGATTTAACTCCCTATGCCTTCCCCCACATGGACATGCACACATACACACACACAAATGCACACACATATGCACATATCAGGATGGTGTGCATCCAGTCCAGCATCCTTGCATCTTTGCAATCATGGAATCAGCGTGATTCCATCATAGATAATCAGATTTTGAAGCAAAAATACCTCTGCCCTTTGCATTTTCTTCTTTTTTTTTTCCATTGCTGGTTTTGCATGGAATATTAATTGTGCCTTTTGTGGCATGACCTTTCAGGAGGGAAATGTGTGAGCCTGACTTTTGTTTGAATATCCCCTGTTTTTCTTGTCTCCTTCTTCATTACAGCATGGGCTGAGCACAGGTCTTGCTGATTCCTCTCTGACTCAGATCCCCCCTCTGCCTGCAGCTCCCAGGTTGTTCAGTTTGTGTTGGAAGATGTTCTTGTTTTCCTTTGTCCTCCCTGAGGAGCTTTCTGCAGCCTCCTGCAATTTTGACCTGGTTTCTGAGCCATGTGCAGCATCCCAGGGCTGTGTGGTCAGGGTGGACATCAAGGACTCCTCTGGCCAGTGAATATGAGTGTACGAGTGGCTGCAGACCATGCTGCTCTCCTTCACCAGGACAGTAGTGCAGCTGCTCTTCTGGTTTTGCCTGAAAAGAGCTGCCCAAAGAACTCCTCTGGAAAAGAAGATGCGGGTAACAACCCTGTCCCTTCTGACTATTACAAAATCATCCTGAAAAACCACCCTGTAGATTCAGTGCCTCTGGAGAGGTGCGTGGCTTTGTCCCAGCAGATTTAGATTTATAGAAAAACCTTTGTGAAATGCCAAGCTATTTCTTCCTAAGACCAAACACTTCAAGAAAGTGAATCTATTTTTGGTGGTCGCTGGCAAAGCTACATATAGGTGCTTCTTTTGAATTGCAGCTGCAGATAAGTAAGTTTTAATTTCCTATGCAGAGCCCACACTTAGATCATTTCCTAGCTGTCTGCTGAGTAAAACTCCCACACAGAAAAAGGACAGGCTTTCTACGATACCTTGAGAGCAGTTTGTTCCACAGATGATGCATCCTCCAAGGGAGGCAGCTGTAATTATGAAGTAGATGAACTCTAGAGCTGAACTCTGCTGTGTTATGAGAGTCATATGGGAATGCTGCTGGTAGCAGAAGAGCTGTGCTGCTCCAGGCAAGACGAGTCAGATCCAGTTAAAGGCTTCTGATCCCAAATACCACAGTTAAACCCAGTGGTAGTTCAGAAGCTGGGAACTGCAAAATAAAAACTCTAAGTGCTCTCCCTTCACTAAAGCAGTCTATATTCCATTTACCTAACAAATCTCATGTGGAAAATGGAAAAGCAGAGCAAAACCTGCATTTTTGGGAGTAATGTACATACACAGTACACAAACATAATATGTGAACTACATTATTAAGGGCTGTTAATATGGGTCATTTGAGAACAGAGCCACTTAGGTAATCAGCTCCAGTAAAATATTGTAGACTGAGAAAGCTCGAGTTAATATATTAGCACAGAGACATTTCTGCCAACCTGACAGAAGCATTGCATCCCATTTTGGAGTGAAAACTAAAAATAGTCTTAAAATGTCTGTGGATTTCTTTTCTGGAGGGACAATATGGGTACGGTGGGGTGTCTTGTGTGGCCAGCACTTTGGAATGCAGGTGGGAAGTTTCTGGGAGCTGCAGTCATGGACTGGAGTATTCACCCTAAAACCTTTCAGGCTGGGAACAAGGAGTACATGCAGCTGGATACAGACCAAACTTCAGAGACAGCAGGAGCATGGTATCTTCTGTGTGTCAAAACCCTGAAATCTGCTTGCATTGACACGTGAGTTTTATTAGCATGGTGCGTCATTACTTAACTGCTCCAGTGTCATGTAAGTCTGACCAGTGCCACTGGAGTCAAGGAAGACTTATTTGGAAATGTTCCTCTGTGAGAGTATTTGTATCATCAACGAAAGCCTCAGTGACTGCACAAGGAGACCTGCAGCTGCGGGAGGTGGTCCAGATCTTCTGCAGTTATGCCTTTCATCCTCTCAAGAAAAGATCTGCTTGCTTGATTACAGCATCTTTCATGAGGAAAAAAACAGCCCTGAAAGCCCAAGCAAATAACAGCCTGCACTGACCTTTCACCTGTACAGCTGGCTCCGGAGAGGGGGAGAGCAGCAGAAAAAGTAAATTACCCCACCAGAGTTCATTCTGTACCTGCCAGTACTTAAATTGGGGATTTATTTGGCTGGCTCTTTTCACAAGCAATGAGTTTGCAGACACACAATTTTTCGTCATGTTTCCCCTCCTTTGGAGTGCATGACATGCACTGTCTCTATTCCTGAATAAAAGGTCATGACTGACCAGCTGGTAACACAGAATGCATTTTTGCACTAATGGCAGGGTATTCTAGCTTTTGTTTCACATCACAATGACTGCATATTTACATAAACCCTACATCTGTTTAGTTAAATTAAGCCAGAGGGTGATGATCTTTGTCTTTAGGAAAGAGCTGATTTAATTTCATTGAACATAGCTTTCCATTTAAAAGATCAAAGTCAGTGAAGCCCCCTGCAGCAAGAATTCAGTCTTATGTGCTTCTTCAAATAATCAAATTGAGAAAATAGGGGAACTGGGACTGAAAAAGCTAATGAATTTTAACAGACAGCTAGCAACTATTCACTCCTTTAAAAAAAAAAAAAAGAAAATAACAATAAAATCTCTTTGGGGCTTTTGCTTATCCTGAGCTAGAAGAGAGATTTTTCCTTCCATCGAAGTCCCATGGAGAGCCCTGGCTGTCCTGCTCTATGAACTGTCAGGAATTGATAGTGGAGGCAGCATACGTGTTTTTAGGCAAATTTCTAGAAGTTATAATGCTATGGGGAGTCTGCACAGAATATGGGACATTGAAGAAAAGCTGGTGAAGAGCTGGTCTAAGTGTCACGTGTTAGGCCCAGGAGCTCAGCACAGTGAACTCCTACTTGATTAAACAACAATTTGCATATAAAGTCTCTTGTTATCCCTACAGAAAATAATGGTAAAAATCATGGCTATGAAACTGCATCTGTAATGGGGACAGGTATTTCATGTCTTCTGAAAGAGCCTGCATGTCATCTTCTAGTCTCTGACTTTGTGGAACTAGTCTTTGTCTTGCAGATTTTTATTTTTGGTGGGGAAGAGGGGAATGGCCATATACCAGCCTTATATCTCACTGCTGAAGTTCGGTATTTGCTTACAAGTGGTTTCCTCACTCTCAGGCTGACAGCAGTGCTTACTACTCCCAGTGCTGGATGAGCCCCACGGCTACATCCCATGCTACAGCAGGATGGGGCCAAACACACACCAAAATTCACTCTTCCCTGGTCCCATCCTGTGGTTACCCCCTGCAGAAATCCTGGCAATATGGACCAAAATGGGGCTGTAGCACATTCCAGGTGAGCCCTTAATCCGGACACTGAGGAAACCAGGCCCGAAGTCTGATACGGCTCCAAGGAAACCTTTCCACGAGGTACAAGTTGCTTCCATATTACAGCTACATAATACATCCACATCAGCTTTTCAGGTTGGACCAGGAAAGCACTGTTGAAGCGTTCCTCCTGACCGCCCCTCCTCACCACGCTTTGCTTCATGTCATGGAGCAGTCCCAAGGTCTGTGAACTGGCCTCCGTCCAGACAAAGCTGACCCAAAAGATCTGGCATAGAACCACACTTGCTGCACTACAGGGTGACCAGCCCATGTGAACGCGTCAGGGCTGGCCTGAAATAAATCCCTGAAGCACAAACTGGGGCCTCTGCACCAGCTCCTCTGCTAATACAGGCACAGCCCACTGCCACTCTCTAACCCTCTCACTGCTTAAACGGGTGGATAGCGCCGTTTTAGGCACCATATGGAATCCCTGCAGGCCTCCAGCTGCCACTCTGCAGATCAACCGCTCAACCAAATGTCTCGTGTCATATCTGGCAGCCCCACACAGACATCTCAGATATCTTAAGGAGACTAACTGCCTGTGGATGTCCATGTTTAGGCAACTGATTTTTATTTCATTTAAATATCTATTCCCCTCCAGACCTGGAAAAAATATGATCAAATGAGATTAAAAAATGAGAAAAAAAAATGGTGTTTGAAATGCTGTGGTGAGTTCAATTAAATTAAATTAAATTTTGTATAAAATTCACTCATATAAATCTCTTGAAGGTTTGTTTTTTTTTTTTTTAATAACTAACAAGTACAAAAAGTTTAATTTGGGCAAATTAAAGTATTTTTTTTGTAGTTCAAGAAACACCCAGACTTTACAAATAGAATTTATTGTTCACTAAGGACAGGATTCACTAACAGAACTATTGTCATGTCTCTGTGTGTGAACTTTGCTGCTCCAACCCACCAGGTGCTCTGAGGATGTAATATGAGGATCTTTGCAGGATCCCTTCCTAAAGCTAGGTCTGTACTTGTAATTCAGTAAATTATCAAATGACTACATATACTGGTGTACTAATGAAAGAAGTATAATTTGGCATGTCCTCCAGCCTCAGGATGACTGACAGCAAGCAGCCTTCGTCTGCACTAGCAGGCACCTGGCCTCCAGAATGGGCTGGCTGCAGGTAGGCAGGGATGCTCCAGGGGCTGACCAGGCTCGGGACTGCGTGGCAGCGGCTGGTGGCCACAGGCAACCTCCCCATCTTACACAACAACTGAAGCTGCAGAAAACTAGTTTTATTCGTGGGAAACAGGCGAGGTGCCTGGGGACTGGAGGAAAGCAAACATCACTCCAGTCTTCACAAAGGACAAGAAAGGAGGACCCGGGTAACTACAGACTGGTCAGTCTCACCTCCATCCCTGGAAAAGTGATGGAACAACTTATCCTCAGTGCAGTCTCTAGGCACATCAAGGATAAGAGGGTCATTAGGAGCAGTCAGCCTGGTTTCACCGAGGGGAAGGCATGTTTGACCAACCTGATAGCCTTCTAGGAAAACATAACCAGATGGATGGATGACAGTAGGGCAGGGAATGTGGTTTACCTTAACCACAAAAGGCATTTGACACTGTCTCATACAGCATCCTCACAGCTAAACTGATAAAGTGTGATCTGGAGGATCAGGTACTGAGATGGATTATGAACTGGCTGAAGGAAAGAGATCAGAGTCGTGGTCAGTGGGACAGAGTCTACCTGGAGGCCTGTATCTAGTGGAGTCCCTCAGGGCTCAGTACTGGGACCAGGACTATTCAATATATCCAGCACGGACCTGGATGAGGGAATAGAGTGCACAGTCAGCAAGTTTGCTGATGACACAAAACTGGGAGGAGTGACTGACACACCAGAGGGCTGTGCTGCCATCCAGAGAGAGCTGGACAGGCCGGAGAGTTGGGCAGGGAGAAATCTAATGAAATACAACAAGGCCAAGTGTAGGGTCTTGCATCTGGGGTAGAACCCCAGGTACCAGTAGAGGTTGGGGACTGGCCTGTTGGAGAGCAGTGTAGGTGAGAGGGACCTGTGGGTCCTGGTGGACAACAGGATGACCATGAGCCAGGAATGTGCCCTTGTGGCCAAGGAGGCATTACACAGTGTATGCAATAAAACGTGATTTAGATTTTTTTTTTTTCTTTCCATCATCTTGTATATACAGATTTGGTATAGGAATTGCAGTCCTGAGTATGTTTTTGTTTACAGAATTGATTAATTCATAATTGCACTTGCTTAACATGGGTAAGTAAGTAAAAGTAGTGTGCTAAACCAAGTTTATATTTTAGCTATGTTCTTTCTGGATCCGCAGTTCATACCTGATCCCACAAAGGCCTATCCGTATGTTTAGTTCATCTACTTCAGAGTAACAACAGTGAAACTAACATAGAGAAAAATAAGCCTTTGCAGAGATGAAGTCTTGATGGTAGCCTGCTTTCACATTCAGCATGTGCAAAAACCCACATGGGAAAGAGAAGTTGAAGTGAAAAGCTACAATCATTCCCATCGCTGAGATTCAGTTTTTCCTTTCACATTCCCTCAAAAAACCAAATCCAAGCTAACAAAGTTATTATCAGGATAGAGTAAAAGTTTTGTAGAAAAATATGCTAGCAATAACAATCATTCATCAAATGTTCTTAATTTCAGGTTCTTCTCAGGTTTTAATATGTTTCCCTCTGAAATAAATTGATACTTCATTTCCATACATTGGACTTCATTACTTAGAGGCCTAGATGCTTAGTGGCCCTCACATGTGACACATTTTCTGCAGGATCCCCATCCCAGCAGCAGCCGCTCATCCTCTGTCCCAGTAAACAACACTGACCCACTGGATTCTCTGTCCCTCAGTGTTAAGATTGTATTGGTTTACTGCTGAAAGACATTTCAGTCTCTCCTTGGAAGCTCCTGCTGCAGTCCAGGGAATTCTGGCACACAACAGATGTGGGAATGGGTTCTCCTGGTGACAAAGATGCAACACGATAGTGTCTTGAGATGTCACAGTGTCACAGAGCACTCTGAGGTACTTCATACATGACTGTAGTGTGTTTGTGACTGTCATGGTTTAACCCCAGCTGGTGACTAAGCATCACACAGACGGACACTTGCTCACCCCCTCTGCCTGCGCCCCAGGTGTGATGGGGAGAATTGGGAAAGGGGAAAAAAAAAATCAAAACTCTTGGTTGTGATAACAGTTTAATAGGACATCAAAGGTAGAGAAAATAATACTACTAAGAATATAATGTATGAAATGAGTGATGCACAGTGCAGTTGCTCACCACCCAACAGCCAGTGCCCAGCCTGTCCCCCAGCAGAGATTGTACCCCAGCCAATTTCTCCCTCAGTTTATAGACCGAGCATGACACCATATGGTATAGAAAATCCCTTTGGCCAGGCTGGGCCAGCTGTCCTGACCATGCCCCCTCCCAGCTTCTCATGCACCTCCAGCAGAAGGCTTGTTCCTCCTCACTGGCAGGGCCTGGGAAGCTGAAAAATCCTTCACTTACTTGTAAACGTTACTGAGCAACAACTAAACATTAGTGTGTCATCAATATTATTCTCAAACTGAATCCAAGACGCAGCACTATACTGCTACTGGGAAAAAAATTAACTCTATGCCAGCCAAACCCATGCTAGTGGCTTTTCTAGGGATGACCAGTAACATGAGCAGCATTTGGCCTTATAGAGAAAAGTGAACAGTGAAACAGATAACCTGCATAGATTACTGCCAACAGAAGAAAGAGAAGATTCTTCTGTGGCATGAAACACATCACAGTGCATTTTCAGGTCCAAGACCAGAGGGGTAATAAAAAGTATCTTTTAAGTGCTGTTACATGAAAGCTGCTTTCACAAAGCACAGTGTTTCTCAATTAGTTGTAGCACTGCCTCAAGAACCATTTCCTTGGACGGGCTGGCATCGACCTCGTGGCATGCAGGATTTACCATCCTTCTGTATGACTCTTCAACACTATTTAAAAACAGAACAAGAGAAAGAAAACTACAAATTGCAGGGATATGAAATGGCATTAGTCATCAGTCTTATAAGAAAGTGTTTGCGCTGCAGAATGAAATCAACAGCAAAGATGATGTGGTTTAGCCAAAGCCAGCACCTAAGTACCACACAGCTGCCTGCTCACTCCTTCCCATCCCACACCCATACAACCTCCCCCAGTGGGATGAGGAGGAGAATCGGAAGCAAAAAGTAAAACTCATGGTTTGGGATAAGGACAGCATACTAAAACAGAAAAAGGAGAGGAGAATAGCAACAGAAGTGCTTATTAAAACACTTATTTCTTTACAGCTTTGCAATGGATACAGTCTGGTACAGCTTTACAGTGGACAGCCTGCTACTAACACCTGAGTTAGTTCCCTTATTCATAGCCTGGTAAGGTGTCTATGAACTATATGGCATGGTGTTGTGTAGGTGTGCTCTCAGCTTTGAGTCACTGCAGAATGGGATTACACAGTTGACACATCATTTAACCCCTTCCCCTGATCATCTTTGCTAACCAGAGGAATACCAGGATGAAATAAAGGATGAAAACCTCCTACCTTCGACTATAAACCTTTTCATAATGCTGAACTCTCTCAGATTTAGTCCATGAGGATGTGAATGGGAATGTGAATATGATTTTCTGTGTTCCCACAAGAATTAATAACGCCAGGCATTCAGGCCACAAGTTGTAAGACGAATCAAGCAAGATTCTAAATGTTTCCACATCCAGGTTGACATAATTAACACACAGAAATAACGAAAAGCCTTTTTATGAGAATATGAAGTAGCAGAGTTAAACCAGGAAAGACTTCTTAATGGCAGCATGTTCCCTTAGCTCACCTATCCCTCCGCAGGTCCCACTATATGAACTGTGTGTCTGCACAGAGCTTCTGTCACAGTTGCACTATGGCTATCTATAAGGTGTATCATCACCAGAAGCGTTAAAAACCTAGAGGTAGATTTCAGCTTTGAGATTTGTAGATGCAGACACCAACATTCAGGTAACTATACTGAGGTACCTATAGAAGCACTAGGTATTTGAGTTTCCAACGTAGACAATGGTGACCTAATCAATTCATTTGGTAGAGCCCATGCAGCTGTTCAGTCACCCTGAAGTAGGATATGCAGGGTGCAATTCAGTTGCCTAAGAAAATGTATCTACTACCCCTCAAGATGCATCGGACTATCTCATTTAGGTTCCAGTTGCTGGTCCAGAGAGGACACACACGTTTGGCATCACATCATGCCAAATGGCTCCAGATACTTACACTCAGATCACCACGCTCCAAGCGGGTGATGAGCTGAAGTACAGTTGAATGTATTGACTATACTGGGACCTAGGGCACTTGGCACAATTTAAAATATTTACAAGAGGAGATCTACATTTTGTTCCCCAAAACTGGAGCTCAATTCCAGACTTTTCTGCGGAATCTATGTGTTCCAACTTCTTGCTTCCCAGTTCTTGAACTTTTATGTTTCTCCCCTTCACTACCTCAATAAGAAAGGTGCTACAATACAAGCAGCAAGTAGCAAAAGGCAAGTATTTTAAGTCAAAGCTCCTCTGCAGGAGAATGAAGTTCTTCACCTGCAGCTTTCAAGCACTTTCAAACAGAAGTGACAGAATTTATCCTCCTTGTCAGCTTGGGGCATTTTGCTACTGATCCCACAGGAACCAAGAGTGCCTCCATGGTCTGATTTTTCATTAAAGCATACCTTTGCCGAAACAAGCTGTTAGCTTCCAGCTCAGCTTCCTCCTTTGTTTTCTCCAGCCCCCGACGCTGAAGTCTGCGGACTCGCTCCTCAGGGTCAACAGTCAGGAGAAGAACAAGATCGGGTTTCAGCAGATCCTCAGGCCACTGGTACACCTCATCATGAACTGGTGGAAGATCCTGGATTTTCCCATTTATTTCAGTGGCAATTGTGTAGGCAGCCGTGCTGTGCCAGTATCTGTCAGGAAAATCCAGAACAGAGAGAGAAATTTCAGAGAAGACACCAATTCTTCAGTAACATAGGAGACAGGTGTCAATGAGTACAGTAATGACTAGGTAGGTGACACTTTGATTTTGAAAGCAACTGCAAACAATTCTGTGCCATCCATTTTTTTCCTTAACAGAGTGATAATACTCAATGCAATATTCAAAATTACCGTGAATTATTAAGTAAAACATATGGCAAAAGCTACACATTAGGCAAAGAGTGTTCCAGATACTCCTATCAAAAGAAAGCTCATATAATGAGGTGTCAAAAGAGTTATATGTCAAAATTCAATACTCAGGGTCCCTTTTTTTGTGGTTCCCATTCTATTTTACATAACAGATCACATGTGAATGAAGATGGACTTTATTAATGATACACATCTCACTTGCATTTAATGTTCCCACCACTACAAGGCACTGTATTTTATATAGGCCAGTGTTTTTGAAGCTGGTTAAAAATGGCACTTGTGTACACAAATAACTTCTGTGTATGTGTGTTGTGGTGGAAGGTTACAGTACATCTGCTGAAATAAACCGTTGGATTCAAAGTGCCTACACAAGAAAGCGGCCTACACAGTTAGTGAAAACAAGAAATGACATTAAATTAAAAAAAAAATAAAAATAAAAGGGAAGCAAATTTCTGGCCTTACACCCTCAAAGGGTATTTCTACCTAAAACTCGGTCATTCTAATCCACCCCGTAACTCAGACCCTTCTCAGTGCTAGCCATGATCAGCAGCCCTCATTCTCCTCAGATCTGTCATAGAGCGCTGCTTGGGCCCCTCACTACAGGAAGGATGTTGAGAAGCTGGAGTGCATCCAGAGCAGATCGATGAAGCTGGTGAAGGGTCTTGGGCACAGGTCCTGTGAGAAAGAGCTGAGAGAGCTGGGGCTTTTCAGTCTTGAGAAAAGGAGGCTGAGGGGAGACCTTATCACTCTTTACAGCTACCTGCAAGGCA
This sequence comes from Porphyrio hochstetteri, assembly GCA_020800305.1. NCBI lineage: Eukaryota > Metazoa > Chordata > Aves > Gruiformes > Rallidae > Porphyrio > Porphyrio hochstetteri. The sequence continues at coordinate 108,162,208 of CM036907.1, forward strand.
GTTGCAAAGATGTCAGGGTCAGTCTCTTCTCTCAGGTGACAAGCAATAGGACAAGAAGGAATGGCTTAAAATTGCACCAGGTGAGATTTAGGTTATGTATCAGGAAGAATTTCTTTACTGAAAGGGTTGTCAGGCATTGGAACAGGCTGCTCAGGAGATGGTGGAGTCACCATCCCTGAAGGTATTTAAAAGGCGTGTCGATGAAGTCCTTAAGGACATGATCTAGAGGTGGGCTAGTTACAGTTAAGCTATGGTTGGACTCAATGATCTAAAGGGTCTCTTCCAACCCAGGTGATTCTATGATTGGGCTCAGGCTCACATCTCCACTACTCTTAACACATCTTCCATTTGTGCTCAAGTGAGTTCTAAATATTACACTACTGAAACACCCCCACCTGTACTGTTATCGTAAGTATTACTCATTAAATGATTTCATATTTATCTGACTACCTGCAAAGTAGCACTTCCAAAAAAAAAAAAAAAAACAACCCCGGGACTATAATTGACAGCTTCTGCTTGTAACACTACTGCACAACTGTATGGTGGCACCAATGTAACAGGACTTCTCAAATACACAAACCTGTCTATGACCACAGGTGCCTGCGTGGATGCTTTCGCTATTTCTGAAGCAAGAATGTAGTTGCCTGCAGCATAAAATGCTCTTCTAATGTGTGCTGGCTCATCATCAAATATCGTCCTCCACTGGCTGATGCAAGCTGGCGGGGACCTTAGCAGAACGCCATTCAGGGTGTCCTTAACAGACTCGGTTACAGTGGTTTTACCTGCATTTCATTTACAGAAGGAAAGGTCTGTTATATTACACATTGGGTACAAGTGAGTTTTAAAAACTGAAAACTGCTCCTAGCTGTTCTCTTGGAGCACATGTTCTGACACCTGACTACACTACCTGAGTATCTGGAGATAGGGTTTTCAGTGGTAAATGATTACAAGTCTGGTTCCAAGGTTTATTAGTCCACTTTCTTCTATCAGGGCCTTCCTCCCCTCCCTCTCCCCAGCTTTCTGTCTTCACTCCTTTAAACGCATTAAATGGCAACTTCTCTGTATGTCCATTTACAACACTTTTCTGGGTCATGATTCATGCGGATGTTGCAACGCTGTCACTCAATACTTTGTTTTCAGAGGGAATTTTCAGTTGCCTTTAACTGAAAGTATGGAAAACAGCATTTTCCAGAGGGAACTAACATTTCTCTCTGTGACAAGCTGCTGACAGTTTGCCAGGCTAGCAGTATTTTAGTTCACTTATGTGAAAACCCTCAGGTAAAAGTGTATTTTCACCATCCGCACAAGAAATGTAATTTCCAGTACTCCACTCTTTGTACTCTTTCATCTGCACAGACAAGAGACTCATCCACTGAATGAAAATTATGCATAGACTGTTTGATCTCTTACAAGCATGAGAAGACAGACTGGTGTCTTAACAACTACCTCTTCCAAATCGTCACAGGATTCTGTTTTCGAGCCTAATGCCTGGCTGAAAGCCACCGAGCTTCCCAACAACTTCTCGCCCGCGGTTCTTCAACCACGCAACGCTCTTACCTGTGGCATCCAGCCCCTCAAAAACTACCACGGGATAGCGTCCTTTTTCCTGGTGCTCGGGGCATTTCTCCAGCAGGTCGAGCAGCGCCTCAGCCTCCGGGATCCGCGTTGCGCACTGCAAAGACAGACGCGACCCTTCACACCCGCCCAGGCACTCGCCGCTTCACCCCGCGGAGCTGGGACCCCCGGACCGCGGCCCCCCGCGGCCCCGCAGACTCGGCGGGCTCTCACCTCCCGCAGGCGGTCGCGGACAACAGCGGCGGCGGGAGGCAGGACGCGGCGGAGGGGCTGGGGGCCCGGCGACCCCGGCGGGCAGCGCCGCAGCATCGGAGCCGGGACCGGCGACAGCACGGAGAGACTCGGGAGGCGGCGGAGCCAGCGGGAAACGAAACTATCCGCGGCAGCCGGGAAAAGACGCGAAGCTGCTCCTCCGAGGGGCGGGTTTTCTGCCTTCCCTCCCCCGTCTTAGTGGCGCTGGGATGAGCGGGATCGGTCCCGGTGGGACGTGGATGGGCTGGAAACGAAAGTGGAAAGTAAGGTTTTGCTTGGGCTCAGGGTCCAGCCTGATTGCCCTCCCCCCACAAAGAGACACATTCCCGCGGGCTCCCCGGCTTGAATCCTGGTAGAATACCAAAAAAAAAGCAGCACAAATACACCCTGCTGCTCTGGACTGGCCTAAAGAGACAAACAAGCCCATGAACCAAACTGGACTGGTTTCACGTGTTGCAGTGGCCATATAGCACCGAGCTGTTGGGTTCCCCCTCAGGGGAGGGCTCCTCACACCCTTCCCCTGCCCCAGTGTGCAGTCCCACCCACGGGAGACAGTCCTCCACAAACTTCTCCAACGTGAGTCCTTTCCCATGGGGCTTCAGCTCTTCCCCAGCTGCCCCTGTGTGGGTCACTGCTATGGGATGCAGTCATAGAATCATGGAACGTCTCTCAGTCTCTCAGTCTCAGACTGCTACAGACTGGTCCTCCATGGAGTCACAAGTACCCCCAGCAAACCTGCTCCAGGGTGGGTCTTTCTCTCCATGAGCTGCAGGTCCTGCCAGGAACTTGCTCCAACATAGTCTTCCCACCAGCTCCAGCATCCTTCAGGTGTCTCCACCTAATCCAGCGTGGAGTCCTCCTGGAGATATTCAGGACCTGTCCGGATGCCCACCTGTGCAACCTGTCCTAGGGAACCTGCTTTGGCAGGGGGTTGGGCTCAATGATCCCTGGACGTCCCTTCCAACTCCTACAATTCTGTGAATCTGTGAAATGTTGGAGAACCTCCACTTCTGCAGAATCCTATTTCTCCCTTTCAATAGTTGGGTAACGGCCACATGGTAGTATCTAAAGTCAAGCTTCTGGTGCATCTTCTGAAAGAATATACTATACAAGTCAGCACAGTCTGTAAGAAATTCCTCAGAAACTCTATGTCATCTTATGATTAGCTCAAACATGCTGCAGGACAGACATCTGCTTAGTGTATCTGCAGGGAGAAGGAAACAGCTGACAGCAGTATCAGTTAGCTAGAGATGTGCTACACTAGCTGGGAACTGCCCATGCTGAGGAAGCTAGTAGCAGGCTGGGTCAGAGCAAGAACTGGAAACACAGCCTTGGAGGTTCTTCAATGCAGTCTCAGCTGGCTTTTTTTTAAAGGCAAAACATGCCCTTTTTCATACCTGAGAAATCCTGAGTCATTCTACATCAAATACATGGCTATGGCAGCTGAGTGTGGATGTGAGAAGACACAGGGTAAAACACATTACATTATACAACACGCCAATAGATGGTACTTTTAAGAACATAATATGCCCTACTGGGTCAGACTAGTGTCTCTTCTTGCCCAAGATTTTGTCTGGCAGGATGACATGCTGTGCATAAACCTGATTTATCCATGGTCCCTTCTCCTAGTCTTCATGCTCCTCTAGCATCCATAATCACCAATTTAGGAATGTCAGACAGCACATTTTCACCTCTTCCTTTTAACACCTATTTATGGAACCTTGCTCATACATCTTTCTAAATCCCTTTTTGACTCTGTGATACAGTCCACCTCCACAAACCCCCTGTGGTCTCAAATTCCAGCAATGCACAACCTGTTGCATAAAACAAAAATCCAAGATCTCTTCCCTGAGATATGCCACTCCTGGGCTCAGCATTAGGTGCACAAGGTTTCAATTCTTCTTTCCTATGTGTATTGCTTTACCTTTATCTACACTGAAACTTACCTGCCAGTTCCCCGTTCATTCACTTTTTAGAGGTCCAATTGAACTGCAGCCAAGTTTTACTTCAAAAGCACTTGTAAAGCTGACTGTGTTCCTCGCTGACCTGTCTGGCTGTTCGATCTTCTGTTTTCCTGATGGCACTGTTGCCTTTCCCCCCCTCCCTGGTGACTAAATGGAAAGAGCCTACTTTCACTTTTCCTTTTCCCCACCCACAGCCTTGATATAACCTTGTTTACAAGCATTCCTGAGCCCGGCTGGTGGTGCTTCTCTCCTCAGGTATAATATGCCTATGATATCACTTACAACAGGCGTGATGCCTGTCCTCTTGGATAATTACTTGAAAGTATCTTTTTGCAAGACTGTAGGTCTTTCCCATCAGATTAAACACAAACAGCTCAGGTAAAAAATACAGGAAAAGATATTTGCCTTGTATGTCTGAGACAGGTCTTTGTATTTAAAATCAGCGTAGAAAGTATGAATATGTTTTAAAATTAACTTATGGGAAGTATTTTTCAGTTTCTTCACAAGTGCCTTTATAGTTTTGTCTTCTGTATAATATGAAAGGATTTTGAAGAACAAATGTGCTAACTATGTGAAAAACAGTGCCCTGGAGCCTGCAGGACCATTGTGCTTACATGTAGCTTTGGAAGGAGAGACATAGAGACACAAGAAGCCGTATGACCATTCAAAAACTTTTTGATCCACACAAAGCTGGAGAGGAGGGAAAAAACCTCCTGAAAATTAATCAACCTGTAACTTAAAATATTTATCTAAGTGCACAGTCCTGTAACGTATATAAACAGCTGTCTCAGACACCAGGCAACTTAAGATGCAACTTAAGTTGAAGGCCCATAAAATAGCATGATACATAAAATGCACACAAATAGAATATAGGTGTTTGCACGCAGAAAAAACTTTAAAGAACACCAGTAAAGGGCCTTCCAAAAAAAGATAAAGGTCAGGGGCAAGGTGGTTTGGCCCTGGCTAGAGGCCAAATGCCCACCAAAGCCACCTTATCACTACCCTCCCCAGCTGTAAAGGGGAGAAAATATATATTGGGAGGCTCAGGATTCAAGATAAGGACAGGGAGAGATCACTGCAATTATTGTCATGGAGAAAAACAGACTCAACACAAAATAAAGGAAAGGAACTCTCTAATTTATTACACTGCACACCCAGTGAAACCAGTCGGGTAATGAGAAGTGTGGCCAGGTCTTAAAGCACCTCCCCACACCCCTTCCTTCTTAGCAGACTTCACTTTAGTCATGATTTTACTCCCTTCTTTCCCCCCCAATCATGGCACGGGGAGAGACAGGGAATGTGGGAATGGGGTTTTGGTCAGTTCCTCATAAGCTGCCTTCCTTCTCCAGATGTTAACACCTCTACTCCCCTCCACCCCTCCCATCTTTGCAGGCTTGACTTTAGTCATAATTTCGCTCCCTTCTTCCTCCCCCATCGTGGCATGGGGAGGGGCGTTTTCAGTCAGTTCCTCCTGAGTTGTTCCCCTTCTTAGCTGGGGGGGGGGACATTCCACACCCCCTTTCCCTGCTGCTCCGTGGGGTCCCACCCACAGGAGACAGTCCTCCACGAACTTCTCCAACATGAGTCCTTTCTATGGGCGTCACCTCCTCACCAAATGCCTCAGCACGGCTCCCTTCCATAGGGTGCTGACCTTTGGGCCCAGACTGCTCCACCCTGGTTCCCCACAGAGTCGCAAGTCCCCCAGCAAACCTACTGCAGCATGGGTCAGTCTCTCCACAGGGTGTAGATGGTCTCTGCTCCCCATCATAATACATGGGCTGCAGGGGGGCAGCCTGCTTCGCCATGGTCTTCTCCACAGGCTGCAGGGGAATCTCTCTCTCTCTGGCACCTGGAGTGCCTCATTCTTCCCTCACCCCCCCACCTTCTTCCCTGGCCTTGGTGTCTTGCATGGCTTCTTACGTCTTCTCACTCCCGTCTCTGGTGGCAAAATGCAGCTGCCAACATTTTTTTTTCTCCTAAATGTGATTCTCAGAGGCGCTGTGACCATCACCGATTGGGTTGGCCTTTGTCAGCAATGACTCTGGTCTTGAATTGACCGATGTTTACTCTCCAGGGACTGCAGAGAGCTTCTAGCTGCTCCTTACAGCAGCCATCCCTGCAGCCCCCCCTTCTCCATTAGAATCCAGGTATGCAAAACTGCGACAGGGGGTAAGATTGTAAGAACACAGAAGTTAGTATAGTGTCAGGTCAAAAGACCCTCCTCTTCTGCCCATGGCAGTGACCAGTGCCGAATGTTTGGAGAAGGGTATGGAAAGGACACAGAGGGATCCTTCTCCCAACATCTTGCCCGAGATTCTAGGAGTCATCTGTTCAAATGCTTTCTCAGCTGTGGATCATATACGTAACACTGAAGATCCAAGGTGGACTTCCTTAAAATGTGCCTAGTCTGCTTCTATATTTAGATTGCATGTTTCATAATTTGATTGCACTTGGGTTTTACCTTTCTGTTCAGTAGTATCAGTGGCACTCCTTGGATATGTGCATCCCAAGAAGGCATGAGTCATTGCAAGTACAAGGTCCTTGACAGAATCCCATTTATGGTGCTGCAGATGCAATGCATGAGATAATTTCCAGCTGGGAGTGGAGCAAGAAGTAATACATTTATCAAATGCTAAAAACTACATCTGTCATTGCATGATTTGCCTGGTTGTCCTTGGACTGGTTTTGGTCCTCACAGACTATGTGAAAACAGCTCCTCCTTAACATTATTTATGTTACCAGTTCACATCAGTTCTTGCTTGCAACATTTTTTTGTAGATTCAAATCTAGTGCATAAAAATGCACGTTTGTGTTTTCTTATAATCTTTCCATAGATCACCCAGTTTGGGAAGAGGTGGATGCCTGTCTTGTTGCTGCTAGGACTTAATTGCACATCCGTAGGGGGCACATCCTGGTCTGGGTTTACTTTGTGGGTCATTACTGTAGTGCATAGTGTCATCTGAAAACACATTTAGTGGAGGCAAAAAATACAAAGTGCTTTAAATAATTGCCATTTTCCTAAGAAAACATAGATAAAATCCAGAGAACATAAAGTCTTAAATTTGAATGTTAGGTTCTCTCCATGTTTTGTTCCTCTTCCCTTTCAAATAACAAAAAAGTTCAAATATGGTAATGTTTTAGTTTACTGGGTCACTGTTCTGACATGTTCTTGAAGTATTTGTGTATCAGATGTAAGTCTTGTCTTGGGAGAAATTTGCAATCATCAAGGATGTTTTCATTATTTTAGAAATGAGGTATTTTGAACCTAATTTTCCTGTCCAGCTGAGGCACTAAGCAACAAGCTCTGGGCTTAGGATGCAGCAAGTCTCAGTCACTGTGCCAGCCTCAGTGGGTCTTTGTCGATTCACAAAGTTTCAGAAGATCAGGAAAGTTTCTGAGACAAGTTGAGGTAAGTGATAATTTGTCCACTGCAGTAAGATCTCTGTGCAAAACCAAATGGAGAGATTATGAGCTTGGCAGCATACATAAATGTATATATATATATATGTACATGCACCTATATATATTCAGACACGAAACAGAGTATTTTGTGAGAGGCACAGTTCGAAGTGTTGTGGTTGTTTTTAAGATCTTGTGGTTGCCACAAGTATTCTTAGAAAACATACTCCCTATATCTGCATTAGCTCAACTTGACAGCAACAAAAGAGAGAAATGAGATGAGAAAGGAATTTGAATTGAGTCCAGAGAAGATGGGAAGTGGGGTAGAGTTCCTAACATGAAACAGAAGGGCTGTATGGAGTGAAGGGAAACAGAGTGTACAAGGCTTCTCCAAACTAATTGAAACAACGAAGATTGAACTGAACACTGAAGCAACCAAGGAGCCACTTCAATGTCAGGTTTCATTTTTAACTTGCACTGTCGTCTTCCTCTCTGTGCAACTCCATTTTCAACTTTGTGATCAACAACTCCTCTATTTTACTAGAAAATCCTGCTTTTATCCTTAACCTTCTGTCTTACATAAACCTCAAGCAACTGGAAGGACATGTGGATAATTCCCCTCATGGTAACTCATTGAAATAGTCTCTGCTGGCAAGGTCTAAGAGAATTTTGGAAGGCCACAGAAACTGACATGTTTCCTATCATGCTGCAGCAATACATCTGTGAGGTGGTGATACTGGAGCTAGACACAGCAAGAAGGCTCACACCAAACCATACTGGCACGAATCCATTGCAGCAAGTAACAGCTGATTGAGATAACTAAATACTGGCTGAAGGGGAAGACCTCAAGCCCCATTATTCACTGATCCAGCCATTACTGAGACCGTAGATCATCCCCGGGAAGGTGGAGGAAAGATTATGGGAATTGGATGACAAACTAAGATATAGGAAACTTTTTATTCACAAGTAGGTATCGTTTCCCATTAAAAGTTGCAAACAGGATGAAGGTAGTTCTCCTATTCGTTTTTCAAAAACAAAAACAAAAGAGGGAAGGGGAGGGGAGGGGAGGGGAGGGGAGGGGAGGGGAGGGGAGGGGAGGGGAGGGGAGGGGAGGGGAGGGGAGAGGAGAGGAGAGGAGAGGAGAGGAGAGGAGAGGAGAGGAGAGGAGAGGAGAGGAGAGGAGAGGAGAGGAGAGGAGAGGAGAGGAGAGGAGAGGAAAGGAAAGGAAAGGAAAGGAAAGGAAAGGAAAGGAAAGGAAAGGAAAGGAAAGGAAAGGAAAGGAAAGGAAAGGAAAGGAAAGGAAAGGAAAGGAAAGGAAAGGAAAGGAAAGGAAAGGAAAGGAAAGGAAAGGAAAGGAAAGGAAAGGAAAGTCAGTATGAGATCAAGACTGTCCTGCTCTGTTTGTTTACAGTTCTGGCAGGTCAAAGGAAGTGAGTGACATTCTAAGTTATGCCTGCCATAGCCATAACACAGTTGGTAGTCTTGAGATTTGAGCCTGGCTCTGTACCTTGGTAGCAGTGCTGACACTGAACTGCTTGTGTAAGAATGAGGACAGACTGACTGAAAGCAGTGCAAGGCTGAAAAGCTGTGGAGGACCTCCTGATAGCAACTGATGCTGTGATGGAGGTGCTCCTCTCCAGCAACAGCTGAAACTGAGCAGTATGGGAACTGGCAGCTTGGTCCCAGGCTCTCCTGATGTTACCATGAGGGCATCCATCTGCCCCAGCAATGTGCCACCTCAGGCAGCTGCCAGCTTTTCCTGCTGTTACAGCTAGCCCCATATTCAACTTGGTGGAGGAGCTTTGCTTGCGGTGCTTTAGGCAGTAGTAGAGAACAAGAGGTAAAGAACTGTCAAGTATTTTCTTTTCATGAATCTGAAGTCATCAGACTCCCTAACCTGCAGTGCTCTGCAATCCAAATCTCTTTAAACTTGCAAGAGCTCACGGCCGCCTCTGAGGAAGATGCTGGATACTGCTCAGCTTTCCCCTGCTTCCTGAGTCACATCTGACCAAAAGAACTGAAGCCACTGAGCCGACACACATCGGAAGGGCTGCTCAGGTGCTAGTCGTGCTCAAACCGAGAGGCGCCGGAGCCAGCGGGGTTCGGGATGGCCTTGCCGGGTCGGGAAGAAGGGGGCGTGGCGGGAGAAACGAAACAGCACCGTGGCTCGGAGCCAAGTTTCCCTTCTGCGAGAAAGGAAAACGAAACCGCTTCCCCGAGCCTCGGCTGGACGGGGAGGGGCGGGACAGACGAGACGGGAGGGGGTCATGGCAGCGCTTTTAAACACGGAGCTCCGGCCGCTCCTCGGCAGCTTGCGAGCCGAGCCGAGCCGAGTCGAGTCTGGTCAAAGCGAGTCCAGCCGGGTCGGGTCGAGTCGAGTCGAGACGAGCAGTGCCTCGGCGGGTCCAAGTGAACCATTGTGTATCCCGCTGGGTCCAAGTGAACAGCAGAGCATCGAGCCGAGCCGAGCCGAGCCGAACCTTGAGGGACCGAACCTTGCTGAGCCGAGCCGAACCTTGCGGGACCGAACCTTGCGGGACCGAACCTTGCCGAGCCGAACCATGTACCTGGCCGAGCTGCACCTCCTGCCGCGGCAGGTGGCGCGGGCGGTGCGGGCGGTGCTGGAGGCGCTCCACGGGCGGCTGGGCGCGCTGTGCTGGCGCCTGGCCTCCCTCTCCCTCTTCCTGCCCCTGCCCGGCTGGCGGCGGGTCTCTGCCCCCAGCCGCACCGCCCCGGCTGGTCCCCGGCGGGAGCGGGAGTCGGACGACGCGTCCCCGACGCCCACCAGCGTCAATTACCACTTCACCCGTCAGTGCAACTACAAGTGCGGCTTCTGCTTCCACACGGCCAAGACCTCCTTCGTGCTGCCCCTGGAGGAGGCCAAGCGGGGGCTGGAGATGCTCAAGGAGGCGGGTGAGTCCAGGGTGGGAGCCGGGATGCGCGGCAGTCGCTTCCCGTTAGGACCGAGGGTTATGTGAGAAGTTATCCCGATAACTACACGGTCAGGGTCCCTTTCCTATCTCTGCAGCCGGCACGGAGCGGGCAGCAGGCAGGGAGAGGCTCACAGCATCTTTTTCTTTGGTCCTTTTCTAGGAATGGAAAAGATAAATTTCTCGGGAGGAGAACCGTTCCTTCAGGACAGAGGCGAATTTGTAGGCGAACTGGTCCGGTTTTGCAAGCAGGAGTTGAAGCTACCAAGTGTCAGCATTGTTAGCAACGGGAGCCTGATTAGAGAACGGTGGTTCAAGAAGTATGGTAAGGAAAAAACCCCAAACCACCGTGCACAGGCACACTGTCGGGGTTTGGCAGCGTCCTTGGGGCAGCCTCACCAAAAGACAGTTTTCAGTGCAAGTGACAGGAGTTTTAGTACCTCATTTTTAGGAAGCACAAACCAAACACAAGGGAAATATTCTTAACTTGCATGTTGTGAACATAGGCAGTTTGTACTCTTGCCTCTTAGGTATACTAATATAATAAAATAGTAGCTCAGGCTGTCTCCATAATGCTGGGGGGGATACTCACAAAATATGTGTTTCAAGGATGCCACTGTTGTGGCTTTTGTGATTCACATGATAACTCCACAGAATTATATTTACATGGCACTTGGTGACAGGCCACGAGAAAGTAAAAGTGGGCAGGCTCCTGACACCTTTTAACAGAGTGACCAACAACTAATCAACTTTTAAAACTTGTTTTCAGGTGAATATTTAGACATTCTGGCAATTTCATGTGATAGCTTTGATGAGAGCGTCAACGTTCTGATTGGCCGTGGTCAAGGAAAGAAGAACCATGTGGAAAATCTCCATAAACTCAGGCAGTGGTGCCGAGAGTATGCTGTCGCTTTCAAAATAAATTCAGTGATCAACAGATTTAATGTTGAGGAAGATATGAATGAGCAGATCAAGGCACTCAACCCTGTGCGCTGGAAGGTAAGATAGTGGCGTATACCATGAAGTTCTGAGGTCTAATGTCCTCAGCCAGATCTCCAGCTACAGCTAGTGTAATGTTAGTGGATTTCTTGTCAGTGGTACATGATACATGTTTCAGCAAACCCAGTTCTAGTTTTTACAATATTAAAAGTAAGATGGAAAGTCTTTAACATTTGAAAACGTGTCATGATGCAGACATGCAGAAAAGTTAGCGTACACTAAAGTTAATATATCAGCAATATATAAGCGTACATTAATGTTCTGTTCTAGAGTATTAGTGCTTAGTGTATTAAAAACATTATGATACCAGCATGAAAATGGCTAGAGATCATGTGACACATAAATACTGGACAACTTATGGAATCATTTCTTATTATTTGCTTCATGGAAATTGGTATACTCACATGATTTCTCAGGATAAAAAAATTAATCACTGTGAAAACTTCATTCCACTAATGGAATGACATACATTTTAATAATTTATTATTTTATTAAGCTTCCTGGCCTTCTCTCTTACTGGGCTTACAGAGCATGTTGATGGCAAAGGCATCTTTTTCCCCCAAAGTCTGAATGTAGTTGAGGACTTGGCCACTAAGTAGACAAACTGTTGCCTTTTGTTTCTGGGGAGTCTTATCTCTCTTTTCTGTGACCATCTGAAGCTAGTTAAGCTTGCGGTCATAAATCAAGTTCAAATCTTCAAAAATACAGATTGACTTGATAGACTACATTGTACATTGTATTTACAGGCATTTATAAATACAGTGGTACTATTTCAGGTTCAATCAAAAGTTAATTTAACCTTTTATTATATATTGTATCTTATTAAGACCAGAGCAGTTTTCTGTGGAAACCTGGTCAGGAACTATGACTGTATAATTACATTTAGAGCTATGTAATATTAATTTGCTAAAAATAAATCTGCACTGTGCCCTTCATGTAGCATTCACTTACCGTAATTTGCATCAGTGTGAATCCATGAACAGAAAAATCAAAGGCATCACTGCTGGGAGAACTGAAGGTTTTTGTCATGGTGACAGTCTCTTATACTCAAAGCAAATGAAAACATCAAATCTTAACCAGGTGCCTTCTGTCTTCAGGTATTCCAGTGCCTGCTCATTGAAGGGGAGAACACTGGCGAGGATGCCCTGAGAGAAGCAGAGAAGTTCATTATTAGCAATGAAGACTTTGAGCAATTCCTGGATCGCCACAAAGATGTCTCCTGTTTGGTACCTGAATCTAATCACAAGGTAAAATCAAAACTGTCCTTTTAATAAAGATAGTAATAATAATAATTATTTCATTATTTTAAAATAAAGTTGGAGAAATGGAAAGGAACTAGTAGCTTTCACGGCAATTAACGTTTTCCCTGTTAGTATTTATTGGCTTAGAAGAGGTACACTACAACTTTGCCAGCAACTGGTTTTGTTATGGTGGAAGCCAAAGTTTTTAATTTTCTTTAAGGCTTTTTATTGAGCACAAAGTTATTAATAGAAGAGTAAAAACTCATTGATCCCAATCCCAGGGAAATCAGTGAGAGTCCTCTCACAGTGTCATGTGGGCCTCTGCCCAGTGATATGTATAAAGTATCAGCACAGAAATGGGAGAAAACTGAGTTATCCACAGCTGAGTGGTAAACTCTAAACAATAGTTAAATCCTCCAGAAGTTGATGACTTTTTCCCACTGGGACCTCAGAGGCTGATAAGGTTGAATATTAACTTAGTGCAGTTTCCTAGTAGAAATGTTATGCTATAGTAGTGTCACTTACCCGCACAAAGTAGTGACATGATGCCAGTCAGCATTATATTGGGTATGGAGGAACAAGAACTAGTATTTTTGTCTGACACAACTTACTAGTAGCTCTTCCCACAACAAAGTCAGGTTTTTAACAACGCCTGTCTGGACACCTTTGAACTGCACATTTGGGCTCTTCATTCGCAAGACAACTCCTTGTGTTACTGCAGAGCTCAGCAGTTAATTTGATGAGCTGGCATCAACCTTACGTTAGCTGCAGTAAAAGGACTTCAGTGCCTCACAACATTTTGTGAGATGCCTACAAAACCTATACGTGGCATAAGGAGGGTTAGAAGACTGTTAAGAAAGTTTATGAACTGAGATACTAATTTGAAAAAAGTTTAAGAATGCCTAAAATCTCCCATCCTGCCTTCCTTTTCCTCTCTACAGGTTAAAAGTCTCTGTTTACAGTTTGTTTTCTCATGTATAGAGAGCTCTAGTGAGCAGACTGGGTTGCCTCTACTATGGAAGCCACAGAAGTGCAGCCTAGTGTTTAATGATGTCTTATTTCAGTTGTTGGCCTATTTCTTGGTGCAGACCTGGGAGCTTTTTGAGTTGAGATATTACCTTTGAGCTGGGAGAACATCTTTGTTTGTTAGGGTGATAAACACCCCATCTTAAAAGGTTGAATGATTTGTTTGGAAAATTACAACATCATTTGGATATGCAAAATAGCATAAGTTCTGCTGATGTAGAAGTTAATAAAAGATTTGGGTATTATTTAAAACACCATTATCCAGTTGGGCACCCATATTTCAGTGAGGTACTTGAGAGGTCATATTCAAAGTTTGTTGATGGTTTATCCACATATTAAGTCATGCTAGTAATCCTGTCATTTATTTCTATAAATTTGATCCAAGCTCACTGAAATAGTGCAAAGACACTGTCCATTTCAAAGATTTGGATCAGGCTTCAAGGACTTTGTCCTTGATTTTTCACTAGAATGAAATTTTGATCTGTATATTAATTTAGTTTTTTCTTTTGATCTGTTACAGATGAGGGATTCGTACCTCATTCTGGACGAATACGTAAGTCTTTGATTCTTGATACTTTGATACAATGTATGTGTAGAAGAGTGATAACCAATGCTATTTATTGTGCATTCTATAAAATAATTTTACTACGTAGTGCTAGGGATAGATGTATTTTTTTCCCATGAAACATACTGAGAACTTGAATTTAGGTATGACCTAAGGAGGAGCTGCCATCAGGTTGCATGCATGATCATACCATCATGAATCTTAAAAGTGCTGATGCGTGTCTTCGCAGTGTATCTTTGCAGTGTATCTTTGCTTGTATTTAATTTAAAAATACAAAACTTGTCTTGAAAGTTAAGTTTTAAAGAGCTTAGTTAGTTTAAATGTAATTGAAGAGCAATTATTTAATCCTCAGGAGTTATGGTATTGCTCTTGCTAAGATATGTCAGTATGTCTAACTGTGAGCTTCTGAGCCTTTTAAGCACGTACACAGGCTTTTGTGGGATTGCAGTGCAACTTGTTTAATTCTGTAGGAAAAAACAAGCTTTTAAAAATGACTTTCTAATGTCTTATCTGTTGATGTTCCAGATGCGTTTTCTAAACTGCAGAAATGGACGGAAAGAGCCTTCCAAGTCTATCCTCGACATCGGCGTAGAAGCAGCTATAAAATTCAGTGGATTTGATGAGAAGATGTTCCTAAAAAGGGGAGGAAAGTATGTGTGGAGTAAAGCAGACATGAAGCTGGACTGGTAACTCAAGATATTGAGTTAGGGCAGGTGCGTTATGTAAAGAAGATGGGCGTGTATATATGTGCATGTATATATGTATATGTATATATGTATCTAACTACAATTACTATCAGCTACCAACTACGGTTGGTATATTACACAGATCGATGCTCAGTGTAACTCCATATATGAATGTGTTAAATGTTTTTAGAAGGTAGATGATGTTCTTAGATACTATGTGGTTGAACATTAACAAGTACCTGCGGAGCTTTCATATAAGTGGATCTCTGAAACCGACTTTCTAGTCGTTGTATGAAGGACCTAAGGGCAAACCGTTACAGGGATGATGTCACCCGGGGAGCGGTTTTAAGATAATACATTAGTCTGCGTGCCAGAAATAAACCAAACCCTACCTCAATCTCTAACTCATTATAAACAGCTGCAATGATGGGTAAGCGGCAAGGGAGGTGGAGTGCCTCGTTCTTAGGGAAAGGGGGTTTGCAGTTCCTCTCGAGCACAAGAGGGCCAGCTGGCAGTCCTGGGGAGCAGACCCTGCCTTCTCCAGGGGGGCCTCTGGTCAGAGTCCGGGAATCATGAGCTGTAAAAGCATATTTAAAAGGAAATCAGGACGAAAAAGTTGTCAGTTTTCATTCTTCAGGGTATCGCTGTAAAAGCATCTTGTGCCTCTCCCTCTTTACATTCACACATGACATCTGCAAAAATATCGGGGGATGTAATTTTCTGTGAAAACGTATTTTTAGTGATGAAAAAATATTCCATTTGTCCTAAAAAGTGCATTTTACCCAATAACAAGCAACTCTGCTGTTGATTGTAGTTCTAACAAATATTTACAGTGAAAACAATCTTTGCATGTTGTTCATACCTTCCTCCATTTTCCTTTTATCTGCATTTTTTTCTCTCCCCATACATATAGTTCTGATGAAAATTCCTTCTGAAATTAATTAATACTACGTTGTGTAACTAACACATATTTTCTGTTGCATACCAGCTGTGTTATTCACCTGCTTTTTATTTTGCCAAGCCATGGAATACAAACAACAAAGTTCGTATGTCCTGTAACCTTGTTTTAAAGGTTGCTTGGCTCGGTAATCATTCTTACTTGCTGGTTATAAATGTGCAGGTATTAAGTGAAACTAATCATGTTTTGTGATCGCTGGCTGTGACCATAAGTGCTGGCAGAATCAACATAAAATAGAGAAAAGTCAAAAACCACTGCAAACCCAGTAATCTAATATGCTGCCCTTGTTCTCGGTTTTCTGGCAATTTTTCTGGCTTTATAATCAGTTTTCCAAATTTAACTAGTCCCATCCACCCCAAAGCTGTGTATGAAGGGCACGGGGATACGCTTTGCACAAAGCAGAAGTGAGCTGACACTACTCATCCTTACTGTCCATTGCACTCAGTGCCTGGACTGTTTCACAAATCTAAATGTTTGCAGCAGTTGGGAGCAAACATACATTAAACGTACCACGTAGAGAAAATTGAACCTTCTTTCCTTTTTCTGATAATGCCAGTTAATTTTTTTAAAGAGTTTCTCAAGATAAACGTTTTGCATTCACCTAATCCATTTTAAAGTTGAAGGGGAAAGTACGTAAGTAGGAGTTGCTACTTCTGCATAAAGGAAGGTGCATCTGCATACACCGTGAAAAAGTTTCCATTTACAATTCCTGCAGTTTCTATTTTTATTACACTAACTGTAAATATACTCAGTGGTGCTCTTTTGTCTCTTTACATTTTGTGTTTTGCAATTACAACGCTTCTGAGACACTTAAATTTCTGTTGTGGGTTGGTTTCCCCCCCCCCCATTGTATTAATACTAAGTGACATTTAAAATGTGGCCCACACACATTAACCCCACAGTCTTTTGGCAGCTGTTTCGCTGACCTCAGTTGGAGTTCTGCCTGAGTAGCAACTACAGGCAGTGCAAATTTATGTTACTGTGGGGTTTGACTTCCTCTGCGTTCCCATTGCTCAAACGCTAAATCTAGCCCCTTCCCCGGCATCTACGCTGCGTGATAGAAAAGAGGCATTTTCCTTTGCTGCTGGCTCAGTCCCAGCATGGGGAAAGATTTAGTGTGCCAGTGTACCACTAAATCTACCAGCTTGTTGCTTCTGTAGAAAATGCCAGCTGTATCACAGCACGCAGATGTGAGGTGCACAAACTCCCATTCAGATCCAGAAACCCTGCTATTCTTTCTTTTGCATTTGACACTGAATGGCTATTCTTTTGCTGCAAGAGATTCTCTGTGCCTACGGAGGAAGCTGCAGGATAAACAAACTGGAGCTGCACATGTAAAAGTCCAGTAAATAATGTAAAGACATTGAAGATGGCTTTTATCAGATGGTTCTAACTTCTCATCTTCTTAAAATCTTAAGTATTTCACATCACCTCTTGCTACCATATGTAATTAAGGAAAGATTCCGCTCTGTGTAAATACTCTTCCAAAGGAAATGAGAGTTTTGTACATTGGAAATGGAGAATTTAACATAACACAGTTTAACAGACAACCATTGAAGTTAAAGAATAGCTATTGGGTGTTTTCATAAGCAAAAATTATTTTTGTGCAATACCTTAAAAGGTTTGGGGCTACAGCTTGATTAACCTAGTGTTGTTTTTTTAAAATCTATAAACACAGTTCATGCTGGAACAAAAAAAGGACTTCAGGCTTGTAGTTCATTCTGCAATTGGGCCTAACTTTTAGCACAGGACTAGAAAAGTAATACTTAATTCAACAGGGCGACTCCCAAGCATAGAGATTATGTGCAAATTGTGACCCAGAGGAATCAGGATTTAAATTTAAGTCCTGCAAGCACAGATATGCTTATTTGTATTTTTGTGTGTAATCTCATAGTACTGAAGCTTAAGCACTTAAGATGCTGAATTGGGAAGGTACTTGCACTGTCGTTTAGTGGTATTATGCAGTTGTAAATATTTGTAAAATATATGGAGAGTGTTTGGGAGAATGTGTTACTTCACTTACAGTCATCATGAATATACTCTGGGTTATGAATAAAACTGTCCTTTAAGATGCTTTTTAAAATGCCCTCTTTTTCGTTGTGAAGGATGTTGGATATGGTTGCATGATGAATTTTTACATGATACTGTCACATAATTAGTGCTAAGTATTTCACGTATGTTGCACATTTCAATAAATGTTTCTATTTTCTTAAATTTGCCTGTAACGTCTTTTTTCTTTTTTTTTTTTTTTAAACATAACCCAGAGCCATAGCAGAACGTGTGACAGCGTTCACGAGAGCTCTCTAATTCTGGATGCGGTCTGTATTTAGTGGGGAAGGGGGGTGGGGGGGCTGCTTGCAGCCAAGGGCAGCATGTAGGCCGAAAGGGAGAACAATAGTGGTGATTCTCCTTGTGATGAAAAGCATTTGTTACGTGCTTGAGTGGACTGGGCTGTGCTGGGAGAAGACAGTTAAAATATCTGGTGCTGTTCAGATGACAGCCATTACGATAGACACAACTATCCATAAATATTTGAGGAGGGGAAAAAACCAATATTATCCTCTGTTAGGGCAAATAAGAGAGAAAATCCCAGTCAATTCAGAGGAGCTTCTCAGGCTTATCTCCTCCTCCTTCAGGCCGCAGGAGAAACTCTTCTACCAGATAACACAAAATCGAGCTTTCCCACAGTAACCGGCCGCGTGTGACGAGAGGCTGAGCTTTCCATTCTCCTCGCCTTTTTTGCCCTGTTTTCTCCTCCGAGCTCTCGGGGAGCGAGGGCCGGCGGGGACAGAGAGGCAGCAAAAGCCTCCGCACCTCCCTGCTCCCCGCCGCCCTCCCCGACCCGCCGACCCCGGCACGGTGCCCCCGAGGCCTCCTTTGCTGCGTCACCCCTCGGCCAGGAGCACAAGCCGCATTTCACTACATCAACCGCACAGCTCCTACTCATCTCCCCAGCCCGGTGTTCTTCCTTTTGTGTCTCCCCGCCTTACGGAAGAAAGCCGGCCGTTGATCCGTACCTACGCCAACGCAGGAAAGCAGCTGCTTTTGCGCAGCAGCGTGTGCAGGAGGGCCACGGCTCCCCCACATCTCCCTTCTCCCTCTCCTTGCAAGCCAGGCAAACCCGCCTGTCCCCCTCTGGAAGATCAGGCCCCCGCCGATTCTCTCCTGCCGCTGACTGGCCTGCTGGGCCGGGGACCGCCGCACCGGGACATACCTGAGATGCGATTCCTTAAAAAAAAAAAAACCACCAAAAAACCCCCATTAAAACACGGGGAAAGCGATAGCGCTGCGCCGCTCCCGGCGCTGCCAAGCGGGAAACCCCGGAATCCCCGCGCCCGCCGCCGTCAGGGGGCGCTGCTGTGCCCGGCGGCGCGGCCGCTTCAAAGCGGGCGGTGGCGGCAGCGCGGCGGTTAATGGCGCCCGGCTCGCGGCGGGCGTGCCCGCCCCCGCCCGCCCTCACCCCTCCCCGCCCCGCCCTCACCCCTCCCCGCCCCGCCCTCACCCCTCCCCGCCCCGCCCTGCCCTCCTCCTCCGCCCCCGCTGGAGAAAAGCCCGGGAGCGGCGCCCGCCGTGCACACTCCGGTTTCGTGGCTGACGGCGCCGCGGCGGGGGAGGCACGGAGACCATGCCCGGGGCGGCGGCGCCCTGCCGCGGCTCCGCGGGATAGCGCGGGGCTCCGCGCACCTACCGCGGGCAGCCCCGTGCCGACAGAGGCTGGAGCGGCGGGGTAAGGCGTGCTAGGCAGCGGGAGGGGGGAGCTAGGTGCGGGCCGGGAGGTGAGGGTACACCCGCTGAGGCCCGGGGGTAAGGGGGGTGTCCCCGCTCCGTGCCGCGGTGAGGGGGCAGCGGCGCCGAGCTTCGCGGGTCCGCGCGTGGCACCCGCGTCCCCTTACGTAAAGGGCTCTGTCCGCGGCTTCCCGCGCCGGGCTGCGGGCCTCCTCCAAGGGCTGCCGCGGGGCAGAGCCAGTGTTATCCCTGCCGCCCGGGGGCCGCCCCTTCGCCGGCGGGCTGGTGTTTCGGTACGAGCCCGGGGGCGCCGGGTCTGGGGAGCGGTGCAGGGGATATGGCAGATCCCCGGCTGCCTCGGAGGAAGGGGTGCTGCCAGCGGCGCGGCTTCCCGCGGTAGCGTCGGGCACGTAACAAGAACCGGCTACTCGGACTCGCGTGTCCGCTGTGCCGTGACTCCCATCCGTGAGCTGAAGCTGCCTGAGATGCTTCAGCGCCTTGGGGTGCAACAGCCACACCTCGAGAGGGTCGCAGTAACGAGCAAGGGGGCGTGTGGCTTGACATCCACCGCTGATCTCAGGTACAGGTGAGGTGTGAGTTCGGGAAGAAATGGGCTTCTGTGGGTTCCAGCGGTGGAAAAAGTAGGAGTAGGGCTCAGGGTTTGTTCGCGCTTTCCTTGCCTGTGCTGTGCTAGAGATGCTGCCGTGGGGTTTTTGAGATGTTGGAAGAAACTCTATGCATGGTAGTAAGTTTATCATGGAATCATACAGTGCTTTGGGTTGGAAGGGACCTCAAAGATCATCTACTTCCAAACCCCCTGCTATAGGCAGGGACAGCCTCCAGTAGATCAGGTTGTCCTAGCTGCACACCCCTCCTGGATCCCTGATGTCGTTTTGAATCAAGGGCATCTTATTCCTGAAAAATCAGATCCGGTATCGCTCTGGTTTTACTGCTTCTAAAGAACTGGGAGCATCAGTGGGGCAAGCTGGCAGAAGAAGATAGAAGTTGCTTGAATGTCCACTGTATTCTTGGAAATACAGTAATTTTTGCACTGGAACATATTATTCTCTAGTTACTACGAGCATGACTGATTTATAAATAGCCCTATTTGTTTATATTGTCCCCGTGTAGTCAAACAACTGTTTACATTGTGAAATAGATTGCTTCATTTCGCATTAGCTTATCAGTGCTGACCCAGGAGTGGCTACAGCTGAAGTTACAACGGTCTTGGGCAGAGTGCTGCTGGAGAGATTACATCAGTAGTTTGAACTCCCGGTTCCTGGCTTTTGTTTACTTGTCTGTGCTTCTCTCACAGACCTGAGATATAGGGAGGGGGTGGGGAAGAAGGATGCGTGGAGATATGATGGGCTGAGGGGTGGATTTGTGCCTTTAAAGAAAAATGCTTTGTTTATATTTAGATGGGATTTCACAGTGTGGAAGAATTTAAATTACTCTCCTGGTAATGTTGGGGCATCAGTGTTACCTGACTTGAAGTTTGTTAAATACCCAACAGAAGCAAGATTGAGTGAGAAAAGTGGTGGAGAAAGTCTTTGATTTAGCTTAGGAGCTACTTGAAGAAGACAGGGTTTGTTTTCTGGTTGTGGTTGTCCATGACTCCACCCCCTAGGACCAAGTTTTATTCCTTTACCGCTCCTTTCTCTAGCTATTATGTCTTAATATTCTGTTTGTACAATCTGTGTATTGTTCATGAGGGGGAGAAGCCATCTGTGGTTGAAATGAGTACAGTGACGGATGTTTGAACCTGGTATCAATACTCTGAATGAGACATCCCTAGGTAAAACAAAGGGTTGATTCTCCCTCCCCCTCCAATTGCCCTTATTCCTATTTTAGAAGCTGCTAGATCAAATCGTGTTTATTATCTACAAACAAGTTTTGGATTTTTTCCCTTGAAACACAGACTAATATTATGAGTTACCTTCACTCACAATCTGAATCTTGCGTATTTCAATTATTGATGTCAATATTTTTGGGAAAGAAGGGCATGTATTTGCTTAGCTGCTTTTGTTTTTAAAGGCTTGTAGATTTTTTTTTTTTCTCTTACCCCCCCCCATGTTACATTCCAAGCCTTTGTCACATTTTCTGTGGGGTTTTTTAATCACTTCTCACAACTTTCCTTTCAGTCAAACCAAAGGACAAGGCTGGTGTCTTAACCATGAGTTTTGTCTGCAGTGCCATACCAGGGGTATGAATGGCTTCAGTGTATCTGCTGTATTTACAAGAATGCTCTCATCAGCTGGCAGAAAACTGTTGTTTGCCCTCCCCGTGCTGATTCAGGGGAAAAATAATTCTTGCAGTCCTGCAGCTTCATCTATGCCTGTAGACCCTTTCCAAGAGACCTGATGTAACAAGGGAATCAGTCTCTTCTATTTCTCACTATGTTTCCTGTGGAGTAGCACTAATAGTTAGGGAGTTGAGCTAGCAGTCTCTGGTTTGAGGAGATTTGTTTTAACTGTATTCATTTTTGTGTCTCAAGCTACAAAAAGGAAATAGGAAAACCAACCCACTTTGAATGGTATAGCAATTCTTCTGTGTCTAACTTAGGCTGTGGTCAGCTGTTCTTTTTATAAGGCAGGATCCTCTTCTATTCTGCATTGCAGGAGTGAGTGCATAATGTTCATCTTTCCCTGACCTTTTGAAGGAGATCAGACAAAAAGATCATAATGATGATTTCTGTTTTTTCACTTCTGATGGCTGGGAGGAGCTGTTGAAAATACACTTGATCCTCTGGCTGCGTACTGCAAAGTAATGGGAATGATTTTTCTATTTCATAATCAAATCAGATCAGAAATGCTTACAGTTCTTCTGCATATGCAATCAGTGAATACTGGCGCTGGCACTGCTAGTACAAAATGGGTTTTCAAATAGCTTGATTGTTTGCTGATGGTGCCATTTATGGTGGTGACACCATAAGTGTCCTTTCTCAAAAGGGCTAAAGAAAATGAGGAACAGAGAAAGTGAACGGATGTGTCTGGTAGTTTTATTTATTGTGAGTAAAAAAATTCTCATCAGATGATTCTAGTCTTGGCAAGACAGTGTTGCTTCCTTTTTTAGCATCACTTCCGTCTTTTCATTTAAAGAGTAGCAAGTGAGTGGTAGCTTGTTGCATTAAAATACCTGGAGGATAACAGCAGAGTATCACTATGGCAATTTTATACAACACATCCTGTTTGTATTGAAAGGAAATGGCTTGAGATTGAAGAAATGGACTAGACCTTACTTAATGAGATCTTCTTCCTACTCTATGGTATCCAAAGGGTCATCTGAAGTATTTGGGAGTGAAGGTGGATCTTGCTGACTGTCTGGAAAATAACAGATTCTGACTTAGCAGGTTCAGCCAGTATTTTTTTCACTGCATGTACCTGGTCAATTGATCACAGCTTTGCTCATGAGCAGCAAGGCTCCAGATATGTCTTTATATTTACTCTTGTCTCACTTGGAAACTTTATTCGCAGTTTCTGAAGTATTTGGCTTTTCTGTTAAAGACTCCACAATGAGCTGTGATCTGTGAAAGCTGTCACTGTGCTTCTTGCGGAAAGGTTCAGCTGACCTGCCTTCGTCCCAGCTTCAGCCTCCAGTAAATAGGTCATCTGCAGCATAAGAATTGGATAATACCTGACAACTGTGTACACATCCAGCCCTTGTGGAGGACACTTTGTATTCCTCACTAGCTGAATATAAAAGATGAATTTAGCAAAATATTTTAAGGCAATAAGCCATTATTGGCCCACCATAAGCTGCTATATGTTCAGCTTCCTCCTGTGCTTATTTCTGCTGTCTACTTCATGTCTTATTGCTGATGAGGATGTATAGAGAGGGATAAGTCTCCTTTTATGTATATGTATATATATAATGAATGATACATGTAATATAAGTTTTATGCAATATTTTTACCCTTGAATTTCTCCAGACAATATCTGGGAGAGGGCAGATCTGGTTCAGCTGTCAAAAGTGGACTGCATAATGTCCCACCCTCACTGGCTTTCCTGAAGCACTCATAATAATGACTTCTTCTTTTTCTCAGCCTGTTGCCCTTGAGGTACGCCCTCTCCAGATTGGGGTGTGCTGATAATGAAGCCTTCATTTTCAAACAGTGCAGACTTGGAGAAGCTTCCTCCTCTCGCAGGTAGCTCCTACACACAAACTGTTGCTGGTAGGGTAGCAGAAGTGGAGAGGAAGCCAAATTGGTGAATTGCAGAACGATTAGGGTTGGAAGGGGCCTTTTAAGATCATCTAGTTCCAATCTCTCTGCCAAGGGCAAGGGCACCTTTCACTAGATGGGGTTGGTTGCTCAAAGCTCCATACAACCTACACTTGCAGTGAAAAGGAACCTGGGTCTATTTATCCTTTTCTGGTACTTAAAAGGATCTTTCTGGCAGATTGGTCTTTCTGTTCTTATCATAGATGAGCCTGCTGAAGATCCATGTGCGGTGCCGTCCCCAGAGTAACTCAAGGTTCTGGGTCTGGTGTTGCCCTGAGCCTGCTCTCTGGCCAGATGCTCTTGTCTGAAGAACTTTCAGGAAATGCCCAGCTGCTGCCAGGTGTTCAAAGGTTTTATGTGACATCAGGAGGAATTTGACCGCCCCATTTGCAGGCAGAACCACCTGTATACAGTGACCATGCAGGGTGGTGTGGGTGTGCAGAACCCATTCCCTGCCTAAAGGCCTTCTTCCTCCCTGGGGTGACAGGAGAAGTCAAGCAAACACTGCTTAAGGCAATAGTATTTTTCTGGGCCTGATGCTTTAGGCAATGTTTGTCCTCTTAGGAGGAAAATGAATGTTATTTAACCCTGGCTTTCCTTCTATTACTAGTTGAGGAATCAGGTTCCACTTCGCCTTTCTGTACCTGCATGAAGAGATCCAGATGGACTGAGAGTGATGCTCTGACTTGTGTGGTCAGGGTTAGGTCTCCAGTATGATCTTGTAACAGTGCCTGCAACTCCAGACCAAGCTACTTGCAGTCTATGTGTATATATTTTTAGCCTGGGTTTCTAAGAAAATTATGCAAAACTCACCCTGTGAAAGTCTGTCTTTAGCTCTTGTTTTTAATAACTTTTAAGCCTTCTGACCAATTCCAGTTGCATATTTGGGAGGGGGATAGAAGCTTATCTCCAGTAAGCCTACAAGTTTCCTGGCAGTAGGCAGATGGAAAGATGCCTGCTGAAGGCGAGACTGTAGTCTGAACTCTTGCTACCACTTTGACACACTTTCTTAGGAAACTGGATTTTACTGGCTTGGTTGCTTACAAATCAACTTGCACTGTGCTCCTATATTTTTTACTTTTTCTCAAATTAGGCTGTTATTTCCTCTTTGGATATATTTGTGACAATTATGAATATGGAAAAAGAGCAAGTATTTAGTCTTTATGCCTAAATAGGTTTATAATACTGCAGAAAGTACATGATGAGAAATAGCTTTCTGGTTTCTGAAACACCTTAGTACAGTTCTTCATATAATAATGTACTGCTTCTGTTAATTCTCTTGTTAAAATAATTATTTCAAGTCCTTTAATGATTTTTTTTTTCTTGTGATAATGATTCTTTAAAGACCCAGAAACTTTCTGGGTTGCTGTGGTTGTCTTGTATAAGATTGTGTCCTATCAGGTAACAACCTCCATTTGAGAAGCTCAGTCTTATTTCTGCATTTCTCCTCTGTATTTGTTTTGCATAAACATACCCTATGTGACCCTGCTGATGAGCTGATCACCCTTGTGAAGTACTATCTGTTGAATACATCTTAGTCTTTTGTTTTTTTCTTCATGCTGGTTCAACTACCATTGTGCCAGCATCTTACTTTGTGTGGGTTGTATTACTTATCATGCATTTGGAGCCTAAAGGAGGAAACACCTACACCTACTTTCTTCAGATGTATTACACATTGCTTTTGTATTTGTGTAATATCTGTTCTGTTGTGGAAAAAGTGCTGACCAAATGTACATGGTGAGTATGTGTAAAGTGTGTTAGGCTTGTGGAGAGGTAGTCCATATTTTTTTCTAAACCATTGCTTCAATAAAGCTTTTGAATTTTTCCTAACGTTCTTTGCTTCTGATGTTTGTTGACACCTTCAGTTTTGAAAGGCTCCTAGGTAGAATTTCTGTATGTGCTGTGGCAGTGTTCAGAATGTTTAACATCCCATATTTATCTCCTTTCTTCCATGATGGGACATCACACTGGAGCAGCAGTGTTGGCCATGTACCTTGGACAGATTGGTGTCTGAAAATCCATTCTCAAATATTATACCACTGGCTGTTACTGAGGGTGGAGCATAGTTCTCACTTGTTTCACTGTCCCCTTTGTGTCTGCAAAGAGACATTAGTAGGGGGATAATGCTCTTCTCTCGTCTTTTGCTCCAGGTTGACATTGCTTTTGAAAAATCTCACTTCAGAGGGAGCTGCAGTGTAGTTCTAACTTCAGTTCACGTTAGATATTTAGCTTAATATCAAGTTATGACAAATCCTTAGACAACTCATAAATCCAAAGAGTGTGATAGTCTCTTTAGTGAACTGTCAGTTAGCACTAAATATTTTCATCAGTCACTTCACATCCCCATTAGCTCCTTAAAAAGCTGAAGTTCACAGATTTGAATGAAATGTAATGTTTATGGCTGTGTTCCCTGCCTTTCAATTTAGACTACCACTATGAAGCTTCATTATAGTTACAGGTAAGCATGTTTTCAGGCCTTCCTCTTCCTTGGGAAGATCACTCTTCTGGTTTTGCATATCCGAAAGGTCTTTATGGGGCTTTTGGGGTTGCTTTGGTTTTTCTCATTTTCCTCTCAGCAATTCTGTTGTATGAGTCTCTGGGCAAAGGTTTGCCTGTCTGTGGTGCTTTCACTAATGGGAGGTGTTGCTTTTGGATGGGATTGTTCTACATATAGCTGCCAACATAAGGAGAAGCCAACCCATCATGCCTCCTGATTGTACTAATAATAGCATTGTTCCATTTTTCTGGCAGCCAATGCTGCTGCTAGGGGCAGTCCAGGAAGGATAGCTGGAAGGGCAGCAGGGTCATTCAGGATCTCTGCTTTTTCCTCTCACCTTGGTATCTTTTCTCACCCCTTGAGATAGTTAGTTCAATGAAAAGAATGGTTCTGTATTTCTCACTATAGTATCAACTAATTCTGATCTTGAGCTTTAGAAGGAGGGCAAAGATGGTGCTTTTCTTTTTTTTTTTTTTTTTTTCTTTTTAAAAAAAATAACAAACCCAGAACAACCAACCAAAAAAACCAAATCATTTTTGTGCTGCCCTGGACAGTATTACTATAATTACAACTTGGAGAGTGCCAGGGTAAAATATGTGGATGTGCACATCTGGATGTCATATCAAAGTCACATCAGCTCTCATGAAAATCCTCTTCCCTTCTAAATACTAAGGAAGCTTTCATATGGTTCCCTTTATGTGGGTGACATGGGAATT
This sequence comes from Porphyrio hochstetteri, assembly GCA_020800305.1. Lineage (NCBI taxonomy): Eukaryota > Metazoa > Chordata > Aves > Gruiformes > Rallidae > Porphyrio > Porphyrio hochstetteri. The sequence goes on from CM036907.1 coordinate 108,188,961, forward strand.
GTCCAGGCCTACTGACAATAGAGTTTTGGAAGAATTCCAAATAATGAAAAAAGAAATACTGTAGCAGTCAAAGTAACTTCAGGGCTGGAGGGTAGGAAAGCTCTCCAGTGGGACCTGGACAGGTTGGATCAATGGGCAGAGGCCAATGGGATGAAGTTCAACACGGTGAAGTGCTGGGTCCTGTGCTTTGGTCATAACAACCCTAGGCAATGCTACAGGCTTGGGGCAGGGTAGCTGGAAAGCTGCACAGAGGAAAAGGACCTGGGGGTCTTAGCTGATGCTTACCTGAGCATGAGCCAGCAGTGTGCTGAGGTGGCCAGAGGGGCCAACTCCATCCTGGCTTGCATGAGGAATAGCATAGTCAGCAGGACCTGGGAGGTGATCGTCCCCCTGTACTCAGCTCTGGTGCAGCTGCACCTGGAATACTGTGTTTGGTTTTGGGCCCCTCCCTACAAGAAGGGCATTGAGGCCTTGGAGTGTGTCCAGAGAAGGGCAGCAAAGCTGGTAAATGGTCTGGAACACAAGTCTTAAGAGGAGTGCGTGAGAGAACTGGGACTGGTTAGTCTGGAGGAGGCTCAGGAGAGACCTTACTGCTCTCTACAGCTACCTGAAAGGAGGTTGTGGTGGGCTTGGGGGTCAGCCTCTTCTTGCAGGTAAGTAGGAATAGGACAAGAGGGGGTGGGTGCATGTTGTGCTGAGGGAGATTCAGGTTAGAAATTAGGAGAAACTTCTCAGAGTGGTTGGGCATTGGAACAGGTTGCCCAGGGAGGTGGTGGAGTCGTCGTCCCTTGGGGTGCTCAAGGAAAGGTTGGCTGAGGTACATAGTTTAGTAAGTAATACAGGTGATAGGGAGACAGTTGGACTAGATGATCTTTGAGGTCTTTTCCAACCTTAATGATTCTGTGAAGTATGCCTAAATGAAATCTAAGGACTAGATCTTCTCTGGTTTAAAGATTACTGGTAAATATTTTATGGTTTTATTTTTGTGTTTCTTTAATGTTTTAGCCAGTTATGTGAAATAGTTGGTAATCTTGGGGGTAAAGAGGTCTGAAGGAAATTGAGAAGACAACTTTGAAGTACAACTTAATTGCTTCAGAAACAGTGGCCCTACTTTCTGCCCTCGTTAACAGCCTGCATTACTGCAGGAGCCATGTAAAACTGCCAGTAAGTCCAAATGTCCCACTCCATGTAGCAGGCTGTGTGCCCACCGTGTTGGGAGGGGAAGGGGAAAACCAGCATACACAGAGTAAGGCTGTGGATGAGGTGGATGTCTGACGGAAGACAGCATCTTAAAGGAAATACTGAGGCCTACCTGAAGCTGGAAGTCAGGGGCCCGTCTCTAAGCAGATATTAGGAGTGGTGACTGGGAAGGCAGTAGGTATCTGCACTTGAAAGTTGGTGGAGGTTAGTTTGTGACCATCAGCAAGTAGGTCTTCCAAGAAACCTGTGAGAAATGCGCTTTATAGAAGCTGTAGACCTGAGCGAAGGTGTTTGATGTTAGCCAGATCTTTGTGTCTTCTGTCTGAATGTTCCAGTGCTTGAGTGGGAGGAATTTGAAGGCTCCTCAGTGAGATCACAGAATCACTAGGTTGGAAAAGACCTTTGAGATCATCAAGTCTGACCGTTCCAGATCCCTCCCAGACATTCATCAGAGCTTTGATTATTTCCACTCTGTGAAAATATACAGAGCTCTAGTACTTGAACATGGTAAATAGGGTAAGGTGACAATAAGAAATCATGTAGAAGGCTTGTGTTCCTGTTTGGCATGGACATCTTAATTTTGAATGCATATATCAGATACAAATACGTCATCTTTTGATGCATTTATAAATGCTCAGATGGGCTTCATAAAAGTATCTTGTGTGATTGCATCATTATACGCTTAGGGAGTCTAAATGCCTAATTGACTTTCTCTTTAATTGAGGTGGCTCCTGACATTTAAAACTATTATATACCTATGGCGATGGGAAGTCTACAGGGATCAGAAAAGATTCTCTCATTTGTCTAAGAACTTTTTTCTAAATATAGTCTTCTTGTATTTCTCTAAAGTAACAGTTCCTTTCCATAATAATATTACAAAAAAAACCAACCCTCCTCCAGTTTCATTTTATTCCTTCCTACTCAGCAGCCATTCAGTACACTGAAACAAGGAAATGAAGATATTTTCAAATAGGGATACTTTGCATAAATTATTTCCAAAAATACTTGCTGTTTTTACATGTTGACATTTCCTATGGATGTTAACAGTTAAGTCATATAATAGGACTGTCAAAGAAAACAAGATACGAGTTCCTCAGAAAAGAATAATGTAAATATAGTGGTTTTCCTCTCAATACAGTATGCTTTGGCAGATGTCATCCATTCTGAGGAAGTACCACATATGCAGAGAGAGTGGCTTCAGGATGATCTGTCTCAAAATGAACAAGAGCATTGGGCATTGGATGGCACATCCTAAGTGTGTGAGCCCTTATTGCGTGAAGACTTGGTGTGTCTGTAAAGGGGTGGGCAGTGCTGTACTTCGTGACAGGGAAGATGTGAGTTATTTCAGAGCCTTGTCAGAGGATGGTCTGGTGTTACCCATTCTCAATGGGGGCCTTTGACTACGGTGGTGGTATGAATTACAGCATCGCATGCCATGCTATAAATGAGTGGCAGTGTACACAGAGAAGGGGCTGTGTACAGAGCTGTATTTTCCTTCCTGACAGTTCTTGTTTGGATCATTCTGGTCTTTTACACTCTCTCCCTGTGTGTGTAGTGGGGGATGTTGGTTGGCTTACTTCTGAGGCTACGTTGGAGACCTGAGGCAGAAAACTGAAGATAAATCGTGTATCTAATTCCCTTTTCCATCAAAGGACCATAGCCCTTTCAGTCGATACAATGCCTTTGGCAAATGTGCTGATACAAGGCAAGATACAGGGATGAGCACTGGCAGTTGTTGTACAGCTCTAATCCAACAGGTGTAGGGAGACACGTCCCCCCCAGAAAATTTCTAAGGCTATAGGGAGCATATGCTGTGGGATAACACCATTATACCAGTTTCTTCTTGGCCTCCTGTTCAGCTCTGTTTGGTTGCATAGCTCACTGCCAGCCAGCAGTGACCAAACCATTGCCAAGTCTGTCCATCTGGCTGCAGACTATACCAAATGCCGTTGTACCTCTCTAGCTTTGTTGCACAGATGTTTAGTGGCCTAAAAGGGGATGCTCTGTGTATTTTTCTTGTGTGCTCATGTGGCAAAGGGGAATGTAGGTGCTTCAGGACTGCAGGAATGCAAATCTAGGACATTTAAAATTTCCTTTATTACCACCACCCCACCCCCCCAAAAAAAACCCCAAACAAAACAACAAACCACAAACCAACCCCGAACAAAACAAACCTACTCTTTTCCTAGTCAAATACTTTGTGTATTTCAAGGTATCTGAGATGAGCAGCAACTTCTCTGGTCCATTTGTGATTGTCAAAATGGGGTCAGGTTTAAACTGTGGAATTGTAGGTCAGGCTCAACCTGCTCTTAGACTTCTGTTTGATTTCTTTCTAGTTCTTGAAGTGACTGCTGGCTTTCAAAAATACTTGCAAATGGAGGAATTAAAAAGTTATGCTCTCATACGTATCTGAGGGATGGATAGAAGTTTTCCAAAATTCAGAAAAAGCAAAATACAGAAGAAGCATTTCTTTACCTGCACAGCATTAAAAACGTATGAAGTGGTGTGATACGCCTACATCTCCCTTTTTATAGGAATCCATACAATATTTTAACAATTTCACTGCACCTGAAGATCATCTGGAAAGATTACAAAACCTTCTCCAGTAAGATAAATATGAAATGCTGATTTCATTATGTTAACAGTAGGTTTTAATTGTTTGTTCTTCACCAGAGGGGAAAAATATATATATACACAAGGTATTTTTCCATTCCAACTCTTTAATGAGCAGGTGTGTACGTGGGGGGAGTTGTCGTCTTGTGAAGGCTTAATTGTGAGTGCTTTTTTATTGCACATATTATTGCAAACCTGGTAGTTAAAACCAAGTTAAGACCACCTCTTCTTACAAATCTAAAATGACAAAGCTTTTGCAAGTGCATCCAGGAGTTAGTGGAGTAGTAATAGCTGTCAGGTTTAAAGCAAAGTAGGTAATTAAATCTTCTGGCCTGTCGTGTTAGAGATGTAATATATTTCCCTGTTTTCAGCACACAGTATCTCATGTATTAGTATGAGTGGATCTATTAAGATACCTTTTATCACTGTTTTGAGCTTTTCTGTCTGCATGAAAATGTGTAGCTGCTTTCTGTAAAAACCTTTTAAAGACCTTCCCACTTCTGATCTGATAAAAAGTGTCTTATAGTCATGAACCAGCCAGATGAATAGCTGTTCAGCTGTAGTAACCTGAAAACTCTTCCAAGAGAAAATGATGCAGTATATGTAAACCTGCGGGTTTAAAGGAGGGGAAGGATTGTGGTGGGCAGTAGCTTCAGACTCTCTTCCAGGGAATCTATGGGAATTTCCCCTCCCAGTGTGATCCACACTGAGCAGCAGGGAGCTTTACTCAAAGGTCATAGGGCTTTGCTAAGCAGTATGCTTAAGGTCTGCTGAAGTGTTTTAACATGTAACTATGTGTAACCTCCTTGGCACAGGGATCATAAGCCATGGGTTTGGTTGCAGCACCTAAATACCTTGCACAGCAGAATTTGCGTCTGAGGAGCTAATTGTGTCCCTGGCTCCCACTGGAACTGTCAGTGCAGAGGGATCTCGTCTTTTGCCCCGTTTCTCCCCTCTTTCTGTAGGGGTGACAGGGTAGGACTGTATGTGATCCACTCTCCTGGCAGGGCTAAGGAGACTGGTGAGGACAGTGTTGCACATGATCACACGTTGTCACTCCCATAAGTAAAGGTGAGAATCCAAAGCTGAAGTTCCCTCTTGTGCATACAACTTGTCAAACTTTATCCTTTTTCCTATGTGTCCTTTAGCTTTGGTCCTTGGACACTGTGGCTGCTGGGCTGTGAGCTGCATCATCAGCTCTGACAGGATGGAGTGGGGAGAGATGAGTTTCACAGCCATTCATGCCTCCAAGCTACTCTTGGCTGACATAGAAAACAGATGAACCATGGGCTGTCACACAAATACAGAGCAGATCCCACAGCCTTTCTTTCCGCATCTGTCACTGGTCCTGTGCTGAGCCTGACGCAGGTTTTCTAATTCCGCCTGTCAGCTTGTGGCTCTGTACAATAGTGCTTTCTTGTTGGGAAAACCGAAACCATTACAGCACGTCAGCAAAAGCATGCCGGGTGAATGGAACAGCAGCTGACTGCAAAGTACAAACAAGGAGGTATCTGTGGGAAATAAACTGGGAATCAAGATGCTCCAGAAAGACTGGGATGAGACCAGACACCGTGTTTTCATTTGGAAGACAGAAGCTTAAAAAAATAGTCAGATCAGGCTGTTTACCAGTCTGCCATTCCCAGATTTTAATAAACAAGCAGTCACAAAGAAGTATTTCTTTGTTTTTGATGAGTAAAACCACAGCTAGGTATGCTGGGTGTGCCTGAGTGCAGTCACATTTCTCAGTGACAAGTTTTCCGGGCATCTGTAGCGTGGGAGACTGCATCCTGGAAAGCAGCAGCTCTGCAAAAGGATTGTACTGGATACAGAGCTCTGTTACCAATGCTGTGTTGAAAGGAGAGGGCTAGTTTAATCCTTGGCTGATGCGATTTATAAAATAAACCTTTTTCTCTTTACGTGGCATTAATGACAGTAATACTCAAATTCTGTACCTGGTCCTAGTTTTCACATCTTTCAAATGTCTTTTGAAAACATGCAGGAGGTATAGAAAGAGCCACAAGAATTTAGTGCTGAAAAAAATTCCTGGTAGTGATTTGAAGTGGTAAGGGTGGGGTATGAGCAGCTCTTTTTTCCTGAATTTGTCTTTCTTGTGTTTATTGGAACCCTGTTCAGATAATTTTAGGACAAACTTCATCTTGTCCAAAGATAAATGTCTAAAATGGATCGGATGGATCGATCTGTCAGATCTATCTCTGTGCAATAGATTACTCTGTTGCTGATGGATGGCAGTGTTGCTGGCTGATTAGAAGTAGGCAGCTGGCTCTTAAACACTGGCAAAAAATGATGAAGAGAAAAAGTGCTGAGAAGGTTATCACAATTGTGGAGAAGGAATTTGGGCTTTTACATGAATTAAACAGCATAAAATGACAAGGTGACATGCAGGGGAGGTGTCTGTTGCTTATGTTCCTTCAGAAATACTTCTCAAAGTCATATTTTGTTGGTTGAAGCCCAGGAAAAGGAGAAATATCTTAAGTGCTTGGATGAGCATTTTAGTTGTCTGACAGATCATAAGGAATGGACTGTATTTTATGTATGTTATGGATGTTCTTTATACAGGACTTGGGTGTTCAGGTCCTGTTGACCATCAGGGTCAGCCTGCAGGCTGGGGCACTGGCGGGATGCTGGCTAATCAAGAAAGAGCCTCTTGGGAAAGCTTTGTGTGGGAGGGGAGATAAGGCATTTGTCTGGCTCTGTGTAGAGCTTAACCTAGCAGCTGGATATCTCTGAGGAAATGTCAGAGAGGAGGACTGAAATTTCCAGTTTGGATAAGGAGAGGGAGATTGGGAATAGGAGGTAAATCTGTGAGGTCCTGCTGGCAAAAAGGTGGCTGAAGTTTTGTGGCTGGAATAGATTGCCTGGGAGCAAGCAGGAGGGGAGACATGCTACTGATAAAAAGGGAATTATTTCCTCAGGATCCCTCTTGCCTGTGAAAGATAAAAGTGGGAGAGGAGGCTGCAGGATGGCAGCACTGGTGAAGTAAGTAGTTAGTGCAGTGGTGGGTGCTGGCAAGGGCAGGATTTTAAGAGGATGAAAGAGGTCAGCAGACGCCTGGATCGGATGAAGCTGATGCAATGACTGAGAGTTCTGGCCAGGACAAGTTCTGTGCTAAGAAGGGCTGGCAGAAGAGCTGGAAAACATCTGTGGTGGAGCTGTCTGGATGCAGCTTAAACACTAGCCATACTTCAACAGTATGAGAAGAGACTGAGTATCTTAGCTGCCTTGACAAGAAAGTATCATATGCTAATTTCCTATACTCTCCTTTTATTTTTTTACTTTTCTCCTCCTCCCTATTTGGAGTGTGAGAGTGTGGTGGGTTGACCGTGGCTGGAGGCCGTGTGTCCCCCAGAACTGCTCTATCACAGCCCTCTTAAGCTGGGTGGGAGAGAAAATACAACAAAAGGTTGAGAGAAGGATCGATTACTGTCATGGGCAAACCCAGACTTGAAGTGGGGAAAAAAATAATTTGGTTTATTATCAAAGTAAGGTAATGAGAAACTAAACAAAAAAAAAACCCAACACCTTAAACCACCTTCCCCCCCCCACTCCTTCTTCCTGGGCTCAATTCCACTCCCTGTTTCTCTCCTTCCTCCCCTTGAGCAGCACAGGGGGATGGGGAATGGAGGTTGTGGTCAGTTCATCACATGTCATTGCTGATGCTCCTTCTTCAGGGGGAGGATTCCTCACACTCTGCCCCTGCTCCAGTGTAAGGTCTCTCCCATGGGAGATAGTCCTCAAACTTCTCCAGTGTGGGCCCTTCCCATGGGGTGCAGATCTTCAGGAACAGACTGTTCCTGTGTCGATCCCCCACGGGGTCACAACTCCCCCCAGCAAACCTGCTCCAATGTGGGCTCCTCTCTCCATGGGGCACAGGTCCTGCCAGGAGTCTGCACCAGCATGGGCTTTCTACCAGGTCACAGTGTCCTTCAGGTGCATCCACCTGCTCCAGTGTGGGGTCCACCATGGGCTGCAGGTGGAATCTCTACTCCAACATCACAGTGTATGGGCTGCAGGTGCACAGCCTGCCTTAACATGGTCTTCTCCATGGGCTGCAGGGGAATCTCCTCTGCACTGACCTTGGTGTCTGCAGAGCTGTTCCTCTCAAATATACTCACTCCTCTCTCTGGCTGCAAATGTTCTTGGTGTTTTTCCTGCCTTCTTAAATCTTGTTATTCCAGAGGCGCTACCCCACCATCACTGATGGGCTTGGTGCTGGCCAGCTGGAGCTGGTTTGCCCTGGCTCTACCAGACCTTGGTGAAGTTTCCAGCAGCTTCTCACAGAAGCTATCCCTGTAGCCCCCTTCCCTGCTACCAAAACCTTGCCCAATAGAGAGGGGCATAACTAGAACTGCTGGCTGAAGGTCTAAATTGAAAGATGGTCAGCGGCTGCAGCTCTTCAGTTAATTGGCCTTCCCACTGTTAGAGGAAGTGGTGGATCTCTTTAGGTGCCCAGCCCAAGGCACATGGTTAATGTGGACAGTATTTGTTAGCCACATGAAACTACTTGTCTTGCTTCAGAAATGGGTAATATTTTGTGGCATTCAGGTCCTAATGCATCCACTGGCCCTTTTGACCTTAGGCTACAGGAGGCGGTTTTCTTATCTTACAAGTAGATATGCTGTAATGAAAATAGTTTGTCACTTCTTTCTTCCTAAAATGTCAAGTGAATGTGGGAAGAGGGCAATAACACGAATTTGTTTGATTTCCTAATTTTCAAGCAGGATTTCTAGCACAGAAGCAAGCAGGAGGGGAAGGTTCAGGTGAGGAGGATTAAGCAAGAAGGGAGAAGAGAACCTCTTTTCAGGGACATTACTGTTGGTTGAATAACTGATTGGTAGCCTAAAATGTAATAGTGTAACATGCTCATTGTAACTGGAAGACCAGAATCTTGTGTGGTTTTTAATTTGTGCTACAAATTAATTCCAAGCTATGTTTTTCTAGGTTTGGTAACAAAGGACATGGTTTATGTTAAAAAAAAATAAAATCTACATACTTCGTTTGAGGATATACATGTTGAGTATTCACTGGAAAGAAGCTGACCCAATGATTTGTCTCTCAGAAATAAGACTGTTGAATAAATCTGAAAATGGGAAATATCTTGAAGTGAAAATAGGATTCCTGCCAATTGCTGTGTGCTGAATTCCTCCTCTTCCCTGGCATCTCATTGCATTTATTAAAATGCTCTGCCTACAGACTGCTTTTGCTCAAAGTATTGGGCTTTGCATGTGTTTTTGTATGTTATGTTTTCCTGGTATGGCTTCTAGAAATGTTTTGCCAAGTCTGTGGAAAGTTGTTGTAGACCACTGTTGGTTTTGTACGTAAGAAGTCCCTGATTCTAGTGTTAGATATGATTTGGGATCCTTCAGAGTATGCTCCCCGAGGTGCTGGGTTACGGGGGCTGCAGCTGTGTAAGATGATAGTAAAATGTAATTTTCCTGCCCAGGCTTGGAAATCATTACATTAAAATAATAATAGATTTCTTGTTCGTTAGGATTAATCTTCCCAAGCTGGTAAGTACAAACTGAACCGGCGAGTGCAGAGAGTAGAAAGGGTTAAAGGTGAATTTGTCTTCCTTCACTACTACACAATTTTAAAAGCTCATTGACAGAAGGGAGCTGTTAGTTCCGGTTTTATACAGTCCATCTAAATAAAGTCTGACCCTTATTTTTTGTTTTTCAGGCTTGTCTAACACTACTTTGAGCCAAATTCCTAGACTGGTTGGTGCTTTCTCATGGGATCCCTGTGACTGACAAAGGAGAGATTGTTGTGGTAGGCGTTTGCATTGACTGTCTTGACAACGCTTGGCCTGGGCACAGACAGATGAAGTTTCCAATGCAGCCGCTCTTTCACAGGGCTCCTGTGCCAACAGGAGCTCCAGGGGGAAGTGCCCGAGACATGGGGGTTTATAGTCTGTGGAATTGCGGTTGTGTTCCCCCATAAAAATCAAACCCATGTAGCCCAAGCTACTACAGAGGAAACTTGTTAAAGTTTGCTTTTAATTATGGAGCTCTAGAATGAAAAGGGTTGGTTCATTTACCAGTTGAATGTAGGAAGACAATAAAATCTGCATTCCAGTTAACTTCCTAACAGAGTCCAAGGTGCAGAAAGACTGGTTTTGGTGCAGTTTGATACCTGTCTCCAAAGCACAGTTTCACAGTACTACCTAAAATAGGTTCACACTAGGTTTTTATTTTCATATCCTTCTGACCTATATGTTATCTGTGTCTTAATATCTCTATAACACAGCCTGTTTTGCTTTTGTATATGGTCCTGGATTTAATAATGTCCCACAAAGCTACATTTTTCAATCACTCCAAATAAAGAAGTGATTTTCTTTGAGACAGTTGCAGGTCTATATGTACTCCATAGCAAATTGTTGATATATTTGATAAATGCATTTCCAGTCACTTAAAAACAAAACAAATATTTATCATCTTGTCTTTTCTAGAAGGCAGTAAGAATTCTGTTTGAATAATTAAAGTCTGTTCACTTTTCTTTTTGCAATCTGGAAAAGATCATCCTGTAAATATCACCAGAGCTGGAAGTGCTACATTATGCTGACTCTAATCCATGGCTGCATGCAGAAATAATGACATTTGAGATTTTTCATTTGCCTGAGCTCATGATTCGCTGTTGGTAGCTTTCCATTTTCCCAAGCAATGCCACTTGCACATGCATCTTCTGGAAATAGTTTTGAAAAGTCATATGCTGACAGATTTAAAGTGGTTTTTTTTCTCCTTTCAAACTCATGTTTTTGGCTTAATTATTGAAGTGTAATGATGTTTGCTTGACTTTTCACAAGAGGTTTTTTCCCTGTGATCAGAAAAACACAATCATGACCTCATTGGCTTGAATTTAGGTATTGAGGTTTTAATATAACAAGTTGTACACTCTGCTTGAGTAACATGTCTTAGCATAAAGAAGTACTGTTTAGTTGTAAGCTTGTTGAAGTGGTTTTCAACTGGGGATTTTTTCTGCCTACGTTTTTAGTACTAAGTGAAAAAAAATCTTATTTTTCCACATCTTTTTTACTAGCAAAGAACCAAAAGAGAGATTGAACATAATTTAAAACAAATGTCTGATACAGCTTGCTGTATCCCTTGCTTAAAAAGCAAGTTGAGGTTCAAAAAACAATTCTACAGTGTCATTGCTTTTGTTTTATTTCATCTAGTTGGATCAGCTTGTACTCACAGCCCTGTTTCACTTGTCTGCTGAGGTGTTGCTAAAGATCCCCAAACCCCTCCAGGCACTTTCTGAAATACAAGGGGAAAAGTGTACATCAAGTACTCTCAGGACCCCTGCCCCCTCTCTTGGAAAAGCATGCAGAGCTGGTCTGTTGTCTTCCTTTTTCTTAAAGAAGTAGAAACTTCAGTTTAGTGTCATTGTTCTGGCAAATATGAAACAACTCTGGGCTGCTATGATCTTTTGTGGGCTTCTGTGATCAATGTGAGAGGAGCTCTGACACACCGTGCACATACACAGCTGAAATCTGCCTTGAGGTTTTTGAGTCCTGCTGCTGCCTGCCAGCCCAACGGCACTGAAATGGCTCTGAAGGATTACAGGAATGGAGCATATCCTGGCAGAGGTCTGTGTTGGAAAATATTTGTGGCATATGGATGGTCATGAGGTATTTGCGTAACAAGCAAGAACGTACTCTACATAGTTCAGGCTATTAATACAAAGCAGGGGAGTGTTGCCCAGCAGACCAGAGCCCACCACTCCTGTCCATACCATAGTAAATGTACTGGCAGGATTTGTTGATCTTTCCAAAGTGTGTAGAGAAAAGCTTGTGCGTCTCATCATCTTTAGAGATGCTTTCATACATGTAGCTTGCTCCTGCTCATTAGTAGAAAGAGAAGGGAGCAGATGGGGAAAGCTAGTGCCAGTAAAAGGCAAAATTCTTCTCTAATGATCTAGCATTGGCTTGAAATTGTGGGGTTTTCTTAGAGTTGTTTATTTCTATCTCATTGTTTATAACCTTAAAACAGTTATGTTTTTTTGCTGTGGAATAAAGTAATCAAAATATTTTGGTTTTACTTCATGTAACATTTTCTAAGTAGCTGTCTGTAACCCTAATGGCAGCTGAGACCTCTGTAACTGAGTCAGTGTACTGTAATTTAGTGACAAGTGTGCAGTGTGGATGATTAGCTTCAGTGACACATTCATAATTTGCATTATTAGTAGTATTATGTTGTGTCTTGTAGCAGTAGCCGAAGGCGGCATAGCTTGGCTCAGTCCAACACAGAAAACTTTCACAGCTAAAATGAAATTTAGTAAAAATGTAAATATTATCTGCCTACATAAATCAAGTAATGTAGTTTCAGGCCTGTGACAAGAAGTAAGAACTGCACTGCAGAGGTCACAAACATTTTCTGTGGTGACAGCCACAAAGTAGAGTTTGGTTTTAATTCTAGTTCATGAAGCAGAATGTGAAAATTAACCTATTTGATTTAGTCCCCAGAAAATTCCCCCATCCCAATAGCAAAGAAAGGTTTGAAGGTGGGAAATTGCATTTTTTTAATAGTAGGCAAAATTTTTCAAGTATATAAAGTATGTATTTGTCAGCTTGTTCAAGAGCCATCTGTGTTTCTTTGGTTGCCTGGCTGTTGATATGTGAGGGCCTGTGGCTTGTGCAGAGCAACATGGAGTGGCTGCCACTACCCAGGCAGTGGCTTGTCAGTCTTCAATGTTTTTAATTCTTAGTTCTGAAGGTCTCACTATTACTACAGAAGGACTTAGCATCATATTGAAACAAATTGACGTAGGTTGCATTTTTGAGGTTTTATTCCAAATACTGGAGATTTTATCTTTTTGGGGTTATTTTCTCATTTTATTTTTTTTTAAACTAGTATTGGTTTCCAGTAAGTTCAACTGGAGTAAGAGGTTTTGGGGTTGTACTGTATGCCAAAAACTAAATGGGAGATTTATGTCCCTTCCTTTTGCAGTTTGTAGAACTGAAATCTGACTGCAAATGTTTGGGGTTTTTTAAGAGACTCTGTGTACATGTGAAACTGGCTTTCTGAATAGTGTGTTACAGGTTCTGGGTAACCAGCCACTTTCCTGTTACCAAGTGGTTGGGAGAGTCAGTGGGGTTGAGAATAGGTAACTTTCTCCTGTTCAGCAGGCGTGAAGGGAGTAGAGGACACCAACTGCTGCAGATGCACAAAGCATCAGGGAAAAGCAGAAGCAGTAGGATTCCGGTATTTAAATGTGTTGGAATGTACTGGCAATCTGCAAAGTAGGGAAAGAGGCACAAGTCAAGACACTTGTCTGCTGTTGTGTATTTTGACCTTCATAGAGAAGAGTTAGGCAACCACTGCATACCAGTCCTTGCAGCAAACATCTGTCTTGGGTAAAAGGGTCTTGTGGTTGCATAACAAACTCAGTTCCTGAGCTTTCACAAGCAGAAATTAATTTTTCTCTATTTTTTAATGCAACTTAGACAAATTAATTACAGCAGTACTTGAAATTTTCATGCCCTTTCCTAGATTCAGACATTAAGTGAGGCCTCTAATTTTGACTGATCAATTTTTGATTCTCCTGTTAGTATATTGATCCCAACAGGGATTGCTGTATTGCTCAGTATTACTGAATCATCCCCCCATCCCCAATAGCTAGAAATTGAGCTCTTCCTTCTTTTTTTTCTTTAATTCTTGCTTGCTTTCTGCATGTCTCAATTCAGTTTCACTCTCCTGTAAAATTTGCACATTGGCTTGAAATAATCCTTCAGGATAAAAACTGGCAGTGGGAATGAAGGTGCCAAAGAGCTTTGCCTCCCAGAGAAGGGGGACCTGTCAGCGTCATCCCTTTGCTGCCATGATGAAGGCTGATGTACATCTTGCCATGTTCATCGGCAATCCTTTTAATGACTACATCATAATTTTGAGGTGCTGGTTCCCATTTCTGTAAATTCCAGCACCCAAGGCTGTTGGAAGCCATAATGCGGCAGGCAAACTATGACCTGGTTGCCATAACAGAAACATGGTGGGATTGCTCCCATGACTGGAGTGCTGCAATGGATGGCTACAAACTCTTCAGGAGAGACAGGCAAGGAAGGAGGGGTGGTGGTGTGGCTCTATACGTTAGGGAATCCTTTTCTGCCACTGAGATTGTGACTAGGGATGATAACATTGAATCCCTATGGGTAAAGATCAGAGGAAGGGCTGACAAGGCAGACATCCTGGTGGGCGTCTGTTATAGACCGCCAAACCAGGATGAAGAGACAGATGAGGTGTTCTACAAGCAGCTGGCACGAGCTGCACGGTCATCAGCCCTTGTGCTCATGGGGGACTTCAACTTCCCTGACATATGCTGGGAGTACAGCACAGCACAGAAGAAGCAGTCTAGGAGGTTTTTGGAGTGCACAGAGGATGCATTCCTGATGCAGCTGGTCAGAGAGCCCACAAGAGGAACTGCCCCGCTAGACCTACTGTTTGTGAACAGGGAAGGTCTGGTAGGAGATGTGAAGGTTGGGGGCTGCCTTGGACAGAGTGACCATGAAATAATACATTTCTCAATTCATGGTGGAGCTTGGAGGGGGAATAGTAAAACTGCTACCTTGGACTTTCAGAGGGCAGACTTTGATTTGTTCAAGAGACTGGTAGGGGGAGTCCCTTGGCATTCAGTCTTAGTGAACAAAGGGGTACAAGAGAGCTGGTTGCTCTTCAAGAAGGAAGTCTTAAGGGCGCAGGAGCAGGCGGCCCCCCTGAGCCGCAAAATGAGCCGGCGGGGAAGAAGACCAGCGTGGATGAATAGGGAGTTACTCTTGAGGCTCCGTGAGAAAAAGAGAATCTACCGCCTGTGGAAGGAGGGACGGGTAACTGAGAATGAGTTCAAGGAAGTTGTCAGGATGTGTAGAGGTGAAATCAGAAAGGCAAAAGCCCAGCTTGAATTTAACCTGGCCGCTGGGGTGAAAAAGAATAATAAACTCTTTTATAAGTACATTAACAGTAAGAGGAGGACAAAGGAGAATATCCACTCTTTACTGGATGAGGCTGGGAATGTGATCACTGAGGATAAGGAAAAGGCGGAGGTTCTGAATGCCTTCTTTACGTCTGTCTTTAAAGGTCAAACAGATCCTCAGGGTACCCCTCTCTCTGACCTGGTAGTCTCAGCTGGGGAGCATGCTAACTCCCCTGTGATTCTGGAAGAAACAGTCAGAGACTTCCTACTCCAACTGGACTGCCACAAGTCCATGGGGCCGGATGAGATCCACCCGAGAGTGCTGAGGGAACTGGCAGAGGTGGTAGCCGAGCCGCTTTCCATTATCTATCAGTCCTCCTTGCTGACTGGTGAGGTCCCAGAAGACTGGAGGCTTGCCAATGTGACTCCCATTTACAAGAAAGGTTGTAAGGAGGATCCGGGGAACTACAGGCCTGTTAGCCTGACCTCGGTTCCAGGGAAGGTTATGGAACAGATAGTCTTGAGGGAGATCATGCGGTATGTGCGGGATGGCCAGGGGATCAGGCCTAGCCAGCATGGGTTCATGAAGGGCAGGTCCTGTTTGACCAACCTGATCTCCTTCTATGATCTAGTGACCCATCTGCTGCATGAGGGAAAGGCTGTTGATGTGGTCTACCTAGACTTCAGCAAAGCCTTTGACACTGTCTCCCACAGTATTCTCCTGCAGAAGCTGGCAGCCCGTGGCTTGGATGGGTACACCCTCGGCTGGGTAAGGAGCTGGCTGGAGGGCCGGGCTCAGAGAGTGGTAGTAAATGGAGTTAAATCCAG
Source organism: Porphyrio hochstetteri (assembly GCA_020800305.1). NCBI lineage: Eukaryota > Metazoa > Chordata > Aves > Gruiformes > Rallidae > Porphyrio > Porphyrio hochstetteri. The sequence goes on from CM036907.1 coordinate 108,204,522, forward strand.
CTGGCGACCGGTCACGAGTGGTGTTCCCCAGGGGTCGGTGCTGGGGCCTGTCCTCTTCAATATCTTTATTGATGACCTAGATGAGGGCATTGAGTGCACCCTCAGTAAGTTTGCAGATGACACTAAATTGGCTGGGAGTGTGGATCTGCCTGGGGGTAGCGAGGCCCTACAGAGGGATCTGGACAGGCTGGAGAGCTGGGCTGAAGCCAATGGCATGAGGTTCAACAAGAGCAAATGCCGAGTCCTGCACTTTGGCCACAACAACCCCAGGTAGCGCTATAGGCTTGGGGCGGAGTGGCTGGAGGACTGTGTGGAGGAAATGGACCTGGGGGTACTGATTGATGCACGGCTGAACATGAGCCGACAGTGTGCGTGGGTGGCCAAGAAGGCCAACGGCATCCTGGCTTGCATCAAAAATAGTGTTACTAGTAGGAGCAGGGAGGTAATTGTCCCCCTGTACTCAGCACTTGTGAGGCCGCATCTCGAGTACTGTGTTCAGTTTTGGGCCCCTCACTACAGGAAAGACATTGAGGCTCTGGAACGCGTTCAGAGGAGGGCTACTAAGCTGGTGAGGGGTCTGGAACACAGGCCTTACGAGGAGCGTCTGAGGAAGCTGGGATTGTTCAGCCTGGAGAAGAGGAGGCTTAGGGGAGACCTTATAGCTCTCTATAACTTCCTGAAGGGAGGTTGTAGTGAGCTGGGGGTCGGCCTCTTCTCCCGTGTAGGCAGTGACAGAACTAGAGGGAATGGTAGCAAGCTGCGCCAGGGGAGATTCAGGCTCGACATTAGGAAGCACTACTTCTCAGAAAGGGTAGTCAGGCACTGGAATGCACTGCCCAGGGAGGTGGTGGAGTCACCAACCCTGGGGGTGTTCAAGGAAAGACTGGATGTTGTATTGAGGGATATGGTTTAGTGGGAGCTAGTAGTAATAGGTGAATGGTTGGACTGGATGATCTTCTAGGTCTTTTCCAACCTTGATAATTCTGTGATTCTGTGATTCTAAGGAAGAAGCAGGTTGGTGGCTGTCATGTCACAGGCCAAGTTGAAGTAGTTTTCTCAGGAGGTTGTGGAAGGAACTTACACAGGAGCTTTGAGCCCTCTGTCCTCACTGTTCCAAGCACAACACCTGCTTCTCAACTCAGCTTTAACCAAAAACACAAAGCCAGCCTCCCTAGAAGAAAACACTTCAAGGCAGGAAAGCACAAACTGTTTATGACACAGGATAATTATGTGCCTTATGCACTACATACCACTTTGCCAGCTTTTTTCCATCTGTTAAGACTCCAGTCACTGCTGGTGTTGCAGGAACCCAGGCCTCCTAGTTGTTTTGGGTCACTAGCAGGTATTGGTGCATCCTCCTCATCACAGGTCAGTTGATTTAAGCCTATGGTTAGAAGTTAAGTCCAGGTTGTCACTCAGTATTGAAGTGTTCTGCCCAAGCGCAAAAGCTTGTATTTCTGACCAGCATGAGGGGAAGAGGTCTCTGCCTAGCAGCTTGAATTCTCTCTCTAGTGCTGTTTTTCTGTGACCCTAATCAATTCCTTTTATATTGTTTTGTGCTTTTTTTTTTCTACTGATTGTTTTGGCTGCCTTTATTGGACATTTTTACAAATGGTTAGTTGCTTTTATTCATTTGCTAACAACCACATAGTTAGAAGCTCTGTGTGCTTTAGATGTTTTTAGATCTTGTATTTGGATGTCTCTTGCTCTGTACATCCTTCTCATTTTCACTGTCTTCTGTAGACTTTTATTAGTAGTTTTTGTTCTTTTAAAGTATGGGTAGACTACAAATGTGCCAGTACTTACTTACCTAGTTGCTTTGTCAGTCATATCCCCAAACTCCCCATTAACTCAGTTGTGTGACTTGAGCTATTAGACCTAAGAGACTTAAAGCTTATGTAGCATTGCTTTGGCTTACAGCTGGTGCAGTACGTCTGGTACAAGAACTTCCCTATTCTCCATTGAGAACAGTTTGGTATTGGGCTGGTTTTGGCCGGTATAAAGTTAACTTTCTTTGTAGTAGCTGGTATAGTGCTGTGGTTTGGATTTAGTGTGAGGATAATGGTGATAACAGATCTTTTTAGGTGTTGCTAGATAGTTGCAGTGTCTGCACCAAGTCAAGGACTTCTCAGCTTCTCACGCCCTGCCAGGTGCCCAAGAAGCTGTGAGAGCACAGCCAGGACAGCTGACCTGACTGGCCAGAGGGATGTTCCCTGCCAGAGAATGTCATGCTCCATATGTAACTGGGGAAGCAAGCTGGGATCAGTGCTCAGACTGAGGCTCAGGTTTTTTTCACAGGTGGTGAACCAATTGTTTTTGTGCATCACTCATTTTATTTTATATTTATCACTTTGATTAACACTTTCCCTTTGTTATTGTTAAAATGCCTTTATCTAGACCCATGAGGTGTGCGGTTTGATTTGGTTTTTTTTTTTTTTTTCATTCCTCTCCCTGTCCCGTTGGCAGGGGAGGGTTGACTGAGCAGCTGCGAGGTGTTTACTTATTGCCTAGGGTCAAACCACAGGTATGGATGAAAGAAACCCTGAATTTCCTATCTTCTCTTCCACTGTGGACTCTTCCAACCCTGCCTTGCACTGGCCTTGCCCCCACCTAAATGAGATCAGAAGCCCACCAAGTAACTTCTGTTCAATTTGTGATGCTCTTGCTCCCATTTGTGCCAAGCGTAAAGGAGATGCCCTTATGTGTCCATTTTTAAACAAATGGCTTGTTCCAACTCTTTTGGAGAAGCAACACCCAGCTACTGTGCTCCTCCCTCTTGTTTCCAAAGTAGTACTGCTTTGCTCTTGAATCTACTTGATTGGTTTCTTGCTGGAAGGAAACTGAAGGACTGTCTTTGCCAATTAATGAGGGAAAAATCCATAGACAACTTCAGTTAACCAAGGATTTCAGAAAACAAATGTGGGATACCTTTGATGATTAAACATTTGTTCTTTGGTGGGGGGCAGGGGAGGATGTCTTTAAATATGGAATAGGAATTCAGAGATGTTCCAGGGTTAGTTCCTTCCTTCTGAAAGGCTTCTTCCTGTCTGTTTTAATATTGACAAACTATTTCATTCTGAAAGCATGTAGAGCTCTTCTAGCCAAGCACTTATTGTCTTTTGACCAAAAAGAAGAAAAAAAATCTGGAGAATTACTTCAGGCCTGTGACACAGCTTACTCATGTAATAGTCTATCTTTAGGAACATTAATAACCATATTTGAAATGAAATTTCTATTATTGGCCTCCTAGATTGCTGGGTGCAATAAAGTCAACCAAGAGAGAGCAATCAGATTGAGTTTGTTACTAGGAATACATAAAAACAAACCACAAAAGCTTATTTTAAGTAGTGGGTTGCAGCCCGTGTTGTTGAGAACCTCTGGAACAATTCCTTTCCAAACATTTCTGTTTTAAACTGGCATGTCAGGCCACTGTGGCTGCTCTTTCATGGCCTCCTTAACATAAAGCACTATAGTGACCATTAAAGTAAATAGGAAAAAGTAACAATTACAAAACCTACCAAAAAAGATTTATTTCTTAGTACAGTGGATTCCCTTTAAATAGGAGGGTATGTCTCAAGACTGGCTGGACAGAATGTGTGTACCATGTTACTTGGCTGGGACCATAATGAACAGCCTCATCTGTGGTCTTCCCAGAAGCTGAAAAGAGGGCAGGCTTCTGTGGTTTAGGCCTTTGTTTGGTTTGGGAAAGCACAAGCTGAACTTGGAAGGATTCCTACTATCTAAAATGTTCAACATGTGGCCCCTGGAAAGTGTAGAAGTCTTTAATAGTTTTTTTTTTTTAATTTGGCCTTTTTAATACTAACTGCTTTATTTTTTTTTAAACATTGAAACTGTAAATGGCTTCACATAATTGGCTTTGTTGCATACAACAGGGAGGAAATTAGGAGTTGGAACTGCTCCGACAAACACTGTTGTAAAGATACTTCCTAAGTATCACCCAAGTGAGTTTTGAGAAAATGGTTGTCCACTAAAGTCAGCTACTCAACCATTTTTTCTTTTGAGTCATGGAACTTAGTAGCAAGGGTGTTAATATCAGTTGAATCCTTTTGTAACTTTGCATTAATGTTAACTTCTGAAACCTGTGGTCTGCTGCAGCATGCACTATGCAGGCATTAAAAAAAAATACCCTTTCTCAGAGGAGTCTGCAGTCTGAGACTGACACTGACCCTACTCTGGGTATATTATGGTGTGGCAAGACCTGATGTAGTGTTTAAGGTAGCTTGTTGGATTCCTGTTAATAAGCGGGCTGTTAGAGGGCCAAGCAACCATCTGAGCATCTGGCAAACTTTTGGAAAGAATTTTTCAGGCATAACTGATGTCTAAAGGGAGAGGCTTGATGTAAATTTTTTTACAGAGGGAGAAGTATGTCTTCAAAGAGCTGTTAGATGTTTTGTGGGTGTTGTTTTTGTGGGACAAATTTTAGTCAGCTTTTAGATAATGGATTGATCACTTGGACTTGTAGAAGGAGCTCATCTTACAAAGTGCTTAGGGAATATATTGTGCGTATCAGTGCTTTAAATGTAAGTGCCAGTGATGTATTTGGTTTCCTTCTTCAGAAAGTAAAATGATTCCATTCTGGCAATGCTAACTTCCTTTAAAAACCATCAGTACTCATTGAGGAATGCTCTTTGTTTGCCTCTTGTTCTTAAAGCTGTCCTTTATAAACCCCTAGAATGATGAGCACAACTTAAGCTGCTCTAGAAATGTTGTCCTCCTTGCCAGAGTAAGTCAGTGCAAATTTCCCTTGCTTTAATGCTGCATGCCACATCTCTCTGCTGGGAAACTGAAGACGTATGTGTCTTCTATTCCTGTGCCCAGTGTGCTCTCTGCTAGTAAGCAAGTCAACACTGCGACCCATAAGAAACAAAACTGCTCCCATGAATATGCAATGTGGGTTATACCCAACATGCCATAACTGAGTTCCCATTGCAATGTCTGTGCCTATTTTGGGAGGGGTTAATATGGTCTTGGTGCGCCAGCAAGCAATGCAAAAAATTTTGTTTTTTAATTGCAATTCATATCACCTGAGATATTAAAACTTTTTTTTTATAGTTTATTCTATACTGTTTTAGGATTTATCTTATGCTGTAGTGATTTTGTATTTTCCTTTAATGAGTTTCACCATCTGTTTTGTTTGGGTAACTCAAAAGCCAGGTCTCTTCCATAATAATATAAAACGTGAAAAAAGCAGAAAGTCCTAATCAGCTCCATACTGTCCTTACTAAATTAATTAATTGGCAGGGAAAGCCATTTACAAACGCAGAACTGCCAGTAGTTTGTTCTTATGGCTTTGTTATAAGTGAGCAAAAAGCTATAGTTCAAGCTCCAAAAGCAACTTACTACAAATAACCAACAAGTAAGATGAAAAAACTAAGTGGAAGCTAGAAGTAATAAGCCAAAGCCCAACACTTACTGATTTATTCTTAAGAGCTGTGCTCAAGTTTACGAAGTGATACGGGGAAAATCCCAATAGTGTTCCCCTGCCTATGTTCCTGCATCAACAGTCTGTAACTTGGTATTTGTTATCTAGACAACTTTAGGGTGGGGAGCCCTGAGGGGAGTGTTTCCACTGTGGTCAGCCTACACTCTTTCCTTTCTTAACCTTCTGCTCGCTCTACATGCCCTAGCACTTCAGCCTTCTGTTTCGGTCTTTCAGCCGTTGCTTTTGCAGACAATAAAAAACCCCCACCAAAGCAGCAAGCATTGCTATGAATGGTAATATCACTGTGAAGAGTAAGAGCTGTGACTGATATTGAGGCTAATAGCCTCTGAAAATACTGCAAATGTTGATTCTTGCTCTGCAGAGGGAGAGGAGAAGGAAAATAAGCACTCAGGCGGCTAACGCACTGTTCATCCACCCACCAGCCTATGTGATATGGTAGGTACTGGCTGATACATCTGAGAGGCGCACGACTAAACTGAGCTGTTCAGCTGTGCAGTTTCTTGTAACTCGAGTGATGATTTAGATCATCCTTTTTTGGTGTGTACAATCTTTTAGCAGTTCACACTGACAGGAGAACTCTCTTGATTGTGTTTGTTGAAGGTCTTCCAAGGCCTGTGTTAGAGGCTTGACTGGATCACGATAAGAACGGAGGAAGAAACCTGACCTAATTAAACATTTTCCCTAATCAAAGTGGGATTACATCGTAAGAATCTGTCTGTGAGCCCTTTAGCCAATGTGCCAAGGCACGTGCTGGTTGAATGTCACATCAGAATACAGAGAAATGGAGTTGGAATGTGTAATTCTGTAACACAGACACAAGAAGACTCTGCACAAATGACACTTTATGCATCAAGCTCGTATGGCTGAGATATTAGGACACATGGTAATATAACTAAATGTTATAACACTGTGCCTAAAAAAGGCAAGCTGCTCCTCAGATGAAAGCTTGCTCCAAGCCGGTTTCCCAGCAGGATGCTCTGACCTCTCTTTGTTTGACCTGGGCTGTTCTCCCTTGGATACTGTGAAGTGGAGGTGAGACTCAAGAGCTGGATTGTGATGTAGGTGATGTGATGTGAAGAGGGCAGGCTGTATCAAGCAGGAGGAAATCAGAGCAACAGGATTATGTGTAGGAAAGGAGATAAAAAGACAAAGAAAGTAAAACTTAGGAGGGAGGATGCAGGGAAATAATCAGTTGGGTTTTTACAGTGTGCAGAGAGAGATTTGTGTTACCGGGTTTGTCAGGTCAGAAGCTGCCTGTAAACATCCTAGCTAGCAAATAGAACTTCTATCATGTGAAGTATCAGATGATACGTAAGACTGACCGGTGAGGTACAGGAATTGTAAAATCTTTTCTTCTGTTACCCACTTCATGAATTTGATACTACTATTAAGAGGAACAGGGAGGAGCTAGTAGTTGATAAGGCTAGAGATCGTGTTTACCGGATGTACCGAACAGACTGTATGAGAGTCGTCTTGTGTTTGAGAGGGGTATAAAAAAATAAAATCTTACTGACCATTCAGTCCATTGCACAGCCCAGGCCATTGGATTTGTTGCCAGGAAGTGTAATTCTTTCAGAAAGATGTGATGTGGTTTTTTTGGGTTGTTTATTTTTCTCCTGTTTGGGTGGGTTTTCTTCTGTTTGTTGAGGAGTCTGGTGTTAGACACGTGATCTCCCTCTGAAGGCCTGCAAAATCACTTTCTTTCCTCTCACTGAGTATAGGAAATGTAGGTTGTTATCTTAGAAAATCTTACTCTTTAGGCACCAACAATAGGATGACTATCTTAGGATGGGATTTAGACTATTATGCTTAGTCTGGTGATTGAGTTTGTATACCATAACATCTAATTCAAATCTGCTGTACTTTTCTGTCCTCTGAAGATAGAAGAGTGTTTCTGGGTCACAGCTGATGCACAGTGCGATATGGTATAACAGAAACTCTTACTTCTGCAGAGAAGCTGTCCAACTTGGCTGGAGTTGCTGATTTTAGGCATAGTTTTGGATAATGTAAAAGTAACCTTCCAGCTGGCTGCAATTACTGTGTAAAACATTTCTATGAAATTTTACTCCTGTGAAGAGTCTTTCTCTTGTACTTCCGTGGTATTTTCTTCCTAGTCCTATTGACTATATGTGTTCTGTTGGTTCTTTTCTCTGTTAATATTTTTGGTGGAAGATAACCCTTCAGAGTTAAGCGAGAACAACACTCTAATCTCTTGAGGGCCAGATCTGGGGCATGAGACTGGAAATTTGCTTTCCACACTGGGATTTGGGAAAAATGCCGTCTCTTCCAAATATCTGCCTGGAATTTGGTGCTTGTTAGTGACAGGAACAGAGCGCGCTGTGGGTTAATTAACCAACCTCATCACACTCTATTGTTTTCAGCTACTGATAGATCCGCTTTGCAGTTCAAGTGTAGCATACAGGGGGAGGGTACTTGTGTATGTGTTGTCTTACAGAAGATGTGGTCTGTTGCTAAAACCTGAGCTCTGCTGCTAGTATACAAGTGACAGACAGTAGGAAGGTTTGCGGTGGGCTTTTCCAATCTCATGTATTTTGCTCTTCTACCTGAGACTTGTAGAGCACAATGCAAGTATGCACTGGGCAGTGCACCTAGTGAATGTGTCAGTGGAAATGAGAGTTGCTCAGCTGGTGTCTCAGAGTATCTCAGAACTAGGGCTAGCTCATATTTGCATTTTCTCGGTAATTTTGCATAACTTTAAATGCGGTTTCTGGTTTTAAACTTCCGAGGCTTTTCTCCCCCCCCCCCCCCCCCCCCCCCCCCCCCCCCAGCAAAGAAAAAAAACCATAGAACTCAATCTTCTTGTTACTAGGGCTTTGTGTAAACACAGCTCTTGCTTTTCTGAGAGAGTCAACTGTGGAGAAGGAAAAGCCTTGTGGTAGGCTGAAGTTTCAAACTGTGCCTTACTGATTTATGGCTCTTGTGGAGACAGCTTTGGAGTGCACTAATTCATCAGTTCCTTGTAAGCAAGGAGGAGGGAAAGAATAGGAGGAAGCGAGGAAAGGGGTGGAGGGAAGAAAGAGTTGGGAAAATGTAAGGCATGGGAGGAAAGGCATAGCAAAGGGGTTGGTTTTGACTGGGTGGTTTATGAGTTTCTGGAAAATACTAAAATTAAATGTTACCCTGGAGAGCAGTGGAATTGTCTGTGCCCTTGTTGTTACTGTGGCCTTCACAAGCTGGAACATAATTAAGTCTTGAGTGACTTTTCAGTGCCAGATAGTGTGCAGAGGTTGTTGCAAGTTGTGTGCTCAGGTTACAACTGCCTTCGGACAAGAGCTATTTCTTTTAGGTTGGCTTCCTCTTATATCACTTTAAGATGTTGAAGTCTGTCAGATTCACCTTTGGGCTCCTTTCACTGTGGGGGAGTTAGGCCCAACAAGAGGGCAAGGCATCGGCCTAAGATTGAAAGTAGTTTAAATGCAGGTGGCTACTGGGTTACCTGTAGCTAGTAGTAGGGGTCTAGTTGGTTTGGCTAGCAGAATTGCCCAAATAGTCAGCACTAAAGTAGGCACCAATGGACCATGACTGTAATGGGAGGTGAGACCTTGACAGGCTTGAGAGGAAGGCCTGTGCGAACCACATGATGTTCAACACGGCCAAGTGCAAGGTCCTGCAGGTGGGTTGGGGCAATTACAAGAACCACTACAGACTGGGTAGAGAATGGACTGAGAACAGCCCTGAGGAGAAGAACTTGGGGGTGTTGGTGGGTGAGAAGTTCAACATGAGCTGCCATTGTGCTCTTGCAGCCCAGAAAGCTAATTGTGTCATGGGCTTCATCAAAACCAGTATGGCCAGCAGATCAAGGAAGGTGTCTGCCCCTCTGCTCTGGTGAGACCACACCTGCAGTGCTGCATCCAGCTCTGGAGTCCCCAGTACAAGAAGGGCATGGAGCTGTTGGATTGAGTCCAGAGGAGGGCACAAAGATGATGGAGCACCTCTGCTGTGAAGACAGGCTGAGAGAGTTTGGCTTGTTCTGAAAACTTAGTAACCGTCAGCTTTCTTACAGTAGAAGCAAAATCTGAAAATGTTCAGACAGGAAAAGAATTTGACTTTTTTCTTGTTTTCAGAAGGCAAAATCAAAAAGCCAAGTCAATAGGCTGTTTTACTCTGAAAGCCTTCTGGTTGGTGCTGGCATCTGTTGAAATGGGTTTTTATATCACAGCTCCTTTCAAGAAAGATTACACTGCTTTTGTTATATTCATCTGACAGTGGAGAGGGGAGGTACGGGGTTTTTTCCTCCCCAAACTCTTGTACATGTGATCATGATGCCAGTAGGCTGTTTTAGTGTGTGCGCTTGTTCTCAAAGTCTCATCACAGTTTCAATTAAGTAGTCTTGGTTCTGCTGTCTTGAAATCTGGGGACAAAACAACAATGGAGTAAAAAGTGTCGCTCTTCACATAAAGAAAAATCTTTCTTATTTTGTAGATTCTGTATGCAGCTGATACTTTTTTCTATCTTTAGAATACTTACATTTCAGTTGTTAATGATTTAACTTGTCATCTTCCATGCTTTTGCACGGGCATAGTAGTTGCCATGACAATTTATAGATGGTACCTTGGTCTTGCACTAGTATTTGAAGGCATTTCACTGCACTGAAGTCTATGGGAGTTTTAATGAGGAATTTCATTAAAGTTCATGGGAGTTTTTGATGAGGATCTAATGGGTTTGTGACTGTTAAAGCAAGCAAATGAGATAGACAGGAGCATTCTTCCCAGAACAAGATGTATTGCATGCATGCCAGCTTCAGATCCAGGTGATAGATGCGACAGCATCTAGGCTTTTTCTCCAGGGTGATGGGGGGTGGAATTGACCTACTTATCTTGGCCTAGCTGTTTCAAATTATCTTTAATCCTCATCTTTCTGGCTGCTGAGGGTTTAGGAATTGCAGTGCTGTGATGGTGCAAGGACTTCGCAGATCTTACCTGAGGTGCTCTGTTGCTCCAGGACTCATATAACTTCTCTGATAGCAAATATCAACTAGACACAGGAGTTTTGACCAATGTTCCTTAATACTACCACATTTCTGTCCTTTTTGTTAATGTCATCTTTTGGGGATATTGAACGTTTGGGATATAACACAGTGGAATTCTGCTTCAGTTTTTCTTATACTCTGTACAAAAAAATACAGTTCTGGGAGAAACCAGGAAGATCTTTTCCCCTGTTTTCTCCTCATTTCTCCTTTTCCTGCGTTCTGTCTTCCTTCTCACCCCTTTTTTCTTTTATTAAATGACAGTGGTGTGGGTTTTTTTCTCGATAGCTTTGAATCTTCCAGTTCTTTCCCTTCTGCCTGATGGCAATTTCTTTCACACAGAGTAAAGTGATTTTTTTTTTTTTCTTTGAAATATTGTCGCTCCTGCCTATGGGACCTGGATAACAGCCACACCCAGTTTATTTCAGGTTCCTGCTGTCTGGCAGCACTTCCAGAAGCCACAGTGGCACCAGAGCAGGTGACAAACACAGGAAAACTCAAGGTCAGAAAAGCCTTTGGCTCTGTGACATGATTCAGCAGCTGCATTTTGGTGGATGCATGAAATGATCTTGTTCTTTGAGGTACTTCTGCATGGACAGAGGATGAGCTTGCAGCATATCTATTTATAGTATTCCTTTAGAATACTATAAATACTAAAGCTACAATTCTAAATACTAAAGCTACAGTTTAAAAAAATCTGAATTTGGTGTTTGTCTTCATATTTTTTCCTCTCTGTGCACCCACGTGTTTGATAGGCATTATCAACCATATAGGTGATAGGACAAGGGGGAATGGCATTAAGCTGCACAAGGGCAGGTTCAGATTAGATATTAGGAAAAAGTTCTTCACTGAAAGAGTTGTTGACATGTGGAACAGACTGTCCAGGGAGGGGGTTGAGTCACCGACCCTGGATGTGTTTAAAAGATGGGTCGGTAAGGTACTCAGGGATATGTCTTAGTAGAGGACTCGCTCTTAAAGGTCTTTTTCAACCTAGTAAGAGCCACAGATCTAGAAGCTATGTGTTACTTTCCTGATATTTGAAATCTCTCATAGTCTGTGCCCTAATCAAACCAAGCTTTATAAATGCTCCATTTTTTGGTCTTACATGGTACTCTTAATTTCTCAGGAAAAAGCAAAAAAGAAAAAAAATTAGCTAGGTATTCAACAAAAGTGTTTGGTTTTGTTGACTGTTTAACTTCCCCTTACAGTGACTTGTCCCAGTAGTAGTCCAGTAGGTTGGGTTTTTTTTTCCCCCACTCTTGATGCTGTTGTTCAGGTACCCTTTCATTAGTAAGAAACCAGCTACTCATTACCTTTTTTCTTTGGCATTGGAATGTTTGCATGTACATTTATATATTTTTATATTACATATATAGTTAATATACACATGCATGTATATGTAATATAAAAATATGTACATGTTAAATATTGTTTTATCTAGAAGGTAAAACAGAGAAAAATAGTGGCTGTTCGTGGGGTGGACTGAAGTCCCTGGAATAATCGTTTCAACTCAAGGAAGAGCCTGTTTCCCACATGCTATATTGGCTAGGAGATTGAAGTTGCTGACAGTTCTCTAAGCTATTACATGGTCTTTTATCTCTTCTGGGTTTGGGCCCTGGAATAGTTTGAAGATAAGATAATGGTGATTTTGGAGTTGATGATTAGCCAGTGTAGGGACTTAAAGGCCAGGCCTGAAGAGTGCATGATAGACTACGTGTTGACATGACTTTCTGCAGTATTCTGTACAGGCTGAAGTGTCTTACGTGTGAAAAGAGTTACGCCTGAAAACAGCAGCCTGTTATACTGCTGGAAGACAAAATGTGGCTTTATTGGTTGGGGTTTTCTGGAATTCAAAGGACAATCGGTGTCAATTGCAGATCAGATTTATGAGTGAGCCTTAAGAAGCAGGCATTTGGCAGGAGTTAAGAACCTAAGGTAGGCACCAAGCCTCTGCAAGTTAGTCATCTCTAAACACCAAAGCATCTGTGTAAATCCAGTCTTCTGTGTGTTAGTTTGCGAGACGTAGCAGAGAGAATTACTCTTTTTACCTCCCAAGCAGTTCCGTTAGGAGGAAGACGCACAAACAGTGGTGGATGCCAGTAACTAACTGGGGTTGGTTAAGTGAGTGATAGTAAGTCTACCTGCCAACTTTCATAACCATAAAATCTACATAGTAGATGAATCTATTAATGAACTTGTTTCATAGAGGGACTTTTAAATGGCCTTATGGTATAGCTGCATAACAACAACTGGCAACAGCAAAAAAAAATAATTGCTAACCGGTCAATTACGATACACAGGTTTCTCACATATTTCCTTAGCCATATATTCCTTCTGAGGGTCTTTGGCAGAGCCTAGGAACAGGAAAACGAGCATCAAGCTCAAACTCTGGGTAACGCTGTCTGTGCTGCAGGGCTGGTGCTGCACCCTCAGACACGGTTGCATAAACTGATCCCTGTTGATCTGGGGTTTTGGAGACAGCTGTCAAATTATGTGCAGTTAGCTAGAGCTGTGGCTGCATAAGAAGGCTCAGATTTGTTTAGGTCAGAATCAAAACCTTTGCTTCGTAGATGTGCCAGACAGTGCCAGTTCCAGGGTGCAGTGTAGTAGCCTTTCAGGGATGATTCCACTTCAGAAATATGAATTTTTTTTTTCCCCCCACAAAAGTAAAAAAATCTGGAGAAATTGTTGTAGATTTGTATTTTCTATGTGTATAAATAGTAAATATATACACAATATATAAACATACCTTATATATTAAACATAAAATTGTACTGTGACAGATGTGTTTGTGTAGGAAGAAAGGTAGCCTGGATTATATATACATATATATTTTTTTCATATATATAAAACCAAAACTGTACTGTAGCAGATGTGCTTGATTTCATCTAGTAGCTTGGATTATTTTAACTAGAGTTATTTTGACAAAGAGGGACAACAGGAATGAGAACAAATTTTAAATCCCATTTAAATCCCTTCTCTTAACTTCTAAAAGAGCTGTTTTCCATCATGTCAGTAAATTCAGATTATGGTAATTCCTGAAGGCAGATGACTTAAGTGTACCTGATTAACTGGCTGTCTAGGAGGAGAAGGGTCTGGAGGCCTTAATTTAGAAATTAAACCCATCCCTGATCTAAAGCTGAAATTTAGATTCTGTTGAAAGCTGTATTTTAAGTCTTGCTTGGTGAAAAAGACCCACCAGTTAAAGCATGCTGTGTATGACTATTTTATTTAACCATATCCTTTGGTAACTTTTTTCTCACTTAGGTCATGTATCTGAAGTGTTGACAGTTTTACTGCAGCTTGACCGTACAGTGCCGTGCAATACTTGACTGCAGCATGATAAGAAAATTCCTACTGTTTTGATTTCTTGAATGACTTACATGGAAGAAAGTTGCATTATTTCCTGCTTTCACAGAGTTCTTCGGAAGTCTTTGCAGTATTTCTGTTTCACTGTTTTCTGCAACTTCTTGAAGCCTAGAAAGAAATAATTGTTCTATTCTGAATTTACCAGAGATCAAGCCAGCCACTTGTTATCACTTGAAAATATAGTCTGTGTAGGTGGGTCAAAAACTAAGGGATTGCTGTTCAGAAATCCAGTTTGTATGCACTTAATTCATTAACTGTCATGCAGAAATAATGAAGGATTCCTTTCCCCTCCATACCCATCTCCCAGAATCTGTAACAACTGTGTGTTAAATATATTAACACGTTGTTACGACAGTAAGACTTCAGTCACTTCTGTCTCCTTATGCAGTGGTTCCTTTTTGGTGTGGAAACTCATGTGGCTGCAGAAGTAAATAGTGTTGGTAACTTCTGAAGAGACTGCTCTGAACAAATCATCGCTAAAGCTGTTTCCACTCCCAGCTTGCGTTGGGATGCTGTCATAGAAAATTGTGCTGTATTACCATGTTTCTCACAAATTCAGTATTACTAGATAGGGACCACAGTCTGCAAAAACATGTAAATGAGACTGACATTGGCCGTGGCAGAGTTTGGAGTCCCAACCATTGATTAACTTCTTGTTTTCTGTGCCTCGAGTCTGATTTGGTACACTCATTCTCAGGGCCTCTGAAGTATTGATGTTTGTATTGAGTTTGGTAATCAACACTAAATCTCTAATGAACAAAATATTTGTTGGGGTAAGCTCTGTTCAGCAGGTAGATTGCTCTGTAGTTCTGTACCTTTGCTGTCTCTATTTCCTGGGGCCTCCTAGCCCAGAGCCAAACTGCAAGGCAGAATTTTCTACTGGCTGGTGCTGCAACTGGTGGTTTTCAGCACTGGGACATGCCAGTACCTGTTTCTCAGTATTTTGTGCCCTTAGAGCTCCTTCCAGTTGCCTTTCCTTTCTTCTTGCTGGTACTTTATGTTCTCCTTGAAGTGTTACGCATCACTAGGAAGCATGAGAACACAATCTGAAGTGATAAGAGACCACAGCTATGGAACAGTAGGAATCTTGATCTGAACAGAAGGTAGGCCTTTCTGTTCTCTTGAGAATTTGTTTTTTTTGGGTTTGTGTTTTTTTAAAGGTTTCTTAAGCATCATTATGTAGCTTATTATTTAGTTGCAACAGTGTGCTAGCTGATCATGAAACAGGATGTAGTTGGCTTTGGAAAGCTCCATTTACTGTGCCTCTTTACAGCGATACCCAGCAAAGATGTTGCATTCAGACATGGTAGCTTTCTACACATGTTTTCTAAGTGCAGGTGGTAGGCTTCCTGATCCTTGCTTGAATGCCACTAGTAGCAACAGTATTAGACACATCCCTGTAGTAAATACAGGATTTCATTCTTAAGGCATTTGGCAAGGAGAGCAGAGCAGGAATGGCTCTGCCCTCTTGTGAGGCCACAGTCAGGTTTTGCTTTCTTAGAGCTATGGCTGAGTTCAAGTCATGGATTACACGCCAACTGTGTTGGACAGATGATTTTCTACTGGCTGGCTGGGTGCCAGCTTGAAGTTTCATTCTTGCTTTGCAAGAGAAGGCAAAGAGGGTAAACATTTCCCAATGAGGAGTTACTGCAGTGTAGTTGTGTTGCAAAAGAAGAATTACCACAGTAAGCCTTTGAAAGCCCTAGAGAAAAAGTGAAAGCCCCGGACCTGAAAGGTTAATATTTTCCCCTTTAGCATTGCTTACTGAGCCACACTGAATATACATAAAAATTTGTTTTGTCTGGATTGAACTGTATCGATATATTTGGCAAGATTTTAATACGAATTGTGTCATATTTTACACTGTCTCAATAAAACTTGCTAGGAGGCACTGGCACAGGCTGCCCAGAGAAGCTGTGGCTGCCCCCTCCCTGGCAGTGTCCAATGCCAGGCTGGATGGTGCGTTGGGCAACCAGTGGATGGTGGCCCTGACCATGGCAGAGGGGTGGAACTAGCTGGTTGGTCCTTCCTACCCAAACCAGCCTGGGATTCTGTGAATTTGATCAACTTGATGTATGCAATTGCAGCCTTAACTAAATTCATCCCTCTTCATTGTTCATCTGCTGGTTTCATCTGCTTGCTGCCTTAAACACCAGATGTGCAATAAACTGAGCAGGGCAAGCAAAGGAAACTCAAACTAATAGCAAGAGCATTAGTTCAGGTGTGTTTGATCACTGCTTCTCAAATGGCTCATAAGCCTGTCTGTAAATGTCAGATAAACCAAAGTTTGGAAGAAGAAAGTTGTTTTCTGCTGTTGTGTGTTAAACAAAAAAGCAGTGATGATTGACAGTAAAGAAGCAGTCTAATAGCCTTAAATCATAGAATGGTATGAGTTGGAAGGGACCCCAAGGATCACAGAGCTCCAACCCCCCTGCCACAGGCAGGGCCACCAACCTCAGGCCTGGATCTACACTAGGTTGCCCAGGGCCCCATCCAACCTGGCCTTGAATACTTCCAGGGATGGGGCATCCACTACCTCTCTGGGCAGCCTGTTCCAGCACCTCACCACTCTTTCTGTGAAAAACTTCCCCCTAATATCTAATCTAAACCTTTCTTCCTTTAGTTTTAATCCATTCCCCCTTGTCCTGTCATTGTCTATCCTTTTAAAAAGTTGAATCCCCTCCTGCTTATAAGCTCCCTTCATGTACTGGAAGGCTGCACTGAGGCCCCCCCGCAGCCTTCTCTTCTCCAGACTGAACAAGCCCAGCTCCCTCAGCCTCTCTTCGTAGGGCAGGTGCTCCAGCCCTCTAATCATCTTTGTGGCCCTCCTCTGAACCCTCTCCAACAGTTCCACATCCTTCTTATATTGGGGGCCCCAGATCTGGACACAGTACTGCAGATGGGGCCTCATGAGGGCAGAGTAGAGAGGGACAATCACCTCCCTGTCCCTGCTGGCCACCCCTCTTCTAATGGAGCCCAGGATACCATTAGCCTTGCGAGCTGCAAGAGCACACTGCTGGCTCATGTTAAGTTTCTCATCCACCAGAATCCCCAAGTTCTTCTCAGCAGGGCTACTCTCAAGAGTACTCTCTTCTTCAGCAGGGCTACTCTCTTCTCCCAGTCTGTATCTATGTCTGGGATTCTTCCGGCCCAAGTGCAACACCTGACACTTGGCAGTGTTGAACCTCATTAGGTTCACCTGGGCCCATCTCTCCAGCCTGTCAAGATCCCTCTGGATGGCTTCCTTTCCTTCTAGGGTGTCGACCACACCACTCAGCTTGGTGTCATAAATCTTGGGGCTTCATATCACCATGTCTGATTTCCATGCTACAGTCTTGAAAAGACTGTCCAGCACAAGTTGTACTTTGTGATGTGAAGATGTTATTTATGGACTGTTCTGTGGGACTATTTAATCAGTTTCCTTTGAAACAGTGTGGAGTATGCATAGGAGGGGATCCAGAACATCCCTAGGAATGGGGTTATAAAGTCTTTGTTCTCTGCCCCTCTCACCCTTGAGGGCTGCGCTTGAAATAAGTATGATTAGACTCTGCCCTTCTGGTGCTCTTTGTGTATGTTACACAGTTTATCTTCTGAACAGAGAGCTAATGGAAAAACCTTAATTTCAGAGAATTTAGAGACTTTGGTGGAGTCATGTCCACAATTAATGCAGTATCAAAAATTCAGACTTCACAAACACTTCTTTGAACTCTGTGTAATTTCTTTGGGGGCAAAAAGCTTATTTTGCTTGAATGTGTGCCTTAACCTAGCCTAATAAGTATTAATTTGTAGCATTTCTGGAGGTCTTGGGGTAGTCCACAGATAATGAGGTGTATCTGAGCAGTTCCTGCAAATACCAGTGCGGTAAAAAAGCCAACAAGAAGACAGAACCCCAAAAAAACTGTGTTCATGGTGTGAACAGTGTGGGGAAGGTGAGGAACCAGCTAATTTTGGAAGGAGGTAGGCAAGGTAACGTGGATCTCCTAGCAGCTTTGGCATGTAGACTTCCCACACTTGTAAAGTCAATGTCACAGAAACAAAAAAACCCACTAGGAAACATGGTCTTAAGATCAGATATGCTACATAAGCTACCTTAGATGTTTGGGGCAGGGTGTGTTTTATTGGCTTGGGATTTTTTTTTTTTCCCCTTGTGTGTAACTTGTAAATTACCTTTCCTCTTTGTGGGAATACATTTGTTATGTGTGAGATTATTTTCTTCCTGGTTAGTCATTTGACAGTTCATCTGGGCCCTGAAGCCTGGGATAAAGATACTATGCGTGATGATATCTTGTGTCTTGAGGTTGATACATAGGTATTATAGCCTCTTCTTACAGCTCAATTTTTATGTTCTTATTTGCCCCAGTTGGTGTTTGCTGTAGCAGATTTGTTCTCTTTGTACCTAGCAAGGCTTGGTAGAAAAATGCAGGCTAAGAAACTGAGGATGATCAGAATATTCACCTTTCTTTCTAAAATTACCTTGGCAAACTGATCGATCTATCACACCCTTGGGAACAAAAATGTCTGGCTCTGCTTGTGTTGCAGTATCATCAGGCTGGAAAAGGGTCATAATAGATGCTTGGCTCATGAAAGAGACTTTGTGAGTCTTGCCTGGGTAGCTGGAGCTGTGGGGGTTAAGGAGTGTATTTTAAGTGATGGGTAATGACTGTTGGTGAAGGCAAGCTTGTAACTAGTGTTGGAAATGTCAGGGATTGGGAATGTGATATTTTTTTTTGCATTTATAGTGGCAGAAAAAAGCCTGTGACCTAAGGACACTTCCTGCTTGTTCTCGTATTTTGTCAGTTTATTATGTGTTTGTGGTTTTTTTTCCTTCTGCTTGCTATGTGCATGTTCTATCAGACAGGGGATGTATAGTCTACTGCAAGTCCTTGATGCTGTCAAATTAGCCATTGCTGTTGGTAATTTTTCTAAATAGCTAACAAGCAGCAGCTGACAATGGTATTTTTAGTGGCAGAGATGTACCAAGCATCAATATAAGGAAGTGATGGAGTGTCTTTACTCTCGTGCTGTTTTTTCAGACTGCTCTGCAATGACTACAGCAAGATATAGGCCTACCTGGGACTTGGTACTTGACCCATTAGTGTCCTGCAAGCTCTGCCTTGGTGAATATCCCGTGGAGCAGATGACAACAATAGCACAATGCCAATGCATCTTCTGTACCCTGGTGAGTTTCCTTTTCTTTATTAGGCATAAAAAACAATGCACAACTTTAACTGCAGAAATCACGTGCTTCTGCTGAGTAGGTTTCACCATGAAGTATTGATACTGCAGTGGAAATAAATACTGTTTCTGTGCATTTAACAGAAATGCTAGCATGGGTGTTTTTCTTTTTTCCCAATAAAAAAAACAAAACCACCCAAACGCAAGAGTTTTACTCAGCACTTCAGCATACTGCTGTGTACAGGTACCTCCTCAGCAAGGTTATTCACCTTTTTGCTTTTATCTTGGTGCCTTGGGATTGGGTGTTGTTGTTGTTGGTTGCTATTTTGTTGATTTTGTTTTAAACTTTACCCCTAAGCCTTTCTGTGAGAGTGCCACGCACACACTTGTAACTAGAGAAGTATTTAACGTATTTTAGATTCCAGTTTCCCTGTATCATAACTACAGTCCTGTGACAGGTTTTCGAAACCACGTTGCACAATACATGCATGGTATAACAAGCACCTTGTCAGTTAAGTACAACGCACTGTTTGGTGAACGTATGTGTAGTATGTAGCAAAGATCATCACAGTAAGCTGCTAATACTAGTTTATGAACAGAGGAAGAAAAGTAGCAGTCATACTAGTTTTCCATCCCTATTGATGACTTGGAATGAAAATGTTCAACCCTTTAATTTTGCCATGGGTGCAAGCACACCAAAAACCTTGTAACAGTGGTTCCGCCCTGGAAAAGTTACAGTGATGTCAGTAAGAATATTATTTCTGGGATACATGATATTCAAAGACTAATACCATGTCATAAACTCCTGAGAATTTATAGGTTCAGACATAGGATTGGTGATCCTTCTCCACAAGTATTTTTTTCTTTTTTGTAATGTTGAAGAGCAAGATTTTTTTTCAGTCACTTCTTTTTTCTTCATTGAAATACTGCCCCTCTTAAGAAATACAGATTATTTCTTTCTGATGTTTTTTGAGAGGCTGTAGGGAGTTGCCAACAGTACAAACAGCTCCTTTTTGTTGCTCGCTGAAAACAGCAAGAAAGCAGCAATGCAAACAGCTCAGTTTCTACAACATGTAATCTCAAAACTCCAAGTTGTCGCAACCATCTTTTAATGTTGATATTCCATGGGAGAAGAGGAAGTGAGCACACAGGCAGGTAAACAGATAGTCTGTTGCAAACACTGTGCCTTTTCAATTTAAAAAATAAGTATTGCTTCATTACATGCTTTGAAAAGTGTTTGCTCAAACATGCAAAAGTGTATAGGTTTCACAGAAATACTCTACTGCACAGAGAGGAGTTCTAGTATTTACAGCAGAGTTTTTCTCTGTGTGTGTGTGTCTGTTACCTGGGTGTGGAGAATACTTTAATTTCATTTTTTCAGTAACATTCAAGTGGCTGCAGAAAGGTTGACTTCCCAGATATGTCTCTTCCTCTCCACCTTGTTCCTTCTAACATTTGCTGCCATCACTGATCTTCCACTGCCTACTGGTAGAGCACAGTCACTGACTCCTACGGATGGTTCAAAAGATATAACCTGGTTTAGATATTAAAGTTTGCTGATAACCTGTTCTGAGGACCTTGCATAAATAAACTTAACTGTGGTGACATTGGAGTCTTGTATCAGTCTCTGTTCAGCTGGAATCATTGATCCATCTGTCATGTTTAGTCAAACCACTGTACCTCTGCCTCTTGTAAGAGTTTTGCTATAAAGACATTCGAGTGTCCTGAAAAAATCACTTACCCTAAAGTTTTCCTGTGAAATACTAGGAAAATAACATTACCCTTACTTTAATCCATGGTGGTGGGAGAAGAAATAGATCAATCACAACAGTTGGAAGAGGCAGGAGCTACAAACCTGTGGCAGCCCAGGAATTCAGCATGACTGAAATCCAAGGTTTCCACCTCTGTCTTGTGGACAGACTGCAGGTTGTTATGTTGCCTAAGAAAATACTCCTGTAATGAGTCAGGCAAGACTGTGCAGCCCCTTGGCAGGGGTTAAGGAAGAGTGGGACAACTGTACGCAGATTTGTCTGCTGGTGTTCCTCCAGTGATGTTTTCCAGAAACCTGGTGTTTCTGGAAAGCATCATTTCAGTCTTCAACATGAACTGTGTTTTGTAAACAGCCAAATTAAAGTTACTGAACACCAACATGAAAAATAAATCCTTTTGACTCCAGACTTTGGATGAAGTCTGCAAGCAGAAGATTCAGTACATTATACTAGGATAAGTGGAAATACACTTGGAGAAATATTTGATCGTCTCTCCTTGGTTTTTGATGGACCAGTATATAAGTTTGTTCTGGCTTCTTGCTTTTATGTAAATGATCTGCAATAACTGATGACCTCTGTGGTGGTATGAGCTAAAAAGAGAAAAGGATGTCCATTTAAAGTGTGAAAACCACTTTTGCTTGGCTCTTGCTCCTAGCATCTAGCCCTTCTGTATGAATCCCAGCAAGCTGAGACAATGTGAGTATGTATTACAAAGAGATCTTTCAAATGCAGTGCTGCTGGTATGTAGGCAGAATTCAGATCAACGTGCAGACTTCTCAATCCTACAATATTTCTGTCTGCAAGTCTTCATTCCTTTATAAGCACAGCAGTGCTGTGGTAAAGGTCCCACGAAGGACTGTCTCTTCCTGACACTTACACAATAACACAGCATTGCTATTCAGAAAGATAGAATGGGGACACTGTTTTCTTTTGCTCTCTGCCAGAGCTGTGCATGGATTGAGTAGAGCAGACTGCCACTCCTCTGCTGATAAGGCACAGATGCTACAATCTCCCATCGTATTATTTTGCCAGTTGTGGCTATTAGTACAATACTCCATTATGGTTTTTATCGTTATGATCATTAATACGCACACAATGCTGTGAGCACTCAGTTTTGTGTATCTCATCCATAGGAATGTATCGTTTGTTGGATTGCTCAAGGTACTGGAAGAACAATAGTCTAGTGAGGAGAAAGGAAAACAAGCAATCTGCTCTTGGCTTTTTCTTTGGTTGTTTCTCCGAGTATTGTCAAGGGGCAAACTAATGCCTCTCTCCTTCTGGAGTGGTGTCAGCAACATGACCGATGTTAGTGTGCTTTTCAAATTTTGGACCAAAATGTTTAAATGTCTTGCTTTGTATTAAAGTACTCTTTCCTACATAAATAACACACAGTAGATAGCCAGTAGCTGTACACTGCAAGATAGTCACATAGCAGTTGCTTCCCCCAGAAGTTACTGATTTTTGCGTGTTTTCTTCGCAAAATTTTCCTTATCACACTTACCTCCTTATGGAAGGCAAGGGACAGTAAAGCAAACAGAGCATTACTTTTTTTTCCCCTTTAGTTAACTGTATTTTGTATTACTAGGCAAAAAGTTTTCAGTTATTACTTAGCCTTTGGGCTTTTCGGGGGTGAGGGAAGATAAGAAAGGAGCAATTTCAGTCCAATTCCTGACTGAAATTCTGACCATTTTACAATCTGTGATCAAATTCTCTTGCATCTTAAAAGAGAGATATTGCCTTGATGTATTGCCAGTTGTGTATGTACTAAAGTTACAATATGTTTTGTTCCAGTTGATACTGTTGCATGAAAGTCCATCAGTTGCATAATATGTCATGATTCAGATTATATGTATCTGTGTGTACAGGTAGAAGTTTTTATATAAAAAGTCGTACAATTGCCAAATAACCTGTTGCAAGTATAGCTGTGCCACTGCTCTTACTCTTAGCTTCACAGTAGATTGTTCAGTTGCTTTCAAGATCTTATGTAGTGCTGATCATTTTTTGCAACTGGAGGATTTGTTGCTTACCTTTCTCAAATTTAAAATCAGCTACAAGCAGTCCAGACAAACAGGTATCTAGAAGAAATAAAAGGCCTGAGACAGCCTGTCTTTCTTTGGAAAAAATATTTTGATTACTCATCTGCAGTCTGCTTTGTTATTGATGGAAGGAAGGAGCACTATTCAGATACCTAAGTCACTCTACAGTCAAAAAGAAAATGATACTGCTAATCTTAAGACCTCCCTTCTGCTATATGTTTTTGTCCAGCTGTGGACAAGTAAATCAGCTTTGTGGTGTTTGACACCAGCACCTCTATTTTTGGTACTTATACTTTTGAGTCTTACCCCTCGGCTCTACCTTAAGCCCTCGAGTCAGCTGGCTAACCTTCCCTGGACCTTTAGGTCTTGCTTTTGGTCTACCAGACTGAGTTTGGTAGAGGTGTGATTTTAAGTCTCTGTCGAAATGCATTGTATCTCAAGGAGTGTGACACCAGCCTTCTAACAGGATTACTGCATTTGCCTAATCATGGCTGTTCACACATGTCTACTTAATTCTAGTCATTCCCCTAATTAAGCTTCTTCATAGGCTGATGACCTGAAAGGAACAGAGAGCCCTGTGATCAACAAGGCAAATACTGTTATTGTGCCTGTAACTGGCAGCAAGCATCTTTTTTCCCTTTTTTTTTTTTTCCCCCTTCCTTGTGGTGCTTGACTGGCAGCACACAGACTGTGCTTTTCCCCATCTTTCCAATCAGAGGCCAGCAATTTCCTTAATGTTACCCCTCACTCAGCGTGAGGCAGTGGCAGTTTCTCCTCTCCCCAGAGCAAGGCAGATACCAAAAGCAGCATGGGTGGGAGCAGGTGGGCTCAGCTGCCTTCCCTATCTCCTATGGCTTGCCAAAGGGGACGTTTCCTTAGCAGTGCAGCACTGGGCTCAGGTCAGGCTGTCCTCTCTACACAGAGATGTTTTGCTTTGAAACAGGAGGGAGGGGGAAGCCTAATGGCTTGTGGGGTTTTATAGAGCTCTGGGTGCTCCTTAGCAGCTTTCATGTTTTCCTGTTTCCCACCAGCTGCTTGCAAAGCTTAGAGCTTGCTGCTTGTTCTCACTTCCCCCAAACCTTAGCAGAGAACTGATAGCAATCTTGACGTGATGTGTCAGTAGAGGCTTTGTGGTTAGAGGTCAATCTGTGTTTGCATAGCAGTGCACACGGATGTCTGGGTTCTGACTCATCTTGTAGATGCTGTGATGACAAAAGTCTCTACTTTAATAATAAACTGGTATATTTACAAAGTAATTAATGTACAATTGGGAACTGCAGAACCCTGAGTAAAAACTAGACTTGATCCTGAGCCTCTAGGTCTCTCCCTCCTCCTGTATGGCATTACTAAATGAGATTAACATGACCTGTCATCTGGGTGTTGGGGAAACTAGTTCATTTCTGTTTGCATAATGTTTTCCATGTGAAAATGAAAAGTTCTTTGTCTGCTGCAGGTGTATTGTCCTCCCACTCAGAAATACTCATTCTCTTCTGAAATGGAATAAACTTTTCTCAAACAACCTTATAAGGGAAGACTGATTTTTTTGTTGTTGTTTTTGCTTCCTGAATGTTTGAATTGCATCCTGCATTTGTTGGCATTTAAAAATAAATTGCTTTTTGTAAAGTTTACTCTGTGCGTCTCTACCAGTCACAGCCCTGAATAAGTGAGAACAAGCAGCTTGTGCAAGATAATGGCATGAAAATAAAAATGTTTACATGTACATCCACTTGAAGTGTCTATGCTAAGATGAAGATATGCATGAACCACAAGATATTATCCTTATCTGCTGACTATCTACTCATGTGAAAGATCTTTCTGAAGGAAAAAAATACTCATTTTCTGTATGTTTTACAGTACAGACTTGTATATAATCCAGCAAACCCCTATTTGAAGGATAGGCAGCTCTAAGTCTTCATCAGCTTCTTTTTCGCTATTAAAACACTCAACTGGAAACAGGCACTTGTTTTTCAGGTTCATTTAGTTCCTGTTTCTTAGTCCTGCTTGTGATTTCCACAGCTATTGATTGCTCTGTCTCAAAGGATATTTGCCTTATTCTAGTATTTCTCAAGCTGAAGAAGCCAGCAGGGATCCTATTTCAGGAATAGCACTTACTGAAAATACTTGCATCCTTGGTGATGTGTACATTTCTTCTTGCTTTACATTCATTTGTTGAACGATGGCCTGATACTGGCATGGTTACTCTGATGCAGAAGTTTTGGAGGCTGTACCCAGGCAGAACAGTGCTGCACCTCATCCCTAACGTGAATATCTTCTCTGAGTTGCTTGCATCAGTGAAGAATTGTGTGCCAATATCTGCTGTGATATTTGGGTCTACTGTCAGGAAGTATTTCAACAAAATCTGCACTACTGTCTACAGGTTAAATCAGCAGCTAACCGTGGGGGCCTTTGCAGTGGGTGAATTTCAGTTCTGGCAGGCTGCTGGCCATCTCCCATCCTGAGATTCTACCAGCCCATGGGCGCACAAGGACTTTTGCACAAGACCAGTTTTTACAGCTCCAAAGAATGGTTTATCCTGACACATGGAAGCATAGGGGTTGCATTTAACATACCCAGAAGAGACACTGGCCGTTGCCTTCAAGCAAGATAATGTGACTGAATTTGGGCTGGCAAGATGGGCTGCAGAGCAGCTGGTGCAGATTTTAAAAACTGATACTGGGGTGGCAGGGAGGTCTTTATCCTTGGCAGTTTTGAACAAACACAACAACAAAAAGAACCAACACTTTTTTGGAAGGAAAACATTTATCATCTGTGACATTACTCATATTGGGTCCTTATCCCAGTGTGTGCTGCCTTGTTCGCAGCATAGGAATCCAGATGTGGTCACTAGAATTTTCCCTGTTGCAGAGCTCTGGAGAGACTTGCAAGTGCTTGTTTTAAACAGTGAAGGTTTTTTGTATGCCTGTGCAGCATGATTTTTGTCTTGGCAGTAACATGAAGGAGAGAGCAAACATGTAAGAATCTTCTGGGTTACTGCTTTCAGATTGTAGATCTGAAGTACTGCATGTCAAGATAAGTGACTGTTTCATCTGGTGATTTATTCTTAAGGATGATGAATCAGCTGCAGGGTTAATAAAAATTGGAATTTTGATAGTGAAGGCTTCTTTGAAAGTAGATTATTGTCTCTGAGAAAATGTCTATAGAACTGGGAACGACCTATTTTAGTTCAAAGTAGAATCACAAACATTAAACATCTGTCTAGTATACATCTGAGATCTAGGTGGTTGGGAAGTTGAATATAGCTCCTGGTCTTGGACTTGATCAGTATAGCTGACAGTATATCTAATAAATAAGATCACTGCCATGGTCACGTGTATGCTTCAAACAGATCTGTGTGATTAAGTGTGCATAGACGTTTTCCAGTAAATCACTTGTTAACCAGGCAGGATTAGGGCAATACTAGAAAGCCAGATTGTAGATATGCAGTAGAGATTTGTGCAGGGTGCAAGAGTATTTCAAAGTTGAGCCTGTGATTAAATGAAAATACATTTATGGGGGATTCTAAGTACTACTTTACACAAAAAGGCCACATAGTAGGCTTGAAAGGAGTTTAAAAGCTCTCCAAGAAACCTACATTCTTTTCTTTCTTTTTTTTTCTACTTCTTTTTGCATGCCTTAAAGGTGCCATGAAAATTTGACAGAAAGTAATTTTCTTTTTCTATGAAACACAAAGATTAAAAATGCATTCATTTTATCACCAGATGACGATTCTTGTTGCTTCTAGAAAGATCCACCGAAGCATCAAGAAAGACAGTGTAAGGCAGGTACAAATGGCTACAAGATTCTCACTCTTCAGGAACAGGAAAGACTCAGGCTCAAACTATCATTCTTCCTTTGTCTTCAGAGAATACCCCAGCCGTAGGCTGCTTCTTTTGGAGGAGTTTTTTTCTGACATCGTTCAACTAAATAGGAAGTCTTTCTGGAAAATGACGTTCAGGGAAGAGCTCTCTAGGCCAAAGTCAATTTGCTGTGTTGGACTGAAGGGAGGGGGAACTGTTACTGCAAAGTATTAACCCCTACCTGAGACATGGACCCCTGAATTAATCTCTTTGGTGAGGCACATTCACTCAAATGTACTCTCTCCCTTGCCCCAGTGACTATTGTCCTTTGCATCACTATTTACAAATTCTTATCTGAAGCTAAAAATGAGTGTTACATCCCATTACCTGCAAGACTTACGGACTGCCTACCGATATAAGTACCTATCCACCAGACTGACCACGGAATTAGCACAGAGCACTGGAGTAACCTCAGTGTTGCACTGTCTTGTGGCAAGAAAAGGTATCACCTTCTCATTGCTCTTTTCTGATGAACCTTCTGAAAAGTACCTGGGATGTGAGCATAAAAACACTGCAAAATACAATCAAAGCTATCTGTTGAGATATATTTCTTATTAATCTGTGTAACCTCATGACAAATTTTGAGCTTGGCTTAGTATCTTTTTAGCACAAAAACTACCCTTAAGCCAAACTGCAGATTTGTAGCTACAAACCACTGCTAAATAAGAGCTGCTCATTCAACATCCTTTCATATTCTTTATATTCTTCCTGGAATGTCAGGCCAAAAGGGATCTTTGCATTTATCCAGACTGATGTCATTTGTTATGTAGACCATAACACCAACTAGTGTTTCCTGACTCTTCATGTTGTTGATTGCAAGTTTATATAAATATGTGTGTATATATATGTTTTTATAAGTTCACCTAATTCTGGCTTGCAGATGGTGTAGAATTTGCTAGACTTGAACGATTTAGTCTATATGTTCAAAATCACTTTGCCTAGAAACATTTCATTTTTCAGTTTGAGCTGTCTTCCTGGTATTATTTTCCATTTCCTCTCTTTGTATTGAATTTAGGGCCACTACTTTTAGAATCAGATTTTTTTTGTTGAAGCTTCCCTTGTTGAAAAAAGTATCTCAGCCCTTACTTGTGCTTACTTAAATGCTTACATGTTTATGTTTGAAGCATGGTGCAAAACTTGAGTGATTGTTTGCCCAAGGTAAAGGGTTATTTTCCTGGTTAATATTTGTGTAAAATAGAAACTGACTTTGTTTATCTTTAATATTCAACCCTACCAAATGCATTGTGAATCGTTAATTTCTTTTCTTTTTTAGTGTGTGATAAATGGTAGATTTACTTCTTTTATTTATTTCTTCCTTTTTCCCCTTTTAATTTTATCAGTTAGGTTTTCTTTTATACTGTTTTACCAGTACCAGCATGCAATGATTTTCGTGAAGTGTACATTTCATTTCAGGATGGCAGTGGCCTAATGCCAACACCAAAATACATTTAAAGTTTTAAGAAATAAATCAAATGATACAGTAATGATATTCTTGGCTCTGCAGTTTTGTCATGCTTTTATGGCCTTTCCAAATCCATTGACTTATTTATAAAATTTCCCACATGACTTGGCACTGGCATCCGCAGCATTAGAATAGTCAGAAATCTGCATTTTGACAAAATCCACCGAGTGACTGTTAAGCAAATAATTCAGGATAATCCTTTTGCCTGCTCAGCTCTCAAATAAAAGGTGACATCTAAAAAAGCAATCCCTTGTCTCTTGTGACAGTAGCAATAGCTTGTTCTTAATAGTAAATTTGTTGTAACTTTTCAAAATGGTATGATCTTCTCTTTTAAAAAATGATGGTCACCAAAAATATCTTTGAATGTTTTTAATTATGTGTATTGTGAAATTACCTCAGGCACCATTTTTTTTTCCCATCAAGGAGATGGTTGATAAATAAAAGCAGCCCCACATGGAAACAATGAAAGTCAGATTCCTTCTTAAGAATTATAATGGGTTTAGTTTGGGTGTCACGAGAAACAAGACAAAGCACCATCATCAGAAATAGACATAATCATTGCTCTAACTCTCCTAAAAAAACCTAAAATCCAGATGTTTTAGGTTTTATATTGAGATTTTACTGTGGCCTGTGCAAGTTTGTTAGAATGATATGCATCAGGGTAAAACTATTTGTTATGGTTTGGAAATCAGGCAAAGAGTACTAATTTTGATTCTTACTCAGTATTTTGATCTTTGTGATGTTATAGAAAATGATGTGCAGCGGTGAATATACCTTTTTGTGTGACACCATCCTTGATGTATAGAGGTTAGAAGTACAACTCATCTTGCAGAGCTCTAGGCTGTGCTGGGCTTGAAGGATGTTCCTTTATTAGCTATTTATCGCTGAGATAAAAAGGTGAGTGTAGTAAAACCACTGTGGATTTGGGTTTTCAGCTTATCCTTGTGAGAGGATGGATCAGGGCCAAACCTTCTGAAGGTGATCATGCTCCTGTCTTTTGTCACAAGGATGGCAGATGACAGTAGGAGTCTCTGGTTCCAGGTGAAAGAAGTCATCCAGACACTAGAAAGGACATATCACTGCAGTGATGTGCAGGAAGAGGGCAGAGCAGGGGCATGCCAGAAGTGTGCATACGCAGGGAAAATCACAGGTGTAATGCTCGGGAGAGCTAAGTTCCGCACCAACATGCGGAAGAACTTTCACACAGTGAGGGTGACAGAGCACTGGGACAGGCTGCCCAGGGAGGTGGTGGAGTCTCCTTCTCTGGAGATACTCAAGACTCGTCTGGATGCCTATCTGTGCAATATGTGCTAGGGAGCTGCTTTGGCAGGGGGGTTGGACCCGATGATCTCTCGAGGTCCCTTCCAACCCCTGTGATTCTGTGATTCTGTGATCTCGTGATGTTTGGGAGCAATTGGGGTATGCAATGCATCTTGACCTGCAGTTTATATAACCCTATATAAAGTTCTAAATATAGCGTATATGTATGTGGCTTATAGATGTAGTTTATGTAGCCTATATATAGCTTATGTGTAACACGTGTTGTGCAAAGCTTTGCTTTCCTTGTTTTACAGGAAATTACAGAAGTATATAGTACTTTCCATGGTGTTCTCTGTGTAACCTTCATCTATGGTAGTATGTTGCAATCTCCTTTTAATTTAAAAATACGTGAAGCTGTAAAATGAATGTTAAGGTACAGATCTGTATAGTTGAGTAACCCAGACAACCTTGGTAGTGTCCTAGTGTCATCATATAATAATTTGCTCTTACCCTGTCCTGAGTCATTTGGTATGCTGACAGTAGGCATGCTGGACAGAAATCTAAGCTACTACCTGTTCCCTTATTGTAACTGCAGTGTAAACCAGAGCTACTTGCCTAATGATTGTTCTAGTTCTGGATTGGGAAAGGAGTAGGAGCACAGGCATGGTTTGCTAATGTAGCTCGACTAACGACTCAATACTCTCTTATGGCCGGCTAGTGAAGCGTACACAGCATTATTACATGTCATTGAATCACTAGGCAGGTCATCATTATTCCAGGTAAAGATTGTCAGAGTACAGAAATGAAGCACCAAACTGAGTGCAGAGGAACGTTTCTTCTTATGTGCTACTTAATTCAGTAGAGTTATTTTTTTGTGAAATGCCAAGTCTTGCCCTGGATTCGTCGTGTCAGACTATATACGTAAACAGAAATGTTACAAAATAGCCCCCATCAGTTTTTGACCGGTTTAGAGTATCTGCAAGTGTGACTTGCTGAAATAATATTTAGTTATTAATTACTGAAATACTGAGGGTTGTTTGTTTGTGGGGTTTTTTTAAAGCAACATAGTAATGGAATTTAGCAAAATTCAAATAAAAGTAACTTTCTATTGACACACCTCCAGTGAAGGAAGAATAAAGATGCTCCTCAGCGTATTGTTTTTCTAAAGGTCAATGTGCAACAAGAAGGATATTTTTAACCTTACTCCAAACTCGGTCCTTAGTTTACCTACTTTCAGGTCTTGTTTTCTCTGAGAAAAAATATGTAATAATTCATTTTGAAAAACATTTGGGGTGAAAGCACATCTTTCATTCATCCTATCCAGTACTTTATTGCCTTAACAGAAAGACTTTGAAGGCATTTTCTTCCAGCATGGGTTCAACTACAAGCTGCATAGAAAACGAGTAGCAACATATTTGTCATCTTTTTTGTAGTTGTTTTTAATGAATTTTTCATAGTGTATAACTAAGCCCTCAGTCCTACTGTGATGCTTTGCTTGCATGCTGGTGCATTTCTAGTACTGCAGCCAGATTGACATTTGTGGGACGGTTTTGGATTACACTTTCTCTAGTTGAGAATTCACTGGGGTGGGGAAGTCCCAGGGGTACAGAGTGTTTGATTCTCTGCTAATTTACAGTGATATTTCATGGCCCTGAGACAGTATCCATGTTCCCAGAAGGTGTAGTGTAAGAAGTACACTCAGCTGGGAAGGTTTTGAGGCCGGTAGGGGCCAGTGGCACATCAGGAGAAGGGGAAGACTTTGGACACTGCTTGTGGCAGGGATGAGCTGTGTCATTGCGTGGAAAATACAAGGAAAGTGAAACAAATCAAATAAGCTTTGGCAATGGTCCCAAATGGGTCGAGGAAGAGAATTAACCACATTAATGATTAATGATGGTAAAGCTCATTCAGCTTGAAAAGTACTTTCTATAAGTGCTAAGTGTTGGCATTAAAAATGTATGCATTTTCATTTTAAACCACACTTGGTGTCTGCAGATGGAGTGGAAAGGGAAGAGCCAGCAGCGTCATTATGGCAATGCTAATACCTCACTACAGCTGAAATTGCAGTTTGACAGGGTATGCAACCTGGGACCTGGTGCTTGCAGAGCTCAGCCTGCTGTAGTTGCTGCTGATGGTTCTCTCGACCTGGTCCACCACCCACCCTGCAGAGAGCTCCTAGTGAAAGCTGGGAAACCTTCTGCAAGTCAAGCATCTACTAAGTGAACAGTTCTCTTCATTTAAGCCCTGCTGATAAAGAGGAAAACAGGCCATAATCTATCACACGTGGACTTTTTTTTTACACCTGGTAAACTTTTAAAGATATCGATTATCTGATCTCTGGTTTTCTTTTCCAAAAAATAGACCTATTATCTCTGTTGAGTAGGAGATGCAGGGAAGGGGACTCTGATAGAAATTATTTATTCTGCTATCAAGGTGTAGTGGCATGTTGCCATCAGAAATGTTGTGTACCAGGGCAGCTGAAATTATGTGGGCAGGAAGTGAAGTTTTTGCTGCAATCAAGCTGTGAGAGGTAAAGTCTAGTATAAAACATTGATATAGGTGATTGGGTCTCTGGAAGGAGCTGAATAGGCATATCAAGAGGCAGAACAGCAAGAGAAGAGACTAAGTGAGCAGATCCACAGTTGACCTCAGCAGCTATGTGCCATATGCAAAGGGTTAGGCTGGAAATGTGCTTGTTGATGGGTCTGATGGAGGGGTTGGAAGGGAGAAGCAGTTCTGTGCTCTGACCTGCAGCTGGGCTCAGCAAGGTCGGTGCAGCCCTTTGCCTTCCCAGGCTGATGGTGAGTTGGAGGTTGCATCACGTTCTGTCTGGAAATGGTGCTTGAAGTGTCCATGTTGCCAGCTTGCTGCAGAGCGTGCAATACTTCTCGCCTCCCAGCCAGCTGCACGCTGAGCTTGTTTTCTATTTTCATTTCACTCTCCTTTTGGTCTAGCCTCCCTCTTTATTCACATACCTGGTAACAGAGTGTTAGGGACCTACTTTCTGTAATTGTCTCCAGGTTGCTACTGCCAGCCCAAGCAGGGTGAGAACACCAAGGATGACCCATCTGCTGAAAAGCAGACCCTCATTTGCTCTTGCTGTGTAGCATCAGGCTGGTAGAAGTTGCATGGTGTCTGCAGGGAGAAGGATCTCTCTCTCCATCACTCTCGTTCCCTCTCCAGCAGACACCTATGCAGTAGCTCTCACCTTGATGTGAGAAGTGTGGAGGTGGAGTAGGATGGTTGCTTTTTGGGAATAGCAAGGTTTAGTCTTTATATGCCCTTAATGTAAAATATCCACCTTTGTTTTGTTGGTGGTCGTGCTGTGCACTACTGTGTCAGATGCTACATTTTCAGTTATGACTTGGGTAAAATGCTGTGGTTGCTAGGGAAGAAAAGTATTACTATTACCAATATTTATTATTCCATCCCCATGGAAACTGCAGTTCTTCTGGGAGTCCTAACTCTCCCTTTTTTTTTATTCCTGTGGAAAAGATGTATCTCTAGCCATGAAGTTCAGATAGTTATGTTCTAGAAATAGAAGGCGAGATCCACCACTAAGATACACCTCTCCTCTTTGCTCTCTGGTGTGCTTGACAGATGGGTCTATGGGTAGTTACTGCTTACTAAGCTGTGTTGTGGTTTCCAGTCACATAAAGATTTTTGGAGTGTGGTTAATCTAATTTTATTCTGGTGGTGTTTTATTATTTTTTCCCCTCATGGCTCCCTGTTTGATTTGTCCCTTTCCCAAACACTGTTATTTTTTAATTTGCTATGTATTTTAAATTAAGGAAGAATTACTTGATGAGCAAATTAACTTGCTGTTTTCTACTTAAAGGTATAACCATTGTAAAAGCTGTGTGCATGGCCCATGGTTGGAAAAGGGGCATAGTGGTATCTGTTTTTTACAAATAAATTTGAGTTCTTCAGATTTTCATAGGAAAGCTGTTAAAATACCCAGAGGTTTATTCTTGGTGGAATGGTTAACCCAGTCTTTGGCTCTCTTACAGTGCCTAAAACAGTACGTGGAACTTTTGATCAAAGAAGGTCTAGAAACAGCAATCAGCTGCCCTGATGCTGCCTGCCCAAAACGAGGTCATCTGCAAGAAAATGAGGTACGCTTTTACTGCACATAGGGTTGGGGTTTTTTCCTCCCTTTTCTTTCCAGGATGTTTAAATGTGCCTTGCTCCATATGTTACAGCTACCACTGTTGCCAACATACGTTTTAAATGATTCTCTAAAGGTCAAATATTTCGTCTCCATTTGTTGAAAATGCCTTAGATTATCGTTGTTCCTAACTGGAAATTTGTCTTTTCCTTTTCCTTCAGATCGAGTGCATGGTTGCATCAGAAATCATGCAAAGATATAAGAAGCTACAGTTTGAAAGAGGTAACACGTGTACCGCTGTCCATTGCAGGGCTGTGGGAATGGCATCCCTCCAGAGCAATCCCATAAACCAAAGTCTGGCTCTGCACATGTTCATACAGTAGCATTGTGCATTAGGTGCTTGGTCATCCCCACCCCACAACAAAAAAAAAAAAAAAAAAGGGAAAACACTGGTTCTGTTCTTGCCTGCTGATTCCCAGAACTGCAACATGCTGGGAATAAACTAAGGAAAGAAAATTACTATGTATTGTAGTGCTCTATAACTAAGAGAGGGAGTGACTTCTATTTAGAGCTTTGCAGTTTGAGCTGACTAAGTATTCTAGGGGCTGGGGAGGTAGACTGACCCCTTTTATGGAGCCACCGTTACTGCCTGTGATGGCATCTGGTGCAGAATTATTAGCAGTTCTGTGTGTAATGATGATATGAACTTTGTTAATTTTTGAGGATAGAAGCTGACTGGGTGCCTATGGGATTGTGGAACTGTGTGGCCACAGAGAAGTTATACCAAGGGTTTGCTGAGGGCAGAGCCCAGCCTAGAAAGTCATTGGTAGGTTTGTGTTGACTTCAGTGGGCTTTCCAACACTATGTGACTTAGAATCACAGACTGGTTTGGATGGGAAGGGACCTTAAAGATCACCTGGTTCCAACCCCCCTTCCATGGGCAGGGACATCTTACTGATAAGCAGCCTACAAGAAAAGGGTGAAAATGTGTAACAGTTCTATGCTGTTGTTAATTCCGTGGTTACATTAGCACAGAGACTGACTTGAAATAGAATCCACTGGGCAAGGCACTGTAAAGACACTTTCTGGTGTGTTATACCTGGATAGCGTATGCTCTATTAAACTTCAACCACAACTGAAGAATAATAACACATCTCATTCTCAGAACAAGTTTAGTTCAGTGAATGAAATCATGCAATTATTTCAAACTCTAGAAACTCAATTTAGTTTGGTGCCTGCTTGCAAACCAGGCCAGATTTATGTCTTAAGTGGGTAGCATAAATTAAAAGGCTTCTTTTGTAAATGTGTGCCTTCAAATGCCCTGATAGTCAACCTGAGCTGGAATACATTGTTATGGAGGGCTGGTCTTATAACTGCCTTTGAATGTTGTTCTTTTATGCCCTTTTACAGAAGTGCTTTTGGATCCATGTCGGACTTGGTGTCCATCTTCTACTTGCCAGGCAGTTTGCCAGCTCCAGGAATCAAGCCCACAGGATCCCCAGCTCGTCCAATGCAAAGCCTGTGACATTGAGTTCTGCTCTGCTTGCAAATCTAATTGGCATCCAGGTCAAGGCTGTCAAGAGAACATGCCAATCTCTTTTCTTCCAGGAGAAACAAGGTAAAGTATTGAAAATACAAAGAAAATACCGTTATTGAAAAAAAAATAGAATATGAAATAGTTAAGAGACATTTTTCTAATACTTTGTTTTAAAGCTGTTTCCTTCACTTAGTAATTCCTGTGCTGTTAATGCTGTGTTCTGAAACTGGATAGCTCTTGGCACCCTCACTCCTTGCCACGATTCCGGGCAAAGCACAAAGGGGCTCCTTGAGTCTATATCAGCTGCCTTTTTGCTCCAGTGGGAAAAATGTGATATCCAGGCACCTCATGAGCTTCCCTTCAGAGAAGATCTCACTGCTGCTGCTTTTCCAGACAGCGTGAGGGTTGGTAGCATCATGCCAGACTGATTTTTAGGGTACTCTGTCAGTCATCCGAACTGCTGCACATTTGGCCAGCGATCTTAAGTTCTGTTTCCACTGGCGTATTGCAGCCAGTGAATAAGAAAGGCTGGTGTGCATGTGTTCCACTTAATGTTTGGGCTTTTTCAAAGACAGTACAGCAGTTCAAGGTATCATTAAAATCTTGGTGAGCCTTGGACTTAGCTAGTGATAATTTGTCTTCTTTCAAGCTTTGTTCATCATCTTAAACCACTTTGTCCCCACTCCTCCCATCTTCCTTTGCCAAATTTTGCTCCCAGTTTCTCTCCCTCTTCCCCCCAAGCGACAGAGGGGG
This sequence comes from Porphyrio hochstetteri, assembly GCA_020800305.1. NCBI lineage: Eukaryota > Metazoa > Chordata > Aves > Gruiformes > Rallidae > Porphyrio > Porphyrio hochstetteri. The sequence continues at coordinate 108,240,299 of CM036907.1, forward strand.
TTGGGGAATGGGGATTGTAGTCAGTTCATCACATGTTGTCTCTGCTCCTCCTTCCTCCTCAGGAGAGGACTCTTCACACTCTTCCCCTGCTCCAGCGTGGGGTCCCTCCCACAGGCGACAATCCTCCATGAACTTCTCCAACTTGAATCCTTCCTATGGGCTGCAATTCTTTACCAACTGCCCCAGCATGGGTCCTTTCCTGGGAGCAGACCTTCAGGACCAGGCTGCTCCAGCACGGTCCCCCATGGGGTCGCAAGTCCTGCCAGCAAACCTGCTCTGGCATGGGCATCTCTCTCCATGAGTCTACAGGTCCACCAAAAGCCTGCTCCAGCATGGGCTTCTGACCAGGTCACAGCCTCGTTCAATTGCATCCACTTTCTGCAACATGGAGTCCTCCAAGGGCTGCAGGGGGACAGCCTGCCTTACCATGGTCTTCTCCATGGACCACAGGGAAATCTCTGTACTGGCAACTGGAGCACCTCCTCCCTGTCCTTCTTCACTGGCCTTGGTGTCTGCAGAGTTTCTCACATGTTCTCATACCTTTCTGTGACTACAAAACCCACTGCTAGGTTTCTTTTCCTTCTTAATTTATGTTCTTACAGAGGCATTGCCACTGTTGCTGATTGCCTTGGGCTTGGCCAGCAGCAGGTGTGACATGGAGCTATCTCTATCAGACCTAGGGGAAGCTTATAGCAGCTTCTCACAGAAGCCACTCTGGTAGCCCAAACCTTGCCATGAAAACCGAAAACAGGTAGGAAATACCCTTAAAGCTCATCCAGTTCCCACCCCTTGCCATGGGCAGGGACACCCCCGACTACCCCAGGTTACCCAAAGCCCCATCCAACCTGGCCTTGAACACTGTCAGGGAGGGGGCAGCCTGTGCCAGCGCCTCACCACTCTCACAGTGAAGGATATCTAATCTAAGTCTACTCTGTTTCAGTTTAAAACCATTATTCTTTGCCCTATTACTACATACCTTTGTAAAATGTTCCCCTCCAGGTTTCTTGTAGACCCCTGGAGCCTTCTTTTCTCCAGGCTGAACAACCCCAACTTTCTCAGCGTGTCTTCATTGGAGAGGTTTTCCAGCCCTGTGGCCTCCGTTGGCCTTGCTCCAACAGGTCCATGTCTTTGCTATACTGAGGACCCCAGAACTGGATGCAGTACTCCACATGGGGTCTCACCAGAGAAGAGGAGGAGGATGGTCTTGTTTGACCTGCTGGTCACACTTCATTTGATGTGGCCTTTTCCTGATCCAATAAGCGGGTCCCCTTGTCACAGGAGATCAGGTTGCTCAAGCAGAACCTGCGTTTCCTAAGTCCATGCTGACTGGGCCTGATCACCTAGTTGTCCTGTACATGTCATGTGATGGCACTCATGATCATCTGCTCCATAACCTTCCCCAGCACTGAGGTCAGACTGACAGGCCTGTAATTCCCCAAAGCCTCCTTCCAGTCCTTCTTGTAGGTGGGCATCACATTTGCTAACCTCCAGTCAACTGGGACCTCCCCAGTTAGCCAGGACTGCTGATAAATGAGTCCAGAGAAGGGCAACCAGGCTGGTGAAGGGGCTGGAGGGCAAATCCTATGAGGAGCGGCTGAGGGAGCTTGGGCTGTTTAGCCTAGAGAAGAGGAGGCTGAGGGGAGACCTTATCACCACCTACAACTATCTGAAGGGAGGTTATAGAGAGATGGGTGATGGTCTCTTCAGCTAGGTGACAAGTGATAGGACAAGGGGGAATGGCATGAAGCTGTGCCAGGGCAGGTTTAGATTGGATGTTAGGAAAAAATTTTTTACTGAAAGAGTTGTGAGGGCCTGGAACAGGCTGCCCAGGGAGGTGGTTGAGTCACCTTCCCTGGATGTGTTCAAAAAAAGAGTAGATGAGGTACTCAGGGATATGGTTTAGTTTAGGATGTGAATGGTTGGACTTGATGATCTTAAAGGTCTTTTCCAACCTTGTGATTCTGTGATTCTGTAAATGACGGAATGGGGCTTGATGAGCACTTCTGCCAGCTCCCTCAGTACCCTTGGGTACCAGCCAGCCCCATAAAATTGTGTGTGTGTCTATGTGGTGTAGCAGGTCGCTAACTATTTCTTGTTGGATTATGGGGGCTTCATTCTGCTGCTCCTTGCCCGTCTTCCAGCTCTAAGGGCTGGATACTTGGAGAAAAACTAGTCTTACTATCAAAGATCGAAGCAAAGGCAGCATTAAGTCCCCCAGCATCCAGTAAAGGATGGTGATTCTCCTTAGCCCTCCTTTTGTTGTTAATAGGTCTACAGAAATGAGTTTGTGGTCAAATATTCTCTTGCACATTTTTTGTGTGTGTGTGCTCAACCAGAATTTAAAGCTCACTAAACTTTATGGCAAGGTAAAAAAATGAATTTATTTTCCTTAGCTTTTTGATTGCCTTTAATTTTTATTTCATGTTTCTCTTTTTACTCCACTGTGGTTGGTTTTTTCATTATTTTGGAGCATAATGTACCAGTAGCAGTTTGTGCAACCGTGTGTTTGGAGTTTCCTTATATGGTTTGTGGATTGAAAGCATTATTCTGTAATATGATTGCCCCCAGTGTGACTAACAAGTGTGTGTCTTTTTATCCTGCCATTAGGCAAATCAATCAATCAGGGGTCAGTCCTGTTTTCCAGCAAAGTGCTAATCCCCCATCAGTGGTTCTTGTATCTCCCACTGGCAGTGGCTGCAGGAAATGTCACTTTAGTTGTTAGTGTATGTAAAGCCTGAGTACAGTAGACAGCTACTGAAGGGGAAACAAATATTGTCCCAGTGTTTCCACATTCACAGAATCACAGAACAGTAGGAGTTGGAAAGGACCTCAAAAGATCATCTAGTCCAACGCCCCTGCCAGACCAGGATCACCTAGACTAAATCACACAGGAACACATCCAGGCAGGTTTGAATGTCTCCAGAGAAGGAGACTGCACAACCTCTCTGGGCAGCCTGTCCCAGTGCTCCATCACCCTCACAGTGAAAAAGTTTCTCCTTATATTCACATGGAACTGTGAATTCCTCTGTGTTGTGCCCACTGTATGAGGGGACACGTCCTACAGTTTTGTACTGTTGTGCAAAACAGGAAGAGGCAGTGCTGACCCTAACTCACGAACCATGACTTGTTGGTTCCTGATTTGGAAGAGAATTCCTAGGGAGGATCCTTTAAGGATGGTAGAGACAAGCAGTCTCTCCCTGGTGCCCCCAGTCCAAAGGAATGTAGGCTGGGCTTGTTGTGCCATCAAGGGATTGCTGCTGCTTCTGTTTGGAGAAAGAAGAAAGAAAGAAAATGAAAAATAAAAATTACCTAGGTATGCAAAATATTTAGCTGTGAAGTAGCTGCTGCTCATCTGATATATTTCAGGTGGAAAATGTGTATATATTAGTATCTCTAAATAATAAAAACAGTTAGTAAAGTACATGGTAAAGAAAATGTCCGGACTCCTGTGTAGACACTGTCATCACAAAATTTTTTTTTCTAGACATATGTTTGAAAAACAGAGTACAGGCAAACTACCTGAATAATAAAACTCAGTTGAATGCCTGGATCTCTAGTAACTCATGGAGCTTTTTGGGGGTGAGAAGCACAGTTCTTAGAAGTTCTTGTCTTCTTCCTGGCCACGTATCTTATTAATTCCTCACTGTCTCCCATAGCTCCGTTTTTAAAATGGAAGAAGATGATGCTCCAATCAAACGCTGTCCAAAGTGTAAAGTTTACATTGAACGAGATGAAGGCTGTGCCCAGATGATGTGTAAGAACTGCAAACATGCGTTTTGCTGGTACTGTCTGGAATCTCTTGATGTGAGTACGTGCCCTGCACTCTGGTTGTCAGAAGCTTAGAGGTTCATTGCTTTACCCCCCCAGCTTCCTCATTAATTAATAGTAGCACACCAGCTTCTGCCTGACTTGGTGGACCACAACTCTTCAGAGTTGGTACTTTGAGAGGATTTCTATGCTCTCTTTCGCTTGTCTGACCTTTGTGACCTTATGTTTTCCCTATGTGAGTCAGGAAATAATCATTATAAAGTAAAATTTCATGGACATGTTATTTGCAGTCTTTACATGGTAGCTAACATGGGATTGGGGTGTTTTTTTTCCCCTTTTTAGTACTACTTTATTAGTACTGACTTCTCAAAATTCCTCTTTTTGAAGGGATTACAGGGTAAATATTCAGTATTCTCAGCCTTCGGAGGTTTATCAGACAAATTTTAGATTTGGTGCCTCACCATGCAGGAGTCTGCCCGTCAGATTTGTTTACAGTTCATTGTATTCTGTGGGGCAAGAAATAGATCTGTCGTATGAAAAACAATACAATGTTCTCCTAACATCAGGACTTTGTCAGTATATAAGCTGCTGTTGTCATATGTTTATGTTTGTTTTCTTTAAAATCAGCCTGTTATCGTGCCCAAGGATCAGAGTATATACAATATACAATATACAACATCTGTTTCCATGTCATCAGTTTTATAGCGTCGTTAACAATAGCAAAGGAAATGGTTTAGGTTCCTGAAAGCTACTCTGACTATTCAAATCCTGTGTTTGTCCCATTTGAATGCTTTACTAACAGCTCTGTAGTCACAGGCTTCTCACGTGAGTGTTCCCTCCGTACCAGGCCTGCTATCTTGGCTGGTTTACAAAAAGATGGCAGGGCAGATGGGGAAATAATTTCTCAAAAATCCGCATTGTCCTTTCATTCCTTGGCTGGTAAAAGGAACCAGCTTTGGGAAGCCTGTGGTACGAGCATTCACTTTCCTTTGTTCTTTCTATGTCCATCTAAAATACATGCAATGAGCAACTTACCTTCTTGGATCCTCCTGCTAAATTCCATACTAGTGTTTAAATATGTAGTTGGAGAACCCTTGGGAGAAGAAGTAATTATAGATATACAACACTTGTTAAACAAACTTGTGTGTGAAGATGCTTAACTGTAAGCAATACACTTAGGAAAGGTTGGACCTGGCCGTGTCTACTTTACTAAGCTTTTATCTTCCTGTACAATTCCTGGTTATAGGCTCTTAGGAAATAGTATTTTATAACTTGAGGAACAGTTTGTACTTCTGTTTATTACCTACCTTTTCATTTAATATTTTGTAGGATGATTTTCTCCTGATACATTATGACAAAGGACCATGTCGAAACAAGCTGGGACACTCCAGGGCATCTGTTATCTGGCACAGAACACAGGTAAAGCTCACATCTTTAAAAGCTCTCTGCAGGTCTCCTGCTGTCATAGTGCCTTCCTTTGCCTTACTGTTTTAACACCTTATGGTAAAATTCTGGGCCAAATGGTAACTGATTTTCATAGCAGATTGGAGAGGAACAGATAGCTCTCCCAGAAGGGACACTCCTTAGCAGAAAGCCACTGAGGGCTCATTTCAGAGACAGTTAAGTTCTCAGTAACCCTGGAGGACAAACTAGGTTGCTGCCATCCATACTATTAACAGTGAAGTTCATCTTGCAAGGGATCTTTAGCTCCAGATCCAGAACTGGAAAGGAACTAGCCTGAGTATGCTTAGTGTCTTGCTATGGACTCCAGTTGATTTGCTATGGACTCCAATTGATTCATTTGTGTAGGTTGGGTAGAAGGTAATCTAGTGAGCTTCTCAGTGGGTCCAAACAGATTCAAACTCACAATTACAAAGATTTTGGGGATACCTCTTGTAGTCTAGATCTGGTCTTTCTGGACACAGCATGAATGCTGGTAATGGAAGAGCTCTCTGCGCTACTTCAGTGCATACAAAATAAATGCCAGTGTGTGACTTAGTCCAATCTACTGCCTTTACAGTCACTTCAGAGATACAGGGACATCTGGGTATCTGAGTCATCTCTTCCTAAATTAACTGTGTGCTAGTAAAAATCTACCTTAGCTTGAGATGAAGTGTTTTTCATGAAGTACGGATTTCTTTCTATTTGAACGTAAATCCCAAGTCTCAAGAATCAATCCCGAGTCTGGACAAACAGCTAAACTGAAATAAAAGGAGAAGGATCGCACCCTTCTCCCTCTGTGTACACCCCTGAGTGCCTGAGCTATGGGCTGGATTTTGCTTGGCTTAGCCAATGGTATCTTAGGAAGTGTGTTGGATACATAAGCTTTCTCGATAGACCTGTAATACGAGGTGATTCATTTCATATTTGGAATCTGTTCTCAGACACAGCAGTTAGTGCAAATAAATATGTTTGATGGACAGTATGTTTGATGTTCTGGTCATTGTTGAGAAAGAAAGGGATAATTCTTCACCAATCAGGATATAATTCTGCTAACCCCAGTAAATCCAAATCAACATCGCCATTGTTTCCTTATGCTAAGTTCCTTCCTGTATATATCCAGGGCAAACTGAGGTGAGCCTTTGGTTTGTTGTTTGTAGATTTTAAAAAAATATTTGTTTTGGCTGGAGGGAATGGCTTGATGCTGACTAGGGCAGCAGCTTCTTCAGAAGCAACAGAACGGAGTAGGAAGTTAGTAAAAAATACTCGGCCAGAAGTTTTGCTTAAAAAACAAAGAAAACCCCCACAGAAAACCCCACCCAAATAAACAACAAAATCCCCCAAACAGAAGGAAACTTATTGAATTCTTTGATGGCATACTGAGGCTGAAAGAAAGGTGTAAATAGATAACCCATAAAAATTACTGGTGGTAGATGCAGTCCACTGAACTGGTAACTTCCAACTTGGCTCTGTCTGACCAGCACATTCGCAGCCTGGGATGCAAAGTGCTGGGCAAGGGCGCTGCCATCAAAGAGCAGCATGGCAGCAGCTGCCGCTCACAGTTTATAAAGGGGATGAGAATTTACCTTTGGTTTATGTCTGTAGTAAATGGATGCAAAAATGAGTAAATGGAAGTGGCATCAGATTGTCAGCGCCTCCAGAAAATGAACGAACAAACAATGAAACGTGCACGCCTCCGAAGCTGAGAAAGAAATTGCTCTTGGCAAGAAATAGAATTGCTAGGGCAAGGAAGTTTGAGCTCCTTATCCTTGGACAGCCAGTCTTCAGGATTGAAAGGGTTCGGCGTGGTAGGAGGCAGCCGGAGCGCGGCGAGCGCTGTCCCACAGCGCCACCTCCCGCAACCAGCCTCTCCTCAGCCCCCGCCTCAGCATCCCTGGATAGGGCCATCGCGAGATGAACTGCCTAGTAAGCGGAACGAGAAATTGCCCGGGGCTGAAAAAAGTACTAGTAAATCCATCACATCTATACCATGGCTAATTAAATATTTGCCAGATAATTGAAGCAGCATATCTAGCCATGGCTAGAAGAATTCTTTAATGAGTACGGCAGTCTAATTTCATTTTGCCTTCTGTTGTGAGGTTTTCCTAGCAGATAAGCTCCTGCCTTCATTATTCAAAATTATTCACAGACACCCTCATGTGAATAAATCTAAATTATTTTCTCAAATAATTTGCAGTCACATCGTTGCAGCATTACTCTTACAGTTGCCTGTGGCAAATGGGAAGCTTCCTCAGGCAATGAACCTCAACTCGAATGTTTTTAAAAATAATTTTGCAAGTTTAAACTCTGTAGAAACCAAGAGAGTTTGGTACACTGACAGGGTGGGTACGTCTGTGGTCCTCTGCCTGTGCTGGGAAGAGTATGATCAATAAATGTAAAAGAAAAAAAATGCTTTTAGATAGTTAGGTCATATCCCCTGAAGCAGCAGGATGAGATCAGGTCTGACTGCAAAAAGCCATTTGGCACATGCAGAGTCCTTCTGTTGTCCATAGTGTTTTTTAATTGTTTGTACCTGAGATTCCCAGGGCTGTGTTACTGTTAGTGGGAAGGTTGTGGGAGCCTTCCCAGATTGTCTGTGAACCTCAAGACCCAAAGTCTCCAGTCCCAAATCCGTGACATTCTTTTGGGAGATTTCTCCAAAAAGGGAGCACCTGCAAGTGGCAGTCTCTACCTCTCCGGTAGTCTTGATCCTGATATTTAATATTTAGGTTTGATCAAGAAAAAAGTGTCCAGTCAGTTGCTTCCTTAGCTGCATCACTTGGTGTGATGGAGCTGTGTTGTGTGATACGTCACGGTTCTGACCAGAGCAAGGAGACGTGCACGTTCGCTCTCTGATTGCACGCACGTTTACTCATCACAGGAGCTGGCTGTAGCATACACTTTGGGAGAGGGCAGTGGGGTGTGGGGAAGTCCTGGCTCTGTTAAGGTCAATGGGATTTGCAGAGATCCTTTTGGAGGACGCTGATGGGTCACTGGTGTCAGCAGAATCTAGGCAATTGTTATCCCTAATGCAGTGCTGTTCCTTTCTCTTGCAGGTGGTAGGAATTTTTGCAGGATTTGGCCTTCTACTTTTGGTGGCCTCCCCTTTCCTTCTACTTGCTACACCATTTGTTCTGTGCTGCAAGTGCAAATGTAACAAAGGAGATGATGACCCTCTACCTACCTAGACTGAGAGAACGATTCATCACAACATGTGTTCTGATTTTATTGTTGTTGATGTTCCCTCTTGCACTTACATTGCTGTAGCCTTACTTGCCCCGTTCTGCTTTTCATTGGCACAGAGTCTTGGTTCTGGGAGCTGTGGTTACTACTGTTGCATAGGTCAATTGATAGTAGACAAGGAGGGTAATGGAAGGCAAGTTTGGTGCTAAAGGGAGACCATGGACCCAGATAGCTCTCTGAAATGAAGAAGTGATACTGCTAAAAGCAATGCAAAAAGTTTCTGTTGCTCTGCTAGGGGACTTAGAACTGTGCTGAATGACATCAGCAAAACAAAACAACAACAAAAAAGCATACAAATCTAAACTTTTTGCGTATCCGTTTGCTTCGAAATTTGGTATCTTATTTCCTGTATGTATTTAAGTTGCCTATCATTTAAATCAGATAGCCAACTTAGTGTGACTTTACCATGTTTATTACATATCTGTTTTTGTTGAAGCTGTCACACCATCCTTTTTAGTACGTATTTTTCCAAGTATAACAAATTCAATAAGGTGCATATAGGCCATCCTATGCCTTTCTTGAAATTTGAGGAGGGTTAGAAGGACAAAGTTGGTCCTGTTGCCTTCCAGGGATTTTTTGGAAGTCTTTTAAGAAATTTGTTTGATTGAAAGCTACATTTTAAAAATTAATTGATGAAGCTGTTAGGCTGAGTGGTGACACAAACCTGCTATCTAATCAAGGTTCTTTTACAAATGCATTGATGGTATTGATTACCGCTGGACCACTAGTGTTTTTCTGAATTGTTATTTTTTTGCTGTTGTTTAGGGTTCTGCTACACTTACAGGGCTACGTAACTTCTAATCCAGGTATCTTAATCTTTTTATATAGATATATATATACACACACAATCCTATTTAAACCAAATGTGTAAATAGCTGTGCTATTGAAATATTTTGGAAGTTCAGGATAGCTTGCTTCTGCCTTTAGGGCAATTCTCAAAAAATACAGTACTAACTTTACTATTTAGCAGGCTCTTGGGTTATCAGTATCTTTCATTTTAAGTAGAAAAATACATCAGGGTTATACCTGTAGTTAATAATAAAAATGCCTGGGATATTTGTGGAAGTTGTACTTTACATTTAATCTGCTTAGCCCATTTTCAGAGGTAGTATTGTGTGTTGTATGGTGTATGCTTTTAATAACAATACTGTGATGAAACAAGTTTTCATTTGAAAAATAATCACTTGATTTGATAGCTTTGCGGCATTCACAGTGCTGGGTTTCCAGGGTGGTAAAGCGTGTTAGTTGACATACTATTAATCATTGTAGTTTCTATTGAGAAATATTTGGTTGAAAACCATTTTGCTCTGATTTTAAAGCCTACAGGAATTTGACTAATAACTACTTGCAGTGAAATAGGAAGCACCTGAACCAATGTGTACATCTGTGTGTAGTACTGAAGGAAGACATTCGTTTGAATGGCTTGTGGACTGAAGTTTCCACTTTTTTCATCATTTATTTCTGTGCATTATCAATGTACTGAGATGAAGGAATACATAGAAGCTAGGACAACTTCGCACTGAAGATGCATTAAGACCCTTAAATGCAACTGCTTCTGGCTGGGAATATGTTTTCAGTCCAGAGAAGGGCAACCAGGCTGGTGAAGGGGCTGGAGGGCAAATCCTATGAGGAACGGCTGAGGGAGCTGGGACTGTTTAGCCTAGAGAAGAGGAGGCTGAGGGGAGACCTTATCACCGCCTACAACTACCTGAAGGGAGGTTATAGAGAGGTAGGTGATGGTCTCTTCAGCTAGGTGACAAGTGATAGGACAAGGGGGAATGGCATGAAGCTGTGCCAGGGCAGGTTTAGATTGGATGTTAGGAAAAAATTTTTTACTGAAAGAGTTGTGAGGGCCTGGAACAGGCTGCCCAGGGAGGTGGTTGAGTCACCTTCCCTGGATGTGTTCAAAAAAAGGGTAGATGAAGTACTTAGAGATATGGTTTAGTTTAGGATGTGAATGGTTGGACTTGATGATCTTAAAGGTCTTTTCCAACCTTATTATTCTGTGATTCTGTGATTCTGTGAAATCACTCCTTTCTTTATCATCTTTTGTTTTAGACATAAATCAAAAAGACTGTAGGGTACAATTTTGAGAAGGGCCACTGCCTTTTAATAAGACTACTCTTGAATTTCTTCTCCAACCCCTTCTTCCAATTTAACGGTATCCAAATTCAAACTGTATCTAACCACAGATTTTAGCTCCAGGTGCTGGAGCTTTTTAATGAGTTCAGCCACTATAACCTGAACAAAAAAGACAGCTGGTTTCCAGCAAATCTGATCTCCTTGTGATCTCTTCAGGTTGTTTATGGCAAGGCACAGTTCGGGTCTTTACTCAGATTGTCATTTTATGTTATCACAGGTTTTTTAGTATTCTAGCTATGTATGTTATTCAAACTTAGTTGTTAAAAACTATCCGTACAGAAGTCTGGGTAGTGTTTTGGTCCCTGCTTTCCAGCCCCCAAGGGATGTGTGAAACACTGCTGAGTTCAGTGGGCAGCAGCTCAGCTCAGCTCATCTCCCCAGAGGTACCCGGCTTGTCCTGAGTCAGAGATCCAGTGTGCAGCAGCAGTGAAAACCCTTCTGTGAAGGACAGCTTGAACTGTGTCCTTTCATCTCTGGCCCTGTAGTCCTATTTAACTGGAGGGGGAAAAAAAACAACAAAAAAACCACCAAAACAACTGGACAGAGGACATAAGGACTTCACAGGTGGTTAGTTTTCTCATTGGGAACACTTGAACACTTGCTGTATATGGCAGAGGCTTTAATGGCCAATTCTACTGCTGAGATGATAGTCAACAGCAGAGGTGTAGTGGCCTGTTCGCAGTACTGGCATGTCCTGGTATGAGGCTTGGTTTTTCCTATGTGCCTTTCTTGGAGACCACCTTATGTGGCAGTCCAGGGAAACTTGAGTTTTCCGCTGTGTGGCCAGTTAATAGTGTCAAAATTAATGTATTTCCAGAGTTAAAAGAAAAATAAGTCCTTTACAAATAAAGGCATTTTTAAATGATAGCTTATAATTGATGCTCACAGGTAACATTATATATATAATATCAGACAACTGTCAGTATATCCATCTCCAGTCTCAACATGAATTGCTACTGGAGTTTTTTATGACACATCTTTTTTTTTTGCATCCTGGCTGTTTGGATAGACTTTATGCCTACATATATTTACCAAATACCTAATCCTTTCAGCTTTGCTAAAATCTTTCCATCTCTGTTCTTCTTGAGGATTTTTTTTTTTTAATATTATTTTTTAAATGCTGTTTCCAAAGTAGCAACTTCTGGCAGTAAAGTATTAAGTTCAGGGCATTTTTATGTTACAGTTTATGTTGATAGTGTGACATTTCATATCCCAAAATTGAATTGTAAATACATTATTTTAAATTCTGACATTTAAATACCCTGCCATGGAAAAGCGAATGCTCATCTCTGCTGGTTTGCAGATGAAATTCTGTTACAACAGCTTTGTCTTTGTACATTTTCACCAGAAAAAAAAAAAAGATTTACTGCATGATTTCTGTTGCATTTTTACAGCTGTGCTATTATTTAAGGTTTTTTGCATTGTCTGAAATGCTGTTTTTAATGGAGTTTGTCACAGTACATCATTTGCATGTTCTGTTGGGGTGAAGTGATGTCCAGTTTAGTGGGCATAGGACTGAGTGTGGAGTGCAGACCCAGAGGCTTTGCATCTCCCTAAACTTGCCACTGGTTGGTCGGGCTGGAGCCAGGCCTCAGAGAGACCAGCCTGCACCGGCTGCAGTGGCAGCAGCAGTGCGTTTTCCCCTTAGGACTGGGGGCAAGTCACTTACCTCCTTTTATCTCAATTTAACCCTCTTTTAAAGTGCATGTACCAATGTTTACCTACCTCACAGGAGGGCTGTGAGGGCAAATTCATTTGCTTTGAGGCTTTTCAAGACTCCGTGATGAAAGGTTACATATAAATGCTTACTGTAGTTTTGTGTTAATATTTCAATTTTATTCACATTGGCATCCATCCTGAAACCTCCTACTACCGACTTTAGCATGCCAAGAGCTTGGGATGCTTCCCCCCACATACCAAGCAGCATGATCTTTCCTTGGATACTCTGGTTTACAAATTAGGCAAAATCCCAAATAAGAGCTGACTGGGTCAGCTCTCAGTTTACAGCCGATCTCCTGATGTGCACGAAGCACGATCAAAATTAGTTGAAAAGCTCTCTCGTTTGAGAGATGAAGAAAATATTCATAGATCAGTAAAAGCTGAAGTGCTTTTGATTTAAAATTGTGGTGGACAGGAAAATAAAAACGAAGTTTTGTGCATTTCATCTGTAGGGCTTTTACTGTTTAGGAATAAATATATTTACTACAGGTCATTCTCATCCCAGTGAGGTGCAGCATGCATAAAGCTTTGCACAGGTTTGCTTTTTTAAAGCCAAAGCTTGTACATTTCACATACGTTATCTAAAATCCTGAGGAAAACAGGTAGAATATGGTTCTTGATGGCAGTGATATTAAAGACATCAAAAAAGCCTACACCAGTGCTTAATTGCTAATGCACTTATTCTAAGTAAGGCATGCTGTTTGTGTTTAGAGCCCTGTGGTCTTCCTGATTGCTTTGATTTGTGTATCTCCTATAAGAATTCCAGGAACATTAGGTACAGGTACGTGGTACATAACTGAACCTTTCTTGATCATTTTATCATGGATATATTTTAAACTTGTATAGGGATAAGCATGAAGGAGTCATGCGTATGTATAAATAATGTATTTGACCAGTGTAAAAATAGTTCTGTTGATGTATTTGAAATGTAAGTACATTTTGTGCCACTAACACTGTGATGTATAAAAGAGCTGTTGAATGCCTTTTAATGTTGTGTTTTGTACTTTGAATCATATTGGAAGAGTTTAATTTGTAATTTCAATAGATATTTTAAATGAACATGTCTCCTGTCGTTCTTTGTAGTGACTTTTCAGTGCTAGATGCACTGAAGAAAAGTACTTTTGTTGTGGTAGGACTCCCTGTGCTTAGCTGCCTCTCCATCCTTTGCAACCCTGTCCAGGAGACCCACTGCTGCCTCAGTTCTGGGCGTAGCTGTGGTTTATAATAGCTGCTACTCAGTGGTTCCTTTCATTTTCATGGAGCAGAATGATTTTTCTCCATAAGGGAAAGATCACTCTAGATATTTTGTTCGATTAATTGGGCTGAAAATAGTCTATAAATGCCACAAGGAGTTTCTAGGAGCAGGTATTATTAACAAAGCAAGGTTTCTACTTTCTTCCTCTGCTCCCAGTAAGTAGCTTCCAATTTGGGTACATTGTGCTTTGCAGTGTTCTTTTAGAGAGGAGGGTTATTTCTCAGTCATGTGTAATTATCTTGTAGTTTAGTACATTTAACTCCTGGGCATTTCCTCTGCCAGACTCATCTGCCCTTGCCATAGAAGGATTTTCTTTCCCAACCTCTTCAGCTCTGGACTGGGATTCTGCACAACAGGTTTGTCGTCAGAGAATTGGGCGCTGCAGGACTCTGGAGTAATGGACTTCAGGGTCTCAGGTATCTAAAATCAGAGCATTCAGGTTGAATTTTTAAATGGCAAACTTACAGCCCATGTGTGTTCTCGTAAACAGTGTCTAGGATCATTCAGTCATCAGAGGTGACCCCCATCCCTAGTTATAAGTTCTGTTAGGAGTGGCTCCAGCCCCAGAATAATTCCTGAGCTGTACCTGGGCATTGGGTGAGAGGTCAAAATCATATCAGTAAGTGTTCTCAAAGGACTGAATGATGGAGACAATCGATTCCCCCAACACAAAAACCTCGTGCCAGTTCTAGCATCCTATTAATTTTGGTGGTACTAACAGAGATAGGACTGCAGACATTGAATTACATGCACATCTGGTGGGCTAGAGATTGCCACTGCCAACCTGTGAACAAAGTACATCCACAAAGCATTTTTGTTTGCTTGTAGTGTTAGGGATCATTTAGGATGTTTCTCATATATTATGTGCTGTGGGTACTTGCCTGTTAGTGGCACATCTACACCAGAGAGTCTTTATTTTGTGCAGGATATACAGAAACTGATGAAACTTTTGTTGATTTTGAAAGTAAGAAGGGAGAAAAGACTATTTTATACAAGGAAGGCTTTGCTGCCCAGACTCAGCACTCTGGGAACCAGGACTGAATGTTCATTCACTTGATTATGAGGTTGGTCTTAATGTTCAGGTGTCTGGCCTTAACCAATGGTAGTCAGTGCACAGACACCTCCACTATCTTTGGGACACTTTCTATCCTATGCTGCATACTGAGATAGTTGTCTAGACAGCTTGCCTAACTGCCTCAAGGTGCTTCTCAGGTGTGGGGCTCTTTTTCCCCACCCACTTTGATGACAGAAGAAGCCTTGTTGACTGCCTTTGCACAGGCAGCTAACTTTTACAAAGCTAAAACTGAGCAAAACAGTCGTAGAGTGCCGTATCCCAAGTCCTGCTTTCAGATACCAGGGCAGAACTTGGTGGTGCAAACTGGAACCAGGTTGCTCTGCTCCCACACGAATGTGTGTGTGCAATGACTATAGTGTGAGACACGTGGCATATACACCAAATGTCTGGATGCTGCAAATCAGCAAACCAACTCACACGTTCAAGCAGTGGCAATGTGCTCAAGGCTGAGCAGTCCGGTTCTGTAGTGTGTGCACAGGCGAGCACAGTGTCAAGCTCTGTGTGCTCACAGGTAATTTATTCCTGGCGTTCCTTGGTCATGGGGGGAGGGTGGGAGTGTTAAGCCAGAAGTGAAAAAAACACTACAATCAGTGCATAAAAACTAAATTTAAACCTAAGTCCCAAAGAAGAGAGCCCCTGGGAGTAAATTCTAGGCATCCTAACTCAATGCCATTTCCTAAAATCTGAATAGGAGGGTGTGTGTAGCTGATGTGTGGTACTTTATGCACAGCATGTCCTGAAATGTCAAATGTGGCTTCTAGTCAGGGTAGCTTATATGTGTGTACAGGAAGAAGAGATTCTACTGCAGAATTTTGTAGAGCAAGAAATCTGACCCTGGAGCAATGCAGATTGTCCGTACTAAACAGACCGATAAAGGTTCTGGGATATTTTTCATAGCTTTACATGGAAGAAAGTGTGTTGTGAACAGGATTAAATCTCTTCCTCCTTCAAAACACTCCCTTTCCCACCTCCCAAGTAGCTGGAAAAGTGCCTATAAGCTTGAGTAGTGTTCTGTTTATGTTATGAATCGGATGCTCAGAGCCCATTAAATTGGATTAGTTTTTCCATTACTTTTTAGTGAGTTTGGATTTTCATTTAGGTAAGCAGTGAGCTCAACTTGCTGGGTAAGAGCACCTGTGACAGAGAACTGTGTTCTTCATGGTCTGGTTTGTGTGACAGAATACAAGAGAGTGATTATGCTGTGGACAGTAAGAAAAAAGTATCATTAAAGGAGAGTGAATGCAGCACTAATGTAGCAGGTTCTGTAGGCCTGACCTGCTCATTCCAGCCTAAATGAAAGTCTGGGTTTAGTCACTCCTGAGATTGACACTGCCACGTTTTATTCTGGAGAATAATTGCAAATAAGCCCACATTTTATTTTTGCTCCTCGCCCCCTTGAGATGATGTTTTGGGTTTTGGTGGGTGGTAAAAATGCTTGAGCTGTCTCAAAATCCTGAGGTCTCATTATATTTTGAGAATGACACTGTCATTTTGTGGGATTGCCCACAGGAGAAATGCACAAGATCCTGTGCCTAGTTCAGTCTTTAAATCGCCTCGGCAGGTGAGCATCATGCAGCATTTCTTCCTTTAGTCTCATGCCTCGGTGATTATTAACGTGCTTGTTTTGTTGAAGTCTCACATAACTTCTATAGATAGGTATAGGCCGAGCGAGGGGTACCTGGGTTGGAATATGGACATGCTTTTCCTGACAGAGAGGGTTACTTCCAGCCCTTGCAGGGAGCGGTGCTGCGGGGAGCCAGCAGAGTGCAGTCTGTGAACGCCATTGCGGGCGGCACGGCCCGGCTTTCCTTGAGGTACTGCCTCACATCCGCAGCAGCTACGGTTCCAGCGCAAGCTTTTAAAGGCTGTGTTACAAAACCTCCACAGAGTTAATTGCGGTGATATCATGGCTAAAAATAACGACGCTATGATGGGCCTGCACGCTCTGCTGGGGCTGGTCTGGTCCCTGGATATTAACATATGTTATTGCTCCTGTTCCCTGAGAGTATACAAACCTGTTCAGAAAGTGGAAAAGCCTGAGTATTTTAACTCTCAGAAAACTGATAGAAGCACAGAGATGTTTCAGAGTGGTGCAAACCAGAGGTCGCTCTCAAAACATGTTTCAGGGAGCGCTGATTAATCGCACTGAGAGAAGAAGGGGGAACACTGAAAGTCAGATGGTTTCAGACAGATGAAGCATTGGCTGATAATGTCGCATCTTCTCTATATTTTATAATTGGCGGATGTTGTAACTGAGCCAAATTATTCTCTTCTCCCTTCCTACCCACGCCCGCTGTCATGTCTGTGTTCCTCAATACAGATGTTCAGCAGAAACAATGCAACTGTCCAAACAATAGCTCTAACCATCCGTTTAGCAGTCAACATGTTTGGCTGGGGAGGCGAGCTCCAAAGAGGGGTTGCTATGAGCCCTTCTGCCTTTACCTCACTCTGTTTATATACATTCCAATGCATCTTCATTCCTCACCCCCCAAATGGAAAGTTTGTTTCTTGTATTTCTCTAGCCTAGAGCTGTATTTCAGGATCTTGCCAGCACTAACACAAACTCTAACTTTTAAAGAAAATACAGTGTACTGTCCTGGCTGACACCATCTCTCTGCCAAACTTCCAGGGACTACTGGGAAACTTCTGGTTCATGCCAGTTACAGCCTGTCAGGGATGTGTTTGGAGCATGTTTTTCAGCTGGATCCATTCTTCCTTTTCAGGACCTTGAAACTGTCTTATGCAAAAGCTGGAGAGAGACTGTTTACAAGGGCATGGAGTGATAGGACAATGGATAGTGGCCTTAAGATGAAGAAGAGGAGATTTGGATTAGGTAATAGTAAGAAATCCTTCCCTGTGAGGGTGGTGAGGCCCTGGCACAGGTGCCCAGAGAAGCTGCAGCTGCCCCCTCCCTGGCAGTGTTCAAGGCCAGGTTGGATGGGGCTTTGGGCACCCTGGGCTAGTGGAGGGTGTCCCTGCCCATGGCAGGGGGTTGGAACTGGCTGGTCTTTGAGGTCCCTTCCAACCCAAACCCTTCTGTGATTGCCCTGATTCCAGCTAGGATAGAGCAGAAGCATGCTGGACCCATAACCCAGAGGTCTGCTCTGGGTTTTTATGCTAAGTGTGATGCAATTGGCATGGAATACCCTCTTTGGCCAGTTCAGGTCACCTGTCCTGGGTGTGTTCCCTCCCCCTGTTGCCAGAAGGGCAATATGAACAGCTGAAAAGTCCCTGACTGCTTGGCAACAACTAAAAACATCCGGGTGTTATCAGCACTGCTCTCATCCTAACCTCCAAACACAGCATTCCATCCGCTGCTAGAAAGAAATCAACTCTATCCTCGCTGAAACCAGGACAGTGATTCTATGACAAAAAGGTACAGTTAGAGGATTGGGGTAGTATAGTGTGTCTTAGCAGACTCCTAGCACTTTGCTCCCACCATATCACTGCATTTTGTTCAGCAGATCTTCAACACTGATCAGGTAATTCCAGACTAAGGGCCTTCTCAGTGCAGGGTATCTCCAGCCTTTCAGTGCTGCTCGCAGCTCCTCCTGGCTTCCCTGCAGCAGGGTATGGTTTCTAGGTGCAGAGCAGCATGGCATGGTGAAGAATGGCCCTTGGAAGAGGCATGTCTATAGGGTCCACCTCACCACTTCCCACAGCAGGAAACAAAGCAGATAGATCCAAGCAAGAGAGGGGAGGGCCACTGGGAAAGACCACCTTCCTCTCTGTCACCTCTACCTATATAGTAAGAGAAACGAAGTTTCACACTTGGTGTCATCACCCGTACTATCAGTTTTTATCCTTTCACTTGTGGCCACTGTTGCTGCACTGCAGGCTCTGTAGGCAATTACTGGCATCCCCTAAAGAGCTCTGTAGGGTACAACCATCTCCCTTTTGTAGCTTTTAACCCTGTGCCTGAGAAAACTCCTTCTGAGCCGCAGGGCCTGACCAGAGGCTGCAGCTGTGAGGTGAAGGAAACAGAAATGCCTGAGGTTCCAGCAACATCTGCTTTAAATCACAGGATACCTTAATGACCCTTCAGGGCACTCAGTACTTAAGGTCTTTAAAACCTTTGATGGCAACCTCAAATGTGCAGCCTGTCAGCACAGCTCAGTAAGTTATAACACTGCTTTTGGCTGGATGGACCAAAGTCCGTACAAAGCTGGATGACTTTCCTTACTCCAACATGAATACAAAGCTCACAGAGGAACTCTAGCTGTTACCCAACACCAGCAAAGCAGCTGGGAGCTGATTGCCCACCCCTTTGCTGTGGCTCACAGCACCGGGAACTACCCAGTAAGAAGTGCTCATAATTGTCTTTGCTCATAGATGATCATCTCCAAATATGGGTGGGCAGCAGCCCCACAGAGACAACTGTGGTGTTCCTGGTGTCTTGCTTCAAGCAGTAGTTATTGGCCTCTAGTCAGGAGGCTTCATAATGTGGGATGAGCCAATAAAACAGGTAATGATGCCTCAGTGGTAGGGTTTTGTAGGGCTTTATGTTTCTGAGTATTCAACAACCATGTGTGAAATGCTAGGAACTGTGAAAGCTCCTGGATACAAGGAGTGCTGGACATGTTGGTAGGGGAAGGAAAACCTTTTCTGTGTATAGAAAAATATCGTAATCTCCTTAATGGCCATAAAAGCAGTCAGAATATTACTTCAAAAAACATTTGTAATACTCTAGAGAGTGTCCTGTACGTCCTTTGTATAAAATAGGTATTTCTACCCTCTCCTAGCACTACTGAAGGCTCGACATAAGGTTTCTCTGATGGGTGTGTGGGTTGTGTGCTGTGCTCTGGCTAACTGCTGCCCCTGAAGCAGCTGGGAGGGGGTGGCCGCAGAGGAATAGTAAATGAGGGTAGTCCACAAAGATTAGAAAATGCAATAATCACTTTATTTGCCAGGAGTAGAACCAGGTAATTTAAGCAAACATTGAATTGTTGCTATTTCTTTCAATGAGAAAGATTTCACAAGATATCTGACATCCACCCCTCTCCCACTCCAAAGACAGGAAAACCTCTCTGGTGTTAGTGCTGACTTTTGTTTCACTAAAACGGAATTTTCTTGCTATTTTAAACATAAGAAACAAAACCCAAAATTCCAACAAGCTCTTGAGTGCTGCACAATGTGTGGCTTATTTCTTTTCATGCATGGTGTCATGGCAACAGGAAGAATTCAAAATTAATTATAATCCAGGCAAGATGGCCTCTACGTATATATTTGGTTTAGCCTGGCCTTGTTATTATATTTTTGCCAAAACAATATTGAAGGTGGTCTTTTCTAGTAAAGATTTTTTTTGAACTCTTTGGTAAATCAATCTTGTGGTCAATAATTTGAGTATGTAGCGAGCTGCCAATGAAAATTATGACTTCAATTAATTTAAAGACACAAGACAAAAGAAGTTCAATGGGGAAAGCAGAAAG
The DNA here is from genome assembly GCA_020800305.1 of Porphyrio hochstetteri. NCBI lineage: Eukaryota > Metazoa > Chordata > Aves > Gruiformes > Rallidae > Porphyrio > Porphyrio hochstetteri. Next base: position 108,260,370 of record CM036907.1, read on the forward strand.
AGGTAGTAGGTGATTATGAAAAACAGATCTTTTTTTAGTTTTAGTAAACCCCATGAGTAAAACAAAGCATGCGTGTTCTTTTTAATAGGAACAGTTTGATGATCATCGCTATTAACAATTTCTCTAAAAAGATTTGTTTTATGGGCTTAGTAATAAGATAGAGAATGTGTTTAATTTGAGAAATAGTACCATCCTTGATACAATGATGCTTTAACCTTAAAGATACTATTATGGTACATGGAGAGAACTCAATGAAAATTCAGTTAGGCCTTCTAGCCTAACAAGTATTTCACTTGTCATTCAAATGCAAAGTTCCAAATCCTTCATTTTTCTCTTCTGCTCCACATTTGTAAGAGTCAGGTGTTGCATACCTTTTCCAATATGAAGGGTTAAATTCAAGTTTATAACCATTAGATAGCATCCATACACTGGATAGCTGCCTCTGTAGATCTGTATCAGTCAGCCTATTTTGCAATTCCACCTGCAGATGTTATTTGCATCCTGTGATGGGACCACAGCTGGCAGGAGAGCTTACAAAGACTGAGATTTCCCTGCAGCAGTTTCCCATGGCCTCTTTTCTGCACAGCACAGAAGATGAGCAAGTGACCTATTTATGAGGCAGCTTCCCAAAAAATTAATGAGAGGTCTAAAGGCCTGAATCATAAAGAAAAAGGAAGTTCTAGATTCTCTGTGTCCATCATAAGCATATTTTGAATCATAAGCATACATATCTGATGAGATTTCATTCTGTATGAAGACTAGAATCAATGTGTTTAAAAAACCCCAGAACAAACCAAAACCAAAACTGAGATACCACACAAGCTCCAAAAATAGGATTTCTGAATAAATAATAAATCCAACAAGGTGTTGCTTTTTTATTCTTTTGTTTGTATGAATAATTTTGCATGCATTTTTTTTTTTTCTTTGTACCAAGTCAGTCCTGTATTGCACATCCCACATATCAGGTAGCCAACAACAACCTACCATCACCTAAACAGGATATTCTCTTTCTTTTTAAATGGAAGGAGAAATGCTAATTTTTATTGAAATGGGTGGAGCCATATCCATCTGGGGGGGAAAAAGGCTATATTCAGGTGTTACTGTGCATTTCGTTCTTGATTAAATGAAGAATAGAAGATAAGACCTTGACCTAAACTGGTAATCTCTCCGATGTCAGGCATTTGGCAGCCCTGAAGGCTTGTGAGCATCAGTGCCATTTAAGCCTTTCCATGCAATCAGAGCTATTTGGAGGGCACTTTGACCACAAGGCTCTCCCCCCTTATTTGCATCTGTGGTCTCAACACAATTTCTAAGTGTTCTTACACAAGTTGTGCTGATGACACTCTAAGTTCCAGAAGATAATGCCACCCCAGAATTTGGCATCAGGGATTGGTGATATTGCATAACTAATCTCTGAATATTGTGGCTAATTTCTAAAAGTCAGAACAACAGCTACTCATTGCAACAGCTGAGGAAGAACATGTGGGAAAAGAGGCAACAAGTGCTGAACAACACATTCAAACAAGTCCTCCAGGCAGAGTGTTGGAGAATTGACCCACTTACCACATGTATGAGACAAGTCCACGCATCTTTTCCCCATTTTTCTTGTCGTCACATATGTAGCATTGAAGAGATGAACAAAGACTGTAAGCCGTGTTTTTGAAGAAGGGAAGTTACTTGGTTCTTCAACAGAAATATTTGGGAGGTATAGACACTTCACTAGTCCTCAGTTACTCTGAGAAGTAATGCGTTAGCTGTGGCTCTCTTTCAGTGCTTCGTATCTATACCACGGGTAGCCAGCCTTGTCTATAGCCACAGGCGATACGGGAGGATTTGTAGCATCTGAATTGCTCTAGCATGTTTTCAGATAGTTCCACAAATTACTACTGCCATTTATTTTGGATAATGTTTTAATTAACTGTGTTTCTCCTGTGCACTGAGGTAATGAGACCTGGGTGTCCTGGTTTCAGCTATGATGGAGTTAAATTTTTTTTTAGCAGTGAATGGAATGCCATGTTTGGGTGTTAGCATGAGAATAGTGCTGATAGCACCCTGATGTCTCCGATTTGTTGCCGGGCAATCAAGTACCTTTCTCAGCTCTGCATACTTCCTTACTAGTGAGAAAGGAGGGGACGCAGCCAGGACAGGTGACCCGAATTGGCCAAAGAGGATATTCCATACCAGTTACGTCATGTTCAGTATAAGGGGGGACTGGGGGGAAGAGGGGGAGAGAATGCCAGGACGTGCAGTTTTCTGGGGACGGTTGGGTTGTCCGGGACGGGCTCTAAGCTGTGCGGCCCGAGTTGTGTGGTTTGGTGAGAAATTGCATTGTGCATCACCAGTTTCATCTATTTTGTGCTTTAAACTTATGTTATTGTTATATCTAGTTTTCTGTTATTGTTTAGTAAACTATCCTTATCCCAACCTGCGTGGTTCTGGTTTCTAGGTTGTGGTTTATTTTCCTCCTTTCTTCCTTCCCTTTTCCCCTCCCCCAACTTTCCTTCCCCCTTCCTTTTAAAAGTACAAGCGACTGTGTGGGGTGCGGCCCCCGGCTGGGGCAAAACCACGACAGTTATTTTGGCGCCCAACCTGGGGCACAAACGGTTGGGATAACGGTAGATCTGACCCTAACTATCGCAATTAAGATAAGCACTGTTGTTTAAGCAATCTCTGGTCACGATGTTGTGGTATTTATTTACAAGGCTGTGGCAGCAAAACCATCGCATGCTGTATACAATCCTGGCAGGATTCTTTACTCTCTCAGGTCTGCGGCTCCTGTATTTGTTCCCATACTTCATTATAGTGTATTTTATGATATCGGTCTATGATACAATAATATCGATGATCATGAGTTTAAGCTGGTACTTGTATGAGGTTTTGCTGTCCTGTCCATTCTTTGGACAGGGAGGGGTTAATAACAGCAGCCGGTATGGTGGGGGCACTGCTTCCTTTTCCTTTGGGCTAAATACAACAGCTCTTAGGGCAGTTTTTGAAAATCTTCAATATCTCTGGGATATTCAAACTAGCATTTTGCTATTGGTAGGTTTGGTGCAGATGGTTCAGTTTTTGTTATATATCAAGCATAGGTTTATGAATACCACTGAAGAGCTTTCTCCGAGACAGAATAATCACGAGTGGCAGGGCATGTGGCAAAGTATGGGCGAGTACCTAGGTACTTTCTCACGCCCGATGGTTTGGAACTTCACTCCTGAACAGTTACAAGACCCCGATCAAGTGACTGCATACCTAAGGAAAAATTGCTGTCGGTTTCCCAGAGACGGACACCTTACTGCACTGTGCTGGGCTCTGGCCACTATTTATCAAACACTGCTTGATAGCAGGCAGCACTGTCAGCACTGTCAGCACTGTCAGGGAGAAGGGAAAGGAAACAGACTGGCAGATCCTATAGCTGCTGCAACCACTGGGGCTGACACTGCAGCTACTGTAACCCCTGTGACCGACACTGCAGCTACTGTAATCTCTACAGCAGACACTGCAGATGATCCGAAAAACCAACCCACACCAGTGTCTGTTGCTCCCGTACAAAAGAGGAAAGGCACAAAGAAATCAGTTCGCATAGTGACGGATAAGGATGATGATCAACCGGGATCATCTCGAGGATATCAGGATGAGGCAGAACCAGAGATTGTTACCCGATCCCTGACTCTGAGTGAGCTGCGTGAGGTTCGAAAAGATTTCACTCGCCACCCAAGTGAGCACATTATCACTTGGTTGCTCCGATGTTGGGATCACGGGGCCAGTAGTTTGGAACTAGAAGGCAGAGAGGCCAAGCAGTTGGGATCCCTAGCTAGAGAAGGAGGAATTGACAAAGCAATTGGGAGGAGGCCGGAAATCCTCAGCCTCTGGAGGCGACTACTGTCAAGTGTGCAGGAAAGATATCCCATAAAGGAATATATTACATGCCAGACACCCAAGTGTAACAGCATAGAGACATCTGTCCAGCACCTGAGAGAATTAGCTGTACGGGAGATAATTTATTATTATCTGGACAATTCACGGCTTCCCTCTGATCCCGATGAAGTCCTATGCACTCCAGATATGTGGCGTAGGGTTGTACGAAGTGCACCGTCAGGGCATACCAATTCACTGGCAGCAATTGACTGGAATGATATGGATCCACCAACCGTAAATGAGGTGGCCTGCCGACTCCGGAAATACCAAGACAATGTTTCCCTCTCCGTCATTGCAGCAGTAGAGAAACTGGTTCAACGACTTGACAACAATGTGTCCAACTCCCAACCCGTATGGAGCAATGTTGCAGCTACTGGGAGAAAGCGTCCATCGTTCCAAGAGGGAGAATACACACCACGACGTACATTGTGGTTTTACCTGCTTGATCATGGAGAGGACATGAGGAAATGGGATATGCAGCCCACCTCAGCCCTTCAAGCACGAGTAAATGAGCTGCGGGGTAAAACATTCGCACAACGAGATTCTGCCAGGAAGAAGGCTGCACCAGTTTCTACTGGGCAGTTCCCTAGACCAACTGGAAGGCCTACCTATATGTCTGATGTGCCTGATCCTTTTGAAGGGACCTCTAAGTCCTTTATGCAACCAGTGGAAAACAAATATGATCAGCAGCAATAGAGGGGCCCTGCCTCCAGCCAGGTGGAGGAGAGGGATAATCGGGTTTATTGGACTGTGTGGATCCGATGGCCTGGCACGTCAGACCCACAAGAGTACAAAGCTCTGGTGGATACTGGTGCCCAGTGTACTCTAATGCCATCGAATCATGAAGGGGTAGAACCCGTTTGTATTTCTGGAGTGACAGGGGGATCCCAACAACTAACTGTGCTAGAGGCTGAGGTGAGCTTAACTGGGAAGGACTGGGAAAAACACCCCATTGTGACTGGTCCAGAAGCTCCGTGCATTTTAGGTATAGATTATCTACGTAGAGGGTATTTTAAAGACCCAAAAGGGTACCGATGGGCTTTTGGAATAGCTGCTTTGGAAACAGAAGAAATTGAACAATTGTGTGCCTTGCCTGGACTCTCGGAGGATTCTGCTGTTGTGGGGTTGTTGAAGGGTGAAGAACAGCAAGTGCCAGTTGCTACGACGACAGTGCACAGACGACAATACCGTACTAACCGAGATTCCCTGATTCCCATCCATAAGCTGATTCGTCAACTGGAGGATCAGGGAGTGATCAGCCGAACCCACTCACCCTTTAATAGTCCCATATGGCCAGTGAGGAAGTCCAATGGAGAGTGGAGGCTGACAGTAGATTATCGTGGCCTAAATGAAGTCACTCCAGGTATGAGTGCTGCTGTGCCAGACATGTTAGAGCTCCAGTATGAATTGGAATCGAAGGCAGCCAAGTGGTACGCCACAATCGACATTGCGAATGCTTTCTTCTCGATCCCACTGGCGCCAGAGTGCAGGCCACAGTTTGCTTTCACTTGGAGAGGCATCCAATACACGTGGAATCGTCTGCCCCAGGGGTGGAAACATAGCCCCACCATCTGCCATGGACTAATCCAGAATACACTGGAAAAGGGTGAAGCACCAGAGCACCTGCAGTATATCGATGACATCATTGTATGGGGCAACACAGAAGAGGAAGTTTTTGAAAAAGGAAACAGGGTAATTAAAATCCTTTTAGAAGCCGGTTTTGCTATAAAACGAAGTAAAGTCAAGGGGCCTACGCAAGAAATCCAGTTTTTAGGAATAAAATGGCAGGATGGGCGTCGTCAGATCCCAATGGACATTATTAATAAAATAGCAGCTATGTCTCCACCAAGCAACAAAAAGGAAACACAAGCTTTCTTAGGTGTTATAGGTTTTTGGCGAATGCATGTCCCAAACTACAGTCTCATTGTGAGCCCACTCTACCATGTAACTCGAAAGAAGAATGATTTCCAATGGGGCCCTGAGCAACAGCAAGCCTTTGAGCAGATCAAACGTGAGATAGTACATGCAGTGGCCCTTGGGCCTGTCCGGACAGGGACAGATATTAAAAATGTGCTCTACACTGCAACTGGGGAGAACGGCCCGACCTGGAGTCTCTGGCAGAAAGCACAAGGGGAGACTCGAGGTCGACCGCTGGGGTTTTGGAGTCGGGCCTACAAAGGATCTGAGGCCAATTATACTCCAACAGAAAAGGAAATACTGGCCGCCTATGAAGGGGTTCGAGCCGCCTCAGAAGTGATTGGAACTGAAGCCCAGCTCCTCCTGGCACCCCGACTGCCGGTGCTGGGCTGGATGTTCAAAGGGAAGGTTCCTTCTACACACCATGCCACTGATGCTACGTGGAGCAAGTGGGTTGCACTAATTACACAGCGGGCTCGAATAGGAAACCCCAATCGCCCAGGAATCGTGGAGGTGATCACAGACTGGCCAGAAGGCAAAGATTTTGGGATGTCACCAGAGGATGAGGAGGTAACACGCGCTGAAGAAGCCCCACCCTACAACGAACTGCCAGAGAATGAGAAGCGATATGCCCTGTTCACTGATGGGTCTTGTCGCATTGTGGGTAAGCATCAGAGATGGAAAGCCGCTGTATGGAATCCTATAAGAAGAGTAGCAGAAGCCACTGAAGGAAAAGGTGAATCAAGCCAGTTCGCTGAGGTGAAGGCCATCCAGTTAGTCCTGGACATTGCTGAGAGAGAAAAGTGGCCAAGGCTCTACCTTTATACTGATTCATGGATGGTGGCGAATGCCCTGTGGGGGTGGTTGCAGCAGTGGAAAAAGAACAACTGGCAGCGTAGAGGCAAACCTATATGGGCTGATGACTTATGGCAAGATATCTCTGCTCGGTTAGAGAAACTTGTTGTAAAGGTACGTCATGTCGACGCCCATGTACCTAAGAGTCGGGCCATGGAGGAACATGAAAACAACCATCAGGTAGATAAGGCTGCTAGGATTAAAGTGGCTCAGGTAGATCTAGACTGGCAACGTAAGGGTGAATTATTCATAGCTCGATGGGCTCATGATACCTCGGGTCATCAAGGGAGAGATGCAACATATAGATGGGCTCGGGATCGAGGGGTGGACTTGACCATGGACGCCATCGCACAAGTTGTCCACGAATGTGAGACATGTGCTGCAATCAAGCAAGCTAAGCGGTTAAAGCCCCTTTGGTATGGAGGACGGTGGATGAAATATAAATATGGGGAGGCTTGGCAGATTGATTACATCACCCTCCCACAAACCCGCCATGGCAAACGTTATGTGCTTACAATGGTGGAGGCAACTACCGGCTGGCTAGAAACATATCCCGTACCCCATGCCACTGCTCGAAATACAATTCTGGGCCTTGAAAGGCAAGTCCTCTGGCGACATGGTACTCCAGAAAGAATCGAGTCAGACAATGGGACTCATTTCCGAAACACTCTTATAGACACCTGGGCCAAAGAGCATGGCATTGAGTGGGTGTACCACATTCCTTATCATGCACCGGCCTCTGGGAAAATTGAACGATATAATGGACTTTTAAAAACTACACTGAAAGCAATGTGTGGTGGGACATTCAAGCATTGGGATACACACTTGGCCAAAGCCACGTGGTTAGTTAACTCTAGGGGATCTACCAATCGGGCTGGCCCTGCCCAGTCAAAATTTCCACGTACTGTAGAGGGAGACAGAGTCCCAGTAGTGCATATGAAGAGTGTATTGGGAAAGAGAGTTTGGGTCATCCCTGCTTCAGGCAAAGGTAAACCCATGTCTGGAATTGTTTTTGCTCAAGGACCTGGCTGTACTTGGTGGGTAATGCAGAGGGATGGAGAAGTTCGATGTGTACCTCAAGGGGATTTGATTTTGGGTGAGAATAGCCAATATAATTAATAAAGTAGAAATTATAATAATTGCCAAATAACCCATTATTGTATATTCATTATTGTTATGATTGCTGTATGTTGTACCATAGCATTATAGCCGGAGTCATACAAGTTAATGAAGAATGAGTGCCATGATGATGGAACTAAAGCCTGGCCTCTCAAGAACTTTTTTGCTCCCGTTGAAAATAAACTCTGACCCACAGACTATGAGCATGGACCATGCCAGGTGTATCAGTCAAGAGCCTGAGATGCAGCATGCAACGAGCCAATGGAACATACAATTATCCTGAGAAACTGTTACGACAAATGGAGCCTGAAAATCATGGACTAAATGAACTCAACAACTTCAGAGGGATGATTCACAGACTGAGGGAATAAGATCTGTATGCACGTATGTGTGCATACATGTGTACATACATATATGGGTGTGTGAAACACGAAACTGGTTGTACCCAAAGAAAATTGTTGGATCTGGTCATGACGTAAATGGTATGGAATAAGGGGTGGATAATGTCCTGGTTTCAGCTATGATGGAGTTAAATTTTTTTTTAGCAGTGAATGGAATGCCATGTTTGGGTGTTAGCATGAGGACAGTGCTGATAGCACCCTGATGTCTCCGATTTGTTGCCGGGCAATCAAGTACCTTTCTCAGCTCTGCATACTTCCTTACTAGTGAGAAAGGAGGGGACGCAGCCAGGACAGGTGACCCGAATTGGCCAAAGAGGATATTCCATACCAGTTACGTCATGTTCAGTATAAGGGGGGACTGGGGGGAAGAGGGGGAGAGAATGCCAGGACGTGCAGTTTTCTGGGGACGGTTGGGTTGTCCGGGACGGGCTCTAAGCTGTGCAGCCTGAGTTGTGTGGTTTGGTGAGAAATTGCATTGTGTATCACCAGTTTCATCTATTTTGTGCTTTAAACTTATGTTATTGTTATATCTAGTTTTCTGTTATTTAGTAAACTATCCTTATCCCAACCTGCGTGGTTCTGGTTTCTAGGTTGTGGTTTATTTTCCTCCTTTCTTCCTTCCCTTTTCCCCTTCCCCCAACTTTCCTTCCCCCTTCCTTTTAAAAGTACAAGCAACTGTGTGGGGTGCGGCCCCCGGCTGGGGCAAAACCACGACACTGGTTTTTTTCCTTATGGACTGGCAAGCAAGCAGTGATCAAGAGCATTGACATCTATCAGTAACCCCTCACCCCAGGAGCATGTTCCCAAGCTGCTGCTTTGGAAAAATGCGGTCCCAGTCAGCAAAAGAGTGAATCCTTGTAGGCAGCTAAGAGAGTCTGTATGGATTATCCGTAGTTAACCAGGAGTGGGAAACTGGTAGGAGCCCAGTAACTTCCTGGATAGGAGCAATGTTATGTCAGCTGAAAACTTGGCAGATTGGATTCATAGTGGTGACAAGGACAAAAGCTCAGACAAAGAGTCAGGGGAGAGTTGTCCAGTAGAACACAAGAGGACACTGTAATTAATAAAAGAAGGGAAACAAACAGCAGTGCAATTAAAATTTAAAAACCCCACAACAATCAACACTAGGCAAATGCAACTGAGGGCAGAAAAAACAGCAAATGCATATTGATCAGGTGTAAAATGTTTGTGTGGAAAAAAACACACACTCAATTTTGGAATACGTGTGTAAAAGAATATTCTTACTGCGTTTGATAAGCTGTCTGTGTAGAAATGTGCATATCAGGGTTATTTTGCACCCACTATACAAAGCTACCTAAGCCCAGACTGCTGTCAGGACACTTTCCCTCAGTGGTATCAGCACCCCTGCCTGGCTGAGCACAAGTAGACTTGCCTTCCTTCAGCACTCCAGACAGGGTCAGCAAAGGGTGACATCTTCATATAGGGCAAGTGCAAGAAACAGACATCGTGATAGTGTAATTTTAGCATCACATTGCTTCACATTTATTGAGTTATGTCGATTTACAGAATGATGAAGCAGTTCCAAAGATGTCCGTGAGTAAACTTTCTCAGCAACAGGGGATAAACTGAACGAAGTGAGTTTGGAAATGAAGGATTTGGCCTTGGCAGAAGGAGGGCTGAAATAGGCACCGGCACTCCTCACCCAGGCAACATGCTGTTGATAAGGGGTTCAAACTCCTCAGGAGACAGGGCTGGGACTGCTGCCTCTCACAGGAGTCTGGGCTTTTAGATCCCAGCCTATGCTAGTCCTGCTGATAGGGTCCTGTTGTTTTTTCAATAAAATAAGGCTGCACACCTCCTTTGCAAAGATTCTGACCCCAACTTTCCAGTCCTTGGCTTCTGAGAGCATTTTGCTGTACCCTAGTTTTAGAAACAAACACTAAGACCAGTCGAGAAATGGAATTAAATAGTAAGAACAAAGTGACTTATTTTATATTATTCAGCATCTTTTTTCTTTTATTTTCATCCTACCAAACAGGTGAATCCTTAAACATCTTTGGGAAACTTCTGATTTCAAAGAGCAGCAAAGGGAGCTGCATCAAGAGAGCAGCAATGGCTCTACCAGTGGTCCTGTAACAGGCAACAAAACCTTGCAGTAAACCAGCAAGTTCCCAACCCACTTCAGTCTAGGGATTAGGATTTTGGTAGCAACAGTGAAAATTTGCAAGGCAGCTTTATTTCTTAAAAATATTTTTCTGTCTCTTACAGACATGGATGTAGACTCCCAGTATTTGCATTTGGTGTGCTTCATTTCTATTGTTCTGCAGAATTATTAATTCATTCATATCACAGAGCTGTGTTAAGGATCCCAAAACTAATTTTTTATCTCACACAAACTGGATATCTACAAATTAGATAGCTAGACAGCAAAGTCCCCCATGACAGTCAATGGAAAGAAGCCATTACCTTCAGGCTCATGTCATCTGTTATGTGAGGTTTAGACTTGTCTCAAGGTTTGGTGTCTAAGAGGGATGAGATGAGATGAACTGCTTACTGTTTCAGTCCAGTGATGTTGAAGGAGCACAGACCTAGTTTTCTGGTAGCCCAAGTCAGCCTGACTGAAAACTGGTATGAGCCTTTCCTCCAAAAGTCATTTGGCTCTTCCCTTTCCAAGAAGTGACGGCAGAGCTTGAGGGATCCTTTTCTACATGCTCATTTAGTAGGTCACAGAACAATCACAGAAGTCACTGTAAAATTGCAGTCCAAGATGGATAACCTTTAACTGCTGAGATAATTTTATTTCTGTTTTCTTTTGTGTGGGTTTTTTTGTGGACTGGTTAGGGGGTTATGATCCTGACTGTTGACTATAAAGGTCGGTTTCCATCCTGTTTTCTGAACTGACAGGTTATTCTTACCATTTTCAAGTGCTGTTTATGTGAAAAAAAAAAGAAAACTTCTAGAGGGAATAAAAAGAGAGTCTTACACACACTGTATTTCAGCCGTTGGGTTCCTGAGTGAAGCACTCAATGCTGGAGAATATGGAAACAGTGAATTGGCTACAGCCATACATGGAAATGCAAAGTGAATTTGATTAGGAGTTAAAATGGCAAATGGTTACAATTTTGTGTATTCTGTTCTGAACTCTGATTAGAAGCAGCCAACTGAGCTAACTGTGCAGCAGACATGCCTAAACTCACTTAAAACATGAGTCCATCCTTGTGACTCTTCTGTTCATTGTTGTTTATACCCACCAGGTATGCAGGTATCCTTTTCCAGCTAACAGTTCACAATTTCATAGAATCACAAACTGGTTTGGATTGCAAGGGACCTCAACAACTATCTAGTTCCAACCCCCTGCCACAGGCAGGGACACCCTCCACTAGCCCAGGGTGCCCAAGGCCCCATCCAACCTGGCCTTGGGCACTGCCAGGGAGGGGGCAGCCACAGCTTCTCTGGGCAGCCTGTGCCAGGGCCTCACCACCCTCACAGGGAAGACGAATATACTTCCGTCTATGTCATTTCATATATCTGGATGTAGCCCATGTATAAAAAAGGTCCATACCAGGACATTCACAGTCCTGTCACAGTCACATCAATATCATTTTAGGTAATATTGTTCTTTCCATTCTTTTCTAATCCTTGTGACTCTTCCAGCGTAACCACAGAACATCGATGCCAGAAGCCACATGTCTTCACTTTGAATATTTATCATAGTCTATAGCCCACTTTGGCTTATTGTTTCTGACTGATCTTTGTTTTTAGAGCAATTCATTGGTTTAAAAATAATTGGGTGTGTTACATTCCAAAATCCCAATGAAGGAAAAATGTGTTGAGCATTTCTTATTCCAAAATGTGCTAAATAATAATTCTTTATATGGTATAACTCTGTAATACTCACTTAATACAAGTATTTATCTGTTTCTGAGCAGTTTAATGTTCCAAAATGGTGTTTCATTAGCGAAAATGAAGTTTAAAAAGTACAGATGAAACTAAATTATCTTACTATTAACATAATTTTGACAGGGCTTACCTCCCTAATGTGTTCTGGCTAAATTCAAGGCTCACAGACCATAGATTAACTTCTGTTTGAAAACATAACCTCTAAATCTGAAGACTATGACTAGTAATATTATTTCTGGAGTAGTAATATCTGGGATGAAACACATATTCTTTCTTTAAAATTATTTTGTATTTGTACCCTAGTTCCCTTTTTAATTCAAGGTTCAGGGGAGCAGAATGAAGATAAAAATGGTTTATATTTTAGTCACTTGAGTGCTTTCAGTATTCTGGAATTAGCAGCCTACAAAGGCTGCTGCAGATTATGTGGCACTTAAGAAAGGCTATTGTAATCCTCCATAGCAGAAGCTGAATTGAACAAACAAGAAGTCTCAAGATTATGCCCCAGCTTCTGGTTCTTGGGTGGGCTGTAGGCTTCAATTGCAGCTGAATAGGGGAGCTATGATGTCTGTATGTGAAAAGCAAGTTCTTCAGCTGTCTTCAGTTTGGACAGCCCTTCTAGCAGCTTCTAGCAGCTGGATGGGTCTTGTGTATCCACCTGAAAACTGGTTACTCCCTCCAGCCAGTTGCTTGCATCTGCAGGTGTTCAGCATTTGAAAACCTAAACTATAATCTTCTGAGTTATGGATTTATGGAGTCATTTGAAAATATGTTTGTTATACAGCTAAATCAAATATTATCTCAGAATTTGCCTGGCAGGACTTTGTGGTCATTTACTTTCACCTTGAGCAGCTTGCTTTTCCTTAGAGCAAGATGTTGGATGGTTGAGAGATATTCTACCTGTAGTGAACTTGTAAACAGTGACCTTAGCCTGCAAGAAAGGAGAATGAAACTAGAAGTTAATATTTACTAATGAGTAAGTTAATGAAGCTGCAGAATAGGCTAAGAACTTTGGGGTTTCCTGGTGTTAGAAGTTTTAATAACGGAATGGACAAATATTTAATAGGAAGGATGTCATAGTGATGGATTGGGATCTCCTGAAACCTCTCAAAACCCTGCTTTAAATTCCTGATGAGACCTTATGTTATCTGTAACAATTCAAGTAGCACTTACTCCAAACCTTCGGGAAAGTTCAGAGGTGTATTCAGACGCTTGGGTGAGTCATTATGGCCCCTGAGGTGTTTTATCCTACAGGAAGTCTGGCAAAACCTTGCTCCCTAGCAGCAAGTACTTGAGATAGCACATGGAGGAAACAATCCCAGCAGCTGTTTCAGGTGATGACAGGGGTGTAGGTATTCATATCGGTAGTAAGCGGCTCTTTGTGAACAAAAGAGGCAAAGTCTTGCTTAATAAATGGAAGAGGCTTTTCCTTGCCCCTCTTAACAGCCCACAATAAAGGCAGTGAGGATGAAAGGGCAGACCACCCCATGCAATGGTCTCAGTTTACAGAGGCTTTGGGAAAAGACCCTAGGAGGGCAAAATATCTGGCTTTGAAATAGCTTCAACAAAAGGTTGGAAATGAAGAGAACTAAAGAAACAAAAGGACGCCGAGGAAAGGGTGACTCAGCAAAAACACTGGTAAGGGAAAAGCCTTGTTTCAAAGCCCTATGTAAAGCCAGCAATAGAAGACAAGTTTACTTGTCCAGAAAGTAAGATCTCATGCAGACACATACAAGAACCTTATCATCTTTTTGATAACCATACAGTGTGACAGTTCAGCACACCAGTTGGGCCTCTGGTTGGAGGCAAGACTTGATGTTTTTGCAGATATCAGCTGCAGTGCCTAAGAAAAGTGTTTTAGGAAGGGAAAGAAAGAGCAGGCGGTGGCTCTTTGCCATGTCAGACTTGCTTGGGTAGTCAATAGACTAAACCTCTGCTCTCTTTGTCTTCTCATTGTTTTAGTGGAGTGAAATAATCTCTCAAAAGTCCTTCATACCATGGGGTTTCTGGAATCTAGAGACCCTTTCTGAACCTATACATCCACACTGCACAAAACCAAATTGTTCCTGCTCCCACTTTGCATAGATCAAAGCAAAGATAACATTCCCAGGGACATATTGGCAAATTACTGTTTTCCAGGTGTGTACTATAATCTTTCTTATTCCCCTCGGGCTATCTGTGAGCTGGACAATTGTTCTGCAGAACAATACGTGCACTGAGGACCAGTAGTCAGGCTTGGTAGTACTCACACAAGCCTTACATAGATTGATCTCACACAATATTGCACGTGTTTGGTAGACCCCAGCTGGACCTGAACTCTCCCTTACTTCCAAAGCAATGGAACAAAATCCTATTAATGTGTTTCCCTGTGAGGTGAAAAGCAAGGAGACAGCTGCACTTTGATTTTTCCTGTGTATTTCTAATGCCAGATAGCAGCAGAATTTACATATGGGGGAGTGGCAGGAAAAGATGTGACTCCTAGTTTAATCTCACATGGAGAAGTAGGGAAGGTGTTATTCTTCAGGTTGTCACAAATGCAGTACTGTGCTTAATTTCCACCCTTTCTACCCGTATTGTGTTGTACGGAGTGAAAAGAGCAATGCCAATAGCTGCAAAGAAGCTAAACACTACAGAGTAAAACAGATTATAAAGTCTGACTGGTCACATTCCAAAGCAATGTTTTACATCTGATTGTATATGTTATTACTTTATCTTGTGAAAGAAAAAAAAAAAACCCAGACAGAAATAAATCAAAGTAGGAAACAGAAAAGAGCCATGGGAAACAGATGAATGATGACATTCAAAGAATGGCATGAAAAACTGAAGAAATGCTACACAAAGCCAGGAAATTGTCATTTTGCAGCAATGGCATCTATCTGTGATCGTCTCCAGCACTGTTTCACCACATCCATCAATGAAGGATGCACAGATGTCACCACGAGAAATTCACAATTTGAACTGAGTTCCACAGCAAGCAAGGGAAAGACTTTGATTGACTCCAGAGGGTTTCAGATTGGGCTCTTTCCATATCCTGGCGCGTTTTGGCTCAGGACCTGAAATCACTGTTGTTCTTTTTAATAACAACACTTTCCACTTCTATAGTGACTTCCATTCACAGAGCTCAGTGAAAGCTTGGAATATTTCCTCTTGTAGGTTCTATTAATATCAAGCAAGATAAAGACCTTTTGGCTTGGAATCCAAGTCTTCTTGCCTTCTACTACCCTCACAGCTCAGAACCACTGAAAACTGTGACATGTTGAAATGTGTTCCTGTTTGGATTTAGAACAATACATTTCTTGTTAAATGAACAACATAAAACATAATAACCTAAGAAGTTATTGAGATTTTGAAATATCAAGTCAGAGATCATTCTTCAGTTTTAGATTTTACTTACGAAACAGGATTTTCTTCTTTCATTTCTTTTACACATACAACACTCAAGATCTATCATTAATTACTGAAATGCAAACTTTCACTGTCTGTAACACATCGTAAGGTGACAGAAATATGATTGAGGAATCCAGTTTGTTTGTTGCTTCTTTTTTTTTTTTTAATTATGCAGGGAATTGCCTCATAGCAACATAGTAAAATATGAAATCTCTCTTTTTTTCCTTTTTCCATTTTTTATTCAGTATCTCCTGTTTATGTTACAATGAAATCATCTGATCCTTTAAGACAGGACAACACGCTATGAAAAATAAAGTCAATAAAGTCAGTAAGTCTCCCTTGAGCACAGAAAGGAGTATGAAAGTTGTTCTGCTGCATGTTTAAGGAATGGAAAAAGTGCTTGTGCAAAGCAATACAATAGTTGATTCTGATGGGAAATCTATCCTGGATTATAAATGAGTGAAAATTGTATTTTGAACAGAGAACCAGTGACTTGCAGACAATGAAGATAAAATACCTCTGCAGAAATACAGACAGCAATGAGCACTTAAGACAGGTGTTTCTGTGTGTGTGTGCATGTGTGCAGGTTGCCATTCTCTCCCCTAGAAGGGACTTCCAAATCCCAAAAGATGAGACCAATAAAAGCAAACAATAGTGCTGCTATTTTAGCAACGAGAAAGAAACAAGAAAAAAAGGCAGCTCCAGCAGAAGCAGCTTGACACAAGAAAAGGGCTTTTATCTCTCCTTCCATCCTGATATCATAGCCAAGCACCATGACGAGACTTTCAGTTCCAGTGCAACAGTACACTCCATTTTTAAAGGCCAAAATGGATTCTGATGAGGCTGTCTTGATTCATTAAAACTAGCCTTGTGCTGAAGTGGAAGAGGGCTTGTTCCAAAGCCCGCTGAAGTCAATAGGAGTTGACTTCAATTGCTTTTGGATCTAGGCCACAGTAATGACAGAAGCACCATGAGGTCATAGTTTAACAACTTTGTTCTAAAGGACAATGCCTAAAATGTTCTAACCCTCCTGAGTTCCTTACTTAGCTGCAGGAGGCTCCAGTGGTCAATTTGCATTATGAATTGAATTCACTATCCTTTTAGTCGAGAGGATGCTACCGAGTGCTCAAGTTAGAAAAGCTTGTGGTTGCAGTGGTTAGGGCTGCCTCTAGAACAGTGAGGGCTCTCAGGGAGCTCTGAAGCTTTCTCCATAAATTACAACAGTGCATCTCAACTCCCTTCTTCAGCTGCCACCACAGGTGGCCTGGATGGGTTCAGTAACTGCATGTCACCATAGCTGTAACTGCAGAGATCATCCTAAGGGCTGGCTTACGTCAGTAGTTCAGCATTCAGTCCTCTGCAGCAGCTTCGTAGTGGAATATTTATTATTTATTTTCTTTTTAGATTTGCAACAAATACATAAATATTATAAATCTACCAAAAATTATTTTCCCCCTCTCTTTCATTCGCAGAGACCTGCTCTGTATCCCTCCTGGCTCCCAGCACTGTTACAGTCCTTTGTTCCAGCCAGGCAGGTATAGCAGATCACGTGCTGCCTTCAGCCATGCCAGGGGAGCTCACGCTGTTTTGCTGAGTAATCCTGGACCAGTAAGGCGTTACCTTTGTTTTCATCCCACAGCCCTTTTGTAGGTTGTGTGTACTTCAAGACTGCCCTCAAGGGAATGCTGTTCTGAGCCCAAGCATGGGGGCTGTCATTACCTCGTGCAGCAATGCCACTGAGTTAGCATGGGGCAGCGCGGGGTGCAAGGTGCTCTCTGGTGGCTCTCCCAGAAGGGTAGCTGAGGTGTATGGGAGGTTGGTGACAGGTTCAGGATGAGGCAAGTGAAGCTCATGCAGAAAGAACTTACGTCTGATTTGTGACCTGATCTGGACCAACAGTGTCACATCCAAACCATGTGAAACCCGTAAATTTTCCCTGAGTTTTGCATGGTTTGGTTCAAGAAATAACCTCAAAATGCAGGTTCAAACATAAAAAAATCTATGAAGAATCATTACAAATTAAAATATCACCAGCAAGTAGGTCCCAGCTGTCCCTCTGAAAGGAAATACTGTGGAAGGTTTCTATTTCTTTTGCAACGGTCCAAAATCTAAAGAAATAAAAGGAAGATAATGTTGTGATATTGGGCTAGATTTGCCTCGGCAAAAGAGTCCCATACAATTAACAGGCTGGTCCTGTGGAGCTGTAGCTTAGACAGTTTGGATGAAATATCACTATCATCAGAAATGTCTTAAATAAAGCTCTCTAAAAGCATCGGTTTTGAGAAATATTTCACATCTTATAAAAATGTAAAATCAAGACAAGTTTATTCCTGGGAAAGGGTAACATGAGCCCTTGGTATGATCAGAAATTTATGCATTCAATATCCTAACAAAACCAACCAAACCCCCCCATCTATCTTCAGCTTATGCATTTCCCAGCATAATTATTTGCTATCTCTTAGACTCAATAGATACAGTCCTCTCTCTCTGGTTCCAGTAGACCAAACTCTGCTATTTCTGATGAATTCTGCTGCTAAGGATGCTTGCCCGTTCTTGTCCTTGATCACGGCTTATGTCAGTAAGTATTTCACACCAGTACTATTAAAAAGGTAGCTTGAATTAGTTAATACTGGCTAAATAAATTACACTTTTAAAATTTATTTTCCGTACATGAAATGATTCTTTCATGGACAGTAAAGTTTTTGTCCATTCTCACTGAATAAACAGTATTTTTAGTCCATTATCTCCCATCATTATTGTAATGTTACTCAATAAAACTAAATGCTTTATTTGTTCAGCAGGGTGACAGTGTATTTCCTTAACAACACAACATCATTGTGTGCTTTAGGAAACAGCTGCACAAGCCAGTAAAGTGATGACACATACTTGGAATTTTCTCCATCTCTCAACCACATTTTGATGAATATCCCATGAAATGAATAAAAGCTATCTGCTGTAAATGTCAGGCAGGTGCTATGCAGCTGCACACCAAACACGGAAAGACTATTTCATGAGAATCTATCTGCTGTATCTATCTCTTCATCTCTCCATCTCTGCACTGTGTCTACCCATCTACATCTTTTCTGTCCATTCTGCCTAAATCTCGTCTCTAAATCTATTTCAGTCTAATCATCCGCCTGCTTCTATGTAAACTCAGGTTTCATGTCCTGCTGTGGCTATGTCATTCAAACACTTTTACTAAGGACATTAAATACAGCTCATTTTCTAGATTTGGTGTTGGTTGGAATGTCCTATTAAGGGGCAGTCAAGAATGTCAGCTCACCTTTAGGTACCGCTTAATTAAAATGCTCATCAAAGTGGGACTGACTTCTGAGTTTTGAGTATCTGACCCTAACAGCTTGCACGATTCGTGCAGTGCAGAGAATTTTTAAAAGGAGTTTTGCCTTCACATTACACCGAGTAGAGGCAAAGAGGCATTTTAACACTTCCCAGCTCTCAAGGTGGGTATATTTGCCTCAGCTGACTGACAGACAGTATGTGTTTGCTTCAATGAACCTTGAAACTATGTACAGCAGTCTCCAGACTTTCTGAAGGACTAGGAGTGTGTTGGCGTGTGCTGTCCCTGTGCCTGTGCTTGGCTCATGATGGTGATCAGATGTGCTGGGTTTGTGGCAGGGGGATCGTTGTCCGTAAGCGTATTTATCTCCATTGTCTGTAGAACATGGCTAAGACTGACCCTTTCCAAAATGTGCTTAAAATGAGATTCAGCTATCTAAAAACTATTCACACCCCATGAACTTGCCTGCCTCACCTAATATATACCTATGTGGATATCAATCTGTGTATAGATATATGTACCCACTCACACCCAACCCCTCCCCTCGTTTGTGTCCATTTATATAGAACAGAACAGAATAAAATATTTCAGTTGAAGGGAGCTACAACAATCATCTAGTCCAAGTGCCTATGTGCCTGTTATATAGACTACAGCGTGGAATATCTATGTGTGTATGTATGTCTCTGTGTTAAGGAGAACCACCAATACTGCCCGTAAATCCATGATGTCTTCTTGTATCCATGTGGTTGCAAACTGGGAGGAGTACCTAGTATACCAGATGCTTGTACTGCATTTTAGAGGAACCTCAACTAGCTGGAGAAATAGTCAAACAAGAATTTTAGGAAGATCAACAAAGGGGAAAGCCAAGTCCTGCAGCTGGAGGGGAATGACCCCATGCACCAGTATACACTGGGGACCAGCCAGCTGGAAAGTGACTTTGTAGAGAAAGCCCCGGAGTTTCGTTGGATACCAAGTTGACCATAAGCCAGCAATGTGCCCTTGCAGCAAATGTCAACAGCATCCTGACAAGAAGACATAGCCAGACTCCTCTTATGACAGTGCTATGAGAAGGGAGGGATGCAATACTGGCCCTGATATTCACCAATGCAAGTGAGTTAATTGATGACATCACTGTTGAAGGCAACTTGGGCTGCAGTGATCATGCACTGGTGGAGTTCACAATCCTGAGAGATATGGGTCAGATGATGAGTAAAGTCGGGACCCTGAATTTTAGGAAAGCAAACTTCCAGTTGTTAGTCCACAGAATCCACTAGGAAACTGCCCTCAGGAACAAGGTAACAGAATAGAGCTGGCAGACCTTTAAGGATACTTTCCATACAGTGCAAGAGCTTTCAATCCCCAGGTATAAGAAATCAGGCAAGGTAAGCAAGAGACTGGCATGGCTGATGTAAGACCTGATGGTCAAACAAAAAGACAAGAAGGAAATGCACAGGCATTAAAAAGAAGTGTGACCCACAGGTTGAGGGTGATAATTCCACCCCTCTGCTAGAGGCCCCTCTGCCCACTCTACCTAGAGTACTGTATCCAGCTCTGGGATCCCCAGTACAAAAAAGACATGGACCTGTTAGAGTGGGTCCAGAAAAGGGCCATGGAGACAGTCTGTTGTGATGGCACAAGTAATGGCTTTAAACTAAAAGAGGGTTGATTTTGGCTACACATAAGGAAGAATTTTTCTTTTTTTTACGAGGGTGGTGAAACACTGGCACAGGTTGCCCAGAGAGGTGGTAGATACCCCATCCCTGAAAACATTCAAGGTCTGGTTGGATGGGGCTCTGAGAAACCTGATCTAGTTGAAGATCAGTTGAAGAGTTGGGTGGAGAGGAATCAAATTAAATTCAACAAGGGCAAGCGTAGGGTCCTGCACCTACTGAGGAATAACCCCAGGCACCAGTACAGGTTAGGGGTTGATCTGCTGGGAAGCAGCATTGCAGAGAAGGACCTGGAAGTCCTGGTGGAAGTCCTGGTTAAGCCTCATGGCCAAGGTGGCCAATTCTGTCCTGGGCTGCATTAAGGATAGTATGGCCATAAGGTTAAGGGAGGTTGTTCCCCCCCTCTGCTCTGCCCTGGTGAGGCCACATCTGTAGTTCTGTGTCCAGTTCTGGGCTCCCCAGTTTAACAAAGACAGGAAACTAATGGAGAGAGTACAGCAGAGAGCTACAATGATAAGGAGACCAGAGCGTCTCTTTCATAAGGAAAGACTGAGAGAGCTGTGTCTGTTTAGCCCAGAGAAGACTGCGAGGGGATCTTAGCAGTGTTTATAAATATCTAAAGGGTGGTTGTTGAAAGGGAAGGGCCAGACTTTTTTCAGTGGTGCTCAGTGACAGGACAAGGGACAACGAGCATAAACCAGAACACAGGAAGTGCTGTCTGAACATGAAGAAAAATGTTACACTGAGGGTGACAGAGCCCTGGGACAAGCTGCCCAGAGAGGTTGTGGAGTTTCCTTTTCTGGAGATGTTGAAAACTGTTGGACATGATCTTGTGCACCTTACTCAAGGTGAATCTGCTTTAGCAGGGAAATTGGATTAGATGATCTCCAGAGGGCCCTTCCAAACCCTACCGTACTGCGATTCTGTGATTCTCAGTGGTATCCAGTGAGAGGAGAAAAAGCAATAGGCATAAATTGAAATAATTCTGTTTAAACATCAGAAACAAACCTTTTTAACATGAGGCTGCTTGAATACTGGAACAGGTTGCACAGAGAGATTATGAAGCCTCCATCCTTGGGGATACTTAAAACCTGACGGGACACAGTCCTGAGAACCTTTCTCCAGCTGACACTGCTTTTGGCAGGGTGTTGGACTAAGCCATCTCCAGAGCTGCCTTCTAGCTTCAACAGTTCTGTCCTTTGGTGAATGTTTTATTCCATGAGTGGAGGTGCTGCCCAGAATTTCTTATTTGCTGAGCATTTCCCTTAATTTTCTGTCAGTCACACTAGAAACCTGGAAGCAGAAACATACCTTAAATGCACTTTCCAGACTTCTAAGTCACTGACATTGCACATTCAATGCTGGACCGCCTTCCCTGCTGTTTTACACTCTCTGAAGTGTCCCTCTAGTATCTATCTTTCACAGGTTGTGCTAAAGAGAATTGTATAAAACAGTTATATTATGGAGATTGTATCATCCTCATGCCTTCCTTGGAAGGTCGCTGAGGTATCGCACAACTAACATAAAACAAGCAATGTCCTTTCCAGACCGTTGTGCATTACACAGTGCACAAAGTTTATTGAGTCAAACTAATCCATATTCTTTCCTACTGTGAGGATGCTATGAGTAAGAAAAATTCAAAGTCAACTTTAAGCTTAGCTACGTCTTCCACTTTGGTTTCACTGGCATTGATTATTTACACTGAAAAATCTTGCTTGGGAGAAGAGTAGCTGAGGCCTGTTTTTCCATCTTTCCAAAGGAAGAAACAACATTTAAGGGAAGCAATGTTCTGTTCTAGTACACACCACTCCCAAAAAGCAATACATAGTAAAGGTATGGACTTTTTATTCTCTGACATGGTAAAAGATAGATGAATATAACTGTTACCTGATTTATTCTAGACTAAGCTCTAATTTCATAGAAGAGACACACAAAATGTTTCTCCCCTGAAAAGATTCTTAGAATCATCAATTTCTTTAAACTTACAATGCGCATAATCAAGTATGTATGTAATAGTAATAGTAATTAATAGTAATAGTAATAGTAATAGTAATAATAATAATAATAATAAAATTCCGCTGTCTTTATTCAGTCAAGTTTTCTTTTTTTCCCCTTTATTTGCTCTTCTCAGTGCTGGCCAGCAATAGGACAAGGGGCAGTGGGTACAAGCTGGAGCACAGGAAGTTCCATGTGAATATAAGGAGGAACTTTTACCCTGTGAGGGTGCCAGAGCACTGGGACAGGCTGCCCAGGGAGGTTGTGGAGTCTCTTTCTCTAGAGATGTTCAAAACCTGCCTGGATGTGCTCCTGTGTGAGTTAGTCTAGGTGACCCTGCTCTGGCAGGCGGGTTGGACTAGGTGATCTTTTGAGGTCCCTTCGAACTCCTAACATTCTGTGATTCTGTGATTCATGAATGTTAACATTGTATTAGATAGAATTAATAATAAATATTCACCAAAAAGGTGTATAGGGGTCTACAGTATATCCCCACATTTCACAGGAAATTAGAAAAAAAAGTTCAAATACCTACAGGGACTACTTAAGACTTATTTTTACTTGAGTTTTCTCTCCACAGTTAGTATATAAATGTAAAAGTATTGGTGCAGTTAGATGTTAGAAATAATTTAAATAATTATAGATTCTCTTGCTGTATAACAATGTCTCGTTGGTGGTTTTTTCTATTAATTTTCTTTTAAACTTCTTTTGGGAGTACATAAGCAAAATCAATTAAGCCCTCTCTGAAACATGAATTCTTCCCACACATACATGAGAAAAATTGAAACTGCCCTTAGTAACAGGACAATACAGGATTAAGATATGTATGGGAAAAAAGAGACGTAAGACAGTTCTGCAGTAATTTGAACTGATTTGTTATCATATAGGAAACTACCTGCGTTTATTTACTTTTCAAATTAAAAAAAAAGGAATCAGCCTTTATTAAATCTAGGAAGAAGCATAGTTTCTTTTTGTCTATGGCACACAATTTGTAGTTAAACTTTACATTTTAAGGGCTCGTTATGTACATTTTTCATTGGAGTTTATGAGACAAAATCTACTGAACAAAGAGCCGAAAGGAAATGCTTTCCTGTTGTGTCTACTTTTCCTCTCTCTTTTAATTATTTTGTATATATTTAAAACTGAGTATAGCCCTCTATTTTTATTTTCCCAGGTGAAAATGATTTTTTACATATATGCAAATATTTCAAGCAGAAGTGCTCATGGGTAAAACTTTCAATCATATCCTGGTGACGAAAGAATGCTCTACCTGACAGATAAGGAAAAGGAACAGTTATTTATGCCTTTTTCACTTCCCAAATGGACTAACTTCATGCCATACTCCATAATACCAATCTGTCAGCAATACAACTTGTCTTCCAAGCTCTACGTTGGTTTCAAAGCTTTTGAAATACACTATCATCTCAACCAAGGATATCTAAAAATATTTCTCTAACTCTAGGCTCATGGATAACTCAGATCTTTTGGAATAACCTCAACCTCACAGTGAGTCTCATCTGCAAGAGAGATTAAATTTTCTCAAAGGAGCAGTAGTTGTGTCCATCACAGATATTACACCCTTCCAGAGCAGATTGTACTCCCAATGCCATGATTATTTCATACATTGTCTTCTCCACATTTATCATTCTCAAAATGGACACAGTAACTGGCAGCAGGATTGAAGTAAAAAAAAAAAGAAATTAAATTTGGTCTGAATAGTTTTTTTCCCTAAGAAGAAAAGGATTCGGTAAAGATTATAGAATCAAAGTATGTAGGAAAGAGCTTAAAGGAAGTAATACAAACTGCCTAAGCCTAAAGTAAAATCTCTACCACCTACATACTTACCTATTTACTGTGTATAATAGCTATTTGCCTAACCTGGTCCATGAAATCTGAAGATTCTATAATCATCATTGGTAAGCTAACCTGGTACTTGCCTCTGCTTACAGGAAGAAAACATCATGCAAATTTCCACTGCTGCAACTGTAAAGCCACAGTGCTTGTTCTACCTCCAGAGTGATTGAAGAAAAAAATTCAAAACTATAACCAAACATTTTGTTTCCTTTTCAATAAACTTTGCTATAGCTGAAAACCACTTTTTAGTCTCCCTCGTACTTCTTTTATTTGCATTTTTTAAAAACAAAAATTAAACCCCAAAGCAACTAATTCAGTTTCCTTGCTTGGTCTTTATCTTCAAATTTCTGATTGGACTTGTCACTGATCTCTGGATCCTCTGGATCCTCTCCAGAATTGCCTTGTCCTTCATGGGCATATGCAGAACAGAGCTCTGTCTGAAGTCACATTTCATTTTAAGTGGAAGGGATTCCATCACATGTCTTCCACCTTCTTATTATTAAGAGTGTGATGTTAGCCCTTTTGTGATGTATGTCACCATCGATTTATGTTTAGTGTGTGGTACACCATAGGTTCAAGGGCTTTTTCTGTAGAATTTTTTTCTAGCCAGTTGGTTTCCTGTTGTATTTATACTTCACCACTTTTTTTTCTTACAGTGCCATATTTTGCACAAATCCTTGTTGAATTATGTCTCATTCATTATATGTCATTTATTTGATTTCTCCATATCACTTTTCAATTTATCAAGGAAATTTTGAGTTCTAATCCTCCCCTCTAGTATATTTGGAATTCCAAGTTGGTACAACCTCAGATTTCAGAAACATACTTCTGTTCTACTGTCCAAGTTTTTTCAGTGTAGATACTGGGGAGTACCAAAACACCTACAGAACCTTATAGATCCTATTTTTATACATCTTCCCAGCTTGATGTTGCTAAACAACTAATATTAAACACCAGGATTAATTTTCTCATTTAATTCTGTGCACACATTTATTTTAACCACATATCCTAATCTGTTTATGAAATTGGGATAGAAGACAAAATCAAAAGCTAGAAAACAAAGGTATCAAAAGGTATCATGTCAAATTTACTTCTTCCTTCCTATCCACACAGACTTTTATTCTGTCATTAACTGCCTTTCCATGGACTTGACTGTGGTTTGTCTTTACATGCCCATGTGTCGAATACTTAGCAAACTTTTTTTATTCCAGTGAAGCTAAACTCCGCTGGTCCATAAATGAGTGAGAATTCTTTTCCCCCTTTTCATATGTGTTATACTGTATTTTATCTTTTCGGTCTTCTGGAGCTCAGCTATCCTCCATAATCACTAGATTTTCTGGTATTGCCCTAGTTGATGTCCTAAATACTCTGTAGGCAATTTAAACAGGATATCAGATGATTTGAAAACATTTAACTTATTTAGATAGCTTTCGAGTTGCTCTTTTTCTATGCCAGCTGACTTCATACTTCTTTGACATTGATGTTAATCATGTTAGATATCTATTCACAGTTGGTAAAGACTAAAGCCAGAAAAACATGAAACACTTCGGATCCATTGGCAACATCTCTCATTAGCCTTTTCTCTCCATTAAGCAGAAGGCTACATCTTAATACTTAAATAATTACTGAATCCTTTCTTGTTGCTCTCTTTCCTAGAGTTGTGCTTCCTATTGGGTCTTAACTATCCATTCTCTGAGCTATGAAAATCTGTTTTTCTGAGGCCCACTGTCCTTTGTTCCACTGCTCTCTCCTCCTCCATTTCAAAGAATTATCAATTCTACCACTTTCCTGATCATTCATCCTTTGGTTGCCTGCTCCTCCCCATTTTTAGCAATTT
This sequence comes from Porphyrio hochstetteri, assembly GCA_020800305.1. NCBI lineage: Eukaryota > Metazoa > Chordata > Aves > Gruiformes > Rallidae > Porphyrio > Porphyrio hochstetteri. The sequence continues at coordinate 108,286,473 of CM036907.1, forward strand.
CTTTCTTTTTGGTCAGAATCAAAGTAAGTTTGATTTCCACCCAGCACTTTTTTACAACACTTACAGTATGAGCAAGAATCATTTAATCTAAGTATTTTAGACACTTTTTTTATGTAGGTTTCCTCCATAGTCTATGCAGAGGGACAGACTCATCCAGAGACAATTCTTCCCATCCTAAAATAGCAGTCTTGGACAGGTGGAAGGGTGTGATTGCCCTAAAATAGCAGTCTTGGACAGGTGGAAGGGTGTGATTGCAAGATGAGCCTACATGACTAGTTTAAATGAGATATCTAACTATGAAAAGGCTAAAATTACATTAAACATACCCAACTTTGCATTCTCCATGTCCTGCTGTATTTCTTTCCCAAAGGTGCCCTTTCTTCCTTCTGTTATTACCCTTGAGACTTTCAATAGGTCTGTCTCCCACCAGATTCCAGATCTCAGAGTGAACATGTGCATCCTGCATCATATAAGGCAAAATACTTTGCACATATCTACAACTGATTCAGTCATTTCCTTCTTGTCCCTCTTATGACCCTATTATGAATACCTCCTCCCCCCTTCAGGAAACCCAAGTCCTCTAAGCTGCACCATCTGTATATCCATATATTTATCTCCAGGATGTGCCTGTCCTTGCTCAGGCTTTTACCCTTTCCGATGGGATTGATAAGAACGCCAGCTGAGACTCCGATTCTCTCACCGTTACTTCAGGAACCTTGCTGTTTCTTATGGCTTTCTCTAGCTGGTTCCTAGAGCTGCAGCATTAGCTCCCAAGTGAATGAGCCACATGGAGATGTCAGATGGCAAAATGAGCCTTGGCAAAGTTGTGCAATAGCTCAGATTTGAGCAGAATCTCTCCTTAAGTGTTAGGTCATACCAACAAATAGTTGTTTCTGCTACTAAGTGAGTCACCAATCACTACCACCTTTCATTTTCTTTTGCGAGCGGGGATCATGAAGCACTTAGCCGTCAGAGCATGTGGTTTTTCTTCCTTCAGCACTGCAGTTGGTTTCCCACTCATTGCCAAGACAGTTTACTACTTTTTTTTAAAGCTTGGTAGATTGCCAGCTGAGGCTGAAGCTCCATCTGCCAGCAATAGTAGATCACAGTCAGATTTCTCCCTGTGGAGAAATGTGTTTCTTTTCCTTCGCTGGGGCTTCTGCAGACCTCAGCTTCTTTGTTCTTGGAGTCTCCATGCCTAGTATGTCTATGAAGTTTTTGAGTTCTCTCATGCTTCTCATCTCACCCTCTCTACCTGCAATTCTTCCATTTGATTTCTAGGAAATTACACGTCCTGGTTCTCTGCATTCTGCTATAAACCACATTTGCTGAAAATACAGACTATGACCCAGATAAAAGCATCTATGGTTGGGATCCTAGTCTGGACTAACTCCCCTGAGGGCAGGTAGAGGAAAAGCTTGTTGCTGACTCAGGTCTAGCAAGAAGAAAATGATGAACCTTATTACCCTCTTTTCCATAGTCCTGTAAACTCTCTGAACACTGGTTTATTCCAATTTCCTTACGAAGTTCACTCTTGTTGTCATCTGTTGCTGGTTAAATGATTCCAACCTTTCTAAGGGAAAGGGGGTTTCTAAGTCCCTGATTTAATACTTCAAAGCTGAAACTGATATTTAAATTAAAATGTGATACCTTGTCACCTAATGACCTGAGAAGGCTTTTAGTCACATTTAACTAACCAGCATTTCTCAGGTGGTAGCTAACCTTCACACAGTCCTTCTCTGAGCTACCACAGTTAAGATCAGATGAAGAGTCCGGACTAAACCTCTGTGCTTCAGCACAACAGGCTGTCCAGGGCCCTGCTCAGTTCTTGGACTGATTTACTTATCCTTTGAGCTCAGCAGCAGCCCCTCTGCATATCTCCAGGGATGGACCTAAACTCCCCACCTATTCTTTGGCAGCTCCTAAGTTGGCACATCTTATAAGGCAAATGAAGAAAAACAAGGTCAATAGTTTTTAGCAGGGGATGTGGAGAGAAATCCAAAGGCTGCAGTTGAGTCTGACTTAAGCCAGTTAGTGGTACTGGGATTTTTATACTGATTTTGGTAGTCTTCAGAGCAGGCTGATTGTTAGTCAACTGCTATTGCAATTGTATTTTAAGAGTAAAGTCCTTTCAAAGAAGAGCCACTTGTGAGTCAGGTGTTACTTATTTGCTGATAGGAAAAAAAAGAAATTAAACAGACCTGTTCTAGAAATTTTTCTGAGAGTTACTGCTAAACAGCATGGCATTTGTCTAGGGCTATTATTATTTCAGTCAGAAACCTTAGCAAAGTACTTTGAGAGGTTCCTAAAAACTCAGATTCTAAAAAATCCACCCAGGTCTTTCATCCATTATCCAAATGCTGGAGATGTGATGACAGAGGAAGAGGTGGAGAGATTGCAAGAAAAAGTGGGAAAGTGACAGAGCTTATTTTTCCATCTTGCCATGTGGTTATTTTTCTACATCAAATCAGAGTTATGTCTATGGTATGAGAGATTTTCCAGAACAAGATGCAGTACATACTCTCCTATGTTTTTCCTCCTGACGTATTTTTCTTCTCGATGAACATTAGTATATTTTCATCTGCTTAAGTCTGACAGAGGTTTTTAAATGCTTTGTTTACCACAGACCTATCAGTGATCTCAGCATACATTCAGGCAAAGACCAGAATAGCTGTTGCTAAAATGTTATTCTTCATAGGCAGCAGGCAAAGAGAAAAAAAACCCAAACCACACAATATGCTATTCTAATTCCAAAATATAGTTACTGGGGTTTTTTGTTTTATTTTTATTTTTAGAGTGTTGCCGCATCCTCAATCTAATTCCTCTCATTCCTCCTCCATCTTGTATGCTTGTACTCTGAATACAATTTCTGACACAATCTCACTTTTCTTATGTATGTCCTTCCAGATTCCTGGTTTTCCAATCAGGAGGAGAAAGGGAATAGTAGTTTTTCCCAAATCTGGTAATCTGCAGCATTATTTCAGCTTTTAAAAACAACTACACCTGGGCCTGCTGCCTGCCTCATTTCAGTGACTATTTTTTTCAAATTGCTAGTTTTTTACTAAGCTTATCCCAAACCTTTAATAATTTATTTAAATATTTTCATAATAATCATTATTAATAATGTAAAAATAAAAAATAATCTGTCCCCTTTGTGTCACTGGCATGCTTCAGGTTCTTTGAAACTCTCACCAGTCCTAACAAAATGCTGCTTTTAGTACAGATGCACTGTCATATTTTGGAAATTCACAATTTTGTCCTCTCCTGGTTTCCCTTTGGTCATTTTAACCCTTAATTTGCAATTTCCTTTAGTAAGTTCATTTCCCCCCCAACACTTTTCCTGTCATCTGGTTGCACACAGTTTTCACCTCTACCTTTCCTTGTTTTACTTTCTGTCCTAAGTAGTCATATCTGTTCTCCCACATTTCCAGCGCCAATGACTCAAAATTGACCTTCCCGCTAATTCAGCCTGGATTTAGTGCCTATATAAATGGAAACTCCTATTCCTTACCATCACCTTCAGCACAATGGCAGTAAAAGGCTCTTTGTCCTCCTCCTTCTCCACCTCAACCAAACTGCTTCTTCATTTCTCTAAGAACAGATCTAACACGCTCCCCACCCACAGACAGTTGTAGAGGTGTAGGTTACCTGCCTGGGAGGGGTGAGCCACCTTGGGGCACCTCCTCCAGGAGGGTGTGTTTTGCAGGGCTTCCCAGAATCTCTGCTCCCTTTAGGGCTTACTGGAAGCTGAGATACTTAGGCTTTTTCCAAACTTGGGCACTTTATCCCATATAACATTTCATTTCAGTTCTCACACCAGTGATTTTCATCACCTTTCCTTTCATTAGATGCAGTGTCCTTTCCTCAGTGTCCTTTTTTCTTTCCTCCCAGATCCCAATCCCTTAGCTCCGTAAGACAGACCCATTGAGGAGAAATACCTAGCCCTGCTGCTTGGCATAGTACTCTGCAGCATGACAGAAGTAAACCAGGGCCAACCTCTCCCCATGCCACTCAGATGATATAGGGGTGGTCTGCATGTGGTACCTGGAGTGTTGAACTTGCCAGTGCCATCAGATCCAGGCGTGGCTTACAAGGCCTTCTGCGGTGGGAGCTGCCTGCCTCTGCAGGCAGGCACTGCTCAGCGCGCCCATCGGTGTAAGCGCAGGAAATTCATGGACTAATAATGTCAGGGGAAATAAGTTACACATCTAAAGGCATATTGTTATTTTAATATCGTCACTCACTATACATCCAACTGATGTTCTTCCCAGTACCTTTTATTAGATAGCCCAAAGCCCTGCTCTTTACTGGTCTGGTTTAGATTGCAAGAGCAGCTACAGTACAAGTCCTCCTCTGCTCTTCCTAAACCATGCAAATAGTGGGCTCTAAGGTTCATAAAACCGTTAGTTTGGGGAAAGTCTTTAATTTTTACTTAGCTCTATCTTCATTGACTATATGTGAAAATGATAGCTATATGTTTTCAGGTGCCTTATATATTTCTGATCAGGAAATTTTAAACTGTATGTTAAAGTAATTCTGTTTTACAGCTATCAGAATGAGAAACGATGCAAGTAAAGTTTCTTAAAAATAAAATATTAAAGTTGTCAGATGTAACCGAGTTATAAATCAAGACCATCATCATACCATTATGCTCTTTCTCATTATTGAGAGTTTATTAAAAATGCTGTGGCTAAGTGCCATGCATCCCTAAATCTGAAGGAGCAATGCTACCTTCTCTATCTTACATGTCAGTGTTATGCACATTTAAAAATGATTGATGACCTTCATGAAGGGTATTAGAGAGATTTATGCAATGCTATTTCAGTTGTCATGATGTAATGTCAATAGTTGAAGCAACATCTGTCCAGGTGGTTTTGATATGTAAAATGTGCAGTGGTTCAACATTCTTTCTCCTGGAATTCCACAAAAATCACAAAAATATGTAATCTACAGCTGATGCCGGCATGACTCTTTACGTTAAAAATCCTTTGAGCCAGGTATGATGGATAGAAGCCCAGGCCAACTGCATTTTGCCATTGTTCTAAATGGAACCACATTCTCAGCCCATTGGGTTTTTAGCTCCTTGTGAGACTGTAACATTCATCACAAAGTCAGTCTTTAATAAATATGACATACACTGAGCCTCCGTTTCAAGGACGAGAGTGTTCTGACTTTGACAAGTTCACATGCAAAACTGAAGACTGGACTTCAAGCTTTTTATTTTGTATTTATTGTATACTTCCATTAATTTTTGAATTTTAATAATTATAATGAAATATATTGTATATTTGACAATACCAGAAAAGCATATAAGGAAGCAGAAATATATTTATCTGGATTAAAGGAAAAAAAAACAAGGCAGAAGAATTGCTAACAAAAGTTTTCTGTTTTGCTGGTAAGGGTTTTCCTAGAATGCTGCAGCTAGTTTTGAGCATCACACTTCTGAGTACCATACAAGAAGAAATATATGAACCAGCTGAAAAGTCCAGAAGCTCAAGTAGAGGTCTAAAAAGTATGAGACAATATTGACAGAAACAGTGAAAAGGAAAGGCAGCCTAAAGAAGAGAAACCTGAAGGAAGACTAAATAACGGGCTTCAAGTATGTAGAGAGCTGGTGCAGAGGGAGGAAAGGATAATCTGTTTTTCACATCTAGTAGGGTTACACTGAAAACAAGGGAATTGAAGAAAAACGGGGCATTCATGCTAGGCACTGGGAAAGCTTACAAAAATAAAGTTACTGAACAAGTGGAAGAGGTTACTTGGGGGTTAGGAGGTATAGTTAGTTATAGTATATATCCATAATTAGAGGGTATAATTAGATTAAAATTAGAAAGTATAACTGATCTCATCCTACAGCAGTATGGGTTTTGAGGTCCTTTCTTGCCCTATTTTTCTACGTTTCTTTTTTTAATTTTTAAATGAAGCAGGACTTCAGTGTTTGACCATGATTCACTCACTACGGAAATAATTTTGGAGGAGCCCCATGCTAAACATTATCTTGCCATGTGGGTTTTTTTTCATTGTTTATCTACACAGAAATTCACTTGACATGTTGAATGAACTATTGCATTAACCCTCTGTGTGCGCAGTTCATGTTTCCTCTCTTGGTGGAACTACTTGAGATCAGAAATGCTTAGAGGAGTAGAATTCGAAGCCCCTGCCACCTCCAAGGTGTCTCTCTCATGTCATTCAGGGGACTGACTGTTCACTAGCCGTGAGGGAATGCACTCGGCCAATATTCCAAGCTGGCACACTAAAGTGAGCCATAAGAGCAAGACAAGTGCTAGGAGAGGCACCCCGCAGAGGGAGCGTGCGCTGTGTACAGACAGGGTGCCAACAGCATTCAAGAGCATGCGGCATTATTCACAGATTTCGCAGACGGCGTGGATCTGTGTGGCAGCGTGTTGCCACGCGTTATGCCCAGGTGCTGGGGGTCTGACTCGATGGAGCTCGCCCGGGGGGAGCCTGGAAGCGCTGCTGCAAGTAGCAGCGCTGCCACAGGATGGAGCGATCTGCCCGAAACTGCGAAATTTGGCTGATACATTTCACACTGTAAATTTCAAACAGAAATCTGAATATGGCAAAAACATAAGCTGTTTCTGGATGTGTCTCAACAAGACACGGCTCCTTGTAGAACGCAGGTGGGATAGCGGGAAGAATTCAGGCTGGAAAAAACAAAATATGCCACAGCAGTGGTACATGAGGGCGAATAGTCATAAAGTCTATTAAGATGTTTGTTAATATTGCTGAACCAAGTTGCAGCAAAAGGAACCCCTTTCCAGAGTGCTCTGAATGATTTCATGCAGAGCATCATGTAAATTCTACTTCTTAAACCGAGTATTTTCCATCCTTTTACAACGGGGTCCACCCATCTGCAGATAAAATGAGTATGTAAGAAAAATAGATCAAGAGAAGGTCTTTTTGTCCAGACACAAAATATTTGAACCAGGAAACAGAGCACCGAACCCTGTTTGTGAAGCAGGTCTCTTTAGACTGGGGCTTGTGCTCTGCACCATCCTGTACGTGGTGAGAGTCAAAGTTATTTTAGGAGATATTCCAGTGGGGTCTCAGAGAAGTTATAAAGGGGACAGAGCCAAGAATGGGTGATGAACAGGGCACACTTAATCAAGGCATCATGTCCTCAGCCAGAATGGGAAATTGCTCCCTTAACATGGAGAAAAAAAATTTATTTCAGGAAAAAATCTTGCATAGATGGATACTGTGATCATCTATAAAATATTGGTAGGTATTTGTAAAGAAATCGCCAAGAACCCTCATTGCAGGAAAACACATTAGCTATCACATTTTTTTTTTTAAAGGCTAATTTATACTTTCAACTTATAAAATAGTTCCAGGACAGCAGAACTTGACAAGTTAAAAATTCTCAAAACCGCAAAGGCTATTTTCAATGTTTTTTGCAGAATTAGATACTTCTATTATTATTTATCTCACTACAGACAATGAAAAACTAACCAAATTATTTTTGTTGAAGGACATTTTCTAATCAGATTTACTGTCAAATCTTATGACTACCCATTTTCTTGTGATTTAGTATCAACTGCTTGAATGGAAATAGAAAGTACAGCCCAAGTATGATCATCTCCTGTATGGAAAAAAATATCAGCAAATATCATAAGTCATGGGAATAGTTTTTATTAATTCAATATTTTGTTAAATATTTTTTGCAAAGAAAAATGCAATAAATTCACCCTATGTTTTGACCATTACATTTCATCTGTCTGTGTGACTGTGCATTGTGTTTAGAAAATCAGAAATGCCCAGCTTCCAGGAGATGGTGCTGTAGCACTTCAGCTCCCACTGCCTTCCTACAGGGATCTGTGTCCAGGTTTCCAACTGACAAAATTTTTGTTTTTCACAGTGATTCCTCAGAAATGCAGGAGCTGCCCCCCAACCTTGAGACACAAATGTTTTTCTCCCCTCTAATGAAGCACTTTGATTTTTCTGAAGCCAGGAAAAAAATGTAAAATAAAAAGGAGCACAAATACTCCCTTTCCATTGATTTGGGGATCAACAAAGGCAAGTATCAAGTAATAAAATGTAAGGTCAAGGCAATTCTTTTGGACCTGGGCCAAATCAGGTTTGAATTCAGTTCTCCAGTTTTGGTTGAGCTGCTTCTGAAAGTACAGGTCTGTATCTGAAGTTTTTTATCTGAGCTGGTCACCAGCATTCAGCAATACTTAAATCCAGATTTTCACTCTAGTGTATCTTTGCTCCTAGAGTTTCCTCAGTCCTTAATTAAAATAGTCAGCTCTGAAGATGTGTTATTCTTCTCCCACCAGGGCCTGTTCAAGGAGCTCCCATGCAGTGAATCTGTGACTTATTTCACAATAATAATAAGCAAGAGGGGAAAACAGCCCAACCAAAGAACTCATCAGGAAAGATTAAAGGTTGGTTGGAATAACACCTTTTAAAGCTCTATCCTTGGTCTCTCTCCCTTTAGATCCATCAATGACTCCAGTAGGTTGATGCATGTCAAAATGGGTGCAGAGAGACCTCCTAGTGAGCCAGCATGGAGGAGCTGAGGTGGGCGGATGTTGTGTGGGGCTGAGGCCAGGAGTGTCCAGCTTTCCCCTCCCCATCTCCAGGGGATAGCCTTGATTTATGGCCTTGCAAACCTGGGCAGCACAGCCTGCAGTAGAGATAATTTGGGTCTGACAGCTACTTCTATAGCTATGGCACTGCAGACGTGGGAAGTCTATCAGTGCTGGAAAGGCTCGGTATCTTCTTGCAGCATGCTGCCCTAACTTTTGTCTTCCAAGTGTCGCAGGAAACCAGGAGCCCTGGACACAGTCCAGTATCTACATTTCTGTTTGCTTTATGTAGATATTTTGGAGCTCTGTTTTGGGAGTTTTCTTTTTTTCTTCTTTTTCTTTTCTTTTCTTTTTTTTTTTCTTTACATAATGCTTCTGAAATATTGTAGCATAAAATGAAATATTTAAGTGCAAGGGTCTGGAAATCAGTGTTTCCAGATTCAATTACTGGCACTGACTACAGCTAAGAGGGAAGCAGGAAAGACATGGAAAAGTCCACTGGAAAGACATGAAAAATGCAGGGCCTTAAAAAACAAAATCACAATTAAAAATCAAGTGTTTCTTCATGTTTTTAATTGAAAAACAAACAAAAAACAAAATCCCCCCACCAAATCAAAAACCAAACTGTTCTCTGAGAATATTTGTGTTTTTAAAAGAAAAAGCCTCTATTTTCCTTTTTGTGGGAGGCTTACAATGTAGTTTTTTTTTCTACCGGGTTTAGCAGTGACTTTGACAGACTCTGCTTGACCTTGAGCAAACCCTTCATCTGCTAGTTACCTAAGCTACTCCCACAGGTGTTAGAAAAGTGTCTCTAGAAAGATAATGAAGCTTATCTCAAGTGTTTTTCTGCAGACATGTTTAGTGGAAAGAGGATAGCTTTATCCCCTACAGCTACATTTGCAACGTTTATTCCTTCTGCTTCCTTTCATGTTCTCTTCTAATGCAAGAGTGCCTTGAATTTCATGTTCTGCCTCCATTGGCAAAGCCAATAGTCGGTGGCATGTGCAAGCAGGGTGCAGAGTGTTTTTCTGCAGCACAGCAATAAATGTTTTGCAAGTCACTTTTCCTTTCCTACAGGCCCTCACGAGCCTTTATCAGGGACTGGTTGGTACCTGATTAGATATGTCTCTCAACCTCGTGAATACTGGCAGAAAGACATGTTGCCTGAGAGGAAGTACTGCCTAGTGCTCTCATGCTTTCTAGAGTGCTTGTGAGAGCTGTAAAACATCGATGAAAAAGCTGGATGCATGCATGTAAATGCATGTATGCAGCTATTTGTGTAAGTACTTTATAGGGTGCGACTGATGACTATTGTAAATCTCTTCCCAACCTTGCCGATAGGAAGGGCAGTTCCATTTCAGAGATAACCTCTGGAGCCATGGACAAAGTTATGCAAGATCTCTGCAAAAGTCAGGGAAAAAGGGCTTGGGCAAGGTCTTCCCTGCGGCAGCACTGGTGGGGGCTGCTGGTATTACCTTAAAAGTTGGTGAGAACGCAGAACAAGCTGTAGAAGAATGAGTTACACATGGAAAGGTACAACTGAAATACAAAAAGCAAGTTTAAGGTAGATTATATGTGCTAGCTTGTTCACCACTTTTGAGGATCCCTCATTTTTGAGGCCAAGGAAAGAACTTGTCTACCTGTTCTGCGAAGCCTCTGATTCAATGGAAGAATCTGATTCAAGAATGCAGATATGAGATTTTTCATTAGACTGAGAAAATTTAATTAAGAAAGGAATTATAAGTGACTTACATATGTAGCAGTGAAAATCAGTTCTATTAGTTAGCTTCCTGGAAAGATCTTAAATGTATGGTTCTTGAAGAACTGGGGCTTTTTAGCAGGTTGAAAAAAAAAACCCTTTCAGTGATATAGAAACATTTCACAAAGTGTTTTGGGGTTTTTTTTTACCTTTTTTGTCTTGTGTCCTTTCTTCTTTACCTGATAATTCTTCAGGGTATATTTCTGACTGAAAGTAGCATCCATCATTTTGGGGCTTACCTCACCTGACCTTGCATTTATGTAAACTCATTGCAATGTGGAGAACTACGGGCACCAACATATGGTGTAGATAAAATAAGGGTACAAACTGTGTTCATCACTTTAGCCAATGATACAGTACAGAACAGGAGACACTTTTCTGTAACCGTCACTAAAAAATTAACTTTTTTGTCACTGGCTGTACAGTATCCAGTCTTAATTAAAACCTCACCTAGATGCATCCTTATTCACAAAGAAAAATCTGTTCCTAGACACACCCTTTCAAAAATTTGGCCCCAGTGGCTATGATTTGGCTTGGGTTTTGATGTGCTAGATAATTCGAAAACAATAAATCTGTATGTGCTGTAGCTGCTAAGTAGTTTAGCCAGGAGATTAATCTTGCAGATTACAAAAATTGAGGAACAAAGGAGAAAGTGACATTGAATTTGAGTTTGTGAAATTTGTCGTTTTTAGTTCAGCAGAGACAGCATGCTTTATCCGAGCTACCATCCATATTGCAATGCACAGGAGAATAATTGACAGCAATAATAAGATCTCTTCCCAGCATGGATACTGAAGGGTAGAGAAAAGTGACAGTTTAGCTCCTTCCTTATATAGCTGTATCAACACAAGTAAGTCTATCTCTTCTACCTGTCAGAGGAGCTAAATTTGTTCCAAGCTGCATTCATGCATGGTGCTTAAACAGTAATGAACACTGATTCTTCCCTGCTTCTTCCACTCTGGTTCAGCCTCACTGAAAGCTCACTTGCCTCCCTGGCAGTAGGATGGAGAGAGAAGACTATTCCAATCTGCAAGAGAATTACATGGAGAAAAATAAAGATCAGCTTTTTTCAGAGCACACTTCTTTTTAAAAATTCCTTTGGGCTGGTGGGATGGAGAAATTACCTACTACTATGTGGAGTTACCCACATCATGTCCAGGGCTGGAAGTGGTGTATGCCTTGCTTCTAGGAACTGCTGTACAGATAATATCTGCTAGGAACTGCTGTACAGATAATACTGCTGTACAACCCTAGCTAGTATCTTTGCATTGCTCTCATCTACATCAGGTACACATGCCAGTTGCTCAAAGCTGCTCTTAATGTGGAATTCAGCTGGAGCTGGTGAAATTGAGCCATTGGAAGGCTCAGTCTTGGTTGTTTCTTTTGAAACAATATCAGTATTAAAGTCAGCAAAACAAGAAAATCTTGAAACTTTTCAAAGTTAAGCAAAACATCTACTCAGGACTGGGTTCCATATACAAATACTTCATTCCTCACTTTCACAGTCAGCAGCATCTTCTCTGAAATGTTTAACTGAGCCAAGAATTGAAATGTTACATATGACATACTCAACGCTCGCTAGCACTACAGCTGACTTTATACAAAATAAGCAGCAACGTGCTGAGTATCTGAGAACTGTGGCGTGCAACCCAAAAACTGCCTTTCACCATAAATGGCCCTTAGATACCTCAATCGTTACCTTCCTCAAAATGAAATGTTCAAAACCGGATTCACTGAAGACAGAGGCTGGTGTCCTGATGTAACTCAAGACACTATTCAGTAATGAAGGCAGATTTCACAGTTCTCAGCCGAAAATACAGAACACTGTTCCTTTCTGTTATAATTTCAGAGCAATTTGTGTGTTTGAGTCTCAGGCAGCAACACACAGGTAGTGTAAAAGACAGGAAAATCGATAATTTATTCTTAGGTTACAATTTGAAGTCTCTTTATATTGCTAGTCTTGGTAAAAGAGCTCTAGTGTGAAGGAGAATGGTGTGCGCTGTGCCAGGGAGATTACAGCAATGCCACAGGCATGAAAATCTGTGGGTTCAATATACCACTCTACTGGTTCATTCTTTGACCTGGACAAATTATGAATCCCTTATCCAGCGAGCATTTATTTAACAGTATAAACACTCCAGTGCAGAAGATAGGATTTTCACGGAGTTTACCCATCTGTGTTCACCCATCTTAACAGCTAAAGGATATGCAGTTATGCTCCCTTTTCTCCTTTTAATTTCAGCCAGAAAAGCTACCCTGACTTGAGAAATCTCTTCCTGAAGATTTGTCAAATTTGGAATGTTCTTGGAAAAATACAAAGTTTCTACGAAGTGACATTTCCAAGAATAAATACTTCAGTGAAATATTCTTGACCAGCTTAACTAAGAATCTGAGACTCTATACCAGTAATTCCTTCTTCTCATCTCTGTTAGAAGGGAGGCTAGACAGCTAATCTTCATTTGGAAAAGGGCTGTTGGAAGGGAATATAAGGTGTTTAAAATCATTAATAGCTTGAGTAAAGCATGTAGGACAATTAAATCATTGTATCTCAGAAAGCAAGAACTAGAACAAACTAGAAAGCAGCCAATGGCTGGCAGTCAGGCTGTATCTTTAATTACAGCAACTGGTATAGTTGGAAAATTGTCACGTTTATATCTGTGGACTGTGGTAAAACCAAACACAATGGAGGAAAACAATGAAATTAGCTGGCAAAAGATTGAAGAGAAGGAAAAAAACGAAAAGCAGAAAATAAAACAGAATCAAGTTGTGTATTTCATTCAACAAGGTGCAGTACATCTAGATTATCAGAAACCAGAAGAGGGAAGGGAGCTCTCTACAAGTGTCCCACTCTTATTCTTTCCTGAGTGTCTGTTGCTGCTCACTGTAAAAGTCAAGCTACTAAACTGGATGAACCTTTGGCCTGATTCAATACAAGGAGGGCCAAAATCATGTAGATAGATTTCCCTTGAGAGGAAAGGTGTTGGTTTCCTATAGGACAATAAGGGAGAGGGTGGAGGTGTATTTTTTTAATATAGTTTTGATAGCAATGGCACTAATTTTAGCATATCTATATGACACTGCTACTTAATACTAGAAAAGATAGCAGTGGGTTGAGTCCCTTGTGAGATGCTGCACTTCTGTGCTAGTGTCTTTGGTACTGAAGTAAGATTATGGCTGCAGCTATTACTGCTATTCTTGCCTCTTCGGTGTGATACCCTTCTTCTCCAGTGGTGCCTGGGTCACAGACAGAGACTGATGATCCTGCTGAAGCCTTGGTTGCCATAGGAAAATAATTTCCTTCAGGCTCTAAATTATCTTTCTTTTTTCAGAGGAAAATCTGCTGGGTTAATCATATGAGTTCTACCAGCAAAATGGGCACTGATGCCTTCAAAGATATCCTTGCAGCTTGCTTTACTATCAATCAATGCTATCCCTAAGGTGACTTGCCCCCTCTGAAAAGAATTTTTAGCTTGTGCTCCCCATTAGTGTAGGAATCACCCTACAATTTCCCATTTACTGTTATCCTTACAGGTTGAGTACTTATTCCATTCTACCATGAGGAGCTGCCATTCACTCTGGATGTGTCAGAAACTGTTTCTGTCTGGAAAATTGGTTTAATAGTTTGGGGCTTTTTTTTTTGTTTTGTTTCTACAACAGAATGAAATAATTGAAGTGCACTGGTGATGGGGTGGTATTTATTCCTCCTCACCTTGCTGTGAAATTTTGAAGCAAGTGAAATGTTCTGGCTTCTTGTTAAGTGCAAAACTTTTCATATGCCTCTGGGGGATGACTGAGCACGTGAGCGGTTGCACTGTGGGATCTGCGGCTCTCAGGTGTCCTGCTTTCATTTGCTCAGAGGTTATGCTCACTGGCACATTTGCCAAGGGCTATTGTTTTCCTTTTTCAAATGTATTCTGGGTAATTCTGTAAACTGCATTCAAATACATGGATTATGTGGTAAATACCTCTGTCTGGTACATAAGGTCCAAACCCCAGAAAGGTCAGACAATACGGTATGAGGATGCATAAGCCTTTTTCATTAAATACAGAAAACAACATCTGTTTTTCCTTATTTCAGTTTTACTTTAACAGATATTGGTTGGTTAATGATTATGCAGCAATTTACCATTATGAAGCAGGTGAGCTGCTGCAGCACAAAAAGGCATTCTTTGGAGCCAGTGGAAAATGATGCTGTACCATGAGAAGGGCAGTGCGCACACAGCTCGGAAGCTGCGGGAAGGCAGGTTCAGAAATGCCACAATACTAATAAGCTTTCCTCTGGAGACATTCTCTGTTCACGTGCCTCTAAAATAAACTCAGGTCTGAAAGTGCTTCATGGAAAGTGATGCTGAGGCACTAATAGTCAACATTTTAGCACTCAGAGACTTCCATCTGGCAGCTCACAAAAATCCAGGGAAAAAAGTCACAGAGTTTGAGCTCACACTTCAGAAAACAAACAAAAAAAAGCATGTTGTGTTTGTGGACAGGGACATGTCACTCTGCTTAAGAACAGAGAGGACACAGAGCAGCAAAATCTGAATTATTTATCGTATTTTAGATTTCATTCATATCTGTTAGAAATGCATTTTTTGCCCAGCAACTGTTCTTGTTGGAAACAAAATTAAACTTCCCAGCTAGCAAGGAAAGGTTTTCTGTGTCATCGGTGCGTGTTTTAAACACCTGCATGATGACATGGAGTTATCAGTGGTATTTCACTGATATAAAAAAACACACTTTACAGAGTGCTTCATAAAATAGACTCTTCTGATTGTTTCTTCCTCTGAAACCAACTTGATTGTGCTCTTACAGTCTGCAACGGGGACAGGTTGGAGAATGTAATTAGCTGTCTTCTGCCTAGTTATGGGGAACTCCAGGATGGAACAGTTTTAAACCTCTAATGTTTCCCATGTTATTGCATAGGATAGACCTCACTGTGATAAAGTGTTAATGGAATGAGCAAGGTCATTGAATTCTCTGTGAGTAGGCAAAGACCAAAGGAGGACTTTACTCCAGGCTCCTCTAGGGTGGTACATACTCTTTCTTCCAACATGATGACACGTTAGTACCTGTGAAGATTGCAGTTTGGACATTATTCCCAAATTCCCTTCAGCCTCTGTGCATACTAGCCCCTGCTGTCAAGCATTGTTTAACTAATCAGTTTATATGTGGCCATGCTTAATTTCTTGTGGGATTACATTCATATAAGAGCTCTCCAAAAAAGAGAACAAAGTCAATGAGGAGAGTTCCTGAGTACAGAAGATAAAATGTTTGTCTGGGGAAAAAAATCAACAGATTATCTTATTAAAAGCTGAGAGTTTCTCAGTCCAGATTTCATTACTTCCATTATTGTGGCTTTCTGTAAATACATTAGCCTTGTTAGACAATGCAAACTCCTATTGCCATTAATAGGTCAGATACAAATCAGAAGTCTATTAGATAATGCAGCCATCTCCCTGCTGATGCAGGAGAAGTCATTGAATTACTTATGCTCATTGAAGAAGAGAGACCTAAATGGTTGAACCTGCCCTTTCAAGGGTAATTCACATCAGATAAAATCAGCAACTCTTATTGTAATATTTTTAAACTTTAAGATCAGTGACTAGTGTTCCAAGAGAATTTGGTAGTAACAAACATAAATAATACAGGTTAATATTGCATCTTGAGTAACAAAAAATCCAAACCAAACAAACAAACTATATATATATGTGTGTGTGTGTGTGAGAGAGAGATGGGGTTTCTTTAGAGCTGTGAGTATATTTCTTACCAGAACAAAACAATACCAAGGAAAGTCAAATAATATTAAGTTTCTGAAATGTCCAGCAAAGTAGATATTTTTTGTTTGTTTTTGCAATGACATGCTTTATGACTTTAACTCTTGGGCTCCTATTCCTAGTCTTTGTCCAATGTGTGGTGTGCTGTTACCTTCCTACAGGTTCACTGCACTTAGCCAGCAGACCAGCCTGGATAGACAGCTGTAGTTCTTCCTTCTTGGAGACTACAATTGCTGATGAAAGCAAGCTGTGGCTCTCTAACTGCTGGGGTGCACCATAGTGCTCCTCTGGGACCTGCAGAGTCCAGATCAAGCCACTACTCAAGCTATGCATTGTTCTTTTCTGTCTTGTTCCTGGGTTGCTTTTGCACAGAAACCCTAGCATTAGACGTGAGGAGGGATCAGCTTCTGCCAGCATGATGCCTTTATGCAGTATCAGGATACAGCTGGGAGATACACCATTCAGGAACTTGAAAACCCCTCAGGTCTGGTAGCTGAATTAACTAATTTTTCTTAAATGAACAGTTTCAAATTGGAAGAAAAACACCAAGATGAAAATAATTTTAGAACAGCAATCCCTCTCTGGGTATGCCCTCCGTTCCAAAAGTCCTATTATCTTAAGCTGGTGCATTGGACAGGTCTGGTCTGCACACATACCACAACAAGGGACTGTACCCAAACAGCTCTCAAGAAATTCCTGCCTTCCCTCTGGAGAGATTATTATTTCTAGTTGACCATGAATCCTTGATGGTCCCCTTTGCCCAGGCTAGTCAAAAATAATGTTAATAACCTTGGAGTCAGGAGTTTGCATCCTCAGAGATTACAGACAGTCTATTGTCCCTCCAGAGTGTATTAACATTTACTATAGGCTCAATACCTTATCTCACACCATTCTTCATTCTTCCTGCTTTTTTCTCTTATAGCTACAGTCAGGATAAGCTGGCATGTTCACACAATAATTATCGAATAGCCAGGTCACGTGAAATATTCATAAATCATTGCAGAACTGCCCCATCAACCATTACATTCATGTTAAAAAAAAAGACTGTCCTAAAAATAATTATAAATTTTTATGTTGCTTCTCCCTACATAATCATATTTCCTTCTTTCCTTGCTCTACTGTATTTGCTTCCCATTTAACAAGTTATGTAAAAAAGTTTTAGCAATTCATCTGATGGCTGAGCTGCAGTTATTTATAATTATGGAATATTCTTGGGTGTTTGTTTAAAGTGTGCTGGAGAGCTGCTGGTTTTGTTTTTTTCTGGTAGGCGGCTCATTACTTCATAAATCTGTGACTGAATGGGAATTGTAGCTGGGGAGCAACTGTGCTGCTTCATGCATCATGACCAAGTGTGTGTGGGAGTCAGGAACAGCACCTCTCTGGACCAGCTGCTCCATCCATCTGCAGCTGGGTCTAGGTACAGTGATCTACGGTCAAGATCTGCACTGGGAGTATTTTTATAGCTGTTTTATAGCAGCTGGTGTGAATGGCAGTAGAAAAATGAACGATCAACTTCCTAACCATCAGGAACAAACTAAGAAAGAAAAATAAGCATAAAAATTAGCACATTTTTGTTAGTATTATAAAGACAGTCTTTGAAGTTCAGTTTCTCAGAAGAGCTACTGTAAGCCTACATATTTATTGGTTTGTCACTCAGCTGAAAATTTGCTTTATACCAAAACTTGGCACAAAAATATATTTGAGTGGCAAATGATGTTCATAATTTCAGATGCTTTTATGTCCTCTTAAAACTGAAAAATAACTAAAAAGGAAATGTTACTTCAAGCTAGTCTGGTTTTGCAACTCTTATGGAGAAAAAGAAGGGTAAATGATAAATTATTTTTAAAATCCAGGTAGAATGGGATTGTTTGTCAAATATTGAGTTTATTTTTGCAGTCCATGTGGAATTCAGTCTACATTAATAAGAGCTATAGTTGTATTATTTAAAGGGCCAAATTTAGCTCTCTATACATTTAATAAAGTGGATGCTTTTTCTTTATTATCCTAATAAAGACATACAAAGAAATATTTTCATACAGCTCTGGCTTTTAATTCTGGATTTAAATAATCATGAGGGATCTCAGCACATTTTAGATTATATCTGCAGCTTTCCTGGAGGAGGCTCTGCATGATGTGGCTCTGCAGCTCCTGCCAGAGGAAGTATTGCCATCACATATAAGTCTCCCTCGGAATACATTCACCACAATATAAGGCAGCATGACACAGAAAGTGAGACTGGTGGCTTTTTGTCAGAGTTCTTCTTAAAATTAGCTCAGTGATTATTTAGATTTCAGTTACAGAAAACAGAGAGAGTGGACAAAGAAGTGAAAGGCTGGTGCTTCCACAAATGATGTCTCAGAAGAGGATCTTTGGCATCTCCTGGATACTGTTCCGTTCCATGGAGGAAGGGGAGAAGCATTTTTATGTCTTTCAGAATCTACCCTCTTTTTAGAAATGCTCATAAAAATACATCAGAAAAATAATATCTTGAATACAGTGACCTTCACTCAATTCTAAAGATATATTTGTCAAGAAGATAATACCTGGAGAACAAACTCTCTTCTGTCTATGGTGTTTCCCTTGAAATTACATATGCTGAACAGGGTGTTTCATAGTACTATTGCTATGCTCAGCCTGTCTTTCAGAAAAGAATTCCCTGCCCATGAACAATAGTCATGTAATTGCCAAGTCCATTCTCAGTTGTGCATTGTGTCACAGGAAAATTTAAATTGTCACAGCAGTAGCAATCCTCACATTGTCACAGTGTGCTTCTTACCACACTGGATTTAGTAGAGGTCATTTTATGGAAATTGCTGCTACTATTTCTGAACCCTTCATGTAGGCATGCTTACTCTCTTTACTCATTCCTCTGCTTCAGTTTAGAGAAACAAAGGTGTGTTAGGTGGTCTGTCAAACACCAAAGATGTGGTGAATGGAGTTACACCCAGTTGTCCTCTGGTCACAAGTGGTGTTCCCCAGGGCTCTGTGCTGGGGCTAGTACTCTTTAGTATCTTTATCAATAGTCTGGATGAGGTAATTGAGTACACCCTCAGTAAATTTGCAGACGAACCTAGATTAGGTTGGACAGTCAATCAGCTGGAGGGTAGGAAGTCTCTACAGAGGGATCTGGACAAGATGGATCAATAGGCTGAGGCCAATTTTATATGAGTTTCAATGAGACTCAGTGCTGGGTCCCGTTCTTGGGTCACAACAAGCCCACACAATGCTACAGGTTTGAGGACAAGTGGCTGGAAAGCTGCCCAGCAGAAAAGGACCCAGAGTCATTGGTAGACAGCCAGATGAATATGAATGAGCCAGCAGTGTGCCCAGGTAGGTGGCCAAGAAGGCCGACAGCATCCTGGCTTGTATCAGAAATAGTGTGTCCAGCAGGACTAGGGCAACGATCACCCCCTGCACTCAGCACTGTTGAGGCCATACCTCAAGTACTGTGTTCAGTTTTGGGCCCATCATGACAGAAAAGACATTGAGGTGCTGGAGTATGTCCAGAGAAGGGCAACGAAGCTGGTGAGGGGTCTAGATCACAAGTCTTATGAGGAGTGGCTGAGGGAACTTGGGTTGTTTAGCCTGGAGAAGAGGAGGCTGAGGGGAGACCTTATCGCTCTCTACAACTACCTGAAAGGAGGGTGTAGCCAGGTGGGGGTTGGTCTCCCCAGCAACAAATGATAAGACAAGAGGAAATGGCCTCAAGTTTTGCTAGTGGAGGTTTACATTGGGTATTAGAAAAAAATTTCTTCACTTCAGGGGTTGTCAAGCACTGGAACAGGCTGCCCAGGAAAGAGGTTGAGTCACCACCCCTGAAGGGATTGAAAAGGTGTGTAGATGTGGTGCTTAGGGACACGGTTTAGTGGTGAACTTGGCAGTGTAAGGTTAATGGTTGGACTTCGTGATCTTACAGATCTTTTCCATCCAATGTTATTCCATGATTTTGTTCACATAAAAAATAAATTGGAAACTCACTGTTTACTTCTTGGACAGATTTTTTTTTTCCCTGAGTGCGACCACAGAAAGGTAATGGACACAGTTTGATCAAAAAAAGGATTAAGATGGAGACTGAAAGGTAGGAAATGTGTTGGGGAAGTCTCTTGGACTCTGTTAGAATCTGACTTACCTGAGCCTTTTGCATAGTTCTGGTTTATATCACTCTTTCATCTTCTAAACCTCACTGAAACTGATACCCTTTGAGAGGATATGCATTTTGGTAGCATTTATATCACTTGCTTTTGCCCTATTTCTTCAGGAAAATCTTTATCCCTTTACCCACAGTATAACTTTTCTTCTTCCCTTCAAAGAGAAAACTTTGTTCAAATTACCCTCATATCATTCATAAATAAATCATTGCTTACATTTCATAGAGTATTTAGCCTCAGTCTAATGAAACAGTCCTGTAGATGGAATAGCATAAAATGTTTAGAAAAGGTCATTAAAGACACATTGTGTTAATATTTAATATAGGCAACCAAACACAGTACATGGTACCCTGGAAACAGGTTTATTCTGGGAACATTCATAGTTTGGCTTTGAGAATTCAGGCCAGATCATGAACTGCTCTGGGCAGATCTGAATCCTTTTGTACCATCTGAGGTTCTAGCCTCTTGTTTTCAGAGTGTTTTAATCCCTGGATGATGGCAATGTAGCTGCTAAAATTACTAAGAATGTGGGGGATGGTGGGGATGGGGGCAGGGGGGTAGAAGGAGCAGGGCATAGTAGACCCTTAATCACAGCCTCTGTGATAAAGCACTGATAAGAAAATCATAGAATCAGATTTATATCTCAAAATTCAGTACAATCATTTCAACATAAAAGTAAGAGAAGAGCATCCATGAGATATGCCAGGGTTTAATCTGAAAAAATCAGCTGCTCTTTCATGGACATGCACATCTTAGAGCTAAAGAATTAGAAAATGCTACTGTATATTCGATGGGAAAACAGGTCTCTTTAGTGTTTTCCAGTCAGCAGTGACAGTCTGTCTTCCCTGAGCTTGGTGCAGAGGGTCAATTTGAATCCTCTGAAGTGCCAAGAGCTCCATCTGCTCTTCCATCTGAAATGGGAATATTTTTGCTCTTTTTTTTTTAATCTTGATTTGGTCTTTTGGTGTTTGTGTTAGAACACACAGCCCAGATGCCAATAATGAGGAAAATATATTAAGTGATAAGGGAGAAAACAGAGAAATTAAAATGAACGAGGTAGGAAAATTGTAAATGGAAAATGGGAGCTGATTGCAATATCCAGCCCAGGTGTGGCTGTGAATTAAAGTGCTTTCCTGAGAGATTCCAGCAGATATATCCCATAATCCTGCACATCTGGGAAAGTGTTGGTCAAGACAGTCCTGGAAGTTGTGCCAAAAACACCTTAAAGATATTCCACACAAAGATCCAGCTTGCTATATACTCCAGCTGCTGTTTATTAGTGATGCTCATATTTTATGTATGCTAGCACACAGGAATTCTGTTACAGACAAAACATATACAGATTTAAATCCATTGATTGTATATTCCACTTAGGCTTTATTGAAGCATTTTTCTGTGTGCAACTACACAGCTACAGTTTCTTTAGTTGAAACTGAAACATATGTATATACCTACATACACACCTACATGCAAAGGAATGCTTCAATTTTCTTTAAAACAGCTTAAAAAATGTCAGTGCTTCTCTTCAGGAAAAAAAATACACCAGGGATCTTTCACTAATTCATTTGTTTTCACAGACATCTTGAACTTTTCTAAATCCAGTGAATTTGACGAGTCACTATTCTGTTACTGCATGAACCAATTTTCAGTGTGGAAGAATTTTTAAACTATTTTATTTTTCTCTGTAGGAGACTATGACCAATGTATATCAGAAAACATGCTCATATTAAACCAAGTTCTTCCAAAACTTCCCATCCCTTTCCCGTTTCCCATTCCCTTTCTTCCCCATTCCCCTTCTCCTTTCTCTTTCCTTTTTCTTCTCTTCCAAGTTAGCAGGTGGTGAAAAGTCACAGATGCTGGTGGTTTTAAGACAATCCGTACTATGAAAATGATTTTCTTACACCTTTGAGCTATCAACAACTTTGCTTTCAACACCAGGTGTCACTGCAGTGACAGAAAATCTTAAAATATTTTGTAGAATCCGTGAGCAAAGCAAGATTTGCTATTGAATATAAGAAATAAGAACATAAGAAAATAATTCCAGACATAGGGTGGCAATGGAAACAAACTGAGTTTGTGGAACTCCATAAGATAGGGTAGATGGCATAAGTGTATAACTTTGAAAGTAAAGTTGGAGATAATGACTTTAACCATAATATATCATGAATATGATATTTTGGAACTAAATTGGCCAGTTTCTATACTTACTCATTGTCCATAGTGTTACAAAGCTACTTTAAAATAGTATCAATTGTCAAGCGATGCAGACTTAGGTAGGAAATTTCATCAAACTAAAAATATCAATGCTTCGCTGAAACTGCACTTGCTGGGAAATAAGAATCCCATGGAACTTATTGATAGGTTTTGGGTGCAAAATAATTTCCCCAGTAGGTCTGAAGTACCTTCTGAATAGTTCTGGAAGCAATATTTCGCAGCAGTGTTTTACAGAGATTACTTCAGAGAGCTTTCAGTGAATTTTAACAATACTAATCTGTTACATTTTGCATTGAATTTATTTGCGGGTTTTACCACTTTCATGGAATTTTGAAAAAGGTTTGGAATCTTTAAAAACAAGAGTAATGTTCAGCAATATTTTTCACATAAAATTGCTTCTGTTTTTAAACCAGCTCTAGAAATAACAACAATGGAAATTTGCAGAACAAACACTTGGCTGTTTTCTCTGTTCTGGTAATTCTCATGGCTGAAGGGAAACAAAGGTGTTATAAATTCACTTTGTCTAAAATGCTTGCTGAAATAAGGTTGCACTGCTGCCTTCTTAAAAATATAACAAGTGCTTCAAGGTGACAAGTGAGAAATAAAACCATGACTTTAAATAATTAAGCAGAAGGAAAAGATAGAAAAACAGACAAAATGAAAAAAGGGGTTAGAGGGAAAAAACATGAGTGGAGGAGTGCAGGAGTGAAGGTGATCCTGGAAGAGGGAGAAGAAAAGGCATTGTTCTAAAATTTGTCTTTTTTGTTTCTCACTACCTGAATCTATTGTAATTGGAAATAAATTTTGTTTACTCCTAGAAGAGTTTGATTTCTCCACTAAAGTAATGGTCAAGTGATCTCCCTGACTTTATCTCAATGCACAAGCTTTCTCATATTTTCACTCCTGTGCCACTAAGGAATGGGGGTGAGGTAGCAGGTGGGTGGGTATTCAGCCCTTAGCCAAAGCTAAGTCACCACATATATAAAGGTGCATTAATATCAGTGGGCTCTTGCTTTCACTAAGGTGATGAAGGATTTTGTGCTTTTCTTCCTCATTACACTTTTCTGTACTTATTGACAGAAGGCTGTCTTCAGTTAAAGGATCTACCTTCATCCAATTGCCTTGGCATAGCATGGTCATGGTACTGAAAGTGGTGTTACGCTACCATAATTTCATTAGCTGTTCTTTGTTTTTTCATGAGAGGAAAACTCCAGGGTGTTTGCCTCATAATAAATACAATATATTAAAATGCTAACAGTAAGTTGAATGGCATATCCATTAAAATGATATGAAAACTTTTGAAGTGACTCTGCTAGTTGTCCTGAATGTCACCCAATGAAACATATTTCGGAAATATAATGTGACAATTTATAGCAGGGTCATGAATGAATCTGTTCTCTTCAATCACCATCTTCACACTTCCATTTTCAAAAAAGGGCTGTGAAGACAGATTCATCTTTGATTCTCCAGGCATAAAACCCCATGATTGTTTTAATATCTCTCAACATGAAAGAGGGACACTTAGAGCTACAATGTGGTAACAAATGTAAAGCAAATTGATGGAAACACCTCTTTGCGTATTTTAAAATGATGGAACTCATAGCCATAGGCTCTTAAAAGGCCAAAGGTAAAAGCAGGTTCCTAAAGAGACAAGATTAATTCATGGAGAAGAAATCTATCATAGTCAGGAACTACATTGTTTTAAAGTCTGGCTTGGGAAGTTTATATCCTGAAGATTAAGCCAACAGAAATTAGTTCAGTCCATGGTGTTGTGTCTGTAGATGTCCATGAACAGTTAGTGACAGAAACAAAACTACCTCAACTGGACTTAGGCCTATTCTTTCTATTCCAGTGTAGTTAAGTCTTGTTTCCTAGCAAACAGATGTGTTCCTACCTACCATCTCTACAGGATACTTGGTGTACCAGAAGAGCAGAAACAAAGTATGAGCCCATGAGTCCAAGTTACAGTGTCTTACCAAGTTACTGTTGATTAGCTCACCCACCCTAAATCCTACTGCATATGCTTTTTGGCTGTGCTGATTGCATATTTAGATTATTTCGCTTAAACCAAAATAAGCAATCATATTTTGTCTTACAAATGTGTCAGGGCAAGAATACAGACGGCAAGAATTTGATGACCCAGATGATGGGCCATAATTACTATAAAAGTCTGAAGCTGAGTATGAATGGTTGTACTTCAGCAAGCAAGGTGTTCATTAGTTAGTTGATGTGGTTCTCCTCTATCAAGATCTAATGTGTTCAGTGTTTTCACTTTAAAACACATGTAAGGCAGCACTTGGGGAAGTACTTAAATAATCAACTACGCTTAACCTCTGGGGTTTACTCTGTATCCCTGACCTTCCAGTTGTACAGCCCAGGTATGACAGAAGCATAAAGATACTTCTATCTGAGCAGTCACCTAAAAAACAGGACCTGCCAGGCAGCTGGCAAATGGGGATCTCATATTTTACAGAGGCAAAACCAGGTCTTGATTTACTGCTTCTGGGGAGTCTTATTTTAGGGTACAAATACTTTCTTCTTCAATGTGACATGCTTCTCACATATGCATCTTCCTAATTGTGAACTAAAGTTTTTCTGACAAATTACAGAAACTTTTCTAACTCTTCTATGAGCACTTTCTTCTGTTAATATTTAGTCAGGATGTAGTTAGAAAGGAATGGAGTTTCAGATTTTCACAGAGAAGGTATCTAAATCAAAATAACATTGTGTTCTCATTTAAAACTTTGAATATTTATGCAAGTTTGGGACAGATTTTTCTTTTCTGCATTGTATATAATAATAAGTGAAGAATGATATATCATCTTGACATGTCAGATTCCTGAACCCACCTTCCTCACCATGTCTGAAAATGCCTGGAAATTTGGAAACCTCTGAGTCAAAAAAAACTTCTCAGAAAGTGTATTTTCCCATAGAACTTGAACCAAAAAAAGTGTTCTGTTTCCAGGAAAAGCTCTGTGAACTTAAGGTACCTGAGAAGCTCAACTTTTTCAATAAATATACATACACAACACTCCTGTCAAGTAGGAAAATACTATAATCCACATTTCACAGATAATATATGAAAGTAAAAGGAAGTGGAAAGTAAACTTTTCAAAGAAATGTTGACCTAATGAATTTTCCTGACTTTGGAAAAACTACACAAACCAAATCCTGGAGACATGCTCATTTTCTAATGAAAATGTTTACAAATTAAGGAAAGGTCTGCCTTTGGAAAGCTTCCTAGTATTCCACCTGATATATATTCTCAGAATGTATGTAAAGCCATATATTTCCCACTGGCAAAAATATGATTTTGCTGGCTCAGTTTGTGCCCTCTTCCCTAAATTAAAGACACTATCTGGGCACATGCAAAGTTTTTCTAGAAAATCATGCCTATACTAGCAGTTTGTGTTGCCATAGTTCTGACAATCCCACTTTGTCACAACACCTAACTAACTATGGCAAGCCAGAATTTATTGTGCAGTCCTGGACTCCATGTCAGTGTTTAGACCTGGTGTACCACTGTCTGACTGAACTCCTCATCCAGACTAATTTCTGTAGCAGGATAAGATCATATCAAATTGTGAACATTGTTGTCTGCCCCTGTTGGAATACTGGCTTTGTGGATTCATTAATTTAAACATACGGAGGATCCATTAGGCTGTATTCCAGGCAATTTATTTTTTTCCTGGGAAAGGAGCTTGACAACCCTTTGAGAGACCAAGAGCTACCAAGACTTTGGGCACTGGTCAATTAATGTTTGATTCTTAACCATTCACCCATCCCCACAGAAGATAAGGTCTTTATTATGGGAATCCATAATGGATAGATAAGTTTTAACAATAGAAATATAATTTCATCATCTAGCTATCCCACATAAAGGTAGAAGTCCCGTTTAAAGCTTTTATACCTGGATGTCGATCATCAGGCACGGCTGTTTAGATAATGAACTTACAGGAGAATTTTGGCTAATGAAGAAATGTCAGTAAATATTGGGGCAGTAATGGGAGTTAAACCTCAATGGTAAGATGTGGTTTTGAAATAATATGAAGGTCTTATGCTATTTCAATGACCAATGACTATTGTCCTGGTCATTTCATCTCTAAACAAAATATGTCAGAAAAGAGCAAACCTAGAAACATGTAGTAACATTCTTAGAAAGTCCATTTAGACATTATCAGAATCAGTTGGCTTGAAATCATGTCAGACTGATATTTTGTACTGTATTTGTACTGGGATAATTTGTAAGAATAGCCCTTCCTTTTCTAAGTTAGTATTGTTTCAGACTCTCTGGAAAGGGACGTAACTTTATTGCATTTTTGAAATGTCCTATCTGTAAGGTATTTTTTTCCATATCCACTTCAAAAAACCCCTTTCATTCAGGTACAATATTACCAATGTGCATAAAAAGAGTTATATCAGATCTGTATCTGCAAGACTTCTGTATCTGCTACAAAACTTATTTCTCCCTAAAATATGCATATAGTTTTTTGACACATTTGTCTTAAATCTTTGCATTTTGCCAGTTGCCATATAAAGGTGCTAAAGCACCCATAACAAACTGCTCTGCCCTTAGAAATTCAAATTCTGCCATTGCTTTTCTCCATGTAATATTTATCATGAAAAAGAACTTTGGCAAGATAAATTCTTTGGATGAATTGTCAGGCACCGTTGTACTCACGGGCTGTTCCTATACAACTAAAAAGACTAGGTTGGGGACAAAGGCTTAGCACAGGAGACAGCACTTCTGTAGCTAATTCCTTGCCCTTTGAAGATAAAATCCTATAAAATCTTCCTACTGCCTGGCCCCTGCTACCTCCACTATGAGCAGCATGCAGTTTGGCTCACACAGAAGTTGTGCTATGGGTCATACTAGCAATTTAATGGTATATATGGACAGATCTGTGGCTGGGACCCAGTTTTGGTAAGTGAGGTCAAAAAGCCCCATGTCCTCCAAGTGGGCATGTGCAGTAATGCAGAATTTTGCCTAGTTGAACTCAGAAATGAGTAATAGAATAATAGAATCATAGAATCTTTAAGGTTGGAAAAGACCTCTAAGGTCATTAAGTCCAAATGACAACCCGACACTCCCTGTCTATTAAGGATTGCTAGTTTGAGGCTTGGACTATTGCTGAACTGACACTGCACTCTAGGAGCACCTCACAGCAGACAGCACTGGCAATGATGCCCTTGGGATGGTCCCTCAGGAAGAGCACTCACCACAGCATTCCACGGTCCTTCACCCAAGGAGAGCATTTCAGTGTCAGGCTCTGTTTCTGCCATGGAGGAACCACTTTTTTTATTTCGCCTTACATAAGAAAATAAATGTTATGAAGAATTCAGTCAATCCTTTTCTCTACTTAAGTCTCACCAGTGTAAAAAGTTAAAAGGGACCAGGATCGTCTCTGGAAATCACAGTGCGTGGCACAAAGCAGCACATAGCACAGCCTTTTTTGGGTATGTTTACTGCAATGTGATAGTACTCCTTGATCTACTAAGGAAATAACCACAGCTATTTTAAAAGTTAGCACTATTGTTCACTGTAATTTGGTATGTTTCATTTGTCATAATTCATTTAAATATTGGTGGCTTTCTTTCCTATCCTAGCTGACTTTAGACATAAGAAAATAAGGCAATGCTGTAGGACAGCAGACTGCAAAATACTGGGGCCTTGCTGCTTGTTTTTCTTGGGAAAAGCCAGGTTAGCAACACCTCCTGCAGTTGCACCATTTCACACAACAACCTCTGCCAACCAACCCAGGAATTTCAGAAATAATTCTCCTTCCCAGCTCTTTCATGCATTTTATCTTTCTTTCTCATAACAGGATGGGGTTGGCTACATCTCCTCTTACACTTCAGGTAGTAAATTTCATTTTGACTATATTTCTAGCTTTCTACCCTCCCCTTCAAAAATGCATTAGATGTATTAGATCTCAATTCAGTTTCAGTTAACTGATTCTACAAACCAATGTTTTTAGTTTCCTTATCTGTCTTATTTTCCTTTGCTTTGTTCTCAGGATTGCTACAAAAAGAACATTGATAAACAGGTCAAAAAGAAAAATTAATGCTCATGGACTGCATGGGAGTATTGAAACCTGCTACTCTGGAGAGAAATATCTGAGTATGGAAGGAAGTGATATGCAGCCAGCAGTAAAAGAAGTGATATGCGGCCAGCAGTATTTCACACTCTTCGCTCATCTAAACTGCCCAGAGAATCATGTTTTATAGGAGTAATAAACCAAATGGAATGGTGAAAGATGAGGCAAATGATCTGGGTAGTGTATATTGTTTAGCCTTTTATAAATCTTGTAAATATCAAGAGACATTGCATCATCCATAAAAGAAGCAATCTATTTAAAATATTTATTTAGCATACAATAGTGCTTGATTTTAGTGCAGGCAGAACATAGTCTGTAGCTTATTATTATGTTTTCATATTCTTTAAATGTCCATCATATTAGCCAGAATTATATTTTAAGGCTTAGGTACAGGCCATCTTTTCCAGTATTTACATTGCAAACTCACTCCTAATACTGGTGAAGGAGACTGAAAGTACGTAAAACTGGGGATAATCTGTTCCCTACAGCTTCTTTCTTCCTGTAATTCTGTTATTTGCATATTAGTTGTTGGTTTCAGTCATCAGAAGCTTACAGATATTGAGGACATAGGTTTAGTTCATTTTACCACAACTGCTGCTAGTTGTCGCTGAAAGCTCCAGCAGATGAGCTTTCCAACTCCCGGTGAGAACAGCGCCTAGAGGCAGTGGCCCAGGGAGTTATTACCTTGCCTATTACTCTTCCAACTCACCTTTGATCTGTCATCCTCATCCCCATACTCTGTACCACACACATTTCTTACCATCACATAGGTGGATTCCTTTGAAGGAGGGTCCCTTGGCTCCAAATGCAGCTGCCATCCACCCAGACAAGAGAATTTTGTTTTGCAAAGACTGGAGAAGCAACAGCCCAATGTATCTGAATATTAATTACTTCTGGAGACTGTAACAGCATATACAATAGTAATTAAATAAATCCAGATGCCAAATGGGTGCTTATGTTTTTACAATAGATGTTTCACAGGAATTAACACTTCCATAACTCAGATGGCACTATTTAGCAGTCCCTAAAGATGCTTTGTTAATAGATAGAATTGGTCAGAAATTTTCTGCTGAAGAAAAATTTGCTAGAATGCCAGTTGGTTGAATGTGAAATATTTCGTTCAAAACAGCTTGGGTTTGATAAAGTTTTGTCGAATTCAAGGCAGGATTCCAAGAGAAACTGTGTTTCTGGCAGGCCTACCCTAGTCCTGGGAACTCTGTAAGTTACAGCATGGCCAGCCTGAAGGCAGGAGTCCCAAATGGGTCTGTGTCATGGCTAGGGATGCTGGAAAACTTCAGGGCACCCCAGTAGAAATGAGCCTGGATATAATCCAAACAGAGATGAGTCTGGATTTGTCCCAGCTGGGGAACTCCCTAAAGCTACCAGAATTAGTTACAGGATGTGAAGAGTCTCTATAAGTTTGAAATTTAGAAAATTTCCACTATGGATTATTCTAAAAATAAAGCTAAGAGTCCTCCTTTCCAAATGCTCCTATTGATAGATGTGTTACAAATAACTAGAAGCAACACAAAGTTTAAGCTTACTGGTCAAATCTTCATTAGTTTTTACTGAGTAGAGGACTGGGCTCTGAACACTGTAAAACTAAATCAGCATAGTTCAAAACATGGCCCATGGGTCAGATCTGGCAGAGAAATTGCTTCCATCTGGCCCAGTCATCAGTCCCTGGATTGGAGGGAGTACGGGTGTTCAGGCAGATGATACAGCTCAATCAGCTAAACAGCTTCTGACCCTGAACATAGCCCTGTGCAGCTGTGGACATTCTGTGTCCTTTTGAGGGGTGGGAGTGAGGCTGGAGGTGGTAGGATCCCTGGTGCACAGTGCAATTGCCATGGTTGCCCTTCTTG
Organism: Porphyrio hochstetteri; assembly: GCA_020800305.1. Lineage (NCBI taxonomy): Eukaryota > Metazoa > Chordata > Aves > Gruiformes > Rallidae > Porphyrio > Porphyrio hochstetteri. The sequence continues at coordinate 108,316,880 of CM036907.1, forward strand.
GACTGTTCTTCTCTCAGCCTGTGGTAAGCCTTTTCATGGATGATTTCAACTCAGTGTGATGTGCTGTGGCTCATCTTCCTACCTGTCATGTCTCCTGTATAACAACTGAAAGCAAGATTCACTGGAAAACACTGGGTTTTACCGTATTTTGAACTGAAATTATGAGTGTCATATTATTTCCATGAGACATTGTAGGTTACTCAACTCACTTATGAATGATCCCATTGTTGCTTATAAATATCTTTCCAACTAGATGACTTAAAAATTTGAAACTAAAACCTTAGCTGGACATGTTTCATATGCCTTTTGGATCATAAGTGGTATTACTGTCAATGTTTGTCCCAGTTATAGCAATCGCATAAAAAGTCTCAATGAAGCAACACGTTGTTTGAATACTACATTGATTTTAGTGACAGACTGCTTTGGAGGCAAAATTCCTTCCTTCACCCCTGTAATGTCATTTTTTGTGGAGGATAGAGCAGGTCAATATGCAGTTACCATTTAAAGAATTCAACAAAAGCAACTCAGGGAGGTTGATGGGGATGAAGGCTTGTGTAGCCTTCTGTCCCCTTCAGGTCTTTTGATGGTGGGGTAAGAAGCTGCTCTGAGGAGCCTCAGGCCTTTATCTGGGATAGAGAACAAGAATAGGTCTGAAGAAATTGCACCACCCTTTAAGCTAGAAGTAGCCCTTAATGTTTTTTTTTTTTTATCCAAGACAAGAGGTTGAATATAGTGCCAGAACTTTTTTAAATCTTAGGAGAAGGATGTAGGTGACAGATGATCTAAGTAGAAACAAATAGAATGGTCATTTGAGATGAACTAGGCTTAAAACAAAAAGCTAGAAAAGGGACAGTTGAGTGCATGCTGGAACTGAGGCACACAAGGAGGAGGGATGGGATGATGCATACAACTTGTGGAAGGCAGTACTGAAGGTATATTGCTGAGGTACAGTGGAAGAGCAGTTGTCCATGCAGTCTGGATTCTTGGTCATAGAGTACAAGAAAGAATACAATTCCTAAAATTAGGGCTACCAGTAGTCAGCAGGACCTTGCATCTTTGCTAGCATTTCTTCTTTCATTGGTCATAATGGCATCGACAGTGGAAAAATCTACTGTGAGTTCACTGAGCTGCAGCAAGTATCTTTCTCTTCCTTTTACAGGAACAGCAAACTACAAAGGATACCCTTTCAGCCACACACAAGGACAGAGCAGCTAAACCTCAACAGACCTTTGAAGAAATGGGTCATGTATTAAGGTCACAGAATAGGAAATGTGAGCTTGCACGTCCACACTTGCTTGTCCACCCACACAGGGACATTCATAATCTGACTCCTACACATTCATTTTTATTTCCAAGATTCCTTCATGTCTTCTTTTGGGGTTTGATTCTGCAACATACTTGTTTCATAACTGGTCAATGCCAAACCTAGTGTTTCTTGGAATCATTCCTTTGGTGAGAAGTATCTCAAAGTAGCTATCGCTTACCCCTCTTGATTCCTTCAGGAGTATTGTCCTGTGGTTTTATCTGCCTCCCAAAGGGACCTACAAAGATCACCTAGTCCAACTGCCTGACTCATTCAGGGACAACCAAAAGTCATTTTGTTAATGACAAAAGGCACGTTAAGGGCATTGTTCAAATGCCTCTTACTCAGAGATTGTAAGGCAAAACTTCCATGATACTGAGAAAACAACTTCCTTATGTAACAAAACAGTTTGTACAATTATATCGAAAGGATTTAGAAGTCAAAACTAAGCATCATTTACATCTGTAAAAGCCAGCTAATACATACGAATTTTAAAACATGTTAATGGACTCGATATTGACCACCTATTTGGCTGTTTAAATAGGGAATATTTTAGGTAACGGAACTGCCCAATTCTGCCATGGAATGATTTCTAGCAAATCATGGTCTCATGAATCCTACTGGTCTAAAACAGTAAGAATCTATGAATAGCAGCATCAGAATTTATAAAACCCAGGATCATAGTGTAATTCAGCTTGGAATGAACCTCAGGAAGTTCATAAGATGGTGGCTTTCTCTTCAAAACATTGCAGATTTTTATTCTTGGGAAAGTACCTGAGCAGATTTATCTGCATACAAAGTGTCAAATTCATCTGAAGGATGACAACCAATGGACACAAGCTGCAACACAATGTATGGAAAAAAAAATTAACTCTGAAGGTGTTCAAATCCTGGAAAAGCAATTCAGAAAAGCTGAGGAATCTTTGTCCTTTAAGATACTAAAAACCTGACTGGGGAAAGCTCTGAGATGTTAGATCTGCTGTCAGTATGTGGTTAAACTAGACACCCCTGGAGTTTCCTTCCACTCTGCTTAGTTCTGCAATTCTGAAACTACATCTCCTCCCTTCTATCAACATATTTACTTAAACAGTAATTAGTTAAAAGATGCATAAACAAAAATACAATGTGGAAAACAATGTTGTCAAATTGCAACACATCAGTGAGTTGCAACCTCATCAGGAGTAGAAAATACGATTAAGAAGTGCTTACACTGACAAGGTGACAAGGAGACAAGGAAAAAAGTAGTCAACATCTTTGGACTGTCATACTCTGTCTTTCAAGAATGTGATTGATAATCCCTGTTAGCACCTCTCTATTTGAGGAAGTGTGTATTCTCCACTACAAGGAGGTAACTGTTTCCAAAAAAGTTAAGCAGACAAAATCATAAAGCAGCAAAACTCCCACTTTTTGATAAAGTCAGCGGAACTGTTAAATCACTTTGGAGACAAAACAGAAATGCAAAAAGAGAAAGCCACTGAGGAACAGTTAAAATATTTGTTTCATCAATTCACCACAAGAGATGATAGTGAAATACTTACCACAGGGATATTTCTTCCTCAGAACAAAGATGAGATGTTTTTAGAAAACGGGGTGTCAAAGGCAGGATTTAGAACAAGCTGATAGTTTAAATCTCCATAGGTCATCAAGAGATCTATAGGAATGCAAGAGCTGAGTTGCAACTGAACTAGAAGCACATATGTACCCTCCCATTACATGAGATGCTCTACTGGAGGGATCATTTCCTTCCTATAATTAGAGAAAGCACTTCTATTTAAAGAGGCTGTGACAGAAAGACACCTGAGTGCAGGGTTTAAAAATAAAAATATATTCAAAAATTTATTTTTGAACACATGCATTCAAACGTCACTATTGCAGGTTTTATGGATACAACGGAGAAATGCACTATTGCTGTTTAGAAGTACAACTACACATCACAACCACAAGAGTCACAAAATACACTACTGCCAACACAGCAGTCACAGAATTCAGTATTACTGCCCACAACAGAGTCACATCACTCACTGTTACCGCCCACAGGCAATTCACAAGGTTCAATATTACAACCAGAGCAGATTCACAGAACACGCTATCACAAGCGTACTAAATACTACACATGTGTTAGTCAATCACCTGAGACTAGAAACTTAAAGCGTAGCAAATATTCACTTACCCATCCCTCTAGTAAGGGTTCTCAGTACGTTACCTCAGCCAGCATCCTGGCCAAGGGGGAAGAGTCTCCTCACAGAGTTGGAAAAGCAGCTCCCCCATATCAGACTGACTCCAAGGGGTTTTTATTTGATTTTTTTGTCTGATGTAAGTGACAGTGGGCGGGACTGTGTCCTAGTGGACAATGCCACCTTCCATGTTTGCCATTAGCAGTGATCCCCCTTATTTTATGCCCTATCTGTTGCATCTCTTTCTATTGTCTGGGCCCGTTAAGGCCAAATGGGGACCCTCTGGCTTGCCTTTATCTTACTGCCAGGCAGCTGAAGAGTGGCTTGATTGGGACTCAGGGCATATTGTTTGTTGAAGGAATTCAAGGCTCAACACAGATTTCGGTTTGTTTAATTATGCAGCGCTGCCCATTTAGTCTCATTTTTCAGGACAACTCAAGCCTGAGCTATCTACACAGCTCCCCATGGGCTGTCTCTGCTGAGATGGGCCCTCGAGGCAATCCAAGGCTGAGTCGCTTTACAACCCCCCCATGTTGCCTGATGGGCTAGACATTGTCTGAAACCTGTTTGTGGAGCTCTGAGCCAGATGATCCTTGCAGAGGTGTAGGATTTAGCTACCACTCGGGTTTTTTTCAGTCAGTAAAATAATCCAGAATTAAAAAAAAAAAAAAAAGTGTAGATCACTACCACAACACGAGATCTATGATAGAACCAGGTTTTAGTCTGTATTTTTGTGAAGAATTCTGTAAAAATAAAAAAAGGTATTCTAATTGCAATTCTATTAATAGAGCCATACTGTACACAGACCGTTTATATTAGAGCATGGTTATTTTTGTGGTAAGACAATGTAAAAATTCTACATCAAACCCCATGAAATAAAAACATTAATATTTGTGTTTTGTTTGGAATAGCTCAGTGCTGAGAATCAACAGAAGGCAAATATTTCTTTTTTTTTTTCAACAGCAAAGTTGCCCTTTGTGTAAAGAAGAATATTTACTATTTCATATGTGATATTAAACACAAATCTAGCATGCCAAAAAAATTCCTTTCTCTTCTACCATATGTTCATAAGATTTCCTTAAATGACCCCAGAAGGGACCTGGGAACAGCCCTTTAATTGCTAGTTAATTCAGTATATTTAGTACATTTAGATAAAAAACTGTATGATGGAAAGAAGAGGGAGAAGCCCAAATGGTTATATAAATCTTAGATGAAGCAGCACTTTTGAATGCAGTGTTTCTGCACACATTCAGACTGGCTTAATATGAGACCCTAGAGCAAGAAGGTATCTTCAGGGTGAACATTTGTAAGGCTAAGTTGGAGAGCAGTGCAACCATGCAGCACTGTATAACATGGTAATAAGAGCCTATGGGAACACACTGTTCAGTCTTCTCTGTATTGCTGAGAGTCATGTAAAGTAAATCAGAAGGAGCTGCAAAGATAAGAGACCTAGAAACACTGCTTATGATAAAAAATTTAAGGGATCATCTGTGATGGTTTAACCCTGACTGGAGGCCAGATGCCCACCAAAGTCACTCTATCACTTCCCTTTTCAGCTGGACAGGGGAGTCAAGACAAAGGACAGGGAGAGATCATTCTGCAGTGAGCGTCATGGGCAAAACAGATTCAACATGGACTGAAAAGAATAAAAAAGCTATCAAATTTATTACACTACACACACACACAGAGACACACAGAGTGAAACCAGAGTAGGATAATGAGAAGTACAACCAGACCTTAAAACACCTCCCCTCCATCCCTCTCTTCTTCCTGGGCTTAACTTTATTCATGATTTCTCTCCCTTCTTGCCCCCAGGGTGGCTGAGTGGGGTGGGAGAAAAAGGGGTTTTGATCAGTTTCTCTCAAGTTGTTTTCCTTCTTTGGTGGGTGGGGTGGCATTCCTCACACCCTTCTCCTGCTCCAGCATGGGGTCCCACCCATAGGAGACAGTCCTCCATGAACTTCTCCAACGTGAGTCCTTTCCCACGAGGCTTCAGCTCTCCACTAGCTGCCCTGGTGTGGGTCACCTTTATGGGGTGCAAACTCTCAGTCCCAGACTGCTCCAGCCTCATCTCCCAGAGAGTTACAAGTTCCCCGAGGAAACCTGCTCTGGCATGGGCCTCTCTGTCCACAGGCTTTCAGGTCCTGCCAGGAGCTTGCACCAACATGGGTCACAGTGTGTTCCATATGTTTCCACCTGCTCCAGCGTGGGGCTTCTCCATGGGCTGCAGGTGGGGTCTCTGCATTCCATCGTCTTCCATGGGCTGCGGGGGGACACCTCCTCCACCATGGGTTTCTCCATGGGCTGCAGGGGCATCTTTCTCTCCAGCACCTGTTGCCAGCACAGTTTGCCTAATGTGTTCTGGAAAAAAAATAATCTGAATTCAGATACTGAATCAAAATTCTCCACAGATAAACTGCAGCTTTGCACAGGTGGTGCCAGGATGTGACCCAAAGAAACACGTTTTCTCAGACATGTCATGAAAGCTTACCCCTGCCCAAACACTGCTTTCTACAAGATGGGTATTTTCTAAATAAATGTATTTTAGAAAAGTTCACCAAAATTCAATTAGTTTTTTTTTTTTTTAATCCCCTCCAAAATTCTTCCTGAAGGAGTACAGAAGACATAAAACTTAGAAAACTTCATGGCCAATGGTTTAACAACTTGAAATGACTGAGAGGGGATCTCATCAGTACTTACAAATATCTAAGGGGTGGATGTGCAGAAGAAGGGGCTAGACTTTTCTCAGCAGTACCCAGTGACGGGACAAGGAACCAACAGGCACAAACTGGAACACAAGAAGTTCCACCTGAACATGAAAAAAACCCTTCTTTACTCTGAGAGTGGCAGAGCACTGGACAGGCTGCCTGGGAAGTTTTAGAGTCTTCTTCTCTGGAGATATTCAAAACCCGCCTGGACGTGACCTGTGCAACCTGATTTAGGCAGGGCAGGGTGTTGGATTAGATGACCTAAACAGGTCCCTTCCAACCCCTACAGTTCTGCGAGTCTGTGATTCTGTGACATGGGGTCTTGGTATGAGAAAGGTGAAAAAAGGTTGGTAAAAGTCAGTGCTATCAACCAAGTAATACAACAGTCCTCTGGGAAAATGAAAAAAGTGACTCCATTCTTCATAATACGAGCTGGATGATGTTTAGTGATTTATATAATTTTTTCTTTTAATTATTTGGATGTGAATTAGTTTACCAAGGTCATTTAAAAATTACTTCAAAGTGGAGCACAGTGATGGCAGTTTTGAGAAAGTCATGTTGCAGGTATTTGCAAAGCCTAGGCTAGTTATGCTAAACCCTCTCACCTCTTCCTTGTAGAAAGGGGTGTTTGTTCCTCCAGAATGTGATCTCAGGTTTCCAGATGGAAACTAACTTCAGGTGCTCTGAATTGGCCCAAGAGGACTATACCACTCTAGCATCTAAAGACTCACCTGCTTAGGTTTAGGCAAGCCTTTATGAATATCCTGTCCTCAGATCCCTGTTTCACATTCCTATATATCAGTTTGCTATTTCTATACATTTACCAGAATGTATATTAACTTATACCCCATAATGGGACACATGAAGGGCACAGGTTTCCAGACTTTAATTTGAATGCTCATTGCAGATTTCAGCACAGACCTTTCACATTGTCTGTTGCTTATTTTGTACTAATGACTTGTTTTGTTTTGCTTTTTTTTTAAATTGGAGGTGTTTTTCTGAGCCTGATGGTGTGTGAAATGACATGCCATCTTGTACCATCAGCACATAAATAATTCACATCTCCACTGTATATACCACAGCAAATATACTTACAAGAATCAGAGCTTTCAAAGCATTTTTTACCTCCATGCTCTTTTTCTTTACTTTTTTTCATTTTTTTTTCCCAGTTGATGAAGTTATTTTTCCTTTTATTTATAGGGCATATAAGATGCTCAGATATTTCTGTAATGGCTAAGGCATCAACATAAGACAAAGGGCTAATTTTGGAGCAGTAATGTTGCTCTACAGCATTTTAAAGTATGATCTGAGTTTCATTTCATTACATCTTTTATTAAGCACTGTAAGTTCCTTCCATGTCTCACAAGAAATGGCAGTGAGACAAATACCACCACCTATAGTATCACAAAGGCTGGTATTTACTTTGCAACCGAACCACGAGCTCTAAAATGCAACCCCACTGATAATTAAAAAAAAACCCCAACAAACCAACCAGCACCACCACCATTTTAATAAATCTCATTCATATCAGTTGAGAAAATGTGTTTTGTAGGTAGAGAAAACAAAATATGAATATTAAAATAAAATTATTTTGTTTTCTATGCATTGCTCTTAGAACAATTCCTGTGCTTCCTCTATACCTGGAATACATTAAGTCTTGCATGCTTTCAAGTATACCTTTGACAATCTGTGGAAAACATATCCAGGTAGGATCTAGGAGAGATTGTTTACTGTAGCCAGCGATAAAAATCTGTACAATTATTTAGCTATACCATAACTCTAAAGTTACTGAGAATTTTGATACAGAATTATCATAGCGATCTTATCATTTTAAGTTTTTTGGTCTTTTTAAATACACTGAAACCTCTAATAAAGTTACTCAAGATATTAATCAGCAACCCCATACTATCCTACTTATCCTTAGGGGGGAAAATTTGGTCCCCCGTAAGCTTGTCAAAGAAAGATGCCTGACTTGCCATCTAGCAGGGGAAATACCTAGTGTGAGGTACCTACTGCAGTTCTGTTTTGTGCTTTGCATACACCACGAGGTATTGACAGTTCAGCTCGGGTTTTTTTTTTCCCTTTAAACAGTGAACTCAGTTTTGTCCAGTCCCTTCATTCATTATTCATGGCTAATGAAGTGTTTGCTCAAGCTGTGTCCTTCTCATCCTCCAGTCTCAGCACAAATCCTCACTGTGGGACTCTTGGGCTTATCTCTACATGATCGAGCCCTCTTACAGACAGCTTTTCCATAGGATGATTTCTGTCACAACTTACCAAACCACTTTTATATCCCTTGTCTGTTTTGTTAAATAGAGGGTGACTCACACAAAAGAAACAAAAAGGGATTAATGCACACAAATCCATGGGCCCAGATGGGTTACATCCACGTGTGCTGAGGGAGCTGGCGGAGGTGATTGCTGAGCCGCTCTCTATCATCTTCGACAGGTCTTGGAGGACAGGAGAAGTGCCTGAAGACTGGAGGATAGCCAATGTCACTCCAGTCTTTAAAAAGTGCAAGAAGGAGGAACCTAGTAACTATAGGCCAGTCAGCCTCACCTCTGCCCCTGGAAAGGTAATGGAACAGCTTGTTCTGGATGCCATCTCCAAGCAATTGGAAGAGAAGAAGGTCATGAGGAGTAGTCAGCATGGATTCACCAAGGGGAGATCGTGCTCGACCAACCTCATAGCCTTCTACGATCTCATGACAGGCTGGGTAGATGGAGGGAGAGCAGTGGATGTCATCTACCTTGACTTCAGCAAGGCTTTTGATACTGTCTCCCATGACATCCTGATAGCAAAGCTGAGAAAGCATGGGATAGATGAGTGGACAGTGAGGTGGGTTGAGAATTGGCTGTCGGACCGAACCCAGAGGGTTGTGATTCGTGGAGTAGAATCTGACTGGAGGCCTGTTACCAGCGGTGTTCCCCAGGGCTCAGTGTTGGGTCCAGTCCTGTTTAATATCTTCATTGACGATCTTGATGAGGGAATAACATCCACCCTCAGCAAGTACGCCGATGATACAAAGCTGGGAGGAGTGGCTGACACGCAGGAGCACTGCGCTGCCATCCAGCGAGACCTGGACAGGCTGGAGAGCTGGGCAGTGAGAAACCAGATGAAGTTCAACAAAAGCAAGTGTAAAGTCTTGCACCTGGGAAGGAACAACTGTTTGTGTCAGTACAGGCTGGGGGATGACCTGCTGGAGAAGAGCTCAGTGGAGAAGGACCTGGGGGTCCTGGTAGATGACAGGTTGGCCATGAGCCAGCAGTGTGCCTCGGTGGCCAAGAGAGCCAATGGGATCCTGGGATGCATCAGGAGGAGTGTAGCCAGCAGGTCAAAGGAGGTGATCCTCCCTCTCTACTCTGCCCTGGTCAGGCCCCACCTGGAGTATTGTGTCCAGTTCTGGGCTCCTTGGTATAAAAAGGACAGGGATCTCCTGGAAAGAGTCCAAAGAAGGGCTACGAAGATGATTAAGGGCCTAGAGCATCTCCCCTATGAGGAAAGGCTGAGTAAGCTGGGACTGTTCAGCCTTGAGAAGAGAAGACTAAGGGGGGACCTAATCAAAGTTTATAATTATCTGAAGCAGGGGATGCAGGGGGAATCAGCCAGCCCCTTTTCAGTGGTCTGTGGGGATAGGACAAGGGGCAATGGCTGCAAGTTGGAGCATAGGAAGTTCCGCACCAACATGCGGAAGAACTTTTACACAGTGAGGGTGACAGAGCCCTGGGACAGGCTGCCCAGGGGGGTGGTGGAGTCTCCTTCACTGGAGATATTCAAGACCCGCCTGGACGCCTATCTGAGCAATATGAGCTAGGGAGCCTGCTTTGGCAGGGGGGTTGGACCCGATGATCTCTCGAGGTCCCTTCCAACCCCTACAATTCTGTGATTCTGTGATTCTGTGAAAAGCACAAATCATTGGAGAATCACAGAGAATCACAGAATCACAGGGTTGTTTTTAAAAATAAAAAAATAAAATAAAATATGGTTTCAAATATAGGCAGAGTAACAGATTAATGTGATAATATATCTTAATAAGAGCCAGATGGATGCACTTTTAATCATGACTCTTTCCCAGAGATGGCAAAGTTTGTATTACGGAAAATGAAATATTGTAGCTTAAAAATTTGACAGGTGTGGAACTGAATTTGTACACTGGACCTTACCATATCTGAGAAACTTCATAAGTCTCGGACTTGTGTGGGCCTCTGTACTGTGGCTCCTTGTACCTGTACGACAGCTCGGTGATGTCAATAACCTCTCTTATGTACTGCCATTGTTTTGAAGATTTGAAAGCATAAGCAGCTTTTGCTTCAGTTTGGGTTTAATTGATCATAAAGTTTATTAAAGCCTGGTGAAAAAGAGAAAAAATTAGCAGGTTCAGGTATCCACAGTTCAAAATTTACTATGACATGCCTCTATACTATGAAAATAAGTATTTTATTTTCATTTATAGGCTGAAATTGGGATGTCAGAAGACTCAGAAAAAGGAGCCAGTTCATAAACCACCCTCTCCTTGAATCTCAGTAAATTAAAGAGGTTGCATGATGTGTAAGTCAGGTGAGAATTAGGCTATGATTTCCAGTGACTCATAGATCTTTGATAATGAATAAGATTTAGCTGTGGAATACATCTGGAAAAATAAAAGTCAAATAACATGAACAAACACATTTTGTTCTGAATTCTTACAAATGATGACACGTGACATTTTACATCACACAAAAAGTGATGTAAAAATCTAGTTTGTCTTAACACTTTTATTGCACTATACTTACTGAAATAGTACTACCTTTTTTTTTTCTCTTATTCCACCTTGACCTCTTTAAGCTGTAAATTCATTAAAGGTTCTATGTGACAAGGTGCTGAAAACCACTTAAAGAAGTATTTGCTTTCTTCAGCTCTGTTTGTTTCAGAGGAAATGTGTCTGTTCAATACCAGTTTGCTCCCTTTTGTGTGAATGAACTCTGCTCAGATTTGCCAGGTAGCAAATAGAGACAGCAGTAACTATCACTCCTGTGTTTATGGAAGCAGTGAAAATTTTGCAGCAACTATAGATCTTCTTAAGTGGGAAAACACACTAACTTAGGGAAGTTCCAGTAGAAAACAATGCATAGAATTGTGTGAAAGAATCCAATACTCAATTGTCTGATGTTTGTGGAATATAACATACAATTAAGTGTTGTCACTCTGGTGTTGATGCTGCATTTGATGAGCAAAGCTTCTGAACTTGAAGAATTTAATTTTACACTTAATTTCTTGAGCTAAAGAGATAGTTGTACAAATTAACCATTTGCATTACATCTGAAGATGCATTATTGCACTATGTTCATGCTGTTTGTGCAGTTTGTAGAGCAATTTTAATTACTTATACATAATGTGTTTTCCTGTGTAAATTAGATTAATACACTGCTTGCAAAAATTTGGTCTAGTGCTAACTACAATTGCACATCTTTGGATATTTTAAAAGAATCTATACTGCTCTGCAAACCTTTAAATTCTGGTTTTGAATTGAGACACAGGTTCAGTAAATAAAGTCTTTGAAAAATGTTTATTTTCACATGAAAAACATATCAAGAGCTCTTATGTCACAATAATTCAGTAGTTGCTGCAGTAAAGCATTATGTCTCACAGAGAAAACTTGAGTCTCTGCACTGAACTGGGATACCTCATCCATCCCTTGCTCTTGCAGGTGTCTTTTTCAGTCCATTGATTTCAAGTGGAGCTTCTTCAAGGTTACAGCAAAAGATTCTTCAAAACATCTCATCTTGGCAGAAAAAAAAAAGTGGTTAACAAAATGAGCATCAACAATTTGTTCCTGTCCTTTGCCAAGGATATATCCTCAGACAAGCCCTCTAAATATCTATTATTTAAAATACCCTCTGCTTTTTGGGAGTCTCTACATAAGAATGAAATCAGAGAAGGTTACTCTCTCACTCTGTCATCCCAAGCCCAGAGAGAACATAAAGCACTCCAGCTTCAGATTTGGTAGTTTGGTTGGGTTTTTTTCCCAAATGGTATTTTATAGAACTCTTTCATATTGTTAAAGGTGTGGAACAAAAGATACTTATGCATATATATTTAAACTATTTCTTTTTTTGGCTTTTTTGTGTTTTCACTTTAGGAGGTAGAAAAATCCTTACCTTTTCTCAGTCTTTAAATAAGAAGCACTGTTCACAGGAGGGATTCTGTCAGTAGGAAAAAATTACACAGGCAGTGAGGACTCCAGAAGATTCCAAGGAGCAGCCAGTCTGTAATCTGACTATGGGGCTCTGGCTCTTCAGACAGTGTATCAGTCTACAATAAAATGCCACTGGAATCTGAAAATGGTAATCTTGGACCACTACAAGTAACCATCTCTCAGATGTCTCCTGAAATGCCATCTCTCCCATCATATTAACTCCTAATGCAGTTAAAACTTCCATGACATAAGTTGAACCAGTGTTAGCAATACAAGGAAGTAAGAGCAGTGACAAACTACCCGCTTTCTGACCAGGTGACAATGACAGCCCTTCTCTCCTGGTTCAGGAGCTCAGGACCAGCTTTCCCCTATTGAGGCTCCTTCCTGTTTCTTCACCCTGTCATTCACATGCATATTTGGAAAAGTTGCAAAATTTTTTCAGGTTTTTTTTATCCATTGATAAAGCCCCCCAGCACTGCACTATGTGCTTGCTGTTATAAATTTCTCATTATTTATTACCTTATAATTCATTCAGTTTCAATTAACTAATCAAGGAATAAAGCCAATGTGATTTCAATAGGTAAAGCCAAGTATCAATAGACAGGGTTAGGATCAAAGGGAGAAGTACAAGCTGGGAACAGGAAAAAAGAAATAATCAAAAACCTCAGACTAATAACTTGGTATATAAATATCATATATATACGCATATACATATCTAAAATAGATATGTGTGATTAAAACACACATACTGAAATGAGAATTTAGTCATGAACAACTTGTTAAATAGAAATCCATGCTCCACCTGAAATGAATTCTAATTCATTGTTCTCTACCTCAGATCAAGATTAAGCTGAATACTGAGCTTGGTCTCCATTGTTATCCAGTTCAGTGAGGTCTCATTGTCCTCACAGCCATGGGAATCAACGTACAACATGTCTAGGTAAAATGAATAATATAGCATATGTCACCTGCCTCGCACCAAGGCCACTGTCTCCACTGGATCAGGGTAGAGCAAATATTCCCTCTGGGGGGGGCCAGGGGACGGGACTATCCAGTCCCACCCAAGTTATCTGCCAGAGAATGGAAATTTCATTCAAACCTATTAACTATACAGGCAGTAACACAGATGTTTGCACATTGAACAGCCTATTACTTGAGGGAGCGAGGGTGCTGGCACTCCAGACTCTAAATTCTCCATATAGAAGGAAACACCACCTGGAGCAGGAAATGATCCAGGGACAAGCAACCAAAGAGAAAAGGGTGGGTGGAAAGGAAGCGGGAGGAGATCTATTGAAGGAAGAAATGTCTGTCATGTTCTTGCCAGCTGCTTTTTCTTTCTATTGAAATGCAGGTTTGTTTCTGTTCCTGCTCTTGCTTGGGGGGTGGGTATGTGTGTCTGTAGGATCTTCAATCTGCTGCGTTTGCCCCACAGAAGGTGGGAGTCAGCCCATGAAGCTCAGCAGCTCCCAAAACCATATGGGAGGCTCGGGAGAGGACGTGAGAAAAGTATGTGGGGGCTCAACCTGAACAGGAGGTTGAGCAGTGGTATATCTATTGTAACACAGCAGCACGCATATCACGAGTCTTTATCCAATGTGCCAGAAGGCTTTTTCAGTCAGGATTACACCATCAAAGCATCTCAGTATCACTCAGTAGTGTTGATTTTGAAAAAAAAATTGTGAAAATAAAACATCTGCCAGAGCAGCAGATATATTATTACAAAAAAGAACGAAAAAAAACCCCAACAACAACTTGCATTGCATGAAAATCTGGCCATAAAGTCAAAGTCTAATCCAAATCACTCAGGAGACCATCTCTGGAATGAGGCCATCTCAGAGTTACTAAACAAAATGGATGCCGTTAGTTTCTGCTGTAGCAATAATAACGTTTGTGGCTGTAATAGCCATGCTGCCTTTCAGGGTTTTTTTTTTCCTTCACCAAAGCCTTTCTTTAATTATAAAGCCTAAATATCCATTGTGTCCAGTGACCAAAAGTCATCTATTGTTTCCTGCCTCTTACGCAGCTTAATGAGAGTTTCTGGGGTGGCTATAGCCATATGTTTAGAGTTTATATGGCCATAAAAGTCTGATTTCCATCATAATGCCAAATATAAATGAAGGCAGTGGTGGACTGCACAAAGGCTAGAGAAATAGCCTCAAGCCCAGGTCTCTCTGTTCCCTCTTACAGGAGCGTAAGCTTCGGAACCTGCAGAGAAACCCCTGCCAGCTGTGGGCAGCCCTTGCAGGAGACTCCAAGCCATGCGCTGTCGAAGAGCTGGTCTGAGAGCACGACCCAGCCCAGAGCTTGAACAAAAGCACAACAAACTAACTCTGTTGCCATACATTTCTCACACTATTTCTGCATAGCTTATGTCGTCTCTAACGAGCATGATGGCATGCTGTAGTGCTACTGCTGGTTTTACCACCTTTATGAAGAGCACACTTCATTTGAAAAGACAAATGCAAACCCCTGTTGTAGACCACTCAGAAGAGGAGCTCCAATCTCTACAGAGACATGCTTATTTTTAATTGATAATTCTATTTTAAGCTTGTCAGTCAATAACTCTCTCTCTTTCATGTCTCTGCCATACTTTTTTGTCTCTTCTAATCATTTCATTCTCAGATGTTAATCCACAGAGCACCTACTCCACTCCCTTTGATTTGTGTTGTTTTACCAGTGAACAGGAAAAACAATTGGGATGAAGTGGAATGATTTCTTAGGGCTAACAAATGAATTAATCAAGACACAGTGTGTAAAGTTAACTAAAAACAGTATTTCTACTACCTGGGCTTGGTCACTGTATGTCCGTATTTCCACAGATGTGACTCCCAAAAGTCTTCTCCAGATATCCTTAGATTTTAAATATTTAGAATTTCATGATTCTGGCAGCCCAAGGGAAAAAACAGCTCTAACAACACAGCCCTATTGCTCATCTCCTGTACATAGACAGAGACACCCTACAGAATGTGAGGAGCTAGTCAGACACGTTTGGGAAGGACTGGTGTTACCCAATTCCTTTTCAAAATTTAGACCATCCTATTTTGTAATTTCCTAGAGTTCTGCACATGTGAACATGATATAAAGTTCATCAAAATAGATCTGAATTCCCTGGATGAGTGGATTTCAGATCAAGATGGTGGCAGGATATCACTAGACTTGATAATGCAAGCACAAATTGAAAGGCTGAACTTTGCCTACAAACATACTTGAAAGAGCATCACCAAAAGGAATTTTTTCTCAGTGAAGACATCCAGTTGGCTTACAGGTAGGAATGTGGGGATTCGCGCTATGTGATGAACAAACACTAGGTAAGTAGTCAGGTGTTTCTGAGAACTGTGCAGCCTTTTAGGTGTGTTTTAGCATTAGGACAGCTTGAGAGCCCTGCACTCTGCTGTGCTGCCCAAACCGTCGCTGGTGTGGTCTGGTGATATCCTGTGCTAGGAAATAAAATATGCAGGAATACTGTCTGCTTCAAGACCTGCCAGAAGTTTGTTGCTATACCATCTGGGCTGTTTTTATTTATCCAGCTGTGATTTCTTTGGGTTTTGCATTTTTAATTAACACAGTTTTGAAAGAGGGGTAACTTTTGTTTAACCTCTTCAGTGCTGTGTCACGTAGGTGAGACAAAATACAATTCAATCACAAACGTTCTTAAATTAAAGGTACCATCTCTTGAACTGTTTGAACTTCCAGGAAGTTATCATGGGTTATTATCTGGTGGACAGGTAAGGGCCTTTATCCAGTGGGAAAAAAGCCTGTATAGGTTGTGAGAGAAACATGGAAGAAATCGAACCTGAAGATACCTTATTGTTAAGTTATTACCTCCAGATTTTCCTGTCTATATCTATCCTTTTATATTCCCCCATCTTCTCAGCTTTAGGACCACATTTTAAAGACTCTGTCCTCACAGGTAAGCAATGCACACCATATTTGCCTAAATATTCACTGGCGTATTAAAAATGCTATGAACAGAGATTTGGCAATTGCACCCATGTAGGCAGGCGACAGTGGGCTAGTACACGCGAGTGACACCCTGCTGTCATCAGTTACAGCAGACAAAGACAGTAATCTTGGCAATCCCTGTGTATGGACTTAATTTGATGAGAAGATGACTCCAAATGGGTTTAAAATGTAAGAGTGCCTGTATGAATAAAACCTAGAGCCTTGTTCATTTGCATTGCAGGATTTTACAAAGATGTTGGCTGAATTTTTACTTTTCATAACTTAAAGGCAGAAAATTTAACTTTTTGTTGCTATTTTCCATGGTGTTCGGCAGTGTGGGTTTTGTGCTGGTCCTTTCAACAGATAAAAATGAGCAGTGCAATTCAGATTCCTGTACCACCTCAAACAATTCAACCCGGTCTTCAACTGCTTGTCCAGAAGTCTTCTATACATCTTGAGCGATATCTGCTAGTACCACATGGATGTCTCAGGCACCCTGGGCACATCAAATGGGACTGCATGTGAGCATTTAGGAACAGAATTGTTCCTAAACAGGGGAAACACATAGCTTTGCTTCCCTTTTAGAGCCAGAGAACCCTCAGACAAGTGGTGCAGACCATAAGGGGCAGTCCCTTACTCCAATTTTCTGCACACATCTATTAAAATATTATAATCAAATATCAAGCCCTTACCCACACAACCAGTAAAATTCAACAGGAATGTCATGTCCCATTAAGAGTATCATCTCCCCTCAATCCAGAAGCTAAACCAGGTAATACAGCAAGCAATACTAAGCTCTGTGACAAAGTAAAAACATAAACATCTTAATAATAAAATATACATTAGCTGGCAATTACTCATTAAAATAGAAATCCTTACTTCTGCAGACCCTTTCTGGCTGGCTGAACTGCCTATGGAATCCATCAGTTTCCAGCATTCATCCCTGGTAGAAATTTTCACCCCTGGCTGAGTATATCACACAGGGAATTGCAGATCACAGTCATACACATGGCATTTGAAGTATTGGCACCCAAATGATGCTCAAAGCTATGGCATTTAGCCTTCAACTTTCCAAACGGGCACGCCATCATTCTGCAACTGCTGAAAGCATGACTGGATGTTCTTTTCATAGCCCCCTGCTGCTTTTTGCTGCAAGTCATGCCAGAAGAAAAGTAGATGCTCACACTGATGATCATTTCACTTCCATTCTGCCCAACAATACTCTTCACAGTACCCTACTGTCATCAGAAATAATGTTCATCAGCCAGCCCAAGGGAAAACTTTAGCCCAGCAGAAGAAGAAAGTCTTAACCATTGCAGTTAACATATCTGCAAACACATTTGGAGAAAGGCTGAGGGAATACGGATGCGTTCTGCTCATTTTAGGTACCTAATCTAAGATTAAATTCCAAGCGCTTGCCTAAATAGCTCTGAAGTAAGAGCTTGAGTTCCCTATGGAGACAGATAAGGACTTTTAAAGGTTTCCAAAAAGAAATCTTACTAGCATAAATTTTAGATGGGATCTTGCTCTATGTATTCCTTCAAAACTCAGATTCGGACTAATGCCCAGAATTCCCATGGCAAAGGTTTAAGAATTTAAAAGATGGAGTGTGAGTAAGGTAGCAAGTTAAGAACATAAAAATTTCCAGGTCACTAATAGAACTACCTAAAATAATATTAAAAATCAGCCATAGGTTGCAGAGAACTGCAGCCTCAACTATCCGACATACTCAATGAGAACCATGACAGCAGAAGATATTGAGGTCCTGGAGCAACATCTTTACTGTGAATGGAGTGAAAAGTCTGTATTCTTAAGAAAGGAAATCTGTTAGAGATCTTGCAATGATTTTTCATTCCTTCGTTTGGAAG
This sequence comes from Porphyrio hochstetteri, assembly GCA_020800305.1. Classification (NCBI taxonomy): domain Eukaryota; kingdom Metazoa; phylum Chordata; class Aves; order Gruiformes; family Rallidae; genus Porphyrio; species Porphyrio hochstetteri. Next base: position 108,335,050 of record CM036907.1, read on the forward strand.
TGATGACCTGAGTCACCATGAACTATTTTTTAATATGCCTGAGGTTTTACAGCCTTAAAAATTCACAGTAGATACCAGTACTTGAAAGAACAGTCCTTTGGCAAGACAGAAAATAATTTTAATTATCAGCCCTTATTTCTTTTTCTTTGTCTTAACATTGTCTTGAGTGCAGGTTTAAATCATTTTATTGCTAACCGAATATCACGGCTATTCTGAGAAGCCCCAACAAGTTTATTCTGATGCAAAACATACAATCCAAAACTCAGGAATTAATTTTCTCAGTGTTCAAGTCTTCTGAAATATTTTGTAGCAAGTTTTTTCTACCACATCTAATAAGGCTTTTTTTTTTTTGTACTACCGTTATATTTCTTCAAAACATTTCCAATAAGAACACTCTAAATTATGTCCCCTCAGCTAGTTCATCTGTTCAGTCAATAAGCAACATTTTATTGCTTTTATGAATTAAGCCCACTTTACATCCAATCATTTTGCAAACATCTGTAGCTGAATCAGTCTAGGGAGCTTTTGAAAAATCAATCAGTAGGGAACAGCTTTCACTTTTTAAAATTTTAATAAAGTATTTACACGTTTGCTGCACATGAAATAGAAAAAGCACTAAGTTTTGTCGTATTTGAACATTGCAGTGAAGCTCACCTTGCATGTATAAGTTTTTCTTATTTAAAAGGAGAGATATGATGATGGCACTAGAATGATAAACTACTGATAATTTGTGTCTTAGCTATGAGCAACTAAGCCAGAGATATTATAGCAGTTCAGCCTAGTAACATATCAAAAGGTAATTTCTAAGGTGTGTAGCAAGGCCACAATATTTCAATTGTCTTTCTTCTACTTTTGTCAATTAGGAAGCTAGGAAGAAAGAAAGGAAGAAAAAGCTTTTGAAATAATATAAAGGATTTGATTTTAGAGAGTATTGAGACTTTGTTTATCTACCTATTTTTTAATTTGAAAAAATGCTAATTCATAAAGTTCAAACTTTTCCAAAGGATGGGAAAGCTAGTTTTGACAAGAATAAAATTGCTGTTTAAAATGAGAAAGAATCCTACTCTAGAATAAACCAAAGATTAATATATTCCCCTTGGATTCTTTTTCTAAAAAAAAAGTACTTTCATTCAACCTAAGGACCTGACCCCATCTCCTACTTCCTAGATGCCAGCTAAAATGCTGCAGTATTCCCAGGTGCAATGAGGTCCTTTTCACTTTGAAAGGGCTTAGATTCATCACACTATAGCATGGCAAAACTGTATATATTTTTGAAACTCTATTGATATGGGAAAATACTTTTTCTTTCCCAGCTATCCTCTGAATCAGGAGTTAGTTCTAGCTTCTAGTTTGATGATTCCTGAGACAAGTTTATTTCTGTAAATTAAATTCCTTCATTCTACCTCTGCTTGTTTTCTCTGAGAAACAGTTTGGGCTGGTTTGCTATAGTTTTTTACAACACAGTACAAATTAAGAACAGTAAGTTGGGCCCATCTGGTGTTTCCTCTGGTTGACATGGGAATGAAAAGGGATATATTTCTGTCTGAATAACCTTGGAAGAAAAGCGTATCAATTATGAAGAACCAGAGCAAACTGTGAAAAACAGAAGCAAAGCCCTGGAGTGATGACTTTTAAAAGTTTACTGGTTTTACCAAAGTTAATTATATTCACCTAAGGTAATTATCTCAATGGCCAGGAAACTTCCTGACATCAGTTACTGCTGAGTTAATGAATCCAATAATGAGAATTGCAATAAGGTTGAAGATATTTGGAACCAGGTTCTTGGTTATCTAAAATAACTGGAAAATTCCTGGGTTTTTACTATTCATATACATCTTCCTTGAAAATATGAAGGTGAGTCCTTTGATGTAACAGGTTTATGCATTGAAAAAATTTGCATAGAAAATACTTACGTTTACATTTTTAAACTTAGAGAGAAGCAGGTCAAATATTTCACCTTCTTGTGAATGTTATTCCTGGTATCACGTTTGGTGAATTCACATGTATCTTCTTCATACCTTGTAGATATACACCCATGTAAAAGAAAGCAGAATGTTAATACTTCTGCTGGGTATTTCTGGGTGCCTTCACACAGAAGTTGTCATTACAAGTAAGTGGTGGGTTTCTTCTTCCTAGAAGTTTAACTGATGCAGAGATGCTCTATCCCAATCCCTGAAACCACTTCCAGTCCTTTGGGGAAAAGGAAAGACTTGTAGAAGCCACAAATACCCTTTCCTGAAATTCAAGCCCCGCTTGGCCCCAGCCAGTCTGTGTGGGGATGGTCTGAAATCACACTGTCCGAGAGAAACTGCCAGGATTTGTGTTCTGGAGCCATCAGGAGAGAGTGACCATGCAGGCTGCATCCACCAGTGGGGGGAATGCCCTCTGTTTATGGGACAGAACTGTAGCACCTCCACCTCTTATCTCTCCTCACCACCTCAGGATGCTGCCACATGGGACCACCTCCTGCAGGACTTGACCAGATTTCCTTGTCTCCTGCCCTGCACATGGCCCAACTCCTTGGTTCCACATCGCAGGAATGTCTAGTAAAATTAAACAGCTTGACTCCAGTCAGTCCTTTTTTCATTTTACTTGTGGCTTCCTTACTGTGCTTGGCTGCTTTCGCTAGGTGTTCTTGCCTTCATTCTCTTAACTTACTCTTTTGCTCTGTGATCCGTGGGAATAACCTTGCTGTATAATTAACATGGGTACCAAATCTGCTTCAATGCATTTGGCATGTTAACTATTTTTAAAAAGATTCTTACGGGTGCTTAATATACATTGCTGGCATTTTATGTGGGAAGGTCATTTGAATATTTTCTCAGAACTGCTGAATTGTTTATTGATGTCATAATTAATTGTGCTACTTCTGATGTTTGCTTTTCTGGGCACCATTTCATGTTATTTTAAAAAACCAACAATAAAACACAAAACAAACAACAAAACCCCCAAATTAAAATATGAGAAAATAAATTAATCTATTTGCTTCATGCTTGCTTTTTACCTTTACTTTTTTCACTCCAAAAAAAGAGAAAGGAAATTGAATAAAAGAGGTAACAAATATATTTCTTCTCTAAAAACTAAGGTTTTAAGAACAGTAAGTTCGTTGTTTATCTGGAGCTGGAGATTATGTATTTGCAACGGGTACATTGACAGCTTCTACAAGCTTCCCCTGGGAGCCCAGGATGAAGGATATGAGCTTTTTAAAATAAAATGCTTGGGGAAAAATTCAGAAAACCTACTGTATTTACATAGCTGGGGTGCTGGGGACCCTACAAGCTTTATTGCCCAGTCTCAGAACACTCAGGGCTCTTAGCTGAGAAATCACATATAGTGTCTCACAGTGCTAGTGCCAGGGATGAATGCTTTGGGGAGAATGGTTACAAAATCACAGCATTTGTGCTAGTACCTTTGAAGGTTTCTATCCCTAAACAGGGGTAAATAGAGCTGATCTAGCATTCTCAGCTGAAGGAATATCAAACCTCAGAGAGGAGGCTGTAGGTAGCAAAGGAAGAAACCTCCATGAGCAGATCAACTGTTGATATAGTAGAAGTATTTTATGTTGGCAGACAATTGGTCTAGGAGGCTTCTGTTCAACTTTCTCTCATCCTTTCCCTGAATACTCATTCCACTTCCTTCTCTTCCTCTTCCCTTTCCCAGCTATGCTGTGCTGGAGTCTGTTTTAGCAGAAGTAGTAAAGAACTCCAGCAAAGACAAAATCCAACTTCCAATGTGAGAAATACCCTCAGGTGCCCTGCCCTGCTGAAGCACCTCTGAGTAGTGACATTCCTGCATGCAAAAAACAAAACCTCACAGGGCAAATGTCTTTGTAGTCTTGTGACCAGGAGCTTTGGCATGTTATTTTTTGTTCTTGGCCCAGGAACTGTATAACCCTAGCGCAAAATGCATTTACATCCCTGAAAGCTTGAGTCTACCCCAGGACTGTATGTGAAAGCCAATATCACGAGCATTCAAAGGTGGTGCCTCCTGATACAGTCTGATGCTTCTTTAAAGGCTGTCTCGTATACCACGGGGCAATACAGTCACCTGGGTTACTACATACACTGGGCTCGGGTCAGCTTTCCTACAGACGAGTATGTAGAGCCACAGGCACTCTCTGCGGCTCAGTAAGGTCTGATCTCTGTGTAGTTTAAGTGAGCTGTACTACCTGGTGTGACTCCTGTGCTTAGTTCAGTGCTAATGGTACATTGCTATTGAGTCCCCGACACTGGATGTATTTAAAAGATGGGTAGATGAGGTGCTCAGGGATATGGTTTAGAAGAAGACAGGTATGGTTGGACTTGATGATCTCAAAGGTCTTTTCCAACCTAGTGGTTTCTGTGATTCTGTGATACTGTAGCTTAATAGCTGTGAGATCTGGCGGTTTACAGGGACACCACAACCCAAGATGAGAACCGCTGCAAACTTTGGAATTTGTCTCATTTTGCTCTGCAGATCAGCCTAGAGAAGTGCAGACAGGCTCGTGCTCACAGCTTCACCGAGCAGTCTTCTCTTGGCAGGTTTTGGCCTTTGTTGATCCAGGTTTAGGTGATACCTAATAAACAAGGTTCAGGCTTTTTTCAGCTGCCATCTTCTTCTCTCATAGTGATTCATTTTGCCCTCCCAGTTGTGTTTTAATAGCCTCTAAAACTTATACTAGAACAGTCAGCAAAACCAGCACTGGGACTGAGAATCTCATAGACAAACTGCCAAAAATTAAACCAACTGTTCATTAACATTTTTAACAGCGAAGAAAAGATCTGGGGATCTGTACAGTTGGTTTTCTCATTAAACTGATAGCACAAGAAGCCCAGCTATCATCTAAGCATTTCTACTCTTAACATTGGCCAATAAGGTAAGAAAAAGCTTTTTTTTTTTTTAATACTAGTAATCATGAGGTGCTAATTGCCAGATTTGAAAACACTTCCAACCTACATAATTGTATTGTTCAAAATGTTAACTATTAAAGCAAAGAGGATTGTTTGTGACACCCCCCTGGACAAAGACCAGAATGTAGATTTGCATTAATGCTCCGGTAAACAAATGATCATCAAGGAAAGATTAAAACACAGAGATGGTTTCCATTCTTCCTCTGTATTCTCCCCATTCCACTTTTGCTCGTCTTGTCATTACAAGTATCTCAGCTGCATTTTCAAATGTTTGATTATCATGTAAGCATACTCTATAAAATGGTACATAACAGCATCATAGCCCATATGTTCCCTACCATGACAGAACAAAAGCATTCCTTGTGTTTAGTTGTAGAAACTAAATAGGAACCATTCATTCAAATCTTCAACTTCCCCAAAATGAAACACAGAAAGTAGGTGTGAGCTACAATGTTCTATGCAATCCAATGCAAATGTATGCAAATTTCTTCATATTAGAATCATTGTCTAGTTGTCATCCTCACATGGGGCACATCAAAGCCATATGACCTGATTTTGCACCTGCTGTTTAATTAAATTTACAAGGCAGACACTCTCTCTACTCCCGGTGATATACAAATCCATTTTTACTACCGCAGCTTCTAATTTACAAGGTAGTCGACTGCTGTGTTTCACCGTCAATAGCTGCCCAACTGCTCTTTGTTAAAGTGAAGATTAAAAACTGAAAACTGGCCACCATTTGAGTGTACAAATTAAAAGAAATATTAAATGTGATTTCCCTCTTCACCTTTTTTTAAAAAAAAAAAGAGGCAAAAGAGAAACTACAGTAGGAACACTTCATACTAATTATAACAGTCTTGATTTTTTCATTCCCCTGCTGTGAAGAGGCCGAGACACAGCACTTTTGTCAAGTTATCAATAGTTTTTTCTGGTTTGCAAGAGCCATATGTTGAAATGTAGCAATGCACCAGGGCTAGTAGCAATGGTATTAAAAAAGCTGTCTCTTTTCCTGGATGATCATGCAAAGTTTTCAGTATTTATGCTAGTGAATTCACGTCTTGTTTGGAAATGATTTTGTGGATCATAAGTTGATTCATTCCCCAAAATAAGAAAACCTGAAATTTATTAATTCTTCTAGTGTGTAACCGTTAAGGCTGCAATAAGTCATGAAGGCAGAATGCTCAATACTGTGAAATTATTCTCCCTCCTTTAGGCCAACTTATTGACTGGTGCTCTACTACAACTAACTTCATTATTACCAAAGCATTATGAGTCATAGTACAGAGGTTCACAGAGGGCACAAGTCATAATTTATCAAAACCGACTAATTGATCTTTATTTCACATACAGAGTCATTGAATCATAAAGTGGTTTGGGATGAAAGGGACCTTCAATGAACATCTAGTCCACCCACCCTGGGCTCATAAGCAGGGACACCCTCCATTAGCCCAAGGTGCCCAAAGCCCCATCCAACCTGGCCTTGAACACTGCCGGGGGGGGGCAGCCACAACTTCTCTGGGCAGCCTGTGCCTTGACCTCACCACCCTCACAGGGAAGGATTTCTTCTTTATATCCAACCTAAATATATACTCTAATTTTAAAACTGCTGCCCCTTGTTCAGGTTTTACAAGCCCCCTTTAGGTATTGAAGGGCTGCAATGAGGTCACCCCAGAGCCTTCTCTTCTTCTAAGTATACTTGAGTTTAATTTTTAAAAGTTACTAAGATGATATTTAACTGACAGCAATTGCTAGCAGAGCATCAGAGGATAGGGGAAAATAATCACCCTATGCTTGTTTCCTTTTAAAGACAGAATGAGGAAAACCAGTGATAATAATACTGCCATATTCACAGGCAATGAGTGAGCTACCTTTTACTAAAATGGTGAAGGTAACTCATGCTCACCTGGCTTATACTTAATTTAATGCCACATTCTGTAGCCAGCTCCGAGGATGGGTGGGACATGTGAGAGAAGAGTGGAATAGGCTTCCACGTGAGAAGCCTTGGCTTTCTTTATAAAATGAAAGAGCAGAGACATTTTTGGAGCTGCCTATGGGTGGCAGCACACGTTCACTCAACGACAACTACATTTGCTAGAAAAGTTGGAACCAGCACATACAAATGAATTGAAAGCCTTTTTTCTTCCCCACCCCCCACCCCCCTCATTTATTTTTCTTGAGCTACATAGGGCAAATCGCTGAGATTCAACATTGCTTTTTGATGATTGCTAAGCACCGCCGAGCTGAGAGGACAAAAATCTATGAAAATGGTGCCTAACACTCTGCCCATAGCAAAGCCTCCTGCCTTAATCAGAGCGTGGAGCAACTCAGCCCTAACTCCTGCAGTGCATCCTGCAGCCTTGCCTGCGGTAGCTGCTGTGCTCCACTGTGAACAACGACAGCAGAGTTAGTTCTGGAGTTATCAGAAGCAATTCAGATGATGTGAGGTCAGCATTGAGGAGGTGCTCTGCCCTGCAGGTGCTGGCAGGCGTGGGGCCATGAGGAAATGCAGCATGGTGGTGCAGGTGGCTGAACCTCGAGATGCTGTGCAGCGGATGGGATCTATCTATGGCACCTCTGAAGGCTCAGTGAGAAGGACCTATTCTCAGAAGGCAACTCTCTTAGACCTCAGTCCTGTACTTCTGAGTAGTGTCTCATGCTTTTACATCAGCTCGGGCCCATGTATAATTTTCTTGCTGGATTATTGCACTTCTGAAGTTACTTGCCATGCTTTTCCTTATCTCCCACTAATTCCTCATCAACACTTTGGGACTCTTTGGAAAAGTTAATTCAGATCAAATGTCACTAGCACTTCTGGGGTTTTGCAAGGGGTACAAGGTATATATTTCCAGTGCAGCTTTTCATTCCTTAGGTTTTCCTTGTTTCGCCCTGAGGGTGTCTGTTTGGCTGTGAGAGCTGCTTTCTGTGGAAAGGAGACACTTCAGGTGTGGCACAGAAGGCACTGACACAAATTTAACAGTGACTGAAAACATAACAGCAAGGCAAACTTTTGAAATAACCCAAAGGACATGAAAAAAACCCCAACAAAAAAAACCAAAACTGATACAGAAATTTAAAGACCACATTTGACTCATATTTAGGCAAGTTTGGACGTAACTGAAAGACACGGAGGGAGCTGGCAGCAGAATTTTGTTCAGTCTTCTCACACTGTGTAAGTGGACATATGCAATGGTACTTTGACTACCTTGGATATTTTATAATATATATTTTATACAAAAAACAGTAATTAAGACTTAACTCTTAAATAAAAAATTACCCAGTTTCAGCATAGCCCACTTTAGGTTGCCATAATACCTTAATTTTCCTGTTTATTCATATTTTAATTAGGAAACTATTATTGCAGTATCTTCATTGTTTAATTAAAATTATAATTAGATATTAAAATGCTAAAGCACAAAAGTAAGTTCTTGCTGAAGGGTATCCTCAGGAAAACAAAGGCTTATGAGGGTTGTTATGGCTTTGAGAAATTAGATGTGGTCACCAAATTGAGTCTGATTTTTTTTTTCAATAATAATTACCTCACTAAGAACATACTGGGCTCCATAAAGAATTACTGGATTAAATTTGGTAGCCTGTATAATGAAAAAGGTCATTCTTGATGATCAGTGTTGAACTTTAGGCCTTAAACTCTATAAATCAAGCAAATCAATGGTAAAAAGCAATTACACTTAGCATTTGCACAGTGTTAAAAAATACAGACCACAGAACTAATAAACCTTCAGGGTCCCCATTCTAATTCTTTTCCTGCTCCACTGCAGCATTAACAGTACTCAGTATTTCATCATTATATATTATCTAATATTCTAGAGGTAAACAGACACTAAGGAATGAAGATAAAACATCCTCTTCCAGGAAGAATATACAATAACTAAGTATAGATACACCCCACCCCCCCACCCCACCCCCATATTTATAAAGTGGAATTATTGACACAGATGAGGAAAGGTTCTGAGTTATATTTGGGAACCCTCAAGCAGGACAACAAAAAGAGCAGCTTGCAGAAGATCTGGTCCAGAGAAGGAAGGACTAGATCCTAACAAGGTGTCTGTGAAGACAGAGGTGAGCGGAAGGTGAGCAGGAGAGGAGGGACAGTGCATACCAAGTGTTGTGCTTGTAATGCAGTATTTACTGCTGGGGCAAGAGCATGGACTACAACTCTTATCACACTCCCGGGTCAGTCAGACCAGGAGGTTGATGGCAGGGGAGAAGGAGCTGCACACATGGGCACTGCAGTGGCGATGTAGCCATGGTGTGCACGTACATGGTGTCACGATTTGGTGGGACACCTGTTCTGTGTCAGCAGCCACCTCATGAACAGCTGGGTAGGAAGGGCCACCAGGCAAAGGGCAAAGAGAACCTATGAAGGGAGCAGTTAGTAGAGCGGAGACTGAAGATGAGAATTGATTTTCTGTGCTGGAGGAGACTCATAGTTCTGGGGAGTCCCACGGCAGGATGCAGCTGCCCAAAGGGAAGCATTTATTTCACTTTAGGCTCTGAGGGATATCCGGTCCACCCTCCAGATTGTGCTCCAAAGGTTATCCACAAATCCTGTGTCATCTGTGCAGATGTCTCTGAAACTCTGGTAGGCTTGAAGTGACAGTAGGTGCCTATATTTGTATGATAGATGTGTTCCTCTGGTGCAGTTGCTCAACTCAGCTGACTCATCCTCATTCTCTCCAAAGTCCATGTGGGTATTTGCAAGGTTAGAGGATTCAGGGCCTGTGGAAAACCTGTTTTCTTCTGGAGCAGCAGCTGCAGGACAGGCAGGATATTCTGGCACATCATGGGCAAAACATGAGATACCTATTTGTAAGCACCTGAGCTGAGTCCTAAACATCTATAGGCAATAATGGAAATACCAACACGTAGACATCCACATAGAATCACAGGGTGGTTTGGGTTGGGAGGAACCTCAGAGATCATCCAGTTCCAAGCCCCTGCCAGGGGCAGGGACACCCTCCACTAGCCCAGGTTGCCCAAAGCCCCATCCAACCTGGCCTTGAACACTGCCAGGGAGGGGGCAGCCACAGCTTCTCTGGGCAGCCTGTGCCAGTGCCTCACACCTCTCATCATAAAAGATTTCTTCTTTATATCTCAACTAAATAGCCTCAACTTTGCCCATTATTAATGAAGGAAGCATTTTTATAAGCTTACATTTGTAAAAATTCACCATTTCATTCCAGGTGTTTTCTGACTATTTTAATTGTCTGTTTTCTAAAAATTAGAACAATGGGTTTTATTCTATGCAAATAATGAACAATGATAAAGAAATAAAAGTTAGAAACTGAAACCATATATGGGCCATTTGACATTTTTCTTTTGTGCATGATATGCAAATTTAGAAATGACAGAGTCAGAAGGCAGACTCTTTTAATACCCTTCCTAAAAGCCAGTTTCATTTGGGCTCTTGTACACCACCAATGTTTTGACTGCCAGTGTCTATGCTCATTGTGTAAGGAAATGTCTTATCCATACAGCTCCACAAATGTAAAAGTCCAGTAAATTGAGTCCAGTATTTTTCCAGCTTTGCATCAGCAGGGGGGATGTTGCACATATTTGAATTTAAACTGGGCAACAGGACAAGAGATATGCTTTACTACACAGCAAACATCAGCAACAGGATTGACATAAAAGACAAATTTTAATTACAAAAATATACCAACAATGTCATATAAAGACATCACTACAGTTCATATGTGGGTGTACTGAATAGTGAATGTGTTGAATTTGTCAGATTGTTTCAAGGGAAAAACAAACAAATAAAAAGGTTAAAACTTTTGTACTGATCCTTTCAAAACAATTGGCTGATTTTTCTCTCTCTCGTTTTTCAGATGCATATACATGGAATTCTGAAAAATTGTGTCTGTTCCTTACAAATACTTCCTTTTGTCCCTCTGAAATATGCAAAACACTTCATTTTAGACAGAACAAGCTGTTTCATTTGAAGGAAGAGAACATTAGAAAGAAGGGGCTTGTATTAGCAGGGAGAACAAATATTGATGTTATAACCTGGACCAACACATTTGTGTTGTGTTTTAGTTAGTTTGATTACCCACATTGTCTTCTCATTAGCACTAACAGCATCTGAATAGCTGAACTGCAATCTCTTTGTCTGTTTGTCATGAAAGTCCCTGTGACTGGGGTGAGCTGCAATCGGCTCACAAGCAGCCACAGTATGACAGGGGCAGGGGGAAAACAGGGTTGTCCACATTGCTTCCTTGCAGTACTTTGGGTTAAAAGGCTGCAGGTGGACATCTGAGGCCACTGCTGATGGTGCCATTCTCCTGTCTGCTGCACACAGGGTCAAGTTCACCCTTTCAGGAAAAATTACTGCTACCTTGAGAGCACCTCAGATTGTGAGAGGATGGGCTCCCTGGTATGCAGGTCAGCAGGGGAAAGGAGAAAACAGAGCAAGACTCACATGCAGGAGAGAGGCTGAAACAAGAAGAGGGAGCAGGCAGAGACCTGAAACACAGAAAACTTTGTCCAAAGGGATCATTGAGACACTACCAGGTGGTTGGACTACATGCCTGAGAGGGGTCTGCAAGGCCAGGAGTTCTTTATAGATTTCATTCTAGCTCATGCAGAACATAGAGTCACAGAATGGTTTGGGCTGGAAGTGACCTCAAAGATTATCTAATTCCCACCCCTTGCCATGGGCAAGGACACCCTCCACTAGCACAGTTTGCCCAAAGCAAAAGAATTTTTTTTTCCTCTTATCTAGTCTAAATTGACCCTCTTTTAGTTTAAAAGCATTACCCCTCATCCTATCACTACATGTCCTTGAAAACAGTCCCTCTCCAGATTTCTTTTGTGTGTTCAAAATACCTCATTTGTTTTCTAGTAACACCTTTACTTTTGAACAGTGACCTGTTTTTGTTTGCTTTTGTATATGAGGAACATAATGGTTACTGAGGCAAGTTTCTTGAGTTACAAATCCTCAGTGGGTGAGAAAAGATTGCCCTCTGACAAGCATGTGTGGGAGCGGAAATGAAGTTAGAAAAGCTCATGAGGCATCAGTCAAGTCCCTTTAACATTACTGAAGGGTCAAGGTAACAATAAGGGGAGCAGACGCAGGCACACCTTTACATCTTCACTCAGCTGGTAGAAAGGATGCTTTATGAAAGTATTGATACGGGTAATCCTCCATACCCCACCCCAAAATCTCTAGAAAGAAAAATAAATTATATGAGTGAGATTGTTGCCTGAACAGTCATTTCCAGCAGGAAGCATCATCTGTGGTACTTTGTGAAGAAGGTTTAAGAGCCTGGAAAACAACTAAGACATTAGGTCTGAATCCTCCAGCTTTTTGTTATACAAACCAAATTACCTTAAAACTATAGCTTGTTTGCTCTTTAAATTTAATGGACTTCAGATTTCACATTGTCTTCCCTTCCCCCTTTATTAATGAAATCAAAACAATTCTTTCTTTAACTTCCAGCAAAACTTCAATACTCAGTTGTAGAAAATGTCCAAAAGTTCCTTCTGTCTGTCAAACCACCTGAATATATCCAAAGCTGTGGTGGGAAAAAGACTTTTTTATAGTAGCAAGTATATGTGACTCCAACTAGGTTAGAAATTTTCTCATAGTAATCACTGCGTAGGCCTGTCTGGAAAAATATGACAAAACAAAGTTATTTTAATATTATATAAAGGTTCTCCTTATGCTGAGGGTTTTCACAGTGGCTTACAAGCCACCTATCCTAAATGTAAAATGAAGTTTCCAGTCTGCCTCAGTTCAATCTCTTAATTTTTCTCAGATGAATGTATGTGATCTTTTATGCAAATAGATGTCTATCTTGACTATTTTGTACGTTTGCCCTTGCAAATGGGCATATTTGAGTTTCAGTATGGTAATTTCTTTCTAAAGAAAATATGGTGTAGGCAGATAATGGAACTGAATAATATGCCTTTTCCATTTCTAACTTCTAGGATTCCATACATGTGCAAATTAGAGAGCACTTGAGGAGAAACATTTGCAATATTTTAATTAATTTGATGGGTTAAAACATAAGAATCGTGGGGCATGTCTAGAAAAGTTAAATGCTCTTTCCAGCAGTGCAGCTCTATAACAGATTATTATCCCCACTGGTACAATAAATAAATAAATAAATAAATAAATAAATAAATAAATAGAAATTCATATTGTTACTTGAGCTCAAAATGTACTTGGCATCATACAATGCACGTAAATAAAGACAGTCCCTGCCACACAGAATAATTATCTTCCAATTATGTATTCTGAATCCAGTCTCTGTGGTGCTGTGCTTGCCTGAAGGAGCTAAGAGCTCTTTTGTACAGCCACCAGTTTCTTTCTTTCCCCCACTTTCCCATTTGCCTGGTCTTTTCCACTGTTAAGCCCTGCCCTGGTGAAGCTTTCAGCTGCCTCTACTACAACTGCATCAGTGTTTTCTTCTGTACTGGTTCCTAGACACCAGCTATCATCCTAGAGCTGGTCTACAAAGCCACTGACTTCCCATCAGGTAAATTGTGAACCTCCGGTGGATAGTCTACAACTTGTTTATGAAGCTCTGCTAAATAGGATAGTTGTTAAATAAAATAAATGTTAATAAATAAGATAAAACAAATGTGATTTTGATATCATAAAAGTAAAGGCAATCCTGCTGTACTGTTTTTGGAGTCATGGTTAAAGCCAAAGAGTTGTATGATGTAGACCACAAATGCCAGGGAAATGAGATGTAAGCTGCTAGTGGAATTTGTTTCAAATACTGTTACATGCTCTAGCAAAGGACATAGAACAAAATAGGTAGAGTGGGGCTCTCTTCCTTGAGCCAGGAAGGGATAAAAGGCTTAAACCCCTCACACACACTGCAGGCAAGATGAAAGGGATAAACTAAACTTTTGTGCCAGAGTATCTCTGTTCCATCTGAAATCCAATGTTAAGCTGCTCTGAAGTAACAAAACTGAAACAAGTCTTTTCCTATATGTAGTTCCAGAACATATTTAATCTAAATCTTCATCTGTAATTGTCATTCTCTGTTTTCACAGTCCTGAGTCTGTTTCTTGTGAATTCCCTGTATGGCCCCACAGCTGATTCACCTGTTTGGCTGCCGTCAAATAGCGCATCATGACATTGCACAGAAACTCTGCTTAAAGAAAAAGAGTCTTTTATCAGGAAACCCTAAAAAGATTTTCCCCAAATACACACACAGTTTCTTACCTTCCAGTCAAGGAACAGAGAGCCCCAGGACCCTAAAAGCCCAGGGGCACCCTCTTCTGCACTTCACCAGGAAGTCTCCGGAAATTGCTATTCTATAAATTGAGCAGGCTTCCTTAAACAACTTTAAAAATAAGGGAAAGTAAAAGCACAGTTCCAATTAACAAACTTGGAATTACAATTAACTGAAATGAACTTCAAGGGGTTACAAGTTCAGATGTTATATTATTGCAGATCACACACAGCATATTTACAGTTTCATCTCAATATGGAATAAATCTGTTCTATTACAGCGATTCCATGTGGTAAAGGCAATAGACATGATTACTAGGTAGTTCTGGGACTAAAATCCTCCTCATTTTAGGCTGCTGCAGGTATGTTCTTTCTCTTTCTTTTGTATAAGCTAGTGGGAAAGCAAGGAGAATAAACGTGTGCAGAAGTTCCACACTGAAACTCCACATACAGCATACACACATAAAATTGTGTGTGAAATAAGGTTTAAGTTCAGATCCTTGAAAACAAGAGATGTCAAAATTCAAGTTCTCCACATAATGTAAGTTAGGCATGTTGCTTAGAATCATTGTGATGGTCTTCGGTTACAAGCCACTTGTTTAACTTGACAAACCCTACAAGTTTTCTCCCTAAGACATTCATTCCATATCACTTAGTTACATATGTGCAGCCAGAAACTTAAAACAGGAAAATCCACCTACAGGTTATGAGAAATGGGAAATTTTTACAAATAATTTTACCAATACTAGAAGTGGATAAGTTTTGGTTTTTTGTGGCGACCTATGTTTCCCCATTTCTCATTCTTCCATGTTTGGCTCTGATTTCTTTTGGCCCATCTGAAGATTTCTTGCTGCTGTTGCAGCAAAACAGCATCACCTGGAGCTGGGAACAATCTAGCTATCAGCTTGTGATTTGCTGTGAGTACATCAAACTACTGAGCAAGATAGCAAGAACAAATTTTCTCACTGAAGGTGACTATGTCTTTTTAGGTATATGATGCTTTGTGAAAAACAAGTGTTACTTCAACCTGCTTTTTTTGGTGTTTCTAAGTGTTCTTTACTCAACATATTTAAGATATGTAACAACCCACGGGGGAATGGTATAAAATATAATACTGTATGCATAAGCCACAAAAAGTACTGATTAGAGAGGAAAAAAAAGAAGAAAAAAATTGATCAGATTGAAAAATGTACTATGAAACTGCAGAGATCTGAATTTTTTAAAGGCTTATTACCATATTGCTGTGCTCAGGGAAATGACTACACATCAGTATACATTTTAATTAAAGCATAAAGTTTTAAAACTAGATTATATTGAGTTCTTACTCAGCATACCCAGAGGACTTCCCTCCCTTTTTGGTAAAATATGTGATTTTACTGACCTGGAAATGTATATTTTTGTGGCAATTGCAAACGGCTATCCAATAAAGGTCACTTCAAAACATGAAACGCCTGTCCAGATTTACACACTGGATAGAGATGTTACATGCATTCACTTTAGAGTCCCTATAATACTACTTAGGTATTGATAGGCAAATTTAAAATTCAGCTGTGAAACAATGAAGATACTAGATAAAAAGGAAAGAAGTGGTGATCGAAAGAGTTGAAATGATGAATATAGTATTAAGCTATTTTTTTGTGATTGTCCCCAAATGCATGTTCATCTGGAAACCCATGTATGTGCACATGTGTACAATGAAGATCTTTGTTTCCGTATTTTCATGCATATGTATACATAAACAGGACTGGAAAAGCACTTTTTGCACCTTTATGAATGGGAATGCAAAAAGGTGTGTGCTCACCCCAGCTTTAAGTGCCTAGTTTATATGCTGAGCTGCAAGATCAGTCTCCTTATAAGTCAGCACAGAAAATGAGTCCAGAGTATCTTTTAAACAGGTTGCTCTGTACCAGCCTCAGAATGGAGCCTATTTCTCTCTTTTGGCTAGATAAGAGATAAGCTTTTTTAGCTTAAGTCGCCCTATGTGGGCATCTAAGCAAGGTAGTGTGAATTCTTTGTAGACAAAAATTACAGCAGTAGTAAAAACTTGAATCTTTTAGAATGCCATTTTCTGAAATTCTTGTTGAGGCTGTTGGTACATTAATTCTACAAGTATCAAAAGACTTCTGGGTTTTTCTTGTGTGTAATCAGCTCTGTTCTCAGCAATGGTTTTATCTCTGCAAAGACTTTAGGTAATGAGTACATCCAAGTTAAGATTAAGGCCTTAATCATTGCAGAATTAAGAGCCAGAGTGAAAAGGTATGTTCTGATATGAACACATAAAAGTTCATGCAATCTTCTCAAATTAACTCATTTTCCCTTCTGTTGTCCATCAGAATTTCAGTAATTCAGTCAGGCTTCAAGAAGACTCTATACAATCATTCGTTCAGTATAAATAACAAACTGAGGGTATAGAGAGGTGCATTTGATCATCCATGAATAACTGATAGTCTTGTCAAATTCCCATATAGCTTTCTTCATACAGTTTACAAATTGTTTCACACTAACTTTCCTTCCAAGGGGAGAAAAAGAGAAATACTACCGAGGTAAGCGGCTTGCCATTTTGCTTGAAGTACATGAAATCTAGTTTGACAAGATTTGGAAGAATCCTTTTCTACTTTGGGTTTGGGTGTGAAAAATCTGGCTTTGCCTGTTTGCCTGGAACAACCCTTTACTATCTCAGATGGCTGAGGTGGGGGAGGCACAGATGTCCCTGTTGCCCTTAGCCGGTTCAGAGCTCCCTGCCTCAGACAGGCAACACTGTTCTCTGAGGAGTTTCTCAAAGTATATTTGTGATTGGGTGGAGTGGGACTGGACCCAGTGCTTTTACTGAAGTTTTTAAAACTAATTTCTCCATGATTTGTCTCAGTCCTGGCAAGGGCTAATGTAAAAATATCTAAATTCTTGTTGAACTCAGTCAAAGTAAAAATAGATTATGTTAAAATCTCTTGTATGCTAGCATACAAAGTTCAAAGGCTAACTTTTAAAAAAGCCTCAACCTTTACATACATTAACTTTTTAAAAAGTTAATAATAATTATCTTACTAATTGATATTCTGTCAAATATTGTACTCACATATCATCCTTGGCATCTGGGACATGTTTGTACTGTATTCTTCACTTTCCATGTCCAAGATCATGACTTGGTCATGGCCTATGCCCACATGTGACATGACTGGGGTGTTCACCCTTTTTTCCATTCCCCAGTGATGAGTTTTTCATGCAACAAAATGGACCGTGGGAACTGGTGAGAAACTGTGCTGTGGTGCAACAGCTTCCCAAGTGGAGGTGCCAAGACTATACGGCATTCTCTGTTTGCACTGCTTCTCTCCTGCTCATAGAGAAAAGCAACTCAGCTAACTTCCATTGCTACCTATCACTATATGTGCTTAAATTAATTTAACACTGCCATACTGGTCTACAGAGTTCCCTGATGTGTCCATATGTCTCTCCTTTTTTTTTCATATGAATGCCTTGACTCTTTTACTGTGATTTTGTACATTCACACTACCTCCCCTTCAGCAACTCATGAATGCTTTGGTAATAGAATGACTCAGACCTGTGCTACACATGCAAATATATGGCCTTATGAAGCAGGACGTAGGCATATGACCCTCATTGTCCCTCTTCTACTGTTAAGCTGGGCTATTCTGGCAGTAGATTCATTTTGAAAGAGACACTGCTGGATCTTCTATAGTACACAGCTAAATAAGCAGTGAAAGCAGATATTCATAAGTAATCTGGAGGCTTAAGTGTTTCTGTTTTAGAGAATGAATACATTGGTTTCCTCCAACACTGTTCCCAAGGATACCCAAAAATGGATAAGGTCTCTGAGATGACCTTGTTTATTGTGAAGTTTACTCAACCATGCACAATTATGTTTGGCAACATTTTGGAGAAACTTGTTCTCTGATTTTACTTTAATTGTGCTTAAATTTCACTTTCTGATCTATAACATACCTAAAGGAGCAAGATGGGAGACTCAGGTGAGACACATTTCAAAAATGTTTTTCAAATCAGCATATGGAACAGCAATCTTGAAAAGAATTTTTATTGAAGGAAAGAAAACGTCTAAAACCAAGTAAAGATAGGGTACTTTCCCTCTAGCACCTTACAGAAGATGAGAAAGCATGATGTGAAATGATCTTAAGTTTCTTATTGCTGAGAATTTTGTAGTGGTGTTGGCAGGCATTCTGGTGCAGGTTTAAGAGAAGACATGGAGGACAACCTGGCATCCTTGTGAGTGGTCTGAGGACAAGCTGTAAGTTCAGGCAAATGTGTCAGCTTCTTTTTCTACTGCAGCCTGTACATGCTCCTGATAACCCATCCTCTATCTTCTTCAGGATGTAGGCCACTCACACTCCCATCTCCCCTGTTTTCTGCCTTTCTGCTTCCACAAAGAGGGTTTTCCCACAACTCTAGCCTTCTGGAAAGAAAAGGGGACCAAGAAAGGGGAGAAGAAAGCGATTTTCCTTTGGTACTTGCTATCTGCTGAGGAGCAGGGCTCTGAAGCGGGAGACTCCGTCGAGGGACCCCCTTTCTGCGAGCAACAACCCCCGGACATAGATCCGCGAGGGCAACTAACAAAAAGCACCTAAGATCAAAAGGAGAGAGGCAGAGGTGCACCCATCAGTGGCCATCAGCACCCATTAACAGCCATTGTTCGTCCCCTGCACTGCCCGGAGCGGTGACTCATCGGGGGCGGAGCTAAGGGCGACAGGAATTATCCCTCTCCATACAAGAGAGGCCTCTGGGAGCGCGGCGACCCGGAGCGCGGCGACCAGGACGGGCAAACAGGGCGTGGCGCGTCAGAAGGGCGTGGCGCGGCAGTTAGCGAGGCAGTTCGCGCAGGCAGAGCAAGCAGGCCGAGCAAGCCTCCCCTCCTAGTTTGCTGAGGGGGTATACTCAGAGGACCCGCTCGCAGAGTACAAAAGGGCGAGCTGAGGGTTCCCTGTCTGCTGTGTGCTCAGCTAACCATGGTCTCCACCAGGCGCAGAGGTTCCCCCTGCAAATCTCGGGCAACCCCGATGGAGGGCCTGCCTAGGGATGCTGCAGTCCAGGTCTCAGGCTGCAGGGAATGCCAGAGCCTGCAGTTGCCTGGGATAAGAGGCAAACACCTAGCCTGTCTGAGGTGTGAGCAGGTCGATGACCTGCTTGCTTTGGTGGTACAACTAAAGGAAGAGGTTGAAAGACTGCAGGTGATCAGGGACTGCGAGCGAGAGATTGACTGGTGGAGTAGCTCCCTGGCGTCCCAAAAGGAAGACAGTCGGGATGACACCTCACACCTGAAGACGGTCCCCCCTCACTGCCCGTGCCAGGTTAATGGGAGTGACCCAAACCCCGAGGAGGCCTGGAAGACAGTCCCGACTCGGCGTCGTAGGCACTCCCCCTGCCTACCTACCCCACCCCCTCAGGTGTCCCTGAGCAACAGGTTTGGGGCCCTGACAGTTGAGGAGGAGGTACCTGAGGAGATGAATGGAGCCCCTCTGCCTCAGAGAAAGCGGAGGCCTAGAGTGAGGCGGTCATCTGCACGCCTTGAGACTGCCTCTGTTAGGCAAGAGAGGAAGGTAGTCGTAGTAGGAGATTCCCTTCTCAGAGGGACAGAAGGGCCTATATGTAGGCCAGACCCTACACGCAGGGAGGTGTGTTGCCTCCCTGGAGCCCGGGTCAGGGATATTACCAGAAGGCTACCAGGCCTGGTAAGATCCACTGACTATTATCCCTTACTGATAGTTCAAGCAGGCAGGGACGCAATCACAAAGTGTAGCCTGCAAGCTGTCAAAAGGGAATTCCGGGACCTGGGGCGCTCTGTTGAGGGGGGGGGAGCCCAAATAATATTCTGCTCTATCCCCACTTGTGGGAGGAGGGGCTCAGAGCAGGACAGGATAACCCACGAGTTGAATGTGTGGTTAAAAGGCTGGTGCCGGCGCAAGAACTTTGGATTCTTTAACCAAGGGATGGTGTACTCTGCTCCTGGCATGAGTACTGCTAATGGGGCTCACCTGTCCTATAAAGGAAAGCGGATCCTCGCCCAGGAGATAGCAGGGCTCATCGATCGTGCTTTAAACTAGTTAGGAAGGGGGAAGGGGATATTAAGGCGGCTGCCAGGGTTAGGCTTCGGGAGACACAACGGGAGTTGACGGTGGGAAGAGGTAAATACCAACAGCACAGTCGTGGACTTGGGGACGTTTTTCCACGTGAGAGTAGGGAAAATTCTGTGGACTGCCCTGAGTACTCCTCCGTGGAGCCACTTTTGCCAGTCCCCTGTCAGAAATCTCGCTGTGGGCCGTTGAGGATACCTACATCTGCTTCACCACTGAACTGTCTTTACACAAATGCACGTAGCATGGGGAACAAACAAGAAGAACTAGAGATCTTTGTGCGTTCGCAGGGCCATGATCTCATCGCAATCACAGAGACGTGGTGGGACAACCTGGACGACTGGCACACTGTCATGGATGGCTATGTGCTTTTTAGGAAAGACAGGCTAGGGAAGCGAGGTGGAGGAGTTGCTCTTTATGTGAGAGAGCACCTAGAATGTGTTGAGCTCCACCTGGGGAAGGATGAACCTTCTGTCGAGTGCTTGTGGGTTAAAATCAAGGGGCAAACCGGTATGGGGGACATTGTTGTGGGAGTGTGCTATAGGCCCCCTGATCAAGAGGAGCAGGTAGATAACGCATTCCATAAACAGTTAGAAGTAGCCTCAAGTTCCCGGGCACTGATCCTTATGGGGGACTTCAACTACCCAGATATTTGCTGGGCAAGCAATACGGCCAGTCGTATGCAGTCCAGACAATTTCTGCAGTGTGTTGAAGACAATTTCCTGCTACAGCTGGTGCAGGAGCCCACAAGGGGAGGGCGGCTGCTGGACCTTGTTTTCACTAACAAGGATGGACTTGTTAGGGAAGTGAAGGTCGGGGGCAGCTTAGGGCAAAGCGACCATGAAATGGTTCAGTTCATGATCCTGGGTGGAAGAAGCAAGCCAAAAAGTAGGATAGCTACCCTGAATTTTGGTAGAGCTAACTTTGATCTCCTCCGCCACTTAATGGGGGCTATCCCGTGGGCTACGCTGTTTGAAGGAATGGGAGCCTGCGAGAGCTGGCTAGCATTCAAACAGCACTTCTTCCAAGCACAGGAACGATGCATCCCTTTGAGGACGAAATGGGGAAAGAGAGGCAGAAGACCTGCATGGATGAACAGGGAGCTATTGAGCAAACTCAAAGAGAAGCAGAAGATCTATGAATCGTGGAAAAAGGGTCTGAGCACCTGGGAAGAATACAGGAATGTGGTCAGGGCCTGTAGGGATGCAACTAGGAAGGCTAAAGCCCTCTTGGAAATTAAGCTGGCAAGGGACATAAAGGATAATAAAAAGGGGTTTTTTAGGCACGTGAACAGTAAGAGGATGTCCAGGGATAATGTAGGTCCCTTGCTGAATAAGGAGGGTGTCCTGGTTACGGGGGATGCTGAGAAAGTGGAGATATTGAATGCCGCCTTTGCTTCGGTCTTCACTTCAAAGGCCCCCCGGGACCCACAGACACTGGATGAGAGTAGGACTGATTGGGAAATGAAGAATTTCCCTCTGGTTCAAGTAGGGGAGGTCCAGGAGCGGCTCAAAGGGATTAATGCACACAAATCCATGGGCCCAGATGGGTTACATCCACGTGTGCTGAGGGAGCTGGCGGAGGTGATTGCTGAGCCGCTCTCTATCATCTTCGACAGGTCTTGGAGGACAGGAGAAGTGCCTGAAGACTGGAGGATAGCCAATGTCACTCCAGTCTTTAAAAAGGGCAAGAAGGAGGAACCTAGTAACTATAGGCCAGTCAGCCTCACCTCTGCCCCTGGAAAGGTAATGGAACAGCTTGTTCTGGATGCCATCTCCAAGCAATTGGAAGAGAAGAAGGTCATGAGGAGTAGTCAGCATGGATTCACTAAGGGGAAATCGTGCTCGACCAACCTCATAGCCTTCTACGATCTCATGACAGGCTGGGTAGATGGAGGGAGAGCAGTGGATGTCATCTACCTTGACTTCAGCAAGGCCTTTGATACTGTCTCCCATGACATCCTGATAGCAAAGCTGAGAAAGCATGGGATAGATGAGTGGACAGTGAGGTGGGTTGAGAATTGGCTGTCGGACCGAACCCAGAGGGTTGTGATTCGTGGAGTAGAATCTGACTGGAGGCCTGTTACCAGCGGTGTTCCCCAGGGCTCAGTGTTGGGTCCAGTCCTGTTTAATATCTTCATTGACGATCTTGATGAGGGAATAACATCCACCCTCAGCAAGTACGCCGATGATACAAAGCTGGGAGGAGTGGCTGACACGCAGGAGCACTGCGCTGCCATCCAGAGAGACCTGGACAGGCTGGAGAGCTGGGCAGTGAGAAACCAGATGAAGTTCAACAAAAGCAAGTGTAAAGTCTTGCACCTGGGAAGGAAAAACTGTTTGTATCAGTACAGGCTGGGGGATGACCTGCTGGAGAAGAGCTCAGTGGAGAAGGACCTGGGGGTCCTGGTAGATGACAGGTTGGCTATGAGCCAGCAGTGTGCCTCGGTGGCCAAGAGAGCCAATGGGATCCTGGGATGCATCAGGAGGAGTGTAGCCAGCAGGTCAAAGGAGGTGATCCTCCCTCTCTACTCTGCCCTGGTCAGGCCCCACCTGGAGTATTGTGTCCAGTTCTGGGCTCCTTGGTATAAAAAGGACAGGGATCTCCTGGAAAGAGTCCAAAGAAGGGCTACGAAGATGATTAAGGGCCTAGAGCATCTCCCCTATGAGGAAAGGCTGAGTAAGCTGGGACTGTTCAGCCTTGAGAAGAGAAGACTAAGGGGGGACCTAATCAAAGTTTATAATTATCTGAAGCAGGGGATGCAGGGGGAATCAGCCAGCCCCTTTTCAGTGGTCTGTGGGGATAGGACAAGGGGCAATGGCTGCAAGTTGGAGCATAGGAAGTTCCTCACCAACATGCGGAAGAACTTTTTCACAGTGAGGGTGACTGAGCACTGGAATAGGCTGCCCAGGGAGGTGGTGGAGTCTCCTTCACTGGAGATATTCAAGACCCGCCTGGACGCCTATCTGAGCAATATGAGCTAGGGAGCCTGCTTTGGCAGGGGGGTTGGACCCAATGATCTCTCGAGGTCCCTTCCAACCCCTACAATTCTGTGATTCTGTGTGATAATGGAATAGAGTCTAAAGCAGACATGCTGCTTCAGGCCCCAGTTGTCACTTGGTGGTTGTTGACCTAGCTATACTGAAATCAACCACAAGCAAAACTGCAGGAACTTATATCCCCATATCCAGTAACCGAATCCTGAACCCTGGAAAGGGCTGAGCTGCAACCGAGATGGAGGTTGTCAAAGATTTAAATGATTTATTCATAATCTATTGCTTAAATAATAGCACAGCATTTCCACAGCACCATACATATTCAAAGCAGTGTCCAAACAGGAACTGTTTAATTAATTCTTACCATACCCCCTATGAAGTAGTTAAGTTAATGGGAGTTCACAGGCTCTCAGGGTTGATTAGAGCAGCAAAGCAAGGAAGTGTTTTGCTTGGGCTGATGATGTGAATGGATAGATGAATGAAGTGGGACAGAAGGATTTGGCTTTGACAGCTCTCAAGTTCACAAGACAGTCTTTAAGGAACTGAAAGACTTATATTCAGTGTTCAGACTGAAGGTGTCCTTTAGGAGGGACTTGCATTATATTTGGACTTTGATGCCTGGTGAAAGTATAATACTTATTTTTCATCAGAATTAGTGCTATTATGATTTAATGACATTCGTGTGGCCTTATGCCCCAAAAGAATGTTTTGTTTATCACACGGAGCGCAGGCTATGAGTGATGCTATTAACTATTCTTCCTTTTCACTTTGGCATTTGAGCAAAATGCTAGCAAAGTTACTCTCACTCAGCAATGGTGATGGGATTTTGAATGAGGTGTGACATTTTAATTGGTGTCCATTATTACAGTGAAATCAAAAGCAAAAGGAAAAGTAGCAATGCTACTAAAAGGAGAGAAATGATGGTGATGATGATATAAAACAAGCATGAAATGAACAAAGGACAAACAATGACACAAAGTAAAAGAATAGTTTCCCTTCTCAGCTTAGATTTTCTTCAGTTGCAGTCTATTAGCTTAGCTTGAGAGTTTAAGAGCATATGAAGATTCATATGAAAGAGACAAATAATGGGGCTCCTGAAATGATCAAAATATTGGTAAAAGAAAAGTTAACTCACACCTCTGTTTTGGCTGCAGTCACCTCTCAGCAGCCAAGAATTATGTGACACTGGCTCCTTCTCTTCAGCTGGACTGAGTGCTGCAGTCAGAACTCAAAGTGTTGACTATTATTCATGGATGTGGGGGGGAAGAGTGGGTAAGATGCTTTTAAGAAGCAGCCTGCTGGGTAATACTGCATTAGACTTAGAGTGCTCTTCAGTATCTGAAACCCATGATGGGAGAAAAGACAGAGGGGAATCTGCAAGACCAGGTTATTTAATGATTGATTTTTCCTGCTTCCAAACCTGAGTCCACAGATAAGTGATCTGTTTAAGATACTGCAAGATCTAGCTCCTACTTTTCTCTCTGAGTTTCCTTTTCAAGGAGAAATGTTTTAGTGTAGAGGTTACTTAGTAACTCAAAGAACTCTACAAATGAAAATGATGGAAGGTTGTTTTTTCTATTTGAAGAAATTGCCTGAAGCAACGTGGGTTTTGTCTTGTTTGAAACTCATACGCACATTAAATTTCTGATGCTCTGTTCCTTTTTTTTAATTCAATCCATGCTATTTTCTATTTCTGTTTCTTTTTTTCTTACCTTAATCACACCATTTACAAAGGCCCAATAGCAGACTTTTTTTGAAAGTCTTATTTCTGCTACCTTGGCAAAAATTGCTCTCAAGTTATTTTTACCACTTGCAGCTTGAAATAGATGGTTAACGTTTTCTGGAGACATATAGCACAGGAAAGAAATCTTGACACATGTTGTCCATCCAGAGTCAACAGACCATACTCTCACATGGCTGCTACAGGACTTAGAGAGAGACAAAGACAAGGGCTCACGTGGGTTCGTAGTCTGATGTTCTTTATGTTCTTCAGTAGTATTCTGCAGTAACTGTAAATGCACCACAAAGGAGACCCAACAGTAAAAGCAGCAGTAATTACCATTCACAACCCAAATGCACACACCTTGCCTGCACCTAAATGCTGATTGCCATTTTGGGCACCACAGGATATCTGCTCTGCCTCCGTCAGAAGGGATCAAATGTCCAAGTACTGCATTGTATCTCCTTGCTCCACGTGGCATTTTGGATACTCTTGGGTCTTTGAAATGACACTGGATGCCTATATGGGACAACTAAATCCTCCCTAGTTACTGCACAGCTCTGATCTCCATTGCAAGATGAAAGAAAACACATCCTGGAATTCATTATAAACACCTGCAATATGGATATATTGAAGAATTTTATTTGTGAAATTCATTTGGTTGAAGTGGAAAACCCAAAATTTCTCTGAGAAAATACTCAGATCATTGAAGATATTCTTATCTGAATAAAAAGGGGAAAAAAAGAACACAATGCCTGGAAGAACCTAACTTACGACTGCCAAAGAGAGAAAGTAGGCTTCAAAGTCACAGAGAATGAGCAGTTCTAATGCTGACCTGCTATAAGAAGGTTTTCTTCTTAATTTCTTTGTTTTGTTTTGTTTTGCTTTTTATAATTCTCTATTGCTTTTACAGAATTTTTCATTTCCATATTTTCCTTTTAATCTACTAAAATCAATCATTTCTGTGCCTAGTTTAAGGAGCAAAAATTAAGCAGGATACAGACCACTCAGGTGCAGCCACTATTGGCAAAACATCAGGAACAACACATATGGTTATAAGTATATGAGCAGTTTCCTATTACAATTTAATGGACCTGACAAGTGCACTGTACTGGACAGGGTGAAGGCAATTTATTTGCATACGGTACCTAGAAACTGGGGGGGTGAGGGGGGTTTGGACTGTATTGCAAATATGCATATCCTTTTTTATTGAAGTAAAAAAAATAAGGACAGGTAATATATTGGAAGCTTTCAAGTATTTTAATGCTATCAGAATTCTTGTGCGAACATCATTGAACTTAAAGTGATTTGAAGGTTGCCTTTGGCTCTTTTCTACTCATTAGTTCAATGAAAGGTTTGTTGCCTGAACTGAAATGATCTCAGTGCCACTGCCAACGATTAAGGACATAACTGTAGGACCAGGCAGAGTATGTTCCTTAAATATTTAATTCCTGTTTCAGTCAAATCAAAGCAAAGAAATCCCTCCTTGCAGACATAAAATTCAGCATGAGACTTTCCCGTTATTGAGGCTCACGTCCAGAGAATAGTTCTTAGTCTAAACCAAAATGAAGACCTTCTCTGACTGATTTGGAGCAGAATTCTCATCCCAGCTTACTCCAAATCATACAAAGGAGGATTTTGAATTTGAGCCTCCCATTTTTGGGCTAGTACCCAAACCAAATCTATAGTACATGGCAATGTTACTGGCAAAAGCTTCCTCATCTCCCAGTCCACTTCTCACATTTGACCATTCTTCTGTCAGTCTCTTCTAAGGCTTCAACAGAGGAACATGCTTTCATGACGTTTCATTTACCTTTAGTGTAAATAAATGAAATATGAAAATAGGAATGTTGTTTTAGTGGACACTGCATTGTGTCACTGTGTTTTTTTCAAAAGTGGCTCAAAAGCTGCCAACTTTGTCTTTAGGCAGCAGCCACTGCACAATGGAGGGGGAACTAATACCAGGGTATACCTGCACAGAGCTTTGCCTAGCTGGTTTTCAGCTTCAGATAAATGCTCTTCAGGAATTCATAAATAAAAGAACTCCTTGTGCCCGATCACGTGGTAATAGCAACAGAAAACCAACAGCATATGGTTCCAGGAAGATGCATGGAAACTCATTGACTCTGTTACAATGATCTCATGTTCTTCTGGAGTATGTCTCATGCTCCTATGGGATTTAGTAATAATACCAGTGTTTCAGCCTGTAGCATTAAAATGCCAACAGCGCTAGAGACGGAGAAAAAAAAGAGGGTATGCCACAGCTTTGCCTAACTTTGTGTAGACATCACTTGGCTGAGATATGTTAGAATAATAATATATCTGATCAACACCAAATTCCAGTATATTGCTCAGGACCACTCCAGCACTGTGAATATATGGCTTTAATGCATCTGAAGTTTGGGTTTTTTCCGGTGTGGATAATGCAAATATTAGAGCTAGGAGAATTTGTAAGTGAAACTGTTTATAAGAAAAAATGAACAGATCTAATTTTAGTTATCCATGATAAGATAAAAATAAATATGATCTCACTGAAGCATAAAGCCGAAGACCAGCAATTTCTGTCTACGGTGAAAGTTTGAAGTCTATTCACCAAACAAGACACAACTCAGTCACCATTAGAGGGAAACAAATCACCATTCTCTACTGGTAGCATAAACAGATGAGTATTGTTCTTTTTAACACTGTAACACCCTTTTAGAAACTGAGATTATGAAATTGTTTTGCTCATAATGAATATTCTGAGGGTGAACAGTTTTTCCAACTACACCCTCAGAATAATTTTAAGAAAACAGTAGAAAATATAGTCTTATCCTGAAGTCCCCCTGCTAGATCTGTATGATACATACTTTTCAGACTCATTGCAGCATGACAGACATATATTTTGCAGAGCACTGTAATTTCAAATCAGCATTGTCTTTGGAATATGTGAAGTGAAAGGTAACCTTAGAAAGTCAGATATTTCTTTTATCAGTTGAAGGCAAGGTACAGATTTTAGAAACAAATAAATCGTTTCTGTTTCTTCTTTTTCTGATGAAGACTTTGTCTTTTGTAAACCTTATAACCAGCAAGCCTGCATAGTTTCAAAAAGTTATGGATTTATAATGAGATATAAATGACTCAATTTAATTTAAAATGAATGACACACACGGAGATAAACAACGTCTCTGGCAAACCTTGAAGACAAATGCAGTAGGTACTTACATTTTCAGCCTCAAAGAAAACACCTTTATAGAGGCAATGACTTTATGTGGCCAATAGCTTACTAAGTCAAGATCTCCTGACAAAATTGTCCTGATACATTAGAATTTGATCCACAGCTTTAATTAATATTTACTTTGTATTATATGGTTAATAATCTAGCAGAAGTGAATTGCCTTCCAGAAGTACATTACTAGCCTTTTACTGAGAGCAAGATCTTCTGAGAGGTCAAATGTTTTTCTCTGAAAGAAAAAAAAGATTAAATAACCTTACTGTTACCTCCCTGGAGGTAAATAATGATTTTCACAGCATTCAGTAGAGAGGGAGTGATGGTTGGCAGTTAGAGTAGAAGTGGGCAAATTTTTTGTTTGAGTAAGGACAGTAATTATCATGGTACTTCCCTTTCTGACTGAAAACCATCACTGTATTTAATAAACAGGAAAGGAATGCATCCTAAATGTTATTTATAATAAATTGTTAGTTATTTATTTCCTTCAGAAAACAAAACAAAAAACACCCATCAACAAAAATAATAATAATAAATAATAATAATAAAAACCCAGAAGGAATGAGTTTGCTGAGCTCACTTACAGTAAGTTGTGTTTTCTTTTCCCTGTCGAGAAATGGTGTCCATTAAAACAACAAAATAGAATTGTGTTTGAAGCATTGGCTTATAGACAAAACATGGCATCATTCCTTTATCAGACTGTGGCCTTTTCTTTAAAGACCTTTTAAAAAATGCTATCACTTCTAAGATCATAAAAACTGAAATTAAACTACATTCCTCACTGTGTGACTTTATGAGATATACTCTGGAGTATTCTTGAATTCTGTCAGTTAGAAATATTCAGCAAGAGAGAAATTAGTAGAAAAATATATCTGACTAATGGCACAAAGAAAAATCACACATGAAACAGGGAGTCATGACTTGGGGTATCTAAATATCAAAGGAGGAAAGTTTGCAGTTTTCTTCATCAAGTTCTCGTCTCTTGTTTACTAACTGAATGTGAACCTTTATAATCTGGATTTATTTAACTGACCCAAGTTTTATCTCTAGATGTCTTAAGATAAGAGCACACTTCATAGGAATAAGTGTAGGGAGTGAGAGCAAGTGTCAGCCTGGATTCAAGTTCTGCTTGGAGGGCTGCAAAGGGGATACCACACAGATTGTGGGAACAAGACAAGAAGGTCTGAGCCTTCTGGGTAATCATTCAGACTCCATCTATTTTCAGATGACAGTTTCTGTCATTTTTTGTCACTCTCATGGATTTTCTTCCATCTTTCTTTAGGAATGTCTGCCCCATCTTGGAACTGGATGATTTTTGAAGTCACTTGCATCCCAAATCATTCTATAATTCTATGATTCTTTGATCTTCCCTGGATCCCATGTAAAACCTTAACATCCATAAGGTCTTTTGTCAGTGATTTCCCCCTGTATGAAATAAAAACAATTTAATGACATCTAACTGTTTAAACTCATTTGATCCTTCTTGCATAATAGAAATACAAAATGTAATATTATATCCTGAGGTAAATTTGCCACAGGAATAAGTGTGGCACTAGATGATTTATTTTGTAATGGTTATAGGTTAAATTAACATATACTTCCTAGCAGCCTTAGATTTGTATATTCTTCAAATGATCTTTTAGTGAGATTAAATCACAGAATCACAGAATCATAGGGGTTGGAAGGGACCTCGAGAGATCATTGGGTCCAACCCCCCTGCCAAAGCAGGCTCCCTAGCTCATATTGCACAGATAGGCATCTAGACAGGTCCTGAATATCTCCAGAGAAGGAGACTCCACAACCCCACTGGGGCAGCCTGTCCCAGGGCTCTGTCATCCTCACTGTGTGAGGGTGAGTTCTGCATGTTGATGCGGAACTTCCTGTGCTCTAACTTGCAGCCATTGCCCCTTGTCCTGTCCCCACAGACCACTGAGAAGGGGCTGGCCATTTCCCTCTGCATCCCATACTTAAGATATTTATAAACATTAATTAGGTCCCCCCTCAGTCTTCTTTTCTCCAGGCTGAACAGCCCCACCTCACTCAGCCTTTCCTCACAGGGTAGATGCTCCAGGCCCTTAATCATCTTCGTAGCCCTTCTCTGGACTCTCTCCAGGAGATCCCTGTCTTTTTTATACCAGGGAGTCCAGAACTAAATGCATAGATGTGTATATGTGTCTGTGTAGATAGATACCCTATTAAAACTAAAAGCAGTTGCAGAGAACCAGCAGTTGCAGTATGTGCACTTATACCACATCCAGCATTACAACATTGTAACCAGAGGTGCAAAACAAAATTTGGCAGTTTACCATATGATTGAAAATGCACGCAGTCCAAAAGCGCTCTTTAATGTCCCCCCATTATTAAAAACTCTGAGATGCCATTTGAAAAAAGGTGTGCATAGCAGCGCCATTTTTATTAGAATCGTTTTTCTTCCAAATCTCAGTATGCTGTGTTTCTCCTGCTAAAGCAGAGGAAGGATTATGACACGAGGGAAGTAGCCCAGTACATACCGAACTGCTTCTGTTGTTTTTGTTTACTGCTGTAAAAGCATGGAATTGGGAATGTGAGATTGTCAACATGAGATTAAAATCATCATCCATTCCACTTTTTTCAAAATGGTGATTTTTCCATCTGTTTTTGTCCCTGCTTAACCAGTGCCAACGCAAAGGAATTCAGTTAGTTGCATGTTTGTGCCTGAATAAATGATATCTGTATCTGCTCCTTGGCTTCTTTGACCTTAGAATCACGGGGGCTTAACCGCCTTTTGTGAACGGCTGATGTGCCTCTGTGTCAGGTGTTGGTCACAGGTGACAAATGAACTATTGGGCAGTTTGTTGATGGTGACACTGTTGGTTCATACCTGTTCCTCTTTTCCCGCTTCAGTTCGCTTGCTGAGGTAAGTTCACAGGGATTCTGCGTACCTTGGGCTGAGCAATCCTTTTCTTTCCTTGTGCAAAACCTTTGAAATCAGGCTAGGGTCGATACATTTTATACCTCCTTAGCACTGGTGTGTAGTTCTTTTCCTCTGTGCATCGTACTTGTGTCAAAACACAAGAATTTTCGTGGTTTCTGTATTCAGACAGCCCTCCCATTGGCTTTTGCAGGTTACTCTGGAAAGCCTTGTGTCTGACTTAATATGCCAAGTAGTATTTTTCTGTCTATATTAAGTATCATCAGTGGATAGCATATAACCAGTAGAAGCAAGTTCTACATTAATATTTAAAGCTTTTATGCCATTTTAATTTGTATCTAGAGTGCAATGTCCAGAAATTGGTCTTGCACATGCAGCTTTTGAGAATTTCTGCAAGGCTTTTTGGTTTTTTTCTTTTTTTTTTTTTTCCTTCCCAGTGATGAAATTACCACCCCAGGATGCTGCAAGGAGGTTTTTCTAACTGCATTAGGGAATGAAATCAATTATCAGGGATGATCAGTGTTTAAGTAGCCAATTTGTGAGAAGGCAAAAAAATCTGTGAAGCTATATCTTTCATTTCTGGATTTCTCAGTATAGAGCCAGGAGAAACATAATCAGTGTTTAAATTGAAAAGATCTCTAAAAAGATCTCTGTTCCAAGTCCATTTGGGAAAAAAAAAAAAAAATCTGCCTGCATTTCTGAGTTTTGTTGCAAATCCAAAACTGAGACAGGTTATTCCCAAGGCTCACAGGTGTGCACAGATAAACCTGGAATCAATTCAAAGAGCCCTAACTCAATAAAAAGTAGTATTGTTTGGGATAAACTGTGCATAAATGCATTCCTTTAATTTGATAAAGGAGTAAAAGACCAGACATTAAACATTGTTTAATGTGAATCTAAGAAATACATGAAGATATAGTGAAATCCACTTGCTGTATCTGAATTTCTATATACGAGATAAATGCTTCCCCTTTCCAGCAATAGGATCCAACATCCACTGAAGCTAGTGAATTTCATCAGATCCTATAAAAAAACACCAAACAAACCAAAACTGAAGAAAAGGAGAAATGTTTTGCATACCAAAGCATCAGTCTTAACTAACAAACCATAACATGACTTGTTCAATCTTGTATTTTTTCCCCTTCAAGTTTCTCTATTCAACTTCATATGCAGATGTGCAATTACCACTTGGGTACCTACAATTATACATTTCATGGTATCTGCCATGTTCAAACATGCAGATCTTTGGGATGCAATTTAGCCATGCAAACTTTGACTCAGCAAAGTCCTAAAGCCCTTACGCCTTCACATATTTGCTTGAATTTGGACTTAAGCACTTTTCTAATCCAGGACCTCCTTTTGGCATATTTGCCCTACTGCATCTGCTAACTTAAATAAATGCATTTAAATAGATGTAGGACAAGCACAATATGAGATAGATGCTCTCCTGATGTAGGGCAGGTCAGTTTACATTCACAGACTTGTTTGCAGAGTTTAAATGTTTTGCTGCTGTCATAGAAATCTATACTGACCATTTTGAGTGAATAAGGAGATCTAAATGCTTCCACTGGTAAGCAAAGTTTTACCACAAAGGACCAATTGGAAATAGATATGCTAGAGTCACATGAGGATGAATGGTCTCTGCTAGAATAAGCAGTTGTAATCATCAACTAGGAAAAAAAATACACGATTGAATTACTTACAAGTCATCAGGCCATAAAATTAAAGTTCCAAAGATTTTATTGCAAAGTCCTTGACTATGAATGTAAGATAAAGCAAGACTGTGGGAAGAAATAAATCACAATATAAAGTCAGAGCACATTTTAAAATTTCAAAGGTTTGAAAGAAGATTTTTCTCCTTCAAAATCCATGGCCAAAATGAATAGTTCAATTTTCACTAATGAAAATCAGATTTTCTGATGCTGTAAGTAACACAAACAGCGAGCAAATTCCCCAAATTCATTCACCTACACAGGAAAATCATGTTGGTGCAGGTGAACATATCTACATTTTAGGACCTCTTCTTCAGCAGCTAGGTCAAGTTCAGCTGTGTACAAATATAAGCAGCATGACAGAAAAATGGCAAGTGTGTTCAATTGCCATCAGCTAGCTAAAATGCAATGACTGTGGAGTCACTATGTGGTCATTTTGCTTAAAAAAATCCTATTGTACAAACCATCTCTTTTGGACCTTTTTAAAAAGATTAAAGATTATTTTTATTACTTTTCCAGAGATTGGTGGTTGCTTAGAGACAGCAATCATAATCTCATTGCATCCATCTCAGAAGACAGTATCTAGCAAGATATACTTGATTTTTCAAATGAGCTAGTGACCAGTTAGCAAGGGAAATTAAATTGGCTAAAGCTGCCTACTGTCCATTGTATGCCTGAAATGAAAGTCTGTAAATAATTATTTCTAAGATATAAATGAAGACACTTCAATAATCCAGCAATTAAATTACTCAGCTATTTTACAAAGGTAACCATGGGTGTTCACACTGGCCCAATAATTGTCCTTCAAAAGTAAGACAGGAATGCCTACCTGGGCAAAAACCCAGTGTCTGGAATAGGTAACAATTATGTCTCTGTGTGTTGAAACAGAGAAGACTGCTTAGAAATTTTTCTCTGAATATCATACAGTATAGACAATTAAAAAGTTCAAAATGAAGGGAGAAAAACAAAGTACAAATGTCCTTTTTCAAAATTTATATCATACTGTGCTTCCACGTAAACTCCTTTACATTATGTGAATCTGCATGCTTGTAATCTGCTTCAAATGAAAGTTCTTAATCACAATTTTCAAAAACAAATCAAGTAAGTATTTGGGGGAAAACTGCTGCATCCCTTCTGATCCACACAACCTCAGACCTTTAATCATTGTGTCAACTTAATTTTTTTAGAGCTGCTAGTTCCCATTGCTCAAAGATCATCTCCCATTTCACATCACTGTTTTGTAGTGACTCAGTCGTTCTTTCTTTTCTTTTTAAGCACAACACCAAATGAAGTAGGCATATATTTTTACAGACTGATAAATTAGTTATTGTGATGGTTCAGCCCCAACCAGGGGCTGAGCACCACTCACTGCTTACTCACTCCCACAGGAGAAACAGAGAGGGCCTCCCTGGACTGGGATAAGGGCAGTTTACTGACAAAAGCACTCTGAAAAAAGAACAATAACAACCAGTGGCTAATTTCACTTACACCCAGTGATAACACAGAGTGCTGCATGACAGGAGGACTGACCCAAAATCCTGGCTGCACTCAGACCACCCTGGAGGCACCCAGGAGCCCCCCTCCCCAACCAGCCCCTTTTATGGGACAGTGATGTCAGATGGTGTGGAAACAGCCTGGGCTAACTCAGCTCACCTGGGCTGACTCAGCTCACCTGGGCTGACTTAGCTCACCTGGGCTGGCTGCTTGGGGAGGTAACTCTGGCCTGGCCAGAACCAGGACAACTATAAGTATTTACAGACAAATATTTTGCTGAAACTGTGTGAAGAAAAGGCACTTAAAAGTTTGGGGGGTTTTGTGTTTTCTTTTTAGAAGCGTAAATCAGCAACCAAGATACTGGCAACCTTTTCTAGCAAGTCTTGGAATAACAGTCTATATCCAATGTTGGCATGGTCAAAATCCTAAAGCAGACATTGTTTTCCTTCATTCTCTGAATAGAGAAAACTCAATAAAATTAAGGGCAAATTTAATGATGTAGCTTTTGCATAATGAGTTACAGGTTTCCTTTTGATCCAAACATAGGAACTCCTGGATTTAGCAATTACTGATCAGTAATGCAGACCCACTACCTACTTCTCATACCATACAGGAAAGGACAAATCACAGTCCATTACATACCATCTGTTTCTTGAGAGCTCTTCCATTGCCGTCGCAGGAGAGGTTCTGTTTAAAAATGAGTGGGCCTTTAGATCCTGATCAGACATATTTAAATCTGCAGATTCTGAATGTAACCACATCTGTACACATTTCAACAAATTTCTTAAGACTTATTCCAGATTTATATCGACATAAATAGAAACAATTCTCATCCTATTGACTCCTACTTTATGTTACCCATTCAAATATTATAAACTTGGCATAACAAATCTATATCCACTTCTTTGGGGATAAAAAAAGATCTAATATCTGAACATCTTTTTTTTTACTGTGAGGGTGACTGAGCACTGGGACAGGCTGCCCAGAGAGATTGTGGAGTCTCCTCTGAAGATATTCTAGACCCATCTGGATGCAATCCTGTGCAACCTGCTCTAGGTGATCCTGCTTTAGCAGGGGTATTGGATTAGATGATCTCTGGAGGTCCCTTCCAACCCCTATGAATCTGTGAATCTTTATTTCTTATTGGCATACCCAGATTTTCAGCTGGGATAGATCAATAGAACTCAATGGAAATCAGAGGAGAGTGGACAATTTACAGTTTATGTAACTAATCATCTGGTTCCCGGTTTCCACCTTCAAAGACTTTTTGTTCTTTTCCCCCTTTCTGATAATAAGCTGACACTCATTTTCTATGTCTTGACAGATCACAAGTGCTCATGCAAGCAACTTGCGTGTAAATACACCTGACTGCGTATCAGCGCAGAATGCTCAGGGCCGTTTTTAACAGGGAAAGGAGAGCGAGAACGGGGAGGGAAATACTAACACGCTGGCTGATCTTGTCTAGTGATTGATAGCTCTGCTTTTATCGGTGCGGTGGGAACTGTCAGAGTGGCCTGAGCAGAGCGCAGCTGCTGGCTCTGCACTCCTTGAGCAGCCTCTCCCGCTGCCCTTCAGGCGAGCCAGGTGGCTGTGGATCTTTGTTGGTAACTTTGCTGGAACTCACAGACTCCAGCTTCAGGTGTGGGCCAGTCTCGTAAACCTTCTCGAGGGGCATATATGATTAGCTCTGAGAAACTCTCCAAAACAACATCTGAAAAATTATGCCTGCCATAAGTGTCTGGTGTTTAAAAAGAGAAAGGTGGGAGAGACTGCACAAAACAACAGCAAACCCAAAACAAAACAAGCTGTTAGGGAAGAAGTGTTTAGGAAAGCTTGGCTGTAATTGTGCAGGTGCAGAGGTTGGGCAGATGCCAGGTCATGCTGATGCCATAGGTTTTGCATTAACATTTGTCAGGATTGAGAAGTTCCTGAGATTTTTTTTTTTTTAGAAGGCAATGATTTTAGTATCAGTCAGCTGACTGTAAATTTCTTTGCATGGAGCATTGTCACTGAAAACCCACTCCAGCAGAACAGAAGCTTGCAGATTGTAGCCCTTCCTTTTTCATTTGTGTGGTGTCAGACAGATTAGCTGTCTGACTCCTGAACCTGAAAAAGCAGATATATTCTGCCAGTGTCAGAAGAGGATTTTGAAAATAGTTTTAGGAAATAAAAGAGACTTAGATCTGAAGACAAGGGATAAACTCTTTCTAACTTTGCTTGAGTAGGTTTAAGGCCCTGGGGAATTAAGACTGGAAACTCAATTAAGACTGAAAACTGAAGTCCCCACAACATGAACATCTGTGTCTTCATCTCTATTCAGTATCCATAAGCTTTGCTTACTTGGTACAGCCAAAGAAAGGTGTGGTTTGGATCCTCAGGAGAAAATGTATCTTTGGGAAACAAAACCATTTGTTTCAAAAGGGTTGTATCGACAGGATAGTTAAACCACTTTTATCTGAAAAAGGGCAGAAAGGGAGACAGCCACATTATTGCATACATGAGTCATTAGTTTGTAGAATCATTGTGGATCTTGAAATGGAAAAGACTTTGGAGAAGTTCATAGAAGCTTTTTAAGCCAGTGCATATGCTGAATGAATATCATAATTGCAGGCGTTTATGTAACTTGAATTTAAGCTTGTTTTCCTCCCTATCTGAGCAGACTAAGGCATTAAAAAGGTCTAAAAGTCAAAGCCTTTTTTTTTAATTCCTTGATGAAAAATGGGTATTTTGTCTGGTTCAGAGCAAGTAGTCTTAATTTTGTTATTTACTAAAAGAAAGGGGATATTTTTCTTTAATTGTGATTCTTGTTACATATTTTCACAAGTTGTGGTTTAAAATAAAACCATAGTTCAGAAAGTGGGGCATCTGCAGCATCCAAATTTAAGACTTAGGGTCACAAGTTACATGTGATGATGAAACCTGCCAGACTACCTGCATTTCCTGCTCTCATTTATGGTAATTGCAAACCAAAATTCCTATAATGGTGCAGAGAAAGATTCTTTGCAGGTCTTACCAACTGTGGTAAATAACTGATTTATCAAACATGGCTTTAGCAATGGTGAAATAATCTAATTTTGAAAATTCTTTGGTATCTGCTTATTGTGGTTTAACCCAGCTGGCAGCTAGAACAACCACACAGCCATTTGCTTATTCCCCCTGCCCCTACTGGGACAGGGAAAAGAATTGAAAAAATTTAAACTTATGGGTTGAGATAAAAGCTTTTTAATAAGACAGAAAAGGAAGGTAATAGTAATAATAACAAGAAGAATAATATACAAAAAGTGATGAGTGGCACAATTGCTCATCAACTGCTGATTGATGCTGAACAATGCCCAGCTAGTTCCCACCTAGAAAGTACCTGCTGACTTGGAGAAGGATATTGTTTCTCTGTGGTACAAGTAAACAGCAAGTATGTGTAGGATTCATCCCATTTAATACATGAGAAAGAGCAAATGAGATAGGAGACCAAACTTAAGATTTCTAAAAGTATAGAAAGACACTGAAAAGTAAGCACATTAGAAATCTGAGCTCTCATTATAATTAAAGGCAAACTAGTCAATGCAGGCAATGAGGCCTAGAGAGTGGCTTGGCTCACCCCACAGCAGACACTGATGGCATGATTCACTTGCTCACAAGTCAGCCTCCACTGCTGTTTGAAATGTCCTCCTTTATCTCTGCATGGGGATTGCAAGTGGGAGATACTAACATCTAGGAGGCATATGCTCTTCTGAAGACAGCTAAAGGCCAGGCAGGGTACTCCACAGTTGGCACCCCTCTGTAGCCACCCAAATTGCACAGCTGGTCAACCAAATCACTCCCCCAGCTCCACTATTTTGGGATTCCTAGCACATCTGCAGACACTTGCATAAAGGCATTTATACTAATCCCGGGCTGAATCCCAGCACAAGTCTGTAGGGGACAGACCACAAGGCAAAGCCAGAGTGCAGTCTCAGATTTCTGGAGCCTGTGCAAAAGTTCCCTCTAAGGCTGTTGGTTGGGGAGGCCCTAAGGGCTTCAGTGGGGACAATGCATGTCACCCATCACTGCTCAGGAGAGCTTTTGCCTAAGTGTGTTCTGTAGCAGACAGAAAAAGGAGGGATAATGTGCACAGGGTAAGCTGTTAATGTGCCATTTCACATGCAATGAAATAGTCTTGGGAAACACAAGCTAAGTATGGTTTAGACTACAGCTTAGAGACTCAATCATGTATTTGCTTTGGTAAAAGTGAAAAGATACATCTTCCCAGTGATCAAAAGTCTGAAATACTTTATATCAGCATGCAGGGAGGTAAATGACCTTGTAGCTCTGTCTGGGTACTAGGCAGGCTGGTGATTCCCTGGGCTGGTACTGCCTGGGCTGCTCTAGGAAAGGGCATTGGGGCAGGACTGGGCAGACAGGGCCATGTCACTGCTGCTGGGATCAGGGGCAGCAGGAGTAGCCTCATCCCCAGGCACCTACCTGGGGATTGGCAGGGGCAAGGCTGGGATGCAGGCCCAGAGGTGGGCCCAGCTCAGCAGGGCTCATGGATGGGCAGGGCTTTGGGGACTGGAAACCAGCTCTATTGTGGCATTGCTGGGGCAGGGACTGATGGCCCTAGGGGCTGACATGGGGTCCTGGGCTGTGGGCAGGGTGTGGGGGGAGTCCCAGTGTGTGGACAGGGTCTCTATAGCCTGGTGGCACCCTGACAAACTCTCCTGAATCTTAAATATCCAAATTACATTGGAATCAAGGTCTCTATTCAGTTTTGTCTGGTTTAAAATGCAGAAATGAATTCATATTCTTTTATCACAGGTTATATTCAGAGAATGACTTAGTCCACAGAGTCCACCTAACTGTTATTGTAAGCCTATATAAAAATTAGTGGGTTTTGCTTCAGTTTCTTGTGGAAGGCTGAGGGAAATAAGATATGGCTTCCTTCTTCAGGTAAAGTCCTTGTCCAGCTGTATGATGGCTGTACCTGTCTGGGAGACAGAGGAATCACAAAAATTGAAAACTCCACCATTAGGATGAGAACTAAATGGAGTGGAGTGGCTTGGGGATGTTTTCTTTCTACTAATTACTTCCCAAGTTTTTGTTTTCAGAAAATGGAGAGGAAAGTTCAAAACAAACAAGGAGGATGAGTTTGCACATAGAGTACAATAGATTGCAAACCCATGGTGAAAGCAAGCTGAAACAGTCAAAAGGCAACAGCATTCAAAGGAAGAGTTGAACTTTCTTTTTATGGATAACATTTAGCATATAATATTCTCTACATAAAATTCCATGTTAGATCATGCTAACATAATGTATGCAGGAACCAGATGAAGCCAAGCACAAAAACTAAGGCTGAGATCAGATAGTTGCTGAGCAGGTTATTTCAGAGCTTCTCATCTTGCTTCAAAACATTTGGTAATTCAAGGGGACACAAGGTGGCAACTGCCTTGTGGGAGATAGTTTGGCCATAGGGGATCAAAAAATTAAGTTCACAGTCAATGTTTTACCAAGGCCAAACTGCTACAGAGGTCAGTGAAGAGCGTTCCCTTAACTAAAACCTAGTAGTTATTCAGGGTTTCGCTCAGTGTGTATTTGATTTGTATTATAGTCATGGGTTTGTATGAGTATGCAAGGTCTTCTTTGTGTTACTCTGCACTGCTGCTGACGTTTCTTTCCTCTTTTCTGCCTATTGCAGGGACAATGCAGACTGATGCCTTAATGCAATGAACAAAACAAAGTCTCATAGATTTTGTAAAGGATAGCATGTATTTCTATTTTTGCAGTTTAGTTACTTGTTTAATAATGTTATCGAGTTTATGACATGAAGCTTTAGTATGTCCTGCAAGGCTCACCGTCTTTCCTGGAATGTGAAAAGTGAAGTGTAAGTGGTGGTTTAGGGACCTCCAACATGTTGCATGATTTACATTCATCTAAGTTACCAATTTACCTTTAGCCATAAGTCAATTGCAAGACACAAAAACTAATTCTGCGGTCCTGATGGTTCCAACTTATTAATGAGGTCCTGGTAGGTCTGTATCTGATATATAATTTGTTTGTCTACTTTTACTTTAATCTTGTGTGCAGTTATGCAAATATTTATATCAGAGAGCATCTACCTTACCAATCCTTACAAAGGATATTGAAAAGTCTTAGAAAACAAAATCTGATGAGCTGTTTACTGAGCATTATATAAATCTCTCTCTAACCAAGAAAGCCAGCAAAAGATGAGTTTGAGACAGTAGTGTGCTCCTTAATTTGATTTTCTCCACATCCAAAAGAACATTATGCATTACAGCTTTTCAAGGCTTCCAAGTAATCAGCAAAATGATGGCTTTGTGTGCAAATAATAGTCTACAATCATACCCTACTTAAAGCCTCTGTTTGAAGGTGCCTTCAAACAATACTTATTTATCCAAAATGACCCCATGATTCAACAGGCCAGTCTCTCTATCCTAGCCACAGTCAGCATCAGAAGAAGCTACAGAAAACCCTACAAAAAGGGCTTGAGGGACCACCACCTTCTATGGAATGGCTCTTCCTCTTACCTAGTCACTAATGGCCATCTTATATCATGAACCATAATCCTGGCCCTGATTAGTGAGAATTAAATAGGGTGATATTGAAAGGATGCTTTAATAAATGTTCCCTGGTTTGAATATCTGAAAGAGCCACACAAAATATCTTAAGTTTCCAGAATTTTCAATGTAAGAAATTTCATTGGTACTAAATTACATGTTGGAGAGGGTATGTGAGGCTTTAGACATTTTGAAACTCTTTGAGACATTAAAATACAAACAACACAGTTATAACAACGTTTATTAATACTGTTCATGGGAAAACATCTATTTCCATATCCAGCAACTCACATTCTGTGGCAGAAAGGAAATCGTGGTAAAAACAGGCTGCTCTTGTTACTTGGAAAATCACATACCTCTTCCTGATCTCTTACAAGCTGTTAGCTACAGCTGGCCATGATAACAAGCCCTTAAAAATCACAATGCCCTTTAACATCTAAATTGCCATTGCAACATTCCTACTAAATGCTCAGCATGACTGGTGATGTTTCAGAAGCATGCACACAGCTGGTGCCAAATAAAACAAAAAAGTAGTAATTTGTAAAGTTCATGTCCTAGTCCAAATAGTTGGATAAAATGTTCTGTAAGGATTTAATCTTATGAAACAAATGGTTGCAATTAGTTTTTTCAGGGATTATTTTTAAATGTTTCCATTTTATTTGGTGCTGTTTTAAATATCTCTTTATTTTTGTATTTAGCTGGACATGTTTCAAAAGCCATTTGTTATGACCCCCTGTTCTGTGGCAATTCTTTTGTCTAATGCATTAGTGGAATAGCACTGTCTAAAAGTGATGTAAACCAGATCGGTTCAGCCAGCAAGCAAGGCTGCTGAGAGTCACTCCAGTGACCCGAAGAAAATTTGCAAAAGAGCAGCACATTCAGTATCTATCTAGAACCAAATGAATGGGGAAAACGCACTATTGTGTTCAGAACTTTACTCTTTCTGTTCCTTTCTTGAAACCCCCCTTGGTATGACTCCATCTGTAGACCATTTGAACATGCAGTGTTTTTCAGATAGCAGGGTTAAATTGAATAGTATGTGAAAGATCAGATTTCTTTTTTTTTCCAATTCAAACTGTGAAACTTCTGTTCTTATTTTTATCCTCAGAATATTTTGATTATGGGATAGTTAACTGCCCAAAGAGCCTGAATTGACCCTTGCACTAAAGGAGAATCCAAATGACCTCAGTTGAATTTTACAAGGGTGCAGGCTACCCAGGGAATGTTTGTGACTTTTATACACCTATATAAATAACAATATTTGGGCTGAAGGACATCTCTATTGAAGATATGACGTTCTTATGCTTTTGGGTAAGGTTCAGGAGCTCACTAGAAAATGATCTCACATTTCTCTGTCGGTTTCCTTTCAAAATTAAAAAAAAAAGATTGGAGCTTTCACATCTCCAAAGCAAAAGAAAGAATTAAGACAAACAAGAAGGAAGAAAAATCTTCCAGACTTTTTCAATGCACCATTCAGAAATGAAAAGGAGCAAAACATCATTAAAATAATTATTATCAGGTTACCTTCAGCAAGTGGTTAGGTAATACATCATTGACATAGCAGGTTTCATAAGGAAATTTTACTTCAATAAATATTATGCTGAAACTGCAAATTGTAACAGATGAAAAAAAAAAGAATATATTTCCTTAAAAATACTGTGGCAATCTGTGGAGAGGTCAAATTTGAACACAATCATTCAAAATTGTATACTAATTATACTACCTTTTACTGGTTTGAAAAGATGCCCTATAAGAAAATAATCAAGGTAAGGAGAGCTAATTAGAAAGGTATAGAT
The DNA here is from genome assembly GCA_020800305.1 of Porphyrio hochstetteri. Taxonomy (NCBI): domain Eukaryota; kingdom Metazoa; phylum Chordata; class Aves; order Gruiformes; family Rallidae; genus Porphyrio; species Porphyrio hochstetteri. The sequence continues at coordinate 108,377,630 of CM036907.1, forward strand.
ATTTTAAAAAAACAACAAACACAAATATTTTGGTTTTTAATTCACAGCAGTATTTCAGGATCCTAAAAATAGGACAAAAAGTCTTATGAAAGAAAATTTCTAATATCAAATCATTCTGATGAAGCTAAAAGGTCCATAAAAAACATTTGAAGAATATAGGGCCATTTTCCTTTCAGAAATGTTCTTATAAGCATTTTAAAACAATTGGGTTGGGTTTTAAAACAATTTTAATTCTAATTAGGATTGTCACATCTTTTTTATTAATAAAAATAGGATCCTGTGTTTCCAAGTGTGTCCTATCATCCTTGAGTTGGAAATCACATTTAGTGAACTGAAGTCAACCTACAGAATGAGCATCATTGCAGCAATGGAGTTACCCTCCCAGTACTTATTGTTGTGAAAGGAAAACACATTAGTATAGCCTATATTTGTGACTTTGTATTCAGAGGAGCTCATGTTTTAAGGCACACAAAAGAACAAGGATAATTTGTAAGGCTTCCCAGCGAGTACCTGGTTATTCTCATCATATTTGCATAGAGCTTTCTCTATGCCTTGAAAGAGAACAATACAAAACAAAATGGGCTAATTAAATTTTTTAATGGTTGATAAATGTGTCTCTACATAAATATGTATGATCTATGTGTTTAGTTTCCTATAATGAGTATTATTTTAAAGAGAAAGAAAACATCAGGCCACATAAATGTCAGTGTAGAATGGAGATATACGAGGTTTAGATGAGATCCATAGAATCAAATATATTTGTTTCAGGTTCCACTTGAATTAGTTTGGGATATAATCACATCAGTGCATAACATGCCCTTGTGTTTCTTTGCACTGGAAGTGCAGCAGGTGTGACTGAGCATTGCACAATTCAGGAAAAAGTTCATAACATTTTACCCATGAATTCCTGCAGAAAAGACAGAAAGGAGTAACGGATTTTCATCTAAATCACAGAATCACAGGGGATCATCAAAGACCGTAGTCTTCAGGAGCTGCAAAGACCAGCAGACTGTAATTCAGTTTCAGGTACCCTGTGGTACTGGGCAGTCGGGGGAAACTTGGCACTGAATTTAAATGAAACAACTCAACCAATGAGATGACAGTGGTGCAATGTGCAATCACTTGAGACACATTTTCACATTACAAGATGACTAGAAGTTATTTCAACAAAACAGACCAGACCACCCACATAACTCTTGTACCAAAACTTTAAAACTTTCCCAATTCTATAGCACAAATACCTCTTATATAAAGAGATAGCCCTCAATACTATGTGTTTAAACTTAAACTGTGTGTGGTGGGTTGACCTTGGCTAGATGACAGGTGCCCATGAAGCTGCTCTATCACTCTCTCCTCAGCAGGATGAATGCTCCCTTCCTGTTCCTCCTTTCTCTCAGCTTTTATTGCTGACCAAATGTCATACAATATGGAATATCTCTTTGGTCAGTTTGTGTCTCCTGTCCTGGTTATGTCCCCTCCAAAGATCTTGCCTGCCCCCCGACATATATCCCCAGTATGTGTGGGATATATATATTGTAGAGACTGCCTTGGTGCTGTGCAAGTAACTGCTCAGCAGTAGCCAGAACACTGGTGTGTTATCAGCACCTTGATACCTACCAATACAAAGCACAGCATTATAAGGGGAAAATTAATGCATCTCAGCCAGACCCAATATACTGTGGTACGTTTTTAGTGGTAGTTCAGGACAAGAGAAGGGTAGTCTAGAGGAAAACCTAGTTTTTATTTCTGTCTCCTCTTCCACACACATTTCTGTCTTTGACCTCACCATCCGTAAAATGAGAGTAATGGAAATCTTCTCATAAAGTACTTTGAGTCTGAAAAGGACTGTAAGAACTAGGACCTGCTTTTTAGGCTTCGAAGTACAAAAACTGTGGCTGCAGCTAGTATCTGGCCAATATTTTCAATCCTCAGAAGTCCTTCCCCTTTAGGTTGATAACTGGTCTCATTTGTGTCAATTCAGGCATTTGCAAATTAATGGAGTGGGGAAGAAATCTCATTTCTAGGAAGCTGGACTAATGTTCTTGAAGCATCCTCCTGATCATCACCAAATCCAGGTAAAAGTCTGCACTGCTGCTAGTCCTTGTTCCAGAAATGTTTACTGGTCAGGGTTTCCCTAGCTATCACCCTGACATTTGAAGGAAGGTGTATCTGTTAGTCATTAACTGCCTATACAGAACGCCCATCCTGTGAAGAAAAGGATGGCTTAAGCTCCCTTGTTGGTGTAGATACACGTGCCATTTCCTCAATGTCTTTGTCATGTTTGAAAATGAAAGAAAAAAGGGCTCAGAGACATTGTATTTTCTCTGAGGTTCAAAGGCAATTGTAAAAGAAAGTTAAGAGACTGATGCTTTCATTTAAGTGAAAGTAATTTTGTTTATATATGTTAAACTCCAACAGTCATGGTTATATCTTACATTTAGAAGTTTTTCCCATACTGAGGTCTTCAGTGGTGTTCATATCAGCCTTTTGTCTCCCCTACTCCCCTTCCCTTCATTCTTCCCCATTAAATCTGTAATTTTTCACTGTGTCTCATCAAAATTAGGTTTACTTGTTATTTAGTAGGAAAGGTGGCAGATATCTACATGGGTGAGATAGTGGTAGATAGTCTCACCTCAAGTGAGCTGCTGTAGTTCGTGTTCGTACTTAAACTTGCAGACTTTCTAAGGTCACTGAAGTGGGAACCATCATGTCTATTGGTGTGATTAGTCTCAATAATTTTCCAGAGCAAGGCTTCTATACTGATGAACACTCACTGTGGGGAAAAAAGAAAAAGCTGGTTTCAAAAGCCATGGCTCTCTGGAATGATTTCTTTAATATGGATTCATGACCACGACTGATAACTGTACTGTTTGTGGCCAAATCCATGTGATTATTTTGTTAAGCTACATTGAAGTGCAATTGGTATATAAAATTCCCCAGGAAATATATATGGATATCTGTTTAGCTGTTTCATCTCCTGGAAAGCAGTTCATGTCCCCTGCCACCTAATATTTGGATTCTGTTCCAAATGGCATTTTGAAGCAAGAAACCTGGGAGATAATCAGTGTGTCTCTATCTCAAATGCTATGTAGCATGCAAATGCTGAATGTAGTCCCTTGGACACTGCTGGCCAAAAGATTGTTATCTCCTATCCTTGATTCACATGAGTACCATGTGAAAGACCTGAAAAAAGCCTGGGTTTTTTTTGTCACTGTGGTTGCTAGATCCTGACTTTTTATCACTGAACTTTTCAGGGTAGGTTTCTTTTGTTGGTGCCACTGAGACATTACTGAGGCATTCCAAAACAAAAAGATCCATTTGCCACTTGCAGTTTTTCTTTGTACAGTCTGATGATACTCCAGAGCTCCTATACTCTAAGATATTTTCTAACCTCATTATCTTCTAGTTTAGATCAGTGTTCTGGCCAACTGTCAGATGGCTGTGAATTCTGCTGCTAATGAACTGTAAACTGTCCAGGGAATAAAATGTTGGCTTCACATTTAGTATACAGATTTGGAGATTTTTATATATGGGGTAAGAAATAGTGTTATACTTCTTTTTTTACATCTTTACAGGTGTTAACACTTAGACACATTATCCATAACACACCTGAGACAACTGCATCCTTTCAAGGATATCTTTCAGTCAAAGGAGGAAGAAAAGATCATAATTCACAACACATGAACACTCTGAATTCAACTCAGTTAAAGCTATGTCTTCATTTATATTGCATTGTAGTACACCCAGCTGATAAAGTTCTCCTTGAAATTTTGACTTGCACCATGAAATACAGTTCCTAGGAAGAACACAGCCTGGGCATAATTCTGTTTTCCTATGAAACCCCATTAGTATTAATATTCTTATGGTGCCATAGCTGAAATGAGAATTAGCTCAATTGCTTATGCTAACAAAAATAGAACGATGTTTTACAGCACTTCTGAAATTGTTTTCTGCAACTTGTTACTGTGAAAAGAACATCACCAGATATGCCTCTTGAAAGCTCCACTGTACAAAATGGTAATCTGCTTGGGCTCATGATCATGTGCTGTCAACCTGAATCCTGAGAGAATCTTGATGTGAATAGGAATCAAGGGACTAATAGTCAGATCAACAATATGTAATTAGCCACTGAATACCTAAATCCCAAACAGCACAGAATTCCACTGACCCCATTGCAACATACGCAGATGCAGACAACACTCATGTTACTTTCCAACTAGATTAGTTAGACAGGTAACAATTGCAAAGAGAATGTTTTGAGTAGACACGATATCTCTCTTGTATGTTGAATAAATATGAAAGGGAATGCTGACAAATTGGAAGGAGTATACCCTTCTCATGTCCTCTGAGGACAGAACAATAAGTAACGGACTTCAATTTCAACAAAAGAGTTTTAAGTTATCCTTTAGGAAGAAGATTTTACTGCAAAGATAGTAGAACATTGGAACAGTTTATTTAGGAAGACTGTGGAATCCCCGCTTTCTAGAGGCTATAAGAGGGTTAGCTAAACATCTGTCAAGTACGGTTACAATGCATTTATCCTCTGTTTGGCCAGGGGAGTGTGTTACATGGCCTCATAGGATTTAATGATAAACAGTGTGCTGGTTTGGCTGGGGTAAATGTCCTTCATAGTAGCTAGTATGGGGCTATGTTTTGGATCTGTGCCAGAAAAAATGTTGCTAACACAGAGATGTTTCAGTCATTGCTGAGCAGTGCTCACACAGACCTAGGCCTTTTCTGCTTCTCACACCAACCCACCAGTGAGTAGGCTGGGGGTGCACAAGGAGCTGGGAGGGGACACAGCTGGGACAGCTGACCCCAACTGACTCAGGGGACATGATAGGGTGTCATGCTCAGCATTTGTCTTCCCAAGTAACTGTTACATGTGATGGAGCCCTGCTTTCCTGGAGATGGCTGAACACCTGCCTGCCCATGGGAAGTAGTGAGTGAACTCCTTGTTCTGTTTTTCTTGTGTGCGCAGCTTTTACTTTACCTATTATACTGTCTTCATCTCAGTCAACGTGTTTTCTCACTTTTACTCTGCTCTCATCCTGCCACAGGGGCCAGTGAGAGTGGCTGGCTGGGGCTCAGTTGTTGTCTGGGTTTAAGTCATGACAAACAGCAACTTTTAGCTAGTGGAATAGTTCTTGCTAGCAATAAAACAGTATGTATTTATCCTAAAAATCCACTATCATATCTTAAATCAGTGGATCAACTTGATAACGTGGAAGATCTTGGTAGCAATGTAGTTTAGGTCACATATTCAAATCAAGATAGATATTCATGGTCTTTCCCAAGAAGAAATGGCTCACTTACTTCTGCAACAAGTTGTACATTACATTAATGTTTTGTATTGATGTGTAACTTTGTGGAAGAGTAATCTGACTACAAAATAAGCATGAAATATTTAACTCCAGCATTCATCCTACTCTGGATGATGGCCTACCAATATGGTAATTTGATATAAAATGTACCAGGCTATTTAAATCCACATATGGAGCATGGAAATGACAGATCTTGTTCAAATCTACTAACATTCAATAAATTAATGAGTGCTATATCTCTAAATCTGTTAATTTTGTCTATTTTAAATATCTGCTTTAGTACTGCATCCTAGATTTGCCCATTTGTCCCTGATGACTGTAAGAGGAATCTAAACATCTAGGACAGAGAAAGATGTTTATACTGTAGAATACTGAAGTTAGATCAGATAAGTCTTTGACTGGATTATTGTCCTGATATTGACTTAATAATATCAGCCATCTCATTATTGGTCTAACACACATCCTAAGAAAATGGAAAAATACTATAGCAGTTGAGCAGTGGGCCAACCTAAATCAAACTACCTAGTATTTGCCTAGGTCAGAAACACTCACACAGGCAATTATTGCAGCTCAGCTGATATACAATAACTGCTTAAGCCACAGTAATAATATAGTTTTTCCAAGCCCCAAGGCCTTTACTTTGGAGATAGGTGTAAACTTATCTGGATTTTGGCCTGAGCAGCTTGTATGATAGCATGCAATTGCATCCATAAGGACAATTACATTTAAAACTCCTTTACATCATTAAAACACATGAAGTAGTTCTGGTAGAGATGATTCAGGACCTAAAAGTCTGTTCTACATGTGTTGCTATTACTGTATTAACTGCCATGACTGACACCCACTAAAGACAATTACGGTTTTTGTCTCACCCTTTCCATGCCATGCATTCTTTTTGGCATGGATGCATTTATTTAAAGTATATATGTCCTATATTCTTTTAGTATTAAAAGTCTCTCTCAAAAGTACACCACCTTGCACTTGAGTTAAGATAGGCACGGTAAAAGGTATCATAAAAATTCAGTCTTTCATTGATCTCATTTCAGAATCCAAGCTTGGCCAGTGTCTGTCATAGTAATCTAAGGAGGAAAAAAGTTCTGGTTCTTTTTTAGTTTCTTGAAGAAGTCCACTTCCTCTGATCAGACACAGAGAAGCATTTTTACCCCCTTTCAAACTCTTCAGGACTTTTTTTTTTTTTAATCTCACCACTTCTAAAACACAATTTGAGTCAGAATCGTTCTCTCCTGGAGTCTTGTTGCCTCTTTCATTTTTTTTTTTCTTTCAGGGAGACAAGAAGTTCTTTATGGACATGTTGTTTCTTTAAGTTTTTATATGTTGTTTCTGCACACTTGCCTGTTTACTAGACGATAACAAGGAAGAGAGAAGAGGGACCAATAATGGAAAATAATGATGGGGGGGAATGGGGATTATTAAATACTCTTGAACCTCCAGAGGCTACATATTTCTATCGCTACCTCTGGCACCAAAAATACTTGGCATGAGAACAACTGTCTCATTTACTCTTCTTTAGTGCAAAGACAGAAAGTTACTGGTAAGATTTTGTACTACCCAAGCAAATTAAAAAAAAAAAAAAGGATTGTTTCACTAATTGTCATATCTGTACTGCACAGACTTCTTCCTTATGTGCTTTTCAAATTAGCGACACAAAGCATATTAAACTGATTAATAGCTGTGTGAATTCTGGATCAAGCCAGTTGAAAACAATGGCTTGAACTTGTGTGTCTAAAATTATGGGGCATTGAATAATACTGGTAAAACAAGAACATATTTGTAATCAGTAAGGAATTAGTATAAAAATTTAAATGAAATTGCTATCAACTCAAATTTATGTTACATCTTTGCATCGTTCATTAGGGTAAGCTTTTTGACCTAATGAAGACCTTGGAGTATATTAGGGAATAGGACATCCAAATAAACGTTTGTGCAAAATGTAAGAAGGACCAGCTAACACAGTCCCAGAAGTGTGTGATGTCAGCTAAGGGAGGGAAATTTGAGAATGCGGGAGCGAGGCCTTGAGGTGAGATGGTATTTTGATTTATCACGAATCACTACAGCCCCCATGAACACGAGGAATTAAGGCTCCCAGAATACAGTTGCAGTACAAATGCCATCTGTCCTGTTTCTGGGTTGAATCACTTGCATGCAATTTGTTACACACCAGACACACTTTGGGGTATTGTAATAATTACAGTATATGGTCTAAACTGCTCATAGCTTTGTGCAAAGATGAAAATAAGAAGAAATATTATGCCTACAACATAGAAAACTTGAGCTCAGGAGATTTTTATTTTTTTGTAGACTGTCTATGACTTACATTATCTTCCTGCAAATTCTTGTGCCTTGTCTTGACCATCTGCATAGCAATCCATATTGTTCCAATGGTCTACTAACACATACAATTAACTGTAGGTGTAAAATTTTGCAAGGTTAGCACTGTAATTTCTTTCTGTGCCTCACTTCTTGAAGAATGTCAGACCTTCAAATGTAAGGAAGGGATCCATCTTTGCCTTCTTTTTTGAGGTTGTGTCAATCTAACAGTACAGCTGTATGGATCTGCAAGAGGGATGATGTGTGACAGGATGGACACACATCTCCATGTGTTCTCTGGCTATGGTCCAGCACAGCAACTTCTCCAGCTTTGAGGGAGCTAGGGTAAAACATACGCAAGACAGGAGTAGTGAGAGTATGAGATACCACAGCTGTAAGCAGGACTGTGAGGAAATGGGTCATATGGTGCAGAGCAGCAGAAGACCAAACCCAGATTTTTGTCCACCATCCATGCTTCAGCGAGCTGTTGAGAGTGGATAACTTGCTTTTCCTCCTTGCAGTCAGTGCTACTACTCTTAGGCCTTATGGATGGTATTCATCTTGCTTAGCTTTAAAGCTGACAGCACAGATGTCTCCAAGTACTCAACGTAGCCTCTCTTTATAATTCATAGAGGACACCTTGGGGTGCAATTGATCTAATTCTAAAGTAGGCATCTAAAATAGGCTAGAAAAATCATGTCTCAGAAGTATAATATCAACCATTTACTGGATTTGAATTTGATCTATCTTATCCATGCTCAGTATGTTATACAATAATTTGTGCATTTATAAGTATCTTCATTGCCTGTGTCATCCTGAGGAAGGGTCTTAAAAAGATTTGCAGTCATAAGAAAGAAGAACAGATGGTATAACAGCTTCATCTGGCAATGACTAACATATACATATGAGGCCTACTCAGGACTTATGCCTTTCTCCTCTAAGTAATTGAACAGCTTCTTAACAGGACAGCTGGAAAGACTGCTGAGCCCACTTCCATTCTTCTGGACATGGTGATCTATAGCGGAAACAGAACAGAGGAACTCGGTTTCCTAGCATGACGAATTTTTTTCTCACAAAATCAAACACAAACAAGGAGAATATAAATACTGTACTACCAAAAAGAAAAAAAGTTTCTGTGTTCCTTTTGCTTATTACAGTAAATGATAAAGTTCATCAAGCAGGGATAAATTGGAAGTTGATTTGTTAGTGATGAAGAAAGAAGATGGACAGAAACACTCCTTTAGCAGAGAAAGAATATGTCTGAGTGAAAACTTTGATTTACTTAATTACTTTCTTGTATTGTATTCAACATGAAACAGTCAGTGCAAATCTAGTGACTCATGGATGCTTTCAGAAAGCTTCAGGCTTAGTTTCAGTGTTGCATAGCAGCTTCCCCTGAGTCTGTGCTTATTGACTTATTGGAGTTTCATGAGGTTTTGGAAGATTTCAGATTTCTCTGTCAGTGTGTAGTATACTATTCTAAAGAACATATTAGTACCTGTAGGTATCCAAAGACCTTTGCAAATCTATCTTCTAAAGCAGTCCTACAGGACATCAAGAGGCTGCATCAGGTCTGTACAGATGATGTCCATAATGGAAAGCCAGGGTTAGAAGTTTTATCCTAAAGAATAAAATTAATTACACTGAAAAAAACTGTGTACCACATGATGTTACAGCCACTGATGGTACTTCAAGCTTCAGAAGTGAGAAAGGTATTCTACTTCTTTTCCTTGTTCAGTGCAACACATGACAGTTTTTGAAAAGGTAGCATTATTGGTGGGATATAGTAGTACTTAGAAGCTCCAGACTATATGATCTATGCCCTGAAGTTGCCAATATAATAGAAAAAGTTTCATCTCCATTCTAGTACCTGAGGCACGAAGAGATGAAGTAATATGTCCAAAATCTGCAGCAGAATCAGTGTTCTTCAAGTCTGCCACTTTAACCAAAAGAGCTCTTACTGAGCTTGACCAATGCTCAAGAAATGTCTGGATAATGCACTGAGTCACATGTTTTGACTTGACTGGACCTATGTGGAGTCAGGAGTTGGATTCAATGATCCTTATAGGTCCCTTCCAACTCAGGATATTCTGTAATTGTGTGAACAGATCTTGCAGCACCTGAGGAAAGTTGTTTTCTTGTAGGTGCCAAAGATAAAGCCAGTAAAACTATTTTGAATTAAATCACTGGTAAATAGATTCAGGAAGGATTGAATTAATACTATAAATCTTGGTACTGATCACAGTATGTAGATAACACTGAGAGTTGGGGCCAGGGCCGAAGACTTCCATGTATGCAGTCCCCAGTAAGTTCTAACTTCAGGCTAAAATCATCTTAATACTGTGTCGAGAGAATAAGTGAGCTCTAATATGAGGGTCTTTACATGCTCCAAAAGAAGCCAGTTCAGCTAAGTTCTCAAAAAGTGGAAAAAGGGCAATTGAGGGATATTTTTATTTTTGTAGACCTAGGTGAGAAATCTACTCATATTTACCTGCTACTTTTTTGGCAGAGAGGAACGTCTGGGAGCTAAAAATGCTGAAAGATGTTCCAGGAAAGAAGCATAAACTATAAAATCTAATGAACACATAGAGACAAGGCACATTTAGAAGAAGACTGTACAAGGACAGGTGGAAATTTAAATTCAAAGCAGGTCTCACTGACTTTTCTAATAGAAGAAAAAACCAAACCAAACCAAACAAACCACAACATAGAAACAAAAACCTTTTGGGGAAGCAGGGAAAGAAAAAACAAACAAAATTAATTCTCTGCAAGAGACTGAGAAGACAATTTCTTCCATGTAACTGTCAAACCTTAAAGACGGACCTTGCTTAGCTCAAACTTCAATTGAAAACAAGAGTTAGGAACACAGAAGTGGAACAATTTTCAACCTACACAAAACTAATCTCAAAATACTCTTTTCACCACTAATCCTAAATGGTTTAAAAGACATCTCTGTACAAGGTTCTCCAAAGGCTAAGGTAGAAGAAATATATATCCTGCTCAGTGCAAGTACCACTTAATTATACCAGACATTTCCTACAAAGCCACCAATGGAAACTGGAAATGGTCAAAGTTTTTTAGTAGAACCTCACTGTAGTCACTGCTACAATATTCTGTAATTGTTCTTCTTTATACCTTATTATGTTTTTATCATGTAGTACCTCAGCATTATATACACACTAGTAAATTCATCAGAGGTACCTAAAGTGCTACTTAAAAACCCTGTCTTTTTAAAAAAAAAAAAAATCCCAGGATATTTTTGTTTGGATTTGGGTATTTTTCTGTTTTGTTTTGATTTTTTGATAATTCTTGCCAGTTAAAATCCATTTAATTGCTTCATTTTGAAGTCTCACACAGAATACTGGAATAGGCTGCCCAGGGAGGTGGTGGAGTCTCCTTCTCTGGAGATATTCAAGACTCGTCTGGATGCCTATCTGTGCAATATGAGCTAGGGAGCCTGCTTTGGCAGGGGGGTTGGACCCGATGATCTCTCGAGGTCCCTTCCAACCCCAATGATTCTGTGATTCTGTGAATTACAGTGTAGACCTGAAGGGAAAGTTGCTCGTGTAGGGGTGCATATGAGCAATAAGAAACTGGAAGTAATAGGAGTTATGATAACACCTTCAAATAATCCTGCTCCTGAGTATGGTTTGTCATGAAACCACAGCTCGACTTCCTGGGTCACTGCGTCTGGCCTACTTGAAAGAACAAAGCAATTCAGACCCTCCTGCAGAGATTTGCTCAACCATCAGTCTTCTACAACCACCAGCCTGACTGACAGGTGCAACATTCCTTTTTTTCCTCTAGCTAAAGCAGACAATACCACAGCCCTCCTGTGCACAACAAAGACTGTGAGAAGCTATTCTATATGTTAACTACCCTTTGTATAGCCAATATGATTCCTACTTTACATCTGCTGTGTTCACCTAACTATACTCCTCAAGGTCACAAAGCTCAACAAAGCATTTTATACCACTCTGCAAAAGGGAAATATTCCACCACTGGGGTTTTCTAGATGTGGGTTAATTTGCTTCTGAGTCCACCACAAATACTCTTTCCCATTCAGTTTATTTATAATCTTAGCATCTGTACCCTAGGGAGAAACACTACCAGGCTTTGCAACCAAGCCATTAGGCTATATATCTGGAGTGTACCTTACTCTGAACCAAAAGATAAGGGCTCTGTGTGATCAGAGGGCTGAGACAGAAGGTGCAATGATATATTTGAGCACCAGGGATCAGATGCCTAACAGTGACGAGGCAAAGAATTGGAAACAAGTTTCCCTGTGGGTCCTGGCATTTTCCGGACATAAAGGTGACACATGCTCAGGCTAGGCTTGGGAGAATGGATTTATATAGTGCAGACAAACACATCTGCTGCATGTGTAGTCCTCTAGCGTTGGATTAAACACTGTCGGGGTGGGGATTGGAGGGGGAGAAGAGGGAAGAGAAAAATTTGTTGTCCCCAGGTTGTTCTTTAATGGAAGATTATTTTGCCACTGGAGACTAGGGAGAGTTACAACAGCTCCCAAACTTGTCCTAAAACCTAACTTCACCCAGGTAGTCTGTATAGGACTTAGAAAAATCCCCACGTACAAGGAATGTCAATGAAAAACTTTCTCCTTTGCCAGGTCCATGCCAGCTGAATGCAGATTTTTTTGGCCTGAATACCAAACAGTGAGAAAAGCATATTCTTCCAGAGCAAAGTGCATAGCTCAGTAAGCAAATTAACACTGTTTTTTTCTCTTTGTCCTATCAAGAGAACAAAGTTCACCTTCTGTGTGTCCTATCTCCTGTGACTGTATGCCTGCATATTCCAAGTTTTTCAGTTCTGAGACCTACCTAAAAATTGATTATATTTTCATTAGAATATAAATAGGCATCTTTAAGTTTCAAGTAAAGGAAACTCAAAATGGGTAGAGAAATTGCAATTTAGGGGGAAAAATAAGGGGAAAAAAGAGGAGTCTTTTATTTAGTCTCCCCCTGCCCTCTCTGTCTGCTGGGAAGGAAATTGAATAGTGTATTGGTTATCTGAGTAACAGAAAGCTCAGATATTCCCGTCTGGTCCTTAGGAAGTTGTCTTTTTGTGCCACGGCACAGCTCCTCACACCCGTCTCCTCACAACCTTCTCTCTCGGGCTGCAGGGTCCTAGTTGCTTCTATGATTGTCTCTATACTGCTTGCCAAAACAGAAAGCTCTCATAGCTTTCTGTGAGGCCAGGCCCCGTAACTCCATGGGGAAGGAGCAGTCTCCCCTCCTTCCACCTGACCATTCTCTGCTTGAACCAAAACAATATACCCCTAAGAACAAACCTCTAAAACAGATCAAGTAGGTTTGTGAAAAACAGCTTCAATAACCTTCAATCTGCAATTATTTCCTGCTGTGTCCTCAATCAACAGTAATGATGGACATGAATCTGAAGAAAACATCTGCACCAGAACACGTCCATAATTTATACAAGCTAAAACACTTTCATTGCTAGCCCTTCTCTATCTACTGAATGCACAAAGCCAAATGTCCTCAGGCTTCAGGAAAGTTTGCATTTGTAGCTGAACTTTGTGGCTTATATCCAGCTCTGATTAGCAGCCAGACTTTCTGTGTTGGCCCCTCACAGATGATGTGTTGCAAAAGCGTCATTGAGATATTGCTTCTTCCTCACTTTCTCCAAGTATTTTTGGTTCAGTCTTTATATGTCATCACAGCTGGCCACTTTCCTTATAGTTTTGGAGGCAGATATACCTTGGAGGCAGATGTACATTCAGATTGCTTGGCAGCAGAGGCTGTATTGCTGGAGCCAGGAGAACAAGATTAGAAGGTGAGATAAACATATGGATTTTTTTCTCTCAAATAAAGATTGGCTTCTGTAGTACCTTAACTGTGAAACTTTGGAGCCTCCAAAGGGCCTCGGAGCTATGAATTTATAGGAAAGGGAACCCTTTTTTCTCAAGTTAAAACATCAGGTACTTTCTACCATTTTTAGTACTTACGATACATCAAACAGAAATGTGAAACTTGTATTTATCACTCAACGCAAAGACCATTTGGGACATATAACAGATGGGCATTTTGATCAACAGTTATTGGTCAATAATAGGGAAAGTGGTTAGGAGTCCTACAGAGAATGTAGGAAGGTCCTAGAGACCATACTTATAAAGATAAGCAATAATGAAGCATTATCTTGAAACAATTTGGGTTGTATAAAACAGAAGTAGAGTCATTTACCTTTATGGAAAAGTTTGCATATGCCATGTTTTAAGAATCTTAAAGTGGAAGCAGCCATATCTGTGTATACTGTGCATAGGTTCCTTTGCAGCTATTTCATAGCATAAGCATACATGCAAACTTGTCTTTGTAGTGAAGGTGATGAAACAGCTTTTCTTTTACACAGCTTCCTTCTACAATACTAAAAAGGCTATATTTAAAAGGCTCTATCATTTGCTTAGCATATGTATGTAATATATGTATTTTGACCCACTTCTAAATCTAAATAAAAGTAGTGAGCTGCGTTCTCTTTCTTCTCAGTATATTTCTTCAGGTAAAGGTGTTGCTTTTGCTCCTATTTGGGATCAAATGAGTTTTTGAAGCCCCAGAGCCATCTTTGAAAAAAAAAAATTAAAAAGCTTTGATACTTCAGAATACCTCAATATTGTTTAAATGGCTGTGGCTGTGTTGTTAACAATGAAATAAGAAATAACACTATTAAAATCAAAACAGGATAAGTCAGCTCAATGTGAATACAAAATACCTTATGTTCAATCTGCAGGTAAATAAAGTGGCAAAGAGTTAGGATGCATTTAGGTCCCAATCCATCAATGTACTTAAACACTTTTAGCATTAACCATACAAGTGCTTTGATTGATTTCCGTTGAACTATTCTAAATCTGAAGTACTTTGGTAATGACTGAACTCACTGCTTTGCAGAAAGGTATGGAGCTATAGCTGTAAATATTCTGTTCTTCCTAGCACAGGGACAAAAGAGTGTGTCAGACAAAGGACAGTGGGCACAATGAAGAAGCAGTGCCCTTTTGGAAAGCTGTAATTCTTATAAATATTGGTATATGCTTCACTTAAAAATTTACTAAGCTGTTATTGATCTGGTGCAGCAAATATGATACAGAAAAGACTCACCTGGTGTTGGTTTTACAAGACAGATATTACTTCAGTAGCTGAGTGGCTATCATTCCACATGTGAAATGTTAAAGTAGTACACAGTCTGCCAACAATTAATTATTTAGTTGCAAGCTGGTAAATACATTTTTTAAAAAACTCTCCTGAGAAAATTTACCTACAAAATTAAGAAACTATGAGTGACATATCAGTTTCTATAGATTCCCTTCCTGCACTTGCAAGAAAGGTAAGTTAGGCTTACAGTGTTTCTATGTTACAATATTGGCCAAATTTGTCTTTGCAAAGAGAAGTGCTGTAAGAGAACCACTTAAAGTGCATACGAGAGGTGTTGTGCTGGGAATTTAGAAATTCTTGAGTTAGACAGCAAATCTGTGATCTAGGCTGTGCAATCTTTACAGCAACTCCACTCAGTGTTTCCACAAATAAGTTCATGTCCCAGGCTTTAGAAAAATATACAAACCTACAAAAACATCACTCTGTGATTTGATTCTTGAAGCAGTAGACTGTGCCTTAAGGCTCTGCAGAATAAAGGTTTTAAAAATTAAGCTTCAGCCTGAAGCATTATTGTCCTTGATAGAACAGCAGGAGATAAGGACTGCAGGCAAAATTATCATAGCCTGAAGCCAACCCAGCTGCAACAGGAGAGGGAAACAGGAGCCAGACAACCCAACAGATTCATAAGCCAGAAGCAGGACAGCGGTATGAAAAGCTGAACCCAGCCCAAACTGGAACCACTACACTATCAGCAATTGGAATTTTGGGGTTACAGTAAGGCATTATTTGATTTGTGAAGAAAAGATGACATAACTGTGATTCACGCATTAGGCTCACTAGGAACTGAACACTGGAAAGAATTGTTAGAGTCATTTCCCACTAGCATTCTATGAGGAAATAAGACCTGCAAATAACAACAATAACAACAACAAAAAAACTGCTTTGTAAGAGCATGATTAAGTTACAAGTTAAGTAATCCAAAGTTTGGACTAAAAGCACTCATAAGCCTGGCCAGTCTTTTTCTAATCCCTTGTGTGCATATGTTATGAGATGACCATTAATTGTACACTCATTATTTTCTGGATAGGAAACCTTCCTCATTGAAGTGCACAAAGTGGATGATGTTCACTAAACAAACGCTTAGAATTGTCTCTTTTTTGCCAATAAATGTTTTTCCTGATCTCATTCCTCTGTTCTTCAAGATAACCTAATTGGTTTGGCAAAGGTTTTTTGAAAAAAACAGATATAAATGAAAACAAACAACAAACCAAAATGCAACAGCCAGAGCCAGGTACCCAGTCTGGAAAAGCATAACTGAAAAGAGTTTCTCAAACTTATTAGTAATTTTTAATAGTTTCTGATGATTATCAATGACATCGATGATGGAATTGAGTGCACCCTCAGCAAGTTTGCAGATGACACCAAGCTGAGTGGTGTGGTTGACACCCTAGAAGGAAAGGAAGCCATCCAGAGGGATCTTGACAGGCTGGAGAGATGGGCCCGGGTGAACCTAATGAGGTTACAACACTGCAAAGTGTAAGGTGTTGCACTTGGGCCCGAAGAATCCCAGACATAGATACAGACTGGGAGAAGAGCTTCTTGAGAGTAGCCCTGCTGAGAAGAACTTGGGGATTCTGGTGGATGAGAAACTTAACATGAGCCAGCAGTGTGCTCTTGCAGCTCGCAAGGCCAATGGTATCCTGGGCTCCATCAGAAGAGGGGTGGCCAGCAGGGACAGGGAGGTGATTGTCCCTCTCTACTCTGCCCTCGCGAGGCTCCATCTGGAGTCCTGTGTCCAGATCTGGGGCCCCCAATACAAGAAGGATGTGGAACTGTTGGAGAGGGTTCAGAGGGCCACAAAGATGATTAGAGGGCTGGAGCACCTGCCCTACGAAGAGAGGCTGAGGGAGCTGGGCTTATTCAGTCTGGAGAAGAGAAGGCTGTGGGGGGACCTCAGTGCAGCCTCCCAGTACCTGAAGGGAGCTTATAAGCAGGAGGGGATTCAACTTTTTAAAAGGATAGACAATGACAGGACAAGGGGGAATGGATTAAAAATAAAGGAAGGAAGGTTTAGATTAGATATTAGGGGGAAGTTTTTCACAGAAAGAGTGGTGAGGTGCTGGAACAGGCTGCCCAGAGAGGTGGTGGATGCCCCATCCCTGGAAGTGTTCAAGGCCAGGTTGGATGTGGCCCTGGGCAACCTAGTGTAGATTGTCGTGGTTTTGCCCCAGCCAAGGGCCGCACCCCACACAGTCGCTTGTACTTTTAAAAGGAAGGGGGAGGGAAAGTTGGGGGAAGGGGAAAAGGGAAGGAAGAAAGGAGGAAAAGAAACCACAACCTAGAAACCAGAACCACGCAGGTTGGGATAAGGATAGTTTACTAAACAATAACAGAAAACTAGATATAACAATAACATAAGTTTAAAGCACAAAATAGATGAAACTGGTGATACACAATGCAATTTCTCACCAAACCACACAACTCAGGCCGCACAGCTTAGAGCCCGTCCCGGACAACCCGACCGCCCCAGAAACTGCACGTCCTGGCGTTGTCTCCCCCTCTTCCCCCCAGCCCCCCTTATACCGAACATGACGTAACTGGTATGGAATATCCTCTTTGGCCAATTCGGATCACCTGTCCTGGCTGCGTCCCCTCCTTTCTCACTAGTAAGGAAGTATGCAGAGCTGAGAAAGGTCCTTGATTGCCCGGCAACAAATCGGAAAACATCAGGGTGCTATCAGCACTATTCTCATGCTAACACCCAAACATGGCATTCCATCCACTGCTAAAAAAAGTTTAACTCCATCATAGCTGAAACCAGGACATTATCCACCCCTTATTCCATACCATTTACGTCATGACCAGATCCAACAATTTTCTTTGGGTACAACCAGTTTCGTGTTTCACACACCCATATATGTATGTACACATGTATGCACACATATGTGCATACAGATCTTATTCCCTCAGTCTGTGAATCATCCCTCTGAAGTTGTTGAGTTCATTTAGTCCATGATTTCCAGGCTCCATTTGTCGTAACAGTTTCTCAGGATAGTTGTATGTTCCATTGGCTCGTTGCACGCTGCATCTCAGGCTCTTGACTGATACACCTGGCATGGTCCATGCTCATAGTCTGTGGGTCAGAGTTTATTTTCAACGGGAGCAAAAAGTTCTTGAGAGGCCAGGCTTTAGTTCCATCATCATGGCACTCATTCTTCATTAACTTGTATGACTCCGGCTATAATGCTATGGTACAACATACAGCAATCATAACAATAATGAATATACAATAATGGGTTATTTGGCAATTATTATAATTTCTACTTTATTAATTATATTGGCTATTCTCACCCAAAATCAAATCCCCTTGAGGTACACATCGAACTTCTCCATCCCTCTGCATTACCCACCAAGTACAGCCAGGTCCTTGAGCAAAAACAATTCCAGACATGGGTTTACCTTTGCCTGAAGCAGGAATGACCCAAACTCTCTTTCCCAATACACTCTTCATATGCACTACTGGCACTCTGTCTCCCTCTACAGTACGTGGAAATTTTGACTGGGCAGGGCCAGCCCGATTGGTAGATCCCCTAGAGTTAACTAACCACGTGGCTTGGGCCAAATGTGTATCCCAATGCTTGAATGTCCCACCACACATTGCTTTCAGTGTAGTTTTTAAAAGTCCATTATATCGTTCAATTTTCCCAGAGGCCGGTGCATGATAAGGAATGTGGTACACCCACTCAATGCCATGCTCTTTGGCCCAGATGTCTATAAGAGTGTTTCGGAAATGAGTCCCATTGTCTGACTCGATTCTTTCTGGAGTACCATGTCGCCAGAGGACTTGCCTTTCAAGGCCCAGAATTGTATTTCGAGCAGTGGCATGGGGTACGGGATATGTTTCTAGCCAGCCGGTAGTTGCCTCCACCATTGTAAGCACATAACGTTTGCCATGGCGGGTTTGTGGGAGGGTGATGTAATCAATCTGCCAAGCCTCCCATATTTATATTTCATCCACCGTCCTCCATACCAAAGGGGCTTTAACCGCTTAGCTTGCTTGATTGCAGCACATGTCTCACATTCGTGGACAACTTGTGCGATGGTGTCCATGGTCAAGTCCACCCCTCGATCCCGAGCCCATCTATATGTTGCATCTCTCCCTTGATGACCCGAGGTATCATGGGCCCATCGAGCCATGAATAATTCACCCTTACGTTGCCAGTCTAGATCTACCTGAGCCACTTTAATCCTAGCAGCCTTATCTACCTGATGGTTGTTTTCATGTTCCTCCATGGCCCGACTCTTAGGTACATGGGCGTCGACATGACGTACCTTTACAACAAGTTTCTCTAACCG
This sequence comes from Porphyrio hochstetteri, assembly GCA_020800305.1. Lineage (NCBI taxonomy): Eukaryota > Metazoa > Chordata > Aves > Gruiformes > Rallidae > Porphyrio > Porphyrio hochstetteri. The sequence continues at coordinate 108,396,759 of CM036907.1, forward strand.
AGCAGAGATATCTTGCCATAAGTCATCAGCCCATATAGGTTTGCCTCTACGCTGCCAGTTGTTCTTTTTCCACTGCTGCAACCACCCCCACAGGGCATTCGCCACCATCCATGAATCAGTATAAAGGTAGAGCCTTGGCCACTTTTCTCTCTCAGCAATGTCCAGGGCTAACTGGATGGCCTTCACCTCAGCGAACTGGCTTGATTCACCTTTTCCTTCAGTGGCTTCTGCTACTCTTCTTATAGGATTCCATACAGCGGCTTTCCATCTCCGATGCTTACCCACAATGCGACAAGACCCATCAGTGAACAGGGCATATCGCTTCTCATTCTCTGGCAGTTCGTTGTAGGGTGGGGCTTCTTCAGTGCGTGTTACCTCCTCATCCTCTGGTGACATCCCAAAATCTTTGCCTTCTGGCCAGTCTGTGATCACCTCCACAATTCCTGGGCGATTGGGGTTTCCTATTCGAGCCCGCTGTGTAATTAGTGCAACCCACTTGCTCCACGTAGCATCAGTGGCATGGTGTGTAGAAGGAACCTTCCCTTTGAACATCCAGCCCAGCACCGGCAGTCGGGGTGCCAGGAGGAGCTGGGCTTCAGTTCCAATCACTTCTGAGGCGGCTCAAACCCCTTCGTAGGCGGCCAGTACTTCCTTTTCTGTTGGAGTATAATTGGCCTCAGATCCTTTGTAGGCCCGACTCCAAAACCCCAGCGGTCGACCTCGAGTCTCCCCTTGTGCTTTCTGCCAGAGACTCCAGGTCGGGCCGTTCTCCCCAGCTGCAGTGTAGAGCACATTTTTAATATCTGTCCCTGTCCGGACAGGCCCAAGGGCCACTGCATGGACTATCTCGCGTTTGATCTGCTCAAAGGCTTGCTGTTGCTCAGGGCCCCATTGGAAATCATTCTTCTTTCGAGTTACATGGTAGAGTGGGCTCACAATGAGACTGTAGTTTGGGACATGCATTCGCCAAAAACCTATAACACCTAAGAAAGCTTGTGTTTCCTTTTTGTTGCTTGGTGGAGACATAGCTGCTATTTTATTAATAATGTCCATTGGGATGTGACGACGCCCATCCTGCCATTTTATTCCTAAAAACTGGATTTCTCGCGTAGGCCCCTTGACTTTACTTTGTTTTATAGCAAAACCGGCTTCTAAAAGGATTTTAATTACCCTGTTTCCTTTTTCAAAAACTTCCTCTGCTGTGTTGCCCCATACAATGATGTCATCAATATACTGCAGGTGCTCTGGTGCTTCACCCTTTTCCAGTGTATTCTGGATTAGTCCATGGCAGATGGTGGGGCTATGTTTCCACCCCTGGGGCAGACGATTCCACGTGTATTGGATGCCTCTCCAAGTGAAAGCAAACTGTGGCCTGCACTCTGGCGCCAGTGGGATCGAGAAGAAAGCATTCGCAATGTCGATTGTGGCGTACCACTTGGCTGCCTTCGATTCCAATTCATACTGGAGCTCTAACATGTCTGGCACAGCAGCACTCATACCTGGAGTGACTTCATTTAGGCCACGATAATCTACTGTCAGCCTCCACTCTCCATTGGACTTCCTCACTGGCCATATGGGACTATTAAAGGGTGAGTGGGTTCGGCTGATCACTCCCTGATCCTCCAGTTGACGAATCAGCTTATGGATGGGAATCAGGGAATCTCGGTTAGTACGGTATTGTCGTCTGTGCACCGTCGTCGTAGCAACTGGCACTTGCTGTTCTTCACCCTTCAACAACCCCACAACAGCAGAATCCTCCGAGAGTCCAGGCAAGGCACACAATTGTTCAATTTCTTCTGTTTCCAAAGCAGCTATTCCAAAAGCCCATCGGTACCCTTTTGGGTCTTTAAAATACCCTCTACGTAGATAATCTATACCTAAAATGCACGGAGCTTCTGGACCAGTCACAATGGGGTGTTTTTCCCAGTCCTTCCCAGTTAGGCTCACCTCAGCCTCTAGCACAGTTAGTTGTTGGGATCCCCCTGTCACTCCAGAAATACAAACAGGTTCTACCCCTTCATGATTCGATGGCATTAGAGTACACTGGGCACCAGTATCCACCAGAGCTTTGTACTCTTGTGGGTCTGACGTGCCAGGCCATCGGATCCACACAGTCCAATAAACCCGATTGTCCCTCTCCTCCACCTGGCTGGAGGCAGGGCCCCTCTATTGCTGCTGATCATATTTGTTTTCCACTGGTTGCATAAAGGACTTAGAGGTCCCTTCAAAAGGATCAGGCACATCAGACATATAGGTAGGCCTTCCAGTTGGTCTAGGGAACTGCCCAGTAGAAACTGGTGCAGCCTTCTTCCTGGCAGAATCTCGTTGTGCGAATGTTTTACCCCGCAGCTCATTTACTCGTGCTCGAAGGGCTGAGGTGGGCTGCATATCCCATTTCCTCATGTCCTCTCCATGATCAAGCAGGTAAAACCACAATGTACGTCGTGGTGTGTATTCTCCCTCTTGGAACGATGGACGCTTTCTCCCAGTAGCTGCAACATTGCTCCATACGGGTTGGGAGTTGGACACATTGTTGTCAAGTCGTTGAACCAGTTTCTCTACTGCTGCAATAACGGAGAGGGAAACATTGTCTTGGTATTTCCGGAGTCGGCAGGCCACCTCATTTACGGTTGGTGGATCCATATCATTCCAGTCAATTGCTGCCAGTGAATTGGTATACCCTGCTGGTGCACTTCGTACAACCTTACGCCACATATCTGGAGTGCATAGGACTTCATCGGGATCAGAGGGAAGCCGTGAATTGTCCAGATCATAATAAATTATCTCCCGTACAGCTAATTCTCTCAGGTGCTGGACAGATGTCTCTATGCTGTTACACTTAGGTGTCTGGCATGTAATATATTCCTTTATGGGATATCTTTCCTGCACACTTGACAGTAGTCGCCTCCAGAGGCTGAGGATTTCCGGCCTCCTCCCAATTGCTTTGTCAATTCCTCCTTCTCTAGCTAGGGATCCCAACTGCTTGGCCTCTCTGCCTTCTAATTCCAAACTACTGGCCCCGTGATCCCAACATCGGAGCAACCAAGTGATAATGTGCTCACTTGGGTGGCGAGTGAAATCTTTTCGAACCTCACGCAGCTCACTCAGAGTCAGGGATCGGGTAACAATCTCTGGTTCTGCCTCATCCTGAGATGATCCCGGTTGATCATCATCCTTATCCGTCACTATACGAACTGATTTCTTTGTGCATTTCCTCTTTTGTACGGGAGCAACAGACACTGGTGTGGATTGGTTTTTCAGATCATCTGCATTGTCTGCTGTAGAGATTACAGTAGCTGCAGTGTCGGTCACAGGGGTTGCAGTAGCTGCAGTGTCAGCCCCAGTGGTTGCAGCAGCTATAGTATCTGCCAGTCTGTTTCCTTTCCCTTCTCCCTGACAGTGCTGACAGTGCTGACAGTGCTGCCTGCTATCAAGCAGTGTTTGATAAATAGTGGCCAGAGCCCAGCACAGTGCAGTAAGGTGTCCATCTCTGGGAATCCTACAGCAATTTTTCCTTAGGTATGCAGTCACTTGATCGGGGTCTTGTAGCTGTTCAGGAGTGAAATTCCAAACCATCGGGCGTGAGAAAGTACCTAGGTACTCGCCCATACTTTGCCACATGCCCTGCCACTCGTGATTATTCTGTCTCGGAGAAAGCTCTTCAGTGGTATTCATAAACCTATGCTTGATATATAACAAAAACTGAACCATCTGCACCAAACCTACCAATAGCAAAATGCTAGTTTGAATATCCCAGAGATATTGAAGATTTTCAAAAACTGCCCTAAGAGCTGTTGTATTTAGCCCAAAGGAAAAGAAAGCAGTGCCCCCACCATACCGGCTGCTGTTATTAACCCCTCCCTGTCCAAAGAATGGACAGGACAGCAAAACCTCATACAGGTACCAGCTTAAGCTCATGATCATCGATATTATTGTATCATAGACCGATATCATAAAATACACTATAATGATGTATGGGAACAAATACGGGAGCCACAGACCTGAGAGAGTAAAGAATCCTGCCAGGATTGTATACAGCATGCGGTGGTTTTGCTGCCACAGCCTTGTAAATAAATACCACAACATCGTGACCAGAGATTGCTTAAACAACAGTGCTTATCTTAATTGCGATAGTTAGGGTCAGATCTACCGTTATCCCAACCGTTCGTGCCCCACGTTGGGCGCCAAAATGACTGTCGTGGTTTTGCCCCGGCCGAGGGCCGCACCCCACACAGTCGCTTGTACTTTTAAAAGGAAGGGGGAGGGAAAGTTGGGGGAAGGGGAAAAGGGAAGGAAGAAAGGAGGAAAAGAAACCACAACCTAGAAACCAGAACCACGCAGGTTGGGATAAGGATAGTTTACTAAACAATAACAGAAAACTAGATATAACAATAACATAAGTTTAAAGCACAAAATAGATGAAACTGGTGATACACAATGCAATTTCTCACCAAACCACACAACTCAGGCCGCACAGCTTAGAGCCCGTCCCGGACAACCCGACCGCCCCAGAAACTGCACGTCCTGGCGTTGTCTCCCCCTCTTCCCCCCAGCCCCCCTTATACCGAACATGACGTAACTGGTATGGAATATCCTCTTTGGCCAATTCGGATCACCTGTCCTGGCTGCGTCCCCTCCTTTCTCACTAGTAAGGAAGTATGCAGAGCTGAGAAAGGTCCTTGATTGCCCGGCAACAAATCGGAAAACATCAGGGTGCTATCAGCACTATTCTCATGCTAACACCCAAACATGGCATTCCATCCACTGCTAAAAAAAGTTTAACTCCATCATAGCTGAAACCAGGACAAGATCCACGCCTGAGGTTGGTGGCCCTGCCTGTGGCAGGGGGGTGGAGCTCTGTGATCCTTGGGGTCCCTTCCAACTCATACCATTCTATGGTTCTATGAATAGTGAGTCCTAGTAGCAGGTAACATTAGCAGCCACATCTAAAACCAATTACCTGCAACCTTCCATTCTGAATCTTCTCTTGTTCTCATGGGCTATCTACTGTAAGTTCAAAAACTGTATACATAACTCCTATTATACTTTAATTTAATATCTTTTTTATAAAGATAATATTTATATCAGATTGTAGAATTACAGTTACTGAATTCATAAAGATATGTGTGTCATGCAATGAAGTGTGTCTGTCTGATGCACATGGGTTATCAAATCTCAAATGTGGCCTGCTACTAAATGGACATGAGTATTTTCTTGGGAGATTAACTCTCCTCTTTTCAGTCTGTGATATCTTAATCTGACTGAAACATCTTAAACGCAGCATCTGTCTTTCACAACCGTGAATCGGTACTGCTAAACATGAGAAATATTTTCCAGGACTAGAAGAAGCAGTGCTCTTTTTCTGTCTGTCTGACAGAAACTGAACTGGATCATGTATAGAGAGAACCCTGTAAGACCCAAGGAACATTGAACTCATCTTGAAAAAATTTTAGTCACTTACACTGTCTTCCAGTAATTTTTGGAAGAAATTTTTCTTCATCAGTCCTTCTTTATTTTCCTACATGGAGGCACAGAATATTTAAAACGAACAGGTGCAATGTCATTATGGTTTCTGAGAACAGGAGGAAGAGTCACAACTTTATGCAACACAATTTCTGCTTGTGCTAATGTGGGACACCAGGGAGTGTGGCAGTAATGTGAGGACTTGTAATTCTTCCCTCTGGTATGAATCTAATAGCATAAAAATACAATATTTCATGTCTGACTGGAGTAAGAGATGCTACAATGTTCAGAATTGCTACCAATATTTGGGTGCTTGCCTAAATACACCAGTATCCATCAGTTTTCCCGTAGAAGACCATAGGCATAATTGTGAAATCACTATATTACCATAAAATGTCAGCATGGAAAGTTAAATGTCAATGGATTTGTAACCAATAGTAGGTACAGTACTGTATTTTCTTTCTGTCTGATAGTCCTTGTGTCTGCTTTCCTCTTTGTTTATAGCCACCAGCCTTGTTGTAATCCAGTTCACAGCATTTTACTGAATTAATATGGCCAAGTCACAGAACTCATATCTATGTTTTTACATCGCAATTAAACTGCCTGATTTTATTCTCCCAATCATACATCCCACATAAATGGACATGTTTGGATTTGCCCTGTGCAAGACTTTTTTCTTAAATTTCACTGCCTTTCTTAGTTTTTGGCATGAGTAGAAAGTGACACTCCATGTCTCATCTGTAATGAGTTACCAATTGTTTCTGCTCATATTATGGCTAGACTTAAAAAAGCAACTTCTGGATGTTCACATACCAAATAAATTCCATATTCCTATGAACATCTAACAATGATGACTTTTATTGGGGTTATATGGAAAGAAATGTGTGAAGTTAATAAAATCCCTTGAGGAGTTGTTTCACTCAAATCTGTTTTTCAATACATATTAATCTGAGAAATACTTTATTTTTACTACTTGTCTTGAAGTATTTTTCAGGTAGCTTTTTATAATGTGGAGTTTATGAGCTGTATTTCTAAATAACTTCTAGGGTTTTGGGATTTTTAAATTATTTTCTCAGTTATGCTAACAGTAAAGAAAAAAAATGAGCTAATTATCAGAAAACTTTATAACCTAGAACTCATTTTTTAAAAATCACATTTCTTGCTGTGGGAAGAAAACTCACTGTGGAAATCACACATGAAAACCCTGGGTGCACATTCCTACTTGAAACAAAGTGATGGATTCAGGTGCAGATATGTAAGACGAATAAATATCTTCCTTATACACTTCAAAAATCATGCTTTTGGCAAATATACTAGGATTTACTTTTTTCTGAAATGGGGTATCGTATCAAACCAAAGTCATGGTGACTATTTCTAATAGTAAATGCTGATTGTTGAAGCTGTAGATTTTATCATTAGTGATACCTTTTTATATCGGCATGCTTTGTTACACGAGTTGGGGCAAAGCACTGTGTGCTCTGAACTGAGCCACACACCTGAAGACAGGAAGCAGCAGCAGCAACACACTCCCATAAAAGCCACAGCATTTCAGAGGACCTGTCCCTTTCTGGAGCTTTATCTTTTGCACACAACCTTTTTTGCATACTCTGGAGGAAGACAATAGACAGCAATCAAAATGTTCTCCATTATTAAGAATAGACAGGAGGCTCCCTAAGGAAAAAACCCAGTGACTCCAGATTTTCACCAGGGGACACTTTTCTCAACATTGTTAGAGCACATTGTTATTAGTCCCATAGGGAGCAGATTAGGTCATCTACCATTTGTCATCTTGTCTGCACTGCTCATTTAGACCTTTTGTCTCAGCAATGGAGAAAGATAAATGGAAGAATTCCTTTCCTGCCATGACTGTCTCCCCAGTGACAGCAGAGAAGTGACCTGGCCAAGTGGCCTAGTCTAGGTATCTAATTTTTGGGAGAAAAAGTAAAATCCGATGCTTGTTATTCGTGACAATTTAAAGACACCTATTTAAAGACATCTTAATTTCTTATGTCTCCACACTTCTAAAACTGATGTACCATGTGTCTCATGAACAGATGAGCTGTTTAATTTTCTCAGAATTATAAAACATTTTACTCATAACCCACCATCTTGCTGTGGAAATGGAGAAAAATATAAGTGAACACTTCAATGGCCAAAACTGGAAAGAAGTTTTGCTAGACAGATGCTTACTATAGCATGAATGTTTAAGCGTATATCTCCATCTTTAGGCAATGAGATGTTCTGATACTAGCAGAACTAGTAAACCTTTATCTCCATTGGGTCCTTGCTCTGAAAACCTCTGCACCCTCCACTGGAGGAGTAGCCCCTTCCAAGGCTTGCTGTGACAAACCTGGGGGTGCAGAAGAGCAAGCGCTGAAGAGCAGAGAACTGAGCTACGTGCATGGGCTCCAGTCAGCCAATCCATGCATGCCTGTGGGCTCTCAAGCTGTCAACCAACAGCGTGGCCAACAACCATGTTCCACTTGTTTTTCCCTTAGTGGAAAGGGACAATCTGGGCGGGCCAAGAAAGCAGAGGTGTTGAATAGGTGGCTGAGGGGCTGGTGCCGCCTTATGAACTTCGGGTTTTTCAATCATGGGGCGGTTTACTCAGCACCTGGCCTGATAGCAGCAGACAGGTGCCACCTGTCTCCAAGAGGGACAAGAATCCTAGCTCAAGAGCTGGCAGGCCTCATTGACAGGTCTTTAAACTAGTTAGGAAGGGGGAAGGGGATATAGTGAGGCTTGCTAGGGTAGAGGAAGTAGCCTCTAGCTTTATACTAGATTCGAAGGGTGAAGAGGGAGAAATTCAACAAGATAGAGAAGGGCTTGGGGATGCTGAAATTCTACAAGATTGTAGGGAAATACCTCTAAAGTGTCCCATAGGAACTTCTGGGGACTCCTCAGAGGAGGTAGTATTGCTGACCCCCTTTCCGGAACCTTTTAATGTCCCTCTAGGAGGCAGTGGGGGAAAACTTCAGATTCCTCCCAGAGGTTTGAGGGAGGGCTCCTCAAAAAAGGTATTGAGCCAGAAAGCCCAGCTGAAGTGTCTTTACACAGTGTTGATGGCAGAAGAAGCTAAAGGCCAACAGCACAGTGGCAGACTTGGGAATGCTGCTCCATGTGGTAGTAGGGAAAATTCTGTGGATTGCCTTGAGGACTCCTCACTGAAGTCACCACTGCCCAGCCCCTGTTGGAATTCTTCCTGTGACCTGTTGAGGATACCTGTACCTGCTGCCCCACTAAAATGCCTTTATACAAATGCACGCAGCATGGGAAACAAGCAGGAAGAATTAGAGATCTTTGTGCGGTCGCAGGGCCATGATCTCATTGCGATCACAGAGACGTGGTGGGACAGCCTGGATGACTGGCATGCTGTCATGGATGGCTATGTGCTTTTCAGGAAAGACAGGCTAGGGAGCATAGGTGGAGGAGTTGCTCTTTATGTTAGAGAGCAGTTAGAATGTATTGAACTCCACATGGGGAAGGATGATCCATCAGTTGAGAGCTTGTGGGTAAGAATCAAGGGGCAGGCTGGTGTGAGTGACACTGTTGTGGGTGTGTACTACAGGCCCCCTGGTCAGGAGGACCGAGTTGATAGTGCGTTCTTCAAGCAGTTGGAAGTAGCCTCGAGATCCCAGGCGCTGGTCCTTATGGGGAACTTCAATTACACAGATATTTGCTGGGCAAGCAACAGGTCCAGTCATACCCAGTCCAGACAATTTCTGCAATGTGTAGAGGACAATTTCCTGCTGCAGATGGTGCAGGAACCTACAAGGAAAGGGTGGGTACTGGACCTTGTTTTAACCAACAAGGATGGACTCGTTAGGGAAGTGAAGGTTGGGGGCAGCTTGGGACAAAGTGACCATGAAATGGTAGAGTTCAAGATCCTGAATGGAAGAAGCAAGCCAAAAAGCAGGACAGCTACCCTGAATTTTAGAAGAGCTAACTTTGATCTCTTCCACAACCTAATAGGAGCTATCCCGCGGGCTACGCTGTTAGAAGGCAAGGGAGCCTGTGAGAGCTGGCTAGCATCTAAACAGTGCTTCTTCCAAGCCCAAGAATGGTGCATCCCTTTGAGCAAGAAATTGGGAAAGAGAGGCAGAAGACCAGTGTGGATGAGCAGGGAGCAAATGAGTAAACTCAAAGGGAAGCAGAAGATCTATGAATTGTGGAAAAAGGGTTTGAGCACCTGGGAGGAATATAGGGATGTTGTCAGGGCCTGTAGGGACGAGACTAGGAAGGCTAAAGTCCACTTGGAGATGAAACTGTCAAGGGACATAAAGGATAATAGAAAGGGTTTTTTTAGATATGTGAATAGTAAGAGGATGGCCAGGGATAGTGTGGGTCCCTTGCTGAATGAGGCAGGTGTCCTGGTTACGGAGGATGCTGAGAAGGTGGAGATACTGAATGCCTTCTTTGCTTCGGTCTTCACTCCAAAGGCCCCTCGGGACCCACGGACACTGGAAGAAAGTAAGAGAGTTTGGGAAATGAAGAGCTTCCCTCTGGTTGAGGTTGGGGTGGTTCAGGAGCGTCTCAAAGGGATCAATGCATATAAATCCATGGGCCCGGATGGGATACATCCACATGTGATGAGGGAGCTGTGGAGGTGATTGCGGAGCTGCTTGCTATCATCTTCAACAGGACTTGGAGAACAGGAGAAGTGCCTGAGGATTTGAGGATAGCTCTTGCATCAGGAAGAGTGTGGCCAGCAGGTGAAGGAGGTGATCCTCCCCCTCTACTCTGCCCTGGTCAGGCCCCACCTGGAGTATTGTGTCCAGTTCTGGGCTCCCTGCTATAAAAAGGACAGGGATCTCCTTGAGAGAGTCCAGAGAAGGGCTACGAAGATGTTTAAGGGCCTGGAACATCTGCCGTATGAGGAAAGGCTGAGTGAGCTGGGGCTGTTCAGCCTGGAGAAAAGAAGACTGAGGGGGGACCTAATTAATGTTTATAAATATCTTAAGTATGGGATGCAGGGGGAATTGGCCAACCCCTTTTCAGTCATCTGTGGAGATAGGACAAGGGGCAATGGCTGTAAACTGGAGCACAGGAAGTTCCGCACCAACATGCGGAAGAACTTTTACACAGTGAGGGTGACAGAGCCCTGGCACAGGCTGCCCAGGGAGGTGGTAGAGTCTCCTTCTCTGGAGATATTCAAGACTCGTCTGGACGCCTATCTGTGCAATATGTGCTAGGGAGCTGCTTTGGCAGGGGGATTGGACCCGATGATCTCTCGAGGTCCCTTCCAGCCCCTGTGATTCTGTGATTCTGTGATTCTGTGATTCTGTGATATCACTCCAGTCTTTAAAAAGGGCGAGAAGAAGGACGCAAGCAATTATAGGCCAGTCAGCCTTACTTCTGTCCCTGGATAGGTGATGGAACAGCTTGTTCTGTATGCCATCTCCAACAGTTGGAAGAGAAGAAGGTCATGAGGAGTAGTCAGCATGGATTCACCAAGGGGACTTCATGCACAATTAATCTCATAGCCTTCTATAATGTCATCACCAGCTGGGTAGATGGAGGGAGAGCAGTGGATGTCATCTACCTTGACTTCAGCAAGGCTTTTGATACTGTCTCCCATGACATGCTGATAGAAAAGCTGAGAGAGCATGGGATAGATGAGTGGACAGTGAGGTGGGTTGAGAATTGGCTGTCAGACCAAGCTCAGAGGGTCGTGATCAATGGAGCAGAGTCTGACTAGAGACCTGTGACTAGCGGTGTTCCCCAAGGCTCAGTGTTGGGTCCAGTCCTGTTTAATATCTTCATTGACGACCTTGATGAGGGAATAGCATCCACCCTCAGCAAGTACGCCGATGATACAAAGCTGGGAGGGGTGGCTGACACACAGGAACACTGCGCTGCCATCCAGCAAGACCTGGACAGGCTGGAAAGCTGGGCAGGGAGAAACCAGATGAGGTTTAAGAAAAGCAAGTGCAAAGTCTTGCACCTGGGAAGGAATAACCACTTGTATCAGTACAGGCTGGAGGATGACCTGCTGGAGAAGAGCTCTGTGGAGAAGGACCTGGGGATTCTGGTGGATGACAAGTTGGCCATGAGCCAGCAGTGTGCCCTGGTGGCTAAGAGAGACAATGGGATCCTGGGATGCATCAGGAGGAGTGTGGCCAGCAGGTGTAAGGAGGTGATCCTCCCCCTCTACTCTGCCCTGGTCAGGCCCCACCTGGAGTATTGTGTCCAGTTTTGGGCTCCCTGCTATAAAAAAGACAGAGATCTGGAGAGAGTCCAGAGAAGGGCTATGAAGATGATTAAGGGCCTGGAACAGCTCCCGTATGAGGAAAGGCTGAGTGAGCTGGGACTGTTCAGCCTGGAGAAAAGAAGACTGAGGGGGGACCTAATTAATGTTTATAAATATCTTAAGTATGGGATGCAGGGGGAAATGGCCAACCCCTTTTCAGTGGTCTGTGGAGATAGGACAAGGGGCAATGGCTGTAAACTGGAGCACAGGAAGTTCCGCACCAACATGCGGAAGAACTTTTTCACCGTGAGGGTGACAGAGCACTGGAATAGGCTGCCCAGGGAGGTGGTGGAGTCTCCTTCTCTGGAGATATTCAAGACTCGTCTGGACGCCTATCTGTGCAATATGAATTAGGGAGTCTGCTTTGGCAGGGGGGTTGGACCCGATGATCTCTCAAGGTCCCTTACAACCCCTATGATTCTATGATTCTATGAATCTCTTCCTTTCCATTCTCCTTTCTACACAGCTAGAGATTGTCACAAAGTTTCAGTGAGCTTAGTTACTTCTAAGATTTCTGTGTATTTTCCAAGGATGCTTGGGAAAGGCTGTGACTTAGCATTAGGCACTGACAGTTGGCCATGTCTGAAAAAAACCCCTAAGTTGTCATCATAAGTAAAATGTCATCCAGGTATGAACATAGACAGTAAAGCTACAAAGCACTGCAATGTTAGTAAAGGACTTTGAACCTTACCTTGTTCAGGACTTTGAACCTTACCTTGCTCCTCGAAGCTGTGTAAAGTCACTGGGTGGCAAAGACCGTCTTCAGCCACGAATTAGTGCAGGTTTACCCTCTGCCTAACCAAATCTGACACCTAATGTCACATATTAACATTATTTCTAAATCTATGAGGCATGTTTGCCCTAATAATTAATCTTCTTTGGCATACATTCAATCAGTATTGATGGAAAAGAACATATGTTGTTTTATTTTGGTTAAATAAAAATCAAAAACATTCCAGGAAATTATATATTTTTCCTAACAGAAGACCAAATGCAACAACTCCCTAGCTCTCCTCCTTTTTTTTTCTTTTTTCTTTTTTTTAAATAAAACAAATGTCTGTTAGACCAGAGGATGTCTTATCAATTTACCAATGTGTTGATGCATGTAAAAATTGTTAGAGTTCCTTTCAGAATCACAGAATCACAGAATCGTAGGGGTTGGAAGGGACCTCGAGAGATCATCAGGTCCAATCCCCCTGCCAAGGCAGGCTCCCTAGCTCATATTGCACAGATAGGCGTCCAGACGAGTCTTGAATATCTCCAGAGAAGGAGACTCCACCACCTCCCTGGGCAGCCTGTCCCAGGGCTCTGTCACCCTCACTGTGTAAAAGTTCTTCCGCATGTTGGTGCGGAACTTCCTGTGCTCCAGTTTGTAGCCATTGCCATTTGTCCTGTCCCCACAGACCACTGAAAAGGGGCTGGCCATTTCCCCCTGCATCCCATACTTAAGATATTTATAAACATTAATTAGGTCCCCCCTCAGTCTTCTTTTCTCCAGGCTGAACAGCCCCAGCTCACTCAGCCTTTCCTCATACGGGAGATGTTCCAGGCCCTTAATCATCTTTGTAGCCCTTCTCTGGACTCTCTCCAGGAGATCCCTGCCTTTTTTATAGCAGGGAGCCCAGAACTGGACACAATACTCCAGGTGGGGCCTGACCAGGGCAGAGTAGAGGGGGAGGATCACCTCCTTACACCTGCTGGCCACACTCTTCCTGATGCATCCCAGGATCCCATTGTCTCTCTTAGCCACCAGGGCACACTGCTGGCTCATGGCCAACTTGTCATCCACCAGAATCCCCAGGTCCTTCTCCACAGAGCTCTTCTCCAGCAGGTCATCCTCCAGCCTGTACTGATACAGATGGTTATTTCTCCCCTGGTGCAAGACTTTACACTTGCTTTTCTTAAACCTCATCTGGTTTCTCCCTGCCCAGCTTTCCAGCCTGTCCAGGTCTTGCTGGATGGCAGCGCAGTGTTCCTGTGTGTCAGCCACCCCTCCCAGCTTTGTATCATCAGCATTTCAGCTCTGATCCATACTGGAATACCAGAAATGTCTGTATAAATATATGGAAATGCATTTCTTTTTCTTGAAGAGTGTGATAGTGCTTTAAAATATATATACTCTCATTTCTTTTTATATCAGCAGAAATTATTTCCAGAAGAATGGTGCATTAATTTGTCCTTTGCTTTTCTTTTAACATTCTTCCCAACTTTGCTTTATGAAGGCAAAAGCTTCTCTGCCATTGGATTTTGCCACTATGCATTAGCGTTTGGGAGACTGATGGCATTTTCAGATCCACATCGGAAACTTTTTTACCCACAGAACTTAAAACATCTTTGCATGTCATAGCTTGGCAACATAGAAAGCCCAGGTGATTTTTAGAGAACTCTGGAACAATTGCTAGCTCTACCACAGCACATCAGTTGTCTGTGATTGGCCATCAGTGGATAAGTTTTCGTTATTAACATGTTTGAGCATGAAAAACTATTATGAAATACCACAAAATTAGCTTTGTAAAACACAGGACAGTCTCTGCTGATGTTTAATTTAATTCCAAATAATTTTAAATCATTGTTTTGGCCAGAATAATAGTCTTCTTTATAATTAATTCCATAATGATAGGTTTTAAAACTTGAAACCTATTTTAGTATTTGAAGATATTTCTTTTCCTGTCCACAATAAAGAGTTTATTTAAAGAAAAAAACAAAGCCAAAATGAATATTTTTTGTTTCCAGCCCTTGTTCTAGCTCCCTTTTAAAGAGGAGCTTCTTTTATCAGACTTCCTTTGAAGGTTGCATAAGATACAGCCAAGATGTTAGATCATACTACTGACTTCAAGCATTGACATGCCATAAAAACGTACTCAGACTGCAAAGTTATCAAAGTCACCCGCGTGCTTTCACCTTTTGCTAGTTCTTTTATTTTGCAACATAGAATCATAGAATCATAGATTGGTATGGGTTGGAAGGGACCCGAAGGATCATAGAGCTCCAACCCCCCTGCCACAGGCAGGGCCACCAACCTCAGGCCTGGATCTACACTAGGTTGCCCAGGGCCACATCCAACCTGGCCTTGAACACTTCCAGGGATGGGGCATCCACTACCTCTCTGGGCAGCCTGTTCCAGCACCTCACCACTCTTTCTGTAAAAAACTTCCCCCTAATATCTAATCTAAACCTTCCTTCCTTTAGTTTTAATCCATTCCCCCTTGTCCTGTCATTGTCTATCCTTTTAAAAAGTTGAATCCCCTCCTGCTTATAAGCTCCCTTCAGGTACTGGAAGGCTGCACTGAGGCCCCCCCACAGCCTTCTCTTCTCCAGACTGAACAAGCCCAGCTCCCTCAGCCTCTCTTCGTAGGGCAGGTGCTCCAGCCCTCTAATCATCTTTGTGGCCCTCCTCTGAACCCTCTCCAACAGTTCCACATCCTTCTTGTATTGGGGGCCCCAGATCTGGACACAGGACTCCAGATGGGGCCTCACGAGGGCAGAGTAGAGAGGGACAATCACCTCCCTGTCCCTGCTGGCCACCCCTCTTCTGATGGAGCCCAGGATACCATTGGCCTTGTGAGCTGCAAGAGCACACTGCTGGCTCATGTTAAGTTTCTCATCCACCAGAATCCCCAAGTCCTTCTCAGCAGGGCTACTCTCAAGAAGCTCTTCTCCCAGTCTGTATCTATGTCTGGGATTTTTCCGGCCCAAGTGCAACACCTTACACTTCACATTTGAAGTGTTGTTTTGGACACTATTAGAGTGTGCTAAGTTTTAAATGTAAAACTAATTTGCAGCAATGGAATTGAATTAAACTAACTTTAGTAGAAAAAGGCTTTTGCTGAAGATGCTCTCCTCTAAATTACTGCTTGGAATCTAGGGACAATGAAAAGAGATGTGCTTTCCTGGTAGAGTTGGTCTTCCCAAATAGACAGATTTGACAGATCATTCAATTTTAATGTTAATCAATCAATCAAGACAGTCCAAGTATGAAGATAAAAAGTTTTTTCAACTGCTATATTGATCAGTAATGGGGTTCAGACTTTTATAAGTCCATAATTTGGTGGAGCGTGGTGATTTCCCTGGGTGAAAAGAACGCTATGGAAATTCCTGACAGCAACTGTGCCTCTTGTCTTGGATTAGTGTGAAGAAAGTCAACCTGTGGAGAGACAACTTGGCTGTTGAAACAAACCTTTGAATAACAGAAAATAGGAATTGTCAATGCACTGGGTGGTTGGTATATTTGTCATATTCATCTCACTGGAGGTGGCAATAGCTGATTATTGAATAATGTAGGCTGAAGGTGTTCCTCAGTGCCCAGTCCCTTTTGTTCCAGGATATTGTATGAGTCAGGTCTGTGTGGCAATCCTCCACAAAATGAAATAGCAGGAAGCTTTACTTAGGTTTTGCAGAATTTATTTGTTTGTTGGCAGTGTTACAGAAAGGAATGCACAAGATATATTTGCTTCCTTCGCAGGTTCACTTTTTGACAAGGTAAAACATTGACAGTAGTAGATGGCTATAAAAATAAACCCCAGTGTGTGACCTGTTATATGCATTTCAAAAACTGGAAGAGCACAGCAGGTTCTAAAAACTGATTATGCACTGTCTACAGGGCTGAACTCAAGTGAAATGCTGCATTAAAACGTTTAAGTCCTCCTTTGAATCATCAGTACTAAGGATTTATTTTTTTTAAAGATGAACTGATCAGTGTAACTAGTCCTGATCTACTTGATTTTATGCAAAACAGTTATGATTAAGTGTTTTCAACTTATTCCAAATAAATTATTAATATTTTTTAAAATATTTTTTTCAGTTTTTTGCTGCTGTAATAATTTCACAGTCATTGAGGAATAACAGTCTACCATCCTGACATAATACATTAATTTACTAAACAATAAATTGGAATAGTTGATTATCTGTATCTTCCTACTCTCAAGCACCAGGTGTTCTCACCTCTTTAATATATTCCATTAAACTGAGAAGGAAGTTTAAAAAAAAAAAGAAAGAAGGAAAGAGACTAATTTCCCAAGATTCATTTAATGGATTTGTGCTGGTTTTAATTGGGATAGAGTTAATTTTCTTTGTAGCAGTAGTACGGGGCTACGCATGGGGCTGTGTTTTTCATTTGTGCTGAAAAAAGTGTTGATAACATAGTAAGTGAGATGTTTTTGTTGCTGCCAAGCAGTGCTTACACACAATGAGGACCTTTTCTGCTTCTCACCCCACCAGTGAATAGGCTGGGGATGCACAAGGAGTTGGAGGGGACACAATCAGGACAGCTGACCCCAACTGACCAGCGGGATATAACGTACCACATGATGTCATGCTCAGTATATAAGGGGTTGGGAGAACAAGAATGGGATGGGAGAACGATGTTCAGAGTGATGGTGCTTTCTTCCCAAGTAACAATTAAATGTGATGGAGCTCTGTTTTCCTGGAGATGGCTGAATGCCTGCCTGCCTATGGGAATTGGTGAGTGAATTCCTTGTTTTGCTTTTCTCATGTGTGTGATTTCGGCTTTGTCTATAAGCTGGTTTTATTTCAATCCACAAGTTTTCTCACTGTTCCGCTTCTGATTCCACTGGGGGAAAGTGATTTCCACATTCCACTGGGGGAAAGTGAGCAAGACCCTGTGTGGGGCTTAGCTGGCAACTGGGGTTAAGTTATGACAGGAGTGTGAAGAGCTCCATAAAAATTGTTCATAAGTAATTAAACTCCCATGAGTTCAGTAGTGTTTCTTATTAAGTATTTAGCAAACCATTGATATAGTTCAGGTCTTACAGAAGACATCTGGGAGTCAAGTCAGGCCCCATATCCTCTTTAAATTTCCCTCATTTAATAGCACCACTTAATGTAAAGAAAATATTTCATTTGTCCTTACCTTTCCTTACTTAGTACATGTATGATTAACATTTCTGAGTGTGTTGTGGAAAAATGGTCTTGTCACTTTTGTGTACTTACATTCAATATCAATTTTTATAAAAAAACCCTTTGAATTAATATGTTTCCAGCTTTTTAGAATACTTATTCTAGATACTTTCCAAAAAGCTTTTATTTCTAAACCATAGAAATCTATTCTTCATTGTTATGAACATTAAACAACTTTCCCTAGCTACCAGCTGCTACTCGGCACAGCTGTCAATATGGCCAACAGCCTTATTCAAGACCATTAAAATAAAAGACCACCTATTTTCTGCTACAAGCTACCACCTTTCACCCAAGATGATGCATAAAATGGACATGGAGTACCATTTACAGGATTAATATTATCCAGTGTTTACAGCTAATGGATTTGTGTTACTGCTTAATTTTACAAGGCCTCTTTTCGTCTTTTAATTTATCCTCAGGTCTGCTGCTTTATTTTTGTTCCATCATCCTCATAAAAGCCATTATCTTTCCATTAGCAAACCTGTTAAATAACTCTTCATATGCTCTTTGATCTGTCCAGCAGCTGTTTGCATTCTTTGTGGTGAGCTTTTCAATTACACTCAAGAAATTTATAATACAAGTTTGCTGAGAGCTACTTCGCACGCTGTGGTACATTCAATTAACATAGGATAGAAGAAATGTTTGCAGCCATGTTGCTGCTCTTTACTGCCATAACAACTCCTTGTTTCCTTCTCTTTTATGCAAATCAGGTCACAGACATCTGTGTCAGTGAAAATCCCGTAAAACTTTTTATGTAATAATGGACCAAAAAGATTTCTTACAACCTGCAGAAAAATAATTGTGCCTTATTTTTGCATTAAGTGGTTTGTCTGAAAAAATGCCTCTCCACATACTGGATCTTGAAAGTACTTTCTGAGTGAGTTTATGTTTTCCTGATTTCAAATGTCGTATCTTATTTAGTTATTCTTTAGTTTTTTGAAATATTATTCTGACTAGAAAATGTGTAATGTAACTCTTTTGTTCTTAAGTTGCATTTACTTTGTACCCACTGTGTGACCATAGTGTTCTTTAGTCATATCCAATAACAGTTTAGGAAAGAAACACATCAATTTGTACATTAAAATATATCACTGTTGCCTTAGCACTGAAGTGACCTCTGGGTTATGAGATTAATGAAAGCAACAATCTTTCAATTTGTCACTCAGATGTCAAAATACCTCTTCCATCACAGCCCACAGAGAGGTCATGCTATGAGTTTGTGTCCTGACGAGAGATTTGGCAGCGCAGAAAGGAATGCATCAGAGGATACGTTATGGAAGTCCTTCATGCCAGGAGAGAAGAATGTTCAGTGGGATTGTATTGTCTTTCCCAAAATCTAAGATTCTTCTGTTAGGAAGAGGTTCTTTACTGAAAGGATGGTCAGGCACTGGAACAGGGTCCCCAGGGAAGGGGTCACAGCACTGAGCTCGACTGAGTTCGAGAAGCGTCTGGACAATGCCCTCAGTCCCATGCTCTGACTTGACTGGGCCTGTGTGGAGCCAGGAGTTGGACTCGAGGAACATTATGGGCTCCTTCCAGCTCAGGATATTCTATGATTCTTTCCAGTAAGACCAAAAGGCCCATTTTTAGTCACACAACTTATCTGGCATCCTAATTTCAGGAAGCATGGACATAGGCTTAGGAACTTGAGGATGGACAATTTCTTTAAACTCTTCCTCTAGCTGAAAAGAATCCCTGATATCCACTGGCTTTCTAGGAGAGCAAGTTATTGGTCTCCATTAGTCTTGTCATGTTTCTTTTATCTGCAAAATAGTGACAAGTATAGCACTTATATTGTTACAGGGAACAGTATCCTGCCATGTTCTTTGTCTTCAGCAAGTCTTATAGAGGCAGTGGAAGAAAGACAAAGGGCATTTGTAAGGATGTATGTTCATGATCAAGAATATATGATCAGGGTCTACAGTGTATGCAGGAAACCCAAACTCACTGCCAAAGAGCAAGAAAGCAAGCTGGAACACATGTGGGACTCCGGTAAAGCATTTAGGTTTGCAGTAGACTGTTATTAGAGAGCAAAGCACTGGCAGATAGGACCCTCAGGCCACTATAAAGCTTGATTTTCACAATTGCTATACTATTACACTTTTCCTTTCAGACCATTTATACGTAACACTCAAGTTTCAAGATGCTTTTCTGAGAAATAACACGGTGTTATTCCAATTTCTCTTTTCCAAAAAGCCTTTCCTTATTTTGTGATGCTGAATTTAAATGCACTGTATGCTAATTTTTGATTATATATTTCCTGTGTGGTCCACTGTATATTCTGTGTGCATCTGAATCAAAGAATCACAGAATCACAAGGTTGGAAAAGACCTTGGAAGATCATCAAGTACAAACATTCCCATCCTAAATTAAACCATATCCCTAAGTACCTCATCTACCCTTTTTTTGAACACATCCAGGGAAGGTGACTCAACCACCTCCCTGGGCAGCCTGTTCCACACCCTCACAACTCTTTCAGTAAAATTTTTTTCTAATGTCCAATCTAAACCTGCCCTGGTACAGTTTCATGCCATTTCCCCTTGTCCTATCACCTGTCACCTGGCTGAAGACACCATTGCCCACCTCTCTACAACCTCCCTTCAGGTAGTTGTAGGTGGTGATAACGTCTCCCTTCAGCCTCCTCTTCTCCAGACTAAACATTGCCAGCTCCCTCAGCTGCTCCTCATAGGATTTGCCCTCCAGCCCCTTCACCAGCCTGGTTGCCCTTCTCTGGACGCGATCGAGGACCTCAGTGTCCTTCTTATGGTGAGGAGCCCAGAACTGGACACAGTACTCGAGGTGTGGCCTCACCAATGCCGAGTACAGGGGCACAATCACCTCCCTAGACCTACTGGCCACACTGTTTTTGATACAAGCCAAGATGCCATTGGCCTTCTTGGCCACCTGGGCACACTGCTGGCTCATATTCAGCCTGTAGTCAACCAACACTCCCACGTCCTTCTCTGCCTGACAGCTCTCCAGCCAGTCTCCCCCAAGCCTGTAGCGCTGCATGGGGTTATTATGTCCCATGTGCAGCACTCTACACTTGGCTTTGTTAAACTTCATCCCATTGGTCTCAGCCCATCGGTCCAGTCTGTTCAGATCCCTCTGAAGAGCCTCCCTACCCTCAGGCAGATCAACACTTCCTCCCAGCTTAGTGTCATCTGCAAACTTAGTGAGGGAGCATTCAATCCCTTCATCAAGGTCATTGATAAAGATGTTGGACAAGACTGGACCCAGGACTGAGCCCTGGGGGACGCCGCTCGTGACCGGCCTCCAGCTGGATTTTGTTCCATTCACCACCAACCTTTGGGCTCGGCCATCCAGCCAGTTTTTAACCCAGCTGAGGGTCCACCTGTCCAGGCCAGTGGCAGCCAGTTTCTCAATCAGAATGATGTGAGAAACTGTGTCAAAGGCTTTACTGAAGTCCAGGTAGATCACATCCACAGCCTTCCCCTCATCCATTAAGTGGGTCACCTTGTCATAGAAGGTGATCAGGTTAGTTTGACAGGATCTACCTTTTGTAAACCCATGTTGACTGGGCCTGATCCCCCAGCCATCATGCATGTGCTGCATGATAGCTCCCAAGATGACCCTCTCCATGATCTTCCCTGGGACTGAGGTCAGACTGACAGGACTGTAGTTCCCCAGGAACCAAGGAAATTAAAAAAAGCATTTCCTGTTCTAAAAGTATTAATAAATCTTGATTCAAGGAATGATACTATGTCCTGGGGATTACACAAGCAGTCATTTTGGCAATACAGTTGAGCTGCTCTGCTTTCTCATGTAGGGATATAGAAGAAAGAAACTGTTCAATGTCACAGTCTGCTGTGTGGGTTATTCTCTGTTTAGTCATATCCAAACATTTCTCCTCTTCAAAGCAGCTCTGCTCTGTCTAACACTAAAAGCAAGTTCAGGACAGATAGCAGAATTTGATCAGTGATATTCAGGTCAAAAAATGCCTTGATCCAATACCCATATCAACACTAGCTCTAGCTACCAGTAAATGAACTTCTATATTAAAATAGTCCCATTACCATTAGTCCTTGATTATATTTCCTTGATAGTAATAATTTTCTGGGTCCGTGAACTCCACTGCTTCTAAAAGAAACTTCACTTTGCTGCTGCCAAACAAGGATAAATCATGGCAGTTGCATCAGTAAACTAGTGAATTGTTCAGAAATGTTGAAAGTATCACACGTGACTTTAACCACACCAGCTACAACTCAACAGAGCTCTCTGTAATTGATATCAGGAGTGCAGGCCACTAAGACGGAACTATGTGACACTTGAATAATAAGCCTTATGAACTTTCTAGTGACCTTTTCTGCCTCAGGGATGATTGCTTTTCTGAGATAAAGGTGCAAAAACTTGTTTATGGGCTGAGTGGACTGTAACCTCTCTGTCATTTCATTTTACCATTAGGTCAATTTGTCAAAGGTGTTACAGTTTTGTGGGAGCTACTAATATAAAACTTACTACTTTCTTCCTCTTCCCCATCCACCCCCCTGAACCCCCAACACTCAGGAAGTATTTACTGCCAAACTAATGAATCTCAGAATCTGCTCAGGAACAGAAGTCTTCAGAATAGCTCCATTATCATCCAGTCTTTTGCTGTGGTTTCCCCTGTTCTGAAAGCAAAGCAAAAATTGGTCACTCCACTTATCTTGTCTTTTCAATACCTTTAAACCCCCAAGGGCCCTTCAACAAGCCTACATATTTTGGTTACATTCACATCAGCGTGTTTAGAGTGTCATTTTGGTTTTTTCCTTCCACAAAATCTGTCCACACTGTCAGTGCTCTGGATCCATTTCCTCTGAGGTGCATTGCAGCTGAGCCAAAACCCTGCTTTGGACAGTGTGAATGAAATTCTGAAATTCTAGCTGTAGGATTTTTCATTTCCTCTGTTGTTTCAAAGAAGTGTTCTCCTTGGTATCTGTGGAGATTTTAGAATCTCCCATTGGTGTAGTTTTTATTTTCTGTGAAATGGATGGAGTAGAGTAATAAAAAGACTTCCATGTTTCTTCTATAGCCCTTGATTGTCTTATGGATTACTTTCAGTACAAGATACAATGTTGTAAGGGTGTTTTGGTTTGTTTTACCTGAAATACTTACTTTTATCATTTAGCATGAATGTATTGTCCTTGAATAGCAGGGTATTTTTTCTACTACTGAAACTTTTAGAGTTAAGTTGTATTAACAATCAATAGGCAAGACTAGAATGAGAACCTGCTGTGATCATTTAAAAATCATCCCATGGTACGTTATCTCAATTTGGATTGACAGCAAAAATTTTACCACTCTGTCCTCTTGGCACCAGATAGAGTCAGTTTTTAATTGTTCACAAAATAACAGACATCCCTCATTCACCCCTACCCTTCTTTCAAATATTTTTTTTGATTTGCTTCAAAAATGAGATTGCCTTCTCAATCCTGTGTGCAGTATGCTTTCTGAAGGTAGTTCTACACTGAATGTGTAGATCTACACTGAATGTGTAGAACTGGACTGTGTAGTAGACCGAAATGTTTACTGGTGTCTGTCCTAGGAAGATTTCTGAAATCCATTGATGATTCACTGATATTACTTTGATAGTTATTTATGGTGTCCATCTCTGGGGCTACTAAACTTTTAAATACCATACTGGAATATCCATGAAAATGTCACATATCTTTCTACAGAAAACACTCTGGCTCATCAAGAAAGAATAAAAGGAGGCATTCATATTCAGATACCTGTGCAAGACTCATACATTTCAGTGTATTACAACTATCAGAGTTCTCACTAGAAAAAAAACATGCTTATCTTTACAGTGATTTCATGAGCTCAGGAAGATGCTTTCAGTTTTGTACAGAAATAATTGAAAAGTACGTGAAAAGACAAAAGATGGGCTTTTTTGCCTTGTTCAGAAGGGAAAATATGGAAAGTTTCTATAACACATGGAACAATTGAAAAAGGTTTACAATTCTATGCAAGTTTGAAATAAATAAATAAATATAAACCAAAACAAAAATAACGCCCCCAAATCTAGATATTGAATGAAAGTGAAGAATTGCACAAGTCAGAGGACCTGGGCATGTACTTGAAGTCTTAGTCACACTGTGCAACTGAAAGCCCATTTCATGACTGCACTTTAAAGAAGGGAAGCTCAGAACTAAGATTCCCAAGTGCCTATCATCAGGAGATAGGATGAAATGAGGAGAGCTCTTGTGATGCTATACAAGTAGAGTGAGTCAGTGCTGGCCCTGGCAAGAAGGTGAAGACCCCCACTTTTACAGAGCTGCATTATTCTTTTTCCCAATTACTTTGCTGATGATGTTTTGATGTTCCACTGTAATTTCTCAGAAAGACAGTGAAATGCAGCCATTTAATATGCTTAATTAAGGAAAAGGACTTAATTTTGTCCACGACATTAAATATATAATGGGCTTAGAGATCTAGTGACTGGGTAGCTGTAGATAAATCAGGTAAATAAACTGCAGATATGTGGTGTTGCGGGAAGAACTCAGGTATGGATTCAGAACAGAGTTTCTTTCAGGGACACCTGAAGGCTTTTATTGAATAGTTAGAAATAAAAAATCATGCAAAAGAGCTCTAATGCAGCAAAAGCAAAGAGGAAGTATCCAACCAGACATAGAGACATACTGATTTATAAGCCACTTGGTGGATTGAAAGTACAATTTCTTTATCATATAGCCAGAAGTATCTTACAACTTCACCCCTGTGCTCCATTGACTTCCCTTGTATTTATTCTTATAGTCATTCACTCCCCCAAAAAGTGATTCAGGGGTCTTAATCAGCAGAAAAGTAACCATAGAGATTACTTTTCTCTTGGTTTAGCTCATTCTGGGATCAGAAATGTGCTAGTGATGGCATTATTGTGGATGAAGTAGCCTACAACCAGTTGCTGTGGTGAGCCACATCACTTTTCTAAGCCTCAGTGGGATACCATTTCTGCTCAACTGTACTGCCAAAACGACATCCTAATTTTCTGTACTGCTTGTGTAATTCCCAGTACGCAGTTCCTTGAATCAAGATTTAGTAATGCATTTAGAACAGGAAATTCTTTTTTTATTCGCCTTGGTTCCTGGTATCATAAAAGATATCTTAGCTACATGGCTATAATCAGAGATGGTAGTTACCACGTTTCTCTGGATATTCAGCTCACTGCAGGACACAGGAAAAAGTAAACGGAAGATGAGAACATTCAAAAGGAGAAATTATTTCTATGAACTCGAGCAATTCTACATACAGTTTATACTTTCTTCCTTTAGCGTTTTTATAGAGCTTTTTTTCCTCTCCATATTTGAAAGAACTGTTGCTCTAATCTTGTTCCTGTTTTTCACAGCAGGCCTACACAATCCCTCCTGCTGTCTGCGAAGAGTTACCAAATTGGACCTATTACATTGTTCCCGTATGCAGAATGACATGCAATCAGTAAAAACTCCTTTTGTTTATACTGTTAATAACAGATGTTGCTCTGCTACATCACACATGCTGTTTAATATTATCAAAACAATTATTCATTTATTCATATTTGTGCAGTGTGTGCAAGCTGGCATTACAGATCTTGCAGACATGGCCTTCATGAATGCATAAACAGAAAATGCATGTCATATATAATAAATCATCCCCATTCCCATCACCATTTTTAATCTTATATCTAAAAATTTTATGATAACTTTATTGCTTACACATTGACAATGGGGTGACAGACAAAACTCTGGAAAACCTACTGAAATAGCAGAGGGCCCCTTCCTATAGGGAGCGGTTGCATATGCATGAAAGGAAGCGAGCTTTGCTTTGTCAGGGTACCAGAGATGAGCACTCCAGTGTTAGTTATTGCTTCTTCCCTTTATCCCCTCAGTCTTCTTCCAAAAAACCCCAACCACAAAATCACAAGGAAAAAGAAACAGTTCAAGAGTTGGTTTGATTCCTTTTGACTGAATTAACAAGGATTCATTTTAATTGAATTAACTAGTGGGATAACAGCATGACTGAATTTTAAAGTATAATGAAAGGATTCATCTTCTACTTAATGACAATGGGATAGAAAATTACCTCAGAACAGACGCTACACGAGTTGTCTGTTTTCCCATTATAGATGTGTTTTTTCAGGTAAAATGGCCATTAAACCTTCTTCAATAAATGACATGAGGTCTGGAACAAAACTTAACAGTTTAAAGGAAATCAGTTAATGCTCTTGTAACCTTAAAGTGTTTACATTGTTTACGATGATGTCATTATTTGCTCTGGTTAGGATGTAGGACCTCTTCACTTTTTATTAAAGTAACAAAGTTATTAAGATATTGTCTTCAAATACAGTCTTATTTTGCATATATAAATGTAACCTGAAGCAGTGAGTTTATGGTCCTGTTAGTATGTTTATGTTTTTAAAAAATATGATACTTTCTTTTTTTATTTGTCAGAAAATAGGTTTTCATACCAATGAGGTAAAACTCATTCCCTCCTCTTCCAGCATGACCTTAATTGACAAAATGAGACAAACATAACTTTATAGTAGTTATACAAAAGTTAATGAAGAAATTTATCCATGAAGAAAATAGTTTGAAGTGAAGGGAATTTACCCCCTTAGGCCTGAAGGTAATAGCCTTTCCTAGAAGTATATTCAGAAAATAATTATCAGGTTCCTGATACAGTCTTGTAGACCTGCAAGCCAGAAGCCAGTAGGTTTATCATTAACCTTCATAGCTGGATGACCTACTGCAGAGAGGAAGGACTGAACAAATTTTTCCCTGTTTATTTGGAGCTTAGCTTGCAGAATCTGAGTACATTGTTTAAAATAATGGTTTGACTACAGGCTGAGTTTTAGTCATTTTCTTTTTAGTTTATGAACATTTTTTCTTCACTGAGTTGCTGTTTGTTGGGAATACTCAGTAGAAACATGGGATCTTTCACACTAAATTAGACCTGTAGCTGCTGTAGATCAGTGTTCTTCCATCAGAGGGTGACAAGATTTAAGGTCTGTCTTTGTTTTCTGTAACATAGGTGCCTATAGTCACCTGAGACACCATACTCTATCAAAGACGTCCTCATGAGGCAACTATGACATAGTATATCCTGGGGTATCTCAAGTTGCACCAGAGTTGTATGCATGCTTAGACCCAGGTCACTGAATCAAAACACAAATACCATGAAAAAAAAGGAAATCTAAGTTGTGAGAGTGAATAGTTCCCAGTGCTGCAGTTGTGCAATTCATCACCTGTTCATTCAAACACTTTCAAGCCTTCTGAGTTTCAAGCGTCAAAGACATACTCTGTCAGTAATTTCCACAACGTAATCACAGGCTGGGCAGAAAAGATGTGTATTGCTTTTGAAACATTTACTTTTAATGTGTTGAAGGGCTATTTCCTGTAAAGTCTTCTTTCTCAATTCATTCTTATAATTTCATTTTCATGCACTTATATCATGTTCCCCTTTAATCATTTAACACAATAATCTTCTAGTCTTTCTTTGAACTACAGATTTTTTTTTCCATACCAATAAGTTGTTCTTATCTATCTTCCCTCAACCTGTCTATTTTTGCAGTATGTTTCCTGATAAGGAACCAGTCTAAAGCAAGAAGTATTAGGGACTACATCAGTGACAATGTAAAAGACACTTGCTGTATTACTTACCATCCCATTGTTTATGCACCTCAAGAACTTATTTGCTTCCTTTCATCATATCTGTACATGGAGCGAAAGGTCGTGGTGAACAGTCTGTATCATTTCCCTGATCCTTTTTCCATGAGACAGCTGAACAATCTGTATTTCAGCATTATGTATCACTAGTGGGGAACCTCAACCCATCCCACTTCTTCCAGATTGATGTCAGTACCAGAAATAGGTGCACAGAACCTGGAGAATGATCACAGCTCAGCAGGAGAGCATCTGAAGTGCAGCACAAAGGAATTCCAGCCTGTCATTCATCTTTATCAGAGGTCAAATGCCTCTATGCAAACACTCATAGCATGGGGAATAAACAAGAGGAGCTAGACATGTGCACACACCTACAGGGCTGTGATCTTATTGGCATCATGGAGATGTGCTGGGATGACTCCTATGAATGGTGTGTTGGAATGGAAGGATACAGGCTCTTTAGGAATGATAACAGGGGAGATGAAGAGGGGGTGTTGCCTTCTATGTCAATGATCAGCTGCAGCAGACGAAGCTCCATCTGGGGATGGATGAGGAACCAACCAAGACCTTAGGGATCAGGATTAAAGGGAGGGCAGGGACAGGGGACACTACAGTGGGGGTCTGTTATATGCCACCCAACCAGGAAGATAAAGCAGACGACTCCCTCTACAGACAGGAGCAGCCTGATGTTCACAAGCCCTAGTCCTCCCTCATGGGAGACTCCAGTCATCCTGATATTAATTGGAGGGACAACACAGCAGGGAATAACCAATACAGGAGGTTCCTGGAATACATTGGTGATAATTTTCTTCTTCAAGTGTGTCGTGGTTTTGCCCCAGCCGGGGGCCGCACCCCACACAGTCGCTTGTACTTTTAAAAGGAAGGGGGAGGGAAAGTTGGGGGAAGGGGAAAAGGGAAGGAAGAAAGGAGGAAAAGAAACCACAACCTAGAAACCAGAACCACGCAGGTTGGGATAAGGATAGTTTACTAAACAATAACAGAAAACTAGATATAACAATAACATAAGTTTAAAGCACAAAATAGATGAAACTGGTGATACATAATGCAATTTCTCACCAAACCACACAACTCAGGCCGCACAGCTTAGAGCCCGTCCCGGACAACCCGACCGCCCCAGAAACCGCACGTCCTGGCGTTGTCTCCCCCTCTTCCCCCCAGTCCCCCCTTAAACTGAGCATGACGTAACTGGCATGGAATATGCTCTTTGGCCAATTCGAGTCACCTGTCCTGGCTGCGTCCCCTCCTTTCTCCCTAGTAAGGAAGTATGCAGAGCTGAGAAAGGTACTTGATTGCCCGGCAACAAATCGGAAACATCAGGGTACTATCAGCACTATTCTCATGCTAACACCCAAACATGGCATTCCATCCACTGCTAAAAAAAAAAAAAAGTTTAACTCCATCATAGCTGAAACCAGGACATTATCCACCCCTTATTCCATACCATTTACGTCATGACCAGATCCAACAATTTTCTTTGGGTACAACCAGTTTCGTGTTTCACACACCCATATATGTATGTACACATGTATGCACACATACGTGCATACAGATCTTATTCCCTCAGTCTGTGAATCATCCCTCTGAAGTTGTTGAGTTCATTTAGTTCATGATTTTCAGGCTCCATTTGTCGTAACAGTTTCTCAGGATAGTTGTATGTTCCATTGGCTCGTTGCATGCTGCATCTCAGGCTCTTGACTGATACACCTGGCATGGTCCATGCTCATAGTCTGTGGGTCAGAGTTTATTTTCAACGGGAGCAAAAAGTTCTTGAGAGGCCAGGCTTTAGTTCCATCATCATGGCACTCATTCTTCATTAACTTGTATGACTCCAGCTATAATGCTATGGTACAACATACAGCAATCATAACAATAATGAAATATACAATAATGGGTTATTTGGCAATTATTACAATTTCTACTTCATTAATTATATTGGCTATTCTCACCCAAAATTAAATCCCCTTGAGGTACACATCGAACTTCTCCATCCCTCTGCATTACCCACCAAGTACAGCCAGGTCCTTGAGCAAAAACAATTCCAGACATGGGTTTACCTTTGCCTGAAGCAGGGATGACCCAAACTCTCTTTCCCAATACACTCTTCATATGCACTACTGGGACTCTGTCTCCCTCTACAGCACGTGGAAATTTTGCCTGGGCAGGGCCAGCCCGATTGGTAGATCCCCTAGAGTTAACTAACCACGTGGCTTGGGCCAAATGTGTATCCCAATGCTTGAATGTCCCACCACACATTGCTTTCAGTGTAGTTTTTAAAAGTCCATTATATCGTTCAATTTTCCCAGAGGCCGGTGCATGATAAGGAATGTGGTACACCCACTCAATGCCATGCTCTTTGGCCCAGATGTCTATAAGAGTATTTCGGAAATGAGTCCCATTGTCTGACTCGATTCTTTCTGGAGTACCATGTCGCCAGAGGACTTGCCTTTCAAGGCCCAGAATTGTATTTCGAGCAGTGGCATGGGGTACGGGATATGTTTCTAGCCAGCCGGTAGTTGCCTCCACCATTGTAAGCACATAACGTTTGCCATGGCGGGTTTGTGGGAGGGTGATGTAATCAATCTGCCAAGCCTCCCCATATTTATATTTCATCCACCGTCCTCCATACCAAAGGGGCTTTAACCGCTTAGCTTGCTTGATTGCAGCACATGTCTCACATTCGTGGACAACTTGTGCGATGGCGTCCATGGTCAAGTCCACCCCTCGATCCCGAGCCCATCTATATGTTGCATCTCTCCCTTGATGACCCGAGGTATCATGGGCCCATCGAGCCATGAATAATTCACCCTTACGTTGCCAGTCTAGATCTACCTGAGCCACTTTAATCCTAGCAGCCTTATCTACCTGATGGTTGCTTTCATGTTCCTCCATGGCCCGACTCTTAGGTACATGGGCGTCGACATGACGTACCTTTACAACAAGTTTCTCTAACCGAGCAGAGATATCTTGCCATAAGTCACCAGCCCATATAGGTTTGCCTCTACGCTGCCAGCTGTTCTTTTTCCACTGCTGCAACCACCCCCACAGGGCATTCGCCACCATCCATGAATCAGTATAAAGGTAGAGCCTTGGCCACTTTTCTCTCTCAGCAATGTCCAGGGCTAACTGGATGGCCTTCACCTCAGCGAACTGGCTTGATTCACCTTTTCCTTCAGTGGCTTCTGCTACTCTTCTTATAGGATTCCATACAGCAGCTTTCCATCTCCGATGCTTACCCACAATGCGACAAGACCCATCAGTGAACAGGGCATATCGCTTCTCATTCTCTGGCAGTTCGTTGTAGGGTGGGGCTTCTTCAGCGCGTGTTACCTCCTCATCCTCTGGTGACATCCCAAAATCTTTGCCTTCTGGCCAGTCTGTGATCACCTCCACGATTCCTGGGCGATTGGGGTTTCCTATTCGAGCCCGCTGTGTAATTAGTGCAACCCACTTGCTCCACGTAGCATCAGTGGCATGGTGTGTAGAAGGAACCTTCCCTTTGAACATCCAGCCCAGCACCGGCAGTCGGGGTGCCAGGAGGAGCTGGGCTTCAGTTCCAATCACTTCTGAGGCGGCTCGCACCCCTTCATAGGCGGCCAGTATTTCCTTTTCTGTTGGAGTATAATTGGCCTCAGATCCTTTGTAGGCCCGACTCCAAAACCCCAGCGGTCGACCTCGAGTCTCCCCTTGTGCTTTCTGCCAGAGACTCCAGGTCGGGCCGTTCTCCCCAGCTGCAGTGTAGAGCACATTTTTAATATCTGTCCCTGTCCGGACAGGCCCAAGGGCCACTGCATGGACTATCTCGCGTTTGATCTGCTCAAAGGCTTGCTGTTGCTCAGGGCCCCATTGGAAATCATTCTTCTTTCGAGTTACATGGTAGAGTGGGCTCACAATGAGACTGTAGTTTGGGACATGCATTCGCCAAAAACCTATAACACCTAAGAAAGCTTGTGTTTCCTTTTTGTTGCTTGGTGGAGACATAGCTGCTATTTTATTAATAATGTCCATTGGGATGTGACGACGCCCATCCTGCCATTTTATTCCTAAAAACTGGATTTCTCGCGTAGGCCCCTTGAATTTACTTCGTTTTATAGCAAAACCAGCTTCTAAAAGGATTTTAATTACCCTGTTTCCTTTTTCAAAAACTTCCTCTGCTGTGTTGCCCCATACAATGATGTCATCAATATACTGCAGGTGCTCTGGTGCTTCACCCTTTTCCAGTGTATTCTGGATTAGTCCATGGCAGATGGTGGGGCTATGTTTCCACCCCTGGGGCAGACGATTCCACGTGTATTGGATGCCTCTCCAAGTGAAAGCAAACTGTGGCCTGCACTCTGGCGCCAGTGGGATCGAGAAGAAAGCATTCGCAATGTCGATTGTGGCGTACCACTTGGCTGCCTTCGATTCCAATTCATACTGGAGCTCTAACATGTCTGGCACAGCAGCACTCATACCTGGAGTGACTTCATTTAGGCCACGATAATCTACTGTCAGCCTCCACTCTCCATTGGACTTCCTCACTGGCCATATGGGACTATTAAAGGGTGAGTGGGTTCGGCTGATCACTCCCTGATCCTCCAGTTGACGAATCAGCTTATGGATGGGAATCAGGGAATCTTGGTTAGTACGGTATTGTCGTCTGTGCACCGTCGTCGTAGCAACTGGCACTTGCTGTTCTTCACCCTTCAACAACCCCACAACAGCAGAATCCTCCGAGAGTCCAGGCAAGGCACACAATTGTTCAATTTCTTCTGTTTCCAAAGCAGCTATTCCAAAAGCCCATCGGTACCCTTTTGGGTCTTTAAAATACCCTCTACGTAGATAATCTATACCTAAAATGCACGGAGCTTCTGGACCAGTCACAATGGGGTGTTTTTCCCAGTCCTTCCCAGTTAGGCTCACCTCAGCCTCTAGCACAGTTAGTTGTTGGGATCCCCCTGTCACTCCAGAAATACAAACAGGTTCTACCCCTTCATGATTCGATGGCATTAGAGTACACTGGGCACCAGTATCCACCAGAGCTTTGTACTCTTGTGGGTCTGATGTGCCAGGCCATCGGATCCACACAGTCCAATAAACCCGATTATCCCTCTCCTCCACCTGGCTGGAGGCAGGGCCCCTCTATTGCTGCTGATCATATTTGTTTTCCACTGGTTGCATAAAGGACTTAGAGGTCCCTTCAAAAGGATCAGGCACATCAGACATATAGGTAGGCCTTCCAGTTGGTCTAGGGAACTGCCCAGTAGAAACTGGTGCAGCCTTCTTCCTGGCAGAATCTCGTTGTGCGAATGTTTTACCCCGCAGCTCATTTACTCGTGCTCGAAGGGCTGAGGTGGGCTGCATATCCCATTTCCTCATGTCCTCTCCATGATCAAGCAGGTAAAACCACAATGTACGTCGTGGTGTGTATTCTCCCTCTTGGAACGATGGACGCTTTCTCCCAGTAGCTGCAACATTGCTCCATACGGGTTGGGAGTTGGACACATTGTTGTCAAGTCGTTGAACCAGTTTCTCTACTGCTGCAATAACGGAGAGGGAAACATTGTCTTGGTATTTCCGGAGTCGGCAGGCCACCTCATTTACGGTTGGCGGATTCGTATCATTCCAGTCAATTGCTGCCAGTGAATTGGTATACCCTGCTGGTGCACTTCGTACAACCTTACGCCACATATCTGGAGTGCATAGGACTTCATCGGGATCAGAGGGAAGCCGTGAATTGTCCAGATCATAATAAATTATCTCCCGTACAGCTAATTCTCTCAGGTGCTGGACAGATGTCTCTATGCTGTTACACTTAGGTGTCTGGCATGTAATATATTCCTTTATGGGATATCTTTCCTTCACACTTGACAGTAGTCGCCTCCAGAGGCTGAGGATTTCTGGCCTCCTCCCAATTGCTTTGTCAATTCCTCCTTCTCTAGCTAGGGATCCCAACTGCTTGGCCTCTCTGCCTTCTAATTCCAAACTACTGGCCCCGTGATCCCAACATCGGAGCAACCAAGTGATAATGTGCTCACTTGGGTGGCGAGTGAAATCTTTTCGAACCTCACGCAGCTCACTCAGAGTCAGGGATCGGGTAACAATCTCTGGTTCTGCCTCATCCTGATATCCTCGAGATGATCCCGGTTGATCATCATCCTTATCCGTCACTATACGAACTGATTTCTTTGTGCCTTTCCTCTTTTGTACGGGAGCAACAGACACTGGTGTGGATTGGTTTTTCAGATCATCTGCATTGTCTGCTGTAGAGATTACAGTAGCTGCAGTGTCGGTCACAGGGGTTGCAGTAGCTGCAGTGTCAGCCCCAGTGGTTGCAGCAGCTATAGTATCTGCCAGTCTGTTTCCTTTCCCTTCTCCCTGACAGTGCTGACAGTGCTGACAGTGCTGCCTGCTATCAAGCAGTGTTTGATAAATAGTGGCCAGAGCCCAGCACAGTGCAGTAAGGTGTCCATCTCTGGGAAACCTACAGCAATTTTCCCTTAGGTATGCAGTCACTTGATCGGGGTCTTGTAGCTGTTCAGGAGTGAAATTCCAAACCATCGGGCGTGAGAAAGTACCTAGGTACTTGCCCATACTTTGCCACATGCCCTGCCACTCGTGATTATTCTGTCTCGGAGAAAGCTCTTCAGTGGTATTCATAAACCTATGCTTGATATATAACAAAAACTGAACCATCTGCACCAAACCTACCAATAGCAAAATGCTAGTTTGAATATCCCAGAGATATTGAAGATTTTCAAAAACTGCCCTAAGAGCTGTTGTATTTAGCCCAAAGGAAAAGAAAGCAGTGCCCCCACCATACCGGCTGCTGTTATTAACCCCTCCCTGTCCAAAGAATGGACAGGACAGCAAAACCTCATACAGGTACCAGCTTAAGCTCATGATCATCGATATTATTGTATCATAGACCAATATCATAAAATACACTATAATGAAGTATGGGAACAAATATGGGAGCCGCAGACCTGAGAGAGTAAAGAATCCTGCCAGGATTGTATACAGCATGCGGTGGTTTTGCTGCCACAGCCTTGTAAATAAATACCACAACATCGTGACCAGAGATTGCTTAAACAACAGTGCTTATCTTAATTGCAATAGTTAGGGTCAGATCTACCGTTATCCCAACCGTTCGTGCCCCACGTTGGGCGCCAAAATAACTGTCGTGGTTTTGCCCCAGCCGGGGGCCGCACCCCACACAGTCGCTTGTACTTTTAAAAGGAAGGGGGAGGGAAAGTTGGGGGAAGGGGAAAAGGGAAGGAAGAAAGGAGGAAAAGAAACCACAACCTAGAAACCAGAACCACGCAGGTTGGGATAAGGATAGTTTACTAAACAATAACAGAAAACTAGATATAACAATAACATAAGTTTAAAGCACAAAATAGATGAAACTGGTGATACACAATGCAATTTCTCACCAAACCACACAACTCAGGCCGCACAGCTTAGAGCCCGTCCCGGACAACCCGACCGCCCCAGAAACCGCACGTCCTGGCGTTGTCTCCCCCTCTTCCCCCCAGTCCCCCCTTAAACTGAGCATGACGTAACTGGCATGGAATATGCTCTTTGGCCAATTCGAGTCACCTGTCCTGGCTGTGTCCCCTCCTTTCTCCCTAGTAAGGAAGTATGCAGAGCTGAGAAAGGTACTTGATTGCCCGGCAACAAATCGGAAACATCAGGGTGCTATCAGCACTATTCTCATGCTAACACCCAAACATGGCATTCCATTCACTGCTAAAAAAAAAAAAAGTTTAACTCCATCATAGCTGAAACCAGGACAAAGTGATAGAGGAATCAATGAGGAGAGGTGCCATGCTGGACCTTGTTCTCACCAACATGATGGGCTTGTGGGGAATGTGAAGCTAAAAGAACAGCCCTGGCTGCAGTGTAGTAAGGAGAATGCACAACAAACTCACTACCCTGCGCTTCAGGAGAGAAGAATGACCTCTTCAGGGGCCAGCTTGGAAGATACCATGGGACAAAGCCCTGGAGGGAAGAGGGGCTCAAGACAGTATTAAAGGATCACCTCCTTCAAGCTCAGGTGTGATGCATCCCAACAAAAATAAAGTCAGTAACACTGTCAGGAGACCTACATGTATGAACAAAGAGCTCCTGAACAAACTCACATAAAGAGAGGTCAAGGACAGGTACCCCGGCAGCAATGCAGAGAAATTGTCTGAGCAACCAGGGATCAGGCAAGGAAAACTAAATAGGATTTAATCTGGCCAAGGATGTCAAGGGCAGCAAGAAAAGCTTCTACAGTTATGTCAGTGATAAAAGGAAGAGTAGGGGAAATGTGGGCTCTCTGAAGAAGGAAACATGAGATCTGGTGACCCAGGAGACATTGTTACCCAGGATATTGGGAAGACTGAGATACTCAATGACTTTTTTTGCTTCAGTCTTCACCAGGAAGTGCTTCAGCCATACTGCCAAAGCCTCAGAAGGCTAAAGCTGGGAATGGGAGAATGAAGAACTACTTGCCGCAGGAGAAGACCAGATTTGAGAACCTGAAGGTGCACAAGTCACAGAAACACACAGAATCACAGGAGTTGGAAGGCACCTCGAAAGATCTAGTCTAACCTTCCTGCCAGAGCAGGATCACCTAGTTTAGGTCACACAAGAACATGTCCGGGCTGGTTTTGAGTGTCTCCAGAGAAGGAGACTCCACAACCTCTCTGGGCAGCCTGTTCCAGTGCTCTGTCACCCTCACAGTGAAAAAGTTTTTCTTTATGTTCACATGGAACATCCTCTGCTCCAGATTGCACCCATTGCCCCTTGTCCTATCATTGGACATCACTGAGAAGAGCCTGGCTCCATCCTCCTGACACACTCTTTACATATTTATAGATATTAATGAGGTCACACCTCAGTCTCCTTCAGGCTAAAAAGACCCCGCTCCCTCAGCCTGCCCTCATAAGGAAGATGTTCCACTCAATCATTTTAGTGGCCCTGCACTGGACTCTTTCAACTAGTTCCCTGTCCTTCTTGAACTGAGGGGCCCAAACTGTACACAATATTCTGGATGCGTTCTCACCAGGACAGTCCATTCAACCTGACAAGATGCATCTGTGGGTCTTGAGGGATCTGGTGGATGAAGTGGCTAAGCCACTGTCTATCATACTTGAGAAGTCATGACAGTCTGCTAAAGTAACCACTGACTGGAAAAAGGGAAACATAACCCCATTTTTAAAAAGAAAAAAAAAGGAAAATCTAGGGAACTATAGGTCAGCCAGTCTCATCTCTGTGCCCAGCAAGATCTTGGAGCAGATCTTCCTGGAAACTATGCTCAGGCACACGGATAATAAGGAGGTGATTGGTGACAGGCAACATGGCTTCACTAGGGGCTGACAAATGCGGTGGCCTTCTGTGAAGAGGTTACAGCTCTGGTGGATTAGGGAAGAGTGACAGACATCATTATCTACCTGGACTTGTGCAAAACATTTGACACTGTCCTGCATGACAACCTTATCTCGAAGTTTGAGACATTAATTGGATGGATGGACCACTCAGTGTATAAGGAATTGGCTTTATGGTCCCACTCAAAGAATTATGGTCAACAGCTCAATGTCTAAGTGGAGACCAGTGATGAGTGGTTCTCCTCTGGGGTCAATATGCAGATCAGCAGTGTTTAACATCTTTGTCAGAGACATGGACAGTGTGATTGAGTGGCACCAGGCTGTGTGGCGCAGTAGACACGCTGGAGGGAAGGGATACCATCAAGGGACCTTGATAGGCTTGAGGGGTGGGCATGTGTGAACTTCATGAAGTTCAACAAGGCCAAGTGCAAGGTCCTGCACATGGGCCAGTGCAAACCCAAACACAACTACAGGCTGGGCAGAGAATGGATTGAGTAGCCCGGTCTTGAGGTGTTGATGGGGGAGAAGCTCAACGTGATTCTGCAATATGTGCTACAGCCCAAAAAGCCAATTGTGTCCTGGTCTGCATCAGAAGAAGCATGAACAGCAAGCAGGTCAAGGGAGGTGATTCTGCCCCTCTACTCCACTCTTGTGAAACTCCACTTGGAGTACTATATCCAGCTCTGGCGTCCCCAACCCAACAAAGATATGAAGCTAGTCTAGAAAAGGACCGTGAAGATGATCAGAGGGCTAGCACATCTCTTCTATGAAGACACGCTGGGAAAGTTGGGCTTGTTCAACCTGGAGAAGGAGGTCTCTTGGGGAGACCTTATAGCATCCTTCCAGTACCAACAGGGGGCCTACAAGAAAGCTGGAGAGGGGCTGTTTACAAGGTGTCCTAGTGATAGGACAAGATGTAATGACCTTAAGCCAAAGGAAGGTGGATTTAGAGTAGCTATAAGGTAGAAATCCTTCCCTGTGAGTGTGGTGAGGCACTGTCACAGGTTGCTCAGAGAAGCTGTAGCTGCCCCCTCCCTGGAAGTGTTCAAGGCCAGGTTGGATGGGGCTTTGAGTAACCTTGGCTAGTGCAGGGGGTGTCCCTGCCCGTGGCAGGGCGTTGGAATTAGATGATCCTTGAAGTCCCTTCCAACCCAAACCATTCTGTGATTCTATGATTCTAGTGTAGAATAATGATTATCCCAATGTTAAAGACAAGTTCATGCAGGTAACATTATTTCCACAGCTATATTTTCATTAAGTGTCTCTCCCAGTTATCAACAGGGAAATTATCTGCCATTGTATTGACCATATTTCCAACCTGATTATTCCTGTTTCAAGTTCTTTGCAGGCCTCTCTAGATGTAACCAGATGTAACCAGATGTAACAATGGTTTGGGTTATTTACACTTTTTTTTTCTCTCACTATTTGCTTTGGAATTTGTAGATCATTAAAAGTGTCATAAACAGTGATCCTCATACAGAACCTTTAGAAAAATATCTGCTAACCTTTTGCCATGATGAAAACTGACCATGAATACACTATTGCTATCTTCTGGTTGTTTTCTTGGTGCATGAATGAAGCACAGAATTCTTATAAGTTCAGGTGATTTTATACAGGAATACATTTAACTTTTATTATGCACCAAGAGCTATCAGGTAGTTCAGATATGGAGTACTTGGCAGCCCTGTAAAAACGCTTTTGCAAAACGTATTTACACAAAATGAAGTGCCTAAACCACTCCTTATCAAAGTACTAAGGAAATTATACAGATGGCATTTTGGGGAGAAAACCAAGCAAGTATCTACTGATGCATGTGTTTACATTGTAGTATATGCGATTACATACAAATTTTAAAGGATTAGTACTTAGCACTGACTTAAAAAAATTGTTTTATCTTCTGGATGAATGTTCTGTTGAATAACTGCCCTGAGTTTTAGGCTGCTTCTTGCATATCTGCAATTACCTAAGCCAAATAATTTAATGGTAGCACTGAACGCAAGAGAGACACGTTGCATTGAAAAGCTACTGAGCTGACCAGCAAGCTGCCGACAGTTATCTTCATTCAAGTGAACACTGTACAATTACTGAGGATTACAAGTTTGCTGGTGGTTTCACTGAGCCTTTGGCAAATATCTTCATAAGGTATACATAGGATATATGTGTATCTATAAAAATTTCAGCATATTCTACAATCCAGCTGTGCTTCACCTGTGTCGTGGTTTTGCCCCGGCCGAGGGCCGCACCCCACACAGTCGCTTGTACTTTTAAAAGGAAGGGGGAGGGAAAGTTGGGGGAGGGGGAAAAGGGAAGGAAGAAGGAGGAAAAGAAACCACAACCTATAAACCAGAACCACGCAGGTTGGGATAAGGATAGTTTACTAAACAATAACAGAAAACTAGATATAACAATAACAGAAGTTTAAAGCACAAAATAGATGAAACTGGTGATACACAATGGAGTTTCTCACCAAACCACAGAACCCAGGCCGCACAGCTTAGAGCCGTCCCCGAACCCGGAAACTGCCCGTCCTGGTGTTGTCTCCTACTCTTCCCCCCAGTCCCCCTTTATACTGAGCATGACGTAACTGGCATGGAATATCCTCTTTGGCCAGTTCGGGTCACCTGTCCTGGCTACGTCCCCTCCTTTCTCACTAGTAAGGAAGTATGCAGAGCTGAGAAAGGTCCTTGATTGCCCGGCAACAACTAGAAACATCAGGGTGCTATCAGCACTGTTCTCATCCTAACACCCAAACATGGCATTCCATCCACTGCTAAAAATAATTAACTCCATCATAGCTGAAACCAGGACATTATCCACCCCTTATTCCATACCATTTACGTCATGACCAGATCCAACAATTTTCTTTGGGTACAACCAGTTTCGTGTTTCACACACCCATATATGTATGTACACATGTATGCACACATACGTGCATACAGATCTTATTCCCTCAGTCTGTGAATCATCCCTCTGAAGTTGTTGAGTTCATTTAGTCCATGATTTTCAGGCTCCATTTGTCGTAACAGTTTCTCAGGATAATTGTATGTTCCATTGGCTCGTTGCATGCTGCATCTCAGGCTCTTGACTGATACACCTGGCATGGTCCATGCTCATAGTCTGTGGGTCAGAGTTTATTTTCAAAGGGAGAAAAAAAGTTCTTAAGAGGCCAGGCTTCAGTTCCATCATCATGGCACTCATTCTTCATTAACTTGTATGACTCCGGCTATAATGCTATGGTACAACATACAGCAATCATAACAATAATGAATATACAATAATGGGTTATTTGGCAATTATAATTTCTACTCTATTAATTATATTTGCTATCATAACAATAATGAATATACAATAATGGGTTATTTGGCAATTATTATAATTTCTACTCTATCAATTATATTGGCTATTCTCACCCAAAATCAAATCCCCTTGAGGTACACATCGAACTTCTCCATCCCTCTGCATTACCCACCAAGTACAGCCAGGTCCTTGAGCAAAAACAATTCCAGACATGGGTTTACCTTTGCCTGAAGCAGGGATGACCCAAACTCTCTTTCCCAATACACTCTTCATATGCACTACTGGGACTCTGTCTCCCTCTACAGTACGTGGAAATTTTGCCTGGGCAGGGCCAGCCCGATTGGTAGATCCCCTAGTGTTAACTAACCATGTGGCTTTGGCCAAATGTGTATCCCAATGCTTGAATGTCCCACCACACATTGCTTTCAGTGTAGTTTTTAAAAGTCCATTATATTGTTCAATTTTCCCAGAGGCCGGTGCATGATAAGGAATGTGGTACACCCACTCAATGCCATGCTCTTTGGCCCAGGTGTCTATAAGAGTGTTTCGGAAATGAGTCCCATTGTCTGACTCGATTCTTTCTGGAGTACCATGTCGCCAGAGGACTTGCCTTTCAAGGCCCAGAATTGTATTTCGAGCAGTGGCATGGGGTACGGGATATGTTTCTAGCCAGCCGGTAGTTGCCTCCACCATTGTAAGCACATAACGTTTGCCATGGCGGGTTTGTGGGAGGGTGATGTAATCAATCTGCCAAGCCTCCCCATATTTATATTTCATCCACCGTCCTCCATACCAAAGGGGCTTTAACCGCTTAGCTTGCTTGATTGCAGCACATGTCTCACATTCGTGGACAACTTGTGCGATGGCGTCCATGGTCAAGTCCACCCCTCGATCCCGAGCCCATCTATATGTTGCGTCTCTCCCTTGATGACCCGAGGTATCATGAGCCCATCGAGCTAGGAATAATTCACCCTTATGTTGCCAGTCTAGATCTACCTGAGCCACTTTAATCCTAGCAGCCTTATCTACCTGATGGTTGTTTTCATGGTCCTCCATGGCCCGACTCTTAGGTACATGGGCGTCGACATGACGTACCTTTACAACAAGTTTCTCTAACCGAGCAGAGATATCTTGCCATAAGTCATCAGCCCATATAGGTTTGCCTCTACGCTGCCAGTTGTTCTTTTTCCACTGCTGCAACCACCCCCACAGGGCATTCGCCACCATCCATGAATCAGTATAAAGGTAGAGCCTTGGCCACTTTTCTCTCTCAGCAATGTCCAGGGCTAACTGGATGGCCTTCACCTCAGCGAACTGGCTTGATTCACCTTTTCCTTCAGTGGCTTCTGCTACTCTTCTTATAGGGCTCCATACAGCAGCTTTCCATCTCCGATGCTTACCCACAATGCGACAAGACCCATCAGTGAACAGGGCATA
This sequence comes from Porphyrio hochstetteri, assembly GCA_020800305.1. Taxonomy (NCBI): domain Eukaryota; kingdom Metazoa; phylum Chordata; class Aves; order Gruiformes; family Rallidae; genus Porphyrio; species Porphyrio hochstetteri. Next base: position 108,438,131 of record CM036907.1, read on the forward strand.
TCGCTTCTCATTCTCTGGCAGTTCGTTGTAGGGTGGGGCTTCTTCAGCGCGTGTTACCTCCTCATCCTCTGGTGACATCCCAAAATCTTTGCCTTCTGGCCAGTCTGTGATCACCTCCACGATTCCTGGGCGATTGGGGTTTCCTATTCGAGCCCGCTGTGTAATTAGTGCAACCCACTTGCTCCACGTAGCATCAGTGGCATGGTGTGTAGAAGGAACCTTCCCTTTGAACATCCAGCCCAGCACCGGCAGTCGGGGTGCCAGGAGGAGCTGGGCTTCAGTTCCAATCACTTCTGAGGCGGCTCGAACCCCTTCATAGGCGGCCAGTATTTCCTTTTCTGTTGGAGTATAATTGGCCTCAGATCCTTTGTAGGCCCGACTCCAAAACCCCAACGGTCGACCTCGAGTCTCCCCTTGTGCTTTCTGCCAGAGACTCCAGGTCGGGCCGTTCTCCCCAGCTGCAGTGTAGAGCACATTTTTAATATCTGTCCCTGTCCGGACAGGCCCAAGGGCCACTGCATGGACTATCTCGCGTTTGATCTGCTCAAAGGCTTGCTGTTGCTCAGGACCCCATTGGAAATCATTCTTCTTTCGAGTTACATGGTAGAGTGGGCTCACAATGAGACTGTAGTTTGGGACATGCAGTCGCCAAAAACCTATAACACCTAAGAAAGCTTGTGTTTCCTTTTTGTTGCTTGGTGGAGACATAGCTGCTATTTTATTAATAATGTCCATTGGGATGTGACGACGCCCATCCTGCCATTTTATTCCTAAAAACTGGATTTCTCGCGTAGGCCCCTTGAATTTACTTCGTTTTATAGCAAAACCGGCTTCTAAAAGGATTTTACTTACCCTGTTTCCTTTTTCAAAAACTTCCTCTGCTGTGTTGCCCCATACAATGATGTCATCAATATACTGCAGGTGCTCTGGTGCATCACCCTTTTCCAGTGTATTCTGGATTAGTCCATGGCAGATGGTGGGGCTATGTTTCCACCCCTGGGGCAGACGATTCCACGTGTATTGGATGCCTCTCCAGGTGAAAGCAAACTGTGGCCTGCACTCAGGCGCCAGTGGGATCGAGAAGAAAGCATTCGCAATGTCGATTGTGGCGTACCACTTGGCTGCCTTCGATTCCAATTCATACTGGAGCTCTAACATGTCTGGCACAGCAGCACTCATACCTGGAGTGACTTCATTTAGGCCACGATAATCTACTGTCAGCCTCCACTCTCCATTGGACTTCCTCACTGGCCATATGGGACTATTAAAGGGTGAGTGGGTTCGGCTGATCACTCCCTGATTCTCCAGTTGACGAATCAACTTATGGATGGGAATCAGGGAATCTCGGTTAGTACGGTATTGTCGTCTGTGCACCGTCGTCGTAGCAACTGGCACTTGCTGTTCTTCAACCTTCAACAACCCCACAACAGCAGAGTCCTCCGAGAGTCCAGGCAAGGCACACAGTTGTTCAATTCCTTCTGTTTCCAAAGCAGCTATTCCAAAAGCCCATCGGTACCCTTTTGGGTCTTTAAAATACCCTCTACGTAGATAATCTATACCTAAAATGCACGGAGCTTCTGGACCAGTCACAATGGGGTGTTTTTCCCAGTCCTTCCCAGTTAAGCTCACCTCAGCCTCTAGCACAGTTAGTTGTTGGGATCCCCCTGTCACTCCAGAAATACAAACGGGTTCTACCCCTTCATGATTCGATGGCATTAGAGTACACTGGGCACCAGTATCCACCAGAGCTTTGTACTCTTGTGGATCTGACGTGCCAGGCCATCGGATCCACACAGTCCAATAAACCCGATTATCCCTCTCCTCCACCTGGCTGGAGGCAGGGCCCCTCTATTGCTGCTGATCATATTTGTTTTCCACTGGTTGCATAAAGGACTTAGAGGTCCCTTCAAGAGGATCAGACACATCAGACATATAGGTAGGCCTTCCAGTTGGTCTAGGGAACTGCCCAGTAGAAACTGGTGCAGCCTTCTTCCTGGCAGAATCTCGTTGTGCGAATGTTTTACCCCGCAGCTCATTTACTCGTGCTCGAAGGGCTGAGGTGGGCTGCATATCCCATTCCCTCATGTCCTCTCCATGATCAAGCAGGTAAAACCACAATGTACGTCGTGGTGTGTATTCTCCCTCTTGGAACGATGGACGCTTTCTCCCAGTAGCTGCAACATTGCTCCATACGGGTTGGGAGTTGGACACATTGTTGTCAAGTCGTTGAACCAGTTTCTCTACTGCTGCAATGACGGAGAGGGAAACACTGTCTTGGTATTTCCTGAGTCGGCAGGCCACCTCATTTACGGTTGGTGGATCCATATCAGTCCAGTCAATTACTGCCAGTGAATTGGTGTACCCTGCTGGTGCACTTCGTACAACCTTACGCCACATAGCTGGAGTGCATAGGACTTCATCGGGATCAGAGGGAAGCCGTGAATTGTCCAGATCATAATAAATTATCTCCCGTACAGCTAATTCTCTCAGGTGCTGGATAGCTGTCTCTATGCTGTTACCCTTGGGTGTCTGACATGTAATATATTCCTTTATGGGATATCTTTCCTGCACACTTGACAGTAGTCGCCTCCAGAGGCTGAGGATTTCCGGCCTCCTCCCAATTGCTTTGTCAATTCCTCCTTCTCTAGCTAGGGATCCCAACTGCTTGGCCTCTCTGCCTTCTAACTCCAAACTATTGGCCCCGTGATCCCAACATCGGAGCAACCAAGTGATAATGTGCTCACTTGGGTGGCGAGTGAAATCTTTTCGAACCTCACGCAGCTCACTCAGAGTCAGGGATCGGGTAACAATCTCTGGTTCTGCCTCCTCCTGATATCCTCGAGATGGCCCTGGTTGATCATCATCATCATCCGTCACTGTGCGAACTGATTTCTTTGTGCATTTCCTCTTTTGTACGGGAGCAACAGACACTGGTGTGGGTTGGTTTTTCTGATCATCTGCAGTGTCTGCTGTAGAGATTACAGTAGCTGCAGTGTCAGCCCCAGTGGTTGCAGCAGCTATAGTATCTGCCAGTCTGTTTCCTTTCCCTTCTCCCTGACAGTGCTGACAGTGCTGACAGTGCTGCCTGCTATCAAGCAGTGTTTGATAAATAGTGGCCAGAGCCCAGCACAGTGCAGTAAGGTGTCCATCTCTGGGAAACCTACAGCAATTTTTCTTTAGGTATGCAGTCACTTGATCGGGGTCTTGTAGCTGTTCAGGAGTGAAGTTCCAAACCATCGGGCGTGAGAAAGTACCTAGGTACTTGCCCATACTTTGCCACATGCCCTGCCACTCGTGATTATTCTGTCTCGGAGAAAGCTCTTCAGTGGTATTCATAAACCTATGCTTGATATATAACAAAAACTGAACCATCTGCCCCAAACCTACCAATAGCAAAATGCTAGTTTGAATATCCCAGAGATATTGAAGGTTTTCAAAAATTGCCATAAGAGCTGTTGTATTTAGCCCAAAGGAAAAGAAAGCAGTGCTGTTATTAACCCCTCCCTGTCCAAAGAATGGACAGGACAGCAAAACCTCATACAAGTACCAGATTAAGCTCATGGTCATCGATATTATTGTATCATAGACCGATATCATAAAATACACTATAATGAAGTATGGGAACAAATATGGGAGCCGCAGACCTGAGAGAGTAAAGAATCCTGCCAGGATTGTATACAGCATGCGATGGTTTTGATACCACAGCCTTGTGAATAAATACCACAGCATCGTGACCAGAGATTGCTTAAACAACAGTGCTTATCTTAATTGCGATAGTTAGGGTCAGATCTACCGTTATCCCAACCGTTCGTGCCCCACGTTGGGCGCCAAAATGACTGTCGTGGTTTTGCCCCGGCCGAGGGCCGCACCCCACACAGTCGCTTGTACTTTTAAAAGGAAGGGGGAGGGAAAGTTGGGGGAGGGGGAAAAGGGAAGGAAGAAGGAGGAAAAGAAACCACAACCTATAAACCAGAACCACGCAGGTTGGGATAAGGATAGTTTACTAAACAATAACAGAAAACTAGATATAACAATAACAGAAGTTTAAAGCACAAAATAGATGAAACTGGTGATACACAATGGAGTTTCTCACCAAACCACAGAACCCAGGCCGCACAGCTTAGAGCCGTCCCCGAACCCGGAAACTGCCCGTCCTGGTGTTGTCTCCTACTCTTCCCCCCAGTCCCCCTTTATACTGAGCATGACGTAACTGGCATGGAATATCCTCTTTGGCCAGTTCGGGTCACCTGTCCTGGCTACGTCCCCTCCTTTCTCACTAGTAAGGAAGTATGCAGAGCTGAGAAAGGTCCTTGATTGCCCGGCAACAACTAGAAACATCAGGGTGCTATCAGCACTGTTCTCATCCTAACACCCAAACATGGCATTCCATCCACTGCTAAAAATAATTAACTCCATCATAGCTGAAACCAGGACAACCTGACATCTCTAATAAAGGAGGTACTTAGTGTGTTGGGTGCATTTATCTAATGTTAACAGAAAAAATACTTGCATGATGAAAGGTCAAAGGACTGAGCTGTTCCAAAGAGAATGAACGACCTACCCAGTAGGTATGCATGTGAATTTGCTCCTGCACGTGAATTTGCTGTCAGGTGTGTGAAAGAAAAGGTAGATGCATTTTAGCTCTGTCATTTTCAGGACATTTAGTTAAGATTCTAATATTTTATTTATTTTCAAAGAATATTGTGTGCAAAATTTGGGAAAATTGTAACACTGTTCCTAAACTCAGCACTCAGTCTACTCTGATCTAAGCTTGATTCCTATTTAAGGGCTTGGCTTTCGAGTGCTAAATACTTTTGATGCAAACATCCTCAGTGTTCTTATTTTTCCATAATGAGAATGGAAATAACTTGAAATCCCTTAAGGTTAGTTCCTGTGTTTTTTCCCCCATCATCAAATGTAGCTCTTTGATTACATCTACACCCTTTAAAATATTCCTATGTAAGTGTGTTTTTACCATACACTGAAGTAGCATGTCAAACACATTTATTGGCAATTATGTATTAATTAGGAAAAAAGTTGTTGTGATGTGTGAGGTGAGAGCAGAAATCAAGCTGGTATTTCAAGCAGCAATAAGCTAGAGTAGTCTACAGACATATAAATTTAAAATAAATAAATGCCTGCTTAGGCAAACAGCTTCATGTGACAGGGCTGCATCAGGATACAGATTAAATAGAATTCATGTGTCCACAAAAGGTAACACAGATGAGAGGGTTATCAGATTTCCAACTCTGAAAAATGGCTGTAATAGTAATGATACTATCCCACATGCCCCAGAGATCTGTACACATAACAGTCTTTAAAGGTGGGAAAGTATTATTGTAGTCATAGTACAGTCAGGGAAACTGAGTCAAAAAGAGGTTAAATAAATGTTGCTCAGGGTTAAGCACTAAGTCAGTATGGAGCTGCAAAGAAAGAAGAATTTGGCTGGATCATTCACATGAGGTTTAAGCATACCCATTGCTGAACCCTTGCTGGGTCTGTACACATTGCTGCTGCTCACTGTCCCTGGACCTCAGATATGAGGAGCTCACACTGCAGCTGGGAAGAGTGGGCCTCAAGGTGTTTGCAGGGAAGCAGCACGCTTGGTCTTTGCAAACATACTTGGACCCTTCCAAGCACTGAAGCTTTGGTGCTATCCAGGCCCTGTGTATGCATTTACTGTGTGCTGCTTGCACTGAAATCTTCAGGCTCTTAAGAACCAGCTCTTAAGAACAGCTACCAGGTAGTCATGTTACTGGCATTCATCCTGTCCTGGGATGTTCTTCTGAGGGAACAACCTTTTTGCATTGAAATCTATGTCAAATAATTATATATTACAAACTTTCTGACCTTCTGAAGGATTGTCCCACTTTTCCCTGACTTCAGCCAGAAGTACCTCAAGCTAAAAATATTTGAATTTGCCCCATTAAGCTTGTGTTGTGGTATTTCCTATCTCTTCCAGAATGTTTAATTCCACTAGTACCTCACTGCCAGCAAACTATAAAGCTTCTTCATCCAATAAAATGAACACTTTGTAATAAACAATCTTTTAATGTCCACCGCCATCATGGCACCTTCTGTCAAGCAGTCATGAAGCACAAAGAACATGAAAAATGCACCTAATCTGAACTTCAATTTAGAAAGGATTACGAGGTACAAAGTTTTGATCAAGGCCTGTATATAAATTTAGAATTTGCCTCATTCTGAAGTTTTAGTTTGAATTTTCCTCCAATTAAAATGTTATTAAATGACACATTTTATCCCTGTTTGCATAAAAGACTATCCTGCTTACAGAGAACAAATTGTTCATTTAATTTTGGTATTACCAATTATTTGTTTTTATCCTGGGACAATGCAGCTAGGAGTACAAGCTCAGATCAGCTCTAAAACTATCTGCTGTATTTAATTCTTCTTTGACTTGCTGTCAGTGGCCACTGATACGGATCTTTCACGAAGGTGACCCTTGTTTGCCACCACTGCTGAAGTGTTTCTGTTGTAACAGGACTCTCAGAACCTAAAACAAATGTGGCAGTTGTTCAGTGCACTTCATCCAGTTCACATAATTAAAATAATTCATTAAACTCTTTGGTTAATGTGCCTGTGTTTTTATTTGAGAAGTCATAAACTAACATCAAAAGAGAATTTTGTGATTGTCAGGGATACTGCCTCAATATATAGATGTCTGTGAGTCCACTGTGAGAAAAAAAAAAAAAAAGAAAAAAAAAAAGAGTTGGTCTCCAGGAATTAGATTCATACAGCCAAGGCCCTGGCAATGACATGAGAACTAACCAAAACCGGTTAGCAATTGATTGGTATGTTTTATCTTAAGGGGATAGCTTCTTAGTTGAATTTTCCATATCTGGGCAATAGCAACATATTAACATATTAAACAAAATTAAAAGAAGTGATGTTTTGTCGAGACCATAACATCTACTTTCTTTTCAAGCAAAGTACAAGTGTGACAGGAGTGATGGATGGGATCACGCACTTCTGGTCAGACCTCACTATTCTGCTGGGATCCTCAGGAGAGAAACACTGGCCAAGCAGTCAAAGTCCATCAATAAGGGGACAAGTCAGTGTTTTTGGACAAGTCAGTGGAACTTAAAAGGGACTTACCTTTCTAAAACAGCTTTAACATCCAAAACCCCTCACTGAAATTCTCAACATCTCTGCTCAATTGCTTCATAATCTTAACCTGCCCAAGTTACCTACCTAAGCTTGTGATGCTGGGCACATACACAGCTACTGGTGGTGAACTGCTCAGGGCAGGACTGTGTGGCTGGTCTGTAACGATTTAGAACATTTCACCTGCAGGCTTATCCCTATATTTTTGTTCTTCAGAAAGATCCCACGATTTTGCAGTTTTAAGGGGCCAGTGGGGAGCAGTGAAAGGCCTGTGCCAGATGCAGATTTCAGTCTTCGTGAATACCTAAAGCATTTTGTCTAATGAGAAACTGGAGCCATCCTTTTGTTGTGTCATCACAAAATAACCTGAGAACCAGTAGTATGGAGAAGTGAAAGGCATGACCACACATCTGAGTTAGGCAGATGAAGAAGGAGCTGAGCTGGGAATTCAGCATGTCACAGAAATGCTCAAGGGGATGATGCTATTGTTCTCTGGAGACCTGTAGAAAGCACTGTGATCCAAGGATGGGTTCCTATTTCTGGTGGCTGAGTAAGCAGATAAAGCACTTTTTTTACTTTGGTGCTGGCAAATAACAGGTTTTAACCCTACCCATGTCCTCAGCACTTCCAACTAATTACTTCAAGTAGCAGTTTCTCCATGTTGTGGTTTCTGTAAATCCTATTTTTAGTGCTTAATTGTTTTCACTGTATGAAATATTCAGTCTCTAGGCTGGAGTCAACAATTTCTGGACACTTCAAGTCATTATAATATTGTCCCTCTTTGAGGAAGCATCCTTTAAACATCTTTGGTTTTTTGTTGTCACTTTTTTTTTTTTTAATACTCTCAGGATAGGGTTAGGGTGGTTTAAATAACTGAGACCTGTTGATGGAGGACAGGTGACAAGTTGGCAGTTCCTAACTGATCAGTCACGTGCAAGCAGCTTTTCTTCCTTTTGTGTTAAATTAACCATTAAGCTCATGATAGATGCTGAATAATAGCTTTGCCTTGTGAAGCTGAGTACACAGAACATAACAATGGAGATACCAAAGGAGATTTAAATTCTCAATAGTTAGTATCCTGTGTCTGGTAGTTCATATCAAACACTTAATGAAGTGTTCAGAGATGTCTTGAGCTTGAGATTGCATTGTTCATGAATTTTCTAAGACTTTAGTATTCACCCTTGAACTTTTCACTGTTTTAATTTAGCTGGGATATAATTTTTATCAGCCAAAAAAACATGCAGAAAATGTGATCAGAAAGCAGATTTGAAACATTCTTATACAGTTTTGGTAGCCACTGTCATGAACATTTATGCAATCAAAGTTTTACTGATGTGAAAGTTCTTTGGAAAAGTGAATTTGGGGCCAGTAGCTGAAATTTATTTTCTGATTAACTCTAAATCCTTTTAGGCAGAGAGCAATATGCTTCCTGCTTTTTCAACTCAATCTGTCCATAAAAAGCTGACCTTTCTCTGAAGCAGATCCCAGTGTTCAGCAGTGAGAAAGATATTCCAAGTAGAGATATTGAAGTTATCTCTTGATTACCATGTCAGGATTACTTCTTGGCAGGTGCTCTTGGCTTGGACAGATCTTTTAGGCAGGTCCTTTCTTCAATTCGTGGCTCCTCATTTGTGTATTGTCTCCACTGCTGATAAATACGGTGCTGTGAATTCCACAGAGCAAGGCCCACCGAAATGTCCTCCTGAATCCCCTGAAGTATAAACCTCTCTCAGATCTGGCCTCCATCAGTAAGAATCATGTACTGCAAAGTCATGCCATGTTGATTAGATGCCTAGCATGAATTGCCAAGCATGAGGAATGTGAGAAAAACAGAAGCCAGACTGTCAAAAAGCCCATATTGGAAGTATGTATGTCTTTAGGATGGCAATATTTGAATAGTATTTTGTCATCAATAATCCTGTATGAATTCCGCTGCTGCTAACAAGGATCTGCTTACAGCCGGCTTTGACAGAGCTTCTTATAGCTTCAGTGCCATAGCAAAGGTTTGTGACGGAGGAGAGATATGGCAGATCTGCACACCATTAAATCCCACAAATGCATCTTGTAGGCTATGAAATTTTGCCCAGCAGTATTTACTAGAGTTTTAGTAGAGCAGAGAATGATACATTTGTCTTCAGTGGTTTCACAAATTGTTGTGAAATGTTGTGTGCAAAATTGTTAGGAGAATTTCAGGAATCCATTTTATCTTTATTTCAGGGACATAAAGAAGGTAAATCAGTATAAATTTGAATTCTTATGCAGGGGGAACATTTATTAACTGCTGTGTTTGAGTCTATTACAGAATATTAACTTGCATTTGGTTTGGCAGCACAGGGAGCAAAGAGAGTTCATCACCTCAAACATTTTGTTCTACTCTATTATTCTGGCCATTGGTCATTTCTAGTAAGTTTCAGTTTTGATATATTGAAGCTTTACTTGTAACCATCTTCTAGGGGGTTTTAAAACTTTAATGTTTATTTTATCCAGCCAGAACAAAATTTTCTAACTGAACTGAGGAGCTGTTTGAACAACTAAAGATCGATTATTTTAGGTATTCTAGGAAACAAGGAATATTAACCTTGATGCCTAAGCAAATGCTTACACAAGTTTTTCTCTGTAGTTTCCACTCCCTTGAGGAGTCTGTTCCATGTAGAACTGTGCTGTTCTGACTCAGGGGCTACCAGTTCCTCTACCTGTCAGAACTTTTCTTCAATGGCAAGTCATTCTCCCATATTAGCTTTGTGTTTGTCTTTCTGGGCCAGAAGATTAGATCGCATCATTTCTTCCACTGAAAACAAAGGGTGTTTCTCTGTAATCAGCCAAAGTGGGCATCACCAGAACCGTGACTTTTATTCTTTGAGAACAACTGGGATCTTAGAGAGAACTTAAATTGTAAAAGTAAGCAATCTTTACATTAGTTACAAGAGCATGAGCTGGAGTAGTCAGGAAGATAAATGGCTATGAATAGTTTATTAATGAAACAGAGCTCCTGGCAGAACTGGAAGTTGAAACATCAGAAAAGAAGGTCCTGGAGAGCAAGCTTAAGGAGTAATTACTGGTAACAATGGCCGATAAAGAATGAAAATTACAGAGAATAAAAGTGACAGGAATAATTTTGATGAGTAGTACTTTTAGTTGAGCAAAGATTTCTTTGTATTGTTTTTCTTTTTTCCATGGAAATGATCTCACATTCCATTTAAACATAGCCTATTTACCTGGACTATGTTTAAAGAAAATATTGGAAAGGATGGTTATTGTGAATTGGTGAAAAATAATGCCAATCACCTTCTCTGTTATAACCATATAGATATTCAGCTTTGATCCTGATTGCACTTACCATTTACCAGAGGTAAAGGAGATATCAGGTCCACTGTATTTTATATGTGATATTTGTAAAATGACTTCACAGCAGAAAGTAAGCACAAAAGCTACCCTCTCTGGAGAAGTCAAGCATTAATTTCTCAGCAAGAACTGTGAATCATGCTTCAGTGATAGGTTCATCAGTTCTCAATACACAGCAGATATCATGCTGAATCTTAGGCTAATTCTGCAGTAAGACCAGGGAAGTACTACAGCACAATAAATATCAAAGCTAATTGTCGTGCTGCACACCAAAGCCATTTCTGTACCCTCCCACTCCTCTCCTCAGACCTCAAAATTCATCGCCTCTCTTTCACATTTGTACCTTATGTTTCCTCCTTTTTTTCCTTCATCCTACACTTCTGCTCAGTCATCTACACTGATGATAGGAATTTATGTGAATTATTTTCTTAAATAACTTTCTTCATAACTGATATTTATCCTCCTAATCTTACAGTCTTTGCAGGGGGATTTCTGTATCTGGGCTATCAAATAGTTCCATTTGGATCCTACTGTAGCTGAAACCTCTTCTTTTTCTATGCTTTTACTTATGTGGAGGAATCTGGAAAGATATTTGGCATTTTCAAAAGAAACAAAGAGCTCCAAAGCAGAATAAAATAGTTTTAATTCTTCTTGGTAGGAAAACCATTTATGGTGATACTGTGAAAAAATGCTCATAAATCAAGCTTGTTAAAAAAATTGCGAAAATCATTCCTGTTTATTAGTTCCTTTGAAGAAATCCTTTTGCATAGAAGTGACTATTCTGAAAGGTTTATGAAAAATCCAGGGATGTTTTAAAACTCCTTAGCTTGTCAATGGAAGAAAAATTATTTCTCAGTCACACAAACCAGTCCAACTGAATAGACTCCACAAGGAGAACAAAGATCTATTTGACATAAACATGAATTTCCAGTATAATTTGCTTTCTATTATATATTTAAAAAGAAAAAAGACAGGCATCATTTTGATTCTGTAACAAGAGCTGCTAATTAAAAATATCATCCTTCTTCTTTCCTGTGTTCTATTCCCTTCACCAAAGCACAAATAAGCTGCAATAAGATAGTTCAGCAGTCAGGTATGTGTTTGCATGTACAAGTGTGTTTGTGTGCATGCCTGAACACAAACTCATCTGGTCACACAAAAATTTTATCTGTGACTGCTCCTGCTGCAGAAATTGGCACAGATGATTCCTAAAATGCTTCAAATGTATTTTAGGTACCTTTAAAAATAAACCAAAGTAGGAAGAATGCAGGGGAAAAGAAGAAACAGAGGAAAAGAAAATAAATAGTCCTGTTGGCACCAAAGAAAACCCCTAAACCTCTTGAAAGAAAGCAGAGATGCTCTAAGGACAAGAAATGTTGATACAGAAAATGTAGCATGAAGGCGTGCCTGTGACCAATGTGCTATCTCTTCGCTCTGTACTCATAGACCATCCATTAATGGTGATGCTCAGCTCCAGGCTCATTGCCATGGCGAGGATCCAATTTCAAGATCCATTAGCACTCCTTACCTCTTGAAGCTCCTTTAGATCAGCCACTGTTCGTGATAAGGAAATTACACATTAATTTGCTCAATAGAATTTAAAATGAGACACACCAAGATTGCCCTTGGCAACAGACATTAACTGATCGATGCTAACCGTTCCCTAATTTCATTTATTGTTCAGTGTTGTTCCACTTTGCTTTGCAATCCATGGTATCCATAACTAAAAATAACAGAAAATCACCACCTCTCAGACTTCTCTAATACAAACAAAGCTCTAGAATGTAATGGATCTACAAACTAATTCAGAGGTTAACTTCTTGCAAAACAGCTTATAGGAAGAGATTCATGGCTGAAGTTTAAGTAACTAAGGTGATGTGGGCAAATCACTGTCAGTGTTTCACATCTGTTTAGCAGATATGACTGAACGACTGAATGGGTGACCCATGTACTCGAAGGAGTCCTGTGAGTTTATATTTATTCAGTGTTGGCAACTGAATACTATAACTTCTGGTGTGGGAAGTTTGGCTTTATTTAATGAACTACCACTATGAGTAGCTTAGATAAAAAGAGGTCTGTAATGTTATGTCCCAGGAAGACACAGAAGTATTGTGCTGGTAGATAAGAACAATGTTCCTTCTCAGGCCTGGTGGCCTTCTGCTCAAGTTAGATTGCCAAAAACACCAAAGCAAATCTCTATGAGAAAGCCAAAGCTTCACATACCTGTATTCCTCGTTGCCTTAAAACTCCCCTGAGTCATTTCCTGTAGCATCTGGTGGCCATGTCTTGTGAAAACAGAAGACAAAGCCCTTCCATGAGTAGCTATTGGCTTTTGAAAAGGTATTTTGTGCTTTACCTGCCATCTGTAAAGTACAACTGGGGCTAAGGTCTTCAAATCTCATATCCTTCTCCTCTTCCTGACAACAGCAGTGTTAACACTAATTAAAGATAATTCTAGAAATCTCCTCAGGCAGACGTGGCCAGTTGGTGAGGTTTAGCAGGCTGGACTCTTACCCTTATTTTGCCCTGCTCTATTTAAATGTCCTGTGCTCTGCATCCTCTGTGCTGGTGATGCCCAAGGTGCAATGCACAGAGGTGCAAGATCTAACACACTGCCAGCAAGGCCCAAAAGAGGAGCTGTCAAGACTGCTTCTAAAAATAAAGGGTGATGTGATGTAGGTTCATGCATGATTTTATGTAGAACAAGACAGCTCATTCTCTTTCTCAGTGAATCATGGACAGCTATTAAGCTGCAGTATATTGGTCTTTAATTAGCAGGAAGAACATGTTTAGACAGTGTAGGAAGGAATGGAAAAGAAAAAAAAAAAGATTAAGTAAGTTTTTCTCAATAACTTTTTGCCCTTAGAATATCCCCTGAAGGATCATGGTCCTAATTTAAATATCTAGTATACTCTGGCTGGTGCCCCCTGTGAATGGAAGGAAGTTGATTTTAGAAAGCTTTCTTCAATGAAGATGTTTTTATATTTTGCACTTTAAAGCTGTACTTCCATGTTAGTAATAAAACCACCTTTTTTTTTTTTTAAATGCCTAAGATAATTTTGGAAAGCATCCCTGCTGGGTCCCTTGCAGGCTGCCTACTCCTCTCATGTATAAAGTTCATACTTTTTGTGAAGGCAGTTTTAAATTCTGACAGACTGGCCTCCAAGCTGCCACTCTGAATGCTGGTGACCAACATGGGAACTAGCACTTTCCCAGCTGTCTGTGCAGGGCTGGTTTGAGCAGTCCCTTCTGAGACATACCAGCCGTGTTTCCAGACATCCTGTTGGAGTGCCACCTTTCAGGATGCCTAGGGACCACGCGGCTGCTCCACACCAGGAGGACTTTGCTCAAAATAAAAATGACAACAACGTGCTCTTTCCCACCTGGAGCTGCACGTAGCAGTAATCATGCCATTTCCTGCTAAGGAAAGCTCCTTTAGGACTTTTTAATAAAATCAAACATTTAAACTGTTCAAACTGGATGTGATTTGTCTTTTGGCCATCTGGAACCACAACCTGTCCCGATTCAACGCACATATCCAGAGCATTCTTACTGCTGCCGTTGGGTCTGTGCTGCCTTGCTGATCCCAATAAGATTTACCATACACATTGGCTGTAGTTTTTCTCTTTTTTTAACCCGTCCCCTTTCTGCACAGCTATCTATGACTGACCCTTACAGACTATGTCATTTGGTCTTACTCTTAACACACTGTATAACTGCTGCCTGGTCTCCTGCCCCGGCCTTTAACACATTCTGGTTTAGCTGTATTAACCCACAAATATGTGTGTACGCCTTTAGTGTGTCTGCCACCATGACTTCACAGAATCACAGATTCACAGTCAAATCATCGGGTCCAAACCCCCTGCCAAAGCAGGTTCCCTAGGATGGGTTGCACAGGTCGGCATTCAGACGGGTCTTGAATATCTCCAGAGATGGAGACTCCACACCCCCCTGGGCAGCCTGTCCCAGGGCTCTGTCACCCTCACTATGAAGAAGATCTTTTGCATATTGGTGTGTGTGGAGGAATGGCTCTGTGAGAACGGCCACATATTCCCACTCTCTATCCCTGCGAACAAAACAGCCAGAATGAAACATCGCTCTAAAGGAATGTGGAGCTAGCAGCAAGTCAGATAATGGGTTAAGGAGTGTGGACTGTGAATAGAAGCTCCTAATTCTGAAACATTCCTCTGAGACAAGATAAGATATAGGCCTTGCACAGGTGTCCGCTCTATCGCCTTCACTGTTTTCACTTCCCTCCCGCCGTGGTTCCCAGCCATGCTTTGTTAAGCTTCCTAGAGAGTATATAATCACGCTGCCCTGTACAATAAATGAACTGACTGCTTTTAGCCATATTGGTGTGCGGTCTGATTCCTAGCGCCGTCCCGCTCTTTCGAAGCCCCTGGACCTAAAAGTTTCCCAAGATCTGGATTGGGACGCGGGGAACACTCGACAGGTGCGGAACTTCCCATGCTTTATAAAGTATTGTTACAATTTGTGCACTGCTGTTGCAGCAATGCTTTCTGATGGCATTGATTGTCTTCAGTGCAAGTTTGCAAGTAGCAGCGTGAACTGCTTTTTTAAATGTAGAAATCTGTGTGCATTGTCCAAGTGCTATTAAAGAGTAATGTTTTCATTTGCCCTTCCTGTGTTACCACAAAACCTGCTAGGATTTACCTAAATTTTTGTCTTCACAAAACTGGGATTAATTTCTTTACTCTCTAAAATCACCAATACGTTGTTAATTTGTTTGAAACTGTCCTCTAAATTGCAAGATTGGGGTGGGTCTCACACTGGCCTTCTCAGGTTGAAGTCTTCCCTTGAGTTTAACTACAACAGGACAAAGTTTAGTAGTCAGATGTATGCTAAAACCAATGCCAGTTCTGCATTATTTACAGAAAAAAAAATCCCACTTAATTTGTTTTGCAGAATATAATAAATTATTCCTCTGGAAGACAGAAGAGCAGAAGCAGGAATCCAACCTTAGGCATCTGTCTTCTTGCCTTTGAGGTGAAAAGGAAAGAGAATTCTCAGTGGTCAGTCTCTTCAAAAACCTAAATATTGACACTCAGCTCCCCTGTGCCATATGCGTTACAAGTTTTAAAGTTTAATTTGTTTGCTAATATTGTTCCTTCCATGAATCTTTCATTCTTCTCCACAGCTCACAAAAATAAACTTAATCCCAGAAATGCTGCTTTCAGCATAGATTAGCTATGAACCTTTCTTTTTTACATTTCACAATTTGTCATTGAAGTTGTCTTTGAATCTTACCTCCAAATGGATTCTGTCATGGGTATTTGTAGCAATAGCAAACACTTTACCTGGCATTCTCTATCCTTCCAATGTCCTTGAATTTTTATTTCTCAAAAAAATTGTGTACTGGTAATTTAGTAGAAGCTACCACTGTAAATCAATAATATTCTGTGTCTTTCCTCCCCACCCCCCCAAATGTAGCAGCACTGACAGCTAAGTGCAGACAGTCCTACACATTTAATCTGAAACTTCAGTAGACCATATTTTAGATGGTATGTGTTTCTTCTACAGATATTGCAGTATGTACTATGCTGCCAATGTTCCCATTAAAGATCTGCTGGGATTTGGCAATAGCTGCATTAAATAACTACTGGAAGGGTCTCCAAGAGGCAGTCCATCCCTCAAGACAAGATTAACTATACATGTTATCATTGCTGACAGATGGCTGTCTAGCATATTGTTAAAGACCTCAGTGTTGGAGAGTATCAAAACAAAGTATTCCACACTCTGTTTTTTCTTAACTTTTAATAATTTAGATTTTCAACTTCATTCTTTTTACCACAATTTATTCTATGGATTGATTCAATGACATTATGTTATTATTAAATGTAAAGGGTGAGAGTCAGGAGGATAGTGCCAGGCTCTTCTCAATGATGGCCAGTGACAGGACAAGGAGCGACGGGTACAAGCTGGAGCATAGGAGGTGCGGTGTGAACATAAGGAGAAACTTTTTCACTGTGAGGGTGATGGAGCACTGGAACAGGCTGCCAAGAGATGTTGTGGAAGTCTCCTTCTCTGGAGATACTCAAAACCAACCTGGACATGTTCTTGTGTGACCTAATCTAGGTGATCCTGCTCTAGCGGGGAGGTTGGACTAGATGATCTTTTGAGGTCCCTTCCATCCCCTAACATTTTGTGATTCTGTCTGAATCTGTGAGTCCATTCATGTGTCTTGCACACTATGCTCCTGTGTGATGATTGCCTTCTTTACAAAAGTGTTATACCTGGCTTGTGGTTCAATGCAGCTCTCTTTCACACCTTGCCTATAGATTTTTTTCTAAGGGATTGGTGTTCTTCATCCTTTTCTTCACCAAGGAGATTTTGTTTGAGCACAGGTCCTTTCATTTGTCTATAGTCGATTGTATTACAATTTTTTCTAAGATGCAGTCATAACCCTTCTCAATTCTAATCCTGTTTTCCAATCAACATGTAGTACTTCCACCACTGGAATGATAAATTTCCAATAATATTTTTTTTATTACATTAAGCAGAATTTTAGTGAAAACATTGAACAAAATTGAACCAAGAGCAGCCCCCTGCATTCAAAGCAGTCTTCCATTTTTGCACTGAATTAGTGGTAATTCATTACTGAGCATGGTGATACAGCCTGTTGTTCACCCTTCAGTTTCACAGAATTGTAGGGGTTAGAAGGGACCTCCAGAGATCATTGAGTCCACCCCCCCCGCCAAAGCATGTTCCCTAGGACAGGTCACACAGGTAGGCGTCCAGACGGGTGTTGAATATTTGTCTGGATGCATACCCTCTCTGTGGAAGAATCCGTCCAGAGCAGTATAGAATCGCAGAATGAGCTAGGTTGGAAGGGACTTTTAATGGTCATCTAGTCCATGTCCCCCTGTGGTAAGCAGGGATACCTTTAACTAGATCAGGTTGCTCAGAACTTTGTCAATCCTGACCTTGAAGCCCTCCAGTATGGACCAAGACATTGCCCAGGTCTGATCAGCCAGAATCAAGGATGATGCAGCACTGGCCGTGCCCTCACTCATGGTGGACAGTCCCATGGAGTTGGTAACAGGTCAGTCCATCAACAGCCCCCAACACAGCAAGTGATGAACCAGGGCCAGGGCGCACTCAGGGACTCCAGCCAGGAGCAAAAGACGACAGGGAAAAGAAGGAGCTGTAGACTGGCACTGCTGTGGCAGAGAATGATGGCCCTAGGAGGGGCTGAAATGGGGGCCAAACTGGTGGAGGGGGTGGGCAGGTTGGCTGGAGATATCTTGGACTATTGATGCCCTCAGGTCCAACATGAGTATAAGACTGTCCCATCAGAATGTCAAGAGTTTCACCAGAGCTGTGGTGTTTTGTTGCTTTCCCAAGACCTGTTATTGAAGGTGATTTGTTTAACTTGTTTCAGTATGACATTTGGCAGCCACTATTTTCTTACAAGTGATCACTTACAGGTGATCGATCTCCTCCTGCAAACAACACAGGAACTTAACCCTGTTCTGAAGTGAAGTAGGGACCTTGTTACTTTTTGTGTGTCTTTCTTTTCAGACACCCACTCCTCTTTATTTTTTTTCCTTGGTACGATGCCATTAATACCAATGGAATACAAAATACTTAGGAGTAGGCAGATTATCGACAGCATTATTTAGTCAGCTTTCATCAGAGGTAGTGACCACAGCATATACTTCAGGTGAAAGGTAAACCGAAGAGTGGACTCCTTTCTAATATATCTGATGCATTTCAGTTAGTTACTATGGCAATCCCACCCATGTGATATTTAGTTTTGACTCACAGCTGCTGGAGTCTCTGGCATTGTTCCGTAATATTTTTTTTTACTATAATAAAAATGCTCAGACTATAAGCATCCTGCTTGAGGCAGAAGCAGCAGCTTGAAAAGGAAAAGGTGCCTGCTGCTTAAGCAATATATTTTACTTTTAGGGTTTTTTTTAAGGGAAATGAACTAAATGGCATCTGCCTCATCTTACAATTTTCAACTTAGATTGCACAAAGTACGTTTAAAAAAAATTTAAGCTGCTGCAGTAAAAGTGTATTTGTTTTTTCTTAGATTACAGACTTTGAGGGTCTTCACACAAATGCTTTTTCATATAGAATAAATTGAGCAAGCCTATGTTTGAGCACAGAGAGCCATTCTGTTCTGTGTGTGGAGCTCCTAAGGCGATGGGATTTCTGTACCAAAATAGGCTTAGAACAATCCTATCACCTGCAGTCTGCAGAGTCCGCATGGCTCTTCTGGTATTTTTCAAAGCTCACTCAGACTTCTCTTTAACACCCTTGCTCAAAAAAAAAAATCTCCCCCTTTGATTCAGATTGTGTAGCTAGTTTGTTTTCTGTTCTTAGCCTACCTCTCTCCCTGGTCTCTACTTAAATATCAGAATATGGTCTTTCCCTCCTTGCCCCTCTATTCGTAATGATCTATAGTTCTACCTGTGTTTTATTTTCATCCCATCATTCTCCATCTCAGTGTTTTTAGTGCATCCTCATCCTGAAATAGTCTAATTAAAAACATAAGGTTGGTCTATTCTTGCGGGAACAACAGACCAAGAACAACACCTAATCCAGCTGGTGATACCATTGTATTCGTAGAACATAAGAACGATTATTGTGACATTGTGTGGAGAAAGAAATCTAACATGTCTGGAATAATCAGTTTAATCTTATTTGAAACCACTAATATAACTTATGCATCGCCATATGGATTCTGTGTGATGTATCACAAGGAAGTCTTAACATTGTTTGTTAGCTTCGCCATGCACCAGTTATCAGAATGTATTCCATCCTAAATTACTTTCACTCTCCAACTATGCTTTTGGCATAATATCTACTAAAAATACTGACATTTTTGAGAGACTATATGGCTTCAGTTTACTAAAGCTAACTACTGTATTGCTATGCGTTACAAAGTAGAAATTTAACTGGGCTCCCAACATAACTGTTTATTTTACTTGTCTGAAGAAAATTGGATAAAATTTGTCAGTTAATAGATATTTTAAGTACACTTAATGTGCACATTGCAAGTTTGATTATGTAACCAGCAGCCTACTCGTGTTCTTATGGTTAATATGATAGGTTAATATGATAGATTAAAGCACTAAGGAATATACTGATTTAAAAAAAAATTATTATTATTATTATTGTACTTCCACAATGGAAATTCTGTGATAACAGTGAAAAGAAGGGTTTGATGAAAAGATGAAAAGAAACTCACTTCCTTCTGCCAATCCCATTAGAAATTCTGCTTGGAAGCTTGGCAAGGTGAACTCGCTGAGGAACTAACATACCTTGACAGTCCAACCTCTTTGAAAAAAATGACCTTCATGAGCACATATACCTTTTAATACACCTCACAAATACCTACATGTTGCTACCTCCTGCAAAAAATTATTACCAGTTGCTTGGTCAGGGTGCCAATACCTAGCTATCATATTTGCTGTTTAATTGCTTTGCATTCTGCTTGCTTTCAGGCTGCATGTTGACTCCTCAAGCCAACAATTGCTTCTACTACAAAAGTGACAGAAAGAAGCTGTCTGTTCTACCTCTCTGTTAAGAACCGCTCGGTTTTTTGGATTATACTTTCTTTCTAATTTCCATCCCTTGTTTGTGGTGAAACATTTTGCATTTGGTGTAATTCTGCCTCTTCTGTGCATGGAAGGGAGTTTAAGAAGCCTAATAACATCTGAATTTTGTGCACTGTTACAGTAATATATATATAAAGTGAAATCCTACCCTAATTTGTGCATAAGATTCAAATGCCTCACAAGGCATTTTTTCTTAAATATTTGGCTAATTTTCTTAGTCAATAGAAAGATCTAAATGTTCCAGAAGGAAAACTTAATGTCTAATTTAGATGCTTGAACTCAGGTTCTGTTGCTGAAGGTCTTTGAAAGTTAATAACTCTTTCTATTGATAAATTAAGGAAAATGTTTTAGAAAGTGCTTAAGACACATAAGGCTTAGTCACAACTTAGGCACATTGATCAAGTGAATTTCATTATTTCAAGGAATTTTTTTGCCCACTTTTCAATGATTCTGCCATGCAGATACAGAGCAAAGGTGAACTTTAGGAGCAACTTTCTCTATTATCTTCTATGTGATTTTTAATCTAATGATCTCCTCTCCTTACATTTCAATATTATTTTGCATTTACTACATGTCTTAAGGGATTTTTTTCCAGTTTCCCGTATAGATCACTTTTCAGTTGAAATCATTCTGCACTGCATAACAAATATAGGTCTTTTGTTTTACAGGGATGTCTTCCTGAGTGGTTCTGAAAACACTGGAATTTTAACATTAGTCCTCAGGGGTTTTTTCAAGATCCTCTCTGTAAATCTTAAAACTGTAACTTCCACTTTTCTTTTCTTTTTTTTAAGATTTCCCTAACACATTTCTTGCCCATTCAATTCTTTTTCTTTCCTTTTGCATGTAATATTTTCCTCATTTCTTTGTAACCTTCTCTTGGCCTGATCTCTTTTTAAACCCATTATCTATTATTTACCTTCTCTATCAATTCATTCAACCTCATTCCATACCTGGATTCACTTAAACTCATCTCTGTCTCCTCATAAAAACTTACTTCATTATCTGTTCCGTATACTTTGCAGAAATAGTAATTTTTAAAAAAATGAGTAAATGTTAGCACATTATTAGATTATAATTACAGGGTGGTAGGATTGTCTTCTAAAGAGAAAAAAAGAAAAGCTTTTTATATGTATAATGGAATATTACCTCATGTATTTTGTTATTTTAGGAAACACATTTCTGAAAACCTTGACTTCTGATACCAACATGAAATGTACGGCTGCTGTTTTCACTGGTAAGATATTACTTTAAGTATATTTCTGTATAATACAGTTATGTTTCTATATTCCTTTACATACTTTACTCTTCCTGTCAAGTCTTTTTTTTTATTCTTTTAAATTTTTTTTCCTTTTAGTAAAAGCCTAGCAGATAGACAGCAGCTTATAAATGACTACTCAAATTATGCAAATTGCACTGTTGGTAGAAATTATGTTTTTGCTTATAACTGGGGAGCTAGTATTCAGTACATAGACTATACTATTGGTGTAGATAGGTTCCCCCAGTTCCCCTCCAGGGAAGGATACTGGTTCCAAGATACAGAAATCCCAGCACATTTTTTAGAAAGTTGGTTTGGTTACAGAAGCAGTGTATTGATATTTGTGTGATAGTCCAGACACTGTTTAGTACAAACTAGTCTGATTTCTTTAGGGAACTCTAAGTCCATGTTACTTAGTGTTAGGTCTAGCTCTGAAAAATCGTACAGTTGAGTTCTCTGTCTATAAAACTCCCTCATCCCCTTAAAATATTGCAAAGCATTGCTTATTAGAGTAATGAAAACCATGTAAGTAATATAAATAGATAAAAAATAATTAAAGTGTTTTATTTTTTAAATTGAAATTCAGGGACATAAAGAAAAGCAACAACACATTTTGGTTTTTTTTTTTTTAAATGCAGCAGCCATTAGGGTTTATGCTTGCTGCTACAGGTCCTACATTAACTTTACTGAGCTGGAAAAATGAGCTATCTTTCTTTGCAGTTGTTGGTGCTGTATGAACAAAAAATAAATTTTGAGCTCCTCAATGCACTGCAGTAAAATAGCTGAGTATGGATAAGAATATGTCCCAGGTTCAGAGGTTTGCCAAGACACATTGTATGTTGAAATTTCCACTCCGTTTGTGTGCCCACTCCATTTTAAGGAATACGCAGACTGAATGGCTGCAATTCCCTTTCCCATTTGCTCCTTACCTGTAGCTTCCCCATAATCAGTTCCATACTCTCGTGGATCCTTTTCTTCAATGAAGCATATAGCCACAGTCTTTAGACAGCAAAGACACAAAGATACATGCAAGAGCTTTGTTGGCATGTTGCCTATGCTTGGAAGGCCAAAGACTATTTCACACATTGCACACCGCAGACTTACAATGCAGCTCTAGAGCATAGCAGGAGTATTTCTTATCTCACCGTAGCGTCTGCTTGCTCTAGTTTGAATTCCAGCAGCAAAACCAATTCCCAATTGAGTTTGTACTTCATTATATACCAACCCTAAGAGGAATAGTTAGACTGCAAGTTCAGCTTTTTTGGCAAGGAAATGATGTCTTCTTGACAGACACCAAATTTGTGCAGCTACACTGTTTGAATATTTTGCTTACTCTTCTACTTTACTTCATCTACACAAGTGACTGGATACATGTGAGCAATTTTACAGGGAAAAAAAAATGCTTCCAGAATAAGAATGCTTATCCTTTTTCTCAGATTTTTGGAGGGTCTTATGCACTGTTTAATTCTGTTTTAGGAAAGTGTTTGGGCTTTGAGTAATATACAGAATTACCTCTGAAACACCTGTTATGAAATGTCATTAAGGGCTCTTTAATAGGTTTTTAATAAGAAATGACTCATTGATTTTCATTCAGTTTCTCAGTTGAGTTGAAAATGTTGTTAAAATAATGATATTTTGAGCACTATGAGTGAGCTTTCTAACAGACTTACCTGCCTCTTTGAATTTACCACTCAGTCAAATGGAGTAATTCACAAAGTTTTGCCAAATTCCCTACCTGTCCAAAGGCTAACAGACATTTAATATTATAAAATCAATAAAGGCCTCTACATCCCTGCTACTGTCCATGTCTAGGCAGCTAGACAGCTATCTTCCTATTTTAATTTCAGGGGGTTCAAATTAAAAATACAGGTGATAGGACAAGGGGAAATGACAAGAAGCTGCTGAGGCTCATTTTGAACGCATTAGGAACAAAGAATATAAGCAGAAGCACCTCCTACACCTCCAGTCTGTGTTCTAACGTCTTATCTTTGGAACAGCTAAATTTAAGTATTATGTAATCCTAATAACAGAAGACTGGAAGTCAGCTGTGGTCCTTCTTAGTTTGTATATCACAAGCCCAGGTTATGGTTCTTCATATTTGTTCTCTGAGTAGTTGACTGCACAATAGTCCAGCTTCAACAGGATGCACTTACATGTGTGTCTTTTCCAGAGGATGGGTATTATAGGACATGACCATACATCGTCTTTTGGCCATAGATATGTTGGCTCATAAGGTCCTGTTGGAGGTTACTATGTATGCTCCTTAACTCACTTCCATTCAAGCATATTGGATTAGGTAAGGCACATTTTATACACTGTATAAGTAAACTCTATTAAATTCGTCTATATTGAGATTAGAGAGTGATTTTCATAAGATGCTAACCCAATAGAATGCATCAGCAGCATAAAAAGGGAGCAAAGGCCATTGGAGGAATGATAAACTGTACCTAACTTTGCCTTGACGCGATTATTAAAGAGTAATACAAGATTAGAAACAATCCATACTTCCCTCAAAGCATTAAAGCAGCTCTTGAAAAAGCTTAAATGCAAGAATTTAGGCAGTGATCCATTTCTTAGTTTGACATCCTCATCCTTTTCTGCAAAGATCTAATCATACAACCCCAGATTTGACAGGGCACAAGAACTAGGTCAGAACACTACAAGGTTTTTGATAAAAAGCATGAGTCTTAGAGATTACTTTCTTCCAAAGCTGTGTAGTCACACACAAAATGTTAGCATTTTTCTCAGCCTTTTTTCTGCTGAGGAAAAAAACCAGAACAAAAAACCCTGTGAAAAATATTAGTTTCATGCAGACTGTATTTTGGAATGATGATTCTCAAGTGCTAGTTCAGGTTGTTATTAGTTTATAAATCCAACACCAGCACTGAATAAGGGCACTTATATATCTATATCTGTAAAAAGTACTTTTTTTTTTCCTTGGCTGTAAAGTTTTATATTAAAATATCAAACATGAATGCTTGGGGATGGAGGAGCTGAGATTGTAATACAGAAGTATTTTGTCTTATTACTAATTCCAGTTACTGCTCTGATCTAAATCCTATCTCTTTCCTCCAATTCATCAGTATTTTAACACTCAGCTGCTGGGAAGAGACAGCCATCTCGATAGTCCGACAGTTCTCTCTTAGTGACAGTATTTCCCTTTTGGAGTACTGCTTCTCATCTGCCTCTCTGGCTTGCTCAATAGTCATACACAATAACATCATGTAAAACATTTCACTTTGGTTATCTTCTGTTCATATTGCAAAGCTCTCGGGAGATTACCCATCTTTTATTGACTAAGTAGCAGAGTCCTTATATACCAGAGATTATTATTTGAATTCTTTCTCCACCAGCTCTGAAGTATATTACTCTCACTTGCAATCAGACATCCAGATTTCTGGGAGTTTTAGATTTATTTTTTTTTAATTCCTTGCTGGAAAGCCATTTCAGAGCTCTTTATTATAAATTGCCAGATTGTACTTTCAAACTGAAAATACATAGGAATAATGTTAGGAAACTAAAATGAATTCCAGCACAAAAATCCCCCACCTCTGCAGTTTCTCAAGGTTGGTGGATTTTTCTATAATAATCTTTTTCTAAAGTCATGTATTTTTTATGAGTCTGAGACACACCGATTCCAATAAGTCTTTGGGCTATAGAAATAGAAAAGAAACAGGATGTAATGTTGCATATCATAATATATGAAGCAATCATTCAAATGTAGCTTGCAGTAAGTCAATAATAAACCTCTACTGTATTGAGGCAACTAAAGTGTAGGATATTCATGCAAAAGATATTTATTCAGTGCATGTGAAGGCCTTTTTTTCCCCTAAGTTTCAAAATGTGCCTCAAAGGTATTGCTAACTCTTCCTAACTAAACCAGTAACAATGTGGTAGGTGTGTTAATGGTAGTGAGAAAAATACAGTGTGGGCAACTTTTGGTTTTGCATTACTTACAACAGTAGGCAAAGTCCCATGAATATAAAATTCTCATTTCTTTAGTCTGCCTTGTAATAGGGGAACTTATTCCAGCTACAAGCATGCACTTCTGTGTGGTGTCGTCACTTCTGAAGAACAAAGGGTTCAAGAACTTGGTCTTCACAGAATCTGAGGGTCTTTAGGGCAGATAAGTCTAAGCTGCAGAGTCCCCAGGAAATCCTGTGTAACCAAACATTTATGTTTGCACAATACACATGGTTACACATCTTGACAACCTTCCTAGGTCCAATGGATAGGTTAAAGTATTTTTTATCATTTAATTATATATAGGCTGCTACTTGGACAAAACAGAGTGGGATGGTCAAACAGAGTGACAAGATGAGGAACATGAGACCCTGGATGACCGTGCTTACTGCATTTCCCAGATGCTACCCCCATGGGAAAGAAGTAACAACTTCTTGTGACAATGAGCACTGCAGAGGAAGTTGGTCCCAGGGACAGGAACTGGGCCTGGAAATGGAATTAGGAGGAAAAGCTTTTATTAGTGCAGGAGCATGGTGTGCACAGCAAGGATTGTTCATGCACTCAGTGGCAATGCTGGTCCATGGAGGACATGTACTACATCCTCTTGTGTGATGGACGCCCTCTTGTCACAAGGAAAATCAGAAAATTAGCTGGATTTTTTTTGTGGGGCTGGTTTTCATCTAACAGTATCTGCCCGTTTGTAATGAGGAAACTGCACTGATGTTGATGTTAGGCCAGTCCCCTGAATAACCTGGGGCACAGAAGTCTGCTTGGCAGGAAAATGTCTCCATCTGCTGCTGCTGAAATTATTTCTCTTCAGTGTGTGGCAGTGATCCATAAAGGCAGTTAGTCTGTTTTATGGAAGGTGATACTTAACCAAACCATAGGAATGAGATTCTCAAACTTCCTTACCAAAGATTTGACACAGAAGCACTTAAGTGAGGTTTGGTCCCACTCTTACAGCAAAGCCTAGATAGATACATCCAACTACTTAGAGGTAATGTGAGGAAACTGAGAGGGATGAACACTCTTTCCGTGGCTCAGAACAATAAGCATCTCATACTCACATCAAAATGGCGGTGATGCAAAAAAGGAAAGGCATAGAATTCATCTAAAATATCTTAGCTGTTTCATTTATTTGCCTGAAAGAAAGAAAAATGGTTTCATTATGCTGCCCTCTAGGTTATAAGAGCAGCATTCATTCAGGGCACAGGAAAGAAACAACGCTTTATGATTTTTCTGATAAAGCCAGCATGAGTCAGATTTCAAACATTAAGTAAAAAATACTTATCTCATGCTGATCACAATCAGTCTCCAAAGTAAAAAAGACAATGGGAAATCAATATACATCTCTACTCATTTGTATTCTCTGAGCAGAGAAAGAGAGACATGTAATTGAATAAATCACTTACTATGAATTCCTCATTCAGCTTTCATAGCCAGGACTGAAATCTCTCCATCAGTTATCATTATATAATCCACTTTAAATTTCAGAGCCAGGCAAAATTATATATTGATAATTCATGGAAAACTTCCAGGTTTTCCTCAACGCAGAAACTTACTTCCAAGTCTTCCCTGCTTTCAGAGGTGCAATGCCCTTTTAGGGGTCTCTGAAAGGAGTTAGTGCAGGGCTAATACTCAAAAGGCAGAAAAAGCAATAAGACTTTTACAACCTGAATTAATGGAATAACAGAAAATTAATTTTATACCAATGTAGCATTTACTTCTCATGAACTTAAAAACGGGCTAGAATGCTTTTCATTGTGCTAAGTCTTCAGCAAAATGCAGAAACAAACAAACCAATTGTCTTTATAAAATCCAACTTTATAACACACTCCATGACTGTTTCAGAGAACATTCTGACAAACAGAATGCAAGGGACCAGGGGCAATTTAATTATAATTTTGTGCGTATGGAGGTTCACCAGATGGCAAATATCTTTGCTGCAAGAAGAAATCCTTGAAGACAGGGAATGTACAAAGTTCAGATGGTACTTTTTGTATGTCTGACGTTAAGCAGAACTGGAGTTAATGTCAGACATACAAAAAAATGACCTGGTAAGAAAGTCTAAGGTGGATAAGACTTAGTCATAAGTTGGGCCTCCTAATCATCCTCGTGTTAATGCTTCTGAGCAATGTATTGTTAATACAAGCAAGGGTGTTCACACTTCAAGGGTGGCATATGAGTACATTTAGATAATGCCAATAATAACTTGTTTGTACAAGGCTGAGAATCCTCTAAACATCTGTCAGAAGTTTAGTTGTTTTTCTTCCGCTAGAGAAAAATACTTTCCTGGAATTACGTGTTGTCTTGGATAATGCCATCCTATTTTCCATTACATCATCATAACGACTCTAGAGTGTGAGTCAGGGTACAGATTGTTAGAATCCCACCTGTGTTAGATTTAGGTTCTCATTTAAGTTCCATGTAGCACTCCAGGGCACCTACAGTTTGGTTTTATGCTGAATTTATTAAGTACCTTTATCTTTAACTTGAGTGTTCCTGGTGCACTTAATTGCTTACATTTGTCCAAAATATCTCTTCTAGGAAATAAGCACTATTATCCCAGCAGTGCTTCATGGAAATGTAAATAAAGACAGCTAGGAATCTGAGGTCCATCCCTAGTGCAATCACTAACGGAATGGGCATACAGGACTGCGATCAGCTTCATGTGATATTGCCTGGCAGAGGCACTACCTATTTTTTCGTGCAATAGACTAATAGCTAACGTATTTATCTAGGAAATAAAGGTCCATCATGTCTATGTTCTTCTCACTCTGAATGTCATGGAGATGGAAATGCAGTAATGCAGCAGGGTGTCCTAGTGACAGCCCTTGCTATCCCTCAGAAGGTTCCTAACATCAGCTGAATAGATGAGACATGCAGTTAGAAGATGTTAAAACTGTGTTACATGTTTTCCTCCCTTTAAAATTTATTCTGGACTAGGAATGAAATAATGTAAAATACACATATTCTTCCATAAAATATCAAAATACATAAGTGGATATTTAAATAAGGTCTTGCTGAACAAATCTGGGTACCAGGCCCCTGGAGGAGAGATATGATTTAGGCATCCCCATGATCAGTGAATGGCAATGTTGTGTAACTTACCCCTCCTGCATCATGTGACATTCTTAATCATCCCTCTCCATGTTTTTCCAGTTATAAGAGAGGCAAGTGAATAAGCAAATGCATAAAGGGTGGGCAGAAATAGCCAATAGTAATCAGTAGAGATGTTCCTACTGAATTTCTAGTGTCTGGATCCAAATACTAATTTTTACCTTATCTTAGTTTCTCAATTTGTTTTATATCCAGATTAAGCCAGTAATGTGTTGTCCCTCTTTTTATCCAGGTTCAGTCCTAGGAGGAGCTGTGTATAAGAGGCATGACATCTGTCTGAGCATGAACTCACCCTCCCATTGCTGGAGTCTGCAGTTCAGAAAGTCCCGCTCCTTGTCCACTCATCCATGTGTCAGTTCAAGGGCAGTAAAGATGTGGGGCATCAGGGGGACTCCCTAGTTCCTGACAGCACCAGGCTACCATAATTTGGTTGTTTGTGGGCCTAAACTGGTACATTAGTGTGCCAGTGTAGGTTGGCACTAGTTTGCA
This sequence comes from Porphyrio hochstetteri, assembly GCA_020800305.1. Classification (NCBI taxonomy): domain Eukaryota; kingdom Metazoa; phylum Chordata; class Aves; order Gruiformes; family Rallidae; genus Porphyrio; species Porphyrio hochstetteri. Next base: position 108,467,015 of record CM036907.1, read on the forward strand.
TTCCGATTTTCAGATTGAAAAAGCCCAAAAAAATGTAGAAACAGGGTTTCTAACTATGAGCACATTTCACTATAGGAGAAAATAAGAAAATTGTTCTGACTAAATCTATGCTATAATTAGAAAATATAAATACTGTGTGTTCCATTCAAACTGGCCCTGACACCAGCAACATTGAAAGCAGGACAGTGATCTTCAGCCCTGGCAGCCTAGGATATCTGTAGCCATGGATGTGGTCTCAGGGGATAAACCTGTGCTGATTTTTTTGGCTTTTAGTGTCTTAGCTAAGTAAACTGGAGTTAACTACATACATATTTCTGTGGGCTGCAGCCACATGCCTGCAGAGTGGATATATCTTGAAAAGTAGGAGGTCCTGCTACACTTACAAGACATCATGTTCCACTAGGAAGACAGCAATGTCAGTTTTATGGTATTTGTTCTGAAAGCAATGCAGATCCATTAAAAATATGTTTGTTATTTTGTTGGTTGCTTGCAATGAATTAGTTAAATCAGGAAAAAAAAATCAGAACTAGATCTCATGAATATATTCCTTGCTTAATCTTTTGGCTTGCTCCAGACAGAATACTTTCTGTTATACTCCTCTGAAAGACTCATCTTTCCAAGGTTCTTAAGGCTGAGTGAAAAGAAATAAATGAGGTCTCCACCCACCCGAGATGGAGTGGAGAATTACTGTTTGTCTACTATGACTAATCTTTCTATTAACCTCCCCAGTCTGGATTCTTACCAGTGGTGTATTTGGAATTTTCCCCTGTGGAAACCCAGAAAGACCTGCTGCCTTAGACCTTTCTTCTGTCCAGGTAAACGAAGGGTCAGTCCCTAAAGTTCTGTCATGACTTGCTCACACTTCCACAGCAGGGTTAGTTCAACTGATTAATGCCAGGAGACTTGTAGTGAGTAAAGCTGCAGAGTCTTTATTACTGAGCTGCAATCAGTTAATTGTGGACACAGCAGTCCATTTATAGTGATACCAACGCGTATCAACGTACCAGCACCAGATTGTGGGAGAAACAACTAGAATACCTTCTGAAAAGACAGCCTTGTTGGCACGTGATGTAAATGTTGGCAAGGTATATGACAGTGCTTGAAAAGAAAGCAATCTTCAAACAAAAAGCAACTTTCTTCTTCACTTTGAAATGCTTACAGGTACTCTTAAAGAGCTCTCTTCACTGCGCGCAGTCTCCCTCTCTTTTTAACTAGCAATCTTTGTTGAAATACAGTAAAGTTTCTTTTTTATTTTTAGCAGAACTGCAGAGCACTGGATGCTGGGGACAGCTGGAGTGTGTGGGATGTGGCATGCTATTTATTCTCCTCACTCTGAGAAAGCAGCAGATGGATGACTACTTTATTAAATCAGAGTCCATGTATGGTATCTTCCAGATGTTGACCACATGATCTGCCCTGCTATGGCATGTAGAACCTACTCCTGTGTGCCCACTTTTAAAAATTTCGGCTCATAAGTGCTCATTGCAACCAAATTGCTGAGCTGCTGATTCACATCTGTCTTGTTTTACTAATGGAATAGGGGAGATGGTCTTTAAAAAAGAAGAAAACAACTGAGAGCCTTTCATACAATTTTAAGTACTTTTTGTTGCATTTATAAGCATACAACAGAGCTTGCAGTCACTTCAAGTACTGTGGTGTATGGTTTAATGGCAGAGCATGCTTATAAATACATCATCATTTAAAGGAGCAGTGATATGGCACCTGTAAGAAAGAGAGCAGGAGAGAACATTTTCAAGCCTTTATTAAGCAAAAGACATATAAGAGCAAACAGCCATTGGTCTGGCAATGGATCAATAGTGGAGGAATAAACCTCAATGTCAGCTAGGAGGCATTAACGATTTTCCCCGATAACTACAAGGCCAATACTGAGTCTTGACAAAGCCACAACCAGGCCAAAACTGAGTCTTGCCCAGCTGTTTTGGTTATCCGCAGTCAGCACATGGAGACCTCAGCAGAACTGCTCCATCTGCTTAGGTGCCTGGGAGACACACTGTGGCATGCAGGCTGGAGTTCTGCTGTACAAGTAATTGATGTCTTGTTGTCTTTGCTGAGAAAAAAACCCAACAACCCAACCAACCAGGTGAACATTTCACAAGTGAAGGAAAATTGTTTCATTTTCTCTAGGATATGAAAAGCAAAGGTTTGTGAACTTGTGGTATTTCCAAAGAGTCAGACCAAGTGAGTCTAAGCAGCAGTGCTTCTCGTATTGCAGGAGGCTGCACCTGGCTCCACACTGTGCAGTGCATCATGACAGATGCATTTCTACTCGACCAAGGAAGTACCTAAGACCTGAGGTAGTTTGAATCTGACACAAGCTGTCCCTTTACAGGAAGGCTGCAGAGGAATGATTGAAAATAAAGTTAATTCCCTTGCCATCTTCCTCAGCACCACGAGGAGCAAGCAGATACCCACTCTGGGGCTATGAGAGCTCTGTACACCACGGTGATAAAACCAAGTGCTCAGTGAAGTAGATATGAGCTATTTCCTGTTCCAGATACACTGTGGGACACAGACATCCAACAAAACTTGTGGAAGTTTCTACACAAAGAAACAGGTACTTGGGGTGGGTGCAGACTTGATTTTACAAGTACATCTGTTCTGTTTATTTTTGCTTCTTTGCAGTATTATCAACTTCTGCTCCATATGGATGATCCATATTGTGCCTTGGTGAAATGATACCACATTATGCTTTTATGCTTTTATCATCAAACACTACTCATGAAAAAATCACCAGGTTTGCCTAGGTTCATCTGTTCAATTTATTTTCCCAAAACTTTATTTTGAATAAAACACCTACGGTAAATGTGATTTATGTAAATGAATAAAACAAAACAGTTATATAAGCTTTTTGAATCATTCAGATCCTTTCTGTTGCTGTTTCAACCATATGAAATACTCTACCAACATATTTTCTTTGGGCTATTTCATTTCTAAAGTCTTACAGCTAAATATATGAAATAATAGGATATGTACAAAGGCTTTCATTTTGATTTTATTTCCATTCTCTATGCCAATCTTTTCAGACAGAGCAGCTCTAATATTTCAAAGAGAGTTTTACTTATGACTTTTTCCAGCCTCTTTCCAAATTCCTGTTGCAATCTTTCCCTTTCCATCTTCGAAGTGGGATTTCTTTTCACCTTTTCCTTTTTTCTTCTGTGTTTCCCCTCTCCAAACCTCAAGTCAGAGAAAAAAGGAAAAAAAAGTCTTATAACTTTAAAGAAGCTTGATAACTACTTAGTCCCATGTTGCTACTTCCTGTCTCCTTTCCCCACCACAAGCTCAGTCTTGCAGTCCCCAGACAAGTCTTCCATTCCTGGCGATCCAAAGGATACTCAGGGGAATGAGAACATCCATATTGGGTCATTGGTACTTGTTCTTGTTACAATTAGAATACGAGTAAAATGAAAAATAAAAGAAACCCAAAACCACTAAGTGAGTTTACCTGTGCAACCTGGATAGCTAGAATATTTTCTGCAAGTTCTTCTGAAACTTTGCTCCCCATACAAGTCAGCACAACCATGTAAGTCCCCATGTGAAGGCAAAGGACACACTTGCTCCATCAAGTAACTCCTGCGTCAGGACCCTGGAACTGTGCTCTGCTTGGTCCATCCAGGCCATAAACCACATCAAGCCCTGGCCTGTCCCCATCCCAAGGTTGGTGCTGGTGCCCCAGGTGCCCCGCTGATCCTGGGAGCCTGGCCTCTTGGGAGCCACAGGCTTATGCTATGCCCTGACGTTCTCTATGGCATCCAGCTGGGTCCAAAGTCTGCCTGAAAATGCAACAAGGAATGTTGAGGTCCCCTTTCTCCATTTCTCACAGGAGACAGTGCTGGGCAGGTGATCCCACTCACACTCATGCTATGGCTGCACTCCCAGTCCCAGCAGGTCCATAAGCATGTCTTCTACGGCTAGGATGTCCATGTAAGGACACATCTGAGTAATAATATGGACCTAAACTGACCAAAAACCAGTGACTACTGGGACTTGGGATTTCAAATGATGCTCGTTGCCTTGGAGCATCCAACCTTGCCCACATTGCACCCATCTCGATACAGAAAGATTCTTTCATTTTTGAGGGATGGTATCTTTTACTAAATAAATGTTATATGACTCATATTTATGACACCCATGTCCACCTTCTACAAAATTACTACCTCTCATGTCTTTCCTTTAAAAACACCAGTCCCCCGGTATAATGGATATTACTAAAAACAGCATAAGTGAAGAATTGGAGGAAGTCAAACAGTTGAAGTTAAAGTCACACTTATAGAAGCCAGCAAAAGGATTTTGTTTCTTTCCTAACATGCCTTCAGTCTGATTCTAACTTAGCAGTCAGGCAATCTTGGACTCAAACCCTTTGGGTAGTTTGGCTTTTAGGCCTATTTTGTCCAAGCAGAGTAGCTCTGCTCATGACGACTTTACTTCAGTGATAGATTTCTATACACAGGGATTGTATAGTTTTAGCTACATCACTTGACTATCCTATGGTATGACATCAGCTGTCATCAAGGGTGGATGAAGCAATTTTGGTCTACCAGCTCTTCATATCATATAATTATTCCCTGCAGAAAATAAATAAGTTATACTTGTGCAACCATTTTTTTTAAAAAGTATAAGTGTTTCTGCATTAGGGGCTATAGTGGTATAACTATTTCATTTTTTTTAATCACATAAATCAACCAAGCATGTAGGTTGACAGGTTATGTTTCCCTGGGGGCTTCATCTGCACTTGGATAAAGAAAATAATTTTTTTCATCAGTTTCATTATGATATTTAGGGGACCAAAACCACTTCTATCCATAGATTAGGGTTGACAATGTATTTAAGTGTTTTGGGGTATATTTTCTGACAGTGGAAGTGTATTGGTGGCATGGGAAAAAAGGAATTGAATTTGAACATGTTTAGTGATGGGGAGGGGGAAAGAAAAATACAGTAATGTTTTTATCCATCCACATTACTTGTTGTGCAATACTATCAATAGTGTTTATCTTTAAGAGAGGAATAACAGATCTCATTGAAAAGAAAAAAATAATTAAAGATATATGAATGGTATAATTAGGTATAGTATAATATATATATTATATATATAATATATATAATATATATGTATAATTAGGTAAGTATAATTGCCTCATTCTGCAGTAGCAGGGAAATATTGTGTGACTTTTGAAGGTAGCACAGGCAAGGAATGGAGTAAGAAATAGCCTTTTCTCACAGAACACTTAGAGCCTGTGAAACTCTGACAGATGGTATTGAAGAGGTTATCTGGATTTGGAAATGGAAGATGCAGTTCAGTAACAAAAACAGCTAGTATTAAAAAAAAATAATATTTGCCACATAAATATTTTACCACAATTGAATTTGGAAATATCTTCTTCTTAGTTTCATGATACTGGTCAGCCCATAATTAATATGCCCAGAGGAATTATTTGTTAAAATTATCAGTTTTCCTGTCTTCTAAGATATCTGCTCACTGCTCAACCAATCTAAGCAAGACAATAGATCATATATAGTGAAAATCTATTGAATCAAATGGATCAAGAAGAAAGAAGAGAGGAACAGAGTGATGAAATAGAGTGATGGTGTGATAGATTGAAAAGTCAAAGGAGAGAGGGAAGAGAAAGAAAAGTAGTGATTTACTGGGATGATTTCACAGCTGTTGAACACCATCAAAGTTCTACAGAGCTTTAACTAGATGCAAAATCATAGGCATGAGTGCATTTGTATATTTCTCTCTTCTAATACCAATGTTGAAGACTGTGTAGAAGTGCCAGGAAGATATGGCTGAAAGTACTACTTATTTACCTCAGTTGTTCAAGGCTTCATTTTGTGGGATCTGTTTTTCATTATGGAAAAGGGAGACCAATTATTCTGTTAATTACTTTTTTAACACATCTGCTATCACAAAGCAAGAGTTCTACTCTTAAACGTTACCTCCAAATTGCTTTGTTATCTTCTTTGATCACGTGCTGTCAGCTGGCTAACCAGCTGGTATGGTCAACTTGCTGCAAAGTAGTATTTCTGCTGGGTTGGAGCACTATGAAGGTTGGCAGGAATTCATTTCAGTGTGATCCATTTTGCTGGGACCAGGCACAGCTGAAAAATGAGTCTTGTGCAGTCTGTATATTACATGGGAAAAGTCTGAGAGGCCTTAAAACAGGTGGTTGACAGATGCACGGACAAGGATGATCATGAACTGACACTTACTGGAGCTCCTTTCCCATAAGGAATTACATTAACTGCTGGTCAAGGTTGGCAGAGTATTATTTTCCTTAACTGTTTGAGGCGGATAAACAGCTGTCGTGTAAAGCTTCGTCTAGCCTGACATGGGAAATTTCTTTCTTGTAGTTTGGGATGTCATCCTGTTGTGAGACTAAAAAATAGATAAAAATAAAAATACGGCAAATATGTAAAAGTATTTCAACTGATAATCTGTAATAAACTGTGGAAGTGTGTATGCAAATACATATTTATGCCCCAAATAGCTGAAGTTTTAGTATTGACTCACTTCTAATGGTCCTATTTTGGGGTTTTTTTATATATTTATATATATACACACACATATATATGTAAAAGTGCATTCACTCCTACTTAAAAATACATGCATTTTGGGTAATAAAACTGTGTGGCGAGTAAAGAAAACAGAAAAATGATGCTATATTTTCTCTCCTGCTATCTTGCTCTTTTTCTACTTCCTCTTCTTCCCTCTGCCTTGACCTATAGTCCTGTCACATTTAATCCTCTGAATGCAACTCAGATAACTTGCTCTCTCATATGCAGTCTGCACCTTATGCACTAATGCAGCTTTTTATCATAGCTTTTCTTCATCCCAGTATGCTAAAACAAAAGAGGTGCATTTCCTTTTAGTCTTTCTTGCATTTGGGGAACAGGGATTTTGAGTGAGAGGGAGAGTAATCCCCTGCGTATTTCACACACCAAAGCCCCACTCAAAAACGTCCAGTTAAAAGACCTCCTCTCCATCTGTAACCTACTACACAGTCCCTTCTCTCCCAAGTCCCAATAATGCAGTATCTGAGTGTATTTGAGTGGTACAAATAAGGAAGTATTTGAGTTATTTGAGAGGTATGAACCTGCCAGTACTCTTTTTATAAGAGATTAGATTTCTTTCCTCATCACATCATAGAAATTTCCTTTCTTTCTACTGATTTTTAAGTTTAGCCTTTCATTTAGTCTTTTTTCCTTGCCTTCTGCCCCCCCCCCCCCCCATTTTTGTGGCAATTTTACTGGTTTTTTTAATCCTTGTGCTGTAATTCCTATGGAAGTGTCTTCTTCCCCTGTGCCTGAATGCAGGAGGAAAGCAAATGTCACTGCTGTGGTTAAGAAAGGTAAGAAGGAGGACCCAGGGAACTATACCCCTGTCAGCCTTATCTTGATCCCTAAGAAGGTGATGGAATGGATAATCCAAGAAACCATTTCCAGGCATCTGATGATTGAACATCAGTAAACACTTTGTTACTGTGAGGGTGACAGAACACTGGCACAGGTATTCCAGTGTCCATCCTTGGACATAATCAAAAGCTATCTGGACATAGACCTAGGCAACTAGTTCTAGGTGGCCCTGCTTGAGAAGAAGGGATGAATCACATGAGTCCTGCTCCCTTCTAACCTCAACCATTCTGTGATTCTGTGAAACAAAAATTCAGAGAATTAGCAATCTTTGTCTTGATGATTTCTCATTGATGTTCTGTCCCTGGAAAGGTTATGGAACAGATTGTTCTGGATGCCATTACCAAGCAACTGGAAGAGAAGAAGGTCATGAGGAGTAGTCAGCATGGATTCACCAAGGGGAGATCATGCTCGACCAATCTCATAGCCTTCTATGATCTCATCACCGGCTGGGTGGATGGAAGGAGAGCAGTGGATGTCATCTACCTTGACTTCAGCAAGGCTTTTGATACTGTCTCCCATGACATCCTGACAGAAAAGCTGAGAGATCATGGGATAGATGAGTGGACAGTGAGGTGGGTTGAGAACTGGCTGTCGGACCGGGCTCAGAGGGTCGTGATCAGTGGAACAAAATCTGAATGGAGGCCTGTGACTAGCGGTGTTCCCCAGGGCTCGGTGTTGGGTCCAGTCCTGTTTAATATCTTCATCAACGACCTTGATGAGGGAATAGCATCCACCCTCAGCAAGTACGCCGATGATACAAAGCTGGGAGGGGTGGCTGACACGCAGGAACACTGCGCTGCCATCCAGCAAGACCTGGACAGGCTGGAAAGCTGGGCAGGGAGAAACCAGATGAGGTTTAATAAAAGCAAGTGTGAAGTCTTGCACCTGGGGAGGAATAACTGTCTGTATCAGTACAGGCTGGGGGATGACCTGCTGGAGAAGAGCTCTGTGGAGAAGGACCTGGGGGTCCTGGTTGATGACAAGTTGGCTATGAGCCAGCAGTGTGCCCTGGTGGCTAAGAGAGACAATGGGATCCTGGGATGCATCAGGAAGAGTGTGGCCAGCAGGTCGAAGGAGGTGATCCTCCCCCTCTTCTCTGCCCTGGTCAGGCCCCACCTGGAGTATTGTGTCCAGTTCTGGGCTCCCTGGTATAAAAAAGACAGGGATCTCCTGGAGGGAGTCCAGAGGAGGGCTACGAAGATGATTAAGGGCCTGGAACATCTCCCCTATGAGGAAAGGCTGAGTGAGCTGGGGCTGTTCAGCCTGGAGAAAAGAAGACTGAGGGGGGACCTAATTAATGTTTATAAATATCTTAAGTATGGGATGCAGGGGGAAATGGCCAACCCCTTTTCAGTCATCTGTGGAGATAGGACAAGGGGCAATGGCTGCAAATTGGAGCACAGGAAGTTCCGCACCAACATGCGGAAGAACTTTTACACAGTGAGGGTGACAGAGCCCTGGCACAGGCTGCCCAGGGAGGTGGTAGAGTCTCCTTCTCTGGAGATATTCAAGACTCGTCTGGACGCCTATCTGTGCAATATGTGCTAGGAAGCTGCTTTGGCAGGGGGGTTGGACCCGATGATCTCTCGAGGTCCCTTCCAACCCCTACAATTCTGTGATTCTGTGATTCTGTGATTCTGTGATGTATTAGAAAATTACAGTTTTCTCCTTATGCCTACCTTTATTTTTAAAAATATCATAGAAAAATGTGCACTTAGAAAATGATCAAGAGCGATATTTTTTAAGCAATATTTCCTTCTTGGATTACTTTATAGACCATATAGATTAGAAAATAATACAGACTGACCTGCCATAGGAAGCCAGATTTCCTTGAATTATATCATAGGATAATAGCATCAAATACTAATTCAGGTTGGAAGGACCCTTAGGAAGTTTCTAGTCGAACAACCTGCTGAAAGCAATGTCAGCTATGAGCTCAAACCAGGTTCACTGGACCTTGAAAACTTCCAAGAATGAAGACAATCTGCCCCAATCACTGGCTATCCGCACGGTGTCTCTTCCATTTGAAGGAAATGCATCTCAAAAAACAAGCTATTCTTATTTTAATGCTCCAGAAATTGAAAGTCTACGACAGGCTTTCATCAATTTTTCAAAGGGTTAATTATTTTATCAGTAAAAAAACATGTTCTCCATTTTGACTATACATTTGCTACTCACTACATCTTTTTATGTTTCTGTCTTCTAGTTTAAGGAGCTCTGTACTATCATATTCTTTTTCTTCATAAAGCTGTACTCATAAACTGTGACTATCCCTCTCCCTTTGTGAAAGCAGACTGATCTCTTTAGGTCTTTCACTATAAGATCTGTTCTCAGTTTTTTATCTTGACAATAATTCTTCTCTAAATCTTCTCTGGTTTATCACCTTTCTTGAAAATGGATATAATTTTTCAGAAACAATCATATACCACTTCCAGTTATGCAGATGGTAAAGCTGTTGTTCTACTCAACAGTTCCCATTTAAACACAGTAATGGGATAAAGATCTGGGGTCCCAGGTCATCCGAGAGATAACTTTGAGTTGTAGGAAACTTTTACCTCTAGTAAAGAAGAAGAGCCCTTGGCTGGCTCTGTGCATTAGGCCTTCTCAAAAAGAAAGCCACAAGAAATGTAAAAATTGTTTTTCCAAAATTCCAAATAATTTTTTCAAATTCTGGGACTGCAGCTGGGCCTACATTTTGCATCGCTGCAGTGCGTAAGGGAAAGGACGTGGTGCTCCTGTCTAAGCATAGGATGGGGTCATAAAACTGGCAAGGGGTGGGTTGCTTCAGTTAGGCGGGATCAGTTTAAACCGCCGCTAGATGTCAGAACTGCTCCACCAAAATCCCGTCCAGATTGCACTTTGTGTGGCTGTAAATAAGGCAAACTGCACAGAAAAAGTTCGGAAAACCTGTTTGAGCTTCACTTCAAAAGGTCCCTTTTCTCACTGGTCTGCAAATTGCAGTCACTTGCAATCCCTTTAGGCTGCAGAGCTATGCAAGTCATCTTTCTCCACATCTTTCTGCTTGAATTCATCTTTGCTTTATTCTAGATTCTTCTAAATTAGTCATCTTTTATTACGCTGCAAATATGCAGCATCAGCATCTTTTGGCTTAAATTGATTTACATTTAGAAGCCATTCACTAACTTAATTTTACGTTTGCAAGATGGAAGAATATGAGATTAGGAATTGATTGTTCTGCCACTGAAATTTTCCTTTCTCTGCAATATGAACCTTTCAAATCGATACAACTGGACAATAACATAAGCAGAGGTCAAGTGTCTTTTTGATACAGGTGTGTTGAAAAGGAGAATTTAAATCAGAAAGACACTCGCAGGCCAGTCTTTCTGGATAATAAAAAGTGCTTGATATCTCCATTCACCCAAACCCTTATTGATTCTAAAAAGTAAACTCATCAGCCTACGCTATTTTTGATCTCAGAGGGGATTTAATTTTATCTAATGTGGTCTCTGTATTCCTCGCATAGCAAGCCAGGGCCATGTGCGTGCGTGTGCGTGCACTTTTCCCCCAACATTTCAAACACTTGACAGCTGGGTGAAGTTTTCCTTCCGCCCAGAGAAGGACTTTTTACATTTCATAATGGATTGCCAGTGCTGCCAGGGCTATTTTCTCTCCAGCTGTGAGAGTGGCTTTTTAAAATGACTCACAAAAGCTGCTAGCCAGCTGCTTCACCTCAGCCTTCACAAGGGCCCTGCATTCTAAACAGGGGTAGTGCTGACTTACTTTAGAAGGGCTCATTTATTTGGCTGTTGCAGATGTATTCTGCGCACAACAGTTGATCCTAAAGAGACCTCCATTCAGGCAGGTGAGTCATGGGCTTACATCACTGCAGGTGTTGACTTCTCGTTAATGTTGTGAAGAGGAAACATCCCATGTGTTAGTCAGTCATCCTTGGACCCCTTCCAAAAAGCACACAAAGCAACGTATGCACGGTATGCTAATTTCTAGCTACTGTATGTACTATACATCTTAAGACATCTGTAAAAATCAGTGCTTACATAGGTATTAAAAGAAGAATGTTTTTCATGATGTCCTGAAATTGAAAAATTACTAATCTAGCTGGTATTTATGTGGCAACTGGTCTTAAATCAAATCATAGAATTATAGTGATTAGGAATTGCAAAGACCTTGGTGTCATTCAGTCTTCTTTTATACCAGCTCAGAAGTGTTCCCTGCAGCATTTTGCTAGCTTTTATGGGCAGAGGAAAAGACGTATTCTCATCAATAGCACTCTCTGATTTGTTGTCAGGTAAGGAATGTTTTCAGATTTAGACTGGAGGTCAATGAACATCTTTTTACTTATTGAAAACAAAAACATTTCTACTGCAAATGCTGAATTTTTTTAGAAGGCAGGGGTTGCTTAAACTCTGCTTTCAATTTGTTCAAGAAGTAGTACCTCATTGTTCATTGGTTGTTCATTAGTTGTTCATTAGGTGTACTCTGCAAAATCCAATCCACATTCCCACTTTTCCCTCTTTTATTGAGATGGTACATACATGTGTTTTGAGATTATTCCGATTCACATGATTTAAACATGAGCAACAGAGGAAACCAGGATTGCCTACAAGATGGGAGTCAGACAATTATGGAGTTCTGCCCAAGTTTCAATATCAGTTCGATGACACAGCACAGTGTGGAATACAAACCTTCTGTGGTCTTGAGAGCACCAACTGCCACTCAAAAGCAGTACAGCTATGGGAAAGCTTGTCCAGGCCAGTGCAGAGAAGCCTGAGCTCCTTTGATGCAAGCAGTCTGGACAGATGCCTGTTCCAGTCTGGGACCCATTTAACCATGCTGTCCACCTGGCTCCTGCACCCTCCCTTGCACTACTCTGCTGAGTAATTTCTCATGGGTTTCTAGCTCTTGCAGTCATGTAGAAGGACATACCAGCTTATACTGGCACTGTTTTACCATTGTTAAGTGTCTTCTGGCCTGGAGCTATCTCTTACGTGGCCCATCTGAGACACAGGCAGGTTAGTTGTGGAACTGTCTGTACCAGTCCACATAGACTCCAGCAGTTAAAAATGCTGTAGGAACTTCTTCCACCTAAATCCCCTCCATCTAAACAGGGTCTTAGCTTCCTTAAACATCTTCAAAGTGTTTGGTAAACCCATCCATATTCTGCTAAGGACTACAAAGCTCTGAAGGCACCTACCTTTATTTTCTGAAAGCACAGAGGGCATTCAGCTGGAAAGTCAAGAAACCTTCCACCACTGCTACCATGAAAAAACTGAACACTGTTCAGATTTTGCTCAAACTTGAGTAGGCCCAAATCCTTCATCCATGCAATGCAAAAGAGCCACCGTCCTTTCTCAAAGTTCCTCTGTCACGAAGACCACTCAAAATGAAAAGAGCTTTTTACAGATAACTGACTGTGGGGTTTCAACTACTAACTTGGAGCTTTTTCACAGTGACGAAAAATCACTCATCACTGAAACACATTGCAATTCCTAAATTTCAGACAGATTCTTTTAAATAAATTTTACACAGAAACTGTGGGTGTGACCAGCGAATAGGAGGCAGTTCTGCAGTATGTTGGGTAAGATGGACAGAACAGTTCCTTCTCATCTGAAATCTAGGACTCCAAGGAATTTTTTCAGCAAAAGGAGAGCAGGCTTTGAAATTTCCTTTCTTATGTCACATTCTTTAGGCCAGAAATCAGGAAAATTAATTTGTTTTCACTTCACAGAGAAAAGCAGTGTGAACTCAGGGGAAATAAATGCGTTGAGAGAGAGGGAAGATTTTCCCAGTTCTATCCTGAGTCAATAACCCTGATTGTTGGCACTTCTAGCTTTCACTATCCATTATTATGACAACTAAACCCATTCCTTTCCACTGCTGGCAGTTCTCTGTACCGTGTTTAGTACTGCTATTAGCAGAGAATACGGAATATTTTTCAATTCTAGTGAAATCTTTATTGCCTTAGAATTCTAACACTTACTAAGTGGGCTTTTTCTGAGCCTATTTTTCACTGTAGATACGTATTGTGTTTTGGTTTCCGTCAACATTTCCACGTGGTCAATAAAAAGCAGCTCTAAAGTCAATACCCTTTTCCTATGCCCCTAACATCTGTAAATACAGCAGATGTACTTCTGACCAAAATTCTAGTATGTAACCACTATATTAATTGTTCTGAGTATAGTTGATCTTAAATCTGTGTTTACCATTTGTTTTTCTCACCATACATTTTCATATCCCTTTTCATATCCGGTCTTTTCATATTCAGCTTGCTAGGAGACACCAAATATGTAAGGAGTTCAGCAGTCTCCCTTTTAAGAGAGAGGGGGATATTTTCTGGGTACTAATGAATAAGAAGACAGCTGTCACTAAATTCCTGTTAAACTAGAATAGCCTTTGCTTAGTCTTTTTCTTTGGTTAGGTCCTCCTTTGCTCATCATACTGTCATTGCCCACTTCCTCATAATCAATACAGGTGTCCTCAGACTCCAGGAATGAGCACTGGCCTTTGAAAGTTGGAACAAGAATTACCCAAAGGAAGTTTAATATATCCAACAATTGGAAATATGAAATAGCTAGGAGTAAATGAAATATTCAGGAGACAGCATTTAAACTGCTTTTCTATTTGACCACTTGCAGACTGTCCCTCTGACATTTTCAGGTAAAACATTGCAAATTATAACAAAGAATCTATTTTGCCTTGGTTTATAAGAACACATGAACTAAAGTGTCTGCCACAGTTTTACAATCACAAGTCGAATAGACATTTTAATAATCTCTGCTCTCCAAGCAAGATGGAGCCCTCCATGTAATTATGAATATGCAGTGCAAAGCTTCCTTTTCTTGCCACAAGCTTTATGATCCATGCTGAGGGCCCCAACATGTTGGCATATGCAAATGTTTTTGGACAAGTAGGACATTTCAACATCTCAGGTTTCTCATAGGACCAACATAATCTTTCGCTTTTAAGGTCTTCTACATCAAGTGGTTCCAAGCTGGTCACATAGTCAGATAAAGTCCTCTTCAGAAGGGTAATGCTGGAGATCTTCAGGGTAAAATAATTAGCTGGGGAGTAGCTGAACTCTCCAGCTGGCCCCTAAAAAACACTAGTATGTCAGCCCTGGTAAGACTTTTAAGGACCATATTCTGTACAATGTTAACTTGAATGTAACCTCAGCTGCATGACAAAAACATCTTGAAGTGACTTATCACATATTGCTGCAATGTAAGATAACTTAAAATGACTATTTTTCTCCCTTTAAAGCAACTTATGACAAGTTCTTCTACCAGAAAAGGGGGGGGGGGGGGGGGGGGGGCAGGGCAGAGAGACAGACAGACTTATAAATATGAGGAAAAATATTTTTGATGTAAGGTATTTCATAGAGTACATAAACCTCTGGTTTTGTTATAATTAATGTTTATTTGTTAACTAACAACATCTGTTTATTCCTAGTCTACACTGTATATCACATTCTTTCTGACCTTTATAAGTCCTCCCAAAAAAACAGTAGATGAAGGAATTTATGTTTCTTAAGCTTAAATCAGAGATACTATTATAGGGGGAAGAAATTACTGGTTTATGCATTTCATTTCTCAATCTTGAATCGATTTTAGAGCTTCATTCCTGAATACATAGTTCCCTTTTTTCCAAAGGAAAACAAACAGTGGCCCACACTAATGTCTGGAAGATTGTTTTAAGACATCAAACTCCCACTGACATGTAAATGAACAATTTTCTTTTGCCTGGTGCAATGTATACAAAAGTGATTGATCTACATAAAAGAATGTGATTTCTAAATGTTTTCTATGGCCCCAGCTGTTCAATGCTCCAAACATGTGGAGAATATCAAGGACAAAAACTACAAAGTATGTGATTTTTTTTCCAATACAATGATTGAATTGTATACCACAAGAGACTTCCTACTGGTGTATCAGGAAAAACTCATCTAAAGCCAATAAAATGGAGTGGATCAATGGATATTTCATCATAGGAAACCCAGCTGCAAGATAACAAAATGGACTGCATTTAGTCCTTCATCTCTCAGATGTCTGACACTGAAAGTGGGCAGCTGTGACTTTTTGGTTGTGCTGTTTGTTTATTTTGTGGCAGACGATTGCCTTTGAGAATGTAGTAAATACTAGAGGTTTAATCACTTATTTGAGGGAAGGAGGGGGAGAGTTGTTTTCTTTTTTCCCTCTTTTTATTTCTGAAGATACTTGGCACATAGTATTTAATGTGACCTAACTATAGAAGAAAAAAAAGCACACCATGCTTTCAAGTGTGGTTTGCTGAACACCCACACATTAAATGCATTCTGTAGGATTTTACAATAATAACTCATCCTGGTTACAGGAGCAACGATTTCTAAAAACAAATTTGAAGAACTTTCAAAGCTTGTATATTGCATTCTTAAATAATAATAAAAAAAATCATCTTTGTATAGTTTTTCTTTTCCTTTAAAAGAAAATGCTTAACACTTTCCTAGCAAGCTCAAAATTATTCTGTTGGTGGGAGCTTCAATGCATGTGAAATGTTCTGGTGGGCATCCACAAGACTCTGCAAAGTGTCTTCACATTCAACAGTTTCGTCAGTAATCTGGAAGTAAATGTAAAAATCATTTGATAAAAATTTCCCCATACCAGAAAGCTTGGCAGAGGAATATGGTGGCAAGGCAGTGACACAGTGGATCCTCCCATACCACATGGGCCTGTTCAAACAGCCATTCTGCGAAGCCACATGTGAAGTGAAATGTCTAAGAGTCATGAACAGAAGTCAGTCCTTCAGCATCAATCCTTTCCTGCATTTATCCCACATAGCTTTCAGTTCCTGAGTGAGCCACCCACTGCAAAGTTAACTCTCTTTGCTACCAGTGATGAGAGCTGGCTGGCTGTGGATTGTGTCCAGAGGGACCAAAGTCTACAATGACGATACAAAGAGCCTACATTACAATGTTCTTCATTGGAAAAAAAACTCAAACCAAAACAAATAAATCAAATACACAAACAAACAATATTTACTCCACTCTTACAAAAACCCCCCAACTTCTTTCCTTGAAAATCACATCTTTAAAAAGAGGTCATACTGAACTAGTCATTAATTTTACACATAATAAAGTGGAAATCAGGATAAATGTTGGACACCAGGGGGATAAAAAGACATAACAGAAAAACAACTGTTTTCTGAATTGCAGGTAAATTAACACTAAAGTTAGGCTATCAATTAAAGGATTAACTTGGGGAACAAGTTCCTGAGGATAGTGAGGGACTGTCTGCTTCCTGATGCACTTCCATCAAGATGAATGGTTACCTTTTTGCAAGGATTATTTTTAGTGGACATAAATAAGGCTTCAACTGAGGACTAGGTTTTAGGCTCCAAGAAACTGAGGACATTGTTATTAACATACACTGGAAGTCACACTACAGTGATTTCATGATTACTTTTTCATTAAGCTCTTTAAATTCACTAGTTCCCAAAGTCCTAACCAAATATCAATCATTACAGCATCCTTCTGGTCTAGATATTGTCTCTATCTTGCAGATCAATAGGGAAACAACTAGACAATAAAAACTTTTTTGAATGTATGTGCCAAAAATCAGCTATCTTGCTTTGGGACCTGAAAGAAGAGTGATTTCAGCCTCCCTACTAACCTAGCCACCATCATAGAAACAGAAATACCTATTTAAAAGGCAATCTAACTTTAAACTCAAATTTGAAACTTTTCCATTAAGTTGATGGTATAAGTGCACATATTAAACCAATGGTAGAATTTGGAGTTCTCACTCTTAGAATTAGTTGTGCTATAAATAGAATCACGTACAGGCTATAAAATATCTGCGATGACTGATGCTATCAAATGTTTCACTATGCACTGGAAGTGCACTAGAGTGCTACCCCATCCATGTGCAAAAAATCTGAAATATCCTAAATGCCTTGTCTGGGATTTTTTAATATCTGTGAGTCTAGTCAGATATGGAACTATAGATCATGCTGGAATCATGTTCATAATATTGGGAAATCCTGAACAAACACACAAGCTCCTCAAATTGCCTACACGTGAAAATTCCAATGGTGCATTTTTTGTAGCCCCTTCTTACTTCCTCCTCATTTTATCCAATATCTCTTTTAATGTGAGGAATTTCATAGCTGGACACCTTATCCTCACTCTCATCTCACCAGTTCTGTAACTAAAATAAAAATTATTGTCCTCTATTTACTCTCGATACCTGTACCCTTTCCCAGAATTGAATGCATCCTGTAAATTCTATGTACTAGCATCTATATTTAAAATGAGAATATGTTCACAAAAAATTTCTGTTATCCTTTCTTTATCCACAAAGGTCATGATGTAAATACTGATCTGCTTTTTTAAATGTATAGGAGAATTGTTTGGTCTACATTTATTTATTGGATTTTAAATTGCTTGAACAATACATTATAAAAGCAGGAATAGAAGTTCACTCTGTTCACAGAATCTCCAAAGCTTTTACGAAGGTAAATCTTACAGCATACATTGGTTATGTATAACTTGTGTGTAATTTTATAATTCACCTATGTGAGAGTGACACATTTTGTTTTGTAAAGCAGATTAACTCCTTATCTGAAGAGAGCAACATTTCACATGTAGCTTATTGGTGTTCATGAAATTGAAAGGGCTCCCTAATTATTTTTCTTTTCCTGTCCTAGAGCGAGCAAAACTCAAGTTGTATAATTTATGAAGTCATTTTTGTGTTAGGCTAATGCCAAACTGCATTACATTTAGCTAATTTGTTGCCAGGTTGAGTCCCTTATACTTTTTCACTATGGATGATAGAGCCAAACTTCTTGGCAATCCAGACTGGAGTGTCTATTCTGTCAACATGTTGCTGAAACACACCCTGAAGGAAGCATTTTGTAGTTCACAGGAGCCTCATGTCAAGCATTAACATTTTGCTATACTCTATATTTGAAAGTTATGCCTGAAAACATGTTGATGAAGATTGTAATAGTCTTCAGGAAGAAGATCTGTATTCTATAGATACAGGCCCCATACAGAGATGGAGCAGGGGAGGTTTATGCTGGTTGTAAACCTCTCTAGTATATTCCCACTGTGCCCAGCACCTGATGAGATGCTTGAAATCCTCTAAATCATACTATGTAAGTGTTCAAAATTCTGATTTGAATCTTAAACACAACATACATCTGAGGAGGGAGTTTATAAAACAGAAGAATGTACGGAGAAATAATGTAGAATTTTTGCTTTGACAAATACCTTTGTTCCAGGTATTTCCAGAAGTTGATGTTTTAGTTTGGGACTTAGTAAAACTGCCATGATGAACAAGAAGAACAAGAGCTAAGTGACAACTGTTGCAAAGAAATATTTGAAAATCCCTAGATTTTCAAGTAAATAATATTTCTATGTTTTCTAAAATGTGTTATCTAAAATGTTGATGTTCTCAAATGTATACCCAGACATGGTGCTGTTACTGGGATGAACAAAGGACTGCAGAAACTAGCACCAGCAATTATTATGCAGCTTGTCTGAAGTAAAATGCAGGAAGAATGACTCAATCAAAACTCTGCATCGCTGTGTAATGGTTATAGAGCTCTGGCAAGTCATCACTGTCTCTCAGCAGACATTTGGCTGATGCATGCCGTAGTATCTCTGTGTATGTGTATATATATATGTATGTATTGTCTGAAGTGTAGAGTTCAAGAACTGACTTGATTAAGTGGAATCCTGTGATCTTCCAGCCTTCTGGTTTTGTAATCGTCTGGTGGCTCATCTAGAGATTGGAGTCAGCATGCCCATGGTATGCCTGGGGAGCAGCACTTTGAACACCTGGGCTGCAGTTCTGCCCTACATGCCCAATTCTGTGCAAGACAAGCATGGGTAAGAACTAAGCCAAGAACTCTTCCCAGAGGAGACCACGATGAAGTGTTTGCCATATCAGGTTCAAGCATTTAAAAATAGGTGGTGGATGCAGTCTTTCTCTCATGGCACCTTATGCTGTTCATAAATAAATCCAGGAATGTTACATGCTTCTTTCACAAGGAACCTGAAGTGTGACCACAGAGTAGGTACTTAACAAAGAAGACAAGATCAAACCTCAGTGATAGTCCCAGAACTATGTAGTACATCACAGAAATTAAAAACCTATAGCATAGCAGGCACTGGGGTTCATACCTTTGTATTCCCACCCTCTGCAAAGTGTTATAATATCTGTAAAAACAAATCTGTTCCAAATAATTACCTTGCCTTTTATTTGATGACTGGTTTGTTGGATTGCATGGGGTTTTTTGGGGGGGTGTGTGGGTTTAATTTTCATTAAAGTAGGTGTAATTATATTTTTATTTTAAATTCAGGGTCAAAAACTTACTTTAAATGGGACAAAAGTAATGTTTTGTTCTGTTAGTTTCTTCCAGGCTGTCTTTTTCCATTATTTTTCCATTTTGCCACACTGCAGACTTTTTTGATAGTGTTATTAATGAAGTACTCAGATTATTCGCTCCTTACCATATGTGCATATGTAGGTGTGCGTTCTCTCCTCTTCTCCCCACACATGTATATGTTTCAGGAAAATCTACCTTTTAATTGTTTTTGTTTACCATAGTTTTGATATAGCATATGGCTTCCATTTCCAGGACTTCCACAGTGAAAAATCCACACTGAAAACCTGAAATATTCTTTCAATTTTTCATGTCAGCCAAATAAAACAAACTGAAAAAAAGTTTCCAAAACCATTTGGATGTTAAGGGAGAGAATTCTGCTGTAAATTAGGAGGAGGTACTTGCAATTTCTAGATTAAATCAGCTTCAGAAATTTAACCCTTGTAGCAGACTGAAAAGCAGTGGATTATTTTTATTTCCTTTTCTTTCTCTTTCTTTATTTCAGGTTTTATTTAAATATTACTATTTTTTTCTGTGTCCTTTATTTATTTTGCTTACAGCCAAATCTTTGTTTTGCTTACAGCTATCTTTCACAACCATACTGGAGCAATATTCACAGTAAAGTGATCGGTGGCACTGGGGACAGGCATTGTAGACCTCCCTGCTTCCTGTTCTGTTTTAACGGAGGAAGAAAATTGTGTGGGTTTGGTTGAGTTCATGTATCCAAGAACTGGGCACTGCAGTGGATCAATCACCTTATGTTCAGATTTGGTACACAATAATTCTCAGTTGTAAGGTAATTCCCTTTTTGCTGGTGCTTTTCTTGGAAAATTTCCAAATTTCCAGAGGTCCAATTGTTAAAGTCATACATGTGATTTAAAAAAAGCCAACCAAACAAATCTAAGGTGGAAATGGTGAGGGACGTTTTGTGCGTATGCTCATGATCACAGTAGGTCATTCATATGAGCGGGATAACAGATCGGGGGGTAACCCTCACTTCAGCTCAGTAAGAAGGTCCACTGATGCTTTTGAAGACGGTAAAGCCCCAGCCTCCCCATGAGGTCACATAAAGGATTTTGTCATGTCCATCTGCAGCAATGGAAGTATACAGCTCTAGGAGTTTTAAAACTGATATCATGCACATAGTAACACAATCCCAAGGATCTGTGAAGATATTTACATTGCAATGATGGCATACAGTGAATTTGCCCAACTTAGGATTTTCTAAAAACATTATTTTTTTTTTAAATTTGTTGTAATGTAGAGATGTAAAGGTACAAATTAGGCATTAAAGGTAAAAAGGACTATTACAGAATCTGTGCTAACCTGCTGCACAGCAGTGAAAGTGGTTATCTCATGTCATGGCCAAGGTCTTGTACATACAAAAACATCTCTCTCAGATGACATTTTTCTGGCTTTCTTCCTTCAGAGTTAAAAACATCTACATTACTACATAAAACCTCGTTCATCTCTGAGACTCTATCCATAACCTCAGCTGAAGGATAACAAAAGATGAAGGCTATTCCATTTCTTATCCTTACTATTTCCAAGGACTTTAACTGTTGTGTGTGTTTTCTTCCAATTTGAATTCATTTGTCTTTAAGTACAGACTTTGGTTTCTTTTACATCTCTCCTGCTATATTAAGGAACCTTGAAATATGCAATATTTTCTCCACATAAAAGTATTTAGACTATTCTAGAGTAAAATCAACACTTGATACATTGATGAGCTAAACAGATCAAGATCCCTAAGTCTCCCACTACAACGCATGTGTTCCATTCCTGTCATTATTCTGTGACTTCTTTCTTCAAATTCTCCAGTTTTACAAGAGAATTTTAAATTTTTGTTTTAACTGTTTATCAAATAATTGACTATTAATTACTTTCATGTGTTTTACAAGGCTGCACACAGGTCACCTCTTTAAATTCAACAGTTGCAGATCTGTACTAGTCTCAGTAGATTTGACAGAACCAAACTGGAGAGCTAAATTATATGGCCACTGACCAGACATACTCTATGAATATCCTCCATTTATTTATGACCCTTTAGATTTTAAATCTCAGATGAGATATAAGGCAGATAGAAGATGAGATATAACTCTCAGGTTGCCCAGAAGGTCTGTGGATACCCCATCACTGGATGGGGCTCTGAGAAACTTTATGTAGATAAAGATGTCCCATCTCATTGCAGGGGGTTGGACTAACCAACCGTTAAAAGTTCCTTTCATCCCAAACTGTTCTATGCTTCTATGGTTCTATGAAATATCCTCCAGCCCCTCCCATGTAGTAAACACATTCTCTGATTAATTTGTCAGTTTTTCTTTGCTAATTTGTAGACTAAGAGAGAAGCCTACCCAGAATCTGAAATGGAATTAAAGAGAATAGAGTTTAGTATGACCAACCTTAACAAACTTTCTTCTAAGAAGGAATGCTTTTGGGTTCTGTGCTACAGTTCAGTTGTAAGTTAGCTATGGGTTTGTTCCTTCAAAGTAGAGAATACTGGCAGCTCTGTAGGTCTCAAGAAAGTGGAAAGTAGTCATTACCTCCAAAAACTCAAGCCAATCACATGCTCAATGAGTGCGAAACGCTGGGAGGAACTGAACCTATTTCCACTGAAGAGATTCAGAATTTCCCTATGGTTTTGGTGGTGAGATTGATACTAAAGTGGAGAAAAACAATCAAAATGGAGTTAAAATGTTGAAATGTTGTCAGTATTATTTTAACATCACATTTTTACTTCCTTATTCAACTAAGTCTCAAGGTCAAAACAAACACAAATAACTAACTTCCTTATCCCCTCACAACTCTGGATTTGGTAAAAAAAATGGTCAACAAACTGGGTGCTGCAGTGTCCCAGTGGTAATCACGACCACACAGTCAAAAGCATATAAAAGAGTGATGAAATTAGAAGGTCTCCACTTAGGATCAATTGTCTGCGTATTCAGACATAGGAGGACATAAAACGTGTCAACCTCCAGCCAACTTCTCTTGAATTGACAAACTATCTTTCACTCCATTTAACAATGTACTTGAGCCAAATTTGAATTTTTATTCATTTCCTCCTGACTTCTAAAGCTGTGCAGGGAAGGTGGAAGAAAAAGAATGTTGTAAAAGCACCAACCTGATAGAATGTCACTAGGGAAAAATATAACGTGGAACAGAGACAATAATAGCCTGTCTGTCCTTCAGCAATGGGCTACAATAAAAGTTGAGAATCCTAAGTGAGAACCACCATTTAAGCCTAATCACCTTGACAAATAATGAGATTGAAAGGGGATGGGAGATGGAAAGAGAGGAATCAAAGTTCCTGTTTATTGAAATGCTCCTTTAAACAACAGTATTTATTTCACCTAGGCTGAGTAAAGGCTATGACTTACCATAGGCTGCCTCTGGAAAAGCATCAATTTGTAATGAATGCTTTTTTTTTTGTCCCCTGGTCACATTTTTAAGCGGATCTGCATAAAAATATGAAAACCCAGAAAACAATCCTCTACAAATTGAATTTCTTTCAAAGAAATAAAACATAAGTGAAAAAATAAATGAAACAGCACCATTATTTGGATTACATTTATCTTTAATCCACTTTGTCCTCTATATGAAATACAGTATAAAGACATCTGCCAATATTTTAAAGGCTTCTGCTTGTGTCTGAATTATGTTTTTAAATTAGACCCTAAAGCTGCATTCTAATGCATTACTTTCATTTACTGGAGTATGCATATACTATCATACTAGTCCCATGACATTCTTTATTTAATCAGTCTGAGAGCTGTACAGACCCATGTCTATTCCCACATAAATCTCTGCCAAATACTGCTGACTTTTAGATTTAACCTCACTGGCAATGAATGACCTCCTTGGGAAAAAAAAAAGTATAAAATGGACAAATATTTTAGGGGAAGAAGCAATCTTTTTGGATAATCAGTGGAAGGTATGCAAATCTGACTGGTTCAGAATGGAGGTGGTGTCCTTGTGGTGAATAGGAACTGCTGCAGTAAACAACTTTAGCCTTTCCTATTAAAGGTTATGGGGAGTGATTGATATGTTTGACAAAGAAATGTAAGGTCAGGAGCAATAAAGGCAATCTGTTCTTTATACAAAAAGTACATGAAAAGCAGTACATATACTGGGTATTCTCTAGTTGGTTTTGGTGCACCTGCTATTTCAGAATAATAAATGGAGCTGAGGCCCTTTGCAGATTGTGCAGGTAGGAAGCAACACTGTTAACTCACTCTATTCTCTGATCATCAGTTCATCAGAAAAAGATAGTCCTAATGAGTCCTTGACCCTATTTTAACTTAGAACCCCACCATTTTTTTCTTTTTTTCAGAGCAGTTGAGGTGCAATTAAACCCACAACTGTCATACTCATTTAAGTGGAACTTCTTGAAGAAAAATAACATCAGGCTTTAGGTAAGAGTGTCAGAATGTGTCCAAATAATTTTATTCCTGTCTTGGGTTAAGGTTTCTGGAAGTATAAATTAAGGATGCATCATGACTTAGTGACAGGAATGTCTGCTGCTGTTGCTTAGTGTTTATGCATACACATTCTGCGAGATTCTGAGTGCAGTTACATTGTCTTAAATCAGGATGAATCCTCCTTCAGACCATCGCTGCAGGTCTTTGTTTAAACTACCTATTAGTTTTAGTTCCTGATCTTCTAGTGAGCTCTGAAAGCTCAATCCCTGCCACCAACCAATCCCCTCTACAGTGAAGGAAACCACAAATTTTGTTGTGGGTCTATTCAAAGACATATTCAATGCAGAAAGTTCATTGTAGAATATGGACTTTGGATATTAACATTTCTTTTGCAGCACAAATGATTAAGAGTACAGAGAAGTGACTTAATATTAACAATTACACAATAAAAGCCAAGCAATCAGATAAAACTTTTTTTAAAAGTCAAATAACTTGGAGTACTGTATTTTCCCCAGTGCAAATGTTTTTCTTGTGTTGAAGGCAATAGCAGACAACACAGAAATCTTTCAATATTGATAGCAGCCAGTAACTGGAATCACAGAAGACAAGCATAGAAAAGACCTTGAGATATTACCTAGCTTTTTCTCTATTTGAAGACAAGACCAGATGTACCTGAACTGTTCTGGACTTTCCTGGCTTGTCTTTCAAAATGTCCAGAGATGGAACTTTGGTGGCATTCTGAGACAACCTGTTAACCTGGTATATCACAATCTTCTGCACTTTGGTTCCCTCCTAAATTCAAAGCAGTTTATATCATTAAAACTAGCAGTTTATATCATTTAAAGCAGTTTATATAATTTAAACTAGACTAATATGACTGACTCCTTTTTCACACCAAAGAATTAAAAAATACTCCTCACTTCTTGAAACTGAGTCACATTTAGACTGTGGAAAAGAGGTCTATCCAAGGTAGGTCAAATAACACCAATGGAATCTGAAACAGTACTTCATCAGAGGGGATTTGGGTAACCCATGTACATGCCCAGGACCACAGAAGTGCTCACAGAATTCATGCCCTTCAACTCCTACTGTTCTCCTCCATTGCAATCATAAAACCACAACTGCATAGCAGGAGATTCAGCTGACCCTTCCATTTCTACAGTGAATATACAATAACAGTGACCAAGGAGTAAACAATGTGTTTTTGTTTAATGGATCCAAGCTTACACTGGTACACATTCATCAACAGTTCAGTAAACTGACCTATGTAATGACCAACCTCATCTGTAGGACTGGGTTCTCCCAGTTAAGACCAGGGCATGCCTGTGTGTTAAATGCTTCTCTCTGGAAGGACCTGACCTTGGGGGAGGTAGGTGGTGCAGAGAGGAGTTTCTCATACAGGTAGCAATTTTTTCAGTGAAAAGACAGCTACTAGCAATATATTACCCAGCCTGTTGTACTGCCTCTTAGAAACAGAGGAAAAGGAAGAGTTTTCTTGTAATTGGGCTCTGGTGTTAGCCAGAAAGCAACAAATAATTTGCTGAAAGAAGAGTGGAAGCAGCTTCTGTAACCACTCCTCAGTTGCAGATCACTGGTTTATCCATATTCCTTATGAGAGACATGAGAGAGAGACCATCTTGTTACAATCACCCTAATAAAATAGCTTAACTTCTAGGTGATTTTGGTTTCAGTTTGGAATATGATTTTGATTTTAAAGGAGTTATAGTAGCTATGAGAATATACAACATGTTAAGGCTTTTAGGGACAAGACAGTGTGTGCCTTTATCACTATGGAAAATCTCTGTGGATTCTGAATTAAAACAATGGGTACTGGTTATGGACCTTGAGTTAAAACAATAAGTATATGAAGAAACTGAGTATGGTTACAAAACAGCAGCTGAAGATGATGTGAGCTTGCACAAGGATGGGGTTCACTCATGGACACAGTGAGGAAGACTATTGACGACCACCAGAGGACCCTCGCTCAACTGAACTACACATGCGCAGAGGACTTTTACATATGATAATGATTTCTAGGAAATAACATGAATATGCTAATCATTGTCCTCCCCCCTTTGTATTTAAAACAATCAGCATAGTTAACCAATGTTTTTTATAGAATAAGAATATAGATAAAGTGAAGCAATCAAAAGCCAATCATTGTAAAGGTCAAGCTAAGAAGCGAGCACTTTTACGCAATGGTTTTCATTAAAAATTGTATAAATATGTTGTGCTTTGTACCTTTGGGTGAACTCATCTTTGTGGAGCTATCCCCCATGTTCCCCAGCGCTGGAATAAAAAAAGTGCCTGCTTATCTGCTCTGTGTAGATAAGTTCTTTGTGATTGGACCGCTAACAATCTTATTTCTGACTCTCACAGTCTGCTGACCATAGCTGTAGTCACAGCAATTTGGCTTAGGGATTCAATAGTTTGGGGGTATTGTGAACTGGGGTATAGGTTTGTACTCAAGGAAGGGATCACAAAGATTTCTAGCTTGATAGAAATCATCATAGTTTACAGTATCACAATGTTAATCCAGGAAGCTTGAACCTCTCCTTCTGCCTCCAGTTTTCCCTTTTTTCCTTTCATGCTGTGCACACATTCAGTCTCACCTCTTTAAATCTTTCACTTCATCATCTTTTTCCTTCTTCAGAGGGTAAATCTACCCGAAGGTCTTAACATAAATGCCTGTCCTCTGGACTGAACCCCTCTTTACAGCTTTACACAACTGACAGGAATAGAATTATTTATTTCAGTAGGTTTATCCTCTGAAGCTAGGATTTTCCAGTTTAGATTCAGCTCTCAGGAGAAAAACTTGCAGCACGAGTCATTATATATATCCAGGCAATGACTCTCAGCTGCCAGAAAATTGCAGGCCAATGGGACATTGCTGTAATCTCTGATTCCAACTGGTCCATGCATTTCCAGTGGCCGTGCTTAAAGAGGCTCAGAACTGTTCATTAAGTTTGTTGTGAAACCAAGTGTTTAATATCTGTAATTCCGAAGGATCAATAGGAAGTTAAATTGAGTGAAACTAGTTTTGAACTGATGCAGTTTCAGAAAAACAGCAGCATCACATATCTCAAAAGAACTCACATTTTAATGTAGCACCATGAGTTGGAAACTATTTCTACTGTTTTGGGCTGATGAGAGTTTTTCATTGTTGTTCTTGATTTGCTTTTTAATGAAACGCTTCACTGTGCATGTTAAGAAACTGCTGTAAAAAAGCTGCACTGTTTATGAGTAGAAGCATTTCTTTTACTGATAGGTTATCAACCACAACCATATTATTTAAAATGGCTTGTCAGCAAGAAGGTTGATTTTGTTTGCTTTTGTACACACCTCACTTGCATTTTCATGCTATTATAATGCAGGTAAAAAACCATGTTGGGAATGCATTTGTCTTTAGTAATAGATTTTTTGTTATTATGGTTTATTCTCTTTGAGTACAAATTACTTGTTTCACCGATTAAAATATACTGCAAATGGTGACTGGACTTTTTGTGTACTTTTTTCTGTGCTGCTGATAGTAGAGTGGCATCTCTCCTGTCCATGACAGGGTGCCAGGGCCACAACAGCACCACCAGCACTGACCAACCCTGACCAGCTGTCAGGCCTCCCTCTACTTTACTCATGGCCCAAGACCTCATGTGACCCTCCCAGGGCCATCAGCCCCTGCCCTAGAGATGCCACAGCCAAGGCTGCTCTCCAGCTGTTTACAGCCCAGCCCTGCTCAGTCATGGATCCCACTGAGCAGGGTGCACACACAGGCTTATGTCCCCAACCCCAGTGAGGTTCTAATGTCCAGGACAGGATGTGCCCTTGACTGCCTTCAGCTGTCCTGCTTCTGTCTGAGATGGTGGATCACACCCTGGCTGTGTGAATAATTTGGTGTAAGAGGGTACTGTTGGCCTCTGATACATTTTCTTCTACCTGAGTGGAGGTAAAATTATTTAGCCCAGGGTCCTGAGCTCAGAAAGCTATGAGAGAAGTACCTCAGTGGCAAGGGAGGCTATCAAGAGGCAGGCAGCATCTAACAGCTATTCTCTGTGTTCCCCAGAATTTCAAATGAATAGAATTTGTGGGATTGTCAGGTATGCTGATGCTGCTCAGCTAAAACATAGATTATGAGAAACAATAAAGCATTCTGAAGTCTTATAAAAGAAAACTCTAGACAAGTTTATACAGATGAAATGCATACATTTCTTTAGAAATTACTTCAAAAAACTTCTTGAAATTATCACCACTATATATAGTAATTTAGGACAATGATATAGTTCCCTATTATCTCAGTTGGATTGTTTAAAAATAAAATCTATTGAAAGCTTGAGAGTCCTTAGCAGCCTGGTGTCTTAAAAGTACTTATATAGTTGCCTTGAAGGCTGAAAGAGGAATAATCTTTGAGATAGCTATATGAAATAAACTGTAAGAAATATGTCATCACTAGCATGAGAAAAGATACTGTCCTAGGTGGAATGGTGTTGTGCCTGCTGTTCAGAAAAAAAGGGGTAGAAACTGGGGTGAATGAGTTTCTCTCTATGCCTTGCTTATATCGCAAATCAGAACTTGTTACTCCATTAGCTGGTACCTTCATAAAATGCCTTTCTGAAAGGAGGATTCAGAAATTTCAGCACAGAAGAACAGATCACAGGGGTTTTCTATGTTTTAATGGTTTTTACCTTGTCAGTAGTCAAAAAGCTCAAGAAAACCTACAGTATCCCAGTCAACCCTCTGAAGTTACACTTCTTCACATAGGACAAGTCTGCACCATGGAATGTAGCACAGTGGGACAGTTTTAGCAGCAAGGTAAGATCCATATTATACAATCATAGAATTGTTCTACTTGGAAAATGTATTTAAGATCATCAAGCCCAACCATTAACCCAGGACTGCAAACTCCACCACTAAAATATGCCCCTAAGCACCAAGTCTACGTGCCTACCCTGGGCAGCTTGTTCCAGTGCTTGACAGCCCTTTCAGTGAAGAACTGTTTCCTAATACCCAATGTAAACCTCCCCTGGCACAACTGGATCCTATTTCATCCTATCACTTGTTACCTGGGAGAAGAGATCAACCCTCACCTGGCTACAACCTCCTTTCAGGTTGTTGCAGAGAATAGTAAAATCTCCCCTTCATCTTCTCCAGATAAATAACCTTAGTTCTCTCAGCTGTTCCTTGTCAGCCTTGTGCTCTAGACACTTTATTAGCTTTGTAGCTTTTCTTTAGACATGCTCCAGCACTTCAATATCTTTCCTGTAGTGAGGGGCCCAAAACTGAACACAGTACTCAAGGTGCGGCATCACCAGTCCCAAGTACATGGAGATGATCACTGCCCTAGACCTGCTGGCCACACCATTTCTTATACAAGCCATGTACTCAAAT
Source organism: Porphyrio hochstetteri (assembly GCA_020800305.1). Lineage (NCBI taxonomy): Eukaryota > Metazoa > Chordata > Aves > Gruiformes > Rallidae > Porphyrio > Porphyrio hochstetteri. The sequence continues at coordinate 108,496,588 of CM036907.1, forward strand.
GGTTGCATTACCCTCTGTTTTATTAATCATAAAATGCAGAAAAAACATTAAAGAAATTTCTAAGGGTGTGCTCTGGGAGCCTGAAGAATACAATTTCTTTTCAATAGTCTCTGTCCTGCATTTAGATGCCAGCCTTGACTTGATCCTGTCAAAGTACAAACCAGAAGAACTGTGATTAACTTGTGATATACTCCTCTGAAGCAGTTTTTCCCCAAATAGTAAAGATCATTCCACAGTGTATTTCTTTTGTCGGTCTCTTTGCCCTCCGTTGCCACACTGTATAATTGTATGATTGTATAGTGTTGAAATGGAAGCAATTTCCTATGATCAGAATATCATAGTAAAATGTAGCAGATGTTAAGAAATATTACCAAAATAGAATAATAGATTTTTAAAGCCAGAAGGATCTGATCTTTTTGTTTAATCTTAACTCCTGTGTAAAAGACGTCAAATAGTTGTCACTTTGACACAGTGGAGCTCTAATTTCTGTACTGCCAACCCAAACTCAGTAACTGAACAAATAACTAACTTTTTTTGGTTTCTTTTTTGAGAAAAAGTAAGAGGTATGGAAAATTACTTTGATATTGGCTGTTTTTCTTATTCTGTACAGAGCACATGGCCATGCAGTGTCCAGTACAGTATGTACAGCAATATGGAAGTGTTTTCTTGGCAACAACAAGAAAGTGAAGCAAGAGATGTCCAAAGGAACATAAGCGGAAGGCTGGTTGCTGATGGGCAAGATATGTCTCCCCACCGAACTAGCCTACTTTGTCATTCCAACTGTTCAAAACCTGACATTTTCCAAGATGTAATTAATATTCACTTTGAAGATGCTTTTAATGAGCTATGGATGCTAAGTTAGTCTCTAACAGCTTTCCAGTTGTAAGTAATGATTCATTCGGAGAGTAACAGATTCAGCTTTGGAATGTCCCATCTTACTGCCCAGTCTTGCTCTGCTTCTGCCAACAAAACTCAATGTCTGTGGTGGTCGACCAAGCCATGTGGCACTAGCACTGTGTAGTCTCTTGATATTAACCTGGCATTTAGCCCCTTTATTTCAGTATTCCTCATTTCATGGTGCTATTAAGGTAGACTATTATTCCCCTATTATACAGCACCGAAGAACTGTTCAGTCCAGCTATTAATATGCATGGTGAAATGTTCTACTTCGTGCATTTTCAAGTGTCAGGAAAAGAAAAGGCATTGAGGATTTGATTCCATTTTTACCCCATATGTACAAATGTGTTCAGTTTACAGCCCTGGAGAGAAACTTTCCAGCTTCCAGAAGTGCATACATAGCATGGAATGTGAAAATCTGGTTGTTTTCTTTCTCTTATATTATCTTCGATAATAAAGATTGTACAGTCGCATAGCTGGCATTTTTACTAGTGACTCATAAGGAAGAACAGAATCCAATTTTCTTGTCCTTAACTATCTTGGCTCTGATGCTGTAGTAAACAGAAAGCACTTATTGTCAGACAAGTATGTAGATATGACTCAAGGATAGAAGGGCCACAGATCACTTCAGGAAAAAAAAAAAGGGAGGGGGGGAAGAAAAAAAAAAGCAAAAAAAAGAAGCTGTTCTGTGAGTAGAACAACTAATGAAGCCTGGTTTCTCACAGACACCAGACTCCCAGCACAGTTCTTCTTTACGTTTTCCCTATATGCTCTCCTTATCTGTTTGGCTAAATCCATGTAAATTCTGATTGAAACTGATTAACAGGTTCCTTCATTTTGGGAAAGTGAAGAAAGTAATGGTCCAGAAAAAGACAGAGAAGCAGATACCATTACAGAACCTTCATTTCATTGGGAAAGCAAGCTAGAAGTTTTATATTCTAGCATGCTGGAAGTGTCGTGAGGCCATAACCAGTACCTCAGTCCTGCTGTCTTGTGTTAGGGCACAAAGAGAGGGAAGTAGTTCCTTCTGTCAGAGGCACGTCAGCTAAAAAATTATCATGTTCCCATTACTATAAGGCTTTGTTTTATGCTTTCCCCTTAAACTATAGGCTGAAATGCAGTTGGAGCTGGTAGTCTTTAAGCAAAATTTAATTCAGAAGTTCCTAAAGTGTGTTTCTTGTAGAAGGTCACAATAGATGATCAAGTGATTCCTTCCAATTTTAAAATCTCTCTGCTAAAGAATTGCATATAATCATGTAAATAGCTTTCCTATTCCAACTAGCTCTTGGTAAAACAATCATTCATTTTTTCTCAAATATGCATTATTTGTTATGAAGGCTCATTTATCAATTACCACTTTTAAAGAGAACACCACTTTTTGCTATTTTCTCTTTGTGCAGAATCATATTTGCAAAGGATATGACCACATATGGTTAGATACTATAAGCCAATATATATTCACTATCAGAGTTTGGCCAAGTTGTGGTAAGAAAGGGCCCCCTATATATAGTATTTCAGAACTAGTATTTTCAAAATCTTTTTGGCCTGAAGTTCACCCAAAGAACCTCAATTAAGAGCACTGCATCCCTGCAGTCACTTTTAAATGTATCTTTGTACAGGATGACAGCCCTACATTTCTTGAATGTATAGAAATCCCCCCAAATAGAATTTTCCTCTGTTGCTGTTTCTTCTTTTTCAAGTCAGGTCCCATGAATATCTTGTCAAATGAAACTTTTCCAAGCAAACACACTGTTATTGACAGGCAACATACAGAAAAGACCTACAACCACATCTAAACCATGTTTTCAGTTTGTGAGATATTCACAACTAACTTTTTCTCTCCTCCATGAAAGATTTAAATTTGCATGTTTGCATCAAAAAGTTTTAATGGTTATCTGTTGTAAATTCTTAGGTCTGTTGATGAACTGGAAAACTGGATTATTAGAATGTCTCTAACACTGCTTGTGCTGGTATTTGGGTAAAGCTGCATCCTGTGCACTCAGGTGTATGAGGCAGCCCTTAAACAGCAATGAAACAGCCTAGCCCAAAATAACCAATACACAACCTAAGCCCTGTGTTTTGCATCTGTTTTATGACTCCTCTGTCCATTATAATTCTTCATCTGCACATCCCCAGAAATCTCTGAGTATCCCAGCTCTACCCAGCACAGATAGACCACAGGCTCAGCCACCCATGTTGCCTGAGTGACCTGTGATTCCGTATGTTGTTTAACGTATATGGACTTAATTGTCAGGATTGATTCAAATGCAAACCGGGCACTTTTTTCAATAAATTGTAAAAGTGAAATAATGGATTTTGCATCCAAAAGGATATCAGCATGAAGTGCTACACTTTTCGTATTCTTTCCACATGGAACTCAACCTATTTCTGTATAGTGCACATACCTTAAGTTCCAGAAGAAAAGGTTGAATTTCATTTTGTCCACTATCAAATGCAGAGTTGGTTAAAGTGAGGTAAGACTTCATATCAGCACTGACTCTAAAGTCACCTTTAATTTCCACAGTGAATACTGTGATGATAATGACAAGTAGTTTGTTGCTTATGTGACGGATTTTACTTTGGCCCTTTCATGTGAGTTCTACATTTTCTGTGACTTTCTGGACAGCATGCCATTCCTCCAAATCAGAATTACTCTGAAACAAATCATTTCAGGCTCAGCAACCTAAAAACATCTATAAAAAAATATCTCCAGAAATATTAACTAGACAAGAACAGTTGATCCTCATTGTCCTAGACTGAAGTATCTGTCGACACATCTTACAACACACTTCCTGCCGTGTGATTCTATCCCAGGAATTTCTCCCATGATAAAAACAACTTTCAAATATTTCAGCTCACTAAGCAAAGCAGTAATTGCGCTTCTGACATTACTTTATAGTTCATTTTCTCTGGTTACATTGGGTAACCTTCTGTAGGAAGGGTAGCCTGATGGCTCCCTGCAATTATTGATTTGAAATTCCACAATATTGTTTTAACCTTTCTCCTACTGGTAAGGAAATAACACCTACAACCTGTCTCTATGCTCACTCTGTCCACTTCACCTCTGTCCTGTGGGTCTGGAGAAGGATGAGGGCCGGACAAAACTCTTGCCTAGAAACAAGGTCTTAACATGAAATGTGTTTTACAAATGTACCCTAATTTAAGCAGTAGAAGATCACATGAATGCTAGATAATTAATTTGGGGATTTAACGGATCAAAGGTCAGAATCACAACAAAATTAGCTCGTTTCTTTATATCACCACTTATGAGGCAGAAGGTGGAGGATATGTATTGTGAGCACTCTCTAGTTAAACTGTTGTGCTAGCACAAAACATTACTGCATTAGGCTGTAGCCTGTAATCAATCCCAGCTGGAAGCTCATATCAACATTACTGTTCTTCTTGCCAGTTCACTGTTAATCCTTTAAAAGGGTAGGTAAAAACAGGACTAGTGTCTTATATTACATAGGTTGATTTATAGAACCCAGCTATTCAAACATTTTATTCTACACAGTTAACAGGCCAAATAATTTTATTTCTGAAATGTTTAATTGGTTAATTTAGACCATACAAAATAAATGACAAAAGGTTCCAGCGGAAATTCCATCCCATAGTCTCATTTTGGAGTATTTTGTTCCCATTTGTAATGTCAGGCCTCCCTCTATTCGCTGTAGCAATGCTTTGTTGGGCTGAGGAGTGAGCTTTTAGATACATATGGAATTCTTAGAAATACTGTCATTGAGCCAGGTATTTCAAAATGTATGTTTTTCCAGAAACCCCAATCTATCACATAGCATGCTTATCCATGCTGCTTCTCCCCTTTCTGAGAGTTGACACAGGCTTTAGCTGCCCCATGAATGGCGGTAATATCCCATTTTCCAAGCCAGTCAGTCCCATCAAAATGAAGCCAAAAAGCCCATAAGAGCCTGTCCCTTGGATAGAAACAGAAGAACTGAGACTGGGAAAAAACCAATAAAATTCTAGCCAGAAAGCAACTAGTTAGAGATTTGTACTTTTTTTTTCCTTTTCTTTTCTTTTTTTTTTTTTTTTGGCTTAAAACTTTCTCTTTCTACTCCCTCCTGTCCCATAATCTTCAAAGTACTTTGGATCCTTGGAGTCCAGTTGACTCATCATGAATCCCAGATGAGTTAGTAGCCTGGCTGATGTAAAAGCCCTTTTCTTATAAGAGTTACTGACAAACTCCACTCCCTCTCCACAGAAGAAGCTAGGGCCATAATGATCCCACATAATGGTTTGTTTCTGATTGAATTTCCAAAATGCTTTTACCAACTCTGAATGCACAGTTGTGGTTCTAGCTAGCAGTAAATGCAGTGGCCAAGGGCAGAGCAGCTGGGAACATATCACGTTTATCCCCTCTTTCTGTCCACTTTTCTTCACATATGTTGGTCCTGAGCTTCAGTATCGTATAGAGCCAGGAGCTGATTTTCTGGGTTAAACAGCAGGCTATTCTGGCTCTGGATACCTCCTAGATACATTGGAACTTGCTAAAAGATGTGGATTTCACTAAGAGAATTCTTTAAAAAAAAAAAAAAAAAGCTGTCTTAAATGAAGGTAAAACCAGAAAAAATCTATTTTAAAAAATCACTGAACATAGAAAACACTTCTAGTTTTAAGGTGGTTGTTTTGAGAGAGCGCTATAGCAAATGGGTGTAGTTTCAGCACGCTAGTTGTACAGTTTGTGCCAAACTGGTTTTATGCACAGTTGAGGGCAATGTTTCTTTTATGCCTGCTACTTATTTCCAACTTACTGTGAGCTGTCGTTCAAACAATCATTCAAGTTGGTGTTTTTTATTTTGAAGATTTTGTCTAGCAGAGCTGAAAGATTAAAGGAGATCAAAGTTTAAGGTAAAGTCTGAATTCTATAAAGCAGATTTTAGTCAGTAGAGGAAACTGTCATTTGATAGTCACAATAGATAGCCAGAGCCTTGCGGAAAGGACTTTGAGAGGTTTTTTGATTCCAATCTCTACTGGATTTCCTAGTGGAAAGAAACTTAATTATGTTAGAATCAAATGTGATACACTATCTACTTCATTGATTTTTTTATTTTTAATATTTTTGAAAAGCACCACATCATATTAGAATCATATTAGTTTTGGTCAACATCTTCTCTGCCATAAATATATGGAATAAAAAAACAAATTACTTTAAACCCATAGTCAGTGCTACCCTGATCTTCAACCCTCAAACTTTTATGCCTCTCCTTGAGATTTGAATCCCTGTTATATCTTTGACCTTATTCTTCCAACTAGTTTAACAAGTCTGAGCTTGTAACAATAGGTCCATGGAGGTGGAGAATGTTCTTCCATTTATAGCAAATCCTGTTATAGGGGTTTCTTTAACTGAATTTAAGTCATCATTTTCTATAGAGGGACATTTCCTTTTCTGCATTCTCATTGTTTGTCTAAGAAAACCATTGGATTAGTTATTAATCTCTCGATAGACTTTTAACTTTATCAAACAATGCCTCACAGCTCAGAGATATTTTTTGTGAGTTAAGTGAAGATTTATTACAGATATTTCACACAAAACCAAAAAGCAAATAAGACAGAGTAACCTAGATGTAGAAGAAAAAAAAAAAGAAAAAAAAAGAAAAAAAGAAAAAAGAAAAAAAAAAAAGAATATTTGCTTTAGCATATTATGCATCAGTGGATGTCAAATTCACAGTGACTACAACAGCCATTTATTTGGTATACACATGGGCTCCCATATTTATGTCAGCATTCCTTGGATAGTTAGGTGCACATACACAAAGCTTTATATCTGATGTGTTTGGGGTTTCTCCAACACACTGGGAACTGCTTTATGGGGAGTCTGTATTTTTTCTGTGCATCCAAATAAATTCCATATGCATCATGCAGGTATACAGTGATGTGCAACAATTCCAATACACCCAGAAGGTGCAGTTTTGTCACACAGGCACAGAGTATCTGAACCACAAATGAGCCATGGGTACCTATTTGTCCTGGATGTCTTCCAATGCCTTCATGTCCAGTAAAGCTGACCTGAACACGTGCTGTCATCCACTGCCCAAGGATTTATAGCCACTGCCCTAGTTGGGTATGGTGGTTTGATCCTGGCTCGAGGCCACATGCCCACCAAAGTCTCTCTATCACTCCCCTTTTCAGATGGACAGGGGAGAAAATAAATATTGAGAGGAGGAGCTTGCTCCAACGCAGGCTTCCTACGCTTGGAGGAGTGATCCCCTGTGTGCCCAGCACTGCAATAAAGGATACCTGCTCAATAGTCACCAAGGCTATTGAGTTTCTGTTCCGGCATTGCAAGGCATCAGTTACAGCGTCCTTCAGGTGTCTCCACCTGTCCTGGCATGGGGTCCTCTATGGGCTGTAGATGGGATCTCTGCTCCCTATCATCCATGGGCTGCAGGGGGACACCCTGTTTCATCATGGTCTTTTCCATGGGCTGCAGGGGAATCTGAAGCACCTCAGCCCCCCTCCTTCTGTACTGACCTTGGTGCTTTTTAAATCTTCTCACTCCCTTCTCTGGTTGCAAAAAGTGACTGTTTGTGGTTTTTTACTTCTTAAATGTGATTCCCAGAGGTGCTGTGACCATCGCTCATGGGCTCGGCCTTGGTCAACAATGACTCCAGCCTTGAGTCACCTGCAGTTTACTCTCTGGGGCCTGCAGAGAGCTTCTAGCTGCTTCTCGCAAAAGCCATCCCTGCAGCCCCTCTCCTTCACAAGAATCCAGCCATGCAAAACTACAACACTGGGATGTTGTGTTACATCAGGAATTTCCTAGAAAAATAGCAAAAGTTCTCTTTTCTGCCTGGATAAAATATATAGGTGGGAAAAGTGATGTTTAGAGAAAAGTCACAGGCCTAGTAAGATTATATTCCAATGGACAACTGTTCATTGTCATGAGAAAAAACATACAATTTCCTAAAATCTGTTCCTAACTGATCAGGACTGGTTTGAATCACTGGTTCTCTCTGTAACTAATAGAGTAAAGGATCTCTGCCAGGCTTCTAGATAGAATCTATGTCTGTGCTTAGATGTTTAATAATTTAAGTTTTATGTATTTTCTTTTCGGTAATCTACTTATTATTAAAAGGCTATATTGTTTAAGAAAACTCAAAATGACTAGCAAAATAATTTATTTTGGGACAAGGTACTGTGTGATGTTTCCTAACCACATCCTTTGTCCTGAAGCAAGTAATATTTGTGAGGGTCACGCTGATGAGCAATCACATTCTTGAACAGAGACGTGATACATGTTTTAAGGACTTGCCACCAAGTACTATCATGGAAGCAGGAATCTGAAATGGCTGAAAGGTAAAAATGCGACCAGTGTCCATGATAGCAGAATTGAAATTATTGTTTTACATATCTTCACATGCAATAGATTCCTAATCTGTGAATCAGAATTACAGAAAACAATATAAAGAAAAGAAAATATTTATAGACCAGGTTTATGTACTGTTTTCTGCATATGTGGGTTGATAATAATGCCAATATGTTCCAGCATCATTATTCCTTGTTTTGTACTCCAGGAAACTTGCGGTACAAAGAAGTATAAAAATATAAAGTATAGGGACTTTATACAAAAAAATTACTAAACATAAAGAACCAGCCACTTCCCAGGTATCCTTCTCCTTTGTCCTCAGTATGCACTAACCTTATTCAGTCCCTGATCTTTACTAATTTGAGATTCTGGAAAAGATCTTAGATAAATAAATTTGTGACCCTGTGAAGACAAACTGGCTTGTAGCCTGTTAAGACGTCCAAGTGGACTACTGTGTTCATTTAAATGTAAGGAATAGGCTCAAGAACTTGAGGATGTTAACATGATCCTATCGCATTAAGACATAGTTTCAGACAGGGTTTAAAACCTCCAAGAGTCATTTGGAAAACATACATCTTAGCAAAGTGATTTTTGCAAGGAAAATGCTAGGCATTTTGGCCTCAGGTTCTTTATTGCAAGTAAATCAAGTTTTCTGTTTGTTAAATATGTTCTATCTTAATGTTTTTATCCATACTTGAAAGTAGATGGGGATACTCATTTAGGAAATACAAGCTTCATGGCCCCATAGGTCTTCTTCCTTCACTCCTAGCTGGAGTTTTTAGCAAACGTTTCTTATGAACTCAGCACTCCTACTGATGCAAATGTAAAGAACTAAACTTTCACCTTCAAAAACACCTTCAATTTTATTTTGCAAGGGTTGCACAGATTTGTCTAATAATAAAATTTTGCCTTTGTATTTGGTTGAGAAAAGTTCCATATATGAAAGAATATACAAAATGTTCTCAAAAGCTAAATACTTTCAAGATGTGATAGGCACTTGTATGTCAAAGTTTATTCATTTTATGGGATTGTTCTGAGGACTGGATATGTTGCTTATGCAATCTCCCAGAAATCTTGGAAAGGCTCTTTCAAAAAGCTGAAAATCTTTACACAAGTTTTTGCATACAAAGTATTCTAAGTGCTTAGTATAAAAACATGAAAGTGTCCTTTGAACCATGAGCTCATAGGAAGAGTGGATTTAGGCAGTTTGCAATGCATCAATTAAAATTTCTTTTTGGGTGAGGCATCTACATGCTTTATTGTGCTCAAAAAGAAAGTACTTTAAGTGATGGTTTTTTCAAGGCCACTTATTTACCACTTTGTCAGTCACCTGTGGCATCATGTGGCAGCTTCATGGCAACTATTTTTATCTAAAGCCACAGCCATTACTGCTGGACAGAAAAAAAAAAAATCAATGCATCTTGTAAATGAATAATGTAAAAATTCTGAGGGTGTCATTTCTCTGCAAGAGATAGAACCGAGTCCTTTAAATGGGTTTAATGAATCGGCCTAAGGGCAATCAAGAGCTAAGAGCAAGGGCTCGAATTTGCATTTGCCATAAAGTACTCTTCACATTGGTACCTAGGCTAAAAGTCACACTGGTATGAACTCACTCTCTTAACCAATCTTCCTAATGACATTTCCTCAAAATCCATAAATTTTCATTAAAAGTTTTACTTTGAGCAAAATGGTATTTTATAAGTGTTTGAACTTTTGTTGTTCTCTGATCCTTTCTTATCTGGTATAAAACCCCCCTATCAAGTAGAGTATTGGAGTAGCATGCTACAAAAACATGTACAGTGATTCTACCACAGATTATTTTAAGAGGACTGCAGGCATTCAGAGGAGATGGGACACAGGGAGCAGAGCACCTGAAAGGAATGTCAGCAAATTTCATGTTATCAACAGGCTTACAATGGCATATTATCATGAACAGAGGAAAGAAACTCAGAAATAGAAAAAAAAAAAATTTCTTAATTCCTTTATTACTGTCCTACAGAATTTAAATTAATATTGAATTCAGAACTGCTATATAATTTGGTTGTACAGTTCAACAAGCGTGCAGTTCTCTAGGTAGTTGAAGAAATACTGACTGTTCTTTTACGGTTTTGGGTTTTGGTTTTGTGGGCTCTGGCAATTTTAGCTTTGATTGAAGCTTTCTGTGGCATTGGTCACTGAAACAGAAACTTAATAACCTTGAGACAACTATCCCTCTGTGCAATTTGTTTGCAATTAGTAACACATTCAGAAGTTCTTAGGCAGGAGCCGACTAGGACATAGGCAGATTCCACTTCATGCTGCCTCTTCCACACGCAAAATATCCCCTTTAATTTTGGAAACTGGACTGACATTCTGTGACTGTACCTTGTCAGAGAAATTTCTGTGCTTTGGCTTTGATCCTGTTAAATTGCCTGCAAGTTTTCTCTTAAGTATCTATTAAGCATTTTTGTATTTTCAAAGGAAACTCTAGGTATCTTTTAATTAAGCATTACAAAATTTGCATACAATACAAGTCTTGCACAACATACATGGGTGTTAAATGTCATTATTTCTGGTTTCTATGTTGTGGTTGGTTGACCCTGGCTGGAGGCCAGGTGGCCCCCAAAACTGCGCTATCACTGCCCTCCTCAGCTTTCAGGGGAGAGAAAATACAAAAGGATCCTGGGTCGAGATAAGGACAGGGAGAGATCATTCAGCAATTACCGTCACAGGCAAAACAGACTCAACTTAGGGAAATTAATTTAATTTATTACCAATCAAATCAGAGTAGCATAATGAGAAATAAAACCAGATCTTTAAAAAAACCTCCCCTCCACCCCTCCCTTCTTCCTGGGCTCTCCCTCCTCCCCCCAGCAGCACAGGGGGACAGGGAATGGGGGCTACGGTCAGTTCATCACATGCTGTCTCTGCTGCTCATTCCTCCTCACTGGGAGGACTCCTTATACTCTGCCCCTGCACCAGTTCCTCTCACAGGAGACAGTCCTCCATGAACTTCTCCAACTTGAGTCCTTCTCATGGGCTGCTTGTTCTTTAGAAAGTGCCTCAGCTTGGGTCCCCCACAGGGTCACAATTAGCACTAACAAACCTGCTCTGGCATGCGATCCTCTCTCCATGGGCTGTAGGTCCTGATAGGAGCTTGCTCCAGTGCAGGCTTCCTACAGGGTCACAGCATCCATCAGGTGTCTCCAACTGCTCCAATGTGGGGTCCTCCACAGGCTGCAGGTGGAATTTCTACTCTGCCATCGTCCTCAGTGGGATGCAGGGGGACAGACTGCCTCACCATAGGCTTCTCCACGGGTTGCAGGGAAACCTGCTCTGGCGCCTGGAGCTCATCCTCCCCCTCCTTCTTCAATGACCTGGGTGTCTGTAGAGTTGTTCTCAGATATTCTCACTCCTGTTTTTGGCTGCCATTGCTCAGCTGTTGTTTCTTCCCATTCTTAACTCTGTTATCCCAGAGGTGCTGCCGCTGTTGCTGATGGGCTCAACCTTGGGCAGTGGTGGATCTGTCTTAGAGCTGGCTGGCATCGGGCTCTGTCAGACTTAGGGGAAGCTTCTAGCAGCTTCTCACAGAAGCTGCCCCTGTAGCCCTCTGCTACCAAAACCCAATATACATATTTAAGAGAGGGACAACATTTAGGACTGGCTGCATAAAGGCAGGAGACTACATATATGCTGAGACTTCATTACTAATACCTATTGGCGTCAGTCTGCCTTGTGTTCCTCCACATTCCTTGGAAACAGACCACCTAAACAAATACAGATGTATCCAGGCAAGCACTGGAGATGTACAAATATAATCCTATGTGGTTATAGGCTACAACATATCATGAAACTAAATTTTTTTCAAGGGATAAATTGCACATTAGTTGCAGCTCTCCTTTCCTGCTATTCATATTCAAACCTAGTCTGAGTACCAATGAGAAAGGGCAATGTCCACGCTGTGCTGCTGGCAGACCTTCTGCTTCTTGTCTAAGTTTTGCATGAGAACATAAAATATTATACCAGAAACTCTTATTGTTCATGTGATTGTTTTGTTTCACATACTGTAAAGAATCTGAAACACCATTTTTAATGGCATAAGAACCATTCACTTGCAAATTATGCATGATATTCTGCACAGCTGGAAGAAATTTGCCTTTTTGGCATCATGAAATGTTGAGTGGCCACGGATGTGTGACATGGTAACAACCAGCAGTTCTCTGGGGGACATGATTTGCTGATGTCATTTGAAATTGCCTGATTCCATATTGGAATTTTCGGATTGAAAACATTCATCTCTCACATGCTATTTTCTGAATAGCAAAATACCTGTTCAGAAGAAATTTTCTGTTTCAATAAACACAGCACAGACTTGAATTTGCCATGCTGCATGCACCAACTTCACGAATTTTATTGCTATCCATGTCACTATAAAAATGTGATAGCATCCTTAGCTGTTCAATCCAAGATGGGTCGTGTGGGGTTCTTACTATTGTCAGAACATGAGAACAATTAAGCCTTGTGGAAGCACAAAGGAAGAAAGCAAGCCACTGCTGCTGCCACAGGCAGGAAAACAGGCTTGTCATTTGCTGTAGAAAACCAATGATTAGACTACAATAGCTGCAGCAGCTCAGTGATTTGTTTAATTTTTTTAGCAAGCAGAACTCAGCACCTGGACAATGAATTTTCCACCTAATCATCATCATAGAGAGGATGTTCATCTTGACAGGGCAAAGATACCTCTACCACGAATTAAAGGTTTTCATCTTAAGAATGTGCAATGGGTGCTAATTTACTATTTAGGACTTTCAGTGGCTGAGTTTCAAAGCACAAAGCTAGATCTTATGTATTAATTTATTGGTTCGTTACTTAATCAGAAAATTGTTTTACACTTAAAAAAGGCAACATGCAATCACTTTTAAGACTTACGTGATGTGTGTGTTAAAACCTTTTGAAGACTCCACAGTTTCATTTCCCACTTGCAAAATGATACACATTTTATGAAGTTTTATATTTCTTAGCTAAAGGTTTTAACTATGCAAGAGGTGGCTACTTCTGTGACTGAAAGATTCAGCAGTCCGCCAAAAGCTTTTTTATAAGTGTGTTTTTACGTTAAAATTATTCACCTCCACATTTGATTTCATGAAGATGTTGCTATGTACCTGTATCGTTACCATTTAATGATACAATCCTGGGAAACATCTTCCTAATTGGTTCTTTGTTACCAATTAGACAAAAGAGTGCCTTTTATCTTTGGGCTTCTTACACCAATGATCTGATGAAAATGGGCTGTTCATATGCATAATACTTGCCACCAGTTGCAGTAACAAGTCTCATCTAGAATCACATGCAGATAGTTAAGTGCTTGATGCTGCAAATTGCAATTGCTGAGAAAAACAAGATGTTTTTTTCTGATCTGACAGGTGAGGAGACTGGATATAGTACACAGAACATATCTTATTTATTACTTGTCAATTTATGATGAGCAGATTGCATGACATCTCAGAGAGAATAGCCAGAACAACATTGAGCGTACATTGGTTTGGGTTTGTATAAAGTATGGCAAGATACGCCACTGACTTCTGAAAACACAACTGGTCATTTCAATCTTTTCAATATAGATGTTTTATATTGTTCATTACCACAAGTACATCACACTGATCTGCTAATTGAATTTATATCACCCTGGTGAAGCAGAAAAATATTCTTCACTAACTTTAGTGATTTCAGCCTCTCCAAGAACATATAGTTCAACTGCTAGAAAAATATCAGGAGCATGTTTCTTGACTGCATCCATTTTCTACCAGGCACTTCAGGACATGGGTTTGGATCCTGAATCCAAAGATGAGTGTTGTACCAGCCAAGCTCCAACATGTTGCTGAAGAACTTAGGGCTCTTGCTTGCAGGTTGGGTCTAAATTTACAGAAGATATGGGCTTGTCAGAGAGCAAAATGCTCTGGTAAAGGTCCCTTCCTATCTGCAGTGTGTCTCATCTAGGAATTGATACAGGAAGATAGTTTTGGGATTAGGAATATCAACTTTATATCACCAGAAAGCTTCCACCAACAGAAGCGGTGTCCTCCTGCTGCTGCCTGCAGAGAGGACTGCTGTTCATGTCTCACGTCATTCCAGCCTCCCTGTAACACCAGGGCAAAGGTGGGACTTTGACACTTATAAAGTAATGCAGCCATGAGGAATGGGAAGGCACAGAACGACATCTGGGAAAATTTGCTTAATGAAATTTTTGCCCTAGGAGCTCTCTGAACTATATCATATGTACTACGTATATGATTTGGTTTTAATTGCAAATCGTTTGAAGTCCACATTTCAGCTTTATCATTGAAAACTGAAAGGCCAGCACACATTTAGGCACCATTTAAATTAAATTAAGTCTTTCAGTTAAAGAAGTTTTTATCCATACATCTTATTTGAAACATTAAATTTTTGCTAATACTGTAATACAAAATGATTGCTGGAAAATAGTCTTTAACATTCCCATTTATTCTTTAATGTATTAGATTGCAGTATTGTTCCCTATGGTATGTTTTCAGGCACTGTGCCTTCTTTAAGCAGCTTATTCATTTGGTGGAATCATTTTCAGGATATTTTATTCCTGCAGTACCATCTTAGTAATTTTGGAAAGGATCTTTGTAAATCACCTAGATATTAAACTCATTCCCTCAGAGGAGATTATTACATAGTCCACTAGAATTTGCTCTTCAGAACTGCATTCTGAACTACATTCAAACTACACATCCCTTTGCTTACTTTTAATCCAATTATCACTGCTTATGAAGCCTAAAACCCCCTGGTTTCTCCTTGTTTTCCTGTATTTCACTTTGATTAATATGTTTGTCATGACTTCCTTTGTCACAGTTGGCTACTCCCTACAGAATTATTTTTTTCCTCTCTTCCCTTTTTTTTTAGTATATTTGATTTATTGTTTTACTTCATTGACACATTTTTCCATTCCTGAGAAAATTCAAAACTTGTATTTTAGCTTTATTTTCATCAGAATCTTAAAGCAAAAATTTGCAGTTTTTCTGTCTTGAGGAGGTCTTGAGGTTTTGGGGGGAAGTTGGTTTTTTTTATATATGCTTTTGTACAGTGACTTAAACTATGTTGGTTTATCTTTGCCATTTTATATGGGAATTTTGCCATGGCTTGTCATGCATAACCTTCTATAAGAATTATTGTTTGCTTCTTGTTTGTCCCCTAGGATTTCTGCACATTACACTATGGTTGGTTGTTCTTTGTTTTCTGGGATTTTTAATAAAAATGCTGTTGTAGATTTTGTGTCTTTTAGGATGCTCATTCTTACAGTTAATTTATTTGGTTGTATATGTGCATGAGTGTATATGTATAATTGACTACACATGCTTGCTAATAATTTAAGTCATTGTTCAATTTGAACAACTGTTGACAGAAGGTTGAAAGCGTAAAAATATGAAGTTCTCACAAATTTCATGAAAAATGCCTAGGTAAAGGCAAAATATTCTGTTATTGTGCCAGGTTGGATGGGGCCCTGGGCAACCTAGTGTAGATCCAAGCCTGAGGTCGGTGGCCCTGCCTCTGGCAGGGCGGTTGGAGCTCTGTGATCCTTGGGGTCCCTTCCAACTCATACCATTCTATGATTCTATGATTCTATGATTGTTCCTAACAGAGAGAAGGCTGCTATGTTACACCAAAAAACACACACAGAAGAGAGATGCTAAGAAGGCCTTCATTAAAGGAAGTTCTCTTCCACTCTAGTCACCTCTCTGGACAAGAGAAAACCCAACCACAACACACAAAGTGATGGGAGTCCAACTTCATTGGTTCTCTGCCTGTAGCATCAAGTGCTTTAGCATAAACTTACATCAGTGTCACCAGTTCCTGGTTTCTGGCTGCTTATCTTCCTGTATTTTGTCCCTCTGTGAGCTCTGTCTAAGTGATACCTTGCATGAATGACATAAAGATGAGGAATGGTAAGGTGCAGGGCACCCTTGTTTTCAGTCAAGTTAAATACACATGGGTTATACTACCTGAAGAGCTAGTTCTATACATTACCTAGTCTAAAGAAACAGTATTTTAATACATGATTTTTTTGTTTAACAAGTCTTTAATTGCAAAACATAGGCTGAATTCAAAAGGCGCTTTGGAAGAACTACCTTTTCAGTAGGTATAGGAAATGGTGCAAATTGTGTATGTCTTGCACCAGCATGAATCACAGGAACAGTATTTCCTACCACCTCTGCTAGAATAAGGCTTTACTTTATTATCCTTAGAGGCACATCAAACCCTTCTGCTTCTAATCTTCTAGAAATGTTTAAAAAATCTTTTACACTGATGTTTTCATTGGCATTCATCTTCAAAGGTTCAATTTCAGCGCTGAAATAATTCCCGATAGTTTCTTTGGCTATTAGAGTCATGACAAGCTCTCTGGCTCCTTTCATTCTATTTGCACCACTTACAGATTGCTGTGTACCTGGCTTGTAGCAGAGGTACCCCGCCACGGCTCCAGTACAAGTGAGTAGGGGTAAGGCGTGACTGCTGACTTTGAACACTGAAACAATTACCAAAATAAATACAAACTATTCTCTTACAGAATTATTTTGCTTCACTTTTTGTGGACAAATGTAAAACAAGGAAAGAAGAAGCTGGAGCTGCAGGGTAACCTTTTCAAAAATTATTTTTATACACGTCTATATGAATTTTTGTATATATACACTCACCAGATAACAATGCACACACATTCCATAAAATAATGCACAAAAAAATTTGTATTTGTAAGCCAGTTCTAGTAAGTCTGTACATGCTAGGATAGTGCAGCTGTCCTAAGTCCTGCATAAGTAACAGTGCAAGCACCTGACTTCCATAAATAACCAATTTAGCAGATGACCACCTATTTTCCAATACAGGTGGTCAGATTGTAAAAGAAAAAAGAAAAAAGAAAGGTTGCAAAAAGAGACATTATCTTTCCAAGCTTTTCTGTGCTTCATCTTTAGGCAGATAAATGCTGGCATCTTGCTCAGCTCCAAGACTGAGCTGTTAGCTGTGCACCAAACTTTCTCATTACAGTACGCACCCTTGGTCTATCTGCTTACTGAATAAAACAGGAATCAAAGCCCAGCCTTTATTTAGAGATTAACAGTTACCTGAGAACTGTCAAGCTTGGAGTCAAGGCCCTCCTCAGCCTGAGCAGATTTCTATATGCAGCTCTCATCTTTCTCAACCACCAGACCAGTGTTTTCTGCCTGAGGGCCCCATGTTTCCTTTCTCTCTAACCATTAGGAGATTGTTGTGTGAAAGACATGGGGCAGAACGGAAGCTCACAGTAGCCACTGGCCTGCTGAAGCTAGAGCAAGGGAACCTTCTGCTTCTGGGAGTCTCAGGGGAAGGGGGGCAGTCAGCTTACTTATTAGGGTATTAAAGGAGATCTTGGATCATGTAACCTTAGGAAGTAATTTACTTGATCCTAGAGTAGATATTTGGTCATCTGTGCTAGAGGGCCTGCTGACTATGTTTACTACAGCTCCATCAGCTTTAGGGAAAGTTTTATTACTTAGATCTCTTATAGAATCCTACTTGAGGACACATAAACACAGACATCTTAATCTGAGAATTGAACCCCACCATTTCTGGTTTCTTTGAAAAGTATAGCTTAAGAAACATCTTAAGGACTAAGATCAGGAACTCCATTCTCCTCCTTCCCTATGAAAGAATGACCTAGATTTCCAAGTAGAGATACTTGGCTTGTATCTGTTTCCACAAATTTATTTAGCTGTCAGTATTCACGATGTAACTGGTGTTGACACTTTTCCATGTCAGTTGACACCACTGAGCTAAAATACAGGCTTATCAGAATGTTTTGAAGTAATTTTGATTCTGAAATATCTTTTATTTCCATTTAGATCATGAATAAGTTTAATTTTATCATCTCCAGGACACTGAACACTTAATCTCAGGAGGCTGCTGATTCTTTAATTCATGGCTTTATTCTCTCTGCAAAATAGCTGCATTTAGTGTTTAGAAACCTTTCTAAATCTTTACTGGAACTCATTATTTACCCAGAAGTCTGCAGCTAGAATGCTGAATCCTATGCCACTGCATCTGTAATAACACACTGGAGATCTCTAGGGTTGTACCTAGTACATAAGAGCAAGGAGTCTTCTAGGTTCAAAGACCATATCCAAGGTTCACGTCCTTTTTTTCTGAAGATGTAAAACCAAAGTAGGAATTTGGGTAGCTATGGAAGGTGTGAC
The DNA here is from genome assembly GCA_020800305.1 of Porphyrio hochstetteri. Lineage (NCBI taxonomy): Eukaryota > Metazoa > Chordata > Aves > Gruiformes > Rallidae > Porphyrio > Porphyrio hochstetteri. The sequence goes on from CM036907.1 coordinate 108,515,032, forward strand.
ATGTCTTTAGCTATCATGGAGGTGAGATGTGAGGTTACAGAAATACAATTTTTCTTGGTGCTGATTGATGAAAGGTAAGAAAGCATTATAAGGATACAGAGTTAGAAGTGGTGCACAGGCTCTTCGATTCACTTCTGAGACAAATTAATATATATCAAACTGAAACATGGATGTTCTTGCTTTATTTGTCCAGACAAGGATGAACCCAATTTTGATTTAGTCACTAGAATGGTCTGGATAGCAGCACGGGGTCTCCATGGAGCTGACAACACAGCACTGCCATGCAGAAGAATTAGAGGCTAGTCCTTATCAACCAATAGAGACAATATTCCCTTAATTTCTAAATCATCTGATTTCCCATTTAAAAATTTATATTGAATACATCAGAGTATGGTGACCTTTGTAATGAATGTGTAATGCATGCTGTAAGCAGATCAGAAAGAAAAGAAAAAGAAATGTCAATAGAAAGTAAAAAATATGGATGAAATTAGTTTAATTACAGTAGAATTCCTACTGGATTATATTATACTCACAGTAATACTAAAAGAGTTCACCATGATTAATGTTATTAAAGTGTGTGCCAAACGAAATAATGATTGTTCTCCTTTCATAGGAAAAAAGTTTCCACTTACAGTGTAGTAAAACAAAATATTTCTCTTTTGCTGTGCAGATACATTAAGATCTGTAATTAAATGATTTAGATACAAGAGCATACATAATGTTTTTTAAGATGATTTCTCCCAGTTTGACTCCACCTTTGACCCTCTCTTTTCTTCTGCATCAACTTCTTTCTTTACTTAGCACCTCTTAGACTCTTTCCAAGACATACAGGATTTAAAAAACAGACTTTGTTCTCTCTTCAGTTTATTTTCTGTCCCTGTTCCTTTGTTACAGATACAGAAGTCTCTCTCTCTTTTTTAATCCCTCACAATGTCTGACCTCTTTCAAAAGTCCAATAGTCATCATTTAGTACTTTCACACTCATCTTGCCTTTCCCTAATTACAACACTAAATATTCTAGTCAAGCCTATTTGTGAGAACAGTTCCTATTTCCTACTCCTTCATTCCTTTCATCTCTAATATTATTGCATATGATGTCTGCAATCACCAAGTCCTGTACTCTTATCCCCCATCAATACAAATTCATCCAGTGCAGTCCATCAAACCTCCTTACAGTTAAGAAGCGATCTTTTTAAGAAAAACTTTAGATCATTTATTGCACTTCAATTTTCCAGACCTGTCAGCTACATAGAATACCACCACCTACAGTATTTTTCTTGTATTCCATTTTTCTTTTTTTTTTTTAATATTTTTATTTACTTCCTGGTTATTCTCTTTTCTCTCTCTTGGACTGTTGTTTTGGTTTGGCTTTTTACATCGATTTTATTATATCTACTGTATTCTTGTTTCTCTCCAACTTCCTTCAGGCTACCTCAAAATAATGTCTGTTGCCCTTTTTCATGTCACTGAAGGAACAAATTCTAGCAGCATCACTATTCTGTTGTTACACAGATCTGCACATGTACTATAAACTTCTATTTTTTAGCTGAACTACATTCTCATTGTGAGATTGTCCAGACTTCCTCCTACCCTCCATTTTTTCTTCTCTAGCTGTTTGCATTAAGACTACACCCAAATAATACAGTTAAAATACAGCCTTTACAGCCCATATATGAAGGTAAGGCTTGTGACTTAAATGTGACACCTTTTATTCTGAAACTAGCAACTGCAGATTTAGCAAACCTTGATATATTCAGAATAATGCTCCTCTTGGATGATCACTTTGGTTTTATTATTTCTCTTTTTACATCCTTCCACTTGCTGTTCCATGAAACAGTTCAAGAAACAAGCTGCTTGTCTTGCATACAAAGCTGACATTGCTAATTCACCCTACCGCTTTCCAGCATTAAGAGACTATACTTGCCTTTAGTACCCAAGTCTCACATTTTATATCAGGCTTAATGTTTACTCTATTATAAATACTCCTTCACCTCTTAATTATCCTCCTTCAAAGCCAACCTTAAAAATTTTGCATATGAAGTTGTGACAACAGAATGACCAAAGGTGAGATGAGACCACTCTCTATCTACTGACAGTTGTTTACTGTTATTTCCCTACACACTTTATACATACATAAGTATATACATGTTAACTGCTAACCCAAAGTTTGTGCTTAAGCCTTCTTAAGCTCTTTCCATTTTAAAGCTGCTTCTTGTGTTGTATACTTCTCTTATTGTATCTGTCCACCTCATATTAAAAAAACCAAACTCACAGACAATATAGCAATAGAAGTATAAATAGCATTTCTGAGAGCTTTGTTTTATATATATTCCATATCTCTGTAATGAAAAGATGGATGGCTCAGTTACTTTGAATGAGTTCACCTCACCTAACTTCAGCTACATCTGCAGTAGATTTTTTTTACAGTCAATAGGGAAAATAGGCACTTCTAGAATGTGATTCACTTCCTCTTAATATGGATGTCAAAACTTTGTATATAGCAAGAATGAAATTCTACACTGCTAATGTTCAATTGGACTCTAGCCACCAGCTTCAGTAGGGCCAGAATTTATCCCGAATATGCTAAGAGCTTTTTCAGAGATATGTTAAAATCAAGTTTCCAAACTCAACACAGCACACCAAAATCTTAAGCCACACCCAGCAGAAGATCCAAAATCAATATGACTTTTCCAATATGCTAACTTCTAAAGTAAAGAACTTATAAATTTCCACTTAGAACATGACATGAAGTAACAGTGACATGATGAATAAATAACTAGCTATGATACAATTGCGTATTTTAATCAGAGACAGAATTTTGGATCACTTCTGTGGAAAATCTAGATACCAGTGAGCAACCAAACCACTACCTCAAAAAAAAATTAGTGATCATTACCAAACTAATCCTAATAATATTCATTAATAAGAATATATTTTAGAAAAACTGAAATGAGCCAACAGTTTTAAGATCCAGGTATTTTCATCCATACTTCAAGAATTCTTGGTCCTATTGATAGTTTAGACTTTGCATGTGCGCTAGGGAAATGGTCAATAAACAATTAAAATTATGAAAATAAATAAACTATAAATGTTAATATTTTTTAAATGCTAATTTAAAAAAGCCAACCAAACCTCACTTCCCCAAATTCTAATAACTCAGTCTATGAAAGCTATTTTTAGTAATTAGTATCAGTGAAGAAAAATTATTAGTAGAAAAGCTAGGGGCTGAAAAAGTCATCAAGGTGCAGCTAATGTTTTTATCTCATGCCAGTTTCTTCCTCAGAAAATAATTAAGGAGAAATACCAGAACAATTTGTGGAATGGTATTATTAACATAATAATAATAATTATCATCTTTTCACAATGTCTCTGGACTGCTTCCTGTGAAACCCCACTTCAAATATAAAAAACACTTCCAAATAAACTGTTATCGTCCCTAGATGAGGAGTAAAACTTAAAATATGATATCTGAGGTTAAAACACTATTTTTTCATCATTTACGCATTTATGCATTCTTTACTTCCCACATAAACCTTATGCTTCTCAGGACAGGATCACAGCACTGTTTATTAAAGCAGGCGACAGATTATACTGGTGTTCATGGGGCTAGAGAAAATTTTATTCACAGAAGATTGTATGGGGCTGTGTTTTGGATTTGTCCTGGAAAGAGTGCTGGTAACACAGGGATGTTTCAGTCACTGCTGAGCAGTGCTGACATAGAGCTGAGACCTTTTCTGCTTCTCAAATCACCCCACCAGTGAGTAGCCTGGGGGTGCACAAGGAGTTGGGATGGGGACAGTCGCAACAGCTGACCCCAGCTGACCAAGGGGATATACCATGTGATGTCACACTCAGAAGACTAAGAAGCTGGGGGAAGAGGAAGGAAGCAAGGGGTCAACACTTGAAGTGATGGTGTTTGTCTTCCCAATTAACCACTATGTGTGATGGAGATCTGCTTTCCTGGAGATGGGGGAACACCTGCTTGCCGGTGGGCAGTGGTGAGTTAATTCCTTGGTTTACTGTGCTTGCAAGACCAGCTTTTGCTTTACCTATTCAACCGTCTTTATCTCTCGCCACAGGTTTTCTCACCTTTACTTTTTCAATTTTTCCTCTCATCCCATCACAGGGTGGGTGGGGCCAAGTCGCCTGCAAGGGTTCAATCACAACATATATTAAGATATAGTTATGGCATGATTTACCTATGTTGTGATATTCAACAATATTCATCTTTGTTTTTCTGCTTTATACGCCTTAGACCAACGGCGTAGAACAAACAGGGAACCCATAGAGAAGTAAAGAATATATCATTAAATGATTGTGTACTAGGTATAGTATGTTTGTCTATGAAATGTTTGTCTAAGGAAATTCTATGAAGACTAATATCAGTAAGATATTTATACTGGTAATCAAAGATCTTTCTTCAGAGTACCACCCTATTTTACAAACTTTAAAAGGGGTAAGGGAATCTGCCTACAGTGTTGGAAACTTGCTGAACAAAAGAGATACTCATTAAAAAAACCCCACCAAACATAAAATATATTAAATCCCATTGACAAAGGGGGATGGGGAAATATTCAACAACTGGCAAAAGTATAAAAACAAGTTCAAATGAGAACCATAAGTCCCACAACGATCTAGTGGAAAAAAAGGACAGGACCACAAGTCAGCTAAATACTGATTCAACTCACAGGCTATCAGTTGGCACTGAGTGATATATGAAATTCTAAAGATTGCCAAAATCCAAACCAGCATAATATTTAAACTATAAAGGGGCCCTACTGACCCATTCCAGAGTTTTCCTTATTTTTTAAATTATAGGTTGGCCTCTTAGACGTGCTTTGGCCAAGCTCTCAAGAGAAGGGATTAAGGCTTTTTTATATGGAATCATCATTTGCTTGAAGTTCATACTTTTCTCTGAAAGGACTAAGCATGGGGCTGTATGGTCAACACACAATAGCAGTGTAAGACAGACAGGTTGTGTACACTGTTACCTTCCAGATATTTCAAGCCACGCTGTCTGTGCAAATGAACTGTGAAACTGTTTTAACCAGGTTTGCAGCTGCTTTGCACTGTTAGAGTGGCACAAAGAAGTGAAACCGTACCAGGGAATCTGGCCCTGAGAGTGGAAATTCAAAGGACATTTATGAAAACTCACACACAATAGTCAAACTTGGAGAAACCATGCAATTATAATATTTGTATTAAATATCAGCTGAAAACAAATGCCATTGTTTTGGGGTTTTTTTCCTAATGGACAAGAAGAATAATTCTCAAAGACTAGAAAATGTTATTTAAGAGACTGAGGCTTTATTATTTTGCCTATGTTTTTAAATGTTTTTCAATTGTGTTGATGAGTAGAAGGATAAAAATTATGAGATGAGGCAATTTGTGTGATGTTTGACGTCTCGCCATACCTCTAAATTCTGGCTATAGCAGAAAACAGTTTGAACTCTCGAGATTTATAGTCCAATTTCTAGACTTCCCAGGCTAGCTAACTATGATATAGATAAACCCAAATTAATCCTCAGTTCTGGACATCTGCAAACCACAGATCAAAATCAGTATCCATGGTCTGCAGTTCTGTGCTTTTGTAGTTTGGATGAATTATCGGAATCAAACATCCAAGGCGTCAACAACAGGGAAAAATCAATCAGAAACACATGCCATTTTTAAGCTCTTCTTCCAGCTGCTTATGGGAATAGAGGGCTTTCTCCTTCCACAAATAGCTTAGGGCTTCTTATCCACCCCAAAAAGCAGCAAGTAGAATGAACAATATGGAAATAGAAGTGGAAGCCATTCTTAATATCCTCTTACGCACTTGCACCTTAGGATAGTGTCGTCTTTAAGTGATAACAAGCACTGTCTTTTCTGTGTCACAGAATCAAAGAATCACACAGAATCACAGGATGTCAGGGGTTGGAAGGGACCTTGAAAGATCACCTAGTCCCCTCCACTGCCAGAGCAGGATCACACAGAACGCATCTGGTCAGGTTTTGAATGTCTCCAGAGAAGGAGACTCCACAACTTCTCTGGGCAGCCTGTTCCAGTGCTCTGTCACCCTCACAGTGAAAACGTTTTTCCTTTTGTTCACATTAAGCCTCTTATGCTCCAGCTTTCACTCGTTGCCCCTTGTCCTATCACTGGTCATCACTGAGAACAGCCTGGCTCCATCCTCCTGACTCTTGCCCTTTACATATTTATAAACATTAATAAGGTCACCCCTCAGTCTCCTCTCTTCCATCCTAAAGACACACAGAATTCTCAGCCTGTCCTCATAAGGAAGGCGTTCCACTCCCTTAAGCATTTGTTATACTTGTACAGGACCGTTTCCAGCAGTAACAACACAGTAACAAAGTAGGTAAGGGTAGTATACTACTACCTAACTACTATACTAGGTGTGTTTCTTTGAGGGAGAAGAGTGGAAGAGTGTTGTGCTGGAAAAGGGGTTAGGCAAGATGAAGTACCATCAGTTTAGTAGTGAGCTTGGTGTCCATACAGAATGGCGTAGATCTGTCTTCTTAAAACTTTATTTGCTTTTAATGAAAATAAATGCTTTATATAGAACCTCAAATTGAATCTGTTCAAGTCTCAGAACTCGAAAGAAGGGGGTTAACATTCAGAAATGCTTTAATGGAAAGAAGGGGGGGAGTTTCGGGGCTGGGCTCAGAAAGTAAAATTTGGGGCAGAGGCATAAAAAATCGTAGTGTACATGTTTATATATATCTTTGGATTATACACATTTTTAATTTAAGCTGAATGCTGGAGATCTGATCTATCTACAACTTCAGCTGTGGTCTGTACGTTATTGTCTCCCTCATTGACAGTTTGTGAATTAGGTACCTTGTATAAATGTTTAAATTAAATCACATTAATCCATATGATACAGTGTCACATACAGCCTGTGCCCTATGGAACAGTAAGAAGCTTTAGGTTCAAAAGCCAGTGAATCATCTCAGTGCAAAGGATTACTGGGGCTACAAAGTTAGGGACACTGCAAAGTCTTTAACCCAAGGCAGTCCCCACAGAAATTCCTGAACATCTGCAATCAAAAGTAAACATGAAACAGTCCAATCAGGTTTCTAAAAGAAACCATTTGGAAGATTGTTGACATCACTGTATGTCCTTTAAACATGAAAATCTACTTTACTGGAATATGCCTGACCTGCACAATGCTGCCACATTAGGCTTATGATTACTGAAGTGCTTTGGACTACTACAGAATCACTGAATTTTATGTGAACTGCTTGCAAGGAAGAATAATGAAAAAAAACCCCAACATTTGGCTTCATCATATTCCCCAAACTTGAATGTTGTTTTCAGTATAACAAGGCTTATCCAGTACAAGAAGAGGAATTTACATGCAATTGCATGTACTGCTAAGTGTTCCCTAGAAATAACAAGACAGTTGGGAAATGGGGGAAATGTTTGTAAGAAGAAAGATACTTTCTTTTAAATTGTCACATCATAAAGTCTCTCAAACTGTTACAGAATGTGAAGCGGCAGCATGCATAAACCTTAGATAATTTTCACAGACCCTCTGAAGAGGAACGAGAAGCCATTCAAAATGCTAAATTTCTTGTATAAGACCTTGGTAATACTCTCTTCAAAGAACTTTGTCAGGTTTCTGTGTACCTCTCTATTTTCTGTTTCACTTCCCCTTTATTTCTGAAGACATTTACACCAGAGCGGTGTCAGATGCCGATGAGGAATCACGCCTCTAACCCAACTTTATGAAGACTGGAATGTGTAAACACAAAACAGAGGAGAGGATTTAAAGCTGGTATAACTCCTCTGACTAATTTTACATCACGTCACGCTATGTGCACAAAGATACACCTATGCTTAATTTGCTGGGTGGACAAACTATCCTGGTTTTCATGTGGCAGTCATGTATTTCTTTAATCTTTACATAGACTAAAAGGTCAGAGTAAGCCAGTTGCAAGAAAATCAAACAAATGTAAATATGAGTAACTGCCTTGGAGCTGCTGCAGAAGGGTGGGATATAGAATAAATGGACTGAACACCAGGTTCTACCACTGGCTGTTGTTATCCCTAGCCAACTGGCCTGCAGTTTCTATCCCTCAACTGCCTACCTGTAAAAAAAGGATAATACTGCCTTTTTAACACTTCCTCTGTTCTCTTTTGGGCAGAGAGCTGTCTTTACGTGCTTTCTCTCACAACAGTAGCTGATCAGTAGCTTACACTCAGAAAAAAAATTGCTAATTGGAGAATAATTTTCCACCTGAACCAAATCTTTCTGTGGTAACATAAGGTTTTCTTTCATCATTAACACACCTCACAGCCAGAACACATTTTCTGGACAGGCAGACAAACAGAAACCATGTAAGGCACTCATCTGGAAGCCAGAGTTTGCATCCACTCAATTCAAAATAAGGGTGTGTGCTTAGGTGTGTGGCACCTCATAGAAGGAAAGTTCTTTTGTTACAGTCAAAGGGTTTTTTTATCCTATCTTCTGAAACTGTTTGATATCATGTAATTAAATATTCTGTGGATAAAAACCATCCAATTGACCATGACTAATTTCAGGAATGTAACTGAGGTTCCTTAATAGCTTAGGTACCCTATGTACTCAATAGAAAAACAAGCCTCTTGGACTCTTTTCAGCCCTTTTTGGTTTTTATTTGAAATTAGGAATTGATCCTGAATCTTTTGCATCATCAAGACATAGTCAAAACATATTTCTGTTGTGAGAAATTAATCAGTTCTTTATGAGCGTTTAGAAAAGCTTCATTTGCAATCCAGCAAAAAAGCAAATAAAATGTTGAAATTTTGCATATTTACAAAGAATAAAAAAATCGTCATATTGCAGGGAAGAAATAGACAAATCTTTATGAAAGTGAAGTCAACTCTTTGCCTTTGATTTGGTCATTCTGGATAGCTAGGAAGAATATATAAAGTAAAATTACTCTGAATATGATTTTTCTAAAAATAATGCTTCAGCTGCATCCAGAAATACTAAAATAAGATTTCTATGGGATCATTTGGGATCATCTCTTGCCATAGGAGTCACAGAGCATTTTTCATGTAGAATGACATACTGTAAAAATGGTGGAGAAAGCTCGTTATGAAGTACAAGTGCACCAGGTCCTGAACTGAAGCCTGAAATTAAATTTAGCCTCAATAATTTGTGATACATACAAAAGATTTACAAATGTAAAGTAAACACTGCAATGGCTTCATTATTTATTCTGCTTAAAAAAGCCTGAGCCAATGAAATTGTGTGTCGAGTTTTATTTCTCATTTGGAGAACTAAGAATTTGAAGGGGGGGGAGGAGGTGATTATTCACTTGAGAATTAGGAGAGTTATTTTCCACATGTCAAACACAGGAGACAGCACAGTTATTGTAGAGAATTTCATTAACACTATAGTTCTTGTAGAAGCATATATAGTCATGAAGGGTGACATACACTTAAACCATTTTGATACTCTGAAATGTAGGGCAGCGATGCATTTATGTATGTATGTGTATATTTTGCATACATATATTATGAAGGAAAATGGCAAGGCTGCCATTCAGAGAGATCTAGCCAGGCTGGAGGAATGGGCCAACAGGAGCCTTATGAAATTCAGCGAGGACAAATGCAAAGTCCTGCATCTGGGAAGGAAGAAACCTTGGCAACAATACAGGCTGGGGCTGCCTGGAAGGGATGCATCTCATCAGGGAGCAGTGTGGGCCAGCAGCAACCCCAGGGCCAGGGAGCTGGAGCTGAGGGCGACCCAGCACTGGTGGTCAAAGCCCCACAGGGCTGGTAACAAGGTCCATTGACAGCCCTCAAGACAGCAAGTAATGAACCAGTGCCAGGGAACAGGTAGGCATTCCAGTCAGAAGCAAAAGGAGATTGGGCTGGAAACCAGCACTGCTGTGGTCTGACTGCAGGGTTTCACAGCCCCAGACTGAGCTGAAATGGGGTCCTGGCGAGGGAGACTGGGTTAGGGTCCCAGAGGAGTCTGAACAGGGTGCTAAGCTCTTGGTGTGCTCAGGGTCCTGACACAGATGTGTTAGCCGGACCTGGGATGCTGGTGAACATAGGCCAGCTTTGTGCCCTGGCAGCACACAAGACCAACATCCTCCTGGGCTGTATGAGCAGAATCACAGCCTGTATGAAAGGGTTATCCTACTCTGCTTAGTACCTGTTAGACCATATCTAGATATTTCATATAGTTTTGGGACCCTTAATACAAGGAAGATATTACAAAACTGTAGTGAATTCAGTAGAGGCCATCAAGATGTCCAAGGCTGGAACACTTACCCTGTGAGCAAGGATGAGGGAACTGGTCTTGTGCATTGTGCACATTGAAAAGAGACAGCTTCAGGAGGGCTTAACAGCAGTTCCCTAGTACCTACTGGGAGGTTATCAGGCAGACCTGATGTGCACGGTGGGAGGCTAAGAAGCAACAGACACAAGGTGGAATAAAAGAGATTCAGTCTGGATAAAAGGAAAACCTTTTCACGTCAAGGACAGCCAAGCAGTCAAGCATATCTGGAAATGTTGTGCAGAGTTTTTATAGACCTGCACAGATAAAGCCTTGTCCCACCTCACCTGATCTCACAGCTTGCTCTGCTTTGAGCAGGAGATTGCACTAGGCACCCCCTGAAATCCTTTCCAAACAGAATTATCATATGATACCATGAAAACAAAGAGCAACATATAATGACTATACAGGCACCAAGAGCTGTTCATGTCCCTAGAACAAGTTCAAGCTGAGCTACCTGTGGAAATATTTACTGGACAGTGGAGGTAGTTCCATATGTTCAGAATTCTGTGTTTGCAAGATTGAATTTTTGTCAGAGATCTCACTCTTTAGATGGACAATGTAAAATTACAGCTCATCATACTATTCCTATTTATTCTTTCTGTATGCTCTCCTAAATCACTCATTACCAAAATGCTGGCTCACTGAGTTTAAATTAGAAAATTAAAGTCATAACAGACATCCTCCTCAACTTCTGCATTAATTCTAGCTTTGATAAGAAATGGAATCAAGTCCATTCACTTATCCCTTTACCCTCAGGCTGGAAGTAGCAGGTGCGTAGAGACACCAAGAACAGTAGTAATTTCTCAGATACAAGGAGAAGAATGTGACATTGGGTTTGGTTCCAATTCAGATGTCCATGGTAACGCAAGTCAATGGTAGTTCCACATGCTTCAGAGAAGTATGAAATCCTAAAAATCCTATGAGATAGATGCACATCAAAGCATTTTTAGAATTGCATTAGTGTACATATTAACTGTGCATATAAGCTTGCTTGTCAACTTATCATTAAAATAGTCAGTCAAAACTTGGACTGCTAATGTTGGCGTGGCCAAAATATGGATTTTCTTTAGAATGATAATGCTTCATTATTGACTGTTTGCATTCTCTGACTTGAGATAAATTCCACAGAAAGGATAGTGTTTAGTCTGAATACTTATCTAAACTGTTTCTAACATCAATAAATAGAGCTGGAGACACTCAGAGAATTTTTTATTTCACCTATCTGTACACTTACCATAGGAAGAGAGAGTCAGTCATCTGAAGGCTCCTATACTTGTCTCCACTGACTTAAGGAGAAAGTCCAGGAGACTGTCTTATAACAGATGCTCAAGTCTTAGATGAATTCTCCTCCTCTTCACTTCCAAATATTGATTCTACAATGTGTTGAAAGTAACCTACTTTTCAAACGTTTCTTGGACACTTAAAGAATTTCAGTCTTTTCTCTTGTATTGTTCCCCATCCAATTTTGGTATCATAATTATGATTAAATTAAACTTTCCTCTTCATTTACAAAACATGTATCTCCAGTTAGATTCTCTCTATTCTGCAATTCATTGGTCTGGCTTGTAGCAGCTACATTTGGTCATTGTTTCTGAATTGCTACTATATTTTTCCTTCTCTGGTATTTAAGCTATTTCTTATTACCTGGAATATTTTTAAATGTCTGTATACAATTCTGCATACATTTTCAAAGTGTGTATACAATGAAGTGAGCTATATGATTTCCATAGTATCAATCACTTCTTGTAACTGGATACTATGAGGATGATACCAAAAGCACCTTTCTGAAGTTTCAGATGATTCCTGAAGCTTGAGTTGATAGTTCAGAGAAGAGTCTGACCTGCACTGTGGTGTAAAAGAAGTGCATTTCTGCAGTGATGCTTCAGACCTGAGAAGTCTCTAGAGGCAGTGTGCTCATCTTCCAGTGGAGACAGTGAATATATTTAAGATGGTAACAATGTGCACATTTTAAGACAAAGGGTGACTTAAATGCACAGATGTAATGAAACACAAGAGAATACTCTTCACGAGAGCCTGTTAACAGGTAGGTTTAGTACATATCTGTTGCTGTAAGGGCAGTTAGAACATATTTATGACTACACCATCTGCTGTCCTATGCCTATAACCCTCCAAAGCAAACCTGCTGTTAGACATGAGATTCAATATAATTATTAACTATACCTAATAACTGGTGACTGACACTGATGATGTCTGCTGCTGAGTTCTTTTTCTTAATGCAGATTAATGGCAAGGACAACTAATTAGTAAACATGCTTCACAGTGTTACCCTCTGGAAAGTGCAGACTTACTCTAAAGCCTTAGACTGTCATATATGGGATCAATAATTATTAGTCATTCATTTTTCTGTCAAGTCCATACCCTGCAGATATTTTAAGGTGTTTGTCATTCACAGCATTTAAATTCTTCCTAGTGTTCTTAAAAAAGACCCTGAACCATCCAGCAGAGTACACACTGCTCACTCAGCTGTAAAACGATCAGCTTGCTTCAGAATTCATCTCTACTGCTCCTTGCCATCCGACCCAACACCCTTTCCAGCTGGAACAGCTTACCATCACCATGGAAAACCAAGTGCCCATTCCCTCAACACCAGATGTCAGTCATCCTCTAAAATCCATCTTGCCTAGAGGGGAGGTATATTTGATTCCCTGGTGCACCAGAGTACAAACTGCAAAATGCCAAATGGCAGAGCCTGTCCCAGATTCTCAGCCCAAAATCAGGGCCATTGTCCATTTGCAGAAGGCAGAAGCAGAATAAGTTCCTCTGAACCATAACTGCTGCCTGCCTTACTCACCATTTCCTTCTGCACTGAAAGCTTCAGCTGAATCCCATTAGGAAGAAAAGAGAACCGGGGAGGGCAACATTTCTAATTTCTAACATGTCTAATTTCTTTCAATTTGACAACAATATGGCTATAATTTTAGCTCAGACATGTCAGGAGATTACTGAATATATGCAAATTTTTTTAAAAAAGACAACAAAAATGACGTGGCAAATTGCATGCTGTACTTTAAAAAGTATAGCAGACTTTTATGGAGACAATGCAGTCCTTCAACATATTACTTTTAAAAGACCCTGAAAAGCCAGGGTTTCTGAATTGATTTTCCAATATTTGTGATATTTATTACACCAAAATGTAACTGACTCACTTGTATTTCTATTGCATTTTACTTTCTGTATTAATGTTTGTTTGAATTAATGTGAATATTCCACATAATTGAAATTTTAGCACATGAACTGAATTAACCTCATTAATGAGAATTTTGCCTGTGGCACCCCTTTTATAAATGCTTTTTGCATTGAGAACCTTGCTGGGAAGACAGCTTGATTGTGATTATATTGCCATTCAACTTATTACTGTGAATTTCCATTTTGGTTTAGATATTTTCTTATCTGGTTGCTAAATTGACCTGAAAAAGTACAATATGAAGCATTTGATTCTTAAGCTCTTGAAGGACACTGAACGCAGTCTGGCCAGTTTGCTATGATCGAAGCAATACATGCTAACCACTAATGTTTTCTCAAAAGCTCCTTATTATGTTCATTGTAGGGAACAGTCACTATGGAAAAAGTTAGATATTAAATATTTTACAAAGGTGACACAAGACCTGCTCTATTTCTCATTTTGATTCATGTGATTTCAATATCTTCAGCTGGATTAGGCCACTTATTTAACATTAGAAGCATATTTTGGGGTCCTATTGTCATTATTTATTTCTATAGACAATTTTATAAGTGATCCTGATTTCTTATACAGAAAAAAGATATTATCCAGTTACAGATAAATAATGTCTTAGTAGAGACACTTGCAGAGGAAACCAACTGTTCTAATAGTCTTCCCATTCCCATTAATATTGTAGTAGAAGAAACAGAGATAACAGAAAACAAACATGTCATTTTGGGTGACAAATTTCTCATTTGGTACTTGTTTACAGAACCGTTTGGTTTTCTCTATGATGCTTTACTATAAAATACTGAGGGTTCAGCCAACAGACATATCTATTCTCAACTGCAGGAAATCAATTGCTAGTCATTAGTCACCTTGCTACTATTAGGGTGGCAGAAATATGCATGTAAATTTGTTTCCTAGGAAAATGGAGGCAGAAAGGACAGTTTTCTGAAGTTGTACACCAAAACCCACAGTATGACATAGCAAAAGACAACTTGTGGCATTAGAAACGAACTGCACAAAATTTTTTCTGGTTCAAATTCAGCTCAGGTTGTTGTTATCTGACAGCTATTATCATCCGACAGCTGTTTGATAGCTGAGGTTAAACAAGCAGGCAGACTGTCCAAGTTTCACCATTGATTTCAGTGGCAATGGAATAATCTCCAAGCACTACTATGATTTAAAACAGCAAAACCAAACCATCAATATTTACCCTTTTCAAAGTTCCTGCACAAAAGCCAATTATCATCTCAGCTAAGCTGCCTTTCACTCCTTCAATATCATCATAGTAAAGCTGTGGTGTGAATACTGAAGACCTTCTAGTTTGCGCTCTGCTAGTAAACTTCCCACTCCTGTGAAGTCTTACAGAACTGGCTTCTGTAGTATCATGGAGGAAAATATAGCATGGCAGACATTTTATAACTTGCAATGAATCTCAATCACATGTCTATAGCGGTGATTTAAAATGTTTCCATGGGTACAAGCTTGACTGTATGTGTGAAAACAGCCAGAGGGCAACAAAATACTACCAGGATGGAAAGATATTGGATATTAATTACATTGAGAAAATTAGAAAAATTTTAGAACAGTTCCTATAAAATTAAGTGAATTCCTATAAAATGAAGCAACTTGCCTGGATTCTGTGGCAGGACACAATTTGTTTATATCATCTTGTAATCTCTGCTGTTACTGTTAAAATTAAATTGCATCTCACAGGGCCAAATGCTTAAAATTCAAAGCAAAGTTAGCATGCCACAGTACTGGATCATGGTACAAACCCATTGTTTCCACACTGCAAGGTAATTGGATGCACAGATATCTAGTCCAAAATGTGCTTGGACGTTCGAAAAATATTTCTACACAATGTTCAAGCTATATCATATAAAAGATGATCTATTTTAATACAATTGTTTTTAATACAATTTATTGGGTTACAACAATTTTTTCTCCTTTGGGTGATGTTATTGTATATTATATATCAGGTAGAGTACATAAATAAATTGACTAGTTCCTCAGTAGTTCCACGGTGATCATACTTTTTAGAACTGAAGAGTCAAACAACTACATCCACTTACACCAGCTGAAAATGTCTCTTAGTATCTAAGCTGAATGAGTATCAAGTATGTTTTATTGGAAAATCTGTGTAACCACCATATAATAGCCTTTAATATAGCCGAAAAAGTGAGCACTGCTAATCTTACGATTAGGTCACAGGTCCAAGGTTTGGGAGAGGTAGAGTTATTATTGCTGAAGGAAAAGCATTTGTCTATGCCTTAGCTTCCATAAGTGCAGAGCAGAGGTTCATTCAGGGCATGGTGTGGTGCACTATTCATGCCCAGTAACTGCCATTGCTATCAGAGATATCAGTGCAGCAGAGCT
Organism: Porphyrio hochstetteri; assembly: GCA_020800305.1. Taxonomy (NCBI): domain Eukaryota; kingdom Metazoa; phylum Chordata; class Aves; order Gruiformes; family Rallidae; genus Porphyrio; species Porphyrio hochstetteri. Next base: position 108,530,877 of record CM036907.1, read on the forward strand.
AATCTGTGGTCTCAACACTGAAGCCTTATCACATCAGTGATACAGCTCAGTTTCTTCACAGTCTTTGCCAGTCCCAAAATCTCCACATGTGACCTTGATGTGTCTTTTGCAAGTGCTTTGAGATCTCTGGATGAAAAGTTCAGTGCAAGATTTAGGTGGTATTACCATATCTCTTTTGCCAAGCTTCCTGTAAGTCTTAATTCAAAAGCTGCTTTATCAGCCTGCTCACTCTCCTCTTTGTAATAAACTTCATCCTGATAACATTATTAAGCAAATATTATGAACCACCTTTCATCAGACCTTGTTAACTAGATCCTGAAAGTAATAATAACCTGATCTGTAACCTTGTGCCCACCACAGCTGGAGAAACATTGTACAGGAGAGATGCAGAGCTATGGAGCTTGGGTGATGGGGGGGATACACTGTTGTGTCTAGCACTGAATCATTTTGTTTTACTTGACTTAAAGGTTCTTTCTGGGAGCAGGAGGCTTTGTGAAATGCTTGTGCCATACGTGAAAAGCTATTCGGAAAATAGAGAAAAGCTGAGAAAAAAGGAAAACCAAACTTGGTTCCTCTTTTTAATTTTCTCCACTAAGTTGCAACAGTGCATACTCACCCTCATTGAGCTGGGGTTAATGGCAGCTGATGGATAGATTCTCTCACCAGATAAAACTACAGACCAGTTTAACCCTGACGTGAGTGACAGCAAAGCAGCTGAGAGAGACCTGTAGCCCTAAAGGACCAAACCTGACCTCCTGCTCCATTTCTTTGCTCCATTTGGATTGTTTCATTCATATAAATTAGCATGCATTCCTTTTTTCCCCTTGTTCATTGTCTCCCATAAAGCACTGGCTTCCTTGGTTTTGCCACCTTGTTTTTGCACTTGATCAAAGTAATCTATTATCCTCGCATCATCTGAAAGTTTGCTGGGTAATAATTCTTACCAGAAATTCCACTTGCTGGACCAAACACTAAAGTGCTTGTCTTCCAGCAGATTTGAAGCTTCACTTGATAAATCTTAAACTTATTAGGAACACCTGTTGTAAAATGTTTAAAGTTATTTTTGGAATATTCCACCATCTTTGGAGAACTAGGCAAATTATGTGTCCAAAAGCTGGTAAAACAATCACTTTCTCTGCTGCCTTGTTATAAATGCTGAGGCAAAGCGAGAAAAAGAGAGAGATGGTGAAATTGTTCTTCTAGGATGACAGAAGAATAAAATCTTCACTCCAGAAACACTGGATGGGCACCTCAGCTTGTACCTCTTGCTACCTAGAATCAGTTGTCCCCTGCAAGTGCCTCTTCACCAACTGTCACTGAGCCAAGAGCCCATCAGAATCATAGAATGGTCTGGGTTAGAAGGGACCCCGAGGATCATAGTGTTCCACCCCTCCTGAAACAGGCAGGGCCACCAACATCCAGGCCTGGAGCTACACAAGGTTGCCCAGGGCTCCATCCAACCTGGCCTTGAACACTTCCAGGGACAGGGCATCCACCACCTCTCTGGGAGCCTGTTCCATCAGTCTCCTACCTTAGCTGCTTCAGTTAGGATCTTAAAGTTTGATGTGATGAATTCGAACCTTAGAGCCCCAAATAGCTAGCAATTCTTTGAATGATTCTCTCCAGAGTCAAAAATAAAACCCTGCTAAATAAGTTAAGGTGAGATTTGACAATGCACTTGCTGTGTGTGTTATCTCACTGCATGACTACATCCCAGTAAAGCTGAGGGATGGAATTTCACTTTCAAAGTGTAACAAATCTATTTGCATTTACTGTAAATGAAGAGCACACAGATAGGAAGGTAAAGAGGAACAGCTGACTCTGGCATGCCCTGTGGTATCACCCCTCTGAATAGAAAGTGTGAAATTGTCGATGTATTCCATAGAAATCAAAACATTAGAGAAATCAAGACATTCATAGAAATCAAAGACATTCAGCAATCCAGAGGCTACTTGGCACTTAGCTCAGACTTGAGGTGTTAAGTCTTCTGTGAAGTTCAGCCTTGTCCTCAAGATTTACATGTGACCACAGTTAGCAATAAGGACAGGAAATTCAAACTAAAGAGCTAGAGAGTGGGAGGGAGTGGGTGTTTCTCTAAACATATCCATTAACAAATACAGTAGCATGTGAATTGATCCAGTGGCAGCCTCGGGGTTGTAAGCTCAGTGCACATATCCTATCAGGGGCCTGCGGGACTCATTCCAAGTCAGTCAAACTGCAAAGCTTGTGGACAGGTTGGTGCATGGCTTCCTTCTGGCTTCTGTGTCTTGCCTATTATTTTATGGTGTACCTCACTCTTGCATGGAGCCAGAAGACAGCTGGAGGCAACTGGAAGCAACTATATAACACAATATTTATACACATATATCACCTACAGAAGATCAACCTGAAAAAAAGGCAGTGGACTTTCTAAGAGTTTCTATGAGAGAATCACCAGGCCTTGAAAAACACACCTTCAGTGCTCCTTTTATAATAATTTTAGGTGTTTAATAAAAGAAAGAAACTTTCTTGTGGGTTTGCCAGCTAAACAGAGATGTGCTGTACTCAATATAAGTCTTGGTGGTTTACAGCGAATTGATGATGGTGGTTATTTCTAGATGTTCAACTATGTAAGAGTTGTTTATTACAAAATGAAAAAAAAAGAAAAGAAAGTCTTCACTCTGCTGCATTTATGTAACTTTAGTACCTGTTCCACTACTAACACTGAGAGAAAAGGAATTCCTGAGTGAACAAGTGTGTTTCACTTGGAATGGGAAAAGAAGATGTCTTCTCTGATTCAGTGTTTTACTCCTTCCCTCATCCCAAATTTCATAATCTACAACATTATTAGCACTTCGATGATGTTCTGCTAAGAGAGATAATGGAATGGGTAACATAATGAATTGGAATTTGAACTATTAATTTTATCAGCCTTCTCACCTAATGTTGATTAACTGATTAGCCCTTTAATGCCAGAATATTATAGTTGTTCTTTAAAAGCAATACGTTCTATTTGTCACATGTGTAGCTCTGTAGGGAGTCATTTGCACTGGCAAAAAATGGATCTATCTATTACTAAATCAAGACAATCATGTTTTGAATTCACTTTACCCAAAGGTGAAAGTGCAAGTCTCTGCAAAATCACATACCACACTGTCATGCAGCTGAAACACCTTTTCAGTTGGGAAAGTACTGTTGGTTTGCAAAGGTCACGTTTACAGTTCAGTTACAGAGAAAATTATAGACAATCATATCTGTACCAGATATTTTTTTAGGGGGAGGGCTGCTCATTGTGTGTTCTCAGCGACTTTAATAAACACCTCCCAATTCTGGGTGAGAGGATGTGGTTTCCATCAGAAACCTTTAGAAGATAATCAACAAGAGTAGAAAAACACACCTACGCAGTCACAGGTGCTTACAGATCCTCTAGCCAATGGTGAATAGGTAGCCCAAATATATTAATGTTCTCTCTCTTCTATTACCCTGTGAACTAAGTTTAACCGGATATTTGAGCTGTTTGTTTTGGTTGGATTTTTTTTTAACTGAGAGACTACACAATGCTGAAGACGCATGTGGATGTAAAAGACCATCGTTTCAGTTGGCCCAGAGGATGTTTACTTCTCACCTTCTCTCTATCATATGACTTAAATTAATATTTTTACCTAAAAACGCAATAGTCCATATCTTAGTGACAGGCTGACAATTTATGTTAACTCCATGCTGGTTTTGTTCAAAACTGTACATATATATATATGTGTGTGTGTATATATATGTATGTATGTGATCTCATGAAGGTCATCTAAATGTTTCCTAGACTTCTCTTTGGCTAACATTTTTTAATATTAATAATCATGACCTAAAGACTAAAGTCTTTATTTCTAGATGGTAGATTTGAGATTACTTAAACTGGATGATATTCAAAGGTCGGGTTGCAGAAAATCAGCCTTCTATGGTACCTCCAACTGATCACCCAGTTTTGACATTGTTTTTCCCAAAGTATGCTCTTGAAAAATGCCTCTGTTTGAAATGCTCCTCTCTTTAGAAAGTTGACTGGATGCATTAGTACATCTGAGCTGTTTCATGGTCTTCTAAGAGTTTGAAGGCTTAATAAAGTGGCTGTAACAACACAGTTTAGTCAAAAGCACAGCTGCTTGGCATCAGTCAAGTGGACCTAAACCGGGTGAAGGAAGTATTAAGTAGCATCGTCAAAGTGGTACATCTCATATGTTCACACAACTCTGATTTCTTAAAGATCACAGTAGTATAGGCAGGGTTACTATGAGGAGAAAAATGCGAGGAAAAAAAGGGGAGTCCACATCATTAGTAAACAACAAAAGGGGAATATCCTGAGTCAACCATACAGACACAGAGTGCTGGAGGAGTTGTAAGGAAACAGTACAAGAGGGCAGGAATACATGCAGTGGGGGTGGATATGAGCCCATAGAGAAACTTCAGGGGAAAACTTGTGAGGCCTGTGCCCAAAGTGCAGTTGCAAGCTTCATGCATCTAGCACTGTGCTGTTCAATCTAAGGCAGTTATGGCATGGATGCTAATGGAACTGAGATTTCTCCCCGATATGTTTGAAAGAATATTTCTAACTTGTGGAGGGTAGTATACGTGGACAAGAGGAAGTCCTTGAGCCAGATATTGTTGAAGGTTGATTGAGTGTTCAAAGGAAGAGAAAAACTCTTGTTCTTACACTTTGTCCTAAGTATCCTCTTTTGAGCACTGTAGTCTGGGCTAGAAGGACTCAGTGTGACCAAGTATACATGTGCTAATGTCATATTTATTGATGCTCTAAACCAGCAGGAACTGTTCATCCTAACATTAGACAATGTCACCTTGAGAAAAGCTGTAGTGTGCCAGCAGACTGAGCTTCTATTATCAGGTTTTGTCTTTTTTTTTTCTAATCACAATTGTATGGTGTGTTTCTTCTCAATTTATATAAAATCGAGGCTTTTCAGGGTAAGTATTGCTCAACAATAGCACAAATACTGGTATTCTTTACCATTTCAGCTGAGAACACACACAAAAAAGGGAATTGGAGATAGGTATCATGAAGGCTTTTCAAGGAGAAATGCTATCATTTCTATAATGTGCATCAAGTCATCAGACCTTTTTTGTAGTCCCAGCCATTTCATTGCAAGTGGCTTACTAGATAATTCCCATTCATTTGTTTCTAAAAGAGGAATATGTTGTTTGGCTTAGTTCAGGGTAGACGAGAGTGAACTTTGATTTTCTTTAATAATTTTTTAGCAACTCCATGGCTAAAATAACTACAAACCTTTCATACACTAAAAAAAACACGTACAGGGCTGCAAAAATCTGTCAGTGCATTTGCAGGAGGAACAAACAGCATCTAATGTAAGTATAATGGAATTTGGAGTGACATCCAGGCTGTGAGCAGCCTTATGTTTTCATGCCTGGTGTGCAGAATATCAAAAACTCTTTTAAGAACTCAAGCTTGTTTTTCATCAGGATGTTTCTCTTTATGCTCTTCTGTGAGCAATGCATGAACCATGAACACTAAAAAGGACATTTGTTCTGCAAGTGTGGCTCTGCCACACTTCTGCACTAGCATTGGTCAGCTAAATCTATCTTCCAAACATATAACATGTCAGATGACGAGAGAGGCCTTTCATATTTAATGTTACAGCACTTCCCAGAAAGCTCTTTCTGAAATGGGAAGAATCTTTATGGTCAATATTGCTTATAGGCAGAGGAGGTGGCTGTTGATATCCTGAAGACCTTACAATATATTGGAAGACATAAGCAGAGGAGAAGAGTATTTTTCTGTGTAGATCGGTGCACCCTGTGAATCCCCAAGCCGCTAACACAGCCCTTATCTTATTAAGGTTATTTTGCAGGGAAATCAGCTACTAGTTGCCACAAATCTTAAAATCTTACTTAGACAATAATACATTTCCTGTCATGATACTCTAATAAACTGACATTACATATGAAAGGTCCTTTCTCTGCTTCAGATGCAGATGTAGTTTATAGATGAACCTGGTTTGCAATATCGACAAATCCTGGAGGAAAAGAATTACCTGCTTAAGTGTTTTGTTGCACAATCATAACTCAGATTGGATAAAGTTCAACTCAAATTTGTGTGAAACTAAGAGAATGTGTTAATATGCAGCTAGGCAAAAGCACGACTCTCCACTGAATATCTTTTTGTATTGGCAAAGTTATTCGAACCGAATGTTGAAGTGGATGAGATGTGCCTGGTTCTGAGAGTAGTGAACGTCTCGCTGCGTCTTTAGGGATAGAGTTTTATGAGAATGTCTTCTGCCTGGTTCCTAACCTAGTATCTTTTTTGAGATACTGGACTTCAGAAATGGATTTGGGGACAGAGAGTAACTTCATTTTTCTGGCTTTTGAATTCTCCGAGAACACCTTGATTTTTCATTTTAAAATTGCAATTTTAAGTCATTTTCAAAGCAAGAGACATATCATGTTATTTAGTTATGAGATTCTCCATGTGAATAGTCCATAATTATATAAATAACGTCTATTAAGCCAGGAGAGAGAAACTGTCTCCTGAAAAGTGCAGGAGCTGCCAAAGCAGCCATGTTTTAAGGAGGCAGGTCAAATGACATTAAAATGTTACACTAGTTTTTTTTTATAGATGACTGACTTTACCCTAAATGTGCAAAGGAAAGGTGGAAAAAATTCTTTTAGACTGTGTCTATGATCACCACCTAGAATTAGGAATTGACTGCCAGAGTTCAGCCACCAATTAGGGAAGATAAATAGAACCATCGACATAATAACAAGTACATAGGGACAAAGATGAAATAAAAGAGCGGAAGTTGGCTACGTTTTGTAGTGGAGGCTATAAAAGGCTACAGTATGATCTGAAAAGGAGTTGGATCTGCCAACCTTGCTGTTTTTCACTGAGCTTCATCTTTTTACTGTTCTGTTTCTCATTGACACATTAGCTGCTGCACCAATACATCACATGCACACAGCTAAGTCAATCCTGAATTAGATGAGCCATGGAAAACCATAGAACCTGCCAACAGAGAAGAGATTTAGCCAAATATTTCTAAGTAAAGCTTGAGTATGCTCAAACTGCCAAAGAGCAGCATTTGCAAAGACAGCGGGGAGGTAGACGGACCCACTCTGCACTGATCTAATCAACTGATCTTAAACCTTTGCTTGTCTGACACTTCTTGCTCATACCATGGAAGGAAGACAGAACAGGAATGAGTTGTATTGAAAAATCAAGTTCTTTAATGATTAAAGGAACTAAAATGAAAGATGGAAGGCCTTTGAGGCACATTTTGCATTTCAGATGATTACAGAGTACGCAACCAGTATTACATCAGGTCTAAGTAAAGATGCTCTTCTAAATGAAACAAAAAAGTAATTTGTTTTTTCTCATCCTGTCCTCTGCAAGTGCTTCACCCATTTTTACTGCCAGCATAAGGTAAATGTGATATGACAAGTAACTTTTTTTGATCAACCACAAAGAAGTTTCCCAGCATCTATGGAGCTCAGCTAGTAAGCACAATTTATAAAACAATGAATGACTAACCCCTGTAACCATTTTAATGACCCTAAAATAAAGTGCTTAGAGCAACATCTGTCTCAGCAGCTGGGTTCTCTGCATGAGTGGGCAGAGCGACACATTGGGACAAATTCTGTTCTCCCTTTTGACAGAAACAATTGCAGCAGATCATTTTTATCGTAATCAATTTAGGTACAGTTTCTTGGAAACCATCTGTGTAGTGTTCATAGATTGTGCTTAAGAATTTAAATGTGTGTATTTTTGGTTGCTTGATGTAGCATCTGCTAATGACCACATAAGTTCCACTTTTTATGCATAAAGCTGTTTCCTTGTAAAGGGATTAGTAGAATGACTACTTGATTTTATCCTTTTAACTACCCAATAAGCTGTCGCAGCTTGAATGACATCCGCCACAGAGTGTAAGTTACAGAATTAATTGCATTTTTGAGCTGGATTTGAAGCCATAAGGATAACAAAGCATTAGCAAAACATTTTATTACATTTCTCTCTCAAGTTAGTAATTTCAAATTAATACAGGTTTTGTGTGAGCATTTTAAAATAAAGAGGAAAAAATGCCTTTTTAGATAACAGATCCTTTTTCAATTCTTTGCTGGTTTTCATTTTGTCCTTTATAAGCTCTTTAAATTTAGTAACATACAAAACAAGTGGAATAGCTAAAGAGCAAAAACTTATTTTATTTGCCAGGGATATTTGAGAATTGTGTGAAAAGACAAAGAATTTGAAAATGCTGGGAATGTATTGGGGAGGGCATTCTTCTTGAAAGGAATATGAAACATCAAACTTTTTGTTAAATAATGAAACTCAAGTCTGATTCTTTTTTCTAGTTTCACAGAACATTTAATATCTTATTAAGCCATTATTATTATTAAAGCTTTTATGATATCATATAAATGTAGGACATAAAATCCATACACCAACACTCCACTGCACTAATGGATGCACGGGTGGACCCTCTAACTGCACATCAGAGACTGGGATTCACAGAAGACTTGCTTAGGGGAAAAATACCAAAGAAAACCCCAGAGGAATTAAACAAAACACTTTGGAAGATAGATATTTACAATTTGCTGGTTGGAAAGGTGTTTGCTCATGGAGCTCTGGGATGCCCTTCTCAAACAGAAAGTACAGGGCTACTTTTCAAAACAATTAAAGAAAAAACAGCACTTTCCTCAAGTACTGGGGAAAACTATTCCTAATGGTTCTTTGGATATTTCCCACAGATAGACAGCCAGGTGAGTGCACAACACAAGCACTGACATATATGTGTATGTTTGTGGAACATCAGTCATTTTATACTCAGAGTGCAGTACCAGTTAATTTACCCTGTTGTGATGAATGGACAGCATCTCTGATAAGAATCCATACGTTTCAAGGAATTATGTTCACCTCTGATTGACAGAATTTGATGGATTTAATTCAATTATGAGCAACGAGGAAAAGGATGCAAAGTAGTGTATGCTTTCAAAACTAGCTAAGTCAGAAAGCAGAAGCAGCATGAAAATAGAACATTAGCAACAGAAGGTTTTAAGACTGCACCAGAGACTACAGAACTATTTAGGTTGGAAAAGACCTTTAAGATCACTGAGTACAACTGTAAACCTAACACTGCCAGGAGGCAGAAGTGATTTAATGTATTTATTAATTATCCGGAAATGGGGTCAGGTAGAGAGAGAATAAAATTTGTAGATAACATGAATTTATTTCAGTTTTATTCAAATCCAGAGGGACAGTGAAGAATTTCAGAAAGGATAAGCCACGCTAAAATAATGCAGTGGCAGATTAGCACACTTGATTAAATTTGAAGGCAGCCAATTGAAAATTTATAAAAGGGGAAAAAACAGACAGTGTGCAATTAAACTTCATAAATCACTGACAATAGATACACTAAGGCCAGGAGCTTAACAAAAGTCAGTGGGGAACTGGACATTTCTATGAACACTGAGAATAGGCCAAGCTAAAACAGTGAATGCTAAAAATAGATGATGAGAAGGAATGTAAGCCTCATGTTCAGGGTTTTAAGCCAACTTCCAACTATTAGGAATGAAGATAAGAGAATTTCATAAGCAAGTGGATGACTTCTTGCTGACTGTTGTGACACCTGTTGTACTGTCCTCTGGACACAGGGACATGGAAAGTGGTCACTGAGTAAATGCTGCTGCAAGTCTGATCCATCTTGGGAAGCCTTATATTCCTCTGAATCACAGTTGTCTGTGCTGCATTGCATCCCAAAGCAAATCTTCTCCAGGATTTGGAGATATCAAATCTATGCTGTAAGAGTTCTAGACAAACTGGATTTGCAATAAGTTTGTAGAAAATTTTTCAAGTTCCAGGGAGCTCATGAAGTGGGACCATACTGTGTATCTTGGAGGAGGAGGATTAGAGTGGTGAGTCTCGGATGAACTATGTGCCTGATAGTATCTCTGAATGGTTGAGACCCAGGCCAAACATGCAAACACAGCCCAGAATGGGCAGAGAAAGGATCTGTGGTTTAAGCCAGTTCCACAACCCAATGGGCTACTTGCTAACTAGAAGTGTCTGTGGTAGCAGAAGGGCCATGTAGACCAAGATCCTAACAATCCCACTTTTTAGGCAGTTTTACTATTAAAGTGAGTATTCTTTGCTGTATTCCTCTAAAGGCCGTTATGTTTTTTCTTTTGATTTCTTTTATATTTTCAACATAAGAAAAAGCTGTTAGCAGCAAAAGAGTCTGGTGGTATGGGCAAACAACTAAGTTCATAGCAAACCGTATAGTCTGTGCGATCTATCCGCGTACAAGGGATATTACCCTTCAGTAAAAGCTGGTCAATCTCTTTTAGCTTTGCTCTGCTGTTAAGATTTTCCCTGAAGCATCCACTGAAACAATCATGGCAGCTGATGTGGTTTAAAATTATACCACAACTTACCTTGCTGTAACTTTTCTCGTGTGTCAGTGCCCTAATTCTGTCCAGAAATGAGTGAAAAGCTTTTTGTAACTGTGATCTGTATCATGGAAATAAATTCAATATCCTATCAGATTTCTGGGGTAGCACAGGATATGAATTTGATATGTTCCTTATCTGAGCTGCTTTATTCATCTCTGCTGCTTAATTAGTGCCCTTTGTGTGAGGAACACAAGGCTATCATATAAAATATTCCCCTGTTAAAAGATATAAATTGGTAACCAGCTGCAGAAATGTCTTGGAAGCATCTTCATCTGGTGAATGGTTAGACCACATACTATTATAATTTTAAACATTGCCTCCTATACATGCTGAACATATACAAACACGCCGAGGTACAGAATCTTTTACCATATTTCTCCCTTGCATTTTTCTGCTCTGATTTAGAAGGAGATTTTTTTTCCTCACAAATGATGCCATTCAGCCTTACAGCCCTGAAAGATTTAATCACAGCCTGTTATTATTAGCTGGTGTTTCCAGCGTATTCAGAATACCACAGGGTGGATGCTAGTACTGTACAGCAACACATCCCTCGTCCATTCCTTGCATCAATCTATTGCTCAACAAACAAGGAGCAGTGCCAAAAGAAACCCTGTTAAAAGATGGGTGCACAACAGTGGCAAAAGACATGATTTGAAGTTAAACAAAGCAGTAGTGTACTCAAGAGGAAAAATGATTTGTTTTAATAATAATAGCTCTATGCACAGATTAAAAACCTAATTTGGCATGAATTAGCAATAATGCTAAAACCCTTTTCATGATCTCTCATTTGTTTTTCCATATGAACAGTGCCTTGAAAACAGTGAATAATGACATGTGTTTTATATTTTAATACATGTTTTAGTGGCGCATTTATGCAAACAATGGTAATTTTGATTAGATCACCTGCACAAGCTCTTGATGAATCTTGTAAAACCTATTTACTCCCTGGTTTTAAGAGATGATTTTACAGTCCACAGGGGGTTTTTGTTAGATTCTGTGCTGTATGCATTACATACATAAACCTATGAGGAAAGGGCTTTCAAAAGTAATCTCCCTTGCCTTTCCCAGCAGCAGATGGATTATTTCTTCCAGGAGAAAATGAACAAACACCGTATGATTTGAGATCCTCCTTCCTTTCCCCGTCCCTTCAACCACAGTGATTTTGTTTTTCAGTCACACACAGAGATGTTGTCTGCTCTCCTCAACGGCCCCATGACAGGGAGGATGGGACTAGGTGATCTTTGAGGTCTCTTCCAACCCAAACCATTCTAGGATTCATTCTACCTTTTTCTACCTTGCCTCCTCCCATTCCCATTTCTGTGGCCCTGCCTGATCCCACTTGCTGAACTCCAGCACAGCTACTCTCACCTTTCACTACTATGGCATAGCCTCTTTCTCTCCCTCTACCCTGTACCTCTTTCCTTTCACAATAAAAATACTGTTCAGGGGTTTTGTTTAATAAATTTTAAGCATATGAAAATAAACTTTAAAAATCAAGTGAAATCCCTCCCCTGCTTCTCCAACTTTCTCACCATCTTTCATTTTTAAAACTGCAGAATATATTCTTAACATTCATTGCAAAGATTTGTTCTCAGTACGCTTTCTCTCCTCTCCAGCTCTCTTTCTCCTCTCTCTTACTTCTTGAATTCTACAGGATCTGCTCTTAACAAAGTTTCTAGTGTCTTTTACTTTTTAGACAAAGTTCTGCAGGGGTATTTTGTTCTCACCCTGACCCCATATCAGTCCTTACCTTTCTCTTACCTGATAATTGTCTCTCTTGATATCTCACCGTTGATTTGACTCTGTAACCATATTTCTTATATTTATCCTCTTAAGCCTTTTATTCTTCCCATGTTGCTTTTTTCCTCTAGAGTCCCAGCACAGCCACCTTACTCCTAGAGTCCAAAAAATCATTGTGTCCCCTTCTCTCTTCCTTCACCTCACCTCACCTCACTCTACACCACCTCACCAGCTAATTCAAATACACATTCAACAACTGTTTCTATGCAAAACCTACTTATCTACTTCACACCTCTCTCCTTTTCACACTAAAACCTCACCCTGAGCAGCTCTTTGTGTATTCCTACTTGTCTATTCTGTTCAATGTCGATGACACAGTTCATCTTTCTGTTTCTAACTCACACAAGCTCTCTCCACTTTTTTTTTCTTCAATCATGATCTCCACCATCCCTCCACCAAAATATGTAAACTAAATAATTTTAAGACTTCCTCCCAGAAAGTAAGTTTGATGCAAGTGTATTAAATAAAACCTATTCATTAGCAGGCTGGTAGTGGACAGATCATTTGCTGGTACAAACAAGGAATATTTGCGATTAGCTCAGTGATTGTAGGGCATGAAGGTACAGTTGAATCCATGACACATTATAGCTATGTTTCCCTAAAGAAAGAAACCATTGCTGCTTTGAATAGAAAATCATGTTTGCTAATAACTAGTCACAACAAATTTATCCCAGACTTTTGATTTTGTAAAAAAGCGAGTGCAATATAAAGGCTTCAGACATTCTTTGCAGAAGCTCTACTGAAAAGAATAAATAGAGGAGCCAGCAGTGCTCTCTACCAGAAAATCTGAACATGAATTTTATTAATATTCTTAATAACCAGAAAGCAATTAGTGGAGTGCCATAGCTACACTGGAATAATTACTGTTAAATGGAAATAATATATTTTTTTCTTGAAGTTACACACACATATTTTATAGCTAGAAAATACACATAAGAATGTTGTGCACAGACCCTCAGGGGAAAACTGGGTGATTGTCTGTGCCTGCATTCATTCGTGGATAGCATAGCCAAGGGTCATTAGTTTAATAGGATATTGGTTTTTTCTGTCTCTCTAAAACGTCTGTTGAAACATCCTCCCAGGAGCCAAATTGAAGAGGTGAGGAAATAAACAGCAACTGACAGCTTTGATCACTGACAGCCAGAGATCCATTCAGTCCAGAAAGTAGGAATCAGAAAAAACATTCACAGAGCAAGGAAGTAACAATTGTGCAAAGGATGATGTCCAATGCCCAAGTTAAGCACACTCTGAACAGAAGGCATGTGGGAAGAAGAACATATAAAGGACCACAGACAGAAAAGAAGTGCAGGGATGCAATCTGTGGGTCATGCAATGTGAGAGATGGTGTCCACAGGAGTGAATGTCCGGGGTGGAAAGAGGCTAGGAAGATTAAGAAAGAACTGCTGGGTTACATATATGCATGGATTAAAAGGTGAAGAAAGTATTTCAACAGTAGCTTTCTTGCTTAAATGAGGGTGGTGGATAGTATTTGAATGATTTAATTTGATATTTGATTTACCAATTATCTTTTTCCACCAGCAACATAGTTTGAGCTCCAGTATGATGCCTATGTGTCTGCAGAGAGATATAAAAGGGATTGATTGCTGCAGAACTTGTTGCCTTCCCTACAGTGATGTGCTGAAGGGGAGATTTCAGGGACAGCTGGGAGTGATTTATGATTGTTGTAATTTCACTGCCAAACTGAAGGTAAAATTGGGATAATTCCCCTTCCTCTGATAAAATTCTACCTTTGGTCTAGATAGCACAGGAAAATCTCTGCCAGAGATGAGTCACCTCTCAGGGACATAAAATGCTGCTGAAGAACTTTATCAGGACTTCAGAATAGATTGTTTCATATTGATGGCATGTACTTTCAAAGAGTTTTGGATAGGGATATATCTGGAAACCTTCATCTGGTTTCATTCTCATCCCCAGTTCAAGCTGTACAACTGAAGAGTTTGAGCTATACCATAAATATTGATCAAAATAATGGTAATTTGAAAAGTAGTCTTTTCTTCAATTATGGACTTAAAGCCTAAAGCATCTCTGACAACTTCTGTTCACTCTTTCCTCCCCATTGTTAGGAGAAAGAAGTTTTGTTGACATAAAATTCAGAATATTTCCTCTTTTTTTTTCCATAGGTAGAGCAATTCCTTCTGCATAACATACTATTAAAATCTGAACAGACATGGTGGTTTTTTTCCTCTTGAAAGTCCCTATATTACAACACAAGTATTATATCACAATTTTGTTGTTATAACTTCATGGGTGAAAACTTTCTTGAAGAATAGTGAAGGTATTAGTTTGACCTGATATTTTATACTGTAATGGTTTGCTTTTCTCTTTTTTAAGAGAACTTCCTCAGTTTCAGTATAACTCTCAACACAATATACTCAGGTCACCATCTTCTAATGTGATATTTTTAGGAAGGACTTCTGGTCTTGCTGCCTCAGCTAGATGGTGGCCCATCTCCCCAAGCAAGGCCAAATATTTCCCCTGGAAGAGAGGAGTAGTGATTTTCCAAAGCAATGCAAACAGCTGAAATCCATCTCCTGCTCCTGACATGCTCAACACATGGAGCAAAGCTGTTGATGTCACCTGTGGGAGGGAGTGCAGGCACTTTCCCTCACCTCCTCAAAAACATCTCCTTTCTCTGTCAGCAGCAGCACCAGCCAAATGCCTGTGTCAGGCTGCAGCTGTCAGGGGAGGAAAGTCACGTGCTCAGTTGGAGGGCCCAAAATTCTCCATCTGGCCCTCATTGTTGCTAGGATTAGACCACCCCTGACTTACACAATTAAGATATAAGTAAACAAATATAGAAGCAGCATAAATGTAGCAATAAATGTCTGTTTACATAGCATTATAATTCACTTCTAAATGCATTATTTTTATAATACACAGCTATATTTACTTAAGGGTCCTCACATGTTGAAGATTGTAAACGAGCTATACCGGAGAATGAAATTTCATTTTTGCAGGATTAAGAAAAGAAGTAGACCCCAAACACTAGCATCAAGCTTAGAAGCAATTATATAGAACCACATAAATATTATCTGGCAAAGTCCTTACTTCTGTTTTATCGCATCTTATAATTACTAATTGCTTGTGACTTTAAATATGCTTAGCTTCTCTGCTTCTTATTTTTCACTGTTTCACTTGCCTCTCTTTATTTGAGTTTTAACCTGATCTTAACTCCCTCTGCCCCTCACTTCATTTTGCTCATGGAGGGAAGTCCACAATTATCCTATGAAATAAATACCAAAATAAGAAGCAACCTGGAAAATGGTAAGCCATCAACTGTTGCCTTACTTCTCATTATTTGGCTCATGTTTCTGTAAGAGAAATAAAAATAACTCCTTCCTTAGCCACATTTAAGTGCACTATACAGTTTTCTCACCAAACCCTCCCTTCTTTGCAAGAGGTTTTCGTGGCTGTGGTTTGGAGAACACAGCACAAAACACAAATAATCCCTTCTCAAAGGCACTGCAGAGTAACGGTCCATCAGAGCTGCCCATATACTTTTGTATTTCCCACAACTCTGCCAGTGAGGAAACAGGTTCAGACTGCTGACATCCAGCAAAACTGCACTGTGAGTGCATTATGAAATGATCCTGAAAATGTAGAGCTGATGCTTGACATTGCACACACCTGCATATTCGGGGAACAGAAAGCCTTCCTGTCCTTGAGTGTGCCCACATCCTGTGCAGGTGCCTGGAGAGGGATGCATATACAACCGATCTTCTCCAGGGAGACTGGAAAATTAGGTCTGACAGAGAAGTTTGCAGTTGATACTGCTTGTCTTCAGCTGATAGAGCCATCTCTTACGTACTGAGACTGATATGAGGATCCAGTAGAAATACCATCGCTTTCTTTCACCTTTCATCTAACACAAATGGTTTCTGGCACTATTTACTGCACAGGTCAGTGTCAAAATGCAAAGTAAGAAAGCTGAAAGTCAATTACTTGATAATGTCTAGAAATAATCCCCTTTCAGCCCTTGAGTTTGTGAAGGAAGTCTGACTTGTAGCTACGGGAAACTGCTGGACTTAATCTGACAAGGTTAAAACAGCCTTCAGGCACTGAAGCCTGACAGGAATCCATCTTTGCCTTAAGAAGGGGACAGCCTCGTGGAGGTTGAAACAGTCTGAAAACACACAACGGGGATGAGCCAGTTAAACCATTAGCTATTACCCTGCTGTCATTAGGTTGCCTCACTATCTTCAGTCCATCTCCAGAGTTTTCAGGAGACATATTTTTCCCCAGGCGGACAATGCAGGCCTTGTGTTGCAGTGTTCAAAACACAAGAGGGGCTTTTTCTCACACTAAGCAGGGTTTCTCTTGAACAAAATGAAACGTTATTGTCTACGTTTCTGTAGTAATGACCAAGTAGTCGATAATTTCCTTGCAACTTTATCTGGGTCCTGAAAGTAGTTCCACACAACTGGTATCTCTGTTTTGCTGGAGCTCATGACAAGCATATCAGTAACTCACCAAGTTCAGCTTCCTGCAGAAAGACTGGAGGCACAACACAACTACACAGAGAGTAGGAAGACTGCCTACTTGGTAAGGGCTCCTTAGGTAATGGCTCCCAGTTCACCAGGGCCTTGGAGAAAGGTGAGGACAAGGTAATCCTTCACATGTGAGATCCTGAGAGGGACCCCTCACTGTCTGTGTCAACTCTGCAGCAGACCTGCATCACCTTGTAAACCCCTCAAAGCAGCCTGTGTAACTGTTAATTATTTTTTCCAGTTCCAGCCAGCCTTAACTATTTCCACAACTAAACCACTAAAATAGTAGCATTTGCAAAATTTCTCTAAGTGCTTGCAGATAACCTCGTTGTGAAAGGTACCTCGTAAAAACAAGTGTGATTCTGCCTTACCCAAATCCCATCTAATTTTGGCTTTGATTGTAGATTATATGACTTCTACCTGACCATTGTGGGGGTCATAACTGGAAGGAAACACTTTTTGACATACTTCTTAATATGCTCTCCACTTAATGTAGCATTTCAATTAACACAACATGACACAATGTATAATTTTTTTTTGGTTTCTTTTTTTATTTTAGAAAGTGTTGAGGGGATGGCATAGGGAATAGAGTGAAGCTTATCATTAGCAGAGCTAGCAAATGCCCCATCTGAAACCCAGGTGGGTTTGGCATATGGATATAAAGTAGTAAACGGAATATATCAGTAGAGTGTGCAAGCTGGTGAGAGCTAACTGCCTGAGTTATTTTTGTTCAGTTGAGCCGATTGCTATTTTCTATAATGATAAGTGAATTTGGTCTTCCAGGCTTTAAATTGGTATATTTTTGTGAATTTTCCTCATTTCTGAAAAAATAAAAGGACCATTTAGAAATTAATGTCACCAGATTTTAAAAAATTAATATATATATAATGGAAAAGTATGAAAGGTTATTTTTATTGTATATACAAACCCACATATATTTAAAGTTGCAACATATTATCTATTTCTCAATACCTATTGAATAGACATTTTATTATCAGATTTACAGATCTGCTAAGAACTTTCAGTCTTGTGCAAAAGAGTACTAAAAAAGCTCAATCCACCTATATTACCATAAAAAAAAATTCTGAGATGTCAAATGCTTGCTTTTTGGGTTTTGAGGATTTTTTTTTCACTGGGCTAGCATTCAGCTTTTAAAGCAGCAATTTCCTTATATAATCATAGCCAGTGACATGAAACTACCTGAGACCCCACCTGAAGTACTGTATCCAGTTCTGGGATCCCCAGTACAAGAAAGCCATGGAACTGCTGGAGCCAGTCCAGAGGAAGCCACAAAGATGATCAGAGGCTGGAGCACCTCTCCTATGAAGACAGGCTGAGAGACTTGGGCTTGTTCAGCCTGGAGAAGAGAAGACTCCAAGGAGACCTTATTGCAGCCTTCCAGTACCTGAAGGAGCCTACAGGAAAGCTGGAGAGGGACTGTTTATCAGGGAGTGTAGGGATAGGACAAGGGGGAATGGTTTTAAACTAAAAGAGGGTGGATTTAGATTAGACATTAGGAAGAAATCCTTCCCTGTGAAGATGGTGAGGCCCTAGCACAAGTTGTCCAGAGCAGCTGTGGCTGCCCCCTCCCTGGCAGTGCCCAAGGCCAGGCTGGATGGGGCTTTGGGCACCCTGGGCTAGTGGAGGGTGTCCCTGCCCATGGCAGGTGGTGGGAACTAGATAGGCTTTGAGGGTTCTTCCAACCCAAACCAGTCTGGGATTCAGTGACTGGTTTTGCAGTTTCCTGTTGCAAACAGTTATAGCTCAAAAAAGTAAGCAACTGTTTGATGTTTTGCTGAAAAGGAATAACCATCGCAGCACTTCAGAGGTAAAGATTTCCCACATAGTATATATATGCACATATATGCATACCCTGCTCAGGCTGGTGATTAGGACAACTTGTAACCAAATGCCAGGCTCCAATGTATCCTAGAATCATTCAGTTTCTGTTTAAAGCTTGTTTTGTTTTCAACTCATGCCTGCCTCTAATGTGTGCTGCAAGGCACTAACAGACAGCAAAGCTTGTGTTTTTAGGAAGGGCGACTCTGATTTCTTCAGGGTCAGCAGTATGGAGCACAGGTTTGGACTGAACTGTCTGTTTACTCATTTAATAAAATACTGTTCTTCCCTTCAATTCAGTCTTCTGAATGTTTGTTTAAGTATCAAATGCCTGGTATGAACTCTTCTTTTGTGATGAAACCCATGAAAAAGGTATGCCATGTTCCAAGGCTGTTAGCACATGATGATTTGACTGTTCATAGTGATATGTATTTCATAGTTCTGAACTCTCTACTCGGCTAGAAAGCACACAGGGACTGCCAGTCCTCTACCACTTGAGCCCTGCTCCTTTTAAAGCAATTAACACAGATCTAAGATTTCCTTTGGAACAGTGGGAGAAGAGAACAATTCCCTGCTAAATTCCAAAGTCTGTCGCTGCTGGCAAGTGCCTTTGCCTGCTTTGTGCTCCCCTCTGAATTCACACACAGCTTTTGTCTGTTCAAGGAGTCACTGAAGCAGAGACTTTGCAGAGTTCCAATAAGCACATCTTCTGGCAAGTTATCTCCCACTGCAGCCTGAAGCAGGAGATTTCTAGCCCGGCTCAAGTGCCTATATTGGCCATAGATTTTTTTATACCATACCTAAATCCATTTCAAAACTCCATTATAAAGCAGGCAATCACTGGGCAGGAAGTTTCAGCAGTTTACATACCATGGAAACTACAATGACAGCTATAGCATTTTGGATTTCTTTAGCTAGCAAGTTACGGGGGGGCAGGCAGTTTTTTGTTGGGTTTTTTTTTCCTATAGTGGCATAATTGTTAAAGAGAAAGACGGGTGATTGATGAGTTATGCACTGTCATAACATTTCTATTTTCCTGCAACACGGTGTCTCCACCGTGGATGCTGTCACAGGTTTTCCAGCTCTGAATTCTGCTTGCTCTTTGATGTTGCATTTCGTGGGTATGCACACAACCTTCAGTACACAGAGACGTGGGAGAAATCACACCAGTGTTGTTGGAGGTGGGCATATAGAGCAGATAATTGCCGTAGCAAAGCAGAAGTGCATGTGGTGTTTGTACAATTGCTTCAGCACACAAAAGGCACAAGAGACTCTGGAAATTTTCTGGAGGTGGTGCTTCCAAAATTTGCAATGGGAAACAATGGAGCTCCTGTTGATACTGAAGTATTCAGATGACTAAACTACTTGTTTACTTGAAACCAGAGCTGACAAATCTTACACCCCTTCCCCCCAGGTTCTTTCTTGCTTCCAAAAAATTTGAAATGTTTTAAAAAAATCCAGACTTGGAAACAGAGGTCAGACCTCAATTATTGCTACATCTATGGATCCCACAACCTCTGTTTGTAGTGTGACATTATTGTAGGATCTGGCAGGATAACAGGTTTTATGCCAATGTACCGCCCTCTTCTGCACCAGCATGAAACAGAATGCCTTCTTTCAGGTGAAGTGTTCTCCTTTCCTGACATTGCCTGAAGGTGAAGGAAGTGATATTCAAGGTAGGAATACACTGAGTCATACTTTGTGGGTTTGCTCTAGTAATTAATAAAACCAACTAGAAATTTTACATTGACTACTGAAATCTACTCATGTGAACTGCAACTATTAGACTGAAAAACTGATGGTTTAGTTTTGTATCTGCAGTCCACTGTCTAGAGTTCTCACCACTAGTGGGAAACAGCTAGCTCCATGCTTAAGACATTGTGTCAAACAATTCTCATCAGAGTGTGGCAGTGGGAGCTCCTGACTCGCACATCTGTCCTTTAAGCCAGCTAAATCCAATATAAATAGTTTTTCTTTCTTTCTTTCAAGAGTTTTCCATTGTCTTGATTCAAGAGGAGTGGAATATAAGAAGCAAAATGGTCTGGAAGGCCATACTTATCAGTATAGGAACAGAGAATACAGTAACTTGTTAATCCATTTCTTCCCATCTCTCTCCCGCCCTCCCTCCCTCCCTTCTTTTCTTCTCATACAAAGATATGGCAATGGTTTGATGATGTGTTGTTTGCATTAGCAACTTGGGCTCGGGGTATGCAGCCCTGCCCTGTGCATAGTACACCTGTCATACAGCAGCATCAACTCGTTTACAGCTCATGCTATGAGCCAAATGGGGGAAGAATTCTGGCTTTAAAAAAGTGTCATAACAAGAAATTTTGAGGGGGCTTTTTTAAAGCCAGATCATTTCCCTGATCCAGTTCAGAGATGTATCACGTGGATTATTATGTTAGAAGAAGGACAGCACAATTCAGTGTAGCCACTGATGACATTGCACTGGTGAAGAAGCACCCAACATTAAAATTAAAATGCAACTAGTGAGACTGATATTCATTTCCAGTAGGAGAACAATTCTTAAGTTCATTTTTTTTAAATAGGCACCTTGTTATAAGGAAATGCCTGTGTTTCTTTCCTTCTCAGGGTGCCTGAGGATCACTGCAAAGATGCTCAGATACTTAGACTCTAAGTGGAGCACAGATGTCTAAGACAGGCAATGTTTGTAGCACTTCCTTCCCTGGGTGTATTTGAGACTGAACATGCAGAAAACAGTATATAACAGCTCAGATACATAAGCAGAAGAGTTACCATCAGTATGGGTGCATTAAATCTCTTTTTCTCAGACTAAGATACTCATTCTTGGGCATTTGACCGTTCTTTTGTCCTACACAAATACATTACTGAAGTATCAGAGAGTCCAATTTATACTTTGATTGCCCTCATTTGAATTAATGCAGTTACTTTAGAGATCACTTTGGTCCATGTAGTTACTTACAGCTGTCAGGTTTTATGTAGAAAAATTCTGCACTGTAAGAAACAGGCCACCACCAAAATAATTTTACTAAGTAAGTTAAAAAGTTGTTTTCCTTTCCCCAGAGAGAAAGAGAACTGCAACCAAGGAGAAGTAATTGAATAATCAGTCACTTACCAGCTATCACCCAATGATGATTAATCTATAATGATTCTTACTCAGAACACTGAGGAAAGGTACAGTGTTCTCAGATGCATGGGAACTGCTGGCAAGTGCTGCATTTTTAAGAGGTATATGTGTGTTCCTTATTATAGATATTGTATCCAAATGTGGAAGAGCATAGAGAGCTGTTTGAACACATGGAATGCATTTTAACACTTTCAGCCATTCAAAGCTAGATGCCCTAGCCAGGTACAGCTTTTTCTCATGAAAGAAAAGAAAAAAGAACAGAAGAGATCTTTATACCAGCAGTTACAGCACAGAATTGGTATGTGGAAGGGTTCAGGTCTCAAGTTCACTGTACCCTATCATTTTACAAAGAAGAACAGTTCCTGCAGCAGACAAAGATAGAGACCCATGTGAAGAATTGGCTGGTCTGGTTCATAAACACGGAGCTCAGATGTTGATGACTGACACTTGAATCTGTGCTTCAGATCATGTTCAGATAAGATGTGGAAAAAAAAATTTGACTTTTTAGGGGAATTCTTTAGTTTGCTTGTCCAATGGGAGATGGGGTGGACGTATCTGTGGATCCAGCAGGTAAAGATGCTGTGAGGAAATCTCGGCATTCATAGCACCCCTGTTCTGTGGGACACAATATCTGACAAATCTTTTGCCAAGGTTACAGAGGCAGTAACTTAATCTCATCAAGATTTTAATGATTATATATACACATATTGGCAGAAACTTAAGCATGCAGGTTGAATTATGCAGTGGAACCAATGTGCTCCACAGCATGCTCCGGAGTCTCATCCCATGAATACCCAAGCTGGGGGGTCTGCTGGAATTCCTAATGCTTCCCTCCTGGCCTAAACCCTGCATTTTTCCTGCAATTTTCTCCTGATATTGGAGAGAGAGATGCAAGAAGCAGACTTAGGTGCCATTCTGATGCTTCCAGGATGCCAAGTCAGACTTAAGAAACATTCCAGATTTCATAATTTAGACATAGTCCTTGCACTCGGGGAGAAAAAAAGGCTCTGAGGGACTTAATGCTGATGCCTAAGTTCCTCTCCCATGTAGAAAACCCACAGCAATGGACTGCTAACATCTGTAGCTGGACAGACCAAAATACTGACAGCCACCCCACCCACCACATCACAGAGACTCGGCTTGTCCAGTGACATCAGAGAAGTCTCAATAGCAAATGAAACAGAAAGCAGCATCCCAGGGTTGAGACACCTTACTCACACCAGAATTTCTGTGGGTAGTGTCATTCTGTTAGACCTTCCCAGCTCATTGCAGGTATTTTAGCTCGGCTCTAGTCTTTTTATCTAATAGATAGTTAAAAATCAACTCTAAATATAGTGTAGTGTAACTGTGTAATGATATGTTTATGTTCAGCTAGGGGAAAAAAAGTAAGTGAAAAGAGTAACAGTTAACAGTGTCACCTCCTGTTGTGCCCAAACTGTGAGATGCAGAAACTGGAGACAGCCTGCATAAAATTAACAAATAGCTGATCCATGGAACCATGTATTCAAACCTGTCTACAAAAGGATCTTCTCCCCCTGCTCTCCCACTATATCAGGCTATATTACAACTGAATATTGCAAAAATATTTTAGCAATGTAAAGTAAATACCTGGAACTATTTAAAACAGGTAAGTAAAAAAAAACCCAAAACAAACAAAAAAACTACCATTACAAATCCCACTCATTGTAACTACAATAAAGCTGTTAAAAAATAGAAGCATGAGGACGGATAAAGCTGCTTAGTTGCAGCTGTGTTGGATAAATTAGTGGTTCCCCAGGGGTTAACAATGGATTTGCTCCAATCAGACTGAAGGGTGGAGCAGTTTTAGTTTCTTTTTCTTTTTTTCCTTTTCAAAAATTTTAATTGGTTTATCATTACACAAGATATCTGTGAGTTTAATTCCTTACAATGTCTCCTGAAAAAATGAAGCAACAGAAAGCCAGAAATAGGTTCAAACCACAGACTTTGAATCTGGATTTCAGACACATGAAATCTCAATCTGGCGTTTTGATACAGACTTTGATACAGATAAAAAGACATTTCCAAAAGTGATCTTCAGAGCAGATAGTTTTGTAACACTGACAGCCCCATAACCCAGGAGTATTTCAATCTGGGGATTTTGTTTAGCGTCTATTTCTGCCTATCTTTGTTTTTCTCTCTAAACACTTTGTAAAGATCAGAACCTAGTGAATAGCAGTCTGGAACTTGCCAATACTTGAATAATTCTGTCTACACTGGCAAGCAGTTCATGGCCAAGGGGGGGGCTCTGTAGAAAATGTATTACAAAAAATTTTAGGGGAAATAAGCTTCAATTTTTTTTCATATTCATGTTTTAAAATTATTTGTGACCATTGTTGAATGCAGGATATCAGGATATGAGGCCCTGTTCAGCCATTCCTATGCATAGCACAAATGTCTTTTAAAAGTGAGCTTTGCCGTGAAAGGAGACACCCAGACTCTATTCCTATTAGAGTATTTGAACATTTGGATCTAAGTAAATGATCCCTTTTTCTGGAACCATTTGCTCTCAAAAAATCAACTGGGTGATACCATAGTTGAACTGATGTGACACAAAGCCCCATTCGCTCCTTGTATTTCCGATCCAAATACCAAGTGGATGGAATAGCCATCAGAGAAAACTTACTCTCAAACTGAGCATGCACCTCTTAGGTCAAGGTCTGCCCTCCATCTCAGTGGCCAAATGATCTCTGTAAATCTGAAAGTCTTTAAGCTAGTCTCAAACTAAAAATTAAGTTTTTTTATTTCTAGATCAGGAATTCAAGTACAATGTACCCATAATTCACTGCTGCTTACTTAGGAACAATCCTCTGTCTGTCCTTCAGACTGAAGATCTCCTTGTAGGTCTTTGCTCATGGCAATGCATCACTTTTAAAACTCTGAGGTGATGTAAACGTCTTTTGGAAATCATTCAATTTGACTTCCCATAAAATTTATGGGATTAGGCAAAATTAGAGTGTTCTGCTTTCTCAACGAATAAAATGCAACCCTCATTTGCACAGTGTGTGACTCCAAGGTAGACGTTTCAAAATTTTTCCTCTTTTCAAAATGCAGACAAAAGGTAACTGGATGTACTTCATTTAGGCCTGTCACAAGAATCGTGAAACAGTTTGAGTTGGCAGTTTTGTAGACAGTTCTTTGACACTCTATGGTGTTACTCTAATCAATGTAGAAAAATTCCTAGCAAACTAAGAATTTTCACCGCAGGTAATAAATACAGCTTTTTGCCAGGCAAACATCCCAGTCATTCATTTTGAAGATCTGGTAACCCTGCTCTGAAGTTTCCATCTACCCTCAGTGATTTTATTTTTTGTTCACATTTCTGCACGCTGCTTTGACTACATTTTACCAAAGAATGACAATATACTGGATGTCAGAATCCTGCTCACAAAAAGGTTCTTGATCCAGCTTTGAGAACTGAGGATGAGCTCCTAATGAAATCCAGCACTTAGATGTGTTCAATATAAAACTATGCATTTTTCCAAAGGATTAACGTGCAAGAAAAACATCCCAGGTCCTGGACAAGTTGGGGTATAGCTGCTTTACTTTTTGCTTCTTCCTCTGCTACAAAAACTCAGTAGAAGATGCCATGTATCCTTACACAAGAGAGAATGCTGCCTCTGACTGGTTTTATTTCTGTTGCAGTTGGACAGTCCAGGGCTGAATTTGACATATCTTGTGTTTTGTGGACTGGATCTTTTTGGTGACTTGCCAGAGTGGGTAAGTCTTTGTGCTGGTTCAGAGGAGCAATTTGGACGATGCACAAAGAGAAGCACAATGGGGGAGCAATTGGCAACATCCACAAATACCCCAGAATCTGCAGCGGCCGCTGCAACGCAGCATCGTTACAAATGACGGTATCAGAGAGCAAGACGCCAGCTTTCAGTGTCTGTGTTTTATGTGCCTTTTCCTGAGAGCATTTCCTTCTTGCTGAAGCTGTGTGCTGATTTTTTAGGATTAAGAATTGTCTTCAATAAAGACAGTAATAATATTTCAGCAGTGCATTTTGAAAAGCTTCAGCCAGTCTTCTTGAATTATTGCAGACTCAGACAAAAAGCATGGAGTAACTGCAACAAAGGCATTGTTTGCTCTAGTACCTCTCCTTCACCTTCCAAGCCACGTTCTGGAAAATAAATTTTAGCTAACAGCTCTTGAGCTTGCAGCTAAGATTTCTAATTAAGTGAAGTTAGTCAGTGAGCTCTTATTTTTCTAATATTGCACTCCCTGTGTGGTGGCTGCTCAACTCACTTCCCAGCCATGTTGGTTATTTTAACTAAAAACTTGCTTTAATACACTCTGCAGCACCTAGAACAAGAAGCGCACACACTGTACATCCGTCAATTCCATTTTGATGAGGAGAAAACAAAGGGATAATTATAAACTGCATCTCATATTGTTACTCTTACACTCGACATGTGCATCTTTTTTTTTTTTCCACAGTAAAGTGATTCTGCTGTGGAGATAGCACCAGGTGCATGGGGGTGACCTCACACACACACCAAATCGGGAGCTGACATCCATCACACTTTGAAATTTTGGATTTCATCATTTCCTGATCTTTCTAAAGGGATCACAGCACCTGGCCCTCACAGCTGTAGTTCATTTAGAAAGCAATTTAAAAACCGAGAAAAAAGCAAATGACATCTTGCTGCCTCAGCCTTGTCATTAAGTATAGCAGAATGGCCTTCATTTATGAGACACATGGCTAAGAATTAATATCTTTCAGTGCTTTCTCAAGTCGAGATTACAAAAGGTTTGAAAGACCACTAAATAATTAGTAGTATGACTGAGGCAAGCAGGAAAAAAAAAAAAGAAACAACCCCTCTTCTTCATTATGAAGAATATCGAGAATCACACTGACTTTAACATGTTCCAAATGCTGTGGCCTTTGAGCGTTGTGTCCCCACTATAGAGTAAACCTTCAGCTTTTATTTCCTCTTTTTTTCATCCTCTGTAGCACTGAAAGCTTAGTACGTACATGGATACGTTCTCTGTACAGTAAAATGCCTTTATGCACACAAACTGTTTCTCTGCATCTGCAGGGGCTGGGCTTCAATGTTGAGGTTAAGGTATTTTAAAGTTTTGAATAATACCATCCCTTTCCATTCACTGTTCTGTTGCATTGTGGTTTGCTTTTATTTTTTTTTTCATTTTATTTAATATATAATTTTATGGCTGACTTTAATGCTTAGTAAATGAGTGGCTGACACTGGCTAAAGCCAGCTATAGCACGGGCAGGTGCTACACAAACTCTCCCCACATGGCTCTGCCAATGCATCCCAGACTTGCAGCATCTTCCCATGCCACTTGCCTCCCTCGTCCCCCATGCTTCAGTCCCCTCTGCAGCAGAGC
This sequence comes from Porphyrio hochstetteri, assembly GCA_020800305.1. Taxonomy (NCBI): domain Eukaryota; kingdom Metazoa; phylum Chordata; class Aves; order Gruiformes; family Rallidae; genus Porphyrio; species Porphyrio hochstetteri. The sequence continues at coordinate 108,557,940 of CM036907.1, forward strand.
CAAGCACTCGTGCCACCCAGTCAAAGCACCGGGAAACTTTCTGAAGCAAAGTTTAGAAAGATTTATTGATCTAAGAATAATTTGGACTTTTGAGTCTGAATAAAAGCCCCCTGTTTTGGATATGTGCCTACCATATTGTCTGTGAGGTTTGAACCTTGAGAAATCCTACCTAAAGTGTATTCACCTGGAGTTTTCCTGTTGGGTTTGAATCTGTACTGCCCAGAGTTCCCTCCCATCCTTTACTTTGGGTTAAACTCATAATTTTCTGGAAGTGTTTATAAAAACAGGGCACAGACACTGGGCAAGCAGAACCATTTAATCTTTTCAGGCAATGTAGCTGGAGTTGTTATCTTTCAAGTGCCATCTGATAACGGACCCAGTTCTTCATCTTTATCCCATGGAGTTAATAAGGCAGCAAAAATCTCATTTGTTCTGAACTGTAGTGTTTTGTTTGTTGACTCAGCATCCTTGGATGAGTTTGAAAGGATTGTACATGCAAATGCACTTCAAATAATGAATAATAATATTTATTTTTCTTCTTTTGTATCAACTCCATGCACTACTGGCTGCAGTGATCAGGCAGCTCCTATTTCAGCCCTAGGAAGTGCAAATTGGCATTCTGGGCCTCCAAAGTTACCTCCGAACCTTTCCCTTGGAGAATGTTTTCAAGTTTAGCACTACAGGGGATGTCAGGACCCATAAAGTTTGAGTTCACTGGACAGAATAAGAAACCCTGTATGCCAATAGGAACTGGCTGCTGGGACTGCATGTGTGTGAGTGCGTGTGTGAACTTAATAGCTCAGTGATGAATCTCAGCCTCTTAGCAATGATACCTAAATGAATTCTTACTTAGCACGTTGCTGAAATCTTCTGGGAATGAATCCACTTACTCTCAATTAATATCAAACTAAACAAATACAGCTGTATATTTAAAATCATTTCCACCATGAGGTAAACATTTCAGGCCTAAGAGAAAGCCCACTGAAATCAATTAACCCTTCTGTGGATTTCAAAAGGATTTGCATCATTCCCTTTCCACTACCACCATTCTCTCGACTCCCGCATCTCCAAGAAAATCCTCTGCCCGAAAGGCTATGCTGCATTTTAGTTAAACCATCCGTTGTCTTAGGACTCTGCTAATCAGAAATTCATTTTCCTCTGGGCCTCCTTGGGCTGCCCTGCCTTGGCACGTGGCTTCAGACAACAGCAGGACACATCCTCACACTTGCCAAACGGTATTTCTGTCTCCTCTCTAACTCATTTCCCAAAACGCCACAACCACACCCAGCTCCTTCCTCTGAGAGTCGTATCTGACTGACTCCGTGCACACAGAGCTTTCACTAGTAAATAATCTCACGGAGCCAAATGATGTGTTCAGGAGGGGGTAGTGCTCTCGGAGGCTATTGGCAGTCGTTCAGATGACAACCAGCTGCAAAGAGCTTTAAGAACAGTGTTATACACATACACATACACAAAAAGAAAAGAAAAAAAGGGAGAATTGTTGACTGAAGACATATTGCCCTTGATTGAATAGTAAAGAACCTGCTGTCAAGAAAACAGATATTTGGGAAACCAAAAAAAAAGAAAAAGAAAAGATTTGCCCATTTTACTGCCTGTAGATCAGCCTTCAATTGTCAGCCTGCAATTGCTGAGGACAGACAATGGTGATTTCTGCTTGATTAGCCCCTGAGTTCACAAAAATTGCTTTTCCGGTTGACTGTTGATTTTTACTACAAGGACATTGTTGCCTGTAGTTTCGTGAGTCGGGAGCACTGTAAGAGGAGAGTAACTCATGAGCGCCCTAATTTGCACAGATCCCTGTAAAGGGTATTGACAGGAATAGGAGCAGAAAGGCTGCGTGTCCTGACATTATTCACTGCCTAGGCTGCAGCCTTCCAGCCTTTCACACCACATGCTTTAACAAAGGTATATATGGTGATAATATGTTTTATTAAAATTGCATTATGCATAACTCCTTTCTGAATCCCTGGGAGAGTAGACTCTAGAGGGTTCTGTTTCCCCTTGAAAGGTATGGAGTTGAAATATAAATACACCTGTGTAACCTCTGTGGGGGCCAGGTTGGTTCCTATTATTATAGGGAAAAGCAAAATATTCATCAGTGTTTTCAGAAAACTCTGCAAAATTAGAATACCTTAAAATCTATTGGAGAGAAAGAGAAAAAATAAAGTAAACGACAAAATATTAGTTGTATCCAAGTAAAACCTTGTCCTTTTTTGTCAGATACTTCTGTACAATGACCAAAACACCTGTCACTTTCTGAGATGTACCATCTTTCTTTTCTATGGTAAGCTCCCATAACACCAAAGAGTTGGTCTCTACTGGATATTCAATTTATTTACCCAGGTTCTTGACGTGATGTCATTTTCCCAGCAGTTATTTGTGCATGTCAATATATCTATGAACTCTGTGGGAAAGGAATAGCAATTAGGATGGGAATGTACAAGGTGTCACACTTAACCTCAGCATAGTCACATCAATCCCATGAAACATTAGGGTTGTCTATTGGAAGGGCTACCTCTGTTCACTGGCAAAGCCCAGAAAACTCGTAGAGATGACTGGTCACCCTTATGACTGACATACAACCAAGCTACCAGAACCGAAGCAAACAGCTGCCCAGCTGTAGGACCTGTATGCGCTCTGAGTCTGCAAATGGAGTTATTTTATCCTGCAGGCAGTGAGACTCGCACTAAGTCACATTGTGTTGCATTTGCCATAGACAGAAGATGAAACACACACTTACAGTCGTTACCATTCAACTTGTTAAGACATAGCAACTCAGTAGGTGTCTGAACACTTAACAGGTGCCTGAAATTGCTTTGCGTCCATAGGCAATGATGTGATGTAACCAGTGATGATGTCAACAGAGCATGTTGCTACCCGTACAACATGGACATGCTTGCTGTCAGCACTATGGACAAAAGACATAAAGGATTCAAAGATTGTTCCTCAGCCAAAGACATTTCAAGAATGCCCTGGACAGAGACAGAGTAATTTATCTGAATTTTTCTGGGTCTGTACATTACTAGAAGCCTGAAAAATATCAGACCGTCATTTCCATGAATACTATGATTTATTGTGCTTTAAAAGCCTTTAATGATATTATTTACATTCTGAACATTTTAAATTATGCAACTGGGAACCTACATAGATCTCCCAACAGAAAGTGCAAACCTATATTAACAACCTGAAGTACAAAACTTGTCCTGAAAATCTCTTTCTGAAAATCACTAGCTACTTAAATTCTTATCAGAATAAAGGAGTTTGTTATGAAACTTTTATTTATATTTGTACACACATATATACACACATGCAGAGAGCATCTATCAATGTCCTTTTCGACTGTCATGTTTTGCACAATCCTGCATTTAAAAAAAAAGCAAGGTTTTATGCTTTAATCTCTGTATGTTTTCCACCTCAGTATCTCAGATTTACTGTGTTCTGAGAGTTAAACTATACAATAGTTAAAAGTTAATTTTCTTTCCTGCCCCCAAAAAGCAAACAAGAGAAGAAGGAATTTAACCTCATATCCTCACTCTGAAATTAGCTCTATTGTCAAAAGATGACAGCTGTATCCTGATTTCAAGAATTTCGTGTCGGAATTAAGCAGCATTTTTTAAACCATTGTGTTACTTCAAACAGATCCATAATGGTCCCTCAGCAAACCATTTTCAGAAGACTTGTGTAAGTAAGATAAAAAGACACCATTTCTGAAGAGATGCTTTTATGGGCTAGGTCAGAGTGCTCTTTCCATGTTGTTCATTCCCAGTCGAATTTCCTAATAGCCTATCTCCTCAGCTAACAGATGCCCAGCCTCATGTCGGAACCAGATCGAGCCACCACTGAGATGATATCCAGCTCCTTTCTTATTGAGCCGTTTCCCTAGCAGATGGTGCAATGCTGCAGGCACACTCCTTCCTGTTAATTACCAGCCTTCGCTACAGATGGAAATGTCAGTCAGCCTCACAGGTCCTGGTTCCTGCCATTGCCTCAGTCCATAGCCCTCTACCTAGGCAAGATGCTGCCAACACACACCATGTGTTTTGTGACTGCTGACTAGGCAGGCAACAAAAAACAACTTAGTTCATGAATATTCATGGAGGAATGTTTAGAGTTCTGTTCATCTGCAATGCTTATAGATCTGCTTAAAGGAGATTGCACTTTCCGAGAAGCCCTGTGCCCCTTGTTTTAGTATGGTGCGGGCAGATGAGTTATCAAAGTGTGTTGCTATAGTAACATATAAAGGGCTATTAAATGTCTGTCGTTTGGAGACTTCTATAGGCGCATCAGTTTCTGGCTGCCATTTTTTCCATACCTTAAGTGCCCTTTAATTATTCTTGTCCTGGAATAACAGACCAATAGTCACCAGGCTGAACTGATTATCTAATAACTGTTGATTTTCATTAAAGCCTGATTACCTCATTATAAGTAACCAATATGAATTCCTTGATCTTTCCTGGTATCTAAGCACAGTAAATCCAGATAAATGAAATTCTGTGTAACCTTTATAAATTCATTAAACACATTTATTTTTATGGCTATAGAAAACCTGTTAGTAATCAAAAATACATTTTCAGGAAGATTTTATATAAAGTTTGAGTTAGAAGATTGGGAAAACATCTATCATGCCATTTTTCTTTCTCTTTTTTCTTTCCTTATTTTTTTAAATTTTTCTTTTTTTGTCTGGGGGTAATTCATTCTCTTGTGAGAATCTGTGCAAGTGTAATGTGTAGATATTAAAATAGCAATATGACTCAGAACGTGCCAATAATATTCTTCAGTTTTTTTGACTCATGACTGTTCATGAAGTGAGAGTTTCGATGTTCCAAATCAGAAAAGCAGGCATCTAGTTTATGTTAAGAACACACTTTTCAAGAAAAGGAGAATTGTATTCCATTTCCAGCATGCAGAATGACCAATATGTACAGAAGTATGGGATGTTTAAACAACAGTATTCTAACTCCACTCTGGGCCGATTGTTGTCAGTCTGCTAATGCTTCGGCAACATTGCAGAGAACACCCAGAAATACCTGAGAAAGACACATGCTGTTTCTTTGGAAGAACTGCAAGCCTGACCAAAAAAAAGTTCATACAAATCAATCAAGTATACTTTTCTAGCACTGCTTCTTTCCTGCAGTTTTATCTCCATATGAGGGTTGACAGGGACTGCTGAATTTTGTCTCTTTCTTGCTTTGCTTCCATTGCATTGTTCTTATGTTTTGGACAGTACTTGCTTTTAAATTATTGACTGCTAAGGGATGGTGGTTATCAAGACACTGAACTCCTTTCTATAACCCTAGAGAGTGCAAAAGCTGTGATACTTTATGTCTTGGTTTTTCACAGATATATATTCTGGTTTTATTTTTGTCTTCATTACAGTGAATCCATTGTACAATTTCAACAGTAAATAATACAATTAATGTTATAACCTATTAATTTCTAAAATATATTTAGCTTTGTCCTTCCAAGGTGAAACTACAAAACAGATGCTATTACCAAACGTCTGTTGGCTGCACTGGGAAACTGAAGTTGTAAAACTTCAAAAGATTCAAAAAAGGGTACAAAATGGGTACAAAGGTTTGGCAGTTACAGTATGTGCTCATAAAATGAATCTTGAGTTTGTAAAGCACTACCTGAATCAATATATAAGCTATGTACACATCATTCAACTCTATATGTTGTAGGTTTTTACTGTCCCTCGAAAACAACTACAGTGTCAGAGAGTACAATATTCCAACAGGCAAAGCTCAAATCTTATGTGGTGCAACTACATATCTATTACAGTTTATGCACTCACAAATAGCCTTATATTCTAAGTAAATTTGGCAATATTCTACATTAACATACAAAGGGCAGTGCACACCTCAATGTCCAACACTTGGCTGGTTCCTGGCTAGTAGCCATCAGCTTCTGGACAGTCAAATTTATATTCAGTTGAAAGAGATTTGATCCCAAATTATTGTTCTCAGCCTTTCTCCACTTGTAGTTAGAATTAGTTACTTATTTCCACTTACAGTAAAGTCTTTTTATTTTCTTAAAAGGGCCAGGTATGATTGGCTGAGGCTTAAACAGCTGAAACCTTGAGTCAGGTGAAGCAAATCTATGCCAAACAAGAAGCAGATCTGGCTGTATATACACTGTAGGGCAGGTGCACTCCATGGTGACTGTTTGGGAGCCCTCCAGCTCCCTCCTAACGCATGTGCTCTTCTCACAGGGAACAGAGCACAGGGAGTAGGGTGGATATGTCAGTACAGCCTACTGCATGGATAATGTATTTTCAATGTGCTACAGGAGTTTAGGTTACTGAGTCAGAGAACTCCTCAACGTGCAGGCACTGTAACCTCCTGATCGGCCATGTCCTCATCTTGGTGCCAGCAAGTGCACTGATCAGGTGGAAAAAAAGGATTTTTTGCAAGGGTGTTAAAGCTCTTGTGGGAGCAGACCCACAGTCCCTAAGGAAAGGATCGTCCCTGCTGTGGGCACTTGAAATACTATGACACTTTAATTGTCCAAGCCAGCAAGCTTCACAGCAACCCAAGAAATTAATTGCTGAATGTTGGGTCAGATTAATACAAAAAGGTCTAAAAGTCAAATTACCACATTCATTCTACAATAGTATTGCTGGTATATTTATTCTTTCGGTCATTTGAGTAATCTGATTGGCATAAGTGAGCTTTTCAGATAAAAGAGTGTTCAGAGACTGTCCCGCATTATACCTTGTTATTTCTTTATTGCACAAGAAACTGGCTTATATTTTTCATAGCTTCTTGAAGCTTACAAATCCTGACATTCCTTTCATTGTTAAGTGAAGATGGCAGCTGAGGAGGATGACAAAGTTGCTCTAGGGTAAACAAGCAAGATTAAAAAAAATAGATGGACAAAGTTAGGCATATGTGGGTGGGAATGACATCAAGACAATCACATTTTTTTAAATTGGCACTGACATGTTTCAAATGCCATCTCATTTATTAAGCCTTAAATAATTTACGTTCTAAGCACTGTTCCTCCACCTGCATCAATGAGCTGCATTTTAGCAAATGGGGAACATACAGCCTTACGTGGAAGTACCTGGGGACTGTATACATCAAGCTCTCTCCTAACAAGATCAAAGAAAGGTAAATCTTGACCAAGATTTCTGATTGTATGAAAGAACACACAAGTGATGGTTTGTGACACATAATCATTTCCATCCCATGACTACCACACTTATCCATCCCATGTAGCAAGTTAATATCTCATGATAAAGAAAATACTGCAGGGTTCCCAGAAAAGAAAGGAAGAGGAAATAAGTAGTTACAAAGATACATACAGACAATTAATTTTACTTCATAGAATCATTTTAGTAAGACCTTTAAGATCATAAAGCCCAACTGTTAACACTGCCAAGTCCACCACTAAACCATGTCCCTAAGCACCACATCTATGCGTCTTTTCAAGCCCTCCAGGAATGGTGACTCAAACACTTCCCTGGGCAGGCTGCTCCAGTGCTTGATAACCCTTCTGCTGAAGAAATCTTTCATAATATATAATCTAAACCTCCCGTGGCGCAACCTCCTCTTTTAGTATTGCTTGGTTTTGGGATAAGAAACCAGCTCCTGGCTACAACCTCATTTCAGGTAGTTATAGAGAGCAGTAAGGTCTCCCCTCAGCCTCCCTTTCTCTAGGCCTCTGTTCCCTCATCAGACTTGTGTTTTAGACCCTCCACCAGCTACACTGTCCTTCTTTGGACACACTTCAGCACCTCAATGTCCTTTTTGTACTGAAAGGCCCAAAAATGAACAGTACTCAAAGTGCAGCTTCACCAGTGCCAAGTACAAGGACCAAATCACTTTCCTAGTCCTGCTTACCACTGATATAAGCCATATTGCTGTTGGCCTTCTTGGCCAACTGGGCACACTGCTGGTTCATTCATAACTAACAGGTTGAGTGGAGAGCAGCCCTGAGAAGAATGATTTGGGGTTGTTGATTGATGTAAAGCTCAACATGAGCCAACAACACATGGTTTCAGCCCAGAAATCCAGCCATGTCCTGGGCTGCATCAAAAACAGTGTGATGAACAGGTCAAGGATGGTGATTCTGCCCCTCTGCTCCATTCTTGTGAGGTGCCCAACTAGAGTACTGTGTCCAGCCCTGGGGTCCTCAGTACAAGAAAGACATGGAGCTGTTGGAGCCAGTCCAGAAGAGGCCATGAAGATGATCAGAAGGCTGGAGCAGCTCTCCTATGAAGACAGGCTAGGACAGTTGGGCTTGTTCAGCCTGGAGAAGAGAAGGCTACAGGGAGACCTTATTGCAGCCTCCCAGTACCTTCAGGGGCCTACAGGAAAGCTGGAGAAGGACTGTTATCAGGGAGTATAGTGATACGACAACGGTTAATGGGTTTAAGCAGAATGTGGGTAGATTGAGGTTAGATACAAGGAAGAAATTCTTTACTGAGGGTGAGGAGAACCTGGCACAGGTTGCCCAGAGAAGCTGTGGATGTCACCTCCCTGGCAGTGTTCAAGGACAGGTAGGAAAAGGATAACCTGGTCTAGTTGGAGAGTGTCCTTGTTCATGGCAGGGGGACTGAAACCAGATGATCTTTGAGGTCTCTTCCGGCCCAAACCATTCCTATGTTCTTATGATTCTATAGTCATCTGGCTGTCAACCAACACCCACACATCCTTTTTCACCAGGCAGCTTTCCAGACACTCTTCCCCAAGCCTGTACCATTGCATGAGGTTATTGTGACCAAAGTGAAGGACCCAGTGTAGAGCCTTGTTGAACTTCCTAATTGAATCTAGCCTACCAACCCCACATTGGAATGCATATTGATCATGTATCAAATAGCTGGATTATGTCAAATTGTCACAAACGTTTTCTTCAATTCTTCAAACTTTTCACAGCCCTCTGTTTTCAGCTTCACACCATCTCTTTGATGGGTTTTGAGTTGCATGGTTGGTTTGGCTGCAATTACTGACATAGGTCTGCAAGTCCATCAACCTTTTTTTTTTTTACCATCTGACTAAAACCATTTGAGTACAAATTAAAAACAACAGGAAAGTACAGAATTAAAAATGGAAACTGAATAATCTGTCTGCCACTTGGATTTTGCCTGCAATCACTTGACTCTTTCCTTTGCATCAAAGCAGGACAGGAACAATTTTGTGATGAACTCTCAGGGAGATCAAAGGGAAAATTATTACATCTTTAAACTGGTTTTACGTATTAATATTTACTTGTTATTCAAGGACGCCTACTCTGTGGGAATTGAATGAGCTTATATTGCTCAAGGAGTATCACAGAGGAACCACAGCTTGCGTTGGTGCTGAGTAATAAACAGGTAATGGAGAATGGGTTTGTGCACTGAAACAGAGGCTCCTCTGTAGACTGGACAAATGACATCTTGTTAAAGGCCTGTGTTCCAATAGGTTAACAACACATCACCACAGACAAAGTGCCAACACTTGGGGTTTAAAACATTTTCACAAACAGGGGCTCCTAGGCATCAGGGTGGGGGCTTAACCCCATTCACCTAACTGCAGATAAACAGAATCCTGCTTCTTTATAACTTGTTATTTTCGGCTACCTTTGCCACCTTTTCTCCTTATCCCCTTCTCAGTCTAACTGCTGCCATGGCAACGTGCAACCTTGCTCACTCCCAGCTGGAATGGCTAAAGAGTAGATTCTTCTGAAGTGGGAAAGGATTTGCTCACTGGATCAGCTGGTGGCGTAAGAAAAAGGTGAACAGACTTAGCATGTATCCAAGTGCTTGTGTTGAGTTAGTTTCCTTTTGTTCTTCTGCGCTGTGGTTAAGAACCCTTAAGTACCATAATTATAGGTGTAGCATAGAGTTTGTGAGGTCATTAGCCCTTTTATTTTATCTTTCTTCAAGAATCATTACAGCGAATCAAGTCAATCAAGAAGTTTCTTCATACTGAATGGAAAACACAGCTTTCTTTCATATGAGCATATGTATGTGCATGCATAAGTCTGTAATAAAAAATGCAACAGTAAAGTTGCTTGGATTGTAAAGTGAATTAAATGTTAGAAAATGACAAATATATGGGCATCTGTCCCTTGCATTTGCAGCCTAAGCAATCTTCTTTTAGGAATACTATTGTATACATTTTTGTAGAGAAAAAGTAGACTTCAGCAAAGTTGTATACCAGAAAATCCTGATCATCCAGTACCACAATACAAACTATCATCATCTTATATCTGTCCAGGAGGTCATCTCTCTGTCCTTCAGCAGCAGGACTCTGTTGCCAGAAAGTTATTCCAGGATGAAATGGTCATCTTGGTTGCAAGACATGAAGTCTGGGTCATTATTTACTGTGAATGACAACGTTTTCCCCTTCGGTTTTCTGAGAACAGTGCTGTTGGCTTCAGTTCTCCTGCTGCTTTTTTGGTAATGTCTTGCATGAGGGTCTCTAGATTGTTCTTATATTGCAGAAATCATTAACATTTTCCTGGAAAAGCCAAGGACGTGGCAACGCTCAACACTACACTGCTCGGCCAATCTGTGTGGAATTTCATCATAGCAGGGAAGTATGCTACTCTTACCTGTAGGGATAATCACATGCCAAATTACAAAACCCTTCAATGGAGATAGTAGAATTTCTCAAAGCTAAGGGCACAAAGAATCCTTTAGGTGATCTGCAGAGCAAGATTCCCTAGTAGGTCCTTCCTTAATGATTAGTGTAAACTTCCATTCTCTTGCCACCTCAAGCAAGCACATCATACAAACTCTTCCAGAAGCTTAACAAAGAGTATAATTATTCTGTGGCAACAGCTGAAACTGTGGTTGAGAAAATGATGATTTTTTTTAATAATGGGCTGCTCTAATTTGGCTCAAGGATTGCTAAAAAGTATGAAGATACTTAGAATAGTCATGATGGGGTTCAGCACATGTGCAGAGATGGCTGGGGGGGCAAAGGACAAAAACTCCAGCATCAGGTTTGTCCAACATGCTATTAGCCATGTGATGGGAGAAAGGCTGTGTAGCCCTAGAGCCTGTTTACTGTCTCCTTAAAACATTGTCTACCTGGTTCTCTCTCATACAACAGAAATAGCAATTATGTTCACTTCTCTTGACATATGTCCAGAAAGGCAGTGACTTTTTTCTTTGTCCTTGGAGTCCCCTTTTATTTTGTGAATACCATTCACAATCTCAATTTCTTAAATGGATTTCCATAATTTCTTTCCCTATGTTTCAGCACTTTTCCCCTGAGCTCATTTTCCTCTCCATACTACTGTAGAACTGAGACTGTATTATCTGTTTTTTTGTAGGTTTATATTTAGCTTGCCAACTACTAATTACTGTGAAACCATTTTCTTGTATGTCTTCCACTTTTAGCATTAAGGCTTTTCTTCATAGGATGTCCCAGGAAGCAGCTCTTTCCAATCCAACATAGGTATTGAGTGAATGAGAAAACAGCTAGAAGGCTTTGCTGTTTCTGGCAAAGATTATTGATCTTGTTTTAACCTGTTCACTCAATTTTGGAGAGTATCACTTGTAACTGGGCATAGTTAATGCTGTAGCCTTCCAGGACATGTAAAGGATTTTGCAAAGTATTGAAAATTAATTAATAAATTAGGATTTACCAGAACTCATAAAAATACAATTGAAACAATAATTCTGTGGAGTCTTAGAATGTGAAAGCAGAGGGGAAAAAAAGCATAGCTAGGTTCCTAAACCAATAGTCCAGCAGTTGGGGGTGTTAGCTGCTCATTCCATCACAGACTTTCACTGATACTTTGTATAACAGATATCAGATATCTTATTAATATAAAATAGGGATAGTATTTAATTTTGCCAAAACTCTACTTCTCCTGTACATGTTGAATATAAATTATTTGGGGACAGGATTCTTGTGTTGTGGTTCATACCACTTTAGACATCTGTGATGCTGACATGCACGTTAAAAATAAGGTCTGTCACTGGAAAGGAAGGGAACTTAGGGAAGTTCCTGGTTTATAATTATAGAAACCTACGTTAGGAACAAGATGAGTCATCCAAGAAATACATATTGACTACACATACTGACCACTTAAGATATCTACTCTGAGTTGGAGCTAAATCACTTCACTGTCCCAAATGCGTTTGTGTAAACCACAATGGGGTATATGTGAGTCTTTATTTAATTCCTATTCTGAACAGATGTGTGACTTATTATAGTTGAGTCTACTTCAAGCAGCAAGGTTTCCTCAAGAGGACGATTCATGAAAACATCTTGACACAAAAGTTTTTATCTTTTCTTCTCCTTTCTTTTTTTTTTAATCTTTTTGAAACTGCAGGAGAAAATGACTGATTATGGCTGTTAAAGTGCTTTGTCTGCTTGTGGTTAATTAGCAGGTGTCATTTCCCTGAAGTAGTGTGAATTATTCTAATGTAGGGGCAAAACTTGAAAATAATGAAGTTATTCAACTTGTTTACATTCAGCGACAGACAAACTAACTTTGCCTAATTATGATTCTACTTTCACAGGGTTGGGTTGAGAGTTCAGTCCTAATGTTTGCTGGATTTATGTTCACCTTTGGAGAAAATGTGGAGAATGAAGATACCTTTTTTAAGCTAAAAGAAAAAAAAATCCAAAATAGACAGGCAGAGAAAGATTAGAGGAATGAGCCAGGCAGGGGAGGAAAATAATTATTATATGAATAAATTTCGAATAATAAAATTGTACTAATAAAATAATCATTTGCCATCTTCTGAATGCAGTTCTTTTAAGTGAATCAAACTTTTATCTTCAGCAATTTTCTTTTTGAATACTGCACAATATAAAAACATGTATCTGTATCATAGCTATATATTTCTTCTATCTGCATTATCTTCTAAAAATAAAATATATGAAAAATATCCTTTGTTTAAATGACAAGAGGGTAGTTCAGAAACTTTGCAATCTCCTTCCTCAAAGTCAGAAACTCTCAAGCTCATTTATTTATCTATCATGTGTTAGTTTTTTTCTTCAGTAATGCAAGGGATTTAGTCAATGACGGTTTCTCAGATCCCACTTCAGAGTTGTATCTTCTTGAATTGACAGTCCCAATCCTGCTGCCTTCTTCCTTCTACACTTTAACATCTGCCTTTGCCATTTCATGTGATCTTTGGTCAGTGCATGAAATGGTCTCCTGCAACAACTGAAGAGTTCCCTGCATATTTTGTCCAGCTTATTGCTTTATTGTACCAACAGATCTATATTAATAATCACCTCGGGGTGAGAAGGCTTTAATATATATGATGCAGTAATCTCTATTACTCTAAAAGGTAGTCTGTTTTTAACTGTGCCATCAGGAATTATATATGCATTGGCAAATACAGTCAGATATGGATGATTTTTACTTTTTTTTCAAAGCTTGAAAAAGGACTGATATAATCCATGTTTGATTCTTTTTTTCCTTTTTCTTCTTTCATAAAGGACAAATGTTGCTTAGAGAGCACTCTGTGTTGGGATGCTTTCACCTCTGTCTCCTGATAGTAGCAGAGAGATTGATCTCCATGAAGCACTTATCCTTCCTCCAACATGTTAATTAAATATATTGCTCCTGTGTTTGTGATCACAAATTAATGTCTGATGATTGCTGCTTCTTCAGGGTACATTAACTCTTCCAAGAATTCTAAGCTGTCTGATTTCCTCTTTGGGAAATGAGCATACAGCATACAGGACAAGATTGCCTTTTGTCACAAGAGGTCCCTTGTCCAAACAGGGAAGACACTGAGTGGGTGTGATTTTTTTGAGGCAGCATGACAAGTTAATGTTAGAGGAAAAGGAAAACCAAAACATGGAATTAATCTCATTTGACTTTAGATGCTTACTTCTGTACAAGTTGCCTGAAGGTTATTTTATAGTTAATAGACCAAAATCGTCACAGAACAGGACATTCTTCAGCTGACCTATATTAGGTATCTACTTTTAGATAAGTTGAAACATACTGGGAATGTCCACTCCTTTCTATAAGCAGCAAAAGGATTCTAGGTAACTACTAGCTCAGACACATTTTATTCTCCGTGAAAGGTTAAGTGGATCTCACCTGGTATTCTGTTATTTATGCCAGTTCTTTAATGAGAAAATCATATTGTTTATGGCAATGGTTTTCTTAAACCTTTTTATACACCTGTTTGGTGTACTTTTCCTTCCTTATCCACAACTTATGTTTTCAAGCAGGTTATTCTTTTAAGCCTCACAATGGTAAATCCTTCTATAATCTTTCAAACAAGCCTTCAACTGAACTCAGAGTAGCCAAACTGATCAAAACATCATTTTACTAAATTTACAAACAACATTTCCCTTTCCATCTCCTGCTCTGTTTATAGCAAGCAGGAGTAAAAAGCATGCTAGCCACATAAATGAAAAACCCTTTCAGTAGAATTTTTGTGAGCATTTTTTAAACAACCAAATCTTTGCCTTAAAAATATCCGCAGAATTAGAAACAGTTTTCTGTATAAGAAAGAAAAGAAAAACCACATTTGGAAATGGCTTCTTAATAAAATAAACACCAAATTAATTTCACAAGAGGCCCTTTCTGTGTAAAGCTGCCTCTTTCGCTGTGGTGCTGGTGATAAGTATTCTTTTAACATGGAAATTACCACTGTGGAACTGCCAGTATGCGATCTCAGATCACTCTTTTGGCTTTGAAATTCAAACCTAATAGAAATCCTGCCAAGTTATTCAATGCTAGAATCCAAGAAAACTTAGCCCCATGTTAAGCTATTGCTAATCAAGAGCTATCCCTTGACACCAGAATGGGTGGATTCCACAAAGAAAAGAAAGGAGAGGTGTCTTTGCAACTTTGCTCAGTTTGCTGCCCAGCTGCAGCAATTTTGTTCTATAAGCAGTCAAAAAAGAATAAAGTGAAGAAAGCAGCTGTATGGGATTATAGGCACATTTGCAAGATGCTCCATGTGTGGGTTTTTTCCCCCCCTTTAAATGCAGTGTGAGTGCAGTGTGACTAATTATACCAGAGAGGAAAGCAGAAGCTCTCTAGTTAAAGTATTTGGGTAATCATGTTTACTGCAGGGAAAGTACGTCTGCATTAAATAAGTCAAAACACCGTGTGTAAAATGTGGAATGACTTTGTAGGCACTGCAAGAGAGAGGAAGACATAGAAATGATATAAGTCTCATTTGTCCAACTAGAAGCAATACCAAAAAAGATAAACCATCTGCTTCAACTAACTCAGCTCCACTTGAAAAATGCTAATTGTACAAGAGGAGGAGGTTTAAACTTATTCTGAAAAAAATAAACCAAACCCACCAAAAAACAACACCCCCCCCCAACTTTTTCATCTTGCATGATGCAAAGTAGTTTGACAAAAATTATACTACCCACAACTTGGTGATGAGGTGACAAGGACTGGTTCTGCCCCTTCCATGTCTTACTATCGGTTTATTTGATGCTTTAGGTAGGTGCCATCTGCCCCAGTATACCAGGCAGCAAATGCTTAGTCAGGGCCGCAGATTCCTTTCGTTAGCCACTGTCCTTCAAATCCATCTTGAAATTGTCTTTTGCGATGATGTCTGCCAGATATCGGCAGTGGTTTGGCAGCCAATATGCTGAGATCACCATTTTCCCTGGTGAACTAATGTGGTTTCCTTGTGCTCTGCCTCTGTCTGTCTATCTCAGTCCACCTGCTATTTTCCTCCATCAATTAGATTGCTAGCTGTTCAGAAGCATTTGCCACTAGTTGGTGGTACAACAGAAAGGACAAAAGGGCAATAAACAAATTTGGGTTTTGTTTGGAAGAAAGTTGGAAGCACTGATACAGCGCATGACCAAATAAAAACTTGTTTGCAAGATTAAATCTAGTTCTATCAATTTAATCCTGCAACTAAGAGGAAAAAAATTTCTGACCTTGTTAGTTTTTACATCTTTGAATAGCAGAGAAATAGTAAGTGAAAAGGTTGGGGCAATATTTAAAAAGGGCAGATGAATTTACCTGGATAAGCTAGCTGTCCTGAATCTAATTCTGGGCTAAATAATGAAAACATATGTGGATACAATTGAGAGGGTTATATGTATACAACATATATGATTTTGTGTCAACATATTTTTATGGAAGACAATATATGAGAACAAAAGGGATTTCATTATTTGAGTGAGATTATAGTTTGGCTGATACAAACAATGGCATAAATGCAATATAGTTGCCTAATATATTTGAGATTTTTGATTTAACTTTCTGATATTAAAAAAAAAAAGGCAACAAAATATTGAGAACCAATATACCAAGAGGCAATGAAATCACTGGACATATGAAAGTGATGCCATGAGTAAATGAGAGGATTTATTTTACCTTGGAAAACAAAACCAATGAACCACTACTGCATCAATTTCTGGACTTCATATTACCTATAGCACTATAAGGTAGGAGGTTTTAGATAAGCACAGTCACCATCCTTTGAAAGCTGCAGAAAATTCATTCAAGAGTTTAGTTTCTCTCATTTCTCAGAATGAATGGGAGATGCTATTTAGAAATACGTTGCTGGGTTGATGAAGTTCCAGATAATCTTAATTTCATTATCCATTAAATTTCAGGTATTCTTTAAAATAGAAAATTCGGTTGTATTCATCTGAGAAGACAGGTATAAAAAGAACCAATACCTGCAAATTCAAATTACAGAATTTCCAGTTTGAAATCAGATACAAATCTTTAATGAAGGGAACAAATCATGTGAATAAAATACCAAATGAAGAATCAACCATATGTCAATAACTTGAAAGCAAAACTACATGCAAGTTTTTTTTAATAATTTGGTTTTCTAGAGTGATATATATGTGAAATTTTACAACCTGTTTAATGCAGAATGCTAGACATAATGCAAAATGGAACTTTATAACACCAAAAGAAATTAATTATTTTATTGTTATTTTGAACTAAAATTTGGGGTTTAGAAATGACAAGATTTATGTGTCCTGCAACCCCAATTTTAGCTAAAAGCTTGCAAGCAATGTCATTGCTTGTCTGATAACAAGGTGTTGCAGGTGATCCTTTTACTTTTTAGTAAAAAATGCTTAAACATCTTTTCTCAGAAACAAGGGTTAGCACATCAAAACTGAAAAAAAAAGTTTTCAGAAAAAAATTAAAACACTCCATATTAGCGAGTAAAAAATAAACAAACTCCAAAACACCAACAAACAGGGAGGAGATTGGTTTCTTGTATTAATAATTTTTGACCATAACTCAGTTCAAGGTTATTTTGGAAAATTTACACTGACAAAAATAAAACTTCCTGTTTTTTTTGATCATTCCTTTAGTTCCTGTGTTTCTCACTGCTCGCACAAATGTATCACATAGATTTTAGTTGAGAGCTAAATCTTACAGAAAAAACTCGTCTAGTAATGTTTTTCACAGACTGAAAATCACAACCCTGACAAGCTGTAGAGGGGACAGTAAATGACTTAAGTGTGATCTTTAGGGGAAAAAAAAAATCAGTGACAAATTTTCATCCAGAGTCATTGTTTTACATCTGGCTATTTTTCCAAGAATATCCTCTGGTTTAAAATAAAGCCATTACCCATAACACTATATCCTTCTATATTTTATTATTATTTTTATTTTTTTCTCTCACGGTTTCAGCTGGGACAGAGTTAATTTTCTTTCTAGCAGCTGGTGTAGTGCTGGGTTTTGGATTTAGCATGAGGATAATGTTGATAACACACTGGTGGTTTTAGTTGTCACTAGCCAGTTGCAGTGTCTACACCAAGTCAAGGACTTCTCAGCTTCTCACACCCTGCTAGGTGCCCAAGAAGCTGGGAAAGCACAGCCAGGACAGCTGACCTGACTGGCCAGAGCAATGTTGCCTGCCAGAGAATGTCCTGGGAAGCAAGAAGGGAGGCACAATCACTGCTCGGAAACAGACTGGGCATCAGGGTTTTTTTCCTGCATGTGGTGAGTAATTGCACAATTGCGTTTGTGCATCACTTGAGGTGGGTTTTTTTAATTATTATTATTAATAAACCTATTAAGATACCTTTACCTTTACCTGGGGGGGGGGGGGGGGAGGGGTGTTTCCCTATTGTCCTCCCCATCCCTTCAGGAGGGGAGGAGTAAGCAAGAGCCTGTGTGGTGCTTAGTTACTGGCTGGGGTTAAACCAAGACATTCTCCTATAAAAGAAAGCTTAGGTTCCAAAAACATACGAGCATGCATGTTAAAATACAATATTAGCATGCTAACTATATCCAAAAATTCACCAGATTTCACACTAATATCTCCTGTGGCTTATTTGGACAATGCATTTGGACAATGGTCTCTTGCAAAATGTTAAGAAAAATATTAGCATTTATGTCCAGACCTCAGAAATAGCAGTTGGGCTCCAGCCCTGCATCACATTCACAGCAAGAAACGTAAAGTTTCACATATTTATAGACTGGAATATATTCTCAAAGAACCTTCTTGTTAAACCTCTCTCATATCTTTTTGCTGACCTTACTCTTTGTGGTGTGATTATAAGGAAAAGAGGCAGTTGAGGATGGAGAGGGGCAATAAAAGCTTCTTTTAAATCCATACTGAAAAATGCTTCTGGAGCTATAATGGCCAAACTCCACTACCCCACATTATGACCACATTGTTATAATGGTCTACCAGTATATCAGGAAAAATGCACAGCTGGAAAAAAACTCTCTGGTGACATCTGGCACGTGAATTTGCATCGAAAGTCAAGGCAAAGAGCAGTGCCAAGATTCTTAAAAATACTCACCATGTCCGAATGAGAAAGTGGGAACGTACATAAAAGGATTAGCTTCCTTGCAATCTAGTTCTCAGCTAGGAATATAGTTGTTCTTAGGCATTCAACCAGGAACACAATGCAAAATTACTCCACCAGCATGGAGACAGAATTTGGAAGTTTCACAGAGCAAAAATATACTCTGTTTCATATTGAAAACACACTGTGCAGAAAAATAATGTAATTCTGCAGTGCAGGGAACTGAAATCTGAGTCCCAATAGGAACTGTGACTTGGTTCCAAGAAAGTGCGGGTGGGAAGAGGAAGGTATTGCTGAGCTGCATATCTGCTTAAACAACGCAGCAAGGATAACATTCCTTTGCTATCTCTTGTGCTGTTAAAATCAACATAACTTTTTCTTTTCTTTTTTACTTTGTTAATTACAATCAGATTCTATCACCAATTCTGTCTAAAATGTTGATTGCTGCACTGGCAAAACATAGCTAAGAGATTGGAGTCTTGGTGTGAAAAAAGAAGTAGCTAATTGGCATGAAGAGAGGACAAAAAATGACAGAAAATTTGAAACCAGGAACTTTTTACTCATGACCTATAGTATTTGTATGACGAGAAACTTTACTTCATGAAGAATTACTTTCTTGTCTACCTGGCAGTCAAGAAATACTTCTTACTGTAAATTATTTTTTATAATTGTATTCAACCTGCATCTAAAGAGTCAGGTTTCCTGTGGAACAAACCTAAATGAGAGAAGCCACATATCTGCACTCAGCAAAACTGCACTCAGCAGTTCTATTTTCAGGCTTCTTCTCTAACAGATTCAGAGCAGAAATCTGAACGTCTACCTTGCATATACCAAGTCTTGTAATCACTTATTGCATTGTGTCCATCCTCCTATCTTTTTTATCATTTATGAAAACTACTATACCTACTAAACCAGAAAGTATCCTAAAGCTCAGCACACTTACTTTTGAGACCATGATGTAGGGAGTGAAGCTGGATCACTGGGTTACTCAGAATTTCCATGTGAGACAAGAGACAGGTTAGAAGAGAGAGGCTGCTGTATAAAGAGCTTTGTAACATTAACAAAGCAATTCACCTCGTGCAGTATGGACACATGTTGCTAGAAAGTTATTTTTGCAACACTGCAAGGCTTTAAAAATATGACTAATTTTGTCCAGATAGTTTTAGACTTACTTTATACAGGTTTGTTTATCTAGTCATAAACCAAAGAGGGATACAGTTGCAAAAGTTAACTTCTCAGCACCAAGGATAGAAAAGAATCACTCAACATACAGCTGTTTCATAAATATTTTACACTCCCTACTTCTTATCATTCTTTTAACCTCCTTACTTCAATCCTTTGGTCCATATTTTTCAGAGGGAACAAGTTATGATAATTCAATGGTTTTGTGCAAAGTAGTCTCAAGCAGGGAAAAAAGCAAGGTGAGTAAGGTGGCATTCATCTGTCCTGAGTCTCAGGTCCCTGCTGAAATAAGCGTCTCCAAATTAACCTCATCCTACAGTAGATAAGAGACAGAGATCCACTGAAGGTGTCTGTCTTCACTGATTAGTAATGCCTAACTTATATTTAGATATCTAGATGCTTAGACGTCTAAAGTGAGGTGAGATTAATCAACAGTTGCCATCCTTAAACGGTGATGTTAAAACTACTTCTGTAGCTTTGCAGGTCTTTGGGGTAGCATCAGAGTCCAATTACTCAGAGAAATGCCACTGATCATCCCAAGACCTTTCTCTACTCCCAGCTTCTGACTTTGGCGACAGCAGCATCAGCGGAGCACGGGCCCTTCTGTCACATCACTTCCTCCCTGTGCCAGGTCTGCTTTCAGCACTGAAGGGGACTGAATCCTCCTGGAAAACAATTGTGCAGCTACAGGTCAGAGGCAAGCCTGGGGAGAAGCAGAAAGTCAGGGATGCCTCTTGCCCATGCTTCAGCACACAGCTTCTGCACAGCTGCTTTTATGTGTGGTTTCCTAACACTCTTCAACAAAACTAGCTGAAAAGAAAGCGAAGCAATCATGTGACACTATTTTGACTTCGCTGTGAGTCAGCAGCTACTTGAAAACTTTATATCTACTTCAGAGACCTCTTCTATGTGAAAAAGCTGTGGTAATTGAGAATGCATTGACTTATACTTTCTGAGTCTGTTCTTGTACTCTTCTCCAAGTATTTGCTGCTGGCTGTTGGTTAGGTGATCTGACCCAGTGGAGTCACTCTGATGTAGTTACCATTAATAGTAGCAAATCTCCAAGAGTTTTCGTGAAAATTGCTGGCAGGAGAGAAATGGTGGGACTCATGATTTTCAGACTTTCTGCAGACTTGGAGGGAACAAATGATAATGCACACAGAGCTGCCAGCCACTTCTAGCTCTCCTCTGTCTCCCTGCCCAAGTACCTTGTTCTAGTATTGCCTCCAAACAATCAAGTTTCAGTTGCCATCTCCAGCTTAGTTCAGTCCTTGTAAGTTTCTCATCCACCTCCAGCACTAGGATGTTAATGCTAGTACTAAGGTCCCATGCCCAAATTAACTGTTTTCACTGAACCTTTCTTCTCTTGGTTGTAGCTACAACACAGGGTCCAGAGGCCATGGCTACTTTATTATTGTTTTTACCAGACTTTTCTCAGACCACAAGGAGAGCAGCATTTAAAAAAAAAACAAAACCAAAAACTCTCACATTCTAAAAGCACTACATTTTTTTTCATGGTAAAATTATTTATTTTTGTTTTAGCAAGTTCTGAAAAATAGCCAGATATTTTGGTAAGAATTTTTATTATTCTCCATCTGAAGGAGGCACTCAATATGAAAAATTTCAGTGTAAATAATTCGATTTTTAGTAAATATACAAACACCCAAAAATAGGGTCAGATAATGATAAATATCAGGCTGTGTGACTGAAATAATTTCATGAGATAGGTAGGATTTGAAGCTGAGGTTTTTCCTAAAAAAACAATGTGAGGAATAATCATGTCTGAGAGGAGGAAAGGGAAATCACAATTGTTTCCTTTCCTTGCTGGAACTGATCCGCTCATGATAATTTATGCTTCATCCTTCATTTCATCCAGTGATATCAGCCTTCTATAAATCTTATCCACCACAGCTTGAAAAATCCTGTTTCAAGTGAATCCCATTCAAACTCAAATGGCAAGGCCAGGTGTTCAACTTAAGAGCAATAGCTTTACAATTCCCGACTTTCCCTTTCAGAAAGCCCCACAGAAAACAGCCCAATTATTATTGTTGTTGTTATTATTATACAAAAAACACTAGTTCTGAGAAATACTTTAAATAACAGAGGAAAGCAAAAATGCTAATCCTCTTACATAACACAAATCCCAGATGGCCTTGTGTGGAGGGGAGGAAGATGCCATAATAGCAGTCACCATTATCAATTGTGCTTAGTGACAGATGTTAAAACGATGCAAGTGCTTGTGCTCACTCGCAGAACTTCAGTGAGTCTTTTCTTGTCATACTTCCCACAGAACAAAATCATAAATAAATAAAAAGTCATGTGCAGTCAAGCACTAATCTTCACTGCAAGTGCACGACTCATTCTGAATACTTTAGTAAAGCTGTTACAGTCTCTTCATTTGCAATTCTGGTCCTTGTCTAGAGAAAACTGCCACAGCAGCAGTACTGTCCTGTAGATCTTGATTCCTTAGCTCTATAATATAATGAAAATGTAGCACTGAATACTAGTGATGCCTATGTTGGTCTGCCAACCTACTGTATTACCTACTATTAACTCAGGGACAGCATAGTTTCTCTGGCCCACGATTATTTCACGTTAATGGCAGGCTCACGCAACATAAAGAGTGTACAGGTACCCATTTCCCAGAGGATAATGGCACAGGGATAACCTTGTAGTTAAGAATGACAGGGATACAGTGGAAGGTGGAGGAGGTACTCCTGTGTGATGTCCTGTGTGATCTAATCTAGGTGATCCTGCCCTGGCAGGGGGGTCGGACTAGATGATCTTTTGAGGTCCCTTCCAACTCCTAACATTCTGTGACTCTGTGATGCACATCTGTCAAGGGGCACCATTTTCTCCAATAAAATGTCCCGAGACCCTGCATAGAAATGCTGGCTTAGCAAGCTTACTTACATTAACAGAAACATATAAAATAGCTTCTTTTTCACTCATCATTGTTCTGTGTGAGGAGCTGGGCTTTCTCAGACCTTGTTAGTTCTCAGAATAATCATGGACTCATTAAGGCTGAAAAAGACCTTCAAAATCATCAAGATCAGCCATTAACTTAGCACTTCCAACTCCACCACTAAGCCATGCCCCTAAGCACCACATCTACATGGCTTTTAAATACCTCACAGGGACGGTGACTTGGCCACTTCCCTGGGCAGCCTGTTCCAGTGCTTGACAACTCCTTTGGTGGAGAAATCTTTCCTAGTACCTATCCAAATCTCCCCTGGTACAGAACTGGTGCAGCCTCGCCTCTGCTCAGTACAGGGGGAGGATCAGGACCAGGGGCCCTAGTCGTGCTGGTCACCATACTTCTGATAAAAAATGGGTGCCACCAAAAGACATCAGGAACCAGGCACCAAACAAAACCAAGCAGAACTTTTATATGTTACTCACAAACAAATTCATGATGAACACAAGAAACCTCCTTGCCTATCTCTCTTGGACCCTCTCCAGTTGCCACAACTCTGAAACCACTTTTTCCTGTCCTTTTCCCAAGGATTCATGACAATGACAGGCATTTTCCCCAGTGCAATTCCTCATGCACAGGTGCTGCTGTAAAACAGCTCTCATTGCAGGTGTCAGTCTCCCAAAGCCAGGGAGAAGCTGTTGCCCCACAAAGCAGTGGTATGCGTTTACTCAACGGCAGTCCAAGGAAAACTAGGAACAGTTTCACAGCTGTCCTGCAACTGCCCCTTAAGAAACATCTATACAGTGTGTTACTCCTGATCCACTCCATCTCCTCTAATGCAGAAGTAAATGCAGATAGTCTAAACTATGTGCATTAGCAACAAAAAAAGGTCCCAAATCTTCCACAGAGGCTGAACCCTCTTATTCCTTGCCCCTTTCTATAACAATCCTGAATATTAGGGATATCAGCCTTCCAGTCATGCTATTGGTCTGCTTCTGCACATTTTCAGACATGAATTTATTAAAATATTCCTCTGAGAGCCGTATCTATACAAGTGGAGAAAACACCCAAGAAAGCAGTCTCACTAATGCCTGGAATTTGGCTTGTGGAAATGTGCCCTTTGTAGATGTAAATCACAGTCAGTCTCCTTCCCATTCTTTTGCCTGCCCATTGCAAAAATCTTGAAACAAATGCTCCCAAGCAACAAGGCAAAAGCATAACACAAGGGATGGTGTACTCTGCTCCTGGCATGAGTACTGCTAATGGGGCTCACCTGTCCTATAAAGGAAAGCGGATCCTCGCCCAGGAGATAGCAGGGCTCATCGATCGTGCTTTAAACTAGTTAGGAAGGGGGAAGGGGATATTAAGGCGGCTGCCAGGGTTAGGCTTCGGGAGACACAACAGGAGTTGACGGTGGGAAGAGGTAAATACCAACAGCACAGTCGTGGACTTGGGGACGTTTTTCCACGTGAGAGTAGGGAAAATTCTGTGGACTGCCCTGAGTACTCCTCCATGGAGCCACTTTTGCCAGTCCCCTGTCAGAAATCTCGCTGTGGGCCGTTGAGGATACCTACATCTGCTTCACCACTGAACTGTCTTTACACAAATGCACGTAGCATGGGGAACAAACAAGAAGAACTAGAGATCTTTGTGCGGTCGCAGGGCCATGATCTCATCGCAATCACAGAGACATGGTGGGACAACCTGGACGACTGGTACACTGTCATGGATGGCTATGTGCTTTTTAGGAAAGACAGGCTAGGGAAGCGAGGTGGAGGAGTTGCTCTTTATGTGAGAGAGCACCTAGAATGTGTTGAGCTCCACCTGGGGAAGGATGAACCTTCTGTCGAGTGTTTGTGGGTTAAAATCAAGGGGCAAACCGGTATGGGGGACATTGTTGTGGGAGTGTGCTATAGGCCCCCTGATCAAGAGGAGCAGGTAGATAACGCATTCCATAAACAGTTAGAAGTAGCCTCAAGTTCCCGGGCACTGATCCTTATGGGGGACTTCAACTACCCAGATATTTGCTGGGCAAGCAATACGGCCAGTCGTATGCAGTCCAGACAATTTCTGCAGTGTGTTGAAGACAATTTCCTGCTATAGATGGTGCAGGAACCCACAAGGGGAGGGCGGCTGCTGGACCTTGTTTTCACTAACAAGGATGGACTTGTTAGGGAAGTGAAGGTCGGGGGCAGCTTAGGGCAAAGCGACCATGAAATGGTTCAGTTCATGATCCTGG
Organism: Porphyrio hochstetteri; assembly: GCA_020800305.1. Lineage (NCBI taxonomy): Eukaryota > Metazoa > Chordata > Aves > Gruiformes > Rallidae > Porphyrio > Porphyrio hochstetteri. The sequence goes on from CM036907.1 coordinate 108,582,979, forward strand.
GTGGAAGAAGCAAGCCAAAAAGTAGGATAGCTACCCTGAATTTTGGTAGAGCTAACTTTGATCTCCTCCGCCACTTAATGGGGGCTATCCCGTGGGCTATGCTGTTTGAAGGAATGGGAGCCTGCGAGAGCTGGCTAGCATTCAAACAGCACTTCTTCCAAGCACAGGAACGATGCATCCCTTTGAGGACGAAATGGGGAAAGAGAGACAGAAGACCTGCATGGATGAACAGGGAGCTATTGAGCAAACTCAAAGAGAAGCAGAAGATCTATGAATCGTGGAAAAAGGGTCTGAGCACCTGGGAAGAATACAGGAATGTGGTCAGGGCCTGTAGGGATGCAACTAGGAAGGCTAAAGCCCTCTTGGAAATTAAGCTGGCAAGGGACATAAAGGATAATAAAAAGGGGTTTTTTAGACACGTGAACAGTAAGAGGATGTCCAGGGATAATGTAGGTCCCTTGCTGAATAAGGAGGGTGTCCTGGTTACGGGGGATGCTGAGAAAGTGGAGATATTGAATGCTGCCTTTGCTTCGGTCTTCACTTCAAAGGCCCCCCGGGACCCACAGACACTGGATGAGAGTAGGACTGATTGGGAAATGAAGAATTTCCCTCTGGTTCAAGTAGGGGAGGTCCAGGAGCGGCTCAAAGGGATTAATGCACACAAATCCATGGGCCCAGATGGGTTACATCCACGTGTGCTGAGGGAGCTGGCGGAGGTGATTGCTGAGCCGCTCTCTATCATCTTCGACAGGTCTTGGAGGACAGGAGAAGTGCCTGAAGACTGGAGGATAGCCAATGTCACTCCAGTCTTTAAAAAGTGCAAGAAGGAGGAACCTAGTAACTATAGGCCAGTCAGCCTCACCTCTGCCCCTGGAAAGGTAATGGAACAGCTTGTTCTGGATGCCATCTCCAAGCAATTGGAAGAGAAGAAGGTCATGAGGAGTAGTCAGCATGGATTCACTAAGGGGAAATCGTGCTCGACCAACCTCATAGCCTTCTACGATCTCATGACAGGCTGGGTAGATGGAGGGAGAGCAGTGGATGTCATCTACCTTGACTTCAGCAAGGCCTTTGATACTGTCTCCCATGACATCCTGATAGCAAAGCTGAGAAAGCATGGGATAGATGAGTGGACAGTGAGGTGGGTTGAGAATTGGCTGTCGGACCGAACCCAGAGGGTTGTGATTCGTGGAGTAGAATCTGACTGGAGGCCTGTTACCAGCGGTGTTCCCCAGGGCTCAGTGTTGGGTCCAGTCCTGTTTAATATCTTCATTGACGATCTTGATGAGGGAATAACATCCACCCTCAGCAAGTACGCCGATGATACAAAGCTGGGAGGAGTGGCTGACACGCAGGAGCACTGTGCTGCCATCCAGCGAGACCTGGACAGGCTGGAGAGCTGGGCAGTGAGAAACCAGATGAAGTTCAACAAAAGCAAGTGTAAAGTCTTGCACCTGGGAAGGAACAACTGTTTGTATCAGTACAGGCTGGGGGATGACCTGCTGGAGAAGAGCTCAGTGGAGAAGGACCTGGGGGTCCTGGTAGATGACAGGTTGGCCATGAGCCAGCAGTGTGCCTCGGTGGCCAAGAGAGCCAATGGGATCCTGGGATGCATCAGGAGGAGTGTAGCCAGCAGGTCAAAGGAGGTGATCCTCCCTCTCTACTCTGCCCTGGTCAGGCCCCACCTGGAGTATTGTGTCCAGTTCTGGGCTCCTTGGTATAAAAAGGACAGGGATCTCCTGGAAAGAGTCCAAAGAAGGGCTACGAAGATGATTAAGGGCCTAGAGCATCTCCCCTATGAGGAAAGGCTGAGTGAGCTGGGACTGTTCAGCCTTGAGAAGAGAAGACTAAGGGGGAACCTAATCAAAGTTTATAATTATCTGAAGCAGGGGATGCAGGGGGAATCAGCCAGCCCCTTTTCAGTGGTCTGTGGGGATAGGACAAGGGGCAATGGCTGCAAGTTGGAGCATAGGAAGTTCCGCACCAACATGCGGAAGAACTTTTTCACAGTGAGGGTGACTGAGCACTGGAATAGGCTGCCCAGGGAGGTGGTGGAGTCTCCTTCACTGGAGATATTCAAGACCCGCCTGGACGCCTATCTGAGCAATATGAGCTAGGGAGCCTGCTTTGGCAGGGGGGTTGGACCCGATGATCTCTCGAGGTCCCTTCCAACCCCTACAATTCTGTGATTCTGTGATTCTGTGAATTTAAGCGCAGATCCACAAAATTAAGGTGTGCAGACTATGGCCCCTTTTCTGCTCTTCTCTCCTACTCTTCTCCACCTCTGCAAATAAACAGGCAGGGCAGCACCCCATACATCACCTCGTTCGGAAGGGGTTCCTTCAGCGGCTTAGCAGGATAATGGCAGTAGGCTCCTTCTCCTAATCCCACTGGCAGCCCACTGAAGTACTGCAATGCTCCCAGCTAGGAGGGTTACTTTAAGAAGCAAGGTCATACTCAGAAAGGAAATGTCAAGGTCCCCCCCATTCCCCCAGCAAGCCCAGAAAAGGCTTTTTGCTTAACCTCCTTTCATCTTCCCTTGCAGAGCAATCATTTATTCAAACTACAGTTCTAAATGTTTCCTCAAAGAGTTAACTTATCATAAATGAACATGAAAGAAAATGCCCATTTACACTCAAATTATAGAGAAGTCTCTTGTCTTTATCAAGTCTCAAGTGTATTTGCACTTAAAAGCTTCCCCCCTTCCCGCCCTCCCCCCCAAACTAGAAACAATAGTGCAGGTGCGTTGCCCTTCAGTGTACAATGTATTTAGCCTGGGAGGCAGGAAGTTGGTTTCACACCTGTTTCTTCTTTTTATTTGTTCTTGGCCTGGCTAATTTGCCGAATGTCATGATTGGTACAGCTGAGGCTGTCAGAAAGAATTACCACTTTGTAACATGACGGCCTAATTCTGGCAGTTCAGATTTTACAATGATTTGGCTTTTGTTCTTTCTTTCAGTAGCGGTCTGTTTTCTGTATTGTGCACGAACCGAATCCGATCACTAGTAACAGAAAATGTTAGAATAAGATAGGCTGCCTTATTAGATAGCAGGCCCGTTTTGACACCATGCTATACAGGTTCTAAAGACAATGAGGTTATGTCCCCCATATGGCAAAAAAGGGTCTTTCCCAGGCTGAAAGAAATACGTTTTTTCAGTAATTCATAACCTAGACTTTGCAAATTTTTTTGTCAGCATTCAAGGAGTTGATACTCTATTTTCATGTGAATTTTAAATAAGTAACAAGATATGGTAGATATTTAGTAACCATATATTGATTTTGCTTTTAACTTTATTACCCATTCTTGGGTTTTTTTAATGTAAATTGAATTGGGCACTTTCAGAAACCACATTATCATGTTGATGACCTCTCAGGCTCTACAGTTGATGGGTAGGAAATCTTCTCTAGCAGTAGGTCACTTCAACCTGAGAAAGGGCAATTCATGCAATTAATTTTGATTTTTATTGTAAACATTTAAAAAGATCACGGAATCACAGAATCATTAAGGTTGGAAAAGACCTCCAAGATCATCTAGTCCAACTGTCCCCCTACCACCTATATCATTAACTAAACCATGTCCCCAAGTACATCATCCAATCTTTCCTTGAACACCCCGAGGGACGGTGACTCCATCACTTCCCTGGGCAACCTGTTCCAATGCCTAACCACTCTTTCTGAGAAGAAATTTCTCCTAATTTCTAACCTGAACCTTCCCTGGCACAACTTGCAGACATTTCCTCTTGTTCTAAGGCTAGTTATCTGCAAGAAGAGGCTGACCCCCAGCTCACCACAACCTCCTTTCAGGTAGTATACAACCCTGTTAACATCCTCACACACACACAATTTCTTTTTTAGAAGATATAAAGAAATACCAGACTACTGAAAATTCTTATAGCCTACACAGTTTTCTTCCAAGGACTATCTCAATCAAAGAAAGCCCTTCCCAGTATGCTCTGTCTACTTTTGTACTGAAGACCATTAGGGAACCTCTACTATGTTCTATCCTCATATGTCCACACTTCACAGAGCAGGGACTGTACCACAGCACTCATCACCTCAGCTTCTCATAGATTGGAGGCTGCTGAGTTGAAATCTGGAGAGCGGCTGTTTACAAGTGCATGCAGAGACAGGACAGCAACTAATGGCCTTAAACTGAAGGAGGGCAGATTTAGATTAGACAATAGGAAGAAATTCTCCACTGGGGGTGATGAGGCCCTGGCACAGGCTGCCCAGAGAAGCTGTGGCTACCCCCTCCCTGGCAGTGTTCAGGGCCAGGTTGGATGGAGCTTTAGGCAATCTGGTCTAGTTGGAGGGACATGGGGTATTGGAACTATATGATGTTTGAGGTCCCTTCCAACCCAAACCACTCCACGCTTCTATGGTTCTAGGCTGCAAAGGGCTACCTAGCCAGACCTTTGGCAGGAAATTGTGATAGCTCTAGAGCAGCAGCATCCAGAGGGATCTTGACAGGCTGGAAAGGTGGGCCCTAATGAGGTTCAAAACTGCAAAGTGTAAGGATATACAGACTGGGAGAAGAGCTCCTTGAGAGTAGCCCTGCTGAGAAGGACTTGGGGATTCTGGTAGATGAGAAACTTAACATGAGCCAGCAGTGTGCTCTTGCAGTTCAGAAGGCCAATGGTATCCTGGGCTCCATCAGAAGAGGGGTGGCCAGCAGGGACAGGGAGGTGATTGTCCCTCTCTACTCTGTTCTCATGAGGCCCCATCTGGAGTACTGTGTCCAGATCTGGGGCCCCCAATACAAGAAGGATGTGGAACTGTTGGAGAGGGTTCAGAGGAGGGCCACAAAGATGACTGGAGGGCTGGAGCACCTGCCCTACGAAGAGGCTGAAGGAGCTGGGCTTGTTCAGCCTGGTGAAGAGAAGGCTGTAGGGGGACCTCATTGCAGCCTTCCAGTACCTGAAGGGAGCTTATAAGCAGGAGGGGATTCAACTTTTTAAAAGGGTAGACAATGGCAGGACAAGGGGGAATGGATTAAACTAAAGGAAGAAAGGTTTAGATTAGATATTAGGGGGAAGTTTTTTACAGAAAGAGTGGTGAGGTGCTGGAACAAGCTGCCCAGAGAGGTAGTGGATGCCCCGTCCCTGGAAGTGTTCAAGGCCAGGTTGGATGGGGCCCTGGGCAACCTAGTGTAGATCCAGGCCTGAGGTTGGTGGCCCTGCCCGTGGCAGGGGGGTTGGAACTCTGTGATCCTTGGGGTCCCTTCCAACCCATGCCATTCTATCATTCTATGATTCTATTTTCTGGACCCTATCTTAATAGGGTCATTTGCATCACTAAAGTAGCTATATCAGACATTTATAGAGCTGATGTTTCAGAGTTCCAAGTTAGCAAATCTTTTATTGCTGTCATTATCAAGGAGCTTCGGCAATGCTGTTCTCCATCTGCTTCCTCCTTGACAAGATTTATGATAACTCAGGCATCATTGCCATGTTCCATATGAATGCCATATTCAGCCACTCCAAGACTATCAACAGAACACACTTCCCCCGTAGTCTTCATTGAATCTATATAAGTTTATAATAATCATACAGTGATGCTTCATCATTGTAGGCCAGTTGCATACTTTGTCTTCATCAGCCATGTTCATATTGCCAATCTATTTCAAATCTCTGTCACCTTCCTCCTTATGTGACTAAAAAAGAATCAATGTATCTTCTTATGTGAAGGAAAATGCCAATACCTGAATCTCAAGCCAACCTAACTTAATGCCAACGAAGAAAGTTTGCCTTCTGTTTATGCTCTTTTGACCACCTCAGAGTGTGCACTGATATTTTCAGATTCTGTGTTGCTGTGTATTTGGTTGTCATAGGACATTGTCAGCAAGAATGGTTCAATGCTAGTGTGGAAAACATCATCAAGGTGCTTTCTGCACACTTGACATCTGGAGAATGGAGTCTTTATAAACTCTACAGCCTCCAAGAAGACCATAAAAGACAGATGATTCCTGCCCGGTACAGTAGCAAGTTAGTGTGTAGTCTATACTGACAGCTTCCAAAGAATCAACTGCCCCGGATGACATATGCATACCTATATATATATATATGATCTTTGTATAGACATCATGTAAGATACATCTGTGGATTCACTATGAGATCTTCACCTACCCTTCAACAGCATGGCTTCCACAGCATTCAGATTCTGGATTTCCCTTTCTCCTGTCCTGTCCAAATCCCTGTTCCTGCTTTTATAAGTTTTCCCATAAACTTATCCTCTGACTTTTTCTCCTCTGCATACAGCTAACCCTCTATCCTTATAAATGGGCATGATTTCTGGATTGCCGTACCACCTTACACTTAAAATACCTATTGCGAATACTATTTACTCTCCCCTGGTCTCTTCACCCACAGAGCAACAAAATGGAACTGGGTGCCTATTACGTCTGGTTCCACGTGCTCCTCCACTTTTAGAGAACACAATACATCAGTCAAAGAAACACATATCAACACTCACCACTTAAGAATGCTAAAGAAATGAGAAAAACTACTTTCTAATGCCCTGTTGCATTTTACTATCCTTGGCCAGCTCTCCTCATTGGGCTACAACTCTTCTCCTGGTTGAAGGGGATGAAAAATAGGACCAGTAGTGGGTGAAAAGCTTTCCCCAACAAATGGACTGCTGGCCACTGGCACTTCTGTCTGCTGGAGAGTAAGCTCAATTTTCCTAACACAGTCAAGAGAACTACCAGGTTCTATTAAATGCAGACATTTGTTAACGTCCAAAGAAAAAAGTTTTAATGTTACCGAGCAAATACATTGTTTGCTGTTTGTACAGGTGAAATGTATCGGCCCTAGAGAGGCTGCTGGGCCCAGAGATGTTAGATCAGCAGCCTGCACTAGACATTGCCTAGCCGCACCAACTTCTTACTGAAGAACAAGCCTGCAGACCAGTCCTTACTACTGAAAGGAGTCTGGGGGAGGAGCAGTTCAGTCACAGCCCCTAAGGACTAGCTAACCCTGCTTTACTGGGGTCCTATCAGCACAGTGGTATTTTATTTGGGTCATTTAGAACAGATTAAGTGCACATGGAATCCCATTTAAAGCCACAGATGGGGACAGATTGCTCAAAGGAAGATAGGCATCTGACAAACAATCTAGTATTAACACATGTCCATAAAAGGAGAGCAAGAGAGAAAGTCTTCATATTATGGACTGTCTTTCCATGGACTTAACAGAAAGGTCTGCTCCATAGTCTGAATAGAAGAAAAGGGCAGAAAAGAAAATTAATAGACAGACAGACAGACAGACACATAAAGGGAAAGAAATGCAAATTTATCCCAGGTTAAAAGAAAAAATTCACTTCTAACCTTTCCCAGAAAAGTAACCCAAAGAGAAGAGAATGCTATAAATTTTCAGTCCCACGTACTAGAATAATTTCAAGAAACTCTTCCACTCCTCTCCTTCAGTGTCAGCATAGCTGCAAGCAGGTACAAGTTGGTGATATTGAGGGTGCTGTGATAATACTATTACTCTATCTTCAGTAGGTCCAATCTACCGCCTTCTCTTGGACGTAAAATAAAATTACTGGTGAGTTTGCTCCCTGTATGCCCACCACTGCAGAAATGCCAGCCAACAAAGCAGGGGGCTGTGATAGAATTTCAGAGCCATGAAAATCTGGCAAAGTCTTACACAAAGAGTCATTCACCACCAAAGATAAATTGTAGCTCCAGAGTACCTCTCTTTACTCCTAGTTGGAGGCCTAGAACAAGACTGGATATACTTCATGGAATTGTTGTTTTTCACTCCTCCCAGCCTTCTCTTTCATGTTTTGAATGATGTAATCCCAGGATCTCCAGATGGCAGACAGACCTTGATAATGAAAAAGTAGTTGTTTGCTGCCCAATACACTGCTGGGGCATAACAAAAAGATGCTCCTACACTGCCAGAACTGGAGAGAGTGGCTCCTGAAGAACTTCCTTTGAGAACTAAGATTTTTGAAAAATGCAGTGATACAGCTTTATTAGATGGTGCTAAAAAAATTAAGAGCCTGGTAGAACTTGAGTACAAAACAGTCCATTAAAAAAATTAAATATAAATACTGCAAGTATGTTCATATTATATGGAAATATCAGACATAATTGAATGAAAGGCACCACTCCAGAGATCCATAGGATGTTGAGAAATAAAGTGATAAGAAAAATGGTATTTTATACTTTGTATCACAAATTCTTGTTCACAAATAACTGCCATCTGAGCATGCCAGCAGAGGGCTGTATAGCAAAATAACTGCTTAGCTGTGGTGGTTTGACCCTCACTGGAGGCCAGATGCCCACCAAAGTCGCTTTATCACTCCCCTTTTCAGCTGGATGGGAGAAAATATATATTGAGAAGCTTAGGAGTTGAGATAAGGACAGGGAGAGATCATTTCACAATGAGTGTCATGGGTAAAACTGACTCAACACTGAATAAAGGAAAGAAAACTCTCTGATTCAGTGCACTACATTGCACATCCAGTGACACCAGAGTGGGATAATGAAAAGTGCGACCAGATATTAAAGTGCCTCACCCCACCCCTCCCTTCTTAGCACTTAATTTTATTCATGATTTCACTCTCTTCTTCCCCTGCATTGTAGCATGGGGAGGGGCAGGGACTGGGGGAATGGGGGTTTTGGTCTGTTCCTCAGGAGTCGTTTCCCTTTGTATCTGAGGGGATAGTGGGGAGGGCATTACTCACACCCTTCCCTGCTGCAATGTGGGGTCCCACCCACAGGAGACAGTCCTCCACGAACTTCTCCAACATGAGACCTTTTCCACAGGGCTTCAGCTCTTCACCAGCTGTCCCAGTGTGGGTCACTGCTATGGGGTGCAGTCATAAATCATAGAATGTCTCTCAGCCTTTCAGGCCCAGACTGCTCCAGCCTGGCCCTCCACAGGCTCACAAGCCTTTCCCCCTAGCAAACCTGCTCTGGCATGGATCAATCTCTTGCTCATCTTTGTGTCTCTGCCTCTTTCCATGGGCTGCAAGTGCTGGCAGAGGCTTGCTCCCATGCAGGTCACAGCATCTTCTGTATGACTCTGCCTGCTCCAGCGTGGGGCCTCTCCACGGGCTGCAGGGGGACACCCACTCCACCAAGGGTTTCTCCATGGGCTGCAGGGGCATCTTTCTCTCCAGCACCTGGGGCACCTCTTCCCCCCACCATTCCCTGGCCTTGGTGCCTGCGCAGATTTTTACATCTTCTCACTCCCTTCTCTGGTGGCAAAAAGCAGCTGCTTGCATTTTTTTTTTCTCCTAAATGTGATTCCCAGAGGTGCTGTGACCATCACTGTTGGGCTCGGCCTTGGTCAGCAACAACTCAGGCCTTGAGCCAGCTGGTGTTTGCTCTGTGGGGCCTGCAGAGAGCTTCTGGCTGCTTCTTGCAGAAGCCACCCCTGCAGCCCCCCACTTCTCCACCAGAATCCAGCCATGCACAACTACAGCAGTAAAAAGCTATAGAAATACAAGTCTTTTAGACAAATTTTATTTCAGGATTAGATTTTAACAGAATGGGCTGATAGTTGATGCAGATTATTTTGGAAAGGCGATGGCTGGTAATTTAATTGTGTGGGCACAAGGAGGGAAGATTCAAATTCTTTTGGAAGAGTCACTAATAGTAATCTGAACTGGTGAAATTAAATCATGTGATGCAGTCCTAAGGAAACAATTAACTGATTGAAAATTATTAAAAATTATTAAAGTCCAGGATTAGTTTAAGATAATTCTTGTATTCCATATGTATTAGTACCATAAAAAGCATAAGGGGTAAACAGTTGTTTATTTAATGGAAAATGGCATCCACAAATAGCACAGATACAGTGAAAACAGAAGGGCCTGGTTGATCCTGGAGTTTAAGTTACATGAAGCAGGACAAAGAATTTTAAATATCTGCTGTGAAGTAATTGCTATTTGACTGTACATATTTTATTTAAATAGCATTTAAATGTTTAAAAATATTCTTTGTGGACATAATTGTTTTAATATGATCCCATTTTTCTCTGAAAGAAATAATAAATTAAGTTCCCCTAGGATCTAGTGAGATCTTCTAAAGAACTGAGCTGAAACAAAAGAGTTTTGATTAAAAGTTCAGGGATTTGAGCTTATCATGGTTGATCAGAGTTCACGCGGTTTTCATGTAGCTCAGTCCTAGCAAGAGTTCAGTGGTGCTTATCCATTTTTAACCTATAGATTCAAACAGTAAATTTGGGATTTTCTTTCCACAGTTCTCTCTCCTCAAATTCAGCCATACTAAACCACAACGATGACAGGGATCATACTCTGATTGACCTTCATCTGTGTTTTAGCTCCTCAGATATGGTAAGTCTGCCGATTAGAGTTACCGCCCCTTTTTAACAGGAGAGGTGCCTGTTCACAACGCTCTGTTTGACACCAGCCCCATATGCAATACTTTGTTGCATTGTCTGCTGAAGAACCTAAAAATGATGAGAAACTTTAGGCCAGATACTCTTTAGAAATAATGAAGGTGTCAGCAAAGGGGAGAGTTTAGAGAGTTTTCGTATTTGTGTGGTGAAAGAGGATCTGATTATCCCGTGCACTCTGTCTCTCCAGGAGAACTGAGATGGAACTATGTTCATCCCAGCTGTTCAGAATTTCCACCTCAGGTAGGTTAGAATCTAACTGCTGTAGCCTGCATCTAAAACTCTTCCCTTTGATGTCTGTGCATCGTGTTTCTCATTGAAGTCTTGCAGCCCTGCTACAATTTTGACAGGATGAAGCAGGTCAGCTCTGTGGTATATCCCTATGTATCAAGGCCAGGTAGAGAATTTTTGAAGAGAAGTGTAAACAGTGATGTTCATACACAGAAGAACAGAGGATCAGATAAACAACAGACTCTGCCCACAGACTCTGTCATACAGAGGCTGGGGATGACACATTATTTGTTTTGAATTCTCGGAGTCAGGAGCTCTCTTTCTGACTAAGCCCTACCTAAGCTTCCTGTTCCTCTCACTGACTTCCTTTGTGAAATCTAGTTCTGTTGCCTAAGGGGAGTAAAGTTTTACAGCTGAAAATACATCCTTTATAAAAAAAAAACCTTCCTAAAAGCAGAATGAATTTTATCACTTGTCCACATTCAGCTTATGTGTAAATGAACATTACTTCCATCTATTACACCTACAAACTACATCTGAACTTGGAAGACCATTGTCATTTGTACCCTATCAACATTAATGAAGGCTTCAGAACTCCAATAAGCCCCTTGGATGTAATCAAGTTGGTTCTGATTAACCCATGAAATTTATCACTGCTTTTCATAGATTTATTTCTGCAGACATAATTGAGAGGAACTTCTCAAACTATTCAGCTGAGCTATTGCACAAGAATCCATCTCTGTCTTTCTTAGGGATATTGTCTTTCCAAGGCTAAGAAAATGATACACTGTTTGAAAAGTATATGTCATCCTATAAGTGGTATCTTTAGAAGATATAAATGAAAGCATTTAAACTGAAACTGATAAAAAGGCATTGCTTCACATCACCTGAAAAGCTGGATCACAGTCTTCACCCACTCCAAACCACAAGTGAACAAAATTGCATGTGTTTTATAATTGATGCAAAAATAAAATTCATGAAGTTGAAAGGAAAATTGGTTTCTCTTCATGTTGCAGCCTTTTAGCATGCTAGTGGCTTTCCTTACCTTCACCATTCTTCCAATTTTCTGAAAAACACATCTGATTTCTTATAAAATAATTGAATCAGAGATAAGGGAGCAACACAATGGTTCAACAGGGACTTTTTACAGAATTCAGGTTCTCAGCATACGAAGGCAGAGAGGTAACTCAATCTATCATGCTGAGATAACCATCTAAATAATCCTGCGCAGTACTGAAAGAGGTAAACAATTCTTGAGAGCAGACAGGTGGTACAAAACCATAGCAACAGAAGGTCTGGACAATGTGGTACAAATGCAAACAGAACTCTCCATATGTATTTTTCTGTACTCTGCCTAATGTAAAATTGTACTTTAGCTCCAGAGTATTTCAAATTTAAATTAATTTCCTTGTACTTGCCATGTCATCTCTTCATTTCTTGCTACTGTCACCTTCTCATCTGCTGGTTACGGTAAACTTCTGGTGATCAGGTACTGCTCTACCTCCAAACAGGATCTGGCCTCAAACTGTGTACTTATTTGCCTACCAGAACATCCCACCCTTTCTTTTTCTCCCTTCAGACCTGCCACACATTACTGTGTACAACCAGAGTGGGTGCCAGGCTGGTAGATTTTCCTCACGTGTCCCACATAATCAACACAGAGAGAGAAGTGCCAGCAAAGACTTCCAGAGGAAAATATTGTCCTCCTTAGTTCATCTAGTGAATTGATGATTTGGCAGCTCCACAGATATGTACTTTTCACCAATTCCATCCGGATTTTAGGCAATTATGTCAAGAGGACTGTTTCATTGCAATTTTAAATTTTATATGCGAACTGTCTGTCTTAGGCTGCACTTACATTAGCATATTGGTTCAGAGCAGTTGTACAGTCTTAAAATAACCCTCACAGTCATCCCTGCTTACTGCATATTGGCTGAGTTCACAGATAGGTTTTTGTGTTTATAAACCAGATCCCTTCTGGAGGCTGGGCTATAGGTACACACACAAAATGTGCTTTGGCCCTTCACGGGGATATTGGAATCTCAACCAAGAACTGGTCCTTTAGTTATCTCAGAAACGTAGCCGTTGTAGGGATGTTCAGTCCAAGGCACTACACTAATCCTAGACTGAAGCTAAATCCTCAAAGTGCTTGCAGTACAGATGTAAAGGTCTCATACTGATTGCTTTAATCTATGTGCTCTATTGAGTTAAATTATTTGCTAGTATAGTCATATTGTTATGCCAACTGAATTCAGACTCAGACTTTCCTGTCCTTTTCTACTATTTCACTATTTCTGCTTTTCTTCCATTGCTTCAAACTACCATGCACCTCCCTTGGCATTACTTTTCCTGTAATAGCTCTCTTTTATATTTTTCCCACCCAGAATCTTTCCATTTTAGTAATTCAATCCATTAGCAATTACCAAGCACATCTTTGACTAGCAACAAAAGTGAATGTAGCTGTCTACAGCTGAGCCATTGTCGAGACTCTCCTTATAGTCAACAGAAAGAAACAGGCACTTTTGGGGTATGATTCATCTTAACCTACAGTAGACATTGAATATAGGTCAGATGAATCATGTCTTTAAAGTGCCTACTTCTCCTTATTGACTACAAAGGGAGCCTAGTGTGACTAGATCAGACTCAGATCTCCATGCTGCAGCCATCTAAGATCAGCTGTTTTCCAGGCTGTCTTCTATCTTTTCCAGCTTGTTTTTCCTTTAATATGTGCCACTGAAAGCCCTGCAATCTGGAGGAAACTAGATAAAACAAGGGCCCTTGGGTACATGGTTTTCTGGGGAAAAGGAAGAGACATGTGCCCTGAGTAAAGTGTACCTGAACATGTTTTCTGTAGTGGGAGAATGAGGGGATTAGCTTCCAAGAGATGTATATGCTAGGTGATATTTGTGTTAACCTCTTCCACCTGATTCACATCAAAGGACGAAGAGCTCACACCTACTTTGTGCCAGTCTCAGCTGAGGCAACAAGGAGTGGTACTTATACCTCACCCAGATTCAACGCCAGCACCTTTCTAGAGGAGACTACTGTCTGGCTGTGTGAATGGCTGGTTTTGCCAGTGGAAAGATAGATAAAATCAATTAAAGTCATCAGTGAACATTGCAATAATTAATCACTAAGAATCAGAGTATTCACCTCTTGAGGAAAAGGAATGACTTTGGATTTACCCAAAGGTGAAGCGGAGCACTATTTGGATGCAAGTACGTGTCTGCCTATGAAATGAGAAGTGGGTAGAGTGTCAGGCTTTGGTATCACATGCAGATTGCAATTACAGGGCATGTTGAGTGTCTAAGTATTAAATAACAAAACAATTAGTTATTTATTCAGAGGATAATAAGACTCCTTTGGAAATATCCATCTCTTTGCCATTAAAAGCAAACAAAGTGATTATGAACAGTGTAACCATACAATTAATTGATTAAATCCACACTCTATACCAGACCTGCTTTTCAATACAACTTTTATGAATAAAAAATTAGGCTTGTACATGGTGACACATACCTAAGCCTTATGAGCATAAATGAAATTTTTAATTAAAAATGTATGTTTCAAGATAAAAGAGCTTTCTCGGATGTAGGATAATGAAAGAATAAGGCTCCTGACAGAGGTGTAGAGCTCACAAAAATGGCTTTAGGGAGAGGGGGAGGTAATTAAATACCAAACAATGTCTAAGTATTTGATAATTAAAAAAATTATTTATTGTAAGGATACTCCCAGTCTACAGATACAATTCTAATTACACTGCAAAACAAAAGACAGTCAGCAAACTGCAATGTTATGGAAAGTAGAAGGGAGAAAGCAGCCATATTTTCTGTTTCCTGGAGATTCAAAAATATTTTATTTTTCTTGCCTCTTCGGAGGCAAACCCCCAAATTCTTAACAATTACGTTAATTAGAAGACCTGTGATCAAGTGATGACTGTAGAGAATTTGGGGTAAAATAGAGGCCATGGGAGGAAATATGCTGACTGGACAATGGCTTTGGCCACACAGTAGGGTGTATCCTTTTTCAAGTTCCTCGGTGTAAGTTTCCATGTCAGGTGTTAAAAGTTATTTTTTGTTCAAATATATTTTTGTGCGAATAACTGAAAGTTATTTTCCTGAAAATGACACCTCAGGAGAAATGTATTTTATGATTATTGCATAAAGGCAAAAAATTCCATTTTCAGTATTTAAAGTTCCCAACAAAAATAGATGTTGACACTGAAAGATCTAAAACTGGTTATATAGAACACTTGCTGGATATATGAAGAGTCTCACTCATGCACTGACTTACATTTATTTTTTTCCATGTCTTACTGTACGTTTTAGTATAGTGACCAATCTAAATAAAGAATGAGAAACACCAGAGTTTTGAAGGTGCTAAAACCTATCAAGACACCAAACTTGTCAAGAGAGTGAATGAGAAACACATTCTAAGTCAGCTGCAGAGAAACTGAAGTTTTAGACTTAATCCTGTTTTCTTAGTGTGTTCTTTACAACAAAAGGAGAATTTTGTGATTGTTTGTCATAAAAGGTTCGGAACTAATTAAATGCTTTTCTCAGAAAAGAATCATCATTTCTAGCAATGAAAGATGCAGGATGTGAGAAAAACCTATATCCTGACATTGCAGGATGTTTTGTGTTAAAAGTATATTTTTCATGCCTCAGCCCATTTTAAATTTTACAAGCAGTATACTAGTAGAGATTGCCTGAAACTCATAGATTTGGGGGAGGGGGGCAGGTCAGGAGAGGGAAGAACTAATAGCAAATTGTTTGTGATGTTTGATAAAATAATAAGACAGCTCAGACTTTCTCTGTATGGAAAGCAGTCCTGAATTCCCAAACAAAGTGAAATACATAAGTGGATTTTCAAAATATGTGTCACAAGAATTTATACTGGTTGGGGAATGAGAGAGGTTTAGCAAATATTCAGCTGAAGAGCAGTTAGTCTTGTTTTCTGATAAGCTGTCAAAAAACAGCTTTATATTTTGAGCTTGGATGGGCCTAATAGTTTAGTCACCATGTCAAGCATCAGTAAAACTTCATCCTGTCAGCAGTAGACTTGCAGTGTGCCACTACATTTTAAAATGAAGAGTTGGCGTGAACTCTGTTAACCATAACCTCAGGCTCTTCCTGGAACTGTGATACACCCACGCCATGCAGCCTTCACTGAATATCATGTTAACAGCTCTCCCCCATGCACGGCTGTTATACTGTATGTGAACAGCAACAGTCAAATATAAGACTAAGAACCAGCTGCACCCTATTATTCAGTTCACTTTCACATTTGCATACTTACCAAATATTCCCTCAGTGGGATACTCGTTATTTCTAGTATTTTACTTAGCACCAGTACAGACTTTCCCACTAAAACAGGTTTTCATCAGAAAGAACGTTTATTCCTTGAAAAGGCATTGGATCGCAGGCATACATTGCTTCCAATGAATTTCCACTGAAGCACAAGGGACTTTGGCCTAGAATTTTGGAGACTGCAGTCTGAAGGCAGCTCCATCATGTGCACTGCCTTAAGTGCAGGTGTGTCAAAGCTTCCAGAGAACCTTCATGCAGAATTAAGAACCTGAACCGCAGAAGCCCCATCTCTCTCTTTTTTACCTGAAGAGCATGTTAGAACTTAGGGACAAAAAGCTCATGATAAATTTTTAAAAATTTTCTGTTTTTTTAAAAAAAATCTGTTAAAATCTGTTGGGTTGTTTTTTCTGGTTGTTTGGGGGGTGTTCCCCCACAAAAATAATGAAGGAGGCTAGGGACATCATTCTCTGCTCCAGTTTCAGGAATGAAAATTCTTTGTTTGCATGACTTCTACTTCTTGACCAGTAAAAGATACATTTTCTGGCTGGGAGGTCTTAAACTGAAACTGAAATTGTTGCTGAAATCCCTCAGAGACTGTCCCCTGGGAGCTACAAAGTTTGCTAGATTACATAGCAAAGATTTATTTCCAGAAAGAAACAGTACTATAGGCTAAGTTATAAAGTCAAGGCACTTCCTGTAACAAAACAATAATTTTATTTTTTCGTAAATCAGAACAAAAGGAACCTGCAGATTCCTGGCATTTACCACTTTTACAGCAGTGACATATCTTTCAGCACTTGGACCAGTAGTAGCCAGGGTTACTTTTACATGTTGGCTTGCTTTTGGCAGACTGCTGAAGATACACGTATAGTGACAGGCTTGGAGGTCTCCTAAGCCACCAGCATCGACGTGACATCTGGTAGCTCTTACAGCTACCATAGCAGCTGGTAGGGTTCACAACAGAACTAATCACCTTCAATTTACATCTGCTCAAACCCCATGGGACTTAATCCGACCACTGATACAGTTTGTGGTTTTTCTTAGAAAGACATTGGAAAATAAGACTGGGGATAAGCGAAATTTAAATGAAGGCAACAGCAAGAAAAAGGTGAAGCTACAAAACAAATGAAGAAGAAAAAATGAGAGAAAAGGAGTTAGAGGAAGAGAAAACAAATCCCAGTGAAACAGTAAAACAAGCATTGTTACAATACAAATCAGTTACCTATAGTTCCCTAATTGATAAGACAGCCACATCTATTCCTACAGGTACTGCCTTAGTTTTAAAAAATGGAGTTGGGTTTGATTAAGTTAATTCCTCTACAGGCAGAAATGAATGAGGGATGTGAGTGGCTTGAGAGAAACAAAAACAAGGATTCAGTATACTACAGCATATGTATAGAGGAGGGAAAGGGCAAGAGACTCTACAGCAGCATCTGTAAGGGATCATGCACTTCATCAAGTGCTGTTAATAGGACAGCTACAGTTTCCTTTGATTCCCTGCTAAATCCAAACCTGGCAGAAATGAGGTAAAGGCTGTGAGCTCTGTTGCATAGGCACTAGAATCATATCATCATGTCAATACATCAGTTCTGCAAGACAGTGCAAAGAAATAGGAAGTGATGGGACAAGTGAAATCGGATTTCCTTGGGTCACAAATCCACTAGAGAAGCATTGTAAAGAGTTCATCCTGAATCAGAGGCCTGCAGACCATTAGTTTAATCTGAATATGGCTCAAGATTTGTAGAGCACTTTAGACACACTTTAGATACAGCCTATTCCAGTGCTCTGTCACCCTCACTGTGTAGAAGTTCTTCCGCATGTTGGTGCGGAACTTCCTGTGCTCCAATTTGCAGCCATTGCCCCTTGTCCTGTCTCCACAGATGACTGAGAAGGGGCTGGCCAATTCCCCCTGCATCCCATACTTAAGATATTTATAAACATTAATTAGGTCCCCCCTCAGTCTTCTTTTCTCCAGGCTGAACAGCCCCAGCTCACTCAGCCTTTCCTCATAGGGGAGATGTTCCAGGCCCTTAATCATCTTCGTAGCCCTTCTCTGGACTCTCTCCAGGAGATCCCTGTCTTTTTTATAGCAGGGAGCCCAGAACTGGACACAATACTCCAGGTGGGGCCTGACCAGGGCAGAGTAGAGGGAGAGGATCACCTCCTTAGACCTGCTGGCCACACTCTTCCTGATGCATCCAAGGAAATTATAAACCAAATCAGTTTAAATTAATTCAGTTTAAATTTTCTGGCTTATAACTTTATCAGTGATCTGGACAAGGTGATTGAGTGCACCCTCAGGAAGTTTGCAGACAACACCAAGCTAGGCAGGAGTTTTCATTTGATAAAGGGTAGGAAGGCTCTACAGGGGGATCCAGACAAGCTGGATCAGTTAGTCAAAGCCAATTGTATGTTCAACAAGGCCTGGGCCTTGGATCACGGCTTTGCTTGGGTCACAACAACCACATGCAATGCTACAGGCTTGGGAAAGCTGGAAAATGGCTGGAAAGCCTCCTGGCAGAAAAGGACCTGGGGATGTTGATCAACAGCTGGCTGAATGTGAATGAGCCAGCAGTGTGCTCAGTTGGCCAAGAAGGCCAACAGCATCCTGGCTTGTATCAGAAATGGTGTGGCCAGCAGGACTAGGGCAGTGGTTGTCCCCCTGAACTTGGCACTGGTGGGGCTGCACCTCAAGTACTGTGTTCAGTTTTGGGGCCCTCACTGCAAGGAAGACACTGGAGTACCAGAGCATGTCCAGAGAAGGGCAGTGAAGCCAGTAAAGGGTCTAGAGCACAAGTCTGATGAGGAGAAGTAGAGGAAACTGGAGAAAAGGAGACGTTATTGCTCTCTACAGCTACCTGAAAGAAGGTTGTAGCCAGGTGGGTGTTGGTCTCTTCTCCCAAGTAACAAGTGATAGGATGAGAAAAGATGGCCTCAGGGTGTGCCGGAGAAGTTTTAGATTGGATATTAGGAAAGGGTTCATAAACCGTTAGCAAAAGGGTTGTCAAGCACTGGAGCAGGCCGAGGGAAGTGGTTGACTCACCATCCCTGGAGATATTGAAAAGCCATGTAAATGTGGTACTCAGGAACATGGTTTAGTGATGGGATTGGAGTAGGCTAATGGTTGGGCTTGATGATTTTGAAAGTCTTTTCCAATGTAAACAATTCTATGATTCTATGATAGATGAAGCAAATCTACAGATTCAGCTTTTAATTCAAGAAACAGACTGTGGGAAATTAAGATAATTAGTGACTGATGTCAACTGGGCTGAAGAGCTCAAAGACTCATATGTGAGACCTGGAATTTGTCAAGTTTATGAATTTGCCTGTCATTCATTTTCCAATCAAGAGAAAACATGTTACATCTAAGTGGATAAATAATTACCTGAGAAGGGTTATTAAAAGCAAGCGGAGATTCTATAGGTAACAGAAAAAAAGACTGAAAATACATCTCTTGAGAGATATATATTTTTTTTGAAGGTGAGAAAGTGAAGGGACAAAGTGAGAACTGCCATAAAGCTGAGTTACATATCACAGCAAAATTTAATACACATATTCTCAATGTCGTAGTTTAACCCCATCTGGTAACTAAGCACCACACAGCCACTAGATAAAGTCCAGGTAACAAAGGAATATTTTGCTCCAGTTTGCAATGAAATTAACACGGAATGGGAACAGGAGCAGGGAAGAAAGTAATGAGAAATGAAATCATTAAAATGAAAATTATATCCAAGCCATAACCCAGAGTTCAATCTGAAGAAGGTACGGGAGGTGGGGAGGGAAAACCATCTAGATCAAAAGAAGTGAAACCAGAAATTTAAAGGCTCATATCTGGGATTTTTATAGAATTGTTCAAATCAGGTAGAATATAAGGAAAGACTATCAAATAAACCAGAAATATTTAAGAAAGGGAAAATTAGGATTCCATCAGTGGGGTCTCAGAAATTAGCATGGTTTAGAATGTAATTTGAAGGACATAATAAATTTTCATGTAATTATATAGAAAATAGAATAAACAGTTACGGAATATCAAGAAATATCTTTTAAATGAACAGTATATTTCTTTTTTTTTAATAAAAAGAATTTATTCAAATTTAATCTAAATTATAGGTCATCTATCTAGACTGCTAAATCATTTACGTTTACTTTAGACTGACAGTAACAGAGGAGCTAAGTATATCTAAGAATTGTACAGTCAATACAATTAGAGCCAACTAGAAGATGGCAACAGTTTTTACTGACGGTGACACTTGTACTTGAGGAACAATATTCTGAAAGTTTCTTAAAAACTTATGAGACACCAAATAATTGAATGTTTTCGCAAATAACAGCATGAAATACAAGAACCTACAAGTTAAACTTGGGTGCTGATATAAAGCTGAGAGACACCATCAGTATGGAGGAGAACTGGAATATCACACAGCAGAAGTGTTATATTGACCCTGAGGACTTTACTAATAGGAATTCATGAATTACCTAATTAATACGACATATGGAATTTCCTGCAATTACAGGTTTATAACAAGAATAATTCCTGTAAGTTAGGAACTCTTAGGTATTAGTGACAGCAAGGAGGAAGGTCAGTGTGATCATTTCAGTATTGATCAACTGGGGATTCATCTGACCTAACTTCAGATGTCTACAGTGTAGACGTATTTTCCCTAACTGCTTGACCCAGCCTGCTTTTGCAGTCAAAGGAGACAAACAGGCACTTCCAGACATTATTGATCTGACCTTTTTCAGACCTTCGCTTCAGAATGAGATGAATTATTTCTCTCTATTGATTATGAAAGGAGTCTAGACATGTGCATGAGTTTGAGATGTCTACACTGTGAATATGCTTAAAGGAAGTAGGTAGGTAAAGCCAATATGAAAAAGACTAATGCAATATTCTAATATTTTACTAAAGCAAGGATTGGTTTTTGTTTGGGTTTTTGGGATGTTTTTAACTAAGCACTATGAAAAACTTTATCTGGAATACTGTGTAAAAGCTTAGTATTTCACAGTCCAGGAAGATACATTAAAATCGTTCATAAAGAAGGAATAATGGGATGATCTGGGGAAAGGAGAGATTACAATATGAGAGGAGGCTAAAGAATCTTGTATTGTTTGGTTAGCAAAATACAGCCTAAGAGGAAGTATGATTGCTTTCTATAAAGAAATTGGTTATGGTGAAAATCAGCAAAGGAAATAATGCTGCTGAAGCTGAAGGCTATAGGGTACAAATACAGCTAGGGTACAAATACAGTTGGATAGCTCAATTCTCACCTTCACTCCTTTGTGTTCATTGCCTACTCATCTGCTCATGTGCAATTTTCTTCACTTCCAGGACCTCTTTGGGAAGAAATCAACCAATTCCCACCAAAACAAAACATAGGAACCCTCAAGAATCCCCAGCACACATATGCCACAGACCAGAGCATACATCTACTCTCTATTTCATGCTATGGAAAGGCTCTTCTATGGGCTGCAATAGAGTCCTCACACTTTTAAATATGATGCACCAAACCACCCCTACAGACAAAACCAGTCATGTTTTCAATGTATGTGAACACTGTATGGGCCATTTGGTGTGGATGAGGTTCATCTGCTCATCTGCAGAGAATTAGCGTTGAATATCAACCCTTCTGTTGGACCAGGGGAGTAGACGTCACTTTGTGGCATGGGTGTGCTTAGCAATGTAGCTGCAGCCAGTGTAGAAGATGGATACAGAATGGCCATGAATGGGTTCATAGTGAAAAATAAATAGTTTTAACCATCACAGGAATGAAGCTAAGAAACAGTTTTCCAACTGCTGCTGTGAGGACAAGAAACTAATCAGCATCAAAAGGAAGCTGATGCGTTTTGTGATGCCTGCCACAGCAGGGAATGATTTTAGGCTGGGTCTGAGCTGTCAGGTCCTTGACCACGAATCTCCTGTTCTTCCAGTAGACATACTTTTCTCTTACTCTCTAGTATATGACAAATGGTGTCTCAGTGGAATTCTTCAAGGGTAAGATGGAGTCTGGTTCACTTTTGCATCATGCCCATTGCAATGATGTGTGCTTTCAGTCCTGTTTTTGGTTTTCCTATATGTTTCCACTTGCTAGGAAGTTTTACAAAGAGCAGTCTCTTTTCTTTTTTTTTCTTTTTTTTTTTTTTAATGTGAAGAGCAGTCTGAGAGGTTCAAAGAGTCTCAAATGCCAAGAAATCATCCCTCACCTAATTAAGAGCTCATTTACTCCAAACAGAATTGCTACAGTGAGCTACAGACTGTTTCTGATCTGCTTGGAAAACACCTTTTCTGATGATGCCAGATAAAATACCATGCACAGGATTTTGTTCAAGCACATATACTTGGTTCTCTTTCACATGTAATGAAGATAAAAGCTCTATCTGCACACGGGTTTTGTGAATATCTAACCATATGCACTTGTCTACATCTATATACACACAGACACATAAATGCAGGCTATATTAGCAGTCCGTGAAGAAGGCAAGCAAAATCGTCTTTCTTCCTTTTTTTTCTTTCACATCCCTTTTAATTTTCTTTTCACTATTCCTTTTTTCTCTATTTTCTTAGCCACGTTTCCTACAAACATAGTGTAACAAGGTACTTAAGCACACACTTAACACCGTAGACCTACTTAGCATATATATAGAGCACATACTTATGCATTAATTCAGGTTCCTAAACACATACACCGGTGCATATTTTCCAGGGCAGGCTAAGGAACAGTAGCCCTCCTCCCTCCTTCCCCTCTCCCCATCACCTACACTGTCCTTCACAGCATGTTTCCATCACATCATGTTTCCATGTGATGTGGTTGCAGCGATGTGGATGTACGCCCTTCCCTGCTCACACTGTACTTTACTGAACAGTCGACTTGACAGTTGTAAGAATCATCCTGAGCTCTGGGCTAAATCTGGTGTCAGAGCATCACAGTGCCTTTTATTTACTGTTTGTAATGAATAGTGCTTGGGATTTACCTGCAACTGTCACGGACAAGCTCCTACTAATGAAATGTGCGCTAGTGTCAAAAAGGAGAGGACTCCCTTAGTTTGTTTATCACCTCATTAGCAAAATTAATTAGCGAAAACACTTCACCATGACAATCACAAATGAATCCCCAGGATATCCACCTGTAGATTTTAGGATGAAACCTTTTCCAGAAGAACTGTTTTCTCTGGAATCTGAAGTTAACTCGAGCACTAACCCCTTTCAGCTTTTCATTTTCTATGTGCTTGCAAGGACGTAAGAAAGCTCTGAAAATAATTTGAAGTGGTTTATGTATTCACTATCTGCAATACTTTGCAAAGCTTCTTCATAATTGTGCATTTCAAACACAAGGATAACATTCAGCAGTATAAAATCTTCAGGAATAATTAACTTCTAAATTGTGTACTCAGAAAAATATTTACAATCCTCTACTGTATAAATGATAGCTTGATGCTAAAAACACAAAACCAGAGCAGAAGTATATAGATTATGGATTCTCTGGTCACCCTTAAAAGCAAAGCATAATTATATTAATAAAATGAAAAGGGAACCTGAAAGTAAAGGCAGAAGTCACACAGTAAAACCAAACAAAAATGTGTTAATTAAATGCCAAATCAAACCGGTGCTTTTTTAACAAGATTTTAGGTCTTGCAATGATTTGCTTATTCTGCTAAACAAAAGGGAAGGAGTTTCACAGCATGGGAGCGGAGAAGAGAAACACCCTAAAACGACATCATCTATTTAGCAAACAGAGATGGGGAAAGAATTGTTATTCAGCTAATAAATAGGTATTGTTTTCTTTAACTACTGGTAAATGTGCACCAGAATGAAATCGAAAATATTTCAGTTTTGCTGTCTTATTCCCAGCCCCTTGCCATTCTGTTCTGTTCCAAACATTTTGGCAGCTGCTAAGCAGCCAGCAAATGTGAGTGACGTTCCAGAGAACGGGATGACCTTGCCACCAGTAAATCCATGTGGACAGGTTGGAAGAAAGCTCATGTCTACAGGGCAAGACAGACAGATGACAGTTTTTTCCCAGGGTAAGACAACTCACTTGGTGGACACAACAGACAATCTGGCTACTGCATCTGTAATCCAGATGGTCATTAGTATTTGAGAATGGCTCACTATTACTGAGCCCAGTCTAGTTCATTTAATGTAGATGACCTTCTTTGCATCACCTCCAAACCAGGCAGTCACTTCTTGCCTAGAGGACCCCAAGCTTTCAGTATGATGAGCATTAAAGAATGCTACTGCATGCAGACCCAGAAATTTAGTTTTGCTGGTATTTGTGCAGTTTATAAAAAGTACATCAGAAATAATATACTGCATTTTGAGACATACCACCACACCCCATGACATGTTTCTAGTCTGCATAATTTGAGTACAGTGAGGGGTTTTTTGTTTTTCTTCCTTTTTTTTTTTTGTGAAGCTATTTGAAGTTCAGATTTTAAAGTGATAAAAGTGGGCAGAGTTTCTTTAAGATTATCAACTGAAAAGCCAAATCTTAAAGCTCTATTTTAGAAACCACGTAGAGAGCAAGCTTTCAGAGGGCTGAAAGAACAAATATAAGAATTCTGGATACAAAAATAGTTTGCACTCTTTTCTTGAATTTTAGACTATTACTGCTTGAAATTCAATATTATGTTTTGGGCAAAAAGTACGTTGTTAAAAGATTTGGGAATGGATTAAAACAAAATTTCCCTCAAACTATTCTCCTAACAACTTGCTTTGTTTGTAGGTATTTCACCTGGCATCATCAGAAAACTGCAACTCTGGGATCCTTCTTTGCTTTTCACTGATTTCACAGTTCATCTGAACAGTTCAAGTATTTCAGCAGATTTGAGAGGGTATCCTCTAAACCCTTTCTTCATTCCTGTAAGCATTTGTGCATGCTTTTCTTCATCCTTGAGATGGGAGTTAAGATTTTAAAAAAGAGTGATAATTGTAACTGGGTCAGTACTTACAGTTTACAGTGCAAGCATATCAAAGGGATGA
Organism: Porphyrio hochstetteri; assembly: GCA_020800305.1. Taxonomy (NCBI): domain Eukaryota; kingdom Metazoa; phylum Chordata; class Aves; order Gruiformes; family Rallidae; genus Porphyrio; species Porphyrio hochstetteri. The sequence continues at coordinate 108,607,866 of CM036907.1, forward strand.
TGCTGATGTCCATAAGGTGATATTTATCCACCTGCGCAATTAGGTGACACGTAAAGTCACCTACAATGGATACCCAAAAATTGAAATGCTTGTGTTTGCCCTTTACTTAAAAAGTGCTGCTCATTGAATTTAAGAACATGGATAATTTGCTTTCAGCTCTTACAGATTTCCAGGATGATGTGGGACAGGTAACATAAGATACTGAAAGGTATTTTGATGCCTAAAATTTAACATGGATTTACTTAGGATTCAAGAGACCTAAACAACTAAGCTGTATCTCCAAGGAAGTATTTAGGCTGATTAGAAAGATTTAAGCATGACTGTAAGAACTGTAAAACCTCAACCATTTGGATTATGTAAGGAGGGAGTAAATGCCATGTTGTTTGCATTAGAAGGGCACAAAGCTCTCAGTTGCATCACTAGCCATGATGATTTCTCCACTGGGGTTACAGGAAAGGTAACAGCAACATTCAGTATGCTGGACTGTCAAACCAGGTATTTTAGCTCACACTTATACACCCTTGAAAATGACACAAAGCATCAAATTCAGGCTGAAATCAAGCTCGTGGTAGTCTTCTCCACTTTAAACAATTGAATTTCATCCAGAAAATGGGTAACATTGTCTTCAATGTCTAAAGACGGTCCAAATTACTTCTGTCCACACCCAGAAGAAATGTCACCTGATTGTGCACTGGCCTTGCTTGCTGTCCTTCATGCTGGAAGTGGGTCACTGTATGCAAAAGCATGAAAAATTCATGGTACCAGAGAGAGGGAGAATAAATGAAACCATTCTGGATTTATAGCCCACTGCCGTAAAACCCTGGAAATGAGGAATCCTAAATTTTGTTCCTTGCTTCAGGGATGACAATTGCTTTTTCAACTAAGAGTCTTTGGATGCTTGAACAATGTAGTGTTGGAGCATGGCTCCATGTCTCAGTTACCGTTCTCTAGAAAGCAAGAAGACTTCCTTTCTCCTGCCCTTTATCCACCCTGGCATTAGAGTAGCATTTCCAAAATAGAAATTCCCAGAGTAAGGCCAGCTATTTGTAAAACCCGTGTGGAAAAGCTCCATGTAATGAGGCATGTTGTATACTAAAGACACCTTTTTCTCAGCTACAGACCCACTTACCCCTCCGTTAAACATCCAAGAACAACATCTCTATATATGTTGAATATCTGTTCTAGAAAAGCCCAGTAACTCCTGGCTGTAGTTACCTACCATGTTCATAACCCAGTTCCTAGGGAAGTAATGCAGTGCAGAGGCACAGCTGCCACCTCCCTGTGTCATCTGGGCTCATTGTCAGACGGGAATGCCCCGGGAGGCACAGCTGATGTTTGTGCTCCTGCACAGATGGGCTTCCCTTCCTGCCCTGGTGTTTGCTGGAGTCCTGGAGTGGGGGCTGCTGCAGGGTGGAGCTGAACCATGATGTCCCCCAGCCACCCTTGTCCTCCACTATCCCTTTGCAGTGCTCTGAACCCTTTTGCAACACATACCAAAACCCCATCTATGTTGTTAAAAGGTCAGTTCAGGAATCAGCAGCATCAGCAAGAGGAGGACATTCCCCAGCTGTCAGGGTTACATAAAGGGGGAAAAAACACCCCCAAAAAACCAACACCACACACACAAAAACCCCAATCCCACAACAGTTAAAAAAATGAGGGAAGTACTACAATACCGCTGGATTTCATTTCACTTCTCTTTACATCCCCCGACTCGTTTTCTGACAGTGTTTATAGAGTTTCAAGAGGGGGAGCTAGTTAGCTAACAGAATCTAGGTTGTTACAAAACTTCCTTGACAGCAGACCACAGCTTTAAGATTTTAGGTGAAACAGACTGAAAACTGAGTTCACAGCTTCAGACTCATCACTGAGAAGTACTTTGTATGGCATTGCTACTCCTGCTTTCCCCATAAACCTGACTGATTATTGAAGATATCACATAGACACAGCATGAAAGCTGATTATGTCTTGACAAGCGAAAAAACATAAACAGAATTTTTAATCACGAGACACACAAATGAGCTTGTAAAAAGCTTAAGAATGTATAATATACAGATCTAAATAACCGAGGGAATATAAGCTTACATACAGAATGACCTACAACTGAAATTCTTGCATCAAAGATTTTAACATAGTACAGAAATTCACAGAAGAAATGTTGGGGAGGAAAAGAAATCTAGGCAGATGAGGACTTTTGCTCCTAACAAGATGAAATACATTCACTTGTCCTTAAGAAACGTGGAGGAGTCCTGGGCCTTTGCAGAACGTCATACGGGTTTGCTCATTACATGGCACAGCAAGTAACTTTTACAGCTCTCGCTGTCTTTGAGAACAAAGATCAAACATAGTCCCTTTGTGTGGTTTATCTCTTCATTCGCTCTTCTTCCTCAGTTATAAACTCCCCACCCACGCACACACCTGTGTGCTCCTCTGCCCTGGAGGTGCTGTAAGTGGCAGAGCCCTGACTTCTCTGCTCCTCCCCAGGCAAACATTCGCACGAGCCTGTAACTCCAGTAAGGGAGCTCGCTGTGAAATCACATGCAAGGCTTTTTGCAAGATCACTGTTCTACTCCCCAAACACAACATTCTTTTTTTTTTCCTTAGATATACTCCTTTAATTGAAAATGTTTTGGCGAAATTGCCAGGTGTTACTTCAGTCCCTGGAAGCATTCAGCAGGCTACAAGTGTTAGGCTGCAGTTGTCCCATCCAACTCTATCAAGCCAGGCAGTTCAAATGGCAAATGACTTCTGTAAGCCCTCCTTCCCACCAAGCTCTCACATTGAGACCTGGCAACAGCGGAGCTCTGAAAGGTCCGTGCTGTGCTCTGAAAGTTACACGTGGTGACTCTTGTTCAAAAATCGTGTTTGTTTCTCATCCTTGCTACAAAGCAATACCATGACAGGTCAGGTCCCGCTGCAGCTAACTGTTGCCAAACACCGACTCCATTCCCCTCTATTCCAGTTCTGACTCTAGCTTTTATAAACAGTGTTTCATGGCCAAAATAATTTGCTGAGCTGAAGCAAGTAGCGTATCACATTGCTGTTGTCAGAGTTCCTCCACAGATCTGGGAGGAAAATCTCCCACAAGCTGGTACACCTACTCTTGGTTTCTTCCATGAAGGGACAAATCTTCTGCTCTGAAGTAAAACTGATGGTATTTATATGTGTCTCTTGCTAAGAATGAAATGTTGATGTCAGTAGAATCGCTGTCAGTGATTTCTTTCAAGTCTTGAATTGTAAAGCTACTGGGGAATCTAGGAATATAGTGAAAGTCCTAAAAAACTCCAGGATTTCATATCCAGGAAATATGAACTTTTTTTTCTGTCTTTGCATTATTTTCTGTTTTTATTTTCTGAGCCTTCTGATGTAACTTGCTTTCTGCTTTACATGTCATCTGCTTTACAGATCAGCCTTCCTCACTTAGACACATGTCAAAAGAAAGTAAGAGGTGACTGTTATTCACAGAAATGACAATATTTTTGGTACACTTGCCAAAAGATTCCACTCTAGATATACAAAGCTATAAGCAAAGGAGATCAGTTCAGAACTATCTGTCTAGCCACTGTAGTCATTGTATCCCAAATGCTGTTGTGGCTTTTCCCAACCGAAAGGGGAATTTAGTTGCTTTATAAATACTAATAGTCAGTGAAGGATGCTAATAATAGGAAAGGGGAGGGAGTGTGTAATACGAAACTACAAGAGCAATATTAAAGCAAATAATAACTTCAATAAATTGCAATAATAAAGCAAAATAAATAGTATTCCATTTCAAAGTGTTTTACCACTTGTATTTTATTCCTGGAGACAAAGAAGCAATTGTGGCTCAGTGAGGGTACTCAGTGATCAGTGCTTGTTAAGGTGATCACGGTATGTTGCAGACTTGGAAGATGCAAAACTAGTGATGCATTTTTATTCAGGCATGATACTTAAACTTGAGAGTGCTTGGGTCTCATAGTGGACGGAACACTATTTATTTATTTATTTATTTATTTATTTATTTATCCTAACAATGAGCTTGGAAGGGGCCTCTGGAGAACATCTAGTCCAACCCCCCTTCTAAAGCATGATCGCCTAGAGCAGGTTGCACAGGATTGCATCCAGGTGGGTTTTGAATATCTCCAGAGATGGAGAATTGACAACCTCTCTGGACAGCCTGTCCCAGTGTTCTATCACCCTCAAAGTAAAGTTTTTCCTCATGTTCAGAGAGAACTTCATGTGTTCCAGTTTGTGCCTGTTGTCCCTTGTCCTCTTGCTAGGCACAATGGAGAAGAGCCACTTCCTCTAGACATCCATCCTTTAAATATTTATAAGCACAGATCAGATCCCATCCAGGTCTTCTCCAGACTAATCACAGCTCTCTCCGCCTTTCCTCATACAAGAAATGCATCGGTCCCCTCATCATCCTTGCCACACTCTGCTTGATTCTCTCCAGTAGTTGCCTGTCTTTCTTGAACTTGGGAGCCCAGAACTGGACACAGAACTCCAGATGTGGCCTCACTGGGACAGAGTAGAGACGGAGGATAACTTCCAATAGTCTTCTGGCCATGCTCCTCTCAATGCACCCCAGGACACTATTGGCCTTCTTGTCCATGAAGGCACACTTCCAGCCCAGGGAAAGTCTGTTGTTCATCAGCACTCCCTGGTCCTTCTCTGCAGCACTGCTTCCCAGCAGGTCAACCCCTAACCTGTACTGGTGGGTGAGGTTATTCCTCCCTAGGTTCAGGACCCTATGCTTGTCTTTGTTGAATTTCATTTGGTTCCTCTCCACCCAACACTCTGGACTGTCCAGACCTCACAGAATATCAGTGCAGCCTTCTGGTGTATCAGCCACTTCTCCCAATACTGATCATCAGCCAATGTTCTGAGGGTACACTCCAGACTCTCTCGTCCAGGACATTGATGAATATGTCGAATAAGACCAAACCAAGTGTTGACCCCTGGGGCACACCACCGGTTATAGGCCTCCAACTAGACTCTGTGCAATTTATCACAACTCTCTGAGCCCTGCTAGTTCTCAACCCACCTCACTGTTCACTCATCCAACCCACACTTTTAAGCTTGCTTACAAGTACGTTCAAAAACCTTGCTGAAGTCCAACTAGACAACATCTACGTCTCTCCCTTCATCTACCCAGCTATTCATCCCATCATAGAAGGCTATCAGACTGGTCAGGCATGATTTCCCCTTGTTGAATCCATATTGACCAGTCCTGGCAACCTTCTTCCCCATATGTTTATTTATAATCCCTAGAATAAACAGTTCTATCACCTTTCCAGGGATGGAGGTGAGGTTGGCTGGTCTGTAGTGTTCTGGATCCTCCTTCTTGCCCCTTTTAAAGACCAGAGTGGCACTGACTTTCTGCAGACCTCAAGTACCTCTCCTGTTTTCTATGACCATTATACTTGTCTTCTGTCTGTTGATAAAATGCAGTTTTCTTGTTGTCCATGGGCATTTGCAAAAGTTCTGGAGAAGAGGCACTTTGTCCAACAGACACTTACCTACCAGCCAGCCAGGCAGATTGTATGACAATATTTCTAGGGCACTGAAGGTGCAGAAGCAGAGTGTAACATGGATAAGCTCTGAGCCCAAAGGGAAGCAAGTGTCAGAGGAATCTTTGCAGATTACCTTGTGAGTAGATATACTGATTTTAATCACTTTTGCATGGCAAATTGCATCATCGTGGTTGCACAACATGGTTCACAGTTATGAAGCAAACTCTCCCTGAGCTCTTTATGAGTTTGAAGTAGAGATCTGAATTACTATTGTCTAAAAATTTTCTGAAATAGAATTTAATATTGTTCCTACAAACATCAAGTTATTGGGTTGAAACCAGTGTGTTATTTCCTTTGCTATTAAGAGTTTCCTACTTTGGGAAAATAATGTTCTTGATTTCAGCTGAATGGTTTCCTTCGAGATATAAGATGAGGCACATCAAATCACATTTTTAATAATTATTTGGATACTGTTTTCTGCCTTGATGGGTGTACTGAAAATATGACGTTGACTGCCAATAGAGAGAGAGCTCATCATTCGTTGTCTCCATGGATGAAGTCAGGCTGTTTCTAGGTTCTGAGAAAGGGCATTAACATTGTTTAGAACACGAAACCTCAGGTGAATTTGTTTCATACTTAGATCAAAGTCTTTCCACTCTTTGGGATGGGAAAGGTATGTGTATATCTGCTCCTGATCTCCTCCTTCCCTGCCTCTAATCCTTGCACTAGCCAAATGCTGTAGTCACTGATTAGATAAGACCTTTGTTCACAATGTGGTGTTTCAAGTTGACATCAGCCCTGGCTTCAGAAAATCAAACTGATGAACAAAGCAGGGGAAACATGACATGTAGAAAGCAATAAACATTTGTATTGTTCTGTCTCCATCTTGCTATACAAAACGGTCCTTGAATTAATTCTGTCTGCATGGCAGCAGCATGGGGAAGAGAAGTTTCATGATAAAATAAAGACAAAGGGCCAGGTTGCTCCTTTCCAAGACTGGATCCCCCAGGAAGGCCTGTGTGGCATCACAAAGAGAAGGCTGGAGTCCCCATTTTAGTGGTCTCTCCTAGGACAGACAGCTCCGGGTGGTTCACCACCCTGTTCTTTACTTTGTCTTCACTGACCACAGTCAAAGAGCAGATGCCATAGCACATAATCACAGAATCACATCAACCACCAGTCTGATCCACTTCTGCAATCCCTAAATATTTATTCTATCCTGTTACCTAGTTAATTATCTTTTACCACCATTTTATAATTTTCTTCTATGATAAAAATACAAAAATTAGTACCAGCATTTAAGATTCCCCAACAGAATATTTTCTCCTGTATAGAGATTTTTGTAACATTTCTATTTTCTTGCTTTCTATTTGGATTCCATGGCTTTTACAATTATATTAGAATGGGGCCATCAGCTGAACAGCAGTGAACTTGCAAGCTGAAGCCTACAAGCTTTGTAAGACTTGTTTACCAGGCTTGTGAATTCTGGCAAAGAGGCAGCTGTAGATTTTCAATTAAATTAACAGATTTGCATAGAGCCCCCATACCTGACCTGAGCTGTTTGCTATTAGGAAAATTACTGCATTCCTCTTTCAATTCCTTACCTTTCTCAACTGTTAATATAAGCAGTTAAACATGATTGCTTTTAAACACACGGGCTACATTCCTTCCTCCTAGGCCAGTAATAAAATTTTCATGGGTAGTTCAAAAGTCCTTCTACACAGCAGTTTGACCATAGAGGGGCTGTCTAGAAAATCCAGTGGATCTGTGGTAAGCATATCAAATACCAGGGAGTTAGATATCGTATGTTTAGAGATCCAAACTCTTCTATTCACAACTTTCTCCCAGCCTCCAGAGTTGTGTGTCTGTCATGACATCATGCCTCTTAATTGTTTCAGCCAGGGATCTTCTTTGTATATCAAGTGCTTCCATGCAGCTCAGGGGTATTAACTCTAGGATTTCTGCTGGTCTGGAGAAGTCATGATCCACCACAACCGTAACTATCTCATGGACAGACATTTCTCTTTTGCTTGCCTAGCTTTTACCAGATAAAGAGGTGTCTGAATTCCCCAAATAAGTCAACAGCCCACTGGCATTTTGCAGAGTCACTCACACTTCATAGATCCCAACAGAAGCATTCTGTGGACCCAAGTCTTCATTTGTGGTTCAAGCTGAGTATTCCTAAAGAGGATGGGATGGCGGGGGCAGGGAAGTCAACCCTTCAGATGACAGTGTCATGGTCCTTTAGTACCTTTTGTATGTGGAGTTTGAAAGGCAACTGGCTATTACTGAAGTGCCTACTGGAGCTTGTTTGCAGGTACAGTACCAAATTTCCAGCTGCCTGGGTGGCATTACCCTAATTGCCAATTGGCATTTGTACTATGTACACAAAAGGTGTCTTGTGACTGCCCATAAGTGATGTCATAGGTACGTCAATAACCTTCAGTAAATACACAAAATCTGACTTTTATCCTTTCTCTTACAATTTCCATTACATAATACCTAAGAGACTCTCCAGGCATTGCATTTCTAAGGTGATTAGTGCCTTTCTTGAGAAGCTAATGTCACTCGGCCTCTGGCTCCATGCCTTACAGCTCCACAACTGGTGCAAGTATTAACCATCCAAATGGCAATGCTTGTTGTGCCTGCTGCCTGATCAAACTGCTACATAAATGCCTAAATGCAAATTGCTTTAGAGTCACTCTAAATGCAGAAAAATATTGCAGAATAATTAGAAAAAAGGATTTTCCCCCTCTTATCTCCCAATAAAGAACACGGAAAGCCTCCAAGCCAAAGTTAGCTTTCCTGAGAATTCACAATTAAAATCTTAAGTCTTCTCTGTGTGATAAAAAAAATACTTATTTTCTTTCTCATAGAGTGGGATTAAATCGACCATGTTTACTATGCCTCCTTATAGACAGTACAAGCAGACCAGAATCTGGAGTGGCAATAGTAAAACCTCAGAATGAAATAATGTGTTCACTCACTAAAGTGCTGGATGACTCTCTGTGGTAGCAGAAAACAACATATTCCATTTCACTTACTGCCAAAAATATGTACATAAAAGCAATGGGACTAGTATGCTGTTGCAGCTCAGTTATGGAGAAAAGATCTGCAGTTTTCTCATCCTCCCAGCCACCTTTCTGCCCTCAGTCTCACTGCTTCAGCTAGCAGTGATTTTGCTGTGAGTTGTCTCGTCACGGCTGACAGGCTCGCTGGGGCAAGAGGTGCAAGATGAGATTCACGCTGGCTGACTTTCTGGGATGCAGAGGTCTCATTGTCACTGGCAGCAGTTCTGAGGTAGAGGAAAACACAATGCATCATAACACCTCGGGTCTTTGAAAAGTGGATTTGAATGTATTATAGTACAAGAAGGCAGCTGGGGAATTTATTAACCATGATTTTAGAAAATTGAAACTCTGCTTTATAAGGTGCTTTTTGCTTTTTAAAGAGTAAGTCAGATCTGAGTTCAGTGCTCACTGACTGAATCTTCATTATGAGCTAACAGCAGAATCTCATGTCATAAAAGAAATGCTTTTCTCATTCTCTTCCTAAATCTCTCCCAGCTCCTGAATCTGAAGTTTGAGCCTGGAGAATACGAGTGGTTTAGATGTGGAGGAAAAGAAATGATCATTGACCTTGAAAAAGAGTCTTTCATAGCATGTGTTTTGAAAATCTGATGCTCTTTTTCCAATTTGGTAATTTTCCTCCTTCTGTTTTTGGGGTGGCAGTCTGTATTTGCACAGTATGTGTTTCACAGTGAGGATGTACATTTCAAGATTTCAACCCTTTCGATCTCTAAGAGCTATAACCAGCTACAACCAGGAAAACCAAGTGCCATTTTGTGAGATAAAACTATGTTGTTTTAACAAATAAACATAAGATGAAGACTTTAACATTCTCAGTGGTAACTTCCCAGGGGTCTGGTTTTCTCCAAACTCGTACAAACCAGCACAGTGTGCTTGTTGTTGGATGCAGTGTCATTGTTTTTAACATATGGCATGACATGTATGCAAGCATTGCATTCAGTAGCAAAGGTTTAAAGGATCAGTCTTGCTTTTTAAATAGGCGAATGCTACTCATTTCAATCTGGTTGTTTCTTGGTCAATCATATTAAAAGAATTGTTCATTTGTATTTTATTTCCTTAATACACTATTTAAAAATTATATTATGTTCCAAGATAGTTCTAAGATAAACCAATTTAAGATAATGAACGTAATTCTTCCTTTTGTTTAGCTCTGCTTAATGCTCTTCTGCCAGAGATAATGCCATTTTGTAGGTGGCATCTATTAACTACAGAGACACGGGGATTTGAAACAAAAAGAGCCTTCCTGTAGCTGGCTGCTGGTATTACTTCTCTTCTGGCCTTTCCTCAGAACTTTTGCCATACAAACCTACGTACTGTACATAAGGAGCGCAGTGCTGCACCGGCAAGTTTATCGCTCTCTGTTCAGTGCTGGATTCTTTTTGTTCCTGTGCAAGTGGGCATCCCAGCAGTTACAGAAACTGCTGCCATCCTGATATCCTGGCAGGCATGTCATTTTGCCGCACAAGACAACTGTAGCATTTGGAGGATAATTAGAATGCACTCGCCTTAAGACAGTAAATTCCCACCTAGGCAAGCGTTACCTTCCACCCAAGGAAGAGTGGAAAGTTCAGCTGGACAAAAACTGATCAAACGTTTTTTTTCTTTCTTTCAAACTTCCAACATTTCATGCAAATAGTGAACTTCACTAAAATTCTGGTCACCCTGCATCACTAAGACAACTGCATCACCTGCATCCTCTGTGCAGACTTACACTGTTAACAGAGGGGCTCAAATCTCACAGAAAATCAGGGCAAGCACCCAAAATATGTGCCTTTAACACAAGATGGTTGAGGGCTTCCCAGGCTTGCTGCTCACCTGAGCTCCAAAGTCCTGAAAGTCAAACAGCAAAGCTGAGCTATGTGTCAATCATACCAATTTCCTACCAGCTCACTAGGCAGGCTCATTCTTCAAGGATTTCTAAGTCCTGTGTCAGTCAGCCAGGAAAATGCAAATGTTTCATTCTTTTCCCTTCTCCTTTTTTTCTTCATCAGCTCTATTACAGACAAAAAGCAAGCAAGATTCATTCTTGGTGGAAATCTAATGTTCACAATGTGTTATATTATGATAAAGAAATTAGTCTTTCTGGCCTAGTTCAGTTCATTTATTTTATGCTCTCCTCCAATTTGCTACTTTTCTGCAAATTAATATATAATCTGTATATCCAAGCATCCTTTAGTCTCTTTAATATTCTGTGCTGATAAACAGACACATAAGAAGCTGTTTTCCACATAATAGCTAAAATAAAACAACTTCAAGCAACAGCACATTGGTGAAAGTAATCTCAGATCTGGTGCAACTCATTGCAGAAATTGCCAACACAATTTGCATAGGAATAGAAGGCATGCTTCGTAATCGGTCCCTCATAATCCCTATAATACACACCTCTGCAGCAGATTTTTGGGAACACAGAGGATTTTGTCCCATATACATCAAGCTGTTTTCCATTTACACAGACCAAATTCTTTATCAAAGAAGAGGCTTGATCAATGCATGAAACCAGAGTGATCTGTATCCTTCTAATTCCTCACGGTTTAGCTAAGGGGGAGGGGCCTTGTCTGTTCTACTACCCGAGTTATTCTTTCTCAGCTGACAAAGGGCTATATCAGATGCAAAGAGCAGAGGCCAAATGTTAACTTCATCTGACATGCAACAAACAGAAAAGAACAAAGCCAGCTGGGAGGGGGAATATGTGTCCATGAGAGCAGCTGGCTGCTGCATATCACCCTAACATTCTACTTGGTTCATTTGAAGATTTTACATCAGTTTCTAAACTGTACTAAACGAATCCCATATTTTTTACAGTTTAGCTTTCAGAATTCATTTTCAAAATCAGACAGAGGCATGGAAATTTATTGTCTCGAAAGCACTTTACATAACTGTTTCAGTAATGACTGTAGGTAACTAAAGTGATATCCACAGTGACTCAAAGCAGCTAACAAGGAATCCATTTAGAATACCATCTTTCCAGTTTCACAAGCATCCATGGAGCTATAAAAAATCTGTACTGTAATATGCTTGTCAGGTGACTAATGACCAGAATTAATTTGTTTTCACATCCCAAGATTCCTTTTCTGTTTTATCAACATTTAATTAAAACCATTCAAAACCCTTTGTAGAGTGCAACTTGCTCCACAAATTCAACTACTATAAAGACTGTGAAAACAAGTAATAATGAATCTTGGTACACAGTATTATTTGCCACAGCAATGAGATCTGGTCTTGATGTGAGCTTCCAGCTTTAGGCTTATCTCTGAAAACAGCAACACTTTCTGTGATAGACTTGAAGCATAGGTCAATTACCTTATTCAGGTATATGGTCAAACCAAAAATGATTGCTAGCTTCTCCAGTCCTATTTTCTGTTGTCAATTTCAAAAGATTTCTTTTCTTTTTTTTTTCATTTCTTTGGAGGCAACAATTTCAGTTTAAAGAGAAGAGTGAGAAGAATAAACTGATCAGGTAGTGAATATTTTCAAGTTCCATTCACTAACCATTCTTGCTATGACCTTTACAGTGTACAGAAACTTTTTGCTGTGCAACCTTTTTCTCAGTGAGAAGTCAAATTTGCTCTCCAGAAATCATTTTGATGTACCAAGTACAATGCAAATGTACTTGTCTGTGTGCTACCATCCTTATTCTAGCAGGGTGTCCAGTCATAGTGAGCACCCTACTGTCTCAAGAAGGCAGAGGGATGGCCTTTATCTGCTGAATTTGTGATGCAGTGATCTAAACAGAAATCTTTTTCAAGACCACCTGAGTCAGATGAATGAATACTTTTTTCCAGTATGTCATATCTAATGGCTTGATTTAAATGATGACCGATGACCTAAGAGAATACGCCTGTTCAAAATGCTGTATTGGCTGGCATGTCATTAAGATTAACATATTTAACACAACACCATATTTGTACAATTGCATTAAAATTATCAACTGGTTGAGTATTCATCCAGTCAGATATTCACTTTCAAAATTCCTTTCTCTTCTTTTAGCATTATGGAAAGCAAGGAAGGTCAGCTCCAAGTCACATATGCACTTATCAGTGTTCCCCAAGGAGGACAAATTGACTATCATCACATTCATAAAAAGGGATTTAAGGCAAATACAGATTAAATCACGTCTCAAAGCTCATGTAGAATATCTGCAGCACAGATGGGATTTCACCCAAATTTATTGAGTTCTCATCCAAAATATCATCCTTCCATTTTATTTTAACGATTTCATGTCTTCATGAAAAGTTCTTTTAAACAAAGACAAACAAAAATTGTGTCTTTTTAAACACGTGACAACACTTTGGAACTTTCTGCTAACAATTTAAGGAAAAAAATATAAATTGGATGCCTTTTTATATAATATGGGAAGTTATATGATTTAATTCAGACAGCTTCAGCCAACATTTATCTCATGAGATATTTGCATTGGGTTTGTATTGCACACATTGTTATAGTTCTGTATGAATGTATTTCCCACCAGCAATGATGTAAAGTGTTAAAAGAAGCCAAATTATTGCTTAAAATGCTACACTGATTCCCAACATTTGTTCCCTGGAGATAGGGAAAAGTCTGGCATTCCGTAGCACTGACTTCTAAATATGAACATCTTGAACAAAACAATCAGACTGAAGCGCGATGGTTGTTGTCATGTCTGTAAAACTAATACTTCAGCAGAGTAGCAAGAGGAGCTCCCAGTGCACAGATTAGGATTAGAATAATCCTGTACAGGTGAATGCAAAGAAAGATCCTTGCAAAAGAACAAAACAGGGATTTGGTTTGGAGTGTTCTCATCCCTGTAAGTCACTGAAAGTCTTCAAGTAAAGCCACAATTTTCCAAAATTGACTCAGAAAAGGTCACGTAGAGTTTCTTGTCAAATTGGCAATTTCGTATCTTTTCTAAGGAGGAACGATAGACTGATATCTTCTGAATTTTAGATCAAACAAGAAAACCACTATTTTGGGGGGTTGGACCTGATGATCTCTTGAGGTCCCTTCCAACCCCTATGATTCTATGATTCTATTTAAGGATGCAATGAATTTTACATCACTAAAATTAATTAGTATCATAAAAGCTGCAGTTTTGCAATCTGATTTGTAACTTTTAGCTGTTTTCTAGACACCTAATGAGATGACACAAAGCAACAATGGGAAAAATCTGGCAAACTAGAGAAAATGTTGTCTTTAAAGTTGACATGAATTTTATTTCTGGTGCTTAATTTCTGCTTTCACTTGAGGAAACAAAACAAACAAATAAAATAAGAAAGAAATTAAAAACATAAAGAAGAAAAAAAATCTTCCTGGTCATAGCCAATTGGGCCTCAAGTAATTTTTGCATCAGTTAACAAGAGTGTATTGTCTTCAAATAGAATTGGCATATGAGTTTTCAAAAAGACTTGGCATATGCAGAAAATTTTTAGTGGCTAGTAACAATCATATTTTAAACAAGAAAACATTTATTTAAAAGTTCAAATGCTTCAGTGATGTTAATGGGCAAGCTGTTTTTCATTTTATCCACCATTTCACATGGAACTTTTCATGATCTCGAATTTAGCAACAATTTGGTGAACTGCTTTCAAACACCACAGAAATGCTTACCTTTAGAGTTTACCTAGAGCAAACCTGGCAATTTGAAGAAAAAATCATATTTTTGCAGCCTAAATTAAAGGATGAGGGAGGCTAAAATAAAACTTTTCAGTCATTGCTTTCTTTCAGACCTTAAAGTTGGACAGCATTTTCCTTCTCCATGACCTACAGCAAAATATATTACAGCTTTCTTGGCAAATGTAGCACTGTGTGGCTAGGCAGAAGTTGTGGCATTTCTACAAAGTAGAGCTCTGAACTTCATCAGCCGGTGGACTTCCAATGCTATGTCAAGTTAATTTTCAGTGAAACTTCACATGTGTACTGGGATTTTCCTGCTGACTTCTTTTTTTCTTGCTTTCCCCTTTTCAATTCAATTATTATGTTACTAAGAGCACATAGGGTTGATCTTTGATTCCTAATAAATTATTAGTAGCTATCTATCAAACAGTTTGAAGAAAAACTGTACCTGTCACAGTAAACTGTACACCTCTGTCACTTGCAGACAGTACTAAACAGAAATGTTTTTTTCTCCCAAATATCTAATATTCCCACAATTTCCTCCGTAACTTATGCATTGTCTCATTCCTGGAATATAAAATAGATTTGGGAACATAAAACCGATTAAGAAGTGTCTTGAATTGGTCCCTGCAGAGCTCTATAGAACTGTCTTCACATGTAGGCTCTGTAGTTCTAGATCTCCCTTTCTGTTCACAAGACTTCTCACTGCTTGCAGGCCAGGCTGCTGTGAGGAGAGGATGTATCTTGGATGCCACACCACAGCAGGCTTCTGCTCCCTCAAAGCCCTTGTATTATCCATGCAATTAGTTCACACAGACCAATTATGAACAACATCCCAACCAAAGCTACAGGCTGGGCAGAGAATGGATTGAGAGCAGCCCTGAGGAGAAGGACTTTGGGGTGTTGGTGGCTGAGAAGCTAAACATCAGCCAGCAATGTGTGCTCACGGCCCAGAAAGCCAACTGTGTCATGGGCTGCATCAAAAACAGCATGGCCAGCATGTCAAGGGAGGTGATTCTGCCGCTCTACTCTGCTCTTGTGAGACCACACCTGCAGTGCTGCATCCAGTTCTGGGGCACCAACGTAAGAAGGACATGTAGCTGTTGGAACAATTGCAGAGGATGCCACAAAGATAGAACATCTCTGCTATGAAGTCAGGCTGAGAGAGTTGGACTTGTTCAGCCTGGAGAAAGCTCTGGTGAGAACTTATTGCAGCCTTCCAGGACCTAAAGGGGCCTACAGGAAATCTGGGGAGGAGCCCTGGTCAGGCCCCACCTGGAGTATTGTGTCCAGTTCTGGGCTCCCTGCTATAAAAAAGACAGGGATCTCCTGGAGAGAGTCCAGAGAAGGGCTACAAAGATGATTAAGGGCGTGGAGCATCTCTCGTATGAGGAAAGGCTGAGTGAGCCTGGAGAAAAGAAGACTGAGGGTGGACCTAATTAATGTTTCTAAATATCTTAAGTATGGGATGCAGGGGGAATGACCAGCCCCTTTTCAGTCGTCTGTGGAGACAGGACAAGGGGCAATGGCTGTAAACTGGAGCACAGGAAGTTCCGCACCAACATGCGGAAGAACTTTTACACAGTGAGGGTGACAGAGCCCTGGGACAGGCTGCCCAGGGAGGTGGTGGAGTCTCCTTCTCTGGAGATATTCAAGACTTGTCTGGACGCCTATCTGAGCAATATGAGCTAGGGAGCCTGCTTTGGCAGGGGGGTTGGACCCGATGATCTCTCGAGGTCCCTTCCAACCCCAATGATTCTGTGATTCTCTTTATATGGGACTGTAGTGATAGGACAAGGGTCAATGGGCTGAAGAAGGGTAGACTTGATTAGATACAAGGAAAAGTTCTTACTGTGGGGGAGGTGAGACACTGGACCAGGTGTCCCAGAGAGGCTTCCTCCTCCCTGGCAGTGCCCAAGGCCAGGTTGGATGGGGTTTTGGAAAACCTGGGCTACTGAAGGGTGTCCCTGCCCATGTCAGAGGGTTGGGACTTGATGATCGTTGAGGTCCCTTCCAACCCAAACCATTTTATGGTTCTATGATCCTTAAACCGAGATAACTAGAAGGTTTTTTCCTACTCTATTAGAATCTGAATTCAGCCACCTAGGGCTGCTCAGCATTTCCATGTGTTATGATATAAATATAGGAGCTTAATCATTGACCTGGACATGGAAATGTTGCTTTATGACAACAACAATGCTATTATTAAAAGAAAGAAAAATAGAAATGAGTAATAAAACCATGGAGACATCATGATTTTCCCACGGTGAGTTTTGTGACTTCTCATTATGGGGTTATGCAGGGGAGTAAAAAATGAAATCATTACATTTTAGCATTTTGTGTTCTTAATGTTCCCACATTAAGTACAGGGGCATAGATAGAGCAGAAACACTGCTGTGGCTGGCACAGTTCACAGTTTAGTTCGTGCTTCAGTCAAGCTTCAAGATACTTTTAGAAATAATCCAACGTATAGAAATGCATCATAAACAAGTTTTGATTGATTAAAAGTTCATAGCTAGAACTTTATCTAGTTACACTTCTTCTTTCAGAAATGGAATTTCAACAGAAATTGTTGGCATCAATTTTTAATTCATTCCTTCTATATCCCTCTGCAGAAATTCATTATCACTAGGGCTATTGATCCTCAATTCTTTTATAAGGCATGTGCTTGAAAATAACTTGTTACAACGTAGCAGAAAATATTAAAAATAAATATATGATATGGAAAATAACCAGTAGAAACAGTAACAGCTTTGACATGTCTTTCCAGACAGAGGTTTTCCTTCTGCATGAGACAGACAGCAGTTGGAGTTTTGATGGGGTTTAACATTCAGATCAATCATCTTTCTGAGGGTTAGAATTAACCTGAGTTGGGTTTCCAAGGAGAAAATGTGATGCCATTTTGTTTGTCCACATGCCATTCGTGGGCATGCAGCAGAAAAAGCTGTGCAGTTCGCTTGGCTATCAGAGAGTTTGACTGAGACAGCCCCAGAGCAGCTTCACAAGGAGCCTGGCTGTGAAAGAGGCTGGATGTTAGGATGAGAGATTCTGCTCTCAGCACAGCGATAGCTTACAACTCCAGTTCTTATTAAAGAGCACTGCTGAATTGCTGAGAACTAAGCATTTTGCTTATTTTGGCAAAAAGTCAATGAGTGAAAGTAAAATTGCACACACACCCCCTTCTATTGTTCTGTTTGGAAACCTTCCATTGCTTAACAACCCTTTTCCATGAAAGGGGAGAAAAGATGAAAACAATATCCCTATCTGAAGAGTTGATAACACTCATTTAATCCTCCCCTCCAAAATATCTATCTACTGCAAAAATGTGGGTGAAGATTTCTTTTGTGAGACCTTTAGTTCTGCAATCATTATCACAATAGCTTTCAGCCCACCCACCTGGGATTCCTGAAAGAACTACCAGTATTTAATGCTGAATGTCCCTTTTACAGACGTCATTATAACTTACATATTAATGAACTAATTTGATAGAATTTTTCTGCACAGTAAGTCATACCACGGCTAACAGTCATATCGAAAGGGCTAACTTTTGTGTCTCTGATTATTTTGCAAAATCCTTAATCTTTGCCTGACAGGTTCACTGTACTTTCACTTCTCCCTGGAAACCTTTATCTCCCATACAAGTTCAGACTCCCCATTTTCATTATCTATACAATGTGTTGACATACGATATAACTAGCAACCGCACAGAATAGTAACACTGAATGGCGGGAGAACATCTCCCTGTTTATATTACATGAAGGTTGATTTGATGGGCTGCAGCAATTGCCTCTGAGAGCAGACACAAGAGCAGCCTGACTCTTTCAAGTTGACACTTTGCAAATACCATGCAGGGCTTGCCACGGCAGCATGCTTTGTATCAATTGCGCCAGGAGATACAGTAAATGTCACTCCCCAAAGCTGCACATTACCAAATTAGTCCTCGTGTCAATTGTTATCTGGCAGCGGTCAGTTGCCAAGCCGGCACTGTATTTTCAAGGGCTTGCTGTTTTACAATGAAAAAGCACAGGCCCAAGAGGGCTGAAGAACTACAGACGCCAGCGGCTGGAACACGTGGGGATTGCCAAGCGGCACTATTTCCTTTTGTGCTGCCTAATAAGGCAACTCGTGTCATTCCCTGGGTGCTTGCTTACAAACAGAGGGCCAAATCTGTCCCTCTGTTGTACTCTTCTATAAGCACCGCTGAGTGTAACCAGTGGCAGAACCCAGTCTGAAAGGTACAACTGCAAAAGCAAATGCAGTGTGACACAGCCCAGAAAGAGGACATATTTTTCCTGATGAGAATGCTGTGAAGTCCTAAAGCTCCACGTCTCCTGCCTGAAGAGCAAAGTGTGTTATGACTTACAGGGTTTCATATTCTTCTGGACTTTAACTGTTGCAGAAAATAAACTTGTCTGGGAACCATGCACAAAAGCCCACCTTATTTCACATTTCTTATATACAACTTTGTTTGAAGAGAATGATAGAAAAAAAACCACTGGCCATGTATGAATACTGTTTTCATAACATTTCCTTTCTGAGCACACAAAACAGTCCATAAGACAAAGAAGGGAAAAAAATTACGGCTTTAAACGGCTTGTCTTAGTGAATATTTCTTAGTTTATGATTTAAAGCTAACATATTATTTCTCTGAATGTTGAGTCTTAATCTACTTCACCATATCTTCATTCTCCCACATTGTGGTGAAATGTGGCTTCAACTCAACAATTAAAGTTAGACAGCTAACTTACAAGACACCTTCAGAAGATTTGCCCTAATGCCTTGTCTTCACTGAACACTTATACGAGAACATAGAAAGTCACAGAGTCCAATATAAAGTTTGAAGATTTGTAAAGATATATTCAAAATGTATCTTTACCACTCAGACTGGGGAGCAGTCTTGCTTTCTCTGTAAAAGTAAAAGCCTTAGCAAAGAATCTTGGAGATGACTTAGCAGCCAACTAGGAAATTGCAGAGGTACAATTTTACCCTCTCTGATTTAGACAGAAGATAACGGGTCTTTGAAATTCAAAGCCTCTCTGTTGCTGCTGACCCTATTCTGATCTACTCTCCCAGTTTCCCCACTCCCAAATATGCTTATCATCTGTTTCACAGAGTGGAGCTGTTGTTAGCAATGTGTATGGATCTTCAAGTTCAGTTCTGGCTTGTGGGTATGGGACTCATATGACAGCAAAATGGACCTCCACTATAATTCATACTCATTTTCCTGTCATTGCAAAGAAGAGCAAAGGGTTGGAAAAGGAACATATTTACTCTACTTGGGACAGTGATTGAAGATAGGACCATGAGGTTATGACATAAGTGTACTTGGCCCATAACAGGGGAGCAGCCTCAGAGCAGCACATTCCCACCTTCCACCTTGATGCTGCTGGCACTTGTCTGTAAAGTCTTGAGATGGTGGTCTTCTGGAGGGATGGTCTTTGTTTTCTTGGTGTTTCACTAGCAAAGATGGCAAAAACATATGAATCCCATTTCTCTCTTACCTGGTCTAAATCTGAGTTTACTGATGGCAAGTGAGGTACTCTGAATCAGCACAACTGGCTTCAGTTTTTTTAAAATATAACAAAAGGAAGATGCCCTGCAGGTAAGGAACATGTTTTTCAAGAATTTTATAAAACAGCTCATAAAATATCCCACCTAAACAATAATATCTTTTGAGAAGTTTATGTAAAATAGAGAACCTAAAATGTCAGTGTTACAAATCTTCAGGGACACCCACTGCCTTCTTTCTGGAACTGTTCCTGCTGTCTTATCTCAGTGCTAGGATTTGTGACTGATACTTGCTAGGGTGCCAAATCTATCATGGGGATACCCTTGTCAGGGAAAAGAGATGAAATTGGTGGTATTATGAGAACTTGTGCCAAGACACAAATGCCCTAAACAAAGGCATACTTAAAGAGGAAGTAGAGATAGGTAAATGGCTTAGTTTAACTACACCGTCATTCACTTTCTCTCCACTTTCTCTATATGGATTTTCAACTAACAATACTTTAAAAACACAACAAAGTCTCATTTTCTTTTAGAAACATAATTTCATTGTAAAAAGGCTGAAGGACATCTGTGACACAAGCAACCTAGTGACAGGCTTCACCTAATTCTTACTGAAGATAAGGGAGTCTTTTAATAGATATTACTAACCATATACTTACTCTGTTATTCCTTCTCACTGATCACTCTCAAAAGGCAGCAGTATAGCCCTTATATTACAGCAGAGCTAAGATGGAGAGACTGTTCCCACACCAAACATCTGCACTTTTATTGGCAAGTTACATAGCATACCCTTTCCCTTTTATTTCCCCAAGAAATACAAAGAATATATTAGAGAAAAAAAATTTTTTTTTTTGCTTATCTCAAAATACTGAGGTCACTTGAGCCTTCAAAATCCCAATTAATTTCTCACAGGTGCAGGTTTTCAGAAAGTTTCAGCTGATCTGCATTGAGACACCGACTGAACTTCCAGGACAGCATTTTTTGAAGCTGGATCTTAGTAAAAAGGGACATGAGAGGAAAAATCCAGCTCAGAAATGTAAAACTATAATACAATCTTTTAGGACCTCACAAAAGCTCACAAATCTGTAAAAAAGATGACAAATGTATTGCAGCAAGTTTGTCCTGTACTTAGACCAACCCTTCAGAAAACTTTCTTCATAATTAATATTTCCTTAATCAGATCATTTATCAAAGGATTTAAACATAAAATTTGCAGTTATTAAAGTATTTGGATTCATGTCATCACTGTGAAATGATACCAATCTAACTTTGTGGATGAGGAAAAATCTGTAAACATAGGGGTTAAATACTCATGCCAGGTCAGAAACTAGGACTTAGCTTGGAATATAAACCAGAGTTTGGAATATAAACCAGACCTTTCAACAGCCAGCACTTCGCTTTACCCACATGTTCACCCTTACACAGACTGGGCGGTCAAAATAGCAGGTGATGTTTCTCTCTGCTTAATTCAGCAGTCACGGACTGTGGCAGGGAGTAGAGCAGAACTGTATTTAGTGGACCAGATTTTCTCTCTGGCCAGTTTAAAGCCATTTACTTCAATTAAGTTATTCTTAATTCATCCTGATGCAGCTAATAAAAGAAGCAGACTCAGTTAGGAGATGGATATTTCAAATATTCTTAAAGCCTTCAGAAATTGTCTTTACATCTCATATATAAGGACTCAGTGACTTTACAGAGATGAGCAAGGGTTGCCATTTCTATTTTCTTTTTGGCAAAATTTCAGACTTTTTGTTTTGCTTCTTCAGCTACACAACTTAAATCACACCCAGTTTGGCTTTGCAATTCTCAGCCAATAGTGATAGAAAGTTTTTTACACTGTCCCAGTTTTTCTGCTGACTTGTGACACTATTAAACTAACAAAATAATATCCCGTTTCCCCTTTCAATTATTCTTGTCTTGCCTAGTACAATGAAAGAATACAACATGCAAACCCAGGCTCAACATTGCAAATCTACATACTATTTAGGAATATGCACTGAGCCAACATGCCAAAATACACATACAGTAGGAACAGGGAGCAAAGCAACTCCTGAATTGCCAAAATACACATAGCAGCAAGCTGTTCGTAAGTCACTCATCATTACCAATATGCATTTGCAGGCACGCAGGAAACTAGCCTTCCTCATTAACAATTACGCTTTGCTACCAGAGCTGTGGCAGGAATGTGTAGGGAAACAGGCATGTTTCTACCATAAGAGTCTACATACACATTCTGAGAGTGTAACGAGACTACTTCTGTAAACATGCAGCTTGGGTTCTTTTAATAACCTTTCAGGGTGCAGGCACTGATTCAGGGTGCAGGCACTGTTTCAGGGGCCAGTAACATGAAGCCCCAAGTGGTGATAGAACATATTAAATTCTTCAGTTTGGATGTATCCATAAAATCAAGAAAAAATAAGATTCACAGATTCTAGTGCTTCTTTCCATTCAATTTTGAGAGACATGAGGATATTCAGTATCTTCATCACGTAGTAAATCCTGCTTTCTTCTCCAATATTTCTCTTTTTCATTTATTTTCCTGATGGATCACAAAGTAAGTGGCAATCTAACCCTTGAAATATTAGTAATTTAATCCAGTGCTTTCATGTTTTGTCACCTATGTCAGAACAACACAGTCAGTTCCAATGAGTATCCACAGTCAGTATCCAAACTCATTAGATAGATAAACTAAATAAAGCTATCTTAGCCCATGCTTGTTAAAACCTACCTTGAAAGTGACATGAGTCTACCTGCAACCCTGGAACATTCAGGTTAGCTAAGAGATGCAATTTGTACTTAGGAAGACAGTTTGCTATTGAGTATATACCCATCAAGACCTGTGTTGTTTCTTGCTTAACCGTATGCAATTATTCAATTAGTTCCTTGAGATTCCGCACTCAGATGGAAGTATGTTACATGAATAACCATGCTTTAGGAAAAAAGCCAAGTAAATTAATGTCAATTATGTTGAGTCATTGGTAATGTAGTTCTTAGAACACCTTTTGGAAGGTAACAGTATAGTGTTACTTCTGTACTTTCTGCACTAGCCTCTCATAATTATGTTCATTCCTCAGAGTTTTACAATGATCGTGTCTCTGATTGGATGTAATTTATCTCTCTCATTAAGTATGCATTTGAGAGGATTCGGCTTTTCTCCATTCAATTCCTCCATTTAATACTCTTTAGTCTATGGATTACATTTTGCTGTATTTGGAAAAAATATCACAATGATACTAAAACACTTCAAAGAACTCCTTCCTTCCTTCCTTGCAGAAACTTATTCAAAGGATGAAGCTTCATAAGGAAGAAGAAAGAGGCATGACTAGTGGTGGCTTTGGCCTCATTGAGCTTCACTTCTGAACTTTTCCTTTTGTGATGAGTACCATTTCTCTGTTGGCAAACCACCATTCAAACTACAATGTAAAAACCCTTACTCAAACCATAAACAATTTTCAAAAAATTAAAATGGAGGAATTTTCCTTTGACAGGTGCAAATTCAACTAAAACTAAGAGGGCTCTGTAACAAGCGTCAGTAAAAGCACTCTTGTAGAATAAAGTTTCTAAGTGCTTTTGCAAATCCTTTAGCATATACTTTTCCTTATTTGACTATTAAATACCTGTTGAAACTTACAATATCTGGAGTAGCACTGCTTGTCAGATAATAATGTCCCATATACTCCAGGTGATTGTTCTATCCTATAATAAATGTATATGGATCAGAGAAATAGTGGTAATCCTGACACACATTTAATCATATACTCTATTAACATAGATTATGCTAAGGCTTGTGCAACCACAATGTGGCATTAAAAAATAGTAAATTTATATAGACACTTTGAAAGAAAACTTTCCTCAGTCTTAAACCCTATCTGCCCAGGCACATCAATGAAATACTGGAAGGAAAAAATAGACATTTTATGGGTGTTTCCTTCTAATGCAGACCCATAAAGCCACAATTCCACAAACAAAACAAATGAAGGGTTTAACTGACGAAATTCCTGAACACAGGCATAGTGAAATGGTTGCGACCAGTTCTTGGATTCACTCTACAAACAGGATGTGGAAATACAAGAAGAGTTCCGTAGGGTGAAGTTCACCACCGTCAACATCAGCTACTTTAAAGTTTACACCTATATCACATAGGGCCAAAAGCCTAAAGTTTCTCCATTTACAACTGAATTTTTTCCTAACGTCCAGAGATATAATCACAAGAGGCCCTTCCCATCATCAAGATTTAATGTAGTTTTATAAGAAACCCTACAGCCTGTATAAGCAGGAGCCCAGTACAGATGATCACAGTAATCTTTGCTGGCCACAGAGAGTAGGGGTCTTAAAAGCCAGTGTGAGTCAGTGCCTCTCTTCATTAGCTAGTTCATACTCCATGAGGCACAGCTTCGCTGCTGCCTCTCTGTGGGTGGAGCAGACCCTTTACCTCTAAACAGTAGGCACCTGTGCTTTGAGATATCATGCTCAGTCCCAGTAAACAACCCATCCAGAATTTCAGTTCAGTAACTTGCTTAATTTTAGGCCAGTCTCCCAAGTTTCTACCTCAGCAGGTGGCAATTTGTGTCAGATAATTCCTCATCTCTAGAGGTGAAGAAAGAAGAATAAGGGCTAGAAATAGCAGTGAGGAAAAAGAACAAGCACTGAATAATGCAGTGTTATGCAAGAAACTAATCTAATGTACTGGAAGCAATTTAGCAGTAACACAAAACCAACATTCATGGGAAATTTTTGCTACCCAGGGCTTCATTTAATATAATTTTGGAAGATGTTCCTTTTAGGAAGTTCAAAACATATGAAAAATGTATGAAATTGACTTAAAGTGCTGACTTTATTTCCAAAAGATACCATTTAAAAAGCTTACATATGCTCCATTTTATTGTTTTAACTAGTAAAAAGGAGGAATTTGAGTCTATGGAATTATAATTGTTCTGAAAAAATGTCTGTTTGGGACTATTTCCTTAATGTATTAAACTTTTTTAGACACTTCAAAGAATTTTCAGTTGTATATCAAGAACTGCCCAAAGATAAATTAAAATTGTTCTTATTTCACTTTATCTCTGGCCAGAACAGTCCCCTCAGATGCACAAGTCATTTACGGAGATTTCTGGAGTCAGTTTCTGTTATGCAAGTGATACTGTTCCATCTCTACATGTAACAGTTTAAAAATGCAGAGGAATCGTGTCTCAACCCCTTTTCCTCATTGCTAATTGTCTTGTTTCTTTTTTTCTTTTTTAATTGCTTCTTAAACTTCTGAGAATAAAGACTAATAAGTAATGCTTTTCCACAGCTCTTAGAAAAACTCTGAATATGCAACAATTAATGCTTTGCAAGTTTACAATCTGATTTCACAGCACATCCAAGTCAAAAACTGTAGACTAAAATTAGATCAGTTTCAGATATTCAAATGGCAAAGGGCACAGTATTAAAAATTAGACTCACTTTGGCTCAGAGCTAAACCCCCAACCAGCCACTTGCTCCCCCCCTACTCACCCCTCACAGCAGGAGCAGGAAAAAAAATAAGAAGGAGGAATAAGAAAGTTCATGAATTGAGATGAGGACAGAGAGATTATTACTGGTTACTCTTGTGGTAGAACAGATTTGACTTGGGGAAAATTAACTTAATTTCTAACCAATTAAAATGAAAATGTAATTAATAATTTGGGCAGCGTGAAACAGAAAGGCAAACATTAAAAGGAACACCTTGCAGTTCCCAGGCTCCACTTCTCACCTTCATTTCCAATTCCTCCACCTGCCTGTTTGGCATATGGAGGATGGGGCAGGACGGGGGGTTAGGGTCAGCATGCAGTGGTTCCTCCATGCCACCACTTCCTCTCACCTCCTCTCTTCCCTTGCTCCAGCATGGGTTTCCTCAGTTGTGTTGGGTACTTGCTCCGCCATGGAGCTCCTTTTCCTCCTCTTCCTATGACCTTGCTGTTTCCTCTCCTATTTCTCATTTATCTTTTGTCCCCTACTCCTCTACCTGTCCAGTGTTTTCTGCCATTCCTTAAAAATGTGTCACCAACTTGGCTGACAGGATCATGACTGTGTCCTGTGGTGGGACTGGCCAGGACTGGCTGGAACTAGCTGGGACCAGCTGTGTCCTGCACAGAGCAGCCCCTACCTCTCCTCACAGAGGAGACCCAACTGCACAGAAATTCATCCTTTTCAACATGAGAATGATTTGTTCTTTGGTGATTTAAGGACTTAAAATAGACATTGACCCCACTGCTTTTGTCTAGCCACAGACCAGACACCATTTTCTCTTTTCTGCTTGTATAATTGTGTGTGCATGTGGACATTTTCATAGTATCAAAGCCGCTATTCATTTTATTTATTTCTACAGTAATTGTTTTCACTGTAGTGCACCACTAGAATTAGGTCTTAATTCAGAAAAATGTAACTGCTTCAGAACTGCAGATAAGGGCTTAAGCACAGGCAAAAATCCCACTGAAGTCCTTATGTGCTCACATAAGCCCTGTGTTCAGCTGCTGGGCTGAGCTGGGTCACTGGTTAAGGGAAGGTTGTCCTACTGGTCTAGTAGCTTTAGGTAATAAACTTACTGCTGATTGAAACAGAAAAAAAAAGTCTTTTGTCTAGGTGGCTTATGCACCTAAGTTTTCTTCTTCAAACAGCATTTTAGAATGTTCCAAGAGGCCAAATCTTCCTCCTTTTTCTCATGAGTGAAATTCTGCCGGCATCCAAGTATATAATAGCCACACAACACAATGTGGAGTTAACACCATATTGAAAAAGATTGCTATGAAGAGCTATAATTTTATTCTTATCGCTGCCATTAAGGCATGCAAACTGGATCTCAATGTGCTCATCAAGGGGCCACTCTAATTATTAGACCTATAACCTTTGAGCAGGAAATAAGGTAACAAAACAGCTTTGATTTGTGAAGATCCAAACCACACAATAGCATTTAGCACACTCATTACTGCCGGCAGACCTGCAGTGCTTGAAATGACTTTCAACTAGACCAACAGTGAAGGGAAACTACGAGCCATCTAAGCTTGAAGGAATTGGATAGAAAATGAGAAAATCAAGGAAAATGAGATCAACAAATGGTGTATATTGTCTCTTTGGTGCAAATAGGTTACCGTATTGACATTCATGGGAGATGCAAGAGTACATATGTCCATGAATGAAGGTGCAATAGGTTTCTGGGTCTAATTCTTCAGGAGCTTTTAAATTGTGCATGGGTGAAAATTTACCAGAGGGAGACAAAAAGGGATCACAGGCCTCCGCTAGACTAGCACAGCCTCCTAGGGCATGTATTCCCTGAGATTTCTTCGGCAGATCCGGAGTCACCATTGCATTACTGCTGAAACACAAAATGCCTCTTTCCCTTTGGATAACTGTGGCAGGCCGTGAACTTTAGAGAATCAGGGACAAAAAATCAGATTCTGATTAAAGTCATTGTACTTATTGTAAGTTTTTTTAAGATATACCACTTTTTGTCCTAAAGTGGGTATCAAAAATAAACTTAAGATCTTGTACTGCAAAGTATTTCTCACTGCTTTGATTACAAAGGGAGCACAAAGACACTAGCTCTGTTGCTTCTGCATACATTTGGTCAGAATATCAGAATTTAAAATTATCAAATGTGTCTCTTATGAGGCACAAAGGCTTTTACTACCTCATATACCAGCTCTGAGATCTAATATCTTATGTTTTGCCACCACAAAATATGTTACAGTTATGTTATTTTTGTAATGGGAAACAAATTTTTATTTTCCCATTGTCTTCACACTTAAAAAAAACCTAAACGAGGTCTTTTGTAATTCTCAAGTGCCTGAAGAAGATCATGATCCAGGAGAGGCCAGACATGATAAAAATCTAATTTTATAGGTGATTATTTGGGAATATTATATTACTGAGACAGAAATTGTCAGTTACTAAACAAGAATTTGTTACTGAGCAGGAATGAAATCTGCTAAGCAAGACCAGTAATTTGGAAAGAGAAATAAATATGAAAAGAACAATGTCATAAAGAAAGAGTACAAAGGGTGAAAAGGCAATTAAAAAGAAGGATAGATTAATAGCGGTCTTGTAATGCATTCCTCTCCAACCATTTCTGCCTGTAGTTTTGCTTACATTCCCAGTTTAGGCTTCAGTCCCACAGATAGGTGTGAGAATAAAAGTTGACTCATGATCAGCTCAACAGGAATGCATTTATGTTTACACTTCATTACAGCTTCAGGATCTGAAGAAGTGGGAGTGACCTACTTCTTACTGTTTGTAAATAGTTGAGGCTTGTGAGTGGCAAGACTCAAAGGAAAAAAGTATGTTTACATGGATGGCAAGAATCTAGAGTCAGAACAGCTAATGCAGATACCAAATTCATAACCTTATCTGCTCCAGACACTTATCTAATCTCTAACATTGATTAGAAGTCTTTCATACAGCACATATTATATTCTGCCAGTAATTGTCTTGGATTGTGTTTAGCAGCAACTGCCTTCAAAGACAGTATTACAATGCCTGATCCAGCATTACAGTTTCAGGGACCCACAGTACTTTTACGTATTTTAAAAAGGTGCTGGGCACCTGCCATTACCACTGAAGTCAGAAGAGTCAGCATTTGGAGAGTCACCACCATATCAAACTAAGTCAATATTAAGAAATAAGGTGCTGCATGAAAAAAAATACACTAAAAACCAAAACAAAACAAAAAACCCCCAGGAATGTACTTCTGTGTAGGCATGTCATGTTCAGCTGGGGAAGATGCTCAGCAGGCTTTCTATATTCCAATAGGCTAAAAACCTTCTTTATGCTTGGGAAGGGAGCTGGCAGTCTACTGTACCTGGCAATTGTGGCTGAACTTTGGAAATTAAATGCAAGAGAAACTATGTCCTATCCTAAAATTCTAACAACCCTTCATCGGCTGGCCCATTTACACTTTTCATGTGTTCTACCAGAGCTCGGAAAACAGTCCTTCCTTGTCGTGTTGTCTCACCACTTCCAAGATGTTCAACTCCACAGGCAGGTGATATAGAGGAGAGAATGAAAAGAGTGGGAGCTCAAGCATGTGTTAACACTGTGTGTAGCTATAGATCTGACATGTTCCCCCTCAGAATTTCTCCACTTCCCCACGCTCTTCCTTAGACATCTAACACTCTGCACTGCTTCAACATAGGGAAGTGCAGATGAGAAATGCAATCATATACCCAGCTTCCCTTCATATCCTTCAAAGTATTGTCTGGTGAAAGGACATTCGCTAGGCTGAGTCTTCCTTTGGACTCTTACACTTACATAGATTTGCCTGCCCACAGTCTGGCTTTTTGTCTTCTGGACTGATCAAAAGCTTTATTTTTTATGATAAAAGCCAAGAAATGCACTTAAAAACAGGTAAAAATTTTATACTTTTGCCACCAAAATTGCATTGAAAATTATCTCTCTTGCAATGCTGTGGACCACTCAGCACATTGGTGTTTTGTAGATAGATTTGAATTTGAGAAATAAGCATCTTCCTGAGATTTTAGACACTACTGCCCTCAACAGTAAGTGTTTGAGGTATTTGTCAGTGAAACCTACGAGTGAAGATCTTTCAGTTTATGCTTCAAAATAATAAAATTTACACAGGTGATGCTGCATTTTATTGCAACACATCTTTCCTAGATGGAATGTAAAGTTTGATATACCCTTACAAAAGTCATATCTCTGCCATGTCCTCCCACACATAGTCTTCTTCACACCCACACATGCATGTGAAGTACCCACACTCACTCAGCTTAGCAGTGCCATGACACACCTTACTACCTCCTTCAATTTCTAAAATTTAACATCTTTTTTATCTTCACAGAAGGACCTGACTTTGCAAAATACCAAAATAACTTCAATTAATAATTCACTAATTGTATGTCCTACTATTTTTATTTCACGACAGTAGTGAGAAAGGTGCAAATTCTCAAAGGTGCATGAGTTCTTATATCTTACACTGTTTAATGAAACTAGCAGTTCCTACATATAACACATCATGTAGTTGTAGTGACCAAATGCATGTTACACTGACTTCAAGCATAAGGAAATTAACTCATTTGAATATATGTCAGCTGTACTTCCTGATCTCTAAGGAAATACTGCAGAAAATGTAACTATGCCTGCAGTGGCTGATGCCAGCCATGATCTGCTCTTCCTGTTTTAGATTTCTATATTTCATTTGAATTCACACTGCATTAACCATATGTGAGGAGTGCATTATGTGAGGAGTTAGGTGTTGCTTATCCTCCTTTATTTTAGCACTACAGTAATCCAATATTTTATATCACTAGAGTTTCTCTGCCTTCATTTAATTGCTCCAAATTCATGCAGATGTGGAGAGTGGAATAATGGAACAATGTCTTTATTGACTTTTGTGTCTCAGGCCGCAGACTCAACCTACAAAACACACCCAAATATTATTAACCACTCAGTCTTTACCAGTGTGTCCTGATGTCTGTCCAAAACAATACAATTTTTCAATTCACCAGACTTCAGTAGTCAGCCTACCAATACATACAGATAAACCAGTATGAGACAAGGTGTGAGACAAGTAACTTTCAGGTTAGAAGAAATTTCCTGCCTCTGGCACTATGGGTCCCAATTCCACCATATTTCTGTGATACATGTAAAAGGACTTCTGCTCCTGGCATGATTCTCTGAAAGCTGCTGGATACAGGACTTCCAGCAAAACAAAAATCATGTCCTAGGGCTCAAGTCGTATGTCAGCAGACTGGATGGGTCAATTGTTGATGTGAGAATGACTCCCATGTTATTTTTTTCATCACTCCAAGGCTGCTCAGTACTTCTTCTGTCCCAGTACTTCTTCAACCTGACCTAAAACAAGTGCCACGTTGCATGTGCTTACAGATGATCTTCTCCAGCCTTGAGGCTGTACAAGAGACAGACTGGCTCTGTCTCTTCTGAAGTCAGAGACCTACTCTCACTTCTTCCAAACCTCTGTCCTGCTGCTGCTCACCCCCTGTTTACCTGGGCAAAAGCAGAGAGAGGAGGCTTTCTGTTCTAAAGCCGTTCTCCAGGGCAGCTGAGACATGAAAACTTGCATTCATTTACACACAGAGCACAATTATCTCTTCCAAGGATCAGCAGGTAGGCGGAAGTTGAATCAATTTGTGAACCATTGTTAGTTCTTTTTATCCATTACCGAGATACATAATTTTTCACCTATGATACTGTGGTAAAAATCTCAGTCTTTTCCTGAGATATTTTCTTAAGAAAATTGGGGCAGACTTCTATAGAAGAGACCAGGCTCTCCTCAGACAGAGAAGAAGAGAAGGAATTAGGTGGTTATACAATTAGGAAAGTTACATGAAATCACATTGAAGTTCTTTTATTGATTCTTTTTCCCTCTTAATAATCATTTCACATTAACTACATGCATTGCATTTCTTGCTAGATTGAGTGCACTTAAGCAATATATTTACAGTGAAACAACAGTGGACAATTAAGTTCTAATGTAGAGCTGGCTTTAATATTATTGGAAGAATATACTCTGTGTCCACGTGGGTCTACCCAATTACTTCTTGAAATTCACTAGGATTTCATTCTCCCTAAATAAAAAGGAGGTAGACACTTTTGACTACTTAAACTGTTCCATTTCTATGTATTTCGATCCAATATGCGGATTTCTTATTTGTTTTATTTCAAATGTTTATGTATGTTGCACACTAAAAAAAAAAGCTAAAAGAAATGTTTTAATGTTGTTTAAACAGAAGGCTTTGAAAGAAATAAAACAGCTTGTACTATTTCTTTTAGAAAGAAATCTGAAATTGTCGGGGTTTGTGCTGATTCTGAACAAAGCCAAGTTTTGAAATCATTAAATGCATCATTCCTACTCTTGGCACTGGATTTGCAATGGATTTCTGCTTGATTCTTCTTTTGTTGCTGCTGACCACAAAGGGCTATGTTGACCTGCACCTAATCCCCTCTAGCACATTATTCCATGGCAGTGTTTTTCTCTTTAACTTGGTAAATTCAAGTTCCTTCTCATTACTGTTCAGTTATTCTTTTGGCTGAGCATGACATAGAAATTTAGAGACCAAGTCTCTTTTAAATCTTTTTTTCCCCCTTTCCAGTCAGATGGCTGCCTTAAAGCAATCCATTTTGATGAAAAACAGGGTTGCTTTAAAGATACGAGTTTCTCTTTTTTTTTCCCTCCCATAATTTTTGATGGCACCTGGGGTAGGGAGGCCTGTTGCCTGCAAGAAGGAATGTTATATATGTGGTGCTTGTGAGTGAGGCAGTATCATAGGAATGGAATGTGGAAAAATGTCTTGTCTTGCTTTTCCTTTTCCCATTTACTTTTGCCTGTTTGTGTCTACAGCCTTTTCCTTCCCTCAGTGGTTTAGTGGTGTTTGGAGGGGTTTTTTTCCTTTCTTTCCTTCCTTCTTTCTAACTTTTTAGAGGAACTTTCAGGAAAGTCAGCTCAATTTATGCTAGCAATTATCCCAGAGTTGCAGGAACTAATTGCTCTAATTATTACTTGAGGGTCATACGGGGAGATTTAGAGCCTGAGGCCAGCTATAAAGGAGCAGATTAAAAATTAGCTTTCTTGAATTTGAAAGGCAGTTGATAACTCCTGGTGTTGTAATGTTCGTAACTACTGGGGGAGAACCTGATAGAACAGGTGAAATAAATGGAACATAAATATGTTTCTATTTACCTTTTTTTTTCAATAGGACAAATTAATCTCATGGTTGCATTGAGATTCTTCCTTGTTTATGAAAATAATTTTTAAGAGTAAGACTACTCCATGAGAGCAGTGAGAGGACTAGTTCCTACCATCACTGTAGCAAGGTGATTTGGGTTATTTAAGCAGAAGCAATTGTAAGATCAGGATCAAAACCAGAAACAGGTAATAAAAGTAATATGAACATCCACAATAGAAATCGGTAGTTACTGATGTAACAATTCAGTCATTCGCAAAAAGATATTTGCTAGAGGTCAGCAGCCATGTCCAGCACTGGATTTGTTTTGCTGAAGTTTTAATACTTTTAGGTTCTCAGACCTTTCTAAAGTCTTTGTAGAAGAAAATTCATTCTAGATATTGGCATAATCTTGATTGCAAATAAAAACCTGCTTGGAGACTCCATTTTAGTATTAATACAAGTACTAATAATCATTACAGACCTGAAATAAGTCACTTGAGGGACCTGTGTTTGGCATTCAACACCAACTAAAACTCAAATACCTATAAAAAAAAGGGAAAAAACCAGAAAAAAAAAAAAGGATGGGAGGGGGACGGAGAAAAAGACCTGCAGAAATAAAGCAGGTAAGAACTTGTTTTAGTTATTTCTGTTTGGACATGATTTTTCTTTCTTGTCTGGACAAGGTCTAAAGATAGGTTTACACCAGTTTTGATTAATAGATTAAAATGCATCCTGGTTTTCATGCCAGAGTCTTCCCTTGTGTTAAGTGACAGAATGCATCCTGACCTGGCAACAGGTTTCATATGTGTAATGGGAAGGAAAATTTATCTTCCAGATTCTAATCCCTACTGTAAATCTTCTAAGTGCATGTACTCACCAGGGCTTTTTTATATTAAGAGATAAAGAAGACTTAGCTGGTACTAGCAGGTACCAGTAAGCGTAGCTTAGTTTACAGTCACCTCATTCATTGATAGCTGACTGTAATGGTGGGCACAGGGCACGAGATTCTAATGGGAAGGCAGATTGCCTGTCTTGTCAAGGTTTAGGAAATGAGTGAGAACTTAGTCAAAAGTGTAACAGAAAAGCTGTTATGTAGGTTATGTATAATCACCAGGCTCTGTCAGGTGTTGATGTAGATTGTGCTCAAGTCTTCACCTCACATAAAATTGCACTCACACCTTTAATAAGGAGGCTTGATTAAAATGCCATAAACACACAATTCCTTAGGAAAACAGAGGTTAAAGCAACAGGAGGCACTAGAGGCAGCCAATAGAAGACTATGGGGGTGTTTTTTAAAGGTTGGAAGAAATCAGGCCTGAGTAATTCCATCTTCCCCACAAACATGGAAAGCCAATTTCAACATTTCAGTTGAAACAGGCAAAACCCAAAACAACCAAAATAATGATGTCTGTCAGAAATGCAAGTGACAGTTTCCTGTCAACAAAATGTTCCCCTAAATTTTCAGGCTTTGAGTCTTGTTGACTGGTGATGTTTGAGAATAGTCTCACTCAGAGCTTAAGCTGTTTGTCTTTGAGGAAGCATAGAAGCCCAGGCAGAAAGGAACAGGGCAGACTCATCCTATCCACACTCCCTTCCCCTTTCAAAACCAGGAGCTACTCTAGCTAACTCAGCCCTGATGGAGGCTTGCAAAAGCAGCTGTGACATTGAGGCAGAAGACTCCCAATCAGAGCTTTGCAGGTTTCAGTAAAACTTAGTGAGTCTTACTCTCTGGCTGTGCTAAATGCAAACAGTATGCATACTCGCCCCAGGCCTGGTGCAGCAAGACACAGTCCAGTGCCTTTGAAGCATCCACAGGGGAGACTTTACTGGCTGTCCTCAGGTTTGCAGAGACAGACAAGAGTCACCTTGAGATTTGTGTAAGATGCCGGGCACAGGAAAAATTAATAACGACCTTTACAAATTAATAGTTGTGGGTTTTTAATGTTTTCTAGCTCATAAACACTAAATATTACCATAATTAGTATTGTCTTGGCAATATATAATTTAGGATGTTCTTACTTTAAAAGAATTTGTTCTCTTCAACCCCCACTGTGTGCATGCATATACATAAACACACATACACACAAGTGGATACCAAAATTTCAGTCTAGACCTCTAGCAGCTGAAGAAAGTTAAAAAGAGCACTGAACGCTTGTGCAAACTGTTCTTAAAACCCTCTGGTTTCAAAGATCCCACATCTCTCCCATCAACTGATGCTACGGACTATCCTTTCTATTATAAAATCTTATCTGATGTCATATTTTCAACAGCAGATTTCTCTCACAACAGTTTCTGCACAGAGATTAGAGGATGATACTTCTCTTTTGGTCGCACAAAACCCAGGTTTTCATGCCCATATACCATAAGAAGCTGATGACTTCTTAGTGAAAGGTAGATGAACAGGACATCACAAAAGCATCTGATATTTTAGGTATCCAGTATCTTGTGTTTGTCTGAAATGGTAAAGCAGCACCTAGGAACAACACATTCAAATGACTCTGGGCTATGTGATGTTTCTCCAGGAAGTCCTCTTGCTTGGTAGAAGATTTGATGAAAAAAGCTCTTCAAAGCACAAGTACTCTTACAGTGAGTTTTACAGTGACTAGAAAAAAATAGTCTCTGCCTTCCATAGGTATCACTAGAAGATCCAGGAAAAGTAGGGGGAAAGTGGGGGATGTACGGGGATGTACAGCCAAACCCATGATTTTTTTTTTTTTTTTTTTTGTTTTCCCTGGGTGGGAAAAACCCATCCCAGGGTATCTGCTCTTTAACCTTTTTAGCTCCAGTCTTTCTTCAGTAGTGTCAAGGAAGACTGAATTCAAAAATAGAAAGGGCTAAGCCCTCGACATCTTATTGTGCACTATGCCAATACCTGCAGGAATACTCTCAATAGGCTCTAATACATTTTGAGATGTTAATTGTTAATTCACAAAATGAATAATTAAATAGAGTCTAGTGCTTTTAACAGAATAAGCCCATGTGGGCCACCAAATTAGAAAAGATTCAGACACTGGTGGTCTCCTTTCCAGATTTGGGTCAGATTTTATTGTTAATCTATGTAGCACAGCCTTGTAGAACAAGTTGTGTGATTCTACCTTTAAACTTCTATATGACCTCGAAAACAATTTTGCTTGATTGCCATGTTCATCCGGTGTCTGTCGCTTTTGTACATACAAAAAGCTCTTCAAAGCACAAGTACTCTTACAGTGAGTTTTACAGTGACTAGAAAAAAATAGTCTCTGCCTTCCATAGGTATCACTAAAAGATCCAGGAAAAGTGGGGGGAAAGTGGGGGATGTACGGGGATGTACAGCCAAACCCATGATTTAATATTAGATAATCTGTGGTTGTATGATTTCTTTCCACATAAGAGTTGGATAACAGAAAGGTGTATGACCTGCCAAACATGCTGGAGATGTGCTCTCAGCAACAAAAGTGTTTTTTGTAAGAGTTACAGAGATACCAACAGACATTTAAAAGCACGTCATTCCACCCATCAGAAAAATTTGTTGCAATCACCAGCGTAGTATGACTTGCCACACAGAAAATCCTAGTTGGACTGGAGGACAGGGTGAACAGTAGCTTCAAAGTTAGTAAATTTCCAGAGAAAATTAAATTGTGTGAGGTTTAGATGGAGCCTCCATAAACACAAAACAATTCTAACACATTCCAGCTGGTCCGAGAATGCAGGCTGAATGCACACAATAACAGGATAATTTTATTTTGAGCTAGGTTTCACTCCAGCCTTTACCACAGATTTATGTGGACTTGGCATATATGCTCCCAACTGTACTTTAAACTTCAAAAGGGGATAATGAGCAGTTAAAGGATCCCACATTGCTGTGAGAAGACAGGGACAAAGGGTTGAGGGCAAGGTACTGAGCAGCCCTGGCTTCAGCAGGCCAGCATCAATGCCAGTCACAAGCACGATGCTCTGCCTCTGTGGACTGAACGCATGATATAGAAAAGAGTAGAGAAAAAGTCCACAAGCTCATGGACCTTTATTAACATGGAGCTTATGTAAATTGCACATTAAATAGGTTACAATACTTCCACTTGGCAAGAAGAGAGCCAACCATCTGGACTGATGTGATTAGCAGTGTTCATTCTAATATTCTTTGACTAAAGAGCACATAGTTTTCTGGAAACAGATATACATGAGAAAAAAATGGAGGATTTCTTTAAGCTGTATTAATAGTGGAAGTTGTGCTGTGTAATTCCAATTCATTTGGGTAATGAGGTGTACTAATTTTCAGACTCAGTCCAGTTTAGACACACAGCATGCATATGCCCCGTAATAGGAGTGTTTATTAATTATATTTAATTGTCATCATTTTTCCTAATGATAGTTGTGTTCACCTCCGTTCATTTTGTTTCTGAAATGGCGATTAGTGAGAATGGGGAACATGGATGAATAGGCAGCTGGAACTAAGGGTGGCTGCAGCAGAAAAACTGGCCCTCAGCAAGCCAGCCATCAACACAGTCACCCGGGCCATCATGCTCCAGTGGTTGGGAAAGGAAAGCTTGCCCAACCCCATTGCTGCTCTCCGGTGGCAAGCAGGCCAGTCGTACAGAAAATCTGAGTGCCTTTCATATATGGATGTCTGCTCCATGAGCACAGGCTTAATTAGAAATTTCCAATTAGCTGATTGCACATTTTTATGGGGTTAACTAGTGGTAACCTCCACATCCATTCATAGCAGGGGCATTAGGGTTTATAGGCCTTAAAAATGCCACCAGCAGGTGGAGAACGAGTGACATGAATCACATACACATGAGCACACATGCACCCAATCTTGAGGCGTTGCTGTAGTTTGCAGGGTTGCATTTTGTCACTAGAATGCCAATTCCCAAGTCCTTTCCGGTTGCAACTTTACATATGGTTGCAAACTGAACTTCTGGCTTAGCACCAGAAACAGAATTGTCATCAGGGCTCTATATGAGGTTGTAGCCTGTATGTTTGGAAAAGCTATGTTATAGGGTGTTGTAGCCTCTGCACATGCTTATGTCCATCTGAGGTGTTTGTAAATTTAAATGTTCTTCCATTTCTCTGAAGGTGCACCATGTATGTTATGCCCAAGGTAGTATTTCCAAGTTCAAAATGCCATGAAATTAGTTGCAGTATTCACGTAATATTGTCAAGCACAAGGACCTTGAATTCAGTGTACATCAGAGGAGAGCTGACAAATGCTCCATGTATCTAAAACATCTCTTGTCTGTATGTTCTGTTGTGTTTTCTTGTACATTGTGATATAGTAAGAAATACCTCCCAATTTCATGAGATAAACCTGGGGTAGAGGGAGGATGTTGTGGAGATCTTTGTTGCAGCCCTGTCTTTCTTAGTTCTGGACTTCATAGATTCAGTACATTCATAAACACAGTGATGAACAATCTAATTGTACATCAGCCTATGAGACAAAACCTTCTTGAAATCCATCTAGTTCTGTTGAATTTTTTCTAAACTAGCAAATATTTTCCTGTTGAGTACCTGACACAGGCCGCATCAAGGCTTCTTCATTTCTAAGCCCACACAAAGTCCCTAGGTATCATTTCCTTTTCTTTTTTCAGCCATGTGTTTCTGGGAGATTAAACTCATTTAAAAGGAGAAGTGCTATAGACAACTTTCATTTCATGTCAGGCTGGGTATTGTTTTCTTTCCCTTCATCCTGTGGCAAATAGAAGTATCCATGACCATCTTGGATAGCATATTTCTATTTTTGACCTCATTCTCCTTTACCTTCTGAGTATCTTTTATGACAGTAGAGAAGGGACTGCATCTCAGGGTGCTGCAGCTTTTCTTTGTAGGGCTTTGAGAGAAATTCACAATGTATATGTGTAAAAATTCTGTCAGACTAATAACTAGAATATGGCAGGTAGAGAGATAAATAGTTTTAACAAAAAGACATCTTCTATCACAAAAGCTTAAAAGAGTTTTAAGAGAGATGTGTCCCTGAAAAGAGAGGGACAGTATTTGTCCCACTGCATGCTCAGCCTGACCTACCAGACAGGACAAAGGACCACTTGTGCCAATATTGCATAATTCAACTTTCCCCTCTTGTTCAATACTTCCACATCTCGGGTCAACCTTTACTAGCTGCACCACATTTTTCTACTGTTCCACAAACACTTGGAATCAGAAAGATGATGGTTGGAGGTGAATGTTTCACATTCCATTTGAGACATCTAGTCCTCTTGTTACAGCCTTTTGCTGGAGTCTGAGACCATATGCCTTATCGTATGCAATTGGGAAGCTGTCACATATATCACCCAACAAAAGCGTGATGCCCTGGGAGATCTCCAGAAACACTGTACACCCATGCTACCAGAAACCTCCAGCACGCTCCTAAAAGAGCAGCTCCACATTTCAGGAAGTAACACATTACAGAATGATTCTTCCATTAAGATTTATGCTTAAAATAGAGGAGCCACAACCTTGTGCATCAGCAGAGTTTTCATCAGCTGATTAAGCATGACAGATGAAGTAGGCTCCTGACCTTTCTAAAAAAAAAAAAAGGAAAGAAAAAAAAAGAAGAAAAGAGAAATGGCCTCTCTTTCACCTCCATATTCAATGGTGCACTTCCTCAAACAAATAAAAAGACACTTTGCAGCTGAACAAGAGGCCATACAGTTAGCCATGGGCCCCTGAAGTTGTTCAGTCAAGAAGGAACATGATACTATATGATTTTTCTGTTCATTGTTCCTGGGGTGGGCCATTGCTTCTAAGTGAAGAATAATAGCTGTCAATTACGTTCAGATCACCGTAAGGGCCCTGGCATTCTTAGGCAATCTGTTATTAAACCGTTAACTTTCTGATGTCTACCTTGTTACTTTAAACACACATACCAGACTGACTTTAAATATACACACTGAAAACAGTAATAAATCTTTCCTAACACTGGGAACTTAATTTGCTGAGAGCAATCAAAATCTTGGATGTATGCACAGCCCTTAATTTCTAAATATTTTTTATAACTTTATGAAGAGTTCTGCATGTGTAAATTGCTTTCATTGAAGTCAGGTAGTCACACCCTATAAAATGATACTGTTGTGGAAGTCTTCCGGATCTGGGCATGACTGGATATGAGGGCATGAGCTAAAACCTGAGTAGAAGGAATTGTACTGATTTCTGAGGATTTTTTTTTTTTTTTAAAGCTAGGGGACTGAAAACACCAAAAAATTTATTTCTCATGTATATACTCATTTTTAGTTTGATTTGGTCTACAGTAACATTTAAAGAGTTGTATAGAATTTAGTGCACTTGCGACAGCACATGTAGCATACCTTGTCGTTACTCAATTTGCCTTAATCTCTTAACATAATTCAGTCTCAATCCTGTTATTTAAGCATTGCTAAATATGTTAATTTAGATTAGATCCTTTTCTACAAGCTTTTCTCTAGTTCAAGTAGGAATTAGTTCAAGGAAGTCCTATGTGCAAAGTTATGAAGTAAATTACTCTAGATCGTTA
Source organism: Porphyrio hochstetteri (assembly GCA_020800305.1). NCBI lineage: Eukaryota > Metazoa > Chordata > Aves > Gruiformes > Rallidae > Porphyrio > Porphyrio hochstetteri. The sequence continues at coordinate 108,647,668 of CM036907.1, forward strand.
TAATAATTTCTTCAGAGTTTGTAATATAAAAATTTATGAATACGTCTGCTTTTTCTTACATTTAAAGAAGCAGTACTTAATTAGAGTTATATGTTACTGCAAAGTATTCATCTACCTTATAACCTTCATGGTTTTACAGTTGAAAATTTACTAGTTGTTTAAAACTAGACATTACAATCTTTGTCATGTCACCTTCTTCCTTTCTTGCATGCAGAGCAAGTGATCTGGATACACTGGTCCTGATTTTCATTTAGATTCAAAAATGGTTTCAGAAAAAGTCTGATATCGTGTGCATTCTGAATTTTTGCTAGAAATTACAATACAAAGTGAAAATATTGCTGCTTAAGCTGAAAATGTTCACCTCTATAGGTTTCCTAATCCTTTGTGAACTCCATAGCGTAATTCCAGCTGTCAAAGTTCTCAAGTTCACCAGCTCTTTCTTAGGCAGGAGCAGCTTTTCCTGTGGCAGGTACCCTCCAAAGACTCTGATCATCATGGAGGAGAAGTAAGCCTTCAGAATGAGAAAACCAGCTCACAAATATTTTATCAAGACAAACTTTGATTCAAACTTTGAAGTCCTGGGGAACTGGCATAGAATGAAGCAGGACAGCTACATGTTTACACTGTTTCATGAATTACCTTTCACTACTTCCCAAATCAATGGAGGGGGTTTGTCACAGTGGGCTTGTTCAGGGCAGGGATTTGAATATAAATACATGCTTCGTTTTCTTTCCCTTCTTCTCCAAAAGACTTTAGAAAATCCCCAATCATCCCAAAGAAGAGTGAAAAATACAGAAATACGTCTCAAGAGTTTTACTAGATGTGAACAGTGTTTTCTATGCAGTTCCACATTCAATTTTAGGCAGAAGGCAATCTGGAATTGTTCATCTCAGTGAAGGCTCCTATCTGAGACAGCTGGATTAGGAGTGTATTTACTCTGAGCTTTTCTGGAGGCAATGAAAAAAGAAGTCACGAGCAGAATAGAGTACATACAAGTGCCAATACCACTCCAGTGCTTACATTGATTGAACACAGGGAGGAGAACAAGAAACTAGGTTTTTGCTTTCATTAAGGGATCCTGTGGTCCATCTCTCAGGACAACTCAGCCCTCACTGTTGTTCTTCACCCACTCCAGAGAAGCAGTGTCATCTACTATTTATCTAGCGGGAAAGTAAGCTTCTGCCTAACCAGGTAAACAAAATACATTTACTCTTTGTCAGCTGATGTCAAGATCTATTAAAAAATACAATAATTTGGGTAAATATTTTCATGGTTTTTATATGTGCTGATTTATTCTATTAAGCAGAGTTTTCCAGGCTGTTTAATTTTATATACAATAAATTAATCTGAAAAGTCAAAAAGTACACATAATTGTTGCCAGGTCTGCAGTTGATAAATAGAAATAGGATTTTTTCATTTGCAAAATGTTTACTCTCCTGTGAAGGGTACAAAATGGAGGGGGAAAAAAAAAAAGGTTTTCAATGGAATGGAAATGACATAATTTTAAAAAACTCCACAATATAGCACTACTTGTCTGAGATGTTTAAATTCAGTTTACCGAACTGAACCACCATGTTTCACTTCAGCTCCCTTAAAAAATTCATTGTACTTGGACTAGTTACCGCAGTATCTGTTATTTTTCATGTTCTATTTTCTATCACAAATCTCCAGATATTCCAAGACATCTGAAATAAAACTTTGAGGAGGCAACTTAGCAGGTCATTAGAACATAAACAGAAGTAAAACCAGACAAGAATTAAATGTTGCAGTTGCAATTCAGATTGCCTTATCCTTAAATATTTTGTTTTCCTTGATGAGAATCTCAAATTTTTTGCAAAGCCAGAATTTTCCGAAAAGAGTTCCGGTCTGTGCCGTATGTAAATCTGAAGGCAGAGAGAGAAATCCAAGGAGAAAGTGAAATGACTGGGACAGCATTTTACTAACCTCTTAGCCACCCTGTTCACAAAAGAAATAGACTGAGTGGTTGGTTTTGAGACTCATATTGTGCAGGGATTCACCCAGGTATGCCTTTTTTTTTCCCGTGATCAGAGTTTTGGAGTATTATAGGCTTTAAGGCACCCTCATCAAAGCCTGTTGTTTGCAGAGGTCTCAAGTACTGAGTGATGTTTTTCACTGTCCAGGAAGGTCAAAGGTCAGAGTCACAGTTGGAGGCTTAGCCTGATGACAATGCTTTTGTGACAGTATGGGAATGGGCTGGCTAGCGAAAAGGAACATTGTGTCTATTCTCAACTTATAAAAAAAAAGTTGCAATTCTGTCTCAGATGTTTGTACAATAAGAATAATTGATTGTACTGCAAATATGTTCCCTATCAGAGGCAATTTGAATTCATGGAGTCACTTCTGGTACAGAAATATTCTCCACAGCATAACTTTTCTCCTCCTCATATCTGTGACAACCCAAAGGAAAGATCAACGTGCTCCCATCTTTCTTCAGGGACGCTCAGCAGGTAGCTGCTCATACCTGAAGAAATACTGAAAACCTCTCTGTAGGACCTCATGTTAAAAGCCTTCTTTTCTTTTAGCAGAAACAGACCAACCTCACTAAGCAGTCTGATAAAAACTGATACTGTTTAAAGCAAGAACTTCCCCCTCCAAAAGAAGTATCTCCAACTGCCTTCCTGACAGAGAGAAACCATCCTTTCCTGTTGGGTTACCCAATGAACTTTCCCTGCCTGATCTTCAGTGTCAGAAAGGAGAGGAATAAAGAATTTCTCATGACAGGGGATAGTTGATTTCACCTTGCTTACACCAGTTTACATCTACACCATCATGTAAAATTACATATGTCCACCACCTGTTCTGAATTACATTTCAGGAGAAATTAAACAGCCTTTTCCTCTCCTCTTCCCCTCATATTAACCACCAAAAGTTGCTGAGCACACTTTCTGTATTCTGGGCATCTCCTCATGGGAGATGACCTTTCTTATTGCTACTTGCAGCTCAAGTGTCTTCTGCACTATCAACATGAAAGAACGTTTAAGCCCTAGATGATTAAGTAATTTATTCCCCATTTGACTGCAGACTTCCTGTGTGACATTAGACAAGTCATGGGTTCTTTCTGTGCTCCAGTTTCCCATCTATGGAAGGAGATAATTGTACTTGCCCCTCTCAGAGACTTTAAAGACTGTGAGGCACCCACCAACCCCTAACCTATGCATTTAGGGACATACATAGTCCCCAGTTTGGAACAGGTAGAGCAGAGAATCTGACCCTCTATCAGCACAATCATAACAGGAAGAAATAAAGCCAGCTGGTACATGAGTCTCTTCAGTGGTTCTAGAAATCAGCAAAGAGCTACTTCATATATGCCCATTTCAGACAAACTTGAAGAATCCATTTTCTGATCATGGACAAATGATCTGGTCAATAAGCCTTCACGTTCATGATTATTTCTACCATGAGGCCACAGATACTATACAGAATTTGTCCAAAGGAAGCAGTGTTCGTCCCATCAGAATTCTCTGCTTAACATATTCGATTAAAGGGAGAAAAAAGTAATAATTATATTGCCTACCAGGTACAAAAGCAGGAAAGTTTGAATGCAAACAAGAACATTTGTTATCAGTTAACGACTGTAACTATTTGCTGTTCATCACTCTTCTGCCTCTCATGGAAGTTTCAGGCATATGATGAGAGAATCTAAATGACTCCAGAAACTTTTAACGATCTGTCACATACTGCAAGTGTGAACATTCAAAATGATCAATGTTTGAACATGCCGTGTGATGGTAATTGACACAACAAGAAAAGATTTTACCCATACTGAATAATGAAAAATAATCAATATATTGGCAGGACTGATTCACTGCTGATTCACAGACAAGAAAAAAAGCCATATTCTTTGAATCATTTACTTACCATGACTAGTTCCGTTATATCAAACTGTAATGCTGCAACAGCACTTTATAAAAGAGCATGAATTTCCGTCAAGTATTTAGTGAAAGTTTACAACGTAGTTAGGCTGCTGACATGTGTGCCTTAAGAAACAAAGCCCAATGCTTAATTTCCACACTACAGTCACAAATCCCATCTTCCAGCTGGTACAGCGCATGTAGGTATAGAAACAACATGTCAAAAAGCAGCAGTTTTCAATGCAGTACAAGAGACTGGTGTGACTATGCAGCCTGTATAACTATCTTTAATGTTGGATTTCCTTGATTTATTAAAAGTTCAGGGAAGATGAATAGCACATTTCACTAAATTGCATGTTAAAATATATAGTTGACCATACACAGCACAGATATTTGACAGAATATATTTGTTATAAAACATGAGCCTGTCTGTGGTTTCCTTACTTTCAGGTGTTCTGTTTTTCCTCCTTGCTGACCATTTTGACATTTCTCTCAGCTTTCTCCAGATTAAACATCACATGTAATCTCATAGGCAGTGTTTGGTACCATCTAGGTAAACTATCTTTTATGTATCTTTTTCATGGATACATCACTGGTTAAACAATTTCTTGTAAAAGTGGTTCCTTTCCCCTCTTCCTTTGCACTGTTGTATTTTCAGCACAATCCATTTCCTAATCGCTGTTGTCATTTATCTCTTCGTTTTACCTTGTCACCTACTTAATTCCACTAGAGGCATTTCTAACATCTCTGTCTAATAATCTCCACTAACAATGCAGAACACTATTAGCATAATAAGCATTTCCCATCTGCACAAATGAGACTCCTTCTCATCAGTCTGAAAACTAACTACTGTACATAAAAATAGCCAGGAATCATTAGAATTAAAGAGAGCACACATTCCTCTGCAAACAAGCTTCTTCCCTCTCCTCTCCTGGTGGTAACAACTTCAACTGTCTTTGTAATAATAATGTATTGAAGTCCAAGATTGAGCACAAGGTCCCAGGTGTCCATACTGTTCAATGGAAAGGCTGAGTGAGCTGGGACTGTTCAGTCTAGGGAAAAGAAGACTAAGGGGGGACCTAATTAATGTTTATAAATATCTTAAGTATGGGATGCAGGGGGAAATGGCCAGCCCCTTTTCAGTGGTCTGTGGGGACAGGACAAGGGGCAATGGCTGCAAATTGGATCACAGGAAGTTCCGCACCAACATGTGGAAGAACTTTTACACAGTGAGGGTGACAGAGCACTGGGACAGGCTGCCCAGGGAGGTGGTGGAGTCTCCTTCTCTGGAGATATTCAAGACTTGTCTGGATGCCTATCTGTGCAATATGTGCTAGGGAGCCTGCTTTGGCAGGGGGGTTGGACCCGATGATCTCTCGAGGTCCCTTCCAACCCCTACGATTCTGTGATTCTGTGATTATGATCTCTTACACAGTTTGGAGCTAGGATAAGCTGCCAACAATGCCCAAACTCATTTTAGGCATTTCACGCAAACTCCTCTCAGTGATCAGTGTAAAGAGCTACACTGTTTCATGTGAACACAGTTTGGCTGTGTGGACCATACGTACCTCTGCCTCACATCCCCGAGTATGACTCAAACCCTACAGTCTTGAAGGGAGACTTGCCAGGGAATGTGGCAGGGAAGTCTGGACCTACCTTCTCTTCTGCATGGATACCTGCAAAGTTCAGCAAAGTCTGAATAAAATGAGGTGGCATATTTTTGCACTTACCATTTTTAGAAGCTTTTTCATCAAAAGTACAGGCATAGGTGTTGGTAGACCCTTGTAATATTGCTCTATAAGCCAAATTAATTCCTTCCTCACAGCATCAGCCATCGGTGTTCCAATATCATCTTAAATTTACCCTCACCATTAATTTGGCAAAGTCCATGAGATGCATAGTTACTTCTCCAGTCGGTATGGAGAAGTCTCCAACCATGCCAGTTGACCATAGAACCAAAGCGGGGCCTTGGCCTGTTTTATTTGCTAATACTGATTTCACTAAAGGCCTGCAGAACCCTGAGCACATCTGTATTTGTGTCTGAGGCATGGTCCTGGTGTTTCTGGTGCCCAAGGTGCAGGTAACAGAGACAAGATGTGGCCTGCTCTGCCCCCAGCATATGATGCCATTCAGCTCAGGAGACATTGCAATTCATCTAATCATGAGAAGTGTCACTACACAATATCTGTAGATTATTAAGATACTAGAAACCATGATTGTTGATAAATTAGAGTTTTGTGTCATATGCCCATATTTTTAGACTGAAAGAACAAATTTTAACTAGAGAGACTTCAAGCAATACGTGGAAAACACAAGGATTTAAATTAGGAATTGGATAATGCTAAGCAGCTTTCATCTACTTTAATTAGAGATAATGTTTTTCTTAATCATAAAATTGAATTTATGGAAATCAATTTAAAAGTTTTTTTTTTTTTTTTAATACCGAGAGAAAAATAATTTTGTTCTATATATAAAGATCATTACCAGGCTACAGAACCTAAAAGAAAATGTCTTCACTAGTATGTTCTGACCCACATCTCAGGTTAGAAATACCTGAATAATCTTATTCCTAACAAAACCCAACAACCAACCAAACAAAAAATCCTATTAAATAACAAGGACCAATCAATTACTTGTTATTATCAATTAGTATCAATTGTCAACTCATAGATTGGTTGTCATAAGATTTAAACATAAACACAAAACCTGAGTTCTCTCTACATCCACTTACCTACAACATATGATGGAAAATAATTTTTCCATAAAATATAAAATAAAGACTACCATGTAGGTTGTTGAAATTGTACTTTAAGCCCCATGTCCTTATTTTTTTGCTTATAGGCAGATTAAAATATTTATTTATTTCAAATTACTTGAACTCTAAGATACTGAAGAAAATGTTTTGGTTTCTACAGGAATAGTTTGTAGAAACATTTCCAGCTTTTAGACGCATTGTCCTTATAGTGTGCCTGTTGTGTTTGCACTTATGTACACAACCACACTGAGAATATCTGTTAGTTTTTTGAGACTAGTGAGAGAACTTTGATAAAGAAATGTGTTGTGTGCCTGTGTGTGTATGTCCATTTCTCTTGAATTCAGACAACCATTTTCTTTTTCACTGCTTTTGCTTTTCAAGTATCAGGTGATTTGGATGCTGGGTCAAAGCTCTGCTCCATGTAATAACACTTACTCATATGCAGACTAGCTGCAAGAGAGACAACTGCTTGGCCAAATAAAGCCAATGCAACATTTTAAAATACTTCAAAGTGTTCATAAAAACACTTAATATGCTTTTTTTCTTTTGTACCACCCTGATAGAGACATATAATGGAATTATAAAAATATTCTAAGACTCAGTGGCATAAATCTTCTAAAAATATTTTTATTAAATAGCTACTGATAATGTTTTCCTCACTTCTATCCCCTTTCATTTCCTATACTGCCTGCCTAATGGAACAACACTGAACACTGCTAATATAAAACATAGACTTTTACTAGAGTAGAATATTCAGCTTTTTATCTTTCACATATAATAATGTATGTTACATACACGTCTATATATCACATATGTAAACAATATTTGCGTATGTGTATGTACGTATAATTTTTTGTCATCTATTACCGTACCATATGGTATGGATTTGACTTTTCATGGTGGTTTACTTTGAAAAATCACCAGTCCCAAGATTCTGGGTAGCTAGATATATACAACAAGTAGATGTCTAAGGAATTCTGAAAAGATCTGTAAACTAAACTAGGCGATGTGACAAATTCTCTGGAAAAATGCAGGATTCAACATGTTGTGTGGTGCTTTGTATTTCAACATTATCTTCTCTATAGGTTGCTAATGCTTGTTTACATATTAGGGATTTTTTTTTAGTTATATGCGCCTGAAATGGGAGAATATTTTTCACAGTAGACCTCCACCCCCTCGTTTACAATCACTGAGATGGAATGTGGAGATACTGACTTCAGTGATATTTGGATCAGGCCCTCAGACTGTAATTGGACACGATGAGATCTCTGCTAAAAAAGTTCCTTAAGGCAAATGATGCACTTCAGAGGACACGACCTAAATACGGCTTGTAGGGCTTTTAGGAAAGCAGAAGTTCGGATAAGAGAGCTTCTAAGACACATGCCTTTCTTCTTCCTGAACAATGTGAACATTTAATTTTTCCTACACATCTCCTCCTCTTCTACTGCCTGTCAGATAAAAAAAGGCTCACAGATGGTTTTGTGGGAGAGATAAAAGACCCTCTTTTAACCTCTACCCCACCCCCCAAATAACTGCATATCCAATGCGAATTTATCAGAAGCCTTATGTGAGTTTCAAAACTTTTGCCAAGTCCATATTTTCTGTTTTACCAAAAATCTAATTTCAGATTTCATTCTTTTAATTAACAGATCACAGATACTACTTTAATTAATTATGCTCTACCAAATTAAATCAGCTAAATGTGGGTGCTTGCTTTCTCTGCTGAGCTCGGTTGGAATTACACTATCAGCACAAATGTTCACTGATGGAGAGGACTTGTCTGCTCTTATGACGAATGGGATCATTCTTTAGAGCATTGTGTTGGGTTTAGCTGACCAGATCTCTTCTAGGCTTACACAAGGGCAGAATAGTTTCCCTAATGAATTCCAGAGATAAGTGCCTAATCCAGCTCCACTAAATTCAAACAACTTTTACCACTGACTTCAACCAGAAGCTGAAACTGATTTCAAACTCCCCCACAAGCATCTTTTCCATCCAGTGTGTGCACACTGTCCTTCAAGCAAACAGAACAGATGTCAAGTTCAAAATCCTGAAGACCTTCCCCTAGATTTCAGCAATATACAGTATTACCATGTTGTACCTCATAAAATACAGAGAGCTCATCCTTCCCTCCAGACTTCTCTCCATGAATTTTCTTCACATTCTACCAGAGCCAGGCAAATGTGTGGAATTCAATACACAGTAAGTCAGAAGTGCCTTTTTTTCATGACCTAATGAAAACATTAACGTTTTTTATTATTATTCTGTGCTCATTCATCTCACCCTTTACGTGACACTCCCAACTACATGTCTTAGAATAAGGCTCAAAAATCAGAAAAAAAGGGAATCCTAAACTAAGCAAGAATGTCAACAGTTGAAATAAGTCTTGACTCACAGCAAATTAATTAAACAGCATGTGAGCACGTCAGTTTAGACAGAAGTTCTGCAGTTGAGAACAAGAACAGAACCATAGTGTACTAAAAGCAGTTTAGGTTGGAAGAGACCTCTAGTTCAAGCTCTAGTTCAAGTCCTCCTGTTCCCAGCAGGGCCAGACAGATCAAATTGATCAGGACCTTGTCTTTTTGAATCTCCAAGGAAAGAAACGTGACAGCCTTTTGATGGAAAGTGAGCTTTCTAGGACCATATGGCTATTGACTGAACCACAGTGGAAGAATCTAGGACATTGGTGATATCCTTGGTATCACCTTCTTTAGAATCATAGAATCATAGAATCATAGAGTGGTATGAGTTGGAAGGGACCCCAAGGATCACAGAGCTCCAACCCCCCTGCCACAGGCAGGGCCACCAACCTCAGGCCTGGATCTACACTAGGTTGCCCAGGGCCCCATCCTACCTGGCCTTGAACACTTCCAGGGACGAGGCATCCACTACCTCTCTGGGCAGCCTGTTCCAGCACCTCACCACTCTTTCTGTAAAAAACTTCCCCCTAATATCTAATCTAAACCTTCCTTCCTTTAGTTTTAATCCATTCCCCCTTGTCCTGTCATTGTCTATCCTTTTAAAAAGTTGAATCCCCTCCTGCTTATAAGCTCCCTTCATGTACTGGAAGGCTGCAATGAGGTCCCCCTGCAGCCTTCTCTTCTCTAGACATGTGGCCCATCACAGTCTTTTATATCATTTGATATTTTGTCCCAAAGGTTACCAGTTCTGTGGCATGCTGAGTGCATCAAATAGATCTTTTATGAAGTCATCTCCACTACACATCTATTGACCGCACTTACAGCAACTGGACCTTATGACCCATATAGTCTCCTGTAGGTCTCTGTTCCTAGCTGAATCTGTAAATATTAACTGCACACTACTTGCATGAATGACAGCTTGTTTTTCATAGTCTACAACAGCATATTTTTGCATGTGAAATTACCTGCTTGTGACAGCACAGGCATGTTTTGCATGCATATTTTATGACAGTTGCCTTTGAAAGATGATCTTAGGATAACCTATAGAGTCGTCCTGGAAATCCACATAAATGACTTCTGTTCCAAGGGTAAATATATGCAAATGAAATAAAGAGGTCCCACCCTTCCTACAAAAATTTCAGCTTCACACAGGTCAGTACAAAAGATGCATTTTGAGCATCTGCCTATTGGAGAAACCACACAAAAAATGGAGTGGTACACACCTCCTGTCAGCCCATTCTTTATGTAGGCTTGTGAGAGACAGAACTGTAAAGATTGTCCAATCCTTCAGCAGCAATCAAGAGTTGAGAGGATTAGACCACACCTAATTTGCAGATTTGTTTCCTTCCACAGTTCCATTCTCTGCCATGAAATATTTAGACTGCTAAGGAATTGAGAAACAGTGCAAAAGAAGAATGTGCAATAAATTAAGGAAGATAAATTAAGGGGAAGTTACAGAGTAAGCATAGTATTTAGCAAGACATATGCCCTGGGCTGCTTAACCTGCTCCCCAGGCCCCCATTTCAACATGACTTTGTAAGCACTGCTGACTCTTTTGTTTTACTGTGGGCCATGTAGATAGTAAATGGGAATGGATGGGATGGAAGAACACAGTATCAAGAGGAAAGAAATAAAAGAAAACGTATAGTTACTTGCATTCCTCAGCTCCACACTGAGATACTCCATAGCTTCTGAATTTTGTGTTATGTAATTTTGTGTTATTCTGAATGTTATGTCAAGTTTTCTAAGAACTCTGTCAGAATCTGCCTGCCAAGCGAATAAGGGAAGTATGGCATGACCAGGATTGTCCTTAATGACTACTGCATTACAGACATTCGCTACCTGACAAAGGTCATAGGCCTGAAGTAATACACAAAATAGTTGGATTTGATTCCTTCATGAACAAATAGATGGCCAGGAACAAGTCACCCAAGCCTTACACTACTGAGTTCTGCACCTGCAAGATAACAATACCTCATTGAGAACTGTAAAGAAAAAAATGTTGATTAAAATGAAAGTTCTCTTTTACTTTTCTTTTACAGGGGAAAAAGCAAGGTATGGTTGAAAGATGTCCTTGACCCCAAGTAAAAGTTAAAAGAACAGGAAAAGGTTTTTTATGTGAAAGATAAACACTGTGAATAACATTTCTCCACATCTTTCTACCACCACACTGAACATACCTTTCATACTCTTAACAACTTTGTGGTGACAGGCAAGCCGTGCAATTATCTGCCTGGGGAGCAGATTCTCAGCACCCTTCCCCAGTGACCTCCTAAGGGGCCCTTGTATGTGCCACCACTCTCAGCAGAAAGGAAACGGAAAATTAAGTATAGGGTAAGCATCCAATAGACCTTTGGTTTGGTATCCAAACACAGCAATTCCTTAGCATGCCTCAGCTGCAGGAAAGTGGTTTCTACAATCTGAGATACAGGAGTGGGGAAAAAGAAAGCGCGCTCTTCACAAAGATAGCAACCTGCACTTCCACAAGCAGATGAGTTGTAAATAGACCCACTGACTCCTGTGAGATTGTGGAGATGACTGAGGTTTCCAGAAACCTCCTAGCCTGTCTACATGATGTGGGATCCAATATTTTTATGCTGACTAAACTATTTATGAGCATCCTGATAACGCTTGTACTCCAGAAGCACTGACTTTACTTCCTTCATGGACCAATCCAACACCTACCAAGTAAATTAAATATATCTCTTTCGACGGGAATGTTAACAGCACTGAGAGTACAGAGAAGACAAAGAGAGGATGGCTACCACCACTCCGTAACACTTTTGTGGCAATGCTATGTTAAACTTAGCATGCATTGCCATTTTCATAGTTCTGGGTACTAAATGCAGTTCTATTTCTATAATTAAGGCTTTTAAATACATTCATCACCTTATGAGTTTTGACCAGGAGCCATTTGTTCAGATACTTTACAAATGTTCATGGTATACCTTCTCAGGAACAAGATCAAATAAGTTCATATTCAACATAGGAAATATATAATGTCACACATACATGTTCAAAACATGATTGTGCTCTGCTCCAACTCCTTTTAATGCAGATTTAACCTCAGATTGATCTGTTAGAACAATATGTAAACCCTGCATTGATACTGTAATTCTGAAGACTTACAAGAAAAACTGTGGGGAAAAAATGTTTCGTTTTGGAGGAAAAATGGGAAAGGGGAGGAATCAAAATCAAGGTTTGCTACAATATTCCTTCAAGAGTTTTTCTAACTATATGAAAGTCCAGGAAGTTATTTAGCTTTCTCTCCCTGTTATAACAGGTTAGTCTAGTCTTTTGATTCATAATCTCTGAAATATCTGTTATTACCTTCTGATCCTTAGTCATTACAAAAGTATGAAATAAAGCTGAATTAGGAAAAGATATAGAGACATAAAAATAATCAGTTTTCTTTAATGAGGGCTGAAATTTTTCTTCAATTGTTTCCAAATTTAATAAGACTCAACACCTGGGGGTGTTGGTTGACTGCAGGCTGAATATGAGTCAGCAGTGTGCCCAGGCGGCCAAGAAGGCCAATGGCATCTTGGCTTGTATCAAAAACAGTGTGGCCAGTAGGTCTAGGGAGGTGATTGTGCCCCTGTACTCGGCATTGGTGAGGCCACACCTCGAGTACTGTGTCCAGTTCTGGGCTCCTCACCACAAGAAGGACATGGAGGTCCTGGAGTGTGTCCAGAGAAGGGCAACCAGGCTGGTGAAGGGGCTGGAGGGCAAATCCTCTGAGGAACGGCTGAGGGAGCTGGGGCTGTTTAGCTTAGAGAAGAGGAGGCTGAGGGGAGACCTTATCACCGCCTACAACTAGGTTATAGAGAGGTGGGTGATGGTCTCTTCAGCCAGGTGATAGGTGATAGGACAAGGGGGAATGGCATGAAGCTGTGCCAGGGCAGGTTTAGATTGGACATAAGGAAAAAATTTTTTACTGAAAGAGTTGTCAGGGCCTGGAACAGGCTGCCCAGGGAGGTGGTTGAGTCACCTTCCCTGGATGTGTTCAAAAAAAGGGTAGATGAAGTACTTAGGGATATGGTTTAGTTTAGTATGTGAATGGTTGGACTTGATGATCTTAAAGGTCTTTTCCAACCTTGTGATTCTGTGATTCTGTGAAAAAAAGCCATCATGATTCCTATTAAAAAAAGGAAAAATAAGGGATGTAAAAAGACTTCATTTATTCTCAAGGATTTTTGATAGATTTATTATTCTAAAATAGAAATTCCAGTATACTTTTCAGAAATCTTTTGTTTCTGACAAAGAGATGTTGTATCTTTTATTGACATATCTACTGTTTTAAACTACCATCTGAAATTTGTACCACCCAAGATTTAATTTGTAACATCATGATATCATACAAAGGAATTGTGTAATGTGAATTGGCTTATTCTAGGTCCCCAGTAAAATGGAAACATGGTCATGTGCAAATCCAGCAAATGACAATGAAATAATGAATGGACTGGACCATCTGACTGCATCTGTTCATCCTGGAGAAGAAACGGCTCATGGGAATCAATATGTGTAAGTACTTGATGGGTGGGGAGTAAAGAAGACAGAGCTAAAGAATTCTCATTGGTGCCCAGTGAAAGGTCAAGAGGGAACCCACACAAACTGAAGGGCAAGAAATTCCATTTAAAAGTACAGAAAAAACATTCATTACAGTGATGCTCTCCAAACACTGGAACAGATTTACTAGCAAGACTGGAGTTTCTATCTTTGGAGATATTCAAAACATATCTGGGCACAGTCCTGAGCAAACTGCCTTAGTTGACCTTGCATTGAACAAATCTGTTATACACAACACTCTCCAGGGGTCACTTTCAACATTCTATGATTCTGTGAAAATCTGGAGTCCATAGACTAAAAGGTCCAAAGAGATTTCTGTCACCATAGTTATTTATATCAATAAGGCTGATGAGACAGAAATCTGATTGCTGTTGAAATCACAAAACATTTGAGAATGGAAGGCACCTCTGGAAGTAATCTAGTCCAAGGCCCTCAAGCAGGGCCATGTAGAGCAAATTGCCCAGGACCATGGGTAGATGACTTCTGAATATCTCTAAGGAAAGAGACTCTACAACCTCTCTGTCCATTATATACCGGTGCTCGGTCACCCTCACAATAACAAAGTGTTTGGTGTTTGCTGACTTTCAGATGACACCTCCTGTGTTTCAGTTTGTGTCCATTGCCTCTGTTCTTGTTACTGGGAACCATTGAAAAGAGCCTGTCTCCATCCTCTTTGCACCCTCCTTTCAGGTATTTCTATACATCAATTAAATGCACCTCCCCAGGCCTTCTCTTTTCCTGGCTGACCAGTCCCAGCTCTCTCAGCTTTTCTCATAGGAGAGGTGTACCAGACCCATCGTCACCTTTGTGGCACTTCATCAGATTCTCTCCAGTATTTTCATGTTTTCCTTATACTGGTGAACCCAAAACTGGACACAACACTTTAGGTGTGGTGTCAGCAGCAACAGTAAAGGGCAAGGATCACTCATGTCCCTCCAAATGCAAAATGTGAGACTAAAGCTGACATTCTGGTTCATGTTCGACTTGGGGTTACCCCTCCCCAGTTGCAGGACTTCATTCACACCTCTTGTTGAGGTCAGTTTATTATTCGAAGTGATATTTTCAGCTGGAGATACCTCCAAGAACAGCTAAAAGAGACCATGGTTCAGTATTATTATGATTAAATAAGCCCTCAATTTATATACAAATGTTTTATGTTTGGGAAATATAAAAAAATATATGTAAATAGGTAAATGGAAGAAAGAGATACAATTTTTCTTTTTCAGATACAGACAAATAAAATTAGGAAACGTTTACTGAATCTAAAATGCATCAGCTTCTTAATGATATTCCAGATGTCACTAAACGGATTTACTTTAATACAAAGCAGAAATTATAAATAAATACTAAAGGCCACATCAGATAAGGTTTCACATCCAGCCTCCAACCCAACCATGGACAAGATAGACCCAAAAGCAGTTATCCACAATTTATGAAGTCTGACTTCTGGTGTTCCTCTCCTATATAGATTATCTACTTGCATTAGAGAAGCTTTTTAGCTCTTCTTTCTTTGTCCTCTTTCAGGTTGCCTGTTTTCATGGACCTTGCAGAAATATAATGCTATTGAAACCTCTATTTCTCAGCCAAATATGACTTCATAATATATTCAACTGTTAATGTATGATACATAGGCATACTTAAAACACATTCATAAGCACAGGGTAGTAAACCAAAGATACTCTGAATGTCAACTCCTTAAACTACAGACCAGAGCAGTGGTGTGTATAAGGTCTTCCCAGAAAGTGCTATAGAGTCAAAGAAAACATTCTTGCTTACTAATTCAAGCTGACAGTATAAAAAATAGCGCTCTCTGTAATCTATTGCAGCAATGATGTAAACCAAGTAACACTAAACATGCTTTAGCTGTAATAGTTGTGTTTCACAGCACTACAGCTAACTTAGGGAAATCCACCACATTGATTTAATCATGCTAATAAAGCATCTGGGCAATGTTGACGTAAATATAATCTTGGTTCAGGGCTAAGATTTACTTACAATGGTTGAAGATAGAGCTGATCACTGATTTTTAGGAAAAACAAAAGTATGTGGCAATCAATAACATTCATTCCCCCCTGCTCAGTCAGAATACAAACAGGCTGACCTAAAAAGCAAGAAAGATACTTAAGTTTATCCTGTGTGCTTAAGGACTCCTAACTTATGGTATCTGTTAGTAGCAATTAATACTGGCATCATCTGCTTCCTGACAGTCTCTGGCTGTTTGTTAGGAATTTTTGGTATTAATATATATTTTAAATGTTGAAAAGTCATGCAATAGGTGCACATTTGATAAATGTGTGGATATATATTTAAAAAAGGAGTGGAAAATCCTAACAACATGAGAAGGTACAAAAAGGCAGAACAAAGGAAACTGCATCTTTCACTGTGTTCTCTATTTCTGCCATCTTTATTCGTCCGTACTCGGTTTTCCAGACCCAGTTCATGATTTGCCAGAGAGAGATGATATCACTAGTTTGTGTGCTTATAGAGACTTAAAAAGGATGAAGATTTGGACTCCAGAAAGACAAATCACAACAATTATTCAAAGGAAACTATTACATGGTTATAAAGATATGTCTAAAACATAACCAGGTTGTAAAAATAGACTTCTTATTTAATTAAAAAGCATTTCT
The DNA here is from genome assembly GCA_020800305.1 of Porphyrio hochstetteri. Classification (NCBI taxonomy): domain Eukaryota; kingdom Metazoa; phylum Chordata; class Aves; order Gruiformes; family Rallidae; genus Porphyrio; species Porphyrio hochstetteri. The sequence goes on from CM036907.1 coordinate 108,663,914, forward strand.
ATGCTTAAATGTCTTACTCAATTTCTGTATGTTAGTCAATTATTTTACTTGTACTGCATTTTGTATCTATTTCTTTAAACCTAGACAACAATTGTGTGCTATTACTGATACCAAATTTTAAAAGAACAATTATTTAGCAAAGGAAAATGGTTGTTGGGATGTTATCCCTTTAGTTTTATATTCCTTCTTGTAATAATCTTTTGTCAAAAAAAACCCAAAACAAACAAACAAAGAAAAACCCCAACCCCCCCCCCCCCCCAAAAAAAAAAAGACAAAGTGCAAAGAAACAAGACAGCAAAGTGGCCTAAGATTTCTCTTCATCTGTGTGTGAATGAGGGAACTCAAAGAAGGGTAAGGTTCTGCTTTGGTTTTACACCAATGGGATTTGTGAATTGCAAGTCTGTTTAATAGAGAAAGCTAAAAGCACCCCTGTATGGATTTAAACGGCACTCTCATCTGTTCTACTGAAACACACCTTTCCTACCACTGTGATTGTGATCACCTGCTGTTCTCCAATTAAACTATGAACAAGCAAAAGGAATACAATGTATTTGCATGTGAAATGCAGCATAGTAAAAAAAAAAACAGAGCTTTTTAAGAAAAGATCAATTTGTGAAGATCAATGTGTACCTGTACTGTACAGCAAAGATTCCTTTATTCTTCTTAATTGAGAAAGCAAAGTGCTGGGAGCTCTCTTTCTTTAATGAAAGAGCTCTAGGATGATTTGTCACCCACCTGGGACTTTGAGTTGAACAGTAAATGCAAGGTAGAGAAATAATGCCTGTGATAGAAACGGCTTAAAGAACTTCTGATAGAAAGGACTAGTCCAGAAGTTAGAAAATACGGGTTATATTCTTGTCTTTATTGTCTACTTAGTGTGGAACAAAAAAATGCAGTTTCATATCTGTGTCTTAGTTCTACCTGTTAAATACAGATTTTCTTTGTTCTGCAAGCTATGTTGGTCTATAAGTGGAGGAAGATCTTAGTTACTATTTCAGCAGTTTACATAAAAGTTGCACTTTTCTTAATACATGCCTGCTTTGTTTCACAAGTTTAACTTTTACATGCACAGAGCTGAGAAAGGTAGAAAGAAGCATGTGGAAATAATACCCTTGTTGTTACAGGACAACAAAACTAAGCTTCAGGGAAGTGAGGTAGCAGCCAGGCAGTCAAAAATGGCAGCTAGTATCCAATAAATGCCCTGATCCATTAGATCATATCCCTGTCATGTAATAACATAGCTCCGACATAAGTTAATGCAGAAAGGAGGATTCCATCTCATCAGTCTTGTTTTCTTTTGGATAAAATAACTATCTAGGCTTTCAGTGTTCCAGTTCACCAGAAAAAAAATCTACTTCAAAACCCAGGATATTTGCAAAAAGAATTTACAGCAACACTGGAATGCAGCACATCATTTAAGGTTCCCAAAAAGCTGTGAGACAAAAGGAAGTTGTTAGTACATTATGTGGGCTGGGGGGTCCCCATGGGGGGTCTGTCAGGCCAGGGCCTGGCAGCCAGCCCATCCCAGCCAGGAGCCCAGCAGTGGAGGCACACAAGGGCAGCCCCAGGCCCAGCTACTGGGCACCTCCCTGGTGACAGGGCTGGGCAGGGATGTGGGTCCAGCTCAGTTGGCAGGGCTTTGGGAGCTGGAGACCAGCCCTGCTGGGGCATCACTGGGGCAGGGGCTGATGGCCCTGGGGGGTTTACGTGGGGTCTTGGGCCACGGGCAGGCTGGGGGAAGCCCCAGGGGCTGGTCAGTCAATGCTGACCTTGGGACCCTAGAAGGAACATGGGATGCAAGGTGGATTGCTGTGAGCACTATGCTGGCAGAAAGTTGTGCTAAAATACACAGGTGAATTTTTCCTTATCAGCCCTGTTTATTAGATGCAACCCATCTGTATTTTCAACTACTCACCTTAGCATTTCTGAGTGCACATTGCTGTTATATTTGTTGTTCGTGAGTGAGATAATACAAGTCTCTGCTACCTTTTCTCACAGGCTTGTTAGATGTTACAGCAAACTTCAACTTGCCTCCCCAAGGATTAGAAAGGGAGGTAAAAATATACAGTCCTTTCAAGCATCCTTTGAAATAATACAGTCTACAAAATCATTAATTTTTCAGGCTCACGGCATTTCCTTTGCCAGGTGTTACACAAATTCAGCACTGGATTCAGAGGTTTCATGCCAGCATTGTCGTAAAGACTACTGTTGAGATAGAGATAAAGCTGGAAAATTTCAACCTTGAGAAACAATCCAGCAGTGAGCACTGATGTCTTGGGGCAGGGTGAAAAGAAGGAAGTCCACATGGATCACAGTGCTTACTGGTTTTATTTCCATAAATCCCAGTGCAAAGGGTATAGGGTTTTCTGTCATTAAAATTGCTGTAGACACAAGGGCTCATGATCAGTGGCAGGAGCTGAGATCATGCTCACACAGCACAACCAGCCCAGTTCATCTGACAAAGGCTAACCTTCAACAAGTGCTTTTAAATAGGTGTCCTGAATTTGGTATTGGTATCCCACAATCCAAAGACCAGCAGCAATCTTAATCAATCCTACGGTCTCTCTACCCTTATTGCCTTGTCTAGCAGATGCCTGCTGCTAAAATATGTGTATTTTTAACACAGTGTCTTAATGAATAAGCAAAGAAACAAAACAGGATCATGTAACTGCCAAGCAAATTTCACAGTAAGGTGTAAGAAGACACTTGAACACTCAAGAACTGCAGAAAGTATAGCTTTTTATGTAATCTACTGATTTATATTCCCATCCACTGAAGTCAATGAGAATTTTGCAATTGATTTTCAAGAATTTTACCAGGTACAAGTGGTTGTTGGTGAATGCAGTAATATTATTGTGTTTCTAAGATCAGGGACAACAATTTGTTCTGCATTAATAGTTTCAATTACATCTGGTTAAAAATCCTACAATAGTCTATTGCCCATCAAGAAAACATATTTTTCACAAGTCAATATTTCAACATGACATGCCAATTCTGACAAATATAATTCTGAAAGCAAAATTGGCATTTTAATAGGAAGATTTATTTTTTACTTCCAAATTACTTTGATTCAATAAACTGTGAATATTCAGCATTTCATTTCCAGCAAAATTTCAGAGACTTAGTCTGTCTTTCAGAAGAGAAAAAGTTTTACAGAGCCAAAGAACTTTGTAGCCTTGCTTAAGAAAGACTAATTTCAGCCAGTTCAAACCATACCACCTTGTGCTTGTGCTGATATAGTACCTATGCTGGATTCTCTCTTGGTTCTTATTTACTACCTTCATAATATTCCTGGATTCCCAGAGCAGCCAGGATAGTGACATTTTATGGTGAAATGTGGTTTAAACTGCATACCGGAGATGAAAAACTGACATCCACTATAAATATACTGCAAACCATCCCTGTATGAATCTGCATTTCTGGTTTTGTTCTGTTGAAAAATGCATGGTGTTTGTGGCACTTACCTGACAACTGTATTTATTTTGCTCAGGTGAAGTTAACTGTATTTCAAGATCCTAAACGTAGTTAAATATTTTTCCACATGATATTTTATTTGGAACAGTTCAATTCTTACCAGCTAATAGGATCCTATTGCATACAAACTTAAAACAAAGTGGGTTTAGCTCATCATAGTTTCAGGCCAAGAGGTATCTCTTCTTTTTAGAGGTTAAAATTAATTATGGAAAACAGTTATGTATTTCTTCAAAGGAAAAAATATATCTCATAGAACGTACTTCTAGAAAGCTAAAAGAACTGGGGCTGTTCAGCCTTGAGAAAAGAAGGCTAAGAGGGGATCTTATTAATGTTTATAAACATATCAAGTGTGGGACACAGGGGAAAATGGCCAGTCTCTTTTCTATGGTCTGTGGAGACAGGACAAGGGGCAATGGCTGCAAGTTGGAGCATAGGAAGTTCCACACCAATATGCAGAACAACTTTGTCACAGTGAGGGTGACAGAGCCCTGGGACAGGCTGCCCAGGGGGGTTGTGGAGTCTCCTTCTCTGGAGATATTCAAGACGCGTCTGGACACCTATCTGTGCGACCTGTCCTAGGGAACCTGTTTTGGCAGGGGGGTTGGACACAATGATCTCCTGAGGTCCCTTCCAACCCCTACGATTCTGTGATTCTGTGAAAGCATCTAAGACTGTTACTGTTGCTACTCTGTAAAAGTAGGGAGTGCATAGATGAGAAAGTAAGTTAATATCCTTACAGGAATTAAATATTTGAATAGGATATCTGTAAGTAAAAGAAATTAATAAATGAGTAGCACAGAGTACACTGAATATTAACCTGCGTGGTGCCTCTATACCTATACTGGTGCATAATTAAACCCTCTGTAAAAATACATATTAGCAGACAACAATTCCACCTTTCAGAGGCCTTCATCAGTCAAGTCACTCCATGAAACCTGTAAACTTGCTTTTTTGCAAGCATAATTCTGAGCCATCACCTGATTTACACATATGCTTTTCATCATATAATGTGTCCTCTCTCTGTGGAAAAGTCTGGTAGTTCAGCTGTATAGCCAAACAGTGGAGCCTTACAGAAGTAAATGAGAACTTCCCATATGAGTGGGTATGCCACATGTAGACCTTTCTGTTGCCTTTGCAGAATCATTATCCTTCAATCTGTCTTAAAATTAGAAGAATTTTATTTTATTTTATTTTTGTCTTTTCCACTGCCATCATTCCTCATACCATTGACCTGGTTCCAAATTCCAAAGGAGGTATTTGAGCACCAATTTAAGGGCCATTTTGTTTTGAGAAATATTCATCTCTCTTCTTCAACCTTCTCATCCCTGCTCCACAGTCCTAGTGATGGGGGTTTCAAGCCCTCTCAGCCTGAGCCATGAGTTTAAATTCCCAGAGGCTAAAGCAGCCTTAGACCCCCACTGTGCCACCTGTGCCTGGGCCTCTGGTAAAAACTGGGCAGTACCGCACTGCTTTGCTGAGTGAAATGGTTTGATAATGAAGGGAATGTTGCCCCAAACTCTTAATTCTCTATGTCCTTTGATAGTATTGATAACTTCTAAGCTTTTCCTGCCAGAGAAAGAGTTTTGTTTTTCAAAAGCAAATGGAGAGAATACACTTCTAATTATAGGACTGCTTGCTTGGTATGCATTTCATTCTTCCTTAAAAATAAATAAATAAAGAGACAGACAACTAGCATAATGGCTCACCTGTTAAAGCAATTCTTTGGTTGGCAGAGTTTTTAGGAAGTTTATCTGTAGGTGTCCACATCAAACAACATCAAACAGCACCTGTTTTCTCTTTACTTTTAATTCAAAGATCCATCCACTCTCTGTAACCTACCTTCTTCCATGCACACAAGCACTTTGTATTGGGAATGTTTTTTGCTAACATGAATGAACTATGTTCTGCCCAACACCTGCCAAGATTTTTTATTTTTTAAACTTCAGCTTTAAAAGGGCTGAAGGAAAAGTAGCTGGATTTTCATTCAATTTTCCAAGTACCTTTTGGACTACAAGTAAAATTTCTGATTGCAGACATGAAGAAGGAAGAATGATTTTAGCTTTCATGCTGTTCATTCCTGTCCATGTTTTTTTCTAGCTGTGACGTCATTATTGTACACTGCTTCAACATAAGTACACTGCAAAAAATAATAGCAAACACAAAAATATGCTAGCATAACTAGATAAGATTGGCCATTGCAGGTCAGACTAAACGTCCATCTAGCACAATAATTTGTCACCGTCAGCAGCCAATAGAGACAGAGAAAGAACTGAAGAAGACTGATGCCTTCTCAGCTTGGTTTTACATCTTCCAGTAGCAAGGCATTACAAAGATTTAAAGTAGGAGTTGATGTTTTTGTGTTTAACTATTCTGATAAGTATTTCTCCCATTAATTTGTCTAACTGTTGTTTGAACCCAAGCACATCATATTCATTTCCATTTATTACATATTTCAAAGGTGTTCAGAGTAACAGAATTGATGAGATTTTTTTTAGCAATTCTAGGAACTTCTCAGTTGAGAAATTTTAGGGATATGCACATTGATAGAAGGCAACTGACCAGAACTCAGTTCCCTGCTCTGCATCACGTGCCCAAATCATTATTATAATGTCACACTGGATCAAATCCCTATGAAATACCATAAGCTGGGTTCAGATCATGGTCTTTCACAACCACAACACAATGGAGGTAACGCTCGTGCCACTGGACAAAATACAGCAGTAAGAAATTAAAGCAACAGAAGAATATTCATATGAACAGGCTGCCCAGGGTTGTGGAGTCTCCTCTGGAGATAATTCAAGACCCAGCTGGACACCAACCTGTGTGATCTGTTCTAGGGAACCTGCTTTGGCAGGGGGGCTGGACTCGATGATCTCTGGAGTTCCCTTCCAACCCCTACGATTCTGTGATTCTGTGTGAGTGCATACCCTAAGGACAGCATTAATACATAGGCTCAGTGCTTATAGGTGGCATACCAAAAAATTTAACTACAGGACATATAAACAATATTTCTATTGACTGTCATGGTTAAGGTTTGTCTTTATCAGGAAAATTAGTTTTCCTCTGAGCATCATAAATAAGAAAACATGCTGGATTTTCCTGGTTTTCTTTTCCTTGGAACTCTAAGCATTCAAAGCCTGAAATATTTTGACCAGAAAGGAAGGTCTTAAATCAGTATTGGCACTTGTAAAATGTTTGCCTCCTTTAGCTTGCAGAATAAGCTCTATTTGTATTTGTGGGTCCCAGACAATTTTTCGTCCTTTCCAATGACTTCCTGCTTGTTATTGAGACACAATGTTTTCATCCTTTTCAGGAAATTATGGAACTGAAGAGCTCTCACAGGCAGCCACTTGCATTTATTGGTGGGCAGAGGTAGGGGAAAAAGCAAGAACAAAGCGGGATACACAAAACATACTACAGAGAAGATAAAACCATCTTAAATTTCTATAAAAACAGATATTGCATATTTTTAGAACATCCAATAATTTTACATCACTTGGCCCTCAGCACAATAGGCCCAACAATACTGTTGTCTGTTATCATAGCATAATATAGTACTTTTAAGGAAGATAATGGACACACTGTAATTACCAACACAATTACACTCACAGCAAGGCCAATGTTCTCTCCCTCCTTTAACAAGCAGCTCCTCATCCTCCTTTCAAACAGTACAACTCTTTACTGTAGGCTTCTAGACATAAGGGGCCACACATAAAGGATTCATCAGGAAGCTTGCCAAAGTATTGTAATGGGAGGTAAAAGCCTAATTGCCTCACAGGTGAATGCCTCCAGTATGGATCGAAGCTGCAATGTCTTTAAAAGAACTCAATCAGTTGTTTTAATGCCATTATGTTTCAGATTTTAAGTGCAGACACTTAAGGAAAAGAATTCCCCAGTTCAGGTCTGTCTAGTAGCTCTTTATGTTTGAATGACTGACACCTGTTAACTTAATTAGGTAATTAGTTTACTTTGAATTATTAAGGGAAAGATCTGAAATGATAAAAGGTATAACAGAGCTGGAGGGCTTTATTATTTTTTCTCTTTTCTGGTTTAGCTAGAAAGATAAAGAGTGAATGCACAGAAACATATGGTTCTAACCTTCTTGAAGATAGGCCTATGGGGATTTTTCTAGGTTTGTGAAGTCAGCTCCAGAGTGGTGTTATCCATTTTCAAACATTTGCTTTCCCCGTTTAGCATTTTGAATTTTCACAGACTTCTTAATCTCTCTGGTTTTGATAAGAATCAGATTTATTGAAGTATTTTAATTAAAAAAATCATTCTACCGGTATTTTCAGTTTGGCCAAAGCTAGGACAATACTGCAGTTCTCATAAGGATGAAGACCTATTCTCATGAGATTTCCTAGCTGATTTTCATAAGAAAGAAGTTACTGAAAAACTTTTTTGTGTTGGCTGAACCAAACCTTTTGAGATTCATGCTCTAGTAGAGCCTTTTACTTTTAACAAGTTCCCACTGATATGTATAGTGAAGACGGCCTCTGTGCATTAAGAGCAGCTTGCAATACAATGGGTTTTGAGAGCCAGTAGCTTCCCAAGCTTTGAAGCACCTGGCATAATAATGGCTGTGCTGATGGATGACCTGATGCGCTACACAGACAGAGTATACCCTATCAGCATTATACTGAGGGAGTCTTTCCAGTACCTAAAGGAGAAGATTTTTAAAGAAAGACCTATCACAACTTCAAGAAAAAAAACAATAGGGCTGCAGAGCTGTGGGAGAGTGATGCATTGCTATACTATAGCTTCTGCTTCTAGGTATAGTCCTCAGGGCTTGAATGTTTCCTCTTCTAAAGCAGGCATTTTCAAAGGTTAATGACATAGAAGGCAAGAAGACCAGCATTATACTAAGTAGACTTATAAGCATGATTATATTGAGCAGATAAGTTGTTAAGTGAGTTACTCTGTTGAAACCCTTCAGTGTGATTTGTAATATGAATTAAACATATAGAATAGGGAATACATCAAGATCATTTTTGCTTGGGAGAATTAATACAAACCACACTATTCCTTACAAAACACTAGCAGCGTATAGATGGAAGAGCACTGATGTCATTTCAGTTATGTTTCTCAGTAAAGATACTTTTATGATGTACTTCAGGGGATAACATTTCTGAGGACCCTGGCACTGATACCTATTGGGCACCTTAAGAAAAAGCAAGTACAAAACCCCTTGCAGGTGGTGAACAGGATATCCACTAGCTGCATCATAGACTCCAGGTATCACAGGGCACTTTTCTAGACCAGCAGGTTCAAACCAGCTCACTCTGACCAGAACCTAACTGACTTGACATTTCTGATCTCGTGATTGCAAAAAAAGTCTTTGCACTGCCTTGTACTGTGTGGTAAGCATTACTAAAGGCATGTTATATTAGTTTGGACATTAACTACACCTACAAATCACAGGCAAAGCTGAAAGTGTGGGCAGAGGTATATCTGTGTCCATCGATGTAAACACATATAGGTCTGTGCGTCACTTTGTTGACTTTTTGTTGCACTACCTTAAGTGATTTGCAAAGTGCCATTATTTCTCTAACTGTAAAAAGGGAAATAATTGTATTTCTCTGTCTCACAGATATGCTGAGAACCTTGATCAGTGCTAACCACATGCGTGGGGGAATTCAAAAAGGTGCAATGTGTTGTTTGTTCTCGGAGTGAGGCAGTGCTGAAATTGCTACATATCAGCTTTTACACAAAGCTTAAATGCTCATGAAAATTCTGATTCTGTAAATACTTGTAAGGGAGAAAAAGTACAGGCAACACAAGCTCTTTTGGAAGGGTGGAAGGAAGGTTTGGGAGATCCCTAGCCACAGGAGTTTTCAGAGGATCGTGCAGTAGGTAGATAATTACATTCTTGGGAACAACCTCACTCCTTCTGCTTTCTTAAGTAATTCACTGTTCTAATTAGAACCAGTCACAGAGCACTGATAACAAAGGGGAGTCTATGTGACGTATGACAGTTATTTAACTTGTCTTGGAATCAGACAAACAACATTATGTCTCTGGCTTCATGTGACTGTAACAAGAAAAGCATGATTAGAGATAACTATGTAAGAAAAAATACCTGTGGCAAGGGAAAGGATGCTGCACTATTATTGTCAGACACCAGTGACACCAAGTGTATTAATGTCTTAAAAATTCATTGTCAATTATAAAAACATCCATCTAATTTGCACTTCAGAGACTTACCGAGGACAAAAGAAGCTATGAGCATGGCTTGCTGTGTAAAGTGTGTATGGCAAGCTAGAAGGGGAAAGATGATCTTTTCTGCATAGAATCAAAATAGTAATGACCAGGTACAAACAAAAAAAAAACCCCAACACAACAGAAAATGAGTTATCTGACTCTTAAAATCAATAAAGAACAATATAAAGAGCACTTTATTTGCACAGTTTGACAGTTCTGTACAGGCTCATGGGAACAGTAGATTGAGCAGAGCCTCAGCTAGTACACTAAGCAGTGTGGCACTGTCCACATGGTCAAAGAAAGGGATGCCATACAGAGGAACCTTGACAGAATTGAGAGGTGGGCCCATAAAACTGCATGAAGTTCAACAAGGCCAAGTGCAAGCTCCTGCACAGGGATCAAGGCAATCCCAAGCACAGCTACAGGCTGGGCAGCAAATGGATTGAAACAGCCCTGAGGAGAAGGACTTCAGAGTGTTGGTTGATGAAAAGCTCAACATGAGTTAGCAATGTGTGCTTGCAGCCCAGAAAGCCAACTGTGTCCTGGGCTGCACCAAAAGGAGTGTGACCAGTCAAGGGAGGGGATTCTGCCCCTCTGCGCCACTCTTGTGAGACCACACCCGGAGTACTGTGTACAGTTCATGCAGAGTGCGAGAAAGACATGGACTTGTTGGAGCCAGTCCAGAGGTGAGTCACAATGATCAGAGGGCTTGAGCACCTCTCCTACGAAGACAGGCTGAGAAACTTGGGCTTGTTCAGCCTGGAGAGGAAAAATCTCAGGGGAGACCTTACTACAGCCTTCCAGTATCTGAAGGGGCCTGCAAGAAATCTGGAGAGGAACTGTTTACAAGACCATGTAGTGATAGGACATGGGGTAATGGCTTTAAATTGAAGGAAGGTAGATTCGGATGGGGTATTAGGATAAAATTCTTCACTATGAGAGTGGTGAGGCCCTGGCACAGGCTGCCCAGAGAAGCTGTGGCTGCCCCCTCCCTGGCAGTGTCCAAGGCCAGGTTGGATGAGGCTTTGGGCAACCTGATCTAATGGAAGGTGTCCCTGCCCATGGCAGGGGGTGACAATTTTTATGATCTTTGGTGTTCCAAGCCAAACCATTCTATGATGCTATGATATACAGACAGCTTTCAGTGTAGCATTTTCCTCCTTCACAGACTATTGGGATTGTGGGACTGGTAGCCTGTCCTTTTAAAAGAGAGCTCCAGACTCTCTTACTGCTAAAGTGAAGGTCAGGAAGCAGCAAGTAAAGAAGCAGAGCACCGTTAAAGCCTGTGTTTTGGGTTTGAGTGGCAAGGTTTTGGCAGTGGTGGGGAAGCTTTTCCATGTAAACCCAAAACAGCCTGGTGTACTAACAAGGGTACAGGCTTGCTTTTATTTATGCCAGCTACATAATTGCCAAAGAACTATACATGCATCCAGAGGCTGACATGGCAGAAGAACAACATGAACTGGACATGCTAGATATAACCTTGGAGGCAAGAGGCAGAACAGTACATGGACATATGCTGGCTATAGAATTTCTTACGAGGGATCCTCCATTAGATGATATACTGACCTTATACTCAGATTGCGCTGCCAGTGTTAGATATGGCACTGATGGCAGGTGAGGAGACTAAAACCTCTACTGAGCACGAATGAAGCTGTTAAACAGACTTAGCACATAAAATGTGATGCTTTTTCCATAGCAAGTTTGAAGTCTTTGTCGATATATAGCACCGTCACATTTCATATAGGGAATGTGAGAGTATGGCACACAATTGTGTTGAAGAGATAAATGTTCATCAGCCATGGTTAACTGCAGTATGTGTATCAGCATTGGGTTTTGTCTTGCTACAGTACGTCAGATCTCCCATAGCTCTACTGAAATGAGTAGGAGAATTTTGACAGTGACTTACCAGCCAGAATGGGTGAGCAAATCAGAATCTAGCTTTTAATCATCAAAAAACATATATTTTTGTGCTCTCTAGCCAATCAACAGATCAGCAGTTTTTATGTTTTCCTGCCCCAGATGTTCTCAGTGAAAAATTTTCCCAACTCATTCATTCTTTTTTGTTCTCTTTTATTTGGTAGATGCTTCTAAAACTTCAGCTGTCAAACCAGTTCATCAGAACTAGGCATGAAACAATGAAAAGTTTCACAGCCCAGGGAGCCTGGTGACAAACAGTGCTTTGGTGAAAGCTTTCCTCTTTTTCACAGCCTTCATGACCAGAAAGACTTTTGACCTCAGAATCACTCTCAAAAGGAACATTTATTCAGAGAATAAATGCAGGGGAAAGTTTCTCTGAGCCACTCAGCAAGTGATCCATCACCTGGGACCATTTCTCTCACATTTGACTGGAATTCATTGTGGAGTTCCAGGAGGAATTTTCAGTAGAAACCTTATGCCACTATTAATCAGAATCAATAAAATCATTAATGTGTTATCTTTACTCTCATCCAATTATTTAATTCCCTTTAAGCTTCCACCTTAAGATATTCAGGGATAGTTCTGAAAAACAGATCACAACTGGTCCAACCAAGAGCTGCAGGGGCACTACTTGCATTTAAACACCAAAACAAAGTGGTGACATTTTCAGAAATTTTCCAACACAGTAGGCTTCAGTTCTGTTTTATCATTTGCCACATTCTACTTTTGAGTTATTTTCTCTCTGCTCTGGCCACAAATATGATCGGGGGCTGGAGCACCTCTGCTATGAAGACAGGCTGAGAGAGTTGGGCTTGTTCAGCCTGTAGAAAAGAAGGCTCCAGGAACCTTGTTGCCACCTTCCAGTACCAGAAGAGACCTACAGGAAAGCTGGAGAGGGGCTGTTTATCAGGGAGTGTAGTTATAGGATAAAGGGTAATGTGTTTAAATTAAAGGAGGGTAGATTTAGATTACACATTAGGAAGAAATTCTTCTCTGTGAGGGCAGTGAGGCCCTGGCACAGGCTGCCCAGAGAAGCTGTGGCTGCCCCCTCCCTGGCAGTGCCCAAGGCCAGATTGGATGGGACTTTGGGTTTGGTGGAGGGTCTCCTTGCCTATGGCAGAGGGTTGGATCTAGAATTACCTTAGGGTCCCCTCCAACCCAAACCATCCTGTGATTCTGTGATTCTGTGACTGTTTTCTGGCCCTGAGGATGAAGGGTACACACTGGGTGCCATCTATGTCATAACCTGCTTAGTCCAAAGACTTCTTGGGACTTAGGTGGTTTTAGGACATAGTTACTATGTGTTGTACATTCATCAGTTTAAGGATCTGAAACAAAGCAAGGACTATGTTATGGGCTGTCACAGTGAGATGTTTTCATGACACAAACTGAAAGAAAAGGTACATGCCAAGACATGTTGCAAGAAGGCATGTTTGAACACACACATCTGGCATGGATATTGATGGAAGGATGCGTAGAGAGAAACACAAAACCAGTTCTACCCTACTGCCTTTGGGACACAGCCTATGTGACATGCTATCCACCAGACACTGCCCAGACAACATCTAAGAGAACACTAAACCACTGCCCTGCCTACAAACATGCTAGCAAATAACCAATAGAGACAAGTATTGGTCTGGTACTTAAGCACATGTTCTGCTCCTGCTTCATCTGGCAGCCTGTCTCTCACATGATGCTTATTGCATGTGGTATTATGGTGCTTTCCATCTTCCTGCTTCCAATGAAGTATGCAGTCTGTTTTGTTTTCCTGTCCTTTAGAAACACAGATATCTTGAGAAGAATTCCAGCTTGAGCTGCTCACACCATTTGGTGTCCATGCTATTTGAACAGGCTCAGATCTTTTAGCTCTGGAGGCACAACCCATGAGGCACAGCTTGATAATTATAGGTGTCTTATAGACTCACTATGTTATATAAAGCACTGTGTCATGACAAAGGTTGATCAATACTAACACAGCAGCTTACAATCTCTGTTTTTTAACTTTCATTATATACAACAAGAAAAATAAATATTGGGTTTGGGGCATTAGAATAGTCACAGAATCACAGAATCACAGAATCATGAGTTGGAAGGGACCTCCAGAGATCATCGGGTCCATCCCCCCTGCCAAAGCAGCTCCCTAGGACAGGTCGGCGTCCAGACGAGTCTTGAATATCTCCAGAGAAGGAGACTCCACCACCTCCCTGGGCAGCCTATTCCAGTGCTCTGTCACCTTCACTTTTACCCTTGTGTAAAAGTTCTTCTGCATGTTGGTGAGGAACTTCCTCTGCTCTAACTTGCAGCCATTGCCCCTTGTCCTGCCTTCTATCTTTGCATCTTACTGAATTCAGAGAAATACCACAAGCTGAACATTTGGTCAGTAACTACATACATGTATACATATAGACTAAAACAGAAACACATGTACAGAAAAAGAAATAACATTTCATTACTAATGTCTGTGATACCAGTTTTAGGAACAAAGCTAGTGTATGTTTTACGGACATCAGAGGTTACATTTAGCTGGTTATTAATGTATTACTTAAAAAATTCCCTTGGAAAGTTCATTTTCAGGGGGGAAGTTTGGCCCGGTGAGTGTCAAGCGCCATTGGAGAAACATATTACCTGACACTAATAGGGTTTTAAAAAGAAGCAGACACTGTTACTAATATCCCTATTCTGGTCCCATAGATAAGGAACCTTTTTAATGCTTTGCTTTGTAGTAAGTGAAATTTCTCATCCTTATTTCAGATAAAATGTCAGTGGTCACTGAAAGCACATCTGAGCTTTGAGTTTAAAAATTTATTAATGGATTGGGGTGCACTAAACACTTTCCAGGATCCAATTTATTTTTTGTTCATTTTAGCCAACAGCTATGACACCTGTTGTGTTCCTTGCTGACTCAATAGTCTATGTACAAAATGTAAAGTTAGAAATAAGTACTGAAATAATACAGAACTTATTTCTTGCCACCGCGTCTGTGGTTAAGCTAATTAAAGACACAGTTCTCAAATCTGAGATCCTGAATCTAACTTTGTGAGTGCATTCAGTGTACCACATTGTGACATGGTCTTGTATGATATATCTGCCATATCACCTTTTTTTTGAAACAGTAGAAAAGAAAGAGCATATAACACATGATTCAAGAAACAAGATCTGAGAGATCCAACATCTTCCTGTATGGTTAAATACCACTACTGATCACCAGAGGGGTTTTTTTTTAATCTTTTGGGCTTTTTTTGACATTATCCTGTCCCCCAGACTTTCAGTAGTGAATTAATTCTACTCATTCAGCTTGCAAATCAAGAATAGCCCTAACAGGACTCCTGTTGACATCCAGAAATCTCTGTGGGGCATTGATTAAAAAACAAGCTGAGACAGTAGTGAAAAAATCACAAAGTCCATCTAATACTTTAATTGACACAGTGTGTAAGATTATTGCCCAGAAGACACCCCAAATTTTCCTTTAGTGTCTACCTACACATACACTTACTATAACCCTGAAATGACCTCAAGCTGAAACAGACAACCCATTCCTGGACTCTATACCTGCAGTATTCCTAAACGGCTCTTTTCCAACATGGTCATATCAGACAACATCCATGACAGCATTCAGTTAGTTGGATCAGCACTGCTGGCAAAGTGTAGTGGCTCTTGTGAAAAAAAAATCCAAAAACTGTAGGGTTAGGGCAGATAATTGAAAGATCTGGAAGTTAATGACAACACCTACTCATCTAGTAATGCCAACAGACTAGCTATGAGAATCTGGATCAAATACTCCTCACCACATAAAGCAAAGACTAGCCCATTGTTCTTTCCAACATCCCTATGGTGAAGAGGAAGGAACAGCTTCAACACCTTTTTGACTGAAATAAAAATTAATTTTTTGTCATTGAAAACATTGAAAAAAATGTTAAAGAGGATTCAAGAAGACTTAGATGGAATTGGCCATGGTCACCCTGAGAACCCTGAATCTGGCCATTATCATCAATAACGCTCCAAAAAATTGTTTGTACATGAGTCCTTGCTTTAACTCTTCCAACTTCTTCTAACATTTATTGCTCCTTGGCTGCAGATGATTAAATGTAAATTGCGAACAGTCTTGAATTGTAACAGGCAGAAATATATTCATTCACTGAAAAATGAAGGCTTATTACTTCAGTTTATTTTTTGAAGGGAAAGTGCTGAAATGTCGCAATTTCAGTTTAAACTCTGAAAATCCTTTAGGTACAATCACTTAGACTGCTTTATTTTTGCTTGTTGTTTAGGGACTTTTGGGAAGAAAAAAACCCAATCTCAGAATTGACAAGATTGTTAAGGACTGAAAACCCTATTATGTTCCGTGTCACTGCCGTAACACATTTCTTCCTTTACCTTCTATCAAGCACTAGAAAGTTCTGTTCTCTAACCCGGTCAATTGATGGGAAGTGTTCACTTATGAAATATACTCTTTGTGTGTAGAAATCTATACTTAGGGGTGATAAGTCAATTGGATGTAATGTAACTTTGCATTGAAAGACATATAACACATGATCCAAGAAATAAGATCTGAGAGTTTTGCTGTACTTGCATATATCTTCTCTTATGTACTAGCACAAGAACAACTTGCTGAAAGCTGCTTGTAAATGCCATGTATATTATAATGGCTCATAAATAATGAAATGTGAGAAAAATGACACAGGAGTCAAAATAGTAGACAGGTTAAAAAAAAAAAGTGTGGTATTTTTTAATAATTTTGCAGAATTAATCTCAGTATAAGTTTATGTTGTATTTCAGATCCAGCTATTCCTAAATATATCAATCCATATTGCTGACATTGTGCTTCTTTTGGCCTGCCAGCAGATTACAACCTCACCATGGTTTCACCACTGGCAAGAAGCCTAGGACAGAAGTTTGCAGATGGAAAGGGATGGAGAAATTCCCAAATAATCTGTTCCATTCTGGTCAGGTTCTTATACCATGCCCACCATCATTTCTTTAGGGACCTTGCTGAGCTGATACATTGGGGCCCTGCTTGCAAAGCACAAGCTCTCAGGTCTGAAATAATGATGGATGAACATTAGGTTTTGGTTCAGTTACAGGTCTGGGAAAAATTAAGAACAGTTCTCATTTTATCAGAATGAATTCACCCATCCCTAATATAGAGCTGGCGAGGTATTTTTTGCAGCATTAGAATACTGTTGCATAAGCATAGTGACTAAATGATAAATGTCTCTAATGGGAATGGAGTAATGGGCTTGAACTACTGTAGACAACTCCACTAGAACTGCTGTTCATCACTCACAGCACTGCTAACTTCAGCTTTGTAGCGTACTGTAAGATAGACATTCTCCCTCCACACCCTCCCCACTCCATGCTTGCTGAAGTGCTGTAAAAGAGAGTGTCATCACTGAAAAAGGAATAACAGGGATGGGATGGATATATATATATTATATATATATATAAGTATGAGCACTGCATTAGAACATACCCCATTACCCTGCACTCTTTGTGTGCTGACCTGAGCATCTCTTTCTCCAGAGTTCATTGACATTCCATATTAAAACTACTTGTCAAAAAAAAAGGCCTTGGTTATTGATGATGCAATATATTTCTTCATTATTAAGTGAATAACAATTGGCTTGGATTTTAATATCTATTCATAATGATAGCAGAGGGCAACTTGCAGCAGAAAAAAGGTTGTAAGCTCTCCACTTACCAATTAATTCTATTATCAAATGCTAAGAAAAAAAAAAGTGTCTGCCAGCTGTGGCTTTATTATGTTTCCCCAGAACTAATAATGGGAAAGCTGTGAAAGGGGTTTTTTTCACTTTTTTTGGTGTTAGCCAACAACAACAACAAAACCCACAGAAATTTTTTTTTCAGAAGGTGATCTAAACTACTAAAATTAGGCACCTTGGTTTTAAGCTGCAACTTCCTTCCTGATAAGCATGTCTGAGATGTCATGAGCAGTTATTTCCCTGACGTGTAGATGCACAGATAACATGAACTGGTTTGGACTAGTGACAGTGCAGTCCGGAACACATTTACCCATCTACAGCTGGCGTTTTCCTACCTCTGCATCAAACGCTGCACAGTAATAATGTCTCACTGTACTCCAGCTATTTGGGGAATTGACCACAGATATGTTTAGGTGAAGGAAAAGCTTCCTTTTGCTTCTTCAATGCTCTCTATAGTCCTTTTAATGACTTTCCAGCTGTGTGCTGCAAGAAGCACGTCAATGCCAACAATTTGTTTCTGACTGAGAAGGCAATATACAAACCCATGATTTGAAATCCTTCAGAAATGAATCAAACTTCATAAAGCTCTAATAGTTTTACCCTCGTTAGCACTTACTTTAATGTCACTATTAAATGGACTCTAATACTAAGCTCTCAGGCAGTCCTCTTATTTTAAAATCTCATGACTGAGCTGCAGGACTCATGAGGCTTTATGTTCATTTGGAATCAGTTTGTTTTCTAAAGAGGAGCTTTTTTTTGTCATAGTTTTTCATAAATGGACCAGAAATTGAATTTCAGCTCCAGAAGAGACAAGGTTTTGAAAAAGAAATTTTTGTACAAGTCAATAACTCCTATCCCCACCCTCAACTGAGGATACAGGCTCTAATTCCGCAATATTTGGTTTAGGAAACACCACAGCACCGCCACTGCAGGGCCAGATTAGTGTTTCCAAACCATAATGTGCTCCTTATTTCCACCCCGTGACAGCACATACAGCCAGGTGGCTGGTACAGATGTGGGTATATCACCTGCCCACAAGCCTACAGGCAGCCCCATAGCTGGGGCAACCTGTACAGCCAAATAACCTGCCCATCAGAAAGGTATCTGGTCAGAAGTGGTCTCCCAGGGAAGCCTCTACTTGCTGTTGAGGCAACTGCATAAATTACATGTAACAACAGTCTGTGTCCAAGCCTACAATGAGTTAAGCTCATATGAACCCCCACAGATAATTCCTGTCAAATATATAAAGCTGCTCACTTTAGTCAAGCTCTAATGTTTTCTTCATATGTTCAGAACAAATATAATGCATTAGAAGAACAATTTAAATTATAAGCAAACCTATTATTCCTGTATATAGTCCATGGTAAATTGCTACTGAAGGATTTTGGTTATTCAGTTAGTTGGGTATTTATAAAACGGTTTTTATCATCATTGCTTTAATGTGCACATCTAACTTGAAATACACTTGCAGTTTTTCATCTTTCCTGTCCAGATAGGAGGAAATGGAAGGGTGTATGCACAGAAAACCTTCAACAGACATCCTTCTGCAAAAAGGCTTTTCAGAAGTCTTGCAGAATAAGGTGAGATGGTTTGAGTTCTAGGCTTTTGACTTCTCAGGGAGTAATCAGTGGGGAATAAAAAGCAATCAGACAAAACCACGGTAAAAGTAAAAATTTCTGGAAGGAAAAAAAAAAAAGAAGGCTCCCAACTGATTTACCATACCCAGAGAGAAACAAAGTGTGTTAATGAAGTGATTTGACATTAAAAACAAAAATTAAAAAAAAAAAAAATAGCCTGTATTTGAATTGATGACAAAGAGAATTTATTAAATAATGAGATAAAGGCTATTAGAAAATGCCCTCAAAATGCCTTTCAAGCTCCATCTTTTCCTCCTCACTTCCCCAAAGGTTAAAAAGTGTCTAATGTTTCCTTTCTGGCCAAACACCTGTCAAATTCCTATTTTAGTTAGATTTTAATTAGGAGCAGGAACTAATACCCTACTAATTAATTGAGCATCTTCCTTTCCCAATTCCTCTGCTGCCTCCTCTTCTACAAAGATAACTCACCAAATAGGATTGCTGTACAGCCATGAAATTCCCTAAAATAAGACTATGAAGATAATAAACAGTTGAACATTCAAAACCCTAATATATTCAAATTTATTCACATACTCTTAATTAATCATTAAAATTTTGCTGGAACTGAATATCTTGAAAAAATTTCATTTAAACAGCACATTTTCCTGTGTCTGATAACATAGTTGCTATCTATCGGTATCTGCAGATTATGTATGAATTGCTTGACTGAAAGCAGAAATAGATCTCCTTGTCTTTTAATGTGGACTGTCTTTTGTTCATCTTAGATTGCTCTGCTGATATAAAGGTATAGATTTCCATGTGCTTTGCTCTCAAAGTACTTGTCTTCAACTCGGCAGACTGTGTTTTCTAAAACTTAATTCCAGTGACCACAGAAATTGCATGGTTCATTTCAGTTAGGGAGCTACCCTTATCTATTCTCCAAAGTTTGTCTCCAACAATTCAATCTCCTGCACCACATTTCTTGATCAGTATTAAATGAAAGACTTGCAGCAAAGAGAGGTGAAGGAGAACTACAGATAAAGTGTGCTTCATAAACTCTTTATAAAGCAGCCGGTCCCATCCTTAGTCTGCAAGTAGGCAGAGGTTGTAGAAGTAAGAAGAAATGCATTTGGTTTACTTGAAATTAGTTTTCCCCTCCAAAGCAGCCTCTTATTCAATTTAAAAAAAAAAAAAAAAAAAGTACAGACTTTCTTCTGGAAGCTCTTAGGACCAAGCTTGGAATAGTAGCTCTGTGTATTTACACATCAGATCCCTGAAACACCCACAGAATAAACGTTCTGGTGTCATCATACCTCACATTATTGCTAATGTCACTTCTGGAAGTTGATGAACACCCAAATAAAATTTTTCTGGATCCTATCACCTTTTGTCATCATCTAGAAATTTTTTCATGCTGCCATAGATAAAATGAACGCACTAAAAAGAACATACTAGATGTCTGATAACAATGGAGTATCTTTGATGCCTTTATTGGAAGTTACAATTTATTTTTAAACCTAATGACAAAAGTGATTTCTCAGCTGTTTCAACAGCAGGTTTCATTTTTATCAACTATTTTATCCTAGTTGTTCACCCGGATTTAGTATCATTTGGTAAGACCCTGGAAAGCCTTCCAATGCTCTTCTCCTGTTAGGTCATTCTTTGAAGCAATACAGGAAGCAGAGCCTTATGTAGGTACACTGAAACCTTTTACTAAATCCTAGCTTTACCATTTAAGCAATTGTACATGGTGATGAGATCCTACATCTAAAAATAAGTTTCTCTTCTGACTGTCACCAAAGTACTGGTATGACTAAGAAATTTCTTCAGCATTGATTTTGGATTTGGTTCTTTAACAGGCAGGTTTTTCAGCTGAAGGCCTGGCATCTACAAAAGCAGCAAAGGGAAGTAAAGGATGACTTGCCATGTGGGAAGACTGAAGACAAAAGAATGAAAATATTTGATAATACCCTGCTCTTAAATTCTAAACCAAGCATCTGTCATAGACCAGCACTGGAGACAGGTTGTTGGGCCCAACCCAGATGGAGATCTGACCCAATTTAAAGTAGCCAAATTTCTGCTATGCTCTTTGGTTTAGATAAGGATATATTATTATACAGTACTTAATCTACATTTAATTTATTTTAGTCTCGGGGGGAAATCTACATGATGGCCACCCATATTTAAATAAAGATACTCTTTTCCTCCAGCTTTCAATGCAGCAAATGTTAGGATTTTTGTTAATATGCTGAGAAATGTATTTGCATTATATTCCATAAAGTGATCTCAATCTCTGCTAGAATGAAAGTAATTTAAAAGCTACTTCTTTATAAAATAGTTTTACAGACTTATTAAAGTAATTAAATATCTCTGTAAGAGAGGCAGAATTGCTCTTACACTAAAGTCTGAAGCACTTTATAGCTGTATTTCTTAACCAGAATAGTGCTTTAAATCAATTATATCCTGTTATAATGATCTTTTTGCTAAAATACGCGATTTGTGGTGTGTCTGTAAAAGCAATTAATAGTAGCCTTTTAACACAGACTCCATACATTCTGCATACTGTATATGTGAATGTGTGAAACATGCCACACCTTTAGGAAGCATTTTAAAATCATTTAATTGCTGCCATAAATCATTTAAATGAATCTTAGTCTGAGTAATTACTTTTGATTGGTTCAGTGTGCTGTTTTACTTAATACATTGTGTTTTTCTAATTGGCCAAGATTTTAATAACAAATTACAAAAGGGTGTGGGGGAGAATGGGTAGTACAACTAGCAGTTTTAATATATGTGGTGTCCTGAACTTGGTTAATTAATCCAAACAGCAGCATTTGAAATGGCATCTGGTTGGTGCAACTGGAAGTGCTTTTATAATCCTAAAATGCTCTTTAACTAATCTGTTCAGGCTTCTTAAATCTGTATTTTTAATTACTGTTATTATTTGAAATAAAACACATTTGGTTAAAGGAGTCTATGGTGACTGGTATCTTCAGGGTATATTGTCCTTACACTTTTTAAAAATTCAATTTACAATTCTTAATCCTTAAAGAATTTTGGGCAATACTGTAAGTTAACTTTCTGTCTTGAGAGAAGGAGCGATCTTGTGGCTACAGTGTCCCAGGAAGAGAACAGAGAACTTGCCATGACATTAAGGTCTGGGCTGGTCAGGGATGCTGTTCTACTATAATTACACTGATTCTATTCCTTTTTCAGATAGTCTGTTCTCAAATAATTTCTTCCATAATAATTACTGTCTGATGGAAGTAGAGAATCAACTGGTGTGTACAGAAGAGAAGCAAGCTGGGACAGTGATCCTGGAAATTGGAACTGTTGAACCATTCTGGTTTAGCTGTTCCATGTAGACACTCTTCTATGGAACAAGTCTTCTACTTTGTGAAAAGTGGATTTATCTTGGCATGAAAGATGGGACTTCCCAAACGGGGAAAGGTGACTATGCTAATACTGTTTCTACCCAGGATCCTGAACTGATACCACTCTGCAAGAGAGTGATGCCAATTCCATTAATTTTGGCTTATTTTGTAAGTTGAACCCCTGCACACTGGAGATTGAGAATAGATTTTTTACTTCCCCATAAACACAGATGATGGATAAAACAAGGGATTTATATCACCTGCATGTTCCATTTGCAACTCTTTCAGATATGTTCAGATTTAGTTACTGTGGCAAGGTGACAACATATTTTTGAAGATTCCTCCCAGATATCAAATGCCACTGCCCCATGGGGCAGAGCAGGCTTTGTTGCTTGTCCTAGAGGTTGTATTCTTCTCAAGAAACAGGATGGTGGGAACACCTTGGCCTTCATTGCCTCCTAAATATTGAACAAGAACATCTGAAGTACCATTTGGGACTCTAAGGCTTATGTGCTCATGCTGTCATTTCTGTTAAGTAGAGGTAAACAAGTGTTTGCGATTCTGACTCAGGAATAGCTTTAAGCTACATATCTTAGGTCCTGATGGCTTTCCAGCTGGACCAGGGCAGACCTCAGCTCATTATCAGCAAACCCATTCAAGAAACAGAAGCCATATTCAGGATGCAAGCAGCAGCCCAAGCCCAGGTATGTCCTGAAACAGTACAAAATGGACAGAAAAGTTCTTCAGATGCTTGATTAATGCTGATTATTTTACTCTTGGTGGGTTCTTGTCCCACTGTCGTTACTGATACTGAGAATCTTCCATTAAGATTGTAAACAATGGGACTAACATCTTCTGCATTTGGTTGGCTCACGTAGAACTATTTTCTGCAAAGAGATCATGCTATCTCAGTACCCTTCTCTCCCATCTTCCACGTTCTGTCTCTTCATGTGTATTAAAAAAACTGAATACACAAATGGTTTCTCGTCTGAGCATGTCTTCCAACATTCTGTGGGTACACACTACATCATTTGATTAAAACAGTGTCAACTAAAATAAACAATGTAAACGGTACATTCAAGCTATCCATCTGAAAATGTATTTTCTTAGTAGAAATACTTCATGTGATACTGATCATTGCAACACACGAAAGACTTAGATTACATTCCAAAATGACCTTGCATTAAATCATAAGGCTGCAAGTACTTTGTAGACTTAACAAATTGTTAGTGTTATATACAAATATCAGTTCTTCCACCTCAAAAACGAAAACAGATCTAGGGTGCCAGAGGCAGTTGTCTCCCAACACATGATAATACTACACACAGGTTTAGGGAAGAAATTAAAAATAACATTGAATTGACACATCCAAGGGAATTTAGGTAGGCAGAACGTAATTACCCAAGCTGGAATTTGGCCAAGACACTGGGGCTAACAGTCTTTCCCTTTTGAAAAGTGCCAGGAGATCTTTAATGAGAACAAGTACCTAGGGATCTCTAATGAGAACAAGGTCAGGACCTTCATTTGATATCTCAGCTGAAACACAGCAATCTCAGCAGCACCATACTACCTAACACAAGGCTGGGGCACAAGTTCAGATTTGACTCAGAGAGAAGAGTGACACCAACAGCATCACTACCAGTTTCTTCTTTCATACCTTGCTCTCCATGGTTCTCTCCCACTCCACAGTTTAGCAGAGTACTGTCTGTCAGGTAGAGCAGAACATAGAAAGCCTGGTATTTCTTTTTAAATGTGTTTGGCTCAGGCTACATTGTTCCCATTTGGTATTTTCTGCTGAGTAAATCTGTCAGTGGGTACTGGCTGACTATGAATGGTGAGCTAACCAAGGACAGTAAAGTAGAGTCTACTCTTGACATGAGAGAACATAATTATGACCAGAAACACAAAAGCAGAAAGTGTACCATTCTAGTAATTTTAATCACTTGCATTTGTTAGTAAAAGACCTTAAAATAGTTTTGCAATGACAGTTTTAGATTGTCAAAAAAGTCTTTTCCATCTAGTGAAATATTTTAACATGTATTATGTCAGTCCAAATACTGTCTTTCTGACCATTCCAGGTCTTTGGGTTATAAAAGAGAGTATCTGGCCATTACTGTTACCATTTCCACAGTTCAGGTATGACATATTATAGTTTATTTGCATATTGTGATGTAACAATTTCAAAAGAAGCCACCGAAACATCAAAGGAAAGGAAAAAGAGGTCATAATTTTCAAATGTAACTGAATTCCAACCCCACATGTTAATAAAAATTCCAGTTTTCAGAGGCAATAAGCACATTCAGATACTGTTTATTTCAGTTTATTCCTATTGATGGCACATGACCACATGCTAAAAATGTGCTTGGCAGGATTAGGCCTCAAGCCGAAACAAACTAATTTAAAGACACTTCAATAGTATCTGCAAGGGCAGCAAATATAATCACAGGCAGTTACTCTCTTATTTGTCTTCCATTTATTCCTACTAGGTCAACAACAAGCACAGCTGGACCCAGATGGTCCATAGCTTGCAGAGCCAGAGAATGCTGTCCTGGCTTGATTGATCAAGATACAAAAAACCCTCCAATATTAACAGGTGGCAAAGTGTGTCCTTACCCTCCAAACATTGCAGGTACTGCCATAAGAAAGGCTTAATTGAGCTTATTAAACTGTCCTTTTTCCTACCATTTTCTGCTCACCATCTACATGCCCATGAGCTGATCCTCAAAATACCACCAAAGAACAGTACCCCTGATGTTTCTGCATCGAAGACAGCTTTCCTGCTTTTCTCAGCTGGGCAAGCCACACTGTCCATACCTCTGTAGAGCTCACAATTGCATCAGTCTGTCGATGGACTCAATGCACTGTAGCATAATAGTACAGTAGTTTACTTCAGCTTTGACTTCTCTCCATGCCTAGCGTATCCTAAAGGACCTATTTCTTCATTATTTAAATTGCATGCTATCTTCCTTCAGACTAACTTCTTTGTAGGGTCCTCCCTTGAGAAAAAACTACAAAGCAATGAAGAGTCGGGAAGTGCAAGTCAACCACGGCTTTCTTGGCATAACAGAATGATTCTGAGTAACACACCACAGACATAAAATAATTTGTGCAGCGTGTACGGTACTCATGCGAAACACTTGGTTTGACAGAGGAACCTGAGAGACAGAATAATTTGTCTCAAAGGTCTCATTTGCTATGACATTTGCAATTATTGTCTTTTAGATGACATCTTGATAACAATGACATACCTTATCCTAATTGGATAAGGTAAAGAGCAATCACAAACTGTTTTGCAAATTCAGCCTTCCAAAGGCTTCAACATGAAGTGATTCGAGTGGGATCCACCAGACACAGAAAGCGCTTAGCATGGCAAGGAAGCAGGACCTGACATGGGGACAGTTGGACATGGGAGACACCACACAGCCACCCTCCTCTCACCCTGACTACAAAAGATGCCACCGCATCATGTGGATGGTTGGAATGGGAAGGAGTTCAGCCTCCCTCACTCATCTTTTCCCCGTGTGAACAAGATTCTTTGTCCAAAGTTCAGGAGGAAGTTCACTGAAGCCAGGAAACTCTTGAAATCTATGCGACTTCATTTGTCTTACCTGAATTTTGAGCCATTAAACTTTGTTCTTTTCATCCACAGTGTATATACCTGTGTGTGTGTGTTTCCAGTTTAACATGGAGGATGTAAATGAAAGTCTAAGTACTTAGATGTTCTGATGTCTCTACATTCACTTTATTGAACCTTCTTTTTTATGCTGCACTGTGTACCCAAACATACACTGTGCATATTATCTTGAGCTCATAAAAGCATGAAGCTCTTGGCCAGGACAGCATCCAGATTTAACTTAGGGAGAACCTGTCAATGACTGGACAAATTCTTGCATACCTGAACTATTACAGCTGACTTCATTAGTAGTGTCAGACATTCTCATTTGCGAGACAACATCTCTCAGACAGGCAGTTATAGTTTCAGCTTGCTGCTGAGTAGGTTTAGATAGATAATAGATTACATACATAAGTGTATATTTGTACTTTCCAAACACATGTGAAAGTTAAACCTGAAAATGTTAAGAGTCCTAGTTTGAATAAGCAGTGAAAAGCCCAAGGGAGTCAAGAGCAATGAGGGAGCCAAAATTCCCCCTGAAGTAAGGAGATGAAGAAATCTAAAAAGAGATTCCTCTATATCTGGGGGGGAAAAAAAAAGAAAGAAAGAAAGAAAGAAAAAGCATAACATTACCTACATGAGACCACCCTTTCCCTGGGTTAAGGTACAGCAATTACAGTTAATTGCGCGATCAAGAACGTTCAGAAGACTGGAAGGTCCTGCATTATGCCAGACCCATGTCCAGACACCACATCACTCATCATTCCCCCAGCTGCTCTTTCAGCAGATGATGGGGATGAATCCTGCCTTTCAGCTCATCGACCTGCTGTGGTCAAGCATCTGCCATGATTTATTTGCTTGTGCCGAACATTTGCAAGCAATCTCTCTCACTCAGGCTTTGGATGGGTCCAAGACAAGTTAATTTCCAAGACCAGGGGCAGTAACCCAGCACAGCCAAGATCTCAGAAGATACCAAAGGTGTTTGAAAAGGTGGCCACCACTAATAAAAATTTAACTTCAGTCTCACCTGCCTCTCCTGGATATTAACCAGAAATTCAACAAGGGTCTTTCAATCTGTGGCAAACAAGGATGCTGTACTGACAGCAGCACACAGTGTATCCAGTCCTGGCCTTAGTTCAGAGAGGGGATTTATCAGAGTTCACATTCACCTTAACATTGACTTCACCTCATAGCAAGGTCTTTAACAACTTTTGTGCAAGCTGGCTGACCAGAGATAAGAACAAAATGTGCATGTTATTACCTGCCATTTTGTACACAAGATCAGTGATCCAGCAAATCCCAGAAGTGCTGGGTCTGTTTCAGATAACCCTTAACACGTTGGCACTAGCATCTGAAGTTTAGTAATAACTTCTTGCTATAACTTCTTAGATCTGCAAAATTACGCTTGAAGTCCTGTAAGAACAAAGTCCCATAGCCTATTGCTGGGAAAAGATGAGGACAAAGCTAACATTTCTAGAGCCTTCCAAAAGGTTTAGTTGTGGCAATTTACAAAGGGTTAAAGGAAAAGAGCATCTGTATTTTATGAGCATTGCCTCACCCATTCTTTGTCAAGATACTGACTAAGCCTCAATATGATAGAAAAGAAACTGAAGAGGTCTTTGCTTGGCAGTGGGTCGAGAACAGCTGTGAAAATAAATGATGACTAGAGAGAGAAAGAAAATATATGAGGTACCAGGATGCCTTACTGTACTTTTAAATTTATGCTGCAGATGGTGGAGTGTTTTTGAATCTCAGCACTCTGAAATAACTAACCTGGCAGGTGCACACCTGGTGGACTTCTAAGGGGAGAGATCCAACCATTATTATCATAGAAGATCCAGTTGTTAAAACTGAAGAACTGCATGGCCTTGCAGTTTTTGGTGTTTTGTTGGGGTTTTTTCAGCTGCATGCCAAATCTACATATCAAACCAAAGGAAGAGATTAAAGTCTGTATAAGAATTCATACACACATGTGCACATACTTGTCCGTGTTCATGTGCATTTCATGCAAATACACATTTGTGAATACATGGAGTTAATGGGAGATTAGGCCATTCCAAGCATATTTTTAAAATTTTATTTTATTTTTTGGCATATTATTATCAAAAGTCCTGTTAACAGGAAGGAGGCTCTACCTCCAGTTACAAAAAAGAAAATATCCCTCAACCAATGTGATTCTTTTCAACATCTGCCTCTTTTCTTTTCTTTCATAGAAAGCATGCATGAATAATCAGACCACAGTGCTGCTGTTAATTGTAAAAATCATTAGTAAACTTCCAGGTGCTGTTTACTATATAACCATTGTAATTTTCTATCCTAAAATCAGCATCTCACCAACATCATTGTCTGCCCTGGGGCATGGGGATTGTGCAGCTTTTACATTGTCAAAGGCAGTTGCAACCCCATTTGCTAGCAATGAAAGAAATGGATCCACACCTGCAGCGTTTGAGGCAATAATTCCTAATATTAGCCAGACCTCATGAGGAGAGGGCTTTTTTGCCAATCCTTTATGATTCAACACTTTACAATCCATTTGAAATCATTTAAATATTCTTTTATTTTGTTACTCTTACCCCATGTTTATTCTTCCCTTCATTTCTCCCTCCTCCTGAAACAGACCTATGAATAAGAGATAGACACCATACCATACCTATGCAGCTAAAGAAACTGAAGAATTAAAATCCACCACTTATTTCAGAGCATGAGTTATTAGACCTATTCAAGAAAAGGGCAGAGAGATAGTCTACAATACTGTATGACTAAGTACAGATGAAATCTGTATCTCTTTTGGAAATAACACCTGGTTTCTACAAAAAAAAAAAAAAGTTATTTCAAAGTCAGAATTGAATCTCTGGGCCAGAACAAACTGTACCTCGTAAGCCAAACTACAGATAGCAAGACATCAGCTGGTTCAAATCAGACTTTTTTTCCCCTGACTTCAAGAGGGCTGCACCTGTTTGCATCTACTTGGGCGTTACCCATCTGTATTCTCAGCTATAACAGCTATAACATACCAGCCCTCCACAAGTCGCTGGCCCTCTCAAAATTTATTTTGGAACTGACAGATTTATTTGTGTCTCTGAAACGCCCCCTGAATTGCCATCTTCTGTTTCCCCAAGAGACCCTGCTCTGAACAATTAATTCAAGGAGAATTCAAACCATTTTGACCATAATGTCGTTTCTGAGAAACTTCAAATGACACTGTCTGCTAATCTAGAGTTAGCTAGAGATTTAATAGAATAAATTTCATCTTCAGCATCATATGCATAGCATTTCTAGGCTAAAATTAATACTAACACAACCATCATAGTTATTTTTGACATAGCATACTCCTGGCGGGATCAGCTCTGAGTAGCTTTTCCTAAATACAAATTTATGACTTCTAGCATAGACAAAAGGAAGAGAGCCACCTGAATACACTTAATTAGATACAGCATAGAAACGTGATTTAGAAAACACCTACTTGTGTGAGCTGGCTTGGAAGACAGTGAAACTGCCAAGAAGGAATAAAGGTCACAGCACCCCAAGGAGGACAGCGGAGGTCCTGGGTTTTATAGTGCTGAGCCCCCCCAAACATTTTGGAGTCCCTAAGATGTGGTGAATGCAACCAATCTGAGGAGAAGACAGACTAAGAAAAGAAAACCAGAGGAGTTTTTCAGCAACAGCAAGAGGGAAGAAGGCAAATAAAAAAGGATGTAATGTTGGGGCTTCATTCAGCATAGCGTGCTTAGAAAACAGCACTGTTCAGCACAGCATTTAAGTATTTATTTAATGGCTAATGCTTGATTAAGATCAAGTCACTAGCACATAAATCTTGCCAGACTTAAAGGCTGACACACTCTGAAGTGCTTTATTGAACTGGGGCCCAAGCAATACTGACTCAATTAGGAAGCAATTTTAAAAATTCTAAAATATATCAGCGTCTTTGTAACAGATTTTATTGTCTTCCACAATAAAGAAGGTTCTGCATTTTCATCAAAGAAACAATGAATTGTCTGGTAACATTTTCACCATTAATAGACATTTTTCTAAGACATTTGGTCTTCCCCTTCAAGAATTCATCCACATAAACTTTCTTCTGATAACAAGGAGAATTGAACATATAAAAATGTTCTTTGAAAGAAAATTTTAACGTCTTAGAAAGATTTTTTCATAATGTAGTATCTAAAGGATACTAAAACACATAGAGCCAGTGCTACAACATTCACCCACATCACTGAGGACAGTATTTCCACACTTCTCAGTGTTGACCTATTTCCACATTAGGATTTTTATTTGTGACATGAAGCCTTCATAGGAAAATTCAGAAATTCTAACAAAAAGTGAGAGTTGATATAGTGTTTCTAAACAGACTTACGTCCTGAATCTTCTTAATGCAAAACCAAGTATTTGTAAATATTTGTCCCTACTTTTACCTTTTGCTCAATGGTAAAATTCATTGAAACATAGGCTGGACTCATTGGGAAGCCCTAAGACCCCTGTGCATCTGTGAAGGCTTTAATCTAACTTCTCAAACTGTTAGTTTGATTCCAAGAACTTTGAAGTAAATGAAAAAAAAAATCTTTAATAGACATCAGTAGGTTTGATTCAGACACATTGGCTCTTCAGAAAACCTGTTTTGGAACAGACCAGCTATTGTGCTCTTCACCTTTAATATTGACTGTCTTTTGCATCACTAGAAATTTATTTAAAATCTGCTCCATAAATAATCTGGTATTTACAATAAGTAATATACAGTATCATTTCCCTCCTTGGCTTCCACGTAGCATTGTTCCAGACTCTCGACTGGAAGTTTTTAGCGGGTTTAATTTTCATAACTCTATGAAGTTTGTTCCAAGATTTCCAGGTGTGTCTGATCACTGAGTTATTTGTCTTTAAATCTTTCAGGGTGAATTCTTGGTAGGTGCCAACCTTGCATGTGTCTGTTAATTGATGCTCTGTTTTCACCCATGGCAATTGCACTTCATCAGCCTGCCAGACTCTGAAAGCTTGAGCCAAATTAAAAGCCCACTGCTAGAGCTTTACATTTGGTAATTTTAAACCTCCGTATTTAAGGTTGGCAAAATGCTTTGTACTTCCCAACTTCAGTGTATGCTTTGCATGAAGGAAAATAGATATGGCCTTAGTCACTCACATAATAAGCTGTGCAAAAGCAATCATGGAAATGCACATCTAATTTGTAGAGCTGAGATGATTTGAAATGTGAACTTGAACAGACACTGATGTCTGTGATCTTCTTTTATATTCTGAGTTATGTTTACAAGTTTTATGATTTTATAAGTTTATTTCTGAAAGTATTTTACTATCTTCCATGCATTAAAAGGATCTGAAGAGGTCACATATGATGCTTGAAAGAGTTCTGATACCTGAGTGAAACCAAATACCACTTCCAGATAGCTAAAATGTATGCAAGTATATGACCACATCTGCACTACTCAGCCAAGCTAGCTCCCTTCATGAGATCCTCTTTTTTTTTGAACTATTTTGCTATATCATAGGGTGTAGATATCTGCATAATTGTGGAGTTACCATATCTACAAAACAGCAATTAATAATTCCTTCATATGCATGGAAAAATATCCTGACCCGAGGCAACATTAACCTGATTTTATTCCTGTGTGGATAAAAGCTCAGGGAAACCACATATATTTCATTGTGTCTTTTAGCCTTCATCATTCAGATGTCACTTCCTCTGCTAATGTCAGAAAAGGTCATTGTCTGTTAGTCTGCATGGATGGTACAGGGATATAAATATTGCTAATAATAAATGTATGACACTTCTTCATCACAAATAATTTAAGAAATCATCCAATAAAAATCTGCCAGGGCCCCAAGAGTAGCACCAGTGCTGCCCCTCTGGGACCTCATCCCACCCTGCCCATTGTTCAGGACTCCAGCTCAGACCCTTGGGGCCATCAGTCCCTGCCCCAGTGACATGGCAACAAGGCTGGTCACCAGTCCCATTTCTGTCTCTGCTCCTGGCTGGAGCCCTTGGCCCCAGTTCATCACTTGCTACGTTGGCATCTGTTGATGAACCCCATAAACCAGACCCAGGGGACTGTGCCCTGGGGGTGAGGGCACAGCCAGCACTGGGTCACCCTCAGCTCTGGCTCCACAACCCTAAGGGAGACTCCAGCCCATGCTGCTCCCTGACATAATTGTACAATATACAATAGATACTTAATTTATGCATTTCCTCAACTGATCCTACAAATCACAGAATCACAAGGTTGGAAAAGACCTTTGAAGATCATCAAGTCCAAATAAGAAAACATACCTAAAATAAAAAAACATACCTAATTTACCAAATACCTCCACCAAGGATTACTCCATTCTGTAGAGAATTTATTGGGAAATTAGGCCCTGATTTCTACATTGATTTTCTTAAGTTATATTTTCAATTCACAGAGAAACTGGGATTGACAAACCCTGCAGGCTGAACACATTTGCAAATGGTTTCATGTCAGCTTTAAGGCTAAACTGTGTAATGGACAGAAGTGTATACCTTTTTGCTCTGTAGGAAAACAGCAATGACCTGATTCAGCCCATCTAAAGAGACCTGCCTGGAGAAAAGGAGGCTGAGGGGAGATCTCACCGTGGTCTGTGGCTTCCTGATGAGGGGGAGCGATGGGGCAGGCGCCCATCTCCTCTCTTTGGTGACCAGTGATAGAACCCAAGGGAACGGTATGAATCTGCCACAGGGGAGGTTTAGGTTGGGTGTTAGGAAGAGGTTTTTTACTGAGAGGGGGGTCAGGCACTGGAACAGGCTCCCCAGGGAAGTGGTCACAGCACTGAGCTTGACTGAGTTCAAGAGCATCTGGACGATGCCCTCAGTCCCATGCTCTGCATGGGCCTGTGCAGAGCCAGGAGTTGGACTTGATGATCTTTATGGGTCCCTTCCAGCTCAGGATATTCTGTGATTCTATGATCGCTAGGAACATGGCAGCATTAAACTCCCCTACATTGGTTTCAGACAGCTCCAAAAAGCACTTGTTAAGGCAACTGAACTTGCTTTCAAAGATAAGTGGGTTTTGCAGGAGGCAAGCTACATCCCTCTGCACCAGAGCCACTTCCACTATTGCAGCTCACTGCAGGAAGTGGGTGGTGACTCCCAAAGGGCTCTGTGTGGGGGCAATTCCCCCATGCTCTGATAGCTTTCTCAGAGCACTGCTTAGCAAAACTTTCATCAAAGGTGCAGAGAGAGAAGATAGGTGCCGACTTTCACTGCCTGTTCTGAGACATGAACCAGAGGCTGTCAAGTAAGGTAGGAGAAGAACGATTCAGGAAAAACAGCAGCCAGCAGTGTGTGGCTGACCTGTGCAACCCCTCTTGGCAAGAATGTGTTCTGCTGTAGGCTGCAGACTGCAGCTGTAGACTGTTAGAGGTGACCAAATGCAGTGGCTTTGGCACCCACGGGGATCCCTCCTGCCCCAGGATCCCTGCTGTCCCCATAGACGCAGGGCTGCTGCAGTGCTGTGTCCCAGCTCCAGCCAGCAGTGAGGCGGACGGGCACATATTCCCAGCAGCACTCGCATGCAGACATCCGGCCTGCCATGGGGACCTGCACAGGCAACAGTGCCTTTAACAACATGCACGCGCGCAGGCACGCGTCCCTCTCACAAAAACAACCAGCACAGAGGCTCAATCCTCTTCCTCCTCTCCAGCTGATCAGGATTGAAATCCACTGCTGGAGTATGTACACAAAGAGTTGGGTGTCCCTGGTAGCTGCTCTGTGTCACTGGCAGTGGGACCCATAGTCCCTTAGGTCTACAGCCTCTCCCTCCAGTGCCTCGCACTCCTACCTGCTAGCTTGTTCAGCCTGAAGTTTGCTGGCTGTCACACACACACAAACGCAGACTACACAGTCTGTAGTTAAAAATAGGATTTGGTAAGTGTATATGATAAACTGTAAAGAGCAAACAGAGGACTCCGTCAGACAAGTATACTGACCGGCCACCTGTTTGCCCTCGACCAGCCTCTTTTGTTCTTTTTATCTTCTATTTTCCCACACTCAGTCTCCAATCTACCTTGATCCACTCTTCTCCCCACCTTTGGTCCTTCCCTTAACCAATTCACAATAACTCTTGAACATACTGTTCAGTTTTGAACAATCCCAAAATTCATAGAATCACAGAATGGTTTGGGTTCGAAGGGACCTCGAAGATCATCAAGTTCCAACCCCCCTGCCATGGGCAGGGACACCCTCCACTAGCCCAGGGTGCCCAAAGCCCCATCCAACCTGGCCTTGAACACTGCCAGGGAGGGGGCATCCACAGCTTCTCTGGGCAGCCTGTGCCAGTGTCTCACCAAAACTCTCTTCTCCCTACAGCTCATGATAAGTCTATGTCCCTTTAGGCAATAACCTTCTGTGTGTTCCATGGCATTGTGGAGAGACAGTGCCTTTTATTGGTTTATCCTTCTCTGGGGGGTTTCACACAAGGGACAATCACAGAATCACAGAACATTAGGAGTTGGAAGGGACCTCGAAAGATCATCTAGACTAAATCACACAGGAATGCATCTAGGCAAGTTTTGAATGTCTCCAGGGAAGTAGACTCCACCACCTCTCTGGGCAGCCTGTCCCAGTGCTCCATCACCCTCACAGTGAAGACCATCCTTATATTAACATGGAACTTCCTATGCTTCAGCTTGCACCCATTAAATGGGTCTCACAATGGTCTCACTGTTCAACTTAGATGGTCTCAGGATTAGCTAAAGTGTACATTCAAAGGAGGAGTGGCCAAGCTAATGGAAGAAAAGTAAATTCATTGGATATTAGCATATATATCCAACTCAGGAAGCCCCTGAGCTGCAAGTGATGGAAAGCTAGGAGAATACTGAAAGGATGTATCACATATATTTGCTTGGTTTTTAAACTCTTCCTTTTGGTTACTGTCTTAAGCAAGGTACTGGGGAGATTAATCTTTAGTTTTCTCCAGGATAGCTGTGCTTATGAGGCACCACTTCAGCCTTAAGGGCAATGCAGATTTATCCCATTCTGACACAAAAGAAAGACTTGGCGGTCGTTGTAATGAGCATTCATCTCTGTCACGTCTTTCTCTACTCTAGTCCTGTTTCATGAGAAAATATCTCAAGTGTCTGTCCCAAATGAAGTTACAGAATGACAGGAAAGAGGAAGGTCTCATCACATGAAGATACTGGCAGATGCAAGGAGAAATTGTGAGTCAGAGAAGCACAAACTGATTTTCAGACCATTCCCTATGTCACACATTTAAGACCAACCAACCAGTACGAGCTCTCATTTGTGTAAGCCAAAATGTAAGACTGGCCCTCTAGTGCATTACTTGCCATATTTTTTGCAAAACTTAATTCAGCCACCTTTTACCTGAGGACAGACCAAGACAATATACAAAACAAGGTAGAGCAGAACAACAGGGAAGGTGAGTTACTCTACAGTCTCCAGATCTGTTACCACAAGCTGTTTCTTCATTTAACATCTCCGCTGTGCCTCCCTCCATAAAGCATTATGGTTTTGCTCTGAATTAAAACTGAAGTATTTGCTGTTTAATGTGAGGGGGTTTTTTTTACAGATTATTTAAGGCACAATCTCTGTTTATGGTCCCAGGGTATATTCTAATCACCTTTGTTTACCTCATATTCCTTTCCTAATTAACTGACAACCTATTAGCATAGATTTTTTTTTCCCAGGAGTATTAATTATACATAATTTATATCATAAGCATTTATTCCTTATCAGTTGACTGAATAAAACATTTACCTGTTTATAGCTACTTGAGGTTAACACTTTTATTCAAAAAACTCACCTGAGACTTCCAATCAAATTATCAGATTTTTAATTTTCTGTTACATAATGATACTGTATTAGTCATTGTAGTATTTTATTCCACTCTAGGCTAAACAATCATTTACTGGAGCAGAGTGTTGGCAGCATTAATTAACCAATGATACATGCTCAGTTGAACAATAAGCTGAAAATAATAAAAATGCAAGATGAGATAATGTATAGACCTTCTGTGTTAATTGTATGCTGCAGAGCAGTACTAAACCCTGCCCTCAACTGTACACACGTAGCTCAGTGAGAGCTGCACATCAGAGGGCAGGTTCTGGCTGACAAGGAAGGACTGAACTCTCAGGCTGAAAAATTCATCGTGCAGATTCTTTCTTTACCCACTAGCACTCAGCCATTTCTGAATGAAAGCTTCAGAGGAACTAGGTGGAAAAAGAGGGTATTCTGTCAGCTCAGGAAAATAAGTTGATGAAGACTCCATGGCAAGGAACTTTGCATAAATGCCAAAAAAAAAGAAGGTCCATGGATGAGCTTGATAACCTTAGCGTAGGACATGGTGCTCTTGTAGGACTGGAGCAAATTAATTTATCCCAAGCCATGTCATACCTTGGTTGGTCTGTTTGCTGTTCTTTTTTTTGCCACTTATCCCACATCCTTCTATTTTCTTCTGAGTGCCTGGGGTTTTTTAAATCTTTCTGTGGCTTTCTGAACCACTTCCGTGTTATTCAACTTCTACTGTTATTTATGTAAAGTACCTTTTTTCCCACTTGATTATTTTCCATTTCCCTCCCATTCCAGTGGCACTGTGACTTTGCACTCAATCTCCAATGTGTTTCTCACTGCATCTCCAGGTTCTTCCTCCCATTCTCTTTGTTTCTGGTCTTCTCTCATATCACTGTCCATAGACTCCCCCCCTCCCCACTTCCCCCTGCCCAGTTCTCTATTTACTTAGCTCTTACTTCATTTACTATTCATTATTCCCCTGTTCTTTGTATAACCATTGTGCCTTACAGCTCTGGCCATGGAGCAGGCTCCATTGTACCAGGCATTATAGAAACACAAAGCAAACCATGTGTTTCTGACCCAAGCAACCAGATACAAGAGAAGAAACTAGAGGAACTCTTTGCTAGATCAAAAGAAAACCTTCTCCTTTCACCCCTGCATACAGATTGTTCAATTTACTTTAGAAGGAGAGAATAAGGATGGTGTTGTTAACCAAAAGTAGTCAGGGTTGGAAGCACATGAGCATTTGGGAAAGAAAGAGAACAACACAGAAGAAAAGCTGAAAAATGTGGGTCATCTATGTGATGCCCTTAGCTGCTACAAGAAGGTGAAGACCCCCGAACAGACTTCTCCTGACCATTTCTAAAACGCCCTTTTTTTTTGCTTCTTAGCACAAGTTTGCTTCTTCCTTTCTTAGTACCAGTGGTCTAAAGATGAAATCAAGCTGTTCAGCTGCCTCCTGGCCATTGGCCACTGCTGGTGGGAAAATTAAATGGTGTTTGAAGCAAGAGAATTTCTTTACTTTGTAGATTGTTTGAAGACTCTGAACTCCAGAATGGCCGAGCTCTCTGGGAGTGACCAAAGGGCTCCTTTTGGAAGGTGTTTGACCTGTTGTTACAAATAAGCTGCACTGCACAAAATCTCTTCCATTCCTACTCCTCTGGCAAAGAGAATGTAATTACAGAATCACAGAATCACAAGGTTGGAAAAGACCTTTAAGATCATCAAGTCCAACCATTCACATCCTAAACTAAACCATATCCCTAAGTACTTCATCTACCCTTTTTTTGAACACATCCAGGGAAGGTGACTCAACCACCTCCCTGGGCAGCCTGTTCCAGGCCCTGACAACTCTTTCAGTAAAAAATTTTTTCCTAACATCCAATCTAAACCTGCCCTGGCACAGCTTCATGCCATTCCCCCTTGTCCTATCACCTGTCACCTGGCTGAAGAGACCATCACCTACCTCTCTATAACCTCCCTTCAGGTAGTTGTAGGTGGTGATAAGGTCTCCCCTCAGCCTCCTCTTCTCTAAGCTAAACAGCCCCAACTCCCTCAGCCACTCCTCATAGGATTTTCCCTCCAGCCCCTTCACCAGCCTGGCTGCCCTTCTCTGGACTCGCTCCAGGACCTCCATGTCCTTCTTGTGGTGAGGAGCCCAGAACTGGACACAGTACTCGAGGTGT
Source organism: Porphyrio hochstetteri (assembly GCA_020800305.1). Lineage (NCBI taxonomy): Eukaryota > Metazoa > Chordata > Aves > Gruiformes > Rallidae > Porphyrio > Porphyrio hochstetteri. The sequence goes on from CM036907.1 coordinate 108,701,751, forward strand.
GGCCTCACCAATGCCGAGTACAGGGGCACAATCACCTCCCTAGACCTACTGGCCACACTGTTTTTGATACAAGCCAAGATGCTATTGGCCTTCTTGGCCGCCTGAGCACACTGCTGACTCATATTCAGTCTGCAGTCTGCTCTGGCTGGACACACTGCCCACTGACAGGATTTGTCCAGACACTTTCCATTGTCACCTGCCTCTTCCAGGATGGTCTTCGTGTTTCCCTTGATGTTTTTCAGGATTTTTAACACTCAAAATGGAGCCTTACATTTTGCAGAGGTTCCAAAATTTATCTGAATAAAATTCTCCTTTCGGCATCCAGTACCAAGACAATTTGAGAACAGGTGAGAGGAGAGGGAAGAGTGGCTTAACAAAGCAATAATGATCTGCCATAATGATCTGCTTTGTTACTGGCTGTATGTGGGCTGTGTGCTGCTGAGATAGACTGCTGAGGTCTCCAGAAGATGAGAAGATGGCCAATTAGAACAACAACCTGTGTACAGATGCCTGCTCCCCAAATTCTCCTTCCTCTTCTTCCATCAAATAATGGGTTCATTTTTGGACCCTGTGGTTTCCAAGCTGCACTCTGTGTACCACTAGCAGGGCATGAGGTTGCAGTAATGATCAGAAGAAATCTGCTGAAATATAATTATCAGTCATATCATGTCCCCTTTGTGGTCAGTAAAACACTAGAACAATAGGGTATGTGGTGGCCCAAAGGAATGTCCGATGGTTGCAAAACTACTTTCTGGTTCACCAGAAATGTTGAGCATTGAACAGTAGCTTTGTGGTCCAAGAAGTGAGAAATTCTGTTTCAAACTGCACCATTTTTTAAAATGGCATCAGATACCACACAAAATCCATATTTACCACTTAGCAGGTTTGCTTACTGCATCTTTTTAGAACCCTCTTTATTAGTATCAATAAGGCTTCCAGGACTTTTCACTCCTCCAAGTCCTCCTGATCCAGCTGTTGTTTCTTTTCTCCAGCTGTAGCAACGTCACCACTCGGCCCAGCCCAGCAAACCTACTTACATCATCGAGGCTGTAGTGTTGCCCCGACAACACAATCTGGCTTTTGAAACACTTCGATCCAGATGAAGGAGAGAAGACACCAGTATCCCTGATCCCAGAGAGAGTTCATAGTATGTTAGCTATAAAAAATACCTTCTACTTCTCAACCTAGTACATTTAATGCATAAAATTCTTTCAGGACAGTCAATAGTCAATATTGCCAATTTATGCCCGATGCTTAATATCATCCAGGCTTTTGAGCCACACTTTTACAAGCCTGATGCAGGAGTAGTGAATGAAGACTGTGCTTAAACGCACAGAGAGGAACATTGTCCTTTCAAAAGGAAGTCACAAGGTGAACTTTTCTGATTCCAACTGCTTAAAATGAAGCATCTTGCCCTACAGCGAGGCATGTTGGTGGCTCACATAGAGGTGCATCACATAGAGCAGACAAGAATAATTTATTTTTTTTAATAATAAAGAAAATATTCCTGAGTAGTGAAAAAGCCTTGAGCAGATTTATGTGGGATGTTTAGTTTTCAGAGCCATCAGCTACCCGAGTGCTGACTGAAAGATGGGGCAGTTCTCGGCCCCACCGTGAGTAGCGAGCCTCTTTCAAAACGGAGACGGATGACGCGGGGCCCCATCTTTACTTTTTGGGTCCCGAGTCACCCGGGAGAAGTGGGGACGGTGCTTCCCTGGCTCTTCGCACGGCTTCCCGGGCCGGTGCTCCCGCCGCGGGGCTGTCCCAGCGCCGCGGGGCCGCAGCGCCGCCGCCCAGCGCCGGGAAGCAGCCGCGCCGCGCTCCCCCGGGCCGGGCCGGGCCGGGCCGGGCCCCGGGGCTGGCAGGCGGGCCCAGCAGCTGGCGCGGCAGGCAGGCTGCCCGGCCGCTCCCCCGAGCTGGCCGCCCGCCGCCGCAGCCTCCTGCCAAGCCCGGCTGGCGAGCGAGGCTGCCTGCTGCCCGGCCGCGCCTTTGGGCCCGGCCCCGGCCCTGACAGCGCCGCCGCCGCCCTTCTCCCCGCGTTGCCGTCCACGCTGTCCCTCGCTGTCTCCGCAGGCAGAGCACGGGTCACTCGTTTCACAGGCTCCCCGTCGCCTGTCCGCCCTGCACACCTCCTCCGCTGCCGTGGCTGTTACTGTTTTCTCCGGCTCAGTTAAAGAATAAGCCATAGGGAAGCCATCCTTTGGGGAAAATACCGGGGTTTTTTGTATCTCTCGGGCATCGAATATCTCATAAAAAGATGCCGGGGGATGTACCTCTCGATAGCCACATTGGTTCAAACAGAGACTGCACTTCTTAATACACACCTCTTAAAAAACCCCAAATAACACAAATTCTACATTTTCAGCCTTTGGAACCCCAAACTGTTGGTTACTTTATCCGTACAACTGGTTGAAGAACCAGCTTGCAGTTTACAGCTCTTCTTTTAGTCCGTGCTCTCCTGAATTTAGCTACGATGTTGCATCTTTTGCTCTGAAGACCCAAAAGTTCAAATGATCTCAGAAAACTTAAATAAGGAACTCCTGAAAGAAGAAAATCCACACCCCAAGTAAAGAAAATCCACACCAAGTAATGGGCCTTACCCCTTGAGAAGTTTGGCCCAGCTCATACTGTGTCAGAACCCTGCATTGATGCAAATTAATTTGACCACATTCAGTGAACAGGGACGCAAGACAGAGGAATGATTTGCTTCCCATTTTGAGTGCTCCCTCATGTTCTGCGTAGCAAACCAAATATTTATGTTCCAGAATCAAAGCCAAATTTCAAAAAAACATCCTGCAAATTAAACAGTCTTTCAGAATTACAGCACAATATTAATTAACTCTCACTGTAGTTAATATTGCGATATGCCATAATATGGAGCATTGAAATACCTTATGATATTCTGGATGTTCTGATTGTATTTTGTGTTTGAACCAACTTTATTGTTTTTCATACTAAAATCAGCTGCTCTTAAAATGGCTGAAGGAAGCATTTAATTCCTTTTGCCTTAAGAAACTTAGCTGTGCCAAATCAGTATTTAGGGTATGAAGTATAAAGGGAAACCTGTCTTACATCTTACATGACCAAGAAATACAAACAACAGTTGTCACACGAAATGATCAGTTAATAAGGCAACATCCACAAAACATATGCAGCAATTTGAGATGTCTTCAAAAGTCAAGAGGCTGATGTACAATTCTTGAATTTACTATGAATGCTGAAATATTTGTCATTTCTCTTGAAAAAGTAACTCCTGAAGTAGCACTGCTTAAGTGGAAATCTCAGCTTCCAGTAGAAAACCAGCAGCTATGTAGATTGCAGTGAAGCCATGTAAGACCTTTGTCTCCATCCCTCAGCTTATTCTTTGGCTTTTTAGTGGACTGTGACATCTGTATATTTCAGTTAATAACTGGAGACTGAAGGTACTGCATGGTCAGACCATCCAGTTCTGGCAAATTCTTTCCAATGGAAAACGGTAGCAGGAAATGTGAAAGCTTCCTCTAGGTCCACCTGAGGACTTAGAGGTCCTGCTCACCCACCTTTCATTCTTCATCTCTTTTTATCTTTTTGTCCATTCTTCCTTCCTCCCCAGATTTCATCCTCTTCCTCCTCTCTTGATCTGTGCTTTCCATTCTTATCTTCCCATAACTAGCAATTCTTGAGTCCTTCAGTGAATTGTTTTAAAATTCCCCACCCTAACAGCAGCTCTTCATTTTCTGCTAGCTGCCTCCAGGCAGCAGAGTGATCTGGATGAAACAATTGCTTTGAGAGAGGCCCTTTTGGATTCAGCTCATGCAGTAAGGGAATCCCAATAGCCACTCTGGAAACTCTGTGGACCTTTCCAATTCCCCATGAAATCTATGAAGAGACTCCTAAGCCTAATCCATCAGAAATTCGTGTTAGCAGCTGCTGAACCACAAATGTTTGGCTGCTCTACAGACCACATATGGTAGCTGATGCTTCGATAATGAGTGAGAGATCTCTTGTCCACATCAGCTGTACAAAGCTTAATTATATTTCACCTTGCCCCTTTCCCAGAAATAGGTCAGCTACGTGGAAGATTGACTAATATCTCTGGACAAAGGATGATGGAAGAGTATTTAGTTGTTGCATATATTACTAGAAAAGAGGAGAAAAATTGAGTTTCTAACCATTTTTTTCTAGTATTTCCTCCTCTGTACAGTGATAAGCAAAGGTGCATGTTTCCACTGCTGTGTTTTGTTGCAGCATTCTCTGCATAATACGTATTTTTTGTGTGGTTCAAAGAGAAAACATATTTTCCTGTTTCTTGAAAAGTCACACAATTTACACCGGGCATTTCTGCCTATCCTGATTTCTGTTCCAGAACCACTCAAATTGAGAGAGCTGAGTACATTCCTTTGTATGAATGTATATGAAGCTAAACTGGGATATTATGAAAAACAGTTCACAAAGCCAGTAGAAAGCTATATATAAAATGATATTCTCATTTCAGATGAAGCCTGAGACAAAAGGGATATAGGTAAACACAGCTGCAACATTTTTAGGCATATAATCAAAAGCACAAAAAAATATTGGAAAACTATGTTAATTATTGTAATTAAATTGTGAACAGTATTGATAGAAAAATATCTTTAAAGCATATAAAATCAAAACAGAACTTTTAACATATGGGAATTTATTCTAGGAGAAAGATGTGCCAGGACAAAAGTACCAGTTACCTACTTGCTACTTACTGCTAGTAGAAGTTGAAACTTAAGAGAGAAGAAGGAAATGGAAGAAACATTCTTCAGTTCTGGTTCACTGAATCCCCTAGTTTATGAAGAAATAGGAAACTAGCATCAAGCCACTTCAAACAGAAGGTTTTTTTAAAATGTTCTATGTTAACTTATTTCCCTCTCCCTCTGCAGCTCCAGTGTTATTCCCTTCTCATATCGTGTTTCTGTATCCTTTTCTGTCCTTCCTTTATCGGTCTTTAAGGTATGATCTTTTCCTTGCTCCCTGTAGATATTTTCTTCTTTTCTCACTGTGAAAGTCACAGAAGGTGAGTGTGCACTCAGTGTGCTCCTTCTACCGGGCTTAAACACAAGTGTGAAATTGTATTTGCCAGTGGAACACCAGGAAGCTCCCTATGCAGTCTGTGGAGACAGGCAAGCTCTCTCTAGATGGATTCACGTTCAGAGCAGAAGTCAAACTAGACAGCTTGGTCTTCCAAAAGATGCTACAACTGAGGCCACCTGAGGGAACCACGCACCTGAAGGAGGTGGTTGTCAACTCTTGGGCACTCTGAGGAAGACAACCAAGTCCCCACAGCAGACCTTCCCACTGCTTTGTCTTTCTCAGGTTCATGCATTTATTTTGTTGTTGTTGTTGTTTTTGTTGAGCCATCAAGTTTGCTTTCCAGAACTCTTCAATTCAACCGGACTCTCTAAATTAACTTATAACAAAGGAGGAGGAATGACTTTGCATCCTAGTATGTTAGGCAGCATATAGCCAGCTAAAGACATTCGGGTAGCCTAAGGACTACAAAAGCCTATATACTACTCTAATGTCTACCCCTATGCCCTTGCTCCAGCCATACAGGAATAAAACCAGCTACAGATTTGCTAAATGCACTTTCAAAGTGGAAATGGATGCAGTGGCCATGGCTCTACCCAAGCAGTGGCTCACAAGTACAGCAGGATGCTGTGGTGCTGTTGGCCTTCAACACAGCCCCAGTCCTGCCCCACACTGCTCAGAGGAGCCTTCATGCCTCATATGGAGCACCCTTCACTCCATGGTGGCCATGAAGCTTTGGAAAGTCCTGAGTGCACTGCATGAAGCAGAGCAAGTTACTTGCTCTAGAGAGTCAGTCAGGCCTTAAAGCAGGATGTGAGAAAGCACGGATAGCTCCACAGATCTGCATAGCTACCAGGTAATTGTCTAGAGACACGGGCTTTTTCTGATTTTACATTCAGAAACCATTTTTCTCAATTTATCTTTCGGAGGGAGAGCTGACATCTTCCTTCCACAGAGAAACATTCAATTTCAGGATAATTTGCACATAATACTTTGCTTTTGACTCACTTCAAATGGAACAATTTCCCAATAAGATAAAGCAAGGATGAGCAGACTGCGGCCACTGAACAGAGTGTGCTGGCAGAGAAGAGCAGCAGTATAATGACATTAAGACTCAGATTTTTAAAACATTCAAAAAATAAATCAGATTAAAAAAGAGAAAAAAAAAGAAAGCCAGTCCAAAATTGTCTGAGCAGCACAGAGTCACTTGGAGGTCCTTCACAAATGCAGAACAATTGGCTTCACCTACAGCCCTTAACTGCTCCAGCTGGTCATTACCTGACCGCTCAAGCCCTTTGGATGAGCCAGTAATGTTTAAATAATCCACATGCAGACACTATCTTACACCTTCCTTAGTGGACTGCAGTGCAAATGCATGGTACAATTAATTAACACTGGGACCAAAACCAGAGTCTCCAGCTTCCAAAACAAATGCTCAGCCATGTAGCCAAAAGCACAGCTCCAATGGCATAAGCCAATTTACTCTCTGTTTTATTAAACTTCCACAGTGTTTAGAATCACTAAGTCACAGCGGGCCTGGCACTTCATGTGATGAACCCTAGCGAGCATTTCCTTGCCCACCCAAACACAATTGTAAGCCTGTGTTGGTGAATTCCTCTATCTCAGGCATTTCTATTTTACTGCAGATTGCATACAGTGATGTGAAATTTGGCAACATATGTTAACAGTGCCTGAGCCCAGTGAAGACACGTGTCTGCCTGTATATGTGCGTGTGTCTGCTTCTCTTCTGAATATGTAGACCTATAGCTGCAGGTAGCTGCAGTCAGCTTAGCTTTGTAGCTACGATTCACCCTCATTTGCTTGCAGTGGTCTGGAAGCTAAGTTCAAACGTGAGCTGATTGTATTTGCTGTATGTTGGACAGACTGATGCAGGCACTTCTAGAAGGCAGTTTGTCCTGCTCTGCTCTTAGTGGTCAGAGAAAGGGCCATTTGCTCTTAGGTGGACCTTCTCCCTCTGCTGAGAGTTGGGGTTGTCCACACACCAGCTTACAAATAAAGAGTTTTTTCTGATAGCATGAGTCCTCTGAGAGGCATCCCATCCTTACATATGATTTGGCTTTGAAATAATATGCCTGTTTTGTAATTCTGTAATTATTTCCCTTCTATAAATAGGGGGAGATCAAAGAAACTAAGAAAAGTGGATTTCAGGCTCTAATTTCAGTTACGTTCAGACACTGTACACAATTTAATGAGAACAGGCACAGGTAAATTCTACAGCTAAGCAAAAATTTACTCTTTTTTTAGTTTTCTATTGACATTCTTTACATAAGTAAATTTTATTGAAATGCTGCTTGGAGTCCATGCAGCCAGAGGTAAGACCTGCTTGTTTGCTTCTCTTCTTGTTCCCTCAATGGACGGGGAAAATAATCATTCCATGGAGACTTCTGTTCTCTATTCTTCTACCTTCTTGCAAGAAACAGTAGTAAAGAGCATTTTTGCTAAGGAACTAAGGATCTTATGTGTGCAAACTGAGTGTGAAAAACTGTAGCGAAATGAGAACTCAACATTATGACCTGGATTCATTAGTATTCAACAGCAGCCTAGTCAACCTAAACTCCCTTTGTATCTCTTTATTAGAGAGAAATACACACTTTTGTAGTGTGATTGATCTGATACCCCTTAGACTGAGGTGAAACTTTGGCCTTTGGAAGGGCCAGTTCCTCTTTCTTGACATCAAAGGAAGCTTATGGTGGCTAAACCAGTTGCATAGATCTTAACCATAAATAGCAACATTTCATCCAGTGTGTCTAGGGGTCATGGGGAAGGATCAATATATTTCATATTTAATCACTTCCTAATGGATTAAAGCAAATGAACATAATAGTAACCACACAAAGGATCTTCTCAAACACCCACTGTGCCTTAAATTGTCACTGTTCCTAAATAACTGTTCAGCTCACCAGACATGACTACCAACTTTAGGGTGAGCGGAATGGTTTTTTGCACACATACTCCATCCCCCATAGGAGCTCAGACACCTGCCTCACATGCGGACAGTGTATTGCAGGGACTGGATCTGAAGCCAACCCTGATTTATTGTTAAATGTTCAGATTCTAGCAGCACGTAATCAAGATCTCAACAGGCCTAAAAGACCAAATCCTACCTGTTATCTGGGATGACCTAATACCCGTTTGTATCAAGAACATTGCAAGATGTGGTTTTCAAGTTATAATTTATGTATATATAATTTATAATATGTAGAATAATGAGAGCAGCTTTTTCACCAAGCATGAGCTGGATCTCTCAATGTTTAAAATCACCGTACCTTCCCTAAGTACTAGCCCTTTAAAGAACTCTTTCTAGACTTGTAAAGTAAAAATGTGACTCAGTTCCCACATACTTAGAATTTTACAGGTTATTGAAATAGCATAAGCTGGAAATAATTGCGGTCAGCTGGCATAGTGCAATAATTCCGTTTTAGTTCATTTCTAGCCTGTACTTGTTTATAAAGCATCTTGTTGTTTTAACATCTGCCGCTTTCTAGATATAATTATCACTTCAGATCTTCTATTTTGTTTCAAAATAATCTTGAGCAAACAGAGGTTATTTGTTTGTCCTCCCTTTGCTTTCATAGCCATAGGTGATTGATAGTAAACCAAATTCTTCTCCATTATCTGTCCTCACCTAAGCCAGATCCTCTGGTTGCCCCATTCTGACAGAACAGCAAGATCGGAGTCTTTGTTTCTGCTGTAAAATTTGCCAGGTGCACTGTCCTGACTTATTCATAAGACTTGGCTTTCTTTTTCAAATAGTTCTACTACACCATCTTTGACAGTATTTACAGATGGCATTGAATGTTTCTTTATAATGTTAATAGTCACAAAAAAAGGATATTAAAATTTTTCTAGTAGAAGACATCTTTGCTAATAGAGGTTGCCTGATGCTCTACATTGGCACTTTTCTTTTATGATAATAAGATCACTTCTCATAGGAAATGTTTCAAAGGTTTCACTGGCACCTATAATGCATGTTTAATGCAGATACTCCCATCGTCAAGGTTGCTGTGACAGGGTACCTGCAGAAAGCAAGGCAGAGAGAAGGAAAGAGGAAATTACAAAACTGTCCAGATTTCTTAGCTAGCACCTACCCTAGAGCCCTAAAAGCATCTACCAGTGTCCAGATTTCTTGAGAACATGAGACACTCTTGGAGCGAGTAGAGGCCATTTGGCTCATCATGTCTATTCCCGTTTCCATCTACACCATGATGTCTTCTAATTGTTTCTTTAATGACCTCCGTGTTTTTGCCTTAACTATCTTGCCTAGTAAGCCATTCCACACATTTATGATTCGCTGCTTGAAAAAAGTGCTTCCTGACATCTGTTCTGAATTTGTTTTTCTTTAATTTTCATTTATACCCTCTCATTCTATCATCTGTGTTGGGCTGAAAATAGGAACCCATGTTGACATTTTCTGAACCATTTAAGTTTTATGTTCTTTAATTAAAATCTCCCTCTCAACTAGACAGAAGTCTAACCTGGTGGTAGAGAATATAATACTGTATTTAAACAAAATATTACTTTTATAAAGATAAAAATTCATTAATATGTATGTTTAATATTCCATAGGTCAGCTCATTAATGTCTCCTAAAAGGAAAATTCTAACATTGTCTAAGGTTCACTCATGAAGAGGGCATGGCATGCACTGAAAACACTAAAAAAATTTCAGGATCTAATTTTTTTCCTGGTCTTGTCTATGACAAGTCTTTTTATCATTTTGTTCTTTTTTAGATGTCCTAATGCTATGACCATCATTGAAACTACAGTTTGCCCTTAGTCAGATTTTTATGTTAAAAATCTAGTTTTCAAAAAAATGCTAAACCTTTTACATTTTCAAATAGATATCTCCGTTTGGACTGCCTCATAATTGGGATATCCTCCACAGATCCTTTTGAAAGAAGGAAATAATTAAATTTTGTTTGAGAGCTATCAGTGACTTTAATCACCAGGGCTTTGTTGACTTTAGTGAGCCATTCCAAGCTGAAGACCTTTACGCGGGATGCTTCTCTAACCGGTGAATGCTGTGAATTTATTTAGGATCAAGGTGTTCATTATGTGTTCACTTCCTCCTGCTAATCCCTCCTTTACTTTTCACTCATTATTTTCTCCTTTCCTTCTGCAAAACAATGACCTGCAAAGCATCAAGATCTCCTTTCCTTCTGCAAAACAATGACCTGCAAAGCATCAAGATCCTAAAGCTCAAAAGTTAAACTTGCCACAGCCATAAATGGTATTAGCACTAGAAGTTGTTTTAGTTCCAACCATTTGATGTAACTAATGAAAAATTTCTTGTCAGTTCTTCCACTTGGTATCCTCCAGTGATCCTTTCTTTCCATAGGTCCTGAGGAGCATTGCCTAGTGTGGCCTGGTGTGCAAGCAGCCTCCTTGGGAAGGACCAAAAAATTAACCCACACTGACGTTGTGAAAAAACATAGATCATAATGATGGAAGTTCTCTTCTAGGATGCAGAATGCTCTGGATCTCCCCCTCTGAATGCTGTTGAGGAACAATGCACTACTAGACAGGTTCCATAGCAAAGTTCTCACTTGTTAAAAGTGCAGCTATTCTTAGTAGCACATGAGCAGAGGAGGGGAGGGGAGAGGAGGAAAACATCAAGATTGTAAAGCTTAAAAAAGTGGAATGAAAAAATTGAGCATTCTGGGTAATATTTGTTCTCTTACTGGTCATCCAAGTGGCATTTTTAGATCTTATGTTTTTAAATAGTATTTCCAGATATTTTTGAGAATGTAATTGATTTGTGAGAGACGGTGCTTGTCCGAGCCTGTGTTCAGTATGGAAAAGGACCCCTTGTTCTTTCTGTGCAGGTTAGAAGTAGCCCAAAATGCAAAGGACAAAGCACATGCCATTCGCTTTGACCTGAGGACCATAGGTGGGATAAAGGGCAGACACTAACCCCTCTCAACCAATTTAAGCAATAACTTTTTTCTGCTTCACTTTACCACCTTTCTGCTTAGATCGTAGTGTTCTTCTGCCAAATTCTTATCTCCTTCTGTATCTCCTTACCAATGCTCTCTGATCTTTTCTGCCGATGTTTGACATGTGGGTTTTGATGAGTTCATGTATTATTACCCAAGCAGATAATGGGACCCAGGAGTTTCGGTGTGCCATGTTTGAGTGCCATATATCCTCCGGAATTTTGCAGTTTCTACTGCTTTTGGGGCCAAGTGCCTCGACTGAGCCTGTTTGAGTGGAATTTAGAGCTGTTTCAGAAACTTACACAGAAACAAAGGAATGCAGGATCAGTTTAACAGAATGAGAAGCAATAGCCATCTCGACAGTTTTCCAGGGTAATTTGGCTTGGTGCTTATGCCTAAAATTCATTTTGTTAGAGTGACTGATCTTCAGTAGAACTGGGTAATGAATGGACAGCTAGGTTAATGTCAATGTGCTGTTAGAGGCAGAAGCCAAAAATTCTCTTTAATGTCATCTCATTAGGAAGCCCCCGTGTAAGCATCTTTCCCGGAATACTGTGAGAATCTGTGCGCCAGAGCTGGTGGGAGGGATCCTCCACCAGCTGCCAAACATGACATTTCTGGACAGGCTGCTGAACCCTCAGCAGGTGACATCTGTGAAGCAGCCTTTCATCTTCCTGTCTCTCAATGGCTGGATACCTGCATGGGGCAGGGATCCCAGAGAGGGTCTATGAATGCAGCCTGTCTCTTTCTCCCAGCTGGGCTTCCACAGCCACAGGCTGAGGATCCCAGAATTTGAGCTTCCAGTGTCAACATCTGCTCTCAGAGACTCTTTTGTCCATTTCTCTCTTTATGTGCTGACAGCTAAAGCCAGGTCCAGCCAATATAAACCGTCTGTAATCAACAGAACACAATCTACTGACTGTTAGCTTGCAAGCAATAGGTATAATTTTTTCACTTTCTGTGGTGTGTTTAACTGGAGAGTGATGAACCAGCAGAAAGGATTGAGAGGTTTAGAAATTTTTCCATCACTGTTAAAAAAAGTAAAAGCTTCAAAGTGAAAATTTGTTTATAGATGATAACAACATTAGAAGCATTTAAAATTTTAATACATTGATGCACAACTTGTCTTGCATATACTCTGCTGGTAAATGAACTGTTTTATGAGATGGGAAAAATGACACAAAAGGGAAAAAATACAAAACTGTTTTATTTTTCCCGTTTCACAAAGCCACCAGAAAGGCAAATGTTCTTTTCACAAAATTCCAAGTGATGGTAAATGTAATTTATTCATCACAATTAATGTTATCCCATTGAATACCAAATGAATTGCTAATCATTGGCCACCCTGTTTTAAAGTGTTACCTATCCATCTGTCTGTTTTGCTAAAGGTACTTTTAACAACATATGTTTCTTTTGGCACTTTGAGTGCCACTAGCAAAGGCATAGTCACCCATCAGAAGGACATTCAAATAAATAATAAGCAGGAATTGCTTAAGTGTATTTCTATGTCTTTGCTAGATACTTCTGGTTTACTTTTCTTTGTGAAGGAAGCAAGGTATTCCCTCAGTGCTGGATAAATGTAGGTGGGAAGACAATTTCCTGTGGCCAAAGGAAAAGTATAGAATGTTATTCTCTTATTTCTGTCCCAAGCAACATGGGCCCTATGATCTCAAGCCTTGGAGAAAAGGAGGAGAACCTAAGTAAGTATTTAGGAATTGAATTGTCATTCAATTTCAAATTCAATTCAGATCATATAAATCATCTTTAAATATATCATCAGCCACAACCTGTAGGCTTTTCTTGTTTGGTGTTTGTAAAACGAGCATCCCAGCAAGCCATTAACTGCGCTAATTTGTGGTTATTCATAATGCACATTGGGAGCCTCAGGCAAAAGGAGGTATAACCATCCTCATGAATTTCATCCTCCTGACACTGGTGAAACAGTATGATGACATTTTCTGCTTCCACTTCTCAGTTGGTCAATGCCAAACTTTGCTAAAGCACATGTAACAGCTGTTATGGACATGTCAGTGTGGACATGTCAGGGAGCCTTGCCCGGTGTGCCAAATACAATCTGTGTACAGCTAAACACCTAGCCTGGCCTGGGCACTATACCTACACCTCTGCACCTGCCTGTCTCAACAGCCACTGAGAGCGACAATAAAGATATGACTTATAACATGAGGAAAGCATAGTAGTCTGAAAAGTATACAACCTAGAAGGCCAGCTATGAGCAGGCTAGGTACTGAGAGGTATCTTCAATACAGGAAGATAAATAGTGAGTTTCTACCTCAATATAGTTTAGAAAACAAGAGTAAACACCTGGATGATGTCTGTAATATGGATAGAAAGGGGGTGACATGTGACCAGACTTGCAATCCTAACAAATAATTTAGCTTTATGTTACACATTATAGCTGGAACAATCACAATCGGAAGAGTAAAAGTGAGAAAACTTGTGGGTTGAGATAAAGACAGTTTAACAGGTAAAGCAAAAGCTGTGTGTGCAAGCAAAGCAAAGCAAGGAATTCAGTCACCACTTCCCATGAGCAGGCAGGTGTTCAGCCATCACCAGGAAAGCAGTGCTCCATTGCATGCAATGGTTACCTGGGAAGACAAATACCATTTCTCCAAACACCCACCCCTTTCTTCTTCTTCCCCCATGTTTATAAGATGTCATCTGGTACGGAATACCCCTTTGGTCAGCTGGGGTCAGGTGTCCCAGCTGTGTCCCCTCACAACTCCCTGTGCACCCCCAGCCTACTCGCTGGTGGGGTGAGAAGCAGAAGAGGCCTCAGCTCTATGTGAGCACTGCTCAGCAGTGACTGAAACATCCCTGTGTTACCAGCACTGTTTTCAGCACAAATCCCCTCACTCTAGATAAGAGAATTAACTCTATCCCAGCCAAAACCAAAACACTACTAAAATAATGTTACTAGAATCTGAGACAATTTACAAAGCAGTATAAATGACTCAAAAGGAAATGCAACCACTCTTTGGGTCATCATACCACACTTGCTTAGGGATGTTTGGAGTCAAATTGTGAAACACAAAGAAGAAGAGTGGATGTTCCTAACTCAAATACCATGGAGAACACAGACATAAAAGGATAAACGTACAATGCTGTCTTCCTTAGCAATTATATCATGTAGGTAACAAAGTGTTTTTGTCATAAACCTTGCCAAATTGCAATGGGGACTCAACGAATACTGATAAATGAATATAATCCCCTATAAATGTACACACCCCAGTCATGTCTTGTATCTCTGCTTACATTCAACCTCATCTATTCAATCTCACGTCTCTGTTAAATTTCCAGTTCATAAAATCAATATCCTGGTAAAGCACCTTCTCAATGAACAGACTCTCTGGAGAGCACTGAGAGTCTTTTGCTTGGTGTTCATCAGCATGAAGGCAGGGGAACCACCTGTTTATGCTTGAAACTCTGCTTTTCAAAAACTGTTGTGTTAAAATTATACCATCTCCAGTTCTTGGAGATTCTTGGAATCAAAATACTCTAATTTCTTGCAGATTTATTTTCCTAATGCCAGCTATGCAATTATTTCATCACTTCAAAGTGCAGAATATCAGTGCACTACTTAAAAAAACTCACAACCCAAAACCAACCAACCTGGAGAGGAGAAAAAACAAATGGAGAACACAATTATCAGGTGTCCAGGATATTAATAAGCTGTTAAAAGTGCTGGTTACTGAAGAACGTTCTCTGGTCAAGGACAGGAATACAAACTGAGATATATCAGCCTTGCACAAAACTTCTCTATGTCTTTTAATTTATTGGTCAAACACATATCTATTTTTTAAAGTACTTTTTTAAAAAAAATATTGTAAAGGAATTAATTTGCATGATAATCTTTGTGGAAATAATGATACCTTCCATCTGATTCTAATTTACTGTCAGAAAAATGTAAAGGAAGGAAGGGCAGAATCTTTTAATGTTTATTTCTGCTGTTTGAAAATGCTCTAAAAAAGGCACTGTGACTCTGGTGGGGGCTCTTTGATGGAAGTTTTTATGAAGTTAATGTTGCAGAGACATGGTCGGAAGCCCCCAACAAGTGGACTGTGGCGTGTCGAATGGTCAAACGATTCCATCTGTAGTTAAATCTGCTACTGGAAGCATTTATCAACCTCCCAGTTGTTTAATTTGGGATCCTGCTGCTCCCACACTCTATCTGGATTTTGTCATTTACTAGAGCAGCACCCTTGCTAGGTTTGGAAAGAAAAGCAAAACCACACAAGTGTTTCAGCTACTTCAGATACTCTGTTCAGAAACCAGAAATACTGAAAAACTCAACATTCTTATACCTCATATAATCTATTTTCTAGATAAGTGGGGGGTGAGGGATGTTAGTGAGTGATTCTTTAGGAACATTACTGACAATGTTAAGTAAACTTCCCTGACTTCATTCTAAGCCCAATTCTTTTTACTACAGAGACTCAAAATGAACTGCAAATAGGAGCCATCCTCCCTTGCACTTGTAAAACAAAATCTCGGTTTTATAGCTTCAGCCTTCTTCTCCAAACAGCTCAATCCAGCAGCCCAGTCAGCGTATTTAACCCTTTGTCCTCCTCTCCCTCTCCTTCATCTGCACCTTCCTTCCACTTCCACTGCAGACTTGCGGTAGCTCTCAGTACCAGGGGACGTAAGGGTTTCTACTCTCAGAGCATTTCCTATTGTGCCACCACAACACTGCAGCTGAGACCCAAAACTTGTTGACCTGAACAGAGTTAACAAATATTTCTTTCACACAAAGGAGTCTGGACCCCAGAGAGCAGTCTAGGATCCCCTCCCCATCGCAATTGTTACTCCCTTATGACATTGTGAACCTCAAGCACCTTAACTGGAAATAATCTCTTTATCACAACATCCTAGCAGCGTACCCCAGCCCCTTCCAAGAGGAGAAGAGTTTTCATCACCATTTGTATTTCACACTTCTTCTAAGCAAGAAGGGGACACCACACAGAGCTCTTAACTGGGAGGAGGGTCAGAACCCATCACAGGGGACTCTAAAAATGGAAGAATCCAAATCCTACCAGTAGTCATGTCAGCCAAGAACTCTCCTTAAACTGAATAAAGTTACTGGAATGTATCAAAGGACATTTAATAAAAATGAATGTGTCACCCCAAAAAAAGCAGGTTAAGAGAAAGAGGGAAACACAATGAGATGGGAAGTCAAGTAGGAAAAGGCATAAAATACAACCCCATTTACATGATTTCTAAGTGGCAACCATACCAAGTATGTTGATCTAACAGCTATTTGGAACAAAGAGTTACATTTTTCATTCCAGTGCTCACAGTCTGGTTAGAACATCCCATTGCGCGATGTGATCTGGATACCAATATCATACTGTTGGAGGCATTGACAACAGGACCAGTTCCATAATATGTGTTTTATTTTGGAACTGATAGAAGCAAGAATTAATTACAAGAACAATAACTCGCCTTAATGTCAACTGTATTTGATATAATTCTCCCACTCAAACTATTTTAATGGGAAAGAAAATAAGATGAAATGGTAAAAGCTGAAAAAAAAATAGAAGAGTGAGGGGACAGAAGGAAGGAGAGGGAAAAATGATAATAAAATTCCTTGCTGTGGTGAATTTGCCCCAGCTAGCACCCAAACAGCCACTCAGGCTCCTGCTCATTCCCCTTTCGCCCTCTGCCCAGAAGAATGGGAGAGATTTCATGGGTTAGGGTAAAGATGGAAAATCACTTGACAAATACTGTATGGGTAAAACAAGCTCAACTTGAGGTTTTTATTTTATTGCCAATTTGCATAACTAATTACCAATTAGAACAATGGCAAACAAAAAAAGACAAGCATTAAATCATGTAGGGATTTCCCAGACTGTCTTGCTTTAGACTCCTCTGCCGCCCCCCACCTTGTCTCCACTCATTCACTTCAGACTCCTCTCTACTCTTGAGAGGAGTTTATACTCTGTCCCCTTGGTGATGCAACATGCAACACCAGAGATGAGGGTCAGTGCATAGTAGTTTCTCCCTTTGCTTCTCACTCTCCTATGCTCCACTGTGGGCTTTCCTCAAGCTGCAGTCCCTTCCATTGTGTACCTGCTCTGCCATGGAGTACCCCTTCCTCTGACTTGGGCAAGTGTGCAAGGGTGCAAAGAAGGCACCGGACCTTCCAACCCCAAGATCTCTCTTGTTGATACGTAATTCCTTTCCTTCCAAATCACTCTCTTTCCCTAAGGTGCAGGAACTGCTGTAGACTAATACAAGACGCAGTGGCAACTTGCCCTGTTTGCAGTTACTCAGAGCTGGCCACGCGTGGAAAAAACCTATTTGCCATACAAAGCCTCGTATTTCAGTCTCATAAACCCTGTGAAGTTACACATGAAACTAAACTGACTCAAGTCAGTGCTATAAGAATGCTTCTATTTGCTTCAGTGTCCAGGCCCTGTTATTTTCCTAAAAAAAATACCAACCTCTGTATTAGAAATGTTCCCCTGGGCCACCTTTTCCTCCATATCACTACCGTATCCTGTTTCAATTCCTAGCCCATGTATCCAATGTGTATACTCTAGGAACTGATTCGACTCCCTGTGAGTCCAGAACATCTGCCAGTCTCAAAGTACTTCAGAGCGAGCTGTGAACTTACTTGCTTAATTTTCAAGCATGAAAATGGCTAGAAAGTCAGTTACCAATGATAACTGAAGCAATATGAATTTCTTAAGATTATATCATAATAGCCATATTTAGCTAATGCTTAGCCTAATATTATAAGCCTGGTTTACACTGCAGTATCATCCTTAGCTCAAACTCTGATTAACTAAAGGAGTGGAAATGAAGACCCATTCCCAGCTCCTTCTCAGAATTAAAGCATTAGCACTGTTGCAAACAGCAGCTTTGTAGCTGTGGGAAGAGCAACATAGTGTAAAAGCTAGATAGCCCATATATTAGGTGCCCCAAGACAGAACCAATAAGTGGTGCAAATGCATTCTGTATGGCCTTTTGTAATTAGTAATGAAGTGCCTGAAATAAATCCAAAGCCTTGCAAGAAGTCAGCTTTCCCTAGAAAACCTGTTTTCAAATGGTATCATACTTCAGCATTCTTCAACTTTGTGAGTTCACAGCATCTGCTGCTTAAATATAACAGCACATATGGCAGCATCATTTTGGAAAGCAATGTAAAAAAAGACTGAAGAAACTATTATGAGGACTGCTGTCATGCTTTTGGGGCACAATTGCAATCTTGTGTTCCCATACGGCACCGCTGGAGAAAGAACGTGAAGTTTTAGTAGGGTAGATAGGGTCAAATACTGTATAATAAACTGACTCAAATGTTCCCTTCTTGTACTTACATTTTATTAGTTCCAAATGAAGTACACAATATAATTTAGGTCCTGACTTCTTACTTGGGACTAAAGGAGGTGCTTCAAGTTTAGGATGAGTGTAAGTGCTTCAAAACTGAAGCCTAAATTAGCATTCATGCAAATACCAGAAAATGCTGACATTCTATCTCTGGCAATCCAAGTGTGTAATTAATTTGCAGATCACCGTACACTGCTTTTGCGAACTAGTATCAACATCTAACTATTCTGCCACTGGGTAAACATGTGGCTTTTATCAATGAATGTCTTTTTTTTTTTCCTCTCTTACTGTATTACAGTAGAGAGGAGTTGTGTCTCTCAGGGGTTAGCACATTCAGCTGGAATTCTACTGATCCTTCATTATTGAGGGAGTTTTATAATATGAAGACAATGAGGGTGCAATTATGCCATTAGGGCATAGCCTCCACCCAAGGGGAGAAGTATGCCCAAGAGGTTTATGCAGATACAATTCTTTCATGAATTCCTGGAAATACTATTTCCTTTTAGCGGTATTAAAGCATGGTATTATCCCCTTTCAAGGAGATGAGTATGTTTGGAAGAATGTGGAGGAAGCTGACACATCTTTCTTCTGCAGCTATGAATATCTATGGCCACTACACAGGGAAAGTGCTTCCTTTCTGTCCCTAAGCACCCGTGGTAACTTTCAGGTTTTTGGGGAGATGGTTTTGAAAGAGGACAGTACGTAGAGGTTGAAGGTCCTAAATGAACTGAGCACTATGAATCTTGAAAGCAGAAAAATTCTGTTCCTTCTCTCGATCTGTGGAATGCCATTTGATTTGTCCTGCGCTGTCTGGCACCACTTGTGTCCTGCCACAGCAAATGGTTACACAAGGAACTTAATTTCTAGCAAGCAAACAGCACAAGCGAAGTTACTAAGAGACTGATGTAGTCATGTACCTTCTCTGATGTTATTCATCCTTTGGATGCAAATTCAGTACCAGACCATGGAAAACCTTGTCAAAAGGCATTAGTATGCTTAGGAAGCTTTTCAGGAAGAATTGAGAACCAACAAGATTTAGTGACAATTATTTTTCCTTGTTCCTACTTTTTCTCTTGCAAGCAACTTAAAACTACCCATTTTCATTCGTTATTAGGGTTTTTTATGTTAGCATTAAGTAACTTTATAATAGACAAAACCCCAGAGCAGCAAAACTTCATGTAATTAGTGGCATGTTCTTCTTCAAACCACAGTTTCCTTGTCTTCCTGTCATAGAATTGCGTTAGAAAAAAAATTATCCCCCCCACTACTGCTGAAGACACACAATTTTACTACTAGAAATGTCATGTTTGAAGTATGTTTTCTTTAAGAACTATTTCTCATTTCCTGTTCACCCTCAGATTGAAGTGATTTGTCCCAAACTGACGTTTTTTAGCTTCATCTAGAACATGTACGCTCATTTAGAAACCAAATGTTTATCCCATAGTTGATTGTGAACTAAACTGGTAGTAATCATTAGCCTGTAAACTAAAATCATTCAAACAATCCACTCTGGAAATTCAGATTGCCCTGTAATTGGCCCCAAATTTGGCCTGCTGTGCGGGAGACACGCAAACTGCAGTTTTTCTTAAAAGAGATATATACTTAATGATTTCTTTCTTTAGGCATTATACTTAGATGAGAGACTCTAGACCTCAAAGTTTTAAAGTTATCAGGATAACATGATACCAAAAAGGATTTCATACCATCCCTTGATCACATATAGGTAGGAAAGGATGTACTCAGTGTCTGCGTCCTGCTTTACTGTACAAATCAGTACCCATTTGAATACTTCTCAATACCACAGGGCCTAGAACCTTTTTATAAGAGAAAAAGGTACTGAAAATCTGTAATCGTTTTACTAATTGATCTTCAGAAGGTAAGTTTAGAGCAGCTATTAGCACAGAAATGAACATTTTTGTTTCAGTAATGGTCAGAGGAAATCATATCATGTCTTAAAAGATCTCAGTATATTTTTGAGAAATATCAAGAACTGAGAATATCTTAGACTGCTTTTCTCTTTTTTCTTTTTTACTACTTCACACCTCCTTCCTTTGATATATGGAGTTTGTTTTTTATGAATACAAAAACAGGAATTTCATGCTGTGACCCAGATTTCTATCCCATCACATACATTCCCCTGTGCATCAAGTTTAAAAGCTAAAAGGACCCAGAGTTTTGCATGAAATTTGCAACTTGGATCATTTTCTTTTCAACTTTTGGATTTTTTGAATATGAGTCATTTTGTAGCAAAAGAAAAAAGGGTTTTTTTGGGAAAACTGATCCTTTTACAGGGAAGGCTTCTATAGAAAAATGTTAAAAGAAATTCTGCATTATATACAAGGAAAGCCAGCTATCTACATACCTAATGTGATAAAGAAAGCTTTATCTTTACTCTAGTGTCAAGCTCCTTAATTTCTGTGGACTTTATTGCGATTAAGTTAAAAGCCCATTACACTCCATCACACCGTTCCAGCTTAGAGACATTGAGACTGGGATGAACAAGGTAAAAAGATTTAAAGCAACTTCAAGCTGCGATAGCAGAGGAGGCAGTAATTTAACACAAAAGAACAATATTTATACAGTAAGTGATTGTACAGACTGTCTTTTTTAACTGTCCTGCACCTCTGATTTTCCCCTAGCAATTTCCTTTCTTCTAGGCTGTTGTTTTGATTTCTTTCCTTCTACTTTGTGAATGGCCATACTTGTCATCTGTCTTCTGAAACATGGTTTTCAGAAGATGCTAATCCACCCTACTGTTAACCAGTTCTTTGTGAATTTCTCTGTGTTAAACAACTTTCCTTCTAAAGGATGCGCTCTGAAAATATTCTCAAATGATTTTTCAGAAATTGGTACATGAAATAGCAACCTTAACCCTAGACACGCAGCTGTATGTGGTGTTTTCCTGAAAGGCACTGAATGCCTAAATATGGAATCAGGTTTTTTGAGGGGTCTCACGGTAGCAGTCCTATATTTATCTCTAAGTTCATCTTTAGCTCAGAATGTGAACAGTGATGGTGACTGAATTAAAAAATCTCAGGCATTCCTTCAAGAACTAGAGTCTGCACCTTTGACCGTGAAAGAAAACAAATCAGATTTTGTGTTGGTCAAATCATAACAATACATTGTCTCCTTATTTCTAGGGATGGGAATTACTCTGTCTTTTGAAAGAAAATGTCCTTCTCTCTAATACTTCTCTTTGCTTTTCTTTTAGAAAACAAATATCTTAGTAGCTATTTTTACAAGATCTTTTGCAGAATAAAAGGTTAGACTCCCATGACATGCCAGGTTTTTTTTCCTAATTTCACTAGGACTATTTAATACTTTTCAAATTTGCAGAAAAGAAAGCAGGGTTTGAATCTGTGAGTCAAATGAGAAAGCCACATTGCCTCCAAGACAACTGCTAAAGATGCTCAACAGTTTGGAATTAGTATAGAAACTGTTCCCAATCTATAACTTTACTAATTGCCAGATTTTAGCTCTCTACACAAATCAGATTCTCATACAGTCATACAGTGCTGGCTTCAAACTTAATCTCTCTCTGCCATAAATGTCCAGCGTCAGTAGCATTGCTTTTTGTATCACACCCATATACTAAGCTGATGAGCACATAGTAAGAATTTATACAAATCAATTTGCTTCTAAACTAGTTAGACCTTTTTTTTTTCCTTAGGCAAAAGAATAAGGATAAAATAAATAATTGTTTCTCAGAACTGGAAGCCTTACATTGCCAGAGTCCTGAATGCTGCAAGGCTATTAGTGTGAGAATGCCATAGCAGCATTCTGCTCAGAAAGAAATCTACATCCTGCTTGTTTGGGTAATAGTTCTTCCATTAGAGGCAATATTAGAATTTCAGCTTTTGATCTCTCCTTGTGGACCCCTTAAAATCCAAGCTGTGAAACAGCAGCTGATGCTTTACATACTATCACAACAGCCAGCAATATATGAAACCTGGAAATGGCATGCAAGGGAAATTAATGATGGGCTGTTAAGGGATATACAGTAACTCACGTTTGCATTACACAACATACAGCAAATTAAAGCTGCCTTTCCTTTGTTGTGTTGATGATAGAGCAAGTAAACATCAAGCAGCAATGCAGAATGGCAATATCTGAGATCGCTTTTAATTGCTAGAAAGCCCAGGAAAAAAGGGATATTTTTTATCGATAGCGCAGGACAAGCTCAGAAAGTTACACTGATTAGTAGACAGAAAACGAGCTCTGCGTCACCACTGCTAGCCTGAATAATAGCATATGGTGCAGCAGATCCGTAACAGCAAAAGCCAGAGATAGATTCTGAAACACTCATTTGTCAAATTAACAATTTCTAAAAGCACAACAGTAACATTAATGTATTTGTTCCTTTCTTTTTTTGGTGTGATTTTATTAAATTTTTGTATATGAGTAAAAATAAGAAGCCATACGTGAATTTTTTATTTCACGGGGGCTATTTTGCCTTAGTGCAAACGAATCCATGTAGCTAAAGTACCAGGGTATCGTAAGTACAGTGTAGAAAGAGTAAATTTGGGGGCTTAGTGTTTATAATACTTAATATACCATGGGTTACACAGTGTTTGTGCTAAGTGCGGTAGTTCAGCTTATCTTTGACAGTAAACATCTAGTGATTTCTGGTTAATATTTTGTTGTTTGGTGCTTTCAGGCTGAATACAAATTAAGGACATTTTCTATGGATTCTTTATAAACTGCAAGAGCACTTAAATTAGTTTGTCTGAGTGTGCTGTCAATTTCTATTGCATGATCATATCTTTAATTAAATCAAGCATCAGCTTAATTAACAAAAATATTCAAAAAAATCGGATGCTTCTTCACCTAAATCCCAAAGCAATACAATCTGCAGCCCTTCTTTAAAGTAAATTTGTGTTTCCTGGGTGAGGTCTTTTGAAGCCTTCCATGCATCTTGCCTTAGCTTCCATTCACCTCGACAGATGCGTGGTTACACACAGGTGAAGGTTCTCTCACAGCAATCACAGCCTTGGTGAGGGAGGCATATGAATCACGGAACCTCAGAACTCAAGCAGAAGGAGGTGTTATTAGTATTCTCCTTATTACCATTATTATTACTATTTTTAAAACTGTCCTGCAAAAAGGTGGGCAGGATTTTAAAATGAAAAAAAAAACCCAAAACGTGACACACATATAAGAGCTAAAACTCCTTATCAAGGTTGTGCTGCAGCAGCTATGAGACAGAAAATGCTACATGGTTTTTCTGAACAATGGCACAGCATGACCACAAATGAAAAGCGATTCTAAATGGGATTTAGCAAATGTTACCATGCCACACCAGGATTTCTGTAAATCATTTTTGAAGTCTAAATCAAGAGTAGGAGGAAGAGGATGGGACACACCACCACAGAATTTTTTGGTTGGAAAAGACCTTTAAGATCCTCACATCCAACCATAAACTTAACATCGCCAGTCCAATCACTAAGTCGTGTCCTTAAGCACCACATCGACACTGTCTTTTAAATACCTCCAGGGATGGTGATTCAACCACTTCCCTGAGCAGCCAGTTCCAGTACTTGACAACCTGTTCAGTGAATAATTTTTTCCTAATGCCACTCTTATATACAGTCTTGTATACATGCCTATAAGCAAAAATTCTACTATCTGAATTCCTGCATCACCATGCTGTCTTGCTGGACAACACTGGTAGTGGTAAGACCTCCCCATACAGCCATCTAAGTAGGATATGTGGGTTTGTAGCACCATGTAAAGACCACTACCTGGCTGTCAGTCCATTGCTGGCACCCTAAAGTGGGCCAGGAGCATTAGGAGAGGAGCCTGCTTCAGCTTGTGCTGTCCCCTGCACTTGTCTTCTAATTCCTCCTTTTTGTCTCTCATCAGACCTTGGACACTAAGGGTATCCATGAACCTCATCCTAGTGGAGTTCCTGCCAGAACTACCCAAGGTAGCTGTAAACCAAGCCAACCTGCAGACCAGAAACAGTGCAGTAAATTGATGGGGTACCCTACTTAACACTGATCACCCTGATTAAGAGGTTGTGCTTATTACTTTAGATTTCCACGTCAATAAAATGACACTTCTTTCAGGTCCAAGAAACCATCTTCTGACTTGACTATCTCCTGTCCCACTGCTCCACAGACATATGCTCAGGTTAGGCTTATTTAGGGCAGCAAGCTCTGTAAATATTGTAGTCTTTCTGCAGCAGTAATTAAAGCACACAGGAAATTTTACTGACTGAAGCAGCGCATTTCGAAAGATGGGCAACAGCTGAAACAGAGGGAAGGAGGAAGGCAGGGGCTGAATATGAAGTGTTTGCTTCTATGCCTAACTTGGCAAATTAATACCTATGTCTTTCTGTGGAGGTGTTCCTATGTGTGTGACCTCCCTTGTCCCTGTTCTTAACCTCTGTCATATTTGTGCTGGAAAACCTCTGCCCTGAGAACTCTTGGCTATCTTTTATTTTACGTTGCATTTATAATCTACCTATCATAGGGTATTTTCGCAACCTGATTTCATAGAAAGATTGAATATATATTTAAGCTGTGTCTAAAGCTGTATGTTTAATGTACAACCATTGGTTCAATAAATCTGTCAGAATCAACACTTGAAACTACCGCTGCATCAAAAAAATAAAACTATCCTACTCTAAATGATATTCAAACAGACTAAATGATCCTTTTCCTGTTTCAGAGCAGGAATTCAAACCTTATTTGTTCAGGATGTCAAATTGCTGGCAAAGAGCACTTGGCTTGGCATGCTCTAAATCCTGTACTTAAATTGAATCTGATACCTTTTGAGTGAAAACACTCTGCCAATTTTTAAGGCATACACAACTGGGATAAGAGACACTAATGGTGCATTACTTAAAGGTGTCACTAGTTACAGAAGAAAGGCAAAACTGGTCAAATGATTTTAAAGCACTACCGCCTGGTCTGAGACATTAGGTTATTAGCATTGGTTAGGACACGAGGATCCCAGGGTGTGGCCACTGTGCAATATTTATTGATGCAGACATTTATCATGTAGTATAAATGGCTCAAAGCCATACCCTTGTCTCCCTTTTCATGCAGTACAGTCTTATTCAATGTCAGTCTTCTCCAGGAGCAGCAATCAACTCCCTACTTTTGCTACCTCCCAATTTAGACATTAACTTAAGCGAAAATTATCCAAACACCCTCTGCATGTACACACACACATACTGCTGCACCAAGAACATTTACAGTCATATCCTGAATTGCTCAAAAAGATGTCAGCTAAGATTTGTCTTTAGCAAAACATGGAAAAAATGCTTAACTTTAGACTTGCACACTGACAATAGTCTGCATAAGAACTAGTCCTCTTAAAATCCATCAACTTGAGTTTCCTACATAGCCAATGGAAATAAAAAAGCATTTTTATGGCACAGTTTATCCAATCTGTTCTAGATGTTTGAAGATGAGATGGATTGCAGCCTGGGACTATGTATTAGTTTCCATTGCTTACCAAGGAACTAGCACGTATATAGATAGTGGATGAGGTGAATCCCACTTTAAATTTCTTGTGGTGTTGTTGTAGATATTTGTAACCGATAAAATGAATCCCAGCCTTAATGTTTCGGTCCTGTGTGTAAAGCTTTAAGTAAGTCCTGCATGTGACAGAAATAAGAAAGAGGAACTTGGAGAAATGTTATTTTCTCATCTACATCTTTGCTTGCTTACTTTTCCAGGTGCTACTCCTACCTGCATTCCCAGCCATGCCTCCAGCTCCACAAGCACGTATTTGTCCTAAGATTGGATTCCTATCTTTAATTACACCAAGTGGCTCGTATGCTTCAGTTCCCATCTCTCTCCCCCTTCAAGGGCCTCCTCCATCCTCTTTCACAAGGGTTTTCAGTCCTGTACCTCTCCTTGGTGGACTTTGCTTCCAAATCCTTGATAATAGGCAGTTTTATAAAGATTTTTTTTTCCTTGTGAACATAAAACTATCTCAGCTACAATAACTTCTGCAGCTTCTCTTAATGGAGCATGAAGTAAATTCATGTAAAGAGAGCCACGGCCAGGTCTATGCATCACTTCAGATGCTGAATAGGCCTTGTGCTGCCTCTGTGAAGTGAAGTTCACCCTTTGGGAGGAATTTCTCTCAAGTCAGAGGAGAACAGAAGGAAACTCTGTTCTCTCTCTCCATCGAACTATATTCCTCTTATATACAAACTCTGAATGTGAGACACTCTGTATTGCCAAGGCTTCCAATTTTATCACAAGCCCAAACACAGTTGATTCTGCACCACCCCCCCACCTCACACACACACACCCCCCCCCCGCAATTAAATCCTAGCTCCTGGAGTCATGTGAATACCCAAGGAATTTCAGTTCTCTTATAACAAGATTGCCTTTCTGGCCCACACAGATGCAGAGGAAACCCTGCAAATGTGACCCCATTGCACCCTAAACACTCAAAACCAGAAGGCAAATAAAAAGAAGCCAAGTACATTCAGTTGCATGATTTTCAGGCCAATCTCATGATTATTTCAAGCCCAATTCAAGATTTTTGGATGGTTTGGGTTGGCAGCACTGAAGACTTCATTATAGTTTCAAAGACTATAAAAAGAAAAAAAGTTTCCAAGCTGTATAATTATCAAAATGATGGAGAGTCTGAAATACAGCAGAAATGACAGGCACACTTGGGCCAGCATTTTCAAATGGGGCCTGATAGAGCATGCTTCAGCTATTTCATTACCACATCCAGACACAGTGGACCTGATTAGCCTAAATATAGCTCTCACTGGAAATCAATTGGCTTAGGCAGGAGTTCGACGACACAGGTCTTGTTCTTGACAACTGCCAGGGGTGAATTTCACCCTGAGAAAGTCAAACAAGAGGAGGAAAGGATTGCTGACCTTACTCAAACTGTGTCTTGAGAAAGCAATTTGTAAAATACAGGACAGAGATTTATTTAAAAACATGTGGAAGTGATTTATGGACTCTATTGAAAGTTTCTGGTATTAAAGCCTGAAAATAAGTGCTACTATTATATTTTGGTTCTAAGAACCAAACACATTATTTTGATGTTTCATCTTTAAACAGGTGTACTAGTTTCCAAAATTCCATTGTCGTTTTTCTCTCCTTTCTATGTTCCTTGATTTTTCTTCCTGCTAGTCTAAGCTTTGGTTAAAAGGCAGACTTCAGAGAGTATGGAAGTGCCTTCTCTGTATATTCTTATTTAGTGAAGATTTTCTGTCCTTTCTTATGTTCAGCGGTGTAATGTTCTCCAAGCAGTCCCACTGGTGTTAACAGGCACCACCTCATGGCAGTGTGGGCATAATATGGAAGAAGAAAAGGAGGGTGAAACAGGCAAAGAGAGCCAGGAGGTAATTTAAGGGATGTAACAAGACAAACAAAAGCTTGTAATCTTTCCATGTGTTTTTCCATGGTGACTTACTCTTTCTTTCATTTAAGTCAGTGGGAAAATTCCTATTGATTTCAGCAGCAATAGGCAATGTTTCCTTCAGCCTATAACCATAATTACGATATTACATTGCCATATTGAAGTTTCCTATCTATAATAGCACTCTCCTGCTTTCAAATTTAACTCTTACTTCAACAGGAAAACTCTGCACTGAAGACCAAATTCATCATGGTGTTCATGCACACCCTAAACTTTAAGCAAACAAGCAGGGCCGCTGATGTGCACTAAGGAAAACTTGCCAACAAATCAGCCCTGGTCATCATCAAGTTGGAACCTCTTTTGTTTTTCAAAATCAAGATACGTGCAGAAACTATCCCCTCAGCACATCACCTCTGCTGCAGTGCAGCACCAGGAAGTACAACCCACAGCAGAATCACTCTTGGTGGCAACACCAAGTGAGTGGTTTGCGTATAGCCAGCGAGGAATAAAAATTGAAAGATGCGGGAGTTCATGACTTTCCAGGGCCAAAGATTTAACATCAGTTACTTAACACCACGTACAGAGGAAAGTCTCTTCACTTATTTATTTATTTTGGGGGAAGAAGGAGGGGGTGAAGGGCTCCTTCAGAAAACCTGTGAGCAGGAGGCCCCACATGGTGGGGGGAGAGGGGGTTATTTCACTTACAGGCGTCCTGGTAGCTATTCTACCTCCTTGAAACATTTTCCTGACAATCTTCAAAAGCAAAGTCCCAATTTGCATTTTTAATACTGAAATGTAATACGCTGTTACCGGGAGACACCCCTGAGTGTTATTACTTATCACTGGGCCATTATAAACAATCATGAAAGATTACAGTTGATCTGCCCGGCCAGATGCATTCTTGAAAACTCAGAAAGAGGGTTAAATGAGAACCAACATATGTAAAAGATTCACAATGCTATATTTCAAATAAGAAACGTCGGGAGTGGAAAAAAAAAAGCCAAAGAGCATAGTGGTTAAAGAAAAACTGGAAGAAAAACACATAATTGCTTTTAGTCTGTCATTTCCCCCCACAGAGTAGTAAATAAGAGCTTTGATACATAAAAGCCGTTATCAAACAGTAACAAATTAGTTCTTCACCATCTGTGATCCACGCGAGGGGGGTGACAGTTATAGGCAAGATTTTAAAATATGAAATCAACTATTTATGAACTGGTTTCAGAGTCTTTCTGTCTACTTTGCCTCTTAAAACGTGGCCACAAGAAAGAGATGGGGTTTTCAAAGCTAACAAAAAACAGCAGTTGTGGTTCCACTCTTTAAATGACGCTAATTGCTGGCTGACATTTGTAAACAAGATGTTTCCTTTCCTACCAGTGCCTACTATAGCTCAGCATCACTTTCAAGAACAATATCTCATTTGAAAAAATAAAATAAAATCATGACTCTGACCCTACCAAATCTTATTACTTTGAGCTCCTTTATGTTACACATGATTGGCCAATTATTTTATGCTGGATCCACTGCTTCAGAAATGTTGCAGCTCAGATTGAATTTTTCTTTCTTGCTTTCTTGCTTTCTTTTCTTGCTTTCTTTCTTTGCTTTCTTTTCTTTCTCCCTCCCTCCCTCCCTCCCTCCTTCTCTCCTCCCCTCCCCTCCTGCCCTCCCCCTTCCCTTCCCTTCCCTTCCCTTCCCTTCCCTTCCCTTCCCTTCCCTTCCCTTCCCTTCTTTCTCTCTTTCTTTAATTTTCCTGTTTGTTTTTTCTTTCCCCTGCAAAAGCACCTCCTCTTGGAACTCAAGTGGAACAGATATTTCAGTTCCTGATTTTAACAAGGGAAGTACCAAGTTCTTCATGATGTGCAAATTACTATATATTAACTGACAAGTAACCCTAAGTTAATTTAGGAGAAGGAAAAACAACTCAAAACCACTCACTCTTTACTGATTCATATAACATTTCTTCTTTTGCTTCATTCCTCTGTGTAGAAGGAGTGTTTTTCTGGAGTGAAAGCAATTAAATCTCAGAGAGATGGTGGTAATTTGTTTCTGCTTGGGAAGTGAGCACATTTGAAAAATAAGTTTGAATTGATCTAGGGGTTTTTCCATCTCCTCAGTGGAAGAAACAAAACAAAATTAAAAGCCTGAAATGTTAGGAGACTCCATTACTTAGAAACTGCTGAGAATGCTTATTATTATTTTTTGAAAACAATGTTTTTTCTTGGAGGTTGGGGCAATATGAAAAGAAAAAAATTGTGTTAACATGCTGTGGATGGTTGTATTTCATGGGACAATCCAATGCCTTTGCAATGTGTCATTTTTACTTTCAGTGAAACACAATGGACGTTTCAGCAGGAATACAAAAGTGAAAAAGGATTGACCAGTTATTCCCACAATCCCACATCCATTGACTACAGTGCCAAGAGCTCTTTCATTTAGATTAAGAAGCTTTGACTGACAACAGTATATTTCTCTGTTGTCATCAATTTCTTCCAAGACAATAAAATATGTTCATGTGGTAAATCAAAAAGACTATGCAAAGAGACAAACGTAGCTGCATCTGCTTAGGTCCTTGAACAGCGGAAGAAGTACACAGAGGCTTGGGTGCCCTGGGGTAATCTGATAATTGAATTGTGTGAATTGTATTAAGTAAGCTGAATTTCTCACAAAGATTTTGGCATCTGTAGTGGCATTTATCTGGCCAAATGTAAGCATCTCTAATGCATAATAAGCATACGAACTGGTTGTGTAAACCCAGTGGAAGCAAGTTCATCACATGTTCAGCAGTTTAAGGTGTCTGTGTCACTGAATCTCTGACTGGGAGGTAGATAGACAGACAATAAAAGAGGTAGACACTCTGAGAATTATTCACCTCAAACAAAATAGGTACTGATCAGAGTAGATTAATTGTCCTACGTTCTCCTTTCATTAGAAGGGGAGTCTGGGGACAGTCCTCAAATGCAAAAGTGGGTGTCCAGCACTCAGCAAAAGAAATCATTATCCCTACAGTCTTAAAGTGACGTAGAGTCTAAATTGCCTCAGTCTTTAGATGTAATGACCAAGAATTTTCATTTCCAGCATTTTTAAAAGTAAAAATGGAGAAACTCCTTTCATGAACTGCATTTTCAATCACTTTTCTGACTTCTGAAAAATGTTCAGCCCACATTGCTGTGATCAAAGTTTTGGTAGCACCAATAGTATGGTAACATCAATATAAAAATGTAACCCTTTCAATTCCATTTTTATAACTTAAATTATTTTAGATGGCATCATTTTGTTATCTTGAAACAATTAATCTAAGAGATAAGCATATTTCTGAGATTATAATTTAACTTTTTACTATCAAGGTGCAATTTAAATTCACTGCATACCTTGTTAGAATACTCATGACTCAGAAATGAAAAGACTGGGTAGGCTGCAATCTCAGCTGGAAGTAATTTGCACCGGTCATTTCAGTGCTCCTGGTACTTAACTGATGCTTCTGAAAAGGATATAGCATGCCTTATTCTCGCCTCATTTTTTAAATATCCGGTTTTTACCTTTTCCTCCACTTTCAAGAGCTATCTGGGATTTCTCTAGCAATTCAAGTACATCTTACTGATTCCTCCAGTACCACTCACTCTCCATTTCTACGATAGATGACTGTGGCTCTACTGAGGCAGTAATGATTTTTGCTGGCTTCCAGCTGTTCTTGTTTGGTCTCAGGTGGCCTGGCTACCAGCCTGGACAGGAGTTTTCTACGTCTGTCATAACATTTCTCTTTCTTTTGCCTTTCAGCTGGATTTGGAGTTTTCTTATTTGCTCAGGTTTGACTCTTGTGAAAAGAATACCCAATTAACATCTGTTCAGGAGAAGGCAGTCTTAGTTCTTTTCTTATATTCACCAATCTAACAGAGAAATATTAATCTCTGCATTCAGTTTCTTTGAGTATATGTAACTGAATAATAGCATTCAGTCAGACAAAGCCAGCAAAAAGATTAAACCTGTACCTCACCAGCACAGGAATAGCTGCAGTAACTTTCAGTTATTGTTATTTTCCTGCTTTGAAATCCCTTTGCTTTTTAAAAAAGCTAATACCCGTGGCTTCCAGTGCAGGGCAGTTTTCATTGTTTCATTTTGCTAATAACTAAAGCTTCTTTAGAGAAAGGTATAGCATCAGTCAGGCACTTTGCTCAGTGCTACTAGTCCTGGTGTCTCGATATTTTTAAAAGAATTTGAGGAGTAAAACCAGACCAGAGTTAGTTCGTTAAGTATTGGGGCCCATTTTCAATATGTTGATCTGTATTTTGTGTCTTGCATATTGTACTTCTGTATAAATGATTACCATTCTAAATCTTGTGCTGTTTTTTAATTGTACACAGAAAATTGTAGAAGTTTCTGAATGAAAAAAACACTTTTCAAAAATACTGATTCTGTCACTATTTTTCTTTTTGGGGGAGGAGCACACATTTTGTTTGGGGGGGGGAGCACACATTTTGTTTGGGTTTGGGGCTTTTTTCTCAGAAAGAAATTTATATCTTTAATTGATAACTTGTTTTTGACCAGAACAAAGCAAAGAAACCAAGAGCCTTCAGAAGTGCTTTGTCCTTAGAAGATTGTAAATTAAGCCTTTTCAGGTATTGAAAGCATTCACCTTTAAAGGTCCTTTGTAAGCATGGGATACTTGGAAGAAAATAGAAGTATCAATTGTTCTAGTACGATTGGATTTCCTTGGAAAGGACTTAAGCCACAGCCTCTTTTTTCCAGCATATAATATGGAGCAGATATATCTGGATGGCTCTAGAAGCCACTTCACTTACCTAGACTGTTCTATACAGAGGAACAGAACATAAAGCCACTTTTCAGGAGCACAAATGGATGCTTCATCAAGCGCTTTAAGATTTAATCAGGGTGCCAAGCCGAAGCCAGATCATCACTGATGAGAACATGTTGAAACTCCTTCATTAACCTGTTTTCTGAAATACATGCAGATTGTTATCTATGAATACGTGATCTGATACAATAACTAAATATATCCTCAAAGAAGCAAGGAGATGTCCTAAAAAGTTTTGAAGTAAGCAGTCACAATATGTAATAAGTAATCACAATATTCTTATGTCAATGCTAGTGAAGGATTACCAAATTATTGCAAATAAAGCCCAGGCTGTGTTTAACTTTCATTATTGTTAGGGCGCACAACTGAACTTGTTTAGTCCACAAGGACTCTTAGATACCTTTTTGTACATCTACTGAACAGTTTCTAGTTTGTACTAATAGCCAAGGTTATGTTTTTTTTCCCAAACATGGGTCTTCATGCCTCGTTCCATTGAACTTCATGAGGTTCTTGTTTTTTGCTTCTCATGAGGTGAAAAGGTATGGCAGTCCTGTCCTCCACTTTATCAATCTCTCTCCCTGAGGTTGGTGTTGCCCTCAGGCATGCTATCTGTGTAAAGACTTTGCCAGCTCTGGTATCAAATGCAAAGCCACATTAGCCAGCTGCCTCAACATGCTCAGATAGACCCTGTGAGGTCCTGTGGACTTGTATGTGTGCATGATCAACTCACTTAAGTAATCCCTAAGGTGATCTTCAAGCCTTCCCTGTGTTCCTTCCCTCTACAAATTATGTCACTTGGCATGCATACCCAAGAGGCACGATGAAAGACCGTTTATGTAAAGCCTCTGGGTACATTAGGATTGCTCTGTCCTATACATGAGGTTGCCTGCACTCTTTGTTAGCAGTTCTGCATTTGCCCTGGTGATTCTTTCACTGACATGAAGCCCTGTAGAAGCCATTGATACTGACCTTTGCATCTTTCACCAATTTCTATGTAGCCAAGGTCTGACTTTCCTAACTCTGTCCTAGAGTGTTTGGGTAATGCTATGTACCTCTTCAGTTGCTCGTTCCTGCTTTCACTCTCCATCTCTCCATTTCTGCTTTTGAATTCAGTGTAAATTCCCCATTCAGTCAAGCTGGTCTCCTATTCTACATCACAGGAGACATTTTAAGGATGTTATATATAGGTCAGTGAGCCATAAACCGTCCTTTTGCCCTTTAAGGCAGCCTCACATAAGATCCCATAGATCTTCAGAGATCAGTTATTTCATCTGATAACTTAATCCCTTCAATATGTGAGGTTTAGTGGTTTGGTAGCCAAAATTTTAACTCACAGCCTGTTCTGAGATATCTGGCGTGTTTTCATGGTAAATAAATGACTGGCATAAACATCCCATTGGGAAATTAATTTTTTTTTCCTTAGCGTTCTCCATCATCTAGAGTCATTTCTCTGTGTCTTACTATTTCTTTGAAATTCTGACAATTTTGAAACTTTGTTATGTGAATTTTATAATTCTTACATTTAAAAAAGTAAAGAACTCTTTACTTTGCTGCCAGCAGAATCTGCATCGTGTCTTTTTCAGCATTAGAAGTTGGATTCCGTGTGAAGGTAAAGGCAAAATATTTTAAACAGCTTTATGATCTGTTTGGACATGAGTTTTTCCCTCCATACACACAGAGAAAAATTAACCATATACGGTCACCAGAATCTTCTTTCCAGCCTTTCTTAAGAGTCTTTCCAGCAAGTTATGTGCCATCTTTCTCTAAAAGTCTCTGAAGTCTCTTCCAAAGTCCTGACTCAGTGAGTTGGTGAACACTGGATTCGGGACTTATTATACAATAACCAACTACTCCCTTTCTTCTTCAGATACACTTTTTCTGCCAAGGGAATGATCTTGGTTTAAAAAAAAAATGGGTTTGTGTCTGCCTAAACAGCTGTTTAGTCAAGATACGTCTTATTTTATCTACTCCCTGAAAGAGAAACACTAACCCTTTCAAATCAAAATACCGAAACAGTAGCAAGAGTTAAATTGATTTGATTTGCATGGGATCTAGAGGTGCAGAAAAATGTTGAACCATGCAGGTCATTTTCAGATAAGTATTCAAAGAAGGTACTTATAACTATTGCACTTCACTTTTTAAAATACTTACCATTCTTTGCTTAAAAAATGATGTAAATGCTATAAGGAAGACAAATTATAGAATCATAGAATCATCAGAGTTGGAAGGGACCTCTAGAGATCATCTAGTCCAGCCCCCCCGACAAGAAGATTCACCTAGGGCATGTCACGCAGGAATGCATCCAGGTGGGTTTTGAAAGTCTCCAGAGAGGTAGACTGCAGAACCTCTCTTGGCAGCCAGTTCCAGTGCTCCATCACCCTTAGAGTAACAAATTTTTTCCTCATGTTGAGGCAGAACTTCCCATGTTTCACTTTATATCCATTGCCCCTTGTCTTGACACCTACACTTCAGCTATTTATACACATTGATCTCCACTCAGTTTTCTCTTCTCCAGGCTGAACCCTCAGCCTTTCCTCATAAGAGAGACACTTTGTTTGCTTAATCATGCTTGTAGTCCTTTGTTGGACTGTCTCAAATATTTCCCTATATCTCTTGAATTGGGAAGCCCAGACACATTACTCCAGGTGAGGCCTCACCAGGGCAGAATAGAGAGGCAGAAGAACCTCCCTTGACCTGCTGGTCACACTCTTCTTAATACACCCCATTGAACTTCTTGGCAACAAGGGCATATTGATCCCTTATGGTCAACTCATTTTCTACCAGGACTCCAAGGTCCTTCTCCGTGGATCTGCCTTCTAACAGATCAAACCCCAGCCTGTATCACTGCATGGGGTTATTCCTGCCCAGGTGATGGACTCTACACCCATCTTTGTTGAATTTCATTAGATTCCTCACCATACAACTTTCCAGTCTCTCCAGGTCATGCAAAATGGCATCACAGCCACTTATCAGCCAATCTTCCCAGTTTTGCATCATCAGACAACTTGCTGAGGGTACTCTCTTTCCCCTGATCCAGGTCATTGATGAAGATGTTGAACAAGACTGGACACAGAACTGACCCCTGAGGAATACCGCTGGCTACAACCTCCAATTGGACTTTGCACTGCTGATCACAATCCTCTGAGCTCTATTGTTTAGCCAGTTATGCCATAATGTGATAAACAGATTAAGTTTATGATCATCACCTTTCTTTGAATACGTTTCTTTCTTAGAAAAGATATACAGTAACGGTTCTAAAGAGTGTACTCTTGTTATACCACAAATATCACATGCCAAAGTGTGTTTTAAAGACCCAATCTATTTAGAGACATTTGTGTATATATATGACAACACTTTTTCCAGTATTCTCATAAATATACTTCTTAAAAGGTTTCAGTATGCACTCTGTAGTTTCTGTAATTCAATATAAAGTGTACTTTATGCAAGAATGCTTAGAAATTATGCAATTGAACTAGTCTAATTCAACAATTGTGACAATGGAATTTTATTGATTATATGATCCCAATACAGAATTGAGAGAGCTCTTTGTTAGCTGTATGGGGGTAAATTCTAAAGTTTTCATGTTTAGGTTCAGTTCAGAAGAGCACCAGTCAGCTTGGATGCTTACCTGAGTACTCTTGTGTTTGAAAAATTTAACTGGAAATCTTAAAAGAATCTAAATACTTCCTGCTCTAAATCAAGCCTGAAATATCTTGAGCACTGTCTTTGTTGTGGTATTTTGGTACTTAGGTTTCTAGTCTCAGACAGAAACCAGAAGTGCAGAAGCTTGTAAAAACTAGAAGAATGGAAAAAAGGTTAACCAAACATTTCAGAGCACTCAAAAATGTATGACTGTTTGGAGGTCTGAGGTACATAGCTTAGGGTATTAGCCATTGTGCCTCTAAAAGAAATATTCCGTTTTCTATTTTAGAGATGTATCATCCTTTGCATGGTGTATTTTGTGATATATATTTTTATATAACCATTTTGCATATAAATTTTACGTTATATGTAAGAGTGGGGTCCATATCTACATTATATTTATTTGTATTATTTTTTCAAACAGCTCTATATTTACTACATTAAATCATGTGAGTCACCAAAAGATTACTTCACTGACAACTTTCACTGTTACTGTGAGAAAGGAGGAAAAAAGAAGAAATGTGATGAAAGAACAATCTGCCACTAGAAGGGTTTCTAGCAGCCTAGATTGGAACTTGTACAATGGTAAATTACCACAGAAGTCTGTATTTGGTGGACAGCTACTCTGAGTTCTTAGTGCTACCAGACTAGCTGAGCAGCACTTACCATAGATGTGAAGAAAGTATTAACCAATTAGCTAAAGAAAGTAGCAAGTGTAAGATTTAATGAAGCATTGCTGTCCATTCAAAGTGAGCTTAGAATGAAGTTAACTCGGAAGCACACACACTAAGGAATGTTGCGGATCTAGACAAAAAGATTTCTCTGGTCTCCCAATAGCATATATGCACATGTCCAGAGATGTTGTGGAATCTCCATCCCTGGAGATATTCAAAAGTTGTATAGGCATGATCCTGGGCAACATGCTGTAGGACCAGATGACCTCCAGAAGTCGCTTCCAACTCCAGCCATTCTGCAATTCTGCATGACGTAGTTCTTCCATGGGGCTCCTTCCGATACAGAGTGTGGATATGGGGTTGACACACACCAGACCCTAGAGGTAGGAAGTCCGGTGAAGTCATTTCCATCCAGAACATTATCCTCCATGTATTTTCCCTGAGACAGCTGAAGCTCATTTTTCTCACTAACAAAACTCCACTGACTAGGATTTTACCCTTTGCCTTCTTTGAAGCAAGGTCAAGTTTTAGGGTGGTTGGTGTTCTGAAACTTAAATAATAACTGAGAAGGTATTCTTTAGCCTAGCAAGTTTAACATTGAAGTTTATATTACATTGCAATCATTGCACTTAAGATTTTATGTATCCTTCTTGCCTTAAAAGGAATAAGACCAGTTTTGAAAGAAACAACTTTATTGTTCTCCAGTCAGCTTGCAATCCAAATTCCTGTCATCAAAAGAGTTTTTACATATACAAGAGAGAGACTACATAATATTGATTCTCACTTGCTGTTGCAAAAATACTTTCTAAACCAGGAAATTTTTTCTGTATTCAGCATTTCCACCTCTTTCTCTTCTATAATTTTATGGCCTTCTGTGATGGGTGACATCTCTATCTTTTAAAAGATAAACCAAAAGACTAATCTCTTGCTCATTTTGAGTTCCTCTCTTTTATGCATATCCATTGTTTTTTAAAAGTACTCAAGAAAATTTTAAATATAATTTCGATCTTTTTCTTTAAGAGGCTAAGAGACATTCATACCTAATTCATTTCTGAATAAAATCTAGAAATCATGAGGAGTTTGTTGTGTTCAATAGAAAATGAATAACTGATAGAATTTCAAATGTAAAATTCCATTAAGAGTTCAAGTGTCAACATTGCTGTAACATATGTCCCCTATTACTGGCTTGTGTTTTACATCTATTGCAGGGTTTAGATTTTTTTTTTAATTGTTGCAGTTTAGTACAAACATAGCAAAAATCTGTGGATTATGTAAATCGGGATGTTTTTTATTTAGTCACTGAGGGAAGTCAAAAATGCACTAGATAATTATGTCCAGATATATTTTCCCTTTATTTTCCTGATCATATTTACTACCTTTTTCAACTAAGAATGTTGATTGAACATATGTTAGATAGTAATTAATTTCTAAAGCGAATATAAATTTGTAATAATTGACATACTATATCAGAAAAAAAAGATCTACCATGCGTATCATTGTTCCATCAGAATATATATAGTTGAAGAAGTCAATTATGAGCAACAAAATGCAACGTAAATGTCTCTCTTCTGGTACTGCTGTCAGTCTAACTAAACATGCTGGAGGTTCATTTTGGCCTTCAAATTGCAATAGTACATTTTCAGTCTCTACAGCAGCATCCATATGCTGGTAAAAGTAAAACCAAGGCTTCTTTCATGATTTCAGTTCTTATTTAATCTCTTTTTTTTATTTAATAGTGTATTGATAGAAATACTGTATCCCTTTATAATTCAGAATAAACTATCAGGTTTTTCATATGAATTCATTTACAGTAGGTAGATTCTTTAGTTAAGAGAGCAAGGACCCTGGACCAGGATGCTTTACTAATAAAAATGCTACTGTTGAAAGGGAATCCTAAGGAAAACTCTATGTAGTAAATTGTCAAGTTGATTGGGAGGTAAAATATTTCAAATGGTTTTGATGGAAAGTGTGATTTTTCAGTGGAAATGATAACCAAAAAATATTCCTGTTTTTCAAAGAACTATCAGCCAGTCTGCAGCGTAGAGCTGATCCAGCAGTATGTGCAGCATACTGTAGATACTAAATCTTGGCGGCAGAAATCTTTGTGATAGGATTTATTGTTCTTGAGCAATACATCCCATGATGCTCTTTGACACTGGAGTTTATTTAATAGGATCAGTCCCAGACTCATTCTTTCAGACTCTCCTATTTCATTGCTCACAGTGGGTTCTTAGAAGTTCATTTTCTTACATGTGACTTCTTCATAAATACAAGACAGAAAGGTCTTATTTTATTCGCCATCTGTTTATACTCCAGTGTTCCTCTCCTACATTAACTTCCACATCTGGTTCCATACTTTCTATAGCAGGCCAAAATTATGGCCACATCCACTATCTTCACAACCCCCTCTCCATTTCATGAATTTATCCACTATAAAAAATGCCAGAGTAACAATGTAATCTGAAATCTTTGGGGAAGCTCATTCCTTTTGGGTGTTTCAACTTCAAGTTTCTTTCTACTTTTGCCAGACTGGGCAAAAACTGAGATAATATGATTTCTTCTAGGAAATATCATGCTAATATTGTCCTGTGTCCTACTTAGGGTGTGGTGTGGGTGCCAAGTGCTGTGATCTGTCCACTGTGGTGGTAGGTTTAAATACACAGAAATTCACCCACAGAAATCTGACTGATTTCTCTGACTTACTTCATGTCACTTCTGAGAAGAAACAATTCTTAGACAGCTATGATTTCCCACCCTTGTTAACTGAGCCAGATTTTCAATGGTGGCCTGGAAATAAGCATACCTACTCTGCCATGACCATCAAGTCAGGAAGTCACTGTTTCTCTTTCACCATTCATTGTAATTGGTTTGGATTCTTTTGGCTTGATCAAATGAGAACATAAATTTTCTGCAATATGACTGCTCATGGCTGATCTTTTCAAAGCTTTCAGTTTTGTCAGATTTTTATTCTAACCCTCTTTTCATAACAGCTAAACTATAACATCCCCTTCCCACCAACCTGATGTTGCTTGTACCATCTGTGCTTGGTCACCCTGATGTTGCTCATAGTACCTGTGAAAAAATACACATGGGTATGAAGCTGAGGTTAGAACATCAGGACAAAGTCTTTGACAGAGTAACTTGACTGAAGGTGGTCAGCTAGATCAGCAGAACACCTGAAACTCAGAGTCCATTCACTTCATCTCTCCTGAACGCTCTCCAAACATTTGAGGGCACACAGACATCTTACCTGAGTTCACTTTTTGAAGAGTGATCATGGAAGTTCCCATCCCATAACCAAGCAGCTCCACCACAAAGTGGTTGTTCCTGAGGAAATGTTACTTACTATTTTCTGGTTTACACTTTTAATTTTAGTAAGTTCATACCACCCCTACTTCTATAGGATAATTTTAACTCAACATTTTTTTAAAGACAGACATTTTCTAGGAAGTTGCAAGGCAACCAAAGAAACTTTTCATTGCTACTCAAAATATCCAGTATGTGCTTTCTAGAACGTACTCAATCTTAGATTT
This sequence comes from Porphyrio hochstetteri, assembly GCA_020800305.1. Classification (NCBI taxonomy): domain Eukaryota; kingdom Metazoa; phylum Chordata; class Aves; order Gruiformes; family Rallidae; genus Porphyrio; species Porphyrio hochstetteri. The sequence goes on from CM036907.1 coordinate 108,742,091, forward strand.
CTAAACTTCTGAGTTCCCTTATTAATGCCAAAACAAGTTACCAGGCTTTTTTGCACCCTAGGTGCAAACCTTTCTAAAAAAGCCTGCCCACAGATATGGCAGTGAGGACTGCAAAGGCCCATAAGTACTTCAGAAAATTTGACCCCTTTTCACTGTCAATCACAAAAAGTCTGACCATGTCACTGCAAAAATTTGCATTCATACATTGCAAAGTGTATTTCCCCCTCTCCAAGATGATTCGGAGAGATGCTACATATATATATGTTATTCTAACACCTCCATTCAATGTGTGTTAAAGTACAGCATGTTTCTTATATTTCTTAGTTTCTCTATCATAAGACAAGGGGGGGGGGAGGAATAAAGAGTCAGAAATTGGTGTTTTCAAATGGAAAGCAAATTTAACATTATTTGTTAACATCTAGGGAAGCAGGAAGGAAGTCCTCCTTTATTCACTCAAATGTAGAAGAGCTGGGTTTGATCTTAAGAGTTTTTCATACTTGTCATTAGCAAAAACAATAGAGAGAAGACGAGAAATAGAGGATTGATAGTTCCACATCCACTGAGCACTCCTGGTCAAATACCACTGCTAATCACATTTTACCTGTGATGCTATTAACACCATCTGCAGTGGCCAGATGAATAGATATGACCAAGTTAAAAGATCAATTCTAAATAAATTCTCTCTGGTTTCTGGTGGCAGCCTACTTTTTTTTCCTACCCGAGTCTAGCAATGTTTTCAGTGATGCTAAAATTATCTTCAGGAATGAGCATGTCACAGTATTTCTCAATAATTTGAGATCTTTATGACAAGTATATTTTGTGAACTGAACCATATTCCTTCAACTAGCTGTATACATTATCATATGTCAATTAAAATTATATATGTACCAATTAAAAAAAAAATTTTAACTATTCTCCTATTACTTTCTTTATTTTTTTTGAGTGCATCCTTAACATGTTCAAGTGGAATTATCATGCAAATTCATGGAAATATTGTGATGATATTGTATGCTAAAAACATGCTCAAGTAATTTCTGGGTATTATACTTTTGCAAACTAATTTTTCACCCTTTTTATACAGGAAAATATTACATCCAAAAGCCATGACATATGATCTGAATTAAATTTTTTCTTTTATGGAGGACCCAACTAGCTTTGTTTTGTGAGTGTCTCCAAACCAATATGTTTGAAACAAAAACTCAAACTTGATATATAGGTCTTTTGTAGGCTTGATAATTTTTGGCTCTCAATTTTGAAAACAACACCTTTTTATAGGGAAAAAATGTATTTTGAAAAGTAGTACTTTTGATGTTGAGGCATTCTCAAAAACACTTAGTACTGGCTAAGCTTTGTTCCAATTAAAGTCAAAAGATACATTAACACTGTCTCGAACATTGAGACAGCAATGTTGACACTTGAACTCTTAATGGAATTGAACCAAAAAGCTTCACTTTTCAAAATTTTATTCAGGGGCTATGAAAACAAATTCTTTGAAAAAATGCAAATATTGCTTGCTCTGCCAACTGTTCTGCAGACTGAGTCAAGTGGGATTATTTCTGATTTTTGCCACATCGCCAATAATAAAATACTTCTCAAGCCCCTTTTAAACCCATTAACTTTATGCAGCTCCATTGCATTGAAGAATATTATAAAACTCTTAGTGATGATGGCAGAATTTAGACCATCAACTAAAGCTTAATTTCCCATTCTGTTGATGATGTGAAAAACAGTAGACTATCTAGCACACTCCTCCCCTTTAACAAAAGTGTGCATTCAAGAGATTAGCTCCAAGTATACACAGAAGAGATGATGTTTACTGATAAAAGTGTGATTGTATATATTTGTCTATTATTTGTCTCTGTGAACAGAATTCCTCTTAGCGTTTATAAGGCCTGCTCACACATTGTGGAACGAAACAGCAAGACACCACCATTTTGTACTTATAAATATTTGCTCATGGTTTAAGAGCAACAGTAATATACCATTACTCATTGTTAAGAGTGTGCTCTAATGACACACTATGCCAATCCACAGAAGACATAGCATGTTACCGCCCTCTCAGCAGCGGTCTGAGTTAATAACCCAAGCTGCACATATCTCCCTGTGGTAAAACCTTAGAGGTGCGTTGTGCAACTTCTTTACCAGATTCAAGAAGTGGGCATTACATTAAGAAGTGATCTTGTCTGTATGCAACAATATTTTGATGAGATAATTTCAGTTGTTTGGGACTGGTTCTCTTTGCGAAGAGCGATGAAAAGAAAATTCCATCATACAGTTTTAAAGAAGCAATAATGAAGCATTCTGGTATGATGTTTTTTATCCCCAAACATCCCAAGTCACACAAACACACACAAACTGCCTCACACATTACAGAAATTCAAGTACCTCAGGGTCATTATGAGACTAAATTCTTGTCAAAGCAACCTCTTGTAATTACATATCATGTCATGATACAATTTCTACTTATTTTAGTCCCTTATATTAGTACACTCTCCAGTGTGGAAGTCCAAGGGGTTTAAGCACACACTTTTAATTAGAAAATGGAAAAAATAAATCAAGCCAAAAGAATTTTTAAAGAACTCGGAGTAAACTTCCTTGTGTACAAACATATTATTATCCCTTGCATATGCAGCCTCCTCCCATACTAGACAAAGTTACCCCTGTCAACTGAATCGTATGGAGCCGAAGTATAGCTCTGATACACCGATAATGCTCGATTTTATAGGTTCCAGGGATTTTCTTCCCCCTCCTCTCCCATTGTGTGTGCCAGAGGTCCTCTGCTTCCTGTCTCCAGCTGATAGTAGTGGGACGGCAGAGGGTCAGGGAGAAGGGGAGGAGGCCAGTCCCTCGGTGGCTCCGGGGAGCGGGGGGCTGGTGGTGTCTGACAGCTGAAACAGATGATGCCGCACACCACCTATGTAAACAGAAATAGGCGCTGGGGCTGATGTAGCACAGAGATATGACCCTGCCCATAGAGCCGCTGAGTCTAGACTCCAGATGTGTTCTCACTGTTACCAGGCCAATTCAGATCCAACTGGTAAATATTTCTACCAGATGACAGTGGGCTCAGTTACAGAAATGAGGACAAAGGACAAAAATAGGCAGAAAATGAGTACTGGGCATTATTGCTGCTTAGAAAAATATTCTGCATAGTTTTAGAGATGTTAAGGGGCAATTATTTAAATAGATCGTATACATTCTTTTATTTTCTTACCATGTTCAGCTGAAAAAGTTCCAAGGCAAACTGAAGGCTGTTTAGGCAAATTAGTCACTTAAAATGAACTGAAACAGAGGTCTGTAAAGGATAAAATAAAATTTATACTAGGACTTTACCATATGGACATAGAGAAATGAGGAAAAACTGTAGTGTTGATAACCTCAGGCTGGTAAATACCAGTTTATTGGGAAGTGAGTGTTATGTGATTTATTTACAGAAATGAGTGATTATAGAGCAAGGATACTCTACAGAAACAAAATTCAGGACAGAACCCCCTGTCTACTGGTGTTTCATCTCCCCAGATGTAGGATTGTGACTCCTTGTCCCTATGGCATTAAGAATGTCATAAAGTGTGTCAATTAAGCAGCAACCAAGCACCGCTAATGCAGTCAAGGCCCTGACAAGTTTTAAGAGGTTACTGGTTTGCATCTGCCTCAGACAACTAGAATGAAGCAACAACAATCTTCAGTGATCTGGGCTCTTAGGTCCTTTTCTTCATATATGGTATCGTGCCACATAACCACAGGCAAAAGATTTGTCTTTGCAGAGAGTTGCAATCCTATACAGTGCACACTAAGCACTTACTAGCACAGGAGAATATAATCTATATCTTTAATGAAGATATTTGTAATTTACACAAATTTTATATGATCCTCTGTTTGAAGTCCCATGTTTGCAAGATGACTGCCAATAAGTGATTCCAGAAGGAGAAATATGTACAGAAGATACATGACTTTAAATGGTTGTCTTCGCTGACTGGGAAATGTAGGAGTCCTGCTTTTCACATTTTGTGATGAGCCTTCACAAGATTAATTGTCTGGCTGATGAATAGGACAAAAATCACAGTATATAAACGTAGGTAAGAGATGGAGTTTCAGTTATAAAAGGAAATTAAAAACAAAGGAGTTTTAATTTTTTCTTTCACATAATCAGAAGCTTGTATGAATGTTACTATATTGTTTTGAAAATCATTTATTAGAATAAAGATGTTTCATAGCATGTCTAATACAAAATGCATTGGTGTGAAATGTATCACCTTAGCAGTGCAACACAGTATTTCAGGGGTGTTCTTACACCAGTAATTGGTAGGCAAATACTTTTATGACACAGTCATATGGATAAGCAAGAAAAGTTTCAGATCAGCAGAGACTGGAGCTATGCTATCTATAAAAGCAAAGTTAGAAATGGCTTAGCTATTAAAACAATCGCATTAAACAAGGAATAGCTTGGTTCCTCACTTTGGACTCATAAACCAGCAGCAGGAGCTTTGAACTGAGGAAGAAAGGCTACCCTAATCTAAATGTTCCTTGAGATGACCTTTTAAATAGTTAACCTTCTAGTTATGTTGTAACTGCAACTTTTCCTGTGCACACCTGTGAAGCTATTACTTCGTGTTCAAGAGACAGAGTGGATTTACTTACTAATTGGCTCTCGTTGCACTATGTTCCTTTGCTTTTTCTCTTCCCTCTCATCTTCCCTTTGTGTTTGAGGAGCTCTAGCCAAATGTTAAATATTCCTGAGGAGAAGTTTGCAAGCGTTGGTACAAAATGGTTTGGCTGACTACTCGGAGAATATCGGTATATACTCTCTGGTGAGCAGTAGTGTACTGTGAAATTGCTGCATTTAATTGGGTTACAGCTGCTGATCATTTTGTGCAGCTATACTGGGGCTTTACTAACAGATTCTCTGACTTAACACACTTTCTTTTCTTGGATCTTTTCACCTGTATACAGAGGAAAAGAAGGTATGAGTCTGAGAATATCTGAACCTAGACAGGCAAGAGACTGAGGCAGTCTTTGTACAAACTGCACTGCTTCAGTTCTTCCAGAGGGAGCACACTTTTTATCGTTTGTTCACCTAACGGGTTGAGACCAAGCTTCCTGTTACCAAAATAAATATTAAAAGTGCAGGTAAATTAGATAAATAAGGCCTGAAACACAGGTTTTCAGTTTTGGGGAGAAGAGCAAAGAGCATTGAGCAGACCGTATAAGAAGGAAACCAAAACACACTTTTGGTTTCCTCCACTAGAGGATCCTTTCTCTTCCATCACTGTCTGTTCTCAACAGGATCCATGTCTAAGAACTGACCCCACTCCCCACTCCGTTCTCTCATAAGAAGAGAGCTTTTCAAACAGTGCATAGCTCTTTGATCTGCTGGCATCCTGTAGTTATTCACACCATGGTTATTCAGCAACATCACCTCACTGACCAGGTCAATGAACATACTTAAAGCAATATCTCATAGTACTGCCTACAGAATATTAAAAGTATAATGCATCTCCCACTCCCTGTGTCTCAGAAGATCTGCTGAATTCCCAGACTTCATCCCTATAAATCATATGAGAATCACCCAGTTTTGGCAGACTGGGAGTAGGTGAGAACCTTCGTGTTCCAACTTTAAGAATGGAATGCCACATTCCATGTTTTCTGTGTTAAGAGAAATGCTAAAGGTTTTTAGCCTCAAACTTAGTTATCCCAAAGGTGTATACAAACCTTTTTTCTCTGGAAAATAGCCTGGAAATTAAAGGATGGGAGAAATAGATAGAAAGTGGTGAGCTAACATAGAGCTAAGAACAAATGGGAACCAACTGATATCTTTAGGCACCATATATACCCTGGCAAGGAACATCCAAATTGCCACAAAGGCTACAAATATGGTTACATCAAAAAGTTGTTAGATTTCAAGCAGATAATCTTTAAAGATTTTCTTTCAAGAAAATTACATGCAAATGTAATTTGTATAGAGATGCACACATACTAAGTAGAGATACTATCTAGACTGTGTAAAAGACTGATTGTTAATTATGATCTCTTCCATCTTTTCCCTTTTCTTTTTCTCTCCTTCACCCTTTCTCTTTCTCCTTCTCTTTATCTGTACCTTTATCTTTCTCTTACCTTTAACTCCAAGTTAACTTTATTTGCACTTTTAGACTTCGGAATGTTTAGACATCCAGTAGTGCTCATGTACAACATTCAGTTCAGTATTCCTAGCACATGTGTATTTCTTCTTTTTATCCCAACTATTCTGAAAAAATAAAAATTAAAAAATTTCAGTCTTTTGTCACTGACTGTCCATAGGACAATAGAAGGTAAACCGCAAAATAATAGTGCATTTGAGTTTGGGGAAGGGAAAAATATACACATATATGTTTTCAACCAGACAAACAGATTAGTGGAAGAAAATAAAAGTAATGAAGGGATTTTTATTTTAGCTTAACTGTTTGGTGTATCTTTTTACTAACAAAGAGCTGTTACTGTAGTATCAAATAATCACAGAATCACAAGGTTGGAAAAGACCTTTAAGATCATCAAGTCCAACCATTCGCATCCTAAACTAAATCATATCCCTAAATACCTCCTCTACCCTTTTTTTGAACACATCCAGGGAAGGTGACTCAACATCCAGGGAAGGTGACTCTGTACATCTTATGCAGTACTACAGTACTACAGTACTGCATAAGATGATCCATGTATATTACTTGTAAGGGTTAAGACATTCTTTGTTATTCTTTTTTTAAAAGTTACTTTTTATGGATTAAAAAAGGTTGAGAACCACTGCTCCAGAAAATCCCCACCAGAGTGATGGGTACAATAGAAGGTAATTAATGGCTATATTCATTAGATAGTTAGTATGCAAAGGAGAAAGCCTGAATCAGGAGGCCAGTTAATTTGCCAGAAAAAAAACCCCAAACTTCTGAGATTGTGGAATTTCCAGAGGCAAAACAAAGAGCTATGGCACCAGCAGGGACATATAAAATGGGGCCACACAGGAAGCTTCTGGGCAGATGACAGAAAGGATGGCTCCTGGTGGGAGCCAAGAGGGAGCTTGAGCTTATTGAGGAACCCGACAAATTCAAGACAAGCTGTCCTGGTTCAGAGCAAAAAACCTCTGTGATGCTGGAGAAAACTCATGTAGGGAAAGGATCCTGATCTACAGAAAGCCTACAAGAAGACTCCAACAACAACTTGGAGAATGATCCAGACCATGAAACTATAGGCCTGTAGCGGGGAAATGAGGATAAGGATTGCATATTTTGCTGTAATTTGGGGGGGCTTTTTACTAAATCAGTACAATTTTATCTTTTATTTTTCAATTAAAGACAACAATGATTAAGAAACAGAATGTAGGCCTGTATGAGTAACTACACTCACAAATCATGCAGCGCCAGGATATGTTCCCAAGGGCTGGCAACTGATCACTTACACTGTTGTCAAAATGGTCCCAGTGCTTTTCTAGCCCAGGCCAACAAGCCCCATCCCAGACAATTCCTGGGCATGGTGCAAGAGTGAGCATTAGCCAAGGACCACTCCAGTAGACAGTTGGGATCGGGCCATCCTGTTTGGAAGGTAGGAGAGTTGAACAGTGTGAATACTGATCATTTCATTCCAGTTTGCCTTAGCGCCAGAGACCCACATGATTAATTTGCTAGTATAGATATAGACTCTGTGTTTATCACAGAGTCCTAAAAAGGCAATATCAGGCCATTCAGTAGGATTACAGAAACTCAGTCAAAGCTGCAAGAGCTATGGTATTTTGTTTTAAGGCTAAAACTTCTGTGTTACAAAAGGGAAGATATCCTGTTCTTGACTGTTGGAATTCTCATTGAAATCAGTTTTATCAAATCACAGAATAGTTGAGGCTGGAAGACACGTTTGGAGATTCTCTAAACCAACCCCCATGCAAAGCAGAATCAAGTAGAGCAGGCTGCCAAAGGCCGTATCCAGTCAGTTTTGAATAACTCCAAGGATGGAGACTGCAACTTCTTTGGGCAACCTGTTCCCCTGCTCAACCACCCTTATAATAAAAACATTATCTTATCTCTAAATTTAACTTACTTTATTTCAGTTCATCCTCGTTGCTTCTTATCCTTTAACTAGAAACCACTGAGAAGCATCTGGCTCCAGGCTGATCATTTCCAGCTCTCGAAGTCTCTCTTCATATATCAGATGTTTCAATCCCTTTGTCCTGCTCACTGTCCTTTACTGGACTCACACCAGTATGTCCATATCTCCTTTGTACTGGGGAGCCCAGCAGTGGACCCAGCACCCCAAATGTGTCTCATCAGGGCTGAGCAGACAGGAAGGATCACCTCCCTTCACCTTCCTGCAAAACATCAAAAAGGGAAGAAGAATTATCTAGTGATTTCTAGATCCTTTCACAGAATGATATCAAAGTGGAAAAATATGCTAACTCAGTTCACAATGTGCTTCTAAATCAACTTTGTGGCCTCTTCTAATTTGTTTTTTTTTTTTTTAATGGGAGTATTTCTGGTTTTGCAACTAAGATGCCTCATTAGATATCCAATATTATCATATCAAGAAAAAATACATATATTGAGAAAATTGCATATAACAAGGAATACCTTTGCAGTATTAAGTTATGCTAATAAAGAAGGAGGATGAAAAATGATTAATGTTAAGAGTAGTTCCAAGGGAGAACTGAAGTAACATGAAACCATAGTCCCGCTTTTCTGTCACAATGGTCTGTACAAATCATGGAAACCAATTACTAATGTTTACTACTGCACTGCCTGCAATTGTCTGGAGCTGTTAAGCTTGATTAGCACTTGCATATTTAAAGCTTGGTTCAGATTGAATCAAGTGGCATATAGACATGATTTTGGTTCATCTTTTCAGTTACTGTTGACAAAAGCACTGCAGGATGTTCAGTATTTTAAAAGTATAAATATTTTTAAGCAAGTACATGGATTGCCTCTAGCAATATTCAGAATCAATTAGAAAATCATCTGAAAATTTGGTTCACTGACAACATCCGCTTCCTCTCAACTTTTAATTTGGCACATTTCATTAATAATGTCAGACTAACACATTACCATTGGCACATAACTGGAGGAAAATTATCCCTGGATGCCATGCTTGTAAGTCTCTATCTTTACTATGGGGATCCCAAAGTGTGCCCTGCCTCCCTCATATATTGATAGACCAAACTATAAAATCTGCTTAGAGGCCACCAAGTCTCCTTTCCATCAGATTTTGGCTTTCTGAGAGCCCCAAGTGTGGATAGATGGGAAATATGGTGTGTGCACAGGTCTTGCCTGGTAGGAAGTCATACTGAATGATGAATCATACTGAGTGTAATTCAACAGGTGTGACTCAAGCAATACCAGATCATTAAACCCCTTGTGCCTGTTCATAGAAATATTTCTCTTTGTAGGTGCTGGAATACCCAGGGTGTAGCTGGTAGAGATATAACTCCTTCCTGAACCTACCATCAGCCCTTTCCATTGCAAGCAGACTTCCTGAAGGGAGGACATGGAAGAAGATGTCTAGGACTGCAAACACCCCAGAGTGTCATGTTGCCGCCCACATGACACAGGAGTGCGCTCAGAGTAGGGCAATGCCTCAGACACTTTGCTACATCTCCAGCAGTAAATGAAACAGGGCCAAAGACATCATGCATCATTTAAAGTGCTGGCACATCCCTGGAATGATTTTGTTGTGTGCCTAGCTGGCACCGCCTTTAGGCAATCCCCAGCCATGATTTAGTGCCAGGGATCATTGTCAGGAGACAGCCCAGCCAAGGCTACATAGTTCAGCAATGCGAACACAAGCCATGGTCCTGGTTTGTTCCCTAGTATAGACACAGAAAGTGTAGCAACATCCAGCCTTGTTCCACAATACCAGATATTTACATAAAGTAATGTTTACATACAACACTCCTCCCAGAAACTGCTATTGATGAAATAGAAAATTGTGGGAAAGGATTATAAGACACTTGCCATTAACCTATTTTTGTCTAAATGCGCCCTGTTTATCTGTGGTTTTGTGCAGCATTTAGCAGAAGTAGGACATGTTCCTAACTTCAAGATATTAGAGGCCTAAGCAATCCTGCTCTGGCAGGGAAGTTGGACCAGATGATCTTTCAAGGTCCCTTCCAATTCCTAACATCCTGTGATTCTGTGATTCTGTGATACAGTGAAAATAATGCACATAGGACAAGCCAGACTCTTTACTTGGTTGTTTCTTTTAATCATAGCATATTCCAGAAATCTAAGAGTTTGCAACTTTTAAGTATATTTTTCATAGACTAACATATGGGTGGCTATAGGCACCATAATATATTATTGTTATTGATTTTTCCCAAGCAACCTTCCCTACTTTTGTTGCAAATTAGGACAGAAATTTACACTTGTTTATTGTGTGTTACTTTTTGATTAACTGACATCTCTTAGGGCAAAATAAGAACCCTTTACAGTTTCCACCTCTAAAGTCCTGCAGAACATAACAGCTATACTCATTAGTAGCTCTGGTTTAAGGCATACTGATAGATTTGTCTCTTTCAAGTGAGCATTTGTTCACAGGACCATTCTACATAATAGCTGAAATCCTTCCAGGTAACATCTTTCACTTGTTTTCCCATTACCTTTTCTTTTATATTGCTCAAAAGTCTTTATGTCATATGTCCTCAGAAACAATTTCATTACGTGGCAATTGCAACTCCCTATTTTGCACAAAGGAAAACATAGCTCATTTGCACAAGGAAGGTCATGGAATTTTGCTTGAAGATTAGCAGAGAACAGGACACGGAAATTGCAAGCCCAGACATTTAGTAATTGGCCAGACTGAACAGGCTTGACACCCAATAGTGACCTGGCTATAACCTGTGAGTATTTTTTGTTTCACAAAATACTCCTCCTGCCTTTGGTAATCATTACTGTATTGTGATCAAGAAACTTTGGCAGAAACTGGACACTGTTGTTCTAGGCCCCCTGCAAACATCCAGGCTCCTAAACAGCTAAATAGATGCAAAAGACAGAAGAAAAAATTTAGAGCAGAAAAACTATCCAGTCCAAAGGGATGTATTCCAAAGTGCAATCATTTGTCAAGCTGAGAGGAGGTCTCCTGATTGCTTTTTTTCTACAGCAGTGCTACATCGAGTATAGAGGCTGCCTTCTGAATGCAATTTGAAAATGCTTTACACTGATTTCAGTGCCACGAGGATGGCTGTAGCTCATTGTATTATCACTTGATTATATTATTGTATCGCAGTTCATTCATATACATAGGCACTGTATAAAACACAGATAATTTTCTAGTCCACAAGTTTACAGTTAGCAGTGCATAACTGACATTAATTACTTAACATTCAAAATCATAGTTAGAAGAAGTGGAACTTCCTATTTTTGAAAAAAAAAAAATTAAATCTACCATGTGTTCAGGGCTGCTTTAAAAAGAATGGGCTAATTTCCAGCCAAGCATGATTAAAAGCCCTAAAATGTTATGTACGTTTTATAAAGATGGGTTTGTTCAGTCACATAAAAATTTTGGTGATAAAAGTAACTTCTGTTTCAGACTAATAAAAAATTGCATCTACAAAAGAATCCTCAGTATAAGAAGAATTGACCTGTCGCTCTTTTCCCATTAAACCATCTGTAATAGAGGTCAGATAAACAAAGTGTAGTCTGATGGAGAGCAACGCTTTATTCTCTTTTACTGAAAATAACACATTTTTTCAACTGAAGCACTAAAACATTATCTTCCACATGATTTGCATTCACTGGAATCAGTTTATACACACTCATCTATTAAAAACACATGTAAACCCAGGTCACACCCAGTATGCCATTGCATACAACCTGCCAACAGACTTAACATCTGCTTTTGCAACCTGCATTTTGGTCAAGTTGTGTGCATATGTGTCATTACCAAATCCACAATATCAGTTTCCTGATCTGTGTACTGTTAAACACTCCAGAAGGATGTTTTGTGTTGAACCTTGCAATTGCAAAAACTGTCACTGCCAGAAGCCCATAGACAAACACTCATTTCCCATGGCTTTACAGACTGAACATTTCTGGATACGTTCAAGAAAAACTGAGTCCAGTGGGGTGTGGTACACAATCAGGCACACTGTTTTGTTAAAATAATTGTCCAGTGTCCTTCAAATAATGAAAAAAACCCTGAATCATTCCCTGGGACTTGCAGGAACCAATGGCTCTTAAATTAATCAATATATTTTAAAAAAAAAATCTCTGCAACTGACTTCCTGGGTTGTGGGTTTTTTTCCTTTTTTGGGGTATTTTCATATGGTTTGGGATTTTTGGCAATCCTTCCTTTTCCATTCTGTTGTAGAGAATGGGAGCATTGATTACTACATAACAGTATCTGCTAACAATCTGTGCTTTAAAAAACATTAGCAATATCCAAATCCTTAAGGACTGTCTCAGGCCTTTCTTCAAGGCTTTCCTGCTTTTATTTCATTTAACAGAGGCTTGGAACACAACTTCTTTGGAGAGAAGAACAAATTAATTCACATAAGCCTATGTAGGACCTCCTATTTTCCTGTGCTGGCTACTAGCAAAGAGTAAAATCCACAAATATTACCTTTTCCTCCTGTAAGTAGAGCTGTCATAGCCTTTCAGCCAAAGTACACCAACTCAGAATCATACAATGGCATCACAAGAAACTTGAGTTGCACCACATATCGCCCCAGTATAACTTCACACACTCTTTGATGCAAAATTGCAAATAAATGAATGAGACTAAATTTTGAAGTCACAGAGATTAAAGAAAAGTGAGATATCAAAGTCACCCCACTTGTACAACACCATTTTAGCTGTGTCGGGAAGTGTTTCTACTACATGAGTGCCTGAATTTCTTTCCTAATCCGGTAAAAGCTATATTTTCCCTTGAAAGCCACTAAGAGGTGGGATGTAGGTGGTTAAGACCTATTTCCTCTTTTATTGACTAAGGAGGATACTTTGGGCACTTACTAAGGAAGAACTGCCAATATTTTAGGTATGCAGATTAGGTGCATTGGTCCAACCTTGAGCTAGTTTCCTCCTTATTACCATTCACCATAGCATTTTCAGCATTACCTTTAATGGCATTTCATTACAGTTCTAAGGAGCCTTAATGTATTCCATAATTTTTCACTGTAATCTTCCTCAATAATAATATTTTTGTAATAATATTAGAAGAAAGAGTCAAGATGTAATGCTAGTGCAAATCAAGACACTATATTGCACTACATCCTCAAAGGAACTGATAGCTCCTTGTTTTTTCAGGCATGTTTCCAGTGGAATGGGAAGATGGAAAATGGAAGATAAATGGATAAAGGTAGATTATTGCAGGAAGCAGAAACTATGAAAGATAGCTAAAAAGAGGACGACATAAGTCACCCTCCTTGCAAAGCTGGTGGAGAAAAGCAGGATAGGGAAAAAATTATAAAAGTAATTCATTTTTAATGCTTTCTTCTTATTATCTATATATATCTATGTAAGTATCTACAGGATGTAATATAGGTCTAAATATTCTTGTTGCCTCTGTTGAATATGCACTACTCCAAGGAAAACAATGAAACTTTTAGAACCCTGTAAAGCAAAGTTCTTCACATACCTCTACTTTTACTAACATTTTCTCCCTTAGCATCTTCATGTGGGGAACACTTTAAAAACTATTCTCTAGATAGTTGATGTCCCTGCAAAGCATCTCTGGACTTCTCCATCTGGTGAAGATGTGATTCTTCACCACTATCTCAGCAGCCTATACCTTCCAAATGTGCCTGGAGCAGAGAAGGGAGAAAGAGTATTTGACTGAACACTACTGGAAGAGAAAATGCTAAAGGTCAAAGCAGAAAGGCAGAAGTATTTTTTGTTGGAACCCACACAATTTTCCTTAAGGAAAACATTCCCATATTAGTATGATTTGCAATGCCAGCCCTGCTGCTGCAGATACTAGTAAGATAAACCATTACAAAAACTCTCCAGCCTAAATATTTCTTATTTTTTGACATTAGATGCGACAGCCACTGTATGACTAGCTTTCTATCCCAGGTGCACTTCTGTCTGTAGCAAGAAAGCTGCAATTCAGTTTGTAATAAATATAACCCATTATAATCAGTGGATTTTGAAATTTTCACTTTAGATGTGATTTATAAAGATTAGATGCTATACATCATGGTTCATAGAAACAATACAGAAAAGGCAATTATTAGAGCTAATTAAAAATTCACACATCTGGGACTATGGAAAAACACTTCAAGATAACTATTTATCTACCCAAATTGATATCAGACACAGTGAGAGTACAAGAAAGACAGATGGATGCTGTGTTTCTGGGAACATATACGCTGCTAGCTGGTAAAATGGTAGATGTGCTTTGCTCATATCTCTGTTTCTAGTTGAGAAAAAACAGCCCTCAGGTTCCAATACAGAGTGACACAAAATGTGACCTGTGCAAATGTACCATGTTGGTGCAATTGAGAAGACCTCACATATGTTGAAATGACTACAAGATGGCATCAGCCACCCAGGGCATTTGGTTAATGCATTTAATTTAGCGCAGTAATTGCTGTATCAGACCAAACAAATTGCCAAGCACAGAATTTCTTATTCTGTGCTTAAGACTAGTTATTTTCCTTTCTTTTACCATGTAATATTTAATAATTTTTATTTCCTTTTTTGCTCTCCTGTCTTCTTTATTTTAAGGAAGTTGTCTGTGCTCTAGTAAAAAAGTAGATTCTGTGCCGCATTTAGCTGTAGGAAAGTGCTCGTTTCTGACTGCCAGGTTTCTTAGGCTGGATCCAGATTGACTGGATTGTGGTCTGAATAATCCTGTGGCCTTTTGGCCTTATTTGCTTCTTGACTTAACTTGCTTATTTGTTAGAATCAAATCAGCAGATACATTTTCCTACCACATTAGTCAAACCAAAAGAAATGTTCTCTCCAAAGTACCAACAATTTGTTTCATTAATATTTATCCCATGGAAACATTTGTCTACCATATTTATGAACAGCTGAAAGTACTGAGTAGTTCTGCAAGTGCTTCATAAGAAGGATGAATATGTCAAGTCACCTGTTTGAGGTCTCCGGCTGTTTTGTATTATCACTATGAAAAACTATGAAAGTAAGCCACAGTATATTATGTGTTGGAAAGATGGAAAAATAAAAACTTCATACTCTACAGTTGACAACTCAAGGAAGAAATAGTAATACCTGCATTAAAATAACACAAAATAATCGGATAAAAAGAATTAGCAAAGGAAGCTAATCCTGTATCTACTTACTGGTTTCATATATCTATGATGTCTGCTTGCTTCATCAATGTAGCAAGAAGCCTGTGAACTTTAGGATGAGATAAATACATGACTCCTCTCTGACTTGACAACTGAGGGAGTAGGAACCAGTTCAGATGTAACTTCTATATGAGTATCATAATTTGAGCACATGTATCCCCACTCAAGCTACCAAACTATTACTATGTTTTCTGTAGGTTTCTCACCAGAGGGAATTTTTACAGAAAAGTTTTAGGGGAGCATAAGAAGATAGTATTGTGGAGATTATGGGTTTTTTCCTCCACGTACCAAGAAGTTCTTAGGAGAAAACACAAAACATTCCAATATGGAGAGAGGCACAAGTGAAAAACAACACTGAATTATATCACTGACAAGCAGAATAATCTCACAGTGAGGAAGAACAGAAGATGTGGATAGTTAAAGAATTAGAACTTGTTTTTTTACTCAGTTTGATTTTGAAAAGGCTTTTAGGCATCCACAAAAACAAAGTGTAATAGTTGAGATTTTTCTGCTGGTAGAAAAGGAGAGAAATCTGCAGAAGAGTTCTGTCTATGAGTCATCTGCAAAGAAACAGTAGTTGGTTTTGCATGTGTTAGTCTGAGATGCAATATAGAAGGAAAAGCGAATGAGAAAAATAGAGTGAGTCTTATTAAGGGATAATCAATGAGAAAAAACTATCAGAGAAAAGACTTGATAAACTATCAGAAATGTCAGAGGAAAAACCAACAGATGTTGACACCTAACAAGCCAGGGCATGATGGGATTTTTAAAAGGGTGTGGCTTATTTTGTCAAAGACATCTGACAATATTGAGTGAACAGGGTACTGACTACAAGATTTGGCTAAGACAGTATTTGAAATCTGAGAAAAGAAAGTTCAACTGAATGAAATTAGTCCATTCGAGGTTTGGGGAAGAAAAATGGAGTAACAGGACTTAGCATACGTGGGAATGAAATGCAAAGTGGGGAAGTAACTGGGAAAGGAAATGGGGACAAGGGTGAATTTTTTTGCACAGGAGATACTAAGACAAGGTTAACAAGGAGAATAAGGGAGAAGCTACTGATACATTATAATGCACTTAGTCACATGCTATGACTTGGCTGGGCCTGTGTGGAGCCAGGAGTTGGACTCGATGACCCTTATGGATCCCTTCCAACTCAGGATATTCTATGATTCCATGATTCTATTATTCTACGATTTGTTTCTTCAAGAGAAGACAGAATATTCTGTCCCTCTTTTGTTAGCCATGCTACTTTATCACACTAACGACATAGCAAAGGGACATCCCAGTGTTCCACCATCCACAGGCCTGTCAGTCTGACCTCAGTCCCGGGCAAGATCATGGAGAGGGTCATCTTGGGAACTATCATGCAGCACATGCATGATGGCCAAGGGATCAGGCCTAGTCAACATGGGCTTACAAAAGGTAGATCCTGTCAAACTAACCTGATCACCTTCTATGACAAGGTGACCTGCTTAATGGATGAGGGGAAGGCTGTGGATGTGATCTATCTGGACTTTGGTAAAGCCTTTGACACAGTTTCTCACAGCATTCTGACTGAGAAACTGGCTGCCACTGGCCTGGACAGGTGGACCCTCAGCTGGGTTAAAAACTGGCTGGATGGCTGAGCCCAAAGGTTGGTGGTGAATGGAACGAAATCCAGCTGGAGGACAGTCACGAGTGGCGTCCCCCAGGGCTCAGTCCTGGGTCCAGTCTTGTTC
Organism: Porphyrio hochstetteri; assembly: GCA_020800305.1. Lineage (NCBI taxonomy): Eukaryota > Metazoa > Chordata > Aves > Gruiformes > Rallidae > Porphyrio > Porphyrio hochstetteri. Next base: position 108,759,065 of record CM036907.1, read on the forward strand.
AACATCTTTGTCAACGATCTCGATGAAGGGATTGAATGCTCCCTCACTAAGTTTGCAGATGACACTAAACTAGGAGGAAGTGTTGATCTGCCTTAGAGTAGGGAGGCTCTTCAGAGGGATCTGAACAGACTGGACCAATGGGCTGAGACCAATGGGATGAAGTTTAACAAGGCCAAGTGTAGAGTGCTGCACATGGGACATAATAACCCCATGCAGCGCTACAGGCTTGGGGGAGACTGGCTGGAGAGCTGTCAGGCAGAGAAGGACCTAGGGGTGTTGGTTGATTGCAGGCTGAATATGAGCCAGCAGTGTGCTCAGTCGGCCAAGAAGGCCAATGGCATCTTGGCTTGTATCAAAAACAGTGTGGCCAGTAGGTCTAGGGAGGTGATTGTGCCCCTGTACTTGGCATTGGTGAGGCCACACCTCGAGTACTGTGTCCAGTTCTGGGCTCCTCACCACACGAAGGACATGGAGGTCCTTGAGTGTGTCCAGAGAAGGGCAACCAGGCTGGTGAAGGGGCTGGAGGGCAAATCCTCTGAGGAGCGGCTGAGGGAGCTGGGGCTGTTTAGCTTAGAGAAGAGGAGGCTGAGGGGAGACCTTATCACCGCCTACAACTACCTGAAGGGAGGTTATAGAGAGATGGGTGATGGTCTCTTCAGCCAGGTGACAGGTGATAGGACAAGGGGGAATGGCATGAAGCTGTGCCAGGGCAGGTTTAGATTGGACATTAGAAAAAAATTTTTTACTGAAAGAGTTGTCAGGGCCTGGAACAGGCTGCCCAGGGAGGTGGTTGAGTCACCTTCCCTGGATGTGTTCAAAAAAAGGGTAGATGAGGTACTTAGGGATATGATTTAGTTTAGGATGCGAATGGTTGGACTTGATGATCTTAAAGGTCTTTTCCAACCCTGTGATTCTGTGATTCTGTGATTCTGTGATTTCCTGTCTCTCCCCACTGCCCTCAGATATAGGCAGGGTGGTAGGATACTTTGGTACAGATTCTGTCCAACCAGAACTCACTAATAGTTAAATATGTCCCTCTTTTGGGGGTTATGTGAATATAACCTGTCCCTGTCCTCCTTCAAGCCAGCAGTGTCTATCCTGGTCAGCAAGCTTCTGGCTCTCTAGCCACAGATGGTCTCTCTGGTAGCATGGCTACTGACTCTGATTTTTATTGATCAGCAGCAGACATACCTTGCTGTGCACACAAGCTCAACAGCTGCTATTTCTTGAGCAGTTCATAATTCATGCTTTCTAACTTACTTTACCTATAGAACACTAACAGATCCGCACTTAGCTTTTGTTGAAAGCAGAAGAGATTGTAACAATACTGATGACACTGGAAACCATGAAAGGCAGACTTAGATGATGTGAGGGGAAAGGTGGAACGTTCATGCTGAGGTAAGACCAGGAGATGGTCAAAGATTATGAATTTTGAGATAGCCTCATGATGGGAGGCCAAAAAGGATATAACACTTGAAGGCTGAGTCACGTGAATGGCCCTTTGTCAAGCTAGAGAGTTGTACCAAAGCTGAGAGCTGAATGAAGAGCTGAATCAAACACACAGCTAAGGCATTACATGGGTCATGAGGATGAAAGTTAATGTCATTGATGGTGCAGAGTGGAAGATTATGAAGGAAGGAAGAACAGGCTGTCAAACTTAAGCTGGTATGTAGATGGATAGAACAAGGTAGAGAGCAAAAGGCATCAGTGTGTTACAGGAGTGGAAAATAGAATCAAATACAAAGAAAGGTATAAGGGAGGGAGTTTGGCAGTGCAAATCTATTAATAATGTGCACCCTTCAACACTGTGTGTGTTTGACATTTGGGATTTGCATATTACCAGTACTAAAATGTAGTACGTCACATGACAAAACTCTATGCTATTTACATGATCTCAGTTCTCCCTTTAGGATATCAAAAATTAATATAGATTATTGTTTTCTGCTTTTCTACAATACACCAGCATGGCTCTAAACCCACTCCTTTTTTTGTTTGTTAGGTTCTTTGTCAAGTTTTCTCTTTTAATTTTTTCTTTTTCTTTTCATAAAGATAATAGGTTCCTGCATTTGTGTCCATGTTACCTTTCTGATATCATGTTCTGCCAGGGTTTAACCTTCAGTATTGTCTTTTCTATCAAATTAAGGCTGAAGTTGTCCTAATTCAAGAGTGGCTGAACATTACTACCATTCTGATGGCTGCTGAGTGCCCTTTTCGAAATGAACTGTGGTCCCGGTCCAGCTCCTGGTGGATGGCCCACATCTCCCCAGCACTGCTTCAGCCAGCACTAATTGGCACCCTCATTCTCAGACTTAGTACACAGGTTAAGCACCAGATTGTGCAGTGAATTATTTTCCCACTCCTGGGTGTGATCTACCTGGGTCAAAGTTGAAGCAGAATATGGAGGCAGAGAAGGAAAGCTGAAGTAATTGCTTCTTTTGCTGTACCTTCTCTGTGACTCAGGTCATCAGAGCTTTTCAGATTTCATGGTCTCCAAGGTAAATGTAAAACATACAAGATGGCCTTGAAAAACTATTTTTAATTTTGAAGTGACTGATAGTGATCGGAATGCTAACACAGTAACAGGCTAGCGGAAGTATTTTATTACCTTAATTGTGGATGAGAAGTAATTCTGCAAAAAGATAGAGGGAACTTGTCATCCCACACTTCAGTGGGATTCTCAGACATACTCGGATAGAAGCCGAGTGCTATGAATGTCAGATGGTGGGTCCCCCAGGCTCCCTGGCAGCCTGCATGCGGCTAAGAAAGAGGCAACAGCTTGCTTCAAGTATCCTTCGTAGAGATGACATAGTTAGATAAACCCAACAGGGAGTATAGCACGTGGAGGGAGCAGTCTGGTAAGAGGAAACCATTCCCTGTGGGACTGGCTCCATATTGCCACATGAAATGTTCAAAACACTGCTAGCCAGGAAAGTAGAATTTATTGCTTAATGAGCAGAGGACCCGGAAAAGATCATTGACAACTGCAGTGTAAACACAGCCACTTAATAGGGTGTTACTGAATGCCAAGAGGAAATTAAAAAAATCTGTCCTACAAGCAGCACTTTCTACCATATAGAATATGATTGGAATAAATACAGAACACAGAAAGCAGCTGTAGAGAACAGATGAGATATTAGATATGGTGGAAAGAAGAGAAGAACTTAAATCCAGAGGGCATTTTTTTTTAGACTGCTTTGAGTATAAGAGTCATGAAAAAGAAATGATGAAGGAAGACAAGTTAGCATAACAGCAGCAGAGTGACAGAGGTAACGCAAAATGACACTGTGACATTATTAAGAAGCTCAGCAACACACTCAACCTCCATCACAATGTCATCAGGACAGATGGCAACAATTGGCAAAGACAAGGCACAGCATGTCTGGAAAGCAATAAGAGCCTATAGAAGAAAAAAAATAATATGAGCAGCTATGGAAAACACATGAGAGCACTACAGATTTTTCTAGAGGTAAAAAACCAATTTACCCTCCACCCTATGCATATTTGTCACAACTGCCTGATGGATACAACATAATTTCCCACTTTGTCAAAGCACTGCAAAGAATCAGGACTTTCATGGAACTCGTTACTATCATTTATTATTCTTGTTAGTACCTGTGAGACCTATTGTGAAGGACTGCATCATACTAGGCACTTACCTAAATCAGAATTAAAAATGGTCCCTGAAAAATTAACTTAAAATCAAAACGCTGCATGAAACAAACCACTTGGGTAAAGATATGAGGGGTTATAATGAAAGAGGTTTGTCTGCTAGGAATGTTAGTGAAGGTCATAGAGGAATGACAAAAAGAGGAAAGTAAAGCTATGGAGAGTAAGGAATTATGGTTATTTGTTCATAAAGATCTCATTTTTAAAATTAATGGACAAAAAGGACAACCACGACACAAGTAAAGGATATGAATCTAAGAAATAATAAACCTCAGAATGAAATGGAAACTCTGGGAAAAAAATGTGCAGTGTACAATTATACCTGTGGTATCTAATTGCACAATAGACAGAGAACATCTGAGGCAGGGAAAGCACTAAGTAAACAAATTGTTGAGTAACGGGCAAAGCACGAGTTAGGCCAGAACTAGTATAAGCCAAGCAGGACACCTGAATCTTGTTCTTCCCACACCGGTATGTCTGCCACAAAGTCCACTCAGTATCACTTAGCAGTATCAGTAGTAATTGAGCCTCCACATGTTGAACTCCCACTGGAAGAAAAAGTTAATCTCCCCTGGGTAAATGAACTCCTGGAAAAAAAATTCATAGAAATCCCCAGCCAGTAGGGCAGTGGGTGCAATAACGTTGAATAAAGAAATCTTTCACTAGCCAATAATTAGAATTACATGGACTTTGGCAAACCACCCTGTGATTGGGAAGGGTTATCCACATTTTTTTTTCTTAGTAGAAATTCATACTGTTTATTTCTGCTTCCATGTTTCTGCACTAAGGCACATTTTGAACATGAGTAAAGGGAAATTCACACAAAGGTAGAGAGCAGCAATACATAAAAAAGCAGTGTGAGAAGCTGTATGTGGCACTAGGCCCTGCTGTTCAATTCCATGTGTGTTGGGTATTTGCTTGACCCTTCCCAGCTGTTGTGTACTTCCCGATCCCCCAGATGATACGAGCCCCTTGCCTGATCAGCTTCCAGATGCTATGCTGTTCCCAGTTCCTCCTGATCATGTCTCAACGCCAACTCAGTTCCAGCTGCCATAACTTGCATCCTTCCTCACCGAAGAGCTCCCTACCCAACAGTTCCCCCAAAATGTCATAACCTACCTGACCCTCCCCAGCTGTTGCAATCCTCCTGATCCCACACTGTAAAACCTCTTTGATTTGTCCCCTTCCCAGCTGCTCTGCCCATTACCACTGAAGGCTGTGGTCCAGATCTTATCTCCTTGAAGTGTCCTACAAGTGCAGAAATTCACAATTGTAGCTTACAGATTCCTTGGTAAAACACTTTTCAGCCAGATTTCAGACAAACCTTTCTGTTTCAACAGCTTTACAGTGGCAAAAATCTGACTTTATGTAGATTTAGGAGCATCTGCAATAAAACAAAATTATACAGTGTAATAGATACTGCATTGTATATCAATATTATGCTATAATGGGTTTATATTATATAATGAATATATAATATTATTCAAAGATAATATAGAATATACACATACATAAAAGAAAAATGGTGGTAGTAGTAGTAATAATAATAGTCATAAGGTAAAACAATATCTTTAGGATTTTATATATGGCAAGTGAAAGGAAACTCTGCACAGAAAACTGAAGCTACTTTTACTTTACACTGAAGCTCCCTTTACTTTAGAGCTGACCTCAAAGCATAGATCTAATTTAATTACCCTCAGGCTTCTTTATCCCATTCTAACAGCATATTCCAAATCCTTCTTAACTTGTGTCCACTTCATATTGTAAAACTGATGCAAAGAAACACTAGCATAAATAGAATCAGAGGTACACAGAGTTTAACACTGGGGTTCTGATTTTTTTTGCACAAAAATTATTACAAGTCAAGAAAAAAAAAATCACTAATTTTTCAAACCAAATTACTAAATACATTAGGGGAACAAGCTCATTATTTCCATGATTTAAGTATGTGTTGTATACACATTAAAAGGGTCACAAATCACAGTTTAATACTATTTCACAGGAATTGTTTTCTCCAGAACTGCCAAAGAGCACATTACACGTAATTTGCTACAGCCTTCTTTTAAAATGTTCAGTTATTTATTTAGAGGGACAGGGAAGAAACCAAAACACGACAAAATGTCTGACTCAGATGACCAGTCCTCTAATTCAAATAATCAATATTGAATGTATGAAGAAAGTATCTTCTCTTTGATATTAGTCCAAGTCATCTGCACACAAAGTAAATGAGCAGTCAACATAGTAAGGTCTTTTGTTTTTAAGTACTAGGACAACTTCACCTCTATCTACAATTTCCTTGTTGTCCCACTGTGGTGGTTTGACCCTGAATGAAGGCCAGATGCCCACCAAAGTCGCTCTATCACTCCCCTTTTCAGCTGGACAGGGGAGAAAATATATATTGTGAGGCTTAGGAGTCAAGATAAGGACAGGGAGAGATCATTCCACAATGAGCGTCATGGGCAGAACAGACTCATCACAGAATAAAGGAAAGAAAATTATCTAATTTATTACACTGCACTGCACACCCAGTGACACCAGAGTTGGGTAATGAGAAGTGCAACCTCCCCCACCCCTCCCTTCTTAGCAGACTTCACTTTAGTCATGATTTCACTCCCTATTCCCCCCTTCACTCCCCATTGTGGCACTGGGAGGGGCAGGGACTGGAGGAGGGGATGGGAAGGGTCAAGCAAATACCAAACACCCTTCCCCTGCTCCAAGTGGGGTCTCACCCACAGGAAACAGTCCTCCATGAACTTCTCCAATGTGAATCCTTTCCCATGGGGCTTCAGCTCTTCACCAGCTGCCCCAGCGTGGGTCACTGCTATGGGGTGCAGTCATAAATCATAGAATGTCTCTCAGTATCTCAGGTCCAGACTCCTCCAGCCTGGTCCTCCATGGGGTCTCAACCCCACCTTGAAGCAAACCTGTTCCAGTGCAGATTCTCTCACTCATCTCTCTGTCTCTGCCTCTCTCCATGGGCTGCAAGTGCTGGCAGGCGCTTGCTCCAATGCGGGTTACAGCGTATGTCTTCACCTACTCTAGCATGGGGCCTCTCCACAGGCTTCAGGTGGGCTCATCCTTTTCCATGGGCTGTGGGGGGACACCCAGTCCACCATGGTTGGTGGCCCTATCTGTGGCAGGGGGTTGGAACTGTATGATCCTTAAGGTCCCTTCCAACCCAGACCATTTTATGACTCTATGGGTTTCTCCATGGGCTGCAGGGGCATCTTTCTGTCCAGCACCTGGGCAACCTCTTCCCCCTCCCTTCCCTGCCCTTGGGGTCTGCACAGTTTCTTAAATCTTCTCACTCCCTTCCCTGGTGGCAAAAAGCGGCTGCTTGCAGGATTTGTAGAAAGGGCTTTAAACTAGATAGGAAGGGGGAAGGGGATAAAGCCAGGTCTGCTAGAGATCGGCCTGGGGAAGTGGTATTGGGATTAGGAGAGAGGCAAGGGGCTCAGCTGAGGTGCGTCTACACTAACGCACGCAGCATGGGCAACAAGCAAGAAGAGTTGGAAGCCATAATGCGGCAGGCAAACTATGACCTGGTTGCCATAACAGAAACATGGTGGGATTGCTCCCATGACTGGAGTGCTGCAATGGATGGCTACAAACTCTTCAGGAGAGACAGGCAAGGAAGGAGGGGTGGTGGTGTGGCTCTATACGTTAGGGAATCCTTTTCTGCCACTGAGATTGTGACTAGGGATGATAACATTGAATCCCTATGGGTAAAGATCAGAGGAAGGGCTGACAAGGCAGACATCCTGGTGGGCGTCTGTTATAGACCGCCAAACCAGGATGAAGAGACAGATGAGGTGTTCTACAAGCAGCTGGCACGAGCTGCACGGTCATCAGCCCTTGTGCTCATGGGGGACTTCAACTTCCCTGACATATGCTGGGAGTACAGCACAGCACAGAAGAAGCAGTCTAGGAGGTTTTTGGAGTGCACAGAGGATGCATTCCTGATGCAGCTGGTCAGAGAGCCCACAAGAGGAACTGCCCCGCTAGACCTGCTGTTCGTGAACAGGGAAGGTCTGGTAGGAGATGTGAAGGTTGGGGGCTGCCTTGGACAGAGTGACCATGAAATGATACATTTCTCAATTCATGGTGGAGCTTGGAGGGGGAATAGTAAAACTGCTACCTTGGACTTTCAGAGGGCAGACTTAGATTTGTTCAAGAGACTGGTAGGGGGAGTCCCTTGGCATTCAGTCTTAGCGAACAAAGGGGTACAAGAGAGCTGGTTGCTCTTCAAGAAGGAAGTCTTAAGGGCGCAGGAGCAGGCGGTCCCCCTGAGCCGCAAAATGAGCCGGCGGGGAAGAAGACCAGCGTGGATGAATAGGGAGTTACTCTTGAGGCTCCGTGAGAAAAAGAGAATCTACCGCCTGTGGAAGGAGGGACGGGTAACTGAGAATGAATTCAAGGAAGTTGTCAGGATGTGTAGAGGTGAAATCAGAAAGGCAAAAGCCCAGCTTGAATTTAACCTGGCTGCTGGGGTGAAAAAGAATAATAAACTATTTTATAAGTACATTAACAGTAAGAGGAGGACAAAGGAGAATATCCACTCTTTACTGGATGAGGCTGGGAATGTGATCACTGAGGATAAGGAAAAGGCGGAGGTTCTGAATGCCTTCTTTACGTCTGTCTTTAAAGGTCAAACAGATCCTCAGGGTACCCCTCTCTCTGACCTGGTAGTCTCAGCTGGGGAGCATGCTAACTCCCCTGTGATTCTGGAAGAAACAGTCAGAGACTTCCTACTCCAACTGGACTGCCACAAGTCCATGGGGCCGGATGAGATCCACCCAAGAGTGCTGAGGGAACTGGCAGAGGTGGTAGCCGAGCCGCTTTCCATTATCTATCAGTCCTCCTTGCTGACTGGTGAGGTCCCAGAAGACTGGAGGCTTGCCAATGTGACTCCCATTTACAAGAAAGGTTGTAAGGAGGATCCGGGGAACTACAGGCCTGTTAGCCTGACCTCGGTTCCAGGGAAGGTTATGGAACAGATAGTCTTGAGGGAGATCATGCGGTATGTGCGGGATGGCCGGGGGATCAGGCCTAGCCAGCATGGGTTCATGAAGGGCAGGTCCTGTTTGACCAACCTGATCTCCTTCTATGATCTAGTGACCCATCTGCTGGATGAGGGAAAGGCTGTTGATGTGGTCCACCTAGACTTCAGCAAAGCCTTTGACACTGTCTCCCACAGTATTCTCCTGCAGAAGCTGGCAGCCCGTGGCTTGGATGGGTACACCCTCGGCTGGGTAAGGAGCTGGCTGGAGGGCCGGGCTCAGAGAGTGGTAGTAAATGGAGTTAAATCCAGCTGGCGACCGGTCACGAGTGGTGTTCCCCAGGGGTTGGTGCTGGGGCCTGTCCTCTTCAATATCTTTATTGATGACCTAGATGAGGGCATTGAGTGCACCCTCAGTAAGTTTGCAGATGACACTAAATTGGCTGGGAGTGTGGATCTGCCTGGGGGTAGCGAGGCCCTACAGAGGGATCTGGACAGGCTGGAGAGCTGGGCTGAAGCCAATGGCATGAGGTTCAACAAGAGCAAATGCCGAGTCCTGCACTTTGGCCACAACAACCCCAGGCAGCGCTATAGGCTTGGGGCGGAGTGGCTGGAGGACTGTGTGGAGGAAATGGACCTGGGGGTACTGATTGATGCACGGCTGAACATGAGCCGACAGTGTGCGCGGGTGGCCAAGAAGGCCAACGGCATCCTGGCTTGCATCAAAAATAGTGTTACTAGTAGGAGCAGGGAGGTAATTGTCCCCCTGTACTCAGCACTTGTGAGGCCGCATCTCGAGTACTGTGTTCAGTTTTGGGCCCCTCACTACAGGAAAGACATTGAGGCTCTGGAACGCGTTCAGAGGAGGGCTACTAAGCTGGTGAGGGGTCTGGAACACAGGCCTTACGAGGAGCGTCTGAGGAAGCTGGGATTGTTCAGCCTGGAGAAGAGGAGGCTTAGGGGAGACCTTATAGCTCTCTATAACTTCCTGAAGGGAGGTTGTAGTGAGCTGGGGGTCGGCCTCTTCTCCCGTGTAGGCAGTGACAGAACTAGAGGGAATGGTAGCAAGCTGCGCCAGGGGAGATTCAGGCTCAACATTAGGAAGCACTACTTCTCAGAAAGGGTAGTCAGGCACTGGAATGCACTGCCCAGGGAGGTGGTGGAGTCACCAACCCTGGGGGTGTTCAAGGAAAGACTGGATGTTGTATTGAGGGATATGGTTTAGTGGGAGCTAGTAGAAATAGGTGAATGGTTGGACTGGATGATCTTCTAGGTCTTTTCCAACCTTGATAATTCTGTGATTCTGTGATTTTCTCCTAAATGTGATTCCCAGAGGTGCTGTGCCCATCGCTGATGGGCTCAGCCTTGGTCAGCAACGACTCCGGCCTTGAGCCAGCTGGTGTTTGCTCTGTGGGGCCTGCAGAGAGCTTCTGGCTGCTTCTTGCAGAAGCCACCCCTGCAGCCCCCTCCTCCACCAGAACCCAGCCACGCAAACCTACAACACCCACATACACTGTTATTGGAGCTTTGATAGTTTTATTAGCTGTTTTATCATTTTTTCTCTCATTCCACATCCATTTAATGACCCTTAAGCACATGCATTGGCTAAGTAAGTACTAGTACTAGCTATGGCTGGTCTCCAGCTGGGTATGTGATGATTCACTGCAATGTGTGACCCACAGTAGCAGCAGGAATACCTGTTTTGATAAAGGAATAGTGAATCAGTTCACAGTCTTTCAAGCACATCTATGCCATCATCTAGACTTCAAATAGATCAGTCATTTGTCTACATGGAGTCCACTGAGAATCTGTTGCCTGAAATCATCACTTTAGACAGCTCTAGACATGAGGAAGTTTCTGATATGAGAAACTGATTTTCTATGATACAGGGGAAATACAGTGAAATATCATTTTGAAGGGATTTTTGTTTGTTTCATTTTTAAAAAGCAAAAATTTGCTAATGATATTGCACAGCAGTCTATAAAAGGTAAAGAGCCGTTTATGTCTTTTTAAAAAGACAAAGGAATACAAAACCCATGTAGTTCTTTCTGCCCTCATGCCCCTCTGTGCATCCTGGAAACAAATAGAATAAGTTTACCTCAGAAGGATATTCTTTTATTTCAAAAAATCTCTCCTAATTTCACACATTTGCAAAATTGGACCGTTAATCTCATGGAAGAATTTTCTGAAGTTCTTCCATTTCTGTTCAGTCATCAGCACAACAAAGGAAAGAAACAAAACCAAAACAGGAAACTGGAAAACAAAAAAATCACAGCAAAATATTTTAAGAAGCCAGACACACTTAGATTTTCTTCAAAATTTACAAATTAGGGTGTTGCACTATATTTTTGAATTTGTAGCAAGTTACAAAACAAATTGATCAAGGTTTTTTGTGGGGTTTTTTTTTTTCACTAACATGCTAGTCTAAATCAAATTATATTCATGATATAACAGAATGAAAGACCTAATGAAGGCCTCAATGCCTCAGTGTTGATCTAGAGAGGTAAAAGTAGGAAAATGTGAAAAACAGCTAGTATTTCTTGCAGTGAACGAGATTTTCAGACACATTTCATATATGTCCAAATTCCAATAAGTTATTTTATACCTTACTTCCTAATAAGAACAAGGGCTAACCAGTAAATGGTTTCATTTAGTTTGTAGGCAGAGTAGCCTTTAACACTTCAATTGTATACAGACACAATTTCCAGTAGTTCTCAGAAGAAAAAGGCTGATAAGGACAGATGGGGGGGTTGGACCCAATGATCTCTCGAGGTCCCTTCCAACCCCTACAATTCTGTGATTCTGTGATTCTGTGACAGTGAAGCGCTGGCAAAAAGGAGGTAATGGAGATGCAAATTGGTAGTCCTCACAGCTGATAGGTTAAATGACTGCCACAGACAGTAGATTCTATTAACAGCAGTCATGTGGATGGCATTTTCATAGATATGAGGATCTGAGAAGTGCAGTTCAAAAATCTAGAGCCCATGTAGAAAAAGTTTGCACAGGAGTCAAAAGTTAAGAAACCTCTTGTTCTCCTTTAGAGTCTCTCTGTGTATCTGTGAGGGTATGTGGGAGAGAAAAGGAGAGATCTCAAGTAAACCATATCTCTGTGACTCAGTTTCCCACTCATAAAAGAGAAACAATTGGGCACTTTGTCTTTCTTTCACAACATGTGTGATTCCTAATGCACAAATATTTGTCATTGCCTTTCTTCATGCATTTGTTCTGCATAAAACTGAAAATTACTGTTCATTTCCTTAATAGAATGTGTTTCTGTGGCAGCAAGCACTCCATCAATTTTAATCTCAGTTCCTATATTTGAGTTACTGCTGAATAGTTCTTTTCTGGCAAAGTGCAACTTTCATTTCTGTCTTTTCCCATCCCCTATATGTAGACATGTTACATCAAGTCCCTTGGGGTCAGAAGAGACCAGAGAACTAGGCTGATTTGCTAGGCCCCAAGGCTTGGCCTCAGGCGTAAGTATGTACAATCTGAGAGCTTCATTCTCATCCTCAGCACATACATAAACTCTGTTATTGTTAATGGAAGTGATGTACATACACTGAAAGACCAGATATTTTGTTGTTCCTCCATTAAAGAATACAATAAATACAGAGCAAATTACCCAACTGGACTGAAAAATCTCTGTCCAGTTCATGTTTGCAGAGGAGCAATCTGGGATCTAGCTTTTGAAAGAACTTAAGAAATGAGTTCTTACACTGAAATATGCTAGATAGATGCTATTAATGAAAGCTTCCAAGCTCTGAGCAGTGACAGCAGACGATACAAAGATAGCCAGGAGTCAGGTCATGGCATGGTAGGTGTAATTGATGTTGACACAGTGAAGTTGTTCAGCACAAAGAGAGAGAAGGAACTACGGTTGTTTGCATCTCAAGAAGAATCACTCTGAACTGGATTCAGCTCCCTTATGCTCAAGGATATATTGCCTGCAAAGGAGATGTAGTGTCCAGTTCTGTACATTACGTTAAGACAGCTAGTTTACCACCAAAGCAGGGAAGTAAAACAAATAACTATAAATTACCACCCAAAGTCACATTCAAAATCTGATCCACAGTCCTTTAAAATCACTGGGTTTCTTTTAAATCAAATCCCCGATGTCTCATGGTACAAATACCCATACTCCATTTCTGTAAACTTCAATAAGAGCTCTAAATTTATGTTTGAAAAATATTCACAACAGGGATATCAGGAGTGTTACTGGCTTAGTTCAAATCATTGTTCAGTTGTGCAGACTGAGATGAGGAAGAGGAAGATGGGCATTGGTGCTGAGCACTGATTCTCCCGCGCACACGCGGTAAGTGAAATGAAACTGTGCTGGATGCTATTCAACAGCATACCTTATGTCCTGGACTAAACCAGTTGTTTCCAATTCACATGCCTACCAAACAGCTGTATCTGTCTGGGCTGCCTTAACAGAAGATGAATGGAACAGTGACCAGCTCTACAGGTGAGTCACTAAAGATGGGACAAATGAGATCTGATCAGGATGTGTGCTCCACTGAAGTTAAGACTGCAGGCTTAGATCAACATCTATCAACCAGCTGCTGTAGCATGCACATTTACTGCTAGTAATAAGAGGGGGAAGGAAGGAAGGAAGCCTGTGGTTTAACTGAAGGATGAGATTTTTCAAAATAGTATAATTTCATTTGAAATAGGATTCATTGGTTTGAAGTTCTTGGATATCAAAATAATTTTTTAAAAATTACTGTCTCATTATTTCTCTGACAGGATTTAAATAATTTACGTACACATGCAGAGACGAGGCACACAGAGGTGCTATATTTGTACACAAATGGCCCTAAACATCATTGCTTCATGAGAGTTTAATCAGTCTCTAACAAAGTATTGCAGAAGTAATGTCCAGCATTTTCTGGCAAGAGATAAGCTACAAAAGTTATTTCTTTGCCCCTTTAGGGTTCAGGAAGAAAGATGTTTACCAAGGGAGAGGGCAGTTGTATATGGTTTTAGAAAGATTATTCCTCTACCTTTTGTTGTTGTTACTGCTATTATTATTAATATTATTTAGATTGTGCTCCAAAAGTGAACACCCCCCCCAATCACATTTGGATGATTAGGCCACGTTTGGCCTACACTCCACCGGTTAGAAAAGCCTTCCTCCTTTGTATATTCAGAACAAGTTTCATGAGAAGTATCTCAGAAACATCTGCCTTCATTATAATTATATTTCTATTTCAGCTGCACCAAGCTATTTACAGATGAGCCTGTTCATAAAGAGCTTTATAATTAAGCAAACAGAAATATCTTTTTATAGGATGCAGATCTAGGGGTGATAATCACACACAAAATACACAGCAACAGTTGCAAATAGAGTGTTTAATGCTAGTTATATAGTTAGTGATGTGCTCAATAAAGCCTGACATGTCTTTGTTCCTAAATGTAAGAAAATATGGTCTTTGCTACACAAATGTGTAAACTGCCTTTTTCATATACAAAAGGCCATATATTTCAGGGGGTATTGCTTGAAAGGCATCATGAAAACAAGTCCTTATGTCTCCAGTGCCACATGATTACCAAGCTCTTGGGTGGAAAAAGGAGCTGACAGCATATATATGAATTTCAGAAGTGTGACATCTTCCTTATGTATGAAGTGTGACCTGACACTTCTTCTGATGGACACCAAAAGACAGAGAAATGAAATGAGCAAGTATGCACAAAAGGGAAAAAAAAAATCAATTAAAAAACAAAGGCAATCTATTATTTAGCAAAATTGCTATCTAAGGTCTTTTCACAGTATATGTGCTCCAGAAATCCAACCTTATCTGTTCTGAAGAACATCTTTGTCACTTACTTCCCTCAAGATTGCAAACTTGCTCTTTTTCAGCACTTTCTTGAAATTTTTATAACCAATTGTAGCCCAAGAAGTGGGTTTCCAAACTGAACTGCTATGATACACCATATGAAACTCAAGTGTGAGCAACATGCCAAAGAAAACCACACAAAGATTAAATTAAACTATACATGACACCTCATTTTTCAAAAACAAGGTTTTGTTTGTAGGAATTTCTATGGTGGGGTTTTTTTCCCTTCTTCACATTTAAATCATCCAAAATAGATGTCTGAAAGAAGACAGCAGAGAGCAAGCGCCTAAAAATACCTATGAACAGAAGTGATGTGAGTAGAATAATATCTTTGCTAAAAATCTTTGCTAAAATCATGTGGAATCACTGTAATATATTCCAGGTAATCTAAATAGTCTATTTGGTTTAGAAGGTGTTATTAATTTATGTTATTTTTATACACTTGAACAGATTATAAATATTCTGGTGAGATATTCCTAGAAGGATTTAAAAGGGAAGTAAGGGAAGTATGTGGAAAACTTCGGTATTTGTCAATACCCTTTAATATCACAGAATCACAGAATCACAGAATTGTAGGGGTTGGAAGGGACCTCGAGAGATCATCGGGTCCAACCCCCCTGCCAAAGCAGGCTCCCTAGCTCATATTGCACAGATAGGCGTCCAGGCGGGTCTTGAATATCTCCAGTGAGGGAGACTCCACCACCTCCCTGGGCAGCCTGTCCCAGGGCTCTGTCACCCTCACTGTGAAAAAGTTCTTCCGCATGTTGGTGCGGAACTTCCTATGCTCCAACTTGCAGCCATTGCCCCTTGTCCTATCCCCACAGACCACTGAAAAGGGGCTGGCTGATTCCCCCTGCATCCCCTGCTTCAGATAATTATAAACTTTGATTAGGTCCCCCCTTAGTCTTCTCTTCTCAAGGCTGAACAGTCCCAGCTTACTCAGCCTTTCCTCATAGGGGAGATGCTCTAGGCCCTTAATCATCTTCGTAGCCCTTCTTTGGACTCTTTCCAGGAGATCCCTGTCCTTTTTATACCAAGGAGCCCAGAACTGGACACAATACTCCAGGTGGGGCCTGACCAGGGCAGAGTAGAGGGGGAGGATCACCTCCTTTGACCTGCTGGCTACACTCCTCCTGATGCATCCCAGGATCCCATTGGCTCTCTTGGCCACCGAGGCACACTGCTGGCTCATGGCCAACCTGTCATCAACCAGGACCCCCAGGTCCTTCTCCACTGAGCTCTTCTCCAGCAGGTCATCCCCCAGCCTGTACTGATACAAACAGTTGTTCCTTCCCAGGTGCAAGATTTTACACTTGCTTTTGTTGAACTTCATCTGGTTTCTCACTGCCCAGCTCTCCAGCCTGTCCAGGTCTCTCCGGATGGCAGCGCAGTGCTCCTGCGTGTCAGCCACTCCTCCCAGCTTTGTATCATCGGCGTACTTGCTGAGGGTGGATGTTATTCCCTCATCAAGATCGTCAATGAAGATATTAAACAGGACTGGACCCAACACTGAGCCCTGGGGAACACCGCTGGTAACAGGCCTCCAGTCAGATTCTACTCCACGAATCACAACCCTCTGGGTTCGGTCCAACAGCCAATTCTCAACCCACCTCACTGTCCACTCATCTATCCCATGCTTTCTCAGCTTTGCTATCAGGATGTCATGGGAGACAGTATCAAAGGCCTTGCTGAAGTCAAGGTAGATGACATCCACTGCTCTCCCTCCATCTACCCAGCCTGTCATGAGATCGTAGAAGGCTATGAGGTTGGTCGAGCACGATTTCCCCTTAGTGAATCCATGCTGACTACTCCTCATGACCTTCTTCTCTTCCAATTGCTTGGAGATGGCATCCAGAACAAGCTGTTCCATTACCTTTCCAGGGGCAGAGGTGAGGCTGACTGGCCTATAGTTACTAGGTTCCTCCTTCTTGCCCTTTTTAAAGACTGGAGTGACATTGGCTATCCTCCAGTCTTCAGGCACTTCTCCTGTCCTCCAAGACCTGTCAAAGATGATAGAGAGCGGCTCAGCAATCACCTCCGCCAGCTCCCTCAGCACACGTGGATGTAACCCATCTGGGCCCATGGATTTGTGTGCATTAATCCCTTTGAGCCGCTCCTGGACCTCCCCTACTTGAACCAGAGGGAAATTCTTCATTTCCCAATCAGTCCTACTCTCATCCAGTGTCTGTGGGTCCCGGGGGGCCTTTGAAGTGAAGACCGAAGCAAAGGCAGCATTCAATATCTCCACTTTCTCAGCATCCCCCGTAACCAGGACACCCTCCTTATTCAGCAAGGGACCTACATTATCCCTGGACATCCTCTTACTGTTCACGTGTCTAAAAAACCCCTTTTTATTATCCTTTATGTCCCTTGCCAGCTTAATTTCCAAGAGGGCTTTAGCCTTCCTAGTTGCATCCCTACAGGCCCTGACCACATTCCTGTATTCTTCCCAGGTGCTCAGACCCTTTTTCCACGATTCATAGATCTTCTGCTTCTCTTTGAGTTTGCTCAATAGCTCCCTGTTCATCCATGCAGGTCTTCTGCCTCTCTTTCCCCATTTCGTCCTCAAAGGGATGCATCGTTCCTGTGCTTGGAAGAAGTGCTGTTTGAATGCTAGCCAGCTCTCGCAGGCTCCCATTCCTTCAAACAGCGTAGCCCACGGGATAGCCCCCATTAAGTGGCGGAGGAGATCAAAGTTAGCTCTACCAAAATTCAGGGTAGCTATCCTACTTTTTGGCTTGCTTCTTCCACCCAGGATCATGAACTGAACCATTTCATGGTCGCTTTGCCCTAAGCTGCCCCCGACCTTCACTTCCCTAACAAGTCCATCCTTGTTAGTGAAAACAAGGTCCAGCAGCCGCCCTCCCCTTGTGGGCTCCTGCACCATCTGTAGCAGGAAATTGTCTTCAACACACTGCAGAAATTGTCTGGACTGCATACGACTGGCCGTATTGCTTGCCCAGCAAATATCTGGGTAGTTGAAGTCCCCCATAAGGATCAGTGCCCGGGAACTTGAGGCTACTTCTAACTGTTTATATGAGTTCTTATAAGGGTTATGCATGCTTTCTACTTCAGGTTGGTTTTACACATTCAATGTGGGTGCTTTGCCTCCCTGGAGGACCTTTTCTTTGTCCAGAGTGCCTCTGGAGGGAGAGATAAAAGTGGCTAATGTAAATACTCTCTTTCATTCAACTGCATGACCTCTGAAGCGGTTTCTTCATTGCTACACCATGGTTATCAGACAGCATTAAGTAGTTCTTATAATCATGTTAGACAAACAGTCTTAAACTCAATTATAAGATTACAAAAGTGTTCTGATACCTGATTTGTACTGCTGTTTAATTTGGAAGGGTCTCCCAAAAGCGACTTCATTACAGTGCTTGAAACCAAAGACTTGACGGCAGTTGAACACTGATTAAGCATTAATATTCTTTTCTTTTCCCCATCATGACAATCAGTATTTTATTCTCATTTCTCCAGGCTTCTCCATCTGTATCCACCCATTGCCTCTTGCCTTATATTTCAATTGCAACCTCTTGAAAAAAGAGATCTTCCTATTCTCCCCATGCAGCGAAGCATAATGGAGTCAAGAACTGTCACTCTTAGGTACCACAACAATACAAATAAAAAACAGGGCAATATTTCTTCATTCACAGAACTGCACAGAGCAAGGAACTCAAATAGACAATTGTATTATGCAAAACAAGCATATTGTTTCTCTATTATGTTTTCATGCACTAAAAGCAAGCATGTCCTTCCAGTATCAAATGGCTTCTGGTTTAAATTACACGGGAAAAAGAAATATGTCTCAGTGAGGATACAAGATGTATGTTGCCTACAATGTGGACAGTAAAATCTCAGAGAAAATCATTCCTTAAGGGATCAGTGCTATTAAAAATGTGATAGAGACCATATCTCAGATAAGACTGGGCAAGAACCTTGCAATCTGATGACCAACACGATCAATCCCTGAAGCCTGGCTGAGTATGTGACACTTTAGTTAAGATGTGGGAATGCGTGAAATTTGGCAGCCCTGAAATCTCAAGTCTCACACACAGAAAACAAAAAGCATCAGTGGTGTCTGTTCCGGGTTTGTTCCAGTTGTAGCTTCCTAGCACCATTGTCCCTGCCAGACAGACCCCAAATGAACTGATATGTCTAAAATTAGAGCTGCATTTCATTAACTTTTTAGTCTGCAGCTTGTGAGGCTAAGAACATGGTCCTAGGTTTTGTGTGAAATTCCCAACTGGATAAAGTGTGGAAAAAGAAATGTTAAAGAAGAAATTAAAATTGAATTTATTGATGGTTTCCATCATCCCTCTCCCTCCCCCAGTATGAAGTTGGAAGCAATGTAAATGCAGAACATCTGATTCTTGAAGTCTTTGCTCCCAGAGGTGCTGGTTCTGGGTTAAACGCTCGCTTTCTGGCTCGCTCCCAGCCTGCTATCAACTCACATTACTGCACTGTTCCAGACCAAAATCCAACTCCACAGAAGAATGTTAAATGCTAGAAATGGGGGGATTGTAATGGAGGAGCTTTCTATCAGTTCCTTTTGATTGTGGCTGACAGCTGATTTTACATAACTGCTGGTGAGCGTCAATTACTGGTGACTACTGAATCGCCTTTCCGGCTGAACAAGTCATAGATGTAGCTCTTTGCACATCAGGTAAGCTAAAGATTTCATCATAACCACAAAACTGCAAATGAAGACCTGTTGCTATTAAGCCTGAAATGCTGGGTGGAGTGTGTGGGAGATGCTACTGTTACTGCTGTCCCAGGGCCAGCAAGATGGCAGGAGGTTTGAGGTGTTGTCGTATTCTCACGTGTTAAATCATCTGCTCCATGTTGTCCTTATGATGTGGTCAGAGCCTTATTATAGAACTCTTTGATGCAATTCAGTGCAGGCTGGATGAAAGAATAACTTGTAGTAGATAAATATAAAGCCTCTTAACTAGGGTTGTGATGTGTTCTGTGTGGGATATGTTTCATCAGCATATTCATAGCATGCGCCTCTGACAGATCCGAGTTTGATTCTCAAGGTGTGAAAGTGTCAAGCTATCATCAAGTCCCATTTTCCCATGCATCAAGTTTCTCATGTTTATCAGGAGAGAGAGCTATAAAGTTCTTCAGAACAAGTATCTCCAACTGTGACTGCAAGAAGGAAAAGGATGAGAGTTGTAGCTGCCTGTATCAGCCTTCTCCTCAGCCAAACAAGAGGTTTTCACTTCCTTCCTCATGCAAGAACCTGGCAGTGCAGCATTACTCCCGATTTCTTGTTGTCAGTACCAGAAGGAAAGGAATCCAGTCTTCCCATCCTTCTTGAGATGACAGGAAATCCTCATGACAGAAAAAAAGGCATGGAAGGAATTAGCTTGGACAATGCATGTTGTTAACAGTCTATCATCCATATTATTAATGTGCCGTGTGTGGTCTCCAATATCTGAATTGTGGGAATAACAGCAATATTGCAAAATTAATAACTTTTATCATATCTAATTCCTGGAATGTTGTGAAGACAATTTTTAAACTATCCTCACCAGAGAAAAATATCTAATTAAGGCTTCAGCAGCAGTCTTGGAGAAGGTGAGAAGTAGGGAGAGTTAGAATCTGAGAATGAAAGATAGCCCAGTCAAAATAACTCTTAAAACCAAATTTGGCTTATGAGCTGTCAAAACTCTTTTGCCATTGGCTAAGAAAATCTGTGAGTTATCAAAATATGTTGCTCTCTATCTGAGGAAACAATTTTAAAAGCAAGAGAGAAAGAGGAAGAAAAGGGCAGAAAGACTGTCATCCTGAAAGGGAAGGATGAACTCAGAAGGGAAGCCCATCAGGCTTTTTTACTGCCTTTAAATCCAGACCCTGAAAAGGTCCATCATTTAGACCATGAGGTGAGCAGTGGTCTGTTGAGACACAGCATAAGATGAGGGTGACAAAACAAGTAAGAACAGGTCTTATTATGCATGTGTTCTACAACTGAACTGATGTTTTATTTACTTTTTGTAAATGTCTTTCCAACTTTTTACTTAAGAGCTTAACCCATTGCCTGGCTAGAATAAACTTGCACTGCTTTCATTCTTAAGTGTGTTTGGTTTAATAAGCAAGTCTGTGTAAAAATGAAAAATAGGATACATAATAATACATGACCACTGCAGGCAATATTCAGTTAAGCTGGCCACAGCATAGGTGAGTACAGTATGAGACAAGAGAGTGATGCCTTGTGGGCTAAAATGTCATGTCCCATCTGACATTTGGACCTCCAGGCTTTTAGGATGTAGGGATCAAATTGCATGGAGGAAATTCATCTGCTCCTATACAGCCCAGCTCCCTTGCACCATTGTCCCAGCACACCTTTCTAGCAGTATATGACTACAGTCATTTCCCCCACACACAACACTCACTCTGTGCCATGGTCAGAAATCTGGAGAGACAGTTCGTTTCCCCCCACGGCCAGACAGCCCCCAGTGAACCCACACATGAGCAACTCATGAGTCAAGGGCAGCCAGAACCCCAGTGACATCAAGACAGAGCAAGTTGTAAGCTTAGAGGACAAGGAAGAAGTTGTGGCAAGCCGGACAAAATAGCTTTCCTGGACTGCATTAGCCAGTATCCTTTGTGAAAGAATTGATTAATAACAGCTGCATCTTTACTGTAGAAAATAAAGTCCTATTTTATCTATATATATTTGTTTTAAAAGAGCAGAAGGCTATTCAAAGCCGAGTCAATAGTGGCATTACTGGAACTCATTTGGAATGGACAATGTTTGGCCTATTGTGTTAAATTCCTGAGGGTTTGGCTATTTTTGTATCAGATTACAGCTTTATTAGGTACAACTGTTTTTACATTGCATTTTTGTGATTAATGATGCTAAAAGGATTTTGGCATTTCAAATGTTGTACACAAACCTAATGGGCAAAATCTTCTGTAAACTTCTTCTAAGCTCTTGGCAAACTTTCCTCGGGAGCAAATATTAACTCCAGATAGTGTTTATTAGCTTTTATAAAATAATCACTGTAATAGTGGCATGTAATTGCTGGAGGTAAGAGAACATCCAGGCCAAGAATTAATCAAGTTTGAGCTCCTTAATAGAAACAGGTCAGGAACAATTTATGTCTTTCCCAGTTTGTATTTAAAATAATATAATTTTCTTCTGATTTTGTGTCATATTCCAAGAGTGATTTCATACACAACAACAACATTCCCTGAATAAACTGTGTTCTTAACTAGAGATGGGTCTGAACAGCAAAGTTCAGGACCCACTTTATCCGCTGACAAAGTATGGAGGCTTTTGGACTTTAAGCTTTAATTTGCACATTACATGGGGTAGAACAAGCAAAACACTTACATCTGAATCCAACCCCACTGCCTTTTTAACCTGCTGTCCAAAGCTTGAATGTTTCTCTAAGCAGGTTTTAATTTGAGGATGTCCTGTTAGTATCAGACAAACGGCAACAAAAAATTGTTCCTCAAAGAGATAGAGTGGACATACCAGACTCATTAAGCATATGAATTCTTGTATGTGCTAACTTTAATGTAAAAAGCATAAAAGTCTCTTGCAATTGTCCTCTACAAAGTCCCTGCAGACTTCCTCCCTTCCTCCCTTCACCGATGATACTGCTGGGAGGGGTGGCTGACACGCAGGAAAGGAACACTGCGCTGCCATCCAGCAAGACCTGGACAGGCTGGAAAGCTGGGCAGGGAGAAACCAGATGAGGTTTAATAAAAGCAAGTGTAAAGTCTTGCACCTGGGGAGGAATAACTGTCTGTATCAGTACAGGCTGGGGGATGACCTGCTGGAGAAGAGCTCTGTGGAGAAGGACCTGGGTGTCCTGATTGATGACAGGTTGGCTATGAGCCAGCAGTGTGCCCTGGTGGCTAAGAGGCCCAATGGGATCCTGGGATGCGTCAGGAAGAGTGTGGCCAGCAGGTCTAAGGAGGTGATCCTCCCCCTCTACTCTGCCCTGGTCAGGCCCCACCTGGAGTATTGTGTCCAGTTCTGGGCTCCTTGGTATAAAAAGGACAGGGATCTCCTGGAGAGAGTCCAGAGAAGGGCTACGAAGATGATTAAGGGCCTGGAACATCTCCCATATGAGGAAAGGCTGAGTGAGGTGGGGCTGTTCAGCCTGGAGAAAAGAAGACTGAGGGGGGACCTAATTAATGTTTATAAGTATCTTAAGTATGGCATGCAGGGGGAATTGGCCAGCCCCTTTTCAGTGGTCTGTGGAGATAGGACAAGGGGCAATGGCTGTAAACTGGAGCACAGGAAGTTCCGCACCAACATGCAGAAGAACTTTTACACAGTGAGGGTGACTGAGCACTGGAATAGGCTGCCCAGGGAGGTGGTGGAGTCTGCTTCTCTCGAGATATTCAAGACTCGTCTGGACGCCTATCTGTGCAATATGTGCTAGGGAGCCTGCTTTGGCAGGGGGGTTGGACCCGATGATCTCTCGAGGTCCCTTCCAACCCCTATGATTCTGTGATTCTATGATTCTATGCATGCCAGGAGATGTGCTCCCTCAGGCATGTCAAGCTTCATCAAGGCACATAAGTACAGTTTCAACACAGGAAGTGACTTCTACTCATGAGCTCAGCTGACATGGCTGCAAAATCCAACATGCCCAGGACCTTTCTCTAGCTGAGGACAGCACTTGGAATAGTCTGTGTCCATACTCATTTCTCTTACCCTCCAAAGCAAGATGGTTGCATCTCAAATTCTCTCTGAGTAAGTCAGCTTCCTATTCTTGTCTGGGAATTGTCTGGGAGAGTTCCAGTTAGTTCAGTCAAATACTATGCCTGTGATAACCTAACAATTTGACAGCATGGATAACCAAGTTCTGGTCCCTGGTTTAGTACTCTGAAGCTGTTTAATTTGCTAGAAAACAAAGAGGCTTAATGTATACAAGCTCACAGGGAATTTTTTGGTCAGTTTGCTCTGGGAAACAAAGACATCCTTAATCACAGGCCAGTCCTGAAATCTGCCATTTTTCTGTTTGTAAGAAAAGTAAGAGACTTGCCATGGGAGTTTTAAAGCGAGGGTCTCATCACCAACAGCATGAAGTACTCTGCCTAGATAAGCACAATATCCACATTGTGGAAATCCATCCATTCTTTAATGCTAGAATTCATATTTCTATTCAAAAGAGCTCACAGAAGCTAGCCCACTCTCCTTTTAGAATATGTTGAACATCAGCCATCAATCATATTTAATGTATATAAACACCTCTGCACAAAATCTTAGCAGATTCTATTTCAAATAAAACCATTAAGTATAAGCTTTGAAAGTTTTGGGGTTTTTTAAATAAGATTTGCCTTTAGATTTGCCCTGATCAAATCAAAATTATTTCAATGTTATTATTTTCCTAACCCTAACCTTCTAGTGTATACTGTGAAATCACAATACTGTACAGAGGAACACTGTAAATGGATAATGACTCACAGTTGTTAGGCATTACATCATGGAAAGCAGTGTTTCCCACTTGTCAGTACTGGAGCTTCACTTAGAGAACTTGCCATCTCAGTGCCTCACGGGGCTCCCCAGCTCCACGGATGTCAGACCCTTCTATTTCTGCTTTCAGATGTGGAAAAGGTAGTATTAAAAGTAAATATGTACGCCTGTCCAGACTTGGATCTCATCCAGCTCCATGCAGACCCATGCAGGTGTCTCTGAACACAGATCTCCAGGGCTCCAAGGGAATACAGAGCAGAAAATCCGACGGTGACCCTGTCCAAAGCCTGCACAGGCTGTAGGTTAGTTGATTTGCAAGGGCGGTATATCTAACAATTGTCCTGCAAGATAGACCTTACTGGATAAAATATCGTCATAAATTTTTATGATGTAATAAAAAATTTACGTAATAATGTTTTATATTGGCTGGTCACTTTGGGGAAGTAAACATGGACATGTAACTGCTGTTCAAAAACATATTCAAGTACCTAACACTTACATAGGAAGAAGAAAAGAGCACAATAATTCCCAGGAGCTATTCTTCTGTCTGATTCATAAAAATATACATCTCTGTCTTTTTACCTTGATTCAAAATTCTAATATAAAACTCAGAGCAGTTTCCACAGATGGATTCAGAATCTCTTTGTTCACATTTACAACCCAGTTTCCTCCCAGCCAGAACAACTGTGGAGTTACAAAACCAAGCTGTCTTCCGTGCTGGAAATAAGATACCAACTGAGATGAGATGAACCTTGTTTATGTTGGGAGTTCTAACACAAATAACTGTTTTATAGAGGTCCTATAGATAGAATGAAGAAAGACAGAAAATCTCTCAAAGCTGTTGAGAGGCATTTACAAAAGACCACAATAATTCAATTGTTTTCAGTGTTCCCCAGAAAAATCTTTAACAGGCCTGTGAAGAAACAAAAGGAGTTTTCTTCCTCCTTTTCATAAATTGGCTAACCACAATTGCAGCTTAAGCAAAGAATTTACCTTCAGGTAAGAATCTCCACAAGAGAAATGAAAAAGGCAAGAGAGAAAAGGGCCTTTTTCCCTCTGCAGCTGGCAGCAGAGCCAGCCAGCCGTTGTGGGCATCAGGACCACAGCAAATGGCAGCATGTAACAGAGATCCCAAGTTCTCCCTTTGCCATATATATCATCATTCAAAGTAAAAAGTTCATATTCATTCCAAATTATGGCCCCAGTGAGAACAAATGCCTTAGATTTTTATTGCTATGCAATTTTATGTATATAAAAATACAGTGTTCACTGCACAGTTGAGTAAAGCTTAAATTTCTCCCTAGGAAACACATGTAATCTTGTATTTGACAGGACATGACAAATATCATTCATGAATAAAAAAAGAGGGGAGAAATGCAGAGAAAAGGCAAAGGAGACAATAATAACATGAGGTATTAACGTGAACAGACATTCATCAGAAATTACAGGTTTCATCCATTTCTGGTCACTTATTGTAGGCTTGTGGAGAAAAAAAGCTTTTAGAATGAAAGTACATGTCTCAGAAGCAAACATGGCTTTCTGGATGGAACAAGCTGCACAGAAAAAGGCACAGGGATGTAACCCACAAATACACATAGGACAAGTCAGTTTGTTTCACATGTAAAGACACAACCCACAGGGAATAAAAACACCTTCTTTCAATCTGGGACCATCCCTTGAGACCATTTTTGGGGATATCCTAGAAAAAAGCTATACCTGCTGGCATAGGTAACTTTACATCTTGAGCACTGGGAAGAAAATAAAAGCACAGCTACTTGATTTCCAGGCCCTAAAGAATCTGATCTGGGCTTGCTGAGGTACACACTGTGAGAGCCTTGGCTATGACATCCAGAGTATCACACTGAGCAGGCTTGCACACAAAGGTGTGTACGCGCAGACATACACACACACCTCCCCACACACACCCACACACCCAAAGCCACACTTCTGGGGCTGTGCCAGTTTACTTTTACCAGTCAGGCAGCACTGCCACAAGTCACCTTTGCAGCAGTGGTGTCGGCTATGCAATTTTCAGATACACAGAGAAGCACAGGATGACAGTCTAGCTATAATTTTATAATCACTCATCTGGAAGTACATTGTTACACCAGTGTGACACTTAGTCCAGCAAGTAAATAATGTTTACAAAATCCTTTTCTGTGTATTATCTACATGGCACTGAACGTTTTACTGATTATTAAGAATCAAAGTCCCTGCCAAAAAAGGTTCAAAATCTAGATGAAAAACACAAGCTTGAAATAGATTATGTGATAGAAGAAGTAAGGCAAAAAAAAAAAAAAATAATTAGCACACAGCTCTTCAGGTTTGGCACTTTTTAGGGAGTGATAAAAATCAAGCTTTCCTAAAAATGAGAGAAAAATCCTACCTATGAAAGCCACAATGGGAAAGAATTTTGGAATCTTCCATGTTTCTCAGTTATGTTCTTTTTGGGTCTATTTTCATCCACTTTTTGCAGAGCTTTCAGCCTGTGACTGAACTGAAACCAGCCAATGTCTCTTTCTGGTTCATGTATATTAGCTCAGTGCTGTTAGGTTTGTTTCTCCAAAACAGCAGGGTGCAGGGATTTTTTAAAGGTTTCCACAGAAATTAAGAGGAGAGGGATATAATACCTTCAACTCAAATTTATTTCTTTTAATTCATTTTATATGCACTTGGGGCCTAAATAACTCAAGAGTAATTACTGAAAAGTAGCCTATTGTGTGACTTGCACCCCTTTGTGAGCAACTATTGCCTTAACTCCAGATGCAGAGTATTTTGTAACATGACTACACTCCATATTCCCTTTGTGGAGCATACAGACAAGCAGTGGATCTATTTTTCACTCACATGCCAGAATAGCTAACCATGTGTATAGTTACCCATGTATATGCAGGCCAGCAATTACTACTACTAGAAGTTGGTACAAATCGGGAGGCAGACGTAACACTTCACATTTGTCCCTGCAAATAGTAGTGCTGCCTAAGCCTAACCTTCTAATAGATTAAAGTTACTGCTGACAACACAATGTGCTCCTTAATATTTTGACTAATAAGTGCCAGCCTCTGGAAGTGAGGTCTCGAATAACAATAGCAATGGCAAGCAGGAAATTTTAAGCATTCGCTCAAGTTGCTGGTCACTGTCCAAATTGTTACCACTCATAGTGTGGCTTGAAAACTTCAGTACATACATTTTCTTGAACAGAGTTTACTTTGTGTGGGGCAAACAAGGCATCTTACATGAAAAGATTCCATCAGCTGCACAATATACAGTCATGTCGTTACTACAGGTCTCCGGGGCCTGTGTGAAATATAAATGAATGTACAAGTGTTAATCAGAATGAAAGGGCAGAAATGAGGAAAATCTGGAACCAGCTAGCCAAATTTCACTGAGCTAGATAACTACATCTTTCCTCTCCTCATTTTTCCTTTCCATTACAAGCATCTGGGAAAAAAATGAATAAGGTGTGTGGGGAGAGGAAACAAGTCTGAAACTTTTTTCTTTGCTTCAATAAGCTGGAAATCTCAGGATCTCTAAAAGCTGAGGGTTTTTCATCCTCAGTCCAAAGAAAGGAGGCTGGATTTTTTTCAGAGACTGACACTTCTTTATCTTAAAAATTTAATTTGAACAGAAAATGATTGTTATGAAATTAGATTTTAGACAAAACCACCAAACCGGTACTATTTTCAGATACATGAATACTAAGAGGATGATCAGGGATAGTGTAGGTCCCTTGACAAATGAGGTGGGTGTCCTGGTATCGGGTGATGATGAGAAGGTGGAAATACTGAATGCCTTCTTTGCCTCGGTCTTCACTCCAAAGGCCCCTCGGGACCCGCAGATCCTGGATGAAAGTAGGAGTGTTTGGGGAATGAAGAGCTTCCCTCTACTTGAGGTAGGGGTGGTCCAGGAGCGGCTCAAAGGGATTAATGTTCACAAATCCATGGGCCCGGATGGGATACATCCACATGTGCTGAGGGAGCTGGCGGAAGTGATTGCGGAGCGCTTGCTATCATCTTCGACAGCTCTTGGAGAACAGGAGAAGTACCTGAGGATTGG
The DNA here is from genome assembly GCA_020800305.1 of Porphyrio hochstetteri. Taxonomy (NCBI): domain Eukaryota; kingdom Metazoa; phylum Chordata; class Aves; order Gruiformes; family Rallidae; genus Porphyrio; species Porphyrio hochstetteri. The sequence goes on from CM036907.1 coordinate 108,787,068, forward strand.
AGGATAGCCAATATCACTCCAGTCTTCAAAAAGGGCAAGAAGGAGGACCCTAACAATTATAGGCCAGTCAGCCTCACTTCTGTCCCTGGAAAGGTTATGGAACAACTTGTTCTGGATGCCATTACTAAGCAACTGGAAGAGAAGAAGGTCATGAGGAGTAGTCAGCATGGATTCACCAAGGGGAGATCATGCTCGACCAATCTCATAGCCTTCTATGGTCTCATCACCGGTTGTGTGGATGGAGGGAGAGCAGTGGATGTCATCTACCTTGACTTCAGCAAGACTTTTGATACTGTCTCCCATGACATCCTGATAGAAAATCTAAGAGATCATGGCATAGATGAGTGGACAGTGAGGTGGGTTGAGAACTGGCTGTCGGACCGGGCTCAGAGGGTCGTGATCAGTGGAACAAAATCTGAATGGAGGCCTGTGACTAGCGGTGTTTCCCAGGGCTCGGTGTTCGGTCCAGTCCTGTTTAATATCTTCATTGATGACCCTGATGAGGGAATAGCATCCACCCTCAGCAAGTACCTGATGATCCAAAGCAGGGAGGGGTGGCTGACACGCAGGAACACTGCGCTGCCATCCAGCAAGACCTGGACAGGCTGGAAAGCTGGGCAGGGAGAAACCAGATGAGGTTTAATAAAAGCAAGTGTAAAGTCTTGCACCTGGGGAGGAATAACCGTCTGTATCAGTACAGGCTGGGGGATGACCTGCTGGAGAAGAGCTCTGTGGAGAAGGACCTGGGGGTCCTGGTTGATGACAGGTTGGCTATGAGCCAGCAGTGTGCCCTGGTGGCTAAGAGGGCCAATGGGATCCTGGGATGCATCAGGAAGAGTGTGGCCAGCAGGTCTAAGGAGGCGATCCTCCCCCTCTACTCTGCCCTGGTCAGGCCCCACCTGAAGTATTGTGTCCAGTTCCGGGCTCCCTGGTATAAAAAGGACAGGGATCTCCTGGAGAGAGTCCAGAGAAGGGCTACGAAGATGATTAAGGGCCTGGAACATCTCCCCTATGAGGAAAGGCTGAGTGAGCTGGGACTGTTCAGCCTGGAGAAAAGACTAAGGGGGGACCTAATTAATGTTTCTAAATATCTTAAGTATGGGATGCAGGGGGAATTGGCCAACCCCTTTTCAGTAGTCTGTGGAGATAGGACAAGGGGCAATGGCTGTAAACTGGAGCACAGGAAGTTCCTTACCAATATGTGGAAGAACTTTTACACAGTGAGGGTGACAGAGCCCTGGGACAGGCTGCCCAGGGAGGTGGTGGAGTCTCCTTCTCTGGAGATATTCAAGACTCGTCTGGACGCCTATCTGTGCAATACGTGCTAGGGAGCTGCTTTGGCAGGGGGGTTGGACCCGATGATCTCTCGAGGTCCCTTCCAACCCCTATGATTCTGTGATTCTGTGATTCTGTGATTCTGTGATTCCTGGGATGTTTTGGTACTATTCCTGGGATGTTTTGGTACTATTTCTGGGATGTTTTATGTTTATATTTTCCATATAATCTGTAAGAAAATGTAATTCTGAGTCTACATCGCATTGTGTAATGTTCACAGACACAGATCTCGCTGAACACACACAGACAACATAATGTAGTTTTGGAATTATATTTTCTTAAAGAAAGCTTTCAAATATATAGCCTTCAGTATTACACAACCTGCCACTCAAAAATAGTAAACCATAGAATTAGCCTTGTCCATGAAACCTTAATTCAGTCCCCTTTTGAAAAATACATCATGAGGTGGAGCATGATGATATAACTACACCACCTTCAATTTTTGCACAGGGCCCTGACTCATTATACTCATTCTCATGCCACCTTCACTCATTCTGTGATGGCATGAAGTCATGTGTTGAGGATTATTACTTTCCTTTTGGGTATAACATCCAGCCTGTCATCACAGTAAACAAATTGTTCCCAAACATGAGTGAACAGATATGAGTGACACCTTTAGGGCATTAACTGCTGCTGCTGCTGTTGTTGTTGTTAATAATAATAAATATACAAGTTATAAACAAATGAGATAGTAAAGCAAAAATTTTCAGTTAATAAGAGTTTGGTAACTGAAAATCCTGGTTTAAGACACCTAGAACCAGATGTCTCAGAATAATTGATATTTTAGAGCTCTTTGTGTATTTAAACACAGCAACAATTAATATTAGTTAACAGTCTCCATTCCTGTAAATCCATAACAGCATCCCTATAAATAAAGAAGGCACAGTTAGTGACCAAGACTAAAACTGCAGGTTTAAATAATGCTTGCTTAATCACGAGTAAAATTGCATGGACCTCTTGAGCTAGAAGGATGTTGGACTCTTCTGAAGCCCCCCAGCATTTTGTCCATGTGTCCATATTCCTCATCAAACACCCTTCAGCAAGTGCACACCCTGTCTGATACACTAAATATAACAGTGACTCTGAAGTAAAATTGGAGAAAAAATACATACTTGTTTAAATAAAAAAGCAGAGGTGACAGTGTTTTTTTAAAAAAAGATACAAATGCTCTGTAATTAAACATGCTTCATATCAATTTCAGGGGAAAAAAAATCTACCAGTATGGAGGGATGTTTCAATTGTAAACACATTTTCTATAATATTCTGAAATTGGGGCATTTTTTAACACCAGAACCAAAATTTCTGTTTGAAAATTTGCAACTTTTGTAAGAGACAGGCAGTTGGTTTCTAGTCAGCTCTGTTACAGGCTGTCATAATTAGTGTATGGAAAGAGACTGAATTAAAGTTGTGTTGATAAACTTTAAAATGGTATTTTCTTCCTCTTCAGTTCTTCTGTTCATGATGCTAGAATTCTTCCTCTCTCTCATGTCCCACAGATAAAATGACAACCAAAAATACTATCATATGGAACTAAACTGGTTACTGATGTGGTCTTTGGCAAATCTGCAGTAACAACTTTATTCATTTAAGCCAAACAGGTAAACAAGCTTTACAGTAAATAATTATTGATGTAAACTTTATACCCATTTTACAATGGTATTGCAGAACAAAGGAATATGTAATTTCAGCAAAACTGAACTAGGATAAAACCTTAGGAGGAAGATGGCCTGTCTCTTTTGTTCTGTCCATCCACTCAACTCTGGGTTGTTCTTGCAATCTTCCTCTACCTGCACTGCCTGAATGGGAACTGGGGCTCTGGTTCTCTCCACAGCTATTCTTCTGAGACATGACTGCCACTTCCTACGTGCCGAATTTGATACCCATTTAAAGACATATATCCCTTTGCTGATATGTATAGTCCAGGTTCACTTGGAGTGAGGATGTCTCCATTACATCATTCAGTTTAAGAAGAAAGGCCATCAGTGTCTCGCTGTGATACTGGTATTTCCCGTGTCTAAGCACTGATTTCTTAGGGCTTTATAGGTCAGCTTCCTAGTGAATAAGAATTTAAAGGTCAGGGAGGGACAGTCAGGGAAAATTCTAGCTTACATTTTTACTTCTATATATGCATAAACACTGAAAGAGTAGAGGCTGAATTGAATATAAGAGCTGTATATCTCTCTCAGAGTTCTTCATCCAACACCAAAACCTGGTTGGCAGCAAGCAACTTTGAAAACTTTAGGGCATCAGAGCAGCATAAAGCACATGCTTCTTTTGCTCCTATAAGTCCCTCTAATAAAGTATCATGTTTCATCTCAAGACTGAACATTTGCTCAAACACAGAAAAATAACTTGACTGACTATATATAATACCACCACCTAGTGATTTCCTGCAAGAACCACGTGTTATTCCAGCACTGGTGATATAAAATTAAAATTATGTGAGACAGAAGCACTTTAAAATACTTAAACAGGAATACTAATGTATGTAATTTGCTGTACATCTTAAATTGTTTGTGAATTGCTTCAAATTGTTTTCTTAGAATAAAGTGTTCTTTCAATGATTCATGAGCAAGCTCACAGAAGATGCAGAAAATTTTGGAGCAGAATTGAAAGTACTAGAAAGGTTTTTTGCATTACTTAACCTTTTAAAAGGAAGATGATATTGTTGAATTATTTACTTGAAAATGTACCATTATTGCTTAAATTAATTCTTTGCAGCAAAGACACTGTGATTTCATTGATAAAACATATATGCTTTAGGAGAGATGTGACTTGCTTCTGATCAAAGAAGTATCTGAAAAGACATGTATTCATAGAATCATATAGATTCATAGAACGGGTTGAGTTGGAAGGGACCTCAAAGATCATCCAGTTCCAACCCCCCTGCCATGGGCAGGGACACCCTCCACTAGCCCAGGGTGCCCAAAGCCCCATCCAACCTGGCCTTGGGCACTGCCAGGGAGGGGGCAGCCACAGCTTCTCTGGGCAGCCTGTGCCAGGGCCTCACCACCATCATAGTAAAAAATTTCTTCCTATCGTCTAATCTAGACCTGCCTTCTTTCAGTTTGAAGCTATTACCCCTTGTCCTAGCATTGCACTTTCTGGTGACCGGTCCCTCTCCTACTTTCCTGTAGAACTCCTTTAAATATTGGTATGCTGCAATTAAGTATTTCTGAAGCCTTCTCTTCTCCAGGCCTGAACAAGCCCAACTCTTGCCACCTGTCATGGCAGAGGTGCTCCAGTCCCCTGATCATCTTTGTGGCCTCCTCTGGACTTGCTCCAACAGTTCCATGTCTTTCCTGTACTGGGTCCCAGGAGACCCAGTATCTGGAGAAGGAAAACAGCTCATGAGGAACAGACAAAGAACCCCATTTCCCCAGTCCCTGCCCCTCCCTGTGCCTCAATGAGAGGGAAGAAGGGAACAAAATCATGACTAAAGTGAAGTCTGCTAAGAAGGGAGGGGTGTGGCAAGGTGCTTTAAGATCTGGTCACACTTCTCATTATCCGACTCTGGTGTCACTGTGTGTGCAGTGCAGTGTAATAAATTAGAGAGTTTTCTTTCCTTTACTCTGTGTTGAGTCTGTTTTGTTTTGCCCATGACGCTCATTGTGGAATGATCTCTCCCTGTCCTTATCTTGACTCCTGAGCCTCTCAATATATATTTTCTTCCCTGTCCAACTGAAAAAGGGGAGTGATAGAGTGGCTTTGGTGGGCGTCTGGCCTCCAGCCAGGGCTAAACCACCACACCATCCCATTACCAGTCACTGCATTCCCATGCTCAGGACTGAGGCACCACACTATTTCTTGTGAGCAAGGCTGTCATCAGTTTGACTTTTTGTCTCTTTACCTCTGTTTGGCACTTTCCTGTACATAGACCTCAATTATTCCCCCTGCATTTGTGCATTATTTTAAAAATTTGGGTTTCATTTTGATTTAACTTAAAGTTTGGAATGCAAAGACTCATTAAAAAATTACTTGAGATAAATGTTAAGAACCAGAACCTGAGCCAGAATCATGGCTGTCAAAAGTGAATATGATGGTTTCTCTTCCCCGACTGGGTAACCCCTCTTTAGTAAAACTTAAGACATGAATATGTCATGCCATCAAGTCAGGACAAAGTTGCCTGAACTAATTGTGCTTTACCTAAAATTTCCTTCAGTACAACACTATGAAGGGATCCATTCTTCATCTGAAAGCAGCAAAACAGAATGAATAACACGCTAACCAGCATACCTAGTAATCCCAGATCAACACAGCACTGACTTTGCTGCACTACATGCAATCATGAAGCTGTCCTGGACCCCTCCAGTTCAACATTACCTGCACCATGGCCTGGCTAGGAGTGTGAGCTTATAGCACTATACAGTGAAATCTTCTCCACTCAGATATCACCCAGTTGTTTACATTTCTTTGAGAAAAGAAAAATCATCATCACTATTGCAATTTCCATCTCTTTCTGAGACATCTACAGAAGCAGATTCAGCCTGGCTGCTGGCCAGTGGTGGTTGCATGATGCCAGCATTCCTCTTCACCCTACAGCTGAGCACCACAAGGACAGGATGCAATCCCACGGCAGTGACTAATCATGCTGCAGTACCCATAGGAGGCTATAAGAGATTTGTGTGCAATAAGAGCAATTAAAGATCTACAAGACATTCATTTTCTTCTTTGGCCATGGCACTCAGCACTCAGACACTGGAGACGAAGTGTGAGGTGTATGGAAAGCTGTGAGAGATGTGTGGGCTCCTGCCCTGTGTAGACACACATCTTTTTGATTGCTCTCCTTCAGGTAACTCAGTTTCCCCTACTTCTTTTGGGAACATTAATCTATGGTATAGACTGTACCAACTGCAATTTAGTGTTCTAGAGTATACAGACATCTGCATTTTTCTGCTATTTCTCTGTGGCATCTCTCTCACTCACATTCTGATGTCATTTACATTTTCTACCCTTTGTTTTCACAACTCATTTTCACCTTCCCATATGAAGGATATCTCTGGCAGGGGACATTTATATCTTAAGTAACCTAAATGTTTCATTTTGTGCTTACTACACTGAAGTTGACAGTAGTCTTAAAGCAATGGGAAAATGCATGCCCCTGTGTGGCATTGAAAATATAATGTATTGTATGCAGGAACTGCAGTCCCTTAAAGTCCCAATGAACAAACTTCTGCCATTTTCTACATTCCTGTTTGCCCATAAAACTTAAACTTGTATTTTTTTCCTCAGAACAAATTTGAAATGCAAATGAAAGTCTAGAAGAGCACTGGGGTCTGTCTGCACATGATTGAATGGTGGCTTCAAGGAAGACAACTGCCCTATTTTAAGATAGGAGAGAAGCAAAAAAGCTCCTGAGTCTTGCCACCTGTTTTGATCAGTGAACCAGCTTTAATACTATTGTGGCACTACTTTGCATGTTTCCTTTTGAATTGAAAAAAAAAAAAAAAAAAATTAAGGGAAAGGTCTAAAAGAGCCTTGGGTTTGTCAGTAAGAAGGGCTGCCGGGGAAATCCAACAACTTATAGTGCATGCTTAATAAAAAGGTTTTTTCTTAAGAAAAGGAGAAGTTGCTGTACACTGGTTGGGCACTTCCCCTGAGGATCTTGAAACCCTGGGAGATGAAGTGCAAACTCACATGGGAGACTCAGTAGATGGCACTCCTCCCCCTGAGTCAACACAAGGGCTCATCTTTGGGTTAGAAGCAGTTTTTCCAGGGGGATGGAGTGAAATCTCTTCTACAAGAAATAGAATTCAATACATACATATATATATATATATGTACAAAAAACATATATTCAAGTTGCAAATATATATTAAAATTAAACAGACTAGGACCCAACTTGCTTGAAGACTACCTTTCTCCATATGTCCCAGTGTGACCCATTTCCTCCTAACTCCAGCCGTGGCAGTTGGAGTGACAGATGCTGTGGGTCCTGGCATGAACCAGAGGAGCAGACAACAGGCTATTGCAATATGAAATTGCCTTGGAGTATGAGAGGAGTCTGTTAAATCTTCCTGTTTGCACAGCACAGGACAAATGCAGTCCTTCAGTTGCCCTGCTTGGATAATTTCTTCTGTTTGAAAATATGAAATCATCCTCTTGTTCTACCCAGGACATGACTGCAATGTTTGGATAAATAATTGCTGTGTTTGTAAAGAATGTGTAAATCCTTTTGTGATCTTTAGAATCAAAAATCCAAGACAAGTGATTACTATTAAGGCATACAGAGAATATAATACATTAAAATCTAACTAAGTCAGTCCTCATGTCAATAATATTAATTTACCTTCATCATGGATTTTCCATTTATTTCACTCTGCTGATCAACATTTTCTTAATACTTGCTGAAGCACTCACTAATCCAAAAACACAGTTCACATACCTCTATGCTATCTTCCAAATCAGAGTCTGGAATAAGATTGTAACATGAAATGACAAATAACATGAAGAGGGAAAAGTAAGAAGATCTAGAAAATAAAGAAGTGTTGGAACAGATATTAGAATTTTCCATTGCAAATTATCACCACTAACCGGCTGTCTGGGAAACACTCCAACCTGATGTTGTGTTCTCTTTGATAACGTGGTGTTTCTAAGCAACATTTCTAGTCAGCCCATGTGTATGAGTGGTCAGCCACCACTCCGCAACTTCAAAACATGAATTTCTTTTGTTAGATGCAGATCCAATTTGCTCTTCGGTTTTCATATGAAAAATGCAGCAGGCTTTTTAAGATACAGGGATTTTTTTTAAAAAAAAGAAACCATGGTAAATATTGTAGCACATTTCTTCACATATAGCAGCATGGCTAATTTATTCAATAGTACATTAATGAACCCCTTTTTTGTTCTTAAGCTAAGCAGATGGGTATTCAGGTAGCATGTGTTAAAGTCGTCAAGAATTTATGTTCTAATTCCATTCACATAAGCAGCCGAAGGCGCTTCTTACATAAGAATGACAGTGATAACAATTAGCTGGTCTCTTCACTCAATATGTTTCCACTATAATCCCAGATCAAGTATTTTTCTGGACTCGGACCCGCTGAACTAGAATTTCTAAAGTTCGTTTCTTCCAAACCTTGTACGTGAAAAAGATGTGAATTCCAATCCCTCAGAGTCCACGGACTGCCCATCCAGCTTGGATCTATGCTTTGCACGCATTCAAGTGCAAGGCATGTATAATGATTAGGTAATTCATAATTTAATTTTGAAACCATCCCTATGTGACACAAAGCAAATTTAATTTGATATGTAGGGATTCATATCACGGATAAATAAAGAACAGGTTTGTTCCTGTGAACAGACGAGATCTCTCACCCTGGCGGTAGGAGGGAACTGGACATCTTGGCTGATGGATGTTGAGGTAGATAGAGTCCTGCAGACTGCTGACAGGGATGGGAATAAGGCGGAGCCACAGGAAATCACTGTGTTCAGTAAAGTTAGGTACCATTTTCTGCAGCTGTGCTTGTGTCTCAAAGACACTGACTTCAGATGGCTGGCAAGGACAGTAGCATTCCACACTCAGGCAGAAAATATTTTAGATTTCTATAAAATCATCCTATCAAAATGAATATATTTTACCAACTCAGATCTGGAATATGTGCATCCTACCAGTGCTAATTATAACAAGACATATGGTTAAACAGCATTTCAGTTTGAGAGAGTTTGGGGAATTTCTCTACCTATGATTTCTTCTTGACACTGGAATCTTTCTTATGGACATCTGTCAGGATGCAAGTTCCAGCAAGAATGTGGCACACTCACTCCTTCTTCTGATCCTTTGCTTCCATATTGACATAAAACCCACAGTAGGTGACAGAAAAGTTGCTTGCACCTGGCTCATGGCTAAAAATAGTGAGCCATTAAATTTTGATGAACCTCCATTTAAATGGAGCGCACTTGGATAAAAGATGGCAACTATCCAGAGCAAACGGTTATTTCAAGTCTGATTCCCAGGAAAGATAGTAATTGAACTACAGAGTTAGTTACCAAGAAACTGATCATCTGATATGCCTTATCTAAAGATTACCTGGGGTATAGGAAAGGGGCTTACAGAAGTTGTTTTCTCTGAGATCACTTCATAGGAAAGAAAGAGGAAGCATTCAGGACAGAGAAAAACTCAGTGACTCAGATCTGAAATGAGACAAATGTCACAGACAACACAGAAAACTCTGACCCCAGAAGAGAAAACATCCCAAAGTAAGGAGGAAACTGAAACAGGAGGCTGAACATGGGAATGTTTTGTCCACAGATGTGTACTTCTAAGACATGCTGGTTTTTGCTACCTGCCTGTTCACCTCATCTGTCCCATAACTTTGAGAGCGGAAAGTGTAAATCTATTTTCAACACAATGTGGAGTTAATGGAAAAAGATGTGCATGGAGAAGTAGGGGAGGAAGTGATGGGTTGTAGGAGTCTTGCTTCCCTGAAACAATAGTAGATAAAAGCATATCAAAGTCTGCCAGAAAGAGACGCTAAATCTTACTGAGACATAAGAAAGCTTAAAACATTTAGATATCTTGTAATATTACCCAAACATAGCCGCTTGGCATGTACAAAGGGAACTGAGTTTTATCAAGGCTGTGACACACGCAGTCCTAGAAAAATTAATTCATTTAGCCTGCAGCTATGTGTTCCTTGCTTAGCACACAGGCTCCCCTCGCTATAGTCACAAGAGTAATTCTGTCACATGCTCTCCCTTTCACAACAGGCAGTCTTCACGTAGGCCTGAATTTTAGATGCTTATGTGGACCATGCTAAGGCACAATACATGTAGGGACCTTTCTGACCTTCTCTGAAGCATCCACCGGGGACCCAAGCAGTCTGTGGACTCCCTGAGTGCTGTGGGGAAACGATTCAAGGCATTTGGTGGCTTTTCACAGCCACATGGAGGCATGACCAGACAGATCAGGGGTGCAGGCATCATCCCTCCCTCAGTCTGGCTGCATGCACTGGGGACATCTCTCAGCAGTGGAACAGCATTTTATAGCCTTCTCCATCAGTCCTGGGGTTCCCTGTATCTTCTTGGAGAAAGACAATCTACTCTGGAGACTTACTGAAACAGCTGAAGATCTGCATCATGCAGTCAACATGTCTATCTTTCAGCATGCAGCATGAGCAGAACTTAGGTGGCATAGCTCATAACACAGAAACCTCATTTAGATTCCTGAAATTAAAACAATGGATGTCGGTTTAATTATGTCCAGTGGGAAAGACTAGGAACACAGCCCCTGGAAAATACAGGTGGAGCTTAAGCAATAAAACTCATGAAAGAAATTAATCTGTAGAAAAATCATCACAAAGGCACAGAATGAATTCATAGTTAAACGTAGAGATGAATGAAGTATTCCCAGCAAACAGTTAATCTATGTAAATTAATTTTTCATCTCTTTTTTTAATCTGGTGCTGAGTTTCATGAGTGGTGGGGATTTCCCACAAATATGTTTGCCACCAAATGCTGTGAAGAGATCTGTGTGACAGTTCCTGTGACTGAACTTGGGAACAATGGTGCGAAGGTCAAACCGAAGGTCCATCTAGTACAGTGTCTTTAAATAAGAGCAAAAAAGCAGATTGTTAAAGAAAGTGCAAGTGCTAAGAAAACAATATGATATTTTGTCTACCATATCATTCCAGCTTCTAGTACTGTGTAGATAAGTGACTTCATAATCCAGATGTTGTAACTTTGTGGTTAGACTGCTTGACTGATTTTCTGCTTGTGATTTCAACTGGTCACTACATCTGTGGTTCAGACCATGGGCTCATTTAATTTCCTTCTCTCATGAACATTTCCATGCTTTCTACCATGCAGGCCACTACACATGAAGTAACTTTTACCTATATTACTCCATTTGATTTTCCCCATCTTGAAACTCAACATTATTCCAGAAAACCTCTGGGAATGTAGCAATGAGAAGATTAACGAATGTATCTTTCAAATTGTTCATGTGCTCTAAACCTTGATCCAAAATTACATTGTTGACTAAGCAAAAACCAATATTGATTTGAGTCGAGAACACAGTACTTCTAATGTGATTTTGTTTTGAGAGATGCCAGAAAGTCTCAGGGCACTTGAAAATTCAAAAGTCACAGAAATTGGGATGGAACATCAGATCCTATGTTACTAGGTTTGGTTCTCTGATATAATTAAAGTAATAGTGTTTTCATTGCAAATACAAACAGTTGTGAATTTGACAATGACATCTGGAATGATTATTACATCATGTGCATCAACTTGTTTTTTCCAGTTAACACGCTTAGTGAATATTCACAAAAATCCAGTACATAGTCAGAATGGAGTTTAGTATAATAAACATTAAACTCCCTTTTGACAATCTTCATCATTCTCTCTAGTCCCTGATTATGCCACTGAATACTGTGTAAAGAGTAGAAGAATCATCAAAGCTCCAAGAAGTCATTCAAACCTCTCTGGGTGTTTGATATACTTGTCTCTTGACATTGAGTCTGTACATATGAAATCAAGAGATTGGCTTACTACAGCATGCATGACACCTAAACTTGAAATTCACCAAACAGATCAGAGTCTTAAAAGATTCTTTTTCCCCATCTTTGAAAATCGAGTTGAAAGGATAAATAACCCATGTCACAACTGATCAGTCTGGCAGGACTGCCATTTGTCATTCTCCTTACTTATTTTCTCCAAAATTTTTTTATCATATACCATAGGGTGAAGCCATCCTCTCTGGGAGCCATTTCATTTTCTCTACCAGACAGCTATTGAAGTCACAAAGCCATTTTCTATGTCTACCAGCTTTTCTGTCAGTTCCCATTGTTCCTTTTAAGCTCTCTTGGTTTACAACAGACTTCACACCTTGATTATCTTCCCCTGCTCACCTCAGTCTCCACCATGTTTTCCCTCCCTTTTCCAGGACCAGTTCAGATCTAAGTCTTTCAGTGGCTTTTCACAGCCTGCTGTAAGGAACTTCTTGAGGTGGCCAACACGCCAGCTAAAATAGATACCTTCTGCTTTTTCACTCTTGCAGTGAGAACCTTGCAGGCAAACCCTCCTCTTACTCTCCTGCCCCAGGCCTTTTCCTGTACTTAACTGTCCTCTTCTGGTTGTTCTCCCTAGTTCAGCTTTTAAAGGTTCAGTCTTCCTCCCCTCTTTCCTATCCTGCTCTCCCAGCTCTCTGCTTTTGCCAAAATATCTTCTCATGTCCCAGAGGGTCCCCATACCAGTTAACTGACTTCTCCAAAGAACCACTACAAGCCTGTGACCCCCCTCCTGCCCCTCTTTTTCCAGTTATTAGATTCAAGCCTCCCTAATCAGTTCCAGTTGAGGTGCAAATGCTCAACCACAGGAAATTACACTTTGGTTTATTTGGCATCCCTCTGACGAACACTCCCCTACTTCACAGGATTGTACAGGGTGAGTCCTTCCAGGATCAGAACACTTTCCGAAGTCTTGGTTTGATTATTTAAAATATTTCAGGGTGCAGAATCAAATTTTATTCTTAAGATGTTCCTATTCTTTTAGAAGTCAGGACATACTTTATTTGAACCTTCCGCCTTGGTGATCAAGAGATATGTCCTAAACACCTTGGAGCTCCTTATGTGCACAGAGTCAATTAGAGCATGAGCAAGTAAGATTCAGCACCTTCAGGCTCTCTTTGCAGTCATGAGGTGGTACATGCCCTGACAGCACCTCTGCAAACTGCATTGCTTTTCCTGCATGGCATTTTAAAAAAAAAATATAAAAATTCCATTGCAGGCTTGTCCCTTCAGTGTGCTTAGTGTTAAGCACATAAATAGTTTAAATGATGTGAAAGAAATCGCCTACATGCCTACACATGTGATTAAATGCTTTGGTGGATCAGGCCAGAATGCCAAACACATTGTTGGATCAAGCAATGACTGTGTATATAAACAAGATCTTTACAAACTAGCACAAACATAGCACTTATATTTCTTTAAGAATCTCATAATGGAGTTCAGCTCTGGCCTAAATGCATTGACTTTAGCAGGAAAAGGCTAGCAATGGTTTTAGTGTTGCTTCTTTTTTTTGATGTAAAGACAGACTGGTTAGGTAGAAGCCCGTGGTTCTATTTTTATTAGCTACAGACATATTTTCTATTGTCTATCGCTATAGACAATTTTGTGTGATGATTTACAGTATTGGCAACACGCAAAAACTTTGAAAATATTTGGATTTCTATTTTTACCAAGGTCTGATGACTTTTATGAAGGATAGTGTTTGTGTTGTTGGCCACTGGATCCCGGCTAAGAACATCGGAACATTATCCTGCCCTGCCCTTGCAAGCAATGAACTCTTTTCCAGTCTGTAAAATACTGGTGTTTTGTGGTTTCCTGAAAGGGAGATAACACAACTAGCTGTGCCTCCTCCCCCTGAACATGATGTCAGGTTTGTCAGTTTGTATCAGAGACTGCAGTGCCAGCCTCCCTGCAGGCATTAGTGTAGAATCAAGGGAGGAACCATTATTTAATTTTATTTTACCATCATGATTGCACCACTGAAAGCAATCTCCCACTGGTATAGCTCCAGTAATAGTTGGCCTGTTAGACACCACTCCACGCACCAAGACAAGTAGCAGCGATGCTTTTATAACATCAAAAGTAAACAGGGATTTACACGTACTATTTTGATCTTGACCCTGTTCCAGCTTCTTAGCAGTTTAATTATTTTTAATAGTTGCGATGAATTTTCTTAAATCTTATAGCACTTCTTGTTATGCTTCTATTTCTGTATTGCAACATATCACAGTCTTAAATGGGTGTTAAACTACTCCTCCCAAAAGCCTCCTGGTAGAATTGCCAAAGGTTTAAATTTCCTACTTTAATCAGACATTTATTCTGCACTTCGAGAAGACAGAGCTTCCATTGATTGCAATAAATTCACATAACTCTGTAGGCTGAGAAAACCGATTAAAAAGTACAAGTGACTATTTTTATAGATGGCTTCAGAAATATTCCAGCTTCTCTAGTGCTCACCTCCTATGAACGCATGGAGGATCTGTGCACCTCAAGCCTGCTAGTGTTTATGAGAATGATCTCTGTGAGCGTGCTGTCCGTAGCTGGGAAAGGAAGAGGCTCCGATGCTCTTGTTAGCATTCTCCTTTGTTTCTGCCCTCTCCAACTCAAATGCTTTCTAGCTGTTTTGCTGGCAGCTTCAGCAGCATTAATGCATTCCAAACTAGAAAAGTTTCTACTTTAATATCTTACAACTAGCTCAATATGTACTGACCTCAAACCCAGGATAGTAGTAATTTGATATTGCAGCTCATTATTGTTACTCCCAGCAAGTTTCCCCTTGAAAGTGCCTGATGCTTCCCCCTCCCTCTCACGCGCACTCTCCCACCCTCCATTCAGAATTTGTTTTTAATTGTTCAGGAGAGAAAATTCAGACTGTGAGCCAACAATATATTTCCAGGGGGTACAAGATATTAATAGAGCTACATCGTGGCCCCATATATTGTAATAAACTGTGCTGTAATTTGTTTACCCACAGTAGACAGTAACTAACATTCAGATAAATGGAGTTGGCGCCTGCAAGATTTATGATATACTTCTGTGCTTAGCAATGTTTAATCAGGGAGTTAAAATATTACAGTGTAAAATCCTTTACAAGCATGCACAAACAGAGAACTACCATTAGAGGCTTGGCAGACATACTCGGTGTCAAATAGTACCTCCAGACACTCTCAAAACACAAAGAGGAATATTCAAAGCAGCTACTAACTGACTAGCATTATTTGAGAACCACGTCAGAGATCATTTTTTTAGGGGGACTTGCTTTTGAAGTGACAGAATGATAGGCAGGGACAAGTGGGCTTGTCTGCAGAGCCCATCAAGCTGAAAGAAGTTGGGGTGGGTGGAAAGCGTGGAGGTGGGGGTGGGGGGAGGGAGGTGAATTTTGGTCAAAAAAGGTGGTAGATGCCTGTCACAGAGCTTAGTGTGTTTGGATAAGACAGGCTAGCATGTGGGGGGATCAGCATGAAGCATCACACCTGGAGGAAAAGACAACTAGCTCCAGCCTCAGTGCCATAAGCCTGGCTCCACAAAGTCTAGCCAACATCTGGAATGGATATCAAGAGACACAGTGCAGCCCTGACTGGCGCTCTACTCTACCTTTGTACTTTTCACTGCAAATTGAAAAGCAAAACAGACATCAAGGATATATTTATATAACTGTCTTCAAGCTGCATTTTCTACTCCCATCTGCTGCACATGATAAGTTTCAAGTGTTTTCTAATAAAAAAAGGATTTTTTTTTTTTGCTCCTTGTTCAGTATACAGACTGACCTTTTTTTTTTTTATTCACAGTTTTAAAGGAACAGTAAATATTTTACAGCCAGAGGAAGTGTCAGCACCATAAGACTTTCTGCTATTGACATTATTTAACCACGCTGGCTATTGAGCCAAATGTGACAGGGCATGAGCTTGTGCACATGCAGACACTGCATTTGCCTGAGTGTGCAAACAAACTCACTCGTGTGCATTTGTATCTGCACATGTGTTTTCAGGAAGAACATTCCTCTGAGTTTTTTGCTTTATTTTCATATCATGTTGTTATGTTGCTCAAAGGGGGAAAGCAACCCTGTACGTACAAACAGGAGACCCTGTGGTAAACCACTCTCTAGGAGGGATATGCCAAAGGAATGCAGCCACATTATCAGAAAGGCTCTGTTTTCTCTGTGTACTTTCCAGCTACGTAGCTGATGAGACCAGATCAGCTTTACAGTCAGATTGATTAATCATGAGGAAAATAAACACAATGAGAAATGGTTACATTTGACTGTGAAACTTCACTCTCTGACCATATGGCACCAAAATAAGTCCAGCCATGCACGGGTTTCAGCAGAGACATGGGGAGCATGGCGTGATTCTATCCTCAGAAAAGGCCAGCTAGACTTGGATATTCCAAAATACATTCTGGACCACATGGGCAATGACATGTATGAGCAACCATGGGAAAGTGCAATTATCTGAGATAGTCAATTTCAACCCATGAGAGACAGCAGGAACCAGAGATACTCATCAACCCTAAAAAATATCTCTTCTCCAGTATAAAGCAGTGAGCACAATCTCTATCTACCTCATTTATGAGTATAGCTGCATTTGTTGGAGTTTTACTGGTATAAAATGTTTGGAAGAATGCTCTTATTTGCTATTACTTGTTGCTCTCATGAGAAAGTAAATCATACAGGGAAAACTTTGTTTCTTTCCTTCATATTATAAAGTACTATTTTCAGCTGGTTTAGTAATGTGAACAGGAGATGAAGATGTAAAACCTCCAGTTCTGTTGTGACTGCACCAATTCACCTTATACAGCCACCTTATAGAGAATTATTGAACATCTCTGTCTATTCCTTTGTAAATATATATAACTCACCCATTACAGGGAGAATGTGAGGCTTAAATAATGGTCCTAATTAAGATAATCCTGAATTTTGTGTTGGAAATTCATTGCTGTGCTATGCCCATTCACTGAAGCAGAGATATTTTTTTCCATGGAAAATGATATGTTTTTTTCATCAAACAGCCTACAAAGAAGAACATTTTGTCGTAAAAAAATTTATTTTTGTAATAAAAATATTTTCAAAAGTAAAAAATACTGTTTTCACCAACATTTCTTGTAGAAAAACCCCATCATTCATAACTCATTCGTAATATGCTTCAGCTGTTTCAGTGAATAAGCCCAGTATAAGAACAAATACTGTATTTATAGCATATAAAGAAGTCATACACCCTACATTGTGAGACCCCATGAATTTCAAAAAAGCTAAGAGTTGTTCTTAGCTGAACTTTTCTAAAATAATATCAAAATTAGTGCAATCTCAAAAGCATATAATTTCATAACATCATGAAGCATCACACCTGGAGGAAGAGACAACTAGCCCAAGCCTTAGTGCCATAAGCACTGAAAATCATTCATTGTTAGCTAATGAAACATATTTGCCCTCTCCCATAATATGCAGTCAAACGCAAATATCTGTATTTCATTTCCTGCTGTCTTAGCAGCAGCAATTATTGTGTCAGGTAGCTTTGGGGTTTGGGGGTTTGGTTTTTTATTTGTTTGTTTCTTTAAATAAAAGCCTATAACTTCATTGAATCTCCCAAGTTTTATTTGGAAAAGAGGGTGAAAGGATCTGTGAAGTGAAACTCAGAGTGCTGGTAAAGCTGGTGAGAAATCACAAAAAGGAGAAGCCTTTTATTTGGCTGAAACCAGTCACTCTGCATGAATCAGGCAAATTTCACAGTCAAAAAAAAAAAATTGCTTGCTCTCCTAATTCCGAAAATACGGTTTTCCTTTGAAATCTCACTGGCAAACTTCAGGCATCTTCCCAATGTAATTTTAGAATTTACTACTTCTGAATCTATGGTCCCAAGTGAAGTTATCACAGCAAAAGTAGCATATGACAAAAGATTTGCACGTGCTTTTAATATGGAAACTGTGTGGAAAGAAACTCTAGGCCAGTGTTTGGACATAAAGAAGGAAGTGCTTTCTCCTTTTCATATCTAGACCATTTCACAGCAGCTCTTGAGATGTGTTTTGCCATACATACCCATTCAAAATAAAAGCTCCTTGAGTTTGCTTTCCGGAGAGTGAGACATTTCTGGTTGCCTTTCAACAGAAGGGTCGTAGATCAAAGGAGGAGCAGCCAGGTGGGTCAGAGGGAAACACCACCATTTCCTGAATCCCTTTACTTTTTTGCAGATAAACACAAGATAGCTGTAAAAGTTACAACCATCTAATGTGTTTGCAAGAGTAAGGAGGAAATAGAATTGAACAAATCTGAAGAAATAGTACTATATTTCTAAATTTTACAATTCTTCAGTTTCTTTAATAATAAATATTGCTATAGTGACTTAGAACGTGTCCGATTACATCTCTGTCATATGTGTGTATTTGTATATGTATTGTCTCATTTATTAAATTTGAATGGAAAGAGTTGTTCTCCGTGGAAGGTCTAAAGAAAACAGAAAGTCATCTGTACACAGTTCGTAGTGAGAGGGAGGGTCAGCAGCAGAATGTGCTACCAGGTCATCCTGTTCTACGTTGAAAGTAAGGAAATTAGCATTCTATCAGATTAGCCATACCGTGCTGAAAAGCACCATCTGCAAATTCAGTATCAAGATTACATTACACCCCTAAAATATGCTGAGTGAGGTTCAGTTTCTGAACTTGTTCCTCCCTCACATTTCATGTGGTGTATTTCTCAAACAGGGAACCTGCTCATTCTCTCTGTTTACCAGTATCTGCCTGATAAAGTAGAACTGAAAACACTGCGTTGTACTGGAACATGAAGAAGTTCGGAGTTCAAAACAATTGCTTGCTACAAAAATAAAGGAAGGCCTTTCCTATGAAGTCTATGAACTCGAAACAGGGATACAGAACTAGTCGTTGCCAATAACTTTAACTTCATTTATCTATATTTGGCAAAAATTGTGCTGCAGCTGGAGATGAAATGCTGAGCTAAATAACTGCAGCGACGTGAGCTCCAAAACAGCAATTACTAAGCTGTGCTGCCTTGTGTAAGATTTTACTTTTATTTATTGTATTTAAAGCAACTCTCTAGCTATGTCCAGTACAACAAGAACTGCCTGATCAAATAATGCCTGATTGCAAAGCATCTCAGCTCCACTGTCAATATAGTTAAGTCTTTAGCAAGGCAAACATATCTTTCATGAAGCCAGATTAAAGTGGTGTGCATGGTAGTTATACCATGCTACATAGGTTTTTATTGTCTCTAATTGCAAGGAGTAACTGATTTTAAAGCTAAACTTAGCTTATCACCAACGCTGAATGTACGAAAATTATTTTTCTTATTAGAAAAGAAACTGATAGTTTTAAGAGGCTGAAGGAAAGGGGCACACAAGTCCCATTACCTATCATAGTGAAAAATTCCATCTCTAAGGGCTTGGTTGTTTAACCTTCACAATTACAAGAACAAACAAAAAAGCTTCTTAATAAAGCTGTTGGAGAAACTGGATTCCAAGATGATTTCTATTATCTACCATTTTAAAAAAGAGGACAAGCAAGTTCAAAGTTTTGTTCTGCAGTGTCATCTCTTTCTTCCTGGTTGAAGACTGTTCTGATGTGTGAAGCCCCAGTAGCTGTAATTGTGGGTGTTCTCCAACATTATCTAACGCCACATGTGTGTCCTGCTACAACAGAGCCTCACAGTGGCTTCTGTCTCAAGCACAAAGAGAAACAATATTGAGTTTCACTGTGCATAAACAGCTTCATCTTTGGAAATGTTGACATTTCAGAGAAAGAAAAGGAGAAAACAAAGGGATATGTGAGTATTCTACTAGTTGTTCTAGAAAAAGGATTCTGACCCCATATAGCTCATTCCCAAAAAAGTAACGTGATTGAAATAAGTGCCAGAAAAGCTGACTAATTGCCTGGATTCCAAAGGTGACATATTTTTTTCCAAGATGAGGCAGTATTACTAGTAGTTTTCAGTCCCTCAAACAGTGGATTTTGTCCTCATTTGCCACATTTCTAATTCCTTTTTGCTTTGCATCCACAACCAGAAATCCTGACACAGAGCCTTTCCTTCTTCCAATTTCTTGGTTGTTCATGAGCTTTTTAACCAGCATAAACTCTTAAATATTTCAGTCATTTTCTAAATCCAGACAGCAGCATTTCTTTGCAAAATACGGCCTTTCAGCAAATTGTTCCCGAAAATTTATGGTCAATGGATCATTGTTGTCATTCAAATTGATCAAAAATTACTCTCCATTCTTACAGTGTAAGTTCTACATCACTGGTGACATTTGTTCTAGATCTTGTGATTCCACCCTCTGCTAAATTGCTTGATTTCTTGGTAGAAGGAAAAGGAAAACAACATGAAGCAAGCCAAGGCAAGGAATGCATGAATCTTCAGAATTCTTGATGGAACTTATCCATCTTTCATTGATGGATATAGCCTGTCAAAGCTTTTCTTCTCTATTTGTCCGAGCTCTTGCAGTTCCATAGGCACAACACAGAAATATTTCAATGTGTTAACCTACAACTGCCTCACGACTAAAAATCATCTACAAGCTATGGCTGTTCTCATAGCACTTGTTACTCACTATAAGAGACCATTCAGAATGGAAATAGGAATTGCTAAATTCATTAATCTAGTAGCTATATACATCCCTACACCAGCTCTGTTGTACCAACTGGGAAACTAATGCCAAAGTCCCTCTAACTTTCTGATACTCAAGTCTGAGTAGGTCAATGATCAGCTGCTCTTCACTTCCAGGTCCTGACACCTTGAAGGACATCAAAACCATAGGCCTGTGACTAGCGGTGTTCCCCAGGGCTCGGTGTTCGGTCCAGTCCTGTTTAATATCTTCATTGACGACCCTGATGAGGGAATAGCATCCACCCTCAGCAAGTACCTGATGATCCAAAGCTGGGAGGGGTGGCTGACACGCAGGAACACTGCGCTGCCATCCAGCGAGACCTGGACAGGCTGGAGAGCTGGGCAGGGAGAAACCAGATGAGGTTTAATAAAAGCAAGTGTGAAGTCTTGCACCTGGGGAGGAATAACCGTCTGTATCAGTACAGGCTGGGGGATGACCTGCTGGAGAAGAGCTCTGTGGAGAAGGACCTGGGGGTCCTGGTTGATGACAGGTTGGCTATGAGCCAGCAGTGTGCCCTGGTGGCTAAGAAGGCCAATGGGATCCTGGGATGCATCAGGAAGAGTGTGGCCAGCAGTCTAAGGAGGTGATCCTCCCCCTCTACTCTGCCCTGGTCAGGCCCCACCTGAGTATTGTGTCCAGTTCTGGGCTCCCTGCTATAAAAAAGACAGGGATCTCCTGGAGAGAGTCCAGAGAAGGGCTACGAAGATGATTAAGGGCCTGGAACATCTCCCCTGTGAGGACAGGCTGAGTGAGCTGGGACTGTTCAGCCTGGAGAAAAGACTAAGGGGGGACCTAATTAATGTTTCTAAATATCTTAAGTATAGGATGCAGGGGGAAATGGCCAGCCCCTTTTCAGTGGTCTATGGGGACAGGACAAGGGGCAATGGCTGCAAGTTAGAGCATAGGAAGTTCTGCACCAACATGTGGAAGAACTTTTTCACCGTGAGGGTGACAGAGCACTGGAATAGGCTGCCCAGGGAGGTGGTGGAGTCTCCTTCTCTCGAGATATTCAAGACTCGTCTGGATGCCTATCTGTGCAATATGAGCTAGGGAGCCTGCTTTGGCAGGGGGGTTGGACCCGATGATCTCTCGAGGTCCCTTCCAACCCTTATGATTCTGTGATTCTGTGGTCATGGTTTGACTTCCTTTGCAGACTCACTAAGAGATGACAGAACTAAACATTTCAACAGCCATTGCTTTAAACTCAGTAAAACAAGTAAGATGAAGCTTTCCAGTATCATTGTTAGTGCTTTTTCAGCCTCTACTTTATGTTTTTACATCAAGGAGCTCATATTTACATGGACTTGGTGCTAAAAGAGAGAGACTGCACACATACTTCCAGGGTAATCCAACTTGCACGACAGGCTGCTAGAGATTAACTGACTGGGTGTTACTGATGCTGACAGTGATGTATAGCTCTCTACTTCTACTTTAATAACTTACGGCCATCGCACATGTTGAATGTTGTTTGGGCTGTGGTGTTTCAGCATAACATGAAGCAGGAACTACAGCAACATATAATTTACAATGGAGAGTCTACGTTTCACTTTCACATATAGAACACATAGAATTCTTCCTTTTAAAGTAAAGCTTCCTTCTCCATTCATCGCACAACACTAATCACCACCACTTAGGCATCTTAAAGAAAATGATGTACCATGTATGAGAAAAACTGACAGGGCAAACGACTGAAATTGAACACATCTGTACAAATTGTGAAGAAACTGCAGGACTGTTATACAAACAATAATAATGGCAGCCACATTTCTTTTCTAAAAATGGAATAATTCCCCAGCCATTTACAACGGTTTAGTATTTATGCACCTCCGTAAGTCTTCAAACCACTCTGCCTGAGTGATTCTCAGACCTAGATTATGGTTCTGTTGTTTTGGAAAGATAACAGCTAGTCAAGGACATAACAAAACAGCAGCCTAACTCCTATTTAGCAGGATAATTGCACTGAGGAATCTTCTCCTTGCTAATAAGGTTATATTCTGTTTGAGGAAGATCTACATGCACACAGATCTCTGATTGCATTTACTCTTTGCTTTGAGATCTACTCTCCATTATCCAATTCACTATTTTTTATATCTTATATACCTTTCTTAGCTGTTAAACAGGGAAAACTATGGTGTTGAAACTTGTCTTAATGTATATGATTACCATGGTGATGGAAGCATTTGATATCTTCTTCAAATTCCTGATACGTATTGTCTGCTGCACTATTTTCTACCCATGTCGACAATGTCACTTCTTTTCCCAGTTTCTCTGCAGTAGACTGGACAAAGTCTACATCACCTCCACAACTGGACAGATAAAGACACAAGACAACACTAAGCCTGCTAAAATAAGGGGCTGCTTCTGGAGCAGAAAGCATTTCAGATGAAAGCCAAGGGGTAAGATAAAAGCAGCCCATAGTTTGTCCTACTCCAGTCTCAAGAAGGCACCCTGTTTTGCCCTCTTCAAGACCTCCAGCTTCCCATGGGTCCCTGACATCCTATTTTCCTAGGGTACCTGCAGTGCAGATAAATTACTGTCACAGCAGTAAGGTAATTTCCACACTCTTTTAATCTGCTTCTGCATCATGGTCATTTATTTCAAGACAGTAATACTTTTCATACCAGCAAACAGGCCTCACCTGCCTCTGAACTTATCACAGAATCCCAGAATCACTAGATTGGAAAAGACCTTTAAGATTATCAAGTCCAACCATACTCATCCTCTACTAATCCACATCTCTTAAGTACCTCACCTACTCCATCTTTTAAACATATCCAGGGATGGTGACTCAACCACCTCCCTGGGCAGCCTGTTCCAGGCCCTGACAACTCTTTCAGTAAAATTTTCTTTCTAACATCTCATCTGAACCTGCCCTGGTGCAGCTTTGTGCCATTTCCCCTTATCCTATTGCCTGTCACCTGGCTGAAGAGACCATCATGCACCTCTCTACAACCTCTTTTCAGATAATTATAGGCAGTGATAAGGTCTCCTCTCAGCCTTTTCTTCTCCAGACTAAACAATGCCAGCTGCCTCAGCTGCTCCTCATAAGATTTGTCCTCCAGCCCTTTCACCAACCTGGCTGCCCTTCTCTGAACACAAGAAGGACATCATTATGGTTTATCATCTCTGTGAAATTCGTGTTCTTTTTGGTTTATACCACTGAATTCACTTTCACCTGTTAAAAGAATGACTTAGCTCCATATACAGGAACATCCTCCATATTTCCACCAAACACAGTATATTGCTGCCATTCTAACATACCTATTGTAAATGACTACTCAGACAGGAGGCAGCGAGAAACCTCATGTTGACATGCAACAGAGGAAGCTAAAGTGGGTCTCTGCCTTTTACAAGAATGTGCATTATTCATAGCTTATAACCTCCAATCATTTAAAAG
This sequence comes from Porphyrio hochstetteri, assembly GCA_020800305.1. Classification (NCBI taxonomy): domain Eukaryota; kingdom Metazoa; phylum Chordata; class Aves; order Gruiformes; family Rallidae; genus Porphyrio; species Porphyrio hochstetteri. The sequence goes on from CM036907.1 coordinate 108,810,911, forward strand.
GCCTGGCTAAATCATATTGGACATCAATGGGCATTTCCTTTCAGAAGAGGAAATAACTGAGTATCTCAAGTTCTCTGATGGCAAACATTTTTTGGAGGGAAACTATGGTCCTAATCTTTAATCCAATAAGAAAAAAAAAACATGAAGAAAAATTTATGAGTCTTATACTAGACTCAAGACCCTCAAGTTTTATTTGTTTGGTTGGCCTGTTGGGACTTTTTGTTTGATATGGAGATATTTTCTTTCTTTATAGAGAGTGCAATATTGTTATAAACAAAGGATATTATATTGTTTGTAGATCTGGCCTGGATATCAGTCAACTAATGTTAGTTATTAGGTCAGAAATAAAACTTACCCTGATATTAAATTTATTCTAACACAAATAGTTTCTAGTAAGAGCACATTTCTCAATATGGCAGACAGGAGCTGAGGAGAGGCAATGGTGAGGGATAATAACAGTGGAATCTCATTTACCCAAAGACATTGCATAAAACTTAGGTTGTCATTTTCCTCTGCCTTTCTGAACTGTTTTCTTTTCATTCCCAAGATCAGCCAGGTAATCAGGAAAGCATGAGAATTAAGATTAAACAGACTTCCTTTCCTACTCTTTCACTCAGGTAAAAGGAAAGGATTCCATTTATTTTAACTGCATTTGTTGGGGGCAAAGAAGAAAAATGTAGATGTGTTTCCTTTTCATTTACAGATTATTAGCAACTTTTACTTTAGAGAGCAGTGTAATTATGAGTCTGCCAAAATGACTGAGATTGTTTGATAAAGATTCATTAGAGAAGGAGGAAAATAGAAAGTAACAGAATGAAGATCTTGAATAGTCCAGCATGTTCTACTAAAGCCAACAGAACTGAGGATATGATTTAGGATGGGCAGTTTCCAATTTTTTGTTTCCTGTATTTTCACTCATTACCTACTAAAGCAGCCACTACTAGATAGGTGCTGTGGGCTGATTACATGACAAATCAAGATCAGGTGAAAAAATATACAGCATTTTCCAAAAGTATAATTTCAGTTATTCCAAAATTATTTCTGGATTTGCACTGGAAAAGTGGAATAAGGGTTTGAGAGCTAGATGCTGTTCACAAAAGCATGTAGCAACAGGATAAGGAGCAATAGTTTTAAACTAGAAAAGGGGAGATTTAGGTTGGATATTAGGTAAAAAATCTTCAATGTCAGGGTAGTAGATCAGTGGAGGAGGTTGCCCGGAGATGTAATGGAGGCCCCATCCCTGGAGATCATAGAATTATATAATCATAGAATCATAGGGGTTGGAAGGGACCTCGAGAGATCACCAGGTCCAACCCCCCTGCCAAAGCAGGCTCCCTAGCTCATATTGCACATATAGGCGTCCAGACAGCTCTTGAATATCTCCAGAGAAGGAGACTCCACCACCTCCCTGGGCAGCCTGTCCCAGGGCTCTGTCACCCTCACTGTGTAAAAGTTCTTCCGCATGTTGGTGCAGAACTTCCTACGCTCCAGTTTACAGCCATTGCCCCTTGTCCTATCTCCACAGATGACTGAAAAGGGGTTTGCCAATTCCCCCTGCATCCCATACTTAAGATATTTAGAAACATTAATTAGGTCCCCCCTTAGTCTTTTCTCCAGGCTGAACAGTCCCAGCTCACTCAGCCTGTCCTCACAGGGGAGATGTTCCAGGCCCTTAATCATCTTCGTAGCCCTTCTCTGGACTCTCTCCAGGAGATCCCTGTCTTTTTTATAGCAGGGAGCCCAGAACTGGACACAATACTCCAGGTGGGGCCTGACCAGGGCAGAGTAGAGGGGGAGGATCACCTCCTTAGACTGCTGGCCACACTCTTCCTGATGCACCCCAGGATCCATTGGCTCTCTTAGATATTCAAGGTCAGGCTTGATGGGGCTCTAAGCAACCTGATCTAGTGAAAATGTCCTTGCATAATGCTAGGAGGATTGGACTAGATGACCTCTAACAGTCCCTTTCAACTTTACATGTTCTATGATTCTCTGATTCTATGCTGATAATGCTGCTATCTATCTCTGTGGTTTTGTACCCTCTTCCAATAATTACAAGTCTACCCAGACACATGAAACTTGGGTCATTCCTGTCCTTCATTAAATATAATCTGAACCCAAAACTCTTTTCTCTGAAGAGAATGCCCTAGACATTGAACTAGGCATTCAGAGTATTCAGACACTCTTTGCTGTTATTTTAATATTCCTTAAGTTGACAAGAAAATTGCACCGTAGCCTAATGGCTACTGGGCCTGTAGACTACCTTGGCTTCAGGCACTGTTCTGAACCAATCCTAACATGACCTGAAAGTGAATTCTGCATTTTTCAACCAGATGCCTTAACATCAGATTGTCCATCAACCTAAACACTATCTTCCTCGACCTGTTTCTGGTGGTGTTTCACAATACTTGGTTATTCATCACAGATTCATAGAATCACAGAGTCACAGAACAGTAGGGGTTGGAAGGGACCTCTGGAGACCATCTAGTCCAACCCCATGCTAAAGCAGGATCACTTAGAGCAGGTTACACAGGACAGCGCCCAGGCAGGTTTTGACTATCTCTGGATAAAGAGACTCCACAATCTCTCTGGGCAGCCTATCCCAGGGCTCTGTCACCCTCAGAGTGAAATATTTTTTCCTCAGGTTCAGACAGAACTTCCTGTGTTTCGGTTTGTGCCTTTTGTCCCTTGTCCTCTTGCTGGGCACCACTGAAAAGAGTCTAGCCCCATCCTTCTAGACACCCACCCTTTAGATATTTATAAGCATTGATCAGATCCCATCTCAGTCATCCCCGGACTAAACAGACTTGGGTCAGCCTTTCCTCTTAACGGAGACGGTCCAGTCCCCTCATCATCTTTGTGGCATTTTACTGGACTGTCTCCAGTAGTTCCCTGTCTTTCTTGAACTTGGGAGCCCAGAACTAGACACAGAACTCCAGATGTGGCCTCACCAGGGCAGACTAGAGGGGGAGGATAACCTCCCTTAACCTGCTGACCTCACTCTTCTCAATGCATGCCAGGATGTCTTCTTGGTCACGAGGGCACACTGCTGGCTTATGGAAAGCCTGTTGTCCACCAGCATTCCCAGGTCCTTCTCTGCAACACTGCTTCCCAGTAGGCCTCAATCCAGTGAGTAAATCAGAGTTTAGACCAGTGGTTAGGGAATTGCTCTAAGAAACATGATAGATGACTTTACATCCTCCTCCACTGATTAAGTCACTTATGCAACTGAAACAGCAATGACTTGAAAACACTTTTACCAGAATATCATAACCAGACAGCTCAAATTTTCTAATATGAGTAGGACACCGGGATTCAGTCTTCATTAGGAGAAAGGGCGGATGTCTCCCACACTGAATAAATCTCCAACACTCAAGACAGACTACGGATGGGAGGAAGAAGGGGGGTAAAAAGGAAGTCATGATGGGAAGTGACCCTGTCTCTGCTCAAGTACACAACAGTGTTAAAAGTGGAATTAAAATTCAACCTCTCAGCAACAAGGACACAATCTCAGTTACTAGATGGCCTGCCTGCCCTTGCTTCATTTCCTGCTGATTTTCTCAACTTATCAGGAGGCACTCATCAAGCCACTCCATTCATCTGGCTTTGGAACCCAAATATGTGTTGACAAAGTGTCCATGAGTTCTACTTCGGGGAAGCGGAGACCTTTCTTCTCAGAACATGGGACCTCTTTGCCTGACAGAGAAGTTGTGATAGTTACTGCATTTTCCAAAGGTATTCAGTACTCATTATTTTCCCCAGTTTTATAGACACATTCGAGTTCTTGTATAGGTTGCTGTTATTCTTCAGCTATCAAGAAACCCATACTATGTTTTTATAGAAGCTTGAGTTAACAATGGAGCTAAGCTCCCACGACACAGCAAGCATCCCTAACAGCTGGCTTTTTTAATGTCATCCAAGACAAAGAATAGGAAATGTTTCAGTGATGCTGACCAAAAAGATGTGCCATCTCTTCATGAATAAGAGAAAGGGAAAAGCACTCCACAGCTGAGCATACTCACCAGCTGGAAGAGGAGGAGAGGCAGCAGGCAGGTGCAAAATAGACATTTTGGGGCTCTAACCAGTTTTCTCTGTCTTCCAAGGGACCGGCACCAGAACAGCTTTCTGTGAAAAGAGACAAATCTAGATTTAGTCCAGAAGTGACTAGTCAATGAAAAGGGACAGTATCCAAACTCACGCATTTTTAAGGATTAGGCCCCTCTCACACACACTGTTTTTCAATATTGTTCTCTGCAATAAAAACTGAGATTGTTTTCTGAACAGGACGCCAGCTGCTTCCTGTTCATGCTACTAATACATAACACTGCCATTGTATCAAATCAAGGGATCCTCACTCTGATCATCAGCCAGCAGAACAAATGCACTATATTAAGTAAATCCTCACAAAAGGCTACAGCTTCAATTGGTGTAATTCAGCCCAGTCACACTGACTTCAGCAACGTTTTACTCCTGCTTAGGACCTAATCTGCATTGAAATTTATCTTTCATGTGATTAACGTGTATGTTGTACATAGGAAATACAGTTCTATACGTTATCCACATAGTATGGGCCCTGTAGTTACTCACACTTACTAGTTATGACCTCTCAGGTGCATGTGCAATGAAAACATACACAAACACCACAAAACTCCCTGTAGCATTAGCTGAGTATTGCTCTCCTTTGCCACAAAGAAACATTCCCCGACCGTCTGCAACTCTTGCTGTGAGCATCCCCTTCCCTCCCAAGAGGCGATCTTCCCCAAGAAGCCACTGCCTCATTCCAAGCAACTCAAATCTGCTGTTACCATGGTTAATATTTCTGACTTGATTGGCACCAGTAGTAATTGAACTGCAGTCTCTTGAGTGCAGCAAGCTCTATTCATTAGCCCCTATTGTGTTAGGACACTGCATCAACCCACATTATTTTTCTATGTTAAGGGGAAAAAAATCAGCCATGAATACAAAGTTATGTTGCCATACAAGATCATGCAGTTTTGCTTTTCGATTAATTTTATGAAACTAAACGAAATATTGCACTTAAATTTTATTTCTATTGAGAGTGGCGTAATATGGGATGAGGCACCTTCATTTTGACTGCATAATGTTATGAATATCTAAAACCTGCAATAGCTCACTATCAGCTTTATGAGAAGAGTTTTGGATTCCTAACCGTATTAGCAAAATATTTGCAGTTTTCTTTCTTCTTTTTTTCCACTTTACACAGAGTTACACTTCATACAAAGCTGCCGATTTGAGTCTGTATGTGACAGAATGCTATACAGGCAATGAAAAGAATCACATGCTAGAAGTTTTCCTGTATAAGGAACAGGACAGATAAAGTTCATACTGCAGCTTCCAGCTGCCTATTTAGATCAGGATTTAAATATCTTTTAGTAAATGTTATAGATGACCCTGTGGTATATGTAAGTGAATTAGCCCAATTAGAAATTACTTCATAAACCTTGGTATTTTTGAGCTGGCAGGTTTAATAGAGCACCCTAAATATGAGAGTTATTTTATATCCCAATACCATAGTCTTCCAAAAATTAATAACCTCTAACATCAAGGAGATGGCCTGACCAGCAAGAGGTTCCAGAGTGATCCTTTTGTTCCTCCTACTGCATTTTTACTGTAATAAATACCATTCTGGTTTCACCTTTGCAAAAGTATTCGTGTTTTGTCCGGTTTATTCCTTTTTCTTTTCCCCTTTAGACAGACCGATTAGAGACTCATGAGCAATGTTTGCCACAATGATTCTTTCCCTGAAAGAAAACCTGAAGATAAGGGAAACACAGGTGCCAAAGGACAAAGTTCTGCTTTATTCCATCAGCCTACATCGGCACTGTGAGATGGATTTTGGAAAATGAGGACTTTGCAGGGCTTCAGGAATGTGAGTTTGAGAAAGGTGGATGGGAGGGACAGCAAGAGACACTGTGAGATACTGACAGCAGACAAACTGCTTCTTATTGTAGCTTGCTATTAAGTGGAATAGGATGTTCTTCACACTCTCGGTGCCAAGATTTTCACCTTTCCACCATCCCCACTCTGTGTTGAAAATGCAGTAATATATTCCCTATTTCTTCAGTTTTCAGCCTCAGCTGAGTTCACTGCATTATGTAGTCAAATAGGTTTACAAGGAGTGAAGCAAGTCACACATAACAGCACATGTTCTAGGAGAGACATGCTCATGCAACAGCTGAGTGCAAAAGAGCAATACTGTGAGATGTGCATCCCCAAGTCCACAGGATGGATGGTCCTGTCAACAGTTCTGACTTGTCTCAGCTCGCTCTGACAACAGCCAGTGCTTGGCACATCATAAAAATCTTGTTGTGTCCTATTTTATACAAGTGACTATAGAAGCACCCAAAATTGGTTGCACTGTACGTTTAGATTCTCTTCCATAGCATGAAGATAACAACACTTACTTTGTATTTGTGAGATACTGAGTTGATCAGGTAGCAGCTGCCAGAAGAAAGTCCATGGCATTGTGAAAATGCCTTATCTGGTGCATGCCTGCTGCTCAGACCGCACATGAGGAGCAGTATGAATGATGAACCCCAACAGATTGTGAAATCCAGTATTAGCTGAAACTGCTTCTCTCTAAGCAAGCGATTCTCTGATGTCTAATATGCTAGTTGAGCTGACTTAGCAAGGTTCTGAGGACACATACTATCCCTCTTTCCCCCCTTCCCCATGAGAAGTTTAAATTAGATTGCCCAATATGCATAAAGTCATTAGAGAGAATACTAGAAAGCAGAAAAATAACAAAAGACTCGTTTCTTAAGAAAACAAGGTTAAAACTGATTATTGATCATCTGTCTCACCCAGCAATCTCTGTCCATGCCATTCAATAATGAGGTAGTCACCCCATGGAAATTCATTATATGTGATCATGTCATAGTTCCCACAGCCAATGGGTATGTCTGTAGGCATTGGATTAAGGCACGACTGACACATTCACACTTCTAATTACCTCATTTTCACAATTGTAATTTGTTTTAAATTTAATCTTCACTTAATTTATCTTTGGGTGTGCATAATGCAGACAGCTACGTGTCTTTTTATACATACTCTGTATTTTTAGGTTAAACTGGCAGCTTGGTGCACCAGCCCACACTCAATGCCAACAATCACATATCCCAGAGCGTGGAAACACACTCTCCTATAGTTTCCCCAGTTTTCTCTGCCCTCCCCAACATGTGGGATTCGTAGCATTAAGTAGCCCCACAAATGGTCATCTCTGGCATGCATTAATTGTACACTCTTTGCTTCACAATTTACACGGTCCTCTTCAGGCTCCTGCTGAGACCACTGCAAGCAAGACTCATGTATGAGCAGACTGGTTATTTTCATGCCCATCAGCTTTCATTCTTTTTGTTGGCCAACATGCCTGCTACATAAATAATCATGGTTTAAGAATAGACCTAAATTCTATTCCTCTGTTTGACATACTGAACTAGCTGCAAATATTCTCAGCTTAGCTTTTTAGAGCAGTTTGTAAACAGCACAAAACCCCGATGTGACTCAGAAAGGACATTCTCATGTAAATATAAAAAGATGCAATTCAAAGTACAATGTTAAGTCCCAGTAATTCACACCCATTTGAACTTTATTCTTTCATGGCACGAACCCTGACCTGATAAATACTACTGTGTCAATTTGTATAAAACTGTGTACATTACAGGATCTTAAAATCATAGTCAATAACAGCAGTGAACTTTTCCCTTGAGCCCAGTGCCTACACACAGATTTTCTAAAGAGCCTAAGGAATGTAGGTGCATAAGCACTGATGAAGGTCAGTGGGATTTCCATGGCTAAATCCCTAAGGCATGTTGGAATCACTCCCTTGCAATTACTAATTCAGGTACAAAATACAGTTATTCATGTCTATATTTTAATGTTCACCTTGGATAGAACACCAGGCCGCATTTGGACTTATCCTGAGTCCCACCTGCCTGCATACCTTTCCAGTGAGTCAACATGTGTTGGTTGTCATCTCTAATGGGAGAGAGCATCTGAGTCTGGCTGTGGCTGTTTAGTTTTATTATCTTTGGTTCTATTCTCTTGCTTTCTTCTCTTTATGTTCATCATTTCCCATTCTCAAGCTAATTTTCTTCACGTGTGTTTTGATCTACACAGTGTTTTTCTTCTTGGCCACACACTCTTTTCTCTCCACATCACCAGGCTGAATTCAGACTGGATTAGTGACTTAGTTGCCTCCCTCTCCAAGCTGTATTTATGATGATGACAGCACTTAGGTTAACTCCTTCTTGTTTTCTGATAGAACAGAAGGAAAATTATATATGTTTGTTGGCCAGACAGCTACACTGGGAAAGTGTTTGGAGTTAAAGGTATGTCCATGGTACCAGAACTCCATTAGGGGCAAAAAAAGACATAGCTACACAACCCTACACCCTCTATAACCATCCCCCAATACCCATCCAGACTTATTTTCCCACACATTCCCAAATACAGAAGTGTGAAGCTACCCTAGACAGTCCTGCTGAACCCACTTATGAACAGTGTCCATTTGAACAGCTCTATCCAGTTTGGAGTGATACCCATCAGTGAAGGAGCAAATCCTTCATATGTCACAGGACGCAATATTGTGCCTGTATTACCGCAACAGAATGCACCTGGGACAAACACAAAGTGCTGAGGGAGAAACCCCAGCAGGAGACTGCACATGAGGTCTTCTTCATGTGAGCCCCCAAGAGACAGCAAGCATGAATACAGCACAGTGCTGCAGATGGGCTCCACAAAGAGATGTGCAACGGTCAGCAGCTGCTTGGACACACTGCTCAGTGTTAAGCTTCAGATTCCAGGAGAAGAAAATGCTCACTGTTTCACTCCACAAATGTGAGGAACAAATGCATCAGAGTGCAGGTGTATGAGTACTGTTCACGACACTGACGCAGAACAATCTCTGTAGTTATTCTGAGTATCCAAACAAAAAATAAAAATTCAAAAGTCATTTTGGTAAAGCATGATCCTAATATTTGGACGCAGACCCATAAAGTTATTAGCCATGTGAGGATCAATGTCTCAGTGTGTGTTCAAGCTCCTTCACCACTGGAAAGTGGTGAGATTTAATTATTTTATGGCTCGAAGATACATACCAGTCCCTATAGGAAACTGCAAGTAGTACTGCAAAAGATTAGCCTTATTTGGTTTTGTTTTCCTTTACACAGAGTAACATGGCTGCTGAATCATTATTAATAATTGTTTATGTTACAGTAATGCCTTAAGCAACCCTCCAGGACAAATACTAAAAAGGATAAAGCCTGAGCAATAGCTCCAGCAGAGCAAGGGGGATTTTGTTTTCCCTGAACCCTGAGCCTCTTGCACCTGCAGCTGGGCTGCTCCCCAAGTTATACAAACACTCGTTTTGCAGGTCCCAAGTTGGCGTGCTATGGGGGGTGCTGCTAGGCAAGTGGTGCTACCATCCTCTGCTCTGGTCCTGAAACCCAGGCACGCCTCAGCCCTGTAACTCCCCAAGAGGTCTGACAAGGAAAACAAAACAAGCCTGGCATGTGCTCAGCCACGTTAGTCAATCTGAATAATTCCCTAGCTTTGGTATCAGGCACCATGCAGCCCCCACTCACCTCTGTAGGAGGGAACTGGCCCTGTGCATCGCCCAATTTATCAACATGATACATGAAGTCTGTCTGGAAGATAAACAAGGGGACATATTGTGGTGACATACAAACCCTTTTCAAGTTGTGCATCCTAGGAGATAGATTACATGATAAACGTGTGCAGTATGCCTTTTCCAGCTTATGCTTCTGAGCTGAACTGTGATGTCCTTCCTGAGAACAAGCTGTGTTTTATCCCACAGATGAAGCTGGCTTCACTTTCCAGGGGACCCTCTCAGAATTCAGTTGCTCGGGGTACTTGACAAGTGCCTAATGAGAAGACATTTATAACCCTTTGCCTGATGAGATTTTGTGTTGCCTTGCTGTTTGGGGACAGGTGAAAAAGTACACTTCTATTCAGAGGAATGCAACAGAAAAGAAGCAAGCCTTGCGCTGCAGAACTGTTCCTGTCCCTGCCTGCCTCCTACCAGAGCTGATTGCAAAGGCTGTTTGAATCTACCTCCTTCCATGCTTCCCCTCTAACTCACCATCACTTGAGAGAGAGTCAAAAGCAGCCAACACACAGTAATTAGGCATTAGGAGTAATAGTGTGACAAACAAGTCAGCAGCAAGTCAACACCTCCAATCACAGAATGACAGAAGTGTGCCCATCAAAGTATGGCTACAGAACAATTTCTGGACTTGCAATCCCCAGTGTAACGTATAAAGAAGGGAAATCTTCAGGAGTCTAAAAGACACACAACAGCCTCCCCTCTCCCAGCTGAACTGATCTGGGGACCTTTGCACTCCTTCTGCCTTTGAAAAAATCCCTCTTCAAATATAGCTAAAGCTGGAGTTATTACTGAATCTGCATATACCTGGACTGCAATATTACTGAAAACAGTTTATCTGAAGATAGTAATCTTTTAATAAAATCTTTTCAAATTATCTGTTCTCTTGTTGTTACTGATATGTTGGTCCAAATTCATTAGAAACATTGATGTTAAACTCGAGTCACCTGGCTAGAGAAAGGTTGACATGGGAGTTTTCAGGAGATAAATTCACAAAAAGGGGCCTTTTTAAAATAAATATATTAATGAATATATGCAGAATATATATGTTAAAAAACCAGGTAGCTGTATTAACAAAGAGGCTGGCACTGGCTATATATTTAGATTATGTCAAACTATGAATTAAGTAGAATTAAAATCTAGGTGCCATAATCCAGTCGCTTGCCTTCACATCACTTACTCCAAGGCTACACCTAGCTTATCCTTGACTTCATGTAGATCCAGGCCTGAGGTTGGTGGCCCTGCCTGTGGTAGGGGGGTTGAAGCTCTGTGATCCTTGGGGTCCCTTCCAACTCATACCATTCTATGATTCTATGATTCTATGATTCATCAGTCGCAGAAACAGGCAGAAGCCCATGTCCTGAGATCCTCACCTCACAGAAATGCTGCCATCAGGCTGCCTACAGCTCCTTTGCACCATGGTGGTCCTCGAGGCTGGGGCCTTTCTAGGAGGGATGTTTGGGCTGGTGGCTCAAGAGTCGTTCAGGCAGCGGGTCAGCTGAATGCTGTCACCAGGCACAGAGCATCCAGGCATGTCTTTGTGGAATATCCTTGTTCCCTAATTAACACAGTTCAGCTGCTCAGTGGTAGTCAGTTGGTTACCTCAATGCTACCAGCTTGGTACCTCAGTTTGGTCCTACATGGCTTCAAGGAGAAGGGTGGATTTGTGGTGACCAGTAATGCTCTGCTCCAGCCTCATGACTGCTACTATGCAGCTGCATCTATATATGCTACAACTGTACAAACATGAGGATCCAGAGATCTTTTTTTAGGCTCTGAAGCCAAGTGGCAGGGCCAGCCTGCATTCATACACACTCCAGACTCCTCAAAACAGGATGGCCATATCCCAACTGGCTTTTTTCTTATTATACATGCCCTTCCCATCCATTCCCAGCTGAGATAACATGCCGATTCAATCTATTGCAGGGACTCTGCTACTAAGTGCAATCACATACCAATGCTTGAGCATAAACTCCCAAGCCAGGTTAGTTTCCCAGCTCCTATGTCCACACCTGCCCAGGGAGAGATGAACTCAAGATAGCCGCTCTTGTCCTGCTCTGACAACAAGATCTCGCCGAGGCCCACTCCACGCAATATCCCAGGAGCAAGAAGAACTCGCTGACAGGTAATGACACGACTGGTACACCATTATTTGCAAAATGGTTTTGACTAGGACTGACTGAGTTGTCATACCTTAAAGTCTGTATCAAAATGCTTTGAAAGCAGCAAAAGTAATGGGCTCTCCACATAATGACATCAGAGCAGGCCAGAGGATTAATGAAACAGAAGGCACAGTTTTGTTCCTTTGATGTTCAGCTTCCCATGCAGCCTTTTAAATCAGCCTCCTCAAAGTCTGAACGCACTCCCTTTTGCACAGAATCACAATACACACAGAAAGGAATTGTGATGCAATTTGGAGAGACAATATTAGGTTGGAGAATTTTGGACTATTTCTCTTACAGATGCAATCAATGCCAGTTTTGTGTATCTTTCTACCTGCATGAACAAAATAATTACCAGACTACAGCATTCTGCAGTAATGATCATTAACTGCAGTAGCAATATTGCAGGCTCTAGGGCCTTATTGTAATCTTCCTCATTTCAGTGTTAAACTACTCTAACTTCATTAGCTTCACTGGAGATACTCCACTTTACACCTACATAATTGAGAGCAGAATCAAGCCTCCACTGCTGTGGAAAATACTGTGTAGTGCAGCACTTTTCAAATAAAATGTAATTAACATGAAATTCTAGATCCATATTGCAATTTGCAGAATGATCACTGTGGGTGCAGCATGACTTCCAACTCCCTCTCTTGTCTTAATTTAGTTAGAAATAAGACTGCCTGGGTAATATTTTCTCCACAGCAGCAAACACAGGCATATTTCTTTTTCTTTTCCTATTGTTATTTTTTTCTCTTTATAAATCTTTGTCAACAAAGGATTACTGGCTCACCTGAGAGAGGCAGTTAAAGTCAGATACTCACCCGTAATTAGGGAAACTTGGAATCCTTGACAGTGAACACCTGGCTTCTCATTACTACCTGAATTTTATACTTCCAAGTGTTAATCTCTCCTCAGGGTTTGCCTTGGAGTTTCATTCTGGTATTCAATGAAACCATCAGGTTTTCCAGGCACTGACACCTTTGAAATGTTTTCCACATGGGAACCAATATGAAACATGTGTGATTATTACCGATTTCTCTGCGTTGATTTCTATTATGGTAGCGCCCTGGAAAAATAGTACAGACAGCAGTAATAAAATCTTTCATTGAATGACTTTATACAGCAGGAAGAGTTGTATATAAAGGGCACTGGTTGGGCAGGGGGGCTGCTATGATGAATGGTGTTATCATGATTATAGTTTGGTTTAAAGGTCTTGAAGAACTTCTTGCACATTTTTTAGCCTCGAGATTAAGTCCTACCAGCACTTCTCTCCTCTTAAAAGCCAGCACTGCTGCCATTCCTCATAGCTCTAGATGAAATACTTGGGCTGGCTGGAAGCTGGGAGCAGGCTGAGCATGAACTCCCAGCCATCACGACAGGGCTACAGTTTGGGTAGTTTACTATAATTTCCTTTACTTTCCTGAGTGCAGAGTTTTCTTGACTGCCCAACCTCTACCAGCCTTATGGACAGGAAAGTTTTCTCATACTTATGAGATCAAATGTGCTGAGAACATTGTACTTTTACTCCAGACATGGGAAAACCCAGGAAAAATTATACCCTTGGAGTTTATCTGAAAGACTTACTATCCTGTGCTTGAATAAGAGTTGCTTAAAGCACTCCAGGACCAAAACTCTTACGGATTACTGCAAGGCTATAAGGGTAATAAGAAATCAAATAATCTGAAAGAAGAAAGCAAAGCTGAGAGTTCCCATGGAGGTGAAACTCACTCAGAAACTTGAAAACAACTGTCTTCTAAATGGTAGTTCATTTGGTTTCTGAAAGCACCATTGCTTTCAGAAGTGCCATCAAGAAGGAAAACAACCAGGTTGTCTTAATTTATCAAGTCCAAGCCTTGATGCACTTGACAAATTTTTAAGTTTTCAGTGAATCCAGGAAGAGCAGACTGTGAAATTTACTTAAGAAGTAGCATGCTCAGTGGAAGAAAATATTTAAGACTTGTTTGGGATCTGAAGGAGGGGAATGAAGCAAAACAGTAGGAGATCTTGTGACTGCTCTAAGCCTGAGTATCCAAATTAGTAGTATTTTGCTGATAGTAGTAGAAGAAAAACACTGAAGACAAATGAGAAAACCCAAATTAACCTATGGTGAGCTTTGTATGCGAAAGATTAAATGAATGAACAATGCAAAATTTAATTAAATTATCAGAAAATCACAGGTGCTGGTCAAAGTGTTCTTTGTCTTGCAGTTCAGTGACAAAAAGTGGAAAATTCAATTGCCTACCGCATTTCCCATACATGTTCAACTCTCATGTCTAATGTGTCACAGATGCTAAAAATCCCCTGAGCATCAGTATGTCCCACCAGAACAAGAGGTGGAATGGATACAGGAAGTTTCATGCCTCCATTTGCCAGATTCATTTAAGACCAACCATAGTCCCATTTTCACTGCTAGCAGAAGACACCTGACAAATTTTCCCTGGAGAATAAGATTTTCTTTCTGCAGTTGCATAACTGCGATTCGAGTTCTGGGCACAGTTTTGTGAGAGACTGGTGTATATAGTCTGATGGAGGCTACATAATCTTGCTGTCAGAACCAGAATGCAAGCATGTTTCCCCAGACCCTTAGTGAGGTCCTAGATGCATGGCATTTCCCAAATTCCTTGGGGATATCCAATAATCCTTACCAGTCTTCGGGTCACTTGGGGAGCTGCTGCAGAGCACTGCCTCCTACTCAGCAGAACTTAGGGGAAAAAAATATTGTATCTTTATAAATATATGCTTCAAGTTATTCACAAAATTAAAAAAACCCACCCAACAAAAACAAAACCACACAAGAAAAAAACCCCAAACTGTGCCATAGTGACTGCACATTATGTACATATATATGTAAGTAATGCAAGGGAAAGTTTAACCTAGATGCTTCTTCCCTCAGCAGTTTTTCAGTCTCTGTTGCCTGTTTCAATTCCCACATTAACCCCCTTCCCCTCAGTTCCCTACAGTCTGTTTTCTCTTTCTGTTGTAATACCCTTCCTGACTTTGCCTCTGATTTTATGCAAATGCAGGTTATCTGGGGTGATGATTATAGAACTGAAAATAGTGTAATACAATAGTCCTGCTCTAGAGCAGTAGATTCAAGCACAATGGATCACCACCTACTCTGCTAGGAGCGTTTCTGGGCACTCAGATCCCCGTTCTGCAAGTCTTCTCTTCTTTCTTTCAGATCCTACTATTTCTCTTCCATTTATGTGTGTCAGGAATCAATTCCCTCTTAAAGCTATATGGCAGACTCGTGCAACAGTCCAGGTCCCTGGGACTAGTGACTTACATCACAGGTGTGTCATAGGAGTGATGCGATGCCAGCTTCCCAGCATGCATATATTTAGTTATATCTGCAGAGAGGTGCATCTGTCACTTGATACTTCTTCAAGTCCCCATTTCTTCTGACATCTTCTTCTCTCATTATAGGCACTATAGTTCCCAGTTTTCTATTAAGAAAAACATCTGCAGAGGAGGTTACAACATTGCAGTGTTGCCTCCTGTGATGAGTTGGTGAGTTGGCCCCAGTACAGCTGAGAAATTCTGGTCACCAATGAAGTTACAAGGAAAATTGTTGGACTGTGAAATGTTTCTATGAATTCACCTCAGCTGTTCTCACAAGATGAGGAATCCTGAGGAGCTACTCATCTTAACAGCTATGATTTGACCAACTTTGAGTCAAGAGATCAACTGATGAAACAACTTTAAGCACCTTTCTGCCAAGAGGAATGAGGAATAGAAAAATCCCAAGGGTTTTAGACACACACAATACAGTGAAGGAGAAGGATCACAAAACTCACTGGTCAAAGAAACATGTATGTTCATGTGATAGGGAGGACCTGATTTAGATAATGGATTAGCTCAAAGTGTGGAAACGCTGCCTTATTCAGAAAGCAAAGACAGAACTACCTAAAAGCATGCCAGAGGACCTACTTCCAGCCTACATGGTGCACCAAAGGAATAACAAAAACACAAAGAAATGTATATAGAGTTTATCACGTTTATCTTGTGTTAGTTAGGAGCAAAAAAGTTCAGAAAACCTGTAATAGAGCCCCTCAAAGAAGGCATTAACAAATACATCCGTGCTGTCTCGAATACCTAGAATGTAAAACAGTGTGCTCACATACTTGCCAATGGTGATTTCTAGGAAAACATGTTTGAATTTGGGAAGTTTAAAGAGTTGGTGTTTTGTTTAGTGGAGGGAACAAAAACAAATGTTGTTTTGGATGAGAACAAATGTTTCATTTTGTGTTGGGGTTTTTTTGTTGTTGGGTTTTTTTTGTTGTTAGGGGGTTTTTTTCAATTCAGTCAACAAAAATATACTTCATTGCTAGCATCACTTGCGAGTCAGGCATATACACAGGAAAACAAAAAACCATAGATTTATGTTGTCCTCTGTTGCACTGGAGAAACCCAAGGGTAAACTATGTTTGACAAGGAAAAAAAAAAAAAGAAAGCAGAGAATAAAGAATTCTTATTTTAAAATCTCTAACAAGATTAAAGTGACGGGGAACAAATGACTACAAATCTCAGAAGCTGAGGATTTCTATCTTTAGGTATGTTTGAGCTGCTATTATGAGCCCCCACTTCAAATAGAACTACAGAGAAGAAATTGGTTTTCTGTTTTTATGACTTTTTAAAGGCATATTAATGATCTGCATAACTGAGTATTTGCACAGTACTTTATTATGTGAAATACCATTAATTTCAATGGGAGTTTGTGTAGTATGTTAACGATGTCATTAAGCAGGGCTGTTAAACTCATTGGGCTATATACCATCCTGAATTACACCTGTACACCCCACTCTCCCCGATCAGCATGCCCTCTCCCACACCGCTGTACCCGAGCCATACAGCGTGCCCCTGCTTCCCCTGGCTTGCAGAGGCCAAAGACCAAAGCCCTGCAGCTGCAGCTAATGACTAACAGGTAGGAAGGCTGGAGACAACTCCACTAATATCCACCTGCACAAGAACAAGATTTGCCCAAAAGACACTTACAGACCTTTACTGTGTGGCTGTGCCATGGGTTGGAATGGTTTCATTTATCACTTTATCCTAAAATGTCACAGCTTTATTTTCACAACACCTTTCTGAGGAACAAAAAGAGCAACTTAATTCCCCAGAGTGGAACTGATGCACACACAAAAGATATGATCTCCGGACAGCAAGTTCCTCCAGTGGCCTGAGCCCTGAGCAGCATCCTGGCCAGAGCCTGCTTTTCAGACCCATTACTACTGCAACCAGTAGAGACATCAGTATATGACACGTTTTATAGGTGACCATTTCCATTTCAGTTCATGGATAATAATCTGCATGCTCAAACATTTGCAACATTGTCCCTTTAATGTTAAGGGATTAAATTGCATCTTTAGAAAAAGCTTGAAATTATGAATGGTGAGTAAGCTGCACCATCTTTGAAGTAGCTGCAGGAAGTATTATGCTCAGCATTGCTTCTCTGAGATATTGTCAAGCCTCTTTCCTAGAGGTGCCAAGCCAAGGGAAGAAGGCACATTTTCCTTCCTACCCTATCCATGTTGATTGCCTTGAAGAGAGAAATTGATGTACATACTGAGTGGGGAATCAGAGGCTGGAGTGCAGCCCTGCAGAAGGGGATCCAGGGTTTTTTGCTGATGATAAATTCCATCTGAGTTACCAGTGTACAGCTAAAAGGGTCAGCCGTACACTTGGGGTGCATTAATCACTGTATAGCTAGATGGTTGAAAGACGTGATTGTCCCACTATAATCAGTGTTGGTGTACCTTCACTTCAAGCAGTGTGCAGTTTTGTGATCTACGATATAAAGTGGATATAAACATTTTAGAATGTGCCCAAAGGAGGGCAACAATAGATGGTGAAAGGACAAGAGGGCGTGCATGACTTATGAGGATTGGATGAGGATACTAGGTTTGCTCAGCTTAGACAAGATGAGACTGAAGAGTGGCCTCAATGCTCTCTAAAACCTCTTCCAGATGGGGAGTGGAGAGGAAGGCGTTGATCTCTTCTGCCTAGTGTCCAGTGATAGAACACAAATGAATGGGGAAGCTGAAAGGTGTATCTGGGGAATTCAGACTGCATATTAGGAAGAAGTTATCCCTAAGAGGGTGGTCAAGCACCATAACAAGGTCTTCAGGGCCCCAGGCTTGTTGGATATTCAGGCAGCATTTCGACAACACTCAGATACCTGATTTAACTTTTAGGTTGCCCTGTGTGGAGTCAAGCATTGGATTCAATGATCCTTGCAGGTCCCTTCCAACTAAGAATATTTTATAATTCTATGTAAATACAGCCTCATCCACAGCTTTCCACTTGACCTAGAGGCAGTATGGCAGAATGGACCAGGAACTAGCAAGGACCTGCAATGAAGGATGTTCTCAATTTTCATCCTCACATGATGGTTTGCAGCCCAAATCATGTCTATGACTTTAATCTCTGGCCTTTGCTCTCTTTTTCAATAATGAGCTTTTCTTTAGGATGGCTTCTTCCTGTCCCATTGAAGCCAGTGAGAGTTTTGTTAATAACTTCAGCAGAAGCAAGATCAAGCTCTTTATTTTCTTTTTTTTTTTTTTTTGGTATCTAATTTGGATTGCAGTTGTAATGATTGACAACTCCACTGCAACTGCATTGAATTGCTGCCCAAATCAGTAATCTACTTTGGTGTCTTAATTAACTAGAGTAAAATTTGAATTGAATTGCTTTTCTTGGAGATCTTTTAGGGTAGCTGTCAATCCAAAGGTAAAGACTTTTGTAAAATTGCTGCTGCTTTTTATTTTGTAGAATTGCTTTAGATAAAGATATTTTTCTTCATCTCTTACCTCTCAGTACTTACATTTTCTTATTTCATATTCCCTTCTATTTCCTTTTTTCATTTTTAATATATTCTTTTCTCCCTCTTATTTTTTAATTAGCCTTCTATTTGAATTTAATTATTTTCTTCTCTTTCAGCTAACTCCTGTCTTACACAGCACACTATCTCACCGCCCCCTTCAATAAAGCTCTGTCTCTCAGCTTCACCTGCCTCTTTTAAGTCTCAACTCTCTAATTTATTTTTTGCATTTCTAATCTCCCCCCATCCCCCCAGAAATTCTTTTTTTAACTCATGAGTTTCCCTTCTGGCCACAGGGCTTATGTTTCTCCCCTTTTGCTTCCTTTACATCGATGAAATGCTGTTGGCCACAAATGAGCACAACCAGATCTGTACCCTTCCAGTATATAGAAGAACCAGGCCCACAAAGCAAACCCAGTAGAGAGAACTGGGATGTTTTCCTGGGGTGTTTCCTTTGAACAGACTGAAAAGCAATTGTTCAAAGTATGAAAAATTATGGGAAAAATTTTCACATTCCTGATCCCCAGAAGGTGGAAGACTATTGCAAAAAGCAGTTAATGAATATTCCCGGGCTTTATCCATTCCCTACCAACATTTCTGTTCCCATTCCCCTTCTTCCTGCAAAATCCACATATGCTGTCTCTCTTGGGCACAGGTTCTGATCTTGTTTTTACAGCTTTTACACTGGCTTCACTGGGCTAATTTCTGTTTCATTTCTCTTGAGTTACCCAAGCTTAAGCAAGAGCAGACTCAGGCTCTCTGTTGGGCTGGGATTTTCTTCTTTTCTTTTTTTTCCTCTTTACTTTTTAAATTTGATGTCCCAGCTGATCTTAAACAGCTGGCTTTTTTCATTTCAGGAGTAGCTTAAGTCTGCACTCTCTAACAGCAAACAGCAGTTATCAGTTAATGAGATGACTTGTACCCTTGTCCACACTTGCATCACTATGCCTGCTTAAATGAGCTGATGTGCTGCAACTGAGGATTAAACCGTCTCTTTCAATCCTGCATGCACTGCAGCACAAGCTACTCACTCCAGCAACCACAGAAGTGATTGCAGTCCTGGGAAAGTCAAGATGAGCAGAAACCCTTGTGAATTAAAGGTAAAGCAACTTCAGCTGTGGAAAAATGAAAAGAGGAACACATCTTCTGCCTGCTGTTCAGATGCTGCTGAAATCCCCTACCTGGTTTTTTTTTCCAAATGTACATTGTTTTATACATTTTTACATCCTTTTTTTTTAATCCATCTACCCATACTTCATTTCCAAAAGGTGAACATGCCAGACACTCCAACATTCGTGTCTGCAGGCTTCACCATTCTAAAGCCATGTACATACAGTATAGAAGGCACGTTCTGGTGTTTGAATATGATCTTTGAGTCTTCATACTTCCAGAGTGAGGCAACAACTTTGGTAACCTGAAGCATGAAGAAGAGCTATTTTTATAACGATACTACATTTGCTGACTTCACAAGGAAATCACGAATGTCAGGATATGGTTCCAGAGGATTTAATACAGGTGTCAGTCTCATGCTGAAGTCAATTAAATAGGGAATTGAAGAAAATTACATACATCTTTTGGTTGTTATTGATTAGAGAAATACCACAACCTAACTATTTCAGCTAACTAGGTTCAGATGTATCCTCTTCTTTCTTTGCAGACCATATAAATGAAGATGCCTTAAGGAAGGACTGGAAATGGGGATCTGTTTATCAGCACAAAGGTATACTTTGTCCAAAGAACCTAAATTAGTTGTTCCATTTCCATGATACAGAGACAAATTAATAACATTTCTTCATATATGGAGGCAGCATTTGCACTGAGATGATTGTAGTTGCCAAAAACAAGCAAAAAGCTCAGCTGCTGAATATTTTTGCTGTTCTCTGCTATTACTCCTTTCTCTGCAAAAATTCTAGGCTTCTTTGACTTGTTACAGTAGAGACCTAAGGCACCACTCTGAAAAGTAATTTTATGTAGTAGCAAGACTCTGCAAGATCCCACGACAGCTCTAGCACTGTGCAGACACCTACCAATAGACGAATCCATATACCCACTCAACCCTGAAAGATATTTATATCAATGCTAAATTAATGTATTGTAGTACCACTCTGGTTTGATGGCAACTGGAGTCCATCAGTTAATCAGTTATGTGCAGCGCCAAAATAATACTGAAGGGACACAACAGTCTCTGCCCTGACAACCTCATGAACTACTTTCTCATCCCTTCCACGTACACTTGTGTGAGCTTTCCATGTAGGCAGTAAGTTTTCAGGCTTAGAAAGGATTCAAAATGAAACCCACACCAAAACAAAAACCCCATTGTGTACTTTCTGATTAATTTTTGAGTGCACCTGAAGCAATTACAAGAGTAGTAATGATATTCTTCATAAAGCCTGTCCCTTAATGTGTGCCATAATTAGAGGAAACTTGGATCCCAAAAGACATGGTCCCTAAAGACTCAAGGGATTGGGGGGGGGGGGGTGTGAAAGGGAAGGGGGTAAGGCCATTAAACATATCCAAGGCACCTCTGCCTACCACTCTCTGCACAGGCCAATGCAAATATGTGGTCTGTAAATTAACACAGCTAGGAAGGAAACATCCCACAGGGAGAATCAATACCCAGCAAAGGATAATGGGAACCCGGTGCAAGCAGCTGTGATCTGCCCTCTGAACATTAGCACCTGTCGAGGACAGCAATCAATGCCGGTCAATGGGCAGCTCTCCTTACAGCTCAGTTCACACAATGATCGTTAGCTGGAACCAACGCAGTGGCACCCCATGCTGCCAAATGGTGTTCCTTTCTTCCTAAATGTGGATGAACAATGACTTCCCCAAATAACTGGCACTGCTCTTTTTAATCTGTCCTCCCTTCCTTCTGCTTTGGCCTTTTTGCAGTGTACAAGGAGAATCCACAGAATCCACAGCTAGAAATTAATTCAGCTTAATTTCAGAATGTGTTCTGTCACAGAGTCAAGGCACAACAGGCACATCAATTCAGCCATAGCAAGGAATTTGGCTTCACCATTTCTGCTGTGTTTTATTATTAATTATTATTATATTAATAATAAAAACAATAATAAATATCTTTATTACCCTTTCAAGAACAGTGGAAGACCAAAACTGGTTATGCTCAGAACAGGTTGGGATTTTAATTATTCTCCACAGGACAGAGGAATTTTGCAGGCTGTGTCATTTATGCCTGTCTGTAGCTGTCTAAGTTGCATCACTGAAGACCACTCATGTCACAGTCTTTGTGCATGTCTTCATATAGTCACTGTAGTATAATAAAAATAGAAAACATTTATACAAGCAAAGAGTCATGATGCTTTCATGGATTCCACTGGACAGAATGAGGAATTAGTCTGATGAAGTCAGCAGCAGGTCCTGAGAATGTTTCTTTCTCTCAGATGGACCTTCTTGTTTCTGGTATAAGTAATTGAAAACAACTTGTCTCTAAATTGGTGAGGCATGGATTCAACAGATGGGCCACTCAGTGGATAAGGAACTGGCTGGATGGTCGCACTCAAAGAGTTGTGGTCAATGGCTCAGGGTCCATGTAGAGGTCTGTGACAAGTGATGTTCCTCAGCACTGTTCAACATCTTTGTCAGTGACATGGACAGTGGGATAGAGTGCACCCACAGCAAGTTTGCTGGCAACACCAAGCTGTGTGGTGAGATTGACATGCGTGGAGGGAAGGGATGCCACCTGAGGGACCTTGACAGGCTGGAGAGGTGGACCCATGCAAACTGCATGAAGTTCAACAAGGCCAAGTGCAAGGTCCTGCATGTGGGTTGGCACAATCCAAACTACAGTCTGGGAAGAGAATGGATTGAGAGCAGCCCTGAGGAGAAGGACTTGGGGGTGCTGATCAATGACAGGCTCAAAATGAGCTGGCAGTGTGTGCCAGCAGTTCAGAAGGCCAACCATGCCCTGGGCTGCATCAAGAACAGCATGGCCAGCAGGTTGAGGGAGGCGATTCTGTCCCTTGACTTTCATGAGACTCCACCTACAATACTGCATCCAGCTCTGATGGACCCAATACAGGAAAGATATGGAGCCATTGGAGTGAGTCCAGAGTAAGGCCAAGAAGATCATTGGAGGGATGGAGCACCTCTCCTATGAAGACAAGTTGAAAGAGTTGGACTTGTTCAGCCTGGAGAAGGGAAGGCTTCAGGGAGACCTAATTATGGCCTTCCAGTACTTAAAGGGGTTCTACAGGAAAGCAGGAGAGGGACTGTTTATCAGGGAGTGCAGTGACAGGACCGGGGTAATGGCTTCAAGCTGAAAGAGGGCAGATTTAGGTTAGACATTAGAAGGAAATTCTTTACACCGAGGGTGGTGAGGCCCTGGCACAGCTTGTCCAGAGAGGTTGTGGAAGCCTCATCCCAGGAGGCGTTTAAGGCCAGGTT
Source organism: Porphyrio hochstetteri (assembly GCA_020800305.1). NCBI lineage: Eukaryota > Metazoa > Chordata > Aves > Gruiformes > Rallidae > Porphyrio > Porphyrio hochstetteri. The sequence goes on from CM036907.1 coordinate 108,833,949, forward strand.
GGATGGGGCTTTGGGCAACCTGTTCTGGTGAAGGTGTCCCTGCCCATGTCAGGGGGGTTGGAACTACATGATCTGTGAGGTCCCTTCCAACCCAAACCATTCTATGATTCCATATGATTCTATGATTCTAAGTCAAAGTCTGTAGATTCTATGATTCTATGATTCCTAATAGTCTCCAAACTCTGTTCTGCTTTGGTACCCTGAGACACTGTGAAATACATGCAGGAAGCTGAACCCTAAAGAAACCAAAGCATTATTTCTCTAAATGCCATGTGACCACTCACGTGTTCAAAATTAAAAGTGTGCTTCATTAGGCTGGGACCTGTGAATCATCTCTAAATACTAAAATCCAGTGGAATGCCTCCAGAAGTGTGTAGGAAATCATAGTGGCCACCAAAAATTACTCCAGATCCTGTGGTTCCCAGTCCCATGCTCTCAACATAATAATATCCAGTTTCCCGCTGGAGAACTCGGTAGCATTAGCAAACACAGAAATGCAGATTGAGTTTATGGAGATGCCAGCTAGGGCTCTGAAAGGTAGGCAGCTGAGCAGTGTACTGGAAAATGACCAGATATATTTAAACTGGCACGATCCAGTTCACTACGTTCTGAACCGATGCCAAAAGTTCAGGGGCATTGCGAGAACATCTTACATAAGGGACACACATTTCTGTCATCTACTCCTGGTACTGAGCACAGCCGAGTGGAGAGCAGGGAGCAGAGGGCAGAGGATATCCTAGAGTGTTCTTTCAAACTTGACACAGATTTCCATTTTGTCACGTTCTTAGCATGTGTGTTTATTTTCCTTGAATATTCAAGCATTTGGAGCTTTACAGTTGCCAGAGCTTATGAAAAGTGCATATTTAGCTCAAAGAGTTCCCAGATGTGAATTTTAAAATGACACTGTGTTGATTAGCTATAGAAGGCAGCCAGTCACAGAGCAGAAACAACAACACATGACTTGGCATTCCCCAAACAGCCAGAAAATAGTCACCCATTTATTTTTTTCATTAATTTTCCAAAATCTGGGAATACAGCAAAAGTTAAAGGTGCAAACAAATGTTTCTGTTTCCTAGTCCGCAACTAATGTTTTACTCTGTCATCACCACTGTTTCACCTCCTCCTGTTGGGAAAGGTCTTAAGAAGACCTGTGGGGTCATCAGAAAGCAGTGGCCAGGACTTGCCCCAGCAAGTTCCCCCAGCACTGAAGTTATCTTGCCATGGAGACACCTGGGGCTCTGCCCCACCTCTGGGGGAAAAAAATTAAATTAGAATGAAATGTGTTTATTTTCTCTTAATGTTATGCATTGTTTGCAATGATCATTCATCATCACAGCTCTCCCCTATGAATGATTCATGAGGGGACAGCTGTTCCCAGGGCCTGGCTCCAGAGCTGCACATACCATAGGAGGCATCCCCAGGCTGGTTATGTGAGAAGCTGAGCACCTGAGAAGTTCTGAGGCCTCTTCAGCATAAAAAGATGCATTTTTTCAAATGAAGGCAAGTCTACAAGTACCGTAATGGTGCAAGGGGTAAAGGAGTGGTCAAGTAGGTTACACGTAGATATAAAAGATGCTTCAAGCGGGCTTTAAGGAGAGGTAGTATTAGTCTGACCAGCTGGAAACACTGGGATTCAATATCCTACAAAGGCTTCTTCTAGCTTCTGCAAAATGAATGCACAAAACACACAAAACTTTATTAAAGTGTTGCCATGTTTTGCAGATATTATTTGGTTTGTGTCCTGTTTTTCAAGAAAAGGTCTAGGCTTAAACTGCAGGCACTACAAAGGACATGGTACAGCCAGTTTTTATATCAATTTCTGGTTTGTTTCTGAGTCCTGTATTTGTATAATAAACTGTATGTCTCACACTTTCACACACAGCATGTGTAGCACTTTCTACTGCAGACAGAACTAAACTTCTCCTAATTAGGCTTCCCACTTTTAAACTAAGAGTAATGTAAAAATAATATCCTCCTCCTTTCTTTACTATTACTTCAAGTAAAGAAGACATAAAAGAGAGTTTTAAAATCTACTCAAAAGGCACAGTTGGTAATATTACAGTAACTATTTTTGCAAATCAGCTATTTTTTTCAAATATGACAATTTTGCCCTAAGAAAATAGGAAAGTGGCAGTAGAACTAAAGTGGGAAACAATTTCTGTATTTGTGTGGATGCTGCACAAATCACGAACATATGCCTTTTTCCTCTCTCTAGCTTCCTTGCCCCTTTAAAACAAAAGATAAATTATTTCCAGGATAGTACTCTACTAGCAATTTTAGGAAATCCCTAGACCCCAGCAACTGCACTGAAACAAAAGTGGTGCTACTCTTTCAACCTCCACACAAAAAACCAAAATTGAATTGCCAAAATCTGATGCCGTTCCTAATAAACAGCACAGATGTTCAGAATAAAAGAGAAAATACTACTTAGAATTTTGTTTTCAAACTCCTTAAAAGTACTTTGATTGAAAAAAGCAAAATAGACTGACATTTCAAAAAACAGTTCCTAACTGAGAAGCCTCCAAATGTACAGCACGGTTTGGAATTCACATATAACTCCCTTCTGTAAGGAAGAGTAGTTTACACCAATGAAGAATGAGATTATTTTAATTATTTTATGGTTGGATTTTTTTTTAAACATACAGCTTTTTATTTAGACGTTCTTTATCCTATTTGGATAGTGTTTTCTCTCAGCCTTGTTCTGACCTTTTACTCATCTCACCACAGACTCAGTCGTCAAAGTGTTCAAGGTTATTTATACCACAATCATTGTTTATATAGAAGCGGGCAAAGGAAACTCAGTTGTTTGTAAATGCAGGACAGCAATTTTAAAAACAATTGATTTCATCCACAATGCTGGAATTCTTTACCATGTCTCCATAAGAGATGCACAAGTCACGCTGCAGAGAACAAGGTTACAAGCTGCACATCATACGTACTCTGGAATTACATGGTTTGTGGTAGACCTCTCTGCTACCAGAGCCAAACTCTGTTCTCAGTCTCCGGAGACAATGGGCTTGTGTTGATACAAGGTTGCAGAATTTGACTTCAAATCAGTAAGCAGGCTCACCAGACAGAAAAACAACAGGCCTCTGCAGACATGTGTCCTTGATCAGATATTACTTGCACGTGGAAATCATTTTTAGTTACAGGAGAAAGCCTGTTGTTCCCTCCAGACAGACAGATACTGTGCCTAGGCAGAGAAATGTTAAGTAGCTCCCAGGAAGCAGTAGTGGTCATGTTTGCTGTGACAGAAGAGAACCATGGGAGGATTTCCCAGGGGAAGAGGCAACATGTCTAGACACCTTTTTTCCCATTAACAACAGTTAGTGCTGTTCAACCTCCTCATCACACAGACATGTGGCATCAACACCATCATGCCTCCACGCAGCCCAGAAAATTAACACTGCTTCAGGGATTTTTATTCGATGATCTTTATGGGTCCCATACAACGCAAGATATTCTACAATTCTCTACATTTCAGCTTGCTTCAGATAGCATTTCCAATGACAAAAGTCCAAATGGACAAACCACCAAAGCATTATTCATTTCATAGACAAGCTGTTGTAGGATTCTTTCCTTTGACATAAAAATTTCTCTGAATTGTCTCAGGCTCATATTTCTTTAATGAAGATCATTTCAAATGATGTGATGAAAGAAGACCTAATTTGTACAGAACAGTAGGATCCTTGAAAGTGAAACAAAGACAATTCCTTCAAGTACAGTGTGGCTATAACATAATGCCTCTCCTCAGTACCCTTCAGATTCCAACTGTGTACAGAACATGATACAACTATCTGTAGGAAGAAAAACAAAGAAAGAAAGAGTGGTTGGTTGTCTGGAAGAAATTATTACTGTTAAAGGTGAGGCATAACAGAGCTCAGAAACCATTAACATTAGATTAGTTGTATATGCCCACGCTGGTCAGTCTCTGGGAAATTTTTCTCTAGCAGTTGTTTAAAACCTATATCCTGTATCCTCAGTACTGAAGATCTGATTCAAGATGGATGCTACCAGATTCAAACATACTAAATTTTAAGTGCATCAACTCATAATTAAAACCTTGCATTACTTATTATTTAACAATGCAAAGATTTTTAATGAAGAAGATAAATTTAAGCTCGTGGATAACATGATTGGATTAACATGATGGATCAAGAGCAGCCCTGAGCAGAAGGACTTGGGAATGCTGATTGATGAGAAACTCAGTATGACCCGGCAATGTGCGCTTACAGCCAAAAAAGCCAACCGTATCCTGGGCTGCATCACAAGAAGCGTGACCAGCAGATCAAAGGAGGTGATTCTCCCCCTCTACTCTTCTCTCATGAGACATGACACCCCGCCTACTATAGTATGTTTAGTTCTGGGATCCCCAATACGAGACAGACATGGAGCTGTTGGAGCGAGTTCAGAGGAGGACCACAAAGGTGATCAGAGGGCTGGAGCACCTCTTCTATGAAGACAGGTTGAGAGGGTTGGACTTTTCAGCCTGGTGAAGAGAAGGCTCCAGAGGGACCTTATTGCAGCCTTCTAGTTTCTAAAGGGGGCCTACAAGAATGCTGGAGAGGTCCTGTTTACAAGGGTGTGTAGTGATAGGGCAAGGGGTACTGGCCTTAAACTGAAGGAAAGTAGATTTAGATTAGATGAAGAAGGAAGGAGAACACTGGGGCAAATGGTGCCAAAGGCCTTACTAAAATCCAGGTAAACAATATCCACAGACTTTTCCTCACCTGTTAAGTGGTCACCTTGTGCAGGAGATCAGGATGCTCAAGCAGAACCTGCGTTTCCTAAGTCCATGCTGACTGGGCCTGATCACCCAGTTGTCCTGTACATGTCCTGTGATGTCACTCATGATCACCTGCTCCATAACCTTCCCCAGCATCAAGGTCAGACTGACAGGCCTGTAGTTCCCCAGATCCTCCTTCCAGCCCTTCTTGTAGATGGGCATCACATTTGCTAACTAACCTCCAGTCAGCTGGGACTTCCCCAGTCAGCCAGGACTGCTGATAAACCCTTCGAACCTGTGAATCTGTAAATGATGAAAAGTGGCTTGGTGAGCACTTCCGCCAGCTTCCTCAGTACCCTTGGGTGGATCACATCCAGCCCCATAGTACTGTGTGTCTACATGGTGTACCAAGTCACTAATGATTTCTCCCTGGATTATTCAGGCTTCATTCTGCTCCCTGTCCCTGTCTTCCAGTTCAGGGGCTGAGTACCTAGGGAAAATCTGCTCTTACTATTAAAGACTGAAGCAAAGAGGGCATTAAGTATCTCAGCTTTTTTCAATCCTTTGTCACTGTATTTCCCCACACACACATCCAACAAAGGATGGAGACCCTTCTTAGCTCTCCTTTTGTTGCTAATGTATTTAAGAAACTTGTTTTATTCTCTTTTGCAGCAGTAGCTGGATTAAGTTCTAGTTGGGCTGCTGGAGAGAAATGGAAATTCTCTGAACCAATTGGCATAACAGTGTGTTCATACTGACATAAGAAATATCTACGGACTTAAAGTATTTTTCTGTGATACTTGATGACCCTTCTATCTATGGCAAACTACAAAATTGAAAGGTCAGTTTATCTTACAGTAACATTCACTAAAATTTTTTCTTCGCAATGCTTAAACTTCTGTTCCCACAGTGAAGGATACATTGTCACCCTTATTGAACATGATAAATATTAGAGAAATAACTGAAATAATTTATTCAGATAGGTGTGTATCTTTGAAGAAAATTCCACTGCATGAAGGCAGGTTAAAAAGTGAATGATTTTGTCAGTACTGTTGTTCACTTCCTAAAATATGATTTATCTTTGTGAAGAACCTGTCCTAGAATAATTCCAGACTCTTCTTTCGTATTACTGCTAGGCTTCTGTGCATGTTTATATCCAGACAGTCCTCTGGATGTTGTCATTTGCAGAGATGTGTGTGTGTGTGCTGTAGCCCTTTAAAGGGCTACTCCTGCAGGAGAACCAACCCACTGCCCACTAACCTATTGCCAAGCATCTCTGTGGGAGACAAAACCTCACCACTGCAAACAGATGCTGAAACTGCTTCAGATTCCTGTATAGTAAGTGGCAAAGAAAACTGCAAAGCAGAAGCTGCGCTAAGTGACTTCCTAAGGTCACTTCAAACCTGATTTTTGCTATGATCTGATGACAGGTGGCAATGTGGTACATGAGACAGAAACTGCATAAACCTGAGGATTTACTGTCTGTTATTACCAAGCTGTTGTTACAGTTCTGCCATCTGATGTGAGGTGCTGCATGAACTAACGTCCTGATCACGTGTATTGCCTTCCTCAAACATGTTTTTCCACATAAAATACTAATATATTTTTATTTAAAACTTATATCCTTATACATTATAACTAATTTAATACATTATGTAGTCCCATAGAACAGAATCTAGTGAAGACAGTGTGAGCTAAAATAAAACCCAAGCAAAGCTGACAATTTAGCAATGCCTGCGCGCTGTGCTATATCCTCTAAGCAAAAGCCCACACATGAAGATAGAGAGTGAAGTGCCTTTCCTGGGGCTTTACAGCAACCAGGGCTGTACTGCCAGGAACAGTACAGCCCTCAGCCGTGTTCAGCAGTTGTGCAACACTGATTTGGAGCAATATCAGATTGGGACCCCCCTCTGTGACAAAAATAGGACTGACAAAGTCGTGTAAGGAGCCAACATTTAACAACAGATACAGCACATGGCGAAAGGGAATGCTGCTTGGAGCGTAACGTAAGATAAGATTACACTCACACAGCATTGCTGTTTGCAAGAGAGATGTTACCCCTCCAACACAGGCACACTCACACATTGTAATGAATCACAGATTAACTATTACGTTATTCCTGCAGATTCAAAGGGCTGTTGTAGAGTAGAAGGCTGTGGGGGTGGTTGTCCTACTGCTAACCGCGCCAAATAGTTGCCTCATTTCGCTTGAGAGCAGGAATTCCGACATTACACTAACAGAAGTGCTTGAAACGTCCCTTTTCCCACCCCTTGCTGTGATTGGCATCACGAACAAAGTCCTTAGATATTCACTATTTTGGATTATTTTAATCCATCTATTTTGGATTATTTTAACAGGCCACTACCTGGTGTCTGTGGCCAGGCACTCAAAATCCACAGTGATTCAAAGCATGTACACTTTAGTGGAAAGACTTGCCCTGACTCCCATCCTGACTCACACAGGCTGAGGGTCAGGCTTTTAGAGTCCGCACATGACTGGTAATTTTTAAATGATTACAATGAAAGGAAAGACTGCCTTTTTAATGCCCAAGCACAACAGCTGCAATGTCATTGGGGTTGTGTTCTGAGATGCTCCTAGACTGCAGCCCAAATAAGCGTCTTAATGATACTTTGAAAATATGTAAAGCACTTCTTTTATATGCAATGACAATTCTGTCTGGGCGCATCATCTGTTTGTCCAGCCAGAACAGAATTAGAATTAATGAACCAGATTCTACTCCAATTTGTACAACATGCAGATAGAGAAAATGCAATGAAGCTACACGTGGGTAAATAAGGGGAGACTTAGACTGTTACTCTATTTATGACAGTGGATCTCCAGGTTCTCTGAAAGGTGACGCACCACACAAGACTCTGCTTTATGTATAAGCATCTGCTGTTTAACAATTCTTAACCAACAGGTTCAGAAAGTTCATACAACAATAAAAGCTGTTATCAAAGAGTTTGGGGAAGCAGACTACAACTACTTGCAGAGGAATTTGGACATTATGGAGGTACTTCACCTCTACTCCTGTAAGAAATGCCTTTGGAGCCTTTAATGATCATACTTGATGATGACCTTGTCTTGTTGCTCTATAGGCAAGACAGCTTCTCTGGCATAGTCTCCCAAAGGTGATAGTTTGAGTCACTCAGAAGTGACACCAAATGATAGTCCAAATACTGATGGAAATAACTATCAGCTCTTAGTTGCAGTAACTGTTATGTATGGTACTTATGTTACTAATTATGTTATATACAGTAATCATTATATGTGGTAATTTGTTGTACACAAATACATTTGATGATAAACAAGTAACAAAATACAGACTAGATTCTTGTCTTAAAAAAATGAGTTCATTGGGGTGCAACAGAATCATCTACAAAAGAGAACGGCTGAGGTCTCACAGCTTACTACTACTGACATCTCAAAGGATGCAAGTGATGAACTTAGTGCAACATAAATGAAAATAGTGATGGTTGACAAAACAGTAATAGCTGGCTGTATCAGGAGGAGGTGAATTAGAAACAGACAGATGAACCAATATTAGTTCCAGCAATTCTTTCATTTTCCTACTGTCATCATATTACATCCGTGTAAGGGCAGACCACCCCAGACAATACCTGATGTATGTTGAGATTATAACTGCTGTCCCTGGTAGATATTTGGCTTTTGTGGTTTCTCCTAGAGTGGGTGAAGTGTTATGCAGGAGGATACAAGCCTGTCCAAAGCTCTTTCAGTCAGAAAAGCAATGCACCATTAAATTATAAACCCACGAGGAGAAAAAAAAGAACTGCTTTACTCTAAATCTCTTAGGGTTTTGTAGGCAATGTCTTGATATATAAAGCGAGATAACCCAATGAATGATACCTGATTGTCAGCACTCTTCATACTGAGAGGTAGGCATTTTCACATACTAATAGGCTCATTAAAATCTGGAGGCCAGAGAAGTTTGTAACTCTTCCCGATTCCCACCTCTCACTTCATTTTAACTAGAAAAGGCAATTATCCATTTTCTTCTTTCTTTCAGTGAGAGTTCCTGCAATTAAAAGGTTTGGGGAACATGGTGCAGGATAGAGGGGAAGGAGTTTAATGTAGAAGTCCTGAGAAACTTTAAGAGGCCTCAGCTGCTCATTAGGCAGCACCTACACAGCCACCAGTGTGCAGGTGAATAAGGGGGCTATACCTTAGGGGCAAACAACAGGGCCCCTGGGAACTGGCAGCAATGGCCGTGATAGTAGAGTGACGTCAGTGAAAACGTATGGAAGCCAGCATATGCTCATGACATCTGACTCCTTATTATACTTTAAAGGACAGAGGTCTGGTAACAACATGGGGTTACAGTGATACAGCAGCCCATGTATGTGCCTCTCACCCAGTAAAAACTTCTGTCCCCTTCATACACCTATCAGGCGGTTTCTGTCTGATTGACTATAGCAAGTGACTTTGGCAGGACAACATACAGCCCCGAGGAAGAAGGGCTATAACATATTAATATAAGAACGTAGTTGATTACAATATAAGCCACTGAAAGTGAGCTGACTATAGCACAAGACTGGAAGAATGTTGTTGTCTGCAGGGTCCCGCCGGGAGAATGCATCTATCTATACCTACGAGCATGCAGCTGACTGCAGGCAGCTGTCATGCAATAGGAGTGGTCTGGTGGGGTTGTCACCTATCAAACCATCACACCCACAGTTATCGTGGGTTTAAACGCATCTCCTGTCTGCCTCCCAGCAGCTAACTAGGGTTTGTCTCCAGCAAGGGAGGAGGAGGAAGGGGTCTCACTGGCTTTGATTAGAAGTTTCTGAGTCTCCATGTTGACAGAAAGTTTTATCCTTCAACCAGCAAATGCCATTCAGTTCCTGTATTCAAGGGAATGATTCCATTATTAAGAATACTATAATATTCAGGGTGTTCCTATATATACAATCTAAAAAAATCCCTAAGGGCAATTTGTTTTGGAACAAATATATTGTCCAGGATTTTTTGAACAGTGGACACTAATTAAATGAGTTGCATTTTCTGTATCTGATGTGTTGGAGGTACTTTATTTTCTTCTTCTGATATACACAAGCAACAGTTAAGTAATAAAGCAGTACAAGAAATAGATCTAAATAAATTCTTAATAAAGGACAACCAATCCTACAGTCAGACCCGTCAGGCCTGTCCCGCCTGAAATCCAGAGTCCACCTGCTGTGAGCTGACTGCTATATTTATACATGCATCAGACTCAGATTTGCCAGTTACTCTCTGCTGTTAGTTAGTAGAGCTCAGCCCTGCCTGGGCTCAGAGAGGATGCTTAGGATAACTGCACAAGGCTGTGGCCATCCTCTCCAGCTGGTGCAGCATGCCTTCCCATGCCCAGCTCCCCTTCAGAGCAGCGGACCCTTCCAGGCACCTGTCTTCTCTTTGTCGGCAAGGCAGCTCACTGCCTTTCAACTCTCTTTCCAGAACTCCTGCCTTGGAGGCTTCACAAGCAAGGGCTAGCTGCCTGCACCTCCCTCTTCAGTACCAGTACACAGGAGTCCATTTAAACACCCCAGGTTGGAGCTTTTCTTATCACTCTCCATTTACATGGATCAAATAGGCTGAGCTTTTTCCTCTTAAGTTACATGAGCTATTAGTATGTGAATGTTTCGTCCCTTTCTTCTCCCAAAAAAAGAAAGCTTAAAATGTTATTTGCTTTGGATTCTGAGGAGTACAAACTCTACCACACAGCAGACACATGTGAATCCATATGCTAGCATGTCTGTAAAGCTGAACGATATTAAAGCCTGAAGCTTCTATTAAACACTCTCCTTTTTTTCTTGCATGCAACATTTTTAGATTGAGCTCTAAATGTTCACCATCTCATGAATATTTTTGAGCCAGCTCTGTTCACTGTGATAAATCATGCTGCTTGTGTGTTGGTTTAGTGACAGAGAGTTACCTGAAAACTTCTAATGTAAGATGGTTTATGGCCATCTGAGAGGAAAAAAAAAAAATCTGTGATCTTTGCCTGACTGCTGGAACAGTATGACAAGAGGAAACATACTGTATTCAAGCCCCACAGCATGCCAACCTTCTTTCTTCTAGAAATGGACAGAACTGAAAGGAAAATGACTGCTGGCATATTGTGAAAGTACTTCCAAGTTTGTAGAAGCTCCAGTGATAGATGCAAACACAGACAAAAACCTTCACAGGAAACAAAAAATTTTGCAACGAAAGTTGAAAAATATCCTATGAGAGAAATAGCACTATAACAGTTAGTCCTTCCAACAAAAAGAAACAGATGCTCTCTAGGCTTATGTTCCAGGGTCAGATTTATTGTAGTTGCTAAACCAAATATAGATATTAAAGAATGTTATTCATACTGTAAAAAGCACCTATCATATTTGAAGCAATGCAAAGAAATCTTTTCTTCTTTTAGAGATCTCTAATAGAAGGATTACCTTGTCTTCTTGAAAGTTAGCTACCTAGAATCACCTCACATTACCAAGGTGCATGAGCCTATGTCCCGGTTTCAGCTGGTATGGAGTTTATTTTCTTTCAAGTAGCCAGTGTAGTGCTGAGGTTTGGATTTAGTATGAGAAAAATGTTGATAACACTCTGATGTTTTTAATTGTCGCTAGGTAGTTGTAGTGTCTACACCAAGTCAAGGACTTTCCAGCTTCTCATGCACTGCCAGGTGCCCAAGATGCTGGGAGAGCACAGCCAAGACAGCTGACCAGACTGGCCAGAGGGATATGCTCAGCATATAACTGGGGAAGCAAGCTGGGATGCAGGATCAGTGCTCAGAAGCAGACTAGACATCGGGGGCTTTTTGCAGGTGGTGAGCAGTTGCATTTGTGCATCACTTGTTTTATATTATTATTGTTGCCATTCCTTTTTCACCCTATTAAATTGTCTTTTTTTCAACCCACAAGGCTTTTTTCATTCTCCTAGACATCCCCTCAGGAGCAAAGGGGTAAAGCAAGGGTCTGCGTCAAGCTTAGTTACCAGCTGGGGTTAAATCACAACAGCATATAAACAGGCAGTTGGCTGACAAGTTACCCCGCATGAACTACACTGTGACAGCAGCTCATATGTATGCTTCCACACAGCCATAGATACAGGACAGTCTGGTTTATTTGACCCCTAATGACCATTGAATTCAACCCTTGCATTAGCCATCCCACTGGAGTTGTCTTCCATTCACATGGAGAATAAGGAAACTACTTGAAGGCAGTTAACAGAGAGCCACTATCCTTCCCCATGGTATTGACTGAACAGCAGCAACCTTTACCAGAGTCATCATAAGATGCTTCAGGTCACACATCACATCAGACTGTTCTAAAAAACAGAGACAGGGCTTTCAGATCTTCTCCTGCCAGTCCTTTCATCTTAAAAGAGTCCTAAAACCTGATGAGTTCATGTTCTCCCAGTTTTAGAGAAATATGAAATTTCACTTCTTTGGAATAGAAATGTAAGTTGCTATGGAAGATATTTCCTTCCACTGATGGATGGAAGTGCATTAGTATAATACAGGATCCTGTAGTTAGTCTAATGAACTGTGCTTCTTTTGTGATTAGAAGTAAATTACATCATAGTTATACTATCACAGAATCATAGAATTGTCTCGGTTGGAAGGGACCTTTCAGAGCATCAAGTCCAACGATCAACCTAACCTGCTAACCACAACTAAACCATGTCCCCAAGCACAGCATCTACCTGTCATTTAAATACCTCCAGGGATGGCAACTCCACCATCATCACTAATACAACATCACCACCCTGCATATAAGTTTCTCTGAGTAAGACCTGATAAAGATTTCTTGCAGGGTGGAAACAAATTCCACTATTTTAATGATCAAAAACAACAAATCTAGACTATTTTTTTACTTTTTTCCCCCAAAGGAATCCAAGGGAATAAACCACAAAGATCCTACTGATTTTCAGGAAGATCTGGACATTAATTCTCTATAGATGCCTTTAAATTATTAGCATGACGAGCTCAGCCAAGAATGAAATTCTGCTCAGTAAATCTGGAGAACACCAATAATATCAGTTTCTCTGAGTGGGAAGGATGAAGGGTAATTTCAGTCCCAGCTGCCAAATTCACTGCATTGTAAGTAATCATGATTTGCTCTGGAATTAGGAGGTGGGGGAGACACAGACACTGAAAAACAAGCAACTTCTATTAAACGGTAAAATATGGACATAAGCACTTCATCTATGTTTGAAAATCTTCACCTCGATGACTAGGGAAGGTCAGAGAGCAAATCTCTGCAGGGATGTGGATGACACCAAGACAAACCTGTTCACCAACAAGGAGACCATGCCACCTCTTTTATTAAAAATGTCGTAGAGTATCTTGGTCTCTACCCACATTAGTATTTTTGCATCTTTTATAATTAGATAATACTAACTATGAACTCCCCATAACTACCATAATTTTACTGATAGACTGTTTACATAGTGACATGTATTTGCAGTAAAAGTAATGTTGTTTATTAAACTACTGTTACACTATTATATCATTGAGCTTTATTAAACTGCCCAACTGCTATTCTTTTATATGTGTCTGACAGACCAGTCTATTACAACAGCCCCTCCATTAGAAAGTGGTTATTTACAGTGAAAGAGCAGAGTAGCAAAGTAACCCACCACCACCTGAAGCTCCCAGGGAACCTCTGCAAGGACAAAAGGCAGCACTTCATTCCTGACTCTGAGCCCCTTCCATGAAGGCACCCTCCATGGGCACCACTGCTCCACAGTTCTCCAGTCAGCCCCTCAGCAGCCACTGCATGTACTTGCTGTTCTAAATCAGAGGAAACTCCACCCTGGAGTATTCAGTGTAGGAAATAAGGAGACAAGATACTTGAAAGAAGAAAATAGAGCTGTGTTAAGTCACCTGCTGTTCTTAGCATCAGAAGTCTATTGGGGCCATTTTCATATTGTGGTACTAAACCTGACTAAATGGGAGGTTGGATCAAAGAAATTTCCTAGCGAGAAAAAAACAATCAGATTTAACATTTTGCAGAGTTTTTGGCTCAGTGGTCAATTGACAACACTCGACAATTTTCTCAGACCATTCTGCATGTTTATCAGAAAATTTTCAACAGAAAACACTGTACTGCTTGTGCGGCTGGGGACCAGCTATGAAGGAGGCATGTTGGCTTTACAGAGCAACCGCTGGTTTATAGACAATCACTCAGAAAACTTCAGACCATCTTGTTGTTCTCATAATTGTAGTACCTGACCACCTTTCAAAGTAGATTATTTAGAAGATGTAGGTAAAGATTAATAAATTAAGGAATTAAGTAAACACACCTGGGTTTTCTCCACAGCAAACACTCTGGTGGTCAGTGATCTGCATCTAATCTCTTTCCTTCAGTGAAGCATAAATTCAGCAGTGATTTGGATCTCAATCCAGATTTGAAAGTTAGATATTTAAAAGGCCAAACTAAGTCCATGATCTGCAGACATTTGGAACTCACGTAAGAATACGACTGGGAACACTATCTCTTCTTTACATTAGCCTCCTCTTCCCAGTTCTCAGCTTGACAGCTTCAGCCTCCCTCAAAACCAGTCACCACAGAGAACACACTTACCTGTTACTGACAATCTTTGCTATGTATTCTTGCTGTTTTCTTTTACTTGTCTAGAGTTAACATTGTTTAAAAAAAAAAAACCCAAAGAAAAAACCAACCTAAATTGCTTTTCCCTGAATCATCTAATTAAATTACCTCCCAACAGTAGCTGAGCTAATTGCTCTTACCCTAGAATTCTATATTCCCATTTCACCTTTGCTGACTATTTTCTAACCACATTTCCTATCAGCTTCCCAGAAGAAACTCTTAACCACTTAGAATGATATTCACTTTCCTTGAAACGGAAGCAACACACCTTGGAGCTCCTCCAGAGTGAGCTTTAAGGACATCAAATGCAAAGTTCAATAGCAGTATTCCTTATTCTCATGTTTCCATACAGCTGATAGACCCAAACAGAAACCATCCTACAACTCTCTCCCTCCAGCAGCCAGGCAAATAACTCTGAAGAGTAGCACAAAAACACCAACTTTGGACTAACTAGGAGACATCTCATTATGACTACCTCTCAGGCTTCTCCAGCCACAGACATTTATCTAATATCCTGTCCTGGTTCCAGCCAGGCCAGAGTTAACCTCCCCAAGCAGCCAGCACAGCTGAGTTGAGTTAGCCTGGGCTGTTTCCACACCATCTGACATCACTCACACATAAAAAGGGCTGGTGGGATAGGGATGCTCCTAGATGCCTCCAGGGCAGTCTGAGTGCAGTCAGGGTATCAGGCATTAGGGCCTGAACCACCACATATCCTAACTCAGCTAAAGCTCTTAGGTTTGAAGAAGGAACTAATTCAGATGAGTTCGGAAGGAACAGTGAGGAAAGGAGGGAAGATGTGCTAAATGTTAAAAGGGATTATTCTGATGGCCCTTTGTAGGCTTAAAATGCACAATATAGGCATGTTCTCCTGCAGTAATCTCTATACAGTGCTGTCACACCACTATTTCTCAAGTGCTCCAAAATTATTGTTACTACATGGTAGATATCTATGAAAAAACCCCTTGGATAGAAAACATTCTTCAGACAGGTTTCCACAATTCCACACGCAGTATTAGTGAAATCAGCGCAAGTCATGTAGGTGTAAGTGTGGACCTCACAGAATATCGGCCTTACTGCTCCTGTTTCAGGTACGTATTTGAGGTTGGGATTGAAAGAAATCAGCCCATCAGTATGAAGACATCTATACTTCCACTGCACTTTTTCCTTGGTTTTTTTTTTTTTTTTATACAGAGGATACATACATATAGTTAAAGTGTAAAGTTTTCAGATTATTATTTGCAGACTAAATGTTGTTGTCTAGATGATGTATAGAAAGGTGGAGACAATCCATTTTTATTCTGTATTCTGACTCTGAGTCAGATGCTGACTGATTTTTTTTTCTGGAAACTAAATGCTTTTGTTTCCCCAAGATTTATACAGCACCATATTGACTTTAGTACCATAGTAATTTGTCAAGGACCACTTTTATTACCAGAATTTAAAGACCAGGCCCAGCAACTGGATCTCATGAACAATCTTGAGTGCACGGATGAGTTTAGCAATGAACAGATTAATAGAAATATAAATCTAATGTTAAGAACATGGAAAATGCATTCAATCACTTCATGAGGGGACAAAAAAAAAAAATATTTGTCATGCTTATTTGGAAACAAACATATAGTAAAATATACTAAAACCTTCAATGAAATGAAAAGATATATTTTTCAGTTTGCACATCCTTTTATTATGAATGTCCCAGGAAACTACCAAAAAGAGCACCAGTACAAAATTCCCATTTTTCAGCTGTGGTAAATTGAGTGACATCTTACAGGACAAGAAAAGAAGGGGTGTGGTGTATCCATAAAATTACTACAGTTGTGTAAACCTTCAGTGGCCTGCCTGAGTGAAGTCAGTCAAATTAAATCAGGTATGTCTGCTAATAATTATTCAGAATAGTTTTCTTTCTACCAATGGAATGGGCAGGTGTGCAACAACCCGTTCTGATGTGACTAGCCAAGTGCAAATCCCTCCTATAAAGTTCATCCATGGCTGTAGCGACTGTAAATGCAACTACCCAAAAATGGCAGCTGCACTTCTGAAATGCAAGCAAACAATGCCAGTGGAGTGCTTCGTAAAATGGCTCCCCCCCATCAGGACAAAGTCTTTCATGAAGTACAAAGAACAGGTGTGTATGTGAGCTAAGTTGTCTCTATTGTTTTATAACAAGCCCTCTCTTTTTTTGTACTTCAGCCCTGTGTCCATTAAAAGCAATTTAGCAGGATCATCAGAGCTTGAAAGGGCAGATCAAACAGCACTGAGAATCCCAGCTGTGCAGGCCCCAATTCAGAGTGAACATTAACCTTGGCATTCAGCAATAATTTATTCTACTCAAGACAGGAAGATGCTCTATTTCTGCATCGCATGTTGGTCCCATAGTTTTTGGCTTCCTGAAACAGCCAGGCATGTATATATATGTGATAATCTACAGCACTATTTATGCGTGTGTATGCACGTATATATGTGGCACAAAGAATTATCTATCTGTTTCACAATCAATTTTAGATGTGCTCAGGGCTGAACTAATTAATAGCTCACAAGCCCTGCCAGAGGAGCAGACTATTTCTATTATTATTATTATTTTACAGTGCCTGAGCTGAAAGAAAAAAACCTCGGTAAACACAATAACTCTACAGCTCGCATTCACGTCTTTGTGGTACTGTAGCTGAAACCTAATGGCTGAGGCTGAGGATTTTGCTGAAGGCACTTATTTTAAGCAGAAGATGGTGATCAGTGATTATACTTTAAAGGTAAACAGCAAAACTGTGTTGTGCTGGGATTTTTCTTCCCTTTTTAGTCCACTGATAGCTAAAAGCTCTCAGGCAGTGCTTTTCCTAGCACCTGAGATGAGATGTGCACAGAATGATTTGCCTCCCAGTCAGATAGGCTGCACCTCAGCTGATATAACTGTATGCATGATATATCTCTCCATTTCACAGTATATTTCTTCCTGACATTTTTTTAACTATATGAGATGTGTAGTGGTACAAACCTCAAAGGTTGACCAAGAATCAAAACCTGCAATTGTCCTTAAGGTAAAAGAAGGCAATGGTAAGGGGGTTAGCGTTCACAATGCTCATTACACAAAGTGTTAAATTACGTACTAGACAGGCAATTGCTATTTTAACTACTAGTGACATGGCTAGTATTTAAACAGTAGCATTTCTACTGCTACAGCCCACACTTGAGACATTCAGGGAAAGGTCAACTCCAAAAGACGAGTCATGGAAGAACTGCAATAATGGCCAAAGTGGAGAAATAACCTGTTGGGTTTTTCTTTCTCTCTCTTTCTCTCTTCCTGTCCTTTGCTTCTGGACCAGATTGTGCTACATAAAACATTTTGCTTGTTTTGATTTTTCCTAAGCAATGAAGTTTATTTTGGATCAGTGAGGTGAGAAACCTTTGAAAAGCTCCTGAGACTCTCTAAACCCGAGAGTCCAGCGTTTGCACCTGTCAGTATCACAGTTTCCTTCAACAGATTGCTAACTTGGAAATTTAGCAGACACATTTCTGCATTTATTTCCTTCTCTGCTTTAACAAGAAAAAAAGCAGTATTGTGTAGGTAACTTGTAATCAAAGGTTTCACTTGTCAGATTAAGTGGATTGTGATTATTTTTCGGAAGAGAAAAAAAAAACTGCAGCAAACTCAGTCTGCACTGCACAATCCCTCAGGTACACAGACTGTAGTTAGCTTGTCTTGGAGAATGTTAGAAGGATTAAAAGACTATATTAAAAAAACCCCAAAACCATGGGGTTATTTTGATTAAAGAAAACAATGGTTGCTGGTGTGTTTGTTTAAATCTTCACAGTCATATTAAGGGTGTAATTACTTCTCTGTTAAGGATTCAGGTTCTAGTGAGGAAGAGAGCTATAAAAAGACAAAACTAATTAATGCAAAATATTCACTCAGGTAGTACAAAGAATTCTTGCAACACCCATTTCCCTTAAACATATGTAAGTTAGTGAAAGGTACATCCAATAATATCAGGCAGATTTCTTCTGCTGAGGTATTGCAACATTGCTTTGTTCCTTCATTCTTCCTCCCCTTTAGAAATACAACCAGTGTTTCATTTCCTTCTACATAGAACTATTCACAAAATGGAAAGTGAACAGATCCAGGGATCTGTACATTTGCAGACAGCACTGATCACAGCTACAGAAAGACACAGACTTCAGTCTGGAGGTCAACAGTTTCAAAAGCTCTTAAGCTCATTAGCAGTCTAAGTCCCACGTATAAGCTCCACTTCGAAAAGCAAGCAAATAAGAACTTAGGCTTCACCAAAAGGGGAGAATTAGGCTCTTACATCACTTCCAGAAATCAGGTGTAGTTGAATAAACTACTCAAACTCAGCCATTTTTTAGAAATGTGTGCCTGCAGTCACAAAACCTACTTGAAAGTGATACTGAGTGCTTACCAGACATGCATATGACATCAAGCTGTGTGGTGCAGTCGACACAGTGAAGGGAAGGGATACCATCCAGAGGGACCCGGACAGACTTGAGAGGTGGGCCTGTGCAAACTGCATGAAGTTCAACAAGGCCAAGTGCAAGATCCTGCACATGGGTAAGGCCAATCCAAATCACAGTTACAGACTGGGCAGAGAATGGATTAAGAGCAGCACAGGGGGTGTTGATTAATGTAAAGCTCAACATGAGCTGGGAATGTGCATTTGCAGCCCAGAAAGCCACCCATATCCTGGGCTGCATCACAAAGTGCATGACCAGCAGGTCAAGGGAGGTGATTCTGCTCCTGTACTCTGGTCTTGTGAGACCCCACCTGCAGTGCTGCATCCAGCTCTGGGGTCTCCAGTACAAGAAAGACATGGAGCTGTTGGAGTGAGTCCAGCAGAGACCATGAAGATGATCACAGGGCTGGAGCACCTCTGCTAGAGAGAGTTGGGCTTCTTCAGCCCGGAAAGACAAAACCCACTATAGACCTACTGGCTATATCTGGTGACAGCTGTGTAAAAGGGCCGTTTGTTTCCCATTAGACCAGAGAAAGCAGCTCCAGTTAATGCTTAGCTGTAACACACCATGAAGCAAAGTCACAACCGAAAGTTAACGCAAATGAGTGTGATTGAGACGTTATGTTGCCTTCCCCATTGCCTTCTCCCTGCAGCCATGCACCCTTTTGATGTTATCCCAACACCACTAAGGAAGAGAAATGTAGGTGCCCCACAGCAGCTCATCATCTCAGAATTACATTTATGCTGAGCTCCAGCTTTCACGTTAGTTTATGCTGACAGTGCAGAGAAAAGCAGCTGCACAGTAATGGACACTCCTGCCCTACATTTCTATTTCTATCTAGCCCAAAGGAATCATAAGAGGATGACCACATCAATCAGAAACAATCCAAATGTATTTTGATGCATACTATGAAGTTGGATGAATGTTGTATTAAAGAAGGTTGTGCCTATTTGTTAAAATAGAAACCATGAATGAAATTACTTCATGTTTTGTGAATATTCAGTAGTTATGCTGTGCTGCTAAACCATTCAAAGGAAGCACATGTGCATTAAAACATTTATAAGCCCATTTGTGCTAATGTTGATGGAGGTAATGTTCTCACTGCCATCTTGATATCTCTTTGTCAAAATTTCATTTACCCAAATCAAGGGACAGAGACAATAGTGTGTGTGCTACTTAATCGCTCTAATGCAATGCATAACATATGAGGTAAAAAGATCACAAAAGCTAAAGAGATTGCATAGACTGTTAAACAAAGGAAAGTAATATGTGAATTGCCAGATATCCAACACAATGCACAGGAAACCCATAGGTGAAATATGAAGAAATATTCCCTCGAGCTAGTTGATACTTCCCCTTCTCATCACAGTGGTATGGATGACACAAGGACCTCAGGACCTTGACCTTATCTTTACTTTTTATATTAACACTGGATACCAAAAGCCGTTACACCCAGCGAGGGACAGTCTCGATCCCATGGAACCTTTTGTCCAAAAATGTGTAAATGAGGTGAATAAGAGTGGAGACAATGGAGATGCAGCCTGTAGGCATTCACACTAAATCATGTTTCAGAGGCACGTCCCCTACATAGTGGAGGTGCATTGCAGAGGATGACTCTCCTGGTTCTGCACAGCATGGTAAATGGTCCCAGGCTGGGATATGGGCCAAGAAGCAGAAAAGAGATGGCACCCAGCACAGTGTGCCATGGGTAATTGACAATCAGTGGCAAACAGAGAGACGACAGAAAGCTTCTAAATCTTTCTTTCCCTTCTAAATCCATGTGTAGGTGAGTCACAGAGAAGTTAAACTATTTTTCCTGGTAGTTCAGCTACAGAGCTAAGAAGTTCCAGGCTTCCCAGCTCTCAACACAATGTGCTTCCCATTAAAGCATATTTCTTCCAAGTGATTTTTAAGTTACCACTACACTTAAAACCTAGCTCACAGCTTGTCATCTATTAATGGGTGACACAATTCTATCGCCATCATTCCATCCCATCCATCTTTCCATCCAGAAAAAAAAAAAATCTTTAAAATGAAATTATTATTTTGCTCTGAACCTCATGCCTTTGAACACATCATCTCTAACAATTGTGATAGGAAAGCTTGGTGTAAAGGCTGCAGAACTCTGCAATAAGCTGGCATGAAGTGTGAGCCACACATTCATCGCTGTTGGCCTGTGTTTCATCACTGATTTATGCAGAGATGTATGTAAACTACACTCACTCCTGAGGAACTTGTCCAATTGTAACTGGATTCAGCAAGAAGCCTTGGAGGATTGGGCATGGGCAAATCTTCTGAGCAAGTGTTTTTGCTAAAGAAAAGAATGAACATGGCAAATTGGCATCCAAGTAAAATATGAACCATGTAGCATTTTATTTCCTAAGTCGCACATTTCATGCTGCCTACCAGCTTTTAAAGGTCAAACATCTAAACTTAAGAAGTGTGTGTGAGTGCATACTAGTTGCAAAGCTCTTTTTTGTCAGTTCTATGAAGCAATAACCCATGAAATATAGTAGATATCTCATGGGCACTGTTCTCCGTGCCTGCAAACATTTAAAATTGCACTTGTGGTACATAAAAGATTTATAATGATCTCACCCACAAATATAAATTTTATCCCACATCGGAGAAAAAGACCTAGGAGCAGAAGCAGTGAACAGCTGAATATGAGCACAGTGTCATAAATTCATAACACTTACAGCTTTTTAACAACCAGTCATAAAAGTGACCGATTTCAGTTTAATTTATGAGACTTTGTGATAGAACTAGGATTACCTCCTCAAAACTGAGTTTTAAAGCACAGTGGTTACATTTATGGCCTTACTAGGTTGTCAGCTGAGGCAAATGGGATTGGGGTGGCCATTTGGAAGGTCCCTGAGCCACGCTGCATTCAAATGACTGGAATTGAATGGGCTCCACCAAACTGTAGCAGAGATCCTACTACTCTTCACACCCCTTCACAGCACAATTTAACACTAAGGGACACGTTAATGGGGCTATGCAACTTGACATCACCAAACCTAGCATTCTTTGTATGGGTACAACTGGGCAATAGTCATAGATCATGGCAGTGCTGTGACTATTTCTCTTGCAGGCATCAGATTCACCTTATCTCCATCACCCCATCACCTCCCCCATACATTCACATGACTGAGTCTTTGTAATTTCACACATATCTAGACAGTTTTGTCTGGACTAGAATTTTTAGTGGCCATTATTTGAAAGGAAAGGATAGTCAGGAAGGGACTGGAAGATAGGAAACAACACCAGCCAAGAGGACAGGGGATGAAACAAGTGAGACATGCTTGCTCAAGCATGCCTTCTCAGGCATCACTGGAACAGCCCATGTCAATCAGCTGCCATAAGTTAAAGACCTTCACTTTCCAAAACGAAGCAATACCTTTCTCCCACAACTGCATCGTTTCAGTCCAGTATCTATGGTAAAAAAAATAAATCTGAATACAGCTACAGTAATCTCATAAAAACTCCAAGACAAGACGGATATCTGGCCAGTCAAACGAACTGTTTATTTTCTTGGATATAGAGATTGAATTTTATTTTGGGTCTGGCAAGAGGAAAATTTTTGAAATACCCTGGGGAGCCAGAGTTTGCCTCAGAGCTCTCTCTTTCTGCACCTGTCAGAAGTTTGATTTATTTTTTTTTCTCTACTGTACATATTGGCAGCTTGGAAACGTAGCAAGCAAACAACTTGTGTATTTTTCCTGTAACCTCATCAGGAAAAAAACAGGAGGAAGAAAACTTGTTTTACTACCTCAGCTTTTTGCTTCCATTTTTATCTTACATTGCACTTGTTCTTACATGTGGAAGATAACAAACAGTCCCTTGTGTTGCCTATGTGTATGTATTTGAAGGCAAAATATTATGTCACAGTGTGAAGTTGTAATATTGTGCCTATTAAAACATCAAAACTAGCTCAATATAGAAAAAGACATGGTGAGGTCAAGTTGCAGATGTATCCCCAAAGGTACTAACTGAGTAGGACATTTTAGTCCCAATTATTTTTAAATGTGTTGATAATTAACACATAATTCCTTGGGTTTTGAGGGATAATGTGTTTGCTAGCAGTTGCTATCTACGTCATCTGAAAAGGCAAAAAAGTTTTTATTTTATTTATGCTTTTTAAAAACTCCATAGTAATTAGATTTTCTTAACAAGAAGACAACACAAAACTTCTAATGAATGTCAGGCTCATGGTTAGCTCCTGGTTGATATTTTAGTCAAACTAATTGTGAATCATTAGAGAGCAACATGGTGATCAAGACAAGCTGGAGAGCTGGGTGGGGAGAAGTTTAATGAGATTTAACAAGGGCAAGTGTAAGGTCTTGCATCAGGGGAAGAACAACCCCAGGTACCAGTATAGGTTGGGGACTGCTCTGTTGGAGAGCAGCGTAGGTGAGAGGGATCTGGGGGTCCTGGTGGACAGCAGGATGACCATGAGCCAGCAATGTGCCCTTGTGGCTAAGAATGCCAATGGCATCCTGGGGTGTATTAGAAGGGGGGTGGTTAGTAGGCCAAGAGAGGTCCTTCTCCCCCACTACTCTGCCCTGGTGAGACTTTATGCCCAGTTCTGGGCCACCAGTTCAAGAAGGACATAGAACTCCTTGAAAGATACCAGCACAGGGACACCAAGATGAGTAAGGGAGTGGAACATTTCCCTTACTAAGACCGTGAGAGAGCTGGGGCTCTTTAGCTTGGAGAAGAGGAGACTGAGGGATGACCTTATTAATGTCTGTAAGTATGAAAGGGGGAGAGTCAGGAGAATGGAACCAGGCTCTTCTCAGTAATGGCCAGCAACAGGACAAGGGGCAACAGTTGCAAGCTGGAGCATAGGAAGTTCTGTGTGAACACATGGAGAAACCTTTTCACTGTGAGGGTGATGGAGCACTGGGACAGGCTGCCCACAAAGGTTGTGGAGTCTCCTTCTCTGGAGACATTCAAACCCACCTGGATGTGTTCCTGTGGGATTTAATGTAGGTGACTCTGCTCTGGCAGGGGGGTTGGACTAGATGATCTTTCAAGATCCTTTCCAACTCTTCTGTGATTCTGTGATCAGTGAAATGTAATAGTGATTTGAGTTTCTTGCGTAAAATTGTAGATATATCTGTAGTCAGCCCTGGATCAAAAAACAATGCTGAAGTCACACAACGCTCATAGCAATTCTCATAGCACTTTAGAAAGCAGCCTTTCCAAGTAGGTAAAGTGGGCTCAAGGCACTGAAGAAATCCAATGGAAACCTCATCTCCCTGTCAGTGGGATCTTTCACACAAAATTTGGGCTATAATGATACTCCATTTGTCTGGCCAAGGTACACACACAGATTTGGAAACTCTTCTAATTTTCTGTAAGTTATTTTATGATTAAAAAATAGAGGCTGAAGGAAGAAGAAACAGAGTTGTTTGTGTGGTCAGCATGTGTCAGCAAGCCATGTCATGCTCTGAGTGAGGATTTTGTTTTCAGTGTCATCACAAAACTGTCAGAAAATTAACCTTTATTAACACTTGGACTGTAAGATTTTTCTACACCTGTATTCAGTCTTCCATTCATGATAGAACAGAGCGACCTGTAGGAGGGAGAAAAGGACAGATATTTATGTCTTAACAGATGCAGGGACACAACTCACATTTGAACTGGTCCTTCAACTATTAACTAAAAATTAATATGAACTCCTCAGAGGCTGAGCAGAAGGAAGAAGCATAACCTTTTCTTCTTAAATCAGTGGTCTGTAGAAATTACTAGAGAAAACTGAAGAGCTTTCTATGCTTTTAGTTCTTTGAGACAAAATATAATTATTCATATTTGTAGGGTCTTTTCCAAAAGGTCTTTCAAATATGGCAGCCCCGGTTCTGATGTAGGCTCATTTCCACTTACATCATAGGGGCAATATGACCATATTCAGGTAACATGTATTAAAATAATTTCAAATGCCACAGCCTCTAGAGTATCTGCCTTTAAAGGAGTCAGTAAGGTTTCAGTACCACTGTCATGTCCTGAGTCTCAGTCACTCGATGGGAAACAGCAACCACAGCAGCCAAACTGGACACCAGTCTGAAGAGCATCCCTTCTGCTTGCAGTCAAGATTTATTCAAGAAGTTTTGTATATGCCAGTGTAAAAATAACAGCTATGAGAAAGGCCCTGAAACTGTAAATATTAGGGTTATCAGAGCTAAACAGTTAGCAAGTTAGCCACACCAAAAGAGCAGTTACTCGTGCACAGCACGGTTTCAGTAGCAGATCCTAAATCTGCCCTGCTACAGTGACTAAAACATTCTCTCTAGTTTTCTAGAATATTATACAGCTGTCATCAACATTTATCCCCACAGATAAAAACAAGTACTCATCTTAGCACTCTGATTGCAGGTAGCAGAACAGCTATGGAGTTGCAGAAGACAAATGGCCAAATGCAGTTTTGCAATGCTGAAGTAGGTGTTACTGTTTCCTCCTTTTTCTTGGGTGCATAATAATCCTGTTTGTACAATACAAAGTTTAAGCTGAACTACTCACTACTTTGGCATCTGAAGAGAACCACGTGATTTTAAATGATTGTTTGACATCCATTTAACTGTTCCACAGCTCTGCACATTTCAGCTGGAAAACCATACAAACCATTTGTCATCCAGTGCAAAATGTAATGTTAGTCCCAAAATTTTTTAGGCATTGTCCATTTACAGAAGAATCTACAAGAGGTAAGGGAGATTAAAAAAAATTTAAATCAACTAGGTAATGAATTCTCATTGTCTTCTGTATTATTCCAGCACCTATATGCCTTTTGCATGCATATTTATCATGACGTCTGTGTATCTAGATGTACTCCAAACACTAAGCACCCTACATTGGCTGGTGATCAGTAACCCATATTTTCAACTTGCTTGACCTACTTGAGCTTTTTCCTTTTCCCATTTTATTTGGAGACAAAATGGGTGGTTACATGGTGATGTTGCAAGCTACATTTTTTCCATCAGACATGAGACACCGGATAACTGGAAGCACTGAAGGCTACATGGTGGCAGACCCTTGTTGATCTAAATCATTAATTCACCAGCACCTTTTCCAACAACTGGAAAACAGTAAGACACAATGGAGGTGGTGGTGATGAAATCCATGGGATGTTGGTTTTGGTCCTGGCCCTCCTGCTGGCATACCTTACCTTCAACAAAGCTGAAAAAAGGAAGCTAAAATGTTACACTCTCTGCAAAGAACAAGGAGGTCTGTGAGCAAGAAAGCAAAAAGAGCTAAATATAATCATTATTTCAGCACAATAACTGCACAGCCACAAGAGCATATTGAGTCACACACTCTTTAATGTATCACTTGAACAGCTATAAAATTCACAAAGCAGCTATCCTCTGGAGAAATATCTTTAGTCATCACACTGCTCCTGGACACCACAGGGGTTTCTAAAAGACAGCCGGGACAGGATAGGTCACCAACCTCCTCACAGTCTGGCCAAAGAGCAGGGACACACGTGACTGAAGCGACACTGGGGTGTACGTACGTAATGCTCCTCTTGACCACACTACCATTTTTTCTGCTTCTGCTAATATTTGTCATTTTCCAGAAACTTCAGCCCTTACTTAATTATATCCTCCTCAACCTGTCACAGTATGAAGAGGTTTCAAAACTGCAAGAAGAACACTGTTGGGGTGGGAATAAACTGCAGCTGAAAAGGTAAGGGTTTCCTTTCTTCTTGTTTAACTACACAATCACAAATAGGAAAAGAAGGGGGTATTATACATACCTGAGAATTAGCTGGTTCACAAATGCTTTTCTTCACCTTCCCACATGCACAGCTGGCATCCAACTACATTTTACTTATCTACCCTTCAGCCTGAGAGGAACAATAAACCAGTCTTACTGTTCTGCAAATGAATGGGTAGACCCACTAGCATTAGTCAGACCTTGGCTAATGTAGACCAGGAGACAATAAAAGTCCATGCAATTTACTGCTGGTTTAATGAAACATATTCATGCTGAAGAAGTGCTACTTCTTTTCTTTTCCCAGCTCCACTCACTTTATTACACATTCCTCCATGCCCATGCCATTAAATCCACCAACTTTCTGGACCATAGCCTCTACAGACATCTTCCACTCTGCTAATGAATATCTCCCAGACAACATTCCTTTTATTGGCATCCATAAAAGTCCTAGCTTATTTGCCTTGCAAAAGTTAGATCTTTATTGACTGTGTATGCTTCATTTAGTTAATTAAGAAGTAACCAGCAACAGCCTTGGCTTATCCTGATTTTGAGAATTTAGTCTGAGTCCATTTCCAGTGCTTTAACATGTCAGTTTAGTATTGGAGTTTTTTACCTGTACATTTTGCCATAGCCTAAAACAATGACTATAACAATATACTATTATTTGTTTCTATTCTAGTCATGCCTAAAGATTCATATTAGACTGCACTTCTGCTATGTCTTTCAGAGCCATGACAAGAGAAAGTCCATGCTTCCTGGAAGCTCACAATACAAACAAGAAACAAAACAAAAAAAAAGTGGAAGTAAAAATGATATTATTAATGAAACATTAACTGATAAGGTGACCTACCCATGGTAACATTTAGAGCCCATGGAAGAGACACAGAAGTCAGAAGAGGTAATTTACTTTTTTTCTGTGTAGATACCAAATGTAGCTAAATAAATTTTAAATTCTGTAAAGAAACTTCATAGTGCTGTATCTGAAAACCAGTGAACATGTTTTAGGCATTAAAGATCGTTTGTTTGGTGGGGTTTTTCCTTCCATATTGGGTTTATTCACACCTCTGAGTATTCACATATTGATAGTCAGACAAGCCTAGTAACAAAGCTCAGCCTTATTGAGCCTTCATGGTGTTCATTCAGTAATCAAGAGAAAGATGACTGAACTAAAAAGTCGTTCTTGATGGTCACCTGTGACAAGCATGATATATCATCAGAGGATCGGGACTCCTTTTCTTCAGGTACAGTGTTAGGTGAATGGCAGGACTGTGATATGTTCATCACCCAGCGCCAGTGACTGAAGGCTGAGTGCCTGTTCGTAGCAGGGACACTTGCTAGCAAACCTATTATGAGACATAGCAGAGACCCATGAAGGATGAGGGTTGATCTACCTCTTCATCAGGTGTTTCCACCAGGCACTGGTGAGCAGGAAAATATTTGTGATTGAAAAATGTTCCCTGGGAGCACAGAAGAAAACACTCTGTGGACACCTCTGCATATTTTTAACGACTTTTCCTTTTTGTAACTGCATGCATGAAATGAAGGGCTGTTTTCTATCCCTATCAAGTGCATATTAGTACATTTGTCTGTTTAGCCAGGTGACTGTTTTGCATGCTTCTGGAGCCAGGACAATATATCCTGTATAAAATCCTTTATACTTTGCACAGACTGCTCATCTTATGGGTACAGATTTTGTACAAGGTCCACATGTAGCAGCAGAAGACATGGGGCACATTCAAAGCTCTCCTCTAAAACAAACTGTCCATGGTCTGCTGTGCTGTCCCTGCAGCACTGTCCTTCCCAGCCCATTTCAGCCTGATGAGTTTTGTAATATAGAAAGAACTCACAGACCTCTGATACATTGAATTTTTTTTTCCTATTTTTATCTTCTTATAAGAAAAAATACATTCATCAACTACGTCAAGTACCTCCATGCTTTAATTTATCTTTGACTTGCTTTTGGAAAGAAGGGACAAAATCCAGCAATGTTTTTTCTTGCCTGTTGAACATTCCTCTAATTTAGAATATTTTGTTGAAATGCTGGACTGAACAGGAAGCCTTTCCCTTTTCGCTGAGGGTATTTCTAATGCACTGATATAAATGCTAAAGAAAGATTTGCGTTCCACATGGACTGTGGCTTCAAAAATAGTAGCAGTTCTGTAGTACAAAAGGTGCATTGCCCCGAGAGAGTGTTCTGCAGTCTGATGACTTCTGTGACCTTTTCCAATGAGATGAGGAAGATCATCAGACCTACGCGTTGCCCCCTCAGTCCCCAGCCTCAGAACTGTCGATGTGTTGCTGAAAACTGTAGCTTTACGTGCTTCCCTTGCAGCAATTGCTTTCTGACACCAAAGATGACTTTGAAGACAGAGCCAGGCTAGCCACAGAGTCCCAAATCAGCACAGAGCTGGATAAAAGTTTTAGACAGATAGATGTGTTCTCATAACTGCACACAATTAAAATATTTCCTGAATTTATCATGAGAAAAGTTAGGTCCAAAAGTAGAGACTCCTGAATGCATTGCCCCATAACTTTAAAGGGTACCAGAAAAATCCCAGCATTCAATGATTGTGCATTGGGAGTGAAAGCTGTTTAATGTCTAAGACTGAGAGGAATAACAGATAAACCGTCTGGGTTGTTTTCTAAGCTCTGCCACAGATTTTCTGTATCTTCTGGGGCTAGCTGCTTAAACTGTAAGAAACTGTTCAGCAGCTGCAGCCTGCAGCACACTTTGGAGCCCTGGACCTTCAGTTACCCAGAACAGGGATCCAGCTGGGACATACCAGGGCTCTCCTCTGGCCTTCAGAGGATGAGGGGGTTTCATCCAGCAGTAGAGTTTAGACTGATAGCAAAGAAATCCAGGACCTGGGAAAAGTGTGCCTTAGCTTCTCCAGTACTTACTTCCTTTAAGAATAAAATGTTAAAGGAAAGATGGGGAGGCAATATAAGAAAAAAAGAAAAAATAGAAAATAAGGAAGATAGGGAAATGTCCAGCTCCAGTAGGTCCTAAAGCATTGAAACTCTTCAGGCTAAAAAGGCTGTAAAAGTGCAAAAAAATTTTGTCTCCGTATACACAAAGTGCTGTTGTGACTTTGTGAGTTATGCCAAAGGAAGACCACATTAGCTGAAACAGGTCAGGAAACAACGATAAACAGCAGCTTGCATACTTTGGGGAGCTGAAAAATATAAAAAGCAGTGAGAATGCTCTCTCAGAAACTTCCCTTCATTCATCTGCTTGCTTGAACTGTGCCCCCAAAATCTGTACAGAGGTCTAGGTAGCATGCCTTACATTCTGACACTTCCAAACTTAACTGACAGAGAGCAGGAATGTCATTGAAAAAAGGAGAATCAACAGTAGAGAGAGAAATATGGGCAATTAGGCCTTCACCCTCACACATTTCCCTGAGCAAGCAGACTCGACAAAGTCAGAAATGTTGCCTGAGCAGGGTGCAAGACCCCAGTGCAGAAAGCATTTAAACACAAGCTTCCAATTCGAGCAAGACTTGACTAGATATTTGAAGTTAAGTGCAATTTCATGAACTGAGGCTTGATGAATGGTTGCAGGATCAGACCATCACACCATTCAACTTGAAGCTGCTTTTAAAGACTCTTCACTTCTACGTTTATAATGCTCCCTTCTCGAAACATCACTCTTCGATACAGCTTATTTTCAATATACCCTATTGCTTATTTTCCTTTACAGCCACATTAAGTCCTGAAATTAAATTAATTAGTTGCTAATTTTCACTCTGTAAAAATTTGTTGACACAAGGAGTATAATAAACAGTGGTTGGGTCAGATAAATAGTGAAGCATTTACCTGACCCCGAGCCATTATTATAATTGGTTCCCTCTGACACATTACAGTTCGTTCTTCAATCTACCTACTGCTCACCAAACATCCAAAAGGACGTCCACTCAATGGCACCAGTTCACAGCTGCAGTCATACTGGGAAGTCCTTTCATCCTATCAAGATCATAGCAGAATGTACCATTAGCCCTTCCCGCAGTACTTAATGCCTTAGAAAGACTTCTTATTTCAAGTTGTTCTGGTTTTGTGGGGGTCTTAAGGCACTGTTTTACAGGAGAGTTGGGCATTTCAGTGTTCCATCAGAGCAAACAACAAATTTCAGCACCTAAGGAGCAACAACAGCAGCAAGTATCCAGGGCTCACACAGAATTGCACCCGGAGTGAAATCCTACAAGCCAACTGTGCATCGTGCTTGTTGCCCCTTATCATGAATTTGCTCCTGTTTGAATATCTGGAAATATTTTGGATGAAAAGATTTAATTTAAAAAAGATTATCAGCTGTTCTGAGTTTTTGAGTCAAATGCCAGATCTTTCCAGTTTTCACTATGAAGTAAAAACAGGTTATTTTTGTAATACGAAGAATTCTGGGTTGCTTTTTTCTCTTTTTCTTTTTTTTTTCTTTTTTTTTTAAACAAAGGAACACATGATGTCATGGACAAACAAATATTGTGTTAGTTTGTTTCTAATAACGGACACATTTTTTAAAGTTAGGATAACAGGAAAAAAACAAGATAAAAGGAAAAAAGATGAAGTTAGTGTTGAATGAATTAATAGCAGGCAGGTGGCTGGGTGGGTGTCATGGCAGATAAACACTGAGATGAAGCCAAGGTAATTATAATTATAATCTGGCTAGTAATGCTTTCAGCTGAGGGTGTATAAAAACCTCCGTAAGTTAATACTGAGATGTTCAGATCAACCTCCTTCTTCCCTGCTCCCCCAAAACACAATCTCATATATTCAAATTCACATTTTATGCATTTTTATTTTCTGAGCATTTCAATTAGTATTTTTTAAGAGGGCTATTCTGTTGTAACTAGAGTTCAACCAACTTTCCACTCTCCTCATGCAATCTGGAAAACATGAGTATGTAATCAGCCGAATCTCTCCTGACCTCCATGTTTTGCTGGACAGAATTCACCTCTTTCTATCATTCTCTTTCACTGGCTTTGTCTCCCCACTGTGCTGTTCACGGGGGTATAAAATGCTCAGGCAAACAGAAGTCAATGGCAGATGTGTCGGCAGCACTTCTTTCTGTAATTTTACTAAATGGATGTAGCCTATAAAAGCAGCTTTAATTAATGGAAACATTTTAAAGGCAGTTATAATAAGTGGAAAACAACAGTTGCCAAAAGCAAACTTTATTAATAAAGTATGTTTAAAACTTGTTTTCCTGAAGGTGACATGTACTCAGTAATTAAAATAGATATTTCTTTATTCAAATAACCTACTAATCTTCAAGGACTTGGGTCTGGGACATGTCTTGTTTTCTGGAGGATGTGAGAGGACTGTTTTCTTGCTCCCGTGCAACGGGGGGAAATGCTTTTACAGTTCCTCAAGGGTCTTTCATTATTTAGAGGTCTGAACCTGGAAGGTGCTGAGTGCTCTCAGCTCTCATTGACTTCAATGTCACCCAGTTCTTCAGCCAGCTTCAAGAGGATCTGAGGGAACACCCCATCCCACAGCAGGTGTTTCCCCCACAAAGCATCTTCTCTAGTGGACCCCATCTTCAGAAGCACCAGGGCCTCAATTCAGAGTCAGCAGAGCTCTTGGGTGCATCCTTAAGCATATTCATAACCAAACACCACTTCAGCAGGATCTAGCTACACATCTAAAATTTAGTATGTATTTAAGTATTTTACCTTTCTGAAACAGCATACTTTTTTATTTTCTGTAGGAAAAATGACAATGTGTCCTTCCCTTTAAATATTACTTCATCATTTTGAAAAAAAAAAACCAGAAATATCATAAGTTAATATATTCTCAGCAGGTAAATAACCTGGACAAATTCCCAGGTCGTTTTCTAAAGCCATCACAATTCATTTTTGCATTATATACACTTTGCATTGTTTTATTGTGGCAGGGATGCACACAGAGAAACTGAATAAATCTTGTGTTCTTTCATCAAAGGAAATGGCTTTCTTTAGGAAAATGCCCCCTCACATACCATCTGACACCAGCTTTCCAATCAAATATAAAAAGTAAAAGCAAACTGTCCCCACCATCTGTGACAAAGTCCTTTTGATTCTTCAAACCCTTCTCTGGTAAAATGCAGCTATTAGTAATAGCCATACATTTTGTTACATTTGTACATTAGAGTTGTTTTCTTTTATTCCTGATTGAGACAGAACTGTTGTATTATTAACTCAGAGAAGTTCTCTGTCCTTTTTAATTCCAAAATAATGAAACTCATTGGAACTTGGCGGCATTCAGTCCTGCTGACTAATCATTGGCATTGGCTAATGGCAATTTTTAATCAAATCTTATTATTAAATCAGAATATAAAAGATTTAGAAAATGCAAGATTGCAGCTAGAGGTCATTAGTCATGAGCACAAGAAGTAATCAATACAATTATGGTTGCTCAAATTGTGTTGGATGGGCCAGGTGGCACAGTGTGATAATGCGTTACCCTTTCACCTCCTCTGTCCTGCCTGTATCGCAGATAACAGTAAGTCTGCTGGCTTCCATCTAATCTCTGGTGGATGCTTGAACATGCAGAAACCATTAAAAGGAATTCAACCAAATGGGCTAAATTCAATTCTTAGTCACACCAGCATAAATTCTCAGTGGGGTTATTCCAGTTTTACACTTGTCCCATTGCAATTTGTTTAGCGGTCTCTTTTAAAACTGAGATATTGTACTGGAAAATAGAGATGAGCTGAAAGTGCTCATTTTACAGAGCCTAATGTACCATTATTCACTGTAGTGCAAGTATGAAGTAATTGCAGTGACGTCATTGCTGATTTATACCAACGTTAACAAGCGTGGAGCTGGATTTTTCAGCAGTTCCTCTACATTATTAGAATGGGATACTGAGGTTGCCTTATTTTGTTTGTCTTATGACCACATTTAAGAAAAGATCCTCAGGAAGGAAAAAAATGGACTAGGAAAGGCTAAAAATTTTGAGAGTGTAGGTAGCAGGTGGAGCTACAAACAACCTGTGAAAAAGCCACACTTCATCCTAATAAACGAATTTTCCACCGCAAACTGGTGTTAACTCAATGGCACTAGAAAAGTTTACACCAGCTGTGAATCTGGCCCTACTGGCAAGTGTTCAAGCAAAAATATTACCATCCGCAAGCAGCTACTTTCCAAAAGACATGCTTTTATTTATCTCCTTTTAACAAAATGATTGGCTCAAGTCCAATACTAGGCAATTTCACACGTGCTTCTACCTGGACAAGGGGAGCTGGAGTCCCACCCCTCTGAGCAGGGAACATTGAAAACAGTGCAGTTACCAGTGGAGGTTGATGTCTGGGGCATATACACATGAGGAGGAGTATTACCTTCACTAAGAAATTTAAAATTTCCTTAGATACTTATTTTGGAGATAATTTTCTCTCACAAAAACGTCATCAGTTTAATTTTGTGTCACTGTATTCCTTGCATTAATGTACACATCCACTCTCTAACACAAACAAAGGAAATTCCAACACTGCACAAATACTGTGTTCACATGAAGGTGAGATTTCCTTATGAAAGCCTGACAGGACAAAAAGAGTAGACCATCCTGAATTATTAAATAGTTTTCTTTTTTGCAAATAGTGAAAATATCTCCTGCCTTATACATAATGTTTCATCCTGTGTAGCCTCATGGATCTATGAATAAGAAATAAAAAATTCCCACAGCAACCTAACTACAAACCATATAGACATAATTGCTTTTGGAAATATTGTACTTGAAGACATTTTCATGTCAGCTGTATGTGTTCGGGTATCATCATAACATGGTGTTTACACCAGATTAATACCATATGCTGTGTGGGAATTATGTCAAGTTATAAATGGAAATACAGTATAATATCTGAAATTCAGGAGTGTGTTAGAGTCTTATTTCTTTTAAAGTGCTGCTAAGCACTAAGAACATAAGTTTGAATAACATTACTTTTGATTTACACTGGTATAGTGTGGATAGAACTCAACTCCAGCTGCCTTTAAGTTTGCTTAAACAAAGGTTAAAATTATCACCAATTAAAACTGTTTCTGTGTGCTAATAGTGGACTCATGACCTCATTATGGCAGCCAGGAGTGCTGCCACAAAACCATGGTGAGTTCTCAGATCTGTTGAAAATAATTTTTCTAGCCTTTTTTCTCCCAAAATGATGCCACTTTTCTGTGTCTCCTCTAGGCCTCTTGTGAGTCCTGTCAACACATTTTAGCTCAATGCTGAAAGCACTTCTTTAATCTGCATTTTACTCACTGCCTAAGTAATTTAACAGTTGTCGAGCAGGTCAGGAATAGGAATAAAAGTATACAAAAGTGGGGGAAGAGGAGGGATGCGAAGAATGCAGCAGAAGTGTGGCTAAACAGAAAGCAGAGTTAAAAACAGAAAAGAAAGGCAAATTAAGGAGCAGAGCCCAAGTACCAAAGCCAGTAAAATCCAAGGGAGCTTTCCACTTATTTTAATCAAACCCTCTGGGAATGACAGTGGGGAGAATAATGAAAGATGTCTAGAGAACTGGCATCATTACAGTAATGGAGCTTAGCAAAGGGCGAGGGGATGCTGACAGAGAGAGAAGGCTTACCAAGGAAGCATCTTCCCACACAGCCAAAGAGGCAGTGGGCTCCTTCGTGGGCTAAGCCAACCGGCTCAAGGAGCCAGGCAGCCACATTAAGTCAGCAACACACTCCAGGTCTCGATCCCGCTCTCCGTGGAGCTTATTAGCCACAACGCCTCTGCAGAGCTCAGGCTCCTGCACGGAGCAGCTTCCTGCTGAGCCACAGCAAAGCCTGGTCTCCCTCCATCTCTGCAGACCTGACCCACCTTTCTTTCCCATTCAGATTGAAGAAAATTAGGCAAAAACCTGACCCCTTGGCCACCTCCTTAAATTCACACACAAGTTCTTCTGAACAGACCTCATTACTCAGGTTAGCAGATAGGAAGAAAGAATAATACCAGAAAATGCTCACACATGAAGTTAAAGCTCTGAGTTTAAACAATAACGCTACATTATTACAAGCATGACATTATCTGAGAAGCTTTCAGAAAACTACAGTATGTGAGATCTCGAAAGTAAAGGATGCATTATTCCCTCAAAAATTAGAATTCAGGTCTAAAGGTTATTTTTGGTTTGGAGTGGATACACATGCTGTAGGATCACAGCTTCTCCTGTAAGGAGCAATGTATCTGCAAGGGACTCTATGGAGCGTTTTCCTGTGCTGCAGTAAGTTCTTCCCTGTATTTTCCATTAAAATACAGTATATATTCTTGTTATTCACTTAAACATTACCAAATTCGCTTAGGGATGACAGATTGCCATTTTGATTAAAAATTTAAGGATATGCTGTTGATTTGACCCCAATTCATATACTGAGTAGGACGTGATATCTTTTGTGCTAATCTAGTTCCAAGCAGATTAATATATATATACATATATATATAAATACATACACACATATAAATATATGTATATATAAAAAACTCTGTTGGAGGATTGAATGTGGAAGGAAAGCATTAACTCTCTCTTTGCACAGGACCTATTAATATGAAAATTACTGTAATATGATTAACTGTTCCTCTTAACACCAAAGAGAGTGAGTCTTGAGAGATTATTTTGCAAGATGATAACGTTTCCCTATCCAGTTTTTAACCCTAGGGAAAACTGAAAAAATATGGATTTTGATTTGAACAATAATGAAATGGTAAGTGATATAGCTTTGCTGTCTTATAATGACTGTATTAATTTGCAAGCTGTAGTGCTCAACCAGAATAGAGGTGCTCCAGGAGATATGCCTGTTATCTAGGCAACAGTTAATATGATGAAAATGCTATTTAGAAGCAGTTCCATGTTTTTATCATAAATATAACTTTAATTCCTTGAGAATCTCCATAAAGTCCTGGTAGAATGTAATAAATGCAACATAATCTAAAAGAGTAGACTGTCATTTATAACCATTCCTAATATTAGTTATGGATCTTTTAAAGTTTAAAAGCACTTTCTGTAAGAGAATCTATCCTATATTTTCCATCCTGTATTAATTCCTCAGTTTAGAAAAATGACTTAACTGTGATAAAGAGATTCAATTTTTACCTTTTGCTTGCTTTTGAGTTAGCATGGCAAACCTTATCTATTAATTTGCCAGGAAGAATTTCTCTTCAATGGTGCTCTTTTCCCCAAAAGTGAAAAAGTCTTTCCAATTTTAATTTTAGTGTAGGAAAGAAGTACTCCACAAGCAAATGACAAAATGGAACTATATACAGAGTGATGTTTTATCACCAGAGTGAAAGTGCAAAGCTTCTGTGAATGCAGTGCTCTTACAATTGTCAGAATTTTATATTACTGATATTTATATATGACTCGGCTGCAGGAGCCATTTTATTCGCTGGTGAGGCTATATTATACACATTTCATGTCACGTTCACTGAAGCTAAATTTAATTTGGCAAGACCATAAACCACTGCCAATTTTTCTGTAACAATAGGCTAACTTCAGCCTCTGGAAAACAGTATTTTTAAAGTTTCTTGGAGGTTAGCCTAGTGGCCTGAGAAATGTGGGGCTGAACCAAGCAATAAACACAAGATTATGCTGAGTTACCCACAATATACAGTTCAGACCTCAGTCAGAGTGTCTTGTCTGGCTTCTCCATGGCACTCATCATACTTTGTCTTGCCTTACTTTGTCTCATAGTTCAAATATGCTGGGACATATTTGACACATCTTCATCTGGGTAGAAGGTATTATAATGAGTCAGGACTAGAAGGAGCAGTGGCCTCTACATTCTGGAATACATCACCAAGCTTGGTAGTGTGCCACAAAGGGTGTCCTCATTCACAAGCCACTGTTCCCAATGTTTTGTTCCTGAGGATCCATTTTACAGTAGCATCTAACACAAGCTACCAGGCTTATGTGCACAAAGGGACAGCATTTAAGAGGCATTGTTAGATGGTTGGTCTTGCCTGGATGCATAGAATAGATGCAAAGGTATTTTTTGTCGATTTCCTTAGAGTGCTGAACAAGCTTGAGGTCTAGGTATTGTGGAAAGAGCAGCTGAGGAGCTGGGTGTAGAAGGAAATGAAGATTTTGTCAAGGATGTGGAACACTGAAATCCTGACAACTGGCAGCTTTGTTTCTCAAGGAGGGGTTGGCTCTTCTAGTCCTGCTTAAAGTAAAAAGAGAGGGGAGGGGGGAAGAGAGAAGCAGGGCCTACTGGTAAGCTTCATAGAATGTCTTCTGATATTTATCTGTGCCGGAAATTATTATAACATTTTCTCTACATGATGGTGGCACAAAAATGTCCCATGACATGTTGAAACAGAATTTCAGCTCTGAAGAAGAAAAGCACGAGGGAAAAAAGTATGGGGAGTGTATTAAAATGTATGTATTCCAATTACTTTTTTTTTAAAGCAAATATAAAGCACCTCCAACAGGTCATCAGCCAAACCAGCAGTTGGCTTGTAATCACTGAGAATGTGAGTATTCTGAGAGGAGATTCTTTCTGCTTATCATCTGCATAAGCAGCTACTCTAATAGGGAGGTGTCTTCCTTTCTATGTATTCCAAATGTTGATATTGACAGTCACAAATTTCTCTATTGCTCAACAGAAAAACCTTCGCCTTCTGCTCCTGAGACAGAACTGACAGAAAATGATTTGGAATCTGAAGGATATTGTCCCCACACTGGTATTTTCCTTTAAACACTCTCTCCTTAGAAAGAGTTAGGGCAGCAGGAAGGAAGTTTTTTTGTTCAGCTTTGGTGTGCACAAAGTCTTAGTTTCTGTGCAGAATGCAGGATGTTATGGCGTTGGCTATGTCAATATTTTCTGAGTGCATTCTTAAAACTTGTAGCTCTGAGCAGGTAGAAGTCTGTCTGTGGCTAAATGATAAGGCTGTATCTGCTATAAATATAATAACATCATCCACACACTCATACAGATGGCTACAAAAGAGTGATGAGACATCTTGCTTTGCCAAATATAGACCTTAATGAAAGAAATCACAGACTCTACATTTTAGCTCTTGAAACTTCTAATCTTTGAGTTCAAGTTCTTCTCTGCTTTGAGAAAATTCAGGGGTTTATTACATTATTTAGTTCTTCCTTCCCCCTCTGAAATCCTAGGGCATGAATTAATCACAAGTAAGAATCTTGGCACAGGTTTCAATTTTAAGAGAAACATTTTTCTTCTACCAACTTTACTCCTTTTCTTCAGGAGATCCAGTGAAGGGACAAGTTTAAATTACAAAAAGGAACACAATCATCCCTGAAAGGTTTGGAAAAAATCTCATTTTCTTTTAAAGTTTAAAATACTTTGTAAAAACTCACCCCTAGCAAGGTTCTTTCAACACTGCTTTTAAAATAAAAGTGACCATTTAAATTTAGGTTTATGCAAAAAGAATCCATTGTCACTTAAGTCTACTGCCAATTTCTCAGCTGTTATTCCAGCTTGGTGGAGGAACACTGTTGTACATCCAGCTCAGGATTTGGATCCTGTTTTCTATCAATTCTGATACAGGGTAGCTGGATGAAATTCTGTGGCCTGTGTTTTACAGGTAGTTAGACTAGATTCTCTAATGGTCCCTCTTCTGCCTTTAAAATCTACAAATCTAATGAAAACGATGTGTGTGTATCAATACGGAACTACGTATTATGTTTAGTGCACAAAATTCTTGTGCCTCATTTCACAAAACACATAGAAACCTGGCTATTTCTTAAGCCAGGATTTTTCACACTATTGATAATTATATTACAAAGAGTATTTACCACATGAAATTAATAAATCTTTTGCTTCCTCGTTTACACCACTTTCCCATATTGTATTAGTAACCACACATTAGCTAATCAGCAGGTTGAGGGGAAAGCTGCCAAAAGCAGATCTGATAATTGGCAGCAGTCAAAAAATCATAGCAGGAAACTTTACACTTCCTGCAGACAAGGCTACTGATGAAGACAATGCTGAGATACAACTTTGAGAGGAAAAAAATTAGGATGTTTAGTTCTTTCGTGTTTAATGATCTCTTGGAAAACTGGATTCACTTCTCACGGGGAGAAACAGGCGGTTTGCACAGGAACAGTATGCATAACCATTGGTTAGGGGAAACTTGATAATCTAGTGATCATCTAGAGACATTCATGAGATTGGTTCTCTGCCAGATTTTACAAGCCACTTAAAACACCTTTTCTATCTAAGTCCATGTACAGTACAGTTATTACTGTAACAAGTGAGCACTTGACACATTTGTCTGCCCAACATTCCTGCGAGATAAATAAATATCAACAAATCCATCCCACAGCAAGGAATTTTAAACACACATCAGCTGAGTTTCAGACCCACCCAGAACTTTAGGTGCTTCAGATAAGATTTAAACCAAAATTCAATATTCTAAATTTCTACTCATCTGTTGCTTAGCCTTAGCACCTTCTGAAGTCCTTCAAGTGTTTAAACTAAATTTTCCCAAGTTCCCCCAGGGATTCTCCTTCTAGGCATAAATAGAAACACTTCAATTTTTACAATATGAAGAAACTGGGAATCCAAACATGTTTTGACCCTGAGCATTAGCCACAGCTTGGCACCCTTCATGTATTTCATTCTTAGAATGATTCTTGCTAATGTTTTACATCAAATATTCCATAGATTAAATACAGTAACACTGCCTCAGAAAAGCAGAGATGAATATCCCCCACCTGCGCTCATCCCTAGGTGACTCAGTCCCCCTGGGCCATCACAGCTGTATCTCTTTCACAAGGAGGAAGAATTTCAACAGGAAAACACAAGGCGTCCTTACTGCAGGATATCCTGTATCTGGGAAGGCGTGACAATTCCAGAGAAGTGGTGGAGAAATAAACTTGTCCTAAGACTTGCATTGCAGAGCTTTGAGAGATGAAGCAAAGGGCTTGGAGAAAGCACAAGATTATGAATCCTGAACCTTCCAATATCTTAACATATAGTGTCTACATTCCTAGAACGTGAGTATTTAAGAAATATCCATGGTACCAGCAGTTTTCACCAATTCTCCCTACTACCATCACACTGAGCTGTCAAACAGAAGAAATCCTTACAAATTTCTGACTATGCAGGAAACCACTCTCTTCAGGCAGTTTTTCTCTTCCCAAAGAAACAAATGGGGAACAGGCAGGC
Organism: Porphyrio hochstetteri; assembly: GCA_020800305.1. Taxonomy (NCBI): domain Eukaryota; kingdom Metazoa; phylum Chordata; class Aves; order Gruiformes; family Rallidae; genus Porphyrio; species Porphyrio hochstetteri. The sequence goes on from CM036907.1 coordinate 108,874,559, forward strand.
CAAAAATTAGGTACAGGTACTGAACTTGAAATCGTAACAAAACACAGAATGAAAGCATTTCAAATGGCAAAGGGAGAAAGGTCTCGTGTCAGGTACCTTGTCAGCCTCAAGCACCTGTCCTACTCACTGTTTCTACTGTCTTTGAGCTGTGTTTCCCTTCAATGCATATGCAGGGCCCAAACTATAGGGTCCTGATCCACACCATGGTTTTCAGGCAGGGAAAACATAAATAAACATATGAAACAAATATAAAAATAATGAGAAAACAAACAACTGAAGAATATCCAAGGATATTGCGATGGTCAAATACAGTTTGAGGATTTCAATAAGAGGCAGAGGGGTAAGATCCATTCCAACCTTTGAAACCAGGATGCCTTTGCAGCCACTGAAAGCACATATACACTCCCTGGGAGGTGTGTTTTTTGGGGAGAGATTTGCAGGACCTATACTGTCTTAGAATAGGATCAACATGTGCTTGTTTCTGTTAAAGTATGCCTTTATGGATCTGAGGATGAAGCTCTTTGGCCATCATAGGGATCACAAATTCTGTGACTGCACAATATGCCTTCATCTGGGGTGCCTCTATATATATGGAAAAGGAGGCCACAATTTTGCATGTTTTCGTTCTACCAAGTGCTGAATTGTTTAAACTATGATACTATATGTATAAACTATAGCAGGGCCTCAATTGATAATCTCATTACTACCAAGTATTAAAAGCAGAAGAAAAATGCAGAGTAAAATGCCATCCTTGAGGTAATCCCTAATCCCAAAAAGAAAATCTCTGGGAGTTTTGCTCTTACTTTCAAGGCAAACAGACCAGGACCCTCTGGTAAACCATGCGTTTTGTGGATTAAATGTTCACTTTTCCAAGGTCACACAGCAAAATGGAGCGATAGTCTTCCCCTACAAATTTCAGATTTACCATTTAATTAATTGACTTTGGCAGTTGGCACACAACCTTTAAAAAAAAAAAAAATTCTGAAATGTCAGCCTTGAAGGGAAAAAAAATCATTTGATGACTTTAATCTAAGTGCCAACCAAAGCACAAATGTTCCCTGTGGACCCGTTACAACACTGGAGTTCACAACTGATTGCTTGGGAATGAGCAAACTAATGTGGCAAAATATTTACTAGCTAAGTAGATGTAGTTTAATATATACACTCTACTCGCCAGATATTTACACCTGTATCCTGTAAAATGCTGAAATCTTCAGACTTGTTAAATTAATTAATTTAATTAAGGTAAATAAATAGAAATACAGGTTGCTATTTTCCCAAATAAGAAGTTTCACAGACCGAGAGCATTCATTTATGATTTCTTTTTTTGTTGTTTTGTTTTTTTACAAATGTGAGAAACCACAAAAAAAGTTGTTCTCCTGCTTCCTGTACATACATGTCATGAAAATTATATATAGTTTACTGGATAGTCTTCAGCAGTGAACTTCAGGTACCATCTGTAAAGATTTCTGGCACTATTTATTTGCAATTAACCAGGGCCTTATGTTTTATCCCCTGCAACTTAGTCTTAAATTCTGGAGGAGGTAAGTTTAGCAGAAGGGAATGTTGAATTCAGCATCAGGCTTTCTAATGAGCAAAACCTATCCCACTACTCCATATTTAAACCATTGTAATTAAGAAAGATTGCTCTTCCTAGGTAAAAAAAAAAACCTCTGGGTAAAAAAAATAAATAAATGTTTTAATAGCACCTGCAAGTGCAGATTAAATTATTTGTAACGATTCATTAAACTTGATGGCTGAGATACTACACCAATGAAAACAAGCTCCACTGGTTTCACCAGAACACAAGGACTTAATTAATAACTGAGAGTCTGTAGTAATTTACCCCAGGTGACTCGAGGTGTCCAGTCATATAATAACCCTTTCATCCTGCAGAGCTTCTCTTGAGGTCAGTGTTTAAAAAGCAGAACCTGTAAGAGAACAGATATCGGTGTGAGGCACCAGAAACTTTACTGATGCTGGAGACCGTTTCTTCTCTTCCTTCACCCCACCGCACTCATCCTACCCCACCCACTGAAACTGCACATCTTGAAACTTGCAGATGCACTCATCTATCTGCAAAGACAGCCAGTTTAGGGAGAACGCAAAATGCAGCAGGTTCAGAAAAATCCCTCTATTCATAAAACTACTTGAATTATCTCTGCAGATTCCCCTATGAGAAGTAGTAGTCAAAGATACAGCAATGAGGCAGAGCTATGAGCCACACCGACATCTGCAATAAAGGAATAGGCAGAAAAACACAGAAAACTGCATCCCCTATTAGATAAATCACTTCTCTGCTTCTGAAAATGGAGTTAAACTGAGCACAGAGCAAAAAGTTTGTAACATTGTGCACCCCAATTCTTCATAGCACTACTTTCACTAATACTATTTCAGTGTCCTAAATGCTGAGTGATAGGTGTTTTAGCACCCTTCCCAGAAACACCCACCTCTCATGGTAAGATTAGTGGAAATGACTCGTGATGCTGAAAATACAAACATTTCATCCCAGACATTGGTCACATTCTTCTAAGATGAGTGAAATTCTCTGAAACTTGCTTGTATATAAGTACATCTGTATGTGAGCGTATATAAAAGTGAGTGAGGCAGTGGGTGGGGAAAATATGTGTGGTACAGAACAAATACAACAGAAAACCCCAATCTTATCTCTTTCCATGCACAAGGAAAGTCTATTTGTGTCAGTGCAAGCACTTCTAAAGCAAACAAACAAGACAAGAGAGAATAAATGACCGAGAGCAAATGACCAAGAGTAAAGGATAGGTTCTTGTACTATTCTCGAATATTGGTATCAACACACTAAGGAGAGGGAACTGGTAAGTTGTACAACCAGGAGAACATGAATAAACATTGACATAAAACAGCGAGTCAAGAAGGGATGAGGATTATTGAAATTTGACTGCCTGGTTAAATTAAACCGGGGAGGCAGGGGGGAATGTAGCCAAACCACAAAATATTGGCCTCACCATTTCATTTTAAAAAAAGAGTTTTACCATTTCTTGGCACAAATTTACTGGAATTGAGTAAGAGACACAGAAACTCTGAAATCCCCTCCTTCTCAGGTTCATTATCAGCAAAGGGCACAATGAGGAAGCTGTGACTGGGAAGCAGTGGCCCTGCTCTGAACATCTCCCCACTGTGGTCACAGCAACTGTCAAGATCTACCACACACATTAACTCACACGTACGCTTCACATATCATATAGATTACAAAACAGAATATTTGAAAGTACCCTTCCATCAACATGGGAACAGCTTTGCTGTGTGAGACCAAGAGGCCTTTTGTCACATTTCTAGCAACGTAGCTAAGAACAGGGCAAAGAACATGGCAAATATGTACTTAGAGTTCCTCAGTTGACTTACTCATCCCTTCATCACATGTTGCCAGGCACTGTCTGATAAGAAGATATTTTAATAGCTCTTTATTCTATGAACTTGCTTAATAACTTTCTGTGCATGTATAAATTCTTTTTGCACTCATGGAGTTGCACAGTCTAACCATACACCAGGCATTTGTTCCAAACTTGCCACCCAGTAGTTTACATTTGATGCCTTCTAGTTCCAGTGTTATGAGAAGGTTTGAATAATCTTTCTTTATTCACCATCCCACCACCTGTCACACAATCTCAGGGATTTCCACCACTTGCTCCCTTCAGGCTGAAGAACCCCAGCCTATTTTATCACTCCATCTGCAAAAGCCGTTCCACAAATTTGACCACTTCTCTTACATTCATCTGTATTGAAACTTGAGCTGATGGTTTTGGAGAACTCAAAGATTTCTTCTGTGTGGTGAAAGGCAATCCAAAAGCCACCCTGTGCATCTAAAGTTAGCACCACTTTACACTGCCACCACTGAACTGTATCTGACATTTTTTCACATAGTCAGCAAGTACCATCACAGTCCTATGCAGCTCTTCCCAGGATTTATTTTTTCTAATAGTTTTGCATTATTTGTAAGCTATGTTACTTCAGTATTTCTTTTACCAGATCTTCTACAAACAGGCCCTCACATACATCTCTGGGGGACTTCACTGATTAACTTCTACTGGAAAAGCTGACTATATATTCCTATGCTTTTAACTAGCCCTTACAGAGGAACAGATAAGCAGGAGAATGGAAGGAAATAAATAATAGAAATCAGTCTGTGAAATGAAGGGCTGGCAGTTCACACTTTTGTTGTTGGTACTTCTTGTACTACCTGTGTCATATGGTTTACAAAAATATAAGTTCTTACTAAAATATCCTGCTCCACAAAACTAAGGAACTATGATCCAGCACTTAGGGTTGGAAGTTAAAAAAAATCTTTCAGTTGAAAACAATTCATTAAACTTTACTTCTCATTGATAGTTCTGGAAAGGTTTTTGTACTGAACTACTCACAGTTTTCCACAAAAGGATCTTCTTCTTCTGAAAATATGATATTCTTAATAAAATACCCCCAAACCCAAATTGCTTAAACTTGGAAATGATGCCATGGTGGTGACTAATAGGAGCTGTATGTTATCTGCCTTATATGCTTCCCTATGAGTAGGGCTCTCTGGCTAGAGCATGCATTCTCAGTATGCACCATGGCCCCAGAATTCAGTTAATGGAGCTTCCAAATTCAGACCCCACCATCCCCTTCAAAAACAGCTCCAAAGCCTCTGTTCTCCTTCTACTCTTAATTCTTGTGCTTTCTTTTTTTTTTGAGTCAAGTCATTTTGAAGTTCAGAAGAAAGCTGATACCGGGGTCCAAATGCTACTGAGAGCAGTTTAACCAATAATTCAGATGTACATTTATAGAAGTGTTGAAGTTCCTCCTTCATTTGGTCTTTCCCCTCTATAAGAAATGCTAGTACATGCCTTTAAAGGGAATGGATACCCATCCCATTTCAATTGCTGACTACTGATTGCTATTGATTTTTGCAAATGGTCAGATTCCTTTGGGCGCATTGTATGATCAGTAACCAGCACTGCCAAACCATAAAATGATACCATATTATAGAATAACTCTAAATAAGCATTTGAAAATGCAGAGGATACAGAGATTTTACTACATTAATTGCCTTCTGTTTTCCAATATCATAATTTTGATTCTCTTCTCCCAAGGAGAACCTACCTCATTCACAAGGCTAATGATCTGCTTTTGCTCCGTAGATCATTGCCTGCAAAGGCCTTTGACCCCTCCATCTGCCAGGATCATACTCTGCAAAACTGGTAGTGCTTCTTCATGTCTTAAGTCTTTGAGATGAGGTTACATGGCACAAAGTTGCTGTCCAGAACTTATCATCTGGAATGAAGTGAGTTGAAAACACCAAAGAAACAGATCTGTGACTGCCAAATTTTCCTCACCTTACTTTTCATTTTGTAGTGGAACACTGAGTTTGCATCGGTGGTGGGTGTTTTTCAATAAACTTTTTTTTATATCACTGACTTCCCAAGACTCCCATCTTTTGTGCGGGATATTTTCTCCCTCCCACATTTACATGACTTGTGCCAGAAACCAAAAAGAGGAAAGGAAACTTGGTCTTTTTTTGGGAAACACTTTTCCTTTTCTAATTTAAAACACACATACTGTCAGTCTAGTAAAATTTTTTCTTCTTAGTTTTTTTTGATTAGTCTCCATCAGAACTGGTCAAAATGCAAACTCAGATGTCCTAGTATGAGCTTATTCAGCCAGCCAGCCATTTCTGAAATATATTATTATATATTTCTAACAGACTTTTCAAGTGACAGTATGGCAAATCTCCCATTTCCTTTTTGTCCATCACCCAGTAGTTTTCTACCTAATCATCAAGGTACTGTGACAATATCTAGGAGAAAGGAAGTCCAGAAGCCATGTCTGATGGTGCCCAAAACTCAAGGCAAAATAAATCCAGACAGGTTGTCATGTTTTTCTTCCATTGCATTTTTACCATAGCTAAGCTCCTTCACATTTGCCTTGCCATTTACTTTCACAAATTCATGAGAAAACATAATAAGAAAGCATAACATGGCATTTGAAAGTTTCTGGATGAGAAAGGTGACATCAGTTTCTCCTTCAGGTCTGGCATGTATGAGAATTATTCATTAATAAGGCTTGGTTGGACTCTGCCCTGCCATCACAACACCGACACATGACTTTATGATGCTCCTGCCAGACATAAAGGGTCAAAGAGTGGGGACGAAGGCTGTGGGCAGGTGTCGAGGCCCATGATCAAAGAAATCCCTTGTGAAAGTATATTCCTCTTCGGCAGACATGTGTGCTTCCCTTCTGCACACAAAAGGGACAGAATGGACTCTAAATAGTTTGGAGGATCTTTCATAGTTTTCATTTATCCTGGCCTGCTATTGGTTACCTAAGTAGCCGCTTTTATAAAGCGCTCTTAACAGCAAGGACTGTGCTTGGTATAGCAAGCACTTGGCCCCTGTTGCTCTATGGAGGTTACTGCCGTATCATAATGCCATTGATCTGTAAAATAAAGGCAATCTTTGAAAATAAGTAATGCCACTTCTTCACAGTTGTTTTTAATGAAAACATACTCTCCATGCAGTGATTTAATTTCTGTAGGACTAGCCCAATAAGTGAGGTCAAGCCCTTGTAAGAACTACAGAGGCTAATGTTGCTGATCTTGACAAATTAGGTAGAGTGCCACAGCATTACCCCTTGCATTAGGGTAGGAGGCCAATAAAACCATTGTTAAGAGTTGGAGTTTTAGGGCATGATACAAAAACCAGTGTTCCTATAGTTGCATAGCTCATACAGTGTTTTGATTTGGAGACTTGAACATGCAATTTGGAAACCAGAAGGTCCTAAGCGCTGTTGCTTTCCGTGCTAGCAACGCTTTCTGTGATCTTGAGGATCATCTGCCTTTATAATACTATCTTACCTGCTCCATAGAGGTACAGTGAGCATTAGTTAACAACTACTAAATGCTGGGAACACTTAAAGACCCATGTCTCACAAATACGTGTATTATGAAATATAATTATGTAGTTATTGGAAAAGTCCCTGATTATGTCTTAGAAACAACTGTCATGCAGCACTTACTATACATAGGGAGTGACACATAATGATGAAGCAGTTAAAAACTGAAAACGATACTTTTGCTTCTAGACAGACCATTTGCATTTTTGGAGAAAATTCTTGTTTCTTTTTAGGGGTTGGCATAAGAAGCTTTCAGAAAAGCTAAAAATACCTTTTTATATTAACTAGCTTTCCTTTTCTTTGGGCTAAGCACACAGAGGTACAAAACAGTTTTGACGAGTTTCTGAATATTGACATTAGGGCCAGAAAACTGCAAGTGATACTATGTTATAGGGGCCTATTTTATGTTGCAGTAGGGAACATTCATTACTAAAGAATTAATAAGAAATTATGATTGTATAGGTTGCCCTTGGACACAACACATACCATAGCATTTCACCCAGACACTTTTGCATAAACCTTATAATTTCTGGTCAAGGTAAAACAGCTCAAAAGCAAAGATACATTTTAAAATCTTAAAATAAGTGAGACTGCACCAGCACCAAAAAAAAACCTGTCCTGGTTGCTACAGTCTCATACTTGTCATATTTTGTGTGAACTTGTCCCGAGTAAGGGTTCAATCACTGGATCTTACTATGGGTTTTTAGAGATTCCGCATGTATTGGAAAACTGTTTCTCAACTTGGGACTTTAAGTCACCTCTTAACCTTCTTTCAGTTAATCTAAGTATACTGAGCTTCTTTAATCTTTCAATGTCAGGCAGGATTTTCAGACTTTCAATTGTTCTTGCTGGTCTTTTCTGCTACCTTTTGAGTTTGCTTTAATCCTTCAGAAGGAAGGACATTCAGCAAAAGGATTACAGGATCCTGGGAATGAAATCCATGGGAAACATCCCTAGTTATGGAATGCCAACCATGGCAATGGTATTAAAATCAATGGCCATCAGCTCTTTGCATTACTCTAGCAACGCCAGCCTGGGATGCTGCTCTTCAGACAGAAACTGAGGAATTTTCTCTCTCCAGTGGTTGAATATGACAAGGCAAAGACCTTCAGAACCAGAGCCTCCACCTAGTCTTTTACAGCAAAATTTAAATTTTAGTATGTTGGGGGGGGGAGGGGTGTTCCAATATGAGTTAGAATCAAAAGATTTTGGTTTAAATCTCAGAATTCTCTCAGAAATTGAATCAGTTTTGCTCACACAATTTGATTAACTTTATTAGCATTTTTCTATTCTTTATTGACTGTTTCAAATAACAGCATTTACAAGATCTGTTATTGGGGAAATATCTCTTTAAACTTTAATGATTGTTTTGCTAAATCAAGTAGAAAACAATGTTTCTATTACAATCAAATGCTAGCAGACCAGACCACAATGATAGGGCAATTAAAGTTTGAGAATGCCTGTACACATTAACAATTATACAGCATGGTTATGAAGCATTCTGAGTATTTGACATTCACCAGTTAAGCCAAAACCACCTTGGTGCACCAAGTAGACGATACAGCAGTATCCTACTTAATTTATAGATGTGTGGTCTAGTCAAGATTGTACAGTTGCATCAAATTAAAATTACTACTATGTACATAAAAAAAGAAGACAGAAACAAGATTTGTGGGGAAATTTTTGCATGCCAGTGCTTGAGGATCCCCTTCCTGGTGATTCTGATTTCCCAGTAGAAAAATAAACAAATAGTCATTAATAGGTTAAAAATGGAATGAGTAACTGAGATGATTAATAATGTTATTACCCACATTCTCTTCTTCTGTAATCTGTAAACTGTTGTCTAGGCTAATTTATCATTGCCCTAACACTTGTTTACTTGTTACTGGAATGCGCATATAAAATGCTCTTAAAAGAGAATAAAGCTTTGGTGTAGATCATGTCACACTATAGTCAACAAAAGTGAACAGGAGCACAGGTTTCCACTCTTTCTCTCTTCTCCTTAGTTCTCTTGCCAGACCCCACCTGTGTACATCAAACACACCCGGACTGGGCAGTAGCTGTGTCTGAACCACACTAATGCCATGCCCTCCTCTGCAAGTGAGGAGTCAGGAAAGATGCTGAAGAGAGCCACTGGGTACCAGTCTTTCTGCCCATGTCCTCCTCTCCTTGACCACCTATCCTGCCCTTGCCCCTGAAAACTGATGCAGAAAACCTGGGCCCCAGCCCAAATCTTACACAGCAGGGTGTGGTCTGCCCAGTTTAGCAATGTTCTCTGTAAACCCTACCAGTCCAGTAAGCAATAATGCAATCAATCAGTGCTTGCAGCCATTTCTCTAAGGGAATAAATGTCAGTGGCATTAGCAATGCAGATGTACAGCTCTCCTGAAAAGTCTTGTTATGCCCATTGCACTGGTGAGTGTACTGGGCAGTATGGAGCGGGCTATACCTGGGGCAACAAATGCTGGCTTCACACTACAGCTGTGCACCCCGTGTCTGAAATACTTGTCATTAAAACTGCATGCCTAAACACGGCTCTGGGATAGCACCTTCAGGGTCCCACCTCAGGAAAGCTGGCTTAGGGTCTCAGCCAAGATCAGCCCACACTCAGAGAGCAAACCCCAAGTGGCTCCTCTGCCAGGGGGAGCAAAGCCCAACTTAAAAAGGCAACTCCAATCTCAGACTGAAGCTCTGACACCCGCTCTGCTTCTTGTATGTCAGAGGCAAAGAGAAAGGACAGGAAAGGAAAACTTCTGTTCCTTTTGTTTTTAATGCATTTCTTTTTATCGCTTCATTGTATCATTCTGTGAGGCAGCTTCAAAGCTTTGTAGGCAGGCTGAATATTAACCATCCACTGCGATCCACTCAGTCACTCCTGGCACAGGTTAATCCCTGTATCATAGGCTGCCACCAGTTTGCTAAGCAGCTTAAGAGGACATGTTATAACTTTGACAATGACCTGCTAATGGTTTTACATTTCTCAGAAGTATTATGAGCTATCTTTGTCATTTTTATCTTCTAATGAGATCAATAAATTTAGGAAGCAGACATAGATGGTGCAAACTGCAATGCCACAGCCAAGGACGTGGCATGTATAACTGCTAAACTATAAATAATAATGCAGGAACTATAATCAAACCTTGACTTTTACAGAGGAAAAGCGAGTTGCAAGTGCCTCAGCATTAATAAAAATCTCCTCATTTGTTAGGAAAACAGTGTAACCCCTGATTTCTTCTTTCATATCACACCACGCCAATCTCTTAATGAAAAGCTTCACACTGAGAAATATGTTTCTCTCACTGGTTTTTTTTCTTTTCCAGTGGGAAATAGCTGTTTTTGATGTTTTAACCTTCCCTCACAGTCTTTGGTGCCTCTACATGAAATAAGCATGTCAGGTAAAAATTTTTGCATAGCTGCACAACACATCTTGCTGTTTCTTAAGCACATATCATCAGGTCTGCCTTCACTTTTCCACACAACTATGAATAATCCTAGGCAGAGATCTCAGGTTGCTTCCAGTGCAGAGGATTGCAGTTTTGGGGGTGACATCGCAGGGAATGTGTTGGTTCATGTATCCCCCACCATGCCCAGTTTGGGGCCAGGATTCTGAGCGATCTCTAAGTGGCGAGACCAAGAGAGAGGCTCCTTCGCCTGTAGATCCCTCTGGGAAGTGCACAGCCCAAATGGTCTCTAGAGATTAGAAACCATTCTCTGTGTGTCTGTAAATGGGATAGATGCACACAGGCCCTGGGAGCAAGATGAATTTCTCCTCCTCTGAGTTTTACACCCGCAGTAACACTCCCCAGCACATACCTGGCCCAACAAGCCTGAAAACAAATCACAGAGTCACAGAATCACAGAATTGTAGGGGTTGGAAGGGACCTCGAGAGATCATTGGGTCCAACATAGTTTATGTTCTATCTAATGAATCAAAAGCTTAAATTCCAGCAGCTGTTCCAACAGTTATGTCTCCAGCTCAGTAACTGTGTGCACAGAAAAGCCCTAACTGTGTGGCAAAAAAAGAAAAAGACATGTCTTTACACCCTCAGGTAAAGGAGTCCCAGCAGAGAAACCCAAAAGAAAGTATAAGGTAGCTAAATATTTAAATGGTCCTTGTTTCTGTAGTGTGCAAGTATTTGTCATGCAGTGGTTGTGTAAAAGAAAAAGTAATGCACCATTTTATAATACACCAGCTGGCTATAGCTTCACATATGAGGAATAGAGAGTTTGCACTTCTCAGAGTGTGAGTAGCTTTCAACCTTACCAAACTCAACCTGAAAAATACACTGTAGCAAATCATTTCACATCCTACCTGCCTATTGTGCACAGAAGAATCATTCTCTTTAATAGGGTTTGGATTTACATGCTAGTCAGGTTCAAAACTCTTTGACTATAAAACTTGATGGATTTTTGCCTTGTACAATAAAGACATCTTTAAAGAGATTACCTTTGACAATATTTAGGAGATATTCTAGTAGAGCACAGGTATGCTTCCCCATTCTTAAACACAAAGCAAACTGTACTGCCAGATTACAGAGCCTTCCTTTGGAACACTGAGCAGCAATAGCCTTAAATGTAGAAAAGATTCATACCAGCTGTATATGTGTCTATAAACAAAGAGAAGGTTAGCTACTAATCCAAGTACCCCAGGACCGTATGGCTTGACTTGGCAAAGATTTTCCTACTGCAAAAATGAATGATTTAGATTTTTTTTCCTTTTTTTTTTTTAGTAAATGATCACAGACGATGAAAATTAAGGCAATTGAGCACCTTCGAAACGCCAGCAACTCCCGCCTCAGTGCATTGCATTGTTGCGATGTCAGGAATGAGCCCCAGGAAGGCTTTCAGTGGCACTGCAGCCATGCTGCTCTAAGTGCTTACTGCTGACACTGGTGCAGACGAGCCCAAGCTACATGTGAGCAGAAAATCAATTACAGAAACTAGAGAATGGGGAAGGGAGAAAAACAAGTCTCCCGTTATCAAATACCCTTCAAACTATTGTACACTCACAAACCAAGACCATATCTTTCTGCCAGCTTTAAAAAAATACGCTTCTGATTTGGATGACTAAACTGGAGTATGTTTTCTTATACATGAGCATAGTATCCGAAGGAGACATCAGATACACATTGCTGGTTTGTGCACAAGAAAAAGCACAGAGTTCAACACACACATTATCCCTGAAGCATATGTGAGCAGGACTAATGCAAAGATACACGTGCACTATTTAATCTAGGCTTTATTTCTCCAGCAACATCTGCATTCTGCTCTTCACCTGCTCCGAAAGGAGGTTAATAAGGGCTCCAAAATGGAAATGCTGGGCCCAGCTCTGTCCCCTCCCTCACCAGATGCAGTAGCAAAATCTCTTTGATGTCAATAGAAACTGAACAAACTGCACTGTTTGTTGGGAAGTTCATGTTGTTGTATTCCAGATACCGTGAAAACCCACCTGGCCTTTTGTGGAGGGTTTCTCTCCTTTTTGATTTGCCAGCATAAAACAGCTCTTTCAGACCCTCCATTCACAGTTAGATGTTGTGTGATGGATAAAAAAACATGTGGTGTGTCTCCAGCATGATCAGGACACAAATTACCTCACCTGTTTCTGATTATCTATAAAGCAGGTGTCTGTGCATGACTTAGCAGGCTAGATTCCCATCTTCTAGTCAACAGAGAGGAAGAGAGGCTTCACCAATCTGAACTCAGATGCCAAACTTTAGGTGACACAGACCAAGCCTTAGGAGTGTTTATTTCTCTTTGATGGCTGCTAAGTGTGCATAGAAAATGAGCTCAGACCTTGAACAGTTACAGTGCACTCATTTATGTCCTACCATGTCATAACAGAATCATAGAATGGTTTGGGCTGGAAAGGACCTTAAAGATTGTCTAGTTCTCACTAGCCCAGGTTGCTCAAGGCCCCATCTAACCTGACCTTGAACACTGCCAGGGAGGGGACAGCCACAGCTTCTCTGGGCAACCTGTGCCAGTGCCTCACCACCCACATAGTGAAGAATTTCTTCCTAATACCCAGTCTAAATCTTCCCCCTTCCAATTTAAAACCACTCCTTTTCATCCTATCACTACATACCCCTTTAAAAAGTCTCTCACCAGACTTCTTATAGGCCTACTTCAGGTACTGGAAGGCCACTGTAGAATCTCCCTGGAGCCTTCACTTCTCCAGGCTGAACAAGCCCAACCCCCTCAGTCTGTCTTCGTGAGAGATGCTCCAGCCCTCTGATCATCTTTGTGGCCCTCCTCTGTACCCCTTCCAAAAGTTCCATGCCCTTCTTATGTTGGGGACTTCAGAACTGGATGCAGTACTCCAGGTGGGGTCTCACTAGAGCAGAGCAGAGGCAGAATCATCTCCCTTGATGTGCTGGCCATGCTCCTTTTGATGCAGCTCAGGATATGTTAATCTTCTGGGCTGCAAGTGTGCATTGTTGGCTCATGTTGAGCTTCTCATCCATGAGCACCCCCAAGTCCTTTTCTGCAGGGCTCCTCCACCTACTTCTTTATCTTCCATTTCTATGGACACAGAGGGCCCTATACTTCCTGTATCCTTACTAACTTTAGCCACAGTTTTACTAACTTTTGCCATCATCTATACATCCAGCTTTCATTTTCCCTGAAACGACCTGCTTTTTGAGACACATCCTTCTATATATGTAGTTTCTAGTGATTAATCTCAGAGAGCAGTTTGAAATCTAACAATTTGACCTGTGCATCATGTCTCAAGATCTTGAAATGCCAATGAAAATCATGATGAGTAGGCCAATGGAAGAAAAACACTAAAACCTGTTTTGATCTCATCCTGTCTCCACACCACATCAAGTTTGGCTCTAGCATTTGCAGGGGATTTTAAATCCTGAGAGGAGAATCACCAAGCTGATGCTATTGGACTTCCCAAGAGTTGAATATAACTACACCTACTTGTGATATAACAGTCTGGAGGAGTAGGAGAAGCTGGAGCAGACAGAACCTCTGGATATTTCTATACCAAAACAGATCTAGGAAAATGATAGCAAGGAGACAGAAAGGATCAAAAGATTTTACAGCTATTGCATTCAGCTGCTTTTCACCTTGTTTCCAGTATTTCATGTCAAAATATTCATCTCATTTCTAATCAGAATGCTGTCCTTGTTAAATATACGCATTTTAATCAATTATTTGCTGATAAGTTTATGGTATGATATAAACCAGAAAGCAGAGTAGACAAGCAGTGAATTCATACTGCTGGAGTATCTTTGGTATGTGGAGCTTCATGACATTTGAACATTTAATATTTCAACACCCAGATAAAGATTTATGTTTTACAATTGCTTAAAACCTTACACATGTGCTTCATGGCTTTACTAATAACAAGCTAAATACAAAGTCCCAATATTATTATTATGGATGAAAACTTAATATCTACTGAAGCCATCGACCTAAATTCATACATAGAGTTACCTAAATTTATTAAGGAAGGCCTACCTTTGAAAATGATACTGCAGTGCCAGACCACTTATTTGAGAATAACACATGCTCACACACACATGGAGTATCAGTGACACTGATGAATGAGTATTAGCATTTCAATGATGAAATGGGGAGACATGAGTGAACACCACCTGATACTGTAAATAAGCACGTTTCAGAGAGAGGAGGCATAATTTTCTATCTACATTCTAACCATGACCTCAGTCCTGACCTGAAAAGACCACTTTCCCTAGTGATTAGATCAGAGATAATCCCTCTGTGGCATGCACCCAGGTGTGCTGAACTGAGCTGAAGTGGTTTGGTGACAAACACTGAATTTTTAATATTCAAAAGCAGGACCAGGAACATCTTGCAAACTGAGCTCAATTTGTACACAGTGAGAATCCTTCAGTTTTTACTCTGATAACCAACCACGCCCAAATTTCAGACAGCATATTTTAATACCTTATCAAGTGTTCCAATTTACTGGCTTTTCTAATAAATATTACGCATTACTAGAAAAGCTTTGTGATCTTTAAAAACTCTGGTCTGGCACGAAGATATACACTATACTTGATGTGCCCTGAGAATCAGCACACTATTGGGCTGGCAGGTACACAGCACTTTACTGACACAGGTATTCCAGAGGTAATTCAAAGTCCCAAGTTTAGCAGTCAGAAGACCAAATACCACATTCATGGAGCAACTATTGCTGTTGCTTAAACTTGCTGCATACAAAAGTACATTTCATGTCTCGAGGCAGATAACCAGCCCTGCAAACTGACCTACACAATTTCAACTCCTGGCCTTCAGTCTTTTTCTTTTTAACTTTGCACAAATCAATAACCTCTCATCCCTAGCAGTAATACACTTCAACACCTGAAATGTTTATCCTTATAGCATCTAGTAGGAACAAACTATGACCCATATGTTACGAGTGGACACAGTGATCTCCTGCAGTCACCCATGAGGACTCTGTTCTCAACCAAAATGTGCATTTTTTAAGTCTCAGATCTCAGAGAGGCAAGATATGACCATGAATCATAGAATCATAGGATGGTCTGGGTTGGAAGGGACCCCAGGGATCACAGAGTTCCAAACCCCCTGCCACAGGCAGGGCCACCAACCTCCAGGCATGATCTAGACAAGGTTGCCAAGGTACCCATCCAACCTGGCCTTAAACACCTCCAGGGATGGGGCATCCACCACCTCCCTGAGCAGCCTGTTCCAGCACCTTGCCACCCTCTCTGTAAAGAACTTCCCCCTAAAATCTAATTTAAACCTTCCCTCACACACAGAATCACAGAATCACAAGGTTGGAAAAGACCTTTAAGATCAAGTCCAACCATTCTCATCCTAAACTAAACCATATCCCCAAGTACTTCATCTACCCTTTTTTTGAACACATCCAGGGAAGGTGACTCGACCACCTCCCTGGGCAGCCTGTTCCAGGCCCTCACAACTCTTTCAGTAAAAAATTTTTTTCTAATGTCCAATCTAAACCTGTCCTGGTGCAGCTTCATGCCATTCCCCCTTGTCCTATCACCTGTCACCTGACTGAAGAGACCATCACCCACCTCTCTATAACCTCCCTTCAGGTAGTTGTAGGTGGTGATAAGGTCTCCCCGCAGCCTCCTCTTCTCTAAGCTAAACAGCCCCAGCTCCCTCAGCCGCTCCTCAGAGGATTTGCCCTCCAGGCCCTTCACCAGCCTGGTTGCCCTTCTCTGGACACACTCAAGGACCTCCATGTCCTTCGTGTGGTGAGGAGCCCAGAACTGGACACAGTACTCAAGGTGTGGCCTCACCAATGCTGAGTACAGGGGCACAATCACCTCCCTAGACCTACTGGCCACACTGTTTTTGATACAAGCCAAGATGCCATTGGCCTTCTTGGCCGCCTGGGCACACTGCTGGCTTATATTCAGTCTGCAGTCAACCAACACCCCCAGGTCCTTCTCTGCCTAACACCTCTCCAGCCAGTCTCCCCCAAGCCTGTAGCACTGCATGGGGTTATTATGTCCCATGTGCAGCACTCTACACTTGGCCTTGTTAAACTTCATCCCATTGGTCTCAGCCCATTGGTCCAGTCTGTTCAGATCCCTCTGAAGAGCCTCCCTACTCTAAGGCAGATCAACACTTCCTCCTAGTTTAGTGTCATCTGCAAACTTAGTGAGGGAGCATTCAATCCCTTCGTCGAGATCATTGATAAAGATGTTGAACAAGACTGGACCCAGGACTGAGCCCTGGGGGACGCCACTCGTGACCGGCCTCCAGCTGGATTTTGTTCCATTTACCACCACCCTTTGGGCTCGGCCATCCAGCCAGTTTTTAACCCAGCTGAGGGTCCACCTGTCCAGACCAGTGGCAGCCAGTTTCTCAGTCAGAATGCTGTGAGAAACTGTGTCAAAGGCTTTACCAAAGTCCAGGTAGACCACATCCACAGCCTTCCCCTCGTCCATTAAGCGGGTCACCTTGTCATAGAATGAGATCAGGTTAGTTTGACAGGATCTACCTTTCGTAAACCCATGTTGACTAGGCCTGATCCCCTGGCCATCGTGCATGTGCTGCATGATAGCTCCCAAGATGACCCTCTCCATGATCTTCCCTGGGCCTGAGGTCAGACTGACAGGCCTGTAGTTCCCTGGATCCTCCTTCCAACCCTTCTTGTATATGGGTGTAACATCTACCAGCCTCCAGTCGACTGGAACTTCCCCAGTCTGCCAGGATTGCTGATAGATGATGGAAAGGGGTTTGGCAAGCACATCTGACAGCTCCCTCAGTACCCTCGGGTGAATCCCATCTGTCCCCATTGACTTGTGGGTATCTAACTGGCCAAGTAGGTCGCTAATCATTTCCTCCTGAACCACGGGAACTTTGTTATTCTTCCCCTCCCTGTCAGCCAGTTTCAACCTCCCTCCTTTAGGTTCAACCCATTCCCCCTTGTCCTGCCATTATCTACCCTTTTAAACAGTTGAATCTGCAGTAATACATGCAAGTTGGAAGATTCAGCATTCAGCGAGCCTGTGCTCTACAATTAAGGGTGAGAACAACTGTAGCGATGTGCTGCAATACCTCAAACATGCGACTGAGCGATCGAGTAGCAAGTGGGTGGGTGGCTCCTGCTTCTGTCCCTTCCCTACAACAGGGCCGCAGACCTCCCTTCTGCCATCTGCAGAGCCTGTGAGCCTGGTGCTGGCTGCAGGCCTGACACCCACATTCCCTGATCTTTGGTGCTCATTAGCATTTATTTGTTGAGCTGTTTCCACATGTAAATACCTGGTATTGCAATGGGGTTTTGTGGGCTCCTATTGTACCAAAACATTGAAAAGCTGCGAGTGCTCTTGCAAGAGTTTCACCTGTGCAGCAGCAGGTGGTTTCACACTGGTGAGCAGTTTCAGCACCAGGAATATTTGGGTCTGATGAGAACACTTTCAAATAAGCGATTGCCTAAGTGGTTAGATTTTAAATGTCTCAGCTGTGTGAGATAAATCAGTTGTGATGAAGCACCTCCCATCTACCTGTTCTCAGGGTCAATTTTCAGATCAATAGCCTCACAGCGATTTCCCCTTACTGAAGTAACTAGCCGTCAGTTTGGTTTCAGTATTACCACTGGATCCGCTCTCAGGAAAGAACTGAAGCAAGTGAACTGACTTGAGGTGCACTTCTGCATGCCAATAAAAACACAGAGCAACGACAAGAGGAAATTTTAGATACCTAAATGAGAATATTAAAATACCCTCACAGTCATGCATTCTCCTCACCATAGGTCAAGCTTGCCAGACATGGTATTTCTTACCATAAGTATTGTCTCGCTCACAATGCAGAAAGAGAGGTAAGTCCAGAAATACACTGACAATGTCTGGGGAGGAAGCACTCTGCACTCCATACCTCAGTAGTGCTACTGACCTTCCCTCCAGCTCTGCATCCTTTGAACCACTCTGAATTGTTTATAACAATCACAAACGAGTCACAAGTCAATTACCCTCTTAGAGCATAAAGCTCTGAGTCTTGATTGCATGTGCAAGAGGAATATTTACTTTTTAATCAGGGTTGACTGTGGGGTGTGGAGGTAAGGCTATTTTGAAGATTAATTAGTTAGTATTTGTACTTTGCTTTGAAGATGTGAGATAGGAAGTATTTTTATGACACGCAGCTAATGGCCTTAACTCTTTCAGCCATACTGATGTCAAGGCCTTGAAAAGTCATCCTTCTGAGCTAATTTTATGTTAACCTTTGGTAGACAGTATTGACAAGATGAAAAGATGGAATTTGCAGTTTCAGTCCCTAACACCCTTCTATCTCTGCCAAACTCCGCAAGGAAATGGTACATTTTTATAATATCAGGAGAAGAGGCAGATAGTTGCATAGCATCCACTTTTACCTGCTTTCGATTCAGCATTTGGGCTTGGCAAAGATGAGCAGCTACAAATGTGGTGCCTCTGTTCTCATGACATCCTGCTGCAGGAAACCATGAGCTTCCATGTTGATTTTGCAGATCAGGTGCTCTGAAAGATTGAGGATCTTTGAAAACTTGTATCTTTGTCCTATCCAGGTGGTTAAATCCCACAGTGGGATTTAGGTGTGTAAGTGTTTTCTGGATCTCAAGCTGTGTGACTTGCCCAAGATTGACCACAGAGCATATCTATACTGCAAAGTCAGAAAAAAGTTCCAGGTTACCACTCTAACTGCCTTATTCCTCCTTCCCTAAAACAGACAGCTGAGTTCCCATGTTCTGTGTTAGGACAGCCATTTTCAAATAACAGTTCAGGAGTTTAGCTTTACTTAGTCTCACAAACAGTCAAATCCATGCGGAAGATCTGAGATCATGAGGAGACATAAACACAATCCCTTTCTTGGGCAAGCACAGACTATAAAATCACAGGGGATTCTGGAACTTTGGGATGTACCAACTGCATCCCTTTTGTATACCCCACAGCAGCTGGCCAGAGCGCAGTACCAAACCCCAGGAGGAAAATGACTATTCTGTCAGCCACAATGCTGGTGTGCATCTGCCACTGTGAGAAGGGGAGATTATGAAAACAGGAAAAACAATAAAGGTGGCACTCCGACGCCAGCCTGATATTCCAAGATCCATCCTCAGGAAAGTTAAGAGGCCTCTTGGCATATGGCTTCAGCTGAGACGATGGGCAAGATAAAACCCTAAGGTCTCCAGCTGAAAATACAAATGACAAATAAGGAGAAATTTCTGGAGGAGAGAGAATGGAGCGAGCCACCATGCATGTAACTGGCATTTAAAATCAGATAACAAATGGGAATCTTGTTATCATCAATTATGACATAGCATAATGTCACATAAAAGCTCAAAAATGTAAAAAAGACAAGGTCCTTTGACTGAATATGCTCTAGCTGCATCCAGCACAAATTACACAGGCTGGAAAACTAAGCAGATTCTAACAGGATCAGGTATTATGCGAAGTGTTCAGGATTTGGGTTAATGAATACAGCGTTCTCCCAGATGTTCCATCATTGTTCCAGAGTGGGAGGAAAGCTGGCTGCAGACCAAATCAAATTTTTATATTCCTCTTAGATAGTGCCAGACACTAAGATTTCATCAATATAACATCTGAGGCACAGAGACAACGCATCATGGTTGGATAACCCTATATTCAATCCATTTTGCTGAAGACAGGACAAATAAACTAAGAATCAGAACATTCAATGAGTCATATCAAAGGTATAAATTGAAAGTCAACACTTGTACTGCATATAATCTAGCTGAAAAAGAATTTATAGTCTGGAATTTCCCATTTAAACACTGCTGCTGCTTCTTGCAGATATACTCCAAATGCTAACTTTAAACACTGCCAGTCCTTTCAAGTTGGGTTTTCTGCTTACTTTATAATATCCTTAGGTTGCACATCCTTCTCTCGGGTAATGGAGAGTTTGAGAAAAGACATTAATTCCTAAAAATTCCTAGTTTGCTTAGAAAAAGCACACCATTTAGTTTTTACTAAGGAGCTAAAAATCAGTTTAATTTTTCTTTTTTTTTTTAAACATATCATCCTTTTTTGTAAGCAGAATTAAACATGAAGTTTCTGGGATGTTCAGAAGCAGAGATCACTAGAGACAAAAAAGGGCGGTCAGCATAACACTCTAGAAATGCTTAAGAGGTGATGACAGGAATAAAGAGTCAACATCTATGCTGGCCAACAGAAACCCACCACAAGAAATAAACCAAACTTTTCAAAAAAGTACACAGAAATTAATAAACATTTGCAAGTTTATCTTGAGCGCATGGCTGGTCCTCATGCCGAGCAAGAGGCAAGCTGAAGGCAGGGCATGGAGGGTGTGCGCGTGCTCGCGCGGACACATCCGTGAGGCCTAAACACCTGCACAGATTTTTTTACACCCTCTGAAAGCAGGTCAGCAGTGAGCACTCAGTGGGCATGAAACAACATTAAACTATGAAATGCTCCCTGCATGGTGCTGGTGAGGATCTCAGTGCGGGGGGACGAGCAATTTTCTGGGAGTACTGTAGATATATTCACCACAAAGATTTGATGTGCTGCTTCACAGGTACCCTTTCTCAACAGCCTCACATCTGGGGTCATACAACTGAGAGAAAACAAGAAGGGGAGAAGGAGATGCCATAAGAGTGGGTTCTGCTGGTGGTCCTCTTTAAGCTCAAGGGCCATACCAGGAGTGCAGTAAAATGCCTCTGCAGTTTCAGGGACTCAGCACAGCCTGGAGCTAGGGAGCTGCTGCATCATGGTGAAGTCAAGGTACATGGGTCAAGACAAGAGATGGGGGACAGTTGACTGAACACCATGCTTGGAGCACAAGCCCAACATTTAGCTTGTGCTAAACTTAGGGCTATACCTTCTCCAAAGACAGCACTGCTGTGAATCAAGACAGTAAAAATCAATATAGTCACAACAGGGATACATATCACATTTGCGTATATCAGAGCTGAAATTCAGCCAGGACACAGCATTTAGATGATCTTCTCTTTTGTTGGGGGGGGGTTGGAAAACCAAAACAAAAAACCACTGTTAAACTTTAAGGGGACGAAGAAAATCTCACCTTCATTGATGTCCCATTTGAAACCTTTCACTTCACCAGCTGCAGAAACACAGCAAGTAAGTGAAAGAGTACTGACTTGTTCTTAAAGGGAAAAATAATTTGCATAAAATAATAGTTTCATGAAGCCTATTTCTGTGTGTGTAACAAGGTGACAAGTTGGTAAAGACAGAGATGTATTCTTAGAAATTCAGACTTGAGATCTTGTTGATAATCAGTGAAAAACTTGAGCTGTATGTATTCATCCGGGGAATACTTTGTCTTTTTAGCATAAATCATGTTGTCTTCTTCACCTAAATATATCTTGAATTTCCATTCAGCTCTGTGTTGTTGGTTTTTTTCTCTTTTTAAGTAATTATTTACAAATTAGATTTCTTGAAAGTAAACTATCAGGGGAGGCACACTCCCCTCTCTTCAAATGTATGCAATAGATCTAATTATTTTTCTGTAAAACTACAAACAACCTTCTAAATAATGACAATCATTAGAAAACATTAGGGTCTGTCACTTATAATCTCTGCCAACTGCTGATAACATTTTATTACTGCTTAGAAAGGTTGATTAAAGCTTGTAATAGATTTAGTGAGGGTGAAAGATTAACAAAAAGGTATTTATGATACAGACACTAAAACATAATATGTTCTCAGTAAACACTAAAAAAACCCAGCCCTGTGAAATTTATCGATGTTGCTCAAGACCTGGTTTTTCATCTTCCCAGTGAAACCGGTAACAAGTCTCTACATGCTTAAAAGAAAGAGAGAGAAAAAGGTAGAGGAGCACATTACCTATGTGCTCTCATGTCAGTGCAAGTGAGAAAATGCTCTTCAAAAAGAAACCAGCTGAAACCCCTGAATAAGTTCCTGGGACTGCTTTTGTTTGACCATTTGGACAATCTCCTCTTTTGAAATTAGAGTAATGGAAAATTAAAAACCAGGTTGGATCATAAGGGCCCTAAGGAGCATCAGTTTATGCCTGGTCTTGGAGGAAGAAGTTACTCGAATCCCTCAGTCCACCCATCTCACACCCCTGCATGGGGGGACAGACATGGTGTGGGGCTGGGCACTGCAGAGCACAGCAGATGAATGCATGATAGCTGGCACTCTGTGATGGGCTGGCAAGGTGGGCATCAAAGCTTTCCTCCTGCTCATCTATCACTTGGGGAAGGTGCAGCCAACAACAGTCTAGCAGCGCTGAAGAAGATGTTTCAGTATGGAACTGTTATGAAGGATGGAGAGAACTGCAAGAGCCTGTGGAACTACTCACATCCTTCACCAGCAGCAAGGTCCATCATCCCCTGGAGATACCAACCTTGCAGTGTGTTGCAAAGATGCCAGGGTGGCTTCGTGATACTGCACTGTGCTCTGGTGCCTCAGGTGATAAGGCATATTCCCGTGGCACAGTACAGTCTCCCTGAAACATTTGGTCTTTTTAACAAGTCAGGGGCACTTGTGGGTACTAATTCAAAAGACTGCAGGATCAGCTTGCTTTTTGCTTCAGTACAGCCTCTGCTGAGGTCAGCTACAAAAGACCTGGTGCAGCTGAGGAGCTAGTGCGCTCAAACTCAGTAGTTACAAACTCAAGCAAAGGATGTGAATGCATTACCATGGCAGAAAGTTTTAGTTGTCCTAGATCAGCCCTGACCTTCATTTGCCTGCTCTTCCCCTCTCCATCCCCCTAGTTAAGGAGATGGAGTAGGATGGTTCACCTGGCTTCCACAAGCATACAGCTTGCCTTAGCAGAATAAACTGAGGTCCCTTTCCAATAAACTGTGGTGAGTCGGAGGATGCAGAGCATCCACACTCAGACATCAGGAGGCAGGACAGGTCTCCAGAAGTGAGCTGGTGCAGGCAGCAAAGGGCTACCTAGGTCAGATTGCCTAACTTCAGCCAACACAGCAGGACTAGATGACCACACAAGGTCTTTTCCAGCCTGACTCTGTAACAGTCCCCATGAATTACCTTTTCTGGGTTTTTTTAAAACGCAGAAATATTGGTGTGTGTCCAGAGGAGGGCAACAAGGATGGTGAAGGGTCTGGAGGCGAAGTCTTACAAGGAGAGGATGAAGTCCCTTGGTTTGTTCAACCTGGAGAAAAGGAGGTTGAGGGGAGACCTCATCATGGTCTGTGGCTTCCTGATGAGGGGGAGAAAAGGGGCAGGTGCCGATCTCCTCTCTTTGGTGACCAGTGAAAGAACCCACAGTTCAAGAAGGACATAGAACTTCTTGTAAGAGTCCAGTACAGGGACACCAAGATAAGGGAGTGGAACACCTTCCTTATGAGGAAAGGCTGAGGAAGCTGGGGTTCTTTACCTTGGAGAAGAGGAGACTGAGGGGGGACCTTGTTAATGTTTATAAATATGTAAAGGGTGAGAATCAGGCAGATGGAGCCAGGCTCTTTTCAGTGTTGGCCAGCAATAGGACAAGGGGCAATGGGTGCAAGTTGGAGCATAGGAGGTTCCATGTGAATCTAAGGAGAAACTTTTTCACTGTGAGGGTGACAGAGCACAGAATCACAGAATCACAGAATTATCAAGGTTGGAAAAGACCCAGAAGATCATCCAGTCCAACCATTCACCTATTACTACTAGCTCCCACTAAACCATATCCCTCAATACAACATCCAGTCTTTCCTTGAACACCCCCAGGGTTGGTGACTCCACCACCTCCCTGGGCAGTGCATTCCAGTGCCTGACTACCCTTTCTGAGAAGTAGTGCTTCCTAATGTCGAGCCTGAATCTCCCCTGGCGCAGCTTGCTACCATTCCCTCTAGTTCTGTCACTGCCTACACGGGAGAAGAGGCCGACCCCCAGCTCACTACAACCTCCCTTCAGGAAGTTATAGAGAGCTATAAGGTCTCCCCTAAGCCTCCTCTTCTCCAGGCTGAACAATCCCAGCTTCCTCAGACGCTCCTCGTAAGGCCTGTGTTCCAGACCCCTCACCAGCTTAGTAGCCCTCCTCTGAACGCGTTCCAGAGCCTCAATGTCTTTCCTGTAGTGAGGGGCCCAAAACTGAACACAGTACTCGAGATGCGGCCTCACAAGTGCTGAGTACAGGGGGACAATTACCTCCCTGCTCCTACTAGTAACACTATTTTTGATGCAAGCCAGGATGCCGTTGGCCTTCTTGGCCACCCGCGCACACTGTCGGCTCATGTTCAGCCGTGCATCAATCAGTACCCCCAGGTCCATTTCCTCCACACAGTCCTCCAGCCACTCCGCCCCAAGCCTATAGCGCTGCCTGGGGTTGTTGTGGCCAAAGTGCAGGACTCGGCATTTGCTCTTGTTGAACCTCATGCCATTGGCTTCAGCCCAGCTCTCCAGCCTGTCCAGATCCCTCTGTAGGGCCTCGCTACCCCCAGGCAGATCCACACTCCCAGCCAATTTAGTGTCATCTGCAAACTTACTGAGGGTGCACTCAATGCCCTCATCTAGGTCATCAATTAAGATATTGAAGAGGACAGGCCCCAGCACCGACCCCTGGGGAACACCACTCGTGACCGGTCGCCAGCTGGATTTAACTCCATTTACTACCACTCTCTGAGCCTGGCCCTCCAGCCAGCTCCTTACCCAGCCGAGGGTGTACCCATCCAAGCCACGGGCTGCCAGCTTCTGCAGGAGAATACTGTGGGAGACAGTGTCAAAGGCTTTGCTGAAGTCTAGGTAGACCACATCAACAGCCTTTCCCTCATGCAGCAGATGGGTCACTAGATCATAGAAGGAGATCAGGTTGGTCAAACAGGACCTGCCCTTCATGAACCCATGCTGGCTAGGCCTGATCCCCCGGCCATCCCGCACATACCGCATGATCTCCCTCAAGACTATCTGTTCCATAACCTTCCCTGGAACCGAGGTCAGGCTAACAGGCCTGTAGTTCCCCGGATCCTCCTTACAACCTTTCTTGTAAATGGGAGTCACATTGGCAAGCCTCCAGTCTTCTGGGACCTCACCAGTCAGCAAGGAGGACTGATAGATAATGGAAAGCGGCTCGGCTACCACCTCTGCCAGTTCCCTCAGCACTCTCGGGTGGATCTCATCCGGCCCCATGGACTTGTGGCAGTCCAGTTGGAGTAGGAAGTCTCTGACTGTTTCTTCCAGAATCACAGGGGAGTTAGCATGCTCCCCAGCTGAGACTACCAGGTCAGAGAGAGAGGTACCCTGAGGATCTGTTTGACCTTTAAAGACAGACGTAAAGAAGGCATTCAGAACCTCCGCCTTTTCCTTATCCTCAGTGATCACATTCCCAGCCTCATCCAGTAAAGAGTGGATATTCTCCTTTGTCCTACTCTTACTGTTAATGTACTTATAAAAGAGTTTATTATTCTTTTTCACCCCAGCGGCCAGGTTAAATTCAAGCTGGGCTTTTGCCTTTCTGATTTCACCTCTACACATCCTGACAACTTCCTTGAATTCATTCTCAGTTACCCGTCCCTCCTTCCACAGGCGGTAGATTCTCTTTTTCTCACGGAGCCTCAAGAGTAACTCCCTATTCATCCACGCTGGTCTTCTTCCCCACCGGCTCATTTTGCGGCTCAGGGGGACCGCCTGCTCCTGCGCCCTTAAGACTGGGACAGGCTGCCCAGAGAGGTTGTGGAGTCTCCTTCTCTGGAGACATTCAAACCCACCTGGATGCGTTCTGTGTGATTTAGTCTAGGTGATCCTGCTCTGGCAGGGGGTTGGACTAGATGATCTTTTGAGGTCCCTTCCAACTCCCAGTGTTCTATGATTCTGTGAACCCGAGGGAGCAGTATGAAACTGCAACAAAGGAGGCTTAGGTTGCGTGTTAGGAAGAGGTTCTTTACTGAGAGGGTGGTTGGGCACTGGAACAGGCTCCCCAGGGAAGGGGTCACAGCACCGAGCTTGACTGAGTTCAAGAAGTGTCTGGATGATGCACTCAGTCCCATGCTCTGACTTGGCTGGGCCTGTCTGGAGCCAGGAGTTGGACAGTACAATCCTTATGGGTCCCTTCCAACTCAGGATACTCTATGATTCTATGATTCTATAAATATTTAGCAGCACTCCTCAACACTGACCAACTGACACCACAAAAATCATTTACCAGGAATAAGTGACCAGTCAGATGACAGTCAAAGCCAAACACATTTGAAAATAAAAATTATATATGCGCTATGCATGCCTTGACAAGTATATAGCCAGATCTACATACACACTCTGTAAACACATTAATGTGTGGCTCATCAGAGAGGTCAAACTGTGGTGAAGCAGAATGAGCTTGTGGTTAATCTTAGCAGAGAGTCACCGTATGCAGGCTGTGAAAATGTTTGTAAATTGAAGTACGGCAAAGTGGATGACAGATTACAGAACCTGTGAACTCAAGTCAGCCTGCCCCAAACCATTCCTCAAATGCACTACGCAGGCGACACTTATTTCAAGGATGACTCACAGCTTTCATGTTGAAAAGTGGAAAATTTTTTTTTAATGTCAAGTGATGGTCAAAACTAAGGTTGTTAGTTATCCTGGAAGATGTAAAGCTAAATCCGTCCTAGGTTTAACCACACTCCATTGTGTCATAGTCAACACATGAGCCCAAACACATCTTCTGAGATTAAGTTATACAGTGATTTCTTTCTCCCTCATTCTTTTATACCCGGGAAATGAATAAAGCCTTGAAAAAAAATGTTTCCAGCCTATTTAAAGATACACAAAAAGGCAATAAATGTAAACAAAAAAAATCTCATATTTATGTGTTGATGTAGTGAGTCAGAATAAATATGACAGCTTTACCTGAGAAGTTAGTCTGAAAACAAATCTTGCATGTTTGGCAACAGGCAGAGAAGATTTTCAAAAGAAATACCAAAAATAAGCTTAGCAACATACTTTGCAACTCCCACAGGTAAGCCTCATTCACCCAGGCGCACTCACCAAAGTCAAGAAAAAAGAAGAATCCTGTAACACTGGGTGCTGAGCATCCTTCATGCTGCCTGTATCCCACAGAGCTGCCAGCCAAAACCTGCTCCAACAGACAGGGCTAAGCTGCTCAGACAGCAGTATTTCTCCTGGAAACAATAACAAATTACAAGTCCAGCAAAGTTTGGCATAGTGAGCTAAAGCCACAGAGTGCACAGAGGAAGGAAAGAGACTGGTACAGGCACGGCTCTTTATTTACAGCATTTATACACCCACCGCCAGCACAGCTGCAATGAGACTTATGATACTATGACAAGGACTTGCACCTCGTCAGGGAGTGTTGGTGTGAAGCTGACAGCCTTCTCTACCTCTCTGGTAATGCTGGTCCCAATCCCTGTGGCAGCTGAATACCTTGAATATGATCCAGAAAGTTATTTTCTATCAGGGCAACAAAGAAGACAAGCGGATTGCAAAAGAAACTGCTAACACTCTATTGGGGTTATGGAAAGTGAATTCTATGTAGTCCAAACCATTAAGGTGTAGACAATGATGGAGTACTGAATAAGGACATACTTACACCTGACTGACTACAGGAGACTATGACAAACCCGGCCATGGAAGAAACCAAGGGAAATTTTGCAAGCTTGACAGTATGTCCAATATACATTTAATTAAAGGATAGGGAGACCAGAAGAACCATGAAAGCCAGAAAACTTCCATACTGTCAGTCTCTAAACAAACATCCGGAGTGCTAGTTTATCAGCTGTGAAAACAGAAAATTAGCACAGAAATCCACGTAGTTTGGACTCAGTAGGATTTTTCCCTTCTGACCCCAGATAGAGGCAGTATTTCAGTTTGTGCCTCCCAATTAGAAAGTGCACAAATTTTCATCAAAATTTTGTTATTTTGTCTGTATGTCCTTGATTCAATAAAACCCCTATTCTTACATTTAAAATAAAAGGCTAGCTAGCCAGAGGTGAAATAAGGAATTTTTTATAAAGACTCCGCTCTTGCACACCAGTCTTAGTTTTGTTCTAGCTTGGGAGACAGCTGCATAGGCAGAGCTATGGCTTATACTAAATGCATCCAGAGAAGCAGCATTGCTTCTTTTTTTTTTTTTTTAAATGGTATAGACATTTTAGGAAAAAAATGCTGAATTTCACAGAGGAAACAAATACATTCAAGAAGCAACAGAATAATCACCCTTCCCAGGACTGCAAGCTCTAATTTTTGCTTTTTCTGCTTGTAGCGTGGCACCACTTCCTACACCTCAGCTATCACACGTTCCCCAGTAGTATGTCTTGAGCTAGGCACTACTTGGTTCTCTGTACATTATACCTGGTGGGTTTCATAAGAAAATAAAACCTTCATTTTTCAGATTATACTAGCTGAATGATC
Source organism: Porphyrio hochstetteri (assembly GCA_020800305.1). Classification (NCBI taxonomy): domain Eukaryota; kingdom Metazoa; phylum Chordata; class Aves; order Gruiformes; family Rallidae; genus Porphyrio; species Porphyrio hochstetteri. The sequence goes on from CM036907.1 coordinate 108,903,217, forward strand.
AGGGTTATATTTTATCTTCCCTGAGTTCAGTTCAGCACCTCTTGAAGTCAGTGAGTCTTTTCACTGGATGTTGAAATAAATTACAATGAAGCAATAATTATCCACAATTGCCTGAAATCTGAGACTTCTGTTATGTTCCCCAGATATCAGGAGAGCTTTCTGTTCTGTTTCTCAGTTTCATGTTTTTCTGCTGCTCTGTGTCCACTCTGTGCTTGTAGCCAAAATTCCAGCATATTTTTTTTATGTTAAAAGCAAGGGATCATTCTTCTAGAGAGGTTTCCTTTCTCTCGGAAGCATCTTAGTTGTTGACATAGTCAATGTTCTTTGAGGAGTTTGGGGTTCACACCTACTTCCCTTGGGCGGGAATAAACTTCCTGGAAGGAATCACTGCTGGTGGTGGACAGGCCATGGATAGTGAAGCTTCTTCACAGACCAGGGAACGCCAGATGATCCTGGCCCCACAGTCCCAGTGGTGTCCTGGCAGCAATCTTCTCTCAAAATAACTCACCATTAGTCTTCTGCTTGAACTAGTAAAGAGGTAAAAAAATTTGATGGCCCTATTACCTTATTGAGGAAAAAATAATTTAATTTGACATATTTCCTCATTATTACTTTCTTTCTCCAAGTTACTTCAACTTCATGAGTTAATAGTACAAAACTTTAATTCCTAACCTTGAAGTAAATCTGATTCATCAGCAGCAATCTTATCTATATCCCTCCTGTAAACACAGAATCCAGAAGCAAATTGGTCAGGCAAGAATAGAATTCATATGTGTATCAAATATGCTTAGTCCTGAAAGAACTACCAAATATCTTTCCATATACAAGAGACATAGCTCTCAACTAAAATACATTACCAGCTTTTTATGTACTTCCCAAGAGCCCTGGAGAGGAATTTGAACCTGGAGGATCAATATGGTATCTGACACTCTGGGTGTATACAAGACTTTTTCTGCCTTGTGCTCATCAACCAAGAACTCTGCTTTTATGTAGTGTCCCTACTTTACCAGCTCCCTTACCATCCCACACACAGGTGGCAATTTCTGTTGATCTTTGAATATCATGGAGCAATGTGTTAAGGACTTAGGTGTTACTAGACTATCTACATACCAGTTTCCAGGGTAGTCTTTTTATGTTAGCCAGCATCCTGAAATCATCCTCAGCACAAGACAGGTAAAGTCAAAAGCATGAAAAAATACTTATTTCTCTAATTCAGAATAAGTAAGACAGTTACAGAGGTTTATAATATATGGCTAGCAAAAAGGAATGAAACTGTTCTCTAAAACCAAGTCCAAAAGGCCCACCACCCTCTCTTTCCCTCTCCCTGTTTCACTTTGTATCTAGCTTGTACCAATCAAGATCTAAACCATGTCTGGCCCATCCATGTGGCCAGGGCCTCAGAGCTAGTGTAGTCCCTCTATCCCAAGTATATATTCACAGGAGGAAACCCGCAGCAGATGAAGAAGGTTAACTTATAACCCTATACTCCTTGTTGTAGTTTTGCGTGCATTCAAAATCATCTCCCCATTCATCTCCTCCATTCACAAGGTGGCTTCAGTGTCCTCTCCCTGGACTATTAACTGGTCAAATGCAAATGTCCCTTCCATAGGTGAGGTGCAAACAACCCTTACCCTTAACTGAGCTATCAGTAAATCATTAATCCACAGAGGAGAAAAACATGCTTACCAAGACATATCTCAGTGTGAAGCTTTTCCAGGCTCCAAATTTCCTATTTCAAATCAACGTATGCATTGACAACCACAGCCAATGAAAACATTTAAGTGTGATCTGTGTTTTTGGGCTAGAGGTCCATGGGGTAATTGATGGACCCCAGCTTCTCCCAGAAGGGTACCATGAGCCTGATGGGACATGGCCATCAGGACTGGAGCAAGGGCGGAAAGGGTCCTTCTTTTCAAATGTGAGAGGGACAAGGTTTTGATCACTCCTCAGTGTTGGACCACTGGAATTTGTGGCATCTACAACAAAAGGTTTGAGTAGATGAATTCTTTGACCAGATTCTGTCATGCATTTATTAATCCAACATAACTAAAAGGGAAAAAAAACAAAAAAAAGACTCTAATCCCAAGAACATCCCAAACCTCACCATCTCCAAGTCACCTTATGAATAATGCCAGAGAGAGCCAGACAGGTTGCTGACTTGCAGGCAGCATCTGGAACAGCCTGAGAACACAGGTCCTGTGTGAAGCTGACTGAGGGGCAGGTATGCTGAGTATCAAACACAAAACTCCACTCCACCATGCCCACAAGCAGCGCCTCAGCCTCCACACATCACCCAGCCCCACTCCAGCAATCAGTCATCTGAAACCAGAACCTGCACAGAAGCGTGCTGAATGCAGAACTGCCAGTGCTGAGTCACTCTGTTTGGGGCTGCCCCCACATATAAAAACATTTTGGTTATTGATCTAAAGATTCATGACTCACAGGCTCAATATAGCACTGGGTTTAAAAGACTGCTTTGTTCCTGGAAGTGACACATACAGTCTCCTCAGGGCAGCAGCCCTCGTCTGTGACACCTGCTCCTTCAGAAGAAAACTCCACAAGAAGTTGAAGAGATGCCCAAAAATTAAGTAACAGGGTAAATGGGCTGTGCAGCTCTCCATCCATCCACCCTTTTCCAGCTCACAAGGCTTGGATGAAGCAACATGAGCTCTGGTGAGGCTGCACCTCCAACACTGTGTTCAGTTTTGGGGCCTTCACTACAAGAAAGACATTGAGGCCCTGGAGCATGTCCAGAGAGGGGCAACAAAGCTGGTGAAGGGTCTGGAACACAAGTTTTATGAGGAACACCTGATGGAACAGGGACTGTTTATCCTGGAGAAGAGGAGGCTCAGGGGAGACCTTATTGCTCTCTACAACTACCTGAAAGGAGGTTGTGGTGAGCTGGGGGTCAGCCTCTTCTCACAGATAACTAGTGACACGACAAGAGGGGATGACTGCAAGTTGTGCTGAGGGAGATTCAGGTTAGAAATTAGGAGAAATTTCTTCTCAGAAAAAGTGGTTGGGCATTGGAATGGGTTTCCCAGGGAGGTGGTGGAGTCACCATCCCCCGGGGTGTTTAAGGAAAGGTTGGATGAGGTACTTAGGGACACAGTTTAGTAAGTAATATAGGTGGTAGGGGAATGATTGGACTAGATGATCTTGGAGGTCTTTTCCAACTTTAGTGATTGTATGATTCTATGAACATTATCCATGCTGTGGTGTGTCCCAGAAGATTATCATAATGTCTCTTCTTACTTCACAGCAGATGACTCTCAGATCCCTGGGACTAAAAGGGATCATTCTCTGTGTGAAGCTCTGTCAAATCAAACAGCTTTAGACCAGAAAAAGATCTCAGGTCAGACTCTTTACACCTAAAAATGTGACCTTGACCTAAAGAAGTACTTTCTAGAGCCACAGAAATATTTAGGGGCCAAACTTCAAGGATCTCATCAAATTCATACATGGAAGCAGTAGCAGCTGCAACTGACCTTTTATGCTGCTCAATCATTTACAGCACAAGAGCATACTCTTCCAGCGTACTCTAGCATACATTCCTTGCCTGGGGAAATTCATTTTGGATGCGTGATGTCTCTTTGAATTAACTGGCAACAGTTTTGTAATCAAGCTCTGTTGAGCCAACAGGAAGGCAAGGACTGACAGTATTTTAGTGCGGAATGCACACAAAACCCCCAAAATTGGCCCAATATGCTATAAAAGACCACAATATGCGCATTCATTCATACAAAAATTAAGTATATAATCACATGATGAGCAAAGGACTTCATATGATGGTATACAAATTTAAAACACACACAACCCTATTTAAATAAACTGCACACTGCGCTAGATTCCAAAAAAGATGAAGTTACAATAATTGTCACTTTCAGTTTTATATAATTTTCCAAATAAAAATGTGAGAGTTGCCATTAACTAGTACTGACAATGCGCGTACAGTACACACATTTGTCAATTTCATTAACCTTCCAAATTAGGTATTCACAGGGAGCTAATGGCAGCATAACACATCATTACAATATTCAATGCAATTTCATGGATATTATGTATAGGGAGAAATTTTAGGCTCTCTTGTCCTTACAGCTGTTAGAAAATATTATACTTTGCAAATATCCCATTAGGGATCGGCAAATGCTAAATAGCAGAATCTGAATAGCATGAATTATGTCCCCCTCTCCCGCCTCTCCTCGTCAGGAACAGGGTGCCTCTATTTGTGTCATATTTGGCCATAAGCAAGGAATATAAATCATCTGCCTGGACTTTCCACTTTCCCCACCATTGCTATTACAGCTTCCACAACTAGGATTAGGATCCACAAGGTTCAAGCTTAATTTACTGATTAACTTTCTTTATGACCTTGCACAAATCATTTAATTTCTTGCATCTACAACAGTTCCTTGTTTCACCAGGCACGGTGCAGATAAAATCCAATATGGATCATGAGGGACTGAAATACCAGTAGAAGGAAGGATTACTGTCCTCCACATAAATCACAAGAGGGAAAAAAAAGGAAAAACAAGTCTTATTACAATGAGAAGAGGAGGTCTTCCAGCTGGGAATGAGAGTGGGAAGACACTGGGTATGAGAAGAAAAGTTGATTGTGGGCAGGTGTGGGAAGAAGAAAACAACAGATACTTTGAATTATCTAAAGTAAGATTCATTTGGTGATGAGATGGGGGAAGACATTTAGAAGAAAAGCAAAATGAAAGGATCTTAAGTAAAAGGAAGATTCAGAGAAAATCAGAATGTGGGAGGAAGAAATTTTGTGACACAGAAAATAGTCAAATGGGTCATAGCAATTTATACATCAGAAAATACTATGTTCTTACCAGCAACAAAGGAGTATGAAAGGAAAAGTTTGTCCTACAAGACCAGGAGGGTTGTAAGTGAATGACAGAAATCAGATTTTTCAGCTTTGATGCACTTCTAAGGGTTGGTTGGGGTTTTTTTTCTGGTCCACTTTGAATTCTTCAAACCAGTGCATCAAGTGAGCCAGTCTGGACCTCATGGAGCTTGCTCTAGCATCAGCAGAGAAGTCATACTTCTAAGGTCACCAAAGACATTTTCCTTTCCCCTGAATTAGAAGAACCTTAGAAAACAAGTAAGATATAATACATTGTCAGTCTTTTTCCTTTAGATCAGCAATAAAATGTTTCAAAAGTAAAAGCCATCAGCAGTCACATTGTGGCAAAATAAAGGCACATATGATCAAGAAGAGCAGAAAATTCCCATGCAAGCCATCCCCTACAGAAATGATCAAGGTTACCTACAGTAATTTTAATTGAGCTTCGCCTTTCTGATTTTCCCTGCAGAGCTCAGTATAGGATCTGTTCACCTTGTCAAACAGAGCTAGAGCTAAATGTCCCTGTAGCTTACCAAAGGAAAATCCATGTTTTCTGTAGGTGGCAGCATGGTGAGCAGTGTCAGCAGCCTCCTTCTTCATTGTTTCTAACCCAGTTGGCTATGTTGCATCTTACAATATCTGAGGATCTCTATTCATGGAAAATGCTTTGGATGGTCCAGCTTCACAACAGCCAGCTCGTGTTAATTTGAATCACTTTGGTTTGCTTTTCTCACTGTTGCTCTCACTGCCAAGGGCTGTCAAAACACATTGTCCTGCTTTCAGAAGAGAGCCACATACTGTGTCATGGAGAGATACAAAACACAGCTGATAAAACTACACAGAAGAGTTCAGCTGTCTTCCCAGTCTATGAATTTAAATAGCATTCTCCTATAGAAATTAAGCAGTTTTTACATTAAGTTAATTTGTCTCTTTTCCCTTCCATATGGAGCACCTGCTTCACTTTAGTTTTTTCTTTTAGCTCCATTTTCCATTTTGGAGATTTGACGTCATCTAGACCACTAGAAAAGTGAGCTTTTAGCCATCTTCCTTTCAGAAGAGTTGAGTTATCCATCCAACCAGTTGGGGTAGTTTAAAAAGTTAGCTGCAAGGGTAAGCCTTTTATTGCTCCATCTCTTAATTCCTGTTACACAGATAGAAAAAACAAGTGACTGCATCTCCAGCAACATCTAGCAAAAAAACAAAGTAATGTTCCAGCCTGTTTAAATTCTGGCCAGCACAAAACTGTCTGATAACTAAGGAAAAAAAAAAGAAAAGTAAAATAAATAGAAACTTTCTTTTACATTTTTTTTTTTTACAGTTGCAGATTTACCACAGATGGCAAAAGTGTAATCTTTGACATAGGAGAGAGGGAGTATTTTTAATAAGGTGTTGTGCCAATTTGGCTTGTTATTCCTACACACAAAGTGTCCTGGTGTCCTTTAAATTTAAAAAAAAAAAAAGTTCCAGCTGGACAGAAGTGCCAGCAAATGTTATAAACCAGTGGATAGTGGGTGGGTGGTGTGAAAACGTTTCATAACTGCTAACAGCAACCCTGTTGTGAACCAAACAGCTGTGCGCAGCACACAGGTGTGCTAGCACAACAAGGGCTATTCATGCCTTCCCACAGGGCGCCGGCCAGGTTTGCAGAGCCACAGCTGACCACATAAAGCATCGGGGATGGAAAAGGCTCAGAGCGAAATGTCCACTAAAAGGGTAAACAGCAGACGCCACACAGGCGCGCACGCACACACACAAACTCACACGTACGCTTTTAGCACGTTCAGCTCGGTACTGAAATGAGAAGTAGGGAAAGTCTACGGTGGGAAGCAGAGAATGTAGTGACATGGGAAGTTAGTGGGAACGTTATATGCATGTAAAAATAGGCGGGAGAGAAAATGTGGGGATCCGGCACAAGCCAAAATATTAATATATTAATTGACTCTGCCGTTCCAATAAACCTTTCCAACATTTGCAATTAAAGAAAATTTGGAAGAGATGCTAGTGGAAGGGTTACAGAGTCTCTTTTCTTGTACAGAACCTCCAAGAGAGAAGATAAATTTCAGGAAAGTAAAATATTATGGTTAAAAAGTAAAATCATTTACCTTTCGTATGATCTGCGTAAAGTGTTTTTGCAGCTTTTCTTCCACAAATATCAGTGCACTAAAAGGTTGGGGGGAGGGTTGGGTTTTGTTTCCTTTTTTTTTTTTTTAAACAAGAATCTTATAAGATGGCTTAAAGAAACAACCAATATGAAAAAAGAAATGGTAATTAGGAACCCCTGAGTTTTAATTCTGGATAGAGAAATCTTGCTTTGGGCATTTAAATTGAACACACAAGCAAACACTACAATTCAATTGCAAAATGCAGAATTCCTTTGTGGAAAAGCAATGGACTACCTGCCTGAGCAGATCTTCTCTATCTTTTGTACCTATTTTGAAAAGGCAATTATTTGTTAAAACCACAGTCTCCAGACAGAATATTTTTATCCAGATGGCACACATCAGGAATGAATGCCTTCCAATTGTATGTATATAAAAGGCACTTTTCACTAGAAAAACATGGCAAGGCAAGTACAGCATAGCATAACCATGATGCTGACTAATATCTCCGCATTAAAATTCTCACCAGCCAGTCCAAGGCAAAATCCTCCACATGAGTTTTGACACAGCAAAGCCCTGCCTGATTCCTACCAGTGCTGACATCCCTGGATTCACCTCTGCTTTCAAGCCAGAGCATAAGCTATCAAGACTTGCTGTGCCAGCTAATGAAGCTAATGATCAAGTGACTCCATGAACCCAGAAAACTTTCCAATTTTCTAAGTATCTTTTTGCACAAAGTAAAGAACTCTAGATTCTTTCTCGCAGGAAAGCCCAGTTTTAACGACATTTAAATACTGAGCCAAAAATCTTGTTCCTCGTAGATGCAGGGCTTTGGTACACCAGTTACAAATGTGCAAGAGCGGCGATAAGGATACATTCACCAAGTGGCTGCAGCAGCACACTTCTGTCTGCTGTTGGCAGTGACCTAGATGTGTATCTGTCCAACGTTCGGAGTGTGGCTGTTCCACTGCTATTAGCAGCAGCCGGTGGTCAGCCTCCCCGAACCACGCTTCAGAAAATAGCACGTACGAGCCCTGCTGCTTATGCGTTACGGCTACTATCTGGGGTAAACTGAACATCCTCTCTCACCGACTACAAAGCTCTAGAGAAATGCTTTTATCGCATTATTATCACTGCTTTCTTCTAAGATGGCCCCAGCTGGCACAGGAAAAATAGGTCCTGAGATCAACCGAGATCAACCAAGATCAACAATTTGCACGTGTATTTTTGATGCTGCTTGAAAAATCTGATAAAAATCCAGTGTTTATCACCATTAAAATACTTGCAACTGAAAAGTGGCCTGCAGATCTTCATGCATCCACAGAACACAGGCAGCTGTGCTCCAGCAGGACATGCATTTCTCATTAGTCACAATTTTGCCCATAAGCCTCATGAGAAGGATCCATCTCGGGGAACCAGAACATAGTTCAATCTCCACCTCCAATCAGACTCTGGCCTCTCTGCTGCGCTGGTGAAAGGTTCCTGGAGTGGCTGATCACCCAGATTTTGGATGACGTCCCCATTTCAACCCATCTAATCCAAGCAATAACTCTCATTTCCAACTGAAGGACTTACTTTGGCATCTTCTCAGTATTATTCCTACATAAGTCTACTGATGTTGCAGGTATTAATTAGTTAGACTTTTTTTGTCTATAAAATATGCTGTAGCAATTTAAGCAGTGTTCAGTCAAAAGTAGTGTTAAGATTGGCTAGCAGCTTGTGATTATGAACATTTCATTCGTCACAGCTTACTTAGAAGTGTTTTACACTTGCCTCGAGATGTTGAGCAAACCTGAAGCACACACTCGCAAAATTCTCGAGTTCCTTTTTGAGATATCCCTGTAGCCAACACAGCCAGCTTCTTTCCAAAAGCACCAGAATCCCATGTCATCCAACAGAGCAGTATCTATCTGCCTTGCAGCACTGCTGTTAGCCATCATCCTGTATTTAAAGAACGAGCCAGGAAATTACAGGGCCTTCCTATCTGTCATCTTTCAGTAAGTGCTGGTGCTACAGGGGAACCAAAACTTTTGGCTTATATATAATATAAATTGTTTCAACTCCAGGAACCTTGAGAAAAGTTTTTAGAAATCTAGAAGAACTGAGGCTCTGGCCAATAATGTTTGTTGAAAAACTGTTTAAACCATGGCACTGACTCTCCAACTATGCTATTGCTATGGGTTTACACTAGCTACACTTGTGCAAAACCAGGATTGGTTTCAGGCTGAGCGGATCTAATACCTTTAAAGAGAAGCCTTAACATTGACATTCTCATCTTCAACCTTCCAATCAGTCTTACAGAAACCCTATTTTTGTGCTTTTTCATGTGGAAATGAATGACTTGCTGTTCTTTTGTGTGATAATTTAGCTAAGCAACAATTATTACTTTCTGTCCTCAGCTGTGGAAAGGACAGACTTGAGTTACTTCAGTTCATTTCCTTCTCTTTCTCTCTTTGGATTTATAAATTATATAATTTTGCCTGTATAAGCAGTTGACAACAGAAAATAAATCAAACTCATCTGAGTAGCAAACTCACCTTAAATATTACTCTAGAAATTCAATTTCTAATCTCAAGTACAGACAGAACTTTGTGTTCATATTGTTTTTTCAAAATTGTTAGATCCATTTTTAAAATGCAGACCAGTTCCTGCCCTTTGGCTTCCTACTGGGATCTGTACACAAGGGTTAAAGGCAAGAAATAGAACTATGGCAAAGAAAAGATACAGGGTGTGAAAACGAAAATCTTCAGTCCTCACCTTATAAGATCCTTTATAGAAAGCCCCTAGATAAATTAGATCATGGATTGATGTAAATTATACACAGTTATCTTTCTCACAATAGATGAGTATACTAGTAAGTCACATACATTATCTTCTCACTATTTATTACAGTGGCGAGCCCAGTAGCACTGACACAGCTAATGCCACTGCAAAAATTCAAAGCCCAGTGAAGCCTTCCATGTACAAATCACACTAATCACTTCTTAGAAGCACACTGCCTTCAAATAAGAAAATGTGAAGAAATAGCACCAACTGCAGCAAACAAAAAACCCACTGGTTATTTAAAGAAAATTGCACACAGCAATGCTGCCAAGATGCCACAGTGTCTCCATCACAGCCGGAGGTGGATGGCTTCTGTAGGCTTGGGCAATTCACATTTCAGATTCTTTTCCCACTGCCCACATGTTCAATTTTACTCAACAGCAAGCCCTATTTGTCCCTTATTTACCTTCTAAAGCAAAGCCCACATTGGTGGGAATGAACACCGAAGTGACACTTAGAAAAAGCAACATCATTTGAACAGCTGTAGACAGTCTGTTATTTATCAGAAATTTTAACAAAGGCCAAAGGAAAAAAGCAGCAGTTCAGCAGAGAGCGAGTCCTGCCCTAGCACAGCTGTTACACAAGATGGGAAAATTTCAAAATGAGAAAGTAAACAGCACTCTATTCTAGCAAAGAGGGAAGAGATTTTTCTTCCCAATCCTTGGAAATGGCAAACTTAACACTAATGAAATGCAAACATCCCCTCCGTCCCCGAATATAAAAGCTGGGTTCCAGTTGTGATTCTTTCCTTGTGGTATTACTTTGCCCACACTACCCATAGGGCAAGAAGCTACAGATGCTGGCCCAGGCTCCCTTCAGTAGTAAACCAGGATTGCTTTGTTGATGTTCATGTCCACTGCTCTGATGGTTTTGCCGGACAGGCACTGCCAGCCTCTACCAACAGCTCAATTCTTGGTGTACTGCAATCTGGGGAAAAGCCCATGGGAGTAAACTCTTCCTCTAGCAAACAGGTTTTTTTAAAAATATTGCAGAGACATCCTTCCAAAGGGTTCTTCTGACACATCCTTTTTGAGGGTAGGAACCAATGCTCACGTGGCATCAGTATCAGGAATTCAGAACTGTTTCCATTCTGCATCTGGAGCCAAACGGATGGCAGCTCTAGCATGAACCAGTTTGATTCAGCTGCTCTGTCATTAGGAGGCTCACATTCCTCAGAGCTGCTTGTTTACTACTCAGATGGCAAATGCACAGAAGAAAAAAAAGCAAAAACCTCTGACTGAATGAAGAGGGTACTTAAAAGGCTCCCGCCCGTGGTGACAGAAGGCAACTGGAACACAGCTTTGCACCTGTACTATTGAAGCTGGACACACAAAAGCCTTACACTGAGCAGTGTGATGGTGAAAACACCCACCTAACACTGAGGAGAAGTGAAGAGTGTCTCACTGCTCATCCACTTTGATGCAGGGCTGTAACTGATGTGGGCAGCCTCTCTTGGGGGTGAGCAGTATGTGGGTGAAAGCAGAAGCAGAAGATCCCACTCCCTTGGGTGCTGGTTCTCACCACAGGGTCCTTTCAGCATCTCTGCCACTGTCTCACCCAGTATCTGGTTCCTAAAAATTAGAATGGGCCAGTTCTCAGAGGCAGAACATATTCCCAGGAAGCAGTTCAGAGTTACATACCCTGATTTACCAAAAGCAACATCTCAGGCTGCCAGAGGATGTGAAGAATTGGAGGTGCCTTTTGCTAGAACAGGCATTTCACACTGATCACAGAATCACAGAATGTTAGGAGCTGGAAGGGACCTCGAAAGATCATCTAGGCCAGAACAGGGTCACCTAGACTAAATCACACAGAATGCATCCAGGTGGGTTTGAATGTCTCCAGAGAAGGAGACTCCACAACCTCTCTTGGCAGTCTGTCCCAGTGCTCACAGTGAAAAAGTTTCTCCTTATGTTCACACAGAACCTCCTATGCTCCAACTTGCACCCGTTGCCCCTTGTCCTATTGCTGGCCAGCACTGAGAAGAGCCTGGCTCCATCCTCCTGACTCTTACCCTTTACATACTTACAGACATTAATAAGGTCACCCCTCAATCTCCTCTTCTCCAAGGTAAAGAACCCCAGCTCCCTTCACCCTGTCCTCATAAGGGAAGTGTTCCACTCCCTTAATCATGTTGTTGTCCCTGCACTGGATTCTTTCAAGGAGTTCTATGTCCTTCTTGAACTGAGGGGCCCAGAGCTGTACACAATCCTCCAGGTGTAGGCTCACCAGTGCAGAGTAGTGGGGGAGAAGGACCTCTCTTGGCCTACTAACCACCCCCCTTCTAATACACCCCAGGATGCCATTGGCATTCTTAGCCACAAGGGCACATTGCTGGCTCATGGTCATCCTGCTGTCCACCAGGACCCACAGGACCCTCTCACCTACTCTGCTCTCCACCAGGCCAACTGGGGCTCCTGCAAGCAGTCTCCAGCAGCATAGACAGAGGCAAAGAAGGCATTCAGTAACTCCACTTTCTTACTATCCTCAGTCACCAGGGCACCCACCTCATTCAACAGAGGGCCTACATTTCCTCTAGCATTAGTTTTGTCTGCAATGTATTTGAAGAAGCCCTTTCTGTTGTCCTTGACCTCCCTTGCAAGGTTTAATTCCAAAGAGGCCAGGAGCTTTCCTAGTTTCCACCCTACCTGCCCTGACAATAGTCTAATATTCCTCCCAAGTGGCCATCCCCTCCTTCCATGACTGGTCGACTGTCTTCCACTTTGGTTTATCCAGCAGTCCACTGTTTATCCATGTGGAACTTCTGCCTCCCTTTCTTGATTTCTTTCTCATTGGGATGCTCTGATCTTGAGCTTGGAAGAAGTGGTCCTTGAATATGGACCAACTATCTTGGGCCCCTTTACCTTACATTTCCCCCAGTAATTGCTTGATGAGGCCAAAGTTGGCCCTGCTGAAGTCCAGGGTTGTGGTCCTACTTCATATTCCCTTCCTACTGCATAAGATCTTGAACTCCAGAATTTGCTGCCTTTACCCCTAGTTTATGTCCTGATGTCTGTAAATAACGGTTCAAGGCATCAGCATGCCCTACTCATTGGACACAGAGCACAGGTGCCTGACTTAAGGCTAAAAGATGCTGCTCTGGTGGAGGCAGACACTGTATCTCCACTCAGGAGAATGTGTGGGTCGAAATCTGCCCTATTTCAGATCTTGGACAGGCTGGTGGAGATGGAGATGATGGAAATGTCCAACCTCCATGTCAGGCACACCCACAACTGACTTCTCCAGCAAGAGTGATGCTGGCCCCACACACAGCACCCAGGGCCCCATATGCCTCCAAAGGCATCACAGAGGCAAACTGGATATTACTCAGTATCTTAGGAGATAATGGGAAATAAGTTGTAAGTGTGGCAGAGGAGGGTATTTATTTGTTTATTGCTGTATTCCACTACTGGCAGTTCTTCTCTTCCTATTGTTATGTCTGGGACAATACGGAACACATGGCATGGAGAGCTGGGCATTCACAAGAGCAGCAGGATTGCACAGAGGCTTGTGCCCCACTGGGCTGTGACAGCACAAACCAGGCACTAAGGAACACCAGCTCTAGATGGTTTCTGAGCAACAGTGTTGTCCTTTGAGTATTTTTCTTACAAAACAAAAGAAAAAGGCAGAACACCACAGGAACAACTGTAACCTGGCAGTTTGAGGACATCTAGGAGACACTAGATGCAGGCTTAGGTTTAAACCTTAAACTTCTACCTCCCGTATGAAATCCTAAATCACTGGTTCTGGACTAAGCATCCATCTCGCTTGTTGGATTAACCTCATTTTAAGTAAACAATCACATATTAACTGCAGATGAAATCTCAATCATCATCTTCAACCTCCCATGGAGGTTTTTTTACTATATAAAGTCCATTTTTTTCCTCTCCAATTTTTTCCTCTCCAATTCAAAGTATATTTTTTTGTACAAACACAAACAACTTCCATTCAGCAAAGTGAGAGGCCCATGAATAAATGGCTCAGGGAGTTCTTTGGAGAACTACACTTCTCACTCCACTTCTAACCGCTGGGCTGTTGGTTAGTCTGGGGTACAGGCTGGGGTAGGTGACCAGAAACTCTTCGCTAGTGTTATCACAGTTAATCCATCCTGGGGTTACAGCAACCTGACATTTGCCAATGAAAAACTGTTTAGTCAGAATTTTTTCTGACCATCGTTCCCCTTGACTCCATCCTACAGCTATTTCCCCTGGTTATTCAGTAAGCAGCAATCTGCTGCAGCACACTGAATGCTCTGTGCCTTATATCATACCCCAAAGGTCCAAAGCAATACGCCAAAGAAATAACATTCTAGCTGTATTTCTGAATTTTTGCTTAGTTATAACACTGTGGGCAATAAAAACCTGAAGGTTCCAGTTACTAATAGAAATTTTATTAACTTCTGAAAGCAGATTTTTTAATCGTTTGCTTGCAATATTTTCCTTTTTAAAACAAATATTCACGTTTCTAGGAACTGCTGACTACTGTGCTAATAAAATGGAGCCCATTTTTGCTGTGTCTAGGGAAGGATAAGGAAAATATGATGCACAAACCAGGAAAACTGTAGAAAAAACATTGGCTGAAAAGTCTGTGTTCCTGAAGACAACCAAAGATAACATTTAACCAGAAACTGGTTATGACATTCAGCTGTCAGTAGTTCCCTTAAGCTCTGGAGCCTCCCAGTCAGCAAATAAAATCCTGATTCATAGAAATGCATATACAAAGCAAATGTATGAATCCATAGATTTTTTTTTCTTCAGAAAATTTAGTGAGAAGTTACCCTTCTAAAACTGATTTCCAAAACTCCAAAGTCTGGTTTTATGTGTATGCAAATTGATGTATATATTATTATACGTAATGCAGGACTTTATATGTTTCATTTCACTTTCAGTATAAAACCTACTTCATATTAGGAGAGAAGGATTAGAGTATACACATTAGCCAGGTGGTTACAGAGCTTGCCTGTATGAAACATGAGAGGTTAAATCCCATATACACTAATTACATCCACAGCTAACCTCACACGTGTTTCAGCTTTGAAACTTAAAGCATGCTCGCTTAAAGTTAACTTAGGACATCGACTTCCTTACCTGGAATAAGCTAAAGGATTTTTGGTCTATTTTTTTCTTATCCATCAACTGCTCACTAGAGCTTCAGCATGTATTTTCATGTTCACAGATTATGCCAACTGAAATACACAGGCTGCAAAACAGAAAAGAGGAAAACAAAGACAAAACCAGTCAATCAAATTACATATCAATGTAAGTTGTAAGAAATTACCTAACATCCCCCCTCAGATTTAACAGTCTTCAGTGACACTTGATACATTCTTGACTTCTAAACAAAGTTCATTTAACAGGAAATATTGCCTATTTCTCTGCTAAAGTAACTTCTGGGTTTTCTCTTCAAAGGCTTGTCCTTTCGCTGGAAGGTAACACTGCCACAGAAATACAGTACTTCATATGCTTTCTACAGCAGAAAAGCTATGTATCTATCTTCACCTTTACGCAAAAGGATCCGTTACTGCTATTATTTTATAGGATTCAAAACAAAAGACCAAAAATAAAGGTGTCTCCTTTCTGAAACTTCAAATCTCAATTTTAGCTGAAGTATAACTAGGGATGATAAACAGAAGAGATGAGGCAAGGTTACAGCAACGTCTTTTCAAGTCAGCCAGCGTAGGAAAAGAAAAACAAAATGCCTGTCACGCTCACTTTAAATTGATAAATTATAGAGGGTGCAGCGGTGCTGAGCCAAATCCTACCTAAGGCAGCGGAGGGATACATAATGGCAATGGTGGCAGTTTGGATCAGAACTAATATTTTTAGCTAATTTAAGCTAAGATCATAAAGCATTTTAGCTGTCTGTCACACTCACTGAACTTTGCAATTCGCAAGTGCCTGACGAATGCCTTTGAATAAGCTATGCTATGAATAAGGTAAGCTTTAGGAAGACACTTTAAAGGATAGCAATAGATTTTTCTTGAAGAGCACTTTATTGATGTGAAACCCCTGAGCTTTCCCTTGCTGGAGGCTGGGATTGAACACTGTGTGAGTGCGCTGCTCCTGGACCATCCATGAGCATCTCCAGTTGGCTTCTGTCAAAAATAGGGCGCCAAGCTGGGAGGCCTTTGGCTAAAATGGCCTTTCAATGTTCTTACATACTACACAGAAAATCAGACAGGTATCTCTGGAAAAGTTCTTCCCTTCTCCCCTTCTCTTCCTCCCCACTCCCTCACAGTTACAGTATTCACAGTCATCATGCCACAGATTTTCTTTTCAAAACTTTTTCATTTTAAATCGCTGTCAAAATCAGACTCACAGGATCATCTATATCTGAGTGCAGCAAGCCAGCGGCTTAAGCTTATTTCTTCTATTAACAGAGCAGTGTAGAGCTCTTCCTGCCTAGCATTTTACCAGAGCATCTTTCAGAAGCATTAGCAGAAGATTACACAGTCCTCCTTGATTATCTCAGACCTTAAATTTATTATGCCCCTATCACACACAGCTATTATAGTCAACTGCAGGTTTGTAATTGCTCTCAGTGGGAGAAGGTTCAAGCCCTTTATTTCTTCCTCAGAAGGATATTGGGCCTGATCCAATTCAGGCCAGGCTCATACTGTTTTTTTTCTCTAAAAATCTATTTCCTTATTTTCAGACTAATTCAAGCCACAAGATACCATCTTTCTCTCCGGCCCTTGACCTTCTAGATAACCCTTCTTTATGTCAGAAAATAAATGTGTAGAACATAATATTAATTAAAAGGCAGTATACCTTTGATTCAAGCATCAAATAAAAATATGATAATATCACTGAAGGGAAAAATATTGACTATAGTTCATCATACAGACAGCGGGTAAAATCAAAGTGTAGCTGTGAGCCAGTATTAACTCTCTCTGACGCAGATGCAGTTACTCAGCTGCGTTATCACTTGAATTCAGAGGTGGGATCCTTACCCACACACAAGCAGCTTTCCTTTACCCCAGCATCCCCCTTGGGTTCTGCCAATCAGCTCAGAAGAGAAAGACCCATTGGCTCAAGAAACTTTACCTGGGGGCCCTTGACTTGAAAATTGTGTGACCAACATGAGACACTCACCCCTATACATACATATACGTCACCTGCATTTATAACCTGGTAAGTTTGCTTCTGAGTATTTTCTTAAGGTAAGATGCATTTTGTCTTTCCAGTTAGTTGCCCTCTATGAAAACACAAACTTTGATGTTTATTTTTTCAAGGCATGTAGGAAATACCATTCATTATGGATTAATGTGCATAAGAAAAAAATGCAACCTAAAAATTTTGTAGGAGGATACCAAAATAAATAATAGTGTTCACAGGGATAGGTGGATCTCACGCATTTGCTCTTAATTTTATTCTGACTTGACAGGGTTTCCAGAGATGCAGGGTTCAACGGTAACTCAGTCAACATATAAGCTTGGTATTCACACATTACGAGCCTACAAAAGCTACCTCTCCCGAACGGTGCACTCACTACTCAAACCCTTCCCCTTGGGAATCGCCCACAAAAACTGCTTCCAAAGATGAAAATCAATTGGAGAGAAGGATGTAATAATAAGGTGCAGGAAGTGATAAGCATGGAAAAGATGGCTGATTCAGGATTTAACATGAAGTGACAAGCCCCCTAACATTTGATTTTGTTCATAATCTGCACAGCAAAGGCTACTGCTCTTCCCAGTTCCTCACTATTGAGTTAAAACAAGAAAAGAACTAAAACCAGCTTACAGTATTTGCCAACTCCAGCTGCTGGTTTTGTCTTCTGTTTAAAATGCTATTAATTTCTCCTTTACTACATTCTCAGCAGAAAACAATTGACTCTACAAAACTTAGACTTGGGACCAATTCTATATTTAGAAATCTTTCAAAGCTGAAGGCTTTTGGATAAGAAATTCTCATTTAATAATATAAGGATTACAAAGTAACTAAATGTTCATGTATCTATTTTTTATAAAGCAGCTAACCAAACTAAGCTGGAAGATTAATATTAAAATGCCTATTTTTAATTGGTGAAATAAAATCTCTAACAGTCAAAAGCCCACTGCATGGTATATAACACTACTAAGCAAAATTAATGTTCTTTGGATGGATTTCATAATTGTGTATTTTCATAATGATTTCATCAATGTGTCATTTTAGCACTACACTTCCTGCCTTGTTCTAGGTTTAATTTCAATACATGTGTAATGTATGTTATCCTCATGTTACCAGATCATACTGTCAATTTTAACTAAAATTTAACATTCTTTTCTAGCTCAGAGTACACATCAATCACCGCGTTCTCTCAGTGTCTGCAGCCAGCTACATCATAAAATACCCTGAAGACCCAAAATATTGGTGTCTTTAAAAACCTCCATAACCTAAGTGCTGTAATTTT
This sequence comes from Porphyrio hochstetteri, assembly GCA_020800305.1. Taxonomy (NCBI): domain Eukaryota; kingdom Metazoa; phylum Chordata; class Aves; order Gruiformes; family Rallidae; genus Porphyrio; species Porphyrio hochstetteri. Next base: position 108,921,388 of record CM036907.1, read on the forward strand.
TTGGTTTATATGTGTTGAGACACACACAACTTTTGATATTTAAGGACTTCTACATTAGTGAAGCACTTAAATCTGGACAATTTATATGCTGAACTGCCAGAGAGACTCTGGGAAAGCAAAAGCTCAGCAACGATGCTGCGGCATGACACAAAGACTGTAACTGAGGATGTCTGTGAAAAGGCTTTCGTTGAGCCAAAGAGATTTCATGAGACTTCAGCACAGTATAACATTATTACAGTAGGACTATTAGGGCAGCTCACTGTTTACCCAGCACAATCATTTTTCTGCTGTACGCAAAAAAGTGTGAAAATAAAGACTATTTAGGCTACAAATACAAAATCTATAAACCCCAGCAATGTAGGGAATTTTCACTGTTTCCTATAACAACCTTATCACACTTTTTAAGAACTGTCATAATAAGGAAACAGTTGCAGGATTGATGTACTTAAAACTTTGCTGCTGAGAGCAGTCCATTTTACAAATTGCCAATTACTCATGTTCAAGTACTTACTACTACAAATTTGCACTGGAATAAATAAATAAAGTAGCAACTGCTTTGATTTTTTTTTTTCCATGTTTAATCTTCTGGAACTTGATCTTTGGGAAATAGAGATTTTAAAAGTGCTCCACATACTGATTTAAAATATGGAACCTGGAATTTGCCCAAAATGATGATATCCACATAAAAAGGCAGGCTGGTCAAATTTGTAACTATGAAGGCATAGACATCCAGGCTTTAAAGACCCATGTGCTGAGAGAGTCTCACATTGACATGGCTTTAAAGGTCACATACATACTCTGCCTCAATTGAACCCCAAGGGATGCTGTGGCTAAGCGCACAAGATGTTCAGATACTACAATTAGGTTTAAATGGGCATATGGCAGAAGAAATCTGTTCCCATAGGAGGAGGAAAAGGAGAAGTAATATCACAAGCGAAATTAAGAAAAATCAGGATGACAGCATATTACTAAACTAATAGAAGGGGTGATACAAAAGGGAGGAGGTTGAGTAGCAGGGAGACACTTGAAATTAAGAAGCCAGTTCTGGGAGCACGGCAATGCTTTCAGTGTTCACGCTGACCTTCAGTGGAAGAAAAATATCATTCCTTTTGATTCATTTGGATTTTGGTAAATTTCACATTTATCTAATGTTTTTCGTGCAAGACAACTAATCTCAATAAAACCTTGGTTTGAAAGCTTAATAAATATGGGAGTTCAACACAGGATGAAGAAGTAAACGAGTGAGTGAAGAATGAGACTTTTTCCTCCTGTTCAAAGACAAGCTGTCTTCAACATCAGTCTCCAGACCTTGTAATCTCTCAGACACCGCTGTCTCTATCTGCCAGGCCTACCTGACAAAGCAGAGGTTAATTTGCTAACAAGTTTGGGCCCAAATCTGTCTAAGACACTTTCTTCTTGGGTTGTCCTTTCCTCAGCCTAATAAGATAGAAATCAGCCTCAGAAAGAATGAACATTTTGTGCAATACTTTTCCTTCTGCCGTGTCTGAGCTCAGTTCTAAAAGTGAAGCTGCAAATGCAAAAACGCTCATTCTTCTTCCAAAATACATTTTGTGAGAGCTCTTAGCTCTGCCATATCCATGAAAGTGCAAGCAGCAGGTCTGTGACCTCCCCTTTGCTGTCTGCATAGCAGTGTGACACATCTTACTCATTTTTCCTTTAAGAAATAATTTAGAGGAACACAGGAATTTTAATATATTTTTCTTCAAGTCTTTACCAGCAAATATACTTCTTAAAATCCACAGAGCACAAAAAAGTCACAATATCTACCATTTAAATACTCCTCAGGTCTACAGACTGTTTTCTTGACCCACCCTGGAACAAGATCATTTTGCAGAGGATTTTTTTTCCCCATACAAACATCTGACAAACAATGCAAAAATCCTCTTCAGACACCTCTGCTATTGTATCTGGTCAAGGCAGGGAGTATTTGGTAGTCCCCACCAGGCTGGGAGCCGGCTGCTGCTGGAGCTGAATGCAGCTGAATGGGAGGAAGAGACTGCAAAAGAGGTACCTCCAGGTGACTGAGGGGGACAAAACCCTCCACCTCCTCCCACACCTTCATTCCCCCAGCCGGTTCAAGCCCTCACTGGGATGCGGACTCACTCCAAAGCACAGCGCAGGTTGCAAGCACCTTTGCAGTTACTGGGAAGGACTGGATAAGGCCCTTCTTTCAAATTTTCAGATTTTTGTGGTTCATTTGTTGGCTTTGTTTTCCTTAACAGTAATTTCTAACAATAATATTTTAATTAAAGTAGTATCTATATACAATTTTGCATCTTAATGAAGGTTTTTCTGTTGGTGATTTGGGGTTGGTTTTGGGGGGGCTTTGGTCTGTCTTTTTTAATTTATAGTTAAAATATCTAATTTCCAAAGAAAACATAATGAAATCCACTAAACATGAAAAAAAACAAACAGCTATTCCAATTAGCAGGGAGACTGATAAAAAAATTTACATTTCCAAAGCTGTAGCCAGATACTTTTTCTTATTATGTTACCTGCTATTCATTTCATGCTGTCCAAGTCCTTTTGCACAACAGAGAAGCATTTATAATTTCCAGCCATGATTCTTCCCCAAGATAAGCAGCACTGAGGGGAAAGGAAGGGTCTGGCTGCAACAAGAGAAGAAACCTGGGAGGTTTGGATGAGAGTTCATGGGGAGAAAACTAGGAGATTTTTGTCCTTTTCCATTTTTCCTACCTGCCTAAATTCCATACACAGGTTTTATCCACAGGAGCGCACTCAAATCCGTCAGACACTTTTGTAAATGTTGACTGTAGAGCCAGTAGAAAATTGTGACAATAACGACAGCTCGTAAGACTCCTGTAAAACACTTCACCTGCACATCAGAAAAATTATGCGAGAAGACATCTGACTACTGCTGCTTTCATTGATTTGGCTCCCAAAAAGACTAACCATCAACCACAACATCACTCTGCATCACTCTGCTGAAAAGCTGCACCTCAGCTTTTGTTTACCAACCTTTTTAATTACCTAGCTTGTCTCCCACAAGTGAAGGAACTATTACCCTTAAAGTAGAAGCTCTGTCTCCACCACTGCATCCAGGCAAACTCTGGAAATGATTAGCCCAATGTGATTTCTTACAAGAGTGAATTGCAAGATATCTATTGGAAAGAAAAAAACCACCACAAACAACAAAAAACCTCTTTTCAACATAAAGATGGCATTTTAATAGAATTTAGGTGGGAAACAACAGTTGTAATGGTAATAGTTCGGTGCTTATCACAGAAAACTCCACTCAAAACTCAGTTCTGTGGTAAATTTTAGCTTTGTCAGACAAAATTTTTAGCTGACGAAAAATCCGGCAGAGCAAGGGATTATTTTCATGTTTCAACTTTCAATCCTGAGAGCCCAAGGAAACAAAAGGGTATCCACTTTTTTAATTTTTACAAGAAATCCACAACACATTGTTTGAAATAAAAATTACAAGTAGGATTGTGGAGGACTTGATTTTTGTTGAACTGTTTTTGTGGGAAACTTTTTTTTCTCCTTCTATCCTTTCTTTGGTCTCTCCTTCCCCTCCCTGCTCTGAGGGACTTGGGCCAAAGCAGTGGAAGCCAGGAGGGCACTCAGGCTAAGGGCAGTGGTCAGGTTTGAGCCCAGCTCTAGAAGTCAACCCTGCCACTTGATGCCGGAGTGCTTGGGAGTGGAGTAGGTGGCACAGGAGCCAAACTCATTCCCATTTCAGACACTCCAAGAGCATTCCCTGAAAGCATCACATCTGCCCAGAGTGGAGGTACTTCAGCACCTTTCTAACAGGGCTCTCTCTCTGGAAACTTGGGCACATGGGAGGAACAGATGCAGGGAGAAATGATGCAGAAACACAGAGCGGTGATGTTTCCTGCCCAGAGACCCTTGCGCAAGTCCTGGGAACCCACTTGACAAATATTGTGAAGGCTGGCTATCACTATCAATAACAATACATGTCACCAACTCTGATGACACTGTCAAACTAAAACAAGGAGCTGATTTTATCCTTTTCCTCAGTCCTTTTTGAATCTTAATTTCAATCTGCTCCAACTCTTCTTATTTTGTTATTTTGCCTCCTTTGTATTTTCTGCTTCCCAACCCAAAATGCTGGGTAATGTTGCCGTGCACTGGCAGAAAGACGTTCTGCTCCCCAGAGCTCCCTGTAATTCAGCGGTGTGGGAACTGATTCATGTAGCCACATGTAATTTGTATAGCACTTTGGGACCCTTCTGGAAGAAAGACACTATAGAACAGTCAGATCATTTGCATTATAAAGGTTCTGGTGGCTGTTTCTTGGATTAGACACGTTAGATTTGTATTATGTTTCTACATCAGAAGAAATAGGAGCCAAAATTAAGAAAAAAGTCTTTCCCCCAAAGTCAGATATGCATTCCGTATATTAGCTATTACCTATTTATTTGGATTCTGCTTTTCCTTTCCATTTCCAAAACACACCTATTTTCCAGATTCTATTCCATTGTTTAAAATCAAACATATTGAACACTTAAATTAAGGTGTGGCATTTTGCATTTAACATAAACATCACTCTTTCACAGCAGCAAACCCAATCTCAGAGGCATTTACAAACATACATCTTTCCAGATCATTCAATGAAATGACACAATCGCTCTCTGATGTGGCAGACCCCCTTTCACAGGGCAAAGCATTTATCAGTACCTTCTCTACAGACCAATATTCAGGAAGGGCCAGGAAGGTTATTCTCAGGAAAGCTGTCAGATTGGCTCTTCCTGATGAAAAAGAACCTGGGGAAAAAGGGGGCTGAGGTAGATGTGAAGAATCTTAAGTTTTGAATGAAGGTAACATTGTAAGTAAAGAAGGGGTTAATATGAAGAGAAGCTTAAGGAAAATGATTTCTGAATCCTCTGGCCCAGCTGTACAACTGATATAAATAAGATTAGCTTCACTGACTTCAAACCCCAAATCATGCCAGATAAGGATCTGGTTGACTTATTTTTTACCCCTTACTTTTTTAAAACACTATCCATAGCCTTGCTTTCAGCAACAGGTGAGCAGAAAATATTCTGTACCAATAATAAGGATCCAACTCCTTTTAGCTTCTCTCAATAGTTTAAAAATGCCCCACAGAATGTTCTCTCACCCACATTGTAGCACTGACTTCTTCAATGCACAATAGCATTATTCCAGACTTTGTTGGAATTACTCCAGATACATTCAACAGCAAATCACAGTACAACAATTCAGTATCCCTCTGACCAAACTTATATATACATACCACACGCTCTTCTGCCAGCACAACACTAAACTGTCACATTTTCATGTCATCTCTTATAAACAGACTCTCTTCCTTTTTTAAATGATTTTTTTTTCATAGTGAAGAAGCTGTTCAAAGTGATACTTTGGGGGGTGGGGGGGCACACTCATATATTACACTTCACATGTACAAAAAGAGCATCCTTTTTTAAGATATTCTGAAGAAGTCCTGCAGTTTATATACTTAGAACATTAGTATATAAGCTGACTTGATCTGCTTCCTTATTGCATGATGGTCTAATTATACTGCACTTTCTCCCACTTGGAGATAGACCAAAAGTCCACAGCAGTTACCGCAAATCTAGCTCTGGGTCAGGACCTTATTTCATAAGAAATGGTCTGTCTGCAGTAGGATTTACTGCTGGTGTAAACAGCTATTCAGTGTGGGTATGGATGTCACAACCTGGTCCTGACTATTTTTAAATGCATTCTTCCATAACTTATCATGTGTGTTCTAAAAAGTTAGAGCAAAACCTTTAAAAAAGATGATGCTACCCTAAAAGTAAGCCACCCAAAAGCATACCACAGTAGAGAGTGTGACAGTGTTATCAAATAAAACAAGATAGACATCTGTTATTTAAGTTATTACAAAGCATTTGGTGTCATACTCAATAAATAGTACTCCAGGAAGTTTAAATGTAACCCTGATGGACACTTAGGAAAAAATAATTTTAAAATTAATAGCATATGTGGAGACTATCTGATGGTTTTCCACTCTGAAAAATGAGAGCTATTTGTGCCAGAAATTGACACTTTTCCAGATATCGCCGTGCTAGGGTAGCTACAATCCAATACAGTATACCATGTGCATAAAATATTCTCACAGTCTAATGTGGGCCAGAAGTGTAGGAGAGGGGGGTTAAAAAAAAAAAAAAAAGACGAAGAAAAAAACCCCACCACTGATGTAGTTAGGAATTCCAGGCTGCTGGTTATTAAAGTGCCCTTCGTTCACCTGCTACATCCAAATCACTGTGCTGTGATTGGCATTTGCTCTCGTAACCGGGTATTGTGTGAGCAGTGGGCAGCTGGAACCCTCCGAGAATCTTCACTTGTCAGAGATGAATCAATCATCTCAAAAGATGTCAGCATCTGCCCAAACCATTTTATATTAGAATAAATGGCAGATGGTGGTGTTTTTATATTTAATCAGTTCCACCAAATGCAGTTTCATCTCTTATAAAACTAAACCATCTGCAGTGTGTAGGTGTACAAATCTAGCTAAATGCCCACTGCAGAGCCTTTCCTCTTAAAGGTAAAGTGTACATGTTTAACATTTGTGGCTGCTAAGTTCAAAAAATCTCAAAAGCTTTAACAAACTGTCCTGGTTTTATAATGCTTATATTTTTATATTTTAAATATTTGGTATCAATATTCCATGCCTAACTCTCACTTCCGAATTTGATTATGTAAACTTGCTCATACTTAACAATATTATAATACTTTCTATGGAAGATCACTCCTCCAATATAGAAAGATCATTTCTATATGACCGTAAGCCTCAAGTCCAGTCTTGTGACAGCCGGCACAGAAAGAGACTTAGAAACGTCTCCAAGGACAAAAGACCTCCTGTCAGGATCAGACCTGAAGGTCTTGACCTTCGTGAGGTTTTATCTTGATTTTAGCAAGGCTTTCAATACTATCTCCTGTAACAGCCTCCTTGACAAACTGATGAAATACAAACTAGAGAAATGAACAGTGAGATGAGCTCTTGGGGCTCAAAGGGTTGTGATCGGCAGCACTGATCAGTCGAGTTGGAGGCCAGTACAAAAGACATGGACCGACTGGTGCAAGTCCAGCAAAGAGCCACAAAGACGGTAAAGGAACTGGAGCAGATTGTGGTTGTGCAGAAATTAGTGTTCTTTGACTTTTCCTTTGTTTTGAAATAGTTTCTCTCTTTGTGGCAGGTTGGCGCTCTCAGTTATGTGAAGGCACCCACAATATTAATAAAAATTTCTCCAAGAGCACCTGGGTGAAGTCTGACCAACAGCAGGCTGGACAGGTGATTTCCAGTACAGACAGATGGGATTTGATGGGAGCAAGAGGGGCAGCAATAAAGCAGCCACACATCTGAGCACTGACTTCAGTCTTTGCACTTTTTCCATTTTATTCAGTCAGCACTGATGCCAGTGTGCAACAACCAGCACAAATCAGAACTACTGACATATATTGAACTCTACTCAGACTTAAGTTAATAGTGAAATCACTTGGAAGGTCTAAAAGTTCCCCAAGTTTCATGAAGAAAAATAGCTAAATTCTCTATCAGAAAGAATTACAATCCAACAATGGAAAATATTAAACATAAATCTAGCTATCTTATATTTCTACAGCTTTGTAAAGTGATCTAAAAATAAAAACTTGCCATAAGTTTAGAAAAAAAGATCCTTTTCTGTGTAACAAACCTGCAGCACTAAATATAACATTTCAATCATAGAATAAAATGGGTTGGAAGGGACCTCAAAGCCCATCTAGCTCTCACCCCCTGCCATGAGCAGGGACACCCTCCACTAGCCCAGGTTGCCCAAAGCTCCATCCAACTTGGCCTTGAACACTGCCAGGGAGGGGGCAGCCACAGCTTCTCTGGGCAGCCTGTGCCAGGGCCTCACCACCCTCACAGGGAAGAATTTCTTCCTTATACCTCACCTAAATCTATCCTCTTTCAGTCTGCTACCATTCCTCCCTTGTCCTATCACTCCATTCCCTTGTAAACAGTCCCTCTCCAGCTTTTCTTTGCACAGTGTGAGGCTTTTATGTGTTATTAAACAACTTTTATTTTCAACCCAAAAGTAGCTATACTTTTGGAAATGGCTATAGAATACAAGAAACAGAGTGAAAGGGGGGAAAAAACAACCACTTTGTACATTTTCTGTTGGGTTTTGTTTTGTTTTGTTTTAAAAAAATGTGAGACCGAGGTGCCCTTGAAAAGGTACCACCCAGACAGCCCTGAAAACATAAGCACAGAACATATAAGCAAGGGCTGTAGCTTGAAGGAAATGAGTTGCCCACAAATGCTGGACACACCAGTAGCATCAGCAGGATGGGGACAAGACTATGCCAGGAGCAGTTGGAAGGGAAAAGAAAGGACACAGCTCTCACTCAAAGGGTTTATACCTCCCATGTCTTCCACCCTGCGCAGGAGAGGAGCAAAGACTGCTTTGTGCTTGAATAATATTTCGTTCCCAGTGCTTTATCTGGGGCAGAGCCCTTTACTGAAGGTTGCCTCTTACAGCTTCGTACTAGTCCACAGGGAGTCAGCAGAAGGAGGTACCTCAGCTGGGAAGTAGGGCACCCATTTAGGTTAACACAGCAGTTTCTGTTTACAGCAATTCATGGAAAGCTTTTCTTCAGTTTCAGCCCAAGTGCATTCTCTACACTCCACTCAGGTTTCAATCTGAGTTTGCCTGTCAAATATGGCTCATTTGAAATCGAGTTACTCCTGAAACTCCTGTTTACTGCACGAAAGTGAAAACTGTCCCTATTCTGCATTGTTTAAGAGGGGAGTTTTTTGGTAACTTGAGAGCTAAACACCTTTTTCTGAGTTACTAATTTAGTCTGAGGCCATGTAGTCCCCTAGATCACTCTTTTTTTCTAAAATCTGTTACTAGTCATCCAGGACACATCTACACACCTTACAAAATCCTAGTTTCAGTGTAGGAATCATTTGTACTTTTATGTCCAGCTGTCTTCACCATACCTTGGTTCAATACAGTTTGTATTAATAAACACAGAGGAGTGGTGCCAAAAAATATATCTTTGAAAAAGTCTCTTGTAAGGGCTCTAGGAAAAGGCAGATTGTCTGTACTGGGTGCTGGAGCTAGGGCCTGGGAATTTTTCTAAAGGGAGAAGAATGAAACAAAGCATTGATATGATCCTACAGAAGAGCATACTTTTCCTTGATAAAATCTCACTGATTAAGAAGCTGGGGGTGGGGTGAGGGGGGCAAGCTGAGCAAGAAAGAAGTTGAGACAAAGAGATGAAGAAGGCAGTGGGCCAAGTAAGGAAGTAGGAACCAAATGACACTGAGCCCATGATCCAGAGGAAGAGTTGTGCCACACATCAGGACTGGGGACTGCCTGGAAGGCTCTGATATCGACAACTCCTCAGAGTGGCAGAGGAACAAAAGAAAGAAAAGGCAATGAGCATACATATTCCTTCTCCTTTTTAGAAAGACATGCATACACATTTTGTACATAAGCACACATTTCTGTATTCATAAATATGCATGCATATATCCATGCATGTATGTGAGTGTACATGTATTTCTTGCACTATTTCAGTACAAAAGTGACTGGTGTGCATAGAGGGCAAAGACTGTTTGTCTGTTTGCTATCAGCTGTCACATCCCCAAAGAATAAATTGTAAACTCGTGTTTCCAGTAGGACCGATGTTCTCAGCAAAGATGAGCTGACACTAGTCAGGAGCTTGGTGCGGAGGCCAAAGGGGCTAATGCAGCTGTGAGAGCGTAAGGGGCTGACAGACTGTTTATTGGAAAACAGCCAGAAAAGCCAAAAGAAGAGACCATGTTTCAACCCACCCAGACAAAATGGAGTTTGGGAGTTCACATAAACTTGAAGTCTAGCACCAGCTCAGAGGTGTCCTACCAATGCTGTGACACATTTTAAGTAACAGTTTGTTATTTGTAGAAAATTTTTACTCAATTCATTCTAAGCTGAAGATAAAACATCATTCCAAAAGGATCTCTTTGCAATATTAATTTAATCAAAAACTTCATTCAGAGTTTCCAAATAGATTTCTTTATTCCTCCTAAAATCACACAAATACATAAACACTTCCTCTATAATATCTACATGTTTAGCTGCAGGGGACTACTTTAACTACTTCAGTCACAGATCATGCCAGGAAGTACTGGTTTCAGCCACTGTCCTCACATCACTCAAGATCTATTCAAAGAGATTATTTTTTTTTTAATGGCCTACAGGGATCCTGTACGTGCAGCTTTCAAAAACGTAACACCACAAGAATAGTACTGATTATAACCCACCCAACATGTAAAAACATACAGCATCCACGACAACTCAAACCAAGTTATTTCATTACTTAAAGGCCTAATGAAGCTAGGTGGACAAGACCAGCAAGGGATTGCAGCTGGGCAAAGAATTACTGACTCACAAAAGCAGGTTGGTTTTCTGGGGAAATCCTGTGCCAGCAATAGAAAGACAGAATGCACAAATTTGTAGGCAAGGGACAGATACAAAATGGTAAATTAGTACAGGAAGGTGATATGGCAGCACAGGCAACACCTGTAAGGCCCTGAAGCTGAGGCTGGGAAGATTTCATGTGACACAGCTAAACAGGAAGCCAATGAGTGGCATAAAGGGAAAGCAAAACTACTACTGGATCACTTCATCTACTGTCATGTCAAGTCTCTATGCAATTCACAGCTTCAGATTTACCAGCTAACACATTCCTGACCACACATTTCCAACTGAGCCAACTGCACGGAAAGTTTTCAATTTGGCTCCACCAAGAATGCCTTCTCATTCATACCGCAGAGCAGTGCAGGAGGAGAGGGATCTCATTTTCTGTCATTGTCCTTGTACATTGTCCAACACACTGATGGTGGAATCCTTATTGTCACACACACTGTTTTGTGCAACCCTGTGAGGGACCCAGAAACAGAAACAACCCCAGGGTTATGCTCTTTGGATAACACAGACCAGGTGCGTTGTGGTCATGAACAGCTTTGCCGCTGGGGAGAGCAAAGCTCTCAGAAGGAGGACTGTGTCAATTGCTTTGCTCCAACAACATTGCTTCCCAGCCTATTTACTGTGCAATTTTAACAGGCATGGAGGACATATTATTTGGCTGCCCAACTTGGGGAGCACAGCTAGCAATGAAGGAGGGGGAGGAACAGCAGAGGTAATGGAAATCATAACACATAGGTTAAAAGATCATGAGAAGTCTCTTTTGTAACTCAGGGCAGCAAATAGGAGTAGAGGGGGTGAGTTGTAGGGTTCTGAGTATAATCTAGAGTTAGTCTCATCCAACTAAATGCAAATGAACTCCTCTGGGAGAAATGGAGCTGTTCTGCATTTATACCAAAAATAAATGAGATCAGAATCTCACCCAACATGATAACTACTTCTGCTGATTTCTTTTGGCTTTTTTTCTTTCTCACCCCACAAAATGCTGTGTAATGGGCAAATGAACATGGATTCTCTTGCAATAAATTGGATGAGTGAACATAGGGAAATCAATTTCTTTATGATGGCTCCTACTATGAACGAATCCAGAATGCCTAATGAGTGCTGGAATGATAGATAGAGTTTGAGGACAAAGTCTATTATTACATTATGTTAAACTAAAGCAGCTTTGTTGACTTCAATACATTAATTCCTAATTTTGCACAGATAGAGACTGTGACTGGAATATACACAGTCTTAGAAAGTTGGAAAGTAGACTCTGGGTTTGTTCTGCTTGTTCTGACATTTTAAACTGGATCAATCACCAATTATACAATAGACAAGGGGGGGGGAAAAAGCTAACATTGCTAATAATGGCTATACCAGATGAATTAATGGGAAATTTTTCTAATTTTAAGACATTTTGCTTTGAAGCAATAGTTTGCTCACCCTGTTTTATACTCTTCACATCTATTAGACAAAATAAAACCTTCTATACATCATTACAAACAAATCCAGAATTGTGCGCCAAAAACTTAATGCCAGCAATTTACAAGGTTTGGGATGGGCTACCTAGTGGGATCATCCATCCGTCTCATATCACCCACCAGACAGCCTACCTCAAACCTTACAAATCACTGGACTGTTATCACTGATAACTATGCTAAGAATTTATCAGAGATGCACTAAAGGCAGAAATTAGCACCTGCATGGAGGCCTCATCAGGGTTTTTAAAGAATCTTCCCATTGCCAAGTTGTTACAGTGTCGACCCCTGGCAAATCTGAAGACAGGCACCAGTCCAGAAAGTGCTCTTATCTGGAGCACTAATTCCTACAATGCTGTGAAAGAGCACTGTTCAACTAATGAACTTCTTTTGTAAGAGAACATATTTCAATGTTAAAAAGAATCATAGAATCATTAAGGTTGGAAAAGACCTCCAAAATCATCTAGTCCAACCATCCCCCCTTCCATCCATATTACTTACTAAACCATGTCCCTAAGTACCTCATCCAATCTCTCCTTAAACACCCTGAGGGACAGTGACTCCACCAGCTCCCTGGGCAACCTGTTCCAATGCCTAACCAAGAAAGTGCACAATGCTTAAAAATTCAGGACCTATCCACTGATGTTAGGATGGAGCATTTAAGTCACATCAAATTTCTGGGACATTCTTCATGATGCACATTTTTGAGGGCCGAAGGATGATTGGGTTTTTCAGTTTGCTAGTGGCTGGGAGATAGTAATGTTTCTGGTCTGCAGTTGGCAGGGGAGGAAGCAAGATACTGCTGCTAACAATGCCATGTTGAAATGAAAGAGGTCCTGTGTGCAGACTGCAAACCTATTTGTGGAGAAGACTTTGGAGAACTCCACTAGCAGCACAGCTGAAGGTGGCATTTCTAACAGGTATTAGGGTGCAGTAGCAGGGCATCCTCCCAAGCACTGATTTTTACATCTATTCCTGACAAGGAATAAAGGAAGTCTTTATCCCTGACATTTCCAATCGCTTTATTCTGGTTTCTCACATCTTTATTGTATCCTACAGGGCAATATCAGAGGAATGGTAGAGCATAGCAAAACCCATGTGTGTATTTATTTGTTCATTTGTTTTACATCTTTACAAACCCAGGATCTTGGAAGAAATACTTCAAAAGGGAATGTCTGTCTGAAGGCATATGGACCCTGAGGGCTACAAATGACTGCAATCTTTTTCTGAACTACAAATTTTTCATTCGATGTTGAAAAATGAAATGTCAGTCTTCCAAAAATTTTGGGGTTTTCTATACCCAAATGTTAAAACAACTACTTCTGTTTATTTTATACCTACTCACACTTTTAGCTGTTATTTTAAAATGGCTTGTAAAATCTCCTGCTAACTGTTCACCAGTAGTCATGGTTTCCAGTGACTTCTCCTGTGCCAGTCCCCTCCTGAGTAAATAGGAAGAAACCTCACATCATGAACCAAATGTTCATGACTAATTTTCCCATCCAGACCCTCTCAGTTGAAACTCAGTTTTGCAAAGCATGTAAATCCACACCAAATTTTAACCTCTCTTCCCAGAGTGAATCAAGTCACAAATGCTGATTGAGTTGGAAAGCTAGTTCTTATCACAAGGAAGTTGAATACAATCTTAGAAGACATCTATTTTTTAAGGTCAGATTCTAAGCTCTGATAAACACTTTATATCCATAACATCTCAGAAAACATATGAATACATCTGACAAACTGAGATGCATGTCTTTTGGCCAGTCCTGGTTACTAGACAGGCTATCAGATTTGTATCACACATGTATGTGTGTTTCCTGGCTCCCCTCAGTACGTGACCTACTTGAGCTTCCTATGTGGAAGGTTATGGTTTAAGAAGCAAAGTTCATGAATCCCCCTCTTTATTCACACTGCCCACAGAAAGTATGCGTGTGTATATAAACTCCTATGGAACATGTCACACTGAAAGCATTGCAGCAGACATTTTGAAGTAATTTGCGCATGCCATCGCCCACCTGAAAGTAAAACCACGCCAGCAGGGTAAATTCAGGACATTCACTTTGTCAGCCACAGAATACAAAAAATTCTCCTGTGACTTTGCCTCAGTGCAATACCCATTGCCTTAATGAGATTATAAAGCAAGCAAACCACAGCAAGGCTGGATTTGAGGTTTGCAGGAAGGCATTCAATGTATCAGCCCTGCATTAGGAAAAGATATTCACCAGCTTTGCAGGAGACCTTTGTATGTAGCACAAAGCTTCCTAGATGGCTGAAGAAATCTGTCCCATTGCCTACCACATGTATGTAAAATACACGCTGCCTCCCTCCTTCCTCTGAGTACAATTTGAAGAGCAAAATCACCTCTTCTTCTGTCAACCCCGACTGGGCAATGAAACCTGTTATTACCTCACTCGTCTCTTGGCCTCCTCGGAGAGCTGTGTTCAGGTTTCTTTTCTCCGTGGTACTACATCAGTCACTATTACCAGACTTCAGCCTTTGCTAGATCTATTACACATCATACTGTAAATATGTTCACAAAGATTACTTTCCATCCCAGGTCAGTATTCAATGCGTATCAAGAAGACCTATAAAAGGAATAGAGCCATCAGACGTCACATCATTCTGAAACAACCCAAAAAATACCAAGTCGGCTTTTTGGAGAAGACAATAGGCTTTGAACTTGGTAATTACCAGCTACTCCTGATGACTGTACATAGGAAAAGCCACAACCTCTACTGTTCATGGAGGCTGCAGATGTAAACCCTTCATTATTGTTTCTGCTACATGAATGCTTTTTTTGCTTTTCCATGTATTTAACCTTTATGATGACAAAGAAATTCAGTGTTTAAATCAGCTTTAATTATATTTTATTCTCGACTGTTGCAACAAGGTCCCTTGAGTGACATCTTCATTTGTGTAAAAGGCAGAAGAGTTTGCAAAAATGGGGTCTAAAACACTACTTCTGGCCCACAAAAGTATTTCTCTCACAGGGCACAATAGACAAAGAAATGAGACAATGTTTCCTTGGAAAACAAAAATAAGATGGAAAGAGTTTTCAGGAATCCAGTTAAAACAGAGTATTATAAAGATTACAGATGGCACTGCAACCTGAGAGGACTACACAAGTTGGGCAGACCCCTTTCAAGGATATCCATGTAAGTTGCCTCTAGTGTCCAGAACAACATAGATTCATAAGGCACAAAGTAATCTTTGCTCCTCTTTCACATAATGTGCTTTTTCGGTGCATTTGGTTTTACATGTAAAACTTTTAGACATTTAATCAGCCTAATCTTTGAAAAACAGAAGCCCAAATACTGTAAATGTCTGGCCCGTTATCAGCTGGAAAACTGGTCAGATGCAAAAATTTGGTACAAGCAATTTCAGTCACTTCTTTCTTTTCTCTTTTCATCATCAATATATCTTTTTCATATATTGGTCTAATGTAGAGTGCAAGCTTTTCTGAGCAGGGAATATGTTTTTACATTTATAGAGTGCCCCATGATTTTATGGCACTAGATGTGTTTTTATAATAAGTACAAAAAAAATCAATTATTTCAGTGAAATTATACTTTCTCACACTAGCAATTGATATGAATGCCTCCAGCAATAGCTGATGCTGGCTATATGTATATCAGAGCCTCAGAAAGATCCTGGAAATTGTTCTCGCGTTTCTGTTGTGTTTGCATTTTGGGCTCTTGGAAAGTAATAAAGCATTGCAATACAAGATGACTCTTGGCTACTTGCTGACATAAAGGCACTCTGCTTATCAGTGAATTAAAGGCAACTTCTTACATTCACATGGCTAAATAATTACTGATATAAAGCCATTACATCAAATGAGCAGGATAAGTGCAAGTGCAACGCGCTCAGCTTTTGTTTCATTATAAACTTCTTTGAACGCTGATATAACTGCTGCACCTCCCTTTATGTAGGCCTTTTGTCCTGTCTCAGCTTTTTAAGTGCTTCTCTGGCCCACGTTGCAGGACACACTCTGTGGTTTCAGGCATATAGTGGTATGCATGCAAAATGAATGCAAAACATGCAGCCAAGATAAGCCCTGGCAGTTCTGAAAAGCAGAGCAGTATAAATCATTTTGTACCTAAATCGTTACCTTTAAGATCTCTTCCATTTGATAATTATACAACCAATAGAGGGAGAAAAGCACTTTTTTTTGCCAGAGGTGTGTATTTTCATGTAATCACACAGAACTTTCCAGGATGCCTGCCTATTTGAATCCTTAGGAATTGTTCTATCCACCTGTTTCTACAGGACAAAGACCACTAAGTAATAGGATACATGAACTTTTATGATCAAGGGAAAATACAGATAACAGAAACAAGCAAAAAAGCTTTGGTGGCATAAAAGGACACCCCTAGCTACTTAACAGGAATAGCCAATGCATTCCTGATCATAAGTGCAATGATTTTAACAGCTGGTCTCACAAAATAGATCCCCTAATTAATACATTTGAAATAAACTTGAGTTGCTAGATTAGGGCACTCTATTCAAGCAGTGGGAGCATTCGTTAAATTGCGCATCAGATATCCATTGTCTGAATGTGGTACTGATAGTCGCATTGTAAAGCCAATTCTCTAATATTCTTAGGATGCAGTGTACTGCATTTTTTTCATCATTTCCTCTACATGTAAACTGATCTCCTGCGTTGAAGCAGTACTATTTAAAACAAAAGGGTTTGATTTATAGCCAGTCCCCAGCCTCATAAATCACACCTGCAGTGTGGTGCTCTGAGCTCCCTGTGTTCTGCCAGCATTTACCTTTTATAAATGATTTGGGTTTACCTCCCATTGTGATGGAGCCTAATACAATTGCATTCTTCTCTCCCAGCATTCACTCTTGCTGTTGCTCATTATTCCCACTGGGAATTCAGACCTAGTTTTTGCAAGCTTGTCAGGGGGGAGGGGATTCGTGGTGGTGTAGTTTTTTAAATTAGGGAATGTTGAATTAAAAATTTATGTTTGCATTCTGTAGCATTTTCTATCTCTAGACATACTATGCAGTGCACTTTTTTCCCTCCTCATTGACTATGCTTATATTTAAGTTTCCATTTGCTAAACTAATGATTTGGAACTTAAGCAGGACAGCAGCTTGAAATGTCCAATATACAGCATATTTGACCTTCAGGGTAACCCAGGTATGCACATTGGCAATTGTACAAACTGCATAAGGAGCTTAAATTCTCATTTTTTTAAATAAATTTTAAAAGAAAAAAACACTTGAGTGCCCCAAGGGATTAAGCACAAGGATTTTATTTTTAACTCTCAGAATCTAGCAAAGTTCTCAAAAGATGTTCACATAGCATACTGCAATTGTGTCTCAAATTCTCAAGATGTAATTCGTTAAGCACAGTTCAGACACTCAGAGATTACAAGACCTGCTCCTTAGAACTCACAGCCTTAAATCCTGATTCAGGGAATTATTCTGAAGTCATGACATCATTTAACTGAGATTGATGGGATTCGTGCATGTAGCTTGATTTCCTCTGCACCACAACAATCAATGATTTAATTTGTTCAATTAATGATCATCATCGCTGCCATTTTACTGTAAAGAATACTTCTACTATCATACCTACAGCCAACAAAAGAATTAGTTGCAGCTTGAGATTGATAAAAGCCACAAAACCTAAGTTTTGGTTCTGTCACAGATACTCAAAACATCTTAGATTCAGTTTTGGAGTCCAGTCTTGCGAGCATTTAAAACGCAGTCTGTTATTTGATGAGATGGTTGCAAGATTTAGACAAGATTTGGAAGGCTGCAATGCATGTCAACTGAGATCAGGCTCAGACCTAAGTAGTTGGAAAAATATTTCTGAAATTAATAGTAGTTATTCAGAAAAGCTACTGCCTGTACAACACAACTCACAGGTGGACTGGAATAAGTGGACCTGTTCCAGTTCAACGAAGGATTAAGCTAAAGTCTTCTATTTTCAAAGTAGATTAAGTGAAACGAGAAGACGTTTCGATTCCCAAATTAGAACTGTCCACACATGCACTTATGCAGGAAGAGCTTTTGCACTTTAAATGCAAACCTTACTTTCATCCAAATTAACTTTCAAATGAAGGCAGCAAGCCTTGAATTATTGTGTCCATTCTCTGAAAATTCATATAAAAATATGTGTATGAAAAGTAGGCTTCCCAAGTTCATAGCATGGGAATAAAGATAATCAGTTGTAACAGTTCTTGCTAGGTAATGACTAGACTACTTTTTGGAACCTATATTGGAGTCAAAGTGTCTGATGTGTAAAAGCTAGTGATTCAAATAAATGCTTCCAAAAAAAATTTCGTGAATTCAAATGTCCCGAACAACTGCTTTAATTCTCTACCAGTTCAAAACCAGACTGAGCAAAAAAAGTATCTATAAATTGACTCAATTACTGAGAAGCAAACACCAAATTTTTAATGTCAGTGTTTGCTACAGAAAGTTTCAATTTCTTGGATTTGTAACCCAAATTTGATAGAGCCATGAGAAGAGGTGGTAACTCTGGAAATATTTTCCATCTGACATGTTATCTTATCACAGGACAAGGTAGCAAAATCACTGCATGAATCTCATCCCTCATTGCAATTATTGCTTGATCCACAAGTTAGTTTTACTACTGGATTTAACTGCAGCAGAGTACAACTAGGCAAATCCTGGTACACATGCATAAAGTAAAATTACATCTAGCTGTCTATCCTTGTGCTGCCCCAAAGGCAACCCTGAGAAGTATGTAAATCCACAGACTGTTACAAGTCCTCCAAATGTGCAAGATTCATTGTTGACTTTACACAAAGCAAAAAGGTATTAAATATGCCCCAATGTCTTCAATGAATGAAACTCATTTCAGTAAACGTAGATATGTTTCAGTTAATGGCTTTGTTCAGAATGTGAAGCAGTAATTATGAGCTATATCTGGAACACTGATAAACTTATCCAATCACTTCTCAGATACTAGCATGACCAATTTAAAGGGGACTCCTAAACCTATGCCTGCTGAATTTCCATTGCATACACAATTGTGTTAGCTGGAAATGTACAGTTTGATTCACATACACAGCTTTGACTTCTTCACAGCCAGCACTGAAGACAGTTATCTAGAACTCTACTGGAAATTTGTCACCCTGAGATACCTTATATGTTAGTATTCTTGACATGGTCCATCCAGCTGTTTTCTGAGTTCACATTTATATAATAAAAAGTCTTGTAACCCATTATGTCATTTGAAACCAAATACCTGTCCCAAATACTCCCGTAATTGATCTCATACTTTAAAAATGCATTTAAATATCTAGACCTAGCAAAAGAGGATTGTCTATTTCCACTTCTGCAGCTCATTTACCCCGGGAGAAATCAATAAAGAAAATTTAACCAAGAAATTTGCAAAATAAATATCTGATAGACCCATTAATACACAATAATAATCAATAAAGAGGGCTTTCCTGGCAATAAATGACTAGCTGGAAGTACCGATAACTCTGAGAAGCTTCCAATGCAGAGTGCAATCTGATCCTGAAAACACTTATTCACATTGTCAGTCTTTTTTCTTACAAAATAATCCCGATTTGTGAGAGCCATTAAAGTAACATCCTAAGTACCATAATATAACTATTGTTTCTTAAGTAAATTAATAAAGTACCATTTTTAGACCATTCGTTAAAAAGTTCTGCAAACACTACTTATATAACTACTTTAATAATAATTTTTAAAATCAGTTGCTTTCTTAAGAGCTTCAAAGTTGAGTTCTATGTCCCCATGGATACATTAGTAGACACCCAGTGCTAACACAGATTACCTTATTGACCCAACGATTACAGAGGGCTGCCCGACAGTAAGAACCAACCAACCTGCCATCCCAGCCACACTCCAACTGTCCTAGAGGCAAAAAAAAACAGCCCCCACCCTTCCCCAACCAGCTCCTTTTATGGGCAAGTAGTGTCAGATGGTGTGGAAAACAGCTCTGGCTAACTCAGCTCACCTGGGCTGACTCAGCTCACCTGTGTTGGCTGATTGGGGAGGCTAACCCTGGCCTGGCCAGAACCAGAACACAGGGGTGGGGAAGAAGGCTACTAAATGCTTGGTACTCTTGTGGATCTGATGTGCCAGGCCATCAGATCCACACAGTCCAATAGATCCGGTTATCCCTTTCCTCCACCAGGCTGGAGGCAGGGCCCCTCTAATCTTGCTCATCATATTTGCTGTTTACTTCTTGCAAGAAGGACTTAGACGTCCCTTCAAGAGGGTCACAGGTACAATGACAATTACACGGTCTGGTGGGCTGTCTACTGGAAACTGGTGCAGCACTCATAGGCAGCGTGACTTCATTCAGGCCACAATAATCCACTGTCAGCCTCCACTCTCCACTGGACTTCTTCACTGGCCAGATTGGACTATTGAAGGGTGAGCAGGTTCTACCAATCACTCCCTGACTCTCCCGTTGATGAATGAGTTTTCTGAATAGGAATCAGGGAATCTCTGTTGGTGCGATATTGTCTTCTGTGCACCGTCATGGTAGCAATTGGTACCTGCTGTTCTACAACCTTCAGCAGCCCCACAACAGAAGGGTCTTCCGACAATCCGGGCAGAAGAGACAGTTGTTCAGTTTCTTCTGTCTCTAAAGCAGCTATTCCAAAAGCCCACCAGTACCCTTTTGGGTCTTTGAAGTACCCTCTCTGGAGGAACTCTATGCCCAGGATGCACAGAGCCTCTGGGCCAGACACAATGGGGTGCTTTTTCCAGTCATTCCCAGTTAGACTCACTTCAGCTTCCAGTAGAGTCAACTGCTGGGTTCCCCCTGTCACTCCGGAAATATAGATAGGCTCAGACCCTTCATAGTTTGATGGTATTAAGGTACACTGGGCACTGGTGTCTGTGCAGCCTGTTACATCTTCTCACTCCCCGCTCCAGTGGCAAAGTGCGCCTGCCAGCAGTTTTTTTTCTCCTATATTTGATTCACAGGGGCGCTATGACCAGCTCTGATTGGCTCAGCCTCAAATTTGGCCTTGACTTGACCAGTGTTTTACAAAATATGGGGCTTGGAGAAAGCTGTAACTGCGGTGTACAAAAGCCACCGAAGCAGCACAGCTACACAAAACTGCAACTCCCAACACTTCAGTAGGCTTTTTACCTTCATTAGCCAAGTGCTCCTCCAGTGGTGACCAATGGGATACATCTTTTTTTTTTCATTCTGAGAAAGAGCTCATTCTTGTTCATGGTCCCGAAGTTGATCTCAGCACAATAAATAGACAACTATATCATTTCTCCCCAGTACACCCCAGGCACCCTTCTGTGGTTTGGTCACACAGTGTCAGGTGGTTGCAAGCTATTTATCATCATCCCTGATCATTTGTACAACAGTAACTTTCATCACTGACTTGCCCCCTGAGAAATGTGAAGATTTTAGTTTATACACAGAACCCTTTTTTCTAGAGTAAGTCTTAAAATGATGGAATGATTATCAATGCAAATAACAATCAAGTGCCTTTGCTCCAAAAGAAATGAGTTTTTCTCAGATGTCACATCAATCCCATCTTATACAGTTGTATATGTGAGGAATAATTCTCTGATGCTACAGGTTCTTCTGCTTTCTTGTTCTTGGATAAAGATGATCATTATGCTCCCAAGGATAGGTCTCAGAGACGTTTTTAAGGAAAACGCCTGACAAAGAGAGCAATCTTGGAAAAAAGAAAAAGCCTATAATGAAAAACAATTTTTGGTAGATGCAAAGGAGGCAGAGAAGCGTAATATATTTCTCAAAGGGTCAGTAATAGAATACACAGCTGTTTGCCTCTATGTCACTAATTCAGATACAGCAGAGGTTGTCAGCGATCAGAAGTGGTGAGTCTACAAATGCTGGTAGGCTGCAAAACACCCACAGTATTGGAGATGGAAAGGAGGCAAATAGGTTTAAATTAATGTTAGTCTTCCAAATAACATGAAAACATATCTCTAGACAGAATACACTTAAGAGAAATCCTGTCTTCAGGATGAAGTAGACTATTGACCTAACAGCTGTTTTCTACAAAATGTTTTCAGATCTAACAGGACCATTGCTACACTCAGGTCACATGAAAATTCTCCCCAGACTTCTAAGATTACTGCTGGTCTTTCAAACACTCATCAAAAGTCCTCTTATCACCTGATCCATAAAACATGAATCATCTATGTTTGCTAGGTTCAGAGTAGCCAGCAAAGTTCACTAGCTAAAGGGGAATTAAAAGAAAGCTGGACAGGGACTGTTTACAGGGGCATGGAGTGATAGGACAAGGGGGGAATGGCAGTAGACTGAAAGAGGGTAGATTTAGGTGAGGTATAAGGAAGAAATTCTTCCCTGTGAGGGTGGTGAGGCCCTGGCACAGGCTGCCCAGAGAAGCTGTGGCTGCCCCCAGTGTTCAAGGCCAAGTTGGATGGGGCTTTGCACAGCCTGGGCTAATGGAGGCTATCCCTGCCCATGGAAGTGGGTAGGAACTAGACGATTTTTGAGGTCCCTTCCAACCCAAACCATTCTATGATTTTAAATTTACTTTCAATTAAAATATTATTGTCAAGCTTGATATTTAAAAATTCATTATTGTATTAACTATTTTCCAGGTATTCTAAGTGATGCTGAATCTCAATGACTGTAAATCTAGCCTGTGCATCTGTATCACCATCAACGCCATTGTTTTTTGCTTTTTACTGTCGTCTTTCAAGTTTCATGTAGCCTCTTCAGCCCTGGGGCTATGTCATCCTATCTGGTAACTAGTACATTGGATGCTGATACTGCCTGGGCTTTCAGGACATTGCTGCAGAGCAAATCACCATTGTGATCAATATCTGTGGGCTGTGACATTGCTAGATGTGAGTTTGGCTCAGTGACTCCATTAGCGCCATCAATACACACCCAATGGCCATGTGAGCAGCTATGTGATGCAGTAGCAGTCACTTCAGAAGAATCATTGACTGACTTAGTGCACAGACACAGAACTGACAATTAAATGAACTAACAGCTTCAATTTCCTTGCCATGATCAATTCAAGCTTCAGTGCAGTCATGTGGGGAAATGTTAGGAGCAGCATGACCAAGCCTGAACCGTAGCTCCCATTTTGTGACACACAGTCTCCCAATAAACTTTTTTCTGTAAAGGGCAAGTAAAACATCTTTTAAAACATGTTTAATGGTTAATCTGAAAGGTCCCTTTTCAGACACAAGGAAAAATATTTTGGCCAAGTAAACTATGGAGCAATTAAGTGGAGCAGCTGCTGACTGCAGATCTTGTTTGCAGTGAGCAGGGAAACCTCCTGCATCTAGAATAGAGTCAACTGAGTATTTGCATATAACCAAACCTGGGTCTCATTCTTTGCTGTCTTACATAATGGATATTTAGATCTGTGAAATGACTGTGAAACATGAGCAACTATTACAGACACTTTGCAGCTCACAGAACAGGACAGTGGAGAGCTAGTGCCCAGAACCAGCACAGCAGCTCTGTGCATGCACAAAACCTACATTTATATTGTTTTTCCATGCTCCTCCTCATCCACTTTGTTTCCTTCATCCTGGATACAGGAATGGTTTATTTACTTTTCATATCCCTATCCTGTCTGAAAAAGGTACAGCACTCTTTAATATTGATAAAACACTAAGTCACACTGAAGTGGTTTTGTGAAACTCATCCAGGTTCTTCAGTACAATTGACGTGGTTTCCTTTTAACATAAATGTGGCAGAGTTGAATAGACTCCCTGGAGACTCCACAGTTATTTTCAGTAGTAATAAGGGCCCATCCCAAACATAACTTTCGATCTCGTCACCCCTCTTTGAATACTAAACAGAGCCTATTCCTCTTATAATGTACTGAAACCAACTCTGTAAAACAAAAACACCTCCAGCCCCCAGTACCACCTGAATTACTTTCTAAGATATGTCTCCTAATGCCACAATTGCTCCCACTGTTAGATGTAGATCAGGCCAAAAGGATTGTGCACTGCCTTTTATCTAACCCTACCAGCATGGGAAGTTCCACTGGGAAATACCCATTTGTGTCAGGGGCAGCATACAGCATCTTGACATCTTAAATAAGCACTAATGAAAAGAAGATGCACCCAGAGGACAACAGAGATTTAATGCAAGCCAGAAAGTGTTGGGAGTCCTAAGAAAAAAAAAACAATCAAAAAAAACCCTCTTTGAAAATAAAGTGCAACTTAGTAGTAAGTTTGATTGTTGCAAACAATCAAAAGCAACAATAAAGAATTTCTTTTTTTTCCCAACTCCAGGGACTCATATTTTTACAGAGAATTCCCCACTATTGTTTTTTTTTTAACCCATTTGTATAAGTATAGAATCTCTGGAAATGCAAATGCAGTGCAAATTCAGTTTTGGCAAAGCCATGGTTATTATGGAAGCAGTAACTTCTATTTCTCCAACAACTATCTGCATGTAATCTCACTGAAGTCTTACACTACAACAATAAAGTTTGGAGACTGATTTCATGGTATTCATATAATTTTTTTCCTGGACTGTGAGATTATTCTAAAGAAAAGAAAACAATTATGTGCATTGTTTGATCGTGATCACTCATTCAAGCAAATGCATCATTTATGGAACACATTCTTCTCACATTTCACATGCTCCAAGTTTATATATGTATGCTCCTTCTTTCCAACAATTTGCATGCAAAGTCTGAAAAATTTCTCTCCTACAAGGAAAAAAATCCTACCCAGATACATGCTAGACCCTTTTTAATGTCTTTTCAAAGGGAGATGAGTAAAATGCAAGACATGAAAGGCCCAAAGACTGCATACAATTCTCTTGTGAAACAAGAGAGATGATGCTCTGACAGCGCAGCCAGCCTTTAAGCATTGCTATACTTCTGCAATCCAACCTGTCTTCAGTCCCGCAGCACAGCTGCAGTCCCAGGGGGTGGTTTCCCCCAGGCCCATAACACCAGGCTGGTTACTGGCTCTGACATCCCCGGCACCAGCCTTTTCACAATTCCCCAGGTTCTCCGCCCCTCTGCCGAGCGCACATATCCGAGTGCTGGGGGCTGATCAGCCGCAGTAGCCAGCACAGAGGCACCGTGACGACAGCGCGTACCTAGAATGTAAAAGGGGATCTGAAGAATAGCTTACCCTGACAGATAACAGAGCCAGTTAAAAACAGTGACAGGATGTGTGTGCAGCTCTACAGAAGTCTATGACAAAGGAAGAGAAGTGCAGTGCTATCCCGCTATCTTAGCTCAGAAGAGAATTTCGACTGACTTTGCTAGGCATTGTATCAGTCGAAAAGTAGTACAGACGCAGTATTTTGTTGTCTTAAGAGATTTGTCAGTTGCATGACATATGCATTCAAAAGATAACAACCTCAGTTTCCTATTACCATGAATGCATTAAGCTATGTTTAACAAGCACAGCACCATAAATACTCCTGAAACCATTTTGTTTATCTTCTTACATTGAATTTGATATAACTAGAAACATTTCAAAATTTGTTAAAATAATTTGTAGGCCAAATATTACCATCATGGAAGGTTGTGCAAGAGCTTCATGCCCCTGTTCTGGGAAAATATGAATACCACATTATATTTGGCACAATTATTAGGTGGTAGTAAAACATTTTAGAACAGGTTGTAAGAACAATTTAGAGTGGTACTGAATGGGGTGTATTATTAATCTTCATCATATTGCTTAAGACAGCAAATACATGGCCTCTTTCTACTTCTTAAATTTTTATTTATACGGACTAAGCTGTCCTCTGTTAAATAAGGTCATATAACCATTGACCCAAAAGAGCAATTGATCAGCTAAACACCACAGAAAGATTTAGCATCTGTATACAACACAGCAGCCTTTTTGCAGTTTGTGTACCTAAGATGATATACTACATAACACCATCAGTGCCATTCAGAAAAATCTGTCTCCAGAGGAAATTAACTGGAATGATTTTAGCTGCCCCATGCTAAGACTGCAGCCTAATGCCAGATTTTGCCAGGAAACCAGCCCAGATCTCTTCCTATTCATTTTGCTCACTGGGGGAAGACACAAGGTGTGGGGAGATGAACACTGTATTTTGCATACTTGCTGGCTTCTCAGTTCACCATTTACCATCAGTTTGACTTCACTGGTAGTAGCAACCAAAGAGAAGACAAGCCTTGGTGTGTGACCAGCTCAAAAGACAGTTAATTCTCTGACTACTAAACAATAACTAGATTCTTAAGTACCAACTTTTGCAAAAATCAACTGGTACAGGCTTTGCTGCAAACTGCTGAAATGTGTACATTACCTGTGTTTACACTACCAGTATAGTTTTCACATGTCCTCCTTGAAGGGGCAGTCTCAATGCAATGGTCCCTGCTGCAACCTCAAAAGCTACACCACCAAGAATCAAAACAGTTCTCCTTCCTATTCTGTAATGAAGGAACTTTTTCCTTTTTTTTGTACATGCCACACAATCCACTGCTGACACCAAAAGCAACATTCCCAAGAACAAGACTGGGTAACAGATTTCCTTCAACACCTGTAAGCTTTTGAAGACAAGACGTCAGGAGTCCTGATCAAGCAGTCACACAATAACAGAGTCACAGAATGCTTGGGGTTGGAAGGAACCTCTGAGGTCATCTGATCTAACCGCCTTGCTCAGGTAGGGATACCTGAAGTACACTACCTGGGACCACATTCAGACAGCTTTTGAATATTTCCACAGCCTTTCTGGGCAACCTGTGCCAGTGTTTGATCACTCTCACAGTGAAAAAGTGTTTCCTGATGTTCATATGGCACCTCCTGTGCTCTAGTCTGTGCTTGCTTGAGTCCATAGCCTGGAAGATGACAGGGAACAACCAGCTGGGGTACTGGGCAGTATGGCAAGACAAGCAGGCATTCATATTTGAAATGACAGAAACCACTCTAAACCTTTCTGTGCACAGTTACAGGCTCCATACACATAGGGACCAGTTTTTTACTCCATCAATGGTCTCGTCATAAGGTTCGTAATACAGCTTCTGTAACAAGCTCAGCTTGCGCCCTCCATGCTTTCCAATTCCTATCAGAAAATCAGCTTCAATTGCTGTAGTGGTGGTTAGAGTTAAATAAATTACAGTGAAACTTCTGCAAACTGTCATCTGGAAAGGGCCAAAAAGCTTAATTTTCTTCATTATGGAAGCTTGGGGGCAGGAGCTTGAATCTTTGTTCTGGGGGTTTTGTGTGGGATTTTTTTTTCTCTGCTAAAATACCAGTTTAATGTTTTTGGAAAGATTTTTGCTTTTTCTTTTTCTTTTTTTTTTTGGTGGGCATATCATCAAAGCCTATTAGTGTAATACTTGCTATCGTTCATTTACTGGAGAAAACTCGTTAAACACATGTCACTTCAAAACTGTGTGACATAACATGAAATTGAAATGACCTTTATTTTGGCACGCTACTGCACTGAGTTAGAGTATTACTAAGTCCCAAGTGTTGCCTGTTTATGGATGCCAGTCAGGCTACTACTATGGCTCTAATGTGCTCAGAGATTGTACAGCCTATAAGCAACAGTATCTAACTGCAAATAGTGAAGTAGCTGGAGGAAAGATCCACAGCTTACCAGGGAGAAAAGCCACTACTTTGAGATAATGGATTAATTTGTGTTGGAAATCAATCAAATAGAAGTGGAAACTTTGACCAATAACTCACTTTTGTCAGATGCTCTTTCAGTGTTTGGCCTCCTGTCTTGCAATCCATGAACTTGCATCTTGGGACTAGGTTGCTTCTTCCCATCCATATGGTTCTCACACCAAGTCTGTAAGAATGACAGCTGAATGAGTCACGGTCATGCTTAACTTCAAGCATAAAGGTGTCTAATTCTAAGTCTTAAAAATGCACATGACTGCGTCGTAAAAAGCCACAGGCTACAACATGGATCTTCAAAGCACTGCCACAGAGTGCACAGATGTGTACATCAACCCTCTTGCACCTACCGTTCCACTTTCAGGACTGAGGATAGTCAAACAAGAGTCAGATTTCCACTCATTTCCTGAGGTTGCTCAACAGCTTTGGACAGCATCAGATAGATGCTGTGGATCACTAAGTTTCTGTCCCCTGGACCTTTTAACACACATTCAGCCATCACCCTCTCTCATCAGGGGACTCCTCCTGAAGAGGTGCTGAGCCCTGAGACAAAGACATGACTGATTCTTATATCTGTTCCAACAAGGGGCTCCATGGCTATAGTAAATGCAGCATTTCACTGTGTCCAACTGAGGTCCTTCTCCTGAGGCCTAACAACACAAAAGACATTTTGTAATAGCTCCCTTTGAAATCAAATTAGTAATGTTTCAAGGCGTGACCCGTAAAGGGCTGCTGTCCAGAATCTACATGTGTTTGACAGATACATCTTCCACCTAACTGGCCTCTTCAAGAATACAGATGGAATCAAGATGTGTGAACAGAGCTCCAAAAGAGAGCCATGGGATATCAGGATACAGAGCAAAGTACTCTACCTCAACAGATAAAAAGGAAACAATATTAGATACCGTGTGAAATAGCTCACTCCAGCTGGTAGGACAGATTCTGACACCATTATATAGGTGAGATTATTGCAGAGGAAGATACTATTCCATATGTGCATAAGCTAGCAAAATATAGCCCAAAGTAAACTATATAACCTTGTTCCAACTCTTTATAAAGGTCATACAAAGTCACAACCTCCTTTTCACCTATGTCCATACACTGCAAAATGCCAAAAGTTATTGTGGGCTGTAGGTCTGTACACCCAGGTACTTTGATTGGCTGAAGAACAGAGTCTTTAAAAAGCAGCTTATTTTTACCAAGCTAGCTAGCCATTTGTTAGCTGAAGGGCTAAGCTTGGTAACTTAAGCACAGTGTGTTTTGTTTTAAAGGGCTTATAAAGATCAGGGGGCGTTTCAGAGATAAACACTAGTGTACTTCACGGCACAAAAAAACACCCATGGGTCTTGAGGGTAAACAAAATGAACAGAAAAGATAGAAAAGGAGATGAATTTTCAAGTTTGCCATGATGTATTTGCTTATCTGACAGAAAACTAACACCCATTTGTCCTGTAGGGTGAATCTCTCCAGACCAGTAGTATGAAGATGAAAACCCCTTCCCATAATGTATGAAAATAGAACGTATTTGATGGTTGGTCACCCAAAGGTCCCATTTGACAGTATAGAGAATAAATTTAAAGCAGGGCAACTTCCTAATGCTGGCCAGGCCTCAGCTCCATAATTCATTTTCATATGAATTCACAGACAAGATGAAAAAAAAGAGTCATGCTAGTAAATAAGTAATAAAAAAAAAATTATAGCAGCCAAATAAAATTAAACACCTGCTGGCAGGAACTCCACCAGATACTTCTTGTCTCCCACCTGAAAAGGGGATGCAACTAGAGATGAACTAAGTGTATTTTACAAGATGAAACAGAGTCCAAAGCAAGGCCCCAAAAACAGACAGGCTGTGCAATCTACATTATGTGTCAGGACCAGCCACTTCTGAAAAGAAACCAGACATGTTAGGCTAGGACTAGAAGCCAAGGCTAAAACACCATAGAGAAATGCCTGTGATTGACAATGGCAGAGTTCACTGATGGTGTAACTCAACTTATATCAGACTCCCAGCAGCTCATTTCTTCAACGACCTTCAAGCTCTGCCTCTGCTAACAACAAGAATGGCATTCATTTCAGGAAATTGAACAAATTTCTGCCTTCTCACAAAAAGGACAGAGGAGCATGCAGTACTCTTACACAGTGCTAAGATAAGCTTACAGGCAAGATCTGGCCTAAATTCTTACATATTAATATTTTCAGCTGCATTTGATTACGTAAAAATGCCATAAGTCACTGACTAACATTCATGGTTTTCATACTGTTTTTCCAGGAAGTTACTTTAGTGATCAGGGAACTGTCACACACTGATTACAGAACTATATCAGAGTGCCATCCTGATAAATCTGTAGAATGACACCCTCATGAAATGTGCACAATGAGAGATTCAAATCCTGATATGAAGGATCAACCCAGAAGAGGTAGGAATTCAGCTCGCTCCCCATGTCCAAGCCGATCTCCCAGCACAGACTGTGAAGGCAGACAGTTGTTGCATTAACTTTGTTCTTTAACAGCTGTCCCTCAGGACAGGAGAGACAACCAAAACACCACCACTAGAATTTGAATGTGAATGGCTTTGCACATGAATCCTAGTGTGGCCACAGCTTGCTCTCTTGGGTCATGAACCTAGTTAAACCTTTGATTCAGGAGTTAATAAATGAATGGTAACTTGATCATTTTCATCAGCATTACTGTCTCAGCAGCAGACTAACACCCTCCCATTGTATCTGAAGCATCTGAAGCAGTAACTGGAGTTTTCCATGTGTCTTGTAAATAACCTTGTCCCTAGAAACTGTGCTGTTAGAGTAGTAGGTAAAAGGCAGTTTTAAAATAAAGTAAAATTTTAAAAATATTTTTAAAAAAAAAACCCCATTAAAACCAGGACTAAAGCCCGAAGGCAATGATCAGTCTGTCTCACAGACTGTCACTTGGGTTAGGGAACATGAGCTGATGCTTACACACTAAGTTCCCCTCTAGAGTGGTACCTCTTTCTTTTCAGTCTATCATGACATATTTACAGCTTTGTCTCTCAGCAGTCCCTAGTGAGACTCCAGGGATCCACACTGGTCCATCATTAATGTTATTTTTCTTGTGCTACTACTGCTTAGAGCCAATAGAAGATATTCAGCAAGGAATTAACAGTCTGAGTTAATGTGATTTCTGTCATTCCCATATACAGTGGATTAGGTTAAACATACTCTTTCTCCCCTTCTCTGTTTCAGCACTGCTTCTAAATGTACATGGTATAGAAGTAAGCTTGCATTTGCTACATCTGTACTAGAAAAGTGAACAAGCCTGGGACTGCTCTTTGGGATTACCGCTCTGGTTTCAGATAGTTCCTATTTATTGCTATTTAACCCTCTTAGCCTCCAAAACAGGATGGTCAGGTAACTGTTCTGAATGGGCCTGCAGTTAGAACTAATCCTTGAATGGTGCCTGTAAAGTATGTGGGAGAATCCTAGCTGGCCCAGGTCTAAAGCCTGCCAGGGACTCTTCGAACACTTTAGGTGTGGACAAAGCAGTATTTGGGAATGTTTCCTCACAGTTTTTTGACCAGTATAGACACTGCCATAGAAAACAGAAAAAGAAACTCCAAGTCTAGTGCTTTGGTTTTATAGCTGCTTTCTTTTCATTTAAACTCCTGGTCAAAACCACCTTATAACCTACCACTATCATATCCTACTGGTTTACAAAACCATTCCACGCTCCTATGAATACCTCAATTAGCTGTAAATGTATTATCAAACCTAACTAATTACACTAGACAGAGGAAACATTACAGTAAATTATGCAAACACATCCATAAATGATAGAACCCTTTCAGACTGGAATGGTCTTTCACACCTCCATGGAGAGAGAGTACCCTCTCTCCTAAGGGGGTACCCAAACTCTATTGTTCAGCATATCTAAACCAGAAACAGAGTCATATTAGAGAGCAAGCAAGAAAGCAAGCATTTGCAGGTCACTACTCTAGGACACAGTTCCCCAGCAGTCTTTTGAGTGTGACAAGTCCCATGCTAAGGTCACTGGTTATTGGATTATTCAAGCATTCACTGCTGATGTAGACTCGATCTGTTCCTGCTCAGTTATGCAGCGAGGCCACATCACCCCTCTGTTCACTGTCCGTTCTCAAACAAACATGCAGACGCAAGGACAGCAGTTTCAAATCTTTACAGAGTAGAAAGGTCTTCTCTGCTCAGAGACAAAAATCCCCTGGTATCATTACTTACTAGCAATAACTCCAAGGTGTTGAGACCACATTTAGCTTTATGGAATAAAACATAACAAGCTGTCAAAATGTGCATAAATAAATTAGAGTCATTATTCCAGCTTAAGGTTCTGGGGACATAAACAATCCTCTTGAAGTTCACTGTGACATATTTTGCAGTGGGAGCCAGGCATTAAAATTACGTCCTGTATACAGAGAGCTGTAAATGCATTCTGTCTTAGGGCCTGGCACCACAGCACAGGCCTGCCTTGGAATAGAAAATAAAGTGGGCCAGGGCCAATTCCCTGCCGCTGAGCACAAGTTTTATGGCACAGCACATGTCCATATGGCTAAACTCTGTCCTTCTGCTCACTCCCCAAAGAGGAGTCCTCATCTGTATCTGCCTGCGTGGAATAGTCCCTGACTCATGCTGCTGCCCTCACTCGTTCCCACACACTGTTGAGGAGAGTGCTGGCTGGCTCAGGCAAAACCATGCAGTGGAGAGTGCTAAGAGTTAAACACCACCAGTCACACTACATGTCACCCCTCCTGGCCCTGTCCAAATTACAAACATAGATCGAGTCTAGGAGTTCTGCTAGGATACTACCCTAAAACATGTCTATCACAAGTGGCTTCCAGTTGCACAATGAGAAATGCAGTAGGCGAGATCCAAAAAAGGTACGAGGAATGAAGGTGGTTTGTAAGTACAGATCACAAATCCATTGTGCCTCCAGCACTAACCAACAGCAAAAACTTAGGAACATGTATAAGATCAGAGTAAGCCTGCAGTGATACTTCCTCAGTGTGCTCTCCTCCAGCACTTTGTGACTGAAACAAAACTGAACTCTTGGTATTAATAGCTCTCTGAGGATTCTTCTCAAAGAAAATGAACACAGGATTTAAATGCTGCATAATTAAAAAGTCAGTGAAAATAGGCTTTAGCAATTTGAATTATAAACAAGGAGCAAACCTATTCATTTAGAAAATGCATTCTACATCAAAAGAACATCAAAACAAGGATGAACAAGAATAGTGTCATTACAAGACAATATCAAGCTGAAAGCTAAGATCTCTAAGAACAAAATGGCACTGACGTCCTTACAGAAGGCCTTTGCTTGGGCTCAGTGCACACAAAACCAAACCAAAATGAACTTCATAGCATATTCTAGGTAGAATCTGCTGTGACAGAAATCAAAACAAGTAGCTAATAACTCAGCAGCAAAATGTAGATCTTTTCTATTTGGCAACAAAGTTTTAATAGCAAAGTTTTTTCCTCATTTTTTGTATGCCCCTTTAAGGCTTCGAAAAACCACCATAGCAGCTGCATCTTTGGGTCCTGATCAGTATTTTTGAGCTACTTGCTAAATCCATATTAGGAGCTGAGGCAGCTGTGGCAGTATGAAGAACTGTTCCATTCCTGAGTGGGAAATTCCATGAGATAAAACATTCTTGCATTTTGTCCAGCAGAAATACTGTATTTCCACTGAAAATTCCATACTAATAAGCTCACTAGTGGTGTTTTTTCTAGAAATAAATAAGACAGAAAAACTTTGACACTCTGTCTCCCATTTTCTTCTTACCCTCTTGCTTTTTCTTTCTCTTCAAAGTGGGAAAAAGTTGGTCAAAACAAAAATCTAAATGCAGTTTTCCCACTAACAACAAATAAATGGATATTCCTTTACTTTTGCCTTGATGTATCAAAAACATACCAAAGGAAAACCTGACACTGACCACTGAGAGGAAACACACCTAGTACAGAAAGGTTCTTGCCTTGCTCTGTGCTTACTCACAGCTCAGTCACAGCCACGTAGGTGTAAGTTTTAACCTCCACAATCTGACTCTTCCAAGAGTTCCCCCGCATCTCCAAACGTGACAAAACCATCATTCCAGTATTTTTATTTGGCAAATTAGGGAAAACCTGCAGAAATTATTTTGGAGCAGATGACAGAGCAATTCTGACTAGGACAGAAGTGAAGAAGAATGCCAAGTCTTCAGACACACTTCTAAAAGGCAGTGTAAGGTGCTGCAATGTAGAATTCCCACATTCTAAATATTACCATCTGATTATATATATTAGAGGAATATTGCTTACGTCATTTAATTCTGTTCTGCCGATAATTTCCTCATCTCCAAAATGACAATAGCACTGCCAACCTCACAGGGATCCTGTGAGGACAATGAAATAACTTTGCAGAGCCCCTACACCAGGCAAACATTAAATGAAGATTAAGAGACTCTATCATCACCCTATAGCCTCCTCATATGTCAGAGAAACATATAGGGCTCCTGGCATGAAAAACAGCCCTATTTATTCTCATTTGTAAATACTGCTGTTATTGGCTATCAGCTACTCAGAGAAGCAAAACACAAGAACAACGTTTTGCCAGGAAGGTTGTGAAGCACAAGCAGTGAAGCTCAAGCAGTTTACACTGTGTTCATTAGATTCTGGGCAGGGCAACACAGGAAACACAATACCCAAAGACACACAGGAGAAGGATGGGATTGATTTATCAGTCAACAAATTCAATATAATTACCACTAGCTAGAAACATGTTAATTGAAGTACTATTTAAATCCAGTAAATCAGATTTCCTTTCACCAGGAGCAACAATCTTTGCTCTGGTGCTCTACTTTGGACTGACAGGAAGGCAGGGAATCATGCATGCCACTGGAGGAAGATCTGTGATTGTGTTACCAAAGCCAGCACTGATCTGGCTTCTTCAGATCACTGATCAACTTCATATCAGAACACAACCACTACACCAATGCAAGACATGAAAATATACAGTTTAAAGTCATATGTATAAGATCAAATTAAATAGGGAAAGGGGAGGAGGGGAGCACAGGCCAATGAATCTAATAACATCAGATCAGAATACATTTGGGTTGCAAAGCATTTAAGAAAAAATCAGGGGAGAATGTGTAAAAGGATCCTTCAGACTAACAATTAACTCTAGTAAGCCATACAGCAAGGGCTTGATGTTCAATACTAGCTTTAGAGGGAAGTATTTTTATCAGGTGGAAACTACAGTGAGGGTAGCAGATGACACAAGCTCCTCAAAAGCACTCAAACATCTTCTCTGAAGGAACAGTTCTATACAACAGTGTCCCCAAACCTTTCATACCCCATCAGCCATCTCCATGGCTTGGAACATACATGGGAAAAACAGAGGCATCTCTACAAGGTATCCCTGGAAATGGGCTAATACACAGGAGGCACAGCTTTACAGTAAGACACTGTGAAGTTCCCATTTCTTTTCCCCTCAGCCAACGTTGTGGCAGGAGGAAGAGCAGCTGTAATAAATACGGGAATCCCCAAAAAACCTAAGAAAGGCTTTTCTGAAAACACTGTGCATACAGTTTTCTATCCTGCTCCTTTCCTCTCTGGTGTTTACAGCCCAGATTACATAGGCACGCCTTATCACTGAAGACACACAACTAAATACGGGAACGGCTGTCAAGCAAATGGTTTGTGCTCTTGTGAAACCATTTCACCATTCTTCCACAAACAGGAAAATATTTAGCAAGAGGTGTGCAAACTGGGCACAGATGCAAGACTGCGATTGAAAGGTGGGTGTCATCTGATGAAAGCAGATCTAGGCAGAAGGATTCTGCATGAAAAAATACTTCCCTTGCCCTCCGGACTTGAAATTTTCTTCCTCTGATGTGAAAATGTTTGTTACTTTTATTCTGAAATTTTGAGTGTTTTCTGTTCACACTTCCATCAACAAACTGTCAACTGCAGTCACATATTTACAGTATTTCTCAGAAAAACCTATTGA
This sequence comes from Porphyrio hochstetteri, assembly GCA_020800305.1. Taxonomy (NCBI): domain Eukaryota; kingdom Metazoa; phylum Chordata; class Aves; order Gruiformes; family Rallidae; genus Porphyrio; species Porphyrio hochstetteri. The sequence continues at coordinate 108,956,873 of CM036907.1, forward strand.
CCACAGCAAAATATTCCCCCGCTTGCTCACATAGACCAAAGCGTTTGAGCCATTGGAAAATACAGCAGAGAATAACACATTCAACCGTTAAAACCCATTTACCCAGTTAGTTTCTCTCTAACACCCCTTCAGACCTTCAGTTCAATGACATGAGAAACTCCCAAATCTGGAAAGTAGTCGGTGTGCAGAGAAACTACTTTCCAACGGCTTTGATGTATTCTGGTGAGAATCTACATTACTCCAGAAGCCCTGGGGACATACACTGCAGTAATAAAAGGGTTGAAATTTGTCTTTATATTTTTGCACCACTAAAATCCTGCATAATCCTCATTTTGAAGACTTAAGTGAGACTTAAGCAGTACATAGCCTCATACCAGGTCTTCTTTGTGTTGGCACAAATTTCACCCAGGCAAGACAATATTTGCTCAGGTGCAGTACCTTGAGTGAGAGTTAATCCCTTTCATTTCTGACACAATAGTTATTATGTACAATAACTAATAAAAGCCACTCTTGAGATCGACAACCTACACATTTTCAATTTCCTCTCATGTACTCTAGCCTTTCATAAATTCCTTTGATCCTGTATAGGTGTCAATCTTTGCATGCATATAGGTCACAAGAAAGTTCATCTCACTTTAATAGCCCAGTCACCTCCAGATGCATTGATTTTAGGCCATTTCCATTTCCAAATTTCAATTTATCATCTTATTTCTGTCACTCCGCTATTCTTGAAGATGCCAAGCTACAGGGACCATGATTTTGCTTGGACTCTGTATGAAAGAGGAAAAAGTCAAGTCAAATATCAAAGTTTCTGTCTTGCCTGGCCAGTTGGAGATGCATGAGCTCACTGTACCCTCCCCTATCACAGGAAAGGTGGGCTATCTAAGGCAAGATCTGCTGGGACTCCTCACCAGCAATATTCCTGAGACAGTGATTGGATACAAATCCCTCAAAACGCAGAATCCAGTCAAGCAGCTCAAAACGCCATTCCTTCATCTCCAGAATGCTCACAGGCTGAGGACAGCCCATGAAATCTGCACCAAGGACTCCAAATCTGGGGAATGGCAGAGGGTTGCCTGACGCAGGCAGAAGAGCTCTGATGAATGCAGGGTGCTGCCTTGGGTTTCTGTGCAGAGTCCTGGAGGCTGAGCACAGCACTTTCACAAGCGTACAAGCTGCACCCCACCACAGCCAGGACCCCCTTCTCCCAAAGTAATATATCCTCCATAGTTTTCTGCCTTTTTTTTCCACAAACCACCAGATCAATGCACAGAAAGTCCTGCCTTCTTTGCTGTTTCAAACGGGACCAGATGCTGCCAGCAACAGCTTGTAAGGCAAGAAAGACTGGACTTAATCTTTTCTGGGAAGGCAAACCTTATAGAAATGTTTGTTTTCACTTTGCTGTTCGACATTCCAGCTAGTGGGAAGCTTCAGGAACTTGTTCCAATGGCTTGTTTCTCCTGCTCCCTCCCATGGCAAATTGAAATCAATATTTTTAGATTCTTGTCATTCCGTTAAAGACTCTCTTTCTCCCTCCCTTTCCGAGGTCACACAAACTTTGCTTTGGACTCCAAACTATTAATTTTTCACATTACTCATTTTAGGTGTCTGAAAAGCTTCTTACTCATCAGCCTGTAGAAGGAAGTATTCCTTGTTTTTGTATTATTTTTTAAGACAAATGAGAGATTCATATATCAGCAACAGAAATGAAGTCTCTTCCATGCCATTGCAACAAGGTGTCTCCAAACCCAATTTGCGGTCCCCCCTTGGCACACACTTGCCGGCTTTGCTTCCCACTCACTCAGAGCCATTTATTTCTGTAGGCACAGCAAAAACACGGTGCCAATCAAGGAAATCTGCGGTGTCTTTTTATCCATGTAAAGTAACTGCAGGGAACTGTAGAGAGGTTGAATTAACTTCTCACAGGCCACTGAACACTGTGCCGCATGTTAATGACTTTTGGTAGCCATAAACCTAATCTATGCTCTTAACTAGAATTTAAAAGCTGCACAGCCCTGTGCCAGCCTCCAGAACTCAGCAAGGACTCCTGTCAGCAACGCCTGGAAAAGAGATGAGCATGTAACACAGGAAGTGGCTTGTGAAGCAAGAAGCAGCCTTCCTCATTTACCAAAAGTTCCCTTTTCTGCTCAGCTCCTCTCTTGGACTCTTTTGAACTAGCAGAGGAATATACCAGTGCAGCCCTACCTGTCAGCAGGGAAGAATGTTTGCGCATCCAAGTCCTCTATCTCTCTACCAGAGCTTTACTCTTGGGTCTCCTCGGGCTCCTGATAACCTCCTGATGTTACCGCAGCTGTTTGTTTAACATAAACCCATAAAATTCTTCAGGTTGCCACATCGCCCTTTTCTCCTGTCCACACCCAGGACCTCCTCATCTTCTTACATACAGTAAACAATTCCCTGCAGGGTCCACATTTATTATGATAACTTAACAATCCCATTTAAACTTCAGCTCTGACACACACTATACAGCAAGCTTCAGTGCACTGCTGTCAGGTAAGACTTTGCTGATGCATTCAGACTTTGCCAATAAAATAATATTTGTGTTCTCACAACCATCTACTCAAGGCTCCCAGGATGCCATAGCAAGAGCTACAAAGTATTTTTAAGGAGAAAAAAAAAAAAAAGATAAAATAAGATAAAATATTTTTCACCATCGAGACTAAGTCTAAGCTTCTGTAGGCAGGGTAGAAGGTGGAAAGCGTTTTGCAAAAGCAAAAAGCAGATGTTGTCACAAAGCTAGTTTTTTCCAGCTCACCAATACAATTCCTTTGGTTCAGAACAAATCGGATGCAATCATGTATTTCTGGTTTGGCCCCTGGGTGGACAGAATACAGCTGAAATCCAGATGATCCACATTTTTTACACCAGGTAAGCCAGGATCACATTCATAGCAAAACAAAGCAATTTGCGAATGCCCCTATCTAGAATTCAGGTCTGAAAAACATGCTGAGCTGTTTGTGCTTGTTTGGAAACACTCTTAAGTCTAAGTCAGCGAGAAGGTCTTTACTTGCTGCATTGCTTCATGCCTACCTGGGACAACATCCTGTGTAATGGTTTGTACAGCTGAATAGAGCATTTGGGATGTCTGTTTGAGGTGTGGGTCCTAATTCCCCTCCCCTGCAAACACTTGAGAACATACTCTGTGACAGACTATGCTATTTGGTTATTCACTCAGTTTTCTCCCAAGCTGAGACTACCTTTTTGATAAATCCATAGGTCTATGTTTACACAAATGTGTAGGAGGCATACACAGCAAAAAGAGAGAAAATGAAAATACCATTAGCACTGTATTAACCACTATTGTTCTAATAATACAAGTATCTAATAATACATACCTTTCTGTAAGTCCACAGCCTATTTCCCAACCAAAGACAACATGTTGCCCATACAACAGCAATAAAGCTGTCATACCGCCTTCGGCTGTAACTTGCAATCTGTCCATATCCAATACTTCACTGAAAAAGAAAAGGTGCAGGCCCTAAATCTGGATGAACTGACTGGCAAAGGGCCGTGCTACCTAAAGTTCAGCTTATTTTTTTTTTCTTGGCAAAAGCACTTAAATCCTCTAATGTAGATTTATGTCATTTTGTCTGGGTGCTTTCCCATCAGAGGCTTCAGAAATTAAACATGCCTGCTCCACAATCATGGAAACGTCCCCAAGTTAGTGTGAAATTATTTTTCAGTTTGGGTTTGGTAGGGTTTTTTTGCCTCATTTTTTCCACCTCTTCCCTCTCACCCAAAATACCTGTCCTGGCTGAAAATATCACATACTATATATTACTCTTATGGCGAATTTGACCTGTGATAGTTAAGATTCTGCAAATGATTAAGACTGTAACATCTTCAACATTTATTATATTTCCTTTACAGATTTTGCTGCCATTTAGTCAGTCACGGACACCTGCAAATGCAATATCTTTAGAGATATTTTCCTATTTCACAATTTCAAAAAGTTCCAGACTTGTGATTCATTTTAGAGATAAATGGCCAGCAATAAGCTACGGGTTTTGGGGGTGGTTTCTTTTTTGGATTTTTGCTATGTTTCATGTTTCATTAGAATATACAACACACCCTGACAAACAGGAACTGAAAAAGAAAATACTGGAGCAGGGAGCTGTGTTTGCAAAGACGTCAGTTTAATAGACAAAAAATGAAAGATATTTTATAAAAACTATTAATAAAAAATATTCCCAAGCTAAACCAAAGCCAACTGCAGTATTTCTGCTCTACTTTAAACAATATTAGTTTCATAACTAATTATCTCACAATTACTAATATTTTTCCTTAATGAACTCTGTGCTGCCTCATCCTAATGAAAGTGCTGCAAGGTAATACAGCAGTTACATGACAATGCAAATAGGACCCATTCAATTTGCACAAAAAAAGGTTGCAAGGAGCAATTAGCACTTCATTAATATGATATAAAATGCTAATTTGCCATATATCCCAAGTGACTCAAAACTCCTTTCCATCCATATGTGCAAATAATAGTTAATATGATGCAGTCAGTGTATGTGGACCAGGTTCATGATGCATTAGCTAGAATCCTTGTGTCAGTTTTCGGTATAATAGCTATTAGTTAATATGAACAGTAGCTCATATTTAACCTATGACAGCAGTGTTAAATGATAAAAGGATCTGTTGGCAGCAATATCTCATAATTCCACCCCTGTAAAGTTCTCACTTCCTTGCTATCCAGGATGAAGTATTGGAAACTGACTTCTAATCTAATTTATAAAGCAGATTGAAATGAAGTGCTGGTAGCACTCAGCTCGGCTGCTCAGCATTTTGAGAGGCAAGATCATTCCTGTGAATTGCACAGCTCAGGCATTCAAGCACTCACTGGCAGCTCCTAATGATCAAAGTATTCAACTTAAATAATTGATTTATTTATACCAGTAAAGAAGCTCCAGGGGGTTGTGAATATTATGAGATATAATCACACCACTAGGGAATTAGAGACACTCAGATGTGCCTTGTGCCTGCTAATGCCCTGCGGGTGTGATTAGGATATCACACATCAAAGGAATTTGCTCTAAAATTTTTCATATAATAAATTAATAAAAATAATTTATTTAAATAATTCCACTGATTTAAGGGGATAGATGTGATGCAAGATGCAGTATGAAGAGGACTACAATGAAGTGTGCTGATCTAGGACAGTACAGAAGCCCTGACCATCTCCAGTTAACGCCCAGGTACCAGCAGGATACTCTGGCTGGCGGGTCCCTTACAAGGTATTAGAATCATCTCAAGCTTACTGCCTGTGATGAGCACTCACAGAGATTTTAGCCAACCTGCACTGTCTGAGATGGTGTAAAACAGCACTCCTTCAACAAATCCTTTCAGGAAGGGAAATGTTGATTAACAGTGACATACAAGGCATGCTGGCATGGGCAGACTCAGCAATGGCTGCAATATCTCATAGAGAACACAGCCTCTCCTGGCCAGATTTTCTTTTTTTTTCAGGTATTTTAACAGCTACCTTAATGGTTTCTACAGCATAACCATTGTAGACTACAAGTGTTTTACAGTTTTCAATGAACTTCTCACCCCAGCATACTTTTTGTACTTCTTTTTTAAAGGTGGGCCTAGAAGACTATTTCTGAGTTTTTCCTGATTCCTTATGGCAATTGTATTCAACTCAATTCTATAAGGGTAAAGTGGCATGGGAGAACCCAGGCAGAGGAGAAACATAAGCAGCACAAAGCAAATGCACATCGTGTTACAAGACTGTATGTACAAGAGCATTGGTGAGGCACTGGTTGCCCAGAGGGATTGTGGAAGCCCCATCCCTGGAGGTGTTCAAGGCCAGGTTAGATGGGGTTTTGGGCAATCTGCTCTAGTGAGGGTGCATGGCAGGGGGTTGGAACTAGATGATCTTTGAGGTCCCTTCCAACCCAAAGCATTCTTTGATTCTACATGGGCAGATTGAGCCCTACCTAAATATTGAATCAACCCTCACAAAGCCTCTGCCACATTCCATGACATGGACTGTGCTGTATCCTCTAGTGCTAGGCAGAAAAAAGTCCTCTTGTTGTGCACTCCGGTGAAGTTCTATCTGTAGAACAGCCTATTTATTCTGTGCATGTTGGAAAAATGAAGGAAAGAAAAGGAAAGAGGTTATAAAGAAATGTGTACAATTGTTTTCAACACAGCATGATGATGACATCGATGATGGAATTGAGTGCACCCTCAGCAAGTTTGAGGATGACACCAAGCTGAGTGGTGTGGTTGACACCCTAGAAGGAAAGGAAGCCATCCAGAGGGATCTTGACAGGCTGGAGAGATGGGCCCGGGTGAACCTAATGAGGTTCAACACTGCCAAGTGTCAGGTGTTGCACTTGGGCCGGAAGAATCCCAGACATAGATACAGACTGGGAGAAGAGCTTCTTGAGAGTAGCCCTGCTGAGAAGGACTTGGGGATTCTGGTGGATGGGAAACTTAACATGAGCCAGCAGTGTGCTCTTGCAGCTCGGAAAGCCAATGGTATCCTGGGCTCCATTAGAAGAGGGGTGGCCAGCAGGGACAGGGAGGTGATTGTCCCTCTCTATTCTGCCCTTGTGAGGCCCCATCTGGAGTACTGTGTCCAGATCTGGGGCCCCCAATACAAGAAGGATGTAGAACTGTTAGAGAGGGTTCAGAGGAGGGCCACAAAGATGATTAGAGGGCTGGAGCACCTGCCCTACAAAGAGAGGCTGAGGGAGCTGGGCTTGTTCAGTCTGGAGAAGAGAAGGCTGCGGGGGGACCTCATTGCAGCCTCCCAGTACCTGAAGGGAGCTTATAAGCAGGAGGGGATTCAACTTTTTAAAAGGATAGACAATGACAGGAAAAGGAAGAATGGATTAAAACTAAAGGAAGGAAGGTTTAGATTAGATATTAGGGGGAAGTTTTTACAGAAAGAGTGGTGAGGTGCTGGAACAGGCTGCCCAGAGAGGTAGTGGATGCCCCGTCCCTGGAAGTGTTCAAGGCCAGGTTGGATGGGGCCCTGGGCAACCTAGTGTAGATCCAGGCCTGAGGTTGGTGGCCCTGCCTGTGGCAGGGGGGTTGGAGCTCTGTGATCCTTGGGGTCCCTTCCAACTCATACCATTCTATGATTCTATGATTCTATGTAGCACTGTCAGGCTAATTGGTAGTGGACTGCATGACTCCAAGCTCAATTTAAATCCTGAAATTCCAAGACAGGAGAGACTTTTTAAACTCATTGAAGGAGAGAGACTGAATTTTGGGTGCATTTGAAGCTGATTTCAGATCTGACCTTTACAATAAAAATATGTATGATACGGCAGACATACAATTTGTGATGTGCCCCCAGATACCTCATTCAGTAGCATAAGTTCATAATGGGCACATCCAGCACACACAGATCTTCTTGAGCCTAAATCAGGACAGATATGCAAGGATGAAAATGGAGCGTATGTGTGGAAAAGTTGAAGACAGCATTGGGCTTTTCCCATGGGCATGAACAAATCCCTTGAAGCCTCTCCCTTTCTAATTTTAGTGATAGAGATGGTGCTTTTGCAGGAATTTATTCATTCTGTTGATTTCTTTACTTAGAACTTGCAGGACTTGTTTAAACAGCATTGCAGTTCTGGAGTTCTTTTGCAATATCTTTGCAGGACAAACATGCAAATCCCAGACATATCTATATTAGAGACAGAGTCATGTCACCAACTCTGACCCCAATTTAAAATTCTTATTTTCTATGACTGCCAACTTGAGCTTCAACAGCTACCTGATCTGAGGGAGTCCCGTGCTGACTGTGAAATCTCAGGTGTATCCCGGGTTAGATTATAACATGGTTCAGTAATTCTGATCCTAACAATATCCAATATGCATCCCCCAACACGGCTGCCTCTTAGTTAAAACTGCAAATACCAACAGTCTACCCTTGAAGCACACAAGTTTGCAAGCTGCCAGTGAAGATCAAGGATTATTAACATTGGCTCTCAGAACTGAAGGGCTTTTTTAAACAGTGTCTGGTTTGTTATCTATATCAGCCGTGACCTGTGTGTTCCTCTCAAGGATAACAGCAGCTGCAACACCTTGAGCAAACCAACTACTTAGGCGCCCAGAGAAGTGAATCACCAAGAGTTCACACTAGAAAGCATCCCCTGAACATCTCAGCAGTGAAAATATCTATTCATCACTGGAGACAAAACTTGAGTGTCAAGGAATGTAGCAGTATTAAAAGCTGAAGCTTATCAATATGCTAGAATTTTCCATGTTTTACTTATAGCTGCAAATATTATTTGTATCTATACATGAAGGCCTATAAAGGACTACAAAATTCCCTCTCTTTGCATACAATACTGCCCTTTGCTTTAGCTGAAGTGGGAGGTAGATAGCATTTCTCAAAACCAAACCCCAGCAGAACAATAAGCGACAGAGATGGGCCCACATCTGCTATTAACATAACAACAGCATGCAGACTGGCAAGGACAGCTGAGCTCAGAGGCAGGAACGTAACTGCATGCCAATACAGGTGTATGAATCACAGGACAAAGGTGACTTTCATGAGCAGGACCTAGCCTTGAAGGCTTGGCTATAGTGGTAGCAGCTAACACATGGCTCTGATGAGCCAGACCACCACCCTTCCTGGAAGGTAGGAGGAACGTCAAGGCTTGAGGTGGTAGTGGTTCATTTTCCCAAAGATACAAAGGTGTCATATTTGCACAAGTTGAGTCTCTGACTTGCCTCCATCCCTACCCACCATTGCAGGAATTCAGTCTGAAGGTATGAGAGACACGAATCATCATGCCAAATTACACCCAAGTGGAAGATGCAAAGTCAAAAAATATCTAGAGTTGGGAAAGAAACATTTCAGTGTGTAATTAACCAGCAATAGACCCAGCAAGGACAGCGGGCATTCTAAATGAAAAGCAGAGGGAAGTTCTCATCCAGTGAGCGTCTTTCCCTTCTGCAGAAAGCCACCCTTCCTTATAGCCTCTCTCACTGCCTGATTTCAGTTAGAAGCCACTCTCCTTCATCCCAGTGGTTGTGTCCCAGGTATTGTGAAATCTTAGTGCTGGCAGCACTTGCAGCTGTAGGAAGTCAGATATAAGCCCTAGTGCCACCAGTATGCTACTGACAATGGAGCCTGGCAGGCCTATTGCCAGCTAGGGCCTTCAGCACACCAAAAACTGTTAAATAAACCACAGTCTTGGTGATCAGCAACAGACTTGCCTACTCATTCTGCCTGGAAAAGACATTCCCTCCATTTGAGCTGGCTGTCAAAGTACCACTCTTTGAAAAGTACCTGATGTAACATGGCATCCTCTGCCTCAATGTGTCAAGCTCCTCAGCAAAAGTTCCAGATCTGGGACTTAAGTAAGAAGACTGAATCCACACTTACTCCCCTGAAAAAGACAGGAGGATTTTTAGGGGCACTGACCACTCAGCAGCACTGAAAAATGAGCAGTATGAGAGATGTAAGCACCAACACAGCTTGGAAGTGTCACTCCAGGCACCTATCTCCTGGTCTGGCAAACCCCTAGTCATGGAGGGAAACACCCTATGTTGTATGGCTGCCTGTTGTATATTCCTCCTTCCCACTCTTTGGGCCAGTTAGACCTTCATTTTGAGTAGAGGGTCTGCAAATTGAATAAACAAAATGTTAACTCGGAGGACAAATTCAGTCCTTGGTGTTAGCTCATAAAAATATACCCAATACCATCCAAGGGAGGAACCCAATGACATATTTCCACTTAAGGTAGAAAGAACATTACTTACCGTTTTAGGTCTTTATCCTGCTCCTGATAAAATCAGTAGGAAATTGTCTTTGGTTTCAAAGGGAGTAGAAAACCGCACTATAAATTTTAACCAGAGGTGCAAGGTGTTTTTTTAAATCTCGCGTTTTTCAATAAACTTATGAAATGAGAAAAGCTTCTCTGCAACCAATAAAAACACAACCAATGTAGAGCTCATTACTGCTTAGCAGCTATTGTACATGACAGAAGCACTGTTTTTCAAAGGGCACCCCCCCTTTTGATGAAGAACCACAATGATTTCTAGTAAAATGTTTAAATCTAACTCCTCATTACTCGAAGTTCCCCACCCCCTTGCCAGCCTGACAGCCTTGGAGCCTGTGAAAGGAGGAATGTAATGAGTATACATTAATGTTATGTACTTTCCACCGTTCTTGTTCTGGTGTGACCAGATTTATGTACAGAGTAGCTTGAATGTAATCCATCACGATTATACACAGCATTGGCTTCAACATTTCTGCAGGTAGCACCGTCTCCAAACTCTCTTACCTGCGGTTGTATGAAAGGAACTGAAATGTGGTGACACAATGTCCATTTGTTTTGGTGGCAAGACTCAATTAAAACAACATAACGGGGTTTAAAAAAATACTAATCTGTGAAAAAAATGTGAAAGTGAGTTAAGTAGAACCTTCAAATATTCCCTTGTTCAGGACAAGCTGTGTGGGCTGACAGCTTCTCCCAAGGGAGCAAGAGGTCTTAGAAAAAAGCCCTGCTACGAAAGGACTGGCTGTTAAGGCAAATCCCCACCAGTCGGAGCCCCAAGGAGGGTGAAGCGCAGCCATTGATGCCCAAACACAGAGAAGACATTGTAAAGGAAATATGGGGGATGAGAATGGCAGCGGAGGAAACAAAATAAGGACGGCCTCTAACACAGGGGGACAAGAAACCTGTGAAAATAAGAAACTGCTCTTTCACTAGACAGATTTTTATGGAAGAAAGACACATCCTATGTATATTTGAAAAGACGTGGCTGTTGGGCGAGGTCCCCGGGGACTGGACAAAAGGTCACATCACTCCCATTTGTAAGAAAGGGAGCAAGGAAGACCCAGGGAACTACAGGCCAGTAAGCCTCACCTCTGTGCCTGGGAAGATCATGGAACAGATCCTCCTGGATGACATGTTGGAGCACATGAGGGATGAGCGTGTGATCTGGGACAGCCAGCACAGCTTCACCAAGGGAAGGTTGTGCCTTACCAATCTGGTGACCTTCTATGATGGAGTGACAGCATCAGTAGATAAAGGGAAGGCAACCGATGTCATCTACCTGGACTTGTGCAAGGCCTTTGACACAGTCCCCCATCACATCCTTATCTCTAAATTGGAAAGATGTGGATTTGATGGGTGGACCATCCAGTGGATAAGAAACTGGTTAACAGACCGTAGCCAAAGGGTGGTGGTCAGTGGGTCCATGTCCAGGTGGAGGCCGGTGACAAGCGGTGTCCCCCAGGGGTCTGTCTTGGGACTGGTTCTCTTTAACATCTTTATCAATGACATCGATGATGGGATTGAGTGCACCCTCAGCAAGTTTGCGGATGACACCAAGCTGAGTGGTGTGGTCGACACCCTAGAAGGAAAGGAAGCCATCCAGAGGGATCTTGACAGGCTGGAGAGATGGGCCCGGGTGAACCTAATGAGGTTCAACACTGCCAAGTGTCAGGTGTTGCACTTGGGCCGGAAGAATCCCAGACATAGATACAGACTGGGAGAAGAGCTTCTTGAGAGTAGCCCTGCTGAGAAGGACTTGGGGATTCTGGTGGATGAGAAACTTAACATGAGCCAGCAGTGTGCTCTTGTAGCTCGGAAAGCCAATGGTATCCTGGGCTCCATTAGAAGAAGGGTGGCCAGCAGGGACAGGGAGGTGATTGTCCCTCTCTATTCTGCCCTCATGAGGCCCCATCTGGAGTACTGTGTCCAGATCTGGGGCCCCCAATACAAGAAGGATGTAGAACTGTTAGAGAGGGTTCAGAGGAGGCCACAAAGATGATTAGAGGGCTGGAGAACCTCCCCTATGAAGAGAGGCTGAGGAAGCTGGGCCTGTACCTGAAGGGAGCTTATAAACAGGAGGGGAAACAACTTTTTTACAGGGTAGATAATGGCAGGGCAAGGGGGAATGGATTAAAGCTGAAGGAGGGAAGGTTTAGATTAGATATTAGGGAGAAGTTCTTTACAGAGAGAGTGGTGAGGTGCTGGAACAGGCTGCCCAGAGAGGTGGTGGATGCCCCGTCCCTGGAAGTGTTCAAGGCCAGGTTGGATGGGGCCCTGGGCAACCTTGTGTAGCTCCAGTCCCAGAGGTTGGTGGCCCTGCCTGTGGCCGAGGGGGTTGGAACTCTATGATCCTTGGGGTCTCTTTCAACCCAGACCATTCTATGATTCTATGGCTTTCAAAATGCTACCTGGGCCATTAGGGAACTCCATGTTCTTACTGCTTAAGGCATGGAGGGAGACAAGAAGGCATGTTACTAAAAGCAAAACAGAAATGCAAGGAAGCTTCTTTGCAAGTAAGAATAATTTCAGTTGCACCCATCTCTGGTGGGAACAAAAAAATAAAGTTACCTCAAGTATTGGTGACTCCCCATTTTTATCCCCAGTTTTGCAATAGCCACTGTTCTTCGCAGAGTTCTAGGATGCTCAGGTCTTGTTACCTGAGGTCTCACTTTTCAAAAATGATTGCAGTCCAACCAAGTCATGTTTCAAAGCCTTTTCTTTTCACACACAAGGTACAATCATGAATGTGCTGCAGACTGTTAGAAATAATTTTAAACAGTCTCAACTGGGAGTGGGTGAGAGAGAGGAAGAAGATCCATGTAAGGAGCTTTGAGTCCCCAGAGCTGAGAGTAACTGCACAGAGCTAGGATTACCAACCATATCCTGGACTGCATCAGAAGCGTGGCTAGCAGGTCAAGGGAGACGATTCTGCCCCTCTACTCAGCTCTCATGAGACCCCACCTGCAGTGCTGCATCCAGTTCTGGGATCCCCAGTACAAGAAAGACATGGAGAAGTTGGAGCAAGTCCAGAGGAGGCCACGAAGATGATCAGGGGGCTGGAGCACTTTTGCTGTGAAGACAGGCTGAGAGAGTTGGACTTGTTCAGAGAAGAGAAAGCTCCAGGGAGAACTTACTGCAGCCTTCCAGTATCTGCAGGGGACCTACAGGAAAGCTGGAGAGGGATTGTTTACAAGGGCATGGAGTGATAAGACAAGGGATAATGGCTTCAAGCTGAAGGAGGGCAGGGCAGATTGAGATGAGATATTAGAAAGAAAATGTTCCCTGTGTGGGCAGTGAGGCCCTGGCACAGGCTGCCCAGAGACACTGTGGCTGCCCCCTCCCTGGCGGTGTTCAAGGCCAGGTTGGATGGGGCTTTGGGCACCCTGGGCTAGTGGAGGGTGTCCCTGCCCATGGCAGGGAGTGAGAACTAGATGGGCATTGAGGTCCCTTCCAACCCAAACCATTCTGTTATGCTATGATTTCTGAAGGGAATAAAAGCCCTCTGTTGTTGGTATATATTGTCCAGAGCCATAAACGGACTGTATTGAAGGTAATAATAATAACAATATAATTTAGAGACTGTTCTTCATTTTAGAACTTAAAGGTAATTTTACGTATCTGCAGTTCTCTATACGATACTGTATAGAAGACCTGACAGCCAAAAAGTCAGAGCAATTAGCAGGAAAACAAAAGACCTCTTCCCTTTTCCCAGATCTCACCACAAGGCCCCAGCATATCTGTACAGGCAATGCTGGGTAGTGATATAAGGACCAAAAGACAAAATAAACCGTTGAAGGAGGATTCAACACTAAGGAAAGACAAGGAGTTTCCGAATTTAGTACTGCCATGCTCTAAGTGTCTTGTACTGCTCCTAAGTTCTACTACATGAGCTATACAACAATAAATCGCTGCAGACCTGCACATGAAGGAGTATGTCTTGTGTGAGGTTGGATCTACTTGCCCAGAAATTTACTCCCCCAGAACCTTTTTTTCATTAAATAAATACACTAAGGGAGAAGAGTCTATTTGCAATCTCCATTCTTCCCAGTGAATTGCCTAATATGAGTGTTGTTCCCACAAAGTAAGCAGGGTATGCAGCTGTGGAAGCATAATTAAAAGACATCTGTACAGTTCTTGGAGTCCTCAAAGAGATGATGTGGCCAGCAAGACCAGGGACAGCCCATTAGCAGCCTGGTTTTCTCATGACATGAACTTTCTTGCATACCCCATGGCAGTTTCCATTAAGAGCATTGTTGCATTTGTTTAAATTTGCATTAAGAACAGTCATGCTTTGTTTCTTAGAAGGCAAAATCATACCAGCAATTACTTTACAAGATGAGCATCTCAGCTTTAATTTTAAAAAATAAAAGGAGCTGTGTAGCTCTGGTGTGTGTGGAGAGCTGCACGAACTACGTCGAGTTGGCAACACTGCATCTACCCAAGAGGTCAGAGGCAGCTCACAGCTCTCCAGGGTTTAATGTTAAGACAATGCCAGCAGGACATTGCAGGGAGGTGACAACAGGTCAGCCCCAAAGCCACACAGGGTCCCAGACTAGCCCTGCCCCGACTCTCTGGTGGCCTCCATAGAGTCTGTGAGAAGAGATGGGTGACTGATGAGCACTGCTCCTTACTTTTCCCATTTCCTACAGCTCCTGCGAGCTGAAGTTCAGCTCTCTGTGCATAGGTAAACAGAATAAAATATTAAGTTTAGCGGCAACAGTGACTAAAACAGCTCATCTCCAAACGCTCCCACCCCTTCCATTGTGCTGCACAGCTGTAACTGCCCCAAACATCACAGCTGTCTTGCACATACACGAGGCCTCAATCTGGAGACATCAAGACAAAGCTGGGAAAGGGATGAAGCATGCCTTGTTTTAACATATTCAACGTTTATTTTGGATCTTTACCCCCTGCATTGGCACTTCTGTACTCAGGTACTGACAGCGACAAACAGTGAACAAAGCTGTGCAGTGACACTGGATGGGCCACTGCAGTATGAAGGTTATGAACTTGCAATATGGTGCTTTTTGGGAACTCCAGCCACAGGCTCCGCAGCACTGCAGGCACTCTGTGAGCTGTAATAAATGGGGCAGAACAGATCATTAGCTACCTGACTCACAACAGATCATTTCTTGTAGGGGCAGCACGTATTTGTGTCAAAAATGGGTGGGCTGCTTTTGAAGAAATCACTCTGAGAGAGACAGCACTTTGCTGTTTGCTAAGGCCTCACACACCAAACTAACACTGTTTCCAAATAACTACCCCAGCTGACCACACAGCAGCTAGTACCTCAGTTGATGCCGATACAAGGAAAAGTGCATTAACAGAGGGTGAGTTTGGGAATCACAGACTCTCTTTTTTCAGGTTCCAGTTGTTACTTTATTACTATTACCATCTCAAAATCCCAGAGAAAGAAATTTAAAACAGATTATCAACATTATAGCAACATTTATGGAGCTTGGATGTAAGTAGAAAAGTTGTAAGAGGGGAAGACTTTGGAGGAATTACTGGAAAGTCAGTCTATGTGCACTGCTGGAATGCTTAATGTTTCTCCAACAAAGTTTCAGTTTAGTTTTACAAGCATGGCATCCTTTTCACATTAGCACATGGTATGTGAAACATCACCCCGCTTTCCCAAAATAGCAGCTCTAATGAGTTTCATGGTAGATGTCCTGCTGATCAAACATGGGTTCATGAGCAATACAAAGAATCAATAGGATGCTTGCACTCCATGCATCAGCCCAAGTACAAGCACACTGCAGAATGCCTGCCGTCTGCCCACACAAGCACTATTTGCTGGCTAATGAACAAGGAGACACAAATACAGTCATACGACAGCTCATTAATAAGTTCAGCTGAAGCAGTAACATACAGTTGAAATTGTCCAACCAAATAGTTCAAAATTGAATAGGCTGGATACAACTGTCTATTGGAAAAAAAGAAACTAAGGCTCATCAGTACATGGATCACAAAGCCTTTCTCTTCCAGTGGAGATACTAGAGAGCAAAGGAAAGAGACAAAAAGGCAGCATGCTTTCCACCTCTCCCTTGTTCCACTAAACGTGCACAAGCCGCTACAGAAGCCAGCACTAAGCTTGGGCTCCACATCTTGACACACAGACACACATCAGGTTTATACACAACATTGAATCCCTAATTGGGAATATTAGTACTTATCCTCCATACTTTAAGGCTCTTGTAACATGGCACAGGAGTTAGGCCAAGCAACACAGCTCATGAGGAGATATCAATTGCTGGTATAACTGGAACTTCAAGAGCACTGGAGATCATTTTATCTGGCTTACGAAGTATGAAAAGGCAGCCGACATACTGTGATTCCCATTCCTAACACATGATCAGACACAGCCTAGCTTTCTATTCAGAACATCGCTATTTTGCCATATGACAAGAAACCACACTTGGGCAAACAGAGAGAAGAATTCTGGAATGACAAAAAAGTCACTTTGGTCCATGACCAGGGTGAAGGTGCATGGCCACAGCCCCATCACGCAACTGAGATCCTGATAATGTGACTAGAGCAAAAGCATCCCAAGCTGTAAGTCCACAAGTCCTTCTACCACAGAGTCCAACATACTCCTATCATACAAGTCAAGAGTTTTTCACATAAGACAACGACAGAAGAAGGAAAGCCCCATCAAAAATCACAGGTCAAGATGCAGGAACTATAAGGCAGCAGAGATCTGGCTGGATGAATTATGCAGCCCAGGTTGGATGTGACTTACAATGGGACAAACCTACTGCAGAGAAACAACAGGAGTACTGCATATATTGCAGTTTCTAGGTTCCCACCACCACCCAAAGCAGCTCTGCAAGGTGACCTGCTGCATTCCCAACAATTTTGCCCTACGATATCTATTTCCCAGCAGGCAGGGACTAGGCCTAGTTAAAATAATCAGGTCCCGGCTCATAACATCTTGCCCTCCTTTCTGCAGTAGGAGCACCATTACACTGGTATGCACTGCTCAGCCTCTCACTATCACATATACAATTAAGTTCAGCTTCTAAAAGCCCTACCTGTAATTGGAGCCAGCTGCAACCTTTCTAACACATACTAATTGCCAGTAATGATTTAAGTGCAGTAAATTCACATGCTGCAATTGTTTTAAATACAGGAATCTCTCGTAGCTTTTCCCTGAGAAAAATCTGTTAATCTTTGCTGCTGACTTATCAAATCCTCCAGTCACCTGTTTGCCATCATTTTCATGAGCCGATAACGTGTTTATTAGAGCCATAATATGCAGGTGGAAGCGTAAAGGTCTCATTTGGTGGAGTATGAATTCTCTCTCACATATCTGTATGGAAAAGCTTAGTTTTACCATTCAGCTCTGCCTCCACAAAGAATAAGATCCAAAATAGTACCTTTTATTCTTTTGAAATAGAATATTAGTTCTTTTAAGCTCCAGTACCTATCTCAAAACACCATTTGAATCAACATGACAGGTTGTTTTTTGTTGAACCCAAGATATCATTACTTCCTATGGTGAAACTATCCAGCCTTAGTTAATTTCAGCTTAACTGTATTCCTCTTTTAATTATTTTCATATGTGAAAGCAAGTTTGATAAAGAAAATATCATGTGGATTCTGCAAGGTTGGTTTAAGAGTTCTTCCCACAAACTATTTTAGTTTCCTGCAGAAGACCTTACCAGAGATACTGCAAATAATGCATTTCTGGCAGAATAAACACAACATCTCCCTGGACGTTTAGCTCTCCTTTCTGCAGAGTTTGGGATATATGGTTGGGTTTTGGAGGGGTGTGATGGTGCTTGTGCGAATTTCAATTGTGTGAATTTCAGCAAGGCCAAGTGCAAGGTCCTGCATGTGGGTCAGCACAATCCCAACCACAACTACAGGCTGGGCAGAGAATGGATTGAGAGCAGCCCTGAGGAGAAGGATTTGAGGGTGCTGATCGATGACAAGCTCAACACAAGCCAGCAGTGTGCGATAGCAGCTCAGAAGGCCAACTGTGTCCTGGGCTGCATCAAGAACAGCGTGGCCAGCCGGTTGAGGGAGGCGATTCTGCCCCTCTGGCTCTGCTCTCGTAAGACCTACCTGCAGTGCTGCATCCAGCTCTCAGGTCCCCAGTACAGGAAAGATGCAGAGCTGTTGGAGCAAGTCCAGAGGAGGGTCACAAAGATGATCAAGGGGTTGGAGCACCTCTGCTATGAAGACAGGCTGCAAGGGTTGGGCTTGTTCAGCCTGGAGAAGAGAAGGCTTCAGGGAGACCTAATTACAGCCTACCAATACTTAAAAGGGTCCTACAGGAAAGCAGGAGAGGGACCGTTTATCAGGGAGTGCAGTGATAAGACAAGGGGGAATGGCTTCAGACTGAAAGAGGGTAGGTTTAGGTTAGACATTAGAAAGAAATTCTTTACACCAAGGGTGGTGAGGCCCTGGCACAGGCTGCCCAGAGAGGTTGTTGGAAGCTCCATCCTTGGCAGTGTTTAAACCCAAGTTGGATGGGGCTTTGGGCAACCTGCTCTTGTGAATCACAGAATGTTAGGAGTTGGAAGGAACCTTGAAAGATCATCTATTCCAACCCCACCTGCCAGAGCAGGATCACCTAAATTAGGTCACACAAGAACATGTCCAGTGAGGTTTTGAATGTCTCCAGAGTAAGAGACTTGTACTGGAGTACAAAAGCCTGTCCCAGTGCTCTGTCACCCTCATAGTGAAAAAGTTTTTCCTTGTGTTCACATAAGTGAACAGAAGTGAAGGTGTCCCTGTGCATGACAGGGAAGTTGGAGCTACATGATCTTTGAGGTCCCTTCCAACACAAAGCATTTTATGATTCTGTGAACAACGATATACAGTTTGGGGCCTATTCCACATATCTACTGCCTCCATAAAGGTGTTCATAACCCTTGCCTCCTCTGAGATTACAGGAGGAAAAAAAAAATATGGACCAGAATGTGAAATAAGGATGCTCAACCAAAGACCTTCAACTATATGAAAGAGAAATAAGTACTGAAGAAGTACTGACCAGCCATTCAAGGAAACAAGGCAGCTTTTTCATGTGAAAGAAGCCTGAATCCAAAGAGAAAATGCATGAGAGAGAAAAGCAACTGTAAATAAAACTCCAAGTGAAAAACCTAAATTATATTTGGGACAGCTAAACTTTCCAACTGCTAGAGGAATTTCATCTGAGTTAGGACTCCTTGACTTGGCTCCTCAGAATGTAAAGCAGGGGCCTAATTCTAGGACAGTGTGTGGTTTACTATAAAACAAATCTAGCATATAATAATTTCCTTCCACAATTCTCAAGACTTGTGGCAGAAACCCAAAACCTCTTCCATGATTCACATCCAAACCTCCCAGGAGAGAGGCGATGGCCAAATGGTTAGTTTGAGTGCATGAGTAGTTTGGGTGAAGTGACAAATGCTACCACACAGTCATACTGTGGAGAAGAGATGACCGCAGTTATGAGTGGACAGCAAAGCTCCACTGACAGTTTATTATTAGCATCTTGAATATGCGTAAAAAACATTTCCTTTTTTTAAGGTAAATAACATTTTCCTACCTAACTGGCCCATCCTCAGGGACAATTTGTTAGTCATTCCACAGCACAGGCCAATTCCTCTTTTCCATAAAGGAGAACAGAACGTCTCAGCAGATCCAATAATCCAACAGGCTGACGTTCTGAGGTGCCTTACAACTCCTAAAGCCTGCTTCTGTGCCCAGTAATCTCCTGAATCTGCATTTTATACAAAGTCAGAGCCAGTGCTGACCATGCCCAGACTAACACCTCCTGGAATAGCTTTCCCTACCGCTGAAAACCTTGCCAGAGTAAATAATGTACCAGTTTGCTGATGCAGCCTATTCCAGAACTCCTCCTAGTTTTAACCTTTCCAAATAGTCTCTGAATCTGAAAATACAACTAATCTGTAGCTTCGAAGTCAAATTATGCATTCCAAATGTCATGTTTGTTGTTAATTATCCCCTTTTCCTTCCTGGTTGCAGATTAATCATGGATCAATCCATCATATCACAGAGAGAAACAAGTCCCAGCCTCATGGACTCTGCTTACATTTGATCCTGATACAAGAGTGATCACTTATGTGTTATTTCCTTGTCCCCAACTGAAACTCTTGAATTGAAGAGAACACTGACAAGTACTAAATAACAAATACACCTTTGGCACAGTTCTGCAGGGAAAAAACCCTCTCATTTCTGCTAAAAGGTGTGAGCATTCTGGATTCACCAGTCTTTCTAAAAATACCTCCTAGATATCCCAGTATTAGCAAACAAAAAATTAGAGAATACAAAGAGGGGAAAAATGAAGAAATAGAAAAACCTTGCAATGTTTGAGTGTAAATGATATCACTGGAGAGATCATATTATACAGTTAGCTCTATCTAACCACCTTACCTAAAACTTGTGGCAGTTAGAGATAATTCAACAGTGGAAAGCAGAAAGCCAGAGGTATGCCTCAGGGGACTAGCAACATCCTTCTTTTTTCTCTTAGAGCAGTTCCTACTTCATGTGTGGTGTCCCACACACCCAGTGGACCACGAGCTCTGAGTGGGAGCAGAAAGCCAGTTATTCCTGTTTCTGAAGGGGAAGTAAGGGCAGAGACAGGAGGAGACAAGAATGGTGGTGACCATTGGAGAAGTAGAATTTGAAGAGCAAGATTTCCTGATTGAGGTTAGAAGAAAAGATGACTAAAGAAAGAACTATGTCTCCTAGGATATTTTCCGACACCTCCCAAAAACATATCTAAACAGCACTGGTCTTATCAGATAGAGGCACTGAGAAATGGAGGTGAGCCAGCGGGCAGGCACATGAGCAAAGGGGACAAGCTCTCACAGAAAGCTCACCGCAGAGCAGGGTGAAGCATATGGTACTACATACCAGGCAACCCCTTAAGCATGGAGAAAGGGAAGGAATACAACAGAGGCAAAGACAAGCTATGGCCTGAAACCCTAGGTGCAAAACATTCAAGGGCATAATGGATATGAGTTGCCGAGAGCCATTACAAACCCAACAGTGCTGACAGAAGTAAGGGTTCAGTCTAGGCCAAGGCACTCCAGCCCAGCTTGCCAAACATAGAATTGTCTCCATACAAACCTAATCAGCCTCTTATCTTTCTATCTGATGGGCTCTTAATTCAGTTTATCCCACCCCCACCCCTATCTCCCACACGTGATTAGACAGTTGTAATGTTATGTTTATACTTGCTATAAAATACCATAGCTGTAACAGCAGTGAAAAGGCCGGAGAGAATTCAGGACAAGAACCAAGGATTTAAGATAAATGCCTGGTTAATTGTCATTAATAAAAAACCCTTCACAGAGTGGCAAGTTTCTGTATGCTATTTATCACGTGAACTTCCCTTGAAAACAAACAACTGCTAGCCCCCTGCGGACTTTTCCAACAGTCACAGAAGATATCTAATGAGGCAATGTGTAAGAGACCTAATTATAAGAAAAAATAAACCTTGATAACCATCTTACCCACGTACAGCTCCAATATGACTCAGAGTTTATTTTAATAATCCTCATAGGTTAACACAGCACAGTCCAAGCCGCACTGCAGCAATGCAGCTACTGAGAGATCATGAAAAGGAGCTGGAAAGTCACCCACAACAGGATGCCTGACCAACAGAGGTGAAAGACCAGAGACATGTCATGGAGGGCTGAAAATAGCAGCCTTGAGAAAGCAGGGCTTTGCATTGCAAACCAGTATCATTATATCAATTTTGGCCACTTTGCTCTGATCACCTGTGTCAACAAGGCATTTCCTCTGTTCTGTACCTTGAGCCACATTGCTGCACCTGCCCTTGAGGGAGGAGTTATTGGATTAACCCAGCTTCCTCTTATCTGTGTTTACTCACCAAAACTACTCTAGAGAAAACTCCCTGAATCAGTCCCGGAGCTGCAGTTTCACTCATATGCAAAAACCCAGATGTAGCATTAAACATGCAGAGGCTAAAAAAAAAAAAAAAAATTTTAAAAAAATGACCTCATTGT
Source organism: Porphyrio hochstetteri (assembly GCA_020800305.1). Taxonomy (NCBI): domain Eukaryota; kingdom Metazoa; phylum Chordata; class Aves; order Gruiformes; family Rallidae; genus Porphyrio; species Porphyrio hochstetteri. The sequence goes on from CM036907.1 coordinate 108,978,633, forward strand.
GAGTAACCACCACAAGTCAAGCTGGGTGAAGTCACCGGGGATTTTTCTTTCCAGCACACCCACACCGCTGGGACTCTAGAGGGACAGACACCTGCAGTGCTACTGGGCACAGGCAAACCTTTCTTCTCCACTTTCCCTAAACTGGGGGAGAAGAAAGTGGGTAACCAACATAACAGACAAGGGAACAGGTTCAGACATGTTACTTTTGTTGCCTACACTGGGCTAATAGCAAAGTAAAATTTAAAAAAAAAAAAAAAAGTTGGAGTCATAAGGAATTCTGCTTCCTAGCACCACTGCTGGCTCTGCTCCAAACCCATGACCCTTACAACATGTCACCGTAGGATTGCTAACCAAGCTGCTGGAGTCACTGAAGCAAGAGAGAGAAGTCCCCAGATTTCCTACTGTGCATAATTTTGTATAGCGTGAGCTAACCATAAACCCCCGAGATACTTCTTGGTTTTCATCTTAAAATGGGCCCCAAAAAAAAGAAACATAAGAAAATAGAAATAAATTTTTAAAAATAAGTGAAAACCACACAACCTTTCACTTTAAAGCAAATAAATTCTTATGGCCAAAGATATCAGGCTTCAGCAACATTTTGGTACGTAAACCAGCCATTCACTCCAGAACTGGAAATAAAACCTCAGGGCTGACTGCCCAGTTACTGAGATGGAGTAAGATGCAGTTCCTAATGAATCTTCCCACCAAACAATCGGCTTCTTCAAGGTGAGCAGAGATTTCAACTGAAGCATAAACAGGAAACTGTTTAATGACAATCTCAAAAGGTTAGATAAGAAAACAGGTGCCAAAGTACCTTATATTTATCTACTTGGCTTTCACCTGCAGATACTTGTCACCACTTACTGCCTTCTTTGTGGACCTTTAATGACCCACCCTATTGCTTACAGAAGCTTTCACCTAAATCATTTTGCCTGCAAGAACTGTAAACTCCTATCTACTTATGAAAAACATGAAAATGCTCTCCTTGAAGGCAAAGGAAGATGGCCATTTCTCTCGTCTATAAATGGTATTTTGCCTCTGCTGAGGCCATTCTCTAACAACATAAGCCTGTACTTATGTCAAAAACAGTGACGTGCACCTTAACATGGGAATCCAAAAGTTATTCATTCAATACATCTGCTGAACCTTTAACATACTGATTTCTAAGGGGCAGAGTTCTCTTCTCAGCATCCTGAAGCTCAGGACCCTCTCATAGTGACATAAGGGCTAATTCAAAATTCACCAAAGGCAAAGCATACTGATCTAAGTTTAAAGTTGCATCTTGTAGCTTTCCAAGCCCTTGTGCTATTTCTACTGACAGATGAGTAAACCTGGGCAAAACCAGTCTACACCCACTAGAATGCCAAAGCACAGATTCGAAGAAATGTGCCACCATTTACCAAAAGCAGGCAGCAGAGTAAGGTATCAGCACATTGAAACATTTTCTCAGCCTATATTTCTAAGTACTTACATCAGTACTTCTGAAGTCCCCTTCTATCAAGTGGAAAATTTCTGAGATTCCAGAGGCCCACACGTGACTTGGCTAGAAAACTGCAAGGCCCAACCCTTTAGCACACAGGCCACCCACATGAAGAGATCACTCACAGGACCTGGGAGTCTGAACTCCCAAGCAAATAAAGAGTTTGATCTTGGGCAAGTATAGAAGAGCTTAGAGTCACATCTAGGGAGTCAAACAGATGTGATCCGAATACTTTGTCCCTTTGCTGCTAAGGTTTTGTGATAGGAGAAGACGGTGATGGGAACATAGAGTGGTGGCATAGGTACACTGGAATACTAAACATTTTGACTTGTAGGGGAAGAGGAGATTGCTCCCACCCTGGCAGTGTTTCAGGTCAGGTTGGATGGGTCTTTGAGCAATCTAGTCTAATGGAGGGTGTCCCTGCCCATGGGAACTAGATGGTCTTTAAGGTCTCTTCCAACACAAACCATTCTTGCATTCTACAGGAAAACACCATTTCTCACCAGGGGAAGGAAAGTTAGAAGTCAAAAAGAGTAGCTGACAAGCAAACAACACTTTCAAATAAAACCTGCTGAATTGAGACATTCTCCATACCTAGAACATACAATGTATCTAAGATGTTGTGATGCTTTTGTACCATATCATTTTCTGGTTGTCTGCAAGTTTACATAGCTGTAAGGCAACAGTTTTCCCTGATAAAATCATTCAGCAAGCAGATTTCTAGTGATTCACTCGACTTCTAAAATAAACACTATCACAGCTGATTATAAGCACTTACCCATGCTGTAACTGCTGTCATGTTCAGATACACAGGAGTATAACACTACCTTCAATAACAACACCAAGAAAATGACATTAGTTTTCTGAGTCAAGCAAGGTCTTACTTTCAGCTCGGGGGCATTCATCTGGCTGCCTGTAATATGGGAACTTTTGAATGTCATCTCCAGGCAAGCCCAATGTTCAGGAGAAGTTCTACAAATCAAAGCACAGACCATATGATTTTGATGACAACCCGTTCACCCAGAGACAAAAGTGCAGCATGCATGCAATCCCTCACCAAACCAACACCTTTATTTCCCCCTGCAATGGCTTATATACTGAAAAATAACAGTTGCTATTAACCATCTGTTTCTCACCCCATTGCAGCTAAAATGTGGGCAACTGAATAATTTTCTTCTTCTTGCTCTGCCTGGGAGATAAGACTGGCAGGAAGGAAAAGCATATTCCCAGCTCCTAGCACAGGAACAAAAAAGGCACCTCCAGCAAATGAGAGGGAGATGAGAAAAAGATTTTTAAAAAACCCAAAACTATTTCCTGGTAGAGATGGAAATGGGGATACTCTAAGCATAAGAGGGCAAAACTGTGGCCAGCAGTAACACCTAGAGTTGGGAGAAGAGCCCAGAGAGCCTACAGTGGGCAAAAGCATGATACAAGGATTCGTCAGTGTCTTCGGTTCATTTGGGGCTGCAGAATACACACTAAATAGTAATTTCCAATAATATCCCTAATATTCCATGTTAATAGGGCTCCTCTGACAGCTTGAGAACTTTTTACAAATGGGGTTTGGTGAAAGAGCTGGGTTGAATTCATGAGGGACACTGGACTTACTCTGTGTCATGAAGAGTGCTGGAGAGGCAGAAAGAGATGGATCAGGCAAAGGTACAGGCTGACTGTCACACCTGGGGATGGCCAGGGAGCACGGTGTTGGTCTGCACGTACACATCTGAGGGCAGGTGCTTGCTGATAAAAAGGCAGCATTTTTACCTCAGGGTAGCTAACACGCACGTCAACTTCCTTGAGATTAAAAAAATAGTGACTATGAGGATCTCACTGCAAGTTTTACCATGAGGTGACTTGCCAGGATGAGTGTTGTACCCCTGCCTGGAGTTGACCTGAGAGACTTTACCTCATGGTAAAAATAATTTTGCCTTCACTGAGCTTTTTTATTCAGACAGTTGACATGTACCTTTGTTACCCAGAGGAAAAACCACTCAGGTTTTTCTGACAGTGATAATATGATGATTCACATCTAGGTGCCCTGTTCAAGAAACTGAAACTATTTTGCACTGGCTCTGGATGTCATTAGTACTTTTTCTTCACTGACTTTCACTTAAAAGCAAATAATTTGACTGACACGGATGCATATGTGCACCAGACAAGCTTCTGCAAAGAATTTTTTCATGCACTGCAAATTTGCTCTTCCCTGTGGAACAGACACCACACTGGAGCAGCTGGTGAAGAACTGTAGCCCACGGAAGGGACTCACATTGGAGAATTCATAGAGGACTGTCTCCTGTGGGAGGGACCCCACACTGGAGCAGGGTCAGAGTGTGAGGAGTCCTCCCCCTGAGGAGGAAGGAGCAGCATCGACAATGTGTGATGAACTGATCACAACTCCTGTTCCAGGTCCCCCTGTGCTGCTGGGAGGAGTGAAGTTGAGACCTGGAAAGAAAGCAGGGGTGAGGGAAGGTGCTTTAAGATTTGGTTTTATTTCTCACTGCTCTACTCTGTTTTGATTGGGTAACAGTTTTTTTTCTAAGTTGAATCTGCTTTGCCCATGCTGGTAACAGGTGAGTGATCTCTTCCTGTCCTTATCACAGGAGCCTTTCATTGTCTTTTGTCTCCCCAGGCCTATAGAGTAGGGAGAGTGACAGAGCAGCTTTGGTGGGCACCTGGCCTCCAGCCAGGATCAAACCACCACATTACAAATATCTGCAGGTATTGAGCAAGCAGTGCAGTTTTGATTTCTGCACACAACCTAAACTTTTCACCATGTAAACTTCTCACACTGTCTTGTAAACAGTTAAGAGGAAATTAATACAACACATAGTTTTTACCACCATTACTCTGGAGGAATAACCCATCTTCTTATTTTAATTTAGAATAAACCTTATTGTTCAGCATTTTTAAAAAGAAAGTCAACATGCAGGTGAAAACCCTTTCATGCATATACAACCCCTTATTATTCTGCTCATGTGCCAGTATTGTAACATACTCAATAAACACTTATTAAACCTTTCACAAGTGTTAATTATTAAGAAGCAAGCTGATTTTTTTTGCACAAAGTCCATATTATTAAAATATTATCAGAAGCTTCCACACTAAACTAATTGGGGATTATTTTCATACTCCCTGCATTACCCAATACATATGCTGGGCAATAACTGGACGCGCTTCAGGGTAGGGACTGGCTCTTCCTTTTTTAAGAAATGCCAGTAGATAGAGATTTTTGCTTCTAATTCACTGTGAACAATGATCAGTGACTGCTAGTAGCAACCTTAATGATTTGTAAATGCTCCTTTACAAAGGATTTGAGAGGTCTTTTAACAAAAAGCAATCAAGGCCTTTCTGTAGAAATACAACATAGGAATTGGACTGCTGCTTTTAATGTGGCTCCTTCGACCAGGCAAGATACAACAGGCTGGTCAAGTTTCCTCTGACATTCTTTCACACTCTCCTGCCCCAGTAAAATGACCTTCCCCATTCTGCGGTACCACAAGCAGCTGGAGGATGGATACAACTAGTGGCTTCCCCCATTGCAAAACTAAAAGGTTGTGTATCTGTACATCGCAGTCAGAAACACTCGACATGTCTGCTAGAAGTGTTTTATACTCAGTGGTAGATAAACTCCCAACTGATGCCCCAGCATTTCCCACCAGACAACAGAATACATCTGCAGACACATCCTAGCCAAGACCCAACAACTCACATCTGCCCTGCATTGAGTGAGCCACCATTTCAAATGCCTGTCTCCTTTGCATGGCCACATTAGGACTTCAAGCAGCAAATCTCCAGGAAGCTGGGTGGTATAACAGAAGTTAAGCAGGTATACACAAACACAGCTTTGGGCCTAGATTCTCTCAACTCAAAAGACTAAAGCATTCCAGGCTTCCACTGAACGTTTTGGCAGAAACACTTTTTCAGCCACAAGTAGTGTAGTCATGCAGGCATAAAACCCACCTTCTTGTCCATCTCTCAGAGCACTTCGAAGGTCCAGAGATTATCATAGCTGATTAATTTATTTTCATTACAGAACAAGGTTATGGATTACACAGTTGCTCTGAGTTGAGACATGCAAAGACAATATTAGCAACCAATGCGGTATCAACGCAGTAAAATACGGCCTAGGTTTTCTGTATTTCATAGGGTTTGGTCATATTTCCAAACCTTACTGTTCTGATAGAAGAGATAAGAAAACTATTTTCCTGCTTAGAGCCAAGATTCTCAATGCCATTACCTTAGTGAAACATGAAATATTCCAAGAATCACACTAAAAATCAGAAGGGAAGGTCACTGACAATCTAAAGGAAGACCAAATCTACCATGTCACATCAGATCAACCGCTCAAGTCCAGCATCCCACTCCTAGCAGAGGAATATGATCACTGCCTCAGATTTAGAGAAAGACAAGAACCCCATAATGCACCTGGGCAATTATGAAATACTGTACATGGATAACGGAAAATCCTTCCTGATCCCTACAGAGACTAGCCAACGTCCTGAAATACGAGATTTAATTAAGCTTGTCTTATTACTTCAAATGTTACAACTGTTCATAACATTTTTAGGCCCTTTTCAATCCAGCACTACATTCACATTTTACAACCAACCATGGCATGAAGTCCACCAGCTCAACCTCAGGCTGTGAGGTTCCTTCTGTGGATGAATGGAATTTACTGGCCCTTTTGCCTCATTTTCTTAATGCAAAGCCACACCAGCCAGAAATGTATGGCTTTTCTGATGATGTCACCTACCTCAGTCAGTGACCCCTGAGTCCACATGACTGTCAGCCTGGTGATAGAGCAGGGTGGGTGAGAGAAGGTAAGGAAGTCAATTTAGATGGTGCACCAGGACTAGCAACACAGGCCCTTCTCAGGCTTGCTTAGGACGCACTGAGTCTGCCTGGATGAGAAAAATTAGGATTATATCCCTAATTGAACCATTCTTAATTTTAAAAAATAATTATGTTACTGTTACTTTTATACACTCTCTGGAACATCCTCTGCTTTCTGCTTCTGCAATCTCACAAAAATTCACTGTGAACATGTTGAAAGGAGCAGATAAGAGAGAAATGCAAAACCTTAGGCACAACTATAAAGAGAAAAGGAAGGAAGGAAGAGGGAAGGCTACAAGTTAATAATTGTTCAGAATCTGAAGCCTACAGTAAAGAGGGAAATAGTTTTGTTCTATTAAACAAACACCTTACTAATGACAGGGTCTCCTGCCCATTTCTCACAATCCTCTACATAAATTAAAATAAAAGGACTTGTAGGTTCAGCCTGTGCCTTGTGCAGTCCGTTCTGAAGAAATCTACTTCTTGAGGGGAGGAAAAAGGGGAACTGAAGGAGAAATCAATTTGAAGAAGAAAATGTTGCAGTTTTGGAAATTCTACTTTCTGAAATCTCTCTGTACTTCATATTGGAAACTCCAGAGTAAGGCAAGACCCTTGGCAATGCCAGCTGACAATCTGCCCCAACCACAGCTGGAACCCTGCAGACCCAGTGAGGCCAGAAGCCCTGCAGCCCACCAGCTGGCTGCATGGGCCACATTTGAACAGAAAACGGTTTTCCACAGGTAAAACTGAATTTTACCCTGGATAATGATGATGATTATTATTATTATTTTGAAGGAATTGTTTTTTTCCTGTAAATCTGTATGATTGAGAAGCAGCATATCAAGAAAACAGAGTGATTCAGAAGGCCACCAGGGCTCGAACACTTGCCCAACAAGCAAAGGTTGAGGGAGGTAGACATTTTCAGACTGCAGAAGAAAGAGCTTTGGGGGGGACTAACAGCAGCACCTCCCCCTCTCCGTGCTTATGAGGAGGTTATTAATGAGATGGAAGCAGGTTCCTCACAGTGGTGCATAGTGGGAGGACAGAGTGCAAGTTGTAAGATGAGGAGTTTAGAATAGATCTGAGGAAAAAGATTTTTTTCACAATTAAAGTAGTAGAAATCAAGCAGGGGGACAAGTTGCCCAAAGAGGTCATTCTTGGGGGTGGGTTTTCAATACCTGACTGGACAAGGCCCCAAGCAACCCACTCTTATCTATAGACTAACTCCACTTTGAGCAGAAGATTTGACAAAAGACGTCCTAAGGTCCCTTCTAACCTGAATGACCCAATGATCTTAAAATTCTCAACCTGCTCTACCAAACATGGATTTAAGAACTGAACCATTTAGAACAGATTCATTCATTCAGGTGCAAATCACATCATCCCCTTCCATCTTTTCTAAATTGTGTTAGAAGTCATTCAGTGTATCATCACCCGTTGATGCCTCTCGATCTGCAGTCTGTGTGACTAGAGAGCTCATCAAGTACTTCTGTTATCTGACACTTGTTTATAAACATTTCTACAGCATTCACAAATGCTGTGCAAACAGTGCACTAACCATAATGAATCAAGGTTCCCGGAACATCCAGAGCACAGCCTGCAGCCACCGACTCCCTGCAAGGTTTGGAGAGGCTCCATCCCTTCCTTTCAGTTGTCCTAAACAACAAAGGATGTTACCTGTGATACTGAGATCTCTCTCTCTCTCTCTACCACGCAGCATGGTATCAGTAGGCTTTACCTTGCTGTCCTTAGCTATCTAACTTTGAGGAGCAAGTGGAGGAAACAGGGCAATCCTTTTTAGGCACTGAATACTTTTCTTGCTGTTAGCATCAGGCTTGTGAAATTCGTGGATATCAATCAATCAATCAATCACATAGTATCTAATGAAACATAGAATATGACAAGCTTTCAGTGGTCTTGATTGAGATCAGCCTCTGAAATGAGGACTTTCAGCACACAACAATGAATACATTGGTCCTGAGGTCATTAAAGCCCAACACCAAGTATATGAAGTCACTGCAAAGATTTTAATAAAACTTTACAGCCCTTTGAGCATCCAAACAGAGCAGGAACAGCAGATTGCTCTGATTTTCTCTGTTTGGCAAAGCAACACATCAAGAATATGAATCCAGGGAACAACAAATGTACAGCCTACAGACCTTTGTCTGTCCTATACAACCATGGTAATTGAGCACATCACACTCTTCACTGTACTGATCCCCGTAACACCTCTGCAAAGTAAACACAACACCCCTGTTTTACAGATGTTGAAGTGAGGCACCAGAAAATTTGTATGGAGAATTGAATCCATGTCTTCCAAATCCCAAGCGAGTGTCCAGACCTGGCAGACACTATTAACATGTATTTCCTTACAAAAATTAAGGTCTTCTCATCCTCAGAAAAGGTCTGCAAAGGTTTTCAAATGTTTATTTTTCTCTCAATTTACCAAGACTTCACTATGTCAAAATTTAGACAAGCATGTGACTGAAATGTAACCCAATAAATATTCAATCTAGATCACTTTTGAACACCATCAATTCATATTTTTAAAAATTTTTAATTGTATATGCTTTTTCTACCTTTTTATTTCCATTTGTGAACAGCAAGAATAAACATTTGCTTGTTGAATAATGCAGAGTATGAGGTGGTGGTGTCTAGAAACTGCAAGATTAGACAAGTAAAATCTACCACAACACCTGCTGCTCTTCTAGATGCCCCACACGCAGCATTTTTAGTAAGAATTACTGAGTCAAGAGATGTCTAATTAACACTTAGTCCTTGTGCTTTCCGAGTCTGACCCAGGTGCAGCAGTGAATATGCTCGCTGAAGTTTCAGTTTTCTAGCTTTCTGGTTTTAATGAAAAAAACCCTATTTTTCTGTCAAACAACAGTTTTAATGGAAGGTTTTTTTGAGCAGTCCCATTGCCAAGTGCTCTCAAGCCCCATTAATTTACCAAGTAAGGGCATTTAGTATCTCTAAGTGCTCGATACTTTTGTACTTGACCCTCCGGGATCAACATAACACGACACTTAGAGCCAGAAAAGTAGTTCCAAGTAGCACAAACCCTAAAAGTGTTGATTCACATTTGCTGGCAGATTTAACTGGGATGGATGAAGCATTTACCGTTGCCAGCTGTCGCCTCTGTCCCTCTGTTGGAAGCTACCATCCCAGGGACAGTTTAGCAGAACAAGTATCCCCTCTTGAGTCAGCAGGGTTTACAGCCTGAAATCAGCAGGAGCTCACATGAGATCAGCAGGCAATAAGCTCCCCTGGCCAGGAGCAGGCACACGTTCAGGTTCAGCCAGCCCTGTGGCAAGGCAGCATCCCAGCAGAGGGTGGGGAAGAGAGCTGGGAGCCGTTTCTCCTTCAGCTATCTCTGACTGAACTCTGTCACCAAGCACGAGTCAACACCCAAAAGCCGCTTAGCTGGCTGCGAGCATATAGTGCTGCTGGTTTATAAAAAGGAATGACCCTATAAAAATAGTTAGGGCTCAAACTTTCAGTGTGCACATCTGTTCTTGGAGACGGGCTCTAAGGTCACTTTGAATCATGGAATGAAATATACAGCTAGTGAAATCCAAGAAAAATGACTGCCTTTCCCCTTGTGTCTGAACTTTTATCTGCTCATCTGAACATTTTGCAAAAACCAACAGAAAACCTATTACAAAGATTGCTGGTGCATGAAATGATTGAGAAATACTTGCAGTTTGAAAGCAGTTTCACTTCCTGCCTGATACCACAAAGAAGCTTTTTAATAAAGTTAACATCACTGTTATTTGTTTTACATCTATGTACTTATTTTGTCTATTTTAGATTTCTTGAATACTTATGTTAAAAAAAAAAAAGGCTCCTAAAGACTGAAGTTCATGTTTTTTCATTGTAAGCCACATTGCTGATAATGTAATAATGTTTCTAATAATAATGCTTTGAGCTTGCACTGTAAAGCAGCTTTCATCCAAATATTTCAATGCAGGCTACCAATTTTAGTTAAGGTACCCAAATATATACATACCATTTTACAGCTAGGCAGACTGAAAGGATTTGTGACCCTCTTTCCTCAAGTATAGAGGGTGAAAAACTAGGTTGTGGAGTCCTGAGTTTAAAATACCCCAGGAACTATTAAACTATACTGCCTGTGCAACACCTATTCACAGTAGTTAAGCTCCAGAGCTGGTAGAATACTAATTAAATTAATTTTGCAAATGCTTCTGTGCTGCTATTTGTGAGGTTGTGTTCCATTGTGCAGACAAGCTGTTAGATAGTCATAAAAAATATTTGTGAGTCCTGAAAGTAATGAATTTCAGCATGAATAACTAGCTAAAGAGTGTCCTATGAAATGAAAATCATAACAAAAAGCTATCGTATGTTCCCTACTATTATTTTTGGTTACTTAAAATGTTTCAACTACCCACTCAAAAAGCCACGTGACCAGTATCATAATCTTGCAGGCTATGTCTCTTTCTAGAAACTACTTGCACTGCGGCCAGAATAAAAAGGCTAAATTTGCTCACTACAGTTTTGACCAATATAGTCAAATACAAAAGCAAGTACCGTTCTGACCCACAAGGGAATTGCCATGGGGATGGCTGACCAAGAGTTCTTGCTTTTCGGTCAAAAGGCAGGTCACTGGTTTCTATGACAGCCTCTTCCAAGGCTGTGGTAGCGTGGCGATTACTCGGTTAACATCGCATGGCCGATCTTCGCTAACACGGTGATACTTCAGCCCATGTTCTCCGCTGCATCAAAGGTCATGTTTCTTGCATCATCTTCTGAAGCTGTCTGGGGGCACCTGCTTTCTGTTGGACTTGCTGAACCCTGGGTCAGCTCTTGCAGGATACTGGCCAGCCCTACATAACTAAGCAATGTGACACACACAATAAAAGTCTTTTGTGTCTTCGCCATTTTTTTTCCAAAAGGGAAAGTTAGACGTGCATATTTAAACTCAGGGGTTTTACTCCCATAGGGCTAAATGAGTTGCAAGCCCCACACCAAAACACAATTCTGGTTAGTGACAAATGCGGGAAAAATGCAGTAAGATGGGGTGTGAAGTGCAGGAAGCACAGATGGTATCTGGGCAATTCATACGTGCTTCTTTCTTTCAGACAAAAATTTCTTTGCCCAGGGATAATCCCAGAGTGAGCTAAAGGGTGTGAAACCATAATGATGAGTGTATTCCTCCCATGTAGATAGATCTGTATAATTTCAATCCTTCCAGTGTAGCACACTAGAAGGTTTATGCACCAGGACCTGAAACAACTGGAAATAGCAGAAATTCTAGAGAAAAGTTTTTTCTGATGTGCAGAGGCTTCTTTCCCCCACATGAAGTCCCCACAGCAGGCTGAGGCTTCCTCTGGTCTGTTTCATCTCTCGTATTGCCTAGTGCCAACTGCCCTCCATCACAGCATGCAGCACCGCAGCACGTTTTCAGGTGGGAAGTGTCACTACGGGACCTGCAGAATCCTCGATGTTGAAATTCTGCTTTTATCCTTCTTTCTTTCTTTAAGCATACCATTTTGGTTTTGGTCCCTTATCTGACCATGCACTCAAAGACACAAAGATTGTCAGGTCAGTGGAGATGGGGCCAGGCTGGCAGTAACCCTCTGTGCATGCTGCTGTGTGTACGCACACACCTGGCAGGATGACCATGTTTCAAACTGTAAAAGCAAAACGCTGGCAGTGGATGGCCATTCAAGTGGAATATATAAAAGAAAACTTGGAAATCAGAGGACAAACTCTCCCTGGTTCAGTAGGGAAAAAAACCCCAGACTTAATTCACAATAAGGGACAAGGTGTTATAATGACAGGATTTATCCCTGTATGATACTTTTATTCTAACAATTCCCAGCACTTCCAGTGTCTATCCCAGTATATCTCGTATACCCACATCCCTCATCCTTGCATTGCAACCCACTAACCATATTCTTACCCCAGTACCTTCATATCCACCACTCCAGCTTCTCGGAACTCTAAAAATTCCACACAGACCTATATAGCATGAACATCTAGAACATACATACCTACATTCCTTTTCACCCATACAATGAATGTTTAGGCAACACTGCCCTGCTCTGAACCTCCTTCGCTCTCCAAATCTTCTTTTCAGCAATACCTAAGGTTTAGGACCAAACCTTCTATCTCCTTTTAGAAACAGATATAGGCACAAACTGCAATGTTTAGAGTGCTGGGAATTGCATCCCTTCATACCTACTTTCCACTAGACCTGAGTCCTTCTCACTCAGGGTATTAGCTTGGCTTCTCAAGTCTCTGGAGCTAAGAGCTCTGGAGAAGTCAGGCTGTATTTGTTCACGTTGTTTGGCTTACATATATAAAGTATATTTGCACCCATTGTATGAAGAATGGATGTTACTATGTTGATGGGCACCGTAACAAATAACAGGTTACACAGTAAAACGAAACAATCACCCATGCCATAGGAATAACAATCGGTAAACATGCTGGCTCCCTTTTTATGGAGCATTTCAGATTTTGTCTGGGTTTTACTGCACTGCAAGCAACATTTGCTTTGTGTTAGGTTACTCCTTTATTCTCTTTTAAAAGCAATGGAGATTTGTTCTATAGTTACTGAATTTTTACTCTTATCTTATATACCACTGTGCTATCCATATAAATGCAGCAAGATTAACCGTTCAAGTGTGACTAAAGGAATCTCGGAAATAACAGGAATAAAGCAATATATTCCCCAACCCCCACTTCAGCACACAAACAAAAAGTTGCTAAACAGTACAATCCGGCCAACATAGAAATCTCCAGCATTGTTCCCTTCTTGATAATGATTTTAAAGGCAGAAAAATTGGAAAATATCGGAGAAAAAAAAGAAGGCATAGACAAGTACAGTTATAAGGACAAAGAGACATTCTCACATAGTGCATTTTATCCAATTTCCAAAGCTTTTTCTGGTGTATTCCAAATACCTCCTCATTAATTCAACTAACAGGGGGAATCACAGTCTATTGATCCAGTTAGCATAGATGCAGGATATATGGGAGTATGCAGACACATATTCAACATGTTTTGGAAAAAAAAGTAGTTTTTAGTACATTCACCCTTCTCAACAGGGCTGTAGCAATGCTGCCAATTGTGCTGCAGTTTAATATAGATTTCCTATGGAAATAAATTCCACATGCTGATGGCTTACTAGCTAATGCCTACGAGTAACTCATTTATCTGTTTTGCATTTATCGACTGTCAATTTCGTAGAATACCCCCCACATTCTCATGTTATGAGATGGTGCATAGTACGTTTCCTCTACTCAGTAGTTTCCAATAACTGTCTTATGCTTCTCAAGGAAATTTTACAATGTTTTAAATGTCTTTATACATCGGCCTCTTAACTAGGATCATTACAGTCTTACTTAGTCTATTTAATTTCATAAAAAGTTTGTGAAGCAATAAAATATAAATGGTAAGCTCCTAAAATTACAAAGTATATTGTTAATATTTTTTGTATCAATTTCTTTTCAGAGAAAAAGCAGTTGTTAGGTAAAGACCAAGAAACATCATTGTTAAAATGAGAGAGGAATAGTTGTGTATTCACTTTCTCTATGTGAGCTCATATATTTCTGGAGGACTGACAAAGCCTGTTAAGGGTATGGTTTGGTCTGAGATCTAGTTTCTCCAGGAAAGCATTCTTAACCAAAGCCGGCTCTTCTTACTCTGCTTTTTACTCTACTCCAGCAAGACTTCACCTGGGAGATTTGCAGCTCAGAAACAGCCTGAAGTCTCACATTAAGGAAGCATATCTAGGGAGACCAATTTCCCTTCTGTATTATCAGCACTCTTCAAGTACGTGATAATTATAGGTCAGGGCCTGATTCTCAGCTTACCGCAACAATAGGAAACTCTATTAATTGTCCACTGAGTTGCTCACAATACAATAGAGATTTCCAAACCCTACAATCAATTAAGATAAATATTACTGTTTTGTGAATGACCTTGTGTGGATCTTGATGACCATATGTTTGAATTCTAAACATGCATCCTGGACATCAAACATCAGTATGTTTTTTTCCAACAAATTGTGAAAGTGGTTTAGTTAAAAGCAACATTTGGTAAAAAGTCCTTTAGTGGATGAATTTCTGCACTTAACAGAAAGCAAGAAAACAATTGTTTCCTGTAATTGGACAGTTTGATTAGAGGCAGGTGGTGTAGAGCTGAGAAAACTGGAGCCACAAAGCCAATTTTAGCATCAAGCATATTTCCTTTAGGATCCAGAAGCATAACATGTAAATTGCTCTCCCCCCAACCCCCCTAGAAAAAAAAAAAAAAAAGTAAATTTAGTTCCTTTTTATTATCCCTTCAGGTACTCTATCCATAGGAGAAGTTTGCAGCTCAGAAAGATGTGCATACTTGATGTTCATAACGCACAATGTACACAGAATCACAGCTATAGAAAGAGCGTAGATGTAAGAGAAAAAAAAAAAGTCTTTAAGATTTCCTTGAAAAGGCAGGCAAGAGATATGGTGAGGATTTGTTCTTGTACACCCCAATTCAAACAGCACACCTTCACTAAACCATTATCAATGCTAGCTGTATTATTTACTATTTTTACTATCGGTGCACTAAGGAGTACAGTGATGGACCCCTGCACTGGGCACCATACAAAAGAAGCATCTTTGACTGTAATGAAATTAAATTTCATTCAACTGTTGATGAAATGTAAGTGGGTATCAATTTCAATTACTGCATATGTAAATACAATAACTAGGTCTACACAACCAGCCTCAACACAAATTATGCCAGACACCATACCTAATCAAGGAGAAACTAAAGTCCTGCCATGGGATAAGAAACAGGGTGACCATTTTACACACGGCAGATTTAAAATATACAGAACAGCTACGACTGAACAGAGATACAATTAGTTTTTCTTCTTCATAGTCCATGTCACGTTCATCATTCATGTAAGTATGGTTTAAACAACGGAAGGATGAAAAACCCAGCAACAAATTTGCTGTGGGTGGAGACCAACATGTAACTTTGGTCAGTATTCAGTGCAAGAAGTAAGTCTGAACAAAAGAAACTTGCTCCTCAGAGGATGACAACACATCAAGGATTGCCAGTGCCACCAAACCTCTCTGGAAGCTGACTCCTCATGCAGTGAGATGGGAGATGCTTGTCACTCCCGTTCTGACGTGGTACAGAGGACATGATCTCATCCCACCCGCTCAACTGAGAGCCCGCTGCACATCTCAACAGCAAGTGAGAACAGAGAAGCAATCCAAGCGGCACTGCGTTCACAGCACTTCTCAGCTGGGCCCTGTGCGTGGGAGGAGGAAGCCGTCTTGGTTAGCTGTCACCCAGAGCGACTGTGAGCGATTGCACACTCCCACTCCCACCACCTGCATCCTACTCAAGCGAGCTACACCTCTGATCTGGACTCAGACACTACGTGAGCACAAATTCTCCTCCCCAGCACTGCTGGGAAGGGGATGGGGAAGACCCGTGCGAACGGCAGCACTAAACCACTAAGCACTGTGAGCAACATAGAGGCAGGAAGGAGCTGAGCTTCTCAAGTGCATGGCAAAACTTGCAAGGGCTACTACTCCTCAGCTTGTGAAACTTATGTACACAGTTCACAGCTGGGCGTGCTGTCCCCACCTACCCTCAAGCACCAGAGCACCTCAGGGCAAAGATTCATCCAGAAGCACACTGCCTGGTGAGGTACCTCGATGAAACGGAGACAAAGTTAGATGTGTTAGCACTGTGGTAACAGGGACAGCTGACACTCATGCAAAATACAGGAGGATGATATGCAAGAAAGGTAAGCGGCATCACATATGTAATGGGACAGAATGAACTGCTGCTTGCATGAGAGATGACTGACACACAGATATATACTGGTACCATTACAATAGCAATATTTTCATAAGGAAGTATTGAAAAATATCTTTACTGTACTGGGTACAAACATAGATTCAATCAGCATCAACCTCACATGAACATTTCTCCAGCTATTTTTCCCCTCAGAGGGATATTCATGGTGGGCAATACCAAGCATACTTACAGGGCAAGTGACTTTTTGCATCAGTCCTTGCACCTTTTAGATGAGGGTAACATGCTTTATATTCATAGAATCATACATAGAATTGTCTTGGTTGGAAGGGACCTTTCAGATCATCAAGTCCAACTATCAACCTAACCTGCCAAAACCACTACTAAGCCATGTCACTAAGCACCATATCTACATATCTTTTAAATATCCCCAGGGATGGCACCTTCACCACCTCCCTGGACAGCCTGTTCCAGTGCATAGGAAAAATTTCTTCACAGAGAAATTCTGTTGTTAACATCCAATCTAAACCTACTAAACCCACCCTGGCACAATGTGATGCCATATCCTCTTGTCTTACTACTTGTCACTGGGGAGAAGAGGTCAGGCCCCATCTGTCTACAATATCCCTTCAGGTAGTTGTAAAGAGCAATAAGGTCTCCCCTGAGCCTCCTCTTCTCCAGACTAAACAGCCTGTAGTTCCCTCAGACACTCCTGATAGCCCTTGTCTTCCAGTTCCCTCACCAGCCTCATTGCCCTTCTCTGGACACACTCCAGCATCTCACTGTCTTTCCTGTAGTGAATGACCCAATCCTCAACACAGTACTGAAGGTGGGGCCTCACCAGTGCTGAGTACAGGGGGACAATCACTGCCTAGTCCTGCTCGCTACACTTAATACAGGCCAAGATGCCATTATCCTTCTTGGCCACCTGGACACACTGCTGGCTTATATTCAACTGGCTGTCAATCAACACCCCCAGGTCATTCTCTGCCAGGTAACATTCCTGCCACTCTACTCCAAGCCTGTAGCACTGATTGGGGCTGTTGTGTCCCAAATGCAAGACCCAAAACTTGGCTTTGTTGAACCTCATCCCACTGGCCTTGACCAGCCTGTCCAGATCCCTCTGTAGGGTCTTCCCAGCCTCAAGCAGATCAACACTCCCACCTAACTTAGTGTCAGCTGCAAACTTGCTGATGATGCTCTCGATCCCCTCATCCAGGTCATTGATAAAGATATTAAAGAGAACTGGTCCCAGCACAGAGCTCTGGGGAACAGCACTGGTGACTGGCTGCCAACTGGATTTAATTCCATATTACACCCTCATTATTTATAAGTTAGGCTTCGTAATAACTTAAGAGTAAGGGGCAGCAGACATTCCAAGTGGGTTCTTAATATCAGAAAAAATTATCTCTGTTAAAGAAAATTACAAATTCTGAGAGACAGAAGTGAGGTTATATGACATCCAGAAGTGCTTATGTGTCTCTGACACAGCTCAGTGGTCAGTGCTAGTAACTTGTTAATTCTGGCTCAAAATATTCTCTGGCTTTTTCTTAGTTGTCCAAAAATTGTTTTTACTTTGGACATTCATTCTTCCAGAGCAGTCCAACCATGGTCCAGCAAGATGACTGCCAAACCCATTATCCATACAGCTGTGACCAGACACAAGGATTTGACATAACAGGAACAGTCTTTACCAACATGGGAAATCAAGCACTTTTTGAGCATTTCCTGGAGCTCACACCTCCCTAAGCAAGTCTCTGTGACATCCACTGAGGTGAGAGAGAAAGGGTCAATTCTGATCATAACATTCTGGACACCAGTCTGGAAGAGGCTCCCTAAAACTAGGAATCAGCTTCTCAGCACTGAACAAACTTAATCACGCTGTGTTACATTTACAATAACCAGTTGTTCTGTAAGGTTTGTAAGTTAAATTCTAATCACATCAGTCAATCCACTGAAATTCTTTGCATTTCCTCAGAGAAGTCAAAACCAAACAGATTCTCTTTTCTAGACATAGTATTTCTCATGCAATGATGCTGACTATGAATAATCAGATGATAGTATTTAAGCTGTATCACTATATTCTTCTTCAGTTTTTACAGCACCCTCCCCACGCCTATTGTCTCTTTTCATCCAACAGTATTTACCTAAATGATGCATAAACATGGGAACACTATGTACACTTGTGCAATTGCTAGATGGACAGAATTGGAATAAAGTCAACACAGATTTTAAAGATGTTTAGGCATTTAGCTCCCACGGCATTAGAACAAGACATCTCACAAAATCTGGTTATTAGACTGGGACTGGAACAGAACTGCATTCCTCTGTACAGCTGGAGTCTGATGGTCATGTCTGAAAAGGGCCTTTATCCCTAAAGCAGAGAGAAAGCAGGCGCAAATCAGCTGGAGTTAAGGTCAACAGCTATGGCAAAGGAGGAGGAACTCCCATCCCTGTTTTCCTAAATCTCTAGCAATTTCCAGTCCAAGCAGACCTCTTCTCTTCCAGGAGTGACTGACACTGCAAAATGCAGCCTCTTCCCTAATCTACAAACTTTCACTTGTACAACCCACATTTCTTGGCCCATCCTGTTGCAACAAGCATTCTACAATAGACATACTAATAACAAGAAAACAATGCTACTGAAACAGGTCCCTCCAAGACACATTTGTTCTCCCAGGAGGAGAGGCTGAGAGCGCTATGATCACATAGCTGATGTTACTGAAGGTGCTTTGATACTCCAGCGATGAGTGTGGGGCAGAAACACGCATAAAATAGAAACCACCCAGCTAACAATACTCTGATGTACTTTGAGTTTCTCTACGTTATCACTGTATCAGTCTTCTAGCACCTCCCAGTTTTCTTCTGTTGTCCCATTTGCCTCAGAATTCAGAGAAGCTGGTTAACAAGGCATGGGTTATATCGACCTTGAGAAATTGAGTTTTCAGGCGTTTCTATTTCATGATCACCTGTGCAGGTCTGATCCTGATCTTCTCTAGTAATTCTCTTTTCTCCCTTGGGAAATTTCTGCCATCTGTCCTCTTATTCCTTTCTGAAAGTGGAAGCAAAAATATAGCTTTTAGCAACATCCTTAGTAAATTATTTTACTTTCTCTCACAGGCCCCATCATCTCTTTCAGTAGCCTGTTATTCCAAACACACTTCAAGAAAATACATTTAATTATCTTTAAAAGTGAGTAGAGGTTTCAATTACCAGTTTCATTCTTGCCCGCTGCATATATTTATTTCAAACACTTATGCACGTTTCCTTTCATTCTCTTTTCTATTTCCATTCATTCTTTCTGTAGTGGATTGTCATCTAACGTAGAGCATTATAACAGGGCTCCGTTGTTCTAATTCAGCTGCTCATCCTTCAAACTTGCAGTGTGACCTTGTGTGTGCCAGAAAGCCTCAATAAGCTTCAAGTTTCCTACCTCTAAAAACAATGTTGTATGTTTCAACCATTATATTAAAATCACTTAATCAGAATAATACTATTTTATAAATGCTAAATCCTATTTCTATTTCATGCCAATCATGACAACAACATTAATAAACTACTTTGTGTTTACCTCTGGACTGATACATATGTCACAAGTGATTTTTCAGGCACTGGATTCACAGTGAATATATACATTTCACTTCGTGGAGACCTCCCTTGCTCTTGAACCCTTTACTCTCCTGTGTGACTTTCTCCTAAACTGCTTCATGAAACCACATGAAAACCTGCTAAAGAGAAACTGATTTTTTTTAAGGCGAGCAACAGATAATGTAAGTAACATGCTCCCCTACAGTGCTAATTGTTCTTGCTCTTTAGAGGTTTCGGGAAGAGTATCTGAATGCATGCGTTTGACCAAAGCATTTTCAATATGATGTAATCACATTGAAATGGGAAGGAGCACCTAGTGTAGATAACTGGGAGATAGACCCCATCTATTCATTTGTGGCTCAGAGATACAGAAAGTATATAACACTCCAATAATGTTGACAAATTAAAACTTGATACAATGTGTTTTGCTTGGTTTGGTTGAGGTTTTCTTTTCTTTTTTTTTAAACTTCAGTATATTATTCAAATCAATTGACAGAGATGGGCTATTCTTATTTTAGCTTTGAATGGTCTCATTAACATTCAGCTCCACAAATTCTAGTTTCTTTTAGCAACGCAAAAATGTCCTTCCTACTCTGAGCAACTCAACAAAACCTCATTTGGTTACTGCTGCTGGAACCTGTGTAGACACAAATCCAGGTGGCCTTTGTGCTTCATGCAGTAATTTGCTAACACCTTCCACACATCAAGCCTTAGCTACCTTTCCATATGTGCCAAAAATTCCTCTTAACATTATTTGCATATTAGAATATTCAAGAAATACAGAGTCAGACCCAAGGATAACAGAGTGTATGTAGTGCAATTTACTGGGATAGAAACATCTCAGTCATCATTTGTCCTTGCTTATAGAAGGTTATATTAAATCTTCAACTCCAGTTGCTCTAGGAAACAGAATTGCCTGCTTGTTGCTTTCTACCATAGTGTCAGAGAGCATCTGCTCTGGGCACCTTCAGTAACACACATCTGTGGGAGACCGTGTGTACGGGGAAGAGTGTGAGGATTCTCATTATTCCATTGAAATATGAAGGCTGGATCGATGGCTTGATCCTAGCCATTGAGAGGACCGGAGCAGAGCTGAGTGCCTATTTCATGTTCAGTATTTCTTTCCTGTGACCAGGTAAAAAGGGACAGTGAGAAAACACAGCCATGATGTTCTGCCTCAGTAAACCTGTCAGGAAGAATGACCCACAGGAGGAGCGCTCCAGGAAACTTTGAAATTCTGCAAACCGTATCTTTTTCTCCAAGATGCACCTCACCTCTTTTTTAGTGATTTTTTTTCAACTGATTTGTGACTAGGCTGTTACAAAGCTCAACATGTGTTCACAGTTTCCATACATGCCTCCATGTACCTCAAGTGCTCACCACCAGCTTCCCTCTGTCTGATTGTCTAAACCTCCTGCAGAGATGTCTGCCTGCCCCTTCCCACTTACTAGTATTAAAGAGCAGGTAGGGGCTGTAGAAGATGCTGACTTCTCAGCAGCTGCTCTGTTTGTTCTCAAAGACTAAGCAACTAATTTTTTTTTCTTTTTTTATTCAGCATTGAAAGATAAGCGTATACATTTAACAGCAAGCAAGAGTATGGCTACTCAAATGGAAGTGTTAATGTTACAGAGACTGTTATATCTATCCAAGATGGATACCATTTGCCTTGCCTTCTGCAAGCTTCTTTCTTTGACTTATTATTTTCCTTCCTCCCTACATGAGGATATTTCCCCTGTGCTCTGTTTCACAATAATGCAGCACTTTCCAAGAGATTAAGGATTGATTTGGCAATATCAGGCTCTTCCACCCCATCTTCCCCACTGGTTCCTCACCCCTAGAACTCAGCTCTCAGCCAACGACCTGCTGAGACTTTCACCCTGCAGGCTGCTCTGTCTCCAGCCCACTTAGCTTCTGCTCCCCATATCTCTACTTGAGAAGTGCTGAGTAGCACAACTTGCTCAAATCTCTCACCTTTGCATCCAGGCCCTTTGGAGGCCTGGTCCCAAGGTACATCCTCCTGCAGTGCAACACCCACCTCTTTAGACTCACACCTTGCAGACCTCCTTCTCAGAAAAAAAAAAGGGCTTTTCTCACCCATAGACCTTACAGGCTCAGTTGATCCTCTGATAGAGGAAAATATTTAGAATATATTTTGCTGCAATATATTGTAGATAGTTAAAAGAAAAGAAACCCTGTGGAGATATCTGAAATCTAAACTCAGACAGGCAGCAATCTAAAATAAACTACAGGCAGTGTTTAAGCTTTGATTCTGCTGCCACCAAAGGCAAATGGCACCATTCCCATTGATTCCAATTAAATCATAGACTAGGTTCTCTTCTTACTCATCTTTCTTTTTTAGATGTCTCTATTTGCTTTTCAGTAGTAAGTTTTTATGCAATATGGTGTGGCTCCCATGACCATGAAATTTTTTCATATAAAAAAGTGCAAATCTTGGTATTATTTTTCAACAAATAAAGTAGGTAGATTTTTAACTCACCTAATTAGTGGTATGGAAGAAAAAGCAGCATGGTTTATTTGCTCGTGGTTTATTTGGTTTCAGTTTTTAGTTTCATCCTAAGATCCAACTATTTTCTGGACATTTCTGTACTTAAGAAAAACAACCACTCTCATATGACACTGAATAGTGACATAGCATAAATGCTAAAATGCACCCCTTTTGCAGTGAGATGGTTGTTTAAGCCTCATGCATCTATCTTGACCCTCACAAGCTTTATCTCAAAGCAGAACCCCCACACACACATTTTTAGTCTGCGCTTTGCACACATGCATGCAAAGGAAGCCGCGCTGGTGCACAACATCCCTGCGCTGGCACTTCCATTATTGTGAGAACTGCAGCATCACAAACTGTGCAGCTCTTTGCTTCCCTCTCCATTCTCACAAGGACAGCAAGAGGGTCTCCTGGTGTACATTTCAACGGTGACACAGAGCATGATACCGAATCTGTGCTGTGGGCAGTTCAGTTGCAGCTGTTTTGAGACATTTGGGGGTAAAGTTTCAATGTTGTCAGCTCCTGTGCTTTGCTGGGCTCAGAGTCCTCCTTCGTGGAGGTTATTACCTGCTGTCCTTGAAACTCTGGTCTCCCTAGTTACAGCGAAAAGCCTGAAAACATGGAATCTTAGAATATTTTTAAGTGTGACTCATGACTTTTTACCATGAAGGGCACATACTATCGCCTCCTTTCAACTTCCCTTTGTCTCTTTGCATGCAGCCAGCCGCACCTGCAGATGTTCAGGGAGGAGCGCTTGCACTCATGCACCCTAAAAGCAGCTTCTGTGTATGCAAAAGTCAGCACCCGCGTGCACAGGTGTCACTATTCCCAACGGGCGGGTGCAGGGGTTCTACTTGACAGGGCCACATGTGCATAAGCAGTTGCCCATTTGGGCAAACTAGTCTCTAAATACCACACTTTAGCAAAGTGGTGTAGCTTCTTCCATGTGTTCCCTCCATGGGACATTTTTGAAAGCAGTTTTACAGTGCTAGATAAACAGCTGTCTATCTCAGACTTTTTTTTTCCCACTTGTATCTGAATCTACTATGCAGAACTTACAGTTTTATGCCCCTTATGGATCCTGGGATGAATTCGCCCTCCTTTGCTCATCTGACTTCTTAAAATAGCGGAAGATGCAGATTTTTAGGAGATTAGACCTATTTCCTGCACATGTACCCAAACAAGGCATAGGGTACAAAGAGCCTTCCAGAAAAAAGTTACTGGCAGGCACAGAAAAAGATGTAAATATGAAAGCATCATTGTCTATCACCCTTTGGTTCATTTCTGCCTTTTTTGTTTAGTGTATAATTGCAGTTGTGCCATCTCACCCTCCACGATCAGGCCAGCCACTATCTTCCCTCTTTTCCTTCTCTTTTGTATCTTCTGCCACTCTTTCCCCTGAAGAAGAGGAAGGAGGGAGGATGACCCCTGTTTGATAGCAAAGGAGAACAAGGACCATAACACAAGTGAACGCTCTCTCTGTATCCTGCCTGAGTGGCTGTGCCTCAGAGAGTGGCCATCTTGGTACAGGAAACGCCTTGGTGTTTTTGTTCCACACAGCATCATCAGCATCAGATCTCAAAAAAAAAAAACCAAACCAAAAAAACCCCAAAAAACCACAGTGCTGTAATTCTGAGATTGTTGAAGAGAGGAGGATAGAGGATGCCAAGGTGAGCTGGTACAGGATCCTAACAGCAGGACAGGCAGCCCTAGCTCAACTCCTTGGGGAGCTGCTGAAACAGCCCCCACTGTCACAGAGTCCCTTCCCTCCCTGTATCTCCTGCACACCTACCCCGGATGGCACCTCAGGAAATGACAACCATAATTGGTGTTCAGGCTATCTATCAGGCATAAACAATGCTGTTGATGAGGGTAATTTTCAGATGAGTTGAGATAAGTATGTTGTGTTTTACTCTGACCTTCGAGGTTCATGCTCTGTTAACTGTTTCTCATGTCACCACTGAGAGAACTCAGTGCACAGAAGAACCAGCCCAAACCAACAGCCAGGGTAAGGCCTGTCCTCCTTACCACCAATCCTCCTCTGTCTCCTCCTCCTCCTCCGTGGCAGGGGGGGACACGCGGCCATGCCCATAACCATGGTGGCTGGGTTGCCAGCAGGCCACTCTGCCCTGCAGTCCCCTCACAAAAGAACAGCCCTCCTGACTTCGCAGCATGCCAGGATCATGTGGCAATACACAAACAAAAACCTTCTAATTTAAATTTGCCTTAAGGTTTTTAAAAGATGTACTAACAGAAATGTCAAAGAGCTCTGTCTCTCAGAGATGGCAGAACCGGTTAGCTCCTTCTCAAAATCAAAAGGCACGAGCTCTGCAGCAGAGCCACGTCCTGAGAACTCTGCTGGCAGAAGAGCAAGCTGGCTTCTTACATCAGGCCAATCATTCAAAACACCCTTGCTGCTTTCAGAGCAGCACAGAGGGAGCACTGATTGCTTTATAGTCCCTGGATCGTTTCATCAAGAAATGTCACTAGATGACGACACTGACACCATGGCAGCCTCAAGGGAACCTGCCTAGAACAGCCTCAGACACCTTCAGCATGAAGCTGCCCAAAGAAATCATCACTCCAGATACCTTTAATAACAACGCCTATGACTCAGATAGCACTTCTCATCAGTAAATGTCGAAGGTAGCTAAGCATCATTACCCCATACAGATGGGGAAAACCAGACCCGCTGGGCTAAGTGATTTGCCTGCAGCCCCGTAGCACCTGGCAGACCTCAGAGCAGAAACTAGGGCCACGTTGTGCTAGTTCACGTCAGAGAGCCAGTGCATCCCACCTGCCTTGGAGGGGTTACAGCTCGCTTGCTCCTCTGCGTGCAAGAGCTGAGTGTGACCCTGCAGATTCTTTTGTGCAGAGACAGGATGAAGTATAAATTTAACTGGTTAGTTTTGCCATTAAATACCTTCCACCAGCCTAGTTCCACCATGTAGTATACATGAATACAAAACAAAAGAGAATGTGAAAAATTGAAGTGCAAGTAGCTAAATAAAGTCAATAGTTGCATTCAATAAAGTAGCATATTTGTGATTATGGAGTTTTGCTAGACACATTTTTAAGATAACATCTTATTTGTACAATGTAGTTAAAACAAATGGTTAGCCTAATCAGTGCAAGGGTTTAAACAGTCTTAAGTACATTACCATAATCACTCATGAAGCACATGTAGTTTATAAATGAATTAACAGCTACAAATTAAAGAAGAAATGTCTGCTTTTTACAGCATCTGCCCAATTAAAAAAAGGTAAGTTGGGCATTCTGTTTTTCAAATGCTCTCAGCCTGTACACTGCGCCCTCTGCTCCTCAATTTGCCCAGGCCCCCATGGGGCTCCAAGGGCAGATCACGGGGGGTAGGACTGCATGAATGAAACTTTGCAATCCCCAGTGCTGAACTCTAGTAAAATTCTACTTCAATCAACCTCAAGATTTTTTATGTTATGTTGGGTTGGGGTTAAACTATTCCCAGAATTTAGGAAAGGCATATTTTTATTAATAGGATGATTTTACAGACCTGTTGAATCTTCACTGTGATGGCGGTGAGACAGTGGACCAGACTGCCCAGAGAACCTGTGGCTGCCCCCTCCCTGGCAGTGTTCAAGGCCAGGTTGGATGGGGCTTTGGGCAACCTGTGCTAGTGGAGGATATCCCTGCCCATGGCAGGGGCGTTGGAACTGGATGGGGTCCCTTCCAACCCAAACTGTTCTGTGATTCCATGGTTCTGAACTGAGCAGGATGCATGATTCACACTCTGTGCTACCTCATCCCTGCACCTCTTTCACATGCATTAAGCATAGGCGGATGACTTTTTCACTGCTCTGAGGTCAGATACACCTCATCCATGTGCTCATTCCCTTGGAGTTGAGGAAGGAAAGTGCCTATGTGGTTGCTCTGCAGTGAAGGAAGGAGCTATTGAAGTCTATACCAAATAGGCTTATATCACATCCTCCATTGAACATGCAAAGGCGCGTGCACATGATAGGAGTTCAGTTGTTTCATTTCATGGAATATAAAAAAAAGGGCTATGATTCTTGCAAAAAGTGACATAGAAAAAGTGAGTAAGAAGTGCTGACTGAGAATGGGTAGCACAAAATAGAAATCAGGAGACAGAGACAAAACAAGGAGAGGCACTTCTCAAAAGAACTGGTAACTCTGCTCCTTGCCAAAGGACATTTTAAATAGTACATGGTCTCAAGATGCAGTTACACAAATTCACAAGACAGACATCCATTCACTTCTGTGGCTTAGGAAGGAAGGAAATTTATAGGGAAATATTCCTGCATTTGCCATGTATACCCTTCCCTAGGCATCTGGTTGACCATTATCAAAAGAGCTGCGCTGACCATTTTATGTTCTTCTATTTTTCATTCTAGACTGGCACAAGTAGGAGAACTGCATTTTCCAAAATGGAAAGCAAGGGAGGACATTTTAGCCTGAGGAGGCAGGATGTTCTTTCAGTGGTTTGCTGCACAGCATGATCATGATCGCTTGAACAAATTCATTAACATTCCCCCCCTTAACATCCACCCCACCCACAAAACTCACGGGCAGCTGGTGTGTTGGGGCTGTGATAAACACCTCTTGTCCCCTCCCTAAGTACCCGAGCCTGCACACTGCCCTGAGGAGACCCGCAGGTTTGTTAGGCCTGCCCATGCTCCAGTTTCACTCAGGGCAATTGTCAGCAACTGTGTGTCGAGCAAAAGATTAGTAAACACTTTGCCCTCTTGGTTATAGTAATGCTACCTTTTTATGTTTTTTTCCCCCTACGAAAAAAGGTACCACTCAAGCATGTTTAGCCCTTCGCACACACTAAGTCATCAAAGGTGAATTTATCTTGTATTTTGGATTAACATGTTTGTTTTCTTTATCTTCCTGAGTAGGAACTACTGCGAGGCAGTAATCAGGAGCCTTGCACTAGAAGTCCAACCTTCTGGCTCAACTCCCTAGTAAATTTATGTCTTATTTTCATCTTAGGCTAAGGGCAGCCCAGTCACCACTCACACTGAGAGGTATTAAAAATACTTCTCCCAGTTCTCAGAGAATAATGTGAAGTCCCAAACTAACTGAACTAAAAAAGGAAAAAAAAAAAAAAGAAAAAAAAAGGAAGATAAAAAAAAAGAAAGAAAAAAGAGGAAGCCTTAACATGAAGAGCTATTATTATGTCTTCTCACATTTTGCTGTAGCTAAAAGCATGAGTTGTATATATAACTAATGCACCACCCACCCAAGCAAAAATACTTCCTTGAAAAAGTAAAGGCATGCCTGTCAGAGCTCATCCTCTTCCATTCAGTCTCCATTGTATATTTTTGTTCCTGTGATAAATTAGCCCACTACTTCTCAGGTGATTCTAGCATTTCAAATTTTATCACAGGACATACTCAAGTAAAATCATCAGTGCTTTCTTAAATTCACTAGCAGGCTGAAATCACAGAGCATTTACTATTTGGCAAAGCAAAACCAAAATGTGAAGGTAATGGGGTGAAAGTTTGAGGCCTGCCCTCCACTTGCACTCCGTCACACACATAAAGGTTTCCATCCTGGCAGCTATAAACACTATTTACCATCAAACACCTGCAACAGATTTCCAATACTCTCATGCTTGCAGTCTAGGTTAGGACATAATCCGTTTTGTATGCTAATACGTCACAGAAACCTGAGATTGCCCTGGAGAGTTACAGTTTGTAGGTGAAGCTGCCTGGTCACATCTTTCCTCTTAGTATTTTCATTTCTGTCTTTCACCTTCAAGAGTCTAAGTGTTCTTCTCAGTGTCAGTGCTGACAAATTCTTTTTTCATTAAGCATAGGTAACCTCTACTTCAATCTAAGCTGCAGTCATTTCCTGGTGTACACAGAAAGCCTTTGCAGCCAAGTGAAAAGGAACACAGAAGATAGAGAAAGACATCTCTCAGTCAGTAAAAAAGTGTCTTTGTGCCAGCATCTTACAATTTTAACTCTAGAACCATGCTTATGAATACAGAGAGCAAAACAGGGAGATTATACTTTCTCTTTTCATGGAAAGATGGCACGGTCTGTGAACAATTACACTTTTGGAAGGCAGTGGTGACAAATTATTGGAATTTCTATCATTTGTTAAACAACATTGAGCACTTCTAGACAAGATCAGACATTCAAAGTATTTTGAAACCTCACAGGTGGTTTTGCAAGGATATTCCAATAGATCTTGGATCCCTGCTGTGTACCATCACTCACATCAGGGTAGAGGACAGGTCTTCACACTAGTTTTGCTGCTTTCAGGATCTGTAAATGAACACAAATTCCATAAAGTTGGCACGGCTTCTAACTTACATGCAAAAGGAAACTAGGAAAAGCATAATGCCGTGCACCATTCCTGGACCAGGTCACCTTCCCAGTTATCACATGCTTCTCCTTCATGCCTTTATGATGCACCCTATTTTCTCCTTAACAACCCACCATAAAAACCTGGGCAGAGTGGGCTGAGATGCAATTCCACCACTTCTAGGGCAAGAGTTCCTCCAGTACATCTGAAAGATAGTGCTAAGCTGCATGGGCTCCAATGGAGAGTTTTAATAAGTATCTGGACTGAGTTAGAAAAAGTATAAAATTTGGGAGCAAGATGCTCTGGGAAGCTTCATTATGTAGATATTTTGTAGCAGAGGTCAGCATTTATATGTTGACATACATTAATCACTGGTATGCAAGGTCAAAATAAAACATTGAAGATCTCTTCTAAGATGTAGTATTTGAATCCACTCTCCAGCACTGCAAGGCATAACTACATTCAGGGATTTATGAAGTTCACAAAGTTCAAAACCATTCCAAACCTTTGCTGGCTTACAAGCAGTGATGGATGTGATCACACAGCAGAAAACTTTGGTCAGAGAGTTATGTACTGGTTTGGTCCGAAACCACAGGCATAACTGCTCAGCATGGGAGGAGTCCTTGGAATCAATCTGTTTGCCTTACAGAGCCTGTGTTTCCTAGGTTTAGGATGTACAGGAAGGCCCATGTGCTACTGAGCTCTTCAGAAAAGTGGGGTTTAGTTTCCCTGTGCTGATTTTTCTACCTTTGTTATGATACAAGTTTAATGCTTTTAAATCATGCAAATGTGTCTAGATATTGCGATGGGTGTGTGTTTGAGAAATCCAAAAATAAAATAATGTAATGCAGCCAAATACTTAATTACCAACATGTGCATCTGTTGTCAAACCATACGCTAAGTGAGTGGCACTGCTCATTAGTTCTGCTTTCAGGAGCTACCAGGCGTTCATGTCATCACTACCAAGAGTCTTCTGAGTCTGAATCATCTCCGGAAGGGACAGATTCTGTCACTCATGCAGTCACTGTTAACAAGAATGCTGATGGCGTAGCAGGTGTTTCCTCCACTTCTCTAAACCTGGAAAGGTTCTGGCACAGCTTCCCTCCAATTTTCCATCTTCAGAAAGGAAAAACAGTCTTTCTCTCCTGGCTCACACAAACAGACAGGCACGTTCCAGTAACTCAGGTATTGGATACAATTGATCCTATTCTCTCTGTTCTCTATGATACTATGTGATGATTGTGCCATGCTAGGTCCTCCAGAAACACTGCTGGTTTATCCATTCCAGTCCCTTTCCATGCAATAAATTTCTAGGACTAGAGAAACAGAAGGGGGGCTGCGACCCACAACATTAAAAAATATCCACTTGTCATTTACCTGACCCATTAATTCTGTAGCGTGTCTGAAATGCTCTTGCAAAGTCATTGACTATAAGCCCTTTTGGATCTTTAAGTACATCTGATGTTCTGAAGCAGAGTGAGAAAAACTTCCTGCTCTCTGTCCACCACAAAGCAAATGCCATCTGGCATTCAAAGGAAAGATCAGAGCATCACTACCAAGAAAACAACACTCAAACACCAAAGACCAATACTGGGGGAGAAAGGATCTGAGCAATCTAAAATATGGGTCACAGGTCGATGAAATGTTACAGTAAAAGCTCTAAAAAACATGGGTGCTCCTTGCTGCCTGAAAGCCCCACTGCTCTGGATAAGGAGCAAAAGGCCTTAATGAGCAGTAGAGACTGAATGAAGCTCCTTAGCTGTTGTGGTACTGAGGGACAGGAGCCCACACAGTCCCTTCTGAGGATTGCCCAGCATCTAAGCTGACTCCCGTGGCTTGTGCAGTCAGCATAGGGTGTAGAGTGGGAGGTGGTAGGGCACTGCCTACATCACACCTCTTTCTGGCTATGCTCCCCTGGGAGCTAGCTGTCTACCATGGGGAGCAAGAGCTGATCCAGCCCATGATGGGGACGCAGCAGAGAACCACAGCTGGGCTTCATCCCAGGTGGAGCTTTGCTAAATGCCAATTAAATCCCATGCCAATTTTACTCAGCTCTCCCACACTGTCTCTGAGCCAGCAAGGCACAGCTTAGGTCTCTTCCCTCACTTGTGAAATGCCTTGTGGCCACACAGGGCTCTTTACACAGGGCAAAACTCAGCAGCTAGCCAGCACTGAATGTGGCCAAGCCCAGGCTCAGGTTGTATCATTTGCATGGGCATAGCAATTCCAGGTTCTACCTGGGCTGCTACCACAGAGCTGGAGAGGGCGGGAATTCTTCCTCCCTCCCTCCCCATGTCCCACTTTTCTGTGCAACTTAAAGGCCAAAACAAATCCTTTTTCTCAAATTGCTGAAGATGGCTCAGACACTCTTTTTCACTCATAATTAAATACAGATTTTCTTTTCAGTACAGTGGCTCCCAAGAGCCAAAGTTCAAGCTGGAACATTGAAACTCACATTGCTTAAATCACCAGTGGGATACCTCCGGTACTGACACTGGTGTACCCAGCTTGGACCTGCTCAGGGTTTGGACAGCACTGTGCCCCCATGCTCCAGAGCTCCCCTTAGCAAGCTTTTCTGTCCCTGCCAGCTGTGGCAACCAACACTGCCTACAGCAAATGTGTCACATGTAGGTAGGTCACTAAATATCATGCCCAAATGCAACACAGGACCAGATGCCATTAAAAAAAAAAAAAAATCCTGTTGATGTAAGCACTATGCTTTTACTTCCCCAAGTCTGACAAGCCTCCTACACAGCCAGCAGCAAGCAGCTATTTCCCTTGTAATATCATCAGCCTCCAGTAATGTTCACTTGCCTGTTTCTAATCCCCTTTTGCAGCCCTTCCTACCATCCCATGATAAATCCCTTGCCCTCTACCATGTCACAGCTACTCAGATCTTTTCCTCTCTCTCCCCATCACATCTGGGGAGACCATTCTCTACTTCTTTCTGTTAACATTTTTGAAATTTATCTAGGGCTCAACAGACTTTTTTTCCTTGTCAGTGGTGGAGGGAGGAGGAGAGGGAACCTGCTGCTCAGCTGGCTTTGGCAAGCTGGGGCAGCTCTAGCTGAACTCCCCAGCCCTTTGCCAAGAACAGTCTAAATAGGAGCACTAGAAACATCTTTTAATGTAATTTGTATTAATGTTTTTGGAATCTTCACATGCACACTTGAAATGGCTTTAAAAACATGAAAAAAAAATAGAGGGAAAGGGTTGGCAACCCTGTGAAGCTCTATCATACACAGTACTGTCACAGGGAAGTGGCTATAGTAGGACAAGGATCTAAGCTGTTTGCATCGAAGGCCTATTCTTCCATCGCTTTATTTAATAAAATTGTTCTTTAAAACAACAAGACTGCTTTTAGTCTTTGGAGAGAAGAAATCTTCCTAAGCAAGGTCTATCAGCAGTGTGCATGTTCTTGAGGAGAGAGAGACTGTCCCCTCCAGGTATGTCCAAAAGGAATAAAAGGAAGACCACGCTGAAAAGGACCTATGTGCCTTTTCCCTTTCTAGCTCCTTTCTTTATTCACCTGCTCGCCCTGTCAGGGAAGCAGGGTAGGTCTCTGCAAGGCCCCTGTCTTGGTACCTACTCACATCATGAGGCCCAAAGAGCTTCTCAGAATTTCACTCTGTGTGCCTTAACTTCGACTCTGTTAGCATCAGAGATTTCCTGTGTATTCACTGGACTGATAGCTTTACCACCTTACAGAATCTGGCAAAGGAGCACTCAAACAGCAGTTTTAAGGAGAGCTAAAGCCAGACAGATTCCCAGCACCTTACTGTCTTCTCAGTCTTTGGATTCAAAGGGGTTGTAGAGCCAGCACTAGGGGATAGATCCCTTTTTGAGGAGCACAGTCTGGGTTTTAGGCTGATTTTCTGATGTTCAAAGCAGAATACAAACAAGGCCATGAACATTTCAGGTACAAGGGAACTGGAGACACTTCTTGCACTAGAAGTGGAGCCAGACAGGGCGAAGGGTTGTTAACTGTTGGACCTAGGGCATTGCATAGTTCACAAATTCACATCACCTTGACCTTCTTCCTCCACACAGCACAGCAGAAAGTCTTCATCCAGTGCTGCAAGGGGGTCAGATAAAAGCCCCATGAGATCCCTTCATCACAGAGGTCTGCCAGTGACTATCCCCAGCTTGGGTCTGTGTCTCCAAG
Source organism: Porphyrio hochstetteri (assembly GCA_020800305.1). Classification (NCBI taxonomy): domain Eukaryota; kingdom Metazoa; phylum Chordata; class Aves; order Gruiformes; family Rallidae; genus Porphyrio; species Porphyrio hochstetteri. The sequence continues at coordinate 109,011,312 of CM036907.1, forward strand.
ATCATCACACCCATCACCATGCCTGAGCTCTAGTCTGCATACAGCCAGCAGGTCTACTTTGGGACAGTGGCCACAGCAACTTGCAATCACAAGCCAAAAGGCTCTGTATAATAGCAACACTTAGGTTTTGAAGCATGAAAGGAAGCAAAATAATCTGTATGAGTAATCTAGATATACACGCACACTTTAGGAGGGAAAACAGATAAGAATCTTTCAGGTGAATTAGAGGGCATATACTCACAGAGAAATAATGCTTCTCAAGCCTACAATCATTTCATGATTACATCTACTTTCCTAGCCAAGGAATGCTGATTTCTATTTTTCCATAGCCCAACCCTTGTTCCTAGCATTTAGATAGGCTTTTGTATTTCAGTTGTCCCAGTAGGAGACATCATACTCATTCCAGCTCAGTTTGCATTTGACAAATTTCTCAGTATTTTGTATTTGTCCCCTTAAGTTTATTCTAGCCTAATTAAAGATTGCTAGCAATTAAAATTTGCTATATTTCTGATCATCTGTCACTGCTGTTACCATAATGGATCACAGAACAATTTATATTGTCACAGACAATATATGAATTTCACAAGTACTTAGAAATCCCCCAACGTTTGAAAGAGAACGTGTCAAAGCCTGTTACAAAAGTCTTTGGCCTCATCTTGTGATTTCTCCTTTTTGAGGAGAACCTTCTGATGTCCTCGCAAGAGAGAAAGGTTCCTTTTTTCTTCTGTCCAGAAGGAATGCTTTATTCCTAATGAAAAAAAACCAAAACTTGCCATACAAAAGTTGCTGTTATTTGAAGACTGTTTTGGGATAATACAAAACTTGCCTTTGGCTTTTGTAGCAAAACGCTGCCCGGTTCAGGACATCAGCTAAGTGTGTACCTCATTTACGCATGCAACCTAGTTATCTGCAGTAATCAAACTTTTTTCGCGCTAAGAGGACAAGAAGGTTGTACACACAGGCCTGCCTCCCTCCCCCATACTTCACGGGAACTGGGAGAGCTTAAACATGAATGACACAATCTGCACTTTTCTAGAAAGCAATGGGGTTTGTTGGGGGTTTTTTCAGTTTTCTGCCATATGCTAAAAGTGGCTATCATTTTTAATTTATTATAATATTTTGAGTTGTTTTTATGTGCTGTTCATTCTTTCTTCTGTAAAACAAGATCTGTGCAGGAAATTTGATAAAGTCATGTAATGTCTTCTATTCATTGCTACTAATTTCGCTCGCTGACAAATTAAATTCCAATCATCTGAGTCAGCCTCTAATTTCAGATCATCATCCCATTTTCCCAGTGTTTCATCAAATAAATACACTTGTATGTGTAACTATACACAGAAACCTAAAAATGATCTATATGACACTATCTAGCTTTGCAAATTAGAAGAAATTATTTCTTCTAGAATAAATTATTTAGGTTTCATAATCACTTTCCATACCACTTTCCAAAAGCTGTAGCATTACCAAACTTCTATTGTCTTCTGCATACAGAAGGCATTTTATTAGCTGAAATCCACTTCCTTGCTTCAAAGTTATCACAGCCTAAGACCGTGGCTATTACTCGGACATCACAGCCCAAAGAATTTCCCTGCAAGTGCATCCACATCGTGGTCCATACATGCACTAGTCTGTTGAAGAAGTGCACCGACCCTTTTACTCTTCATGCACTGTCCAGCCAACCATACAGTCCCCCACATCCCATCGTGCCGAAGGACTGCACATCTCCCTCTGCTCACTGAGCAGCCAGCAATGGGCTGGGTGATCTGATCCATTCCAGAAGGCAGTTCAGATCCTGGCAATACTGTTCTGAGACAAACAAATAAAACAAGATTTCAAGCCAAGAATTTAAGGAAAGACTGAAGGAACAGTAGGATGTGGCCGAGAATCGGAGACATATGGGCTATCTGCACTAGGCAACCAAAGAGGGCCAGGGCATGGGTCCAAGAACTGGTACAGCATCACCCCGCTGCTTGGCTGTCAGAGCAGTCCTTGGCACAGACTTGTCCTGCAGCAACCAGCTCTCTCTCCAACAATGCCTGGACACATTTCAGCAGTAGCCATTCCCAATGCACAGTTTGGACAGACCACCTTGTTGAGGTATGAGGGGAAGAGGATTTATGGTCAAAAGCCATGACATGCCAGCTGGCCTTGGGACCAGCAAACAGTTCCATGGCCTGTTTTACTACTGTAGAAGTAATCTTGAATACCCCAATTCATTCAGCATAGAGAAGTTCCCAGAACAGGCACTGTTTTTTACTAGGACTGTCCTGACTGCTCCAACACAGTGGACTCAGTTTCTTTGTATTCTTTTGTTCCATGAGATATTTCTGTATTTAATCTCCCCAGTCTTCATGCATTGTCTAGGCTGGTTTTTAATTGACCAGAAAATTAGATTAATGCATCTATTAGGCCAGAGCACTATTTCACCTTGATCTGGCCCTCAAAGTGAGATTGTAGATTGCATCTCCAAGCAGCAATCTACAATCTTACAATAGTCTCCTTCTCTCTCATTGTCATTCTGTCCCTGAATCTAAGCTTCTCCTATTGGATTTAATTCCAAATGCATTAAGTACAAGCTGAGATCAGCAAAGGCAAGTTATAGGAAAGATAAAGATCCTGTTTAACAGAAAAACAATTTCTGATTGAGTTAATACTACTTAGCAATTTTTACTTCAAAGTGAATTACAAACATGAATTAATCTTCACAATATCCAAGGGAGTTAGGTATCTAAGCATTGTAATGCATCTTTTACAGATGAGGAAAACAGTAAGAGACAAAATCACTTGCTCACTTAGGGTTCCTTGCTTTTTGAGCACTCCCACATAAAACCAAAGTGTCTCATGTCAGAGACCACGTGAAAAAGATGGCTTTCTTGCCATTTTTCTGTGACATGACTGTCCTGACAAAAGTTTTCACTGCTTGACTAATGCAGAAAATACAGACCAAGTTAGGAAAGGGATCAGGACAAGAAAACATGAGCAGTTGTTGGTGCCCAGCCTACAGCTCAAACCACTCATGGCTAGAGAGGTTCAGAGCTCCAAGGGGAGAAAGGACAAGTACGCTCTCAAGCAGAAACCTGCCTGCTATGGACCATGCGTTACATCTGCCTAAGGTAAAAGAATAGGTTTATATAAACAATGGGAAAAGCAAGTGGCTGAACAAACACTGACTAATAAAAGGGAGGTATGTTTCTGTGAATGCTGCCCAGGTGCCCTTCGCAAATCTGATCTCATAGGGACTTTCTTATGAAACAATGTTCAGCTTATAATGTTTCTTAGCAAATACGGATCAGGCAGTTTTCCTGCTTGGGTGCTTATCAATTTCCCTCTCTAAGGCTGCCGTGGTTCCTTCCACCGTGCTGTTACCCTCACACACCTCATCTTCACCATCCTGCTTAACTCTGTTGCTGCCCTTACCAGCCCTGGTACAAGAAGGGGTTTGTAACTAAACGGAGGTGACCAATGCAACCTTTAAGCACACCTTCCTTCCCTCCCAGAGCTGCAGTCTTTCTGATGCTGCAGTCTCTTGCCCGCCTATGGCTTGAAATCATTATGCACTGGTGGCAAACAAACATGAATAAATTAGAGTAATATTCAAATAAGGGAAAGAAAAAAAGGAGTAACAGGGAGGGGGACTAGGAAACCAAGAAAGAAATGCTAATTAATTCAAATAGATTGATTTGCCCTGTTTGCTTAAAAAATTAATTACAAAAACCCCTGTAAATTAAGAATTAAAAGCTCCCAATAAGAGCAGCCAAAAGGTTTTCCGCTGGAATCTATTACGAGTATCTGAAAAGGGATTGTGTCTAATTAGACATTATTTTGCATCAAGATGACCTCATATTATAATTAGAGATATGCTAAATTACTTGGAAATAATTATAATGATTGGATACCCTCCATGACTGCCAGTTTGGGAGCTTTCATGTTCACATTGATTCTACCCACCTCAGTTTCTTCTGCTCAGGAGTTAAATCTTTAGCAGGTATCTAACCTGCAAAAAAACAGTGTTCTTTAAAGCCTCTATCAGGTGTCACTTTTTTAAGACACAGAAAAACACAACATGCAAATTTTCATCTAATAAAACCACGACCTAAACATGTGGCAGGTACCCGGGCACAGTTCTTTGCACTCCATTCCCTAAGCAGGGCACTCACAATGCAAACAGAGGTTACTAATTTTACCCTTTACAACGAATATATCCACAAACAATCCGGGCTTCTAAAACACAGTGCTCTAGCACTTAGTTTAATTTTCATCTACACATTGCAAAAATATTAGCCCAAGCTCTAACAAGTGCCAGTTGCTATTTCAGTCCTATGGCCTGGCTCGGTGAATCAACTAAACTACAACTACTTCCCTGGCTACAGAAAGGGAGGCAAGACAAGGCTAGTGCACTGGGCTGCAGACATGCTGGGTTGTGTGATGTGGGTTAAGAAAACGTTAGTCATGCTAGAAAACATTCACAAAGAAACTAGGTCAGAAGGTCTGGTCAGTGGCAAGGTGAGAAACTGGGTAAGGCAAGAAATAACTACAGGAGAACCTCCTGTATTTCAGCATCTTTCTGATGCATGCAGACAGCCTGATGGATCGAGCTACATTGAGCAGAAGACACTGAGATAAAAGTGAGCCTACATACCCTGAAGTGCCACCTCAGGAAGGGAATAGCTTCAAAGTTGCCCACAATACTTTGAAAGGCACAAAGGAAAAGGACTTGCACAGCTACATCAGTCCCTGCATGAGGCCGGCAAATGACTCCAGCTACAAATCTGGCTGGCCAAATTCAAAGGCTCTTCTAGGAAGAAAGAAAACGATCACATCAGCCTTTACATCAGTGTGGCAGCAAGGTGGTCAAGATGGGCAACTTCATTTTTGTGGGAACAGCTAAGGATGCCATAAGGTGGGTACAGCTGGTATAACTGGTCTCAAGAAACACAATTACAACATATCTCCCCGCTCAGTGTCTGGTTTTGAGCCTGTTTCACAAGGCATGGATATAGATCTTCCTGAGGGCCAGCATGCAACGACTGATGGCTTTGAGAGGAAGGCTTACAGACATGGGCTGTGCTCAGCTGGAGAAAGAGAGCAGACAAAAATGGGATCTATGTGAAAGAGTCACCTACTGACAGGGCAACAAGGAGGATGCATGTGTCCGCAGTGAAGGGTTATGCTCTTCTGTCTGGAGGGTAGCAGTAGATATGGGGAGAGGAATTACTGAAGCTGTAGGGCAAAGCATGACTGAGAAGTAAGAGTAGAGCCCCCCAACCGGCTCCCAAAATCAATGGCACAGAGGGTGGATGGGAAGACAGCAGGACCCGGAAAAGCTCCAGCAGACTTTCACCACCCAAATACTCAGCAGAAGTGTAAGTCCACATAGCTCAAACCTGCAGAGGTCTGGGCACGCCAGAATCTGTGCTGTGCCTTGCAATTTCAGTGCATAGAGTAAAAGGAGAAATTATTTGTGCGGTCATGACATAGGCCAGTGTCTGAGCTGGGAAGAGAAGGCATGTTTTCCACAACCAGGCCCAGTGTCCCCATCCACCAAACCACAGGGCTCCACGTCTCACCACTGGCGTGCGTGGCTGTCAGCACCCAGCAGCCACAACTGCCGCAACCGTTTCTAGCACGGCTCTGTACATCTCTACTGCTGAGGAGGTTCAGAAGCAACACACTTAATATTTTGTGGTATTGACTTACCCATTCATCGTGTAGTGACATTAGCCCCATGAATAATCATAAAATAAAAAAAAGGATAATTAATATTTAACTTTGCCAGAGGGATGTACTTAAGGGAGAAACCATGTTTTAGAAAGAGCAGCTGATATTTGTCAGCTGGAGAACAGGACTAATTAGATGCATCAGGCAGTGGTGACATGAAGTTGAAAAACAGCTTGTCAACTCTGAAATGACTTATAGCAAATGATTATATATAAAGATGCTTTGTTATACACTCACACACAGGTGTGTTCCTCATTTTCCAAATACTTCCTGCGCCTTTTGTTCCTGTGATAAAACAGGTGCAAAGCAGATTTCCTGCTCATAGATGCACTGTAATTTTATTTTAGGTAGAGCAGATACATGGTCCATTTCTTGTGCCCAAACCAACAAGGTGTTGAACACCTAAGTACTCTCCATTCTCACTGATTTCAGTGGAAGATGGTCAACAACTTATAGGATCAAAGGCTTCATGTCTGAACAACATAAGGAAAGTGATGTTGGAGGGGATGAGGCAATGAACCAGGAGGCCAAATTCATGTCTGTTGTAATGTTGGTTGACTGCAGCCAGACAGTTCATTGATCATAGCAAAGGATTTGCCCCAGGGTGTTTTAATTTAAAACAGATTGACATTAATCTGAAGAACAAATCACCCAAATCCTAAACTCTGATCTGATGCAAGTCAGATGCAATATGACAGCAACTCAATCTCCTGGGCAGCAGAGCTGCTAGCTTCAACTTCATACTCATTTCCGAATGGTGTCTTGAAGTTCTTGAATGCTGCTGGAACAGGCCCAGGGAGGAATAATTTATCCCAGGTAGAGGTACACATCCTTCAGGACATGCAAGAGCTACCAGGAAAGTGAAGCTTCAGAGGGGAACGGAGTGCAGATACTGAGAAGGGGAAGGGGCTGTTTTAGGAAATAAGTGTGTGACTAATGAATGAGCAACACTGATGCTGAGCAGGCAGTGCAGAGTCATAAATTCTGAGACACCGGTTAAACTGCAATCATGGAGTACTCTAAAAAGCTTATTAACCTACCTAGGAAGTTGAACACACACTAATCGTTTGGATCGAGATGCTGAGACGATAAAAACGTTCGAGATGTCCTGGGAGCAATTTGTTTAACACAGTATTTGAGCTGTCACAAAAATAAAAGACAGCATTTCTCTCCATCCATGACAAAATCACACCAATACACACGCTTTGGCACCAGACAAGAATATTTAAGGCGATGTAGCACCTGTAATACATTGCTTGTATTTATAGTCCTGCTATGATTGGTTTCTAAAGAAAAATTATGTCCACAGACAGCATGTTTTGTTCCTCCTCGTTTCTCATATGCAAGAATGAAAGATCTATTACAACATACTCTTCCTTCCACCTGCTTTGATGAACTGCCTCAAAGCTCTCTGGGGAGACTGCTGCAAAGCCTGTGACTTAAAGAGTAGGCTCAGAAAACAGATACTGGATTGCAAGAGTAGACTCAAAGGTCAGTTCGGAGCAACACGGGCAGCAGATTGCAGTTCCATTTCTAAAAGAAAAGGATACCACTGTGGTACAGGTGATTCCCCTCCAGCCTATACCCTCACAAAGAAAAAACTTAACAGATCTGCCTTTAGGGACAACGTAAAAAGTTCAACTTGAAACTCTAACACCTGTTTTACAGAGACTCCTCCAGATTGCGCATTATTTAAAAATTGCACTTCACCTCAGCACCATTTCTCACTAAGTCAGTTAACAATTTCTATGTCTGCTCGATTTTCCAAACAGCGTATTTTGTTCTGCTCAGGTTTGTATAGCATGCCCATCGTTGTGATATCTCAACACCTCCCTGCAGTGTGACAACCCACTTCCCTGATGTGCATCTGTCACATGTTGATCTTTCTTTTTTTTCTCTCATCTCCTCCCAGGGAGAAATCTTCATAGATGAAAATAAATATGAATATATGCAGCTCGCTTTTCAAATATAGCTATATAATGCATTTATATTCTCATACATTATATATAACTTCTTAAAAATACGGTTATTGATGTCTGCTATTATATGTGCTTTCTGTACTGAAGGCAGAGTTGAAGAAGCGCATCTTAGCAAAGTACCTAGGTTTCTGGTAGGTCATGCATCTTACTGAAATTTATTCCAAAGACATGTGTGGGAGCCTGAGAAATTTTAATCTCCTGCAGAAGCAAAAAAGGGAAATATTTGCTACAGAGCCTCAGACGATCTATCAGGTATTCATGCAACATGCTTTGCTGATAAGCTCTGATATCTCAAACTGGACATAGCAGATACCCAAATTTCACAGCAAGGAAGATAACATGGTGACCAACACTGAGTTTTGTACCCAGCATCTTGGTAGCACTTTTAGCACTGCAGCAACCAGCTGACACACACAACATGTCGTCACCCTGCTTTGTGATGGACTGACCCGGGGAAGTAGAATGCTTTGTCATATGCCAGGCCACTGCAGGGTCACAAACAGAAATTGGGGCATTAGGACACAGACCCATGCTTTAATTATGTGACAACCAGCATCTTGCTTATACAGACTTATGTGCCTCTGCAAAGAGAGGCGGTTGACACACTTCCCATTGCGTTTTTTTGCAAGCATGCATGCAACTGCATTGCCGACTGTGCAGCACCTACACATGGCTTTGAATATTTCCTCACACCTATTTTCCTTTAACCCTTTCAAGTGTGGTCCCGACTCTAGTTAATTACAGCTTTAGAGAAAAAGCTATCAAAACACAGCAGTGTATTTCCTAGAGATACACAGGTTTCAGTAAGCACATCTGCACAGCATTCATCGGTCTCCTGAACAGTCCTGTACAAAACAATGTTTCTGTCATTACATTTTTAATATAACAATTCCCACGGGAAACTGTTGATGAGGACTGGGATACAGATGAGCAGAAAGCAGAAAGAGCGCAGGATGAAGGGCTGTTCTCAGCCCACAGATGAGTGATGGTTCTTGGAGGGGCTTATCGTTAACTACAGACACATGGTAAATTCTGCCACTTTTAGTAAAAATTACTAAACCAACAGGAAGACTGGATTTCATGAAGGTGTTTCTTTTAGTTAAGAACTTCCTTGAGTATAAGAAAATGTTTCAGATTTCAGGTGTGGAAATCATCAAAGTCCACAGATACTACAAAGAACAGAACGGCTCTTTTAGCTCCTTTTCCATGCCTGGATCTGCAGAGCAGATCTCTGAACCCCTACAGATCACACCACAGGAGGGAAGACTTTGACACAGGGACAAAGGACCACCAGCTATCAAGATGCTGTGGTGGCCTAGAAAATGAGCCAAGCCATGGCCAGGCTATCCTAGAGGAACCACAAACGCCAAGTTTCATGGTAGTTTGTCCTGTTATGTACATCACATGCAACTAGGAGCATATATCCTGTGACTGTCCACAGTTCAGCTCACCATCAGTAACTCATTAACTCACATGCTTGCAACTGTCTGTCCGTAACAGCATAGTTTGACCTTGGGAAAGCCACTCACACCTCATTTAGTTAATCTATTAATTGTTCCTCTGGCAGGTGTAGATCTTCCTTGTCTTTTTCTTGAAACAGAGATGTGGTAGGTTCAGGCTTTACAAGACATTGTGCCTCAGATTCCCCAACAGAAAAGCAGAGATAGCAACATTTACCTACCTCAGCAGGTAGTGTGGATGCTTAATTAATCCTTTCAAAGCTTCTTAAAATATAGATAAGAAGTAAAAAAAAAAAAAAAAAAAAAAGTAACAGAATTGTCACTGTGCAATTTAAAAAGCATAAAAAGCTGTTTTCTTAAGCAATAAATAGCCTGTTTATCAATAAATAACCTGTTTAAAAGAACTCCAAACTTGTCAAACTGTTCATCACTTCAAGACCTGGTAAAAAGTAAAGACTACTTTGAGTAGTTAAGCTGACCTGGTATTTAGTTAAAACAAATTCAAAGGCAACAACTCATTCGTGATTAAAATAACATGGTTTCTGCTCCTTCTTTTAATCAAGTCCAGCCAAAATTACATATTTTGTAGTGCATAATTCAGTCAAGGACTGTTTAAGCCTCTGAACACAATTTAACAAGAGCCAGCCTAATGAAGGCTTGGGCAAAAGATGGCTGCACCAGAAACTCTGTCATTGAGACACATTTGCTAACGTTACTGACTGTCTGTCCAGAGGAAAAGCCAGCGTTCAGTGCCACGCCTGCTGCTCAGCGCAATGCCTTCCATCCAAGAAGTCTTGACCACGGTAGGAAGCGTGGGAGACACACATAACGTCCTTTGTGCCAGGAAAGGTAAGAGGGTACGGTGCGGGGGAGCACAAGGACAGAGGCCATAATCTGGAGCACGTGCCCTTCCGTATCGATAACTCACATGAGGTGTTTGTTGTTAATTATTAATATTTAAATACTATTTAACACCTCTAACAGCAACACTTCTGTAGGTACAGAGGTAGGGCACAGTTAAGATATGAAAGCCTTTGATAAAATTTTGCTTTTATCACACACATACCAGCACAAACTATGGCTGCATAGAATTGTGAATATGCAACGCAACACTATAAAGGGTTTTCTTTAAGAGAAAGCATGGCAGGTGACTGTTATTGGCATAATAAGGGGTTTTAACCTTGTAGTGCCTTAATGCATTGGTCTGAAGCGTTTGCAAACAAGATGGAAGGATATCTTACTACTGCATACCCAAAAAGACATACACAAGGTCAGGCTATGTTTTTAGTGTATTTGTACCATCCACGGTTGAGTGTCCAGCAAACCTGGTGGCATTACAATGCAACAGAACTGCAGATGTGATGTTCACCAGTAGACTAAGTTGTTCAAAATACAACGTGAGGCAGCTAAGTGATGGTTATAGCACAACAATACTTACAACATTAACTCACCCTCATTTCAGAAATACTGCTGTTTCTCCTGTGGGAGCAGTCAGTTTTGTCCACAATAACTTGTACATAACTTTTATATGACTTCACAAAGAATTTAGAGCCTATATTTAACTGACAGAGCTTTGGTTCACATTCTACATCAGCTTCATACTATCTCTCAGTGGGTGAAATCATGAATGCTGGGGCAGAGAGAGAGGACAAGGACAGGAGAGAACCTTCTGCTCTAGGCAACCACCTCCTACCATTACATTTCTCCAGCCAGGTGGCCGGATTACAGAACCCATCTTGCTTGATTTTTCAATCAGTTGTGTCTCAGTTCAGAATGCCCCATGAATGTCTGGCAGAGAACCAATAATATAACACATAGGTGATTAAAGAATGCCCGTATGTGGAAATTGAAGCACAACCTTAGCTGCAGTAGGAAGGACACAATGCCAATGGGACCTGAGAAATACACAACCCACCCCAGCCAAAGTCACCTTGTGATATTTTAGTCATTTATACTTGTGGAAAGAAGATATAAATTCCCCCTGCTTTTCCTCAGTGAAGGTTTAGATCTACTTTTCAAAGGCATAAGTGATTCCACAAGGCTTGCAGCATTGAATACTCATGGCCTATATATTTCTTTTTAGCTATTATAATATATAAAAAATATTTTACTAATTTGACAGACTTTATTAGTACAGAGGTTAATTGCCTTTCTCTGACACTTTTCACTGCCTACATCTGTGTCATAACATTATTTGCTTCATTAGTTTTTAAAGTGGAACAGCTGAAACTCGGGTTATTGAAATAATAACGTGTCTATGACTGTGCTTCTGCACTACACTATCTGCTTGCAATTCAGCTGATGAATCACCTATATTTCAAGCAAAGCTGGCCTTGCATTTGGAGGAATGCCAGGAAAACAGGTCAGGTTATCAGCTGTAGGCACTGCTACCCCTTTTCATTTCCCTTGCCATCTTCCAAAAATAGTTCTTTCCTGCAAGAAGGTACTAAGAGTTAAGATGACAGCAGCTGAAATATTCCTTTCTCTTTATTGGGAAGCTTTATTTCTTATCACTTCTTGTGCCGATTTTTCAAAGTTTGATTTGTGGTTTTAGAAAAATGCAAGATTTGGCCAGAAGTTCTGGTCTTTAGGCCATTACTCAGAAGCACACATTGGTGCTGACTGAATGATTAAGTAGGAAAACGATTAGTTGTTTGTGCTGAAAAATCACCAGGAACCTCGAACACACACCAGCACCTACTGATCAAAGGACAAAACAGAAACATGGGTTTCCTGCTGTGAAAATGTGCCAGTGGAACATCTCTATCTTGCAGCGCAGGTCCAAAAAATGTCAGCGGATGTGTCTGAAGTGCTGATGTGATGGTCTGTGTGATACTGCCCTATTGCAGCAAACAATGAGAGGACAAGAAGAGCACTGCTGCCCCAAGTAGCTAACAACCCAATTAAGACGAGTAACAGAAAGCAGACATACAGAGAGCACAAGGAAATGATGAAACAATATGGGCACAACACTGCTTTTTTTATAAGATTGTGCTTGATCGGGAATTACAGGATGTGATAGCTGAGATTGCTCACGCTGTCCCAGGAGGCTCCTTCCTGCCCTCTGTTCCCATGTAAGATGAAGGCGAGTCACGTGCGGCTCAGCAGCTGCCCGGCGATGGCTGCGGCTCTTGCAGAAGGGATAACTCTCACGCTATGGATGAGTGCATGAGTCAGTCGGAGCGTGTCCTTTCACTTTCTGTCCTAAATGTGCCTCTATGCACAGCTCACTGCCTAACTCTGACATGCTCATTTGGTATCACGACCCTTCACCACTGATGATAAAATGCATTTTAGCACTTCTGACTTCACCCCCTTAGTGACTTCCCTGTTAGGGCCCACTTTGTACCAGTAATTTCTTCTTTCTCTCCCTCAGTGTCCTCTCTATTCAACATAAGAAGGATGCAAGGAACATTTCCTGACCTTTTGTGCCTTCAGTAATATGAGAATACAGAAGAAAAACAGCTGGAGGAAAGCCCAGATGCAACAGCCTCAAAAAGGTGCCTCCGTATGGTCCCCGTGGCTTGCCCTGCATGGCTCCTGGATGTGCAGTGTCAACGCCACGCTGGGCTGCTCACCCCAGGGCCAGCCCCAGGCCAGCACCTGGCAGGAGAGTGACACACAGTCAAGGGGAACACTCATACACCCACTCTGCATGGATTCAGCTCACATCATAGCGTGTGGTGAGGATGCCACAAGCCCATCCCAGAGTGACTTCACTCCCAACAGCATGGACACGAGCTGGTTTGTGATGACTTGCCAACCAGATGGGGCTTACTCCTCACTGCTGGTCACAAGGGCAATATGGACAGCCTTGAAATGCTGCTAGTCGCATGTCAGTGGTCTCATCCAAAGCTACACGGCACCTTGCATGGGCAGCCCTGAGCTGGTTTTGTACAAGTTCATGGTGGCACAGCCTGGTAGTATCCCAGGAGAGCAGCAGGGAGCTCACTGCAACCGCCTGCCTGGCTGTTTGTCCCCAGCTCCAAGAAGCTGAAACACAGCTATGCATTGCTATGGCTACACAAGGTTTGTTACCCAGCTCAGTGCTAGCTACAAGCGGACCTTCTAGATCGCAGGACAAACACAGCACAAGCTGTCCCTCAGCAGTGGCTGCTCCCCATGTAGCTATTCCCTTGCACCCCCCTTGCTCCCCCTTCCACTCGCTGTAGAACAAAATCACCAGGTACAGTGTACACAGGCAAGAAACAGAACTACACACACAGAGAGAAACTATCTTGAGCCCTTCATAATTACATTTTAAATTGGTTTACTCAGAATCCCTTCAGCTAATCATTTTCATCCAACTCTAATCAACTCTTAGAACCAAAATAAATATAACAACATCTTTACCCGGTGTCGCCCCTCTCATCTGCCTTAAGCCCCCATACTCCAGTTTGCTGGACATTGGGAATTTGAATATGGACAGGTTTAGGTTCAGCTTTCATTATGAGCAAGCACCAGACTTTCATTCTAAGCCACTGAAACACACTGGCAAAAATCACACGTGCAAACCAGTGGCAGCTTCCGTCTCTGTGGAATCCCACAAATATTTTCTTCAGTTTCAGTTCCCGTGCCTCTGGATGGCTCATAAATGTATGGCTGAAAGAGAATGCAAAAACTCGATGCAAACGGACATCAGATTCTCATTCAGAATCAGTAATTAGCTTACTTTCCCTTAAAACTGAGCCTGAACTGAAGATGGCTCAGCTCAGTCTGCATCCAGGGAAGCAGTTCACAGCTTCCCACTTGCTATGCGAAAGTTCTTACACACACAACTGTAAAATCTGCATTTTCATGAGCAAGTCAGCATTTCTTTGAGTTGTCTCTGGCCCATACTTGCCTGCCTGCAGCTTGCATTCACGGTTTAGGAAAGGAGGCTTGAAAATTCAACCCCAAGTATTATCAACTCAACTCACCAAAGCTATGTATTTCCCTGTCCTTCTAGCTGCCCTTCCCGACATGACCGGTTTCTCTACCCTTTACCTTTCTGGGTGAGTCCTGTGTTGGCTGGAGCCAGGCTGCTGGTGTAAAACCTTCAGGGCTGTAAAGGAGAAGGGCAGTCATTTTCCCTCTGTTCACACACACCCTTAATGACTCTGAGCAGCACAGCAGTGTGAATCCAGCTCTCGGCAAAGCTTTAATAGCAAAGCCAAAGGTGTGAAGCTTCATTACTTTTAAAATATACTACACATTTCTGCATATTCGCTGATATACATAATGCTCCATCTTATACAGCCCAGAGTACTTTCCAGCCACCGAGCTCAGTGTTTTATTCATACTAAGGAATTCAGTTTCCCAGAACTCTGTAAGACCAGCTACTATTTTTAGCTTCTCTTTGTGGGTGGTGAGGGAGAAACCAAGAGGTTAACTGCCTCTCCGGAGGGCTCGGCACGGGCACCACCATCTACCCCCACATGGCTGTCCAAGACCGAACCCAGCAGGGGTTTTTTGGTCCTTAATGCCAACTTCTGAGGTTTCACTGGTCTGGGGGAGGTGGGAGGAGAGGTGGATTGCTGTGCTCAAGAGACAGAAAAACATGTCAGTATTTTAATCTCTGGACAGAAAAACAAGCAAGGAGGAAATTAAGTTTCCAAAAGCCTTTTTTTCTGTCCACATCATGAGGCACCTCACCTGCTAGCAGCTGGCTCACAGGGATCGTTTGCCCTTGGGCTTTGCCTTCTCTTGCCACATGCCCTCCTCAAGCAGCTGTGACCACATCATGGTCCCCCCAGCACCGACCCTCATTCCATGCCTCTCCACAGGACCCAAGCAAGCTATTTGCCCTCAGTCAACTCTTGTTTATGGGTTCTGATACAAAAGACAAGTGTTCGTATGGCATACTGTATCTAGGAAAATGTCATGCTTCATACATTCAGTTATCAACCACTATGCCAAGTGCTTTATGTTATCTACAAAAAGCAGACTTCAGAGGGAAATGAACTACGGCAAATCAAAGTCTATTACTGGGAAAGAGAGGAGAGTTGTAAGCCAGGCTTGCAGCATTCTTCCAGCTGCATAACTTTCTAAATAACTTTACCCAGATGAAGAGTCAATAAATGGTCACCCAGTTGCACTCAAAAATAACAACTCACCAGCTATCACCTAGAAGGGCCCCTGGGACACAACACCCATTGCACAACTGCAGTGAACAGCAGCACGCTGGTTCAGAGACAGCAACAAGAAGGGTGGAAAACACCCTATACCTCCCATAGTAGCTGGGAGGAAGAAATAAGAAAACCCTCCTCACCCCACACCACTACCTCCAGATGCCATGGCCACCCACCTCCAAACTCAAAGGCAGGGCAGCACATAGGCTTACGCTCCTATCCACCCAACCAGGGCTGAGCACCACTGTGAGAACTCAGGAGGACAGGGAGGTAATGTGCACAGCTTCAGCCCCAGTTCCTTACAAGGAATTTGTTACTCCCTTCTGTCCCTTTACTTCCCATTGTCCCTTATTCATACACACCACAGCAGCACCTGGACCAAAATGCAAGGAGCTCAGCCTCCATACTCAACAGTTGCTCTCCACCTGCAGAAATCCTCTGGTCTCTGCAGCCAGTACTGCAACAGGTTTGTGCCCTGCATGGGAGCTGAGGATGAGCAGCCCCACCCACAAGCTACCTCTGCAGCCGGGGCTGTACTCGCCACCCAAAAAATAACCCAGATATTTTTGTCAAAATACAAACCAGTTCGTTCCTGGTTCTCAGGAATTCAATTAACAGGATTTTTTTTTCCTACTCCCGATGCTGAAAGTCTGGGAGCCACTGAATAAGAGGTGGCATTGAAACAGGTCAGCTCTTCTGGATTCAGGGAAAAAAAAATATGAAATTCAGAAATTAAACCTCAATCCAAGCTTTGCAGCTTCTTGTTTGTATTGGGTCAAGACAAAAACAGGGGCCCAGACATTAAAACTTCAGTGGTTTGGACTTTGGACTTGCATCTGGATTTGACAGTGTGGGTGTACGTGTATCAGTGGTGAGGAAATTGCTATAGGAAATTAAAGGCACTAACACACAAATCTGCAGCCAGTAAGAACAATAAAGAGGAACTCTTTAAATGTATCAGGAACAAACAAAATCCTAACAATGGGATAGCTCCACAGCTAGATAGGAATCTCAAAATTGTCAGTCATGATTCATAAAAGCAGAAGTATTCAATAAATATTCCAGGTTTGCATTTGGAAAGTAGCAGGATGATGTATTCTTATCTCCCAGCGATAAGGAAACACTTTCTATTCCATCAGTTACTTAGGGGAAAGTTAAACAGGAGCTATCAAAACTGAACATTTTTCAATCAGCAGCACTTGGTAAGTTGCACCCCGGCATATTAAAGAGATGTAACAAAGAGGTCTCAAAAATGTTACTGCTGATTTTTTACACACCCCAGACCTCTGGAGGACTTCCAGAAGACTGGCAAAAAACTCATGAGGCATCACTGTTTATGGAGGGTCGAACAAGTAGCCTAGGCAATCACAGGCTAGTTAGCCTAATGCTGATCAAGGAATCAAGTGGATTGATGGGAAGGCTTAACAACATAACAGTCTTTTTTTCCCCCATCCTTTCTCAACCAGTACTACCTAGTGCAGCCCCTGGCCTGGAGATGACACAGCTCAGCAAGTCCCCTCTGCCCCATGTCTCATTTGCATTGCAGCTTCATCCTGCTCAGACAGACTCATGTGGGCCAGAGTTGAAAAAGGCTTAAAAGATGGCAGCGTAATTAACAGTCATCAGCATAGCTTTGTGGAAAAGTCTTGTCAAATGAGCTTGGTGGTGCTTTTAAATGAAATTACAAGTTTAGCTGATAAAGGTAGCTGTGTCTACGTTGTGGGTTTCAACATCTGTGAGGCATTTAACAGTCCCACACAGCATTCTGATTAAAATAATTAGCACTATCCAGAATGAATGTACCTCATATTAAATCAATTAAAAGCTAGTGAGCCTATAGCGCTCAAAAAGGCACTTCTAGCTGAATCATCCCCATCTTCAGAAGGTGCCTAATGGGATCCCACAGCAACCTCTCCTCTCCTCAGCCCAGTGCTGGTCACTATCCTTAGCAATTACATGTAGAAAATGAAAAAAAACATATTCTTACTGAAAGTTAGATTTGACCTAAAACATTGTTTGAGTCATAAATAATGGAGAGACAAATAATTCTAATGGCAGATCTGCATCATTGGGTCAAGTGGATTCACTGGAACCTGAGTATCAATAAGCCAAATGCATCAGTGTTTTATAATCTGTAACTCCCTCAATACATGGCAGGAGCCCCACAGCAAGTACAGAAGGATCTAACAAGTAATTTCCATCTCAGCATTCTGTGGTGTTAAGTGGCACTGGATTTTTCCTAGGTATGTCTATAAAGAGACCAAGAGAAAAGCAGACAACAATGCTGAATGCTGAACACAGAGTATTCTAGGCTGGCTCTAGGGTAGTGGAAAAAACCTCTCCAGGCATCCTCAATGTATTTCTGAGATTGATAGGTTCCTCCAAAAGGTGCTTCAGAACAAGAACGCAACCCTCACCCCCAGCTTCCAGTCATCATTAGGTTTCAGAATTATTGCTGGATGGGAAAGGATGGAAGCAGTCCCTCCTACCATTTGGACGGCAGGAAGACATAGACTCATAGAATGGTTTGGGTTAGAAGGGACATTAAAGATCATAGAATACATCTCTGCTTTGCTTCTCTTTTGCTTCCCCCAGAAGCCTGGCAGAGAGCTCTGCTGTGTGAGTACAGTTTCTTTTTCCTCTTGATTTTCCATGGGGTTTGCCTTCGGCCCAAGCACCCCTGCTTCCAGGTGTGCAGTTAGCCTGCATGGTTGAACAGGACACAGTCATGGCCTTATCTATGCTCTCCCTACACTTGATCACAGAGGATGCAGCTACTGACAGTATGTGTCAGGACTTAACAAAGAATGTACAAGAAATCATGGCAACTTCGGTACTGCCCAATGCCCCATATTACATGCTGATTCATAAACCTCATAAAGGTTTTAAAATCTTTCAAAAAAAGAAAAGAAAAAAGGAAATTCTTTGGGCAAGACTTTGAGCTCTTCTCCTTTCACTGTTTCAAAGCCAGTTTTTTTAGGTAGGCTGGAGTCCCAGAGCCTGGGGAGCTGATTTCTACTCCAGTGAGCACTCATCTCATTTGGGGCTGACTGGGGCACTCCCGGGAGGAAGGTCCCACCCAAGGGAAGTCAGGCCACAGAGAAGACCCTAACTTAATAGCCGCAAACTCCAAATACTTGGTTCCCCCAGAGTGGACGCTTCCCAAAATAGCGCCAACAGCAAAGCTAAAACTTCACCTGTCAGGAGCAACAGGAGCAAGGGACACATCCACCGATAACTGACCCTCCGTAGATTCTGCACCCTGCTGCAGCAATGGGGATGCCTCCAACCTGAGCTCAGCACATGAATGGCACTTCAACACCATCAGGTCAGTCACAGCTTGGAGAAGTACTGATTTTCCAAAAGGCTTAGGCAGAGGAATTATCATCCTATAAAACACCAAATTCTGGATCCAGAGCAGGGATTTGTGCCCTCAGCTGCTTTGACATGTCTGTGGGACAACACGGCAAAGGAGGGAAGAAGGACCCTTCTGCTGAGGCAATGAGCTATAATTGTTACTAGAAACAATTCTGTGCTCGTCAAGCCTTGACCATAACAATGCAAGAACTGAAATAAAATTAATACCATGCCATAAACAGGAGGCGTATTTCTTAGAGTGACATTCTTTAATTGCCATGACACTACATACGAAGAAATCCTGTATATAAACTGCAGAGCAGCCTTTGCAAAGCCTACATCCCAGAAATAATGCAGTGAGAGGCTCAGAAAGCTCACCATTGCTGTACGCCTGGCAGAGCTGACTAAAAGACCAGTAGCAGCTGGCAGGAAATGGGTAAGAAAGCTGACCACAGATAAACTGTAGGATACTAAAGAGTAGCAGAAGATATACTCTGGGAGAGGAAGCCAAGCTGTCAGGTCACACTGTAGTCTAGTGCATACAGTACATACAGTCCGCTATTGAAGTATGCGGCCACCAGATAATGGTCAGGGGACACAGCTGTCAGGCGACGATGAAGTAACTCCAAGGAGCCTGAAGCAGAGTGTGGTACAGCTGCGGATGTTTCTGTTGAGCAGGATAAAGCCTGCCGGTCTCAAGGGTACCGTAGCAAATTCAGTGTCATGTGAGTAGCACTAAATAATGAGGTTCATGATGCTTATTTGAATCAGCATTGATCGAAACAGGATACCAGCGAAAGCTCCTCAGAGCCAGGCCTGATCTGTGCATACATGGAAGCACACAAATACTTACCGCCTGGCCTAAATAAAACAACATTCGGGTTTCATAGTCATTTTCCAGGTAGCGCTGCCAGCAGCAATGGGAGGGTTCTTTTTCCATGCCGCAGAACTGGGAAGACGGCGGCTGTATGGAGCCAGTGGGGGATTTACTGCCGCTTCAGTGGGAGCGGGACAGGGCCTCAGGTATCGTTTAACATTGGAAGGCTGTGCCCAGGCTGGATGCTAGTGTATCCGCTGCGGAGATATTGAGCTTTCCTCATTATATGAAGAAGGTAATTATGGGTCATTAACCTGCTGGGTGGCAAACGGTATGGTGTGCTAAGTGGATGCAGGAGAAATGGGATGGCAGAGCAGGGCACGTTTTGCTGGTTTTGCCAAACAGCCAAAAAGCAGCTGCTGGATCATACAGGAATCAAAGAGCAGGAGTTTAAAATACACCAAGTAATGGCTTATAAACACCAGTTCTTGGTCATGCAGCTCTCCGGAGGGGATTTCAGATGATCCATTGGCTGAATCCTTATTTTGGGCTCAGGAGGCTCCTATGGCAAAGGAAAAAGCCTCCACAGATGTGTGTTTAACAAATCTCATTTGCTCAATGAGAGAAGTCAGGGACCCTGACAGGCGACACTGCTCTTCAGACCACTCTGGAAGCCTACGCTTATCCCCAGAACCCGAAGGAAAAATTAACCATGCTCCAGCTGTGCAAAGAAACTGCCCTTCAGCCCTGAAGCAAAAGCAAGAGTGGCGAGCTGCTGCGTAGTGACAAATGGCTCTTCCCTCCTCACTCTGCAGAATGAAAGGAATGGATGCACTAACTAATGTGACACCTGCTTTGGTGGTGTGCTTGGGGTTTTTCTTTCTTTTAAATTCCAAGCGTCCACTAAATAATGGAAACAACAGGGCTTTGCACCTGGGAAGGCCGTTGTGCGTTTCTCTACGATAGGCAGAATATCAGGGTTAGCTAAATATGAGTTCAGCTGCGGGACTGACTCACCGCTTGTTCCTGGAACTGTCTGAAGGAGGGGAGGATGCTGTGGGCAGGCTCTAACTGTATCATCTGGGTTAGGGCCGGTAGCAGATGGTCCTAAAAACATACTTCCATGTGGGTTTAAAATAGCGCAGCACCCACAATCAGCTGAATGGGGAAATGTGAAAAAGGCTTGTCACACAAGGAATGCTGCTGTGAAGATCTGCAGTCAGGAGGGGATCCAAGCTTCACCAGCCCTTGCAGTGTGGAAGTGCCCAAGGCCCAATTCTGCTCACTCACGCTGCTGCCCCATCCCACCACCCCAAGCAGGTTTCTGGCCTTCCCACCACTTTTTATGCAAGAGAGCAATCTTGCCCCCACCCCTCACCCCCCCCCCCCCAAAACAAAACAAGGTAACTTTCTCTTGACACAGCTTTCCTAGTTAAGCAGCACTCCTTGTCCACTGAGGTGCAAAAGCTTGAGCCTGAAAAACTACATTTAAAAAGAAATCCCTTCTCCTTTGTCAGTCAAACTGCTGTATGGGTTGATCAGCAGCAACGACAGCCCTAAATAGTCCGAGTCTATAGTTACATCCCGCTGGCTGCTTTGATGCCACACACAGAGTAAACGAGGTGGTGACAGGGGAGGAATCGACACGGTTGGTGCTGCCTCTCCGAGGAGCCAGCTGAACTGCCGGGGAGCCGGCGAGGAGCACGGTGCAGCAGCCCAAGCAGAGGGGCTTGCTGGCAGCGAGGGTGGCACAGCAGCACAGGGAGCGTGGCAGGGCTGTCCTCTTACTTGCCCCAGCCTGCCTTAGATCAAGCTGGTTACCTCACCTCAGAGGTGCTAGTTTCCTCCAGTTCTCTCTACACTCAGCACAGAGACCCGTTCCCAGTGCACATCCTCTGCTTGAAGAGAGCAGGGGTGACTTGTTCCTCAAGGCTTAGGTTATCCCCCAAAACTCCCAGAGCCTGAGAGAGTGGGCTGAAGTAAAAAACAAGGGGCTGCATTTCTCCTTGTGTGCCTGACTTCCTTGGGGTACAGATATGTGGGGAAGGAAAGAACACCCTACCATTCTCTCAGCCTCTCCCCTATCCCCCCTGCTGAAAGGAGTGATACTGGAAAAAAAAAGCCCAATTCCTCCTCATATCCCATATTTGTATGTCAGTAGATGTGGAAACACACCACCAAAGGTTTCTTGCTCCCTCCCCTCTCCCCAGCCTCCTGCCTTTCTGCCATGCAAGCACCAAGAGCGATCTGGGCTGTAACCTTTAGAGGAAGAGAAATATCACAGGCACATCTGTTTTTACAGCTAATTGGCCGCAGTTTTTGAAATGGGCAGAAGTGGCTCAGATGAACAAAAAGAGATCCCCGAGAAGCCCTGCCCCCCGGGGGGATCCTGGCTCTAGCTCCTAGAGCAGATCATGGCAAATGTCCTGCTGGCATTAGGCAGACACGATCAGGTTAGCTTGAGATCTCACCGACCGCTGGTGCAAATGGGCCCTGTTTGCTCTGCCGGAATCTTGCACGGCTACACAGCAGTGAAGCTGGCCCTCCCATTACAGCAGGTTTAGAAAGCAAAGATTTTCCTAGGCATTACCCCAGTCTTAAAAAGCAAACACATGGTATCTACATCTTGTACTTTGTTTTCAACATCTCCTGTAAACTGTTTTTAGCACTGCAAGAAAGCATTTCAGAACGCATTTTAAAAAACTATTTTCTGTGTTTGGCTTGACTTTTTTTATCAGTACAAAACTATTAATATAGCACTGGCTTGTTACACACTTACTGCCAATACAGTAAAGGCTGTAACAAGAGATGTTTTAGATGAAGATTATTTATTACTGCCAATGGTAGCAAAGCAAGTGCTTGTTTGGGCAGAGTGGGCTGCTGAGAGGGAAGGAAAGGCTGTTCTGGTGTTTGCTGCAGCCTTCACTCATTACCTTTTCCAGAAAGCATTAAGCTTCCAGCCTGCACTTGCCATACATATCCCTCAACTTTATCAGGAGACAGTCTCCCAAATCTAAACTCGGGGATTATTAAGAGATGGGAAAGCTAGAGGAGTTCACAGGGGATTGCCCTTTCCATCCATGTTTTCACATTCTGGTTCTATCTAGACGCAGCAAAGGAGCCTCCCTCCATGTTCACCACCTACTAGATGCCAGCGAAGAGACACAGTCATGCAGGAATGGTCACTGTTCTTCTGTTCAACCTGCAGTTGCACAAATTGGGCAGGGCACTTTCTAGATGCAGAGGAAGGCACAAAGGTATGGTCTTAAAAGATCTGAATAGCACTTCTGTTTCTGCTTTCAAGTACGCAGAGAGGAAATTCTCCAAAATCTCTAAGATAATCTCTTTCTTTGTTGCTTATGCAAACTATATGCCACTTTAACTGGAAATGATCACCTCCCCAGGACCCTACTTATTTTTACTGCCTCTCATCTCCCCCCAAGAATTCAACATATAATAGTGAAATAGCGAGCTTAACATATGCCACAGTCTTGAGTACATAATATTTTGCAATAAATGTAAATGATATAAACAGAAAGAGAATGACTGTGAGAAAGAACGACCCTACCTACTTCCCATTCATGTTATGCAAACACCTTTCACATGTCTTTGCTCACTGAATGCAAACAGTGAGTATGCATACAGCCATGCCCACAAAGCACGCATTCCTCATTAAAATCCATGCAATAAATTTGTATCTGATTGACTTTTAAATCCTTCACCTTCCCACAACTCCATCTTCCACAGATCTAGTGATCCAAATCCTGTTCACTTCTTCAGGCAGTCTGCTGCACTCAGGGTCTCTGTCTCTATTAGTAGAGAGCGTCCTCCCATCCCTACGGATGTTACTGGCATGAACCTGGAACTGGTCACATCCAGTCTCACCCCATCAGCAACAAGGTGAAGAGGTGATACACGGAATTTGGTATCGTGCAAACGGAAGAGACTGCACTATGCAACAAGGGACTAGTTTTTTGGAAATCCAAGGCACATGAGGACATTAACATGCTTCATTTTCACATAGGGGAAAGTTTTTCTCAAGTTATTTTTAGAAAGATTTACTGGGTTTAATTTTGGTAGTTGGATCCTAAAATAGGAAGCATGGCACATGGCCTCTTAAAAAGCTGCAAAACCCACTCTCAATAAAATTTAATATGCCCTGCCTTGGCTTTTCTTTAATGTGCACTGTGTGGAGTGCAGTGGTATAACATTTTTAGCATCAATCATTTCAGCACGCTCCTGAGTAACGTGACTACCTCACACCTTTGCAGATAGGACATTTATTCAACAGTACCACTTATTTTCATAGAATTGTAGAATCATTTACATTGGAAAAGACCTTTAAGATCATCAAGCCCAACCCTAGCACAGCCAACTCTACCACTAAACCATGTCCCCAAGCACATCTAACCAGCTTTTAAATACCTCCAGGGATGGTGACTCAACCATTTCCCTGGGCAGCCTGTTCCAGTGCCTGACAACCCTTTCAAGGAAGAAATCGTTCCTAGTATCCAATCTAAACCTCCCCTGGCACAGCCTGAGGCCATTTCCTCTTGTTCTATAGCTTGTTACTTGGGAGAAGAGACCAACCCCCACCTGGCTACAAACTCCTTTCACGTAGTTGTAGAGAATGATAAGGTGTCCCCTCAGCCTCCTCTTCTCCAGGCTAAACAACCCCAGTTTCCCCAGATGCTCCTCATCAGACTTCTGCTCTAGACCCTTCACCAGCTTTGATGCCCTTCTCTGGATGCGCTCCAGCACTTCTTGTCCTTCTTGTACTGAGAGGCCCAAAACTGAACGCAGTACTCAAGGTGCGGCCTCACTGGTGCAAAGTACAGGGGGACAACTACTGCCCTAATCCTGCTGGCCACACCATTTCTAATACAAGAGAGGATGCTGTTGGCCTTCTTGGACACCTGGGCACGTTGCTGGCTCATGTTCCACCATCTGTCAACCAACACCCCCCAGGTCCTTTTTCACCAGACAGCTTTACAGCCACTCTTCCCCAAGCCTGTAGCATTGCTTGAGGTTGTTGTGACCAAAGTGAAGGATCCAGCAGTGAGCCTTGTTAAACCTCGTACAGTTGTCCTCAGGCCATTGATCCAGCCTGTCCAGATCCCTCTGTAGAGCCTTCCTACCCTCCAGCAGACCAACAGTCCTGTCCAACTTGGTGTCATCTGCAAACTTCCTGACGGTGTACTCAATCCTCTCATCCAGTTCATTGATAAAGATATTAAAGAGAACTGGTCCCAGCACAGAGCCTTGGGGAACACCACTTTGCTAAAGTCCAGATAAACAACACCCACTGCCTTTCCCTCATCCACTAAGTGGGTCATCTTGCCATAGAAGATCAAGTCAGTCAAGCAGGACCTGCTTTTCATGAACCTATGCTGACTGGTCATGATTACGTGAAAGCTGGGCTGCTCTAGATTGTATTATTTTTTGTTACTGGTGCAGTCAGGAGGGTGCAGTATGCAATGAAAAGGAGCAGGACCACCTAGCTCACCATGTCCAGTCCCTGAAAGATAACATTAACAGATGTTTTGCCCAGAGTGGCCTCTGAACATTTTCTCCATAACACACACGCACCCACCCACACAACAACACAGGCCAGAAAACACTCCTAACAACCTGGGAAAAACTAAAACTGCTAGGACACAATACTAAAATAGATAAAAACAGTATATTACCACAGGAAGCACAAGAGATCAAAGTGTCACTGGTATCCTAGGTCTCAGACATAAGAGGGAATTGCTCCCATGCCCTTACAAAGGGTCCATTTTGGTACCATCACATATTCTGGATGCCACCTGGAGCTTTGGCTTCATGAATTTAATTTATGCACAACAGGAGTGCAGCCATAACAGATGACCACTACTATTTTGGCTAATAACATAAACCTCCTTGAACTGCAAGCCCAACTTTCTACAGGACGGGTTAAATGCCAAGACCATACAGAAGCGGACTTCAAGAAGAATCCCTTGCTAGTATATCCCTTGTTAGTCAGCACGTCGCTTCAAAACTGTATAATAAGCTGTATAATAATGCTGCAATATGAAAAGCACTACTGATTTAAAGCAAGCATCCCCACTTTCCGAAAGCTAGTTTTCCTCTAGGGAGAGTTTCTCATAAAACACCAAGATCCATACCATTTGGGTTTTTCGCAGAGACAGTCAGATCAGTACAGCTTTGAACCTCCCATACGAGAGATTCACTAAGCTTGACAAAGAACAGGTGGATTTGAAAGCAGAATTTGACACTTTGTATTTAATCAGCCAGAGTTATCACCCAAGACTGATTTTCAAACAACTGGATGTGAGTTGCCCACAGGACATGGTTAAAGGAAGTCCGTAGAAAACAGAGCGCATGGAATCTGGAGCCAAAATACATATGGCCTAATTTAAAAACAGGATTAAAGGAAATGCAGAAAGTCATTTTGCTGCCAGATTTAATTAGTATGTTTAATATGTGAGATCACCTGAATCTACTTTTACATGTTTTGTGTCCCATTAAGAGTTTCACAGGAGCAGTAATATGATTGAGTGGCCTTTGTGAGGGATGAAGCTAAGGCTGCTTTGAAACAAATTGAATTAATTTGAAATGATTCTTTCCAGGTATGGCATGGAAATAATGTGGGGATAAGGTGGGAGGGCACCAGAAGTACAGACAGCCCTGTAATGGTACCCACTGTTTTGTAGGTACACTGGCAACTTTTTTAATATTTGCAGCAATATTGTAACACTGGAAAGCCTATTCATATAAGATTACAATTGCTGGCACTCCCTAGAATTAGGTTAGCCTTTGAGATACTGCAGTGGCAAGGGTCCTCAATCAAATTTTCCATCTCTACCAGTTCCCTAAGAAGTGAAAGTTTTGGGGACTGGGTCCTGGGGCTTCTTTTGGAAGATGTTAGGGGATAAATCTGCAACTAAAGACTTCACAGTGAGTGTAACAGGTGTGATTCCAGGTTGCTGGCTGAGTTAGAACCATGATGGGGCCTTATTTTGAGGGACATTCACAGCCTTTCCACTTGATTTCAGTATTGTTGATTGATTTTACATGGAAGTCACTCCACTAAATCAGATATATAGAGCAAATTTTATACTGTTTCCCAAACAAATGCTATCATAAATGGTTTCAATAGTAGAGTTTCATAGCTAAAATACAACATAACAGCAGAGGAGATGGAGGCAATGGCAATAGTGAGAGTATCGGGGGGGGGGGTAAAGTTCTGAGACTGATTTCTGGAGACTCAGAACATCTAAAACTTGCACCCAAGTCTGCAAGCTACAAGTGCTCAGCTCGCCTGAAAACATGCCCATGCATATGCATTCTCATTTTAACCTACAAAAATATTTCAAAATCCAGGCCCTGATCTGGCAAGATGCTGAATGTTTTCCCTTTCCATCAGACAAGCCTCTAAAGAGATACTGAAGCGTGCGTACTGTAGAAGCCGGAGTGCAGCCACAAAGGCTGATTTACCGAGCCAAAAAGCAGTCATTGCTGCAACTGCCATGCAGACGTACCCACTGCCTTCAGGAACTTCAGTGAAGTCTGAGGGCACTTTTCACTTCACAGGGAGCACTCAGTGTCTCCCAGGCTCATGTTGGGTCTACATATGGATGAACCGAGTATTTTTCGCTAAAAAGACTCTTCCCCTTCCAGGCCTCCTTTGCTTTCAGTTCTGAAGGATGAATTCATTGAAAACATCTGCACCACTAGAAACATTCTGTGCTTTTTCCAGACCTCATCCCCGTGGTGGCTGTGTAGTAATGGAGAATAGACCGAACTGCATAACACGAGCCTGCAAGCAATGAGCTGCAGTAGAGAAGATGCCGAATGCTGGAGCTTTGCTTCCTGCACCTAGACACTACCTAGGCTCTGCTTACCTTCTGCGCTGTATCCTGCTCTCCGACATATAACCAAAAGGTTTCCACAGCAACTGCCACATCACATCACACCGCTCTTACCTTGGCGATACAGAACACTTCTGAAACGAATTTTGCTCAGCAGTCTGTCGTGTTAACTCCTGCACACCTACGAGTTACTACACGCTCCCCTTGGTATCAAGGCCAATTCTGGAATTGTTTTTGAGGGATCTTACGTAATATGTATTTCTCCTTCTTTTGTCCTTCCCCCCCCACCTTCCTTTTCACATTACAGACTTGCCACAGTGAGGGAAGGGCCCTGTAACCACATCACAACAGTATGGCAGAGGCACAAGCGGGACGGATCCTGTGTCATTCACAAGCAGCAGCGATGTACCCAGGCAAAGACTGCAAGAGCATGTTTATGGCTGTAAACTTTAATGAGCCACATGAATTCTTCAAACAAGGGAAGGGAAAAGATTTATTTTTGTTTGGGGAATAAGGGATGTGGACCAGCCTCCAGCAGGCCTACCAGGAAGGCGTGTGTAAGGGCTTGCGTGGCCATCTGTTTCTCCTCCTTATCAGCGCTCCGGTGCCAGCTGCCTCTGCGGCTGAGCCATCCCACGTGCAGGCTCCCCTGCCCGGTCCTGCGCTGCCGTCTGTCTGCTCCTCGCTAATCCCTCGTAACCGTATGTGCCTGCTTCCCACCGACCCTATTTGGCCACACCCCACCGTAAACCCCCTATAAATCACAGGAGGGGAAGCTGGCCATTTCCTCGATGGTGCCAGTTAGCTACACAGCTCCTTTTCCTTGAGTGGCTTCTGAGGCACAGAAGGGGATTCTGTGCTCGCCTTGCCTACCCCAGCACATATCCCCATGGTTGTCCGGTGTACCGAAACTCTATCTCCTGCAACGCCATAAAAATGTGGTCCGAGCCTGAATAACTATGCTGCCGTGCCCAAACTGCAATTAAAGCTGCAAAGGCAGCCCAGAAGTCAATACCCCAGATAGACAGGCAAGATACAAACCGAATATCAGATAGACAGGCTGATAGGCGAGTTTTAATGCAGCCACCTGGGAGACACGCGCGGTGATGCAATCCAGCAGTAGCAGTTGCCAAAGTCGTTCTGACAGGGGAGGCCAAAGGCGGGCAGAGTGCCTGCAGGGGCACCGGGGAGGGGAGCAGGGTCCGCCGCCTCCATCTGCAGAGAGGTGTGAAAACAGGCAGAGCCACGGCCAAACTCCCTTTGGGGTGTCTCGCAGCCCTGGCAGCATAGCTCTCCGCTAAGCCTTGTGCTCAGAGACCATGAACAACCGGGATTGAAAAAATATGTATAACCTGGCTAAAGGACAGCAAGCTGCTGGGGGAACGGAAGGGGGAGGCAGGAGATCGCGGTAGGCTGGGGATATCTGAAGGATGCTGACCCCAGAGAGGGCATGGAGGCCTAGTACGAGGGCGAGAAATCATCCAGAATGCTAAAATTCACATTACTGCTCCCTGAATGAATTATGGGATGAAATTAATTGAAGAACAATGAAGCCCAGCCAGGCAAGACAGGCTGGCAGACGCCATGGCGTTTCTTCTCGTTCTCATTCCAGTACCTCTGTGAGGAGGATAACAGGGAGGAAGACATAGGGGTTACCCCCATGGCTCACCCAAGGAGCAGCAGCCAGTTCTGGCCTTTTCAGGTCATTGCAGAGGTGGAGGGGATCCATCTGTATCATTGTAATATCTTTGAGCCCAGGAGGCACAGCCAAGGACCAAGCATGGACACGATTCAGAGCAAAATGATGCTGCTGCTCCCCAAAGAATTTACCATCGATCTAAGTATGAAAGAAGTAACAGCAATTGGATGCAGTTCTCTGCCAGGGATTTATAAATTTACAGTGAGTTGCCACAGTGCTTTCACTAGCTTTTCTGCCTCCTCTTTAGCTTTATCGCTTCCCAGACAACAAATTACACTGTACAGAAAACAATATTGAACACAATTTTCACTTTAACCTATGTGTTGAACTTCAGTGTCTTCTGTGAACACAGGGTTAGAGATGGACTGATGCACTTTTCAGGGTGGGTTTACAAACTGTAATCTGGCCTAGATTACAGACTAAAATCCACAGTAATAACAACTTCCTAATTTAACTGTTTGTCTGCCAAATGCACTACACCAAGGCTATTTCCAACTAGTTCCCTAGTACGGCTACCACCAAAGCAGGCTGTGGCTTTGTAACCAACATCCATAGCAAGACTAAAGACTGAGCTGGACTCACAACTGAATTACAGGACCCTTCTAGAAACACTTGTTTTTATTCCAGTGTTGAAGGATCTGGCAAGGTAACGCGGCAAGGATCACACCATTATCATCACCACTGGCTTCCAGAACAGAGAGCTTCTCCTTCTTGGTGTGTCAACTGAACGGGCTATTACGAACTTTTGACTATCTCTTGGAGAAGAGTTAGTAGTCTGTCCAACTTCTCATTTCAACTCTTAAGTCATGATTTGTATTACAGAACAAGTTATTATCCCAACCCCTCGTGCCAGGCACTGCACAAAAGTTTTTTGAGGCATTTTTTTTTTGCAAAGAAAACCTGGAAACTAAAGACAAAAAATATTTAGGAAGAAATTAATGCAGAGGAGAGGTTCTGTAACTGTATCAAACCTAAATTTGTACTGAAGAATACATCCTCACCTGAAGAAGAGTTTTCAAAGCCTAGTAGAGTCCCTGGGGATTTTCCTGAGACTGTGCACTAGAAGCATGAATTATTTGAAACAGACAGGCTAGAACTTCCTGACCAAACACTCTGAACAACATACAACTGCGGATCTGAGCGAGATATGAATTCAGGCTGGATCCAGTCCCACGAGGGTCAATCCCGTGTCATACAGTACAAAGCATAACTTTGAGATTAAAGAGAACTGAAAATAAATACTTGTTCTGCTTTGGTAATTTTCATTTACAGAGATGCAAAGCACAAATATTTATAAACAATATTCTTACAGGACTTGGAGGGTATTCTTCCCTTTCAAATAATCACTATTTAAAGAAATTCTGCCCTCACTTAAAATGAGATGCAGCATGTAAGCACGCAGAGCTTTGTTGGAGAAAATAAATGGTATTAAAAATAAAAGTAGCGTTGGAAAACCTCAGGCAATAATCCCAACCAATCAGCCTGGCAGGCTTGAAGGCAGACATGCAAGAAAGGCTCAGATAATGCAGTGATGCAAGATGCAAAAGAATCTGCTTGCTTGGGTAAGATAGAACATCACTATTTAACACCACCAAGACAACACCTCCAGGCACTTTTATTTAAGTACTGAGCTAACCTGGCTCTATTTAGCTCAGAAAGTCTGTTGCGACCAGATGATGATGAAGTCAGAGGCATGATAACTGGAGATTAACCTTTACAGATATTTCTGTTCCTGAAATTACTTCCCTTTCTATACTCTGCTACTGGCTCTGGCCCACAAGTTTCTTATTCCCTCTTAATAAAGTTAAAAACAATTCACCCGGATGAGGATTGGACCCTCAATTTTTGTTGCCCTTGATATTGGTCTGTTAGAAGCAAGTAAAATTAATGGTGCTCATAAAGCCTCCAGCAGGTCAGTGAGAGGTACACCGAGCACCCTGTGACTGGGTATTAAAGGAAGAAATTCCAGTCCCAGTTTCTCAGCTGCCTCAACTTCAGAGATACAGGAGACATCGCATATATGTGAAATGCAAATGAGGAAGGGGAGGTATGTGATGGTAGTAGGTAGTTCAACAGTAGGAGTAATAAGTAGGACGAAGAGCTTACGAGCAGAGCAGTGGAAGAGGTACTTTAGAAGCACAAGGAGGAAATGCAGCAACAAACCCATTGAAATATCAGTGCTGTCTGCACGGCTCTATGGTGAGTGTTATTCTGAGGCTGCAAGGAATGCGAGGCAGGGGGTCTGTGGTCTATGGCTTGTTTTTCCATCGATACATATGTCTGACTTCCAGTAAAAGATTAACGAGACAGCTAGCAAATGTCCTAGGAGACAAACGTATAATATGCTGTTTGTACATGTCAGGCAAGGGAGGGTTCGTTCTCTCAGTCTCTGAATGAATCTG
Source organism: Porphyrio hochstetteri (assembly GCA_020800305.1). Taxonomy (NCBI): domain Eukaryota; kingdom Metazoa; phylum Chordata; class Aves; order Gruiformes; family Rallidae; genus Porphyrio; species Porphyrio hochstetteri. The sequence continues at coordinate 109,042,710 of CM036907.1, forward strand.
CGAGGATGCACACCTGCACCAGGAAGATTTCCTTGACAAGGTAACCCTTTCCAGTGCAGAACGCATGAGCACGTCAGCATACACCTTACCTGACACGTACATTCTTTCGGTCAATGTGGTTTGGAAAGAACCTTCCACCTACTTTTTTTCTGCATGTGACGTACATTGCTGCATGTTACAGAAAAGCCCCAGGTAAAGTAAATGGAAACTCTAACCAGCAGCTATGCACCTGGTGTTTTTGCATTTCCCAACAGATATTACAGTTGCTGGAATGATGTGCGAATCTTCTACAACACCTCCTATTGACAGTTTAGTTTAGGTGTGGCATGAGAGAGATCTGTGTTATTGATACTAATGACCCACAGTCCGTTGCTAAAGAGAAGGGAAAAAGGAACTGAGGGAACTTCTAGTTTAAAAAATAAAATAAAATAAAACAAAATCCCACAGATATTTACATTTGATTACATTTACAGCAACCACACTGTTAGAGGCTGAAAAGATAGCACTTTTGTTTTTCAGAGATGGTGGAGAGAACAGCTAGACTGTCAATAAAGCTCATCCTTCCCAGGTGTCAAAAATTCTGTTGCGTTTTCCTGTCCTGTTGGCAGTCGGTGCTATTGGTGATCCCTCAGAGCTGATGGTGTAATGCCCTTGGCCTGAGTCCCGCTGCAAGGAATGCAGTGGCGCCCAGTTAACCACCAGCACTAACCACAATCTCCCTCAGATCTTACTAACCTGGCAGCTCAGCTCTGTGTAGTAACACCACAAAGAATGGGAGCACTTTTACCTTTCCCCACTGCTCTCTTCCTTTATTTGCTGTTTTGTTCTTTTCTGGAAAAATCTAAGGGAGTTAAGCAGATTCCCTGTGGAGAAAAGTGACCTACAACACCATCATAACCTTCAACATCTCTCATGTTCTGATTTTTACTCTACCTGAATCCTGTCAAGCGTGAGTCACATCCATTTTCCTTATGCCAAGATAAGGAGGAATGCTGATATGTGGAAACTAACAAAGGTGCATGAGGGAAGCTATGTTCACCCCTTCATCCTGATGAAATCTGCTGGTGAATCATAGGGTAAGAACTTAACCTCACCCATGAAGATGTGTGAAGATTAAAATAACTTCCTTGTGTCTCTTTGCTGTACCTCTGACTACCAGATTCGTTGGCTAGAGATGAGCAGTTAACTCACCCCACTAAGCTCTGGGAGAATGAGTTCAAGTCGTCAAGGGCCACGCTTGACAACTCAACTCTAAAAAACATACGGTATCCCTTTTGGTGAGTCATGAGCAACTGGTCCTGCTCCTGGACACAACAGACAGATGCAGTTAGCTGAGGAAAGGGTCATACCCAACAATCCTGGACCTGTTTGTGTTAGTGACATCAGATATATTTTCATGGGAAAAATTTAGAGCCCTGAACAAGAAGATGATGTCGCAGGAAATTAGCCCTCAAGGAATATTTCTATCTCACTTAAGTCTGCCAGCACACAAGGAAGCTTGGGATAAGCTTTTCCAGAAAAGCTGGAAAACACTTAGGAAATACATCTACAGACACCTCTGAAAAGCAGGAAACCACCACAAAACAAATGGGATTTGTTATGAACTGAACAGCCTCCAGCATTCAAGGCTCTTTGTCACCTAGGTATTAAAATGGTCTTAATACCTTAGCTCTCTTTCCACTCCTGAATGCAGCTCTTGAACTCTTGAGGATTTGGCCCAAAGTCACTACCAGGGTGCGGTGTCCCTCCTCCCTGAGAGTGCTGCCAGAACACAGGAAATAAGACACACACTGGCCCATCCTGTACTGTACTCTTACTTCTATTTTCTTCCTTCTTTGCAGCTGCAAAATACAACTGAGCAAGTTAAATTCCACTTCCCTTGAACACGGAAGCAAGCAGTGCTTTTTGTCACGTGGTCACATCAGCAGACCGCAACAACAAGTGCAGTCACCTGGTGAAACAATCCTCAGAGATTTGGAAGGAAAATTTCCTTAGGGCAGGTGACACTGGACATCTGGCAGCCCTCTACTTTTGTTCTGAGAATAACACCTACATTGTAGGGCATGCTGCCAGAAGCTGCACCCACCTGGGATGTAGCCAGCCTAAGATGAAAGGGAACACCAAATCCAAAGGGGATGATTAGTTTTTACTGATGTTGTTCAGGACAGAGGTACCTGGGAACTTACTAGTTCCCTTAGGTGTTCAGTGCTGCTTGGTAAAGTCAAGGAACTAAGAAAGTTAATCAGGTCAGAGCCAGGCTTGCATATGCTTTCTCCACAGGGATTACGAATTACTTGCCAAATATTCAGATTGGGTAATTGCTACCTGGATTACCAAGGGTATGCAGTGCAAAAGAAAAGAATTGCTTAGAGTTTCTGATAGATTGCATCACTCCCTGCCAAAGTATACGGTGGAGTGAGAATCATCAACACATGATGTAAGGATACAAGCCTGCGCGTAGTTCAGACGGCAGAGCTGAACCCAACGCAGCTGGCTGAAGCAGAGGAAACATTAACCCTCACACGCCGTTTATAGGAAAGCAATCTGGATTCTGAACTCCAGAAGCATTTGTGGAATCCAGAGATTCCCTGAAATAACCTTCCCTTTCTTAGGACACAGGGGACAAACATTCATCCCCGCTCTAAAATGTAAATTTGACCAAAGCTAATTTTACCCCAGCGTCTAGCTATGAGATCATTGTTCTACCAGCATACAAGTTTAGCCTCATGCTGCTACATATTTTATGACCAAGTGCAACTTGGATCAGAGCCTGTACTGTCTGTCTGTCAGGGTGCTGCTATAGGATTTTAAAAAATTCCACCATCCATTTTATTTAATGATAAAGCTCTGGTGAAACTCAGGTTCTGTCTAACAAATATGGTTAGGTGCTACCAAGATAGACCAAAAAATCAGCCATCCGCATATGAGAGTATGAGATTCCTGAACCATTGTAGGGGTGCTTTACTTCTCAGCAACCAAACAGCAATGCAACCCGGGGAAGAGAAGAGAAATTATTCAAATTTTCCCTATTCCAGTCAGCCATGCATACAGTGCTGACTCAGGAGCAAGCATTAAAAAGCAAGAGGCATGCGGGAATTTACAAATCCAATTGCACATCTCCCAAGGGGGGTCATTACAACAGTGTCAAATGGGCCTTCAGCAGGAGGGATGAATAGGTGGGGGGAGATTTGACAGCAGGGGAAAACAAGTGCTGGTAGAAAAGACCCCAGTAACAACAGGTCCGATGAACGCACAGCCTCCAAACCGAACTGCGATCCTGACATTTTTGAGGAAAGCAATAGCCCATACCAAGTTAGTAAAGAAGTCATGGTGCAACAATAATAAGGAGGGAGGAAGGGATGGAGAGAGGGAGGGAGGGTCAGCGCAAGTATCAAAATACCCACTGCAGGACCCATTTCTGTGTGCCTTTGGAAGATTACACCCCTCCTTGTTTTGTTAGGTTTACAATTAAGATAATTAATTATAGGCATAATTGCAAACAAACAGACTCAAAACTACATTTCTAAGAAAGCTAGGAGAGTGCAACATTATTAGGGCTTATTCAAGGTACTAAGCCTGGCCATAGATGAAATATTAATTAAATTCAGGGCCTTCAGAAAATTATTATTCAACACAGAAATAATGTTTTGCCTAATTGCGTAATGAAGTTTTATCTTACTATGCAGTAAAGCTTAGACCAAAACGTTAGCATAAGAAGAAGATCACGGAGCTTTAATGATGGGCTGAAACTTGGGAAAGACGTGTGTGTATTAATTTTTTACTTCAGAAAGTATGCAAATCACTTCAGTAACACCGTGCTTGCCTTCTATATGAGATAACGGATAAATAGGCAACAGCCTTTATTTCATTGTTGGGTAGATCATTAAATTAGTGTCTAAATTAAGGATTCAATTAATCTCTATTAAATAATTTGTCAATACAAATAAGATCATTGCAATTTAAGATAATAATGTTTGGTTATGGGGTGTTTGGGTTTTTTTTGTTCCCTCCTTATTGCCATTAATAAGGCAGGAAGGGGCTGAGAGGTAGCCAAAATCCAGATCTTGTAGCAGGCCTCCCTCCCCTACATATGCATAAAAATGCTTCTGTATCTTTTGTGAAAATATCTTTTTTTCTTGAGACAAATTCCACTCCTCCCATTCACACTAAGGAGAACATTACTCCCTAAACAGCACCACTTAATCCAAAACAAACAGCAAGATATCTAAAATATCCCTTAGTTTACTAAAGGATGTAAGTCTTCGGGAGAGAGAGTACCTCCTTCTTGGGACATGGGAGGGAGAGAGGGTAGATTTGAAGGGACTGTGTTCAAGTGGGTCTAGCTCATCCCCTAGTACCATGATCAAATTTAGGAGTGTTTCCATAGGGGGAAAAAAAAAAGTGTCAGAAGGACATCCTGGGTTGGAATGCAGTAGAACCAATTCCCACAAACCCGGGAATGTTGCTGGTTTTCATGATAGAGCTGTTAATCTTCTAATAAAGTAACTTTTGAATGTATTTTGCACTCCACAATGAGCTCTCCTAGCAGTGACCTCAGTGTGAGCAGCCCTCCCTAGTAATAGGGCTGTGGAAATATTGCTGGAGGCAGGTCTTGAGCTGCTTTCTTTTGTCTCTTCATTTAGTCATTGCAGAAGGATACTACCAGAAGCACAGAAAGGCCCTAAAACTGAAGACATCATTTAAAATCAAAAGCCTTTTAGTGGTTGTATTCAAGGGACTATCAGTGTTCCCAGTAGTGACTACACCAACTACATGGTGAAAACATCGAGGCAGGTGCATAATTTAAAAAGGACATCCCTCCCTCTTTCTTTAGGAGAAGCCAGGCTTTGTACTTCAGTAGGTCACCTTGACTAAAGGAGGAGAGAAAAAACGAGGGCAGAGAGAAAGAAGGAGGAATGGGGTAGGATAGAAAAAGAGATGAGATGAGAGAAAAGAATGGGCAAGGGAAGGAAAGCAGGGAAGGAGAGTGAAAGTGAGAGATGACATTTGACTCGGACAAGGGGTGAACCACAAACCTAGTCATTGCCAGTGTCCAAGAACAAAAATAACTCATTTGTCCACCAGTGGCAGGGCAGCTGCCAGTGCGGTGGGACGGTGCCTTCCCTGTGCCACTCGGCATGGCACATCCCCAGCCTGCTCCCAGATCTGCCCCTTTCGCTCTGCAACCAAACTCGGGGTGTTCTCGCAGTCCCTGTGGTTGTGGTTAGGAAACTGCCGCATGTCGGGTCTCAATAGAAAAAGTATTTTAATACAAGAAAAACAGGAAACTCAAGCACGTTTTGGGTCTAATTCAATTTCAGTTCCCTGATTCCTTTATTTTCTATGGACAAAAGGCATGTAACAAAATTATGAACTGGAACGTGAAGAAAGCAGAACTGTGCACATGACAGATAAAGCTGGCTCATTATGTGAAAACTGAAGCCATGCAAAATATAAATTCAGAGCAGATTAAAACACCTCTCATCCAAAAACCAGTTAGGACCAGTCAAGCAAATCCCAGCACCTGGACAGAGTTTGAGCAGAACGTATATGAACTGGCACAGGTCATGGTTTCACAAGAGTAGACCAGATTATGAAGAAATGCAAATGTTCTTTCTTCATTTTAAGCTAAAAGCAACCTCTGGCTTAGGAATCTCCAGAGACAAGGTACAAGGTACTGGTTCAATGTCAGCCGCCCTACACTCACTTTGCAAGAGCATCGATGCATTTTAGCGCTAGCGTACCAAAGCATGACACTAGCTCAAGATAACCACATTCTATTGAGAAACATAACAATAGAAATAATGGAATAAGCACTTCATGCAATTTGCTAGGAATGTAGTTTGAACACCAACAGCCAAAACAAACTAAAATGGCAAATGCAAGGACTCTATTTTGAAATGATCTGCAAACAGACTCAGCAGCTTTACAGGGGGTCATATTTTCCACAAGGATAAACTGTCCTTGAACAATATTTTCAGTGTTCTGGGTACTAACATGCTTTCTTTTCATATGGATTGTTCTCACCTCCTCTCCCATTCATTGAACAAATATTTACTGTGACCAATAAAATTTTGCTCTCCATTTATGAGTTAAATAGCATTGCATTCCCACACACTGTTTTATATACCCATACATAGAGCATGTGTGCCCACAGAAAATGACATCTCTAAACTACCTCTGGTGGAATTATTTTTAAGCAATCATATTCACTGTAGATTTCAGCCCTGATTCATCAATACATTTAATTCACTGTGGTATTAGATCTGTGAGTGAGTGGAATGAAGTATTCAGCTCAAGAAAGGAGTTGACATATTTCACCAGAGATAAAGCGTTTCTGTGAGTATGGGCAAGAGTGATGCCTGATGCAGCATCCATAAAAGCATGGGAGTGAATACATCATCTTCATGGGAAGCTACTGACATGTTTAATTTTAAGAAAGTGACTGAAAATATTTTTAGTGAAATTATTTATAAGCTTCTAGATGTGTTCAAGGGTTTTACCAGGTCGGAGCTTAAATGGTCCAATTACAGCCTGGGAGATGCCAGCAGACTATTAGTGATAAGCATGCCGGATTGCTATCTGTTATTCATTCATTATTCACCTATTGTTATTTGCTGCTCATCTTGAAAATTTCAGTAAATGAGTTAGGAATGGAAAAAATCCTTATATGTGAACAAAGGACATCCAGCACAAACTGTGTATGGAAAAAAAAGGGTAAAAAGTTTCACAGGTTCACATATATAAACGGAGCACGTAATCTAAACCTCTTTTCTTTTTTACAAGGGGGGTACACACCCTTGGTGCACCAGGCCCCACTGGTGTTTCTGCTGTGTTTATATAGCTTTGGGGAAGTCGGGGACCGTGCTCCACACGCAGGTCCTTTTTGCTGAATTCCCCTCCAGGAGCGCAGGGGCGAAGAGGAACACATCTCTTGTGAACACCTGCACCCAGCAGTTCCTTCCTCAGGCACTTAAATAGATTTTCCTCGTGCTACAGTAAAACAAGATACCGGCTGTTCCCCTTCATACACCCCAAAATATAAACAGTGGTACTAACAAGAAAGAAGGTGAGTGCACCAGCAGGTTCCTCTGGGATGCAAAAGCAGAGCATAAAACATAAAGCATAAATGTCTACACTGGACTTGGGTTTAACTTGCAAATCCCAGATGCTCTGTGGTGCCCCCAAGAAGTGGCAGAGGTTCAGACTGCACAGCATGCCTGAGGTCTGTCACACACACTCTCACACTCAAATACCTTGTTCAGTGTTGTGCCTAGTCTTACAGATCTCTCAAGTTTTCTCATCCTTACAGGGGAGGCTTGGTGGCCACAGACCATCTGAGAGAGCCTGTTGAATGGTCCTTTGGTGAAGGATCAGACACGCCACAGTCTCCACACAACTTTATTGGTACTGGACCTACCTTGGATTAGGGCCTGGCTAAGCCTACAGGTTGAAATTATTTGCGCAGCCATGCTTTATTTTCTATTTTACATTTATGTCGGTCGTGGATGAGTCAAGATAACCAGACTTGTGGACAAGGTGATGGCCGCGAGGCAACCACCAGGCTGAGCCCGATGGCAAGGGAAGCCCCAACTTCTCTGTGGGTGGAAGGAGGAGAAATGTATCAGCACAGGCCCTTGGTCAAAGCAGAAGAGGGTGGGAATTCCCTTCAGAACAAAAAACCAAAACCACCAGACATCTGTCCTGTGTGAATAAGGATCCGTTAAACGTGCTACCTGCTCTGTGCTAGGAGCCACACACTGTACGGCAAAGCCCTCGGTGTCAAACGCCAGTGAGGTGTTAAGCAGAGAGAAAACAGTCGCAACAACCAGCATGCTGGAAACCACAAAAACTGTTGGCTTTGGCACATGGGCAAAGCACAGATGCCCAAGTTGCCTGGAATAGCAAGAGATACAACACGCGGGACTACCGGAAGCATTGGTGAGCAGGACTGGGAAGATGCTGCACTGCGGGTCAGAAAAAGGGATATAATCCCATGTGCTGAGCTCAAAGGAAATCCAGATGGTTTCCTGATAATCTTGAGAGTGAGAATTTCAGATCCATCAAGCCGAGAAAGGGGAACTACACAAGAGAGTCATATCACAACGTTTCAGAGGCTTTCTTGTTCATTGGGTTGCTAGGTGGTAAGGTGGTTTTTGTACTTAGCAAACATTTTCTATACTAACACCTGTATGACAAAAAAATTTGAAAGCTGTGTCATCTCAAACCCTGTCTCATTTGAGCAAATTTACCTCCTGTCAAACACCAAAGACCTTCACTTTTACTTTAAGATGACTTTATTTTCAAACTTGTAAACCCTGCTTTACAGGGGAAACATCTTTTTATCTATTATTTAGCCACTATAAAGCAATTATCAACAAAAGCATAGTACGAGTCACACTCACCTGCACACCATGCAACACATACAAAAAAATGCTTCTCCCTTAACTAGACCTTAAATCAAGCCGTAGTGCTGGTTTCAGGGGCTTTTCAGACACTTCTGAGAAGAGACAGCGGGCTGCATTAGACAGTGGTGGCAAGCAGCCAGTACGCAGGTGAGAGAAGAAAGGGACCCCCACCTTGGTCTCTGCCCAGCATGCCCATATGCCTGACCCTCCTCAGCCTGCATGAATAAGATTTCACCGATTTTCAGAAAAGCGATGCTATTGAAGAAGCACTAGTGACTCATTAAGCATTGTAAATAACTAAAATAGAGATACTGTTGTCAGAATACACTGAATAATTGCAATTTGCAATGCATGAGCTTTTCTGTGCTGGGTATGTTAACTTAATAAATCGCAAAATTAATTCAGCCACAAAGGGTCTCCCAGTCAACCGTGCAAATGAGCACGGTCCTGTAGCAATGCCGTACATTTCAATACTGCCTTTAATCACGGGACCTCAACATGTATTTGTGATCCATAATTAATAAGACATTCTATGTTTCCTTGAGCTATGCAAGTGTGATTACAGCACGCACACAGCACTACTCACGTTGCACTTTTGCACATCTGTAACACTGCTGAGCGAGCTCACGCAGTAGCAGTAACCTCCGACCGTTGCCTTGTTTCTGGCTTAGAAATGTACAAGTCACGTGAACTTGCATGTGTACCTGTGTCTCCACCGTTAGTCTTTCCCCTGCTGCGCACGTACAAAAAGACACAAGTTGGTGGAAGGACATAAAACTTGGAACAATCATTTCCCGATGCCTGTTTCTTGCAGTTTTCCAGGGGAATAGTCCAGAGGAGAAGCAGCAAAGGAACTGAAAGGTAAACATGTTTGTGTACACATGTGGATGCGTGAGCTGCAAAGCAGTTTGTTGCATGGTAGAACCACGGAACATCTCAGAAGCAGACAGGTAAGCCTAAAATTTACCATTTAAAAACAACTGCATACCTAACTAGTCTTGCTAATCACATAGAAGATTATTCATGGTAAAAGAGATTTAAAAATCCAATTTAGATTTAAGCATGCATTCTTATTTAAAGACTTGAAGGAAAGTATTATTTTACAGATAGTGATCAGAGACACCAGGAGACTTATTTTCCCACAGTTGCATTGTAAGTCTGTGGCCACATTGGCAATTGCATCCACTCAAATTACTATTAATTCTGCTTACAACATCAGTGCCTAAGGACTGCTGAGAATGGAGCAGCATCGGTTTTGCTAGGCCCTGTACACACAGAGCTGCAGCCAGACCCTGCCTGGAGCTCTCACAGCCAAAACAAAGAACGATAGAGGAAAAGCCGTTACAACTGGCAGCTTATGTGATAGAAAAAACAGAGGAGGTACATTCTGGGTTTCTTCTGAACAGGGTTTAGATAAAGTGGGGTGCATGGAACCAAAGCAACAAGGGGCTGCTGGGGAAGGACATAAGGAGTGAAAGGCCAGGAGAGCCAAATATAAAGCAGAGTGGACATGGAGCAAAAATAAGGTGAAAGGACTGCAGGGAGTGGGAAGATGCAGACAGGAGACAGCCAGAGCTCCATCAAAAGAAGACAGGGTGCAGAAAAACCTCCAGAGGTTCAGCAAGCTCTCACAGCATCCAACAGTCCCTATCTGAGCAACTCTGGTGGCTGTTCCTCTCTGTGGTTCGGTGGACGCGCCACTTGTGTCCTAACATCCTCTGAGCAAAATTGCTCCTTGCACAGCTCTGCTTTGAGGGAAGGGGGAGGGATGGGCACTGGCCAGAGCCCATCTACTTCCCCATCTCCTCACAGCCAGCTTGGTCCTGCCCGCCTCTGCAGCTGCTCTGCCCGCTAGAAAGCTCGGCCACAAAGCCAACCACAACCTTGCACTTCTTCTCTTGCTGGTTGGTTCACCACTGGTGTCTCACACAACAGGCCTGTTGCGAGCATGATACAAACATGTTGAGCACTGCTGCTTCTCTTCCATATCCATGCTGCTTCCCTTTCCGGTTCAGATGAGGAGAAATACATGCAACAGATGAGCAAGGAGGAGAAATTATGCATCTTTCTGGCTTATCATCTAGATAGTCTTTTAGGCAGGTGCATTGACAAACATGCAATCTCCCTAAACATTGTTTCTGTTAAACCCAACTGAATAAGAAAGACAGGCTTCTATCTTTACCATTTTCTCATGAAAGCTTTCAAAACCCTTGAATTTCTAAGTCTGCTCTACCAGAGAGTTACATCATGCACCCTCTTCCTGCAGACAGACAGACATGGGCACAGAGCAGGTCATGGTTTATGATCACTGGAAGCAGAAGATGGAGGCACTGCCACTTACCTTCGTATCCCTGTCCCCTGTGGGAGGTCACAGAGTTCAGGGGAACGGATGTGCAACCATTTCTCGTGATACTTTGCCAATCCTCTGCCCCTGGGCCTATTATGATTAATGCTGATCCACCACCTGGAGTCTGTGTTGGCCGTTCATACTGTTTTTCATGGCGAGTAACCATAGTAAGCATGTGTAATGGATCTCCACCCACATTTCTGAAGAGTTCTGGGACTGCTGGAAAGATGAAGTTAAACCGGGCCCCAGACTGCACCATGCAATTGCATCCCCTGTGGATCCGCTCTCTGCTGAAGGGCTTGTAGCAAAGGTTTCCTCTCCCTTGTGGGTATATTAGGAGTAGCAGCAAGAAACCAGTTACAGCAGGGTCATTTCTCAACAGACAGCAGGTAAGAGAAGGTATTTTCTGTTCCTATGCCACTCTGAATCCTGTTCAGCAGCAGCAAGTTTTCAGGATCCTTCAGACAGACGAACACAGCTTACTGCCTGTGAAAGGGTGACCTTCAGACAAGAATATCAAAGTTAGGGCAGCAGGTTTCTGAAACATTTCAAAGAGTTTCTTGCCAATCATCATTAAAATGGCCATTCGTGGGTAAGAACAAAACCCTGAGTAAAGGTTAGCCCTCAAATGCTTTTGAAGAGCCATGTGCTGTGTTAAACAAAACCATTACAACGCAAGCTGCAGCCTATTTCCAACATCCAGAGCCAGAGATCATATAAAAGTATCAGATTAGATTTGTATTGTAAAGTTTCTACTAAAATAAAGTCACGCCTGATAACACTGATATACTACACGCTATACGTAGGTAAATCAATATTATCATTACCCCCCTGAGTGCAATACTCAAGCAAAGTTTGGTAATCAAAACAGACTGCATTTAACAGAATATCAAGAATATTTATTACATCTTTAAACAATTGCAAGCCTAATAGCTAAAGCCCTAATGATTCAAAGTACAAAAGCAGGGTTTTGACAGCACTCTATGGAAAGAAAATTTTCTTTCTTTCTCCTTTTGGCACACTACCATCAGATCCCCTGCATGCAATCCAGCCCTACAATAAATATCCAGACCACATACAATACGCCTATGCACCCCTCCCCGGTACCCAAAGCTTCAGCTGTTGCAAACTCCCCTTGCTTGCTTGACTGACAACTGTACGCACCATCTGATGACCTGGCCCAAGGAACATACTCCATCAGAAACAGAAAACCACCAATTTCAAGGAATTTTTTGACAAATTAACAAGGTTGGTGTTGGTTTTGTAATCAACATTCTTCAGTTCATGATAGGTCGTCAGCATTTTCACATAACAACCACCACTGAAGCTCAGCTGCAAGGTGCTGTGGCCACTGCCAACACACAGTATAGCCAGACCACCGGTGTTCGAGGCTCACAAATTATTACATTTCAATCACCAAACTAAAGGCAGAGAAACTCAGTTGAGATTTTAAACTTCACCCCACAGAAGCACAGATTATGAGCTGGGGCTAAGACTGTGACTGTGAGCAAGAGGGCCTGGCTTCACAGCAAATCCCACCGATTCTCACACCTCCCTCCTCATCTAACCATCCCAGATCGACATTTTACTTCTACGCTGATGCTGTTGTGCGGTGATCAGGCTCTGGTGTAACAACAGAGTTTTCTTGTCTTTCTGTCACTTAAGTGGGTAGGATCAGAAGTTTAGTGAGGTTTACAAAATAAAATCTGCTATTAATACAGTCTGGATGGGTTTGGGGTTTTTTTATTAAACTGGTTCATAGGAAGACTGATCTACTCATCTGTTCATCCTCAAGAAACGTAAACTTCTTAATTCACTGCATATTGAATTGGAAAATCCGTGCCCCTGTTACGTATCCAGAGCCCTACCACCCAGAGAAGCCCTGCAATTTATGACACATCAAACAATGTCATTAGTGGGACCAACTTCTAGGTATAAACACTGGAAATCTTTACAAGTCAATTGCTCATTGAAGGAACTGTTGGAAGGTCTCCACTTCACCTGGTTGCTACCATCCCTCTGAAAGAGGTAGCTGCCCCCACTGCACAGCTTCTCTTCATTCCTATTACAAAGGTCAGCAGGTTAATTTAACCCCATGAAAGCTCTTTACTTTAAGCTGGCTGACACTGCCCTGAAGCAGATTCTCACTGTCTCTTCTGAAATGGCTTTGCCAGGGCAACAGCATTATAAGAAGAAAAAAAAAAAAAGATGTTGGTAACCAGCAACAAAAAGGAAAGAAGATCTGAAATGCGTGTGCTGTTCTACAGTGGATGTCTACCACATCCTAAAACACAAAACAGGTTCAAAGACGAAATCTGTAGGCAAAACCAATCTTTGCCTGCCAGTGCCTTTCCTTTGAAAGAGATTAAAGAAAACAAGCAATTGCAGTGAAAAACTACTCCCCCTTTACCTAGGCAAAATCTGGGGAAATTCTAGGAATACATACCTTGAAGGAAATTAATAGTTTCTGGAAAATAGGTTCTGGAAATTATTAACAGCTAGTTGACTTCTCTTATGGCAATGTTAGGATTTGAAGCTAAGGAACAAGACAGATAGATCTGCAAGACAGCAGATAACTCTGAATTACACTTCTCTAGTGTCCAGACCTGCATGGTGACACGAGAGGAAAGTTTGGCCAGAGCAAGTTTTTTGCCTTGATTTTTGTTTCTTTCCTGCAAAACTCTAAAAGTGGGGTTTTGCTTTGGTTTTTAATTTCAGTCTGGTTTATGTACTTCAAATTTTATTCTTCTGTATAACTGCCCAAAATGCTGAGTGTTCTGTTCATATACACAAATCTCAAATTCAGTTTCCAAGGCTTTCTTTTGGAAAATGCCAGTTTCCTCTAAAACACTCCTTCTCAATGGCGAAAAAAAAATAAAATCTGAGCTTCTCTTTTCTCAGTACGAATCTCACTTCAAACTTGCAGTAATTTGCCACCTTTTATTCCAAATCTTGGAACAGTTAGTCAAGATGATCTTCCAATTAACCGTATCTGAAATAAAGAGGAGGCAGCGCTTCCACGGAGCTTGCATTGGTCTGGAGGTTCCCCCTGTAGCTGCTGATGAAAATCACCTCTTGATGACGGTAGTGATGGATTTCACAGGAAAGGAGGCTTGAAAGAATGACAATAGCCAGTAGAGAATAAAAACCTTTTTGAAGAATTTGACTTCACTCTGTCAGGTCCCTACTGTCAGCACATCTCAAAACAAGAGATGTTGTGCCACTCAGTACTATGACAATCACATCATGTTCCTCTCATCCTGCTTTTACTATTAATCCTACAGAAAATGAAGCCAGGTAACTTCTGTTCAACCGGGCACAGAGACCAACGTTGCGTTACACAGACAAGCAAGGATCTCCCTGATTTCAAATGGGAACCCACAAAACCAAGCCCAACACAGTCAGTGCCCTGATGAGGTTCCCCACGCACCTTCGGAGCCGTCCCTCAGGCATGACCTGCCTCTTCCCTGCTGCTACAACCCTGGGTCTTTTCACACCAGAAAACAGCACTTGCGCCAAATTGTGAAGTGGTTTTACGAGGTGGAAAGGCACCAGCTAGGGGCTAAAGAAAGGCCAATAAACTCCTCTAACTTGTAACAAAATAACAGATTTAAACCCAGGTCAACTGAGGTGAAGGGCAAGTGCATTAATCGCCTGTATTAACGAGGCTCTGTGTGCCTGCGGCGGCACTCAATTGGAAAAGACAGTACGCCTTGCTGTAAATAAGACAAATAAACAGCAGCTACAACAACAAATCTTCCCCCCATTTCTTTTACTTTTCATTAAACGAGTAATCTGAGTTTTATTAAGTCCTCTTCAAAGTCCATACAGGCTGGCAGTGCCTGTTTACACCACCGACACACTCTCACACATACGTTGCAGCCTAACGAATGCCTGGAAAGGAACTTCAGCCAGTTTTGTTCTTAAGTGATAATCGAAGAAATCCTCCGTCACATGTTGCGGCAGTGTGAGTTGGCCGTACCAGGACGAAGAGTCATGCAGATGTTACCCAAATGCTTCCATTAACTTAATCTTCCTCAGAAGAGCCCTTCTGCTGCCAAGTACTTAAGAGTGTCACTTGGGATTTAGATGCCATTTTTGTTCACTACTGAAGACTGGTCATGTGTAGGAATCTGCAGCCCTGATAATAGGGTTTACAGAACACCATGAAAATAGATTACTGGCTGCTGAAAACATTTAAAAAAGACAGTGTTACCTTTTACTAGCCTTAAAGTGCTTTCTGGCATGGAAATCTTAATGGTTGTTTATTCCAGGATGATTCCTAGAACAAAACAAGGATCATCATAATAATTAGCTGAGATGCTAGCAATATGATACAGGAGTCCAGATCATTAAATATTTTCCTTCACATCATTTTAAAAAAACAACCAAACAAAATAAACTGTATTTTGTGAACAAAAAGATGCATCAGGCTTTTTCAATTGTCCTAGCATATGCTGTTATCTCAGTAATGAAACCGGTTTTACTTTTTTCCTTTTTTAACTCAGTTGTTATGTGGGAAGATGTAGTAGTATAAAATAGCAGGAAATAGTATGAGTAAATTTAACTTGAAAAGTTTAGTATGTGTTTTAGAGAAAAGATTAACAAGTCCTTTCTTTTTTAACTGTCTTTTTATCTCCATTTTTTTCATCTTGCATTTGCTTCAGCCAAGCAATTCCAACAGTTCAGAAGGACAGATGTTCCATCTCATTCTATTCCCAGACAAGTCACTCTGTAAAATTACATTTCTTTTGAAACATTAGCACAACAGTTTAAAGACCGTCAGTAGTTTTAAAGGAGAATTGCAGAGCAATAATCAGCAATGCATTTGGATCTACTTTCTATACTGGAAATCTTTTTTTTCATTGCAGTACCACTCCTCAGCGAGATACAGTTTCAAATTTATTTTCCACCTTGTGGGTCTTCTTGATTGGTATCTGCTGGAGTACCACAAGCCTCACTGCAATCCACGCAGGGTATGTGCGCCTGTGATATTCAGGGGTGACGTGTTCTGGGATGTGTTCAGTGAACCAAGGCATACCAATACACCTCACAAGGAGAAAAAAATGATTTAAAATACACTACTGTGCTGAGTGGCTAATCAAAGCTTGCTCAGTAAAGACATTCAGATCTCGCAGCTGCATTTCGTATCATCACTGCTAATCTGCTCATGCTCTTACATTTCTGCCACAGGCTGGAGAGGTAGAAACCTTTGGTTGATGCTCTCAGGAGCCACAGACCTACATTGGCTCTTCCTGAACAGGTTACTAAATGGCAGAAGAATTAAATACGAAGTCTCAGGAAAAGCAAATTAAGGTTTAAAAGTGGTCACCTGATGAAGTGAGCAACTCTCCTTCACAAATCACTCCATTTGGGTGCATCTATGTTACTGCTTTGTCCGGGATCATGAGGACTCTTTTGAGTTGAACCTCCCGATCATCCCTAGTTTCTTCAGTTGACCTCCCAATGCAGGGGGGTCTCCAAGCTAAACTAGAGGGATGTGGACCTGGGGAACCCAAGTTTATTCAGATTACTGACCTCCATTGCACAGGACTACAGTAGCAGCAGCCTGAATGTGCACAGCTGGGTACTGGGTCCAGATCACCAAGTTCCCTTCCACAGACCATGCGCTGCTGCTATCCCTCTGCCCTGCGTCAGATGCAAAGGCATGTGACTATCACAGGGACTTAATTTTCACGTTCTTTATGATATACAAACACCAACGCTTGTGTAAAATGGAAATAACACCTCACAGGCATCTTAGGTGCTTTAAGTCAGACCACACAAGTTTCAGGGAAGCACAGAAGTAGGCCCAGTATCTCAAATCTTAATATTAACTATTCAAATCAATTCACTACAATGCATATGATCTATTAAATACATATTTGAGCCTGGCATGTAAAATTAAATTCCAAATTAGGGTCTCAGAATCCTATTCAATATAATGTCTTCTAGGAAAATGGTTTCTCAGAAAACAAGGACGTAAGTTTACTGACGCTGTCAGTGGTGAATTTGTTTATTAAAGCCCCAAAGCTGCAAATACTTACACACACAGAAAAAAACCCTCCTCACACATGAGCGTGTTATGTAACCCCACTGTTGCCTACACATAGTAAACCAAAATGCGTACATCGTCATTTCGAGATCAAGATGAAGAACTTCACAGAGAAAGGCTCACGCATCCTCTTGTTCTGTTACCAAGATCCACCATATGAAACTGCGATAGATGAGTTCAGGCCAAGGAAAAAAAGAAACCCAAAAAATAAAAGTCAGCTTACGCCAGTTCATGGAGCTACAGAGAGACGCCGGCTTTACCCACCTTCCCATATCGGATGGACACAACAAAGAATGCAACTCGCAGCTTTTGAACTTCAAAGGCACCACTAGAGATAGTGGCGAGATACTTAACGTTTAACTGAGGCTTTTTCTTTCCTCTAATTGTAGCTATTTTGGAGTCAATAACCTAAGATTCCTCTGCTGTCAGTGGAGAGAAACAGGACCCTGCAGGGTATCCCCGTTATGCAAGACAAACCCCACTTTTACAGAAGGTCAGTTGGTTGTGAAAATAACCGGGTGCAACAGTGGGGAAATTCCCACCACCCTAATATCACTAGGAGTTTTACTATTGATTTCAACACGAACTAATGAAGTCAGGTTTCAAGGCAATTTGAGACGCCCTTTAGTTATTCAGCACTATTTACAGCAGCACTTTGTCTTCTCTCCTTTCTCCGGCAGGAATTAAATGAAAAAAGGGAAAGGATGCTGATGTTTGAGTGCAGAAATAGAAAATGGTTATTGCGTTAACCTCCTTGAAAAGCAACATTGCACTCAGTGAAAAGTTTATTAGGTCAAACCCAATTATTTAGTAACTCTAAAGAGGTCAATGGAATTGCAGCACAGAGGAATTTGGTCCAGTGTTGCAAATTAAGAAAATTGAGCTAAATTCTGCACTGAATTAAGACTACATATTTAGCAGATAGGAAAAAAAAAATAGCTTACACCACACAGGATCAAGACACACGTGCTCTGGCAGTGCCAATCTCTTACCAAATGCAGCAGGCCTACTGCTTTAATTTGAAGAAGCAAGATTTGGATTTTTCTTTTTACAGTTACATATAAGAATGTGATCACATTAGGAAGATTTTCTGTCATCACTTTTCCTTCAATTACAAAACAGAATACAGAGGGTAGGGGATATTATGAAATACAGTATTGGCCTGTATCCCAAAACAAGGATTATATTAAATAAAAAGGGAAATGCAAACTTGTTTCATGATTGTGGTGCTTCAGTTTTACTTAGATAACTCTAACAAAAGTAATCATTCATGCTTGATTTACAAATGTGCACACACCGAATATGGGATGGAGCCTTCCAGGAAAGTGGGAGTACAAGGAACTGCCCACTGGGAGAATCAAAGAATTGTAGAGGTTGGAAGGGACCTCAAGAGATCATCAAGCCCCACCCCTGAAGATCAAGTTCAAAACCACCTAAGGAACCTGAAGGCGCACAAGCCCATGGGACCCAATGAGGTGCATCCACATGTCCTGAAGGAACTAGCAGATGAAGCGGCCAGCCACTCTCCATTGTATTTGAAAGGTCCTGGCAGTCTGATGAAGTCCCCACTGACAGGAAAAAGGGAAATATAACCCCTATTTTTGAAAAAGGAGAAAAGGAAGACCCAGGGAACTACAGACCAGTCACTCACCTCTGTGCCTGGCAAGATTATGGAGCAGATCCTCCTGGAGACTATGCTCAGGCACATGGAGAATAAGGAGGCAACTGGTGACAGCCAACATGGCTTCACTAAGGGCAAATTGTGCCTGACCAATCTGTTGCCCTTTTACGATGGAGTAACTGACATGGAGGACAAGGGAAGGATGATGGACATCATCTTCCTGGACTTGTGCAAGGTCTTCAACAATGTCCACATCCTTGTCTCTAAATTGGAGAGACATGGATTCCACAGATGGACCACTTGGTGGATAAGGAACTGGATGGATGGTTGCACTCAAAGAGTTGTGGTCAATGGCTCGATGTCCACGTGGAGGTCTGTGATGAGGGGTATTCCTCAGGGGTCAGTACTGGGACCAGCAGTGTTCAACATCTTTGTCAGTGACACGGACAGTAGGATCGAGTGCACCCTCAGCAAATTGCCAATGACACTAAGCTGTGTGGTGAGATCGACATGCTGGAGGGAAAGGATGCCAGAGAGGAACCTTGACAGGATGGAGAGATGGGCCCATGCCAACTGCACGAAGTTCAACAAGCCAAGTGCAAAGTCCTGCATGTGGGTCAGCACAATCCCAACCACAACTACAGGCTGGGCAGAGAATGGATTGAGAGCAGCCCTGAGGAGAAGGATTTGAGGGTGCTGATCGATGACAAGTTCAACACAAGCCGGCAGTGTGCGCTAGCAGCTCAGAAGGCCAACTGTGTCCTGGGCTGCATCAAGAACAGTGTGGCCAGCAGGTTGAGGGAGGCGATTCTGCCCTCTGGCTCTGCTCTGGTAAGACCCTACCTGCAGTGCTGCATCCAGCTCTGGAGTCTCCAGTACAGGAAAGACATGGAGCTGTTGGAGCAAGTCCAGAGGAGGGTCACAAAGATGATCAAGGGGCTGGAGCACCTCTGCTATGAAGACAGGCTGCAAGGGTTGGGCTTGTTCAGAAGAGAAGGCCCCGGGGAGACCTAACTGCAGCATACCAATACTTAACAGGGTCCTAAAGGAAAGTGGGAGAGTGACTGTTCACCAGGGAGTGTAGTGACAGGATAAGGGGGGAATGGCTTCAAGCTGAAAGAGGGTAGGTTTAGGTTAGGCATTAGGAGGAAATTCTTCACAATGAAGGGGGTGAAGCCCTGGCACAGATTACCCAGAGAAGCTGTGGCTGCACCCCTCCCTGGCAGTGTTCAAGGCCAGGTTGGATGGGGCTTTGGGCAACCTGGGCTAGTGGAGGGTGTCCCTGCTCATGGCAGGGGGTTGGAACTAGATAATCTTTGAGGTCCCTGCTAACCCAACCCATTCTATGAAAACTGTAGAAAATACATGCTCCCTAGAAAAAGCATCCTATATCAGTAAAATAATGGACTAAGATAACCTGTAGCTCAAAAACACACAAACAGCCCCTTTGTTCACTCATCTCAGTGCATTAGTTTCCCACCTACAAAAGCTATTGCTCAGCTAGAACACAAAGTGCTAGTTACAGCTAATGCTCTGCAGTTAGAGATTGCAGAACCATTTCCTTTATCATTAAATGCAACAGAGCTTATGAACTTTCAAAATCCTGCAGGTATTCTTAGGACTTTGCGTAATTGGAAATGTAAACTGGGATCCTTACAGCTATCCGGCTGCCCAGTTCTTCTTGAATTTCACAAAACACAGTACTTCTAGCTATTTTTGAGGATGTGGGTCCCAGTCTCCCCCAAAATAACCCATCAAAACTCACAGAAAGAGGACACCAACGTGTGTTTTTCAGGCTGAGCCCTGAATGAAAAATGTGGGAAAATCTCAAGGAAAAAGCTTCCTGCGTGATGATAGCAATTTATCTTCAAGTATCATCTGCTTTTTAAGTTTTCAGACACTAGAAAGGACTAAAATATCACATAAATGTTACATTTTCTAAAAGGAAAGTCCTGGAAACATCAGAAATAAATGGAGTTCTCAGGGGCAAATCCTGCACCCTTGCAGTGGGAGTCAGCCTGAGGGAGTGGGAGTGAAGTCGCGCTAATTGGTAACAAAGTCACTCAGTTCACTCCTAGACTGGTACTAATTTCATTATTACACTATGTAGAAAAACACAATTATTTACAAATAATTTCACAAATAAATTTTCAGATTTTATACACTAACAACTCAGCCCAAAATTAAATTTTGCTTTTTTTTTCCCCTTCAATAGATTATAAAGGCCCAGACTTTTAAAAAGAAGGACCAATGCAAACCTTGCCTTTGTACATTCTGCTGATCTTACATGAGAATCGGTTTAACATTAACAATATACACTGCACAAAAAACTCATATGGGCTGAACATCGCAAGGCTGCCAATTTAATTTGAAATGACTTGACAGAAAATCTCTAGGCCACCAAATGCTATTATAAAGCACTGTATTCTCATTAAAGGTCTGAGCCCTTTTTTTTCCTCCCTGAGGGCAGGCTCCTCGTGAGGCTGTCTCTCTGGCATAACATGTGATAGAGCTAATCTGTCTTCACTTGGACAGCACTGCGGATATGCAAACCCAGGTGGCACTAATAGGTTTACAGTAATAACTATGGAATTGGATACAGTATGTTACACTGTGAGAAATTCCCACAGATCAATTTTTGTGGTGAAGGTTAACCAACAGACATAGAGCCGTGATATTCTGGTTTTTTCATGGGTCTGTGAACAATTTTATGGGTTTAAAAATAAAAGAAGAAAGACTCTCCTATATTTGGACAGAATATAAATATTTAACTTTTCGAACATATCTACAGTGTATGTGCACAGAAACGCTCCCCTGGAAAGACGACTTCTGCTGACGGTTATTCCAGCGCAAACCTGGAGGAATTCCATTGGCTTCAGAGACAGACACCATTATAAACGAGAGCAGAATATGCCCAAAAAATGTATTTAACATAATATCGTGTCATACCGCTTTGCTCATACATTTTAGTGGCACTTTTGTAACTTTATTATTGGAAATTACAATGAGAATAAAATTAGCTGCATAATTATAATGAATGCACTACACCACCAAAAATACCCTTGTTGTAGTAAAGCATTATAGGCAGAGACATAAAATTGCGCTCTGACCATTTGTGGTCATTAGAGATCCCATGGTACTCTTTGTAAGATTAGGGGTTTTAATCTCAGTGTGCTGGCCAAATTCCAGCATGGGTAATTGCATTCTCTCTACCTAAATTCTCTGCATTTTACCCAAGGTGGTTGCATTTCCACGGTGCATGAAGTGTTCCTTGGACATGGATTTTAAAATTCTGTAATACCCGTTCTCCTGAAAGGTGTTACACAAGATGCAGTATCCTTGTTACAATTAAGTTAGAGTACACGCATTCCAGAAAAGAGAAAAAGCCATCTGTCAATCAACTACAACATTTAATGTACTGAGTAAAAACATCATTTCAGCTCAAGAGGCACTCCTGTATTGTGGTATGTTATAGTCTTTGCAGTCATAAATTCCATACCCACGTTAGCTACCACAGATGGAACATATTGAGAAGTTAAACACACAGCACTGGTGACTGAAGAGGATGTATACAACCACACTGCAAATTCACCCAGCTTGTCAGCCCCCAAACAGCACTATTACCAGCTCAAGCCAAAGCATCTGTCTTACTTGAGACTAACAAAGAGAGCTCCTCGAAGGAGTGCAGTCATCTAGGAGAGGCTATTCTGAAATTGAAAACAAAGCCAGACAAAAGACACACGTTCCTGAACCCACAGCCACCACCTGAGTGCTTCAGAAGTAGGGTACCTGTCTACCTGCAGATAGGATGATGGGCCAGTGCCTACCCAAGCAATTTATTTCTTCCTCAGATGATTCAGGTAGTGCCTCCTACTTCAACACCTACTCATCCTCACTAGTAAGCAAAGACATATGGAAAGAAGGATGATGTACTGTGCAGCACCGCGAGATGGTTTTCCAGCCCAGAATGCCACCTCATGTATGCCTTGTGCCGATGATTTTGTCAGCCATTTTGGTTCATCTTTCACAAAAAGAAATGGACTGGAAGCAAAATAACATCATGTCTCAAGAAAAAACAGCCATGAAAAACACTTCCAAGCCTTCTTTTCACCAACATCTCCTTGCTACATCTTTGACAGTCAGCTTTTCCAGTGAGAGGCTGATATTCCTCAAACACACAATGAAAGCTTAATCCATCTACTAAGGAGTTTAAAAAAAAACCCCAAACCTTTCAGGATTGTTCTCATCATCGATCCCATGGGCCAGATCCAGAGATGCTCACTCTGACAGAATGGCATCTTCACTGGGACTGAGACTGTCACACTGAGACTAGTCACGTACAATTCAACTAAGGTAATGTCTCAGAGTCTGGCCTGGTGAAACCAGACTTAAATATACATATATATATCTATATATACATATCAGACAAATCACTTGTATTAAGCTGTGCCACGTGCATGATTGATACTAAGTACAGCTGGAAGCAGGAAATCACTGATTTTCAATTGATATTTAAGCAGGAAATCATTTACTATTGATTGTTATTAGCAGACACAGTTGTACTGAATTAGTGCAAAATGATCTGATACATGAAAAGACCTACCATTACTCAGTGTAAGATAAAGTGAATTTAACTGCATACCTTAAGCAGTTCTTCTCATTTGTTTAAGCCTTCCCCATCAACCTACCCAGCCTGCTTACACAAGATACAGTTTATTGCTAAGATTAATGTTGTTTTCTGTATTTACAAAAAGTTTCATGTGCGGGCCCTCACATCAGACAAAGACTTGATACAGCGTTTTCTGCTAAAAGGTTGTTTGACAACTGATACACATGATGGCCACAGCCAGCCCTTTTTTCTCTCTAGAGAAAAGTGGAGGTATTTTAGACACGACATCGGATAACGATTTCAATAGCCTGCCTTTTTAATTTTCAATCTTTGGACTACCATACTGTAGCAGTGTCATTTCTGTTTTGATGTGGGCTCATATTCCACCTGAACATGGGTACCTTAGGTATCACAACCAGCATAGCGTCCAAGTTCAAGAGAATAGCATCCCCTTCAGATCACCCTCAATCCAGAGCTTTCAAACCTGGCTCCATATGCACACAGTGAAGGGAAGTTAAATTAGGGTTGTGGACCTTAGACACTCCAAGACCATATTCCCACTTATGCTCTGCATTGCACAGACACTTCAAGATCTTATCCAATCCTGTATAATACATCTCTGTGAGGTATCCAGTTGGAATACAGTCTCCCTTTGATCCATGTCTTGCCAGTAAGGATGGAAGCACACCTCAAGAGCATCACTCCAGATCTCAGTCAAGTCTGGATCTGCCTCTCTTGATGAGATAAGATAAAACCAAGACAAAACACTTCCAGGGCTCAAATCCTGACCACATTAAACAGATTAGGGAAGTAAAAAATAAATTGTTCTATCTGTTGAGTATGAAGGAATGAGAAACAGAAATGGTTGACTTGCCCCAAACTCCACCAGTCACCTAAGAAAAACCAGGAATAGTCCTCAGCTCTATCAAGCTCTGGTTTGGTAACTTACTTTCAAGACGCCTTCTTACCATATGTGCTTGCAAAGATGCAGAATCTTCAATACCTTATTGATCAGGGGCTTCAGTTTTAGCAAGATCTTTGATCAACACAGAAAAAACCATTATTTTCCAGCAAAAAGTTTAAACATAAAACTTCTAGGAGGAGATTTTTTTTCCTACTTTACTTCTGAAGAGAAGGCCTGGCTGCATCTTGCAGCTTTAGAAGGAAAGGTCTGACTGAGTTTAAAGCCAACTAATAAATTAGTTAATTAATGAATTGGCAGCTCCTGAAATGGTTGCCACTTTTTCAGTTACCCACATCCAAACCCAGCCTTTTATCTCAGTTCTTCTTCCCCTTTCAGTGAAATTTCACATCACCTGTTCTTACAAATCATATCGTCAACCTCTGAATTTCCTTTATCTCAAACAGTTCTCTTTTCTTAAAAAGGATATCCAAGCTCCTGAATTGCACAGACTCTTGAAAGTACATCTTATGGCAGTCTTATTCTTCACCGACTCATCTTCACCTCTCCATCTTTTCTCCAGACATCAGTAGTCATCTTTTTTCCCCAGTTATGCAACTCACTAATCTCTGGACATTTCCCAATACAAAAGCACACCACTAAAATCTCTGTTCAGCTTTGTTCTGTACTCACTTATCTTCCTTTACAACTCCCTTCCCTCCCACTAGCATATCTGTTAAATGGCACAAGTTTCCCAACCTCTCCTCCCTCCTTCTAAGCTATCTCTAAAATGCCCCATGTGAATCCTCCTCCCTTTCTCATCTTTCTGCCCCCTCTTTTAGGCTTTGCTCTCCCTTTTGTTATTCACCAAGTTACTGATCTCCTCATTTGGCATCCACTTCCAGCGCATTTCTCCCATAAAGCATCTTAATCATAATTCTACTGAGAGACTTCTAAATCTCCATTAATAAGACACGTGAATATTTGACCCATGTATTTCACACCGCTCAGCTCCTCTGGTCTCACGCAGCCAAGTCTACTGTAGGCTCCACGGAGCAGTAGTATTTTCCCCTTATATATCCATAGAGTGCCCAGTTCTCTCCTGGAGCTCCACAAATAATAAGGCGGTTGTGTATCTTAAAGGAACGAGACAACGCAGTAATAATGACCACACACATATGCAGTAACTTTTCTCCAGATGGATCCCAAAGCACTCCATACCATTTGCCAATTAACGGTACAAAATGAAGTATTTACACAGAATCATTTCACCCACGAGCAGTGGCACAACGCCAGCCGTGCCCTAATTGCACGGAGTTGCACAATACAAACTTCAGACAGGAAGTGAAAGCTCACGTCATATTCCCAGGGACATTAAGGCTGGCATAGGATAATTATCAGAATCAGTTGTGATATGTGATACTCTTAATTTTAAACACCTACACTTTTTTATTAGAATTTTGGTAACATCCAAACCATTTTTACCTGGTCAACAAAGAGAAGAGTGAAACATACCCCAAGCCCCCCTTCAAAGACTGCTGCAATTCAAAAACACCCAAACTAACCAACCAGTGCACTCCTGAATAGCTTTAACCATACTCCAGAGTGGAAACTAGCCAGGACCTGAGCCCTCTTCAACAGTTGTTGACGGATTTTACTCATAACCTGAGACTTCAGATGACAAGAAATACCATGTTGTGGAAATCTAGAAAAAGCAATTTAACTCTGCATTCACATGTCAGGATTCAAATTATAGCTTAAATCACAGAATCACAGAATGGTTTGGGCTGGGAGGGACCTCAACGCCCATCTAGTTCCAACCCCCTGCCATGAGCAGGGACACCCTCCACTAGCCCAGGCTGCCCAAAGCCCCATCCAACCTGGCCTTGAGCACTGCCAGGGAGGGGGCAGCCACAGCTTCTCTGGGCAGCCTGTGCCAGGGCCTTACCACCCTCACAGGGAAGAATTTCTTCCTAATATCTCATCTAAATTTACTTTCTATTAGCTTAAAGCCGTTACCCCTTGTCCTATCCCTACAATCCCTGATAAACATCCCTCCTCCAGCTTTCCTGCCCCTTCAGATAAAGGAATGCTACAATAAGGTCTCCCCAGAGCCTTCTCTTCAAGCCAAACTCTCTCAGCCTGTCTTCATAGCAGAGGTGCTCCAGCCCTCTAATCAGCTTTGTGGTCTCTTATGGACTTGTTCCAATGTCTCCATGTCTTTCCTGTACTGGGGCCCCAGTACATGACCCAGCACTGCAAGTAGGGTCTCACCAGAGCAGAGTAAAGGAACAGAATCACCTCCCTCAACCTGCTGGTCAGGATACGGTTGGTTTTCTGGGCTGCAAGCCTGCATTGCTGGGTCATGTTGAGCTTCTCATCCACCAATACCAAATTAATTATATTAATAATAGCTGAAGTAATTCCTGTTCATTTTTTTCTACATGTCAACAAATTCTCAGGCAAGATTATCACTAATACTTACACTGAAGTTCTGTAAGTAAAGGCAATGCTGAGCTCTCAAAAGAGAGCTCAAATTGCGTCAAGTGTGGCATCTGTCAAGTCATTCAGAATGTTTTCACTAACTTCAGCACACTCAGTTTCACCACGGCCATGGGGTGGACAACTGAATAATGAAAAAAAGAAATTGAATAAACTATTCACCGATTGCTCAAAATTTATGAATAATTTATTTGGAGAAGAGTATTCAACCATACATAAAGCTGGCCAAAGAGGGACAAACGTGTTTCTGAGTCATTTATTCAACAATTAATGGAAAAAAACTATTCACACAAATGTCATTCAAATAGCTCTAGACTATAGTAACTTGGTTTCCAGTTGACTCAGAATATCTTTTAGAAAAGTGCCAGGTTTTTGTGCACACTAAGCTTTCTTTCATTATTTGAGATCCTCTTGTTTCTATGTTTCCCTTTACTCTAGCAAAATAACCTCTTTTTCCAGTACCAGCGCCACTGTTGCAGGCCTGACTTGCTTTGACTGCAAGCCCAGTGTGCAACTGCAGTACTGGCCTTCAAACGATCTCTCCCTTTGCCCAAGAAGCCTGAAGCAAGAAAAAATGAGCATATATACGTTTGAACTTCTGAATTCATACTAGGTGGGGAGTGGAGAGGAAATCCACCTCAAAACACCACCATGAGTCAGAGGAAACGCAGAAGAGGTGAGACAGAGTAGGTAGCCGTGCTCTTCCATATCCCCTCTCCCACCCACGTCCGCCTTTGGACCCGCATGCCTGGAGGGACCTGTGAGCACCAGCACACAGCCCCGGAGAATTTCCATTCCCAAGCCACAGCGTGATTCATCACAGCCACTGGCCTGCTGTTGAAATCTTGGCATTTGTCATTAAAATTACGCTTTCTTAACTATATTGATGTTAAATGCAGGAAATTCATTTTGTTATCGTTGTTTTTCCAATATGCATTTAAAGTGAAGCATTGTGCACACTGCCCGGTGCTGCTGCCTCTGTGGGATTTTCTCAGTGCCCGGAGTGCAGCATAATGGAGGGCACTCATCTTTCAACAACTTGACACCTTTTTTTTTTTTCAAATGCACCTTAAACAATAAAGGTCAAATTTAAAGACACACCAAGACAAACAGATCTGCTTTACTTTAAAAAAAAAGTATTCACTAGCATCTAATGAGCATTTCCAGGGTAGTGTAAACCATCGGGGTTACACAGAGATGTAGAATTCACCTGGGAAGGAGGAAGAGGTGGAAGAAGGGCTGTATGGTGCTCTGATAAATACAGGATTGGTCTTCTTTATGCAAGGTGTGTGTAAGGAGTTCTGAGTTCATGCTCGTGTCTTCTGAGCACGAACAAAGGCAAAGTGAAAAGAAAGAAGCAGAAAAGATCAGAGCACAAGGCTGTATAATAGCTATTGTAAAGCAAGAAAAAGCCAGTATTTTTCATCCAGATCTGCTTTAAAATAATGGCATGTAGAACTAGGTACAGTATTTTCTTAATTTAGAATTTTATAGTGCAATCTGATTTGGCATCAAGAATAATATAATCATCACCAGAATGTAAATGCTATAATCTTCATGACAACATCTATTCTACCTACTCTTTTTGCTATTATTTTGGCATGATTCTAAGAAATCATACCACAGCGTGTATTACTCTTATTACTAAAGGTTACACATAGCTGAGTACTGCTTAGAAAAATCTTATTTACCTGAATAAATAACTCCCTAGAAATGATGAATACACACAGAAATGTGCGTGCTTTCATTTCATGTAATACACACCCATTAACACTCACTGTGCAATAGAAGTTACTGAAGAGCTGTGTGCCCTCCATCAATTGAAGGGGGTTTCTTTAACAGAGCAGGATTTTAAAGGTAAGTACTAGATGGATCCTCGGACTGTTTGTTGGTCTGTACCAGTGACGCAAGGTCTGGAAGGAAGCTAAAAAGCGGGTGGTGCGGCTTACAGTGCAAGTCGCTCAGTCAGTGACTTCAGTGGCATTTATCCATCCCACTCACACAGTGCCAAGGACAAGATACGGCTGGAGGTGCTGCCTTTTGGAGGGGATGTACAGCCTCATCACCAGCAGAAGGATGAGGTCACGGCTGGAAACAAAAGGTGGCAATTTGGGGAACCTGCTGATCACCAAACAGCCCCGGGGCTTAGCACAGGCTTGGCGGGATCTCCTGTTGTCTGATCTCGCTGATTAGCGGGATGGGAGAAGGCAGAAGATGGAAGAGGTTTGTAAGGAAGATGAAAAGGCAACTGAATGCTGACAAAAACAACCTTCCTGAGACCTCTGTGTCTAGTGTCAGCAGTTAGTTTGTATTTTCACATTCAATTTGGACACTGCAGGACCAAAGTCTCCCAGGCACAACCTGTCACCACGCTGATTTCAACAGTGTTAAAGTGGGATACATTTGTCCCGTTGATTACGTTTTAAATTGCCATCATCTCCTCTTTATGCCTGTAGCGTTAGACTGAGATTTCTCCTCAGCATTTATTTCAAGCAGCAGCCTTGCCACACATTAGAGCATTCACGCTACTGACCATTTAACCACCGAAACCCCCGAAAGAAAAGAAGCCTCTTTCCTTTTCCCTCCCCGCTCCAGCCGATCAATGTTCAGGTCCCATCCATTCTCGATGGAAATGACCCCTCTGTAAATATCCCGTTTCCTAATATTTACCACACCGGTGCAGAGTCCGAAAGGTAAATTTGAAAAGAGGTGATTTCAGCGCTCATAAACATCTAACCAAGAACTGCTTCAGGAACAGCAGGCACGCAGGATTCGTTAGCTGTAGCAGGGCTACAAAAGCCATTCACAACACCCTTGTTGACACTGCTCTGCTTCTTCGGGCCTCTGCTTGCTAATAAAACTGCAAAAGGATTAACCAAGGAGTTTCACAGAAATGGCCACAAAATGCCTTAGCATTTATAACCCTATGCTTGCTGCCCTGACGCACTCAAATTCCTATTCAAATCACCAGCTATTTGGAGCTCACAAAGTTTCTTCCTAAAAAAGGAGAAAGGGGCAGAAGGCAGAACAAATCCGTGGCAACAAACAAACTGATGAGAAGGAATTAAAAACTTCCACAGAAAAATTACAGAGGAGTAATGGAAATTAATATCCAAATAAACAAATCATCCCTCTGAGGTCACAAATGCCTGACGGTCCCTTGCCCTTCTCAGCAGGGAGCAGGATGGCATAGCTACTGATGGGTAGGTAAGGTACCAAAATGTTTCTGGAATAGCACTTTTGATATCATGACAGCTGCTGCAGCCTTCTACATTGAAGCAGCAGAGCAAAATCATCTCTGCCAAAATCTAGTTTGCCTTTATCCTCCCATAGTAATGTTCTCAAACTACATTTTTCCAAAAAATAAAGGCCAATGCAGGGGTAATTGCTGTAAGCAGGCCACCTCGCCAGAACCGAAGGGAGAAGAACCTTTGCAATACATGGGTGCATCCTGTAAACTGCAAGTGCCAGGGATGAGACTTACTCCTCAACTGTCAGAGGGTTTGAGCCTTATTTCCCAACACTCAGGAGGGCTCCCCCTTTTCTGAGTAGGGGTTACACAGCTCTCCGTTGCACTAATGCTGAGGCGTTCTGTAAGAGTTAAAGTTGTCTATGTGTGACGAGTTTGCCTGGATGAGGAGGCCAGGATTGGGCTCCTCTTTACACCCTCTGTTCCTGCTTCAAGCAAGCATTTTAGTGCACGATCCTACTACATTACACACCTCATTAAAAAACCCCAAAAAACCCTACTCTGTTTCATTTTGCTTTCATGAGCAATTTACATTTCATTTGTGATTTTTAAGCAGAAAACCCTTGGCACCAATTTTACAGATGACATACTGGAAAGGTTGGGGTTTTTTGTTGCCTTTTTTTTTTCCTTCCTCTTAAAGAAAATAGGATTAGAGGTAGAGGCTTTTATATTCCACCACTTCTGAGACATATGTTCTGCTCTCCCACCAGTTATGAAGTGATTACTGGAGTGGCACAAACAGATTTTTTTTAACAAAGTGAAGGTGTGATTTTCTCAGGTTCTGTGAGAACATGCACACTTATTTTTACCAACCCAATCTGTTTTCCAGTAGTTTAATGTCCGCAGGGTTTATAAGGCTATCTTAGGTGTTGGATTCAACGCATCTTGCAGGGTGCTACCTGACTATGGAAGTTTAACAAAAAAGATACAGAGAAAGCAGAAACGATACAAGACTTTAAGTAATCTGGAGACTGATTCAAATATACAAAAAGACTGACCTTTTTTGCCGCGTGCCCATATACGGTTCTCTAAAGCTTGAAGGCCCTCATATCATAAATACTTGCTTTGTTTTAGAAACCCCACTGAAGATCTATCCTTAAATAATTTACATATACAGCCTGACTTTTATATTATTTTTACTCCACAAAGAGGAATCTGATCTTATAAACATGTACTGCCAGGAACAGCAATTCCAGAGGGGGAAATAGGACTGGATTTCTCGCACCTTGCCTATTTAAGCTGGCCGTAAAACGTTAGCAAAGGAACAAGTGATCTGATTTTTTTATTGGTTCACACCCATTTTTCAGGTATATAAAAATGGAGACAAGGAGATTTCCCTATGAGGCAGGGTAGGGAAAGGGTTCATACCTGAATTGCACTGCTCACCTATTCCAGACTCTCAGCCAAAAATCTATAAACACACCGACAGAGGACAATGCTCCTCCGAGAGACTTGTAAAGCTAGATTCTGGTCTGTTACACTGGGACAAATTTAGAACAACCACTTCAAATGTAGTGAAGTTACTCAGGACCAGAGGAAGTGAGAACAAAATTTGGCAAGGACTGTACAGGGAAGTAGTCAGTGAACATTTAATCCTTGGTGAAAATCCTCAGGTCTGGTGTCTGTACAAAGAAACACTGGTTTAGAAAACAGTTTGTGATTTAACCAACCAATATACCAGTTTGACTCATAATTGAGCTACACAAGTTAAACTGTAGATTTCCAGGCTGGGTGAAATCTACATATTTGAGCTTCTGTAAAGTTCTGAAGCAATTTTAAGTACAGTACTTCTGAAAAAAAATGCGTTTTATTAAATCACTGAAACTTTATAGGTAGGCAAAAGTCTTATGCAAGGCAGTATGCCTGAAATATGTTTGTACTTGGTGGCTCAGTGCTATTAAGACAAGGGGTTTGCAGGGACACAGGACAGTTTAGCCCTCCTAATCAAGACTTTTCCCAAGAACAGTCTTCATCCTTACCTCCACACCAAGGGATTGGACAGTGAGGTCAAAGTCATTAGTCCCCAACAAAAGCCTTAGCAGGTCCCACTAAGCACGCTCAGTAGGATTTTTTGTTGTGTTGCTTGTTATTTTGGATGAACAGTACCCCCTCCTTGCAAACTGGGACTTTCAACGCAACCTCATGCAAGCTGATCCGGCCACACTCACAGGAGCAGCAAGGTCTCGTGTCCAGCAGCAGAGGAGGTGGAGGTCTTTTGGTACAGGGATGCAGACACTTCAGATCCCCCTGAAATGCTGCTTTCATGAAATCAGAAGTTTAACTGCAAAGCTGGAAGTAAAATAGGGACTGAGAAAAATTCTACACATCGAAACTTAGAGAATGGATAATCCTGATGCAGGAAGTATCTAGAGATAGCCTTGGTCATTTCATCTATGGACCTATTAAAACGCCAAAGGCACTCCTGACATCAAAGTTGTTTTTTACAGCTTTGTTTTTCCCTGCTGGCATGTTGCAGTATTTCCTACTACTGAAACAGCTCCTCGGTGATGGAATCAGTGATGTCCCACTCCTTTTTTTCACATAAGCTCCCCGTTCCCTCTTATCCCACTCATTTCTTTCCTGACAGCTTTACCAAATTTGTATCAGACAGAGCTATGAACAAGTACACATTCCCCTTTAAAAATTTACCACATATACTGCATTATCCTGTAGCTATATGATGGTCATCTCAAACATCTTGCATGAATCATAACAAGTTACTTTTATTGATTTTTATTATCTGCTTATTACCATCACTAAAAAGACCTCACCACAATAGAAATTAAAGTGCAATAATCTATGGCAATGCAAAATGTTAAGTATCTGCTTTAGATCCACAGAGGCAGGGAAATTAAAAGAGGCTTAAACTCTGAGCTAATGCTTCATCCCCAATTCATTCTCTTGTGCCCATATATTGAAGTCTCAGCACAATGAATCTGTGAAAGGACACATTAATGTGTTGTGGAACTGGTGTACAATAAATTGATAGGGAATTTCATGTAACTCCAATCAGCCTGGGCCAGAGATTTCAATGATGAGTAATACCGGGCAAAGAATTCACATTGTAATTCAGGCTTTCATTGAATTTTTGGCTTTAATTCATACTCCAAATACTTTTGGGAAAGAAGGCTTCTGCTGAGGCATCCTATACAAGGCAACGAATGTCTGACAGCAGCTCGAACTTTGTGATTTAATTGCCTTGGTATTTCTTAAAAATAAGAGGCCATACGTCACAAAGCAACGTCAGGGTCTGAACCTCTTAAAGACTACTAAAAATTAAGTCCCATTTACCACAGGCAGAGCATACTGTCCTAATGTTGCAGAGCATGTTTGTACTCAGAGAGGGCTCACAAGATCTCATAATCCTGTATTCTAACGAAGCAAAAATATCTTACATGGTATTAACATCAAATCAAACAGAAATTCACACTCTGTGAGATTTTTTTTCCCCAAGAAAAGCTTGCTTTTCAAAGTCCTTTCTGCCCCAAGCTTGCTTTTTATATTTTCCATAAAATGAGACAGGATTTTAAAGAGTGGAGATTCAGAAAAAATACAGAGCCAGTGTAATGGTGCCACTGTAAATACCCATGCTGAAACGACAAAGGAAAGTAGAAGGTGTACGCAAAAATCACTGCAAATAAACTGCTACATGTGCCGTACCTCGTAGAGCTGCCGAACAGTTTTTATTACATTTTTGTTCATTGGAGATTGCTATAGAGATCTCTGCATTGCAAGTAGCCACACCATTTCAGTGCTTTGCTGTTTCAGAAGAGCAGATTTTCTTGATTAATAACAAAAGGTTTTGTTGGGATCAGAGCTGTTTCCCACCATCTCTATGCAAACCCGGCAACACAAACTGTGTACATTAGCATTTCAAGGAGCCTCCTATTAATGATGGCAAGAAAAGCTCCTCTCGGTGGGTAAAATCCATTTTGTCCTCTCTTGTGACATCTGTTCTAACTTTTAAAGCCAGAAAGGAAACTAGATAATGCCAGAGAGTCTTTTGATTTACTGTATTGGCACTTGTGATGATGCTTCAGACTATAAAAGCATGTAACCCTAGTGGACATACATGACTGTGTAAATGTGAACATCTGCATATTCCCACAACATAGGGTGAATTGAAGGAGTAATTCCAAAGTTCTTTGTTAAACTTTTAACTAGCTTTTTTTTGCCTTTTTTTTTCCCCCGGGATTTCATAATTATGCTTTCAATTACTTCTTTACCATACAAAATTCAACATTTTAAATTGTAGTTTTATGTAAATGTTTACTGCTACATATGTTTTTTGATTTCATTTCATTTCCCGAAAGCTTTTTTCTTTTTTCTTCTTTTTTTACATTTTTTTGTGAGTAAAGACATTTAAGAAAATAGACTTGGAGAAACTGAAATATGGTTAAAAAAAAACCAAAAAAAACCCCAAACAGTGCAGGATAAGAAAAAGTAAACTAAACCCTGCAGATTTCTTACCTCTTTACACCATCTGTGCAGTATTGCTCTTAGGCCTTTTACATTGGTCATCCTGGGAACAAAGCTGAAGGCAGATTCCAGCAGTTTTTCCATTCACTATTCATTCAGAGGTTCATCAGCTCCATATGGATCCAGCCAACTGCTGTGTTAAATCAGAGCCTTTTCCCAGAATTGACATGGTAATGAAGTCATGGTATTGCTCACAGAAAAGGCCTCCATAGGTATTTTCCTCTCTAACAAATCCAGCCTTTTCACCCCATTCACTCCCTAAAATTATCTCATAACGTTACAACATCTGTGAACTGGGTTTTTGCCTTTTAATGTCTAGCATGTTTTATTACATGACTATGCATTACATACTAGTTAACAAGACTCCTACACAACCAAGGAAATAAAATAAACTTACACTCTTCCCTTTCCAGCCCAGATTGTTTTGTCCCCTTTTCTTTTAATTTATATTTGCTATATTTATGTTTCTCCAAATAGAGCTGCCCAAAGTAGTGATGTGCAAGATGAACTTCAATGTTCCTGTTTTCTATCAGAAAGTGGTTTCAGAAATATTCCTGGATGAAAAATTGTTTAACCACAAAATGGTAAATCCATCAATACAAAAAATTGCCGAAGAGAGACTGTGTTAATGGCAAATATGTTGTAACAGTTTCCTTCAGCTCATCAGATGTATGGATCTGAACTCTGCTTTAACGGCAACGGTTCAATATTTGTGAAGGAATAAATACGACAAAGTTTATTTCTGCAATATGCCATCTGCAGTGAATACACAGATACTGCCGTGATATGACAACACGAGGTGGCTTTATTGGAAAACTATGTCTTTCTCACAATAATAATGTACTTGAACAAATACGATCTATAAACACAGGTCTCAAAAATGCACATGTCCAAGGTTAGCTATATAGGGACTAAAGAGAAGAGAACAGTTGGTGACTTACCACTTGTCAGTATGTAGCTGCAGGTATCCCCATGCTATTTTTTTTCATACGAGTCAGCACTATGTCCTGGTAGGCTCTGGCATTTTGGACTGGAAATCAGAAAGACACAGTGCACACAATCCCCCTCCTGCACCCTAGAACACCATCCACCCAGCTCTGTCACCAGGGGGGAAGCAGTATGGCTTACGGAAGGGCAGCGGCTCAGGATCAGTGCCTTTATGGGGCAAGTGACTAAAAAGCCCTAGAGAAACTGTCTGTGGTGCCCCTCTCACATATTGAAGACTCTTGTCTGGTCCCAGCATCTCAGGGTGGGTGTAGGGGAGTTATTGCTAGAGTTATTAAGGCAACTAACAATCCAAGGGATAGAGCAGTTGCTTTAAGAAGGAATGAGCAACTAAAAAAAGGAGTGCAGCTCAAATTTGAAGAGAAGGCAGCTGAGAGAGGTAATTTAGGTAAGGTCTATAGAATCACAAAGATGGTATAAAAGCTGACAGAACAATTCTTCAACAACTTTTGCAATACTAGAACTAAGGAACACTTGATGTAACCAGTAGGCGAAAAATTGCATCTTTACACAGCACCTAGTGGAGGTTGTGGAGGGACACTGCATCTGCAGGATTATTAAAAAAATGAGGCAATTTGATGGACCAAGAGTCCATAAGCAGATGCTGAAAGGGCTAAGCAGTGTTACGTTCTAACACAGACCACAGAAAGTTGCCAGGTTAGTATGGCCTTCCTACATAACATCTCCTGTTTCTGCTTTTGGAGACAGAACACGTGGGCAGCTGGACACTGGTCTGACATAGAGAGTACCATTCCCAAGTTATTTTCTACATCCCGTGAATGTCACTCAGCCATTACTCAGGCCCTACAGCACAGTGTTTGTTCTGCTGAAACAATGCCTGCAGGACTGCTCTGCCAAAACTGGCATCAAACATGGACCTGCTATTCAAGGTAAAGCTGTCTCAAGGCAAATGGAGCATAAGACCACGTCATGAACAGCTCTGGAATGGAAACTGAGATTTCTTATTCTTGTTTGACACAAATATTTCATAGTTTCTCCAATAACAGAAGAAACATTTTACTAGGGACTACGGTTGTGTTACCAGGGTGCTCCTACTGGGCATGAGACGGTCCCCTGGGAGACATGGGACCACATACAGTCACTGATACCTCACATAGATGCTGCAATGAAACTATGCAACAGCATCTGTTCCTGTTAAAAAGCGTTCTTGCCTGTGCTTAGCACAATAACAGGCACTGTTGTGATTCCTGAGATGTCTTTGTTACTCATCTGGAAAAGGAGCAACAAATAATACTGGTGGGTGACTTAACTCAGAAGTATCAGCTATTAGTGGGAGCAGCCTAACAAACATATCTTTAGTCCTGGTATCTTTAAATCTGTCTTATTAAGGCTACAAAGGCTGAAGTTTGAGATTATTCCTTCTATACTTTTAATTCCAGAGGGCAAGATACCTGTAAGGCCTAGTGGCAGCTCCTCCAGAAATTTTACCCTGGGTGCATCCAAACATGTCCTGGGACGCAAGACAACAGTCCCACGAAGAGTAAAAAAGCACTTGATGAGCATGTACAACATCCTTAAAATACTCAGGGCAATTTGGAAAAAAAAAAAAAAATCTTTCTTTGTGTAGAAATAGAAAGAAATGCAAGACGAAATGACATCTGCAAAGAAACACTGCAAAGAAAAAACATCTGGAACTTCTATAGTAGATTATGCAAAAGAATACCCTTCCCACAATGACTTTGTTTTACCTATCCATGAAAAACAGCTGCTGAGTCAGACGGACTCAGCCTACTCCATTTGTCCATGCTTTAGCTTTCAAGTTTCTACCACCCAGTACAACGTTAACTGTCTGAGCAGGATGCACCGAGCAAAGACAAATACCCATGCAACCTATGGGACTCTCTGGTCCCTCTGAATTCAGACAGGACCCCATCCTGTGAAGCGACAGTGGATCCTGACACAAACTGCTGCAGCAAAAATGTGGAACTGAGAGCAAAGCCCAGGGGAGTTCCACACCCTGGTTAGCAAGTCCTGCTATGGCAGGCCGCTGCAGCAGCCTCACACACCAAATGGACGGTTGCCACCAAGGTTTTCTGTGTGCCCTTTGACACCAGGCTGTTATGAAGAGGAAATGTGACCACACCTGCCATCTCCGTGGTATGTTCCCTCCTCTCCAGGCAGCAGAGTTTCCAAGTTGGTTATAAAACCAAGCCCTCCTGCATAGCAAAGAGCTGGGACGTTGACTTGCGCCTTGGAGAGCAGCAGAGGGCAAGGGGGAAGGGGAGACGATTCCTCAGTGCTGGCGAGGAGATGCACTTGCTCTGAGAGTCTCTGAAGACAAATGGTAAAGAAATCGGGCATTCTCTGTGTCTGGGACACCTACTGATAACTGATCTCATCCTTTCTTGGCAAGAGCTTTTTAACTATTCAATGCACTTTAGACTTCTTTATTCCCAACTCAGGCAGAGTGGCTGTTTAAATGCAGCCCGGGGCATCGATGTATGCACTGTGTTGCAATTGCTTCCCCAATATTTGCAAAGAGATAGCTTATCCATTATCTAGGTATTATGCATCTCCCCTGCTTGCTTGTTCCTATAGGCTGCTATGAAGAACAATGCAGTTGTGCTCAGAAGTCTTTTAAGACAGTATACAAACACTCACCTCCCAGAACAGCTCATACCAAGTATTTACAAAATCCCTACACCTAATATTCTGAGATTGAAAAGTAGCATCTCCCTGCCTGCGACCTAGCTATAAACCCTTGGAGATGTGTGCCAAAGGTAATGCTGATGGAGGGAAAAGATTGCTGGTTTGAAATGGGATGCCAGCACCTTGTCCTTGGTCAGAGCATCCCAGCCCTGCCTCACACATACCACTGCTCTAAAAGCATGAGGGTGAGAAATAAAGAGGTAACTCTGTCTCCTCAGCCAACCAGACCTATGCTTGCTGGTGGAAACCTGTAGTCCAGCTGCTTCTTGCATTCCTGTAAGCAACAATGCTTTCACTGCAACTTCTGTACCTGGGGCTGTTTGATTTAGTGACACAAGATGGAAAAAAAATTCCCTTCCTCTTGTCCCAGGATTTAAATGAAACTTTCCTCCTTGCAATGAATGAAAACAAATTAAAATATCAGACTCACGGGAGTTTGTAAAGAAAGGCAGAATCTTCTAGAGCCTTGCTGTGGGCATCCCAACCTGGGTGAAACACCATCTACTTCACGTCCACTCAGGAATCTGGTACAGGAAGCTGCTCAGTTACCTCCAGCTTCACTAATGAAATGGGAAAAAAGTTCCTGATGTGAGGAACAGCTTTTCTCAACCCTCAGAAGAGGACACAAGCTAACAGACACAGAGGCTAGAACCTTTTCTCAGCTAGAAGTGGAGGGGTTTGATGCACAAAAGCACAAACTATGGAGGAGCTGATGTTACCAGTAAAGAGGAAAGACTTTGCAGGTTCTTCTAGTCATGAAAATCTTCCTAAGTACAAATACTCGATTTACAGAATGTAAAACATCCTATGAATCACCTGTGTAAAGTTAGGACCACAAGATTAAAACACTGATTATTTTTTTAATTCATAGTTCACAGAAGTTCAATTCTGCCCTGATGAACAGGAGAAACCTTTGCCTTTGTCTTTCAAAGGGCAGAGACATTATTTTAGGATCCTGTAAAGAGTCCACTGACTTGCCACCTCCGATGCTTTTAGTCCAGCTTTCAACAGTCACTCGGTGATCCCTGGAAATCAGCAGTAAGTGCCCAGCATTGTAA
Organism: Porphyrio hochstetteri; assembly: GCA_020800305.1. Taxonomy (NCBI): domain Eukaryota; kingdom Metazoa; phylum Chordata; class Aves; order Gruiformes; family Rallidae; genus Porphyrio; species Porphyrio hochstetteri. The sequence continues at coordinate 109,081,615 of CM036907.1, forward strand.
TATTTTTAAATCCAACTTCTTTTAATCCTTCCTGCCTACTGCTGGTCTGGAGTTGGTTTTTTGGTTTGTTTTTTGTTTTGTTTCTAGGCAAGTGTTTTCAGCCCCCCCTCACCAGTTCTGTTCTGGAGTTGCCGTCCTTGCCACTTCTTTACATTCCTGCTTTCCACCTGAGGTTTGTGTTTAGGTACACTTCATCCACATCATCGTTTCCAATCAACCTGCTACCTGCGGCTTCTGTTTGCACTGACCAGTAGCTCCTTAATTATTTGCTGTCTCTACATTAAATCCATCACAAGCCACAGAAGACCTATTTTTCCCCTTGGTTGTCTGGTCCTTGAAGATTGCAGATAATTTGTAGAATTGTAATCAACTGATACATGAATCAATAAAGAAATTTAGCTCAATTAATGACCACCCTTACTTTCCAAACTAAAAAAACCAAACCCAAAACAAAGTACTAAAATATTTCATTGGTTACTTCAGCGTTTATCTTCTAGGTGCCTTTTTTGGCCCTCTATAAGAGCACAAACAGTTCAGATAAGCATTAGTGCACAGAACAAGAACACATCCATAAAATAAGGTACTCATTAACAGTAAATTTCAGCATCCAGATTCCTTACCAATATGCCAAGAAAATCAAGATAAAGCACTGGCAGGAATTTCAGACCTGCTGTATATATTCTTTTGTAATTTCTTTAAAGATGGGGTGGGAAAAAATAAGCTTAGTTGTTTGACTAAGAAGTTTAGAAAGAAGCAAAGTTTGCTTTGAAGTTCACAAACTCGCGAGTATTTTAGCTTGTGGCTCTTATACTGAACTGCTTGTTAGTGTGGTAGGAACAATCTGTTGCATTATTAATTTACGAGATCTGTATACCTGCACTACTAATGATGCTGTCATTAGGAGAAGAGGGAGTGCTCCAATTAAAAGACCTGATCCTGCAGTGATCTTCATGTTGGCAGGTTGTGCATCAGTCAGGAACTCGTAGCTGGATCAGGCACCAAGCCCCTACCTCCTCTTCTTTACAGTTTGTTTAGATTTTTCACAACTTGCTTAATTTCACATCACCTTAGACACTCTGGTTGATCTCCAACTGATCACCCAACTGCTAGTCAGGTGGGTCAATGAGAATGTAGTTGAGTTCACTCCCATTTAGCTGATTTAGCCACAGTACCATAGCAGAGCCTGGGTACCTGTGCCACGGCTGCTTACAAACAGCAACACCAGAAGTGGATAAACAGACAAAATGTCCCAAACAAGCAAAACATCTGAGAAACAGCAAGCAGCATGTGGCACAGGGCAGGAGCAGTGCACAGCTGGGTGTGCCCCATTCTGTCTGTAGACCAACCAAACAGATCGTTGGTTCAGTTCAGCACTTTCTCCCCAAAAGGCATGGTACAGCAAAAAAAAAGTTACATGTAGGGTGGAAATCAGCTCCTGGAATAAGAGAAATAATTTTAGTATCTATGTAAGTGTCAATATGTGATTTAGTGTTCAAAGGCAACAGAGCCATTCAACTGACTCAAAAGTAGACATCTTTCTTTGGGCAGCTAGCTGGAGACTCCTCTGAGTGTGCCAATGAGACTGCCAGGAAAAGAACTGGAAATACCTTTTTAAAAGAATCTGGAAAGCCTGAACACTTTGAGAAGCATACAAACAGGGAGCTGACACATCTGTCTGCAGTGTCTCATCTGAAGTCCAAATGCATTGCTTCTGAACAAGTAACTCTGGAAAACTCCATTGTAGTAATTTGGACTTTGTGAGAGACTGAAACACAAAAACATATTTCCTAGTGCTGAGAAAGAGACGCCCTGAGTGATGGCATTGCAGGGGATGTTGCTGCAGAAGGTCTTGTGGATGTTTACAGAGAATAGAAAGGTGTGTTCTGGAAAAATCAGACAAAAGCTGCAAACCAAATCTGCTGAGCTGTAAAGCCTACAACCCTGCCAGAGGTATTCAGAAGTAAAGGCAGTCTTTGAACTGTATGTTATATGCAGCAGGTACTGCTGATGAGCCTCAAATGGGACAGCAGTGACAGTTCAGGCAGCTTCTCTTCTAGCTAGAAAGGTACCTCAACCGCTTTTGGGCAAAAGAGACCCCAGTTCTGTTTCTCACTGGAATTGATTCCTCACAATTAAGGCTAATCCTTCATTTGATGTTTACTCAGTTTACTGCCTTTCCGCATTCTGCACTGTCCACATCTGGCACTACACTTTGTATTTATTCTAGCCAATATGCATTTATTCATCAGCTGTGTTTGTTCTAGCTATGGTTGAGATGGCAATTCCACCCTAAGCCTCTGCATGCATTGATGGATACATTACCTCTCAGCTGAATGTTCTCATCCTTGTTCTCAGGCCAAAGCTTACACTTTTTCCCCAAAAGTTGGAAGTCCCTGTACAGCCTTTTCCAAACCTCTCAATTTTAGACATAAGAACACAGGATTTTAACAAAAACACTTTTTGATATAAAGTGGTGGTTTGGTTTTTTTTTTTTCCTTGCTGAGTCCTTCCATTTTAAAGCAACTCTGAAATTACAGGCATGAGTATTTCTTCATGCAAAAAGGCACAAGACTGTATTTGGGAAGGGTGAGGATTGTAAGGAGAAGGAACACCACCACTCCTGTTTTGTGCATGAACTCCAATGGGAGGGTAAAGTGTGTGACTGTGAGAATGTTTAATGAGTCACATTTGCATACAAATAGTTACAGAGCACTCAAATGAGTCATGAAAATTCACATAGTTTCTAAAAATGAGTGCATATGTTAATGTGATGGTAAGGTTGAGATTTCAATTTAAGATAAGTAAAAATATTTACTGTTCTGATTTCTGCCCATTATTCCTACCTACTACAACAGTCTATGTACATTCATTCAATTCTGATCTTGCCAGTATTTATTGATATAAAGCTTTTTCTTTTAATTAACAGACTGTGGCTATTTTTTGGTGCAATCCAACATTATTTTTCTCGCATCGATGGTGAAGTACATTATATCTGTATCATTTTCTATTTTGCGGCCACAGTATCTGCTGACTTTCTTGTCCTCCCTTCTAGAAACAGTTAAAAACAGCACCATGCAACATCTTCAAGGTTATCAGAAGTAGGGCACAGAGCAGTGCTAACCCACTGGGTACAGAAGGCACTGTGAAAACAAGGCCCTCCTCTTGAAGCTTCACCGCCTACCCACGGGAGCCACTAAAGTGATGGATAAACCTCTCCGTTACAAGCAGCCTGAAAGTGGCATTTGGAGGGGGAAACGGTGTCAGCTGAAGGGGAAACTGGACAGGATTTCTGGAAGCAAAAAACCCAAAACCAACAGATGAGCAAAGAGCGAGCCGGGGCAGTCTGGGCCCGGAGTAGACAGGATATATATTTATGAAGGACATCCAGCAAAGGAGTAATAGTGATAGCTTATCAACGAGTCATAAATAAACTTGAATTCTGTGTCCAGGCAAAAACAGGCACTTGAGCTAGGATGTCTGATGTCCTGCTCAGGAAAACAAGGAAGGTGTCAGACAGCAGGGCTTTGTACAAAGAGAAAGATGGGAACGGGAAAAAGCTACCTTTTTTGGAAGAAGGCTTGAGTGCTTACTTGCAGAGCTATGTCGGGCTGGTTTAGAGGATGATTGAAAACGAGTCAGGATGAGTACAGTCTTGTGCTACTATAATGAGAAAAATAATTTTAAAAAAACCAAACCAAAACAAAAAACTTGAGTGCTGTTCATGTCCAGGACCCAGGAGACGAAGCAGCTGGCTGCCCACAGCTTGAAGAGCTCACTCTCCATTACAACCGTTTATAGAAGCTAAGGTAATCTAACAAACAGCAGGAAGAACAAAGGATTTCTCTTTCTCCAGAACTAAGTGCAAGAACTAAACATCTCTGAAAGGTGACTCTCACTGCTAACTCTGCTCCCACACCAGCTATCATAAGCACCCAACCACGCCATGGGTAACACTTTCCTTGCTCTAGGAGAAGACATCACGTGAGAACTACGGGAACTAAGTACTGCCTGACTTTTGCATCTGTCATCCTCACAAGCTGCCTGATTTTAAAACATTAGCAAAAATGGCAAGGTAACAGCTTGTGTTTGTTCTGTCATCCCCCCACTCCAAGACCCCTGACGCATTGAGAGACAGACTGTGGGTCAGGTTCTGCTCTGCCCTGTTCTTTCTGTAGTTATTTACACCTGTACAAACTGAGCGGAAAACATGCAAAATGGTACCATTTTGTTTTGATAGTGTTTTACCCTCACTTCACAGGGGTGAGAATGAATAGACAGGGTGCAAGGCAGTGGAGAATCAGGGATTTTGTATATTAAAAAACAGTGCAGACAGCCGCAGAAAGTGTCAAACACCATACAAAAGGACTGTTGATGCATTCATGCTCAGCATCTGTGATCCGGACAGTATAAACAGAAGTCAGTATCTTTGTGCTATGTGGGGCTTATAGGGTTTTGTTTATATAATTTAAAAATCAGCAGACCTGCAAGGCTGAATGTTGCAGGGTGCTTTGCAAACAGCAGCCTTAGCCGGTCACAGCGTTTCGGAAGCCCCCGGAGCATACGCTGAGGAATTCCCTCATTGTTGGTAGATGGTAAAGGCTATTGTCAGATGACTGATCCTGGCTCTGTGCCACATGATGCTGGAGCCTGCAGTTTTAATTAAAAACCCTAAAACAATTTGAAGAATTGCCTGTTCTGAAGCTCTGATTAGCTAGGATGCCTGCCCCTTCCACGCATGGTTAGGCAAGCAATAGCGACTAGGAAGGAAGCCTTTCTGCCGCTTGGAAGGGTTAAGGTCTATGGAAGAGAGCCACACACACTCCCGCCCCCCCACCAAAAATGCACCTGAGACGCTTGAAGCCAAGATGTGGCCACATATCCTAAAAGGGTGGACTCTTGCCTCAGTCCCCCAGCAAGGCAAGGGAGCAGAAATCACAGATGCACAAGAGCCATGAAGAATGAGAGGCACAGTGGCTAAAAACAAGCTGGTAGAATTGTGATTGAGCAAGGGGGAAGGTAACAGCTAGTGCAGCTGAGAGCTGCTCTTATCTACGTCAGCTTCCAATGACAGCTGGTGATTACTGAAATGGCGTTATGGCCCTGTCCCCCCAGCAGGAAAGGGGTTGACAGTAGAAGCACAGCAGAAATAATGTGAACGTGTTTTCATACAGGCTGCCCAGAAAAAACCCCGAACTTCTGCTCCGCCTAGCCATTATCAGCAATCCCCCCCAGGCATCAGGGTCCCAGCGCCTCAAAAGGAGTGATGTGAGGGAGAACGTCTGGAGAGAGTTTTCCAGAGCTTTGTTCCACACGTGAAGGACAGGATGCAGGGAAGCATGAAGGTATCTGAGTGGGAAAAGGACTAACACACGGTAAAGGCCAGCATCGCTAGCAGAGCACAGGTCACGTTCGGCAATGCACTAAGCTAGTAGAGCTGCAACGAATGAATAAAGAGAGCCCAAAAATAAAGCAAGGTTCTTTTTTGCCTGGAGCACAGAGGATGTAATGTGAGGTTAGTGGCTTTATGTGCACAATCTCCTCTTTAACTTACATGGACTGTGAATCCGTGGCATTTTCTGTTCTCTGGAAGAAAATCTTACGCATCCTGGGATTTTGTTTTGGCCTCCCTCGTATTGTAAGAATACTTGAGAGCTATTAAGTCGAACAGCCACTAGTTAAGCAGTTAAAGCTGGGCTCTGACAGGTTTCCCAAGCTGCTTCTGAACGTATTTGGCAAATAAATTCCTCCTCATCTGCTAATTTCAGAATTTTAAAATAATTTAGCTCTCAAGTACATAACATAAAGTGATTATCTTGTTCTTTACAGTCTGAGGGCAGAATCTATTTAGAACCTGAGCAGGCTGGCTATGTGCAAGTGGAAAGCTTTACATAAAATTCACTTGCCAACCCAGTACAGTGAAACAAATTCCGTCTTATGCTCTTATGGGCAACTGCTATACTAGCCAAGTATCAGCTGCATCCCTCATGTACATTCAAAAGCACACCTGAAGCTGGATCCAAAGGTGTGAAACAACAAGGAGAGTCTTCCTAGGTTTCACTGGATCTGCATCGGGCTCCTTGTGCATAATGCATCAAGACTACTGAGTCTCCATCAAAGGAGTTTCCACAGCCTGTTTCATGTCCTACTCACAGCCAACGCCGTAATAGCTGATCCACGCAGACAGTGTGCTTATTCTATGCAGGAATGTACACTTGCAGCTTATACACATGTGCTTAACTCCACAAAACGCTACCAAAATAGCAGAAAAGAGAGCAATTGGCACACTGCAGATTGCTCCCTAAAACAATTCTGTAAGTTGCGTTGCTGCTCTCAGTACAGAACAGAGAGTATCATCTCCCCAAATGCCTTTACCAGGCTTAAAAAAGGAACATCTGCATTACAGCAAAAAACATCCAGACAAAAGAAAAAATTACCTAAAACTTTCCCATGACATTTGTTTTTCCTTGATAGAGTCTATACAAACACTATTGGAAACACAGCAGAAGCTCACATTAAAAAAAAAAGACAAAGCCACTGAAGCAGAACATGGCCACTCCATACTAAATAATTTCTGCAAACATACCCAAATATTCACCAGAATTTTAGTTTGAGATATGTCTTTAAAGGGATCCTGGGTTCTACAGAAAGATCCTGTAGTCCAAATGATACTATATGCATATAGGGAGAATGATTTTTCCCATCTTGTGAAACTTCAGGATTTCAGTAGAATTACCATCATGCTGCAGAAGAAAACCAAGAGCATTCTCCTGAATATTTTCTCAAGAAATTCTCAAATGAGTGGTTCGTGTTTAAAAAGCCTGTTGAAATCTAAGGATTAGGGTTAGGGTTCTACCCAGTTCTGACTGCAACTCAGAATTTCCATTACGCAAGGTGAATGTAACAAATGACCACTTTTGGAGTGCTTCTTATGTGAGGGCTATAAGGACCTCAGTGGATCTGTCCTGAGCCTGTATCTCCCATAAGCCAGGGAATTTATCTAGCAAGGGTTAAAATTACCACAGTTTACTTCCCAAGTTGTCCTAAGAGGAGACAGAAATAGAGGAAACTTCTTCAGAAGCATTTGCTTTCTGGGTAGTGTTGCTTACTTTAGTTTGTCGTTTAAATGTAAAGCAGTAAATAGAGATCTAAGACTTGAATTCTCCCTCTCCCCTGTTCCCCTTTAATCCTTAGACCTCCTTGTTCTGGCTGCAAGTCCTCACCCACCTGTGACTGGTACTTTCCCTGGAATTCCAGCCCCAGCATGCTCAAGCCAACCAACCCATCATCGTCTTTCTTCTCCCCCTCTCCATCAGCGTTACCCAGTCGGTCCCCAACAGCCACCTTCCTGGCTCTGCACCACTCTGCGAGTTCCCATCCAAGCAGCAGGAGCTAGAAGCAATCTATGGGCCATGAAAACATTACTGGAAAGGAGACTGGAATGTCCCTTCTCACAATGAACTTCTCCCACTCCAGAATCACTTCCCACACTTACTAGAACACACTCTGTCCTACCCTCAAAGGGGATATTCCCTTTTCAAGGAAAAAAAAAAATATCATCTGTTAACTTTAAACCAATGGTCATTTGTAAAGCAGCTGACCAGAACATGTACTGGTTAAGGACTCTAGCTCTGGCTGCCAAGCTTGTGATAGATGGGACCTGTTACTTCAGAGTGCTTGGCATTTTCGTTACACTTTAGATATTTAATAACTCCCATTGACTTCCCATGTGGTAAACAGTCTCCTGACAAAAGTCTGCTTTAAATGACTTGTCCATTATCTCACAAAAAACTCTGTGGCAGAAGCATGGATTGAATTAAATCCTCCACAGCAGAGTTCAGATGTTTTATGGGAGTGTCTTGCCTCTTTCACAATCCTTTGCATACCTTCTACAATCACTGAGGCAAGGCTCCCACAGAAAGCAACCTCCCTCGCTCCCTAAGCTGCAAACGAATAAGCAGTCCTGCAAGCACAGGTTACCCACCTAACAACAGGCTGAACTATGGCAAAGAAACACACAAAGCTAACAACTATGAGCACCTAACCTAAAGGTTACACACTGTGGCCTGCAAATCCCCAGTACTACACAAGACCACAGCCAGAACAACCTCTTGGTGAAAGTGTATTAGTCACTGCTCACTTTCTCACTGCTGTCAGGTAAAATTTGTCAAGTCACACGCACACACATCCCCCATTCCCCACCCCCCCCCCACCCCCCACCCCCCATAAAATAAAACCTGAGGAATTGTCTAGAAAGTCTGAGAACAAATCCTGGCACAGACCATCCCACTCAAGTTCAAGGTGTCTAGCTGAAGCTGGGCAAGCAACAACTGAACTCCGAAGTCAAGGGGATGTCAGGGTAGAGTTAGTCTTTCTGACCTCTGTATTAGGAAGAAATAAGTCATCACAGAAGCAATGACTTTCTCAATTGTCTGTAAACCAAGTCTTGGAAGACATGCTTACAGGTAGACATGCATGAGACACGCACCTTACTTAAGTGAGGTGAATCCCACCTCCAGAGCCATAGCGCTGTGAGAATAAGGAGCACAGAACTATTTCTACTGAAGTAAAAACAAAGCAGAGCAAGAAGGCAGGAAATTAAGAAATGGCAAAAAGTCCAAATTTTCACTGTTCAGCAAGGACTGACTGAGTTCCTCAGCTAGGTATAACCAGCTGTTCTGGCCTAAAATATTTTAAGAAGTTTGCACATCCTTCTAATGTTTTCAGACCACTTGCCTCCGCAGGAAGCAATAGCTTGAGGCCGTAAGCAATTTAACTTTGAGTCTATCCCAAATTATTTTTACACTGTCAAATTTAAACATCTTGGGTGTACATACAGTTTCTGTACTGCAATAAACGAAGTAGAAGGGTTTCTCAAGCATGTGTTTTGTAATAGTTGAAGGGATTCAGCCTTATGGAGCAATTGACATGAACAATGTGGTGGAATCTCCTCCAACTGTATTTGTAGATAAAAACCCATCAGGAGAACGTATGACTTTAATTTCACCAAACTGGACGCTTATTGTCCACCACTGCCTCTACAATCTATATTTTGCAAAATGACTGGATAACCCTTTGGTGCCCTTTGGAACATATCAAATTATTAAAACACATAGCTTGTCTTTTCCTGCAGTCATCCATTCACAAAGAATATCCACGCACCAAACTCAGGCAGGTACAAAAAACCCACTTGCCCTCCCATAATCCAGTAAGAAGGTTTGGTGACCTGTTGCTGATCTCAGATGAAACAATGAAGTACATATGTTGGATTTATCCCGTAGTACCCCATAGCATTACTCCCCATTACCAAAAATGAAAAACTGCAGCTTTTCAAAACTGAAAATTACACACTCATCTCTTCAAGGCTAGGATTCAGTGTAACATCTTTAAAGGCATCCAACCTCCAATTTTAGAAGCCAGAGACAGATTTTTCTGGGTATGCAAGTGCACGAAATGCAATATACACTTAGTGATATCTTCCATGGTATTGGTACTTAGCTTGCTTTGATTTAAATAAGGTGCTTTTCATCTTTCTGAAAATCCCACTTGCAGCCTCTTCATATCCACAGACATTTTTTATGCGTATTTTTATGCAACTGGCTCCTCTCTTATTAAAAATACTGTATAGTGCCTCTGGTCACTTAGACCAGTTTTCACAATGACATTTAATAGTTCCACACTTAACTTTCAGACACCCAGCACCAGGATTCACGAGTGCAAACTAGGGGCACACATGAACTTTAGGGTCTACAGGCTCAGAGAAAAATACACATCATCCCAGGACATTTCACCCCAGCTATCCATCTCCTGCCTCCCAAAGGAAGGAAGAAATGACCAGAGCACTGACAGAACTCAAATTACTAACTTTGATTACACACCTAACTTATAAAGGCTAAAATTGGGCATGATGAAGGAGAAAAATGAGTAATCTAAGTGGAATTCACCTCACTTGGTGCCTGCAAGTCAGGCTTCTGGTTGAAGCTGGTTGTCTAGCTTCTGCAGAGAACCACTGAGGAGTGACTGCCCCCAACGAGGAGACTCGTTCAGTCCAGAGAGAGGTGTCAAACAGGCACAGAATGAATCACTCTCTGCAGGTGTCTCTTGTTCTTTCTTCTCACTGACTATAGAGAGGCGAGACACCAAACCTCTCACTAAGATAAGGTGAGATGAACTTCACCCTCAGGAATGGGCGAATCTGCCAGGCCCAGCATTCAGGCATCTTGCCATCCAAGAGATGCCTTCACCCCTGAGCTACAGTGTCATGCTCCCTCTTGTTTATAATCCCTCTGGCCCTTTGAAATTTGCATCTGCTTCTTTACTGTGGCAAGCTTGAACAGGATGGGTGGGTGTCCTCCACCCGAGCCTTATCTCTACTGGGGTCGTTAGGGGTGCTTTGCAACCAGGAGGGAATTTATATCACCTCTGATGAGGAGAACTTTGAACCTGAGTCTCCCACTTCCAGGGCAACTGCTCTCACAAGAAAAATTGCTCATAAAAAGCAGCCATTCTTTCCCTTTTCTTCCCCCAAACTTCCCGGCAGCACTTCTACAGGTGGTTTTATGCAGGAGACAGTCACTAAGAAAGTCAGCTTAACCTAGATAATGCTCATTCTGGGTCTATAAAGAAGCAAAGTTCTAACAGCCTCCAAAACTTCACTGGAAATCATGTAGTTCAGCAGCCTGCTGAGGGTGCACTTGGATTTAGGACACAGTGCGCACCTTTTGGTAAAATGCGCTTCCAGTAACCAAACCTTGAGTGGAATTGGCCTCTCCTGAAGACAGAAAATTTTGTTCCATACATTAGTTAGAAAGGACTGAGAAATGCTGCGGGTCCTGTCCTAACAGAACCAGTGAAAATAGTTTTAGTACAGCACTAAGTGCTGTCTGCTTAATGCTACAAGGCTTTTTCCATCATGTAACTGAGGTAGTCTGCCTGAAGTGGTCAGTGAGACTACAGGTGCACCAACGATGAGAGGACAGTCACAGTGCAGGCTCCATTTCTCCTCTATGCTCATGAGCAAGAACAAACACACAGACCATACTACACTAACACATCTATTCTTGTAATTATAATAATTACAACGTGAAGGGTGGGTGGGGTGTGTTTACAACCATACCTGGAACACATTTTCAAAATCTTCGCCTACCAATCCAATTCATAATCCCTCCTTTTCCCAGTGAAATTAAGCCAAGTGTTTTGTGATCCTATTCTCATGGGCCTGTACCTAAAAATCAAAGTTAGGCCAAAGTGGGAGGCTGAGGGGAGCTGGACTAGCCAGACAGCTAGTTAACAAAATAAAAAGCCCATTTTTATTCCTTTGTTCATTCCTTACCATGTGCAAGGCACTGTCAGTAACCTTCTGCCTGGCCCCTCTCCCTTTTCTGTCTTAAATGGATTTTCCAGAGAAAAGTTGGGGAGCGCAAAGTTTGCACCATTCTAGACCTATACTAATTTAAAGGTATCACTAGAAGAGCTACAGCAGATGAAAACCATCTGCTGTATAAGCCACATGCTAAGAAGCGAACTTGTCTGATCCTAGATCTTAGCACAACCATGTAAGTTAAGAGAGGCATCGGACTGGTCCGCTGTAAGCACTTCTAGAAGACACACTACATTATTAAAACATAGACATTGCATTACAAAATAGTTAAAGATTTTTAAAAGTAAACGTATATACCTTTGAGTCAAACCATGAAATTTTGTGGATTTAATGCACCTCATAGGGATTTAATACACCTCACACCAGTTAACACTTACAATGCCAGAGATGCTGCTTTCCGAAAGATTTCACAGCAGTGTTCTTCAGGCAGCACCAGTGAAGCAACAGCCCTTCGCAGGTTCATGTAGAAATGCCTTCAGGGCACTGGTCCTACTTACAGGAATGAGAAATCCTACAAAACAGGAGAAAACATTTGAACTGAAGTGTCTGAATTGGACTCCAAGTAAATATCCCATCAAACCTACACAATTCATGTACAAACACCCCTCTTTGCAGAGTAGTCCTAGTTTGAGTAAAAGGTATTCCTACAGAACAGCAGTGTGGGACTGTGATCCTAAAACCATACACACGTCAAAACTAAATCAGAACAAAGCCCTGTCCATCCTGTAGTTCATCACTTCTGGCCAAAAAGCAGACCTCTAGGAAAAATGAGAAAATATGTATCTTTTGTTACAGCACTTCCCAAACCTCCACCAACATGCAGCTCAGGAATGTGACAGCAGCAGATGAGAGGTGTTCAGAAGCGGGGATGAAGGGAATGATACTGCACAAAAGCACCATTATTCAGACGTGTAGTGGGGGGAAAGGAAAGGGGATCTTTCAGTCGGCAGATTGTGGCATTTGCAAATATGTCCCAAAAAAGAATGGAGGTTGGAAACGGGGCTCAGAGAAGGTGCCTCCAAACACTTCTTGAAGAACACAGAGGGTTCATAGTAGGGTGGATGGAGGCACTGTGCTGCATGTCCTCATGCCCAAGGAAGGGAGGTACCTGGACATGAGGGGGAGCAGCAATGCCAGCCCTGCGGCACTGTGAGGTGCTGCCAGTGGGAGGTGAAGAGCCGTGCCAAAGGCAGCAGGGCGATGCCAGGAAGCAGGACTCATGCTCTCAGCACCACGGTTCTTCAGAAACAGCCCCTGGTACATGGAGATGTCATCCTGCTTGATGACCACGCAGATGGGGCGCACCAGGGCCCCACTTCCCAGCCAGTGGTCCCATGGGCACCACCACTCTGTGAGAACAAGGGCTGAGCCACCGGCGCATTCACAGCAGCACACGAGGGACGTGTGGCAGAGGGCTTGTGGAGACAGCTGTGTCCCTGGGAGCTGGTACTGCAGCGCTGGGGACCGCGGGCACAAGGACGGCCTGGCACGGAGCTGGGCACTGAAGCAGGGCAAAGTAAAAATAAAATTAAGAAAAAATAAAATTAAAATCCCTTCCCCCAAGGCAGCTGCAGAGCGCGATGAAACCCCCTTTTAGGCACAATCAGCCCCGAGCATCTGGGCAAGGATGAGGTGGGTGCAAAGTGCACGGGGAGGAAATGTGTCAGCTGCAGCATCTGAGAGCAGCAGAGCAAACTCAGACGGGAAATGAGCTTGCAAAGTGCACCCAACAAGATGATCGCGGGGATAAGTTGCTTCTATGGAAACTACAGCCCGATGAACCAAAAAACAGTTCGATGGCAAAGTTTTAGCAGGAGCCGGCTCATGCCTGGTTTCAGCCACGTTCCCCACCCCCTAAAGAAAAAAAAAAAAAGAGAGAGAAAAAGCTTCACAATGTGTTTCTTGTTATGGACCAAAAAAAAAAAAAAAAAAGAGAAAAAAAGAAAAAAAGAAAGAAAAAAATGGGGACACAGGTTTTTTCCTGTATGGGCTACATCATATTAAGCTGTAAGTTTAGTTCTGGACAAACAATCTCTTGTTGCATCTCTGGGATGGAGGTTAATGAATTCCCACAGATGATGTTGGCCAAACAGTGGTCGGCTTGTGACTTGATTTCCAGCATCATGATGTGAGGGGATCAGTATAGAAAAGCACTTTGAAGGGAAGAGGCTGCCTACAGCAGGATTGTTTCTACAAGCTAATTGTACTGAGTGCAGCTGCACAAAGCTGGATCAACAGTAATAGAAGGCGGCGCAGACTTCCTGACGCCAGCCCCGCAGAGCTCCCACCAACAGCCTGGCAATTCCAGATTGTTTTCCAGACCTTATCTCTCCCCCAAGTTTTTTTTTTTTTCTTTCGCCTTTTTTTTTTTTTTTTTAAATTTTGTGACCGGAACAAAAGTAACAGGAAAATCCTTTGTGAAAGCAGAAAACGCTGTTACAGCTCGGTGCCTTTCGCAGAAGTTGTAACTAAATATTTTGCGTGCATTACTCTCTCCCTCCTGCTCATCAGAAAAAAAAGCCAAGCCCCAAACTTCTAAAACTTCTTTCTTCGAATGAATTGGTAACGTGAGGGCAAACAACAGGGTGGTAAAAGCAGCCGAATTTAGCGAGGTACTTCACCTGGTACCCCCGAAAACTCCCGTATCGGAACACATTGGGACGCCCCGCTGGAGGGGCTGGGTGGTGTCAATGACTTGGGAACGGGCCAATTTTAACAGATTTTTTTTCTTTATTTAAAACAAGTCTGTTTTGATGGCTTAAATACGCGGCAATTAAGGCCATTTACATTTTTACTAGATGCTTTAGGTAGGTTTTATCAGAGGCCCGGGACTGGGCGCCCGTAGGGACCTGCCGGTCCCTGGCGGGGGCGGCGGCGCAGCCCCACGGGCCCGGCCCCAAGGGCTCGGCGTGGAGCCGTTTCCCCCGGCCGGAGGGATCGCTGTGGCCCGGGGGCTGCTCTCGGGACGCCTCAGAAGCCCGGGGGACATGCACCCGTGAAACCGAGGGTGACTTTTCCTCGAGAAAAAAAAAAGTTGTTTTTTTTTTTTTTTGGGGGGGGGGGACACAAGGCAGGAATTCCCCTCTGTTCCCCCCGCACCGCAGCCGGGCAGCCGGGCGCGCTGCTTCCCGCCCGGGTCGTGGCGGCCCGTCCCTGCGGGACAGCGCGGCGGGGGGCGAACAGCGTCGGGATCTCTCCCCCCGACGCGGCCGGGTCCCCCCGGGTCTGTGCGCGGTTTTGCCCGTTTTACTCTTTTTTCTCCTTTTTTCGCGGGCGACTGCCCCCCCCCCCCCCCCCCCCCCCGCGGCATGGCGGCGCGTCCGGCGGCGGCCCCCGCTGCAGGTGCGCCCGGGAGGGGGAAGCGGGGCCGGGCCGCCGCCTGCCGCCGCCGCGGGCGCAGCCCCGGTCGCCATGGTAGCCGCCTGAGCGGCGCCGCCGGGCCCGGGCGGCGCGGGCAGGGGGGGCGGCAGCGAGGGGCTGATGTCACGGGGCTGGCGCCGCGCAGTCCGGGCCGGCCCCGCGAGCGGGGCGGCGGGGCGGGGCGCGGTGCCCGGGGCGCTGGAGGGGGGAGGGTCACCCCCGGGGGCGGCCGCGCACCCGCCGCCGCGCGGCCCAGCGCCGCCGCGGGCTGGCGCCGGGCGGCGGGGGCCCCCCACGGCAGGGCAGCCCGCGTCCCCCCGGAGCGGAGCCGCGGGTTCGTGTCTCCCGGCGGCGGGGCTGCGGCGGGCGGGTGGCGCGGAGGAGAAAGCGGCGCTTTGTGCGCGGCGGGCAGCGGCGGTTTCCTACCAGATGTTTGGAGCAGCGTTCCGGGGTTGGGAACCGGCTGTAAAAATCCCGGCCGAAAACAAGAGGCGGACACAACTCCACGAGGCACCCGTCCCCTCTGGGACGTGCCCCGAGCTCCTGGGGAAAAGCCCCCGCGGAGCAGCTCGCCCCGGCGCCCACCCGCCTCTCCCCGCCGGGGCGCGGGCAGCGGGACCGCCGCAGCCGCTCGTGTGGTACGAGAGCGGGGAGCTTGCAGGCCCGGGCATCCGCTGCCAGGTTTCAGGGTGGAAAGAGCAGAACTGAGGGAATTAAGCGTTAGGAAGAAACACTTCAGCCGCTTGCCCGAGGGGAAGTGGGGCTCGCCTGCTCGCAGGCTCTTTCCGTCCAGAAAGCGCACGCCACAGTCATTTGGTGACACAAAATAACCACGTTAGCCTCTCCGCGCACGACTTCTCAAGAAATAATAAAAGCCCTTAAGTGTGGAAAACCGAAACTATTTGCAAAGGGGTCCTCTGCAAAGCCCGGGCGGACGGTGCAGTAACGCTGCTGCGCTGTCCAAGAATGACAAATAACGATGAACATATTTGTTTACGTTGGCTATTATTATACCAAAAAAGAGTGTCAGAATTTCTTCCACTGGTGCGTTCATGAGGCAAACACAAGCGCGGTGGAGGACCCAAACCCGTAGCAGCAGATGAAGTACCAGATCCGCTTGCAGCGGAGATTTTAGTGATGCGAAGGGTTGAAGTCGCACTACGCGGTCATTTTAATCGAGTTATTAATTGACAGGGTGCTTTTTTCTTACTACTTATTCCCTTTAACAGCACTCGGACGAAGCATTTGTCGTCCTATCTGAGCGAATGTCGAGATTCGCTTTCCCCCCTTCGCATTTCAAATCGCGTCGGGCTGCGTTCCTGCCCGCCTCGGCACCGCCTACAGTCCACCCCCCCATCCTTCCACCCCCCTGTCCCAGAGCAGCCCCGGGGCAAACACCCGCGGGTGACAGTCGCCAAAATGTCCTGCTAGAGAACCGCCAACCACCAGCTCGGGGATGCCACGTCAATTGGAAAAAAAATATTGATCCATCTCCCTCAGCTTTGTCTCCAAGGGTCCGTCACGTTCCTCCCCCGCAGCCCCAGCTCCTCTAGTGTAGCTATGCAACCGCAGCGCTGATAAATCCAGCGTTCGCTGCCGATTCTATGGACGTACGCCGTTACTACATTTTTGTGTGCAGTGAGCAGCCGAGTGGTTATTACAGAATTGCTCCGTTTCGTGTGGAGTTCCATTTATGTTAAGTGCACGTGTATATATGTATGTTATGTCCACGCGCTCAGGAGTGTAACCTCCCTCAGGTGGGCTGTGGGACGGCGGGCGGAAGCTCTGTCGGTGTGTCACACAGCCCCTGGTGCAAGCGAAGCGCAGGACACAGCGGAGCAAAACTTGAAATAATCATCCCTGCTCCGGCTAACCAGAACCCCCAACTCTTTCCTCTGGAATGTTTCTGGAAGATGTTTCATTGGCTACAACTAAAAGCTGCAAAAAGTACAGCGTGTAGTATTTGCATTTGTCACCAGAAACAATCTATGCGTAATTAATGCCAGCGCCGTGTCACAGGCACTGATGGGGTGCGGATGAGCAGCCTTTCAAGGGCAGCGCATGTAAATGCGCTTCCAATATGCACGCTCGGTTAATGATCGCCAATTAATAGCATCATCTAAAATAGCCCTGTCCTCACGAAGCAGGGAGCGAACAGTGACGCCTGACTGTCAGGGCTCTCGGCGTCCTGCCCTGGGCAGGGCACGAAGTTGCGGTCGGTGTTACAGGTTTGTCTGCCGGGGCTTGTGATGCTCTCTGCCGGGGCTTGTGATGCTCACAGCCGCAGCACTGCTGACCCCTCCACCGATTTACGCCTTTTGGACAGGTACATGCGGGGACGGCCCGATGCCCTCGCTCAGAGCGGCTCTGGGGAAGGCTCCGCGGCCGCTAGCCCCCCCGCCCCGGCGTGATGCGGGTGTCGCGCACCCTGCGCCCCTCGCTCCGGCACCGCCAGCTCTCACAGCCCTGCACGCTCACCCCCGCCTCAGCGCCGGACTGTCACCCCCGCGGAGCCCCGCGCCCTTTACAGAGGGTCGGAACGGACGCCCATCGCCCCAGGCAAGAGGCGAAGGGGGTAAAGGCAGCGCCGCGGTGGCGCCCCGGTCCCCGCACGGCGGTGCCCGCCCCATACAGCCGCAGCCCCGGGCCTTTGTGGTGGGCCGGGCGCCAGCGGGCCGGCGGCGGGCCGCGCACTATTTACTCCCTCAGCTGTGCGGAGCGGCCACGCCCCCTCGCGGGATTGGCTCTCCGGGCGGAAGGCCCGCGCAGCCCCCGCGCTGCTCGTCCCACCAGTGAGGGCGCCCCGGGGTGATGGACGTGCCGGCGGCCGCCAATGGCAGCGAGCGCGGGCTGGGCTCGGCGGCGGCGGCGGCGGCGGCGCTATAAGTGGAGGCCGCGCTGCCCCGCGCTTCAGTGCGAGCTCCGGCAGTGCCGAGAGGGGGAGGTTAGCGCCAGCGCTCCGCAAGCTTCCCGTCCGCAGTCTGTCCGTCCGCCGGAGCCGCTCTCTCCGCCCGCCTTCCAGCATGAAAGCTTTCAGCCCGGTGCGGTCCGTCAGGAAAAACGGCCTCTCGGAGCACAACCTGGGCATCTCCCGGAGCAAAACCCCCGTGGATGACCCCATGAGCCTCCTGTACAACATGAATGACTGCTACTCCAAGCTGAAAGAGCTGGTGCCCAGCATCCCGCAGAACAAGAAAGTGAGCAAGATGGAAATCCTGCAGCACGTTATCGACTACATCCTGGACCTGCAGATCGCCTTGGACTCGCACCCCAGCATCGTCAGCCTCCACCACCAGAGACCCGGGCAAAACGCGTCCTCCAGAACTCCTCTGACCACCCTAAACACAGACATCAGCATCCTCTCGCTACAGGTAAGCACCTTGCCCCGCGCCCTTCGGGCTCTCCGCTGACCTAGATAGGGGAGTTCAAGCCGATTTTAGGAATGCGGTCGCTGAGGGGAGGGCGCCCCGGGCACCTCTCCCCGCTGGCGGGCTCCGTCGCCGGGCGTGCCGCGGGCGGAGCGCGTCGCGACCCAGGACAGTGTTCTGTCCTCTTACCCTTGTGTTGCTTTCTCCTCGCAGGCGTCCGAGTTCCCCTCAGAGCTCATGTCAAGCGACAGCAAAGCACTTTGTGGCTGAACTGAGCGGTGAGTGCGGCGCCTCTCGATTCCTGAACTTGGGGTACAGAGCGTCTCCCCGGGGAGCGGGAGGCGCGGCGGGCTAACTGGGAAAATCGCTCCCAAAAGTTGATTAGGAGGTGCCTTCGTAGTGGCTAAGAAATCTAAGGCTCGTAACGCGAGTCTGGGGTCCCGAAGGGTTCCCGTAGCGCAGGTTCACCGAGCAGCGCTGGCGGCTCTGGCACCGCTCCCCGCGTCTCGCTCTCTGCTCTGGGGAGTCTCGGCTTCCTGGGCCAAAGCAACTGATTAAGTTGGGAATCTTGGCACAGTTCCTCAAATTCTGTGATGTGGGATTGTCTGCGCTATCAATTAAAGGAGTGACTGCTTTTAATCAAGTAATTGCTGTAAGAGGCAGACTGGCGCCTCCGAGCATTACGGTTACAGAGATCCAAATAAGAGATTGGACTGAGGATCCTCTCTAGGCTTTCCCTTGAGTGTATGTTATTTTAATGTTCGAGTTGCGCTCTTGAGAGCGAGTGTGTGAGCATGTATGTGTTGCATCTGGACGCCAGGGTTTGCCCAATCTCTTGAGTGTTTGGTTAAATGTTCAAACTGTGGCTTCCTCTCTGGCGCCAGTCTGTCCGGATCTCTGCCCTGTTAGCATTCTCCTAAATATGCCTCTCTTCAATCTCTTGCAGGTGTTCCACTAATGAGATTTTTTTTTTTGCACAAGAAAACGTCTACAGGATTTTTTTTTTGAGGTGCTGAATTTATTTTTCAGCTGTATCTGGAGGGGAAAATCCACATTTTAACTAAAAAGGACCTTTTAAAAATTAATAAAGAAGAAAAAAACCCCCAAGATTGATCTTTATCCCCACCCCATTCTTCAACTTGGACTGAACCTAGTTATTTATGAAGAGACTCTTAAATACCCTTTCCCTAGTTGGAAGGCTTCCTTTATATACTATTCCCAACGTGGGGAGCGAAACAAAATCTCATAAGGAGTTGCCCATTTTAAAGCAGACTTTGCCTTTTTTTCCAAAGGTGGAGCGTGAGTACCAGAAGGATCCAGTGTTCAGTTTTGTAGGAGAGTCTGTGGTCAGAAGTTACCTTTTTGACACAAACCTAGGACTGAATGCTGTGTATATATTTATATATAAATATATATATGAGTGAAACCTTGTGAACTCTTTAATTAGAGTTTTCTTGTATAGTGGCAGAAACTTACGTTTCTGCAAAAAGTGTAATGATGTACTTAATCATGCTAAACTTTTTATAAAAGTTTAGTTGTAAACTTAACCCTTTTTATACAAAATAAATCAAGTGTGTTTATTGAACTGATTGCTTGCTTTATTCTTTGGGGACCAACTGTTTGCTGGCTTGGACTTGTTGTGTGTTTTTTTTTAATACTTCTACACTCTGTTATGACTTTACCAAATACAAACTCAAATATGTAGAGAATATAAAGAATAAAATTACCTGAAGTGAATAATGATTTTTGTAACTTGGAAAATCTTATTTGAGTGTATATTCTAAACTTCTAAACGATCTGCCTGTGAATAATATGAAAGGAACTAGAAAAGTAACCTATTACGGAGGGTCTGCTATTGACAAAGTGTTTGGAAACGTAGGCATGAGCAGTTAATTCTGAGACAGTCCCATGGAGTGTTGCACTTTCCCCCCCCCCCCCCCACCCATATGGATGATTCAGTTCTCTTCAGATCTGTTTGTGTTAAGAATAATAACTTGGAATTAGGGGTTGTGGGTGGTTATTAGTCTCCTAACTATTAAACTTCTCAAAAAAGGCTTTGAATGTGAGAGTTGGTGATGCGTTAACATGGGATCTAGAATGATGAAGTGTCTGTTGCCTTTCCACACTGGAATTTTCATGCTTCCATGCAGTATTTCAATGAAATGAGGTTTCTAATCAGTTGCAGCAGCTTCTGCGTATGACTAAGATACTGAGAATTGAGCTAAATCGCTGTTGTGTTACTGATTAAACTTTGGCTGCTCCTAAAGGGACTCTTTCTCCATAAGAATTAAATTAACTTTGAAATAGGAGTCTAAATTCCTGAAAGCCAGTAAGTTCTATTTCTTTTCTGCCCTCAGAAGCAATATGCTATTCCCTTAATTCTTCAGGGGACGTTTAATGTGTGTGCCCCATGAAGCCACTGCAGTCATCAGTGTTTATTGGACCTGTGTAGCTGTCATAAGACGGTGGATGTGGGAACTGCGCCTTATCAGATGACATGCTAATTTAAGCTCCTTTATAAACTTGCCCAAAATGGGAAGTTTTGAGTCCTGTGAAGAAAACTGCTTGCCCTAGGAATGACAGACACTTAGCTGATGCTTTGGGAAAGTCCAGCTCTGTGGCAAGCACCGCCCTCGGGGCCTGGGGGGAGTGTGTTTGGGGTTTCTTTGCTCTGGGGAGTCAGAATGAAAGGCGGGAGCTTCACCTGGGGCCGGCAACACTTTCACCAGCGAACAGGTGGGGGGGTGGTGCTCTGGGCCGGCAGCAGCAGCAGCAGCCTTTCCTTGCCCTTGACACCAAATCCATTCACGTAGGCTGGGAGAAAGCCAGCTCTGATCTCTTAATACAGGAGCTGCCCTGCCCAAGCAGAAGCACACTCTCAGAGGATCAATGCTGTCAGAAGACAAGAAAGGTTTGCAAAGCCTCAGCTGGGACAGGGGGGAGACAGGGGACAGAGCTGATCTGCTGGTGCTCACCGTGCCCTCCCCAGCCCAGCTGATGAAGATCTCTCCATGCAGCACCCAGGGGCTGTGCCTCTGCCAGCCAAACCTAGCTACTGTCTCAACACCCAGAGCTCAGGGTTTGTTCCAACTTCCTGCAATGAATATTTAACCCTGACAGCCCAGTAGCAAAACATTTAATCACGGTGAATCAGCATGCCTCAGTCCCTAAAACACTCCTTCTTGTCTATGTTTTACCTAATGCTGAACAGTATCAGGCAGGGCTTTCAGTGCAGTGTTGAGATACTTGTCCTTCCATCCCAGTACCAAGCTCAGGTAATCGCCACCCCATTTCTCCCACAAAACTAGTTTTTTACCCTGTTGTTCATTTTAGGGTGAGACCACAGTGTCACTTTAACAGTTCAGTTTACAAAATTAAAGAGCTGCAACAAACAGATCACTGTAATAATTTTAAGATCAGCCCCTTTAGAAACTAAGGCATTTGCACTTTTGGTATTTTTAAGCTACAGGATGATTAACACCACACTTGTAGAATGAAACCCATTTCCTTATCATGCATAGCCAAAAGAGAAATTCACAATTTACAAGGCGTGGGGAGCTGAGCAGGAAAACAAACAAACATGTTTTTAAAAATGTAAATTAAGAAAGGAAAAAATTTTTCCTCTTTCGGGATTAACTAATTCATTGTCTCAGCGACACATTCCTATGATCAGAACAAGGGGCTTAAACTATGTGCTCTAACAAAACGACTCTTTGGTTTTGTTAGCCACAGATAATCATCAAGGTCAAAGCTAAGTGCCCAAAACCTTACAATTCTTCAGGTTTCCTTGAAGATGTGGGATTTCTTTATTCTCAAGCACTGTCATTGTCTCTCCAGAATACATTAGGAAAATCTGTGAAGCTTTCCCTGGCCCACTTTGTCTCAGAGCACGGCTGTTGCCAACGTTCCCGTTACCCAGCTGGCTGGACACAGCAGAGCAGGAGGACCCATCCTCAGCTACGTGATAGCAACATAGTTTCGGCAACGGTCATATTTAAACACTGTAAAATGTTTTCGAGTAGGCCATGCAGGGAAGTTGCAAGTGCACCCAGAGACACCTCCCCGGGGGAGGGAAAAACGATGCAATGAGACACTGAAGAGGTCTCTCCCCTCTAGAAGGGGTTTCCAAACCTCGTTCTTTGTGTATTGCCCTCAGAACACATGGCCCAGCCCAAGCCAAGAATGACAGGTGTCCTTGGGGCTTTTAGGGGACGCCTTTGCATTACAAGGCGCGCAAGGCGGGTGGCGGCGCGGGCCGCAGCGGCTGGGAGATGGCCCGTCTCGCCCGCAGGAGCCCCTCCAGCCCCTCTGTAGGTAAGGAAGCAGCGCGGAGAGCGGAGGTCCGGGCTTTGTTACTCTCTCCCGTGCAAACAGCATCGCGTCTGTTGCACCAAAACCCGCCCAGCGGCGCCGTTTCTGTACAGACCATTCCCGAGACCGGCGGCTCCGAGCTGGGCGCGCCGGGCCGGGCCGGGCCGGGCCGTCGGCGGGGCCGGTTGGCGCGTGGAGGCCTACTGCCCCCTGCCGGCCCGCGCGCAGAGCGCAGGCGCGCTTGGCGGAGCCAAGGCGTGTCTCGGGAACGGGCAGGCCGCGCCGTTCCTCGCGTCCTGCCGGGAACGGGGGGAGCGCGGGGCTTCCGCGGGTTGGCCACAAACCCGTGCCTGGGAAGTGCTGCGTCAGGCAGTCCCGCGCTGCCAGCCAGGCACGGCCCGCCGGAGCGCAACGCCGTTCCTAGGAACCCGAAGAAAAAGTTGTGTAAAAATAATGAACGCTTCTCTCGTTCTGTTATGGGAAAAGCACCTTCTGATCAGCACTAGCTTGTACTTGGCTCTGGGAAGTAAAGCACGTTCTCTAAACAATCCTCTGTGTGTTAGGGATTCTCCTGTACAGGAAGGGTCTGCAGCCTGGATCAATTCCTGCCATGGGGAAAAGATACCAATGATTTACTAATTACGAGTGAGCATCTCTTCCCGCTTACCGCTGTCCTTGCTTATCTATATGCAAATGATTTACACAGCTTTTGTTGGGAGCTGTGAGGAGGAGGTATAACAGAATGCAACTGTTGCATGACAACAGTACTGTGTCCAGTTCTGGGCTCCCAGGTGCAAAGGACAGGGATCTCCTGGAAAGAGTAGCGGTGGGCTATAAAGATGATGAAGGGCCTGGAGCATCTCCCCTATGAGGAAAGGCTGAATGAACTGGGGCTGTGCAGCCTTGAGAAAAGAAGACTGAGAGGGGATCTGATCAATGGTTATCAATATCTTAAGTGTGGGAGACAGAGGGAAATGGCCAGCCTCTTCTCAGTGTCTGTCGGGACAGGACAAGGGGCGATGGCCTCAGGTTGGAGCACCAACATGCGGAAGAACTTTTTCACAGTGAGGGTGACAGAGCCCTGGGACAGGCTGCCCAGGGGGGTTGTGTCTCCTCTGGAGATATTCAAGACCTGTCTGGACGCCTCCCTGTCTTAGGGAACCTGCTTTGTCAGGAGGGGTGGACTCGATCTCTGGAGGTCCCTTCCAAGCCCCTACAATTCTGTGATCCTGTGACAAAAGACTGAGTAAACACTGGTACTGAATTTTATTCAGAAAAAGGTTTTCACAAATGTACTCTTTAAAACTACCAGTTTGCAAAAGGATTGGTATTTTCTGATTCTACAAATCAATGAAAATGTTTGATGTTTGAAATCCAGTTTGTTTTATCCACATTACCATTTTCCTCTCTAGAGCAGCCATTTAAGTTATCGTAATTCTAACGTGTACGAGCCAAATGCAAACACCATTTCAATAAAACAAAGCTTATATTGTCAGCAGTAGTCACTGATTGTGTGAGCCACTTGCTAAAGTAAATCGAAGGAGGGAACAAAAGAGGAAACAAACAAATGCAATTGCTTTTGGAGTCCGAGTAACTGAGAGGAATTAATATTTCAGTTGGTTGCTTGCCTTGAAAAAAACATTAAAAAACAAGGGGACATGGGGAAAAGACTGAAAACAGGACCAAAGCAAGAAAAATTAATTGCACAGGAGGTGCTGCTACGGACATACTGCTGCTAGCTCTCCTAGAAGAAAGCCCTTTACTTGCTGACTATCCTCTCAATAATGTGATGAATAGATAACAACAATATATGAAGTTACAGATTTTAAATAATTAAACCAAGTACATTACTTGCCAGAAAGAGTACACTGTTATAATTTCCAGCAAATATCCCCACAAATTACACCATGTCTGTGGCAAACAGTTTTATGAACAGATCAGGTATTTCTACTTAAAACTAAGACCTTGAGCCAGGTCTTAGGTTTTACTACCAATGGCAGTACTTCAAAAGCTTGCACAAAGCTCTTCTCTCTAACAGAACCAGACTATAAATCTGCTGAATTTGTCTTTCATTTGGAAGAGAACAAATTATTTTGATACTTACTGTCTTGCGCTCGAGCAGACCCGGGACCAGCATGTTGCCTCACTGTGAAGCCCACTCGTGCAGCCCTCTCACCGACAGCTGTTGGAGCCGATGTCTAGGGAAGAACCGAAGACCAGCGTTAGGTGACACTTCTCCTGTGTACTCTCAGCATCTTGTGTTCCTTTAGAGCAGCCTACCTGATAAGTATATTCACTTTGTTGTTCGGTTTGTCAATGCAGAACTAGAGTATCCTACCTGAGGTATACTTGTGATGTGAGAAGAGGTGTAGTGCTCTGACGGGGGAAAGAATGGCAGGAAGAAAAGGGTGGGACAGAGATAGTGTAAGCCTATGTATCTCCTGCATACTAGACTGGCAAGATGACAGAAACATATGTCACCTTAAAAAAGGAAGGAGGTTGAGGTTTGAATTGTGTTGTCAGTCTTGTGCAAGTTTCTTTCACCTGGAGTAGAGAGCCCAGCCTCCTGCCCACACTGTGTCTCAAGCAGAAAGTTTCTTGCATCACACAGAACTGAGTTGGTTTAGCTATGTCTGATACCAGCACCCCAGGGAAACAATGGACTAGACAACCTCTGGAAGCGTCCTTCAGCCACATTTCCTGTAAACCTCATGCTCATCCACCAGCTCTATGTGATCTTTCAGAAGAAAAGGATTATGATTACAGGAAACTGATGTAGAAAGCAGAGAATACAGGAGAGCTTGTGTGCACAAACGGATGCTGGTGCTGGGATTTCTGCCACGTTCAGACTGGTAGCCTCATACCCAGCTGTAATGTATTAATACACTCTAGAAGAGACACAGACTTATACAGCATCAGAAAGGTGCAGAGACTTGCCTCACTGGAAACAGGAGGAAGTGTTACTCATGGATGTGCAATATGACAGAAGATCCCTCTCTCTCATTTGTTAAGGGTAGGAGAGATTTGTTCCCAGAGCAGGAATATGTAAAAAAAGACCAACGACGAACATGTACATTTTTATTAAAGTTCAGATTCAGTGTCAATATACAGGAATAAAGTGATAGAAAGGCTAGTTCAGAAAAATTGCTTAAGCCTCATTTCACAGGTTCTTCGAGAAGAATCTCACTTGTGCTTTTGTATTTCAGCTCATAAGTATATGAAAAAACCTGCCACTGCGAGGGCTTTGCTTTTTTAATTAAAAACTTTGTGTAAAACATATTAAGCAAACCCTCCCATCAGTCTTTTCAAAAGATATAACAGTTTGAAGGATAAATTACCTGCCAAATCTATAAATGCAGTCTAGCTCTTGTTAAAAAGCTGTTTTACTGCACGTAGATGGTTCCACCCAACAGATAGGAAATAAGGTGCTGCACATGGGGACACATGCTGTTTACTAATCCTTACTGACTCCCATTTTGCTCAGATTACCCCATTGCTGCTTTTACTAGTCTTACAGAAAAAGGTGGAAGTGTTGGTTGGACTTTATCCTGCAAGTATTTAAAACTCCACAGTACCTACGCAATTGCATTTCTAAATCCCACTGTAGATCTGCTTCTTCAGTCACTCAAAAATTTTAAGGGTTCATCAGAGACTGAACTTTTTGCCTGAATTAGTTTAATTCATGCACCTACCTAAGGATCTTTCTCTCCTTCCGATCTAAGTCTAATTTAGAAAAAAATAGTCATGCTTAGAGGAGAAAATGTAACTGCATTTTACATATAAAGATATGTAATAAATATATAAAAGCTGTGTATATTATGTACACCACACTATTACAGTTTATTGTCAGAATGACAAAAGTTCTCATAATCTGAAAATCTGAAACAGACTGTTCTAATTTTTTTGGCAGCTTTGATTACTTACTATTATTTTTATTACTATTTTAGGGGGCTCTGAGGTCAGCAATACTGTCCAAAAATATAAAAGAAAGGTAGATTAACAAGATTTGTCAGGAGAAAAGAAGCACATACGGAGAGATATCCAAAGGCAGAAACACACCTGAACTATGACAGACCTAGAGGAAAGCAGCTTTGTGAGTTATGACCCCAAAAAAACCTGAAAAATTTCAAATGGAAAAAGAAATTCAGAAGCCAGGAATCAGAGAAAATGAAGCTGATACTTCAGGATTTATTTGAGTTCCACTGGAAAATGTGAAGTGGCAACAACGTGTCACAGAACGATGGAAATGTGACTAAAAGTGGAAGAATGAGAGAAGAGGAATACACAGGACAGAGTGAGTGATATCATATTCCCCCTGAAGAAAATCACTGTGATTCTGCCAGGGGAAAGGAAGGAAAGCAGGGTTTATGTAAAGAATCACAGGTGATGAATCAACAGAACATACAATGAGTGAGACAAAAAAGAACAAAGAAAAGGTAGAACAGAATAAAGTATTTTTACAGTGTGGAAAGTGAGTTCAGTCACAAATTCTACAAAGAAAGAAATCAGAGATAGTAGAGCAAAGATATGGAAAACTTACTTGTCCTGTGAGCTGAGGAAGGGGATGGACACATTTATCCTCCAGCCTCACTACAGTTTTAACAAAGAGCTAAAAAAACCTACTGTAACTCTACAGTATTTACAAATATAAGATGCTAGTTCCAGCTGGCCTTGAACCTTAATAGCAACATAAATTACTTTTTTCCCCTGCATTTTATAAACTAGTCACACTGCATAACCTACAGAAGATGAAGTGAGATTTTAGCCCTTGATTCTTACCCCTGCCATAGTTGAGCAAAATTACTTTTTTTTTTTTAAAGGAAAAATAAGAAAATTACCTGTAGCAGGTAAAAACTTGCTTTTGTGGGTTCATTTGCTAGGAAAATTATTAGTGAATCACCTTCAGTCATTTAATTACTGTGAAGCATACTCTAACAACAAAATATTATTGTAGGAAGCATGTAATTCATGTAAAACAGGGAGAGGAAAAACACGTCAACTTTAACAACTTATTTTTTCAGATTCCATACTCAGGTTCATTGAATAGTGTTATTTCTGATTAAATCCTACATATTTGTAACATCCATGACCTTCCATAAGATGTCAAGGGTTTACCTGTATATGTGTAAATAACTAAGTAATCAGGAGATTATTTTTTAAGGAATAAAAAATGTGGGTTTTTTTTCCTTTAGTTCTATATGCAGCAAAGGACTATTATTATATCTAAAATAGTAGACCAGAGCTCAGTAAATGACAGAGAGGAAAGGAAGACTTGACACTAAACTGAAGAGCTCTGTAATCTATCAATCAGATTTGCCAATGAAAGTTGTTCACTAAACCCCCCCCCAGTAACAGGAGGTTCTTTTGATATACAACTTTCAGGTTTATAGACATTCTTCAGTTTCCTGGAGAGAAAAAAAAAATCTTTACAAATGTAATTGATTTCAAGTTTAAAAAGTACTAGCTTCCTGTCACTTCGTCTGTGAACTATTGCTGAAATTTATTTTTACGTTTTATTAACTGATGGCTTCCACACATTTCCTAAGTGCTTAATTAAAATCAGGAAAGAAAGTCCATTTCATTTGATGACTCTAACGCTGGTGAATGATTTAAGATGTCCATGAAAACATATAAAATACAAACACTCCATGCCTCTCCCTTCAAAGTTCTGATCTTTAAGCAGCTCTAACAAAAATTTATCAGCTGTTGAAGGTGATGAAATAGGCCTTCAGTAATGTGGGGGGAAATACTGATCTCGTGGTTAGGACTTTGAACTGGGAGTTATGAGACAAGAGCTCTTAGCCCCAATTTCCCACAGACTTCAGATGTGACCTCTGCAAGTCATTTCAGTCCTTCGTGTTTCTATGCATCTGCCAGAATGGGAAATCTAGTTCTCTCTCTCTCAGTAATTCTTACGAACCAGCATGCCCAAAGTGGTGTGATACTGGGCTGCCTTTGTGATCCTGAACAGTGTCAGCAGCATTCTTGGGCATTAAAGTCGGTCATTTATCACGTGAAATTCTCCCTGCCACGTGCTCAAAGAATTGCCAATCATGACGGAGTTACATGGCCTCAAAGCACTCCCAGACAATCCACTGCTTTTAGTATTATCTTTCAAAGAGAAATTATGAGTATCAATAGGAGAGATTCCATAACAATAGGCCAAAGAATGGTACTTACCCTGTTGGAAGTGTTAATAGAGATTCAAGCTCTAGTTTTTCTTATGTTACTAAGTAAAAAAGAACCAGGGAGAAAGCGTGCGCTCTGGGTACTCACACACCTCCATGACAAGAAGCAGCTGCTTCTTTGGGCCTGAATGTAGATAAAATAGCATCACTGTATCCCATGCAACTGGAATGGTCTGGGGTTTCCCATGTCATTGTCACCACTGCCTCTTTGCCTCCAACCAGGTTTCGGTCCCCTGGCACGGTAAAAAATGTGACCTTTTGCATTTCACTTGTGTTTCTGCCCTTCTGAGGGGGAATTCTGCAACCCTTGTTCTTGTGTAGGTATTTACACCCAAGCCTGCTCCAGGAAAAGAAATCACAGAATCACAGAATTGTAGGGGTTGGAAGGGACCTCCATTGAGTCCAACCCCCCTGCCAAAGCAGGTTCCCTGGGACAGGTTGCACAGGTTGACATCCAGGCGGGTCTTGAGTATCTCCAGAGGAGACCCCACAACCCCCTGGGCAGCCTGTCCCAGGGCTCTGTCACCCTCACTGTGAAAAATGGTTTGGCACATGCTGTTTTTCCTTCCCGAGTCCCATCGATGGTGACAGCTGCTGCTTTAAACAAACGTGCATTTTGCTATGTAAAACCCAGAGTGTCAGGAAGGGCCAAGTGGTCACCTTATGATTCTTGTTCATTTATATTACTCTTAAGCACTCATAGTGAATGAAGTTCCACAACTTCCCTAGATAGCACTGATATTAAAATGATTATTAAAATATAGCATATTGGGTTTCCCCCCCCCCCCCAAATTAGAAGCTGATTACTTTAGGCTCTACTACTGGAGCTTCTTATGATCTTTCTGTAACAATATTTTACATATCAAGAAATGATGGAGGTTCAGCCTTCCCTCTTTTGAACTCAAGAAATCCAACCCTTTCAATACTGCATACCTGTAAATGGCTCTGCTGTTCTCCTCCAGTTACTTATTAAAGGTGTTCTGGTCTGGAGACAGTACACCTCCAGCAGCAGGGCATACCCCTCCTAGACTGTAGGATACTCGTATTAATACACCGCTCAGAGGTTTCCTTTCCTTCCCTCTACTTTCAACAGCATCACATATTTGTTAGCTTAGTTCTGGTTTACTACTCATGCCAACCCCCCACCGTTGTCTTCTGCAGCATCTCAGTGAGTTATATGCCATTTTATATTTGTGCATTTGATTTCACTTTTGTAAGTGCAGTACTTTATACCTGCCTTTACTGAATGACATCATGTTAAGTTACAGTCCTCTATGTATCAAGTAATTCTGTCCTTCAGGATAAGGCAAGTTCATAGAAAAGTAAGCTTTGAAATTTCACCAATAAGATTGCTAATAAAAACTGAATAAACTGGACCAGACCCCCGTGTGACCCTACTTTGCCATGAGATAACTTATAAATACTCCAAGTCTACCTTTTCAAGCAGTCTGCTTTCATTTCATTGCATGATTTGCTTAAGCTTTGATGATAAAAGTCTTACTGAAGTCAAACATATCACATCTGCTGTATCCATCTTCAGCCAAAGGAGGAAATGTGAGTGATTTGATAAGGGTCATTCCTGAAAACTCCATAGTGACTTTTATACTTGAAGTTTAAACACCTGATGAATAATAGAAGTTTGATGAATAAAGTTCTTGCAGGTATCAAAGATCATTCACAACTCCCCAGGCTCTCCCTTTTTCCCTTTAGTAAGGTTCCAGATAGTCCTCTCCTCTCTTCTAATAGCTGTATCTCTGTGCATCAGTTTGGAGTATTTTGATGACTACCTTCAGTATTTATTTCTTTTTCTAAAATCTTAAGCAGTGATTTACTTTCTTGAAGTTCGTTTATATATTAATGTTGTAGTTGCACATATTCACAGGCAGTTCAGAATTTTCAGCCTTTGCACTATCCATAGTGTGTTCACACCCCATCCTCAGCTTGTACTAGAGACAGAGGTGTTGTGTCATCTCAGACCTGGCTCCACTACAGAATTCCAGAGTGTCCCTAAAGACTTACCCTTCAGGGTAGGCTATGCGTAGGGTTTTCCGCTGTTTTAAAATGCGTATTTAATCCATGTATTACCCTCAGTTACTTGGAAAGGTGTGTCCAAGTCCTCATACCAAGACTGACAGGTCAATCTTACTTGCTTAGCATTAACTCCTAAATACCTTTGTGATGGCATACCTCTTGCTGAATGTTGGCTCAAAGGCTGCTGGTGTCCAGTCACAGAAGAACAGCCTAGGTATGTGTGGCTACATGAAAATTACATTCCCTAGTTAACATAGAATCACTTGGGAAGAGGGGAAGCTATAAGACTCATGGACACTTTATAAAAAAAGAAAAAAGGAAGTGGCAGAGAGAGCCCTGAACATGGATTTAATGTGCTCTCCTGAGCAATGTTACATACAACCTGCAAAGAAACGTGATCATAAATGTCAATGCTGTAAACTCCACTGAGGTTCTGTCACTTCCAGTGAAAACAATTCCATTAAACCCACAGAACCTGAATTAACACTGCAGCTGGTGCACCAAAATAACTTTTCCAAGTGAATGTGGAGCAAATTATGCTATAGCTGAGGTTCTTTATTTCCAACAAAAGTCCAGAAGGACTGGACCTTCATCCAAAACAGAAAACAGGCAGAAGACCCTGTAACTCAGTCATAGAGCCCTCTACGCTAATAAGGGTCTTTACCATACCATGGGAACATCAGGAATCTTAATACTGACAGACATCCAATATTCATATTTTAATCAGAATGTGGAATGGACTGGGATAGGTAAAGGATTTTTCATCAGATCAGAAAGAGATGCTATTTTGGTATTTGTTACTGACAGAGCAAAAACGTCTGACAATGTGATGTGAGAAATCCTAGAAGTGTGCATACTGCATTTCTGATCATAGTCCTCAGAGCGTAATGAACAGGGATTAAGGCTAAGGACACCTTAGGAACAGAAAGCTCTCCTTCTTACATTAAAGGCAAGAAACACAAATAAAATAAATTGAGCTGTCTATAAGCACACAACATCAGGACAGAGAAATTGCAATTCTGTTCCCCAATCATGACTCAAGTCATCCACCACCAATTTAAAGCACTCAGGAGAAAAATGGGCAGATGAATATGGTGCTTAATAGATCAAAACCAAGGACTTCTGGACTTTGTGAGGTTTTGATCTTGTACCATACTATATATTGATACAAGACATCGTGTTGGTGTTGTCAGTTGTCACTTGAACATGCCACTTTCTCATGGTGAAAGAGAAATGCCCGGCACATGTTTCAGACCTAAGTTTTGAGATACTGATAAGCAGAATTTCCTCCTCAACAGTCTGAGTGTGTCTCCAAGAAGTGGTATGTTGTGATCTGGTAATGATACTATGTGGAAAGAGACGTATTTTGAGTAAAGTGGCTGAGTTTCACATCATAATCAGGGATTTCTCAACTTCTAGAAGTATGCCACACAGTTCACAGCTAGGCCTTAAAATAGGTGTGCTTATATACATAAAAAATATATTTAAATGTTTTGGGCCCCTCACTACAAGAAAGACATTGAGGGGCTGGAGCGTGTCCAGAGAGGGGCAACAAAGGTGGTAAAGGGTCTGGAGAACAAGTCTTAGGAAGGAACTGGGGTTGTTAAGCCTGGAGAAAAGGAGGCTGAAGGGAGACCTTATTGCTCTCTACAACTACCTGAAAGGAGGTTGTAGCCAGGTGAGGGTTGGTCTCTTCTCCCAAGTAACAAGTGATAGGCCAAGAGGAAACGGCCTCAAATTGTGCCAGAGAAGGTTTGGATTAGATATTAGGAAACATTTCTCCACTAAAAGGGTTGTCAAGAACTGGAACAGGCTGCCCAGGGAAGTGGTTGAGTCACCATCCCTGGAGGTATTTAAAAGCTGCGTAGATGTGGTGCTGAGGGACATGGTTTAGTGGGCACAGTGGTGTTGAGCTGACAGTTGGAGTTGATCTTAGAGGTCTTTTTCAACCTTAATGATTTATATATGTACAAGTTCTAAAGTTGTTTCTGCAGGTACTACAGAAAGCTTAGAATGGAGCTCATAATATCATAGTACTAGGAGAAAGAGTGTCCAACTACCTTATCCAACTTTTCACAGCCTGATATTAATCCTAAGGAGACAAAGTTGTGATAGGTTTCTTCCCTCTCCACCTTCTCTTCAGTTCCATGGACTACTTAAATACATGTGATTTTTTTTTTTTGTCTACTAGTAACTAAGAACCATGAAATGGTTTATAGAACCTGAGGAAACTGGTCTATAGGTTTTTAGAAGCCAGTCATTCAGGCAAAGGGGTCTTGGTCCATCTCCAATGAGCGATCATCACTGTCAGCTCTTTGTTAAAGGACAGCTAGTCCAAACAAAAGTAATTTCCATTGTTTTCTGAAAGTCCAAATGTTTTCAAGGACAAGAATAAAATAACAGTTCCCTTCATATATTAGAAAATAACAGGAGTAGGACTACCTTCCTGAATTTGAAGCGTAAATGCCTCCTCTTGCAAATTTAGGATGAATCACCTTTGTACTTTCTGCTTGGTAGTAAACTCTGTGTACTGTAAATGCAGAAAAATGAGTTCTATGGGTCCCAGCATCACAAAGAATCTACCAGGTACTTAAAGAAATTACTGTACCTGAAAGATGATGTGAAGACTGTGGGACAAAAAAGGGGGGGACAAAAAGATAATTATTGAATATTGTAGCCATGGACTACAAAATTGAAGACTCTGGTTCATATTAGCATATAAAAAGATCTGATGAAGTTGAGCTATTCTGTCATCAGATGGAAGGGAGGCAGAAGGCAGCACAGATGGTGAAGACAGAGGAAATTATTCATGTTCCTTGCCACACCTTGAAAGGAGCTACTGAAAAGATGATGTTGAAAATTAAGACCAGAAGGCATCCAGGAACAAAATCTCTAAACCCTCCTTTATATTCCAAAGGTGTAAATATGTCCTGAGGTTAAATAGGCTTATGGTTTAAGGATTTGTCTTTTATAGAAAATGAAAAAATAATCAAGTTTTCTTCTTGTCTTTCAGAGTAAAAGTACCTGAACGCCAAAGGTTGGCTTCTGAGTCTTTAAACAAATGTAGAACCTCATAAATCTTGGCATACCAGATCAGCACTCATGAACACGTCGTCAAAGTTTGTCTTTCTTCAGATTACTTCAAAGCAAAAGCTAAAATGCCCTGAACGTTACATGACTTGCAGTAGCATTCAGACCTGCAGCATCAAGCATAACTTAGAGGTCCATGAAGAAAATTAACCCTTCCTGAATGCAGCCCTGAAGTTCTAGAATCTTAACAGGCTGCTTACAGTGGAGATGAGCTGACAACTCTGCTTATCTTATAAGCAAGTGTTGCTTGATTATTTATCTGGAATAGTCTTAATGAAACCAAGAAGCAGATCTCCCCCTGCTCTTCCCACTACATTAAGTTTGAAGATTCTTTCCACTGGCAGATACAAAGTACTCCACTTTTTTTAGATGTGTCCATTGCTGTCCAGGACAAAGACATAAAATAAAATGTATTTTAGAACCAGTTTTGTGGACTAAGGATATGTATATCCCGTGAATTCGCCAGGACTTGATGAAGAGGGAGAGAAGTGAGGAAAAAAAATTGTAGAACCTAGACCCTACCTAGGTTGTAAAACCTTCCTAGGGTAAAAAAACCCCAACCAACCAGCCAAAAATCCCCACCCAAGAATAAACCACCAGCACCACTGCAGACAAACAGCATTTTCTGCCACTGCTGAAGTGGGAAAAATTGCAGCATCCAGCAGTTCTGGGGTTATGATGAAAACATTGAAAAGAAGGTAAGTTACACTGTCAGCAACCAAAGCCCCAATTACCTGTCAAGCAATGAGGCAGAACTGAAACATTTCCAAGTATTCTATGATGCACTTATGCATTGAACACAGTGACTGGGGGCAAGACAGGACCTAAGTATGTCCCAAGAACAAGGGAAAGCAAATTTACTGAGTCCCAAATGATTGTCACGCCAAACACATTTGAAGTTAGAATCTCAGCTTTTTGCCAGAAGGAAAGAACCACAACCAGGCTGCAAGGTTTACAGTCAAATACAAAACATAAAAAGGATGGAAAACAAAAAATGCTGAGTGATGACAGAAAATTAACATTATAGTCATCTTTAGTTCAGATTTCAGGACTTCTCATGGTTTAAATGAGCATAAAATAACAGGGGCCTCTGATATCAATTCCAATTTGTCAGTCTAGAACCGAGTCCTGAGCTTTCATCTGCTAGCCAAATTGAATTTATGGAGGTTTTTTTAGAAAATATGTGTAACTGTGTCCCACCTTTGCTGAGGTAGGAAAGGATTCTGCTGGTGTCCAAAATAAGGCTAGTAAAATTTTGCTGCCTCTCAAAAGTACTATGACAAATTCAGAAAGATATGAACGTGTCACGATATGTAAACAGATTGAAGAATACGTATTGCCTTTAGCCAAGTGCAAACCATCACATTTCAAAAAGGAGAAATATTAAAAACCCAAAAAAGTTAAATCTATGCTGACTGCTTCCCTGTAGTTTAATTAGTGAGGAAAGGCAGTAAGGCATCACAGAATTTCCACTTTAGGTTTACTGTTCCCCACAGTCAATATTTTATGCCTGTGTTTTTATTTCTAGGTTCCAGGGACACATATAAACCATTCAAACTTTGTTCTTTTGTTTTCTATCAGGAGAAATCCTGGTCACAAATAAAATCTTATAATGGACCACTACTATTCCTCTCCTCCCCTTCTCTTCCATAAACACGCTGCACTCCGGTCACGATAAACGGACACACTGGTTTACTTAAAGACAACTCTGCAATCCAGGTTACTTCTGTAAGAATACGTGATACCAGTACTGGGGATATGTGATACCAGCGCTCAGAAAGGAGACCTGAAGCATGAAGGAACTCTGCACACCATGCTACATAGTGGCAACACTAAGCATTCACAGAAATATGCTCTGCTGCTAGAATCCCGTCTTAAAAAGAAATAAACTCTCTCAAATATAAGCTTTTGTTACTTTAAAACCCTCACCTATTTTTTTCCTAAAAACCAAAAAAATCTAAGCAATTCTGAGGGTTTTTTTCCTTCCGTTTTAGAAGAAGGTGACCCTTAAGAGAAGGAAGTTGGCCAAAAGCGTATCTTTTAGTTTATCCAGTGTCACTATCGTAACAAAACATACTTTGGGGAAAAAAGAACAGCCTCAATGATTTTTAAGGCCCAAGCATTTGGTGTGGCAATTACCAGTATTACTAAGAAACCACAATCACTTACGACTGAGAAAACATTCCTAAAAACCCTGTAGCTCTGACCCTCTCTGCAAGACAAGGCACAGATTTCTAAACCGGAACTTAACTAAAATATTACGTGCGTCACAGGAGTCAGGCCCGCAGATGAAAACACAAACGCCAGGCTGAAAGCTCACTAGAAGAAACCCTACTCTGTCGTTAGTCTTATGTTTCACCACAGAACTGAGTCGGTACAGTGCCAGAAGTTGTGCTAAGCTGCAATGAAAACATGCCTCTGTTAGAGAATTCCACGTGAAGACTTTAACAAAGGAATCATAAGCAACCTACGCATACAATCAATGAAATAATCTAAGGAGCACACCACAGCCAAAATAACATCAGCTTTAATTTGCATTTTGACTTCTATAACCTGCTTCCATTTGTTAACCAAAGGGCAGAACATATTTCGTACTTAGTTTGCATGATGGAGATCTTTAATGAAAAAGTTATCTAGATGTTAAATGGCTAAAACAACCCATTCAATACTGTTTGATACAACTCCATGTGCCAATTAGTCTTTAGAGAATTCTTGTTCTACTTAAAACATGGTTTGATATGATTCATATTTTATATTAAAATTTTTTGAGCATCCACTTCCCTATTTTTTGTTGAAATTCAGAAACCTGTGGGAACATGTCAAACTGATGAAACTGTTCTGTATTCCCACAGAGAAAGATACTAAGTACAATTATCCCCACCCCGCCCTTATACTGATGAAATGGGCTTTAATAAGGTAACTGAAATCTAAAAAATACAATGCACAAAGCTTAGAGAAAACAGTCCATAAGGTTAGCACAGTCTTTCCAGTCTTCTCTGCTTATCTGGCATTTGAATTTTGCTCCAAGCTCTCCTTACTACAGCTATTATCTGGCACAGAAAAGATCAAAATCTTAACAGCAGGCTTTATCTTACACTAATTAGCAGGTTTTATTTCGCTGTCTAAAATTTTGCTACTAGGTATTAACACTTCTACTATACCACAACTGTAGCTTTCAGTTAAGAGGACTCAAATACCCAGGTACTGTTTCTTTGGCAGTTCTTAGCAATTTCTTTAGGAACTCAAATAAACCTGTCACAGATGATAAAGCTATCTAGCATCAAGGCCACGGGGTGCAACATGTTGGTCTGCAGATAACAGATGCTACTGGGATCCTCTGCCTGGTGTCTCATGGCCATACAAAGAACTTCCTATACTCTTACCACGAGGCCCAGAAAGCTTCCCTTGTGAGTTGCAAAGGTAAAAAACAGGCCTTGAGGAGGCCTGTGGACCGAACAGCTGAACCCCAGACCACAATAGAAAGCACCTATTTTCAACATGCTGCATAAATATGTCCCAGGAAAGCTTCCCAAGGATTATATAAAGAAAAAAGAAGAAACAAACAAAAAAATTAACAGTATTAAAAAACTTAGGAAAGCTATGGACTGAAAACTTACCAACACCACATGTATGTTCTGTTGCAGAGGCAAAGTCACACAGGGTGATATCCCAGACTGACCAGGACAGGCACAAAATGGAAACCTTTTCTATTCTGTGGATCGTTAAGAATTTGATTAGATTGTTATTTTGTTGCAAGTTTTACAAGTAGGATGAAAGAATTTCCCTCTCCCCCTTCCTCATAAACTACACCCCTGAAAAACGCTGGCAAATAGCCCTGAGCCTCACATAAATCCTGGAATGTTAACTTGGATCCAGTTTTTCCTTTCAAAACCTATTTACTTTCACCCTACCAAGCAAACATATCCAGGCAACAGAACAAGACAAGCGAAACCGTGCTCTTCGGATTCAGTTAGGCAAAGAACTCTTGGTTTCAAGTTCCTGTAGTGTTCGATCAGAGTGGCTATAGAAACTATCATTACAAGAGTTCTGGAAAGTGGTGAGCACCAGAAATAAGTTTGCAGTTGTCTTACTGTTTTACACCCTTCATTCATTTCCACTCACTGTGGATGGAACTCTTGGGTTCCATGATTCCCACAAGTCACAGAGCCAACGTTTAACATTTCAACACTGGAAATTGTTTATGGCTTCTTAACTCCAAGAATTGTGCAAGAACCTAAGCAAGCTAGTCACCATAGTAACCATGGCAGAGGAAAAACAAGTTTCAGCTATGAAGCTGCAGTGTATTTTTAATTCTTGCATATACTATTCTTTCATAGTCTATGTGTGAAAAATTCATTAAACATGGTCATATATACTATGTATATATATAACATATATGAATAGCTCATTTATATATCTATAAACTAGCATATATATCTATTATGTACTAAAAGATACTTCTTACTAGTGTGCTGTATCTCTCTCCTCTTTTCCTCTCTCCCCTTACCAGACTGCTACATTTTCTTCTGTTTGCTCATGAACACCTGTATAAAAAAATTAAAGATGCTTCAACGGAGAAGAATCTAGTTATCTTTATGCAAGTAGGTTCTGTCAGTTATATCTATGGTCCTAGTAACAAACAGCTCTGGTAGCAGACAGCCCTTGAATTGGCTATGAAGAACTCATACTTTGCTGATTCTAGGAACTTCACTAGGAAGGCATTAAATAACAAGCTCGTGAACACATCTGATGACGTAAAGTACAGCAGGGATTACTATATAATGCAGTTAAAGCAGACTGAGGAAGCAGCACTGACTGTTTGTACCCACATCTCCTGTGGGGCATGGATCTACGTACCCAAGGAGTGTTGTCCTGCACAGTCTTACACAGACGCTTTGCTTGTAACTATTGTTTCTTGGTGATGGTAAGCAATGACACTAGTATTAATGAATACAAGACAGAAACAGTGAAAAGTTTTCCACTCAACTACTTACTTCATCCAATTTTATGATGACTTGAAGGATGAAACTTTCAGGAAGATCTCAAAACCATGTAACAATTTAAAATTCATCCATTTGGATCATTTGCGTTTAACAGAGAAAATTATTTAAAGTAACTGGCACCTTCCAGCCATACTGTGAATGTGCCTTAAATGAAGAAGGCTACACTTGCCCTCTCTCACAAACCAGCATTTATCTTTCTGTAAAAAGGTTTTACAACCCAAACATTTCAGGAAGTGGTGGGGTTTTTTTGTTTGTTTTGGGTTTTTTTTTAACAGGAAGAACCTAAGCAAACAAACAAACAAACAAAAAAAACCCCTGCTCCCAAAGACTCAGCAGTATATCATGGAGCTACATAGGTTTTGGGAGGCTTTTTGGTTGAAGTAACAATCTTTCTAATAGATATAGATGTGTGCACACAAGTTTCCTGTACTTCTGTAAACACTCTGATGAGTAAATTATATTTCCATCAAGTAACACACTGATTTAACAGAATCCAAAACTGTAGAGATCACGGTCTCCAGTCCTGCAAGTATGAGACATCCATGGAATGAAAAAATACGCCCTAGACACAAGCCAGTTTTTCTGTCAACTCTGGCATAGAAAAGCATCCTCTTGATTTGGATAACAAAGGCCACAACCACATGGTCCTGCTGAAGGCATCTGCTCAGAGATGCACTAGGACAGAAAGCAAGCTGTGCAGAACTACCAGCACGTGCTCACTGCCACAAACAGCAGGATTCCTGCTTTGGACTAGTGGGAAGTGGCCACATCTCAGCAGCTCACAGCACTTCCTTTAGAAACATCTGCTTTGGCAATTCCATTTATCAAACTTTTTTTTTTTTACAGTTGATGCTTCAATTCTGTATTAGTAACAATATTGTCTTAATGCATTCTTTTTCATTAAATCCATGAAGTACTTTAACCAAAACAACATGGATGTAACATTTTTACCATGTGAAGAAACAAAATACTCAAATAAAAAGAAATCTGGACACAAAGCCAACACGCCAATTTATTTTTTATTCTCTTTGTACTACCAGCATCTAGTTCCAACAATTCTTCCTTAAAAACATGCAGATGTCACTGGACAGTACAAGTATTTTCTACAATAAAATTCAGGTACATTACTTGGATGACATCACAATCTTCAAACACTGTACTTCAGAAATAAAGAAGCTGGCATATAGCTCTGATGAGATCCCAAGAAAAGTATGCATTATTTTTAAAATGGCAAACACTGCTTATTTTTCCTTCCATAACCAAATGACAAACACCATACCAAGACCACACACAACAACAGATACTCCTAAATTCTGACACCACATTCATACTTCGTCCTTACAATATTTTAATGTAGCTCAGGTGGTTTCCTCTATTTAGACCGGTGGCTGTAAAATTATGTACCTATAATAAATAATGGATCCACTAAATCAATGATAAGGTATTACCTTATAAATAACTGCCAATTTCAATGACACACCTAGACAATGTTCCTTACAAACTTTTATCACCGCTCTACCCACGGTTTACAAAGTCAACAGCGATTACTGAACATACAGAGGGTAAAAATGTACATCTAGCCAAACGGGTATCTTACCACTCAAATTTCAACATATGTAATATATGTTGCACACATTAATCCATTAATTAATGCAAATTTTGATAAGGCTGTCACAGGTTGTGATATTTAATTTTCTAGCGTCTTTTACATCAAATGGCAAAGATGCAGTGTCTTAACTTTACTTGCAAGTATACAGACTTAACTGGAATGTTTAGAAGGGAGAATTAATATATATCCCAACAGAAGAGTAAAATCACATCATAATTTTAATAATTAAACCATACTTACTTCTGTAACATCTGCCTCAACCACACCTTTGCACAGTGTCTTAGCAAAGAACTGGCTTCCCACGCTAACAAGCACTGCTTTTATATGAGGGGAAGGTCTGAAGTAATCTGCTTCTTGTAAAACTTACTACTTCTCTTCCAGAAAATGATCGAACGTAATCTAGACCTTCTATTACAATACTGAGAGCTTAAACTACAGAACTTAATGTAACCATACACTGACAAAGAATTCCAA
Organism: Porphyrio hochstetteri; assembly: GCA_020800305.1. Classification (NCBI taxonomy): domain Eukaryota; kingdom Metazoa; phylum Chordata; class Aves; order Gruiformes; family Rallidae; genus Porphyrio; species Porphyrio hochstetteri. The sequence goes on from CM036907.1 coordinate 109,122,426, forward strand.
GCAAGCTACAATTCATAGGCATACTCTGTTTTAACCTGTCTGCTTTTTACAGGATACTCTCTCTTTCTTCTCCAAAACCAGCCCCTTCAGAGGCTGTAACAGTGTGGAGCTCTGATGAATCTTTTGAAAGCCTGGTATAACTTGAACGCTGGCTCCGCTTGTGAGCGACGCTCTTCAGGTTCTCATTCTGAACCGCAGTGGAATTGGAACCTGAGCCAGGGTGCAGGATAATTTGAGGTGAATCTCTAATACCTTGTATTTCTTCAAAATTTTGATTAGCTCGATTGTTTGGAGCGCTGTTATTATTTAAGGTTACTGTACTAGGGGTTCTGTTCAAATTATAGACTTTCTGACAAGCTGGCCAGTTCTCCTCTGGGCTACTTGCTATCAAACTGCTTTCGGAAGGGCTTTTCTTATCTTCTGAGCAAATAGACATGCGAACCACAGCAGGGTCTTGAAGGCCACTAAGGCTGTGTGGAATTCCTCTCTTTCCACTGTGACTGTCATCTTCAAGCTCAATGAGATTTGCCTTTTCAAGCTGTGAATCACCTGCTCCTTCATTATGGAGGGAATGATTCGGAGAACTCTCATTGGACCTTACACCAGAGTCAGATGAATCTTTTTTGTCCAAAAGAGCGTCTGTCAAATACTCCTTTGCTTTGATGAAGGTTCTAATAGGTTCAGATCCATGTTCTGGAGATTTGGGCTGCTTCTCTGTTTTGCCATCTGTTTTCTTATCTTTACCTTCCTTAAGGAGTGGAGTATTATCTGATTCCTCAGTTCCTGACTCATCTTCATCACTTGGAAGTTTCTGATAGCGGAGAGCAACTCCCTTAAGCTTTAAATCTGCAGCCTGGAAAATACTTGTTCTTTCTGAAGACTTCTTTCCCGGGAGAAGCTTGGAACCAGACTGATCGGATTTTTCATCTTCTTCAGTAATAGGATCCAAAGGAGATGCATCATTAGTAGAAACACCAGAAGTGCTGTAATCAACAACATCATTCCTCTTCATCAAGAAGGACTTTCTTCCATCATCTTGCTTCTGTTCATTGTCTTTTCCTTTCTCCTGATCTGCACTGGAATGCAAGGAACCCCCTGATGTACTCTGCCCCATATAGAAAGCACTTGAACTATGAGGGGAGGACCTACCACTTACTGTAGTAGAATTGGCACCTCCTTCTAACTGTGACATTTGAGCAATATACTCTCTATATGCATCTCTGTATTCTGCCTGTACCTTGTCAGTAAGCTTTGATATTTCAATACTAGAATCTTGAGAGTTAAGACTGGAAAGACTTGGAGTTCTACGAGTTTGTGACTGGAAAAAAACAAGAAAGAAAAGAGAAAGAGAACAGTTAAACGAACTATTTACTTTTACTCATCTTTTTAAATTAAATAACTCAAAGCATCAAGTATGCGCTTAAATGATTTTTCTGTTGCTGTGAGTAGATTATGCAAGTGAAATTTTCAATGCTATAATTAAAACATGCTTACTATAATCATATATATGCAATCACACACACATTCACTAAACTTACAAAGTATTCTTATTGTTGGTGCCCGTAATGGAAGATTTCCACAAAACAAGCATTTTATCCAACGCATTTGAGACTCTTTGGGTATATAATTATAACAATTGAATTTGTATGTCAAGATGGGCTTGTCTAATACATTTTTGTACATTTAGAAAATTAGCATTTTATATTAGAACTACAGCAAGAGTTCATCTAAATGTTGAACATCTCTCCAAAACAAACATTTTTAAAAGAGCCCCATCCTACATACTTCAATATATCCTCTATAATTCCATTGCATGTAGCTGAGTTCAGAAAAATCAGTTCTCGGGCATAATACTCTTCTTTGTCTCCTCCTCACTCCCTTTTAATGAGTATGCAGAGAAGTCCATAGCCACAGGATGTGAGACCATCTATTAAATGCTAGAACCAAGGTCCAGAACAAAGCTAACAAAGTAGAGGAGCAGACTGTGGCTGATCATACAGTTTCATGTCATGCATATAACAGGCTGCTAACTACCACCAAGTACAAGATGTATGGTGCCCAATGCATTGGAGCTGAGGCGTTGACCTGAGCTGTAAGTACTTTAAGAAACCTACTTTGTAGTGCACAAGAGGTGAGGTTTTGAAAGACCGTTGAGGAATTATGTCTTATCTGGGGCAACAATGAAAATGAACCACATTTCAAAACCCACTTTCTAAAACACTACTTAAAAAACCCCCAACAACAAAAACCTAAAAGGGCTTGGATAATTTTAATAAGTTGAACGTGAACAGGAAGATTAACATATGGATTCAAACACTGTGAATGAATTTAAGATTTAGAACAGAATTGCTCTTAGTCCATCCTTTTCTTTCTCACCCTTGCTTTTCTTTTCTCCTTCCCTCCACCTTTTTCCAGGTTTTTGTGAGATCAATAGTGTTGTATATACTTTACAATATTGGGGAACAGCTAAACTTATTTAACTAAAGGAAAATGGAGTTTGAATGACTTCTGTCTGGTCCTAGGCAGTTTAATGCCCAAAGCAAAACAGAAGAATCTCAGAAATATTACCACTTGGTTATTTATGCATATTCACTACTGGTTATCCACACTCACAGCAGCTATGATTCCTCACCAAAAAGAGAAATATGGGATTGTGTTGTGCATTTCCAGCAGTATTCTTTCTTTTTTACAGAGAAGGCAAAATAATTCTTTTAATCAGTATTGACTGTAAAAGTTCCAACAGGTGAATTCTAATGTTTGCTTAATGACAAACTCCCTTTCTCATGCTTCTGATCCAGTTCCAGACAACTACATAGGGATCAGAAGCACTTTTTAAAAAAAACCCTTACATTTTAAAGAAACTTCTTAAAAAGCTTTTCTTGCACTTCTGTGGTTTTGACACTAAACCAATGTAGTAAAGTCATGACACTTTGGTTTGGAAAAACGTACATTGATACTCCATTGCTGGAAAGAGGCAGTATGGTAAGCGGGATCCTACAAACACACACAAAGGTATCTGGGATAGAAATCTGTCTCTGGGAAATATATCCCAAATCTCTTTCCAGTCAAGAATTTGAATATTAAAAATAACACCTATAGCTAGTAACTTGGGGTGCCTTCCCATTTTAGTGCATCTTCAAGATATCCTGTTAGACTTCCAGAGATGAAAAAGCTGTTAAATGTTTGCTTGGGTTGTTTTGTTTTGGTTGTGGGGTTTTTTATTATTATTTTATTCTAATAACTGTTTAGATACCAACTGATTTGTCTTATTTAAGAAGAACAATCACACAATTTGGGAGATTTCAGAGGATACAGAAGAAAATTGACCATAACCTATGGCAGAAACCGTAGTTAGAGAAGGATGGCAGCTCTGGAGCCCATAAATAGATTACACAGTGTCAGGATAAGGCTCTGACATCATGGAGCACTACAGTCATTTGTTTAAAAAAACCTAATAAATATATCTGTAATCTTTTGAATAGCATAACATCCTACTAGCACACAGTTCAAGCAATTCATACAGAAAGTCTGAATACTACAAAAATCTCTCAGGACACCACCTTAAGCTAGATGAGGAGAGCATGATAGCTTTGATTTTTTTCTCTTGACGTGTGATTACTGGAACAGGTGAATACTTTTCAGATGGCAAAGACTAAAGACTTTGACTCAGAGAGAGGGATTAGAGTTCTTTGCAGAACTGGTCTTTGCCAAGAGAACTGTAAGTACCTCAACAGTCACAGTAGCCTTATTTCTTGACCTGTCCGTATCCAAGAACGGATAAAACACTTTACCATACAGGTAAGCAAGCAGAACACATTTTTCCATTAAATACCTGCCAACTTAAGTTACTATGGCGTGGAGGAGCTTCATCAAGACCAATTGTGTTGAGTTCTTCAAAGCTGAAGTTAAGTGTGTAGGGAGCTTGACCAGAAAGACCTGTTAGCTCAGTGTGAGGCAACTCAGTGCTATGCCCAGAACGACGAGTAAGTTCACTATGAGGCATCGCAGTGCTAACGTGCTCAGCTGTTCCACGAGGATCTTCTTGAACAGCCTGATTTTCTGAATTTCTCATCTCAAGTATCTGAATGCAAAAAAAGGAGAGACAGTATGAATGTAATTATATAACTAGATGTTCTCGGAATTGCTAAGAATGCTATTAAAAATAGGAATGAGGAATTAATGACTAAAATGTGTATGTGGTTGTGTATGTGGCTGTATGGAAAAGTATGATGAAAAATCTGCTCACAGATCTAGTGCATTCCTTCTCCCTGCTGCAAATCACGTTTTAACATTTAGATTTTTTTGTGTGTGTATTTACAGATTATTCTCTCTAATGTCTCAGAACCTTAAAAACTCATTTGCCACAAAACACTTAAATTCTTATAAAACTAGGTAATTCATAAATTACAAATTTTAAAGCAAAATCAAAACCAAGTATTTCTGGTTTATAGCTTAAGCAACCTGAATCAAACAATAAATCTCATCTTGTAATTCTCAGTGTTTTCAAGACTGATTTAGCAGTTGACAAATATAATGCCATTTTCAGAAAGAAAACTGGCAATATATTAAAAATATTTAAAAGAAAACACAGTTCTCTGTGATGCATAAACCCTACTGTAAAACTGTCATTTATGCTCAAACTGGGACGAATGGAATGGGGATAATTTCAATAATAGTATGCAGTGCAGCAGTGTCACCTTAAACAAGTATGTGTCGATCCAATACTGTAAATTTATCTCACTGTATGATTTTTAGCTTAAGTTTCTTTAAAAATTATGCTTATGTGCCGTGCATTTGTAGCAGCCTTGCTGTCCACTTCCTCGCACTTTATACTTTGAACTCCCTAACTTTTAACAGAAGGACAGAGCTTCAAAGAGAATTAAGTTCTGACAATTTCATTAAAATAGGCAAATTTTAAAAGGGAAAAGGGAGCCCATACAGGAAAAACAGATCTTCAAAAGAAGAGACAAAACTTCAGAGTTCACAATCAATTAAGATGCAAATCCACATAAGCAACTAGTTCTTCATTAAAGTGCTCAAGACAGAGACAAAGTAACTAAATAATAAATGCATGGATGTTTTAAGATGATACGTATCATTTTAAATATGATAAAAAGAAAGCGATGGGAAAGAAAAAAGATAGGGTTCATAATGAAAAAGACTAATTTATAATGATTTGAATACTGAAGAGAATGCCTTACCATACTCCTGAACAGGTGCCAGTCACCAAAATTCATATTCATTTCTTTTTTCAGTTCATCAATGTTACACTGAGCCAAGACACGCCCATTTATATTTGCCTAAAACAATAAAACTAAATAATGTAAATAACTAATACAAGACTACTGGCATGGCAGCAAGAGACCTACAGGGTAATTACAATTGGATATATTGATAGGGACCTACTAGTGAAATTCCCCAACATCATTTGAGTCCAACCCTATATAATAAACATGTGTTTTTATAAACGCGTATTTATTGATGGTTGCTGATGGACAAGAGCCACCTGTGTGGCATGAAAAAAATTAAAATGTTAATCCCATCAAAAGTGTGTATATCACAGAATCATTAAGACTGAAAAAGACCTCCAAGACCATCTAGTCCAACTGTCTCCGTACCACCTATATAACTAAACCATGTCCCTAAGTACCTCATCCAACCTTTCCTCCAACACCCCGGGGGATGGTGACTCCACCACCTCCCTGGGCAGCACATTCCAATGCCCAACCGCTCTTTCTGAGAAGAAGTTTCTCCTAATTTCTAACCTGAATCTCCCTCAGCACAACTTGCAGCCAGCCACTCTTGTCCTATTGCTACTTATCTGTGAGAAGAGGCTGACCCCCAGCCCACCACAACCTCTTTTCAGGTAGCTGTAGAGAGCAGTAAGGTCTCCCCTGAGCCATCTCTTCTCCAGGATAAATAGTCCCAGTTCTCTCAGCTGCTCCTCATAAGACTTGTGTTCCAGACCATTTACCAGCTTCATTGCCCTCTCTGGACACACCCCAGGGCCTTGATGTCTTTCTTGTAGTGAAGGGCCCAAAACTGAATACAGTATTCAAGGTGCAGCCTCACCAGAGCTGAGTACAGGGGGATGATCACCTCCCTGGTCCTGCTGACTATGCTATTCCTGATGTACACCAGGACACTACTGGCCTTTTTGGCCACCTGGGCACACTGCTGGCTCATGCTCAGGCCAGTGACAACCAACACCCCCAGATCCTTTTCCTCTGTACAGCTTTCCAGCCACCCTGCCCCAAGCCTATGAAGGCAATAGGATTGTATTCTAAAAACAGACATATGGAAACAACACATCAGTAGCAGAAAATTTCACAGACAATAAACCCCATTCATCCACCTAGATTTCTCAGGCGTGGAACACAACGGACAGCAGACACCCAAGGATTTCAAGATAATCAGACAATTAAGTCCCAGGCATCATCTGACCCATGGCGTGAGGATCAAGTACTACCTCCATCAAGTTCCATCCCTACCTAAATAGAGGCTTACATTCCTCCTGTCATCAGAAATACCTGAGGATAGAAAAATAAACTTCTAATTTTCATCATTATTCAGAGATCTACACAGAAGAGCCTAACACTATCACTCCAGGAAGGTGATTCATGATGTCAGGCATGTTTAACTTCCAACAGCACCAAACTGAATATAAACCATTCCCATCATGTAACAATGAAAGGTAATGTAACAAGAGAGGTATTTCTCTTTATACCATGTAACAGTGGACAGACAGAACACAGAAGAGGAACCAGGTCTTAGGAGAGCATCACAGATTCACAGAATCATAGGGGTTGGAAGTGACCTCGAGAGATCATCTGGTCCAACCCCCATTTTGTAGCTACAAAATGACCCAAATTGAGAGCTCTGCTCAGTCTGAGGGATCTCAGTGGTTTTGTTCCCACATCCCAGCAGATGGTCTTAATCAAACCAGGAAAAAGACCAGGCTGAGCCATTTTCATTCCTCCTTTTTTACATGGTATCACTTGTAGTACGAAATGCAAGAATATAAATAAGAGGAATCTCATTAAGGATAAATGATGGGTACATTCTTTTAGCTCTCTAGATCCACTGAAGCAACTAGAATTTTTTGCAGCTATACTTAATGAGCTGCAATCTGACATCCTGCTTCTTGCTTTCAGCAACATTGCTGAAGCTTCCTATAATAAACCTGCCTCTTAATCCTTCAATCAACATCTTCCCTGTATTTTTCAAGATATCATAGGAACTGGGACCAAGCAAGCTCAGCAAAATCATTCGCTAATGACAACAATCATATTTTTCCATTCTTTGTAAAAGAAGCACAGAGTATGATAACGAGTAATAAAACAAAAATGGTTTTGCTAACACCTCAGAGAAAAGAACAGTAACAGAAACATACAGTAGCCTCTTTCTGAAACAAACAGATGTGGAATAAGAGAGAAATGGAACCACCCATTTACAACAGAAGCGATGTGCCAGTTTCTCAGAGAAAAAAAGAAAATAAAAGGCAGGGGGCCATGTTGGTTAGACTCAATGATCTCAAAGGTCTTTTCCAACCTAGTGATTCTGTGATACCTGAATAGAGAACACATTTGCAGCCCTATTTAGCTACATATGGCAGTTTTGAAATGTTTTTCTTGCTTCTCTTCTCAAAATAGCCAGTTTCATCAGCATTTATATTCCAGAGCCTGCTTTTCCTTTTTGAGAGCGAGCATTTTCTTTGAAAAACATATGCTTGTATTACAATGTTTTCCAAACTTAGCATGCACAGAAGTTAGGATGTTGTTTTGACACTTGATGTGTCTTAATAAACATTTTTGAGAAAAGAGGCAACTAAACATTTCCTCTTCCTTGTGTATCTCCAAATTTAGGTACTACACACGTTAATACAATTCCACTGGTACCTTTCGTATAGTCGCAGAGTACTGAGGCAGCATGCTCTGGTCCAGACCATCTATCTGCTTTAGCTTCTCACACACAGCTTCTACACTCATTGTGCTCAGAGACACATGTGATACTCCTGTGGTGGATCCTGTGCCTGCTCCTGCTCCCTGTAAGAAGTGAGAAAACGTGCACGTAAGACTTGTTCAAATACTCAGTACACCCGGAATTTCACAATGTGAGCTAACACAGATCAAGTCATGTTCAACTACATTTTAAAATTAAGAGATGAGAAAAAGAATGCACAAGCATTTTTAATTACTATTGGAGTATCTGTATATTGGGAAACAATTATTATAGATATTTATATGAGAAAAAACACAGCATCTTCAGTCCTGCCTATGTGAGAAAGTAGATCTCTTGAATAATGCTATTTAAGAAAAGCAACATAAAAATCAAAAATATTAAGTGAGGGTTAATAAATTTCAAATGCACCTTTATTCATAATTTCCCCCTGATTTTAGTAGTTAGTTTAGTTTTGAAATAGTTTTTTGTTTTAAATAATGCAGACACAACTTAAATTTCCCTGTCTTAAAAAATCCTGGTTTAGCATCAGACAAAGATGACCTAAAATACCTCCTCAACTACTTGGATTCATTGGGTAATTTTAGCAACATCTGTCCATTTTTCCAGAGGTTCCTTCAGGTCCATTTATGCAAGATCAGCCAAGGGGCTGTGTACTACAGTACAGAAACACAGAGCAGCACTGGCACTGCCTCCTAGGATTCTATGAGGATGTTTCATATATCTCAAATTTTGGCAAGATTTAGCTAGAAATTATTCACAACTCAGATCTGTTACACAGAAGTTGTTGAGTTAATATTTCCAGCTTCTGGGAATTTCAAAGAAAATGTGGCAAACCAAACCAAACACACCTGCAGGTAGTTGGCATACTAAGACAGTATATTCTCAAAAAACCTCACAATTTCCCTGGATGGGGACCTGCACATTAAGTAGGAGCAAAGTGCAAAGCTCTAAACAGTTCTGCTAGTGACTGCAAATTCCTAAATGCAAAATCAGAAACAGTTCTATCAGCTATGAAATACTTGCACACCCTCCTCCTCCTCCTAGAGGTCCCCTTTTTCGGATTGTTAACTTTTGGTGTCAGCATTGTAGGCCATGCACCAAATAAAGCTCATTTAGGGGGGATGCAGAAGAGCTTCTAAAGCTTCAGAGCTCATCATCCCATGTATGAACCCTGGGATGTAGAAGTGCATTTTGACTCTCCAAAGTTCAGTTAATCATTTGACTACATTCCTCAAAACACCAATAAAGACTGTTTTGATAGTTGCAAGGGTTTTTTTTTCTATTTTTAATGACTTTGAAGTTACTTTACTTATTAATAAGTTAATAGATTCAAATATATCGCTTATGAAAACCAAGGATTGTAACACAGAATGGCAACCATATCTGAATTATCTAAACCAGGACATTTAAAAATAATTTCTTCAACTATTAACTCCACATCAGCAATCCAAAACCGCATTATCTACTACCATTTGACCTCAAAGTTACTGGAGATACCCTGATCTGGGGAGGTAAGCACATTCCCCACCTAAGCTACTCTGAGTTTCAAAGCTTCATACTATGACATGTAATTCCCCCAAAGGTCTCTGCCAGATGTGCCTGAATTCGACCTAAAACTGTCAAACTATCAGCTTCACTTAAGACCTCCAGGAGGTCTTGGGGAACCTAAGCCAAGCAAAAACCGAGCTGGGGCACTAATTTTTGTTCCTTTAACCATTTATATTTTATGTGATGTCAATTGGTCACTAAACAAACAAAAGATAAACCCCATTTTCTGGGTAGGTAGTCTACCTAAATTACCGTATAAAAATTAAGGATTAAAATTCTACTACAGTCTAGACACCAATCATAGGGGCTTTATACTCCTCTCCTGAGGACATGACAGCTACTTTTCAGATTCTGTAAGGTCTCCTTAATTAGGTGCCTACAAAACCTATTTATTTTCAGAATGGGCATTTAAAGGAGGAAATATAGGTCTTAATCTAGTCTGATTTTTAGCACAGATACAAGCCAACCATCAAACTGATAAAGATGAGAGGAAGAAGATTCATCCATATACTATTTATCATATACTTCTTTTATATGCATCTCTCTTTTTCCTCTCAAAAAACCCCAACTTTGAAATTCCCTTAAGAATACCAATTTTGTCTATTATTTCCCCATAAACATATTATTTACTATTGGTATCAGTTGGATAATACATCAATAAAGACAAGGTATTAAATTAATTCAAATCTTAATTAATTTTTTGAAAGAAGGCTTATCAATTCAATTGTTATACCTAAAATTACATTGTGGCACTAGAAAAATAAATGATCCCTAAGCAACATGCATAAGCAACTGCCTTTGTTCTCTGAATCTATTAAATGCATTATCTATCACATATCTACAAATTAATGAAGAAAAGTTTTAAAGACTTCCAATTTAAGAGTTCTCTGTCAGATCAAAATATTTTTTTAACCATCAAGAACAAGCCATTCTTTCTGCATGCATTAAGACTTAGTTTAGAAACTCTTCATTCTGTGTATAAAAACGATATGGAAAAGTGCTAAAATATTTCGACTATTTTTGTTAAAGTGTGAACTGTTTGAAATAGAAGCACATTAATCCAAATCATTCTTTATAAAAAGCACTCTCCAAAAAATAAGGAATGTAATAGCTTTAGGGATATTGTCATCATGTAAGTGAATTAAAACTGCACTTAAACTGACACATTTTTCAGCCTTAGTGGCTTTGTTAGAGATGCTTAGAGAACATTAGTCTGAAAGGTATTTGCCATGCAAAAGCTAAAAGCAGCTTGTCAAAACAAACCTCAAGGCTAGTAACGAGCATTAGTTTACAGGCAGCCCAGCATGAAGCGCCAGTATGATAGCTTCTGAAATGGCTCTGAAACAAGTGAATGATAATTCACAGAAAGTGGCTGTACCTGTCTGTTTTTGTTTAACCCAGACTTACACGGCTTTGAGAAAAGGACAAAACAGAATGGAAAGAAAAAACAGCTTAAAGCAACATCAGAAAGGTTGAACACACAGATGACATGCTTTGAAGTAAACACAGGAAATCAGTGTTAGGACAGAAACGGTATATTTCATAATGCGATGAGATGTTTCAGACAGACCTTCAGAACAGACATTTAGTATATGCTATACAAGTATTATTTCCTATGAGCAGACTACTCCATTTGCACTTGCAAAAAAGGCAACACTTGCTGTATTTTGTTTACACAGAAGTTTTACATTCAGTTTCCAATGGAAAATCCTGCTTTTAACTAAATGTTCTCCTGCCTCTTCAAGATCACATCATACCACCAATGCATCTCACATAACTTTAAAACCTCCTGTCTAAGCACACCCGCACCCCTCCAAAAAGCAAAGCACCCCCCCTCCCAGAACTGAAAAAGTACTTTGTTAGAGAACAAAAATTGAACCACAGAAATGCTACATAAAAGCACCTGGAAAATCCACATAAGAAAACTCCCATGCCACACACTTTCATTCATGCTCGAACTTTGGAAAAGCACTGCTAGTTTCTTAACGAGTACTGTATGTTTATCTACACTACATGCTCCGGGCTGTGTTAGTTCTCATTACAAGCACACATTCCGCATCTTAAGGTATCATATACTCAATGTGGTATAAAAAATGTATTTAAACAAAGTAATTATATTGCAACAAGCTGCATCCTAACAAGGCTTGATTACCAATGCAAACTGAAGCACGCAATTAAGTTTATCGTTGGACTGTAGTGTTGCCAAACTCTTCAGAGGAGCACTCTACAAGTTTCTGCAGTTCCTGTCAGAAATCACCATTTGTGAAGTGCCCGGAAATGCACGTTTAACCTCCATTCCAGATGTGCTGACATCTTCGGTCAGTCTATTAGTGATATAAGCTGACACCCTAAAATGTACAATGCACCTTCATGTCGCTACAACTACAGAGATGGTATTGGTAAACTTACTAGTTTGATATCTATGTTTTTTTCCAGTCAGTAAAGAACAGTAAACTACAGTCTGAGATAGACAAGTTTATCATTGGCAACAAAATTCAAATATAGAAGGTGGCTAAAGTCAAATTACTGACACAGGATGTCTGCTTTCAAAATACTTCTGATTTCCATTACACTAACCTAGACTTACACTGACTAATGGTTAGGATCTGAAATTTCAGGACTCAGTCAACTCCAAGTCAGTCTCGTAACAACAACTGCAGGGCCGCAACTAGATCATGTAACATCCTCAACAGATCTCTGCTAGCTCATGCAGTGAGTAACAATGATGATCTGTGTAAAAAAAAATAGTAAAATTATATTCCTAAGAAACTGAGTTTTGCTCTGTAAGACTTAAAACTTTCTAAATAGCGATTATTCTCTATTTTAAACAGAATTGTAGTGTCTCTGTCTCCTTGCCAGTTTTGCATGAAAGACAATTTTAATTCTACACACTCTTGTTTTCAGTCATCAAACCAGTTATATACACCGTGGTGTTAACTACTTTGTACATTTTTTTCAGTTTATTTCTTTACTTCGATGCACCAATCCATTTAAAAAATAAAAAATGTATTATTTATATAGCAGCAACAACCCAGCAATAAAGGGCCACCTAAATAGCTGTATGAAATTATTGTGCCCATGACCTCTGGATAACTGCAGTATCTAAAACAAGTATAATACTGTCTCCTTTCAAAGAAATTTCAGTAAAGTCAACACAAGTGGTGTTTTTAGAATAGATGAAATCCTGATGAGGCATCCTGTCAGGCACACAGAACACCATCCCCTGACTAACAACATGCCTGTAAACTATATAGGAGATTTTCAAAAATTCAGATTTTAGATTTACACTGTAGGTTAAATATTTCTAAGTCTTAGAAGTGTATGCTCTGATGCACTGTACTGTATGAATTCATGGTAGTATGAATTTAAACTAAAAATAGATCTAATAAAATAATCCATTATTGTTATTTCAATATTCAAAGTTCCTTTTTAATGTTCTAACTCCTGTAATTTCTTACCAACTGCCATCAGACTACATAACTTACATGAGCCTTTTACATTTCTGCTTGAAACTGCAGCCTATGCGTGCTTGAGATACACACTTGGAGCAACATACAGAAAAACAGCCAGGTCCATGCCTGCTGCTGGAGCTCATTCACTACTCTACCCTGGGACTAAATCCCACTTTTCCAGTCCTGTGTCCCTTCTCGCACTCGTGGACACACACATACTTCAGCCACCACTCTGCCATTTTCTCAAAAGTCTTTACTTTTTCTCCTTGCACTGATAAGCTGCAAAGGACTGGGAAGAGAATGGAATACTGAGATAAGGAATCAAGCATAGGGAAAGCATCTCCAAATATACACTACCAGAAAAACTTACCCCAAAGTCATCCCTTCACACAAGGTAGCTAATGACCTGGAAGTGAGAACTTCAGAGTACATTTTCTATTGTGTCGCCCATACACGGGTGCTCAAAGTTATATGCAGTTAAGTACAGTGCTGGGATTTGTATGTGTTTATTTTCATTGCACAACAACAGGAAGACATTTTTTGCAATGATTTACTAGATGATAAAATAGCAAAGATCAAACTGTAACTGCTGCCAACAACTACTGGCAGCCAAGTATTAAGAGAATGATGACAATCACATTAACCTCTTCACTTTGGTAATAAATCATGATTCTCCATCAATTCCCACAGATAGAATTAAAACAGATACCCATAAAGACATTTTTCTGTAAATACTTATGATAAAATAAGACATGGAAAAAGTAGATGTTAGCATTCTGACTCAAGCTTATAACCAGCAATTTTTAGATTTTTTAGAATTTATCATTTCCATAGAAAGTTGCTTTATACTGTGTTAACTGCAATAGCTTTATGCCACCAACTAAAGGAGTATGGATCAGATGAGAGAGCTGACTGAAGCGGGAAAAAGTTACTTCACTCTAAAATCTAAGCACTGAATGACCAGCTGTCTGTCATTCTCTCTTTTTTAGCTACCACAACACTCCTTTTACTGAAAGTTCACCATAGCTACTGAGAAAGGCAAAGGGAAAACTACGGGGAAAAATATAATGCATCTTATAAGTGAAATATTAGCTCTTAAATTCATTCACAAACTACATTAGTTTTCAACTACTCTATTTGCCCACCAAAGCCACTGATGCAGTGTTAGTGACTGCAGTTATGATTAATGCAGACTCATTACTGCTGAAAAAGCAATGAGATGCTAAAAATTTCCACACCACATGACTACTCATTTACCATTGAGGGGTCTGTGGGTGAAGGAAGCCCCTCATCAGCATCCTCCTTGATAACATCCTAACAACAACAAAATATTATGGTTTGGGTAAAATGATCAAGGGCTCAACAAAAAAATATGAAGTAAACAGTGAATGAGAATGATCTCGCAGTAATACTTAATTCAACAGACACACATTTGTTTTCCTTAAGTAATTATAAAGATTTTACCACCTTTCAAAAGCTTTGGTTATTGTATCAATATCCTAGAAATAAACTGATAGACCAGTGAGGCTTTTGCCTTTTTAGCTTTCCTTAGTTCTTAATTCCATTTGAACAGCCATTGCTCAGTAAACCAGATATTGTTAAATAGGCATTTTATTAATCTATAGGAGGCTAGAGAAGTCTGCTCGTTTTTTCTTTTCAATGGATAATAACGTTGATGCACTTACAAAGCCAAGCTACAACTGATGCATATTTAAGATAAAATGTATTTTGTTTTACTTCTATATTTACAACATTTTACCTTTTACTTCAGCCTTCCAATTTTTAGAATTCTCTACAACATGAAAGGATGTCATTTTCCCTTACAAAACATAAATGTACAAGTTGCATTCTTTATTTTACAATACCACACTGTATCAATTTCTTTACTGTAGTACAGCTGGCATTTTCATTAAAATATTTTCCTGCCAGTATTACAGGTCATACTCCTATGTTAGAATTGGTTTTCCTCTCCAAGTAATTTCTAAAGTTAAAACAAAATACATTTTACATTACATGTTAATAATACCTTTGCTTAAACTATTTGTAATACAGAGCTTGTTCCTGTCTAATAGTGAATCATCGATAACCTTCATTTTCATTACTCGCTATATTTATTGTCTAGGTTAGTATTTGAATTATCCTTCAAAATACTTACTAGGCCATTGTTCTGATCTCTGGACAAACTCGTTTTTAGTGGTGGACGTGAGATGAGATGAGAACTGCCAGGGTAATACCTTGGCATGTAAAGATATGGGGCAAAGAATGGCTATGGAAAAAAAAAACGTAACAAAAAAGGGACAAACAATTACACAAATCAAAATGTAATAATAAAATAAAACTTATTTCAACAAAACACATCTTCTAGTTGAGTTTAATAACGTGAAAAATAGCAATTACTAATAGCTTGTTTTACTTTTTGCATTGAACAGAATTCAACCAAAAGCTCTGGAGCGAGTTCTTGAAAATCCCTCGGTGCCAATGGGTGCTCTGCATGGTTTTCTGGAGGAACAGAGTTGGAGTGGGTTTGGTAGCTACACTCTCACATCTGTTCTGAGTATGGGAAAAGGATCATTAAGGATAATTCCGATAATTTCACTCTCTCAGACCTGCTAAACTCAAAATTAGATGCTCAATAAAAAGCATAGTTTCATAATACTGAAGACAATGGTACTGAAAGAAAGTGTGATACATAACAGCACCACTGGAACTTTCCAAATTTGTGGTAACCAATCTGAAGGCTTCCATAAATGCTGGATTTTATAAATCTATAAATAGTATTCTATAGCAGACAATGTTAGAGCTTTGTTTCATTGGAAATAGATCAATGCCTGTTATTCAATACAAATACCATTTTAAAAGGACAATGTTAAATACTATATAACTAATACCAGAAATATCTTTTTCTAAACAAAAATACTTTTTAACCCTTCACAAAAATCAGTTAACTCTAATAACGATTTTTACAACCAGGTTCCTTTTCATCCCTTTTAACTAGCAAATTTGAAGACAATAAACACTATCCAAGTCTAATCAGCACATCAGTGTAAAGGGTCCAGATGAGAACTCAGACTGTAATAAAGTCACTTCTAGAAGATACAGAGATCTCAAAATGACAAATACACTTCCAATAGAGGACTCCATGTACTCCAGTCTTTCAAGCTTTAAAATCAACTGTACAAACATGTTCCCTGAAATTCACATGCTACCCACTGGCATGCAACAAAACCTCAAAACTTCTGTGTGTGTGTGTGTATGCATCAGCATGCGGTTAAGGGTTCCCAACCTTACAACTGCCAGTGGAGTTAGGAAGTACAAACTGATCTACCAATATTGTGAAATTTTGGTTTGACCTATTTGGGAATTTGAGTTAGGTTTTGAAATAAAGGTTTTTCATCTCCTTATGAGTTCTCTTTTAAGGCAATGTAATGGAAGGCAATAGAGCATTCAGATTTCAGGAAAGCAGAGTCACAGTGCTCATTGCTTTCGGTTTGTTACCCAGTTAAAAATACACTGAAATCTCAAAATAACGTCTGTATTACAAATATCAAATGTTTCTACACATAGCACTTAAGAAACTGCAGTGCCCAGGTATTTAACAGAAAAGAATATACTATCTGGTTTGTGTTACTGCACATGACAAGATTCTGAGTACCCTACTGCACCAAATTCAGCATAGTGTCAATAATTTTACAACTTGATGGCCAATATATGAGGGAGGAATAAAATTCATTGAAATATCCCACTTTGCCTTTCTCTATAAGGACTAAAAACCCTTTGCATTCAGAAGCAGCTGTAAAGGAACCAAGAAATTAAAGTTTAATTCCTCTGTACACTGATTGCTTAGCATATGCTACAACTTTGAGCAACTTCTGGCAAACACAAGTGGTTCCCTATTCTTAGCTGCTTTTCACGCTCTTTCACCCCATTACCACAAATAGTTCATCTGCTCTTCCAGCATACGAAGTGACACGATACGCCTTGTAACCATTAGTCTGCATGTCAGAGTTTGTTTTGTTTAAATCAACAGGAGAACCAATACCGAGCCTTTGCCTTGCATTTATTGGCTATTGATTCAGGAAATTCATTGATTTACAATTATTTCACTGTCACAAGGCACAGGTTCTGTGGCATTTTGTGGAAATTAAACTCTCTTTAAAAAAGTTCATGTTATTTCTAGAACAATTAAATGCCTCAGTTTTCTACTAACAGCTTTAAACCACATGGCAAACCCCCAAGCATGACATGCTTAATGATCATACTGCAGTCAAGTGCCTAGCTCTCACTGCAAAGACCATCCTCCGAAACACACAGCAAGCACCTGTTTGTTGGCTGCGAGTCATCAAACCACAAAGCAATGAAAAAAATTTGTCCAATATGGCAATTACCCCACAATTCTTTCATAATTTCTAATTATGCCTTGAGCCCACTTTCAGCCACTCCACTGCTTCCCAACCGAGGGATTAATTCTCTATTATAGGCTTGAACTCTGCAGACTCAATCTTCATTTTACGTACAATAATACAGATACCGTGAAAACAAGAGATCAGTATGAACACACATTGGGCATAAACTGCTGTTGAGCTGTTGTCTGTATTTGCAGACAGCCTATAAAGTGCATAGTGCTTATTATTTTTTAAATATATCAAAGAATTTTCTTCTGATTCACAAAAAAAGTCTTCACAAAAAATCACTTCCAGTTCCCATCTAGGAAATCCCAATTAGGAAATTCCCCAACAGAAACACGACCTCTACAGTGTTCCATGACAGAGTAGTGACTTTTTTGAAGCTGAACTTCAATCCAACTTGCAGGCAGTCCCTCCTCAGACAGGAATAAAATGTTCACATCAAAGCACAGTCCTACACCAAGAGCCAAAGCACCAAGCTGAAGAACTGCTAAATGAAACTAGAATTTTTCCTTTGCAATTATACAGAAGGAAAAATGGGGGTTTAAAACAAAAAATAATAGATTGTGTTATGGACCTTAAAGCATTTAAAAAACAATGTAAACGCATAATAAAAAAAAAAAATCCTAAAAAATGAACATTTCTCCCAGCAGCTCAATGGCTTTTTTTCTAAGCACAAATTAATGCTTAAAGACAAGAGGACAGGAACCATTTACTAGTCAGATTAAGGCATCTATCTCCAGAACTTCGGGCGTTTTCACATAAAAGTCAGGCATTTTCAGAAAAGCATTTTTACTCATTATGTTGTGTCAGTACCCAAGATCTCTCTTAGAATCTTCTAGCGGGAGAGCCTATTCTTCAGTTGCTATTCCTTTTAAAAATGCCATTCTTACAAAGACCTGAAAAGTGAAATATGACTGAAAATGCTTATGGAAACAGCCTCCCCATCTAAATTTTCTACTATTAGAAGGTTCTTATCACTTATCTCAGTATGTGGTATTCAGGACAGTACCTTTATGACCCCAAAGTAATGAATATAGCTCTTTGTCAACATATGAAAGTGTGAAACACTAAAACCAAATATATCTTGGAAGGGAAGTACAAAATTCCAGAGAAAAAGGCCAAACTAGAAGTATTTTAGTCTACAGCAGGCAAAAAAAAACCTGTGCCTGTAAGCCTGTGTATGCACTTCACACAAATGAGCAAATAAATTGATTATAAGAACACCTTATGACTCACCAATATTTGCTTCTGTAATGCTTACTAGAGACAAAAACCCATACAAGTTTCAACTGTGTATCCCCCATACTTTAAACCTTGTCATGTACAGTAACACAGACACAAAAACAGGGCTTCCAATTAAACACTTACTTTAACAAAGCTGAGCTAGTGTCAGCAAGAAGATTCATGTGACAAGCATTTATCAGTGTTGAACAACTTCAAAATATATGACATTTTAAGTTCTTTTCAACAAAACAGTGTATCGTCACTGTATGCAGGCGCGTAAGAATAATATTAGAACAGATAATGCTTATTAGATGAAATATTTATCTATGGTCAAATCTAGTTAAAGTTGAGGCCTGTATATAGTAAGCTATGATTTGTATTAACTTCCTACTTTTTTTTTCTTGATAGTACTACAGAAAAAAAAAGTTTTAAAAGGTTTAAAAATGCTGAATACATCCCACAAAAATAGAAAGTTTGGACTCAATACAACCTTACAGTAAAGTACTTCATTCACTTTTCAAGTGAGCCATGCTCAGGACTGTTTTCTGAGGCCCACAAGTAGCTAAAAAATGTGTGTTTTATGCAATTTATGTTAATCCCTTTAAACTAGTGCGACACTGGTTTAGGGAAAAGATCCCAGAATAACTTTAAAAAGAGACAAAAGGGAAGGCAGACATACATTCTTGTATTGCAGCTCCCCACTTGAGTTTCTATATGCTTTAACCAAAGTCACCAGGAAAAAGCCAGGATCCCTTCCAATGTCTCTGAGCAAGCACGTGAACAACTGAGCACAGTTTACCCCACAAGAAAAAAAACCCTGCAATATCCTACAATTGAGCAAATTCTGATGCAATTTACCACATTTCTCCCTCAGACTACAGTGACAACATTACTGTGAATTTACCAAATTCTGGACTTCTTCTCCATTCATACATAAAACTTGCATAGGTCTTTTAAAAATTTTTATATGCCATCTGCAATACTATTAGATCAGAAGAATGTTAATTGGTTCTCGATTATTTACCCGATTGTAAAATGGATGCTGAGGTCCTGTCATACCACTATAGTAACTGCTGTGAGGTTGTGGTGATAAAACTCCACTGTTGAAAGGTCCATTGAAAGAGGCTGTAGAAGAGCAAGCCGACGAGGGCTGACTGAACAGAGATGTTGCTCTAGCAGGTGCCTCATGTAAAGGCAATGTGGGATAAGGAAGTCCTCCAATATTCATTTGATCTCTTGCAGCACGAACATCTGGAAAATAAGGTAAAAAAATATAAAGAAGATATTTTGCTTGAAATATCTGAAAAAGTTTTTATAGGTTTGCCAATTCATTACAGTACATCTTTGTGTATTTAACACCAATCAGAAGTCATCAAGTTGAATGTCACAGGTCACTTTCAGCTGCATCCAGTTGATTTCTCTTGAGGATCACATACACACAAGTTTTCAGGAGTGTCCTGGTTTTCAGCTGGGACAGAGTTACTTTTCACAAAAAACTGGGAGGGGACACAGCCAGGACAGCTCACCCAAAGCAGCCAAAGGGATATTCCATATCATGTCATGCTTATGTATAAAGGGGGAAGAGGCATCCCTGCTCAGGGACAGGCTGGGTATCAGGTTTTGGGTGATGAGCAAACTGCATTGTGTATCACCTGCTTTGTACAGTCTTTTATTAGCATTGTTGTTTTCCTCTTCTTTCGCTGTCCCAGTAAACTGTCCTTACCCCAGCCTACGAGTTTTATCTTTTCCTTCCTGTTCTCCTCCCCACCTCGCCGCAGAGCTGGGGGGACACGAGCAAGCAGCCGCGTGGGGCTGGGCTAACACACAACAATCCTTTTTGTGCCTAACACGGAGCCCAAAGGGTTGACATAAGGACAGATCTGAACAGGACGTATTAAAGCGAAGTTGTTCGAAGCGTTTATTAAATAGTTACAAGGGTGTTTATTTAAATGGTCACAGCGGCGTTTTGCTGGTTCTCATGGCTGCGGCATGTAAACCCATACTTGCTGTACATATTCCCTGCAGTGCTGTTTGCCACCTCTGGGAGGCAGGGTTCTCATTTTGCTGCAGCGTGTAATAACATGATAATAAGCACATCACTGGTCAGGAGGTTAGGCTGGTATTTGCATGCAGCACTACTGCCATGCCCATATCTCGGACAACTTCTCTCAAAACTTACCAATAACTGCATCCAATCTATGGGGAATGCAGGGGAGGATATTTTTCCTGCTCTTTCACTTCACCTTTTCCCTTCTGGCTGGTTACAGGAGCTGTTGAGACTTTGGAATATCCTCAGGCTGTTCAAGCCAGCATGTTCCTACTGCTACATCCCCTGAATGCATTCCAGGTCTTGTTTAGGGTTACAAAAAGTTGGTTTAAGAATACCAGCCAGAGATCTTCACCAATGCTGGACAGTCATTTGTGACATGGCATGTGGGAGAGCATGGGCAGGTATCTAGAGAACTTTTAACCCCCAATAGTTTGGAGCTTCACTCCTGAACACTACAGGACCCTGATACAGTGACAGAATATTTGTAACTGGTTATATATTAATAATTTGGTTACTAAATGTGGTGGTTTAATCCTGGCTGGAGGCCAGATGCCCACCAAAGCCACTCTATCACTCCCCTTTTCAGATGGGCAGGGGAGAAAATACATATTGAGAGGTTTAGGAGTCAAGATAAGGACAGGGAGAGATCATTCCACAATCAGCGTCACAGGCAGAACAGACTGAAAACATAATAAAAGAACAGATCTAATTTATTACACACGCCCCTCCCTGAAAGTACCCCATGAAAACAGTAGGATAATGAGAAGTACAACCAGATCTTAAAACACCTCCCCCCACCCCTCCCTTCTTCCTGGGCTCAACTTTATTCATAATTTCTCTCCCTTCATGCCTGCCAGGTGTCACAGGCAGAGATAGGTATGGTGGTTTCGGTCAGTTCATTACAAGCTGTTTTCCTTCTTAGCAAGGGATGAGGTGGGGCGTGGTGGTGAGAATTCCTCACACCCTTCCCCTGCTCCAGCATGGGGTCCCACCCACAGGGGACAGTCTGCCATGAACTTCTCCAATGAGAGTCCTTTCCCATGGGGTTTCAGCTCATCTCCAACTGCACCAGTGTAGGTTCCTTCCATGGGGTGCAGTCCAAGACCAGAGTGCTCCAGCCTGGACACCCAGAGAGACACAAGTCCCCCCAGAAAACCTGCTCCACTGTGGGCCCGTCTTCTTACAGGATGCAGGCCCTGCCAGGAGCTTGCTGCCACTTGAGTCACAGTGTCTTTCACATGTCTCTACCTGCTCCACAGTAGTGCCTCTCCACAGGATCTCTGGTCCCTGTCATCTTCCATGGGCTGCAGGGGGCAACCCAATCCACCATGGTCTTCTCCGTGGGCTGCAAGGGAATCTTTCCTCTGGCACCTGGGGTGCCTCCTCCCCCTCCTTCTTCACTGACCTTGGTGTCTGCAACGTTTCTTACACCTTCTCACTCTCACCTCTGGCAGCAAAAAGCAGCTGTCTATGTTTTTTGCTTTCTTAAATATGTTATCACAGAGGTGCTACCACCATCACTGATTGGCTCAGCCTTGGTTAGCAGCAGGTCAGTCCTTGACCTGGCTGGTATTTACTCTGTTGGACCCAGGGGAAACTTCTAGCAGCTTCTTGCAGAAACCACCCCTGCAGAAGCTCCCACCAACACAACCTTGCCATACAAACCCACAACACTAAACCAGGTTTATTGGACTGTGTGAATCTGGTGGCCTGGACGTCAGACCCACAGAGCACAAGGCTCTAGCAGACACCGGGGCACAGCACACCATAATGCCATTGAGCCATGAAGGGGCAGAACCCATCTGTATTCCTGGAGTGACTGGGGGATCCCAACAGCAAACTGTACTGGAGGCTGAAGTGAGTCTGACTGGGAATAAGTGGCAAAACCACCCCATTCAACTGGCCTAGAGGCTCTGTGCATCCTTGGCACAGACTACCTCAGAAGGCATTTGAAGGGCCCAAAAAGGTACTGGGGGTCTCTTAGCAGGGCTGCCTTGGAGCCAGAGGAGATTAAACAGCTGCCTACCTTGTCTTAGAGTACCTTTCTGTTGTGGGTTTGCTCAGAGTGGAAGAACAACAGCTGGCAGTTGCTACCACACAATCTGCTGGCAGCAATACCTCACCAACTCCTACCGAGACTCCCTGATTCCCATCCAGAAGCTGATTCATCAAATGGAAAGCCAAGGAGTGATCAGCAGAACCTGCTCACCCTTTAACAGTCCCATATGGTCAGCGTGAAAAACTAATGGAGAGTGGAGATGGACAGTAGACTATCATGGCCATGGCAGTTGCTTCCCTGCTGCTCCCCTACCCCGAAACTTGCGATGCAAAACCACAGCGTTGGCCTGAGTGAAGTCATACTGCCAATGAGTGCTGCCATGCCAGACGTGCTGGAACTTCAGTACGACCCACAGTCAAAGGCAGCTAAGTGGGTTACCACAACTGGTATCACCATCTGCTGAAACAGGACAAATCTCCAGAACACAATGGGTGCGACATCATCATTGCATGGGGCAACACAGCAGCAGAAAGGTAAGAAAATAGTTCAAATCCTACTGAAAGCTGGATTTGCCATAAAAGTTAAATAAGGTCAAGGGACCTGCATGAAAGATCCAATTCTTATGAATAAAATGGCAATATGGGCATCATCAGATCTCCATGGATGTTATCAACAAAGTAACAGCTATGCTGCCACCAGCTAGCAAAAAGGAAATAAGCCTTCCTAGGCATTGTGAGTTTTTGGAGGATGCATATTCCAAATTACAGTCTAATAGGATACAGAGGATCTGAGGCCTGGTATACTCCAACTGAAAAAGATATTGGCAGCATATGAAGGGGTTTTGAGGTGCTTCCCAAGTGACTGGTACTGAGTCCAGCTGCTCCTGGCACTTCAACTGCTGGTGCTGGGCTGAATATTCAAAGGGAGGGTCCCTTTACACATCACGCAACTAAAGCTATATGGGGTAAGTGGGTTGCACTGATCACACAGTGGGCTTAAGTAGAAAACCTCAATTGTCCAGGAATTCTGGAAGTGATGGTGGACTGGTGAGAAGGCAAGGCCTGCAGAATGTCACCAGAAGTGGAGATGGTGTGTGCTGAAGAGGCCCCACTAGATGTCCTACACAAGTTGCAGAAGTTGCTAAAGGACAAGGCAAATCAAGTCAGCAACTGGCAGCGCAGAGGCAAACCTGGGCTGCTGACTTACAGCAAGATATTGCCACCCAGCTAGAGAACCCAGTTGTGAAAGTGCAACATGTGGATGTACCCAAGAGTCAAGCCACTGAGGAATATCAGAATAACCAGCAGGTGGATCAAGATGCTAAGACTGAAGCAGCTCAGGTGGATTTGGACTGGCAACATAAGGGTGAATTACTTACACCTCATTGGGCCCATGACACCTTAAGCCATCAACGAAAGGATGCAACATACAGATAGGCGCATGATCAAGAGGTGGACTTGACCATGGGCACTAACACACAGGTGACCCCATGCCACCACTCCCAATACTATCCTGGGCCTTGGAAAGCAAGTCCTGTGGCACCCGAGAAAGAAGTGAGTCAGACAGTGGGACTCATTTCCAAAACACCCTCACAGACACCTGGGCCAAGGAGCACGGCATCGAGTGGGTGTGCACATCCCCTACCATGCACTAGCCTCTGGAAAAATCAAATGATACAATGGACTGTTAAAGACTATGCCAAGAGCAATGGGTGCTGGGACACTCAAAGCCTTAGTGTCTCTTAACAAGTGGAAATGTTGTGGAATGCCATAGCCTTACTCCAGAGCCAACAGCAATTCCCCAAGACTGGACAAGCACCATCATACCATGCATCACATCCATCCACAGCAGAACTGAACAGTCAGAATATTTAATGCTGGTCATTTTTTTTTTTCCCCAGAACAGATCATACCTGAACCTGACTTAATTTTTTGAGACTACATGCAAGTAAAGGTAACTGCTTAACAAAAACAACAAAGACTACACCCTAGGGTGAATTTAAATATCATACTACAGTAGATCAAAAAGTAACTCATGGGTACCAACTGCACAGGTGAAGCATCCATCAAACTGAGACATTCCACTTTGTTTCACTGGCTTCAGTTCTACAGGATCTTACTGATGCTATGGAAAGTTGTTAAAGATCTGGAAGTCAATTACTACTGAAATATCTTTGTGTGTATAGGCTTTCTCCATCTGCTAAAGCAGTCAACCAAGAACTGTGTGTTCCCTCCCTCCAGAAGAGATGCTTTAGTCTAGTATGATCTGGCCTTTCCACCGAAGCTACTAAGTGAAACTAAGTGGGCTGTTATTGAAGTCAAACCAGACAACCTGAAGGTCTGATTTGATGAACAAATCAGGATTCTGGTCACATGCAAAGTAGCTCTACTTAAAATGAAAAGAAATAATACGACTGTCATTTTCCATTTATTTGAAAGCACACTCACCTGCAATGATTTCTCGTAGCTTGGGATCTAAGTTTACAGTACATGGCAAAAAGGTTCTTACATCACGTGCAACAAGAACAGGTGTCCGTGAAGATAAAAATACTTCGAAGTTCCGTATATCTCCATCGATTTCAAGTAGTGGTTCAACATCTTTAGTTGTAGGAATATTCTTTGAAATTCTGAGGGAAAAAATTAAATAAATCATAAACCATATTTATTAGAGTATAACTTAGATTCCCATAGTGATAATCTAGGGTGAAATTTTAGTACTCTTGCATCTATTCTCCCTGTTCTCCAGCAAATGAAAAGAGCTGCATTGCCTGCAGAAAGAACAATGTAACATTCTCCAATATGCAAAAAATCTCAAACTGCTAAGTAATCTGATTAATTGTATGCTCCAGAGAAGCAGGGAATCTATGGATGACTAACATCAAATTCAAAGGGGAAGTTAGCATTTGTCAACGTTAACCTCAAATATTGATTCAACTTCCAATACCTCAATCAGAAATTCCATGGTTAAAAATCTCACTTTAAAACTATCATTTATTTAAACAGACATCTTAGACATTGATAAAAACCCAACTGTGCATGATTTCACAGTAAAAAGTGGAAATACAACTCCTTGCTTTCAAGTAATTCACCTTCTAAGACAAGAAGCCACAGAGGAGAACAACAACAGAACCATAGGACATGATCACAGAATCACTAGGTTGGAAAAGACCTTTGAGATCATTAAGTTCAACCATACCTGTCCTCTACTAAACCATATCCCTGAGCACCTCATCTACCCATCTTTTAAATACATCCAGGATCAGTGACTCAATCACCTCCCTGGGCAGCCTGTTCCAGTGCTTGATAACCCTTTTGGTGAATAATTTTTTCCTAATGTCTAATCTAAACCTGCCCTGGTGCAGCTTGAGGCCATTAATATAAGGGACCATTGATACATTATGACTATTGTCAAGCAATGGTGGTTTTTTTTTTTTTTTGTAAGCAGTAGTATGAAGATGCATTTTAGGAAGGAACTAGGAGAATGATTAAATGTTAGCCTTGTGGAAGCTGAATAAAAGCTCCTACCAAATGCAAGTAAGTCATGGAGACTGACATGATGGGTCTGATGGATCTATTTTACTTGACATCTTATCTCATAGCATCATGACTACTATCTCATCTGATACTGAATGACAAATTACAATCTAAATTAAAGATTATTAAAATGAAAATATGTTTCTCACACTCAGTATAATAAAAATGGAAACAGTAACAGAATGCACTGAGAATGGTTGACATGGTTATAGTAATGACTGTAAAGTGACTGTGACAGCACTCTATACAGATACCAGTGAAGTAACTGTGCTGTACTTAAAGTAAAAATAGAAAAAAAGTTATGAGAAAAACAAACAAACTTTATATAAATACAAAATGATGATGGACCTCACTAGTTAATGGCTCTCCCCAAAGACACATTATGATCGCAGTTCCATGAAAAAGTGACTGCAAGACACGTTGGCTGCGCTGTGGACTGCTGTGACTTGCCAAAAAATGAAGGTAACACAGCACAAAGAAAGCCTAAGTGTTTCCTCCAAGCACTGGACAATTAAAGCAGTTAAGGTAACTGCCAGTGCTGTCATGAGGGAAAGGAGGGCACTGATGCAGAGATGGAAAGGGAGAAAGGAACACAGTCAGTAACCTATCCAAGTGCAACCAAGAATCTCCTACATCATAAAGACATACTCATTTGTCTATGGGAGCAAAGAACATAACAATAAGAAAAAATCCATCTGTAATTGAATTGTATTTTTTAATAGAGCAAAGTCTATCATTAGCTGAATGATTTTACCTTACTTCATCATTGTTAGCTTTCTAAAAGCAATGGTTTTCCTTTATCATTATTTTTACATCACAGAATGTGTTAGGTTGGAAGGGACCTTTAAAGGTCATCTATTCCAACCTCCCTGCAGTAAGCAGGGACACCTTTAACTAGATCTTCCATTAAAAGTGGCATTTTATGTACCATGCAATTATTCCAGAGACAACAGTGGCTCACTTACACAGAATATTTAGCATTTAATATAAGATAAATAGAAGAATTGAGGATCAATGCCAGATGCTTGAAGTAACTCCAACTCTTTCACATTTAAAATTTATTTTAACTGTGTGTTCATCTTTTAATCTGATTGTTTAGGGCAGTCTTACCCTATACTAGAAGTAGAATCAACAAATCCCTATAAATCTTACCAAAAACATCTGAATGGACCATGTACCTAACAGATGGAGGATACTGCCATACCATGCTGTCTTAAGTAGTATTTACCAATAACATTATTTGAAGTAAGATGTCACTTCTACAACATAGGAAAATGTGAAAAAATATAAAGTATAAAAGCAAGCATGGCCTCTAGCAAAGGTTTTCTGATCCTGTAAATCATTATGAGCAGTCCTTGGGATGAAAGTGGGATTACCCACTTTAGGGAAGTTCAATGCACGTAAGGCTTCGGGGGCTCCTGCCTTAAGAGAATAAAAAGCGGTGCTTCTGTAAAGAGAGAAAGCTGCCGTGCAAGAAGCAGGTTACAGTTTCAAAAAATGGAAGCAGTTCATTCTCCAACAGTGTTTAAAGAAATCTAAGAGGAACTAAAAATGGCCCTCACCTCAAGGAGTGAATGGTTAAAAGAAAGAACAAACACTGGCAGTATCAAAGTAAAGCCTGTATAATCACCAGAATCTGAGAAGTGTATCTTTTCCACTAATACTTCATTACTTCCTTAGGTTCTTCTGTTTTGCCTTATATAAAACTACAACTAAACTGACTCTAAATGTCTATGTAATTATCCAAACATCAGAAATGTAAAAAGCCTAGAACTACCAATGCACACTTCAGTTATATGTATTTACTGTGAGTATCCCAGAGAAGAGTTCAACACTGGCAAAAAAGAAAATTAAGTGACTTAAGTCAGGGACCGAAGAGTTAAAGAGTGGCCTACTTCAACACTTAAATCTAAAGAATAAAAAGCCAAGAGAATGTGACATAGATTTAAATAAAACACACAGCTGATGAGTCACATGAAACAAATTAGCTGAATTTTAATGCCAGCTCTACTTAAGTCTGAATGCGAACAGTGTTCTGAATACGATGAACAAAGCTACTGTTCAGAAGCCAATAGCCCACTGCTGGTGTGCAGATTGAAGTCTCTATTCCAACCTCCTGAGCTCAATGTCTTAAACTACGCCTTTGAAAGAAATATTTATGTAAATGATAATCTTTTGGCAAAAAGCCACAAAAATCGCATGTGCCTGTACTTCTCTGATAAAAAATAAAAGGTTAGCATGTAAAGCACTTTGGGAGCTACTTTTTCTAAAGTATAAGCACATAGATCTAAAAATAGAGCACTGTGAACACCCTATTCTCATTTGGGGACTAGATTTTCCTGAGGCAGAAGAATTATTCTTTAAATCAGAAACATCAAAAACTGTCAGTGTTACAGAGTGTCTATTTCCACAAGAAACTATTTGAATTTAAAAAGAAAAGACCCAAAACAGAGCATTACATTGACAGAAGAGAACTTAAAAATTCATTCCACTATTCTGCATGTGTCATTTTTCTATGCATAGCTAAAATTAAAAACTGCTTTTAGTGTGGGTTAAGTCATATTCAAATAATGATATATTATTTCTGGATTTTCACAGAATCACAGAATTGTAGGGGTTGGAAGGGACCTCGAGAGATCATCGGGTCCAACCCCCCTGCCAAAGCAGGCTCCCTAGCTCATATTGCACAGATAGGCGTCCAGACGAGTCTTGAATATCTCCAGAGAAGGAGACTCCACCACCTCCCTGGACAGCCTGTCCCAGGGCTCTGTCACCCTCACTGTGTAAAAGTTCTTCCGCATGTTGGTGCGGAACTTCCTGTGCTCCAATTTACAGCCATTGCCCCTTGTCCTATCTCCACAGATGACTGAAAAGGGGTTGGAAAATTCCCCCTGCATCCCATACTTAAGATATTTATAAATATTAATTAGGTGCCCCCTCAGTCTTCTTTTCTCCAGGCTGAACAGTCCCAGCTCACTCAGCCTTTCCTCATATGGGAGCTGTTCCAGGCCCTTAATCATCTTCGTAGCCCTTCTCTGGACTCTCTCCAGGAGATCCCTGTCCTTTTTATACCAGGGAGCCCAGAACTGGACACAATACTCCAGGTGGGGCCTGACCAGGGCAGAGTAGAGGGGGAGGATCACCTCCTTAGACCTGCTGGCCACACTCTTCCTGAAGCATCCCAGGATCCCATTGGCCCTCTTAGCCACCAGGGCACACTGCTGGATCATAGCCAACCTGTCATCAACCAGGACCCCTAGGTCCTTCTCCACAGAGCTCTTCTCCAGCAGGTCATCCCCCAGCCTGTACTGATACAGACAGTTATTCCTCCCCAGGTGCAAGACTTCACACTTGCTTTTATTAAACCTCATCTGGTTTCTCCCTGCCCAGCTCTCCAGCCTGTCCAGGTCTCGCTGGATGGCAGCGCAGTGTTCCTGCGTGTCAGCCACCCCTCCCAGCTTTGTATCATCGGCATACTTGCTGAGGGTGGATGCTATTCCCTCATCAAGGTTGTTGATGAAGATATTAAACAGGACTGGACCCAACACCGAGCCCTGGGGAACACCGCTAGTCACAGGCCTCCATTCAGATTTTGTTCCACTGATCACGACCCTCTGAGCCCGGTCCGACAGCCAGTTCTCAACCCACCTCACTGTCCACTCATCTATCCCATGATCTCTCAGCTTTTCTATCAGGATGTCATGGGAGACAGTATCAAAAGCCTTGCTGAAGTCATGGTAGATGACATCCACTGCTCTCCCTCCATCCACCCAGCCAGTGATGAGATCATAGAAGGCTATGAGATTGGTCGAGCACGATCTCCCCTTGGTGAATCCATGCTGACTACTCCTCATGACCTTCTTCTCTTCCAGTTGCTTGGTAATGGCATCCAGAACAAGCTGTTCCATAACCTTTCCAGGGACCGAAGTGAGGCTGACTGGCCTATAATTGTTAGGGTCCTCCTTCTTGCCCTTTTTGAAGATTGGAGTGATATTGGCTATCCTCCAATCCTCAGGTACTTCTCCTGTTCTCCAAGAGCTGTCGAAGATGATAGCAAGCGGCTCTGCAATCACTTCCGCCAGCTCCCTCAGCACACGTGGATGTATCCCATCCGGGCCCATGCATTTGTTTGCATTAATCCCTTTGAGCTGCTTCTGGACCACCCCTACCTCAACTAGAGGGAAGCTCTTCATTCCCCAAACACTCCTACTTTTATCCAGGATGGATGGATCCAGGGCCTTTGGAGTGAAGACCGAGGCAAAGGCAGCATTCAGTATTTCCACCTTCTCATCATCACCCGATACCAGGACACCCACCTCATTCATCAAGGGACCTACATCATCCCTGATCATCCTCTTAGTATTCACGTATCTGAAAAAACTCTTTTTATTATCCTTTATATCCCTTGCCAGTTTCATCTCCAAGCGGGCTTTAGCCTTTCTAGTCGCATCCCTACAGGCCCTGACATCTCTATATTCCTCCCAGGTGCACAGACCCAGTTTCTATAGTTCATAAACCCTCTGCTTCCCTTTGAGTTTACACATTAGCTCCCTGGTCATACACACAGGTCTTCTGCCTCTCTTTCCCGATTTCTTAC
Organism: Porphyrio hochstetteri; assembly: GCA_020800305.1. NCBI lineage: Eukaryota > Metazoa > Chordata > Aves > Gruiformes > Rallidae > Porphyrio > Porphyrio hochstetteri. Next base: position 109,153,197 of record CM036907.1, read on the forward strand.
TCAAAGGGATGCACCTATCCTGTGCTTGGAAGAAGTGCTGTTTAAATGCTAGCCAGCTCTCACAGGCTCCCTTGCCTTCTAACAGCGTGATTTGCTTCAAATCAAAGTAATTTACTGCCAGCATCTATAGGTACATCATCTTATCTTTCACTCAAGAGATCATGAATTTGCTCCAGTTTTTTGCTAGTTTATTTTCACTTTGCACTTGCATGACTGTCTTAGAACATAACTATCACGGTCCAGCCAGCAGAGCTTTAAGAAAGATGACAGGCTATACATGACAGAGCCCACCTACTCACCACCCACTGAAGGAGACGGTCACCACAGGATGCAGCCCTTCACCACCCAACCAGGTGGTGGTAAAATGGCATCCACACTGAAGGCTGTGCTGTGCCCATGTTCCCCCTCTGGTTGGTTATGTCGGGCCCTGGAGTACACCAATGGGCTCTGCCACCTTGTCCCCCAGTCAGGGGTTTTGCTGCCTGTGCTCAAGGCCAGCACTGATCCTGTGTGGCTGAGTAACCTGGGATCAGATTGCTGTGGTAAGATCTGTGAGAAGCCTTGCTGGAGGCCTCTTGCTTGATTCACAAACTGCTTTCGAGCTCAGGCCTTTGCCCTTGGTCCTTACCTGAGCTACATCTATATACCCCTCACTGATGATGACCTTGAGTCACTGATCTGACTTCCTGGCTTGACCTAAAACCTCGTACCTACAGACCACTGGGCTGTTTGCTGTCCCTGAACCTGCTCTGGCCTTCCTGTCTGGCTATGGTGGGACTGAACCCGTTGCTCATGAGGCCAATGCCCTGCCTGCCTTGCTGTGCTCTCCAGCTCCCAGCTTGCCTTCTCTCATGGAGCAGCTTACCCTGCTCCTCCCGAAGAGGTGGGAGGCTGACTTCCTCACAAGTCCTCACAGCCCAAGGGCCATTCTCCTTGCTCTTTCGAAATCTCTCTCCCTGAAGGTGAAGACAAAATAATTCTACAAATTACTCTTTGCACACCTAAGTATTTTTTCCCCTTCTGTTTCACAGAAGCAACTAACTATGTGGACATGAGTCGTTTAACTTTTGCACTCCATAAAAAGCAACAGACCAAATTAATTGTTATTGAATAACAAATAGAGCTAACAGAAGGCATGTCATGTTTTATCAATCATGTGCCTTTGAATTTTTTCTCTCAATACAGTTTAAGACAAAAATGTTGCTTGAAATAATTAAGTAACTTCTCATTAAAAATGACACAAAACCATTTTATTTTTCTAAAGGTTTGATACTGAGAAACAGAAAACTGGAAAATCTGGGCCACTTTGAAAGGCAGTATGAAAATCTGATGCTTAACAGTCTGCTAATTAGACATCTGATCTCTAATACCTCATAATCAAATACTAATAATGTAACTGTCTGAAGATATTTATCCTATTCTTCTCATGTCTGGGCAGCATAGTGACAGTGTATCACCATGCCTAAGGGTGCATTCTTTTTGTATTAAAACATCTCACACAAAACACTCCCGAAAATTTGCAGTATTATCAACAAATGAAAATCACTGCTGCAAACATCATGGCAAACTGAAATTTCCAACAGGTTCTTCGGACATTGCAAAAGAGCATTTGCTCATATACAGGCAGGGATAAAAAGTCATCATACACTCGATACTAAAAAACAAGGGAATCCATGTTTTATCTTAATAAAGACCAAAGGGAAAAAAAACCCCAAACCTATAGTTTGATATATCTATCTAGACAAAAATTATAAACCCCTCAGTGCATATTAAGCAGTACAGAGACTTCACTGAACAGATGCAATAGCTATTTAAAAAAAACTCCGATTACTGTAGGTATTCAGAAAAGCCTGCTTTGCAAAACCAACTCTATCCAATTCCAGTGACAGCAGATAAAGCATCTCTTTTAAGCATTCCTGCTTTTGATGATTTCAGAAAGAAAAAAAATGATCCTGAAAAGAATATTTATTAAATCTCCTACACCCAGTATCATGCACTGTGACTGAGCCATACTAAAAAGGTCCATATTTTTTAATGTAACTTTTCTTTATAATGAAAACTGTTAATACAGTTACAAATGCGTGGATGCATTCACAGCCTTGCAGTGTTATTTGAATTACAGAAAGCAAAAGAATTAAAAAACCCCAATATATTTATTACTTGGGAATAGTTGATGAAAAGCAACAAAATAGAGCAGCACAGAAGAATCTAAGGCTGCTCAAAGCTGCTTTGTAAACAAAAAAGTAATTATGTCTCACTAACTGACAAGTCCAACAAGGTCACTGACACAAGCGGAATACTGTATTAATCTGGTTTTGGTATTTTCATTGCTGGATGTCAGTTACAAAGCTACTTCAGGGCTTTATACCCAGATTCTTTTACTCTAAACCTCCACCTATAGTACTTCAGAAATCCAGCAAATATTTGTAGGTCTTCTGGCATTAGAAATGGCTGCAGTTAATCCTAGTGTCTGGCACAAGATTCTTTTCTGGGACTACATACACTGAACCTCAGGACCAGGCAAAAGGACACTCCTCCTTCAAAAGTCTATGGCAAACACTTCACTCGGAAGCATGAATTCCAATTCTCAGAGTAAGACAAAGACTGATCTGTCAATCTGCTGCAAAGGGTCTCCAGAAATGAAAGGCAAAAAGGTACAAATGCTCTATTACATAAATAGGTCAATAACCAAAATTCATATCAACCAGGCCAAAAGATATCCGGATTCCCTGATCTGTTCCATATCTTGCCCTTCTAAAGCAGCTTCTTATGACAGTTGATCTAACAAGCCTAATTTATTGCATGGGCATATGAGCAAGTTGTTGCAAGGAATCCTAGAGCATCACCTTGCCAAGAACTTGATATCCCATGCTATAGCTCAGTGGTAGGCTTTTACAGCAACAGGAGACACAGGTCTATTCTGAGTATCAAGCAAGTATTTTATCACCTCTCTTTCTGTGAGAAATAGAGGACATCAAATTTATTGTTGGGTAAGAGCCAGGATATAGACCACTAGCTGTACATAGCTGAGATGGCATTTCCAGCTTATCATCTTACCTCACAATGTTTTCCTATGTTCTCAGGTTTTGAACAGATATTCTACGTTTGACAAAAATCATTCAGCAGACAAAAAGCCATCATGTCCAATTTTATTTCCTAACTTTATCAATTTCCCCAGAAGTGCAAGAAGTCTCATGAATTGACTTACATGTGTTAAAAATACAAGTTTTTCTTTCCTGAATCTGTTTATAGTGTCACCAAAACTAAGGCTTCTGTGTTCTACCTTAAACTACTATCAATCGGGGGTGCTTGGAGGAATTTGAAATACATGCAGGAGCATTTCTGAGAGATGTCATTAACACACATTAACCATACTGTAAGCATTTACAATTATCTGGAAAGTATTTTAGGAATATGAGTTATTACTCTATATTTCTAGAAAGAAAAAAAGCTAAAAATATTACTCTGTCTTGTTCTGATTAACTTTTGCTCCAATCCTTTTTCTCTCCCTATTACCTTTTAATCTCATGTTCCTTCATACTTGCCATGTCCTCTTGTGCTCTCTTTACTTCTCTTTTATGCCTTGCCTCATCTAGGTCTATTTAGTAGGCAGTTTGGGCAACAACCATCTAGTATTCAACTGCGATGTTGCCTTTTAACATCGAGCCCAACTTATTAGCACAGTAAGGAACATAACTTTATGTGCCCTGCGTTTTAAGTAGGGGGCAATAAAAGGCAACTGAAGAACAAAAAGCAGGTTAAACATTTAGAAGCAATGACTTGCTGTGAGGTCTACAAGAATCTTAAACTGTCGACTCAGAGGAAGCGATTTATTTAAACCTGGCCTGGGCAAAAGATGATTGCAGGAAACATTAAAACCGGAGCAATGAATGTGGCACCTTCCATAGTTTTTTCATTTTTTAATTTCTATAATCACTAAAAAGCTACACTTCTTAAATTAATACATCAATAGATTTTATACAACTTGCAAATCCCTCCGAAGTTAATTTCACCCTTTTTATTAAAAGGTATTTAAACAGTGTCAAAACTGGAATTAACATAATAACCTTCCAGAAAAGTTACATTTCAAATGATATTGCTCAATTTTAACATTGCTAGAGATTTGTTGAAAACATGTAACATACTTTTAAAAAGGAATAATTTAATAGATACTTGTCTAAAGCACTGTAACGAAAAAGTAGACAGATAATGCTCGTCTTCAGTTTGTATTTTACTTCTTTTCTTCTTACTTATGTATATTAACAAAAAACCCTCAAATGATTTAGACAAAAGCTTTTAGCTCAACACATAATTGCAACAAAATTGCAATAATTGTACCAATTAAAATAATCCTGAATGAACAGTTTGTCATCTTAATGTTCCAATGGTTTATAGAAGGATCTACTTAATTAGCTGAAATTGCTTTCCAATGTTAGTATCAAATGTCATTTGTTAAAAGTTGAACGATTTCAAAAATAATTTAACAAAGCAATTTTACAAAACACCAAGAACCAACATTTTCTTTTCAGCTGAATAAAGCAAGCAGATGTGTCATCAAATTGCTATAAAATTAAATGAGCCTTTATATGGGGGAAAAATAAATTTTACTACTACTGCTACAGAATTATATTTTCTGATTCTTTATAAAAATCAATTTCTTTAATAAAATAATATCATATCATTTATATCTTGGTGGTATTTTTAGTATGCTGTAAATACACTTTCTTAAATCGAAGGAGTAAACAATGAAGTAGAAATATTCAACTGTATGCGAAACAGAGAAATGTTTGAACCTGCCTAAGTGATTTCCTAATTCGATTCACATGGGCGTATCACACAAAAGAGCTGAACTTATCAGTAAAACACAGCACCAATGAAACCACGCTCCAGAACTCCAAACCTACAGTCATCAACTGCTCGTCCACTTATAACTAAATTAGTTTTTACCAGAATAATCTGATGAAAAAAAGAAAAAAAAAGAGAAACAGAGGATGAGTTGTCTAGTATCCTGAAGTTAAGTGTATCTCTGGGTACCATTACTAGAGAGAACTATTTCTGTGGTTGACTTCAAAAAGGAAAACTTTCTGTAAAAGACTTGGGGGAAAAAAAAAGCAAACAAGCAAACCAAAAGACCCCAGACCACCAAAATCAATGCTCAAACTGGAAAGCTAACATCTAGAAATGGAGAAACATGAACACATTCTATTATTTATAAATCAGGCAGAGCAGGTGTCTTTTATAAATTATCCTTACAACAGCGTAAGAGTTGCAACAGCATTTTTAAAAAGTAATAAATAAGCTACAGCTAGCTTAGATTCTTTAATCCCCCACACAGAAAAGGATCTCAAATAAAAAACCCTATTGCATTATTCTAAATTTGGTGTGTCCTGCCTTGGCACATCGTTTTGCCATCCAGTGTGACATTCATCATAGGTAGGCATGCATACATATGTGCACAAATACTCTACTGCAGAGGTTATATTAAGCCCAAGTGACGGATGAATTATATGTTGCCAGCTTTTAAATAATGGTTACTTACAACTCTGAGGAAAGCACAGCCATTTTCTCATCCTGGAAGTTATGTATCTTTTCTTTTAAAATTAAAGATTTAAGACTCTTGATTTCCATAGTTTCCTTCAGCTACCCAAAAAGCATGTTTTCAAAGAAATCAAGTAAGGGTGAAGAACCCGATCTGAACAGATGGCTCATGAGAGTTTCTTCTACCCTGAGCCAAACTCTCACGTTCTAATATTTTGAATGAATTTATAAGAATAGTCACATCATATATATTTAGGGATCAGCAACTATCTGCGGATATCCCCACAAAGAATTGATAAGCTCCGTCTTAATACCCCAGTCTAAGCAAAGACTGGGCAAAGAATGACATGTATGACTGACCTTCATGACATCAAGCATGAGAACATCCAAACCAGACAAGTAGGAAGTGCTTTTAACAGAAGGTTGTGTGATTACCTAAATTCTGCATTATTAAGCAAAATGTAAAATTTCAGTCCTGGGTACAAGGACTATCCTCTCCCCTGTGAACATCTCTAAGCACCAAGTCAGTGAGTCATGGACTCTCTTAGTACTATCTCTCTAGACTATTCTTACATTTTTCAGTTTCACCAGGTAATGGCTAGAATTACATACAGATGGAATCTAGATCCTAACCACACAACAGAGAGGAAAATACTTGCTAAGGATCTATGTGATTCCTGGGTAAATATTATACCCTGATGGTATTCAGACATGACCATGATGAAATTCTCATGGACTATTACAATTTTATATTGACTTTTATTCTCTCCCAAGGAGCCCTCAAAGAGCAGATAGGTCACTAAATTGTTCTGGTAGCCTGCAGTGTGCTCCCTAACATTTTCTTTTGAAGGGACAATCGGAATTTTACTATAATGTCAATACATGCGGAAGATCTTCACTGTGAGGGTGACAGAGCCCTGGGACAGGCTGCCCAGGGGGGTTGTGGAGTCTCCTTCTCTGGAGATACTCAAGACCCGTCTGGACACCGACCTGTGTGACCTGTCCTAGGGAAACTGCTTTGGCAGGGGGGTTGGACTCAATGATCTCTGGAGGTCCCTTCCAACCCCTAAAATTCTGTGATCTCATTGTGTTCACCAGGACCAGAAGGTTTCTGCATCTGGTTATACAGTCTGCATCTGTAGATGCTTGCAGGTAAAAATGTAGACATCTATAGTTTGTCAAGTGTTTACAAGTTTAGTGAGTAATTTTCTGAATTGCATTCTTGAACTCAAGGGGCATATACATCCCTGAAGTTTCACTTTCAACTGTATAAACCTGAACACATGGAAGAGACTTTAACGGTTACCCAGGGAAGCTGTGGCTGCCCCCTCCCTGGCAGTGCCCAAGGCCAGGTTGGATTGGGCTTTGGATAACCTGGGCTAGTGGAGGGTGTCCCTGCCCACGGCACAGGGTGGGAACTAGATGGGCTTTGAGGTCCCTTCCAACACAAACTGTTCTGTGATTAGCTTTTTAAAAAAATGACAGACTGATAAATCTGCCATATCCAAAAAAGAACGAGCTCAAAGATGTAGAAACTGTCTTTAACACCTTCAGATTTCAGCAGGACAAAGTTCTACAGTCAAGAAGGTTACAAAACTACTTTAATGACTTCAAAGTACTGCAGACTCATGTTTCTGCTGTGATAAGGAATACATAAACAGATGAAATATGTTCAGTAGATCATCTCATTTAGCAAGTAAACTTAATAAGGAGAGGGACTGAGAAGACATTCCCTCCCATACAATTGGCTTTAATAGCATGGTTTTTAATCAACAAGGTGGTAATAGAAAATCACTACCACCTACAGCCTTAAGCAATAGAAAATATCACGAAACAAAGTAAGATGACTAAAACTCAGAGCCTCAAACTGAAATGAAAACCTAAGGCCTTGAGGGAAAAGAAATAAATGAATCATATGTCTTAGATTGAGAAAGCCTTCAGAATCCAAAAAAGAGACTATTCAAGCAAAACTGGGATTCCTAACTGGATGGGAAATCAGGAAGTGGTGATACTCACAGCAAAATCTGATGTGAGACTGACTAGGGCTCTCCTCATTCTCTTTAATATCGTTTCTACTTTGGCACAACCTTTTTGAGATTAGATGACTAGAATCTCACAGCATTTAGAATTCAGATACATCATGGATTTGTATAATGCAATCCTTTCCTCTGCTTTGCTAATAACTCCTGAAGACAGTGTTTCATTTTCTGACTGTTGCTGAATGTATTTTTTCAGAGAAATCAGCAATGATTTGTGAATTTCTTTCCTCAATGCAGATTTACAGCCCGTTACTACACTAGCAGGATTAGAGATGAGTCTATTTTCCCCAATATGTTATTATACCTATATCCACAATGACTCTGATCTGCAATTTACTCATAGCTACTTTCACAACCCTCTGTGAAACAGCTGAACTGGTTATATTATCACATGGCATCTTTTCCCTCTGTCAGACCATTTACAGGTATGTCAAAGAGTGCAGGTATTATCTTCGGAAACTTTACCTGCAAGTTTCTCATGGGACGCTCCTGTCTAGTGGTGGAATTGGCAGCATTAGGTTAACAGCTGGACTTGGTGATCTGAAAAGGTCTTTTCCAACCAAAATGACTCTGTGAACTTTCACTTCTTTCCCTTGTTTTCCTGAGGCAATCTTGACTGTTACTACCTTAAATTAATTAATTACCTAATTAATGTTTATAAATATCTTAAGTATGGGATGCAGGGGGAATTGGCCAACCCCTTTTCAGTAGTCTGTGGAGACAGGACAAGGGGCAATGGCTGTAAACTGGAGCACAGGAAGTTCCGCACCAACATGCAGAAGAACTTTTACACAGTGAGGGTGACAGAGCCCTGGGACAGGCTGCCCAGGGAGGTGGTGGAGTCTCCTTCTCTGGAGATATTCAAGACTCGTCTGGACGCCTATCTGTGCAATATGAGCTAGGGAGCTGCTTTGGCAGGGGGGTTGGACCTGATGATCTCTCGAGGTCCCTTCCAACCCCTACAATTCTGTGATTCTGTGTGATTCTGTGAAATTTCAATACATTTAAATGTTCTCAGGTCAAGATATTGCTTAACATTTCTTACATTTCCAAATATTACATTGCCTTCACATGTTCATTTACTCTGTTGAGTATTCAGTTTCTTGAAATGTATATTCCTTTCTACAAAAGCCACAATGACTTTTCCAAATAGATCATTTATTTAGATCTGGCACTAACTTTTATTCTGTTGTCATGGATGTTTCATTTAGTCTTCACAAGAGAGCACATTTCTGTAGATGGCTAATTTACAAGTCTGAGAAGTATCAGTTGCAAACATTTAATGGAAACTTGCTTAAATCTGACAACTTAATTCTCTTACAAATTCATTTACAGAAAGCCCTCTACAGGGCTTTAAAATTTGCTTTTTGCAACTTCTGCAAACCCTTTTGGTATTACACAAAACTGATGTTAGGAAGACCCTTTACAGCAACACAGCAAAAAACATAAGATAAGTCTAAGAGAATATTAAATGTATGTCACAATTATTAATAAAATGGCAAAAAAAATTATTATAGAACAGGATGGAGAAGTGGTTAATGACAACAACAGTCTTGACCACAAAACTAGCTAAGCACAAAAAGGGAAGGAGAACACAACAGTCAAGAAATTAGAATTAGGAGCTTAATTTGGCAAGGAGACTATATTAAAATCCTGATGATGAGAGGTGACTGGAAAAGGCAACACAAACTCAAAGGAGTCAATATTGGTACGAATAAGTATTCCAATTGGAAAGATAAACCAAACAAAGATCCAGACCAGCAAAGAGAAAGACTGGAATTGAGAGGACAGAAGCAGCAAGTCAGTTAAAGACATTTTTCTCCAGAATCTAGACTCGAAGTCAACAATGCAGGCTCAGCATTTTTTATTTTCAGAACGTGACACGATTACAAAGCATGGGTTAGTTCCCCTCTATCAGAAAAGTACAACATAGCACCTGTACCTGTCACAAAGAGAGAAGTCTGACTCCAGTCCATAAAGACTGTTCAGAGGTGTGCCTGTGCCAGAGATCAAAGCCTTATTTTGGTGGGGTTTTTTTAAGACCCTAGGAAAATGTTACCAATTCAACAGGTTTTCTCATGCTGGCATAGTATGATCAGTAAAACACTACTTGTGACACAAATGGTTTTATATTTATCAATATAGTTTTCCATATTCATCACAGTATCTAGAGAAAAGCACCTGCAAATTTACTTTCCCCAACAATCCATCACAATAAGAATGTATTAGTTTTTTTAAATCCCAAATCAAAGCACAGAGATAAAGGTACCCTTATTTAATAACCACAGTGAGCTATAGAGGTTTTTTCAGAGTAGTCCACCTACTGAAAGCAGAGCTCCCACTAGCTTCAGATATAGCTCTGAACATTGAGCACTTACCAATCAGCCTACAGAACTATAAGCAGTATAGATCCTGCCAAGAGAGGCACCAACACTGTCCAAGTGAGAGGTATGATAGAGGTGATGAATCCAACATCATACAAACTCTAACAAATAGTTCAGAGCAGCTTTGAGCTGCCTTAGGTTTCCTATTGCATTCTTTTCAACTACAACAGATAGCACTGAGATGTGACAGATAACAGCCCCCCCCCCCCCCCCCTTACTGAATAACCTGTCTGTACAGTTTTCAAAATTAAACTCTGGACATTACAGGACAGGAGCCTTATGGAGGCAAATCAGTATATGACCATATAAACGATCAGCACAAACACAGATGGGAATTACCTGCAGACTATTATTCTTCTTTCATTTCTTAATACTTGGCTACTCGATTTTGTATGTTGTGAAAGTATTGCTTATTCTCTGAAAGCCTGAAAACCAAAAGTATCTAGTGAAAAAGGTCACTAACGTTAAATACGAACGCAGAATACGCCAAGACAAACAAGGGATCAAAAGGCGTCAGAGCTACGCTGGACAGACAGACGTTCTGCTAGTGCCACCTGCCGGCACAGCATCACCACACACAGAGGTACCACCTGCGCTCCATCCCACTTCCACAGCATCCGCTGTACTCGCAGTGAAGAGCTGATCATAATCTGCCTCCAAAGATGCAGCAGTGAAACAACATAGGTTTTATTAACACTGCTCATACCCTCAGGGCACACACAGTGCATCTACTGTAACTCTTCAGCTGATACCTGTAGCAGATCAACCTGTTGCGTTAACACCCTGCCCCAGACAGTCAGCAGCTAAGAGGAAGGTAAGGAACAGAGAGCTCTCACTGCAAGGGAACCCCAGGGATTCACGAACTTTGTAGCACGTATTTCAGAAGTTGGACAACTGACTAAAGTATCAGACCATTCTCCTTACTGGGAATGTGATCCAATGTGCAACTCCTACACAACACAAAACCTACAAGATTCCTTTCATCCAAGAGAGATGTCCAAGCAGAACCCCTCTCCTGGCACAGTTCAGAGTTCAGAAATGCAGCAAAACCAATGAAGAACTGGCACTGTCACAATAAAAAGGAGTTTGACACAAACATTCAAATACTTGGAGAAATATATATTTGTTCCTGTTCTGAAGTACCAAAATATTAAAAAAAAAAAATATATAATCCTTGCAGAATAAAAGGCAGGGAAGAAGTAACACAAACTCAGTACAGGGTAAGAAGCTATAAAAATATCAGTCTGGTTCTATTCACGAGACTCCAATTGTGAAAGCTGTTTTATAAACTCAAAACTGAAGTTTTAAAAGAGGAACTAAATAACTCTACTTTGAACTGGTACAGAAACAGGTCTATAAGCCAAGTGACCTCAAACTGTTGTAGATAAAAAGAATAAAAAAGACATAGAAAGGATTATTTTGGATAAAGCAGAATTTTTAGAGCATTAGATAATACCAGAGAAGAGTTCACAGACCTGTGCAGTGTGCGCTAGCAGCTCAGAAGGCCAACCATGTCCTGGGCTGCATCAGGGACAGTGGGGCCAGAAGGTCAAGGGAGGCGATTCTGGCCCCCAACTCTGGCCTTGTGAGACCACACCTACAGTACTGCATCTCAGGCCACAGAGATGATCAGGGGGCTGGAGCACCTCTGCTATGAAGACAGGCTGAGAGTTGGGCTTGGTTCAGCCTGCAGAAGTCAAGTCTTTGGGGAGACCTAACTATGGCCTACCGATACTTAAAGGGGCTCTACAGGGAAGAGGGAGAGGGACTGTTCACCAGGGAGTGTAGTGATAGGACAAGAGGCAATAGCTTCAAGCTGAAAGAGGGCAGGTTTAGGTTAGACTCATTCTTTACAATGAGTGTGGTGAGGCCCTGGCACAGGCTGCCCAGAGAAGCTGTGGCTGTCCCCTCCCTGGCAGTGTTCAAGGCCACGTTGGATGGGGCTCTGGGCAACCTGGGCTAGTGGAGGGTGTCCCTGCCCATGGCAGGGGGTAGGAACTAGATGATCCTTGAGGTCCCTTCTAATCCAAAGTATTCTGTGAATGCCATGAAAGTAATTTAAAAGTTTCCAAAAGTTAACAGAAAAGAGGGAGATTGTGGGACTTTTAGATTACAGTTTGGTAGCTGTTTGAAAGCCACGTTATTTTTATAATCATTTAATAACAATCACTACTTTAATCATTGAAAGTGTATACCATTACCAGAAAAACACCTACCTCTCATAGATGGTTTTTAAAGTCAGCTGATCTGGAACACCTTCAGTCTCTTCAAGATGTAGTATGAGCCATGATGTTCTATACGGCCACTGCTCTGTGAGATTGATCCAACTAGCCAGTCTATCCCAATTGAATGTGATCTGATTAGCTCTCAATAGACGACCTAATATAACAGAGAAGAGGGAAAGAAACACAGAGAATTTTTTCCTTCCTCCTTTCTCAAGGTTCCCTCTCCCCCTGCACACCTCTCCCCCCGGGTAACAGCTATATAAGTCCTTCAACCTGATCTGTGAACCTTCTGGTATTGTATTTTTAGCTCAGTAAGTGCAAAATCACCTCAAGTTGCATCTAGAAATATAATTTGACATCTTATTAAAAATTCTTGCAAATACTGATCAGAACGTCAGGCTTTTCAAAACCACCACCTTCAGCTCCAGGTTAAACACTAATTACTATCATCCTGTCACATGTGAATCTTAAGTTACTTTTAAAAAACTCAACAGAGGATTTCACACAGCATTAATTTCTCAATCTAAACACAAAAATCATGGTAAGACTGTGAAATATCTTCTGAGCAGTGGCATATGAAGCATGGTCTAAAGTAAAGCGTACAACTGCTGTCTTCAACGGCCAATAAAGTACAAAGCTGTAAGACACAGATTTAAATGACCAGGGCAAGATATGATTCACAAAGTTAATTTTTAAAAAGAAAAATAAAGTTAATGCTACAGCTTATGCATTTCAAGTTTAGCAACTTTTCTAGAATTGCATTATTAGTATTGGTGACTACATATAATTTCCATCCTGAACGTTCTGCTCATGAAATCATTGTATACAACCACAGGTTACAGCCCACTAAAAGCACTCTTGCAGGGGGGATTTGGTTGTTTTTACAACTAACAGTTTGCGACTTTGTACTTTCACATCTGCACTATAACTGGCCAAAAGCAGACATGTCATGCTACAAATTGTAATGACAATGCTAAGAGACTACACATTTATTTAAAAGATTAGGTCTGAATTTTAGTTGTGTTGTCATGTATGATCACTAAGAAACAAAAAAGCAAGGGGAAAAAGGCATATTAACCCTTGTCTATTAATTAAAGTAGCATTAAGGTAATTGAGTAGAAAATAAGCCACAAGTTGTTTTACTTAATTTAGAACTGCATTTGCATTTAATTCTTCCTTACCTGAGCTAAAGCAAATTTAGGACAATCCAAACTACGCACACACTGGCAATGGAACTATACAGCCAGCCAACCCCTCTGTTACCCAGACTGGTTCAACAGAGCTGAACCTCAGCTCAAAGACACCCAAATGCCCTGTATCACACTTTCTAATGAGATAATCACCTCAGCACTGTACCAGACCTGAACCACCTCCCACCTATTTGTGGCGTGCTGGGAAGTAGCCCTAAATACAATGTGAAGTTGGGCAGTGGATACAACATTGATACGACTGTAGCAGGGTTCTGTAACCAAATGGATCAGCAGGGTATCAGTTTGGGTTTTGTCTGTATTATTACTCTGTGCACCTACTGGTAAAGCAAACATCCCAAGACATGAGATGGTTGCAACAGGTTTCTTAGCTCCAGCTACGTGCTATGCAATGGACAGGCTGATTTCTGAACTGCACCCATCAAGGACAATATGGCTACAATCACACAACAGGGAACTTAAACCCAAGGTCCAGCACATGGGTTGGGGCAAGCCCAAGCACAGCTACAGGCTGGGTGGGGAATGGACTGAGAGTGTGACCAGCAGGTCAAGAGAGGTGATTCTGCCTTTCTGCTCTGGTGAGACCCCACCTGCAGGATTGCGTCCAGCTCTGGGGTCCCCAACGTAAGAAGGAGCGAGTCCAGAGGTGGGTCACAAAGACAATCAGAAGGCTGAAGCATCTCTGCTATGAAGACAGGTTGAAAGAGTTGGAGTTGTTCAGCCTAGAGAAGGCTCCGGGGAGACCTTACTGCAGCCTTCCAGTACTTGAAGGAGCCGAGAGGAAAGCTAGAGATGGGCTGTTATCAAGGAATGTAGTGATAGGACAAGGGGTGATGGGTTTAAAATGAAGGAGGGTAGATTTCAATTAAACATTAGGAAGAAATTATTCATTCTGAGGGTGGTGAGGCCCTGGCACAGGCTGCCCAGAGAAGCTGTGGCTGCCCCCTCAGTGCCCAAGGCCAGGCTGGATGGGGCTTTGGGCACCCTGGGCTAGTGAAGAGTGTCCCTGCCCATGACAGGGGGTGGGAACTAGATAGTCTTTGAGGTCCCTTCCAACCCAAAGCACTATATGATTCCGTGATAAAACCAACCAATACATTTTATTCAGGGGAAGAGTTCTACAGCACAAGAGCTATAGAGAACAGAACTAATATCATCTTCCAAGACCCTCCTTAAAGTGTAACGCAGGAACCTGTACCTAGGATCAGTTCACTGGGAAAGAGGTCAAAGGTGCACTGCTGCTTCTTAAAGACACCACTGATACCTAATGGGTCATGCAATTGCATGCAAAACTAGATTTTTTATATATATATATATATAAACACCCCAAACCAAAAGCAAAAATCTCCATTTAGTAAATAAAATGTTTTTTCAACTAGCTATTTCCAATTTTAAAAGCACTATTTGTCCTTTCCTAAACTCAGCCATACATAGAACAACTCTTTACTGTCTGTTCAATCATTATGCTACTCATTATTTTATGAGCCAAGAACCTTGCTTTCTAGTGGCAACTTCTCCTGAATTAACCTTCTTGTCTGCATCCCATCTTATCTAATGAACTTAATACAATAAATACGCATGCTAACTAGTATGAAAATATTTTAAGTATTAAAGACAATACATTCAATATATCTGTGAATTCCTTACATTTTTCAGTTAGTTCTAGAAACTGTTTGTTAGCGTTATTTGTTTCACAGAATGGTTGAGGTTGGGAGAGACCTCTGGAGGTCATCTGAGCCAACCCCCCTGCTCAAACAGGGCCATCCAGAGCCAGTTGCCAAGATCATGTCTCAACAGTTTCTAAGTATCTTGAAGGACGGAGAACCCACAGCCTCCCTGGGCAACCTGTGCCATAGCTCAGTCACCTCTCATAGTAAAGAAGTGTTCTACTAGCACCTGGTGATTAATGGCAGCTTTCTACAGGGGTTCACATCCTCATCACAAACACCGAGAATACAAAGCTTGGAACAGAGAAAACTTGAAACCTCAAAATCTTTTTGAGGAAGCTGGTATTTGCTTTCACACCAGTGCAAAAATGAATTAGTGATACTGAAATTAAGCTCAAGCTTTTGCCAGAATATTTTTTTTCCCTGGTTAAAGGTCAAACCAATTCTGAGTAAAGGTCAAAGTTGCCCAGAAGCCTCACACTGTACTGTAGCAAATGCTTATGTAAAAGCTTCAGAGCCTGGGGAAAAATAATATTCTCTTTTGTTATTCCAGCCCTGAGTGACCTGTGGTTCACTGTTCACTCTATTAGCACTTAATGAATCTTAATGAATTTTACTTTTTAGATATTTGTTTCTGAATCCGTGTAAGTTTCCCACATTCATGTGATATTGTTGCAGTTATATGCTTAACTACATACAATGTGAAAATTAACTCAATTTATTTGTTCTGAACGAGTCAGCTGTAAGGCTATTTAGTGCCTTTTAGTGTCTGAAAAGACAGTCCATAATCATTCCCCATTCACATGACACGTGATTTTATTAAACTTCCCTAAGCCCTTTTCCAGTTGTTTCCAGTTTGTTAATGCAAAACAGGTCATAAAATGCTTTCATCAACTCCAGACAACCATTCAGGGGAAAAGGACTCCAAATATCCATACCACATATGTAAAGGATACATACCAGGTTTTACCTTGCAGTTTCCCTTTTAAGATACCAGCACTATGAGCTTTATTCGCATTAGAGCATTATGAAATTCAAAAATGTTATTTTATTCTCCCACCTCAAAATTAAAAAGAAACAAACAACAACTTCCTAAAAATGTAGACTAGAATCATCTGCCTCCCAAATGAAGTCAATGAAACAATTTTTTTTTTTTTAATTCTACACAGAACATAACCTTTACTTGGACCCCAGGAGAGTTTACTGCAGAAGGATTTCCAAAATCAACACAGGGACCTGACCTGTTAAAATTCAGTTTGCACACTAAAGGGTCTAACTACAACAAAACATAATACTGTTTACTATAAACAAACATTCCACACTTACCTGTCACTGAAACAATATTTAGCAATCTTCTCATGGTCTGAGGACTGATATCACTGAACCAATCCTCTGTAACCAACAGCTTGGTCAAATCAAAAGACATTTGGCGGGTGATGGTACGCTGCATCTGGCGCCTTCGGTAAGTATCCTGTTAATGACACAAAAAAACCCAAAGAGTACCAATGAGTACCAAAATCATTTCTGTATTTAAAATAGTTTAGTTTTACTTGATTAGAAAGCTAGAACCTTTGTGAATATGTGCCTGAGATGTTGACATGAAATACTATAAAAATTACCAGAATTTAATTCCGATTTAGCTGTGTAACAGTTGAATGTGAATTCCATATAAGCCAAAAACTGGTACGAGTTACACAATTTACTTCCATGCCAATTATGAGAGGGCAAAACAGAATAACACAGTGAGAAATTTTGTAAAAAGGTTGCAAGTTCCACCACTGTCATAACTGTTTTTTACTGTATCTACAAAAAGTTAATGCCATCCATTTACTAACTGCATTATAAAATTAAAGTGAACATCAGGTTCCTCTGCTACAAAACTTCCCAAGTCTATGTGTGGCAACTCAAAAATCTCAGAAACTCCAGACTCTGTGTTGCTTTTCACTAATTCCTACATACCTTTTATTTGATCACTTTCTGATTTTATATAAAGATGGGAAAATAGAACAGAAAACAGGAAAGCAAGCATGGTGGACACATTGCAGTAAAAGTCTAGTAGCGTAATATTCTGAATTCCTTGACTTGCTCAATTACTGCCCCTTGTTGCAACACCATGATCAAGTGATACTTGACTTATACAAAAAAACCCAAAATACACACATATATACATCACAGCTACTGTATGTACTGTATGAATGCTGTATTATCTCAGCATTCACAGAAAGCTGAATTTAAGTATTGGTGGAAAAGAGCGCTTTGGTGAGTAAGTTTTGATTTCAGAATGTACTTTTCCTACATGGATCATTTATATTAATTTCATAAGAACAGTTTGGTAAGTCTCCTTAAGTTGACACTATTAAAAATGCGAGAGAATAAACAACAGAAAAGGAAAAAAAGGTATTGCTAGTATCTCCGTTTAGTCTAAAGATAAATAATAGCAAAAAAAGGTAGTAATAATAATTAAAAAAAAAAAAAATCTCTCTCACCCGCCTATTGAGAGCAGTTTTGCTACCAAGCTTGGTCATGTCTCCAAGACTGTTCTGAGAAACTCTCCTGTCAACCTCTTCATGTAATCCTATGGAAAGGAAAACAAAAAAGCAGGTATTTTCCCCATTTGTATACATTTGACCCATCTATAAAATAACATTCATTATCTGCCAACTATATAAATAGTTTGTACCAAAACCCAGAGGTTTGGAACACTGGTTTCATAACTTTCTTATCAACCTTCTGCATAACTTTACCTGCATTATCTGCATAAGGAATATCTCCATTGGTTGTCGAAGCCACCATCAGTTTTTTTGCATTACTAAGCCCTCGGCTATTCAGAAAAACAGGCAAATGGACTATGTTTCGCATGTAATCGTGTCCATTTATGTTTGAATCACGTAGAACACTGTTGAGATTCTGGTTTATAGCCTTTATAATAATGTGAGGGTCACTTGCAAAAATAGCAATAAATGGGCCTTTTGAAAACAAGACTCGCACCTGTAAAAAAGCAGACAACACATCTTGTTAATAAGAATTAATAGTAACTGTGGATCATTTGAACATATGACACAACAGTTTATATGCCAGTTACAAATTTGAGAGGACAAGTATAGTGATGTCAGTTTCTTCAATAGGAGATACCTAATGTAGGAACTTATCCATAATTCAAAATAAACATGCTTGACAAATTAGCTGTAGTAGTTACCTAAAAGGTATCAGGCAGCAATGTCCCAGCCCCACCAAGTATTTAGCATTCAAGCATTTTTCGTCTGAAATACTTCAAAAGTATGAGAAAGTCTCCAAACATTTTAAGTTTGTTTTGCCAGGATATTAATTTGTAATAATTTACATCTATTTCAAAACTTTTCACAAGTATTAACATGCACAGTCCTCTGGGATTTAATTTTCAGCTTTTAAAACCCATTGCTCCTAGTATTACAGTTATGCCGATGTACACAACCATTAAAGGCCACAACACACTGACTCTATATACACACCTTCTTTCAACAGAAAATACACAATAGTTTCTATAGCTTCTCTACAGAAAAGATCATTCAGGTGACCCAGAGATCATCTTTATAAAACGATCCTTACTCACAGTATCAAGCATCTGTAAAACTTTGTCCTGTTCACAGGCATCCAATCCATCAATGATTACAACAAGCCTTGTCTGGTTCTGAGTGAAGCTGTCAATGGTTTTTGCCATTTTGGCCATCAGTTCCACTTCACATTTCAAAACCTACCAAAGAAGAAAGAAGGAAGAGACATCTCTATAAAACTGAAAACTCATAAAAATATATGTAATTCCCTTTGCAGATGGTTACTTGTCACAAGAATACTTCAGTAAGATTACAAAAAAACCAGAAATACCCAAAGAGAAATTCCGAAAGCATCACTTCCAAAATTTTAATTTCCTGTTTGCACAAAAACAAACAGCAGAACCACATATTCCACTTTAATGTGACAAACTGTCCTTATTTAATGACCACATTTAATATAGAAACAAAGGTGGAATTCATCTGCCCCAATTCCAGCAGGTAGCCATTAAAATCTGATCTATTCACCACTAGATTCATCTTGAATGTATATTTTAAAATGATGTAAGTCATATAAATAACTCTCCAGAAACACCCACTTCTCTCCTTGATAGCCAAATGGCTGTGGTTATGTCAGATAAACACCACTCCAAACACAACTGTCAAAAACCAGTAGCAAGACACAGAAAATATCATCTGTGATACAGAAACATCTGCACAAATATTGTTATGTATTAGCTTAAATCCACTGAGGTAACCACCTTGACGCCAAAGTGTATTTTCAAATAACAGTGTATAGGATATTCAATGACAGCTTGATGGGTACATTTTTTTAATCAATTTAGATACAACCCAGCAAAACAACAGTTTTTCATTTTTTCATTAAATAGGTGGACTGTTTGGAATGTGCTTTCAGTGCTATCATTCCTTTCTTAGTAAAGAGGTCTTGCAGTCAGCCAAAGCTAGGCTTAGCTTTTCAATTTTAGTTTTTTAAAAGTCATCATCCTTTCTAGCTTTTACTAAATACTGATCATTTAGAACAACTGTTTTCCTGGTATCTTCCTCCTTGCAAAAATAAAATTAGAAACTGACAATTTAATCCAAATTTAACATTCCTGGTTGAGCAGACAGATCTAAACATAATTACCAGCAGAGCAGGAGTGTTCCCTTCAGTAAACACTCACCAAGGCTCATTCTAATGTTGCCAGACTTAGCCTGATGAAATAAATGGCACCCAGTTTTAAGACGACTACAGATTTAAGGGTTTGTTTCAGTGCTTTCAATGGCCAGTTCATATAAACACTTACCTTCATGAACCCCTCACTTTTCAGCTTGTGAAGCTTGGAGGCAGCATTGTGAAGACGTTTTCTTTGAGAATTCAAAACTGAATCCATCACTTGCCACCACGTGCGACAATTCAAGATAAAGGCCAAACCAACAACACAGGTAACTGATATGAGAATAACATTCACTGTCATGTTGGCTGGTTCTACATTAAAAATCGCCAGCAGGGCAATTGCAGAAACAACGCAAGACAATATGAACAAGAAAATCACAAAGGATGGGAGGCAGCAAGTTTTCTTCCATTTCTTTTTACCTAGGAAACAAATATTTGCTGTTAAAATGAATGTAAAATGTAATTACAAAAATGTAATTACAAAAATGTAAGTACAAAATCTATTAACGTCATCTACTTCTCATAAAACATTAACATGCACAAAAGGTTAACACAAAAGTGTTACCATCCAGTCATAAATGTGAAAAAACTGTCCAGATTTGCCAATATTCTTGTAAATCATAAGGAAGAAGTAGATTCCTTTCATCTTCAGTTTATTTCCATTGTTTCAAGAAATCCATGCTGGATGGGAATGATCTTTATTAAACAGATTTCCTATCAGTGGTGTCACCCCTTTTGTGACATCTCATAGTCAAGAGTATTTATGCAAGTAAACCCTAGGAAAACAGTGCGGTACCTACTCTATCTTGAACAGAAGCATGGTATTTACATAACCTAATAATGGTGCCATTGGAGAACTACATCAGAAGTGCAAGCTACAACCTGAGACTATCCTTTCTTAAGGATAGATAAAAGACCCATAACCAAGAGACGAAAGCAGTAGGTAAGGTTTGGAGAGATCACAAGGGCCTCAGAAGAGAACACAGACCTCCTGACTTCTGACAGATAGGGAAGACACAAAAAAAACCCTGCCACTGGCAGTTACTACATCTAATGCCATGCTCAAAGACAGAGCTTTCTTAGAAAGTAGCAGCCTCTGCCTTTAGGATCTGTACACATCTGGAAGATTCACATCTTCTGTACATATTTACTGATTGAAAAAAAGATTTAAAAAACCAGAACATAGCAATAATCTGATACCAAATGATTACAGCTAAAAATCTGTATTTGAGCTGGAATGTGAAAAATCAAACTTTAAATATGCTATATGGAAAGAATATCCAAGGTTTATTCATGGTCTACATGTGATATTCTAGCCCAGGGTATGAGCTGGAACAGTATTTCACACTAATGACACATGTGACAGGCTTGAGACGTAGGAGAAAGTAACAGAAATGTATAATGTCAATGAGCAAGAGAAAAAGGACAGCTCAGTTACAATTACATTCAGTTTAGACATTCTGAAGGAGGGATGTAAGCTTCCTCTAGCTAGAAAGAACTGCATTAGAGAGAGATTTGGGAATCATCAACAATGAAATGGCACTTGAATAGGCTTCTCCACCAATTTTCAGACATAACAAAAATTAAAGATACAGTAGACTTAAAAGAATTCTACATGGAATGTCTATGAAAAATCCAGAGACAACAAACCTATGAGACTAGGCCTACCAATATTTGAAGACAAGGAGAAGATTAAAAAAACCAAAACATACTGTATTAGATAATTAGGAAGAGTACAGGAAGACAACAGAGCCAAGAGAAATGTAAGATTACAAATGGAAAGGAAAACATGATTACTGCAAATAATCACAAGAAGCCAGCACTACACTGCAACTCTAAAGTCAATTTTTGGAGAAATGATGGCATCACAAAAAGCTTTTTTCACTGAGGTTAAGGAGCACCAACTGCAGAGTGTCCGATATGGAAATAAGATGAAAAACTCCACATATCACTTTCATTAAGAACATTAACTGAATTTGAGAAAGAACAATCATGAGCAAGTTGTATTCAGCACACTGCGTGTTTTTCTCTACCCCCTGCAAGACAGGACAGTCGAATCATTTCACTTTGTTAGAGGAGACAGCATCTAAGAGATTCGTCAGTTTGTGCTTAAGGATGAAATGAGAACTGACTGAAACTGAGCTCAGAAATAAGTAATTTACAAATTGAAAGCTACCCTGAAGTACTCTGGCTTCACAATATCATATTCTGTTGTTCTGCCTGGGTTTTTTCAAGAAATCTACATATGGAACAGAAGAAAAAAGTTGCTCCATTAGGATCAAGCAGAAATATTTCATCCCATCTCATCAGCACTTATCACAGCAATTTATGGCTTTGGACCAACATTCTCTCTAACATTTATTATTTCCAAGAACACCCAGCAATCATTTATAGAGCTCTAGATTATAAAGTAATAAACTAAACAGAAATGTCTCCTAGCAATATGCAAAAGTATATTTTTGTCCCAGACACACTGACTTAAATGCTATAGCAAAATACCATCAAGAAGGACGTAATACACACACACACACACATATATGTACTTCCACATACACTTCCACAAACTATACTTCACAGAGGATATTCCTTTATGACAATAATAAAATTGAGATGAGCAAAGAAAACAGGGCGTTTTTCTCTCCAAAACAATTCTGTATGAATTTCTGCATGGCTACAACAGTTTCTAAAAAGAGCTTATGATGTGAAAACAGAACCCCTGATAACAGTGCATCGAGACAGAATAATCGGAAGTGTCATTCAGGTAATAAAAACCTTGTGTATCTTCTGTCTTGAAAACTCGAAATAGCCTTGTTGCTAAGAAACCAAATTCCCTTTCACATGCATCAGAGAGGGTAGCAATCATCTCAGCCAATGAAGTTTCTCCACCTACACTGGACAGTCTATTGTAGTCCGTAAACAAAAATCTGAAAGAGAAAAAAATGTATTTTGCATATTTTTAAAAAGCTTTAAACATTTTCTGGCAACTGAAACAAAAATCTTCCTTCATCTCTGCAGCTAAAAGTTTTTGAAGTGACACAAAGCATAAAGTACTTAAATACTTAAGTCTTGGGGTTTTTTTTAGAACTCTACATGAAATGTAAGTATTTATTTCTTAATTTCTTCTCCAGTAATCAACTGCTGCTCTGCCCCACTTCCTATTCTAAAACTCAATCTCATAAAAAGATAAAAAGTCTGTAAACAATAGGATTAAACAAAACTATACACCCAGTCAGCACGGGTTCATGAAAGGCATGTCCTTCTTGACCAACCTGATCTCCTCCTATGATAAGATGACCTGCTTAGTGGATGAGGGTAAAGTTGTGCATGTTGTCTATCTGGATTTCAGCAAGGCTTTTGACACCTTTTCTCACAGCATTCTCCTAGAGAAACTGGCTGCTCTTGGCTTGGACGTGTGTACTCTACACTGGGTAAAAAACTGGCTGGATGGCCGGGCCCAGAGAGTGGAGGTGAATGGAGTTAAATCCAGTTGGTGGCCAGTCACCAGTGGTGCTCCCCAGGGCTCTGTGCTAGGGCACAGATTTAATATCACTGTCAATGAACAGGATGAGGGGATTGAGTGCACCTTCAGCAAGTTTGCAGATGACACTAAGTTGGGTGGGAATGTTCATCTGCTTGAGGGTGGGAAGGCCCTACAGAGGGATCTGGACAGGCTGGATTGATGGGCCAAGGCCATAAGGTTCAACAAAGCCAAGTGCTGGGTCTTGCATTCAGGTCATAGCAACCCCAAGCAGCACTACAGGCTTGGGACAGGGTGGCCGAAGAGTTGCCTGGCAGAGCAGGACCTGGGGCTGTTGACTGACAGCCAGGTGAATATGAGCCAGCAGCGTGCCCAGGTGGCCAAGGCGGCCAACAGAATCCTGGCTTGTATTAAGAACAGTGTGGTGAGTAGGACTAGGCAGTGATTGTCCCCCTGTACTCAGCACTGGTGAGGCCCCACCCTGAGTACTGTGTTCAGTTTTGGGCCACTCAGTATAGGAAGACATTGAGTGTGTCCAGAGAAGAGCAATGAGACTGGCAAGGGGAGTGGAGAATAAATGTTATGAGGAGCAGCTGAGGGAACTGGGGTTATTTAGTCTGGAGAAAGGGAGGTTGAAGGTAGACTTAATTGCTCTCTACAACTACCTAAAAGGAGGATATGGAGAGGTGGGGACTGACCTTTTCTCCCTAGAGACAAGTGACAGGATAAGAGGAAACGGCATCAAGTTATGCCAGGGTATGTTTGGATTGGATATTGGGAAACACATGTTCCTAGAGAGGGTTGCTAGGCATTGGAACAGGCTGCCCAGGGAAGCAGTGGAATCTCCATCCCTGGAGGCATTTAAAAGATTGTTAGATGTGCTGCTGAGGAACATGGTTTAGAGGTGGATGGCAGGTTAGGGTGATGGTTGGACTTGATGATCTAAAGGGTCCCTTCCAAGACATGCTATGATTGAATAAAACACATGGCTTTTGGGTATTTTTTTTTTGTTTTCAGATAAACTAGAAGCTTTGAGGCTTTAAGCCGTCCAATGCTCTACTTACAGAGAAAGGAGAAAAAAAGAGAGAGAGAGAAAAGAGAGAAGATGAAAAAAACCCAAACCCACCTTAACAGAAGTAACCAGTGAAACAAGCATTAAACCTGATAGACAGCAAGCTATACAAAAAGATTACATTCTTGCTTTGTCTGTTATAAATTTTTATTAGTGTGATAGTCAAAGCCCACTTTCACCAACTTGGGCACAGAGTTTTCCTTGAAAACACCATCATCACCTTCACAGTGAATAATTTAACTACACGATCTTCTATGGCTACTGCTTTTCACACAAGAACCTCAACGGCTTTTCACAAGAAGAGACACACGCACATGAATGTACAGTTTGAAAAGTACCAAAGTGAACCTGAATTATTAACTCAGTAAGTGTAAATAAAAGAGTAAACTAACCTGACGGGTAAAGCTTTAGTGGTTTGCTCTGGCAGTTCTGGAGGGTTCACAAACATGAGTTTGAGAAGCAACTCTAAATATCCAATATGTCTTGCCAACCTTGCACTTAACACCCAGGCCCAGCTCCAGCTCTCACCTTCTCTTCGGCCACCAAAATAAATAACAGCTAAAATATTAAAAATCAATAAAGATATTTTATTCAGAATTCACAACTGAAAGAGTCATTAAGTTTGAAGAGATAAGGCATAGAGCTGCAAAAAAGGAGTTGCATGAATCTTTAACAGTTATGGCTAAAAATGAGAATGGTACAAATACAAAACTGTTCCTTGTTTTCAAGAATGCCATCTCATAAATTACTTGCAAAATGCAAGCAAAGGGTCTGAAGGGGTCCTATTTTCTAAAAAAACATTTAGTATTTTGGCTGAATCACAGAGCATGTCTACACAACAATACTGAATTCCAAAACCAGACAAAAACCGTCACAAACTTCATAAAAAAGTAAGACTTACTAAAGAAAATGTAGAGAACTGCTAACAAGCTGAGTGACACAGCTATTCCAAGCTTTGCATCCACTGTGAAAGCAAGCAATAAACCCAAACCTCCACACAACAAAAGTGTGAGGAAGACAATAAGCCAGGAGAACTGAAAGAGAGGTTCAATCTGCTGTCCTGCAAAAGTCTTCATTTCATCTAAAAGAAAAAGACAAAGACGAGTTAACACGTTAAATTATTCTAGAACAGAAAGCAAAAAAGGCATTATAACAATCATCTTTGAAAAGAAACTCTTTTTCACTGTGTAAGTTTTCTCTATTGCTGATCAAATGAAAAAGACAACAGTGCTTGAGTTCTTCAAAAATTAATGCAAACCCCTAAGTTTTCATTCATATAATGAAAACATTTAAATACATAATAGATGCAACTGTCTGCTGCAGATTTCCTACTTTTAAAGGCATACTAAAAGCCTTTTCCTATCCTCCTTCAAAAATTGAAAACAATCCAATTCTATAATTAAATCCACCATATCTTAAAAAAAAAATTAAAAAAATCAAAGCACAACAAACACACCAAAACCAAACAACCCCGAAACTTTCATCACTGTAACCTCAACCATGTTCCTCAAACAGTCAGATATAACAGTGCAATGTAAAGGCTTCAGTATTAATTTCTCTTTGTTAATTTATATTTAGTAAAATAGGGATTCCTGAATAAACTTATTTAGGATCTGTTGAATAAGAAACATCAAATACACAATCCAGAATGGTATTACAAATGAGGAACAGGAAAAAAATAGTGAAAAATGTTTTTAAAATGTAAGAGCTCATCTACAATAAAATCACAGTAAAAAATACACACCACTTTTTGTTTATGACACAGGGCATTAGGTTAACAAAATTAACACAGATATCCCATTTTGACTAATATAGAAGCTTTTAAAAACATGTCAATTACAGAAAGTAAGAAATATTTAGACCAGTAAAAGTATTTTGAATTATACTGAAGCATCGCAGAAAAATCATCCTTTGTTAGAAAAAGCTAAAACTGCAAATAAGATGCTTTTTTCCACTGTGAAAAATATTGACTGTCTTCATATACGGCATTTGCCTTCCTCTGTCACTTCAGAAACTTCAAAAAGCTCAAAGAGAAAAAGGGGAAAAGGGGAAATAAAACTAGTTGCTGAGAAAATATGCTACAGAGAAAAAATACTAGTAGCCTAGGATCTGTTCTTAAACTTCACTAGAGTAAAATAAGCTGACACATAGGAAGCATAACAAACAGATACTGCATCAAAGGAGGTCAGAGCCTGATTTGACACACAACACCCCCAGCAAGGCATATTTCAGCAGCACCTAAAGGGTAGATTTACTGCTGCAGGAAACCCAGAGACAGTAAGCAGAGATTGCCTTGACATTATACAAATGAACAAAGCAACCCATGGACAAGCTGACCACACTAAAATTTAAATTTCTTAAATTATGGAAACAGACAGGATACAACACTACATGCACCAACAGCTGTTGCAAAAACTACTAAATCCCACGTGACATTTTTCATAGAGAGATTTGAACCTACTGAAAAGGCAAAAAATCAACCTTTACCTTCCAGTTTTTTGAGGAGGAAAGATTTTCCACTCCCCCACTGTGCATATAATCCTACACAGATAGGTGGCTGCATGGTTGGTTCACTCAGAATATCAGCCAAAGCACTGCTGTACAGATCGTATCCCAGCATGTCACCATCAGATTCCGTGGGAGACAAGTGTCCTGTAATACAAATACCATGTTACAGAACGATCTTTAAGATGTCTCTTCCATGTAACAATTTTTATAAATAAAATCATGACAGGTTACCCTATATTTGTATATATACACTTCTCCCATATAATAGCTGTTATTATTGCTACATTCTTGTTCAAGGAATGTTCAAAAAGAATTTTAAATCATCCATGTAAACATTACATAATTATCAAAACTATTAGATCTTGCCACAAACAAAATCCTACATCACAACAAGTGAAAGAAAATAATTCCTACACAAGCAAGATTCAAGTAAAACCAAAATGATCAGAAGTTGCACAGTATCCAATATCAAAAGTATAAAATAAAAGGTACACTTGAGCTTTGTTAGACTTTTAGCATGATTTTTTTTTTTTTGCCAACTGATTTTTCTTAGAGCTCTCCCATGAGTTACAACATAAAAAAACCCTGAATGGTTATTACTTTTCAATACAGAATTGAATAAACTGGATTCTTAATATACAAATGATTATAAAAAGAAAATAAAATTAAATGCTCAAACTTACTGGCTCCAAATATCTGTGTTAAAATACTCTTCTGGTGGCTACAGTCAATATTGTAAGGTGTTTCTCCTGTTTTATTTGGTCTATAAAGCAATCTACCATCTTTTGGATTTCTTAAGAGTAATTCAGCAAGTTTACGGCTTCTTCCACGAATGGCAATATGAAGTGGAGTATCTCCTTTCTGCAATTAAGTGAAAAACTAGTAATATCTAACACGAATTCCTAAGATCATGAACAGACCGTATGTTCCATGTTGTTTCCCATGTGTTATTTAATTGAAATACATCTTTGGGCATTGTCAACATCATTAAGGCCTTAAAAGACACATTTTTCTCCCCTCTGGAAAGCATTACAACAGTTTCAGAGAAGACAAGTGAAAAGGCAGTTCTTATAATGCGACATCTAAGGCACTATCTTCTCCCTTCAACATTTACAATAATCCCTCAAGGTTCATGAAAGCTGGAGTCTCTACTTAGCAAAAAGTGCCTACTGACAAATTCAGAGACTTGTTTAGATTTGGACTGAGAGACACTGCTTGTTAGAAGTACTTCAATGTCTTCTCAGACTTCTTGAAAAAGTAAAAATTCCCTTATCACATCAAATGCACATTATTATTTATTTGCCCTAAATATAATAGTAAGAGGTTAAAAAAAAAATCAAATAAATACTCCTGTACTTAAAAGGGTTGTCGTCAAAGTAGGTAATGCGTAAGAGGACAGCAACAAAGCATTACGCTCATCCTGGGCATTCTTTAGTTAATGTCTATAAATCAAAACCAAACATCAGTAATACATCAAAAAACATTCTCTATCCTCTTTTTCAGGTATATAAAGAATTAGTATTCTTACCCCCAAAATTCTTATTCCTGACCTAGATTATTTTATTTTCATATTACTAAAAGCATGCCAATACAAACAAAAGATGAATAAATTAATGGTGGAAATTAATTTATATTTAAGTATTCTGACCTATTTAATTACTACACATATGAGAGACAAAGCTTTTTAGTATTATGGTGTATTTAATTTTTAAGCACATGGGAAGCTCTCTTTTTGTATTACCTTGAGAGCTTATCACAAATTTCTGCTGCAAAACTAAAATTATTAAATATAATAAAGTAAACAAAAAATTCTTTACCTTGTCTACAGCAGACACCTTAGCTCCTTTATCCAGAAGCAGCTCTACTATTTCAATATTTCTCATCTTGGTTGCCTTTATAAGCGGTGTTTCTCCATCCTAAATGGGAAAAGTACAAGTAATAAAAAGATCATCTCTGCATATGCAAAACTAAGCAAAACTAGTGGTAGTGTAACAAACTAAATCCCAAACTTTTAAGAGAATTTTTAAATTAAATATGTGCAGCTATATGTTACTTACACAGTAACATGTTACCAGAAAAGTCTCACAGACCCTGTATTCTACATCGATTAGAATCAGACCAAACCAGATAGATTTCTGTTAACAGCAGCATCAGACAGAGAAAGACAATATTCAGATACGATACATTTGAACAGAGACTCCTGGGAGAGGTAATTCACTGCTGTACATACTGCCTCCTCTATTTTTTTCATTCCTGCACACACAATAAATGGTGGCCTGAACTTTTACGCTTAGTAGCATCAGAAACCTCTTTGCTTCCTTTCCAGTAGCAACTGCTCTCTACTCCTTGCTGCTGGTCATGTCAGTGATGCCGAGGTAAAGTATCCACACTTTCCCTGCTAGCAGGTTTTAGTAGTAGGTGATGTTTATCAACAAGAAGTATTACTACTGCTGAAAATAAATTCTGTATTTCAGAAGAAAGTTTTGTTTTGTTTTTTTACAGTGTGCAAGGTACCAACGTTTCACTAAAAATTAATTTGGTGTTATGATCTTAAACTCACACCAGAGCTGAGAAAAGAACAAAGCAATTCCATTAAAATTATATTCATTACCTTTGTACATGTTTCAGTATCAGGGTTGCATTGCAAGATATCCCTCACCATTGTAGCATTTCCTTTCTCAACTGCCCAATACAGAGCAGTTTTATTATCCTGAAAAAAAGAAGAGTATTCAATGATAACAGTACTTTCATTCAGTTGGATTAATTTCGAAACTGTCCATAAAGTACAACCACTGTATTGAAGACAGCACAGAATATGGCAAATTTTAGCATGGCTCAGGGCAAAGGGAGACATCATCAAATCTTATCAGCACACCGGCAGAACTTCAGGAGGGAATGTAAAACTGCATGGAGAACACAAATCTATTTTAGAAACCCGTGCAAAATACACTCTACTTTGCTTTAACAATCCAAGCAGCCTCCACCTCTCTTGAAACAGTTTCCAAAACCAAATAGAAGTATTCAATTGTAACTCAAATACACAAGTTCTCTTTTTTATCCCAGTTATGTAAGTCATGTTTCTCTGCAGCATTTCAATAAATAAATAAATAAATATTTCCTATTAGAACATGGAAATGCTAACCACTTCCAGGCCTTTTAAAAAAGTTGCCATTTTGTTCTCAATTCTACAGTATAGTCTAATAAACTGTTGAACTGGCTGGTTCACCTAAAAACAAGCTGCAAAGCTGTGAAAGTAGATGGAAATTAAAGTCAATACAAAGTATCAGAATGCAAGTCAGCCCTGAATTGTATCACCGAAATGGGGAATGGTCCATCACTGCAAACCAGCTTACATCATCTTTTTTCTCTCCAGTGATGTCCAGAAGTCACCATGCCTGTAATCTTTTTACAGCCTAGTGACTGTACCACAACTCTCTCTGTTTGATGAACACTTGTGTAAGAAAGCAGGAAAGCCAAAGAGCCCCCCCGCAGGCTTCTTCCTTGCTTCTTTTACTCCCACTCATGGGCCTTGCAGCAAACTAAGTTCAAAGTCTTTCTCAACAATTTTAACAAGACTGGCCACTCCCCACCAAAAGCTTCTTGGTTTCTCAAAGATGCTCTGCACCAATGGCAGGCACTCAATCTTTGCAGCTCTCAGTGACTAGTTAATTTTGTGTTCAAACTTGGCTGAACATATGTGCCCACAAGTGATTTGCTAGCTTCAAGTGAAAGAAAGCGAGTTGGATCTAACAATAAAAGGGCTGTCTTACTCTCTGAGTAAGAGAGCTTTTGGTTGAAGAATAATAAAACAACTTAACCAAACAAAAACAAAGAAAGAAGGGGTAGGTAGAAAGCATGGAAATCAATGACAACACTGCCTAGCAGAAGAAAGGAAGTTAGTGAAGGAGACAAGAACTAAGCATAGCAACGATAACTAAACATAGCGACGGAACCGCTCTAACAACACCTAGACTCTAAGGTGCACTTCATTTCACTGCATCACTATTAAATTTTAAAATATTAAGCTTTAAAATACTACTAAGGAGTTCTTAAAGCATTTAATTATTTTGAATCTGTTTGGTAGTGTAGACGAACTATCTTCAATTTACATCTTTTAAACCAGTACACAAATTAAATGAAAAATGCTGCTTCCAAGTCATCACAATTACATGTGTCCTGTCACAAAAACTGCACACTAACATAACGTATTTTTAATGTTTGATGGGAATGTGAAATTCCTACAGAGTAGGCTGAGCAAGTTTTTAGAGCCCTGTTTTTAGAAGCACAGTATAATTGTTTGGTATTCAAATTCACATCCTATTTACGAACCTTTCTAACATTTGCATTGCTATACTTACCTGACCTCTGATATCAATATCAGCGTATTTATGGAGCAGGGCTCTCACAATTTCAACATGACCTCCTCTAACAGCCCCAATCAGTACCGTATCTCCACTCTAGAAAAACAGTGAAACAACATTGAAAATGAAATGTTGCTGTTTATCAAAAAGAAATAAAACACAGAATAATTTATAGCCTCAAAATCTACTTTATGCCTACCTACGTAAAGAAATCTGCACTCATTTTAAAAAAAAGATACAAAAAATAGTTCCATCTCTGAAAAGATGGGTATATAGAAGAAAGAAAAACTGGAGTCCTGATTCTTTTTTTCCAAATAAATGTTACATATTTATGGCAAGACAACATCACAAAAATAGATCCAGCTTAAAACCCTATCTTAAAAAATAACAGCACATATTAATGCTGAATATGAGGGAATTCAGCTGTTCTGTGTTCATAGGAAGACCAACCACTCACAGTAATAACCTTTTTGCAATCAGACAAGTAATTACTCACAGTAATAACGTCTACAATCAGACAAGAATGTCGGCTGTCTCCTTTAGATGTTTCACAGCTGACAAAAGATCTTTAAAATTCTTTAAGAATTGTATCCCTTTTTTTGTGGCGGATTTGACTGCTATCATGTTTACATGTACTATGCTGTTCTAAAGAAAAGAAGCAAAAGGCTAATTTTACCTCAAATTGATCAAAAGAAAAAGTATTTTGCTATGATAAATGAAGTTGTATATGTGTAAAACAAAGTTACAATTCTGCTTGGGGCTTCTGATTTTAACACACTTAAGGATGTGTCATAATTTCAGAAAATTAAATCCTGAACTTACCTAATACTTCCTTTACGATAAAACAGGAAAAAGAAATAAAGCTATAGCCAAGTCACAGGTGTGGAATTCAGTTAGAAATTTAAGAGTGGTAGATCCCCTGTCAATCCCAGTCATTACACACCCAGCTGCAAAACAAGGAATTTTCCTTCCCAAAATCTACTCTAGCATCTAAAATTAAGACTACTCATTGTTAGATGTATTCCTGGAACACAGTCAGCTGTACTGAAAGCTGTAATTTATCCTTTCTGGAAGCACAGGAATTCATACAGTTGTAGAATTTTGCGACAGACGAGGTGGGAAGGGACATAGCAATATATTTTCTTAAATATTTAAAGATTTGCACTGGTATGTGCCTGACATCAAATTTTTTGTCACGTGCAGCACTACAGCTCAGTATGTAACTATCTAAATCACTGACAGAGGCACCCAAGTTTAGGTATCTAACCACCTATAGCCCCAGGGGTACAGCACTTGGCCTGCCTCTGGCTCTTCAGAAAAAAACGGGTATCCACAGGACACTGCAGATAGTCCAAGGCACCTATATAAACAACCAAATAAATCCCCGAGTGGGTCGTAAGCAGATTCACACTCTGGTTGCTGCCCATACCACATACCTCTACCAAGCAATGCCTTACAGCTCAGGTACTCAGAGCACTTTACACTGTCTCAGCAGAAGGCTAAAGTCTTCCCCAATTAACATGCTAGGATGAATGAAATAAATTCTTTTTTATAATAACTATTATTTTACAATTTTAACAGCACTACCACATGAACTAATGCACAAATCCTCACCCTAAATCTGCAAGCTACTTCAGTATCAGTCTTATGGTACAAATACACAACCACAAATCATTCCCGTATCCATGGAAACTCACAATTCTAGAATCTCGAAGATTTACCTTCACACAGCATTATTTGCTACTTAAGGTACTTGGCAAAACAGCAATGCATAAAAGTACCTGTAGGTGGCAGAAAAATTAGAAAGCTAGAAAAAACATGTACTCACATTTGCATCTGCTGGTATTTTAATATATGGTGTTATTATAATATATAAAGCCACAATCATGATGAAAATTTACTCACTCTATCAGGAATGTTCACGTAAGTTCCAGCATCAAGAAGATCCTGAACAATTTCAGTATGCCCCTCCTTTGATGCAATCATCAAAGCTGTATTTCCATCTTTATCTGTTAAGTTTACATTTGGGTTCCTTTTCAGTATTTCTTTTACTGAGTCAGTATAGCCACCCTTCACTGCTACAATAAGTGCAGTCATAGAATTCTTGAAACAAAACCAAGAGATTTATCACACAGTGGATATAGCAATCATCGTTATGTCAGCAGTTTAAATAACAGAACACTAATATTACTTTCTTAACCATCCAAATGTTACTTCAAGTTTGGTTTAAAGTGCATTTACTATACTTTTTTTTGCCTTTTTTTTTTTTTAACGAAATCAACTAAGTACTGTAGAACACTCCAAATGCAAACAGTAAAGCTGACATCAGTTTAATCTAACTCGTGGTTGGCACATGCATGGTAAAACAATTTTCTTGTCATATGGGAACACAATATTATCTGAGCTCACAGGTCTGCCCATACCACTCACAAGGAAGAGTTTTTGAAGAACTTTACAAATAATTGTATAATACTACAAGCTGTCCTAATTTTCCACTTAAAACGCTTGCCAAAAGAAAAAATTTAAAAAAAAAAAAAATCAGTAAAAGTGTCTTGTACAACAAAAAATTAAAATTTCTTATATTTAAAAACAATGTGGAACTGAAACCTTCTAAAAATGTTCAACTTCTTAAAAGGCACAAAAGCCTTTTTTTGTTTTCCAACAGATGCCTTGTGTTTGATTTACTTTTCAAAAAGCATTGAGGAATAAGTGGTTTAACGTACCAGGCTTGGGTATAGATTGAATTTTGATAGTGTTAACGTTCGGAGAACAATAACCTAAATTAATTTATGTTCATTAAAAATTAAGCTTTACAGAAAAGAGCATCAACTGTCAATCCTGCTCTCTACTTATCTAATATTTTTAGTAAAAAGCACAGAGAAATTCAAATAACACTCGTGTAGTTTGCAGACAGTAATATATTCCAACATCAACATTTCATCATTTCATGTATTTCTTGCTGTTTGTATTATAAAATAGGACACACAGATGCATGCACCCGCTCCTTATCACTGGAAAACAAGTTGCTACTTACAGCTCCTTCTTGATCAACATCAGCTCCCATTTGCAGCAAGTATTTCACACACTCCAAATGACCTTTCCTTGCTGCCCAAACCAGTGGAGTGGTTCCATACTGCAAAAATATTATAATATTTTATCATACTGCTCCCTGTACTTAGTATCCCCTATAGTCTAGCATTCACCCTAAGCTTTATGGCTTTAGTCTTACAAAGATATAACTGAGTCTGGTGGGTTAACACAAGCATTTGAAAAGCCATTTTAACTCTTTATTTGTAGATGATAGCTGTAAGAATTATTTTGCTATGCAGCCTAGGATAGCAAGGTTTCCAATAGTTCAAAACCAGAAATATGCTCCATTTAAATAAGTGTTCACAGCCATCTTTAGTATATTATGGAAAAACCTCTTGCAACTATAATGACTTAATTATAGCACACAAAATATAATCTTATAGGCAAAATATAACAGGAGGTGTTTTTTCCAGTCAGACTCTTTTTTTTTTTTAAATAAAAACTTTTACAAGGAATGCAGCATGCATTAAAATCCAGCATTACATGAATATAACTTACCTTGTCAGAGCAGTTCACTTTAGCTCCATACTGCAGTAAGAGATGTACTATATCTGAGTGGCCCCGGCCTGCTGCCCAAATAATTGGATAAACACTGTATTGCTTAAAAGTAAAAAAGAAATACGAATAAAGTCATAGTCTTGATTATTTTTCAGGAACAATACTTATAATGCTACCAGAGATGATAAGCAGAGAGAAGGAGGAACATACAGAAATAAATCTAACTATGGGTCAATAACTATCACCTAGCATACTGTCTAGATGATGTCTAGGGAAACGTCTACCATTCTGAATAAATTTTGTTTTCTAACTCCTTAAACAAGGTTTAAAATTTCATATCCTCATCTCAACACACACATCTGTAAAGTAAGAGAGAAATAACAGCCAGCTAAGCAACATCCCTAAGTAATCAGGGCTGCAGCTCAGTCAGGCCATGCACGTGAACCAGATTAAATTAACAGCCAGAAAGGTAAGTCACTAGTGTTCTTCTGGGATTGCTCCCTGCTGCTTCAAACACCACAGACCGGACAGTATAAACAAACTGCTCATTCAAGTCACAACATGCTTATACAAAGTGCTTATAAAATTAAATAAACCTCAGTATCTTATTTTCTAGTTCTCTCTCGCATGTACAGTTCATATTTATATAATCTAGTTCATTTGGTAACTACTACAAAACAATTAAAACAAATTATTGCTTCCAAACTGCACACATTAGTTACTCCATTAACTTACACAAGCACAGAAAAATGACAACTGTTATACCAGTAGCATTAGATATGCTAATTATATTTTCTATTATTTCCTCTCCAGCTAATTTTAATCTTATTAAGAGCTACATGTTCAACTGCTTTAACTAAAAAAAAATCCAAAACAATTAAAACCACTGGATATTATATGGATTCTTAAAGCAATTCCTTTATTAACAAAGGACAGTGATTAATATTGTATTGTAAAAAAACGCAAAATTAGTGTACAATTCAGGACTTAAACCACTCCTCCTCCCACATGTTTTAAGACTAAAGCTTACCATTCCTGTGATGTTTGGATTTGCTCCTTTCTCAAGCAGTAGTTTAGCTACTTCGGTACGGCCTTTATATGATGCCCACATCAGGGCAGTCCATCCTCCCTGGCAAGCACAATTTAAAAACAAAACAAATCCTCTTTAGAAACCTAACAGCGAGTTTAATTTTGTATTTATCCTAGGCTGTTTTACAAGTCCAAAACATAACAAGGACTAATCACACAACCTTGTAATCATATTTATCTAATAAACATGTGTGAAACCACCAATTTCCTGGTAAAAGCAAAGCTAGGGAAAATATTGCCCCCCAAACATTCGTGAACTTGCAGTAAACACAGAGCTCAGACTTCAAGTGCATCACTGGACAAGCAATCCAAAATGAAAGCACTATCTTAGAACAAGTCTGGAATCCAAATCAGTTAAACTTAACAGTTTATGTTTTATTTCTGTAACAGATCCCTGGCCTTCATAAAGTAAGTATGTAATGACCTGCAGGAAATCCAATGTCCTCTTAAGGGATCACTAAGAGCAATTAACTTAAAACCCCATCGGTGCATTTAGTTTGTAAACTAGCAGACAAGGAGCTTTCCCGTTCTAAGGCAATCAAGGGGGTAGGTAACCAAAATTAGTTTTAAACTAAGAGCTTGCTTCTGGTAATTAAAAGCTCAATTTTTGTATGTACCTTTACAATACACTTCAGGGGATATAAAAGATCCTTCTCAGACTGACACAGGCCCAGATTTCAGTCCCTGGCCATGTGGATGTACTCATCGTTACACTGTTACAAAAAAGCTGCATCAGTAGGACACCGCAAGATGCCTCGGCCTTCAGAATGGGACTTCAATTAAAGGAAGCGCTTGAGCTCTCCCCTATGGTTCTCCATAATCTAATTTAAGCAGAATAAAATCAGTCCTTGTGGGTACCTAATTCTCTCTTCAGCCATTGGAGAGAAGCCTGCAGCTCTTCAGAGACATCTAACCTTTGTTTAGTGGATAAGGGAAAGGCTGTGGATGCAGTGTGCTTGGATTTCATAGAATCATAGAATGGTATGAGTTGGAAGGGACCCCAAGGATCACAGAGCTCCAACCCCCTGCCACAGGCAGGGCCACCAACCTCCAGGCCTGGATCTACACTAGGTTGCCCAGGGCCCCATCCAACCTGGCCTTGAACACTTCCAGGGACGGGGCATCCACCACCTCTCTGGGCAGCCTGTTCCAGCACCTCACCACTCTCTCTGTAAAAAACTTCCCTCTAATATCTCATCTAAACCTTCCTTCCTTTAGTTTTAATCCATTCCCCCTTGTCCTGTCATTGTCTATCCTTTTAAAAAGTTGAATCCCCTCCTGCTTATAAGCTCCCTTCAGGTACTGGCAGGCTGCAATGAGGTCCCCCCACAGCCTTCTCTTCTCCAGACTGAACAAGCCCAGCTCCATTAGCCTCTCTTCGTAGGGCAGGTGCTCCAGCCCTCTAATCATCTTTGTGGCCCTCCTCTGAACCCTCTCCAACAGTTCCACATCCTTCTTGTATTGGGGGCCCCAGATCTGGACACAGTACTCCAGATGGGGCCTCACGAGGGCAGAATAGAGAGGGACAATCACCTCCCTGTCCCTGCTGGCCACCCCTCTTCTGATGGAGCCCAGGATACCATTGGCCTTGCGAGCTGCAAGAGCACACTGCTGGCTCATGTTAAGTTTCTCATCTACCAGAATCCCCAAGTCCTTCTCAGCAGGGCTACTCTCAAGAAGCTCTTCTCCCAGTCTGTATCTATGTCTGGGATTCTTCCGGCCCAAGTGCAACACCTGACACTTGGCAGTGTTGAACCTCATTAGGTTCACCCGGGCCCATCTCTCCAGCCTGTCAAGATCCCTCTGGATGGCTTCCTGTGTCAACCACACCACTCAGCTTGGTGTCATCCTCAAACTTGCTGAGGGTGCACTCAATTCCATCATCGATGTCATTGACAAAGATGTTAAAGAGAACCGGTCCCAAGACAGACCCCTGGGGGACACCGCTTGTCACCAGCCTCCACCTGGACATAGAACCATTGACCACCACCCTTTGGCTACGGTCTGTTAACCAGTTTCTTATCCACTGGATGGTCCACCCATCAAATCCACATCTTTCCAATTTAGAGATAAGAATGTGATGGGGGACTGTGTCAAAGTCCAGGTAGATGACATCGGTTGCCTTCCCTTTATCTACTGATGCTGTCACTCCATCACAGAAGGTCACCAGATTGGTAAGGCACAACCTTCCCTTGGTGAAGCTGTGCTGGCTGTCCCGGATCACATGCTCTTCCCTCATGTGTTCCAACATGTCATCCAGAAAAAAACCTGTGTGCTCCAGGTGAGGCTCAAACTCACAACCTCGGCATTGCTCAGCTTTAGTGCTGCTGTGTAAGTACTGCGCGCTAACTGATTGCGCCACTGGAGCCCTAAAAAAAAAAAATTCAGCAAAGCCTTTGTCACTGTTTCCGACAGCATTCTACTTGAGAAACTGGCTGCCACTGGCCTGGATAGGCACAGCCTCTGCTGGGTAAAAAACTGGCTGGATGGCCAAAGAGAGGTGGTTAATGGATCTAAATCCAGCTGCAGGCTGGTCACAAGCAGTGTGCCCCAGGGCTTTGTCCTGGTTCCAGTTCTTTTCAGTATCTTTATCAGTGACCTGGGTGAAGGGATCGAATGTTCCCTCAGTAAGTTTTCAGGTGACACTAAGCTGGGAGGAAGTGTCGATCTGCCTGAGCATAGGGAGGCTCTTCAAAGGGATCTGGACAGGCTGGATCCATGGGCTGAGTCCAATGGGATGAGGTTCAACAAGACCAAGTGCAGAGTCTTGCACATGGGACGTAACAACCCCATGCAGCAATACAGGCTTGGAGAAGAGTGGCTAGAAAGCTGTCAGGCAGAGAAGGACCTGGGGGTGTTGGTTGACTGTAGACTTAATATGAGCCAACAGTGTGCCCAGGTGGCCAAGAAGGCTATTGGCATCTTGGCTTGTGTCAGAAAGAGTGTGGCCAGCATGTCCAGGGAAGTGATTATTCCCCTGTACTCGGCATTGGTGAGGCTGCACCTTGAATACTGTGTTCAGTTTTGGGCCCCTCACTACAAGCAAGACATCGAGGTCCTGGAGCGTGTCCAGAGAAGAGCAACCAGGCTGGTGAAGGTACTGGAGTGCAAGCCTTATGAGGAGCAGCTGAAGGAGCTGGGAATGTTTAGCCTGGAGAAGAGGGGTTGAGGGGAGACCTTATCGCTCCCTACAACTATCTGAAAGGAGGCTGTAGAGAGGTGGGTGTTGGTCTCTTTGCCCAAGTGACAGGTGATAGGATGAGGGGGAACAGCCTCAAGCTGTGCCAGGGCAGGTTCAGATTAGACAAAGTTCTTCACCAAGAGTGTGATCAGGCACTGGAACAGGCTGCCCAGGGAGGTGGCTGAGTCACCATCCCTGCATGTACTTAAAAGATGGGTAGATGAGGTGTGCAGGGACATCGTTTAGTAGAGGACGGGTATGGTTGGACTCGATCTCAAAGGCCTTTTCCAACCTAGTGATTCT
The DNA here is from genome assembly GCA_020800305.1 of Porphyrio hochstetteri. NCBI lineage: Eukaryota > Metazoa > Chordata > Aves > Gruiformes > Rallidae > Porphyrio > Porphyrio hochstetteri. The sequence continues at coordinate 109,192,542 of CM036907.1, forward strand.
GTGATTCTGTTCATTATGTAAGCAACTTCAGTAAATGCTTTAGGTGGACTGAACTATAGTGCCCACTTTCCAAACAAAAATTTAGCAAGATGAAGAAAAACAAATTCTAGGATACTAAGAACAAGGACTGCTATGTGAACAATCATAGTTGTACAGAGAAAAAGTAAAGATGGACAGGTATCTTCCGGGAAAACAGAACATTTATTTTACCAGAATACATTAAAAACAAACAAACAAAAGAAAACTACCAAACCCCACCATCACTAGAAAAAAAGAACACTAACTCCCCCTCCCACAAAAAATCACCCTCACAAACTGTTCATCAGTTTAGCTTTGTTCCGATAAATAAATAAATAAAATTTAAAAAATAAAATAAAGCAGGCCTATGAAACAAGTTGCCTGTATTAACAGTAAAGCAAGTATTTTACAGCTGTAAGTATTTAAATATATATTATTTTCCATGTTAACAACATTGAGTATATAATTTAAGAATTTCAAAAGCCCTTGATTTTACAGACCCAAAAATCTCCAACACCCAATAGACAACACATACCAAGTCCCGATGCTCCAAACTGACATTATAATTGAGTAGCTCTGCTACAATAGCTGCGTGTCCTTCTTTAGCTGCTGAAATAAGAGCTGTCCAGTTATCCTAGAAGAAAATATTTTACAACCATATTCAATATTTCAATAAAATAACCGTGGTTTTCAAGCCTTTAGCCCACAACACAATGACCACAACTCCTTTAAAAAAAAAAGCTATCCTTTAAAAAAGAAAAATATATTCACAGACTGCAAGGTCTACATGCGAAAATACAGACCATGAGCTACTCCAATTATCTCCCCTCCTCCCCTGTATCCATCACACTCTGCTCCCCAGTTCACTGCAGGTTAACTTATTAAAAATTTTGTTGAGGAAACACAACCTACAACATTTAGAGAATGAGGTAAAGACTCTCAGAACTGCTGCATGGGGATGAATGGCAACCAAGACCACAGAATACAGATCTAGCAAGGGGCTGATATGTACAGGGGAATTTGGACCTCAGCTTTTTAGATTTGTGATCATTTCAGGAGGCATTTCCCCTTGCATTACATTTATCTTCCATCCACTGCTCAAACCACGTATAGGTATGGACTAATGTTTTATGAGCTATGCACATATAAATATAGCGGCAGTTCATATGGTAACTGTTCTTCCTGTATGTATAGAAACCATTACATTTATAGCAGATGTAATAAAATGTCTAGAAATAGAGATATTTTTCTTTTTTCCCCCCCCCTCACAGAAGGTTTCATACCAGACCTTTCCTGGATGTTTACACTGCTGCAATTAAACTAACTGCAGAAAAAAACTCCACAAGCAACACCCTTTTCCTGTTTATCCCACTTCACTGGAATACAAAGGCCTTTCAAAACCGTTCAACAACACTTCTGTCCTACCCATGCTTTCAGGGCATTTTTGACCTAGACTCAACCTGCTTTGCAAAGACAGGAAGACAATTTATAAATCTGGAAACCCTACTCTATCACTGTTCAGGCTTTCACCTGATACAACCCTTTAACCTAAATTCCCTCTCAGTATTTATTGAAAAACACCAAAATTGAGGAAGAAAAAAAATTAAATTCTGACACACCACAACATCACTTGGACCCCTCTTTGATGCTCTATTTCTTTATTCTGTCTATCTTTTTATAAAGTCAAGTATTACCAATCCTAAATTCCCAGAAGAAACAACAGCAGCAGCATTCGGCAGGGACCCTCACATATTTAAAACCATCTTAAATATCCCTATTCTTTACAAGGAATCAAATCAGAAAAATACACAGCCAAGCAATTTTGGATAAAATTTCTCTTATATGTCATCATTTTCCACTTTTATTTTTCCCCTCATCACTCACCTAAATACCTTTTCTTTGCCTGCCTCTTGAAATTTCTTCTTCCTCTACTGTTAGTTACCATCACATAGAGCACTAATACTTACTGCATCTTCCAAGTTGCAATTAGCTCCCTTCTTGAGTAGTTCCTGGACAATTTCTAAATTGCCTTGCTCAGCAGCCAACATGAGTGGAGTCTGGCCATTCTGAAATTAAAACAATAGGAAAACTGATGCATTGGAAGTGATACAAATGACACACAGACATCAACAATAAAAGGCTAAAAACTACAACAGAATGAGAAGTTGTTTCCATTGTTTCTGGTTTTTAATTGCCAGTGGGAAACAGTGAGGAGGACTGGTTTTCAAACCACATGGTAAACTTTAAAAATGGAAAACATGATACTAAACCCTGGCCCATAAAAGATTAAAAAAACCGAATAAGAAACCAAACAAAACTCACATATTCATTTTAGATATTAAACATGGCTACCAATTTGCAGAGGGAAATCATGCCCATGTCTAAGTTTATGGTGTTACAACTATACATTATATATATTCAAAATGATACCTTCCCTTTTAGATCCTAAAGTATATTTTGCATCAACAAGCAGCAGTATTTAGGAGTAGCCCTGAAAAACAAATTAAAACTCTCAAAAAATCAAGAGAAAGGAAAATACTGCTTTCTGGAAGAGAACAACTCTCTTCAGGGGAGAGAGCAGTTAAAACTTCTGCTCTTTAAGATGTGTCCTTTATACACAAGTTAGTATTTTGGCAATACACATGCCAAGCGATTTGGGAAATCATTCCTGACCAATGTGACTATCTTCTGTGATGACATCATTGGCTCAGCGGATGAAGAGCTGAGACATGCCTTACCCCACCTCTGGCAAGAATTTAGACACTGCCTCCCAAAACTTCCAGGCAACCTGATGGAGTACAAACTAAATTAACAGACAGTGAGGCGGTCTGAAACTGGCTGAACTGCTGGGCTCTGAGGGTTGTGATCATTGGCACAAGATCCAGCTGGAGACCAGTCCACAGGGATTGACACTGGGGTCCTGTTTAACCCCTTCATTAAGGGCCTGGGCAAGGAGACAGAGTGCACCCTCAGCAACTTTGCAGCGGACAGAAAGTTGGTTGATGCAACAGATGCCTGTGCTGCCATCCAGAGGGACCTTGAGAAGCCAGAGAAACGAGTAGATGGGAACCTCACTGCAGTGAGTGTACAGCTCTACGGAGCTGCACTGGGTGTCCGCGAAGAGAGGCGGGACTGCCTGACACCAGACATGGCCAATTCCAGCTCACTCCAACCAACCCACCACAGAACACAGGACTAGATAATCTCCAGAGGTCCCTTTCAAACAGTGCTTTAGCAATACACGCAAAAATCCCTATTTTAGCATGAGTATTCTTCTTACCTCCTTACAATTACTATTGTTATTGCTGCAATTGTTTTCCATAGGCAGGTAACATAAAAGCATAATACACACCAAAGTATCCCAGGCAAGAGGAGGTTGCGGATGGGAAAATGATAGCCTCCTGTAAGAAGTGTCATACAAATATAGACTGGCTCTAGTAGTCTAAGACAGACATAAAACTTTTCTACAGAGGTACTCGAAGCACCCTTCCCTTTTTGCTAGGAGATTCTCAAATACAGCTTCAATATCTTGGCAAATCATGAAGATTTCACCAACTCAGAAGCAAAAGACAATTACTGTGCCTGTGGCATCCAAATTAACTCTCAGAAGTTGTCCAAGAGTCTATACAATCTACAAACACTAAATTTTTATATTTCTCACAAGCACAGAGTACTGTGTACCTGGACACAGAATCACAGGGGTTGGAAGGGACCTCGAGAGATCATTGGGTCCACCCCCCCTGCCAAAGCAGGCTCCCTAACTCATATTGCACAGATAGGCGTCCAGACAAGTCTCGAATATCTCCAGAGAAGGAGACTCCACCACCTCCCTGGACAGCCTGTCCCAGGGCTCTGTCACCCTCACTGTGTAAAAGTTCTTCCGCATGTTGGTGCGGAACTTCCTGTGCTCCAGTTTACAGCCATTGCCCCTTGTCCTATTTCCACAGATGACTGAAAAGGGGTTGGCCATTTACCCCTGCATCCCATACTTAAGATATTTATAAACATTAATTAGGTCCCCCCTCAGTCTTCTTTTCTCCAGGCTGAACAGCCCCAGCTCACTCAGCCTTTCCTCATAGGGGAGATGTTCCAGGCCCTTCATCATCTTCGTAGCCCTTCCCTGGACTCTCTCCAGGAGGTCCCTGTCCTTTTTATACCAGGGAGCCCAGAACTGGACACAATACTCCAGGTGGGGCCTGACCAGGGCAGAGGAGAGGGGGAGGATCACCTCCTCCTGATGCACCCCAGGATCCTGTTGGCTCTCTTAGCCACCAGGGCACACTGCTGGCTCATGGCCAACCTGTCATCAACCAGGACCCCCAGGTCCTTCTCCACAGAGCTCTTCTCCAGCAGGTTATCCCCCAGCCTGTACTGATTCAAGCGGTTATTCCTTCCCAGGTGCAAGACTCTACAGTTGCTTTTGTTGAACCTCAATGATTGATAAGTATTGGAATATTCAATTAGAAAGGGCCACACCTGTATCTTTTTAGGGAAATCATTCAGTGGTGTTATCTCACAGATTAACTCTCATAGAGTCTGTGAGGAAATGAGCAGAAAGACACATTAATGTAAAATGGAGGCTGTTAGGATCAAATTATCACATGAATCAAGTATCTATCCTTACCTGTTAAGTAATCAATGTATCTGGTACGAGAGAGAACTCACACTGGTGAAAGGACATGCAGAGAAAATGCAGAGACTGAGACTCCACTTAACTGAAACTGTTGGTGTTAATCCAACAAATCCATCCATACACAAACCGAATGGAATATCACAGGTTTTCTGGCAACTGATCACGGTTGAGATATAAAGGGTTGGCAACAATGTGGGTAATCCATCCTACCATTGAACAAGTCACTGCAGCCAGGGAGGTCCTGGCACTAGCAAACCTTGGCTTGCCAGCAATCTTAAGACTACTCTGCTGGCATATCGCCTTTTGATTTTACCAAAAAAAAAAGATGCCTCAGCAGTTCCAAAACTGCAAACAGAATTGCACTCAATGCCACTGAATTCCAATGAAGAGCTAGCACTTAACAAAACCTCTATCATCAATATGTATGAACAGTCCCCTACCCTTCCATGGGTTTAAAACCAATGCAAACCATACATGTCTTCAGAAATTACCTTCTCTGATGCAGCATCTCCGAAGACTGAAAAAAATCAAGTGTCAGGGAAATGATCTTTGCAAAAAAGGCAGTTACCAAAACCCAGAGTGCACTTAGTCCCATGAAGACGACAAGAATAGTTTAGAAAAAATGAAGGAGGCATTGGCACTGTTGATAAAGTCAATGCAGATTATCTGCCTGATTTTTGCCATGTTGTTGAGAAGAATTACTAGCAGAGGGAACAGGCTATTCCTCTTCTCAAACACACAGCATGCCAGGTTCACGTGCACATTCTGAAAAGTAAAAGTTCTCCCACCTCAAATACCTCGGTATATGCACATACACAACATGAAATAAAGATGCTGACAATAGAAACCAGATTCATACCTACAGTAAGGTTAAATTCTATACATTGTTTTCACATCACTCAAAAAAATCATACAAATGTATCTCAAAAACACTCTTTCCATCTTATGCAGGTTTAAACAAATAATGCAACAGAATGTGCAGTTTACAAGAATTATTAAGAAACCCCAAAACACACCCTCCCAATTAAAAAAACCCAAAGCCCCCACAAACAAAAAAACGTGTATGAATTGGAAAGTCAAGTCTTGCACACACTATGGGGTAAGTTAAAAAACCAGACTGCCAGACAAAATGTGTCCTGGTCAGCTGCTCACAGTAACTGGTGCTCTACTGAGGTGGTTTGATTCAGGGCTAACACCAGCAACACCCAGAACCACGACACAGAAAGTGCCCTCAGCAGACTGCCCCAAACTAGGGAGAACCGACCCCATGCAACAGTACAGGCTAGGGACTGCCTGCCTGGGGAGCCACACAGCAGAAACAGGCATGGGGACCTGATGGACAAGAGGGCTGTGAGTTAGCAGTGCACCCCTGCATCAAAGGCAAACCAAATACTGGGCTGCATTAGCAAAAGCACAGCTAGCCCCTCTGCTCAATGACTGGTGAGGCTGAATCCAGATACAGTGCCCCATTTTGGGCTCACAATAGTCCCAACAACAGAGAGGTGGACAAAATGCAGAGTCCAGCAATGGGCTCACTTAGATGGGTATGAGACTGGAGCATAGGACATGGAAGCAGAAACTATTCAGTGTGGAAAACAAAATAGTAAGGGGGGCAGGGGGAATCCACATCAGCCTTAAACTACCTAAAAGTAAGTAAAGTCTTCAAAGAGAATGGCAGATTCTTCTCAGAAATTCACAACAAAAAGACAAGAGTCAGCAGGAAAGGATATTTCAAAATGCAAGAAAGCTGTTTTTAACCATGCTTCGTTTAAGCACTGAGGCATCATCTAGAGAGCTTGCAGGTTCTCCATCCTTGAAGACTTTCAAACTTTGCTCAGTTAAGTCTCTGAGCAGCTACAAAGCTAGCCCTGCAGTTAGGAGGAGATTGAATCCAATGAACAACAGACATCCCTTACACACTGATTTTCTTCTCTGAACATGCTACATAAGTCAACGTGTTTCCAATTCTACAACACTGTTCATGAAATCAGAAATAAAACAAAAAATTATGATACAAGCTCTACATCCAGATGAAAGAAAAGCCCAGATGCTTACAAACCAGAAGCATCTACTATAAAAGGTGAAATAGATTAGTCAAGTTCTGTAAACTTATTTGCAAAATATACATAAACGTAACAGTGCATCAAGATTAAGTGAATTTTAAAAATTTTGCAAAAAAATGTAATCACCACCAACAAACATTTGCATGAATCAAACCTCTCAAGAAACTCCCAGGAAGCTTTAGTACCATGAAGCCACAGCACATATGCTTAAATTGCTCATGGTGATATGCTCAAAGCAGACTAAATCAAATGACAAAGCAGCAGCTAATGACTATCCCAGAACAATCCACGTTTCAAGTCTCTACTGTGTATCAAGACTTCTGTGTAATCCTAGTAAAGTCACTTAATCCTCCTGATTACATCCAGACTTACCTTTTGGATACATATCTTTTCACTCTGGTGAACATCTGCTCAGAGTAAATCACAAAATATGCACTAATTTGGATCCTACAACAAAGTTTCTCTTGCCTGGAAACCAGGACATGGGGAAAGAGTTGTTATCATCCCAAGTTTCATCCCAAAATGGACAGGGCAAGAATGCACACACAGTTGGATCTGTGAACTAATAAACAATTCCTAGCTGCATAAATACAGATATAACCTCCACCCACAAAGTAAGAATGGAGCCACATTTGCCAGCTTAGAAGAACACTTGGAAAACAAATACAATGAAAAATGCTGAGGTGCTCACAGGGACTGAATACTGTGTTTAGTCTGTGCAAATGTAAACAATCAGTAAAGTAAAATAAATCAGAAATCCATATACGAAATAACCAGTGTGATCTCACCAATTATTACTTCTTTAACTAATAAGCTGCAATATGAAACTGACCTTTCCAAAAGTAGTCTTACCTCATTTCTCTCATCTACATCCCTGCATTTCTCAAGAAGTGCTTTCAGAGCAGGAACATTTCCTTCTTCTACGTAGGTCAACAGACTCTGGCTCATCAGACTTGCCATCTTCACGCAGTATTTAAAATGTTTCTATGAGAAAGCTTATCTGTTTCAGAGGAAAAAAAAAAACCTTAAGCAAAAGCTGTAAGAATTAACTTTAACATTAGAAAGCATGACTTGTACGTGGCAATAGATTATTGGCTGGGTACTAATACCTGCTTTCTCCTCAACAAAATGCTGTGGTGACAGGTGCACTGAAATACACTACATTTCCATGAAAAGTCAATTACTTAATCTTTCTAGTTCTTAGAAAACTACAGAAATTATTCTAATTTTTAGGTACTGTCTAAATATTTCTTTTAAATGGAATGCCTAATAGTCTTTCATTTGCATACTTTGTCTGCATACATAACATTATGGGAACACCTGTATAGCTTACATATATATACACACACTTTATGTATACTAGTTATTTACAACATAAACCCCTTCCCCTCTATGCGCATAATCAGAACACTGAGACTATTCAGCATTATGAAATACAGTCATAATATCTAAATTGCAGCCATATGGAACTTTGACAAACACCATTTAATAAATCAGCCATCACCAACTTGATCCAGACATGCCTGAATGTGATGGCACATTGTTAACCCACTAGTCAAATTTAACATAGCTTCTGTTGTCTGATTACATGTTCTAACCTCTAACATGCAAGTATTAAGACATTCTAAGAAGCTGTGGGCTAGCAAGTTCTGCAAAACAGCAGTATCATAGCAGTAACTGTATATGAGTATGGCTCCAGAGGCTGAATTGTTCATTGCATCTAAAGTAAGCTTCACTGGATGCACAAGTTGTGGGGCTAAACATAGGATGGCACCCATCCCCACTGTTTTTCTCCTCACCAGCAGATGACATGACTGCTCTCTTCCTAGATTTTCTTGCATAATAGCAGTGTAACAGCAGAGGAGAAGCTGCAGTTTAGTGTCAGCTAAATCCTACTCCTCAGGCTATTCTCTACCAGGCAGAAACCACAGTCCAGTGGCTTTCCCAGGATCTAACATTTATTCTCACATAAAAGCAGCCAGTGAATTTCTCTACACTTGCAAGTGAAATGGAACATTAGTCAAAAAGAGATGAAAGGAAGCTGTCAGGAACATCAGTATGCTTAGCACAGACAGGTTTGATTTAAATCTCTAAATCAAAACTAACAATCTAGCTCTGCTTTAAAATTGCTTGCACAGACTGTAGCACTATCACACCACTCTTTCTCCTTTAAGCAAGTTAAGTGTATATGGACAAACATGCTGTTGTCAGGATATATTAGACAACCTGGGTACATTAGAAGAACTTCAGGTACACATGAACATCTAATGACAAAAGAAAGCACAACCTACATGTATTTTAGGTATGTGAACAGAAGAACACGGGAGAGGGGGAGCACTGTGACTCCCACTATTAAACCTGGGCTTAATATCCACGTAGCAGCATAAGGGACAAAATCCAAAGGGGATTTAAGCATCTGAACACTTCACATGCCAATGTTCACATACCATGTAAAAATAGTAAAATCCAATCATATCATTTGGACATGATTTAAAATCCAAACCTAAAATCAGTTTAAAAAAAAAAAAAAAGATTTGACACATGAAGCCCAGCAACAGTTTTACCATGGACTGCACAAACAGCCAGCCTCTCCTGCAAGACAGTTACAAAGAACACAAAAGGTCTATCATGTTTACTACACAGTATTTTGTACCATCATACAAAGGGGGTGAGCAGTACAACAGTGGTGTCATGCCACTGTCTATTTTTTTCAGTACAAGGAAGCGCTAATTCAGAGGTTGCAAGCTCAAAAAAGCCCCACTAAACCACATAAAAAAATTAAAGGCTGAAAAGAAACAGTGACTATAGTGACTCAGTGCCCACATGTAGGCTCCTACTGCTATTTCAGACACAAAAATACCAGAAAATTCAGAATCTTGCCTAGCATCCAGCTGCCAGAACAGCACACCTCCCTTACGGCCTGCACTGGTGTCTTACAGCCCCATGCAGGTGTCTTGAATGTTCACGGGCACCAAAACCAACATGAGATCGTCACATGTGGGCACCTGAATTCCTCCCATCAGCTTTTACATAAGCCAACAGAAATTAATGAAATCTGGCTTGCCATTAGCTCCACTGCTACTACTGACATTTTCTGACTTCTCCAAGCAGTGTCCCAGCTTCTCTCCTGCAGCTGTACCTTTACAGCCCCATGCTATTATCCGTAACAAATACTAAATAGAAAACCATATTACAAATCATCACCAAAACACATCTACAATGCCTCACCAAGTGAGCTATAACCTGCAACTGCTATAAAAATTTCACCAATTAATTCTTAGCTGGTGTGAAAAGGAAAAGAATATTCAGCGTTGCTTCCTCCTCAAAGTATGATTCCTCCCTTGATGTTCCCCCTACTGCCGTATTTTGCAAAGGCAAAGGCAGCCCTGCTGCTCTGCAGATAAGCATCCTGCTTCAGAAATCATTACTTGAGCTCCCGGTTATCGAGACAGGCAGCTTCTACCTCAATGTAGATCTGATCCTTAGAGGCAACTTAAACCTTTGACTAACAGCAAAATACCTGATACTAAAGAATATATCTAGAGCTGCGCTTGCAACTCCATGTTAATGTTACTTTTTAAAAACAATAAAAGCTTTGTAGGGGTGAAACACTTTGTCACCTATGCTTCACTGTCACACAATATCCATCTGCTCCTTAGCATTAATAATAGTCTATTTTATAAAAGCAAGAACAAAATAAAATACAGTAATTATGAATTTTATACCCTCGTGCTTTCATGGGAGGTTATAGAGAGGTAGGTGATGGTCTCTTCAGCCAGGTGACAGGTGATAGGACAAGGGGGAATGGCATGAAGCTGTGCCAGGGCAGGTTTAGATTGGATGTTAGGAAAAAATTTTTTACTGAAAGAGTTGTCAGGGCCTGGAACAGGCTGCCCAGGGAGGTGGTCGAGTCACCTTCCCTGGATGTGTTCAAAAAAAGGGCAGATGAAGTACTTCGGGATATGGTTTAGTTTAGTATGTGAATGGTTGGACTTGATGATCTTAAAGGTCTTTTCCAACCTTATTATTCTGTGATTCTGTGATTTGCCACTTTTCAGACAAGCTTCTTAGAGCATCCAAAAGATTAAAATCATGGGAGGGCCTTAGGGAAGCGCTGTTTAGGGAGTCACTAACAGAAATTTCCACTTAAAAATGCAACCTGAGTTCACCAGCTTAATCTATGTGCTAGTATTCTTCTCATCCTTCAATAAACCTGGCAAAATAAAAAAATACGCCTCTCCCCAAATCTTCCCCCCTCACCAACAAACATGTAAAAAAGATTGATGTTAAGGTTTTGGGAAGTTTTCTTTCTCCTCCCCCCCTCCAAGAACAACAAACATGCCTGAAAGCAGGCTGAAGTTCATTCACAGTATTTTTGCTCATGCCGGCAACTCAATATAAATAGAGCACAGCTGCAGTGCACCTGTTTATTAAATAAGATTTATGTGGTTATGCTATGATGATTACAGACTATACTCAAAAGTCCATATGGGTGCTGGACACTACATGGTGATTCCTTTCAGTGCTTAAGATCTCTTTTAAATTATCATTAAGTGCTTTGAACCAAGACCCTGAGGTTCAGTCTCTAGCTAGCTAAGTAACTCAATTTTGGCCCCTCAGTGGAAGAAACTCCTGAAAAATATATTCATACACTTCTGAAAACAAGCAACTCCCTCCAAAACCCCCAACAAAATAGAGGTTATCCTGTGCCAAATTTCACAACTCATAAAGGAAAAAACAGTACCACTCAAGAACATCCAATACATATCAGGACATGCAGTCCTTAAACATTAAATTAACAGTATTTATTTTCTTCTGTTAGACAGCAGAAGTATTTTCACAGTCTGTAGCAAAACTTTAAATTAAAACCAGGGGCCCATTTGGATTTTTCATTCACAATCCAAGCTTCCAAGCTTGGAAATCTCACAGTGCCCTCAGGCAGCAAATCCTGGCATTCACGAAGAGTAACTCCACACCAAGAACTATGAAAAAGTGTGTTGAGAGCACAAATGCTCAGGTAAAGGTGATGTTTGCACAGGAATTAACCCCTGTCTGTACGGTGCTCGCACCCTGAGCTGAAGCACACGTTATCACTGTTTTGCAAAGACTGCAAAAATTTGCTGATTTACAAAAATTTAGGTTCTCTTAGCTGCACCAATATTGACTGCAGAGGTCCCAATAACTCAAACCTGCAGGTATTTGACATAGTCTCACCAGTGTCTAACTGCATAATACAGTATTCATACACACTAAACTTTCCAAATATCATCATCTTTTTCACAGCTCTCGCCCTTTTTTCCTTTTTTTTTTTATTGTCACCTGCAATCATTTACAAACAAACATCAAAACTGGCCAGCCAACACTAGTGTTTTCTAGCTTTGTTCTCATTCAGTAGGCAGAGACGGCAATGACTTACATAAAATTTACTTACATATGATGAAAAAAAACCTGTTGTCTTCTTCCTACAAAAGAAATTGTTGCTTCTTTTTCTACAAAAGCTACCTTCCCAACACCCAGTACTGTGGCAGATCCTTCAGTTCACTGTAAAAGGAAATAATTACAGTGCTGCTGAAACTTAGGCACATTCAAATCAGGTACAGACACACGCAGAATTTTGCCCTTAAGAACTAGAAATGTCATTCTTCCAAATAAGAATATAAATAAAAAATCTGGTTTACAGAAAAACTGTGCATATAAAATTTATTATAAATTACTAACCTAAGTTGGTTTCATATTCTCACACATTATACTTTATGAGGGCATAAAAAAAGGAAAAACAAGTTGGAACATTACCTTCATTCATGCTGCAATCTTGCTAATACAAGCATTACCCATCCCTTATGGCACCATGCTGTAATCACTTGCTAAATAGACATACTTCATAAGCATTAAGAGTTCACAAGTCAGGGATCACATAAAGACACAAATATTTTAACTGTTCTTTCTATGGGGACTAAGTCAACCAGGATTCCGTTTAAAGAACAATTTTTCAAAATAGTTTAAATGAGTGTCTAAAATACTACTTTCTGCTATTCAGAATTGGAGAGCAATAATAAATCTGTGTTTCCACAAGTAATCTATGCATCATCTTCAATGCCTCAAGTTCCATCATGACTAATGACCTCATGCTGATTTTCAGCTTTTCCTTATTTATCTGGGAACATTTATTCTACTTCTCTTAGTGTGATGGCTTAACCTTGGCTGGATGCCAGTTGTCCACTGAGTCAAGCACTTCCCTCTTCAGCTTCCCCACACTACTGTCACCCAGATGAGAAACACAGCAGGGGTTACCTTACTTTTTTGTTACCTTATGTTAAAGAAAACATTGTATAGCTAGAAAAATATTAAAAGACCAAAAAAGATAACTAAAGACAGAGATGCCAGACAACCTGAGTTTAAAGCATGTAACAAATAAAACTAAAAAAAGTTTGCACAAGAGGAAGTTCCCATGGTTGTAACCATTATTACAGTGCACTATAGGAAATACAAAAACTGGAAATTGAAAATAATGACTTGTCTACCTTAGGCACTCAAGGCAACAGCCACTTCCAAATATTGCAGTAGAGGGATTAATTTTTTTTTTTTTAAACACTAAACGAATTGAAACTGGAGATTACACCCAAAACACTGGAAAGATGAAAACACCTATTTCAACACAAAGTCACCATTGGCATCAGATAGAAACCACCAGATGTGTCCATATTCCGTCTTTGTTAAAAGGATCAGTTAAACAAAAGGTTTTGTTAAGTATCTGATAGTAGGATTTAAACCTTATCAGATAATTACTCTACATTTAAGACTGAATTTAAATATGGTTAATGAACAATAACATATTGGTAAGCACATCTCAATTCCAGAAGACGACTGAACAAAACATTCCTACAAAATACCATTTCAGGTTTCAATACTTCAAATAAAAGAAAGTAAACAGAAATAGGTATCGATAATATGTTTGTCAAAAAGTTATACCAACCAACACAAATTCTGTAGAAAACAGACACAAATGCAGCAAGAAAGCCTACCACTTCATCTTATACTGTCTCACAAAGCCACGCATTTCTCTGGATTGTAAGATCAAGGGTTAGTTAATCACAGCCACAAGGTCTATGACAAAATCTAACTTCTGGACTATTTTTCACTTAGGGAAAAAGTGAGTTGCGATGATTATGTTAAAAAGATTTAAAAATTAATGTTGTCGCATTTCAGAAGCTGTGGCTGCATGGGATTTTGAGTAGATTTTAACTTCTTTATAACTGATTGACTTTAAATAACCACTGCTGCAGAACAAACACCTATTCAACAGACAAACAGGTGAATTTTCTTATGCATTTTGACCTGACAAAATCCTCTTTTTAATCTTTCCACTTTTGTTATTTGAGAAGCGCTGGGACAGACAATTACTCCCACGATGGGAACGCTTTTCCTGTTTAATGCATATTATAGTATTACTCCAGCGTCAATCCTTCATCAGGAGTTACAGATGGGAAAGTGCTTTCCCCCAGGGGATTCTTACACGTATATGAGAGGTGGCAAAGCCCAGTCCATAAGGGGTTTTGCTACTTAAACTCAGCTTCTTCGGTAGAGCCCAGTGACAGGCCCAGAGGCAACGGGCACAACCCGAAACAAGGGAGGTGTGGTCCGAACGTCAGTAAACAGTTTGTTACTGTGAGGGTGACCCGGCTCCGGCAGAGGCTGCCCATAGAGGTTGCGGAGTCTCCGTTCTTAGAGATAACAAGTACTGTCTGGACACAGTCTGGGACAACCAGCTCGAGCTGGGGGCTGGGACCGGCGGAGGTGCTGCTTAGCCTCAACCGCTCTGAGGTTCTTTACCTCAGAAATTAGATGGCAAACCTTTCCTGAGGGGCCGAGCTCGTGTCTACCTTTCCGAGTAAACAACACGGACATAAACGGTAGGAGAGTCACCCACACCCCGGGGGGCAGACCTGACAGCGACACCGGGCCGTCCCTGCGGGACCCCACGGGCCGTTTTCTCTCCTGCAAAAGAAGACGTCCGCGCTGCCCGCAAAAAAGAGCCGAGCCCTGCCCTGCCCTGCCCTCCCCGCCCGTCGGCAACACGGCGTTGCCGGAGCCCCAGGGGCTGGCCAGGGCGGAGTGGCCCCGGCTGCTCCGCGGCTCCCCAACCTTGTCCCGAGCCGGAGGGGACCGGGCCCTTGCGCCCAGTGTGACAGTCAATCTCCCTGTCCCAGCGCGACCCGTAAGGCCCCATCGCTGCGGGGGGACGCCGGGCGCGGCGGTGAGGAAAGGCCCCGCAGCACCCTTTGTTTGGCAGTCATGAGAGCCCCCTCCCCCGCGCCCTTCCCCGCCGGCCCGCGCCGGCCCCACCTTCCAATCGCCACTCACCCCACAGCCGGAGGGACTCGGCCCCTGCGGGCAGCTCCCCAGGACCAGCCAGAGACTGACAGGGAGGCAGCGGCCCCGAGAGCTCCTCACCTTCCCCCGGCAGCGGCAGCCATCTTGCCTCCCTCTGCCCTCCCCACTCAGCGGGCCGGTCACGTGTGCTGGGGCACCGCCCACCTTTCAGCGCGCCGCTCCCTAGGCAGGCCGCAGGGCTGGCGCGTTAACAGCGGGTGTGAGCAGCTATTAACGGGGACCCAAAAATCCCTGCCCGGGAGCCCTGGCGGCTGTCAGTCACGGCGCTCCACCGCCTCCCTGCACCCCGGCAGGAACAGGCGCTGGCTGACTGACGGGGCTCGGGAGGAGCTGAGCCGGGCCCGGGCAGCCCCGAGACAGTGTCGAGAGTACGGAGACCGCCTCAGCATTGGTCGGGCTGCTTTCTGGAGACAGAAGTTAACGATTGCCATCCGATAGGAAAGGCAGCAGCGGCGTGTTTTCGAGCCTGCCGGCACAGGCTGCTGCTGGTAAACACGGGGAAACGTAATTTAAAACCTCACCGCAGCCCAAGGCCGTGCTTGTGGTTGGAATCTATGACTGTGTTAACCGGCTCCCCCCAGACACACACCCCGACCCCTCACTGGGCAGCTAGGAGGGTATTCTTTGCCTTGAGAAAAGAAGACTGAGAGGGGATTTGATTAATGTTTATAAATATCTGATGTGTGGGAGACAGAGGGAAACGGCCAGCCTCTTTTCAGTGGTCTGTGGGAACAGGACAAAGGGTAATGGCCTTGGTGTTTGTGGAGTCTCCTTTGGAGATATTCAAGACCCATCTGGACACCTACCTGTGCGATATGTCCTAAAGAACCTGCTTTGGCAGGGCGGTTGGACTCTGACCTCTGCAGGTCCCTTCCAACCCCTACAATTAATCTCTATGTGATTTCTGACCATGGGCCAGGGGGGCTGGCAGGCCCACCCCTGGCTGCCAGCTTCCCAGGCCCTGCCACAGAGTTTACAACCACGCTAACAGCAATTCTTCCTGGGATGATAATGCATCCAGTGACAGCCCAAATCTGTGATAATGGATGCTTCTTTATTGAATTCACTTGGGCAACTTGATGAGAGATGTTCCTTAATGACTACAGTAATAACATCTTTCTGAGAGATCAGGAAACACAGGATGGCAACAAAGAATTACAATAAACCAGCAAGGGAAAGGCATATCACCCCCACACTCCTTATTTCAAAGTCACCGATTCCCAAGGGTCAAAGCATTGATTTTAAAATCTTTGTAACACTGAGATCTTCCATCTCTTTAACTAGCCATCACTGTTAGCTTCTTAAACAAACGTGACAGTGCTTCCTGTATATCCCAAATATGTTTAACCAGAAAGGGTGCTGCAAGTGCTTTTGCTTACTTTTAAAGCATGCTTTCTCCTACTAACTTAAGAAATCCTTCCCATCCAGATAAACCAAACTTCCTTACATGCACAAAAAAAACTTATTTCAAGGCAAAAAAGTATGCTATGAAAATCAAAAACTAAATACACTTCCATCTTTCACCAAAACATGGATTCAGCTGAGAGACTGGGAGAAATTACAGGCATAAAACACATTTTTACTTACACAGTAGAAGTGCAGCATGAACAGATGGAGGACGAATTAATCTCTGCAGTTAGTGCCGAGCTGAAAAGTGCTCACTCTGTGCTGCTGAGCTCTATATGGACCGCTACTCAAAGGTGAGTGGTCCTGATGTTTGCTGCATCCATACAGTCTTAGGTATGTAAGAGAAACTCTAGTCCAAGGTTCTGGGGATTCAAATTATTTTAAAATATTACTGTTTTTCAGAGTTTATACCCAAATCCTTATTCCAGTATCACAGCTCTCCACCCATCAGGTCTTCTCACCCCACCCCTACAAATTTATGGGGCTCTTTCCCTGCTGCGTACGAGGGAACTGTGCACACACTGGGAACATGAAGGCAGTTTTCTGCGCGGTTCTTCACTTTCTTCCCCTTCTGCTACAGATCTGTCTGGCTCCCAACATCCTTGTGCCATCTGATCTCAGCTGGGGAAAGGCAAGACATGGCCTTATGCTCTTCTAATTGTATTCTACTCTTAGATAAGGAACGTTTTTACACAAGTGATTAATTCAGACAATGAAACATGATCACAACTGAAGGGTCAAAACTAGGATCTGCTAAAGTTAGGATTTCACACAAAGCATTTCATTTCTCACTGAATAATTTGTTTGTTTCGTTGGTAAGGCATATGAATAATCTCTTAACAGTTGTCCCCAAAAACTTTTGTCATATCATTAATTTAGTTTAAGTGACAATTAACTCAGTAGAAAATTTCCAGAGTCTGTAAAGTGTAGAAACTATTTAATGGTGCTTTTTAAAAAGGTAATGAATGTTGATGTTTGCAAGCTGCTTCAGTACAGCAGCTCTACCAAACAGAAAAGTTTTCCCAAGCAATTTTCTTTTCCCTTTCCAGCTTTTCTCTCTCTTACAGAATTTCACAGAACAGCCAATGTTGGTAGGGACCTCTGGAGGTCCCTTCTTTGAGCAAGAGCACATTGTTGGCTCATGTTTAAGTTGGTGACGACCAGAACCTCCAAATCCTTCTCAGCCAATCTGCTTTCCAGCTTGGTGGCCACCAGCACATACTGACACATGGTTTACTGCTCCCCAGGTGCAGCACTTTGCACTTCTCCATGTTGAACTTCATGAGGCTCTGGTCTTCCTGTTTCTCCAGTCCACTGAAGTCCCTCTGGATAGCCTCCTGATCATCTAGCACATCAGCCACTCCTCCCAGTTTAGTATCATCACTATACTTGGTGAGGGTACACTGTGGCCCACCATCCAGATCATTAAAACAGATGTTAAAGATGATCAGACCCAATATCAACAACCCCTGAGCTATGCTCCTTGTTACTGGCCTCCAACTCAACCAACCCAGCCATTCAGCCAGTTTTCAACCTACCTGGCTGCCTGCTCATCCAGCCCAGACTTCAACAGGTTCTCTGTGAGGATCTTAGAGGTGAGAGTGTCAAAAACCTCGCAGAAGCCCCTTGTCTACCAAGACAGGCACTTAATCATAGTTCATCAAGTTGCTCAAGTATGAATTCCCCTTGGTGAATCCATGCTGACTTATTTCTAGTCACCTTCTTATCCTTGATGAGCCTGGGAATTGTTTCCAGGGTTAGTTGATACTCAGTACTCCAGAATCAAGGATGAAATTTAGCAAGACTGACAAAAAAAAAAAATCCCCAAAATACATTAAGTGCATTTTTCAAATAATTCTGAACCATTTTGTTTAGCCTCCCTCATAACAGATTTATGGTTTTTATCTTTAAATTTTTAAACTGAAAAGTTACTGTCACAGTAACCACCACGCTTGTTTCAGAAACAGAATTGCCCACCTCTTTCAGACTCCAACATCTACTCGATGCAAGTTTAAAATTACTGCTGTGCTTTAATTACTAAGTTTATTATAGCAATTATAATCAGTAGAGTAATACTTACATCTGTTCTTTCCTTCCTCCAGTTTCCTCAAGCTGCACATGTCTGTCATCTGACAAAAGCATTAATGGGGAAGAGGCTGTTATGGCTAGAGTACGTGGTGAGACACGTTACATACTTTGTAACGACAAAAACAGTAAAGTAGGCAATTGAGGACAAACCAGGAGGATTCGACCCAAAGACCAATATATTTCAAAGAGAAGATAAGCTGGCATAGAGTTCTCCCCCCATTAAATAAAATATTAACCATCGAGCAAGTAATTTAGGTATCCCATCAGGAAATCTCTGGGAAAATATTGCTTTAAGCATGTGTAATAAAATGTTTTGGGTTTCATCTCATACTTAATTTGTATTTAAATGGATTTCGTATGACAGCAGAATAAGAACAAAAGTGCAGAGAGTCCTTTTCCTGCTATAGTTTTTATTTATTTTGGAAATATAATGAATAACCCCATAAAGAAATAACTCTTATTTGCTATGTACAAGCATCCTGGAAAGATTCGCAAGATGTTCTCGCAAACCCTGCTGAGGTCTCCAACTCTAATCCAGTACGCAGGCGGAAGACATTTTCCCCTCGAACTACCTCTGTGTTCTGTACCAAAACACCCTGCACGTTTGCTAGCAGGAAGTTACTCAGATGGAATTAAGTTAATTACAGGAGCAGAAAAGTATCTTCTGGTTCTGGGGTCAGGACTCTTAATCAGACCAGTTCTTAATCAGACCTTTTTCTGCACAGCACCTTAAAAGAGCAGAGTTAAACATTTCTGTGAGAAAAGTCAGATTCACTAGCAAGTCTTCACATCTTAAAGTAGTAGAAGGCTGTGTTTTATCTTAATCTGCTCAAAGGAGTTTTTCAGTAATTACTGGGATGTTTAGTTTATGAAGATACCTTTCATACAAATGACCCAAGCCACTGCAAACATATACTTGAGAAGCAAAATTTCCACCTAGCTTCTCTTTGAAATGACAAAAATCACCAGCTTCTAAAATTGCATCTGTAGTCCTTTGTGTTGAAATGACAACTATTTTTATCTTCCCCAACACAGCTTGCTAAAAGAGAATTCTTAAAAATATCATCAGTGTAGCAGGGCCTTTCACGAGAGCAACAGACACATTCCGGAGCTCCTCTTGGGTGGGACCATTTGCAGGAACAGGTCTTTGTGACGTTGTCACCACAAAGTTCTATCAGCCTCACAAGGTTTGTACTGAAGCAGAACTAATACAAGATCAAAAGAAAATGATTCAGTATGAGACAGAAGTGATGGAAACAGCCCTTGTGCAGTAGTGACTTATAACATCCCTCTTCTATAACAATCCCAACACACATGGTAAGGAACCTGTAGGCCAAGGGGTCTCAGCCAGCTTTAGCATACTGCCACCAGCCAAATGAAACCATCGTAGTGGGGTCTTAGCAGGCAAGTTTCAGAAAGCAGAACAATGCATATATACAGTACTCATTTAGTCACGATTCTTTGGAATCAGTTAAAGCAGCAGCTTGTTCAAAACATTGATTTTGATTTGTTAGTTATAAGGTTTACATTTCTCAAGAAAAAAAATACCAGAGTTGTCATATTCAGAAGTAGTGCAGGTGAGGTAGCAATAGGCTTTGAGTGGAAGGTTTGGAGCGGTGCAAGTACCCTTCCCAAGTCACAGGAGGCTAAACATAAAATTCTGTTTACCAGCTCTATTGGAAAATACTTATTACACATCTGTTTGTATATAAGCTCTAGAAAACAAATGAAATCAAAGCAGGTTGTGAAGCTGACCATCCCAAATAACAGTGTAAATGCATACTTTGTAATGTTTAGTAATCTAGAAAGAGAAAGTGCATTCAATTCCTTTTGCTCTTTAGCACTTATTAAAGACAGACAGGCACCAAAGAATTTAGAAAACCAAGTTCACTTTTTTTTAAACTACAGTTTAATCAGATTTAAAGACACAAATTAGAAAAAAACATTTATAGGCAAGTTAAAAACACCTTTAAAACAGAACAGCATGCTGCTTCTGCAGCACCGCTGAGACAAATTAGAAATAAGTAATTATTAAAATATCACAATCACAGTGTAACTAACAGTGGTATTTTAATTTTACCATACACCAACACTTAGTTTATGGATCTGTTGAAAAATAACACTTTTTTAAAAATATATATTTTGGAATAATAAAAATGAAATTCACTGACAATGCCTTATAAGCTGAACCAGGAAAGGCAAATTTAGGAATACTGTAGCTATCCACTTTTAGGGGTGTTTTCGCACCTTAACATATGGGTAGTTGGAGGCATAACTACTTCTGTATTGAGGTAAAACTATTCCCTTGAATGTGTAACCAAGGCAGGAAACAACAAAGTTCCATGTTTTAAATTCTTAAATTGAATAACTTATTACAACATCTTTGAATAATTCTATATTTACCCATCTTACACTATTTTTCATTCAATACGTTTAGAATGTTCTCTTCTAACTGATCTAGAACACATCTGAGGTCTGGGATTTAAGAGTAACTACCCTAATTACTATTGTATCATTTGGACACCTTTGTGACAGTAAGACACATCAGAAGATTCTTCATAGAAATAGTCAACACCACTGGACAGAAGAAGGTAAAAAAAATATGTGAAGAGAACTGATAAACACATAGAAAGGCAAAATATGTGTAGGCAAATAATCCTTAATTTATTGTGACCAAAGATCGTTGCATCTTTAATACAGTGTTGCACTGTTCTGATTACTGTCTCTAGGCACCCTGTTTCTCTGGTTTCTGTTTCAGATTACATCCTCATGGTTTGGAAGCCTAATCTGACCAGAGCATGGACCACAGCTACCCTTCATATCACATATTGCAGTGAAGCCTACATGAAAACCCAGCTTAGGGCATTCCTGCTGCAGAGTGCAGAAGGAAGGAAGGAAGGAAGGAGACTGTGCAGAGGTTTGTTTGGAATAAGGTGCTGGACTGAATCACTATTCATATTAAGAGTTCCCTCCCAGAGTGGCCCTAACTCAGATTTCAGTTATAGATCTGAACTCACATTCTGAATTCATAGCTTGCAGCTGAACACCCTGTAAGGGTTGGGTTTGCAAGAGTGAAAGAAGCCCTTTACTTTACATTTGAAGGGCAACCAACAGATCCTGTATTCACTTTAGGAAGCAGAAAGCTTTAGCATTCTGAGAGTGGAACCGACAGCCTTCTTCAGATGTAGTGAACAACTGGAGGGCTCAACACCAGTCTCATGGAAATACTGATATGGCCTATTTTCAGTATACTTATGCACACTCTATTTAACTAGTTTGTCAATTTATAAAGTTTACACAATGTTTACATGGATATGCACATGGTTTTAGACAATCTTAAAAAATCTAAAACCAAAAGCAGGCCTAAGTCATTGGAGACACAGCTAATGCACAAAAGATAACGTGGCAAAATTTCCTCTCAAAACAAGTTTTTAAGATTTTTTTTTTCCAAGTAGGTTTGATCATAACAAGCAACTGTTGCAGTATTTGTAGGTGAAACTTTGCAGGGTGCAAAGACTTCATGGTGTTTGCAAAATGCCTAGGTTAAGACATGAAACACATCAAAAATCCAGGTAGATGTAACAGAGCAGCTGTAGCCTGGGTCACAAGCAGCAGTTCGTCTGTCCAGCTCTGTATATCAGGTTAGCTCCACCCAGGAACTCTCCGGCAAACCCTCCTGGCCATGGGATGCATTCTTACAGAGACTTCTTCACAGCCAGACTTTTCATCATGACTGCAGAAGATCAAGCCCAACAGTGCAAACTAGCTTAGATCCAGACAGATCTGGTCATCTGAGAGTAGGCTCGATTCACAAGAGTATCTGCTTAGGTGCTTATTCAGCACAGCATTTAAATACTGGTTTAACTCTAAGTACTCACAGGCAACTGATTTTTTTTTTTTTTTTTTTTTTTACCAGGAGATTTAAAAATACTTCCAAATGATGTTCAGAGTCTTGCTGGACCTAAATAAATGCATAAAGGCTAATCATGTAGAGAAATGCTGTGATGAATCAGCACAGAACTAATGTATTTTTTTTTATGGATAGCCTGCATCATATTAACCTCCTTACATTTATTTCCATCTGCTTTTCTAACACTGATTGCTTTTCAGCATAAATGGCAACATTTCTAATTTTTCATTGAAAACAAAAAAAAAAATCTCAAACTCAATTTCAGAATTCCATGAGAATTACAAAGTGAAAGCTTTAAGGGTAAGGGAAATGAAAGCCTAAATTACTGAAACTTGTGCTTTTAAATTTATCATTCAGGGCCAACTTATAAAGTTGAGCATGTGAAAGTTTACATGTAAGCAACAGTGACATGTGCAGGCAAACGTGAGGGCACATTTGAGCACGTACTTAAGCAAATTGTAAACAATTTGTTTGCAAAGCTTCTGAGAGTGAAATCCAGACTCTGTTAAAATTACTTTTGATATGAATTTGACAGGAGGTGAGGATCTTGGAAAGGTCTCCTCTGCATAAGAGGACATTTTACCACTAACCAAATCCATGCCATCAAAAGAGGCACAACCACCGAGTGTGCATCCTGGCATACAAGCATAGCATTTATATTCATATTACTTCTTCCCACAGGGGAAACAGAACAAGTTATTTAAGCTTAAAATTCTTCTAATAAATAATATACTATACTGGAAAAAACTCGTATCACAAGTCAGTGTAGAGCAAGGAATATACAAAGATCTCTTTGTAAAGTCTTCTCGCTAAAGTATGATTTGTTATCAGAACCACAGTGAGATGCATACCCTTGTTTTCACATGGTAATGTATTTTAAAATGTCACCTATTACTGAATTCTCATCTGCATGTCAACTTAAGGAATGGCCATGGAAGAATAAGTTTCCTGATTAAGAAGGGCATATCTGTAACTGTAAAGCTAACAAAGCCTTCCCGATTACAACAGTAGTAGGCACCACTGAAAGTATTATTTAAATATATAATATATATCTCTTTCATTAATAGAGAATCATAAAGGTTAAAAAAAAAAGGTTAAGCAAGCAAATAGTTACTATCAGGGTGACTACATTTAACTAACATTAACTTTTCAAGTGCCTGAATGAGTTGTTCACAATAGGCAAATATCTGCAAAGCACCATAAAATTATGAATGATATGTTGTATTTAATTTTCATAGTGTGCTGATCTGCAACACAGAAAACACTTTTACTTTTTGGATATACATTAGTTAATAAGTGAAAGAATACTTAAACCCATGTTTCCTTCATGCCCAAATCATTTCTAGGAAATTTACTTGCTACTATTTTCCACAGCAAGAGCAATAATAAATCACTGCCATCCTTTCAAATTCAGTATTATAAAATAACGTGTGTAAAGCCTAAAAGTTATCTAAAGCATCGGGGCTGGCTGCTCTTGACTTTCTGACTGAATGTATATAAAGGATCCTGTGTGATAGAAAGGCAGAGAGCTAGTAAAGCAGAGGGAAAGCAACAACAGCAGAACCCCGGTTTGACTAGAATCAGAGTGCTGCCATTAAAACAAAGAAACCTCCTTCTGTAGTCCCCAAGAATTAATTTGCATGAAGAACAGATTTTGGTTCAAAGTATATTCAGCAACAACATTGAAAGGGCAAATTCGAGAACACTACACTTAAAATAATTTCAGTGCAGACCTAATTAATTGTCATAAATTTCTTGTGTTGCAACTATTTAAGGGGTTCATATCATGATGAAAAAAGTACTGTATTGCACGTGGACACCAGTCACGTCCAGTTTTGAAATCTGTATCTTGCCACTTGTGCCCAATAAAGCATGAACATTTTTTAGCTGTTTCAACTTCCCTATATACACAAGTTCTGAACAAACCTGTACCTCTGAATTCACTCACTCTGAAGCACTAGTCTTCACTAGCCTAAGCATGCTTATTTTCTGGGAGTGCTTACAACTGTTTTCATATTTCCTAACTAGGAATTAGTAAGCCTGCATTGCATGCATGGGCACACATGCCAAAAACCAAGAAAAGTACATGGTACATTAGATGGTGTAATGGCATCCGAAAGTGCTTGTTTGGGTAGATATGTAGACTGCACCAACAGCAACAAATGCTGAAAGAATCAACCCTATTTATACTCACCCACCCAGAAATGTGCAATTCCAATTTGTTATTTTATCTAAGTGTCCCTTCAAGAACCGAAAGTGGAAGAATGTCTTTCCTGATTCTGTATCTAACAAGGATAATCAAACAGAGAAACCAGTGTGCCCTTAGTTACAAATAACAGAAAAAACCAAAATGCCATTTCAGAGAGGCATGAGACAACCACAACCCCACATAGGTGGCCACTTGGGTAATCAAAGAAAGGATTTAGAAGTCAGATTATTTTCCTTTAAAGATAATACAGCTGTCACTGAAACAACAAACATCCCTACTCATTTAAACAGACTCACCCTCTCTCGTTGTAAATTTAGCTCCCCCTTCTAACTGTGTAGATTAATTAGTGCTAACCTACGTCTATGGAAGTGGTATGTCACTCTCCTGGAGTTTTAGGCAAGGAGCCAAGGGCCAGACACAGAACCAGCACAGCAAGGGAACAGCTCTGACCCCACTCAGGATCTAAGCACCAGAAGTACTGTGACTAATTTTACATGGTAGCATCCCCAAAGCTGAGGGTTACCACGGCACTTCTGGTACTGAGGATATTCACCCCACTAGTGCCAGATATTTGATCAAAAAGGTAAGGTTCAAAATACTAAGACAAAATTTTCCTCATTCATTTGTAGGTTATTAATCAACAAGCTGTATTATTTTTCTCTGGTAGTATTTTGTGTCAGTTTTTAAGCTAACAACAACCATCAAAAAACCCCACCCCACTTCTCCCCCACTCCCAAAAAAACCCCATGTGGATAAACGGTTTGTGTTTACTTAAAAAAATATATGAAAATACAGAATATAAGCAATTAAAATGTAGCCCTTTAACAGTAGTACTCTAGCAGGGACCACCAGCACAATAAATGGTCTGGAACAGACACAACCACTGCATTATTCCCTTGACACACCTCCGTAATTCAGTCAGTCAGATATTCTGAAGGATTTATTTCTTTCATTGTGTTACCCACAACCACGATGTGAACTTTGCATCTAAAATTATAATTTAAAAAAAAAGCTTTCCCTCCAATTCATATACTTCTTTGGACAAAGGGCCACCCGCTGTCAAGCATACAGAAATCAGCTGTGATGGGAACTTCATGTTTGATGACCGGTGCGCCAGAGCTCAAGGGAATTCTGCTGCTTTTGTACTTAAAGCATCATCAACTAACTACTGTATGCCTGAAAATTTAAAACAACTTTAAGTATTAAAAATCACTTCTTATAAAACAGTTCTATTCTAGAACAAATATTTCTGGTATTTAAGGGTAAAAAACACACTTTCATCGGCATCCTGGTGCTTGCATGTTTTCCTCTGCGTCCTACGGCTGCCTTCCCTTCTCTAGCTGCAAAGCCCACTTAGCAGTGCCTTTTTACTGGTTTTAGTAAAAGAAACCTAGATTAGAGCTGTTGAGCCCAGGAAAAGGTGAACCTTCAGGTTTTTAATTTTTTTTTAATCTGTTCAGAAGGGCTATGTGTAATTATACTCTTTATCAAAGAAACCTAACTATAATTTGGCATCAGTAATGTTTACAGTATCATAATGTACTGTAATAGTTTGAGATACTTTAAGAAAACCCTCCAAATACTGAGATGCTTATTGCAATTCCCTTTTGAAGAATCAAAAGCCTTCTAATGACTTTGCATTTCCTATTTTTTATCTTCTTTATAGCTTATGGTATTATGTATTTGAAATACACTTTCCATATAAAAATCAAACTTGAAAATACCCACTTAGAAACAATTTTTCAGTAAATAGAGGGTTTAAGGCAAGTCATTAATTTGGAAAAATTAATTTCCATTTGTTAATCCTAGATTGACACAATTTTTTTCCACCCCATCAGTGCCTTGGGATACACAACGTACATTCAGCTAAGGGCACACATATGACCCTATGGACATACGTTGCAAGTCCTGAGTGCCCATTGAAATAATGGTAGTATCTTCATATAAGGCGTGACCCACAGGGACATGGCATGGGAGGGGTTAATTTGCTTTGTTTCCAGACTTGCTATTGTATGTGATTTTCCTAGGTAATGCATTCTTGTCTTACTAAACATCTTTGCAAACAAATACAAACCCCTTTAAAAGGTGCTAAAAATGGGTTTCTGAAAACATACAAAATATATTCATCATAGTATTTCCTCAATCACTGTTTTAATGCTTGATATCTGCAGGTTATTTCTTGTTTCTGACTGAAACTATTATTTGTTGTGGAATAACTGTTCTTTCGCAAAAGATTTTCTTCTTCTAGTTTTTTGGACCACACAGGCTGGACGCTTTCATGCTTTTTACTTCCTTTTTGAGTTCTTTTCAATGGTAATACCAACAACACCAGGATGCTGGCAATATGAAGACAGAAATAGCAGGAGCTAAAAAACAAACAAAAATAATAATTCAGTAAAATTCTGACCACACTTACAGGATGTTTAAGGAATAAACTGTCAAAACCTACTTTCATGCAGTACTTTGCACGTAAGACATTTAAGTCAGGGAGACATTAATATTTCCTTTTTTAAAAAGTAATAAAAGGGAAATCAGAAATGAATTCTTCCCCACCACATTTAGTGCTGTAACAGAGATGTCAAGGGAAGTCTGCTTTGAGCTATTTATATTTTCACAATAGTTACTTTTAGGAAATAATTATCTAGTCTTAATATAAAATAGTTCAAGTGTATATGGTCATCTTAGAGGTACCCTTTGGTTTTGGTTTGTGGGGTTTGTTTGGTTTTGGTTTTCCCCAGTCTATCATGAGCAGAGAGCAAGAGCACTTTATGGTTTCTCATGCAGAACACACACTATGATCACTAGAATAGAAATACCGTTTGCTCAGCTAACAAATCAGGCTTAAAATTATCACTAAAAGAGCTTCAGAAATCTCATGCCACAGAAAATACTTCTATTTCAAATTAAAAAAGAACAAGGAAGCAGGTAGAACGTGCTTACCTGTAAAAGGTGAAAGAGGGTTTTACAGAGAGCAATACAAATGGCACAACTGTGTAACTTATTGCTAATTGAGTTGCCATCCATGTTATAACATCATAACATAGTTTAACAGCTGGAGATTCAACAAAATAGTGTCTGATATTGTTTCTTATCTGAAAAAGAAGATAATAGCAAGCTAGATTAGGAACAACCTTTGAGAGCTATCTTACTGTACAGGGTCTGCACTTCACAAAATTTGCAGGATGAATTGAAACGCTACAATTTGGTCAAGTATCTTTGAACCATTCAAAATAACCACCAGCTTCAAGAGGAGTCAGTCTGAATTCCCTGCCTTTTTGTACAGTGCACTTCATCCAGCACAGAAATTTAAATATTCATTCATTTAAGTAAATGAAACCACCCACCCCCAAATCCAGTGCAGCTTTGGACTACTTGTCTGAATGAGGGAGACAGTCTGTCTATCAGTACCTGTAAAAATAGAGCTTTGGAGTAAAGCAGAATACTTCTGATAAAAGCCATTTGTATGCTAATAAATTCTATTTTAGGACACAGAGTACAAATAAGAATATACAAACATCAATTCCAAAGACATATTTCAGGAGCCTTAATAACAACTAGTATCAAGTAGGATTATTATAAAAGGACTCAATTTCCTTTGCTGAGTCTTCTTTTGTTCATAACATTCTGTTCAAACAATGGAATATAAGAGATATTAAAAAAAAATCCAAAGCCCACCCAGGTTTGGGTTCGGTTTTAAGTGTACAGTTAAAAAGACACGAGTAGATCTTGGTCTCTCCCTCCTTTGACTGAACTGTCATCCTTGCTCACGCTCCTATTTTCTGACAAGCCAAGATGGGCTCAATTCAGCCTGTGGTCGGGTTGGTATCACAGCTGCCACCTTCTGTTCACCTGCACTAAGGTAGCCCTTTCTGAAAGGCTGCACACCAACATACAGCTTAGCTTCTCCTTTTCATCCTTCAGCTCCTTTAGAACTACTGCTTCTCAAGAACATATGGGAGGCTGGCTCCTATCGGTTTCATTCTTTACATTAAAAACCTTTTTTTAACCTCCTTACCCAAATTTCCCTGTAGAGGTTCAGATTTCCACTCATCCTTTGTTGAGTTCAGCTAAATGAAACAAGTCATTTTACCCCCATACCCTTCATCTTGCCAGCACATGCCCCCTCCCAGATTTCTCCTATGGTCATGTACAACTTGTTGCTGAGTTCTGTAAAACATGGATGAAGTTTCACAGAATTTTTTGTAGAAAAATCTAATATTTTAAGACTTGAAGGACAACTTTTAAGATAAACATATGATGTTCCCTGGTAAAGACCTGATTATTAAACATGTAATGATTAAAGGGAGTAAAACTAGTTGAATACATGCTTAGGAATGACAGGAGAAGAATGAGTGGCTCAGAGCTGCCAACCTTTGCCGTTAACAAAGCCTAGCAGAGTTAAATAATAAACATCCTGAAGTACCTCTAAGAGATCTATCAGTTAATACGGTATCAGTGGTTGTTAATATAGGAACTCAAAATGCTTTTACTTAAAAGCCTGTTGATTGATGCCTACGCAATGAGAACACAGCCCAGCTTACTAGTGCAGCTGGGGACAAAGTGCAGCAAGCACTCCAATTTACTGGACTCACCTTCCTGAGAGAACACAACAACTTTTACCTGTGAACTGTCCCTGAACCTTGGCTTTTGCACCAGCCCCTGAGTGATAAATGTCAAAAGTTCACTGTGATAGAGGCTGGAAATGAGAAGGGAGCTTTACCTATTGTGAAGAAAAGAGTCAATTCTGCCAAACAAGGACTACACTCACATCATTGTGAAGAAAGAGGAGCATGTGTTTTACTACTCTTAATAACAATCTAAATCTGAAGTACCACCTTCCCCTAGTTATTAGAGCAACAAAGAGTGCTGTGCTTCATTTCTCATTCTCCCGGTTCTTTCGACAGGGAAGTGGGCTGTTATGCTGCTCTGAGCCGATACCCAATTTGTTTGTTCCTCTCTCCCACTGAGTAACTGATCAACCTGATTCTGTTCTTACTCAGCTTCTCACAGGAGAACCAAGAGACACTTCTTGGCTGATCTGCAGGTTCCACACAGTTCTGAATCGCGGCTGCAAAAGCTTGTTGATGTGACTGCAGCTGGCGGGGCCAATTCTGAGCAGAACCTGCACTACAGGAGTTTATCTGCCAGCTGGGAGCATTCCTTAGTTACCATCTTTACAACAGTGCTAGACAGAAGTTGGTGGGGGAACAATGCCACACCCTATAAATCTATAGCATTGTCCCCCAAATTTTAGGTACTCGTCATCAGTGATTTTTTCATCACCAGATAGTTTTTTCAAAATTATCTTAGATAATATCATCCTGTTCAACATAGCATAACGCCACCTCAGCAGTTAATATAGAGAAAGAGCTTCCACAAAAGATAAACCACAAAGATGTACAGTCTTGTCTGTTTCCACAGAACAATCCCTCCTTGTAATTAATCATTCCTACTACTCTCCCAACCAAAAAAGTAAACCCCACTATCAGACAGACTATGTATCAACTGCAAAGCATATCTTTGGACTACAGAACACAATCAACTTTCTTCTATAAAACTTATTATTATTTAAGAAGATACCTCGTTGGTACTTACAGCTCGTGCTGCTAGTGTCATTAGTACTCCTGTTAAAAATGTTAAATAATATCCTGGGTAAACCCCATGCCAGATGGCAGAAAGGATGAAGGTTTGGATCGTTGGGCTGAAGGTGGCTCGCTCATAGCACACTCTAGCAAGTCAAAGACAATTCAAGATAAATAACATGAGACAATTGCCAATAATCTTTCCATGTACCACTTAGACATTTATACTTGTAGCAGTTTATTCTCCAACACATCATTTGCAAAGCAATTGCAGTTTACTATTTTTAATACTGTTACCACTGTATTATGACTTACAGAAAATACTCAAAGCTATTCACAGCTCCTGATTTAACCCCTCAGGGCTAACCTTTGCTCAGCACCATCACACGGAGCACTTTTTTACAGTGAAGTGATACACAAGCATCCAAAGTCAGGTGTTGGGGTTAATGAAGGATCTTCAGCCATCCAAGAATGCATTGGAAAAGCTACACCGGAAGGCACAGACTGTCCCACAAACTCTTGGGATGAGTTTTTCGTATTTTTCATAAAACAGAGGTTTATAGGAGAAGGGGGAAAGGAACAACTACCTTCAATTTTGAGTAAGACTACAGTTGAAAATAAGTCTGTGTTGGGCAATTAAGTGAGCATGACAATGAAACTAATGAGTCTACGGAGGTGAGAATATCAAATAAGGAGAATGCTGAACTCTGCTATTTTAAAATTGAGACACTGAACTATTAGGCAAGGTTGTACAGTAAGGAACTCTAGGAGGAAGAAGGGAAAAAGGAATCCAAGAAAGGTAGTTTCTAGAAGGTGACATTACATGACACAGTGACAAACCATTATGATGTGGAAGAATGATAGGAAGCATGGGAAGGTCCTGATATGGCTTCATCAAGAGTTCTTTAATGTCTTTAATGATCTGAAAACCAAAAAGCAATAGGAAATATGGAAACAGATGCACACTCCTATGAAGCAAAACCAAACAGCACAAGCATGCATGAGCACAGATCTAAGGCTAACACACAGAAATGAGCTCTAACTAGGAAAGGCCATAGACACCAATATGTAAAAAGGTTTTATAAACAAACAGCAAGTAACAGAGAGAAGAGAACACACATTGATTATTCAAAGACAGCAAGAGGCTGATATAGAGGGCCGGAACACGCACTACCAGTGTAGCTACTTAACCACGACTTCGTATAAACAAGCGATTTCCAAGACAGAACGATAGTCAGTGTGAAAGAGCAGAAGGTGAAAAGAGAGGATCTGAATAGGGAAAGATCGAAAGTATATTTTGCTAATTTAGTTTCTTCCAGTCAAATACCTGTGGTAAGTTTTATCTCATGACGTCTTCAGTGGGGGTGTACGAGCACAGCCCCCACCTTGCCAAAGGGCTCTACTAACAATGGCCATTCAGATGAGACCACTGGGTGCGGGCGCATACACAGTACAAAAAGCTACCTGAGGACCTTTGCCCAAAAATAGACTACCTTAAAGAGGAAAGCAACATGGGCCAGACTAAACAGTAACTAGGGAATTTCAGTGTGACTTTGAGACAAAGAATCTGTCAGCCTAGAAAGTACAAAAGCATTAGGAAAATTTGTAACAGAGCAGGGAGCATTCTGGAGCAAAGTTCTGGGCTCCGTGGTTCAAGAAGGCCAGGGAGCTACTGGAAAGGGCACAAAAACTGGCTATGAAGATGATTAGGGGACTAGAACATCTCTTTTACAAAGAGAGACTGAGGGACTTGAGACTTTTTTAGCAAAGAGAAGACTGAGGGGTGATCTTATCAATGCTCATAAATACTTGAGGGGTGGGAGTCAGGAGGATGTGGTCAGTCTTTTTTCAATGGTGTCCAGTGACAGGACAAGAGGTGATTGATGGGCACAATTTTGAATATAGGAGGTTCCACCTAAACACCCTCTTTACTGTGAGGGTGACAGAGCCCTGGGACAGGCTGCCCAGAGAGGTTGCAGAGACTATTTCTGGAGATATTAAAAATCCACCTGGATGCTGTCCTGTGCAGCCTGCTGTAGGTGATCCTGCTCTGGCAGTGGTTGGACTAGAAGATCTCCAGAAGTCACTTCCAATCCCTACTATTCTGTAACTCTGTGAAAGTACTAGTCCTCTAAAACTGATCTAAACCTGTCAGAAGTCACCCCACTGGCATCACAACCTCTGTCTCTGCCAAGACAGAGCATCTGCCCTGGCAGACGCCAAGCAGCCTGCATCTAGCCAGGGGACAGTTGGTGCAGCATGCAGTACACAGGCAGCAGCATCTCATCCCTGTCAGCTGCACAGACACAAACTTGTGGCAGGCTTTTCTGGTTGGCATGTGAACAGTGGGGTCACACAGAGCTGGAGCACCCACACCTCCCACAGTCAGTGCCTACGTGCAGGGGGTCCATGCTTCCAGGACAAGGTGGGGTTTTGTATCCCACACATCCTTGGGAGTGGAAGCATGGTTTGCACAGAGCTGTGTGCATCATGTGCTCATTTTAAACTTCCTGGGATTGCTTACAGAAGCTTCTTTAGAAATATTTATTCCATCTTTATTTTGTTTTAAATATTCTAAGTAATTTTTTCCCTGCAAAGCATCCAGGAGCTAACAAAACTAACTAAGCAAATTTCGGCTCTATCAATCCAAGTCAGATAAGATACAAACTAAGAAAAAATCATCAGGCTTCAAGTTTGAAGAATAAAAAGTAAGTTTCAACTCCTCCATGAATCTGTCAACAATAAATTGAGCTGAAATGCTTCACTTGACATTCCAAAAGCAAACCAAGGAAATAGAGTCATTGCAACAGGCTGAGAAAACCTATTCAAAGGCAGGTGGTTAGGTTGCCTCATCCGTCACTTGCTCTAGAAGTGGGAAGAAGCATCAGCTGTTCAGCAAGGTACCGCCTTTGGTCTGGTTCTATACTTTTAACACTAACTTGGGTGCTAGACTGAGATGGATATTTTCCCACCTTGTCTTCCTTCCTTTTTTGAGTTGGGCAGTGGAGTGGACAAGACTGGCATTGTTGTCTTATCAGATAGACCGCCAGAATCCAAAACCATCTTGAGAGACCTGAACGGTGCTCTGAAATCAGCAAGATAAAGCCCAAAGTATAGAATGTGTAATAAGAGAAGTGGAAGAAGCTGAGTAGTACCCACCCCTGTAACATTTCTGAAAAAACATAGCTGAGTATGAATCAACTGCATGAAACACTGAGCATCAGCTGAGCATGAATCAACACCAGACCGATGCTGCAGGAGAGCTGTAATACTCTGTGATGTATTAGGAAGAGCATTCTCTAAGAAAATGCAATTAATCCACTCAAATCATTCAACCCTGTCCATAACAAGCCAGCAAAAGGCCATGGTGGTCTCAGCAGAAGTACTACATCCACTGGCAGAAGACAGGAAGCTTGGAATGATGCTGTAAGCAAGAAACAAGAACCATGGAGGTTTCACAGCTGTGACCAAGGATTAGGCGATTTCTTTGGGAAAAAGAATGAACAGGCTGAGGGGGAATATAACAGCTTCCCCAGTCAGGAAACATCATAATGATGTATACTGTTGAAATAAGCTATGTAAATATCTATTTTAACTTGCATGCTTGTAACAACAGTACCTTTGAACTGCTGTATTGTGTGATCTATATTAAATGGTCTTTAAACTTCTTTCTTTGTGATCTGCAGATCCATTAACTGTGGTTGTTGTTATACACAGTCAGGGTTTAAGTCCTGTGATTCTGATGGTTCGGTTTCTCTTTAGAGAGTACCAGAAAAGAACAGAACCAATGCTGGTGTCTGGTATTTCATGCAAGATAAATGCCTAAGATTGTGTGTACTCCCATAAATGGCAAACAAGTGGGGTATTAAAGCAACACACGAGCTTGTCCTCTGCTCAAACTGCTGTAGCATTGCAACAACCAAATGACTGGTAATAGGATATACACTCTATACCACTGTTTATGGTCCTTGTATAGAATCATTAAAACAATCTTTTATTCACAAGAAAACTTTAGGAAAAAAATCCACCCTTCTTCCTTTCACTGTGGCAGAATCAATATGAATTTAGACCATGCTCAAGGATCCTGCTACAGTTTTTCCTAAAAATATTTATTAAAGGAGATAGCTTAATTTTTCTTCACATCTTTTTTTAATGTCACCCTAAGCAATTGATTTCCAGTTTTTTTCTTTCAATTTTCAACAGAAATGGTACTGTGCTCCAGTTCCTTTAGAAACATTCCATTTGGGAGACTTGACAGTTTGTTGAAACACAGCCTTTTCCTACTAAGTTTTAATACTGCTAAACTTCTCTTCTCCAATTAAATTAAAATGTGTTTGAAGATAATAAAGCAAATAAGTTATTTAGCTAAATGATAGATTTTAATACCTGCAAAGATTTAATTCTTCCTTGCTGACTGTCCTAGCAATAAATTGTACTGTCTATTGAGCCAGACAAAATAATCGTATAAAATTCAATTTTTCTTTTTAGTTGGGTCCAAAAAATATTTAGGGAAGAAATGATGGTAGAAAGAGAATACACTATAAAGAAACTTGGTGGAAGAAACATCCTGTTGCCAGTCATCCTAGAATAAGGGATAATGTCCTCTGAGTGTTCCCAAAATGGGTGGAGGGGGTGTCTCAATTAAGCTTGTACCTACTGGCAAAAGATCAAATAAGCAGGGACTGGGAAAAAGAAATCAACACCCACACACTGTCCAGGAACACTTTTTTACTTCCTAGTTACCACGAAGAAGCATTAAAAGCAGAATGATGAGTTCACCAGGCAGTACACCTGTTTCCTAGACAAGGAGAAAAGTGCATCTGAGGGGTGCTGATTTGCAGCTTCCCTTGGCAGCACACTGCAGGGCTGATATTGCCATGCACTCATTACGGAAGGATGGATGGACGTCCCTGTATCACTGTGCAGCTAAAAAGAATGCAGAACTTCCACAGGCTACAAGATACATTTTGCCTGCTGCTCTCAGCAGCATGCAGTGCTTTGAATGCCAAGAGAGAAAAGAGATGTCTCCACAGACGAATGCAGTTGGGTTCCCTATGACCAGTGAAGAAAAACAGTTACTATTATAGCCTGGTGGTTCACACTAAGTCCTGAATTCAGAGGTTTTCATTCAAATATTAGAAGAAGAATGTCCTGTGAGGTTGCACAACAACTGATGTTTTGTGTGCTTTAGCTTTAAATGTAGAATTATCTATAAATAAATATTTATCTAAGAAATTTCAATGGAGAAAAGCTTTCCTTTAAAATAAATACCTTTTCAGCCAAAGAGCTGTCTGGATATTCCAGTTATCAAGAAACATCTTGAAACTTGTGGAAAGCTGTAAAATAAAAACAAATTAATTATTTCCCTAATTGTAAAGTGTTAGAAAATAGTTCAAAATTTTGACATACAAGCTGTACAACACATCCCCACCCCCCTGCCCGACTTTGTGACAATTTGAATAAGGTACTTGCTCAGCTATTTATTACCACAAAATATTTTGGAAGTCAACTGACAAGTAGAACATATTCAAACCACTCTATTTCCCATCCTTTCCTAAGGGTGTGAACACATCAATTTTGACTTAGAGATCCTCTATCTTGAGGATCAAAACGCGTAGGAAAAGTTACTGCAACTACAAGCACCTACCTACACGGGCACATATTTTATTCGAAAGAGCCAGAAACAAACCTCTATCTGCTGGATTCTCAGATTTGATATTAGATCCCAGCGTGTAACTCCATTTTTATCATAGCCTCTAAAACCAAACCCTGCTGCATTATTAATTGCATCTGCTGCAATGAAACAAAAACAAACAAGTTCATTATAAACTGCTTGTATCACAAACTATGCATCGCACAAAGTGAAGTTTGTTCAAAATATTTATCAGGTTTTAAAGGTTACATATTTATTTCTTTTTAAAATACTGAGGATCAATGTATTAGACACTTGAACAAAGATAAAATAATCCAGGCAATGCATTGACTTAATACAAAAACTTGTACAAATCAGAGGAGAGAAAGGTAGCACACAGTAGAGAAGTCCCCTCTTCCTCCCACCATCTCCTAAGACTTGCTTGAGCAATCTGACAGGAAAGCAAAGTCAATGAGATGCATGGAGATTATGAAAGAAACAGCGGCTGGCTGTAATGATTTGAGGTAGCAGCCTAACACTCAGAAGCATCTTTGGTCTTCATTATACAGTACCAGTGACGTTTAAAGCACAAAGATAAAATCGCATGATTCACTTTGAGCAGGTGCAGCTACAGCACCCCACACAGAGGAGCCCAAACCTAACAGAGCAGAACTAATTTTACCAAGTGATGCGGTTTGTCAGATTCCCACCAATGGCACAGGGATGCTCGTACAATGCCTCTGAATGCCAAGTGTCAAAGGCCAGAGAGTTCAAAGCAAACAGTATGTCTCCAGAGGAGAAAAGGCTGCTGCCATCATCTGGACCATGCAGGAAAATACGAGGGATCTTGGTCTGAATGCTGCCTCTTGCTTTTACCTCTACCCCAGCTTGGTGAGCTCAGACACTAACACTTCCTCAGCGACATTTCCCCAATTAGGATGGCCACTTAGAAGGAAATGAGATTCCACCCCCAGCCCCAGGCAAACATTGCCTCTGTTAGCCAGGCACTTAGCTGCATGCACCCAACACGGACACACATCCACGAGGCATGAACCCAATGGTGTATCTGTTTATGTGGATCAAGAAGTGACCATGGGTCACTACCCAGAAGAATGCCAGCTCCTCTCCCAGCTCAGAGGAGTCCTGAGGAGTTGGAAGCAAGAGAGGCAAAGGCTCTGCAGAGGCAGTACAGATCAAGTCCTCTAGTTCCAGGCCATGAGCCCTATTTTCATCTCAAGCACTGTAATTACAATGACACCTTCTAAAATGCAGCTAAGCAAGGCAGGAGAAATCGCTCAGTTTGCATTACCATATTAAAATAATTTGCTCTATTCAACAGTGACATTTAGGAGAAATTGGTGTCTTCTGCGTTTTCTTTTTGACAACTTTCCCAAGGTATTAATCCAGTGTATTTAGACAGTAAGAAACAATTGACTCAAACAGCTCCTTTCCCGAAGTTCAGTTTCTCCAGCTATCTACCAGTCTGGAAGCAGGCTTTGCAACATTTGATTTAATATCGGGTAATTTATAATATTTTTATTTCCTCATCAAAAGCAATTTAAAAAAAAAATCTTTGAAAGCAACAAAATTTGCTGCTATACATCTGGTATCACTGATGTTGACTTTAAACATTAGACAATGGTTTTGTGCTCAATTAGAAACAACTGGAGACAGCTTGCTAGCTAAAGTACAAAGACTATGGCTAGAGCGAGTACTCATTTTAGTAAGTATTCATTTTCAGTAATTAATTTTATTTTTTTAAGTGCAAAGAATAGTAATGTACATCTCAAAAGCCCAACATCCACTAAAACTGTTAAGGCCCCTTCACATTCTACTCATACCATTAGAAGGTTAGATGAGGTAAAGTTGAAGGAAGGAAGTAAAAGAAGCTATTTAGCCAACTAAAAGTACAGAATTGATATAGTTTATTTTCTTCAGTATTTTACCAACGTAATGTGAGCTCTACACTGCTAACACCTGAAGTATTACAGAGGGGAAAAAAACCCAATGAGATTAATTTTTCAGATGACTCCTACTCTTTACTGATGATGATACTAGTGCATAAGAGCACAATATTCAAAATTATTTCATTCCACAACAAGCCCCAGAATTACTATATCCAGACAAGCTGAAAGCACCTCATTCATTGACCGGGAATGAAACCAGCAGCTGTAAATGAGTCATGCTGCTCTGCCACACTAAAGCTTTCTTTATCACATTGTTTCCCACAGATTCTTTCCCTAAAGAATTATGAAACAAATACGTAAAACTGGAAAGGAGGAGGAAGCTGATGAAATCTGTTTTGTGAGCTGCTTCCAAGATATCAGCTTACATAAATACAGCATTTTGCTGTTGTATGTGTTGGGTTTTTTTCTTCAAATAACATGAAGTGAAAAGCAAAACATTCTTTAAGCTGTATCTACACAGTGTCTTAAATCAAAGACTCTGGGTGTTATCCTGTCAGTCAGTTAGAACTTTTAGTAAGCAAAATCTAAAATTAAACACGCATCAAATCTGAAAATGCTACCATGAATGACCTCTACTATTAAAAACACTATAATATATCTGAGCTTCAATATATTCATTTTTCCTTCATGCTTGAATACCATCAAGCAAATTACTGATAACTAACCCCAGGAAGAGGCTTAGAAAAAATTTTCAGATGTGTCAAAATCAAGGTATTAAAAAAAAATTAAAATCAGGGATTGTCCATCAGACTAGTTTTACTATAATTTTAAACAAGATAGTCATTGGCCATTAAAAGACTATCCTTCTCCAAAACCCCCTAGGTTTCACTCAGACTTCTTCAGGAGAACATGATCTCATTTGCAGCACTGTTGCAGCGCTGTGCTTAGACTGATGGTAAGTTCTGTTTCTCCAAACGACAGACACCATTCAATATACTTTGACAACGCCTCGGAATACTTCGATGTACTAATGTTTCCCTAAGCCCTCAAGAGGGCACTGTCACTTCTTAATACATGATTAGTGTGCAGCATTTCAAACGAAACTCTATATAAGCTTTTTTAAAAATTTTGCTAATATATATTTAAACACTTACCTAAAGTCCATGCAAAATAATACTTGGGCCTGGCAGCCATAAGGGACACATATAGGTAAAAAAACCTTATGGGCCATGATGCTGTAGCTCTGAAGTCATCATCAATGTTGTATTCCACAGGCAAAGTTTTTGTAATAGTCATGTGGAAGAGTAAGGACAGTCCACAGATTAAGAGTTTCTGTGCCACGGCTATCTGAAAAGTTTAAGAGGGGAAACTGTAAGCTTCATTTTTTGTTAACCTTCTAGAAACAAAGGCAAATTACAGTCTTCCTTCCCTAAACAGATGTGTGTATATGTAAGCCAATCTTCCAGTAATATATCCTACCAACTTTAAAACACACTTTAACATTTTATAGAGGCTCACAGAATATTGTTACCTTGTGAGCACCACTTTTCCCAGCAAACACAGCACATCCCATTTGAGTACAGTGAGCCTCTAAAAGCCCTTTCAGTAACGGCCACACCTTTTGCAACTCCAGTTTTTTCCCTTATTTCATTGTCAAATTACCGAAGCAAGTAAATTATTAAGACATAACACAAATCATATGATCTAGAACAAGATGAGTACAATTACTGCAGAATTCAACAACAATGGCAAAGTTTCAGTTAATTTTCAGTAATCTTTGGCATAATTCAAGTGTTCACTGGCTGCCCAATTCCATATATCAATCACTTGAGTTAGATTATTAAAATATCTGAACTCTAAACCAAGTAAAATATTGAAGTAATGTATGAATTTACAGCCAAAAGACCTCAGTTCTATATAGACCTGTTTTCCCAATAAGAGCGATAAAGCTATAAAGGGGTCAAATAATGTGCTCACAGACATGTAAAAATATGTTGTTCAAGTAGGATTTGAACTCCAGATTTCCCCAAAATTCAGTTTTGCTCTAACCACCATACTAACGATTACATAACTTCATGAAAATACTGCTAAGGTTCTGTTATAAAACACAGAGAGCAATACTGCATGCGATGGACTGCTGTCAGTCACTGGTCTGATCCACCTCCCAAGAGCAGATACCATGCTCTGCACAAGTTCCTAAACTACCACACTAACCAAGCACCTAACAAAAGAGAAGTCTGAGAGCTACTTCATTTAAATGTCATTTTCAAGATCTGATCATATGTAAACTTGATATTTAAATAAACATTCCAATTTAAACATTACAATTTGATGAATATCAAACTTGGCAAGAAACCAGTCAATCAATCTAGCTGTTTTTCTTAGAAGCATCAGAACAAAGAGATAATCAGAATCCTTTTTCTGTCCATCCTGATTCCAGTAAACCTGCCCAGACTTTTAAAGATGATGTCCTGCTTCACTCAGAGTGCAGCTACTCAGATCTAGTTGTAAAATAAAACCCAATTTTGTTCCATGACAGAGAACAAAGCATTAAATGCCCAACTGAAAACGCACAGTATCACAGATTCACCCTGTCACACCGGTGTAAGAATGGTACAACTTGGAAAAGCTGGATAAACGTGAGGGTAACTTTGGATATTACGTGTATCTCATGTGGCTCATCTCAGAAGATATATATCAGAAATATTTTCAGATGAGAGAACCCAGCTGGATAATTCAGGGGCTGGTGACCTATTAACAACTAAAGCTGGTGTTTAATTACATGTTTTTACTTGCTTTCTAATAATCTTCATTTTACTATTTTACTGTATGCCAGGACTTCAAAGCAAAGGGCATTAACTTTCTGAAAGTGTTCTTTTGTTTTTCTGGTATCTATCAATCCATCTCTTCGCCAGAGCAGAGGTAAAGAAAGTTCAATTGGCTTAACTTCTTCAGGAAGTTAAATAGAAATTAAAGTTCAGAAAATCTATTAACAAATCTTTAATTTTGGCATGCAATATCCAATGCATGCAAAAGTTGGATATTTGTGAACACTCATAGCCCCAAAGTTTTGAAGACAGTTGCAAGGATTTAGCATCAAAGTCAAAGCCATAATTAAAAATCATGTTCAATTTAGCACAAGAAATAGCATTTATAGGCTGGTAACATTAAGATGCAACTTAAAATATAAGCATAAACATACAGAATAGGTGTTTTCCAACTGGAGATCTCTACAAAGTCTCAAAATAACATGCAATGCTTTGACAACTTACAAGTGATGTTGCCTCTGTTGAAAGGCCAGGTTTCTGCCACTGTCACTAGTTATCAGAGTTCGTTTTTTTTTTTTCTACAAACTATCATTAATCTGCCTGTCCAACCCAAAATATACTTAGTGTCTCTTTGAAGAACTTTAACTAAATTGTGGAGGTGAAAGCCCTTCTTTTAGGGAAAAGTATCAGTTTCAACAAAATCTATCTTAAGAAAAAATGACTACCCATATGGGGATCTGCCATAAGTCGTACTTCTCAAAACTGAATACTGCAGTTTGCAATATGTAGTTGTAGAACACAACTGTAGGAGGAACGTGTTTTTATTTATTTAAATATTTAAATGATGTATTCCTCCAATTTTTTTTAGCAGGAACATTTAAGTTCAGAGACAAGCAGAACTACATCCAGAAACAGCATGACTACTTTTTTTTTTAAATTATACTCTTTCACTCAGTAATTATAAATCCCAGAACCCAAATCAAGCATGGTGATACCACATACTGAGATTAGCATCTGGTATATTAGCATCCTTAGCAAGCAGTGATGGAGACAGATCTCCTGCCTCTACAAGGCCTGGGAGCTGTAGTTTCAGGACTGGTTTAAGCAGAGTTTCTGAAGGACAACCCGACACAGGCTGCAATGCAAAGATAAAGCCCTGCCCCATCTCCTCACCTTGGTTCCAGGCACCTGCTCTTTTCCTTCTAGTGTGTCAGATTAGAGAAGCAAACCAGGTGACATTTCAGCCTTTGGGGGTTTTGCTTTTTATTTTTTTTAAAATGACAGATTAGTTTTGGTCTGGGTCAAACAATCTGAATCAGACCACAGAGCACTGCAGTGTGTGCTATTAGCACTGCTGGGAAAAGCAGAACCCATGGCCAGGAGCTGCCATATTCAGCAAGAGTTTATACTTCAGTTGGCATAAATACATCATTCGATTTCCTATAGAAATGCATTTGATAAAGCATCAATTCCCTTCCTACTGCTTAATTAACTAGGTTATCTTTGCAAGGCATAAATTGGTAATCACTGGAAGGCACATTCACAGGAGGGTTGATCAGTTATTACAAGGACAATGTAACTATTGTAAAAGTTTGAAGTTCAATTTCATTCACTTTTTCAAGTTTTCAATGTATCAAAATAACTATTCTGTTGCAGAATGAAAAGGCCATAAGCTGCAGGACATCCTTGACCTCATATGATACAGAATATACAATTCATTTTACACCAAAAAGTTAGAAAGGCCTGGCTCATTTGGTTTTGATGAGCAAACCTGGTCAACACTGGGAAGCAAAAAAAGGTACTCAAGCTAAAAGACAGTGCAAGGGCAAAGCCAAAACATGCATAAATTAGATAGGAACATAATTAGGCTGAAAGCGAGATACCTAATCAGAGACAGGAGTTCAGGAACAGCTTACTAATTGAAGCAACAAAGGTAAAACACTCACTGAGCTCAGGGATTTGATATATATACTATTGCATAATATATAAAGCTGTATAAAAAAGAAAAAAGTATCTTTAAAATTATTTAAGTGAACTTGTTCTTGGTTGATAGAGAATCAATAAGGAACTCAAGATAATACTGAACTATATAAAAGCGTATTGTTTTGGGAAGGTTAGCACCTCAGTTAAAAATTACAGGTAATTAAGCAAGAACTTCATAAGTTGAAGGAAGAGTCTGCATAATAAGCAAGAAAGCAGGTATCTGCTGACAGGAATCTTGTCATTTAAGGGTAGCCATAATAAAAAGAAACTTACAAAGACAGATATTAATTTCTGAGAGTTGACACCACTTTGAGCACCAACAATTGATAGCTTGCAAAAAGGCACAATAGGAGTAGGAGAGACATAAGAAATAAGTTTTAATATGTTGACTTGATTCATTTAACATGCAATGAACACAGCAAAAAAAATACTAAACTAAGTTAATATCATGCAGTCAACACAGGATAGAGGAGGAGGCTGGCATGAACTACTAAGGTTATGGAATTATATTTCACAAGAAATGAAACTTACTGTAATTCAGCTGAAATTTTTTTTTTTCATTTACTACATTAACATTTGCTGATCCCCATTAATTTTCATTTTTTAGTTACCTAACAATTTATTCTTCTTGCAATAATAACATGAGAATTAAGGAATAAATTTGAAGTATTAGTATGACATTAATGATATTTAAACGTTCTTCTAGAACAACACAATGAATATTGTAACTGATGCAGGAAATGCAGTAAAATTGCATCACTCATATTTCTCCAAAAGCACACAAGACTCGCTGGTAGCCAGATTTCTCTAACACCCGCTGGGACATGAAGTATCAACAGCATAGACAGTTTTCTCTTTGTTTTTATGTCAAAGGCTAATGCAGCATAAATTGCAAAAAGTTTCAAGCATCTGAAGAGCAATTTGCTTTAAGGAAAACTGCTTACCTGGAAGAAGAATCCATCATAGGTTTACATTTATTTCTATTGACTTTGCTCAGATTGCCAGCAAGATTACATGGTAAAAAGCTAGCAAATTCTACGGGGCAATTGGTAGGTGCATGTCCAGTATTGCTGATACTGGCAGATTTGCTTAGTTTCATTTACCTGCAATAATTTTTTTTTTTTTTTTTCAGAAATGGGATTTTAGTACATAAGATGTAGCACCTTTACTGAGCCCAAGCAGTGTTTAAAAGCAAAAGTATCTGCAACTTTGCCAATGCAAGCCACTGACACAGACTACAGACTCTGAGGTGCTAATCTCTGCAACAAATTCCCTGTCTCTTCCTAACCACTTGCCCAACACACATTTCCATGCCCTTAGGTGCTCGTCAACATGTGGAGAAATTTGAAGTGTTACCATCCTCCAGCCACTAGTTTACATTCCTGCAGTGCAAGTTACTACAACTACTGACAGGTGCAAGAGCCCTCTTCCACATTCAAAGGATGGATGTGGCTGGAGATGACTCAACCAATCGGGCAGTGCTCCCTGTTAGCCCAGCTGTGGGGATGGTAGCCTCTAGGTGGTAGGACAAGACAAGCAGCTACCATGGGAATGCCTTCAGCTGCTCCAGCAGCAGTTGGTGGTCCACAAGAAAAGCAGAAAACAGATAATTGGTGCTGGAATTGACAAAAACCATTTAGCTGAAGTGTTCCAGTTTCTGTGTGTGGCAATTATCTTAGGCCCACACAAATTCAAAACTCTAATACACTCCTATTTTCAGAGGATATCAAAAGAATTAACAGATTATATTCAGTACTGAGCATTAAACTAATTGAATTAAAAAGTAACAAGCTTCAGGATGTTTTGATTTTAATTCAGGC
This sequence comes from Porphyrio hochstetteri, assembly GCA_020800305.1. NCBI lineage: Eukaryota > Metazoa > Chordata > Aves > Gruiformes > Rallidae > Porphyrio > Porphyrio hochstetteri. The sequence goes on from CM036907.1 coordinate 109,236,953, forward strand.
CATACAGTATCTCTGTAAGGAACAGTCAGCTGGACTTTCTCCTGTAAGTATTTGGTCTCTTTTCCAATAACTGAACAAAGAGGAAAAAACCCCAAAAATGTTGTATGGATTACTAGCTACAGAGTTATGGCTACTGCGACATTCATTACAACTTCAGATCGAAATATGAATCTTTCGTACCTCTCTACAGTAATGTAAATAGGAAGAATCAAACTATTTCTATGAGGGTTTTTCAGCTTGTTACATATGAATGTTTTCTACTTGCTGCAAGCAGACATTAAACACCAGCAGAATTTGAGAACGTTTATGAAATCTTGCTGGAACTTTGAAGCCTCATCAGCCTTCAAGTGACAAAGCATGCACTCCATCCTTCCCAGGACATTTTGTGTGCAGAGTATATGCTTTGAAGGAAACATGCATGAACCGTTCCATCTAAAGACAGCTTTTTACCATGTAAGCTTGTTAGGAAGCTCCAATTCAATTTGCTTTTGGTCCACAAGATCCAGACTGGAAACCATGGAGAAAACCTGCCTTAAAAAATAAGTATTTAACTTTTTACACAGAGATCTATACTGTTGATGAAAGAACTCCAGATACAGCTCAGAAGTTATGCCTGTAAATGAACAGTGCAAACCAAGCTTTTCATGCAATGAGTACGTAAGCATCGGCACTGCAAGAGTCACACGTCTTACATTTGGAGAGGGATCCGTTTGTTCATATTTGGTGTCTTCCTTCCCATTTGCTTCAGACTGTTGCAGTTGGTATGATCTGCCTTCAATGAAAGTAATATAGTCTTTGTAAGAGCATAACGGGCCTGCCAGGATACCCATGAAATTACAGTTGTAACTTAAATACTCCAGTAGACTTGGCATGCGTCTGTAATTCAAAGACAAGCAACTCGTGAGATGGAATGTGTAGTTCTACACAATGTCCACAATAGGAAAAGTCATACTCCATGTCATTGCTTACTCTAACCGCAGTAAAAACCACATGTAGAAAAGTAGTTTGTGTGTCTTTTGTAATCACAACTTAAAACATTATACACATAGTATCTCTTTCCAATCCATAATGAGTCTTTTCAGACAGATCTGGTGACTTTCTCCTTGCCCAGTAGACGTTTCTGACTGAAGCTGAGCCTGGGGAAGGAGGAGGAAGGTTGTTTCCCTAAGTGTTTGTTCAACTGTTTATGGTTCTTCCCACCACCCCCCTCCAATAACTGACTCAATAAAACAAAGTTTTGTATTAAATTACAAGAATTTATATTAAAGAAAATGTGTCAAGTCTGTTTTGCCCAGGACAACATACTATTTTCAAGTCTTCTGAATGACAAAAGGAGAAAAGGTAAGTTAAATACTGGACAACAGAATTAAACAAGCGTGTTCCTTCACCTACTTTGTATGTGTACTAAATGTTAACTACTCTCCTGTCTGATATGGCATTAATTTGCCAAGACTTCACAGAACTTAACATATTTTTTCTTAAATAAGTATAAAACCTACTTCTAGCGATATTTTCCAGGAGAACAGATGTATGAATGTCCTGGTTTCGGCCCCCAACAATGAATTAAACTACAAATATAAAAAGCATGGATCTGTTTTACATGAATTTGTAAACTCTGTCTAGAACATGAACTGCAGCAATTCCAGAGAACCCACAAAACACCAGCTTCTTCCCACCCCCAAAGCTAGACCCTCAGAGATACCTAGAAGCCTACCTTACAGCCAAACACCTCTGTGATGGAGTCAAATCTTCATTTTTCCGAAACATTCCTAGGAAAGAGGACAGGAAAAAGGAAAAATAAAGAAAAGCTAACCCCCCCAACATTAGTTATCAGGGGTTTTTTTTTTTTTACTCAGTAGAGCCTCATGCTGAATGTAATTTCTTAAGTCCTCAAGTAATTTTGGAGGTATTATGTCACATAACATTTTTGCTGGAGTTTGATCAAACAATTCTTAATGTTGACAGAATTACAAACTCTTGTATCCTCAGTTACATCCAACAGTGCCTAAGCATGAAAACACATGGATTTCAGGAAAACATTAAGGCGGCTTGTGGTAAGTGTTGAAAAATACAACTCCCCTGCTTTGGTGAAGATGCCAAACCCTTTATTCCCAGTCCTGGAAATTGTACAAGCCCCAAACCCTTTTCACCCTGCAGCAACCCAGGGACACTATACTAGTCATTACACTTCTGATGCACAGTATAAACATAGTCCAAGACAGATTTGAGCACTTCAAAACTTAAGGCAGATCTCAAGGGCACCATATATGCTGCAAGGAAAGACTGCAAACAAGGTGCAGGGAAGCAGGCACAACGGCAAAGGGTGCTCGAGTCTTGTTCGGGAGCAAGCCCTAACCCCTGCTAGCAGAAGGGGGCAGGCCAGGTTTAAGTTCAGCAGCAAGACTGAATTTACCTTCTTGCAATACCTGGTGGTTTCTGAAGTGCTGGTGGCTTACCCTTGAAATACAGGCTTCAAAACCTGTGTTCCCATAAAAGAGAAAAGCAAAAACTATCACCTTCAAGACTTTCATTATTACAAAATACACTAATTCAGGGGCACAGAAGCAGCAGAGCTCCCTCCTTCAGGCAGCCCTGGTTTACACAGCCTGCACAGCTTGCCAAAATGACTGCTTCAGCTCCTCTCACAGCCCCTCCACTGGTTCAGACATTAGGACCTGCATCCCTTCCCTCCTAGCAACATTTGCAAGTTTTCTTTGCCATTGCAAGCACTAAAAAAAAACACAGCTTCCCAAAGGAAACGAAGTTTACAGACTCTCACTTTAATTATCTTCTTTGCTAGCAGTGCCGAAACCCAAGAGCCAATTTCTAATCAAGTCAGATGAAAGGTAACAGAGATAAGAAATCCCCATATTCTTTGGGTAAACGTGTACTTCTGTAGAAGAGCCTCTTCCACTCACAGAGTTGCCTTCAATCCCACACTTTCTTGATTCCCCACAAATCCAGAGAGGAGCACTTATATTTGCTTCAAGCATAAGGAAAGTTTCAACTGGAGCCAATTTTTCTTTTCTAAATATCAAAATCAGTCAGGCTTCAGACTGACAAGGGAAGTCAAACCTTGTTTAATTCTATGACTCATGGAAATACATGTTATCTGAAGAGAAGATAACTCTCTTGTCTTCATGTGACTCCAGGAACTATGACGCACGTACAACTTCAAAATTACACTTTTAGTCTCCAACAAAGCTGAGAATACAGAGGGGTTTGCAACTTGCCATCTCCTCTCTTCCAATACAAACTGGAAAAATACCTTCCTCAATCTTGATCCTTCACAGTGGAAAGTCACCCTCGCTCATACCCACTCAAGGCAAGAAATCGGAGGATAAAGCATCACCCCTAAATATGCAGGCACTTTCTCTTCCTCATCACCACATTTTCACATCTTCTCCTTGGTGCTACAAGCAAAGATTTCCACATTGAAAATTGTACTGAATAAAAAGTGTGGGAGCAGCATTTTGAAAGGTCCTTTAACCTTCAAGGCTGTTCTCAGGTAGCGGAATCCTCGAATTTAACACAAACTTAAGCAGAAATTTAACAGGGACACTCCTATAGATAGACACAATCACACGACATGACTAGTATAGACAAATAGCCCACACAGCCTTCAGCCTCTCACTGCACATACAGTGCAAACTGACTGGAGCAGGAGCCTCCCCTCCGTTACATTCCATCTGAGTGCCTTGCCCTTATGTCAGGAGGAGGAAGCAGTCACCAAGTGTGTCCAAATGGACTCACAGAAAACCAGACTAACTGCTATAGGTAATTAGTCAAATGAAAGATTTCACATCATTTATATGGTATGAAAAAGGGCAGGGGGGAAACCTGTCAAACCTGACAGAGAATAATCTAACCACTGAAATATGACCTATACTTTTAGAGGGGTGAAGAGGAAAGAATTGGAATATTTTAAATGGGTTCAAGTTATATCCTCACACACTTATATAAGAAGTCACTTAAGGCCTAAAAAACCTGGTGGGCAATACACTTACTGTCTCAAACACACCACATACAAGTAATCCTCCATTAATTTTTCATTTCCCTATCTCACTAAGACTTCCCTCCAACTAGTAGCTCCTTCAAGATCAGTTCAGCAGCTTTCCCTGTATTTTTTTCTAAAAAGTCTTCTCAGTGCCTTGAAGGTCCATTTACCATCTTTGCACAGCATGCAGGAAACCAGTGATCTCTGCCAGTGTCATGCCTTTGAAAGCTTTTGGGAAGCTACTATTAGCATTTTTTAATCCATAGAAAATACATATGGAAAAGTGCTCTTTCACTGATGCTTATCTAACATGAGATGAATATATACATTCAATATTTCCCAAGCAGTATATCTGCCCATGGGAGCAGAGGCCTCAATTCACAACTGCTCCATCTCCAAGGTGTTGTAGATAGGAAGAAAACCCCCTTCAGCAGCATGTCATTGTTCAGGAACTCAGGAAGTTTTGTAACCTTTGTCTGGAGCTTATGAGAAGTGTTTCCTCCCGTCCTAAAGCAGAACACTACTGCAATGGCTGCAGCTTTTGGTTCCTACCAAATCACCCAGTGGGGATTAAAGAAAATGGGTTTTCTTGAACATCTGTTACAGAGGTAAAATCATTTGGTCACTCAGCAAGTATAACTCAGTTTCATTATCTGTAAAGTAGGAAATACTCCTATGTTCCTTCCTTTTGTAAATCAGTAGCAACAAAATTTATTTCTGGTGGTTTAGATTAGGGGGAAGTTGCATCTTTTCATTCACCCTCAGGAGATCACATCCTAATCACAACAAAATCAACATCTTTAGGTGCACAACATCTTGCCATATAGGCTTTATTAAAGCATATTACCACTCCTACCATGCTCTTACTACAGTAGTACAATGGTTTACAATCAGACCATAGTAGTACCCAAGTTCTGCAGTTAACCTCCTTGAATATATCCACCTCTGTATTTGCATGAAACCTGGCCAATCAGTAACTCCTTAATAATGCTTAGACATCATATTATTTTACATTAATACTACTTAAACACAGAGATAATATTGCTTTGTTGTAATTAGAGCAAACTTTTATTTGAGAGTCTGAAATGGATCACCAGCTGAGCTCAAATGCTTGTTATTATTAAAATACTTTAAGACTTGAAGACAGACCATGACACTTTTAGTTGTTAGTTGTTGCTAGTTACTAGCACATTGGCAGAAACAAAAGCAGACAGACACAGATGCTAGCTGAGTGAAATTGTAAAGAAACTATAAAAAGCAAGTAAAATCAGAAGTCTGGATATCCAGAGCTGTGCAAGTAAACAAAGAACAACACTCAAAGACACAGGAGGGGAGAAATACAATATGATTCCTTTAAACACTGGTGACATGTACTGTAATCAAAGTGATTTGGTAACTGATACTCAAACAACAATGACCACTCTGTCACTAACAAGAGGAAGCATTAAAAGAAGAGCATTAAAAGAAACTCCTAGACATAAGAAGAAAGCATTAAGGTACTAAAAAAAATACACACCCACACACCACCACACAATGGCAGTTTCACTCACATAATTAACAAATTAGAATACAACATTCTTGGTTAAACAGCTGCAACTTTTTTGCTGTAATACCAGCATTTGTAAAGTAGAACAGGTCATGATGACCTATCCAAAACCCTTAAGGGGTTCTACATACCTAAGCACACACTTCTCTGTCAAGAGTTGTTCAGTTTTCTCTTGCTTAAACTTCTACAGCAGCAACCATCCAAATAGAGTTTCAAAAAGAAGTAACAACAGCCACAAAAGACCTATTTGAAATCAGAAAAGCACATTGATGCTCTGCACTGCTCTGGTACAACCTCACCTCAAGTACTGTGTGCAGTTTTGGGCACCACAGCACAAGAGGGACACAAAACTACTGGAGAGTGTCCAGAGGAGAGCAACAAGGATGGTGAAGGGTCTGGAGGGGAAGTCTCTTGGTCTGTTCAGCCTGGAGAAAAGGAGGCTGAGGGGAGACCTCATCATGGTCTGTGGCTTCCTAAGGAGGGGGAGCAAAGGGGCAGATGCCAATCTCTCTTTCTTGACCAGTGATAGAACCCAAGGGAATCATATGAAGCTGTGACAGGGGAGGTTTAGGTTGGGTGTCAGGAAGAGGTTCTTTACTGAGAGGGGGGTCAGGCACTGGAACAGGCTCCCCAGGGAAGGGGTCACAGCACTGAGCTTGACTGAGTTCCAGAAGCATCTGGACGATGCCCTCAGTCCCATGCTCTGACTTGGCTGGGCCTGTGTAGAGCCATTCTTCACACATTGGGAGAATCCACAATTCAGCCTGGTGATCCTGTTCTGGTTTTGTAGGTATTTATTTACAATAAGTGTGAGACATCACACCTAATGTACGGAAATACACAATCTGTTCAGTGAACATCTAGTGTACAGGAGATGTAGTACACCCACATTTCCACCCCGTATACCAGAGCAGGCCAATATTAAAGCTGTCTGCAAGCCTTAGAAAGTAAAAGGCAAAGAATCCAGTTAATTGAAAACAGTGAAGAAATGTTTGTATCAACTAAATCAAACATTCTTCAATACTGCTGACACTATCACATTGTTCAAGAGCAGCTAACAAAACCATTACATAATAGCAGGTACTGCAGTTCAGATGGGACTGCTCATCTACTTAGCTGCAAACCAACAAGAAATTTACTTTGTAATTAAAAAAAGTACTGTCTAAAAAATATCCCAAGCATATGGTGTAGTATCACAACCTGATGAGGCAAGTAGCAATAGATAATTAAGACCACAGAAACTAATACCTTATGTGTGCATAATTTTCCCCATCACTTTTGTTTCTTTTTCCTCATTTCCTTCCCATTTTCCCTGTGTCTCATCTGTCTTAAAATATCTTTCTTCTCAAGGGACATACTGGACAGAAACTCTACTTATATCATTTTGCAGGGGGAATAGGCTCTAATAGCCTATTTGGAAATGTTACAACTTTGTAATAGCACAATAGCAATATGAGGAAAAAACAGCATAAAATACTCCAGCTATTGTACTAATAGTCTGCTGGAGGAGCAAAGTAAATGAGACCTGACATACTGGTGAAAGACTAGCCTTTAACTGTATTTCCCAACTATATCACTCAAAGAGACAGAGGGGGGGAAAAATACCCTTTGAGTTGTATATTCATTGTACTCTTTATCTCCTTTGAGTTCTCTCAGTAAATGCAGTGCCTTTCCAGATCAGCTTCGGTTTCAGAAATGAAATGCACCATAGACATAGGAGGAAATAACAATGAGAAGAAAAATCTCAAGCAGCATTCCAGGAAAAGCACATTTAAAAATTAGCAACTATAAAGGTGAAACCTAAGGTATGAGGGATGGGAGAAGGGTACACACACAGGAACAAAGAGGGTGTTTTTGTGGTTAGAAAGGACATGAGAAGCCCCTGGGAACTAAGCAGCAGCTGCCAGAAGACTGTTATGGTTCTGATTTCTTACCTCTATCTAGTCACACACTTTTATGGACAAGTGAAGAAATAATTTGGAAGAATTAGATTTCAGTTTAGAAGGTGGATTTAAAAAGTTACTTTGTTTTCCCTTTGAAGTTTCATGTATTATTTAGTTTAAATCAGGGAAGAGAAGTAACCACAAGGTTGGAAGAAGCTGTGAGGGCATTTTTCCTTTTAAACATTGGGTATCAGGTCTAACGTTCCCTGGTTTTGCTGGCTGAATCTACTGGCAGTTTAAAAATAAATACATTGTGAGCTCCAGAACTTGCATCCAGAATGGATCCTGAATATAATGAATGAATCTTTAAATTCATTAAGCACTAGAATTAAAACCAAGATGCCAAAGTGCATAAAGATTAGTGAGATTAGATAGGGTCCTTCCTGTAAAGTTCCCTGAGCTAGTACAGAACAGCAGTAAAATGAGTGAGGCTCTGTGAGGATGAGCAAGTTATAAGCAAAAGAGAAGCAGTGGCAGAATCTCTCTTCCTCTCTCCTGTTTAACTTTTAGTACCTTATAACTATCATTGCAAAGGCTTCTCCATATCTCAGCATCTCTTAGCTAGAAATTTTTGTGCAAGTACAATCCTCTGTTTTATAGCCTTCCTACACTGCACCTGCAGACAAGCCCCCTGCTTCCAGAGCAACTGCAATGCACCTTTCCTTCTCTAAAATCTGCTCAACTAAATTTTATGAAAAAAGGTATTCCAGAATATAGGATCTGAAGTACAGAAAATTCCTTATCTCCCTTAACTCTGCCATTAGTCTAAAGCACTGCATAAACATATCCAATTCTTGTCATAAAGAATTAATATGGACCTGTAAGCAGCCTCCAAATCATGTAAAAACATTTCTGCTTTTTTAACAAAGATGTGTATTGCCAAAGATAACCAGCAAGAAATACAAAGCAAATCTTAACATACTGACCTCTTATTTTTTATAGTGCTCATTTAAGCAGCAAGAAATTAAGGAAAGAACTATCAAGAATTTAAGTTCAAAATGTGAACCAGAGTACAACAAAGGCATACTCCAAAATTACTTATGTGCAAATTTGTGTTCTGAAAAGTCACTGTTATACTGAGAGCTTAAATTCATCCTATGCAACTTGCACCGAATTTGCTGCTTAAAAAAAGCCCCACAGTAAGTGTACTGGGTCGTAACATTTATAGGCATAGTTATTTATTTATGGGATTCCATACTAGTGTATCCATGTAGCTACACAGACTCTACACAGCAGCTTCATGATTACATCCAGTTCTCTCCAAGACTTTCAAATGTACCACTGAAACCAGCTGAACACACCAAACAGCCTGCTGAGAGAAGATGAAGTTCAGAAGACCTACCTGCCTTTACCACAAAGCCTAGCTACAGCTAGAGTCTCCAAGCTTACCAAGATCTTCCAACACACCACCACCTTTCTTCCAGCTGTTAATTTTCATTGGATGTATTGGTAAAAATCAAGTGAGGAAAATAAAGTAATTGGCGATTAATACAGCCAAGCTGATGTGCCTAGAGGCTCAGAGTGCCACTCATCACTTAGCATAAAGATCTTCAACATCATCTCCTCCCCATCAGTGCATCTCAAAGTATTTTCCAGTGGAAGCATGGACCTTTGTAGAGTGAACAAAAGCCCATTGACAGCGGGCTTCTTTTCATTAGTTTCTCGTGACGGACCCCTTTCAAGATGTCTATGATTAAAAACAATTGCTTTCATACAGTTTCCCCTGTGCATCTTTTCTTAGCATCTCCTGACGTCACACTGTAAGCTACTCTTGAATTCACACTGGTCACACCAACTTTTGAAAGTCATGTTCACTCTGTGCTCCCAGCAAGGGTGATTATCCAGCTGGTGTCAGTGACTGCTAGGCTGCAAATGCACCCAGAAAGAAAGTTTTCCAAAATATTATCAGCTACCCCCCACAGGCTGAAAAAGACTCTAGAGGATCTCTGATACAAGGCCAACAAGGAACAAAATTTCCAGATCAATACTGAGAACACAACAATATCTACAAGATATTCAGACAAAAAAATCACAGAATCACAGAATCGTAGGGGTTGGAAGGGACCTCGAGAGATCATCGGGTCCAACCCCCCTGCCAAAGCAGCTCCCTAGCACATATTGCACAAATAAGCAGGGTTGAGGAGAATACAAACTACCTGAATTTGGTAGGGAAAAAAAATCTAGTTTAGTTTGTGCTCAAAGAGTAGAGCTGAATGAAACGGTTGAAGATTACCAGGAACACTCACATGTTTGCCTCATACTACAGCTCCACTATTTGTGCATGATGTCACCAAGTTGAGACTAGCTCTTTCACCTAGCAAAATAATATTATCAGGAAACATATACCTTTGATACTTCCTTATTATACAGTGTTTCCTCTTACTTGTGTACTTTGTACTCTCATTGATTAGAGCTCACAAGTCTAAAATTTTCTCTGGAAGCTGGAAATCAACTTCTTGGATCAACTAAATATGCCCAGTATTATTTCTTTATTTTAGTTCATACAAGAATTCTTACAAAAATGTGTTTTCCTAACTTTTCATATTCAAGTATGTAGTTGCCTACATCACTGAAGCTAGGCCACATATAAGAGCCAAAAATATTCAACTCCATGTATAATGTTACTAAAGGAATTTCAAAAAAACATGTGGCTTCATCAGTCAGGGGCTATACTCCCAATTCTTCAGTTGACAGCTGTGGCTCCAAGTGATTCAAACCCATTGGCTGGGTTTATTGTATGATAATTTCTAATGTTAAAATTTAAATCGTTCCTTTGAATTTAAAGGTAACTAAAAATCTAGATACTCTACTCATAAATGCCAACATTAGGATTCACTTTTGTCATAACTAGGACCCACATGATGGATAAATCTGACGGGAGAAGACACAAACATAGTTTGATCATCTCCCTGTTGACATTGGTATGTTAGCCCATCAAGTGCAACCACAATAGTAAATGAAATGAAATGAAACATGTACAAAGGTTTTATAAATCCTTATGCATGGCACAAATTAGGGGGAAATTAACATTTAGCATTTTAAAACAAGAGGTCCTCAACAACTGAAGTTACATGAACTCGTTCTACCAAGCTGTCAGCAACAGTGATCTCTGAATTTGAAATTATTTAACTAACACTCAGGATAACTACCCCAGCCCCCACCTCCCCACCAAAAAAAAAAAAAAAAAACCAAAAAAGTCAGTGGTCTTAGTCACTGGCCCCAGAAGCATCACTGGTTTCTGATAAGTAGTATCTTCTACACAACGTGAAGTATTTTCAGAGTTTTTGTAGCATCTGAGCAACATTTCTTAGTACTTCCATTCGTGAGCATCAAAAGAATCAACTGAGACACAAAAATATATTTTGTCCTAAAACACACACTGGACTGAAGTAACTGACTTAAAAATAACTTTCCTTAAATTTATTTTGTATGGAAAATTAAATACAGTTTAAAGTAATCTTACCATCATGAATCTCAAATGCCAAACTAGTTATCTTCTGTGTAATTATCATCATTGGACTGTTAGAAAAAAAGGAAGAAAGAATAATTTAGAATCAAGTGCAGGATTCCCTTTCACAGGTATATATCAGGAAAATTTTATACTAATAGTCCAGGTTAATTACTCTCAAATGGAAAGATTTCAATGCAAGTACAACATGATTAATTTTTGGAGCTCAAACCATTATAGAGTTTTAAATGCAACGAAAGTAATTTAATCCTTAGATACAGCATTTGATAGCCCACGCCTTTTATTGCTGCATTAGGCTTTACAAACACAGCCAAAGTGTTTCATATTTATTTTATACTAACATAGTTGGGTTTCTTTTACAGTGGAAAAGGAAAAAGGGGCAGTAAGAGCCATTATATGCATTGTAAATTACAGCAGCAGTAATCAAAGGACAATAAAAATATACTTAAGTTGGACATAAATTAGTATAATTTATTTAGATATGCAGTCTACTTCCACTGTTTCTACTAACACCTGGTCCCATGCTTAATTTTTCCATCGAGAATTATTCTTTGCTTCAAGTAAACCTATCTGACAAAACAAAACCCCAGAATAATTATGCTGGCTCCAACAGAGTTTAGTTTGTTTTGAATTTGGTACACTTGAGTGGATCTTAAACTGTCCAAGAGATTCCTCCCTGGCTAAGCAACTCAGCTTTATGCTGAGAAATGATACCATCTTTGTAGCACCTAAGAGTTTTTGACTGATCTGAGTCCCAGCATTGCTAACCACCAACTGGGAGGAGGGAGGAAACAGAGGGAAGCATAAAGTCTGCTACCAGAATGTAATCATTTCACTTTGAAAGCAGATCTCAAAAATGGATCAGGGACTGTATTTACCTAATAGTATCTGAGCTGGAAACAAAAAACTCCAAAGCGCCACACAAAATAATCATGCCGCAGGACAGACCCATAGTTTTGTTCAAATCTTTTGACTGTGCTTGGCCTTTATATAACATACTGAACTTGGCACAGAGAAACAAATCCAAGAGCCATCAAGTTCCCTGTTGACAGGGCTACACCAGTATTTTGCCAGGTGGCTCAGTCAGGCAAATTAATTTCTTATGGTTATTTCAAAGCATACAGTATTTCCAGCCCTCAAAATGCAAACACGGAAAAAGCTTTTCTTTCTATCATATTATCAGTGCCCCAGAAGTCTGATACCCAGACTAGACAGGCAAGGGTCAATGAGGAAGAAAACCAAACAGGAACAGTCTGGGAAATTGCTCATAGCCCTCTCTAGCATTTAAGTTCTAGTCCTGTCTGGTGCTGGCTGAAATTCCCAAGTAATTCTGAACAGAATGGGTTTCCCTTCTGTGATGGACATGTGAGAGCACGGATCCTGGCTCCTGCCTGGTGGAAGGATGGAGCCCAGGAGGGGCTCAGTGAGACCTCACGTTAATTCTAGCTGATACAGCTGTTGTTATCACAGCAGACTCTGGTACTTACTTTTTTTTTTTTTTTTTTACTCAAGTGGCTGTTTCAGCATCTTCAGAGATTTGGCTGAGGAGCAACAATCTGGAGACTAAAAGGGGAAGAGTCTTTCCTAGACTAGTGAGACTGTGAACCAGGATTTTAACAAACCCTTTTTGGGTGCTGGCAGAAAGGCAGAGGCGATGGAAAGCTCACTGGCAGCTCTGATCTGTTAGTACTGAAGCCAGGACCACACAGCTCTGCATAAGCAATTGCACCTTCAACACAAGGGGTCCTTAGCTTTCTCCATTGCCAGCACATTGATACCTTCCTTTGAACTTTTTGCATATTCTCTGGGCTTGGACACTTTAGATGGGGGATGGCACGCTAGGAGAAATATCTAGGTAAAAAGACATTTAAAGCTCTTTTGGAGCTAACCATTATATGAATCCATGCCAACGCCTTCAAAAGAACTTGCTGGTACTGGGATTCAACAGCTGGTTTGCAAGTTTTGTTATTTTCATTATCAGAAAATAGCCCCCTTTGGTTCATTTTCTTTCTGCTCCTGATTTGGAAGTAACCTCTGTCTCGGACCTCAAGGGAGCAGATGCAGTATATGCCAGAGATTTAATGAGATATGCATACACCAAGCTCCCAAACCTGCGCATTAAAGGATGGTTTCAATCAGGCAGCTGAAACATCACAATCAGAATTTGGATCTAGGCTTCAGAGAAGTTCTATCCGGAGCAGAGACGTCATAAAGCTTTGGGCATGTTTAGACCTAGCGGAAATCTCTGAAGTAACATTAACCCAACAAAGCCACAAGGATAGTGGCTGTGTGAAACCAGCACAGTCACACATTTGAGCAATGGTGTGCTCAAGCTCTATTAATAGTTTGTGAGCAGCAACAAACAAGTACAGTCACAATGCTTCCAGAGTCAACTCAGAGCTTTGATCACCACCAAGGCTGTGCACTTCGGCCTTACAGCGAACTGAAGGGACAGAATTTAGGTTACTGCTCCACTTAATAACAGTTAATTTTAATTCAACATCAGTAAATTTAGTTTTCAAACGTCTTTATGCACGTCTGTGTTGCAAGCTCTCATTATAGCCAGTAGAGATGTAGTCAATAGTCAGGGCATCTGGCAAGTGACCCAGTTTGTGCTAAGGTAGATACTTAGAGGTGGGTGGGCTGGAATGCCCTCCAGGCTCTCCTGTCTGCATCAATCAGATCTCCACTGACTACAATTGGAACTTGGGATATCTGGCTTGAAGACAGACACTTGGATGTAGACATAAACATATGAAAGGTATTTCAGAAGGTGAGACCCAGCTAAAAATGACAGAAAGATGAACTTAAAGGAAAAAAAAAAAATTGGCTTCAAGTTAAGTTTCTGAACTATGTGCCTGTTAACAATGAAGAGTGAGAAGCAGCAAGACTAACAAGCTCAACTCTGCTACACAACACAGGTAATAGCAAACTACAAAGACCACTGCCATTCATGGTATTCCTGAAAAGTACCATCTGAAAAGACTAGTGAACACCTTTTTGCCTTTGCTTTGGTTTTTTTGCTCCCATACAGCAAGTCAAATGTGTGTTTAAGCTCATTATGTAAAATGAGAACACACAAATAAAAACTTGAGAAAGCATAAACAAAAGGGCCATGTGACTACTTCACCATACAGGTGCCTCTCTCCTTAGCTTTCTCCACCTGGAACATCTGACATAAAACCAAAAAGGAAAGAGGCTAAAAGCTAAATTCAGATTTTCCTCACAAAGTGGTATCAGACTATGGCAGGCATGTGAGTACCTCAGATACAATTCATGTGTCACCATTTTGTCACGGGTGGTAAGAGATTTTAGGGAAAAAAGCAAAACAAACAAACAAACAAAACCCTACAGCCAGTACACACACACAATCCTAGCTTTTTTCCCAAAGTTTAAAAGGCTGACAGACTTGGAAAAAATCCCCAAACATTAACAGTATTACTTAGGAGGACAAGATCAAAAGATTGTTTTCTCCTTACCCAGAAAAATCAGCAGAATACTGTCCATAATCAAAGATATAGACTCTAGTAATTTGGCACACAGTGAGGTATCCCAAAGCAAAAACAAAGCAATACCTGGAAGAAAAATGGGGGGAAAAAGTTTTTTCAGTTAAAACCCATAAACATTTTTCCACTGAATAAACTACCTTTAAGTAGAGCTCAGTCTCCAATTATTTCTAGTGAACATTAAGTAACTGGATTGTGTAATTACACCTTTATTCTGCCTGGGGTTTCTGGTAATAATTATTCTACGCAAGCATATAGCCACATAGCTTTTTTTTCCATGCACAGTACTAACTTACAGATTCTACTGTCATTAGCCAAAATATTTATTCACATAAAGCAAGCATAGGATTTATAATTGCAAGTGCCACTGTAAAGAGAAAATGAATGTGTTAACCTTTTTTTTTTAGTTCAACATATTTCTACGTCCATAATCCAGCACCACAAAACCCACTGCTGCTATTTTCAAGGAAACTGGAAAAGGCAATTAACTTAACACACATTAAAACATATCTGAGTGAAAAAGTAACAGAATGCCTTTATGTCTCCTGTTAAATCTTATGTTCAGCAAGTGTAAGAAACACAGATAAGAACTGCTTTATGTAAGTACTACCAATTTAATTTCAGATAATTTTTTCAGGTCAGAATTGGGGTACCCATCTTCCCTCCCCCCCTTTAAGATGGACAACAGCATACTAGAGTGAGAACTGATTTGCCAATCCAGCTCACAAAACCTGTGAGATATTCTTTGCTGTCAAAAAGGATGGTGAATGCTGGCAGGAACTTAACAAATCCATTATGAATTTATATATGAACTTTACAGTCCTGAACGTTTCCACATAACTCGGGAAACATCCATGGTAATGAAATCAAGCCCCTGCTTCATGTTCACAAGGCTACTGTGCAACCCCTACAGCGGGCCATACTATGCATTCAGATTCCAAATAGAATGAAAATATTCATATACCAAATGGAAAGTGATGATTAGGAATGGATTTAGGTGAAAGTGAGGGACACTACAGGAACAGTTTGGAACATGCTTTTTGTTTCTTTTCCAAATACATATTTTTGCCAAAAGGAGTGTTAACACAATAAATTCTAAGGCCTTAGAAATTATTCTCTAGTCTGAAAGTGAAACCTATTATTGCCACACAGAACACCTGCCATTTAACTTTCAGTTAAGAATTGTGCTAGATAGAAAACATTTAATAATTTAAAATATCCAACTCTCAAATTACAGATTATCTTATATATCTGTAGCTACACTGAATCAGACTTGGAGCCTGCTTTAGCAATAGTGTATTTCCTGTTTCCAAGAAGATTAATAATCCAGAAATAATGTTGTATTGTGGCTAATTGATACAAAAGTGTTTATAACAAGAATTTAACAGAATTACACATTAATTGGCTCCTAATTATACCAAATTATTTCAGCAAGAAAAAAATTTAACACAATTAAGTTGTATTCAGTGGACTATAGATATCAGGAACATGATAGGGTGTAGAACCCTTTAGAGTAGTTTGGAATTAAAATTTTTGTGAGATATTTTAAGAAAAACTACCCCTATAAAAAAAATTCAACCAACCAAAAAAAAACCCTAACAAACCCACCCAGGTTTTACACAAATAAGTAGTATGGGGGCTTAGTTTGGACACACTGATCTCACTCCCACTTCTTCCATACACTATAAATTCAATATGATTTTCAGGTCTACCAGCCAATTGATTGACATACTAAACAATCCCAGATGAGCAGTAACTAGTTACACGTAGCGATACCTACATACTCACCCATAGGTACCACACTAGAAGACAAGAAAAAATAAAATACTGTACTTTTCTTTAAGAAAAATCTCATTTTATCCCCCTTGGCAAGGCCATGTATTTTGTAACCACAGTCTCTTCACAGTTTATTGCAGTAGGTCCAGAATAAATGGATTTACAAAAGTGACGCTAATTACAGCTTTCATAACTTCAAATGCTTCTGTAGCAGCAATACATACTTTGTAAGGACAAAACCCACAAAATATTAGTGGACACACCCTCAGGTAGAAGAAAGGACACACCAGTTTCCACTTCATTGAGTTTATGTCATAAAACACATACATTGGTTTTAAACAAGACATGGGTTTAAAGAAGATGTCAGGAAACCCTAGGTTCATTTCTGTATCATCATTATGATGATCTGCTGCATTACGTGAATGTGGAACTGCAAATTCCTGTCTTACTGAAGAAACAGGCCATTATGCTCAGTGGCTTTTAAAGGCTCTGCATTCAAGATCAAGATGCATCCCATGATTTTACTTATTGCATACCTTCCACATGCTGCATTCAAGTAGTTTGGGATTTCCTCAGGTATTCTCTGTGCATTCAAGTGTTTCATAAAAATTGTACTCCTTTAAGATGAATTTGAGTGACACTCAATGTTACTCCAGTTCTGAATATATGAGGAAATTGAGTAATAAGGACATTACATGGGTCTGAATATCAAACTAGGGAGATGCAACCTCAATTACTGAGCAAAATGATCTTTTTTAACGATGACAGAAATGACATCACCAGTACATTTCAGTCAAACACAAGTGCTCTGTACTTCTACAAATCTAACTACAGGTGTTCCATGAAAGGTGAAAGATCAAATCTGTAGCTAATACTTAAAAACATGTTGTAGCATCCAGTACTTAGGAATAGAGACTGTGGCAGCAACGCTACCTGTATATGGAACAGTGAGATATGCAGTTTACAGGTTATTTTTTCATTTGCAGTCTCCTGTGGCTTAAATGCCTTCTAACTTCTACATTGCCTTCCAACTTTCTACAATGAAATGACTGGCCTGGTAGATGACAGGAGGACAGTGTATAATGTCTACCTGGACTTCAAAAATCTTTTGATGCTTGACATGATCATAGACAAGCCAATAACTGGACTAGCAGTCAAGTGGATAAAAAAAAAGCTGAATGGATAGGCACAAAAGGTGGCAGTCAGTGGCACAAGGTTGAGTTGGAGGCCAGTAACTAGATGTGCACTGCAGGAGTAAATAATGGGTCCAATCCTCTTTAAAACAGAGTCACAGAATGGTATGGGTTGTAAGGGATCATCCAGTTCCAAGCCCCCTGTCATGGGCAGGGATAACTTCCACTAGCCCAGGTTGCCCAAAGCCCCATCTAACTGGGCCTTGAACACTGCCAGGGAGGGAGCAGCCACAGCTTCTCTGGGCAGCCTGTGCCAGGGCCTCACCGCCCTCACAAGGAAGAATTTTTTCCTTATATCTAACATATATCTACTCTCTTTTAGTTTAAAACCATCACCTCATGTCCTGTGAGGGTGGTAGATCACTGGAACAGGTTGCCCAGAGAGGTAGTGGAGGCCCCATTCCTGGAGATACTCAAGTTCAGGCTTAATGTGCTCTGAGCAACCTGATCTGGTAAAGACGTCCCTGCTTACTGCAGGGGGAGTTGGACTAGATGACCTTTAGAGGTCCTTTCCAACCAAATACATTCTATGATTCTATCACTCCACATCCTTGTTAACAGTCCCTCTCCAGCTTTCCAGTAGGCCCCTTAGGTACAGGAAGGCTGCAGTAAGGTTTCCACCTTCATTAATGATCTGGATGACGGGGCAGAGTGTAACCTTATCAACTTTGCCAATGACACCAAACTCAGAGGAATGGCTGACATACCAGAAGGTCTTGCTACCACCCAGAGGGGCCTTGACAGGTTGGAGAAATGGACTGACAGGAAACTCGTGACGCTCAATAAGGGGAAGTGCAAAGTCCTGCATATGGGAAAGAACAACCCCTGGCACGAAAATATGCTGGTAGCCACAGCACTGGAAAGCAGATTGGCAGAAAAGGGGACACCAAGTTGAACGTGAGCCAACAATTTGTCTTTACAGTAAAGAAGAGGGAGGAACAGAGCTTTCTCAACATCTTTAATAGAGAAAATATCATTTGCTGTGAAACTTGAGCAGAAGGTCAACTGACACCTTGCCTTGAAGAAAGATGTAAATATCTATCAGATCTAGCATCTGCTATCCTTCCTAATACCCTCTTCCAACCCAATACCTAACATTTCACAGTGAAGTCCAGTTAGAAAGAACAAAATGACGGTATCCTTTCTTGCCTTCATCTTTATACAGCATTTCTCCGGTTTTGGTATCTGCTGAGCAAAATATCAGCCACCTGGGTACTTCCAGATATCCTTCAAAATTAGCTATGTTAGTCATCATGACTGACATGGTGGGATTTCTCGCAACATTCAGTTAAGATCTACACTGAAATTATAACACAGAAACGGAAGAACAAAAAAAACAGCAAACCCTTAAACTTCTTGCTAAGATTTCAGATTCTGTTCTACAGTCTAAACCAAAAGGTGTCTTCCCACAGAGGAGCGAAACTTGCTGTTATGATGCATTCACCAAATACAACTATGAATTTTAACTATTTTCTAAGTACGTCAGTGTGGTGGTTTGACCACCAGCTCCAAGTTACACACAGCTTAGAAGACTTCAAGGAACATGCAAACACATACGATGTTGCAGAATGAACTTGCAACACATACAATGGGTTTCACCTTCCAAGTTCATCTCTGTACATTAGCCATGCCATATTACATCCTTTGTTGATAGGAAAACCATTTAACCAGGGAAAGTACAGCAACATGTTCTCCCTAAAGGAGACGTAAAAGGGTTACGACAGCTTGTGTCATTCCTGTCATTTCTCCTGCAGGTTTGCAGTGCAACTGGCTGATCAGCTTAAATCTAATATAAATCAAGCCTTACTTTTAAAAATTCAAAACAGATCTGAAAATGCTTTAAAAACTATCTAAAATCTTCTTATAGCATGTTTCCTACCCTCTCCAAAGGCTCATCCACCAAAAACACCCCTTGGATCAGAATGACAGAAGTAATTTACACCAGACATGTACAACTAGAAGCAAGTCACAATATTGTTGTTGTTATTACAAATACCTTTAAGACAAACTGAATACTGTACTATATAAAGACATTGATTAAGAATGTTTCAGACTAATTCACAGGATCTTTCTCAAAATGACAGGTGCAAAGTCAGACATGTCTGTGGGACACTACAGTAATAAAGCAGCAGAAAGCAGAACAGATTGTATAGTATGTCTAACTTCTAATTGAAAGTTTATTTTTTAAAAAAGGCTTTTAAGCAACCAATACTGGATAATGCATTGTACAGGAGGGCTCTTCTTGTCTAAGTCTCCCGTATTATGTTTTAATTCCTTGTTGTTCTGAACTTCCCAGAGCATTAAAACCAGTTTTTAATATGTTGTAACCTTAAAAATCTATAATTTCTTTAAAAAGAAATATTTCAAGTAAATGAATCAAGAAGTTTTAAAATGTATATTCTAACATACACAAAATATATCATGCTATACATATATATTACAATGCATAGAAAATGCTAAGTAAGCAGCCTCTCCAAGTAGTACTTTACAGATGGTACTCATCAAGAGAACTTCTGTTTAATTCAATTTCAAAAAATACCACCCCCCCAAAAAAAACCCCAAACCCCCCAATTAATCTCTTATTAGAAAAGAAAACTTGTTGCCCTATATCATTACTTCTCATCCAGTCTTTTTGTCCAGTAACATTAGTCAACATCAATGTTAAGAGTTTTTACCTGCATATATATAATGCCAAATAGCTTCCTTATATCAGTGCACATATATATATGCACACACATATACAGATACACAGACATCCGTTCTTTCATGAGTTTTCTTTTAGTTTCAATTCAATATACATTTTCTATTACACTTTCTTTTGCTAAACTGGAGTAGTTACATTAAATAGACTTCTGAAGCACCATTTCTGGTAATGCAGAAAACCTCATCAGCCTCACCCTTGTGCTACCCCTTCTTTTTTTATCATCCTCACAAGTTCAGCAGAGCCAACAGAATGTTCAGACCAGCACTGCTCATCTACTTCAGTGCAAAGTGGTCTGATTTTGTTTGAACAGGGTTTTTTTTTTCCTCTACAGGTAAAGCCTTTTTATCTGTTATAAATGTCTTCTATGTGACACACCTACTATCCTGCCCACTACATCATCTATAACAGAGAAGGACACAAAGGCCACACATAAGTGGCAGTAGTTGGTTAGGCAAAGTCTCCATCCAGATCCAGAACTGAGTCCTCCCCCAATGCAGCAGCTAAAACACAGATGCCCCAGAAAGCAGACGAGTGAAACAAGCACAGAAACCACTTCCCAACACCCTACCAGACTCAAACCATCAGCACCTTAAAGACCTTGATTCAAAGATGGCATCCACGTATTTAATAACCCTCAGCATACTACTCCTCTAGAAACACCTTGCTCCAAAGCACTCCCTTACCTTTACTACCCTGTTGCTCCAAATGCAGTTGTGAAAAATCTGTTTATTTCTACAATTTTCAGCATAACTATGGACAAATTTGATAGCACGGAATGATCCAGGAGAACCTGCTTACATAGATCTTCCATAACTTTATATTCTGTGGTTTAACAGCAGAACCCCCAGCTTTTAACTGTGTTCCTCAGAAATTTTGGGTTGCTGGCTAAGAACAAGCAAGAACATCAATAGGTTAATTGTAGAGCTTTATATCTTCCAATGGTCAAGCCAGGCTTCATCCAGGCCCAGGCTAACCATAACATACATTAGCTGATTACATATGCATAACCGGGGTGGGAGTTGCATTCTTGTTTGGTTTCACACTTGTGGGGAAACTCAGCATCTTAATTGTAAAATATTTGGACAATTACCTACGATACCTATCTCTGTTTGCACAAAATGTAGCAAAAATAGAATGGTGACCTTGACAAAGACATGCTTTGGGAGATGTCATAACAGCTCCTGTTATTTTAGCCTCTTCCCATGCAGTGGAAGGACAACAGCGCAGTATGCTATTTTGCTGGAAGAAAGTTAAATAAATCAATCAATGCAGGGCACTTTTCCTCCAGTTAGTTGGCACATCCTACAGACTTAGCATTGAAATAAAGGTTTCATGGCCAGTCAAGACCCACTCATTCCATTCTGTTAGGAAAGAATCGTTTCCTTTTCTTTGATGTGTAATTACACAGTTTCAAAAGGCAGACCTGACCACCAGGCAACATTATACGGCTTTGATTTTCAGAAAAGGTGACAGAATAGCCTCTGAGTTTTCCCATGCCCTGTGCTGAAAGCTGCTGCATGGGTTGGTTTGTTTTT
Source organism: Porphyrio hochstetteri (assembly GCA_020800305.1). Taxonomy (NCBI): domain Eukaryota; kingdom Metazoa; phylum Chordata; class Aves; order Gruiformes; family Rallidae; genus Porphyrio; species Porphyrio hochstetteri. The sequence continues at coordinate 109,258,622 of CM036907.1, forward strand.
CCTGCTGCTTGTGCCAGCATAACACACACTCACCCCAATTAATACATAAGTTATTGTCTCTAGGGTCACAACTAAATTCTTATCAAAATGTAGGGGGTTTTTTTAAATTCAAACAAGCATAATTAATTTCTATTGTTCACATGGAGAAATACAACTCTCTGCAGTTAGAGCACACAATATTTGTTCGCAAACTTCAGAGGAAAAAAAATATACATCAAGCAAAGAAGGTCCAAAGCAGCAAAGCTAAACTTCTATCTAATTCTGTAATCATCAAGTACAAGCCAATAAAAATATCAGTTAGAATTAGCTTCTTTTTAACTGCCCAAGCATCAGAAGGTGAGCTATCCTGCCCCAAGCTGCTGCTGTTACACCAAGAGGAGATTCCTATTTACACAATTCCCATTCACAAAATGGACTATTGACATATATCACTGGTATTACTCAGAACATGTTTTGTGACTTAAATCAGTTTCAGACTCAGACCAGCCTTAGCTAAGTCCAAATCCTTTCTGCATTTCATGACACCATTCTCTAAAATGTGAGCAGTATTAATCCTTTTGAGCCAGCTGGAAGCCTTCTGATACACACACTGGTCTACAAGCCCATTTCCATAGAAGTAAGCGTTCATACCATCACACTTGGGTAATGGACAATCTGGATATCCCACCCCATCCCTATTCAACCCTCACTTGAAGATTTTTAGGTCTGATGGCCATGTTAAAGCAAATTTAACAAGTGGACTGAGTTTCCCAACATTTAGATGCAACAACAGTCCTACCAAAAATTCAATGGCTTCAGGGAGCACCCAGCGCCACTTGTTCGGCCTACCCGTCACTCTGGCCCAGAGGCCTGCTGAGCTGGTCAGCACATGCTGTCCACACGTCAGGCCCACACCTCAGGACCCACTACTGTCTGTGTTGGGTTTTGCTCAGCCTGTAGAGAAAAAACTGTCCAAACCCATCAGTTTCCCACATAAAAGACAACACACAAAGCCACGGGACACAGGGCTATGTTAGCTCAACAGCACCCAGAACCATTCGTGATGATTTTTCTAGTTTTGTTTACTACAGACTGGCTGTAGACATTATCACTTCCTTAATGTATTTTGATGTTTTGCTACATAATGGCAACATAATGGCTCAGTAAAATAAATCTTGAACCAAGCTAAATTAAACAATCATTCCATTTATAGCCACAGGCTGTGTTCCAACTGCAACATTAATATATGACAAATGCAACACAGATATTCTTGTCAAAAATGCATCCTAAAACCTTGGTATTTTCCACAAGCTCCCTAAGTTTACATTCCCTTCCTTTCTAACCTCTCGACTACTCCCTCCAAATCTGGAACGTCTCAAGGACGAGGAGATAAGCTTCAGGCTCTCCTAGAAGGGAGAAACATTATCTACAACTAAAGGGGGGAAGGGGGATTGGGGGAGGGTGGGGGGCAGAGGGGAACTGCTTTAATGTCTTCCCTGGGATGCGCTTCATTCATCCTGCAGGTCTCCAATGGAACATTAAGCCAGGAAGGGAAAGAAGAGGAAAAATTGGTTTTTTATCCCTTATCAGACTCAAAGCTAAAGTTGACCCTATCCAAAATCTTAATGTTAAGCTGAGGTGAGACATGAGAGGTCACCTAAACTCTCCCTCTCTCTCACTTCCAAAACCATAGTGTGTCACATCAACCCCTATTTCTGCAATCGCTTGAAAGCATAACAGTAAACAATGCAGATAAGAGCACCAGATCTGACCTTCATATTTTACAAAGCTGACAGTAGAACACAGCACTTAAAAACATGCACAAAGAAGATAGCCTAACAGCTTCCAACACAAAATACGTAAGGGCAGAACTCCCTGATGCTGGAATCTGCCTTACAAAGCCCAGATGAAAGAAGAACATTCTCAACTCATAACTCAAATAGAAGAGCTGCTAAGCTCCACAAACAGTCTATGATGGTGCTGTGAATTTTCATCTGTCTGTCCCTTTTCCTATGCTTCTTCATAACTATGTAATATTTACCTAGCTATGTAACATTCAGCGTCACAGCACGCAAGTGGTATTATTCTTCCTCTTCCTCCTACGTGATACATTAGTAACCTTCTTTCAAACATCAGAACCATGCCTGCTATCTTTACTGTTGTACACCAGCAGAAACCCATAGAGCACACAGCGAGAAAACAGTCTCCTTTTAGAAGCTAGGCAGCAAAAATATTCTGCAGGAGTTCTGTTCAGGAAATAAAGTATTACAGAACATTGACAACAATAGGACTATCCAAAGTATTATTTTGAAGTACTGCCCCTACTAGCCATAACTGTTTGGTAACTGTAAATGAGAACTGCTAAATAAAATTTAGTCTTGCAAAATATTTTGCATTGCAGTGGACCATAAAGCTTCATAAAAGAACTCACAGGCAATGAAACAGAACAAGTTCTCTGCTGGCAAAACCCTGCCGAGGTCAATCATTAAACCCGTTGCTGCCATAAACTCAGTACTTGGCAAGTATCATCTTGGATAAAGATAAGAGCGAGCTGTTATTTTCATTCACCCACTCATCACCCTGCGCTAGCTACACACCCCCTCGTAACCCACACACATCCCCACGTGCCACAGCTGTTGCTCCTTCCTGGCTGCAGAGCAGAACAGATTCCCAGCTGTCTCAGCCCCCCAAGCTCTGCTGTGACCCCCACATTCTTGCCTAGAGACACAACACCTGAGACAGAGAAACAGCACAACTGCAACACTACCAGGAGAGAGCGGGGAGTTTTGCTCAGTCATGAGGTGATGCCAGCTGGAATTTGTGTTCAGCCAGCCAGGAGACATTTTCTGCATGTGTTAAGGATGGCAGCAGCTGGAAAATACATAGGATGTATTTTGCTGAGAAGGTGGTTGTGCAGTGAGAAGCAGTACACAGGGCAGCTAGCAGACTAATAAACAACCCAAATCCCTGTAAGGTGGAGTATGCAAAGTGAAAGGCCACAGGAATTAAATTTAGTTACAGTAGTGGAACATTTGAATGATTCCAATATCCAAGGAATGCCAGGACTTTGGGTTAGCAACCTAACGCAGTTGCGTTTTCTTTTAAAACTTTTCTCAGAACAAAACGCCCTCTTTTACAGAAGCACTTACCAGAGGGGATGATGGTGCTTTATTTCCCACCCTATTCCTTTCTTTGCCTTCAGGAAAGAATCAAACAATTCTTCAATTTCTGCTGGACACTGAATCCACTGCAAGTCCCGCTGCTGGTCTGACCTGCACCAAAGCTCTGTTCCTTCCCAAGCTACTGAGGCTGCCTTGCAATCAGACACACCTCAGGTGGCACAATATTTAGAATAAAAGCTTTCCTGAAAAATCCCATTTACTTAAACTATAGCTTAAAACGAAATGGCTTGCTTAAAACCCCTTTAAGCTGCAAAGACCTAACCCTTCAGATGACTTGTTTCAATTCTGTCCCACTTTCTCTCCTCACCCCACCCCCAAGCTAAGTTCAAACACCACAATCACACAACAGTTTCCTATCTTCTACACCCCTTAACAAATGCATGGCAACATACATAACATTCACATGATGCATCAACCTTACCACTGTCACAACACTTGTCACATGCTCCTGCAGAATCACATGCAGAGATCAACTATCTCCTGCTCCCAGCCTGCAGAAAAGCTTTCTGGTAGATCCATTTTCTTTGCTTTGTGGTGAAGCCTGACACAAATGACTCCCGAATACAGGACTGCAACTTCTATTTGCATGCAGATTTCTCCCACACAACAGAAACACTATTGACTATTTCCAGGGATGAATTTGAGATGCTCCACAAACAGAGTGATATGCAATAGAAATGGCATGGCAAGAAACCAGTCCTCAGCAAAAGTGAGCTCTAGACATAATGGTAATTCATGGCATACAGTAGTCTTACTGTATACTCAACAAGGAAACACTTCAGTTCAATGGCTGGGAAGAATCATACCTGTAGATACACGCAAGTGAACAAGGAACTCATTATGAAATAAGCCTTGCTTTTTTTTTTGGAACATTTTTTCTTTTTCCAGTTAACAATGGGAAACCAAAAGAGAAAATTAGCTACTCAATAGCAATTCCAGTGAAAGTGTCACACATTAACCTCAAGCAAACAATAGATACATTTACGATCTCTAAGTTAGGAAGTAGCTGTGTTCTCAGAGTATATATTTAGATAATCATAATTATATAACCTATAGCATTTCTTGCTTTCCATTTACTTGCACTCTCTTGATCCTATTTCCATACATGTCTGAACTTTGCAGCACTTTCAGCTTACAACAGCAGCTGAATTGCCTGCACTCTGCCTTCAGTAAAGATGTACAAAACCACTTACGTTCATGATCTTCTAATGCCCTTCACAATTTTCCCACTAAAAAATTCCTATCAATTTTTCTCACAATTAGCTAAAAATATCTCAACAAAACCAAACCAACTAAACAACTCACTGAACAAAAACCCAGAATTGTTCAGTTTATTCCAGCCAGAAGAATCATATGACCTGTTCCCTAACAACTTCCTGTATAAAATCAACTAGCAGAAACTTTTGGGTAGATTTAATCACAGTATATGCTAGAGGAAGAGGCTACATTTCTGTTTCAATGCAGCTTTCATGTCAGTGCTAAGAAGGATAAGGAATATCAGGTTGTTCACCAATTATTCTTTGAGATATAAAATAAAAATCACCTGTACACACGCATTTTAGTGCTATTTGCCTATCACACTTCATCAAGGCATTCCATTACCTTCCTGACTTACTGTATCTTACATTTCCTAAGACTCGCTACAGACCACAACTTCAAATTCTGAATTCATATAATTGAGAGAATTTGCTTAAAATTCTCTCAAGGAAATAAATATTTAGTATTTTTTTTCTCCCAGCATTCAAGCACTTTTCATATTCACTGAGTATCTGGAAATTTCCTCAGACTACTGGTTTATTCTGTTTTGTACAAGTAAGGATATGACCAAACACAATGAGCCATTCTTCATGCAAGTTAAGACCGGTTATTTTTCTCATCACAAACAGGGTGTCCAAGCAAATGAACTTCTCTCTCCCTAATGTTTTGTAACACTGACTTATCGATGAACAAAATCTCTTCCTGCTAGCAGGACTGCCTGGAAGCTACAAGTTACGTACAAGGATGGTATCTGCAGTAATTTTGCCAGCTCAAAGCTTCTTTTGTGAAAATTATCATTAAATTCCTCTATCTAAAGGTACCACAAAACTCACAAGAGAATTCCAAAGAGATGCGTATAAATTTTAAACCTCAACTACAAAAAAAAAAAGAGACTGAGAAAAGAGTTTGTCTTGATTTGTATTTTTCACCACTGGTACTAGGCTGAATTAGGAAATCTTTTTAATCATAATTCTGGGCAGCATGCAGTGAAAAACTCTGTATTTAGACTATTGAAAGCCAAATATTCTTATTTGGAATCAAGTTTGTTAAACTTAGAGCAGCAGTCGAAAAAGTAATTTACATGTAATAGTTGACACCTATCTGATGATAGGTAATTTCCATATTTCTTGGCAATACGTGTTAAATGCATACAGAAGCAGATTACTATTGTTACAGCAGCAACAGATCCCACTGTGCATTAGACAGTCACTGTTAACACCGCTGACCGGCCAGAACAGACAGACAGAATGGTCAAGGAATAGAACTGAACTCCAGCAGCCCAGGAGATCCACCACAGACTCAAGGTACAATGATAAGCACCTTGACTTAAAACAAGAGCCACAAATCCACAGAACCTTTATATTGAGGAGTTAAGCTTATGGTGCTATTTCAATCCCTTTGACTGCATAAAACGCAAATAGAAACCCATACCTAGTTCACAAGAGCTTTCTATGAGTAAAGGCATTAAAGATTATGATTCACTAACCGCTTTATGGTCACTAATATAGAAACACCTAAACCATAAAAACTTGTCCACTCTCAAAGACCAAGTTTTGTTAGAAAGCATCTGTCATATGGCCGTGTATGAATTGTGTTCAAGTTAATTAAAAATCACTTATTTTCAGATAGAAGTTTTCATTTCATTCTAAGCATGTTAAACTCCACACTGTAACCCTTCAAGCCTAAAAATAGTGTGATTGCCACTCAGCCAGAAATTTCACATGCATCCAGAAGCTCCTACGCTGCACTTGCCAGGAATGTCAAGACTTTGAAAAATCACATATAGCGTAACAGTCAAGACAAACTAATCTGTAACACAAGCACACAGTGCATACTCCCTGATTATTCATTACTGATGCCTAGCAGTATCACTGCAGTTGAGCTTCCTTCTGAATTTTCATTATAAACCAAATTTGAAGAAAAGTTCCAGCTAAATGCACACACCCTGTTCTACATGCCTTAAAAAACACCCCAGTTTAACATGTTTGGGGTTTATGACACTTATTAATAATACAAAAGTGTGAGGGGAAGTGGACTGTGTTTTTACACAAACAATTTCATACTCTTTTGCCCACCAAAATCCATAGGTATCGATGTAGTCACAGACCAGAGTGATGGGAACTCTGCCATGAGGGGTCTGAATCAGCTACATTCTATGCATCTGAAAGAAACATGTTGTGCTTACAGACCTATATTTTGCCTTAGTTATTTGATCACCAGTTATGTTTTCAAAATGCAAATAAATCTCATTGCATGAGCTTTAGAGTACTGGGTATCTTTCCAGCCAGGGCTAAATTTAAATTACTACTCAATACTCAAGAGTCCTAGCTCTGCAACCATTTTTAATGCTCTTGCTCTACTAGTAATCATTCTCTTCCCACCTTTAGTTGTTAGAATAGCTGAGAAAGCATTCTGTGAAAACAGGATTGGTCTGAAAACATATTCTGTTTAGGGCTTTTTTTACCTTAGATGAAGGAACAATCTAAATGGCATTAGTTTGAAAAAAACCCATCAAGATGGAACACTTCCCAAACTTCTGCTAGGTGTTAGGGACAAATACTGCTTATTGCAAGACCACTCCACATAGTCTTGTGCCAGATACATTCAAACCTGAGATAGGCAAAGGGAAGAAAAAAGTTGGTGGCAGTCTTGAGAAGAGCACAGAATTAAAAAAACAAGCTAACAGATTGTAAGATTCATACTTTGCTTTGGTGAGTTCAGCTGTATGCCAAAACCCTGTCATACTTCATCTCTGGAGATGCAAAGATAACAAGGAAAGTATAGAGTGACAAAGGATGAGGAGATAAAGGGATCAACAGAAGTCCTCATGAGAAAAACCATTCTACTTCAAGCAGCAACAACTATAAATAATACTTACAAGAGGGAGCATGAGTCATGTTACAACTCATAGTGAATTACTTAATAGCTAAAGAAAAGAGTCTGAAACGTTTCAGTTGTTGATTTATTGAAGTATTTTCAGTCCATCCAAAGGCTCTACCATGCTGATCAGATAATTCTATTACAACTGAAAGTACCAGATAGATTAGCCATCAGTTACTAATCAATTAAAATCAGTGACAGAAAAAAAATTAAAAAAAAAAATAATCAAAGTTCCCTTCTTTGTACCTTTGCCAGACCAGGTACTTTTAGGAAATCATGAACGTATTAGCTCACCAGTAGCCTAAACTCATTTTTGCTACCAGATACTGATGTGCTACACCTCTGCAATGACTCTATCAAATTTCTCAAGTTACTTCAACAGTGAAGCCTGTGAATGTAACGTCATAGGGAAAAGAAGCACAACCATATGTCTCTTTTGAAATCTATGACTGCAAGAATGAATAAAGGGACAAATATTTTAATCCTGAGGAGTCGTTACTCATCATTGCCCAAATCATACCGCATCGCTACAAAACCAGATTTGCAAGGACGAGAGGGAAACCTCAGACTACCAGAACTGCTGTTAGGAAACCCACAGCTAGTTACCTACAGGTGTGTGCTTTATGAAGTGATAATAAAATACATTAATTGCAGTCAACTTTAATTCAATGGGGATGATGAAGCATAGGGTAGGTTTTTGTTCTCAAGGTCTACTTAGATCTTTTATAGATCAGCTTAAAGAAGAGCACAGGATGGTTATCCAGACTCAACAGGATAAAGTCCTGAATAACTTCATCTGACCCCATCACTGACCCTGCTTTGAGCAGGGGGCTGGATCAGAGACTCTTGAGATCCCTTCCACCTGAAACCTCTCATTGCATGAATTTATTCAATTTATTTAACCATTAATTTAACAGTTTATTTAACCATTAATCTTCTAAGATAAAATGTGGTAAAGAAAATGTGAAACTATTGCGCCCTGTAGTCTGCTATCAAGTAATACCGTAGCTGCATTCCAGAGTAGCATCTACTAGCTTTTTGCCCAAAACAAGTTGATCTTCCTCAAAAAAATCAAAATCCTTCCTAGTGCTTGTGACATGAGAGTTGCACAAGAGCAGCACCACAGGGCACAGGGTGAAGCACACCTTCCTGAAAGTTTCATTGCAGTGACCAATGCTGGAGCTCAACTGAGATGTTGCCACGTGGGACAAATGTAACAACGATAGTTTTGCACAGAGTTCCATCTGTATAGTATCTCCACACTACCACACAGTAAGTTATAAAATATTGCTCTGTTTGTGGAATTGTACTAAAAGCACCATGCTTTAAAATTCCAGTGTTTTAATTTATGTAATAGCAGAAACACATACCTCCTATACAAACTTGTCAATTCCTAAAATGTGAATATAAATAGAAAATACTATTGCGCTCTAGGCACCACAATTATATTCTAAAATTTCTCTTACTGCCCTAACTATGAAGCTATTTACTCCCAAAAACTCATTTTTAAGTTAGAGAAACCTGTAGCTATGAAAGCAAATGTGTCAACTCAACTTTTACTATAGATGGCAGAGATTAATAAAAATAAAGACTTTCCTACAAAGAAGCCAAACATTTGTAAAGATACTTTGAAATAAATAACCAGGGAAATGATGAGGGAGCATCTGAGAGGAAGGGAATCAGAAAGATGATTTAGTTTAACAACCATATGCTCCACCAGTCACTACGATTTGCTGTGGGAAAGAGTCATTAAAGAAATCTCTCTATGTGCATGCCCCAAACCACTTGGTCAGAGAAGACCAGGAATAATGCAAAGCACTCAGGGTTAGCCACAGTTTTAAAATTAGTGTCTAGTTCCCTTCATTAAGGAAAGCTTTCTGGATGTGTCACAAAGGCTTATTAGATGGGGCAGGGGGAACACGACACAACAAAACCAAACCAATGCACACATACAAGCATTACTAGACCAAGAACTAGAAGCTTAAATTTTAAACAGAGAAAACTGAGAGCAAGTAGGGCAGACAGAACAAAAAGCACATCCTTCCCTCTGTTCATTGTGTCCTTGGCAGACAGGCTCGTACTTCCAGCCAACTCTGCTATTTTCTGAATGGTGGTGGATTCTGCTCAATTACCCCGAGTCCCTCGGAAGCTCTCCCTGTCTCCTCCAAGGCCCGGCCACCCGCTCCTGGCCCCTCACCCAAGCCTCACAGCCTCTATATGAGCCACAGGAATCAGCAGCTCCCTCTGCAACTCTTCTGAACAATTCAGCAATTTCTCAGTCCCATAATCCCTAAGCAAGCTCTGAAAGGAAGAAACGCTTTCCTCCTCCATACAAGGGATGTCTTAAAAGGAAGAAACAAGTCAAGATGCATTTTCTTTCCTGTAATTTATTTGGATACAGCTTCAGCAGCTTTTGTTTTGCATAAAGGCTCAAACCAATGGCTCACTTAACTCAGTATCCTTGTCAGGAGCAGATAAATCAGAAGCAGTTGTGAGAATCACGTGGCACAGTAGCTAAGATTAGAAAATACCTGCTTAGAAGACAAACATTACTTTCATAGTGAAAGAAGGGGAGGTCCATTAGAAGACCTATTAAAAAGGCAAAAACCAGGCACGCATAAAAATAAATAATGCCAGAATTATAGTGCAAAACACATTCAGACTAGAAGCAATAAAATTGATTATGGCAATCAAGTTTTAACTGAAAACATTTTCTGACTCTCAGAATCTTCCACAAAAGCACCCAATCCTGATTTTGAAATACATTTGATTAAACAAGTTGTTAGTTGAACCAGGGGAAATCCTGTGTCTGTGCTATATCAGAAGCTAGGTAAGATGAACTTAATAATCTCCCCTTAGAAATTTACCTCATGAGGGCTTTACCTTAATTCCTTATAGCATTTATAAACCCTCCTGAATCCTTCCTGAATTGAAGCTACTCTTGGCATTTTTTCTAGTCTGGCCCCAGAAATGTCCGAGAAAAAGAAAATTTAGATTTCCACTATGAACGGAGATGTAAGCCAACCTTTGCACCTTTTAGAAGCGGAATTTTAAAAACCATCTGATTTTACATTCTTCATGAGAGAAGAGTTAAGAAGTTGCATTTCCTATCCTGTTCATATACATCTCTATGAATAGCCCAAACTAGGTATATCATTAAAAGCAGGTACTTGGTTAGTGTAACACGTTGTCAGGAGAGAAAACCCGACTTTTTAGAAATGGGCATTCCTATTGGACAGGGCAGTCGTGCTTCTTGTATTTTCCCAGCAGAAACATCAAATCCAGCTTTACACCCCTGATTCCTTCTCGGTCTCCTTCCCACTGCCCTACAACAGCAGTGCAATTTCTCCTATGCAGACAAACAGCTTTAGGCAGGTTCTGATCTTACATCACTTCCAAGGGAGGTGCTGGAGTCTCCTTCTCTGGAGATATTCAAGACTCATCTAGACGCCTATCTCTGCAATATGTGCTAGGGACCCTGCTTTGGCAGGGGGGTTGGACCCGATGATCTCTCGAGGTCCCTTCCAACCCCTACAATTCTGTGATTCTGTGAAATGTCCTCAGTTTCTCATCCAGGTTTTCCACACACCTTGGTTTTTTTACTAACTTTTTCCCAATCCTCAGTAAATGTGCAGTACTTCACATGAAATAAAGTCCTCAACACTGGGCTCTGTATGACATCACATCCCGTATCCATGCAATGAGACTGTGTCTTCCCTATCATTCACCACACAGCTTGTTTTATGGAAATTCTCTTGGAGATCCTCCATGATAGGCAGAACCCATTCCTAATTCAAAGCCAACTCTGTTGCATGCACAGGTGAACAGCCTCAACTCAAGTAAGTATTGTTTGTTTCCAGTGTTGAACTAAACTTGTCATTTTTTGGTCCATTTATTGTCTTCTATTCATTCTGAAGTTCCTCAAAATCTTCCTTTGTCTGTAGAAGACACTAATACCTGCAACTGTTTGCTGAATTAGGCAAAGTGCCACCAGCAGGTTGAGGGAGGTGATCCTTCTCCTCTATTCAGCACTAGTAAGGCTACACTTGGGAGTAACGTGACCAGTTCTGGGCTCCTCAAGCACAAGGGAGACATGTTGGACTCAATCCAGTAAGTCCAGAAGGCAATAAAGATGATGAAGAGACTGGAACATCTCTCCTATAAGAATAGGCTGAGAGCTGGGACCAGTGCTGCCTGGAGAGAAGCAGGCTCAAGGGGATCTCAACAATGTAAACACCTGAAAGGAAAATTCAAAGAGAATGGAGCCAGGCTCTTTCAGTAGTGCCTAGTGACTGGACCAGAGGCCACGGGCACAAACTCAACATGGAACATGTTGAACACTTATACTTTGAAAGTGACTGAGCATTGGGATGGGCTGCCCAGAGAAGTAGTGGAGTCTCCCTCCCTATAGATACTCAAAAGTTGCCTGTACATGGACCTGGACAACATGCTCTGAGGAGCCCTGCATAGGAGGTTAGAAAAAATTACCTCCAGGCGTCCCCCTTCCAATCTTGACCACTCTGATTTTTAATGTCTTTGAGTTTATTAATACATCTAATTCAGAGTTGTGTGGTTGCTAAAGTTTCAGCCAGGAAAAAGAAGTATTTCTACTGGCTTCCTGTTCATAGATGATACTTAGACACCAGCCCTTTGCCTCTAAAAAACACTCAGTGTTCAAGAGCAACTCACAAGAAGCTGGTTTTGATCCACCTTTCCTTCTAACAGTTACAATACATTCAAAATACGTGCAAATGAAATAGCCTGTAAATCATAAAAGCTTCCTTGAAACTGGGGGAAAAAGGACTAAGGTTCTTTAGAACCTTATCTTTAGAAGTAGAAAGTGGAACTGAGACAATCATAGACCTGTAAACTTGATATCAAGTACTATAAAGGTTTTGTTGCTTTGGGGGTTTTATTGGGACGGAGGGCATTACCCAGTGTATATTTATAAACACCTAGAAGGTAAACAGTGCAACACAACTGAGTACTTATTGTGGAAAAGCCTCTGACTATCAAATAGCTAATGACTTTGATGTGTGCCTGCAATAGACATGGCCTACCACATGAGACAGCATGTATGCTCAAAGCCTACTGACAGCCATGATCAAGCCTACCCTGTTAGCACAGCCAGTGTGAGGCACAGGTATGCATACAGCCAGTTACTCTGTCTTTTGATCCTAATGTTTGAGTTGCTGGAGACTACCTGCCAATATCCACATTTCACCAAAAAAGGGATTGATGAAACCATCAAATCATAAGGATGCATCAGAGACAGTTCTATTAACTCAAACATACCAAAACAACAGGAAACAATATTTATTAAGTATTTTGGTAACAGTAAGTACCCTAATTAAATCTACAGGTGGACATTAAATTACAAAAAATGAAAACACAAAGTCAATCAGAAAATCAAGTTACCTTGAAAAAAATAGAATGAATAAAGGCTTAAAAGCATCAGATAGAGCTGAATTAAATCATGTGCAAAGCACAATTTTGGCTGTAAATAATCAGCCATACAAATCTGTAATGGAAACCAACTATTAGGTGGCATTAGAGCAGAAAAGGATCTGTGGAAAGTCACAGCTTGCAAAACAGACAGAATAAGCTTTTTACTCTACTTAGCATTACAAATACCTCTGCCTGGTTTGAAAAGCACGTCTCCAAATGACACAGAGCAACTGAAAGGAGTCCAAAAGCAGCTACACAAGAGTCAAAAGAGGCCTTGAAAACACGACTTGTTCAGGCTTTACTGGACTGGAAAAAGACAATATAAATAGCAGACTACTGCAAATAGCAAGGGAACACACTTCCCTACACAGATGGGGGCTCGAACTACAGAAGATTTGGGTTAAACTTAGGCTACTTTCTATGAGAATGTAACTGCAAGCGTACTTAAGCACCCATACAGATTGCCTAACAAGACTGGAAGCGCTTTGTGGATTTTTTTCCTTCTCATTATTATTATTAGTTTTGTAAGTTCTCAAACTGCTTTTGATTAGAGGTCCAAATGAGCGCTCATATCCGTTCCAGCCTCCTTTTTCACAGATCTATTACTTGGTTTTGTTTCCCAAATAAACATTTTTAGAAATGAGAGAAAAGGAATCTTTCTGAAAAATTTGCCCAGTATGTAGATGAAAAGACATCTGTATTTAAAGTATTTATAATTTATAGAGTCTGGTTAGAACTCAGATGTAATAGAGAGGAAGAACAGCTGTGGGAGCCAGTCAAGATGCTGATGATCTGGCAAGACAAACTCAAGAACAGGAATGACAGACACACCCACAGAGCTGTTTTCTTCTTGTAACATTTTAGTACTACTCAAATTTCTTTTAGATGTTTCCAATCTTGTCAAGCCAAGGTTACATTTGAGGCAAAGATTTCACATTTTGCACTATATAGCCTCATACCTGTTTTAGAACACGTATTCCATATGCTAAAGATTATCTGATTAAGGAATTCAGCTGTGCTGTGAGGGCGGATAGTCTACACATCTCTTATCTCCTGATCAGTGCAAACAAATATATTAGAGTGAGCACGAGGCTTTAGCTCTAGTAATTTCAGTAGCATGTTTGGTAAGAGGGACGTAACCTACAATATTTTTTTCTATCTAATTTACATACTGATCAAATACTTTGCCTATGAAATTTGTTTGCAATAAGCCACAGAACACACCATAAGGCACAAAAATAAGATGCAAACAATGTAGAAAATTGAACTGAGCTGAAGTTCTCACTTTTTTTTTTCCTTCTACATGCACCTCTCACGTACTCTACATGCTTTTCTCCCGGAAAAGTTGATGGACCATTTCTGATCAATACCACTGATAAAGCAGGGACTGCAAGAAAGAGGAGAGAATCTCTGAAGAAATTAAGAAATCCAAATTCTATGCTTAGAATACTAGATTCCTTAATTTCCATTTAAAAAGGGGAGAACATATTGAACAAGATACAAATCAAGTAATAGAACTGTGACATTTGAGTCAGCACCATCCTAAATGAGGATACAAAGCTTGTGGGCAAAGCAACATTGACATCAGTTCTTCATGAGGCAAGTTATTCCTAAAACTTTAATTAAAAAACCACAAATATGCATGTTTACCTCAGGAACACATATAAAGAAGTTGGGATTAAAAATCCAAAAATTACATTCCAACAAAAACTTTGCTGTTCCTCAAGAAGTGATCTAGGACTCCACAGCAGAACTGCACCCACACATTGATGCTCACAAGGCATGGCCCTGACAAACACAGTAAGAAAGAAACAGGCAGAGGAGCATGAAGAAAGATGAATACTTCTTCCTTCAAAAAGGCACTTCCAAGAACACTAATCTGTTGATATAAGTCTTTTTGTTTTCTCCTTTTCAGCAACGGGGAGACAACAGCGTAGGACAAAATGGAATATTGTTTCTGGTCTACTCCCACTTATTTCTGTTGGTCTGTCTAGTCTGCCAAAGGGTATAAAAATCAAAGCCAAAAATAAGGCACTTAAATACAGAAGTTTTCTTTGCTTTTAAGAAAAAGCCCAAAACTTAAACCCTAAATTGAAAGTACTTGTAATATTCTTCAGCTCAGAAAAAGCCTTTAATTTCCAATTAACATTTTAATAGTAACAAATCATCAACAATCAATCTCTTTCTAAAAGTCTAAACTAATCTGAAAGGAAGGTTTATACTTGCTTCATTTAAATGGTGACTACCACATTAGTAGCTGATTGGTAGACTTTTGGCACCCTGTATTTTAGACAGTTTTGTGTCCCAGTGGAATACCTGGGAATAGGACTGCCAGATGTCCGAAATAATTTCTAGGTCATCAAGGAAGTGCAGAAATGCTCTGCTCCCTTACTACCTAGAAACGTTTCCTAGGGATTTGGAGCTCATTTTATGCAACCTCTGGAAATCACATTTCATTGTATTTATCTAGTTCCAGTAGTAGGGAGATCTGAAGTTTCATGAATGATGTAATATCTTTCATTGCTGCTGCCAAATAATCTCCAAAATAGCATATGACATTTAAAGGGTAAAGCTGCTGGTCTCTCTTTAGAAATTAAGTCATCCCCTCCCAAGGTTTAGCTTGAAAGCATGATGCAAAGATTTTTTTTTTTTAAACAAACACACAAACTATATTTGTAGAAAAACGTAACAGCTACCAGAGTCCATAAGTGAGCTAATTAAGCCAGATACCTCCTCCCAACCCACCTTTCACGTTTCACTTTCCTCTTCTTCGCTTTTGCTACACAGAACTATGTCAGACAGCAAACACCCAAGGATTCGTGGGGGTTTACTGTTGTTTGTTTTGGGAGGCTCCTGGTCTGGTTTTGGAGGTGCTTTCTTATTTTTTTTTTAATTATTTGGTTTGGGTTTTGAGGGGTTAGATTTTTGTTTGTTTGTTTGCCTGGGATTCTGTGGTTTGTTTTTTTCTTTTTTTAACAACTAAGACATCCTAGCAAGGAAGGTTATCTCAAAATGATCTTTTAAAAGAACCCTAAAGGAAAGGAAATGCTGGTACATCATCTGATAGAATCATGCACGTAGGAGAGTAGTTAATCCCTTCAAAAAGAAGAACAGAGCATTAAAGAGCCAACTAATTCCAAATAACTTTAATACTGTCCAATGCTTACTACTAACCCAAAAAGCCTAGAAGAAACATGCAACAGCTTCTTTCCTGCCTGAAGCCAAAAGGGCTTCCTGTGCCCAAATTTAGGTCACGGTTAGGCCTGAAGAGAATGCTTGTAACAAACATGAAGCAGTCAGATAACTATCACCAAGTCAAATTCTAGAAAAATTAACACTCCACCCATGAACTGTAAAGGATGGAAAGGGGAGAAGAGGTGACCCATCCCCTCCACTCAGCACTGGTAAGGCTGTATTTGGGACTGCTGGGTCCAGTGTTGTGTTTTCCAAGACAGGGGAGACATAGGCAATCTGGATGCTCCAGAAAATAGCTACCAAGATAAAGGACTGGAGAGAGTTGTGACAGGAATGCATGCCCAGACAACCAGGAAGGCAACTGTATCCTGGGGTGCATCTAGCATGGCATTGCCAGCCTGTCCAGGGAAGGGACTGTCCTACTCTACACTGCACTGGTGTGGCCTCACCTCAAGTACTGAGTACAGTTTCGGGCACCATAGTACAGGAGGGACACAGAAATATTGGAGGGTGTCCAGAAGAGAGCAACGAGGATGGTGAAGGGTCTGGAGGGGAAATCTTACAAGGAGAGGCTGAAGTCCCTTGGTTTGCTCAGCCTGGAGAAAAGGAAGCTGAGGGGAGACCTCATCATGGTCAGCGGCTTCCTGACAAGGGGAAGCAAAGGGTCAGGCACTGATCTCCTCTCTTTGGTGACCAGTGACAGAACCGAAGAGAATGGTATGAAGCTGAGACAGGGGAGGTTTAGGTTGGGTGTTAGGAAGAGGTTCTTTACTGAGAGGGGTGTCAGGCACTGGAACAAGCTCCCCAGGGAAGTGGTCACAGCACTGAGCTTGACTGAGTTCAAGAAACATCTGGATGATGCTTTGACCTGACTCATCCTGTGTGGAGCTGGGAGTTGGACTCTATGATCCTTATGGGTCCCTTCCAACTCAGGGTATTCTATAATTCTATGAAGAGGCTGCGGGGGGAGGGGAAATCTCACCAGCATATGTAAATAACTGAAGGGCAGGTACAAGGAGGCTAAAGCCAGGCTCTTTTCAGTGGTGCTCAGTAACAGGACCAGAGTTAATGAGAACAAACTGAAATACAGGAGGTGGTGTCTGAACAGCAAGGGAGATTTTTTACTGTGTGGTGAGCGTGACCAAGTACTGGCACAGGTTGCCCAGGAATGTTGTAGAATCTCCCTCCTTCAAGATAAGCAAAAGCCATCTGGACATGGTCCTGGACAACTGGCTATAGGTGATCCTGCTTGAGCAAGGGGGTAAACTCTGGACATTCCGTCCAACCTCAACCACTCTGACTCTGCAAAGACTTTTCAGTTTATTACAATGAACAAAACAGTTTATTTCAGGTAAGCATTAGAAAACTAGTACTTGCTCCTATGAGAGTCAATCCTGTAACCACAAACCCAAAATTCTGCTGTTAGAAAACTGTGCTGGCAGAACAGACAAAGCAACCAGTTGCTGCAGTGGAAGGTCCATTGTTGAGCCTTTAAATGAGAATTGTCTGGCTTACATTGAGGCTACCATCCATTTTCTCCTTCTGCATCCTCAGGTCTCTTAACATCTAAAGCATCCAGCAAACGGCATCTATCTGACAGGAGTCCGATTGTGGAATCCTTCAGTTTTCCTCTAAGAGATGGGTCACTCTGAACTTCTCTGGCAAAACTAATCAATATTTTCATTTGCAGAAGATTCCCTTGGACAGAGAATCCATAACTGACCGCACTGGTAGTTTAACCTGCTGAAGTTACCCAATGGCAAAGCCCGATTACTGAAAGATAAGAGACAAACAGGTCAGAACAACAATAAATACACAAAGTCCATAATCCAGGTACTAACTATTCTGTTTGGGTTGCTTGGTCTCCTCTTTTCTATCCCACCTTCGCTCAACTGCCAAATGAGCCACAAGTTGCAAGAGTTACCTGTTAATCACTACCTACTACAATTCTTAGGCACACCTGCACACAGGGACAGGAGCACGGCAAGAATTCTTTGCTCTCTTTGGCAGTGAGAAAAGTGACCCATACAAATTGGTCAGGTATCTGCTCAGGGACTTGACCAAATGCCACTTCAAACATATGTCATCACTGTTAATGTTCTGCAACATGGAAACCGAACTGGGACAGTATATCCAGAACAAACCAGACATTCTGCCACAATGCTCCTGTGTGCTTGCAGATGGTGAAGAAGAAAAAACCGAATTAAGATATAGAAACTATCTGAGGATAGCTCACATTTTTATTCTTACTACAAAAAAAAAATAAGGAAAGAAAATCAAATATGTGATTATGAAATACTGAAGTAGTACACTATGGATAATCAGATAATGGTTTCATTTCACAATGAACACAAATACACAGCAGGTCATTACTGTTCTGATAAAAGATAAACAACTGGCTCCCAGTGTTGATCTGAAGAGTAAGTTTCCAAGAAGTATCTTGAATAATAGATGCTCTTAGTCTATCTATAGCAGAAGACTAAGAATGATTTTACTTCTTCACTGATGCTGCTCACAGCCACAGGTGATATTTGTGAGGAATCAATGTATTAGCCAACACTGGCATTACTTCTACCATTCCCCCCTTTTACCAATTTTAGAAAGCATCACTTGTGTCAGAACCCAATAAATCATATTAACTGTGAAAATACATGAGGTTTACTACTTCCAGCAAAAAGCATCTGCTCTACTATCAAAACTGAACAGGGACAGCATCTGATTTTCATGTGCTGTGTATCTCAATCTTCACAAGAGGATAGTGTTTAGAAACAGAAAAGATTTCATTGTCTTGAGGTACTTGCACTTCTACAATGAAAAGGGAATACCCTTCCAGCATATATGACAACTGCACTAAGTAGTTATATGAAGAGCAAAGCACAGCTGGCACAACAACCTAAAACCAGTCTGCTTCCAGGTGCTATAGGCTCCTTTATTTAGACCCCTCTACTGTTTATACAGGTTGTGTCACATGCACTAATTGCTCAAACATGAAATGGGGAAAAATGCCAGAGAGACTACCCAGCTTCCAAAGTGACATACTTTATATCAAACCACCATAAAAATAAAGTTTTCAACCCACTTTTCAGAAGCCACCTATGAAGCAAGTTTTGCTTTCACACCCTTTTAAAAGGCTTAAAAAGCCTTAGCTGTTTCAGCTTGGATATCTCCTACCTGCATATGGATATTATTATTTCAGACATAAAAAACACAGCAAAATCTGTTACATGAACTTCTGAAGAAACCTTCCAGTGAAACTAGTGCAGTCAAGACAACTCAAAAACAATGCCCTCAAGACCACAGTTTTATATGAATGCCCTCTGCCTGCAGAAGAACGTGCCTATGGCATTTAGTGGTCAGCCTTCCAGAACACCATGGCCATGCTGAAGAAGGAGGACCAGACTAGCCTGGACTTTGTTTCATACAGAATCACAGAATGGTAGGGGTTGGCAGGGACCTCTGGAGATCATCCAACCCTGCTGCTGAGTCAGGATCACCTACAGCAGTTTGCACAGGGTTGCATCCAAGCAGGTTTTGAATGTCTCCAGAGAAAGGAGGCTTCACAACCTCTCTCTGGACAGCCTGTCCCAGTGCTTTGTCACCCTCAGTTTTTCCTCATGTTCAGACAGAACTTCCTGTGTTCCAGTTTGTGCCCATTACCCCTTGGCCTGTCACTGGGCACCACTGAAAAGAGTCTGGCCCCTTCCTCTAGACATCCACACTTTAGATACTTACAAGCATTGATAAGACCCCCTCTCAATCTTCTCTTCTCCGGGCTAAACAGCCCCAGGTCTCTCAGCCTTTCCTCATAAGAGACATGCTCCAGTCCATTCATCATCCTTGTTGCCCTCCACTGAGCTCCCTCCAGTAGTTTCCTGTCTTTCTTGAACTGGGGAACCCAGAATTGGACACAGAACTCCAGATGCAGCCTCACCAGGGCAACATGGAGGGGGAGGATAAGCTCCCTCTACCTGCTGGCCTTGCTCCTCTTCATGCACCCCAGGATACTCTTGGCCTTCTTGGCCATGAAGGCACACTGCTGGCTCATGGTGAGCTTGTTTAACAGGACTTCCAGGTCCTCCTTCACAGTGCTGCTTCCCGGCAGGTCACCCCTAATAGATCCTCCCTGTCCACTGCAGCTGGAGACAAAAAGTGACCCGACTTCAACTTGAAGGGTGGGGCGATGGCTCTATAGGTTTTTCTTTTGATTTATTAACATACATTTACCAAGTTTCAGCTGCCATCTGTATACCTTCTGTCAGGAAACAGCAGAATCTTACTAATTTTCATTATACAGGTACAACCTCATTCATACCTCACAAGACATCCTTAAAGCATTCAGTAGATGGTGAGCTGCTTTGAAGACGAAAAACTTTACAGAAGCAGTAACAACAATCACACAAAATTAGCATTTGATATCAAAGCCAGAAGACAATGATTAGACACATGGATGATGCCACAGTATATGTTAAATGTGGTATGACAAATGAACACCATAGTGGGAAGAAGCAGAAGAACACCTGATGAACCAAAAAGCCTGAGACTTACTAAGGAGTTTCCAGGATATGGGATTTAAAACATCACAGACACTCCTAGAAAGGGCAGATACCAAGAAAAAGAAAGCCAGTTACATGACTGTTGTTTAAAATTGTGCATTACTTGTATGCATTGTGCATTTTGATGTGATCTATTAATAAAACAGAATATTCACTCTAATCATGTAGCAAAATACCCAGAGCCTCCTTTTGCAAACCTACTGACTTCACAGTTGCTGCTGTGTCTGGAATAAGGAACAACTGTGCAAACTGCTTAGCACCTAGCTATATGAAGCTACATGAAGAAACTTTCAATTTAATCCCCAGTTTTGAAGATTAATACCACACTACACTGTCTGAGGTACTTGCACCTCCTTAGCAGATGCAGACACAGAGCAAACCTGATTCAGTATCATACAGCCCAAATTTCCCAGAAATTAGAACACCAAAATCTCCACTATCACTTGAGTCAGATTTAAGGTAAGAATCACATAACTGTTTACAATATCTCTCTTTTAATATACCCACTTATGCTTTAACATAATCAAGCACAACTTTTAAACAGCAAAGTTTGAAATTTACTGTCATAAACCAGTAAGCTTCACAGCTAAAAACTATGCAACTGATAAACAAGGAAATAAAACTTCTGGCACATAGTCCTCTTAAAATTTCCAGGCAATTCATCCAGACTGAAGAGTGTATAAGTAAATCCCTTACACATCTTCTCATGGGACAGAAGAAAAGAATGGATTTCTTGTTTGAATACTGGAAACACATTTGTCTTCAAACGCAATTTAAAAGTGAACTGAAAGTAAAACCAAACTTGAAATATCAAATACTCCCTCTGGTATTTCTTTACTACTCAGCCTAGCTTCCACCAGTTTCTACTGACTTTAAGATACAGCAGTTGTGTACTTTCTCTTCACATAGTCTTTTGTTTGTGTGTTTCACTCCTACCCTCCTTTTTATTATTGATACTGCCTCTTCCAAAAAAAGAAGACTAGGAAGACAGCCACTACTACTTATTGCTTAATGTGATCTCCTCCTACTAAAATATTGTCTCAATTGCAGTTATTTTATTTCACTTTAAATTGAAATGAACCTAACAGATTGAAGTTCCCAATTCTAAATCTGCAGTTTCCTTGAAATTTGATTATACAGTGCAATTATTGGGGGGTGGGGAAGAATTAAAGACTATAAAAAGCTTCTGTAGCAAGTCTAGATCAGAAAACTAAGCTGCATGAAGTCACCTCAAATAAATATTAAGCTCTACTAGACATTGAAGCAAGACACCAAAAGGAAATGTCTAGCATGCTTATGACAACTGGAGCTATCCAGGATCATGTTTGTACTAAGGAAGACTTAGACTTCATGGAGCAGGAGGTTGGATTCAGAAACACTTCCCTCTCCTCAGCTATTATACAATTCTGTGATCTCATCTTTGACTTCCAGTAAAGACATCTGACCTGCAAAACTAATCAGCTTTAAAAGCTGTATGAAACCTATTAACATGTTTGAGGCACTGGATTTGAAAATGAAGTCTACATATTTTAAATAACAGTGTTTTTATTTATATCTACCTTCCTTAAAGGAAAGAAAACACCAAGAAGGGTTTTTTCCTGTTTTGTTGTGCCTCTGTCATGAAAAAGGTCGTTATCTTTTACTTCTTCAAACATCTTTTAGCTCCAATCCAGACACTTTGCACACCACAACTTGCATTTCTGCAGGCAAAACTGGCTTGCATAATTTACGGCCAACAGTTCCATTAAGGACAATGAAATTATTGTTTGCTGAGCTTGTCATAATTACTCAAGTGAAATTTGTCTCAAATACAAAATATTTCACCAAAGAATAAGAATCTATGCACAAGCATGCACTTAGAGAAGCTGACTGTAACACACAGAACCCTTGCATCTCATCTGTCATAAACACCGCTGGTTCAATTCAGTCAGTGCCATGCAACCAGAATTTTTAATCAACTCTTACTAGTGGCAGTCTTTGCCAGGAGCTGAAGAAGAATACAGCTTTCACTGAACTCTTCTAGGTACAATTTATTCTGCCACTTCATTTTGTAGGGAGCCTGATTTATTTGACATCAATAGTTTGTTGAGGTAATAAACCATGCAGCAATGATACCATGACTCAGAGCTCATTTGCTAGCAGTCAAGTTGCTTGGCAGCATGACAGGCAGAGTAATGTGCCTTGAAGAAGTATCTATATAGCTGCTGCAGCTTTCAGAGATTACCAAACAAATACAGAGCCCAGGAAACATGACTTTACTCTCACTATCAATTTTCTTTTGCTTGATTGATTGTGCTTCAGCTTCACTCTGAGCACAAAGATTTTTAAAAAATTGAGATCTATGCAAGCCAAAAAGCAATAGCTACTCAGTCTTGACAGATATCTAATACACCCAGCCATTTTCCACTACCACTTCTTTCCAAGAAGAGGCTGTCCTATGTGTCTATATGCTTATATAGTACACAGTATGAAAAAACTACAAACTACTTATATATTTCAAGTTTAAGGAAGTAAAAGAATCCTCTTTCAGGTAAGGAATAATACTAAATAATGTATAGCTACTTTATAAAACAGAAGTCCAGAAATTTTTTTACTGGAGTTTTCTCAAGTGCTATGAGAGGTTTTATATGCCAACACCATTAGTAAAATGCCTGTTCTTCTGCAAACTCCACTCTTTGAATAACAGCAGCAACCAAGTAAAGAATAAAATAAAATAAAAAGGGAGGGATTTAAAAACAGACTAATTTAGAATCTTCTCCCTGGAAATGCAAAGTATAGAATCAGAATATTTTTCAGATGTATTAAGACAGCATATATCCCTTTTGTGCCAAAGCAGCTAAAGTGGCTACACCACTTTAAAAATACCTTATTTTTCAAAACCATTTGTTATCTTTATCAGCCTCTCAACTGTTGGCCTTCACAAAGCTGTGGACACAACATGATTCCTGTTCTTCTTTCTTTCTCCCTATACATACACACATGAGGGTGGGGAAAGACTTACAAAGATTAAGTAAGTGACAGGCACTAAAGAAAATTCCAGTTCTATTTTTAACCCCATTTCTGTAATCACAAAAATTATGACCCACAAAGGCCTTTCAATTCAAACATTCCAAGAAGGATAATATAAAGTTATTTTTCAACTTGTACCTTCACCATGGAAAGACCTGCCTGACCAACCTAGCAACCTTTTGTGATGGAGTAACTATATCAGTGGACAAGGGAGAAGCTACAGATGACATCTATTTGGACTTCTGTAAAGCCTTTGACATGTCCCTCACAACATCCTTCATTCTAAATTAGAGTGATACAGATTTGATGGATGGACTGTTTAGTAGATGGTTGGATAGCAGTTAGATGGTGGCATCCAGAGAGTAGTGGTCAGCAGCTCAATGTCTATATGGAGATCAGTAACAAATGGTGTCCTTCACAGGCTCATAGTGGGACTGGAACTGTTTAATATCTTCATCAGTGACACAGATGGTGGGATCAAGCACACCTGCAACAAGTTTGCAGACAACACCAAACTGAGTAGCATGATTGACATGCCTGAGGGAGATAGGATGCCATCCAGAGGGACAGACACAAGCCTGAGAAATAGGCCCATATGAACTGCATAGGGTTCAACAAGGCCAAGAGTGCCCTGCACTTGAGTAGGGACAAACCCGGTATCAATACAGGCTGGGGAATGAATGGATTGAGAGCAACCCGAGAAGGACTTGAGGGCCTAGGTGGATGAAAACCTGGACATGAGCCAGCAATGTGTGCTTGCAGCCCAGAAAGCAAACCACCTCCTAAGGCCATACCAAAAGAATAATGACCAGCAGGTCAAGGGAGATGATTCTGGAGTACTGCATCCAGCTCTAGAATCTTCAGTACAGGAAGGATGTGCACCTGTTGGAGAGAGTCCAGAGGAGGCCCTGAAGATGATTAGAGGGCTGAAGCACCTCCCTTATGAATACAGGCTAAAAAGAGATGGGCTTGTTCAGGAAGACCTTACTGCAGCCTTTCAGTACTTAAAGGGGGCTTCTAAGAAAGAAGGGGACAAAGTTTTTAGCAGGACAAGGGGTAATGGTTTTAAGCTAAAAGAGCGTAGATTTAGAGTAGGTATAAGGGAAACATTTTACAATGAGTGTGGTGAGGCACTGGAACATGCTGCCCACAGAGAGGGCATTGATGCTCTTGGAAGTGCTTAAGGCCAGGTTAGATGGGGCTTTGGGCCACCTGGTCTACTGAAGGGTGCCCCTGCCCATGGCATGGGGGTTGGACTAGATAACCTTTAAAGGTCACTGCCAACCCAAACCATTCTGTGATTCTATGATTGCTTTAAGGAATGTGCTGTGTTCTAGCCAAACACAATCAAGAGAGTTACAGGAAGTTATCAAAGTGGATAAACTTCTAGTAGCTATTTAAAACAAATACTTTCAAAAGAAATTCATAAGGATTAGGAAATTCCTTTACAGCTGTTTACTTCAACAAGTGCTCACTCTTCCAGTCATTGAACACAACCATCCATTTCAATGGCTATTTTTGTAACAGCCAAATCTTTAGCACACAGAGAATCACTCCCTGGTGTTAAGCCAGTGTTTCCATTCAGACTCTTCAGAATACAAAAGTCTGATACATAACAAATTATGAAGATAAATAAGTCAATAAAGTACACTCAAGCAAAAAACAAAACCTCTAGCACTATTAATCTCAATTTCCAAGCTCCACAAAAGTAAACAAGGATATAGGGAGGTTTGTTGTTCTGTTTTTCAAATTTGGTAGGTCAGTTTTAAACTGTATGTGGGTTTGATGAGCCATTTGATGTCGAACTAATGCAAAAAACATATAGGAGGCAGCTATTAAGCTACAAAACCCTATAAGATATGCCCTATGCAAATCCTATCCCCACATATTGCCAAGGTGGCAGCAGCAGGATACAGGAATTTGAGTTGTGCAAAACTCTTGTCTGCACAGTTTACTCAAAACATTCTCAAGTAGATCACCTGTTTTAATCATATAAAGAAGCAGCTTGGCAGCAAAGGATAAAATTAATAGCCATGAGAAATTTTAATGAAAACACAAAGCCGATTTCAGATCACAAGCTTCAGTTATCGCCGATGGCTCTCTATTTTAACTCTGGTTTTAACTTTTTTAATATAGAAGATAAACTACAATCTCAAAGAAAAAAAGTTACTGTTGACCTTCGCAAACAAACAAGGAAAGTCTTTGCCATTACACAAGAAAAACTTCACAGATTTTATCTAACTAGGAAGAGCATCTAGTCACCAGACTATGTGCTTTGCTATTAAAAAAAAAAAAAAAGTGATACTAATTCAAATAGAGCTGAAGCACCCTTCTGCATAGAGCCATACTAGTATTTCTGACAGCAGAGAAATTTCCATCCAAAGGAAAACAACAGTCTTACTTTCAATACTATTAACATAAATTTTTATAATGCTTTGCCAACTAAAATAGAAGTTCTCTGCATTTTAATCTCGAATTTAAATACTTCACTGTCTGGTAGTTCCTTGACTTGGTTTCAGTCACTCCAATCGTTGCTATAGCTCTTCACATGAGATTATTTCAAAATAATTCCTTAATCCTGGCTACTAAAAGAGGACAAAATACTGCAATCTCCCCAGTACTTTTGGGAATAAACCCCCTCAATGATCTTTTTTATATATTGAAGATTTGCATTAGCTATTTTAGCTACAAGATTGGTTTTGCAGAGACAGATAAATATAATGACCATCTACCCTTTCTCAGAGGTACACCAACAAGTGCAAGCCTTTTCCTTTAGGAAAAGACACTGCTTCAAAATGGAAAATTTGTTGATAACTATTGAAATATGCCACTAAACAAAAGCCACTCATTAGCCTTGGTGTTTATTTCTAACAGGATGATAAGATTCCCATGCATACTGTAGAAAGTATACTGTTTAATATATATTTAAATCTCATCTATGCAAAACTGCTTTTTCAATTGCTTTTTAATCAAAAATGTACTTTATAACATTTTAAGGGGTTTTTTTTGCATTTGCCATAGATCTGATAAGACAGCAACAAAAAAAAAAGCTTGTAATGATATAACAGTACTTGGGTTTTTTTAATCCTTTTGCTATTTAAGGCTACAGAACCAGTAGATCTCATCTTCCCCCATCTTGCATTTTTCCATGGCTGAATGATAAAAATCATACCTAATATTTATGAGCTCAATTAGTTTCTTAACTTCAAATAAGTTTATCTTATTTGCACTAGCTGTAGCGGCAGAAATACAGAAAACCTGCGTTTGCATAAGCAAAACAGATCACAGCTACTACTTCAAATGCTGAATCCAGATATTCTCAGTGCTATGCTCGCTGTTCTTTCGGCAGCTACCTGTATACCACACATTTTTATCCAAGCTACATAAATAAATTACACATTTGTAACTGAGGAGTTATACCAGAGAGCTTACAGTTGCCTGGCTGCCTTTGCGCCTTCAAAGAGCTGTAATACTGGCAGGCTTGTAATCCTGGATTTGCTAACAATTATTAGGAATTGATAATGTTTTTTAGTCAAACTCTTAATGATTCTTAGATATTATTTTAGTCTGTTGATTTGATGATGACTAATTTTAGATGTTGATTTGGATCCTCTTTTGCAGATAAAATGTCTTTATCCACATCATGTACATTCTCTGTAGACTAAGACACCTGCGATCGAATCAAAAGCAGACAGCAATAAAAAAAGGCAAACAACTCAACAAACTTACATTTACTTTGATCATTCAAAGATAGTAAAAAAACCAGCCCAACTCCCATTTTCAAAAATCTTTTCAGCTTATGAATGAAGTGATGATGAACAAGAGTGGTTTGTCTGATCACTGAAACCTTAATTTTTACACAATACCTAACAATTTGCACAGCAATCTAAACTGTAGGCTAACTAGCAGTCAACCCTGTCTATCATTCAGCATTATTAAAGACCTAATTGACAAATTAAGTGCCTCAATTAACATGCTGAGTGAATTAGTTCACTCACTCACTTGTCTCAATCTGAGATTTCTAAAACCAAACCGTAAAGTCTCCTCCACCCCTCCTTTGACAAATCTGCCACTGTTTGTCAAAGCCACAGCAAGGAGCAAAGAGAAAGGGAACAAGACATTGCTCTGTCCTGGCTCTGACTAGGAGAGGGCTAACATAGCCAAATGCCAAGGAAAGGGATGACCAGGAAGCACGCACCTCCACATGGGTCAGACCTGTTAGAACTAACTTAATTTTAGTATTTCTTTATATTATCATGGTCAAACAGCTCACATGAGCTTAGGTACAGTACAAAGAATAGTACATGCTCCAAAACAAAGTAGAACTGCAGAATGACTGAGGTTGGGAGGGACCTCTGGAGGTCATCTGGTGCTTGCTCAAGCAGGGTCACCCAGAAACAGCTGCCCAGGTCTCGGTCTAGACAGCTTCTCAATCTGTCTAAGAAAAGTGACCCCACAACTTCTTTTAGGTAAAAAACCCAACAACCACAACACTCCCCCACACTGCCTTCCACCCCCCACCCCCCCACCCCCCCCAAAAAAAAAAACCACCCCAAAACCCCACATTTCCTGCTGTTCAGACAGCAGGAAATGTTCTATGTTCAGTTTGTGCCCACTGTTTCCAGTCCTGTCACTGGGCACCACTGTCAGCCTGGCTCCCTCCCTCCAGGTACATACATTGCTGAGATGCGCTTGAGCCTGCTCTTCTCCAGGCTGTACAGTCCCAGCTCTCTCAGCCTTTCCTCACAGGAGAAATACTCCAGTCACTTCATCATCTATGTCACTCTTGTGACACACAGATATTTCAGCTCATTAAGTATTCATTGCTATTAATCATCATTGGGGGGTTGGACCCGATGATCTCTCGAGGTCCCTTCCAACCCCTACAATTCTGTGATTCTGTGATCTCAGGTATCTGGGTCCTTCATTAAAAGTGATTTTTCTTTTCTAAAGCCAGAAATAACCTCCTTCAGTCTTAGTAGTTCAACTCCAGACTTCTGGATCAAGAAAAGTATTGTCCTGTAACTTTAAGCACAACACAGAAGATACTAGACATGAACAGCATATAAAATTAAGTGATAAACTTAGCACATTTTAGAAATTAAATGAACCATTTAACAGGAATTATTTTAAATAAACAGGTTTATTTTCCACATCCTGAGGGACACTGTTTACCAACCATAAAATGAACAATCAAGTCAAAAGTGAGTTACCTAGAAACCATAAAAACCTTGTCATCAAATCACCTGCAGAAGCACTACTTACATAGCTCTTAGCTAACAGTAGCCAAATGCTTTAAGAAAAAATAAACCTTTGTGCCATTTGTAGTTCTGCCTTAAGACAAGTAGAAATTTCACAGCCATAGAAGAAACAAGAATTTCCAAGAAAAAAGCACCACATCATTTATCAAATGCAAATTCATTGGAATTGAGAACTTGTTTAAACACATTTTTCAGTTTCACAATTAACTGAGCCATGAAAGCACCAAATAAATATTAAAATAGCTTAGTCACAAATTAAAATATGAGAGCATGAACTATTTAGGAGAGCTAGTGTTACCACTCCATCTTTTAAGTACCACCATTTAAATAATACAAGTATAAAAATAGCTGATCAATTTTATTTCAAGTATCAGGTAGCTGTGCCAATTAAAATATTGCTAAAATAAATAGCTAATGTTTTCTTCCATTTTAATATGGTCAGGATTGTTGTTTTGTTCGGTTAGCTGTCGCCTGCCTCCCTGTGCTGGGATTTACCTTTTTCTTCCCCTCCTTCCTTCCCTCTTCTGTTGTTCAATGCTTTCATCTTTAATCCACCTTGTATTGTCAAGAACAAGCTATAGGCAAGAGCTGCACAAGGTTCAGTCCCCTCAGGAAAACCAAAGGTAGGAATCCTGTAGAGCAGAGACTTTTAGGATCCAATGGAAGCATATTAAGAAAGCAACAGAGGTTTAGAAAAGTATCAGTATCAGACTTGAAAGTCTGTTTTGGAGAATGGAGAAGTTTATCAAAAAACTCTCCTTGCTTCAGATGGTAAAGCAAGCTGGTATATGCCCAGCACATAACAACTGAATTGATATGCAGTCTAAGAACTTCAGTTGTCTCTTATTTGTTTAAACATTGTTTAGAGAGGCTGAGGAACTGTATTAGGTGGTGGGGGAAGCAGGAAGGAGAGAATGGTTTTCCTGATCCGTACACTCAAGAAATCTGCAGTACAGCAACGAGGGCAGGGAGAAGGAGGAAACTTAGTTCAGTGAACAAATTTAGGCAATAGACAAAAATATTTTGTACAATACCAAGTGTTTTCTCATACAAAGTCACTTGAATCCATGTGTGCATCAAGTATATATATTTAACATGCTATAGTCTCAAAGTTTAAGCAGCTTATGGACAATGCAGGTAACCTCTAACTAGGACTGCCAACCAACAGGTCCCCTCCACAGCATACAAAGTCAGTCCCATAATCTGAGCTATGCAGGCATATGTAAGTATTCTTAATAACTGTATACATACACACATGCCAGTAAAATATTTACAGGGCCCTTCTCCAGTCCTGAGACCAGGTGCATCCTTCTTTAGAGCACTTAACCTTATATCTCCCCTGGACTCCATGAGACACATTAACAGCCTCAAGACCAACACTTTGATGGGGAGGGAAGTCATTCACATTAATTTGTTCAGATTGTCAACCTGTAAGTGATATTTTCAGAGGAGAAAATTAAGAGTAAGTGATGCATGCCTGCAGTTAGAGGCACAGACATATAGGGACACCAAGAGGCATCACCCCTCCTGGGATACTGTGGCAACTGAGGGAGCAAACCTTGTAGAGTCTTGCCTGAATTATCTATTGGGAATGGCTCCTGGAGCTTCTCATAAATCATCCAAGCATTGTCCACAACTTGAAGTAACACATTGCTCGATTTGCTACATTTTTTTCCTCCAAATGCAGAGCTTTATTTTTATGCAGTGGGTATATTGATTCATATTATGATAGAGAAATGTAAGCCCAGCAGTCAAATTCAGGGTTTACCCTCCCACCTGAGCAGCACAAAAGTGTAACAGGGAATACACACAGCACAGCAGACATTTCAGCCGATCAGGCCGCACACTTAAACCAACTGGTATGAACTGGGAGGATCAGGAACTAGCCAGTTCCCTTGCTCCAATGCAGGGATGTTAAATACACACACCTACCTACCAGAGTAAACCACTGTTTGATTTCCTTTTACAAGAAGCCTACATGATTTGTTATGCAAAAAAGTATTCCTTCCATGTACCTCCCTTTGCAGCATTTAACAGCATTAATAATTTATCTTAAAATATGGAGCCACATTAGTTATTACTTACACTGTTAAATGTCTAAACAGAAATGGATACGAACAAGTTGCTTTAAAACAACTCCTAATCAAATAAATCCTCAGAACAGAAACCAGACATCCAACCAAATAAAGTCCTCTCACATCTGCAGGAGTTTGAATACGTCAGGCTTTGTCAAAAATCCTGACAATAAGAGCCTAATAGGCATATTTCACAAGTCAATAAAATCATATTCAATAGCAGACTGCAAAGAAGCAGGGTGTTCTAATGGGCAGGATCATGAACTAAGGCCATCCCAGCTTCCTTCCTGTGTAAAGCAATTTTCCTTTCTGGTTCTTTTACCAACATCTTTCCTGACAGCCTCACACATACTTCAGGAACCTATTCAAGCAAGGATTTGCTATTTTACTAAACATTCAGGCAGAAATTAACACAGTGGGAACCTAATTTGGTTCTGATCTTTAGACTAGTGGAATAGTAAAACATATGCAAACAGTAATAAAATAAATGCTTTTCCTACTTTTAAGAATGATTTGAAAAGAGAAACAAGTGCTATTCTCTGCAGATTCAGATACTGCTGATCTAATCAGGCATTCAAGCAAACCTAAAATAATACCCTATATATATTTACAATAGTATTCTTAACCTAAGGCAACATTCACACTGCATTATTCTTGCAAAACAAACAGACAAAAGAAAAAGAAGAAGCAACAACACACACTTATTACCTAAAGATTTCTCTCACACAAACTCTGTTCCCTTCAGACATCTTCCTTATAACAGCCAGTGCTAGTAGCAGATCACATTTGGATAGTTAACTCATTTGTGAAACACCTAGAATTATTTATGATTAAATAGTGACCAAAAATAGCAGAATGCTGAAGACACAAAAGAACTCTCAGTGGAATATTACCGATTTTAACAAGCTTTTCAAAAAAGATTGGGAAAAATATGCAAATAAGCAATTTTTGCTCCTGGAAATATAACCATGGTTAGCAGAATTCAAATACTGAAATATTATGATACAGCCAGAAGTATGGCACATGTGCACAGTTACAAAAAACCCCTAAATAGCATTCTTGTAAAAGCAACCCAAAAAAAGAGATAATAGAAAACTTACTTGTGCATATTTTCCACTCCTATTATGATCATGATATAGTAGGAAATTCCACTTTGTATAACAAAATGTAAGGCATACCTAGAGGAAAAAGATAATAAATTAACCCCCCACAGCATTTTCATTGATGTCAATAAACCACACGCATTTATTTATTTATTTAACACAAAATTAAAGAGGTCTGTCAAATTTTAACCCCATCACTGCTCCCAAAAAACCTTTTGCTCCATTGAGGTTTTCTGCAGCTCTGCCTTCTGATGGGAGCTCCCTGCTTTAGCACGGCACAGACAGCAGTAATGAACAAAGACCACAGACTTCACTAGGATGCTCCAGCTCAAACAATAATATAAGTAAATGCTGATAAAACTTCAATTACAAAGACTCTTTCCTGCTTGATGTTATCTCATGTGTAAGTAACATGGATGTTCTATGGTTCAATGGCCATAATCATCTTTTTACCTGTTTACAACACTAAGGCTCTCAGATAACACCAATATCATCTTGGTATCCACAATATCAATGTATGGGAAGATTTCCCAGTCAATAGACAGGGTAACTCTGTCCAGCCAGTCTCTTTGCTCCAGATCATCAATAATTGATAAAGGGATGGTGATGATGACAGTCTCAAACACCAACAAACATAAAAACTAAACACCAACAACCCACAGTTTTATCACATCAGGGTGCCCTAACTTCTTCTCCCTACTTGCGCTCTACACCTTCCCACCACAGCTACCAAACCACCGGTGTTTGGACATTTATGGGAGACAAACATGCCAAAAGCCCAAAAAGCAGCCTAAAAAGCAGCTACTATTTTGTTATACTGTTTTCTTTCAGCTTATCGTGAGCAATTTCCTAATTTCATTCCTCATCTATTCATAAGGAAATGCCTTTAAAGACTTTCAACAAGAAACTCAGTTCTATCCAGCTGAAATCTGACAAAATCTGCATGATGGACTAAGGGAAAAAACAATTCACTTCAGTATTAACTGACCTTGAAAATCTTGACTTTTTATGGGTGATCCAGTCCACACATAATCCCATGCCTCCCTACTAGCTAGTCTCATCTAAGATATGACTACCTAAAATTGAAGTTCATGTTTAATATAAGCAATTTCCAATTAAAAAAAAAAACCAAACAGTTTCTCTTTTTTTATTCTTTTTTTCCCTATCAGCCATGTATTTCAACACTGTGCAGCAAAGACAGGCATTAATGAAATGACAAAAATTAGGAGGTTTGCTTCTTAAACAAAAGCAACATAATATATCAAAGCCTGGGAAAATGTGGGTTGACGCAGAGTACCATATCAAGATTACAGTCTCTGACAATATTTCTTTCAGAGTTTTTAACAGGAGCAATATGATTGATTGCTGATTCCAAAATTAAAAGGGATGCATTTAAATACAACATGCAGTAGTAAATTTTAGCTACATAAAAAGGGTATTCTAGGCTTTTTATGCTATTTGCTATTATCTCAAGGTAATTATACCTTTCCTTCCTGTCCCACATCACTATCACAAGCACTAAATGTGACTGAAAACTAGCACATCTGAAATTGAAGAGGACAATGTAACAACTATTAGTCTTAAAAGGGTGCAGATTCCAAACTATTTCCCACATTTAGCTCCATAGGAGATTACTTGCAAATCTACACTTACTATAAACACTATAATAGAAACTCTTACTCTTTTCCCTCTTGCCCATTATAACACAATTGAAGAGTCCTTGAAGGTGTACCATGGGATTGTAACCTGTATGTATACTTAATTCCTTGAGAAGGGATGAAGGAAAACAAACCAAACCCTCAAAAAACATTCTTGTATAAATATATACTTAAGCAATAGGAAGAAGAGTTGGCACAAGCACAATACAAGTATCAGCTTTCTAAGAAAGTATACTTTTAATATCTCAAATTATGTTCTTTCTTTTTGCCATTTAAAAAAAGGGTTTAGTTCCATGATTGTAAGAAAAAACCAAACACCTTTCAGCAAAACAGCTTAAACAGCTATCACAAAAACTACACACAGTAGCACTATCTCCCATATCAACCTGTCTCCCATATCATCCTCCTCTGGATGTGCTGGCTGGAAGCCTTTGGCATCAGAACACTCTCTCAAAGCAGTATACCATGGCCAAAAGTTTGAGAAATGTGTGGGAGTTACAGAATTGTATATACTAGTAAACTGCACGTTTACCCAAAGAATAAAACTTACTGATTATTCTTTCCCTAAATGTAAAAGTAGTACATATCAACTAATGTTGAGGAGCTTCTTCAACGTGCCACCGCTGACACCAAATCTGTGGCTTGGAATTCCAAGATTTATTTATACATACTCTGTGTTGCCCAGACATTGGTGCACACACACTGTGGGCACCTTCCCACCTGCACAACAGCCTGGTTCAGTCCCCCAGCTCAGTAATATCTACAATAGTCAGTACAAGTAAATCTTCTATATACTTAAAGCTGAGCAAGCACAATGTTTACCATGCAATAAAACAAACTGGGACTTTATTAATCTTAAACCAGCTTGGAAAGATTAAAGTAATTTCGTAAACTAATTTTGAAAGAAAATAGAATCACCAAACTAAATGCATACTTTTTACTAGCCCTAATAACATTCTGGCCTGCTACACTGTGAAAAGATCAAGATGTGAAACAGTAGTCACATAAAATTAGCGTTTAAAAAACCCCCAAAACAACACACCACCACCACATCACCCCTGAAATGTAAGAGTAAAAAAACAAGCCACAGAAACCCTCTCAAATCAAGGCCAGCTCCTTTCCAGGTGTTTTCGACTACTGGGAGCATCATCCGTACTGCAGTTCAGCCACTCTTCCTACAAAGAGTTATGTTCAATATTCAGAAAAAGCCACAGAAAGTTACTGCATGCAATGAATATTGAAGATAAATTATGTTCATCATCACACCTGTGCTGTGCCTCAAGGGATCATATCTCAAGCAAGCTTACAGTAAGAAACCTGGTACAAGTTAAATAAACTGCACCTGTTCCATCCTCCCAAAACCACAGGAAGACAGTATGTTAGTTACTGGTTTGCAAATGGAAGATCTTTCAAAATTTTTGCACTGCATCAGAAAATTTTAAGCTACTTTCTATACAGTTGCAACAGCTAAAAAACCCAGAATCAGGTAATATGGTTCTTCATAAAAAAAAAAAAAAACACACCTTTGCTTTCCTGCAAACAAGAAATGAAAGTCTGCAAGTTCCTGAAAAATAAATTTAAGTGCAACTTACCATCCAAAACAAAAAAGTGCAAGATAAAGGCCCAGGAGGGTTGCAACAACATGTCTTATAAATGGGCTAGTTTTGCTTGAATGAAGGTATGTTCGAAACCAAATAGCTGCAAGCAAGGCAAACAGTTGGCACACTACAAAGTTGACCTGCAGAAAAAAGAAAAGAAAAAAATTCTCACACATTTATGTATTAAAAATAAACAGAAATATCCAGACACTATTAGCAATTTGCAGAACCTTTGGCCCTGCCACTGCTCTCACCACAGCATGTCAATCTCAAAGAGCTTTTCCCAAAAAACCCTGGCTCCATAAAGCACAAAACAGTGCTCCCCTGAGCAGCTAAGATAAATCAAACCTGTAGAAGCAAACTATGCATGAATCAAGAAAAACCCCAAAGCTATCTTCCTGTAAATTCTCTATATACCAAACCATATATATATATATCAACCATGGAATCATTTATACTTTCCCAATAACATGAAGACCTGGGTTAAATGTTAACAGTTTAAACCCAGCTGGTAACTAAGGACTCACTCAGTCCTCCCCTCCCTGTTGGACAGGGAGGAACATCAGAAGAAAGAGCCAAAACTCATGGTTTGGGATAAGGACAGCTCACTAAGCATAGGAAGAGGAAAATAAAAATGACAATACCAATTAGAAAATATACAAAGCAGATGATACACACTGCAATATGCTCACTGCCCAGGACTCGACGCCCAGTCTGCCCCTCAGCAGCAATCCCTCCTCCCCATTCAGCTTCCCATTATAAACTGAGCACATCATGGTATGGAATAACACTGTCGCTGGTTTGGGCCAGCTGTCCTGGCTGTGTCCTGTTCCCAGCTTCTTGGGAAAATTAACTCTGTCCCAGACAAAGAAAGCCAAACAAACAAAAAAACAAATAAAAACCTGACTGTCCTGGTTTTTAAGCAAGCATGACTTGGAAATACAGATCAGCTCCACAAATCACTGGCAGATCACTTCAGTGACCTGTGCAGAAGCAAGGCTCAACGAAGTGCACTTCAGTGGTAAGAAATCAGATAAACACCCTGGTTGCACACTGGATTTTCTTCTTCTACATTCAAGTAGGATAGTTTCAGAAAGTCCTTCTTCCCTTCAGGCCATTTATTCTAGAAGATAGAAAATCTCTTGTGTATTAAATATTTAAAGATGTTAGGGCACTGAAAGTAAAACTAGAATTATAAAATCCAAACCTGTGAGTTTAAAAAATATAAAGTTCTGGCTGTGGCCTGAAAAAACTTTAACAGTAAGGGTACAATAAAGAAATAATTTCCTCAAACATAGCAACCACTAACAAAACAGATGAATTCCTTTATTCAAAAGAGATTTCCCACTCCATGGATTTTTTTCTTCCATAGAAAACTGCCTAACAATTTGTTGTGTCTAGTAGTGCTGTGGTTTAGCCCCATCCAGCAGCTGCTTGCTCAAAATGACTGGGGCAGCCCAAGTCATCAGAACCAACAGCTTGGAGAGCACTCCTTCCGGTCATAAGCACTTCAGTACAAGAAACTTGCACATCCTGAATGCTTGACTAGTCCTTAACACAACAGTGGTTTGGCCTGTTTGATGTCACTTAGCTGAAATACATACTTATACAACAGGGTACAGCACTATTTTTATATTCATGACAGCAGGCCTAATATTGATGTTTGCAGCAACACAAGTGCACGCCTTTAGTACTGTAATTCAGCTAGTCCATCCCTGCATTACAAGCTTCAGGCAATAACAGGTAAGGGTGTGAGAACAGGCAAACATGATTATCTTTAAAGTGGAAGTTTAGTTCTATAAGTCAGCTACTTATAGAACTCTCATCTTTGTAACCATTGCAAGATTGTCCATTTGCAAATCCAAGGCTAATTCCTCTTCTTCCAAACCACTCTAAAACCTTCTGTAATAACAAGTTACACAAGCATTAAGTGCTAGTAGGGGAAGAGGCTCAGAAGACAGGGCTGTTATTTTTATCAGGAGCAGTTCCCTAAACTGTCACATACACTTTGCCATCCATTCTCCTACTCCCACATTTACATTATGCTTTTAACATATCTGAAAAATCCTAAATGAATGAGGAGATATTCTTTCCGGGCATAACTTGACCCATTTTCTCTCCTTTGTAAGCAATGATGCAAATGAAACGGAGCGAGGTTTATAACTCAGAATGAGTTTCTGGATTTAGTGGAAAAGTTTCATATAGAACATTCAAGTTTAATGAACCACTGAAAGGGAAGCAAACTGATAATGTATTAAAAAAAGA
Organism: Porphyrio hochstetteri; assembly: GCA_020800305.1. NCBI lineage: Eukaryota > Metazoa > Chordata > Aves > Gruiformes > Rallidae > Porphyrio > Porphyrio hochstetteri. Next base: position 109,296,085 of record CM036907.1, read on the forward strand.
GGATAAGAAAGAAAAATTTAAGACATACTTATTAACCATGAATTCAGTATCGACCATTCCTCAGGGAAGTGGTCACAGCACTGAGCTTGACTGACTTCAAGAAGCATCTGGACGATGCCCTCAGTCCCATGCTCTGACTTGGCTGGCCCTGTGTGGAGCCAGGAGTTGGACACAATGATCCTTATGGGTCCCTTCCAGCTCAGGATATTCTGTGATTCTATGATTTCATTTGGATATTTATTACAGAAATCATGCTATGTATACCACAGAGCATGTCTCTGACACAAAGAGCTGACACCCTACACAGACTAAAAGGGGATGGAGACAGAAAACTGGGGGACATATGCAGTGTTGCTGGAGTGAAGAGACAGCGTGAAGAAATGGGCATGAATAGCTGTCTATAAGTGATAACTTGTCCACTGTCCTATCATTGCTGATTTTACTGAATATCCAGAAATCACTGCTTTGGCTGCATTCCATATGATTTGTCAGTTGGTGTTTCATGATGCTCTTCTTTTTCAGGCTATCCCTCAAAGTAAGCTAGCAAGACCTGGGGATGAAGAGAAGTCATCACCTGGCTCCTACTGTTACCATGGCAAAGGGCAGAAGTGCTTCACATCTCTGACCTGTACCATCATCTCTACAGGAGCAGACAAGCAAAACAAACAGCCTTGAATTTCACAAATCAGGATGAGCTTGCAGGTTTAGAAATGTGGAAAATCCTCATACAACACATGCAAAGATAATCTGAGAAAGGCGCCCCCCTCTTTGTTCTCTACATGCTGACTCCTTTCCTGGCCACTTGCTTTTGCTTTAGCTGTTTATTCAAACAACCAAATCCACATCTAAATACAGTATCCCACTAAACAAACAAAGAAAAAACCCAAACCACCAACCAACCAACCACACCCAAATCAACCAAACAAAAAACCTCCAAAAGATACAAGCCCTCCTCAATAAGAATATTTTGAGAAATGCAATAAAACCATACCTTTAGACCAACTTCACAAGTAAAACTTCAAAGATACCAATTCATTACAAACACACAACCAAACGGCTCAACCAACACAATCTTGTTCTGAAAGCCTTCCTCATAAGTGACTCCAAAACCACCAGTGTGTATTCTTAAACTGCTCTTCCCAAAAAGTGTGCAAACATATGCATACTTGAACACAGAAAAGACATGACTGCAATGTTCACACACCGCCCTGTGTTCCTTCTCTACTCTTACCAATCCAATCCTTACATTTGCCTTGCAGCACACAGAAATACAGATTACAAAGCACCAGTGATGTTACAGATTTGTATTACATTAAATCCTTCCAAAGTTTTCAATACGCATTTGTAAAATCAGCCCATGCAGCAGTTAAGATTTGAAAGCCATGCAGCTTCAGTTTAGCCTTTATACATATCTACTTCTGATAACATTCTTTCTGCTGCTTTATTCCATTTTCCCCAGCAGGATTTCTGCTTCATTCAGTAAATGGACAATTGCTCAGTTCTTGCCCTCATCTTATGACCCATTAAATGCTTACCATCTGCATCCTACACTGAACACAACCCCCTTATATTTCCCCACAGAGACGTTTATGCAGATCGGTCCGTAACGTGGGAAGACCGCACAAAATGAATATAAACTTTGCAATAGCTTCGTGAGGTCGGTATTCCGACTCCTGTTCTAAAGGTGGGTGCCTGGCATGCACTGATGAAAGCCCAAAGGGTAAAATAAACGCCTGCTAACTTTGGTTGCCCATTTTGAGACATTCAGTCCCTAGGTCTTCATTCAGTACTTTTAACAGAACTTTAACTGGAACAAGAGCTGTGCTTTGAAAAGATAACTTCAGCTGCTATTCGGATTATCTAGCATGCCTATAAATCAGAGCCGAAGTATCTCAACATGCAAGCAAAACTGAAAGTCACCCCTGCAACATAATGTCTTTATTTTCTTTCTCCAGGTCAGTAAAACTCTGTGGTTTACTAGCAATCTGTATTCCAAATAAAGGAAGGAGTTCATAGGAAAGAGTTTGTGACCATCTGTGGGCTGTGTTACAGTCACATAGGCAATCTTCATCTGACACTGACTTTTGAGTATGTACTACCACAGGCTATACATTCACTCGGTAAACATTTTGATTATCTGGTTTCTTACATTTTAAAAAGAAATGGAAAGCACAGCATTTCTACCACCAAGTCCAAGCTCAACCATTTGTGATTACCTACCTATGGCTGCTTCAATCTGAAGCAGATTTCTACTACTTCAGATATCTGAAACAATACTCATTTCCACATAGCAATCCCTTGCCAATACTATGTGGGTAGAAAGAGAACAGACTCTCTGTGGTCCAAATTCTATTCCATTCACTTCAAATTCCAGCAGTGAGACGAGGCATGCATCTACTCAGCATTTTAGTTCAGACCAGAAGGTTTCTGCAGCAAGCTTCCTAGTTGTCCTCTCTTCAGATGGTCCTGATTTAATCCCAGCCAGCAGCTAAGCACCACACAGCCACTCACTCACTCCTGCGCTATTTTGGTGCAAGACCAGTCCTACAGCCAGTGCAGTTTACTTTGTGCCAAATGTAACAGTAAATCAGGAGCTACATAAATTGGAAATCTATTATATCATTAACAGCATTAAGAGATGTACACAATAAATCTCCCATCTGCATGGCCTGTGCAAATGCCAATAAAAAGTTTATACTTTAGATAAGTTTATTCTAGTCATCTAAAAACATAAATCTTATTTTTATATCTGCATGGCATAAATTAAGTTATTTCTTAGGATAAGTATTTGAGGGACCAATTCCTTATATAAAAGGAGAAAAAGGCCACTGACCACTACAAGGATTTTCATTATCAAGAGAAGTTTTGGAAAAGTATTGGATTTGAACAGCCAGAAATCTCCAACCTTCCGACATAGGCAGCATCTTTAACGTATCATTACATAAATTTCTTAAATAAATGTTAAAAAGAAATAGAGAAGAATATATTATTTATCCTACAAGACTAATTGTTAACATACTGCTGTGCCATTTTTATCCACTAATTCAGACTTTAGGCTCAGCTTCTTCTTCACATCAGCTGTATTTTAATATCAAAAGCCAATGATTGCAACCAAGCCTCCCAGACTCCTGTTACTTAACATCACAGAAGGCATTGCCTCGTTCAGAAAAGCAGCCAAAGCAGCAAGGGAATTTAACTGTTGCAGATAATTCCTAACTGGATAGAACAAATTAATCGTACTGCCCAACACAGCCTACAATCCACTGAGAAGCAGGAACATGATTGTATAAAGTTTTGTTTACATGCTCTAGCGAGGTATTGAGAGGCACTCAGAAGAACAGGGACTGAAGTACCTCAAGAGAATCAGTGATCTAGTGTGCAGAGCACCAAATAAGACTGAGGAGTTTTAGTCTCTTCTGCCAATGACCTATGCAGACTCTTTGGAAGTTACCTCATCTTTGTGCTTCTTTTTTTTCTCATCTTTAGCAAGTCTCTGATGATAAGAAAAAAGTATTCAAACCTGTGAAGTGGAATGAATGCCTATGGCCTCAATAACACACGTTGGATGAATGAAGGCAGATGTAGCGGTTTTGTGGGGGGGTGGGGGTTGGGGGTGTGTGTTCAGATTAGGCTGGCTTGTTAAAAAAAAAGAAAAGAAAAAGGCAGCAGTTTAGTTCTTATTGCTGATGAAATACGGCTTAGAACAAAGGTCACCCAAATACAAGTAGTACTCAAGCCTACCTGATCATGCACACAGCTTAAACCAAGAGTCTTGAGATGGAAGATGCTTCACATTAAACAGTCAAGAACCTGTGGAGACAATGATTCTGCAGCCAGAGATGTAAGGGTTTTTTTCCAGCATTGTGTTTCATTGCCTATAACCATTTTTTGGTCTGCCAGAGAAACAAAGTTACCACATCTGCTCCTTGCTTTGCCTGACGGAGTGAGCGAGCAAGGTGCATTGAGCAGCACTCCTACTTCACCTGTTTTCAACAACTACAGTTATCTGAGATAAAAGACATTAAAAAAATAGAATATGAACTGCAAAAACACTCTGAAGGAAAGAGCTCTTGCAAGAACTTGGCAGAATAATGTGCATTTTATTTAAAAATAAGCACCTATCTTAGAGCTCAGGCTTTAGATTTGTGAATCTATAGGGCTGTTTTATTACCAATAACACTGCAAAACCAAACACCTCTCCAGGCATCATATTTGTTGACACAAACTTGTACAAAATTAGTCAAACCTTATCACAATTAATGAGGCCTCAGTTGTGCTTCATTTCTCAAACATCAGTATTTTCTTCTTCTTGCTGCCAGATAGGTCAGAACCATTTCCTTTTTCCACCAAAACAGTCAGCTGAGGAATTAAAAACATCTACAGATGTTCACAAAAAGCTCCTTCTAACACAGGAGAGCTGATGCTTCTCCACAGCAACCAGATAACAGTACAGATGGATCTTCTTCTGTCCAATTACTAACCTTCATCCAGCATAAACGAAAAAGAACAAACAGATTGTACAATTATCCAGTAATTGCCTACTGCCAAGCCACTAAGAACTGGAGAGTGACAATAACTATTACTTGAAACCAACGATCAATTTCCCAACTATTCCTAAAAATTACTGCACTGGTATTAAGAAAGAAAAAAAAATTAACAGCTTCCGCTGTAAAGCTGAAAGAAGCCATTCCATGATTCCATGACAAGAATCAAAATCAAAGTATTTGGCCATTTTTTCAATTTATTGGGAAACATCAGAAAGAGAAGTCCAGAGACAGGTATCTGATAAAGTTAAAGAACACTGGAGAGATTAGTTCAGAGAACACCTCTTCTCCAGAAGAAACAGGCATTCTTCTTTCAAATCAAAGACCATGAACTTTGTGACAATACTTTCAAATTCATTTTTGGTTTAAATAATAATGAGCACCTTCCATGATGAAAAAAATGTAACTAATTAATAGTGCTGCCCTGGAGTCTCAACCTCATTTGACAGGTGAAATATGAAGAAAGAGCAGATAAGCAGCAGTGTTTATTTTGGGGCAGTATCAGTATGGGAGATGTTTATGGTAAGGCAGTGTGCTCTGTGCAGCAAAGACTGTGTTGCTGCATAGCTATAAAGTACCCAATGTGAAGGGACATATGAGACAGCACAGCCCCTCTAACAGCAGCTACTATTTTTAAGTCCATACTCCAACCATTTGTAATGGTCTACTTTAACAATACTAGCAAAAGCTTTTTAATGTTGCACAAATATACTTTATCTTCATATGAATTTACTGGCAGCTCTAAGGACCTACTCATCAGATTCTGAATGCTTTCCTTCCAAGCCGATTTCAGTCCAAAACAAAGACAGCCATGACATACGGTAATAATAGTATTTCTATTTCCAATATTATTGTCCAAGTGCTAGCCTGTAATTCTTAAGCATGCTGGAGAGTGAAGAACATCATGAAGTACATGAAGTAGGCTCTAGTAATCTGTTTTGAGTAATGAATGAGCATCAAATCAGTAAGCTTTTCTCAAACTGGACTTATTAAATCATTACTCAGAATTACTCTAAGAAAAAACTATATAACTAAAGAAGCAAAATTAAAAGAAAAGTACACATTTTATAGTGAAAACAACCAAAGCTAATTCATTAAGCATGTGAAGATGTCAGCTGAAGATTGTTCTTTCCGACTGGCTCTTAAAGATTCAGCATCACAGATACTGAGGTGTCACACATAACAGCTACTTATTAACCAGAATAGCCAAAATCTAGGAATCAAGTTTGATTTCAAAATGAAAGTGGACTAAGAATGCTGGATTTGGGTTTTTGCTTGTGTGGTTTGTTATGGTTTGTTTTGGGGTTTTTCCCTCTCCTCAAAACCAACAGGGACCTGAACCACTTGCTTCCATCAAGCAAAAACTGGTTTGGCCAGTTAAGGGTTGCAGGGAAAGAGGGTTGGCAACTGCAAAACACAACAGCCTGGCATTATGTTGGCAAAACACAGTTCCAAAGAAAAACAGGCTCACTACAGCATACAGCATTCTCAGAAACGTGGCTTTTTATCATACACGTTGTACACATGCACAGAGTGATTAACCTCAAAATCTCTACTCTTCATCACATGAGTATCAGCAGTATAAAAGATATTCAAATGTGTATTTGAACAACAAATTTTATTTTAATGCTCCGAGAACCACTACAGTGCCTGAAATTTTGTAACATTTTTACAAGTTACTCATACTTTCCCAGTCATTTAAAAAATTAAACAAAGTAGCTAACAACTGTGAGGGGTATCCTTGCAAAGGCAACCAGAAATTGATACCGTCTCCATTAAAAACTACCTCAGTACTATGATATTTCCCTGCTACGCAAGAAACTGAAATCCATCTTAAAATAAGCAACAGAACATAGAAAGTAACACTCTGTTGTCCATATAGCCTGCAGAAATCCAGTAACAGCAGTCATCAATTTAATTAACAAGTAAAACAAATATTCCCCACGTTTAAAACTGTCAGTTCCCAGTATTCTCCATGGACTGAAAAAGAAGGAAAAATTAAAAAAAAAAAAAAGAAAAGAAAAAGAAAAAAGTACTTCACCACACTTTCCCTTTAATGAATTACTGTTTAACTCTGTTTCTATTCCTCCGTGTCCATTATCCTCCTGCTCCTCCCAATTCAGGAATTATCTGCATGAAATCAGCTATCTACAAAGTCTCCAAGCACAGCAGCCCTGTAAACATCTGCAACACACCGCAAGCTGCAGAAGTAATGGACAAATGGGAAAGCTGTTACAGCTTTTCAAATTAATTCCATTTTCTATTATAGCATACTAGCAACATTTAGAATTATGCTTCCATATGAAAATATTTTATGTAACTTGTTACATTCAAACCCATTACAGATAAACATTCGCTAACATAGGCTAGACATTGTACAGATCTGGCAGCCATCACTGGACTTCTCAAAGTCCTGCAGACCCATGGTGGCCTCAACTTCTTTGTAGCTTTTCATCTGTGAAGAATAAAAACCCATTCATTATACTCTGGACTGTCACTCCACTTTGAGTGACATGCTCAGTCTTCACTGAATTATTATCTTTATATATATCTCTATATATATGAATCATATGAATGACTGACAGGCAGCAGTAGAATCAAGAGCACTGCTCAGCCAGAAGGCAGGTCAGGAAAATTAAGAATGATCTATACAGGTAACATTACCAGTATAGAATATACCACTGTAGTTATACAACCATTGTGCTCACAAGCCATGTTTCAGAGTACGAGTAGCTTCTTCAGCTTAGGCCACTTCAGCTACAAGTTTAAAGAAACACCAAAATCCCAGCTGTAGCAAATTACACGATTACAGCCAAATCAAAACAGCTTCTTTCTTCACCTTTGGGTATATTACTCCAGAATAAAAGGCAGAACTACGGATGTTTTCCTTTGCAAAATATGGCTTAGCTGCTGAAAACATCACTTAAAATATGCAGGCATAACTAGCATTTATCTAAATTTGCAGACAAATTGAAACTGCTGAACAGCTCTGTTCACTTGAACGAGCACTAGAAGACTAATAACAATGCTGAGCGCAAAGTACTTTCCAAAGGAAAGAAGGACCAAATATCCATACTGAGGAACATCAACAACATTATTCCGAAAATAAATACTGTACAGATGCACACACTGAATAAACAAGTTTTCACCTGGCTAGGTGTGGTCTTTCTCACCTTCCAGGAGAAAAAGACAACAAAACAACCCACAGTCTAGACTCCCTCATTCAAGGCTTGGAAAACAAGAAAAAAAAAACCTGGGCAACTGTTACTCAGGAACAGTGCATGCTAGCCAAAATAATAAACCTGAAGACGACACACCATAATCAAGGCTGTGAAGGATTTATCACAGTCCTTCATTAGATCAACACAGGAACAGTTAAACCGAAGTTAAAGTCAACAAATACCAAGGCTAACAAATGATCCAGATGAGCCATTCATTTCACCATTATGAGTTTTCAAAACTCTCACTTTAAGTCAGCACCATACCCAAGAAAAAGCCCAGGGAGGGAAAAGATTTACATAGTAAATGTATGGGAATTCCCTCCCCAGGAGGGAATATATTTACAGCAGTAACATTCCAAAAACAAACAGAAAGCAACAGAGTGGTAACGATGTACTTGGTAAACAAGTGACTCTTGTCATCCTCCCTGTGCCCTGCGGTTTTTTCTTCATTAGCCTGTTCTTTGGGCATTCCACTATTTCTTTTCAACATCCCAAGACTGCAGGATTTTTGTAGTAATTTCTGAACTGTATTTTGAATTCAGAAATGGCTTGTACTGTGCTGAACACAGGTCAGTAAGCGTTCACAGTTACGCCACCTAAACGAATTGCCCAAGGATGGGAAAAACAATTTGACAGAACAAAGCAGGTGACTACAAGCTGTTCAGATAGACTGTTCATTTTAGATGTGTACTGTAGAAACCTTGGGCTGTTATTGTTTTTGCGTTTTTCCACTGCTTCAACAAAAACCTGGAGAAAAAACTCTCTCACTCACTTCCATACTGGGTGTATCAGAATGAAAATCCACTGCTGCCTCCCTGAAAATTAAAGAATTAAAGTAGCTCTATACTTTGCATCCTCACAAAAAATACTCATGAACCTTAATTAAATAGATTTAATGCAAGGAAGAAATACCTCTCTCATCCTTAGTAGATGGTTTTCCAACACTGTATCCAGTGTCTGCTTTCTTTTATGATTCTGGTCATTACCATTGCCACGCCTTCTTTCAACATCGTTACTTTTTCTAGCCAAGTCTCTTCTCCTATCCACACAGTTGCATCCTTCTTCACACATTTTTTATTACAGAGTAATTTCAACCAAAAATACCTGGAAAGTTAAGTCAACACCTAAACATTAATACTACAATGTGGGAAAGGTCTTACCACAGAGAGACTAGATTCCTTCTGATGATATTATTCCCTGCCTCCCTCCCTTCCACTAGTTCCAAAGGGAAATTAAGAAACCAGTAAAAACACTGTCCCTGGACTTTGCTCGCGAATCCAAACAATTCAAACCATCCAATCATTTAAGCAGCAGGTATAGAATGGAGAACATGACTTCTTTTCATCCACCCAATAAAGCACCATTTATTGTCACGGAAGATTGTGCTTTGGTATCTACCCTTCCTTTTTCTGACTGCTGCTAGCAGCGGATAAGGAAAGTACAGGGCAAAGTAGGGGCACAATATTCTTATCCTACCACTCCCTTATCTTCAATGTTTGGGTTTTATACTGCCCATGAATGCTACTTTTACTCACTTCTATTACTCACAAGCTTCCTGGGTCACATCAGAAAAATCCATAATGTGCTGCCGTGTATTTCACAGCTGCACACATGGGTCTAAGAATCAGTGAGGAAAGAGAATAAAGCTTGGAACACTCTTCACTTCATTGTTTTTATATAATAATGCTAAAGACAATCATTAGGCCATCTGAATTCTGGACAGCTATACAGGATGAGCTTATTGGTTTCCACTCCATGTTTAGACAAAAAGTGACAAAATCATTTCTGTCCTCAGGAGGCTACTTTAGGTTGCCTTAAGAGAAAACAGGGGAGGTTAAGGCATCACTAATGCCCAAAGTTTTGTGAAATAATGAGAGCTAAGTAGGAGACACATCCAGATGTTCCCTGCAAACAAACCAGGTACATACTGATCCTCAGCAAAATGATTCCATACATTGCCTTCAAGCCTGGTCTTGGAGGCTGTGGCTCATCACTGAGGTATCAAAATAAAGTAAAAAAGAAAAATTAATTACAGATACATCTTACCAATCCCATACATGTGAGGAATCCGCATTTCATATATATGCACAAGAAAAAAATACACCAGTGATAACTGCTGCTATGTGGAACTGAGGACACTGAGGGCATGTCAAAAGCAACTCTGGTAGCCCTCCGCACAAGGAAGCCTATACAGACAATTGTGCAAAGGCGTAGGCACAGCAGACTGGCCTGCGATCACTAAATTAAGGAAGTTCATGTGGTTTGTACAGGTCTTGTTTAGGTGGACTTAGCTTTTATGCCTATTCTTAAGAAAAAGGTCAGTTTTGATTCTTTGAAGGTCGATGGTGCTCATGTAGAAAATTATATTTATTCTACACAAATGAGCAAATGTATCCAAATAAAAGCTAAAATCAGATTGTGAAGAAAGCCTAATAACAATGAAAAAGCCACGCTGTTTGTCTTCACATCCTGGATTTCAACTGAAATCCATAGTCAGAAGCATGACATCTTAATCTATGCACACATCTTCACATACCTATACTGTTAGCAGTTAGAGCCTTACTCTTTCTTTTCTTATCTAGAAGAGAATCACTGAAGTCATCTTAGTTCTTCCAACTGTCCATCTTACTTCGGGATCTCAAGATCAATCTTGTAGATGACCCATGCAAAAAATTCACAGTCATATATTGACATAGCTGAACTCCTATCTCCCTTGATCAGCTTCCTCTACTGTAGTTAGGTTTCTATGGCAAATAAAGGGCAGGAATAACCTATAGCATTTTTGCCCACTTTCAGATAAAAATTGTGCTCCCTCTGGTGGAAGCAGTGAAAGCAAAAGATTATTCTTTGAATTCACCTTTCCCCAAAGACCTCAAGCCAAGAAGAAAGCTTTGCTATTGTAGAACCACTCTCATCTCACAGCACATCTCCAATTTAACGACAGGTAAACTGACATGTCACCAAGAGAAGTCATTTGTCAATCAACAAGACAATGCCAGACTGAGAAATGGACCAAGGTCCAACGCACTATTTGTCAGGCTTCACCTCAGAGAAAGGCGGCGGCGGCAGCGGCAGAGACAAGAATAGGGCAGAAGCCCAGGCAGGAAAGGCAGCAGGCTAGGTGAGAGACACAACTGTAACAAAATCATTCAAGTTGCAACCTCGATGCATTATGCAACATATGATTCTCTAGCAGCCAAGTTTTTATGATAATCCTTCCCATGCTCCTCTTTAGCTGTCAAGGGTGGGAAGGACATAACTGCTTTTAAGAAGACAGAAGGAATACTGTGATACATTAACACTCATTCATTGACTTTAAGGACCCAATGCGATATAGTTGTCAACCGGATGCTTCCTTAGTTGAGTAGCAAACTTCAGCTCTCCAGAAAGTGAAAACACAGTTCTTAGAAGGCTTTTCACAGCCAAAGAATGATTTATTTTTTTTCCTATGATAAAATACAACAGAGAGATATGCAAGCTTGTCTTCACAAATTTACAGAGATAATCGTAGGTTCTTGTTCACGCCAAGCATCTTCCCTTGCACCAAATGACAACAAATAACAATGGAAAAATTGGAACAAGAAGCCTATGCATTAGCTTTTCCTAGTAGCCATTTCAATTAACTTGGTGCAAGACAAAAAAAAGAGCCAAAGAAAGGGTTAACATAGTGAGGAGTTCTCATAATACCTTGTTGGCAGACATGCACAACGGTGGGAAACAAGTTCTTCTCCATTCCTATAGCTAACTAGTATGCTAGTACCAAGAAGAAATATCTAGGAACAGCTTCCGTTAAAGCAAAGTTTTTCTCTGGCAATGCAGTTGAGCACAGTAAGAAGACCATTCTTACAAGTGCGTCAAGCCACTCTTATAGATCTGTCATCCTCTATCTTTTACAGTAAGCTCCAACTAGCACATAACCAGCACCATTCTCAAACAAATCAGTGCCTCTAGTACTAGCAAGCATTAAGTCAAAGGATTATCAATTTCCTACACTTGATCCACACACAGATGTGGATCTGATTAATTAGTTCAATCTTGGAGACAGCAGCTTCACCTTCAACTGACATTTCTACTTCTGTTCATTGTCAAATGCATGGAGGAACCGTATCTATTTGCTGGGACACACAGACAATAGATTAACATTGACACATGCCACCTGGATTTATCCTCCCAGAGTTACATGTCTTTGCCTTCACTAAAACATTAAAGCAGAATAATTAGACAGTAATGGCTTAAACTTAAATTACAATCACATCAGTATCTACTTGTGGTCAGAACTGAAACACAGAACCGGAGGAACAAAACCCAATCATCTCCATCAGTTCTCAGTGGTGGTATTATTCTGGAGCACCCATTTCAAGTACCTGGTGTGCTGGTCGTCACAGTACAGATTTTGATCAAGTAGTGAAAAGAAAATACAAAGCAGAAAGCATGGGGTTTTCTTAAAACTACAGCTACATTTACATACCGAGTTATGCTTATATATCACTGAACATCATGCATAATCTGCGAGCATGCACACCAAAGAGTACCAGCACTTCCTTTTTCTCCTGTGCCCTCATTCTCTCCTTTACTACCTTTGACTTGATTACACTAAACACATTTCACATTCTTTCTGTATTATACACTTACTATCATGATAAGCTCTTAGGCTGAGAAGTTAAAAAAAACCTGCAAAGTTAGACTTTTGTAAGTTACTCATAGCCACATTCTACTCAGCACAGAATAATTTTCTAACTCTTCAATTCATACTCCAGTCATCATCAGTGCTCTTCATACACAACTGGACCTCTATTATGTACAGTGAACTGAAATCTAAAACCAAAGTATGCAAACTTTAACTGCTTATAACAAATATTTTAAACCATGTGTTTAGCCACCTTCCATTGTGATTATCTCAAAAAGCTTCAACAAAACTCAAATAGTGTTTCATAAGGACATCTTGGCTTTACAGGAGCATCTGTTGCTAAACATTCAATACAGGGAAGTTTTCCAGGCTTTGATAAAAAACTAACTTTATTATCATCAAAATCCTGTATCCACAGCATTTAAAATAAGTCTGGTAGAAGCTACACTACATCACGAGGCAATTAAATTTATGACAACTATTACGTCTAGACGATTATATGATGCCAGCATCGGGCCATAAAAAGATGATCATCTCCTATTTGTTTTACAGTACCCTGTAGAAGCTAAACACTTTATGGAAACAAATACACAGCACTCGCCAAGAAGAGCTTGCAGCCTGCACATATGAGGCACTGAGCCATTTGGCGCCATCAATCCCAGACACAGGTAATGCTGTAAGTTGTCTGCAGCATCTCTTCCATCGTAGCAATCCCAATGTAAACTTGCCTGCTTTTGTCAGTTTTCTAGAAGATACTTTTTCTCTGTATCCTTAACCTAACCTAAGGTTCTCTCACCTTAATTCAAACAAACTGCTGGGGGAAGGGAACAAGAAAAATGAAAGAGCGTGTAGTTTATTCACTTCTAAAACTCTTTACTAGTCATGCTCCTTGCTCAGCACTTTGTTTCCAAATACTTTCTCAATTATTAGTTGTATACGGTAAACCCTAACCATGAAAATCTCCCTCTACGTGAACAAAGACTCCTTTCCTGGATGTGTTTCATTCATTCATTCATACGTTAATGGAGATTATTGCTTTTTTAGAAAGAATTCCTTGTGTGAAATTCCCCGCTGCCACAAAATGTACAGGAGGAGTTACTTCAGGTTACTTTCCTTATGTGTTCATAACCACACGAATGTTCTGTGGATTTAGGAGGTCTAGTCCACTTCCCCGACAAACAAACACTCCGAACAACTTCGGTCATTAAACTCCGCAAACCTCAGCTTCCCAATCCGATTCTGTAACCTTCCGGCGCTGCGTGCGGGTAACAGGATTAACAACCTCCAGGAATCTTTACACCGCTCGGACAAAAGATGCCCCAGGGACGCTCTGCCCACGAAACCCCATACGGATTCCCACAAGCGTCCTGTGCCGCACGCGTTATTGTTTAACGCTGCGCTTAAATACCGCTGCCAGGCGCGCCCAGGCACGGCACACCGCCTCGCACGGGCAGTCAGCGCCCAGCGCTCGCACTGCTGAGCTGATACCGGCCCCGCTCCCAGCCGCGGAGCCGCATCTGGCCAAAGGGGGATGCTAACAAGTTGGCCAGCCCGGCCGCGACCGCAGCCCCCGCGGCCTGACCTCGGGCAGCCCGAAGACGCGACCTGCGGGACGGGACGGGACAAGGCGGGTCGGGTCGGGTCGGGCCGGGCCGGGCCCGGGGCGGGCGGCCGCACGAGCGCACCTGCACGCGGAGCATGGCCGCAGTTCCCCACCCCGGCGCCCCCCCGCGGGCCGTATGCGCCCCCCCGGCCCTTCCCTCACCCACGGGGGCGTGAGGGGAACGGCCGCCGCCCCGCCGGGCGCTACCCACCCTCCCCCCGGTGGAGGCGGGGAGGATGGAGGGGCCGCGGGGGGATGGGGCGGGGCGGGTCTGCGCGGAGCGGCGCGGGGGCGCTCGCCTGGCGCGGCGCCGCCCCTCCCCGGCGAGCCCCCGGGAGGCAGCGGCGGGGCAGGCGCCTCCCCATCCTCACCTGGTCGACGGGCAGCCGCACGGCGTTGCTGAGGGGCTGCAGCAGCGTGGAGCCCGTGGTGCTGGTAGCCATGGCGAGGGCGCCTCCTCCCGCGCCGACAGAACGGGCGACGAGGCCAGCGGAGCCGCTCCCCTCCCAGGCTCCCGCGGCGGCAGCGGCGGCAACAACGGCAGCGGCGGCGCGAAGAGCCCCAGCCCCGCACGGCGCCGTGACAACAACGGGCCGGCGCGCCCCCACCGCTGACTGACAGAGTCGGCGACCAACCCGCCCGCGGTACTGCTGCGGAGTGACGGCCGAGCTCGCCCAATCCCCGCCCCCCGGCGATGTGGGCGGGATGAGGCGGCTCCCCTTCGGCGGCCGCCAGCGACCGCGGCCCGGCGCGGGGGGCGGGAGGCGGAGGATGGTTCCCAGGCGGGCGGGGGTCAGTGAGGTAAATCACGGGGTGGGCTGCCGGGGAAGAAGGGGGGCAGCTCTGCGGCGACTGCCGCTCCGCGCTGAGGGCTGCTAGGAGCTGCGCGCAGGTACCGCGCAGGGGTCGGCGTCAGCCTCGCCCTGCGCCAGGCGGCGCTGCGGGGCAGGGGCGCGGCGGCGCCGCTCCCTCGCCTTCGCGGTGTGAATAGCTCAGGCCGGCGCTGAGGTGTGCGCGGCCTCGCCGAGGGCCCGGGGCGGAGGAGGCGAATGGGAGCACCTGAGGGGGAATGGCACCCTTGTGCGCGGGGTAGGGAAGCAGGGCCAGTGTGACAGAGCAGCTTCCCGAGGAAGCGGGGTGCTGGCAGCGCTGGGCAGGTGGCAGCTGTGGGGGTATCTGTGGCTGAAGGTAACGTGAATCTATGTGGCGAGGTGTATGTTGAGGTACAGTCAGTCCATGGCCTGCTCCTAAGAATGTCCCCTTGGCTAGATCCAGGACGCTGGCAGCTCTGCACTCAGGGGCTGTGTATCCAATGGGGGGTGAGTGATGGATACACCCGGGCTGTGAGGGTGGCCTGGCACCTGAAAACATCACAAAAATTGGGTAAAAGCCACTTTCTACAAGTGCCTGTTGTCTTAAGGAAGTCTCTGTGTCATGGCCATAAGCCACACTTTTTTAGTTTATTAATGGCCTGTTTCTTAAATAAAAAAGCCTGAAATGGTACAGCTGTGAGTACTTTCTTAGTAGGTCCAGCCTGGCAGGGCAACTTCCTTAAAGCAAGCAAGAAGCAATGTGATGCCGATGGTAAGAAATTGGTGTGCAGCACAGCTCTTCCCTGTAGCCACTACCCAGTGTGAAACAAAGAGTGAAGTCTTGAGTGCAAGCTTCATGTTGGGAAGTGCAGCAGACTCTACCAGATGACCTCGTGCAGTAAAGTATTTATTAAATCATTCCAATATAGTGCCCTGCCCACTTCTTTCGTGTTAGAGCTTTCTGCCGTGCTAGTGTTGGGGATTTTTTTTCTTACAAAGTAACTTTTAATTGTTCTAAATGATGCAGTGAAGGAGCACCCAAAAGAATATACTGCTCCTACCTATAAAACTTAAGAATCTTGGGTCTCTTGAGAGAAAACTACAGTTTATTCCTTACACTTTAGTAAATGTTTTTTGTAAGTATTGTGTGTTATACCTCTAAGCCATGCTGCGATCAGTAATTTACCCTTAACACAAAAATTTAACCATTTTAAGGATGTGAAAGACTGAATGTCCAATATCATGCTAACAGTCAGAACCATGTTTGGAGTAGTGGCCAGGTATAGTGATTTACATAGCCTTTTAAGTTCACAGTTAACGCTAATTGGCAGTAGCAGGAAAATGGAGGTAAGCGTAATTATCTGAAAACATCCATTGTTGCTTTTACTAAATTTCAGACCACACTTTGTGTTTTAGCTTGTGGTAGGATCTTTTGTCTGCATTTAAAGAGACTGGTTAATGGGCACAAATAAGTGGTTTTAATTAGATTTCTTCACTGCATGACAGGCAATTACAATTGTGGTAGCATCTGCAGCTTCAGAAGCTATAGCATGATGTTTTTGTAGTAAAGCAATGAGAGTTGCCTTCAGAAAGACTAAGAAAAACCCCACACTCTTCCCAATTAGTTCCAAATCAGCCCCTTAAATCTAAACCTGTAAATTATATATACATGTGAGTAACTGTGTGGGAATGCGGTGCCACTAGGCTCAGGCCGCATTACACTGTACATTGTCTGTATGTAAAGACTAAACTGATCTTATCTGGTTTTCTTTTAGTAAGAAGCTCTATACCTACGCGGAAATCTTAACCTAAACGTTCTCGAAAGAAAGCACAAAATAACTGCTTTAGAAAAGGCTGATAGCTAATTCTGAATCATAGTCTAGTCACAAGAAACGATGCTGGTGCATCTATATAAATCCATGGAGGTGGTGTTACTGTGACTTCCATGAAATACTCGCAGCAAATAATTGACCTACTGAATGAACTTACTTCTGATAATAAAATGCTGAGAATGAGCTCATGATATCGCAGCATAAACATCAGTTGGTTTTCAAACACAGACCTTGATTTACTGGTAATTTTTTTTTCAATGTATGTGTTCATGCAGTGCTCAGAAAATGCAAAAATATGCTTCCCCGCATGACTCCTAGGATCTGAGGAGTTCATACTTGAAAGATACGTTTATCTATACTGTAAATCACAATATCACTATGAACAGTTACCAGCAATGGCATTATGTTACATAATTATATCTTTCTCAAGCTTCTACTGGGGAAATGCAGCGTTTTGGGAAGATGTTCTTGAGCTCTTATTTAGGAAGGTGTGCTTTGGGGAGGACAGCATCAAAGAAATACATCTTGAAAATAGTCACAGAATGATAGTCCCAAAATAACAGTCCCTTTGTAGTGACAGGGGAGATTGGTTACATGAAAGAAAAAAAGGACTCCTGCCCCACAGAGTTTAAAATCTAGATTTGCAAGTAAAAGTGTAGCATACAAATGTTGATTGAGAGGAAAGTAATAGGCAAATAAGCAATTTCTGACAGAGAAAAGTAGCCTGACTTTGATGTCTGCTGTAAAATGTATAGTAAGGGCTTTCACAGGCACTGCAATAAAACTAGGTCTTCCACTTTTCCCTTTTCTTCTTTTTTTTTTTTTAAATTTCATTACATATGTTTTCAGAGAACTTCCTGCCTGTGTGAGAATACTATGTTGTGTGTGGGAAGATGAAGCATTGGCTGGCAACAGGTAGCGTTCCGCATCACATTGACACAGTGCAATTAGTCCTCAAAGTTAAACGATGCTGTGAAAGAGAAGGCTGGTGAGTGATACAAAGGAAGTAACATACCCAGACTAGTGGATCTATAAAATGTCATGTAAGTTGGACAGTTTTCAAGAAACAATACTTCCTTTCCTACTGTTTTAAATTTTTCATGTAAGAAAACAAGAATTGGTATTTCCACAAGGAAATTCTTTCCGCCAAAGGCTGTCAGTCAAAATGCAGGAAGATGTGTGGATTTAAATAATCCTTGGAGAGTGGCTTGGCATAAGATGAACAACTTCTGATGTTCTGTGATTAAGTTTTTGTGGTCCCATAAGTGCTTATAGGTTTTAGGTATAAAAATAATCAGAAAGGCATCTTTCAGTTCTACAGAGGTTACTTAATCTGTCAGAATGATGTGACATTGATGTAACAAACACTAGAGGTTTCCTGTAAACTTTGTTTAGTTGAATGGCAATTGAAGATACTCAGATGTTTACAATACCGGTCTTCCCATATGACATTATACAATAAAGAACAAGAAACAAGAGCTGTGGTGGAGGACAGGAAGGGACAATGGGACACAGTAACTAGATGTACCATTGTGTTCAGTTTTTGCTCCTCTATTTGTTTGATAAGGTCATTCTGGGAATGCATTCGCGATCAGAAAATAGGAATAATTATTGAAACTCCTTTTAGCAAAATAGATGAAAAAGAAAATGGATTTCAGTGTTAGCTATAAAGAGGCGATCGCTTTTCCACAGGAAGGTCTTACTTGAGCCTTACTTATCTGGCTTTGCTTAGCATAAAATATTCAAGGCTTCATTCTGAAGAGAAGAATATCTCTGGAAAAGCTGCTGCCAGTCAAACTGGATTGCTCTTAATAAAAAATCTACTATTGACATTTTTGGCATTTGTTTGTATCTTTGCCTCACCTTTCTTCCTAAGCAGTCTTCTACTATTGCTTCAAATATTCTGTACAGCACAATAAGCCTCACACGTCAGCTGTTTTCTGAACTAATATAATCTTTAATTAGCCAGTTCTGCTATATTATTAATTTAGTGCCCAATGTGATTCTTGCTAATATTAGTAGGAATTATTCATTGTGATACTGTTGACTGCCAGCCGAAGTAACATTTGTTTGGCTCTCTACTTATTAGGAAAAATATGAATACCTTTCTACAGTCTAGCTACAGGATAGCTAAAGTCGTGCTTTGGCTCTTTTAGCAGAACATTTTTGACTTTTTGTTTTGGTCTTAGAGCTACTCCAAGAGCTAGCAAGCTTCTCTGATTTAAGACAGCAACCAGTTTCTATCATAAAACTGGTTTGGACCAACTTCCTTCTAAGTGCTGAAGTTTTGTAAATTCTGTGATGGAGAGATGCAATGATGTCTCTCAAAAATAGACGCATGTTCAGCTCACTCCACTTTGGTTTTCAATTATAACACTGTCTATTAACAAAATCAAGCAGAGCTTCATAAAGAGGGTTGGTTGAAAGCTCCCTTCACTGTTAAGCTGTAAATATCAACTCTCAGGTACGAATATTAGCAATCATCGTTTCCTCACTAAAGGAGCTTCCTGCTTTCATGACAAGGACAAACCAACTGACTTCAACAAGTAGTCTTATAATTACTGTTATAAATGAGTGAGTTCCCTTTTTAAAGCAAATTATACTGATTCTTTCTGGGGAAACAGTACAAATATTTCAGAGTGTAATAACTAGTGCCACTTGCAACTGGGGAATTGTCATTCTGATGATGGAAAAATTTGGGGAATAGAAGCCCTTTTTTCAGAACTGTAATAAAAGCGATGAACTGCAAATTAAGTTACGAGTTTAAGAACAGTATATTTGAGCTTAATTAGGTATTTACTGGACTGTGAGAATAATGGTGGATAGGAGAGGCTGGTGATAACCCTGCAAGGAGCCTACTACTGTAAAACATTGTTAAAGAACTGACAAGTCTACCTATTTTATTGATTTAACTATATTTTAAAAAGCACATTCAGATTAAACACATATGAATAAATTTACATCAAGTACATAATTTAGTTTAATTTCCACTCGCACTGTAACATCAGGGCATGGAAATAACTGCTTTTAACAAGTCTCTCAGGTTTCTGGGCTTTGTATTGTGTGTCCTTGGCTGAAAGGGGAGACCTGACTTTTCTCAGTATCTGATGTTACAGGTTCTGAAGCTGATCCTTGCAGCTTAGAGAGCTCTGTTCCCAAGGTTCTTACCACTTGCCCTAGGTGAGTGCGACAAGATAGGACTAAGACTCTTCTGTATTTGGATCAATTGTTTCTGCAAAAAATAATATGCCTTATTCATCCCAGAGTTGCTTCAGAATTCCTTTTAATGCCAAGATAAGCTTCCAGAGTAAAGTGAGTTTATTCTAAGAGCAAAGGTTGACATGTAGGGGGGGTGCAAAGTAAATAACAAAAATGCAATTTAAAGTTAAGCTTACCAAATAAGTTTTCCTTTCAGTTGCTTCAGGTTCACAGTTAAGGCAGAGAAAGGGAGGACTGTGGAATTTTCTTTTTATCTCCCCCAGGACTGTCTCGCCCTAAATAGCTTTCTCAGTCCATATGGTCAGTGGTACTTAGTTCAGGATGGTTCTTCCTGTGTTTATGAATTATCATGTTCAATCCTGGTCATACTTCTATTTAATAAGAAGTAGGAATTTTTCCTTGAGGGATTTCTGGGGTTAGTCCTTGTCTATTCATTTAAGCTTCAACTACCCTCTTATTTTTGGAATTTCTATGGGTTTTGTCGTAAGACATTTTCAGTGTCCATGCATCTTAGCTTTACTGTCTGATACTAATTTTAGACTATTTATAAAAATTGCACATATCAACACTAGAAATGATAGGCTTGGTCATATCACACCTAATTCCTACTCATCTCATCGTTACTAATGTCTCCTTCCCCACACACAGTTTGGAGGCTCCTGCTCTTAAAATTACTCCCTTGCTACTTCTGGCTCCAGCAGCATCAGCCAGCACAGCTTGAGGTACCACCTCTTTGCCAGCCAGTAAGTCATGCCGGACTGCATAGCAGCCAAAACCAGTGGTGTGTGTTGGCATCAAGGTGAGTGTCAGGTAATGAGTAGGAAGTAGGTATTCAGGATATTAGACTTGTCAGCCAGAGCCTGGAGCAGCCTGGTGCAGTTGAACTTGTCACCGAGTCAGAGCCTGAATGTTTCTGCAATTGCTCCAGGTCCCACCTTCTTCCCCAGTGCCTTTCTCCTGCTGGGTACAACAAGCAAGACAGCATTGCTGTCTGTTCGGGTGGGTAGGCATTTGCTTTTCAGAGCAGCAGGGCAGGGGAAGCGTTACTCAACTCTGGGATCTAGAGACCTGAGAGGAAATGGACCTAGAGCCTCACACCAGTCAGCCACTGAGTGTAAAAGTATGCCATTGAGATTTAATTTTGTTAGTTGCATGTTTGTTTGCTATCCCATCTGCTAAGTGTCCCTCTGCGAGCATGTGAGGCCTTGTCCAAATACAAATTTGTGAGATACAGACACAATAATGTAGTTGTCCCCACAGCATGCCCAATGCCGTAACCTGGGAGCGGTAGCAACGATGCACATTAGTATTAAGAATTTCTGATTGTTACTTTAAGTTATATACAAGCTTAGATATATGTTCCATTTATATAAGTGGTGTTATTTGCATAAGCAAAGATGTTAATTTGTTCAGTCTTTTGGTCAAAAAGCAGTGTCTCTGAATGCTGTGTGTAAACATGAAACACTTCAGGATACGAATTATTTTCCAGAAAACGTATTTAGGAAACTGAAGAAGCATTTTAGTAAATGGGGTATACCAATCTATATATAAAATCCAATTTTTTCCCCTGTCAGATCAGTTAAAGTATTATCACATTAGATATATTTTATTCTGCTGTATTTTACACAGTTTTACATTCTTTTGACCCCGTAAACTGTATATAAGAGCAGAGTTTGGCTGTCATGTCCTCTATGATTTTTGAAATGGATATTTAAGATGATAGCAAATTTAACATGTCTCTAAACTGTACTTGGGGATATTTAGGGCTGTGAAAGATTAAACTGCCTGAAGGCATAGGCAGTATTCCATCTCTTGCTTTAAGTTGGTAGCACCGTCATCACTTACGTGAAGATTAAGATACATGTGTGCATGTAGCAAAAACTGTTTATAACATCATCATGCTGTACTCTGTTAAGGAGATCAGAGTGGTCCATTTCATAACAATTTGATCACATAGCTAGAAAAGGAAGATGTAGAGAGAAAATCTGTCTGGCATGTTGCTGCTTGTTTTGACATTTTAATTGACAAATTATGAGTACATTTACTTTTAATAAGGAATTGTGAGTGCTAAAGATTTTATAGGAGCACTGGCTATATTTCCTTGTCTTGTTTAAACACAGAGTGCAATTACTGCAAAATTGAGAGAACAATGAAGTGCTTAACTCTTCTTAGTTTTCTTCTAAAAATCCCATATTAAAATAAAATTCTATTAAAGAATGTAGAACAGACAGCAGATCTTTAAAATATGTAGCTATTCTGTGGAAATCACTACCAGAAAATAAAAGCCATTTCAAAGGCATTTTTAAAAATGCCAGCAATTGTAGACATAGTTTAAAATTACAAGGGATATAAATCGTTATGCCTTGGACTTTTAGTTACTAAGCTAAGCAATTGTTATTTGTCCTGTGGAACAAACTGGTGTGTGGATAATTATGCAATTGACTCCTCAGATTTTTTGCACCTTTTTTGAAAGACACCAGAGCAAGAGGGTGCTAGACCACTGATTGGATTTTCTGGTGCTGTGAAGCTGTTCCATCTCTCCTAACTATACCAGTTTCTATTAGACACTTACTGTGTGACAGTGAAGAAACACTAACTTTGGGATTCTGCAGTATATAATGTTGCAGGGGACCCTTGAAGCTGAATGGAGCCCTGTTCCTGCAATGCTCCAGTCGCCTTAATACCATGAACTGTGATTGATGTTCTCAGGGCTGCACTCCCTGCTGTTTTAAACAGGAAGCTCTTCCAGTATCATTTCAGTTCAGCGAACAAGGCTGCTTCCTTAACAGTACAATAACAGGAATTTGATCAGAAACTTGAAAATTCAGTTCTCAAAGGCATGGAGATGATTGCTTTCATTCTTGCATTATCTTCAGTATTTATGCTTTTTGTTTGGCAAAATATGATTTCATATTCTTTTCACAAGGAGAAGTCTGGCTCTTTTTTGATTGTTATAATTTTGTTCCAGTTTTGTGAGAGATTTGTCTTCCTTTCTCTAAACTAGATCTATGTTGCCAGTATCACAATATGATTCTGCAGGAAAATGCCCTCAGCTACTTCTAATATTTTTTCACCTTTGAATATCTGTATGTCATTCACCAGTAAGAACAGTAGTTTTAGACAGATATTGATCAGGTGCAGGTTGCTCAAGAGGCAATCCTCAGTCACTGACAGTGTTCATTTCCTACTTCTAACACAGGTAGAAGAAATATCACAGCTAAACTAAACTGAGTGATTTATACTGCACAGCTAAATTATTTTCCTTGGATTTTACTGGTAAGATTTCCTTTCAGGGATCTCAGGCTATGGACATCAGTGAAAAAGTCTATAGCTCTTAAGGCTTAACCTCAGTTGAGAAGGTTTGAGTTAGGAAACATTCAGAAACAAATAGAGCATACACAAATCTGTAGGATTTGGTGGGATTCATCCATGCATGCAAGGCTTCTTTCAGTTTCACCTGGAATGTCATGGCAATCAGGAGATTCTGAGGACTGTAAAAAAGCAAATATACCTCTCTTCTGGAAGGGCAAGGAGGAGAATCCAGGGAACTACAAGCCCAGTAGCCTCATCTCAATCATAGAATCATCATGGTTGGAAAAGACCTTCAAGTCCAATCGTAAGCACTACACCGCCATAACCTCTAAACCATCTCCTGACTGCCATAACCTCTAAACCATCTCCTGACTGCCATAACCTCTAAACCATCTCCTGAAGTGCCGTATCTACCTGTTTTTTGAATAACTCCAGGGACAGTGAGTCCACAACCTCCCTGGGTAGCCTGTTCCAATGCTTCACCACTCTTGATGAAGAAATTTTTCCCAGTATCCAATCTGAACCTCCCCTGGTGTAACTTGAACCTGTTCCCTCTTGTCATGTCACTAGTTATGAGGGAGAAGAGACCAACACCCACCTCACTACAGCCTCCTTTCAGGTAGCTGTAGAGAGCAATAAGGTCTCCCCTCAGCCTCCTTTTCTCCAGGCTGAATCCTCTCAATCCTTGGGGAGGTAATAGAGCAAATCCTTATGGGAGCTATTTTCAAATATATAACAAACAACATGATCAGGAGTTGTCAGAATGGATATATACAGGGGAAATCATGCCTGACCAATCTGATTGCCTTCTGCAATGAAATAACTGGCAGTGCATGTTGTTTACATTGACCTTAGCAAGGCTTTTGATGCTCTCTGGCAACATCCATACAGACGAAGTACAGACTAGACAAACAGTGAGGTGAACTGAAAACTGGTTGAACTGTTGGGCCTAAAGGGTTGGGCTGAGCAAGATGAAGTCCAGCTGGAGGCCAGTCACTAGTGCAGTACCATGTGGGTTGATACTGGGGCCAATACTGTGTAACCTCTTTGTTAAGGACCTGGATGATGGGGGACTGAGTGCATCCCCAGCAAGTTTGCAGACAACACAAAGTTGAGAGGACTGTTTGATAGAGCAAAGAATGCCAACAGCATCCTCGGTGTTGACATCAGGTCAAGGGAAGTGACCCTCCCTTACTGGTGAAGATCACACCTCAAGTGCTGTGTCCAGTTCTGGGCTACCCAGCGTAAGAGAGACAAGCATGTAGTCAAGTTCAGTGAAGGGTCACAAAGATAGTTAAGAGAACGGAGCATGTGTCATGCAAGTACAGGTTGAGAGTGCTGGAATTGTTTAGCCTGGAGGAGAGAAGGCTCAAGAGATCTTATCAATGTGTGTAAATACCGAAAGGGAGGTAGTAAAAGACAACAGAACCAGCATCTTGTCACGGCTGCCTGGAGAGGGCAAGTGGCAGTGGGCACGAATCGAAAGACGGGAAATTCCACTTAAATTTAAGAGTGCGCTTCTTTACACTGAGGGTGGTCAGACACTGAAACAGGTTTCCCAGAGGGGTTGTGGAACAGAATCTGTGATTCTATCAAATTAGGGCAGCCAGAAAGGTTTGAGATAAATCCCATCATTTCCAAATGGAGCATAAGAGTGTAAGGACCCAGGTACAGCCTCAGGTTACATTGTTGGTCAGGAGTTTTTATTCAGGAATACAGGGGGGGTCAAACAGATACAAATGGACAAATGCTTGCAGAACAGACTTCAACAGTTTCTTCTGGCACTCCATGCTAAGTTGCCAAGAGACATCCTCTAGACTGGAATTTCCAGTTGTAGAGAGACCTTTGACTAAAAAAAAAAAATCATTTGTGATTTCTGTTGAAATCTGTTCATTCAGGGAATTTGCTGGGAAACCCTGTGATTCAGCCATGCAGAGACTTGTCTTTTTACTGCGTGTTTGACGAAGTTGATTATAATCAACTTCAAGAAATCGCAAGTTGTGTCTTTTTATGTATCTGTGGAACAATGTCACTAAATATAGGGGAAACAGAATAAAGATGCTTCTCACCACACTTGTAGTGAATCTTTAGTAGCTTATACACACTTTTTGGCTTTTGGAATTGTCTGGGCTGATGCCATGTTTTGGGTAGTACTCAGGATGATACTTGGGTAAACCACCCCTTTTCCTGCAGTTTATTCCTAGCTGTGGTTGTACCTACCATGTTGGGTTTGGGTGGGTTTTTTCCCCTTGATGTCCTTTATTTCCCCTCCCATCTCCTTGTGGGGCATGGCACAACATATATGTGGAAACACTCCACACTTAAGGTTCAGGTTCTCCCTTTTATAAGAGATTCTACAGCCATTCTTCAACGATTTCGACATTGCTATAGGATCCAGGTCAACAACTTCCCTTTGCTTTCATGATAAGCTCCAGAAGTCTTTTTTCTGGCAAACATGCAATTAGTCAGTCCAGACTGATTGCAAAGGCTTTCTCCTTTTGGTAACAGCTGGGGTGCTTGTGTCTTTGGGGAAGAATATAAAGGCTGGACCTCGGTTTCTCTGCTTCTTTGAGGATCGCTTTCTTTAAACTGTGTTATGGAGCAGGACTAGCAGGGTCTCCAGCATGATGGGTCTACATAAACAAATGTAAAGGCATGATTCTTGCTCTAAATTTTACATTAAAAAGAAATGCCACAAAAATCAGTTAAATCATTGAGGCTTGACATGGGTACATTATCTTTAACAGGGATAAAGCTCCATCACATAAGGTAGAAAATGTTCATCAATCCAATCTTTGCAATACATAATTTTCTCATATATTTGTGTGAGATTAATTGCATATAATTCCATCCATAGATCCTAAAAAAACCTGCCAAAATTTCATCTATTAAATTTGGCAGCACGGCAGAAGCATGTGTTTTACACCTAACTCTAAGAGGCTTATTGACAGATGTGCTTGTGTTGAAGGGATTACAAGTTCTATGCTGCTTAATTGCATCATTCTCCTACTTGCTGATGTATGTACTTGGGTTTGCCCTGCAAGTTGGGAAGTGCAAAGCTCTTTGTTTTGGTTTATTGGGTTTTTCTTTACTATCCCACGCTGCTTTCTGAAACTTATGTGAGGTCATAATACCCGTGGGCATGCTGTGCTGCTTGGAACTTTGGGCTGTATTATCCTGGGAGGAGCATTGCAGTTTTCCTACAGGACCCAATAAAACAACCTTTTTTTCCTTTGGGAAAGTGATTTGTGTTTCCTTATTTGCCCAAAGCTGGAGGCTGTTTCAGTCCTTTGAAGTCTGCACGTTACTGATCTAGACTCAAACTTTCATGCTTACTGCTGTGGAGAGAAAAAAGCAAAAAAACCCCAAACAACCAAAAAAACGAAAAAAGGCACAAACTCCTGTATCTTTCTGTGTGCAAGTCATGTTTTCTTTGTGGGAACAATGCACAGACATTGTAGAGAGGCATTACAGCACTGAGAAGGAGATAAAGCAGGAAGGAAGGAAGGAAGCAGCACAGATGTGGAAGATCTCATGCGTGGCTGCAGAGTAGACTTTTCAGAGCAGGATAACTCTCTTTGCCTGTGTTGTTCATACCTCTCCCTGCAGACAGAACAATACCAGTGATCCCAGAGAACCTCTGCATGAGGAACTGGCCTCAAATCTCTGATGTCTCAGTCTAGAAGTGGTAGAGATTGGCTACCCTGGACTGGTGGTGGCAAGTCAACTATTAGACCCAATAGATAAACTGTGTTATCCAGGAACACAGCTGAAATATGAGCTAGTTTTTAGAATGTTCTAGTTACAGGATACAAATGTCTACTTGACTGCACCATTTGAAAGACCCAAGTTAACCTCAAAGAGCATTCCTTTGTCCTGAAGGTTTAGGAGGCTGTTGGGGAACGTTCATAAACACCCATCTGGATGAAGACTCCACTTCAACATGTTCCTGACCAAGTGAGCAGTCCCTCACTACCAAAACTACTGCCACATGTATAGCTGTCTGTCTGATCCTGTCATCTTCTGACATATCCTGAAAGCAACATGACACAATGTGGATCACACAGAACATTTTGTTCTTAGTTACTCAAAGGTAGCAGAGTTCCACAGCCATAAACCAGCCACGTAAGTAATGTTGACCTAGGCCAAGAGATGCTAGTGAAATTTATGTTGAACATGTTTACTTCCTTGCTCTTTACAGGTACTTTAATAAGTAATTGCCTGCAACCATGTACAGTGTTAAGTTGCAAAATACCTTGCAACACGTTGTCCTCATTTCTAGCGGTTGGTGTGGTCTATATTTGCTTAAGCTTCAAAGTGTCTGGGACTGTTCTTCGGCCTGGGGTGTTTTGTCACAGGTTAATTTTTGGACTTCATTAGGCAAGCATTTAATTACTGAGGAGAACAATGTGGTACATTTAAACAGAGAACCATTCACAAAGCGTACAAGAAAATATTTAAGGAGACCTGTCAGATTGCTATGAACAAGTAAGCTATGAACAAGTAGATGTACTTTTTAACTCTGGGAATATATGCAAACAAGCCAAAATTCAACTTCTGAAATGTTAGGAAGGGCATGAGTTGGGATTTCTTCTGCATTTGAGGAATTTCTTTTTCCCTATACCTACATTTGGGATGGACTACAGAGGTTGCCTGACTACTATGTGGGGCCATGTAAGCATCTCAAAAAATATTCACCTTTGCTTTTTTTCATTCTCTGAGAACAGACCGAAGACTCAGAGGAGTTTGGGGCGCCTGCCTGTGAACCTGGAGGGGAACTTGTGAGAGAAGGATCATGTGTCTTTGTGTCCATGGGGAGCTGTTTCTCAGAGCCCTGGCAAAAGTGCCAGTGCTGGGACTTGAACATACTCTTGTTCCCGTGTGAGCGTTTCTGGACCTTCATCACTGAACCAATGCTCAAAGTGTTTCTGGTCTATCTCTACAAAAGGATTTTTCTTCCAAGAACCCCCATATGGGAACTCCCATATGCTGCAATAACTTTGGTGATTTTTTTTTTCCTCTTAGTTTGGGTATAGAGGTGTATTTTCTCATGATCTCACACTATGGTGACCACTGTGGTCAAACACTGGTGATGTAAATATCTTAGAGATCCCTGAATAGGGAAGAGAGGAAATCTCCAAAGCCAGCATGGCCTGAGCATTCTCTTCAGGCCGTGCAAAGTGTTTTGATAGCCTTATGAACACATAATGTGTAAGTAAAATGAGAAGTACTGAGAACTACAGGAGCTTCAACACAAACTGTGTTATTACTTGACCAAATCCATTGCCTCAAGTGCTTTCTTTTTAAATACTGTAAATTATTAGATTATATCTGGATATGGAAGAATGCTGATCTGAGGTTACTTTTTGAATCATCCCTGCCAATCAGCCTTCCCTCAAAGATAGCTTATCTGCCGCAGCAGAGGGAGAAGCAAGTGATATGCAGTTTATCACCAGGATCTCCGATATGTCTCTGATACAGCTCTACAACTGGATCCTCAAAGGAACCCGTGCCAAAAAGCACTGGCTGCCGCACTGCCTGGGACAGCTTCCACTTAAAACAGACCAGCAGTACAGACCTCTGGTGACTTTTAACATTCATAAATGTCACCCAGTAAAGCAGCCTCACAACTGAAAAGCTAAACCACAGCTTAGCTTTGCTAGAACTTTTCCTTAGACTAATTCACGGGCACTATGCTTATGCAGATGATGAGTACAGACCGTAGCATTTCCCACAGACCCACAAATATCCTCACTTAGGGGACAACCCTCTATGAAAACAGATATTAGTTTAAATTAACCCAGAAGAAAGAAGTTTAAGGAGATGGTTAACAATTCTGCACCATTGGTACTGTTTCGTGATTTTGGGCAGGGTCACTCAGTGTTGAAGAAGCTGCCCTGCCATTCTCAAAGGTTCTGGAACAAAAGATCCATCAAAGATGTCTCACTGTGAAGAAATTGGCCAATAAGTATCCAAGGTAGATTCACTGAGGGGGGAAATACTGGGTTGGATTGTTTCCTTTGCAGAGCACTATACCACACCTGGCTGGAGGCAGCTGTCCAAGTCATGTGGCACAAGCCGTCAGCTTCTGAAAGTTCTCCCTGTGAGTTTGCTGTACTTGTCTACAAGTGCTGCAACCATGAAAAAACTCGACTCTTTTGCTATTTGAATATTTATGCACAGAATTGCATATTTTAAACTATTTTAACCTTTGTGTGGCAGTTGCTGAGATGTGTTTCATTACATAATTTAAAGAAACCCCAACACTGTGGCGGTTCAAAGTGATGCCAATTGCTCAGTTTATGTATATAAAAACACATTCTCTTGGCAGTCATCCATGCAAGCAGCAGGCATAAACCCATTACTTGGTTTCTTCCGTAGATCAAAACCAGTCAGTCTGTGAAGAGGGCAGGATCATTTCTAGTGGTGAGGTTCCCTATAGCCTCTTATCCAGAAATCTCCTCCCTGTTGCGCAGAGATTTTCCTCAAACAGTAACAAAATCAGTGCTTAATGGTTTTGGGGGTCTCATTCAGAGCACAGAAGAATTGCTCCCAGTGTACCAGATGTCCCAGTAATTCTTCTGGCTTCTGGGGGAACCATTTGTTAAGGAGGTTACTCCAGATTGTGTGTTGGGACACTTGGTCATGTCTGTGTTCTGGTTACACTTCATGGCATACTCTTCTACACTCCTCCCTTTTTTCTCTTCTGAAAAAGTGACTTGTGAAAAAAAAATAGGATTGCAAAAAGCTTTGTGCTGAAGGCGATGTGAGCACCTTACTGGGCTCTGTGTAGCAAAGGCTCGAAGCCAGGGCATGTCCCGACATGGTTCAGACCCATTGCCTTTCAGGAAGTTAACGTCATATGTCTGATGCTTTCCTCAGATTGCTATGTGCAGCCTCCCTCAAAATGGCATTGCTGCCATCTGCTTATGGTATCAGCTGAAGTCATGAGGCCTGGTGTGTCCCTGCCGGGATCTGACTGGGATCTGACTGCACGCTTTCTGCTGATCGGCTGTATGTCAGGAACGCCTCTGACTGACTTGGGCTGGTAGCCTGGAGGAGCCCACAGGCTGAAGTCCAAACACAGTTGTACAATACTGCCTCGGTGAAGCGCTGAAAAGGGAAAGTTCATCCAAAAGGCAGAAGAGCCGGAGATTTGGGGATGGCAAGTGAAAGATGGACTGGCTTAAATCCCAGCAGTTTGTGGTTCTGCTGAATCCACGGTGCAAATCAGCAGGATAAAGTGGGTACAGCAGCTGAAGCAGGTGTAGGAGTGAAATCTGAGCTCCCTGAGTCAGGCTGCCATTACGCCACCGAGCAAATATAGGAGCCTTGAGGGCTGCTTCTGGGACAGAAGCATGAGCAGGAAGAAGCTCACAGCCAAGCCCAACCAGGCACACAGCTACCAGTGTGTACTTGAGAAGGGGCATCCATGGCAGCACTTCCGGAGCTGCCAGAGTGCTATCAAGCAGGCCTGTGGCCATGCAACCCTGAAACACAGCATAAACGTGGCCAGTAAGAGGCCATAAGCTTTGTTCTGAGCCTGCAATAACCTCGGGCTCTGCCTGAACTTTTCTTGACCTGCCAGCAACTTTGTTTTACTTGGATTAGCTGTGGCATCAAATTGTGTCATTGGCCAGGTGCCTGTATCTAATATGTTTTACTTTACTTGTGTGTGATAGATATATATAGACATATATATATACATATATAGTTTTATATAGACAGCAATAACAAGCAGTTTTTCTGGGTAGAAAGAGATGTTTACAACTCTGACACCATGATGTCATGTAGGGCTGTGATGCTGGTGGAGGCGTGGAGAAGTGGATATGGGATGCATCATAGAGGTGTGTGGGGTGGATGGAAAGGGATGGGGCCAGACTGGCACTGGAGACCCCACAACCAGAAACAGCTCTGCAACAGCCAGTTAAAAGAACCTGCACACCTGGAGCTGGACAAAGCTGGTTTTAGGAGTACAAAGAAAACAAAGAAATGGCATCTAAAATTCATAAATGAGTCCATATATAGTAAATACAAACGTTACCTGGAGTTACTTGGAGATAAGGATGTAAATGTGTGTTAGAAAATGTATGTATATGACCCTAAGTAGAAGGAAGATTGCTATTACTGTAACTTTTCCCATATATAAATATCCTACCTGCATTGTTAGTCTTTGTTTTTCCATAATAATTAGATCTAGACTAATGCTGATCCCTTTTTTAAACTCTAAAGATTTGCATTATACTAACAACAAATTCTTGTCTTTAGTTAACATATATTTAGAATGCTTCTTTTGTGGCCACAAGCTAGATTTTAAGTGTAACAAAACTGACCACATGTTCTCTTTCTTTGTAAAGCTCCTGCAGTGTCCCAGGAAGAGAGGCACTATCCTGAGTGGCATTTGTGGAGCAGCCCAGGAACCTTCCCAAGGTGTGGCTGAGAGGGCAACTGGCAAATGCACGGCAGAGGGAAACCAAGTGCCTACATCATCTTGATTCATCCAGCAAATGCTTTCAGTATGTGACTACAGCATTGTTTCCCACGGATTTTAAGCTTGAGATCTCTTACTTTAACATATGATCTAATTATGTACTTCTGGCACTACCGTAATACCGTTGCCCTTAGTGGTAGTTTTTCTCCTCAGTGTTCTGAAGTAAACGTCTGGATTGAACACAAGATTCCTCAGGAGTTGAGATTGAAATGCTATTTTTTGTTTAAAGATAAACAATAGTAATTACTACTAATTCCATGTGTACAGTTCGTACCAAACAAGTGCATGGCACTTTACAAATATTGATGGAGTCAGTCTTGTAGTGCCAAGCAAATGTAAGTAAGCACAGATGTGGGCACTCAGCGTGACACAAATCTGGGAATACATGTGTGTAATGAAAGTGTGTAATGGTACATGCTGATTTACTAAGCCAGTTGACTCACTATGTAACCAAAACCTGGTTAAAGCAACCGGGGAGTGGCTGTGTAGAACAAGGGGCAAGGTCTGTACAGTCTAGAAGGGTTTGCAAGGGCAGGACACTGCAAACACAGGCAGAAAGCTTGAATTGGTATCTATTTCTTCACTTTATTTCTTTTTTATGGTTGTCAAATTCCAGAAAGGGGTGGGTTACATTGAATGTGTTGTTGAGCAGGTTGAGCTCAACATCTGTTCCTATTAGAACTGCATCTGCTTTGAGATGGGAAATTTGAAGAAGAAAGTGTAAGAGGAATGCTGGAGCAGCAAGTATTGCCTCAGCAAAACCAGTCTCTGGCTTTTTTTTTTACAACCATCTCACACATTTCCTTTTATAGATTAAATTGATTTGTAAGTGCTGTTACACTATTTTACCCTTATAGCTCCCATTTTTTTCAGAAACTCACTAGTTTGTTCTAACATCAGTAAAAGTCAACTTGGGTACTTGATGCCCACTCTGATTCCCACTCTGTGCTTTAATTGGAAGAGCACACTTCCTTTCATGTGCTTCTTTAGCTCAAAATTCAAAGTCCCATTCCCACTGATGATCCTGCACTGGGAGCTGCCCTTACAGAGCACCTGGCATCATTGCTCTTTCCAGTATTTCCAGTCATCCATGAGTTAATTTCTTCAGTCATTGTCAGTGCCCTGAGTAATCGGTATAATTAATTTGCTCTAGGCGCAACAATCTTCCTACAGTGAATTGCATTTGCTATGTGTGTTTAAGATGTTTTCCTTAATTATTCCATTCATACATTTCTGCATGATTTTGAGTTAGCCATTCACAGTGGGATGGATTGGATTGACAGCTCAGAATTCGGTGTTTGCTTGTCCTGCCCTGCATTACAGGATTTTTTTTTCTTTTTCCCATTGGGAATGTTCATGGATTCTTAGCAGAAGGAACTGAGATCAAACTAACAAAGCTGTACAGTTCCTTTGCTGGCATTAAATAAATGCTGTACATTTTGAGTCATTCCAGCCATTCAATCAATTTTAAGCTATTTTCAAACCTCTGTCAGACAGCCAGGGGAATCTACTGCTGAGCTCTGCTATTCTCAAGAAAATGTTGCACTTGCATTTGGAATAGCTTATTAATTTTGCTTTCTAAGTACAGCTAAAGATCAAATATAAAATGTGACTGAAAAATGAGCCAAGAGTTTCCAGTGCTACCTGATACAAATCACAACCTGTCTGCAGGCAGTGACCGACTCCATCCCACGAGGCAGGTAAGTCCTACGCGTAACAGACTCCAGTACATGCCTCGTGCAACTCAGATGGGTTTTTTAACATCTTCCACTATTGATATCTTCCAATATAACTCCACTACTAGAATTATTTTATTATAGCATTTGTTGAGCTAGAGTGCATGTTGTGAGGTAGACAGTTTCTGCCATGCAACTAGGTGGCCCCTTCTTAGGCTGTTGATACAGTTGTGAAAAATTGTTCTGAATAAAATGCACTGCACGTCAGTAATTAACCTAGGAAAAACTGCTTTTAGCTGCAGTCAGTAAACTTTGTTATAGAAAAATAAGAAAATTTTCTAGAAAGAGTTGGTCAAAATATTCAAGAATTTCTACTTGAAAAATACTGAAAATGAAGAACTGTAGTCAACTGTGATTTTATCAAGAATTTCTTCCTGACTGCACTCAGAGATCAATCATTTCAAGAAAGAAAGAAAAAAGTTTGCTGTAGCAAATAATATAGTTCCTTTATAGGTTTGCTACAGCAACAGAAAACACTGTCATATGCAACATTTCTCCCAAGAATGGCAAAGGACACTAGCCATCAGTTTGGCCACTTTTAGTTTTCAGCCCACCACTACAGAGCACTTTAATAATTAATCTGTGTGAAATATCAGTCAAACTCTCCAAAGCTTTTTTCTGTACAGTAAGAGTTAATGCCTCCAAGTTTGTGTGTTTGTATTCTTTCCTTGGCTGCTGTTTTCCAGCATATTCTCTCCTCACTGACCAGCTGCTGAATCTCATCTTTGAGCATACTGAGGCTGAAGCTGTGCAACTTTGTTTCTTGAGCTCATTAGAAAACAAGGTTATGCTTGTGGAGTAGGTCCAACGTGATAGCTTGAAAGAGCTTATGAAGCCGGCAGCTTGGAGCATTCATGTTGAGTCAGCAGTTGTAGATACAGATTTATCTGTAGATAAATTTGGTTTAAACTTACATACTGCTGGGATACCATCATCTTTTGCTATCATACGTCTGCAGAGAAGTCCTAGTGAGACAGACATTGAATGACATTGTTGCAGCCTCAGTTGACAAATATGCACTGATAGCTTGGACTGGTTTTAGCACAGGCAGCAGGCTTTCCAGAAGCTGCCAGTGTGCTCCTTTCATGTCTAGTTTGGTGCCATCTGCATTTCCAATGACATTTGCATTGTGCAGAGCAAGAACTATTAGCCATCCCACTTCCAGTGTGTGTTCGGTGTCTTACAAATCATTGCTCATCCTTCCTTGTCAGTGCTGGCTTGGACCATGACGTGTCAGCAGCCTTGTCACCATCACCTTTCATCGGGGAGAGATGAACCCTGGTTCAGGCAGCACTGCCAGGCAGGTCAAAGCATCAGCTCTAAAATGTCATATTGGCAATGTGTTCTCTCCCATGATCAGTAGAGCCTTGCACCATCATGACAATTGAAACTCTGAGGCTTCATTTGGAGGTTCTGAAAGAATTCTGACTTTCTGAAGAAACACATCTTTTTGGCCACATTTGCAACTGTTCCAACATTTGCCAGAAGTATCCCAACATGAGCAGCGGTGCTGATATTTGACCCAGAAATCTGAGCTCTTCATCGGTGGGAGTTTACTGCTGCACCACCTTTCCTCACCTTAATAAAACACCCACAGGCATATAGCAGGTGTTTTTCTTGATCAGCATAACACGTTCCCCTTCAGGTCAGGTAGAAAGACAGATAAACCATGGATTGAACAAAGAAGCCTCCAGCTGTGATTAAGACTGAGGCTACTGAGTGATCATGTGTTTGCAGGTTACTTCTTTGTATTGCTTGTGAGCTTGGTTGTCATGAATAGCAGATTCTTCAGCAGAACTAGTGTGAACCTCCAGTATGATTTCAAAACATCTTACTGTTTTCTACATACAGAAAATAACAAATTTCAGTGAAAAATAATAGTTGTATGATTTTATATCCTAGCATGACGCAGAGGTGCTAGGGAACACCTACTGGGTTTGTACAAAGAAAGTACATATTCTTTTTAAAACTTGTTTTGACTTAGTAGCTTGTGAAGTCACTAACCTTTGTTAACATGATTGGTTATGGGTTCAGTACTGCCAGACACAGATTTTCCCCTTCAGCTTCTACAAGGACCAGAAGATGGTAAAGAACGAGTCAGTTCTGCAAAGAGCATCTTTATCTTATTGATTATAATCTTTAATGCTAGCCAGTCTGCAGTGGCCAGTGGGTGAGGGCAATGAATGAGGCAATTGAGACAACCAAAAATTCTGGATGGTGGAGGGATGCCAGAAATGAGTAGAGAGATGCAGTGACAGACCAGCCCAGTGGAAAGCCATACTGACAGCATGACCCAAGTGCTCACATCCATTGCTGTTGATCATTTCTGTTAGCACTTAAGTTCATTCATGGTAAATCAGCTGCCATTAGGGCAGTACAGTAGAAGTTTGCAGCTCAGTTTTCCAGTCATCAAACCAGGGGGATCCAGGGCAGGGACCTCATGATTGGCTGTGTGGAAAGACAGGCCCAATACTCAGGTGGGAATGATATATAGACAGATCCCTAGTAACAAGTTGTATGGAAACCTGGGCCTGTTTGCCCAAATGAGCAAGGAAGTTCCTAAGGCTTTTGGGGATGTTAGTAGAATATTTGTGGAGATTTTGCTTCTGTAGTTGTCAGCCTATGACAAAAGAGTTTAGTCATAACCTAAGCAACTGTGGAATGTCCATGGAATGTTCCTCTGAAAAGCTGAAAGAGGAATGGTGTATCCTATGGCAAGGCTAGAGGTTGGCTTTTGCCTTTGCATCTTTGCATGCTTTGGAGAGAAACACCCACTATTGTACAGTATTGTGGAGAGCAAAGGCAACTCAAAAGGATGCAGGTGAAGTGTATGAAGCAGTCAAGGAAACAAACCCTCCCATTTGCTGCCAAAAGAAAGCCATTATTAAGTACTGTGCTGTAAGCAAGGAAACATGTTTGGATCTGATTTTATTAGGGATAGTCTTATGGCCTCCATGTTCTGATATGCATAGGTTAACCTGTATTTGAATAACATTTTCCAGAAAAACAGTAGCAACAAATATAAATAAGACAATGAATATTTCACAGAAATGAAGCTACCAAAGTTTGTGATAGAAGATGAATAATCATGAGGAATGGTCAAAATAAGTTTCTCCATTGATCCTGCGATTAGTCAGGGAGAAATTGCAGTTCTGTTCACTGTGGCAGGGCTTAATGCTTTGTGAGGGTAGAAGACATAAGGACAACCCTTCAGTCATCTGAACCACCAGTTCTGTGTGTTGTTTTGGCAGTCTGCTTCCTCCCCAGTTAAGGCTGCACAGAGACCTGCTTTCTGCCTCAGGTACTGCAGCCAAGATGAATTCTGCCTTCACAAACCTCTCTACCATTTAAAAATTTGTCGGGTTCTCTGAGAGAAGTAAAGTTCTTTCCCTCATGATCCTAAGTGCTATGGAAAATCAGAAACTGAGGGCTGAGAAGATAAATAGCCAGGAATATATGAATTCTTCAAGATCTCAGTGGTCCAATTAAACCATTTTCTTTATGAAGACTTAGCTCATGAAAAACTGAGCATACTAATAAAACAGTGAGTCATCGTGCCTTTCTTATTGATTCTTGTTATCTTTCTGTAGCCGAGGCAACAATAAACATGATTTATATGCACTGCGTTTAATTTCCCGTGGTGTTCTAATCTCGCGGTGGTGTGGGGGAAAAGTCAATGAAGATGGATGGTGAGCAGAATGCAAACTGGGAGGCAGGCAGCAACTGTGGCCAGAAATCTGTGGGGGTTGTTCGTACTGCAGAGATAAATAACACTTCTACATCTCTAAAGCTGATGCTGTTTAGAGTATATTAAAAGAAAAGGAATGATGTGGCTGCTAAGGCAGGGAGATGGTCCTGTCTGTGCCCACAAAAAATGCCCGTTTAAATGCCTTTGTGCAGATGGATCTTCATATGCTGCTTAATACTTAGGAGCATTGCTTCCCTCCACAGTGCTGCTGAGCAGGGACAAGTTTCTCTGAGGATGTCTTCTGTAAAGGCCAGATAAACTAATCGATATTGGTCCTTCCTGCTACAGCAGTTCTCCTCACTGAGCTACATGTGACACACGTGTCATCGCAGGAACTTCCAGTGTCTTCATCTGCATTTCCCATGTCACGGGGGCTTGATGGAAATAGGCTGTAGGCTCCCTGGTGCAGTTCACAGAAAATTAATTCAGTCTTCTGAAGTATAGGCTGACTAGAGGAAAATCACTACAGGCTGACTTCTGCTTCCTTCTTTTCAGATACATCGTTGGGGCTTTTTTTGTTTTGAAACAATACTGACATTGTCTGTGAAAGCCCCCCTTTCATTTATGGGCTCTAATTATATCATATCCTCTGTATGACAGTGTTGAAAAGGTGTTGTTTAACTAAATGCTATTTATCTTTGCACATGGAACAGCCAAGTCGGCAGCTTCTGACAGAATCGTGACCCTCACTCCTCCATGTGGGCCTCAGTGTGGAGGTACCTGATCCAAATGAAGAGGAGATGCTAGAGCACTTGATTGAAATGGGAGTCAGAGCTGAGGAAAGATACAAGGAAAGTGCTTGAGAGTGAACCTGCAAGTCCATATTGACTTCTGTCCCTCATGAGGTTAGTCAAGAAGCCAAGAGCACTGATTGGAAAACACATCAGTCATGGACACAGAAAACTTAGAGGTGAAGTAACTAGATCTCTAGAAATGTCATACATCTCTGTAGAGAAAGCCCCAGAGAGAAGGAAAAGTGCCTTTCCAAGGAGCAGCTATTTGTAGGGCCGTTGCAGCCACTGGAGAGGAACATCCCAGGAAGCCC
Organism: Porphyrio hochstetteri; assembly: GCA_020800305.1. Lineage (NCBI taxonomy): Eukaryota > Metazoa > Chordata > Aves > Gruiformes > Rallidae > Porphyrio > Porphyrio hochstetteri. The sequence goes on from CM036907.1 coordinate 109,334,275, forward strand.
AGCTTTGTCCCCAGTTGTTGTTTTTGGACTAAGAAAAAGGTCACATTCTGAGGCAACAATAGTTTAAGCCTTTGTGAGCAGCTCCTTCTTTATGGTTCATTTTGTGGTGTAACCAGTAAATTATATTACTTGTTCTTCCAGGGGAAGGGAGCCCTACAGTTAGAGAAAAGCCTTTTGGGTTCTGTTCTTCAGCTCCACTATCCCTCCCTTCTCCCGTGAACACAGAGATCCTTAACCTACTTTTACTTATTATGAGGCTCAGAGCCTGTGCCTGCTCCCTTTGAGGACAACTGGAATGCTGCCACTGCCTTCAAAAAGAGCACAGGCAGGCTCCTGGTTAGTTAACATTCGGGAAGTGCTCAGAGGTGCTGAGGCAACAGATGTTACGTAAATGCAGTGAAGATCGTAGCACCGCTGTCAGTACTGCAACTCGGGCAGCAGGCACCTTGATTCACACTGCAGCGCGCTGCCAGTGCAGGATTAGGGTTTAGTTAAATGCAGGTAAATCAGCTTTCCAAATTCAATGCAACTATTCATCTACGGGAATAAAGCTTCCACCTCAGTCTCCTCAATAAGGAAAACTCTTGTTTGTATGACAACTCTTTTAGAAATATATATTAACACAAGCTTTTCATTTCTGGTACAATTATAAAACATAGCTGGTTAGATGTTGCAGGCTTGAATTATCACAGATGTCCAGGGGACAGTGATACAATAATAGATACAGGAGGCAAATGCCATTTAATACCTACCAATCATTCAACCATTCATGTTAGCTTTGTTCCAGTTAATTGTCAAAATTCAGCTTTATCTTCCAGTGATACAGAGAAGTCCACTAACACTGATGAGTTATACAGCTTACATTAGTACTTAAAGCTAGGTTTTTACTCGCACATTCAATAACAAAGTTATTTCTTTATCATTTCACAGAATTTACATTGATGTTTCAAATTCCATGGGCATTTCTTTGTGATTTCAAACAGAAATCTTCAAATTAGCTTTGGGCAGTATAGATGGACTCACAGAATCACAGAATCACAGAATCACAGGGGTTGGAAGGGACCTCGAGAGATCATTGGGTCCAACCCCCCTGACAAAGCAGCTCCCTAGCTCATATTGCACAGATAGGCGTCCAGACGAGTCTTGAATATCTCCAGAGAAGGAGACTCCACCACCTCCCTGGGCAGCCTGTCCCAGGGCTCTGTCACCCTCACTGTGTAAAAGTTCTTCCTCATGTTGGTGCAGAACTTCCTGTGCTCCAGTTTACAGCCATTGCCCCTTGTCCTATCTCCACAGACTACTGAAAAGGGGTTGGCCAATTCCCCCTGCATCCCATACTTAAGATATTTATAAACATTAATTAGGTAAATAAAAAATGCCGCTGGAACCGCGACGCTTTCCAAGGCGCGGGCCCCTCTCTCGGGGCGAACCCATTCCAGGGCACCTGGCCCTTCACAAAGAAAAGAGAACTCTCCCCGGGGCTCCCGCCGGCTTCTCCGGGATCAGTTGCGTCGCCGCACTGGGCGCCTCACAGCGCCCATCTCCGCCACTCCGGATTCGGGGATCTGAACCCGACTCCTTTTCGATCAGCTGAGGGCAACGGAGGCCATCGCCCGCCCCTTCGGAACGGCGCTCCCCTATCGCTTAGGACCAACTGACCCATGTTCAACTGCTGTTCACATGGAACCCTGCTCCACTTCAGCCTTCAAAGCTCTCGTTTGAATATTTGCTACTACCACCAAGATCTGCACCTGCGGCAGCTCCACCCGGGCCCGCGCCCCAGGCTTCGAGGCGCACTGCAGCAGCCCTCCTACTCGTTGCGGCCTAGCCCCCGTGGGCCTCGCACCGCCAGCAACGGCCGGGTATGGGCTCGACGCTCCAGCGCCATCCGTTTTCAGGGCTAGTTGATTCAGCAGGTGAGTTGTTACACACTCCTTAGCGGGTTCTGACTTCCATGGCCACCGTCCTGCTAAGCTTGAGCCCCCCCTAAATTTGAAAAAGAAGTTAGATTCCTGGAAAGGCTGTTAGATGACTGCAAGTCCCTGAAACCACCTATTGATATATAATGGCAGGCAGTGCAGGTACAAATAGAGGATGCAATATGCTCACCTGAGAAGGATCGCTGGCAGAGAGCTGGTAGGAAGCAGATTTCTTATGAGTCACAGCTTGTTACACCAGCAATGGCGATGGGCTGGACAAGAGAAATCCAATGGCTGGAAGGGAGGAACCAGCACAAATCCCGGTCCTTTGTAGGCAAGTCACCTACATGATGTACACTTTATGTTGTATGAGCGCAGCAATCCATTATGAAAGCTATAATATGCATTAATTGCTTGATTAATTATGTTCCATGAACCTTTGACCTGTTTCCAAAAATCCAATCCATGAGATAAAAATCCAGCATCAAAAGTCTTTTGATAGGTTTTCTAATAAGATGTAAAATTCCCCTTTTGTATCACACCCCAGCGATTCTCCATCAACGTTCTTTATGCATTTCTGTTGCTCAGAGCCTGAAATTAATATTTTATAGTAGCTCCTTTGTGTGTTGTAAGCACTTTGTTGTCATGTGCTGCAAGGATTAATCAATTCAGTTACCCTTAATAAAAACATCGTGATGTAAATTATTAACATGCCCATCTACCTACCACTTCAGGTACTAGTTTACTTGGTTGAGATCATAACCAATGGGATTTGCAGATCAGCCATGGATAATACACTTGAAGAGCAAAGCGATCTTGTAAAACTGAACATGACTTCAGTGATAAAATGAAAGTATAAAGAGTACAGAGAAAACCTACTGTGTGTTTGAGGAAGAAAACATAATGCACCTCATCAAATAAAATATTCATCACTTCTATCCCCACATTTCTTTCATGTCAAGTACATGAAGAAAGCAATTCTTGATACAGACAGGTGTTTTACTGGTCTTTAACTGATGGAAAACCTGAGGAACACAGACAGTTAGGGCAAATATTTGCATGCAGTGCAACTGATGTGAGATTTTCATTTCTTGGACATATAATGCGAGACACTTGGAGTGTGATGTGGAGAAGTGGTGATGGCCTAGCAAACATAATGCAAGTTCCTGCATCTACGGATATATTGGATGTCTGAACACTTTGAGTTGCAGCTTCTCTCTTCAACTGTTACTCACTATAGCCACTGCTTTGCAAGTGCTTTCATTTTCAAGGTTGCTGTTCCCTTCTGTACAAGTATGACCTTTCATCCTCTTAAATTATTTGTCAATATTAAACACAGGACGGTTCTTTGCACTCTGTCCACGAAGAGATACAGATCATTCCCTATCAAAGTTAGGTTTGCATTTTTAATTTCCATTCCATCAGTCTTTGTGTTGCACAAGGTTACTAAAGCTAGCTCTAAACGAGCTCACTACAGGTTCATGTTGCTGAACAAACCCATGTCCCAGCTGTCTCCTGGCCTCACCAGTTTCCTTCAGCCATGTACCAGCTCGGAAGTGCATATGAAGTTCAATGACTGGCAAGGAACAGATCTGGGTAAGGAAGTGGAATTTGTCTGCAGTTTGCCAGTCACAATCACAGAAGTGGCATGTTCTCCTGGTTTTGGTTGGGATGGAATGAATTCTCTTTCTAGCAGCTGGTGTAGTGCTGGGCTTTGGATTCAGGATGAGGATAATGTCAATAACACACTGGTGGTTTTAGTTGTCGCTAGATAGTTGCAGTGTCAATAGGTAGTTGTAGTGTCTACACCAAGTCAAGGACTTCTCAGCTTCTCACGCCCTGCCAGGTGCCCAAGAAGCTGTGAGAGCACAGCCAGGACAGCTGACCTGACTGGCCAGAGGGATGTTCCCTGCCAGAGAACGTCATGCTCCATATGTAACTGGGGACATGAGCTGGGAGGTGAAATCACTGCTCAGGAACAGGCTGGGTTGGGTTTTTTCTGCATGTGGTGAGCAGTTACAGTTGTGCATCACTTATTTTATTCTTACTAATGTTATTATTACTATTAGTCTGTTCCTTTCTTACCCTATCAAACTGTCTTTATCTCCACCCATGAGTTTTTTCCACTCTCCTCCCCATCCTGTTGTCTGCAAAGTGCTGTTACCAGCTGGGGCTAAGCCACGGCACATGCCAGTGCTGCTCTCCAGGCTTGCTGAACCAGCTGAGTCAAGAGAGAGGTTGGAAAGCTTCTTGCAGATTCACAGGATCACAGAATTGTAGGCATTGGAAGGGACCTCCAGAGATCATCGAGTCCAACCCCGCTGCCAAAGGAGGTTCCCTAGGACAGGTAAAAAAACCTTCATTGCACTATGTGGACACAAACCTTTTCCTTTCTCAAAAGCTTATGAGCAACTATTTTAAATAAAATTCAAGATGACTGACTAACAATTAATGTGTAGTTGCCTAAATAATTTAAATTCTGTAGTGGAGGTAAATCGTCACACTGAGTAATAAGGATGGGTATTTTCTCTACCCTACCTCTAATCAAATTCAGTCAACTCAGTATTTCATGCCTATAAAATACTGACGTTCAGAGAGAAATCTTGTATATAATATTTTGTATATAATCAACAAAAACTGTTGATTAAGTGATAAGGTCAGTGATAGGCAGTGCCTGGTAAATAATGCACTGAACCTGAAGATCCTTCAGACTGGGCTTTCATTTTGCAGGGAGAAGATGGGAGAAGCAGATCCCTCAGTTCTCCTACACACCTCTAGTATCTCTCATTAACAGATGAGTACACACTTTGTTCACAAGGCTGGAGAGAAGCATTCTGTCACTGTAGTATGACCCCCTGCATAAAGTGCCACCGGGCTGCCCAGTGTCAGCTGTTGTCTAAACCACAGCACAAATAACATCAACATCCTGATGTTAAAGTTGACAGAAATAGGCAAGAAACTGCAACTTTTAGATGCTCTGAGTGATCAGCACTGTTCCTTGTTTACAGTCAAATATAACTAGCATCAGTGTCACTTGCATGTCAAGTAGAATCCCCTGTTCTTAGCGTAGACATTTAGTAAGGCAGACCCCGTCCTGCCTAAAAGCTGCCAGCCACAGTCATCCCAGCTCCTCTGAAGCAAACGGCATTTGCCTCAGAGACTCTGCTAATGCAATCTATGCTGTAAAATACTCCTACAATCACATAATGCATTTCTTCTTTAGTTTTTGAAATAAGACTTGTTCCCAGTTACATAGCTTTCTCTCTGCAGCGCCTCACCAGAGCGCACGATTGTTGGCTAGGAAGTGGTGTGCACCCTAGAACAAGGTCACTGATTTCATACTTGAAAAACTACATGGACTTGTCATTTAACAACTTGGCTTTTCTCTTCAGATGATTATACTCATGAACTGAAGCAAGGAAAGCAGAATATAGACCAGCACAAAGAGAGCAGCTTATAGCACAATATGGAAAGCTGCAGGTCTGTTTTATGCCTTCTCTGAACATTCAGGAAATTATTTTTTATATTCAGTGCTCACGCTCTCTTAATTCAGACAACCTGATCGAATCAAATAATACTGCAGCAATGAGAGTCCTTATATCAAGCACAAGAAGTTTTGTGCTATAACAAGAAACACAAAGAACTTGCCAGAAATTTCGATGTATCTCATCTAACTTCTTAGAGTTGATTTACTAATGAGAATATCTACCTATACAGACTGTTATATGTCTTAATTTTTAGAGGTATCTTAAATGTATGTAAATTTCACCCAAATGCTGAATAGTCTCTTTCTGATCCCGAAGCCCCATCTCACTACTCAGCAGTTCCAGCTTGTTGAGAGAACCCTCTGTGCTATGACAGTGGTGGGCAGGTCTGATGTGGCCAGCGTGGCAGAGAGTAAATCTTGGAATTTTTGTTCTGGGTTTGGACACCTCTCCCACAGATGGATGGAATTATTAGTTCCAATGCTCAGGTTTTGTTTCCTTGAGCTCTTAAAAGCACTTGACATTCATCATTCTTGTTCCAGTAGTAGCAATCTGATTAATGATGTGCCTACCCAGATGATTGCTTCAGTGAACCTTCGCTGTTCTTCCTTTGCTCATTTCAGATTTAGCTGCAATCCCACATAAAGCCACCCAAACAAACAAGCTTGGAACCGTACTTAGCAAATGTTGGGATTTGTGTGGATATCCATATTCATTTCAAGACACGCCTTGTTTGTCAGTCATATGGGTGCACTGTTTGTGATTCAACGTCCTGTTGTTCACCACACTCTGCAGTTTATTGCTGAACAGTTTGCTGTTTCTTAGTTTATTTTAAATCAGTTTACTGTTAAACTGTTAAGCAAGGTCATACCTACATGGACACTGAGAGGAGAACGACTCTGGGCTGTGAAAAGCAGCCCACATTTTCCATTATGCGGTCACTTTGCTGTTTCTCCCCCCTAGCAGAAGGGTAGCATCCAGACTCCAGAGTAAGAAGCAAACATTTTATTCCTAATGTTGGGCTGGCTATGGAAAATAGATTTAAACTGTTATAGTCCTAATGAGTTCACCACAGTCACTTAATGAAGCAATTGAACATGACAGGCGGTGCATTGTAGGGGGATTATTGCATGCCTTTAGTAAAGCATAAAATCAAACACAAGGCATTGCAGCTGTCAAGAGATCCTTGAAAACAAATCTCCTCTCCACCTTGTTGAAACAAAAGGAACTAATGGGGTTTTAAGGAAGCAAAAAAGAAAATAGATCAGTCCTGCAGTTAGCTGTCTGAGGATCTTTATGGCCACTCCAAAAAATCTGCCCATAATAGTGCATTTATTTCCCATAACACATTGCACAGTGACTTTTTACCTTGGAACGACTAAATGATACAAGGGCTTAATGTTAGGACCCTTCTCTGTGTATTCTGACAAAGAGCAGGAATCACTGGGGAACTGACCTCAAGATGAGCTTTGGAGGAGTGAGCAGAGATGGAGACAATCTCCTTTCACAGAAGCTTGTCTCCTTTTCTGGAGAATACTTCACAGTGCAAAGTATTACCAGCGAGGAGTTAGTGGGATGGAGCCCTGTTTACTTGAGCCAGGCCCTATATTATTATTATTATCAGGACTTTGCCAGAGCAAAATGACAATATGAATCGCAGCAGATAAATCTGTACTGACTGAACACTTGGGTCTAGGTCCTGTTATATAATACAGAATCGCCCAAATCACTCATTCCACTGAAATGATGAGGGGAGATGAACTTCTGCCCCTTTAATAAAAAAAATAAAAATATCCAGATAAGCCAAGAACATATCACAAGCCCTGTACTGGCAGGGGCTCCCAGCATAGCTGTACTGGTAATCCCTTCCAAGTTTAGACCTTGCCTCCGGGCTTTCTCACCTCATTGAAGTATGTCAGAAAAGGAACTGAAAAGGAACTGAAAAGGAAGAGAATAGGTTAGGTCAGTCGGAGCCAAACCAGGAGGATATGAAACTACTCTCCTGTTTAGAGTGTTTTAGATTAGTATGCTGCAGACTGCATGGAGAAGCAATAGACTTTGATGAAATCTGTTTTAAACTGCAGCGACGAAACAAAGAGTAACATGGAGGGTATTGCTTTTCTGCCTGCCTTTGCAAAAGGGTTTGGCCTTCTTCTGACCCCTGCTTTTCTACTTGAGCTCTCCCACGAGGGCTCATGGGTTAAATACAGTCTTCAGTATCCAAAGGGCCCTGATTTGTCCCTGTTGGATACCTGACCAGTGGAGTGCAGGCACTTATTAGGTACCAACATATTCATTTAACACAGACTCTTTACTCTATTGGTTTTGTATTGTACTTTGAAGCCTAGCCAAAACCAAACTATGAACATCATCTTCAGCTTTCTCCCAAGATAGTCCCTGGTCTATCTGGTATCACAGAGAAGCTGTGGCTGCCCTCACCCTGGCAGTGTTCAAGGCCAGGTTGCATGGGGCTCTTTGAGGTCCCTCTAACATAAAATTTTCTAGGATCCTATGATTCTGTGAAATACATCAAACGTCTTCCTCCCATCTTATATCAGATGCTAGTGATAAACTGTGTTGTCACAGTAGCATGTGCTGTCCATTGAAGAACAAAAGATGAAAAGATAAAATTGCTCAGTTAGCAAGTGGTCAAAATGAAGAGGATGCCACTTCTCTTTAGTTAACTGACACCTGAACTGCTACATGAATCTATGCTGGTGAAGAAGCTGCAAAGGTGCCTGAAACAGTTCTCCTCACAGCCCTCATCTGAATACCATGGAGGCATTTCTGCCACTCCAGCACCAGATCAAGGGCTGATATTCCCTTTGTTTCCCTTTCCTGTTATCTCTGCAATTCTCCCTTCCTTGAGCTGAAGACTATCACATTAGGAACATACAGTGCTTTCTGTGTTTAGATCTCTAAGTAGTTTGCTCAATAAGGTAAGTACAATTATCCTTGTTTTGGACCATCGTAAGAAAATGAAACACTTTGCCCCATCATTTTTACATATGATTTAAAGATCCTACTAATGTGTTCCTCCTAGTAGTCACAGTTAGTCCCATATGCTAACTGTGCCCCACCTCTTACTTTCAGGCATTTATTTCCAAGTAGGCTCCACACTGGACTTCTGCCCCTCCTGCACCAGACAAGTGACTGCCGGGTGTGAGCCCGCAGGGCACCTCATCCTCTGCCAGGTAAGGAATGGAAACTGAAATTTTCCCTGTTTACCCTGATAACCCAGGAGTGGAAATAACACTCTACGGATGTGTGTGGATAATTGATTTCTCCCAGTGAGTTACCTGTAAGCACACCACTTCTCAGGGCGAATACCAAGTGCTGCACAGGAGGGTAAGTAATTCAAATAAGACAGTCTGTGGCAAATGAATCCCAAGCCAGTTCTGTGTCCAGTGACCACTCTGTTACAATGCAGGACTGACAAGCTGCACTCCTAAGCCACAGACAGTTCATGGTTTTTATTTTTGTCAGCTCTGTTTTATTTCACTTTTTTTAAAGAAGAGAAATTTTAAAGGAACCTTGAAAAAAAAGTTTTTAGCAATTACCTCCACAGTGGCACATGAACTCTGCTCAGTGCAGTCATTATGCTGAAGCATACAAAAATCCAGCTTTCATTCGTCCAGACTGACTTTTAAGAAGCTTTTTCACCAGTGCACACAATTTGGTCTGTGTGTCCTCTTTTGTAGCCATTATTAACTCACAGTGTGGGCTATAAACTCAAGCTTCCTTATCGGGTGCCAACTGGCATGTGTCACCACTCGCTCCTTATCTGCTACCTCTGCCAGTTCCCAGTGTAAAATGAGGCCACACCACACTATCGTCGGGATTAGACCTAATGCACCCAGTTCTGTCTGCCCTGTTTATTTTTACCATCTTATTTAGATTTCCAGTCTGGGCATCCAAGCTCCAGAAATGCTGGTGTTATAACGAGCAGTAAATCCACAGAGATGGAAAGCCTGACAGTTTTCACTCGTGCTTGTCTGTGCGTTCTCAGAGGCCACGGAGGAGACGCAAAAATCCTACAGCACAGGAAGCACTGCAGAAGTTACTTCCAGGCCACCACCGTGTGTGTGTCCAGGGGCTAGAGGGACATGGGGACATAAGGAACCTGGAACAGATTCAGGTAATCCTCTGCAGCTACTGACCAGGTAATGCTCTGCAGCTACTGTACTCCTGCTACTTCCTGAATTAGCTGTAACTTTATTAGATACAAGGAGATAATATGGATGAGCAAATAAATGGATTTATAACTTCCTCCTCTAACATATAATGATGATTAGATAAAAACTTTGTATGATCCACTTGTAAGCCTGGTTTGAAACAGGTTGGGGAAAATCCAAACTGGGTCAGATGCCAAAGCACAAAGAGCAGTGAGACAAATGTGAGATCTACAGTTTGGTTCCCAGGTATGGAAGAAAGTAAAGGCACTCACTGCAGAGAGAGAAAGCTTTTAATGCCAGTGCGGAGGATACTCTTCCATAAGGGGTCAGGTCCAGTCCATTTTTAGACACAGCCAATCTCATACTAGATATTTCAGAGAGGAACACATTGCATTGATGGAAAGTAATTTCCTTCACAGTCAGAACAGTTTACTCCTGTCATGTCTTTTCTTACTGCAGCACAAAATTTTTCAGCATCATGGGCGTTTACACCTTTTCTAATGCTTGGACTAGACAAAGTACACTATTTCAGTTGGAAAGGACATACAGTCATCACCCAGTCCAATTGCCTGACCATTTCAGAGCTGACCAAAAGTTAAAGCATTCTGTTAAGCACATTGTCCAAATGCCTCTTAAACACCAACAGCCTTGGGGCATCGAGCAGCTCTCTGGGAAGCCTGTTCCGGTGTTTGATCACCCTCTTGGTAAATAAACGTGTCCTAATGTCCAGTCTGAACCTCTCCTGGCACAGCTTTGAACATTCTTACATGTCCTATCACTGGATACCAAGGAGAAGAGATCTTATGTGCTTGCTAAATCCCTCAGTAACCTCTTTACCTTCCTTAAATTCTGCACCATAACTTTTTGATTTATCAACTCACTAGTTGGAAAGCAATAAAAACACCAGGCTTATAATTACAGGAATAATGCTAGTAAGGTTGAGGAAAAACTGGAGCTTGAACCAGCCTCCAAAGCAAAAAGCTGGGCAAGGCTTGCAGAGGATGTTATGGACAGTAAAATTTTATACACACCCAGGAAGTAATTAGATTCATGAAAGGAAAACACTTCAAGTGCCCTGAAACAGAGAGATGTCAGCTCTCAGCAAGGCAGTTAGATGCAGATCGCTGAAGGATGGCTGGTGAGCTGGGGGGAGCCACCACATGCTTTTCTTGCTTGTCTGCTGCTTCCCAAGCACCTCGTGTCAGCCACTTTCAAGGAAAGACTAAGGAACGAGCTGGACCTCTGGCCTGATTCAATACATCGGTCCTTACATTTTTTTTATAATCCATTTGGGAAGGGCAGATTGCTTGTTTGATTGATTGAACTTATCTACTGTATCACAGGGAAACTGTGCCAAGAAAACAAATTGCCATATTCATCATACTGTTGCTGGGAAGGAGGTCAACAGTGCAGAGTAGCACTTCTGGCTGATAATGGCATAGCTTGACAGCCTCAGGAAGGGGTTTCAGAGAGAGGTGTGTGCTTGTGTGGGTAAGTGATGAGGGGTGGGCAGGCTGCACAAAAGCAGAACTGTGACGGATTTTGCTCTCCACGCCACACACATTAAGTGAAACTCTCATGGCAGATGATAGATACATCACTGTGCAGCTCCAGTGAGAAGCTGCATGAATTAGGACATCAAACAGGACCCATGTGAGGCCCAGTGACAATGAGGTGCTGCCTGCAGAGCTGTGAGGTGGTGCCACCGAGGAGCTAGAAGCAGCAAACACAGTTCAGCTCCACCAGTGCCTATACTAGCAGGATGCCCTGCTTACCAGAGACCAGGGCAGTGCTCTTACCAGCAAAACACCAGCCCCCTGCAGAGCAACACTGCTTTAAACTGCAGAGGAGTCATGTTTTCCCTGCATGAAGTTCACCAGATGAGCTCCAGGCCATTGGCTGAGGTTGCACTAACTGGAACTTGCACTTTCAGGTCATTACAGCCTCAGGATCGCATTTGCCTTGGCACAGATCCCCCTTTCCCTACTTTCTTGTCTTTCTGTTTCACTCAACGGTGATGCTTGGCTTGTATCATTCTTGGCACAAGGTAACTGAGGGTGAGTGCCCCGAGCTCAGTGACCACACTTGTGTCAGAAGAGGATGAGACAGTTGACAGACACTCATGGACACAAAACCAAATGGGTTTCAGATGTCTGCTTTCTTATCACTTCATAGAAAACTCCATTTATTCAGCCCAAGGAAGTGAGGAACTCAATATTGGAGTTAACATTTTTTAATTTTCCTTAGTAGAGTAATTAAAAAATACCCGACTACTGAAGTTTCAAAAATAAATTATGTTTTATAACACTTGATTGTTCCTGTAAGGTTAAATACAATGATTTATTCAGAAATATTAAACCCAAACACTTGCTATACATCACTTGCTATGGGAGAAAACTTGTCTAAACCAGTCAACCTTCAGCTTGATTCATTGCCACCAGGCAAAATGGACACAGGCAGGGCATTGCTGTTTACAGCCCCTACCTTGCAGACTCTGACTGTATCTCAGCAAGGCCAAGCACAGCTACAGGCTGGGCAGAGAATGCATTGAGAGCAGCCCTGAGAAGGACTTGGGGGTGTTGGTGGCTGAGAAGCTCAACATGAGCCAGCAATATGAGCTGTCAGCCCCGAAAGCCAATTGTGTCCTGGGCTGCACCAAAACCAGTGTGGCCAGCAGGTCAAGGGAGGTGATTTTGCCCTTCTGCTCTGCTCTGGTGAGACCATACCTGCAGTGCTGTGTCCGGCTCTGGGGTCACCAGTACAGAAAAGACATGGAGCTGTTGGAACAAGTCCAGAGGAGTCCACAAAGATGTTCAGAGAGTTGGAGCATGTCTGCTACAAAGACAGGCTGAGAGTTGAGCTTATTCAGCCTGGAGAAGAGAAGGGTCCGGGGAGACTTTATAGTGGCCTTCCAATCCCTGAAAGGGCCGACAGGAAGGCTGGGGAAGGACCTTTTATCAGGGAGCGCAGTGACAGGGTAAGGTGTAATGGATTTAGACTAATAGAGGGTAGATTTAGATGAGATATTAGGAAGAAATTCTTTACAGTGAGGGCAGTGAGGCCCTGGCACAGGCTGCCCAGAGAAGCTGTGGCTGCCCCCTCCCTGGCAGTGCCCAAGGCCAGGCTGGATGGGCTGTCCCTGCCCATGGCAGGGGGTGGGAACTAAATCCACACTGGGGGGTCTTTTCCAGCCCAAACCATTCTGTGATTCTATGGTTCTCTTTCTCCATAAACATCCAGAAATTGCAGCCTAAATAATTATTAAATTATTGGAGCTTATTGATTTTATTCTGTTAGACTGTGGGTTTTTTTCTGTGTGCCTACCAACATAACAAAAGTAGGATTCATAGATCAAGTACTTAATGTATTCTGTGATTGCCTAGCTCGGGCTAGGATGGTGACAAGCATCAGAGGTTTTCCATTCAGCTCAGGCTTTTTTGGTATTAGGGGAAGGGAGAAAAATATTACCTCTGTTCCCATCAGTTTCACTCCTCTTATTCTGTACACAACTTCTTGGGGCAACCCATACCAGTGTCTCGCCACCCTCATAGCAAGAATTTCTTCTTAATATCTGCTCTAAATCTCCCCTCCTTCAGCTTAAGACCATCACCCCTTGTCCTATCACCAAATGCCCTTGTAAACAGCCCCTCTACAGCTCTCACTCTGGAAGGATTCACAAGTGCTCTGGACAGTTTTCAAGAGCTAATGAATAAAACAACCTTGTTCATCTGTTTGCTTTCACCTTATTAAACAAAAGCCAGTCTGTATTAAATTCAGTTGTATTATAATCACCTCAGCACATGTGTCTGTAGTAGTCAGCAACTTGCCAACATATGTTCATATAAATAGCTTCATGCTTGAGATATTTACAGTGGTTTTGGGGGTGATTCAAGTGTCAGCATCCTCATGTGTGTCCGTATATGCAGGATCAGGGTCACAGCTTTCTGAGAAGTCATTTCTAGACAGGACCAGGGTACGCTATGCTTCATGCTGTGACAGATCTTGTAGTAATACTGAAATCTTCAGGAAAGAGCCTAACAAGAGTGTGACTCAAACCAGCCTCAACTGTCAGCATGAGTAAGGGATCAAATGCTCAGGGGGGAAAAGAAGTATCACAGCAAGAAGCCAAAGCAGCGTAACTCTTCTCTGGTCTAGGGAGCTGCTAGTGAGCAAAACCTGGCTGCAACCTGGCTGGCATAAAGCTGGTGGTTGCCAATTAAAAAGGAACAATGAAGATAATGAAGAATGTTAGATGGAGGACTAATAAAAGAGTTTATGTAATGTGACTTTGCCTTAAACTAGATGATCAGAGATAAACTAATAGACCAGAATAACTCATGAAGAACATATCTGATAACTCATGAAGAACATACCTGATAACTCATGAAGAACATATCCGATACGTTCAATCTTTGCGGAGATCAGAAAAACCTCATTTTGAGGTTGGATGTTTCTAGTACAAGAGTGTAGCTGTGATTTGCAGGGCAATATCCATAGAACTTATTTTCATGGTAAAAACTATTGAAAAATCAATATTTTCACACAACAGGGCTTTCTTAAAACATTTACAACCTTTTAATCACTACTTTTAATTTTGTTTTCAATCCCAACTTTCAAATTATTTACCAAATTTTGCAATCTCCTTTTTTGGGGTGAATGTAGCAGATTTTCTATGGGTTTTTTTACTTCATCATTAAAAATTCTATTTCTCTCTGAAATGCCATATGCTGCCTTATGTGGCGGTGTACTAGACAAATGAAAAACATTTTTAATTGAATCAGGGTAGCCATATGAAGTCACAAGCTCCTTATGACTGCACAATACGGATTCACAGAATCGTAGGGGTTGGAAGGGACCTCCAGAGATCATCGAGTCCAACACCCCTGACAAAGCAGCTCCCTAGGACAGGTCGCACAGGTCGGCGTCCAGATGGGTCTTGAATATCTCCAGAGAAGGAGACTCCACCACCTCCCTGGGCAGCCTGTCCCAGGGCTCTGTCACCCTCACTGTGTAAAAGTTCCTCCGCATGTTGGTGCGGAACTTCCTGTGCTCCAACCTGAGGCCATCGCCCCTTGTCCTGTCCCCACAGACACCGAGAAGAGGCTGGCCATTTCCCCCCACGTCCCACACTTCGGATATTTATAAACATTGATCAGATCCCCTTTTAGCCTTCTCTTCTCAAGGCTGCACAGCCCCAGGTCACTCAGCCTGTCCTTGTAGGGGAGATGCTCCAGGCCCTTAATCATCTTTGTGGCCCTTGTATGTTCTTGATGTACTTGCACATTAGACATACAGTTTTCAGCAGAAAAGCTGAAACAGGAGTTGGTCTGAGACTGGACAAAAGTTGGTCTGTGCGTATGCTGTTACGTCGGGGATGTGCTGGTTTGAGTGCGTTACAGCTGGCCATCCGATGCTAGACCTACCGTGTCAGCTTGCTGACCATGGAGGATTAATTCACATGCACTTCAGGGCTGTGTGCCTGTGCTTTGTGGGTATGTCTGGGATTTTGTGTGACATTCCTTCTGTCTCTTTCCCACTGAGCTTCCCCTTGGATGCGTTCCTCTCAGCAGGTCACTCCTAGCACCGTCACACCGGGTGAAACAAGAGCAGCTCCCTTAACCCTTCCTTGTAGGCCCCTAACTATCCTGGCACCCCCCTCTCCATGTTCTCAGCATCCATCCCAACTGGACAACTCCCCTCAACACACCTTATTGGTGACAAAAGTGAACAACTACCAAATACAATCAACTCTGTCTACTGCAGAAAAACGTAGCTACTGTGAAGTGAGATTTGACCAGCTCTTGCACATCTCGAAGGAAGTCTGAGTTGTTGTGTTGGCTCATTGGTGCTGGAACTGCTCTTTGCATAGAACAGTTGATGGTTATGGTTTCTGTCATCATGGATGATGTTTGGTCATCATTCAAAACATCTCTTTCTGGTTTTGCCAGGGATTTGCATCTGGTTTGTACTATCTCTTAGAGGCCACAGCTGTTCCTCCATGTCTCTGTATGTACTATGAACTATGAACTATGTAAAGAATTCCCAACGCTCAGTAAGGGCTACATATGCAGCCTGATAGCTCAGGGTTGCTTTCTCATGCAATGACTGACTGCTGTACCTAATTAAGGCTTCTCCAGATGACTGGGGTTACGGGGTCTGTCAACTCTGGTTACAGCTTTTCCCACAGCTGGAGGGACTGGGCTGTTTTTTTCCAGCTCAGATTCTCTCTCACCACTGATTACAGGTGAACTCATTCTGCAGCTGCTCCTTCAGCCACGGTATTTATAGCTTCCCTCTCCACGCCCTGGCCATCTAGTTTCATGAAACTTTCAGGAATTCAGGGTGGAATTAGAGACGTATTTAGGCACTCGGGTTGAGATGGGCAGGATCTCCCTCTGGAGGTCTTCAGCAGCAACTGCTTCTCTCCCTTAGCTTCACAGAGACCTGTGGGAAAAGAGCTTTGGTACAACCAAAAGGCCACTGCAAATCAGGTACCTCACCCTGGACTGAACGTCCTTGCTTTCTGATTTACCTCACAACTCCAGTCCTTCTGCCAAACGAGGCTGCAATTTGCCAGCGGTTTCAAAAGCTCCTGAGCAGACACCTCTCCTCCCTCCACCCCACGTGGAAAAGCAGAAGAGATGAGGTTGTACCTGTGTGCTGGACATGGGGCCAGGGGCTGCCAAGCAAGCAGAGCCCAGCAGCAGTGGGGGCTCAGAAGGACATGACCCCAGCTTATCCAAAAAGCAGCAGCAACATTAAAATGGGAATAAAGAAGCCTGATAGGAAATGTATCTCCTAAAGAAGCTGAGGAACCAGGGGAAACTCTAAACCCGTAATGAAGCTTCTGATGCAAATGTCTAAAAAGCATAAAAGAAAAAAAATTCACTACTTAGGTCTTCAGACATGTTCAAGGATCAGTGTCATATGCATCACAGATTATGTATTTACTTCATTACTGTAGTCCCCTCTGACCTGTGGAATTACTTTTTTTCCCCCAAATATACTTGGCATATGATGAAGTATTTCCAGGCATAGGAAGAAAGGCAGATAAGCTACCAGTTCTTCCCCAAATATTTTGGATGTTACAAAAGGTTTAAAGTTGTGAGTTTAAAAATCCAAACATGCCTTTTTTTCTGTTAACTGGAGTAATCTGCATAGAGAGCTTAGAATAAACCTTTATTGTAGGCACCATGTTGGCCTTAGCAAGCTTGAGAGGTGGGCCCAAGAGAACCACATGAAGTAGTATAGGAAAGACATGGAGCTGTTGGAATGAATCCAGAGGAGAGCATAAAGATGATCAGAGGGCTGGAGCACCTCTCCTGTGAAGACAGGCTGAGAGAGTTGGGCTTGTTCAGCCTGGAGAAGAGAAGACTCCGGGGAGATCTTATTGCAGCCTTCCAGTACCTGAAGTGGCTGACAGGAAAGTTGGAGAGGGGCTGTTTACAAGGGCATGGAGTGACAGGACAAGGGCTGATGGGTCCAAGCTGAAGGAGGGTAAATTTAGATGAGAAATGAGGAAGAAATTCTTTACATTGATGGTGGTGAGGCCCTGGCACAGGCTGCCCAGGGAAGCTGTGGCTGCCCCCTCCCTGGCAGTGTTCAAGGCCAGGTTGGATGGGGCTTTGGGCATCCTGGGCTAGTGGAGGGTTGATTCTTGACTAAAGATGAATTCAGCCCGCAATCTCTTTTGAAATTCTAACAGTCAGCAAATTAAACATCTCATAATAAAAAAGCATCTTTAATGTACTGAAGATGAGAAAAATTTGAAATAACATGATCTATTTTTCTCAGATTTTAAATCTATTTGTAAAAACCAGAAAGATAAATGTCAGCTCCTGCTCTGAAGGGGAGGCTGCAGCAGAAGTCCATGCATAGCCATTAATGTAACAAGAACTGCGGCTTGAATACTAAGCAGAATTCTCAGATACAAATTATTAGGAGTTAAACGATTGCCTGCTGTTAGTGACTTTGGAGTCAAGTTAAAGGAAAGGCAAGCCAAGCAAAAACATTTCTGCTCTAGTACTAAAAGCAGAACTTACTTCTGTCACTAAGAGGCGCTGCTGCATTAGGTCCATGGGCTCCTCTTGCTCCTCACAGAGGTGCTGCCAAGAGGAAATACCGCAATACACAGGTGGTATTTTGTTTTATGCTGGAAGGTATAGGTATTTTTTATATGGATATATATGTCTTAATTAACATTGTTCTTTCAACAACACAACAACAAAAGTCTTTCAGCTTAAATAAAGACATATTGCAGCTTGGTTCCTGTAACTTCCTTCAGAAATGTCCTATATTGGAGACCTTATCGCTCTCTACAGCTACCTGCAAGGTGGTTGCAGAGATGTCATGGTTGGTCTCTTCTCTCGTGTGAGAAGTGACAGGACAAGAGGGAATGGCTTGAAATTGCACCAGGTGAGATTTAGGTTAGCTATCAGGAAGAATTTCTTTACTGAAAGGGTTGTCAAGCACTGGAACAGGCTGCTCAGGAGGTGGTGGAGTCACCATCCCTGGAGGTATTTAAAAGGTGTGTAGATGAAGTCCTTAAGGACGTGATCTAGAGGTGAGCTAGTCAGGGTCAGGCTGTGGTTGGACTCGATGATCTAAAGGGTCTCTTCCAACCCAGGTGATCCTATGATTCAGATACAGAGTGCTGGAGTTGCAATCTCAGAAATCATCCTGAAAGTTATAACGATTCAGACAGCAAATTCTTTGTGTCTGCGGTTCATAACTCTCAGGAAAAAGAGTTTTAGACCTATACAGTCAAGTCACTTTTCATGAGAGGAACTGAGGGCAGGCTCACAGGTCTTTCATGCTGTGAGACACCGAGCATGCCAAGCATGGTGTTTTACTCCTGTGTTTGTAAAGACGGCGTTTCAGGAAGAGTCATAGCAAAGTCAGAAAAAACCACATAAATATTGTTAGACTTGTTTATACAGGTCAGGGAACCATTACTGCCTGGTACAACTTGTTCTAAGCTGGCAGGGAGGTCTCAGCAGAGGTCATAGCAAGCTGAAAGTGGGCTGGGATTGGGATGGAGCAGGGTATGAACCTTGGGGAGAGTTTGCAGGGTCAGTGCACCTGTAAAACTCATTTTCAGTTCAAGACTAGAATGCCCAGGGCTTTATTGCCTTCTCAACTACATTTCAAGGCCCTTCTCTTCAATCTGTTTTTAGCAGACTGGCAGTCCCTTTGTAGAAGGAAAAAAAGTGAGATCCCTAGCAGGTAGAACAGGAAGAAGGACCTACCCAAACCCTAACTGTTTGTTACCTAGGACAAAACATAGAGTCCTACCTATCACTGACTTCACACACCAAGGTAAAGCGTGCGTATGCTGCAGCAGCCCTGAACAGAGGATGCACGTCTTAAGCCTCACAGACCATAGATTTTTCTTTAATGTCTTCATCAATTTTGCACATTTCTATTTTTTTTTTTATGTTTCTGTCGTAGTTTAGTGTGGCTGGGTTCTGGTGGAGGAGGGGGGCTGCAGGGGTGGCTTCTGCAAGAAGCAGCCAGAAGCTCTCTGCAGGCCCCACAGAGCAAACACCAGCCGGCTCAAGGCCAGAGTCGTTGCTGACCAAGGCCAAACCCATCAGTGATGGGCACAGCACCTCTGGGAATCACATTTAAGAGAAAAAAAAAGCACTAGCAGAGACCACACCTGCAGCCTGTGGAGAGGTCCCACTCCAGAGCTGGTGGAGACATACAGAAGACACTGTGACTTGTGTTGGAGCAAGCTCCTGGCAGGACCTCCAGCCCATGGGGAGAGAGACCCACCCTGGTGTAGGTTTGCTGAAGGGATCTGTGACCCCATGGGGGACCAGGCTGGAGGAGTCTGGGCCTGAGAGACTGAGAGACATTCTATGATTTATGATTGCATCCACAGCAGTGACCCGTGCTGGGGCAGCTGGTGAAGAGCTGAAGCTCCATGGGAAAGGACTCCTGTTGAAGTTTGTGAAGGACTCTTTGCTGTGGGTGGGACCCCACAGTGCAGCAGGGGAAGGGTGTGAGGAATGATCCCCCCCGCCGCACCGCTACTGCAGAGAGAAGGGAGGGGTGCGGGGAGGTGCTTTAAGATCTGGTTGTACTTATTATTCTGCCCTGGTTTCACTGTATGTGGAGTATAGTGTAATAAATCAATGCTTTTTTTTCTTTTTATTCCATGTTGAGTCTGTTCTGCCCGTGACACTGATTGTGGAATGATCTCTCCCTGTCCTTACCTCCACTCCTGAACCTCACAATATATATTTTCTCCCTTGTCCAGCTGAGGAGGGGAGTGACAGAGCAGCTTTGGTGGGCATCTGGCCTCCCACCATGGTCAAACCACCACAATTTCTCAGCAACCTTTCTTCTATTTTTAATTTTTTGTCTTCCCTGAACCAGGATGGGATGTTAGTCAAGCTTGTCTTTTCTCTCAAATGAGGAATCATAACTTTCTGGTCAACTAATAAATTCACCAAAAAAGATACTCCAGCTGTCTCTGAAGTATTTCTTAGTTCCTTCTCCTTACCAAATTCTATTTATAATTTCTTCTTTGGGAAAGAAGAAGACATACCCCATAAATGAAGCAGACATTAACTATTACAACATCTGGCTATACTCAGATGTCTTTAATTGGAAGATTATTGTTGCTTCTAATTATTTTTTTCCTAGCTAACTTCAAGAAAAAAACCAGCTTCCATTTTTAATGGAATTTTTATTTATGTCTCCTTCCCAGTTCTTTTCCTACATCAGCATCCCACAATGATCAAGGGCAGGTAGTCTCCCCACCTGCTCTTCAAACTAGTACCAAGATGTGCCACCAAGATGCCTGTCCCACCTCCTGGTGCCACTGATGGAGACAGTGCTGTGGGAGAAGGGCCTGATCCAGTGGACCATACCCAGTTCCCACAACAGGCTCACCATCCTCTGGTAAACTCTCTGCCTCCCAAAAAGATAATAGTTATGAAAGAGGCAAAGGGCATGGTGACCAGCAGCCAAGAAGACGTGAGGTGTGACTTTAACATGGTGACAATAGAGCAGTCTGTGATAACAACACAAAAAGCACTTTCGCATGTTGCACGTTCTGTAGGTGTTTGGATACAAAGGTAAAACACAGGGTGGTTTGTGTCCTTTTAGCATTCACATCCCATGCCTGTGAAAGCTCCAATTATCCCTGTGAGAGAGGGTTTTGTCATCCTTTTAAAATCCTGCTGCTCTCTTGGCCTCAGGTGGCTGAGAGCTCCTGACATTATTTAACGAGTGGGAAAAAGAGGTCTTTTATCAGTTTAAGAGTGATAGCTTAATTGTGACAGTTTGTAAGTAGGAGATGGTGGCAGAATCAAGATGCAAAATGCAGTTCCTGTGGGGAAGAGCTGAACAGGAAAATGGTTCAGCCTCCTCAGGTGGAGGTGATTTATATTTGTCAACATACAGAGTAGGAATGTAGTGAAAATATTCGGTGGAACTTCATCATTTCTCAATTTCAATGGCACTATACTTATAATAATACTAAAGGCATTCTGCCTAATTTCCAATATATCTGACATAGATATTCCAATATATATATCTGAAATAGATATTCCAGAAATTCTGCCTAATTCCCAATATATCCTTGTGTAATTGTTTGCCACTGTAGCAAGTTATCAAGACATCAAAGCAGACCAAATGTACAACTTTCCTGTACCTCTGTCTTCAGCAGCTGCACTGAAGCGGCGTGACCCTTCAGAAGGGCAAGGGTATACCGGCAGGGACAGCTTCAGAATTTGGTTTCATTCATCAGCATTAACAGTTAGGAGGAAAACATTCTTAATAATAATTAATTGATGGCACAGTGGTTGTATTTGTTTCCCATGAGCTCTGCCTTTAACTGCATCCCAGCATAACATGAGCAGCGTCTTTTGCTTATTGCTCAAGTTCAGTTGTTCTTTCCATCTCTAATCCACAGCAGGTTTCATAATTGAACAATTCCATGTACAGCGAAAGTGCCTTCTGCTATAATTAAACACTCTCTGTGCAGCATACATCACAGTAAATCAAACAACATGCCAAAATTCGTTCAAATGACTGTAATTCTTGTATCCTAAACTCTGATGATGGTCCTTTAAATTCAAAGACATCAACACATGTTAAATTAGGAATAATTTAAAGGAATGATAAAGGGAGGGAAAAGATCATTCCTCTGGAAACACAGGTGACCATGCCGTGTTCTATCCAAGAAGTCTAGCAACAGCAAGGCAGGGACCATGAGTTAACCACGCAGCCTTTCACCTTCCCCCGTATAAAATTTGTAATAATAATCTTGCTGCATGTTGCAACATCTACTTGATCTCCACCGGTGGTTGTATCTGTGCAAGGATCTAAAACACATGAGCTCTTCTGCTTGTCCTCACTTAAAAAAAGTAAAAAAAAAAAAAATCAAGCAACAGGCAGCACAAAAGTATTGTAGAAACTTTGGATTGATTGTCATTACAGCTGTAATTTTTTCCTGTAGCCAGGGTGAACAGAAACTAACCTTTAACTAAAAGACTGTCCAGGATTTCTCCTCTATCACTTCTAGAAATGGGCCTTAAGAAGATAAACTTGTGATAAAACCAGCAGAAGCAGCACAGCATGGAAATCCAGTGTATTAGCAATATTATGCACCAAAGATGGAAAACTACAGTGCAAGAGGTAAAAGAAATTCCACACACAGCATGGCAATTGCTTCAAGATTAAACAGCTTTTTGGGTCACATACATTGTCTGTGCTGATTCATCCACACATCACATCATGTCTGCTTCTTCTTCCCAATTAAATAAAATGCAATCTTATTATCTGATTGTTTTTTTGGCAAGGACACTGTGTTTTCCTCTTGCACTTCTTAAAAAGAGATACAGATTCTTAAACAGCTGGACATCCAACCGAAATGATCTCATTCTTTAAATTCGTAGAGTCAAAACAAGACAGAAATAACCTTTGAGTTCAATGGATATTTTTTAGAAGACTAAGGTCCCACGCAGGAAATGAGACACAGAATTATAAAAAATTAAAAATCTTTTAACATGGGTCTTTCAGAAGAAAGCTGAATTAACTTTTGGAAAGGAAGGATGAAGTGGACTTAGAACTCTCTCGTGGCTGTATGGTAATTAAAGTTATTGTTGCCAGGCTAAGACTCACTACAAGCCTCTGCTTTCCCCTTTGACTGCATGAGGAATTTGACTGCGGGACAGAGTAAGTTTTTCCAGTAGCCTGGGTAATCCCTGCTCTTCCTACCCATCACTAAAACCATTCCCTACATCAGTGCGGTTTTCAGCTGCACTTTACATCTGACAGCAGAGCTCTTGGTAGCGAAATAAACTCCAAAATATTGTGACTAATACTACTGGCAGAACTACAAATTGTCATGCCAATAAAGGGTAAGGTCTAAAAAAAATTACCTGTTTCTTCCCAAGAAACTAGAATTTGAATATAAACTGTGAAGTATCAGGGGGTTTTTAGGGCTCTTTGAGGTTGTCAGAGTTCTCAGGAAGCAGCGGACGCAGAGGCCAGGTATGTGGGCAGTTCCCACACGTGGTACTCAGCTCCCGTCCTGCACACTGCTGCTTCATATCAAAGCATTAGGTGATACTCAGAAGTGAGATTAATTGCCTAGTTTGCTTCCCTCAGGAGTCTTGGGGTTTGTTTGGTTTAGTTTTGGGTTGGTTGAGGTTGGTTTTTTTTGCTGGCTCACGAGTTTGAGTAAATTTTCTGGGTAAACTGGAACAGACTAAATCTCTGAGGAGCTGTGAATGGGAGAACTGTTCCTGCTGGGAATGGGCTTTCACCCATTTACTTCAAAACTTGTTACACTTCTACATGTGTGCCTGCACACACCAGAATATAATCTAGCATACTAACAGGATACTGTGGTTTCTGGGAAGAGCTGCAAGGTGAGAACAGCAGCCAGCCTAGCGTGAAGCTTGACTGCAGCCACCGCTGTTGGTTAAACTCAATCCCATTGCCCCTGGATTCCTGCAGCAAACAGCCCTTGACAAACTCCTCAGGCGGATCTGTCCCAAGGCTATTTCCTGCCTGACTTTCCAACCCAAGCTCCCTCTTTTCCCAGCACCCTGGCAACACCCAGGCTATCCAACTGGGGCTAAGTGCCTTTGCTCTTTTTTTGGGAGGAGAGAGGAAATTTGGGGTGGGGTGAATTTCAAGGCCGGTAGCTGTGTGAAGAGACCCACTGCCACATGGGTCACAGGGAACCACATCCAGCAAGTTCTGTGTTGTCAATATCCCACCATCTCAAGTGTCAGAATATAGAGCTCGGGATGGACAGGAAGCCAGTGGTCCTGAGCAAGGATTTCGGGGCCAGGCTGCTCCGTGTGCTGCTGTCACAGGCTGACTTAGAACTGAACTCTATAAATATCTCTCTTACACCCTGCTCACTCATTTCACAGTTCCTTCAAAGAGCTTGAACATAAATCAGCTTTTCCCATATATAGATGCTGATATGTCGTAAATAATTAAAGCTGGTCAAAACCAAAACCACTGAGACTTTCTGAATATTTTGCCCTAAATCAAGTCAAAAAGAAGCATCTTCTTCTAAAACAGGATATTCTAAAATGCTTGAATTATAAAGGTAAAAGTTGAATTTGACTATTTGAAGTATAATTATAAATGTAAAAGGTGTGAAAAGGCACTGTAATATAGAAGTGAAACACTTCCTTCCTTGACACATTACATTTTAAGGAGGCAGAACAAAACAATATTTTTTTAATTATTATTTTCCACTGAAAATCTTCTTTTTTATTTTTAACATGACATCACTCTGTTTTAGTGAGAAGGTACTGAGCCAGAGCAAACTGTTCCAAACACTGTCACCATGCAGCCACCACGCTGGGCGCTTATCAGGCATCTTCTCTCGCTGTGGTCTACACCTGCACAAATAGAGATGCCCTGGCTTGAGGTGCCATGGTGGGAAGTCACACCCTTTTGCCCATCAAGGATGGGGCACACAGATAGGAAATGTGCAGAGCTATGGCCAAAATCTGAACAGAGCAGGTTAAGCAGCCTCAGGCTCTCACTCAAAACACTCCATGAATCAAGATACTCCAAACCTTTTGTCATGAGAAAAGCTATGCATATGATTTGCATATTCCAATTTTTTATGGTTTTCTGTGAACCAATGCATTCAAACCCATGTTTTTTCATGGAGCCTCTTCTGTCAGGAATTTTCTGAAGGATGACACATAAATGTCCAAAACCTGGCCTCAGTTCCAGTCAATTATTCCACCTTTTTACATATTTTCTGGAATTGTTCTTTCCCAGCACGAGACCCTGAGACACCACTTTGTCCTGCAGCCTACAAGTCCTGGAAACTGGTGACTGGCTTCATGAGCAGCTTCCAACTGACCCAAAGTTCCCAGAGGAACATCTTTGGTGGACTGTAAATCCCACTTGGAAGCAAAACTACTGTGAACTCTACAATCAAGAGAAGCTTGCTGCAACATAGAGAAGTGTTTTCACAAGCCAGCACTTGAACATACTCATACGTGACAGGCTGGGTAGATGGAGGGAGAGCAGTGGATGTCATCTACCTTGACTTCAGCAAGGCCTTTGATACTGTCTCCCATGACATCCTGATAGCAAAGCTGAGAAAGCATGGGATAGATGAGTGGACAGTGAGGTGGGCTGAGAATTGGCTGTCGGACCGAACCCAGAGGGTTGTGATTCGTGGAGTAGAATCTGACTGGAGGCCTGTTACCAGCGGTGTTCCCCAGGGCTCAGTGTTGGGTCCAGTCCTGTTTAATATCTTCATTGACGATCTTGATGAGGGAATAACATCCACCCTCAGCAAGTACGCCAATGATACAAAGCTGGGAGGAGTGGCTGACACGCAGGAGCACTGCGCTGCCATCCAGACAGACCTGGACAGGCTGGAGAGCTGGGCAGTGAGAAACCAGATGAAGTTCAACAAAAGCAAGTGTAAAGTCTTGCACCTGGGAAGGAACAACTGTTTGTATCAGTACAGGCTGGGGGATGACCTGCTGGAGAAGAGCTCAGTGGAGAAGGACCTGGGGGTCCTGGTAGATGACAGGTTGGCCATGAGCCAGCAGTGTGCCTCGGTGGCCAAGAGAGCCAATGGGATCCTGGGATGCATCAGGAGGAGTGTAGCCAGCAGGTCAAAGGAGGTGATCCTCCCTCTCTACTCTGCCCTGGTCAGGCCCCACCTGGAGTATTGTGTCCAGTTCTGGGCTCCTTGGTATAAAAAGGACAGGGATCTCCTGGAAAGAGTCCAAAGAAGGGCTACGAAGATGATTAAGGGCCTAGAGCATCTCCCCTATGAGGAAAGGCTGAGTAAGCTGGGACTGTTCAGCCTTGAGAAGAGAAGACTAAGGGGGGACCTAATCAAAGTTTATAATTATCTGAAGCAGGGGATGCAGGGGGAATCAGCCAGCCCCTTTTCAGTGGTCTGTGGGGATAGGACAAGGGGCAATGGCTGTAAACTGGAGCACAGGAAGTTCCACACCAACATGCGGAAGAACTTTTACACAGTGAGGGTGACTGAGCACTGGGACAGGCTGCCCAGGGAGGTGGTGGAGTCTCCTTCACTGGAGATATTCAAGACCCGCCTGGACGCCTATCTGAGCAATATGAGCTAGGGAGCCTGCTTTGGCAGGGGGGTTGGACCCGATGATCTCTCGAGGTCCCTTCCAACCCCTACAATTCTGTGATTCTGTGTTAAAGGCCTTCTGTCTGCTCTGACTGCTCATCGATCAGAAGCCTTTAAATGGATAAGCAAAGATATCATACTTTGTGAGGGTGCCTTTTACTCTGCATTTCAGCATTCAAGCCCCTTCTGTGGGACCTTCAGTCCAGTCCCTGCCCCAGCCTCTCTTTTTAAATTTCAAGCTGCATCTGAATAAATCTTAGCTGATTCCTTTACCACTGTCCTAGGCTCAAGAGACCAAGAAGGAGGAAGGAGAAGTTTCTCATCCAAGCAATTATGAAAAGGGATGTTTTGGCAGCTGTTCTCTATTGTATTTCCAAAGTAAATCTTCTCATCTCTTGACTGCCTGCTCATATGCACCCTGGCAGGTCTACCTGACTGACACCATCTGTTACTCCTGTGCTTGGGGAAATAAATTAGTCTCTTCAGTCTCTGTAGGGAACCATATAAAAGCAAACACTAGAAAAGTAGTTGCTGTCTCTAATATACTATAAAGGCTTAACCAATGATGTTGCATTAAATTTAGGCTGTGGGGAAATGCCCAAACCTTTTTGCAAGTTGTTGCAAACATTTATTGACACTAACTATGTGAGATAAGTGTGCAGGATGTCTATGAGGAAGAGGTGTTAAAACAAGCCTTCTGCAGACAACTGCTTATAATATAACCTTGGAAATGTGCAGCTGAAGTATGTTTGCTACCTTAACATAAGATGCAGATTTATATCTCAAAGCCTGAACTTTAGGGAAAAAAATGGTTGTTTGTTGACTTTTTTTGTTTTTAAGAATGCCTTAGATATTTAAACAATCAGAATAAGAATTGGATGGAGGGGCAACTATGACTGTGAAAATGAACCCCCCTTGTAGGAGTCCTTCTCTACCCTTTGCTTTTTTATTTAGGATGCATCTTTCCTTTTTGGGAGATACTTTGGGTCAATTAGATATTTATCTGAACTGATAAAGAAGGATAAATCCCTATGGAAAAAAAGAATATTAATTAATTGTACCAGAATTAACCAGCCAGTTTTCATGAGGAAACGTGCTGAGAAGCTTGAAAGATTTGTTAATAAACTGGGTACTGCAGTTCCTAAGAGCTACAGAAAAATGAGTGCTTCAACCCTGAAATGTTATATCTCATTCATTAAAAGCCTGGAGGGTGGTAACCTACAAATCATAGAATTATAGAAACGTTTTGGTTGGAAAAGACCCTTAAGATCATTGAGTCTGTTAACTGAGCACTGCCAAGTCCACAACTAAACCATGTCCCCAAGCACCACATCTACATGGTCTTTCAAACATCCCCAGGGATGGTGACTCTGTCATTTCCCTGGGCAGCCTGTTCCAGTGCCTGACAGCCCTTTTGGTGAAGAAATGTTTCCTAATATCCAGTGTAAACCTCCTCTGGCACAATCTGAGGCCATTTCCTCTTGGCCTATTTCTTGTTACTTGGGAGAAGAGACCAACCTGGCTGCAACCTCCTTTCAGGTAGTTGTAGAGAGCAATAAGGTCTCCCTTCAGCCTCCTTTCCTCCAGGCTAAACAACCCCAGTACCCCCAGACACTCCTCATCAGACTTGTGCTCTAGACCCTTCACTAGCTTTGTTGCCCTTCTCTGGACACATTCCGGCACCTCAATGTCTTTCATATACCAAGGGGCCCAAAAACTGAACACAGTACTCGAGGTGCAGCCTTACCAGTGTCAAGTACAGGAGAACCATCACTGCCCTAGTCCTGCTGGCCACACCATTTCTGATACAGATGCAGTTACTAGTATTCCTACTTCCTTTGCTTTATGAAATGTCTGCATAGCTGTGAAATTGGCAGCTTAGAAAATCCATAAATTACCTGCTATGTAGTTTTATCAGCTGCTTTATTATCATAGAATTGTAGAATGGTTTGAGTTGGAAGTAACCTTAAAAATCATCTAGGTACAACCCCCCCGCCATGGGCAGGGACACTCTCCACTAGACCAGGTTGCCCAAAGCCCCACTGAACCAGGCCTCAGGCACTGCCAGGGAGGGGGCAGCCACAGCTTCCCTGGGCAACCTGTTTTTCCTCATATCTAATCTAAATCTACCCTTTACTAGTTTAAACCCATTCCCCCTTGTCCTATCACTGCATGCCCTTGTAAACTGTCCCTCTCCAGCTTTCCCATAGGCTCCTTCTGGTATTTGACCTCGACTGGACCTGTGATGCAGCCCAGGACATGGTTGGCTTTCTGTGCTGCAAGTGCACATTGAAGGGTCAAGATGGGCTTATTGAAGCAAGAGTTGGGACGCTGACATAGTAATGTCAGAAACTGTTTGCTTCATAAAACATTTTGCTGATTAGACTGTGGGCAGGTATCTTGGCATTAAAGCTGTTTTAGCCTGTGGTTGATTTCACTGAGTTTAGGAATAGATTTTCCTTAAGCATTTTATTTATTCTTTCAAACACTAACATTAGAATTAAACGCAAACTTGTCTTTCTTTAATCAAGGCATATTGTGAAGGACCTCCCACGCAGCTCTTATTGTTACTGGTGGCAGGGGACAATAACCCAATCCTTCTCCAGCAGACATCCCCTTGAAAGAGACCTTGAACCTTTTTCTGAGAGATCTGTTCATCTGTTACTCTCAGATGAAGTGTCTCTGTTCCAAGATCACAGTCATTTGTGGGTGGCTGGGGCTTTCCTGCATTTCTTGTTATTTTTTTCCCTACTATTTCCAAGTAGTGGGACAGGATCAACACCTTTCTGGCAGCTGTCCAGTGGATTCCAAAACGCCAAGTCACAATTAGACATGTAGTACCATGCACCACAGATTTTTGGCCAACCATCGGGGAAGATACAGACATAAAAGTCTTTCTGCCTGAAGATGTTTTCATCACTTCCCTGAAACAGGTACTAATTTATAACCCAGAATGTGAATATAAAATAGTAAATATCAGAGTGGAATCATATATACTTTCAATTTATAGCAATATATATTACCTAGGAAGGTGCAGGGCAAAGGGAATTCCTGTCCCCTATGCCACACAACACATACCATTGTGCTAAGGGATTTCCTGATTTAACATCTAAATGGAACGCAGTTCTGAAGGTCTTCATCACATGCCACACGGTTTTAAAAAGAAAATACAAGAAGCTCCCACCAGACACTACGTTATCATTAGTGAGCAGTTTGGCTAACAGATTTCTGTGAAGACTAAAAATGGTAAGTACTCTCTAGTCATAATTAACTCCAGTACTGTGGACAGTAAAGGTCAAAACTGAAATATCTGGCAGACTCAGAGACTGACTGCATGTTGCTGTGACCTAATTCTATCCAACTTACTACAGAGACTTCTTTATCACAACCAGCAAAACGATTCGGTTACAATGGAAAAAATACGGCGACATCTACAATTTCTGTGTTGTGTAATAAGAGAGAAAATAACATCTCTGAGCTGACTACCATCACCACAGCGAGCTCGTAACACCATACAAATGCTCTGCTGTGGCAGAAAACATTTCCTCACTCACCTTAAAGTGACTGTGATAAGCTAATTAAGTATTTTATACTCTGTTAGATGATTGTCTGCTCATGTGTAAAGGAGATTTCATGTCTTCAAGGTTGGCAGCACACATGTACTCACTTCAAATAATACCTTCTCACTAAGCAAACCCAAAGCTACCTCCAGACACGCACTACTGCAGCCAGACTGCAAGCATTGGCCTCTGGGCAAAAATGGAGGTGGAAACTGGTTTATGTACGGAACTGAACTGTATGGGTGTTAAGCTTTCAGTTAAGCTCTCCACTGAAAATTGTGGAAGGAAAGATTGAGCAGCCTTCTTTCTTTCTTTAGCTATTATTAATTGACATTATTTCTGTAGCTCCACTGCCACACACCTGTTTCCCTTGGCTTTCAGCTGACCACTGAAAGGAATGGCTAAGCAGGGAGTGGCAAGGATCACCTGCCATCTCCTTGGCTTTAGTGACAAGCGTGCAGCAAGTGGGGTACTGTAAAGCAGTGAGATAAAAGAACAAACATACATTTTTTAAGACCAACACTGAAGAGGTTGTACCATAGCATGGAGGTGTAAAGGCTGACTTTGGGGTTTGCAGCCCCAACTGCCTATCGATGAGTGCAAGGAGCTGTTGCTCTAAGCAGTGTGTGAGCCTTACTGTCACAGGGAGAGCATCGTAGAATCACGGAATGATTCTATGGGATGCCCCGTACATGTTCCACTTCCACAAAGAAAAGCACAAGCAAAGCAGCCTTGCTGGTTGCAAAACCAGGGGGAACAGTCACCAATAATTAGGAGTGAGGCTTTGCTTTTTGGATTTTTTTTTTCAGTGAAAAAAACCAGCAGATCTTTTCCATTCACAGGCACAAAAGAAAGGGTAGGGGAAGATGCTGACTTCCAGGGCCTGCAAACACCAACAGAAAATGCAGTCCAGTGGCAAGCAATTTATTTATTCTCATCCTGTTGTGAAATCACTGTATTAATTCCCCACCATTGTGGGAGGATTAGACACTATATGTGTTCAAGTGGCCATAAGTGTAGGAATGAATTGCCTCCAGAGGTTGATTAAACTGTCCCTGAAAGTGCTTGCAATGTTGGTATGTGAGTACCCATTGATACAGTAGTATTAATACTGGGATGCAGTTGGGAGGGACAAACTTTAGACGGCATTTAGTTGAAATTAATGGAAGGTAGGTACAAACCCTAATTGGATAAAAATATGCTAAGAGTAATTATTAATGGAACACTGTCAAAATTGAGGGATTCAAGCTACATTTTTCTATCAAGCTTGGAGCTATGGGAACCTGGCCCAGGTTCAGTTTCACTCAAAGTTTTATTTGCAACCTGGATGATGGGCTAGAGAACATTTCTATGAAATTTGCAGACAACATGAAACTGTGAGGGACTGAAAGGATACTGGCTGCCAGGGTTAGAATTCAAAGAGGTTTTGACATATTGGAAAAATATTCAGAAGGTGGTATGAGAGGGAATTCAGAGGAAGCGATGCAAAGCTGTGCACTTACCCTGTGTTTCCACAACTGTGAGATCAAGGCCATGTTTCCACAATCACAAGAGAGATCTGTGCATTTCTCAAATCACCTACCTAGCTCAGTAGCAGACATAACATTTTACGTCACCCTTTCTAACCTATTATTGCATGAGCAATGCACCACTTTCACCTCTACCTTGAACAGCAGTGGAAGCAGCAGCAGCAGGCTGGGTGTCTCCGTGGAAGTGGTCAGACAGCAGGGACCCATTCCAAGTACATCTCTCACATCAAGGTGGGCACATCCACAAACGGACAGTGCAATTGTATCACTGTCAATGGTACTAAATCTGGGCTGCTGTAGTCCTGCCAACTCTCACTTCCCAACTGTATTCCCATCATTTTCTTTTTGCTAGCACTGTTTCTAATGCAACCACACGCTGAGACAGCTCAGGGGGCTGACAGCTGGCTCCACCAAGAAAGTTATTATGTCTCGGCCAGAGCAACCACATAACTGTATGAGTTTGTGCAATGCAAGGGATAGGAACATGCATCTGGGGCTGAGGGGGCACAGCAGGACCACAGCAGCCCAGATGTGATCAGCCTCAGGTACCACAGCACTGTAAAAAGAGAGAGGACTCAGCTAAGACCTCTCCGTGAAGAACTCATGCTGGATTCATGCTGGCCTTGAAGACAAAGGGACTCCCTCTCTGAACCTATCTTGTCAATGAAAAAAGAATAGCTCATAGCTATGAGATGGGCTCCAAATATGGGGGGGTTGGCTGTAGAAAACATGCTTCATCACCTGGAGGCAGAGCAATAGCCCTTGAAAGGAAGAAAATGAGATTTCAGAATAACCTTAACAGGATTCTGTGTCTCCACTGTCCCCTGCATGGTGTTTGCAAGAGCAAAGAGGAGCAGATGGCACACGGCAGAGAAGGGAAGCCCAAATGGAGCCATGGTCACCACCTGTGCCTGCCACAGCTTGCTCACTCACCTGGGACAAATGGGAGGGGCAAAATGTGCAGAATGCCCTGACTGATTATTTTATGCAAAGTCCCTGATTGTGGCTTGCTGCGCTGTGGGATCATGCGAAAGCCATAAACAACTGTTTCCTGCAAACCTTGCTCCGTGTCTTTTTGCTAATGGTGCTTGCCCTGCTTAGCATCCCAGGCCCCCAGCCCACGCCAGGCTGGGCACAGGGCTGGCACAGCCTGTATCCAGAGGCTATTCTTTCATTGATTATTCCCAACACTCTCTTAATAGCCCCCAGAAATATTATCGCCAGCTTGGCAAAAGTGCAATCACAGCCCAAACCTGTTAATGAGTAACAGAACTTGTTAAAATGTAACGAAGAGCCCAGCTACACAAAGGCAACTGCCGATTTGAAAGACACAGGGTGCAAGGCCAACAGCAGGGGTTTAAATCCCAGGCTTTGCTTGTAGCACCATGTGTCCTGCTGCATCCATCCCATCTAGTGACCCTTAGAATCTGTTGTTCCTCAGCAGAAGGTATTTCTCGGCACTAGAGGGGATCTTATTCTGCTGGGGAAAGACACCAACTGCCACGTTTAGGGCACAAATGCTGAGGGTGACCAGCATGGAGGAATCTGCAGATGGACTGTGTGTGGCAGACAATGCAGCGGTCTCTTGGCCACTGGCACTACCTCTCCATCACCTGCTCTCACTTCACCAGAAGCACAGAAGACATGATCGCCTGGACAGACCCTTAAAGGACCAGTAAGAGCAACTGGAGCTGTAGAAACATACAGGAAGATGAGAAGAACAAGTGCTATTTATTCTCTGGAGGAAGGAGTAAGGAAAGCCTTATTCTTCAACACTTCTAACAGTGAGTAGAGCAGTGAAATGCTTGTTTGCAGCGATTAGTCTCCCACACTCTCAGGACCTGCCCAGAGCAGGCCCTGTGAGGAATGAGGTGGCACAACCTTGGGATGAATTGGTGGATTGGTTGGCTGTGCCAACTCTGACTACTTTTTAATGATTTTATAATTCTTGCGCATCATTGCATTTGCATCCTATAGCAGACAAATCAATAAAGAGATTCATTAGATATTGAACAGGATTACAAGGATTTAGTTAAGAATATTGCTGTAATCAAGGGTCCCCTCTTATTAAACTGAAAGGATCCTTGCTCACAAGTTGGAGGCCCAGACGACTCTGCAAGCTGCACTACCAATGCCATGCCTCTTCAGCCTTCAAGCTGTTCCTCACTTTCTCCTGTAACTACCTTTATTATAACATTTAATTAATCTTACTCAAATAAAAATAATTGCTCATATTTACCAAAAGCAGGATTTTTACATTGTGTATTTGTATAAACAGAATATGCTGTTAGATCGCTATTATGTGGACTTAATACTACTAAAGCACATATCACAGAATCACAGACTCACAAGGTTGGAAAAGACCTTTAAGATCATCGAGTCAAACCATTCTCATCCTAAACTAAACCATATCCCTAAGTACCTCATCTACCCTTTTTTTGAACACATCCAGGGAAGGTGACTCAACCACCTCCCTGGGCAGCCTGTTCCAGGCCCTGACAACTCTTTCAGTAAAAAATTTTTTCCTAACATCCAATCTAAACCTGCCCTGGCACAGCTTCATGCCATTCCCCCTTGTCCTATCACCTGTCACCTGGCTGAAGAGACCATCACCTACCTCTCTATAACCTCCCTTCAGGTAGTTGTAGGTGGTGATAAGGTCTCCCCTCAGCCTCCTCTTCTCTAAGCTAAACAGCCCCAGCTCCCTCAGCCGCTCCTCAGAGGATTTGCCCTCCAGCCCCTTCACCAGCCTGGCTGCCCTTCTCTGGACTTGCTCCAGGACCTCCATGTCCTTCTTGTGGTGAGGAGCCCAGAACTGGACACAGTACTCGAGGTGTGGCCTCACCAATGCCGAGTACAGGGGCACAATCACTTCCCTAGACCTACTGGCCACACTGTTTTTGATACAAGCCAAGATGCCATTGGCCTTCTTGGCTGCCTGAGCACACTGCTGACTCATATTCAGCCTGCAGTCAACCAACACCCCCAGGTCCTTCTCTGCCTGACAGCTCTCCAGCCAGTCTCACCCAAGCGTGTAGCGCTGCATGGGGTTGTTATGTCCCATGTGCAGCACTCTACACTTGGGGTCTTCATCCAGCTGAAGTCCTTCAGTATGGTGAACTAACAAGCACTCTCTCCGCCTTTAAGACAGCATCAGAATGGTTCCAGTAATTATTCTGTCAATCAAACCCATTTTACTGAACTACCTCCAGGATCTGATTTGACCATGCAAAGTAATGACAGCAGTGAAATAGAAGATCAGCATAGGAACTGCTTCAACAATCCTTGAGTCCTCACTTAAATCACTCCTTGGAAATGTTCAGTTTGTTAAGCTTCTCCTCTTTTTGCTGGTTGTTTAGCAGCTATAAGGACCTTTTACCGGTGTGCTCACATACCTGAATCTCTTTCAGCTGCCTGGGAGTGCTCACACAGTGCTATAAGGAGGAGGAAGCCCAGAAGCAGTCTGGTTTGCCTCTCAAATGGACAAGCTGAAATGTTATTTGGTGCTTATGCTCCAGTGCTGAATGACAATATAGAACATGAGTTATGATCATCTGATTCCAGATTTTGTAGTGGTAAAATTTCTCCTAGGAGAACAGACATCCTGGCACGCTGGGGGTTTATTCTGGATCCTACTAGTATTTCCTATTCCCTGCTTCCAAACACACACTCTCACTGCCTTTTGACCCAAAAGGTTTGCCAGCTTTTTGGGTTCTAGGTGGGTCCTTCCATGGAGAGAGGGGAGCTGATGTTGGGGCAATTACTGTGGGGTTTTTTCCCTTCATTTACCCACAGGTTCTCTTTCTCTAAATACAAGATTTATCAAAATACTGGTATGTAATTCTACAGTTCCCACCCCCAAAACTCTTACATCCAAAACGTGATTAAAACCCTCTCTTTCTTTGTCAGCTTTTTCTCAGGTCACAGTACCGGACTTCTGTGGGTGTGCCCCATTCCATATTTATTTATCTGAGTGATGTTTCTGCCTCCGTTTGTAAAGACAAGCAAAAAAGAACAAAGCATTGCCCAACAAATTCCTCTGCTGATACATGCCTTCTTTTAGGTGGAGTCTGCTGTTGTTTCAGCTGCTTTTGTTCTATTAAAGTGTTTAGTAACTTCTTAGAGTTAATCTTAAAGTAGAGGAACACTAAAATGCTCTATACATACCAACATACTCGCCCGTGCTGAATGTGCTGATAAATCCTCATTTTCTACTTAGTACAGGACTTCAGGCCAAGTGGAGAAGAATATCATAAAGCAATCCTTTCATTTTTTAATCTGAACTTTGCAGAGGTTTCGAATATACTTAAACTAGCATTGTAGACCATACTTCCCTTGGTCTTTGTCCTCTTCACTGTTTATTTATACTATTTTAGCCCTACCAGCAACACTCAATAAATACTCATTTCCTTTCTGTTAAAATCTACCATTGTCTCATGTTTAATCCAATGCATGTTTTCTACTGTTTTAGCTGAAAATCACCATCCCCACCAGCCTGAGGAAGCCGAATTGAAGGAGTTGTTAGTGCAGGCTAGTGATGAAGAATCTAACTCACAGGAATGAGGAAAATGAAAGCAAACGCAGTTACGGTTCAGCTCTGTAGTACTCACACAACCCAGCATGAAGTGAACATCAAAGAATTTATTATTTATATTACACATTTCATATAGAATACTCAAAATACTCTTAATGTAATAGCATTTTTGATAAATATATAACAGAAGGAGACAGCAGAAGTGTATTTCCCATCGATACTGAGTCAGTAAGTCTGATTGAGCTCCAGGCTGATTTTCACTCTGCAGACTCAACAGACTTCCAGTCCTTGTGGAAGAAAGGTTAACTGCAGGGTTTTCCAAGAGAATATTCCTCAGAAAGAAGAGACAAGATCTCGGGATTTTTGAGATCTTTAAAATATTGATGTGTCCTGCCCATTCAAAAGACTGAAGATTTCTTTGTATTCACTGGGCAGAATTTTTCTTTCCTTTTCTCAGACTGAAAATAAAAGTACACTGAGAGATTTTACACTAGGATGAGTGTGTCATGCAACATGCAGGTGACAAGAGCAGCTGAGAAGATGAGTTTCCAGTCAGATATTCAGTCTTGTTATTGTCCACCTTTAATATGCTACTACTCATGCAGACATGTATCCATCAGTGCAGTTTTACTGCTCCTCCCTGTTTTGCTCCTTTGAAACAATGGACTTTGCTGCATGTACATGTCTCAGCTGAAAAGCTTTAAATCACCCTGGGACCTCCTTAACAAGACAGACCCTAACACACGGTCTTTCTTTAAACCTTTGTTGGCAAGTTCCTCATGAGACTTAAAGTAAATTCACTCAAATCAAACAACAGGTCATGTCACCGCACCTTGCCACTGAATCACTGCATACCTCCCATTCCTGTGCTTCAGACACAAGTACTGTGTTTTGCCACTCCATTACATTCTAGCTATTTTCCTTGTATAAAGTGAGTCCAAAGCATCACCAAATCAAAGTTCTCCACTTGTTCTGATGATACGTTTTATAACTTCTTGGCATAAATGGAAGTTTTGTTATAAGATGAGGTCATTAAAGGACTGCTGTAGTAGGTCACTGGAGAGCTCATACAGCGCCTGTTACACAATATCAACTACGAAAAGTGAGCTACCAGTAAGAAACCACGACAATGGCAACAGTGACGATAAGGATGCTTAGCTACCTTACAGTTGTTTGGAGTCTCCACAAAACCAGCACTTTTCATGCAAATAGGAAGTCAGAACCTGCTAATAATAATTTATGAAAATGACATACTGTTTTGAAACAAACAAACATTATGTTAATGCACATAGCCTAAACACTCTTTTGGACAAGATAATTATCCCCACTGCACTTGTGGAAAGGCAAAATTGTACAAAGGAGAACGGCACTAGCTCAGATACATGGTCAAATAGTGGCACAGCTGAGAACTCAGTGCTTCTGGGTACATTTTATTATTGCTGTAAAATAATGATAATTTGTGGTAACATGACACAGAACCATTCTGCACACTCTTGTAACACTGCTTTCACTCTCGTGCCCAGAGTTTTCCAGACAGTGATTGTAGTCTATAGCAGAGCTGAGCTAGCATAACACAGCACCAGGGAAAACCAGAGGATTATAGCAAATAATGCACATAGGCTGTCACAGGGAACTTAGAATGAGGATAGAGAGATGTTAAGCACCAGTAAGAGGTCATTTTATGTAAATAGAAATGGAGAGCACCGAGTTTAGTCAGCTGATTATTTATCTCATATTAAATTTTGCTCGAACATTTGGCTGTGGGGTACAAAAATGATAATGTGACTCTGTGGATATTTTTGAAAGCATAATAAATTTGAAGAGTAGATAGATAACCTCATAGAAATAACTACTTTGGACCATGCTAAAATGGCACTCACGACAATACCACTTAGACATTAGAGATATTATAATAATTGGCTTCGTGTAAAACAGATAGCTAAAGACATTGGATTAGTTCCCAGGAGTGCGCTAGAATACATCATTGAAGATGGGTTCTCTAATTGAATGCATATAGGAATAGATATAACAGCTTGAGCCATACACAGATGTCACAAATCGTAACAGTTATGGCTACATTTCATTTTGCACAGTATCCCATCCCCATAAAATAGCTTGTTTCAAGTTTAAAGGTACAGAATCCAATTTATTTGCTTAAGTGGACTTTTATATTCTTTGAGGAAGGAAACACATCACCCTGCTTTTTACTGAAAGGAACCTAGTATAGTCCTGGAGCTATATAAATAATAAATATCCTCTCTCTTGTGCATTTATAAAGAATCCATCAGTATGATACATATTTAACATATATGCACTTTAAATTTCATTATATATGTATGTGAACATTAACTCCTCTTTCTGTGTTTCCATAAACTGTCATGTATAACTGGTTTATAAATATGGGCTAAGTATTTTTATCATTTTCATTTTATTTAGTACATTAAAACTGTTTGCAGTTATGTTTCTCCTTTTCCTACTTGAGGAAAATGGTCTCTCTCCATTATTTTTTAAATGGAACTGCCAATATTTAGACTGTTTTTTTGATTAAGTGCAGGAAATGAAGAGTATTCATTGGTAGAGTGTGCCTACCCTGTTCTGATTTTGCAGTTGTACATGTGGAAAAGCAAATAGAGAGCCTCTGTAGCCAGAAGGACCACAGACCACTGTGATCAAATGATCAGACATCCTGCATTAAAGAACTTCCTCCCATTTTATTTTTTTCCCCAAAAAAAAGCACAGGGATCATAAAGCAAATAATCTCTACCATCAGCCAAAATCAACTGTGCACCATAATGGCTCTCTTACGAGAGTTATCATAAGACAACAGCTTTGGAAATAAAGTGCTGCGTTGTCTGTTAGTGTAAAGATAATGAAAATATGTGAATGGAAATCATGTGACTTCCTTGGAATGTTAGAGCAAATCTCTTGATTGACTCATAAATTGCTTTCAAATTACTGCACTAATTCTTTTCAATTAGTTAGAGGTGAAACAATGTAGTATTTACTCAACAAGTTTTCCAACACTTAAAAAAATGCTTCAGAAAATTCTGAGCTGCTTTTAAAATGGTGTGTGTGCTTTGAAGCATATACTGGAATTCAATATATGTTTTTGCAGAGTCTATTTTTCTCTTACAAGACAAAATTAGATTTTTAAAAGACATAAATGTCAAACTAGATTGCTTGCAGTTTGCACCAGAGCAGCCTCACTTTTCAGAGGTGTTCAGAAACCACATGCTGTATTCACAACTGCGGAAACTCTGGCAGCTCTTTTCCTGAAATGAGCTTCAGACTGTATTACATTATTTATAGATACTGTTGACCTAAACCTAAATAAACCACACAGAAAAAATTATCAAATCTTAATTCAGGAAGATAATCTCATTCAGATGAGTGAGATTGGTTGAAAGGATAAAAAAAGCAAGAAAGATTTAGATTTGGAGCCGTTAAATTTAATAAAAATACTCCTCAGATATTTTTAATACAGGCTAGGAAAAGCTAACAGTCAATTAATAAGCTGAGCTCAGAGAGCCTGAAATCTCCTGGGCAGCCCCCCCCCGCATTGGTCCCAGGAGGGAGTGGATTGCATCAGCTCTCAATCCAGTGAAGATACTTTCCATGACACACAGCAAGTACGGGGCAAATTCTCGTGCTCAGCTTACACTGACCCATATGGACCAACAGTCCAGTTCTGTGGAGCCAGATTTCCTTCATGCACCACTACTTGGGATGCTAATGCAGAGGAATTAAGGGGCTGCCTTAGGCTCCTTACATGCATCACAGAAAGCAACTGCACTGCATACAAGCACTACTGCATTTGAATTCTTAATGGCAAGCCAGTTGTTAGTATTTTTTTCCTTTATAGAGTACTGTAAATTTTAATGTCAATGTTAACATACATGAAGGATTTAAAAAATTATTATTCTTAATATGATATACTTACTAGCAACTATACTCCAAGCAACATGCTGGCATGTGATTTGTTTCTCTTCACCGATAATATGCTCATAGCTTTTTGTGCCAAGGCATAAAAAGTTTATTACTTACATCACAGGGTATTACATCTCCTTGAATTCTAACTGTCAGTACTTTCTTGATGGAGTATTTCAATTTTTTTTTAAGCTGCAACATGTTTTTTTTTTCTTTAGTTGTTATTTTAAGGCACAGTGTGATTGTTGTATCCCTTTTTCTTCCTATCTAGACTTTAACAATGAATTGTTTTCTCTTTTTCCTTTGGGTTCTGGTGATACACTCTTTTTGCCACTGAGAACTGTGTACTCATTACCTTTCCACTACCTTTTAGTCATTAGACAGTGATACCAAAAGAAAGACTGGCAGATACCTGAAGAGTTAGTGCAACTCTGCTCAAACACAAAAAAAGCTGATGCAAAACGACTGAACTTTGTGGCACCGACGAGTCCGGACATTTCTACTGAAGTTCGTCACTGTCTGCCACTAATCCTACAAAGCTTGGTAGAGATCAGCTGCTGATAACACCAATGAAAGAGGGTCTTTGTTATGACACTCTTGGGTTTTTTGTACATATTGACGACCCTGTAAGCCTTATTCAGATTGTCTGTAACTTACCAAACATTAGCACTGTACGTAATTCAGCACTTCAGACAAATCTGTATTTTTCTCTTTGGTTTTTTTCTTGTTATTTTCATTAATAACAAATGTTTTTATTTACAATTCATGCTTATGTTTTAATTTTCTATCCAAAATAAATGCCTCATAAATAAACATTGGATGTTTTTGGCCATCTCTTTAGTGGCAAAATAATGATTGCATTGATAAAGTTCAAAGCTGAAATGTTTTGCCTGTAGTGGATTTCTTACTACCATTATAAATGTTATCTTCAAAGAGTCATAGTCAGTTATCCCAATCCTCCCAGTTTGATGAAATTATTTTGTTTCTTTAAACTGTATTTAATAAGTAATAAGGGAGACTGGAAAATTAATATACATCTTGCTGTAATGATTTAGTTTTAGTTCGTTCTGTTTTCTCTCTGAAGTCTATAAGCCTTCAGGTCCTATCTAATCTATTCATTTCTGTCATGCGCATCTTTCTACTGCCTAAGTGCCTCTGCTGTTCTTGAAACAGACATGATCTCAGACATGATCTAAATCCTTATTGTTCTGCTTTTTCAGCTGTTTACCGTTTCCCACATAATTTTATTATGTACTTCAAAACATTATAATTGTACTGTAAGACACTCCCATCATCATATCAAGTCTAACTTAACACTGAACAGCATTATCCAAGTATAGTCCTTGCACCCATTGTCCTGCAACTGCAGGAACACTGCCAGACCCTCCCATGAATTCTGAAAGTGCCTGGCAGTGATTCCATCCTTGGGACTGCATTTTAAGAAGGATAGCTGCTAGTGTTGGAGGGTCATGATTTAGTAATAGGCTGTGCATAAATAGGTAAGATGCAAGTGAAGTTAAGGCTGCAGCACTATGGTAAGTACAATGAGAGCTGACTGTGTAATTGTTTAGATGACAGCACAGGAGATATAATGGTGTGCTTAAAACCCACAAAAGACTAAATTCAAACCTACAGAGTGCAGGACCACCATGACTGAAGCACCTAGATTTAGCAAAATGAGGTGCCAGCCATAGCGTTAGTTAACATAATTAGGATGAGCCTGACAGTTTGGGAGAGGTCCACATTCTAAAACAGGCTCTTAAACATGATGCCAAGAGTGAAAGGATGAAGAACCAATCTCTGTATATCAGTCTTTGTATGTCTGAAATGCCCAACTATCTCAGTACAATGACTGTCAGGGGCACCTGCAGAGCAAGACTGTGCTCAAGCAGTATTCAAGCAGACCTCTGAATGGAGGTCCTTTCTGCACTGAATAGAGCCTGCCATGTTCCCAATCACCAAGCAGTTGTCCCACAGAGTAAATGAAATTTCCTACCACTTTCCATGAATTCCAGATCATCACCTGCAGGCTAGCAAACAATGCAGCTAAGGATGGCCCCTGAAAGGCATCCAAGGCAGTTGGTTCACCACTGCCATATATTGCCACTAAAGGCAGGTCATCTGGCATAAGTTTGAACGGGTGAGGACTTGAGCATAAGACAATAGAAGACTTCAGGCTGGAAGACTTGATACAGTTTCTGAATGTATTCTCTTAGAGGTCAGTATATTTTATTTAATG
Organism: Porphyrio hochstetteri; assembly: GCA_020800305.1. Lineage (NCBI taxonomy): Eukaryota > Metazoa > Chordata > Aves > Gruiformes > Rallidae > Porphyrio > Porphyrio hochstetteri. The sequence continues at coordinate 109,376,261 of CM036907.1, forward strand.
GACATTTATGAAGTACATGGTCAGATATGCTTCACTCTTGATTAGAATCCTGACTCTGGGAGACAAAACAGTTATGTGCTTTGGTAAAGTTCAACTTTTTTTTTTTAAGCTATACTTCATTGCATTCTATGCTTCTTTTCCCTGTTAAAGGCAGGTGAACTTCAGTCTTCGTTCCCTTTTTTGATATCCCTTCCCCTGCCTTACTCGCGCCCTCTTTCTTTCTCTGTCCTACTCATGCCCTAGCCAGATGAAATGACATTTAATTTTTGGGGGTTTCAAAGTATTCTAAGTTGTCTTTTTGAAGAGAGATTGCTTTCTAGTTTCCAAATTCCAGTGGGGCAAAAGAGCACTGTTATTTTTCTGAACTGACTTTCAGGAGTCACTCTTTGACAGCAAATTTATGAGAGAAATAAAAGTGCTTTGTGTTTGACAATACAGGCTTTTTCCCCCCCCTTCTTTCTAAAAATTCTTGAATCCAAGAACATTCTTGTTGCCTATTCATTTTGTGCCCACAGGAACTAAAGTCTCTTCATTCCTAAGCACGATTCAGTTGTCTTCTGTGTTAAGTCTTGTCACCTGAAACTTTGCTGGTTCTGGGACCAAACTGTAATTCTGTAATATCTCAGAAAAGAAATCACCTTATCATAAGTTATACATCAGAGAGCTGATACAACAGAGCACAGTGTACTGAATATGGTCTGGTGCAAAAGTGGCCCAAAGACTGCTGATCTTGATGTTCTTCATTGGTGACACGGAGCTGTAGGACCACAGCAAGATCAGAAAGGCATGTCTACAGGAAATCAGTCTACCTCCATGGTGTTACCTTCTTCAGGCACAGCTGAGCTGCAGGCAAGAAGGGTGTGTTCAGGGCAGCGTGAGAAGTGACTGTCCATGATGTGCTTGTTCTTGAGAATACTATGATTGCAGTGCTGTTTATGATTGCCTAGGTACTAAGAAGACTGAGCTTCCATCTCTTTTGCTGATGTTACCCGAAATGTTACTGCAGTTATGGGTGAAGTAGCAGGCCACCCAGGGCAAACACCATCTGTACAACACGAATATAACAACCATCTTTCTGAGACTGTAGCGAGATAACTCTTCAGCAGTCAGTATCCCTCAGGGCTTCCCATGTGATACGTATTGTAGAGATGGCCCTGGGGCCTGCAGCTTGATCCACACAATACAGTCCACCCTGAGGTGCCATGAGAGGGGCAGCACTTGAAGGTACCCTGAGCTGTGCAGTGGTATTCAGTCTGACCCACTGAAGTGAACGCTGAAGTGCAAACACCTGAAACATTGTTTTACAGCACACAGAAATACACACATTCATCCAGGGCATATACCTACTGTCACCACAAGTGAAAATAGTGGTGTTCTGCCAAAGCTCAGGAAGCAGAATTCCCATTACATTGAAAGGTCTACAGACTCAGTCCTCTCCAGTTTCACCCTTTAAGTAGCATACTCCCCTAGTACTGGTTAAAATAATACCTTTAGGAAGTTTTGAGGGAAGATACCAACACTCCTCTCTGTGTTTTCTTTCTTGCCTTTATCTACATACTACTATTCAGTTGCAAGTGGTGTTACTACTAATACTACAGAAAACAGATCTTTGTAAATTCTCCACAGGTATGTGAGAGCAATGCAAGGGCACATGATTATATGGTAAGAGTAGGAAAAGCATGTGCTTGTAACAGAGGTTCCCAAGTAGGCACTTGCAAATGAAAAAGGACCTTAAAAATACACTTTTCTGATCTAACCTTTTTTTTTAATTTGTAGAACTTATACTTATTTGTAGAGATAAATATCTAGAAATATATATATAACAGCAAGTATATTTTCAAATAGGAATTATTTTCAACAGAATAATGCCATGAGTTCATTCTTAAACAGTGCACTTGCTATTCCAAAGCTGCTACACCGTGTAATCAGTATCATTAAAACATGGGTTAGACCTCCAAAATCACAGGAGAGATTTAAAAATAACCCCATATCTGATCTTTTTAGGCTTTGTACCTTTAGAAATCATGAGAAGCTTTTATCAAAAGCTGTAGGAACTAATTTTTTTAAGTGGAATCTGTTTTGAAAGTTCTTATCTGAACAGTGAACCCCAGGGATTCATATTCTAAGAAAAATATCCTAAGACTTGGGATGAAACAGCAAAATCCAGTAACAAGGCTTAGCACACAGTATTTTACTTATCCGCACTTCATAAATTTCTGAGTTAAACATCTACCTGCCTGAAAATTGTCATCCAGTAATTAGCAGACAAACTACTTTTATTTGCATACTTATTTTTAAGTTCAAAGATACACAATGAGGGTAATGAGATTTTCAATGAACCACCTTCTTACTGTGTTCCCTCAAATCACTGTTAATAGAATCAACAAATACACCCCAGAATCCTTGTAAATACTGAGTATGTACAAAGACGGCTAAGAAAAAAAATGTCCTCAAGATACCTGAAGTTATCAAAGAAAGAAATTATGTGGAAAAACACTGATATCAAAGAAACATTGACAGCAAATACTATGAAACAATCTGTTATTGAGCTAGTCAGTGAAGGGCAATAATGACATGACTGCTGCGGAAAAATAATTCCTCACACATTTTGAGTCCCATCCCAGGCAGCTGCTTGAGGGATCATCAAATACACTAACCAGCTCATCATGTTCTCTCCCCGCTATTCTCACAACTCCTTTAGCATGTCCTGTCACATTAACTTTTGTCTCTGATCCATGTTGTTAACCTCCAACTCTGAATTGCTAAATTTCAAGGACATGAGGTCTTGCGCACTTTTTCTTATGGTGACCCACATTCTTGTAATAATTCCCCCATAAACTTCCCAATCTATCTCATAATCCTTCTTGAAAACCCTACTTAAAATGCCTTAAGAAACATTTGGGCAACAGTGTGCAAAGATCACAGAATGTCATACAGACCAATAATGGTCCAGCACTTCCTTATATTCACTCAATTGCCTTTCCATTAGCTAATTTTAGACGCTCAGATCTCCAGAGGCTGCCTCATTGTTCTGTGTTTGTGTAGCACCTGGTCCTTGGTTTGGGCTCTTGCTTACTGGCAGTGATGCAAATAAATATTTTGACATACACATAAGATTTCTAAAGGCTCAAAAAACAAAAAGAGGAAAAAATTAGTTATTTTTAAAACTATCTTATGATTTTGAAGGTCTGACATGTTTTTAAGAACACTGACTGATGAAACCATTAATGCTGGTTTAAATTCAGTGTAGGAAGAAATGTTTGTACAAAGGAAGTACCCTGATTTTCATATCATCTGCAAGGGAGAGAGACCTAAACCATGGCATTTCACACCACTTTCTAGTGTTGTAGTCTACACATATCCACAAGCTTTTCAGTAATGTGTAGAGCTTGGATCTTTGGAAAATGTGTTCGTTATTTATTTCTTTAACAGAAGACCTTTAACTGCGTGGCTGGGTAAAGGAAGACAGTGACATTTTATTTAGTATTAATGGAAGGGATCAAGGAAGGGAGGGAGAAGTGTCTAAAGCTAGCAAGCAGTAAAAACCTAGAGACAAAATAGTAGTACCAGATCCCACACAAACAAACCTTGTTCATAGCTGTCCTATTAGCAAGTCGTTCCACTGAAACACTTATTCACAGATTCAAAGAATGGGGCTGGATGCTGAAATTAAGTGTTGCTCATAAATACCCAGAGGCCAGAGCAGACAGGTAGATAAGCCAGTATGATACTGGGAACAGAAAGTCTACTGACACTCTTGAATGTAACGGTGAGGGAGTAGAGAGCCAGGATAATAATTTATTGAGGTGTTAGAACTATAAAAGTGATGGAAGGGCTGAGAAAATACCCTTTCAGTGAGAGACGCAGGACTCGCACGCACTAATAAAAGTGTTACTGCAGAGTAACGAGTTGCCACATGTCAGTTGACCCACAGTCACCATCTGTGTAGTCAATCTTGGTTTGCAGCCAATGCAAAGCAATTCAAATTAGCTCTCCCTCTTCAAAAGAGGGGAGCTGATCAGCTTGATTTATTGAGAAACAAAACTGAGAAATTATTTCATTACAGTGTACAAGAATGCTCACAGGGAGAAAAGTCTGAGTTCTGAATAACTCCTTAACTTACTGAAAAAAAAATTGTAATAACAAGGAACGTCTGGAAGACATAGTAATGGTGACTAGCCATTGTCAGAAATCACTATCAGAAGCGGTGGATTCTCCAGCCTGCTGAGTCTATATATCAAGACAAGATGTTTTCTAGAAGGTTCTCCCAAGCACAAGCCTTTAGCTTCAGAAAACGGAGATCTCAATGAGTTGTGCAGGATATCAAGCAAAAAGGCCCAACAGTTTCATTGGGATGGGATTTTTTTTAGTCTATTGTTAAAGATCAGAAGGTATCACTGCTATAATCTAACCTAACCTGATGTGTAAATATGGTCTATAGAATTTAAAGGTTTGTTGTATGTTAATTTTATATAGTGCCGTATCAAACTGAAGATGGAAACACTAGATACTACATTGATATACTGCAGATCTGGACAAGACCTGATAGAATCAGGAGCCGTTGCAAAAGGTAAAAGTCTATTATTCCTTGTCTTTCAGACCCTGAATTTTTCACCCCTTCAAAATTTCTGAATGAATATGCCACATTGGAAGATATGATAGATAAAGAATGCTAGTTTGGGTAATAGTGTGGCAAGTATTGCTCTAAAGGTATCAACATCAGCTTACACAGAAATGAAAAAATAACATCACACATTTTTAGCAAAAATGAATATTCATACTCAATCTGGTCACAAATAGACTAACTCATTGTGTGACATACAAACATGGACCAGAAGTTTAATGCATTAGCACCAGGACAATTTATACCTGCATATGTCCTTATTGAAATATGAAATCTTAAGGAGAAGAGAGGTTTATAATATGAAATTATATGGAGACAAAACTTAAAAGGTAAATGATGGTGGCAATTTTTATAAGAGCAAATAAGTAACAATTAGAATGGAAAACCTAGTACAAATTAAAATAAGGAAAGAACACGCAAATAGTCACTGTTAATCTGCTTTGCTACAACCAGTAAAATGAAAATGGTTAACAAATTTAATCATTTATGATAAAGGAGAACTTTGTATACAGTAACAAGGATTGCAAAGGGCAGTAACAACTGGGTAGGCCTGTGGCTATATACTTGGACATTCCACAAGCTGCAGTAAAAGAGTACCTGCTTACTCATCTGAATTCCCCGGAGAGTTTTAAATCACAGCAATAAAGAATCACTTATAGAAAGCTAATAACTGTATCAACAGTGGAGAGTGAAAGAGCCACAGGAGAGTTTCTGGGCCAAAATACATACTTCCAAACCTTTCTGCACTAACAGGCTGGAAGTGCTAAGGGCTTGGAAGCCAAAAGAAACCACTGCCATGGATCGCATCCCCATACTCCCAACTCAAGCACCGTGCCAGGCAGGTGACACCGTGCCAATCTCCCTTCTGCAGTATCTGTCACTGCTGGGGCTGAGTTGTTGCACGTTCTGCCTCCATGAATCCTTGTGGCTTTACGTTAAAGAACAAAGCCTCTCCTCCTAACAATACTTCCTCTTCGAGTACAGCAAAAGCTTTCTAAGAATTTAGATGCAAACGTTACTTAGCCTAAAAGTATTTTCACATGGACCTCTTGGGAACAACAGCATTTCTCAACTTGTTTCTCCCCCAAAACTAGGCAGCGAACTTGTAAATCAGATTAAAGTGTTGAAATGTAAGATTATGAACTGTGAGAGAAGACTGTCCCTGCCACCTTCGGGCAGCCAAGGAGGCAACAAGAGCTGAGACCGGTCCTGTGAGCTTCCACCCGCCCCTCCTTGCATCAGGTAGGCATCGCACCTCACCTTCCCCTGCCCTTGGGTTTTTGTTATTGTTACACACGATCTTAATAACACGGCTGGATTTGTCCTGCCTGTTCCTGCAACCACCCAGCCGGTGCTTGCCGTTAGACCCCCTCCCTCACCCCCGTCTGCCCGCTTCTCCTCCCCGGCGGGGCTCGGGAGGGAGCCGCCATCTTCCCAGAGCGGGCGCCGGGGGGCGAGTGCGTGGCAGCAGGTCTCCTCCGGGTGTGCGGAGATCGAAGGGGGGGACATGCGGCCGCGCCTCGGCCCGCCTCCGCCCTCTGTGTGTGTGAGCGAGGGAGAAAGCGAGAGGGAGGGAGAAAGCGAGAGGGAGGGCGGGGTGTGGAGGCAGCTCCCGCCGCCGCCACCTCCCCCCTGCTCGCTGCTGGGCGTGTGCCCGGCCCCCGGTGCTGCGTGACCGCGCGGGGAGGAGGAGTGTGGGTGCGGGGAATTTCCTTGTGTGGCGACGGAGGAACAACACCGCTCCAGACGGCGGGGCCGCGAGGAGGGCGCTGCTGCCGCCGGTTGCTGAACGATGTGAGGGAGAGCCCCCCCCGGGCCCTCCTCTCCCTCCGGAGCCGCCTGCTTCCCCCCCTCCCCTCTCCCCTCCCCTCGCCCCACTCATCCCCGCCCCGCCATGCCGGACCAGATCTCCGTGTCGGAATTCGTGTCCGAGACCAATGAGGATTACAAGTCACCTACCGCCTCCAACTTCACCACCCGGATGGCCCAGTGCAGGAACACAGTGGCGGCCATCGAAGAGGTGAGCCCCGGGAGGGGAGGTGCGGCGGGGCGGGGAGCGGGCTGCGCAGCCCCCCTCTGGCCTGGCTGCCCGCCGCGGCGGCAGCAGAGAACAAGGCGCTACCGGCTCTGGCTCCTGCCGCTCCCTCTCCCTGCCCGGCCCCGAGGAGCGCCCTCGGCTGCCGCTGAGAGGAAATGGGGCTCGCTGGGGTGGAGAGGGGAAAGAAAAGGAGCGGGGGGGAAGGGCTGAGGCGCTGCTGCCCCCAGGCCCGTGGGGCTCGCGTTCCGCCCGCCTCCCCGCTCCTCAGCGCACGGCGAGGCAGGGGGGCGCTGGCCGCCCCCTACTCCCGCTTCTCCAAGCTAGGCGGCAGGGGAGCCCGAGCCCTCTTTTCTCTTCGCTCCCGACGCCCGAGGAACCTCGAGTCGGTCGGTTCCGCCCGTCCACCCTCCTACCTGGAGGGAGACTTAACTCTCCAGCCTCCCGGCGCTGGCCCTTCCGTAGCAGCGGCACCTGAACCGCCTCGGCCGCGCCGCGCCGCTTTCCCGCCTGCAGCCGTGTGGGGCTTGGGCTGTGGCAGCCCCGGCGGCACAGGAGGCTGGAGTATCTTTTCCCTAGCGTGTGTATGTGCCTGTCTGCCTCCCGGCACAGGTGGGATATAATCTTCTTCCCAGTCCCCGCACACAGAAATTTAAACACCGTCTTCCCCCACACCTCACTCGCTCGCCTCGGGCATATGCTTTAAGGTAGCTTTCCTTCAGGAACCGCTTCTCTAAGGTTGTGAGGCGATGCCTACTCTTCCCGGAGAAGCGAGAACACGCCGCCCCCGCAGCGGTGCCGGTTCACCCTCCCCGCGGTGAGCGGGAGCCTGAGACCCCTCTTTTTTTCTTTTTTTTTTTTTTTTTGTCTTCCCCCTCCCCCGGGCTGCGGATACTTCGAGTGAGCCGCTTTTGTCTCGCGAAGAGCTGTTTTGTGTCTTTAAAAATACCCGAAACGTGTGGTTGAACCTGATAGCGAGAGCCCTCCCTACCGCGGAGGGTGGCTGCCAGCGCTGGGGAGAGAGACTTTTCCCTCCTGTTTCAAACCAGAGGGAAATGTGGGACAGGTCTGAACACAGTGAGAGCACATTCCACATCCCAGTCGTATACGCACAATGAAACGAGAAGAGCCCGTGTAGCTTGATTCCTCTAGCAGCTTCTCTGAACTAACTCCTGTGAGGGGTGGAATCTTGCTTTTGGTGCAGATTAATTTGCTCCGTCTACCTGTTACATCAGTGTTTGGTTGATCTGTTTTGCAGTAAAACATGTATTTTAAAACAAGCCTCTTCAGTAAAAGGAATCTTGTGCCTTCTTACAAAAGAACTGCCACTAGCAATGGATTATTAACATGTCTAAAGTGAACAAAACCCAGGTTAGGTGTTTAAACACCCGTTTCAAGATCTTCCTGTTTTGCCAGTTCCCCAAACCACTAAAGCAAGCAGTTGAATTCCAAATAATCTGCACAGAAGGAATTACTGTTTTGTTCCTGAGGTAATTTTCTTCCCTGCAAGCTTGCACTTTAATGCCTGGATTTAATTATACCTTATTAACTTGATAGATAGTCTTAAGATCAACGATTTTGCATCAAAGACAACTTTTTCTTGAAGAATATTTATAATAGCAAATCACTTTAGTTGTTAGATAGAGCTGCTTAATAATCGATTACCACAAAAATCAAAAGTTAGCGTAAGCATTTGGAACAAAAGGAATTTTACTAGATTGAGAGATTTTTATTACAAGTCTCATAAGAATTGGTCTTTCTCTAAGCCTTGATTTCTGAAGCTGCATGGTTGCAAAAATGTCATTGTTTCTTAGAAAAAACATGCAAAAAGTTTTTGCTCTTCAGTTTCATGTCTTGATGATTGATGGCAGAACACTTTTAATGTATATATCTTAAGGTCTTTTAAGTGTTCACCTCAGTAAGTTGTGCCTTGAAAACCATTATGTTAGGAGAGTGGTATGGATTTAGAAATTTTAATATGGTGGATTCTTTTTTTTCTTAATCTGTGTGTTTGGCATTTGTTTCTGTGTTCGTTCTCTGATACACTACTGTCTGATTTTTGAAGAAACTCAATCAGTATGTTAAATTTTTGTGTATCTGCATATTTTGGGTATCGGACACTGTGCTAGCTTAGCGGCAAAAATAATCTTTTAGGTTAATGATGATAAAGAATGTGTCTGTGTCTTGGAGATCTAAGTGAAGTTTGCAAGGCAGGGGATGAGAGGTTGCACTGGCTATAGCTGTTCTTAACAGTATTGATCTGTCTAGCACTTGGCAAAATATCAGCACTTGCTGCCTGTTTGTGCTGCTGTCCTAAAGCATGTGTTGAAATGACTACTGATTTTTAAAACTGTGGGCTTTTTCAAGAGAAGCATCAAATTCTCACAGTTTCAAAACGGAAATCTTTGTTTCAAAGTTAGCCTCCTTCGGTTTGGAAATACTCAGGTCCTTTAGCCTGGTGTGCCTGGTTTTTCAGGTTAAATGTGATCCTTTGATAAAAGGCTGGCTGTAAATTGTGTAATAGAGAAGTTAGTGCTCAGTGCCTTTTTTCTAAAAGGCCAGGCAAGAACAGCTTCTTGTGAACTAAGACTTTGTAGAGGGGGCATGTAGAAATGTGCAGGCCGCAGAAAGAACCTGTGCGTTTCCAGTGTCACAGGTACTGTGAAGCATCGCTTTCCAGCGTGTGCTGCTCTGTTGCAGTAGACAGTAGGCTGGCTGCATGTGATTTAGGGAATGTGTTGCTCAAAACAGGTAATAATGAAGTTGAAGCCGTGCTGACTGCTGGCTTTGTGTATGCATTGATTTTAACAAGTGACTCTAACAGCTAGTTTATTAACTGAAGACAGTTTTAATTTTCCAGGATATTGTATACATGTATTAAATTGACAAATTAGCTGGTTAATATTGATACTTTGATGATGTCTCTTAAATGCTTTCCCCAGCAAATCTGGCTCTGGAATGGACTATGCAAGAAGTCAGCTTGAATCTTCCAAGCCTGGCACTCCTTTGGAGGGAGAGGCACAGGGGGAGGCAGTGCAAAAATACAGGAGGTGGAAGCTGGTGTGACTTGTTACTCTAAGCTCAGCTCTGTGCAAACACTGATACGTGTTTCCAGATCCCAATGGGAAATCTTTTGCACTTATCATTAACACTGCTGGCTACCAGTTTTGTAATTCTGTCTTAGTTAATTAGCAGGTATCTAATAGTATCTTAAAAGTATAGTTAATGAGGCCTTCCTTTTAGTGATGGAGTAGAAAGGGCTTGTTAAGTGAGGAAATCAATAAGATGTTGGACACTTAATATGTGTATAATGTTCCAGTTATTTCTCTGTGGGCAGTGGTACTGCCTTAAATCAGTGTTTTCTGAGCTTGTATTAACTGACCTCTGTCAGTTGTAGAATATTACTGATTTTTAGTATCAGTTGAAAACACCTTTTTTACCATTTTATGTGATTGCATATACTGATTACAGACCCTTGATAATGGCCTTTGAGATCACCAGAAGCACCTGCATTGCAGTTTGGTAACTGGTGCCTATTCAAACACTTGGAGAGTCTGATCCTTTGCTCTTGGTAGTGGAAAGGGGATTAGGAAAGGCATGTTTGTGGAACACAACGTGATTTCAAAGGAAAAGGAATCTCGTAATTTCTGCATTGTTCTCAGATTAGGATGTTGCTTAGCAAAATGTCGGTTAACTTTAGCTTCTGCTAAAACAAAATTACAGGTGAGGCAGTATATATCACAGGCCCTTACAAGTTACTGTTTAATCTTTGCACATATGATAGTGACTAAGATTAAACAAGTTTTAATTGATAGAGTGCAGAGCACAGTCACATGATGGGGGGAAGGGTTGCTTGAAATAAGTAATCTAACATGACAAATGCCGTCCATTGAGGTGACCATTTCTATTAAAGGTCCCAGGATCTAAAAATGTGTGGTGACCATTCTTAAACTATGAATGCTTAAATATCTCATTTTAGTACCAGCATTACTTAGAATATACCCTTCTCTCTTTTATGTGCTGTAAGTTAAATGAAATAGTCCCTAAACTGTAACGGAGCCGGCACAGTGGTCTTAATAGCTGTGATCGTTAAAGATTTTTAGAAATTGTTTTATAGAGATTTGATGACTAGAATCCAAGCGTGGCACTTTTTGCTTGTGGACCCAGAAAGGAGGGGGGGCTGTTGTGCAGGCAGAGAATATCAGACAGTTCATGTACTGAAGATGTTTCCATTTAAGTTGGGAGTTACAGTGCAAAGTTTGCCTTGCCTACTGAAACTTCATTGCATGCACAGATTTCTCTATAAAGGAGAATGGAAACACCAAGAGAAGTTTAATAGGTTACTGGAACACCCTTCCCAGCACAGTAGCACTTGCTACTGGGATGAATGTGTTGTAAGAAGTAAACAGGAGGACTGTGTGGTGGAAAGATTTAAAACATACAGCCAAAAGAAAAAGTATAGTAGTACCAAAGATGGTCTTAGTTCTCTGGATAGCAGTAGATTTTAATTGTTTGGGGTCTATTTAAAAGCCACTCCCCAAGAATTTATGTAAAATCTATAACAATAGCTTAAAGCCATAACTTGTAATTTCAGGTCTCTACTTGCCTTTGTTCTACAGGTCCTATTCCATCATGACTGCACCTCAATGGTTCTGTTATTTTACAGTTTAAAAGATTAAGCTGTTTTAATAATTTCAGCTCCTAGAAATGCAGAATATCATTTCAGTGTCAAGTCCTTTTATTCCTTACTGTCACTTACAATGCAAGTTTTTGTATCAGAAATGGTAACAACTTCTTGCCACCTAAGGAAATGCCACGGTTTTCAGCTGGCTTGGAGAGGCATAAAGGATTGATGCTTATTGAATTTCATTCCCTCTTGTGTGTTCAAATTGAGTAATTCTCCATTTTGGTTCTGCAAAGCTAACAAGGGCAACAGGTAATAACAGCTTGGTAGGGTGGGTGAATGTGAAACTGGATACATGTGTGTTTTTAAAATTTATACTTTCCCCATTATGTTTTGCTTGTTAGGTCTTTAGGACTGGAAATCTGTCTTCCTACATGATTGTGACTTGCTTTTGAAAGCTGTGTGAAGAAGGTGTTTTTGTATGCTTTCAGAAGCAGTAGGAAATGTCATGTATTGTGATATGTTCTGGGAAACTTATTACTATTATTTTTGTATTTCCTTATAATAAACTATATCTTTGTTCCCACTATAAAATGCTCTTTGGTAGAACATATTTTCACACTTTTCTTACCTCATTAATAAATACAGTTCCATTAATAGAAAACCCCCTTTTTCTGTTCCACTTTAGCTTCCTTTCTGGAATCATGATCTCTGACGTTAGCATCCAGAGAGGTTTCTGGAAAAGTCGTTATGAAACAAATGGCATGATGATTTCAAAAGGAGTGTGGGATTTTTTTGTAAGTTCTTTTTTTTCTCTTTGAGAGGAACATAGAGGATGAAAGTTGCAGAAATACAGGAGCTTAACTGTAGATCTTCAGCTGGAGTTTTGTGCATATTTTAAAATACAAATGTAAACCATAAAGCTTTGAAGTACAGGCAATGTGCAGTCACTTAAAAGAATTTTAAGCCATATAAATAGATTGCTGTGCACCTTGGTGCATCCAGTGATGCATCTGCTTCCTAATACCAAATGACCCATTCCCGATAGGAGGATCAGTGGGAAATATAGACATTTCTGAAGTATTTTACTAACTGTGGCTTTTGTCTTTTGATTTTTTTTTCCTCAGTGCTGCTGCATTTCTCAGAACTGCCTTACCTGAATTTAGTATACTTCATGCTGATGCTAAAAGAAAGTAGACATTGAAAGTGGCTAACTCTGCTCAGGTTTAACCCACCTTCACTTCTCATCTTCATGTTGTACTGTAATATTACAGCAGTGCTAGGTAAAGGTGAGGCTTTCATTCTGCAAGGCATTGATAACTCACAGGACAAAAGCCTGCTCCACAGTACTTACAGTCCATGTGTCAAGTGGACAAGGCTGATGAGTACAGGTGGAGGAATCCGAGAAAGCTTGGTGTGCCTGACTAGTTTAATGTATTTGTGGTTCATTTTAGTCGTATGCATTAGAGTAGTGTTTCTTAAATTTTTTAGTTCAACTCTTAAATATTTAATTCTTTTACAATTTGTACTTTTCCATGTGCCTGTGTGTGTATATATATATGTATACAGATCACATGCAGCCATTCCCTGTCTGAACTCCTGTACCCCAGCTTCTGAGCCTCCTCTTAACAACCCACACCCTGTCTGCCACATTTCTCCTTTGCATCTGAAATTCCAGAAAAGTTTGGCCTAGCCCCATTTAGGTTGGTTCTTCCCTCTATTGTCTTGGGTGTCAAGCTTCTCAATATTTTCTTGATGTTTATAGTCTCAGTTTCTTAAAACTCCTTTGCAACGGAGGTGGTTGGTGGTTTAGTCTGCCTCCATGGAGCTGCCTAACCTTGCCCCCTTTGCAGCACCCTTGGCCCAGCCCTGTCCATGGTACTAGAGCCATGGCTGGGGCTCAGATGGGTGTCATGCTGAGCAGGGCTGTCTCTCCTGGATGGGCTAGTGGCAAGTCTTCACTTGCCCTCAGTCCTCACTGGCTCTAAATGAATGTTGCTATAGAGGGAAGAAGAGATTTTTTTTCTCTGGGTGAAATCTGTCTGTAGCTTGTCCAGCTGTGGGGATATCTTTCTATGCCCTCAACCTATTCTATGTTCAGTGCTCTCTGTAGCTTAGAAGAGTTTGTGGATGCTATAAAACATAAGGGCTGGTAAGATAAATACCAACTGAGCATTGGTAGGAAAACATGAAGGTGTGGCTCTAAAGAAAAACGATGGGTGTTTGTTGCTGTAGTTCATCTGATCAGAGAGGGGGGGAAGTCATGAATGAACAAAAGATGATGGTGTTGACTACTAAGCGAGTCAAAGACTGCTGTCTTATATTTGATGCAAAGAGAGTGCTGGTTCGAGTATGGAGGGTGATTCATTGCATAGAAGACAAACTGAAAGATTTAGTATTGTGAGTGGATGTGGCTGAGGAAGACTGTATTTGTCAAGGACAGAATGTTGAAATAATCAAAATTAAATTATGAGATCATGGATAAAAACCTTAATTTAGAGGGAAAGGCTGTATTTTAGAGATATCATGTGCAGGAGGGATCTGCAGCTTTGATGGTAGGTTTCAGTTGAAGAGAACCTGTTGCTTGTGGTCTGTCTGCTAACACTGCAAGCACAGAGGAAAAGCCTAAGAGGAATAAGTAAGAGCTGTATTTCAGCCACATTGTGGTCAGGCATCTGTGACAACAAGCCAAGTTGCTGACTTTTACTGAAGGAAACTAATGTAAGAATTGCTGACTTAAAGGCAATCAGGTGCTTGTTGTGGATAATGCCTGACTTAAGCACAGAGGGTTAAAAAAAAGCAGGAATGAAGAAAGGAGGGGAAGTATTTTCAGCTAGGAAAAATTACTCCAGTGAATGCGGAAATGCAGACTGATGCTGTTAAATCTTACTCAGAGATTGCAAGTATCTCTGGATAAGTGGCAGGCTAGCAAATAAACTAGCTCCCCTTCCTGCTTTTAGAAATGCTTTAAAAATACTGTAAGCAAGTATTTACAGCAACTTCCACTTACATGGAGGATGACAGTACTTTCATGTTTGCTTTAATTTTTTAAGTTGTAGCATAGTCAGATGTGCAAGAACTTTGGAGGACACATTTCTCCTCCCTTTCTTAAACCCAGCTGGAAAATGTAGATCAAATTACGGGACAAACAGAAGTTTGGTGAAAACTTGAAAATTGCTGAGTATTAAAAACTGAGTATTGCTGAAGGTAGGATTGTTTCTCCCTCCCACCCCTCCCCACTCTTTTCCCCACAGTCTCATGTTTGTTAGTGCCAAACTCAAGCTCTTCTGTATGCAGAACACTTCCTGTATGTGGCTGCTCTTGGTCAGAAATAAAAGCTGGAAGAGTTTTGGTATTAGATACCAGATTTTCTGTGATTAAGATGACCACCAGCTTCTTTCACTTGAACTAAATCCAAACTTCTTTCATGAAGTTTACATCAATGTGAGGATTAAGTGGAGACATAAATTTGACTAAGAAACAACAAAATGGGAATGCAAGAAACAGTAAAACTCAGAAAGTAATGACAGCTGAAATGTTTTAAGACATATTATGAGGATCAGTCAAAAGTGAAGAGCAAGAAAAATGGAATCTGAATTAAAGAAAAATTGAGAGTCAAGAGTCATCCCAAGGCAGAGACACTATGATGGCATACTAGGAGTGGCAGGTTAAGGACTGACATGTAGACAAGCTTTAAGCAGGGGATAAGGAAATGCATAAAGAGACTAAGGAAGTTCAGAGGAATCAGAATTGACAGGAACTGGGAAGGAGGGGGGAGTGTGGCAGTGTTTATGCAGGAAGTAGGATGAAAACACCAGGCGTGGAATGTGGAGGGGGGGCTTATGTGAGAAGGATCAGTACAGTCAGGAGGCAGGGACAGTGGTGGGGGAAAGTGGATAATGGTGATACCATAGCTACATCCTACGCTCTAGTTTAGGAGAGTGGAAGAAGAGTCCTGCATGTTACATATCCAGAAAATGGGACACAGTACTAAGTATTGTGCAGGCTTTATTAACTGTTGTGTATATCTTAATTTTATTTGGAAAGAGAAAATAATTTGCCTTATGTGGGAGAATGTATTGATGGAGGAACTGAGATACAGCCCTGTTTTTCTTATGAGCAATGCTGCTTAGCAGGAAATAAACTTGGGTAGTATGATTCAGTACTTTTCATCTAGAGTAGCAGGCTTTGTTTTCAAGTGAGTAGGTATTGGACAGAATTTGAGAAATTTGCTTGTTTTTATATGGGAACTCCATTTCACAAAAATTATTTATTATGGAAGTGACATCTGTGCAGAGAAGTGTATTTCTTTGGAGTATATTCTTGAAGAGGTGACTGTAAAAGTTAATGTGAAAGAACCTGTAGTATAAATTCTGGCATCTGACTTGTTAAACCAAGAAGACATAGGAAATTGAAAGGGAAGGCTGAAATTCTGCTCCTCATTGTCTTGGAGCAGTATGTTGTATAGAACCATCTGCTGTTTGTGGACCCCTCAGCTATCCCTGATTAAAGATCAGATTATCAGTGTAGTTCTAGTCTGAAATCTATAATTCTGTCTAGGCATTATGCTAAGTATGTGTGTAGATATATCAGAACAGCTGAAGTGATTGGAGCTGAACAAATTACTTTTACATTGCTGAAAGCTTTGTTCTACATTTAGAAGGCATATAGGAAGGGGAAAAGAGTAGTGAAGTGATGTGAACATTCAAACAGATTATTTTCTCATATTTTATAGTTTCTGTTCTTTCTTTGTGAAAGGTTTCTTTCCCAGGACATACAATTTCAAGGAAACTTTGACTGTGTTCTAGGGAAGTCAACTTAAATGCATTTACTAATCATTTTAAGACCCTTTAATCAAACTGGCCACAGCAATAGGAGTGGGAACTTCCTTAGCATGTGCAAACACAGAGCAGCCCCTGTTCTGTTGTCACATACAAAACATGCAGTATGGAGTCTTGCAAAGCACATGTTTTTAATCATTTGTTTGTTTTCCAGAACTGTAGGTGTATGTTATGCAACAACAGGAAAAAAATACCAGCAGAGTCCTCCTACACTTTGAGCTCCATGTAGACTAGATTGAAGTAGCAATGGAGTAGTAAATCTTTTCTGAGCTGCCTCTTTGTTTGCTTTATTTGTTGTTTTGCTTATTTATTTCTCTTCTGTGGCTTAACTGCTCTGGGTGTGGATTACAAGCTTTTCATATAAGTATTTCCAGTCAGTCTTCTTGGTGCTAGTGATGGTAGTACTTGCCGCTGCTTTCTCTGTCCTCTGAGCCATATGGATGCGCTTATGGTGCTTGGTTACATACAGATTTAGATGTTTGTCTCTTCAGATTCAGTAGCTGTTTCCTGATTCTTTTAAGAACACAACGAAAGTGTTAATAGGCCTGGATCTACTTCTCTGTTCTGAACTGCTTCAATTTTAAATGCAGAAGTTGTTCAATGTTTTGTCTCAGGTAGCAGCTGTATATGACTTTACCTTCCTAATACTCAGTGGTATAGGGAAGTACTGTTTACTCCATTTTATTATACTATGTATGTGAGCTCCCTAATTATTTTGGTAAATGTCAACCTTGTTTGGGTGGGGGGTGCTGCTTTTATTTTTACATAAAAAATTATATAAATGTGTGTTGTATGTGCTGTTTGGTACACTAGTAATTGTGTGACTTTAAGACTCACATTCCTAGGAAGCTGCCCTCAGTGACAGGAGTGCCCTAACTGTTAATTTTAGTTATGCTTAAAGCTGTTGAAATTCTAGCAGAATTTTATGAACCTGGTTTTCAAGACTATGATAGCATCTTGAGATTTCTCTATTTGGACCCCTAAAATGATTGACAGTATGTGACAGTTTGGATGCAGTCTTTCATTTGAAAACAAATTCTCAAATGGAAATTCGTAGAATATTATGTTTATGCATTTAGACTAGAGAACTCATACTGATAACTACAGCATAATAAAGCATCAACAAAATGAAATTAGTGCAATTTTTTTCCATTTAACCAGAAGAGGAAGATACTGATGTTATCAAATGTTTGATTGCCATGTTAGCTAATCTTGTATTTGAATTAGCTGCTGTTAATTATACTATCAAGCAGTTAGTTTATAATGGGGGAAAATGTATTGATGGTGAGAGACCATGCAGAAATTTTTCAGAGGTGGTATACTGAATTGTAGAGAGGTTGGAGTGAAAACCCCAGGCTGAAGTTTGGAAGCCACTGTAGAATAGAAATGAATTTGTAGTGTTTCAAGAGAATATTAGTTTTAGCATTTAATACTGGGGTTTCATGTGAGAACTGGTGAATGAAACTGCAAGGTTATCTATACAAAATATATTAAATTGGAAACAACTTGTCACTGAAGAAAACTAAGATGTAGTAATTAATATGCCACCAGTATTAGTGGTAGGTGCCTTTCATAAATTTCTACCCTAATAATAGAGGTCATGTCTGATGTATTGCTTTACCTCTGCTTATCCAAATTTTGGCAGTTGGCTCAGTGTTTCCCTAGGAATACTTGTTTCATTTGGAGTGATTTGTCTTTGTCTCTTGTGGAGTCATCTGCCATTCTTTATTATTGGGGGTATGGTGTCCTGAAAGTGCCAGGTCTGTCATGAACTCAGTGAAGTTTGTGTGCCTTTTATTCCCTTTAAGAATGGCCACCTCATTCTGCCAAAGATGTTGTAATGCTGGTTTTATGATTTCTGTTAAGAAGTTGTCAGGGGCCTGTTAAGACAAGTTTGATTGTGCTATGTTGCTGTAGACTTTTCTCTTTTCTTGGTTAATTTCTGGTCCTTAGAGTTATTGGATAAAGAAAGAAGATTTAAAAAAAAAGTCAAAGGAGTGCTGGATGGGGAGGGATAGGTCATTTTGTGGCATCCAGTTGATGGTGGTGTGCACACCACAAAGATTCTGAGTTTTAGGGTACAGTAAGTGTATTGTACATACAGAAAGCTCACTAGCTTATCATTTTAGAGAGCTTGCAACTGGGATGTCTGCCTGGTTCAAGTAGAGGGTTTGAAGACAACTAAAAACAAATTAGATCATTGATAGAGGAACTTCTGAGTATCTGGGAAGTGTTACATTTGTTGATTACTCCCATATATAACTGAAAATTCTCTATTCAAAAAGCTTGTCATATGCAGAATAAAAGGGCATTATGTTCTGCAGAGATTAATTCTTGTTGGCTCTGATGGTGCATAAAAGGATTTAATACTAGGGAAAAGAGTACTGAATTGAGAAATCTGCAAAAGGAAAATCCCATCAGCCCAGCTCATCGTAAAAGCTGTTGAGCGATACAGGGTGAGGATCAGCTTCTTCCAACAGCTGGGCTCCGAACCATGAAGGGCTTTGATGAATGCTGACAGCAGACAGAATTGCAAAAACAGGAAGCTGGAGAAAAGGCTCTTGCAGGCTGAGGACCAGACAATTTTGACATGGGTAAAGTGATGGAAAAGTTTACTTGGCTGTCAAGGAGATTTGTCACTGAAGCCTTATTATCTGTGTTACTTTGTTTTACATAATGATACGTTTTACCACCTTGAAGTATGTAATACTAAATACACGGATGCGGATATCAGGAATTGGCTAGTGCAACTGGAAAATTAAACAACAACTAATAAATAAGGGAGTTTTATTTACACACCCTTTGTTTCAAAATGAGCCATGTAAAGAGTAAGAGCACCAAGTCTGTTATATTGCTTATGAGATCTCTAAACTCCAGTCATCTTGCCTTTGAAAGCAGAAAGCTGGAATGTTGGCGATGAAATTATGAAAGGGGAAGTAAAATATTTTTTAGTAAAGAAAATGTTTAGTGCAGGAGGTGGATGTGTTCTAGAGAAATAGTTAGCATAAGTGGCCTCCGCTCTTTCCTCATAGGCAAGAGGTTTCATTATATAAAAACACTCGGTGCCTGCTCTTCCCCCTCACCCCCCCCAAGTATCTGTTGCATTTCCAGCTTTATGTAACGAGGGAACTTTGTGGAAATTAAAGGATTAATGCAAAGATACAGCACTTTTTTCATTCATTGCACAACAGTATCAGGTAGTGACTTGTGTTAATGATACAGCATTTTGTAGACTCTGAACCTGACTTAGCATTTCTCTTTACTGAGAGAAGCGGCTTGTTTGAGAACTCAGATTTTCAGGCATCACTGATTTGTTTTAATAAAAAAGTCATAGTACAAAGTCATCCTGCTTAAGTGTGGTTTTGTATATAACATACAGCTGTGTCGGATTTTCTTACCTATTACATTTGAAACAGAGTTACCTTTTGCTTTGAGGAAACTAATACTTGTATTACCTCTGCTCACAGTGCTTACCCTTAGCTGTATTCACAGTAGGTTAGAGCCAAAATGTTTACTGCATTTTTCTGCCAGATAGACTATTGCTTGTTTAAACAGATTGCCTTGGCGTCGGGCCCACAAGAACCACAAACCCAGACGCTGGAGAAATAATGCTTGTGTGGAAGGGGACTTTACAGAGACAATTCTGCCATAAACCCTGTCCTTTTTACTGTGTGTCTGTGTCTCTACCTTCATAGTCTCATAAGTAGACAGGTCTTGTGCTTAAGAGCTTGTTTATCACAAATTAACAGTCATAGCTACTGTAGAATCTAAAGTTCTGGAATATTTCTTCACATACACTCTCTAAATAAAGTAATTACCCAAAAAAGAAAGTTTTAAAAATTATTTGTCTGTTAGAATATGTTCAGGGGCTAGAATGCCTTGTGCCAGAGTATGCCTGTGAGGTTTTTTCCACCCTTTGTATCATTCCCTCCCTGAATGTGCCAGGTGATCAGTGGAAGGAAACCAGAGAGGATTTAGAAAAGAAATTTATACATGGAAGGAGGAAATGACAGGAGAATGGAAAGAGGATTTTGGAGGGGGATGACATAATTTAGGAAGTTTTTTTTACCACCTTCTGTAATAGGAAGGTGGATTGAGACCAGTGGTGTAGACAGTTCATTTCTGATAGAAAAATAACAAAGTTGAGATAGAATGTCTGTGGATATCTCTGATCTTTTGAGTCAGAGGATTAATTACAGCGAGTATCAGATTGCCTGTAAAGATACACCAGAAAAGTCACACAGGTGTGCCTGTTGGGTATGAGTATTCAGAACTCTTTTTTGTTACTTTCTAAACAAGGCCAATCCAGGAGGGCAGAAGAGCTGATTCTTGCTGTGCTGTCTCTTTTTCGTTTTTCACTAATCAACCAAGTTTCTTCCTGTGTCTTTTTGGGGAGGATGTTCCTATTTGTGTTCAGGATCTGTGGCAGCCTCTGGCTTTCACACTTGTTCTGAAATACTGGAATGGGTGAAGTACAGAAGGGTTCATCAGGCTACTTACAGCCACGTTTTAATGCAAAATGCTAAAATGGAGACTGACATCAGATTTCTGTTTTAAAGATATAATGGTTAATTGTTTATATTGGAAGTAACTCTGATAATCACTTGTATTTTTGTCAGTTAGATGGGTGGTATGGGGAAGAACACAGAGGTTTCCAGTGTCCCGGATTATTTTTCAAATTACTTGAGGATTTATTTCCCAGAATTTTGTTACTGCTTTAGCAGTATTTCTGAGGGAGGTTTTTTGTTGTTCTTGTTTCAAGTAATTCTTTATTTCTTTAAAAAAATAATTGAATACTTTGAGACTTTTCACAAATTTGGATCCAGTTCTACGAATATTTTCAGCTAAACCTCTATCCAAATCACCATAAATGTGAAATAGTTAATTTTAGCTTCTCTACAATAAAGCTGCTGTGGGTAAGAAGAAAGGAATGTATGAGAGATTTTCAACTGCTTTAAATAAGAAATAGAGCAAAGATGATGGCTGCCTCCTTCCCCTTCCTCCCTCGCTACTTCTCACAGTGGGCCACCGAGCTGTCATGGAGGCACTCTCACTGAGCTGTGACAAGGCGAGTTGTTTTTTTTCTTTATCTTCTCTGGAGTTAGAAAACTTGGGCTTTTTGTTTCTCTTGAGGACAGCCTGTTGGGCTATGCAGTGGTTCTGGTTGCAGATCTCTCAGTCTTTTTAAACTGATTACTGGAAACTGGGAGATTATCCTGGGGAAGGATGTGTACGTGCTTTTCTTTGCTTGCTGCCTGAAACATCTGCTGTTGTCCAGTACCGATGAGGATATCAGGTTAAATGGGGTGTTGATCTGACCCAGGATGGCTATTTCTCAGTTTCTCTACAGCCAAATAATTAATTTCTGGGCCACAAATATAAGGCACTGGTGTAAGGGCACTTGCATAAAGACCCAGACTTCTGCCGTGAGTTTGGCAGAAAAGATGCTTAATGAACATCTAACCACTAGAGTCTGGGGACTTGCCATTTATGCTGCTGCTGCCCCGTTTTTCCCCATATACTTTGGCTCTGTAAAATGTGCCAAAAGCATCTTCAGGATGTCCAATTACTCAGTTTCTCTCTTTCTGCTTTTTTTCTTCTCCAATTAAATATGGTAAAAATAGAACAGTTTGTTCCCCCCACGCACTGAAAAGAGCAAATAATAGATTCATTTGTTGTGCCAGACTGAAATGTATTAAATATATTTATTAATTTGAGCCAACATCCCTTCTAAAAGGCAGAAGCCTGTATATTGCATAGATCTATGTAGACAATAGAGATTTTTTTTTTAATTGATGCTGGTTTTGAGTTTGGGTTTTGGTTTGGGGTTTTTTTTGTTGGCTTGTTTCTTTCTTCTTCTTTTATTTTTCTTAACAGCAATGATATGTTTGAACATTATATTTCCCAGTGGGCTTAAATTGTTCTAGGCATTGTGAGATAGACTTTAACAGCTTTGTTATTATTATATTGAAGACAGTTTGTGGCATGTGAACTAGGATGTAGAATAACATTTCAGGAAATTTCAGTTACCTGACTGATTTCTTTCTGGTAAGACAGGTTTACTTGTAATTAGTTGGCACATTTTATTGCTCAGAGCAGAAAGTTTGGAAGTGGTTAAAGTGGAAACTGGCCTTTGACAAGTGAAACTGGACCTTGTTCCTACATGAGTGACAAAGCTTTGCTGCTGATCACTGGTAGTCTTCTCTCTAGCACTTATTTTAAAACCTTTGTTTTCTGTTTATTCTAGTGTGCTTGTCCCCTTCTCTAGTATATATATTGCAGATATGTTTGTTGCTAAATTTTCGTTAGGTATATAGAACTTTAATATATTTTGTGTAATGATTTGTATTGCTGTTTCTACACTCTATATGGGCCTCAGGAATGCATTTACTTTGTTACTGTAATTTTGAAATTTTCAACCTGTGGCGCCTCAAATACCTGATGCTTTTATTACTGAATACCTTGTGGAAAAACATATTAGCAGCATGTCCAAAGAGTATTTCTGATGGGTCCCAAAATGTTAGCCTTAACCTGCTAGGAAAGAAACAACACGAATTAGAATAGTTTTTAAAAAGCCACATATTGCTGGTAATTTTAGGCTTGGGTTTTTTTTTTTGGTGGTGTTTATGATTATGTGTGGTAAATGCATAGAGAGATAAAGTAATTGAAGATACAGGGGCAAAAAAGGAAAATTATGCATTTGTTCAAGTGCAGCAAATAAATTTTGACACCTTTTGTTACTGTTTACACTGTGTAGCCTTAGGTTGTAAGGTAAATGAGTTTTTAAACTAAGTAGTATTTCTATGCCATTTTAAGAGGTTAGCTATGCATTCTGAAGAATACTGTCGTGGTTTTGCCCCAGCCGGGGGCCGCACCCCACACAGTCGCTTGTACTTTTAAAAGGAAGGAGGAAGGAAAGTTGGGGGAAGGGGAAAAAAGGGAAGGAAGAAAGGAGGAAAAGAAACCACAACCTAGAAACCAGAACCACGCAGGTTGGGATAAGGATAGTTTACTAAACAATAACAGAAAACTAGATATAACAATAACATAAGTTTAAAGCACAAAATAGATGAAACTGGTGATACACAATGCAATTTCTCACCAAACCACACAACTCAGGCCGCACAGCTTAGAGCCCGTCCCGGACAACCCAACCGTCCCCAGAAACTGCACGTCCTGGCGTTGTCTCCCCCTCTTCCCCCCAGTCCCCCCTTAAACCGAGCATGACGTAACTGGCATGGAATATCCTCTTTGGCCAATTCGGGTCACCTGTCCTGGCTGCGTCCCCTCCTTTCTCACTAGTAAGGTAGTATGCAGAGCTGAGAAAGGTACTTGATTGCCCGGCAACAAATTGGAAACATCAGGGTGCTATCAGCACTATTCTCATGCTAACACCCAAACATGGCATTCCATCCACTGCTAAAAAAAAAAGTTTAACTCCATCATAGCTGAAACCAGGACATTATCCACCCCTTATTCCATACCATTTACGTCATGACCAGATCCAACAATTTTCTTTGGGTACAACCAGTTTCGTGTTTCACACACCCATATATGTATGTACACATATATGCACACATACGTGCATACAGATCTTATTCCCTCAGTCTGTGAATCATCCCTCTGAAGTTGTTGAGTTCATTTAGTCCATGATTTTCAGGCTCCATTTGTCGTAACAGTTTCTCAGGATAATTGTATGTTCCATTGGCTCGTTGCATGCTGCATCTCAGGCTCTTGGCTGATACACCTGGCATGGTCCATGCTCATAGTCTGTGGGTCAGAGTTTATTTTCAGAGGGAGAAAAAAAAGTTCTTGAGAGGCCAGGCTTTAGTTCCATCATCATGGCACTCATTCTTCATTAACTTGTATGACTCCGGCTATAATGCTATGGTACAACATACAGCAATCATAACAATAATGAATATACAATAATGGGTTATTTGGCAATTATTATAATTTCTACTCTATTAATTATATTGGCTATTCTCACCCAAAATCAAATCCCCTTGAGGTACGCATTCCTGCCATTTTATTCCTAAAAACTGGATTTCTCGCGTAGGCCCCTTGACTTTACTTCGTTTTATAGCAAAACCGGCTTCTAAAAGGATTTTAATTACCCTGTTTCCTTTTTCAAAAACTTCCTCTGCTGTGTTGCCCCATACAATGATGTCATCAATGTACTGCAGGTGCTCTGGTGCTTCACCCTTTTCCAGTGTATTCTGGATTAGTCCATGGCAGATGGTGGGGCTATGTTTCCACCCCTGGGGCAGACGATTCCACGTGTATTGGATGCCTCTCCAAGTGAAAGCAAACTGTGGCCTGCACTCTGGCGCCAGTGGGATCGAGAAGAAAGCATTCGCAATGTCAGTTGTGGCGTACCACTTGGCTGCCTTCGATTCCAATTCATACTGGAGCTCTAACATGTCTGGCACAGCAGCACTCATACCTGGAGTGACTTCATTTAGGCCACGATAATCTACTGTCAGCCTCCACTCTCCATTGGACTTCCTCACTGGCCATATGGGACTATTAAAGGGTGAGTGGGTTCGGCTGATCACTCCCTGATCCTCCAGTTGACGAATCAGCTTATGGATGGGAATCAGGGAATCTCGGTTAGTACGGTATTGTCGTCTGTTCACCGTCGTCGTAGCAACTGGCACTTGCTGTTCTTCACCCTTCAACAACCCCACAACAGCAGAATCCTCCGAGAGTCCAGGCAAGGCACACAATTGTTCAATTTCTTCTGTTTCCAAAGCAGCTATTCCAAAAGCCGATCGGTACCCTTTTGGGTCTTTAAAATACCCTCTACGTAGATAATCTATACCTAAAATGCATGGAGCTTCTGGACCAGTCACAATGGGGTGTTTTTCCCAGTCCTTCCCAGTTAAGCTCACCTCAGCCTCTAGCACAGTTAGTTGTTGGGATCCCCCTGTCACTCCAGAAATACAAACGGGTTCTACCCCTTCATGATTCGATGGCATTAGAGTACACTGGGCACCAGTATCCACCAGAGCTTTGTACTCTTGTGGGTCTGACGTGCCAGGCCATCGGATCCACACAGTCCAATAAACCCGATTATCCCTCTCCTCCACCTGGCTGGAGGCAGGGCCCCTCTGTTGCTGCTGATCATATTTGTTTTCCACTGGTTGCATAAAGGACTTAGAGGTCCCTTCAAAAGGATCAGGCACATCAGACATATAGGTAGGCCTTCCAGTTGGTCTAGGGAACTGCCCAGTAGAAACTGGTGCAGCCTTCTTCCTGGCAGAATCTCGTTGTGCGAATGTTTTACCCCGCAGCTCATTTACTCGTGCTCGAAGGGCTGAGGTGGGCTGCATATCCCATTTCCTCATGTCCTCTCCATGATCAAGCAGGTAAAACCACAATGTACGTCGTGGTGTGTATTCTCCCTCTTGGAACGATGGACGCTTTCTCCCAGTAGCTGCAACATTGCTCCATACGGGTTGGGAGTTGAACACATTGTTGTCAAGTCGTTGAACCAGTTTCTCTACTGCTGCAATGACGGAGAGGGAAACATTGTCTTGGTATTTCCGGAGTCGGCAGGCCACCTCATGTACGGTTGGCGGATCCATATCATTCCAGTCAATTGCTGCCAGTGAATTGGTATACCCTGCTGGTGCACTTCGTACAACCTTACGCCACTTATCTGGAGTGCATAGGACTTCATCGGGATCAGCGGGAAGCCGTGAATTGTCCAGATCATAATAAATTATCTCCCGTACAGCTAATTCTCTCAGGTGCTGGACAGATGTCTCTATGCTGTTACACTTGGGCGTCTGGCATGTAATATATTCCTTTATGGGATATCTTTCCTGCACACTTGACAGTAGTCGCCTCCAGAGGCTGAGGATTTTCGGCCTCCTCCCAATTGCTTTGTCAATTCCTCCTTCTCTAGCTAGGGATCCCAACTGCTTGGCCTCTCTGCCTTCTAATTCCAAACTACTGGCCCTGTGATCCCAACATCGGAGCAACCAAGTGATAATGTGCTCACTTGGGTGGCGAGTGAAATCTTTTCGAACCTCACGCAGCTCACTCAGAATCAGGGATCGGGTAACAATCTCTGGTTCTGCCTCATCCTGATATCCTCGAGATGATCCCGGTTGATCATCATCCTTATCCGTCACTATGCGAACTGGTTTCTTTGTGCCTTTCCTCTTTTGTACGGGAGCAACAGACACTGGTGTGGATTGGTTTTTCTGATCATCTGCAGTGTCTGCTGTAGAGATTACAGTAGCTGCAGTGTCGGTCACAGGGGTTGCAGTAGCTGCAGTGTCAGCCCCAGTGGTTGCAGCAGCTATAGTATCTGCCAGTCTGTTTCCTTTCCCTTCTCCCTGACAGTGCTGACAGTGCTGCCTGCTATCAAGCAGTGTTTGATAAATAGTGGCCAGAGCCCAGCACAGTGCAGTAAGGTGTCCATCTCTGGGAAACCTACAGCAATTTTCCCTTAGGTATGCAGTCACTTGATCGGGGTCTTGTAGCTGTTCAGGAGTGAAATTCCAAACCATCGGGCGTGAGAAAGTACCTAGGTACTCGCCCATACTTTGCCACATGCCCTGCCACTCGTGATTATTCTGTCTCGGAGAAAGCTCTTCAGTGGTATTCATAAACCTATGCTTGATATATAACAAAAACTGAACCATCTGCACCAAACCTACCAATAGCAAAATGCTAGTTTGAATATCCCAGAGATATTGAAGATTTTCAAAAACTGCCCTAAGAGCTGTTGTATTTAGCCCAAAGGAAAAGGAAGCAGTGCCCCCACCATACTGGCTGCTGTTATTAACCCCTCCCTGTCCAAAGAATGGACAGGACAGCAAAACCTCATACAAGTACCAGCTTAAGCTCATGATCATCGATATTATTGTATCATAGACCGATATCATAAAATACACTATAATGAAGTATGGGAACAAATACGGGAGCAGCAGACCTGAGAGAGTAAAGAATCCTGCCAGGATTGTATACAGCATGCGGTGGTTTTGATGCCACAGCCTTGTGAATAAATACCACAGCATCGTGATCAGAGATTGCTTAAACAACAGTGCTTATCTTAATTGAGATAGTTAGGGTCAGATCTACCGTTATCCCAACCGTTCGTGCCCCACGTTGGGCGCCAAAATAACTGTCGTGGTTTTGCCCCAGCCGGGGGCCGCACCCCACACAGTCGCTTGTACTTTTAAAAGGAAGGGGGAGGGAAAGTTGGGGGAAGGGGAAAAGGGAAGGAAGAAAGGAGGAAAAGAAACCACAACCTAGAAACCAGAACCACGCAGGTTGGGATAAGGATAGTTTACTAAACAATAACAGAAAACTAGATATAACAATAACATAAGTTTAAAGCACAAAATAGATGAAACTGGTGATACACAATGCAATTTCTCACCAAACCACACAACTCGGGCCGCACAGCTTAGAGCCCGTCCCGGACAACCCAACCGTCCCCAGAAACTGCACGTCCTGGCATTGTCTCCCCCTCTTCCCCCCAGTCCCCCCTTAAACCGAGCATGACGTAACTGGCATGGAATATCCTCTTTGGCCAATTCGGGTCACCTGTCCTGGCTGCGTCCCCTCCTTTCTCACTAGTAAGGAAGTATGCAGAGCTGAGAAAGGTACTTGATTGCCCGGCAACAAATCGGAAACATCAGGGTGCTATCAGCACTATTCTCATGCTAACACCCAAACATGGCATTCCATCCACTGCTAAAAAAAAAAGTTTAACTCCATCATAGCTGAAACCAGGACAAATACTCATATGAACACCGTGTTTGGTAATAAATTTCCTAACATTCATGTATTTTAAGCCAAATTTGTTGTTTATTTAGAAGTCTCGTGTCAAGAGAACAAGATCAATACCAGGCTAATGTGTTTTCTACTTGTCAAACAAGTGATCTCTATGATGTCTAGATACGTTGCAGCAGCACCATGTAGATTCTCGCATAAAAAGTAATTTACCTTAAAAATGGTTTCACAAGATGAATAGTAGAAGTCACATACAAGTAAATGAACAGAAGACATAAATACTGTGTTTGGAAAAATACTGCACTGACAGGGATGCTCAAGAAGGTCACTTTTGAGTTTATGTTTCAGTTCATACTCCATAATACTACTTTTACAAATAGTGTAGCTTCTTTTCTAATGTACTGTATAGAATTTGGTTGTTGTTGTGTGTCCCCCCGATTGCCCCCTCCTCCTTCCCGAAATGAAAGCTATATGTACTGTTTTTAACAAGAGAGAAGTCTGAATGCTCATCACTAGAAACTGCATGGGACTGCGAAGTGATTTATATGGCCTCTTTGACTACACTGTGTTGAAATAAACAGATGCCAAAATCAACAGTCATGCAATAGAGAGGTTTTTTAAAGTCAAAACTAGGAGCATTACAATAGAGGACAAAACCATCCCACAATGTGAATTTCATGGTCACTTTCCTTCTGGCTTGAAAGTTCACTGGGCATTTTAAGTGGGTAAAAAGAAATGCTGGAATCAACATCAGAAGCCTTTTTAAATTTCACTCCTTCTGACACTATGGCAAGTGCACAAAGCAGTTGAATTGGAGGAGGATAGCATTTTGGCACGTGTGTGCATTGGTGTAGTATGTGTGTGTGAAACAAATACAGGATTAGAGATTCAAAATATAGTAAAGCTACAGCTATATTTCAAGTGATTTCTGAGTGCTAAAATTTGGACAAAGAAAAGGATTTAAAAAATATGAAGAGCAGTACTAAAGACAAAGAGCTGGTATGTTCCAAGTTTTATGCTGCAATAACTCCTTTGAAACACCAGTTATGAATAAGCACCGGTGTCTTTCAGTTAAACAAAGGCAATGTCCCCCTCCCCGTTCTTTGGTCTGTAAGCAAGGTGAAAATTCTGCATTAAAGACAGAGTTTTTCAATATTTTGTCCATTAATTAGTCTGCAGGTATACATAGCCACTTGTAAATACAGCATCATCAAAAGATTTCGCAAAGGAATGTGGGACTAGAAAAACCTACAGGAGCAAGTCCAGTTTCTTACCACATAGGAAACAACGTAATAATCTTTCTTAAATTTATTCAGGTCCCTCTTAAAATGTCAAGCTATCTGTTACCCTTTATCTCCTGTTTGGAAAGCTTTCTAGAACAGGATTTGTCTTTCCCAGTTCCTGATTGTACCTTGTTCAGGTACAGCTTTTACTCAGCTGTGACATTAATTTTTAGCTTAAATATTTTGTGGTGTTAATCCCGTTTTCTTCTTTGTTACTGCCAGTAAGGAATTTGGGTAGGAGCCTCCATTCAGGAGAGAGGAGGGTACCTACAGCCTGTCTGTCACGGTAACTGAACAAGCACAAGATATAGACAATTTGTGCCAAACTAGCCAAATAAAGTCAAATTGCTTAGATAATAGCCCAAACACTGGGGATCATTTCAGGAAGGCAGCCTGTTCTTCCTACATTTTGTGCTTTTTAATTTTTAAAATGTGTTATTTAAGCATTTTGTTCTTTTTTACTTATTTATATTTATGTAATGGGCACATTCCAGTTCCCTGTAGCTCTCTGCTTGAGCTAGCCAATTTGAAGTTCACTACAGCTTACTCTCTGTAATATCATTATAAAAGCAGAGTTGTTTGAGAGAGACTTTTTATTCCATTCCACTCTTCACATGCTGGTGGATGAAAGCAACACCTACATTGCCATTTCGTATGTGTGTTTTTTTTCCGTGTTTTAAAAATCCATCGCTTCAGAGAGACATGTAAGCTGTCAAGACCAACATGGTGGACCTACACCTCTTTTCATGCCAAAGAGTGTGTAGTAGTCAGCGAGTTTTTTAAAATGTTTTTTTGCCCTTGTCTTTGGTAAAGGAGATCTCCTCTATCTTCATGGTTTTGTTTTTCATGGCTCTGTCACTTTGGCACCCTGTGGTGATTCTGCAATCATCTGGTAAGCCAAAACCCTTTATTCTTAATTTTTTTCTGACCTGATCTTCCAGTTCATGTATATATTTTTTCCCTTGGATACACAACTTTGCCGTCTTCACTGTTGAATTCCTTCCCATTCTCATAAGTCATGTCAGTGAATTGAATCAGCAGTAAAACATTCATAGTTTTAAAGAATGAATGACAGTTCATTTTGCTAATTACAATATTCTTTTAGGTTTTATATGCAAATACAATTGCTTTGAGTACTGATTGTCACAAATCATTGCAATTACTCACATTTTTTGTTTTTTGACTGGGAGAGGGAAGAAATAACAAGTTTGAGTCCATGTTGCCTTGGTACAAAGATAGGATACTTTGCTAGGGTAATTTTTCTCTATTTTTCATGGCTTTGGAGTGAATCATCTACCTGAACAGAAGCTGAGCCGAGTCTTCCGCTAGCAAAGTCAGAGTTAACTTTGTGTTAGTCAAGGTGGTATTTAGCCTGCTTCTGTCATACTGGTTCCCTGGATGTTTCAGCATCGTTCCAGAGTCAGTGTCTGCTATCACCATAGCAATGTGGTAGCAGTTTCCAGACAAACTGAACTCAGAAAGCATGTTCTATTGTGCTGAATGGGTATGTGAAGAAACGTTGAGCCTAATGTAGTTCTAAAGGTTGGAAAAAAAAAAAAAAAAGTAGCTGGTAGAGATAATAGTGTAGTAAAAGTGCTCACCACTGTGCAGCTACTGAATTCTTGTTCAGAAATGTCTCTGGAGGATTGATTCTTCTGCAGGAGCAGCTGGGTATGTTGGTCCTCCTACTCATTCCTTTTTTTCCCATTGTCTTTTCCGTTGGGCTGTGTTGCATCAAGGGGCTGCCTGATAGCCAGGGTTGGGAAGTTGAACGGATTTTTTATTTCCCCTTTGCATCATTTTAAACACAGATCACTTCTCTCCTGTGGCTTGTGACATGTTTCCTACAAACACTTGCACTGGCAGAGCTGAAAAGGCAGGCAGGAGAAGATGGGAGGACCCAAGGAAGCCTGGCAGTCCTGTACATTTTCTCCACATTAGGGCTTTAGGTTCTCCTGGTTCTGCTTCCTTCAGTATTGCATGTGGGTTGTTGGATTTTTTCCTGTCATCTTTGTTTTGAGCTTTTAAGTGGACTGATTGGCTGAGATAACTAGATGCTTGAATTGTTGTCACTGGTGTGTTAGCTGTCACTGGACCCTGGCACTGCTATGCCATATAGGCTTGCTCTTCTACTGCCTAATCGCAGTAGAAGTGAGAAGTTGCAAACCAAAATTATGACTTCATGACTTGGGTTGAGGAAGAGGGCTTCAGGTTTTCACTTTCTGACTGAGGCAGTCGTGGGTCAGAAGGTTTTGTGAGTCTGTAGGCCTGCCTGGATCCCTGAGCACAATAGTAGAAGTGGTTCACAATTCATGCAGTGCATTGATCCTTCCAACACTTCTCTTTTTCTAAGTAGTACTGTCTCATTCTTTATTTTTTTTCTTCCTCTTGTCCCCCAAACTAAGGTGCAGAGATTAAATAGTTCATCAACTGCACACACAAACCTAAGACTTAGAGGGGAAAAGAATCTATAACTTTCAAGTCTCAGTCCATCAGCCTTCTCTTCGGACTGTTATTCATAATGCTTGTAGTTGGAGACATTCCTTTTGCTTTGTCTCCAGGAGGGTAATTGCCCTTTGATACAGTCCTTGATGAAATTATCATTCCTCTCTAATCAGCTGATCGGATGGGGCTTTTCTGAGGTTATATTTAGAAATCACTGAATCTGCAATGAAGGAGTTTACTTTGTGTACTCCCATGCAGACAGGTGACTAATCTAACCTTTGAGATCACGCTGTACACACCGTGGTTACAGTGGCTGCAACTCCAGTGGCTGAAGAGGGAGAACAGAACTGTGTGTGACTTCTGTGGACTTTCGTAGGGGGCTTCACCGCTTCCTCTGTACTGTGGAATTCCAGGCGTAAAGTCCTCTACGCTTCTCCTGCTAATACATGTCAGATGTGAACTATAAAGATGCAGGAGGTAAAACTTCCCATACATATAGCAGTACCAGGACACTGAAACATGAATGTTAAGGCAACATCTGAATCTGTTGGTTTCCATGGAAAGTTGCAGAGATTTTGCCCAGCTATTTGTGGTGTGAATGGATTCTGTTTAAGAATACTCCTATAAGTATGAGTGCTAATATTTCGTCTTGGATTCAGTATGTTAAAATAATTGGATAGGATTCAAGGGACTGACTTTTCTGCATCATTTCTCTTACACAACTTACGAACAATAAAACAATGGTGGGTCAGCTATGTAGCAGCTGTGATTCACTGAAATCTTATGAATGAAAACCGCAATGAATTTGGTGCTTTTTGTTTGCTTTTTTGCACATATTATGCTAAATGGCTTTTGGCATAATATAACTTGTAGTGTTTGGTATCATAATTCAGTGGGGTCTAAAGACATAGCCACCTCTGGTACTCATACTTAAATTTTCTTGCAATTTCAGAAAAGATTTTTGGGTTGGTCTTTTTTTCACCTTTTTTAAAATTTGTATAACCAGAATTCTGCTTCTCAGTTCCAGAAAAAATGTACATTTTCAAGTCTGCCCATATATCTCTTCAGTAAGCAATATGGTTGCCTGCTTCCAGTTCTTTCTTTGAAAAAAATTGGTTATAAGTGTTTGAGTATTCTAGACAGGATTTAAACTTGAATTTCACATTGTGTTGGTGAAAGCTTTGCCTAGTGATAAAATGTGTAAAAGATACTTGAGAGATAGGGAATTTATTTTCTTCAGCATAGCAATGAACAAGTTCATATGGTTGGGAGTGCAGTTAATTAACTAAATTATCCTGGAAAACTGAAATTAAATTCTATTTTTAATATTCTGCCTGGGGAAGTGGTATTGCTTGTTTCTTCATCAGTGTCCTAACATACGATGGGTTGAAACTGTTTTAGGCTTCTTTAATAATTTAACATAGGAAGAAGATACTGTGTAAATAGTCTCATTTAGGTCGTGCTGGTTATGCATGATGCTGGTCACCAGAAAAAGAGGGAAGATGTATTTTTGCAGACAAGGGGACAGAATAGGTTGTATAGATGGGGGTGGAAGGAACTAGCAAGCAATCTGTTAATCACAGAAATCAAGTTAATTAACGTAATATTGTTATAATTACAGAAGGTTTTCAGGGCACAGGTTTACCAGAGGACAATCCAGTATTTCACATTTAATTTTTCTCTTTTTTTAGGCTCTGGATGTTGACCGAACTGTTCTCTATAAAATGAAGAAATCTGTCAAAGCCATAAACTTATCTGGTCTAGGTAAGTCCATAATAATTCCTGGTAGTTTGTATTGGTGAAACTAGAGGATCTATATGGTTGTCTTTGAAAGAGTTACGTGGGTGACTCTGAGAAGAGAAAAATGTACATATTAAACAGCAATCTTGAACTAGGCAGCATGACATGAGCTCAGTAAGAATGAAATTTTGTGAGAAAGCTGAACCTACCTCTGGCATTTTGCTACCAAGAGGGGAAGCTGTGCTCTCCTCTTTCTGCCAAAGCAGGTCTTGGCTACCTGTTCTTTCTGCCATTTCCAGATGAGAGTTTTAGTGCATATGAAGCCACAAATGCAATGAAATCAACTGGGATTAGACAAGCACCTGAAATGGTGAGGTGTATGTATCACCAAGAACTGAGGGCATGGGAGGAATGAGATTACTCTCTTTGGCAGCAGTAAAAAGCTACATTGGCTCTACTGCTTTGTGAAACCTCACCCTTCCTGGTGGCTTCCAGTCGTACATGTTGAGAACTTCATGACAAGAGAGAGCTGATGAGATACAATTTTTTTTATTGTTATGGTACACAAAGATACTTCTCTCACAATACTGATAAAAATACAAAGCTCTCTTGCTGTGTACGTTTATATATGTGTGCCAGTGTCATGGAGCTTTGTGTGTTTGTCTTCTTTGAAAAAATAACTGAAGCTTTTGTTTTGGTGGATCAGCAGCATTTTGTGAATAAGAAACAGCATTTGTTTGTGGATATGAAACAGTGTTTTATTGGCTTTTGTTCTTGCTTTGCAGTTCATAGCAATTAGAGCTAACAAAATCCCTATTATATGCAAAATATATAGGCCTGGAGACCTCGGATAGCCACCAATATCTGACAAAACTTGTGGACATGTTGGTGTTCAGATACAAGAACTGCTGTTGTGGTGTAATTCTTGTAAGCTAATTGAAAGGAAGTTACTTCCTGTCTAATGTAATGAAGCTGTTATCTTTGGATCATGAAGGGTCCAGTTTAAGATTCATCTGGAACTGTGTCTTCTGTTATATATTTGTTAGGTATTCTTTCTGCTGTTTTTTTTGTTGGCTGCTTTGGTTTGGGTTGGGGTTTTTTTTACATTTTTGGGTGCTTGACTATGCCTCGTAATTTGAGTGGTTGTTAGAGCATTGTAGCAAATCACTACAGTACCTTGCCCGGTTTTAAAATTCATGCTGTTCAGTCTGGGCAATAAAGATTTGGAAACATTTCTGTTCCACGGGCAGAAATATTACCAACCCAGCCACTTGTCAGCCCTTGGGGTTTCTTTTGACAAAACAAAAACTGTGGCACTGCACTCACAGGAACACAGTTACTGGATTTTTAATATAGGTTCTCCTGAGTATTATGTATTTGTGTTTTGTCTTTCTTTTTTAATGTGTAAATTTAGAAACCCGTATGGAAGATTAGATTGTGACTGCAATTTGGACATTATTTAGTTTCTTTCTTTAAAAAAAAAAAACAACAACAAGCCTTTAAACCCTCAAATCAACATGTCTCAGATTTCTCTTTTTGATAGATGCCAATTATTTTGTTTGTAGAGACTTGTAAAATCCATCATGAAGAAAACATAGGGCAGGGAGAGTATTTTGGAGGGTTCCTCCGAAGCATTTGTGGAGTACCAGCTCAGCTAGTAGTATTGCTGCAATAAGTACCATCAGCGTTCTGGGGAATGTCTCTGAACTGCTGTTGAGCTGCTGGTTTGTTGGCTTTGTTTAATCTGACAGACAGATCCAGGATAGGTCCCTTGGATGCTGGGGAATAAAAGAC
Source organism: Porphyrio hochstetteri (assembly GCA_020800305.1). Classification (NCBI taxonomy): domain Eukaryota; kingdom Metazoa; phylum Chordata; class Aves; order Gruiformes; family Rallidae; genus Porphyrio; species Porphyrio hochstetteri. The sequence continues at coordinate 109,411,401 of CM036907.1, forward strand.
TCTTGGGGATACTGTGTGGCATAGAAACCTGTGGTTTCCTAAGGTAAAAAGTCAGCATGGTTCAGCTGCTGATTCCACATCTAACTGCAACAATTAGTGGTAGCAACCTTTTCACTTTGTTTTCATTCAGTGGCACCCTTTTTGCTATATAAATCCTGCCCTGACCTCCACCCTCACCTGGCTTCAGATAGGCTAGGCTGGATGCAGGAAGCAGTGAGAATGCAGAAAGCCATATGGAAATAGTTCACCTTGCTGGGTGGCAGTGTGAGCTAGAGGAGTTGTGACCTGCCACATCCTGGTTTTTGCTGTTTGTGCCAGTTTGTTCAAAGCTTGTTCTGGTGTGTGTATGTCACACAATAGTTGAACATCCTTACTTCATCCTACAGCTCAAGCAGCAAAATGTTTGGTGTGTGCTCAGCCCCTGCTGTTGATGCTGAGGAAAAGTAAGTAGGGTTCAGTGCAAGGACTTAGTTTTTTAATTGAGTGGCTGTATACAAACTACCTTTTATGAGCTGCAAATTCAAATGTTTGAGGTAGAAACTTGTAGAATTAATGCCATTTGTGTAACTTCAATTCTGTGTGTATGTTATGACAGTCTTTAATTACATGATATTATATCTCTGCTCCACAGGGATTTAGTTTCATATATTGGAAATTAAAGAAAATTTGTAGCTACTTGAGAAATTAAGTTCTTGAATGTCTGTCCAAATAGGAATGTGAACAGATGAGCTTTTTTGAGGTTGGAGTGTACTACGTTTATTGGAGAGGCAGTACACCTAATTCATAGAAATTTGGAGAAAGGACATTGCATCAAGAACTCTCTGTATGTTAAATGTGTTGATGTTTACAAATGGGCTTGAAATGAAACTGGATCATTGCTTATGTTAACAGATTAATCCTCTGTAAATAATCTTCAGAGCTTATGCTGGTCTAATGTAATGACCAAGAAAGGGTCTTTGTTCTTGTTAATGAATAATTTATTTTCCAGGGTGTGGGTTTTTCCCTGACTTCCTTTGAAGTGTCAGAAATCAGTCACAACTGGGAAAAGAAACATGCATTGTTAACTTTTTCAGGTGCTAACTTACGCGCATGGACAAAAGCACACCAAGCTTGACATGGTCACAAAGTGTGGATTCAAGAAAGTTTTTGTCTTATTCCACAGACTTTTTATGCCTGCCAACACAAGCAAGTAATCTTGTGTCATAGGGGTGAATCAGTAGGTCAGAGTAGTTAAGACTGAGGCCCCTCCCATTTCTTTTATATTCAGATCAGGGGAACTTGTTTTAGGCCTAGATTTCATCAGATTCCCTGGGCTGAACAACCTCCAATATATGCAGATCAAAGCTTTCAGAAGAGCAGATGACTTGCATTGGTGCAGCCCACACCGTGACTCAGAACCTGCTGTCTCTATTAAGCACTGGACCACTTCTGGGCAGAGCTTTTGGCTTCGTTGTCTCAGAAGGGGACCTAGTTGTTGTGAACTGAAACTGCTTTGAGAACTGAACTGCTCTGTGGTAAATGTAGACTACTAGGATTTGCTTCCAATCCCAACTGCTGCTCTGAATCGGAGGGCTAATATGGATATGGGTTTTGTCCTCATCTGTAACACAGTATGTAGTCCCATTTCCTAAGATGACCTGAGAGTGTTATTTGATCTGTTGCCTTCTATTGTAGAGATACAGGACTCTGCTAACACACTTGATCTCCTCTGTCTCTTTGTTCAGTACACAGTTAATCATAACAGCACACAGTTGAAATTAGAGAGTGTTAATAAAACACCCCGTAAGCTCCTGATGTAAGTTGGCAGTTGATGGTGCAGAAATATTGTGGGTCTTTCTAGAGCGGATACCTGTCAGATGATTGTCTTGTCTTGATGACACATTGACCTTTGTATGGCATGTGGATAGATACACATAAGCCAGAGTTACTGAGATACGTCATATGTCTGGCATATTAGTGTTAAAATATAAATAATAAATGTTTATTGTATCAAGTAAATATATGTAGCAAGAAATCTTCTGAAAAGTGGATTTTTAAAATGAAAACTCTCAATATTAATTTCAATAGTGTTTTATCTACTGATGATATTTTCATGTTTTGCTCTCTTTGAAGCTCATGTGGAAAATGAAGAACAGTATACACAAGCACTGGAGAAATTCGGAGGCAACTGTGTTTGCAGGGATGACCCAGATTTGGGAACAGCATTTTTAAAATTTTCTGTGTTTACAAAGGAATTAACTGCACTCTTCAAAAATTTGGTAAGAATTACTTAAGAAAAACGTTGAAATTTTAAGGCCATTAGAAAGGCTGTATTTCTGAATTAAAACAGCTCTTCATGTTGAAGACTTTGTGTTTTAGCAGTGACTGTTCTTAAAAAATGTCTCATGCTCTAGCCTTTCCCCTTGCAAAACTCAAAACAACCAAAAACTGAAAACCCAAACCCAAACCACCACAAAAACCAAACTGACTGAGCAGAAAAAGTCATCCAATAATTTCAGATGTAAAAGCTTCCCACAATAAAGTAGTTGTGTTATAAAATGCACATATCAGTTTGATTTAAAATTGTTAAGCCAGCAAAACCCAACTTGATTTACTTTGTTTTCATGTTGCTTTTACTTTACTGTTTCACACTTTCCATTTGTATTTATAAAGGGAGGTTTTAGTGTCCCTGGAAGAGAGGGTCTTGGGAAGAGAATCAGGAAAACAAAAGCAAATATAATGCTATAATGACAATACTGTCCACTGGGGATCAGTCCTGTAACTGAAGCCAGTAAGGCTTAAAGGCAGTCTTCAGTGAGCTAAATGGGATGGAGCCAAATGGAAGAACAGGAATTTTAATTATGAATGGAGAACTTTCAGCCTCAATTTCACATGAATCAGAGGGCACAAAAGCAGATTCTGACTACATCCTACTAGCTTGAGCGTTCCCCTGTCTAGCAAGTCCCAAATTTGCTTGAAACCACAGAAGTCTTAAACCAGGGTTAGGAAGGGGAGATGACCCAGATTCCTACAAGCATTTAAAAGTCTGTGTCTGCTGAAATCAATGGGATGGAGACACATCAAATGCTTTTGTGAGTAGACCAAATGTCTGTAGTTTTCAGCCAGCTGGTCATAATCAGTTCTTTGGGGAATGTTTCCAGCTGATGGGATTTAGGGCACTCCCATTCACTTCCTGATGTTGTTGTCCTCTCTTTGTACCCAGTCGTAGTATTGATGAGAGAGAATCTAGCCCCAAATGTATTTATCAGCAGTGAAAAGTATTTCATACTGGTCATATTGATTTGAATATCTCTGAATGTACAAATGTTATCTGAGGTTACATATCAGAAGAGGCATCCTTACTGAGAGTCAGTCACTTATCCTGAGTCTCCCATACAAAGGCAGACTGCTCATATGGAAGAGGAAATAGAATGGGTCTTCTAATTGATACCTTCTATTGACTAAAACCCCCTCTCTATCATATATTAATTGCAATATGGTAACTTCATTAGGCAAATGGATCTGGGAAGTGTCATCTGTAGGTGGTTTTAAAAAGCAATCTACTAAAAGCTGCACCCCCTCCCCAGAAAACCTTTTAATGTATCATATTTCAAGAAGACTTTTAAAAGCTTAAAAATGTTGCTATTTTACAAATATCTTAGCTATTTATTCTCTTAAAAATAGTAATTACTATCTTTGCAAAATATTTCTGACAAGAATAATGTTTCTTCCACGTACTGGAAAGGAAAATAAAACCAAAATAGATGCCTATAGGAAGTGGGGTGTATGTCTTTATTACTTTTTCCTATCCACATAACCATTTTGTGTGTCTTCTCCAGGGAATATTTCTAAATCTTTTTTGCTGTGTACCTCTTTTTTACTAGCAAGTATGTAGTTTTTTTGCTTTGTTTTGTATGTATATGAGGAGTGTATGTCATGAGATAGTAGCTAAGTCTAGTTTTTCTCAGTTTGTGATTCTGCTTTTCTCTAGTTTTTAAAGTGAATAATAATTTTGCGTAGACATGAATGTTTTGGGGTTTTTTACATTGCAATAGAACAGATACATTCTTCTTTAATACTTTCTGGTGAAGGACAGCTTTCTGTAAGGTTCTGCTCTTTTTCTAATATGCTTCATATTGTTAGAGGTTTGAAATCTTTTGTTTTCTCCTGACTAGCAAAGGAAAATTGAAGAAATAGAAGAACCTAATGACCCTTGAATTTGGTGCCTCTCTAGGAAAATAATTTCCTCCAGAAAAAAAAGTATGAAAAAAACCCCGTAAACTTCAATATTCCTCCAAAATACTATACTTATAAACAAGAATTCTAGAATTATAAAATAATTATAAAATTCTAAAATTATGGAAGTTTTGCTTATTATTTTATTATTGTTGTATGCAACTTTGCTTAGTAGAGGTTAACACCACTAGAATAAATTGGTGGTAACTGATCACTTTGAAAATCTGTTCGGAGGTTCACCGGTGGACGTCTAGGTTTCCAAGAGCCTTACAAGGGTATTGACCAGTGTAAAAAATTGTATACAATACTTGGATATAATTTAAGGACTGTGCTTTTGTAGTCACAGCCATATGTGAAACAAGCCCCATGCATTCTGACAGTGTGGTGAGGTATCCTACTCTGAATGCTTTCAGCATGATGGCAGTAAAAACATGTTTTCTTGAGGCACCCAACATATTTTGGTTGTAAAGAGTTTCATCAAAAATGTAGCCAGGGCCTTGCGACCTGCTGCTGTTAAAAACCACTCTGAAAGGTATTACCTTTATTAGACGCATCTCTGGAGTTTCATAGGGTGCTGAATTTCCACAGAAGATTGTCGCTGAATGAGTGGGGAGTGTGTAAGGAAGTAAGAGAACATGTTCAGACTGGAGCAGATGCCAAAGCTATTAGCACTGGCAAAGCTTTAGGGCTACTGTCAAGTTTTGCTTTGTCATATGTTTTGCATTTGTTTCTAGAATCTGATGTGTTCTGTCAGCTCTTGGCCTGGGTGCCATTTAGATCTGTAGCTCTAAAGTGCTGCTGCAAGGAGGATTTTCCTTAAACCTGTAAAGGAAGGCCATTATGAAGTTGTTCTGCTTCAACCAGGGGGTTTAGGTTCATGTTTTCCCTTAATATTTTTAAAGGTTTCCCAAAAGAAATTGATGTTTTCATGGGCTTATCAAAAGCATCACCATGTTCAGATATTTCATTAATAGCAGAAGCTTTTTTCTTGGAGTCCACTTATTCAGCTGTTTACTGTTCAAGTTTGAAATTCAGGTCTTTTTTTTGAATGTGTTTTGCTCCACTTCTTTTATCTGTGCATTTTCAAATAGTGCATAAAACTTAAAAAAAAAACCAAAACAAAACCAAACCTTAAAAAAAAATGTTAAGAACTTTGGTTCTTCACATTTGAAATGATTTATAAAACACATCTTCAAGAGAAGAAATAAATTTACTTTATACTGAAGTTATTGTATATCAGGTCCTTGTAACTTCTCACTTCAGCCTTTCTAACTACATTGTTTGCTTTGTCTGGATCAGTTTATAATGCAGTGTGGGTTTTTTTCTCTTGCCATAGCTCAAATATCAAGCTACAATTTTTTCTTCAACTTCTGGGTTAGAAATGTTTTTAAGGAGATTGAGCAATCAGTATATCTCTTTTGGTAATGAACTATCAGAAAATGCTGTAGGTGTTTTCAGGGGTAACACAGTACTTTGTGACGTATACAGTATTGCTTCTTCTTGGTAGCCTTGGTGCTAATTCCTGATGGAATGGTAGCAGCAACAGTTCCCAGGAAGGTGAGGCCTGTGTGGTGCTTGCTTACAGTGTTAATTAGTCTGTCTTCCTAATAAATTCAGTGCATGTGAGAAAGGTGTGAATCTTAATATGAAAGATGTTAGGACAAGGAAAGGCTCATGCAATGTGTTTGCACTTTAAATGCTTTTCTCTTTAAATCCTATTCTTAGATTGCTACACCAAGAAGAAATAAAATCTGTAGTTGCCTGTTATCGTTGTTAGTACTCCTTGAAAAGGGATTAGGCCTGTGAAGATGAAGTAGCTATTTAACAAACTCCATTTTCTGTATTTATTCTTCTAGATACTATTGTCCTTGCTTTTTCATTTATTTAAATTTAAAGCTAATGAAACATGCTGGGTTGAGAGGACTGGAATCTGATATTTCCACTTTGAGGAAGGTGGCTGGGAGGAAGATATTCCATGTGGGAAGCTTTTCTATTAATAATCCCTGGATTTTTAGCCAGGAGAAATGGAAGAACAGTGATAATATTTTTCTGACCATATGTTCCTGTTTTACTTAATTTTTTAAATCTAAGAAGGGTGACTTGCTTAAATGCAAAAGATAACAAAACTGAAGGAAACTTCTTTTCTGTATTGGTCAATGAAATTCCCAAATTTATGCCCACAATTTTCTTTCCAAGGTAATAGTAGTTCAAATTTAAGTTTCTGGGGGAAAAAAAAAATTGGTGTCTGAACATTCACCAGCATATTTTGTTTAGAAAGACTAGAAAGTGCATGAAAAGAACCTACAAAAATACTTACAGATACATATTTGAGGTTGGAGTGTTGTATGTGAAACTTAATGATTTAAGTTGTGGTGTTTTTGCCTTTTCACTGGTACACTCGAAGAAAGATTGGCTTAATGGTAAGAGGAAAAAAAAAATTAGGAGTTTGATTTATGCTTGTAAAGATACAAACCAAGAAGCAATAATTCCCTCTTAGTGGCATGGGTTCAGTTCCACCTGGAATCTTATTTTTATGTCTTTGCCAAAAAGATATTGATCTAACTGGAAGAAATTCAGAGGGTGGTAACAAAAAATGATCAGAGCTTGAATAGCTAGATTTATGAAGAAAGCTTAGAAGAATTGAAAATGTATGGTTTGCCTCACAGATAAACGTGATTGTGGAAGAGGAAAATAATAAATTGCCTGTAAATTGGATCTGACTGTGAAAATGTGAGATGAAGTGTTCCAGTGACAGCAATAGAAGCGTACACGCCGGTGTTTGAACCCACGTTACATAATGTGCAATTGGAAGTTCTTCACCACTGGCAAGGAAGATGGGCTGGAATAACCTCAAGTCTCTTTCTTCCTTTCCATTTAAAATTCTTCACTTTCTGCCTTTAAGAATACATTTAAAAATGTATTTCCTGTCAGTCTGTGCTTGCCCTTCCTAATAGGGAAGTTCCCGGCCTGTAGTTCGTGTGGCAGTGGGGGTGCTGGCGCTGTTGCCAGGTAGCACACGGTGGCAATGCTCAGTATCCTGCTCAAACGCATTTCTCCAGGGAGCTGAGCTCGCAGCTCTGTGTGGGCACTTAGTGGTGTTCAGCTCCAGCTTCACTGGAGTCACTTGTCCTGTGGCGTATGTGAGCGGTGGGAGATGTCCCACCTCAGCCACCCACCTGGTAGGATGCAGTTTGTGCTATGGGACACACCATTGTACTACAGGCAGGGCAGGGTGTGAGGGCAGCCGAAAGGTAGTGTTGTGTCCTGTGTGAGAGGGAGGCATAGTGCAAAGCTGAACGTTTGTGCTGCAGGCCTGTACATGACACGACTTTTTTGAAGTCAGAGTTAGATGCTGAAAGCTCCAAATTCAGACAAACAAACTGCATCTCATCTACAGCAGATGTCCTGATTTCCACTTGCCTCCTGCGGTGTTGATTGGCATTGCCCTAGTAAAGCTCACACAATGGGGAAAACTTTTGGAAAGTATTGAAACCAATAATAGTTGCCATAAAAAAATGAAAATAACATAAAGGATGAATTGTCAGCAGGCAGTACAAGCATCACTTCTGCATTTGAGATCACTGGTGGTTGAGAAGCCCATGGGCAATTACATGGGCTGCATCTGTAATTTAGTAATGGCAGTCATATCATACACTGTCTGACTGCCTGAATTTTAGTTTAAATTGAATTTTTTTTAGTCCTCTCTGTTTATCTGCGTTTTAAGAAAAGTATTGAACTTCTGAAGAAGTAAAAAGCTGCTTTTTTTTTTCTCCCTCTTTGGCTTGGATTTAGAAAACAAAACCTGTTGAAGTACTGCATGCACCAATATCCAAAGCTGTTCTGGAAAAGATTCATTAAAGTAATCAGGAGGGTTGGCAAATGAAGAATCTCACTGTTTAGCCATAGGCTCTTAAACAACTTGAAAATCGTCTTTTCCATTTGCGTCTGTTGGCTTGCCTGCTGCCTCTGCCATCACTTCTGGCAGCTACGTGTTTGTTTACTTTTACGTTCTCTCTCCTACCATTTCTTCTTCTTCTCCTCTGAGCTTTCTCCAACTTAAGAAGTTTTAAATTATTACCCTGTCTCTGTCTTCTTATCTTGTTGGAAGCTGTCAGAAGAAAACTGCAAGTCTGCCAGAGCAGCAGTTTTGGAAGTGGAAACCAGGTCAACTTTTTTTTCTTTTTTTTTTCTTTTTTTTGGAAAAAACAAAACCCAACACATGGAACTTGCCAGTGTCCCTCTGACACAGGATGACTTTATTTTCTGTGAAGCTTTCATGCACCTTTGTGCATGTTTCTTTTTAAAGAATATTTTAAAACATAAAATTGTCAAAACATGGAGGCAGTTGTGTACATTTTAGCTCCCTGTATACACACAGAGAAGGAACTGCAGCATATTAATGCTTATCTGTGTGCCAAAAATGGGTCTATAATTTAAGTAGTTCAGCTAAAGCTTCTCAGGAATGGGGGAAAAACATGTAAGATCTTTCTTCTGTATATTCCTTGCTGATTTATAAATATGAGCAAATATGATTCATCTAACTAGGTTAATAATGACAAGTTCATGTATTATGTATGTCTGTATTTGTTGCAAATAAAATAGGAGTACAGAAAATGCAGTAGACTAGTGATATACAGGTGATAGCACACAGAGGAATTAATTTGAATAGGCAAACATTCTCCAAACTTTTTAAAAGAATGTGGGTTGGTTTTCTCCCATTCTTTTGTAAGAGTTGCTTTGGACTTCAGGCTCCATGACTTGAAATTCTAGGACGCATCCAGAACTGTTTTGGAGACTGATTGATGCTTACATGAATATGTCTGGGATAATACTTGAGGGTCTGACCTTTTTTTTTTTTTCTTTTTTCTTAAAGAAAAAACAGTTCCCTTGAGCCTGCTGTGGAGAAATGCTTTGTTCTTGCTTTGTGCCTATTCATCTGGATTTATCTTTAGGTTAGACATTTGACATTAATAAAATAGAACAACGAAGTAGAAAACTCTGCATTGGATGATCTCTTAGATGAGACCTCTTCTGCTTCTAAAGCTGGGTAGCCATGCTGGGTGTGCATGTCCATAGTTATACATGCTCCATCTGTCTTCTTCAAGTTTTTATTTTTTACCTAAGTTTTAAATGATCTAAACAATTCCATTAATCTCCTATATCAAAAAGATACAGTATGAATAACTTTGAACATAGTTATGTTGATCTGCAGATGTGGTAGTGCTGCTGAGAACTTCTGAGGTGGATCGTTTCTAGCACTGCCAGCTAATGTGTAGATTCAGAGATGTACAGAACAGCAGGGGTTGGAAGGGACCTCTGGAGATCATCTAGTCCAACCCCCTGCTAAAGCAGGATCACCTACAGCAGACTGCACAGGATTGCATCCAGACAGGTTTTGAATATCTCCAGAGATGGAGAATTGACAACCTCTCTGGGCAACCTGTTCCAGTGCCCTGTCACCCTCGGAGTGAAGAAATTTTTTCTCAAGTTCAGACAGAACTTTCTGTGTTCCAGTTTGTGCCCACTGCCCCTTGTCCCGTCACTTGGCACCACTGAGAAGAGTCTGGCCTCTTCTTCTAGACATCCACCCTTTAGGTGTTTATAGGCATTGATCTGATCCCTTCTCTGTCTTCTCCAGGCTAGATAGCCCCATCTCTCTCCTCTCTCCACATCAAGGAAATGCTCCTGGAGTTCACTCATCATCTTTGTTGCCCTTCCTTGGACTGTCTCCAGTAGTTTCCTGTCTTTCTTGAACTGGGGAGCCCAGAATTGGACACAGAACTCCAGATGTGGCCTCACCAGGGCAGAGCAGAGGGGAAGGATAACCTCCCTCTACCTGCTGGTCTTGCTCTTTTTCATGCACCCCAGGATGCCATTGGCCTTCTTGGCCACGAGGGCACACTGCTGGCTCATGGTGAGCTTGTCCAACAGGACTCCCAGGTCCTCCCTTCATAGTGCTGCTTCCCAGCAGGTCAACCCCTAACCTGTACTGGTGCCTGGGATTATTCTTCCTTAGGTGCAGAACAGTACCCTTGCCCTTGTTGAATCTCATTTGGTTCCTCTTCACCCAATTCTCTAGCCTGTCAAGATCTCACTGGGTGTCATCTCAGCCTTGTGGTGTGTCAGCCACACCTCCCAGTTTTGTATCATCAGCATATTTGCTGAGGGTACATTTTGTATCCTTGTCCAGGTCATCAATGAATATATTGAATAATACTGGACCCAGTACTGACCCCTGGGGCACACCACTGGCTGCAGGCCTCCACCTAGACACTGTGCTGCTTATCACAACCTTCAGTGCTCTACTATTCAAGCATTTCTCAACCCACCTCACTGTCCACTCATCCAACCCACACTTCCTAAGCTTGCATATAAGGATGTTGAGAGATGATATTAAAAGCCTTGCTGAAGTCAAAGCAGACATCACCTGCTGCTCTCCCTTCATCCACCCATCTGGTCATGCCGTCATAGAAGGCTATCGGATTGGTCAAGCTGTAGGAGGAGAAATTTGTTTTGTGGGAGATTTTAAAAGACCAGATTTTCTATATTCCTTCAATCTTCCCATGCAGAAACAATCTGTTTAAAAGTGATGTATGCCCCTTTCTCTTTGACAACTGGCTTAAATTTCAAGCAAATACAGTAAGGCAGTATTTTTAAGAAGAAGGGTGAGGGTCTGGGGGCTTTGATCTAATAGCAGCTGTGGAGTACCACTGGTGATGGGACCCTTGAGTCTGTACTAGTGAGGCCACCAAATAACTATAAGGTGATGCTGTTTAGTGCTTTTGCATTCTGGGGAGGCTGAAGCATCACAACTGAAAATGATTTTTCTTGAAGTTCCTGTTAGTATCCTTTCGTCTCTAGATGGGTTATGCTGAAAGAGACTTTGATGTTCCTGACATTGTTCCTGAAGAAAAAGAAGCATTTGTTGCTACATGATGTAAACTTCTTTCTGTACTTTGAACATTTGAAACCCTTCTTCAGATAAGCATTTCACTGCTTCTTAAAATGTGCTGTGTTCTTTTTTTTCAAAATAACAATAACATGAAAGGAAGAAACCTACCCAAAGGCAACCTTCACCAAACTGCTGCAAAAGTTATTCTGATTTTTTCCATCATGTGGTTCTAAAATGCTCTGGTTTTTACTCTCCAGTGCAATCCATCTGAATTGTCACTGTGGTTTGATATGGCATTGGGCTCCTCACCATAAGAAGGACATTGAGGTCCTTGAGCACATCCAGAGAAGGGCAACCAAGCTGGTGAAGGGGCTGGAGGGCAAATCCTGTGAGGAGCGGCTGAGGGAGCTGGGGCTGTTTAGCTTAGAGAAGAGGAGGCTGAGGGGAGAAGATCATCAAGTCCAACCATTCTCATCCTAAACTAAACCATATCCCGAAGTACCTCATCTACCCTTTTTTTGAACACATCGAGGGAAGGTGACTCAACCCCCTCCCTGGGCAGCCTGTTCCAGGCCCTGACAACTCTTTCAGTAAAAAATTTTTTCCTAACATCCAATCTAAACCTGCCCTGGCACAGCTTCATGCCATTCCCCCTTGTCCTATCACCTGTCACCTGGCTGAAGAGACTGGAAAATAAACAAGATTAATTTAAATTACATCAATGAATTTTTAATTTTTCATCACTGTATTTTATGATTGTTTTCATATAATTTAAAGTGAAAACAGGCTATGTAAAAATTAGTGGTCTGTCTTCACAGTCATTCTTGGAGGAGGCATTTATCATCAGCATTAATTCTGCAGCTTTCCTCCTGGCTTGGGTTGTAGTGTTTCCAGAGTGAGTTGCCTTCATCTTTGATTACTGGCTGTACTGATCAACATCGTTGTAAAGCAGAGTTAGGAGAATAACATACATGATTTCCTTGTGAAACTTTCTGAAATGTGGGAATTGAGACATTGTGTGTTCTGCATTAAAACAGACTAAAAGTTTTGTTGTAATTTTCTTGTTACAGATTCAGAATATGAACAATATAATCACTTTTCCATTGGACAGTTTGCTGAAGGGAGATCTGAAAGGAGTAAAAGGGGTATGTTTGTCATATTTATATATAAAATTATTGTTGGTACAATGAATATATTTAGCTAGTGTACTAATCTTATTTGATGGAAGGCATGGGATACTAAAGTAATTTATTAGCTTAATGAACAGGAGAAATTTTTTGTAGAATTGAATGGTCCCTTCTGTTTGTGGTTTCATATGCAGCGTGTTCTTGACTACATACACAGAACAACAGTGGAGAAGCTTTAAAAGCAGTCTTGAGGCCTGGAGATACAGAAGCTGAGTGGAGACAGTAGTGTAGGAATTACTAATTTACAGATATTTACTTAGTTGAGAGAGGGAGTAGTACTTTATTTAGAAGGATTGTTATTAATATATTTATTTTGCATTCTAAATTCACCTGGAACTATATGGATTATTAAGAAAGATGCATTAGAATACATGAGCATAGGATTTTTATTAACAAAGCTGATATCTATTTGTGCCTGGAGGGTATTTTCTATTTGAAATAAGAACAACTTAGGACTCAAATAATGATATGTTTATAATACATTTGAAAGCCTATAGCAAACAAACTTATTTAGGTTATGCTTCATTTACTACTGAGCAAACAGGAAATGACTGGCAGCTATTGTTCTGGGACGCTGAAGGAAGAAGAAAAATGTACATTTACTAAAAATGGTCCCTGTAAATTACTGGAGGTTGAAGAGATTATTTAGTAAGATAGGCTTGTTGTCTTTGTCTTGCTTGCTTATCACGTTTCACTCCTTTGTTCTTCTCTTTTTTCTGTGTCAGAATAAATACATTTATTATAATACAGTGTAGCTCCATGTTCTTGTCTTGAGAAAATAACCAAGTGCTGCTCTAATTAATTCCATGATTGTTGAAATAGCTAGCTGACATGTAGGAATTAGACTCTCATCTGTAGTTACCTGTGTTTTTCCAGTGCATGAAGTTTGCGGAATTGTTTTCAGTTGCCTGATCTCTTGAACTCCCGTAGAGTTTCAACTGCTTCATTTTAGCCATCAGTGAAATAAGTTTATAACTTAAATTAATTTTATCCACATAGTCTTCTTCAGAGGGGAAAAAAGGAATTTGGAACACAAGTCATTCAAATTCTCATGGAATTAGTTGTATCAAGCTGTATGGTCTATACTGTTCCCATTAAGTCAGTAGGAAATTGATTTCTTCAACCTTAGTGGGATGTACCAAGTCCTTTGTTAAGGCTATACTACAGCCCCAGGCCAGGCACTTCTTTCCAGTGGAGCCAGAGATGGAATGATGACATAACAGCTTATTTCATTAATTGCATGGTGTGCTCTTGGGATAACATGTGGCTTACCTTTTAAGGAGTAAAATGGAGCTGTAAAAAGCATACGAGAGGTGCTTTTAAAAACATGAGTGTCTTAATTCTGTGCATAAGATTGTTTTTCCGATGTGCAAGATTGCTTTTACACAATCCTGAAGTGAACTATTCAAAAGAGTGGAGCCTCTTCTTGTAGTAGGTGCTGCAAATGGCCAAAGTATGTCGTCTTCATCAGATCCACAGTATTTTTCACATAAATGACTGTGGGTTGTTTTTTTCCTTGACAGGACCTGAAAAAACCCTTTGATAAAGCTTGGAAGGACTATGAAACAAAAGTGTATGTATCTCTCAATTTATTTAAAAGAGAAGTATCGCTGCAGTCTTTGAAGTCTCTTATTTAATGTTAGGGTCCCTGACAGAAATCCTAGCTGGGAAGTGCAGCATAATTTTTTTCTTTTTTTTTTTTTCTTTTCTTTTTTTTTTTTTTAAACCTGGAGCTATGTGAAAATACAAGTGCACAGATTGAATCATTTCAGAGACTGCAACATACAACTTATTTAATATAGCCCTGCATGTGTTTGTTTGCTGTGTTAGTGTCTGTGGTAGACCTGATTGCTTGATGATGTTCCAGGTAACAAGGATAACCTCCCAGCGCATGTTCTTCCACTGCATATTATTCAGCATCAACTGAGAAATGTTTCCTTTAATTGGGAAAGAAATTTTAATTTTTTTAATGGTATCCGTATTGCTACTCTGTAATGATCTATATGTGAAAGTCCACTTCCTTGTCTGCTTTCCTCTGCTTTTGGAGGGCACTACTATATAAAAAGAAAAGTTAGCCACCCTGACTACCAAGAGTGCAAGAACATAATTTTACTGATAGCCTTTTAAGCATTTTTGTTGTTTTTTTCCTTCTCATTAGAGACTAATTCACTATAACTAGCAAGTGTCTTTAGTCAGAAGAACACAGAATAAATTACTTACTTTATGCCTGAGTGTTTTCAAATGTCATAACAAAAATTACCAAGAATACACAAGTCAAGATTTAGTTCTGGGTTTGTTAGCCTAAAACCTTTGCATGTTATGAGACTGTGCCCAATGCTGAGGTTTTCAGGAAGGCCTTAATTCATGTTAAACCTTTGACACATACCAACAAGATGGCAAGGCTGGTGGGGATGTGTGTTTGCAGTTACTATTCCAAAACCATGCTTGATTCCAGATTGATCCAGTAACCTTAGTAAACCACACCTAATTAGTGTGGTGTATTTAAAAATATGGATGTTTTCTGCATTTCATACCAAGGTTGGATGATCTCAGTGGGTGTCCTGTCTATGAATACCTACCTATATGAGGTTTGTCAGCTGTGTCTCATGTTGTATGTTTAGCCCAACTTAATATAAGCCTTTTTTTGAAGATGCTTGATGCACAGTATAAACAGCTATAAAGTTAGTTTTCATAACAGAATTTTAGATAGAGCTGAATTAATCAATTAAGTCAACAAAGCTCAGCACTGAAAATCAAACATAATTAATTTTGGTACCTTGTAAATCTTAAAGTGGCTTAGTGCCTTACATCAGGAATACCTGTTTCCTGGGTTGACCAAGTCAATTGTATTAGCACAGTCTCTAAATTAGACTTAAATAGTGAGTTTTACCCTTTATTCAAATGTTACCTGGATGGTCACGATTGAGTTTAATGTCACATATCCAGCATCTTTATCTTCTGAGATCACATGCATCAGACCATTTTGATGCCATAGGTCCAGAAGAATCACCTATGAGGACACTGTTTAACATAAATAATTTGCAGATCCCCAAGTACCTAGATTGGCACCATTTTTTTTCATACCACAAAGGTGTAAGGATACTGTAAAGTCAGCCCATCTTGAAGTCGAGTGCAGACAGCTTCAGAAATGATTCCTGTAGGTGGTTTGCTCACAAAAGCAACAAGTTTAGCTAGTTACCTAGATCGTGTTACTGCTTTTGTGAATATCAATGAAAAGTGTCTAATTACTGCTTTCCAGGCTCAGTTTCTGAGGAGGACCTGAGTGGCTTTGGTTTCTGAAAGGGCCTAGCTGTAGCTGGATTTTCTTAACAGACATTCTGAAATGTTAAGATAAACCTCCAGTCTGACAGTCTGAAGCCTTGGAAGATTGTGATGGCTCCGGTGTTTTGTGTTCTTAATACCAGTGAACAATCTCATTTGGTGCCATGCCAGTTACTGGCTGCTGAAGTAATGAAGATTTCTAACCATTGCTCATGGCAGTAGTTGATCTCTGAGGATAGGCCATAAAGAACCAGTCCTGTAATTTAGTCTGCTGTTGTCTGCCTGTGCTTGATTGCTGGATCTGAAGGCTTGTTTGCTTATGTATAACTTACTCATAGTGACATCCCACAAAGTTTATGTGCAGAATTTAAAATACATTTGCATGCTACCAGGACATATACCACAAACACTGTTACTGCTGGACCAAGATCTCTAATACTTGTAGGATTTCTCATAAAATAATCATCAGGGTGAGTATGCTGCAGTCATAGAAGGATCTGTACTTTGATGCTCAGTGTGGTCGTAGCAGGTTGTCTGTTTCAGAATCGGGTACTCCAGGAAAACTTTCATTTGTTTTTAAACTTGCATAAGTACTTGAGAAGTAAAACTACCCACAGGAAACATATTTGTATATTTGGTGATTCTCATTTCAATTTAAGGACAGTAGATACCTGGGAACATTCTTGTGTATGTTATTTCATTCGGGACCTGAAAATGTGATGCTGACATGGTGTTTATTTTCTTTCTGTGGGATTGAATCTAGCACTGCTTGCATGATATCAGGAGATTTATTTTTTTCCCCTTTTAGCCAACAGCCCTTTAGAAAGCCTGCTTTATGACTTTGCTTTCAAATAAGACGCTTGGTTTTTGACCTGAAGCAGGTTACCTTTTTCCACCGTAAGCAGATAACGTCTTTTCAAGTTACCACTGTAGTTTCTGCGAAGCACGCTTCCTTGACAGTGCTTATTACTAAGCCATTTATGTGTCAGGTTACTCAGCGTGCAGAAGTTGAAGGTAGCACATGTTCCTCTGGAAGTTCTTTCACATCCATTCTGTGATATTTCCAGGTGTTAGGCTGGTACAGTTGCTATGTGCTCTGGTGTTTTTTAAAGCAGTTAGATGAAAGCTCCACATCAGTATTCTAGAGTTTAAAGCTCTTAGTCTAGCCTGTTGGACTCCTTCACTTAGATCAAGACCACAGATCATTTGCTTGAGGGCTGGGTTAGAGAGCCTGGGAATTCTATATTCAGGAAAATTCTTTGAAACAAGGGGCTTGCTTTTGTGTGTGTGTGTGTGTGTGTGGTTGTTTTACGTCAGCAGAAATTACTTACTGTGGCTTGAGTTTAGCAGTCAGGGAATATTGTTTTTCATTGCAAGCTGCTTCACTTCTACCAAGCAGCAGATCAATTTTCCATAGTTCTGTTGAGTTAAATTCAGACTGGAACTTCCTGAGACCCCCACCCCTGCAGTAGCACAGTGAGATTTGTCAGACCCTCTTGTGCATAAGATCAGTTCTCAGATAAATTGATAAGCTGCCAGCTGTCATTACTGAGTATTGGTCTTTACAAATGAGAGATGGGAAGTTTAATAGTGGTTTTGAAGGTAGTGTAGGATATTAATTTCAGCCTGAGTCTGTTTTGGTCAGCTTTGTCACCTATTAAATTTTGGATACAGGGAAACAGTGAGGCTTTTCTTGGTTGCTATTACATATACCACTGAGATTTCTCGACACAATAACTGGTTTGATTTTGTGGCTGTCCGAAGTCTGCGACAGTCTGAACTTCCTTAATAGCTGTGCATTGTCATCTGCAGCAGCGGGTGGCTGCAGAGTCATCTCAAGAATTCTTAATTGCTAATTGAATTTCTTTGTTGTTATATCTGCACACTTTCTGCCTTAACGAGGGCAAGGGGGCTGAGAGAGCTAACCTCAGTCTTTTTTCCCTTAAATTTTCTTCCTTTGGGTTAACAGATCATTCAAGACTGCTAGGCTGCTCTTCATCTGCATATCCCTCTGTATCATATGCTTAAAACCATACCCTTCATCTGCATTTGCTAATCACAAGTACAGACCAGTGAAGCGAAGTGCTAGGTATCAAAGTGTAGAGAAGTGACAGGATCTTCATCCTGATTTCTGTCTTGATAGGCTGTCTTTATAAGGAAGAATCAGGGCTTATTTGCCTCAATATCCTATCTCTCTTACTTGCACCATTGCCACAACATGCCAGGTGCTAATATACCAAGTTGTGACCTATTTGAAAAGAAATTTAGTTAATTAAATAATGGTATTTGTTTTGGTTTTCCTTATAACAATTTCTGAGCTGCTACTTCAAGCTCTGTATTTAAGTATGTGTGTTTAAAAATTACTGTGTATCTAGTCTTGTTTGGGAGAGTGAGTTTAAGATTCGTCCTTAAAACTCTTGGATCACCATCCATCACTAATTACTATGCAACTTCTTTGCCTTGTAGCTGCCTAACTCAGAGTATTTTCTTAAAGATCACCTTAGCTGAAGTAACTGAAGGAGGCTGGATGCATTTTTCTTTACACCATGGGACTGTCCTCAAAGGAGTAAGAGGAGCAAGTAACCCATAGCTTTAAGTCAGCCTCCCTCAATCAAAAATTGGGATCATCTTGAGGTGACATTCGTGAATAAACTGTGTTTTCTTCACCATCAGCCATTAATGTGCTTCAGTTGAAACCATGAAGATTTTAATTTTTTTGTAAAGCTTTTAAGTAGTTAAAAGCATTGCATTTCTCTTAGGACCTCAGTTAGAGTCTTTGTTTCCCATACAGGAGCTGGGCTATGCTTCCTGCCACTACAGCCGCAGCTGAACTAGCCTGTTTGTGTCCTTTGGGTGGAACTGGTGCAAACTGGGCTCTCTTTGTTATGAGGCAATTGTTTTCCTCAGTGTACTTAAACAGTAATGGCAGACATGCTGGGGGAGCATATGGGGAAGAAGTACACATGTCATAAAAACTGCTCATTCTCCCAGCAGGCAGACCATGTTCAACAAGGCAGCAAGCCAGATTTCACCCACATTCTTCAGTTTAAGTGGTCCTGTTGTGGTAAATTTTGAGGTAAAGACAATGTATCAATTTTGCACAAGAAATAGAAGCAGAAACTCACTGAAGCATATTAGTTACTCATTTCTGAGCTGAACAGCAGTGTCTGTATTCCAGACATAAACCTGTCTTTCCTGAAAAGAAAGAAATGCTCATTTTTAAATAAAGGTTTCTTATTTTTAGGTCTGCAAATATATATTATTTTCAGAAGTCCTCTGCCGATAAGTCCTGTGCTAATGCTATGCAACCTAAATGCTTAATGAAAACTAACAAGTTTTCTTGGGAAGGGTGTTTCCCTCTTCTCCTTTGCCAGTCTCCTTTTAAAAGCCAGGCATAAGTGCAACTAAGTGAAGAGAGCAGATTGTTTGAATACGCTAAAGGCAGTAGGCTGAGGTCCATGACGCTACTATGAAGAAACGCATGCACTCATATCTAGGGGTAACTATCATTAACGATTTGTTTCTGAGCCATTTGAAGTCAGTGGAAGAGTGGACAAATTTGTTATTATAGACTGTTGTCAAGATGTCTGCTTAGCTGTTCAGTGACCATGTTTGCAGTTTGGTAAACTCATCTTTTTGAACAGTATTTTAAAAATGTATCTGAGAAAGCTTTTCTCAAATGACTTCTTTGGAGCTCTAGCTTGACTTAGTAGGTCATTGATACTAATAGATTGTAGATATTTCTGCCATGTTTCCTTTGAAAGTGTGTCCATAGGACAAAGTAGAGGCCACGTATTGAAAATTGTGGCATAGAATGAAAGTGCTAAACAAGGTAGCTTTAATATAGAATCATCTAGGTTGGAAAAGACCTTTAAGATCATTGAGTCCAACCGTTAATCTGGCACTGCCAAGTCCACTACTAAGCCATGTCCCTCAGCACCACATCTACGCAGCTTTTAAAAACCTCCAGGGATGGTGACTCAACCATTTACCTAAGCAGCCTGTTCCAGTGCTTGACAACCCTTTTGGTGAAGAAATGTTTCCTAGTATCCAGTGTAAACCTCCCCTGGCACAACCTGAAGTCATTCCCTACCAGGTAACAAGTGATAGGACAAGAGAAGAGACCAACCCCCACCATGCTACACCGTCCGTTGAAGTAGCTGTAGACAGTGATAAGGTGTCCCCTCAGCATCCTCCAGGCTAAACAATCCCAGTTCCCCCAGCTGCTCCTCATCAAAATTGTGCTCTAGACCCTTCACCATCTTCGTTGCCCTTCTCTGAACACGCTCCAGCATCTCAGTGTCTTTCCTGGAGTGAGGGACCCAAAACACAGTACTCGAGGTACGACGTCACCTGCACTGAGTACAGGGGGATGATTGTTGCCCTGGTGCTGCTGGCTACGCTTTCTGATACAAGCCAGGGTGCTGTTGGCCGCCTTCTTTCAGTCAATACCTCCTAGGTCCTTTTCCACCAGGCAGCTTTCCAGCCACTCTTCTCGAGGCCTGTAGTGTTGCATGGGGTTGTTGTGACCCAAGTGCAGCACCCAGCAGTGAGCATTGTTGAACCTCATACAATTGACTTCAGCCCAGTGATCCAGCCTGTCCAGGTCCCTCCATAGAGTTTTCCTGTCCTCACAGTTGTCTGAAAACTTGCTGAAGGTGCACTCAATCTCCTCATCCAGATCACTGCTAAAGCTACTAAGGAGAACTGGTCCCTGCACTGAGCCCTGGGGACCACCACTTGTGACTGGCAGCCAGCTGGATTTAACTCCATTCACCACCATTCTCTGGGCCTCGCTAGCCAGCCAGTTTTTTATCCAGTTAAGTGTATACTCGTCCAAGCTATGAGCAGCCAGTTTCTCCAGGAGAATGCTGTGGGAAACTGTGTCAAAGACTTTCCTAAAGTGCAGGTGAACAACAGCCACATTATACTGCTTTGAGCCTGAGATTTCATACTAACTTTTCACTTTGAAAGAGATTGCCTGCAAATTAAATGGAATGAATCCACAGATCTTGTGGATGACATACGAGAAAGATCTGGACATGTTTAGCTCATTCTGCCCTCTTCTCCCTCATCCTGTGGTGCAAGAGGAGTGAAAGGGAAAACTTTTTAGCATTTCCAAAGCGAAAAGATGACTCCTCCATTCTGGTGATAAGAGCCATGTTTTACCCTCAGCAGTGACAGACAATAGGATAAAATAAGGTGGAGGCTCTTTCAGTGAAAGGCTAAGATGCCAGAGCTGACTGAAGTTGGGGAATCGGGCTGAAAAGGCAGACTAGACAAAGGATATTTTAAATGAAAACGTTTAGTATTATTTTGTCAAACAAAATAGCCCTTGGGATCATTCCATTTTCCAGAGCGCTCCCTGTTCAAGTCTGTGCCTTCTGGGTGCTATTCCCAGTCTCTGCACCTTGTTATGTACATACCCAGACTCAGCCTGGCTTACTGCTGTGTGGGGAAGGAGAGGGAGAAAGACAAGAGTTGATGCCCAGCCAGCCAGTTCACTACTGCTGCATATATACAGTCTGCTCTGGATGTTTACCCTTGTTCACTGGCTAAAAATCAATACCAGTCTTTGGCATGTTAAACAGTAAAATAGGTCCTCTCCTTTATAAACCATGAAAAAAAATAAAAATAGCTACTTTGGTGTTTGGTTCTACCACGATCTCTGTGACAAGATCAGTTTCTTTGAAATACAAATTAAAATTTTTATTGAAAAACAGTTGCTTTTCAAATCAGAGCAGTAAAAATATAGTGAAAACTGAACAGGCAAGACCATTTATTTTGTATCACTTTTCTATTGCAATTCATGATCCTGTATTTCAGCTTTATGTGTCCATTACACAAATGGGGATTCACTGCGTATTAGTCATGCAGCTGCATTGTAAAGAGATGTCCACTCAGATTTCAGTCTGAGTCAGCAAAATCTATGTGTGACATATGCTGCATAAGCTTCAAGAACAGCAGCTTTACAAAACATTTGCTGCCACCTTATTGCTTCCAGAGGAATTTTTTTCTAGAGTTTTCCCAATTTTCTTATTTTGCTGACAAAATTCAGGCTGGAAAACCTGAATACCCTGCAATATTTGGAAATCCCACAGTGGTACATCATGGAACGGCCTTTGCCAGAAAGATTTGATTAATGTCACAGAAGAGTGACACTTGAAGCTGAGTTGGCCCTTGCATTTGGGTAGGAAACACAGCCAAGCTTCAGCACTCAGAAAATCTACATGCAACACTGCTTTCCCTGGCTTCTTTGTTTCCCTAGAAACAAAGTGCCCGGTAGTATCAGTCAGATAGGAGGGAGGATGCTACTGCAGCAAAACAACAGGTTAACTTCAGGATTAGGAAGCTGAAAAGCAGTTGGGAATCTGAAAGTGTAAGTTATAGGGAAATGCAAATGTGAAATCCACCGTTGTGTATCTCTGGTACTTGTCACCAAGTGGTGACAGAAATGGTTTGGGTTTTTTTGTAAAGCATCTCTGAAGTTTTTCAAGCTGTGGACCTTGAAGCTCCAGCAAATGGCTTCAAGGAAGTCTTATTTCTCTGACTTACATGGTAGATGTCAGTATGCTTTAGTCTTGGTTTAACTGCTTGCTGTCTGTTGAGTATGATTTGTCCTTTAAAGAGCAGAAGGGTCTCTAGCACTTTATTTAAAAAGAATTAAGTTTCTTAAACCAATGTATACTGTGGTATTGTATGTGATGTGTGACTCTTTGGCAGTCTTAGTTGTCTTTTGGTTTAACTATCATTTAGAGACACCTTATGAGATGTTAATAAACATATATGCTCTTACAAGTTTAATAATAAACATATATGCTCTTAGAAGTTTTTATATGCTCTTAAAAGTTTAAAGGTGTTTCTGGCATTCTGTGTTTGAGTACTGTTTTCTGTAAACAATGAAAATACAATGAGTAGTCTAATAGGTTAATAGTCTAATAGGTTATTAGACTGGACTTACCTTCCAGTGAATTCTTTTGCATCATGAATTGTTAGATTAATGTAGGTATTGAGAGAACTGAAACCATCCTGGATCTTTGCTCTGGGGTTTGACTTTTTTAGAACTAGCAAGTATAATATAATGTAAACTCTCCTAGAGTCTCTGCTAGAAAGGAGCTGTGTATCTGTAATCTTCTGTGTGTCTTTTTGCAATGGTTTGTCTTCCTTCTTCACAATTCATGTCTGGTGAATTCTTGTGTTTGGACTGTGTTCTGTGGCTACAAAAGGTGTAACTGGCATTAAGTGGGGGAGAGAACAAGCTTATTTTTGACGAAAACAGAATGTTCTGGAATCAAGTTTTTATTTAGGTGAGTGAAGGCTTTCAGAGTATTTATTTCAAAGGAGAGGCGCTTTCCTCCAAATGTCTGCCACTGGCGGGATGCCGTGGACTGCGAATGAGCGCAGGGCTGGCTGGATGCGCTGGCTGCTGGAATGCTGCGCGGTGCTGGCTCTGCCGTGCCTGCCAGTACCGGCAGCACAGTGGGGCTTTTTGAATTGCTGTTCAAAATATTTCCCTGTGGGAATGTTACGGAATGGGATTAGTGGGATTAATTCTGGTTTTCCCCTGCCTCTTGAGGTATGAGGAGGCAGTTCCTCACTCTTGAGAGGTATAACTACAGAATATATTGTTCACTGGAAGTCCTTAGACCATCTAGGACATTTTCCTATAAGCTATTAGGGTAATGTTAACATCAGGTTAAGAGAGCACTTGAGACATGTCATCTTTTCAGAGAGAGAGCTGAGAGACACGTGACTGCCCAAGAGGAGGTACGACAGTGCGTGTGTTGTTTGTTCCTCTCATCTGCTTCCTGTATCCCTCTGTAATGATTCCTCTTGTTCAAAAGAAAGTTCTTTGCAGAATTTCCAGCCTCTAAACAGTACAAGTGGCAAGTTAAAATACTTTCTGCAAAAAGTAAACATCCTTGTGTATTTTCTTTTATTAATACCTTTTTTATATCAGGCTTGCCTAACTGGGTAGTATAATTATGCTACTGCCTTTAGCAATAATATGGGAAAAGTTGTAAAAAATGCACGAGTGTGTTGAAGGGAGTTATGCTGTATGGCAGACATAGGTTATTCATTGATATTCTGCAGGAGAACCTGTTTTATTCAGAGCTCTTGGAAAATGTTCATGGAAACTTTTAGGGAATTAGGACAGCTGGTCTAGCAGACTTTGAAGTCTGCAACACAGCCGGCTGACCGGCATTCCCAGTGCCAACTGGCGCAGTCACAAGTAGAGATGGCAACTGTGATTTTTGGCTTGGGAAACCCTGTATATATAGAAGATGACTTGATGACAGGCAAGACTCAATAAATCTGGTGACATAATTGAACTCTGTTAACCAGTGTTCGGTCAGTTGGGATTAAACACCCCCTACATTTTCAATTAAAATTCAGTATTTTGTTTCTGGTGTTTTGTTTTTTTTCCTTCAATGCAAGAATTTAGTACCTTCCTCTCATTCGGTATTTTCTTTTGGAATCTCTGTCAGGATGCTATTTTAGCAGATGATTGAACTAGATTTCAGCTGCTATGTGTCATTGCTGATCTTTAGTCATTGTCAAATTTCAAATGAAGCGTCATCTGGAAGCAAGTCATATGCAGAGCTAGAAGAGTTTGGCTCTGCATCTGTCAGTAGACTTTGTGAATAATCAGATTTCCTGAGAGGCTGTGGATTTCTCACTTCATTGACTGATTCTTTGCCTTATAGTACAAAAATAGAGAAGGAGAAAAAAGAGCATGCTAAGCTGCATGGGATGATCCGCACAGAAATAAGTGGAGCTGAAATTGCAGAAGAAATGGAGAAAGAGAGAAGGTTCTTCCAGTTACAGATGTGTGAGGTAAGGTTCAATGTGAAATTCGTATTTTTAGGAACAAATTGAAAAACACGATTGCTAAATGCAATGTGATGTTAAAGGGAAATGCCAAGTTATTAGTGGACTTCATTTGCTAAAATACTTTTTTTCCCTCCTGATGCAGTAACTTTGCAGGGACTTTAGATCTTGTCTAAGTTCACGGAAGAAGTAACTTGTAGAATAAATATGTAAAGCTTAATTAAACACTAAGAGATTATAATATATAAGCCTTTGCACTGCTATTTTAAACCCTAGGTCATTCTCTGAATTGTTCCCTGTGCCAACAGCTGTTAGGTTGTTATGAGGAGAGACTCTAGTCTAGCACACTGTTGGGCTGGTGCTGAAAAAGAAGTGCTAAGGATGGAATCCATTTGTCTTTCAAGATGTTTCAGAATGTTTCTACTTTTGAATCTTTGGGATTTTGCAGTATGATAAATGTGATGTGAATATTTTTCCTTTGATTCGTTGAAGGACATGTCAGATTCAGTGGTTGGGAGTTTCAGTTGCTCTGTTAGTTCTTCCTATACATAACTCAAAAATATACCACGCGTGTTTCTTCTGTTATGATGGTTAGAGCTAACTTGACTCACATGCCACCACAGTTTAACAGCAGTTGTCCTGAATACCTCTTTTAGTAACTGCATGCCCCGATACTTAGTAGGAAAGCTTCACATTCCTCTTTGGAGTCAGGCTAAAGTATTCAAAACTCATGAAGGAATTTGAGTACCAAAAAACCATATGGATGTTGCCAGCTAAGTGCCCATCTGTATCCTTCCTAAGAAACAGCCAGGAACAGATGCTTCTCTCTTCCTGTGTCACAATAAATGAGGAGTTCACTTCAGTCAGTTGTAGTGATAATAAAATGCAGGGTGAAATCTGTGAAAGTGAATAAAGTTACCTTAAATGTGGAAGAGCCAAAGTGTGTCTTGTATTTCTTCAGGTTTTTGGGGAAAAGTTTATACTGTTACCTCTGAATAGTCCTAAAAGGGGACTTTGTTTTGGTTTTGTTAGTAAGTTAGAAGTATGACATACTGAAGTTGTAACAGGCTAGCTCTCCGTACATTGTGAAAGCAAACTGAGTATGGAGTTTCATTTTAAATTAACAGGACCTAGTGAGGTGATTCTACTAACTAAATACTATCCTGTGCACGTGTCTATATTTAGGCTAATCATCTGTTCACTTGAACCAGCATAAAAAGCTGCAACACTGAAAGCTGACACTTGGATATTGCTTTATTTTAGTGTGTGTATAGCATTTAGGGTGTACTGTGGGTAGGGAAAGACCAGTTGTATTAGGGCATTGCTAAGAAGACATTCACTCCTTCGCTTGGAGGTCACTATCTAAATTGGGTTAAAAAATGTTGTCATTTAATGGACAGTTAAAGACTTCTGTAAATATTTGGTCAATCCTGCTTCTGCTTCAAGTGGGTGACATCTTTTGTGCTATGGTATTCAAGGGAGGAGCTGTCTCTTAATATGGATTTGGATTGTGCCTAAGCAAAAGGACACTAATTACACTTTTTTTTAGCCTTTTAGGCAGTAGATTTTCAAATGTCTTGCTAAACTGCAATTTACTTTAAGTATGGTGTGTCAGGAATTGATAGAGAAAAGGATAAAATCAGAAGACAGGTTTAAAAGCTGGTTGAAATTATCCCTCCCTTTTTGAGTAAACTGCTTTCTTCCTTAGCGGCATTTGTTTAGCAATGAATTTAACAACAAGTGAGACAGATACCTAGATGGGCTTCTAAGTTTAAGAATGGATTCCTAAATTTACCACATAAGCCCGATTATGTGTCCTTTAACAAAGACTTCCACTAGGAACCAGGAAAGATGTTTTAACAATTTGAACTAATCCCAGCAGGGTATCAGAAATCAGCAGCGGCAACAATTGCTTCTGTGTGAGTAACCCCTGAAGTTACTGTTTGATGCATTCTCTTTTAGGTCTTCTAAATCTGCAGCTGTTAAAGCTTGTTCCAATATAACTGAAAATAAAGCGTTAAACATATGCTGTAGCAGTAATAATTAATTTCTTTTGTGATTGATTATTTTAACAGTACCTGCTGAAAGTTAATGAAATCAAGATTAAAAAAGGAGTCGACTTGCTTCAGAACTTGATCAAGTATTTTCATGCTCAGTGCAAGTATGTTTTAGTTTTCTTTGTGTCTACACAGCTGGAGCAATGTTTTGGTTTAAAGTTTTGACATCATCATAGCACATAGATTTTTTCGAAATAAGTCTGAGATTTAACTGTTCTCACTGATGTCTTTTGACAAGTAGCTTTTGTTGTAGATTAGTCATTGCTTATGCTACTGTATTCTGAAACATGTAATGAGGTTGAGGTAGTCCCATAGAATATAATTGTCTGTTCCAAAGGAGTGCTGCACAGTAATTTGGCATATTTCATAAACTACTCTTGAAACAGCTATTAGTTTGGTCTGTTAGTTAGTGGTCCATTAATTTTGATGGACTTTTTAAAGTGTATCTAGCAATGATCTAAATCAATTCTGTGTTCAAGGAAAATAAATTGCATAAGCAGTAGGATAAAACTATGTTGAAAGAATCACTCTTTTTAAATTAATTGGAGGACTCAGTAATAAAACATAAAGCACTCACTAAAATGATGTACTTTTGAATGGTTTTCTTACAGATCAATTATATGGCAATAAAGTCATAGTTATAAACTTGAACAGGTTAACAGTGGCTTTTTCAAATCAGTAAGTTTTCATCTGAAAAGACCAGCCTGCATCCATGTAGGTGGTTTTCCCCTATATGGCTATGTTGCTTTTAAAGTAAGTTTCACTTGTAGTATGTCATTCATCTGCTCTGTTCATTTAATAAAATTCCAACAACATTAATGCTATGTTCTGTTGCCACTTTCATGTCTGCTTCCCAGGGTGAAAATATTTTCTCTTGCAAGTGGTGTGGCAATTTTTAATCAAATGTGTATGTAATTGTGGTTTTTTTAAATTTAATTTTTAAAAAGGACCTTTTTTATGAGCTGGAATACTTGGCATAGATAATATTATTATGCCAATATAAAAATAGATGTGATACAGTAAGATGTGGCATATTCAGTTTGCATATAGGCTGTAATTAATGCTTGGGAAACAAAGGGGTTTTCCTTTAGTAGGAAGATTGCATCAGACGTGAAACTACTGGGCTCCAAGAAGTCACAATTATTTTATATCTACTAGAGCTTTTGCTGTTCTACAAATGAATCTTGCTTGTTCTGGGCCTTCAAAATGTGGGATGAGAACCTGTGTTTGAGGTGAGAATGATGGAAATGTGGCAGTGGATTGCGGCAGTTCTGAATCTGATGGGAATTTTGCATGTTAGAATAAGCTATGATGGAAATAAAGAGCTGGATCAGTCAACGATGCATAGAAAATAAGTGTTTAATGTTTTGAAGTTTATGGCACGGCAAAATAACATGCACGTCTTCCTTTGGCAACTTTTTAAAGAGCAAATACAAAGTAAAGTTTAATAACAATTTGCTTTTTGTTTCTCTTTTTAAGTTTCTTTCAGGATGGGTTAAAAGCAGTTGAAAGTCTCAAGCCTTCAATTGAGACGCTCTCGACGGATCTTTATACGGTGAGTAGCAACCATTCACAGTTATGTTGTGAACTTAGTTTTTTTATAATAGGCATGTGAGCATTGTGATTTAGGTTGGCTGACTGCTTTAATAGTCAGCATTTCAAGGTTGTGTAGATTTTTTTGAGTAAAATTTTGGTTTAATATCATCTCCGGAAGCCTTAGTTTCCGTTCAGGATCCCACTGTGTAAAATGTGAAGAAAACAGCCTTTGCTCTAAAATGTTTACTGACTAAGTGGAAAATAACATATGGTTTCAAACTGAACACAAGGAAGCAAGAACAGTGTGAGGCAGTATCAAAGTCTTAACCCAGCAACATCCAAGCCATTATCAAGTTTTCTGAAGATAACGTGATCGGTTTGTTTTCCTTTTTATCTTTTCTTTGTGTTCTTATTCTTGCTGAAAATTTCTCAGAAAAATGAACCAATTAAGTAGCAGGTTTGGAAGAACTGTCTTGAAAAGAATAACAATAGTGTTATTTTTAACCTGTGTTTTTTCTTCATTCGAGATTAAACAAGCACAAGATGAGGAAAGAAGACAATTAACACAGCTTAGAGATATTTTAAAATCAGCACTCCAGGTTGATCAGAAAGAGGTGAGCATATATGATGGTTCAATTTTGGAATACCCATTTTAATTACGTCTAATGCAATGTTGGTATTTGAATTATTTTTTATCAGCTGTCTAATTTCTTTTGTTTATTCATCTTGTTTTGATGCTGATAGTGAATGTTTCTGACAAAGGCAAGGTTTTTTTAAAAATTAATTCCTACTAAAAATATGAGACTTGTTGCAAAATAGTTCCTTTTAGTTACCAATATAGCAAAATACTTAAGATAGGGCACTGCCTGTGAACTAACAGAGAGTGGTGTCTATTACTCAGGGAAGGGAAGAACTTTGGCAGTATCAAGGAGACCCCATTAGTACAATCTTACCTCATAATAGTACTCCAAACTATATAAAGATTATGTAAAACTGAACTTCAAATCCCAAAACAGCTCTTGTCATCATCTGCAAAAATGACAGGTGTGCTACTTTGCTACAAAATGCCAGTTTTCAAACATGCAGAAGCTGGTCACTTCAGCAATCTAAGAACTCATGATTTTCTTGAGTTTGTTACGATGCTGTTAGATGTAAAGAATTCTAGAGTACTTTCATTTGGCAAACTCTTATCTGGAAGCAAGCATCTTTTATATAATCTAATCCTAAGTATTAAGCTTACTTTTGTTTTGGATTGCCAGTGCTTCCTTTTCACATAAATATATGCCAGACAGCTTCCTCTGTGTGGCTGCTGGGCCATGAGAAAGTGAGGAATGAACCCCTTCCTCCCTTTTCAGATTGTCTTTCTGAGAGGGATTACAATGTAATAGTTTAGTCTGTAGAGTTCAGACTTCCCTGATCTTTTCCTGTCTTGCTTTCATCTTCCTTTGAAGGTTATGGAGAGCCTAGCTCTTAACAACCATCATCTGGACACTGGTTGAGCAACCTAATCTAGAGAACGATGTCCTTGCACGTGGCCTGGGGTTGGATTAGATGATCTTTAAAGGTCCCTTCCAACCCAGAGCATTCTGTTGTTCCATGACTTGCTGATAGGCACTCTGTCAGTCTTAAATGCTCTGGGATAAGGCCCATGGCGTACAGAGTCCCGCACACATTACAGAAACTTTCCTAGGTTCTGTCTGGCATATAGGACTTGCTGAGGGGTGTATTTGCTGAAAACTTGTAAATTTGAGTTCTATGGAATTAAAGACTAGTGATACTAGTGGGAATGGTGACTACTTTTGATTCTCTCTCAGTGTGGAGTCTTTGCAGCTTAGGGTGTGTTAGGAGGCTTCCTATTTTGTTCATGTCTTGAAGACATGAACTGTTTTCAGTAGAAACTGTTTCAGTTGGGTTTCATGGTTGATATTGATATTAAACATATATGGTGAGTGTGCCTCTTTTCACAGACTGAAAAATGTAATAATACACATAAATTTATTAGTTTTACTGTTGTTGTTGCATTTAAAAATACGAGTGTGAAAACTGCTGTATGCTGCATTCATTATTTATTAATTCTGTAAATTCAGATGTAGATGCTTACCTGCAGAGCATGAGAAGTACTATAAAAGTTTTTTGAAAATACCAATTAATCAATCAGCGGGATGCCAGACAATCCTGATGTAATTTACTGCAAAACCCAGTAATATTATTCTTGTTGCACTGCAATTTCCTTTACTATAACTGATTTCTTTTTCCTTCCTGAAATGCACTTACATTTTGTGACCGAAGTCTAGGAGAGTAAGTGTTACTATATTTTAATGAAAATAGTTGGCATGATTTCCATTCAGATTTCAAGAAACTGGATTTTTCCTCTGAGCTTTTTTCTGTTGGTATGAAAATACTGGTTCTTTTTTTTTCCTCTCCTCTTCTGTTTGTTTTATTAAAAAAATAAATAAAAAATGCCAGAATGTACTTGGGAAATAAAATTGCTGTAAGAAAAATTTTACTCTCGGGAATTAAATCCAGTTGCTTGATTGATGTTCTTTCAAGATTTTGAAGCTATATGTATTTTTAATTAAATAGACTTCATGTATGAAATAATAGAATGTTGACAAATATTGTTTCTGTTGTGCTGCTTTTTTTAAAAAAAGAGACACATGCTCAGTGAGCTGCCTTTGTTGTGCCTGTATACATAGTTTCCTCCTGTGCAGAACTTCCTCAAACCTGATTTGTATTGAAACTTCTCTTTGAAACATCACTGTGTGTACACCTCTGTAGTCTTCGATTTTTAAACTTTTATTTTTCAAACTGTGGAGTTCCTATAAGTTCAGGATCAACCTTAGAGTTGTATTGCCTTAATTTCTCTGTTTCCCATGTCCTCTCTGAAGGTAGCCTTACTGTAGCATTTAGATTTGATTCTGCTTCTTCTTCATGTTGGGGAGAACCTATAATATATTTAGGCTGCTGCAAAATCGGATAAATTGTATATGTGTTGACAAAAACTGTGGTAGCTGTGCTATGGGAGAGGCTGCTTGCAGGGGATTCTGACGGATACATCTGCTGGAGGCTCTGTGGAACTATAATAGATAAGGGACGGATCTTTGAAACATCCTCTTGGCAATGATCCTGCAAATAGAAAAGAAGCTCAGGCCCTTGGAGAGCTGTAAGGGCTTTTTGGCAGCTTTTTGCACAGGAGTGATCCGGGCAGTTTAAGATCCTGCTTCATGGGAGCCGTGGAATGGCTAGCCAAAAATTCGGTGTGTGTAAGAATTTACCAGTCCCACTGTTTGAACACAACAGAACCTTCTAGGGTTTTAGAATCCCTTATCAGTAGTCACAGACCATATCAACAGAATGCCCTTTCCACATCTTTCATTTTTTAGCTTGTTTTAAGAGTTGGACAATCTTTATAAAACTTCAGAAGAAATAATTTCAAGCCTCTTTATGGTCAGTGAAGTGATTCACAAAAAACATGCTGCAATAGAATGACTCACCTGTTGTTTTTTTTTTTTTGCAAGCCTATTTGCATTTCAAAGGTGATAAAGTGGACAAAGTTCAGTTTCTTAGGCTTCTGTGCTTCAATCTGTTCTGATCTTGTTATTTAAAATGACAATACTGTGAGCTAGGTATGTCCTATATCCTGTGGTGATCCATTTCCTCCCATAGGTAATGTACAGTGTTCCTGCTCTTCTGATGAGGCCATTGGGTCTGCCCCCCTTATCTGTGATTTGTACTCCTGTTATGTACAATATGCAAACCAGAAATGAGGGAAGATCCTCTGGGGAGCCTGCATATGGAAAAGGCATGCTGAAATTGCCTGGAAGGATGTTCATTATGATGGTGATTTGTGGTATGGCACCCTGTCTGTTAGGAGCTAGATCAAAATCATGAACGTGCTTGTCAGAGATCTGTGGGAAAGCCATCGTCTGGCAGTCATGTTCAGCACTAGTGATTTGGTCACGGCCTTAACCAAAGATTCAAAATTGCAAGTCTCCTTGTCTTCTCCTTAAGTTCTTTTTGTGAAATAGTATTACATTTTTTTAAGATACTGTTCATAGTAATGAATGTGTGGAAATACACGTCAGCTACAGCAGCTTCCTCTCTGGTTGAAATAAGGCAGGAAGCTTGTATTATTGGCTTGGCAGTTTGGCCAAACACAGCAGCTGAGTGTAAACAACAGCTGAAGGAGGCAGCTGAAATGCAGCAGCAAATAATGCACAAAAACTAGCAGCACAATCTTAAGTAATGGGAATGTTGCTGTGGGCAGGTGTTGAAGGTCGTCTGAAATCTTTACATAATTGAGGATGTAGAGAACTGAAATTAATTTCCTGTAAGGCCTCTAATCTTCTTGGGAATGGATTTCCTTTACTGACTAATGGGAGGCAGAGATCAAGGCAATGGTAGGATACAATAGGCAGTGTCAAATCAGATTTTCTTCAGAAGTCAGTAAATCTATGTGTGCAGTGGTTCTTAATCTGTGACAAAACTTCTTTTTAAATGTGGTTCTGTTTTCATGTTGGGCAGCCAGAGTGCAAAACCAAATAATTCTGTGTAAACAGACTGGAGAGGAATGATAAACAGGCTGGTTTCAGTCTGAAGGGGAGCTTTGTCAGGCATGGACATTGGTGGTCCTGTTGTAGTGCTTTTAAAAGCTACAGATGAGTGTTGTAGCTACCTGATATGGCTTCCAAGACCACTAGCTGAGAGACAGGGAAGTGGGCACAGGTTGCTTCTGCTGAAAAGGAACACCAAAGGGTGCTGCAGCCTTCCTTGAGCTCTGCTCATGGTTCTCAGGACCACTGAGCTCTCCAGCGCTGTATTCACAATGAGCCTGCAATCCTGCAGCCTGGAGGTGTGGAGTCCTAAGTATACTGCACAGGAGTGCAGGTGGTAGCTCTCTCCCTGCCATCATATTTTGGACCTGTTGTGTGTTGCTGCTCCTGTTGAGGAGGATCCTGAACAGCTTTGGTAGCAGCAACAGCTTTTGGCTGCTGCTGGAGCTTGTAAAGGAGCAGCATTCTGTCTGAGCTGGCATACCCTGGGGAAGAGCTGAGTCCAGCTGTGTTCTTGGCTTTATTTGGTCTTTGCCCCTGCTTATATCCAGAAATGTATTATACTTAGGCTAATAAAGTGTATGAAGTGAATTATAATTAGAGATAAACTATATTCTTAATTCATACTTTTTAGGTTGCTGTATATTTTATCGTGTGTACTCTGAAAACCCCAAGTGATGTATCGGTGATACTGTGTCTCAGAGATCCTAGGAATACAATCTCATCATTTTAACAAAAGGGTTTTTCTATCAAATTATTAAGTTTATTTTCAGTAACTCTTAAGTTTTTTGCTTAGAATATCTGAGTCATTTAAATGAGCTGCTTTCTTTATGTTTTTTTTCCTCAATTTACTTGTACTATCTGCCATTACTTGTACTATCTGTGTATTATCTCCATAGAGTAAAAATCGTAGAGAAGGAAACAATAAATATTACAAGTGCTAGTCACTGTTACTGTATGCATTGAAAAGGCCATTGCATCATGTTGATGATGATGATACAGCTGGACACCTCAGATTTCTCATTATTGGGTTCATATTTTTTAAGAAGCTGGACTCTTGGAGCAATGGGTCCTACATCTGGGTAGTTCTGAGAGCAGTGGGAAGGGTCTAGTTAATCCTTGTCACTTCCTGTCCCAGGATTCCTTATTCAGGATGGTTTGGTTTAATTTATTCTTCTTGTGGAAAAAACCTTTTTATTCCTGTATGCCTTCTGAACTCTGTTTCCAGGAGGTCTCTTCTGCTTTTCAGAGAATAACTTGACTCAGTTTCCACAAGGAAAACCACTTCTTCAAATTTATTTATGTAATATTTACCTTTTTTTTTTTTCTTTTTTTTTTTTTACCATGGAAGGGTGCAGGAGGGATTGCAGGTAATAGTAATCTTCAGTGTTTGTACACCACAGTGTTTGTACACCACAGTGTTTACTTGAGTTGGAAAGCCCGCTGCTCAGTTAATTCAGGGGTTTGAAAAGCATACATCAAGGCCAATACTAAAGCTAAATAAAGGCAAGTAAGAGGATTTTTGCAGGCACTGATAATGGCTACTTTTTACCCTCTGAAAAAAAAA
This sequence comes from Porphyrio hochstetteri, assembly GCA_020800305.1. NCBI lineage: Eukaryota > Metazoa > Chordata > Aves > Gruiformes > Rallidae > Porphyrio > Porphyrio hochstetteri. Next base: position 109,445,522 of record CM036907.1, read on the forward strand.
AAGTATCTTGTTCTCTCATTGAGAAGGAAAACAGTGCTTTGTTTGGCCTTTTGTAGGATTAGAGCAGGAATGAAAGGCTCTGAAACTCATTATTGGGTGGGGATATTTTGATTGAAAGTGTGGAATGCATTACAAATTGCTGTTCTCTGTATTCTAGGATTTTCAGATTCGTCAGAGTACAGCTTACAGTTTACATCAGCCTCAGGGAAACAAGGAACATGGCACTGAACGAAATGGCAGTTTGTACAAGAAAAGTGATGGGTAAGTATTGCTGATTCTGCTGGGGAAAAAAGGGTTCCTAAGAGCTGAAGCAATGTAACACTAAATGTATTAAAAACTGAGTCACTTCTTTTTTTTTTTTTTCCCCCTTTAAAATCAGAATCAGAAAAGTGTGGCAGAAAAGGAAGTGCTCAGTTAAAAATGGTTTTCTTACAATTTCCCATGGTACAGTAAGTATTTGTTTACAGTATTTTATGTACATGGTTGCTAATACAAAAAAAGGGAAGTTATGCTGGTCTATATTTATAATTTGGAATTAGTTAGGTTCTTGATGCTGTGTTTTGAATATGATGAATAAATTTTTAAAGGCAGAAATATATCAAGATATAATCAGTATCTAAAAATAAAACTGTTTTAATGCTCATGACTGTTAATGGAAGGAAAGAAAAAACCCCTTTTTTCTAATGATTCAGTTCATGTAAACTGTTCATATTTTAACAGACTAACTAAAAATACATGCTTTTTTTTTTGAAAGATATTGTTGGGCATTAAGCCACATTTTAGATATGGGTTAAACAGCTTTATTTATGAAACAAACTGAGAGAATGGTGAATCTGTTCTCCACCCCAGATTTACTGCTATATGGTAATCTCTTATGAAGGTAGCTTTCCCTGAGGAGTAGCTGTTGAGGAAAAGCAACTTCCACCGGAATAATGATGGAGTTAAAAGCCCTTCTTTCTTTGATACTAATATTTGAAACATATTAACAAACTTTTAATATTTATACTTAGAGTTTTAAAACTTGGTACTTTAATATTTTAGATCGTTAACCATAACTTTGAACTCAGCTGGTTTTGTTTCCCCTTACTCTTTTTATATTGCTTTCTCCAAGACTTCCAAGAAAGTTTTTTAAGGCAAAAATCAACTCAGTGACAGTATTTCCCATTCTTGGTCTAATAAACGGTTATGAACAGTTCTGTTCTTCATCCTGTTATGCTTGTTACTATGACTACAAGTTGACCCTGGCAGTGAAAATGAATCAATCTCTCTGTGTGTCTAAACACAAGCTTGTGTGCCTTCTGAATTGTCAACTAGGAGTTAAAGAGTGCAAAAAACAGGCCTGCAAAGTGGAGTAGTTACTATGGCTTTGGAATTGTCCACCAGTTTATCCCCGTTTTGATTTGGGTGCATCTTTGTCAGAGACAGGTCTATTAGTGTTTCTATACTGGTGTCTCCATGCGCTGTGAATGTCCTTCACCTTGGACAAGGTATAGTGCTACCAGTAGCTAGGGCAGCTCAGACCTGGAAGCGGCTACAAAATCCATCTATGGAGCAGAATTGTGAAACTTCCACATGCAAGTACAGTTACAGATTCTATCAAGATACTTCTCTTTTTATAATCTGTCTACCAGATGGTCTGTTTTTAGAAGCAGTATGTTCCCACTGAAATCGGTGGAGCTGTAGCTGGAAATAAGTTGCTAAGGTACATACTTAAAATCCTTTGGGTTTCATAGGTTTGGTCTTGATGAGGTATTCTCGACAAGAGAGTACCTTCTTGTTTTACAATGTACTCCTGAAAAGTATTTTTACTTATTTGCTTAGTTTCTCCTTATGTATTGATGGCAGTTTTGTGTAAAAAACTAATGCTTGTTTCATAGACATTGAGAAGGGCAGAAGTGATTTCTGTTAAGAATTTTCTGGTCTGCTCTGAAAGTCTTCTGAGATTTCTGAAGCAAAATCATTGATTTCCAAGCTTTTTCAGGATTGATATCTCCTGGTCACTAAAATACAACATGTCATTCTCTCTTCCCTGCTGTTCATCAAAATGAGCCATCTCTCAGAAATTGAGTTATCGGTTTTGTTTGTTTTATCAAATACAAATTTGTAAATCCTTTTCCTTTAAAGGCTAAGTATTCTTCATGGATTTCTGTTGTTTGGTCATGCAGCCTCTCGTGAGGAACTGTTTTTTTCAGTTAGTTCCTAGAACAGCTATATTCAGGCAGTGGCAGATGCTGTATTCTGACTTAAACTTGCCAGTGCTCTCCTGATATGGATGGGGAGAATACTGTTGGTTCTGTCCGTTACCCAGCTGTAACACTGAATATATGTGTCTGCATTGGCATATGTCCAGAAGTAAGACTTCTAAACATCTAAAAGCTTCATAGAAATTAGCATTCATAGAGCAACGTGCAAGGTAATGGTTGATTGAAAAACACACAGTGCTGCTTTGTGTAATTATTAGCAGTTGAAAATTTTCTGAAACCTACTTGACTGCAATTTAATGCACGTGGATGTAAAAACACTGATAGAAACAGATTGAACCACGTAAATAGGAATTCCTTAGTGGTTTCTGCATCAAGAAGTCACAAGGGAAAAACTAACATTTGAGGAACCTCAGATTCCTCAAAGTTGATTTGTGTTTAAAGAGCTTAAATGAAATTAACCACTTGTCTGCAAAAAAGGATTGTAAGAGAGATTAATTATCAGGGAATCTTCCCATTCTTTCTTTACTGCTAGAAACTTTAATCTACCATTATGATTAAGAGGACAATTGGAACACAGAAAGATTCAGATTTAATCTTTTGATTCTTAGCAAATTGCTGTGCTGTCTAGAAAAAATGCTCAATGAAATCAGCCAGCTGGTCTGTGGAAGTGAACACATTTGCTCATGCTTTTTGTAAAAATTATGGAACAACTTGGTATTGTCTTAGAAGCATAACTTGTTGATTCCTCCACTTACTGTTTGTTGCCAGACTGTGTAAGAAGTTGTTTCGGTGGATGGAGGGCTGCAGTTTGCTCAGGAAGCAACACAAATTGATGCTGAAGTCCACCTGTATGGCATGAGAGGTGGCAGCACATTTTTTCAGGGTGTTGGTGTGTTAACATGCATGTCCGAAACTTCACTAGTAGCCTGAAATTTGTCAGCGCAAAGACTCGAGCAGGAAAATGAAACCCAGAGGTTTCAAACAAATAATGTAATGTTATCTGTTTGTTACCATTTTCTGCTTCTAGTGTCTCCTAATCCCGCCAAAAGCCTCATTCAACTTGTGGCCTAGTGTGGCGAAGGAGTTTATGCAGACTTTCCTCCCTCTGTCTTGAGGCTCTAACTTCTCCCCAGGCAGCATCAACCTCATGATAGAAGCATATTGTCCACCAAGTAGCAGGCACATGCTGGGGAGGTGGGTGGGGAGGAGCTATGATTTGGCCACAGAAGAGATGTGTGACTTTATGGGTATCAGCCACATGCGAAGACGTCGGGGATTTTTAATACCCTTGTCAAAGCTGACTTCATGTTAGGAGGTCCTTGGTTAAAAGTTTTTGAATATGTTTGAAGATCAGCACATTGGTCCAAGGTATGGTTTAGGTTATTGCAGCCATTTCTTTGGGCTCTCAGATCCTGATAGAATTCTTATACTGCATTCTATCCAGAGAGGTGAGTTCATGTATATCAGTCCTTCAGACCTCTTGAAGCATTTCAGTGATTCATTTACAGCTTCAGATTTTGTAATTTACAGAAAACTAGTTAGGTTTTGAATGCACTTCAAGTCCCAGGGCAAGTGGTTTCTCCCTTAACCTAAATTTACTTGCATTTTTACATTCTCATGGAGCATGTGAGAAATGGGTGTGTGGGAGTATGTGTACGTGTACATATACATGAGTTGCCCAGTAGCTTGCTTACCAAATATGTAACATTTTGATTTTTGTTTGCTTTATTTTGTATTTTCATTATAGGCAGCTTCTGGCAATTCTTGGACAAACAGTCAGATAAAAAATGGAAACAGTGGAAACTTTAGTGCTATGAATAATTAAGTACATGTAAATAAAAAAAGAGGCTGAGCTTGCACTTTCAAGATGTTTTATTGTATGCTTCTAGATACAAAGAACCCTTGTTGTTGATAGGCTGTAATATGAAAACTGTATGTGCTTTTACTACTATAAGGAATGACTGGAATTTGAAAAACTATTTACTAGGCAGAGAATACAACGTGGTTTTCAATTGTCATTTTGCTGCCTCCAAAAGCTCTCTTGGGTACAATTTGTTTTACATTGCCCAGCAAGTGAACAGCAGGTTTGTTTTTTCACAGCATTCATGACTTTGCTTTTGTTGGGCAAAGCCTGAGCATGCTTGTTTTCCCCTTTTTAATGTTTCTGAATGGTTTTGATTTTGTACTGGCCTTCAGATACAAGACACACATTTTTTGGCCAGCTGTATTGTTCTATCTGACTGTTTCGAGAAAATCTCTACTCCTAGTTTTGCTCTTCCTTCTTTTTTGAATGAAATTGATAAATTTAGAAGAGATTGAGAAGATAAAAGTTTCTTATGATTCACTGCAAGTTAATTACATTATGTGATAGTTCAGTTTCGTCAGATAACAATTCTTGTTTGGATGACTAAATCTTGTTTTAGCAACTTGATTAGAGTGCAACAGCAAGTAAGGTAATGCATTTATATTACTATCTTTATAATAGTGCTCTCATGCTAATTTAGACAATTACTGTTTTTTAGATACTGTTGTTTGCAGCAGAGCCTCTACAGTTGAATATGCTTTCTGATTTAATTATTCTAAAAGGAAAGTGAAACTAGCTACCCATTGTAGCAAGTGCAAAGCCATTCCTCAAGTCAAGGTTGCAAACATAATGTCTTGGCAGGTCCTAACCCAGGTCTGTAGGACAGGCAGGTTAAGGGAAAGAAGAGATTAATGCAAAGATATTAATTGAAAAGTTTTTGTAAACTTCATTTTTTAGAAGTCTCATAAAGGCTTCTCGTGTATTTTATCCAGTTATCACTGAACAAAATTGCCAACTACATGAAAATGTAGTTTACAAATCATGACGCAGAAGAAAACATAAATCAAAACTTGGGTGCCTTAAAAATTAAAGTAACATCTATTTGTCAAGTCTTTTATCCAGTGGGATGCTATCCTGTGGTGTTGAACCTACTGTAGGGCTCAGTCAGTACCAGTCTCCTAAAATGTCTGTGTTTTATCTTCAAATAGGCTAACCGACCTCCAGCAAAGCTCAATCTGTTAACATGCCAAGTGAAAACAAACCCAGAGGAGAAAAAATGTTTTGACCTCATATCACGTAGGTTTGTTGTTTACGTCTTTTTACTTGCAGCTACTATCAGAGGGCTTTGTGTTACTTCTGCAAATGTGTCAGTGACCCACTTACATGATTCTACAACTGTGAAATGTTTAATCGTCTCATTTGGAAGGGACCCTTTAGATCATCAGGTCCAACCATCACCCTAACCTGCCATCCACCTCTAAACCATGTCCCTCAGCACCACATCTAACCATCTTTTAAATGCCTCTAGGGATGGAGACTCTACTGCTTCCCAGGGCAGCCCGTTCCAATGCCTAGCAACCCTCTCTGGGAAGATGTTTTCCTAATATCTAATCTAAACCTCCCCTGGCATAACTTCATGCTGTTTCCTCTTGTCCTATCACTTGTTTCTAGGGAGAAAAATTTAGTACCTTTCAGGTAGTTCTGGAGAGCAATTAGGTCTCCCCTTAACTTCCTTTTTTCCAGACTAAATGACCCCTTCTCCTTATGCTTCCCCTTATAAAATGCCCTTGCTATGAGAATTTACTGTTAGACTAATTTTAGCAAAATGCAACAAACTGTATCTGTTTCTTTGGAAAACCACATGTTTTTACAGCTGTCTTCAGTCATTCATTCTTCATCATTTTGTGCTGCCTTATAGTAGAGTAACAGGTTGGGTTTTTTTCCTGTGACATCCCTCTTTATGTCAAAAATGTCATAGTTGATCATCTTGGAAAGTTCTGACATTTGTACAAGATCAAAAGAAGCATTTAAACCATGACAAAACTTCTTAAAATGTAAGCATAGTGGTTGCTATGGAACTGTGAAGAAAATACTGAAAACTTTCTTAGTTTTGTTACCAAATAGTATAGTACAGTACGATAACTATGCTTAGCATTACAGAAGTAGTGGTAAATTGAAAATTTTGAGCTTGATGTAATTGAAACAGCTTGGGACTTAATTCTGATTGTAGTTTGAAATTTGTGTCAGGCAAATTTGTTTTTCCTTTTTTGATTATTGTGGTTTTAAGAGCTCATTTGGAAACTTAAAGCTTTCTTAGACACACATAGATAAACTCAAATATGGACTCTATATTTTGGTCACATGCACTGGCAGCTCCAGCAGAACTTTAGACTTGTGGTTATTGAGGTCATATTTAGAACATGGAGAAGTTACCACGCTCTCCTGCAGCTTATGTGACAGAAGCACGGCACTGAAGAAAAGAGTTTGTGCTGAAAGAGCAGCAAGCCATCTTGTGCAAACACAGATATAAACACAAGTGAACTGCAGGTAGTATGAGTGAAATTGCTAAATAGACTTTTTGCCTGGCGACACTCCAGTGATGAGACTAGAGACCTCAGGAGTCATACATCAAGTAATTTTAGATGTTTCTGAAAAATTTCTGCAAAATCAGTTTTTCAGTATTTTTTTTCATTGATATGTGAATGATTTATTGTGCAGATGACAGGACATACCACTTTCAAGCAGAGGATGAACAGGAATGTCAAATGTGAGTTCCTTTTCTAATTTTCTCTCTGGTACGGGTGTTCTACTGGGAAGTTGCCTCGAACTTTAGAAAAGCCAAAACATTTAATAAAATATTACTGCCGTTTTAGATGGACATCTGTGCTGCAAAACAGCAAAGAGGAAGCTTTAAATAATGCATTCAAAGGAGATGATAACACAGGAGAAAATAATATTGTCCAGGAACTGACAAAAGAAATTATATCTGAAGTCCAGAGGATGACTGGAAATGATGTGTGTTGTGACTGTGGAGCACAAGGTGACTCAATTAAGCATAATTCTAATTAGTAAAACTTCTGTGTCTCTTGAGAGTATTTAAGCTGATGTTTTATGCTTTCACTTTCTCCTTGTCTCTCAAAGATTGTACACGTTGTAGAATATAGTAACAATTTAATTGCACTATTTTAGTAAGATTCACTTGCTATGTGTGTTTTTTCAATGGGGAGAAGAACTAGTGAGCAGCTTATTTTCCTCTGATACATTTTGCTAATTTTAACTTTTGCTTATGTAAATCAATTGAACTTATTAGCCCATATTTTACATAAGATTTCGGTGAAACTGGACAGCAATAAGGTATTTCAAGTGTTTTTCCTAATGTGCCTGTCTTTTTCTTCGGGCTTTATAAAAAATTTTTTTTTATCTTTATTTTTGACTTTGAGAGTGAGCCAGGGAATATGTCTAAGACTCTGCTCGTTTGAAAAAGAGTGCACCTGCTGACTTTGGTTTGCAGTGTTGGTTTGTTGATAGATGACTTTCTCCTTTAATCCCTTTCACATTATTTTATAAATCCTGCTGCTTCATGTGTTCTTGGATGTTACAGAGGCACTGCAGGGCTTAGGGTTTTTTTTGATCTGAAACTGTAGCTGAAAACATCAGATCTGAAGCTGTATCCACTTTATAAATCAATACTGACTTCCAGCAATAGATACTGCATAAAACTTTGAGAAGAGTCAATCCTGCTGCCCCTAAATCTTCAGAAATTAATTATTTGTCTGGAATATAAGGGGATATTATAGCAAGAATGCAAAATACCAGGTGAAAAGACAAGCAAGGGTAATAAAAGGTGAAGGGTGAGCCTTTGTAGCTTTGAAATAATTGAGTGAGAAATTGTAGATGTGGTGATATATGTATACTCCAGAATCACTGCTGCTTCACTTAGTTTGAACTCTATACTTGAAGTGCAAAAAAAAAAAAAACCAACCCAAACAAAAAAGCCCATAGAAATTGTTATTTTGGTTTCACCTGCACCTGTACTCCCAGTTCCCAGTTGAGAATTTGACAATGTTATGTCAGTGGAGGGGAAATGTAGCTCCTGAAAGCTGTGTGGAGATTGACAAACTGGACTGTTTGAGTGGCTCCCTTGAGGGGTCATTCATGTCCTTTACAAAAAAAAAAAAAGTAAAGAATTATTTGCATTGTCACTTCTTTTGCCATTAAAAAAAAATCTGGTTTGTGTTTCCAACAGAGTAGATATAAAGACATAAATTTAAAAAGGTGATATAATTCACATACAGGAATCTTATTTTACAGAATTTCATTTATGAATACTACATTTTCTACAGTAAAATAATTACTTGAATAAATTTCAATTCTGTGGGTGCTTTCTGTTTCAGATCCTACCTGGCTTTCAACAAATTTGGGAATTCTAACTTGCATTGAATGCTCAGGAATCCATAGAGAACTTGGTGTTCACTACTCCAGAATGCAGTCGCTTACATTAGATGTGCTGGGAACATCTGAACTTTTGGTAATCAAATTGCTTTTATTAACTTTAAAATAGTAGTATAAAATACTTCCAACACAGCATATTTTTGTCACTGTAGCAAGTTGTTCCAATCTTGAAAGCTGATTCTGGATAAACATAATTTAGGAAAGCTTAATTCTTCAGGTTTAAGGCAATCTCCTGGAACATACTGTCTTAGTGTAAACTTTGCCTGATCTTAGAGTTCACATTAGAAGAGGCTTCGTATTTTTTGTGTTTCCAAGTCATTTCAGCCTTGGCTGCTTTCTAAAAGAACACAGCTGTTTGACATACAAATGTGCCTCTGATTAAAAAAATTAAAGGACTTCACAAATACTTAGCCCGTTAATTATTTAGCATCAGTTTAGAAGAGATCTTTTGTCCTCAAAGGAAGAAAATGTATTGAGCTTTGCTACTGAAAGACTTTACCATGTATCAGCTGCTCTGTGACAGTTCATATGTGTGTTCTTACCCAGCACAAAGTATTTCGGGTTTATTGTATGAACTGGTGTCTTGATAGATTATTCTGCAGTTACTTGTTTGTGTATTAAATTGCAGCTGAAAACTGACATCCAGAAAGGTACCTAAGCTGTTTGTGATTGCTGATGTAGTAGCAGAACTAGGAATCGGACACAAAAGATCCTAACTCCAATTTCCCCCTGTCCTCCCAATAGTACATGTTTGGCAGGTAACTGCACATGTTGATTAAGTGAGCTGTGGATATTTTTTTGTTTTAACAGCTTGCAAAGAATATTGGGAATGCTGGGTTTAATGAGATTATGGAATTCTGTCTGCCAGTTGATGAGATGGTCAAACCTAATCCAAGCAGCGATATGTAAGTAAAGAGCTACTACTTCTGAAAAAGGCAGGCATTTAATTTAATATTGCTAATGGGTTGTGCCATTATGGTTTGCATCAACAGGCCATGGAAGATGTATGATGTCTTACAGCCAAGGAGTAAACCTTTTTTCACATGCTTTGCATCTGTTTTGTTCGAATTTATTTGATTATACCTTCCCTAGTAGTCAGAATTAATTTACAAACTCTCTGAATCGTGATTTGTGAGACAGAAACAAATGAAACGTGACTTGTTGAGAATTGTAAAGACATAGAAGGGTAAGGATTAAAACCAAAGCTATTAATTCTGTGCTATTTAAAGACAAAATAGAAATTGGAATAAGGTACACATCTTACCTGAAGGATACTGAAAACCTAGTGTTTCAAAATTCCCCCTAGGACTTAAATCCTTAACTATGTGGATTAAAGACAGAGCATTTAATTGCATCCTCAAAAACTCTGAACTGAGATGGCAGAGACACAGCAAGCACAGCTGCCTACTACTCCATTGTGAAGGAGCTAGTAACTGGTACAGAAACAAACGCAGAAGAACTGGCTTTGAGTGAAGCTGGTTTTACGTTATCTCAACTTTCGTTCTGACAGAATCGATGTTGAACCATAAAGTTTAAATCATTTTTTTAGTACCACTGTGGATGATAATACTTAACATTATTAGTACTTTTGATAATGAATATTAATTTGATGAATGCTACGTCAATAGCATAAGACAACTTCTTGAAAATTACATTTTAAAAATATCATTTAGTTCAATGCATACAGATAAGAAATTTGGAGGGTTTTTTAATTAAGTGAGAACCTGAAGACAAACACTTCTTAAAAAAGGAATACTGACTGTCATATGATTTAAGAGCAAGAGCTGTTCATTAATTCAGTTAATGAAGAAGTGGAGTAATCATTTGTTAGTTGGGTATCAACAACAAAAGTGATAACTGCTGATTCAGATGTGCTAAGTTTTCACCTCAGTTTAGAGGTGAAACTAAAACCTCCACTGTAACCTCCCTGTAACGATTGTGGTGAAGAGTTGCTGTACAGAACATACTGCTGTGAATACAGATCCAAGGCCTGGATGGTCTGTGCAGAGGTGTAAGACAGATTGGTCCCATGCCTTCCATCACTTCCCAGCATGTGTAGGAATCCAGGTCAGGTCACATAGACCTGTCAGGCTGCTGTTAGCAAAGCAGCATTGTGAAGCTTTGGTGTACCTTCTGTACATAAAGCTGGGTAATCTCCTATCTCAATTTCACACCAGAGTTCAGGTGGGAAAATCCATGGTCTGTCTTCATATTGGATCTTTGATTCATATTCTGTAGCTGCATTTCATACAGGAAATACAAGACTGCATGTGTTACATGCATATTCAAATAGAAAAATTATCATAATGAATGAGAAATAGTCTTTCCCAGATTTGATTTCAAATTACTTGCATGTATTTATGGAAATTTTAATGTGTATCTTCTGCTAAAAATTATAGAATAAATTATATTCAATTTCAGGAACGCAAGAAAAGATTATATTACTGCCAAGTATATTGAGAGAAAATATGCAAGGAAAAAGCACGCTGACAATGCAGCGAAATTACATGCGCTTTGTGAAGCAGTCAAATCAAGAGACATTCTTGGATTAGTCCAAGTATATGCTGACGGTGTGGATCTCACAGAAAAAATTCCACTGGCCAATGGCCATGTAAGTGTTTTAAATTTTATTAGACAAATTGTTGTAAGTACATGGTGCTCTCATTAATTAAAAAAGACTATTTTTTCGTATTTGAAAATGAGATTTGAAACACTGTTCTGAATGCTTGTCTTTTTTGATGATGTAATTTAACAATGGCAAACATATTAAACAGTTCCAAATTACTTCCAAATGCATTTGTATTTTAAATGTATTAAAACATTAAACATTAAACCAATTTTTTTTCAACCCATTTTTTGTTTACATTAAAGGAACAAAAGGGAAGCAATAAAAGTCTTCACAAGAGATGCTTTCATGGTAGCACGTTTGAATATTTCAAAATTAAATGTTTTAATTGATCTAATTTATGTCTTAAAATTTCTGCTTCTGTGTAGATCAGAAGAAACAAATGTGTTCTTTTATTCTCAGGAGCAAGATGAAACAGCACTTCACCTTGCTGTTAGGTCAGTTGATCGAACATCCCTTCATATAGTCGACTTTTTAGTGCAGAACAGGTAAGTGTGTGGAAAACTATTAAAATGTCATTGATACTTGTCATTGATGTCAAGTAATACAGGTACAAAATAAATACATAAACTAATTCTAGTATTTGCAACTGTAATTTTAGTCTTTGAAAACCTTAAAAATGAGAGATTTATTAAGACAGGCTAGGAAACTGTGGTTAACTGTTGTCTTCTTCCTTGTACTCCAATAGTGGCAATCTAGATAAACAAACATGTAAAGGTAGCACAGCCCTGCATTACTGCTGTCTGACGGACAACGTTGAGTGCCTCAAACTGCTGCTGCGAGGGAAGGCTTCGATTGAAATAGGTAAACGGGTAACGTGTACTTCAATAGCATACATGTGGCAGTGAAAGTGAAATAAGGGCATTTCCTCCTCAGTTGTTTATCATAATTCTGTAAATACAGTCTTCATTATAGAAAAAAAAATATTCACTCTTTATTTCAAGTTAAAAATTTACTTGTACATTACATTTGCTTTTTAAACAAATTTAAATAAGTACCAAGATTTTCAACTGACACCTTGCTGCTGAGTTATGTACTGTCATTTCATGGTTATACTCATATATATATGTATATATCATGTTGAGTTGCATGTTTAGAGGGTTGGTGTGAGGTGGACCTACATATGAAGGAAAGAGGTGAATTTTGGATCTAATACTTCACTATGTACCAGCACTTTAGTCTTTATCTTTAGTAGTGGACGTGTTCATAGCAATGCCTATCATGGTAACTTTTTTTTTTCTTACTGTACATATAGCTAATGAATCAGGAGAGACACCACTTGATATAGCTAAACGCTTAAAACATAATCACTGTGAAGAATTGGTAAGTGTGCATCTTTGTGTTTGTGCATTTATAAGGAGAATTATGTCTGAGTATTTGTCAGTTGGCTATTCACCTGACAAGCCATTGAAATGTAATCACTACAGTACTTTTTATGGGTCAGGGCTATTGTCTTGTTACCATAGACGATGCTACTGCCCTCTCCCTGGCAGTGTTCAAGGCCAGGTTGGACGGGAATTTGGGCAGCCTGGGCTAGTGGAGGATGTCCCCTTCCATGGCGGAGAGGCACCTACTAGATGGTCTTTATTAGTCTCTTCCACGCCAAACGTTCTGTGATTGTATGATGAGAAGTTGACTGCTGTCACTACTTCTAGTAAGCAAGAAAAATGCATTTGTGGGGTCATGGCTTCTTGATAAATGAGTCTGATTCAAAAAAGGTGTCACTGCAGTTAGTTGGTTTGACTTACAATTTCAAAGCAAAGGGGATATGGTGCTTGTTGTTAGAAAATGCAGAAGGGACCTGCAGTGGAGATTGGACCTACAATGCCTAATGAAAGTTCTGGTTGCTTTTGATTTACTTCTGTTGTATTTAGTAACAGATCTTAATTCTTTAAATTTACCCCAGTGCAGTAATTTGCCAGATTACTGAAATCTGGTTTTAATTTAAAGTGTTACCTGTATTTAGAAACCAAGGTGATTCCTTCCATATGCGTTTTTTGTTTTTAAATACCTTGTTTTAACCTAAGTACTGCACGTGACATGGGTGTTGACTGTCATATTTTTTTTTTTCCCCTTAGCTTACTCAAGCACTGTCTGGAAGATTTAATTCTCATGTTCATGTAGAATATGAATGGCGGTTACTCCATGAAGATCTGGATGAAAGTGATGATGATGTGGATGAAAAGTTGCAGGTTTGTATCCATACATTATTGTTTTTCTGTACACATATCTATGAAAGAATGATGTTCTTAATTTTTTCAGTGACTACTTTTTAATATAGGTATGGAGACACTGGGAAATAAAGTTCTGTAGTAAAATGTAGTAGCTTAAATTTTGGTTCTTAAATCATAGTTTGTTTTGTTTTCTGTCTTTTAACAAGGTATAAAACATACAACCATGTGGTGATGATCAAATCACAATTAGATGTATCTTTTTCTTAATGGAGTCAATAGTTTGTTTCAATGCATCAGGAACATATAGATCTGCTGACTGTGAAGCAGAACGAACATAAGCTAGGAAAATTGCTTTTACAAAGAGAGGCACCTTATAGTATTGTTTGTGAGAGAGCTCTCAATTTTGGAACAGCTTATGCCCTGGCTTGTCTTCAGTGGAGTTAAACTTGCACATCAAGCAAGCCACGTCCATTAATAGCAGAGTGGGCTCTTAATTTGGAAACTTCATGTAAAACTGTTTTTCTTTTTTTCCCTTTTCATACCAGAAATTACTGGTGATGTTGTGGTGCTTTTTGATCCAGAATCACAGTTGGGGTTGGAAAGGACCTCTGGAGGTCACCTGGTCCGTCCCCCTGCTAAAGCAAGGTCACCTGGAGCCAGCTGCCCAGGACCATATCCAGGTGGCTTTAGAATATCTCCAAGGATGGAGTACAAGAATTACAAAAAATTCCAGTATCGTAGGAATTTCATTGCATTTTAAAAATTTAATTTCCCAATTTGGGGACCAACTTCAAAAACTATTTAAGCACATACAGACAGGAAACAAACTACCATGTTCTGATACCTGAACACTTAAAAATAGCTCAGATTTCGAAGGGACAAGTAATTTGAAATAATATATAGGCTCTTAAATAATGACATTCTGAAATTTTCCTAATCTGCTGAGGTATTGAACATGTGGGTTTGTTCTTTTTGTGTGGACAGTGTTACAATTGCTTACGCCTTTTCTGCTGCCTTTGTAAAGCTCAAGGAGTACACAATAGACTTTATATTAGTTAATCTTCAGATGTTAGGAGAACTTTTTTTCTCTTGAAAGTAGCTAACAAAAACCCTTTCATTCTCTGGATAATGAAATTTGACTTTTTTTTATTTCTACAAGTTTTAGCATTTTAATACTTCTCTTGTATATTCCCCTGTCTCAGCTAGGGCCTGAATTGCTACTATTTACTTAATAACATAAAACTGAATCTTGTGTGTTGGATTTTCCTTTGTTTTCAGAAATATTAAAACCTGACAGTCGTAGGTTCATTTTCTTTGCTTTCACAGAATCGGATTAAAAATCAAACCATTGACTTGGTGCAATGTTTTGAAGACTGATTTTGACATCAGTAAGTTTCCTCCATTGCAAAATACCATTTTTGCAAAGTCTTGCCTGCATAGGATTCTTCTCCCCATGTCCTGTCTCTTTATTCTGAGGTAGCTGTTATCGCTGGTGCTTAACGTGAACTAGAGTTAGCAACAAAGAGCAAACGATGTGTTACAAGGCATCCCTTTCAAAGCACAATTGCTGCCTTCTCAAAATTCTTGTAAGATTTTTCTTGAGAGTTTTTGTACTGGTGCAAGAATCTGGAATGTGAGCTACTAAATACAGTTCTGGGTGAACTTTCATATTCTGTCCCAGCATTTCTGTATTCCTATATTTGTATCACCATCCAGATAGTAACAGCAGTAATGATGACCTTTTTGATAAAGCAGCCTGAAACTTTCTCTTAAGTTTGAAAGATTTAATTTTTTTCCAGCTGTAAAACCTTTTGGGCACTTTGTAACTAGATATCTAGCAAATCCCTTACGTGGAACACTCTGAATTTGTAATTTTGATTTTTTTTTTTTTTTTTTTTTTTTTAATCCCTTGCTTCCTTCGCTGTTGCCAGTTGCCTTCTGCAGTTGAGTGTTCTCTTTTTGGCTAGTCCCTGAGCTCCACCTCATATAGGAAGCTATCTGCTACTCAGCAATGAGGCTAACATAATGAAATACTACTTCACTGCCCACTATTAATAGGCTTATACTACAGGGACTATTGAAAGGAGATTAAGGACTATTAACCACACACTAGTGTCTGTGACTACATTGAACTCAGTGGTGAGTACTGTGCTTTTGCTTAGGATCACATCAGAGACATAGATGTCAGGCTGTCGAGCTTGTCTCTTTTCCTGGCAAAACAATTGAATAGATTCTGTAATCTTTGTCAGAAAAGGTCATGTCTAAAATTGAAGTTCTTTTAGTCCAGAATTTTTCATACAAGAGAGAGTCTAACCTGAAAGAAGGCTAAGACGATCCAGCTGGTTTCTGGTGCTGTTCCACACCCCAGCTTGCCTGGTTCTTTTGCCTCCATTCTGGCACATGTTTGTCCCTGTATTGAGATGTTTCAGTTTGGTAAACCAGTGAAAACCTAAATCAACAAAAGCAAAGAAGAATTTTCTGCTGGTTTAGAAAGCAGAAGCAAGTGTGGACTGAAACAAAAATCAGAACCAGGACAGTGGAGAGGTCAGGGAAGGGAGACTGTCAGCCAGCGAGGAGTGAGGCTGCTAAGCCAAACTAAAGGTAGGGATTAATGTGTTCAGCTGTTACGTACATCGTTCTGATAAATGCAGTGCTATAACATGTCTAAAGGCCCTACACGATCAATCCAGAGTAAGACCCAATATATTCAAAGGAAAATCAATTGCTTACTTGTGGTACTGTCGGTATAAATCTTTATTCCGCCTAAATAGTATTACTATAAATGGTTATTTTAATTTAATGGAGATAGTAAGTCAGCGATGTGTTTATCTAACTCTGTTTCTAAGGCATATTTATGCTCTCTGAGCTGTGGATTGTTACAACCAATTCCTGTGCTAGCCACATGAATTTATAGCTCCAACTATTTTAATTATAATTTGATAACAATAATTACTATGCTTGCTGTTGAAAAAGGAAAAATAATGCTAAGTGTGCATAGCAAGCAGATGACTTGCAGTAGATCTCAAAGACAACTAATTAGATCTCATTTGATAATATGCATGGGATGAGCAGTGTTCCATCCCAGCTGCCAATTGAAGTAATCTTCTGAACTCGTCCAGCAATATTAATGAGCTAGAAAGAGTCCATGAGAAGTTTGGACTCCTAACTTCTTGTAGGCTGAGCTACAGGTAGAATACTTGGATGCAATTTTGTCTGGTTTTGCAGTCATGATCATCTGTTTGGGATCTAACGCTGCTGAACTTCATGTGAGGTTTAGGATCTTCTGTTGTTTATTTACTTTTGAAGATACTGCCTGGTATTCTGATGCTGGGAAGCTTAATTTGATCCAGTCTGAATATCTGTGTTGACTGTCTATAGTCCCGTGTACATAAGGGTACAGTATTCTCCTGTAAGAGTATAGTACAGGAGAAAGTTACAAATGTTTTGACATCGAATTCGCATTTAATCTTTGAGGTTTTTGTTAATGTGTATAATTACTTTGTCTTGCAGAGGGCAGAATATAGGTTTTGAATTACATATTAAAAGCAAAAAAAAAAAAAAAGTATTTTAGAAGCCATTTTTTCCTTCTAGAAACGAATAACTTTCTATCAACTGAGAAATAAAACCAGTACAGTTAATGTGGTTTCAGTGAGTACTTTTGTTATTGTGTTTAAGCAACCCAGTCCCAATCGGAGAGAGGACAGGCCTGTCAGCTTCTATCAACTGGGATCAAACCAACTTCAGCCTAATGTAGCATCCTTGGCAAGAGATGCAGCGAACATTGCTAAGGATAAGCAGAGAGGATTTATGCCAAGCATATTACAGAACGAAACGTACGGAGCAATACTGAGTGGCAGTCCGCCTCCCATTCAGCCTGCAGTACCGGTTACAAGCAGTGCACCTCCTCTACCTCCAAGGAATATTGGCAAAGGTACTAACGCCAGGAAATACCATTGTATGCTAGAAGAATGGGATCCTAGCATTTCTTTAATACTACATTTTTAGGTTTTCTTTTATTTTGCACAGGTGAGTATTGGAACAGTTTATTGGTGATTTAATTTTATACAGTTGAAATTAATCTGCACAACCTGTTCTGCAAAAATATGCACCATAGTGTTTGGAAAAACAATGCCCAGGTAATCTCAATAGTTAAATAACTTACTAAAAAGAGGGCTGCAGTCAGCCTTTAGTTCAGCAATTTTCTTTTGTTGTTATATTCCATCTTTTCATACTTCTGTTTCTTGAAGTTGTTGGTGTCAGAGTTCAATTTAAACATACTGTTTCAATAGCATTTGACTGCTGTGTAGAATTGTTAAAGACCTGGAAAAATGTGGAGTGAACATGAGATATTTTAACCTTGCAAAGCCTTCCCTTCATATACATATATATATATATAGGCTTCCAGGTTGTTGAAATAAAAGCATAAGTGTCATGATGTGGAGAACTGGATGACTTTGGTAGCTGACTGAAAACATAACGGCCAGTTACTAGTCATCCTGTGATCAGCAGAACAATGTAAAATGCACATGCTCATCCTGGTTCAGAAGGGTTGTGTGCTTGCAAAACCTACCATTAAAGCTGATGCTGCGAGCTTCATTCATATCTTCATAAGTAATCTGTTTGGATCATATTAAGTGTAGAGAAATCTCTATAGGTCCTCATTGTACAGTACATGTTTGGTGTGTTTCATTATTTTAATACACTGATTAATCCAGCAGCTTTCAGGTATACCCAATTTATGTAAAGTTCCATTGAAGAAAAATGACTGTGTAACCACATGATTTCTCTGCTGCTGTAATTCAGACTGCGTAAGAGAAGATACGAGTGGGGAACGTTCCAGGCATATGTTGGGCTGCTCTGCCTTTGGGAGCGCTGTGTGGAGGTCAGAGTGCAAGACTTCATCCACCAATGATTGTGCCTGAGAGGGCAAATAGTAGTATGAGAAGTCAATTATTGGTCTCTCAGAAATGTCTGCAGCATAAAAGTTGGAAGAAAATATGTTGTTTTGGCAGCAGGAAAACTGAAAACAATAGGACAGCATCACACTGGGTTACTTAAAAAGGGTAATTTGAGACTGGGGGAAGTTCAGCGGCATAGAAACTTAACCAAGGTGGGATTCCTTTCATCTGACGGTTTTGCATGAAGTCTAAGCTTAATACCTAGACACCTTTTTTACTAGATGGAAAGGAATGTTTCCCCCACCAAGCCATGAGGCTTACCTAGTCTATTTAACTGTTAAATTCTATCTCTAAATTAGTAATACAATCAGATAGTTAAAAATACTGTTTTACCCTTTGCTAGTACTTTATTCATGGCTCTCCATGCTATTTTACCCGCTGTTTGCCCTTGATTAAATGACACTTTTCAAAGTGTCATTTTAATTTCATTCCCAACCCCAGACTTCTTGGCTCCAGTATAGCACAACTCATGCCAAGAAAGCATGCTGCCTGGCTTAGATTATTAGCTCATAATCTTTACTCTAGCAATGTATTAGCCTATTATTTTACATTCTTAGTTAAAAGGTATAATAGTACCATCAGTCTTAGCTTCTTGTTGATTGCTGATGTTGATATTATGCTTATGGTGTATTATTACTCCTTTATCCTCTTAGCTTTAGGCTGTTCTCCAAGACTTCAGAGCCTTTTATGCTTTTCCCTGCAACCTAATATTTATTCATACCTTATTCTGTTTCATCTTTTCTTAATATGATGCTCATGTGCTGAGTAGGGAGAACTGGCATAATGTGTGCAAAATACAGGCTTTATGAAGAAAACTTGTAGTGTTTTTATGAAATGGGGAGGCAGCTCTTCAGCCTAAGAATGGAGTCCTTTAGGAGGCCCCAAAGACAACATACTTTCTAACTGTTTCATGACTAGTTATTACAGCTTGTTTGGGTGCAGTTCTGAATTCCAGTTTTATGTCAATTACAAGTCAAAACTGGTGTTTCACTTTAAGGCAGCAATGTCTGGTAATGCTTATGGGAGAGTGAGGTTCTTTTTTTGCAGCCACTGAGAAGATTATAGCTATCAGGCAGGGATTAAAGATGACAGCAAGACTTGCCTTCTGTCTTCTTGCTAAGAAATTTCTGCTTTTTCCAGTGTTGACGTATTTTGAAGACATGACTGCAGAAAAATTTTCATTTTAGTAGGGCAAATGAAGTTTTAGTAAGACTTCACACAAAAACTTCTGTATAATTTTCTGCAGCAGGCTGATTCCTGCTCTGCCATTCCAGCAGGGTGGCAGTGGTTCCTATTGCTGAATATAGTGGTCTAGCTGCACCAAGCACGGGTGTGAGTATAACACTTCGTGCTTAGGGTAAGCAATAATAATAATACAGTATTTTCCTCTCTTTTTAGTTCAGCCTTCAGTTCTTGGCAGTGGTATTCAGACAATTTCTTCATCTAATGCAATGTGGAAGACTAATTCTTTAGGAGTGGAAAGTATAAGCAGGCAGAGGTCTTCATCAGATCCACCAGCTATTCATCCCCCTGTGCCGCCATTGCGTGTAACATCTACAAGTATGTTTCCACTTTCCCCTGTTTTCCCTTCTGCTCTATCTAATCATGGTAGGCTTATTTTTCCATTTCCACAACTCATACTTCCTCTTTTGGTGACTGTAGCTTTGGCCTATCGTTCCCATCCAGTAACTTTGTATGAACTGCCTTCTCTGATGTTCCAGCGAGGACTGTATGGGGCAATGCAGGATCAACAGGAAGAACTGTCGCTAGAGTGATAGAGCTCTTCACCTCTACATAGAGTGTCAATGCTGTGTTTCTCACTAGTTGTAAAGATGGGTGTTACATGTAGGCCTGGGGCTGTGTCTCTGCATTGGGCTTGATTCTTGCAGACCGTAGGAATGCAAAAAGACATTTTAATGCACTGCCAGCAGTGTTGTGATTGTTTCAATTGCTAAATGTAATGTGAAATTAGTTAGATGTAACAGGATTTTGAGAAAAAATGTTCCTCTAAATAAAATGTCTCAGATATTATTCACTCGGTTGCTTTTCCATATAACACAAACTGAAGGCCTAGATTGAGCAAACAATATAAGCACTTTATTAAATACATTCTAATCCACTGTTTTCAAGAATATGACTGAGTTGGGTAAGAATTTTGTTTGCTTATACTTTGCTTCAACAAATTGAAACACTTTTGAGGTCTCTGGCTCGACTAGGTGAGACAAAAGGTGAACCCCTTTCTGAAGAGGTAGCCTTGCCAATGGAAGGATTGCTTTCTGTTTAAGCTATTGGTTACATGTAGTAAAGCATTTTTCTTGGATGGGGGTAAAACCTGTGGTTGAGAACCCAAGAAACAAAATGGTGAATAGAAATTTAATTCCATTTCACTGTCTGACTTTCTTTTACAGATGTGCTTTCCCCAGCACCACCGCCTCCAGTGGCAAAGACAGCCAGCATTATAGAAGCTTTGAACCAGCAATCTAAACAGCAACCAGCTCCTCCACAAACGAAGCCAACCCCACCACCACTGCCCCCACAACCTCCTAGTAGAATCTCTCAAAGAAAGCCTACTCCTGGGTAACTGGTGTCATTTTACTTTTTAATATACTTAGTTATTAGTAACTTCTCAATCTTGTGGTATATAACGTGCAAGTCATTGATAAAGCATGCACACTGTGCCAACAATGTGTTCTAGCACATGGGAATGAACAGAAGGCAGATACTAAGGGAGCAGATTACAAGGATTCCCACGGTTAAAAAAGAAGACAGCCTAGTGATGTAGGATGGTGTGACTTGCAGAATGTCTACGGAATGCTTAGCCGTTATGCAAATAGGAAACCACAAAGAATAATTCTCCTCTAAAAACAAAGAAGAGCTAATGGGATCATATGTCAGTTGTGGCATTTATTGCCACCTGCTTTGCATAGGTTCGATATTCCATTCAATACTTTCATTCATGGCAGGAGTACAGAGAGATAGAACAAAAAACATAGTTTTTAAATTTGCAGGAAACAAAGTTAGGAGGGACAAGGGTACTGAAAAACAGGATTATATCCAAAGCAGCCTTGAGAAACTGGAGTAGTAGTCAAGGGAGAAGAGGGGTGCCATTCAGGAAGCAACGTTTAGTTCTTAAGAACAATCAACTACAAAAACAAAGCATGGAGAATAGCAGAGTATGGTTAAACATAGGTCCTTAGGAGAAGGACCACAAGGATGTAGTGAATCATAAATAAACGTAAGTCAGACAACTCATGCTGCTGTGGAAGAATCAAAGACACACAGTTTTGTTAGATTATAGCCTGCAAACTACATGAATTAAATTGACTCAACATAAGCAATGATTCAGCTGGACTGCTGTGTTCAGTAGGGAGGCAGAAACTAGTGGAGAGCAATAAGGTAATGAGAAGTCTAGAAAGTAATCACCTGTGAGAAAAGTTTGGAAGAAATAAGATTCTATTATACTTTTAAAAAAAGAAATTATAGATACATGTGTTCAGATATGTAAAATACTCCAAATACAGATTATGCTGTTCATTTCAACATCTCATGGTGCCTCTGAAGAAAGACTATTTGAATTTGTGGCAAGAATAATTTAGTTAGACACTAAAGAAAGCTTTCCAAAAGTAAGCACAGGGAATATGTCATAGAAACTTGTCTGGGAAATTTTTGGATTCTCTGACTCTGAAAATTTGGCAGAGTACAGTGTATACAAACTGAATTACAAGGTACAGGGACACGTGTGAGATGATATACATGGTTGATCCTTTATGAATGAAAGAGGTAAATAACCTTCGACTTCCCTTTTAGTCCTTTGATTGCATATACCATGCTAAGTAAAAGGGAGAAGCAACTTGCTGAAGCTTGCTATAATGTACAGCTTAACATGGATACATGATCTAACAAAGTATAAAACAGCAGTGAAAGGAACTTCAGAACTTAGGAAAAGAAAATCTGCTCTACACAAAGTAGATATTGTTTTTCTGCCTGAAATTTTAAAATTAAGTTCAACTTATAATTGGTGTAATCAAAAATACAGAAGCAATTTTAGAGGCAAAATAGCTGTCATCAGAATATACTGGAGATGTGACAAGAATTTTAAAAGCATTTACACTGTGTATTGTTGCAGTTCAATTTCTTTTTTGTTTCTTAAATGAATGAATCCCTAACTTTCTGTACAGGAGTGAAAAGTCATCTGGCTTAACTAGCAAAGGGCAGTCCAGAGGACTTGGGTCTCTACAACAAACTGGTAATTGTGGTTAAGAGATTTATTTTATTGTAATTAAGTTGTTATAACAGCCTTAGGGAGAGTGGGTGTTTTTTTAATTTTTATTTACCTTACATGTTTAAATACAGTCAGTACCCATGTTGTTCTTTCTCATCTCGATTATGTGTGCCCTGATACCTCAAGCTCTTCTGCATGAACAGAGTTATGGGCCAGTTAATGTAAATAATGGGGCCAGGTAGTAAGAAACAGAATCACAGAATGGTTGAGGTTGGGAGGAACCTCTGGAGGTCACCTGACACAACCCTCCTGCTCAAACAGGGCCACCCAGAGCCAGTTGTGCAAGCCAGTGTCCTGATGGCTCCAAGAATGGAGACCCCAGAGCCTCCCTGGGCAACCTGTGCCACAGCTCAGTCAACCTCACAGTAACATAGTGCTTCCTGCTGTTGAAATCACACCTCCTACGTTTCAGTTTGTGCCCATTGCCTCTGGGCCTGCCCTTCAGCTGGGTGGCTGCCAGCAAACACTGGTGCATGGACTGGTTCATCCCCAGGTGCAGGACTTTGCACATCCTTGCTCCGTATTTGTGCGCAGTCTCTGGGACCTGGGATTACTAAGACTGGTCTTTTACTGATGCAGAAGTACCTCAGCCTTTCCTCAGCTCCCCCATCTCACTGAGCAATGGGCTCACATTTCCCCAGGTTCCCTTTCTTTACCTGCACATTTACAAATGCCCTTCTTGTTGTCTTTGATGTCCCTTGCCAGATTCAATTCCAGTTGGGCTTTAGCTCAACTAACCTCACCTTAACCCCACTCACACAAGGGATGCTGTATGAAAACTTCAGTCAGTGTCCCCTCTTGTTTGCATGTGTTATAAACAAGGTAACAGAACACATTTTAGAGTAGAAAAAGTGTGTTTCTGGTTTGAAAATCTAAAGCTCAGATAGCGTCACTTTAAATTGCAAATTGTTCAAAGTAACTACTGCTTTGGGACATTCCAATACTGTCATCTTGATAAAATGTCCAAAGTAAAGTTTGTGTGGATTCTGTGGTGATTGTAGGGGAATTTCTCCTACCCAGTTTCCCCTTCCTCTGTATATATGATATTTGTTTGTTCTTACTGTGATTCTTTTCTGTTCCCCTTTGGCAAAATCAAAGGGAATCAATCTCCTAGTGACTATCTGCCATCTGTGTCAGGAGTCTCCTGTGAAGGATAGAACATCTTGATAATTAAGGTCTTCACTAAGAAAGAGATGTTCTAAAAGCACATGGGCTGCACTGAATGAATGGGGAAATGGGATATTTGTTCTGTTCTCATCTATTTTATAGTCTTTTTTCGCTCTTAGCAGTATTGAAGATCTTAGGTAATTGTCTTTGGCAAAAGAAGCCTTTTTGGTACGGAAAAGGGCAGAAAAATTCTGTTCGATTATTTAAAAAGAACCATTTAAAAATTAACTACTTGTGGGATATAAAATGATTTGTATCACTTAAAGAATAATTAATTCAGTTTCAATTTGTATCATCACTTTTACTGGGTCTTTTCCAGCATGCCTAAAATTTACTTTTTTTATTTACCTTAGCAGCAGGAGAGTCTGTATGTGACATTCCAGTAACACAAACTGGTTCTACAACAAATACTTTGGCACAGATCCAGCCACCAGCACCAATGCCAAGGAAATCGCAAATAGTAAGTAGATAATCTGGGTTTTGATTTTATTATATCTGCCACTCTCTGTCAAACGTGCTCTTGACATCATAGTGTGTTCTGAAATGGAGAAAGTGTGAGAATCACAGAAGATACCAAGTCTGTATCCTGTTTTAAATACATGTGTGGCTTATACTATGTATGGAAACTTTCCTTGCATATGATAGTATGTGATTTTAAATTAAAACAGCAAACCAAATCAAAACAACAAAAACCAAAGAGAAACCAAAGAAAAGCAGCATGGATTCTTTGCTTGTGCCCATATGTGACCAACACAATCCACAGAACGTATAGTTTGACTGGTTGAAGGTAGATAAGCTACCTATCTTCAGTAAACTACTTACCTGATAAGTGAGTCGCTTGTAGGTGAGCTTGGCAAGTGCGTCACTTGTAGGTCACACGTAACCTTATTCTCGAAGTAAGTAACAAGGGAGCTGTTACAATGGAGGTAGATACAGTTGTTCACCTAGGTAGATCAAGTGGCTTCAGACAAGGCTAGCAAGAGTCAAGCTCAAAACAAGAGAAATTGGTTCTTTCTGCAGATGGTTCTCTTTACATCTCTGTCATGCATTCACTGCATGACAGGAGAGAGATATCCTAGTAAATACACCAAAACCACATCTGACCTGAGGCATTCCCAACCAGAAGGTGGTTGAAAGGGGAAGGTTGGAGGTGTCAGGCTGGAATACTGTGTCGTCTTCTCCGCTCTCCCCAGCCATACAGTGACTGATAGAAAAGAGATACTGGTTTTACATGGACACAGGGACTCTTGATCCGATTGCGTGGCCTTTTTATACTCGTATTTATCACCTAGGGCCATGGATGGTGACACATCTGTCAGTGTCGATACCGGTAGTCTTACACTGGTGTAGGTAAAGGGCTGTATTTCCAAGTGTCAGTTGAGCTGTTATGTCTAGTTCAGCTGGGTCTTTGGTCCTTGCTGAGATTCTATAGTGCCATTACATGATAGACATAAACATCCATATGTTTGATCACGGCAGTATTTCTCTGCATAAGCAAATCACAGCTTGAGATGCTGTATGTGACCAGATCTGGTCTGTGTCAGGCTTTACATTCTGTTGCAGGACTGTTGTTCAGTAGGTAAATAATAACCTGAGAGGTGGAAGGCATGCCGTTCCTGCATCTGCAGTTGTCTTTATTAACAAGCTGTAACAGAAAGACCTGCCTTCTGCAGTCCCCTCTCTCTCTCCCTTCATCGAGTTTCCCTTAACCACATCTACAGAAATAGTAACTCTCCGAGACAGACCTCAGTGTATTTGTGTGCATAGCCTTGCACGTATGTCTTGAGCTCTTGGAACTCCTGTTAGCTCTTTCTCATCTGATAATGCTGGAAAGCTGCAGAGACATCTGGAATTCATCTTGCATTATTAGTTGGAATATAAAGTCTTCCATTTTCTTGCCTACTCCAGTCATGTTCAACCAAGTTACTGTCTTGCATCAAAATTACTCTCATGTTTTACACCATAATAAAAAGAAATGGTCTGGTCAGTGCAAGGTGGAATACCTGTCCCTTCTGCTTACCTGCACTGAGGAAACTGCCATATTTATTCTGTGAAGCTGTTGGACCCCAATCACAGTGTGTGTTCTGGGATTTAGATGTGAACACTGGGTACGTCCGATCAACACATGTCCTGGATTTGGGTGGGATAGAGCTGAATTTTTTCCCAGTAGCAGGTATAGTGCTGTGTTTTGGCTTTAGTGTGAGAATAAAGTTGATAATGCACTGATGGTTTTAGTTGTTTCTAAGCAGGGCTTACACTAAGTCAGGGACTTTTCGGCTTCTCGTGCCCTGCCAGTGAGAAGGCTGGAGGTGCATAAGAGACTGGAAGAGGGCACAGCCAGGACAGCTGACCCAAATTGGCCAAATAGATATTCCATACCATATGATGGCATGCTCAGCATATCAACTGGGGCAAGTTGGTGGGGGTAAGGGAGCAAAAGGGGAGGGCAGGGGAGGCAATCCCTGCTCAAGGGCTGGCTGGGCTTCAGTTGGCGGGTGGTGAGCAATTGTTTTTCATTTGCATGGTCGTCTTCTTAGGTTTTATTTCTCTCTTTGTTAACGTCTTTGCTGCTGCTGCTTTTGTTATTATTGATATTATTATTATTTAACTGCTCTTATCTCAGCCCACAAGTGTTCTCACCTTTACCCTTCCCATTCTCTCCCCCATTCATTGGGGAGTGGGGGAGAGAGTGAGTGACTGTGTGGGGCTTAGTTGCTGGCTGAGGTCAAACCACACCACCACATCTGTCAGTTCTGAAACAGCTCCTTACCTGGCTGTCTGTGTAAATTAGGGTTGTAGTAGTTCTTTACATTGTTGTCTCCTTTGCTTTGGGGACAAATTGCTTTACTTCGGAATGAATGGTGTCTCATGGATGATTTTTCAGAACAGTCACAGTGTTTCCACAATCAATATTAATTGCACATAATATGAAGAACAAATCTGACTCTCCAGAGGTCTCTAGGGCTTCAGTAGGGTGAATTTTGTGAGGCTGAGAAAATCAAGTGGATTATTTTCTTCTTACCACAGGACAGAAGTAAGAGAAACCCAGCACAGGAGTGTGCACTAGCTAAGGTGCTTTAGCTAAATCAATCTGGCTAAAGTATCTTAGCTGAGATTTAGTCAAGGGCCCCTCACCTAAAGAGCTTTAGTTAGATCAGTCTAGCTAAAGGACTTTGGCTAAATCGCTCCATTTAGCCTTACACTCCAGCCTTTTTTGCCGAGTCTTTACCCTGCCAGAGAATCCAGAGGCCAGCCCAGGTTTAGGAAACGATTGCAGGAGTGCTCCTTGAGGAAATTAAAAAGAGGTCTAGTTGTACCTGCACCTGTAGCCAGTGGCTTACCTCCTGTACAGCCCCTTTGCCCAACAGCCTGTTTTTGAGATGGAAATTTCCAGTGCATCTTTTCTTTTCTCCAATGTGTATTTTAGATTTTTGAAACTATATTGTAGATATGTGGGAGACTTTCCCAGAGGATTTGAGTCTTCTGGGAATGAGATTGGTTTTAATTTCTTTGCCTTCTAAAGAACAAGAAATACCTGTAATTACTGTGCTTTGAAGTTGGTAATTATGTCACTGCTGTACTGATGGGAAGCTTCTTTCTCTTGACATAGAAGGTGGCTGTGGTTCAAACTGGAGCTGGCAGAACCAATGCAGCACAAGGCTGCCAGCTTGGGGGGTGTGCCCCACAGATAGAGCCTAAGGGTATCCCTGGTCTGGGCAGGTCAGGGGTTTTTTTATACTAAAATGTAAAAGGGTGCTTGCAGAGGAGCATATGGATGAGGCTACCTCCCTCCTTCCCCAGCCACATCCCCCTTTTTCTGCCTGGTGCTCAGCTCTAACCAAATGGCACCTCAAGAGGCTGTTGGGGAATAGTGTCCAAAGCAGAGCATGTTGCTGGTAGAGAAAGTAGAATTGTGGGTGAAAGCTCTTCTCCTCTCACAGGCTTCCTGCTCTGTGGCTCACCCAGCTAGAGACTGGGATGTCTCTGGGGGACTCCAGCATGGTGATGGGACTGTTTCCTTATCCCATCTGGGGCTTCTGTCCCAAACACCCACTGCATTAACAGTCTTACAGCCCTGCTCTGGCATCTTAGAGTAGAAAGGAGAGATTTTTTTTTTTGCTGGTTATAGCTGGGGAAATAGAGGAAGTGTGGTCTCCTGGCAGAAAGCTTGTGCTCTGCCTCCAGGTCCTGTGCCTCTCCACTCCTTACATGGAAACACTATGTGGGTAGCATTATACAACTGCCTGAACAGAGGTTGTAGCCAGGTGGGTGTAGGGCTCTTCTCCCAAGTAACAAGTGATTGGACAAGAAGAAGTGACCTCAGGTTATGCCAGGGGAGGTTTACATTGAATATTGAGAAACTGAAAGGGTTGTCAGGCACTGGAACAGGCTGCCCAGGGAAGTGGTGGAGTCACCATCCCTGGAGGTATTTAAAAGTCTAGTAGATGTGGTGCTGAGGGACATGGCTTAGTGGTGGACTTGGCAGTGCCAGATTAATGGTTGGACTCGATCTTAAAGGTCTTTTCCAACCAAAACTTTTCTAGGATTCTATGATTATCGCTGGTCTGCAGCAGTGAGTGAGGTGGCTGAAAACAAATGCAGCAGGAGGCCAATTTGCAGCAGGAGAGGTGCGATGAGATCAGGATGGTGGATAATGTGATACCAGAGCAAAACAATTCCAGCATCACTTCAGCTAGAACACAGCTAGGATTGGGAGTTCTGCTGCAACATTGGAACATTGCAGCTCCTTAATTAAGTTCCATATTAGAATAGTTGACAAACCACTCCTGTAGCTTGCAGACCCCAGGGCTCTACAGAGAGACAGAGGACATTTGGAAGGGTTTGTATGCTGCTGAGGGGAGTTTAGCAAATTCAGAAGGGATGTGTTGGCAGATGGCTCAGGCCTCTTTCTGATAATGCTGCTGCTCTTACCTGGTTGTGTGGCACTTGATCGTGAGCACCCCATCTCCTGAATACAATCGTACTTGCTGCAGTGACGTAGAGCTCTGGAAACACGTTTGGATAAGCCCACGTGGAAGATTGCTAAGGGAAACCTGAGCCTTTGACAGCACGGTGGTTCTGAAAGGCTTTGGATGCTGCCAAATCCAGGCTGGAGCATGAGCACAGCATGAAGGACAGAGCTGAACTCTATACTATAACCTGTGAAAATAACAGCTGGGAGCAGTTCTGAAGCTTTCTTTAGATGAGATCCAACTCTATTCTGTCTCTTCTGTGCTAGATTATTTACATTTGTTACTTTTGTATTTCAGTCAAAAACTAAACCCAAGAGAGTAAAAGCAATTTACAACTGTGTAGCAGATAACCCAGATGAACTGACTTTTTCGGAGGGAGATATTATTGTAGTTGATGGTGAAGAAGATCAGGAGTGGTGGGTGAGTATTTTGCATTTTCCATCAATACACTTTGGCACTGACTTCATAATGTCCCCTGCTGGGTTTCCAAATAACAAGAAAAGTTTAATCTCATAGAAACCTGATTCCAGAAATGGCTTTTGTTCAAAAATCAGACAAGTTTTTGGCTATTCTCATTCAGAAAAAAATGTGTTAAAAATTAGCAGGGTTCACAATATACAGGGGACGTGGCCTGTTTGAGTCAGGAAATTCTTGGGGGGCATCAGCAGTTTAAGAATCTGCTGCTGTTTCCTCTTCCTTGAAGATGCAGTGTGGAGGGCCTCAGAAGACAGCTTAGTATTGTCCTGATTCTTCAGCTGACTGAGGCTGAGAAATGGTCGATGCTGTGAGCTGAGAAACCTCCGCAGCTACTTACACTCCAGAGGCTCATCAGCTAAAGCAAAGCTGTGGGAAAATGTTGGGTGTGAAAACACTTGCCCTATTTTGGTTGTTATCTAGTGAAGAACAGAGCTACAGACTGCATCTCAGTTGATGGCAATGCTGTAGAAACACAAACAGCTTCATGTAAAACCCAGAACTGGATGCATTCTTTTATGTTTTGGTGGCTGTTCTGAAGGGGAAGTGGAAGCTACTTAACTACAGGCTGCCAGGCACTGCAGAATGGGTGGAAGTGCTGTAGTGGTGGTACTGCATTAGGAGGTGTGACTGTCAAAGAATGAGATAAAATGGAATTTGGAAGAAAATAAATGCATACAGCACCTTCTCCCACTGATTTTTCTGATAGTGTTTCCTGTTTGCAAGAGAACACCACCACCACTGCAGAGAAGGTGTGGGGAGAGGGTTGCTGTTCTACAGGCAGGAAGGTCACTGGTGTTCCTTGTGATCCTGAAATGCCTTTTTGAGATTAACTTGTAAAATATCTGGCTTCTTTCAGATTGGCCATATCGATGGAGATCCTGGTCGGAAAGGAGCTTTCCCTGTCTCATTTGTGCACTTTATTGTTGACTAAAATTGCTACTGATACGTGAAGACATTTCTCATTTCCAGCAGTCACAGAAATCAGTTTTGCTCTCTTTCATTTCATCTGCCGACCTGCAGACACCTTGCCAGAGCACTGCCCAAGTCCTAGGTACTGTAGTTACTTTTTTATTGCCATTGGCTGATGTTGGGACTCTGAACACTTTTTTCCTATGTGGAAACCTCTCATGAGCAGTTTATGCTTGAAAAAAAACCCCAACTCTTCCTGTATTTTTTAAGGTGAACTGAAAAGCTTTAACAATCAGATCCCATGTGAGTGTGTGAACATCGCGTCATCATCCATGTTCTTTTCAATCAGTTTGCTGTAATTTCCTCTCCCTCCTGTACCATGACAGCGCCACAGCTCAGTGTTGCTTCCCCAGTCCAAGACTGTGTGTGCATCTGACAGGGCAGTGATGTTACCCGGGTCTCAGTTTGAAGTGGTGGAACCAACAGGTGCGAGCTGCTGCCTCGTGCTGAGTGGGACTCACTGGGCCTCGTGCCGTACTGGCTGTCATCCAGGATGGCAGCTCTTACAGGAGAAGTTACTTTACTCGGGTGTCTTTGGCCAGGTTAAAGGGGAAAGAAGGATTTCAGTTTGCCACAGGAGAAACTTCTTTCTTTCAGAATGGATGTAGATATTTGCTTAAAGTTACCTGAAATCTGTGTTAGTTGTTTGAACTTCCTAGTTCTGATTCCGTGAGCTTGAGACCGTTTCATTTCTCTATGCTGCACGTGTGTACAACCTGGTTTTTGAATGTTCTTTATGTCCTTTACATCCATTTTGGTCATTTAACGTGACTACTGCTGGTTAATTACACTATGGCAATATTAACGAGTTACGACGTTAACTTGAGGATATGAAAACTGCACTTCCTGAGCTGTACCTAACTCTGATGATGGATTGCAGAGTGTTTCTTACGCTTCCCTCGTTTTAGTGTTTAGACTTTGGGTTTAAATTCTGGAATTTTCTTAGATCATTCAGCAGCGTGTTCACAGAAAGGTTTGGTGAACCCTTAGCTAATCCTAATTACCCTGGGTCAGTAAGGTATCCATCACCTCACTCCTACGCTAACGTTCAGTTCTGTTCTATAGAATTTGTGTGCCACTACCTTGCGAACGACGATCGTTTGCTCGCTCACTCTGTATTTATATAATATACCCCATATATGGTAGCTACACTGTCGTTAAATTCGTTTTACTAACTTGTGAACAAAGGCCAGGCCACGGGCGCTTCCCAGCTGGTTGATGGAATAGAAAACGCCGGTACAGATCTGGGGTCATTCTGATGTTTGCATATTGTGAAGTTGTACCGGTTTTTGCTTATGCTACAGGAAACGGCTGGTGGCATAGGGTAAGAGAAGTCATTGTCTAGGTCACATTGGCTGTGATCACGTCTCGTGAGTACCGTATCTCTAGATTTAGCGAGAGAACTGTGAGCTGACAGAAGGTGTCCGAACCGGCCGTTCCGTATTGAAGGGGTGGGAAGTAGGCCGCTGCCTTCGTACATGCTTACCTGGAGGGAAACCCCGTTGCATTAGTGCTGGAAGAGCAACACTGATCCTACCTTGTCTTGCCTTTCCTCAATGGTACAGGTGGCTGGTCGCCTCTCCGCCGTGGCGGGCACAGCCACGCATACGCCGCGCTTTCGGTTTCTAGATGCTGTTGCTGCAGAATCAATTGGGGAACAAACTGGAATGTTTCAAGATATTTTTGTTGCAAGTTGAAGCAAATTAGTCCGTATTTTCAAAGTTCCCAGTGAGACAATAGAGGAATAGTTTAGCACTAGTTTTATTCACTTACTGATACGTTCAGTTTGCAACACTATTTTGTATGTTTCTATCCCTGATAGAGTCTAGAGAGTAAATGGGCATATTATTTTGCACAGATCTCCTAATGTACAGTATTTTTAACACAGAATCTTATAGTGTATGTAACAACTCGTAAAGTTAAACGATGATGCAAATTTTCCTTGAGTTCCAGAAGAGGAACACACTTTGGAACGTCACCACTCTGTTGGCTGTCGCTTAGGAACCAGGGGTCTCGTAGAACCCCCCTTCGTGCTAGCACTTAACAGTGCTGGCAGATTAAACCTTGAGGACCAATGAAGAGCAGCTAAGCAAAATTTATCCCTAGATTTTCAATGTTTCTCCAAGTTCGCTCCTCTGGCAGAGGAAGAAATTCTAGAGCCTGTAGATATCTATTTATAATATAAAATTATGAATTTTAAGTCCAAAACTTTGGCATATTTCATACAACTTTTCAAATCTGATTAAAATAACAATTCCAAAAAAGCTGTTAATAGACAGACTATTAGGTTGCTGTGTTAACTGTTTAAAAAGGAGCAAGTGACACTTAAAATGCAGCTTAGAATGCTATGAGATGTATAATATTCAATTCAGTTGTTTTTATTTTGTTTAGTTGCAGAGCAACTGTATATATTGTATAACCTAAAATCAACTCTTATTTTCAATGTCCTGGATGCAGTGATTTATAATTAGAGCATGATTAATAAATTTTACTCTTGTTAACCAGTCAAATGTCTGGAAAAATAAAACTACTTTTAAAATCACCGTGACTCCTTCCCCTCTGTTACACAGGGCCTGGCTTAGGCAACACTTGTTTTCAGGGCGTAAAGGGAGGAATGCAAACAAGCAGCACTGGGGCAAAAAACAGTGAATCTTGCAGATTTGTCCTTGAATGTAGAAACTGTGTAGAGGGCACACCTACGATTAAATTAGAGTGTAAAGCACCTACACTCACTCTGCTCCTTGTTTTGTTCTAACACCTCTGTGAAGGCTTAATCCCTGTATAAAGCCCTGAAGCCTATGTTAACAAAGCGTTTCTCAGACAAAGAGCTAGAAGCAAGTGTCAGTTTTATTTTACATTGCCACAATATTGACATTATTGTACAAAACACGATTTAGGAAAAAGAAAGCTAAATATAAAATTCTGTATTGTCCCAGAAACTGAAGGTGGAATGACTTCTTCAAGTGACATTTGGGGAATGAACAAGTACCGTGTGTGAGGTTGCACGGCTGCTCTTTGCACAGCAAGTCTGTTCCAGGTTTGTGTGTATCATGGAGGAGCCCCATTTCCTCCTCATACAAAGGCCTCCTGTGCTCCAGTCATGTGCCTGCTGAAGAGGGTCAGGACTTCTCCGACATTAAAACTGAGTCAAAGGCGGTAGATAACACTTTGCAAATAGCTTGTGCTTGTTCCTAAAAAAACAACAAGCAAACACACACACTAACACATTCTGAAGAACTTCTGAACATCTCAGAACTCATTTAAAGCTGAACGTAACCTCTATCATTTTTGGGCAGACACATATGAAATGGGAGTGGCACACGTGTGACTTAATTTCATTCCTGTGCTCTGCTACAACATGTGGGAAGCTGCCTTAAACGAGCTCTTCTGAAAGGAGTCAGAGTTGTTAGCTTTCATCATAATGTGATGCCACCATCCAGAAGTCAGTGCATGTGCTCCCCCAGTGCTACTAAGGGTGCACATCACATTGTCTTAGCTTGACAATGCTTTCTCCTGCCCTCCAGAGGAGACCACTTCCCTTGTTTATAAATATGAATACAGGCTCTATTACCAGAGCTGTTGCTCAGTCCCTCCCTGCTCTGTCCAGGCTTAAGAGGTTTTTGTCTTTGAAAATACAAACAGAGGATTGTCCTTAGCAGCTACCACACCACTTCAGCCTGCAAAGAGCTTGCTCAGGCCAATCTTCATTGGCAGTTTGGGGGAATGTAGGTATTTTCCCTCAAAGCTGATCCAATGCAGTCAGCAGGGCTTTTCTCCCCTCCTCAACCAGCACACATTTATACTCTTTGTCACCCCACTTCTGCCGAGAAAACCTGCACAAGGGCATCAGGGTTTAAACTCTCCCTTTGCAATCAAAATACTGCTACCTAAATTCAGTACCGTAAATACAAACTCTTACCAAACTATTGCACTGATAGACCCAGAGGCTGCATTCTTCAGAGGCTGCATCTGTTGTCTTCAATGCCAGTAAGCTTTTTCCTGCTCCCAGACCATCGTCGTAGCAGACCATCCGTACAATCAGATAGAGCGCGTGCCTGTGCAACACGTCCTGCAACCACGCGGCAAGGAGCAGTTACTCTGCAGCAGTGCAACAGCCATTTCGGTTTTACACCTGTTTTGATTCTCTATTCTGATTGACTTACAGGAGAACAGTATTCCTTGGCAAAGTTACAGGTGGTTCATTTGAGAGCATAGTTGAGATTAAAAATAAGCTTAAATTTTTGCCTGTTTTAAAATCACATTCCTACGTGGACTAGGTTCCTGGCCATGCTGTGAAATCACACGTTAGTTTCCCATCTATCCCCCCGACCCTCTGTGAGCAGGACAGGTGGTAGGTGCACTCTGTACCTCTGGCACAGAGGAACTTAAAACAGCTTTTGAGCTTGCCCATATTTTTCCAGACAGTCCTGTCTCGGCTCTGGAAAGGCCTCAAGGAACTGTTCCCTGAAGAGGGCATGGGCAGGGTTCAGTGCTTTGGGGTGGAGGAAGGCTAGCCACATCCACACAGACAGGCCATCTCTGGCCTGAGCCCCAGCACAGGTCCTGACTTGTGGAGATCTAGTCCAGGACACACCTACTCTACCACAGCTGCAGTCCTGACAGTTCTGATCTCGGCCATTCCAAAAAGGGAGTGGTTGATGCCCAGTGCAAGGTCGCTATGGACCTACCTGATGCAAAGCCTTTCTTCTCAAACCATCCTACTCACCCAGTAACAGTCATTGGGTTTATTCTAGTTGCACCATCTCTAGGCTCTTACAGCCTCAAGACAGTTTTCTTTTTTGCTACATTTATGTCATCAAACACCTTGGCCCCATCAGTAGCTGAAGGGTCTAAAGAAACATCCCCTTCGAGAGAGAAGCTGTAAAAATGGACAGTGAGCTTGATGAAACCCTTGAGGGAGAGTCCTTTACCAGAGCTTCTAGGGTCACCTTGCTGAAAAACATCTCCATGCCTGACACTCACTCAGCAATAGCTCACAGTTATTCACACCACCACCAACTATCGTACCACACTGACAGCAGCTGGAGCCAAGGTGGAACCTCCTGGCCTCTGTAGGAAGGACACCAAGACTTCAAATTGCTTGTCATGTTTTAGTTACTTGCTTGGCACTTGCTATAGACCTAATGTACACGCAGATTAGCAGTAAAAGAAGGAGGCCAGAATTCTGTAGAGTCCCCTGTAAACTCATTTCTGCCCCCCTTCCAGGATTTGGCTACTGGAGGCTTCTGCAATTGAGGGAGAATTGTGATGGCAGCTGAACAAACTCTGCCATACCTGTATATACATACATAAAACATACAAATACAGGCAAACTGGATGTGGAGCAGGCCAGAGCCTCAGTGTCTGCAAACACTTCACCTTTGGTTTCTAGTGGTTATGCTCACAGAGGATGGAACTGAACCAGTGAATTCCCTACCTGTACGTATTTCAGTTGCTAACGAAATAAATTTCTCCAACACCAGCCAGAACCCATGAGGAATAACTTTGTATCCTGCTGGCGTATGAAACAGCTTACTGCCTGACCACCTGCAAAGGTACCAACACCTCAGAGAACTCTCACCTTTCCCCCCAAGTCTAGCAGACTGAATCCTTTGTATGGGTGCAGAGAAAGCCTCTCCCCCTGGGAGCTCTGGCAAGAGTTAGGTGGACTAACCCACTACAGGGAAACAGAATGCAACGCTTTAAAATACCAGTGCAAACCACTCACAGAAGGCTTTATCAGCTCGGGCATGCTTTCAGCTTGAAACCAGAAGAACAACAGATAAAAGTACCAAGATTACTGATTTAACCTGTATCAAAGTACAGAGGAATTTAAGCAATAGTATAACCTATGTTCTTAGGGAGAATTAAGAATTTAGGAGGACAGCAAAAACAGAACCCAAAAGAATTCCAGGTTTGAGTAACAACTAATACGCTTCCTCACAAGGCATTAGAACCTAGTGCTTTATTTTCTGAAGGCACCAAAGGAAGCTTTTTGGCAGTCTGGAGTGTTCAGCCATTGAGCAATGCTATTTGCTGTCTTCACACTCGAGGCTTTTATGAACAGGCATTGCTGGCGTGTTGATGGGTCATGGTTTTGTAAGGCCAAGTATTTATGGTATCTGGGGCTCTGAGGGCAACCATAAGGAAACCATGTGTCTGCAATACAAAGCCTCACAATGACAACTGGAGAGCCCTGGGGAAAAGAGTGGCGTTTTATTTTTAGCAGAAAAGCGACTGGAAGTGCACTAAAGGAAAATAACTACATGTAGGAAGTGATGCAAACAAAAACAGGCTCAATCGATAAAGTAGAAGCGTTAATGCTGGAGTGACCTCACTTTTGGATTAGGAGTGCAAGGCTGGCACTTTAAAGAGGAAGGACAATTCTGGTATTCTTGACAAAAACATCCCTTGTTTTTTCCTCTCCACACTAACATCAGCAGGAATGCATTACTAACCCAAGCTGAGGAACCTATGGTCTTGGCCTCTGCAGTCATGCTACTTCTCCACATGATAGGACGGCAGGACAGGCACAGAGAAAGGAAAATGTGCTCAAAGAGCATAAAGGCTTGCCTGCCTTTTGCCTGGTTCTCTGTCTCAAAACAGATTTTGTCATAAACCCAGCCAATCCAGCCAGGAAAAGAGAGAGCCCTGAGGAGATACAACAAGAAGCATGGCTACTATGAGAATTTCTTTGTTTCACTTTTGCTTAAAACCAGAAGTGACATTTTGGTCACACAGATCGCCTTTCAGAGCAGTAACTGAAAGCACTTTTCAACTCTCACCAAAGGGACAGTTTGCTGTGAGTCACTTACATACTGATCAGATGTTGACACTTTAATGCCATATCTGGAAACTCCCATAATAAACTCCTCTTCACCTGGAACAAAAGGTAACTTCCCATCTTGCTTTGGGGGGAAAAACAAAACAAAAGCCTTTAGTGCAGAATGAAGAACATGAACAACAAAGACACAGAATCACAGACGGGTCAGGGTTGGCAGGGACCTCTGAAGATCATCTAGTCCAACCCCCTGCTAAGGCAGGATCACCTAGAGCAGGCTGCACAGGACAGTGTCCAGGTGGGTTTTGAATGTCTCCAGAGAAGGAGACTCCACAGCCTCTCTGGGCAGCCTGGCCCAGGGCTCTGTCACCCTCACAGTGAAGTTTTTCCTCATGTTCAGACAGAACTTCCTGTGTTCCAGTCTGTGCACGCTGTCCCTTGTCATCACTGAAAACAGTCTGGCCCCTTCCTCTAGACATCCACCCTTTAGATATTTATAGGCGTTGATCTGATCCCTTCTGTCTTCTCTTCCCCAGGCTAAACAGCCCCAGCTCTCTCCTCTTCCCGCACCAGGGAAACGCTCCAGGCCCCTCACCATCCCCGTCACACTCCACTGGACTGTCTCCAGTAGTTCCCTGTCCTTCTGGAACCGGGGAGCCCAGAACTGGACACAGAACTCCAGATGTGGCCTCACCAGGGCAGAGCAGAGGGGGAGGATCACCTCCCTTGACCTGCTGGCCTTGCTCCTCTTCATGCACCCCAGGGAAGTGCATAATAGACAGTGTGTTTGTGCATTTCAGTCCACTGAGCAACATCACTAACCCTGCTCATACCTTGCTCGTGCAGCCTGCCTGCCACGCTTACACTTGTCCAATCTCTTAAGATTATGTGAAATATATTCAGGGAAGGTTCAGACTGGACATCAGGAAGCATTTTGTTAGGGAGAGAGTGGTCAAACACCGGAACAGGCTTCCCAGAGAGCTGGTCAATGCCTCTAGGCTGTTGGTGTTAAAGAGGCATTTGGAGATTGTCCTGAACAACACACTTTAACTTTACTCAGCCCTGAAGTAGTCAGGCAGTTGGACTGGGTGATGATTGTAGGTCCCTTCCAACTGAAATAGTCTATTCTGTTCTAAATACTACATGACACCAGGAAGGAATTATCTCAGGGAAATTTAGCCCTGTGGTCAAATTAGATGGGCTGAAAAATGATGCATAGACCCCGAGAGATCTATGGCAGCAATTCTGTTACTTGGCTGTAAAAAATAGCTGTAGCATATTCAGATACTTGAAGTGTGAAGCTGCTGTAAGATAAACCCATTCTGGGCTTTTATGGATACAAATGACCAGATACTTCATGACAATAGCCAGTTATGGCTTTCAGTACAAAAACAAGTACAAGCAACCACAGTCTGGCAAGGGTGACCCAAACGTTATTCAGAATTTAAGTGTTTGTAAGCAGAAATTTGACGTTTTCCTCTACAGGAAAACTTCTATGGTACCAAGGAAACCTGGAGGAGAGAGTCTTTGCTAGATACTAATCCTAACAGTGCTGAGGACTATATTAAACCTTCAGCTGGGACACTTGCTCAGTAATGACTCAGGAACCTGTCTCCTCAGAACAGCTTTGTGGGTGCATCTTCCCCAGTTCTCCAATAGGATGGAATCGAGTGTGACAGCTTCTGAGATTCCCAGCTTCATGGGTTTTTTTTTTTAAAAGCAAGCTACTTTAGTAAAATTTACAACAATGTCAGATCACATGGCTGTATGAAAGAAATACAGGTCAGTTGTTCTGACATTGTTGGCCTTGTCTGTTGTAACCCACTTACCTGTGCAACATCTATGTAGTTTATCAAGTCCAACGGCCCTTCCAGATTTTTGCTTTCATTATATTTCAGTTTTTCAATGGCACCGACATATTTAACTCTGAACTCTGCACATGTATCAGAATTACTATTGCTTTGTCCTGCAACAAAATAAACCAAAGCAATTCTGAAGAATTCCAGAACAGTAATGCTATTGCAATTGGTTTTAACAGAGCTAAATTACTCAACTCCCTAACCTTTGCAGACTTTCATCAAACACTTAACCTTACTGCAGGATATAAATCCTCTCTTTCATAAGCTGTCCTGGGTTGCTTTAAAGCAGCCCTTGGTAAAAGCAAGAGTTTCATATGAATCTATGATACAGAACTGTTTGCACTAATTAAAATTTGAAGTTAGCAACCTTAAATTAGAAAACAGAGAAAAGCTGGTTCTACTTTTATTTTTGTAACTGTTTGGTCCAACAGCAAATGTGCTTTGATCTGGTGAGCAAGAACAAGTCAAGTCAAATCAATTTCCTTTATTTCAGAGCAAAGGTAAACTTGAAAAAACATGAAACAGCTTCCAGAAAGTTACACCCCATTTACACTGTGTAACAGACTGGTAACACAACTAAGTTGTTCTTACTCTGACACGACATTTCAAAATCAGCGACGTAATCCTAGAGGAGTCATTAATAACAGTGTAGAAGAAAGAGCTATACTGGCTACAGATTCAGTCACAATTATTGAAAATACTTCTCTGAACCTTTTCCATTTTCTGCTCTTTGATACTAACACACATCCAGTTCATCCTGAGCATGCAGATCTGCTCGCCCTCTGATTACATACCTGAGCTTTTCGTGGAGTCTGTATCCAGACTAGCCACAGTACTAGACCTGGAAAGTCCCCCAAGGCTGGAATCTACAGACTAAGAAAAAAATCAGTGTCATCAGAAAGTTACTGAGAAAATACAAATTATTTACTTTTAAACACTCTGCCTCAACTCCTTTTAAAAACAAAACCCAACAAACTAGTATTTATGTTCTAATTACTTAAGCAGCACTGCAAAACGGGGAGGTAAAAAAACCAAACACCTATTTCTTTCCTGAAGTTATCTTTCTGCCTTGATGTAGATCAGACTGATATAAATGCAGCAGGAACCCTTGAGAAGTCCACAAATAGTTTGAAAGGAGGAGGAAATAAAAGAAAAAAGAGAAAATGAACCTTAAGGTTTTGTCCAGACTTTTCTGGTACTGCATCTTAACTTGAAGAAATTGACAACTACATGCTTGTCACCAATGCTTGAAATAACATAGCAGTGCAAGGGGAGTGAAACGGCACCTTGGAAAATCCAGAATATTCAACAGATCATTCCAAAACCTATCAGACAAAATGGACACATTATTCAAAATGAAGAATACTTTGCAGCGATACTGAGTAACCAACTAGCACTGAAGGACAAACTCATTCTTGCTAACTAGCACCTGGCGCCTTAAATACAGTATTTCTCTCTACAGAACAAACATACTGCTTTTTCCTCCAAACCCTACTGTGTGCTGCCAGAAGCTCCCATGTCTGTGGGCTTCACCAGGGAAGCAATCGAGCAGCCTTCTCGCAATACAACAGCTTTAAAACTGACAGGTTTTTTGAGCTGTCATACAAAACCCTAAGGAATGGTAGAAGGAGAAAGCTCTCCTTGTGGAAAATGGCATTTCATGGAACCACTGAACTGTCAACTTGCATCAAATGAAAGTGCTTCCACACACAGAGTCTATACCACAGCTTACCTTGCTTTTAGTACTGATTTCACTGCTTTGTGAGCTGCTGCTGCTGTGACGTTTTTTGCCTTTTCTAAACATGTTTTCATAATTGGATCAAGGAAGATTTCCTAGGTAGGAAAGAAAAAAGTTAAAGCTGTCAGATCATCAAGGGAAGGAGCTCCTGGCAAACACCAGAGTGACTGTGTTCAACGTGGACAAGGACTGGAAGCTAGTAAGCTAGTGACCCAAAAAACCGCTTCCTCTGGTGCTCTTCACGGGTGACTGGGGAAAGCCCCTCCAGCTCTCTGCTAAAACTTTCCTAGCCACCTAATTAATCAAAGAATGCTGCTGCCTAATTTACAGGGCTGCTGCAAAGGTCAGTTTCTAATGCATGTAAGTATATACATTTAGAAACAAAACAAAATTTAAAATCTATATTCCCATTTAAAGGCATTAGATGATTATTTGTAACTACAATCCAAGTGCATCCAATGCAATCCCTGCTCAAAAGTTTATGCTCCCATTAAAAAAACCCCAAACCCAAACATCAAACAAACACAACAAAACCCTACTGACCCTTTTTCTGAAGAACTAATGATTGCAATACTGCTAGGAGCAACCACTAGTATTTAACATGTTCCTGAAAATGAAAGCAAGAAGCATGCTACATTTACTGCCCTAGAACTCAGTTACTGGAAGTTCTGAGAGTATTTTTTCTATATCTGCCTTACTACTTCAATTCGTCGCTCAGCACTTGGCTGGCCAGTGTCAAGAAGCAGGATGCTGGCTCCTAGTCAGGGAGTGCCGACACCGTATCTCCCAGCTTCAGAGACAAGTAATTAAATGCAAAGCTTCGGAAGTGTTGAGCAGGTGGACAGCAGAGGACGAAGGAGGAGGACAGCCTACTGAAGACAGCTCACACTGCAGAAGAGAATGGAAGACGCACAAAGAGGAGCTTCGATTTGTGAGGCGGCGCTGGATTACAGACCCCAGGCTGCTGCTGGGTTTGCCACCAAGCTCGGCCCCCGGCAGACCAAAGCCCCCCTCAGTGACAAGGGGTGCAGTAGGGCGCCGCGGGACCCGGCGTACCCGCGTCCCTCTGGGCTCCCTGCAGCCGCCCGCAGCCTCTCCCTCAGAGCAGCCGCTGCCAGGGCACAACCGGTTCTGCCCACTCTGTCTGCAGCCTCCGAGGAAGCCGCAATTTAACAGAGGCTACTCCGCGAGCCCTGTTAACGCACCGGGTGATTAAGGCGCTCTCAGCAGCGCCCTGCCCAGCGCACGCGTTTCCTGCGCCGTTTCCACGAGAGGCGCGGGAACCCCGTTCCGCCCGGAGCCGGGGCTCTGCGGCGAGGCGCGGCGCGGCCAGGCCGGGCTGCACCGCACCCCCCGTTTTGCGTTTCTTCCTGTTGCCAGCTCCAGCCCCGAGCGTTAACGTGACAGACAATAGATAGAGCGGTACCCACACTCGCTACAGAAAGGCGGGACTCGGAGCCCCCGGTGGCCGCCGCCGGGGGAGGGTGGGAGCGCGGCCCCGCCTCAGCACCGAGCGGCGGTCTGGCTCCCCCGGCCGGGCGCCCCTCTGCCACCCGCCCCCACCTCCCAGGGACGCCTGGCGTCAGACCCTTTCTCCCGGCGCCGCTGCCGGGACCTCAATGCCCGGGTAGAGCCCTCGCCCGGGACCGCCCGGGCCCCGCTCGCCGCCTCCCCCAGCTCTCACCTCAGCCGGCGGCCCGCCCGCCCGCGCGCACAGCCCCGCTTCCGGAACGCTCCGTCCCGTGGGCGCATGCGCGGCGGAGGCGGAAGA
This sequence comes from Porphyrio hochstetteri, assembly GCA_020800305.1. Taxonomy (NCBI): domain Eukaryota; kingdom Metazoa; phylum Chordata; class Aves; order Gruiformes; family Rallidae; genus Porphyrio; species Porphyrio hochstetteri. The sequence continues at coordinate 109,487,757 of CM036907.1, forward strand.
CGGGCAGGGGGACGGGTGCTGGCGACGGACATCGCCGGGCGCCGCCGGGCCTCACGCCGTCACCATGTCGGCCAAGCGGAAAGCCGAGGCCCTCATCCCGGCAGAGGAGAGCGATCAGCTGCTCATCCGGCCCCTGTGAGCGCCCGGGGCGGGCGCGACGGCGGGAGCCGCGCGTTGGGACTGGGGGGCGGAGCGGGGCTGGGCGGCGGCAGGCGGGCAGGCCGGCGGCAGGCGGGCAGGCCGGGCCCGGCGGGCAGGAGCCCGTCCTGCGCGGATGGGCGCCTCCGCTAGGCACCGGTGCCGCTGTCGCGACAGGAGGCGGGAGCATGCCGCGGGTGGCCTGAGCGAAGCGTTGTTGGAGGCGCTGGAAGCCCAGGCTGCTCCTTTTCCCCGCTCCCTCGCGGTGTTTCGCTGCCCGCTTTTCCAGCCTGCAGCCCCCGGGCAGCTGCCGAGCTCGGGCAGGGGGACTGCGGCCCTTCCTGGTGCGGCATCGCAGTGCTGTCTGGACAAACACCCGCCTGGTTTGCCTTTCGCGCCTCACCTCAGCGGCACTGTGGGGGTTGCAGGATTTTGAGTCGAGTTATTTTCTCTGGTAAAGGTGCTAGTGGAGGTGTTCCAGTAGCATTGCAAGAGCTGTCTCGGGGGTGACTTGATGATGCTACTTCAAGCCTATTCAGCCCGAGGAAAATTGTTATTTAAGTAAACCTGTAAACCTTCCGTTTGTTATGCATCTCAATACTTTGAGACTTGAGTGCACAGGCATGCAATAAAAAACAGAAGAGATCGAAGTTAAGCTCCCCAAGCAGATTGTTTTTATTTCTGCTGCATTAAATAGGGCCACATTTCCATTGAGATAAATATAGCTGTGCAGTTACTTTGAAGATTTGGGCTAAAAAGGGCTGTGCAGTCATTTCTGTGCAGGCAAATAATCCCACTGAAGGTATCTGATACACAGTTCCATCTATGCAGTGTGGGTCGGTTTAATTCTGATGACTTTGATATCCTTTTGCAGAGGTGCTGGCCAAGAAGTAGGAAGGTCATGCATTATCCTGGAGTTTAAAGGAAGAAAAATAATGGTAATTACTGCATGAATGTATTTGTACACCCTCTCATTACGGTACTTCAGATCACAAAAAGGTGTTACAGGTTAAATTCAGGCTCTGCACTGAAGTCTGCCACTGTACTGGAAGAGCCATCTTCTCTATCTTTCTGGAATGATACAGCGTTTGTGGTAGTAGGCGTTATAGAGGCTATCCCCAAGCAGAATGTATGTGGATTCTAAAATCTACGCACATTACATTAGGTTTCAGTGAAATCTAATGTTTACCTGCTGCTATTGTAAACAGTCACATGTAAACACCTCTTTCCCTTTTCCAGCTGCCTTCTCAGATTGTGGCTGAAATAACTTGAGTACATTGGTTCTGTGTAAGTTGGGGAGGGGTGGGGGGTGTGTTGAAGTGTGAATGAAGGCTTGCATTGGGCCAAAATGATAGACAAAGACTGGGACCTTTTGAAAAGTGTTCACTTTGCCAGTGGAGATACATCATTTAGACAGAAGCCCAGGGTGTGAAATCCCACGCTAAAAGCAGTGTTTAAGGAAAAAATACTTTATTGATGCTAAGTAACTATATTTTAGTCCAAAATGAAAGAAGTGTTTTTTGTATGTTAACTTTATTTCACTTTACAGCTTGATTGTGGAATTCATCCTGGACTGGAAGGAATGGATGCTCTTCCTTACATTGACTTGATAGATCCTGCTGAGATTGATCTCCTCCTAATTAGCCAGTAAGTTGCACCAAAAAGAAAAATATCCTGAGGTCGTGGTCTGAGCTGTTTTCACTTGTGGGTTACTAAGAGAGGCTGAAAATAGGCATTAGATAGATGATAATGGCATGGCAAAATTTTAGTTTCCAACTCTTTTTTTTTTTTTAAATTAAGGATGTTTGGTCACTTTTGATGTTATAACTCTCCTCTGAAGCTCGCTGTCGCGTCTGAGTTTTTTATAACCTGCCCTGCTAGCACCATTGTGACAGGTTCTAGAATTCTTTTTCTACATAAAGACTGCTGAAAAGTATTGGTTGTGGTGTTTTTGTCTGTTGGCTTTGAATGAAGCAGGTTCTCAGAGAGTTAGGCAAGCTTTGAATGTGGTTTAAATATTGCTTAGTGGCTGAGAGATGAGGAGAGTCATTTCTAAATAATCTAATCAGTCATAACCAGATCTCTCTCAAATTCTGAGTTGTCATGATATGTGCTTGTTCTACCTGAATTTCAAAAGTACTTCTTTAAGATAAGTCAAACTGGAACTGTGGCCAGATAATTTTATCTTAGTAGTTCATGTTTTAAGCCATAGTGTCCAACATGCAAACTCAGGATCACATTTGTTAGCTTTCTTTTGTCTTTGACACTTCTTGTGTTCCTGCTTCCTGTTGTTTTTCTTTCTATAAATTTTCATGGAAATGACAAGAAAGTTAATTCTGAAATTACATGGATAAAATCTTTGCAATTAATAGAGTGCCCTGTATTACTCTTACTTTTCTTGGCTGTGTTTCCAGTCACTAGTGAACAAATAGAGACCAGCATAGCTAACAGTGAGGTTGAAAATTCTGTTCCTGGATTTTCATGGTGCTCTGTTTCCCCAGTGAAGCAGTGAAACATATGATACGTCACATGTTTGTCCCGTGTGATGTTAATATATTAATTGGATTTGTGTGTCTGTTTCAGTTTCCATTTAGATCACTGTGGGGCGTTACCATGGTTTTTGCAGAAGACAAGTTTTAAAGGAAGGACGTTTATGACTCATGCCACAAAAGCGATTTACAGATGGCTTCTTTCAGACTATGTCAAAGTCAGGTAAGCTGACCCATGGGTTATCTGTTCATCTCTGGAATTATTTCACTTGTAGATCCAATAGGAAACTTAAAATTAAGTCACCAAAGGTGGCTGGATGCACCTTGATGTTGCCCCAAGTAGCAACATTACAACTAGGTTAGAAGTATGTATCATCTTACTGCCTCATGGATAATGTATGGCTCAAAAAATTTCCTATCAATAAAAAACAATTAATACAATCTTTCCTTCTTTCCCTTGTTTGCCTTTTTTTGACCTTTCATAGTCCCTTCCCCTCCCCCCATCTGTCTCCCTTAAGGTACTCTTTTGTTCTCTTGCTTCTTAATGTCTATTTTTACTTAACCTTTGCAGAGGTAGTGAATTTTAAGCCCCTAAAGATCCAAATCACTCTTCAGGACAAGATCAAATTAAATATTAAATATACAGAGAGTGGTCTGTTACTTACATGTTGGGGGTTTCTTTTTTTTCTCTCCTTTCTTTCCTCCCCCCTCCTCTCCTCCCTTGTTCTGTTAAATGCCTTGCTGCATTTTTTCTGTATGAATGCAAAGTCCTGAGCATGTCTCAACTCAGCAGCTTCTAGCTTGAGTCATAAACCTGACAAAACAGTCCTCTTGTACCTTGTTTGTTTTGGGCCAAGGGGAAAAAGCTGAGCAGCAGATCTCTTTCCAGGCCTGGGAATCTGTTGGTGCTTTCAGATAAATGCAGAGCAGCTCCTGAACTGAAAAGACTACTCTAGTGTGGCCTTTGAGGGAAAAAAGACTCTAGCTCTGCTCTGGTGAACTACATTAGAACACCTGGACTTAAGCTCTAATGTAGCAGGCATAGCATTGCTGAATTGAAGTCTTACTGTGAGTGGGGAGAAAATCCAGGAAGGGTTCTTTCCAACTGTTATATAATCTAAGCCTGTAAGATGAGCTGATATTTAGCCATTTCACTTACATCCAGTAATATATCAGCGGATGACATGCTATATACAGAAACAGACCTTGAAGAAAGCATGGACAAGATTGAGACCATCAACTTCCATGAAGTGAAAGAGGTGGCAGGAATCAAATTCTGGTGTTACCATGCAGGCCACGTCCTGGGAGCAGCAATGTTTATGATTGAAATAGCTGGTGTGAAGGTATTTTCTTTTTATTTTAAAGTTGAAAACAAGTCTGAATTCCAATGTAGTAATTAATTATTTATTATTGTCTTTGAAGCCCCACCACTGTGGCTGGAGCTGTCACATAGATGTGGACTCAGGTCAGGGTTGGAGGCCTTGACTTAGAGCATGTATTTGCTTGGTTAGAACTAGCAAGTGACACGTGTATTGAACCAGGTAGGATGTTTGCATTTTATAGGAGTGAGTTATAACTCAGACCTGGAACCAGTAAACATGTAGTTTTCCTTGCTGGTCCACTCAGAGGTAGCTCATACCTGAGTCAGTCTTATGGAAGCTGTGTTTTAGTAAAGCCTATGAACAGATACTTGGGTTTTTTCTTCTGATTTACCATGACCGTCTGAGGACTTAAATAGCATTTCTCCAAGTATGCAAGTTACGTTATTCTCATAGCACTCGTATGCTGAAGTACCTCAAGAAACAGGATTATTATTAATTTTAGGCACACAGGGATTAAATAATTCATCATATAATCACAGGCAGCACTGTGTCAAAACCAGATAATTGAAACTAATCTCATGAATTGGAGTTCAGTAGGATAATTGCCATCCCACAAAAAGCTTCATACAGCCTTGAAGAGGGAAAAGAGATGGTGGTCCTGAGGCTTACTGTCTAGCAGGACTTGGTTCGTGCTTTATAATGACTGAGAATTTTAAAAGTTTAAAAATTTTAAAAAGCATAGAAATAGAACTGACTTTACAATGATTTCAATAAAATTTAGACGTAGACTTTTTTGGGGGGTGTTTCTGATTAAGGCATGATGGAGAAAGATATTTCCCTCTTACTGTGCATGATTCCAATGGGTGGGTTTCAATATCCATTATTTTCTTTAATTCCCTGTGAAGCAAATGAGGAATGTGATACTGGATTACCTGCAGACCAGTTATGTGCTGTTACTGACTATATGTTTTGCTGTTACTCACATTTTGCATTTATGGACTAATTAAGTAAAAAAGTATTCAGTTCTGAAACCACTGTTTTGTGCACACAAAGCTACATTCCGCCCTGTAGTTAAGAATCCATTACAAATGACTCTCAGTTACAAATGACTTCTTGGTGTAATGGGGAACATGATCATTCTGTGTGGAAAATCTGCTTGATTACAGGCTTTACTTTTTTCCTCCTTTTTTTCTTTTCTCCAATAGCTTCTATATACGGGTGATTTCTCAAGGCAGGAAGACAGACATCTGATGGCAGCTGAGATTCCCAATATTAAGCCTGATATTCTTATAATTGTGAGTTGTACAAGTTTATTTATATTAGTAATTAAATAGAAATATGTATGGGGTATTACTTAAAGCTAAAATGGAATTAGAAATGCAGAAGCCACCCCTGCAGCCCCCTTCCTCCACCAGAACCTTGCCATGCAAACCCACAACAAATATCCTAGTGCTTGGGTGTTCGTAACTCTGCATTTCTTTTCACTAAATTAAAATGTCTAATTCTTCTGATGAAGTTCCTTAAGCCTCCAAACAAACATTTCATGATGGGAGATTTATTAGATTTCAACTTGTGTTTGCTTAGATGTATCGTACAACCCCGAATTTAGCCAGATACCCTTCTTTAGCAGATCCTGACCTATTTACAACTATATTTATTGAGAATTTGTACTGGGTGAGGGTGCCTTGAGTACTGTTCCACAGCTATGTTTTGTTTTCTGAGTCAGATGGTTTTATTCTGAATCCATGTTTGGGAAATGAGAAGCTCGGGGGAAACTTTAAAAATAACAGTGTTACCTGGAAATGAGCAGTGGGATCTTTCAGACTCATGCTTCATATTATTTCATTTATCATGTCCCTTCTAACAGCTTTATTTAACTGACAATTTAATTTAAAGTCACATCAAAATCTTGTATTTTGTGTAATTCCTGTATTTTAGACTAGGTGTTTCTAAACTGTGGTACACATGTCACTAGTGACCCATGTCAACACGATAACCCCTTCATCAAAGCAGTGGCAGCATTTCCAGTTAGGAAAAGAAGTACGTTAAATTTGAAACCTCTTCAAAGAAGCATCAGCATTAATAGTTCTAATTTTTTTTTTTGCACACACACACACACACACACACACCCCCCTCCCCTTTCCTAACAAGATCTGCCTTTCCAAATTAGTGTGAGGGGTTTTGGGGAGGGGAAATTTCGATGTTTATCCTGGTGGAGCTGGTTATGGGGATTTGGGGGGGTGGTTTTGAATTTTCCCTCTCCCTCCCCTCCCTGCCACGTTAACACTAGTATGTTTTTCTGCATTTTCTGGTGGGATTCAGAAGGCAAGATGAAGAATTTGTCCCTGATGAGTAACTTCAATATTCCGTTTCCCTGTGTGCAGGAGTCTACGTATGGCACTCACATTCACGAGAAGAGGGAAGAACGAGAGGCCAGATTCTGTAACACCGTGCACGACATTGTAAACAGAGGAGGGAGAGGTCTTATTCCTGTTTTCGCCCTGGGTCGAGCTCAAGAACTACTTTTAATTTTAGGTATGTACCTTTCTCTTAATAAAAGGCATATACATTGAAATGAGAATGTTTTCAGGTGCAGTCTTTCAGATACAGTAATTTTTAAACAACTCTTTTGCCATTTTCCAGCATGTTAATTACCTGAGAATACAGAACACATGTTTTCTCAAATGTAAAACATCCAGTAAGCCAACCAAGGCAGCTCTGCGTTGTGAGGTGAGACAGAGACGTAGAAAGGAAAGGGTAATGCCGTGGTGGTATGTGCTTGACTTGTGAATCTTGTTGAACCAGGGTTGCAGCAAACAGGGACTATGAGCACAGATTGAAAAGTAAGTGATCACAGTGGCTGTTCTATTTAAACTCTACTCCTGAAAAAAGGTGTGCTCTGTGCCAAAGTTTCCCTGTCCTTGCCTTTCAATTCACAAACCTATGTGGAGAAGTCTATGGGAAAAGCTGAGAAGGCTCTATCAGACACTTCTAGCATTTTTAAAGTGATAATGGGAGAACAATTTAGGCTTTGTTAGGAAGAGCAAAAAGAGGGGGTGAAGGGGGAATTATATGTGATCCTATCAGGTCACTTCACATAAAATACATAGATAGTTGTTAGAATGTACATCAGATAAAAACAGTTTTTAAATAAATTGTTTCCAGGCTTCTTTGCTTCATTTAAGCCCATTTTACTAGGTATCTGATTTTTCACTAGTCTTTTTCCTCATGTAGACACTGACAAGATCAAAAGATAGCTACCTCAAAATTAAAATAGTTAATTTTAGGGGCATTGAATCTAAAGCGTTACCTAAAATACTCAAAATTCTTCTCATTTCCATTTCAGTTCAGCTCACCATTAAAATCTAGGGTTTTTAAAAATGTATTACTGGGCTGCTCAAATGTTAGCAAGAAATTTGGATCTAGTCATGGCATAGTATTTGATGTTGTAGGATTGTTCACTACTTACCATTGATTGAGGCCTTTTTTTTTTATTTCAGAGAGGAGATAAAAACCCGAACATTTTAAATCTTGTGTAGCCATTAGTTTGTAATTTGTTGGCCACTCCCTGCTGTGTGTAGATACTAAAGTAAATTTCTAAAGATAAGTCTGAAACTCCATCTAGTAAAGCTAGACACAGTTGGATGCTTAATTAGGTAGAAAATGCAATTGCATCTCACATGCCTACACAATTGAGCCCACAGGCCTGGGTTTTTCTTCTTTGCTTAAGTGTCTGACAAGTAAAATGCTGCATTATGGAATAGAAGATTATGATGATGATGGGTGCAGTTATTTAATGCTACTGTAAGTCCTGCTCTTAGTTATCTTTTATTGGCTGTTTCCACCTCACACTTGAATTTCTTAAGGTGTTCATAGCATTGAGACTGTCTGACATGCTCTGAAAGTTTTGCCTGCAGATCAAAGCTGTTAGGTTAAAGCTGTATCATTTCCAGTGTACAAATACAGCCAGCAGAGCTTCTTTTGGCCGATTGTTGCCCAGTTCTGCCAGAGAAATATGTTTTAGTCTAGCAGAACCATATCCAAGTGGGAAAACAAGTAAGTTATGTTTGTACAGCTGCATTCAGATCTCTTCTTTGTGTTCAGCAAAGGTCATGGCTGCTGTCATCAGTGATGAAATAAGTTGTGGTTAGTAGAGGCTTTTTTTCCTGGTTTTGTTTTGGTTCAGCTTGTAAAATATAACTATTGGTGATACAGAGCAAGCAAGGCTTGATAACTGCATCTTGAACCCCATGGTTTGGGTTTGTTTTGCAGAGCTTTGATACCGCAAATTCTCACCAACATATCTATATGCAGATGTCCCTGGCTCTTAGAGATGTAATTAATATTTGGCAGAGACATTTAAGCTCTGTTGTAGTGGTGTAGTAAAACTTGCATTGTAGACGTAGATTTTTTTTCTGCTGTGTAATATTATGTATACTTACACCTTGTAGCTGAAGCTGGTGATTGACTGGAGTTTTACCTGCCAAAAATATCTGAAGTTCATCTTTTTCTTGTTTGTTTGCTTGTTTGTTTGTACTAGTTGTAAGCATGTATAGTGGGTGATTGCTTTCTCTTCTTTAGTAGAGCAGGTGAGAGGAAAAAAAAAAGCAGCCCATGATTGCAGTTTTGTGTAATAAAATGGAAAAAACCACTGCTAGGATCTCCTGCAACAAGCATTAGCGTTTCTGAGAAGCATGCATTTTGGAGATAGTGCTGTGGATGGGGTTTGCGTGGTTTGTTGTTCTTTCTTATTGTTTTGTTTGGTTTTTTTAGATGAATACTGGCAGAATCACCCCGAACTCCACGACATCCCTATATACTATGCCTCCTCTTTGGCAAAGAAATGCATGGCAGTTTACCAGACGTATGTCAACGCCATGAATGACAAAATCCGCAAGCAAATTAACATCAACAACCCGTTTGTTTTCAAACACATTAGTAATCTGAAGGTAAGCTTGAGATAAGGTTGCCTGACCAAACAGGGTACACAAGAGTTCATATTTGCTGAATAGTTTGCATGTTTGCTGTCCTAATTGATTGATTAATTATAGGTTTGTATATGAGTTCTCTGCTATCCCAGTGTTTAGAGAGTGGGTTGAGGGGAACCTATGCCCCAACTTTTCTTCAGTATAGATCCCTGTGGTATAATTTGCCAATTATGGGCACCAGTAGGAGGTTCTTTCCTGAGAAGGGCACTTTTTATGAGGATGGGGTATAATATGGCTCTGCTTGTACCTTGTTTCAGGGTGCAGCTAGGCTGTCCTTCATTTCAGTGAGTTATGGTAACTGCTACTCTTGCTGTTTGTCCTCTTAGAGCATGGATCACTTTGATGATATTGGCCCGAGCGTTGTGATGGCTTCCCCAGGTATGATGCAGAGTGGCTTATCCAGGGAGCTGTTTGAGAGCTGGTGCACAGATAAGAGAAACGGAGTAATTATAGCAGGGTACTGTGTTGAAGGAACGCTTGCTAAGGTAAGTTATTAATGCAACATGGGTTGTTAATACAAAGTAGCATGCATGTTAGGTTTGAAAACAATTGGCTGCTAGCAAGTGTCTTTATTTGGATATACTGGGAAGATTGTTGTCAGGTATACATAATTATGTAGTCAAAACTAATTGCATTTGGCTTATGGTAATGAAGAGTACAGAAAATTTGCATGTGGCCATTTCCAGTGATGTTATACAGAATGATCTTTTCTAGGAGTGGTTGTCTTGTAATGAGAAAGAATGATTGCTACTTTTGTCTATCTTTATACCCCTCCATCATTTAACTTTTTGAGAGGGGAGCCCTGACCCTAATTCTAGACAAGCTGATGTTAAACCTAAAACACTTGTGTGTCAGAGATGATACTGCTTTGTGCATGTTGTGCCACTGACTGGGTGTAGAATGAGATCCTCCCGAAATCCAGCAGCTAAGGGCAACCAGAGCATCTGGGATTGCCTTCAGAGATGGAAATGTCATTATAATTTCAATGCAAACATGAGAGATGAATCTGGAAGACAAATTGATTCCTAGACCTTCTGGGGATGCAAAAGATGTGGTGGTGTGTGTTCTGTGTGCTTTTTTCATTTATGGGTGTGTGTTTTGTGAAAGTTGAGAGGGTTGTTGTTTCTTTTTTTCAGTTCTTCACATTTAACCTGGCTAGCAGTATTATTTCATTGATTTTTGAAGTGCAAAGCATTAGTTCTGTGGTGTCTGTATGAAGCTTATTTAAAGTGCTCTGGGTTTTTTTGTAGCACATCATGTCTGAACCTGAAGAGATCACAACTATGTCAGGGCAAAAACTCCCACTGAAGATGTCTGTGGATTACATTTCTTTCTCTGCTCACACAGATTATCAACAAACTAGTGAATTTATCCGGGCCCTGAAACCTCCACATGTGGTTAGTATATGTGCTGCCCATTTCTGCAAAGTGGGATGAACCAAACGAGTTCACAGCCTTGAGTCATGAAATGTAGGCCTTTGAGTCACAGAATTGGTCTCTTATCTCAGGTGACAAGTGATAGGAGAAGAGGGAATGGCTGGAAATTGCACCAGGTGAGATTCAGGTTAGATATCAGGAAGTATTTCTTTACTGAAAGGGTTGTCAAGCACTGGAACAGGCTGCACAGGGAGGTGGTGGAGTCACCATCCCTGGAGGTATTTAAAAGGTGTGTAGATGAACTCCTTAAGGACGTGATCTAGAGGTGGGCTAGTCAGGGTCAGGCTGTGGTTGGACTCGATGATCTAAAGGGTCTCTTCCAACCCAGGTGATTCTATGATTCGATGAATCACAGAGTGTTAGGGGTTGGAAAGGACCTCGAAAGTTCATCTATAATGCACAGAGTTCAAAGACACACATATAACAATGTAGTTGAACTAATGTTTCTATATTGGGACCTCATGAAATCACATTTTAATAGAGACTAGACACAAGATGAAAATATTCTTGGATTTTTTTTTTACTTGACATGTCTGATCGGACAGGCAACTCAGCTGAAAGGAAAACTGTCTTTGCTGTAGATTTTAGTTCACGGTGAGCAGAATGAAATGGCCAGGCTGAAAGCAGCATTGATACGGGAATATGAGGATAATGATGAAGTTCATATAGAAGTTCATAATCCAAGAAATACTGAAGCTGTGACATTAAACTTCAGAGGAGAGAAACTTGCCAAGGTATAAAATTAATATTTTCTTACCTGCTCAGCAGTATTTTCCTCTGGGATAAAAAACACATGTTTTCTTCCAAGTCTCTATTTTTAATTGGGTTTGGATTGTGTATGTTTTCCAGTGACACAAATTTTGGGTTCAGTGTTGGTTTGGGGATTTTAGGGGGGTAAAGTTTTACTTTTTTCTTTTTTTTTCCCCTCTTCAGTCTTCCAACATTTTCTTGTGTTGCATCTCAGAATTTGTTGGTTACTCTGACCTTTTATTTTCAGAGTTAATATTACACTAGATTTGATTTTTCTGACAAAAGTGTATTTCATCTCCATGATACCTTTAAGTGCTGACTGAATACGTCAGATTGCCTTGTTCATAATGTGTGTGTTTTTTCTTTCCAGGTGATGGGCTCTTTAGCAGATAAAAAGCCAGAACAAGGACAGAGAATTTCTGGGATCCTAGTTAAAAGAAATTTTAACTATCACATCCTCTCTCCATGTGACCTCTCCAGTAAGTAGCAACAGTGATGAGCTCAGTAGGTAACTGAAACTTACTGTGTCCTTCTTTTGTCATTAAAACACATGCAGTATTGTTGGGGGTTTTTTTTCAGTAATTTTGTGTTTTATAAGCAGTTAGTGAACATCTAGGTTTTATTTTGGTTTAATTTTGCTCAGAACTCTTGTAGTGAGAAGACATTCAAACTCATTGCTCACTGAAGTTTAAAATCTTTTATCTTTCTGTAAGAGAAAAGAAGCAAAATTCCATTCGATCAGTTGTCCTGCCAGTATCTACAATGACATCAATTTTTAGAATAAAAGCAGTGAACATATTTGGGTATTGCTCCTATGCTATTTATTACTAAAGAAATTGATCTATTCTCAAAATAGAAAAATAATTGAATTGGAGTAGTAAGGTCCTAAGAGCTTGGAGGAAAGCAGTTCTGCTGTTGCCTCTAATGTGTGTGATAAAATAACAAGCTCTTGCTGGTTTCTTAACCACAAATATTTATCTTAAAATAGGTACTCCACCCTCTTCTTCTTTATAAAGGTCCTTCTAACCTTCTGCCTTACATAATGACATCAATACATTTATCTATATTGGCAGTTCTGGGGTTTTAGGAAGTAAATTCAAATAGATAATTTTTTAATTAATACTTTTAAAAATTCTTCCAGATTATACAGACTTGGCAATGAGCACTGTAACACAGACACAAGCCATTCCATACACCGGCCCTTTTAATCTGCTTTATTACCAGCTACAAAAACTTACTGGTGAGTGTTTGGAAAAACGTGGTCATTATTTTTTGTCATCACCTTCTAAACCACCTTTCTTCTGAGTGGAAAACTCTTTGCCAGGAACTGAAATACCACAGTTTGTTTCATATTTCATGACTTCCATTAGATGATACAGCTTCTGCCAGATCCAGTTCATGAATATGACCCATCCTTTTGGGGATGTTCTACTGTACCTGTATTACAAAATCATGAGCATATAGCAATAGGCCAGTTTTTGTCTCCTTTCAGCCCACAAAGTGATTGCCATAGCCACTGTAATGCAAAGATTTATTAATTGACCTTTTATCTCCACCTCCAAAATAGAATCGATAATGCCATCCAGTTAGTTAAATGAAAAGCTGTGCCCTCCTTTGTGACAGAGCCTCCACAAGAGGCAAGAATCTAACTTTGTTGGCTTTCTCTGAGGTGGAAGCCAGATAGATCTACCACGAGTGTGATCTGCTCTGCCTCTGCCGAGCTTTCTTAAAGGTTCGGAGCAACTCCTGTGCTAGTTCATTAAAGGTACACACACTTGGCAGGATTCTTTCCTGGATTTAAAGCTCAGGAAATTTTTCTCTAGTGTCAGAATCTAGTTCGTATCACTAGTGAAGAGAAAACCTGTACTCACTTGATGTTCATGTCTCATAACCTGAGTGCTACCTGGCAAGCAAATGCTTTGTTACCCTTTGAGGATGCAAGAGCAAACAGCACTAAATTTCTTGTTAATTTTCTTTTTCACTGGTGTACTCACATCACTGTACTAAGCCAGTCAAATACGAGAATTCAAGCCAAGTAAAATGGCCAATATTACACACTAAACCCCCCCAAACAATCAGGAAAATAATTGTCAGGCAGGGGAGAGAGTCTGCTCTTCCATTTTGTGAGCAGTTGTGATAACAGACAACACTTCTTAGTCTTAAAATGACCTGTTTTCTTATGCAGATAAAGTTAGTCTTGCTTCCAGTAGAAGTTTAGTTTGCTGACCGTTTGTTGTCACTTCTTAGGTGATGTAGAAGAAATAGAAATCCAACAAAAACCTGCCCTGAAGGTTTTCAAGAATATTACTGTGATCCAGGAACCAGGCATGGTTGTCCTTGAGGTGGGCATCGGTGAGAGAGAAAGAAGAGTTTTGTCCTCCAGTTTCTGCAAAATAATACCATATAGAATTAAATATTTTAAGCAGTTTTCTGTTGGATGACAAGCAGAATGAAAGCTAGAACAAATTCCCCTTGAGCTGTGGTCCTGTGTTGATGAGTGTTGTTTCATTTAGGCACTGCTAGTTTCTTTTTTGCCGTGACTCGAGTATAATAGCAATTCGGTGCCTTTTTCTTTCTCATTTGGCAAAGAGTAATCACAATGATGTCAGATCATGGTCCCTCCTTCTCTCCTCCCCCACCCCCAAATAGCTGTGGTAACTAATAGCTATTTCCTAACTGTGTTCAGAGACACTCAACAGCTTGAATTTTTCAGGGGAAGTTACTGGAATTTACGAAGTTGAAAGCAGTTAATCGGTGTAAAATGTGTGACAGTTGTTTGAAGCTAGAATTCAGAGAAAAGCAAATAGGAGAAAGCAGTGGATGTTGTATGGGGTTTAGGTCACATTATTCACTTGGCCCAAATATTGGACTCAAACTATGATACCTTTTTTTTGGCTTTTTATCTTCCAGTGGGTGGCAAATCCTGCTAATGATATGTATGCAGACACCGTGACAACAGTGATACTGGAAGTTCAGTCAAATCCCAAAATACAGAAAGGTAGTAAGTCTAGAGTATCTTTACGTAACTCAGGCATTTCTTCTTAATTTTTCTTACATTAAGCTTGGTGGGATATAATGACTTGGAATCCTGTTGTACTTCCTCTCCTCACGAAACGTTAGGGAGTAAGATATGCTACTTAAAACCAGCATTACACCTTGGTCTTCATAATTTGTAACACATTTGTTTGTTGAAACTTTCTCATATGACAGCTGATAGCTGACTGAAAACTGTGACCCTATTTAGAATGAGTTTTATGTTGCTCGCCTTAGATTTAGATGTAAACAATTTATGATACCTCATTTAAATGTGTCTGTTTTTCATTTGAAAGTCGTGATTACCATTCACGAGTGGTATTCCTATGACTGCATCAGGAAGGGCTAGGTAGACAACGCTGCGAAGGTCAGACTGACTTCACAGTTACGCTTCCATAGAGCCTGCAGCTGAGCAGTATTGTCGGGTAGCGACAGCATCCTCAGGTACCAAGTTTAACATCGCCGTTCAAGAGCCACAGCAATTTTGTTGGCATTACTCCTGGTGATGGTTTATATTTTTTGTTCTACTGTTCTGCTTTTCAACACACTTGTCACGGTGCTAAGAATCTGAAGGAAGTATTGAACATTGGGTTGCCTGCTGAGGATAGATGTTGGCAGTTTGGCCACACAGTAGCACAGATAATTTAATGATTATCCATTTCTCCATATAAGGGATCTTTTTTCTATTTTTCCAGGGGCTTGAAATAACTTTTTTTGCTGCTACCTATATCATTACTTGGACTACATATTGTTATTTTACTTAAAAAGATCTTATTAAGTTCTGCCATTGTGTACCCTAGCTCACCTAGTGACATAATTGACAGCTGTGTATCTGTCTTGGAGCATTACTCATTTCCAGTCTGGATGTGGTCAAGCAAGGAGAACCCAAAATTCTATTCCCTGGGTGTTACATAAAAGTACTACTATTTGGGTTTGCGGTTTTTGGGGGGTTGGGGTTTCTTTTCAGCAAAAGGGGAGGGTAGGTAGTGATCACAACAAATTAATCCCAAGGTCACATCTTAAAAATTCATAAGCTATGTCTGTGATGCCCAGCAGGTATGTTTTGGGCCTTGAAAAGAGGGGACCTGTAGCACATGTCACCTCACTGCCTGTTTTTCCTTCATGTGAAAAATTAGAGAACTGGGGAGGAGGTGAGGAGGTCCTTCTGACATGAACCCAGGGCGCATCTGAGGTGTGCCCTTGAACCCAGAATCCTTCAAAGCAGACTGAGATACTTCTCATGCCTTCAGCCTGTTAACTCATTCTGTCACTCATCATCTTCCTTTTAACCACACCCAATGATAAAAATTCGGTAATGCTCCACATCTTCTCTTACCTAAAGGTTTTTCATGTCATTGTCTATCAGATCCTCCACTGAAGTCTCATGGTGTAGGTCTACAAGGCATTCTTAAAATGAATGATGTTTTTGAATTACCAGAGACTGATAAAAGTCTGGCTTGAGCTGTCTTTGCCATGAACCCCATGTGAGAGTTTATTCCTAACACTTCTAGATCTTTCTTCCCCACACAGCATAAAAAGCACCAGAGCTATCTGGAAAAACAGGCATTTATTTTCCCTGGACTACTCCTCTTGTCTTTCTATTATTTATTTGTATGATTGTACATAAAATAGCAGTCACTGTTCCTTAGATGCTTAGTCCAACACCTGAGTCAAGAAATCTGTTAAAAATTCTTTCTGCTGAGTTTATAAAATCACATGGCAATTCTTCTGCTTTGGGATGAAGCTTCTCCAGTACCCCTGATCTAAGCAAGTTCAAAGCATAATTTTCTCATCTTGGTTGTGATAACGTTCAGTATGCACCAGCCCTCCTAGGCATGCCCTTGTTTTCTGTTCTGCTGAAACTAATCAAGAATAGAAATTTTGGATGGTATTTTGACCTCCTTCTCCCTTTCCCCACCCCCAGTTTCTTTATACAGCTGAAAAAAAATCTTGTACTGTTTTGCTGATTTTTTGGTAACGATTTCTATTGTAGTATCTGACTTGGCTTGACTTTTGGTAGATCCCCACTTTATTTGTACCATCTGCTAGTGACAATATCTAGCTTTTATTTTTCCCTGTAATTAATTCCTCTTTCTATTTTTATATGCCTGTTTGCATTATTTCTTTTGTTATTTCATGGTGGTGATCCTATGAGCTCATCTCCAGTGTGGCTTCTTGCAGGACTTTTTCCCTTATTTGGGGTAAAAACACATTCCAAATAGTTTTTGCACTTGTGTATTTAGAGTGTGTTTACAGGATCACAAGTGATTGAATCTAAATATCTTTAAGTTAACATTGCTCAAAGAGCATGTGCCTACTCTCCCCTCATTTCCAATGAAGTTGTTTTGCTCAGGATGTTCAGTTAGAGGGATGGTAAGTCTTTAAGATGTGCTTGCTGGGGCTCTTGCAGTTATCACAGAATCACAGAATTGTAGGGGTTGGAAGGGACCTCGAGAGATCATCGGGTCCAACCCCCCTGCCAAAGCAGGCTCCCTAGCTCATATTGCACAGATAGGCGTCCAGACGAGTCTTGAGTATCTCCAGAGAAGGAGACTCCACCACCTCCCTGGGCAGCCTGTCCCAGGGCTCTGTCACCCTCACTGTGTAAAAGTTCTTCCGCATGTTGGTGCGGAACTTCCTGTGCTCCAGTTTACAGCCATTGCCCCTTGTCCTATCTCCACAGACCACTGAAAAGGGGCTGGCCAATTCCCCCTGCATCCCATACTTAAGATATTTATAAACATTAATTAGGTCCCCCCTCAGTCTTCTTTTCTCCAGGCTGAACAGCCCCAGCTCACTCAGCCTTTCCTCATAGGGGAGCTGTTCCAGGCCCTTAATCATCTTCGTAGCCCTTCTCTGGACTCTCTCCAGGAGATCCCTGTCTTTTTTATACCAGGGAGCCCAGAACTGGACACAATACTCCAGGTGGGGCCTGACCAGGGCAGAGTAGAAGGAGAGGATCACCTTCGACCTGCTGGCCACACTCTTCCTGATGCATCCCAGGATCCCATTGTCTCTCTTAGCCACCAGGGCACACTGCTGGCTCATAGCCAACCTGTCATCAACCAGGACCCCCAGGTCCTTCTCCACAGAGCTCTTCTCCAGCAGGTCATCCCCCAGCCTGTACTGATACTGACGGTTATTCCTCCCCAGGTCCAAGACTTTACACTTGCTTTTATTAAACCTCATCTGGTTTCTCCCTGCCCAGCTTTCCAGCCTGTCCAGGTCTCTCTGGATGGCAGCGCAGTGTTCCTGCTTGTCAGCCACCCCTCCCAGCTTTGTATCATCGGCGTACTTGCTGAGGGTGGATGCTATTCCCTCATCAGGGTCATCAATGAAGATATTAAACAGGACTGGACCCAACACCGAGCCCTGGGGAACACCTGTAGTCACAGGCCTCCATTCACTTTCTTCAATTCTTTGAATGTCTTCAAAGAATTTCTAAGTTACTCTAACTACTGTTCGTTGTGTTTGGGTCTCTGAACTCTTCAGATGGCCTAGAAATCTTGAAAACTGTTTTTTAAAAATCCCTCTAAAGAAATGCTAGTTGTGCATCTGTTTTGTTTGTTTGTGAGTGAAACTGGTAGTGGTTTTCACAACGAGATTTTGTGTAGGCTTCTTATTGCTCCAATGATCTAATACTTAAAGATTCAGAGGAAAACTCCTTGTTTAAAATATCTGTTGATTTTAAAGCCAAGTATAAAACCAGCGTATTTTTATTTCAAACTTTTGTATCCTGAAACACATCCCAGGGGTGTCTGTGCCTGTTACTGTCCAGTTTTACTGTATTCTCTGCATGCTCCTAGCCTCCGTGATGCAGTGTTTCCCTTTTATAACCCTTGAATTTTCTATTGTCAAAAAATTATGAAAGTGGGATGATTTTCTAAGTAAAGGAAATGTGAGAAGTAACAGGTGTTAACAATATAAAGGAGAATTGCGAAGTGTGAATTACACTTGCAAAGCTATTTTTAAAATCTGGTAGGTGGAAGGAACATAGAATTTAAATGTGTGTACTTCCTTGACTCTTCCATCCTTTTTTTTGTTAAATAGATTTTCTTTATAATATGTTTAAACATATATATTTTATATAGATTGTTTAGATGATCATGAAAGTGAATTAGGAACCAGCCTGTATCTATTAGCTCATTTTACCTCCCAGGGAATGTCTGTGAAAGTAAAACGACTTCTTTCTTTTCAGCTGCAGTACAAAAAATTTCCAAAAAAGTAGATATGGATGTGTACAGGAAGAGAATGGAGATCATGCTTCAGTAAGTAGGCATATATTTTTCTACAGGAAAGTGATCACTGTTAGTCATGTAAATACAATAATTGTAGTATAATAGTGTTTAAAGGTACAATTACTTTAAAATATTTTGTACAAATTTAATACCGTCTAATTTCTGGGAAGGCCAGGAATTAAGAAAGAGGTAGAGTAAAAAAAAAGTTGTCAGCATCATTACAATTTTGTGTATAAGGCCCAGTTGTTTCTTCCAGAAGTGAATCTTTAAGTTGTCTCCCAAAATCACGCTATGAATGCTTATGAAAATACCAGTTCGTATCACTTTTCTTTTAAAACTGAGTCTGATGTATGTTTTTTTACTTAGGTAGAACTCTTACTTCTTTAGAAATCAAAGGAATCCCTCCTTTCATTTAGGATGAGATGTATTGGAAAAAAACCAAACCAAAACTTACTGTTATGCAATGCCCACTCTTGTAATGATTCAGATTTGTATTTAAGGATATCTGAGTAGATCACACAGCTGCTGAAAGGAGATACTCTGCTGACCAAATGCCTTTGGAAGCCTAAAATTAATAGAAAGAAAAGCCTAAGTTTGCTGTTTGGCCCCATCTTACACACATAGGTCTTTGTTTTAGGGATATGTTTGGAGAAGACTGCGTGAGCTCAAAAGATGGCTCTGTCCTGTGCATCACGGTTGACGGGAAGACTGCAAACATCTCACTGGACACTCGGGTACGTACAGCAAAGCGCTTGCTTTGTGTGCACTGTGTTTAGCAGAGGTGAGTCTCCCATCTAATACACAGTGCTGCCCAGAATATCGGGTCCCCATTCGGTAAGGAAGTGGGTTTGAAGTTTGTATCAAAACAGCTTAAGCCTCTTTGCTTTCCATTAATTTCGTTGACATTCTCACCAGTTGGTCGTCACCCAGCCTATCTGAGAGAAACACTGATCTGGCCTGCACCCTGAGTTTGCTACAGAAGCATCTGCTAGAGAGTTTTTTTGTTACTAAAAATTGCTAGCAATGTTTATGTAACAAAGGCAGTAAATTTGGAAGAAACCCCAGTATTTTTCAGCTGGTTTTGTATAAAAATGAACAAAGACTATAGAGAAGAAACTGATTTAACCCACAAATTTTTTTTAACGCTCTTAAAACCTAGACTCTGATCTGAATAATTGAATAATGGCAGAGTAGGAATGATGATAATATTTTATGGTTTTTTTTAAATCATCTTGATCTTTCTGTAGCTAAATTGAAAGCCTGAAATACTCATAAAAACTTTATTTACTAGCTAGATTCAGAACTGGATGTCATGTATGTTGGAAGGCTGCTTTAGGAGCTGTTACACCTAGTTATTTGAACAATGTGGAACTGTAAGGAATGGTTAAAACAATGTCTTTCATGTCCTTAGGCTTTTTAATGTGTTGCCGTTCTGTCATTATTAATAACATAGTAAAAATATATAATGCATTACCACTATCCATAGTAGTAATATACTCCACTGGAGTAGCTCTCAGACACTGTCTTTAGGGACCCACACCAAATCTTTTGTGTTCTATGAACCCAGAAGAAAAGGATGATCCTTGCTGGAAACTTGTTATGTGCCGAAACAAGACAAGTGAATGGTAATTACCTGAAAAGGACAGCGAGTTAGTCTTGTGCTTAGCAATGCAGTGTTTGCTGTGACACTTTTTTCCCCATTTTTAAAATAAACACACATTACATTTCAATGTATACAAAGGGCAGGAGAATACAGGACTGATGGAAAGAGCTCTTGAAATAGTGAAAAATGTAACAAGACTGGAAAAAGAAAGCATACTGCTTCATCAAGAAGTTAGCTTTCATTTTCATATGATCTTATACTGATAGATGTCGCTATTGTTGAAAGACTCACAGGAACCCTAATGGCATCTCAACTACAACAGTGTGTATCTTTGTAATATTTATTTTACTCACTGTGTTGGCAATTACAAGTTTGTGCCATTGTGAAACAAGTTTTACAGGAAACATTTGTCCTCCTTTATGTGCATATATATCTCCTTATAAAACTTTACTAGCTTTACCATACAAATCTATTTAATGTGGATCTGACTTATTGGTGGGACACATGGATTTGTTTTTTCCACACTAACTCCCAAGAGTGTTCTTACTGTTCACGTGCTTTTAACAGCATTGTTAGGTGGCATTAAATGCATGTTTGCTGTTGCAAATGCCTTCTTTTTCTTCCTGAAACCTGTATGGTCAAAAGGAGTTACTTGTTTGGAAGAGTAACGAGTTACTACTGGTTGGAGAGGTAGAGTCTTACAGCCTACAAAGCCCACTGAATAGTGTTACTATGCAAATGCTGCCCTTTGGGTTTGAGATGGACAAGTCGGGGGACTGCGTGGAATGTTGATGTACTTTCATCTTTGGGGTGGCCATCTTTCTCTGGGAAGGCATTGTCAGTCAGTTTAGTGATAAATTAATCTCTTCAGGGTTTTATTTTTATGTAAACGTATCTTAAGAGATGTGGGAACATCAGTGTGGAGGCTCCCCAAGTGCCGCTGTGAAGAATGCACGTTTTACAGCATTAACCTAATACAATGTGGGTGAATTCACAGATAAATCTCCAAGGATGAACACTGTGTGGTTTTATTTGATTTTGAATTAAATGTCATCTACAGAACTTATGATGTTTTGAAACAAGTTATTAATCGAACATAAAACTTGAGATTAAGCTTGTTCCTCAGCAGGACCTGCATAAGTCTTAACTCTTGTACATGTTGTCAGACCATTAAAAACCATAGTGCTGCTCTTGATAACTTTCTCTTCAATTTGCATGACTACTTTTTCCTTTCCCCTTACGAGCTTTCTTCACGTACTGAAAAGGAATACGAAGTGCTAGTTGTCCTAACTTACTTCTTTTTTTGTTCCCAGACAGTTGACTGTGAGCCAGGAAGTGAAGATGATGAATCCCTTCGCGAAATGGTGGAACTGGCTGCACAGAGGCTTTACGATGCCCTTAGCCCAGTATACTGACCTCTGTAGATACCTTGGGACACATCAAAAAGATCTTTTAGATGTTCAGTTTATTTGAACTACTTTTTAAGAGTAAAGTTTTTTCTTCCTTATCAGTTCTGTGACTGCAAAACTGCCGATTTACTTGAAATAATGGATGGGCAATCTCACAGCAACTATATTTGTGCGTGTCATGATAAAATCAGGCACAGTGTGCATATATTCTTTTTTAGGTGCACATAGAAGTAACATGAAAAAAAGCTTAACCTAGAATATAGAATTACAAAAATAAAATTGAGTAAATTTTATATTTTTGAAGACTAATGACCAGGCAGAGGATAAATCAGACGTTTTGAGTGTGTATCTGCTCAGAATCAAGCTTGCATATAACTTTGTTCCTGTGAGGGAATATCTGATTGAAGTCACATTTAAAATGGAATCTATGTTTGCATGCTGGGACTAATTTGAGCTTTAAAACTACATATGCAGGTATTGCTGTTACCTGGACTAGATGAACAAAATCAGCTTCAAGTAAAGTCAGTGCTGTAAGCTGTAACAGCCTCATGTGGAAGTGGCTGCTGTGGCTGGTTTTGGGGCAGTCAGCACCTGTCTGCTAAGGGCCCCGTTCTGTGCCGCTGAAACTTTTGGGCACAGCAATATGGGGTACTGGGAACTACAGTATGCAGAGCAGGGCTTCAGATAGAAATGTGGTACTCCCAAGTTACCTGGGTTCTTGCCAAATAGTAAATCATGTTGGAAAACATCCACAGAAAGTGAGTTTTCTGCAAAATACCACTGTTTTTTCCTTGTGTACGCACGTTCATCTCTTGGCATTAATAGAGCAGTATTAGCAGCAGCAGCAGCGTTCTCAGTATTAGGGGAATTAAGGACAGCTTTCCTCCCCAAAAGGAGTGTCATTAGTGAACTAAACCAGAGTATGTTAAAGGAGACATTTGCCTTAAAAAGGAACTCTCTCTTTAGAACAGATAAAAATCTTACTTTCAGAACACTGCATGCTTTTTTAAACGAGCTTTCAGCCAACAGAGGAGGGGAGAGGCTACAGCGTTGCGTGTAAATGTGTCGGGGGTTAGGTGCCCAGGATCGTCCTTGCCTCTCTCCGTGCAGCTGGTTCCAGCGGGCCGCCTCTCACGCCGCGGTGTCCGCGGCACAGCTGGTGCTGGGCCGAGCGGTGCCCGGGCTGCAGGGAAGCGCCTTCCAGGCCCCCGGCTCCGCAGGAGGACGTGCTTCGCTTCCAGTAACAAACCTTTTAATGAGGGGGAAGCGATAAAGCACTGGCGGCGCTGGAACACGGACCTGGCTTTTAGCGCGGGGCTAAGCGGGATCCTCCCCTCTGCCGCGGCCGCTCCGATTCCCGCCGCAGAGGAAGCGGCACGGCCTCTCCCTCCTCCCACCTCCGGTGGACATCCGGTGGCGGCCATGGCGCTGGCGGAGGTGGGGGCCCGCGGGCGGCCTCTGCTTTGGCCCCGCGTCGTGCTCTTCGGAGACTCCATCACTGAGGTAGCGGCCCCGCGGAAGCCTCTCCGGGGCCGCGCCGCCCCCGGCTGCGGGCCTGGCGCGACGGGGTTTCCACGCCGCTGTGGGCCCCGCGCCGAGCCGGTGCCGCCTCTCCAGTTCCGCGGGGAGCTCCCGAGCCCCATAAACCTCCCAGTTCCTCCTACCGGGAGCGGCAGCCCGTGGTCTGCGCCGGTTTCTCCTCCAACGCCGGTATTAGGCCGAGCGCCTGTGCAAAGTTATATGCAAGCACGGGCGCTTACTTAATGTTTAAGGAGAAACGAGCAGCCGGCGGCTGTAGCGGAAGGGGATTTGTATGTCTGTGTCCGAGTCAGGGGCAGCGTGGCCCCAGCCGCGCCTCGCCGGCTGGTCCCCCGCAAGAGAAGCGGGTCGGGCGGGATTGCGGTGCCCCCCTAAGTCGCTCTCCTCAGGGGCAGCCGCCGTGGCTGGGCCGGCCGCCGTGGCAGGCTGCGGCGGGGCAGCCGGGGCGCCGTCCCCTCGGGACTGCTGTGGAACCCCGCCTGGCGGGGGCCGGCCGGCGCGGCGGGTGTCGCGTGTCGGCCTTGGCGCCGTGAGGCGGGAGGGAGGGGCAGTGTAGCGGCAGTGCTGCCCGGCGCGGTTTGGCCCCTGTGGGATCTCCCGCGGTGCTCGGAGCTTCCAGACCTGCTGGTGGTCTGTGAGATTTGAGCCTTTCGGTGGAAATTTGTCGTTTCCCGCGTTAGGAGCGTGGTTTGGTTAAAGTGCAGCTTTGGGTACCTTGGTGTCAGTGGCGTTTGCCAGACAGAAAGGACAGCCCGCTGTCTGTACTGACCCCTGCACCCCTCCCGTCTGCCCCATCCCTGCCCCAGTGCTCCGGGGGCAGCCCTGCCGTGTAGCTCCCTGTAGAGAGTTCTCCCACCCTGGAGATACCTTCGGCGTCGAGGTGGCTGGGCCATGGCTTGGTGAGCATATCTTTGAGGCAGCACCAGCTTTTTACTGTTTGTTTTAGTGCCCATGCCTTCTGCTGCAAGGGTTGTGTGGTGGATCGGGTCACAGAGCTGCTCTGATGAAAAAAGATTTACCAAAAAAATTGTTGTTGTTAATGGGAGATTGGTTGTCTAAACCAACTTGCTCCAAACCACCAGCTCTGTAAACAGGTGAAGCATTACAGGGAGGAGGACAGGGAGGAGACCAGCATTGACAGTACAGAGAAAGGATTCATTTTTCCACTACTAGAAGAGGTACTGCACTCCAAAGCTGCATGTGGAGGGAGGATTTTTGAGAGGTGCTCTCCAGAATGAAGGCATAGTGAAAGTATCTTAGAAATAAAGTAGAAAAAGGAACGAGGGGAAAAAAAACCCAACAAAAAAACTTCACCAGCCAAAATGAAGCTAGAGCGGGACAGCAGTCAGTTTTGATTACGAAGGGACTGCAGGGTCCATCCCATGTTGCATCTGATGCCAGTTGTGTGTCTAGGTAGACTGGGGCCGTTTGACCTGGCAGGTTGGGCTGGGAGGGATGAAGTGCAGCTGCAGCAGTGTGAGAGGCTGTGTGCAAAAAGCTTTTGAGAAGAGAAGGTGCCAGTGGTGGTAACTGACCTGCTGGGGAGTGAGCTCTTCAGTGAGGCTCTAACCCTGTTCCTTGCTTTCAGTACTCCTTCCAGGAAAATGGCTGGGGAGCATCCCTTGCTGAGAGACTGGTCAGGTAAGAGCTTACATTTCAGAAGTAATTCTTAGCATGCAAGAAGTCGCGCAGCTTTTCTAAAAATCAAAATGAGTTAATATTTAACAAATATGTATTTATTAACATTTATGTGCTGGAGTGGAACTGTCTTAGCAATAATCTGCCCAGTACTGGTGGAGATACTGGGTGGATGTGGCAACTCAAGAAAGAGATCTGTAGCGATTGCCAAGATTGTTGTTCTAGTTTCATCGCTTAAAGTGACAGGTAAATACTACACATGCCATCTGAAATATTGCACGTGCAACCTGTGGGTGGACTTTACAAACATAAAGTTGCAGTCCCACTGAGAACTGCTGTGACATCTCATTGTTTCTGAGAGGGTTGTAGGCAGGTATTCGGACAGACTGGTTCAGAACTGCTCAAATTTTGTTCTGCTGGGCAGAGATGTTCTTTTTGATATGTGTCTTTGTTTCAGAAAATGTGATGTTGTGAACCGTGGGCTCTCGGGGTACAACACCAGGTGGGCAAAACTGATCCTTCCAAGGCTGATCAGTAGAAGTACTGGTGCTGAGAGTACTGTTGCAGTTACTATTTTCTTTGGAGCCAACGACAGTGCTTTGAAAGGTACAGTAGCTTTCTTTTTCTCCTGTTACCTGTTCTCTTAAGATGGTTTTATATTTTAGCTGAAAAGGCAGAACATGTCACAGACTTTTTCTGCTACTTCTCTATGAAGCAGTTGCCCCTTTTACCAGTTTTACAGTGGTCTGTTTTAAATAATCTTACTGTATGTGTTATGTATTTAAACCATGTGGTACTCTGTATTTCTCTTCTCACTAAGTTTTAATAGTAAAAGTAAATTTCAGGGTGCTCAAGAATTAGTCATATATCCATCACCTAAAATTGGAGCTGGGCGTCTAGCTGGTATTTTTCTGCCTAAAGGTAGTCTGATGGGTTCTTGACAGATAGGTTGAGGAGATGAGGGAAGGTAGTGTTTGAATTCTCTTTAGGATAAGCAGAGCAGCATGCAGAGCTAGTCTAATCAAAATGATAACCTTGGTGCACAAAGGACTGTCTGTATGTCTGTGGGAATTTAGAAATCTCTCTCTGTATCCAGAGAATGAGAAATCTCAGCTTTTGTTTCAGGTGAGGTTTGAGGTGATTATGTGACTTAATACTAAGATATGGAATTGGAAGACAAATCAGCTTTGGGAAAAAAGAAAAGCTGTCCTTCATTTGTAATAGTTGGAAGCTCTGTGTTTAAACTCTTGGTTTGCCTGCTGTGGACATTGAGCATTTTCCCATTACACCTCTGGAATCAATGGCTGAGCTGAACTTCTTTCTGAAAACAAGTGCTGTGTAAAGAGCACGTTACATCGTGTAACAAAGCAGTCTCACGCCTGTGCTCCATCCCCTGACAGATCTGAACCCCCAGCAACACGTTCCTTTGGAGGAATACGCTGCGAACTTAAAGAGCATGGTGCAGTATCTGAAGTCAGTAGACATTACTGAAGACAGGATTATTTTGATAACGCCACCACCTCTTCAGGAATCGGCTTGGGAGAAGGAGTGTGCTGCCAAAGGTAAAGGAACGATAGGGATGGGCAGTGTTTCTGCATCCCAGGCTGACAGGCAAGGAGCTTCATGCTTGTACCAGATGGCAGTCGTGTTCTTTTGAGTTGATGCAAGAGGGCTGCTAGCTGTTTTGCTGAACAGCTTTTGAATAAGCTCATGGAGTAACTTCCAGCTAATCCTGGAAGTTTTGAAACATCCTTTTGAAAGTGTTGATTGATCTGCTTGGCATAAAGCTGACAGAAGAGGCTGCCCTTTGAGAACATAGGTTTTGCCGAGGTGTCCTTGGCAACTACATCATGTCCTAGCAACTTCCAAAGTAACATGAATAACGGAAGAAATTTTGGCATTGTGTGCCTTAAAAAATTTTTATACTAGTCACAGCATATTTCATGTCTCTTTGAATAAGCAGTAATATCCTACCTGGGTTTATTTTAAATTTTAAAAAACCCAGAGAGCATCATACTCTGAGGATGCTGATAGAAGTACCTGAAAGAGAAACAAAAGGGGATTAAATGGTATTGTGGGCACAGTAAGCAGCAGTGGCAGATCGTCTGTGCTCAACCAGCATCCAGGAGAAATGTCCTGCTTATTTCTGGTTTTGTTGGATGGATGCCAGAGCAAGGGAGAGATGTGAAACCCGAGGAGGAGGATGTTCACAGGAACATTCATCCAGGTGTGAAGAGAGGTGCAAAAAGAAACCCTGCTCTCAAAGAAGAGTGCTGTGGGAGATGGTCCGAGCCCTTGTTACTAGTCAGAGCTGTTCATCATTGTCTGCGTAGCCATCATTTGGTTGCAGAAGGCAGTTGGGTTGGTCAAGCACTGTCTGGTTTGCTGAATCTGTGTTGAGAGTTCTTACTGTCCTTCCTGTGTTTGGAAGTGAATCCCAAGAGAAGGTAATCTCACACTCTTTCCCAGGTGAGGCTGAGTGATCAACAGTTCCCTGGGTCGGTTTTTTTTGTTGTGTTTTTTTTTTGTTGCTGTTTTTAAAAATGGGTGTAGTGTTAGCCTTCTTCCAGTCACCCCTGGTCCCCCATTAGCCATGAGTTTCTGTAGGTGGTAGGCACTGACCTCACCACTGCAACAGGCAGCTCCTTCAGGATGCACCCAGATGCATCTGGCATCTTGGAGTATCCCCTAACCCATTGCTTCCCACTCTTGGCTGTCCTCCTTCTCAAGCTGGGTGAGTCAGGGTAGATCATAAGGTTGTCTCCCCCACCTTCCGTGAGCTTCCTTGGGCTGCTGCTCTTGGCTCCTGGACCCAGCATATACTCCTGCAGAGCTGCACATTCAGAGCAGGCACATGTTTGTGTGCTTCCAGAAGGGAAGAGGAGATGAAACAGTCAAGAAGTAATCCTAATGATGAAAGAAAAATCAAAGGGAGAATACAAATTTGTCAGTTCTGCTAGACAGTCACATAGAGGGAAAAGGACAGGACTGCAGGACCTCACCTGGGGAGGTGAGGCTGTCATCAGTACAGGGAACGTGGCAACTAAAGCAGCTCTGCGTGGTGGAGGCTGAGTGAGCTGAAGCCACTTGGTCTGTGGGAGAGTTGAACCAGGAAGAAAGTTGAAGAAAAGAAGATTTAGGAAAGAGAGCGTGGTGGGGAAGGGCCAGTGAGGCTGCAGAGGGTATTGTTACGATGAAAAGAAATGATGGGAGGAAGAGGTGGCAGTGTGAAGGAGAGAGAATCATCAGGTGCAAGGGGGGAGTAGAGTAGGAGCTGATGAACTAATTGCATTATCGGTCTCATTAACAAAACCTGAAACAAGACTATCCTGCCCGAATCTCACCGAGGTCTGTGCAGAGCTGCTGGCCCTGAGCTCCCAGCGTGCCCAGACGAGCCGTGGGGAGCGCTCACAGAGCTTCGTGCCTGCGTGCACCCCGCCTTCCCCCCTGTGACAGCAAGGGGGCACCGCAAGGAGGTGTCAGATGGGTACCCTCCCGGAAGCAGAGGGCAAGCTTGTGAGGGGGTTTGCCTTTACTGAGCTCTGTTCTGCCTGCCTGCAGCAGGCTTGTGAGGAGCTCTGAAGCCCTGCTCTGATTTCACCTCGCACTGGACAGGAGGTGAAAGCTGTGAGCAGCACAGAAATAAACGCTGTGCTGCGTGCTTGTTGCTGTTGCCTCTCTCACCTCTTGCACGTCTGTTAAGGAGAAAGATTTTCAAATCTTCCCACTCCCCACCCCCCAAAAGAAAAGAAGATGCCCTGAAGGAGACTAAAAGGGGTATAACTTCCAGCCACTCCCATTGCTGCTTCAGGTTTGGTTTGTAATTGGTTCAACGAACTGCTGCGCATCATGCGTAGCACGGGAGACTGCAATCAAGCAGGATCAGCCACGATTGCTAAGTGTTCCTTTGTTTCTGGTTGATAGGTAACAAACTAAATCGCCACAATGCCACCACTGGGGAGTACGCCCAGGCCTGTGTTCAGGTAGCTAAGGACTGTGGAACTGATGTACTTGACCTCTGGACTCTGATGCAGAAAAATCAGGTATGGTGTCATGAGAGAGACTTGGAAACTGTCATGAGTTGTGAAACGCATTGTCCAGCATGAAGAACCCGTAGTGCTGCTGAAATGATATGGATTATATCCAAATTGCTCCTTGGGGAAGGACAAAAATAATCCAGAATGGTTCATTGTGGGCTATGAGAAATCAAGCTTAACACAACCCGGCCCTTATATTTGGTTAGCAAAGGGTCCACTAGATGAAATAACTTCTTCCTTGGGCTTCAAATCATGGGATAGCTTAGGTTGCAAGGGGCAGCCTCTGGAGACACCTAATCCAACCCATGCACAGCGTTGGGCTAACTTCTAATTTCAGATCAGGTTGCAGGGGCTGATGCTTCTGACTGAATCCTGAATTTGTCCATGTCACAGAGGTTGCAGTCTTTCTGTCAGCGGGTAACTCCAGTTTGAATGCTGGGTCTTTTCTCCCTCCTGTAGGCCCTGGTACAGCAGACTGTTCAGGACTGCAGTAGACTCAGTATTTTGGTTGCATTGCTTAATCCTGTGATGTCTTCCTGACAACCACCAGTGACTTGGGCCATCAGAATGTTCTTTTGATGTTCTGTATTGCTGTATATTACATATAGAATATATACACCAGCTGGCTTTGAGGAATGAACTTAAAAATGACTTGAAGCCTTTTCTTTGCAACTAGCCATTGTATTACCATGTGGTTTTAACCTCCCTGTAGGATTTCTCCTCCTATTTGTCCGACGGGCTCCATTTATCTGCCAAAGGCAACAGCTTTCTAGCGGCACAACTTTGGTCACACCTGGAAAACAAACTCTCTGCTTTTCCCTCACTGCTTCCTTACTGGCGAGACGTGGACCACACGAACCCCGAGGCCAGCCTTCTGTGAGGTGCCCTGCAGTAAGGAGCCCAACAGCCCATCTGCTTACAAACAGCCGCTGTCCAGGCGCTGCGTGCTTGGGGAACAGGGTAGGGGGCAGTCCCCTCCTGATGCTCTTCTGTGTTGCCATCTCTTTGTCTGTGGGAGAATAAAGGTGAGACCACTCAGGGTGTTTTTGGGGAGGTTTGTCCGCATGCTGCTGGTAGGTTGAGCATCTGTGGGGCTGAGCAGCTCTTTCCTTGGAAGATGAGTAGGACGAGAGTTTCAGCTGTCCTGTGACCACGGGACAGAGGCTGCCCTGAGGAGTTCCTGCCCTACCTGTGCATGGGGGACTATGTTGTCATTTATACCAACTACTGGAGCTGGTAAGAGGCAGCAGCATCATGTCTGTCATGAGCTGTCGGTGTCAGTCCAGATGAATTTATTTGGATGTAACACAGCAGTAAAAGCAGCTACCAAGCTTAGCAAGGCTCTTGGTGGTGATATGTTGTAGTTCAGGGGTTTGAAGTTTGACATGCTTTGGTACCAGCAGCATCTTCTTGCTATAGGCACAGATTTCTAAATGGCGTGGGGCTTTGGGTACGATGGAACGGGTGATGCACGTGCTTATTTTGGGAAGCTTGGATCCCAAATGGCTAGAAGGGGTCTGTGCCCCTGCTGCCAGAGCTGCATGGGTGTAGCTCACCCTCAGGTTAAGGGGACAGTTCAAGTGAGCTTTGGCCTTCCTCTGTAATTTAACAACCGATGGGCCAGGTGATGCTGCATACAGTGTAGTGTTTGTAGCCAGGAAGACACAGACTACAAAACTGGCTTTCCAGACTTGGAAAAAACTGCCCGAGACATGATAAAATTCAACAAGTGGGGGGAAAAAGCAGCTTGGGAAATAAATGGCTGGCCAGGCAGCAGAAGACCCAAGTGTACAATTCTGGTGTGGATTGAAGAGCAAGAGTGAGTGTATCTCTGCAGCTAAAACCCCCAGGGAATCCTGGGCGCTGTTAACAGCTACATTGGCACAGAACAGATGAGGGCAGCAGTTAGGTGATGATTTATGCATTCATTGCCTGCAACAGCAACTGATGAGAGTGTGTGGAGATGTTAATGCCTTTGCTTCGGTGAGTAACTCAGCCAAGTTGGCTGAGCCCATCATCTCGTATGTAGTAGTGCTATAACCCAGAGCTAGACCAGAGGCTGGTT
Source organism: Porphyrio hochstetteri (assembly GCA_020800305.1). Lineage (NCBI taxonomy): Eukaryota > Metazoa > Chordata > Aves > Gruiformes > Rallidae > Porphyrio > Porphyrio hochstetteri. The sequence goes on from CM036907.1 coordinate 109,518,442, forward strand.
TGATTTATAAATATTTATGAATATTAGACTGGACCATCCTTTCTGTAATAAATGCTCCCAGAAAGCCTGGCTGAACAGCAGAAGGGGCTCCCTGGGGAAGCTGTGGAGCTTCTGTGTTAGACGTCACAAGCAAACGGTGCAAGTACAGCTTCAGGAGCAGGGCTCGGGGCAGGCTCGGTGCTGTGGTGGCCAGGGCAGACAGGAGCTGCACAGAAGAGGCTCAGAACACTGGTGTCCACTGCTGGACTGTGCAGGCAAAGTGAAGAGAGAGCTGTTGAGGTCAGCATGAGAAGCAGGTGGGGGAGGGAGTCTTAAGGCAGCAGGATGGTCATATTTTTGGCTAAAGAAAGGGGAATAAGCAGATAAGTGGTTTCCATGTGGAATCTTAAAGGCCACAGTGTCCAGAGTGAGAAGTCTTGCTTGATAACCCATGACATGAACACTGGAGTTGATGCCCCTGAGTATGCTAACAAGCTAAAAGAAGTACATGCTGAACATGTATGATTATAGTGCTCTCCACCCAAATAGCATCACACCAGGGTTGGGGTCTAACAGATATTGAGGAAAATACACCGCTGGGGGGGTGAGGGAGGGGGTAGGAAGAGGACACTGGGGACCCCAATGAGGCCCTCAAGGGGCTCATTCACCACCCAAGCCAGGGATGTCTTGTTGGGAAGCAATGTGCCTTCACCTCTTGGTGAGAATACCCAGGATAGTGTTTTAAGGACATGAGCACTGCTGAAGTAAGTGTGGGTACCAGGGGCAGCTCTGGACTCGAGATCCAGCCCCCTGCCAGACTACCTGTCCTGCTCAGCTTGGCAAAACTGGCTCTGTGAAGGTGATTTCAGCAGCTCCAACAGACAAATGCCAATTTGGGTGAGCAGCTCCGCATGTAATCCTTTGGAATTAAACTGTTGCCCAAGTCTAGGCCTAAGACTCTCTGAGAAGAAGCTTAGAAGGCAGCGGGTCCTTCCTGAACCTCATGACTGAAGAGGATGGCACATCTCTCTCTACACAGCACCGCTGCTGCCTGTTTTACCTCTGAGACCACTGCGCCAAGAACATGTACTTGCACCCTTGCTCCCTGAAAAGGCACCTGAGCAGCATCCCTGCCTTGGACAGGAGTCACACCCTCACATGGGACCAGACTGCACCAGGGACCCAGTGAGACTCCATGGCCAGTGGGCAGCCCTACAGGCCCAGCCCTCCCCCTGGCTGCTTGGGCTCCAGCCACTGCAGCAGCCACAGCCTTTGGAGGGGAGCAGGGGCTGCAAGCCAGACTCTTCACTCAGGGTTAACAGAGAATCAGCACCTGTCAAACATCTTTTTAATATAAAAAGTTTTTATTTTATGGGGGATTAAATTAACTCCTCACACGTGAACTTTGCGCTGAACCAAAACAACCCAAACACCCCCAACCACCCAGAACCCAACCAGCCCAAACCACGTTCCAACCCCGCAGGTAAAACACCACAGTCAGACAGGAACACCCGAAGGCAGCAGCTCCAGTATTAGTGTCACAAGGGCCCTGGGGTGGGGAGGAGAGGGGTTATGTCCCCCACTCTGCTGCCACCCATCTGGGTCCTTTCCTTCCCACAGAAAGACAAGGCAGCTTTGCTGCCCCACAGCTGAGCACAGGTCTGTAACAGGTAAAACGCCTCTGCCCTCGGCCCTGATTTACATCAGTTTTGTCAGCAGATCATGGCAAGAGAACAGAGATGCAGATTCCAGAGGCTGCTTTTCTCCCAGACAGGGCCGCTGCCCTGTGCCAGGCCCAGCTCACCTCCCAGCACCCCAGCTGTATCAGAGGATGCTATTACATCACCAGACTTTAACACCACATGGTACTGCACCCAGAGGAATTTGAATTCATGAGGTCTCTTAATACTTGTCCTCTAAGTTTAACAAAGGTTTCTTTCCTTTACAATTTACAATTGTTTTTAAACAAACACTGCCCCTGCCAGGGGATGAATTCCTCCCCCCCCCATTAATTTATGGATTAGGAGCTTCTGAAGGCCACCCAGACCCTGAGAGCTGAGGCTCAGCTCTGAACATCTTGACAACAGCATCACCCGTTTCAAGATAACCTTCAGCAAAACATTCAGCCCTGAAACAGCCACTGTAGCCAGCCAGTTACCACAGGCTCCATCTGCATAAATCAGTTTTCCCCTTAGCTTCTTTTTCCTCCCAGACACAGGTGACACGCCAGCCTCTTCATGCAGCGAGAAGCCCAAGGGAAGCCCTTCTCTGCCACAAAAACAGGACAACCTTGCAGCTACAGGCAAGACAGCTTCATTTCCATGCATTGTATGAGGTTTAACAGCCTCTCTCTGACCCCTTTATTTCTTTAGAAGCTCTGTACCTTAAGCTTCTTGGTTCTGATTATGCATCTTCATTTAATGCTGTGAGACTGTCTTTATGTTTCATTACTCTCACTCTGTTCTCAAGGCAGCCGTTCAGGCTGTTGCTTACTGTGCCTTAAACTGCTGAATGATCTACTCTGGGGAACATACTGCAGTGTTTTGTTTTGTTTTTAAAAGCCCCTCAAATTTTGTCTCTCAGTGCTGTCAGGCTACAAAATATTAAATTACAAAAAGGCTGATATACACAATCCAATATCCAGCAGGATATTTGGTTTTGCACCACAGGTTGAAGGAAATGTTAAAGGTCGAGGAAATAGAAAAACAAATCCAAAAAGCTTTAAAAACAAGCCAGTTTTAGTTTGGATTTTCCTTTTCAAAAGATATAAGGCTCTAATAAATGCCATTAAGGAAGGTCATACACATGACCAGCATCTGCAGTAGGTCACTTCCTTATTTTGCCCACTCCCTCACAAAAATATATATACACATATATTTATATTTATATAAATGAAATGGTTCTAGATCCTTATTTTGCAGACACGAGTCATATGTTTAGAAGGCAGCAAGACACTAGCATTCTGTCTCTTTGCTGTCCACCCGATTCTGGCGCTGGAGTTTGAAGGACGAAGCTTTCTCACTCCTTATGACAGGATGGTCTGTCAAGTCCTCAAAAGATTTGGCAGCCGAGCTGCTATTGGGGAAGGGGTCCTTCTCAAACCCATCGTCGTCGATGTGCGAGTCGGTGCTTGGGTCCTCCTGAATCGTGTCCATTCTTTGGTGGTCCTGTTTCGGTGCCGCAGCGACGGCAGGCGCGGCTGTGATGGGCTGCAGCGGCTGGTGCCGGCTTGTCGACTGTGCCGCGGGGAAGGGCTTGATGATTCGCACGGAGGCAGAGTCCAGGCTGCTGAGCATCTCCACATTCTGTAAGACACAAGCAGCCACGTCACTGGGGAAGAAACTGGGTTCTAGTCCAGAGTACAGTTCTTGGCAGGCCTACCACTGTCACAACCTGCCTTTAGCCAGGAGATGTTGCCAGCAGGACTTGAAATTACTGGTTCTGCTGATGGTCTCACCCTGTTTAGATGACAAACCCAGGTAAGATCTCTGCAAGAACAGTGTGCAGACAGCTAAGCAGTCTGTATTTTAATAGACTGTCTGGTCATCAGGAGGGCTCTGGCCCTGCCATGGCTGACAGGATACACCAGGCACCCGCTGCACCTCACTGCGCACGTGGTACTGACCCAGGCAGGCACCCATCACCTGCACACTTGAACACACCCACTAGGTTTCATCTCGACATAAGGAAGACTTTTTACAACGAGAGCAGCCATTTACTGCAACAACCTCCCCAGGGACATGGTAGTCTCCCCATCACGGGAGGTTTTCATGATGTGATTGGACAAGATGCTTGATAATCTCATCTAGGCTCCCTCTCCCTCGAAAGGTTGGGCCAGATGATCTTCAGAGGTCCCTTCCAGCCTGCTGTAGGATTCTGTGATGTTGCACCATTTTCAAGGGGAACAGGCACCTTCCGAGGAGCGCCTGCACTTGTAAGCAGAGCTAGAAGACCACCGTGTCCTCCCCTGCACTCCCAGCAGAGATGTGCCGACTGCCTTCACACCACCACAGCCGCCCTGTGCTACCTGGGCTGAGCCCACTGCACCACACTGGAAAAGGAGTCACATTTTTGGATTTTACATGAGATTTGCACCTACTTAAGAGCAAGGGAATATCCAACAGAAATCATTTGTTCTGTTGCTTTTTCCTTTAAGAAATCCAGCTAGGCTAAGCACTGAAAGCCTTTTTCTCTCTACTTGGTCCTCATCCATAAAGTGCCATGGGTGACAGCCTCACTGGAACAGAGCAGATGCTCAGTCCCACCACTTCCCCTGGGGCCTTCAGCAAAGCCTAGGACTGGAAACGCAGGGTCAAGCCAGACCACACTGTGAGCTCAGTGCAGGGCAGCAGTCAAAGGTGCAGCCTATTCCCCTCTTCCAACCCAAGGGGTTCTCCAATTCATGTGTGAGAAGCTGCGCTGAATGTGGGGTCAAAGCCTGGAGGGACCACTGTGGTCCCACCCATGTGCATATGATCCCTGGTGCTTGTACAGGAGCTCTGCAAAGTCTTTTTTTTCCCCCACTCCCATTACAAAATGGCATTTCCTTAATTGGTAAGAACTGGGCAGGCAAAGCACCAGATGGGAAACCCATCTATCTACGTCAGAAGGTGCCCTGTGCTGGACCGCAATTAAAATTTATCTAGGCAGCTTGTTGCTCTTCCACTCCCCCAGATCAGGAGGCATCACTGACAGGTCGCAGTACCCTGAAGCCAGCTCTCCCCTGAGCAGCTGGGTGGCTTTAGCACACCTGGCCACTAGAAGCCGACTCCTGCCCACAGCTGCTGCTCAGCACAGGAACTGCGTTGCACAGAGATTTTCCACAGCGTCACCCTGCCGAGCCCTGCGCTTGGCTGGGAACAAGCGGTCTGTGGCTGAAGCTGCAGAACAACGCGAGCCGAGGGGACGCCGTATGTAGGCACCCGCTACAAAGCGCGGCGCTGCCGAGCAGAGGCTTCCCGCCCCGGGAGCTGCGGCTGCAGCGAGCGTGCTGCCTGGTGAACAAGGTCAGGGCACAGCTCGTACAGGAAGGAAGAATCAGAGCCTGCCAAGCTGCAGCGCTTGGTCTATCGAACACAGGCTTGGGCAAGAGAACTGAGAGGCACGGGGCTCCCGGCCTGTACGCTCCTTTCTTTGAGAAACAGTGGGCACAGCCCAGGTTCTGGTTCTCTCAGACCCACTGGAGAGATTTCTGGCAATTCAGACAACAACTTACGCTGGGGCAAAACAGGGACTTGGTGTTCTCCTCATACTGTTTGTCCAGTTTCTTGTCCTATTGGGAAACAAACAAAAGCAAGCCAAAATACGAGTTAGTTTCCCAGTTACAAGGTCCCTGTCCCCCTTTCTCTACACGAACACAGCAGGGCCTTCCTCAAATGCTTTCCTGTCCATCCCAAGAGTGCTTGTGGGCACAGCAACCCTCACCCCATGTTCCCAGTTGCCCTGAGTTTGTTGTCTTTCCCCCCCACTCAAGCTCAACCAAGACCACTTCCCACACCCAGTCTCCCTACAAAATGCAGGTCTATTTCTTAGCAGGGCTTCAGAAAACTTTGACTCTAATGGATGTTATCAAAATTATGCTTGGGGAGAATTCAGGATGTAGAGGAAGAAAATCCACCTAGGAAAGAACAGGAAGGGCTCCAGGAAGAAGAGTCATGGGAGCACTGGGTCTTTCAGACCCCAGCAGAGTTTAGCCAGAGTTTTGCCTGCTGAAGGAGCAGTCAGACACCAGACTGTCCCCTGGGCTCACTAAAAGTGTCCCACCGCCTTCTCCCACAGATACTTGCCCTTTCCTATATGGAAGGTGCCCTTTTATAGCTCAATCCAACAGAGCAGTGGTCTCAAAGAGAGCTTACTCACCACACAATGCACGAGGATGCTGAGGGGAATCCAGAAGAGTAAGGAGAAGACCAGCACAGAGCCCACTATATTATCTGCTAGGAACTTCCCTGTGAAATCAGGTCCAATCTGTTAGTTAGCTACCAAACACTGCTCCGTGACCATACACACCCTCCCCAGCCCACAGCCGCTGCCGAGGCACAGAACTGCTCAGAGGCTGCGGGGGTAGGTGGAGATAAAAGAAATTCCACAATCTTAGAAAATTGCAACCGACGCGTTATCAGGAACAGTTTGGGGTTTTTCCCTCTGTTCTTTACCGATGAGGAGTGCTGACAGGCCATAACATTTCTGTGAGTGGACTGGGCACAGGCTATATATACACACTGAGTTCGCTGAGCTGCTCCCCTCAATTGCATGAGGCACACTGTGAGTCTGTTCCCAAATTCTGACTTTGCAGTGCCCCCACAAATAAGGCATCTCAACATCAAAGATACACAGGCTGCCTCTACCTGGGCAGGATAATACAGCTTTTACAGTTACCCCAGAAACAGATTTCTGACCCTAGCACTCGAGGCCAAAAGCCCCAAACCCAGGTGTGCTGTGTAGAGCATTACCGTGAGCGCATGCAGACACCCCGCCGTTACCCAGCACCGGCTCTTAGACAGGTTTCACACAGTTCCAGAATCACAGAGTGAGGCACTGGGGGGTTACACCAGGGGGTTACAGCTGGGGGCTGCCTGCCTGGGTGGCAGGGTGGGGACCAGAACCCAGGCAGCCCACTGCCAGTCAGTGGGCAGTGACTCGGTACAGGTGCACAGCTTGGGGTGCGTGACCTCAGTGCTCTTATTAGAGAAGAGAGAAGTGAAGTGCTCCTTTCCCAGTCTGTTGGCATTTCAATCCCACAGAGAGGCCCACTTTAAGCTGCGTGGAATCTAGCTGGTCTCTAAAAGAGACTGACTGTTATTTCTCTTTCTCTAATTGATCTACTTCTTGGTGTTCAGGCAAGAAGCTATCGTCTCCTGTGCGAGCTTGGAAGATGTTTTGAAAATAGTAAGAGTGAAAACGCAAAACAATCCTCTCCGGTTCAAAAAGCAAGATCAGTACTGACAGACTTCAGGCAATAATATATTTATATATATTAGAATAGAGGAACTAGCTATCCTTGCATACAGGTGAGTAAAACCAGCCATCTCCCTCCCTCCCAGGCTTTAGAGGTTTGTGCCATGAACAAAACCAACCCCCAAGGGATAGGGTTAGGTATCTTACCAAAAGTATTAATGCTGAGCTGGTCTATGAAATCCCAAAATCGTTCAATCACGTCCTGCACTTGCTTCTCACATTTGCCCTGCAAAAGCAAACACTTATTTACAAAATGCTCCTGCAGTCTGTCTCTAGGGGTTAACTACTGCCTTCCCGGAGAGGGCAGGAGACACAGACACGGCAATGAAATAAAAGCAACAGACACGGAAGCTCTACCCTCCTGCCCAGCAGCAGCAGCACATTTTTACCACCTTTATTTTTGGAAGAACAGTTTCAATTCTGTTGCCATCTGAAACAGATGAAGGTTTAATGCTGAAAATGTGCAAAACCCACCCCATGCTCACCCCATGTCAGGGGACCTGAAGTTTCTGGAGAGGTTTAGGCACTGGAATCACAGAATCGTAGGGGTTGGAAGGGACCTCCAGAGATAATTGGGTCCAACCCCCAAAGCCTCAGGGCCCGTTACGCTGCAGCTCTCTGGAGCCCAAGGTTACAGACAGACTCACTCCCAGATCTGGCTGTGCTGGCTGAACACAGTAGACTGTGTTCAGTTCTGCCAGCAGAAGGGCTGGGGCAGCGCCTTCCAAATTTTCTTCTGCCAACACCCAGTTTGGCTTTGTCAGGGACCGCAGGTGCCACAACTGACCATGCAGCTATGCCACCAAAACAGTCCCTGAGTGCCCGGAACCGACTGGTCTGCCTGCCACGGGCTCACTGCCCCCTCACATACTGCCAGCCAGACTTTTCATGCAATTGCTCCCTGACCTCAATTGCTTTAGTCAAAATCACCCAGGCTGACACAACCAGCTGCAACAGCAAGCACTGCAGATCTAGCCGAGCTCACGGCAGTGCTCATTCACCGAACAGCCAGCTGGCTGAGCTGCAGGGAGCAGCAAAGGGGCAACAAGCAACAACAGAAGGTAACAGCTTCACCTTGCACAGGTCTCTGCAGAACTAACTTCCATCTGCAGCCTCATACACCCTGTAACATTTATTCTGTGGAGAGATACACAGCAGCACCCAGCTCAGCTGTATGTCAAGCTTTGGCTTCTCCTTACCAGCACAGTTCTTGTCTTGTCACACAGGACCCAAACGCCCAACCACACAAGCAGAGCGTGCAGCACACTGGCACCTGGGAGAACTTACGTTGGTATCGCAAAAGCCGACAGTACAGGGCTTCCCCTTGCGCAGGAACAGGAACTGGTCGTTGGCATCCACGTACGGAACGCACCTGTCCTGCTCGTCCCGGCAGCACACCTTGCAGGAGTTATCCGTTTCTGGAAGAAAGCAACAAACTCATTCCTCAGTGGCACCAAGAGCCACCTGCAAGCCATAAACCACACACATCACAGGCTGGCAGGGACCTCAAAGCTCATCCAGTTCCCACCCTGCCACAGGCAGGGACACCCTCCATTAGCCCAGGTTGCCCAAAGCCCCATGCAACCTGGCCTTGGGCACTGCCAGGGAGGGGGCAGCCACAGCTTCTCTGGGCAGCCTGTGCCAGGGCCTCACCACCCTCACAGGGAAGGATTTCTTCCTCATATCTAATCTACATCTGCCCTCTTCTAGTTTAAAGTCATTACCCTCATCCTATCCCTACACTCCCTGATAAACAGCCCCTCCCCAGCTTTCCTGTCAACCCCTTCAGGTAATGGAAAGGATGCACTAAGGTCTCCCAAGAGCCTTCTCTTCTCCAGGCTGAACAAGCCCAACTCTCTCAGCCTGTCTTTATAGTAGAGGCAGGGAGCCTGTCTTTATAGACACATCGTCTCAGGGGAACCAGTCAGACCAAGCTCTCCAAGCTTATACCCCAACTCCGCAGGGATCAACAGGCAGGTGAAGAGGTTCCAAACACATCCAAGCCAGATTTAAATGTTTCTTGGACTTGGGTCTTCTAGGCAGCCTTCTCCTTGGATACATCCTCCACCTCAAATGGTGAAGCTCACAGCATTTCCCTGCAGTGCCCCTGTGAAGCTTTCCTGCTGCTCCCAGCTGCTTTACCAGGTTTAAGAGCCAAGACTGAGAGCAAGCAAACAGTAAAGCTTACTGACAGAAGCATGTGGCAGGCAGGTTTGCAGTAGCAGAGGACTGGGCTCAGGGATCCTATGTTCTCATGACACTTTAACCACTCTGAAATCTTTAACTGCTTGTTGGAGGCCACCACTCCTCTGCCAGATGCCTGGTCAAGTGTCTGGTTGGGATCTCCTCACAAACAGAGGACAATCAGACTTATCCACATGTGGCAGAGGAGGCAAAGAGTGGAAGAACACCCTCTCCTTTAACAAGGGTCATCTCCTTTAACAAGGGTCATCTTAAGTCTCATCTTAATGTCTTGAAACCCATACCACCAGTGGATAAAGGGACACTTACATTTGTTTTCCAAACAGAAAACACAAGCCCTGAGAAAACAACAGTTTAAACCTCCTCAGAAACTCAGTCCCCCAAGAAGGAAGGCCACAGCAAAGCCAGCACACTCTGATGAATGCTGATGTCACCCACCGTTGCACGCACATGACCGTAGGTTCTTCTCCCTCTCACAGAAAGGGACACACTCCCCATCCTTGCACTTCCCCATGTCCACACAGACTGTGTCATCTGGAGCGTTCCCTGGAGGGGGGCACTCGCTGCTGTTCCCTGCAGATGGAGGTTGACAGGGTGGGGAGACCATGTTAGAGTAAAGGGCAGAGCATCCATTTGTGCAGAAAGAAAGAGGACATAAAGCAAATCCATACTCATTCGGGGGGAACCCCAGTAGCCTGCTCTCGGCTTTGATCTGCAGGCTGCCTGCCAGCTTTCAGAGGCAGCAGCAGCAGCTTCGGAGGCTTTCAACAAGTCAGGCACTGTGGCACTCCAGCAACCAAGGAGTAGGCAACAGACCCTGAGGTGCCATCAGCAAAGCAGCAGCTCTGACTTGTCTCCTCGCCTCTAGAAGAGATAACGAGGAGGAAGTAAACAAGTGAGGAAGTGAAGCAGAGTGACTAATTCTATGGCAAGATTCAGCTCATTCTTGTCCCCTTCCAGTGGCACACCCTCTTTTGCTTTCTCTTTTTTTAAAAGGAAAGAAAGAAGGAAGGAAAAAAAGGGAAAAAAATATATTGACATTTTTCCCATTGTTCTGGGCAGTAAATCACCAAGTGACTCCCGAACGACAATGAAACTCCTTATAGGGCAGTTTTATGATGCTTCACTTGTCCCTAAAATTACATGTACCGGATGAATAAAGGGCACTAGTTTGAAAGGAGGTCAAACAGAACACTGAGCCTGGAGCGCTTGGCTGGTTGATGTAAAGGGGACAGAACCACATCCTACCAGTGCAAAAAGACTCTCCTTTACAAGTGGCATTTATGGCTTCTTGGCATTTCTTCTGTGCACTTTCAAACTGGCAGCCTTTACAGCAGGGACTGTTCCGATCACTATGGAAAGATCAAAATGAAAGGAAGAAATATTAGGCAATCTTTTAAAAAGTAATACAAGCTCAAAAGATGTTTAGGAGGAGAAAAAAAAAAAAGTAGCTACTTCTTGGAGATTGACTCATTCAAAACCCTTGCCCTCTCTGCCCCCCTCCCACGACCATCATTCTACACACCCACTCTTCATTTACCCAAGGTAAAAAGTTTGCAGAACACACAATGTATGGAGAGAAAACACTGGGATCCTTATATTTATTCAAGGCACCTGGATCCTCTTGTCAATTGCTGTGCAATTTTGGACAAGATCTTTCACCATTTTCTTCCCCACACATTTTCCCCCACTCCTTTTTGTCCTGAAGATTTACTCCTCTTTATTCTGCGCTGGCTTTATTCTCTGTGTTCTGCATCTAATGCAAGAAGGCCCTTTGAGTACAAACACTCAGAGTTGAGGGAATCTGATAAACTAGACTGGACACTGCATCGCAACAGGGCCACAAACACCCCAAAGAGCAAGAAGCACAGAGAGGGGATTCACCCAGTCACTACGTTACCTGCTCCAGCACATTTTGCAGCAGTCTCAAAGATACCAGTATGCGATCCCAGTTTAAAGCTGCCTTGCATTACAAGCAAAAATTGTACTTGCACAGGAAGTCAGCACAATAAATTTTTAATATTAACTTCTGAATGCCTGATTTTGCTCTTAACCATAACAACTACCACCTTCCGGCCCATAGCTCCCAGCACTTCACAGAAACACTAACAGAGTGCAGTAACAGTTAATATATGCAAACAGTGTACCCACACAGCAGCCTCTCCTGAAAACCTTTGCTGCCTTCAGTGCCCACATTTAGCCTGAAAGCCAGGGAACAGGTCTGTGACACCGTGCGTGCCTTTAGGAGCTTTCAGCCCAGCCCATCGTTCTCTCTTACCTGCATTTGGCACCATCTTTCAGTTTACAGTCCGCGGAGCAGCAGGGATCAGCCTGTTGGTACAGGAGGCCAGGATCGCATTCCTCCCCTTCATCCACCCTGGAGTTCCCACACACTTTGTTGTTGCGCTCTTTGAAGCACTCCTGGGCCTTGATCTCTATGGTCCTATGGATGGATTTTTTGCTGCAGCTTGAGAACATCTAGAGAGTCGCGAGGGGAAAAAGCAGCACTGAGGAGCGTACCTTTCTGTCAACAAACGGCACCTAAGACAGTCTCAGCCTCCTCACACCTCCCAGTTCGGGTGTCCCAGAATGCACTTATTCCCTCTACACTGCTTGTTTGATACCGTGGAAAAAGTCTAAGATGCAAAAGTAATGTTTGGGTCCAGAAAGGCCATTACTATGTTACAATGCAGGGCCACCCACACGCAGTCTGGCTCCAGGTCACAGAGCCAACTCCAGCTCTCCTATGGCTTCAGGACCACCAGCAACCATCCCAGGAAGGGCTGTGAAGTTGTAGCAGCGGGGGAAGACTGCACTGCCTCTCAGCAGTGGGGCTAGGCGTGAACCACAAGAAGTCAGATCAGACTGACTTCCCTCAGTAATCTTGGTTTCTCATCTGCAGAACAGGCGCAGTGCCAAGTCCTCACTCACACGTTTCTGAGACTGGTGAGCCCCATGGCTGTGGCATCTGGCAGTCCCTCGCCAAGAGCAGCAGCCAGGGACCACCCAAATGCTATGTGGTACTGAAGGTCACGCATTTGACTCTTGCTGATGACTCAGTTTTAGGAGCATGCAGCCATAGCTAATTACAAACAACTAACTGAAAAAGCACCTGGACATATTGTGAACTCCAGTGAAAACTCAGAATCCAAAGATGAGCTTGTCTTGCAGAGAAGCCAATGGCATGCAAGTATGTTTTCTTGTTATGGCTAGTCCGTTACGCTCCTGACTGTTTCACAGGAAGCATTAACTAAATGGACTTTCCATGCAAAGGGTCACTGACCACAGAGGAACCTCGTACGCAGAAGCAAAACTACGCAACTATACCTTGTTGTTTTCATGATCTCCACTGACAGCAATTGGATACATAACATATTTCCCTCCCTGGTCTTCCGTGGGGGCACATTCTGGGAGACTATCAGGATCATGCTCTGCTCCAAAGTTATGTCCAAGCTCATGTGTCGTAACTAGGTCGGCCTCCTTTTTTGAACATGAAAAAAGCAATGCTGAAAAAAAATCAGTCCAAGCAAGACAAGACAGAAGATGCCAGCTAATTCCAGGCCACCAGCAATTTTAGGATACACTACAATGGAAAGGGATTTCCCTGTGAACATTATTTTTTTCTTTAGAAGTAGAGAAGTGAAGGCAAGTAAAAGTATGACCTATTTCCAAAGGCAAATTCCAGGACCAAGTTTGAATTCTAAATATACAAAATACCGAATACCCACTGTTAAGGGCAAAATGCTGTCCCAGAATACCAATTCAATCTTGTTTTCAGTGCAACACAGATACTTGAAACATCAAAATTTGCTTTTAAACAGCTAGAAAGCACAAAAAGTTGAAAAAAAACCCAATCCAAACAAATACCATCTACTACAGTTAGTCAACCTCTTGTTTAACCTATCTTGCCATTAGAATTATTTCTTCTAAATGGGCAATGACATTAGGAGTGCTGAACAAGCTTTTCTCTTGCATGATTACTAGGAAAGACATCTACAAACACGGCCCCACAGGGATGGATTTCCACCATCACTTATGCAAGACAGGACTTCCTCTGCTGAGGAGCCCACATGGGCTCTGCCTCGCTGCATGCCTCCCCGCAGTGCCTTGACAGCAGATGGTGTCAGGTTCACAAGGTGACAACCACAAATAAAACTAACATGCTAACAAAACTAATAAAACTTAACCACAAGGAAGCATTCGAGAGAGACCAGCAAGTCTGAGAAGCTAACCAGCATTTCTGCTGCTATGCAGGCACAGGAAGGACCAAGCACCACAACCAGCAGCACTGGTACCAGTGTAGGCACAGCTAACACAAGAGCCAGAGACGGGAGAGCTGCCCAGAGATCGCTCCTGTGCTTTATGGTGTTTAATTTGAGGAAGGCTTTTCAGCAGTTTGTTTTTGCCTTTTTCATACCTAAGTGAACATCATGCAGCCCTCTTCTTATGAAACCAATCCATAATGCTCCCACTGCCTCATCCCAAGCTTTGTGCCTGCCACTGGGAAGACAGCAAACTCAGTTTCCTTTGTAATCCAAGGCAGAACTCCAGCTTGGAGACCGAACAACAAATGCAAATAGCATGGCAACAGCTAGAGCTCTTTGTCAACATCCCCCTAACACAAAGCTTCACTGTCTTTTTTTCTCTAGCTTCTTGACAGCTTCTGTGCCAAGTTTTAGCCCACACATCAATTATGAATTCCCTTTATAATCAGGCTACAAAAAAGCACAGCTGAGAAGTCAGCAGAAGTCAGCAAAAGAGAAATATGCCTAACTGCAAAGATTTGGGAGATGCAAACACAGGCACTGCTCGGGTATCTTTACAAAAGAGACAAGGCTCATATTCAGGCCTTTATGTATTTGCTATCTTATCAAGCATAAAAAAAAAAAAAATCCAGACAGCATCAATTTACATTAGGCTTAGTATTAATAAGCCCTGGCTATTTACTGTTCTCTGCTGGACTTCTTCAGGACACACAGAAAAATCAGGTAGAGGAATTTCATTAAAAGGCCCAAACTAAACCTCCTGCTTTGCCCACACTACTTTCGCTGCTTTACCTTGTGATTCGAGCAGACCAAGCGCACACAGTCACCCATGTGCATGTTCTAAGTGTATGTAAAAGCAAACAGAAGCTTTTTCTTATCCGAGTCAGCAGACTAATTTAACTCTTACTGTAGGGCCACTTGCAGTATAATACTGCTCATTCTGTTTGAGGGTTTGGCTCTGGTTGGTTTGTTGCTTTGCTGGTGTCGTGTTTTTTTTTTTTTAAAAGTAAAATATATTTGAATTCATCTCTAATTACCAAAATCCAGTTTATATCTGAACAACTACAACTCCTATTAGACACTAGTTTTATTTCCTCATTCCTGTTTTGCAGTGAATTCAATCTTCAATCCCATTCAGCCCTGCCTCCCCTTGTCAGCAAGAACAAAAAAACAGCGATTTTGGTTTTGTGAGCTCCATCCTTGTCCCCAGGGATCTGGCTCAACTGGGAAAGCAGCAGCTCACTTCTGAGAGCGCATAGATGCTCGTCACAATCCCATGGCAAGCGCCTGTCGTGTGCCAAACGTTCCCACTTGGCAGAGGATACTCTCCTACCTTTGTGAGGATGGTCTTCCCGTAGTTCTTGGTGCTGGTTAAGCCACTGTTCAGATAGATATCCTTCTTTGCAATCTGACTATAGTATGCTATAGAAGGGAGAAAGAAACAAATAGAAACTGGCAAACATTTTTCTTGAGTTTCAGGGATTTTTCTGGAGCGAGAGGGATCCTTGTTCGGCAAAATGAACAGCTTTACTGTTCTCACAGGCTCACCAGTGAGATCCTGTCTCTTGCCAGTTTTTGGAGTGGGGATCTTTCAAACACAGCACAAACAGCTCCGTGTATTGCAGTGAAAATATAAGACATTTCCAAGACAACAGCATCTGCCATTCCAGAAGCACTGCAAGATGCACCCATACAACACAGCTCTTGGCTTAGGGTTTGTTCCAGCCAGGTTGTTCACAGCAGATAGCTTAGTGACTATTATCCCTCTCTCCCTTCTTTTTCCAGCTCCAAGAAGATGGACATCTAGTCTACACAAAAGCCAATGACTAGTGTCTAAGCAAACAATGCATCATGCTATACGAAAGCTGGAGAAGAGGATTAAATACAGATAACAAAACCTAACTTTCAACCCACAGCAGGGACAGAAGAAAAAGAAGCCTTGCCTTTAGGACAAATGCCACCATGGCTGTTAGGTCTGGGAGAGCCAACATAAGCCAATCCAAGCGTTCCCATGTCAAAATCTTGATATGTGAAAAGATGAGCAAGGCACACATGAGCTGCTTTCTCAGCAATATCGAAGCTAAATTGCTTTAAAGAAAAAAAAAAGGTTGTCAATTTTTTGTAAAGACGCTTTACAGCACATAAGTCTACAGATGTGACCATTTATCTAAAGAGCCAGACAAGCACCTTCCAGATCTCCCTAAGTCAGAAAAAAGCAGCTGTTTAGCTGTCCTAAAGAGCTGTAGAAAATTAAATGACTACCCAAGTACATTGCACACATTCATTTACATATCTCATCTATTAATTTCCCCTTTCACAGAGAGAGAAAACTAATTACAATAATTTGCTGAAGGTCACAGGACAGCTAGTCTCAGGGCCAGACACATCACCAGTGCCTTTTTGACTCAGACCACGTAATAAATCTAATTGGGGTGTAGTCTCTAATTATGCAATGGAACCCTTTACCATGGGCTACAGGGCACATCATCAACTTCAACTGTGTAACATCTACACGTCATGCAAGGGAAGTAGAGGAGTTTCATCTGTTACTACTGAGCAGCTGTATGATGAGTAATTCTCTAAGTGGCACAGTTTTTCCAAGGGTTACAACCTACCTCTAGCAGCATTTTCACATCCCAGGCATCTTTCTTATCATCTGGGTAACTTCTGGCCATATTGTAATGCTTTTCCCCAGGTTTTACAGAATTCGGCTCATTGTGAATGATAATCTGCATTTCAAAAAGGGCAACAACAATGTAGAGGAATTTTGATCAATTTTACAGCTACAGAAAAAAGTTTTCAATGCAATCTTAAATGTCTCTTGAGATCTGCAAGAAGAAAGATTCAGACTCAGCATGCTTCCAGTATTAACTTTTCAGCCTCTGCTAGTTAAGATACACTGACCACAGTATAAGCAACTACATGAGTAATTTTATAGAGCAAATTCAACAGTTTTCACTGTAACATTCCACTTTTAGACGCACGTTAATCTAAAAAGAGAGACCACCCAAATACAACCAGGATTTACATTTAGTACAAATAACCCCAAACCATTTCAGAGTTCTAGCTAACCCAAACATATTTTAAAGAGCTAACATCTTCTCAGTAACCCAGAGTTAGTGCATCATGTTCTTTCCCCATCCCTGTCCAAGTAACAGGCTTTCCCAGCAGAGGGGCAGCTAGCCATGAGTCCCCTGGTTCCACATCACAGCTCTTGCAGTACTCTGAGCCAAAGGATTCCTCCAGTCAGTGCCCTTTTCCAGATTTCTATGCATTAACTTTAAGGAGCCACACTGTAGTCACTACATCCCATGTGCACATTCTGTATCCCAGCTTCCACACGATCATGCTATCCTGATGCCTAAGGGGAGATATTAAAGCTCTCCAGGCAGGATTTGTGGTTTTCTCATCTGCACTGAGGGCCCACTCAGGCTCTGCAAGCTAAGCACCAGCCGTAGACACAAGCATTAAATACACACATTAGAGTATGTCTGACAGAAAGAAGAACTGCTCATGTTGTGGAAGAAAGCACCTCTGAATTGAGGTCAAATTCAGACAAATTCTCCCTGAAAACTCCCATCTCAGAAGCTGTGAGGATCTGAAAACAGGCATGCTGAGTCAAATCATTAACACCACCCCTAGCAAGATACTATTTCAGCACGCTCCTGGCTGGAGTTCATAACGTAGGATTTGATTACTTTAGTTCAAATGCAGCTAAAATAATCAGAAACCTTTATATCCAAAACGTGTTCTAATCCTTTAAATTAGGAACCCTTTGCATAGTTGAGTGAATACCTGCTCTATCTGTATGCCGTACCCATTGAAGGCTCCATTGTCCCAGGACGTATTTCGGTAGATGTCATCTACTCTGTCTATCAATTCAATCTATGTAAAAAAATAAAACCCAAAAGTTATTTAGTTCCAAGCTTTCATGTAACATAATTCAAAACACTCAGAGAAGCTGTAACATACTTATCAGGAGGCACTCACTTCAAATTAAAATTGAGCCTTGTATCATATGACACTGATCCAAAAACAACAGCACTTGGATCCAGAGAGTATTATCAAATATCCCTGACAATTTTCCATCATAAAAAAGCAGAACAAGCTTTCCCATTTATCACTTCAATTTGTGCAGTTGAAGAGTGATATCTCGCAAGATGTCTTGGGAAATTCTTTGTTCATATACTTGTTTTCCAGGTTTCTTTGAGGGGAAGGGCAGAGTTGGTTTTACTGCTTTGTTTTAGCACCACGCTTAGCTGGTTTCACTGACCCCCGAAGGCCTGCTTCCCTCTCCCAGCCAAAACCCCATTATTTTCCTCAATATGGTTCAAGCAGAAAGTTCCAGACAGTCTCTCTTCTGCATTCACTTTCACTACCTCCCTTTTCAAGTCGTTCTCGTCTTAAAAACCACCTTCTATTAAATATAAACCACCACACTTGCTAAGAATAGAAAGTGACATTCAGAGCCACTCCTAATAGTTTGTGTTTTAGTTTTCCAATCACTGCGGCGTTTACAGTACACATCCACCCAAGAAACACCACAGTAGGTTAGCCTGGAGGAGTCATGTCAGATGCAGAGGTAACAGCATCTCTACAAACACAAGTATACATTTCTGGGGGCTGAAAGGTCAAAAAGCCAGCAAAGGTGGAACAGATGATTAGAATTTCAAAGGCTCAGGCTCAGAAGGAGGCTCTTGATAAACAAAAGTTTGGTTGGTTTGTGCAGCCTGGGGAAAAGGGAGGCTGAGGAGAGACCTCATCATGGTCTGTGACTTCCTTACAAGGGGGAGCGAAGGGGCAGGCACTGATCTCCTCTCTTTGGTGACCAGTGATAGAATCCAAGGGAACAGTATGAATCTGCCACAGGGAGGGTTAGGGTTGGGTGTTAGGAAGAGGTTCTTCAGTGAGAGGGGGGTCAGGCACTGGAACAGGCTCCCCAGGGAAGTGGTCACAGCACCGAGCTCGACTGAGTTCACGAGGCATCCGGACAATGCCCTCAGTCCCATGCTCTGACCTGGCTGGGCCTGTGTGGAATTGGGAGTTGGACACGATGAGCCCTATGGGTCCCTTCCAGCTCAGGATATTCTATGATTCTATGAACAGGCCTCCAAGAGTGGTCACATTAGTTTTTGTGCAGCCCTCAAGCCCCCTGTTCCCCACTGCTGCTGAAAAGCTGCAGAGAGGCATTGTATTTCACCAAAACTTCTCAGGTATAGAACCCCATTGCACTGGTTTTGGCTGGGTTACATAGTAACAAGTATGCGATGGAGCTCTGCTTTCTTGAGGATTGCTAAACTGATAGGAAGCAGGCAATTAATTCCTTGTTTTGCTTAGGTAAAGCAGAAGCTGTGCACAAACAATTACACTGTTTTAATTTCAACTCACAAATTCTCACCTTTACCCTTCCTATTCTCTCCTGCACCCCACTGGGGAGGAGTGAGCAAGCAGTGTGGCTGCTCTGGGGTTAAACCCATGTACAACCAAATCGTTGACTGCACCTGCCTCAAATGTATGGTTCTGGACAGAGAATCCTGGAAGAATTTGGAAAAAACCCAACTATACAAGTTGCCTTTTCCTCTCATATGAGCTTTAAACATGCTTGAACTTTAAAGATGCTTGGACCATTTGCAGTGGAATTCAAAATTCAGGAGATTCTAAAGCTATGACTGGAAAAAGACATTTTCCAGAATTTTCTTGGGCAGAAAATAACATAGCCACCTGGGGTATATAGAGAGACGTGTTTATAAATGAAACCTGAAGACTTATTTAACTACAGAAGCACCACTAGAAAATATTTTTAAGGCATGCTTTAGCACATTTCCAGGTAAAAAACAGGGACAGCCATGACAAATACATCTGCTGCAGAAAAATAGTACCAGCTGTATGCTTTAACTACTGAACCACTAATTTTCCCCCCCATTTACTCCAAACTCTATCAGTGTATTTACTTACCAAGTAGTTTATAGTAGTACTCTCTTCCCCACGGCCCATGTACTTGAAAAACCGATGATCTGCCACTACCAGCATCTTGCATGTGTTTTTGGAGCTCTCTGTAACGGCTCTTTTCTTCCGATGGACACTTGCTAATGGGAACATTTTAAATACAATGAAATAAACACTCAGTAGAGCTGCCACTGCCACGTCTGTGAGCCTTCCTTACGACATGAATGTGAGGTTGGGTGAGTTTTGGGGGGACAATTGGGATGCTTACTTTTAGTTTGTTTTTCAATAACTTTTCTTAAGTTTTGTCTTTGTAGCAGTCCTCAACGTGTTGAAATGAATGCATAGTAGTGAAGTCTATGTACCTATAGAGCTTTTATGGTCATCGCCTCAGCCTTAACACCTCTCCTCCCCCTGTTCTATGATTCTATGAAACGTCCTTTCAGTAAGCCATGAAGAAACAATCCTTGAGCAACAGTTTCTTCCTTTCAGTGTTGGTGCTTTTTTGGATGGGGAGTGGGCATGAGAGAGTGCTGTTCATTTTCCTCCCAAAAATGAATTTAAAGAGTTAATTGTTAAACTAGATTATTGCTCAGGTTCTGATCTTACTTGCCCACACAGCCAGAATTCAAGCATTCGTTCCAAAGATGTTGCTCTCCCAAGGTACACACGCTCACCTTCATTTTGCTTCCTGTCTTCCAGTCCTTTGGGCAACAGCTCTTCTTCATTCAGCTTTAAATAACCACACACTTTGGGGGACTGCAACCGTGAGAAATCTTTAATATCTTCAGATCTGTAGACCAGCAGTCTTTCATCTTGCACATTTTCTACAAATCTCCAGAGTGGCTGATAGCACAAGAACAGAAATACAATTAGTTAAGAACACAGTGAATGCAAAGACTAAGTTTATATAAGTAAAAAACTGTATTTATGTCACATCAAATCTCCACAGCTTTATGTGTAAACACATACAATTAGACTGGACTAAATTTCTCCCACAGCAGAAGTCTACTGAGAAAATGACATACCCAAGAGAGCCAACAGAATTCAACCCTTTTATGCTACGAAGGCATCCAAAAAAGAAAATCTAAGAACATCTCAACACAGCAGCAGTGGCCACCTGATAATGCTGTAGAAGAGAATTATTTTTTTTTCCTTTTTCCAGAATGTCAGCAACCTGAGGAGGCTTCTCAGACTTCTCATCTCCTTCCATAGGAGTATGGAGACTGACCCAGGCATGCTTAGACTGTGCAAACACACACACAGTCGGCAGGAGCCGACAGATATCAATATCTAAGCGCACAGCAGAACCCAGTCTTTGCAGAAGGCAAATATCTTCCCAAGTCACTCATAAGCATGAAAATGTGTCCAGAAAGAAAACAAGCAAACCATGGGTCCCTTGGGTTTCTTAACTCCCACAGCAGATGCATACTGACCACCCTTTTTTTTTTTACTAACATATCCCTGTTATTATCTGTACATGACATCACCAAATACAACATGGCCAGGGTCTGTTCCTTGGGCAAAGCCAAGTAGTACAGACCTCCCATGTCCACACTGCAGAGCGCGTGGGTCTGGTTCTCCTCTGGCCCTTACAACTTCAGATAACTACTAGTGAACATACTGTGCTTTCAGCTCACAGCAAAACGGTCCTGAAACACAAAGGCTGTGCTGGCCCAGCAGCCACGTTGTCTGCAGCACCAAACTGAAGGCACACGTTTTCCATCCTAAGGCATGTCACGAGGACACCAGGGCTTTACACAATGGTCTGCAGCCTTTCTGAACAGTGCAGGAGGGCTTTGAAAGCAAAGGAAGACAAAGGCAGAGTGGCCATTTCCATGCTGCTCTTTGGAAATGGTCTCTGGCACGCGCCATCATCTCATCCAAGGCTGGTTAGGGGCTGATGCTGACCCAGGGAAGTCTGGGCAAGCCAGAGCCTCCACACCATTGCCTGCCTGTCTTTAGTTGTACA
The DNA here is from genome assembly GCA_020800305.1 of Porphyrio hochstetteri. Classification (NCBI taxonomy): domain Eukaryota; kingdom Metazoa; phylum Chordata; class Aves; order Gruiformes; family Rallidae; genus Porphyrio; species Porphyrio hochstetteri. Next base: position 109,539,760 of record CM036907.1, read on the forward strand.
GATGGAGCCAGCGAGGAGCAGGGGTGCTGGCTGCACGGGGGACAGAAGTGCTTACATTACTCTGGATCGCAAACACAAAAAGGCTTTTCAATCAAACAGCTGCTCTATGTTCTTAATGCAAAACACAAGTACAATGGTTTGGGTATTCTAATCACATTTTTATATTTCAACATGACTGGATTTCCCAGGTTTACCCATAATTCTGCACATCCTTGGGTTTTGAGACAATTACAATATCCATATAACACTCAGAAACAATTACTGTTATTCAACAGTTCTAACACAGCTTGTGTCTGGGAACATACTACACAGAACAACTCATTAGGACAGTCTCTAATTATGTATTTTTTAATAGTTTAAAATAATACAAGCAATGAAAATGGTGAAAAACAGAAACAAGGGAACAGGAAAAAAACCCTGATTTTCAAATAAAGCTCTAAGAGTAGGAAAAATCACGAGATACAACTAAGCCAAAATTTTAGAAAGCTCAACAGCCCTTAACTCTGAAGGTGGCACAGTTTCTTATTGTGGAGGACACGACTATCACTAATTACTAACGTTATGCATTTCTGTTTCTAAAACCCACAGAATCATGAGGTTGGAAAAGACCTTTGAGATCACTGAGTCCAACCATATCCATCCTCTACTAAACCATACCCCCGAGCATCTCATCTACCTGTCTTTTAAATACATTCAGGGATGGTGAATCAACCACCTCCCTGGGCAGCCTGTTCCAAGCCTGACAACCCTTTTGGTGAAGAACTTTTTTCTAATGTCTGATCTGAACCTGCCCTGGCACAGCTTGAGGCCATTCCCCCATTCACTTGTTACTCGGGCAAAGAGACCATCACCCATCTCTCTATAACCTCCCTTCAGGTAGGTGGTGATAAGGTCTCCCCTCAGTCTCCTCTTCTCCAAGCTAAACAGCCCCAGCTCCCTCAGCCACTCCTCACAGGATTTGCCCTCCAGCCCCTTCACCAGCCTGGTTGCCCTTTTCTGGATGCACTCGAGGACCTCCATGTCCTCCTTATGGTGAGGAGCCCAGAACTGGAACCAGTACTCGAGGTGTGGCCTCACCAATGCCGAGTACAGGGGCACTAGCACTTCCCTGGACCTGCTGGCCATGCCGTTTCTGATACAGGCCAAGATGCCAATAGCCTTCTTGGCCGCCTGGGCAGCAACCCGTTCCTGTTTAAAACACACCTTCTCCCTGATGTATCTAAACCATGCAAATGTCAGAGAATGTCACTCACTAATAAAACTCAAACCTTGAGAAAGCCAAATTGGTTTCACATCTCTCTCCCTCCACCCTCCTCACCCCAAAACAAACACCATCATCAAGTCTATTTGAAGCTACAGAGGTGTCAGTGTGACTAACTAGAAAGAGAAACACCCACATGGAAAGAGATGATTGTTTGAATATTGCTTTCAACAGTAAAGTGTACCTCTATATTGTACTCTTCTCCATCAGTATTGATTCTTATTGTGAAATCTTCACCCCCAATGTGTGCCACAACCTTGGAATTATGCTCTCCTGTAACATAAGCAAGGAAAAAAAAAAAAAATTCAGCTCTATTTGCATGCATTCCTGCTCAGACACTAGTTTGAGTATTTTTTTCATTGGCTTTAAGAACCCTACACTGTGCATTTCACATTAAAAAAAAGCAATGAATCAGAACTCACTCCAACCTTAGCTTCCCAATGGTTGTGGTCGTCAAGACTTAGATTTAGTTGATAATTTTTGCAGAATTTTGAGATGGCTGTGGAGATCAGTAGTGGGACAGGGCATATTTCTGCCAACAAAAGCACCTTGCATCTTAGCCCTATCAGAGAGCAGTTTCACAGTGCCAGTCTGTGTTCCAGTGGAAAAGACCACACCACAAAGGCAACATAAAAACCAGAACAGCTTAGCAGTTTTACTGCTGGACTTCAGTGGAGCAAGATACCCTTGCAGACTCTATTTCTGCAGAGGAAAAGAACCATCTTAAAGATTTAATATAACAATATGGGCAAGACTGCATCATCACTACCTGGGCTTTGGGATACAGGACAAGGAACACTAAAGTCCTACATTCCAGTTGCAATTAAAGCCACTATCATAATTTAAAAAAAAGAAATTAAAACCAAATAAACCAGGAGCTGCTGCATGAGTAAGTTTTACCTTTGTGTTCTGCCAAACTAAACAGAAGATTTTTATCTTAGAACCTTGGTCCAATAGCTCAGAAAAGCCCAAAACCACAAAAAACAGCCCATAAAAACAAAACCAGAAATCCTAAGGGTCATGAGAATTACAGTTACTTGTTTATCCTAATCATATCTGATGAAAATTAGGGTAATCTGCCATTTACTTTGGCCAAGAGACTCGTTCAAAGCTGTGCTTTCTCTGTATTAAAACACAGTTTAGTCCATACTAACCAACTACATGTCCAGTGAAGAAGTCTTGCCACTGAACATGATATTCCTTTTCCTTGCCTTCACCATCCACAATTAATGCTTGGAATTTTTCTGAAAAGTGTTCAGCAGTTGCAGTTAGGTATAATTTAAAGTGCCTGTAAAAGAATTTACTTCATTTAATTTTAAGCAAACATACAACAGACACATCCAGCCTACATTTTACTGAGGGTCCCAAAGAAGTTCAAAAGCATTAACTCTGATAAGCAGGCTACAAAAACATATACCAAGTAATTCATAACTGTAAACATTTTAAAGTGTCAAAGATGTTCAATTAAATTGAAAAAAACAAAAGCCAAAACAACACACACAGAGTCATGGTTTTCTCATGATGCCCCTTCTCCATATGCAGTCAAGCAAAACCAGTTATCAGTAACTATTTAAAAAATATCAGACCGAGGAATTTGTTCATTTTACTTAAATTATCTTAAAGTTCTTATTTTCCAAAATAATACAGTCAGAAGACTATAAACAGAAATCTGAACTCTGTAGATTTTTATGATACAGTGTCTGAAAAACTAAAGGCTATCCCAAGAAGTAAGTAGAGAACCTTCTCTGGAAGAGCCACATGGCCCCTTGGTTTATGTGGTCTTTGGGTCAAACATTTTTGGTATGCCTCTCCACAATTATTCTGTAATTATCACTGGCAGTATCACAACCTCGTCATAAAGTCAGGCTGCATTAGGCAGGTGAGGCAAGGACAGACAGACATTTGATCTCATTCACCTTTTATACTTGCTACCCCCCTCCCAACATTTAGAGATTTAAAACATATTCACAACTTGCACGACAGTTGTAGATGGCAGATGGGGAACACAGGAACACTGTAGACACAGATGCCAGATGAACAAAAATCAACCTACACTTGTTAACACAAAGTGTTATTCTCACCCTGCTCCCCCATTTCAGATGCACAATTTCAGCACTTAAGATACCTGCCAGGCACTTTTCTGACACTCAGAATAGCATCCCTACAACCTCTGCAGTTGCTCTCTCCTACCTGTCCTTCCCTTTTCACCTGTGCTTCTATTTCCTGTCTTGTTAAAAAAGTCATTATTAAAAAAAAGGTGGTTTATTTCAGTAGGAGGAGGATTAAACCTCCATAAAATAAAACTCTTGGGCAAGCAATGACACACACTCCCCAAACTGAAAGCAGAGATCGTCAAGAACCAGAGGACAGTCCAGAAGTATACCTGTGTTGCCAAGATGTGGTAGAAGTAGGATGCAAAAGAAATCTTAAGATCACCACCACCACTTCAGCCAACAGAGCAATACAATGCAACTCAACCTATTCTTCTGTTTCCTCTGAGCCTCTCTGAAGTCATATAACCATGTAGATCACTGTAGAGAACTGGCCGGTCATGACAGAAAATAAGATAACTATGTCTGGGTTTGGAACTGCATGTTATTACATAGACTGAATGAAAATATTACAATACTACTTTGTTGATGATTTAATTACCTTTGCAGGGCTGAAAAACTCAAGAGCCTCTCTACGTGTGTCTCAGGCTGAAGGTCCCTCCTCTTCAGGGAGTGCTGCTGGATGCTGGACTGAGAAAGGATGTCGTAGTCTGAAAGCATGGACTCAACTGTGTCTGGAAGAACAGGGAAAGTTTTAGTTTCATGAGACTTTCACAAATGCTCACACAAACCAGCAAAACAGCCTCCCATTTCAACAGTAAGATCACAGCTTGCTCTAATTTTAGGATAGCTATTGTACATTTCTGTAAAGGTGCGTTTTGTGTAGGCAAGTAGAAATTGCAGTGTGAGACAAGACATGATCTGAGAGGTAAAGAATTTAGCTCACTACTTCAAGCAATTTTTGCGCAACCAAGACACCCCTTCTACTGCTACATCCATGCAGAGCCAATGCACTTCCTGTATGTCCCCTGGAAACTAAATGGAGGAGAATATCCCTGCTTCTCTATAGAGTGAATCACTTTGCTCCTCACCTCTGGTCCCCATATGAAGAAGAAAATTATTTAATCTAGGAAAGTTCTACCAAATTCACTGCAGATCAGGACTGCATATATTAACTTTCTGCCTGAAAGTAGACAGAAAACAGATGGCTGCATAGCTTAATCAGAAATAACTAATGAGGTACCTCAGATGAAGCACCTCCTTTACCCCAGTTTCCCAGTACTATATCATCATTCAAAACACCTTTGATTTCCCTACTTAGAACATAAAAACTTGTTCAAAGGAAAAAGACTGAGGGTCTGGACCCCTATGGGGAGCTGCACACAACTTAAAAATTCAGGTCAATATTCTGCAGATGCTTCTGCCGTCAACAAGTGCACAATGTCAGCTGCCAACAGCGTTTGACTCGTACTGACAAAGCCTCCTGCTGCTTTGTAAGGCATCCCTTCTCCAGAAGCACCCACACACATTCCTCCTCTCCAGAGCACCCACCACCCAGCGAGACACCTGACAACCACCAGCACTGACTGATTCATTTGCTATTTACAGCCTTAAATAGATGCCCTTATTCCCACATCGCCGTCTTCTTTCTCTGCCAGAAGCGTTCACTCTCTTCACTGCACCAAACGAGAAGCCCACTGTGTTTTACAAGAGGCAGAAGTCCTCATCCAGTCATTTTTTATTAAATTCCCCCCTCCCCCCCTCCATTTCCAGTTGTGCTTCTAAACCAGATATGACAGCTACCAAAGTGGGGTTTTAACAACAATGGCCTTCCACTTCAGAGCCCCTGATTACTAGCTCACACCACCCAGCAGAGTAACCTCACCCATTTTACTTAACTTTTAAATGAACAGCATCACTAGGAACCTGTGCTTTACTGGCTCTTGTGCACAAGCCAAGATTGCCAACTTGAAATCGAGATTGGTATAGCTCCTGAAATTTATTTTTTTTTTAAAAACCTGATACTTGTTACCATCGCTTATCCCCAAATACCTCTAGCCCAAGAAAGCCTTTTAGAGCAGGCACACTGCTTGAGTCAAGTCAAGCACCTTCCTTTTTTTCTTTTGTGAGGGGGCACGTGAGAATTAACCACCAATGTATGTGCACACATCTGCTCACCTACACTGGAAGCAAGAGAGCTGTGAAGGCAAAGGTGAGCCTCACAGCCCTCTTGGCCCTGCACCAGACCTACTAATGAAGTGATGGTTGGTGACATGGCTGCCTTCTACTCCAGAAGCCATGGAGCAGCTCCCAGGCCTCTCCCTCCCCAGCTGCCACTCCTCTGCCTTGAGCAACACAGGAAGGGCAGTGCAGTTCTAATTTCCTGATTTTTGTTTACAACCCAAAGGTTGAGAACACCTGCGATCGATTACCATGCATCTTGGGTTATATGCAAAGCCAAGTTTCCACCACTTTCCTTCACGTTGTGGGTTTCCCACCGCCCCCCTCACATGCCTGGCTGCTGCACGTCAAGTAGTACTTCCATCCTTAACTCACTGCATGCTGTGGAGATGCTTCACTACAGCCAGGCATAAGTATCTAAACCCATCCAAAACATCCCTTTTCTTTAAAAGGACCACTATAAATCATTGCTTATGGCCTGGCACCTGCTCTCCTCCAGAACTACCTGGGAGGAGGGTAAGAACAGTCAGGAAAAAAACAATTCTGGAAGAAGGAGGGGGGTGGTGTCAGGGGAGGAAATCAACTTCATTAAACTGTCTAGTCCTGAATTCTTGTAATTAAACCTGAGATTCTTTCACTACACTCTGTGAGAGCAGACCCCACAATTCAAGTGAACACTGATACATGCAATACCGAATTTTGGTTCATGATCCTGAGCGAGTGTGTGGTACATGGACCATGAAGCAAGAGCGGTGGGGTGCCACTGCTGCGCTGCTCAGGGACTTACTGACATGGGTACACACCACACACAAGGCTTGCCTGAGATGCACAGCCCCAGCTGCAAAACACACCTCTGTCTGTCCTCTTCCTCTGCCTGCAAAGTACAGCCAGAACCAGGGGAAGGTCGTGCCAAAGACCAAGATGCAGCAGCCGCCACGGCTAGACAAAATGGCTCATTTTCATGGCAAGAGAACGAAGAAGTCTGCTAAAGAAATCAGGGTTATTTGGTAGGCAAGGAGAACTTCAGATGTTCTGCTCCACCTCAGCACACACAAACACCCTTCTTGAAATGTCTCAGAGAGATACAGGAAGGATAGTAAGAACAAGACCTACAGAGCTGATGAAGATGAGTAAGATGATTCTCTTCAAGTAACTGACAAAACATGGGACACTCCTAGTTCCTGTAACCCTGAAACAAGAATGCACTTGTTCCTATTTCCTCTTACCCTTCCTAAATTTGTTTGCTTTTAATTTTACTTGCAACATAAAGACTTGAGACATGCTACTGCTAGACATAAATCTATGAACTAATCCAGTATCAGACAGATGTGGAAAAATACATTAGTAACACACTCAAACCGACATTTTTCTGTAAAATTTTCATAATGTGAAAAATGAATCCATGGTCATGGCTTATTGAAAATAAAAGATGAAGTGTCATCGTTTTAAACAAAATACAGACCTGTACAGAGTCCAACAGCAGCCCATGGCCTGGAGCCACAGCAAGCATATACTTGAGTGCTTTTTATTCAAGCTTAATAATCTTTCTGGCATTCCCTCTTCATTATCTTTACTGTGGTCCAAGCACTATTTCCCATAGGCTTCAACAGTACCGAGCTGACTCAGGTTTTCCCAGAGCACCTTCCTACATTTCCTTCCCTTCTGGCCCTTCATCAGTTTTTCCATTCCTCTCTTTTTGGAGGACACCTTAATTTCATCCTGATATCCCAAGAACTTATTTATAGAATGAATGATAGAATGCATTAGGTTGGAAGGGACTTTTAAAGATCATCTGGTCCAAACCCCTGCAGTAAGCAGGGACATCTTCACTAGATTAAGTTGCTCAGAGCCACATCAAGCCTGACCTTAGTATCTCCAGGGATGGGGCCCCCACTACCTCTCTGGGCAACCTCTTCCAGTGATCTACTACTGGTTGAAGAAGTAGTATTGAAGAACTTTTTCCTAATATCCAACCTAAATCTCCCCTTCTCTAGTTTAAAACCATTACCCTTTGTCTTAGTGCTACATGCCCTCATGAACAGTTCTTCCCCAGCTTTCTTACAGACACCTTTCAGGTACTGGAAGGCCACTCTAAGGTCCCCCTGAAGCCTTCTCTTCTCCAAGCTGAACAAACCCAGTTCTCTCAGCCTGTCTTCATAGGAGAGGTGCTCCAGCCCTCTGATCATTTTTGTGTCCCTTCCCTGGACATGCCTCTACAGGTCCATGTCCTTCTTGTGTTGAGGGCTCCAGAGCTGGACACAGTACTCCAGGTGAGGTCTCACCTGAGCAGAGGGGCAGAATCACCTCTCTCAATCTGCTGGTCACACTTCTTTTGACGCAGCCCAGGATGCAGTTGGCCCTCTGGGCTGCAGATGCACATTGGTGGCTCATGTCCAGCTTCTCATCCATGAGTACTCCCAAGTCCTTTTCCTCAGGGCTGCCTTCAAGCACATCATCTCCTAACCTGTATGGATAATGGGGGTTGTCTCAACCCAGGTGCAGGACCCCTGCACTTGGCTTTGTTAAACTTCATGAGGTTCACCTGGGCCTACTTTTCCAGCCTCTCCAGGTCCCTCTGGCACATTAACCTCACCACTCAGCTTGGTGTCATCAGCAAACTTGCTGAGGGTGCACTCAATTCCATGGTCAATATAATTAGGAAACAACAACGGTCTCAGTACAGACCCTTGAGAAACAGGGATTATGGATGATTGCCAGATATCACCTCATTGCACCTTCTCCCCAAGGGGTTACCTTGCCAACATAACAGCTCTCAGGTTTGTATGAGAAACAGGGAAGGAACTTCAGTAACAAAGATACCACAAAGTCCTCAAGAAGACATCCACTGCAGTGACTTTACCTCTGCCTATGGCTTTGCACTCCCCAACCGTTTCCCCCTTTTCTTCCACCTCGTTTCAAGGCTAAATGCCAACTGCCACTAAACTTTGCATCTTAAAAGGTACTTCACTGTGTCTTCTAAGTAAATTATGGGGCAGTACACATTGCAGCAGGCTACTCCAGCAGCACACAACAGCTTAGCTCACAGAGTCAGAGGCCACCACATATTTTTTAAAAGAGGCAGTTTCAAGTGCTCAGCTACCAATTCAAATACCAATGGCATCCTTCTCCAGCCAGCTCAGCTTTCATAAGCAGAACTGTAAATTCCCATGATTTCATGCCCAGTCTGTTGCCCAGAAAGCAACAAGTAAATCTGGCGAGTCAGCCATTTCATAAGCATTCTTTTGAACCGCATTATTTATAGAAAGGTTAAGCTTATCTAGAAGCAGTAAGTATTAACCCAGAAGATATAAACACAAGATCCAACAGTACTGAAAAATATTACTTTCAGGATTTAAAAGTGACCACAAGAGGATGAGAAGGGTTTGCAGGCATGATTGCAGCTTTTTCTCCAAGCATCCCAAAGGGAAAAGAGGCAGAAATAAATCTCTGGTCAAAAGGCACTGGGATGGGATGGGATGACAAGCCTACAGAGCGGCCCAAGAACAAGCACAGCAGACATGCCTGGGGAGGAATTTGCTGTGTGACTGTTAACCACTGGCATCTCCAAGCCTTAAGAGAGGGCTCCAGCCTGTATTTTGTGTGGCATTTGCTGACTATCACCCGAGTTCTGATCCGGGGCTGATTTCCAATGGATATCAAAGGCTTAAAAAAAGCTTGTGAGCAGATAGCTAATAACCATTTTTCAGATTCAGCTGGGGAGTGGCTGAATGTTTAAGGGGCTTCGTATTCTTTATTACTTTTTTTTTTATTTTTCAAATAATAATTAAAAATATTTTTATGTATGGAGTAAAGTAACCAAGTATAGTCATTTCAAATATAATTAACAACTTCAGTCAGACTTTGGACCAGAAAACACAGACTGAAGCCTTTCCAACATTAACCATACAAGCTAAACCAAGTCTCTGTCACCCTACATAAAACAGCTGCCCTTGTGTTTGCGGTAACAGCCGGTTACCAGCTGCAGTATAGTGGGATCGTTTGACTGGAGCACCATTCCATGGAGCGCTAATGGAGAAGGCCACTATATTCATACCTCGGTATGAATATCTGAACTGGCCATACAAATGGTCTCCACCAGACAGGAGGCGATGCAGTCATGCCTGAATGTTTATGGATACCTTCTCTTAACAGTTTACATTGCTTTTAGGAGACTGTTGATGAAGAGGATGCGTTGAGAAGATCCATCTGTGGGAAAGCTGTTCCATAACACGTGCTGTTACATCTTTCTGCAGTACATCTGGTACAGAGCCATTGCCAAAGACAGAAAACAAAGTGAACTGAAACACTTATCCCATGCAAAACAGCCCATGCTTTTAACAGTTTAGATAAATCATGTTTACTTGTTTCCACCAAAGAGTGACTGCTGTTTTGCTCATCAAGTATACACGGACAGAGGAACTTGCGTGGGAAACTAGTTCAAAACAAAAACCCAAATGTATGTCAGCCTGCTTACAAACTGTAACAGTATAAAGGTCTACAGTCTGTTAAAACACTTTTCTAGACAAGCCTGCTAGTAAGAATGGCCAGCCACACCAGCACTGCTGAATGTTTTAAAAGGCATGTCTTTGACTATCTCAGCTGCACCAAACTTGCTAAACCACATGAGAAAACAAGGTGCCCGAACCCAGTTAGTCACCAGCACAGCGCAGACAAAGCCTCGGGGTATGGTTACCCAGACCTCGTGCTGGGAGGTAAGGGAGGCTGCCCATTTACTGTCTACCAGCTCCTCCACGTTATCCTTTTCCTACAGTTATACAGGGTGAACTCCTCTGGGCTTACCACACATTGAGAAGTGCCCAGTTATACATGTCCTGAGAAATTAACTGCCTACAAAACACCCTTCAGCTCATCTCAGGAAAAACTTGTCCATATCGCTGCACCCTTGCACTACTCTGACGTTTTTTCCCCTACAGTATAACAGGTACCTGTTCCTGGACAGCACGAATATTTCCTTAAGGGTGCAAGTGCTGTTTAGCAGAAGCCATAAAGTTAAACAAGCTGCTATTTCTGGTGGGTTTGAAAACAGTTGAATACCCTCTTGAATACAGCTGAATACCCTTTTACATGTTACCTCATACACTTTCCAGCCTTGAAAATTTTCTCCTTTACTAAATACAACTTTAATAGGGACCAGTGAGCAAACCCATTTATTCTGTTGGATCTATGTTATTTTCTAACTCAGTCTGTTCTATTAGTGAAAGCAGAAAGTGCCTTTCTTTAGAAAAAACCCCAACAAAACAAAAAAGAATGCTATATCCTGCTCAAATACTGACATTATAAAAAATAAAGAAGCCCCCTGAATTAACAGCCTCATATTCAGAGTGAAACTAGAGTAGTAATACAGCTGTCTCATCTTAAACCAGAACAGCATCACATGATTCAGTGCTCAAAAACAAAACCAACAAAAACCAAGCCACCAAGAGAAAACCCAAAATCACATGATTTCATATATCCTGCAGACAAGAACAGCCAAGTCACAGGATGTAATCTTCTCTGGAAACACATCATTTGTCTGGCTCTCCAAAAACTGTCAGCCTCACTACTGTGCTTAGATACCACACCGCAAAACACTGCTGTGTCACAAAATAAGTTTAAGGGGAGTTGGTTTTAGGTAGGGACTAATTACTGTCTGGGCTACATTTGTGAGACCAACCGCTTCCCCTCATCTGACAGTATCCTTCTCCTTGTGGATATGACTTTGAACTCAGATATTACTTTCCAAAATTCAAGGCACATCGCAGGTAGGGGCAGAACTTTACAATTTCAGTAACAATCTGAAAAAATGAGCAAGGAAACCAGAGAATACAAGGGCCATCATGTTCTTTTTCAATGCCTCAGTAATTATAGGTCAGCATCAAGTGGGTGGCAGCTACAGGTGCTCCCCTGCCTAACAGGGCCCACTTCCCTTCCCACCCCCTAGTCCATATACCTATGTATGCAAGTATCAAGGAGACAAAAAGAATTAAAAATCATACATATTAAGAGCAGCACAGGAAGACAAGGATTGGGACTGTGAAGAGATGCAGGGCACAAGTGACAAATACAGGCTAAAAAGTGTGCAAGCTGCAGGCTGGCAAGCAGTACAATTGCCTACACCTGCAAAAATAAATAACATCAGGAAGACCATAACCACTGAGAGGATTGCAGGATATCCCCAAAACAAGTTGGAGTGTGGCATGAGAAATCTGTGAAACAGGACAGCAGGATATACTGCTTTTTGTTAAAAGAAACCCAGCTCTTGATTAACATTTTATTATACACAGCAAGGTTTTCCCTTGATCAGTCTAGGAAACAGGCAAACTTGGACTCCTGCAGTTTCTAAAAAAGCTGGGGGGGGCCATGAAAATCAACCTGTTTACAACAGAAGTTTATATTTAACTTCTATCTCAAAGATAAATCTCTACTGACTACTAAACACATAATTAAATCCTGGTGTAACATTAGAGTGCAATCAGGAGAACCTGGTGCTGAACGGCTGGCTTGCCACACTGCATTGCTCAGCCCTTCCTGCTGCAGAGCAGAAAACCATGCTGGGGCTTCTGCACACACTAAAAAAACATTCCAGAGCAGCAGCAACGTGAAACTGAGATGAGTTTGCTGCTACCAGTAAAGTTGTCAGTTTTTACAGTGGGGGGAAAGGAACATAAAAGCACCCCAAAACTTAAATGCAAACAAGAATTTTACTTGTTGGCTGCTTAGAGGTCAGACCAAACTGGCACTACTGAAAGCCAAACTCACACTGAGCACTTGATTATGTTCCCATGAGAAAAATCTTGCAATAGTTAAAGGTAATTCTTAATAATTAGTATTTAATGCAGTGTTGACATTCTTCACTTTGTTGACTTTGAGAACTTCTCTCAGGAGTTACACTTTTATCATGTTTTTTTTTTTTCTCAGTTGGAAATGGAAGCTTTGACTGATTCACAGGAATAAAAAAACCCCAAAGGCTAGAAAAGTACTTGAAAACCTTAATATTAATAACCCCCAGGGAACAGACTGCCAGTCCACAATACAAAAATCACATTGCCAATTTCCATTCAATAAGGCCACATCCACAAGAAGCATTTGCTACTTAGAGAGAGACAAAGCATACAGAAGACTGTATCTTTATTACTTAGCCTGTAATACACTACAGAAACACCACGTCTACAAACGCCCACAGCATCCCAGGCAGGTACAACACGCAGCAACGCACTGCTATTAGGCTGGGTGTTCTTGGATTCTCCTCCATGTGGTGTGTGGGGAGATACACACCTAGCCTTCAGCTTCTGGAGTCAAGCTGCAAAAGCAGCTCAATCCAAGAGAGTCATCTTGCTTCAAAGGATGTGAAAATAGGGCAAGAGGGAAATTAATCATTTGGCCTTTACCCATGTCTTGTCTTAGTCTCCAACTGATATTTCAGTCCAGAAGGAAGAAGCTTAATCTTGCATAAAGATTTGTCACTCATTAGCTCAGTTCACACTCTTGACACTGAACTAAGCTTCTGAGCCCTGAAGAGTTCAGCAGCTGGTTATGCTCCTGGCCTTACAAACTTCTTGTGCTTTGTCACACCAAGCATGAAGTAGAATTCAAAACTGCATAAACTGAGGGAGCTATATGATATGGATGGCTACATAAAAGTATTTGCATCTACAATATGCTATCATTTGCTTTTTCACTCAAGACCTTGTAAATTCTAGTCTCTTATGACACCAAGCTGAGTGGTGTGGTTGACACCCTAGAAGGAAAGGAAGCCATCCAGAGGGATCTTGACAGGCTGGAGAGATGGGCCCGGGTGAACCTAATGAGGTTCAACACTGCACAGTGTAAGGTGTTGCACTTGGGCCCGAAGAATCCCAGACATAGATACAGACTGGGAGAAGAGCTTCTTGAGAGCAGCCCTGCTGAGAAGGACTTGGGGATTCTGGTGGATGAGAAACTTAACATGAGCCAGCAGTGTGCTCTTGCAGCTCGGAAGGCCAATGGTATCCTGGGCTCCATCAGAAGAGGGGTGGCCAGCAGGGACAGGGAGGTGATTGTCCCTCTCTACTCTGCCCTCGTGAGGCCCCATCTGGAGTACTGTGTCCAGATCTGGGGCCCCCAATACAAGAAGGATGTGGAACTGTTGGAGAGGGTTCAGAGGAGGGCCACAAAGATGATTAGAGGGCTGGAGCACCTGCCCTACGAAGAGAGGCTGAGGGAGCTGGGCTTGTTCAGTCTGGAGAAGAGAAGGCTGCGGGGGGACCTCATTGCAGCCTTCCAGTACCTGAAGGGAGCTTATAAGCAGGAGGGGATTCAACTTTTTAAAAGGATAGACAATGACAGGATAAGGGGGAATGGATTAAAACTAAAGGAAGGAAGGTTTAGATGAGATATTAGAGGGAAGTTTTTTACAGAAAGAGTGGTGAGGTGCTGGAACAGGCTGCCCAGAGAGGTGGTGGATGCCCCGTCCCTGGAAGTGTTCAAGGCCAGGTTGGATGGGGCCCTGGGCAACCTAGTGTAGATCCAGGCCTGAGGTTGGTGGCCCTGCCTGTGGCAGGGGGGTTGGAGCTCTGTGATCCTTGGGGTCCCTTCCAACTCATACCATTGTATGATTCTATGATTTTCATTACATAGGTTTGTACCAGACCATTTATAATGGGTTATTTATTTAGTTCATGCAGTTACTTGGCTCAGATTTTATTAGCACAATATAGCGGTGAGTGATCAAAGAAGAGCATCTGCCCAGAATAGGAACAGCTATCTTACTTCTTTTAGTTCTCTCCTAGCTTGTGATAAAAAAAACCCCTCTCACTCCAAACAGATAAAATGTGTCTTCCTTCACTGTTACATGTAGGCTGCATTCTGGGCAATGCTGGATACATGCTGCCTAGTGGCAGCACACTCCTCACACAGCTCTGCTCTAAACCACATGGAAGCTGTTCTTCAGATACAGTGGGTGATGCCTTCCACAGCACTGAAGCTGGGTATTTGCACTGCTGTTCTTTTCAAGTACACTAAGCCCTGTTATCACTCAGATATGCCTTAGCTCCCAGACAAACAGCGTTAGCGTTTAGTAGTCATACACGGTTATCTTCAGAGATTAATGACAACAGAGAGAAAAATTTTTAATGAGTTGACATTAATTTTTCAGAGGCAAAACTATACCAACAGTAACTGTATTTACTAGAGTCAGACTTCTCCCAGAAATTAATCCCTACTGTCAACATTATTAAAGCAAGCAACACTTCTACGTCATCTAAAGACAACAAACTGAGGTGGATGCCATCCTACCTTCATCCCTCACCTTGAGCACGAGCACTACCACCTCCCAACACAGAGGGCAGGTACTTGGACAGTCACGCTGTGAGCTGGTCCAGGGAGCAGACTCCACAAACAGAAAACACCTAAATGCAGACACCCTACCCCTTACCAGGAAAAAAAAAAAAAGCACAATTAGCTTCCAGGCATCTTTGTGAGCGTGCTCACAGGAATGGGGAAGGGATCACAAAGCTGAAGCCAGGACTGTGGCAGTCCCAATTTATATCAGTTTAGACTGCAGGAGCACCACACCCTAAGATTACTTCAGTTGAAAAATTCTGGGAAATGACCCACATGTTTTATCTACTTACTCTTTGTCAAATGCTCTTTTTCACTGTATAACTGTTTCTATCCTTCCTGAAAAGCTGACCATTTAGAGAAACAAGGAAGAGAGTTCTTGATAGAAAGCACAAAATGAAATCCCTAAAGATGCTCCCCAACAGAAACCTGATTTCAGTTCACAAAACTCAAGCTCTGTGGTTAAACACAGTTCTCAAAATAGCAAAGTTGAAATTATTAGAAAGAAAATAAGCTATTTCAGAAAAACAAGCTGGGTTTAAGATCACAGAATCACAGAATCACAGAATTGTAGGGGTTGGAAGGGACCTCGAGAGATCATCGGGTCCAACCCCCCTGCCAAAGCAGGCTCCCTAGCTCATATTGCTCAGATAGGCGTCCAGGCGGGTCTTGAATATCTCCAGAGAAGGAGACTCCACCACCAGATGAAGACAACAGAACTCCAGCGAAAGATAAACATAAACCAACACTAAAGTAGGCAAAGATATTCTGAAGAGCAGCCAGTAAAAGGCCTAAAGCTAATACCTGAAATAGCTTTTATTATACCAAAAGAAACCACCTGGCTAAATAACTGAAGGGGCTTGTAAAACAAGTAGACTGCCAAAGATGGCCCCAAGAAGGGATGCTAAAGGCCAGTACCAAAAAGTAAGAGAAAAACTGACATTAGCATTTGCTGCAGAGGAGACTGAAAAGATCCCCAAAGTTTGCCTCAGTAGGATGAATCTGAACACCTGCTTCTAAAACTCATGAAAAGTAGCTTTAGAACAAGCAAAGAAAGAGAGCACTAAGTCAAGAGGACATGAACATAAAGCACTGAACAAATTAAACTGCTCAACTAGTAAGAGAGACATGCAAGTACGGTGCCACTGCTCTTGCTGCAGGCAGCCTGAAAGGTGGTGAGCACGGGAGCAATTTCCACTGCAGGTAACACCTAGGCCCCTAATCAACAAATACCTGACAATGTCCCTACCTGACAGGCAGGTAATAACAACAAAGCATGAATTACTAGACCTGTGACTAAATAAGATACCAAGGAAGTAGTGCCTCACATATTAGCACTCTGAAAGTATGAAGTGGGTGGATAAATGTAACAGTAGTTAATGGAGCACACCTGGATTTTTCTAGCTTCCTCACAAAATGTTTTTATGTATTTAGTTTATTAAAGGACAGAAGAAAAATTTTCATGAAATTCAGTGTTAAATAACACAAGGAAAATAAATTCTTGCTACATCTACGAGCAAAGTACTTCAGCTTAGTTATTTTATTACCCCTCAAAAATAAATAGCAATTAAGAAAAAAGGGTCTCTGACTAACAAACAGCAAAAAGGCAAAAACACTACTCAAGGAAAACAAGACCAAAAGCATTCATGACCATAAATCTGTGATGCCTCCGTATCACAAACACTGCCTTACAGTCCTGACCAAAAACCTCAAGTAAAAATCCAATACAAATAGAAAGTGCATAGACAAAAGTAACAAAGACCAATAAAGCCAGGATTTTTTTCCATACTAAGCACAATTATACAGACTAACATATTCGCACTCAAGAAAAAAGCCATTACAAAGGAGACAAATTACCTAAGTCTGTAGGTGACTAAAGATGTGAAGAAAATTAGTAATGCATCCATATTCACCATTTCTGACAACAGAAATAACCAAAGTTTAGAAACAGAAGAAAAGGTTTTCCTCCACGCAGTATTTCATAAAATTGATAGGCCAGCTCATAGTCCAGGCATGGTGGTACAGAGGCCAAGAGTGCAAAAGGTATCAGATTAAGACGAGACAAACTCATAGCAGATAGGTCCCTTAGATGGCATAAAAATCTGAGAGTGTCTGAGGAGCTCCCTGACCTGGCTGACATTGAAAAAACTTGCTGTGTTTGTTCTGTTTCTGTTAACACTCCCTGAAGCATCCACCACCAAATCCTACCCTTCCCAGCTTACTACCATCACTGTTTGCTGAGGGCTGCACTGAACCACAAGTTCACCTCAGGTTTAGGAGAGGGGGACAGAGGCATAAGCCTGGACACCAGTCAGGAAATCTCCTGAGAAATGCAAGTAGAGAAAGGGAACTTCAAGCAGTTACTACTGGCCACAACAACTGGAGACAGTACATCTGACTGGGTAAGAGACGATCACTGCCTCTCCCAAGAGCTTATCTGCCCTTTCAGCAACCAGCTTTTGCTTATCGAACAGAAGTTTGCAACTTCTTCTTTTTACTCTGAAGTAAAAGTTCAGATACAAAGCTAAGTTTACTTAAGTCAAATAAAGCAACGGTCCTCCTCTGTGTTAGCTTTCTAGAAGTCACATTCAACCCCGATAGCTTCAGGCTCTCTGACACGGTGACTCTTGAACCAGAGCTATGATTGTCCTGCCCTAACATAATGCAAACTCCTGTGAGGAAAACACTTGAGCAAACCTCGAGCGTGAAGATATGAGTGTTCTCATCATCCCTGGTAGGGAGCAACGACCCCCAAACGCAGCCCATGCACGATGCCTTCAGCTCAAGGGGAACCACCACCGCAGCCGGCGGAATGGGGCCTCCACGGCAGCGCCCGGTGCTCCCCAGCACCCACCCACCCATCCAGCGGCAGGCAGGGGGAGGCCGCGGCTTTGCCCACCGCCACGGGCCCGCCTTCAGGCGGGTGCTCAGCCAGGCCAAAGGGTCCCCAACTTCCTCCAGCTCCCCGCAGCAGCAGCCCTGCCCCACACCCCTCCCTCCATTCCGCCTCAGCACTGGAAGGCGTGCCCGCCCCATGGGGGTGCTCTCCCCCCCTCCCTCCGCCCCTCAGCAGTGAATTCTCCCCTCCCCACACCCCACCGCTCCCCCCGAGCAGAGACGAACGTCCCCCACCTCCCCCACCCGACAGCAATGGTCTCTCCCTCACACCCCCTCCCGCGGCTGCCATGGTCCCGCCCTGCCCCTTACCGTAGCGCTCCCGGCGCGGCTGGCGCCCCAGCGCCTCCAGCCCGCCCGGCCCCCACAGCAACACCAGGGCAGGGATCAGCCACAGTCGGAGCCTCATGGTCCGGGCGGAGCTCCCTCCTGCTCCGTCAGCCCTCTCGTTCGCATCCGGTCAGGAAAACTTCACCCTCCGCAGCCCCTCACACCGTACCGGGCCCACCGCCCTCCTGGGCCCGCACCCGGAAGCGCGGCGGCTGCCCGCGGAGCATTGTGGGTACGGGCGGGGCCGCCATCTTGGGCGGCGGGGGCGGGCGCTGACGGGGGTTGGGGCTCGGCCGGAGGCCCAGATCCTCGGAACGGTTGTGGGGCAGTCTGGCCTCAGGGTGACGGGGGAAACGGTACCGCTGCTGCGCTCCCCAGCTGCGGGTGCGCTGTGGGGATGTGAAGCGCTGGGTGCAGCGTTTTGTTCCCCATAAGGGCGCTCGCTCTGGGGACGTCCTCACCACGGCAGCCTTACGGGACCCCTGGGGGGAGCAGAGGCCGGGGAGGGGAGAGGCGCCGTGCTTGTGCAGCCCCTCCTTAGGGTGAGCTCGGGATGTAGGCCTGCCCTGGGGAGCTCCATCTCTTCACCGGCAGAGCGATGTCGCGTTTGCAGCTCGCAAAGGGTAGTTTTCCTCTCAGTCTATGCAGGTGACTTCAGTAGATAACTTTGCTGGGTTTCGTGTGGTTTTCTTAGCGTGACTGAGGATTGTGGTGCTTGGTATAACTAATGAGTGATGGAACCGCATGTCAGGTGTTCCCAAACAGCACTATTTATGGTGATAAAGACATTGGACAACACAGCTGTCCTGTAGTGTGCCAGTTAGTATTTGCCAGAGCTGGCTTGATCTTACCTATTTTCATCTAGCAAAGATGATTGCAAGTGATGTACTCTGCAAAAATGGAGAAAACCCCTCACTGTCACCCATCCTGCTTTTTGCCACACTGCTCATTAGCTAGCGTAGAATATTTAAATGGCTATAAGATGAACAAAATTATCCCTTATTTCATTTTTCCTAGGAACTTAACAACAGACATACTACTTAAAGCAAGAGTTTGCGTCTCCCAGGTTCTCGTCTCCAAAGATAAGAATTATAAGACCACAGTGGGTCTGTTTTATTTGCATTGACTGACTCGCTAATCAGAGATCACATCTTCTTCCTTAGCCAGTCTAAATGTATCTCCTCCAGGAGTTTGTCCATTGGATGATCCTCCAGTGCTTGTAAACTTGTAGCATCCATAACATCCTGTTGCAGGGAGTTCCCCAGTGTAATTGTAGGTATGAAGAATTTTTTTTTTTTTTTTTCAACCTGACATTTCATGACACCATTTTCATGACACCACCCTTCATGCTTTGGAATGGACAGTAAACAATTTTCCTTTCTCTATGCTAGTCATCACTTTATAACCCTTGTGAGATCCACTCTCAGCCTGGCAAGGCTTTTCTTGCAGGCTGACAAGTCCAAGTGAAATTTAGTTGCTCTTTCGAAGGAAGGTGTTTGTTGCTACTTTATGAGCTTTACCAGTTCTCTTTGTGGTGGTGGAACTGGAACTGCATACAGTATTCAAGGTAGGGGTATGCAGTAGGATTAGAATGTGGCACAGCAGTATTCCTTATTTCTAAATGTTTCTAACATTCAGTGTGCTGATTATCTGCACTGAGCTGCCATCATCCTACAAAGGACAGGAAACTTCCAGAATCTCACTCCTGAAGCGGTCATGGGCAGTTCAGGCACCATGATTCTGCATGTAATGTAGAGCTGTGTTTCCCCATGTGCATTGCTTTGCATCTATGTGTATTCACCACCATCTATCATTTTACTGCCAGTCACTGAAGGCTCAATTCAGTTGCCCATATGTAGATGTCTGGTGCTATTTCAGATGACCCAGGGTGTTTTACCAAGGCTTCAGGAGAGCATGGGTCTCTCAGCTCCTGTGCCAGCACCATTAAGGTGTCTCCTATATTGTAGAGCCCCAAGTATTGAAAGTCCTTTCTGCAGGTATTCTCAGCCACACCTTTTCTTTCCTTCCACGAATAACATGATTGTCATCAGCAAGCTTTGTCTCATCACTCCTCACCTCCTTATTCAAATTATTTATGAATAAGCACAGAGATGGGATGGAGCACTAGTGACTTCCTTTCACTGTGAAAACTCTCTTTTAACCACGTTTCAGTCCATGTAGGGACCTTCTGTTTTACCACATGGTTCCTTAGTTAAAAGTCTTTCAGAAATCTCAGCAAACCGTATCTTTCCAATCCCTCTTATCCAAGTGCTTGCTGACAGCTGCAGAAAATTTCATACCAAGTTTATATGGCAAGACTTTACTTTGCAAGCAAGTTGATAAAACCCTTTTTCCCTAGTAAATCCTATCTGTCCATGTATGCCCTAATTCTTGTTGCTACTAACCTGTGCAGAACAGGTGTCAGTGTTAATGGTCAGTAGTTCTCTGGCTTTCCCCTAGAAAGATTTTTTAAAAATACTGTAACATTTTATACAATCCAATCTTTTTATGCCAGGGAAGTTTTAAGCAAGAATTTAAACTACAGTTAGAATTTGAGTTATTGTTTATACATTTAATTCATAAACCTTTTATTAAATCATCTCAGTTTGAAACAGATCAGGGAGAAGGCTGAAGTGCTCCAGCAGGGCAGCACAGACACAGGAAGTTCTCTTAGGTTTGGCCTTATCATCTCTCACTGCTGCTTTAATACCCAGTTCAGTGGGTGGGTTTCAGAACCTAGCAAGCTCTTGCACTTGGTACACCAAGGTTATTGAAATGCTCAAATCTTCTTGAAAAAGATCCATTGTTGTGTTTTATATCTTTTATAACTCCTTCCTTTGATGTCATTCATGAGTTCTATCCTGACCTTCTGAGGCTTTTCTTTCCTTCCCAGAAGTCTTACTTCAGTTAGTCTTCCCTTGTGTGTCATTATACCCCTTTCTGCACTTTTAAATATATAGTATTCCCATTCTGAAGTATCTAATATAACCTTTTTCTCTGCCATGTCTTAATTCTAGTGATGTTCCTGTTTTTGATCTCTGCTGAGTACAGAGTTGAGATGTCAGGGAGCTGGTACACCATCAGCTTTCCAAGATCTCTTTCCAAACTAAACAAGTGCTCATCATTGTATTGGGTAAAGTTTATACTCGGCATACCTAAACATAAATTTTCATTTCTGATTTATCAGATGTCATTCGATATTGCAGGATCTTTCAGCAACTCTTAGGATCCACTTTGAATGGAGCTTCTTGGAATACTTGTGTTTTATCTTCAGACTCTCTCAGACTACATATGAAGAAGAAATCCTTCCCTGTGATGGCGGTGAGGCCCTGGCACAGGCTGCCCAGAGAAGCTGTGGCTGCCCCCTCCCTGGCAGTGCCCAAGGTCAGGTTGGATGGGGCTTTGGGCACCCTGGCCTAGTGGAGGGTGTCCCTCCACTAGCAAGGGGGTGGAACTAGATAGTCTTCAGATGTTCCTTCCAACACAAACCGTCCTGTGACTCTGTGATTCTATGATATTTATCCCTATTTTCAGGTCATATATTGAACACCAGAGGTCCCAGTACAGATCCATTTTTTAATTGATGGGTGGGCAATATGTGCTAGGGAGCCTGCTTTGGCAGGGGGGTTGGACCCGATGATCTCTCGAGGTCCCTTCCAACCCCTACGATTCTGTGATTCTGTGATCTCTTACTGGTTTGTGACTTGTCAAAGCAAGATATAGAAAGCCAAGTAAAAGGTTTCATATTTTGTTATCACTTGAATTTTCTCACTGAGTATGTTTATTTCTTCCATTTACTTCTTATCTTACAAGGAGACCTTAACAGCAAAGGTTGATTACTAGTAAATATTTTTAGGCTCATTGACTGTGATTCGTGTTTTGACAGAGCCCATCACAATGGAGCTGTTAGATTAAGGTGTTTAGACAATATAACAGCAAAAGAGTAAATAGGAATTAGGAAAAGTGTAATTGATTTAGCAGTAGTGTTTATTCCACATTAATAACAATAATTTATTTTACTTGGTATCAGTGTTTTGATGGCATGTCTGGCAGTGATCTTTTTAAAAGATTTCTGTAGACAAACATACCATCTTCTGTGCAGAACAGGAGCATTTTGGAAATGCTGATTGACAGAAATGCATTCTTCTCTTCTCCCATTAAGGAATTTGGCCACTTTATTAATGTGATTAGGGCTTCAATATAGGATATGATTTGGAATAAATGGTAAACAGCATATAGTGTGTTTTGGTGAGGAATAGCACAAGTACAGTGCATTAAATAATAAAAAAGAATTGAATAAATGCAGCCAGTAAAATGTGTTTTCCCATGTTAATAATAAAAGCTGGAGAAGTACAGGGACAGCTAACCCTGCTCAGAAGAAGAGTTCCTTTAAGAACAAGCATTTGATAAAAGAGGTTATCCCACTAACCAGAGTGATTCCTAGAATACACAATGTAATAATTTGCTTAGAAAGGGAGGTAGATTTTGTGGCAGGCCCTAGAGGGGGATGGAGGATTACCTTTGTTTTATGAATGTTTGAATAGTCAATGATGCCCTGAGGAAAAAGGCCTGATCTTGGTTCTGAGCTGGAGAGATAAGCAGAGCCCCACCCCACCCTTGCAGACTGTATAAACCTGCATATTTTCCCATGGGAATTATTGGAACCCCTATTGCTTGTGGCTTTTGGATCTAAGTTGGGCGAAGTCCTGGGAAGCATGGTGATTTATAAGGAGTGTTCTTCCTTTGGGAGGAGGATGGAATGAATGTGTTCATAAGTCTCTTCCACTTCATGAGCTTCTGCAAAAAATTTCCTTAAAAGCACTTTTGAGTTTCTCAAAGTAAAATAACCTCCAAAACATGGATAAAAACCCAACAGGAAGGCTTTGTGTTTGTTTAGTGCTAGGGAAGATGGGATCAGATAGCAAGAGCAGACCCACAGGAGTTAACAGACAAGAACGAAGACTGGCATACTCCTTGATTGCTGAGGTTAAGACCTCTCCCTCTTGCTGATTGAGACTGCTCTGATGAATGAGATCTGGGCTTTTGTGGCATACCAGTTATGTACTGTTCAAGGAAAAACTGTAGAAGTTCCTAGAACTCCTCCCTTCCTCACCCTTTTCTTTTTGTTTCCTCCTCTGTTTTCTGTCCTCTAAGTCATCTGACTCAGCCTCCTCTCTTTTATCTCCATAGATGTTTGCCCTCCCATACAGTCTTTCATTACCCTGAAGGCCTCACCCTCACATAGTGCTGTTTGGCCCATTGTCACTTTCTAAATATGTATAAAAACATTCCACATTAAGGATCCAGCAGTTTACAGGATTAATAGTCTTTTCCTATTTCCCCTACCTAGTCAGCAAGACAGAACCTTGGCTGCAACTCTTGAACTCTACATATTCCATTAGTTTCTTACTAAAGGGAACTTTGATGGCCTTCTGTGGTCTTCCAGGACTACACTGATACACTGCAGCTGCTCTGCTGGTTTTGAAATCTGCTATTACTGCAGTATGAAGGAAGGCAGAGAAGCCAACATGAGAGAGCTTTTTAAAGGCAGAAACAACCTGAATTTGTTTTTCGTAACAGTGAGTATGTGTTCTCCATAACCATGTGAACACAAAATGCTTTTCTTCCCTGAAGCGTATCACAGTTAATCTTCCTAGGGAGGGGATATACTCTTGCCAAGTTAGTTCCTGTTTCAGTCTTTTCCAAATCCACAGGGAAATTGTCCCTATTTTCTGACACAGAATGGTCCCCATTCCTGATATCTGCCAGGAGATGGTGCTGCCAGTCTTCTGTCTGTTTTTTTCCAATTCTTAGGGAAGGTGGCACATGTTTCAGTAGAATTACAAGTATACATAATGAAGATACTTCTGCCATCTGACTGGTGCACTTTCGTCCTAATAGGGACCTTAAGGGAAACAGAAAACACCTTCCATATTTAAAGTTTGCTGCTGTCCTAATTAGAAGTGGATTTACATATTTAATATCTATCTGATATCAATGACAAAGACATTCTGGAGTTTTCTGGAGTTTTCTAGTATTCCATACCTGGAAGATAAATATAAACCACTCATCTTTATAATTTTGTGAGTAGTTTCACACCTGCCTTTCTCACCCTTACAGACATCTCTGGATACACCCTGGCAAGGTGATTCATGCTTTCACAGCCATCCTAGCCCTGTTCAGAGAAACAGAGCTTTAACACAGCTTAAAATGGAAGCAGGATGTGGTTTCAAATCACATCCTAGATTACTTTTGGTAGTTTAGGCAGTTCTGCTAACATCAGTGCTGATACGACCGAGTCGTGTGGCCCCTGGTTCCACTGTACAGAGTCCACAGAATTTGGCATGGAAAGACCTTGCAATATGTAATGTAGGGGCACATTCTATTCTGTTTCATAGAATCACAGAACAATTTGGGTTGGAAGGGACCTCAAAGCCCATCTAAGCCCAACCTGACATTGAACACTGTGGCAAGTGCATGTTCATGGCTCATGTTGAGCTTCTTGTACACCAACAACCCTAAGTCCTTCTCCTCAGCGCTGCTTTCAGTCTGTTCTCCACCCAGCCTGTAACTGTGCTTGGGATTGCCCTGACCCATGTGCAGGACCTTGCACTTGGCTATGTTGAACTTCATGTGGTTTGCACAGGCCCACCTCTCAAGCCTGTCCAGGTCCCTCTGGATAGCATCCCTTCCCTCCAGGGTGTCGACTTAACATGCTATGACAAATTAAAGCATTGAATGCTTTGCAATCTGCATTACAAAGAAAAAGGAAAGGAGTGGGTTAGAGGCTGTGCTGGAATGGGTCCATGCCTTCTAGGTTGTTTATTTTTTCAAGATCTCAAATAGAGAGCAATTCATGGAATAATGGAATGTAGCATCAGATTTTGCTTGGCATTTCTCAGTAGACCTGTAGTGGACCACACTTATGAATGTGGTGGCATCACTTGAGTGTTGCTTGAAAACGGACAAATGCCACAGCCAAGCAATTAAGACTGTACATTTCCTAGCATTCCATGAGAAAGACAGGAGCACAGAGCCTCTTGCAGTACCAGGTGCTCTTGAAAAAAATCTGCTGTGATGGGATGTTGCAGTGATTCTCCTGTACAATGAGAAGTTGTGAGTGTGTCTCAGTTTTCCCCTGGGTACCTGTCGGGGAAGACAGCAGGCCTGCTAGCAGCCTAGCACTCTTCTCCCAAGATTTAGGCCCTGACAATATTCTTCTGTTCCCATGAGAAAGGAAAAGTTACTCATGCTCTGAGGAGCTTAATAATCACATTCTCAAAACACAGCGGCCTTGTTGATAAGGATTCAGGCTGCCCTAAACCAAGAAGCAGTTATGGGAAGGTATTTGGGAGTAACGGAACATGTTAGGTGCCAACCATAACAAGAGGGTCAAAACAGCAGGTGTGTGGATACTTTTAGGCATTAAAAGTAAATAACGATATTGAGCTGTAAGACAGGTTTATCAGAACTCGTTATAATTACTAACCAATCAATACGGTGTGAACAGTGTGTGTAACCAATTAGCAGTTTTTTAGCTTACCATGTTTGCAGTAAAAAAGCTATATAATCTGTGTGATTTCACCCAATAAAATGGCTTCACCTAAAATTCATCTCAAATTGCGTGTTGCTCTCTGCCAGTCGCCACAGGTACCATCTTTAACACTCGATGCTCAGAAAAGAACAGGACAAAATGTAGAAGAAATTCTGCTCTCCTGTAATGATCTGGGGGCTTTGCAGCAGTAGGAGAGGGCAGATTTACCCTAACTTGCACCACTGGCTGAATGAACCCATCCACCCCAGAAAAGGAGAAATGCAAGGAGCTGTTTGCTGAGCTGGTGCATCCCTCAGTGGCAACAAGCTACCAACCTGTTCCAAGGTCTCATTCTCATTATTTATTTTTGGCCCTGTCAACTCAATGGTGTCGTAGCTGCATGTGAAGCGTTACTGCTCCAGGCTAGCAAGTATTTCACACTCTGCAGAGGGGTAAGTGACTGCACTGAGCTGGAAAGCTGGATCCAACTCCTCAGTTCATTCTCGGACAGAGTAGTCCTGCTGACGATGTGAGCAAGACCAAGAGGGTTTACTTTTAAGTCACTTCTTTGCAAAGAAGTTTACCAAACATCTTGGGTCTATCAATCCAACATGTAAGGTCCAGGGACTTGAGAATATGAGAACTACATGACGTGTATGCCCAGAGAAAAGGAAATCTCTGTGAGCAGGCTCCATCAGGGACACCGATTCACCACTGCAAGTGGGCCTGCATGTGTCTTTGACTTGCAGACTAGCTACTGATGTCAGGTTTGGGCACACCAGCTGCCTCCCTTCGTCTAGCAGCCAGGGTTCAGATTACCCAGACTGGCCATGCTCATGATGGAGCTTTGATGCAGGACCCACACTTGAACTGCTTAAGACCTATATGTGATTTGAGAGTCACCTGCCCAACAGCTGAGATTTCAACCGTTGTTTTTATGTCTTGGTATTTCTGTGCCTTTGATCCCACATTTTTATGGTGCCTCATTTCTATCCCCACTGCAAGGTTTTCAGTTCCATATGCTGAAAATGTGACTCATCCAACTGCCACTCCCCAGCGCTACCTGATTACCTCCTCTGTGATGTGCGCACCAGCTAGATCGGATGTAGGCCACACAAAAGGAAGGCAGAGAGAAGTGTACTTCCAAGGGACGCTTCTGCCTCAGGAGAGTGCTGTTAGAAGGCAGGTTCTCCTACTACAGCTGTGCAGGTCATCATCCTTCCCCTGGCCTAACTGGAGAGCTTTGGTTGGAAATATACTCCGTGTGATGGCAATAAAAAGCCTTGAGAGATCTGTCCTGAGGGTTAGAAAATACGCCACTGAGCTATCTTATTCATTGAGCTGTGACTTGGATTGCACTGGTAACACAGCTGTGCCATCATATGGCTCTTGGGAACACTTTGGTGATTCTGTAATCACAAATGTCAAACTGGGTCAATAATCTCCAAATAGTTTGGGCCTCTGAAGTATAGTCAACTCTCAAAAGTTACTGTACCCTGTGATTAAAATTTTACTTGAAAACATTTTTTCATGGGGTTCTGCGGAACCTGTATTGGTGGCTCATGTGGCACAGTAAGGAAACCACTGGCCAAAATGCTTCTTCAACTGTAAGTAGCTCAAGGTTCCTCTGCAGAAGTGAGGTGACCTTCAGCCAAGTCTCTTCTTTGTCTGTGTGAATTGGTTTTCCAGTGGTAGATCATGGATGTTGTTATACATTAAGTATGCAATGTAAGTGCCAAGTATTCATAGTTATCAAACACCTAAAGCACCAAAGTAAAAGAACTGGGCAACAACCTGAAAATAAGCAGTGCCAGACCTGGTTCCAAGTGGTTTTCTTAGAGACAAGAGACAATTTTTTTTTTTTAATGAAAAGTGAGATTGATACTAAGAGCTGCTGTTTCTCATGTGTGATGGCATAGTGTTAATGGTGAAGAACTGTTAGGCAGGAAGTTTTGAAGGTCCCTAAAGAGAAAGCAGGCACAGAGTTTACTGCAAAGCTGGGACTGAAACTCATACTCGGTTATCACTCTTTTAACGCTTTTGATCTCAAAAGAATACTGCTTTATATTTAACCAGGGATCTTAATATGGCTGTTTGTAAATGAAAGTATTTTTGCACTTGAGGGGAAAGATGATAAAGGGAGTGTTTGAGTAAATGTCTGTTCTGAGCAAATGCCTAGTAGTTAAGATAGTAGGTAAACAGCACAGTAATCAAAGGACTCAGATTCTTTTGAAGTACCTGAGGAAATGCGTGACAAATATAATCAAGAATGCAGTTCAAAGGATATAGTTCATATCTCTAAGACACACACAGAAGGCCTGATTCTGATCTCATGCTACTTGTATACCTGGCTTCAGCTGCATCCAACTTACTCTGCTGTCATAAACCAGCAGTGGGCAACTGTTGCTGCTTTCTCTAGGACTCTCAGAAAAGCTGACCCCATGGGCAAAGAAGGACTCTGAAACAGGCTGTAAAGAGGGCCTTGAAAGGTGAGGAGGTCCAAGAAAAAAATTAAGAATTGAACTCTCCAATGCTGTCAGAGTTCTTGGAGTTGTCCCCTTGATATCTCCTTCTACCATGCCTTTCCTTTTCCCTTTGAGCGTTACAAAAATGTTCCAGTTTGACCAGTTAAATGGTGCTGAGTATAGTTTGTCCTTTCTGTATTTGTAATTAAACTGCACTGAACTCTGAGGTACATCCACAGTTTATTTCGTTGGCTGGTGTTTTTTTCCCACTTAGTTGTGTTCTTCACAAATACAGATAGCAAAATGGAGTGAAAGGGGTGAATAGTTTTGTAGAGTCAGGGTCTACAGTTGTTCCAATTCCTGACTCCCCAAAGACAGCTGACTGAGAAAAAACAGACACAGGGGTAACACTTGTGATGGAATACCGTGGGCCTCCACTTACCTTTCACACAGGAGCTGGTGTTCTCAATACAACCTCTTGGGCAGCAGTGTCTGCATCATAAGGCCTCTAGGCTCTAATAACGATGGTCATGCCTGCTGGGTCTCTTCGTCAGGGCTACAGCCAGCATCTACCATCTGAACAGGCTTTTCCTAGTTGGAATTAGTAAGATAAGGAGACTGTCCCTTGTAAATTTAAAAATCCTTTTTGTCCAAGAGCCAGTTCTTTGTCTTTTGATTAGCATCGTTGCTGGAGCTAGTGTAAGCAAGGATATGTGGCTACTTTTTGTTGATGCAGTGATACTAAGATTAAAGACAACATCACTTTCCAGGACCTTTTACAAACACTAAAATGATTAGAACAAAATTAAACCAGTTGAATTGTAGTGTGTTGCTGTTGGACATGTTTTCTCATTTACCACAGCTGATACAAATCCAAGTCTTTTTCCCTTAGGAATACAAATTATTGGCTTTTATTAGTATCTGAGTAATAGCAGTCTCAGGTGTAATTCACCATAACCCTACTCTTCAGAATGCAGTGGTAATTCACCAAGAATGAAAACACCACCACTGACTACACAAACCTATCTGCACTTACCAGCTTTTGCATTACAGGGTCTAAAGTAAAAATATGGTTTTATTTTTATACAAGCAGTTAAGCTCTTGAGAGAAAACCAGCTAAATTGTTTATTTAGGATCAAATAAGTATAGTGGCAGCATTTTAATACAGGATAAGTCTAATGTATCTGTGTGTTAGTGGATGTGATGGTTTAGCCCTGGCCGGAAGCCAGATGCCCACCAAAGTCAGTCTATTGCTCCCCTTCTTAGTTGGACAGGAGAGAAAATATATATCAAGAGGCTTAGGAGTCAAGATAAGGACAAAGAGAGATCATTTTATCAGCAACGAGACGGGCAAAACAGACTCAACACAGAGTGAAGGAAAAACTACTCTAATTTATTGCACTACACTAAAAAGAACAGTGAAAACCGGAGTCAGGAGCACAACCAAATCTTAAACAAAATGCAACCAGATCTTAAAACACACGTTCCCCACACCACTCCTTTCTTAGCAGACTTTAGTCAGGGTTTATTTGCTCCCTTCTTCCCTCCCATTCGCAGTACGGGGGGACAGGGACTGGGGAAAATGGGGTTCTCAGTAGCACCTTCCCCCCACCCCTCTGTTCTAAGCAGACTTCCCTTTAGCCATGATTTTACTCCCTTCTTCCCTTCCTGCTCGCAGCACAGGGTGGGGCAGGGACTAGGAAAAAATAATGGGGTTCCCGGTTACTTCTTCATGAGCTGTTTCCTTTTCCAGATCTTAAAACACCTCTACCTCTCCCCCCACTCCCTTCTTAGCAGACTTCACTCTAGTCATGATTGCACTCCCTTCCTCCCTCTGATCACAGTGCAGGGGGGCAGGGACTGGGAGATGGGGGCTTTGGTCAGTTCCTTGCAAGTTGGTTTCCTTCTCGGCCGGGGAGGGGGCGTTCATTCCACACACACACCCTCCCCCTGCTGCACCGTGGGGTCCCACCCACAGGAGACAGTCCTCCACGAACTTTCTCCAACGTGAGTCTCTTCCCCCAGGGCTTTATCTCTTCATCAGCTGCTCCGCCTGGATCCCTGCTGTGGCGGGCAGCCATAAATCACAATGTCTCTCAGTCCCAGTCTTCCATGGGGTCACCAGCCTCTCCCCAGCAGACCTGTTTTGGCGCAAAACTCTCTCTGCTCATCTCTGTGTCTCTGATTCTCTTCATGGGCTGCAAGTGCTGGCAGGGGGTCACAACGTAGGGTCACAGTATCCTCTCTATTTCTCCACCTGGGCCATCCAGCGTGGAGCCCCTCCACGGGCTACAGGTGGGGTCTCGGCCTTTTCCATGGGGGTGGTTTCTCCACGGGCTGCGAGGGGGCATCTTTCTCTCTGGCACCTGGGGCGCCTCCTCCCCCGCCCTCCCCGGCCTTGGTGTCGCCACAGCTCGTTACATCTCTTCACTCCCTTCTCCGGTGGCAAAATGCAGCTGCTCAAAGGTTGTTTTCTCCTATATGTGATTCTGGAGGTGCTATGGCTTTGAATTGCTTGTTGTTTACAGTTAGGCTGGCAGAAAAACTGTAACTGCTACTTACAAAAACCATCTCAGCAGCACAGCTACACAAAACTGCAGCAGTGGATTAGTGAGAACAACTGCTTATGTTAAAGTTTTTAATGCTATGTAGAGTATTAGGACTATTTAGCATTGAGTGTTACAATGGCAAGGCCCTGAGGAACCTGTAACTTTGAAGTTAAACCGGCTCTGAGAGGGGAGTTGGACCAGGTGAATTCCAGAGTTCCCTTCCAGCTTTAATAACTTAATGACTCTAAAGCATTAGTGAAACTGGGTATTAAAATATTTGCCATGTTAGGGCTGACAATGTTGTCTAATGATAAGAGAAATGCAGGTGTGATGTTAAGCTATAAAAAAATTATCATCAGTAAAGTATAAAGCCATAAATTGATGTCTGTATTTTATAAATGTGTGTACAATTCGTGCAATGTACAGAACAGATTAAATATGACCTGGTTTTTGAAGATCTCTACAGGTATATTATTTGTCTTGTTCTTATTAATGCAAAGATATCGTGTATGTGATAGTAGAGTAAACCTGAGTAATTTTTCATGTATAAGCTTATTAGACTTTTACTTTGTTGTTTTTACTGTGGAAGCCTGTAGTATTTCCTATAATAACTTAAACAATGTTCAAATGAGCCATTTTAAAATTTAAATTTAATTAAAGAATGGGTATTTAACTGGGAATTGTCCGTGTTTCAGCTGGAATAAAGTTAATTTTCTTTCTAGCAGCTGGTGTAGTGCTGGGTTTTGGATTCAGGATGAGGATAATGTTGATAACACATTGGTGTTTTCAGTTGTTGGACAGTTGCAATGTCACTAGGCAGTTGTAGTGTCTACACCAAGTCAAGGACTTTTCAGCTTCTCACGCCCTGCCAGGTGCCCAAGAAGCTGTGAGAGCACAGCCAGGACAGCTGACCTGACTGGCCAGAGGGATGTTCCCTGCCAGAGGGCATCATGCTCTGTATGTAACCAGGGAAGCGAGCTGGGAGGTGGGATCACTGCTCAGGAACAGCATTGACTGGTTGGGCATTGGGTAGTTTTCCCACGTGGTGAGTAATTGCATTCGTGCATTTATATTAATGATATTGTGGTGTAGGGTAGCATACTGTAGCATAACATTATTATTGCCTTCTTTTGTTATCCTATTAAATGGTCTTTGTCTCAACCCCAGAGTTGTGTTTTTTCTGTTCTCCCCACGCCCTGAGAGGAGAGGGGTGAGCGAGTGGCTGCTCAGTGCTTAGCGTCCAGTGACACTGTTCTTATAGAAGTATACAAGAACATACAGCAAAGAGGTGTTTATCTTCAAGGATCTATACATTTATTTCTGTTTTTCCAGACAATGTGACCAGTAATTACTGTGTTGAATGGGGTTTCTAAACAGTCTTCACCTAGGATGTCACAATCAAAGTAATGTATGTGGTGCCAAACTTGAACATTTTTCTGTTCCCGTTTGGGTCCCGAAATCTGGGTGACGCAAAGGGCACAAGTTGCTCAGAGAGCTGCAGCCTCACAGCTGCTCGCGTGGAGCTACTGGCATGGGTTCAGCCTAGGTCCTTAGTAACCAGAAGTTGTTACCATCTGATTATAGCTAATTTCCAAAATGAAATGAGTCAGTCTTCTGCAAGCAGACATGCTCATGTCTCACAAATAAATAAATACATACATACATACACACACACAAATGCATATAAAACATACACAATATAATATTTATAAATAAAAATATATTTGAGAATACAACTGAAACTAGCTGGGATACTGCTCATTATTTCCCCACCCTTCTACTTTCCATGAATAGAGTTATAATTTTAAAGTGTGGATTCCAAATACTCTTGGCTTCTCAACTGAAAGAAATAGGAGTCTTGCCCTAGATTGTTTCATTTTAGTAATTTAAACTTTTTAGTGAACTAATTTTCTGTGGGTAATTATCAGATCATCTTGTTTGTTGTATTAATCCCATATTCTCCCATTTCTTTGATTACAGGCATCAATACCAGGACATTTCATTCTGGAACACTACAGAAAGTAGCCTCCCACACAATAAAGCACAGGAAAACTGAAAACAAGGTTTGCCTTTTGATGCTTACAATTGTTTTTTAACCCTAAATCCAAATGCAAAGGTAGGAAGAACTTTGGACCATACAGGATACAGGAAAATTGTAGTAAGACATGTTTGCTTACCATGCTGGTGTTCTCCTAGGGTCTCATTTGGACTGATGGTTCTGCTAAGGACACCAAGGTTCCTTCTTTGATGAAGATCACATGTTTTTGTCTTTTAGATACAACTCTTCTTTTTTGTGCAGTTTATTTTGAGTCTTGAGAGCTTCCACTCCTAGAAAATATTGCTCCTAAAGGGTCTTCATCATGCAGCCCTAATGAGTGTGTATCTGGTATCACTAACTTTAAGCCAGCATCAACATTACAAGACCAGACCCAGAATCCAGTGCAAACCAAATAAACCTGCCTTGAGTCTGACAAATAGGAGTGTCCAAAAAGTCCCCATACTCAGGTTTTTGTTACATAACCAAATTAGTCCAACATAATCTGCATTGACACAGGGAGGGGTAGTCTCCTGGTCTCTCCTTCCACGCTTTTCTCTTGTTGCAGAACCAGGCTCTGTGTGGGTAAGCACAGGTTGGAGAAGGCAGAATCACTAGGTTGGAAAAGACCTATGACATCATCGAGTCTAACCATACCCATCCTCTACTAATCCATATCTCTGAGCACTTCATCTACCTGGGTCAGTGACTCACCCCCCTCCCTGGGCAGCCTGTTCCAAGCCTGATATCCCTTTTGGTGAAGAACTTTTTCCTAATGTCTAACCTGAACCTGCCCTGGCACAGCTTCATGCCATTCCCCCTCGTC
Source organism: Porphyrio hochstetteri (assembly GCA_020800305.1). NCBI lineage: Eukaryota > Metazoa > Chordata > Aves > Gruiformes > Rallidae > Porphyrio > Porphyrio hochstetteri. The sequence goes on from CM036907.1 coordinate 109,573,205, forward strand.
CTGCCACCTATCACTTGGGCAAAGAGACCAACCCCCACCTCTCTACAACCTCCCTTCAGGTAGTTGTAGGTGGTGATAAGGTCTCCCCTCAGCCTCCTCTTCTCCAGGCTAAGCATCCCCAGCTCCCTCAGCTGCTCTTCATAAGGCTTGCACTCCAGCCCCTTCACCAGCCTGGTTGCCCTTCTCTGGACTCGCTCCAGGACCTCCATGTCCTTCTTGTAGTGAGGGGCCCAAAACTGAAGTAGTGAGAAGTGCCCATCTTTGTATCTGGTTTTGCATTCAAGCTGCCCGATGCCAGCCTAAGGGAGGCACTAGGGGCAAGCACAGATGACACAGCAGGTTTTGGGGGCAGTATGGATTTACCAGGGACTAAACTGACCACATAACTGTGGCTTCAGAGGGATCCTCTGGAGCGTGTATCCAGTGCAGGAGCTGATCGTCAGTAGGGGACACAGCCCAGGACAGGATGCCATGGGAGCAGCAGGTATCCATAAGCATAGTCTTTGGCTTCTAATTTGGAAGGCTCAGACTGATGCATTTAATCCTGCAACATTGTTTAAAAGCCACTATAGTGGTTTTAAGCCAAGGATCTTTGAAATAAGAAAACAAGCAAACAAATTACTACTGGCAAATAAGAGTTTTGTGAGTGGGTGGATGCAAGTGAATATGAAAGCTGAGTGACAAGGAAGAAAAACAAAGAAAAATACATCAAACTACATCTGCTAGTTACTTTTCTCTCAATAAGGTAGGTCTCTGAGGCAGTTTCCCTGAACAACCATCTCTATTCCGTGTGGAAAAGGAAAACATGGAAAAACTTCACAAGCAAGGGGAAAGACAAGTGGCAACAGACAGAAAATATGCTGTTAAATGTAAGATTTTGAAATTTCAGTAATTTCTTCCACAAAGGGTCCTCAGGAGTCAGGCTTTCCTCATTTCTAAATGTAAAGTTAAACTTTCTTCATTATCAGAGTGTTTTTCTTATTATCCAGTAAGATATTTATAATCCACATGTATTATTTATATTTCCTTGAAGATTTTTTTTCTTATTATCTGTTTTAGAAATTGAGATTACTCTGCATAGGAAAATACTTTGGGAAGAAGAATGCATGGCATGGAAAACAATCAACATTCTTGTATATTGTCCTTGTCTCTGGCTCCACATTTGACAAGTTGGAGATAGCTCTTCCTTTGTCCCACATGAAGTTAAAAGTGCTGATTACCAGTGACAAAGGAACATGGGACCGGTCCAACCTTTTACATCCAAGTAAGTAAACATGTAGTAGACACTGACTTCACAAGGCTCTAGAAAAGGTTTAAATGTAGCCCAAAAATCTGGGCTATAAAACAGGTTTTCAACATCTGTAACACAAAATACTTACAGAAAAAGACTGGAAGTCACAAATTAAAACAAAACAAAACAAAAAAAAGCCACAAGAATAGGTCAGGAGAGATTGGGCACTGCAGAGCCCTAGGCTTCTGCAGTAGTAGAAAGTACACGACATAAAGTTCCAGCAACAAGCACTCCACTCGCTCACAGGGAAGGAAATAAAATTTACAACAGTGCTACCAAAATGGCTCTGAGAGGCAGATTCCTCCCTGGGTCTGTTGGCTAGTTGAATGTCTGTTTAGTATTTGCAGATCAGAGTTGTGGAGAATCTCAAGAGTAAACCTTCACTTTTCAGACAACAGGGTGGTTTTCTGTAGTTTTCCATCAAAACAGCAGTGGTGTTTTATTGGTCAGTGTATTCTGCTTTTAAAGCTCTTTATCTTCTATACCTTAACTTCTTTTCACCCAGATAAAAGTCTTTCTAAGTGCATTCTTGTAACCCATTCTCATCAATTTGCAACCAAATTCCCTCCCGCTCTACACTGCTCTGGAATGGCCTCACCTCGAGCACTGGGTGCAGGTTTGGGCACAAAATATTGGAGAGTGTCCAGAGGAGGGCAATGAGGATGGTGAAGGGTCTGGAGGGGAAGTCTTACCAGAAGAGGATGAAGTCCCTTGGTTTGTTCAGCCCAGAGAAGAGGAGGCTGGGGGGGAGATCTCATCATGGTCTGTGGCTTCCTGACAAGGGGGAGCGAAGGGGCAGGCACTGATCTCCTCTCTTTGGTGACCAGTGACAGAACCTGAAGGAACGGCATGAATCTGCCACAGGGGAGGTTTAGGTTGGGTGTTAGGAAGAGGTTCTTTACTGAGAGGGGGGTCAGGCACTGGAACAGGCTCCCCAGGGAAGTGGTTACAGCACCGAGCTTGACTGAGTTCCAGAAGCATCCGGACAATGCCCTCAGTCCCATGCTCTGACTTGGCTGGGCCTGTGTGGAGCCAGGAGTTGGACACAATGAGCCTTATGGGTCCCTTCCAGCTCAGGATATTCTATGTTATATTATGGGGTTTTGGTAGGTGGTTTTGTTTGTAGGTACCACGTGAATAATGTTAATAAAGAATGATATGGATAGGATGTATGAGGTGGGAATAGAATTGCACATGCCTGTTAATTAGTAACATATATTTCAAAGACATGTCCAGTGATAATGTTGTGCATTATCTAAGTGCTGATTCCAAAATTCCTAATATCCCAGATAAGATCTGACACAGCATGACCACAGGCTCCCTGGCTGAGGGAGAGCAGTCAGCTCGAACCTGATTGAAGAAGTGATGGGAAAAGAAAATTGGCAAATGGTCAGGGAAGAGTTTATGTGCAAAAAAAAAAAAATCCTTTGGATCAGGGCAGCCAGGTCATGGCCAATTTATGAACAACAGTAAAAAGCCATCTTAATTTAGCTAGCTATGCAGGCAGTGATTTCACACCTTGGTGTAAGTTGGCACAGCAAGCCCATGTCATTTGTGTACGAGGCATGATAATGTAGAAAGAGTCAGCACAGTGCTGCGCTTCCAAAATCCTGTGGACGATTGCACGAGGTACTATTAAAACAGGGCATAGAGTGTATTACCCCTGCAACTTCTCTGAGCTGTTCTTCTCAAATCTTGCTAACACTTACCCATCAGCTGCGTTAGGCAGATGTCTCATGCAGCTGAGAGAGCAGTTCTGAATTCCCCACAGAGCAGACTGCAAGTCAGTTCTGAGGGTTTCATCTCAAAGAGCATCATAAACATAGAAGACTCTATGGCATTCAGTTAATGAGTGCTTGCAAGGTGATGGAATCAGGAATATCAGGCTTGCTTCGTTACGCTGAGATGTGTTTTCCATATTTTTGTTATCCTCATTGTCAGTCATGTGCTTGCATGACTAGCTGGGGAATCAGAGACAGCTCTAATGGAAAAGAGAAATTAGGTCATCTGGTCCATCCTCACTGCCAGGGCATGACTGTTCCCTGCAGTGTATCACTTCCCACACAGTTATCTTTCCAACTGTCTTTTGTAAGATGGAAATGCAATTCGGCGTCCGACTTGGCTATGATTACCAGAGCTTTTGAGGACTTTTTATTTGGACAAAAACACTTAATGAGATACCCAGCACTAACAATTTAAAATATATTTCAAAGAAAATAAAGCAAATCTCATAAACTGATTCTCAGTAAAAACTTTTTAATAGAAAAATTGTGCAATATTTGGGATAATTGGGGATGCTGTTTTCATTCGGACAGGAAATAGTTTCTGTGACTCAATTCTACAAATTAAACAATAGGTTTCCTGCTAAAGAATCAAAGAACTAGTTCAGTAAGCAGCTTAGGAAGCAGCCAGTACTCGTGATGCTCTGAGCACACTCTCATCAGAAGACTCAGCACTAGTGCTAGCTGACTGTAGGAGTTCCAGACTGCCTTGATATTACTCCAAGTGCTTGGAACCCCATCCTTCAGAACATCTCAGCCTCAAGCACTCTGACTGAACAGAGCAGGATTGGTTCATTAAGGAGAAAAGTTAACAAACATCAATGTAAAAACAGTGATAGATTTTACACCCAAGGAAATGGCAAACTACTTCCCTTTCGGCATCTTTAGTGATACTAGCTCCCATCCTGCCTGCAGATGAGAATAACCTCCATCTTTTATCCCTTGGCTGCATCACTGTGCTCACTAAGTCCAATAGATTGAATTAGTAAGTGGCAGTTCAAATATTTCCCTATGGGTTGATCTCCTTTGCTTGGCTTTACAAGGAAGTGTTACCATGTAGTTTGGTTTAAGGATTCACTTTCCTAAGTTGGGAAGGGATTCTCCAAGCTGTAATCAGCTTTGATATCGAATTCCCTTTTGCCACCAAATTCTCTCCCTTCACATGCTTATCTACATCAGCTCTTGTAGTGGTTTTGACCATCATCCTTCACTGAAGAATTTTATTTGCACTGCACCTTGCAGCAACATTTTCCCTGGAGAGGGCCCACAAGCATTTAAGGAACTTCATCAGAAACAAAATGAGTTCATGACAAAATGAATAATTTCTTCTCTAGAACTTCTCTGGAAAGGTCACAACTGCAACCTCAAGTACGAGTGCATGGGGTTGCTTTTTAAGTCCCACCAGAGGAACCGTAAGACAGGACAAGGGGCGATGGCCTCAGGTCGGAGCACAGGAAGTTCCGCACCAACATGCGGAAGAACTTTTACACAGTGAGGGTGACAGAGCCCTGGGACAGGCTGCCCAGGGAGGTGGTGGAGTCTCCTTCTCTGGAGATATTCAAGACCTGTCTGGATGCCGACCTGTGTGACCCGTCCCAGGGTCCCTGCTTTGGCAGGGAGGTTTGACTCAATGATCTCTTGAGGTCCCTTCCAACCCCTCTGATTCTGTGATTCTGTGATTTTCGTGGAGAAAGATGCCTTTTCCTTTCTCCAGCAGAGGACAAGGAGTGCTCTCAGGTGCTTCTAAGTTCTGGAATTAAACAGGTTACTCTCTACAGTTGCCTTATTAAATCTGAAAATTAATCCATGTAGCTTTCCCTTTTGTCTCCAGCAAATTACTCTTGAAAATAAAAACAGATGACAGGGTTATTCCATCTCTGCTACAAAACCAGAAGTCCTTGTCAAGCTCTTACCATGCTACTTGTCTTCCAAAGTGCATGAGTGCACTCCACCTTTCATACTTTTACATAAATAATGCTTGACCTTGTCTTAATGTAATGGGCTTTAGGGCTTTACCTCAATGGTTTTAGCTAGTCATTGAAGCACTCAGCTAGTTACCAAAGGCTGTCAAAAAGTCATCAGTCATGAAAGCAGAGTTGGCCTGTCAGGTGTGAATTCCTAGGGACATGACTTTCCTGGATGCTGGTGTGTGTAGCACTCCCCTCAGCATGGTTGTGAAGCTTTCCTGGAATAAAAATATTTAGATCCACCCTGGCATGGCACTTTGCATCGTTTCTGTTGACGTAACTGGTTTCTAGATTCCACTTGATGAGGAAAGATGTGATTACTAACAGAAGAGCACACTAAATTATAGTGCTGTTCTGGGTGTAGCAATTTCATACTGGTAGAGAAAACCAAAAAACATTCCAGTATTACAAATCCACTGAACAGGCAACTTGCATTCTTTCCCACTATTTTTTCTACTGCACTGTTTAATTCTAGTGATTTATGAATTAGTAATGAAGCCTGTCTTGGTAAGTGAAATTTAGAAAGCCAGAGAATAACGTATGAAGCTCCAGGATGCTGATAACGATCTCATCATAGAATCATAGAATGGTCTGGGTTGGAAGGAACCCCAAGGATCACAGAGTTCCAATGCCCTGCCACAGGCAGGGCCACCAACCTCCAGAACCTCATATTTGTATCTGCCCAAAAAAAAAGAAGACAAAAAGCTGTGTTGTATTTAGAAGGGTTGAGCATCTTTTAAAAATTGAAGCATCTTTGACATGAGTGATCCACTCTTTCTCCTCTGATCCTAACTGGATAAAACTAGTATCTGCAGTTGACCCATCAGACGAGGCAGATAAGCAACATTTCCTAAAAATAACTAACAACTTGTATCTCTTCAGACAGTGAAGTAACAATGAGCTGCCATTTTAAAGAGCAGCAATTTGGAAAAAGAAAATAAAATGCTTATCTGTTTCAAACATCGATGCCCACGCTGTTAAAGAGCATTTTATGAGGCAACCAAAACAAGAACTTAGAGATTCCTCCTTTCTCAGCTGTTTTTTCCCTTTGCAATAGAGACTCTGTGCACATATCCACCAAAACAAAAGATCCTCATTACTGATCAAACAATCCCTGGCAAAATGCTAATCTGACTACTGCAGACCATCCAGAAACAAAACCCCCACTAAAATCAGCGAAACCCTGAGCAAAGTATGAGCAGCATTAGGGCCTACCCTGAAACCCAATTACTGTTCTAGATGCACTGAAGCTCTGGAATTCCTACCATCCCTGCACCCCACAGAAGGTTCTTGCAGCACTCTGGTCTATTAATCCAAGATATATATATATCAGCAGCCCTCCTGAGAGCTGAATGCTTCCTGGGCTTTACCCCACAGGCAGCACTGACGCAGAAACAAGTGGGTATAAAGCTGGGTAAGACTGAGGTTTTTATTTGGATTTCTAGCTCTCAGCAGGATGAGGACCTAGAACAGACTTCCAGTAGCAAAGGAGGAAAAGAATCTAAATATAAGGCTTGATAAACATGCTGCATACTGCCTGTGATGGGACTGAGTGGGATGTGATGATCTAGGGGGTCTTCTCCAATCATATTTTAAGTATATAAACCATGGCATGTGTTGCCCCACTTTGAAGCAGAAGTCCCTAATTCGTTAGGTTTGTGCTCTTAACGCTTCCTTCTCCACAGACACCATTCATATTATTATTATTTCTGTAAATTAATATTGTTATTTATCAAAACTGCTGGGTTTGAACCACATCCCGCAGCTCCACCAGTGGTGACTGTGCACTCTTGATACAGAAGAGCACATAAATGCACTGTCTTGTCTGTGGAAGAACAGAGTACCACATACAAGGAGCTATAAACACCTTCTCAGCCTTGAGCTCAGAAGAGACCTTCATACCTCTGCACACTCAGGCATCGCTGTGTAAAGCGACACGGTATTTTAAGTTCATTACACTTTGGAGGTAATAATAAGAGACAGACAGTAGTGTTCACAGTCAATACTACTCTGATTTATGGGCTCTCATTTTTTATTCTCTTACCTCACAGTGCATTCTCAGGAGTGATCATTTTGTTATATCTTAGACTCATAGAAAGATAGAATATCCTGAGCTGGAAGGGACCCATAAGGATCATCATGTCCAACTCCTGGCTCCACACAGGCCCAGCCAGGTCAGAGCATGGGACTGAGGGCATCGTCCAGATGCTTCTGGAACTCAGTCAAGCTCAGTGCTGTGACCCCTTCCCTGGGGAGCCTGTTCCAGTGCCTGACCCCCCTCTCAGTAAAGAACCTCTTCCTAACACCCAACCTAAACCTCCCCTGTGGCAGATTCATGCCGTTCCCTCAGGTTCTGTCACTGGTCACCAAAGAGAGGAGATCAGTGCCTGCCCCTTCGCTCCCTTGTTGGTGAGGGTTCAGAGGAGGGCCACGAAGATGATTAGAGGGCTGGAGCACCTGCCCTACGAAGAGAGGCTGAGGGAGCTGGGCTTGTTCAGTCTGGAGAAGAGAAGGCTGCGGGGGGACCTCATTGCAGCCTTCCAGTACCTGAAGGGAGCTTATAAGCAGGAGGGGATTCAACTTTTTAAAAGGATAGACAATGACAGGACAAGGGGGAATGGACTAAAACTAAAGGAAGGAAGGTTTAGATTAGATATTAGGGGGAAGTTTTTTACAGAAAGAGTGGTGAGGTGCTGGAACAGGCTGCCCAGAGAGGTGGTGGATGCCCCGTCCCTGGAAGTGTTCAAGGCCAGGTTGGATGGGGCCCTGGGCAACCTAGTGTAGATCCAGGCCTGAGGTTGGTGGCCCTGCCTGTGGCAGGGGGGTTGGAGCTCTGTGATCCTTAGGGTCCCTTCCAACTCATACCATTCTATGATTCTATGATTCTATGATCCCCCTTGTCAGGAAGCCACAGACCATGATGAGGTCTCCCCTCAGCCTCCTCTTCTCTGGGCTGAACAAAGCAAGGGACTTCAGCCTCTGCTCGTAAGCCTTCCCCTCCAGACCCTTCACCATCCTCATTGCCCTCTTCTGGACACTCTCCAATATTTTTGTGTCTCTCTTGTCCTGTGGTGCCCAAAACTGCACCCAGTGCTTGAGGTGAGGCTGCAGCAGCACAGTGTAGAGTGGGACAATCCTCTCCCTGGACCGGCTGGCCATGCCGTGCTTGATACACTCCAGGATACAGTTGGCCCTCCTGGCTGCCTGGGCACACTGCTGGTTCATGTTCAACTTGCTGTTGACCAAGACCCTCAAATCTTCTCCCCTCCGTGGTCCCACACACCTTGCACCTGGATGCAGAGACCAACCCATCCTACAATGTGGTGGTTTGACCCTGGCTGGAGGCCAGATGCCCACCAAAGCTGATGTCTCCTCTCCTTAGCTGGACAGGGAAAAATATATATTGAGAGGCTCAGGAGTGGAGATAAGGACGGGGAGAGATCATTCCACAATCAGTGTCACGGGCAGAACAGACTCAACATGGAATAAAGGAAAGAAAATGATCTAATTTATTACACTGCACTGCACACCCAGTGGCACCAGAGTTGGGTAACGAGAAGACCCAATCTTAAAGGTCCTCCCCCCACCCCTCCCTTCTTCACAGACTCAAATTTATTCATGATTTCTCTCCCTTCTCCCCCCCTCAGGGTGTCACGGGGGGACACAAGGAATGGGGGTTTCAGTCAGTTCCTCATAAGTCGTTTTCCTTCTTGGTTGAGTGTGTGTGTGTCTGTGTGTGTGTGTGTGCATTTCTCACACCCTTCCCTTGCCCCAGTGTGGGGTCCCACCCACAGGAGACAGTCCTCCACAAACTTCTCCAAAGTGAGTCCTTTCCCATGGGGCTTCAGCTCTTCACCGGCTGCCCCAGCGTGGGTCACTGCTATGGGGTGCAGTCTCTCAGGCCCAGGCTGCTCCTGCCTGGTCCCTATGGAGTCACAAGTCCCCCCAGCAAACTTGCTCTGGTGTGGGTCTCTCACCACAAGCTTCAGGTCCTGCCAGAAGCTTGGTCCAACATGGGTCACAGCATCTTCCATATGTCTCCACCTGCTCCAGTGTGGGGCCTCTCCACAGGCTGCAGGTGGAGTCTCTGCTCCCCATCCTCTTCCATGGGCTGGGGAGGGACAGCCGCTCCACCATGATCTTCTCCACAGGCTGCAGGGGAATCTCTATCTCTCTGGCACCTGGGGCACCTCCTCCCCCCACCCTTCACTGGCCTTGGTGTCTGCAGAGCTTCCTACACCTTCTCACTCCCTTCTCTGGCAGTGAAATGGCCGCTGCTTGTGGTTTTGGGTTGGTTTTTTTGTTTGGTGCTTTTGGGTTTTGTTGGGGTTTGGTTTTTTGGGGTTTTTTTCTTCTTAAATGTATCACCACAGAGGTGCCATGACTGTCGCTGAATGGGCTCGGCCTTGGTCAGCAGTGGGTCCATCCTTGAGCCCAGCTGGGATTTACTCTGTCAGGCCTAGGGAAAGCTTCTAGTGGCTTCTTATAGAAGCTTCTTATAGAAGAAGCTCCCCCTCCTCCCCCTCCTCCACCAGAACCCAGCCACACAAAACCACAACATACGAGCCTTTTCAAGGTGCAAGAGATTAGAAATACCTGTAGTTTCAAGAACAACATCTCTTCATCAGCTATACAACATGCCCAGCCCTCGCTTCAGACCCTTAGAAGACAGGGTGGAAAGGAATCATAGAATACCAGGTTGGAATGGACCTCAAGGATCAACTGGTCCAACCTTTACTGGCAAAAGCACAGTATAGACAGGATGGCTCAGCACCCTTTCCAGGTGAATCTAAGAAGCATCCAATATTAGGGAATCTACCACTTCCCTGGGGAGAGTATTCCAGTGGCTGATTGTTCTCATGTGAAAAATTTTCCTTGTGTCCAATCAGAATCTCCCCATGAATTTACTTGCACTGATTACTCCTTGTCTTCTCCATGTGACTCCTTGTAAAAAGGGAGTGTCCATCTTTGTAGCTGTCCTTTAAGTACTGGAACATGGTGATGAGGTCACCCCTAAGTCTTCTTTTCTCACAAAACCAATTCTCTCAGCCTTTCCTCCTGTGTCAGGCTTCCCAGTCCTCAGAGCATGCTGTTGGCTCTCCTCAGGACCATCTCCAGCCTGTCCACATCATTTTTGTATAGTAGGGACAAAAACATTGTTCCAGGCGTGGCCTGACGAGCACTGAGTGGGAAAATGACTTCTTAGCTGATGCCCTTGTTGATGCCCCAGCCTCCTGTTGGCTTGTGCTGCAGCGGCTCACTGTTCACTCATGCTGAGCTTGTCCACCAACACCTACAAGTCCCTTCTCACAGAGCTGCTCTCCATCCAGCTGGCTCCCAGTGTGTGCTGCACTCCCAGATCATGTCTTCTCAGTTGAAATCCTTACACTTGTCCTTGTCGAACTGCATAAGGTTCTTGTTACCCTATCAAGGTATTCGTGCAGGGCAGCTCCCCACCCACCACATGGGCCACTTGCCTAGACTGTAAGCCTCAATTTCTCTAGGAGGAAGCTGTGGGGAACTGTATCAAAGGCCTTGCAGACTCCAGGTAGGCAATGTCTACCGCTCGCCCCACACCAACCAAGCAGGTTACTTTGGTGTAGCAAGGGATCAGGTTTGTCAAGCACGATTTGCCCTTGGTGAATCAAAGGAAAGTCAAGGCCAAGGAGAGCTGGAGCAGAGCAGAGCAGGGGAGTAACCAGAACATCAGAAACATGTTTGTAGGAACGGAAGTTTTACAGCAGAGTAGTTTTGAACTCGGTCAGTAAGCAAGTAAAGAGTGGGCCTAGCAAAAGCCATCGGTTTCTCTCCCTCTGAGTATTACTGAAACTGTCACTGATGGGATAAAAATTGAGGGAACAGCAAAACTGTGGAGTCAATTAAACTGCCTTGAGCTGTAGTACTCCAGTACACAAACTCCTCTAGTGCTGCTTAGGGTGCCACCTGAGAAGTTCTTCCTGTTCCTCCCACCATCCCTGAAGCACAAAGCTCAGTGCCACAAACTGGCACAAGAGGAACAGTTTCCATTTGGCACCATATTTCCTGGGCACTAATGCATTTGGCATAGCTACGTGCTAACAGATATATATGCTTAGGAGCCTCATCATAAAAACATATTTTGCATGGGAACCTCTGAAACTAATGCTAAGTGTTCTCATAAAGTTCTGCTGAAGACCTGATCCATAAAACTTGAGTTCAGTTCAGAAGGTCCTGTGTTCAAACTGATTAATTCTAACATTAAAGGTGAATTAAGTGATGAATAACATTCACCAGCTACTGAAGCCTTTTAAATTAGGTGCAGACCATTTATTCCGAATATGACTTCATCAAATTAGCCATATAAATGGAACTTAAACCACCAATATACATTGGAGCTGATACATCAACAGAGCAAAAGCAGCTTTTTATGGCAGTCTGGATTCTTCTGCCTCTCCCCTACGAAGAGAGGCTGAGGGAGCTGGAGTTGTTCAGTCTGGAGAAGAGAAGGCTGCAGGGGGACCTCATTGCAGCCTTCCAGTACATGAAGGGAGCAGAGAAACAGGAGGGGAGTCAACTTTTTAAAAGGGTAGACAATGACAGGACAAGGGGGAATGGACTAAAACTAAAGGAAGGAAGGTTTAGATTAGATATTAGGGGGAAGTTTTTTACAGAAAGAGTGGTGAGGTGCTGGAACAGGCTGCCCAGAGAGGTGGTGGATGCCCCGTCCCTGGAAGTGTTCAAGGCCAGGTTGGATGGGCCCCTGGGCAACCTAGTGTAGATCCAGGCCTGGAGGTTGGTGGCCCTGCCCGTGGCAGGGGGGTTGGAGCTCTGTGATCCTTGGGGTCCCTTCCAACCCAGTCCATTCTATGATTCAAAGGGATGAGAGATCAGCAAAACTTCGGCCCTGCCATTTCCTAAAACAGCCCCGAAATGCCCAGCTGCCTCCCAGGGCACGTTGGCCCCATTTGCTCTGGGAGTAGAAACTCAGGTATTTCCTAACCTGAACTTCAGTGGGGTGGTTGGTGCATCCTGCACCGCAGAGGCTGTGGTACCTCTATGGTACCTCTAACACAGCCACAGGATCCCTTTGGAAGATGAGTTATGTGCAGAATGTCACAATGCACAGCTTCGTTCTTGCTGTCACCGCTGAGACCAAACTTTATCCCTCCCCGGCTGTGACACATCAGGAGCTTTCCTTGGAGAGTGCTATTTAAGTAATTTAGAGCATAGGAACAAACATTTTGTCTCACTCTCCTTTTCCTCCCTCTTACAGGATTGTAACAAGCCCATTTTCCTGTTTCCAACAGATTTATGACAAATCAGAAACACCCAGCATGTGCTCAGCAAGAACAAGATCAGCAGCCGCATGTCAATCTGAAGCCAAAGCCTAACAACTCCCCCACCCTTCTCCCCCCAGTTGGGTTTTACAGACTGCCCTTTTGTATCCAGAAGTAGAGGGATTTTACCATTACGCAACAGCAGGAATGGGGATTTAAGTAAGCGAAGTGATTGGTCAACTGAGAATATAATTTGCAATGGAAGTGCTTGTGAGCCACTGGCAATGGCATTTACAGAATCTCTGCTCAGGGATTCCTACACCGACGTCCACTCAAAGGCCCTACGCTACGGCCAGGCCTGCCTTCAGCAAGCCTGCACATACAGAAACCTAAGCTCCAAAATACTCACCCACATAGTTTGAGGCTACAGTTTATTACCAGAGATGTCCTGGTGTGTGCTCATCAATGTAAGGCTCCTGGCAGAAGATGACAAAGGCATTCCTCTCGCAAGTTAAGAGCCTTTGCAGCGTAGTGGAAAATATCGTGGCAGTAATCCAAAACTGGTACTAACATTTCACCCTTCCCACACTGGCATTTTATTCATCTGAAAGCTCTCCAAGCTGTAATTGCTGGAGCTTTCGGCAGCAGTGTCATCTGGCTACGCTCACACAAAGGAGGGCAGTTAGTTCTGGTTACAGAGGGCTGGGATTTCAGTTGCAGAATTGGGATTTTGAGGTTGAAGTCATCCAATAATGATAGGAATAAATGTAAAAGGTGGTCCTTTTCCTTTGTATGATGATTTATTGCCCAATTTAACCTCTTGGTTTGATACAGAAGATAATTTTAGGTGGCATTCAGACCATTTCTCAGACATCTTGAGGATGTTACTGTTAGTTTGAAAACCACACTAACATTTAAAGCATATTTTGTATGGTGACATGAACTCTGGTTACCCAAATCTGTATTTCTATTGGCTTTTTTGTGCCTGTCCAAGTCAAGAGCTTTCAAAGAGACCCCAGAAACCAAAACCACACTCCCAAAACCCCAAACGTACTCTGGTTTCCCTACACCGCTTTGTACTGCACAAACAAAAGTCGGGTGCAGAGTCACAAGCGTTTCATTTGTTTTACAGAATCACAGAATAATCTGTCCCCTGGCATGACAGGTAACCGCGATCACACCAAGCACATTGCAACTAGACATAGCAAAGAGGGAAAGAAAACCTGTGTTTGATGATGTCACTCATTTCAACAAAGATCCTGATAAATCAAGTAGAAAACTCCTTGTTTTGCTACTGCACAAATACCTGAAAAGGAAGTGGCCTCGTGTGAATGAAGCGCCACCTCTGCTACCTTCACCCCTGCGGCAGAAGAGCAAGAACTCTCTTCCCTTTATTCCGAAAATACTAAGGAGGAAGCTGATTTATGCACTACTGCAAAGGTTGTTGTGGAGGTTAAGACACTATTCTTTTACTGAGGTGCCTTGGATCACACTGTCAGTTATCAGCCTGGCTTGCCAGGAACAAGCACGGGTTGGGACTTGAGGTGTTTGGTCTGTCCAGCTTTTCCTAAGCTCGGGGCATGTCCTCTTCCACAAGGCAGGGCAGCACATAAACGCAAATCCCCTCCCTGACCTGGGAGCCACACTGCCACACTGATGCACTTAGTGACTCTGGGTGCTGCACCAATAACGAAGTTCACCTGGGAGGGGGCAACTAAGCAAAGTAGTTTAGGGAATTATGGTGTATTCCTCTTTCATACCACCATCCCATTCCCCATCACATTTCGCTCCCCCCCTCCCCCCCAAAACAACACACACAACTGGCAGAATTCTGGAATGAGGAAGGCTGCTGCTGAGTTCAGTGCTGCTAGTGCTCAAGAGCTGATGCTGCAGCTCCAGGACTTGTTTCCTGCACAAAGCACAGATGCAGCAAACAAAAGAGCGACAATTCACTGAGCCTGACAGACAGTAGAAAGAGCATTTAATAGACTGAGCCAGAATCTAGGTACAGGGCCCAGGCACAGCTCCTGTAAGAGAACCAACAGCTCTCTGACTGGCTGCAAAGGAAGGAGACAGAATGACATTAGCTCACAGTGCTGCAAGCTGAGGTGGTGCTCCAGGAGGCAGCAAAGCCAGTGAACTCTGCACTGTGCAGCAGGAGCCTACTGCTAAGGTGTCAGCACTGAAACCCCTTCCCCTGAGAGCAGAGTACTTGGGAGCTAAACACCTTTATGAAACAAAGGATGCAAATGGGGAAATGCAATGGGGAGGGGAAGAAATTATGAAACCAAAACACCGATTAAGAAGCATATGAGTTTATGTAGAATCCTGCCACACAATACTGACAGCAATTCAAAGTGACTGCATGAAGAAAATGGAATCGATACAATTGTTTTGTAAAGCAACGCATGTTGATTGAAGCACATAATCTGAACAGTTTATTGTAGGAACACTCATTGTGCACACTCAAAAGAATGAACAAAACCATGGAAGGTGGAAGATGTACCATCAGAAGCCTGCAAAGGACTAGTAATACGTCCTTTTTCATAACATTGCATCCTGTTTAGCCAGGACACTGATAGGAGTTAAATATTTCAAAACCCCACCAACATGGAAAACTCTAAGAGGTAGAGGTTTAGGAAAAAAAAAATCTTCAGTGATGTAGGGGAGAAAAGGAAAAATAAGAATATCAGAGCGATGTATTATTATACAAAACTCAAAAAACTGGGGGAAAAAATACTAGGAGCAATAGAGAACAACAGAAAGCAGATAATGATGCAGCAGCACACAAACTAATGTTCTAGAGCAGGATGAGTTCCTCTGGATTTCTACAAGCGTAGCTGGAATACTGTAATAATGATGACCACCAGTGAGAAAACACAACAGGAGGGCAGATCAGAGAATTTCAAGAGGTTACCAAAAAAGCGCATAATTTAGATGAGAAGATTCACAAGCCATAGAAGAATATCAAGAAATTGGCTATTTTTCTTAGGTCATTACTAAGGTGAAGCTCACTATTAGCTCAAATAGATTTAGTAATTAAGAAGTCCACATGTCAGCTTCTCTGCAAAAAGTTATCCAGATTATTTTATCAAAATGAAAATAATGAACATCGATCAAATAGGAAATGAGTTCATTTAAGAGCAGACTTTTTAAAAGTGTGCACTAAATTTGAGAAAGACTTCTAGCACGAGATACTTACACTTAAGTTTAGCCCTTAAGCGATTACATGGAATTGTTACAAGTCAACAGTAAGTGGTTTATAAAATGTAATTTTATTTAATGTTACTTTGCTGTTACAGAGGGCATAACATTTTCACAAGGCTTTTTTGGGACTACAATCAATGATTAGCAACACACAATAGTGGTCCAAACTCTCTAAATAACAATCACTGGACAAACTTGACACCTTCTCACATGTGCACAAACCTGCATGGAAAAGTACTAAATTTTATACTTGGACATGTGAACTTCAATTGGTTTTCCCATTCCAGTGTATTAAGAAATGACATGCACTTTAGTCTGCCAAAAAGCACTGCCGGCACCCCGGCAGTCACATGCTGCTTCTAATACATAGTAAAGTGAATACCAGAACTACGAAGGCAGGAGTGTAAGTGAACTTTTATTGGGAAGGGATACCAACTTAAACAGCAGCAACTGAAGATTAAGAGAAGCCCCTGTTTTCAAACACACAAGCTTCTGTATTACATGATACGGGAAGCAACTCAATTTGTCATTTTTCCAAACTAGAAATGCTCAGCTTGATCTGGCCCAATACTTCCATACTGAAAAGAATACACAGTAGCAAGTGAAAGTCAATTATGGAAAGGAAACCCTGCAGAGTAAGAAGGGAATGTGGAGAATTAAAAGCTATGTGGAACACTCTTTAGTTGCAATTAACTATATTTTCATATCTTACTGTAATACAAAACACAGTCAACTGGCAGAAACTGGTTCAGATTTGTTTTTAAATACCAGGTACACTTTAGTCCGCTACATAAGTGTTTGGAAGTTACTTATGTTTATATGAAATGAAGCTATTAATACTTTTCTACAGCAGTAACCGCACACCAGGAAGGCCAGGACAAACACAAATCAAGGAATGGAGTTTTCCCAAAGCTGCAGTGTGAAAAGACTATAAATTGATTTCCATACACATGGATGGGTTTTCTTTGCTATAGGAAATCCGAGTGGAGCTATAAGGAATGGAGACGTGTAAAAAGGTTTCTTGAGAAGGTAAGGGAGAATGACGCCCTGTGTGCAGTTTAGTTCTCTGCACCTTCTGCAGCATCACATTCTTCTCCTGCACTGTCTGATGTCCATAACTAGAAAGGGGAGAAAAAAACCAGCATCAGCTCTCAGAAGCGCAGCTTTACTTCCCAAAAGGGACAACTATTGGCTGTAGAGAAGTGATAATGTATTAGATTTAGGGCTGTCTACAAAGTACCAGTAAGTACCAGTGCACTGGAGCAGTACAACTCTGACTTCCAGTACTTGCTCAGGAAGAGGCAGCTGGACATAGCTCCCCATGCAGAGGGCACAATGAGCCATGCACCAGGTGTTAAAGGCAGAGCAGACAGTGTCCTGAACAGGTCCAGACTTTTGTGCTTAATAGCAAGTGATGTCACTGATCCCAGATCATTCAGCATGTCTGGAGAGCCGTGTGGCGAGTGACATTCATTTCAAAGGTCTGAAGCTTACCATTTTGGTCATTGAAGCTGAGCATTTTACAGTGCCAATAAAGGACACTTCTACTGAAGGAGCATTGCAAAATAATAAAGGCTGCTGTAATTTTAAGTGCAGTGAATATCCAGAGGATATTGCCTAAAAAATGGCCTTAGTTATGTATTTTAATAGATCCTAGTGGTTCCATTAGGCGCTGTTCTGAAATGGTTTATCAATATAATAGACACTCAAACATCAAGTAATTGTAATTTTAATACACTGAAATTCTTTTAAAAAGAATTTTTTTTTCTTTTAAATGAAAGTCAGGTGTGATAAATGAATAAAGCCAGCTGCACTGGATGTCTAACAGGGAAGACACTTTGTTTCTGAGGTAGCCATCAAAAAGTTTGAGTAAGGATCCCTGACAGATCACAGGCTACTATTTTTTGACTCTCTATCCTATCTTGTAATTAAGTTAGTTGAATGCACCTCCTCCCCCTCCAGTGAAAAGGCCAGCAAACAATTAATAATATGAGCTATCCATGCTGTTACTCTACATTACGCTACATCAAATTGCTGACATCAACCTAAAGGACATTCAAACTAAATAACAAAAAGGTCTAGTAAGGTAAGCACCCTGAATCACTGCTCTATTTTGCACTAGAATAAAATTGTACTTTTATTTCATCACAATTTCAGTCTGGCTAAGCAAATATATGGCTACAGAACCAGATAGCACGTAAAAAGGCAACTTACTGTTAGGTTGTCTCTAAGCAACTGCATGATGAGAGTACTGTCTTTGTATGAGTCTTCATTCAGTGTATCAAGTTCTGCAATAGCCTCATCAAACGCCTAGAATAATTAAACCAGCTTTAGACTTTCTTTGATCATTAAACAAACAGAAGCTAAAGCTATAAGTAAAGGTATCTTAAAAGAAAAGAAAAAAGCCAACATTAGCACAATTCACATCATTAACTTCTATTTGACACAGAACCATAATAAAGGCCTACTAAAAGCTTGCTGTGCTGCTGGAAATTTAAGTGACACTGTAAATACAGCCTGCTTGGACTCCTTGAATCCCACTAACAACATGAGCTTGGAAACCAGATACATTAAATAGGACGTGTTCCTGCATAAACCCTAGGAAAAAATAATTCATATTATTTTGAGCATAAACTCTGTTTTACTGTCCCTGCAGGCACACAGAAGAGGAGAGTTACTTACTGTCTTTGCCAGTGTGCAGGCAAGCTCGGGATTGTTGAGAATCTCATAATAAAATACAGAGAAGTTAAGAGCTAGACCCAAGCGAATTGGATGTGTTGGCTGCATCTCCTTCTTGCTGATATCAAATGCCTCCTGATAAGCTCCCTGTGAGTTTTCTATTGTTTCTGTTAAAAGAATGAGAAACATTTCAACATAAACTTTGTAGGGTTTTTTTAAAGGTATGACTGAAGTACTCCATTAGCAGGAGACTAAACATGCCTCTATTTAAGCCCACTCTCTAGCAAAACTCTGCACTTACTTTATAATCAAGGCTACGATTTTAGACCCATGTTAAGTACTGCTGCCGCCCTGACAAAATACAGGGAGCAAATTAAGCCAATACAGAGCAAAAATGTTCAAGAGACAGATAAACACACCGAAGTTAGTAAACACAAACATTCACAATGACCATATTGTCTCAGTGACATTTGACACTTATGTTACAAAGAAATATCGAGCACTACTTTTTCTACAGATTTCCTGCTTCACTGCTTGCACAGGATGGACCAGCCTGGGTCTGAGTCAGGGATGCAGGCTGCTCTCTGTATGGCTCTGCTTCCTGAAGTTTGTGAGGTACATACTGTATGTTCCTGAAAAAAATGAACGTCTGCCTCCAAAAACTGGGTGTAGAGAGGTCAAGGCAAGAAAAAAAAATCCAAAGCAAATAAGGTCATGCCCAAAATAACTGGGAAAATTACCACAAAGAAAAGAGGTTACCAGGCCAGAGTGCTACATTTAGCCCATCCATGACTGCCTTCCAACAGGCATCCAAAGGGCCAACAGCCGCCCTAAGCGTGCCTGCAGAATGGAAGGAGACTGCAGAAAAAGACCATTGTCAGAGCTCAGAATGCTGCTCTGAGGGAGCCAACACCATAATTGCTCTAGAAAATGCTGGTTGGTACTTAAAAATCTGTTAAGAATGTCACAACAGACTTAGGTTTTTCAGTATTCACACTGTAAAGAGTGTTAATGGACTTTTAATTTGTTGAGAACAGGTGAAAAAAGGCAAAACCCTAGCAAATGCAGGAAAAAATAACTATAAGTACATAAAATATATTTGAAGCAGAGAAGAGAAACAGATGCTTAGAGGTGGGACATTAGAAAAGCTTCAATAAAACTAGAAGCTTGCAAATAGTCAAGGACAAAAGGTATGCATGCTGGTACATGTAAGCTGTAACTTCCCAGCAAAACACCAGGATCTGCCAATAAGGTTATCAATCAGTCCCTCTCCTACAATCAGCACCCGCATCAGCACGCACATCGCTTTGAATGCGGTCTTTCTAGCCAAGATAAGCTGGTATTTCTCTGCTCAGACAAGCCCACAGATCTGTAGCCAGTCTCTGGAGACAAAATGTAAATCAGATTATTATCTCTGTGAAAGCCAAAGACAAGTTGTCTCTGCTACACTTGGACCTGCTGCTGTCATTCTAACTAGGCAAAGAGTTAAGACTTTCTGAATGCAACTCATTAATGCACAGACTTTTACTCCATTTTGTTTATTTTCACCTTTCTCCTTCAACACTCTTACAATACAAGGAGACAAACAAAGCCTTTGGTGAAGTGACAACCAGCTCCATAGTCCCACTTTGCAATTCAATCGGTGCAGCTAGACAACTGTCAGATGCCTGCCATGCCCAAACCAAAGGGACAATTACTTCGGTGCTCTGCCAGCTCCATCATCCTTTCCATGCCACAGCATCACTCCAGGACTAATTTTAGTTCATTATGTAGAAATGTATCGTTACCTTATGCCATACCAAGAGTTTTTAACATCACAACAGTATCTGGGCACAGTGCAAGACAGTGCTAATACTGAATTCAATACATCTTCTGAACAGAGTTAAAACACTCCCCAGAAAAGCTTCCTGAGGTACTTACAACCAACCACCTATGCACACGTCCTACATTCTTGGAATGCCCAGCACCAACTGACAGCACCAGCTGTGAAGCTTTCCAGGCTTTTTCCGCTGGATCCAAAAGGGCAAACTAAAATTACATGGGCAGTATCATCCCCATGAACAGCAAGGATTGCAGAGTGCAGCTCACACTTTTTTGGATAGTGTACTGACCTGGTAATTTTGCTGCCTCTTTATAAGAGGTGATTATAATGAAGTTTGCTTCACGCTGAAATGGTTAAAACTTACAGATCAACAGGACCTTATCATTAAGAAAAAAATGTTTGAGAGATTTATATATCTTCCTCACCAAATTTAATTTAGTAAAGAAATGCAAACAGCATAAGTATGTTGGCAAACCTTTACCTAAGTACTTTTCCAGAAGCTCTGACTAAGCATCATGGAACATCTATCCAGAAATCTAGGATAGATAGGGGGAACACCAGCTAAAATTCCCTGGCATTCTATGTTTAGTGTCTATTCAAGAATTCTTCTCTCCACCTGTATCAACACTGGAGGTTTCCAGCTGAAATGTAGCTGTTCCTACTCAGCTAACTCTCAGGAATTCAGAGGAAGTTACTGGCAACGTGTACTTCATTTACTGTTCCCTCCCCAATGGCCCAAAACTGAAGTTCAGTAGCTATTAAAGACTTGAAGACCACAAGGTACTTACGTTTTCTGTCATCACCACAGGCAACTTCAGCAAGGTATCGGAAGTAGTCTCCCTTCATCTTCAGGTAGAATACCTTGCTCTCTGGATTAGTTGCATTAGCTATTAAATATTTGTCCAACAGCTCCTGAAACAACAACCAAACAGATATTGGCACATCACATACGCCGTTGCAATTAAGTTCAATCTATTTTTCTCTACAGAAGGTTCGGCAGGACTCAAGTGTTTGCCACAGGGGAAAAAAGGAGTTTAAAGAATATTTTATAGATAGATGCACACTTACTTAAACAAGCTGTATAAGTGCACAAAACTAGAGACCACATTAAGATGATCAGTCAGCCATCTGATCAGACTGCAGTAGAAGTAACAAGAAAAGGCTTACTGGCATATAGTTTCAGGACCAAGTTTAGTTTCAGGACACACACTTCATTTCAAAAATGTTGTTGCAAATGTGTATGCTTTTACTGGAAAAATGAAATGCTATGCAGAAAGTTTCAAAGCTATTTATAAATAAGAACTTACTGCCACTTCACAGAAGGGAAAGAGAAAGAAAATGAAGAATAACTGCTACTTTTGCTAGCAGTTTGGTAGTGTTCATGACACTTGTGATAAGGAATCTCCAACCCACATACCTGAGAGGCACAAGGGTCTGCACATGTCTGGCTGACAGCGAGCCTCACCAAACCATACCAGCTCTCTGCAAGGCTGTGAAGTGACACCTGCTCCAGCACAGGTGTCCTTCAGGTCCACCCCGCCAGTCCCGGGGAGACTTGCACAGTGCTCTCCAGCACACCCCGAACTGCTGCCAACACTGCTCCCCTCGCTCAAAGCTCTCCTGCCCAACAACCAGAGGCACAAGGAAAGGTTTACAAACCTCCAGCAAGAGGAGATAAGCCTCTCTCCAAGGCTGCCTATCCCAAGACAGGGGTGAAGGTGAAGAAGAGGTACAGGATTTTCCCCCAGCAAAAGGAGTTTTCCAGAGAACCGAAGAGGAGAACAGCTTCTGGCTGACCTCCTTGACCCTGAGCTCTGGCAAGCTGACCCAACTCCTCTGAGCTCTGGCGAGTTTACCCAACTCATGACCACAACTGACCCACGTTCTCCTGGAGTTGACAAAAGCAAGTTCCAGCAGACCCAAAGAAAACCCCACAACACTCAGAGCAGCTTTACACAAAGAACTTGTGTGGTAACGATCTGCATTCAGTTACCTGGAAAATAAACAGGTCATAAACGCAGCACAAGGATTCCACACAGCTCATAACTGTAGCCAGTTAAGTAAGACTTTTGTTACAGAACTTGTATCCAAATTCAGGAAACAGCTACAAAGAAAAGTGTTTAAGGAACTGTAAACTTCCAGGGCAAAAGCCCTTACCATTTTAATTAACAACTACAATTTAAATGATCTAGTTTTGGACACAAACCTACTCCCTGTGCCTACTGCCATACCATTATTGCTTCCTTTAATCATCAACAGCAGCAGAGGAAGGCAGCTGAAAGCATTTACTCCCTCCAAGCCCATTTAAGGTGTGGGCAATTAGTTTAAACTGCAGCTGTAGTAGGGGATTTCCAATTGGGTGAAAAAAAAAAAACCACATTTTTGCATCCGCTGTGTGCTCACCATGGATGTGACACTGCACACAGCACCACAGACAACCTCCCTTCGGAGATCCCCCCACCAGAGCATTAGGAAACAACCAAGAGTTACACAAACTCTTATTACCACCCAGGAGGAAACAGCGGGAGGGTAAGATGAAACCAAACCTCACACACCCCTCCACTTACCAATTCAGAAACAGCCATTCTTAGCACCTTCTGTAAGGCTAGTAAACCACTGCCAAAGACTAGTTGCTGGCTAGCATGGTGTAGAGCTAAGCAAAGTATCTGTGTAGCAGTTTAACACAGTGAAGTATGCAAGGACTTGAGCAAGTGTATCCATGGTACACCTACCAGGCACAACAGAGAAAGCCCCAGAACCTTAGGTGTTTCAGACAAGGGTTAAAGCATCACAGGCAGGCGGGTAACACAACCCCATACTAATACAGTTATTTTGCATGAGTCATTCCCACCCCGCAGGTTTCTGCAATGAGAACAACTTCACGTTTTGGCTTAGTGTTTTCCTGATGCTTTTCTCCTACAACAGATGTCAACACCAGCCATAAAAACGCAACACCACACAAACCAGTTTCAGAATCCCAGAGACAAGTAACCTCAAGTTTAACACAAAGTTTGTTTTCACAAGAATCTGACCAGAATGAAGAAATCAGACATTAATACATGGACTCTTAGAAAGGGTCTTTAAATCTGTCACAATCAGAGAATAAACTAGCAGCCTCTAAAAGCTGTTCTCAAGTTGGGACTGCAGAGATTTGATTTATCCACAGGCTCAGCCTAAGGACTGACTAGAAAATAGACGAATACGTTGTGTTGGATTTTATAACAGAGATTTGGCAAAACTGTGTCTTTGTTTCTCATTTTAAGTGCTGAAAAAAACCTTTTCAAGATGTTACAAAAGAAACAAGCAGGGTTTTTTTTTCCTTTTATGCCTTGCAAAACCTAAAGGCTTATTGCAAACTTAGCACACGAAAAATATTATTGATCTTATAAAATTTTGCCTTTGGAGATAGCTCTAGCAGTAGAATACCATGTGTAACTAATGTGGCTTGGTTATGACTTAAAAATACTAACACCTTGGAATCTAAATAATGTTCAGAGGAAAGCTTTCGCATGTCTAATTTAAGCTGAGCCCCCAACCTACATTCCCTGAAGCATTGATGCCCACTTTCTGTTTTTTTCCAGATGGGCAGGCCACACACTTCCTTCAGGAGCACAAAACAATTCTACCATGGCCCCAGTCCCCACACAAGTCATCCATGTGTCTGTGTACCCTGAAGTGCTGCCTCCACTACGCAGGTTTGAGATACAGTGGTTCTGTGCAGATTTCTGAGAACCTTAAGGGAAAGGAGTGGATGGTGGGAGTGAACTGTAGTTTTTCAGAGAGCAAAGCGTGGGTTATGCACACTGCATAACTTCTTTCCTAGGCACTCTTCAGTTGGAAGAACTGAGCTGCTCAGATCACAGCTCCCAATGCCGGTTCATCTCAAGGGCCTCCACAAGGGCTTACCACAGCACATGGTAAGGGAGAGCACTATGCCTCCGTCAGCTAGGGTGGAACATCCTCATTCTGGACTCCGTGTATCCGGTTTGGGTTTTTTTAGTAGCCTTAAACGGAACAAGATCTCATTTATGAATCAAATAGATAGAACAGATACAAACAGACTTTACATAAAGCTAATTATTTATCTTTCCAGACTATCTTTTCAAATCAATAATGTATTTGGTGCACTTAGCAAGCCATTCATCTCAGGACATCATCATCATCATTTCTTGGAAGGCATTTTACCCTCCCTCTAACAGACAAAATGTTGGCAGGGCAGTGAGAGTAGACAGCACAATAAGCTAAATGATTTACTTTACACTGTTGCGAGTCAGTAATAGCCAGGAAAACTCAAGATTTACTACATCTGTTCTCTGTCTTTCCCCACTTGGGCTTTTCTACCTTTCCATCAGACAGCAATTAGACAGGAATCCCCATTTTAAATACCAGTTGACAGTAAGTAAAATGAATACAGGCAGCCTGAGCAATGAAGTAGACCTCAGCCAAACTCCATTTATTATGATAAATTTTACCTGAAGAGACAGGCACTGCCAGAGGTATGATTCTGTGAAGTCAGCCAATACAGCAGTCATCCCCATTCACATGTAGCAAACACACCCATGGCTTTGCGTGTTTTTGTCAGAGAAAGTTATGTATCAAAATAGTTGCCACCATTATTAAGAGCTGTGACTGTTCTTACCACCTTCCATTCTGAGAACTGAACATCACACACACAGAGCAGAATTACCTTGTCCAGTGCCAAATGTGCCTCAGATGATGCCACGACAAGGCAAGTGATGCCTGAGCTGCTGGCTGCTGGCCTGGCCTGTTGGTGGGCGACTCTCAGAACCACAACCAGTATGAAGCAGGAATCAAAACTCTGTCACACCAAACCCTTTGCTGCTGTGTTAGACCAGATTTGGACCGTGCCAGTTTGTGGCTGGCATCTCCGAGTTCCCCAAACTGAGGCATTATTCTCAAGTGGTGCTCTGGTCCTCTCCTGTAGCGTTACAGGATTTCCCATCCCACTTCTCATTAGTTGTTGCTCATCCATCTCAGTTTATTTCTACCCTCACGGCGTGCTAATTGCTTCACTTGCCATCCTAATAGCATGATATTCTTTTCCCCTCCTACAGAAGGCAGGCTTATTTATTTATATATAAAAGAGATGTAACAAAGGGCAATGGGGCCCTGGAACAGATCTGCAGCTGCCTAAAGGAACCAAGGAGGGCATGCTAGAAGCCTGGCAGCAACCCACTTCTTCCCCCTTTAAAGCTGAAGTTCTTTTTAATTTTTTTTTCCCCTCTCCACTGGCAGGCTTACTCCTTTACATGCCAAGAGAAAGTTATGTTTTAATAGCCTTTTTGGATCCTTCTCCAGTTCTACTTTTGTTCTTTCCCAACTAACTGTCCTTTGTCTCCTTTCCCCTCTGCCTAAGCAGGAACAACAGCTGAACACGAGGTTATACTATCAGACCATTGCAATTAACCTAAGCCAGAAATATAAAGTTTAATTCATCTGCTCTCATCACCTGCCCATTATTTCAGCTTTATGAAAAACAAGCCCTGGAGGAATATGCCAGCTGAATCTTTACTTGAAGTGCCTGATACAGACAAAAAAGATCCCTGAAGACATAGCTTCTTCATAATTATTTGTTGTACATGTATCCATCCAGCCTTTCCTTACCTACACCATGCACACATCTCCTGCAATCTATGTACTAGTCCCACTCCATTACCTATTTTCAGAACAACCTCTGCTTTTAAAAGCCAACATCAAAACACAAAGTCCCAGCAACCTCCCCCAGTCTAAACCTATTTTAAAAGGCAAACCTGATCGACACATCAAGTTCAACCAGAGTACACTAAATACTTTCTGTACTCCTGTTCTGTGCTGTCTTCAGTACTTGCACCACCTAGAATTGGACTTTGAGAATAAAGCAAATATATGGGTGCAAATCTGTATATGTTCCAATACCATTAGCTAATAAATACACTCTTTGCATTAATCCATTTGATACAAGAGGATGAACATTAACCAGGTCAGCCCCAGAGATTACCTACAGATCCCAAGTAGTTTAAGAGCAGTTTTCAAAGCAAGCTAAAGACATCGTGTGCCTAGGTTCTCAGTGTGGTAAACTGAAGTAACTCAAAATGTTTTCAATGCCACCATCATTCAGATGTCAACACCTAGGACATGTTTGGGTCACATCACCAGCAGCAAGTTATTTAATGTTATGCTATTAAAAGACTGATCTACATTGTCATTCTCATTTCTCACCAGCTTAGCGTGGTATATCATTGCTTTTGCTCCACCAGAAGGGGAGAAAAAAAAAATTTAAAAAAAAAAAAAAAAAAAAATCAGTGTAAAAGCAACCAATATAAGCAACAATGCTCTGCAAAAGTTTGCCCCCACAACCATAAACTGCTTAAGTTGCTTCTGGAGCAAGGAAGTGTACTGATATTCAAAATCGCTGGTGTATTTCTGTGAATAAAGCTGATATAAAGTTTGATTTTCAAGTCAGATTATTCCAGCAATATTCTTCAGCCTAAGGCCACATATCTTACTTCAAGTTATTTAAAACACCTTATTCCAACACATCTTCAACGTTTTTCAATCTTTAAAAGCAAACATTCTAACAGTTTGTGGGAAGTAATTTGTATTTAGAGGTGTTAGTAATTTAAGACTCTGTTGGGCCTTAATTCATATGACACAAAAAAGCAGCTAGAGAAAACGCAACAGTATTACTATTTTTTGATACAAGAACAAGCTAATCAATAGCAATACGTAAAATATAAAAAATGTTTGCATTCCTCCTCACTCCATGATAGAAATGTTCAATCATGTGATAAAAACCCAAAAGAAAAAATGACAGACCAGCTTGAACTTCAAATCAAGTGCTCAGCAGCTCTCTGCTGTCCGAGTGCTCAGCAGACCTGCCAGCAGAGGAGGTGCTACCATTCCACAGGGCACCAATTTTTCCAGGTCTTACAGAGACTGAGTTTTATTGGTGTTTCCTAGGTGTTCCTTCCCAACACTGAACGCTCCCTATTTTAAGAGGGTTTTTTTTTTGTTCTTGTTTTTTATTTGGTTTTTTTAAAGGAGTATTGAAGCCACAAGACCAGATGTAGCATGGGTAAAGTAACTGATTACTTAACATGCTTGCCTGTAACAGCATACACCCACCGGCCAGACCCCACAGAACCAAATGGTCACATGTAAGTGAAGAAACTGTTTCAAAATAAACCTATTTTGAGACAAGGTTCCCTAAAAATAATGCACATGCAAGGAGTGCATGTCAACGCCACTTTTTTTAGTAAGTGAACTCTCCACCCTGAACATGAATTCAAATTCACAGTTCCATCCAGAAGATGAACAGCTTGCACACTATGGGAAGTCTGTGACACTACATACATTCAGTCAGGGCCAAAGCATACAAAATACTGGGAAAAATTCTTAAAGGTCCATCCAGCTACAATAAAGAGAAAACACACCTACAAGCACCATACAGGGAAATGGCTTCCATCATAACCGCAGTCAAAAAGGTAAAGCTAGGAAGTTGGTGATGCAGCTCAGAGCAATATATTCCCTTAATATACCTGTTAAATGTGAATCTAAACACATGAAATGTTCCAAAGCATTTGACAGTACAGATCATCAGTGTAGGCTCAGACCTTTCAATAAGGTTTCTACTCACAAATGACTGCCTGTTTTAATCATCTAGTAAACTGGTATTAAGACTTCGACTATTTCGAGTATAATCAGTCATTCCAAAGTCCACAGTATGACTCACTGCAACCTAGGTGTGTTTTAACATTCAGCAGTTGTTTTCTTGACAGGAAAGGGAGAGTTCCCTGCTGCAACAGTAAGATCGCTTTACTTTCAAAAGTTTAATTCAGCAGAAACAAGTTCTTTACCCTTCTGGATTCAAGCTGTATGCATCAAATCCTGGGAGAACACTGAATAGTTTTCATACAGACCTCTGAAGATCATTACTGGTTCAGGTTATACATTGAGGAAAATATGCGCACGCCCTTCCAGTAATGGCATGGCCTTAAACTGACCTGACAAAGCTCTGTCAAAAGTAGAGACAAACATACCTGGCATGGAAACAGAGAGGTGACCTAATTCGTCTTTTCCATTTGGTTCTGAGTCTTTGTCTACATAGTTTTAAAAACTGGCAGTCAGTATTTGGGATTGGCCCCAAGTGAAGTATCTGGAATCCCACTTAACAGATGCACTGGAAGCCTGAGCTGCAGCACGTCTGCCCACACCGAGATTAATTTCATCTAGAATTTACATTTACTGTGTACATTTCTCCTGAAACAAGAAGTTAGAAAGTTCTGTGGTCCCCAAAGAGCAATGTAAGCCAGGAACTATAAGTGTGTGGAAATGCAAGTTCTTCTTTCAATAGATTTTCATCAGGAAAAAACCCAAATCAAAACCAACAATCCACTGAAAGTCAAAGAATTATTCAAGTTTTTACAGAACAGTCTAAAGTTTTCCAGTTTCTCCCTGCCAAATACAGAAATGAGTCTTCAAAAAAAGTATCATTCCCTTTTCAGTAATTATAATTTTTTGCTGAAGTAAGGGCCACAGCATTCAGCCAAGAGCTCTCAGGAAGGCTTTCTTGGTATCAGACGGATTTATTTTAAATTGATTAGAACATCTTCCATGATTACATTTTCCATATTTCTGATTACTCAAAATACCTCAAGTGTTATCTTCCCCTTAGTAAACATCTATTACTGACACCAAATTCTTCCCTGCAGAATCCCGACTACTAAAAGTTGCTTCTAGCACCCTTCATTTGTGATCTTCCACAATGTGAACAAAACGTGAATGTGTCTATGTGCATTTTTAAATATTTCCATGCTCTGTAGCTACAGAAGCCCTGAAGGTATGACTAAATGATTGATCAATACACACCTAAGATTAACGGTACCCAAAATGAACAACAGCACATGAAAGTTACATGAGTTTAAGGTGCGTGGCCCATGTGCAGGTAACTGATTTTTAAAGTTAGTCTTCCGTGTTAACAAACTCTGGAGGCCCCAGAAGTTTTACTTGCTTCAGTTCTGCTCTCTGCTTGGGAGCCCTAGATTAGAGGCATGTGTTCACTGAAATTCAGAAAGATAATGCAACAGATGCACCTTCTTCCCATCGCTTCATGCAGCTGAGAACACCTTTGCATTGTCCAACCTCACCTGGCAGCAAGCCCAGCAATGTGCTTCATTCAGTGTATTAGGAGTGTGCCTGTAATTCGTTATACCCGAGATGAAACAACCTACAACAATGAAGTCTAACCTTTAAGCCACAAATCCTAGAAGCCAGCCTTTCAGATAACCTTGTTATGACAACTTCTTGTAGCAAGTGATCCTTGACTTTCTTGCTGAGGCCCTGCCTACCTACTTCCATTTAAAACAATTTCTGCTTACCACAGTTTCACAAAATGTGTTCAGCTTCAGTACAGAACTTCCTGAAGAACTATGAGACTGCCAGTCTGATAGTTTATGTAGTGTCATTAGAAAATTTATTATCAGAGCAGATGAAAATGCTGTTTCCAGAGCTTAACATGACTCCTACATCCAACTACTTCAGTGGATGGACCAGACAAATTTAAGGACAGAAAGATTTCTAGAGCAAGGAATAAATCTTTGTCCAAGTTTGAAACTGTTAAATCAAACACCTGGTTCCTTTAACAAATTAAGAAAAAGGCACAAGCAAAATCCCAGCTAATAAAGGACTTTCTAGTTCATAAGTCTTTACATCTCATGTATTTTGGTGGGTGCACAAAACCACAGGGTGTGAAATTCAGCAATTAGAATATTTTTACTGCCTGCTATGTCTAAGTGCCCAGTTCACATGAACTGTTATTCATATGTATAAAGTGAATTGGCAAATTACAAGCTTACAAGCCAGCTGTATGCTCAGCTGGAGACTTCTGATACTGGTTCAGGCATCCTGGGAAGTGGAAAGGATGGTGAGGCACCTCTAAATATCAAAGCAACAAACTCACTAGAGTTATGTGGACTAAGTGCTCCAAATGCAGTGCTCAAGAACAGTCTAACCTACCTAGCTAGTCTCTGATAAAGTTAGCTTCAAGTTTATCAAGTACAGAAGTACTTAAATACACAGAGCAAGTAACATCTAGGAGCACTAAGCCCATCATTCTCAAAGACCAAGAGCACAAAGCCAAAAAAGGAACGAGATCCACATGAATAAGAAAATGCTGATTAATCAAACACACACCTTCACCTACCAAACTTCCAAAGTAAGAATATCCATGCACTTCAATCAGCCCTCCCTGCCATCTTCCTCACTACCTTCCAGGTATCCCCCATTACCGAAAAAAGAATGCCAAGCTTCTGCACCCATGCAGAAATTAGTATGATCTACGGCTTTAATAACAGGCTGAACAACCCCAATTTGTGCCATCACAAAGAGATCAACAGCAAATAACCTCCAAGCTCAAGTGTATTTTTTCCTCATCCAAGTTCTAGCTCTGTGATATATAGCCTTCTATGTTTTATTTCACAGAGGCGTTGATTATTAGTAGCTAACACAGTAGAAATGCCGGTGAGATAACTGTCTGGCAGGTAAGCATGGAAGCAATTTTAAAAATCTGTTAAAAGCTTCACTGTGTTAGCAGAGAATCACAGAGTTTGTGTCTTTGTTGCCCAGTCCTACCAAGTAATGGTGAATACATCCTACCTTCTCAAGGCCACCAAACCAGAAAACATGTTTGAGGAAATACTGCAATTCTAGATGTTCAACAAACAAAGATTTACTAGCCTTGACTCTAACCACCCTAGTTAATCTATAGCTTAACCTCATTAAAAAAATGGATTTGACACTGGAGATAGATGAGGCTTTGGCTGCCTCATTCCCAACAGCTGGTCACCTGCACTGGTATTACCACTTCCTATTTTCAGTTACTTCACATCCTACTTCTCATGGGTTGATGACATTCAGGACAGGCTTTTCAGGCTGTTAGGACCTATGATTTTGCAGAAGTGCAATTCACTGGTGGTCATTTTTAAGACTTTTAAGAACAGATAAGCCATTGATCTTCAGGTTTTTCTACTAGCAACAGACATAAATAAACACTATTCTCAGCATTACCTCAAGACAGAGATATCCGAGCAAATCAAACCAGTGATCTGAAGTCCATTAACATTCACTTTACAATTCTGGATTTGCCAAGAAGTAACACTCCCAACCTAAAGTCTGGCTTTGAGTCATGAAGTAGCTAGTCCTTCAGTCAGTCACTTAAACTGAGATGTGTCAATAGCATTTCCTCTAATTTACAAGAGGCAAAAAAGTAATACTTGAAACACTGTCCCAACCGCTTGTTATCAAGCCAACTAATTAAAGTCCAAAAGTAGTATTAACTTCAGTGATGATTAGTACCCTGACCTTCAGAGTAAAACTGCATCCCAGTGTTAAAAAGACTGCAATTATCCTTTTACTCAGATGCCAGTTTCACCTCTTCAGCATTCTGTATTTCAGTACAAACTGTGGGTTCACCGAGAAAAGGAAAGCAGAGAAAAAGGATTCACAAGAAACAAAACTCTAGTAAATTGTTCATAGAGCAGCAAACTGTTACTTAGTGAATCTGCCAGATTTCTGCATGTGTAATAAAAATGAAGATTTTACTTTTCTGTAGGCTAAAGGTAACAGTAGGCAAAAAAAGTTACGGCCAAAGTTTATTCATCATCTGACATCAGGTAGATTCTTCATGACAGCTAAAATATTTGCTGCCACAAGAAAACGCCAATTTCATTTAGCTTCGTTTTCAATGAAGCTCTCAACTTGTGCTGTTGAAAAAAAGAAATAATCTGTTTTCAGGGAAGACTTAGGCTGGATAGTAAGAAAAAGTTCTTCAATATGAGGGTGGTGGATCACTGGAACACGTAGCGCAGAGATGTAGGAGGCCATATCCCTGGAGACACTCAAGGACAGGCTTGACAGGGTTCTGAGCAACCTGATCTAGTGAAGATGTCCCTGCTTTCTGCAGGGGGTTGGACTAGATGACCTCTAAAGGTCCCTTCCAACCTCACACACTCTGTGATCCAGCATGGGGGCTTTTGCTTCACTTATTTTAGAACTAGATCGACAAAATAGGTAAAAATGAGAAGTGGACATAGATTTTTACCCTTTACACAAAGCAGAAGTAGTAACAAATTGCAACCTTTGCGGGGGGTGGGGGGAAGAAAGGAGGAAAGGGGCCCTTGGCAAGAGCATCACACTAATTAATACATGCTTTCAACAATTAACAGCACAATCTCACAGAAAATCAAACATTTACAAACAACCTCTCAACCTTAAGACACTAAAAACTGAAATAAGCCGCACCTTACAGCTCAAGGCTTTCACTGCAGGCACTGCTGCAGGGTACAGAGAAGAATCAACAGCACAAGTGATGCTGCTGTTGGGCCATTTTAAAAAGTTTGTGATGTCCTTGTGCATTTCTAGAATGACCAGCACAGGCCTGACATGGTGCAGTGTAAAACTGTTTACAAAGGACATCATAAAAATACCTGTTTGGACATACGGACATATATTCTCCTATGAAGAAAGGCTGAGAGAGTTGGGCTTGTTCAGCCTAGAGAAGAGAGGCTCTGGGGAGATCTTACAGAGGCATTCCAGTACCTGAAGGGGCCTACAAGAAAGCTGGGAAGGGACTTTTAGCAGGGCATGTAGTGATAGGATGAGGGGGAATGGCTGTAAATTGGAAGGGGGTAGTTTTAGATTGGATCTTAGGAAAAAAATTCTTCACTGCGAGGGTGGTGAGACACTGGAACAGGTTGACCAGAGAAGTGGTGGATGCCCCCTCTGTGGAGGTGTTCAGGGCCAGGTTGGATGGGGCCTTGAGCAGCCTGGTCTAGTGAGAGGTGTCCCTGCCCACGGCAGGGTGGTTGGAACTTGATGATCTTTAAGGTCCCTTCCAAACCTAACCATTCTATGATACATATGAAAAAACTGACATGACATGAAGAGTAAGTAACCATCAAGATACAGTTGTTTCCAAGCTTTAATGAGTTTAGTCAGTGCATCTTCAAATTTTAAACTGTAGACAAGTAGTCATCAAATCACATCTCTCTTGCTCTACAAAGAGCCCAAACATCAGGACTTAGGAATTGCACATACGCAATAAACTAAATCTGAAGTTACAGGTGAAGAGCAAACTGTTCCCAGGCAAGGATTGATGCCTTTTCTTCCGTTAACACTAGTTCTCTAAAAGACCAAGGAGCCTGAATGCCATGTGGGTTACCGCTGTCCAAAGGGACTGAAGCTCTCAGCAAACTGAGCAGTTTGATCTGCTGCCCCAGAGAGGTTCCAGTTCAAAAGTTACCCTTTGCAAAAACCTGAAGTCACTACACAGCAGGATGTAGACACACAATAAAACGTCAGCCTTATCTTATACTATAAATTCCATCTCCAAAGTTTCATGATGTGAGAGTTGCCACTGCACCCATCCCTTCTAAATTACCCAATTCCTCTGCCTTGAAATCACTCAGAGAACATAAAGAAACATGAACTTTGTGCTCAGATAGTATATGAAACAATATAACTCAACTTTATCTCGGAAATAAAAAATAAAGTTGCCAACCTGTTTCTTTATTCCAGGTCAAGAGAATTTCAAGAACAGTTCTGATGGTGATTCATAAGGGATGATTCAACATTAATTCTCCACATTACCAAACAATTACTCAATCAATACAGGGACTTCAATAAAACCTGCTAGTGTACCTTCCAAATAAAACATATGTGGAAGTTGTCTGACAAAGTCATACCATGTCTTCATTAAAAAGCCACTCTCACCTGAAAGACCAGTCATAAAATTAACAGTTAAAAAGGGTTCAGATGACATTTCCTACTGGCAAGACAGGCAGATAAAGAACCGACTTCACTGCTTAGCATGTGATGAAATATCTTACTGTGACCAGTGATGGTGGTTGTACATTAATTAAGTTAGTTAAAGTTTCATTTATATATCTAAATATAGTTATATCAACATAATTTTGGCTGTTTGTATTCTAGTGGTGATGAAATGCCCTAAAATACTACCTTACCCAGTTGGCTCAAGGCATTCTTTAGAGGAGAAAAACCTAATTGCAGATTCAGTGTTGCCGCCTTTTCAATCAAACACTAGCAGTATTTTGCAATGCTCACGCAAGTATTTCTAAATTAAGGTACCTACAACAGCAGATATACTTAATTTTGAAAAGCTGTGCCATAATAAAAAAAAGCCTTTTGAAAATACTGTTAATAGTATGACTAACAGCAGTCACACTCCACCCAACACATCCACCCTTGCTAAATCCAAATACTCCCGATGACAAGCAACCTTTCCATGCTACTTGCCAGCAGTTGTTTCAGTTTAGCCGCCTTCCTAGAATTAAAAAAGGATCTCTGAGATTCAACTTAAGAGATCTAAAAACG
Source organism: Porphyrio hochstetteri (assembly GCA_020800305.1). Taxonomy (NCBI): domain Eukaryota; kingdom Metazoa; phylum Chordata; class Aves; order Gruiformes; family Rallidae; genus Porphyrio; species Porphyrio hochstetteri. The sequence continues at coordinate 109,607,596 of CM036907.1, forward strand.
CTACCAGCAGTTACTATAGAATCAGTAAAGCAAAAATTATCATTCAAAGAAGGAGTCAAAGTCACTTGGCGGCTCAGCTTTAGGAAAACTGTCCTTTGTAGCGCCTGCACACTCTGAGTTCCAACCTCTCAGATGCTGACTCATGGATCACAGGAGTGGTAGATGGAAAGAGAGAAACGGAACAGAACCTAACTGGACATGGCACTCAGTAAAAATCAGTAAGTGCAGTAGATAGCGGACATCTCCCACCAAAGGAAGGCGCGTCTTCACCAGTGGTGCAGAACAGGAAAAGCGCGCACAGCTGTAGGTTTCAGTCTTCACTACTTCCTGCAGCCTTGCAGGTGAGAAGGGAAGGGGAGAGTTGCCAACCAGGCCATTGCTACAAAGAGGGAAAGACTAGAATGCAGGGAAAAACTTGGCTGGCACAGGAAGAGGTTGTTTTCCCTACGTGAAAGGTTTGTGCTAGCACAGCTACCAGACTACCTGCTGCCCACCATTTGATGTGACTGGAGTAATTTCAGTATAGACACTGCATGAAATGGCTCGCTACCTTTAGCAGATGCATTCCATCTCCTTGTTAACATGGCACCACTACCAGTACGAGATTTTGTGCATAACCTTCTCTTGGGAACTAGATTTCGTAGAAGGTCAGAGGGAGATTAACAAGTCTGAAGAGCGACCTCTATGCTGAGGTCCTATGAAGTCAGTCTTGAAGAGGGGCACTGAGGAGAGGAGTGATAACAGCACAAATGCTGGCACCCCATCACACTGGTTCTGGCAAAACTCATCACAGGAAACAGGAATTGGCACCCTACATTGGTCATGTCATTTTCATACAGGTGAAAGTACACCTGTAACTGCAGGAACAGCTTCTCTGGAACTCTTAAATGTGTTAAGAAATTACCTCAACTGATTCATCAAGCTAATAAATTTCCAAATTATTTTCAAACAAACATAACTCATTTTGACTGGTCTTTGAAAAAAATCCCAGAAGACAAGGTGGCAGTATGCATGGAAGCATACAGGTATTTTCAGCACAACCCAAAGTAGTATTCCCTTGCACATGAGACAAAACACTTAAGAAGCAAATTCTGTTAGTTTCCAAGCAGTCAGCCTTAAATTCAGGTCTCCTAAACCAATCTAGGATACATCTACCTCAAAAATTGTTTATTTCCTTATAGACTTGCTTCTTCCTGTTCTCATGTTTGCCATGCTAGACACAAGAAAAAAAAAAGATTAGCTAAGAGGAGCAAATAAACCACCAAAGATTATCTGCCACACAATTACAACTGCGTTACACACACGGCTTCCGGCAGCCACATCTCCCGGGTCATGTCGAATAGGGTCCAGCAGCCGCCACGCTGCTGACACGTGTCTCGTCAGCTCCCACTACGGCACAGTACTGTTTCGCTGTCGAAAGCACCTGTATTCTGCTGCTTGTACAGAAACATATTCCTGGGCTTCGATGCATGCTCAGGGTGTCACGCCAATCTTCAACCCTTAGTTTTACATTATTCCAGAATTACTGCAAATTCATCCTAAAGATTGCCCTGAGAAGTCAGCTTGAATCTGACAAAGCCAATTCTACATGTCTTTAATTCCCATCTTCAATACAGATGTCTTACTTTACAGAAATCTTATTTTTTAATTCATCATCTCAAAAGACTCCTACAGAGTATTTTTCTTCACGAGAAGTAAATGAAATGTGCATCCAGTTACTTCAAATGCTTTTAACAGGCTATTGCCTCTGATCCGAAGAAATAAAGGTTTTCTCGTTTTCTCTTCAGCATATCTTACCGATAAGGTTGCTAACCACAGCACAGACAAACACAAGGCTAAATTCTCTGCATCTCTGCAATTACCCAGTGTAATACAGCATATAGATCACTCCACCCAAAAATGTACTTCAAATGCACTCAATGTTAAGTGCATCTCAAATACCTCTACACATATGTGGCCCATAGCAGAATGCAGATGATCATCCTCCTCACAGGAACTCATGTAATGGTTGCAGAAGTTCCTGCACTGACTTCCCCTACCCCACCAAAATACCTCACAAGATATTCCCCAGCCAAGTTCCTAGTCTTATTCCCCAGGACAGCAGCACTCACGAATACAGAATTTCTCTTTAAGAAAATCACCCCAAAACAAACAACAGAAATAAAAAGAAAATCCCCACTCACCAGCACAGTGGTGCAGATGGACCTGAGCTCAGACTCCACCTTCTCCCGATAGTCCTTGATAAGCTGCATCTTCTTGTCACTGGTGTCTGTCTTCTGCTCAATGCTAGAGATGACCCTCCAGGCAGAGCGCCGCCCCCCCACTACGTTCTTGTAGGCCACTGAGAGCAGGTTGCGCTCCTCGTTGGACAGCTCGGCACCTTGCTCAGTTACTGCCTTCATGCAGGTGGCCATATCATCATAGCGCTCAGCTTGCTCAGCCAGCTTGGCTTTCTGGATCAACTCGGTCTTATCCATGGTGGCTGGCAGTGGGGCAAGGGCAGGATAGTAGCAAAAGCAGGAGAAGTCAGGGATGTCACTCTATCAACACAAGAACGCACCTCACACCTGCCAGAAAGAAGACAGCAACTGTGACACTAGGATAAAACACTACAGAATATAACCTTACACCATCCCATGACCCACCAAAAGACACAGACCACAGTCAGCCTCACCTCCCCTTCCCCATCTCCAGGGGTTTCTTGTGGAGAGATGGACTGCAGTGTCCTGCCCTTCCCTACAGGGCTAAGGGGAGACACATCGTCTCAAGGGACCACCCCCCATGGGAAACCACGACCTAGAAACCCAACCGAGGAAAGCACTCTTAAGTGCCAGCCACGGGACAGCAACCTAAAGACCGACCACTGGCAACAGCTATTTTTCCCATCAGCGTGGACTTCACATCCTCACACTGCTTTCCTTCCATGCCTAATGAGAACCCACACTGTTTAACGAGGACCAGGAGAAGGACGCCTAGCTACCAGCCCGCCCGGGGAACCTTGCCCAAAGCCCTCCTCCCGCGCTACGAGCCCCGCAGGTGAGAGACGAAGAAAGGCGGATGCCAAAGCCGGGACTAGCGGGAAGAAATGCTACAGGAGAGAGCCTAGCTCGCCCCCGGCGGGGCAAGGAACGGGTTAAAGCCCAACGGGCTTGCAGAGCGGGCCTGGGATCCGCCCCCCTCGGGCACCCGCGTTCCGCGGGGCGAGCGAGGCCAGGGGAGCTCCGAGCGGCTGGGGCGGGGCGGCCCGGGGGACAGGCCGGCGGCCCGGGCCGCTTCGCCTCCTGGCGGCGGGGCGCGGCGGGCGGGGAGCGTTCCGCGGGGCTCGGGCCTCCTCGCCTCCCCCCGGCGGCCGCGGCGGGAGCGGCCGCAGCTCCGGCCTCGGGACGGCGGTCCTCGGCGCGGCTGGGGGCGCGGCGGCCCCGCACCGCCGGTGGGGGAGCGCGGTGGCACGGCAGTGGGTGGGGTCTCTGCCCCGGCGGGGGCCGGGGGCGGCCGCGTCCCCAGGGATGATGGCGGGGGACGCGGGGGCGGCGGGGAGGAAGGGCGAGCGGCCGGTGCTGCCCCTACGGCGGCAGGGCGGAAAGAGGAAGCCGGCGGCCCCGCCGGGTGCGAAATGGCGGCGCTGGCTGGCTGCACCTCCCGCTCCCCGGGGCCGCCGAGCGCTCCACGCCGCGATCACAAAATGGAGGACGCGGCGGCAGAGCGGCGCCGGCGCCCGCCGCCGGGACGCGGCACCGAGCTCACCTGAGTCCGCTGCGCTAGGCCGGGCCGCGGGCGCCACCCGATCGGCTGCCTCGCTCAGGGCTGTGGCGGAGAGAAAGAGCCGCTCCCGTCTCCTGCGAGAGCCAGCGCTAAAGGGCGTTGGCACAGGCAAGCCTACCCGCTGCTCAGCCCGCGCCCACGCGACCAATCGCAGCCTGGCCTGCGGGCTAGGCTCCGCCCCTCAGCGCCCTGATAGCCAATCCGAGCAGAGCGCGCCGCCGCGGGGGCGAGCGCAGGCAGGGCACAAGCTCGGTTGGCCCGTGGGCTGCGGCTGGGGCCACGGGGTTTCCTCCAATTAGATCCAGGGTGAGATGACGTCACTGTCGCCATGGTGATGCTGCTACAACCCCCCCCTTCCCCTCCCCCGCCGTCCCCCCTCCCCCCTTCCCCAGCAGCCAGGGCCCGGCCGCGGCATGGGACAGTGCGGGGGCGCGCCGGGACGGCCCGAGCGGCGGCGGCGGCGGCGGCGGCGGCTCCCGGCCGGGAGGCGCCGCACAGGCGGTGGCTGCGGCGGGGAAGGCTTGGGGGGGTCCGAAGCGATGCGGCCGGTCCGCGCACCGCGGCGGCCTTCCGTCGCCCGAAGGGGCAGCTGCCGCTCTTCCGCCCGCGGGTGGCCGCGCCCTCGGCCCGCCTCTCCCCTCAGCCGCCGGCGGGCGGGAGCTCCTGCAGGAGCGGGGTGGCGAGCGCGGCCCGGCCCCGCTACCCCTGAGGTGGTGCGGGTGGGGCGGCCCGGGCTCGTAGCTGGGGCGGAGGAGCCGGTATGACCGACGGCGGTCGTTGGGCTCTTCCGGAGCGGCTGTGCTATGCCGAAGTCCGCCTTCCTGCGGCCGGGGAGGATCGGGGCCCTGCGCGGCCTGTTGCCCCTCTCTGCCTGTGGCCCGGCCGGGGCGGAATTCCATTGAGCCCCCTCCTGGCCCGGGTGGTGTTGCAGTGGCAGGCTCTCCGGAGCCCTTTTCAGGTGCGGGTGGGTGCCCCTGGGCCCAGCGTGAGAGGGAGATGTTCCTCAAGAGTTCACACCCCGGGGCCCTGCACGGGGGAAGGCAAAACCAGCAATCAATTCTCAAAAGGTCGGAGATACGATGGACAAACAGTGAAATTTTAGGTCTGTGCTATGACATATGAATAATAAATTGTTACTTGTCCTCAAGCAGATAAACGAGGCACCTATTGCTGCGTGTATGTCCAAAACACTGGCCTAGTGGTTGCGTGATTTTGCCTGTGCTCAAGCTGCTCCGGGTCTCCCAGAGGATGTGGTAAGGGCATGGTGGGTGTGTGCTGTTTGCCCTGGCATTCAGCACACAAGATCCCGGCATGGATCAAATGCATCTGGTATGTCAGGGCTCTGTCGAGTTCATGTTCACCAAGGTCTCTATGCAGTCCTGAGTCTGTGTGAAGTAATGAGATTTCTCACCTTTGATTTCAGCATTGCCAAATATAGTCATGCAGAGGAACTTCAGCATCCAGATAGGATGATGAATTCGCTGAATCAACCCCAGGATGTTATTGTCTCAACTCGTAAAGCTCTTGATCTGTGTTTGGACTAGGACTGGTATTATGTACGTGGAAATTGGATCTACTCTGTGAGCAAACCACTCTCTTTGTCATTTGAGATTGGGAAGCATTTATTCCATTATAAAAAAGGACCTATTGATAGTACCCTTCTCAAAGTTAATGAAACTCTTTCAGAAAGCATTATGGAAATCTATTACTCTACCCCAGAAATTACTGTCTTGGCAACTCGCTACAGTTTTAGGTTGCTATTCGTCAGTGGGGTGCTCTGTCACTTTCACCAAAGTCCCTAATGATTATCTTAATTGACACATGAAGATCAAATGATTATCTTAATTTACACATGAAGATCAAAATTGACCAATTGTGCAACAAAACCTTCTTGGATTAACATCATCTCTCCATCAGATATAAAACTAACCATTCCACCTGTAAGCCACAGATGAGTGGGTTTCACTAGACAAAGGATAGCTGACCTAATCATGGCTGCCTCCTTCACCGATTTGCCTCCTAAATGGAGAAGATATTAGGATTAGCCTCATTCAGTGGATGAGAACTCAATGATCTTAAAGTTTTTTCCAACCTAAATAATTTACTTCACATCTCTCTCCTGCCTACTGAGAGGCTGCATTAAGAAGTGCAGAACCATCTTAAAAGCCGGGAAGTGCTGGGTGTGGCAAGTCTTTGCATGGATCTGTGCGATGGATCTGGATGTAACTGCACATGTGGTGTAGAGTCTGCTACGTGTGTGCAGAGCAGCTACATGGCCCGTGTGTCTGGCTTCAGATCTACTGTGTGCGGCGTGCTTTCCAGGTTTGGGTCCTGTAGGCTTTTGTGACTCAGAACTGCGCTGTGATATGTTTTTTTAATTGTGTTGCTCCAAGTTCACTTCCCCAGAGTATCCCTATCACTAACTAGGAATGATGTTCTTTAGGGAGCTTTTATCAGAGGGGCCTGGAGGAATTTGTTGTGTTTAGTTCAGTGAAATGAAGGTTGAAAAGGAGATTTGGTGTCTTGAAGGGAGATTTAATGACATGGATGTAGAAATGTTATTTAATGGAAGACAAATGTGTGTAAAATGGACTTTAATGAATTTAAACTGTGAAACAGGAGATTTGGAATTTTCAGAAGCGATGAGGCTGTGGAGCAACTTTTCTGTGCTGAGGGCAGGAAGCCCATCTGCTTCGAAAGTGGAGCCCGATCAATTTATAAAAGTGCTTATGTGATGTAGTTGCCCAAGATAACAGGAGAGTAAACTCCAGAAGCTTTCCAATTCAGTGTTTCTATTTGATGTTTCTTTTATTGCTTATTCCATGTATACTTTAATGTGCAGCTTACTGCCTAGCATTATTCTTCATTGAATTAAAAATAGTAATAAATTTCCTATAGAGTGTTTCAGGAGTCTTATCATCCTACTAAACATTAATGACTTTACCCTTGTCACACCATTATGAAATGGTTGGTGTTATTGTCTTATGTCCAGGAAATGAAAAACTTCTGGGTACCTATGTGGAGAAAGGTAAGACCTTATTTCCAGAGTGGTAAATACTAAATCAAAGACCTTCATTTCCAGGGCGGTAAGTGCTTTATGCTGCTTGGCATGTACTGAAAGTCCACCTCCCACTGACTTCAGATGCACCTACTCACATTCAGCATCTTAGCAGCTCACACCACAAATTACTCAATTGGGGTGTGGGAGAAAAATGAGGAATAATGCAAATTCCTTAGACTTACTTGTGAACTTTAGGTCAGAGTTGGAATCCAGTTTTCTAGAGGCTTTAGGTAATTGCCATAACGATGAGATTATTTTTTTTCTTCCCCAGCAGAACCTGCCCCCTCTGACACATGCTTTTCATCTCTGTAGCAAATGAGGCAGGGATGGTACAGACAGCAGCCTCCTTCCCTACAGTCAGTCAGTGCAATGGGTGCGTGGCAGGTGAAGGAAGCCGCGCACAAAGTAGATACCTAGCACAGTGGACTGAGGTAAACACACAAGCCAAGAACCCCAAGAGCAGATTTCTGTCAGAGGATTTACGCAGGCTGCTGCTGAGCATCAGTATGACTGCGCTCTTTGGATCTGCAGCATACTCCTGTGCTATCTGAAATAGCCCTGTCGTGGGTAGCGGTAGAAAAACTTACTCATTTTGTGTCCTGCCTTGAGTGGGATGGAGATTCTTTACAACTAGTCTCGTGTCTGCTTAATGGTGAGGGAACGTGTTTCATGTTTCTAAAGGCAGGTTTGGGTTTTGGGCTACTTCCTGCCCTCCTCTTTGCCTTATTATCTGCCCCCTGATTTACATTGCTATCCCATCTCCTCCCCTCCTGCACCCTGCCCTCTGCTCTACTCCTGCCCACATGCTCCCCATCGTGTTCTCTGCGCTATCATTCTTTCTGTAGTTGTACCCTCTGCCCTTCTTTTCTTATCCCAACTTCTGGTAAAACTTCTGGCAGAAGAGAGGACTTGCTTAGGGGCACTGGACATCTAGCCATCTTATGTGACAGCTGGAGTCTGAAGAAAATTCTGCTAGCAAATTTTAAGATGTCAACCAAGCATACTAAAATTGAATTTTCCCATTAGGTTTTCCATGATTGGGCAACTTCCCATGAAACCAACAAAAGACCTATCCACCAACTGGCCAACTTCTTGGCGTGTTTAAAGGAGCCACTCTGGTGGTTGTAAATGTTGGACTTCTTCAATAAAATAATAACAAGTTTTGTCAGCCATGGCAAAACTAGAATTGCCTCAGATTTTCCCTGTTAGAAACAGCTAACCCATTCTAGCTGAAACGTGAATAACATTCTAAGTGTGTTCATACAGACCGATCAGGATTTAAGCCTTTGAAGGAGAACTAAAATGATAGTCACAACTTTTCTAGATGACATAAGATATTACTTAGATTTGTTGACATCACACTTGGTTTGAGGCCTTGGGAATGAAGGGATAAGGAGATTTTATGTTACACTATTGTATTTTGTGGTCATATTGTAAAGGTGCTAGGAGGTGGCATAAGTGCTCTTCTACTATATTAAAAATAAAGTCACCCATGTAAGAGGCTAAAGCATCATCAGTATCAAGTGAGGAACCAATAAATGTGAGCTAGCAGGATCAAGCTCTTTAAACATTATATAGTCTGATTCTGTGTTGTATCTGTGCTGTGAGGAATGCCACAGGACTCCTTAAATTTACAGAACACTTGCATGGTTTGTTGGTTACTGGGATAAACTGATCACTTCAGGGGTGACAAGCCTCCGAAGGAAGTTGATGAGTGTGTGGCTCATGGTGCTGTTCTATGCAAACCATTTTCTTATGCTGGGAGAAGAGGAATAAAGGAATACTTGGGTTAGAAAGGCGAGTGTCAGTGTAGGAGGGTGGTACTGAACCTCAGCTTTGCTGCTGGGTGCCATTTGTCCGGTTAAACTGGCTGCAGGAAAAGTTTATCTCCATGCTGGGAGTAATTCGGCCTTTGCTGATGAAGGATGCTATTGATGAATATTGATACCTGCTGCGGGATAGATACTGCTCTAGTCTGATAGAATGAAGCAGCTCCTGACAATGGTTGGTAGTAAAATCTCAGCCTTTGACACCTTTTCTTCACTCTTACCACTACAGTAGTTGATCTCAAAATCAACTCCTCTTTCTGGGAGTGCAACATGTATCACCTTATTTCATGTAACAGTGTTTCTCTGCATCCTTTCCTTCAGTGGGATGCAGTATTCAAGAATGGAAAAGGCTCTTGGGAGCAGAGTAAAACCTATGTCACCTAGGTGAGCTCTCTCCCCAGCTCAGACAGCTTTCCTTTCCTTCCCTTGGCCTGTGAGGGAGGGAGGATGCTGGTTAAACATAACCCTTCCCTTCCTTGTGCATAAAAAAAAATGCAGGTTTGTCAGTATTGGTCCTAGGCAGGTCCAGTGAACCTCTTGTGAAGTGACTTCAAAGCCCTGGGGCCCCACTATGCTGCAACTGCCAAGAGAGGATGGTGGAGGAGTTCCATCAGGGATTCCTCTCCAAGAATACCACTACTTAGACACAAAGCTTTTTGCAGTTCTCCCTTGGGCTTCTCTCAAACAAGAGAGAAAACAATCCCTGGCTCCATCCCAGCAATTGTGACTTGCAAGTGGCAGGACAGAGGAGCCAGATGGAGCTCAATGGCATCCCTGAAAGTTGAGGTGTGTCTTTTTTTTTAATGGAAATGAAACAAGTAGCCTTTTAATGACTTTTTTTCAGGTAAATGCAACTTGCTCTGCCAAAACATGATGAAGGGCCCTCTTTTGCATGAACAAACACGGGTGGCAAAAGTCACGAGGTTGTCAAGTAAATTTTATTCTCCTGAAGCTTCTCCTATCAGGAGGCAAGCATAGGGCCCCTAGAATTAAGATAAATGCAGCTAATTTCCCTTTAATGGTGATTTGATTATTCTTTCATTACAAGTAACTAGTTCCCTTTTCTAATTACATAGCTTGCTTTTATCTAAGAAAAATTACCCAATTTCTGTGAGTGGACCATTAAATTCACTCATCCATGAACAGTTACTGTGGTGCTGTGAGATTGCTGGTTTCAGAAAATGTCTATATTGCAGTAGATATGTATAGATTGTTGGTGCTTCTGTTGTTTTGACAGTGGTCATGACAAATGAGAAAGCAGGTAGTGAGAATAGATGCGCAAGACAAAAATGAAACGCAGAAGGCAGAGAGCGTAAACCCTGCATGCATTTAGCATGTCTTTAAGGGAGTGAGAAGAATTGGGGGGGAAGGGAGCAGCAGGGAACAAGACAGAAATGGGGGAAGGTGCACTGGTACTTGGAGAGGCTTCATCAGCTGGTGGTTTAGTAAGTTCAGGGAGAGCTCTGCCTTTGATCTCTGCACTTCTTGCTTTTTATCTCTGTCGTTGTCTTTTTCCCTTATAGCTGCCATATGAGCATGTTACCCAGAGAAGGGATTTCAATCAACTAGATGCCACAACAGGAGCTGGAAAGGGCTTGTTGGAGGTGTAGTTAGTTGCATGGTGAGGTGGTGAGAAAGCCTCAGGTCCTGCAGGCAGGTCACCACAGGCCACTCTGATTAGTTTCGTTATCTAAACTGGTGGGCTAGGGCTGTCAGCAGTCAAGGTTGGTGCAGAGAGTCTGTATCTCTTACTAGATCAATTAACAGTTGGAAAAATAGATGAGCATTTGATCTGACAGCACCCAAGGTAGTTTCTCTATATAAACTAAACATACTTTTTTGTTCTGTGCCATATAATATTTGGGCTGATGGATATTTGAAGGTCAAGTGTTTATCTGTATGGGGAAAATTACTGGTAAAGGAATTCTGAATAGTTACATGCAGACACTGTAGGTAAGATGGGGCAATTCCCCAGGTGGAAACTCTGTTCTAGAAAGAAAGCCACATTTATTCTGCAATACAGTGCCTGCTAAGGCAGCAATAACAACAAACTATAATTGTCAGATTATTCCCAGCGTAGGCAAACCATAAGAATAAAGGAGGTAAATGGAAAGGACAGGAAAGACATAGGTGGAAAGAAGGTAGTCAAACAATTAACAAACAATTAACCTGTGAGATAGCTGTGGGAAGATGTGATATAACTATCTCAAGTGAACTTTCTGGGCTAAAAGAAACCTTGTTGTAAGCCTCAGAAGTTTGTTTAAAGGTAAGATACTTTTTCAAACTCTGTTTTGAAGAATTCTTGCTCTTCTGCCAGCTCAACATGGCAGTAGGATGTGTATGTATTGAATTTTCCTTAACATTTGTAATTACAAAGTTCTCGGTTATGAATTTAATTAGGACTCAGTACTAGCTTCCTTGTACAAAGGTCAGAAATCTGATGACTAGGAAAAGGGCATGTTAGATCTCTAGCTGGTTATTTTGTACCTGGTACATCATTAATAATGATTTATATATATATGAAATAATCCCTCAGTGGAAGGGGATAGCATACGCATATCTATACATATATACATGCATACACATTTTAGGCTGAAATACTCTTTGACAAGCCAAGAATAAGACACTATACGTGCATCTTTAGTAGCTGAATCCATTTCAGCAGTTAATGTACTGCATCTTTGCTTTACTGAAATATTTTATCACCGTTGTACTTATCTGCCATCATTATAAGCAAGCTACTTAATGATGGCCTGTGCTAATGCAAATTGTATCACTTAATTACTCACATTAATGTAGGAAGCCTCAGATAGACAAGATGAGGGTCTATGCAGCTACAGGCAAGAAAAAAATGCTTCAGACCAGTGAAAGAGGTATCTAGGCAGTGGGTTGCTTCCTGTGTTGGTGGGATGAGCTTACCAATGGAAGGTTTTGCCTTCTGAATAAACCAGAATGAGATAGACATCCCCCTTTTCCTTCTGTTCACATTCTTCTGCTACTGAAAGAGTAGTTTCTGGTGAGGTGAAGAGCTATGCTTAACAACATACAGCCCAAAAAAAGAGCAAAGTAACACACTACCATTTGCTATGTTGGTAAGTAATGCCATTTCTGCAGTGAGAGATACTTCAAATGTGGACCTGATCCATGGATGAGTACATGTGGAGTTTAGTCTGAGGGTGTTAGATATTCAGGATGTTAAATAGTGATGTTGTGAGGAGTTTCCAGATCTAATTTCCATGTATTTGAACACTGGAGACTTTCAAATAGAATACACAGAAAAGCTGTAATTAAATCCCAGTATTTGTTTCATTCTGATTCTTTATGAGATTCCTCCCAGGGCAGCTAAATGGTTCCTGTTCTTCTCAAATTATTCTTGTCCTGTTCTTCTCAAATTATTCTTGTTTGTTTAACCTTCAGTGAAGTGTTTTTGAAAGTTTAGATATTATTGTTATGTAGTTAGCATTGCTCCCCTTCCTCAGAGCAAGCAATTCTAGGAATTGACCTAATTTATGTAAGATTAAATGCAACGTTTCTATAAATCTTTGCCTGGGTTTAGAAGCTATGCATGGACCATTCAAATCATAAGATAATTAAGGGGAAAGATTTATGTTATGTTAAATATATCAAATATTTCATAAACCTCTGTTTCTCTGGTGTCACAAATTACAGATTTCTGAGCTACTTTATTCAGATGGTTTCCTGGGGAGATGGGGCCTTTGCTTTCTTGAGTATGATGTTGGAGGAGCACTGGTTGGCTGGTTCGCTTTCTTGTCATGCCACTGTCACCAGAGCAAGGTAAGAAATGAATGTCCTGTTCTGACAAACTCTTCAGGAAGTTAAGCTTCCTACCCTGCAGAAGAAGGTTGCAGAACTTTTCTTGTGAAAAAAAACCCCAACATATTTTTACAATATGAATAAAAGCACTCACTGGGTATGTGAGATTTCTTTTCAAGTTCCCATTTTGTCACTTTTTTAATTCATTGAGTTTTTTTAAATGCAGAGTGATCTCTCCTGTCTTTTTTTTTTTTTTTAATCTTCAACACAAGAAACTTTTCAAAGAGGAAGTTTCATTGATCATTAATTTTCTAGTAGCCCCTCCTCATGCTTCAGCAGAGGACTCTGGACCATGACCAGCTGTTGTTTCCTGGCTTCAGTCCAAAATTTATCCTGCAAATAAATACAGAAAACCTCCATTGTTCTCATACCATGGAATCAATGTCCATAATATTGAAGAAACGTCTGGCTAGATAATATGATGCAGAAAGCTAAGCTTTTGATATTAAATGTAAGTAGTTTTTTCTTTTAGCATGCATAATTTAAAAAAGGTGTTGTGGCTGTTACTGTACTATCACAGGCTGGAATCTGTATCAGACTTATGAAAATTGCTGCATGAGAAGAGACCCTGGAAAGAGATTTCCCTAGAACATACCAGAAGCAAACTTTCTGTGAAAAAACTAATAAACCCCATCCTTTTAAAAGCACAGGTAGGGCAGAAATATCTTAAGTGAAAAAGGTTTTGTCCGTAGGAGAGTATTGTAACTGATGTGTTCTTGATTGGGCAGCTGCCTAGATAAGAATTAGGGATGGTGGGGACAAACATAATCTATATAGTAGTGATTTGAAATCACAAAGGATTTATACGATACTTTTGAGAAATAGTTCTCCAGCTTTATGATAAGTTCACAGGGTTATCAAGAACCCCTTTTGGAGTTTTATGGAACAATTTAATTGAATAATTAAAACTACTTCATTAGATATTTAGTTAATGTGTATTCATTCTTAAAGAATCATACAATCATAGAATGTTTTGGGTTGGAAGGGACCTCAAAGCCCATCTAGTTCCAACCCCCTGCTATGGGCAGGCACACCCTCCAGTAGCCCAGGTTGCCCGAAGCCCCATCTGTTGTGGGTTTGCTTGGCTGGGTCCTGGTGGAGGAGGGGGGCTGCAGGGGTGGCTTCAGCAAGAACCAGCTAGAAGTTTTCCCTAGGCCTGACAGAACAAACACCAGCCAGCTCAAGGCCAGAGTGGTTGCTGACCAAGGCCAAGCCCATCAGCGATGGTCACAGCACCCCTGGGAATCACATTGAGGAGAAAAAAAAATGCAAGCAGCTGCATTTTGCCACCAGAGAAGGAGTGAGAAGATGTAAAACACTGTGCAGACACCAAGGTCAGGAAAGAAGGTGGGGGGGTGGTGGTGGGAGGAGGCGCTCTATGTGCTGGAGAGAAAGATGCCCCTGCAGCCCGTGGAGAAACCCGTGGTGGAGCAGGTGTGCCCCTGCAGCCCATGGAAGAGGATGGAGAGCAGAGACCTCACCTGCAGCCCGTGGAGAGGCCCCACGCTGGAGCAGAGTGGGACATATGGAAGGTGCTGTGACCTGCATTGGAGCAAGCTCCTGACAGGACCTGCAGCCTGTGGAGAGAGAGACAGAGAGACCCACCCTGGAGCAGTTTTGCTGGGAGACTTGTGACCCTGTGTGGGACCAGGCTGGAGCAGTCTGGGCCTGAAAGACTGAGAGACATTCTGTGATTTGTGACTGCACCCCATAGCAGTGACCCACACTGGGCCAGCTGGGGAAGAGCTGAAGCCCTGTGGGAAAGGGCTCACCTTGGAGAAGTGCATGGAGGACTGTCTCCTGTGGGTGGGACCCCACACTGGGGCAGGGGAAGGGTGTGAGGAATGCCCCTGTGCCCCTGCTAAGAAGGAAAACAACCTGTGACAAACTGACCAAAATCCCCATTCCTCATGTCCCCCTGTGACACCCGGGAAGGGGGAGGAGGGGAGAGAAATCATGACTGAAGTTAAGTCTGTGAAGAAGGGAGGGGTGAGGGGAGGTGTTTTAACTTCTGATTATACTTCTCATTGTCCTACTCTGGTTTCACTAGGGGTGGGGAGGGGGGGTGTGTGTGTAGTGTAATAAAGTAGATTTTGTTTTTTTTATTCCATGTTGAGTCTGTTCTGCCCGTGACACTGATTGTGGAATGATCTCTCCCTGTCCTTATCTCCACTCCTGAGCCTTGCAATATATATTTTCTCCTCTGTCCAGCTGAGGAGGCTCCCCTCAGACTGACTTGGGTGGGCATCTTGCCTCCAGCCAGAGTTAAACCACCACACCATCCAACTTGACCTTGAACACTGCCAGGTTGGGGGCAGCCACAGCTTCTCTGGGCAGCCTGTGCCAGGGCCTCACCACCCTCATGGGGTGTTAATTTTTTCCTTACATCTGATGTAAATCTACCATCCCACTGGGCCTCCAAGGAGTGCCTCTTCACATATCCTCAAGCAACTAAATAAAATGAAATAGTTTGAGCTTAATAATCCGAAGTCTACAAATATGAGAGCAATTTGATGAATATTTATAATGGTTGAAATTTACTCCTTATAGACCAATAGAAAGACTGTATACTAATTACGTGCAGGGTATGTTTGCTCAGGAGGCACGTAAGCAGTCATCAGGGCTGTACGTAAGGCTAAATTTCATACTGTTTAAAGTGTTACTTGTTAGGGGGCTGAATTCTCTAGATTTCCCCCTTTCACAGCATACCTACATGCTTACATTGAAACTCACACACTTTTTCAGGTGGAGAGGAATATTCTGTATTGCTGATGCAGTTGGGTTTGTTGTTATTCTTGTTGTTATTTGTTTAATTGGTTTGAAGGAACAGTAGTTGCAGGGCCTGGTAAGTAGGATGATTGTCATCAAGAGTCATTTAGCTCTTTGCTTTCACAGAGCACAAACTCCCTTTGATTCACATGAAAAGGATCAGGCCAGATTTTTGTCTGGTGTAAATCAGAGCGAAATACTGCCTGTTGTGAACGTGTGTCTTTTGTATTTAATTAATTGCTTGAAGATTTTTCTTGTAAGCCCATTGTAGGATTTGTACAATCTCATTTAGTCCATCCTTGCTTCTGGAATTCTTCTACTATACCTCTGTAGACACTTTCTGATTCTATTATACCTTTGTGATGGGAGACTTGGAACTGAACACTGCCTGCAAGGTGGGACTATATTGATTTAGACAGCAGCTTAATGCTTTCAGGACTTTTCTCAGTCCAGTGCTTCCTCATATTCTGTCAAGTTTTTTGAGTGATGCTGAACATTGTGCAAATGTTCTTATTTTGCTGACTGCATCAGTACTTAAAGGATTTCTTCCAAGACTGTACTTGATAACGTGGGGTTTCCTCTGGTTTGTGTTGTCTGTTCAACCAGCATCTGTTAGGTCCCTATGCCTTTTTTTCACAGTCTTATCTCAGGCTTCTGTTTTGACTGTCAAATAGCATTGTGTCTCTTGTAAGCTTGCCCTGCTCACTCTCTTTTCCAGCTCATTAGTCAAGACATGGAGCAGTAGTCTGCTTCTTTAGGCACTGTGCAGTTAATCTTTGCCCTGAGTGAAAAGTAAAACATGTATTCCCATTTTTTTTGCCTACATCAATGACAACTTGATGCAGAACTTGATGCAGCTGAGAAGGTGGCTAAAACAAATCTCATCCCTGTAGACTGTACTCTTTATCATAGAATCATAGTATCGCTTAGGTTGGAAGAGACCTTTAAGATCCTCCAGTCCAACCACAGCCTAACCCTGCCTAGTCCACCTCTAGACCATGTCCTGAAGCACCACATCTACACAGCTTTGAAATACCTCCAGGGATGGTGACTCCACCACCTCCCTGTGCAGCCTGTTCCAGTGCTTGATAACCCTTTCAGTAAAGAAATTCTTCCTGATATCTAACCTGAATCTCATCTGGTGCAATTTGAAATAATTTCCTCTTGTCCTATCGCTTGTCACCTGAGAAAAGAGGCTGACCCCCACCTCTCTACACCCTCCTTGCAGGTAGTTGTAGATTTGATAGAGTTAAAATCAGTTTGGATAAAAAATTATGCTGTGAGCAGCTGTGGTAGCATCAGGATCTCAGGGTGGTTCCAGGTGTTGCAGGAGTGCAGCCCACAGCTGACTCCTACGGCATGCAGAGCCCTGCACTTGTTTCCTAGAGTCTGCCCACTCCAGACTGCCATCCATCAGCAGCTGACTGCTTGGACAGGAGGTGAAGTGTAGGATAAGGAAATGGGTGCAGGTTCTGCTCTGTGCTTCTCTTACTTCCATCAGTCTTTCTCATTGTTACCAGAAAGGGGTGTTCCTGCACACAGCTTGTCATCACTGTGACTCATTCAACAAGCATGGGGCAGTATGGAAGTCCACAATCCCTGGAAACTCTGCTCCCTTTGCCATGTTATATTCCCAGAGCTTCCACGCAGGATGGCGTCTTTTACATTCCCAAATGATTGCCTGGCTCCTAGTCAGCCACGGGCTTTCCACTCTTCTCACGCTGCTGAAATATTGATGCTGCTTCATTGCAAAAAGGGCTACTTAATACCCATGTTTAAGTACAAGAACATGATGTGAGACATTCCCTTCTGTAGTTTGTCTCATCCCTCAGATGCACGTGGGCAGCTTGTGGAGGGAATGAGCCGGGGTGTGGGGGGAGACAACGTGTGAGCAGATGGGGAAAAATGGAGTCAGATATTGAAACACCAGGATAGGAGTCCCAGCTGAGAAATCTGTACAGAAAGAAGCGTTCCATTAGTTGGAAGGAGATGGTTATGTCTAGTCCAATTTGGCAAGGAAGATCCACTTAGCTTTTCAACATTTTGCTAAGGCAGCTTCTGAGGGAGTCATTCCTGCAGGCCTGTTTCCCCTCTCAGGTTTGTCTTTAATTATGAACAGAAGAATGCTGGGGGTGCTTTGGGAAGGTCGTGTGAGGGATGCTGGAAGGCTCTGTGCTTGTTCACTGAAGCACGAGAGCAAATTCTGTGCACGTTTCAAGGCAGGAGCATGCCTGCTTGGCTGTGCCTGCCTCAAACCCTGTGATTCTACCTTCCAATTCACTCAGACTGCCTGCACAAACCCTTCTGCTAGCCCCTTCGCAGCTCCCTCATTCCCTCCAGCCACCAAAGCTGCCTCAGCACCTCTTCAGCCTGAATTTGTTGTTCAGATCAAAAAGTCTGGTTTCTTGAGAGGATCTGAGCATGATCCCAGTGGGACTTTTGGTGCTGGCATGTTCATTTTATTACTGGGGAAAAGGACTCCTATCTTTTGGCAGCACACTTTGGTTTCTCAGCCCTGCATCACATTAGAAGGGGTTGTCAGATTGTGCTTAGCTAGAAATATTATGTGCTCCTATTTTGCTGCTAAATTATATGCTCCTGTGTTTATGGCAGAAATTATGGTGTTAATCCCTAAACACATGATTTTATATTTTGTGATCTTTAGTTCTGTCTGGTCTGGTTTACTGTTAGCTCACCTGTGTAACACTTCGATCATCCTTTGTGCTGACACAGCCTTTGAGTCTTGTGATATGCTCTGGTTTCACTAGCATGTTTTGATTTTCCCATGGCAAGGGCATTAATGAAAGTATTAAATAAGATCAGTTCCAAGGTCCCAAGCTTGAGGAAGCCTTAATTGGTTGTGCAGGGTACATTTTGTAGATAAACAAAGGACACAGCACAGGCCCTCATGGGAGCAAACCAGCCTAATCCTGGTGACTTCTGTAGGGTTATTCTGGTTATTCAGAGGATGCTGCCTCATTTCAGTCTTTTGTCTTGCACACAGTGAGCAAAACAGCCCCTTGCCCTGTGGCCTGAGTGGCTTTACAAGGGTAATGAAATAGGATTTGGAAGGAGCATGGTTGGATGGATAAGACTGATGTGGAGGTGGAGGCAGGACAGAAATGCTAGTGTCTTACTGCTGAGTCAAAAAAAAAAGTGAGAGGGTCTTGTGCAAATGTAGGAAGAGGTGGTGGATGCACAGGCTGAATGCCCTGAACAGGCAGATAAGGAGCCTCACAGAAGTGCTGTATGTTCTTGGAGACATACAGTCAGAAATGCATTGTGCTCCTGGCAGGATTCAAAGAGTCACTGGTGGAAAACAGATGCATCTTTGTATAAAGCATTAGTCAAGCTTATTGCATATCTTCTTGTCCATGGAATGCTATCGTCATGATTCATCAGTACCTTTTACCTTATTTTATGTGTGGAATTAATTGCACTCCTGTGGAATGGAAAGATGTTTTCAGTGATTTTTTTTAATAAACAGCACGGGGTACATACAGCTGAGCACTGAGCAGAGAAAGTTATTAAGCATCTGAGAAGCAGTTAGGAGTATTAAAGGCCGTGGGCTCCAGGAGAGTTATCTGCCCCTCCATGATCCCCAAGATCTGTACTGCATCGGCCCTTTTCCTCCCCTCTTCTGACTCTCTTCTCTTTATTATACTGAGCCTCTGGGGAAACACAAAGGAGAAAAACAAGGTTACTTTCCAACTTAGAGGCATTAACCCAGAGCAGATGTCCTTTTGCCTTTTCCTCAGGTTTGGGTCTTCATTCTCACAGACTATTTCCAGACCTAAACAAATCTGAAGTTACAAGAAATTCATCTTCTCAATCTTTGCTGGTCCCCTGGGCCTGTTGTATAAAGGCAGTGCTTTCCTGGTAACGCAAGGAGCAATTTATTAAATGCGGTGTGGATCTTTTGGATATCCAGGGAAGGAGCAGGAGGGCAGAAGCCTATTAACTGGAGAGAGGCTTTGGGGGACGTGTGTGTCTCTGTTATGAGGGTCGATAGCTGCTTTCAGTATGGGGTAGTGAAGTGCATGAGAGGCAAAATAGTTAAGTGGGCACCTTTAGGGCTGTCATTACTCTGAAGGACGTCACTGTCAAGCTTATTGCCAGCAGGCAAAACCCGTTTTTTTTTAATGGGCTAAGGACAGAGGAGGAAAAATACATCCAGTTCCTTCAGAACACTGTCCTCAGACTGGGCACAAATGTGCTCGCTCCCAGTATGAGCAGCACCAGAGCTGTGTTGATGCACAGTCCCCACGGTAAGGGAGAGCACTACTCTTGGCATAAGTTCATTTAATTCCAGCAGGTCAGCATGAAGTGCACTGCAAAATGACAGGAAAGCTGCAGAGAATTCCCTACAGCAACTGTCAGAATTGCTTTCCTTTGGCAAGTGTCTGCATAGCCTGAGCTCAGCAATTTCCCTCATAATAATAATTTATGCTGGCTCAAAACTAAGGGCATTAAACTGTAAGCCAGCAACATGTTTCTGGAAGTTTTTTCCCCCTTGTTCAGTAAGTACTGTTAAAATAAAAGAACGTTTCCTTCCAACTGATGTGGTTTTCCTATGCATTTCTTTGACTGATGTAATGCCCTATCATCTGGGAAATCAGCTCAGTGAAGGAGGAGGCAACAAGCTTTGTGATGGATGTGGAAGAGTGTTTGAGGGGGATGCTGCAGATTTCTTGTTCTCTGTGAACTTACTTGTTCTGAAGAGAGATATTTTATCGTCTCTGAACATTTTCAGTGTAACGTATCATCCAATATCCTTTAGAATGGTCCCTTCCTCAGTCTACAAGGTAGACCAAAGCTCCAGCTGGGATTCAGAGAGAATCAGAGTGGTCAGGTCTTCAGCAATAACTGTGCAGTAGTGGGGCATGTATCCTTTTCTTGATGCCCTGGTACCATTCTTGCAGCCTAGCTCTACTTCCTTTCTTTTTATCACAGTGAGGGTCCTAACCAGTGCTGTATCCATCATCTGCTTTTTTCTTGCACTAAGTGCTTGCTAGTGATGTGCCCAAGAGGCAGTCTTCTCAAAAGGTCGTAAACTCTAGGCTTCAGTATGGAATTGTGGTGGTAAATCAGCTTGCAGCCAGCAAGAAGACCAGCACTGGGCTGTTTGCCAGAGCACAATGAAACCAGCCATGGATACAAAATAAGCTGGGATATCAGCAGAAGAATGTGGCATATTTTCAAAAGAAGGATGCACCTTCTGTTATTCTGAAGGGGTTAGACTCTTCCAACAGCTTATGGCATCTGCCTCCAAACTAGGTTTAAACCTTTGCCAGTTTGCCGTAAGTAACATTAGTTGTAGGAGCAAGCCTAGTAAGCACTAGTTTACAAGCTCTCCTACAAAGATCACAGGTGAAGACAAGAGTGACATCCTTCCGTCAGTGGCATTGGCCTCTCTCCGTTCAGAAAGCCAAAAGAGAAGAGGTGGAAAAGCTTGTGTCTGCTGGGCTTGAGCCATACCTCCATGTGCAGTATTGCCCTTTTTCACCTTCTGCTAGTGTTTAAGCTGTAGTTCCTCCCTTGTGCTAGTCCTTAGGCTTAAGCAGCTCTCTCTGTTTGCTGAAGAAGGAATTGCCATCCCCAGCTGGACACAGTTGTTTATTGTGTATTCAGTGTTCATCTCAATGCTGTTAAACTCAGAGCAAGTTTGTGAAATGCACCATACATTAGCTTCCATCCCTCTGACATCCATCCAGCTGGAGTGAGGCATGAAAAGGGAAAGACAAAAACCCCTCTCCTGGCCCATCCCTTTCTGTAGAAGGTCACTTTTGTTCCATTTCCCTGCATTCCTTGCATACTTTTGCAGTCAGGGTCTGGAGCAAGAACCAGCCAGACCGTGACCCTCCTGCAAAGCCATGGGCTTGAGTCACGAGTATGAACCTTGGAGACTGGTCACCTGCAGGAGAAGGGGGAGTGTGCCTTGTGGAGCACCTCACTCTTTCCACTGGAGAACTGGGGATCTGTGTCTGCAAAGGAGAGGGAGCATCTGGGACAAACACCTTCTGTTCAGCTCTATTCTCTTTCAATGGTGGGGAGAGGAAAGATTCCCTCTCTCTGGTGAAAAAGGCAGGACCAGCAGTCAATTTGGTCCCTGAACTCAGGATATCATTGTGTCTACCTTCCCATGTGAATTTTGCCCTTCATGTTCCCCGAAATCTGGGCAGAAGCTTCCTACCACACCCGTTTTAAGGTACACTATAGGCTGTATGCCTTGCATGTACTGTAGTAATGGGCTCATTCCCATTTTGTTTGCAAGCTTTCACTGCCAAATATTTGGGATTAGTTTGGTTTCTATGGTAATGCAGGTACACATGTGCAAGGATGGATCTGCTTGGATGATGTTTGACTTCTCCAGGCCTTTGTCCTCTGAAACATTTGTAACGCCTGGCGAAGGACATCTTGAGAAACCACAGCAACCTGCTCCAAGCCAGGTCTGAGCTGAAAGGAAGAATATAGCCAAAACACTGCACCCCACTGTCAGGGAAAATACGGCTGGGAATGTTGCCTTTTTCCTGCTCAAAGAAACAAAGTGAAATGGGAGCCTCGCAGCCTTCCCTATCAGCCCAACTGAATAGAAAAATGGAGGACATCAAGTCATCTGGACTTCAGAGCTGAAACCCAGTCTCTGTCAAATCATTTCTGGGATGTGCACCATGCCTGTTAAAGGCATTATAATACTGGTAACAGTACTTGCACGCTAATTTGCGCTGTCCTTGCCACAGAGTACCCTGGCAATTTTACTTGTGTATCCGTTCTGCATTGTGAGGGAGGCTGAGCCATGTTAAAACTCACAGTCCGGTGGTGAAAGTGTGCCTGCCTCGCCCAGATGTGTCAGCTGTTAAGACACTATGAACAATTTAAAGGCAATAATGTCACAGGGAGTTACGGGTGATTTCAAGCATTGCTGTGCAACAGGCAGTGATAGTATCTTTGGGGAGCTCCTATTGCTTTGTTGTCGTGACTGTACTTGGTGCATCAGAGGGAACATCCCTATAGGTATGTGCTTACTGCTGGATTTGTTTATTTAGTCCTTTCGTGCCTCCATCTCAGCCCGTTCTGGAGTTACACAAGCTGGGGAGGACAGTAGGATCTTTCTAATGGAGAAGTATTTAGAGCATAATGCATCACTCCATTTGTGCACTCAGGAAAGCTTTGCTCACTCTGGGTAGCTGCAGATACAGGAGGCTGTTGGACACAGCCCGTGCTCTCATCATCTTCAAGATGTCACTTACGTGCTGCTAATAAACTCCAGCCCAAAGAAGTATCATGTTTCTCTCATGGAGAGTTTCGGGCTTTGTCTGATTCATGAATTAGCACTCTCACTGCTTGAGAGCTTGTTAAAACCAAATATTATGCATCTCAGTTCTATTCCAACACTTCATTTAATTTCTTTCCTTTTGCACTTAATGCATCATCTTGCTTTTGTTTAACGTCCACTTCCTCAGCTGTTTTTTGGTGCATGCCCACACAATATTTAAATGATTAAGATTGCTGTGTGACAGTTATTAAAATATTTAAATTGCAAGGCAAAGACTGGTTTATAACTCATCATTTTAGCTGAAATAATTTGGAATCTCAAAGCACTGGTTGAGCCTTAGACCCTGAAACACTGCTCAGAGCCTTTTCACGTTTCATGCGTTCAGCTTCCACCCACAGACCTAAAGTTCCTAAATGTTACCACTGCCTCAATTTATGAAAAAAATGAGATTGTGTTAACAGATGCCATTTAGTTTAGACTACTCATTCCTTGTTAAATACCTCAAAAGCATCATTGAAGGCCGTGGGAGCTGGGCACTTACTCAGGTGCACTGGCTGATGAGCTCTGCTGCCAGGAGAGAAAGCCAAGCTAAGCCAAGCCAAGCCGCAAGTGAAGCACATTTCACCCTCCAGATCCTTTTAGCAGGTCCTTTCCTAGGGCACGACTTGTTTACAACAAAGGAAATATTACAACTAAAACACGGTCCCCAGGGGGCACTTCCCTGTCTCCATTAATGGGAGGAAATAAGACACACCTTCCCTGTGACCTGAGGAACTGCTTTCTAACGTGCCACACAGACCCGTGGTAGGCAGAGATACTAAAGCCGTCCCTGGGCTGCTGCTCTGTCTTGTAAAAAGCTGCAGCGTTTGTTAACGCGTGTGGGCTCAAGGCACTGAGCTGTAACAAAGCACTGCAATGCTTTTGAAGGTCCCACCAGGCTCCTTCTCCAATTCAAGGGTCATGTATTGCTATGATGTGGCTTGAAATTAGAAAAGCATCCTCCTTCTTGACAGTTGAAAGTAGTGCTGCACACTGATGTGAATATTCTGCCCCACTTATAACGGGGATCATTCCCGAGTCGCAGGCTAGAGCTCTGCTTCATGGAGATGCTGCGCGAGCCCTTGAAGCACTTTGGCTTTGGTGGCAGCTGGGGCTGATACCATCTTGTGAGAGCTTCTCAGAAGGTCGCAGAAACAGTTTTCAATGGGACAGCTGGTCTCTCTGTTCCTCTGGATTATATATTGTGACCTTAGGTTGGTCTCCATAGTCAGAGTTATGTTACTGAAAAGGCCAATAGTTTATCAACATAGCTGTCTGCATCTCAATTTTGAGAGCAACTAGTACTTCAGAAGTGCCGAGCATCCATGGTTCCTGGAAGCTCAGTGTTAAGTTTCAATTTATGTATTTAACTGTGATATTCATCCATGAAATATATTTTTAATAAAGCTCAATTAACAATTAACAATAGGTCAAATTAAGTTGCAGTGATTTTTACACCAAATATTTTATTCAGAACTTGCTTTTGACCAATGCTAAACAATTTGGGAAGGAAACATTCTCCATCCCTTCCAAGACCATCACCACCCTGTCAGGTGTATGAATAGATGAATAGAATACAAGGGAATCCTACACCTTGACTTGTGGAGGCTGCTGGATCCCACCACCTTGCTCTGAGCAAAGTGCTCAGGCCAGGCCAGGCCACACCACAGTGACAGAACCCTCACTTAAAGAAAATATCAAATATGTATACCAATTAAAATACTCCAGCAGAAGAGTGACCAGCTCTAATCAGCACAGAGGTGAGCAAAACAATATGAAAAACGGGGAAAAGCCTGAGAAGGATTCTCCAAAGGTGGTGGTTTGCAATCTGCCCTTACATAACTTGTTGAAGACACTTAATAAGAACTAGGTCCAGCAAACTCATTCAATTTTAAAATTTTGTTTTCTATAAATAGTTTCTTCTCGGCAGCGACATGAGTGCAAGGCTTAATAGTGGTTTGGCAGTTTGCTGGGAAAAACCTGAATAATCTGCCAGTTTGCTGCGAGGGAGGAGCAGAGGGATGGTGAAACACCCTGTGACTCATTCCCACTGGAGCCTGCTGACTTAAGGTTTGAACTTAAACCCTTTGTGGGATTCAACACGTCCGCTTACTTGGAAAACGTTCCAAAGTCCAAACCTCAGGGGACGCTGCCATCCCCAGCACCCTGCCAGCCTGACTCAGCGCTGGAGCCTCTGCCGCTCTCCCCCTGGGGCTTCAGCACCTCGGCAGGAGATCTCTGTGATTTTATGCACTCTGATTTCGGCGTAGTTTTTCAAACAGGGGAAAGTGCCCAAATTGTTTGTTGTTGGGGCTTTTTTTTTGGTGATTATCCCTTACAGCTTGCTTTCCCTGCTCAGTCATGTGCTGCTACCAGAGTTAGCAGAGTTAAAGGAGGCAGTACTGGAGTTAACTAAAGAAGCCGGGCAGGAAAGAGAGAACAATGGCTCGGATAAAAACCATTCCCCTGGACAGAAACGAATAACCAGGCTGGGAGGGATGAAGGGGGATCCCGGGGCTCCAGCCTCTGCCTGGGAGACTGCTTTGGGAAGCCTGGGCACAGGGCACAAGCTGAACTGCGAGCATTGGAGCCCTGCAGCAAGGGAGGGAGCTGGGGGCTGCTGGGGTGTGTCAGCGGGAAGCTGGAGACAAGGCAGAGGGAGCCGAGTGTGAGCAATGCCGGCTGCTCTACGACCCCCGAGGGTGAGCCAAAGGGACTTGCCGGGGCTGGGATCAGAGAGGATACGTAGGTAAGGGAGTATGCTGGGAGAAGCGTGTGTGTGCCTGGGGGGTTATACCTTGGCCATGTGTCACTTTGATTTTTGGATGAGTAAAAGAGGTTTCTTGGGGATGAGTAAGAAAGGTTTCTTGGGGGGAAGTTGCAGATTTGTAGCAATCAACTGTCAGAAAGCAAACCTTTCTCTGGGAGAACTAAAGTAGTCGTAGTTGGTCACAGCTTAGTGTTGAGCCTTGCCAAACCCCACCCAGGGAGAGAAGGGACACAAGACCCTCTGCACACTGAACATCCCTGATATTCCATTGTCTGTGGCCCAGCAGTCATGACAGGACCAAATTCTCACTTATTGCTCACTGTCGTTAGTCTTCTATTAAAAAAATCACACAAACACATGAGAGTCACCCCTGTCTCTGCTGCGGATCCTCCACTCGGAGCAGGGCCTTGGAGGGCAGTGGACCAGCTCAAGTTGCAGACCTGCTTTGTGTCACTAAACAACGGTGTGTGCAAAGCAGGTACACCTGGGGGGTCTGTGTCCTGCCCTGACCCGAAAGCACCACTGTGCACCATGTGCTTTCCTTCGCAACAGCAAGAGCCTGCAGAGCCAGTGCTCCTTCCCACCACTATGGCAGGCACAGCTAGCTTATTTAACGTCGTCTCTGGAACATACCCCACTCAAAGAAGAATGGGAGGAATATCCTCTCCCGGAGACACCAGAGAGGATGAAATGAGGAGAAAGAAACCTCTCAAGATTCTTCTTAGGTTTTCATGGGTGCCTCCTGCTATGATAGGAATGGGGCTCGCAACTCAGTAAGTCCAACACCACCAAGCCTTGTCTCCCACAGTTCTGTCTGGGCTTGCCTATGCCCTCATGTACTAACATGGCCCAGGTGATCCATACAATGTGCTGGTTGTCCCAGGTCACCTTCTTCCCAGTTCCAAAAATGTTTTGCTGTTGAATTTTAGCCCTCCTGTGCTTTCCCCTTAGGATCTCACCTCCCCTTAATACTGTTTTCTACACCAGGGCAGACCTTTTTCATCATCACCTCCATACATGATCTAGGGCATCTGTATGTTGCCTGTGGAAACAGACTCATTGCCTTCTCATCTGGCCCAGGTTTTGCCTGTTGCTCTTTGCCCAGCATGGCAGGCAGGCAGGGACAAAAGGTCTTCTCCAAACACAGCATCCTCCATTGCCAGGGTGCAGCCCTTGGGCACATATTTCCACCTCATGCAAAAAGGGGAAGCCCTGTTCTTAAATATCTATAGTCATTAAGAGTGAGGTGTTTTCCACCCATAACGACTTCTGAGATCCTTCACCATTTGACTTTTCTAATTTTAATTCATTGTGCAGTTAAGAACATTTTTTTTTCTTTTAAGAAGATAAGGAGGATGTAGGTGGTTAATTAACAAATGTATTAAATATTTCATCGAGGAAAGTGTTTTAACAGGCACTCCTGGTTTTATGCACTATTTACTTATGATAGCTTGAGCAAAAAGTGTTGCTTGAGGGAAAATGTGATATTCTTATGCCAAGACAAAGTGTCTTTCATCCCAAGTCATTAAATTTACTTGGCCATGACCCTGATCGGAAGAATAGTGGAACTAGTTCACAAATTGACTCTTAGAGCAGCAGCCTGATGAAAGACCAGAGTCTGCAGACTTTAAAGGCACTGCATGGCACTGTTTTGCGAAAGTTGTGCTCTTAATATCCTGGCCAAATTTTAATGCAAATAATTAAAAGTTGCCATATGGACTGTCCCCTCCCTGCACATGGAATGAAACCTGGTCCTAACAACAGCAGTGCTGAACTTCACAAACATTTGGGGTTAGATTCTCATTTGGGGTCAACTGCATTTGATACAATGATTTCATTGGGCCTGTATTTCGTATGCCTATGTGGAAATTATTGGTAGTTTGGGCTGCATTTGTACGTTCACGTATGACTTATGCTATTTACGTAGAGAGTACAGTATAGAAGAATACAACATGCTCTTTGTAGTCTGATAAATTACCAGTGAGCTTGTAGCTCTGATGCAATGTACCTGTGATCAGGGACAGCTGAATGAGGGGTTGAAAATGAGCTGTCAGAGAAGATGGCGTGAAACCAGGCTCAGCCTACAGTATCAGGTTGTTTGACCTTTGTCTGCAAGGGGAAGAGGTGGGACATGTTCCCTCTTCTCCCATGGTTAAGCATCTAAAATGACTGGACTAGTGCCTGAAAAAATGAGAAATAAAAAGCAATCTGTTTCTGTATTCTGTTTTAGCTGTTAATCAAATGGTATTTTGCAGAGATTACAGTCCTCTAGAGTAAGTAGTTTGACAACAAATGATTTTGTGGGAAGTTGTGAAGCAAAAAGGGGAGAAAGGAAATTTCTGTTCTTTCTTCTCTCCCAAAAATTCTTGTCTTCCTTCTTGGCCATACAGAACAGATAATTCAAACACGATGGGCTTGTCCCACTCTCACATGCAGCAGCACAAATCAATAACTTTACCAGAGTCAGTACTCATCTGCATGGGAAGTCAGACCACTGTAATTATAGATATACATATTGCCGCAGTTGTGTTGTATAATCTCCCATGTGGATCCTCTTATTACAGGATAAAGAGTGACTTCTTTCTTTCAGCTTAGTTGAAACTACCTCTTAAGCAACATCAGCTGTGTTGAAAATGGCCACGGTTCATACTGGAAGGAAAATGCTCACATGGGGAATTAGGTTGCCAGCATGATTAATTAAATTCACACCTTCCTTTACACTGGTGTAATTCCCCTTATCCATGGTTAGTGTCAGGTTCAAGGCAGTGTTAATCCTCCTTGCAGCCTTTTTAAACTTCTGCTGGGAGTCTGCTGCTAATGAGCCCTCCAAACAGAGAACCTTACTCCTGACATTTTAATGGGCAGGTCCTTTCTGCTGCTGCACCGGGAGAAGCAATGCCAGAAGCCGCTGGTGTAATCATCTCCCTCTGACCTCAAAGCAGGGGACGGTGTCCAGTAAGCATTACTGGTCCCAGTTTTACAACATTTTTTATTTGTGCTTGGTACAAAAAATGAAATCTTGGCCCCACTGACGCCAATGGCAGAAATCAGAGAGGGTTGGAGCAGGACAGTTTTGGCCAGAGACCGCAGAGTGGTTCTCCAGGGGCTGCCTTTGTCTCAGTTCCCAGCCTGAGCTCATGCCATCAAGCAGTGCTTGCTTTCTAAAAGAATTAGTTAATTCAGTAGAGCTCTCCCCCATGAGATAGGTTAGTTTGATCAGCTCTGATTTCTATAGGATGTACCTGCATGCACAGAAACTTGCACAAGTCTTTGCACAAAGGACCAGTTTTTAGCCCCAGGGCCATTTTTCCAGGTTGTTTGTCATGACCTGCTGCACCTTAGAAACCAGAACGATCCCCATTCTGTTTCTCCTCCTGACCAACAAAGAAGATGCCGTATTTTCAAATAGTATAGTCGTAGGTCTCAGTGCCTGAAGGGCTGTTCTTCAGCAAATTCCCCTTGGCTTGGCTCACCATCCCATCATCCACAGCCTGCCGCAGGGACAGAGAGGTGAGGAGAGCCCGCTGTGGGCTGTTAATGCTTGCATTTTGGGTGAGTTGATGCCTTTTTATTCTGTTTAAAGGCAAATGGAAATAAACATGGATATTCTTCATGTGATTACTAAATATAAATGTTCCTGGATTTATTCTGTCGAGAAAATGAAATCCGGTGGTTTTGCTTTAGTGTATGCAAACCTCTGAACACCTTGGCTGGAAAGGAGTGCCAAATGTCTTTTTAAGCTGCTGAAAACATCAAGTAAAGATGACTTGAGCTGAACTTCAATCCATCCCACTCCTACCAGTGCCAGCAGATACCCAGAGCCTGGAGAAGGATCACAGGTCAGCAGGAGACCACTTTGAAGTGCAGCAGAAAGCACTTCTGGACACTTTCTAAATCAAATGAGAGGAAAGGAACCTCCCAATAGGTCAGTCAGTCAGCTTTGCCAGGGGGACAACTGAAATGCCTCTATCAAACACACATAGCACAGGGAATAAACAAGAGGAGTTAGACATATGCACACGCCTGCAGGGCTGTGATCTTATTGGCATCACAGAGACATGGTGGGTCTGGATTAAAGGGAGGGAAGAGATAGGTGACATTATAGTAGGGGTCTGCTACAGAGCTTCTGACCAGGAAGACTGAGCAACCAGGGTTCAGGTTAGCAAAGCTAAAGCCCTCTAATGAAATCTGTCCAGGGACATCAAGGGGTAACAAGAAAAGCTTCTGTAGTCCACTGTCGATAAAAGGAAAACTAGGAACACTGTAGACCCGCTCCAGAAGGAAACAGGAAACCTGTTACCTGGGATATGGAGAAGGCTGAGGTACCCAATACCTTTTTTGCTTCAGTCTTCACCAGTGAGAGCTCTAGTCATACTGCCCAAGTCTCAGAAGGCAAAGGCAGGGATGGGGAGAATGAAGAACTGCTCACTGTGGGAGATGATCAGGTTTGAGACCACCTAAGAAACCTGAAGGTGCACAAGTCCCTGGGACCTGATGAAATGAGATGCATCTGCAGGTCCTAAAGAAACTGGTGGATGAGGTTGGTAAGCCATCATTAGCCATATTTGAGAATGTTGTGGGAGTCTGTTGAAGCTCCCTCTGATGGGAAAAGGGGAAACAGATCACCCATTTTTACAAAGGGAAAAAAGGAAGACCCAGGGAACTACAAATCAGTCAGTCTCACCTCTGTGCTCAGCAAGATCATAGAGCAGAACCTCCTGGAAACTGCACTCAGGCACATGGATAATAAGGAGGTGATTGGTGACCGACAACGTTGTGTCAGTAAGGGCAAATTGTGCCTGAAAAATTTGAAGACCTTCTCCGATGGGGTTACAGTGTCGGTGGGTAAGGGAAGAGGAATTGACATCATCTCCCTGGACTTGTGCAAAGCATTTGACATTGTATCACATGACATACTTGTCTCTGAATTGTAGAGACAGATTTGACAGGTGGACCACTCGGTGGATAAGGAATTGGCTGGATGGTTGCACTCAAAGGGATGTGGTCAGTGGCCTGATGTCCAAGCAGAGACCAGTGATGAGTGATGTCCCTCAGGAGCTGGTATAGGGACCAGCACTGTTTAACATCTTTGTCAGTGACATGGACAGTGGAATTGAGTGCACCCTCAGCAAGTCTGCGATGACACCAAGCTGTGTGGTGCGGTCAACACGCTGCAGGGAAGGGATGCCACCCGAGGGACCTTGACAGGCTTGAGAGGTGGGCCTCTGCAAACTGCATGAAGTTCAGCAAGGCCAAGTGCAAGGTCCTGCACATGAGTTGGCACAATCCCAAGTACAGCTACAGGCTGGGCAGACAATAGATTGAGAGCAGCCCTGAGGAGAGGGACTAAGAGGTGTTGGTGAAAAGCTCAACATGAGCTGGTAATATGCACTCACAACGCAGAAATCCATCTGTGTCCTGGGCTGCATCAAAACTAGCATGGCCAGCAGGTTGTGTGAGGCAATCCTGCCCCTCCACTCTGCTCTCATGAGACCCTGTTTACACTACTGTGTCCAGCTCTGGGGTCCCCAACATAAGAAGGACATAGACTTGTTGGAGTGAGTCCAGATGAAGCCACAAAGTTGATCAGAGAGCTGGAGTACCTCTGCTATGAAGACAGGCTGAGAGAGTTGGGCTTGTTCAGCCTAGAGAAGAGAAGGCTCTGGGGAGACCTTATTGCAGCCTTCCAGTACCTGAAGCGGACAACAGGAAAGCTGGAGATGGACTGGTTATCAGGGAGCATAATGATAGGACAAGGGGAAATGGGTTTAAACTAAAAGAGGGCAGGTTTTGATTAGATATAAGGAAGAAATCCTTCCCTTTGAGAGTGGTGAGGCCCTGGCACAGGCTGCCCAGAGAAGCTGTGGCTGCCCCCTCCCTGGCAGTGCCCAAGGCCAGGCTGGATGGGGCTTTGGGCAACCTGGGCTAGTGGAGGGTGTCCCTGCCCATGGCAGGGGGTGGGAACTGGATGGGCTTTGAGGTTCCTTCCAACCCAAACCACTCTGGGATTCTATGATTCAATGATTCTATGGTGCTCTGATTCTGTGAATCAAGAAATAGCTTCTGCCTCGCAGCATATTTGTATGAAGTTTCAGCAGCTGAGGTCTGAGGTCAGAAATATGTGTTTTGCGTTCTAGGGTTCTGGTAGGTTTAGGTGGGAGACGAATCCCATCACTGAGCAGAAAAGCTGCATTTATTTTTAATTTTAAGGAAAGGTTTGTTAAATTATACTGTCACTGAGCCAGTTTTGACCAGTGCTGTACTATATGTAAAAAGTATTAAAACCTGAACCCTGTATTTTCTATAAGAAGGGCATTGTAACCCCCTTCTGCTTTCTTTGGTAGCAGACAACACCCAGCACCTGCACAGGGGTGCTTCTAGCTGAGAAATGGTTCCATACACATGGATCACAGCCCAATGGGGTGCTGACATTTAAAGTCAGGGTGGGATCAGCCTTGCATTTCATCTCTCTCCTGACACTGCTTTCTCTCACCTGGAGCTCTAGAAGGTGCGGCAAGCTGAAGCATATTCCTTGCATCACTCCCAAAGCACAGCTCTGCATTTTTATGCTACAGAGCAGTTTCCCGTGCATGAAGATGCCATTCCAGCTTGCATCTGGACCAGAACCGTTTCTGTGATTAGAATTGCTCCTGTCTCTCAGCCTCCAGCAAGCTTAAAAACCCCATAACTCTGCAAATAGAGCCCAAAGGTCTTGCTGAGTGAGAGCTGATCTGTGAACAAGATGATGAATATTTATGGTGCAATACAGGCTCTTTCTTTAGCTGCAATTTTTCAGGGACTAGCTCAACGTTGTGCAACCAGCTCTACAAGTGCTTAGGAGCGTGTCCCTTTCTGCTCCAAACTCAGATGAACTTTGTTGACCCTGTCTTCACTGAAAACAGCGTGCAGCAGGGATGGGGAAGTTACACATCTGAAGCACGAGTATGGCATGCTTTTCCTGGAGAGAAAGAAGAGCATCACAGCCCATGGATGCCGATGGCCTCTGCGTGTTCCTGCACGACTGGATGATGTACAGGAATGTAGAAGGTGCCTTTCCCTACAGTCTGTGTCTGTTCCTTTTCCCTTGAGGGTCTCTTACATACTAGACCTGCTTCCTCAACACTTTTGAATCATTTTATTGACCTGATATGTTTGGCATGCAGAAGCGATACTGCTGATCTGAGTCACTCCTGTGGGATGAGGTAAGGTTGCTAATGACTTCCCTACGCACCGGGGCGGTGGCTCTCCCCCATGAGTGGAGATCAGAGATGGTGCAGCTGATCGTGGTGGGTTGTTCCTCCTTCCAGACCTCACTCCCTCAGGAGGCTACTATACTTTCCTGTTCTTCACTAAATTGATGGACTCCGTTTCTTCAGGCTTTCTGTAGGCTTTCTCCCCTGTACGTCCTGTGGCAAATGCCACAGCCTGGCTCTGCTGGTTAGTGGGGGCACAGGTGAGTAAATCAAGGTTTCCTTCTGACATTGCATGTGAGCATCTTCCCTATGCAAACGGTCCTCCCTGTCTGCTCTGCAGCTCCCACCACACACTTGGAGCAAGCTTCAGCCAGTGGCAGCTTCATGTATCACATTGCTCTGTCCCTTCTCTCTTGGGGGTGCTCATGTTGCCTCTGCTTCCTGAAAGCACCTGCCTTCTCCTGCCTCTGCTTGCATCCCTCTGTCTCTCTCTGCATCCCTCTGCGTCCCCCTGCACATCTGATGGGAAGAGTGAGGTGTCAGGCCTGAGAGCAGCCTCCTGCTCCTCCTGCTCTCTGCATTGGGAAGCAGCCAAATCTGACGAAGCATGTCTTGCTGGAGGCTGTGCCCGCTGTTTGCTCCGAGGCCATTTGCGCTATGTGCCCTATATATATATTTCTTAATTATCTTGTCCTTGCCTCAAGTGCTGCTGACCTGGAACGGGCAGGTTTTCCTCCAGCACAGCAGTGTACTTGTAGCCCTGCTAGAGCTGGCACAGAAAGCACGTGTCTGGGGGCATGCCTAGGTGCTTAGACAGACCACCAAAGCATTAAGTTTTATTTCATTTTAAAATTTATCTTGTATCTTATATTACATATTTTATTTAATGTATTTATATTTTATATTGCTCCCTCCCCTCTGGCTGGGAGAAATCCTCTCTGGCAGGATGTGGTCCCACCAGCTGGGGGATACTCCATCCCAGGGACCGCAGAGCACACTGGGATGTGGTAGCTGATCGGTTCTTATCTGCTGTCCCAACGCTGAGAAACCTGGGCATAAAGCTATAAGGCAAGGATAAACTCAGTGTTATCTGATCCTACTAATTCCATATAAATGTGACTATGTGTTGGTGTCTGAGCTAGGTTGTGTACATACCAGCAGTTCATCTCTTGCTGCACAAATCTGACGCTGACATTTGCAGAACCACAGCCACAAGTTCTCATTAAGAAATGGTCTTCACCAGGGGACTGATGGCTACAAGAGATGGTGCTGGTGCTGCTTTGCAATATGAAAGTAAAATGAAAGAAGGATGTCACCTTTGGCACCTCAGGAGGCTTCAGAAGTTTCCCATTGCTGCAAACAGTGAATTATCTCTGTGAGCATTGCCACTAGTGCCTCCCTCATGCTCAGCTGCTGTTTGCCTCTGCTACTTTCAAAACAGATTGACATGATACAAATTTGTGGGCATTCATGTTCCCATAGACATGTCTTCCAGTGCATAAAGGAGCCAGGAGGTTTTTGAACATGGGACATCTTTGAATGAAGTAGGCTATATCGTGGACTCACAGAAGATGTGGTCATGGGGTGCGAGTAGTCTACAAATACCTGCACCCTGCCCAAACCGATCAGAAATCACCTACTAGATTTTGTCAGAACTCTGAAGAAGCTGAAGCAACACTCGCTAGCCTTTAAACCTCTGATTTAAGTGGAGAAGCGTACTGGAAAGGCTGTGAAATTCCACATCTAGCTTTATAATAGAAACACCCACATTCACTTGAGAGCAGTGGTACTTGCTTGTCTGAAGTTTTCAGATTTCTTATGCATGCTGTGACATTTCCCTTCCATTTAATGGCACTAATCCTACGCCAGGATTGCCTTGGCTTGTTGCTGGGATGCTCTTCTGCCCAGCCGTTTGCTTCAGTGGAACAAATGAATACTTTGTGGTATGCAAAACTTGCCATTTGAATATTATTTTTGCTACGTGCTTGTTTCTTAAATTCCAGCACCACTTTCCTCTTTCTCCCTCTCTTTTCTAAGTTACTTTCTGTGTAGTGCTAGCCCATCTGCATTTCGTTGAATGAGTGGGAACTGTGGGCATGCAACAGTACATGATCCCTTCTATTACATAATTAAATTGCTGTAATGTATATGACTTAAGATTATGTCTGAACAAGTTGCTATGAATCATCCATTTTTCATCCCGAAACTGCCCTATTTAGCTTTTGTTAATCATTTTGCTGTTCCTACATTTTGAAGGAAAGCTTCCCTTTGCTTCAACTCCAAAGCTGGGAAGGGTAAAGCACTCTTTCATCCCAGTTATTCTAGTAAAATACAAACATGACGTATGTTGCACCATGTGCAGCAAGATCAGAATCTGGCACAGTGTCCCTGTGCCCTGCAATAAGAAGTTCTACACTACCAACCTACTGAACCACCAGTATTAGCAAGCAAGTAGAAGAGTAATTGTTGTAGTTCAATGTCTTGGATATTTTTTGGGAAGGTATCTGCAGAGCAATTATATTCAGAGAATTACAGAACAGTAGGGCTTGGCAGGAACCTCTGGAGATCACCTAGTCCAACCCCCTGCTAAAGCAGGATCACCTACAGCAGACTGCACAGGACAGTGTCCAGGCGGGTTTTAAGTATCTCCAGAGAAGACGACTTCACAACCTCTCTGGGCAGCCTGTCCCAGGGCTCTGTCACCCTCAGAGTGAAGAAGATTTTCCTCATGTTCAGAAAGAATGTCCTGTGTTCCAGTTTGTGCGAAAATTTGTCTTCACTGGAGTTAATTTAGCTTTCCCCATGTAGCTCAGAGCAGACCTCGGCAAGCAAGGGCCTGTGGTTTTCCAGTCTGGTTTGGGTTTGCAATAAATAGATGGGGCAGAGGAATCAGTGTTATCTGGAGAGCAGGAGCACGTGTTAGTCAAAAGTGACATGTACCACTTGATTAAAGAAATCTGCCTGGTTAAGAGTCCCTGCCACAGCAGCGTTTGGCAAGGCAGCAAGGCCTATGGGCTTGTGTGCTCACCCAATGGGCAACGGGGAGCTGCCTTGTCCTGGCCCCAGCACCCTCCCTGCGCAGGACCTCATGTCTGGCAGCTGGCACCGGACAGATCACTTGGTGGGACCACCTACCCTGCAGGTCGCCATGAAGTCTTGATGGTTCTCCCCCAAAAAGTCAGTATCAAGGGGCAGCCCGTGTTCCAGACTGGAGACTAGCTTTCCTGGGATTTTGGCGATTCTCACTCTTCCATTTGGGTGCCATTTCTGTTGTGTCAGCCACAGCACCGTGGTTGCGTCTCAGGGGCATCTTAATGCCTTGCAGAATTTTGTTCAGAAAGATCAATTGAAGGTCTGCAATGCATTTTGGTGTCAGACTTGCAAAACCTCTGGTGTAGAGAAGGGACCAACTGCTGTGCAAAGAAGATGCAAAGCACAGTCCTTCCCTGCGCATGGGCAAAGTGCTGAATGCACGTATTTTGATGAGAATCTAATGTTCTGTGTCTTGCAAAATGTACTCAGGGCACTGCCTGCATGGGTCCAGCCTCTTTTTCTACATTGCAGCATGGAGATTGCATGAAATTAATAGCGAATGCCTTGTTATTCCTCCTGGTTTCACAAAGGAGAAAGAAGTAGCAGTTTGGAAGGGGAAGGGAGTCTTTGTCATGCAGATTAAAGCGTTTGCATTCATACAGGCAGAGACTTTCTTGGCACACTCCACTACCTTTCTGCAGCTTTTCTTCTTCGATTAGCAATTTCCATGTTATTTCTATTCTGTTCTTAGCATAGGTGTCTAGCACGAGCTTACATTTCATTCAGAGACTACATTAACTGCACAATGGTTCTATTTATAAACAATTTACTAGAAAGCACAATTAGAAAAATACAGGTGGTGTGAAAAAAGAGCAATCAGCCTTTACTCTCAGTGGTTAGGACAGTATTTTCCTCTTGCACAGCATACGGTTTCTACCCCAGGGTTGCAGGGCACCCTGTAAACATTAAGTGCAAACGTAATGTCCTGACTTTTAGACTGTCTTTACTGGATAATAAAAATAGAAAATGTTCTTACCTTGCATAGTGAACTCAACACCCATGTGTGAAGTACTAATGGTAAGAAGGCAGGGTTGTAAGCACCCTGAGGTAGTAAATGAAAGGAACAGTCTTCTCCAGCTACACAGAAGTAAATATGGCCTGTACCTTGCCTCCTGGGGATTTTCCATTTTAACATAGCTGCTTGGATATACATGCTGCAAGATGTGTTGACATTCATTGAGTTCAGCCAAACCTGAGATTGCTCATCACTCCTGAATGTATCAAGCTCCATAGAGCAAAGTTTCAGAGGTGACCAAGCATCCTAAAGGTTAAATACCTTGAGATTACAAAAATATGGCAGAACATAACGCTGCAGTGGTAGAAGCAGGAGGACAACCCTGGAGGTCAGTCCTGCTACCCCTCCCGTGCTCAGCCCCTACACCAATGCCATCACTCCCTCTCCCACTGCAATACTCGGACATTTACTCCAGATAAAAATATAGGGGTTTGTCCAAGTTATTTCTTCTATGCAGCTTTTTCAAGCTATTTAAAAAACAAATCCTCACTGTAATTCCAAACATACACAGAATCATACCAACCGCTGTAATACAAGACACCCTGTATTCAGGGTGTCCATATGCATCGACAAAGCCCACCACACCCTGTTGTTTGAACATAAAGATCTGTTACAGGTTTGTCACTCTGAGTACAAAATAACCCCAAAAACTTACTAGTGCCTTTCTTGGCAAACATTATTGGTAAGTTCTCCAGTGGAAGCAATGCAAATGCCTGTCAAGGAGGGCTCCAAGTCTGCCAAGCTCATCCAGCACCTTTGCTTTGATTTGAACTCAAAGCTTCTCACCCTGATAGGCACGATACTAGCTTTCTGGATGTAGCCTAAACAGTTTTTTCTTAGGAAATTAATGAATTTCCATCTCGTGCTAATTGCCCCAAGTTAGCCCTCAGTTTAGAGCAAGAAGTACTGAGCAGAGAAATTGTGCTTTAATTTTTTGCAGAGATGAAGGGCCAATGTTTTCTTTATTATAGTGCAAAATGCTGTGCAACTAAAAATTAGAGGAGGCTGCTTCTGCATTTATCTGGATCTTTACAGCTTCTGAGCAGTTCAGAGAGCAATAAATGAGAAGGAACTGCAGAAACTAAGAGCCATCATTTTCCCTATTTCAAGTCTGTGAGCACTGGGTTGCCCACTGAAAAAGGATTTGAACAAGATGCATGGGTAGCTGCAGTTAAAAAAATCATGGCACCAGTTTAAGTGCCATATTCTGAAGTCCAAGGGTTACTCACAAATGTTGCACCTGGCTTCCATAGTCTTTAACAGAGGAGCAACCAACCAACCAGCTAAGGACCCCAACATTAGAAAACTGGTACAGATCATTGTTGACTCCAAATGTCTTCTCAGAAATCTGAAGTCGAAATTACAGTCATTCAGAAGTTATTGGTAGTCTATTTTCTTCCAGTCAAATGTTCCTTTAATTATTTCAAAGCATGTCTTTCTATTTTTATCACTACTGATCAACCAAAACAAATCAATTTATGTGTTAAATTAAAGAACTTCCCATTGAATCAATTAGTTTTTAGCCAGAGTCTCATTTTTAACTCCCAGTACAGCTAAAACACCTGCCTTGTAGCAGATAGGAGTTCCTTTTCCTTTATATGCACAGATGTCCTGGAATGGAGGAGGATAAGGATTTGGGGGTACTTATCTTGTCGGTTCAAATAACAGTTCCTTTACTGTGTGTTTGTGGGGGTTTTTTTAATTAATGAAAAGCAAGTAGAGAACATTATTCTGAAATAAAGATGAAGGATCTAATCCAAACCCAGTGAAATGCAGAGCTTTTTCCTCTGCGCTGAATGAGCTCTGGACAAAGTGACAGGGTATTCACTGCAAAACGCAGCGTTTTTGGAAGGTGGTTCCAGTGCCACAGCTTGATTCGGTGTTGGAGCTTCCTGCCAAATTGATACCCCAAACTGCTCTGCCAATGATGTCTCTGTAGATGGTGACTGTGATCCTGTTGCTGTTCACATTTCTAAGCTATAGTTGGGAACTGCTGGGTTGAGTTGGGAGGTCTGTGATAACAGTGGGCATCTTTCCCTGGAGGGACCGGTACCTGCAGTGTGAGGGTGGGGAGGGCTGGGGCAGGCTCTGCTGGCACTCCAGGGATGCACCCTAAGGACAGAGGCATCCGTGGCAAGCATCCCACAGCAGGTCTGAAAGCTAACAAACAGGCAGTTGTGCACCTTCCTGGGGTTGCAAGGAATGTTCTTCCATGCAAATTTTCTAGTCACCTCATTTGCTTACTTGCAACTGACTCGCCAACAACCATAAACAGTCTTTAGAAACATTGTGAATTTTGTGCTGCTGAAAGGCAGCCCTGGTGAGCAAAGTTATTGCTCCTGCTTCAGGGAATGATCAGCAAAACCCTTCTGCACACACCGCTGGCAGCCTGCCGCATCCCTGCCCAGTGGGAGCACTGCCAGTGAAGCATGAGGCCAAGTTACTTGGAATGAGCATGGGACTCCTCAGTCTCACCTCACTCCAGGTTTATTGCAGGGGAGTGGACTAGGAAGGTTGTTAACGCTGGCTGCATGTGGCGGGGTTGGTGTGGCTGCTCTGCAGGCTCTAAGGCTTGTCTGCACCACGCTGTGATGTTCAGGTCCTTGCTAGGTGCTGTGTTACCCTTTCTAAAGTGAAGCTTGGTACCTAGAAAAAAGAAATTTATTAAATCTAAAGCTGATCATGGTTCACCTGAAGAAAGGCTTCCAGTCCTTGGGTTGTGAAGATCTCTTGTATGGCACATTCAGTGTCATCTCCTACAGACTGCACACTTACAAGCAAGCATTAGATCAACAGCTTTCACCTTACTCTAAAAAACAGATCCTAAAAACTGCTTATGAGTAGTTGTGAGCCAGCACAGGATTGCCAGGCATGGGGATGGCTGGGTCCTGCCTCTGCTCAGACACTTGTGAAATGTGTCCAAGGGCAAAGATGCTCTTCTTTGGGTCACCTGCAGGCTGCAAATCCAGGAGTTTCTTGTGAGTAAATGGTGGAGTAAATCGCCCGAGAGCCCCTTACATGTGATCTTACTTCCAGACAGGGCTCATAAAGCATTAATAAATTCTCTGTGCAGTCGTGGTTTCCTCTGCTGTGGCGTAAAACCCTTCTCTGTGCAGCTTCCCCCATCATTCCTGTGCCCCAGCTGGGGCTGCAGGCTGGTCCCCCATGAGTCCCTCTTCTAGCATTTCTGTTATTTTATCTGCTCGATGAGAAGTGATATCTGCCTCTCCTTCCTTATCAGAGACCGTGACATGTGCATGAGCATGGAGATCTGGACTGAGAGCAGGGAGCCCTCCTCTACCTACCCTGGAGGAGATGTCTCTCCCCACAGTGCCAGCCAAGGAAGGCAGGACATGTGTGTGTCTACACAGTGATGTTCAAGGGGCTGAATTCCCTCAGTGTTTGTTTTGGGGTGACTGGCAGTGGTATCTAAGGAGACGCAAACCATGATTAAATCTTGTGCCCAACTCTGCAAAATAATGTCCACGTACAAAAATGAAAGCAAAGAAAATCTTTCTGGAGACTGTCTAGCTGTAATTATCCTTGGAGCAACAGAAAAATCATGTCATTGTTGTTGTTGCTGTTTTCTTTAATGGATGTTCTCCGTTGAAGGTCGTTATCACAACAGTGATTTGGCAGTGGAGGTGAGTTGAAGCTGAAAGACCAGATACTCAGGTGGTGTAAAATGGCTTTAACTTCATGGAAATCAGCAGAGCTTCATTTCTTTACCCTTTGCAATCTGATTCATAAGCCCCGACACCATCTCTCCTGTTTCTAACTGCTAAAATCACTTTTTCTCTTAAATAACTCTTTTAGGGTGTTATAAAAGAACTTTCACTAAATTAAACAAACAGAAAATTAAAACAGATTTGACACTCTGACTTACCCTAATTCAGCTTGCTTTGAGGAAAGGTTATGACACAAAACTGGGGGGAGAGGATTTTAAATAAAAATGTGAGCAGATCTTTCTTACTTAAAAAAACCCTTAAGAGAAATTACGTGATACAAACTCTTCTTTGCTGATTCCTCAGAGCTAGCCCTGAGATAAAGGCTTACCTAATGAGTTGGGTTTTTTCCCAGACCGCGTCTGTCACATCCCATCAGCGCCATGAGGTGCTTCCTGTCCCCTTCCCTGCCTGGTTCGGTTGTAGTCGGTGTCTGAGGGGGTGGAGGTGGAAGCTCTCCAAGCCTGGCAGCACCGTGCCTTGCTTGCTGCTGGCCCCTTACCCAACAACCACGACATCTTCTCCTTTGGTCTTGTAATCTCAGAGTCTGGTGTTCCTGAAGGTTATCTCCTGTGTCTTGTGTTAGCTTGATATTCCATTTTTTCCCACAGTATCTCAGGTGAGGTTAGACTGGCTGTGACATCCTCCTCATGCATAGGAGACCCCCTCACATGGAGCAGGACAGTCTCTGTCATACTCTGTGTTATTGCCCCAAGCACAGTTCTGTCTTGTCACCTCACCCCCAGACACTCCTCACTTCAGCAAAACTTGGTTGGGGTGTGATGCTGTGCCAGGCCATCACTTCAAAGCGCACGTTGCTCTTGCAGCTCGGAAGGCCAATGGTATCCTGGGCTCCATCAGAAGAGGGGTGGCCAGCAGGGACAGGGAGGTGATTGTCCCTCTCTACTCTGCCCTCGTGAGGCCCCATCTGGGGTACTGTGTCCAGATCTGGGGCCCCCAATACAAGAAGGATGTGGAACTGTTGGAGAGGGTTCAGAGGAGGGCCACAAAGATGATTAGAGGGCTGGAGCACCTGCCCTACGAAGAGAGGCTGAGGGAGCTGGGCTTGTTCAGTCTGGAGAAGAGAAGGCTGCGGGGGGACCTCATTGCAGCCTTCCAGTACCTGAAGGGAGCAGAGAAACAGGAGGGGAGTCAACTTTAAAAGGGTAGACAATGGCAGGACAAGGGGGAATGGATTGAACCTAAAGGAAGGAAGGTTTAGATTAGATATTAGGGGGAAGTTTTTTGCAGAAAGAGTGGTGAGGTGCTGGAACAGGCTGCCCAGAGAGGTAGTGGATGCCCCATCCCTGGAAGTGTTCAAGGCCAGGTTGGATGGGCCCCTGGGCAACCTAGTGTAGATCCAGGCCTGAGGTTGGTGACTCTGCCTGTGGCAAGGGGGTTGGAAATCTGTGATCCTTGGGGTCCCTTCCAACCCAGACCATTCTATGATTCTGTGTGATTCTATGGCAGCACATTGAAAAGTTTTGACAGAAAGAAGTGAATAGATTTTACATCCCAATTTTTTTAATCCTAAATATCTTGTAAGCATCTTAGACCTGAGGTTCTCAGCACACTTTGCATAGTTGGGAGTGGATATAATAACACAAATAATATTTGTGCAGGTGCAGGCAGCAGTTTTTGGACCAGACGACCCTCAAAGGCCCCCTCCGACCTCAACCATTCCCTGAACCTGTGCTGAGAGGCTGCTGCCACGCAGAAATGCAGTCACAACCTCCAGGTAGCATCTGCTCACGGGGAACTTGATCCCCTGTCAGGGTAAA
Organism: Porphyrio hochstetteri; assembly: GCA_020800305.1. Taxonomy (NCBI): domain Eukaryota; kingdom Metazoa; phylum Chordata; class Aves; order Gruiformes; family Rallidae; genus Porphyrio; species Porphyrio hochstetteri. The sequence goes on from CM036907.1 coordinate 109,649,743, forward strand.
TAAAGGGATGTGCTGAGGTGGGGGCACAGTCTCTGCAGCAGGCAGGCTCCCTGCCTGTGACAGCGCTGCATGGGAAGCCGGCACCCACCCTGCCTTGCACAGGGGCTTTGGTTTTCCCTTCCCCTTGCCCTCGCGTGAGATATTTGGGACTGATTTTTCCCTCCATGCATACAGATAATGTCACTGCAATCGCCATGACACCATCTTCCAGGAGAGTCACTGGTGCAGAGGGGAAAGGGGAGTGAGGCTTGCTGGTGCTGTGACCACCCAAGTGGGTTTGCTGCCGGCGAGACTTGGGAGCACTGATGCAAAGTGAAAATGTCAGCAGCTCTCATAAAAATTTGATAGAGCAGGTTTCAAACTTCACCATCCTGAGAGCAAAGATCAAAAAGGATGGGAACCTACTGGCAGATGAAATGATAAGGCTGGGGCAAGCTGAATTTGAATGTAGCCAGATTTATTTCTATGTTATTTTTAATTGAAGAGTAAGTAAATAAATAAATAAGAATTCGTGTAATTGCTGGCCAATATTAAAAAAACTCTTGGCTCTTGGCCCTAGGGAACCATCTGTCTTATACCTAGCAGGAGTTTGCACCTAAGTAATCTTTTTCCTTTATTCTGTGTCTGCTTGTAGTATGAGATATTCCTTACTCTGGATTTCCTCCATCTCTGCCTCTTGTGAGGCTGAGCCAGTCGCATATGTCAGGTTTCAGCAGGCAGCAGGCTGCCTGCCCGCGTAGCAGAGTTAATGAAAATTCTCTCTTTTCCCATCCAAGCAAACCAGTTATCATCCCATGTGCATGCAGGAAAGGCGTGACACTCTCCCAGGCCAAGAGCTGTCTCATCAGCCACAGACCCCTGGCCAAGGGCTGCCAGGGACAGAGGTACATTCCTGAGTGTCCTGTGCTGCCCGAGTCCGGAGCATTTACTGTGCTTGCTGACATCTTTATGAATGTCCCCTTCATTTCTGTTTCCTACCTCAATATACTATCCTTCTTGTCACACAAAATGAGGCAAGCTATTGGTACCACAACTGAACTGTAAACTGCACCTATGTATATATACATGTATAACTAGGAACACCACAAGCCTCAAATTTATCTTTTTTTAACTGCCTCAGTCCTGTAGGAAAAGGGTTTATTCTGCCTCAGATTCAAGAGGCAAGGCTCACAGTTCATTCTATTGAGTTGATTGATTTTAGCATGCCAGGTTTGCACACTAATAATTTCCTTCTTTTTTAAGATAGAAGACCAGAAGTTGCTCTAATAAAGGAGACATCCTTGGCACTAGGATACCCCTTACCACAATGAGGTGATTCCTGCAGGAAAGGGAGGAACTCCTTTCCTCTTTATAGGTGCCCTGGGGCAGGGAAGAGAGCTGGAACAAGCATGAGGCCTAAAAGTCAGAAGATAATAATGATTAAAAAGGGAGAGTATGAGGGTGGTTTTTTATTTTTGACGTCATTATTTGTGAAGATGAATGGTTAGCAATGCTTCAGGCCCACACATCCTCTGTTTGCAGGTACATGGCAGTAGGAGGCCTGTCAGGAAGGCAGCCCTGCTGGGAGATGGGACAGTGGCCCAAGTCCTTAGGCTCAGGCTCACCAATTCCATGGGTGTTTACATTAACCCTTGCTCTGTCCGTGGCAGCAGCTCTGAAGTATTATGGGGCACATGATCATGGGGAAGGACAGCAAAGTCATGGATTTACCAACTTGAAAATGTAGATGTACCCTGGTCTTACATCTCCCATCCCACAAGATATTGCATCAATCATCTAAAGAATTCTACTCAGAGTCTTTACAGGTATTGCCATTGTAACAGCTACCCTAAAGTAAGACCAAACAAAGCCATGTCACTGTGAGCTAGTTTTAAGTTGAAATACTAGTTCTTGCTGAAGTGTTCGACACAAGGGCAGTGGCATTCCCTGCAGCAGAGTGATTCCAATGTGAGCATTGTCCAGCTCAATCCCACTGTAATATTTCTAGTTCTTTTAGTCCAATTAAACAACCTCAGGCACTGAAGACACTGTCCAACCATAATCCAGGCAAGCTATAGCAAAGCTCAGCCAGTTGGCCCATAAAACTGCAGGTCAGAGGTCAGAAAAATTCATCAGAAATAAATTAAGTGTATGAGAAGAAAGATGTGGAAGATGAGAGGGACACTACGTCATGAAATGCAAACTGCAGAAATGATTTCTGCTTTCTACCAGGCCTTCGAATGGGGCAATTCAACAGGGTCACCTAGGACTACGCCCAGTTGGGTTCTGAGTGTCTCCAAGGATGGAGACTCCACAAGTCCTCTGAGCAACCTGTTCCAGTGTTCAACCAGACTTACAGTAAAAAAAATATCTTTTTCTTAAGTTTAAGCAGAATTTCCTGTGTTTTGTTTCATTTTGTGCCCATTGCCTCTGTCACTGGGCACCACAGAGAAGCACCTGGCTTGATCTTTACTCCCATCAGGTATTTAAATATCTTGATAAGATCCTGCTGAGCCTTCTCTTCTCCAGACTGAACATTCCCACCTCTCTCAGCCTCTCCTTGTACGGCAGATGCTCCATCCCCCCTCACCACCTTCATGGCCATTGCTGGACTTGCTCCAGTATGTCCTTCCCTGGAAGTGTTCAAGGCCAGGTTGGATGGGGCCCTGGGCAACCTAGTGTAGATCCAGGCCTGAGGTTGGTGGCCCTGCCTGTGGCAGGGGGGTTGGAACTCTATGATCCTTGGGGTCCCTTCCAACCCAGACCATTCTATGATTCTATGATTCTATGTCCATGTCTCCATTGTATCATAGGGACTCAGTCTCCAGGATCTGCAACAGCAGCCTGGCTTTTGACTCACAAATACCCTGTATGCTCTCAAATTCTAGAACAGCCATTGCTCAACACAGCTTTTTTAAAATAAATTATTTCACAGGCAAGGGCATTTTAGGCTGAAATAAAACTTCTTCATGGGAGCAGAAAGGTGTCTGGGTGATGGCAGCACTGGGACATGCAGGTTCACATAGAGACTCCATGGTTTTGTTGACTGCACACCTGTACAGAAATAACCAAGGCACTAATAGTGTGTGCAAGGGAATGGAGGCCATCTGGAAACCTCTATAATTTTGATGGAGCACAGAGCAGAGAATATTCTTGTCTCTGGCCACGTGCTTTATCACACCAGCCCATTCCAGTTACCCTAGAATAGACTTTGATCTTTTACAAATGTACTTGATATTCCAATTATTTGGCCAGAGGTTGAGTAAGTACATTTCCTCCTAGAATTTGCTCATGTTCCCCAAGATAATCCATTGTTCATGCTTCAGGAAAAGTCACCCATCTCACACAATGTCATTTTTGCTTTCTGAGCATGTGACTGCCATTTCATTCATGCATTTTAGCCTGGCACAGCAGCAAGTTCCTGCAAGCCATAAGATCAATGTCTGTCTCTGGAAGTGTTTACGATGCTTTTCCTGTGGCTGCTTTAGTAAAGAGTTAGTTTGCAGAAGCATAAATTGAAAGTGAACAAAGTGTTTTGTGTGTCATTTAAGCATCAAAAGGTGGAAATGGGATACGATCTGGGCATTATACACCTGTCAAAGCTGTACTTACTGCTAAAGAAAGCATCAGTGACCATGCGGTTACCCTGAGCTCAGCCCCACAGAGCTCTCACACAGAGGAGATGCAGCACAGATGTGCTGCCTGTTGAGCAGGCTCACCACGCTGATCAAAGCCAGTCTTTTAGGTGGCACCTTATAACACCACTGATACAATGACTTTAGCATTTTTTCCAACTTTTTTTTTTCCAGTACAGAAGCTAGATAATGTCTGCACCTAGTTAGAATATTTGGGTTTAAAGACTAGCCTCAAGGAATTTTTGAACCTATGTGTACAAAGAATGAGGGTTATTCTTGAAAAATGTTGCTGTTACAATACAGAAGAGAGGCACTAAAATGTGGTCATCTCCAAAAGAAAAAGGATAGTGTTTCTTCATGGTCAGGGTTAGGAAGGAGATAAGGACTCAGTCCCACTTCATTATATCACCTGGAATAAATAATCCAAAATCTTTGCAGGCAAAGGTGTCCTGTCAAGTGTCTTCCATGGAAATCTGTAAATCTCTCCATTTCCTTTGTGACAGAAAGAATTTAACTGACTTTGGTTTTGCTTTTCTTTAAAATGAAGGTATGGCTGCACTGTGTCAACTAAAGACTTGATCTTTTGCAAACGTATTGAGGATATTAAAGGCCTGGTACAAAAATACTGGCTTAAGATTTGCATGTTCATCTAGCACCTAGTACAGAGTGATGCAGGTGTGTCACTGGGAGCCTGAGGTGCCATGCTACACAAATAATGATCCCACATAACAGTACTGCTTATGTTGCTTTGCACAGATTAAATAAACTGTGTTGAGATAACAGCTCCTTAGTGCAGCTACTTATTTTAGGGGCTGTTTTTTTCCTGTTGTAATTATATCACTGTAGTTAAAATGACTAAACACTCTGAAACTTAGGCCAGGATTCAGTGGTGTTGCAAATTTAAGTGAAGTTTGATGGATACTTTAATGATGTTAAATGATAAGCAGTTACTACTATGAATAAAAAAAGAATATTTGTTCATATTTTTCTTAGTTCAGGATCTGAACAAAGGCTCCATAGTACATTTTGCAGACCAAATTCTTGGTTCCTTCCTCATTTTTCACTCTGTCATGCTTCCACCAAACTGGATGAGGATCCTACCAATGCCCTTGTGTCATTTTGAACTTTCCAGCTCCCACTGGCACCACTTTACATAGCACAAAGCAATTTGTTTCCATTAAAAAGGACATTAAGGTGATGTAGCTGAAATTGTTCTGTGCCCTAAATCTATATAATTTGTTGCTCTTGAGCAATTCAGCTCAGCTTCCATTACCACAGACTGACATCAACAAGGCATTTCATCTTCAGACCTGTCACATCAAGTATTTTTTACAGCACTGTTATAACTTCATTTCAGAAAGTGACTGTGACAAAGAAGGGGCTGCATTAGATTCAGTGTCAATAGCAATCTGATTTGCTTCTCAGAAATTTCATTAGCCAAAAATAAATTAGAAGGTGACATGCATACAGCATAAGTAGTTCCAATCCACTGAGAAATGAAGCCCTTTGACATAGCAATGCAGGCTCTTATGCATGCCCCCACAGAAGCACCCTTGACCACTGGCACTTCCTTAGTGGTGGCATTGGATCATAGAAACGTTTTGGTTGGTAAACACTTTTAGGATCATCAAGTCCAACCGTTAACCTAGCACTGCCAACTCCACCACCAAACCATGTCCCCAAGCACCACATCTACACATCTTTTAAATACATCCAGGGATGGTGACCCAACCACTTCTCTGGGCAGCCTTCCAGTGCCTGACAACTCTTGGTGGAGAAATGTTTCCTAATATCCAATCTAAACCTCCCCTGGAACATCTGGAGGCCGTTTCCTCTTGGCCTATCGCTTGTTACTTGGGAGAAGACACAACCCCCCACCTGGCTGCAACCTCCTTTCTGGTAGTTGTAGAGAGCAATAAGGTTTCCCCTCAGCCTCCTCTTCCTCAGGCTAAACAACCCCAGTTCCCCCAGCTGCTCCTCATCAGACTTGTGCTCTAGACCCTTCACTAGCTTTGTTGCCCTTCTCTGGACACATTCTGGCACGTCAATGTCTTTCTTGTTGGGACGGGCTATGGTCCCATCCTCTCTCTTCTCTTATCAGCTGCCAGGAAAATCTTTGCTTTCAGACCTACATTCTCTATAATTGCCTCTGTCACCTTTGTCAAGCTGTCTGCTTCTCAAGAGATTGGACAGACTCTGGTTTTAAACAACAGGAGATTAGAAATGAATGAAAGCAGCAGCATCGAGTAAGAGGGTTGCAGGCTTTGGTGGGGGAAATGTGGGGAAGATCCTCAGTGACTTACACAGTGCAAAGGCTGCTGATAGTTTTCTATGTCTATGGAAACATCAGAAGCGGCTGAGACAACTGTATTCCACTTCTGTATGCTTTCCTCAACATAGTGTGTTATGTCTACTGCCTCTCTGCCCACTAGACAACTGTTTTGTCTTTGTTAACCACACTGAATGCTCACAGTGCGTTGCACTGGTTGCTCCATAGTCACTTCTGAGACGCAGATCTCCTTAGGGCTGGTCTACCTTGTTTTGGTCAGATTGACTTTGAATTTAACTGCCTTTATATGCCTTGCTTTTGAAAAGTCTGTTTGCTATGTGATCCAGATCTTTCTGTCCTCCCCAACATTTGCTGCATTTGAAATTTTACCAACAGTAATTTTGTGTCTTACGGGTAATGGATACAAATTTTGGAGAGGTACCAAGTTCTTGCTGATCTTCCAAAGATCCCATAGATAACAAATCTGTTTGATGAAGAAAATACTTCTTGAGCTGTTTATTAGTAACTTCTTAATCCACCTAACGCTTTATTAATATTGTATATTGACAATTTATAATAAGAATGCCAATGTAGTGTTCAGGAAAAAAACCTTGCAAAAATCTATTATGCCTTTGCAGTTATAAATCAAAAACATAATCTCCTCAAAGAATTAAATCTTCTCTTTGTCAGGTCTTATCTTCCATAAATATATTTCTACTCTTGTCCTTCATCAGCTTTTTTTTACTTTTTTCTGTCTAATAATGGAACTCACTGTCCTTCTGCTCACTGACCTCACTGTTGAGGGGTGCTAACCTGCTGGTTTTGAATTTTCTACTACAACAGCCCTCTCCTAGACTCCACAACCTGCTCAGGAACCTGAGGTTTATCCAACAGTTAGCACCAGCAAAGTGGACAACCCATCTTTTTCTTGTCATCTGTCTTGCCAGCTATGACCTTTTCTTCTAGGTACTTAGTTTTCTTTATAAATTTCCCTTTCCCACATTTTACAATATTGGATTTTGATGCCACAGAAGACATAAAATAGCACAGGGTAAATATATAATTGATGTCTTCTTCATGTTGTTTACTGACATTTAAAGGGCATTACAGCTGTGCACATGTAGTGACACAGCATTGGCACCAACACCCATGGGACAGGAGAGTGTCCTTGGGAAAGCCACACAGCCCCACACCAGCACAGTGCACCAGATCCTGATGACATTGTTTTTACCATCAGTAGGGTCCATCCAAGTCCATATTTCTCAAACCTGTTGAAAGAACAGCCTTATTTTGGCTGAATCATCCAGGTACGACTGCCCCAAGCCCCCAAGACGAACAGCCAAACTCGATACATGTCTGCTCAGAGCCATACTTAGCTGATCAATGCCATTTAAAGTTAGTAACCCTACTTAATGCATAGCTGGCATTCACACACTGCAGATGCTCCAAAATCATGCCTAATACCTGCTCAGCCATTCTCAGATGAGGCAGCAGCAGTTCGGTTTCTCCACAACACGGAGTAAGAAATGTCTCTATCTCTACAGGAAGCGTGCACGCTGCCAGCTGCCTCCCACTGCTCAGTGTGCCTGCGGCCAGGAGAAGGTGTTTGTGCCTGCAGAAAGTAAAGGCTACCCATTCCAGGTCCCAAGAGGTCTAAGCAACTGCCCTTCCTCTGGAGAGGTGTGTGTTGTGCAACTTGCAGACAAACTTTGGCGAGTGGAAGGGGTGGCCGGGACCCACACTGGGAACAGCAGCTTGTAGTTCAATTTTGCACCAATCTGGGCATCACAGTGTAAAGGAAGCCTAGGAAAAGGCCTTGCCCAGAGGCCCTCAGTGGGGATTTTGCTGGTTATCCCCAAGCACACAGAGGTTGGCATGTGCCAATATGGCCGAGAGTGAGAAGGAACCTACAGGAGAGAGTTGCAAAGTTCATTATAAGTTCAAGTTACAAAAAAAAGGCCTTTTTTTGTTTTCCAACATATAACAAACAAATCTTGTCTTATTATTTTCTTCACAATTAAAAATCTATGCTGCTTTTGTGTGTATGATTTTGTTCACTTAATCCTCCACTGCATTAAGCACACTACAGATGCTGCCAACTTTTTTATTAAGATGCCTGTCAGCCAAAAAGCATTAGGACCAGCTCTGCAGTGCTGAGACTGGATGGGTGGATGGGTGAGTGGGTGGGCTGTCAGTCAGTCATCCAGTTGGCTGGTTGGTTGGTTGGTTGGTCAGCTGGCCAGTTGGTGGTTTGGTTGGTCAGTTGGTCAGTCAGCAGGTTGTCTTTGCCTATGTCCAGAAGCAGAGATTAACATTGTGCAGGCTGTTGGCTGCTGCAGATCACAACATGTCAAGACAAGAAACATCATAATTTTTCACTGTTGCCATAGAAATCTGGTTTAGGAAGCACCTTTTCCTTTTGTGACCTGGGTTAGCACACCCTGGTGTCACTTCGTCCCCTGTGAGCTTGACTTACATTTCTATTAGGTTTCATTGCTGTATCCTTGCACTTCTAACAGGACTGCAGGATGATATTTAGAACTATTAAGGAGTTAAAGCACACAAAAGATAAGGTGACTGATAGTGGATGCTTAGGGAAGGGCACAGAAGTATGAAAGGTGTGGGAAAACTTCCCCAGGAGGGTTTGCCAAGAACTCCCGAGCCATGTATGATATCTTTGTGATTTGCTATTCCATCAATTTTTATATTCACTCTCTGAACCCATAAAGTTGTGACACCCACCAATATCACATGTCAGTGAGTTCCTTGGTTTAACAATGTATTATGCATGCCTCTTGTTTCAAACCTGGCACTAGGAAGGTTCTGAGGTGAGGTCCCCTACCTTTTTTACTATAAAAAATTGAATAATTATTCCCTGTTAACCTTCCTTATACCTCGTAATTTTATAAATCCTAATATATATTCATCATGGTCATCTGGGGTAAATCTCATGGGACAGGGTTCTGGAAGGAAAAGGGACCCAAGATAGTTGGTCCATATTCAAGGACCACTTCTTCCAAGTTCAAGATCAGATCATCCCAATGGGAAAGAAATCAAGAAAGGGAGGCAGAAGACCTGCGTGGATAGACAGGGGACTGCTGGGCAAACTCAAGTGGAAGAAGAGAGTCTACCAGTCATGGAAGGAGGGGATGGCCACTTGAGAGGAATATTAGACCGTTGTCAGGGCACGTAGGGTGGAAACTAGGAAAGCTCCTGGCCTCTTTGGAATTAAACCTTGCAAGGGAGGTCAAGGACAACAGAAAGGGCTTCTTCAAATACATTGCAGACAAAACTAATGCTAGAGGCAATGCAGGCCCTGTGTAGAATGAGGTGGGTGCCCTGGTGACTGAGGATAATAAGAAGGCAGAGTTACTGAATGCCACCTTTGCCTCTGTCTACGCTGCTGGAGACTGCTTGCAGGAGCCCCAGACGGCTGAAGCCCCAGAGGAAGTCAGGATAAATGATGAGTCTGCCTCAGTTGGTGAGGATTGGGTCAGGGATGAATTAAGCCATCTGGGCATCCAGAAATCCACGGGTCCTGACAGGATGCACCCAAGGGTGCTGAGGGAGCTGGCAGAAGTCATTGCTTGGCCACTATCCATCATCTTTGCTAAATCCTGGGAAACGGGAGAGATGCCTGAGGACTGAAGGAAAGAAAATGTTACTGCAGTCTTCAAAAAGGGCAAGAAGGAGGACCCAGGTAACTACAGACTCACTTCCATCCCTGGAAAATGATGGAAAGACTTATCCTTGGTGTTGTCTCTATACACAACAAAGATAAGAGGGTTGTTAGGAGCAGTCAACATGGTTTTACCAAGGGGAAGTCATGTTTGACTAAAATAATAGCCTTTTATGAGGATATAACTAGGTGGGTGGATGATGGTAGGGCAGTAGATGTGGTCTACCTTGACCTCAGTGAAGTATCTGGCACCGTCTCCCACAGCATCCTTGTGGCTAAACTGAGGAAGTGTGGTCTGGAAGGCCAAGTAGTGAGCTGGTTGAAGGGAAGAAGCCAGTGAGTTTTGATCAGTGGGACAGAGTCTTGCTGGAGGCCTGTATCTAGTATAGTCCCTCAGGGGTTGGTACTGGTACCTGTGCTATTCAATACATTCATTGATGACCTGGATGAGGGAATAGAGTGTACAGTCAGCAAGTTTGCTGATGACACAAAACTGGGAGGAGTGACTGACACACCAGAGGGCTGTGCTGCCATTCAGCAAGACTCAGACAGGCTGGAGAGCTGGGCAGGGAGAAGTTTAATGAGATTTAACAAGAGCAAGTGTAGGGTCTTGCATCTGGGGAAGAACAACCCCAGGTACCAGTATAGGTTGGGGACTGCCCTGGTGGAGAGCAGAGTAGGTGAGAGGGATCTGGGGGTCCTGGTGGACAGCAGGATGACCATGAGCCAGCAATGTGCACTCGTGGCCCGGAAGGCCAATGGCATCCTGGGGTGTATTAGAAGGGGGTGGTTAGTAGGTCATGAGAGGTCCTTCTCCCCCACTACTCTGCCCCAGTGAGACCGCACCTGGAATATTGTGTCCAGTTCTGGGCCCCTCAGTTCAAGAAGCACATAGAACTCCTTGAAAGAGTCCAGCACAGGGCCACCAAGATGAGTAAGGGAGTGGAATCCCTTCCTTATGAGGAAAGGCTGAGGGAGCTGTGCCTCTTTAGCCTGGAGAAGAGGAGACTGAGGGGGGACCTTATTACTGTTTATAAGTATCATCAGGAGGATGGAGCCAGGCTCTTCTCAGTGCTGGCCAGCAATAGGACAAGGGGCAATGGGTGCCAGCTGGAGCATAGGAGGTTCCATGTGAATATAAGGAGAAACTTTTTCACTGTGGGGGTGACAGAGCACTGGGACAGGCTGTCCAGAGAGGTTGTGGAGAATCCTTCTCTGGAGACATTCAAACCTGCCTGGATGTGTTCCTGTGTGATTTAGTGTAGGTGACCCTGCTCTGGCAGGGGGGTTGGACTAGATGCTCCTTCGAGGTCCCTTCCAACTCCTAATGTTCTGTGTAATTCTATGTGCGTGATCTCTTCCTTAGGCGAAAAATTCATTAGGTCTCATTTTGTTCCCTATGTAGGAAGATTACCTTTGCCTTGTATTTCTGTGCTTTTCCTACTAGTACTGTATTGTTTTGGAAAAGATGCCGACGCTCTGCCCCGTAGACACAGATGGTAAGGCACACCACTCTATGATTTCTGCTTTGGTCTTGATTTCTTTTCTAAAACTTCCTGCTATTAAAGTTAGCCTTTTAAGATTGCTTCTGAACTTTGAATCAACAGTTTAACAGACCTAGCTAAGATCTCTTTCCTGTGTAGTAACAACCAGGTCAGAGCCTATCACTGAGTATTCCACATTTATCAACATTACATTTCACCTGATTACTTGTCATCTACCCACTTATTACTGCAAGATTGTCCTACAACCTTTTGATATTACTGCTCTGGATCAGTTCATATCACCAGCAATGTATGCTCCTCATTTTTCCAGACCGTTTACGAGGATGTTTTCATATGATCTATATGATTCATATGACCTAAGGTCTGGAATAGAACCCTGTGGGACGTCACTGGTAATCGTCTATGTGTGAGAATGCTGCCTGCCTATTCCTACCTTGTTTTTTTTCATTGTGATTTGCTCATGCAATGAGCCTTCTTCTCGGGAAGTTTATGAGACTAACTTTCAGGCTTACTTAGGGAGAGTGAGGATTGCTAGTGAGACGAAATGCACCTTGCCTGTTCTCCAGAGGAGAACATAAATAGGTCAGCTACATGGGATATTACTCATGCATTACACAAGCCATGCTTCCTGTAGCAGAACATCACCATGGAATGAAATAGCAAAGTGTAGGAAGCCAGAGACCTCAAGAGATTTGGCATTTAACTGAACAAAAAGGGATAACGGTGAGATGTTTGTGGCTGCTTGTCGGAGCTCTCCGGGCCCAATTCTTCAACACCTATGCTGCTCTAAGGGCCCCTGGCAGAAGAAGATTTGAATGCACACTTGGAGTCTGTTTCCTCAGTATGTATTTGACCAACAGTGGACCAGATGCCTGGGAAATCCCCAGATGCTGATATTCCCAGTGCTGGCTGTGCTGCACACCACACTGCTTCTTCAATCAGAAGGGGAAAATTTCATCAGGAGAGGTTGATGGTGCTGGGTGATGGGTCTGCTGTGGGGAGCTTGGAGGTGCTTCCAGAAGAGCAAAGGGAACAGTCAATGCCACTTGTGCCCATGTCCATGCTGACATGTGCCAGCAATGATACAAAGCAAAATTAACTCGCAGGCACAGAAGCACCTATCACTATGGCTCTTGTGTTTTTTTTCCTTCTCCAAGGCTGCTTGGGGCTGACTACAGAGTGTGCATCCACCCAGGACCGCTCCCATCCCAGGGGCTGAGTGCTGATGCAAGTTCCCCTCTGGACTTTCTAGTTGCAGTACAGAGAAGATCAATTTTTCACCGTGCTTCCCTTCAGAGCCAAAATTGGAGAGGTCAAGGCCTTTAATTTTCTCTTATGTGTCTAATTTTCTTTACACAGAGTGATGCACAGTGTAGTGCCTTTATGCCCTCTTGAGAACATGGAGAAGCTGTTTCATACAAATGCCTCTTGTTAATAAACATAACAGTTCACCCTCAGTGAATGGTGAACAGTTGAGAGTTCTCTGAATAGGTAATTCCATTATCTGGTGGTGGTAATGAATCATACTTGCCTATGGAATCCCATTTGCCTGTATGGCCCTTTATGTCCCAGTCCGCTTCACATTCTGGTATAAGAAATTTACTAGTGAGCACTAATAGAGAAACTAAGCAATCACTGCTCAGAGAAAAGAGGTCATTATGTTTTTCCTGTAGTAATAATGTTATTTTAAAGAAGATAATAATTCAGCAAATAGTGACTGTTACATTTGGTGATCATCTGTAGGACTTCTGTTCCTGTGGTGAGCGTTGGGTTATGGCTTAGATATGCTGATACTGTAATCTAATAGGCAAGCCTCTCCTCTGGCAGTCTGATCGAGTGGGTGTGTGGCTGTGCTGAGTTGATGCAGCCAGAGTCTTTCTGCTCCAGAGATGGTCTCCCAGTGCAGAACTGGAACCCAAACCCAGCCAAAGCTAAGGGAGGTGCTACAGGAATCAGTGTCAGCATCACTTTCCTCTGTAGGCTTGCTCAAGTGTGTCTGAGAATATCGACCTGTAACGGGTGCGGCTCACAAGTGGAGCACGCACGTGAGAAACAGAAGGGTTGCACTTTTATTTATACTCTGTAGGGAAATGAGGACTTGAGGCTACGTGGTTGGATGGGCCTTGTGATACCCAATCCTAGCTTGGAAAATTCTGCCTGCTACCATAAGGAATGGAAAACTCACTCATAAAAAGAAAAAGATGGAAGGCACAAGCGCTGCCAAACCTGAACAGGATACAAGTACCCTGTGCAGGCTGCACTGATCCACACCCCGCTGTTCAGTGGGTCTGGTGTTTGCAAATGCAAACAACAAAGGTGCTCCCTGGGGTGAAGCTGGCTTCCTGAAGCCTGGAGAGGCAACCCAGAGCAACCCAGCTCATGTGGACACTTCAGCTCTTAGAAACCAACAAACTGGGCCACAGCTCCTGGATCTTTACCCCTCAATTTCCCTTCCCTCTTCTTCACGACATCTCAGGTCCCCCCTCATTCCTCTACCTCTATCATCTGTAATGCCTTAAGACTTCTACAATACCACACCTCCTGAACCTGCATCCTTGGAGCCCTCCATGTCCCCGATTCCCCCATGACTGCAATAGCCACCCTCCATCACTCTCCAGCCAAGACAATATCCAGCTTCCCACCCTGGCTGGGCAAAATGAAGCAGAGACTTCTTGGCCACTGGCCAACAGTGCATATGTACCACTTGGCTAGCCGAATGGTATGCATGTTGTCACTGGCCAAGAGCCTGACTTTGGGTCCCTGTAGCTTGATGGGCCACTTGGCTGCTCCTCATGGCCTCTGGAGGGGCCTCATGGCTCCCACTCCTCCTCAGCAGCTGCGAGGCTGAGCAAGTCACCTCATGAGCCGTATGTTGCACAGATTTTGTCCTAGTTTCTTTCTCTGATGCTGCCTGGTTGCTATCTAGGAGAGGGCTGGGCCTGGACAGGAGTTTGTTTCCATCACTGGTAGTTCTTCTGCCAGGGTTAGGGAAAAAAACCCAGTTTTTAAGAGTCCCAGTGGATGTATAACCTGGAAGAGAGATGCTAAGAAACGAAATCAATTTCATAATCTACTGCTGACAAACCTAAAAGCTTTCTGCCCTGCTGAGGAAGTATAAACTTATGCTTCTTCCCACTCTTAAGTTTGTTGTACTTCCAGGAAATGAGATATTTTTTCTGAACCCTTTAATGTACTCTATGAATTCTGCATATGATACTGAGACAACTTGGATTTTAGTGGGGGAAAGCATCAGGGAATCTTCTACAAACAAAACATCTTATTTTCAGGTAAATATCTGCAATAAAACAAGAGGAGGGAACTGACCCAATCTCAGCCTGGTAAAGCTTTTCATGAGACGATAGTAAGTCCTTATCATGGAGGATTTGGAAACTGCTTTAGAAGTGATGCTTTGCTGATACCAAGTCTGTATTTACATCTCTGAAACATGGGGCTTCAGTGCAAGCTGTGACAGAAAGCCAGCATGCATGGGCTCAGTCTGACCTGGGCTTCAGAGGACACACTGTGCTGTCAGGCCACTGCAGCAGTCTTTGACCAAGCTAAAAGGCAGGAAGGTAGAGAAATAAAAAGATTTCATTTGTATGTTGAAGCAGTCAGCCAGAAAGCTGAACCTACAGTTCAAATCCTCCAAAGGATAACATTAACTGTTCATGAGGGCATGTAGCACTAGGATGAGGGGTAACAGTTTTAAACATGGAAATGGGAGATTTAGGTTGGATATTAGGAAAAAGTTCTTTAATACGAGGGTGGTAGATCACTGGAACAGGTGGCCCAGAGATCTAGTGGGGGGCCCATCCCTGGAGATTCTCAAGCTCAGGCTTGATGGGGCTCTGAACAACCTGATCTAGTGAAGATGTCCCTGCTTACTACAGGGGGTTGGACTAGATGACCTCTAAAGGTCCCTTCCAGCCTTACACATTCTATGATTCTATATAAATATTTTTTATCGAATATGTCTATAGCAAAAAGCAGTTGGATTTGGTTGCTGAGCTCATTGAAAGCAAGCTAAATTTCCTCATGTAAGATAGTGTGTGTTCCTTGGTATTCAGTACCTTATTCAAGGGAGGTATTTTCATCTGATGACACTGCTATGGTACTGAGGTAGCAAGATGTGAAGCATACATAATGTTTTCAAGCTGCAGAAGGAAGACTGTACAGAAATGTGCTCTGCAGACCGAGAGGTGTTTTGTTTCCACATGATAGCAAACGTAGGATTTATTGCACTGACCTTCACTTCTTGGTGCACCTGGCACCCGTGAAGGTTTTATCAGTGAGTGGATGATCTGTTTTTCCCCACAGGGAGGATACCATGGATACCATGCCAAGGAGCAGCCCCGGGGACAGTGCCAGGGCTAAGTCCTCACCAGCGTGAGGCAGATTTCTCATGAAGCTGGTCCAATCAGATGAAACAAATTCCCACCTCAAAACTTTCTCCTGTCTATTCTGAAGGCAAGGTGGCTATTCCCTCTCTAACCATCACTAACACAAGCATTCAGTTAATATAGGCTCTTCTAAGCAGCCTTAGCTTTCATATCCTGTCTTGGAAACTGCCTATGGAGTTTCTAAGAGGTCCCAGATTTTCATTTCTTTACAACAAGCTGGTTTTTATTTTAAACAGCAAGACCTTCGCACATGAAAAATTTGCTCAGCATCTACCAACACCAGGCAGTTCTGAGGAAGCTGTGTTCATTCAGGTGTGAATTATCCTACAGCTGCCTTTTTTTTTTTTTTTCTGAAAGTAAATTATATTAACTCAACATTGTGTGATATGCTGGGAATAAATTTACCCCAAGTGCTACTTTGCATCTCCTTCTGACTTTAGTGTTACCAACCACTGTTGAACACCAGATTCTAGATTATATGGCTCATAGGTTTCTGTTAGGAAAGCAGTTTTGGTGTTCTTACACAGCTTTTGGCAAAAATACTTCACACAAGAGGTTCTCTAGCAGTTGTCTTCTTGAAGAAGTATCAGAGCAGTTCTGCTTCATAAGCTCTACTATTTCAAAGCAGGGATCAGAAATGATGCTGTGAAATTTATTTTATTCAAATAAAGAACCATGAGAAAATACAGTTTGAAAAGATTTTAGGATGCTTTCTAGTCCACCCTCCTGCTCCAAGACAGGATCGGCTCTGTCTGACTAAGTGATAACTAATATTTGAGATTAAAAGATCATTCGGGACCGACTATGCCCAATGAGGCAATAAAGCCTGTTTCGGATGTTCCACGACCTGTGTACATTTTGTGGCTACAGCTTGGCCATTCATGCTTCAGAATAGTCTAATAGAGGCATGGTCATGAAGTGACCTTTTTAATCCTTCTTCCAGAAGCACCATGCTGGTCTGAGCTGTCCTTCCTGCGGGCGAGGAGGGCAGAACTTTCTCCAAGCACTCTCTGATGCCCAAGCGCAGCCAGCAAGATACTGCTCTGCCACCCCATCCCTCTTCCTAAGGCACGATGGTCACTTTGCTGTTGGATTTAGAGGAGGGAGTCTTATGATGGTACAGATTTCCCAAGCAGCATTTTTAGACCGTTTATGCAAGCATTCTTCCCTGGGCCAGTGATGCTGACATGAATATAAATGTCCCACGGGTGACTCTGAATGTTGTCACTGAAACGCTGATGCTCAGACACGGTGTGACCCTCACATCTAGGAGGTGCCAGCAACATCTGCTGTAGTGGCAGCAAAACAACTGTGAGTTTATACTATTAGGCAAGGTCTGTGTGAAGCAGAGCCTGGAAAAAAAGATCCATTTCCAGCTCTGCTGTGCCTGTCTCTCACCTTGGCCCCCATTTACATTCTGTTGCTGTCCCTCCCTTGTTAAGATGAGAACAGTAACGTATGTCAGCCATTAAAGGCTGGTGCCAGGCGTAAGCAAATGAGGTACCTGAAGCACCAAAGTGAAAAACTCTTTGCAAAACACTGTCAACTTATCATTGCATTGCTCAGATAACAGCAGTACAAGTATCACTGTGCCAGTGTAGCTGGTGGTTGGTTCTCAGAGATATTCTCAGGCAAGTGAAAGCAAATCTCCCAGATTGCACATGGATTTATTTTTCCACTCAGCTGCTTCCCTGTGTAGCAGCCCATCAGTGTTCAGCTGAGTAGCAGCACAAGAGCACCCTGCAGATCACCTTCCCACACCAGAGATCAGCTTGTTTTCAAAGCGATTGCAGCCTTTAAGCTGAGACAAAACATATGATTGATACTCCATGGCTTAAAGAGTCAAACTAATGCCTTTGTGATTCACCCATGATTTATAAGTAAGTGCTTGCACTGATATAATAATGATGGGATCACTGGATGACTCATGTGTGATTTAACAAGTGTGCAAAGTTCCCGTGCGTGTCGCTCAGCGAAACTTCAGGCTGAAGGGATGAGTTTGCTGCCTTGGCCATGCCCCCAGGCAAGTTCCCTGAAATGCCTGCTGAAGAGCAGCAGGGAGGCCAAGGATGCTTTGGTCTCTCATGAAACCCATCTTCTCTGAGGTCCAGGCATGTGTGATGCAAGAGGTAGAGGCACAGTGACATGTTCTCCAGGGTTTTTTTGTTGCGATTTCTCTTCTCCAACAAACAATTGCTATGGCAACCCCGCTGCTGCTCAAGTCATCCCATTTCCTATTTATTCTAAAACAGATGCAAACTGTGACTGCTTCAAACACTTACATATTGAAGCCATTAAAAACTTCAGATGAGAAAGAGTGGGCAGAGAAACGTGATCAACCCAAAATGTGAGAAGACCCTGCAAGGCCTCATTTGCATGCAAATTTCAGATCTGAATTTTACCCAGGAAATTGTGGTTTTCACATTTATGTTATGGCTTCCTGATCAAATAGGGAAGGTTTTTCTGTCCCCAGTAGGATGATACCCAGTGGTACTGCTCAGGGAGGAACGATGCTGAGCAGTTTTGGATGCTGCAGCACACCCAGGACTGAGGGAGATGGATCTGCTAAAGGGAAACATTTAGCAAAAAGCAGGTTACTGTAGACTATTGTAAGGTAGAAGATGTTCGTGTGTCACCTGAGAGGTTAGCTCCACAGGAAGGCAAAGAGGCAAAATCAAACAAATAAACAATCAATCCCATGTCTCCCATTTCCAACAGGGTTGGCCACCAGCCACACATCCCAGGCACCCACAGGTCCACCAGACCACCGAGCTCCAATCTCCCATTATTTTGTAAAGATTTAAAATACATTTAAAGTTTTAAAATAATTTTAAAATTTAAAATAAATACTAAAATGCTTGTTGGGTATTTTTTCCAGTTTTCTACTGCAAAAAGACAAATTTATGTGGGAATTTGAAGGAAAGATTCACTATGAGGATCTTCTGCTGCAAAAAGTCCCTGGAGTTTCTGAACAGCCCCTTCTTTTTGGATGCCTGGTCCCATCTTGCTCTGCACTATGGTGCCTGCTGGTTTCCTGAATCTCTGGGGTTTGTTTTATACTGGAAAGAGCAGCCTTTCATGGGAGCAGGAGTAACTGTGATGTTTCTGAGAGAAAGGTTTGCGCCTCCTCTGTGCTCAGAGGGTTCCTGCCCTGCTTTATCTCCTAGTACAATCTCTGTAATGGCCCTGAGGAGGGATGGGTCAGACCAACTTCTGATCAGATGCTGATTGAAAACTCATCTTTTCCAGCTTGGGCTGCCCACAAATCTCTAGATCTAAAATCTATTCCTGGCCCTGCTACGCAGCATGAATTTGGGGAATATGATTTGAACTGTCTGTGCCTGGCGTTCCATGTATGAAAAGTGAGGAGAAGAGGAATTAATTTGTTGGGGTTTATGAGATTCATTATAATCATGTTTGAGATCTGATTAACGGGACACAGTTCAGGCATTTATTGTTTCCTTTGGCTCAGGCTTCTCCCTGTAAAAACAGTCACAGTGGTCATGCTCTAAAGCTGTTTGTGTGAGAGGTTTGATGCAAGGCCCTAGAAGGAAATCAGGAGCCGTGGAAAGAAAACACAGACGACTGCATGGTGGGGGGAAGAGGCTTTCCTGCAGAGGTGAGTCAGTTCCAGGGGAGAAGGGCAGCTGCATCCAAAAATAACATCGCCAGAAAACAAGCACATGTCACTGTGCTGGGACCATTGTCCACCTGAGGAAGGCTTTGGGTTTCATCTGTGAGTTTCTTCTCCCCTTTATTCATCACGCAGGTTTCTCATCTGCACCAAATGCCACCAGAACTGTGTGTGTATTTTTGGAGCCTATGTTAATCTGACCTTTTAAAAGTACCCACGCCACTGGGTCCATAGGCAACTCAAAGTGACCCCAAGGAAGGGATTTATTCCCAAGGGTTAAATTCAGTTTCCATACATTCTTTGAAGGTAAGTCGGTTAACAGGGGTTTGTGTTCAGATTCTTGTAGTTCACATTAACCACTCTGTGGTGTTTAGGCTGGTTATTGCTCCAAACTCAAGATGATTCTGGTCTGTGTTACTCCTTGGATAATGGCAGTAAGAAGTGTCTGTTCTTTAGTTTTCCTACAGTGGTACTGCTGCTGAAGGGCTTCTTTGTCCTCTGTGACTCTGTAAGCAGTGCTGGGCATAACAGCAATGTTATTCTGAGCTATTAATCCCTACCATGTTTAAAATGAAATCTTAACTATTGGTTGTGCTTGTTAAGCAGAGAAACTGAGCTATTTAAATCCAGATTTTTTTCTGTAGAAAGAGGATAACAAGATTTTCATATTAACAAGTTGGCAGTTTAATTACCCTATACAAACCCAAGTCTAGTAATACCCAGGACTGTCACTTGAGCAGGAGTCTAGAAGCAGAAGCAAGTGAAAAATTATCCTCCATGCAGAGAACAGGCCCTGACATTTTACCTACTTTTGCCTGTCTCAGGAAGGGAGAGAGGAAGGAAGAAGATGTACAGACAAGAAGAGAAAACTAGAGTCCCCACCTAAAACCCTCATGCAGTTGCTGTCTGGCAGGGAGCCAGCTGGACTGCTGACCATGCCATCCTCCCTAAAGCATCCTCCTGGGACCAGAATATGCACCAGCGTCCCTCCAGAATACTCCCAGGGCCCAGGAGGAGCTCACAGGGAGTCACAGCTTCGTGTGCCACAACAGCATGGCCCAAATTATACAAATGGCAGGATAGTTGAGCTGGGGCCATGACATTTTTGCAAAAGCACAAGAGGCCAGGAAGTGTCCCGGTCTCAGCTGACTCCAAACAATTAGACTCAGAAGGAAACAGAGCCTTCTCCAGGTTACCTCAATTCTCCTCATCCTGGCATCATTGTCTTGATCAGCATCCCTGTGTTAATTTTTTTTCAGTTATAAGCCAAATCTCCTACAGCAGGGCCAAATTTAAAGCGATTCCACTTGCTTTTGTACTTAAACCACAGTTTTTTTCCTCTTTGATATGCCCACATACTGCTTGGTAATACTGCTAGTAAGAACATGGCACGGGTACCTTCTCTGACCATGGTAGTCTGTTCAGCCCAACCTGCTGGATTTATACTGTGTAGTTGCTTCTGGGCAAGCTATTGCTCATCCAATGTCTCATCACAGTTATTGCCCAGCCTATTGCAAATGTCCGTCTCAAGAAGGACTGTGTCAGATGATATTAACTCGTATTAAGTGTAAACATGCTCTGTAATGCATCCAAACTTTCTAAGGAGTTAGGTAGAGAAAAACACATGCTAGATATTTCCAGGCATTTCTTGAGTGAAAATCTGTGTGCTTTGAGCTTTACTGCAGATAATTTTAATAACGTCTCATTTTAATAAGGTATTTATCAATTGGGAATAGCTAGTAATTATTTCAGTGGAAACCAGGGTTGGTTTTAATACGGCTCAGAGTTTAATGTTGAAACACAATCTGTACCTGACCTACAAGATAAGTGCTGTTCTCCCCAGGACCTCTTTGTGGGTTCCAATATCTGTAGGCTTGTTTTCTTGACATTGACTTAACTTTAGCTTATCTTCCCTATGCTCTAGGTGGGACTGACAGGAGGCTTTTCTCATTTAAAGAAAATAAAAACCAAAAATAAGCTGTTATTGCTGGCTCAGATGCACAGACTTTTAATACAGAGCTTCACAGAATCAAAGAACGTCGGGGGTTGGAAAGGACCTTGAAAGAACATCTAGTCCAACCCCCCTGCCAGAGCAGGATCACCTAGACTAAATCACATAGGAACATGTCCAGGCAGGTTTGGATGTCTCCAGAGAAGGAGACCCTGCAGTTGGTATTGGCTGAAGTTTCTGGCAGCTTCTCACAAAAGTCATCACTGTAGCCCCCAGTTACCAAAACCTTGCCACACAAACCCAATACATTACCATCCCCACTCTCCCCTAATTTACTAAACTAAATCAGCCAGGCTTTACCCCGATCATGCCCAGAGCATGGTCAACTTTGGACATCGGTATGTCCTTCAACTGGGCTGGCACTGCTTTGTCTGTAATGTCATTAACTCATTCCTGCATTTCACTCCAAGGTAATTCCTTAATATATTAAATAAGTTTGTCTCCAAGACAGTAAAACTGATGAAGCCGCATTGCTTGAACAGGGAAGTGTGGTAGAGCAAACGAGGGCAGAGACAGCCCTCACACTCTGAATGCAGATAACCTCATTGAGTCCAGTAGGTTTATACTGGTTTAAACCTGGGACATTTCAGCAAATGTACACATTGGATTTTTAAGAACAAACATGAAATGGGATCTTCCTGCAGAAATTATTTGGACATCTGTGGATATTAAGGTAGCCTCAGCCCACTGGTTCTCAGGACCTTAAAGTCATAGGCCAGAGCACACAGGTAGGGCAAATCACTTAGGTTGCAAACAGGGACTGCAAGTCAAAGGCAGATCTTTCTGCTGTGAAAATCACAGTTATCTGCTGAAGCTGACGGCACCATGCATAGCTCTTGGCTTGTACTCAGAGGTTAAATCCAATCACTCACACACAATTCAAGTGCAATGAGGAAAAATTTGAAAGAACATGTCTATAAAGTGACAGTAGAAACTAGCCTAGGATATTCCCTGGGAATCCTGTCTGAAAGTCTGTATTGGGAAGCCTGTCTGGGCTATCATTCTGCTGACAGCCCTATCACAGGTCTCCATAATCATTCTGGAAAGATCTTGGACCCAAGCCCTGCGGGAGACCACAGGCCATCCAGTAATGAAAGAGCTTTGCAGCTTAAAACCCCTGTAAAATAAAAAATGAACTGTTCTATAACTAGAAATTCTCAAGGTGCTGGATGGAAGGGTCATGTAAAGACCCTGCTGTGCTGCTTCTCAAAAAAAAATTGTTTTAAGCATGCTGTAAACCCTCTTCTAGTCAGGGTTCAGTTTTCCATACTTCAGTGACTGATTACTTACTGTGGACAAAGATGGGATTTTCCAGGCAATTCTCAGCAGCACAACCCCTTTTCTCAGGAATTCTTGGCAAATCACCTCAAAAGGGGCTAGGCCACATTCCCAGATAAGAATTTTGGGGCAAGATGGTTTGCAGAGAAGATATCACTGATCTGGGTTAGTCTGCCTTTAAACCTCACTCGTGTGCTGACAGCTGTGATCTGTCGGGCTCTTCCTGGCTACTACCTGCTCTACATGCTTCTGTTAGCTTTGATACCTCAAAAAATAAAGGCAGCCAAATGGGAGTGAATGGTCATCATGAAGAAGAGGCCATGGTGCAAACTTCCTCCGTGTGAGACATCAGAGAGTCCACAGCAGGGACGGTTCTGGTGGGGAACACAGGACAACCCTTTTGGAGCTAACATTCTCCAGGAGGTGGCTGCACTGCTTGCTCTGTGCTCACGTCCCATGATGTGATCCCTTGCCTGGGGCACAGGAGTGTGTGCATGTGGAGGTGGAGGGGTGTCAGGGCAGGCTGAGCTCTGCTCTGGTACTGCCTGTTGCACGTCTCAGCCATGACAAACACCTTTCTTTGATTTTCATAGCACAGCCGCATCGCATTGCTAGCAGAAGACAGAAGAGGTCTTTCAAATAGAAAAAAAAAGTAGAAGGATGCTGTGAAGCTGTGTCTCAAAGGCTGTTAGCCAAACTTCTCTAAACTTGAAATTTTGGTTTATCATGGGGTCATTTACTGCTGCATTTGATCCTGACTGCTCTCTCACTGGTTTCTGAGAGCATCGGAGACGCTCTCTGCCTCATGCCATAAAGCCAGGTGATCTACAAAAAGGCCTTATGGAGGGGCTAAAATCCTTAATTGCACTGCTCCAGTGTAGTAATGAAGATACAAATGGGAGTTCAATCTGTGCTGGTCTGACACTGCTTACCAAATCACAGCCCAAAGTTATTCTGAACTTACCCTAGGAAACATCTCCCTCAAGTTCCTTAAAGAGGATTTAACTTCTTTTCTCTACCGGGATTTTAATCTTCTTTGACCAGATTGTCTCCCTGTTTGTCAGGAGAGCTCAGGCCACCAACCACTGCAGGTGCACAGAATAATGGCTAAAACCATCACTTGAAATTGCACATTTGAAAAAGGCTTCTCAGAAACACGTCATCCTGACATTGTGAAACACACAGGGCTCTGCATACGTGGGGATGTGTTACTGTGAGCAGTGCCTGGCGTATTACCTGAAGAGGGTGAGAGGAGAAGTAAATCCCCTGTCCAATATCTCAAAAGTAGCACCATTGTGGTGCAAACAATTCTGAAATTAGACATGGTAGAAGTACTTAGCATAAAACATATTCAGCATGTATTTACCTCTGCTCTGGACAGTATATAGCCTGTGAATCAGCTCTGATTTTCCCTAATTGTATTCACCAACCCTTGTTAAGCAGATTGAATGAATGACAAATTCTTAGCCTCCTGGCTTTCCAAAATGTTTGCCTCTATTACATGCGATACAAGGCTGTTCCCTAGCACAGCAGCATATTTACCTGCAATTTAGCATCTGTGCCCGGTATTTTTACAGCTACAGCAAGAAGATAAACCCTTAATAAGCAGAAAATGTTGTTCTGCTAAAATCAGGGAAACACCAGGACTTGAAGATGTGACATTAATACCTAGCAATTGTCTGAAACTGCTCTGAGCAGTTTTTCTCAAAATCCCTTAAACCCTCTCCACATAAAAACTGCTCTATGTGAGTAGTGTACATGAAATACATAGATTATTCATGCTGATTATTTACTTGCAAAGCCTTGACAGCAGTCAGGGAGGGAACCAGAAAGAAATGCTCTGCGTCTCTCCAAGCCAAGAATGTGGATTTTCTTGCTGTTCATCCCCAATTCTCCCACTTTATCTTGTGACTCAGCTGCCTCATGCAAGGGTGTGCAATTACAGCTTTGCTGATTAGCGACCCAAGTTGCGTGCTGTGGTTTCTAGTCTTCACATGCAATTTTGACAAACATAGGGATTTTACAAATTGGCTTTTGGAAAGCACTTTGTTGTCCTATTTTGTGAGTTTTCCACTGGTAAAGCCTGACTACCTATACATGAAACCCACCTGGAAGCCCAGACACAAGAGCCAGTGATAGGGCAAACCAAAGAGACTCAGGTCTTTCCTTAAAAAATATTACACTGATGATAAGATCGGTGCAGAAAGGATGCTCCAAGCAAGCTACCTCCAAGAGCGAACGAGCCGAGGACACCATTGCTCTGCCCTTTGTTTTCCAAAGCTTGGCTAGGAAACTGCCTGCTCACAGGCACTGACTCCTGTCAGGGGGTTAATACTCCACGGACGAAGCTGTAACTGAGTGTCAGAGGGAAGTTCCAACTCTTTGTGCCTGCAACTGAAATAATCTCTCCCGGACCATGCCAGCTCAGCTGGAGGAAAGGCCCCAGGGGCTGACATGGTCTCTGCTTCCTGTTTTTCTCTTTGCAGCGTAAACTGGTTTCTAAGGTCTCCAGAGACATGCCTGAACCAAAACCTCTGATCTGAGCATCCTTGAACTTTTGGCAAGTTTGGATTCAGTTCTGGATGCAGAGATTGCAGGTCAGATGTGTTTTTAATAATATTTGTTCCTCAGAAGGCTCTGCTTGTCCTCCCTGCACCGCGTGGCCGCAGGACGCTGCTGTACCTGGGAGCTAACACGACCCGTTGAAAGGGGAGGATAAATCTCAGCCTACCGAGCAGCTCTGCGATTTCTCTACCTCCTGTCAGTGTACATGAGGTGCTACAGGGGCAAGCTGGGGAAGGAGCAGCTTCCTCCTGCCTCCCCTTCGTAGCTTCTTCCAGCAGTGGTTGAAACATCAATGGCACATTTTAGCATTCAAAAAAGTAATTTCCCCTAAAAGCCTTGGTTTTACTAAACTTCCATTACTTTTCTGTTTCTCTATTTTCAGACATTTGATTTGGGGGATACAATCTCTATTTAAGCGTAAATCAAAATTAATGGTCTGGTCTGAGAAACACAACTCAACAAAACCATGTGTGAGCATTTCCTGCTCTCCCAAGAAATGGTGCCAGTCGGCAGAACCAGATCGCTCAGCCTGTACCGTACCGTCGCTTTTCAGCCACAATTTATATGATTTTCAGTTAGCCTTTTGCTCTCAGTGATCATTAAATACTGATTATTAAAACATGAATTAAGATTATTAAAATTATCCACAGAGCCTTGTGGAAAAAGACTGCCTGGAGAAATCCACCCTCATTTTTCAAGCCCTTAAGCATGAAGAGATGCATTTTTCCCTCCTAGAAATTAGGGCCCAGGAAGCCATTTTAGATTTATTTTATTTTACCAGTGGTTTCTGCAGGCTGAGATGACGAGATCAGTGTACCTGCCTGTTTGTGCAGTCACTCATGCCTGTCCTGGTGGGTGCCCCACAGAGAGCAGTGTGGTCCCACTGTTTTGCCCACCCCAGGTAACACACTGCGGAAAATTCCTCCCATTTACAGTTTTGGCCACATCTCCCATCGGTGTGTTCAGCACTGCTTGTGAGGATGCCAAATGGTGCTTGTGAGCGCTTTGGCAAGGCCACTTGTCAAATCCAACTTTCTAGCCTGGTCTGCTGGTGTCAGGTGATTCTAACTTGCAGTTTCCTCATGCTTTTCCAATTTCAATCCTAAAGTGTGAAGGTGAGGATTTGGCATCCCCTTGTGCCCACATGCACGGGGCCACTTTGTCTTGCAATGAACTACAGCTACAGGGTAGGCAAAAGGACATGGAAGTTCCTGGGTGCAATCTCAGCAGTGTTCATGTTTTCATGCCATCGTGACGCCTTCCCATGGAGCTGAGGGAGAACCAACCTCTGAGCTGAGTGCAAACAAGGAGCTGGAGCATCCATCTGCAGCCTCTCCGCATAGGGAGGGCTTTCTACCTATTAAAATACCAATATTATTCCATTAAATTAGAAGAGAGTTCTTCCACCAGCTAATGTGCTATTACTTATTCATGTAAAACCACCACTGCACTGGTTAGTGAATTATCTCTCTTCCTGCAACCAGTTTTTATTCGTCTCACAGGGGTTACTTGCACTTTAGGATTTGTTGCTTGGGACCAAAAGCAGATAATTCTGAGTATGTCCATGTGCAGCATTACCTGCAGCTGAGCACCATGCACTGGGGTTGGGATGGTGCAAGACTGAGCCTGGACATCTCACTGCTGCAAAGGCTTCTCTATCAGTGAACTGCAGAGCCTGCAGAGGACACGTGAATATGGCCACAGAATGTGGCCCAGGTTTCACCTGGGGAAACCTCAGAGTAAAACCTTTAGGTCTTTTGAAGGAAAGCTGCTTTTCCTCTGGCTACGTACATTGTGTTGGGTTTGGGTGTCCTAAGACAACTTCACTGCTGGTGAATTCATTGAGGAGACAAAAGGCTGAAGAGATGAATGTTGTTAAGAGAAGTGTTATGGCTCAAAATGCTTGACCTAACAGTTGCTACAATGCAGACTTCCTCTTTTAGTCATTTACTCATTGTTATTAATTTTAAATCAACTATCATGTTTCCCTCCCAACCTACAAGTTCTAGCATGTTCCTATACACTGCATCCTATCTCTTGCCAATAAAAGGCTAGCAGAGGTAGCTTCTGCACTAATGCAAAGGTAACATTAAAGATAAAAACAGAAACAGAAAAAGACTGGTTTAC
Source organism: Porphyrio hochstetteri (assembly GCA_020800305.1). Classification (NCBI taxonomy): domain Eukaryota; kingdom Metazoa; phylum Chordata; class Aves; order Gruiformes; family Rallidae; genus Porphyrio; species Porphyrio hochstetteri. The sequence continues at coordinate 109,676,825 of CM036907.1, forward strand.
TCATGAAAAAGAGCCTTCTAAATGTAAGTACTGAATCTGCCCTTTGATCCAAGGTGGAATTTCTTCCTATGCAAGGAGAAAGCAAGAGTGTGTGTGGAGGAGGGGTTATTTTGTGCTTTCACATGCTTATTTGGGTATTCTGATTAATTACTCCATGTGAAAAACGGTCTCATCCTCCCAGCGTTACCTGGAAGCTAATAGCATTGGAAGAAGGGAAACTGCCTCCTAAGTAAAGGCATTAGGCTTGTAGATAATGGCTTTTAGCTTTCTGTTTCCCAAATACTCTCTGTCCCTATGGGGGTTTCATAAATCACCCTCTCCAGAGCTGTTATCAGGCAGGTCCTTGCAATCAGATATGCAGAGAGCTTTTGAAAGCAATTGTGTGCAGAACTGTCTATCATGCTTGTAGGAGAGATAACGTGGTGGGCACTTGCTGGGAGGGATAACATGGTGGACACTTGCTGGGAATCCATACATGACTGAATGGGGAAGGCATGTTCCTCTAGCTCAAAGCAGAGTCCGGGAGATCCTCTCCTGAAGCCCACATCAGCCAATGCTTTTGTAGCTCAGGAATCATCTCTGAAGACAAAGCTGTTGGTGGACAGAACCCCTGTTGTTGCTAGCAAAGGCCATCTTGCCAAGAAGGAATGGTGGCAATGGCAGGGAGCACACAGCTGCTTTGGTGCTCCCAGAAAGCTCCAAGGAAGCCATAGGGCTAATTAACTTTTTAGAGTTGAATAATTTAATCTCTCCTGCTCGGTGTCTACTTTAACCTCTCCTCAGCAGAAGTGGAGCAAGACCTGGGCCTGCTCCTGTCTCCTACCGTATTAAAGGGCCTCTACTGGAAGTGTCCGTGCATGTACCCCAGAGCAACAACTGTGACCTCCTCTTCAGGTCACCTTCTCCAACACATTGTTTAACCTCTTACTGACACATGTGGCTCCAGGAACTTTCTTATCCCGGTGCTGTCCCAATATGGAGGTCTGGATCACACCCATTTCTGCCCTCGGCCCTGTGTGAGTTGTGTTGAATTGCTTCTCATTATTTTTGTTACATACTGGCATAGCGATCCAGCAAAACACCCTGCTGATGTCTCCTGCAGAAAAGTCTTTAGAGAGTTAGCAAAAACTAACAGTCCCTACTGACGAATTCTGTGGGGCAGCTCAGAAACCTTCCATCCTTACATTATACTTCCTTATACAGGGATGCATTTCTTTGTGTATACAATACTAGTATTGCCCCTCTGCAGACTTTTGAAATAAAGTTATTTGAGTGACCGTGCTCTGTTCTGAAGAAGACAGGAAAAGGTGGGCAGGTTTCAATGTTGCTACTGATCTTTGCAGAAAGTAGTCTCAGGAGCTCCCAGAAAAACTCTTTGTGCCAACAGCTGAAGGCACCCTCCAGCCTGGTGCTGGAGGTATAAAGGGAGGGCAAGGAGCAACACAGAGGACAGAAAGTGATGTCTGATGTGCTATATCTACTTTCTGTCATCTCCTTTGGCAAGCAGCAGTTTTTACATCACACTGCTGTTGTGGTTTTGCCCCCATCTGAGAGCTGAGCACCACGCAGTCACTCTATCACTCCCTTTTTCAGCTGGACAGGGGAGCATTGAGAGGCTTAGGAGTGGAGATAAGGACAGGGAGAGATCATTCTGCAATCAGCATCACGGGCAGAACAGACTAAACACAGAATAAAGGAAAGAAAACTCTCTAATTTGTTACACTAAAATGTGATTCCCAGAGGCTCTATGACCATCGCTTGGCCTTGGTCAACAACGACTCCAGCCTTGAGCCAGCTGGTGTTTGCTCTGTGGGGCCTGCAGAAGCCACCCCTGCAGCCCCCCTCCCCCACCAGAACTCAGCCACACAAAGCTACAACCGCCATGTATGTTCTAGGAGATAGCAGGATGTAGAAAATGGACTCAGATGTCTGGTGGCACCAATAAGGAGAATAGGAGATGGTAGATACAGGCTGTACTCTGTCTGTAACAACCTTGTGGCATTTCTTATATGAAATTACTTGAGTGACCATAATGGCTCCAGGTCACAATGAGGCTTTTTGGCAGCTGTGCCATGTGTTAGAGCAGACGTTGGCTGAAAGCTCCCAAGACCACATTTGCTCTTGCTCTTGCCTGTGACATTGAAAGTAACACTTTGAAGAAAAATACTTTTGAAATAATATATTCCATCCACTGTAACATGGAAGGGAAGTGACACAGCAGGCTGCACAATAAATGGGAAAGCAGATAAATCTGGGGCCAGGTTTATCAAGCAGCTGTTTTCATCACTCTAAAAGAAGTAAAAAGCATACAGTAATGAGCGCAACAATAAGTCATTTGATATTGTGCAGACTGCTGCACAGTGACTGGGCAGGCAACAGTCAGGCTCAGCATGGCCAAACATTTTGGAGAACAACCAAATGGTCCTCTGTGCCCTTTGCAATAGCTCTAGTTCCCTCTGGAGCTACCAGTCTGCAGGGCTGCTGGGATCCAGATGTAGGTGCAGCCTCAAGGAAGCACACAAGTACGTTAAATGTGAATAGCCTGCAGAGGAACAAGCATTTGCTCTTGGGCAGATAGATGTATAGTGGAGTTGGACACCTATATGGGCCTTTTCCAGGAAGGGCATAACGTTATGGGTAGCATGGGGAGCCCTGACAGACTTATTTCAACAACTGTGATTACTAATTATATTTTTTTTTTTTGCTTAAGTGCTCCCTGTTACTCCACAGTGATCATAATTACTTACCTTGCAAAGGCTTGGTGAGGGTTAATTAGTCTGGCTGTGCAATTTATTTGGGTGATGGGGAATGTTTCTTCATAGATGAGCCAAATATCATTAGCTCTAGTAATTGGAAGAAGGTAACAATTGCTTTCAGCTAACTATAATAAACAGGAGATGATTTCTTTGACTATTGATTTTGCTCATGATTTTGCAGGGATTAAATTATAGGTGGCTCAGACTGCAAACTATGAAATCCAGGTAAAGTCCAGGTTGAAAGCATGTTACTGGCACTGGAGCTGTATGGCCATGCTGGTACAACCCTGCCACCACCATACCTCGGACCGGGAGTCTGTGGATTCACAGACAGCTGGAAATGAAGATGAAAATCATGATCTGCGACCTCCACAGTACCTAAATCCATTGACAGGATGGACTTATATCCCTTATCTAGTTCCAAATAAAATGGTCCTGCTGAAATAATTTGTAAAAAAATGTGGTTTTCCCTCTCCCCCTGTCTGCTAGTGCTGTAAGTGTGGCAGCACGCCAGCCCATGGGCTTTCTCCCATCTGCTGGCACCCATTTCAGGGGATACTGGGGTCACAAGGCAGCCTCTGTGCTCATGCCCCAGCACTGGCCATAGGTACTGGGAGGAATCAAGCACCGAATTCTCTTGAGTGGAGGCAGAAATACCCATTTCACGCTCTTATTAAACATTAAATCACCAAATGAATCCTCTTCCAGTTCCTTCCTGTCTTTAGATGATTTTCAGACAGAGGAGACGCTAAACTGTAAACAACATTTTTTTTCAGCATCATCTCACTCCATAAATGGTTATTCTGGCTGCACTGTGGCGGGTTTTATTGTGTGATTAGGCTGACAACGTGCTAATGCTCTGCCCTAGACCTTCCACGTTCCTTAGTCAGAATATATGCATCCAGAAACAAACCAAACCAAACACAAACTGAGGAAGCCCTTTTCTGTGCTGGAAATGTTGACCCACTGTCATACTTTGATTTGCAAGGTCACTTTCTGAACCTCGCAGCCTCGGTCAGCTACTGCTCCAGCATCTCCTAAGCCTTTTACCTGATCCTATGTTGTCTGCATCCCCAGTGTGTGCAGTCCCAGGTGACGGGAGCAGCCTCCCTTTCACAATATGGGTACAAGCTGAGTGCAGGCACAGTGGCTTTGTGCCCCCTGACACTGGCAATGGCTCAAAAGCAGAGAAGAGATAAGGGATGCCCCATGGGGATCCCACCATGAACTGGTCCAGGTCTCTGTTCTACTTTGTATCCACAAGTATCAGCTATTGCAGATGCTGAGGGCTCCTCTCCCCACACAAAGCATAACACAGATGTAATATATTTTGGCAGAGCTATTCCCCATTCTCCATCTTTTCCTGGTACTCAAACAGCTTTGCACTCAGGGAAACACATCCATACGTGGAGGGTGAGCACTTTTCACTGCACTGATGTGGTTAAGGCAGCATGGTTGCTTGTGCAGACAAGCCACAGATCTGTCCTTCTCAGTCTGGGCAAGGTTACACCATCCCTGGGTGTCACTGGGAAGTCTCAGCTGCGAAAGAGCTGTTTGTACCTCACTTGTCTCAGCAAAAGACCTGATGGGATGAAGACCACCACAAAATGACTACAAGTAGAAACTGAAACAATGAGAAAGATAATTTTTCTCCCACCTTTTGCCAGTGCAAGAAAGAATGCACAGAGGCTGATTAGAAACACCCTCCCCACGCTCACCCATGGTTTCCGTTTTGGGCAAACCTTCTGAAAGAGTGATCTCTCCCCACTTTTTCTTGTGTGATTATCATCTGCTGGATGGTATTTGCAGATACTTGGCTTTGGTGATAAAAGCCTGTGGGGCACCCCACAGCCACAGGCTTCAGCTGGTCTCAGGGCAAGGGAGACCCTGCACATTGGTCCACATTGGCCGAGAACTGGCATCATTTGCCATTGAGAAGTCTGATAAAAGATTGATCTCTGAAGGAGCCTGCAGCTACTGGTGCAGGAAGCATCTCACTCTCCAGCTGATGATCCTTGTTAGGGTATTTTTTAAGCACTGCTAATTGCAAGTATCTCGCTTTTGAGTCCTCTTCCACAGTTTCCAAGAGGAAGGGAAAAGCAGGGGAAGTGCCAGGGAGACCTTAAAGCTGTTCAGATCTGGAAATCACAGTGTGCACCCAGAGGGCTATGACTGGCTTTGGGTAGGGAGCAAGTGAGTGCATGAGTGGGTTTTGGGCAGTCAGAAAAGAGCTGTGAGGGCTTATGGGGGTTTGGAGAAGAGGACGGTGGGGAATATCATGGTCATCATTAAAATAATAAAGTTCCTTTCTTGAAGAGCATCTCACAGTCTGGGGTGGTTGCTCAAACCCTGGATACTGCCATGAAATTTCTGGCTTGTTGAGGTGAAAGTCTCTCATGATGCTCCCAAGCAGTCCCCACTACAGGACTGCTCCCAGCTCTCTCCAGCCTGGACCTGGACCTCTCCATGCCTGACCTAGGGTGGCACGCATCCTCTTCCAACACCATGGACCCAGCCAAGGGGATCAGTACCCATGCAGGCAAAAAACCAAATCCACAGACAAAGCCTGATGTTACATCTCATAAGGAAGTGTTTTTGACTTATTCATGATTTAAACATTACTCTAGGATGGTAACAGATCTAATAAGAGACAGCTTATTGCCTCCTACTGCTGCTTCCTTACATACCTCAGGCGATTATCTTTCCTGACTGTTTTTATGTTTACTCACAGGTACATGCTCAGGAAACTCAGCTCACTGTAGCATCCCAGCAGGTACCATCCCAAAATCCTGGGATGTGGGTAGGCTGCCCTGCGTGAATTTGCAGGACGATGCCACACACCCCAGACCCTCCAGCTCTCTGACAGGATGATGCCCCCATGTACATGCCCTCTGCACAAGCCAGTGTGCTGAGGAGGACACGACCTGTGCCATGTGAGGTCCTGCAGCACCGAGAGCAGCTGAGCATCTTGCATTTTTCTAGTGATGCCTCGGAAAGCCGGAATCAAAACTCACCAGCCTTGGTGACTATGAAGCAGGTATCCTTTATTGCAGCGCTGGGCACACAGGGGATCGCTCCTCCCAATGTGTGCCCCTATTGTAGCCAAATTTCTCATATTTATACAGATTAACTATACATATTCATTATCATTTCTAAGAAAAGGCAGAGTTATGCTAATTATTTCCGGGAAGTCATTTACACTAACTCCTCCCAGATAGAGCATGCTCAGTGACACTCAGGGGGTCTTCCGGTGGTCTTCAGGGATGAAGGCTCCACATCTTCCTCGCTCTCAGCACATGCTCTTTATGTTTCTTCTCCATGGCTATCTGAGCTCAAAAACACATTCCTTTTTGCTGAAAACAAGATATACTCTGTCTCTTAATTGGTCGTTAGTCTCATTATTTATGACTCCCCTATCTCCTCCTGTTGCACTGTTATGGCTAAGTTTTGTAGCTGCTTTCACGAAACAGCTCACACAGTTACAGCCATATTCCAAAACAAATATATTCTTAAAATACACAAAGTAAAGTTATATTAATTGTCTCAAGCTACATCTACATCAATCTATTCAGCATTATTATATTTCATTGAATCACTAGTCCTACAAAATGAAATAAGTCTCTCAGGTGGAAGGGAGATTCCCTTTCCAAGGAATAATCAGCATAAAACAGTTACTCAGAGCTGGATAAAAATCCTAAACCTTCTTCAGCTAAAGCCAAAGTTGAGCTTCCCTATGTATGAAGTGTATAAAAGGCAAATACACTGTTGCAAAGAAGATAGGAAACGAGAAAGGCATAACGTTTTAGGTGGACAGCTACTTCTACTTCATTAAAATATTTCTACTTCTATGCAAATATGTAGAAACCTTTGCCAAACTCAAATATAAGAAGAGATTCTTCAAAATTATATTGGTTTGTAAACCCATTTAGAATCTGAAAATAAACACCTTTTCTCTGGAGGCACTGCAATTTTACCTATTTTCAGTGCTGTTGGGTTTTTTCCCCAAAAGATGTGTGGGGTGTGCGTGCCCAGTTATTACACTGCAGGCACTAATGGCTGTCACTGGGAGGGGAAGGGTCTGTAAAATCACAGGTCCAGTGAAGGTAGTGATGGGTTCCAGCCAGCAGAAAGAGGAGCCAAATGCCTTTAGGTACTGAAACTAGCTGCAGATGAGGACCTAATGGAGGCATTAGGCTACCTGGTTGGAGCAGAGATAAATCAGGTGGATTAGCACAGAACAGAGAATCACAGAATGTGAGGAGTTAGAAGGGAACTCCAACGCACACACACACACACACACCCCCTCCCCACCAGAGCAGGATCACCTAGATTAAATCCCACAGGAACACATCCAGGCGGGTTTGAATGTCTCCAGAGAAGGAGACTCCACAACCTCTTCTGATTACAATAGCAGAGCAGGGGCTGGAGGGGACCTGTCAGTGGGCACAGGGCCCAGCAGCCCTGGGGGAGCCGATGGATCGCCTCACAGTTTGCCCCTGTGCTCAGAGGGGGAAAGAGGAAAATGCCTGTTTTCTGGTTTGAAGAATAAGTCCCATTTACATGGGTTGCTCATCTGTCTGGGAAGTCTCCTTCCAGGCCTTAGTTTTGGCTGAGGATGACAAAATGTGGTGCCTGGGTGGTGCTGCACAGGCTGCACACAGGTGATTAGGATAACTGCGAAAGCAGAGGAGGAATAGATAACCTTGGCCACAGCCCTGACCTGCAGCCAACACCTGCCAAACCCCAGACCAGTTCAAAGACCAATTACACAGACAACCCAGTCCACCTGCCAGCTGCTTCATCCTCCTCATCGCCAGCATTCAGGAGCTGCTGTCTTTCATCTCCACTGCTCCTGGTCAGGGAAATTTGGCCAACATCAGCTAAATAAATAACAATAACAATAATAATAAGAAGAAGAATTCCAGTGTTTGGCTGGAAAAGGAGCACTTATCCACTAGGAACAGTACAACCTGCAGCTTTCCAGCACATGACAGAGCCCTCTCAGAGGCTTCTCCTGAGCCTGGGATGGAGGACTCAGAAGCCACACAGTTCTGGATGCTTTTTGTTTTGCAGTGCTCCACCCCTGTGAGTTTTACTGTTTCTCTCCGAATCCTGCAAAACTGCCCTCCAGGTAACTAGGTAACTAATGCACCGGAGTTTATAAACTGCTGTGTTTAAAACATTCCAAAATTAGCTTTTCTGCAGTCCAGATGGTGGATCGTGAATGCTTAATGGCATGGCATAAAGATTTTATTGGCACTCGTGAGGGATGATCCAAACAGCTTACTTGTGTCTCTTCCCTCCATGAGTAATGCATCTGTCGAAGCCCATGCCAGGAAAGCTTTGCATCCCACCACCTTGCATTCTGTGCGTGCCTGTGTGTACATACAATTACTAAATGACTCGAGATCATATTGAAAGAAAAGCTCAGCCAGCCACACTTTATGTCGATGCTACCTTCAATATTTAGTTAACTCTGTTTCCCACCCCTGTGCTGACTTCCACTTGTTAATTTTCATCTCCTGCAGGTCCAGGTCCAGGTCCTCCACTGGGGTAAAGCAGTGGTGTGGTGGTTGTGCTGTGGGTCTGGTCCTTGTTGCGTTTCCCATTTCCCAAGGGACCCCCAGACAGACGTTTTGAGACCACAGAGCCCTAGAGCAAGCTGCCAGGCTTGAAGCTGAAGTCCTGGCTTGAAGCTGAAGTCCTGGCTTGAACCAGGGCTCAAGCTCCACCAGGTCCTACTATCTTGAAAAGTTTCATCCCATCCACCACAATAATCAAAGCTCCTCTCAGCAAAACAGCTGCTTTCAAGGACTATTGAAGTGCTTTCATAGCATCAATATTCACATCTCTTTTTTACATCAATGTACCCCATCTTTTCTCACTTTATTTTGCAAATAGAATCACAGATGAGCAGGCACAGCAGTACTGGGAAGGCAGTGGCATTGGCTGGCATGTGTTCAGAGCAGGGTGGCAGCAAGTTTAGCTCTGTGCTGGCCAGTGGCCAGCACAATGGAAACCTGGAATTGTCCGGTTGTCTGAACAACGCTGTTGTGAGGCTCACCTGTTTGGGAAATGGCTTGTAACACCACTGCAAGCACATGTCTTGGAAGGAATCTGCACGAGGACCCTGAAGAGCCAACCCTCTCTTCACTGTACGCATCAACATCAAGGGTGGAGCAACGCAGGCAGAGCATCTTCTTGATGCATCTTCTTGATACTTTGCATCTTCTTGAAGAATAGAGACCAGCAAGCAACCCAGTGCAGAACAACAGGGCAGAGGGTAGTTTCTTACAAGTGGTCATGCTTGGAAACCACAAGTGAGGGAGTCCAGGGGTGCATTAAGCAGGGAACATTGGACACTGGCCTTTTTCAGTAGGCAAGTGGGCTGATTTTTGTGATTCTGGTGGGAGAAGCAGCTCAGAGCTGAGCTGCATGGCACTCGCAAGTGCTTTGGGGCCACTCTGCTTTCCCACCCAGCTGCTGCAGCAGCAGCACCAGGGATGTGAAGCAAATGCATGTGGTTGTGCCTACAGCAGTGTGATGGGAGATGCCATTGACCATGGCTGGTACCACTGTGATGGATCAACAGAACCTAACGGCCAGAGATTTATGTCGCTGGCAAGAGAGGGAACACCATTAGTTATACAATGCCCACAAACTCTCATCTGTTGTTTTATGTGTGTTGTGGGTTGTTTCAATATAGACAAAGCACTTCGAGAGATGGTTTAGTGGTTTGGTGGTGTAGGGCTGACGGTTGGACTTGATGATCTTGAAGGTGTTTTTCAACCTTGATGATTCTATGGTTCTGTAACACTGACATTAATAGGTAGATGAAATAAAAGTCTATTTGATCAAACAGTTTGTCAAGTACATGTATAAAACATGTACTTGACTGGATTTAACTAGGAGGGAAGAAAGCAGAGCCCTGTGCTGCTCCACCTGGCCCTCAGTTTCCACATGGCAAGGAGAAGGTGTCCCCACAAAGTTTCCAGTCCTGCTCAGCCAATGTAGATTTTTTCAGGGCAGTCCTCCAAGGTTAGACATGGGCAGCTGAGGCTGCAGCATGGGACCCCTCTTGCCACATGGTTGTCCCTTCTCTGTACATGAGGATACAGGGGGAGGCTCAGGGAGACATATCAGAAAGTACAGCTTCAGCTTTGCTTTTTGCTTCCCATTACACGGTATCCATAGAAACAAGGATGACTTTCCCAATCTTTCCTGGGGAAGACACGGCATTCACTGCAATACAGTCTCTCCTACTAAGATTTTATAAAATAGCTCCACAGGGCAACAGTTTTTAATCCAAAAAGCTTGCAGTACAGTTGGTCAGAGGGAGCAAGCCCCTCTCATGTAACACGGGATTTCTCAGCCAGGCTGAGGTTCCTGCATTCCTGCTGGATTTAATGGGAGAGGAAGGCAGACAGCACCCCATGCTGACACCAAACCCCTTCCCAAAGCACCTGGGGACAGAGGGAGGTGGTGGTGAAGCAAGCAGGGGTGCTTCGAGGATGTGGGGCAAGAATATGCTAGGGGAAGACAACTGAATGCAATAATCACCTGGCTTCAGGAGCAGGCTTGGGTTGGGGCCATTAGTGCCAAAGACATCGCAACTGGCAGGTGTCATCAATACATGATGCTGAGGATCTGATGGGGAAATCTTATTCTGCCTAAAGATGGAAAATTTCTTGAAGTTTTGAAGGTTTAAGGGGAAAATGTTTTTCAAAAAAACCCAGTAATTTGGCGAAAATGCAAATTTTTTCAGTACTTATGCCACTTATCAGAATTATTCTTTCTTAATTCTTGAAGGGTGAACAATGGTTTATGTAGTTAGCACAGCAAAGAAGCTGATGGAAATATTTACAAAGCAGATCACCATTTTTTTACTTTCAAATGTTGAGAGAGGTCACGCTATACACTGAAGTACTTATTGCATGTTTTGCCCACTGATACATTTCTAACTCAAGAAAAAACAAGCCACTGAAAATTAAAAGCAGCCACCTAGCTGTCTTTTAAACAAGAAAGAAGGCTGTATCCTACAGCTCAGCAACGTGACATCAACAGACTTAACAGAATAGAGCAAAGACTTGAAAAATGAACATTTGTTCTCTCTCTCCATAGTCTCTGCAAGGTAGCTAAGACAGCACTGCAGTCAGGACCAGCATTAAATTAGGCCCACAGTATTGAAGCCCAAAGTCTGTAAGCATTTTAACTGATTACTATCATTTATTTTTTTTTTAATTAAAAGATCTTCATTTGAAATTCTGTATTATGGAAAGCATTTGGAAGAGCTGAGAATAGCAGAAGTAATGTCATGTTAAACATGTCTCTAACCTTTCTTCACTGTTCCCTCTGAGCAGTATTAACTTACAAGGACATTTTTTTTCTACATTTCTTCTCCAAATATCCAATTTTCCATATCTGAAAAAAAAATATTAATTAAGCAGGCTTTTTTTTCCCCCTTCCATGTCCTGCATTTTTACCATAGTCTCCTGTCTTGACAACTTGTTTCTGATTGCCCCACATTTGAGTCTCTGCACTGGATGTTCCCAGTGACCAAGGAAACAGGGATCCTGTAACCAGACACACTATGGCCCAGATTTTCAAAGCCATCAGACACTTTGCTCCCACTAATAAGAAAATGGATTATGCACCAAAAAAATTGGAGAGACTTGGCCCTGTCATCGTTCTGTGCCTGTGTATCATTGCTGAATGAAGGAGAAGGACTTGCTTTGGCTCATTTGCTTTCCTAATGATTTGTGGCTCTGGTTTCCTATGGAAATCTGCCACTTTACCTGCAGATCCTCCTAGACACCTTCTCCAATACTCAGCATCTGGTAGGCGCTACTGAAGTCAGCTGGGGTCTGGTGGGCAACAAGGACACAGGGCAGACAGGGGATGCCTCTGGGCATGTGGTGGCTGTAGGGGCTGGGACTCGATGGCCCCAACTTCACCCTGTGATGGCACCAGCCCCAGGAGAGGAGAGTGGGATGGAGAGGCCAGCAGGCTCCGTGACCCCAAGATGGGATGCAACCTGCTGGCTCTGGGTGCCTGAGCCTCTGCCACCACGTTTTGCACTGCTGCCAGCAGCCACCACAAACGGTTTATACTGCGATCCCTCCCAGCAGCAATCCACTCTTCTGTGAAGTATCGTGTCCATTAGCTGTGCAACAATAAAGATGCTTTAAAAGAGATCATGTGCTCGGGCTCCTGTGAAACCACCGCTGCCGGCCAGTTTCTAGGTGGGACTTTCCTTTCTGAGGCACTGCTTAATTAAACTTTAACCCCACTTCCCCCAAACCATGCTTTCTGAAAACAAAAGATGGGCTGCCTGGGTGTGAACTCCCCTGCTGCACATGCACTTGCTTTGCAAACGCAGTCCCACGTGTGTGCTCTGCTCCTGGCTACAGCAGAATGGGTGGGACTCCCCCAGCACGCTACTGAGGTCCCCAGGTCACAGGGGGGGATGGACACAGCAGGAAGAGATTCACCATTTCTGGTGCTCTTTGTTGGCAGGGCCACATCTGGTACATGCCATTACACCACAAACTCAGCTGTAAAGGTTTGCCCCACCCTGAAAAAAGATTGTGGGCCATTTTGGCAGACCTGGTGACTCAGAACAACAAAGCAGAGCAAGGGATGGGAGACAGCACCAAAACCACTGAAATACCTACTTCTTTCCAAAGCAAACCATCTTCTGCATGAAACTCCTTTCACTGCGTCTGACATAGGATTCAGCAGCCAGACAGCAGTACAAAGAGGCTAGACTTGATGTTTGTTTGGTGGCTGTGCAGAGTCCATGGAAACGGGCTGGAGGGGGTTTTTTTTTTCACTGTTCAAAGCTTTACCTGCCAGTGAGTCATCAGAGGGCTGGCTGAAGGAGCGTATCGTGCATAATTATTTGGAAAAGCAATCAGGCATGCTAGCTCCTGTCACAAAACGTGAGACTCATAATATACACAACGACAAAGCACAACACAAACGCTTTAGAGAATCCCTTGCCTCATTTAATTCCCCCTTCGCAGTCTTAACCAAGAGGCAAGGAAGATGTGGGACTCAGTGGGTGCTTCCCAAGCACAGTTCCTAGTGCTTTCTGAGCACCAGAGGAGCTGTGGTGCAGCAGCTGGGAGGGAGCCACTGCTTCGGTCCTTTGCCCTCCCTGGTCCCTGGAGCTGGACAGATTCATCTCTCCCAGCCTCTGCAGTGAGTGCCAGGAGGTGTGAAGCAACAGCCACGAAGATTTGGGATGAAAGGTGCTCTGTCTCCCTCAGATAACTGAGAACATAAATGCAGAAGAACCTTTGCCTTCTGCCTTCCTCTCTTCTGAGGAGTTGCAGGAAGGCAATGTGTAACTGGAAGATGTGCAGGGCACCCATGTTTCCCTGTGCCCGGGGCATCTCTGCAGCACAAAGCAAAAGATCCCTTGGTTTTCTCCATCTGGGACACTTGTCCCTGCCAGAGCATCATGGCAGGGCAGCATCATTCCTCGGCCAGACACTTGCTGCTGTGGTGGTGCCAGTGCTGTAATGAGCAATAATTCTGCAGGAAATAAGTGGCAGTTTCATTCTGACTGGCAGTGGAGAAACAGAGGCAGGCAATAACACGTATATAGAAAAATGAAATTAAGTATCAACCTTTCAGTCAGCCTTAGCTGGTCTCATCAGCCTGCCTCAGCCGCTCTCTGATGCCTTTTCTCCCCAGTCAGGAATGCAGCTGTCTTGTGGTACAGCATCTTTTGGGTGGGGCGTTTCCTTCCCCGGCGAGAATGTGGTCGAACAGATAACAGACCTGGTGTGAATTTGTCTGTTCTGCTCTCTCCTGCATCTTACCAAGGCTCGCCCACCCTGAGGCCAGAGGTGCTTTTCCCTCCCCTCTATGCAGGGAAAGTGCCTGGTTGTCTGAAAGCCAAGGGCGGGACAGGCGGCAGACTGAAAACCAAGAAGGGGGAAGGTGAAAGGAAAGCCTGTGGCTCTGGTGCAGGACAGCCAGGGAAGGTGGTGGCCCAGGGCACCATGAAGCTTGATGCAGTTTATGATGTTTTGCATCTCAGGTTTGCCTACTTAAAGAGACTAAGGAAGCAGGTGAAAAGACTTTCTTCCAGGACAACCAGATTTGCAGACAGAAAGGCTCATTTTTATAAAATGCTGGCTGCCTTAAATCCCCTAGGAAGAAATCAGATCAATAGGACAGCAGGCTTCCTCCTGATCCTGCATGGTTTGTTTGCAGAGCACTAATCCAAAGGAGGGCAGATCTCTCCTGGATATGGAGGCGGAAAGGGCTGGGAGTCACCGTTTGCCTTTCAGAGAGAGGGGTGACACCAGCTTCATGTCAAAAAAAGAAGAAAAGAAAGCAATAGACCATTTGTGATGAAGGTTGGTTGCTGGTGAGCTGTGGTGGAGAAGGGATGTGGAAGGATGGGGATGTAGGGAGGTTTTGACAGCATTGCATGGGTAGTGGATGGAGAGCCCACACAATGCCATCCTTTCTCCCAGATCCCATCTCTGAAATGGGAGGGAGGGTTTCTGCTAAGCCTCCCCGGGCATTGCAATCCCAGCACATCAGCTCCATGGTACCTGCTGTGGTGCAACATGTGACTAAAGCACTGCCAGACACCCCACGCATGTCTCACCAGTGATTAAACCCTTGGAGGCTCTTGCCCAGAGCCTGGGGGATTGATTTGGGTAGCCCTCACCCTTTTGAAGAGCCCCATAGCATGGGGATAATTTCTGTGCAGACAAACCCCACTCCAGTTGAGAAGGTCCTTTGCCCGAGCACATCCACAGCAAGCAAATCATTAGTGGGGCTTGCTTCCCTCGTCACCACATGGAGAGTTTCCATTAGTCATTAAGGCAATTTCTTTAACCATATATTTCTTGCACTCAGCACTTCCATAAATAGCTTGAAGTGGTCTTTTGGCAGGTTGGTGCTGGTCAAAATTTGTTTGGAATGGCTCAGTCCACCTTGTCGGTGTCTGCCTTCAGCCAATCATCCCTGGGAGGAGGTCAAAACGCTGGCCCATGTGCTGAGGAACGACCACAGCAGTGATACATGCCAGCTGGCTTTGCTCTGAGCCTTTTGGAGTGCCCATGGCCCAGCCCACCAGCCCACGGGTGTGTCAGGTTGTCCTCAGCCTCTGAGGCCTCCACAACTCAGGTTGCCCAACAGCATCTCCAGCCAAATTAAAGGGCAACTCAACCTGTCGCCAGCGACTGGCTGCCAAGTGGTGACGCCTTTTGGGACAAAAGGCTGAGAAGCTGTAGCCTAAAGCTGCTTCAGAGAAATGTGTGTGTCCCTGGCTACTCACTGTCATAATCACAGAGGAGAGCAGGAGCTGGGCTTGCAGCAGTGGTGCAAGATTTGCTGGTGTTTGTCTGGCAGAGCCTGAGTGGCTGGAGCAGCACAACGTACTGAGTAAAATACCAATCTTTAGGGCTCCCCCGAGTCCTAGAAAACAAAACACAATCCCTGCAAGTGCAGAACAATGCCCACGCTACGACAGACACCTTTGAATGAGGAGAGAGGTCCAGATGAGCTCAGCTATAAGTGCAGCTGGATGTGTGGCTGCAGCATCAGCGCTGCTGGAGCTGACAAACACGGCTACTGCTGGCTTAGCCTGACTGGGGTTTTACAGAGTCATGGCTGTGAGTCTTCCTCCCGGGAAGTGCAGGGCACTGACAGGAAGGGAGGATATTGTCAGTGCCCCGAGGCAGATTTCCCTCAGGGTCTCAAGGCTGGAAAACCCACTCCCCAGCTGTATCACATCCAACTTTGCAGCCCTTAGAACCCAAGGAGCAGTGGGGATCATATTCTTCTTATCTGAAAGGGTTTGACAGCAATCTTCAGGTGAGTTCCTAACAGTGATTCCCAGCAAACTATGTCCCATAGTTTGAGGGGCATAGGAATTTTGATTGAGAGGAAACACCACAGATCAATTGTCTGGGTGGTTCTAGTTGCTGACCTGTAAAATTCACTGGTGTGCTGAGTTTGTATCCCTACAATCAGGCTCAGGATCATACCAAGTAAAAGAGGAGCAGACCAATCTCTGGGTGTTTCCCACCTGCAGCATCAACCACATGTCATCTTCAGGAATGAGCAGAAAAATAAACAGTCAGGAGCTACTGACTGGTGCTGCAAAAAAGCTGCAAAATGGAAGGTCTGTGGACCAGAAAGAGAGATTGTTGGAGAGATGTTACTGCAGGTGGCTAAGAATTGCTGGTGTACCACAGAGGGTTCAAATGATAAGCTATCTCCAGCCAGTTGGGTCAGGAGCTATTCCTGCATCCTGTGTTAAGGTTTCTTACCCCAGGTCTGTATCAAATCACTGCTGAGCACATCAAGGGTATAAAACAAATTGTAATAAATCATTGTGCTGGTCCTGTAATCAACGCCTCTGTGAGGTAATTCCTCAGAGGATCCCCTCCTCTGACAGAGGCCAGCAACGCCAAGATGCCAGGTCTGCAAATTCCCTATTAACCCCGGGAGCTATAGACTGTGCCTAAGTATTATTTGCTCTTCTTAGTTAATGAGGTTATAATTAGAAACTGAAAATCCTACCATTGGTTAAACAAGCCGGTGCTGGGCGGCTTGCAGCTCCCAGGAAGTGATGGAGCCACTTTATTCAGAAGGTTCTATACCAAGTCTTTCAGCCAGAGGCAGTGTACTGGGCTTGTGTCCACCGGAGAGAAGCCCAGCACCACTGTTCAAGGGCAAGGCATCTGGGTTTTTATTGTTTCTTCTTTTATATTTTGGTTTATGCTTCTCTTGCTACCGGGGAGGTGCGTGGCTGCGTATACTGACCTTTCGACGGAAGGCATCCCATTGGCCATGCACTGGGCTGCCTGAATCCCTGACCTGCACTCTGGGCACAGCCCTTGGGCTATCTTATTTATTATTTTTGCTACCATGAGCTTTTTTAACCTTTCCCTCCCTTCATTCAAGGAGTTTTCTCCCCTTGGGCTTTGAAGGTGTCTCAAATTTTTTTTTTAAAGAAGAAAAATTGATAAAGCCCACTTCCCTTCAGAGAGAGCCCAGTGTCAGAGAGGCTGCTGACACAGAGACCCCTGGCTCAACCCTCTGTTGGGACCCTGGCAGGGCTGCAAGTGTCCTCCCAGGAGGCAGCTGACTAACCTACACTGCTCAGGGCTTTCTTTAACTCTTGCTCTGCACAACCTATGCTGCCGGGTACAGGAGTGGGGTGTGCAGGGGAGGGCAGGGCCCTACCACTCCCAAAACCCAAGCTACACTGCCTCAGGTAGCTTGTGAGTCAGCAGGGAACCACCGATGTGAAGGGAATGGTGCGACGTGCTCCTTTCCCAAGCACTAATCGTGGGGTCACTGCTGATTCAGAGGTGATGTTTAAGAACTGGGAGTCATGATTGCTGCACAGAAGCACCTACTGATGGCAGCAGGCAGCCTGCCAACTCCTGCCCTTGAGACCAAGAGGGTGGTGATGGGCAAATAGGGGAATCATGGAGGTAGCAATTGCACTGATGCGCAGGTGATGTCTGAGAGTTGTCCAGGTGATGTAAAGAAAAGACACCCTCCCTGTCAGGTGACTCAGGTCCGAGGTTAGAGCACAGAGATGCTGCTCTGCTTTATTGGATCAGCCAAACAATTAACCTAATTTTTCATTTTCCAGACCACACGTGTCCCACAAGAATTTAAATATTGCCAACGAGCTAATGCTGCATGTGGGGTTTAAATATAGCCTCCTGGTAGCAGATAAGAAAATAGAGGAAATAAATACATTTGAAATGCATGTGTAAGCGAAGACATTTTTAGAAGCCTTAAAACCAGAGCGGACCAAAAATAGTCTGTGAGCAAAATGAGGAACTCCAAGGTTTCATCTGGAGTGTCTGATCCTGGACTTGGGAGGCTACAGGGGAAAACAAGCGGTGTGCTCTGAGCAAAGTAAACCCTGTTACAGGCTGGACCACAGGAAAATCCCTCAGCCTTGTGCCTTAGCTCTGAGCACTCCTTTGGTTCACCGAGCACCAGCTGAGGATCCAGAGCGGGATCTGGTACCCAGCACTGCCAGTGCTTTACATCAATGGGATGCTCCCCATACCTGGTGTTATTTCCAAAATCTCTGGTGGCAGGGTGGTGTGAGGGGGGGCGTACCTCAGTTTCCCCAGAGCTGCTACTCCTGAGCTCTCAGAGAAAAAGCCTCCAGACCCAGAGTGCCCTGGCCTCAGGTCCCTGCAGGAGCAGATCCTTATTGTTGGACATGATTTCGCTGAGTTTTAACCCAGATCCAGCATTTCCAGAGCCAGCTCCTCCACTCCCCCTGCTGCTCCTAGGCATCCAGCTCCAGCCATGTCAGGTCATGCCTCCCCTGCACATTTCTGGCCAGCTGGGACAAAAATTATTCCAGCTGCATCATTCTGCAGTAGAGACTGAGTAGCTGCCTCACACCGACTGTGCGAGCTCCCGTCTGCACTAACACTTACACAGCAGTTTGTTGCTTGAGGACAGGGAAGAGTTTGGCCTCGTTTCTCAAAATGCACTTGTCATTCTGCAGCACTTTTTTTTTGCCACACAGCTGTCATTAGCAGGAGTTTGCTGTGGGCTTCCCAACATGCCTTTGTCAGTAGGCACCCTTCAGCGGTAGCACTTCAGCTGCTGTTGATGGTGAGGGACATGCATGAGGGGCACGTGGGAAGCAGCCAGAGGGGCAGTGGGCCCTCATTTTCTGCATCCTTCCCCAAAGCAATGCTCCACTCTGTGTTTACAGAAGATGAGAAAGGATTTGGGCTATTGATGTACTTGGGGGTTACAATTTGGGTTCAAAGCTGAAAAAGTTTACCAACATTTAGGCATCTGTAGTGCTGTCATGGTTGGCTTTTGCTGTGGTTGCTGGCAAGCTCAGGGGGTTGCACAGCATCCCCTCTGGCTTGAAGTGGAAACTGGAAAAGGGCCTCAGTGATGGGTAAGAACCATCGTGTCAAGGCTGGCAACGGGGGACATATCACATGCGCTTGCCCTGCTGTGGGTATTTGCTGGTGGATTTGAGGGTCTGGTCTGGCTCGCTGTCTGCTGTTGGTTGGCATGGAGAGCTTTTAAGAAAATCAAGAATTTTATTCCATAATACACGATGCTGAGAAGAAAATTACTTCCCCATCTCAGATCTTTCCAATGGGCTCTGCAGAGGCAAAAAACCCAGGAGGTTTTCCTAATCCTGCCAGGGGCTCTTGAGTTGATCCAAGTGCTTTGTTTTCCTTTCAGCAAAGAGGAGGCACCAACCCCAATGCAGCTTTGCAGAGATGCTTGAGCTCTAGAGATGAAAAGTGCTATTTTGCCACTGTTTTGACTTTTTGTTGTATTCACTTGCAAGGCTCCTGTGATTATTTTGCTTTGTTCGTTTTGTTTTCAAACAAAGAAATGCTACTTCAACCTAAATTTAGTGTTTGTGAGCGATCTGCAATTAGCAAACAATAGGACCGTGGTAGTATGGTGGGTGATGATGCTTTTTTCCTCCTAAATAAACAACATGAAGGAAAATACAGTTAAGCCTCTACATTCATGCCTGCTCTTTTCCTGACACAAACATGGATATGGGTGATAGGGCTGTTGATAGAAGTTGTCTCTGAACTGCTTCACAGATTTCAGCAATGTGGTCTCCAGCTTGCTCCTTTCATCTGGCCCCCGTGATGGCCCATCCGGCACCCTGCACCCCTCTCCCAGCTGCTCAGAAGGTGTTTGCAGGCTTAGCTTGCTGCTACACTAATATTCAAATCAGAAAGGGAAAGCCTTGCATAGTGCCAGTGTCCTTTTAAAGTATGCTCAATCCCTCTTTAATCTAATTGCTGCCAATGCCATGATCCCTTCTTAACTGCATTTTTAGCCCTCTACACCAATGCCCATGTTTTCTCCCTTGCCCTACCCACTGAAGGATGGATGCACCTCTGTCTCTCCCTCTTCCCTTCCCTCTGCCCTTTCCTGAGGATGTGCCTGGCAGCGATTTTGAGTTTCATTATGAAAGAGAGCAGTTACTCTCCAGCGCATGAGCCTGGAAAGGGATGGGATTTGCATTTTACCTAGGAGGAAGGAGATATGCTGCCATCTGCACCCGGTGAGAGAGAGAGCTCCACAGCTGGAGGCAGCTGCCAAACTTCTGCCAGACACCCAGCCTGTGAAATAAAGCAGGCTACTCAGCCTGTACTGGGCACGAGTGTTAAGTCTACAAATTCATTATCAGACAAAGTGGTTTTAATAATGGAATAGACTTGGATTGCATACAGCTGGATCAGGGCATGACAGAAAATGGCCATGCAGATGCAGAGAGAGGTTTTTTCCATTTCCATAGTTTAAGCAATGAGATCCACTGGGTTATTATCCTGGTACCCATGCAACTGAATGATAAACACAATTCAGATCTCCTACCCACATGCACTACAGAGCAGAACGAACCTTCTGCAAATGTTCATCAGATACCATCAACCTGTTGTCAGTCCTATATACATGGGGCTGCTTAAAAAAAAACAAACCAAAAACAAACCCGAAAAACAACCCCCCAAAAAACGAAGAAAAAGAAAGAAGACAAAATTGCAATGCTGTTTCCTTATTGCATGGGCAAACACCCTGGATCAGACACGGAACTTCCTGAGGGCAAAGTCCAGGACTGGGAGGGATACAGTAGATAGGGGTAGGTGCAGTAGATGATGACATCGTGGGTTAGTGATGCCATCATGCTGACTCACATAATCTATCTAGGTAGTTAATTATACATAGAATTGGTTCTTCTAATGATGAATACTTTTGGGGCCCAGCTGACGGCTGCCACAAATGAGGGCTGTGCAGGGGTTGCAGGTGAGTGTTGGAGCCAGCTGCTGGAGTTGCCCAGAGGGCTCTGCCATAAGTAAACCCCAGCAGCCCCCTGAGTGGAAACTCATGGGGTACTGCTGCCTTCCTAGGTGAAGGGGAGGTGGTTCCCCAGCTGAATTCAGGGGTCTGTGTGGCACCACATCCTGTCCCAGCTCTGTGAAAGCCTCCATCCTCACCACTGCCCTGCACCAAAGAGATCTCTACCTTGGGGCCAGAGTTCACCTCTTGAGAACAAGGTGTTCAAGTGGACAAGGACAAGACCTTGGACCACCAAGGTCTCCAGTGGACCACAGCTCCTGGCCACAAACACACCAGTGTGTGGACACCTGCCTGCCTGCCTGTACTGGGGCCAGGCCCTTAGCCCTGTTTAATATTCGAGCACAGAGACAGCTTTTCTAGGGGTTCAGGGCAAAAGCTGGGACTGCTATTTCAGGATATTCATCTCCATAATCCCCCCAGTGCAGGAGGTGTGGGGCATGCCAGCCTCACACCGCCTGCCTGCGGGGACGGCCCTGCTTGCGCTGCAGAGCCAGAGCTTGGTGCCTGGCTTTCTCACCCTGTGGGTTACTGACTCAGTTGCAGAAAACCCGAGAACGCTTAATTCCCTTTCCTCTTATTTGCTTTTGGTGAGTCACTCCGTAAATAACTATCCAAGGGAAATGCTCAGCTGGGAAGGTTTTGTGGTGGGACCTGCCACCACCTCTTTGCTCATACCAAGTGCCAGCGTGCCACCAGGGAGAAGCCTGGCACTGTGAGCTGCAGATCAGCCCGTGGGTAGTCTTTGGATACCACCACCAGTAAAGCTATTTGGTTCCTTGGGCAAATACAAATCAAAAAGGTAATATTTAATCAGCATTTAAGCAATGGAATAGAACATGGTCTTTGCTCGGACTTGTTTGTTCTAGTCCAGTTTCTGTCTGACACCAACCAAGATCTTGAGGGCTCTGCCATGTTGTTGCCAGTCACATCTTCACCTCTATGCCTTGCTTATCAGCACTGCAATCCCATCCATGGCTCTACTTCATGAGTCTCGCATGCTCCTGTCCATCTCAGGCTGTTGTAAGTCAGGAGGAACCTCGTTGGCATCCATTGCATCAGCGTAAAAGCGATAAGAGAGCCACATCCAGCATAGTGGGGTGATTCATTGGCTTGCTATTTTCAGGCTGGGCTTGCATAGCTGTTCTGGATGTAAAGGGAAGGGAACTGCCACAGCTCACCATTCCTCTTCCCCTCCATGCCTCTATTGCCATCCTTTTATCCGTCTTAATGAGGAGATTCAGTGTGTCGGTGGGAAGGACACGAGCCTACAAGACCCACGCTGAATTCTGGGTATCTTTTACTTCTACGGTTGGTTGTGCATGGTGGTTACTAGTTGGCAAAATCACATAGGATCCTTCCTTCCCCATCCAACTATTTTGCTGTCATAGGGACCCTTCCAGTAAAGACTCTGCGGGTTGGACCTGGGGAGAGTTGGGAGGCAGGGAACACTGTGGCTGCTCTGGAAAACCACACCAGGGTTACGGATGGACTCTGGCATTGTGACCCAGGTCCAGCTCCGAGCTCCAGAGCAGTGGGACTCGTGAGGCCATGGCAGGAGGATGGGCAGGAGAGGACAGGCGAGCACTGGGCTCCCACCTCTGCCTTCCTCCCTGACCTCTTCCTCTTTGTTTTCTTCCTGTTTCTCTGATCAAGCTGCTGAGTCAGAGCAGTAGGAGCAGGAAATTCTCTATTTGGAGGGTGAGATCAGAGTGTTGTTCCTGCTAAGCAAAAGCAATTTATTTTGCTTTGCTGGCGATTTCACTGCAGCCAGGCCAGGAGCCTGGGCAGCGTGCTCCTCATCTGGCAGGCTTGCTGCTTGCTTGTTTTCCTCACACCGTCATGATAGCACAGATTGCAAATACAATTACACTGGTTTCACAAATTAGGTATTGCAGTACTGTAATGAAGTGTGAGTTGGATTATTAAGAACAAGTCATAAGATTTTTTTCCACGCCCATTTTCACAATAAGTAATTATAATTATTCCATCCCGTCCTGAGGACTCTAAATTTTAATTATCTTTTAAATTGTTGTGAAATGCTTAATCTGACACAAGAGAAAATGTAAGGGGGAAAAAAAGGAGCAGCCTTTCATCTAGCAATGTTGCAATGGTTAACAGGATGTTCCTTTCAAATCTATTTTTGTTTAGATGTTTTATTAGGTAAGAAAGTGTTTTGGGACTTTATATTCAGGGATGTAAGTTTTTAATTTAACTGGTTTTGGCTGTGGAGGCTTACAAAGAGATACTTTCATTGGGCTGCAAATGATATTTCCCTTACAATGTAGAAGACGCTTTGTCTCTGTCTAAATGAAAAGCACAATTCTGTTGCCTTACTTCATAAATGGTCCTTTCAGTTAGAGAGTTTGCATAGTAAAGCCCACAGAAGAAGGAGCAAAATCTGATTCTCTAAGAGCTTCTCTCAAAAAGCAAAGTCAGGATTTTCTTTCAAAACTTTTAGCACAACAAGGAAAAAAAATCTAAAAAATGTATGGCAGCGCTGCATTGGCAGTGCCTGTTTTGTCCAGGAGTATGACGGTTTGAAATGATACGGGTGTCCCAGATGTACATTAACCTCCCTGCTCCATGTGGGTCATGGCAGCAGGCCCAAAGCCCTCACAACCCACAGTGCCCACACATTAATTTGTAGCTAAAGTCTTCATCTTGTTTCTCCCTCTCCAAAAGTATTTGGGTGAGGTAGCCACATTTTTGATGGTTGAAATCAGGGGACGTGCATCTTGTCTTGTAGGAATATGTAAAAAGGAAGATGAGGAGCTTCCGGTTAAATTGGGAAAAGATTTAGGGTTTGGTTTCTTTGGTCCCTCCTGCATCTGCTTTGTGGGTTGGGTAGCACAAAACTGTTAGTAAATCCACAGGTTACTAGACTTCCTCTGCCAAAAAGCATCTTGTGCTTTCCCCAGCTTCCCCCTCTGCTCAGAGGGTTGGGCAGGCCCAGGTGGCACTGGTGTCAGGGCAACATGAAAAGCTGATGAGCTCTCTCAGCCCCACCAAAGGATCTGGCCCAGGTCTCCTGACTCACACTGTTCCTCCACTCTCTTTGCATTGAGGCAGCTCTTGTTAAAGTTGTAGGGGGAGGAATGAGCGTGCTTGGAGCTGCTGCTTTTCCCTAAGGCTATTTGGTCCCATCCAGGCACAAACCTTCTTGGGTGAAAAGATGTTTGCCAGTAACCTCCTCAAAAAGGTGAAACGTCTGGGGTGGGTCACTCTGTGCCTCATATGCTCTGCTTGAACTCCCAAGGTCTCATTCCACTCATGTGCAGAGGCAAGGGATGAACTCGGGAAAGGGGTAAAGAGCTTTGCATTGCTGAGGAGCAGGTAGCACAGCTTGAGGCTGTCTGGTGGGGTCCAATGCAGGTATTAAGATGCATGTCTGGACCTAGTCAAGCTGTTGGCTACTTTTATACTTCCATGGAAGTGTAGAGCAGGGATTTATCTTGGGTGAAGCCTTTTGGTGCATGGGAAGAAAAGACTTAACTAATGGATGGTGTAATTTAGTAGTGGGTAATTGCCATATTCATTTCCTGTACCCTGCCCTAGGAGGATAATAACAGGTTAGGCCGTATCAATATGTTCCTGAATACCTTCAGCACCACAGCAACAGAAATTAACTGCAAAAGTTTCTAGAAAACCATGGAGTCAGCAATATCTCTTGGCACAGTTCAGGCCTCGCTCTAGGGTGGCAGCTCTTTGGAAGCACTCATGAGCAGTGGTTTGGTAGCAGACAGTTGTCATGCCATCTTTCTTTCCCTTTGCTTCCAGAAAGACTGGGAAACCCTCTGCTCCTCTCCATTAACAATGGTTATGTGACCCATCCTACTCACAGAATGTCTCCCTTTGTGAAGAAGTACTCAGAAAGGGGAGTACAGACTAAACAACAAGCTTTTCATGGGCAATGCAGAGCAGATAAAAATAGGATCATCATCTCCATCAGCCACCTGATGATAAAATAGGGCTGTGTGTAACGTAACTGGTCAGTGAGACAGCTATTATTTATAGAGTGCTATAGACAAATGTTACACTTCTCAAGGGCTGAGTCTGTTATGGAAATTGGAATTCATGCCTTAAAGAAATCACATCTCAGGGCAATCACGTTATAAATGCATGGCCAGCAGGTGGAAGACTGCAGCCCACGGCCACAGCAAACAGAATGAGTGTGGTCACTTTAGCTGTTTGCTTGTCCTCTTTCCTCCTGTGCCATTTCCCATCACCGTGGCACTGAGGCTGACCTGCATTGCTGTTGTGCCTACAGGCTAGCGGTCCTCACAGCCAGGCACCACACAACCAGGTAACGAAGAAACTCTCCTATGGCTCTGGGCTCACAGTTTGGTGTTTTCTGCTCCAGGCCTTCATCTTGCCATCATGTTGTTCCAACTCAGCACGAAACACAAACCCACACGTTCAGGAGAATGGCCGGGATGTTTTGCCTCTTGTGGGAAAAATAAACACTAATGTTGGCTGTAGGTTCTCACCAATGCCTACTCACTTTCAGCCTGGTGCACTGGGAATTAGAGCACAGGTTAATAATACATAAGGACATGAATGATGCACTGAGAAAGTAAAACTTATTTTAGTTCTAACAGCCTAGTTTACCACAGCATTGAGGTACTGTGTCCTCATGCCTGCATGGGCAACAGCATACACGCTTCTTTGGAGTGAAAATGGAAGACTATTTTAAATGGGGTGTTAATGGGGTGCAAGTGCCATGCAGGATTGGTATGGGTCACTGTCCTACTTTTGGATGGGATAGAGTTCATTTCCTTCCTAGTAGTAGGTATAGTGCTGTGTTTGGGATTTAGAATGAGAATAATATTGATAACACACTCATATCTCAGTTGTTGCCAAGCAGTCAAGGACTTTTCAGCTTCTCTTGCTGCCCTGCTAACAAGGGGGAAGGAGGTAAGAGGCTGATAGGGGACACAGCCTGCTGACCCAAACTGGCCAAAGGGATATTTCATACCATATGATGTCATGCACAGTAAATAACTGGGGGGCTGACTGGGAGGCAATGCAGCTTAGGAGCTAGCTGAGCATTGGCTTTGGTTGGTGAGCAACTGTGTCGTGCATCACTTGTTTTGTATATTATTTAATCATTATGATTATCGTTATTATTGTTGTTGTCATTTATTATTGTTACTATTGTTATTGTCTTCCTTTTCTGCCCTATTAAACTGCGTTTATCTCAACCCAAGTGTTTTACCTTGTTCTTTCTTTCTTTTTGATTCTCTGCCCCATCTCACTGTGGGGGTGGGGAGTGAGCAAACAGCGGCTGTGTGGTTGTTTTAGCTGCCTGACGGGTTAAGTCACGAGAGTCACACACAGGTCAGGGGTCCCATACTCAGTGACCCAATGCAATGTGCCCGGAAAGTGGGGTGTGTGTCCCCACTGCCTTTCCCACCCCTGCAGCCCAACTCAGCAGCACTATTCCACCACCAGCTTCTCCGGCCCTGGTAGCAGCCACCAAATAAAGGTGGATTCTGATTTTTTCCAGGGGGATGGGGCTCTGTGCTTTGCAGTGGGATGAGCACCACGCTTACTGCCATGGGAAACCACGTGGCCACTCTTTATATGCTTGAATCTCAGGAGACCTTGTTAAGAACAAGCATGGTAAATGGTTGCTTCTATTAAGATGTCCAAAATTGATTTCCTGCACTGACCACAGCTTAATGAATAATGTTCCCAGCAAAGTTTGCAGCTACAGCTTTGGACAGTGTTTCTGCTACAGACATCCTTAGCGATGCCAAATCCTGCTTTTCATCACTCTCTGACTGCTTCACAGTGCAAGCTCCATACTGCAAGCAGCCCATGGCTTTACCCATCGCTCATGTACAATTTTCTGCTGTTGTTCAGGAAGCTTGTATTGTGTTTGTGCTGAAAGCCACATCTGCAAGATTGCTGCAAGAGCAGGTCTGAGAAGGTGACTGCAAAACTGGAAATAGCTGGGAGGGGAGGCTGGCTGTACGAGCTGGCTGCTGCTGCTGCCCACTGCCCACCGCTCCAGGCAGCCAGAAATCAAGGGGAGTTTTGACCGATGATGAGCTTGGGCCAACTGGGGTTTGGGCCAGGCCAGCCATAATTCCAGGTGGTTTATCTCACAGCAAAGTCACCTGCCAGGAGTGGCTGGGTGACTGCCTTGTCTTTCCTGCCTGCCTGCAAAGCTGGGAGCTGCAATGGGCTTGCGGAGCACTGGCAGCAGTAAAACACGCTGACTGCTGCATCCCCACCTCCCTCTTGGTGCCTCCCCTTCCCTGCATCCCGGTCTGAATGGGTGTCTTGGATGGTGAGTGGGACAAACAGGAGAAGCTATCTGTGAAAAATCTATTAAAATAATATTCCTGTTAGTGAGCACATTTGCATATGCAATGGCCAAGGTGCTTTCCCTGGATTATGCCATGGCAAAGTCAGGAATGGCCATAAGGCATATCTGCTGGAAGCTATAGTGAGCAACACTGGAAAGTGCTGGGTGGAACAGGGAGGGGGACAGCTATTATGTGCACATGGTCATTACACATGTAAACATGATATTAAAAATAGAGCTTGCTGAATAGTGCCAGGCATTCCTCTAACTACCCTTTGGAATGAGAGATGTGGGTTTAGCTGCACTCCCTGCCATTTTGTTCAACACTCCTGCGATCATTTCTGTGTGAGAGAAGATGCTTGCAGAAAATGGATAATAAACTTGTGTCTGAGAGTATTTACATGAGATGGCTTTATTCTGTGTGGGGTGGGACACCATTCAATACAGTGGCAGAACAGGATTCCCAAAACCTTCTGCCAAGGATTTGCATCCCTCCTGTGAAGTGCAGAGGCTGCTGAAACACTGTTACAGTAAGTGAAGACAAACCGTGCTGGAGAGCACTCAGCAAAGAGGGCTCCTGGAAGATTGTTTCACACCAGGTGAAGAGTGAAGATCAGCATGGTCACTCCAAAGGAAAACTATGCCCTGTAATCTCACTCATCATCATGAGAAGCTTTTCATCCCAGAGGCAACATGGAAAAAGTGGGAACCTTTGGACTGAGATTTAGGAAAGTGGGACAGAATGTGAAAGAAAATCTAAAGTAAATGACCCTCAGGCAAAAAGGCTGAAATTGATCTTCAAAATTCAGAAGGGGTGAAGAGAGGAGACAGAAAATATGCTTTGAAGGCTTGGATAAAAGTCCTTACCTGTGAGCAGTTCAGTGTCTTTAGTTTGTGATAAAAAGAGAGATTCAGAGGTAAAGATACTTTCCTAGGGATAAAGCAACGCATACAAAAAAGGCTCTATAGCCAATATTGTCCCCTTTTTCCCTTAGAATTTTCCACCTGCCTGCCATAACCAAAGTAATACAGCAGGAAGAAACAGAAGACAGAGCTGGGATGAAATTTCCATAAATTCATTTGACTTTAATGTCTGACGTGCAATTACAGCCACCACATTTGGCACATAAGTTGCTACATGCAGAGTAGGCACCCCTCAAAAGTGCAAAACCTTGTGAAGAATAAAGAGGAGACTCCATCTTCACCTTCCCAAATTTGGAACAAGGTGGGTCTGATAGACACACACTTCTCTGCATCTTCTCTTGCTTTCCATATGGGGAGGGTGTGTCCCAAATTTGATTTGGGGGTTTGGAGGTGAGAGAAGTGTCCTAGCACATGCCAGATCTCCTTCAGGTCTCCAGCAGACCAAAACAACCCGTGCTGTTCAGCTGGGGATGCTGGTGGGAAGGAAGCACACTTCTGGAGGGGTTAACAGGGTCATTCTCAAGCTCCTGGAAACCTTGAGAAGTTTCAAAAAATAGTATTACCCTGCCCCAGGAACTAACTTGCTTTGAGAGGAATCGGAGAGGGAGGAAGAAAAAGCAATATAATCTTCAGCTGTCACTTCTGTTCCTTGGCTTTACCTGAGGGATTAAGCTAAACGTGAAACAAATATTTTTCAGGCAAGGGATGGCAAGCTACAAACTTACTCTTTTTTTGTTGTTGCTAGAACTGATGGAAACAAAACCAGACCCATCCCCTCCACACTCTCAGGCACGTAAAAGAGAAGTAACTTGGTCCTGGCGTGGGATATAACCTACAAGGTGCTTCTATTATTAGAAGCTGGCATCGGCACTGGGAATAAACCGTACAGATTGATAAAGCAAATACCGGGTCAGCCAAGATGGGACCGCAGAGGGAGGGCGGTTTCTATGGCGATGGAGAACAACCGTGATGGGAGGTATCGTGTGTAGGCGGCAGCGAACGGCAGCTTCGCTCCCAGCAAAAGTGGTTAGTTGCTTTGGAGACAGGTACACGCTCTGAAAAAAGCACCTCTGAGGGAGCAGGATGAAGATGGGGGGATTGTGGGATACTGGCTATGCTGGGCATGGGCTAGCCAGGAGGTGAACCGATGAGGTGGGGTCAACCACTGTGGTGCATTTTGGTCATTAGAAAGCCTTTTTTGTGCTAAAACGCCACAACAGTGAGCACACAGCCTGGAAACGGCACACCTCTGGAGGTCAGCATCCAGGTGACAGCAGAGGGAGTAGTGAAGAAGTCTACAAGTGAAATGGTAAATAAAAGCACAGCTGGTAGGAGGAATAAAAATGACATTTAAAGATGAATGCACACGCCTTACTGAAGGCTGCTGCAGTGGATCTTGGCACATGAGCTGATCAAACCTCTAGGAACCGCTCGTTGGTCTCCCACACCACCAGGAGAGGCCCACGGGAAGATGTCAGTGGGGAGGTAGTTGGTGGGAGGGTTGATCTCCTCTTCCATACAGTCCCTGTCTGGTCTGTGCCCATGAGACACGGCTGAACTGCAACGTGCAGAGACTCACGTTTGTGGTTCCTCTGTCAATATCTGCATGGTCCTTGTGACAGCTTCAGACATTACGGAGGCGTGAGTGGCTAATCCCGACAGCACTCACACCAAGTGTCAACACTTGGCGTTTTCAGAGGCAAAGATGTGGACAGGATTGGCTGTGAGCACATGTGAACAAGGAGGATATCTCTGCCCCTGGGCTGGCTGTGGGTGTGGGACAGGTTGAAGCAGAGCCTGCAGGCACCAACCCTGAGCTCCCCCCATACTCCTCTGGGATGTGCAACCACAGGGAGGGAGTGTGGGGCTGTTCTCTGCCCATCCCCCAGGCAACCAAGTTCCGGCATCAGCAAGGACACTAATCTGTAACTTCCCCAGCTTCACATTAGTATTGCGTTGCACGCTACAATCATTTGCACTGTTGCATTAGTGATAGATGAGTAACCTTAGATCCTCCTCTTGACTCACAGGACTGAACAGCAAGACCAAAGCTAAAGTATTACTAGGGACCAAAAGGAGAAGTGCCTTCATAATCCATTCTGGAACATGGGCTGATGATCATATTCCCTCTCCCATTAGTAACGGGGCTTTAACAAGAAGCTGAAAAAGGCTTGAAAAAGTAATTCTATTCTGAGAACTACATCTATGAAGTTTATTGTGCTCATGGGAATGCCATTCATACCCTTTGAAAATCAATACAGCTTATTCTGCAGAGAAAGTTATTTTTTACTGGAAAAGTGGTTGCTTAATAGAAAAATGAAGATTTATATAGATACCTGACTTAACCAATTTAAACATCTTAGTAAATTCATGGTATGATACCTTGTCTATGCAAAGTTATACTCCTTTTTTTTCCAGAGTCATACCCTTTTCCTGCCCAACACCATTTTTATAGAAAAAGCTTTGCCAGCTGTGCAAAAGTGAGACTGAAATGGTCTCACCCTCCTCCCAGAGCAGCTCCCTGCCCTGTGAGGGACACAGATTTCAATGCACCAGAGCATCCTGCCTGGCAGGTCCCTGTCATGAGGAGCAGCAAGAAATCAAACCTTTCCAAACCAAGGTTAATCCTGACTCTTCCTTTTCCATCATTTCATCCACATTCACTTTATTTTGGAGCCAGTTTCTTGGCAAACTTCCTCCAAGATGTGGTGCTGAAGTGAGTTTCTCTCTATAAAGCTGCTGGCACTTCTTTTTCTCCCTCAGTTATACTGGAATGGAAAAGGACTTTAAAAGTAGCTAGGTCCCCTGTTTTGAATATTTTCCTTGAAGTTTTTTAAGCCACCGTTGTGAATGAGTCTTTTCTATAGCAAATTGTCTCAGGGAGCTGAAATGAAATAACCTGAGCGTGATACAGTCCAGGGGAATTTCTTATAACATTTACAAGACAACTTCTTTCCCATCAAAAAAGAAGCTTTCTGGGAAAATAAAGTTGAAATAATATTGCTCATGCTCCTAAAAAGTTTTTGAGAGAGGAAATTAAAGATAAATTCAGCTTTACGAACAGTCATGCCTATTAGTCATTTGTCATTGCTGCTGTTTGTGAGTGAGTGACTATGTTTCTGCTTTATTTTGCGCATTGTTTTCACAACTTCTTTCCATTTGCTCCTACAGAAGAGCATGGATTCTTTTCTTACCAAGGATGTTTCCTCAATGCTTCTGAATCTGAAGACCGAAGTTTTCTTAAGCTGGAATTCAATGCTGTACAAGCCTGCCTACCTCCTATTCCAGCTGACTTAAGCCAGGCGTAGTCTCATGAGCCCCAGGACATCCTCTGCCTGTGAAATAACAAGAACGGTCCTGCCCATGCGCAGCAAAATCACCAGCATTGAGCTTTGCTGAGGACCACACAGCCATACGAGCACAAACCTCTGCCAAGGGAATTTGCAAGAAGCAGCAAACATCCAGTTTTGGGTTTTTTACCCAAAGGAGGATACTTGTGCCCGCACTGGAATGGAATCAATTAAAGACAATTTAAAAGAACTCATCTTCTCTGATATGGGAATGATTACCTATCAGAGCAAAACATGCTCTGTGAGCACCATGGACCTATGCCTGTAGTCAACAGGAGACCATGAGCTACTGGTGGAAGAGTACAAGTGCTCAAGAAAAAAACATACATAAGCAAAAACTTCACCCTGGGAGGCAGAGGCGATATCATCCTGCTCTGGGGCCCAGATGAACTCTCCCGCTTACTTCCAAGCCTTCCTTGAAAACCTCCCAGCCACACGCTGATGTCAGTGGAACCTACTCAGTCCTTGACATTTAACAGGGACGCAGAGTGAAGTGGTTCATAGAAAGCTCCTTGTTCTGGCCCAGTAATGAGTGTAGAGGGGTTCAGAGCATTTTCCACACAGCTATGCTGCAGTCTTCTAAAAAATGCATGTGCAGGCAGCTCACTCTACAAATCCTATGGCAACTGGCTGCACCACAGATGGTTGGCTGAATTCAAATGTGCAAGGCTTATACGTTAAGAAATGTTATATTCAAATGGAGAAAACTTTCTAGAGATATTAATATTCAGCACCCACTATCAGGAAATCATAGCAATCCAACAAGATCTTACTGCGCTGAATTATTATTCATGTACCATGGAATATGTATTTTTAAGTAGCATTGTAAATTAATGCTAATAAAATGTAATTTGTAATTTAAATGTAAATCAGAATTGACTAAGAATATAATTAAGCTTTGAATGCCTAGGTAGTATCTGCTAACCAGACTGTTTTGTGGTGTCTTTTTTTCACCGAGACTTTAAAGTGTATTATTCACCCTGAATACCTCAATGCATATTATCTGTGTATGTGTGCTATAAAAATGTAAATAATAATAAAAGATTAGGTTACACGCTGTTGGATTCTAGATTGATACATTTCTGTGAAACCGAAAACTGCTTTATGCAGAGTTAGACAGGATTCTTTATCGGTGCAGAGAGGCTGACTCAGCCTGGGGGGTGTTAGGAGGAAACAAAGCCCCCCCATCATAAATGATGCTTCTGCTGCTTTTATCTAATATTGTAACAGGAGTATAAAGCATCATGTCTAATATTAATCACACACACGACGCAGTTATGTGGCTTTAAGTGGTACACAAATTTATATTGATGTTTGTTTCAATGCAAGATAATTGTCAGTGTATAGAAAATATATCTGTCAGTCTATCTTCATCTTGGAATCACAGCAGCGTTGCACAAACCTTTTGGGGCTGGCCAAGCTGGGGTGCAGAGTTCCCACTGCCCGCCCAGCCCACTGCTACCCCCCAGGTATTTCCCCACTGATGCAAGCACTTGTGGGCCGTGCCGTAACGTGTATTAGTGAAATGGTCCCATTGAAAGAGAACAAACTGCATAGCTGCACCACCAGAGACAGCTAACTGCAAGCATGAAAGTAATTTAGATTTTAGCACAGTAAAAATATTTTCTTATAGAAAGAGGGATTTTGCAGCAAGGAGCAATTGGGAAGGCTATGTGCTTGAGAAATTGAGGAGTGTGTCTTTAAAACAAAGACAAAGGGCTGATCAAAATGAAATAAATTAGGTCAAGAAGGCTTGGACATATCTGTATTTTTAAAACAGGTGAGATGACTTAAAAATGCCTCTGTTGATCTGGGTACCTATCCCAGCTATCACATATGAGGCAAATATTGAGGCAGGTACTACATATGAGGCAAATGCTGCCATCCTCTCCCAGAAAACAACAGGACCTCTTTGCTTCCCTTCAGCACCTCTGTAGCCCATCAACACCAGCACCTAGCTCACCAGTGGTCCTGCAGATTTTCAGTGTTCAGTCTCAGCCGCACATCCCCACCCTGCCCGGCCATCGGTGTGAAAGGGTCTGGATCCCCAGTGAGCAATGGCTGTGGACTGCTTGCTTCTGAATATGAAATACACACATTGCTTTTTGCTCTTCGTGGCCAGTTTGACTGCAGTCTGAAGTGGCTTTTAAAACCAGGCAATGAATGAGTGGCCAAATGCCACATTTGTAGTCAGGAAATGCCGTTTTTAAAACACCAGAACTGTAAAATGTTGTGTTTGTGTGATTTTTACATGCTAAGGTATCCAGGGCCCAGTGCCTGCTGTCAGACACGTGGCTCCAACACTCTTTGACAGGCAGAATTGAAATTATTACTGACATCTGAAATTAAGATTTTAATAATTACCTGAGCTCTTCTTTGCATAGACCCAGCAGGAGAACATCCTACAATGTGCGGTGTATCAGCCACTTATCTTGAAGTGAATGAAAGCTGAGGCTTTGCAGCACTGGGAAGATGTTCAGCAGCTTTCAGAACTGGGCTCAAGCTAGTTTTCTTAACAGGAACACTGAATGCAAGTTCAGCAGGAAGTTCTGCCTTGTGGGAAGGTGAGGACAGATACAGCTAAACAGCACACAGAGCATAAATGATGCTAAACACTGCTTAAGTGGACCAGAAGGAAAAAACAGAAGTGGTACAAAATTTTTTAGGAGAAGGTTAAGAGGAGAATTAAGGTGATGGCTTCTCCCTTCCAACACTTAGGTACTGATTTCCCAACTAAAATCTTCCTTTCAAGGTTTGTATTTGACCGCATTCTTTGAAGATGAAGCAATGTAGTTAGGAAGTTCTGATGCTGCAGGGATGACTGAAGTTTGGCTAGGGATGTACAGCCAAGGGGCCCCATGTTGGATACCAGTACCTCTTCCTGGAGGAAGGGCTGCAAGACAAGGTCTCTGAACCAAGACCCATCTACCACTGTGGCACCGGCTTGTCTCCTTCTCAAGTCAGATGTACTGGCTAGAAAGCCAGCTAAGACCATCTGCTTCTGTGGTTTGATCTGGAGTCTTGGGGTTGACCCTCACAATTTAGTTTCTGTAATTGCTTCAGGAACACCTGGTTCAACTGACCCAGTATTTCCTAAAGGTGTCCCCTAAACTCTCTGTGATTTTGCAGGGTTACTGTATCATGGTTGGGGGGGTGGGGACAGGGGTATTTGTCTCTACTCCAACCTACTGCTCAAAGCAGTAGAGCAAGACAGCCACACTGCCTTCCCTAGCTGAGCTGGAAACCTCCAAGGACAGAGACTCATCCTTGACTGGATGTCAGTCCCAGCTCTGTGCTACCCTCCTGGTAAAAGAGGTTTCCTTCTGTGCAGTCCAAACTTCCCAAGTGGTGATCTGTCTAACAAGGGGACAGCTGCCATGGCTTGAGTAGGGTTTAATGCCACTGACCTCTCTGGGATGAATGTCTGTCAGCTGGTACATGAGCTGACATGAACTTTCTACCAAGGAAGAATAGTCCTTCCTCCAACATAGCTCATCTATGGCCTTTCATCAACTCATCAGCTACAAGTTGTCTTCATCAAATCTTCATCTTGTAATTTCTAATTTCTTGTTACTTTGCAATCTTCGTTGCACAGAAAAACTGATGATTAGCTGTGCTCCCCTTGATAACATAGAAGTGTAGGTGGATGCTCACCCAAGTAGCAGGGGGTACTGAAGAAAGGGTAGCACACCAGAACCCTGATATTTGCTTTCAGTGAAAATTTGCAAGGAGTCTATGCAGTACACGGTATCTAAATCTATAAATCACATATTTGAATGCATAAAGTGTTATTGTTTATATGCAAAAAAGTTTATATGCAAATTCTAAATAATTCACCACTGTGAAAATCTGATCAGCTTATCCAAAAAAATTTACTTAGGCCCCCACACATTCAAATAGCTTCTTTTCCTGCTGAAGGTACCTTCCACCCTTTACTGTTCACAGTCCTCTACCAGCCCCGTCTTTTGAGAGCTTACCTCCCTGCAGGGAAGGGAAATGCTATTGCTGCTTTTCTGTAGCTTCAAGAAACACAGTGACTGAGAGGCACCAGTCACACCAGTAACCCTGTCATGTAACTCCGAGCACAATGCAGCCCAGAGGCTGAGACCAGCCTTCAGCTGATGGGGGAAGAGCAAGGAGAGGAGCAAACACAGGACTTCAACTGCTTTTCCCTCGAAAACCTCTCCTTTCCCTTATCTTGTGCTTGGCTGGTTTCTCTTCCCCTTTCCAGTGTTACTGACTTGAAGAAGGTAGAGAAGAGGCAGAAAAACCCAAATATTGAACTTTCCACCTCCATCCAGTGCTGTCACCACTGCACGGGTCCTGCCAGAGGGAATCCATGCGGGGGATATTGCTGTGCTGTGAGCTTCCAGGTGCTGTCAGACCAAAATACACCTTCAGGGTCCCTCCTGAACAATGAATCACCAACAGTTCACACAAGCTTTGACCCAGGTTAGAGAACTCTGAATGCAGTCTTTTAGGACTCTTAGCACCAGCCATACCTTTAAGTGAGATGCAAAACCTTGCTGCATCGTTCTAACAATGAAGCTGTTTTTTATCAGGAACCTTTGGGAGTGGGTACAAGAGGTGTCTAGTTTTAAGATGTAGTTTTAAAAATATAGGAATGAATGGTTCTTTTCAACAAAACTGACACAGGGAGCCAAATGGCCTTTGTTTCAGAAGTCTTGTACCCAAAGTTCCAGTGGAAATACTGCAATTAGACACATTTTAAAAGTAAGCTGGGTTGGTTCCCTATTTAGGGAATGAAACTGCTTTCATACAGCCATATCTCAGGGGTAAAAGCAGAAATGTTATCACTTGGGACCTTTAAAACTGGGTGAGGTAGCACTAAACCAGAATCTAGAGAAGAATCCAGCCCTTGAGGAAGACGGGTATTGTGCTGCAAGACAGTAATTTCCTCTCTAATTTCTATTATATCTGCGTTTTTCATAGTGGCATATTTATTTGTGCACCCGGACTCCTCTGGTGTCTTAACAAAATGACTGAGAGCTGTAAAGAAAGAAGAGGGGAATAATAAAATTGTCTTTGTGCTTTATAAATAATTTTTGGTTGGGAGAAGTAAAATTACCCTCAGCAACACTCACGTATCTCCTCCTCTCTGGCACCTCGGGAATTAAACTGTGAATGCAGTGAGGAGATGCTGCAAAATTAGTTGGTAGCTGAGTTTGTACCTTGAGGACCAATGTGCTTTTGTGCACCTGCCCCTTCTTGCAGGATGTGGACTATAGTCTGGGCACCTTCCTGAGTGGGATCTGCAGCTCGCAGTTTGCCAGCAAATTGGGGTATTTCAGCTTTGTTAAGTGGTATTGCCCTTGGTCTGGGAGAGGATTGATGTGGGGGGTCTTGTTATGATTTCATTGAGAGCAGGCTGACATCAGACTGGACACTGCATAACCAAGGTTGAAGACATCACAACGTGGGGGACAGAAAATCTTCAAGTTTTGTCTCTGTTACGGAATCATCAGATACCACATTTATAATAGCTTGAGACACTTTGTGTTTATTCTGTTTATAACAGTCATAAATGACTAGCTAACAAATATTTATAATGTTACCCCTTTCTATGATGCTGCTCTGGCAGGGGTTTGACTAGGTGATCTTCCAAGGTCCCTTCCAACCCCTAACATTCTGTGTGTGATAATCATAAATAACAATTCACAAAGAGTAGAAAAAGATATTTCACAATGGTTACCAATGAGTCAACCTTTTTTACACAACAAGTGAAAGAAGGCTGAACTATTACATGGAGAACTGCACGTGTTTTGGGGTGGGAAAGCGTTTTGGTCTGTTTTGCTTCATCTCTAAAAGATGGTAGAAAGTGCTTCGGCATGGTTTGCTTAATAGCCAGAGGGAAGAGGGGGAGTGCTATAGGGATTTCCAAATTATGCTGATCAGAGAGGAAGGAAATTGTAGGTTGCCATCACTACTGAAGGAGTCAGGCAACTTTCAAACAGACCAAGGTCACCAAACCCAATTTCTACCATTTTTATCCATAGTGGTGGTACTTTGTGAACACGCTCGTTTATTTGGTTGATGATAATTGTACTTCCTTTGATCCCAAGGGTGATGTAAGAATAAATACATTCAAATTCAAAGCCCTGAGATGAGCCTTGAGCCCTGCTGGGGCATATTCCTATTTCACCCTGGGCCTAGCACCTGTATGGCCACACCGACAGCTGGATTAAGAAACCGATAGAGCTGGAAGTCAAAACTAACTGATTCTGGCTAGAAGTTACTGTGGTTTTGGCAGCTGTGGCCACTGCAGTTACAAAGCCAAGGAGCTAGTGGAAATATTAAATTCCTAGTTATACCTTTTCCTAGAAGTAGAAGGCAGGGGTATCTGATAACTTTCTAGAAATCATTATGACCTAGAGAAAGGTGTTTAAATACAATATAATTTTGAGACGGGGAAAGAACTGTGTTTAGAAATACATACCAGTCAGGGTCCATAAGGATGTTCTTCCTCTCTTCTTTCTCTCCAATTGCACAATGTCAAATACTCCAGGGCACAACGATATACATTCATAATAAGCAGCAGTTATGGTGCTTGACAACCTCAAAGGTCTACAAAACTGAGCTCATTAATCCGTTTCAACACCCCTGTGGGCTAGGTGTAATTATTCTGAAAAAGCTGAGAGGGGTTAAATGAGTTACTGTAGGCCACAGGCAGCGAGGGACAGTGGAGGGCTGGGAGTGCCGCTGCTGGCACCGTCTAACCCCATGCCTCTCCTTTTCATGCCCTTACATACCACAGCCTCTCAAATATATGTAAAACTAACAAAAAGTTAAGCAAAATCCACAGCATCATTAAGGGGTTTTTGTGTCACTCATTTGGAATGACCAGCAATTCATAGCTTTGTCTCCTGGGGAAAGGTGACCCTAAAGTCATAAAAAAGACCCTAAAGTGACAATAAAACTGCCCCACAGCTCAATAGCATCATTAATATTGCACACGGGAATCAGGACATTAAGCCTCAGTGTTCAACTCAAGCTCAAAATCCAGCACCCTGGTTTGGATTTGATGTTTGAGTTTACAGTACTTATTAGATAAGGTCGGAGCCTATTTCCAAAGCTTGCCATGGGGAAGTTTTGCATCATCTCTCTTTCTGGAAGCATCTCCATACCTCTACTGATATTTATCTGTTGTGTTTGGTGAAAAGTTGGGTTTTGATGCTTTTTAGCCCAAACTTTTTGATTAATGTACAAATTCAAGTCCATATTCTATACCACATGTGTTTTTGTTTTGGCAACTCGCTTGTTCTAAAAGAAAAGTATGTAAGATTTATTATCCATATGTTTTGAACAGAATGTTTGGAATTTCCAATCTGAGTGATTTTATCTAAACTTTCCTTTCTTATTTATGCTTAAATAAAAATGTTCAAAGAACTGCTTTGCACCAACATTTGTCACAGCCATGGGTATATTTGAGAGAGAGATTTCTGAACCAGAAAGAAAAAGCAAACCTCCCTTTGCAGAAGGCAAACCTGGCCTGGTGAACTCAGCAACACAGATTAGGTCGCCGTGCCACTGCTGCACCATGTTTTCATGCCCATGCTTATGCATTATCTGGGACTTTGAAAGGGTGCTGCATGCCTTGCCATCAGTAAGAGCCAAAGGTGCCGAGTTCCTGCAGAAAATAAGTACAAACATATACAACAAAAGTGTAATTAGTGGATGAGTCATTAATTCTCATTATCCTGTGGCAGAATCAGAACTGTTCCATCAGGGGGTAGCAGGTAGCTCTAACTGACTGCTAGCAGTGTAAAATACATCCATCACAGTCACTTTGCTCCCTCGGGGAAGCATCAAGGAAAGAAAGGAGAGGATGCTGGAGCAGATAAGCACTGTAAGGCCCCAATTCTGCACAGCACCAAAACACAGGCTTTTCAGTCATGCTAACTTCAGCAAGTGGTGCCAGGCCTAAGGGAAACAAATAAACAAATTTCTTTAACTTCTTAGGTGTACAATTCCCTGATGCCTTTTGTTTGTGACTGTGGTCTCACACCAGGCACGTAACCTTGTGGGTTTTAATGGGGCTGGTCCTGACTCAGATCAGGATTAGCCCACAAACCAAGCTCTGCCAATGCCAGAGCTTTTACATATGGTTTCATAATCAGCTTGTTATTAATTTCTACTTCAAGGTGCCTAGTTTAAAATGAGATGATTTTTCATTTTCTAGCCCGGCACATCAAATATCAGAAGGACAAGATGTGGTTTTCTGCTTAGTGCCTGGTACTACGAGCTGAGGTCCCACCCACGCGTAGGGTCTGGGCACCTTCAAAGGCTTCTGAAATTTTTAGAAAGTATTGTATCAAAAACATTCCTGTTGGTTAGGATACATGTTGGCTGTGACAGATCAAATTAAACCCTGGTGTTACTTTGGCCCCATCAGTGGATTAATTCCAAGAGTTACTTTAATCTATTATCTTTGCTTTCGTTTTCTATTAGATGTTTGCAAAAAAAAAAAAAAAGATCAATAGCGAAAAAGTGATGTACAAATAAATCAAACACACAAGAAGAACTAAAAATAACCCAGTGAACTGCTCTCACTGGACAGTATAAATATTCCTTTCAGGTTAAAAATATTTCTTTGAGGATATGGAGCACTTAAGACCCAGAATAGATCTCAGACAATGACACTTCCTCACAACCAGGGGAGTAATGTGTTTTTGCCAGTAAAGGATATGCTCTGCTTTGCAGAGGAAACTCCTGTGGGCTAATTTCACCATGGAAACTCCAGGCCTGACTATAAAAAGACAAATTTATCTGCTGACAAATGTCCTTACACTGGGAATAACAAAAGCGAAAAGCGGATGGAGTTAACCCCAGGTAAGGGGATAACTGCCAGTGTGGAGCAGCCGTGGGGGGAGCCTGACATGAGCTGGTCTGCATGGAAACCTGCGCTGAGCACCCAGCCATTTCCAAGTTGATAGTAAACCCCAGGCTAAAACCAGTCTTAGCATCCCTCTGCCCAAATCCCCCATCCCAAAAGTGACCGGTGCATTTCCCTTCCACCTCTGGGACAAACGCAAATTGGCCAGACATGAGAATAAGGCCCACAGTTTTCAACTTCACAGGTATTTCTGACCCAGGGCTTTCTCACATTTTTCCCACAGTCAGCGACTCTCCTAGGCAGCTTTGTTTGAGGTGGTGGCGAAGCACTTGTGCAAGGGGATGAGCTGTGCACTGGAGGTGCTGTGATTTCCTTGGGCTGGTCCTCAGAGACTTGCAGGTCGCAGTTTGCCCCTGGTCCAGCTGCCTGCTTTGATGCATTTTTACCACAGACCTCTTCAATTCCCCCAAGGAGCAAATACAGAAACAAATAACATAAATCTTATAATAATAGTGATAGTGATAAAATAATAATAATACAGACCTGTATCAAATAAATAATCAAATACTCTTGCTGATGATGGATTGAGAACACCCACATGGTCACTAGAATGTTTATTATGAATCTTTCTACAGATGTAATGGTTTCCAGGTTTAATTACGAGCCTTATCCCACGGCCTCTGTCAGACAGAGCAATACTGAGGTGTACACTGCCTCTGTCAGACAGGCGGATGGCTGATGGGTGCACACACAGCTAAAAAAGAGTGTAGATAAGGGAAAGGCCAGCCCAAATAATCAGAAAGCTTGTGATAAAAGAATAGCCCAAAATAACGCACTGTCTTTTCTGCATAATCCCAACCACATTTACAGCAAACTAAATGCAGTTTTACACAGGCTTTATCTTTCTTCTCTAGAGGTAGAGAATTTACATAGGCCATGATTTCACTTTCCTATTGCGCTAGATGCTGCCACATCTCTGGATGATCTGACGAGTGACACTGTGTGGGTTAGCTGGTCTTCATCACCCCCCAGTGAAAGAACAGGGAGCATGTTGGAAGAGGGAGAACTGTGTCCTGCACTACTGAGCAGAAAAACATATCATAGCTCTTGTTTTTATATTTCAGAAAATGCAGAGGAAAGGGTGAGTTGGGTTGGGGTTTTTTCACTGTAAATTAAAAAAACCCCCAAACAACCCCAAACCAAACAAAACAAGTAATTTGCAAGTGTTCAGGAGTGTTGAAAATCATTTTGGAAAGTGCTTTAGGCTAATTTTGTAAACCACAACAGAGCTGTAGTGGGCAGAAACACACTTTCATCTTATTTATTTCTCTCCATCTTTAAATGCTGTGTTTGTTAGGGTAAGTTTTTCTTTCAAATCCACTCGGCACGATATGTACTTTTTTGGTTATGAAGTGTCTGGCCACACAAGTACAGATGCGGACATGCCCAATGTGCCTCTGATCTTTCCATCCCATATTAACTTTGGGCCAAATTTGGCTTGCTTTTCAGCCAAGCTTTTCACCTCCGATGGTACAAAAATCAACAGGGCTGATTTTCCATACACCTGCAACTGCGTGTCTCTGTGTGCCTGTAGGAAGATGAGTTAATTCATGCCAAAATCAGGAGAGATGAGCTGTAATTTTGCTGTATCCAGCACGAAGGTCGCTGGGCAGATGGCGTGGTATGCAAGGTGCAGTACCTGCACTCAATGTGGCTGAAGCACACGTGGGTTAGGCATAGTATTTGAAAGATGTCTATGGAGTAACAGGGAAGGTAAAGCCCCCTCTTCCTGCATCTTCAAATCATTAATCTCTGTATCTGACAACTGCAACCACCTCACAGAATCGCAGATTCACATAACTGTAGGGGTTGGAAGGGCCCTCCAGAGATCATCAAGTCCAACCCCCCTGCTAAAGCAGGTTCCTTAGGACAGGTTGCACAGGTCGGCATCCAGTCAGGTCTTGAATATTTCAGGAGAAGGAGACTCCACACCCCCCTGGGCAGCCTGTCCCAGGGCTCTGTCACCCTCACCGTGAAGTTCTTCCGCATGTTGCAAGAACGTCCAACCTGAGGCCGTTGCCCCTTGTCCTGTCCCCACAGACCACTGAGAAGAGGCTGGCCATTTCCCCCTGTCTCACACACTTCAAATATTTATAAACATTGATCAGATCCCCGCTCAGTCTTCTTCTCTCAAGGCTGAACAGACCACGTATCCCACCACCTCTCCCGTGCCAGAGAACTACAACCAGGGACTTGTAGTAGGGACTTGAGGACCTTCGGGGTCTCCATCATTGCTCTATTTTGCAGCCCAAAGTGGTTTAGCCTTTCCCTCCACTTTCGGTCATCCTCCCCGCTTAGAGAACTTCTGGGAACTCCTGGTGAGTTGTGCGATCCGAACACAGCAGTGTGCCCCGGGCTGCCTCTGTGCTCGCTGCAGAGATGAGCACCTCCAGAGGGAGCATTCGCCCCATCTTAGAACACCATCCGAGCAAGGGAAGGAATGTCCTTTCCCAGCTTTAGCTGGTTAAAACTGAGCGAAAAGCACCCTACCCAAGGTTCTGAGTTTCAGGGCTCCCACTGGCTTCTGCGTGCCGAAGCCTGTAGAATTGGGGGCGAGAAACAGCTCTTTCTGTACCGTCAGAAAGTGAAGCAGGCCAGGAGAGACTGCCGGGTGCATTAACAGGTGAGCCACAAGAGCAGGCCCCTGCTCACAAAGTGACGGGTTTCTCACTGCATAACACATGAGCTGAGTTTTGAGCAGTCCCCACGTCCTGAGGCGGAGTGTGAAGCATTTCATACTGGGTTGTGTTGTGTAGCTGCTGAAGCACATACAGACCTGTGAACATTTGCAGGTCCAAGAAGCGGGAGTCCCTCTGCAAGGGGCTGGAGCTGCTCCGAACGAACGCAGCATTTCCTGGGATTTCGGGGTGACCTGCGGCTGGGCTGCAGATAGCCAGGGACCCAGGAGGTGACCAGCAGGACTGGAGCCATTCTCCAGTATGTAAAAGCAAAACCTCCACATCTGCAACTTGTCTATACATGGCGCTCACTTAGTCCCTCACGCCAGCAACCCGCTGTTAAATTTGGAACGATGTCTTCCCGTGCTGTAAAACATGACCTCCAGCTTCTCATTTTAGACTGAATTGTGTTCCAGTTTTGTACTTTATAGGAAAACATGATTTGTTATGTGTAATTTTACAGTTTGCTATCCAGTAAAAATATTGTTGATTTTCTTTTTTTTTATTTTTCTATGTTATGTTATGTGGAAAAAAGGAAGACAAGACCCAGCCTGAGTTCTTCTGCAGCATGAAACGTTATTTCATAAGTAGCAGAAAGCAGGTAAGCTGGGATTCCACAATCCAGCTTTAGCTTTAGCTAGTGTAATGGCAGGAGCATTTACTTCCAAAAGAGAAGAAGGTTTAATGTTACACAGTAAATCATCTCTTGCTTTTCAATAATTGGGATTGTATGTGCAGAAGAACAAAAATCCCCAAGCTTTTATAGATTTTCTCAAAATCATAAGGAAATTCTGCCATGCAGAATGTAATAGGAAAAATCTAAGCCTTTTGGGCTATTGTATTATAAAAAGAGACTTAAAAACATGAAGACCCACAAATTTGGTGGTACATAACCACTTCTACATCACTGAACTCACTGGTTAAACCAGACAGACAGATGATCCAAAGGAAGCCTTTTCCTATGCAGTATTTACATCTCTGCTCAATATTCACTGTTTCAGGGATGTCTACAAAGTGTGAGTCCATTTTAACTGTCAAACAGGTATGAAACAAATGTGTAAAACCGCCTGGAAATATGTAACCTAATACTGAGTAACTGCAAGACTTTCTGGTCTTCCCTAACTTTGTCCTTTCCCTGTCATCCACTCCCTTGTGCCTTCTTTGGCTCAGGCAAGAAGTTGTGTGGCACCCAATGGTACATGGGGTGGCTTCTCTGGCTGCTGTAAAAAAAGCTTGCAAGATGCAGACCTGGGGATGTCAGA
Organism: Porphyrio hochstetteri; assembly: GCA_020800305.1. Classification (NCBI taxonomy): domain Eukaryota; kingdom Metazoa; phylum Chordata; class Aves; order Gruiformes; family Rallidae; genus Porphyrio; species Porphyrio hochstetteri. The sequence continues at coordinate 109,720,884 of CM036907.1, forward strand.
TCTCTGGGGCATTCCTTTGCAAAGCAGCTAAAAGCAATGAACAAAGTCACTCAAATTCTGAAGGATCCTTCTTGGGTCCAGTGAGGATTTTGGGGCTGAAGCCTGCACTCAAATCAGGGCCCAAAGAAGAGAAATCCACTGAAAATCTGAATGTGAGAGTTTGGTGATAATTTTATTCCGGGTCAAGAAGTTGGGTTCCTGCAGACTGAGGGTGATGGTAGCTCCGAAAGGTCTCATTTTGAACAGAAGAGTTTTGGGACATATGTCCTGGAGAGCAGCTGGACATGGAGTGCTTGGGGGAGCTCGATCACTTTCAGGAAAAGAGGGACAGGGAGGAGCATGGTGGGGGGCATGAAGAGGAATCCCAGGTCCCCTGGGTGAGGAGGGGGAGAAGGGAATGACCAACCCAAAGATATATCAGGCTGTGTAGCAAGGAGGAACAGTTTCAGGGCTGGGACCAGCACAAGAGCTTTAAATCTCATGGAGGCAAAGGAGGGGTGGAACAGCACAGGGGGTCCCCATCACTCCATAGCTTGTACAAAAAAGTAGTGGGACAGTGGTGGGATCCCCTCTTTGGCGGACCACATCCTTTACTAGGATGCTTTCCTGTGAGATGGGGAACAGCACAGAGCAGCATCACCTCACTTGTAAGGGTCTTATGAAGCTCTTTGGGAAAAATGCATTAAAACATCCCTGGGGTGCTGCCATGGACACAACAGCACCCCCTCCCTTACCATAATCTGCATATTCCCAAACCTTCCTTGATATCAAAAAAAAAGATAGGTTTCTCATGATGCCTCATAATTTAATAGGAAGAAATATCCTTCTTTTAACATGACCTATTATAACAGGCTTGTTCAAAAATATCAACTCCAGAAATGTTCTACTGAAATTGCTATAAAAACTCTGTGACATCTTCATTTGTTTTTTCAAGAAATCCTGAAGTTCACAAGAATTATGGGGGAAAAAATCATGATCTTATAATGGCAAGTCAGAATGCTCAGAGCTGCCCGGGAAAACCTCCATTCTGCCTCTATGAATGGTGTGATTTCTCTGAACTTGGGTGGAAGCAGGCAGGATAGTCTTTATAGCAGGGTTGGGCCAGGAACTATGTAATTTAGGAAATTTAGTTAATTAACATATGTTCTTACAGAAACTGGTTCTGATCACGTTGACCTTTTTAAATCCCATCCCAATGCATTAGAAAATACTGATTTCCCTGCAGATTTGACCACTTGTCCACTACACGGACAACGTGTGAGTAAATTATAACCAACTTTCCCATCAACTCTGCTCCTACCTAGCTCCTTCTTTCTCGCCCATGCTGCACGCACCAATTTTCAAAACAAAGTGAATAAACCAGCATAAGCATTTAAGTGCGTTTCCACTGATTCCCATACTCAAATTAAACATGCAAATGAGAACATTAAAAGGAATGACTTATTCATGCTCTTAGGCAAAGCATACATATTAAATTAATGCATGTGTACCAAAGAAGGCATTAAGTGCTGACTCTTGGAAAGCCTTCTGTAGGAAACTGTACTACAAACTGTTCATTTAATATTTTTTATTGCTTAATGTGAAACTTAGGAAGAATGACTGTATTGATTCTATCTTAAATATTTGACAATATATACTCATTTAGAAAAGCCTCCTCAGTTCCAAATATATATTTAATGAAGCATATGCCATTTTAGGCAGACATTTAAAGTATAAGTTTCATCTCTGTGTTCTAAAAGTATATGTCACGTTAACCACCGTATGAGTGAACAACTCCTTTGACGTAGCATGTCAGATGGGAAGTTATCAGTAACGTGAAGTAGCTACATGGGATTACACACACAGAGCTTCAGAAAAACAGAAAAAAAACCCACTTTTAAGATTGACAGAGACTGGTTTTAATTTGCACCTTTTCTTTGAATCTTGTTTTTATTTGTTTCCTGCTCTGGTGAAAAGTATATGTTGCGTGCATGTTTAGATCTCTTTATGCTACAGAAGGCTGGGGGGGGGGGCAGAAATCACAGAATCACAGAATTGTAGGGGTTGGAAGGGACCTCGAGAGATCATCGGGTCCAACCCCCCTGCCAAAGCAGCTCCCTAGCACATATTGCACAGATAGGCATCCAGACAAGTCTTGAATATCTCCAGAGAAGGAGACTCCACCACCTCCCTGGGCAGCCTATTCCAGTGCTCCATCAGCCAGTGATGCTTTTTGTGACATGCCTTCTGTCTGCTGAAGGGGTGAAGGCTTCAGTGATCTGCAGTTCAGGGCTCAGAGTTCCTAGCAAGAAAAAACAAAAGTGTGTCAAGCCAACCAAACCAGCAAATAGCTCAAGGACAGAGCTAGAAAGAATGGTTTCAGCACATTCAATTACTGGAAAGCTTTCAGAGGAGGAAAATTGTCTTCAGTGGCTGAACTGCATTTGTATATGGTGGAGTATCAAAGTGCTGGGGTTAAGGTTGGAACAGGCTCAAGTTATGTCACCCTAGGTTAATATGTAGGAAACGCAAAATGGAATAAGTGAGGAAGAAGAAAAAAACCCAGCATAGCTGAGATAGCAATCTGCAAAGCTAGGAGAAAACACAAAGTTATATTCACGAGATGGGTGGCCAGGTAAGCAAAAGGCAGTGGAACAACTTCACTTGCTAGGAAATTGAGAGAGGTCGGGGTGCAAGAGCCAACTGCTTGGGTGTCGCATAACAAGCCTTGCTGTGAGATGCAGGAGCCACATCTCCTAGTGTAGGACTTCCAACCAGGCATTTCCAAGGCTGACAGAAACATGGTGGGATGTCCCTCCTGACTGGACTATGGGCATTGAGAGGAAGGCAGCATTCAGGACAGATGGACATGGAGGTAGGGGTGACAGAGAAGCACTGCACACTACTGAGGCTGTGATGTGTAAAGAAGGAAAATACAATAAAATTAATCAAGGTCCATTGCCTTCTTCAAAATCACTGTAAATCTACATGGTATTACGCTAGTAGCACAGATCCACTAAAGATCTTCTAGATAAAATCTGATTGTGGCTATGGAACACTGGAATAGTATTAAACAATCAACACGACCTGTGGGACACCTCTTCTTCTGGAGATAGATCAGAGCAGAATGATATCGATAATAAAACTGAGGCTACGGGTAATGACAGAGCTCAGATGTTTCTGAATCAGGACTGCTGACAGACTTTTTTTTAACAAGGTATTTATTGAGCCTGCAGGAGGTAGTGCTAAATTAGACACTGAGGACGTTACAGTAAGAGGTGGCTGTAGAAAATAGCCCAGATACAGTGGATCGCAGAGGATTTTGATTAAACTGAATGGAAAGATAAACAAATCCGTGTTTTTCTGGTTCTCATGTTTGGCTTATTTTAATCTTAGAGCAGTGAAGTCACCTGAACTGAGAAACTTGGGAGGCTGCAAAGGAGATTCCTCAAGTCAAAGATATGTAATCAAGTCTGTATTTTGGGAAGGAGGAAAAAACTCATGGAGGAGAACTCCAGATCCAGCTGATGACAATTCACCTTGAAAAGGATACGAGGCCCAGGCAAATGGCCTGCAAGAAATGGAAAAAAAAGGGGCTGACCAAGATGGAAAATCACATCTTCCAGGTCAGAAAGTGTGGGGAGAAAGTGAGATCTGCCAAAAGCTGTGCTGTGTTAGACCTTGCAGAGGAAATTAAAAACACATTGTAAAATGTTCTTTAGTCATATAAACAAATGAGAGCAAAAAAGAGGAATTTGATGCTACTATGCATTAAAGACTGGGGGGGGGGGGACACGGTGGTGCTTAAAGATAACCTAAGCATGGGCCAAAAGCAGAATGAAAACTTTGCTTCAGCTTTTAGTAAGCACAGTGACATGTGGGGCAAAGATGGCATGAGTCATGGGAAGGAGAGATCATCTGGAGCTGAATCAAAAATCTAAAGGCTTAGTATTTTCTGATGAAGGTAGCAGTGCCTTCTCTACCCAAGCCCCTGAAAGAACCTGCCACAGCTAGTAATTTGTTGTGTTAACTTGGGAATGGATGCTGGGAGAAGAAGGATTGCTTCTATATTTTATAAAGCATGACAATTTTGATCTAGCTAAACACTAGCAGTTACTTTGATTTCAACTGTCAGCAGAGGTAGACAAAAGGGAATAAAGTTTAGCACAGCTTAATCCAAAGCAGTTCACACAACACCACCCTGCTCTCTTTTTCTGGTAAGCTTAATGGATTCTTAGCAGGGAAAATCCCCCAATTTTTTTCTCATCTTACTTTCAGTAAAGTATTGCATATGACGTCACTTCAGAAACAACTCCATGAGGAACATAGCCAAGGCTGATGAGGAATTGGCTAAAATGGAAATGGTAGCTAAATAAATTCTTGGGGTAGAAGACAACCGTTTAGGGGCCCACTAAAAAACTGACCTTGGAATCGACTTACCATTTGTATTAGTGAGTTTGACATAAAAAGCAATACCAACAGTAATGGCACTTGTCACTAACAAAGACAGGATAATCAGAATGCAGCTCAGAAAATCCCAAAGGGCTTTGAGGATTACAATAGGAAAAGGATGGACTTGTGAGGACAGTGTCATGCCTTAGATTATTTTGGGGGAGGGGGTTGCTCTAAGCTTGAAAAGAATCTGTTGACAGGCAAAAGACCTGAGAGGACTAGCTGACCACTGGCACATTTCAGTCAGGTAACTATGGTGAAGAAAAGGGAAAACTTGATGTTTGCAACCTTACATCTCCTTTGTAGTCTGCAGAAAGAAATAGCACACCATGACTTCCTATTTTAAAATGAAACGACCTGCGTATGGGACTTACCTTAAGTTTAGGCAACAAAGTTTGAATGTCTAAAGTTAGATTAGATTAACCACCCTGAGAAACATTTGGCTTGGCATTAAAGCCTGGCTTTGTGCTGTACTTCATCCTGTGTGGTGCTGCTGGCTTTTGCTTGAAGCAGTTCATGGGAGGTAAGCAAGGCTATAAAAGTCAGACACCTTAAAGTTTCAATTATTTTTGAAAGGATTGAGTGTCTCAACCCTGTCTTTGAAACGCTTTTGCAGTCTGCCTTTTGAAACTGGTGGTGGTGGTGAGCTCAGCCCCAGCAAAGTGCTGCTGTGGGCGGAGGCCTTCCTACAATAACGCTTACAAGCTAAGTATGATGGCACTGATTCATGACTGAATAGCTGCTCAACGCTTCACAAGCCCTTCAATTACATCACCAGAAGTCCTGAGGTTTGGGGTCGTATTTTTATGCAATCAGTGACCTCTACTGATTGCTGGATTGCAAACATCAAGGTGTTGGACTCATCTGTAAGTCTGTAAGGTGGGTCAGACACACAGCACAGATGCTCTCAAGTACACCCCAGGCAGTTCTCTCCAGAGGGATCATCTTGCCTCTGAGCTGACATGCAAAAATGCAACACAAGACCATGACTTACCAGTAACTGCTGGACATTATTGATAGCTGGAGTTAAGTCTAAATTTCCTATTTACTATTGTGTTGATGTTTTCATTTTCTTTTCATATGTTTGTGTAACACCAATGTAAAATTCCAGCGAAACTGCTCTTGGTTTTATCTTTCTACTCTGTGCATTTGTCACCCAAGCCCAGGCTGTTGCTAGGAGCCAAAACGTGTTTTGATAGCATCACCCAGCTGCTGGACTGTGTGGCTGTATTTCCCATATTCAGCTAGAAAGCTGAAGCAAAATTCTATTTTCCTGTGCCTGCTGTGATTAGCAGGAGCTACCTATCGACCTGTCAGAACTGACCGGTGTGCATACACACACGTGTGCCCGCTGTACAGGTTTTGTGTGCCCGCTGTACAGGTTTTGTGTGCACTCTGTACAGGGTTTGTGTGCCCACTGTACAGGTTTTGTGTGCCCACTGTACAGGGTTTGTGTGCACTCTGTACAGGTTTTGTGTGCCCACTGTACAGGGTTTGTGTGCACTCTGTACAGGTCATCACGGTTCAGAGTCCAGTATGGAAACAGGGACTTCCCTTGCCTTTCGGGTCACTTCTGTTGATAGAAGAGTGTGAAAATACTCCAGAGCATGAAAAAAGAGGTTCTTTATTTTGCATCCTCTTTCCCTTGGTTTATTGCTTTTCCTAAGTAAACCAAGGGAAAGAGGATGCAAAATGGGGGCGCCGCCAGCCTTCCTCACCCCCACGCAGTAAACAGGGCCAACTGGGTGCTGGGAGGTCAGCTCGGATTGCTGGAAAGAAGAGGGCTGCATCAGCCTCCTCTGCCATCAGCAAAGGTTCAGGAACTACCCAAAGGAAGGGTCAGGGCACTACTGCACAAAACCCAAAGGAGTAGGTTTATGCATGAGGAGCAAACCCCCAGGACCCTCCAATGTAAAGCAATAATTTGGTGACTGCAAGTCAGCCACAGCTACTAGAAGGAGAAGATGGAAGAAATTTTCAGCATATACCACAGTCTTGGAAAATAAAGTCATCCTGCACCAAATCCCCCCAGCATGGTGAAAACCCCTCATAAAGAGAGCTTTGAGAAGAGTTTGATTTCCATGATACAGTTTTCTCTCTGAGCACCTGCCTGCATGTCGTGTGATTAGATGATAAATTCTGCCTTGCGATCACTCATCAGGCCAAGTAAGACCAACAACCACAATTAAATGCTGGAGGAAAAGATAAGGATCACTAATCAACTTGCAAATCATCTAATCAAACCATGCTGCTCACATCCCCCTGTTCCAGTGGATTTATAACTGTAATTATCCTATTTTAATTTTTTTCCCAATCAATTTTACATGAGCATTTATTTTTGTGCACTAAACATATTGTCCTCCATAGACACGAGGAGTTTTTTATAGTCATGCTTCTTAAACAGCCACCTTGCATGGCAGCTCTTAACCTTGACACATATTCAGACGCAGATAAAAAACCATTTATAGGATATTGCTCTTGGCTAAAGTTCAGCATTTATGGTCTGTGTGTGTATATATGTATGTTTTGCTTATGTGATTTTACTTTTCATTAGGGATTTTGTAAAAAAACTGAGTATTAGTAGATGATTTAACTGCACTGTAAAAGATAACAGATTAAAAGACAGACCGCAAGAGATTGAATAATTTTTTTAGAATGATTCCTAGAACAACTGAAATCCTCACATCTTCGCTGGTTTAGTTAGACCCTGTGTGGGCCTTGCCTTTTCAGTGAGACTTCATACATTATATATTACAAGAAGAGTGTTAATGAGAACGAGACTATATTTAGGCTACCTAATAGTTTACATTTTAAAGGTTTTGTAAAGGAACTTTTGACAGAGTTTACTCTTTTCCATACAGGGCAACAGAAGTCCAGCAGGAGTGAGGCCTGTCTTAGACTTCCAAAAAGTCTCTTTTGACCTCATGATGTTGAAAAAAGCCAAAGATCCTTTCAAGTTTTGTGTTCTCCAGGACAGAAAGCACACTGGAAAGGCACAGCAGTGAAAGACAGACAGGTATAGGTTCAGGCATATATATACCTGCTAACTGGCTTCAGTAGTATCATGCCTTAATGACTTTCGATAGCATCTTGCAGATTACATGAGCTGTTGAGTCCTGGCATGAGTTTTGTTAGGTAAGCACTGAAATTCTTGGCAAGAAATTCAGAAGCCTCAGTTGAAAAATGGGATGGAAGCCACTGAGTTCATGAATTACCCATGTAGGAAAATGTGGTCCTGTCCGCCGTACTGAACCAAGGGGCCAAGGAAAAAAGATAACATGAAACTATGATTTCTATAGGTAAAACTTGTCCTAAACAATATTGATGACAGTACACTTATCAGGATTGCATGGTGTGTAAAGCCAGGAAAAATGTTAGTCATTCTAAGCATAAAGCTTTGGAGCAAAGAAAGGGATCTATTTTCCACAGCTATAAATCAATCTTCACCTCTATTCTGCACTATTCAACCTGCTATGACAAATCCCACCACAAAGACCCTTTTATTGACCTAAGAATTTCAATCCCCAGCCATGACTTTCTCCACTGCAATAAGAAGCAAAGTGGGACTCATCACAGCAAATATATGACACTCAGGATATTAGAAAGCTTTAGCTAAAAAGAAAATAAATCCCACCTTTTAAATCAAGTAGCTTTTCTGATCATTTATGTTTTCCATATGTGGTGATAGTGTAGGCTGAGCCAAGAACATCTTTACATCTCCAGTCTTAAAGCTTAGAGGTAACTGTAACATATCAAGCACAGCTCTGTGCTGCTACTGGAATAAAAGACTTCACCAAGCTGCCAAAAATAAAAATAAAATAAGCCCACTTTCTAAAATGCACTCCTGTATTTCAAACAGTAGAGAGGGGGTGACAAATAGCTGGCAGAGACAGCAGTTCCTTGGATCAATAGATAAAACACCTAAATTCCAGAAGAAGCCTTGCGAATGGCATTATTGAAAAATAAAGCACAACCGCCGAGGCAGCTCCTGCAGTCAATCACACCACACATTTAAGGCAATTCTGCTCTGTCTGGGTTCAAGGAAAGTTGACCAGGAAGAAAAAAAAATAATCCCTGGAAGACATACAAAAGACAAAAGAGCTGCCTCTGCAAGCCTGGCTTTAGGCCTCAACCGGGGGCTAATCCAGATCGGCGCTAGTGGACCGGAGTTTTCTGGCTGGGGTCCCCCGTTGCAGCTTTACAAGCAGTAAATTCAGAAATACAAAATGAATGCAGAGGCTGTGCAGCCCACGGCTCCCTGTCTGACTCACGGCCAGCGCAGTTCCCCTGCTCCGTGGGATTTATCGAGTCTGGACCCAGCTGTCAGCAGAGGCTGAGTGTACATGGGAGATGGGCGCAGGCCTGGAGAAAAGCCGTGTTCAGGACTGCGCCAGGCAAACCTCCCCAAGGACCTGGGGCTGGCTGTCGGGATGCTGGGCACACTTGTACCGCTGCCCACTGGCAGCTGAACCACACTGAGCTCACAGGCTGGTAACGGGATTATTAAATCTGTTTGTAATTCTGGCCAGATGGGAGAGTAATACCTGTTGTTTCTCTCTCTGAGCCATGCTTGGGAAAGGATTCCTACAAATCTAGCTAGTCGAGCAAAGGTTTTTCCCTGCTTGGATGACCATGGCCCATCCTTCATCACTGCCTCGAGAAAACTAGATGTAAACTGGAAACTGTCAAAAACCCTAACACTTCCAAACTTGCAAGGCAAATCAGTAAAATCAGAAGTGGAAATTCCAGACCGACAGAAACTCTGGGAAGCCAAACATGATAAAGGAGTGGATGCTTACAGCTCAGCATTGAAGCCACAGATACAAGCCCATAGTATCTAAAATGTGTGATGAATTATCTGCTGTCAGTCTCAGTGGGACAATCAGATAAATCAATGCAATGGGACACTGGTGTAAAAGCAATGTTGGGATTCAAATAAAGAAAAAAAAATCAAGGTCACAGTGGAAGATTACATTTCCATTCATACTTACTTCATCGATGATGGGGAGAACCAACTGCACTCCACCAGGCTCCCGAGCTATTTATACACCAGAAATCTGAAATAAATGAACCTTTAGAAACACATAATTTGAAACTCTTATTTCTACAGAAAAGGCTTTGTTAAGGACAAGCCGCAAGATTTTCCAGAACAGGGATGTAAAGTTGTACATACGCCTCAAGGGGATTTTAAAATGTTTTCTCAAGTGCAGGTAACAAATTGTCTAAGGACAATGAGCTAAACACTGTGTTCTGAAGATGGTGACATAGCATCAATTTGGAATTCAGCCCAATTTTATTATTTGGACACATGACAAATGATTCGTTACTGTAGTCATTTGCTTAGGGGTTAATTAATAAATATTTATGTATCTGTTTCTGCTATATATGGTTTATCAGCAGAACTTAATTCTGTGTGACTGATGTCATTTTAAACCAATATATATTTAATGGTTTATTCGAGGATAAATTAATGTATGATATTAAAGTGATTCCATTTTTTTTTACCTGGAAGGCATCCAGATACATACATTTATGGGAAGTACAAGGATTTGTTTATTAGATGGATTAACTGCCTTAGAATTATTACACAAAAGCTTTGAAGAACACATTAGTAACAATTACATGCACAATTTGAGATGGAACAAGTACATTTCTGAAAACAATATGCTGCGAGCATCTTTATTTGTACTGCTTGGAAGTAACATGGTGTCGGTTGATACTGCAGAGTGTGTTAGGAGACCTCAGCCTCCATCCCTCTTGCAGGTGCAGCTCCCACCTCCAGGAGATGTTTGAGAAAAAGCCCCACAAGGCAGTGTCCTGGTCCTGGGCTCTCCAAGGAGGCAACTCTCTGGGCAGGAGGAGATGGCCTTTTACATTCCAGCCAGTTGAGATGCTGGCAAGGTCTTCGGAAGGGCTGGAAAGGAACTACACCCTGTTCTGAGTGGACTGGTTTTGTCTGATATCCTTACCCCCCCAAATCAACCAAAGGAAACTGGGAGGAGAACTGAAGCTGTCTTCCTAATGTAAATCTCACACATCTTCTCCAAATGCTATTTCTGCCAATCATTTCCCCAGCTGAGATGCTGGAATCTTGCCCCAACGAGACACTGTGACTTTCTGCCTAATTCACGGTCTCACCGTAACACAAAGGTGCCTGTCTACAGCCTGGATCCACGTGGATGTGTTCAAAAAAAGGGTAGATGAAGTACTTAGGGATATGGTTTAGTTTAGGATGTGAATGGTTGGACTTGATGATCTTAAAGGTCTTTTCCAACCTTGTTATTCTGTGATTCTGTGATTCTGTGAGATGACACAACTCCATGATCAGCAGTAGGTGTAGGAGCAGTTGTGTGCAGACGGCTTATTTGCTCCTATCAATATTTTAGCAGGACCTGTGTTTCTACACAGTGCTAAAATATTTAAGTCTTAGATTCCATCACCGCTATTAGTCCTGGGGCTGCACCTTTTTTTCAGCATGGAGACAATGATTTATGCATCCTCCTTTGCTTGTAGGACTGAACCTACAAGTAGGTGCACACATATAGACACTTCTTTACTGCTTCTCATTTTCTGAATTAGTTCTTTTTCTTTTTTCTTTCTTTTTTTTTCTAAGGCAATCCCTCTGATCTCCAATAAGCTTCTGCTTCAAGAACATCATTACAAAACTTCCCATAGGTGTTATTTCTAAAGGCCCCAGAAAACCCCGGTTGTCTTGACAGCTCTGCAGCAGCTGAGGGCCAAGAGCCAGCCTTGCAGCTCTGCTCCAGGGCTGGGCACAGCTGCAAGACTTGTGCAAACCGGGGCTGCATTTGAAAGTCTGAAGACTCCTTTGTGCTCTCTGTATTTGTTTGGCCATATTTACTTGTTTCTAGTTTGACAATCAAGCATATAAACTCTATTGGAAGGCAATCTGTGTTATGCAAGACAACGTGGTGATAACAGCCTCATGCAATGCAGCAGCCAAAGCAAACTTCTGTCACGGTGTAGAAAGCTTCCTAGGTGTTTTTTTCTTGAAAGGCATTGAAAAGTGGTTTAAAAGTATAAAGAATAATCACAGAATCACAGAATCACAGAATTATCAAGGTTGGAAAAGACCTAGAAGATCATCCAGTCCAACCATTCACCTATTACTACTAGCTCCCACTAAACCATATCCCTCAATACAACATCCAGTCTTTCCTTGAACACCCCCAGGGTTGGTGACTCCACCACCTCCCTGGGCAGTGCATTCCAGTGCCTGACTACCCTTTCTGAGAAGTAGTGCTTCCTAATGTCGAGCCTGAATCTCCCCTGGCGCAGCTTGCTACCATTCCCTCTAGTTCTGTCACTGCCTACACGGGAGAAGAGGCCGACCCCCAGCTCACTACAACCTCCCTTCAGGAAGTTATAGAGAGCTATAAGGTCTCCCCTAAGCCTCCTCTTCTCCAGGCTGAACAATCCCAGCTTCCTCAGACGCTCCTCGTAAGGCCTGTGTTCCAGACCCCTCACCAGCTTAGTAGCCCTCCTCTGAACGCGTTCCAGAGCCTCAATGTCTTTCCTGTAGTGAGGGGCCCAAAACTGAACACAGTACTCGAGATGCGGCCTCACAAGTGCTGAGTACAGGGGGACAATTATAATGATTCTTTAGAAAGTGTAATATGTGAAAAGAAGCTATTGGAGTAGGGGATGGGAAAGGAGGAAGGGGGTTTCCTCCAGGCAGGTTTGACAGCAGTCACTGCAGCAAGGCAGGTGGGGAGCTACGGCAGCGATACCGTGTGCCGTAGCAAACCTCCACAAAACCCCAGTCTTCACCAGTCGGCAACAAGGGAAAACGAACAGGGGCAGATAGGAAAATCTCTTCCACTTTCTCAGGCAGGGAACTGAGAAATATATTCATTTTTAAGGTATCCTACGCCCTTCAGTGTAAGCACGAAGGCATGCACGTATGGAAATAGGGGCATATTGTTTCAGCAGCACTTACTGCTTTGGGAGCACTTCATGTTTATCACACTGCCTCCTTTAGAAATCTAACCCAAATACGATCCAAATGACTGAAATTAGCACCTTAACTTTATTATAGACATTCCTGATTGATAAGCTGAACATGAGAGGACTGGGGTGCGCTTTCCGAGTGAGGGTACCATTGGCAACACCAAGAGCCTACACTGCAGAAGCCCAAGTACAAGTGAACTTAGATGGAGCTGTGTTGGCGAGATCCTAAATACACCTGACACGCACAGCTGGCCAGATGGTTTCCAGCCTCTTCAACCTTCTGCCATCCAGGCCAGAGCAAAACACACGGTCTTCCTCAGCACTGGGATGCTGGTGGCTGTCACCACTTCTTAAACACAGATGGCTTTTCCATGGAGCAATACCTGGGAAAAGAAAGCAAGAGATAAGAGTGAATAGGAAATTTTGCAAAGCATTGGCAGTTGTTCCCAAAGGGTCCCACAGTGAAAATCCTCAGAGTTAAGAAATTCTCTCCTTCAGGTGCTTCTCTTTCTATCTTCGGGGTTAAAAGGCTACTAATCTGAGTGACCAGGAGAGAAAAGGAATGAACACCCTTATCTGAAGAAGGCAGGGCAGGTGACTGGAAAAGAGTTTATGAACAGCAGGTCCTGCCAAACTAACCTGATCACCTTATATGACAAAGTGACTTGTTTAGTGGATGGGGGAAAGGCTGTCGATGTGGCATACCTAGACTTCAGCAGAGCCTTTGACACCATTTCTGACAGTATGCTTGAGAAACTGGCTACCACTGGCCCAGACAGGCACAGCCTCTGCTGCGTAAAAAGCTGGCTGGATGGCCGGGCCCAAAGAGTTGTCGTAAATGGCACAAAACCCAGCGGGAGGCTGGTCATGAGTGGTGTTCCCCAGGGCTCAGTCCTGGGTCTAGTTCTGTTCAGTATCATTATCAATGACCTGGACTAAGGGATCACACATTCCCTCAGTAAGTTTGTGGGTAACACTAAACTGGGAGGAAGTGTCGATCTGCCTGAGCATAGGGAGGCTCTTCAAAGGGATATGGACAGGCTGGATCCATGGGCTGAGACAAGTGGGATGAGGTTCAATAAGACCAAGTGCAGAGTGCTGCACATGGGACATAACAACCCCATGCAGCACTACAGGCTTGGGGAAGAGTGGCTAGAAAGCTGCCTGGCAGAGGGACCTGGGGGTATTTGTTGACTGCAGACTGAATATGAGTCAGCAGTGTGCCCAGGTGGCCAAGAAGGCTAATGGCATCCTGGCTTGTATCAGGAGCAGCGTGGCCAGTAGGTCTAGGGAGGTGATTGTGCCCCTGTATTCGGCATTGGTGAGGTCACACCTCAATTGCTGTGTCCAGTTCTGGGCTCCTCACCACAAGAAAGACATCGAGGTCCTGGAGTGTGTCCAGAGAAGGGCAACCAGGCTGGTGAAGGGGCTGGAAGGCAAATCCTATGAGGAGTGGTTGAGGGAGCTGAGGGTGCTTATCCTGGAGAAGAGGAGGCTGAGGGGAGACCTTATCACCACCTACAATTCCTGAAGTGAGGTTGTGGAGCGGTGGGCGATGGTCTCTTCAGCCAGGGGACAGAAAATAGGACAAGGGGAAATGACACAAAGCTGTGCCAGGCCAGGTTCAGATTAGATGTTAGGAAAAAGTTCTTCACTGAAAGAGTTGTCGGGGCCTGAAACAGGCTGCCCAGGGAGGGGGTTGAGTCACCAACCCTGGATGTATTTAAAAGACAGGTAGATGAGGTACTCAGGGATATGGTTTAGCATAGGACGGGTACGGTTGGACTCGATCTCAAAGGTCTCTTCCAACCTTGTGATTCTGGGATTCTGTGAAGAAGGCAGGAAAGGTGACTGGAAAAGAGGCCATATGCATGCCACAGACAATGTGTTCCTGCCTGATCTGTGTACTGTACTGACCACAGTGACTGCATCTCTGGAGAACCTCACACTCTCCTGATGATAAGCATCCCAGACAGAAAGTTACAGACCCTGGGGTTCAGTGACAATCAATTTGTGATTCATGAAAAGACAGTTGCAAAAAGAAGTAGCAAACATTAATTTTTCTATATTGTTCTGCCTCAGACAAAGACTTAGAAAAATATTCCATATCCTCTGGTTCTAGTGGTGATGTTCTTCATGGTGCTTTTCTGAGTTAGGCCTGGAGAATATTGACGCTGTCCGTTAATTCATCCACAAGCCCCGCTTCTAAATGCAAGACATTCCCAGAAAGTGGTGGTTGAGTGGAGAGCTGCGAGAACTGCAGCTACACAATACACACATATATATAAAACCAGTTAATTTTGCTTCTCCTCAGTCTCCTCATGTATTACTTTAGCTTCCTTAATGATGAAGTGTCTGGAGCAAGGAGTGCATAACAGCATTTTTCTAGAAAGTGCCTGGCAAGCCCAGGGAGCAGCAATGTCACAGCTCTGCCAGCCTGGCACACCCCAGCACCATCTCCCCAGATGTTGGTGTACGCTCCGAAGCTGTTGATCAGCATTTGAGTGGGACACACAGGCCATGGACATCAGGGGAAGCTATAAAACCTGGATCATATTTTCCATCTTTTTTTTATAGCGTATATGTTTTAGCCATTCTATCTCTGGATGGTTACACCCTATCCAAAGGGCAATGTGGAGACACAAGGATGGAGCATTCAGACCTGGCCGCGGGTCTCTGATCTGTTTGCCAGGTTGGACTCTCTGCTACCCAGCAGAGTGCACTTTTTCCTTCATAAAGATAATTCCGGGCTAGACTGTTTTGTTTCCCTGTGTGCCTCTGCAGAGCTACTCAGCCATGTATATTTTCCTGTGTGGGTGGAGATAATCTCTGTGCCTTTTCCAGCACCTTCTTAACTCTTTTGAAGCTAAGGGTCACATACAAGTACTTTGTGTTGTTGTCAGCTTGTGCTTCAAAGTTATTTCAGACTTGCTTTGTGACTGGATTATTTTAACATACTTTATTATATAATCTTGTTGAAAGAACATACTTGCAAGTTTAGAAATCACAAAGTTAACTAATAAACCATGTGCTGTTCTTTCTCATGGGTTTGTGAATGAATAAGGGTGGAAAGTGGATAGATTTTCATTTCAGATGTTAATTCTGCACCAATTTCATATATTCACCTTGTACGTGCAGACTGCTTGCCAGGTGAAAGAACGCACTGGGGTTCAGCAGAGAGGCCAATTTCTCACTATCTTGCCAAAGCTTGAGATATCTCAAGGACTGTCATCCTAAAAGGTCAAACCTCATGCCCCAGGCCCTAAGCATCAGGCAACTAGCCACACTTTCTTTGGAGAACTTGTGGATTTTGAGCTCTCTCCTGATATTTCGAAGACTTTCTTGTCCTTGGATGTAGGTAGGGGAGAACTGTGGTAATTCCCACACTGCTGGAATGTCATCCGTGATGCAGAAGCTCTGTTTCCCCTTTCACCTGCACACCAGTCCTCCTCCGCACACCCATCCAGCCCCAAGTGTACTCCTCTGCCTACTCAGGGAGTCCATAAAACTTCAGACAGAGGGGAAAACACTGTGGGCTCCTTTACTCCACCTTCCCAGGTCTGGGGTTGTGCTGAAAGACAAGAAGGAAGACAGATGAAGTCAAGTCAGAACAGATGGGTTCTTCCTACTGAATCCCAGTATCTGAGAGGTTAACCAAGTTATGGCCCAGTCAGGGCTGAGAGTAAGCATGGTCTCTGGTATCCAGGCCAGCAGTATCACAGGGAATGTGCCATTGCCCAATACTATGTTTTTTCACAGGAAATTGGAAGAGATTGAACTGTGTGTGAGCTGCAGAAAAACATTTGAACAACTGAAGTACATGTCATTTTTCAACTTTTTAGCCCAACAATTATATCACTGTGGATTTTGAATATTTCATGCAAAGTTTTTTCTTAGCATTTCCCCTCAACATTTCCATTTTTCTGCAGCACAAAATTTACAAAAAAAGGGAAAGAATTTCCCTGATGCCATCCCCCCAATTTATTTTTTCAAACCTACTTCTGCCTTATCTCTCCTTTCCCCACTTCCCTGCCTCTTGAGACTGAAATGGTGATCAGATGGGGTTTCCTTTCCAGACTGAGCTTTGGAGGGCTTCTCCCATTTTAAACAGGAGCTCCAGTCCCAGCAAAACGCTACAAGCTACAGGGGGAAAAAACAACCAACCAACAAATGTTGGCAAGAACGCAAAATACAGAGTGTGTCTGTAGGAGGAATATATTCTCAGGCTGGGGAAATACTGAATTTTCACAACACTGAAGCAGATAATCTGGAGGAGGATGGAATTATTTTTTTTTCTCTAGCACTCCCTAGTACAAATAAACACCACTGAGAAAACAAACTTGTTTAGGTGAGAGAGGGTTGAATTAAACAGCGGTATCCATTTGTGGTCACCTAAAGCTGCTTCTATGCAGATCGCTTATCTTTGTTTACTGCTCTAAATTGCCTAAATGGTGTGAGCAATTCTGGGGATGGGTGTATGTCTGTTTATGCCTTTGTTTGGGTTTGCTTGCCCTTGTCATATGGACAGAGGTAAGATGAAAATAAGATTCCTGGCCTGCCTTTCAGATCTCCTTTTTCTTACTTTGCGATGATTGTGAAGGATGTTTAGGGTGCATTAGGATTTTTAAATCAGTAGGACTAGTTGAGTGATCCCTTCCCTACGCTGCATATACTCTTGAATTACCATGTAAAGTCTTACATGCGTGTCTAAACAGAAGAAATGGAATAAAGATTGTGAAGGCACCAGTAATTTGGGCACGTGGCCTTTTTACCGCACATTATATTCATGTGAGAAAGCAAGCATCTATCTGGCTACCATCAAAACAATTCCCTGCGTAAAATCAAACCCCAAACCCCCACTCCATGGGGCCACATGATTTCACACGCAACCTTCAGAATATGATCAGACCACTGAACAAAGGTGACTTTGCTACATAAGTATGTGCTGGCTTTTCCTTGGGGCAAGGGTGGGATTCCCACAGCGCTCCATGTGTTGGGGATTTGCATCCCACCTTCACAGTTTCAAAGTATCTTCTGAGGAGAGCTCATTTGAAGAGGAGCTCTAGAGGGCAGCAAGGATAGGGAAAGAGAATTACTACTTTTTTAAACCTCTACTGCCAACGTGAAATACTTTCCATGTGCAGACTGACCCAAGAAGTGGGGGTTGTAAGCAAATTCATTAATTGTAAGTTCTTCATGTGCCAGGACTAGAAAAGATGGTATAAATAAACAAATAACGAAGACACATCAGGGAAAGGAACCCCTGATGCAACAGTGAGCTATCTCTCCCGAATTACGTGCTGCAGGACTATGTGCTGATCTGACTAAGAGAACTCGTGGTGTGCAGATCTACAGACCCATCTGCAAGTGGCGACAGCGATGCTTCTGTTTCCCAAGGGTGAGCTAAGGCTAAATACATTCCCCTGTGATAATACACATATACCTAGCTCAAGCCAGTATCCAAGAGGGCACAAGCCAAAATCCACTGAAATTAGTGTATTTTTTTTCCTCAACTTTAATGGGCTTTGGATGAGATCTTCAAGTTTATACTTTAATGAGCAGCCAAATAGTTTTATGGTTAAAACCAGGAAAACAACTGGTGCAAGAACACAATGAGTATTTTATCGTATTAAAAGGCCACCAGATGGACAATTTTCAATTAGAATTAAATCACTGTTCTCAAGTAGAGACGCTATTGTTTAAAAACTAAAAAGTCTCAAGATGAAATATATCAATAAGCTGAAAAAAAATTAGTCATCCCTAGTTTTCCTCTTCTCATCGTTATTGTGTAAAGCTCTTAAAAGTTGCTTTCAGTGTTTTTGTCTTGATTATAACCCATGATCACTTTGTCACTACTAAAAGCCAAACATTTGCCAGAACTGATAAAACCAGGCTGGGATTCCATTTGCTACACTCAAACAGGTCCTCACAGAGTCTCTCAGGTGAACCCTGGCCAGAGCCTTTCTGCACTGCTGATATTTCCATCGAATAATTGATACCTGACCCAAGACATGTGCCATCTTCAGCACTGGGGAGCAAAGCTCTCCTCTGTGACTCTTCCACAGATCTACAGAAATAAGTTGTTTTAAGGATGTTACGTAGGGGTGAGACAAAAAGAACCCTCATGGCTCTGTCCCCTGTGTACCACCACCACAAATGCCCCAGCGCACAGGTGAGCTCAAGCTGGCGCTGAACCTTGCGGAGGCAGGATATATTCACACTGGTGTGAAGCCATCGAGGTCCCACAGCACGCTGTCACTTACAGGCTTAGTCAAGCTTTGAATAGGGATGGGACCTTCTCCTTCAGAAACAAAGGACATAAAAATACGTGGTGAGAAAAGGAGGGCAAAAGCCATGGCAAAATGAGATTGTAAGTCAAAGCAAACCTATGGCTCTCTTTTACTACATATTAATTTTTGTTACTATAAAAGCAATCAGAAGTACTTTTTATAGCCTACTCCTCTTTAGAAAATAGTTCATGAACCACAGGGCATCCTCAAAATTCCATTGCAATTATTTTATGTTGCAGTTAGAATAGAAAATACACGTTTCTAAACTCTCCTTTAAGTTCCACAATCCTGCATAAGTACTCACAATAAAAGCTATCAAAAAACCGTCTTGTAGGTGGAGAATAGAAAATAAAAGATTTTTTTCTTTTTCTTTATTTAAGGGTATATCAAGTATTATTTTCAGTTTATTTTTCATTGCAGAACATTCACTTTGCCAGGACCATGTCTAGTTTAGAATGGCATTTACCAAACATCCTTTGTAACCCTGAACATGCAGAGTTTTTGTTTTGAAGAGTACAGCATCCTGGCTAGGGTTATCCTACTGGTTCTTCTGGATTCTCCTGAATGCTGCTTCCTTCTCCTTTTGACAGAGACAACTTGGGAAGTGTGGGCTTGAGTCCAAAGCTTGGGAATGTTCTGAAAATATGGGTTTGCTCTCTGTTCAATTCTATTACTTCCAGATTTGGCTCTCCTTCACTTCCATGTTTTCTATGGAATTACCTGTCAGGGATCTTTTGGAACAAACATTGGAAACCTCCTCATGGTGCTCTGTGGATCCATGCACCATGGCCTCTTGGAAGCATGATGGAATGAAGTATGATAGGAAATGGTGCAGGGTTTTTGAGATTTCTGTATTTTGGGAACCAGAACACCAGTTGTTGGCTCCTTGCTGTAGCCTTGGTGTGACTTTTAATGAATTTTCTCCTACTACCACATGTCATCTTATATGTGGTTACATTTAAATTACATGGGGAAAAATTAAACCAATCTGAGGCAACCATTAAGGGTACCAATAGATATCGTCTGTTTACAAAACAATGTTTGAACAAAAGGGAAATCTAAACTCTATTAAGCATAAAGGATATGCTGGGCTTGTCTGTTAAGACTTGGCCTAAAAAGAATGACTTCTCAGGCTGCTTTCACACGCTCCCTGCTTTGTAGCATGCTTTGGGGTATTAATGACTCCTTGGTTAACACAGATTTTGAAAGTGGTATCTTTTTTTTTTTTTCAATTTAATTTAACTTAGAGCTCTGCTAGTGTGTAACTAATTAAAAAAGCTTCTGGAGCTGAAATGTAGCTCACTAGAAGATGGTTAATAGCGTGTTAGACCTCTCACTGTACAAGTCCTGCTCTGGACTTGCCTGTGTCAGGATTCAACAACCAGAATGACTGCCAGCAGATTACCGGACATTTACCTCAGCAATGGCTTCTCTAGCACCTGGAGAATGACTCTCACATCACAGTCTCTTCTTTTTTGTGTGTTTTTAGGTACGTAAGGTCTACCACTGAGAGAGACTTCTAAAATCTGTGCTTACATAAAACAGATTTTTTTAAGACACCATCTAATAACAGTATGTGCTGAAGATAAAATTGCTGCTGCATAAAGGTACTGAAAAAAACCCAAGTATCTCTTTTTTTTTTTGTAAGACCATGTGCCAATTTCCACATACTGGTACTGACAAGCAGCTCAGAGTTCATCATGAGATGGGAGAGAAATGGTAAAAGAAACCTATTATAGCCCCTATTGCAGCTTAAGATCCAAGACTACTCTTTTGTGCAGGAACAATGACCAGTGAATACTTCCAGTTATGGATTATGTCCACCAGTGATTCCATCTTTGCTATTTCTCTGGTTATGGAGGATGGGCAAATATTTGGGCTCTGACAATCCTAATTCCTGATGTTAATGAATGACTGCAGGAGAAAATAAGCCCGTGACATACATCTACATGTAATGATTCCAAATCTTATCAGCACTTTTGAGTACTTAATTATCATATGGTGAAAAATGCCCTGCGAACACCACCACCCCCCAAGGAAGGCTGTGTAGGACACAGCAAGGGCATGGCTTTGCTTCCCCAGTTCTGCTGCTTTCTGCGTTGCCCCATGAGCCTTACAATCCCACCTGCCACTGCCCACAAGTGTCTTTCCTCTCTGCCCAACTTTAATCAGCAGAGGAGCTGTGCACTCTGCACTGAATATGCACAGACATGTGTGTGTTTACCAGATTACCAAGCCCCAGGATCCCGTAGACCTGAGTTGCCAGGAGTGAGTAGCTGTTCCCAGCAGCATTATTTGGACCCCCTTCACGAATCCCAGCTCCACAAGGTGGCTCTCGATTCCTTTGAAAATACCACTGCATTTCTGGATTAAACACATCTGACCACAGTGATCCTGAGAATGCTCTTAGGGGCTCTACAGACACACAAGGCTACAGTGTACACAAGATCCCCTTCAGTATGTTATGCAATTTTCTTCCAGTAAAGCTGGAAATTAGGCAAAGTCTGACACTACTGGAATGAAGCATTACAATTTGAAGGAACATTTCATGAGCTTGACTGAGTTCAAGAAGTGTCTGGATGATGCGCTCAGTCCCATGCTCTGACTTGGCTGGCCCTGTGTGGAACCAAGAGTTGAATTCAATGATCCTTACAGGTCCCTTCCAACTCAGGAGATTCTATGATTCTATGTTTGCTGCTGGATAAAATCTGAAAAAGGAAAAAAGAAAGGCATTACATACACCTGAATGAGAAGTAGGACACTGCAACATCCCCTGCCCGATCTGTTCCTTTGTGGCTGCTAACATTACCTTCTCTCCTAAAAGTGTCCCTCCCCTATCTTCCAGCTCTGTGGAATCAGGTTAAAATTGTGACCAGGTACTGGGGGGTGCAAGCTCTGCTAACATGGACAGAGAGATAGCAGCTTGGTGCTTCTCAGGAGATATCCTGCTTTTGAAGGTCAGAAGCCACAGTGAGGTCTCCACTTGACTCCAGCTAGGATGTCAGCATCCCCAGGCAGACCTCCCAAATCACTTCACTGCTGACCACAAGTTAGCGTGGTTTCAGATCATGCAAGGAGAAGAGTTTTACCTCCTAGAGCAGCTGATCTGAATGCGAGGTCCTTCCTTGTGCTACTCACATCCTAAGAACAGCTTAAGAAAACCTGAGTAAACTCTGGGAAAAAAGTTACCTGTTTTCTCTTGGTTTGGATGTCTGAGATCTTAGGTTCAGGTTTTGCACAGCAGGGCCAGGAGTCCATTTAAAAAGATAAAATTTGAGGGCTGAAGCTGTATAATAAACACTAACTATCACAAGGCAATGCTGGGTGTGTCTAAGCGGTAATGTTAAATTCATTCTTCTTGTCACTTCCTTCAAAGCTCCGCTGAGCTCAGCCCCTCCCTGGTTATCCTCCCCTGCACAGCTTGCTGCAACCCCTCCGCTTTGTGGCTGCTCCCACCTTTGTCCTTTCTCCTGCCGGCTCCTTGCACAACTGTCTCTGCGTCTGTGCCTCTGTCGTGCTTCTGCTTGGCGCAGCTTTTCCCCTTGACCCTTCTTGGGGCATGGTCTCTTTTAAACGATAGGTTAGAGGGAACCCATCTGCTGCTTCTCCCTAATTTCCCTTTTTGTTTTCTGCCTGTCTTTAAACACAAGTTCTTCCACGGAGAGGTGCAAAAAGCAAATTGTGGGGGGTAATAATGATGTGTATTTCCTGTAAACAACACTCTGGTAGATCTGCCCTGTGTTCATCTACACAATCTTTAGAGCAGTTGAGGTTGCCTTTCTCCTCTAACTCTTTGTAGTAGCAGTCTCACAATGGGTACAGACTCTGGAGAGCACCTCTGCTACTGAAGTTTATATCCTGGAGCCAGCACAATTTCATGAGCAATACCCTGAAGGACAGGCCAAGGGACATGTCTTTCAGGAGTCCAATATGTAGTTTTTACGTTTTCACATGTAGAAAGTCTGCAGTCAAAAGCCAGAAATGTGGTATCAGCAATGGAACCCAGTTCATTAAAAATTCAAATCAATGGAAACAACAGGACGTATTATTTATCTAGGCCTTGAATCAATCTGACTACTACGCATAATGATCTTAATTAGAAAAGTAAGCCAAAGCAGGAAGATAGTCTGTCTCCTGGCTTTGAAATTATCCTACCCCTATCAGTATGCTTGGGTAACTTGTAATTAGGGACAAAGGTTACACATAATTTTATATGCTGAAAAACCGGTTTTATACATGTCATTTCAAAAAATGTTTAAGAAATAGATATAAGACTTGCTACCCCTACTATGCTTTGATTTTTTGCTACTAGATTACTAGTCTGCACTAATTAGTCAATGGTCTTAAGAAATACCGATAGAAGCTTTGCATTTATATAGACCCTGGATACTAATAAGTAACTAGCAGTATCAGTATAAGTCTTTGTACAACTTCCCAAGTTTGGCAGCTTTCCGTGTGTTTCACCTGCATGGAAAATACAGCTCACAGAAGCGGTGTGTGCTGTCCAAAAGCTGAGAGTAAGCACTTGCCTGTTCAAAAACTTCACTTGCACGG
The DNA here is from genome assembly GCA_020800305.1 of Porphyrio hochstetteri. Taxonomy (NCBI): domain Eukaryota; kingdom Metazoa; phylum Chordata; class Aves; order Gruiformes; family Rallidae; genus Porphyrio; species Porphyrio hochstetteri. The sequence goes on from CM036907.1 coordinate 109,744,130, forward strand.
CACATCAGTATGCCCAGAATTACGCGGACAGAGCTCCCTGGGCAGCCACCCACCTTTTTCTCCTTATCTTCAACTGCTGCTGTTGAACAAGAAAAGTTCTGAGTTTGACAAATTGTCAGTCCCGCAATTACACTTTCTTTAACAATTTTTTTTGACCAGCTGCAATTAGAAAACAGAAGATCTAACTCAGAAGTCCTGCCTCATCATAGCAGTCACCTCCACGCTTAATTTAAACAGGTTCTTTGGTGTAGCTGAATCCAGTGAGGAGACCCATTGCGTGCTCACAGCATAGAGTAAAACACAAGCACCACTCTCAGAAGGAGCAGTGCCTTCCCTTCCGAATTGGAACACAACTCTTCCTGGTTTTTCACAGATACAGCTACCCTGATTTTCTTCAAGGTAGTATTTCATCTTTGAAATTCATTAGAAAAAGATCAAACTCTTTCTGTCACATGAAATGGCCTTGCTTTCCCAGAACAGCATTTCCACAAACAAAAAATATGGAAATTAAAATCACAAGTAAGATCTGTTTCATCAAACTATTAGCTACGTTTCTGTGAGGTTGACAATCACCTTTTTAACATGTCAGGAATTAAATGCGTAATTCTCTTTAATGGGTGTTACAAATGTTCATCCCACACTGAGAAAAGATCACAGTTGGTATGAGTAATAACTTTTTTCTTGAACATAAGTAGTTCCCCTCTAGGTCTGTACGTATCCTCCAACATCAATGTAACCACAGCTGTCAAGGCAGCCTCACCTCTCCCTATGTATATTTTAGTTTTAATTTTTTCCCATGCTTTCACTTAGTGGACTTTTTTTTTTTTTTCTGGGGCCTAAACCTGTTCTCCAATTTCGTGGGCAAATTCACTGCAATAATAGATCTCGGTGTTTAGACATCTTTAAACGTTCTTATTAGCGTGCAAGAAATTAGAGACCTACATCAAGATCCGGAGGTTTGGGTGCTTCTTTTTTAATTGAAAGTGAAATTTCAGATCACAGTTTCCCTCCATCAGAGACCTCCAAGCACTTTACATGGTGACATGAGTTCTCGTGGCCTCCTTTTGTACAGGTGGTATCATGGTCCCCCTTCCACTGCCTCAGCGGTCACTCGCCTTGCGTACCCACCCAGGGCGATGCTGGGCGAGGATGCAGGAGCTCAGAGCGGAGGCATGGCAGGAGGGACGTGTGTTCCCTCTGGTCTCTTAAGGCACCGCAGTTAGGAAGCATCGCACGTCCCGCTGAAGCACCCAGTCCTCTCAGGGAGGTCTGAAATGCCCCTTGAGGTGAAACACCCACATCCCCTCACCGAGGCACTTGTGTTCACCCAGCAGTGAAGCACTCATACCCCCTCAGACCCCCGTCCCCTCAGCGAAGCACCCCGAGTTCCTTCAGAGGGGATGCAACCACTGTCCCTCAGAGTCCAGCATTGCCCCCGGGGCCCGCCCAAGCCCCCAGCCACTGCGATGGGCCTTGCGCCAAGCCACGCAGCCGCCCCCGGCGCCACCTCAAGCAACGCCGGGGAGCAGAAGCCCCTCAGCGCCCTCCAGACACCCCTCCGACAGTTCTCGGATGAGGGGAGACGGGACAGGATCCAGGGGCACCCGGAGCGGACGGGAGGCAGCGATCGCCCCGCTGGGGACAGGCCTGACAAAGCGAGAAGCGCGCTGAGGGGGCCTGGGCCCGCTGCAGGCCCGGAACGCAAGTGCCGGGGTTGCCGTTTCCAGGCCGGCCCGCAGTGCAGACGCTCGGCGCGGCTTGCCGGGTTGTGGGTCACGGCGCGGCTGCCGGCATGGACGAGGAGGCTACGGTGCGGGCCGGGCGGCTCCGCGGCGCAGGGAACGGTGGGGGCGGCTGGTTTCGCTGGGCCGGAGGGAGCTGGCGGAGTGTGCCGGCTGTGGCCGCGTGGGAGGCGCTTCCCCGCCGGGCGTTCAGCGGCTGGGGCCGGGGGTGTGGAGGGCACAGGGGTGTTCGGCGGCTGCGGCGGGCGAGCGGAGGCGCCGCTGGGCGCTGCCTGCCCGGGTCTGGCCCTGCCCCGGCTTGGCCCTGCCCCTCCCGCCTGGCACGGCCGGGGCCCTGACCCGAACCCCTCTGCTTGGCGGCTGCGGCCTCGGTGCTTGGCAGCCTGCGGTGGCGGGTGCTTTGTCCTGGCCGGGGGCCGGTGAGGAGCCGCGGGTGTGCCGCCTCCCGGGCCAGAAGGGAGCTGCCCGTCCCCAGCACGCTCGTGTGGGATGCTTCTGAAAAAAACCTCCTTTAATCTGTTCTTTTTCTTCTGTTCTCTTCTGGCAGGTCGCCTTACCGGCTTGTGCAGGCTTCTTCCACTCGCGTGTTTCTTCCCGGTTCTTGAAATGTGTTTTTTCTTTTCTCTCTCTCTCTCTCCTTTCCATCTCTGCTCCCGTTTCTGATGGGTAGTTTTCTCCAAGCCATGTGTAGATTACTGTTCCCCTGGTACTGATGTTCACATACACACAAGCTGATGCTTGCCAGCCAAGATTACTTCCTTACAGTTATCTAGCATGTGCTGTGATTACTTCTTATCATCCTATAGCTGATGTAAAGGGTATAAACTCTTCTGTGAATAATGTCAGAAGCTGTCTGGTAGCCTAGCAGTAGTGCAGTTTGTTTTACTTGGACACGTGTGAAACTCTGGTGGTGTTTCCTTTTTTTCCTTTCAGAGAGATTTTAATGAACGCTGTGCCCAATGTTCAGAAGTAAACTGGGGTGTCACTGATGGAGGCAGATTTTACTGCAGATCTTGCCACAATGTTATTGAGGTAAAAAGCTAAGCTGTTGGCCTTGGGAAAGGTTTGTTTTGATTGTTTCTTGGTTTTGTGTTAAGAAAATGCGAGGGTTTTTTTTCTTTTTGGCATTAGGAGTTGAAGACAGTATTGTGGTTCTTTTTCATGCTTTGCTTGACACTGTTTAAAACTAATGTTCCTTGAAATCACAAAGTGTATGATGAGCTGTCTCAAAATACGGTGTTGCTGTAGCTGTAGTGCCAGCATGCTGTCTGGGTGCCTGAGAAGTGTTGCCTGGGTATTGCTGCACTTTGGTACAGTACCAGTGTAGGCAAACCCTGATGCACGTCACCTGTATGTCCAGCATAGTAATTCTATTTTTGCATTTTCTGAATGAAAAGCTCAGCATGCTCTCCCTCCCTTTAGTTTAGGAAATTTGAACAAGTTCCTCCATGATGCTTTATGGTGGGACAAGCTATGTAAGTTAGTTAGGCCTGGTGTTTTTCTTGCTAAGATACATTCCTGTTTTGCAGAGAACTAGAGAAGTTGTAAACAGTGATTTTCTCTCTAATTCAAGAGTCCAGACAATTTCCAAAGGTTTAAGAAAACAGGAAAAAAAGGGTATGTATGAGTTTCCCTCTGTATTTTGTGTTAGAGTGGCTGCTCAGCCAGGGTTCACCTAACCTAGTATGTCTTTGACAGTGGCCAAAAGCAGGTCGCTAGGAAAGACTGTAAGACCAGGAACAAAAGATGCTGTCATAACCTTCAGCAGTCACCTTTGGTGACTTCCTGAGCAACAGGTGACCTTGTTAAGCCTGGTGATGCTTTTTGGGTTTTTTTGTATTGAAGAGATGAATATGTTACTGCCACTGTGGTTTGTGGAAGCTGGTACTTGCTGAAGATCCTGGTGGCATGTATTCAGATGCAGTGATTTCCTTTGTTCCTTCCTTGTGGTGTCTATCACAAAATCAGAATAGTTATCCTCCTAAGTGAGGTGTGACAGTGGTCCAGCTCTTTGAATGTCAGTCTGTCTTGAATTACAGGGACTTGGCCCTGAAACCTGCACACAAACCTACACAAAACCTATTGCAGTTCCAATAACTAAGCCAGTATTACATCTTTCTTCCAGGGTCACCTCTATACTTTTAATTTCATGTTTCAGAGGGTAGTAGCCATTACATTACAATGATACAGGCGGTAAGGGTGTTATGGTAAGGCTGTTGCTGTGTATGTGTGATGGCTGGAAAGGTGTTCTATTGCTGTGACCGCTTTGAAAAAGCAGAGCTGCGTTACAGTGCCAAGTGGAGCATGGTGGTGTTTTTGTCTCCAGTACCTGACTTCTCTTCGATGGTGGCATTGGATTGATACGTTCCTTTGGAAAGAACAATTGTTGGGAAGTGAAGGGAGGAGTGAAGAGGGGAACAACCTTCACGCCTCTTGCTTGCCTTTATATATATTGGTTCTAAAGTCTGAGCTGTTTTACCACTTCATGCTTTTTATTTCTCCTGTTGGGAAGGTCATTAGCCATCCTCCAGGCTTCTTAAGAAAGAAAGAAATCCTGTGATGGAGCAGCTTTGGTGGGCACCTGGCCTCTAGCCAGGGTCAACCCAGCACCAACCCAGCTCCATACAGTCCCTTCTGCAAGCACAGTTACATGTGCTTATGTTACATATACTATGGCAGCTTAGTTACATATACTATGGCAGCTTATTTTTATGCATTTATAAGAGTAAACTGTATCTGGGGTTAACAGTTAATGCCAACATTGTTAAAGGAAGGCAGAAGCTTTGGGCAGATAATTTCTAGGATGGTGAGATGCAAGCTCTGACTGGAAGGAAAAGTAATGAAGGACAAGTGTGGGGGGAATGAAAAGGAAGTTGAGAAGTGCAGAGAAAATTTCTTAAGACCAAAAGCCCGTAGAAGAGGAGATGTAAGGGCAAAAAGTAAATGTAGTGGTTTGAGGGAATAGTGTGTAGATTGGACAAGGCCTGTGCCTTATGAAATTCACGTTGTGCTGAGATTTGCTAAAATATTTGAGCAAGTCTCTTTCATTTAAATGTGGTAAGATCTGGTGGGCGAGAACGGTGAGTCAGGCAAAAACAACCAATATTGCCACATTCTTCACCATTCCTCTTCAGAATGCATCCCACTTTTCTCTGCCAGGAATGGGAAAGAAATGATCATATTTCATTTTTTAATGACAGGTTCTCAGGTATTTTTAAACTGGTCACTTAACAACTCTCTGTTGGATTGCCACACTAGAAATTATAGAGAAGTATATTGTTCTTGGGAAATGTGTGGAGAACGGTGCTTGCTTGTTCAGTAGCTTTTCTTCTTGACTAAGCCTGTGAATAAATGGAAGTTAATGGAGCATTCAGGGTAGCAGGTCTTGCTCTAGGATCTGAAATCATTTAATAGAAAGACATGTTTTTGTCCTGATACCAAGTGGAAATAAGTGAGTGTAAGGTTAAAAAAAACCCAAACCAAAGCAGTACGAGCAAAAAACCCCATACTGTTTTGTTTTGTTTTGTTTTGTTTTTGTTTTACTTAGATGGAGGCTGTGAATGGTATGTTTGCGAAGGGTTTCAGCTTGTGCTCAAGAAACAAGCTGAAGCTTTGGAAGCATTAGGAGTATGTCCACAAATGAAGGTATGTGGATATAAGCGTGAGTTCTACAGGCTGTAAGTGAGTAACGGGGCGTTCTGTAAAAAGATTGTCATTTTTAAAGTGAATTGGATGACTCCCTGTTTAAAAGCATTGAGCATATGAAAACAGTCTGGATTTCTCTGGTAATTTTAAAACATAGTTTATAAATCACAGTTAATAAAATTAAAGCTGGAACAATTTTCAGATGCCTGAGTTAGAAATTACCCTCTGTTCTCAGCAATTTCTGATCTTGTAAACTTTGCTGTTATCACTGTCCATTGGTATTTATCAGGATGAAATTCTGTGCAAGTTTTGGAGGCATTACCTTCAGAAGAGCAAACAGGCCTATTGCAACAGATCAGATGGGGAAACTGTCAAAGCATTACCGGTAAGTGAAAAGTTCAAATCCCATGAGATGTTGGACATCCTTTTAAAAAGCAACAACAGAAACTGCCTTTGTTCAAGCTACGTATCTAGCTTGTATTTATGTCACTTTCATATGAAGGATGTCTTCTAAACGGGTTCCACATGTCTGTTTTGTTGTTTGGGTTTTCTTTCCCATTTTGAGAGGCAAATAATTCTCTGAATATGGACAACTGCTTATTTAAAAATACTGCTTTCACTTGGAATAGGTAGTCAGTAGGTAGAGCAGAAATTACAATGTAAAATGCATCAGGAGCTACCATACTTTCCTGAAGTTACTTACTTCACTGAGCTTTGATCCTGTGTATTGCCAACATTCTTGTCATTGTAGCAGATCAAAATGCAATGTGATCATTAGAAATCCTTTTATCTTGAGAAATCCTTTTAAAATACTTCTTTTTTTCCTCCAGGTTTAAGTACTGGTGATTCATAGACAAATAAAAATAGGAACAATTTGGGTTTAAACTTAATTTACTGCTGATCTTGCATCTGTCATGCTTTACTGGAGATTGAAACAGTAGCTACCAGTAGATAATACGACGTTTTATGTACAAAACACAGGTATGTGATAGCAGTACCGATGTGGACAGTGAAGCTGAGAGATCCAGCCTCCTTCACTCGTCTTTCTCTGAAAGTGAGGGGGACCTACAGACTGATTGCAGCTTTGCCTCTTCAGCTAGCAGGGTCTCAGGTAGGAGCAATGAACTGAACTATCTGGAAACTACTTTTGTGTAGTTTTTTAAATATAAATAAATATGACATTTATTCATGTACAATGAATTGGAGGAACTGATTAGAAAGTGTAAAAGTTTCAGTCCTGTTTGCCACGAAAGCACTTTATATTCTACCAGAAATAGAAGAGTTTCCCCCCACCCAGACCCCACCTACAGAGATGAAAGTTGAACAGGACCTGGAAGTGCAATGGGAAATGGAGGAGGAAGTTTTATTTTATAACAAGCTTGCTCTGTACGTCCTGTTTGGAGTGGGAAAAAATTGCTATTTTATCTGCAAAGCTGGATGTTCACAAATGCATGAGCTTTGAAGAATAACCACTTGTTTAGCTAATAGCAGAGCTGTCAGTTGTGACTTTGATGTTTAAAACCCATGAGTTTATTTGGGGGAGAGATTTTTTTCTCTCATAGGTATATTTAGTTTTCTCTTTTTTTTCCTTATGGTATTTTTAGTACTTCTGTATCTCCTTTCCCTATAAATCCCTCTATCAAAAATATTCTAGCATTCCATCAGTTTCTTCTTTCTGCCCATAATATCAACTTGGAAATATTTATAGAACCCTAAACATGTTAATTAAAATGTTATAGAAAATTGGAGTGTTTGGTGCTTCTGGGCAAGTGTAATGCCAGGCAATACTTCAGTGTCTGATATTGGAAATCATTTTGGAGGTACATTTTAAAGCTTTTGCTTGCATTTTAAATTTTCGTTGTTTTTTCTTTTTTTCTTTATTATTTATTTGCCTTTCCCTTCTTTTTCTGTTTCAGTGTTTGTTTTCCCTTGTTATGTACTACCCCATTTCTGTTCTATGAAATTTCCTGTCTTCCCTCAGAAGAATGCAATCTTGTTCTTTCATGTTTGTCTCTATATTTTGTAAAAGTCCAGGAATGGTACTAGAATGCGAAACTTGATCTGCAGCAATTAAAAAAAATAATTTAAAAATTGGGGAGGAGGGGGATAGGGTGAAGCTGCAAAAAATGGTGGCACAAACTTTTGGCAATACAATGTAAGTACCTTTCATCCTTACATTTTCAGGTAGAGTCACTGTAAGCTATTAGCAGGAGAGGTTTCCATCCTTCAAGTAGCCAGTGATGCCTGAAGAGCAGATATCTTCTTCAATTGTATAGATCATCTCTTTAGTGCCCAGTGGTTTCGCTTATTTTTTGGGCTGCATCAAGAACAGCGTGACCAGCAGGTCGAGGGAGATGATTCTGCCCCTTTACTCTCCTCTGGTGAGAGCTGTGTCCAGCAGTGCTGTGTCCAGCTCTGGGATCCCCAGTACAGGAAAGACATGGACCTACTGGAGCAAGTCCAGAGGAGGCCACGAAGGTGATCAGGGGGCTGGAGCAGACTGTGAGAGTTGGGCTTGTTCAGCCTGGAGAAGAGAAGGCTCTAGGGAAACCTAATTATGACCTACTAATACTTAAGGGGGTTCTACAGGAAAGTGTGAGAGGGACTGTTCACCATGGATAGGATAAGGGGTAATGGCTTCAAGCTGAAAGAGAGTAGGCTTAGGTTAGATATTAAGAATAAATTCTTTACTAGGAGGGTGGTGAGGCCCTGGCACGGGTTGCCCAGAGAGGTTGTGAAAGCCCCATCCCTGGCAGTGTTCCAAGGCCAGGTTGGATGGGGCTTTGGGCACCCTGGGCTAGTGGAGGGTGTCCCTGCCCATGGTAGGGGGTGGGAACTAGATGGGCTTTGAGGTCCCTTCCAACCCAAAGCATTCTGTGATTCTACTCTGTGATTCTACGTAACAGATCTTGGGTGCTACACAAAGATATTTTATAAAGAGGAAAGAATTGAGTGAAAAAATCCTAGTGACAATATTCTACTGACTTTTCCTTCCCTTTTTGGTGTCCAGAGAAAACTCCGTTCTTCCTTGGTATTTGTGCCTTTTGTAATTACTTTTTTTAGAGTTTTAGAACAGCTAGATAGTCTTAAGATAGGCTGTAATGTAACGGGTCTGCTGTTTCAGAGATTGAATTCAGCTTTAAGTAGTCATACCGATTTCACTGAAAACACTCAAAGCGGTTAAGGGTTCAGCTACACTAAAAGTACTTTTTGGTGAAATCAAACAAACACAGGAGTTGTTTTGTGTATTGAATTTTAAGACAAGTACTACTAGATGCATTGTAGTTGATGATACATTGTTGTGAAGATTCATTCCTTTTCTTTGCTCCTTTTACTGAGGTGTTATTGCTACAGACTGGAAACCTAAACACCCTTTTTTTTTCCTAAGGGGCTTGTTCAGTGTGCAAGCATTCTTGTTTTGTTCCTTTTGTGTAGGGTTAATAGCAGATTCCACTGAGTGTAGCGCTGAGATACTGCTCGAGAAGCCTATTAAACTCTTAAATTATTACGTGTGTGTAACTGTGTGTTGTCATGCCTTGCGTAAGCTGGAAGGAATAAAAGGAAATTGTGCACCATCATTAAGACCACAAATGTAATGAGGATTATTTTAAATTGAGTCGAATGTGAAATTAATAATGAAGCTTCAGTCGTGAAGCTGCCTTTAAGCACAAGTATTCATGTAAAAGGTGAAATTGCTGCTTAAAAGGATTAAGTGATGTTGCTGGTTTTGTTCTCCGGCACACCTATGTGCGATAGACATGGTAGGATGCTCTCATCTACACCTTGTCCTTAGTCTGTGAGACGTGTATGTGTGAGCCTGTTCTTTTAACCTGTTGCAGACTCCCTAGAGCTCCTGGCTGCTGCTTTAGGAGCCGGTAGGTGGCATCAAAGACCATTTCTGTCTTAGGCTATTTGGCAGTGACTGTCTCCATACTGCATGTCGGTGGGCACTGGACCTCTAAACACCGACCACCGTCATCCTACGAGCTTGGCTGTCACCTGCCAGCATAACCGTGGGGCTGTGCTGCCAAGCTCTCTGAAGGTTTAAAGTGTTTCTTTGCAGGCTGCTTGCCGTGGCCCGGCAGCTGCCAGCTGGGGAGCTGGGGATCCAAGCCCCCGCTCTTCCCATCCAAACAGGGGAATAGTCTGTGGGAAAGTGTGGTGAGAAAATCTCTGCAGAATTGATGCTGCTATTTTGTGCTGGTGTGCTTTAACTACAAAACATTGTCATTTGTCCTGGCTGGATCTTGGTGTAAGGAAGAGGGAGTTGTTTTTTTTCTCTTCCTCCTTCCCTGAACTCACAGGTTTCACTGCCAAAAAGGTTCCTAAGTCATAAATCACTCCCCTAAATTAAATTTCTCTTTGCTACTTCTCTTAGTTTTAAGTGATTCATCTCAGTAAGGAAGTCAGGAGCTTTTGTTAGTGTTAGTTGGTGGTTTTTATCCCCACCTTCGTTACCATTTGCTTTGTTGTTTGTTCTAAAGACAGTTTCTTTTTCACCGAATGTCGATCTGTTGTTTTAAAAGAATACTTATGTTTTGACATGGTTACATACCTTAACCTCAGTAAAATTTCTGCAGTGTAAATTATGTTCCTGTCAAAGCCTTGCCTGTGAATTCAAATCTCTGTTGTTTTAATCCCCAAATCTGAGGCATTGTTTTAAGCACATAGAATTATCTCTTGTTTCCCCACTGTTTGTTCCTTTGTCTCTGAAATGGAAAATCATTAATATTTCCAGCTTGTAAGTTGTCGTGGTTTAACCTGACAGGCAGCTAAAACAATCAGAGAGCCATTTGCTTGCACATTCCCCCTGCAGTGGGATGCAGAGAGAATCAAAAATAAAGGTAAAACTCCTGGGTTGAGATAAAGGAGGTTCAACAGGGCAGCAAAGGATAATAATAATAATAAAATAATACACAGAATGAGTGATGCACAGCACAGTTGCTCACCACCAAAAGCCGATGCTCAGCTAGTTCCCAAGCTGAGCCACCTCCCAGCCAAACCCCCAGTTACATACAAAGCATGACATCATACAGTACAGAATATGCCTTTGGCCAGTTTAGGTCAGCTGTCCTGGCTGTGTCCCCTCCCAGCTTCTTGGGCCCCCCCACCCCCAACCTTCTTCTTGGCAGGGCAGTATGAGAAGCTGCAAAGTCCTTGGCAACTAAAATATCACTGTGTTACCAACTTTATCCTCATCCTAAGTCCCAAACACAGCACTATACCTGCTTCTAGAAAGCAAATTAACTATCCCTGCTGAAACCAGGACATAAGTACTGATAGTTAACGTGTTATATAGGAGTTAATGTCCTTCTAGAACTCCAGTTTTAAGTCTACTTCTCAAGAAAAGGTCTGTTTTGACAGGTACTAGGGTGAGTTTTGTCTCTTCATATGATCCAGTGTCTTGGTCAAATGATGTAGCAGCTTATAAAACAGGTTGTCATCTTGTATCATGGTAGATTAATAAATTAGGGTTAAGCTGTGTAATAGAAAATTGCCCAGACTACCAAACTACTCCAGGTAGTGATTTCAAAACATTACTAGTTGCTGAACAAGGGTCTGTGTATGTTCCTTTATCTTGTTCTCTGTATACCATGGATTGTGTGTATATCATATTAATTACTTTTTTTCCTTTTCTGTTTTTTATCTTAAACCCAGAAAACACCACTGTGTTCTCTGGATCGGTAGATGGTAGCATTTATTTAATGAAGAACCACAAGGAGAAACTGAGGATGACAATGCCAATGACCCTCTCATTTTGTTACATGGCACTACTGTGGTTGAGAGAACCAATGACGTTATCTGATCTCTTAAGGTATGAATAATATCTAATGAAATATTTGTTGCTTTTAGCAATAATACAATAATATATATATTTATAAAAAAAATACATCTACAGTATTGCCCTTGTACAGATTTGGTCAGAAATAGTGAGCGGTTCTCTCTGTTTAGTTGTCTTACCTTTTCTTTGACAATTGTGTTAACGATTTGTATTGCTGCTTTTGGAGAATGCTGTCCTCTGTTGCTTGCAGTGAGTCTCAAAGACCTGTAAGGGAGAAGGTTTTGGAAGTAAAGAAGTTTTTATCCTTCTTCAAAATTTCCTAAGATCTGCTGGAGGTGTGTATGCTCACACTTTTGCTGGTTTTGCTGTTGTCAGCATGATGGAATTAAATGAGTAAACATTCTCCAGGACTTACATCAGTGTCATCATACAAACCATACCAGCAGCATGCAGTGATCTGAGAGGCAGCTCAGTAGCTTCATGCAGGGAGTGGAGCACAGAAATTAGTATAGGAAATCCTTTTTTGCCTGCGTATCTTTGTATCTGAGTTCAGAATCAAATAGCTTTTAATATAGTAGAGATAAAATGTTCCAGTAGTAAGGTTTGATATGCTCCAGTAGTAGGGTTTGATGCTAAATGGAGACTGACAAAATGTTGCTGGCAGCACAGTTCCCTTCTCCCTTCTTCCAGGCTACCTCCCTTATTTACTTCCAAGCCTGTCAGTGTCTAAGAGGCATTTAGACAGTGCCCTCAACAATCCGCTTTAACTTTTGGTCAGCCCTGAATTGGTCAGGCAATTGGACTTAGATGACCATCTTAAGTCCTTTCTAACTGAAATATTCTATTCTACTTAAGGAATAGAAAAGAATTCAACTTTTCTTGTTAGCAATAAATATTTTAAATAGGGTTTGAATAGTTTAAATTCAGGAATTCACAGATCTTCCTTGGAAGACCTTTTGTATGCTGTAACCCCTTTTTAACAAGTGTTGAAATATCAGGTATTTCTAAAAAATGAGGAAAAAATGTTGCTTTGCCAAAATTTAAGGAACAGAAAGACTTGAGTAAGTGTATATTGGCAATTCAAACTGCAAACTCGGACAAAATAAAGGAAAACTGATTCAATTCAGTTAATCCAGTAGATTTCAGTTCTTTGATTTTTATTTTCCAAATGTATAACCTGTGAGCTAAAAAGCAAGGCACAGCGAGTCCATCATCCCCAGCCTGTGGTGCATATAACTGGTATAGCTGCTGAAAACGTGATGAGTGAAGTTTACCCCAGAGCCTGATCTCCCATCACAGCCTCTCTCCCCTGGAGCACCAACTTCCACCTGCTCTGTTTGAGCTTTGCACAAGCTTTCTCAGAAGGATGGGTCTCAGAAGGATGGGTCATGGAGAATGCCTTTTTGCAAGTACTTTTTTAAAAAGGGGAGGTTTGTGTGCCTTGAAGTATGGTAGTTAATACTAGCTAATTTATTTCTATGCAAAACAATGTTTAACTGATTTAACTTCAGGGGAAGCCTGTTGCCTGTATTGATCAGAATTGCACCAATCATTGTGTATTTGCATAACTGGATATGCTGTTGCATAAAAGATGATTGTAAAAAGTTCAGCAAAATGCTACAGAATTCAGACTAGCACCCTGCAATACACAAGTATTTATTGTGTGGATTACGAAATAGTTTTCAATAACAACATTTAGTACTGACTAGTATCTTCCTAAGGAAGTTCTGTAGGAGTCAGAACTACAGTAGCATGCTCTGGTTTTGTCAATGTTTAGGAAATAAATATATCAATCCTGCCTGATAATGTTTGGTAAAAATCCAAGTAGTGAATTACAGTCACTGGGATGGAGGAAATGGTTCACAGTAGAGAATTATTGTTCAGCCCATCCTGTTTAGAGAGAAAAACATAATTAAATATCAATACTTTGATTACTGTATCTTGGAAGCTGTCTCTGAAAAGCATGTGAGGTCATATGAGGCAAATGTATCCTTGCAAGTTCCTCCCCTGTGGTTTGAAATTATCCAACCAAGCAACAAGAAACCCCCTCAACTGTCAAAGTCAACTGTTAAGAGGAAGGGTAGGTTGTGTGGCTTGCATATTAATGGTGCATTGCATTTGGCACTTTAAAAATCAGGGGCTGCAGAAAAGATCCAGGAAAATGATTCAGAACCTGGAGAACATCCTTTGTACTGAGGTTCTCAAGAGATGCTCGTATTTGCTTGAAAGGATTTAGAGGAAAAGAAAACAATTTTAAAAAGCTGGGAAATTGAGAGGAAAAACGAGGTAGCAAATACAGTACAGAAAGGCATAATCAGAAACTAAAAATTGGAAATGGAAATAAGATTATTTGAATGTGACGATGCCATTTAATTTGATGCAATTTATGGGTGTAATACTCTTAAAAGTGGGTAAATGATAATGATTCGGTGACTTTGAATGCACTGAAAGTATGGACTGAATTAAATGCAGACAGTGATGTTGAAAAGAATTGTCATTTGTATTGCAAAGTTTTGCCATGATACGATAGTTATATAAGACAGTAATTACATTATCATGCTTCCCTCCCTACCCTTAAGGTCTTCACCTTTTACAAGTTTGATGAAGAAGGGAAAATCATTTTAAATTGCAGGAACTATCATAAAATACTTGTTTTCTAACTTCTGAATATTTAAGTTTAAAAAAATCAGACAATGTTCACATTTTTGCATGCATTAAGATACACAAATCAAAACAGCAACAGACCAGGGATGAAAACTATGCAGAGAAAACATTAAGTATTCAGCATTACCTTTTAAATCTCTGTAGGCAAATTGTTTCATGTCAACCTGCTGAATTACAGTTGTGCATAAAATTCTGCCTGATTTTTTTCCTTCAGTTTGGTTTTCTCCATACCCCAAAGTCCACTGACTATCACTCCTCCCCTGTGATACATGCTTAGGCACTATGGTAGGGCAGTCTGCCAGCTTTTAAAAGATTTACAACACCAAAAATATACTCCTCCTTGCTACTTGACACACTTAGCAGAAAAACACTACTCTGACAGGGACATTTTAGTTTAAAAATAACATTTTTAACAACCTTCTGCTCACATCTATCCATCACATTACACCCTTTTCCATTGTGAATAGTCTCACAATGCTCAATGCGTTGTGTATTATTTATCTAAAGAATAAAATCGTTGACTTGTGGAAAAAGTTTCAAGATGCTAGACTTGGAGATTGTGAGGACTAATGCCTTTCAATTGAGGTTATAGCTGTGCTGGCAAGACTAAACTTGTAATCGGTCTGTGGCGTTACTGTGTGGCTTTAACAGATGTATCGTTTCCTTGTAGCATGCAGAGGACCAAGGGGGTTTTTTTTCATACTTTGACCTTACTAATGTGTGTGCTGCTGCTGTAATTAAAAGAACATGGGCTGTGTGCTCTATCTGCCAGTCAAGTTTTCAAGCACTTCACTGGTACAATGTAGTCTTGCAAGTGTTTTTGATCATCTGTCTGCTAAATGAAAGGTTTGGAAGAACAGCAGGAGAAACTGTTCTGAAGTGCTGTTCCCAATCTGGGCTTTTGGAGTAAGGGTTAAAAACCTGAATCATCAGCACATTGTATTCATAACAGGGTATTTACGCCGTTTCATGTATTTTTAGAATGTACAAACACCTCTTAACCTGAGGGAGAAGAGCATTTCTTTTGTAATTTCAAGCTAGGAAAGATGCCATTATTATTTAAACAGTTGCAGTGCTCTGATTTGGTACAGCAGGTTACTGAAGACTTCTGTACTTTTTTAAAAGCCATTTTGGTGGGCATCGCTTGTCTCGTGCAGTTCCAGCACCAGTTGAAGTTCATCAGAGTTTCTGTTTCTCTGGTGCTGCATAAGCATTCCTGCCCTTTCTCTTGCCCTGGGTACTAGCATTCATCCAGGTTGTGGTGTAGTAGTTGAAAAAAATATATCTGCAGAAAAGTAATTTTGTAAAAGAAACTTTCACTGGACATTTTAGCACAAGTCAATTGTTTCACCACAGTCGCTTTCCACCTTCTGCTGGCAATAGCGTTCCTGCAGTCAGCTGAGGCTGGAAATCTGTCTGGTTGAAATCAAACCCTGGAAAACAAAAGACTGCTTTTCAACCTAATCCTCTGTCTGAGAAGTCACACAAGTGCTTTTGTCAGCAGGGAGGAGTGTGTGGCAGAGGACTGAAGGGAGGGTGGGATTCTGTGTTCGGAGGCAGCAAGCTGTTTGGGTGGTTTGGCTGCAATCACCACTACACCACACCCCGAGGAAGGTCTCCATTGTCTTCTTCCAGCTGTTGCTGTGCTGGCTCAGGAGGTTCCTGCTCCTGGTGTCTTGGTACCAGCTCTTCAGATCTGACAGCTAATGGTGTGATTGAGCCTTTACACGAGTCATCCAAAGCTTATCTTCAGCTGAGCCAGTAATGGGTCACTGTTGCTGAAAGAGGCATGTCTTGCTTCTGTGTCTCCTCTCCTCCTGCCTGTGTGATGCATCCCCATCATTCTTCTGACTCTTATGCTCGTTGGAGCCATCCATGAGCCTCCTCAGTTCATTACATGACGGGAAACAAACTTTCCTTTCTTGAAGAGGGTAATGGGCACTCTTTTGCTGCTATTGGAGTTCCATATGTGGAAGAGGATGATGATACAGCCAAGCAGGAGCATGGCAGTACAACTTTAGGTTGAACTTTTAGGTTGGCTCGATTAATTTTGTGAAACCATCCCTCAGATTTAAGTTCTTCAACTCAGTGCAGCTGACCTTGACTCAAATGAGCTGCAGAGCAGCCGTGCCAGCTACTCAGCAGATCAAGCGGGCTGTCAAGGACAAGCATGCCCTTGGATGGTGCTGGGTTTGGGTGGTAACCTCACCGAGTATATGTGCCAGCGCATATCTCCACTCAGGGTGGGGAATTGTTCTTTACAGTGGTTGAAGAAGCTATGGAAATTTTGTTAGTAAAATGGACATCGCAAGGTTTGATTATAAGGGATTATGTAGCGACTTTTACCTTTTAATTTAAGAGACTGAAATGTGGAGCTTCAGAACAGAAAGTGTTGGGCAATGTGATTTTTCAGATTGCTGTTATTTTTCAGAAATCATTATAAAGGGTTAATTCTAAAGAGTTTTGATTTTTTTTTTTTTTCATTTTAATCCGGTCTTTTATTAATTGGGGATTTTTTAATTAAACTGAAAATTCAGTTAAGAATGTTTTAAATTAGAATGTAACTGTAAACTTCACAGGAACTACCCTGATTTTATTCAACAGATAGACACTACATAGCATGCAACAAGTGGTGTTTAGGGCACTGGACTAGGAAAGGGAAGGTGAGCTTGGGAATTGCCATAAGCTCAGGATGGAGCTGAGTCTTCCTCAACAGGGGCTGCTCTGTCTGTGAAGATGTCTGGTGTTATTTTTGTTTTGTTTTGTTTTGTTTTTCTCCAGATGCACTTAAAATGGCAGAATGCTTGTGCTTTAGGAGGAACTTAGGTGTTTCAGCTGGTGGGATGGGATCCAGCTACAATTGCAGTGTTTACGTACTGCCCTGTGCTAGGAGCAGATGCAGAGCTCAGCCCTGCAGCCACTGTATGAGCCCAGGAGGGACTCAAGACCTCGAAGACTGAGAAGTTTGTAATCTGTATAGCCAGACCAGAGAGATACAGAGCAGATAACACAGCTGGCAGGAGAGGAAATGATTTTAAAATCTCTAATATTATTTAAAGACCAGAGTCTTCTCTGTTTGAAATGTTAATTTATTCCAGTTTAAGGTACTCTTTTAAAAAACAGAATGGTTTTGCAGGGGACAGGAAGGCAGTTCTAGCTTAGTCCTGTGGGGACCCACTGACATGCTTTTTTCTGGAATGAGAGTAACGCCTGTTGCCTTGGGAAGATGCGTGCTTGTTCAGTGCTTGCTTTGCCTGGTGTGAATGTCAGTAAGAACAGGGGTTTGCTCTGGTGGTGGCTTTTTATTGGTACCTGGTTAAGTCCCGTCTTATATATATGAAGAAGTAAAGGAAAATCCCAAACAAGACTGTCAACCACTAGCAAAGTAGGCTTTTAACAAAAAATACATTATTTGAGTGCGAATACACTTTATTTTTATACAAAGTTGTTTTAGTATACAAAATTTTATTATCATGCAAAATCATTTCTATTCATACCTAAACAATACATTTTTCTTAAAAAATCAGATTACAGATGTAGTTAATGGGGTTTTGGTCCTATGTGTCTGCTCGTCATTCTGTGACTTTTCTCCCTACCCCATTACCTGTCTCAAACTCTTCCAGCAGAAAGTGTGTGTTTCAAAAGTAAAATTTACTTAAAGCTTTAGAATAAAGAAAATAAAATCCCTACTATTCAAAGGAGTCTTTAAGCAGTTTCAGAAATGAAACTGAAGAATGTGCAGAACAAACTCTTTATAAGCATGTCAGTTGTAAGCTTATTGCCATGACATTATCTTATGTCATTCACATCTGAGCTTGAACTTAAAGGACTGTTAAATGACTGAACTGGGGTTTTATCCTGTGAAGCATTTAAGGTATGTAACTTCACATAGAATTGCTTAGGAGCATAATACTGATGATACTTTAAATTAGAAGTTGACTTGTGTATTAATTTTAGAATAAACATACGCATTTGTCATGTGAAATACTATTTTAATTTGGTCTTTTTTTTAATGCAGGTTTGTTGTTGAAGGTCATATTCCATATTTGAATGTTTTTCAGCATTTCCCAGAGAAGATGAGATTACGTGGACTTGATCTTAAGATCTTTTGTGTAGAGGTAATTTTTTTTCTTAAAGGAAAAGATTTTAAAAAACCTACTAAAAACTAGTTATCTTGTGGTATTTTAATTTTTTTTGCCAGAGTACTAATAAATTGATTAAATCTACTCTTACCTTGTAGAGTTCATGTTTCGAATTATTGGAGCCTGTGCAGAAACCAGTATGCTCTGTGACTCTTGAGTGCTTTAATTTTTAGCCAGTCTTATTAAGCTGATTACCTAGGTTAAAATGAAATCAGTAAGTACTTGTGGAGGAACAGGTATTCAGAACTGTTCTTGGAACAAATAGGATTTGGCTTCATGTCTAAGGGCAATACATTATCCTGTTTGGTGCTTATTTAAAATATCTTTTGGTTGTTTTTTTTTTTTTAATTCCATATTCTTTTCATAAAATGGGATTTAGATGGTATCTCTTGTTCTGTTTCTTGTTGTACTTGTTGAAATACATCAAACCTAAAATCTGCATAAGGGGTTACCGCCCTTTTAGAAGCTCAGTAGTGATGGACAGTCTTGAAATCCACATTTCCCCTATTTAAGGTTATTGTGTATTGTAGTAATTGTTGCCCATTGGTGTTTGTGTTGCCTAAAAGAATTTTTGAAGTGTGCATGGATTTTTTGAAGTGTGCATATAAAATCTTAGCCTTTAGGAGCAGAAACTTGCAATTCTACTAACATGAAAAGCTGGGTTCTGGGCTGCCAAAAGGTGTTTGTAGCCCAGGCCCTCAGTGATGATGTTGTGAGTAATGTTACCAGGCTCCAAAATATAGCTTATATTCAGCAGGCCATGAGTAATCAGAAGCTAATCTGTAGCTTTTTTTTTTTTTTAAATATACATATATATACACACTATTGCTATCCTGTCTAGCTAAATATTAATAATCTCAGCTTTTAAAACTCAGGGGATAAATTGAATATAAAAATTTCTTGATTTCTTTTTCTTAGATCTTTCCTTAATAGTAAAGATACATTAAATTGAAAGGTGAGTGTGAACTGTTGGGGTTTTTTTAAGCTCTGAGTTCTCAGTCTCTTTGTCATTCTTGGCCTCCATCCTTTGGAGTTGTTTTTGTCTCTCAGAAATGGTTGCATAGAACTTTGTATTCAGGCCTGACTAAATAAAATATCCCCTCCCTTTATCCTACCAATCTCACAGATAAAATTTTTGTATGAATTGCAGCTGTAAAACTTCTGCTATGTCTCAGAGTGGGAGATCTGGTTTGCAGAGGGGAGATGGCAGTTGCCCTTGGAGGATCCTAATGCTTTCTTTTGGGACAGAGCTGTTTCTGGCATGCAGTATGTTCTGGTGTCAATCCTGAAGATAATTTGATCCATCCCTATTAGTTTACTTTCTCCCAGAGCTGTCAGTTTGGATTACTCTCAACTGTCCCTCCATAAGCACACTTCCACCACAGATTGTAACGTGTCCTCAGGTGGGAGTGGGACTTCACAACTTGAGAGGCACAAGTTGGCCAATTTAATATTGCTCCACCTTTATATAAAAGAGGAAGTCTAACCACTTCACCCTCTGTCTGAAACACTGACATAGTGTATATGCACTTTACTTTTTATAACAAACCAGGGGAAAAAACCCAAATCTGGTATTTTTGTCTTAATATTGCCTATGATGAGTCTGTATCTAGTGTGGTGTGCTATTCAGCTTGAAGGAACTTGCTGATCTAAAAGCTGAATTGGTGTAAATTTTGACTTCTGTCTTGCTGGTCTATGACACTGACACCTGCACCCCTCACTTCTGAAGTGTAAGTTGACATACATACTAATCAGGTCACCTCTTAAACTTGTTTTCATGGAGATATATAGGTAAAGTTCTGTAAGCTTACTGTCTAGTTTGTTTTCCAGCCACTCCAATATTACTGTGGTGGTTTCTTTCTAGGAATATCTGTCCCTACTTTGTTCCTTTAGTAATGCAGCTGCAGGTTTATTTATTTCTAACATTTTTTACTACATCATACTGTCATTTTTGACATATGCCTTACTAGCTTTTTCCTGCACCTTATGTTTCAGAACTGATCTTGCTGCTCATTGCAGCACTGATATTACCAATAGCTTACTGTATCTAGTTTTGACATCTGAGTTTTGAGAATTTCAGGGGATGAGGTTATTGTCCTGGAGCAGGAAGTCAGATTGTATAATGCACCATCTGGAAAATGCAGCCTGCATTCTTTTCTCCTTGGTGTTCTGTATATAATATTCTGTAGACAATGGGATTTTGACTGCTAATAACCAGGCAGGTAAGATGTTCTAAGGCCATTATTTGTTGTTGTTTCAAGTCTGGTGAATACAAGCTGAAAACACGTCCAGCAATCTTGCTAAGTGGCAGGTCTATTCAGTATGTCTCCTTTTCACAGTGAGCAGCCTTTTAGTGCATTTCATTGTGTCCCATGCTTGTTTCCTGCTGCCCAAATTTGAATCAAGAAATAGTTATGTCATAGTAGCTTGACGGATTTGAAACCATGCTAAGTACCATTTTGTCAGTAAAGTAGAGATGAATCCTAACTTGATAAGGCTTATCTTACATAAAAACATTCTCAGTGCCTTAAAGTTTGTTTTTTTCAGTAACAACTTCCAGATACCGAAAATGCTGAAGTTGTACAAGGTTGAATTTTTTATTGCTTTAAAAAAAGAAATGCAACAGTTATTCCAAGGTGAGTGATATCTACTGTCTTTCTGCGTGGTAACGTGTATGTGTACATGCACAAGGGTATGCCTCGTCCTTGAGTAGGAGTATTTCATAGGCAAGGAACACAACCAGTCTCGGGCTTCCCAGCTGATGAGCTCCTGTGCTGTGCAGCACAGGGATGGAGTCTGTATCACTGGCAATTCTTCGTGTCCCGGGTACAGTTCAGCAGTTAGAGGTGATTGCAGAGTCTGTCCTACACGGAGAGGCTGAGAGAGCTGGGACCACTCTTGCAGAGGAGAGAAGGCTGGGGGGGTTTCAGTAATGTGTATTAACACCTGACAGGAATCACAAGGTTGGAAAAGACCTTTAAGATCATCAAGTCCAACCGTTCCCGTCCTAAACTAAACCATATCCCTAAGTACTTCATCTACCCTTTTTTTAAACACACCCAGGGAAGGTGACTCAACCCCCTCCCTGGGCAGCCTGTTCCAGGCCCTGACAACTCTTTCAGTAAAAAATTTTTTCCTAACATCCAATCTAAACCTGCCCTGGCACAGCTTCATGCCATTCCCCCTTGTCCTATCACCTGTCACCTGGCTGAAGAGACCATCACCCACCTCTCCACAACCTTCCTTCAGGTCGTTGTAGGCAGTGATAAGGTCTCCCCTCAGCCTCCTCTTCTCCGGACTAAACATCCCCAGCTCCCTCAGCCACTCTTTCTGTGATTTGCCCTCCAGCCCCTTCACCAGCCTGGTTGCCCTTCTCTGGGAAGGAGTGGGAATGGGGTCAGGCTTTTGTGGAGGGACACAACAGGCACAAACTGAAATACAGGAAATTTAAACATACAACTTTTAAACTGTTAACCTGCCTGAACACTGGGGCAGGCTGCCCTGAGCCATTGCAGAGTCCGCATCTGTGAAGATGCACAAAACCTGACTGGACACAATCCTGAGCCACTTGCTGTTGTTGACCCTGCTTTGAGCAGAGGCGTTGGACTCGACAGTCTCCAGAGGTCCCTTCCAACCTCAAGTATGCAGTGATTCCAGTGGTATAGTATGCCTTGTATTCTATTTCACGTTTCCAGTGTAGGTGGAGATCAGCCCTTCATATTTCAGTAATGGAACAGCTAATAAGAAGGGCATAATTTTTCATTCTGCCCAAATAGAACTTTATTTAAACTAATTGCCACAAAATTTTATCATAACTGGACACCTCTGTCCAGAAGTCTGGGAGCTCTGGGTGTAACTGCCTCATAAATAAAGAGAAAAGGAGCCTCCACCTTTCTATATCATCTTTATTATGATGTATAACTGTTAGAAATATGTCAGGTCCTAGCTGGAGATAAGTACTACCTCACAAGTATTTTATGAAGGATAAAAGTACTTTATAAGAAATTGTGTTGTGTAAAAGGAGTTTTATTTTTCCATTGCTCTAAGTCTCTTTTCTAAGTCTTCCCTTCATTAGTCATCCTATTTATCCCTTCCTCTACTAAAATGATCTGTAGGTTAGAAGTTAGCCTTTGGTTTTACCTAAATGCGTGACCTGAGGTTTCACAGGGCAAATGACAGCAGATGCTCCTGCTTAGCTTTTAGCTCAGACGTTCGAAGTTGCCACCCAGTACTAGAGTAGAAAAGCAAATTTTCATCTTAACTCTGCAAAATTTCATTTTTCTACAAGAAGTATTCTTATTCCATTTGATCAAAACTTTTTTATGCATCAAGAAAGAATTTGATACTTCAGTTTTGGGATTTATGCTGTGGAGGAGATCAAACTGCAAATAGCAAGAAAACAAAGAACTTGTTTAACTACAGTAAATCCCTGCTGATCTTGAGGCTTGTGCCAGTAGCAAACGCTTCTTTGCTGAGCACAGTCATCTTTTCTCTTTTAGGTGGAGGTCATCTTTATTTCCTTTTTAATGCACAGGGTATTTAGAAGCCTGATAGTGTGGAGTTATATTTGTAAATTAGCAATAGTATATATAAAGTTCTGTGGCTAATTTGCTTCCAGCCAGTTTTATTTTTATTGATTGTTATCTGTCCTGCAGTGGGGGTGCAGACAGGGAAACATACTTAAGATACACATCCTCTATTTTACTTTGAGGAATTTACCTGTATCCTCATACAGGATTGATTGATGTATCCCTTTTCTTTTGAGCTACCAACAACTTCTCCTTGCCATAAATCTAGTTTTCTTTACATTTTTGACTCGGGACTGTACTCCTGGTTATTTTTTATGTAATTATTTTGTTTGTGCTTTAGTTATTCTGCTTTGCTGGCTCAAGACTAACTTTCATTGCTTTCTATAAAATGAGTTACTTGTTGGTGTATTTTACTCTTTATGCATTGTGGATTTTTTTTTTAATGTCCAAAAATACTTTTTTGTTTTGATTCTCACATTCTTAACACACACACGCACAAAGTTAAATGTAGCTGTATGTATAGGTAAGCAGGTCACTCCCATGGTTGTTGGGCAACTTCATTTACTAAAGTACTGAAGATAACAAACACGTCACTTTGGGGTATGTGCTGCGTGGAACAGGATAGGTGTAGTCTCATAAATATCTTTCAGATCCTGTTCTCAGGAGCTTTGGGAATGGTTGTCTTTTTAGATGCACAAGAATGCAGACTTGGCAAGGAGCCCTGTGTGTAACCTCAGAGAAGTTCCCTTCTCTCAATCTCTCCTGCAACTTTAAAATTAAACTCCTTTCTTCCCAGAGTTATTAAGAATATTATTTTTTTTTCTTCTTTTTTTTCCCCTCAGTGACGAGGAGGCTAGGAGAAAGTTGAGTTTGGTGTTAGATGAGTTCTGTTCAGAAATTGTCCACCAACCTGCCCATGAATACAAAAGGAATGGGTATTTATCAGATTATCCTTGCTGCTGCTTCTGCCCTGGAGTGGGGTCATAGAATGCCATCTCTATATGACCCTTTCTCTTTCTTTTTCATTTTTATTTTCTTAATCTTAGATGAAAGTAGGTGCATAATTCTAAGTCTGTCTGAAACTTTCTGTCTTCTGAGAAGGCTGCTGAATACTGCAGTGGAGACAGAGTGGGGTTGATATACCTGCTGTCTAGGAACCTGTATCTTAAAAACGCTTCCTTTTTTTGGTTATGGTTTAATGGCATTCCTCTGTGTCCTCCTCTGTGTATTTTGTGTGTTTGACTGGGGGGATTTTTTGTTTGCTTGTTTGGTTTTTTTAATATAATCCACTAATTATTGCTGCCTATAACAACAAATGTATTTATTTGACAGCTTTGACCTTGCAATGTGAGAAACTGAATATCCAGGTTACATTTTGGTTGTCTTGGTATATAGTTTTTTTTTTTCCTTTTACACATCCTACCTCCAACTTAGCTGTATTAACAGAAGCACTGTTCATTTGAATTCTCCACATAATTCACCCATTCCCATCACTAGGTGTCTTGATCCCTGCATAACTCCTACTGTTGCTTTTCAGGTTTTTCCATGATACGGAAGTGCCTTCTAAACTTCCAGCTGAGAAGATGGAAGATGTTAACATCTTCCTTACCTTTGCCTGCACTAAACTAAACACTTGAATGCATCCTGATAAAGTGATAGCCACATGTTGTGCTTGGCAGAAATCAGTGCTGTGGACAAGAGAGAAAGAATCATGATGCTCAAAAGCACATCTCAGTATTTTCTCCCCTGTCTTCCACCTAACTGAAAGGTCTCTTGTTTCTTCCTTCTCCCTGATCTCTTTTTTCTTTCAGGTTTACCTTTTTACATGAAAATGTTGCCTGTTTTTGTTTGTGTTACATTAGGCCAGTAGCTCTGGGCAGTTTAATAACAATTTATTTCATGCTCTGTAATGAACTGATGTTGGCTTTGATGGGAAGAGGAAGAGTTTAAAAAGAAGTATTTGCTGCCCTAAGTAAAGGTCTAATTCATCCAGGGTCTTCCTATTCATTAAAGTAACCATTTGAAGATGGTACCATAATGTATTTATAGACTGGAAAACTTGCTCTTTCGGGAATGTGCCACTTCAGTGTGGAGAGTTTATTCTGTAGGATGCTTTGGGTTTATTTTGAGTTGGAGGGGTGTATAGCTTGCACACATGTGTGCACACACAAACCCTTCCTAACTTGGATTATTGAATTTCTTTGCTCTTTTATTTGGGAATTGCTTTAATCATGGAGGTATGATAATTTTGCTCTACACTGTCTAGGAACTTTCTGATTCTTTGGTTTCTTCTCTTGCAGTATCCTGTAGCTTGTATTTTCTTTTGTTCCCCTCTTCTGCATCTATCGTGACTATTTGTTTTTTAAATGTTGCTTGATTTTATTCTTGGCACTTTGCACTCATACTGCTCTGCCACTAATCCTTCTGCACCCATCTTTCTATGTCAGCTTCAAACAAATCTCACTTCTGTTAAGGGTTGGAGAGATTTGATTTCTGACATGAATTTGCTGAGATTTTCCTCTGCTATCAAGGATGCTTCTGTTTTACTCCTTTGTTCTGCACGCTTTGATTTCCAGCAGAACAGCTCTTGAGCTTTGACTATAATTATGAGTTACAGTCTTCCAGTGAGATTTTATGACTTGAGGTTTGTGGGGTTTTTTGGTTCCCCTTTAGATACCCATAAAGAAGGAAGAATGTTTTTCAGAGCAGCAAAACCCGTAGATTGTGCTGTCTGCCCTGTGAGAGCAGGAGATTCAGTCATCTCTCTCCTCCCCTGACCTCGTGAAGGTTGCTTGACTGACAGGATATTTTTAGCTTCCATTTTTCCCATTGCCATTGTATTATTTTGTTCAGGATCCGTGCCAAGCTAATCATTCTAGAGTTCCTGAATCTCCCCTTTTGCATTTTTTTAAATACTGCATATTAATGTGGAGAGTCCTTTGATGTTTAGAATTTCCTAAGATTATTTAAAAAACAACATTTGTGTTTCAGAGAGCTCAGTTATTTCCTTGAAGCTTCTTGTGTGTGAATTTTCTGGGCCTCTCCTTTGTGAAATACAAAGTTCTATCAGATCCTGGTTTGCTTCTTTGCAGACATAATTCTTCTCTTCTTGACATATTACTTTAATGGGATGGATTCCTTTTCTTTTTCTAGTTACAGAACAATCTTACTTTTTGTTAATATTTGTTTCATGGCTTACCCATTTACCTGTGGCATTGAAATTCAAGGGTTTGGGTTGTTTGGGGTTTTCTTGTTTGTTTGGGGTTTTCTTGTTTGGGGTTTTCTTGTTTGTTTGGGGTTTTCTTGTTTGTTTGGGGTTTTCTTGTTTGTTTGGGGTTTTCTTGTTTGTTTGTTTTTTAGCTTCCCTGCTGTTTATGGCTTAGTCAGTTTTATGTCTTGTCTTACTGCAGATTATCTGTGGACAATTTCTTGCCTTTTTTTAACCAGATCACCCCTGAGCACCATGCAATCAGATCTCCCCTCTGCTTCAAAAGAGGGATCTTTTATTTGTGGTTTTCCCTTTATCCCATTATCCCACAGTAAAAAGAGGGAAATGACGGACTTGTCTGGGAGTGTAGTGACCTACCAGGACTGTATTTGGAGAGGTCTAAGGCATGTGCTGCCTCATCTAGGAGCTATATTTTGTATAGTTTCCTGTTTGAGGACAAAGTTTAATCCTGGATTTGTGTCCTTGTGCAGTATTACCCAGTGCGGGACTTGTCTCCCGCATTCAAAGTGATGCTGTACTATTAGTCGTTTATGTTACAGCTTGGTTAAATGTTGCTGAGTTTTACTGTGACAGGAAGGTTGAAGATACCAAACCTCAGATTCAGCCCCTCTTTCTGATTCCCTTTGTTTCAGGCAACATTAGAGTTGGAATACAGTTACTCATAGTTGCGCTGTGTAAACGTTTTGTCCCTTGTGACCATCTAACAACTCAGTTGCTCGATAGAAACTGGTTTGAATTAAATGGGGACGTGCCACAAAAATGTATTTGAATCAATTCAGCATTGTTCAAGCATAGTAAAAGCCATTTTGTTTTGTAAATTTAGCTGACAAGTTTAAGTAGTTTAAGACGCCTCCTGATTTTGATTTCCCTGTGAATGTTGGGGGCAGAAGAACTGTCAGGTAGCCTGGAGGAAAACATAAAATTGGAGGGTTTCTCATGGCTTGAGAAAAGATGATTGCTCAATATTTTTATGATTACCTGCTATATACAAACCAAAACTAGGACCAAGTCCTAGCCTTCAGCTTTTGAGGCTAATGGCTTGATTTTGGAAGTAGTTTGGCATTCAGTCCTCATAAACTTCTAATCATCTCTGCCAGCTTGTTTTGATGTGTGAGGGGGTTCATGTAATTTATGCTGCTAGGATTAGTTGAATAATTTGGGCTATGTTCTGACCAGAAGTAGCATCAGCATTACAGGTGTCTCAGAAGCTGATTTGTTGAATTTACAGTACTGAACAACACGTGGAAACCGTCTCTGACATGTAAGTGTACCACTTGACTTACATTAGAAAAACTTGTTCGAGTTTTCTTGTTAGATACTTTGAGCTGCTGCTGCTCTGTTTGGTTTCCTTCGGTCAGGAGCGTAGCACAAATTGATAAAATATTTTACTGTGTTTGAAGTGCCTAAACTTAAACAGATAGGATCTTCCTTGGGAGGCTTTGAAAAGTAGCTACCTCTCTCACTTACTGAGAGCATTTTCATTAGATAACTTAAACGTAGATACTGAAGAAGCATAGATAGAGATTAGCAGAGGAACTGTTATCAGAGTATTGATGCTTCTTGCCTACGCTCTGTTCTTTTCCTGGAGGGCTGGGCAAGCTCGTAGAGTTTGCACGCTGCTTTCACTCATGGTGGTAACTGTTCCCACCTTGCACTGAGAACAAAGCCAAAGTACTTCTTCATCATTCTTTTAAATACAGAAAAAACTAGTATCTTCTCACACAGTAAAGTAGACGAGCGGAGAACTTTATTGCAGCACAGGGAAGAGTGAGGTCTGTACTCAAACCTTGAGGTGCTCAGGGAAGAGCACGATGTCTGTGAGGATGATGTGACTTGGGAATGGCTGTCCAGCACACTGCTCATACCTGCTTTTCTCCAAACACAGAGCCAGGGGCTAGATACTCTAGGTAAACGCTAAGCATGTATGGCATAAGATTATTATACAAAGCTGTAATATTGACCTCCGAAGATCCTGAGAAATTTCATGATGACTATTTATAGCGTTGCTAAAAATAAGGGTGTTTGTCCTGCTCTTCAGGCTAATGCCTGCCTCGGGTTGCTGGTATTATTCCTTGATTTGTACCCCAGACTGGCTGCAGCTTGGCCAAGTGCTTTTATACAGCAACAGTATTTCATTGCTTGTCATTGTTTTATATCAAAGATGCTATTTATGGTACTATAATTTCATTAACTTAAGCAGAAAGGTTAGCATTTGTTTCATTACAGAGTTTGGGTATATGAATAGAAGTTTATAAACCTGACAGTATTTCTTAAGTGCTCATGTTTCTTTGGTTGTGGGTGTGGATTTAGTTTCCTAATTATAGTACTCTTCTAGGAGGGGCAGATGAAGTGAATCACTGTTCTAGGGCTTTATGTTTTTCGTCCCACTGCCTAAGGAGGGATGAAATTCCTCTCTAAACTTTTGTATTCCGAATATTGCGTGAGGTCACTGTACTGAAGTTGTTAGTGTTGAAGTGATTTCTACCATCCTGGTGACTGCTTTGGTATTGCTAATTTGATAGGTGACAACAGTGCATTCTCCAAACTGACAGTAGTGTTTTGAATGCTGAAATGTTAAATCTTATTTTCTCGTCTGAAGGTGGTTTTTTAATTAAAATGGTCTGCTGACCATTTTTGATGAGTAAACCCTGTAGGAAAATGTAAATTATGTATCATTGATGCAAGGAAAGACTACCAACACTGGCAGAAGCAATTTTGAAAGAAGAGTGACAATTTTAAACAGAAAAATCTCACTATAAACAAAAACATGCCTACAAGTTGCTTAGTCTTACTCATTCTATTCAGTCTTGGTTTTTCACTTTTATTCTCTTCTTTCTTGATAAAATTCTTAACCCTGTGTTATAAACAGTTTGGAACAATGCTTGAAAAAATAGTACCTTCTTGATCGGATTTTTGGGGATGAGCAAACCTTCCCCATTCTGCATGAACTGAAATACATCATCTCTGAGCTTCACAGGTATGAGAATACAGATGGAGCAAATGCAGCTTGGATTTTCTCAAATTTTCTTCCTTCTAACAGTTGACTTTAAAACGTATCTTGAGTCTATTGGGAGCAAATAGTAGTAAGTAAAGAAAAATTGAGTGGGAAGGAGAAGGCCTTAAAAGACAGATACAGTGCAGATTTGGGGGGGTTTGTATGACATTGTTACAGTAGGTAAGTATTACACATTAGTTTTGGGGTTTCTTTTTTTTAAAAAAAGATTATCATACATTGACCCATGAGCTGCTATTAAAACACACAGAGATACTTTTATTTTTTGCCCCCACTAATGTCTGTTTGGTGTCCAAGCACACCACAAGGTACATGTCAATCAACAGATTTGTCTGTGCTGCTGTGTTTCTTAAACAGAAAGTGATTTTAGTATTTATTTTTATTTTTCCAATACAGATTGTAGCATTCTCTGAAAGCTGGTGTTATCAATGCTGTTATGTTCATGTACCAGCCTTAAATAAATATCTGTGTGATCTTAATGATACAGCTTTCTGAAATCCCTTCATGATGCTGTTTTCAAACACACAGTTGTAGTCTAAAACTCCTGGCTTCTAATAAAGGAACAGGGATCAAAACAACTTTATATTAATGTATAAATCTGTCATGCACCCATATCTTAAATACTATATGGAATTCTGGTTGGGTGTTTTTGGTTTTCTTAGCCTCCCTCTTCACAAATATACAGAAGAACAAAGGGGTACTGAGAATCACAGCAAGGATCATCAAATGCAGGGACAAATATCCTACCAGAAACAATTAATGTTATCTACTTACCTTTGAACCTAAAGAAGAGGTGACTAAGAGGAAGGGAGATGTGGCGATAGTTTGTGGAACATCTTTAGGTGGCGACTGTTCAGTGTCTCTTCCAAGACAGGATTGGGAGAGGTTGCTGATCTGCAGGTTCAGAATCAAGGAACAACAGATATGGCTTCATACATTTTGTGGGTAACTTGTGAAACTCCTCGTCTTAGAATGTTCTGGATGTTAAAACAGCCAGGTAATGACTGGACAAAAGCCATGAAGGAAAAGGCATTTGGAACTAAAAAAATAGAGAGATCTCACTGCTGATTCAGTCACAGATGATGTAAAGCTGGATAGATACTTGGTAAAGGGTCATCGTGGCTTCCTTGGTTCTTAAATTCTTCCCTACACATCTCTTGCTCACTGCTGGATGCAAGGCTGAATATATTTTTTTTGGATTGATGTGGTACAGCTACTCTTGTTTTTTGTTCCAGGGTTTCAGTTAGTTAGGGTTTCGCTTTGTGGTTTTTGTGTTCTGCAGAGACTTTTTTTAAGATCATAAAACTTCATTTTTCATTAACTAGTTATCTTGGAACAAGTCTTTTTTTTTTAAGTCATAGTTCAAGCCTTTAAGTTAGGTGGACTAAATACCATCCTTTAAAGTTTCAGATTTAGAGATCTCGGGATGTTTCTTATTCAACTTGAAAAAGGTTGAGCAATGATTAAATGGTAAAAGTATGCAAAATTGTTGCTTAAAGGGGGTATCTCTGGCCCCTGGTAAAGAATCCTAAGCAATGAAAACTATCATTTTCTTAAGCAATAGCTTCATTTTCTAAAATAGAGATTTTGCATGTTTGTATTTTTCTAGTGATCTTTTGTTTGTTTTGGTGGAGGAGCTAAAGGAATTGTTTAAAACCTCACAGTCTAGAGTTTCTTACTTGAGTAGTAGTAGTGATGATCCCAGCGCTACAAGGAAGAAGGAACACTTGCAAGAAGTCTGGCCTAGCAATGTGGCAAGAGGAGAAACGTGAAAAGCCATGAAAGAGTAATTCCAGGTCATGGGGGAGCCATCCTTGAATAGCAGAGACGGCAGCTTAAAGGGTTTTGCACTGTACCCATAATATTTCTAAACAGCCTTCAGTCCTGTGTGAGTCTCTTTTGGCCCTAAAAGTTAGCATAGCTCTTGGATTTGTGAATAGATTAAGCTAATACTGTCATCTTTTCATGTCTTTGAATAGCGATTAAGGTTTTAATGTTAAGCATTTGGAATTTAAGAATTACTGGAATGAGTTTGGGTTTAGCTGAGACCGGTGTCTAAGTGTGCTAGGGTGTAGCCATTAATCATTGCATCTCGTATTGTTTCTAAACCAAGATAGCGTCCTAGTTTAGCCTGTGGAAAATAATGAGCTGCTCCATGTGTCTTTTCCTGTTCTTTATTGAACGTGGGAGCTTAAGCCTGCTAGTGGGTGCTGTGTATAGCCAGCACAGTTGCAGAGTATTTGGTTCTTTCTCTTCTCTCCACGCTGGCCATTGCACCCTGTCACGCGACGGGGCCTTCAGGGCCTTCAGCATCCCCAGCGGCCGCTCCTCCAGGGCCGGGCTCTCAGGGGTGGTGTTCTGCTGCTCTGTCACAAGGTGGAAAACTGGGACAAAGAGACCTGCCTGAGGCAACGGGGTGGGCTTGTGGCACCATTATGAGGAAACCTGAAGATTTCCTAAATCCTGTAAAGTTATCCCCATGTTTATTTGTTTTTTTGCACACTGGCTTTTCAAGAGGATTTCATATAATTTAATAATCTGCTACTGGCTAATACCCATGTCTTCGAGTCATCATGTGTTTCATAGGAAACTTGTTTGGATTATCTTACACTCCAGGTTTTGGTGGATTGCATATTTATATTTTAGTTTGGGTCTGATTCAAAGTAATTCCTGACTAAATCTATTAATAAACTCATGAATGAAGGTCAAAATGTTTGCTATGTTTTCCCCCAGAGTGCTCAGACTGGAATGAAAATGGCTTTCTGCTTCCCTGGAAAGTGTACCCACCAGACTGGCTTTTAGACAGGTTCCTCTGTTTGCTGAGGTCCTTTTCTAAATCATTCAAGGTCTGATGTGTAAGAGCCTTTTTTCCTGACTAAAATTTGGATGAGCTTAATTGCCATATGATTTATTACCTTCTTTTTTTTTTTTTAAATGGTAACTATTTAAAGAATTCAAATGAAGACAGAAGCCGGTCATTCTTGTTTTTGGTTTGGTTTGTTTTTTAAAATCTTCCAAGAGGCATAAAATTCTAGCTGTACAAATTCTGCTAATCAGCTGTGCTGCTTTTACCTTCCAAAACAAGCAGTGATTCCTTCTTTAGTCTACTGGTGTTTTGAGACGCCTTGTAATCTTAGTTTTGTTGGGGGTGGGTGTCTTTGTGGGATCATTTCTTTTCTAACTCTGTGTTTTTCTGTGCATTTTAACAGGTGCACACAGTACTTGTTCAGGATAGAAAATAGTGCAGAATGAAAAGAAGCAAGGGTGAGGCTTTTATTTGAAAGAAAAAAAAAAGCTGAGGAGGAAGTTCACTGCTGAAAGGGTTATTGTAATCAAGTTTATCATGGGAGCTTGCTGTTGTGTAACAGAAACTCTAGCTTGTCCATACCTGTCTTGAAGCATTACTTAATGAAGAAAGAAAACAAACCTATCAAAATATTTATGAAATTCAATAAAATTTGTTCCCAAACTCTTACATTTCAATACATTATGACAGTTCAGCTCTTTACTAGATTGCTCTCTCCATTTGTAGAAAGACTGCATTTTTCAGAAGAGTGATAGTTGCCAGAGTTAGCTTGTGACTGTGAACAGGCTAATGCTCAAGCACGTGTCTCCATTGGTTTAATAATATTGGAACTTATTTATTCAAAAAACAACTTTAGCCAGGAATCATGTAATAACCAAAGTGTCTTCCTCTGAAAGTAGCACGTTAGAAGGTCTGCGATGCATCAAATGAAATTCTTTCTTTTTTTTTCCCTAGTAAAGGAGGACATGTGTACTGGATGTCCAGTTAACTTTTTCTCTTCTGTTAGGGGTTATTGCCTTGTCCACGTGCCATCTTGAATTGTTTGGTAAAAACATGCCTGTGTTGATTCAAGGCAGTTTAGTATCCTAGCACACCTAGATTTTCTTCCTCTTAGAAATGTATAAACATTGTTTATTGAGTCATCTTTTAAAATTAATCTTTTTTCTATACAAATATCCTTCTCCTTTCTTCTGTGACAATGATCGGGGTAATTTGGGATTTTAAGATGCAGTAGCTGTTTCAGCAGAAACAATTGCAAAAGGAGAGAGCAAGAGAGAGGCTGTCAGTGTGATGGCTACTCTTAGAATTTTCAAATGGTATCTTGACCTTTTTTCCTTTTTTCCTCTGCCCATGCATTGCCAGCAGATAACTTTGTTAACCTGTTTGTCTTCAAGGTGGACAAATTTATTTCATTTTCCTGGCTTAACCTCTCAGTTATGCTTTCTGCTTGACTGCAGGCTTGTAAAGCAGCAGCTTCACTTGTGTGCTTGGTCTCTCTATGTCTTTTTTTCTATTGGAAGAAGCCTCAGGAGCTGCGTATTTCTTAGCAGTTATCTAGATGGGGTTGTAGCAGTTTCACCCGTCTTTGTTCTTCTTCTCTTTTGGTTCCCTTTTAATAATTCCAGGCACACCCTCTCGCTGTTACATCAGCATCTGTATGTGATTCATGGATATCAGGGTTTGAAGAAATGTATCTGCTCCTTTAGTTGGCATAAAAATGGCTGTAAATGGCTGTGCCGAGTCAGGCTCGAGGTTCCTTGAATCTTGTCTCCTGTTTCTGACGGTGACTCGGGGAAGGATGTAGGCTGCAATGGCTCTCCCAGTATGCTTTCACAGTCCCCAGCAATTATTTCTCTACAGCAGTGGTAACTGTGCTTATGACGTTCGAGATGGTTTGGGTTGGAAGGGGCCTTTTAAAGATTCCCTTTAAACATTCCTTACGTCTTCTTTTATATACACTGTGCTTTGGCAAAGGTGGCATTCATGAAGACAGCCTGCAGAATCTCCATGTGCCACAGAGCAGACTACATTAGGTTTTTTCCAGCTACGTTAGCTGGCAAAAAAATTTTAGTGACTGTTGTTTATTTTCTAAAGTTTATATTGATAATAATACGCAGTGTTAAAGCACATCTGATTCGTGTGTCATGACTGTCGCATTGCTTTGCTGTGGTTCCAGGTGGGATAGTGCTAGTCCCTGAGAAGTGGATAGAGGCTAGACAAGGATGGAGGAAAAAGTAACTTAAAAAATATACATCAGTGAGATTTGTTGGCGTGGGTTTGTATGGGCCAGATCGGTGGTACTGTGAGAGTACACAAAAAACGTGGGGGGGAATATAATCTTTAGTAATCTTGGAGTTTGAGCTTGCTGACCACGTTAAAGATCGTAACAATTGGTTCACAAGGTCATTTCATTCAGTTTATAATACTAATTCTGTAATATTAATCTGGGTGTAAATTTCACATCTGATACAGTTATTGTCTTTACTGTGAGTTCTTTTATGTAAGCTGCATGCACTGTGCCTGGCATCATCCCACATCATGCTTTGGCTGCAGACAAACAGATATATCTGAACCAGTTGAGCAGCAGGAGCAGAGTAAGGTGAATAGAGCACAGAACTGCTGTGTTCGTTCTTCATTCACTCCAAAGCTAGTTGGGAGTTCCTGGCAATATGTGTTTCAATGCAGACCACGTTCAGAGATGCTTTCACGTGTTAAGGCATCAACTTGATTTATTATTTGTGCAATAAATATACTTTGATTTATTAACATGTCTTGCTTTATGCAAGGACTGAACCAAAATTCAGGATTGTGTTGTTAAAAAACCCTTTTCCAACCCTCCTAACCTGATGTTTCTCAAATCTTCAAATTAAATTGCTTTCTTAGTCCAGCTCCTGAGAAGTCTGGTATACTCTTTTTCAAACTTTTTCATCCCAGGGTTGACTTGGTCATCTTAAAAGTGATGAAGCCTGGCTGTTTTTAGATAATTCCAGGCATATCCAAACTCTTAAGTGTCAGAGATTCCCCAGAGACCTACAGAAAGCCAGTAGTGAGAAAGTAAAGTGCTGGAGAGGAGGATGGAGAGGGGAAAATATAAAAGGGAGAACTGAATAGGACAGGGGGCAATGGGTGCAAGGTGGAGCATAGGAAGTCCCATGTGAATGTAAGGAGAAACTTTCACTGTGAGGGTGACAGAGCACTGGCACAGGCTGCCCAGAGAGGCTGTGCAGTCTCCTTCTCTGAAGATATTCAAACCCACCTGGATGTGTTCCTGTGTGATTTAGTCTAGGTGATCCTGCTCTGGCAGGGGGGTTGGACTAGATGAATTTTGAAGGTCCCTTCCGACTCCTAACGTTCTGTGATTCTGTGAACACAGCTCTATAATTCGTTGTTTTCAGAAAGTGTAAAACATTATCAACAATAAAATAAACTCAACTGTGAATATGTAAGTAATAGTTGCTGGGATATTGTTCTGATACAGAAGAAAAAGGCCCTGTACAGTCATCTAAGAAGAGAGTCAGTCAGACCGCGTTTAAACGAGAAGCTATGGAGCCTGTGAATGAGTCTAGAAAGCCAGCTGGTGTATACTGTTCTCTACTTGTTGATCAGCAACATTGTGATACTGTCCAAACAAGCAGGAGAGGCTGCAATCTTGGCTTAACCCAAAACAATTACCTGTTACTGTGATCTGATTATCATGCTAATAGTTTGGCTCATCTGGTTCTGAAAACCAGCTTGCTGTTTTCTAACATGGGTGAAAAATTCCATGTAACTTTTAAATTGCTTGCCTTTATCTTTCAATAGTATAATGAATATTTACCATCATGAAGATCTTGTTCTAGACACTTCTTCACCATCTCAGTAGTGTGTATTTTGTCCTCCTATGTCTAGTTGAAGATGGGGGAGGAAGAAAAAAAAAAT
Organism: Porphyrio hochstetteri; assembly: GCA_020800305.1. Classification (NCBI taxonomy): domain Eukaryota; kingdom Metazoa; phylum Chordata; class Aves; order Gruiformes; family Rallidae; genus Porphyrio; species Porphyrio hochstetteri. The sequence goes on from CM036907.1 coordinate 109,779,600, forward strand.
TCCGAAGTAGTGCTCATCATTCCTACTGCTTTCTGGAGAAGACCTGAAGTCACTGTATTTGTCATGTGTGGGAAGAAGATACAAAGGCTTTAAAGACAAAAATAGTTAAGAAGAGTTCATGGTAACCTCTGTACCCAATCTAGACAAGTTATAGACTCTGTCAGCGTTGTTGATCAGTCTTGAAGAAATCCCAGCTTGCGAAATGCCTGGAAAGGCTAGCAGGTGGCATAACTTTAGTAGAGTTTTCTGTCTGTCTTCCTGAAATTATTAAGTGCCCTCAAGGGTTTGTAACTGAGTTTTAGTATGTGGAGTGTTTCCCAGGTTCACGAAACAAAGTATGAGAGCTCAGTAACTCCATGTGCTGATGGACAGGGGAGTTGTCCTAATATTTAGCACAGAAATACAACTTGAAAATACGTAAAGCAACATTTTTTCATTTACTATGGGATAAGTGAAAGTTATACTTGGAGAGCATGTGGCCTATGATCTAACGCTGTCCCCTCTTGTCCAAGTACTCCTCCCTTGGGGTTTAATCATGGGGCGCTGGAGGCAGAGTTTTTTCAGCTGAAGGTGGGAGGCTCCAGCTCTAGATCTTGCTTTCCTAGTTGATTTGCTGGTTGACTTTCATTGCAGCTTGTTTTATCAGGTTCTTTTCTTCTGGCAGAGATACATCACTAGGTAGAAGGTGATAACTTTTATTAGTTTTGAGCTGCTTTTTTGCTGTATCTTGCTTCTTCTTCATAATGTCCTAACTTGCTATGTTGGTTGTGTGGAATTTAGGTGTTGTTCTGTATTAACCCTCCCAGTATGTACGAAACTTTGGAGAACAAGAGATTTGCTGTATGAATTCACAGCTCTTTCAGAGTTAAACAGGGTATGAACAGGATATGTAGTGGCTGGTGAAAATTACCAGTGCTTGATTACTGAAATGCTCTACAGTCTCCTCAGTCCTGAACCTTTCAGCCTTCAGCCTTTTGCTGTGATGAGTCCTATTGAGATGTGATCTTGTGTTGGATCCAGCTTACGCTTGCAATTTACAGTCCAAGAGATTACTGCGTGCTCCTGGAAGCATGGTGTTTGGTTCAACTTGCATCGTCATGACTCAGCACTGTGTTGTAGAAACATGAGCACTGCAGTGAATGGTTTTCAGCTTAGGGGGTTAAGCCCTGGGAAATAGCAATTGATTTGGGTGGTATTTATGGAGGATTAGTATGCCCTTCCTAGGTCTGCATGTCCCAGTTGTGTTTACATCTCTGTATGAACACATGCCAGCTAGGAACAGTTTTTGTCTGCTCACACTCTCTTTAAAATAAGCCAAGTGGTAGCTCATGGTGTTAGTATATTTATTTGTAGTTCTTACACCACTTGTGTTTGCTCTTCGGAAGCGAACGAACAGCAAGCATCAGCTGTCACTGCGAAGCAGAGTGTTTACTGGCCACTTTGAAAAAGAACCAAATTGCCTTCTCCAAACCGCAAACAAAAGCTTTGACACACAAGTCAGTGTTGGGCATGAGGAGGAAGGGATGATTCACTAACACTTAGGACAGGAAAGCTGCCTCCTTACCCTGATACTGTGAGAGAAGCTCAGGTCTGAGGTGTGATGGAAGTTTACCTCGAGTTTTCCAGTGAAGAGCTGTATGTACCTCAATGTTAAATTTGACTGTCCAGATAACTTCACTGGTGATAGTTTAATGCTTGAGAATGGGAATGCTTCAAATGACAGAATTCCTAGTGTCTTAATTTGTTTTCATCTGTGATATATTATTAAGAAGCCACTAATTCAACTGCTTTTCGTTAAAGGGAAAAACATGTTTCCTTTATATCTAATTAGAAGTAGTATTTCTGTAATGCTTTTATTGAATCATCTGAGACTATAGTTTTATTTTTTTTCCCCAAATGCACTCAAGAGAAGCTACGTATGATTCAGGTTTTGTTCCAACATTGTTTTGGTATTCAATTTAGCACTGCTTTGTAAAAGGAATGGAAAGCACTGTGTGCCTGGTTCTCTAGCAGTCTGGTAATGCGTGTTTTTCCTGTTTCTCAAGATAGTCCTGTAGCAGTCTAAGCCAATTTTTAACACTGTTTAGAAAACATAATGAACATGATACAACTTCCTAACTGTTACAAGAAGTTGCATGTGTAATATAATAGTAAGCGACAGCAGAATTACTCATTTGCTTTAAGCGTGTGTTCACACAGTTAAGCAAGTCTGAACTGCAGTCTGAAGGGAGAGCATGAAAAAAGGAAATGTTGGCAATCATTCAAAACAACAAAATTTGGGCACTGGCTCCATAGCTTACATTAAAATAGATGAAGCCAAATGATTGAATAAAAAGACAGTATTTCAGTGTTATTGTTGTGAACATGATTGCTCTGGTTTTAGTCTGGTCTATAAGAAACCCAAAAGCCTGGATTTGCTCTTGTCCAGGAAAGTTTTGGACCTGTGCACAAAGTATAAATGGCTCCTATGTTCCTGTTAAAGTACCTTATGCACAAATTACCTCGATCAAATACAAATACATATCAAGTGCTCTGCTGAATTAGAACCACCGAGTAAAGCAGAAGAAGCATTGCTGCTTATATGTTTAAAATGATAAAATAGCCTGAACAGGTGACAGTTACTGCTTTGAGAGACAAGTTCAAGTCATCATTTATAATACAGAGAATTAAGGCTGTTCAATAAAACGGTTTGGGTATTAAGAACTAATGGTCAACTCATACAGTGCATATTTAGTCAGACTTCAGGCCCTGCTGAGTTCATTGTCAATAATATTTTGAAAAGTCATGGTGACTGAGGGAGTGTCTTAAGGACTAGAAGAAAGCAAACATCACCTCTGTCCTCAAGAAGGGCAGGAAGGAGGATCTGGGGAGCTAAAGGCCTCATACCGATCACATGCATGTTGATAAATATGATAAATAAATACATGAATATGTATTGTGGAAGAAGCACATGCTAGGGGAGACCGTCTGGGAAGCAGCTTTTCAGAGAAGGCCCTGGGAGTTCTGCTGTGAAGATGAATGTGAGCCAAAAATGGGCCCTTGTGGCGAAGACCACCAACAATCATCCTGGCTGAGCATTGTCCTTCCCCTCTGCTCAGCACTGGAGAGACACATCTGGGGTGCTGGGTCCAGTTCTGGGCTCCGCAGTACAAATGAGACATGGATGTAGTGGAGTGAGTCCAGTAAAGGGCTGTGAATGGGATGGAGGGATTGGAGCATCTGACAAACAAGGGGAGGCTGAGAAAGCTGTGACTGTTCTGCCTGGAGATGGAGAAGGGTCAGAGTGGGTGTGATGCGATACCTGCAGGAGGGTGAAGAGGAGGAAAACCACGATGGTCCTTAGTGGTATCCAGTGACAGGATGAGAGGCAACTGGCACAAACTGAAACACAAGAAATCCCATTTAAGCAGAGGAAAAAGCAAAACATTTTTCTTTGTGTAGTGAGGGTGGTGAGACACTGGAGCAGATTTCCCGCAGTGCTTGTGGAGCTGCTGTCTCTGCAGATACTCAAAATCCAACTAGACATGGTCCCAGGCAGCCTGCTCTAGATGACCCAAGCAAGGGCTTGGACTCGATGGTCTCAAGCAGTGCCTGCCAACCTCCACCCTTCTGTGGTTCTGTCATCTCTTAGTTCTTCAAAGGGCTTACCCTCAACTGTATATGTCTGGGTTTGGTTTTTTTCCATTGCTCTTGTAGCTTTTGAGCATCTGGAGACATACTTTTGACTTCACAGCAAAGGTAGTGGCTTGGTTGCAGGTCTGAAGCAACTTTCTATTTTTTCCTTTTATGTTTCATGGGCTTTAAAACAACTAGTACGTATTTCTCTTCGCAGGACTGAAGTCCAGCTCCATTCCCACATGTGTGTTTAGTCAGAGAGAGGCTTAAAAGAGTCTGTATAAATAATAATGTATTAAATAATAGGAAATTTAATATTGATAACTAGTTTAAAATCATTAACAAATATGGCAATAAAGCACATGTATCACACCCTCTAACCCTGTCTTCCAGTCCTGGCCTGTATATGAAGAAGTACACACCAAAATGCTCGAGCTTGCAGCATTTCTAGACCTGCCACGTTTCCCAGATGTAACAGACAGCTGCTTTCTTCATCCAGACATGCTGTGCATGAAGTACTTGATGGAAGCTAATTTACCTGGTAAATATTTTCCCAAACCCCAACTGATAAAATTTTTCTTTGGTTTATTAAACTCTAGCAAAAAACCTTGAATTGGCACTTTAAAAGTGCCTACTCTTTTCCTTTTAATTTATATCCATTTAAGCTTGAACCAAAAGATAATTTCTATAGAAAATGCCTTCATCAAACATTTAGAGTGTGTATTACAGGCCCTGATATGCAGGTGCACTCTGACACTGGCTCTCTCAAGCTGTGGAGTGGATACTTCATTTCAAATCTTTCAGTATCCATGTGAACTAAGAGGCACTGGTTAGATTCACGTGATTTATTAACTTTAGCTAAATGATTCATGAAGCTGGGACCACATTGCCTACCACTGGAATAGTCTCATATAGAACAGTGACCATGTATTCTATAATATTGCATATTAGCATTCATTTTAATTTTTAATTTTGACAATTCAGCTGCTGTCTCACTTGACTTACGATTTAGTTTTAAAGTTGTATGTTGTATAAATACTGAATGGTTTTGTTTATCCTAAAATTAAGTTTGAATTGCCAAAGAAAGACCAGTAAGTCTTCATATGTGAATGGTCTGCTGGGCTACCATACTTTCTCTCAAATACCACTGCTGTCAAAGATGAGTTATGCAGACAAATAGTCTACAAATTATTTTTTTTCCTCAAAGCATTCCAACAATTAATAATTTGGAGGGGGGAGGGTATCATCTTATTTTGCAAGTAGTTACCTTGAATAAAGGTACTTTGACTGAGTTCAAGAAGCGTCTGGACGATGCCCTCAGTCCCATGCTCTGACTTGGCTGGCCCAGTGTGGAGCTGGGAGTTGGACTTGATGATCCTTATGAATAGGCTCATCAGCATAGGCTATGATTCTATGAGTCTACTTGGCTTTTCTGTTTACTCACAGCTGAGTAAAGAGAAGAAACCCTACAGATTTAGTGCTACAATTCAAGAGTAGAAATTCTGGTTTTGTAGTTCTACACCAGTACCATGGCCCTGTAGAGAATCACATTATTTTTCAGATTTTGAAGTATTAGTTGAATCAAAGAACAGGCAGAAGTTCGGCATTTTCAGATTTATTACAGAAAAATACAAAGCTAGGTACTCTCTGAAAATTACTGTAAAAGAAGAATATATTGTCCTTTATCCTTGCAACTAAGCTTTTTATCATGTTTTTTTACAAAATTTACTTTATTATCTAACAATTCCTAAATAAATAAACTAAGCAGTTAATTTTCTAGGACACGAAATACTAACAAAACAGCCATTTTAACTATCTGAAATAGAATATACAGACAGTGTTTATAGGAAAATCTGGGTTCCAGATTTTGTTTTAACTTTTACTGTTACGTAGGAGAGGATTAAGAATGAGTGCCTACTGAACTCTCTGTAAGCAGCCAGGGAGTACAAAGTGTGGCTGGATTAAGGTTGTACTTAGTCATACATTGCTAACCTTTGTGGAATCTGATGGTGATGTAATCAACTCCTGTATTTCTTGCTGAACAGGAAAGGTGAGAAATTTGGGGGATTTGTATCTGTGAAAAATAAGCACAGAGTAATAACAGACTGTATAGATATCATACTGCTGCCGTTGGAGCCGGGGCTGTATCTTTTTGACATACCCCGGCTTTACAGCGTAAGGTCAGGTTTAGACTCGGCTGGGATTGTCTGTGCCTCAGCTGGGTTTTGTTGGGGTAGCCGCCAGCGTCGCTGGGCTGGGCTGCTGTTTGTACCCAGCTGAGGTCTTTAACACCAGCCCTGTTTCTCTTTGCAGCACTGAATTTGTCCTCCCATTCTCGTCAACGCGCAGGAAAAACGTTGTGGCTTTGGGGAACTGTATTTCTGTAGGTTTAAGATATGCTTCCCCACAGCAATGTTCAGAATGAGCTAGCATCATTCAAGTAACACCAAAACACAATTAAAAATACAATTTTTTTTCCCTCCATGTGAATATATAATGTCATGACTGTTTTCCACACAGTGAAGGTTGCCTAGTGTTTTTAAAAATACCCCAAAATACTTTTCAGCCTGAAAAAAGTGCTGTCTCATGGTCCTAAAAGGCATAAGGGTTTTCCTTGACTGACCAATATATTTGCACTGTAAAAGTACTTCTAGCTTGTCTCAACATACTCATTTAATATTTTTGTTTACATTAATCAGATGAATTGCATAACTGGACTTGTCGAGTGGTGAGAAAGATCTCCATTGGAGAAGCGGATTTCCTGACTCTTGTACCTGGAAATAAGTCAACAAGAAAAGTGAAATACGATGTTCTTGCCGTAGCAGTTATTGTAGTAGTGCTCAAATTACTGTTTTTATTAGATGATCACTATGAATGGTAAGTGTACAGGAGAATCAGTAACAAAGGCCAAATTTCAAATAGTGCAAATGACTGTCTAGTATCATTCTATCCTTAGTAGTACTAAATTCAGAGTATTTGAATTTTGATTAAGTTTGGTTACATAAAACATATAGACTTGAAGGCATTTTAGACATTAAATGTTACTTAATTTGAAAATCATCAGTTTGAATCTGAAACTTGGAATGAAACTAAGGGTGTAATTTTTGTTGGTTGTATTTGAACTTCATGTGAAAAGCATAGTATTTGGCTCTACAAAATAGGTTTTTTGGATTTTTTTTCCAGGTCACTTTCAGACTTTGCTGAAGAAAGAAATAAAAATAACAAAGAAGGTACAAAATATTCTAGTAGAAGCAGTCTTATGATTTTGTAGACAAAATAACTTTGTAATCAGGCTTGGAAAGACTTGTCTTATTGATCATTAAAATGTGGCTTTGTCATGTGTTTATTTAGGGCAAATCTTTATTCAGAGAAAACAGTAGATCTTGTTGGCGTTCATTAGTCTCAGTTTACCTGGGAAATTCTTACTGTATGGGACGGGAATTTGGTGCACATTTTTTTCTGCTTCTCTTTGTGCATGTTTGCCTCTTGTTTTAGAACTTTTTATATGGTAGGTGAAGGTGAATGGATGTACCATAAAGGGGAAGGCACTTTGATCGTAAATAGCAGATACTTATTAGGGGCATCAAACCACGTTTATGATAAAATCCAAACTTGTTTAGTCTTGTTAAATAAAATATCTTAGTACGTAACATATTTCAGATGTAATCTATTTTCTTAGTCCAAATAATCCTACGAGAGTGTGGAAAAGCTAGCAGCAATTAAGATAGAGAAGATAATGGTGTGAACATGGTTCTTTGAGGGCAGAAACACTAAATGAAAGATTAGAAATCTTCAGGAAGATGTTCCATGGCCTGATCCAGATCACAGTTGAAGATAAGATTAAATATGTGTTACAGTGGTTTATCTTTTAAACCTTCCATCCAGTTTTGTGTCTGCTTTAGCCCTTCTGTTACTTTTTTAGAAATTTAAGTCAATAATGAAGTCAGTGTTAGCTATGCGTGAGCACAGTTACTGTTCTATCTAGAGATCGTCAGCACTGCTAACTAAAACCAGTAATTCTCATTTTCAAGTGGATACATAAACTTATTCTGGATGTATTTTTTTCCCCTTGAAAACTTGAAACACGTAATAGTGACAAGAGTAGAAGTTGTGCAACTGCTTACAAGCTGAGGCTCAAAGCCATTAATGTCTTAATGGGGTTTCTCCCTTATTAACAAGTCTCGTTGCCCTTGGGAATTAACAGCTCATTCTTTGCCCACTCTTTTACTCGAAAATTTACTGGTGCAAAATGGTCCATGTGCTGAGTTGTTTTCCCTCTCCTTAAAATGTTGGGGTGATGGTGAGCAGCTGCGCAGAGGAGCTGATGTGAGAATTTCTGTTAGAGCGCTGATCAGTGCCAGAGCTCAAAACTGCCTCTGGCGTTTTCCCAAAGCTTGTGTGCTGAAGTGAGTAATAGTTAATACTGAGTTTTAAAGATCCAATTTATGTCAACTCCGTTCTCAATTTAACTATCCTGACTCCAGTCTCTCTTTTTTTTAATTTAAAAAAAAAAAAAGTATTTCAGCTTCTATGTTTTTTCAAGACACACTGGAAGCTGCACAGCAGACAGTTGGGTTACCTGGTGTGGTTGTGTGTGCTCTGTGAACTGCACTCATACACAGTACTGTTCACGCTCAAATGCAACACATGATTGAGATGTCTGTATATATTTGTGTGTGTGTGTGTGTGTGTGTGTATCACAGAGCTGTGTATTTTCCAGTCAGCTCAGCTATATGAACATCAGACCAGCAGTTCTGGCCAGGTAGTAGTTATTATAGCATAGCATCATCACTCTGACAGCAGTTTGCCTGCAACAGATGCTTAATAATTTATAGGATGTTTAATACAAATTTCCAGGCTACCCTCTCAGACTGCCATCCCAGCACTTTAGGAGTACTTACTTAAACCTCTGGGTTTAAGGAGTTTGTAAGAGGAGTTGTATCCCCACCTTTGAATTTTAAGAATGACTGAAGGGTATTTCTTCCCTTCATTTCTGTGTTGCTTTTTGAGTCCATCCATACTTCTGACATGTAAGGCATCCTGTGGCAGGATAACTTGAATAGCAAAAATGCAGATAATACAAAACTTAAATAAGCTTGATTGTAGTAACAGTACATTCGCCTTCAAAACAGTTTAAACAGCTAGCTGGCAAAGCTGAGCATGATGCAAGCGTCACATGTGGCGCAGCTGGGGTGATGGGGAAATGCAAAGCCTGGTTAATTGACAATGCAGATTATCCACCCATGGGTAATATGAGTTGATTATACTTTAAATATATAAATCTAAACCATAGTACTGATTGAAATTCTTAAACTTGCTGTATGTACCCAGCTGGTCTACTTCAGTCCTGTGCCTCTTCGGTGGAGCATCGATGACAAATGTGCTACTAGAATGCCATATGCCTTAATGTCTTTGCATATGCTGATAAATTTCTGTTCGTGTATCAGAGAGTGAAGTTCCTGTGCTCAAAAACATGGCAGGCTGATACAAAGTCAATACAATCATCAAGTTTATCTTTCTAGCCCTGTAAGGTTTCATGGGTAGTGGGATACACAGTGGGGAGTTTATGAAACTTCACAATTTTACATCTGAGCTTGTGTAGGTCTTTGTTTAAATCTAATCTTGATGTTTAGTTTCACTATTCCCTTCAAATAGCATTCAAACGGGTGAAGAAAGCCACTTCGTACTGTGGAGATCTAGATCATTTTGTAGAGAGGAGAGAAACTTTCAGGCCAGGAAAATGTTTGACTTGTGCTAAATCGGAGGAAAACTATTCTAAGCTAAGGAGCTCGCTCGCACTCCTTACACCCTGCTGTTCTCTCACTGCATTTCTGCATCTCTCCTTTTTACAGAATTGTTAGATCAAGTGTGTTTACTTTAAGCACACATAATTCAGGATAGGTTTGGGTGCAGGTGGAAGACATGGGGTCTGACTGCGTGGAGACAACTTTCTGTGTACTACATGTTTCTTTCACTTCTTCCCAACCTAAAATGTGTATGTTTTATTCAGGTGGTCCCTATTTTGAGTTTAAAAAGTGGTACAAGGTTATAAAATGTTCCTTGGATACGGAGCAAAAGAAATTGGATGAAGAAAGAGCCAAGTAAGAAGTTGGGTTTTTCCTTTTCTGAGGTAGTCAGTTTTACATGAAAAATCTTGACCCCCACAGAAATTAGAAAGGTTAGGAATTCGCCTCATGTTTCCATCCAGCAAGCTTGGGTGAATAGAGTGATTAAATTCCTATCTTAATTTTCTATTTACACTCATAATGTTTATCTAGCATGTTCATTTAATGCTCACTTTTTGTGACAAGTAACTTGTACAGGTGAACAATTAACTGATCACAGTAAATCTGCGCTGACATGCCTCAGTTTGTCTGCTCTGAAAAAAAGACTTCCTAGATGTGATGGGGGGCAGTGGCTTTAAATAGCACCAAGCATTACATTATCTTCATTTTGTTTTAATTCCTCTAGCAGGATTTGTAATAAATTACTATTCTTTTACTTGCTTGCTCCAGCTTTCTTTTTCCTAATGGTTCTTATGTCTCTTGCTGGTAGGTATCTGTGGAGATGTGATAAGCCACTCTTCTATTCATCCAAGAAGAAATCTAAAGTTCTTAAGAGAAGACGTGAGTAAACCTTGTCTCTCCCCAGCAACACAGAAACCTACTCCAACTTTTCTCATCATAGAAAATTTGCAGCTCTGACTGTGGTAACATTCGTGTCTTAAAATGCTTTCTCTTCTCTCTTCCATCTCTGGGTGAGATTAATGTAGTACTGTTTTGCAACCCATGGCTGGACTTCTTCTAACAGAAATTTTCCTCGTACTTAACTGAAACTGTCTTTGCTAGTCTTCATAATGACCTACTGAACCTCATCTCAGAATGAGTACTCTGTCCTGCTCTGTCAGGTGCCTTTGCGTAACTCTCATCTTCATGAATTGTCACAGGTCTTCCATAGCTTCCCTGTTCCTTTTCTCCTTTACTTCCTCATATGTTTTGGTATGGATATCCCAGTATGTCCCTTGGTAGATCGTGCAAGTTCCTCTTCTCTCCCACTCCTTGTTGCACAGACAGTGAGGAAGCTTGTCTGAACGTGACTGTACTTGCATAGCGAGCTACATGTGGTCACAGTGCAGGTACAACTACTTCATTTTAGCACCTCTAAAAACACTTAGAAGAAATTACTGGGATTTATGTTGCTGTAAAAGTAAACAAAACACCAGAAAACCCACTTATTTGTGGAAATATGGAACACCAGATTTTCCATATTTTCAGATACAAAGTTTTTCATTCTACATTTAATAGTGTGGAGTAAGCAGCAGCTGTTTGGAGAGAGGTGTTAAGTGCGGCCAGTGATGTTTTTCCTTTTGTGTACTTTTCTGTTTCTGAACGTGACTGGTTCAGGGACTACTAAACAAGTTATATACCCCTATATGGTTTGTATAACTCGTTGGATTTCTCTTTCAAGAATGTCATTAAGGTTTTTTTGAGTATTCTTAGTGTTCAAAATTCGGTAGGGGTGATCCTGCAGTGAAGTCATGTTGCGTGGAAAAACATCTTTAGGTTTGTTTAGTCCAAGCTGGTTGTTTGCTCTAGTTCTTGAGTGTATAAGGCAAAGTGAGCAATCATTCATTGTTCATCATTTCTGTAGCACTCTATGTTCGTCTTCTGGCTCTGCTTCTCTTGAAGCTAAAAGGTGACCACTTAGATTGTGGACTTTCACCACTGGCTCTTGCAAGCAGGAGTATCACATATTGCCATCGTAACTGGGAAAGACTCATCTTAAAGCAAACTTAAAACAGTAGAGTGCTCTAAAACACTTAGATGCCAGATACAGGTTTTGAGAAACCTTCCTCAGCCTTTGTTTTTGATGGTAGATTTTGATTGTCCTCTTGAACGATAAGCTTCCCAGACCTTGGATTGCTTTAAGATGCCTCTCCTGCTTTTTTTCCCAGTTTATGAATGAGCATATTCAGATACAAGTCATAAAAAGAAGCTGAAGCTCCAACAAGTGTTTTTTAACCTGCTTATCTTAGGGAAACAAGGGTTAGGTGTTCATATTGTGTGTGCTGATCCATCATCAGTCCTTCTTTCCCTTCTTAGCCTCAGTAACTTAGAATAAGTTTGCCATTCTTTCACTACCAGCAGAGAAAGGTGGAGTGGCTGTGTTGGGGGGTTTTTTACCACTTGAAACTTGCACTATGAGAAACTTAACCTTAATTCCATATGTGTACATGTACGAGAGCAGGCTTCCTAAATTCTGATACACAGGAAACTAGTAAAAAAGTCTTATCCAGTCGGCGTGATAGCATACCACCAGGTAAGTGCAGCAAAAGGCACCCTGGCGTGTGTTTTCTGTCAGAATAAAAACACCAGCAGTATTAAACAGATGCTACAAGTTTTACTTGGGGAACAATTTTGGAGTAGCCTCGTGTTAATATTGTTAGGTATGAAAAGCAGGGTAATTTAAATTATCTTTCAGAATCTTTACCTAAAATGTGTGACAGAATTTTTAGATGGAATGGGGGAGAGAACATACAGACCTTTGAGGTTTCTCCATAGTCCACTCAGAGGTTTAAAGAAAAAAAAAATTTTTTTTAAAAAGCACAAATACCTCATTTTCTCCCTGTACTAATCATCTGGAAACAGTATTTTAATATTGGTTTTGTGTTTGTTTGTTTGTTTCTGTTTGTACAGAAATGGTTTTGAACTTACAGAATCAGTTTGGCAAGCTGTCTGGTTCACTGCAACCTGCTGAAAAACCAACTCCTTCAAGTTTTCAGTTCAGTTGGTCTGAAGAAAACACAGATGGGAGTTGTTTTCATGGGCATAGCCTGAAGGGAGTTTTGCAAGAAAAACGTGGTTTACTTACAGCCAAGAACCTTGACTATTGGCTCTGTACACTTAAACTATGCAATGAGCAGTAAGTATTCAGATTTGTTAAATATATTTTGGAAAGTTCTCCTGAAAGTAAAGTGCCATATAGATGTATTTTTATAAATGACAACTACGGGGTGTGTACACAGCTATGTACTCACATATAGTTAAAATCATTTGTAGAAATGGGTGTGTGCAGGATGGTTAATCTTGAATTGGGAGTAGACAAATTGTAATATGAAGAGTGATCAAAGTGAGCTGTTGAGAAGAGAGGAGATGAGACAAAATCAACAAGTACAGTCACATGGCAAGAGTAGCAGCTAGATACAAATACTCACTTCTCTTCCTTCTTCATAGTATTTTATAAAAAACTTGTCACAGCTCTCCAGAGAATGGGAAAATGATTCCATTCCTTTTTCCCCTAGACCCACAAAAAACCACAGGAAATGAATTCTTTAAATTACTGTCCTTTTTTGTAGTGCCCTTAATCAAAACAGAATTTAAAATTAGCAGTTGGAGATCAATTAAGCAATTAATGCCTCCAGAACATATTGGTTTTAAACAGTAACTGTGACTGAGGAGGACTCTATCACTGTTTCATCTAAGTATATCAGCAATCAAGAGTTGTGGTTTTTGCAAGCAAAAAAGTAAATGAAGAAATCTCTTCTACTGGAGAAGTGAAAGAAATATGGGAAAACATTTTGTTCTATTAAGGAAGTTTAGTGTCTGTCTTCACTAGAGGTCTGTTCCCAAATCCTGACTTCACAGGTGAAAGGAATTTTATTTTTTTTCAACTAAGGGTGTATCAAACCAGTCACAGCATTAGCAAAACGATTTCCTTTGAAGGACCTAAGTAGCAAGGAGAACAATAGCTCAGTCTTCAAAGTTACAGAGATACCTCAGTATCTGCCTGGTTTGTGTCCAACTTCTCTCTCTTCCTTTAGTATCTTCTCCTTGTGCATCCAACTCTGCAAAAATGGGTTAGTTTCCCATTTGGTGGGTGCTGGCAGAGAATCATGGCCAGAGACAGGGCAAGACCCTGGCTGAGGGAGTGTAGGAGTTCGGCAGCATTTACTCAGAGTAATCAGAATCCCTTGGTGGTGTAGGTAACACGTCTGGATCCTATGCCAGATTCTGGTTCACCCATTGGCCGTGTCAAGAAATCCCAATCCAGAAAATGAACGTACCAGTGAGCGTCAGGGAAGAGGGGAGCTTTGTGGATGCATTGGGTTCTCCTGAGCTTCTTGCACGTGCAATCAGAGGGTGCTTTTTGGAAAAGAGTTTAGGGTACATTAATGTGACATGAGACTTCATTAGTGCATTGAGTAACATCTTAAACCTTTATCTGGTATATGCTTCTCAGTGTCATGCCTAAGAGAGCAACAGCCCCAACAAAACCTTAGTGATAGGTTTAAAACATGTTTAAAACATTAAATATTCCCCTTGAAAAATACCTGGCTTTTACATGCATGCAGTCTTTTCTGTCTTTCAGTGGATTTATTTGCTTATCTTTATTTTCTTTTTCATATTACCTTTCACATATCCACCATGACAGAAATGGGTTGGAATAATGTAAACACAGTGTTATATTACAAGAGCTCTAGCTGTGTGGATTCATTCTTTTGTATGAATAAGAAGCTCTTTTTTTTTTTTTGCCTTTTTTTTTTTTTTTGGAAGGGAGGAGAAGTAATAATCCTTTTACCACAAATTTGCGTAAATCTTATGTACGCACTGAATGAGTGGATATTTCGGTGTGTGTTTGTGTGAATAATCTTCCATGCAAAGTCTGTTTTTAAGCCTACATTTTCATATGTAATATATTAAAATGTTGATGGAAAACTGTCATAGCTTCATGAAACAAGATTTGAATTTAAATTCTTACCGGTTAAATTTCCCATTATATCATTTGCAATGCAAGTAGTTAATTATACATCTGACACTTACTTAACTTTGGAAAACATCATCTACTCCCTCAGATAGGAGGTTTTATCCTATGCAAGTGTGTGTATGTATAATAGAACTGAAAACAAACTTACAAATTCGCTAAAAATCAGCATGGTGTAACTGGGACATCTGAAATGCTTTAATCCTAGGGCTGAGCTATGAGCTAAGATCCGTCAAATGGTTGATAAAATGCTTTTACGAAACATAAAACCTATCTTTAAAACTTTCCATTTTAAACAGAATTTAGAAAAATTGTGTGCTGTAGAAGTCTTTAGGTGATACAAGATGAGGTATTAAAATATGTGAAAAATGTTGAGAGAAATTAGTTTCCTTTATACAGTATAAATTTAAAATCACTTGGAATTTTTTTTAGCCCTTTGGAGATGCTCTCAGGGTCAGTAGCACAAAACTAGTCAAAACCATCTGTGTTTAGATACTCTTGTGAAGAGCGTAACTCCGGCTAATCAAATAGTTCCTTTACAGTATCGATGTAATTTGCATTTGCCTCAGAATATAGAATATCAGTCCCCACCTTCCCCTCCCCAAGGAAAAACCTACGTTTCTGTAAGAGCTGTAATAGCTGAATCTCAGGGGTAAGGCTGGGATGGAGCAAAATGTCTTACTGCATGTTAGCTCAAAAATGCAGATTTGATTCAACCAGCATTTCCCAGTGAAGCTCACTCAGACTGGTCGCATGCATTGGCTTGTAGTGTCAGCTGATTTCTTAGGATGCTGCTGAAACATCTGACTTGGGTAGTTTTTGTACCAAGTCGCTGGCAGCTTTCGGGGAACCTGAGGCCTGGCAGAGGATGGGACCGCTCGCACAAGAGACCCGGGTTCAAATTTCCAGTCTGCCAGACTCCAGGAGGCGTTCAGCAAGGACTGAGCTCCCCAAAGTGTGCCTTACCTGGCACTCTGGGACGGGTCCGTCTGTTCCTCCCGTTTGAGGTAAAATGTAAATGTTTGTTGGGCCAGAGGGAGCGAGCAAATGACTCTATAGTCTAGTAATTAGCTCACTTGCCCGTAAATTGGGACAGACAGGTTCCAGTCCTTGTTCTGGTGAATATTTAAGACCGCTACTCTGAATCAGACAGAGGGGAAATTTTAACTCTGCTGTTCCACATCCCAGGGCAATGCCAGTAAGTCAGGAGATGCACAGGGCTTACATGGTGAAGAGCACCTAAATCCTTGTGTGAATGTAAAAGATCTTTAAAAAATTGAGGCAGCTGGACAAATTTGGGGCTAACCCAGAACAGGGTACTTTTCCAACCTAAACTGTTGAATTCAAGAGTTCACAGAGCTATTTCTGCAGTCTGGCCCCTGCATCATTCTTTGTTCAGTCTGACGCTTGTTACCAACAAGTCCAGTCTATTTCCATTATATACTTCAGCAGTAAAATCACACCACCATTTTTGCCACAAAAGCTACAAAATAATTAAGCAAAAGGCTGCTATAACCCTAATTACTTTCTGTTGACCTGGCCAGTGTTTGCCCAAGCATTTCTGGTTTGCTCCATTGGCTTGAAACTTAGATTTTCTCCCTTGTTTCTAGGCAGGTAATTTATGTTTAGCCCACGAAGGCAGTGCAGAAGAAATGGATGGGTTACAACCACACAGCCCAGTGTCAGCAAGAGGAGAGTGTGGAGAAAGAGAAAGAGCCTGGGGTGTCTGCATGGGATGGTCTTAGAAATTTTAGAGATAGGGAAAGGTAGGCATTTTCACACTTAGCCACATTTGCTAGAAGCTGGCAGAAGGAACATTGGTTCAATTTAGTCCTGGAAGGCAAAGAACATATTCTTTGCCTGGTTGAGTACGTTCCTGATTTGCAGTATAAGAAGCTATGCGTGCATCTCCTCCTTACCGTGTCTGCACCATCTCTGAACACCTCTTGGTCTGGCCCTCTACTTCAGGGTTTTGTGGGAGTGGATGCCTTCATAGCATCGACATTGTAGATCAGAACTGTGATCTGTGCTGTTGGCAAAATGTAGAGTTTCCTCTGATTACTATTAAATATGTAAATGCTACCTAAATGCAAACTAAATACGTTTGTAATTTAAGGTGCATTTTTTTCCCCTTTTTTTTCCAGAGTGTGTGGTCATCTGGCTCATTACAGAGAGCTGGACTTTCCCCAGAGCTACCATTTTGTACTACGGCTGTTCTCCTTCCTCCTGAGGATACAGCCCTCTTACATCCACGATGAGGTGTGTGTGATCGAACAAAAACTTTTTCATAAAAAACTTAATGACAAGCCAAAACACAACAGACACATAAGGAAGTAAAAAGGCCTAAAAATAACACTGTTACAGCTGTGTAAATGAGTTGGTTGGATCTCAGACCATGGTATTACATCTAAACTTACATGGGTCCTTTTGCCTCCATGGAAATTTTCTGTTAAATAATAGTGCTGAGATCTATTTTAGTTGTGTCATTTTATCTATAATTTAAGTCACTGGTTTCCAGCTGGGAAGGTTCCTAAGGAAACCATTTATCACAATTTATATCCTCACTTTGCATCAGAGCCAACAGGAAACTATGAAATTACCATTTTTTTGGTCATAATTGTATATACTTTGATGTACTGGACAGCCTGTTAGCATCTAATTACGTTGTGAGATTTTGCAATTAAAAATGTTACCTATTTTTTTACCTACTGTTGTATGATGTCAAGTATATTTCTGTATATATTTGTTTTGAAATAATGTGTTAACAAATAAAAGGAGCTGTTGGTTGATGTTCTCACTGCACTGAGTTTTTTAGCCATTGTTCCTAGCCAGGTTGTTCTGGAGCAACTCTGGCACCATTATCTACATGTCCTTCCATCCTTTGTATCCCCCAGCCCGTCGTTGTGCCTGAGCCTCTCTCAGGTCTGTGTCCCACTCCAGGCTTCACAGATTTTGCAGCTACTTTTGCACCTCGCACTGCCCGTCTTCTTTCTTGTGCAATGGTAACTGCCAGGTTCTCCTGTCATTCCTCCATTTCAAGGCTACTGTTGTTTGAATTTCTTCTGGCTGCTTTATAATCCAGCATCTTCAGCAGCTGGCACCTCAGACAGTCTTCTACCAGTTTCTCATGCTCGATCTTATTTATGCACCATGTTTTTAAAGTGTCCTAGACAACGTGTACATGAAGTTGGGTGCTGTCACTACATTAAAGAACACCATAACATCATACACATACGTTGAACAGAGATGTTGAGTATATACCCAGATGAATAATGCTGCTTTCAAGTGAATGACATAAAATTCAGCAGCTCTAACCATCAGTATGGAATACAGAAGTTGCCAAATCTGTTTGGTAAAACCCAAATCAACAGCTGTTTCTAAGCATTATTATAGACAAGAAAAATGGGTAATAGCTTCCTTCCTGAGCAGGGGCTTCAGTGAGATGTGATCTGGGAAGGTAATCAGTTCAGCGAGTAGACTTTGAGTATGATGGAAGGGTTTAAAATCTGTTGCAGTTCAATCCGTGAAGCTGTTGTCTAAAAATTGCTAACAGGAGAGGAAATGTGCTGCCCTGCCTGTCGGGAGCAGAGTGATCAACCAGGATTTCAAGCATGGGTAGAGCAGGCAGGACTATCGAAGTTAAGTTGTAGTAGTTGCTCGGAAATACTGGCAAACAAGGAGGCTTCGCTGGCTGAGTAGAGGCAGAAGGTAATTAAGCATGGTGTCCTGATGTAAGGTGACAGTGATACACAGTTTGGGTGAAAGCCTCTGCTTTTTCATTGTAGAGCAGAGATTAGAGTGATGGTACTATAAAGTGATTGCAACATGCAGAGGAGAAGGCGTCACTTTAGCCATACAGAGTTCAACTGTGCTTGGCAGGGAAAGAGGAAAGAGCAGAGTGAGTTGTTACGTGTTCTACATGTCCCAGATTTCCTAAGTGGGTACAGTTTAGTAAGTCTGAATCTATTGCCACGTGGTGCTAGATACCTCAGACTTCTGAGGAGATGTGTCTTGAACGGGTGTTTACATTAGAGGACTCAGAATCTACGGTTTGAATCTCATGGCTGGTGTTTGCATGTTAAAATCAGCTGTTACCTATTATGTTTCACCTCACCTGAGTGAATAGCTGAAGTTTGTAAATATTTAGTAAAACTATTCTCTCCTGTTGTTTTAGATGAGTATTTGTATCAGTTAAAAACCTACAGAAGTGTAACGTGTTGTCACTGTTCTCAACAGTGCTTGCTCATGCAACTTGGTGTCTCACTCTTTTTACTCTAGTATCTGTTAAAGTTTTGAATTAACTATCTGAAAGACTTTATATAAAGTATTCATTTAATTCAGAAGTCTTTATTTGAAAGACTTATGCACTTAATTATAGGTACACCTTTCTTTTAAAACTACTGTAGTAGTAAAATTTGAGCTTCATAAATTAAAAATACCGTACTCATTGTTACATTGTTACAAACGTAACAAAGCTCCCTTAGATGTTAGAATAAATTAAAGCTGCACTTTAATAAACTGGAATAAAGCTTGCAGTTAATCATCAAGAGCCATGTGCCTTCTGGACACAGAGGTTAAGACTCAGATTTAAAAGTAGAGGGTGTGCCCCTAAAATATTTAATGTTAGTTCTATCCAGGTTAATCAATCAGCACTTATGTCGGGGTAATGATGTTTCAGAAGCCCACGAGCCACAGGAGTGCCTTATCTTCGCTGAAGTGTCCTTGAGGTCTCTTAGGACAACTACTTTGAGTCCAGTTAATGTAACCCTCAGGTGGAGCTGCACTGGTTGAACAGACAGCTGGAGGCGGATAGCTGAAGGGTAGGGTGTCTGCCACAGCCCAGCACTTCCAACCACCTCCTTTATCTGCTTTTAAGTTACAGCTCCTTTCTGTAACTATTTGCTGAAAGTGTCCAGCAAAAGCTCAGCTTGCTGAGAGCTGCTCTTTTTGTGCTTCTTGCTGTGGAAATTTTAAGTAAAGAGGCTCGATTTGTTTCTTACTCTAGAAGTTGAATGAGAGTTCTTAAGTATATAGATAAGGGCAAGTGGGTGTTTTGGTTGGTTGTTGGGGTTTTTTTAGGTTAAACTTTTAAAACAGTATATATTGAGAATACTTAGAATAGTTAAATAATTATTAACTTACACAATAGCAAATCAGTTATTCTGAGACCTTCTAAAGTGAATTTAGGCTTTTTCCTAGTTTGTGTGTTGTATTTCAACACGCTGGTTTTTCGTATCTCTGAGAGTGCAGAAATGATCTTGCTTTATGAATTCCCTTAAATAATGCAGCCTGTTGTTCCAGTGCAGTGTGGCAGATGTCTCGTTTTCTTTCAAAAGGGGCAGCCTTCAGCAGAACTGGTATTTTACGAGTGTTTCACTACCTGTGTGTCTACAGTCTCAATACCAACTTAATCTCAGTCAAATACATTTTTCTTTTTCCATTTTCCAGGCATGAAGGAGAGGTGTTTGACTTTCTCCTTAACCTCTTAGGCAGAGTGAGGGCTCTGAACTTGATTTAACTGGAGAATGAGACTCAGCAAAGCCCAATGCCTGCAGCAGTGCTGGTCTAATTTATTTGTCATAGTGTGTTCTATGGGCTTCACTGCAATTATATCTTTCCTAACATATTTTTTTATCACAACTTCTGAAAAAAATCTTACTTGGAAGGTTTGAGAAGGCTTTGTGCAGTGTTGCAAGCAATGCAATCAATAATTTGCTTTCTTGTAACTTCTTGGAAAGTTCAAAAGTTCCTTCTTCAAAATTACTTTTCTCCCTTTATGGTCAAACAAGTATTGAGGTTAAGTTGTCAAGAGGATGTTTTTGCAGAGCCAGGAGCAAAAGATCCAGGACCTGCAGGGCCTTTGGGAGAGGTAAAGTCTGAAAATGTTAAGTCCTTAAGTGATGTGTCTGCTCTCTGGTTCATCTAGGCTTTCCCCATGTGAGGTTGAGGAAGTTTTATCCTGTTTCACAGGCTGAAAGAGTCAGGGTAACGCTGTTTTGGATCAAAACAGGAGATCTGTTAAAAGAAATGGGCTTCTCCGCACATATCATCATCATCTGTTTCCTGGCTGAGCATGTTAGTATTTGTGTTGCTCAAAGCAGCGTCTCAGGGTGCTTTTGTCCTCACAATGAATGCAGAATGCTTGCTTTCCAGTATCTCCTCTGCAGTTACTTGTCTTGTTTCTCCTCACATGTGAAGCTCCTTTGTTCCTGGGCAGAGGAGATGAGGGAGAGCAGAAAGAGGATGCCAAGACGTGGAAACAGGCGTATGTGAGTGAGCTTTCCTCACTGCTGCTTGTGCTGGGATGCTGCTGAAGCGGTGAACAAGAGAGTGAGTAAGGATTGGCAGAACAAGAGATGATGAATGCTTGTCCTCACCTGAGGTTATAGCTGCCCTTGTACAACTCTTAATGGCAGCATTTTGAGAGCCAGAATGCTCCTCCCTGATCCTCAGCATCTACAGTCTGCCTCCGGCAGTACATCAGGTAGGTTAAGAAGAAAATAAAAGCACATTCCTCTGATAAGCTCCCGTGGTTGCTCAGTGTTGTGGAAGCATTCTGTGTCTGCTCATAGCCTGCCCCATTCTCCTAGCACCAGCTTTGCTCACAGGCTGCAGACCCTGCCATTGCCTTGTGAGAATGCTGCAGAGCGTGGTTAGTGTCTGTGCTGTGATCTGACAGCTCAGTCAGGATCCTGGGGTGCTTCTGAGCTGCCTCCTGTGGGGGTACCTGCAGTGGTTGGCAAGCGAGCGTTGCCTACCTCTGACAGGGCTGCCCTGCAAGCGAGAGGCCTGAAGACACTACCCCTTTACAGGCCCAGGGAAGGAGAGAAGGGTGGCTTGAAACTGCATCCAAGTGCCCCAGCTCTCAGGGTCAGGCTGTCAGGCAGCAGACCTAGGGAGCTCCTGGAGAGCTCCTGGCCCCTTGCAAGCCAAGCAGGATTCATGGCTGCAGGCTGGCGCTTCTGAGCGCAGCTGCGACTGGTCCCTCAGCACGGTGCAGCAGGGCTCCCCATGACACCCCTTGGCCTTTGTTTGGACACTGGGATGTGAAGGAATCTCGCCCTGGACCTCATCAGCACAGCAAGTGATGCCATGTCTGTCAATAAAAGACTGTGACAAGACATCTTTTGTTTACGGAACTGAGACTGGTGGCATTTGCAGCTCCTCACTGGGCAGCTGGGTGGTTTCGGTGCTGCGGAGCCGGGGGGATTAGGCAGGGAACAGCACGCAGCGAAAGGGCTGCACACGCTGCTCTCTTGCTACACCGCTATCGGCGCGGTGCGGCGGGACCTGCGGGCACAGAACTCAGGCCCAGAGGAAGGGCAGGATGCAGCAAAGCCAAGAAACATGCAGTGAGACTGACAGCACGCTACAGGTTTTACCCTTGGCACAATTCTAGGGTTTAGGGTGACATTATTTTAATATATAGGCTACGGCAAAACTGATGGCTTTCCGTGGTAGTCATGTCCGAGTGCCCAGGCCGATGCAGCAGCACCTCCTGCCCCTGAATGGTCTCTATGCTCTCGACAGCATTTACATTATCTGTAGGGCTAAATGCAGAATCAAAAGGGGAATCTTTAAGGAATGCCAGCAAGATTGCATATAGGGATGTGACTGAAGTGAAAAGCAAACTGCTACTCCTCCCTGTTTCATATTTCAGACACAATGCTTTCATTTATTTCTTTCCCCTTCCTTTTTTCTCCCTGAGGTTTTTCCATTTTCCCTTTTACACCTTCCTTTTCCCTGTCACTTGTCTGTTTCTTCCTGCGGTGCCTGCTTTCACCTCTCTTCCCAGTGAGTTTGTGAACCTCTGCCCGGGCTTCTCCCTCATTTTCAGCCCTTTGATGCCTTCAGGCTAGTTCTGGGGGGGAACAGTGATCAGTTTCAGGCTTGCTTTCCCAGCACTATCCATTAGTGACCACAGCCCTGCTGCAGAAGAGAGAAAGCCTGCCTGGTGCACTGCGTTATGGAGAGAGGTATGGAAGATTCACTGTGTTTCCCAGACAGCTCTGCAGCCTGGCTCTCCCGTTTTAGGGGTTCAGATTAAGAAGAAAGTATCTTGTTTTGACTCCCTGATGTGTTTTGTGAAATCAAGAGTACTGTTACAAACTTGATGCAACTTGTTTGTTTATTACACAGGTGTGAATGGCCAGTGCGTGTAGACAGTAATTAACAGGTATGAAATTTTAAAACCTTATTTGTTAGGTAAGTCATAACAGTAACTAGACCTTGTCCAGAATAAATCCCAGTTTCTCTAGGTAGCAATGCCAAAAGGCAGACTAGGAAGGGGTGCGAGCACCTTGAGACAGCCCTCAGCCAGCTAGTTGCAAACGGAGTCTGAGTTCAGCGAGGTTCCTTGTGTTTCAAGTGGGATTGATTTAAAAGGAAACTAATATGTGAGGAAGGGAAGGAGAACACTGAAGGCAGGACTGAGGCAGAGGGAAAGGTAAAGGGAAGGGCCCGAGATGCAGAGAGGAGTGAGATTGAGGTGAAAGGGCTGAGCGAGGGAAGAAATTGAACAACAGTCAGTGCAGGGCAAGGGAAGTCCTGCCAGAGCGCTGCTGCATCAGGCTGGCACGGCGTTACGCCCGGGCCAAAGCTCTGCTAAATCCCTTTGTGCTCCTTGCTTCATTTTTACTCTGTGATGATGCAACCGAGTCAGTGACATCACAGAAATACACCTACAAGCGGTGTTACAGTCTAGATTGTGACTGGCAGATTAGCCAGTGGTGTCACAACTCAGTGTTTATATCATTGTCTCCTGAATGTGGAAGTGATTGCTGTGTCGGTAACCAAGTTTTCATCGGCAGATCAGGCTGTTAAGAAAAGCTGTCCCTTTTGCAGAGGCAACAGCTTTGATTTCTTTGGAATAAAGTCATGGTACATCCCAGCTAAGTACCAAGCGTGGCACGTTACTGAGCTTTTAGCACTTTGGGTGCAGTGACTGGGCTTCTTCACATACATACTGCATCTGGGTCCCTTACAGCTACGGGGTACTGTTATATATTATAGGTAACAAAGAGTGTGCACATGTGCCAAAATGTGGGGATTGAGCCTGCGCATCCCAGAATGGCATGGGCAGAAGTGGGGAGCATGAGTAACACCTGAGCAAGTTAGCTCACACTGTTGAGCTGATTTTGTAATCTGGATCAGAAACAAAGCGTGTTATACTCGCTTGGAATAACATGATTCTCTGACATCTTGGGTGACAGTATTTTTTTCCTGTGCTGGAGCAGATAAATTTTCTTCTACATAATCTCCAACTAGATTTTAAAATGGGTGAAATGTGGTTTTTATTGCATGCCATAAAGAACTATTTACATCAGTTCATTTCACTTTGTAGGGCATGATCCTACTCCAGTGACGATATTTACCTTTTGCCATCCTAATGGCAACGTTTGTGGATCCAAACAAAGCATTTTGTTTCTAGAACACCAGTTGTAATCCAGTCAGAGGATATTAAGCAATTTCCAGGATTAGACCCTTAGTGAAAGTTTCTTCCCTTTAGTTTCATATTTCCCTTTGAATTGTCCTTCTATACTTTTGCATTGGAGTATATCCTGTACAAACAGGGAAGAGATTTTGACCTAGAAGGAGAGACCTCTTATTAGCGTGCATACTTTCAAACTGCAGTAGCTATCTGAAGCATCTTGACACATGACAGATAGCATTGTTGCCGTATGGGTTCGATTCAACTTGTTACTTAAACAAGCCACCTCCCACCCCTATTTCTCAAGGAGAAACTTAAGATCTTTCTGATCTGGATCCATGCGTGCCACTTCGGGTATATCCGATGGATCAGCGATGCCGCTGCTGTTAAACCAGCGGAATGAGGTGTATTCCCAGCACAAAGCCCCCTGTCCCTCCGAACCCCGGCCCACCCGAGGCACGTAACGATGCTGGGATCCGCTGTACTTGGGCAGCCGGCGCAGGGCTCGCGCGGTTTAACGTGTCTTGCGCCCTTCCCAGACTTCCCTAAAAAGGGGGCTGGTGCAGGAAAAAGGGATGAGGTTATACGGGAAAAGCGAAACCCGTTTTTAACGCAAAAGGCTCCCAGGGCGCTTCTCGCGTACCCTGCCGTGAGTCCCGACCCGCGGCCGGGCCCCGGGAGGCGGGACCCCTCGCATGGTGGCCGGAGGGCTGGGGACTCCGGTGCGGCTGCGGCTCGCGGCCCCCGCGAACGCCGGGCGTGCGGGAAAAGGTGAAGTCCGAGGAAAGGGGTTTTCCTAGGGCCGCCGGCCTCTGACAGCGGGGGCGCTGGGGAGACGGCGCCAGGGACTCCCCCGCCGCGAAGAAGCGCTTTCCCCGCCAAGTTGTACTCGTCTTTTACTTGCGCCGCACCCCGAGTTGTACCGAGGGGGCTGCGGCTCGGATCACCCGCGGCTCGGATCGCCCGTAGCCTGAGACCCGCCGGCCGCCTCAGCGCTGCCTCAGGGACGGCGGCGCCCCCGTCCCCCGCGGAGCCCCGCACGGCCGCCGGCACCGCCTCTCCCCGCCCAGCCGCCCAATGGGGGCGCGGCGGCTCCGCCCCGTGGTCGGCGGCAGCCAATGGGAGGCGCCGCGCGGCGCCCGTCCACCTGCGGCAGCGGGAGCCACCTGAGCAGGCGAGAAAAGCCGACAAAACTCGTCGGTGCGGCGGGCTGTGCGCTGCACTCTCTGCTCGCCCCCGCCTCGCCCTCCGACCAGCCGGGCCAGTTCTGCCGCCCGCTGCCTCCGCCAGACATGACACAAGACTACGACAAGTGAGTGAGCCGGGCGGGGAAGGGGAGAGAACCGACTCCGGTCCGACCGGTGCGGCCGCCCCTTCGGGGGGCTGTGACGAGAGGGGCCCGGGGCCCGCCACCCGCTCTGCTGCGGGGCCGGGCCGGGGGGGAGCCGCTCTCCCCGGGGGCCCGCCCCCCTCCATCTTCTTGGAGGAGTAACCGGAGGCTGCGGCGGGGCGGTGAGAAATGGCGGGGGAAGGGGGATGAGCCCCGAGGGGGGAAGAGGGGGGCCCCCGGCGCAGCGGGGCGACCCCGGCGGCCACCCCGCCCCGCGATGCGAGCGGCGAGGCAGGGACGGCTTTGAAACCCGACACCCGCAGCGAGGCGTGGGTCAGCGCCGCCGCCCCCCGCCCCGCCGCGCCTTAAATGCGGGAGGCGGCGGCAAGCGGGCCGCGCCGTCGAGAGGAGCGGACGCTGCCGCAGCGTTGGGCTGCCCCTGTCCCGGGGACTGAGGGAGGCGGGCCGAGCCGCAGCGGCCGGGCAGTGCCCCCACCGGAGCCCCGCGCCGCTGCCCGGCGGCCGGAGCGGCCCCCATGGATTTCTACGAGGCGCACCCCTCCGGCAAGGTGGATTTCGGCAGGTAAGGGGGTCGGCCGGCGCACGGTCCCCCTCCTCCCTCGGGCTCTTTGCTGCGGCGGCCTCGTACTGCGTGAAGCTGGCGGCTCAAGGGGAACGCTGAGCGTGCGGTGCGTCCACTGGAGCTCGGCGGCGGAGAGCGCCGGGAGGGACGCTTCCTTCCCGCGGGCGCCCGGCGTCCCGGGCTGGGCTCCGCGCTTGTCGCTGCGTCTGGCTGGGGACGGTGGCAGCGGGCGCCCCGAGGAGATCGGGGTCACTCTGGGGCGGTACGAAGAGCCGCTTGTGAAGTTCCTGCGTTTCGAGTGACCCGTGACTGAAGTGCGCTCGTCTCCTGCCGAAACCGGAGCGATTTTGCGGAGGGCTGCGGGGCTTTTTCAGTATCCCGCTCCTTAGGCAGAGGGCTCCGATGCAGCAGCTCGCTGGCTTCACCCTGCGATTAGGATTTTTCGAAGGTTTTCCTCTTTTTTACCTTCAGTAACTGCTATCGCCTCGCCTACTAAGCGTCTAGTTAAGCGCGCTTCGCTGTTCGGGCACCCAGGAGCCGGCGAAGGGAGAGGGGGAGGGAGGGGAGAAGTCGGCTCAGCGTGCCGGGCGCGGGCACACGGGGGCTGAGGATCTCCAGGCGCCCGGTGTTAACCTGCTCTTTGAGAGGGGGACGGGGCGGGTTACGGGTAGGAATAGTTTCCCCGATCTGAACTCAGAACGCTGCGGGCTGTGGGATCAAGCAAAGCAAAGAGAGAGCATCTGCGATGATAGCCCTCTGCTCCGGGAACAGAGAAAACGAACTTTAGGAGTTATTAAAACTGCCATAGGACGCTTCTTTCCAGCCTTTATTGGACACGTCTGCTACTTTGTGAGCAGATTCAGTGATCTCTAAGCGTTAAACTTAAAAAAATAAATGTTTGCCTTCGCTTTTGAACGCGTTGATGTTCTGAAAGAAGCCGTGGTTCTGTTAAGGGATTGGGTTACTGCAGAGCTCTGGGTTTCTCCTGGTAATTCTGCAGATAACTATTGCTACGCTGCTTTTAGGGGTGTAGGTTACCTGTAGGCAGCGTGCGTTATATTTAAGTGTTGCAATGACAAATCGCACAGAAACAGGTCAGACTTGCGTTTGCCACGTTTCTGGTTAGCGGCTGCTTTAGTTCTCTGTGGTTTGTATTTTCTTGGCCCCTTTCCGTGTGGGCACTGTGTGGCTGGTGGGAATCGGCTTAGTGGTCTCCTGACTCCCAGGAAGGCTGACCCGAGTTGGACTCAATGATCTTCATGGGTCCTTTACAAATCAGTATATTCTGAGACTTGTCCCTTCAGCTTGGCAGGCATGGATCAAGGGAGCTGCCTTCAGTTGCCTTTTGCTTTACAAGTAACTTTTATCTTGAGAATTCACCCGTTCGCCATGGATATTCGAGACTTCTATCACGTTGCACAAAACTAGGGGCTTGTACCATGTCCCTAAAGAAAATTTTGCTTTATCTTCTGCTGTGCAGTCTTTGATAGAAGATAGAAGTCTTTGATGCAGATGCCTCTGCATCAGTGTGCACACAAATACGTGCAAAGACCCTGAAGAAAGGGCTGGGTGCGAGAGCGCTCTCCTTTTGTTTGCTTTTTTCCAGCTATATAATACAGATTTATAGCTGCAGAGTGCTTTTACAAGTCCTGGAAACTCCCACTGGCTTCAGGTGTCCTGGGCTCTGCCAGGCTGTCCCACCGAGAGGCTCCTTGTGTAACTGATAAAGCATCGAACGCGTCATTTGCGAAGTGCTTTGCAGTCTTTTAGGTAGAAGGTGGTGATAAATGTAGGATACTGTTAAGCTGATTGCGGTGGCTGGAGTATTTCACAACTTTGCATTTCACAACTTTTTGTATTTGTAGTATATTTCAGCCTCTGAATGCATCTGGACAAATAGATAAAAAGAAGGTTCACCTATTGGTGAGGGGGTGTGATGGTGGAGAACTGTTGTGGTTTGGGGTTTTTAAATAATTATTTATTTTAAAATATTACCAATTTGTTAAAAATGCTAACTTTGGGATTACTTAAGAAAATAAAAAAGCCTCCCTGCCAGCCTGTGGGAAACTAATGTTTGGCTTGTACTGTAAAGAAAATTGTGTGAGCTGTTTTAAAAGCCAGATTTAAACAACATTAGGTTGAGCTGACTGGAAAGATGAAGCATATAGTTTACCAACAGAACCAAGGTCTATGGAGCTGCCTAAGCTGGTAGGACAGCATTTTCTGCACATGTCCCACTTTCACCTGTGGGCAGAAGGTCCAATTTGTATTGTTCCCAGCAGTCTCAAAATGTACAGAGAAAATACTATTGTGTTTTTTATATGCAGGCATAAAGGGAAAACCTCCAGTTGTCTGTCCGTCCCCCCCAGTCATCTGTTGAGGGTGTTTCAAACTAGTGCCATGGATTATTTTTCAGCAGTAACTGGGCAGTACGTTTTTTGACAAGAGGAATGAAATTGATTTGAGGTCCCTGACCAATTTTCCTGGGCAGTCTGCAACTAATTGGCAGCTTCTAGGTGGTGTTTTTAGATATACTCTGAGTGGGAAGACACCCTCTGAAAGGTCTGGGGGAAAGAGGTGTTTTGTTAATCCGCATTTTCTAGTCCTACATGGGAACTGGAGCAAGTTGTGGCTCGGTAGGATTACGAGCTAGAGGTCTTGTACGTGGTAGACTAGTAAGAGCGAGTAACGCATTTTTTTTTCTGGGTTGGATTTGGAGCAAGAGCGGGTCTGTGGTGCTCTTGGACATCTTTGTGATTTTACATAAAATGGTGTAATCCAGCTGAGTTTAGTCAAATTAATCCTGACTTTATGTTGAGCATGAGCGAGATCAGAATTAGGTTTCTGGGCTTTTTGTGTTGACTAATCCTTGCAGTGCACTGAATCAGAATATGAATCCTGTGAAACTGGGGCAGCTAATTTTGAAGAACTTTAGGAATGTTTTTCATGTGTTCTAACAGGTGGCTTTTCTTTCTCTTTTTTCTATGATTCAAGTAAAAGACCTGTGTTGGTTCTTCAGAATGACTCTCTCTACTCCCAGAGACGTCCATACACTAGTGAAGATGAGGCCTGGAAGACCTTTCTTGAAAATCCCCTTACAGCAGCTACCAAAGCTATGATGAGCATCAATGGTGATGAAGACAGCGCAGCAGCCCTGGGACTGCTCTATGATTACTACAAGGTAGATTGCTGTGGGTACGCTCTGGCAGCTGGCTGAGCTCTCGTTCCACCTGCAGGAAGGGTGTCCTTTGCTGGAGGATTTTACAGACACTATGAATAGATCACAAGGACTTTAAACTATGTGGGGCTTAAATGGAAAGAAATCCATGTCCCTTTTTTGTGAAAATGTGTTTATTTTTAGGTTAGTAAAATAAGATCCCCTGGGTTTTTATGTAGTGGCAAAGCACGGCTGACACTCCTGGCTCCAGGTTCTGCAGCAGGGGATGTATTCTAGAAATAGTCATGGAGGAATAAAATCCCCTTTTGCTCACATGATCCTTATTCTGGTGGGAGCATTGGCTTTTGCTGGGGCTTATATGTGCTACCTTAGGCTCGGCTGATACTAATATATAACTGCAGATTTTTTTGGTGGTGTGCAGGGCAGAAATACCTGCCTGAGAGTTGCTGCTGTAATCTGTTACTCCTTTGTCTACTGTGGATTTTTTCCCTGGAGTTCACAGTCTTCTTGGACATATGCACCTTCCTAGATACTCCCAGGTGACTTGAATACAGTCAAACAGATAACCCTCATGTTTGTGCGGGATGCATTTTGCAGAGGTTTTTTTCCTAAGTACCAGGGTAGTTCTCTCTGGCCTATGTCAGTGGAGGCTAGATGGCATTTCCAGGCAGGGAGGTGTCCTGCTCACGTTGGACACCTGTGTTATGCGGCCTGGCTCACTGGGTGGAGATGCCTGTTTTCTCTTTGCTGATGGTGCAGGGAGGCCAGGAGGCTGACTTGGCTCACATGCTGGACACTTTGGCTAGTGTCTTTTAACAGTAGTGAGTGCAATTAGCAGCCCTGGTATGTGTTTCAAGCACGGGGAGAGGCTTTGTGCATATGAAATCCTTGCTTGTCCTTTTAAGAGTTGAACACGTCTTACGTACCAGAATACTCCTGTGGTGCTTAATATGATTCGCACTCTGCGCTCACACGACAAACTGCCACAGGCTCCCTGATGTTGATGTTATTCAGCTAGTTTTGTGAGGAAAGAACTGGCTTGCTGTTCTGTGCCTGCGCTTGCTGTGCTCCTGGAAAAAACCCCCGGCACTTTCACCAGAACAATTTTAATCCACAAAATCAATTCTGATTTCTAAACCCGTGGTTTACAAAGCGAATGCTGATGTTGATCTTTCATGCTTGGCAAAGCAGAAGGGATTTGCTCTATGTTAATGTCTAATTCAGGGTTTCCTCTTATGTTTGGGTATCAGCGGGTGTACAGAAAAATCATTGGAAGAACAGGTATGCCATGCACTTGTGTGAAACTAAACAGTTAGAGATTGAGAGATCTATTCAGGGCAGTTAAAAAGTGATGTTAGAGGGATGCCATGAGGCATTTGTGATACACCCTCCTTTTCAATATTAATGGCAGCCGATAAGATCAACTTTGTATTTAAAAAAACCCCAAAAAATAAAAACCAACAAAACTAAACCATTTGAGTTTTCTTCCATTTGACTAATGAGCTACCCTCACAGCTCAGCTGTGCCTAGTAAGGCCTTATGGAGACAGATCAAAATCCAGAGGTCAGGAGTACTAAAGGCCAAATGCAGCTTGGAAAATCCTTTTTTTTTTTTCAGTGTCTAGTTAGTGGTGGCCTCCTAGCAGTCTCTGGCTAGAAGTTCTCCAGACTTTGCTGGTTACTGTGGAAAATCCAACCATTCTAGTGTTATTGGAGATTCCAGGTTATGTGGAGGAGCCAGGGCTTTGTTTGTAGTCACAGGCTGTTTAGAGAAGCATACTGTTCACACAGCTGTGCTGTCAGCCTTTGAGTTAGCAGTATAATGGTGGTTCCTGACGTTGCACCCAAGCTGGCAGATGCAGGTAGTATTTGAGCAGGCTTCAGCAAAGGAAGGTGATGGGAGTTTATTCCCCCTTACACCACAGTGTGTTTGCTTTGCTCATTCAGGAGGTGTGCTGAGGGTGACAGAAGTCCTGGGTGCCTCATGTGCTTTTGCAGAGGAGCTTGCATGAACTTGCATGGTCAAGGGGACCTGAGCACAACAGGCTTGTGCCAGTGGTGGCAAGACCTGTTTGGGTCACTGGGGTGCTGGCTGCATGTGCTGGGCGACAGAGCTGCCAGAGATGAAAGAATTCACCTTCACCTGCATGCTTTGGCCTTGCAGCACAGCCAGGAAGATGGTGTGGCTGTAGGGGAGGGGGCTTGTGTGATCAGTGTTACGGTGTTTTCAGGGTGAATCCTGTCCCTGCTGTAAAATACCAGGAGGAGTATTGAGGTGTATTAAATCCAGAGCACTGGTGGTTACTTTTCCTTTCCAAAAGATTTAATACTGTTTGAGCCACTGTGCTGTACGTGGCCACGTACAGCAAAGTGAGCTGTATCATCCCAGTATGCTCACTGACCCAGGTCCTCCCTAAAGCCCCTTGTCTCCAAGGAGAAAGGAAAGCCTCAAGTAATCTTTGAGCAGATGCTTGTGGGGAGGGGGCTGCCTTTCACAAGCCTTGAGCTGAACCCTGACAGCTGCACTGCCAACACAAACCTTGAGGACCTTCCTCCTGGTGCTGGTGCTCTGGACAAGGATAGACAGGTTTTTGGCATGGGTTTGCCTTGTGCTGGCAGGAGCCCAGGGCTGCCACAGCTGGCTGGGGTCAGCGGCATGGAGATCTGTGGGGCATCACCTGGAGCAGGCCTGGTGTCTCACAGCTGTGTGAACGTAGGTCCAGCTGCCATGCTAATAAGGATTGGTATTAGGGAGCAATGCTTTCTTAATTTGTCCAAATGGCTGTTTTAGGAGCTAATTTTTTTTGTTGTATGGGGAAAAGAATGCAGCTGTAGTATGTCTTGTATTTCTTAGGTTCCAAGGGAGAGGAGATCTTCGACAGCTAAACCAGAAGTAGAGCATCCTGACCAAGACCACAGCAAAAGGTATTGATTTTTATTATTGCATGTCCACTTCTCTCCCTTCCTAGAGTACCAAAGCTGCTGAAGGAAAGTGACTTGCTGCACTGCAATGTTGTGCTGGAAGAGAGAAGCTCTTTGCTTTTATTCTGTACCCTGAATTCATGGATAGAACTTGGGATGGGAACAGGAATGTGGAGAGCTAAGGCCCAAACTGCTTCTCATCACCATCCACCTACTTTTCATATAATCAGCATAGCAGAAGCTGCTCTTCTAAACAGCAGACAGAGCCTGGTAGCACAGGCACCCCTTCTCAAGGCTGTGAAGGTGACTGGTGACCCTTTTATTTTTGCATGTGGTTGCCTTTGTTGCTCACTGCAGACTTTGTTCACAAGCACCAGCAGCATTGCTTCTTCATGCATGTGCTGATAGGGAAGGACTTGAAAGTGCTTGTGATTTAGTTTTGGTTTTGTATTGTTTGTGGACTTCTTCTGTATTCTCTGAAGGTCCTTTCTGCCTCTTCCTGCACTCCCTCTCTTGTGCCTCCCAAGCAGAAGATGATACTGATTAAGTAAATATTACAAATGTGAGGTTCATTCAAGCCAGGCTTCCACTCCTACCATCCTCTTCCTCTGGACAGACTAGAATGCTTTAAGGATCTGAGGAGAGGTTTTGTGGTCTGGATGAGCCAATCAAACCACTTCTTGTTAAGAAGAGCAGTCTGGTTCCTAGCCATCTGTTCCCACTGCTCCCCTCCTACCAGCTCTGGTCTTCTACTGACCCATAACCTAGCAGGAAAAAAAAAGCAGTTAGTTTTCTGCCAGTGGAACAAGCTGAACTGGCTCACTAGGGGGATGGGGAAGCATCAAAATTGGTGCAAAGGAGAGGGCAGGACCACATTGTGGGCAGGGAGAAAGAGAGCAAGCTGACTTAGTGGCTACTAGTTACAAGGTCAGCTCAGCCACAGATCTCTGTGGTGTCCTGGCAGAAATGAGTGTGGTAGAGAGGGAAGTTATGCAAACCACTCCCAGGAGTCTTTGGAGTGGATTTTCTCAGGTGTCTGTGCATGAAAGAGGGGTGTAATTTGCCTGTTAGCACTTCTCAGGTGGTTTGCAGTCCTAGGCCAGAGGAGCAGCAACCTTGATCTTTCAGTTCTTCTCCGTCCACCAGGGAGCAGTTTCACAGACCCTGTGCATGCTGACAGGTGGTGGGAAGAGTCTTGAAGCGCTTGGGTTTGGACTGCTGTCTTCCAGGCACTGAGGATCTGGGCTGTGAACCCTCACCCTTTGCTCCAGGGTAATTCATCTCCAAGGTGGGGTTGCTAGCAGTGGGTGAGGTTTCTTTTCTGAATGAGTTTCTTAACTTTCCAGTTAGGATAGAGCTGTTCTGCACAAGGAGGAGAGTAGGTATCATCTGTCCTTGTCCAAAAGGCTGAGAAATATTTGTAGCACTTGTTTAATGAGCAAATAAGCTGTATGATTTATGCATGACTTCTGTTTCTTTGCCCTTTAAAGGAACAGCATCCCAAATGTGACAGAGCAGTCACTCATTTCTGCTGGAGAAAACAGAGTCCAGGTTCTGAAAAATGTGCCTTTCAATATTGTCCTTCCACACACGCCCCAGATGGGCATGGACAAGAGAGGCCACCTTACCACCCCCGACACCACGGTCACCGTTTCAATCGCCACGATGCCCACCCACTCCATCAAAACAGAGACGCAGCCCCACGGCTTTTCGGTGGGCATCCCACCGAGCGTCTACCACCCCGAGCCCCCCGAGCGGGTAGTGGTCTTCGACAGGAACCTCAATCCTGACCAGTTCAGTTCCAACACCCAGCCTCAGAGCTCCCAGAGGCGAACGCCGGACTCCACCTTCTCGGAGACTTTCAAGGAGGGCGTGCAAGAGGTACCCAGAGAGGCAGTCTGTGTGTGTGTGTCTTGGTGTGGATGGAGACATCCAGCTCTGTCTCTCACCGTTCTTGTTACGTGGGGCTGAAATCTGTCTGGTGAATTAGGATCAAAAGACTGACTCGGAAAGGTGCACAAGTGTAACTTAGTAAATGAAATCTGTGTACTGTGAAATTGTCATCAGAACCTAATAGCTAACCCTGCCAGTGACAGAGCTTTGGCTTGCAGGCAGTGGAAGTGGTTATCTTGATCTGCAGCACCAGGCTAGGTTTTACAAGAGTTCAGCACTGCGTGGTCCCTTTGCAGGACTGAGGAGACTCTCTCAGCTTCCTTACTGCAGTTTCTGCCTGTGGTGTGAACAGAGAACAGTTGGTTTACTTAGGGGTCTTGAGTGAGAGTTAAACCTGTATGAAAATCCATGGGGTTTCATTTTAGGGTATCAAATAAAAACAACAGTGTAATCGCGGCTTTTTTTTTAAGCCAGACCTCAGGGAGCTCTGTAGCTATGCACTTTCTTTGAGATTTGGGAAAGCTTTACAATATTGCCTTAAGCTGACTTAGAAGGCTTGTGAGATGTTATGCTTAGTTGACACCCAAAAGTTTTGAATTAAAGCTCTGCTTAAGTGTCCTGTTTGTTCAGACCCAAAATTAGTTGTTATCTCACGATCAGTTTGCCTGCCAGAACTTCTGTGGAAAGGAGTATCTGTTTAATCTTGACTTTTCTTGTTGCTGCTGTGTTAATTGTTGTGTTGTTTTGTTTTGTGTCTACCCCAGGTTTTCTTTCCTACTGAACTGAATCTGCGGATGGCCAACATGAATTCAGAAGATTATGTTTTTGACAGCATTTCTGGGTAATGCTTTAAGACCCCCGTTTGCCCGTGTCCTCCTGTTCTCTTACAGTTAGCTTGCCTGTGAGCAAGTAACACAGCTTGCTCCCTTCTGCACCATCTCTGTTAGGCACCAGGCGGGCAGTGGATCTCAAAACCACAATGGCTCGTGCTCACTTGAGTTT
This sequence comes from Porphyrio hochstetteri, assembly GCA_020800305.1. Lineage (NCBI taxonomy): Eukaryota > Metazoa > Chordata > Aves > Gruiformes > Rallidae > Porphyrio > Porphyrio hochstetteri. Next base: position 109,814,313 of record CM036907.1, read on the forward strand.
CACAGTTGGAAATCCAGCCTGTATTTTTAAGGAAAACTTCCTGTGGGGTTGGAAATACCACCTGGTTTCTGTTGCTGTCCTTGGACCAGCTCCCCACCTCGTGGGAAGATGCAGTGCTTTGTCAGCTCTGCGGTGGTCTCAGAGTTGGCTTCCTTCTGTGTCCATCTCTATGGTCCATTGGTTTTGCTCTCTCCTTGCTGGAGATCTACAGTAGAAATAGGAAACATGAAACTCATCTGAGCTCTAAGAGAGGGGATAAACTAGGTGTTTGATTAGTTGCAGCTGACCAAGAGGGAAGAGGAGATGATTGTGGCCACTGAATTACGGCTTTTGAATTTAACTGCTCATGGATACTTTTCTGTGCCATGACAGCAGCTTGCTGCTCTCAGCCCAAGTAGGGAGCTTCCAGTCTTGCCTGCTGATGTGTCTTGGGATTTAGCTTGCCAACAACTTCTCTTAAATGTTCATTCATGAAGGAAATGATTGAAAAAGGGGCTCATCCTGTTTTCCAACTTCCTTGCCTGTTGATGGCTTAGTGAGTCAACTAACAACTTTGGAATTTCTCCAGATTAAATGTGGAACATTTAATCAGCTTTCCAGGAAAATGTCTTAGCAGTCACTGCCCTCTTCACTCCATAGGAATAACTTTGAATACACTCTGGAAGCCTCCAAGTCCCTCCGACAGAAGCCTGGGGACAGCACTATGACTTACCTGAATAAAGGTCAATTCTACCCCATCACTCTGAAAGAAGTCAGCAGCAGTGAAGGAATCCATCACCCCATCAGTAAAGTCCGAGTGAGTGACAGCTCTTGTGGTTTCTTGGGAAAGAGGGTGTGTACAGTGGTAGCTTTAAACTCTCCAAGTGCAGCAATCTAAACCAGAGCATCAGCACTAAGGCCAGCTTACCTGCTCTCTTACGTCAGTGTTCATTCCTTTGCTGTCCACCTACTTCCAGACCAACCCATCCTGGCTCAGTCTGTTAAGAAGTGGTGTCAGCACTTGTGTAAAGGTGATGCAACACCTGGAATGAGATCCTTGAACCCCAGTCAGGAGAGCAGTTCTGCTCATCTCTGTTTATGACCCAGAAAATGCTGCTCACTGCCTTCCTGTTTGGCAGCGGTGTGCCAGCTACACTGTGATGCATCAGGTGGGAAAGCCTAAAGCAGAAAACCTGATACCAAGGAGAGCTTCCAAAACAAACGATCTCTGTGCCCTTTTCTTTTGCACCTATTTGCATTTCATTGTATGTATTTTTTTAATCTTACCCCCTCTCCTTTCAGAGTGTCATCATGGTCGTGTTTGCTGAAGACAAAACAAGAGAAGATCAGCTCAGGCACTGGAAGTACTGGCACTCTAGACAGCACACAGCCAAACAAAGATGCATTGACATAGGTAAGGAACACTCTCGTTGCTGATGTCAAACTCCAAACCCAATTCCTTGGCAAGGTTTGGCTTTCCTGCTAAAGCTTTGTTATCTTAAGGAAACTTTGGATCACATGCTCTGCCATCCATAGCTTTGCTGAAAACCTAGAGAGCTTTTGATTCCTTGGAGCTAACGCTGTAGGTTTTAGAACTCCTGAAAGAGGTGGATTTTTGGGGGAGTTTGGTTGGTAAGCTGGCTGAGCTTAGAGTTTTGTACTGGGAGATGTAGCACACCCCTCCAAACTACAGGTGCTTTGGCATATCCTGGTGCTTGAAGGTAAATGGCAGCTTTTAGACTCTGTGGCTGTCCTAAATATTATGTTTCTTCAAAGGGCAAGATTCTCGTAGAAATACCTCGATGCTAATGATCCCCCTTCTCACAGCTTTGCTCACAACTGGTCTTTGGTACGTGTAAAAAAGAAAACACTGCAAATTTCCCCTTGCCTCCAGACAAGGCTGGGGCTGGCTGGCTTCCAGCCTTCTCTGGCTGAAAGCTGGGTTGTACTCCTCGTCCCTTCCTTCTGTGAATAAAAGCAGGGATTAATCACTTGGCACTCGAAGCAGACGCGCATGCAAATCTCTGTTTGTTATTGAAGGAGTTTATGGAGAGCTGCTGCCCTTGCTGTACAGGGCAGGGTTCCTGCACACGGCAGGCTACGGGACGTGCGGTGTTTGGGCTGGCTGCCTGCTTTAATGGAGTTTCCAGTTTGGATCTTCTGCTGGGTCCCGTTTTCCTCCTCCCTCTTGTTTGTCTCTTTGTTTTTTCATGAGAACCATTTCCAGCCATTTTAATGATCCGTTCTTAAATACAGTTCAGCTTCCTTTGCCCCCAAGGGCTTGCTGAGCAGTTGCAGTTTCTGGCTGCTCTGTGTGATTAAGGACTCCAGATGGTATTGCCTCTTCTTCTCCCTCTCCCTCATGTGTCCTTCTCTCTAACAGCTGACTACAAGGAGAGCTTCAACACCATCAGTAACATCGAGGAGATTGCGTACAACGCCATATCCTTCACTTGGGACATCAACGAGGAAGCAAAGGTACGTGACCATGATTTTATTTCCTGTCCTTTTAGCAGATTCTGAGGCTGGGGGAGGGGAAGGGTGTGTGGCCTACCTGGTGATTAGCATGTAACAAGTTTGTTTACGCTCTTACATTAGGCAAAACCTTCTGGCTATTTCTTAAGAGGGTTTGCATGTGCAACCGAGGAGAGCTTTGCAACTGCTTTAAGGTTCTTGGCAGAACTGCCTACCTGACAGACAAGTACCGACAAAAGGAAGCGCAGATGAAGTGGTGCAGGAGGTGTGATGGAGCTTAGCTGAGCTTGGCAGGGAGCACAGTCGTCTTGGAGGATCCTGGCAGGAGGTGGGGGGCACCTTCTGAGGGGGTTAAACCCTGTGGCAATGGGATTGCCATTAGTAGGCAAGAGAGCAGCTGCTGCTGTTAAGCTCCCCAAGCATGTGTTGCTGAAACCATGGAGCCCAACACCCCGTGACCTGTTTCAAGTTAGAGCAGCCTCCTGGTGAACTCTGGTTTGCTCTTTTTTTCAGAACTGTGGGTACTATAGTAGGTCTGACAGCAGCTTCCCTATAGCTAGTAGTGAAGTGCAGCTATTTGAAACTGCTCCAGCTTTTTCAAAAGACATGTATCTTCTGGGTGCCAGGGCAGCAGGACAGAGGCAAACTCTCCTCTGTTCCAAAGGCATTTCCCGCTGGTTTATTGCTGGAGTCAAAGTGCAGGTGTTTTCGTCAGAGAGTTTTGTTACTGCCTGGGTTCCTGTTAAAAACGGGGACCAGTTTCCTTCTGGCTTTGGAGGCTGGCTATATATTGTATATTATGTGCTGGTCACCACCATCTTGGGGAAGAGTACTGGTGGCTGCAGTGTGCCATGTCTAGGGAGAGCCTAGCCTGTGGGACATAGGAGCTCTCAGCAGAGAATGCAAAGGTCTGTCTCTGCAGCTCTGTGCCCCACTGTGCTCTGCAGGAGGCACAAGGGTCTGTGGCACTGTGCAGAGCTCGCTGTCACCGTGAGCCTTGTTCTCTGTTGCACAAGGGCTTTGGAGAAGAGAGACTGGGAGAGGTTGTGTGGGGGCTGCTGTTGGATTTCAGCTCCGTGGGAAGTTTGGGGCACTTGGCAAGGAGCTGTGTGTGCTGCTGATGACAGTAAGTGCATGTGTGACATTACTTCTGAGGCTGGTGTTGGATGCCAGGCTTCCTTGTTCACCACATTCAGCTGGCTTTGGCGTTAGCTGGTGTGAGGGGGGTGGCAGGGAGCACCTTATCTGCTGGAGGATGCTAAAAGCTGGATGTGAATATTTTGAAGCATGAAGCACCTTGTTTACATAGTAAACAGATGAAACTTCAGAAGGGCTGTCAAAAAGAGGCAGTAAGCATTCCCAAAGTGGTATCTCCCTGCCGTAGACAGTCTGACGTTTTCCTGCTCAAGGAACTCTGGTAACTTGTGTCTGTGAGGTACTCAAGGTCTTAGATTTGCATGCAGGGGTGGATCACACAGCAATGATTTCAGGTCCCTAAGGAGTCGGAAACACTCTGAAGTTCTGCAGCTGCAGGGATAGGCTGCTAACCCAGGAGTAGGGCTTACAGCTGGTGCTGAGAGCCATGTGTCTGTCCCAAGGAAAGCCACCCCTTCCCACCAGGATAGAGACCAGCCCTGTAAAGCTGGAGCAGGTGGCTATTGCCCAGGTTCTCTGCAGACCTCTGAATGAGTAGCTTCAGTGAGCATAGGTCTGGAATGAAACTGATAATAGCAGCTTGGAAAGGGCTAAGGACCCTCAAAGTGGTATTTCAGCTCGGGGCTGAACTTCATGGGATGGGGGTGTGCTGGGAGGCATGACCAAGACTCACTTTACCTCTGGAGTCACATTCTGTGTGAATCTCTTGGTGAGCAGTGGATTGTATGAACCTGCAGAGAGGACTGGTGATAGCAAGAGTACAGCCTTGGCTCCTGGGCCAAAAACACTCTGAACTTCAGTGTTCAAAGAACTGGTATTTTTAGCAAGTGCTCTGTGTGCTGAAGTGTCTGTTTAACTTGAGTTCTTTTCCTTGAGTGGATGCATTTTGTCAATGGTTGGATTTCTCACCAGTAGAGCTGCAGTTCTTTCTCAACTCCTGTGATCTTATCAGGAGATGCTTGAGCCAATTTCAACAATTTTATTGCATGGTTCATTTACCTTGCATGCTCTCTCCCTTTTTTTTTTCCCCTTCTCCCTTCCCCGCCCCCCCGACATATTTCAAGACTATGTGAAGAGAGCAGGGAATAGACAGCTAAGTTTCTGATGCCACAGAAAGTCTTCCCCAGTAATAAACACAGTCTTGAGTTTAATAACAGCAGCAGTGTTGCATAGATGATATGTTTAACCAGCCAGCAAGCCTTGGTTATTAGAAACTTGCTTCCAGAGCCTTCCAGTTACCTGGACCAGAGCCAAATGGTTCTTCTGGGGTTGCTGCTTCTCCCATTACCTTCTTTCTTTTGCTCCCAGTTTGCTGTGGGAATGATTTGCAGAGGTGCCAAGGGGGATGTGATGAGGCTCTGCAAGTGAGATTTTTGCTGTTAATTGCCCACTTAGGCCCCCAGGGCTCGGTGTGTCTCATTTAAGGGAGAAGTAGTGTGATAGCAAGCTGTCCCTAGCAGTTGTTGCACCAAGTACTTGGCCTTGCTGTGGGGATGTACAAAAGTACCAGGCCTCTGCTGCTTGGTGCAGGAAGGTGCCACCTGCCTGAGAGCTTTGCCAGTCCCCACGGGGCACTCTGGGGATGCTGTAAAATACAGCTTTCAGGTGAAGAAACACTGTTTTCAGGCAATAGGAGTCATCTGCTCACTCTTCTGCAAGGAAATTGTGTGGATTTTGCAGCTGCAGAGTTGGGAGAGGAAAGTAATGTTTGAGGTGCCCTCAGCAACCAGTATTACCCAGCTGGGTTGTGCTGGGACAGCTGAGGGTGATGCCAGGGCTTTGGATGCTGGGTGCCTCAGACAGGTCTGGCTCTGCACAGATGGGGTTGTTGTGCAGGAGGCTGCCTCGGTGTGCTGTTTGTGAGCCCATTTGTGTAGAAACCAGGAGCATTTCATGCACGACGGACGCTTCACGCTCTGGGACCACACAATGTCCATGGGTTTTGAGTAAATGCTTTATGCTTCTTTCTGGCAGCTCCTCTCTGCCCTCTTCTGTTGCTTTGGGACATCACAAGAGCTGCTAGAAGTGGCTGCTGTATAGAAGAGGGGTGGGTTAGCATCTTCTGACCTTTGCAACGTTGTGCTCAAGTTGGAAAAGGGCCTGGGATCCAAAGCCTTCCTTGCCCGGAGACAGGGAAGGGAGCCAAGGGTGGGAAGGAAGGCCCGGGCTTGGAGCGGGAGAGACAGGCTGCCTTGGAGTGGTGCTCTTGAGATTGCAAGGAGAGTGAGGTAAGTGTTAGGAAGACTGACAGGAGACTGCAGACTCTGGAAGCAGTGGTTTGGGTGGGCTTCCAGGCATCTCTGTAAGAGATGAGGTGTGACCTCACCACCTGACAGACTGGGAATGGAAACAGTTAGATGAGGAGATAATTGTGCTTTGTTAGAAGAAAGGGCAGGATGGGGAACTGGCACATTAGTTGATGAACTATTAGGTCAAATGGGATATTTAGGGAACATAGCTACTCAATGAGGAGCCATTCTGGCTGGGTGGAAGTGTGATCCGATGAGTCTGTGTAGCTGATACATGCAACAGGTAATGCTGGAGTTACCCTGGGGCTCAAGTGGAGACTTCAAACAGTTTTTCCACCCTGTCCTGTATGCCTCTGTTAGGCAGATGGTTGAGGTGGGGTTCTCCTGCAAAGAAGCTTTTAGATGTCTGAACACAAGGTAATCATCTTTTGCTTCTATGACTTCATTAGGGACAAGGTGTCTAGAGCTGGGATAGAGCTTCCTCTGAAAGTGCCTGCCCCTCCTCGCTGACTGTGTAGACTTGGCCATCTTGAAAATGAGGGGATTTTAAAGGCAGGGAAGTGGAATCCTGTCCTTCCAGCCCTTTTTGTCTCTGATGTCTGTATGTCAATCAAGAGAAGCATTTATAGGTTCGGGTTATGAATTTTTTTAGGCCAGGAGCCATCTCCTCCCAGGTCTGCCCAGCATGCCTGGTTGTGGTTCTCTTGCTTGGTACCCATTGATGTCTTTTAATGAAAACTGCTGCACGTTTCTTTTGAGTGCTTCCTGCTCCTTCATTCGTAATGTTGGCCATTGTCCTGTTACCTCAGTGTTCCCCGTTAGGCTGTGAAGCAAACTCGCTATCCCTTAACTTCAGCCTGGGGACATGGCCTGCTCTCAGGTCAGTGGCAGTTGAACAATCTGGACAGATTGGTTTCCCCAGGGTTGACTGGCTCTGCTGGATCCTGCTTTGTTCCCATCCTGTCTGAGCTCTTACCTGTTGGAGCAGGAGGGTTGGGGCCTCTGGTCAGAGCAGGGCAAGGAGTTGTCTGTGTAGTGGTGGTAAGGGCCCCTTCCCTCCATTTGTTTAGGCATAACGATGCAAAGATCTCTGCTGTTGTGCTGGGGCACCCCTTCCACACTTGCCAACAGGTCCCTTCTGAAATGTAGCTTTACTTCTGGCAACTCCCAGAGAAGGGCCCCTGTGGAGGTCTTCTGCCTGCTGGTCTTGCTTTAGGTGGGACTGGAGCCAAAAATGATGTCACTGCACATTAAGGACTCTATTGTCCTCCCACTCCTTCCCTCAGAAAAAGGCATTGTAAGCCAGATGCTGTGTGTGAAAAGACCCTTTCTACTAAAAAGGGATATGTAACAAGGGTGTAACAGGGTGTTTATTGCTGGGAACTATTGCAGTAGAATTTTTGGTGCCTTTCCACCAAAAGGAAGGTGCTATGGTATCTCTTAAGTGACACTATGAATGACAGGAATTTGGTGGTTTGTTTCTCCTCTTCCCTGTCCCCCAAGAAAAGTGAAAGGGTCCTATATTGAATTATTTTGAGGCTAATTTGAGTCATCCTTTTGAAACAGCAGATTTGACAACAAGGGTGGTCTTCTGGGAGGTCTTTTGTGTTGACTGCAGCTCTTGGGCAGGATTTTTCAGATGAGCTCAATTTTTGGAGAGGGTGGATCTCTTGCTGCAACTTGAAGTAAGGCTGGGGTGTACACCACTGATTTTATTTTAAGAGTTTATTCTAGTATAATCCTTGCTTGGTGTTCACTGCAGGAAGAATTTCAACTTTTTTGATTGATGAATATTGTATGCATTTATATGAATGCCATTGTAATGAAACAGGAGTCATGTGCCTCATTAAAGAAGGTGTTGCCACCTTCAGCAGCATTGAGGAGGTACAGGTTTGGCTAGTTGGAAATGAAACTATGAAATGTGATGAGTCAAACATACTTAAAGGGAAGAGATTGGTTTGAAGCCAAGGCTGCAGACCACAAGTAACTTTGAGGCACAAGTACACACAGCCTTCGGAGCAGCGACATAGGAAAGTCATATTGCTTACCTGCCTCTTAAGGCAAGCCTCTCCCTCCTCTGTCCTGGGTTTGCTTAAAAACAAGCATGTGTTGCCCTTGATTTTAATTGTTGCAAATTAGAAGCCGTTTTTTGTTCAAAACGTGGTGTCCCAGACTCTACCATCCTTCTGGTCATCTAACCATCTGCGGAGCTCTCAATGTGTTCCCTAATGCTGGAAGAAAAGCCTTCCTGTAGCTAGCGCTTCTGCAGAGAGAACTGGGAGGTTCCTTTTTTACTCCATTCATTTCATACCTGAGAGCAAAGCTTGCTTTCCAGACATCTTTGTGCCTCAGTAGATGCAATTCTTTCCCGTGGTGGCCTGTGTCTTGGGTTGTTTGTTTGTTTTGGGTTTCTTGTTGAGGTTATTTGGTTGGATGGCTTGGGGTTTTTGGTTGGTTTGGGTTGTGGTTTTGTTTTTTCTAACACTGCCAATTTTTTTGCCAGACTCCTGCTTTTACTTTCCAACAAACTGAACAAAAGCTGACACCTGCCCCCTCACATTTATCTTATCAGAGTGCAGGGTGTGAGGGAAGCATTGGTAGGACTGGGAATCCGTATCCCTGGCTTTCCCACATGTTTCCCACAGATGTTCCTGTGTTTCCTTGCCTCAGAACAGGTTGGAATAACAATCAGTGTCGCTCTTTGAGCAGGAATATATATTTTCCTTTCATTACCATTCATTTTCATTTTTTTGATGGAGTAAACTTGCTAGGAGGATGTTCTCTTATCCAGGGCTGGGTCATATTTCCTACTCAGCACTCCTTGGCGTGGTGTGGGACCCACCATGTGTTTTATGTCAGTCACCCAAATTGGGCTTGGTAGGCTTGAATGCAAACTAACTTCCTCAGGGCTGAGAGCAGGACGATACTGGGTCTGGCTGAGCAGAGCTGGAACGGATGCGGCCCTGTCGCACGTCTGCCAGACAAGCCTTATTTGGAGCATCCGATCCCAAAGGCAGGAGGTGGCTGGGGGAGCCCACAGGTGCATGAGTTGCCCAATTTTTCTATCTCTTTCCTGGCCCACCTCCTGCTGATGCAAAACCTGTGGTGCACGTGGGAGGTGAAGAAACGAATGTGAGAGCAGTAAGATTAGCCTCCTCTCAGGTGATCTGCACCAAGGTGGTTTTTTTCCTTCCTCCTTTTAAAGACAGAGCAGCCTTCCCAGCACGGCTCTCAGGATGTGCCGTGGCGGATGTGTGCAGGCAAACCTGTGCTTGCCCTGCCTGCACTCCCAGCTGCCTGGCTGGGACCCAGCGCCAGTCCTGGAAGCCAGACAGTGATGTTAACGCAGTGCAGTGCCCAGCCTGGCAGCTCTGCCTCTCAGAACGGCTTGGAGCTGCTCTGGTGTAACTTGTGAGGCTTTTGAGCCGGAGGTGATTCACATCCAGCCAGCTCGCAGCACAGATAAAATGTGTTAAGGCCTATCTTGTACACATTCACGTGGACAAATCTTTAGAAAAGACCTTTTATTTTCTCTTTTATGTTTATATTTGTCCAAGCCTTAGAGAAACGACATGCTTTCAGCTGTCAACACTTCAATAAAAACGTTTGAGCTTCCGGGTAATTTGTTGTTAGTGGAGGGCTGATAAATGAGTCGTCTGTGGAATCTGGGCCTAGGGCTGCTCCTTTGGCTAACCAGCAAAAAGTGCTGTCACCACTTTAGCTGCATACCCCTGAATTGCACATGCATCTGTGGAGAGGCCAAGCAACCTGGTGACTGCTGGGCTTTGCATTGACATTCCCAGAATTCCTGCTGGCAGATGGGATGAGGAGCTGCTGTGTTCTGGTGTTGCCAAAACTGTGAAGCTTCCTGGTTCCTCATGTTGAATGGTGCACATCTGGGTTCTCTGCGCACGTGGCAGAGGATGGAGTTCGTTTGTGTCCTCTAGCCCATACTCAAGTCCTTTTTAGGTCTAACTGATCCTTTACCTTGTTTGTTCCTCTGGTTTTAATGTGCTGTTGTAGCTTCAGAGGCTCCTCTTCCTGTCAGTTTGAGGGTTTCTATGACCCTTTGTCTTGCAAAAAGTGAAAATAACGATGTCAGCTGTGCAGTGACTGCTGCCCTCCCCAGGCAGAGACCACAGGAATGGCCTTGCTGCTCCACAGGAAAGCAAAGCGAGACATGGCATAAGTGGAGTGGGTCCTGTTCCACAAGGAATGTGTGTGGGTTGGGCTGATGTGTGGGTATGATGCATGGTGATCAGTCAACAGGCGAGATGCTGCCTTTGTGTTGGGGAATGGTCCCAGGATGCACTGGAATCTCTTTGCCTGCTGAGTCTTAGGCAGGACATTGAAATTACTTGGCCATGGTCAAGAAAAACAGTATCTAACTGCATTCCCTGGAAGGAATTGCAGTTTAACCTGTCCCTGGTTGTTGTGTAGTAGGCTCCAAACTCTTCTGTACATGCATGGTCATCTAAAATCAAAAGTATCTTGACAACTTGAAGTTGAATGGCACATAAAAATGAGAGGCTTTTGCCTACAAGTGCTAGAAAAAGAGCTAAAGCTTTTCTGGAGTCTTAATAGAGAAAAAAACCCCACCCAGTGGATTTGGATTGTCAAGCAGTGTCTTTGTTCTCTGGGTACAACAGTGTAATGGAGCATAAATAGGAAGAGGTGAGTTCAATTTACCTGCCTTCTGTTGAAATGAAAGCCACGTGGAGCAAGGTAGTCCGGCTGCAATAGTCCTGAGTCCATCTGTGTAGTGCCTTATGCAGAAGGACATATGAGACTGGTGGGGGTGGGGGGGAGGAATCTGTTCTGTGGCCATTAAAGTCTCACCCATGGCTGTGTTTGCTGGGGACTGGTCAGAGCTTACGGTGTGCTAATGCCCATCCGAGATCGTGGCTGTGTACCTACATAGGGTTCCTTTGCAGTGAGTCAGAAGAGGCTGTACAAGGTGACACTTCACCTACAGCTGCTGCATGTGTAGCCTTTGGACTGATCAAAACTGGTGATGCTTTTTGTGTGACAAAAGAGCAGAGCATCCAAGATAAACGAAGGCAAAGAGGTCTGGGTATGCAAGCCTTCATTTCAAACAGGCATCTTTCATCTCGCTGACAGCGAGGTTCCTGCAGCACTCTGATTACCCTTTAATTATGCCTGTTTTTCCTGGTTTGTTTGAAAGGCAGATCTTGTTAGGAAAAGGTGCTGCGTGGAAAGAACTTGGCTGTCTCTGCTGCCCTTCCTTGAGGGCACGCAGCAGAGCTGCTGGATTAATTGTCCTGTTTCTTTTCTGTTTTATTAAAATGGAAGGTTGTCTCTTGTACATTTGAATATAGGCATGGTGTTTCTCCTGAGTTAGGTGAGGAGGGGCACAAGTGGTCAGGTGGTTAAAGCAAACCAGGCAGTCATGAAGTCTGGCTCCTTTCCACGCTGACTTCCAGTGTGATCCAGGAGGAGGTGCTTCAGTCCTTCTGCCTTCAGTCTTTTATTGCATGTGGCTGGGTTGCTGCTCATCTGCCCCAAAGGCTGCAGGAAACCCAACATGGCTGTGGTTGGAAGAGGGTCTATAGTGTGGTGAGGTGGGTGTCAGGTTGGGGACGGCGGTGAGTTAGCAGCTCATACCAACTCACTGGTTTCATGCTGTTTGGTGTTTTATCTGGAACCTTGCTATTGCAGTCATTTGTTCTGAAGAGAATCTTGACTTTCATTGTAACAATAAGAAAAGCAAGCCTGGCTTTGGAGAGAAAAACCTGGAAATGCAATTCAAATATAGGCTAAAGGCTTAACTGCTAAGCAAGCAAAATAACTCCAGAACAGGTTTCTAATCCTTTTAGAAATCTCAGTTTTAAAGAAAATCTGCTTAACTTTGAGGGCTTGACTCATGTTTGTAGGTGCTCAGGCTTGACAATGCTCTATTTTTAAGTGCTGTCTTTATGTTGAATCTTGGGAGGTGAGATGAATTTTTTTTTTTTTGAGTAACAACAAATCTTAATATAGCTGAGAATGCGGAACTACCCATAGAAAAATAGGTTGGACACACGAAAAGGAATCTTGCTCAGCAGGCTGAAGACGTAGAGCAACTTCTGCGGTTACGTTTTTCTTTCTTCTGGCAATTTTGGGGTGGGGATGTAGCTGGCTCAGTCACTTGGCCTTATGTTTCTTTTCAAAGGCAAGTCATATCTTCCTGAACAAAAAGCCACTGGCTTAAAACTGTTTTAGCCCAAACTGGAAAAGCTCTTTGTTAAAACTCTTGGTTTTGAGGAACCTGATGCAACCTGAGATTGCTCAAAAATAGGGGCTACAGAATGGGTAGGGAGAAGCAGGGGATCCTTTTGAACTGAAATTGCTTTGTAGGAACAGGAGAAGGCAGGCTGGTGCTCTGTTGCTTTAGAGAGGTGATCAGGTTTTAGTTGTTATCTCCTGCCCAGAGCCCTGAAAGCTTAAATGGCATGAAAATGAAGTCAGCCGCTCAAAGCCAAAAGTAATCAAATGAGAAGACTCTCAAGTAGGAGGATGATCTTTGCCATGTGACAGGCAATCCCAAATTCCCATGGGATACCCATGCAGATTCTGCCTTCAGCCCAGTATGCTGTGTGGGCTTAGCGTGTGAAAATGCAGACATGAATTATGTGGTAAAGAAATGACACAGCTTGCTAGGGAACTGGTGGCTGCTGGTGCATTTTGAGTCCGCTGCTGTCCAGCAATATGAAAGTCAAATGAGGGATTTCTCAGAAATTCTGAGGCTGTGGCTGACCTGCTGGCATGGCTGCTCAGGAATCTTTTCTTAGAGAACGCAGTCGTGTGTGAATATTCAGTAAGGGTAAATAAATTCAAAATGAAAATTTAAAATGTAAAAATATGCAAACACCAGAGCAGTGGCTCTCTTAAGCAAAACCCCTGCTCAGGGAACACAATTACTCAGGCTGTGCCTGCATCTGATTACTGAACTCCCAAGCGGGTGACGGCAGCTCTCCAAACTCCTTCAAGCTTTCCCCCGGGGTGTGCCACGCTGTGAGCAGAGCGCCCTGGCAAAGCTGGCTAGCGAAGAGGGAAGGGGGTGGATAAAAGCTGGCACAAAGCTGCCATTTGGGTGAGTCTGGAGGAGATTAAGACCTTAGTTAAAAATAACTTTCCTGGCTGCAATTCGGGGTGTATTTAATGCTTGTAGAAGAACCCGGGTTTGGGATGCTGAGCCCTGGGCTGGTGGGTGAGCAGGCAGTGAGTGCTGGTCACCTTTGGTGCTGCTGTCCCCATGTGATGTCCTGGCTTGGGCCACTGCAGAACAAGCAGTGGGGTGGCTGGGGATGAGCTCTGCAGGTGAGAGTGACCTGTCCCATGTATCCCCCGTCCCTTTGCACAAGTGGGCATGTTGCCAGTTCCATGGGATGTGGGGGGTATGTGTGTGTAAGGGAAGGCATGGGGGCTGTTTGTCAAGCTGGTGTGCTGGCAGCTCATGCTCACAGGAACTGTATGAGCAAAGACACTTACCTATACTTTTTTTGATGCTCACAGCCCCGGTTTTCTTATAGTACTGTTATATACCGGGGGAACAGGTTCTGTCCCTAGTCTGGCAATAGTTATTACACTTTCATCGCTACTTTTAACAAAAGAGAGGAAATGGATGTTGCAGAACCTCTGTGAAGAAGCCTGTGAGAAGCACTTTGCAAACCCACAGATCCAACCCCATAAGCTTTTCAAAACCTTCTTTTGGCTTTGCAGCACCGGGATGGCTCCGGGAGGTGGCACTAACTCACTGCATAGGCTGTCAGACGGGTGGTAGCACAGTAAGGGAGCATCAGGTGGTGGGACTGTGTTCCTGCGGAATATCTGGCAAGGTGCTTCTGGCTCCCGAGGCTTTGATCTGATTGATTTTATTAGCAGTAGGATCTCCCCTCTTATTCTTGAGGCAGGTAGGACAGTAGCCACTGCAGGACTTATTACCAGGAATTTGAGGTACTTAATGGTTGCAGCTGCTTCTGAGATGTGGCAATAACGAGCCCTGTGTCTGGTACACAGCAAGCCCGTGTTCTGGATATGAAGTACTCTGCTCATAGCCTCAAGGATATTTCTTTCTCCCTTCTGCTGAGCAGCGTTGGGGATTGTTTTTTGGTTGTGGGTCATTGGGTTTTTTGTTTGGTTTGGTTTTAGGCAATTATGAAAATTAAATTAGATATGCTCAGAACCACTCAATTTTCTGTATAATTTTTTTATTAGAATAATGGAAATATGAGCAGTATATTGTAAGGGAATAGTCACAATGGTGTTCATCTTTTTAAGGGCAAAGCCCAGAAACTTTCACTGAAATATTGGTGGTGTTCCTGTGTTTAAGGATAATGTGTTGCCTGCTGTTTTGGTTTGGGTTTTTAAAGCTTTTAATATCACTTACCAAATAAGCCAACCAAAAACCCCCACCTGAGTGAAGCATGTGCTGTGCTCACAGCAGCTTATGTAAAACTCATGGAAAGGTTTGATGACACCATTTGAGAACTTAGGTGGAAATACTTGGGAAGGGTGGGTGAAGTCTTCATCAAGTCTGGAGAGTTTGTTGAAATTCATTCTGGACAAAGCAGCATTGGCCCCTGTAATGGTGTGTATAAAGAATGACGTCAGCCTGCTGCCTGGGGGCTTCACCTGATCTCTCAGAAAAAATAAGATCCCTCTCCTAGCGGCACGGACTGGCCTTTAGATCTTGGCACACGCCGAGCAGGCCCTTGCTCAGCTGCCAGCCAGGAGTCCCTGTGTCACCACTGATGCCTGCGCTTTCCTCTTCCACAGGTTTTCATTTCTGTGAACTGCCTCAGCACAGATTTCTCCTCTCAGAAGGGAGTTAAAGGCCTGCCCCTGAATCTTCAGATTGATACCTACAGCTACAATAACAGGAGTAACAAACCTGTCCACAGAGCCTACTGCCAGATTAAAGTCTTCTGTGACAAGGTAAGGTTGGATCAGTATGCTGGTGACACTCTGAGAAAGGCTTTTCCACAGCTTAGCAGCACCTTTTTTTTTTCTTATCCTGCCACTTGCTCTTTTGGCTCACTGGAGAGTCCCATCTCCCTTCAGCCTCTGCAAGGAAAAAATTTCAACCCCTTCTACTTGGCTCATAGATGTTATGATGACCTCGGATAAATTTGTTGCTGTCAGAATGCTGGAGTACTGAGAAGTGCTCTATCCTGAGTGTTGACTTTGGAGAAAGGTCAGTCAGTGGCAGGAGGCTGGGAAGTCCTGCAGAGTGCCTTCACTAGGAGAAATCATTGCAATTGAATGGAGCAAGGGGAGGCTTGTCTTTGTCCAAGCTGTGTCATGTTGGTCCTCTTAAAATTCCTTGTGCATTTTTATGATACTACTTATTAAAAAGAAGCAAACAAAAAACCCCACCCCAGGAACCCCAAAACCAAACCAGCTTGTATATCTTGTGAGTAGAAAATGTCACTGTTTTCATTGTGCCTCTGTGAGATAGAGCAGCATAATGAAGCCGGCTTACAAGCTGGACTTCCAGAGTGACCAAGATGTTTCTAAGCCAGAGTGAGTGCTGCCCAGACTTCCCCAGTCCCTCTTCTGACCACCGAAGCGCTCCAGTGTCTTGTTTTCCTGGCGTTCTGCTTAAGGCCTCTCGGTCTTTGCATTCAAACTGTGTTTTCATGGCATGGACTGTTACTGAGCTCTCAAATATCTGAGAGGTCTGTGATAGGCTTGTCACCCCTACTCAAGTGCCATGCTAACTTGGCACTGATGGCATACTCTGTGGCCTTGTTGTCTTGTCATCCCTCAGGGCACCGGCACAAAGACTCCTCTCCTGCTGCTGCTCTGCCTCCCAAATTACCTGGAGCCTTCTACAGTCTACTTCTGCTGTAGCATCTCATTGACCCATCCTGCCATGTTTTGTTGTCTATCCATGTGGTTTTAAATAGGCCCCTCAGCTTCTCCCAAGCACGCAGGAAAGCTTTCTGTAGCTGTCCATTGGTGTAAAGCAACTTAATCATCTTCCTGCACATCCCTCCTAAGATAGCTCCAGTTGTGAAGATTTCTGTGAAGAACTGACCAGGGAGTTAAAAGCTCTCCAGAGCTATCCTAAAGACTTGCCAGTAAGCCTAAGAGGCTTTGTTCTCATGGGCTTTCTTCAGGCCTCTTTAGCTCTTACTCTTTTTTTCTTGTTTTTCTCCTCTAAAATGAGACTGAGACAAGTGTCATCTAAAGCTCTTAGTGTGTCATCTGAAGGTCTGTGATTCTGTTAGCTGGGAGTCTTGTGTTAGCAACCTGTATTCTGTATGCTGCCAGTCAACACTGGTGTGGTGCAGGGAAGGGGGAGGATCTTTTACTCTGAACTTGTCCTATAACTTACTGACACTTTGCTAAAATTACTGAAGCTTCTGCCAGTGTTAGTAAGACCAATCAACTCATAAAAGGGCAGACTTAGACACTGCACAGCTTAAAGGGAGCCATTTCAGCCTATAACATAAATTACTTGTTTGCATTTCATTAATTTCATGTTCATTCTGTGAACATGCAGCTGATGTGGGGGTGCTGCAATTTGTGTTCACAGAAACGGTGTTAGAACTTGCTGCCTTTCAGATCCAGTCCTGGTCCAGCAGTGAGAGCTGGGAACAGAGGCCAACAGGCTGAATACTGTTTGTCACCACACTGAACCAAGCTTTGCACTCAAATGCTTGTTTGAGGTGCTGGGCAAATGCTGCTCTGAGCAGAGCTGTGTCTTTACAACTGCTGGTGGATTGGCCCAAAGCTACTCAGTCACTGCCCTCCTCAGCTGGGAGAGAAAACATAATGAAAGGATCCTGGGTCACGAAGGACAAGGGAGAGATCACTCACCAATTACTGTGCAGTCAAAACAGACTCAACTTTGGTAATAAATTAGAAATTTTTTTCTGAGTTGAGTAAAGTCAAATAAAACCAAGTCTCAAATCACCTCCCCCCACCCCTCCCTTCTTCCCGAGCTCAACTCCTCTCCTGATTTCTGTCCCACCTCTCCCTCAGGGGCACGAGGGGAAGGGGAATGGGGGTTGTGGCCAGTTCATCACATACTCTCAGCCTTCTCTTCCTCCTCAGGGGGAGGACTTCTCACACTTGTCCACTGCTCCGTTGTGGGTCCCTCCCACAGGGTGCAGACCTTCAGGGCCAGACTGCTCCAGCTTGTGGCTCCCCAGGGTCACAAATCCTGCCAGCAAAGCTGCGCCAGTGTCTGCTCCTCCATGGGCTGCAGGTGGAATGTCTGTTCCATCATCATCCTCCATGGACTGCAGGGGCACAGCCTGCCTCACTCACCATGGTCTGCTGCAGGGTGATCTCTGCTCTGGCACCTGGAGCGCCTCCTGCCCCTCCTCCTTCACTGACCTGGCTGTCTGCAGAGCTGTGTCTCTCACACAGCCTCACTCCTCTCACAGCCTGCTGTTGGGCAGCAGTTTTTTTCCCCTCTTCTTAACTCTTCTGCTGAGGCACTGCCACCATTGCTGGTGGGCATGGCCTCAGCCAGTGGCAGGTCTGTCTTGAGGCCAGCTGGCATTGTCTCTGCTGGACATAGAAGTTCCTAGCAGCTGCCTGCATGAAGTGGGGCCTGCAGTGCCCCACCACCACCCCGCAAAGCCTTGTCACCTGAACCAAATACCCTGGCTCCTGTAAGAGCACTGGCATTTCAGAAGGAGCCTGGTTTCCTGCCCTGCTTTGAACCTCAGACAGTCAGCTGGCCTTGAATGTTTACAAGGCCCTTGTTGCTATAGTATCCACACATACCGCAGGCCTTAGCGTGCTCTCATGTGGCCGCTCTTACCATAGAAGTGCTGTTACCCATGTTTTCTTCATGGAAGGCCAAGTCTATAATGTAGAGTTCTGTTCAAAACTCAAAATGCTGTTGTGGCTGCCTGGGGACAGTTCTGTGTAGGTCCCTTCAATTCCTTTGTTCAGGCTGTGCTTGTGTTGCATACCTGAACTGACTTTGAACCCAGACACTGGCATGGCAGTCCTCTGGGGGTGTACAAATTGATAGAAATCCTACAGGAGGTCAGATGGTTTAGTTAATGTTTGGTGGCCTCTGCATGGGAAAACTGCCAGAGAAGGGTTCCCATGGTTGGGGTGGGAGGGAAAGCTGCTGATATGTTTCCAGCTTTTGGCTTCTGCCTCTGAGCAAACATCTTTATGCATTTTTGTCTCCCCCTGCACGTTACCTTTGTGGAAATGGGATCTGCAGGTGCCCAGGACACTAGGTTTCCATCTAGACCCTTGTGGCTTTAAGATGTGAGTAAATGGATATAATGGTGTCATCCTGGGACATGTTACAGCACAAGCTTGGTTCAGGCTTGAACTTCCAACTCCTAATGTTCTGTGATTGAGGCTTGGCTGAGCAGTATTTGGGCTGCGCAGGGATGGGGGTGACCTGTCCCAGAGGAAGATAACCTTTTCTGCTGTAAATTGTGCCTTAGCTAAGCATTAAAGAGAAGATTAAATAAAGGATTTCACAGGCCAGCATTGTCCTCTGGGATCTGCCGTTACTCTGGCAGATGGATAGTGTTGTGGGAAAGTTTTTGTGGGATGGTAGGAACAAGTGAGAGAGATCCTGTTGGTAGGAGAGAGATTGTGCAAGTCAGTTGGAGGCAGCATTGATGTGGGTGAGCAGTAGCCAGGGACTGTTCTTTCTGTTGTGTGGTTTGGGCTGGAAGAGACCCCAACAATCACCTAGTTCCCACCCCCTGCCATGGGCAGGGTCACCCTCTGCTAGCCCAAGTTGCCCAAAGCCCCATCCAACCTGGCCTTGGGCATTGCCAGGGAGGGGGCAGCCACAGCTTCTCTGGGCAGCCTGTGCCAGGGCCTCACCGCCCTCACTGTGTAAATTAAATAGGACCAGTACCCCTTGTCCTGTCGCTAAATGCCTGATTAAAAGTCTCTCTGTTTTCAAAATGCCCCTTCAGGTACTGGAAGGCTGCAATAAGGTCTGCCTGGAGCCTTCTCCAGGCTGAACAAGCCCAACTCTCACAGCCTGTCTCAATAGCAGAGGTGTTCCAGCCCCCTGATCAAGACCTTCATGGCTTCCTCTGGGCTTGGTCCAACAGCTCCATGTCTTTCCTGTACTGGGGACCCCAGAGCTGGACACAGCACTTCAGGTGGGGTCTCACCAGGGCAGAGGGGCAGAATCTCCCCCTTTGGTGTGCTGGTCATGCTTCCTTTCATGCTGCCTGGGACACAATTGGCTTATCTGGGCTGCAAGCGGATGCTGCTGGCTTGCACCCAATGTTTTGTCCACTGGTGTCTCCCAGCTTGGCTGCTGGGGCCACAGGGGACAGGAAGAGCTGGAATGGCTTGTGGGCTGTGAGCCAGAGCTGCACCCAGCATGAGAGGGTGTGCAGTGAGAGCCAGGAAGCAGTCCACTGCTTTCGGAGCACATCTGATAGATGCAGCCCGTGTGTGGAAGTGGGGAGCTGCCCGGCGTCACGAAGGGTCTGGATCCCAGTGTGTTGTGGTTTCATATTGCATCATTTCCCTGCATCTCTGTTGCTTACCAAATATGCTGTGATTCTCTGTGGGAGGGATGGCAGCTTTCCCAAAAATGCTGCTTCCTTTTCTCAGCCCAAGAGTTGATTGTACAACTGCAGACAGAGGAAAAGAGCAACAAAAACCCCACCCACCCTACAGCCATTAATACATAGAGAAGACTATGAAATCTTGCTGTTCAGATTGTAGACTGTTCTCTAGGTCCTGAAGTTGTGGAAAGCTCGCTCTTCTAAACTTATTTATTCCATAATTGCCAAATACAGTGTCTTTTCTTCAAAAGTATCTGATCCTGGCTGTTGCTGAGCTCCTCTGGCAAGGCAGAAAAGGCCGTCTCCAAGGCACATCTTCTTTCTTTCTTTCTTTTTTTTTTTTTCCTTTTTTCTTTATTTAGAGTTTGAGATGTGTTTAGGTGGGCCTCTGTAGCCTGGAAGAAGTTGACTTTCTGGCAGAACTCCAGCTGTAGGTATTGGAGGGCAGAGGTTTTCTAAAGATGTGTTCTTGATGGCTTAGCATGTTCTCCATGAGGAAGCAGGTGCCAGTCTGTAGCACAGTGTTTGGGGAGCTGAGCATTATTACAGGAAGAGTAAAAAGACTAAGGCCGAAGCTCAACCTCATCTTCCTGCTGTTCAAGATGAGATGTTGTGGCCCTTCTGGTAGGGGAAGTTGCCAAAGGGTGTGGGTCCAGCAGTGCGGGGGTTTAGGTGGGATGTCTTTGCTGTAGTGGGCTGTATCGGCTTTGTGGGGTCAAGCAGAGCTGGCAGTGGCTGTGTCTTCATTAGTTTTTCTTTTTCCATGGCTGCCTGAAGCTGTTTGTATCCCTGCTGTTAGGTGGGAGAAAAGGTGATCTCTGTCAGTGCACATGAAATATCTAGGTTAACTTCCCTCTCTATTGCTAGTGCAGAAGTACTACTGAACAGGTACAGGCATCCTGTCACCTACAGAGCGTTGGCTTACTGGGAGGTTAGGAGGAAGACTCTTGCCCTTCTCCTGTGCTGTGCCTTCCTGCCCCATTGCCACACTCTTATTAACATCATTTGCCATAGCTACTCTAGTTTTCTTCCAGCAGGGATGTGGGTGTGTTTGCAGTTTTGCAGGGGTGACATGAGAAGTAATGGCTTTCTGTGGCCAGAGAACTGTTACCTTTAACCCTGCATTGTAGGAGGATGTTGGGAGACAGGTAGAACTTGTGCTTACCTGTTTGGGCAGTGATCTGGTGACAGGATTGAGTCCAGAGAGCTTATCACCTTGTGCAACTGGCAACATGATATCCCTGACTTAAGCCACAGTCACATGTGAGGTCTGGGCAGAGCTGGAGGAATGGAGACAATTCCAGTAGAAACCTTCCTTCCTCCTCTCTCTCTGTGCCATAGCTGTATGGCGCAGAAAATACAGCGTTCTCAAACTGCTGCTTGGTTTGGAGGGCCAGGAACCATGCAGGCATGAACCCAGTTAGGTACCTGTGGATTCCACCACAGCGTGGCCATGATAAAAAGAGAAGAAATAACTCTTGCTTTAAAATGACACGTCTGCAGCTTGAGATCAGTGAGGGCTGATGTAACTTCTGACAGCTCCACGTGCAGTGTGCTGGAGGTTTCCTCGCATTTGGTGATCTAAGCATGGCATGACTTTATGGAACAGGATTTAATGATGATCTAGTGAACTCTTAAGCCTTGGTAACTTGCAGACTTTTATTGTTTTAAACTATGTGGATATATTTTTATCTCTCACTTTATACAGTCATTATAGTTGTGGGAATCTCTTATCCTATCTTCATCTGACTTAAAGTGTTTGCATCTTGGATGTGGTTGTTAGATGTCATTAGATGACAGGACTCAAGAGTAAGCAGATCTCAAAGTTGGCACACTCTGAAAACTTGCAGTTTGGATACCACGGAGCTGAGCTCCTCAAACACAGCTCTGGAAGATCAGTGTTCCTGCTTCTGTAGTGAAACCCTCCAAAAAGCCTAAAAGTCCTTTCTTCTCTCTTCCCCTCTTGTCTGGCAGGGAGCAGAGAGGAAGATCAGGGATGAAGAGCGAAAGCAAAGCAAAAGAAAAGGCAAGTGCACTGACCCCAGCTCTCAGTTGAATGCCTGTAAGTAGAAATTATTCCATCGGTATTTTAAATATTAGATCTCACTTTGGCAACAGATAACTTGTGCAGTAGAACTCTTAAGTCAATCTTTATCCCCTGTGGAATGGTGCTTACTTTAGGCAGTTGCTTATGGATCCATTAATTGTGTTTTGCAATATAGTGGGTCACTTAGGACTGCTACATAATTCTTGTCTGAGACAGGGTCCTGCTGCGTATGCAGTCAGGTGTAGGGTTTAGTGGCTGAAGTGACAGGGGGAGGGTGGGATTTTAGGGCACTGCTGGAGTCCCCACAGCTCCAGGTGGCAAGGAGAACTTGGGCTGTTCCAAATACTTCCAGCTTGATCCTAACCTGAGGCATTAACTTGTGTTAAAAATGTGTTGATGACTCTCCCAAGGCTGCCGCTGCCTTGTGCTGTGCTTCCAGCCCCAAGGCTCTCATCTAGGGCAGAGTGGTCCATAGAAAAGACTGTCAGTAGATGCTGTTCCTGCATGGGCAAAGGGTGTGAAGGCCTCACCGCTGTAGCATACAAAGGCTGTGGAGCTTCATCCTGCTGAGCATCTTTCCTTTAATTGCTGCAGATGACTGCAGCAGCTCTTTCGTTTGGATGACTGGTTAATGGCCAGCAGAGCTGCTCAGAGGAGAGTTTATCTCTTCCTTTGCATGGGGCAGGTGCGTGCTCTCCCTTGTCTGCTCAGCGTGCTTGCCAGAGCCCTGCCGTTAACAGCCCGACTGGTTCAGCAAGCATGTGCCTCACGCCTTGCTGGGCAGGATTTTCCTGACACAGCAGGTTCAGGCTGCTGGAGCAGCTTCAGAAGAAGGTAATGCCACAAGGGAACCCCTTTGCTCCAGGGCAGTTGCAGAAGGGGCTGGGTTTTTTGGTTTTTTTCCCAAATTACATTGTGACAGGTAGGCTTAGCACACCATTGGCATGTTACAAATGTAGTAGCCCAAATGGCTCCCAAAAGATTACTGCAGGCAGCTCATTGCGTAAGGGCTGGAAAGCACAAACAGTGTCAGTTCAGATTTCCAGGATTGTACAATTTTA
The DNA here is from genome assembly GCA_020800305.1 of Porphyrio hochstetteri. Taxonomy (NCBI): domain Eukaryota; kingdom Metazoa; phylum Chordata; class Aves; order Gruiformes; family Rallidae; genus Porphyrio; species Porphyrio hochstetteri. The sequence goes on from CM036907.1 coordinate 109,836,805, forward strand.
CCAAAGCTGCTTTCCAGCATGAATTTCCTAGGCTTGGGATTAGCCTGATGTGACCTTTGTTTTCCTGGAAAGTACAATCCATTGCTGTTCAGTTCCTGTGTGGGAAGTTTTTGATTGCTTTAAGCCATAAGGTATTGTACCCACCCCCAGGATCACAAATTCCATGTGTACCTGGACTCATCAACAGCAGAAATAGTTTGTGGCTTCTGGTCAAACTGATTTTGACAGGGTTTGAGCAATCTTTAAGAAATCAGGTTTGCAAAGAGGACAAAAAGGTATATTTTCACTGGGAACATGAGAAATAAAGTATTTGTAGCTGGTTTGGCCTAAACTTGAAAAGTTTCCAGCTGGAAAAATGAAGTCTTTGGTTGGGGTTATCTCTGAAGTATGATATAAGGCACCCCCTGCCTTGCTCTCTCCCACGTTGGTCTCTGTGGGTGAAGTCTGTCCACTTAGTGGCTGATGTTACATCAACTGGTGCGTCACAAGAGCCAAAGTGCTCTGTGGGAGACAGTGCTGGTCCTGGTGAGGAATGACCTGGGTTTTGGCAGCTTAAGGTGACCAGTGTGAACAATGAGAGGAACAAAACCATGAAATTTGGAAGCATGGAATCGAAATGTACTTTAAATGGTACACCCTGCCAGAAACAGCATTTGTGCCACCTCTGCAGCACGATAGTGCCTCTGTGGTGCTGTCTCTTTGAGATGCTCCCAGATGGAACACTGTGGGTTGTCTCTTTGTTCAGATATTAAATTGGGTCAGAGAACAGTCTGGACACTCACCTCAGAGGAACCTAGGGCTTCTATGTACCAAGAAAACCACCCAAACAGAGAGCAAGAGCTAGTCTGAGTCCCCTCTTCTCCCCATCCACTCCCTTGGGATTTTCCATACCAGAAAAGTAGAAGACAAAGTCAAGCAGCTGACTTGGAGTGATGAGGCAAAATTACTACTCTGAAACAAACTGTTTCCTCAGGTAGAAAACCCAGGTTCAAACTACCACAGGAGCTTCTCCCTTTGATCCTGACTACAGAGTCCCTTTGTTCAACAGTGTGTGTGCCTCTTAAATGCTGCAGGAAAACTGCAACCCTGTCAGTGCCTTCACTGTCCTCTCTTCTCTGCAGTTTCTGATGTTAAAGTGCCCATGCTTCCCTCACACAAACGTACAGACATCACCATCTTCAAGCCCTTCATGGACCTAGACACTCAGCCTGTCCTCTTCATCCCCGACGTTCACTTTGCAAACCTTCAGCGTGGGGCTCATGTAAGTAGAGCTGGTGGATGTGGGGATGAGGAGGGTACTGGGATGCATTTGCAGGATTTGCAAAAGGCTTATGCACATACATGTGAAATGACAGACTGTTTGGGTTAAAGCTGTAAACAAATACAGACTGAGTCTCACATGAGCAAGAGATGTTGCTCCTAGTCGTGTTGGCTGGAGTTAACTGGAGGTGTTTCATGAATAATTTTCCTCCTGTTTCCATGAACCTGTTTTCCACAGCATCTCCAGCTGAGAGTTCCTTGAATGGACTGTGGGCTGGTTTTCTCCCATGAAGTGCACTGGGTTTCTGGTGTGCTGCTGTAGACCTCAGGCTCCCCTAGCCTGCTGCTGCGGGGTGAAAAGCCATTCTGTGGAACTGGCAAGTGTGTCAGCTCTGTGATCCGCTGCCAGGGTGCCCTGCTTCAGCGTTCCTGGCAAGCCCCAGCTGACAGAAAACTGGGAGGGGAAAAAAGTTAGTGTGCAAACCTTGAACTCTCCTGTGTTGGAGCTGTGCCAAGCTCTAACAGAATCAAAACCTTACTTTTCAAGAGCTCTGCCTAAACACCTAACAGAGATGGAGAGTAAACTTGTATCTGTAAGGCTGACTTTTTTCCATGTGTCTTCCTATGAAGGCTGTAGTGCCAGTCTGCCAGAAACCTGTCTGAGCCAGGCTAGGTGGAAAGCTGGTTAGCTCTTTCATGTTCCTCCCTCTCATTTCTCTGTTCACTTCTCGTTATGAAGAGAGGTAAAGATGATGCTTACTGGCCTTTGGCAGATTGAGCCAGAGTTTCATTTGATACAGGTTTGAAAGAGAAAGTGAATTCTGGTTCTGGACAAAAAATTCCCAACCCTAAGTGCAAGTAGTATTTGTGTATTAAAATGAAAGCCAGTGCTTATTGCTTGGACCAAAGCATCAAAAGAAGTGTGGCCAGCAAGTTGAGGGAGGTGATTCTCCTCTACTCTGCTCTGGTGAGACCCTACCTGGAGTACTGCATCCAGCTCTGGGGTCCCCAGTACAAGAAGGGCATGGAGCTGTTGGAGTGAGTCCAGAGGAGGCCACAGTCAGAGGGCTGGAGCACCTCTCCTATAAAGACAGGCAAAGACAGTTGGGCTTCTTTAGCCTGGAAAAGAGAGGGCTCTGTTGAGACCTTAGAGCAGCCTTACAGTACCTAAAAGAGGGTGAATTTAATTGAGATATGAGGACGAAATTCTTCCTGGTGAGGGAGGTGAGGCCCTGGCACAGGCTGCCCAGAGAAGCTGTGGCTGCCCCCTCCCTGGCAATGTTCAAGGGCATGTTGGATGGAGCTTTGGGCACCCTGGGCTAGTGGAGGGTGTCCCTGCTCATGGCAGGGGGTTGGAAATGGATGATCTTTGAGGTCCCTTCCAGCCCAAACCAGTCTATAAACTTCTAGTGGTGTAGGTGTGGCTGGCTCCCTACTTGAGAGCTGTGGTTTCCCCTGTGTCCTGTACTGATGGGCTTACAAGTGGCTTGTGTGTGTGACCTCTGTGCCTATCCCTTGCAGCTCCTGCCATGGGCTCAGGGCTTCCCTCTGCTTTACCTCAGTGCTGTTGGACCTCTGCTCGTGCCGGATGCAGCAGGCCTGGCGTTCCACACCAGTGACTGTCATGCAGACACAGCTCCTGCTAAGTCACTATTATCAGATAGCACTTGGACCGCTGGGAGAGTGCTGCTGACCAGGCCACGTTACACCAGCAACGAGTCTGTTCTTACACCACCTTGTTCTGTAGTGTTCAGGGCCCGTAGTGGTGTTCTCTGAGGACAGGGCACCACAGAAGGCTCTTGCTAGCTGGCTAACTCGGTGTGGGGTTTTCTGCCTATGTCAAGAAAATCTCCCCTTTGTTTTGAAAGGTCCTTCCTGTTGCTTCAGAAGAACTGGAGGGTGAAAGGTAAGAGTCGCACTACTTGAGCCTACTGAAGTCTTGCCCTCGGATAGAGGGCTGAGTCCCTGTAACTGTACTGCTGCTCACTTCTTGCCTTGTCACTGACAGCTCCAGCCTGAAGAGAGGAGCCTATATAGGGGAAGAGGACTTTATCCCCACTCCAAATAAGATGCCCAGAATAGAAGAACCAAAAAGAGGTATTATTTCATTCTTTCAGAGACTGGAGTATTGGAGTATTTGTCGATCATGATAAAGATGCATCAGAGGTTAAAGAGTTGTTTTAATTTATTATGGAGTATACTTGGGCCTTATTTTTCTTGCTTTGTGTAGTAATAGAAGGAGTTTGTAGTAGGATGCAGTCCAGCTCTTCAAACCTCTTATAGTGTCTGAATTTCTGGGGGGAGGGAGGGAGGATTTGCAAACTCAGACACTAATTGGCTCTGAAACCTGTAAGGAAAGAGACTGTGAGGAGGTGAGCAGCTTACCAGTCTCCTTGGTGAGCTGTGGGAGAGAACTCATCACATAACCCACTGCAGAATGCTTTGGTGATCTTCTCTAGGGCTTTAGGCAGTGAGTGCCAGGAACTGATTCTGGGTAAAAAACTCTTGCATCTTTCATGTTGCCAGAAGATGGGCTGCTCACTGCTGAGAGCAAAATGAGAGAAAGTTCTGATTATTTTTGACCTCTTGTCAACCTTTGCAATTTGATGTGAGAGCAGATGTTGCTGTGGTGTTGTGGAAGGAGGTGAGAGGTCCCTGTGGAGGTGCTGTAGTGGATTACCTGCCTGATGATAGTCCTGTGTGGAAGGACCGTGACAAAGCTTAAAGGATTAAAAGAGGAGGATTTAAACTTGTGCTGCAGCGAAGGTTAAGCCTCGTGAGTCTGACCTTAATGGGGCTGTGCTTCAGTAGTCTGGACCAACTAGTAAGGAAGGATGGATTTTATAAAAGGAAACCTGACTTTGTATTTTCTTGTTGGTGTATGCTGTAAAATGGAACCTATGGGGCTCTCTGTCCTTTGGCTGGCCTATCTTCTGACCTGTGCTGTAACTGAGGGGGAGTGTTGTCTGCATTTTTTTAATCTACAGTCCTTTTCTTTTTATTTTTTTTTTCTTCTGGAGCCTGCCTTTAGCAGAGGAAATGCATCAAGGTGCCGTGCTGTCCTGAGATCACCTTGCTCAATTAGATATGCCAGTAATTGTTCCGTGGTGCTGGCGTGACAAAGCTGTGGCTGAGGAACCCTTGTAAACAACCCAGGCTGCAATACCTAGTCATTAGAAGATGGATTAAAGGCAGCAAAGCTGTTAAAGCCCAAGCTTTCTTGCGCTCATGGCTTATTCCTCAGCCTGAATGCAGTTTTAATGAGGCTGATGTTCCATATAAGGACACTGTGCTTGCTTGAGAACGCTAGGGATGCTTACCTAATTGGCATTCTTTTTTTTTTTATTTCCTTCCTTGTAGGAGACTTGAGTCCACATTGTATGTCAGCTGGGGTGGCATGAGTATTGCTGACACGTGGCAAGGGGTAGGAAGAGAGATGAGGCCGCAGAGGAGGAGCTGAGGGCTGTACAAATGAATTATTTAAAAGTGAGGAGGTGGCCAGGCTGGCTTCACCTGCTGTGGTAGCATCTGTCAAATCATTTTATTGCACAAAGTCCTATGGCAGATGACCTGTGAGATACAGGTACCCAAGAGTCTCAAAGCTGTGTGTCTTGTGTTCCACCTTCCTGAGTTTCAAATAACAGAGAAAATAGCAAACAGAGAAATCTTAAAAGTATCTTGACGTTAAAGATGTTTGAGCACACGGTACTAATGTGTGCAAAGGGGGTTTGGAGCTAACCAACTCTGCATGTTTTTGATGCAGTCTTCAATGTATATTGAATGTATGTGCATGTCTCCTCATGAGATCCTCAGTGTATATTCCTCTGCACTTAGCCACTCTCATGTACAGACTGGTTTGAGGAGCAATTATGGAGTCAATTCCTCTCTCCAACTTGTTTTTCAGTGTTGCTGTATGTCCGGAAGGAGTCAGAGGAGGTCTTTGATGCTCTAATGCTGAAGACACCGTCTCTAAAAGGCCTAATGGAAGCAGTAAGTAATAAGGCCAGTTTATAGTCCCTGCCTCCAGTTTGAAAGCATGAGTGTAGTCCCTTGATGGACAGTCACAAGAGCTAGACTTGTGCTTGCAGCCCGTGTCCATCATATTCCTGCTGTTCTGGGTAAGAAGTGTAAGGCTGATTTCCTTTCAATGAAAATGAGTCAACAGACCACTACTGTGGATGTCCCTCACGTCAGAGAGTATTTTAATTAGAAGATGGAGTGACAGCCAGAATGTGTTTGGTGGCTTGGGTTTATTTCAGTCCTTCAGAGCCTTGTTTGGGGGCATCCCCTCCCCTTTCTTAACCTGCTTACAAAGAGGCCCCAGTCCCAGCTTCTGAGTGTGCTTGGAGAGTTTTATGTATCTGTGCACATGTGTGTGAAACTGCTCTCTGGAACTTGCCTTCCAGAATAGCCTTCCATGCCCCTGCTGCTGCTATGCTGTGAAGGAAATAGAGAGCTTAACTCTGAGGAATGGTGTAATGGCTGGCACGAGCTCAGAAGTGACGTTTCTGGCTGCCTCTTTCTGTGACTAATGCCTTGTCGACGCTCAGGGGATGGAGGCTTTGCTGCTGCACAGCCAAGTCTTGGCATTGGCTTTGGGACCCAGAGATGGTTCTGTAACCTGAAGCACTCTCTTCCTGGCTGAGGGGCTTTGCCAGCATGGGCAGGCTGGAGATGGGGGCTAAGGAGGAGGAGGAGTGAAGGCTATGATGTCCTCCCTTACCCCGAGGTCCTGTGAGCAAAGCTGTGCCTTTGTCATTTCACTTGCACTTCTTAACACAAGGAACCAAGAGCTCACAACTGCACCTTGGAGGAAACCCCCTGTGTGTTTGCATCCTGAAATGGCACGATGCTTTGGGACTTGCTGTTGATGCGGTAGAGCAATCTGCCAAAGTAAACCAGGCTTAGGTTACTGACCTCGTGACTTTCTGGAGGTTCTGTGATGAAGTGCCATGATTAGTGGCTGTGGTTTCACACTGAGGTCACCCTGCTGGGTAAGGGGGACGTTTCTGATCAGCTCGTGTCCCTGGCAGCGCAGGTCTTCACTCAGTTGCTATTTTCTTCCTGCCCCAGCCGCTGTGATGACTAGTTTTCACCTGATCCCTCTGACACTGAATTTAAAAATGGTTTTCTGTATGCTAAGAGACCAGAGCGCCAGGAGAGGAGGGGGGATTCTGCATGGGCTTTTCACTGTGGGGGCAGAGGGTTGCTTTAGGAGAAGTCAGTAGCTGGATTTAGAACATGACTAAATTTTTCTGCATAGGGGTTGGGAGGCTGTGGAGGGAGGGTTCTCATCTGTAGGCTGGTGCTGTAGTTCAGGGTGTAGTATTGCCTTTGTAGAGCACGGCACTTGCGTGGATCTGCAGTCTTTGTGTTGTTCCTTTCTGTAAAACAGGGAGTGGAAGGCAGTGCCAGCAGTCTCCTGGCTTCACAAATGCTTTTTTGTTCCCTTCTGTTCTAGATCTCTGACAAATACGATGTTCCTTTCGATAAAATAGGAAAAATCTTCAAAAAATGTAAAAAAGGGTGAGTATGTACCTATGCAGCAAGTGGCTGAGAATCTGAACTCCCTTGTTCTAACTCGCAGGCAGATGTGCTGTGCCATTCCCTGTGCACTGCACTGTGCAGGTGCCATTTGCGGCTGCGTGTGCACGTGCAGTGGACTGCTGTCCCAGTGTCATTCAGAGCAGGAAACTGGGAGGGTCCTAGAGGAACAGGCAGTCTGACCTCCTGTGTAAATGAAGTCACGGGACCCCTCAGCTAACTGCTGCTGGAGCCAGAGCCCATGGTGTCAGACGGAGTGGCTGGGCACTGCCTGTTTCTTCCCTGCAAGCTCTGTAGGGTTTTGTGCTGACAGTTCATAGCTGTCAGACAAACCAGCTCAGAGCCCCAAGGCTGCCCAAGTGCCTGTAGCTTCGGCAGGATTTCTGCCAGTTCCGAGGTCTCCCTGGTCCAGGAGCCAGTTAACCCTTCCCTTCAGATCCTAGAAGCGTGGTGTTGATGTCAGGTTCAGGTAAGAACAGCTAGATCTGCTGTAGGAAGCCTTACCTCTCAGGGATTTGAGGGCCCCTTTGCTGTCTTTGGCATCTAGAACTGTAACACTTCCCTGTCTCACTTTATTTTTCCAGAATTCTGGTCAATATGGATGATAACATTGTGAAACACTACTCTAATGAAGATACCTTCCAGTTGCAGATTGAAGAAGTTGGAGGATCTTACAAGCTCACTCTCACTGAGATCTAAGATCGTGGGTCCTCTGGATTTTAAACAAAGGTCTCAACCGAACATTTTCCCATAATTTAGTATGTTGGGCAAAACACTAATTGCCTTCTCCAGAAGAAAGCCAGGGGTTGACTTGTTCTGGGGAGCAGAGCAGTGTTTTTGCCTACTGCATTTGTGTTTCTGTTCTTTCCAAAGAACAATGTAATGCTCATGACCTTATTTGCACTTGAAATGAGCGAGCAAAGACCAGCGATTAAATAGAGAGCATGTGTAAAACACTAGTAAATACGGGAGGGGGAAACCCCCGGAAGGTGGCCTTTTAGAGTGGTGGTATCTTATTTATCTATCGGGTATCCACGTTTGAGCCCGTTGTCAGCTAATACCGTTTCATTGGACTGTGTTCTGCTAGGTAGAGCTGCCAAGCTACGAGTTGGTACTGGTAGGAATTGCGTGCAGGTTGGAGAAAAGTCTTTATAATGTTTACTCTCGAACAGGGCAGACTGTTGAAATCACTTGTGTCGTTTGGGGGAATGTAAAACTGCCTTGCTTATGAAGAACTCGCCTTAGGAACTGTGTGAACTCTCATCTGATGAAGCTATATTGTATATAAGTGCAATATATTTTTGAAGGTCTGTAAATGTGTACATACAAGTGATATATAATATATATAAAACATGGTGTTCTGTATATACCGTGAATATATGCAACGCAGCCCATCTAAAAGGATGCCATATGCAGAGAAAACTGGTATTTAACGTAGCTATTTAAAAATGGACAAACCCTTAACACACACCAAAGGTGAGCACACGTTTGTACGTTCATAGAAGGCACAAGAGACCTTCTTGTTCAACATGGATCTTCCTGCATGGAAGGAAGAAGGTACCGGCTCTCCCCTACACCCTCCTGCACAGCCAGGCGACGGCACCCCTGGCTTCTCCTGTGAACTGCTGGTTTGAGCCTTGGAACGGCTGCGTACTGCTGCTCTGGGAGGTAATTTGGGCTGAGCCTGAGAGCTGGGTCCTAAGAGGGGCTGAGTGATGCAGTTTCCTTGAAGTCTCACTTCTGGGGGCCAGAAGAAGGTCTCCTGGGAGGGTGGGGGGTGTTATTTTACTTTATTTTTCTGTAGCAGTGTACTTGATGGTCAGCTGGACGCTGCCTGCAACAGCAGCTCAGCCTGGGTGGGGTCAGAGCCAGCTTGCAAGGCCCTGTGATGTCGACAACTGGAAGGGCACAGGCCGAGGCTTTTCAGAGAGGAGTGGGCCAAGCGTGAGTGGGGACTGAGTGCTGTGAGCAGGCTAAGTGTTCCTGGTGTGCGCACATCACACTGACCTGCTGTCGAGGCAGAGACCCCAGGCAGGGCAGCTGGTAGCAGGTGTCCTGAGCCTCACTCCAGCTGGGAGTGCCAGGCACCTCCAGAAGTTCCTGCTCTGCAGTAGATTGTACAGGCTGTGCTCATGTGCATGTGCTTCTGAAGAGAAGGCACCCTCTGGTTATCAGCACATGAGGGAGAAAAGTTTGAACAGCAGCACTTGGCTCTAAGGCAAAAACCAGCATTACGGGGTGAGGGGATGAGCGCAGGTACCAGGTCCAGTGTCCAGCAGTGCTTTTGGTAGGGATCTGGGTAAGAAAAGAGATGTTTAATGTTTCCTGACAGCACAAAGCTGCATTTGCCTCACCTGGGACGTGAGGGTCAGTCGACAGGCTGGAGAAATAGTCTGGAAAAGTAGTGTGTGATGCTACCTAATGGTTAACGACGCTACTTAACGGTCAATGAACCGTAACTGAATGTTGTTCAGCTGTGTCATGCTGGTGTTTAGGGGAGGGAGGTAGATGCCATGTTGGGTTGATAAACAGCAGTATGGCCTGCAAGAAATAGGAGACCCGCCTTTTGCTCTACTTGGCATCGCCAAGGCCTCTGTTGGAGTGCTGAGCCCAGACCTTCCAGCAGAGCCTGGTCCTATCACATGTCCCAGCGAGGCCAGGACTACCTGGTCCTTCAGCCAGAGCCCATGGCTTCTGAGTGGGACAGGCTGCATGGTGAGGGCTCCTCTTCAGAAGGGCAGGTTGAGGGCAGCAGCCTCCCAACATGCAGAAGGGTTCTCCTTGTCCCTCACAAGCACAGCGAGATGGAGGAGGCAGAAACTCTGGAAATTTGGGTTAGGTGTTGGGGCGGTTTTCTCTGGTGAGAGGAGCAGGTCACCCAGGGAGGCTGTGGGGTTTAGCATTGGTCTTCAGAACCAGGCTGGGCAAAGGTATCTCTGGACTGTTACAGGTATAGTTGACGCTTCCCTGGCGCTGAGACCTGGTGACCACTTGAAGTCCTTCCCCACTGTGTTTTTTAATGATTTACATGAAATAGAGTATTTTGATGTTTGTGTTGGGACCAGTCCCAAGCTGGCTCATAGAACTTTCTCCTCCATTGATGGGCCTCACGAAGGCTTGCCAATGCTCTGGGCACTGCGTGCTCCCCTCTCTGCTCTGTGTCCGGAGTTGAGCAAACTGTGTGTGGATGCATCCACAGCTGAGGGTGTGTGGACAGAGCCTGGGGGCTCGAAGCTGAGAGGGAGAAGCCAGCCTGCAGCACGGTGTTGGAGAGACTTGGCCAACACATACAGGAGTCCACTGCCTGGAGCCACGGGACTTGCACCCGGCCAACACCGTCACACTGCTCAGGCTTCCCTTCCTCGGTCACAGGGAATAATGTTACTATGGCAAGGGAATTTCTTTTTTAATTGATACATAGAATACATATATATTTACACATTTTTATTGAAAATGGAAGTTTTATTACAGAAATACGGTCTAGGGTCAGGGAAGTAGATGTAGAGTCTCCATAGAGGTAGGTTTGACATGAATGTTACTTCTTTCTACTGCTTAATGAAGTATGTGAACTAAATCTGACGATTGTTTTCCACTATAAGATATTCTGGGACACGGGTCTTGTAACAGTAGCAGCAATGTCATGTATGTTTTATGAAACTGATTTTTTGTTTTGCCTGCTGTTTTTTAATTGAAAATGTATTTTAAACCAAGCTATTAAATTTTATATGTCCATTTCTAACCATGTGTCTTTCATCTGGTAAATGCAGCTGCCCTTTGCCCTTTATTTTTCCTTTGACAGGGAATCGATAAAACCTCAGTGATCAGTTAGTAGTTTCTCCTCACTGCAGAAGAAAGTAATCCCAATGCCAGTTAGTCCCATTCTCATTCCCTGCTTGATTTCATCCGACCTCATTCAGGGTTATCGGGCACTGGAACAGGCTGCCCAGGGAGGTGGTTGAGTCACCGACCCTGGAGCTACTTAAAAGATGGGTAGATGAGGTGCTTGGGGATATGGTTTAGTAGAGGACAGGTATGGTTTGACTTGGTTGGAAAAGACCTTTGAGATCTAGTGATTCTGTGGGTTCTGAGCATGTGGAAGCCATGCAGGATCCTTTCCTCCTGCAGTAAAACCAAAAAGCTGCCGGTGAAGCATGGGTGTGTTTATGGGTGAGTGATGCCTGATGGTCTCTCCCAGAGGCTGAACAAAAGCATCAGGGGCATTGCCACCATGAGCACCCTGTGCAGTGGTTGGGGGTGTCTCTGGTGGCTACAGGCCTGGAGGGGGGCTTGCTGAGGTGCCAGCTGCTGTCCCTGGTCTGAAGCATCGTCCCATAATCACCTGCCTGTGATTGCCACCGGGAGCGGTGGGTGCCCTTCCCGAGGAGCTACAGGGCACCACCAGTGACTCTGCAGGCATTTTGGCTTTCCTGAGGCAAACACATGTAACTAAAGTCCAAGGTAATTCTCCAGACTAACTTGAACACTGCTGCTGCTCCGGTGCCTGGAGAGGTGCTTGCTGCCTTAGAAAATGTCTCTGGGAACTTTTGCTTTAGCTGGCTCCCTGGCCCCTGCAGTGGTGGCTGGGGGGCTGCCCTGGGGAGTTCTGGTGCCAGCACCTGCCCCATCACTGGGCTTGCATGGGGGTGCCTGGGGATTGGGGGAGCAGCGTGGGAGGCAGGAGCTTTCTGGGTGAGAAAAAGGCAGCTGACACTTTTATTTATTTACTTACTCAGCTCTGGTAGAGGCTGTGCTCGTGCAGTGTGTCCCTGGGGTAGGAAGGTGCTGTGGGATCTTGCCCAGTAAGTCCTGGGGTGCCCTGCGTGATGCAAGGGTGGCGTAAGGAAGGCTGGATTCTGCAGCTTGTTCAAGCATCTTCTGTCTATACATAAAGTTAATTGCAGGAGCCTTTTCTCTTGCTTTGCATGAGCATGGAACTCACCTGCTCCTCTGTTTGGTTGGGTTGTTATTTTAGATTATTTGGTTTGTTGTTATGATTAAATAATTGCCTGCAGATGACCCCTCAACTAGATTAATTGCTCTGATAGAATACGAGCTCTTACAACTTGCTTTGCAGTTTGTCCTTGGGCCGCTACTCCCCCACTGCTCTTGGCTGGGGCCTCTGCCTGGTTGGCGATCCTGCAGAAGGGATAGTTTGGCTTCTCTTCTTGGGCAGTTTCAGTAGCTGCTGTGGCCAGAATGCTTGCGGGGTTTTGGATTGATGGATGCTGGGGTGGCTGTTGGGTCAGGGCGATGCCCCGTTACCCCATCGATCTGTTTGCGCACGCGGCTGCTGGATGTGCTGGCTGAAGCCTTCTTTATTTTGCCATCTCTCCAGCACTCAGCAGGCGCCGGGTGCGTGTGCAGGTACCGGCCCGTCACCAGGGCCACCGCTGGCATCGCGAGCCTGGCACTGCCTGGCAGGTCATGCGTGGTTTGGTGGGTGGGAAGCGGGAAAGGTGAGTGGCTGAGCCTGATGCAGCTCTGGAGGGCAGGAACGTGGTGGAAAAGTGTTTGATGGCTGGAGGTGGGGACAGCCCCTGGCTCAGGGATCGGTGGCAGAGTATGGTGTGTGGGTGGCTGCTGCCCCCAGGCTGGAAAAGACAGTGTAAATCTGAGCGAAATCTGGAGCAGGGGTGAAGTGATGTGGGGAAAAGCAGATGATTCAAGTCCTGTTGTTCCCAAATATGAGGAAAAGGAGTCCCGTGGTTCCATAGTGCTGGGAAAATCAAGTCCCGGGGCTGCCCAGTGCCCAGTGGGTGAGGGGAGCTGGTTGGAGCCCCAGCGCTGCTGCCCTGCTGAGTGCACCCACAGTTTGATGGCTCTGTGACTCGGGGCGAAGAGGCCACAGTCAGTCCTGCTGCTACCAGGCAGCTCGGCTTGAGCCAACCTGCCCGCTCCAGCCCTCAGCACGTGCCTGGGCAGAGCCTGCTCCCTGCCCAGAGAGACACGCTGGCTGGAGCGGCTGCTGTTGTATGTGCCACGGGGCGATGCTTGGCCCTGCTCAGAGGGTGACAGGTACCTGGGAGCAAGGGCACAGGGGTCGGCTCTGGCTCTGCCAGGCACCTGCACCAGCAGCACTGGGGCTGTTGCCAGCACTTGGTTTGATGTGGCTTTTAATTCTGTCATGAGGGTTGCTTGATTTGGGGTTTTTTTTCCTCAATGTAAACAATTGCATGAGCTTTGCAAACATTGGTAAGTAAACAAAAACGATCACTCGTTGGTCAGCTCTGCAGGTCGTGTCTTGGAGTCTGCTCTATGGCTCTTCTTGCCAGATAAGCTTTGCTTTGAGCCCAACAGCCAGCGCTGGCCAAGGGCTTTTGGGGGGGCTGTGCTGGGTCCCCCACCTTGTGAGTGCTGGGGCCCTAAACCAGCCCTTGCTCCCCCACTTGCCTCTGCTCCATGTACTCAAAAAAGAGCTTGGGCTGGCGGGGAGGGGCTGGCCCAGGCTTGCCACGTATGAAGCCCCAGGTCAGGAAAACAGGTGAGCCAAAAGGAGACAGTTACAAGAGTAACAAGCCGAAAGGAAAATGCCTTGTTGCTTCAGTCACCCCTCGCCCTGCCGTGTGGCCAGTCCCAAATGAGCTGGCACCTCTTGGCACTCCTGTGCTGAGTATGCCTGTGAGCGATGCCAGGCCTGGGCAGTGGCTGGGCCATGCCCATGGTGGAGCTCAGCAGGGGTGATGGTTTCAGGGGAGAGGGGACCAAATCCACCTGATCTCTGGTGGGCACAGCTCATCCCTACTCATCTCCACGTGCTGTGGGGCTGGGAACTGCAGCACTGCCCCATCCGTGGCTGGCAGCTCCCTGGGGAGCCCACGCCGACTTCCATCACTTTTTCAAAGGAGAAGTTTGAGCCCTCCTCTGGGGCTGCAGAGGAAGGTTTGAAGACTTCTCGAGAGAAAGATACATTTAAAAGATAATTAGGACTCTAAATCACTCTTGCTTTATTTTTTCTTCTTGCCCATCCCCAGTTCCTAAATGCCTGGGGTTAATGGTGCTGTTCAACATCTTTGTGTTTAATTTCTTGGCAGCTCCTCAAGGTTTTCTTCACGCTGCATTACACGTATCCATTACCCCACTGTTGTTTTGCTCTGAAGGTCCAATCTCCAGGCTTTTAGGAAGCACATTGGAGCTCCCCAGCGATGGCGCTCGGGTGGATGTAATACAGTGTGACAGGTGATGTGAATGCCATGAAGTGCAGAGATAGCGGGTGGAAAGCTGGCTGGTGGGGACCTGGCTGCCCGCAGCGGAGCTGGGATTTCATCCCCAGGTGAAGGGAGGAGGAGGAGGAGGAGGAGGACCTGGCCTGGGATTGACAGAGCTGGGGGGAACAAGCCGCTCACAGCCTGACAAACCTGCCTTTGGCACTGAAATGGAAGTGGGGACCTCAAGGCTCAGGGCATTGGGATCTCTGCTGTGCAAGAGGGGTGGCACCAAGTTAGGTTTAAGCAAGTACCAGTTATGAGAACAAGCATCAGGTCCTGTCCGGCGGCCCAGCCAGGCAGTATACTTCACTGGAGCAGCATGTTCCGCAGCTGAGCAAGAGGGTGGAGGAGATTGAGTCATGGGTGACCAGTGATACTGCCTGGGAAGTATCACCAGAGCAGGAATTGTGGTTTTCCAGCTCCTTGGCTGGAGCAGGGATGGGATGCAGATGTCACTGGGGCGAGAGAACCTCCATAGACCCTGGAACAGGGATTGAAACTGTCAGGAGACTCAGTTGCTACTGACTTTCCCCTCAGAAACCCCAAAGGCTCAGAAGAATGTAGATGGCTTCTATTCACTCAGCTCTCAATGGCAAAGGTCCTTGTCAGCAGCGAGGCCCTAACATAGGCGTACACATGACGCAGGCAGTTAATTGTAAAGCACCGGGTTAGCTCAGCGTTACAGGCACAGAGCGCGGGCCGGGCGTGTAGCCAGTAACTGTACAGCTCCAGTGCAAGCATGGGTGAGGGATGTTCCCCTCACCAGCCATCTTGACCCCGGCCTGTGCCCTGCTTTGCTTTGGCTGCTGTTAAATGGGGATATGTCCCTGTCCCTGTCCCTGCATCTGCCGCCTGCGGCTCTGCTCGCACCCCCCAGCAGGAAGGTAACGTGGGAGGGGGACACGGAGACAGTGTGTTTTTAGGAGCACTGCTGTTCCACCCACCAGAGACAAAGGGGGGTGTCCGCTGGGCGCAGGTGGAGACCCCCATGACAGGAGCGGGCACAGTGCAGGTCGTGGAGGCTGGGGGGAGGGCGATGCCGCAGCCAGGCACCTTGCTGGGGGAAGAGGAGTTTATTTATAAACACGGCGGGCTAGTGATCACGTCGTGGTTCAGATGCCAGCACGGTGTGACAGCTAGCTGTCATGCTGAGGGCTGGACACAGCAAGACTCATGGTGGCACGCACTCAGGCGCTATTTCAGGCGTTTGTGGTATGTTATAGGAAGCTGTAAGCCAAGCCGAACTTGTGGAGCAGGGCTACCTTGGGTTTTGTCTCCTCCTGCTTATCTACTGGGGTCCCTGTGCATTGCAAGCAGTGAGGTGGGGAGGTCTGTGGGCTGGTGGCACCACAACCAGGTTCTTCATGCCAGGAAACATCTGGAGACAAGCGGGGCTGAGCCTTGGTGGCTGCGAGGACATCCACATGCAGGAGGGCAGCGGTAGAGGTGTGAGTCCATGTTCAGTGCCGAGGTCAGTCACTTGAAGGCAGCTGTCTCGTCTGTCCCTGTCTCCAGCATGCAAGCTCTTGTGCTTACCGCTGTCCAGGTACACCCTGGCTGGTCTCCTCAGCGCCCTTGTGTCTTCCTTCCGGGGCAGTCACTGACTGCAACCCAAAAGAGTTATTTTTTCATGTGGTCTTCCTTGTTTGCAATGCTTTGTCAGGAGAGGGCCCAGGAGGGAGAGGCCCTACTGCAGGGGAGTGAAGGGGGCTGCAGGATGGGAGGTGTGGAGGGGAGGTGCAGAGGGATTAATTCAGCTCAGGGTCAGGAGGCACCATGGGTCTGGGGCAGAAAAAGTACAGGTGAGGCTCTAGCCCAGGAGTAAAACAGGCCCTTGTTTTGCAGTCTGGGTAGAGACGAGGCAGAGACCTTTCATTGGGCAGCTGCCGACCTTCCCGACACGTGAGAAGGGCCTGGAGGGAGAAGCCTTTGAGGATGCTCAGTAGCGTCTCAGGTTTTCAACGTGACGGGGTACAGAACTTGTACGTCTGAGCCACGCAGAAACCCCTCTGGTATCAGCTGGGTGACCCAGAGGCAGCACGAGGAATGGGGAGGAAATGTCAGGGTCTCAAACAAACCCCATGAGGAGTCAAAGCAGATGACCCTTAGTGAGCTGCCTGCAGCAGCTGTGCAGGAAGACCTTGTCACCCATCTCTTCTGACTGCACGCAGACCTTGGCTGACAAAGAGACAAAAACATATAGGACAAGACAGGCAGATGGCCACGATGGGTCAGATCCCCCCACCCGCTGACCTGCTTCGGGCTGGGCACCCCTCTGTGCTGTACCAGTGCATGGGTGCACACCAACGGGCTGGAGGAGACAGCAGCACTGGTACTGGAGGACATTCTCTCTGACATCACTAGCTCTGCCTGTGAAGTCACTCCTGCCCGGTGGAAATCTGTGGTACCGGTCAGCCCTGGCTGTGAGCAGGAACAACGTCTGATGGTTCAGAAGCCCTTCTCTGGTCACACAGGACATCTTCCTGGCATCTGAGTGCTGCGCGAGAACACTGTGGAGTTAATAAAAGGTGAAAGATGATTCAGGCTGAAACACATGTTTGCACATAGGCATGATGCCTGCCCAAGCAAGTCGTGAGATGACCAAAAGAGGGGAACATCTGTCAGCGTTGCTAATGCTTCCATCTGCCGCGCGGCAGAAAACACGCGTGGGTGGTTAGCAGTAATATTGAGGTCAAGAGCATGGTGAAAATGATGAAGACATCCCCTTCAGCAGAACAATAAACAAATACTGTGTCATTTTTATTTTTGCTGGTATCTGAATCCATCCTCTGGTGCCACTTAAATAAGATGAGGGCACGACTAGCAGCAGTAGAAAAACCAGATGGTGCACTTGGGCAGAGGGCGTGCTAGCGCATCATACCCCCGTCACTGCATCGTGCCTAATATGGTGGCTCAGTTCCTCACCTGTAATCGATATTTGTGGATTGGATTTGTTTAATTCAGTAAGGCAGATGTTCCACATGCTCAGAAGGAATCTGTTTGAGGGGTGGTTTTGCTCTGTGGTGCTGCCAGGTCTCAGGAAGTGTAATGCAGTCGGTACTTTTTCAGGTGGAAACATGTTTTGGGGAGTGGAGGGGATAAAAAAAAAATTGGCAGTGTGGGTGTATTTGGGAAGCACCCTGGGTCCAAAATAAAGCGGGATACAGTCTGTGTGACTCTTCTCTTAAACCCTTCCCTTTTGCTGTAACCTGGCTGTGTTTCCTTATGCTGGGCTGGCTGCTCACCTGCTCCTTGGACACTCATCCACGTATGGAAAGCTCAGGCCACTTCTGAAAGCGGACACAAAAAGATGCAGGAGAGGAAAAGGCGACTTTCCCCTTGCACCAGTTAGGGATGGCCCCTGAGGCCTGTGCCTTCCATCCTCCCTTTGGGCAAAGGCTGCTGTGTTGCAGCCTGTCCCTGCTAGCAGACACGTATGCAGTTTGCCGGGGAGGGCTGGGGCTCCTCCGCAGCGGCCTGAGGGGGTTTGATGGATGGACACCCCCCCCCCCCATGCTGTGCTGTTCGATAGCCCGCAGCCATTGATGAGATGTGCCTTTGGGCAGCTGGCCCACATGCCACGTGACAGCACGCAGGGGCTGCACATCTGCACTCCCCATCCCTCCAACACGCCTTGCACCGTGCTTGCCTCTCTCTGTGCCTTGGGAGCACGGCCTTTCCACCCCGCAATGCTGCTGGGCATAACGGCAGGCACGGGAACAGCCAATGACTGGCCCGTCTTTGCTTGTGAGGAAAGCAGCAATCCATCAAAATGTGCTTTGCGCCAGCCCTCAGAGCCCAGGGAAAAGCACCTGGGTTTATCATTGCTATCGCATCAGACAGAAATACTCCTTGGTCTGTCTGGTTTGGGATTTTCCCTGCTCTTTTTCTTCCTTTCCCTCCTCTGCCCCTGAGGGATACCCCGTACACGACTCGGTGCCTGTAATTCCCTTCTGTAACTGCTACTCCCACTGAGGTCAGTGCGATCAGCAAACCCTTGCTCCCACCCTGTCCAGAGGCTGCCGTGGCCATTCCCATCAGCTCCTTTGTTCGCTCCACAGTGGGGAGTTTCCCCTCTGGCCTCTGCCACCTTCCGTCCAGCGAGTGTGTTTTAGGGCAAAGAGGGGCTGCAGCAGCTCCATCCTTCAAGCACACAGTGGACGAGGGAGAGCAGCCAGAGAGATGGGTCCTACACATCCATGGCAGTCTTTCATTTCTTCCGACGTATCTTCTCATGCCTCCCGCACGGCGCACGGGCTGTAATCGTCTGTATTGACTCCCGCCCCACTGGCGAGGCTGTGTGTGTTCGCTACAGTAGCCAGGTGCTGCCTTCAGCCAGACCAGACTCGGTGGCCACTGAAACTGCAGTAACTGGAAAGCTGCACCCAAGGCAAATGCTTTGGTCTATTTTTAACTGCGGGTAAACATTAGGAAAACCGTCTGAGCCCGTCACAATCTTCCTCTGGTCTCTTTTGACTTGTTTGTTGTGTAATTATCTGCAGAAAGGGATGAGAGAGAGCTGCCTGTGTGCCCTGTTGTTGTTTTCCGGTCTACAGAATGAAATGTTTTTCCCTCCGCCTCGCACGCGATGTTGGACTCTTCGCTTGTCCTCCCGGCCGGAGGGATAAGATAACCCGAGCGGAGCCTTCGTAACCCTCTGCCGGGGCGACGTGCATCTGCTCCTTCCTACATCAAACAAAAGCCTTGTCTGTCTCTGTCAAAGAAAGCTTTTCCCTGGAGATGTTGCCAAGAGCCTGGCTTAAATAGGCTTTTATAAAACCGACTGGTACGTGGGGAGCCAGATCCAGGGGGTACTGGAGCAGCAGGAGCGTGGGGGCATAGGCTGGGGCCACAGCCAAGCAGGGCAGGGGCACCAGTAGCCTGTGGCCACCAACAAGGTGGGGGTACGTAGGCTCCCCTGAGGTCTTTGGAAAGGAGTACTGGGGCTATTTGGGCCCTGTCCCTGGTTATTACTGGCTTTAGGAGGGGAACCACAGCCAGTGTGGATCATCGCCCCTCTACTCTGCCCTGGTCAGGCCCCACCTGGAGTATTGTGTCCAGTTCTGGGCTCCCTGGTATAAAAAAGACAGGGATCTCCTGGAGAGAGTCCAGAGAAGGGCTATGAAGATGATTAAGGGCCTGGAACATCTCCCCTATGAGGAAAGGCTGAGTGAGCTGGGACTGTTCAGCCTGGAGAAAAGAAGGCTTAAGGGTGATTTGATCAATGTTTATAAATATCTTAAGTGTGGGAGACAAAGGGAAATGGCCAGCCCCTTTTCAGTGTCTGTGGGGACAGGACAAGGGGCGATGGCCTCAGGTTGGAGCACAGGAAGTTCTGCACCAGTATGCGGAAGAACTTCATAGGAATGATGACAGAGCCCTGGGACAGGCTGCCCAGGGGGTGTGGAGTCTCCTTCTCTGGAGATATTCAAGACCCATCTGGATGCCGACCTGTGCGACCTGTCCTAGGGACCCTGCTTTGTTTTGGCAGGGGGGTTGGACCCGATGGTCTCTGGAGGTCCCTTCCACCCCTACGATTTTGTGATCCTGCAAGTCTGTGATCGGCTGTTGCTCAGGAAGTAGTGCTGCTGGTGGAAGCCCATGGTGAAATCAGAGGGTGTAGCACAAATATGGAGGAGTGAGGGAATAGTAACTGGATTAATCTTCACCTTAGTGCAGCCTCGGGAAAAGAAAGATAAAGGGGGGAGAAGCAAGAGGGGGGAGAGGAGGAAGAGGAGCAGGAGGAGGAGGTCTATCAGCCGTTAGGGCTGGGGGCTCAGGCTCATACCTCGGGGTATGAGGAACAAGGGCATCAGGGACCTTCTGAGGCAAAGGCCTTGTGGCTGCACTGACACCCACAGTCCCCATGGGACAGCACCCACCCCCGCTGCGGGGTCGGCAGTGGTGGGGAGAAGAAGAGAGCTGAGGTTAAACGCAGCTGGGCAGAGGTGCAATGAGGCGAGGGGAGCGGGTGCGCGGGATGGAGGGGCCGGGGCCGTCGTTTTAATTCGCTGTTGGATGGGCTGGGAAAGGAAGGGGATGCTGAAACGTGCAGGGGCGGGAGGGGGAGGGGGATGCAGAACCGGAGATGGTCCCCGCAAGGGGAGGTGAAAGGGGGATGTCACGTCTCGGCAAGGTGACATGGATGTACCCCAGCCCGGCGCGGCACGCGGGCGCCCATCCCCCCCCGTGCCTCCGCCCCCCCGCCGCCGCTGCGGCGGCGGGGGGGGGATGGGCGCCCGCGTGCCGCGCCGCACGCACGGCGGGAGGGGGAGGGGAGGAGCCGCGCCCCGCCCCGCCACACCCCCGCTCGCGCGGGCATTCCCGGCCGCCTCCCCGCCCCCTTCCCGGCTCCGACCTTTCCCCTAGTTTCCAGCGCGCGCTCCCCCCTCCCTTCCCGGTCCCTGCCCGCCCGCGCCCACGCGCCGCCGTTCCTGCCGGCAGCCCCGCGGCACGCCGCCATCACACCGGCCGCCGCCGCTCATTGGCCAGCAGTCGGCCGCGGCGGGAGGTGATTGGCCAGGAGCAGCATTCCCTCTCCGCCCCCCAATCACCTTCTCCCTGTCGCCCCCGCCCCGCCCCGCCCGCGTTGTCTGGCGCAGGGAGCGCTCCGGCGGGCTCCTCCTGGAGCGCGGGCTGCTCGGCTGCCGGGGAAGGGGAGGGGCGGGGAAGGGAGGCGGTGCGGCTGCTGCTGTGTGCGCGCCCCCGCCGCTCCTCCTGCTGTTGCTGCTGCTGCTGCTGGTCACACTGCCGCCGCCCGCCGGAGCCACGCCATGCACGGCTCGCCCCGCTCGGAGATGGGAGATGCGTCCGCGGTAAGCGTGGGGCGGGCGGAGCGGAGGATGAGGCGGCGGGCGGCTGGGCGGGCGCCCCCCGAGCCGGGGCCAGCCGGGGGCAGCCGGGCACGTGCGCGGGGGGGACCGTTACCGCGGGGGAGGGTGGTCGTGGTGCGGTCGGTTGGGACCGTTACCCGCTGTGGGGGGTTATCGGTCGGTGCCGTTCCCTCAGGGACGGGTGTTGCTCCGGTCACCTGCGGCGGCGGGAGGGGGGTGGTGGCTCTCCCGCCGCGGCAGTTTGGGCGCGGCGGGAGCTGCCTTCCCCCTTCTCGCCTTCCCGCCATCCGCCCCTCAGTGGCGCCGCCCGGCCGGGGGCACCCGCCGTGAGGCGGGGAGCGGGCGGGGGTGGTGCGGTCCCGCGGGCGGGAAGAGGCGCTGCCCGGCTGCGGACGGGGGGGCGGACCGGGGCCGCGCTTCCCGCACCGTCCCTGCCCGCCCTCCCGCTACCCGCGCACGTACGGCTCCGGCAGCCGGCGGGGTGAACTGAGGACAGGCGGCCAGGCGCGGTTAGCCATTTCCCTGGCAGCGGCAGAGCCTGGGCTGCCGCCGCGCTCGCCTCGAGAAACGGCTTTTTTAGGTTTGGGGTTGTTGGTTTGGGTTTGGGTTTGTTCGGTTTTATTTGAAGCGGTGAATATTTTATTTTTCCCTCGTGTTTCTTGAGGGAAAACTGCTCTCCTGAAAGGTAGAGTTGGCAAATACACATCTGCTGGCTTGGTGCCTTCGGTCACGCTTTGAGAAGCACTAGCAGGCTTTCCGCCTGCTTAGCGCCTGGTGTGGCTCCTGTTTGACAGGAGGTCTAGGTCCGGGCTTGCAGGCGACATCGGTTTTTGCCTTCATTCCAGCCCTCCTTGCTTTCGTCGGAAATTCTTAGAAGTCTCTCTCAGAGCAGTTAATCGCTTTAGAGTGCTTTAACCCCATCCTGCCCTCAGCCTTGACATCTCCGTGTGTGGTACCTCCTGCTTTAGCTGAAGGTCCTCTGTGAGTGTGCTACTGGTACTTGGATCTATTCGGTTCTAACGTGTTAGCCGTGCACGTCCCTGCAGTGGAGACAGTGCCCCACAGCTTTGCATCTCGGTGGCACTGCTGAGCAGGGATCGTTCCGCTTTGCTTAACTGGGTTAACAAACCTCATGGACCGAGGTGTAAGTGACGTCACCCAACAAGAATGGTTCCCTCTAGGTCTTTAGGCCATGTGGATGGTGGTGTGCGTGGTGGTGCTTTTTTAGGTAAAGCCCTTTTGCTGCAGTATATAAGCACGCTGTATAATAACAGCAGTAGACTCAAGAATCATGGTCAGTGCTCCTGAATCTCAGCCTAGAGACAGGAAAAGTTTGAATGCTTAGTTGAGACTGGGTGATAAACCAACAAGCGCATCACAGTTTTTGGAGTCACTTCTGGAGACACCTAATGAAGTTTGGGTAGCCTTTCACAGACAAGTGCATTGTGCACACGCAAATTTTCTTGTGATGTTTGCATTTGGAAACAGTATGGTTACATTTTCTTCATGTTTCCTAGAACACATTTTGGGATATCGAGTACCAGTCATACCTTTCCAAAGTACAATGCAAACAGTTCTCAGTGCACTTTGAAGACTTACCTTCCTTCCTTCCACCCACCCTGGCTTTCCTAGTGGTAAAAATAAGATTTAAATGCTTCTGCAAGCAAGGTGCGAATCAGTAATCATACCTTAAAGCATCTTACTGCCAGCTGAAATTTACCTTCTGAATGCTACCAGAATTATATTAGTGCGGAATAGCAGTTGTCTTTTGGGTCTAGGAAACAGCCTTGTCTAAAGGGGGTTGCAAGTCAGGGTTTTTGTTTGCATGCAAGTGTGGGATGTGTTTATTCAGAGCAGTGTAATGCGGGAAAGTAGCTCTGGAAACGTGAGCTACAGCTTGTCTGTTCCTTTCACACAAATCACATTTTTTTTTTTTTTTTTTTTTAGTAACGGGTGGGAAGAGGAGCTGGGGGGAGGGTAAGAGTTGAGCTGGTTGGTAAAAGTCTTGACGCAGGCATGGGATCTGTTTCAGATGACCTTCATCTCCCAGCAGACAGTATGTGGGTGGTGTCAGCTTTGTATTCTGACTTGTCCTAATAGCCAGTAATCCGATTATGTTTAGGTTGACATTGTGGACATCTATGAGTCTATCCGTGAGAGGCAGCGTCATGACAGCGAAAGGTCTACCTGCAGCACCTTGGAGCAGAACGACATTGAGGCCGTTGAAGCGCTTGTTTGTATGAGCTCCTGGGGTCAAAGATCGCAGAAAGGTGACATATTAAAGATAAGGCCACTTACGCCCTTCTCGGATTCTGGGGATTTCACAATGCACGCTGAGGCTACGTCTGAATTACCAAAGGACTATTTATCTACGCTGGTAAGAAAAACATGAATGTCAAATAAATATGCCTGACATCTGGGTGTTAAACCTCTGCAGTGTTGTAACTTGGCTGGAAACGTTGCCTTGCTCAGGTGCCCCTGTGTGGAAGAGCGAGGGTGCAGCCAGTGCTGTGTGTGTAGGTAGCATAGTGAGGTGGGCGTATTGAGTTTGGGTTTTTTAATTCTGCCATCTCTGGCATGGCAAAAGTAGGGGTTTGCTCCTTCGTTAAATCTTGATGTGAAAGCCCTGCTGACAGGGTATTTCATTTGTCAGGTGTTCTGAGGGTGCTCTTTGGGTGGGTTTTGTAGGTTTCATGGAGCGCTTCAGGTAAGAATGGCAGAGTGAGCCTCATTGATTCATATTGACTTACCTGCAAGCGTTGCATGAAAAGGGCTCTTGATGACATTTGGCTTCACTCTGGTCATTGTAAGAGAAAGTACAGATTACCATTATGAAATAGACAATTTAATTAGTTTCTATGCTATGTGTTTGTACATGTAGTCTGTTATTCTTCCAGAGCGTTGCTCTACTCCAGCTGACTAATGTCTGTTGAATCACAAGGGTTTTTGGTTTTTTTTTGCACTTTATGTTGCAACAAAAGTAGGTATTAAAAAAGGGCTTGGTGCTGTTCATGTTTAAGATGTTGAAGGCCCATTTCAGCGAGCGGGCTCTTAATACCAGGAAAGAGGCTCAGGTAGCACGGCAGCTGGTTGATGGACTTCTTGTAGTCCTGCCATTCAGAGGTGGCACCGTCTTGAGCAGCACAGGAGATAGGCCTGAGTTTTCAGTGGTAAAGGAGAGCTGATGGCAGCGAGAAAGCACAGAGAGAAATGGATGGATAAGAGGGGAGAGACCCGTTCCATTTGCATTTGTCTCAGGAGTAGCCACCAGCCAATGGGGTAGTCATTGATTAAAGGTCTCAGGCTTGCTGGAAGCTTGAAATTGAGGTGGTATGGTATTGCTGTCTGCTGTTAGTCTGTTTTCTGCGAACAGTGGAGCACTTGTAGCTTCTTAAAGGCAGTGAGGCGAGGAGAAAGGAATGAGAGACTTTTTTGTAACACAGTGAGTAGACATGCAGTGTTTTATGCAGGTGTACGTTTGCCTTGCTGCCTTTTATTAGTATGCTTCTGAGCATATTCAGAATGGCCGTCAGGTGAGACAATGTATGCTTTAATTGGTTTGTCCCAAGAGACAGGTTCTGAGGTTCTGGGGAGGGGATGTTGTTTTGTTTTTCTTTCACAGTTAAGATAGTGAAAACTTGTGCTGTGAAGTTGCACTGCTGTATCATGGTGTTATGTTCTTTGCAGTGCATGACCCCTCCGCACAGCCCTGACTTCGTTGAGATATCAGCTGCTATGCTCCTCTCCTCCCAAGTCACTTACTCCAAACCGAGGACTGTCATGGCAAACACAGCTGCCTGCTCAGTCACATCAGCGACCGGGGCCTCTCCCATAACCAAGCCATCTGTTATCAACGTGGAGCGACAGTGCAGCCAGAAGCCAGCAACGTCTGAATCCTTTGCCCCTCAGCCTTGCAGGGCCATGGCAACAAGTGTGATACGTCACACGGGTGATAGTTCTGCTTACCATCACATTCCTGCTGTGCAAGAGAAAACGAAGGTAACTTCAGGCTACAGCACTGCCAGAGACTGGTGTGGAGAGGAGGACCGAAGACATTCCAGACCGCCACAGGACACGTGTGCTGCAAATGATTTAATTAAGAAAACCTCTCCAGTCCATCAACCTTACACACATGACTCCAGTGATATTGTGACCAATAAAGATCAGCTACCGGCCCCGCCTGTTTCGCCACAGACCCACTTACCAAAGAAGTGTGAGAACGACTTGCAGAAAAGGGCTACCCCAGTGCCACCTGCCCCCGTTTCAAGCCCCCAGGTTCTCTGTCAAATGATCCCTTTAAATGGACAAAGCAGTATGATCAACGCCTATGTCAAGCCTTCAGCTCCAACTGTCTCAACTCCCATGAAACCTATTTTGCCACAGACAGCCCCACTTTCTCAGCCTGTACTCATGGGACCTTCTGTGCCTCAGGGGACTGTCATGTTGGTTCTTCCACAGACTGCTGTCACACAGCCACCTCAGTGCCCTCAGACAGTAATGACTGTTGGGAACACCAAGTTACTGCCCCTTGCTCCTGCTCCTGTGTTCATTGCTTCTGGTCAAAGCTGCACCCCCCAGATGGACTTTTCCAGACGGAGGAATTATGTTTGCAGCTTCCCTGGGTGCAAGAAAACCTATTTCAAAAGTTCCCACCTCAAAGCCCACCTTCGCACCCACACTGGTGTGTATGACAGGGCAGGTTCTTTGTTGCTCCAGCACTGGCTTGTGCTTGGGCAATGTTTTTGGGGGTAGGGGGAAAGGTGATCAGGTAGCTTCCCACCCTTCTCGGAGAAGGGAGGAATGTTTATTCTCCGCAGGCAAGCAAAACAAGACAGACTTTGTTCTGAGACCTCAGCTGACCCTGTAGTGTTAGTTAAGTTTCACATGCTTTAGTGGGAGCAAAGCTTTGCTGTGTGTGTGTTTAGATTTGTGTGGAATCCTGCCATCTGGACTACATCGAAATGATCTTGTGCAAGTCCCTTTTCAGGGGCACGGAGATGTTTGGTGTAAAGCAAACCATAGTACATGCAGTTTGCCTTAATTGTTGCACAAATAAAAGAAGGTCAGAAATGATACAATTTTTCCAGAGTTTTGTCCAGGCAAAGTGATAAAGCATTGAGATTTTGGGGCTACTGTGTTAGGAGGTAGAGCTGCTACAGGAGTGTTGCAGTTTATTCTGTTACACAAAGGGAATTTTAAAGGTAAATGAAAATTAATTGTAATTATATGAGCTGATTTGCTCTGTAGAAGCTGGTCAGTGTGGAGACAATATGTTGTGTTTTACTTACCCTTTTTCTGTCTCCCAGGTCCTGTTAGGGTAAAACTGAGTTCTTGGGGCCTGTATTCGATGTTGAGGGATAGGCATAGCCAGAGGTTGCTACAGAATAGCTCACTCAAAACTTTGTCTAGTTTTGGTTTTCCTTGGCTTTTTCCCCTCACCCTCCCTCGCCTCGCAGACACTGTGATTTGTTGGATGTCAGGTTCCGTGTCAGGTTTTAAGTTAGTTTGACAGGTTGTCTCTGCAGTTCACAGTTCCTTTGGGGAAAGAGCTTAAACCCTCTCTGAAGCTGATAATCCTTGTAAATCAGAGCTCAGAGGTAGATGATGCTTCTACTTCTGGCTTGAGAGTAAGTGCTGCAGGCTGCTGAGTTAACCTGGCACTACAGGATAAATGGACGAGCAACAAGTATCAGCTGCTGCTGCTCCATAGGGAAGCTGTGTGTGTCCCTGTACCACAGTTAAGACTAGGGGACCTATGGGTGGTAAAGCACACTGACCCCTCCCTGGCCAGCCCATGTTACAGGCTTGGGGGGCAGAGTTGTCCAGCTTTCTTTTCCCACCTTTTCCCTGCATGCTGAGTAGCTGGGTGGTATCACATGCAGCAAGTGTAGAACTGTTCTCTCACTGTTTGAATGAGAACACCTCTGTGGGGCTTCCTTTCTGCTGGACACATGTTCTGCTCCAGTTACTGTAAGTTTGGGTCATGTGGTAGATGCTTATCTTGAGCTTTATGATCACGCTGAGTAGGTCACGTTGTTTAGGATGGGTCTGATGTTAAGCAGGAAGAGCAGAAGCTGACATGGACAGCTTTCCCACCTGCTGTCATTCCCGGGTGGGCAGTACTGCCCTAGCTGTCTGCTGGCTGTGTGGGGGTGGCAGGGCAGGCCAGGGCTCGGTGATACCCACTGGGGCCATGTGCTTGTGTGTAGGACCAGGTGACTGGAGCAGCACATCTCCAAGGCTCCTGTCCGGGCTTCCTTCTTGCCCGTAGGATTTGCTGATGACATGCAGCAGCTGTAGAGCTGTGGTCACGCAGGGATGGGGCATGGGGTTGCTTCTAGTTCAGTCAGCCAGTACGGCAGCTTTATGAAGAATCTTTCTCTTTAAACTGGGGTTTTGGGCAATTAAAAAAAATAGACTTGATTGAAGAACATTTACTGTGAGGGATAAGAGGGAGTAAGAAATAATACCAGTGCTTTTCTCTGGAACACAGCTTGAGCTTAAACTAAAGTTGGCTGCACGCTTGAGCAGTTGTGTGGAATTCATCAGTTTTTGCAAGGCAGGATTCAAGTTAGTTCTTTGATAAAACTGTAACACAGCTTCTCAAAAGTCAGTTATGCTTCTTTTCTGTCCTGCAGGAGAAAAGCCTTTCAGCTGCAACTGGGAAGGCTGTGACAAGAAGTTTGCCCGCTCGGATGAACTGTCGCGCCACCGGAGAACTCACACGGGAGAGAAGAAGTTCGCCTGTCCCGTGTGTGAGCGTCGCTTCATGCGCAGCGATCACCTGACAAAGCACACCCGCCGCCATATGACCACAAAGAAGATCCCCAGCTGGCAGACAGAGGTTGGCAAACTCAACAGAATTGCCACAGCAGAGAAGGCGAAAGGCAGCAGTGCTCTGAGCATGCTCATCCCTGTGCCATCGTCTGTCTGTCAGGGCTAGTGCGAGAAAGCTCCTTTGCTGCAAACTTTCTGAAAATCAGAAGAGCTCTGATGGCTACAACAAAACTGACAATGGCTTCCCCCAACCCCCACCCCCTCCACGTGTTTGTGCATACTTTATTTTCCTTTAGGTCCTCTGTTAATAATGCTGTGTGAGAAATCTATCGTGTCTTTCATCCCTTCCCTGTTTGTTTTCTTTTTCAATACCTGGGCAAATGCAATCACCAGCACTTCAGGAAAGCAGAACTCTCTGGAAATTATTTTGGCAATAGGTTAAAGTCACTTGTGATGCTTGCTGTTAATGTTCTGATGGACAGTAAAACAGGGTGATTTTTAATTTTTATACTAGTATTTTCTATACCAAATATATTTTGTATTTATTCATTTTGGTTTTGATATGCAAGCAAAGTACTTGACCTGCATTAGTAGAGGGGTGCAGTGTGAGACCCAGAGTTTTGGGTAAACCTAAAGAATTGGGTTCAGAGAGTTTTGTAAACACATAATGGTTGATAACTTGCAGTGGTTGGGATTTTCACACTTGCAGATCCTGATCCTGGGATGGGCTGGTGCTGTTACACCCTCCTGATGCAGGTGACTTTGGAGGTTTGAGATCTAAGTGTGTTGCCATTTTTAAAACAAATTCCTTTCAGAAGCTGAGTGTTGAAATCCTCAACACTTTATAAACTCAGACCCTTTGCAAACAGTAGCCGTTGTGACTTTTGGTGCAAGCTTGACATACTGGGTATTCCAGAGTCCATGCCCCCACCAAGCAAAGTATGGAGGAGCCAAACGCTCTGATAGAAGTAGAAGCACAAACACTGTTTTGAAGCTTTGACACTACAAATTATGCTTTACATTCAGTCCTGCTAAACCATCATCTCAGAATCTACAAAAAAATGCAAAAATGGTAAGATAACCCATGAATAATTAGCTGGGTCTCCATTTATATATTTGGTTTTGAGTATGGGAGAAATAGAAAATTAGGGAGTTTTTTATGTATCCTGGATGCTTGTGCACCTTATAGGAAATTGTTTGAGGCTTTCATTTACCTGTATCAAAGCGACAGAGGAAGTACTAATCATGTCTTGACTTAAGAAATAGCCACCATGTCAACTCGATGCTTTTCATGTGGCCTTATACTTCTCCACAGTACTTTGTATAAAATCACCCTTTTCTATTAAATGAGATATGCTCCTTGTTGAATGGATTTTCTTTTACACCAAGTGTAGCTGTGGCTAAGAAGTGGAATCACTGGCTGCTGTGTTGTAACGACATGGTCTTGAGTAACAAAACAAAATGCCTGTAGCACAACTGGACTGCTCAGTTTCTGTGGTGCAGAAGGATGTGCACACCTGTTGTAGCACAGTTGACTGTTGTGCTGTGAAGTGCCCGGTGCCCTTTTGCTGGGAGGCAGACAGCTTGCTTGCTGCATGAAATATTGCCATAGTGTTTGTTCCTTCTGGACTCTTCTCCCTTCAGGCGTTCCTGCACTGAAGCTTAGCTGAGAAGGAGTATTTATCCTGGATGTGTAAAATGTGGATGACTAGGAATGCACTATCTTTTGTACTGTTTTGTTCTAAAATTATGGGTTTGCTTCTTGTGTGGGCAAAGCACAGTTCTCCTCTAAGTGCAGGCTTGAGGCTCTCAGCTAGCACTCCCCTAGCACTCCCCCCAGATAGGCAGAGACCCATTTCAGTTGAAAGCAGAACGTGTTGTAATTATTTACACTTAAGCCCGTAATGAACGGTAGCAAGTTTTCAAACTGCACTGAATTAGCTGATTGTGCTACGTGTGCTAAAGCTTTTGTGCCTGACCTTTAACGGGTCCACACCCTGTTCACTCGACACACGCTGTCATCCCACTGACGGCAGCATCCATGCTGCGGAGTGCGTGGGCAAACCTCGCTGCTCGCTCCAAAGGGCTCGTCTGAAACCCTTCCTGGTGAAGCAGGTACTCCTAGTGCTGCACCCATACCCCGTTTTCTGAATCCCTGTGGTGGAGAATGACATTGTGTTGGGTTTTTTTTGTTGTTGTTGCTCAGCAGTCCCTCAGAACAAGAAGCTTGGCTTTTGGATGCCGTTCAGCATGCTTATAACCAGGGGAAGAGTGTCCTGTCTTAGTCCAGTAGCCAATTTAGAACTTAATTATTTCCATTTTTATGGACTGTTTGTGGTGTTCACCTGAGCAAAGCAGCTTGGAAACTCATGTCATAACTTAATGAACTTGATACCTTGTTGCATCACGGCGGGGGCAGTGATGGGCTGGAGAATATGGAATTTCAGAATGTGTTGTGATGTGGAAAAGCAGCGGCTCCCTCTTGGCTGGGCTTCCCTGGCCTGCGAGGTGTGCGCTGTCTCTTCCCACTCCTCTTTCTCTCGTGGATGTGCATGAACAGCTGAGCCGTGGCGTGGCCACGACTGCTCCTTTTGCTTTCTGTTCCTTCTGCTGTGTAAGGGTTGTTTGTGGATTGAGCATGACTGGGGTGACTGCTCTCTTTGCACTTTACTGCCTGAACGACATTGTTCAGTCTTTTTATTTTGAGCCTATATTTTAAAGAAATGCAATCACACTTTTGTACCTGTTTTTAACTTTTATTAAATAAAAAGTATGTCATGTGACTGGTTCTGAAACATAAAAAAGGTGAATTGCAGAACTCTATAAATCCATCTGGATGGAGTTGTGTATCTAGGCCAGGGGAAGACTTTGGGGCTCACATTTCGCTTACCTGTAAGGCAGGACGGTTTGGGTGCTGCTGGAGGTTGACCAGTGTTTGTTTATAGTTCTATACAGCGGCTCTTGTGTGTCTGGCAGAGCGTGTGCACCGCTGCCAGGGTTTGGGGCTGCCTGAAAGCAGAGGGTCTGGGGGTTCGGAACTCTATTCTGGCGTGGCCTGCAGAAGCTGTCAACAGAAGGCGACGGTCTGAGTGCCGCTCTGTCAGTGTTGCAAGCTGTGCCTGGCACAAATGCTGGGAATCAAGGAGAGATGAGTGTTTGACTCAAAAGCTGGCTGCATTAGCCCTGGTTCTTCCTGTCCCGAGTGCCTGTGCTCTGGCAGGCTGGGTGTCACCTCCAGGTCTCAGCTGGGGAAGAGGTGACCAGCTGCAGTGACGGCAACAGTAGCTACTTGAAATTTTTAAGTGGCTCTGCTGTTTCTTCCCTTCTGGCCAGTTCCCAAAGGCAGCACTGCTTATTCCTAGCAGGGTCACATTTTAATGGAAGAGAAGGGGAGGGAGGAGGGGATAGTGACGCCCGCTTTCCGTCACAGCCTTTCACTGGGGTCACAGCCCCTTGGAGAGCAAACAGAGCAGTGACTCAAGGCTCTACCAGCAGAGAGCATGTGGTTCTTGCAGGTGTGTGGAGGATGAGAAGATCCGTGGCTGGTCCTGCTTGCCCCTCAGCAGAACACCTGGAAGAGAGGGCTTCGCTGTGGGATCAGTGCTCTGGCAGGTAGCACAAACCACAAACCCCTCAGCCCCTGGGCTCTGCAGGTCTCTAATGCTTTTCTTTCCCAGGGGAGGATGTCCTGCCTCTCTGTTCCTACCGCAATCTGTCAAGGAAGACCTTTCTTCTGAGCATCAAGTCGTATCTTAATACTGGTAATTTTGGGGATTATTTTTATATTGTCTTCCTTCCTTATGTGAAACATGACTGTGGATTTCACAGTTCTGTGCTCATCTTTCTGCCTGCCTTTAGATCTGAGCTGTAGTCTGAGCTTTCTGCACAGCCAGGTGTGGTCAGTGCAGTGCCAGAGTCTGGAACAGCTTTATTCTGCAAGAGAAAACTCGCTTGTGAGGAAGCTTTCCCAGCTGCTGCTGTGCTAGCACAGGCATCGTGCAGGCAAAAGTCTTTGTCTTGCAGCCATTCTAAATCCACACAGTCCACAATTTTCTAAAGCCAAATGCATGTGTGCTCAGACGTGTCCGTTGCTCTGATGCTACATTTTGCTGTTAGGCCGGCATTGCTTTCCTGCCTGTGGTCATACAGCCAAACCTTCAGCGTGGCAGCAGTGTGCCTTGCCCTGCTTGCAAACCCGTGAGCAGCGGGTCCGCTCCGCGTGCGGTTGGGATACTGGCAGTGTGAATCCGTCCTGGGGCTGTGGTGCTGAGGGGGCAGAGGTGGCCTGTGCTGCCGGGTGGTTGCACGCTTGGTGTGCTCCTCTGGCTCGCTCCCCAGTTCCAGCTGTGCAAGCTGTGCTCAACGTCCTGTGAAGGATAAAGGCAGGACTTCACCTGCCATCTCCTATGAGCTGACTCCTACCTCAGGGTTACACCTGGCTTTGGTTCATCCGCTGAGATAAGTCTTTGAACCGGTTTGGAAGTTTAATCCATGAGCCTGTCTGCCCGTTTACCTCCCGTTAGTGCCTGGCCGGGGGGCAGGCTGTGGCTGTGAGAAGGCCCAAAGAGTAAATCCTGACTCAAACCCCGCAGCCTCCAGGCTAATGAAACTGCAAGGCACGTCAGGAGGATGCTGCAAAGCCTCAGCCAGGTGTGCCTGTAGCCCGTGGGATTGCCTTCCCTGCAGCTGGGATGTTAGCACCAAGGCATCTGCTTTCCAGGCTGGTTTCGTCCTCTGCCAGGTGCAGCCTTCCTCAACCTCTGCTTCAGTCCCTGAGTGCAGGCAGAGGAACTCGGGTGACATTCACGTCCTTGTGTGTGCACAGCTGACACATGCAGGAAACGTGGGGAAGCAGGAGCAAACCCTTTCCTCAGGAGAGTTTTCTTCTGGATGGGAAGAACACTTGAGGTTTAGCTTTCTGCCTCGTAGGGTCTCTCAAGTTTGGAGTGATTTCTCTTCTGCTGTTTATTGGTGCCCAGATAAACTCACTTCACCCCATGCAAATAACTGCCTGTGTCCAAAGTGTATGTGGGGGGAAAAGCCCTGTTGTGGATGAAGTCTGTGCTAGGCAGCTGGTACTCTGCCTTCCCTGCCTCCGGTTGGGAGCTCCACCACCCTCCTGGGGCACAACTCCAGGGCTGCACCTGTCTGGGGTAGTGACTCTGTCAGCTCCGAGGGTCTGTGTGTGGATAGTTCAGCTGAAAGCTTGTGGGGGTTTGATCCTCACAGGAAGGAGGTTGGGGAAGAACGTCCCTGGGGTGGTGAGGCTGCCACCCTCCTTTCTGCTCTCATATTGAGAAGGTGAGGAGGTGGCAGCAGGGCACAGGGTGTGATGTATCAGGGAACTAGTAGTTGCTCTGGTCTCAGAGATCTTAGCAATGGGATGCTGGCAGAAGATACGGGAGCCATCCTCATACAGCAGGAAAAAGGACTGGAATTCAGGGTTCCTATCAGAGATGGAGGTGGACAGTAAAATCCTCAAAATCTTGAGGAGCTATGGTTATGGTGGCTGGCTGTTGTCGTTCTTCCCAGCCATCTCACCCAAGAACAGAGTCATGGCTTTTTCCCCACTCAAGTCTACTTATAGCTCCTGGTTGAATTCTTGAGGCTTGTAGATGTTACTGGATGGCTACATACCACTGCTCTCATGCTGATCTGTTTTCTTAGTTGCTCTTTAGGAAGGAGTTCTGCCCATTTAGTGCGCTGCTGACAAGGCAGAGCTCTGCAAAAAGCAGCAGCATCCATGGCCAGTGCTGTCACAAAGAGCTAGCTACCAAGAAAGAGAAAGGAAGGATGCAAAGCATTTGTTTGCATGTGGAAAACCCCAGATTTGAGTGAAATTGAGAGTGTGAGTTAAGTGTGCAAGCAGGTTCTCTAGTTTCAGTTCAATGGGTTTGTTTTTTTAAGGCTTTGGGTTGAGTAATTAAAAAGATACCATTTTAAAGCTTTTACCACCAGAATCATTCAGCTGGCACCTTGCTGCACGGCCAGGTCAGAAACCTCCAGAACTCGTGGAAGTCACTGAGCATAGAAGTGGTGAGATCTCTGCAAGCACCGAAGAGTAATTTGTCACCATCAGCTGAAAAATGCCCCACTTCAGCCCTCTCAGCACCCACAGTTTTGCTCGCTTAAAAATTATAGTATCAGGGGGCGGTATGTGCAGACAGCCACAGGCCAGCAAGGCTCTTACGGGTTTGGGCTGGGGCGAAAGATGGGGTGCAGCATGTGTCTTTGTTAGGCGAATGAGGTAGTGAGGTGGTGGCAGGCACAGCCTTTTGTTAATGTTTTATTAACGAGGGTTAAGAGCGTTAAGTCCAAACCTGTGCTCAGCTGCCCTGTCTCACGCTGTGTGTGTTGGGCAGTATGTGGGTTAGACCGATGGCTGGGAGTCTGTCTGTGCCGGTGGCTCAATGCACAGCACCAAGCATGCATCATTCCACAGCACAGAGAAAGCCTGCAAGGCCATGGCACGGTTTGAGGCCCCTCCTTGCATCCCCAAACTTCTTTCTCCTACCTTTTCCCTGGTTCAGTGAGTGTCCCAGCTGTGTCCTCCCTTCTGCACCTTCCTGCGTTCCCACAGCTCCTCCTTTTCTCCCGGCGATGTGGGGCAGGTATTAATTTCCTGGCTCTTCTCAATCCAACCCTCCCCAATCCCTGCAGTAGGAATGACGGAGGAAAACACTACCTGTGCTCCTGATCCTCGTACCATGTGTCCCAGGGCCCTTAAATCCTTCTTAATGGTCCTCAGTTTTCTTTTATGTATTTCATTACTACCTATTTGAAAAATTAAAAGTGGATAATAATCCGTGTCCCTGACCAAGGCTGGGACTCACGTGGTTAAGTCCCTAAGGACCCTTTGGGTTTGCTGCATCATCGAAGACCACCCAAAAGGATGACGTGGCAACAGGCGCCCTGCCCTCCTGACAGGGGAAGCTGTGACCAAGCTCCTTGAAGCATCTCCCCAGGCATGCTGGAGACACTGGGACCCTCGGTGCAAGGAAGTTTTGGGCCAAAAGAATGAAATCCAAATCGAAGTGAGATCTAAAGCAGTGTGATGATTAAAGCAAGACTGGAGTGCCGTGGTTGGCTGTGGCACTGGAGTCAGCAGGTCTCCCATGTTTTCCTGCTTTCCACAGGCATGTTCTGCTCACCCCAGGAAGTCTTTGAGAGCTGCTGAAAACTGGTACAAGCTCTGGGAGATTTGGCTGCTGATCCTTGACATGCTGCAGTGAAACTGTGTTCCTACCACAGTTTAGCAGCATTAGTAGGTCTGAAATTGGGTATTCCTACCAAAAAATAAAGTGCCATTACTCAAAATTGGATTTTTTCAGGGGGGGTTGGAGAGCCCTTGGTCCAGAGGGCCCACCCAACTTCCCCCAAGCTACGCAAGGACAACTGCTTTCTACTCCAGCTACGTCTGGGCCACCAAAGTATGACAGAATCACAGACTGGTTTGGGTTGGGAGGGACCTCAAAGCCCATCAAGTTCCCACTCCCTGCCATTGGCAGGGACACCCTCCACTAGCCCAGGGTGCCCAAAGCCCCATCCAACCTGGGGTTGAACACTGCCAGGGAGGGGGCAGCCACAGCTTCTCTGGGCAGCCTGTGCCAGGGCCTCACTGCCTTCACAGGGAAGAATTTCTCCCTTATGTCCAACCTAAACCTGTCCTCTTTTGGTTTGAACCTCATCCTATCCAGATGCCCCAGCTGGTGTGCAGGGAGCTGTCCCCTCCAAGCTTGTGTAGCTTTGTGGAGGTTGATTCCCATGTCTGTGGCTGCCCGGCAGCTCCCAAGCCCACAGGCAGAGTGCAGTGGCCAGCCACGAAGGAGGCTGTCACAGGAAGGTGGACAGAGCGTGAGGATGTGTGCCAGGGGTGTAATCTGGTGTCTGCCTCGCAGCACCCCTCCTGCCATCCTCCAAGGATGCGTTTTGTTTAGTCTGCAGGTACTGAGAAACAATATGGTGTGTGACCTGGAGAGCCTTTTTTCAAAACCACATTTGAGGCCTTTACTGAGGGCTACCCAGAGCACAGGTGCATTTATTTCTGTTTCACAGGTGCCAGGAATTACAAAGGTGTTAAAATGCAGCAACTGAACTGTGCCCCGCTGTTTCCTCCCACACTTACACAGTCTAGGGGAAGATTTCATCTGATGTCTTTTACGTTTCAGCTGAAGACAGAAATAAGGTATTTTTCTACTTCTCATAACAAGCAGCTACTCATAATACATTAAGATGCAGGGAAAATAAAGGCAGAAAGCCTAAAACACCAGGTTTCCCTGCCAGGGAGCACTGAAAATCCGCAGTTATCTCAGGAGAGGTGACTTTGTGCAGTTGGCTAATGGTAAAACATAGTGTGGTTTTTCCTAGGTTACCTACAAGAAATAAGTGGGAATGCCAGGACTGATAATTCTGAAAACTGATGGCAAGCAGCTGCTCTGCAACAGCCTGCGAGTCCCTCACACATGGGTCACTGCCAGCTGCAGCAAGGCAGCACCGGGGCCGTGCTGGCTCCCTTCACTGGAGGATCCATGCCAAGGAGCCCCAGGTACCACACCAAACATGGCATCCTGCCCCGAAGAGATTGCGTGAATCCTGTGCTCCCTGTCCACTCCCAGGAGCCTCTTTTGACACAGTGGTGGGATTTGAACTCTGGGGTGGCACTGCCTACATGCTGGATGGTCAGCTCACTGCCCTTTTCACCTTGCACCCCATGCTGGGGGCCATGTTC
This sequence comes from Porphyrio hochstetteri, assembly GCA_020800305.1. NCBI lineage: Eukaryota > Metazoa > Chordata > Aves > Gruiformes > Rallidae > Porphyrio > Porphyrio hochstetteri. The sequence continues at coordinate 109,873,152 of CM036907.1, forward strand.
CAAGAGACAGTACCAGATTCAGCGCTGGAGGCTGTGCAGCACAAGGAGCAAATCTGGGCTGTTTTAAGTGGCAGGAACATGAATTTCAACACTTCCAGTATGACACTTCAATTCTGGTACGTCTTCATTTGTAAATACTATTTAGAAATGAGCTTCTCAGTATTGATTTGCAAGATGAATTGGTCCCTTTTCCGGCAGCACTGATCAGAAATCAGCAGTTGGTGAGGATCTTCACACTCTCACCCAGAACTGGTCAGGAGAGCTTTCTCCTCCATGCTTCCCAAGCAGGCACATGCCTGTCATGCTCCACATCCCTTCGCCACCCACCTCTCCTGCGTCGTCTCGCTGTGCGAGGGGTCACTTTGTCAGCAGCAGTTTTGCTCCGGTGGGGCCTCCAGGGACTCGTGGTGTGGGGCTGGGTTCAGCGGCAGTACTCCTGCTCGATGCTTGCCATGAGCTCCTCCTCTGAATAATCGTATGACACCGTGGACTGTCCTGAAGGCTTCTTGCTGTTCCTTTGTGGGCACCTGCTGGGGAACGGAATGAGTTATTGGTGTGACAAAACAAGGCCTGAAGACACGAGGTGACCCTTACTGCAGTGCTTTTTTTGTGAATGGAAGGACTGAGCTGCAGGTGGCTTGTGGAGACGCAGATACTCCCTCACTCTCGTTCTCACACCCCACGGGCAGATCGCTTGCTGACATTTGCCATCACTTGGCAGCTCTTTCAGTCCACGAGTTCATTCCAGTGCAGCCCTTATGATGCTCCAGATCAAAGAACCTTTTGGTGAGGAAGGTTGGAGGCCCAGCTGAAGGACTACATAACCTTTACGCTGTTACTAGTTTTAAGGTTTTATGCAGAAAGGGATGACTTGTATCTGTAAGGGATTTGAGTTTCAGCCAAAATGTGAACAGAGCTACCTCAAACTGCTCTTAAGGCTTTCATTTATTTTCACACCAGCACAGCTCTCCCATGAGTGGGAACTGATGCATGATTCAAGGGGAACTGCTATGGGGTTTATTGGTATTATCAGAGGGTGGTTCATGTTGGGTATGGGGGAAACCTGTCCCTACCTGCATGAGGGAGAACAGTGGAAAGTCTTCTACAAGCTTTGACCACTGTAGCTCACACTCCTGAAAACATTTTCTCGATCTTGCCCTCCAGGACTCAGAGGAGACAGCAGCTGTCAAGAGAGTGCTCCTCCATGGTCCTGTAAAGAGTTGGGAGGTGAGCAAGCCGGGGCGTCGGGCCAGTCATTTCTGGAAGTTGGGGCATGTGGCTCCATGAAAGGGAGGTCATGGAGAGGTGCAGAGCTAAGTGGGGACTTGAGTTGGTACATCCAAACTGTAAAGTGCTCTCATGCCACCACAGCTGAGATTGATGGCCTGCTTTGTGGCCATCCACTGGTGGAGAACAAACAAGCAAGAGAGAAATGGTTTTGTATGGTAGTTTGTTGGTTGCCAAAGAAGAGAGATTTTCATATCCAATAGCCTGGCTCCAAATCTGTCCCAAACTTGTTATGTGTCAGCTACTGACCTACCATTTCTCTAAGGATGAGATCTATCTCACCCTTCATCTTGCAGCTGGAATGAATGTGGTCATTAGAACCCTTCAGTGGAAAAAAAAAGGGGATGAAATCACAGGAGCTGCCCCAGCACAGGCAGGTAAATGAAAGCTCCTCCAAGGAAACTCTGTCATACCAGGGAAGTGCTTTCATAAGCCCCAGCTGACTTTGATGGATGAGAACTGCCATCCTTGGGCAAGGGAGCATCTTCAACACTCCTGAAACAGGCAGCAGCTAGTCTCCTGCCATTGTCACACGGAGCCAACGGCACCAATGCAACCCCACTTCTGCTCCTATCTGTCCAGGTCAGAAAGGCTTCTGCCCACTCCAGCTGCTCTGACCTTGTTGTGCACCTCAGAAATAGTTTGCTGTTTTCCCTGGAGCCTCCCGATGACCAGCGGGCATGGCAGCTGGCTCACGTGGGTGTCCTGTGCTTATGTGCGCTGCCCCGTGCCCTGGGTGGCAAGTTCTACTGGCAGCAAGACAGCAGCGAGTAGGATTTAGCAAGTAAACTCCTCTGCTTGTTCCTTCTACTCATTTTCCTTCTGAGGGACTGCCGGTGGTCTGGTTTCTGCTGTGGTAAATGGGAGCTGGGAAGACAGCAAAAAGTCCAGGGGCTCGAACCACACACCAGCAGCTTGGAAGCAAGAATTTGGAAAAGGAATCGTGGAAATCTGACCTTAACACATGTTTTATCAGTTTGAATTCTGCGCTGTGACAGTTCTTAGAGTAATTTTATGTGACCTGATGCATTAGGGGCAGAGCTCTTGGCAGGGTGCGTGTGGACCCACAGAAGAGTCATTGTTTCTCTTAGTGGTTATGTAATTTCCCACTGTTAATTATTCCCCATGCTTTGGCTTGCATGGTGACCTCCAAGCATGGGAGAAAACCTCCAGGTAGAGTTGGATTTTCACAGGTGCACTGTGAAAAAGAGAAAAGCAGGCCCCACCTACTATAGTACATCCTGGGACTGAGAGGGATAGAGGGGACTTTGTTTATTGCAAGGGCAAAAGAAAAGCAAATTGCTGCTCACTTTTCTCTGTTGTTGGTGTAAGTTCTGTTCCATTTAATGTGGAAAAATGGAAATAAATTAAAAGATTAGGTCTTCTATGTGGATCAAAGGGAGGCTTCTGCACCCAGAGGACAGCAAGCAGAGGAACAGGCTTTGGCCACACAGGCCTCCATCCTTTGGAGGCTTTCAGGAACTGATAGGTCAAAGCCTGGAGAAGTCTGGCCTGATCTGTCTTGGAGCAGAAGACAGGACCAGAGACCTCCTTTGGCCCTCCCACCCTGAACCTGGATCTCAAATGTGCAGATGCCCTGCCAGCTGCTTCTGCTGGTCCTGGAATTAAGTGAGAGGCTGTGGCAGGGAAACCCAGAGCGCGTGGCAGGGAAACCCAGAGAGCAGGACATGGCCAGGATGGGAGCTGGTGGGCCACCAGCCTCGCCCTGTGCTCCTCCAGCAGGAGAGGAGGCCCCTTGCTGCTCTCATGGACACGCAGCCAGTGCTGCAGATTAGAGCTTGTGAATCCAGCTGAGGGACATTAGACTTTATGATTTGGAAAATAATAGGACAGTATGTTGAAGGAAACATTTCTGAAACCCCAGGTGTTCTGAGGGAAGAAAGAAACCTGGAAAGGGGCAATGCTGCAAGCGAGAGAGTTAGCTGGAGACTGCATGAGAGGGGAATTTGCAACCTGGCAGGACAGCGAAGAACATAAAGGGTCAGTGCAGCTCTATTGGTGTTACTGTGCAGGCACCTGGGTATCTCCTCACTGAAAAGTTATCAGTAGCTTGGAGGGAGTTCAGAAAGCAGCAATAAAAGTGATTTCAGGGACTGGAGTGACGCAGTTTCGGAAAGAGGAACACAAGAAACGTGCTGTGACTCAGCAAAAGGCCTCTCTCTGTGTGTAAAGTTCGTTAAGGGGAAGCAGTTGTTGTTTAATATTTTTTTAAAATAAGAAGACAATGAACTATGCTGTGAGGAGAAGGAAATGCAAAGGGTGTCACTGCACCAAAAGCGAGCGAGATCCCTGTGGTGGGGACGGCTGGCAGTGCCATGTCCCTGCTGCCCGGCAGCTGCCTGGGGTGGGGGAGAGCTGCCCACAGGCCCTGCTGACTGTGTCCCTGATGGGTGCTGAGGGTGACAAGCTCTGGGGTAGAAACCCGAGTTCAGAGCCTGAAAGTTGGGTTGGGGTGAATCCAGGCCACTGGGTTTTATTGTTTTGCTGAGAGTGGGAAAGTCCAGGGTTAATCATTAAAATGCCTTCTGCAGGACCTTGCAGCTGAAAAATAGGTCAACACAACGCCCCAGTAACTCTGCCAGCGACACGAGCCTTGGCAGCGACTGCGCGATCGTTACGGCGTTCCTGTGCTGTGTCATCCCACCCGCGGACTACCAGATGCTGGAGAGCGGTTCACAAAAGAACTGCGGCGTGGGGCAAGAGAGGTAACACAGCTCCATCAGGGATACATCCCACCAGGTTCCCGTGAGCATCAGAGGTGTTCATTAGGGCCTGGAGTAGATGCTTACGTGGTGTCACACGGGAATATTTTGCGGCATGGTAGATGCACGCCTACAGCATCTATCTTGCATGACTGCTCTCTTGGCAGACACTGTTACGTCTCCATGTCTAGGTGGGTTTGGGGTTTTTTTTTTTCCTCCCTGCTTGACATTTATTTTCTTCTTTAATTGGCTTCATGGGAATTTCTTTAGTCAGCAAGTCTGTCAAGAGGCGGCTGCTTTCTACTGCCTGTGCCGTGAATGTTTACCTAGAGTAGTTCTAGCCTCTGAAATGTGAAGGATGAGACACCTACGCACGTTAACTGCTGTTTCTGGGGCTTTCTTCAAAATGCAGTTTTGCTGGGTGCTGGACCACGTCCAGACAAACATGTGCATACAGCTCTTGCCAGCAGGAACTGCAGCCCCACTGATCACGGGCGGTGCGGTGCGGGCGCTTCGCATGTGAGCCACGCCACGGGACTCTGACGTGGGTATCGAGCGTGCGATATCGAAGTGAAAATAAGGTCCTGCTGTGGCATCCCAGATCAGAAACCAGCTTCTGCCATCTCAGGTCTTCCCTTTGCATGTGAAAGAGGGAGAAAGGAAACCCAGGCAAGAGCCCAGGGCTGGGAAGCTCAGTGGGAGACTGGGCAGGGCTGTGTGTGCACCCCAGAGGACACTGCTGGGTTGCCATCGCAGCCCAAAGCCCACTGAGGATGCTGGAAAGCCCAGGAGAGCCTGCAGTCCCTGCTAGAGCGCCTGTACAGGCCTTGCTGTCAGGAAAGCTGAGGGCAGACATGTTTTTCAATTGCTCTGGAAACCAGCAGCCTCACCAGGCAGCTCCCCACCAACGCAGAGGGAGAGGAGGGAGAGGAGGCTGGCACTCAGGCTCGTGTCACATCCACCAGCGCTGCTTGGCACCAGTAGGTCACGTAGCACGATGGCTGGAATCTGCAGCATGGTCTGCTCTGGAGTGCTGCAGGGAGGAGGGGCTGGATGGCAGTCAGAGAGCGCTTGGTGGTTGAGAGAGTTGCCTTTTAGCATAAGAAGATGATGTGTTAAGACGTTTGCTCAAGGTTTTTCATTTCATACGGGTTTCTGTAACACTCGCATCTCACTGTTCCCATCAGTCTTGGTGCAGGCAGAGCTGGAGGCAGAGCCTGCCTGGCAGCCTGTGCAGATTTCAGATTTCCTTTGTCTGACAGCCAGAGCAGCAGGTCCCCAGCGTCCCCCTGTCCCCGAGGGACACTCCCATCTCTAGCTGGTGTAGCATGGGAGTGTCTCGTGGGGTTTCTCTTGTGATTCCTTGGGGGAAAAGAGATACCGTTCTCTTTTTCTACACAGTGCACAGCCTAAGTGTGGCCTAAGGGTGAACCAGGGCCTGAGCTACTGGAAGCAATCCTCCCCCAGCTTTCACAAGCTCCTTCAAGGTGTTTGTGTGACATGTGAACGTCCTAAATTCTGCATTACCTGTGACCAGGAATGAATCTCTATACTGTATTTGGGCAGGCAGCTCTTTTCAGGCAGCATGGCTCCTGGATTTTATAGGGCTGGAAATGAGTTTACATCGTTCCCAGCGCTCTCCTGCACAACAGGAGGCAGGGATAGCTTTCCCTTTCATGCTCCCTTCCTTATGCTGCCCTTCCTCCCTAAAGAAGCAACAAAAGCCCGGGGTACTCACTGACAGTCGGCGGTGTCATTCTCTGGGCCTGGTGGGCTTCTGGTTGACAAGGCCTGGAGAGGAATAAAAGTCACATATTTCAGTCACAACATTATAAAGCTGAGGGAGGTGATTCTGCCGCTGTACTCTGCTCTGGTGACACCCCACCTGCAGTGATGCATCCAGCTCTGGGGTCCTCAGTACAAAAATGACATGGAACTGATAGAGCAGGAGCATGGAAATGATCAGAGGGCTGGAGCATGTCTCTGGTGAAGACAGGCTGAGAGAGAGTTGGTCTTGTTCAGAGAAGAGATACTTCTCTGAGAAGAGAAGGCTCCAGGGAGACTTTACTGCAGCCTTCCAGTAAACAAAGGGGCCTACAAGGAAGCTGGAGAGGCTTTTAACCAGGACCAGTAGTGACAGGACAAGAGACAATGGTTTTAAACTGAAAGAGTGGACATAAGGAAGTTTTTTGCAATGAGGGTGGTGAGGCCCTGGCACAGGCTGCCCAGAGAAGCTGTGGCTGCCCCCACCCTGGCAGTGCCCAAGGGCAGGTTGGATGGGGCTTTGGGCACCCGGGGCTAGTGGAGGGTGTCCCTGTCCATGACAAGGTGTGGGATTAGATGGTCTTCAGATGTTCCTTCCAGCCCAAACCATTTTTTATTTCTATGAAACCTATCTCTGTCTATAGCAGGCCACATCTGTCATGGTTTAACCCCCCAAATAACCTCTGCAGAGACAATACAGACGCAAGAGAGTCCCCTTTACTAACCACCCTTTCCATGCTAGCTCTTTTCGATGTTCAGGGCACCTTGGTGGCTACAGGCTACAGAACTGAAATCACCAAATGTGAACTCATTAAACCTCCCAGTTTTCCCACAAATACACAGTGTCCTGCCAGCTGACAGGTAGCAGTATGGAAAATACCCACTAAGGAAGGAAGTTATGGCACCACAGACACAGGTCTTTGCACCTAACAAAGCCATTTCCCTGAAGTGATCCATCTGGAGTGAAAAATCCACTGTCCCTATGCTGTAAGTCCACAAGTTTCCAATGGGACACCAGGGGGGCAACCAAAGCAAATCTAACAGTATTTAAAATGGGAAGGAAATGGGACCCTGTGTCTGTCTGAGCCCCCAGTTGGACCAGTAATTAAATGCAGCCAGATGCCACTGAGAAGAAAATAACTTCCATCTTTTTCTACTTCTTCACTGTACTCTCATGGGGAAGGGGGGTGGGACAGGAAACAGGGCTGTGGCTTTGCACAAAAGTAGATCCATATTGGCTTAAAATTTTTTCTGAGCTGCAGTCCTAGAGCTGGTAGATCTCCTTCATACAAGTTACCCTGAGTCTCATGATGACACTAACAGATGTTACATGCATAACAGAACCAAAGTGAGGACTTGGCTTCCAGAAACAAGAAATTAAAAGTTATCCCATGAGCATGGAAAAGAGGAAAAGATTTTTCTGTACAGGAGAAAAGGGATGTGAAGGAAGTGGGGTGGAAAAGCTCACAGTTCAGTCATCACCTATATATCTGCTGTGTGGTGTTTCTACAGGGCTGGATGGGATCAAACGATTCATAGAATATCCTGAGCTGGAAGGGACCCATAGGGCTCATCGTGTCCAACTCCCAACTCCACACAGGCCCACAGCCAAGTCAGAGCATGGGACTGAGGGCATCGTCCAGATGCTTCTGGAACTCAGTCAAGCTCGGTGCTTCGACCACTTCCCTGATTCCTCAGTAAGATCATGTATCTGCTCTTGAAATAGCTCAAACCTGTGCTGTTCTGAGCTCCAGCAGTGCTTGGGGCTGGTGCTGGTAAGCATGGGAGCTGCAGATGGGAGAGACCCCCTCACAGGCAGCGTTGGTGCAGGGATGATGGCTTTTGCGCTGATTTAAGTCAGTTGGTATCTGTCAGGCTTGTATGAGCTGTCTGCAGGGGAGAAATGTCCCCCTGGGTGTCTGCCATTGTTATGTGGCACCTGCTTTTAATCTGAGAGGAGACGCTTTCATTAGGTGAGTTCCTTAGCTGCTTCACGCGTGGGTGGACAGGAATTGGGGTTTAAACACAGTGGTCTGAGGCACTGCTAGGCAGATGGGTGCTTGGCAGCAACCTCTTCAGCTCCTCCCTGCTTCTGGGGTGAACTTTGTGCTGCCACAGTCACCTCTGGGTGCAAGGCTTGAGCAGGTGATGGAGGGCTGCCGCAATGACACCTTTCTCATAGCACTGGGTCAAGCCCTCTTCCAAGCCCTAAGCAGCTTCCATTTCTGGAGCTGGGAAAGGTAGCTGCTCCCAGAGTCTTTCCTGTCCTAGCTGCTTGGTTAAAATTACAAACTAAATCTCCATGATATACCTGTAACATCTGTGATACCTTTCCGAAGGCAGCCTGCCTCCTTTCAGAGGATTCCCACCTCTTTGGCAACACTTTGTTTCTTCTGGAAGAGCCTGAACTGTTCTAGAAACAGCTCCTGGGGTTGAGCAGAGACAAGGCTGTGTGAGAAAGCTGATGGCAAGGGAAAAAGCCTTCCTGCCTGGTTACTTAGTATTGTCTCTTGGCAACCTCCCACAAGTGACAAGAGCAAGCGGCAGTGCCAAGAGGATGCTGAGGGCTGACACTGCAACGCAGCATGGCCTTCATCCTCACCATCACTTACTGGGTTACTGCTACCAGCCCAGTTACCTCCTGCCAGGCAAAGAGCATCACTGCTCCTCAGCACCGAGGGGAATACAGTTCTCCAGAAGTGCTTTGATGCTGCTCTTCCCACAGCAAGAACCCAGCTTCCAACACTTCTGGGCAAAGGGCAGGTTTGGATTGTTTCACCGAGGGGGCTGAACTCTACAGTAGGCTGTCTCTTTTTCCTTCCCTTGTGGCTGCCTCCTCCACGTTACGAGCTGTACGTGTTGCGTGGGCGGAAGCCAGAATTAATTAGTCATCAAGACGGAGCAGCTCTGGTTATCAAAATCTGCCTCTCTGTGCAAAGTCACCTCCCACCTTCTCCGAGGGACCTGCCAGCAGCAGCACTTATTTCCCAGGAGAACTCAACTTTGGTGCAGGTTGAGCTCTACTGATGTTTAACCCGGGGTGTGAGGAAAAAGCTCGTGGTGAGTGAAAACAAGAGACACCCCCAGCCTCTGGCCTCCCACCACCGTCAGAGCCTTTGGGAGCTGCTCAGAATTCACCCGCTGGCTGTGCGATACCCCTGTGACACCGCGCTGGGCAGGATGCTGGGCAGGATGCAGCGCAGGGGCCGGCACACGCAGAGACACAGTAAGAACCCACCCCACCCAGCCCGCTCGGGTTGCTGTGCTGGGCATGTCGCAAGTGCAGCAGGCAGTTGCTGCCAGCCCTTCATGTGGGTTCAGACAATGCATACATCGTGACACTTAAGTATTATGGGTTCCTATCCCGCAGCTAAGTGCGTAATTGCTGGCCTGGCTGGCCTAGGCCCTGTTAAGAGATAAATGAAGTCAGCTTCTCCTTTCTGCAGCTTGCAGTCATCTTTTTATTACTCATCCAGGCGGTAGTGTGCGTGTGCGTGTGCGTGTGTCCTTGTTTTCCAGTCTGTTCCCAGCGCAGACATCTCGTGCTGGGGTCTGTCGTGCCACAGAGCCCCCATCGCCCCATGCCGCCACCCCCTCTGGGTTTACAGGCTTGCATATTAAGCTCGCCCAGCATGTGCTCGGGTTTAATTCAAAGTACCAAGAGGTGAGGTGGAGTGGTTTGACAGCTGCTGCACGCACAGTTCAGCGTCCTTTATGTAAGGGCAGTGACTCCAGGGAGAAAGGAGGAGCAGATTGCTGGAACCGGGAGTGATTTCTCTTCACCCAGCTCTCACAGGGCTCAGCTTCCAAGTGTTGAGCTGTGGCTGGTGTTCCTCACTTGTGCTCCTCCTTTTCTCCCCCTGTCAGCCCTTGCAGTGTGGGTGAGCTGGGTGAGAACACCCTCCCCAGGGACCCGTGGGGTGATCTGAAGCCATGCACCTTTGGGGTCTTTGAACTGTCCCTGAGCTGTGTTGAAACTGGTCGACTCAAGTCTCACCTATAGTCTCAACCTTGTTCTCTCCAAAACTGTGTGGCCAAATTCAAGTTGCTCCTTGAGGATGGGCCCTGTGCTGGCCCCTGAGCTGGCCCCTGAGCCATGCCCGAGCATTGTTTGGGAGACTGCAAGTTGGCCCAGGCCAAAACCATGCCTGGGACCATTGTAGCATCTCAGTGGGGCAAACCATCATGGTCCGATGCCAGGCAGCCATCATGGTATAGTTTACTGGTACAGATACAGGCCTGAGCTAGGACAGAGACAGAGACCCTCAGCAGTTCCGTCACGTGTAAGGGAGCCCAGTGAGCTGCTGAGCCACCTAAAGCATTTACGTGGCAGCGATGTGGTCCCCAACAGTGCTGCTCTGCTGGGCCGTGGATTCATAGTGCAGCTTCTCTGCAGGACATAAGCCAGTGCCCCCTTCCCTGCCTCCTTCCCAAATCCCTCCTCACAAACACTCTGTGAACTGGGCTGGGGAACCAGTCTGAGCTGAAGTGCAGAATCCTCCCCTCCGTCCCCCTCGGAGAGGAGGGAGGTGATGTCAGCGGCAGTGCCTCACAGATGCGGTTTGCAGCACAGCTGCAGATGGCTGAGCTGGTACAGCAGAAGGGCAGCACCCTCCAGCGACACCAGCAGAGGATGTGGGTGGCTCAGCCAGCCACTGCTGCTGAAAACAGCCTCTCATGAATATGCAGCTGGAGTTATTCCTGGCAAAAAGAATAATAATAATAAAAAAAATCTAGCCTATCTAGCAGTAGGTACCAAAGGGATGTATGGCCCCAGCTGCATCCCAGGCGAAGCACACCCAGCCTTGCTCCAGTCTGCAGCAGCATCCTCTGGCCAGCGAAGGAATTGGGACCGGGCGGTGGATGGGAAGCGGACAGGGATGTGGGGAGTTCCCAGCTTGTCCTCTCCTGCCCACTGAAACATCAGGTCCCAGCTATTCCCTGCATACCCTGTGTTTAGTCTGTAGGTGGGAAATGGTTCCAGCGCAAAAGTAGTGAGTTGTGCTCTGACAAATGATGGTGGGGGAAAAAACCCACGTAGTCAGCAGTTTTCTGAGTCCAGCTGCCACACAGCTGTGCTGGGACAGTGACACTGCCTGAGGGGACAGCACAGCTCACTGCTTGCTGGGCTTTGGTGAAGTTTCAGGTAAAGCGAAGGAGAGGAAGACCTTTTGCTCAGCAGCCACCAGATCTGTACCTGCGAATGAACTGCAGAACCTGAAATAATCTGACTTCGGACTTTTCCCTTAGCTGCTTCCCTCAGCTGATTGAGGTTCAGGGGGTCCCAGCTGGAAGGGTTTGGCTGGAAAACACCTTTTCAGAAGTTGCCCTGGCCAGCAGAGCGTGGCTCCCTACATGACTGTAGGAGAACATCTTGACTTGAGGGCGTTTTTAACCAATAATACAACCAGGAAGAAAATGCCAAAATAAACCGCTAACAGCACTGAAACAGAACAGTCACATTTCTGTGAGGGAAACGGATTTTAACAAGAGTAGCAAAATAAACCTGTCTGAATTCCTGTAAGGAACTAATGGGCTATGACATTAAATGTCCCCACAGGGCCCCTACGTGCCTGCAGCTGGGGCCAACCAGCCACGAGATGACGCTGCACCACGCCAATCTGCAGAAACAACCTTCATCTGGCCGGAAAAAACCACACAGACCAGGCTTGGAAGACCCAATTGGGAGTTTTGGAAATGCATGATAGTCCCTCTAGAAGACAGCACCCTCTACTTGTCTTATTCCCATGCTATGGGGTGGGGTGGTGGACTTACTGTAATACACCTATCTCCAGTCAGAAGGGGTGATGGTTCCATGGAAGAAGGGAGACCCTAAGACATCTGTTGGATTTTTTCCATTTCAGGAAACCAGTGGGGAAATGCCTGAGGCCACGGCCTCTCCCCTGCTTCCACTGAGAGCTGCCACTCCGCTCTTCTTCTGTTGAGCAAAGAATGAGGAAAAAGCATGTACAGCCAAACAGAACTGAGGGCAAACCTGAAAATGGACATTTGGTGCTGATAAGGAGGTATTGGGGTCTGCTCCAAGCTGAGTACATGATGCCTGTCAGGGTTTGGTTCCCAGCCTATTGTTGTGATGTGCTTTCACTCTTCTCTACTCCTAAGCACTATCTGAAGCCAGTAGATGTGGCTTGAGACTTTAAACACAGCCACATCCCTCTCCACCAACCCTTCCCACCTCACCTGACCACCTATCAGGTGCACTGGGGTTCAGGTGGGAAAGCAGTGTTGATGCAGATCATGCTCAGGAGAAACCCAACTGTGACTGCACAGAGCTGAGCCCTACTTAGAGGCAGCTATCCTCTTCTGGCTGGTGGCAAACCTCTCCTCCCAACAGCCAGAGTCTGCTCCTCCACAGGCTCTTTCTCATCAGACCTTTCTACTGTAATATATCCTCCTCCTCCTCCTCCCTCATCTTTCTCCCATTAGCTCTGCTCAGTCAACACATCCTGAAATTTCTTTGTTCACCGTCCTGTTTGCACAGCTCAGCAGGGCAAAGCAAGCGAGTCCCCACAGTGAGACAGAACTCACAAACGATCTGGCTGAGAAACTGGCAAGACTGGGAGAAATTGCCCTAAAAACTTCTAGTGAGGAACTGGTGACGCAATGAAGCTGGTATCCCTTTCCAGAAACCTCCTCCAACGGCCTCATGGGAAGGGTGGAAGTTTGCCCAGTGACCTAGAAGACTAAATTGCATCCAGTAAACAAGCAAAACTTGGCGCTGCAAACAGCTCCCTCCCTCCTTCCTCAGGGTAGTGGCTTTTTAGGCCTGGAGCAGTCAGAATGGTAGGCCCGTGACTGCTGTCTCAACGGGACCATGGCCGTCTGAGGTTCCATCCACTGCCAAGAAAAGCTTCAAATTTGCCCTGAAAATATCTGAGACTTCTCTTGTGTGGCTTTTGTATCATTGGAAAACACTGGTAATTCTTTCAAACAACCTGCAGGCGTGAACTTCCCTCCCAAACCAGGCATCGGCAGTAGCTGGACGAGGAGACACAAGATGCTGGGCCTCACGGGTCACCTCATGGGTGACATAGCTTCATGCTGCACCCACTTGGCCACGCTGGGTGACCCAGATCTCATGTGCATCTCTGTGCTACAAGGCTTGATGGTGTTCCCACCGCGGGTTTGTACTGGGGTTGACTACAACCAAGGGGGTGCTATGGGTTCCTCACCGTCCCTTCTGCCAGAGGAGGAGTTATGGCATGGTGACCACCCCGCTACCACCCCAGGGGCCACATCTAAAATTCCTCATCCTTTCTGTTTTGCCATTAGCTCACTAATATCTACCTCCACAGAATATTTTCTGTCTACTGATATTTGTAAAGCGGGATGGGGGCAGCTCTGTTGCTGTTCTGCTGGAATATTCAGCACTTTGGAATAAAGCTAAAATACTGCTTTATGCACAGGAAAATTCACTGACAACAGAATTACTATTTGTAACGATCCAGCCATGATATTTATCTGTAGAGGCAGAGGGAAAACAGACAGCAGCACCTCGATTCCCATAAGTACAGATAAAAGGGGGAGGTCAGGAGGACTGTTCATAAATCAGGGTCACTTGAGGGAGAAAGGGGTGTTGGACTGAGCTCACATACGGACTGTGGGAGGCTTTAGAGTCAAAAGGGCAGGGAAAAAAATACAACAGTACAAGATCTCTAACTTTTGTTCCCATTTCCAACTCTTTCTTTGAGACTTTTCTTAAAACCTCGGCTAAAAAAAGGGTTCTCACAGTGAACCTAACGGCAAGATTATTTTTGCCATATAGTAAAGTCATCCTTAGCCCATAGACATGCAGTTTGGCAGTGGGAACGATACACTTCTAAGGAGGGAAACTGAGGCACACAAGGCAGAAAGTTCCCGGGTCCTAAACATTTGTTTCTATTCTTAAATGTCTCCAGCCTGACAACTTGTGCACATCTGCCCGGGCAGCGTCTGTCTAACAGGCAGCACGCAACTCCCGAAGCCGAGCTGGGCTGGAAGAAGCCGCTGATGTCTGGCCTCCTCGCCAGCAGACACGGACACTGACGGTGTTTTGGAACAGGGGGAAGGAGAAAAGAGCAAAGCAAAAGTAAACGTCAGCTCCCTCAGAGGCAGATCCGCTGCTGGCCGAACAGCAGGAGCCTGAAGTGCTTCCCCGGGGAGCGCCGGGCTGCAGCGGGCTGGCAGAGGGGCACCGGCAGCCTTAGGTTCGCGTTATAAGGCTCCGCTGACAAGCCCGAGCCTGAGCGGAGCCTGAGCCGCGCCTGTTCAAGCCGAGCTTTTCCTTAGGGCAGGAAAAGAAACTTAGACCAGCCCGAGGGAGCTGGGAGGGGACGGCCCTTTTCGGGACGGTATTTCGCTTGCCCCAGAGAGAGGAGAAGCGAAGAGCGGCAGCAAATGGGTCCAACCCGGCGTGCCAGCCGAGACGGGAAGAGCCTGATGCCATTTCTGTCCGGGGGGAGCCGCGGCTGCAACGGGCAGCGTCGGCTCTGGGACTACCCCCGCGGCAAGGGATGTGGAGCCCGGGGCCGCCGCCGGGAGCATCCGCCCGGGCGCGGGGTCCCGACCGGGACCGGTGCGGGCACTTACCGCCTGCTCAGGCGGGGGCCCGGCGCCACCGCCTCCCGCCGCCGTCTGCCCGCAGCGCCCGGCGTCCCAGGGCGGAGACATGCCGCCGGCGGCCGGGGTTCGGTGGCCGGGGGCGGGCAGCGCCACCGCCTCCTCGCACTCGGCCAGCATCGTCTCCAGGAGCTCCCGGTCAGCCGCCGCTCCGCCCGCGGGCACCGCTGCGCTCGCCGCCGCCGCCGCGCCCCGCCGCCGCCGGCTGATCCCGCTGCCCATGGCCGCCGCCGCCGGTCCCGGAGCCGAAGGGCTGTGCCGGGGGAGGGGGGGGCAGTGTGGGAAGCGCTCCCGAGCCCCGCCGCCTCTCCCGGCCGGGGCGGGCGCGGCTCTTGGCCGCTCCCCGGAGCCCGGGTCTCTCAAAGCCTTTTTTTTTGGGGGGTGGGGGGAGAATCCCACTCAGAAGCGCCCCGAGGGCCAAGGGAAGGGCCGGGTGATGCGGGGGAGGGGTGAACGGACCTTTCTCACCACAGTTTTTGGAGTTCTGAGCATGGGGCAGGCTGCTGCGCTCCCCGCTCCTTGCAAGGCGCCCCCCAGCCTCCCGCTCCTTGCAGACATGTCCCGGGGCTGGGGGTAGCGCTGGCACCCCGGGGACCGTGCAGCAGGAACAGCAATCCCTGGCTAGCTTCAGGCACCCCTCCCTCGCCTGGGTCTTGCAGACCTTTGGAGGATACCGCAGCCCGGAGGATGTCATCCCGGGGAGGTTTTGGGCACCGAGCGACGGTTCTGGCAGCCTGTTTGGGCTGGGGAAATCTTCCACTCTTGGACTAAGGAGAGAAAGGAGTTTTGGGGAAGCTTCTGTGCAAGGGAGGGGACAGCTGGGCACCTCTGTCACCTGTCCCCATGGCTGGAATGACCCTCTAACCATCCTCAACAGGTTCTTCCCGTCTTTGCTTCTGAGAAAGAAATATTTTGCACGATTGTTAGCTGCTCTGGAAAGCATCCCTTCCATTAAAAAGGACCTGCCAAACGCCAGGCCGTGATTTCTTCCCGGGGGGCTAAAGTGGCTGCTCCATTTTCAGCCCCTACCAGCAGCATGCAGGCTGCTGCTCCCCTCCTTCCAAAGTAGGGGCTGACAAAAGCAGGAGGGGCAGAGTTGTGACACCTCCCACTGATCCTCATCACTGATTGCAATGATTGCATCTACCTGTCACTCATTCTGCTCCTTCCCTCTAAACCACCAAAGTAAAGCCCAAGAGTTTGTAACGGAGGGGTTCGAGGCCATGAACGGTCAGATCATTGCCAGAAGGAAGAGCAGGTCAGCTGGGAGTCTGGGGTGCAGTGTGACATGCAGGGCCTGGCTCCGGGGAAGGGGAGCTGATGGAGAAGATGCTTTGGATCTGAAGCAGTTCTTGGAGAAAGGAAGAGTGGGTAGGGACTGGATGCTGAGGAGGAGATGGGGAAACTGAATGTGGAATTAAAACGTGCAACATATGAAATGGCTGAAAGATGCAAGGTGAGGAGCTGCCATCATTCTGCTCTGACCTTGGAGACACACTTTATGAAGACCTTGCTCTTGGCAGGTAGACCAAGGCATGCTCAGTGGGCATGTGGTCATATGTACTGAGGTCAGAGGCAGCCCGGTCTCTCCCTGCACACTGTGTAGCTCCAGGCACCGGCACATTTCACATGCATCACTGCAATGGGCTGCTCCAGCTGCAGGAGGGAAGAGAGATGGGAGAGGATGGGAGAGGACCTTGGCCCTGCTAACTACAGTGTAGGAGTTCAGTCCCCGGCTTTAACTCAAGCTGCTCCCTTGCATTAACCTAACTCATGTCATTTTGTTCCCAGAAAGAACATTCCTGTAGTTGCATTGCTTCTGGATAAGACTTAAGTGTCTCTGAAATCAGAGGAGGCAGCTGGGTGGGAGCAGAGGTGTTGTCAGCCCCCAGGGGCTTCACTGGGGCTGTTCCTCAGGACTCACCAGGACACAGGGCTCTGCTGCCTTTTCCTGACCTGTTTTCTTGGTCTGCAAGAGCCAGCATTTCTGAGCCCTACTCAGTGTGAGCGTTGTTTGGGTTCCTGGGCTGAGGTTCACCACGTGTTGCACATCCCTCCCCAAGAAGAAAGGCTCTGCAGGCATCAGGGACAAAGGCATTCCCAACAAGAAGTGAGCAAATTCCTCCTCTTCCTCCTCCTCCATCCCTGCAGACTGTCTCTGAAGGACTGCAGCTTCCTGGAAAATTTCCTGGCTGCCCCCATGGAAACAGTTCGTTCCAGGGCAGGCCCTCAGATTCGTTTGGAAGAGACTTGGGCTCCATAAACCAGCTGTCAAAACAAGCCACATGCGCTGCGGCTGGAAGCGGCTGCTGCTGGAGCCAGGGGAGTGGACGGGCAGCGCTGACCCCGAGCGCTGCTGGGGTTTCGCAGCGACGCCGAAGGACTCGGGGGCTGTTTGGAGATATTTCCCCACTGCAAAGACTTGAGGCTTGCTGAGAATTACAGAGAAGATTTTCCAAAAGCTAAAGCACGTGACTTCCCTGGAAAATCAATGGAAACAGGCTACCAAATTCCTCTTTATGACGGACCGGTGGCTTTAAACACCATTTCCCAGTAGGACTAGTGGATAGTATCTTGGCTGATCTTCAAGAGCAAGGGTTGGTGTGTAGTGCAAGTGCCAAGCATGGCATGTGGATCAATTTTGGATGGCACCCAGCCAGGCTGGCAAGGAGCCAGGAGCCTTTGCATCCAAAGCACAGCATTGAGAGCTGATGGAGCTGGCTCCCAGCTTTTCCTGAGTTCCGTGGGAGCCCAGGAGCTCTTCCGGAGGACAATGCTGGAGCTGCATGGTAGGTGGCTTCTGACTTCTGCTGTGCTGGCACCCTCAGCCTCTGATCTGGGAAAAAAAAGGGTGTATGCTGATGTGAGGTTGCTCACCTCTGCCAGACAGCACTCTTTGAGCCCAGCAATCGTTTCTTCTAATAAAATAATGACTGACATATGTGTATGTATATGCATGCATACACACACATCTAGGCTTAGTAACACCCAAATCTTGGTGAAACCCTCATGTTTATTTCTGTTTGCCTTCAAGGGACGTGGGATTATTTTAGGATTGCTGTTACTCTTAAGCCACTAGCACTGATTTGTCCTGCTGTATTATTTGACCGGAATTCCAAGGCCAACAGCCAAAGTGGAGTCAAGACATGTGATTGCCTGGACAAAAAGTGACTTTATTTCCACAGTGCTCATTTCCCTGAGTATGGGAATAAACCAGACTGACTCTGCTTCATCCCATGTCTTGTTCCAGCCCCAGACTACAGGCAGGGCTGTCAGCTGCCACTCTGCTCTTTCCTGACATCCTTTCATCTCTAAAGGGACAGGGCATGTGAAAAATTGCAGCCAGGTTGCTTGTGCCCTCCCTTGTCCCCAGCCCCTGGTAGCTGCAGGATGATCCCACAGGCCTTGTCCCACACCTCATCTCCACCTCAGAGGGAGATCCCAAGTCCCAGGCTTTCCCTCTACAGGAGCCAAGGACTTCTTGTTCCTCTGCCATCCAGAGCCAGAACTTCTTCCTTCCTCAGGACTCTGGCCTCTGGCTCCAACCCCTGGAGCATCCCCCAGCCACAGGACAGCCAGCCAGCCCTTCATTGCTTTAGCCGGTGCGAGGACCGGCACAGCCCATCCCTCACACAGCAGTGTTAGTGCGAGGTGGGGATGGGGAGGATGGGGGGGGACAGATGCCAACACACCCTCTGCCCCATGGGCAGGCTCTCCTGGCCAAAGCAATACCCAGAGAGAGTCCCTGCACTGGGGAGGGGATGTTGTGCCTGGGCTGTGCTGCTGTTCACCCCAGCAAGGCGTGACAGGCAGCTGCGGCACTGCCAGTAGTTATGGGAGCACTAGAGAGCAAATGTATGAGGAGTTTCCTTGCTGGGTGAAATAACAAGCTCCCTCCAATACAATAACCAAAACAGAGCCTGTGGAGCTCTGTTTTTTCAGGTTTTTGTTCCCACCAGAAATTTTCCAGGCTGTTTGCAGTTAGTTCATTGAAGGAGCTGATCTCATAACAATAAACTTCACACCATGTGTTTAGGTTTTGTCTTCTTTCCTAGTTATACTCCCTATATTTTCAGCAAGCCTTCAACGGAGATAGATACAGTCCCTTGGCTCTGGAAAACTACAGGGGTTTTTGTGCCCACCTGTATTAACCACAGGAAGGAATGCAATTCACAGTTAAGACGCATCATGTCAGAATGACTAAAAGGGTGGTTTCTCCCATGCTGTCCGGGGATCCCAAGGTCCCTCTGCAGGGTACCTGCTTTCCTGGGATGCAGCATGGAGAGATGCTGCATCTTCCTGACTGCCCCCCACTGCAGCATGGATGCTGGCCCACCACTGCCAGGATCCAGACCCTCCTGCCTTGTACCATGAGGACACGCTGGTGAGTTTGGAGCAAGCCCAGGGATCTTGGCACTGATTTTTGCTGTGGATTTGTTAGAAGCAGTCCAGTGAATGTCCATCAGAACTTTGGTTAGATTTCAAACTAGCTTAGGCAACTTTTGCCATGCTGTAAGAAGAAAATAGTAAGATTTGATCTCCATGGAACAAGCAGGAAGACCTTCATCTTCCCCACTGCAAAGTGGTGGGCTGGTGTTACCCTTCAGTGAACAGGTTTATTTATTAATCTGTCTTTCTAGTATTAACTTGTGTGTAGCAAAGGCAATGTGCACATTGCTCAAAGCAGAGCCAGCCTCTCACCTGGCTTTCCAAACATTTTCCCAGATAGCATCTTGACTTGGGTTTTTCTACAGTTCTGACCCAAAACCTCCTGCAAAATTCATTTCTAATTTCGACAATTCATCAGGCCTTTGCTTTGACACAGGCCCCTCCTGTCCTGTGAGTCTGAGCCACATCCTGACCTGAAATACAACACATGGAAAAGGTTGGGCTTGAGAACTGAGCACAGAGCTGGCGTTCTCTGCTTGGGGATGCAAAGAGGGAGAGGGAGGAGGGAATTGGCTTTGCTGCCACAAACTGTCTGGAGAAAAGTAACTGCAAGAGAGAGGCCACAGAAAGGTCCAAGAGGCTCAAGCGGAAGGTGGTGATTAGGAATTAATGCTCCTAAAACCTGCTCCATCCCTTTCACCAGCTGAGATGAGCTGGAGAGGTGGGTGTTTCACAGCGGGGAGATCCGTTCCCTTGTTGAAGAGCCTTCCTACAGCAGAATGGCGCCAGGATGCAGCTGGGAAACCACGGCTAGAGGAGGGATGGAGGTTGCCCCTATGTAATTAGTAGAGCTGGCTTTGGCCCAGGACTAGAGTTTGACTCATCTAATTTGCAAAAAACCTGCTGAGAACAGATGTTTAAATATAAAAGCATCTTTTTTAGGAGTGTCCTTTCAACACATCTTGGATTTTACTGCACCCCAAGCATTGCCAGCGATCACCCTTTTCCTGCCTGCTTCCCACATTCTAAGAGGAGGGCACTGCTTTGTTCAAAACCAGGAGAAGAGAACAAAGACCCAGCCCAGCAGAAGAGTTTGTGTGCCTCACCACGCTTGCTTTCTGCAGTCTTTCCTTTGGGACCCTGGAGCCTGGCGCCGTGAGAGCTCTTCCTCCAGCCGCAGCTGCAGCCTGCTCCTGCCCAAGCCTCTCTGCATGCCGGAGAGGCAGCTGTGACACAGCTGGAGATGATGGTATGTCCCATATGAGCAGCTTGTGTGCTGACAAGACAAACCCCTTCTGTCAAGTCCCTCTGTGAGGCTCAGACTATGGCCAGATGAGGAAAAAGGCCGGAATCATACTGCCACCTGTGGTGAGGTGAGGGTTGCCCTCAGGCATCCTGCGGGTGAGGCACAGCACGGGGCAAGGGAGTTGGTGTCCACCAACACAAATGTTGGTGGTGTGCTCCAAGCAGCGAGTTGCCACTCAAACTGTAATTTCAAGTCAGTGACCATGGACATAGTTACCAAGGTGGGAGGATGCTTCAAGCTGTCTGCGTGGTGTTCATGCCTCACTGGTAGCATAAATGCCCCCCTTCCCCCATCCTCCCCTGGCCCCACTTGGCTCCTCCTTCGAGTTTGACCCATTTTCTTCATTTCAAGCCTGGCTTTCCCTGACTCTTCCCCCTGTGACTCCCACCCAGCTGCCTCTCCAACTGGGAGATGCCCCATGGACATTATGCCCTACCCCATCTTGGGTGGGCTGCCCTCTGGCAGAGCCCTGCTGGGCTTCCTGCTGTGACGTCCTCTTCCTCTTTGTCCTCCTGCTCGAGGTAGGACTTGATGGATGGTCTTTGGAGCTAGCTGATTCTAACTCTGCTGGGTAGACACAAAGGTGTAGGGATGCAGAAGAGCTCTGCGGAGATCTTGCGGGTGTATGAAGCTAATCAGCAAGAGATGGACCTGTGAGATTAACCTTCCCTTCATGGTAGGAACTTGGTTCTTGTTGCAGTTTTGTGAGATCATTTCTCATCCTCAGTGTGGGCAAGATTGAAGTCTATGAAGACTGGCTGATGTCAGCAGGGCTAACATCCCCAGCATCCGGCAGACTACAGGATTTCAGCTAGGCAAGATTCTATGTCCCAGATTTCAGCAGAGTCAAATGTGCTGGGCTTGGACCTCAGCAGACTTGCACAAGCCTGGAGTGACACCAGGCTGGGTGTGGTGAGCAGGCAGGTGACATCAGGCCTGGCTTCTGAGGTGACTTGACACCAGGCCTGGGCAGCAAAATGTAGCATCACATCAGGGATTGCTGTCAGACCCCTTCACCAAGCTGAGCTGTCCAGATGCCTCTGACCAGACATGTCTCTCCTCTTACACATCCACCTCTGCTTTCTGTGCCAACCTGACAGCCTGGACCCCTGCAGATGAGGCGATGAGGGATCAAGGGCCAGTGTAAACTGCTGTGACTTGAGGCACTGTTGGGTTTGCTGGCCTCCAGCCATACACCCTTTCTCACCACCAAACTGGGACTCCTGATGTTGAAGAAATACTCTGCTTTTCAGCTTCATGGAGCCAGGGTCAAGCCCTGTTTGTGCAGGGAAGCCTGATAGAGAGAAACCACCAAATATAGATGCAGTCAAACTAGTTTAACTTGCACAGAGGGGAAAAATAGCTAAGGCTAATGCCTCACCAGCAAGTGCTAAAACCGACCTGGTATTCAGCCACGCATCTGAGTTATGGGAGAGGACAGGGTTATCCCTGGCAGCACGGCATGCTGACTGTCCCCCTGTGCCCTTAGCCCACTTCAGGCCTGAGCCAAGCCTGTGTTGCACAGATGAGCTGTCATGTCAGCTTTCAGGGCTCAGGTCAGGGAATAACTCGCTGAGTGGCTGTAACGGGATCCTGCGGGTCCCGCCAGGGTAAGCACACCCTGGTGCTAGCAAACCTGTGCCTCCTAACGAGCCCCAGAGGCAAAGCAGGTTTGTAAGGAAGATCTCTGAACCTGGCCCAGGACAGAACACATCCAGCTCCAGGGTGGGGTGGAGGAGGTGGTGGAGAGGGAATCACCAAGCCAGGCTGCCCGGGGGAGAGGCAGGGCAGGACTTCCCAGGGCTTTATCTGAAAAGGGCGGTGGGAACCGGGTGGGATTGCTTGTGCTGGCAGTGACAGTTCTGAAGAGACCTTCCTTTTATCTACCCTGGCTTTAAAGTGCAAAACCCTGTGCTTTTACCTCAGGGAAAGCCTCTGCATTCTTCTAGTTGAAAGAACTCCAGTTTTTGGTAATACACATTTGAAGTGACTAATGGCAGGGAAGTTTTAAAAGCATTTCCTTTATAAAAAAGTCAACCCACAGAGCATGTAGCTAATGTACAATATACCTCTTGGCATGAAGCCCTGCTGTTCCAGAAAGCAGGCCTGAGAGTCGGGAGCACAGGGATTGGCATTGCCTTCAGCTCTGTGCTGCCAGGAAGTTATAAAAGGGAAGGAGAGCCAGAATTGCTCCCTTCATCTCCCCAAAATATGGGTCACACATCAAAGACTTCGGCTCTCAGTGACTGACTGCATCTTCTCTGAGAGGCAAATCTGGAAACACAGAGTAACTTGGCTGGGATCAGAGATGGGCAAATCAGTACTGATGGTAGGAAGAGTTTGCTTTTCCAGCTCATGGAAGAGCAGAGAATCCAGCAAACTGTGGTTCAGCTGAATCTCCACATGGGAACATAAAGACATTTTAGATGCCCTAGGGATGTCCCACCTGGAAGGGTTGCTGGTCCAACCCTCTGCTGAATGCAGGGACAGCTAGTTTGGGCTGCTTGTTGTCTTGTCCAGTATTCAGTATCTACAAAGATGGAGACTCCACATCCTCTCCATGAAACTTGGGCCAGTGCTTGACCACCTTCATGTTAAAAACTCGTTTCCCTTGTTTCAGTGTGTGGCTGTTGCCTCTTTCCCTGTTGCTGAGCTCCTCCGAGAAGAATCATGGATGGTGTGACTGAGTAGAGCACTGACATCAGCTTATATTTGGACAATCAAATTCCACCTTGGGGGGTTGGTGTGTTTTTGCTAATGCACATGCAGTCTGTCTGCATGGGGTGGGGGAGAACAACCCACAGCCCAGCTTCTGGCCTGTGGCAACATCTGAACTAGATGGTAGCGCTTTGCTGTTTCACCTTTCCCACAAGTGAGTTACTGAAACCCTCAGGTCCTTAGCTCAGGATTATTCACAATATTCATTTGCATGACCACCAGTCACTGGCTGTCTCAAAATGGCTGTGTGACATGTTCATGGACACACTGAAGCCATGACCTGGCAGCCTTATTGAAGAAAGGTGAGGGGCAGGTTGTGACCCCCCAGCCCAGAAGCCGTCTGGGCCAGGAGCAGAGGAACCCATGCCCAGGCTGCCCACTGGGATGGATGCCTGAGCTGCAGAGCTACTGGGAAAGTAAGTTGGGGTGGCAAATAAATGCTGGAGTTGGAGCTGTTGATGTGGTCTACCTAGACTTCAGCAAAGCCTTTGACACTGTCTCCCACAGTATTCTCCTGCAGAAGCTGGCAGCCCGTGGCTTGGATGGGTACACCCTCGGCTGGGTAAGGAGCTGGCTGGAGGGCCGGGCTCAGAGAGTGGTAGTAAATGGAGTTAAATCCAGCTGGCGACCGGTCACGAGTGGTGTTCCCCAGGGGTCGGTGCTGGGGCCTGTCCTCTTCAATATCTTTATTGATGACCTAGATGAGGGCATTGAGTGCACCCTCAGTAAGTTTGCAGATGACACTAAATTGGCTGGGAGTGTGGATCTGCCTGGGGGTAGCGAGGCCCTACAGAGGGATCTGGACAGGCTGGAGAGCTGGGCTGAAGCCAATGGCATGAGGTTCAACAAGAGCAAATGCCGAGTCCTGCACTTTGGCCACAACAACCCCAGGCAGCGCTATAGGCTTGGGGCGGAGTGGCTGGAGGACTGTGTGGAGGAAATGGACCTGGGGGTACTGATTGATGCACGGCTGAACATGAGCCGACAGTGTGCGCGGGTGGCCAAGAAGGCCAACGGCATCCTGGCTTGCATCAAAAATAGTGTTACTAGTAGGAGCAGGGAGGTAATTGTCCCCCTGTACTCAGCACTTGTGAGGCCGCATCTCGAGTACTGTGTTCAGTTTTGGGCCCCTCACTACAGGAAAGACATTGAGGCTCTGGAACGCGTTCAGAGGAGGGCTACTAAGCTGGTGAGGGGTCTGGAACACAGGCCTTACGAGGAGCGTCTGAGGAAGCTGGGATTGTTCAGCCTGGAGAAGAGGAGGCTTAGGGGAGACCTTATAGCTCTCTATAACTTCCTGAAGGGAGGTTGTAGTGAGCTGGGGGTCGGCCTCTTCTCCCGTGTAGGCAGTGACAGAACTAGAGGGAATGGTAGCAAGCTGCGCCAGGGGAGATTCAGGCTCGACATTAGGAAGCACTACTTCTCAGAAAGGGTAGTCAGGCACTGGAATGCACTGCCCAGGGAGGTGGTGGAGTCACCAACCCTGGGGGTGTTCAAGGAAAGACTGGATGTTGTATTGAGGGATATGGTTTAGTGGGAGCTAGTAGTAATAGGTGAATGGTTGGACTGGATGATCTTCTAGGTCTTTTCCAACCTTGATAATTCTGTGATTCTGTGATTCTGTGAGTGGGAGAGAAATAGGAGGAGACCACCAAAGCCTGATTTCCTGTACGGTGGTAACCATGGGCCTGGAGCAGGTAACCACCATGAGTCCCTTCCTACCCACATTTTCTTGTGATCCTGTACTGGGTTTGTAAGGAGGTTGTATCAGCTGTAGGACACAAACCTGCCAGGTTTTAGTGGCAAAAACCTTCCTGCTGGGAGGAAGAGGCAAATACTGTGCATCCCTGCACCCCAGAGTGCCCAGCATGGCCTGGATCAGCCCCGTGCAGGCCCATCAACCTGGCCAAGGGGTCCAGGAGGCTCTGGGGAAGGGGTCCTTCAGGTAACTTTCCCACAGCCCCACTGCTTTTTGGGAGCCCCTGTCTCAGTACAGAGGAGTGAGCCTGAACATCATCCCCATCTGTCCCCTGCCACCGGCACCTGGTGACTCCAGGAGAAACTTGTGTTCCTGGTGTTGAGCTGTGGAGGCAGATGTGTGTTGTGGGATGGGACTTGGGAAAAACTTGGGAACTGTTTCCTCTGAATTCACCTGTTTATCTCACCCTCCCTTCTCCCATCTGAGCCTCCCCACGTGCTTGGCTCAAGCCAGACCCATACCCACACTCCCTGCACTTCCCAGTGCAGTTGGGAAGGTCAGCTTTACACCCACACCTCTCACCCTGGAGAACAGCATGAAGAGACTGGAGCTGTAGAGAAGGGGCCAGACCATGTCAGGTGGTCTCTGGCTATGGACAAGCCTCATCTAGCTTCATTTTGTAAGCACAGATGGACTCTTGGAATTTTTTCTGGAGCCAGTGGAGAGCTAGAGGTAGATATGGATGTATGTAAATGATAGCCTTGCTGGATTTGTTACCTGTGTGTGGCTGAAGATTGAAAATCTAAGCAGAGGAATCAGGGAGGTGGGGGATACTGTATGGGGGCAGACCCCAGGGAGCAAAGATGCTCTGCATTGAAAAGTAATTTCAAGCAACACCATGGGATCTGTCACATTGTATACTCATTACCTGTAATCTCACAGGTGATTTTCCTCTTCTGTTACTCTGCTTTTCTAAAGGCCTGAACTGTTTATCACCAAGATGCCAGGCAGGACCTTAAATGACCCTCTATACTGCTGATTTTAAACATCTCTGTACAATACCACCTGGGCACCATCTCTGCAAAAATTCTTCCTTTTCTTCCTCTAGGGCTCCTAGCCCTGTTTAGCCAGCTCCAGAATGGTATGAAATGTCTGGGTCGGTTTTCAGCATCACTTTAGTAGTGCTTGCAGTCAAGTCTGTCCTGCCAAAACACAGGGAGAAGTTCCCAGAAGAAGGATGTCAAGTGCCTGAGGTATTTCTAGAGATTAGTACTCAAACAGCAACTGACAGGGATTAAATATATTGGAACAGGCTGCCCAGGGAGATGGTTGAGTCACCATCCCTGGAGGTCTTTAAAAGAAGAGTAGATGTTGTACTTGGTGACTTGGTTTAGTGTTGGACCTAGTAGGGCTGGATAGATGGTTGGACTCAATGTGAAGGTCTTTTCCAACCAAAACTATTCTATGATTCTATGAAAGGGAAACACTTTTTTTTTTCCCCCCAGGATATATCAAAAGATTTATCTGTGAAGGCCTGTTGTCACATCTGCTGTTGTCATCAATTGCCTTGACCCTTGATGATCAGTGGGCCAGAGCACCTGTCCTGTGAAGACAGGCTGAGAAAGTTGGGCTTGTTCAGCCTGGAGAAGAGAAGGTTGCAGGGAGACCTTACTGCAGCCTTCCAGTACCTGAAGGAGCAGACAGGAAAGCTGGAGAGGGG
Source organism: Porphyrio hochstetteri (assembly GCA_020800305.1). Taxonomy (NCBI): domain Eukaryota; kingdom Metazoa; phylum Chordata; class Aves; order Gruiformes; family Rallidae; genus Porphyrio; species Porphyrio hochstetteri. The sequence goes on from CM036907.1 coordinate 109,899,377, forward strand.
CTGTTTATCAGGGACTGTAGGGGTAGGACAAGGGGTGATGGGTTTAAGATGAAGGAGGGTAGATTTAGATTAGATATTAGGAAAAGCTTCTTCCCTGTGAGGGCAGTGAGGCCCTGGCACAGGCTGCCCAGAGAAGCTGTGGCTGCCCCCTCCCTGGCAGTGCCCAAGGCCAGGTTGGATGGGGCTTTGGGCACCCTGGGCTAGTGGAGTGTGTCCCTGCCCATGGCAGGGGGGATGAATGCCTCTGTTGACCAGTCCTGAAAAATGTATTTGGTTTAGCCCAGAAGACACTGAATCATCTGTCTGTCCTCCACTCCGATGTTCAGGAGCCATCTGAACCAGGCTTCTGTTCCATGAGGGCAGAACATGTTTCTTACCTTTTTTAATAGGGGGGTAAACAGCGCTCCCTGCATCAGAGATGGTTATGGCAAGTTGAATTAATGTCACTGAGTCATGAGCCAGTCAAACTTTTGCCTACTACCTGCTTCTTCTGGGACATGTCAGGGCATCTGTAAGAGCAGAGCATACTTACATGGAAATAATAGGTTGCTTAATAACAAGGACTTTTTGCTGAGCTCGGTGAAATGCCCCTTACAAAGGTTGGGTATTAAAGTTCTGGAGACCTTGCTGTAGTTTGTGACACTAATTATAACAAAATGAATCTGTTGACATGTGGTTTGCCCGTGGAAGCATTGTGCAACCATCAGTTAATGAAGCTTCTCTGCCCCATTGGGGTGGATGTGGTCACCTCTGCTCTGTGAGGGGTGAAACGGAGAGCGCAGAGATGGCTTGTTAGCTGCTATAAATGCTTCCCACATCCCCAGAAGAACTTCACTCCTGGTAACTACATCTCCTGGTAATGCAAGCAGGTTTTGGTTTTGCAGTAAGCACAGACTGATTTAATTAAAAAGTTTTGTGTATTTTTTACCCTTCAAACCACAGTTAGAATCAAGAAGAGGCTGCCTACACCTCCCATAGCTGGCAGTGTGCTGTATGATGAGTAGATAGCAGGTTCTCACTTCGCAGAGCTCCAGATCAAGTGAATCCCCACAGCACTTCTGCAGGGTCTCCCACTCAGGTAGACATTCAGACAGAATTGTTGTGTCTCCACTAAATGCATGTGTGTAACACATGTAACTGCAAAGCTCTCAAAGCCTGTGCAAGACAGAGCGGTGCCGTGTGGGTTTTGTGTCACGGTGATACCACTTCCCATAGAGCAAGGCAGTGGCCCTCACAACCCAGTGATCTCAGTCTGCTGGAAAACTGTGAGAAAAGCGGGCAGCCAAGGGCAGGGCCCCACCACTTCTGGCCACACACCGCTCCCAGCGAGACCTGGAAAGGTGAGAATTTAATTGCAAAGTGCTAATGCTGAGCCAGGCTGCAGGTTTTTTCCAAGCCTGAGTAGTTTGTGTGCTGGGGAGCAGGGCGCGGGGCTGAAAACAAGCGTGGCTATTAGCATGCTAACTGCTGCTGTTTCATCTTCAGGATCTCATTTGACACCTCGGTGTAATAAGGATGGAAATAAGAAGCGGTGTGCTATGAAACCTTGTGTGTGGACACGCTTCGTGCTGACGGCAGCAGATTTCCCGTAAGGCCGTCCAACGCCGTGCTGCTTTTGGCTGAGTCAGTCTGCAGCACCGGCAAAAGCCTTTGCTCAACTGTTGGCAGCGTCTCAGGAGCTGTTTGGTTGAATGCAGCAGATCTTCATGCTCCCTTTTTACCTGAGGGGACCTCAGATGATCTTTATTTTAGAGATGTGAGCCTCAGCCTATCATGGCAGTAGCTGTGCAGACCTACTGAAACAGCAGGAAGACTCCTGAGGTCTGTGGAAAACATGCAGTGAAAACCACTGGTTGTGGGTCTCTGGCCTTGCGGGGAGAAGACTGGGTTTTATTCTTCATTCTGCTCTTGACCTGCTCTCTGATCAAATTTATTTTTCTTTCTTTCAGGTATGTGCTCCATGTACAGCACCTGGTTGAAGGGGTCCTGCTGTGCCCACCGAAGTCATGGTTTGAGCTGTGCAGCTCTCGGTCACACAGTGATCTGAGGAACACTCACACACTGACGTTGGTGGCTAGGGGATGCAGGAGTGCTAGAGCACGCCGCCCAAAGTACAGGCCAAGCACCAGGCCCTGCTGTGTGCTTGTGTCCATCCCTACGTGCCCAAGTGGTGATGTCTTCTTCACCCATCTGAGAGTAACTTTCTCATCCCCGGGTTACTATGTGGTGTGACTGGCACAGAGTGACCTGCCCCACGGCAGCTGGATGCTTGGCCTAAGAGATATGCTTGTAGCCTCAGCCATGTCTCTGCCTGCTTTTGCAGTGTTTCTAGCTAGTGTTTTTGCAAGAGCAAACCAAATGTGGCCATAATCTGAGTGATCTACAACCTCCTGAGGTGGAGAAGTCCTAGACCAGGACCTGAGGTCCATGTTTGGGAATACCACTGCATTCCTGCAGTGCTTTGGATGCCTCTGCAGCAGGATACCTTACAAATCCTGTAATCCATTAACATCAATTGCTTTAATATCGCACCTTGATTTTTTAGCAGCAGGAATGATGCAATGACTTTCAGAGTGTGTTGCTGTTACAAGTGTATCCTTAAATTGTCATTTTTGAGACATAGGGGGAAAAGCCCTTTAAAAAAATGATTCAGTAACCTTTTAGAAAGGAGAAATAACTGTACATCACCTGGAGTGACATGGGAACTTTCCAGTGCTGTGATTTGTTATTTAACTACGTTGCTTTCTTTAGCTTTTTTGCAGTACTCAGACTTCTGCAGGAATTTTGGACATGGCTGTTTCATAGGCTGAAACGACGTCATGGGAATCTGCGTTCTGCTAGAAATACAAGCTGGTATCAGCAGGCATCTTAGTAAAGCTCTCTATTGCTTTTCATCTAACTTCATCTTGTAAAAGAGGGTAAGAAAGAAAGGAAAAGTCTGGTCTCTTAAAGCAGTTGTATGATTTCTGATTATTTTGAATATTGGGTACAGGCAAGAAAGGTAAGAAAGTCGTCATTCTCTTGGAGTCTCAATGTCCTTAATTTTCATCTGATCATAACTGAGCCTTTTAAGCCTTAAAGGTACGGGTCTGCTAATGAATGAGCATGTAGGCTTGGGATCTGTGCGTGGTCGGAGTTAAGCAGGACTGCAAAAAAGGACACCACACCGTGGAAAGTATCTGCAGCAGCAGCGGTCTGCTTTGGGAGGAAGGAAGGAGGATGTGATTTCTTCTTCTCTCTTTCTTTTTTTTTCCCCCAGAGTTTATTTTTACACTGTTTCCAGAAGAACTTCCCATAAAGTTATTTAAGTTTGAAACTAGGCTTCTGTAAGCTCACCAGGCAGAGCTTTCCCCTGGCTCTTGTTTAACATGAATTAGACTCAGAAGTGAATTTCTGAAGGCATTTGAAGCACAATAATAACAATCTTGAAAAGACTGTGAGTGGAAGACCCTCTGCCCTTCCCCTGGTGAATAAAACACAGCCATTTAATGCTTAATAGAGACAGTAAGCTTTTCTGGATTAGAAACTTGTTTTTCCTAGCTCTCTGCCTAGAGGCTAATTTGACTTTAGGTCCAAAAAACCCCAATGAAAACCCCCAACCTCATCATGTTTTTCCTCTCTCTAAACCCAGTCTGTCTGGAATCGTCTTTTTTTCCCCCCCATGCTAAATATAAATCACCTGCCACCAACTGTACAATGTTGTAGCAGATTGAACCGTCTTGGCCAAACAGTGAGAAGAAACTGTCTAAAAATATGCTCCTAAACTGTCACTGCTGGAAGGCTGTGGAAAGGCGATGACGCAGGACAGGGAAACGTTCATCCAATCGGTGAGGGAAGCCACTGTTTACTGCCACCTCAGCATATGGGGATTTTCACGAGCACCTCTCAAACAGCCAACATCTGAAGCGTGCTGCTACCTTTTGGAGTCAGGAGCAGATCCCAGGGGTGCAGCCATCAGTGTTTTCATCATTGACACCATGCAGTTTGGAACGTGGATGCAGGTGGAAATTGGTTATGGCTTCAGCCAGCGCCAGGCACCGAGGGAGGCTGAAAACCTGCCTGCAAGAGTGGTGTGTGCCTGGGAAACCCATATTGCCACCAGGACATGTTGCAGGTGGTACCCAGGGTGGTTGTTGCCCAGCACTGTCCCTGACACAGAGCCTGGGTCAGGCCCTGGGATGGAGAGGGATGCCCAACTCAGCAAGACTGCCCTCCCTGACAGGTCCTGGTCCTCGGGAGTTACCACCACTGTGCAACCTGCTCTAGGAGATCCTGCTTTAGCAGGGGGTTGGACTAGCTGATCTCCAGAGGCCCCTGCTGACGCTGACCAGTCTGTGATTCTGTGACTGCTTTTGTTGAGTGGTTTAGCTGTGCCCACCCAGTTTTGAATGTGTTACCTCTCTGTGCTTCTGGTAACTCCCTGAGGATGCTGCAGCTGCAGCCTGGGAAGCGGCAGGCGATAGAGGAGCAGGCTTTCAGCTTGCCAGGTCCCTCACTAGCCCTGCCAACTGGGAGGCTGTGCCAGAGCCCCTGAGGGGTTGGCCACTGCTTCTGTGCTGGGCACAAACCCCTGATCGTGGGACATACCATTGCCTGAGGCTTCAGAAGTAGCTGAGAGGTTTGCAGGCTGCTCCCAGCGCGGGCTTTGCTGTGTGCACAGACACGCTGCGTGCGAGCAGAGCATCACTGCATGCCTGACGCAGTGGGGACATGCCTCCTCCTGCCTCAGCAGCAGCAGCCAGGGCTGGCATTAGCCCCGACCTAAATTTAGCTGTCAGAGTAATTAATAGCCAGGGGGGTGATGTTCCCAGGTCTCATGGCAGCTGTGAAAGATTTTCCAGGGGTTATGAGTAGGCTCTAGCTGGGTCCTGCAGTCCTTGTTCAAATAAAGCCATCTCTGTGAGACCAGAAGATTGAGGCCAGTGCTTGGTGGAGCACCTGCACCCCACTGCCTGGCTTTGGCAGGGGGGCGGTGTCCCTGATGTCCCCGCAAGCACGGAGGTGAGCTTGTGGGAGGCCTAAGGAGGAATAAGGGACTGAGGTACCTGTGAGATGTTGGTTCTCCAGCCTCCCACTGATATAACACCCCCACATAGCGGTTATGGTGACAGTAACTAAGTCTTTAGTGGGATAATGGTGCTTCTGCCACTTCCCAGAGGGAGAAGGGGACAGAGAGTAAGGACCATCCCAGGAATACGTGGTGGAGGAGGTTTCTTTGCTCTCCTGCCCTTGGATGCCGGGCAGTATCAAGGTGCTTGCTGGGTTTTTTTCCACATCGGTTTGAAGTCCTGCTATTGTGGGAGGCTTTTCAAAGAGCCCAAAAAACGCTTTGCAGCAGTTTCGAGAGATGACCACACTGACCTCACTGCCTCTGGAAGTTAGCGATGCTTTGTTCCCAGCTCTCACCTCAACTTGCTGAGCTGTAGCTTGCAGGGGCACTGCCTGTTGCCCACTGAAATCTGGGCTCATCCCATGAAATTGGGATCAAAAGCCCCAGCTGACTCTAGAGGCTGAGGAAGAGCGGTTGGAGGGAGGTGTCAGTGGCTGGGCTGTGCTCCTCCAGGCCTGGACCACAGTCAAGGCAAACAGCCAAATGCTTTTTTTGGTGTGACAGCAGGGTGGTGGTTACTCTCTACATGGTCAGGTACTTGTATAAATGCCCAGCTGCTAAATAAGTCTGGGTTTGCTATATTTCTGTTGTGCCTCATCAGAGCAGATGATAGCTGTTCATCTTCTCTGTGGTAAACGGGAGCAGGGCCAGCTTAGCACTGCTGAGAGAGGTAATAAACTTCTCCCAAGCCGTGGTTGCTCCTCCTGTGCTTGCCAGGCAAGGTCAGTGCAGCTTTCTTCCCTGTTTAACTGAATTTTTTGTGATTTGTGGCTGCAGACAACCAGACTGACTTGAAAAATGAAGCAGTTGTGGGTTCTCCAAAATTATGGACTGTGTTCCTCATGATCCCCAACTTGCCCTGGAGGTAACGCACTGGAGAAGATGCTGCCTTGATGCATTTTTGGGTGAAGCAATCGAAGATGTCTTTTTTTCATGTTGAGCCAGTTGACAAAAAGAGGCCAAGAAGAGACATGGGAGCAGACAGACTCCTGCCAGCCGAGGTGAGCCACCTCACAAAGCCCACCAGTGCATGCTGCAGTGCAGACGTGTATCACCAGAGAGCTGCTGCCACCGGCGCAACCCCAAGCTCTGCTGCCAGGAGCAGAGTGCAGACTTCCCATTCAGCAAACAGTAGGACAAGAGAAGCTGATTCCCCTCTGGTGTTGCAAGAGAGGGCACACTGGACTGACATCGTGGTTTTGTTAGTGATTCCACAGGAAAGCAGCGTGAGCACATCAGGGAAAGGCACATTTTCCTCATGGCAGTGGTGGGAGCAGGAAATGTTCATCCAGAAATTAATGGATAGTTTCCTGTATCACAGCAGTGCCGTGGGAGACAGCAAGGGAGTGTGCTTCACTCTCATCTGATGAGGACCATTCCTCTCAGCACCTGAATACCTGTGTGAATATGTATTTTCCTGGTGGTTAACTAATTCCTTATGACAGCAGGGACATGGGAAACTGGTGATGGCCTTAATTCTTTCTGCTTCCTCCTCGTGACCCTCCTTTCTCTGGGCTTTGGGGTTATTGTTGTATTTACAGGGTATTGAGGGGTGTTTTGTAGAAGCAGCATGATGGGACAACTTGGGGCACAACCAGCACCTTGTTCTCTGCATGTTCACAGCTTTGAACGTAGACTCAAATATGGGTGGCAAGTGCTTGTGCTGAGATACAGCATCCCAGAAGGCCTGGGGCAAGGGTGGAATGGAGGGACAGTTCCGTGCCCTGAGTCCAACCTCCAAGAGCTATGAAGGGGTTGTGTATCCATTCTCACTCTGACCTCACTGATGCAGGACCCTTCTGCCTGGTGGTTCAACCCCACAGGGCATGGCTGAGCTCTGGCTCCTGGGATATTTCAGAGGTATTATCAGTCTCTTGCTTTCCTTCACCGTTTCATCATCTCCCCCACAGCATTAAGTGTGATAACAGGGAGTTGCTTGGGAACAAAGCAACTGGTCTCCAGCCCTGTCCCCAGATATCACCCTGTCCTCTAGCCTCTCCCAGAACCTGCTCTCCTAGGTGCCTTGGCAAGCACTCGTCTGCAGTGTTGCAGGCTGTGATTTAGCTCTGGAAAAAAAGGGTTAAGCCTCTAGGAAAGGACTCAAAACATGGTTAAAGGAGCAAACCCTAGGAGCAGCCCTCTGTGAAGACAAAGGAGGTTGTCTTGCTCCAAGACTAGCTGGAGGTGGAAAAGGCAGAGCTGTCAGCAGATACTTCTGTTGGGTGTCTTACTGTGATGTGAAATATTGCCTTCTCCCCCAGTAGCAGCAAATGATGTTATCTGTGAAGAAACCAGCTGAGAAACTCTAAACCACCATGTTTTAATAAATATTAACATCCTGCCATTCCAGAGGGAGGGAAGGGCTGCAGGAAGAACCGCCCTGTAACGCCTGTTGGCAGTGGGTGCAGCTGAAGTCAGCTCAGCTCAGGTTGCAGGGCTGCGGCCTGCACCCCTCTGGGCTCATCAGCTGGGGAAAGGTGAGAAGGTGATACCAGAATGGAACCCCCAGCACCACAGTGTGCAGATGTAACCCCACGCTTATCTCCATCTCTGGTACTTTGTGAAGGGTTTTGAGGATTGCCAGCAGGAGATGGGGAGAGTGTGTTCTGCTCAGGGCCAGGGCAGCTGCTGGCAGGAGCTCAGGCTGGTTGAATATAATTTTTCATAGGGGTGAAGGATTTTTAATTATTTGCTTTTCCTTGCTCTGTGTAACTGGGCACAGCCCCTACAAAACCATGCTGTAGGCTGCGTGAAACTTCACCAGATCTGTGTGTAAGTACATGCATGTGTCCATCTACCAGCCGAGGCCTCAGGCAGCTGCAAGCAGATGGCAAAGCTTCTGACACTGAGCTCTGGAGAGCCTTCTGGGATGAGTGCTGCCTAAGAGGGGCCAGGAGATGAGTGAAGATACCAGTTCTGGTTCTTGGGATTCCTCTATCCTCAGCAGCCACGCTCCAGAGGAGATATTCACGCCTGATGCTGGTGTCTGTGGGGACCCCGAGGGGTCTGCAGCATCTTCTCCTAGGCAACTTGTGGCTGCACAGGGAGTGTTTATCCATCTCCTCCCAGGGCCACCCATGACCCACCCCATGCCCTCCTGTGTGTGCAGCCATGTTCCATACACAGGTGCCATGCAGGGGTGAGGGGTTGTAGAGAATGGAAACATATTTGATAGGACTGGTGCAGGCAATGCGCCAAGAAGCAAGGGTTAAACAAAGAACATGTGTGTGTGGGAAAGGAGGAGAGGGTGGATCCCTTTCAGAGTTTCAGAAGGAGGAGAGTAAGGGAAATGCTGAATCCTTTAAAGAAACTGTGTCTCAGCTTCAGTGAAAATGTTAGAGGTCACTGAACCCCGAAATGGGAGATGGGGCAATATGTGGTGGAGCAGGTACGGGGGATCTCTCTTGGCTTCGAGTTCTCCTGTTCTACGTGGGTTCTTTTCTGTTAGTTGCATGAGACCAGCTCATTCTGGTGAAACCAGCTCTCAATAGCAAGGCAACTTTGGCCTTGAATTGGACAATGTTTACAGTTGGGGACTTGCAAAGAATCCAGCAGCTCCTTAGGGCAGCCAGTTTCTGCAGCCCCCGTTCTCTCCCAGCACCCAGCTACGCCAAACTGCGACACACAGTTAAGAGAAATGATGTGCAGTCCTGCCTTTGCCTCCTCAGTTACTGACTTTCATGATTTGAGGTTGGTTTTCTTTGAAACCATTCAGAAGTCCAGGGGTGCTCCTGGCTGCTTTGCCAAGATGGCAAGGTTGTTTCCTGGAAGAAGCAGGGAAGGAAGGGCAGCTCAGACCACTTGATGCAATGAGTGAGATGCATCAGAAAAGCTGCTGTGGAAGGGCCCTTCTCAACGTAAACAACAGGAGCCTGCCCAGACCTGGGCTGCTTTCCTCCCTTGCACAGCTCTGGATGAGTAAGTGCCAAGGAATGTAACCCTGAGGAAAGTTCACTGAACTATGGTCCATGGCGACTGACAGGCTGCTAGAGCAGGAATGGCCTGTCATTTCCTGGCAGGAGATCAGCCACATTCTCTGCGATGAGAGAACAGAAGCCAAAACCCAAAACCTGCTTGAGGCAAGCTAACGGTGGGCCAAAAGTCTTCTGCCAGTACCAGTGCCACCTTCTGCTGCAGGGAACAAGGTGGCACCACCAGAAAGGAAGAGTGACAACCTTCTCAAGCACATGTGTGGACGCAGTGCTGGGTCTTCACTCCTCCAGGTCCGCAATTTGCTCACAGATCTTGAGGAAGGCACTAAAACCAGAGGTGATCTTGCACATTACTGACTACTGATGACCAGCAAGTGGGGCAGATAGGAAAGCTTGATTTTTCCAGGTCTTGAAAGCTTGTTAACATTGGCTCCTCTACCCAGCACTTGTGGAACCCTGTCTGGAGCACTGTGCCCAGCTTCACCAACAGCAAAGAAACACTGCATCCAGTAACACCATTATAACCCCATGTGTGCTAATATATTACTTGCAGGCTTTGTCCTGAGAATTCTAAGTGGCAGGTAAGGCCCTTGAACAGGTGAGAAACTTGGTTTTAAAAAAATAAAGACAGTGGGGATGCTAAGCACGTGAGGATTTTGCTTTTCAACAACCACTCGTTACCTCCGGAGAGGCCAGTCACTTGGTAAGCAGGTTGCTTGCAGACCTGCATGTTAATGGGCTGCAACTACAGATGTAATATCCAGCCAGGATCAAGGTAATTGAGATTTTTGTTTTGTTCTGCTCTGGATTTCTTTGTGAAACAGCTAAAAGGCCTCGGCTCAGCAGGCAGAGTCCTGAAGCTGGTTTGTTGCAGAGTCCTCCTTCTAGTTATAAACCCCACAGAAAGTGGAGGGCAACCAGCTCTCAAATAGTAGGGCAAAGCGTTGGGGAAAATTTTTCATTCAAACTCTTAAAGTTTTGGTCTAGTTTTTGTGGCTTGGATCAATCGGTTCTGGGGAGATGTGGAGAATCTTTCTCAGCACAGCTGGGAGGGCTTGTGAGGAAATGTGGAGGGCTACCTCCAAACCTGTTGAATAAAGTGGTGGCCACTGAGACCACTGCTTGTCACCTTGGCAGTATGGGCTGAAGACTTCCTCCAGCTCACCTACCCTGTCTCAGCTTTAGATTTCTTCATGCTGCACGTGAAACTCAGGCTTTGGGGTTTGCAAGCCTAAGCAGGGACCCTCCAGCATGATGCTTTATACAAATATTGACCTTGCCAGGCTGAGTAACCGGTGAGCATTTCAGGATTCGGCACGGATGAACATGGATGGATGAGGCCATGCAAACAGATCACCTTCCTCAAATCAGGGGGAAAACATCAGCAAAACACTGTGCCCTCAGCTAGTGATGAGTCAGCTTGTATGTCCTCACCAGCTTTCACCAATTAGACCAGCTGCTGCAGCCGTGGGAGGCAATCAGCAACCTGGAGCCACTGTCCTGTGAGCAATCTGCATTGAAATGGAAGAAAACCAATCCTCTGGGCAAGACAGACCCTGCCCTGACCAGTGTCACCAGGTAGGTCAGCTGAGAGCCGAGGCAGTACCTGTCATAACAAGAAGATGTGATGTGGATGTGAGGTTCGGGAGCTCTAAGCTGTGCCTGGTGGGAAGCGGCTTTGCTGTGCTGGCACTGTGAGTACCACAACAGGAGTAACAGGGGCAGAGGCTGTGCTCCACCATGAGACATACCGGGGTGCTGTGGTCCCTCCTCTGGCTGAGACCCCGGGTGTGCAGTCTGAAGGGGAACTTGTGGGAACAGCCTGGTTACACAACACCCCACAGCTGCCTTGCCCAGCTGCCTGGGGCTGCTCTTACTTCCACCTGCCTGAGCATCTGAATTCCTGTAAACAAAGAAGGCATAACACTAAGTGGGGATTGGGGTTTTTTTCCAGCACATGGCACCCCACTCTGGGCCAGAAGTTGGAAGCGCAGAGCATCCTTTCACTCACCCAAAAAGAGGGCATGAGGCAGATGACATGCCCCGATGTGATGCTGAGTGCTGGTACCTCAAAGGTGCCTTGAACCTGGCTGGCTCTGGCAAAGGAGTTTGCTTGACAGTGCTGGTCCCGAAATGCGTTTGCACCATGGTGAATGATGTAGGTGAAGGCGAGCGGGTTGCCCATGCTTGCTCTCCTCCAGGACACCACTAGTAGGTACAGGGCCAAGTACTGTGTGCAGTGTGTAAACCCTGGAGGCACGCCTCGAGGGGCAAACGTACTTGGGTTAAACTGCTCTAAGGGGAAAATTAAACGGGGATGCTCATTCCCAAACACCATTCTGCTGCAGCAGTGCAGAGCTGCAACGTGTCTCCTTGCGGGCCCTCTCTGCGCTCTCCCAGGTGTTACTGTCCCTGGAGCAGGGCTCTGAACCCCTGCCATGGCCTTCTGAGAACAGGGGAGCTGCAGCAATAGCACGGCTGTTGCATTGTGACAGCCCATGGCAGCAGGCCAGGGCTTTGTGGGCTGGTGGCTTTGGGGCCTTTTATTGGGGAGGGAGGGCAAAGGAGTTTGGCTAGGGTGGGGAGGGTGCTGCTGTAAGTCTCTGCCCTCACCCCCTCCCGCCTCCCCATTCCCAGCAGCTACAGAGGTGGCAGGAGATAGTAGGGTGCTACATGGGTGCTAGCAAATGTTTTGGGAGCTGCCTGATACTCCTGCCCCTGGGATCCACTGTCTTGGGACAGGGCAGGAGCATGTCCATGCCTGCCCAGGTTGTTTTGCAGTGCTTGTTCTCCTGGGATGAAGAGGTATATTTAGTTTTGTTTATTGGGGTGTATATTTAGTGCAGAAGGTCCCAGAAAGCATCTCCTGGGTGAGTGCCTGCATCAGTCTGATGTCCTAAATAGGAAAAATAAATGCCACAGGTCTAAGCTCTCTGCTGGCCATTTCTGATACGTCCCAGCTGAGGAGAGCTCAGACCCAGATTGGTGACCTTGACACTGACCTACTGATTTAATAACCTTGAATTTACAGTGTCAGAGGTGATGTCAGAGAGAAGCACACTTGTTTTTCCTCCAGATCTGCTCATTACAGCAGTCAATTTAACATAGCATCGTTATAGAGCTGAAAGGACCATACTGACTCGCATGAGGACTTGGTCTTCTGCTGCCCTCCTGCCCTACCCGCTGCTTTTCCAGCCAGCCGAGCCCAGTGCAGTGCTGGGCCTCATAACTCATTGTCCGGGTTCCCACGTGTGGTGACCAGCAGAGAGCAACACGCAATTTGAGATGAATTTTAGGTGAAGCCATCTTATTAGGTGAAATCACACAGATAATATAGCTTTTTGACTGCAAACATGTTAAGCTAAAAAACTGCTAATTGGTTACACACGCTGTTCACACCGTATTGATTGGTTAGTAATTATAACGAGTTCTGATAAACCTGTCTTACAGCTCAATATCGTTATTTACTTTTAATGCCTAAAAGTATCCACACACCTGCTGTTTTGACCCTCTTGTTATGGTTGGCACCTAACATGTTTCGTTACTCCCAAATACCTTCCCATAACTGCTTCTTGGTTTAGGGCAGCCTGTACCCCTATCAACAAGGCCACTGTGTTTTGAGAATGTGATTATTAGGATCCTCAGAGCATGAGTAACTTTTCCTTTCTCATGGGAACAGAAGAATATTGTCAGGGCCTAAATCCTGGGAGAAGAGAGCTAGGCTGCTAGCAGGCCTGCTGTCTTCCCCAACACCCACGGGCTCGCATGACAGTGACCACTTAGTGTCATTCAAGGACACTGTGTGTCCCACATGGCAGAAGAGCCTCCAAAGTCTCATTAAGCTCCTGGTTTCATTTAAACTGCTTTAGGGAAAACGTCTGGATGACAGGAGTGAGTCCTTTGCGGGGTTGGGCGAGGGAAATGATGTTGCTCAAATAAAGGCAGTTTGAGGAATATAAAATCAGTTTGCTATGAGCCAGCAGTGTGCCCTGGTGGCTAAGAGAGACAATGGGATCCTGGGGTGCAGTGAAAGGAGCATGGACAGCAGGTCAAAGGAGGTGATCCTCTCCCTCTACTCTGCCCTGGCCAGGCCCCACCTGGAGTATTGTGTCCAGTTCTGGGCTCCCTGGTATAAAAAAGACAGGGATCTCATTGAGAGAGTCCAGAGGAGGGCTACGAAGATGATGAAGGGCCTGGAACAGCTCCCCTATGAGGAAAGGCTGAGTGAGCTGGGGCTGTTCAGCCTGGAGAAAAGAAGACTAAGGGGGGACCTAATTAATGTTTATAAATATCTTAAGTATGGGATGCAGGGGGAAATGGCCAACCCCTTTTCAGTATCTATGGGGACAGGACAAGGGGCAATGGCTGTAAACTGGAGCACAGGAAGTTCCGCACCAACATGGGGAAGAACTTTTACACAGTGAGGGTGACAGAGCCCTGGGACAGGCTGCCCAGGGAGGTGGTGGAGTCTCCTTCTCTAGAGATACTCAAGACTCGTCTGGATGCCTATCTGTGCAATATGTGCTAGGGAGCTGCTTTGGCAGGGGGGTTGGACTCAGTTATCTCTGGAGGTCCCTTCCCTAGGATTCTGTGAATGAAACAAAAGCTGGCGTTTTTGAAGAGGGTGAGAATTCACCTCTCCTTCCTCCCACCCGTGCCCCCCTTTTCCCCTGCTATTTATTTAGGAGGCGCAGGCAGCCAGTTCCTGCAGGGAGCCGGTTGCTCTCTCTGAGGACAGGAATCGAGTGTCCAAACAGAAAATGGATCGGCGGATGGGAAGGACCGGGCAACAGACAGGGAGACCGGGACAGGCAGGGAGTAGGGTGCCAGTTCCGCACCTCTTCTGCAAGCCCACCCTGCGGCTGCTCCCGCATCGGGGGACAAGTTCCGGGCGGCCATCAGCACCCCTTCACGGCACGTACGTATGTCGGGCCCGCCGCTCAACCCGCCTGCGGCCTGGCACGGCCCCGCCCCGCCCCCGCGGCCGCGCCGCCGGCTCCCGCGCTGCGCCCCGCGCCGGGCTGCGGGGGCGGGGCCCGCGCGATCTTCCCGCCTTTTCCCCGCTCCGCGGGCGCCAAAGCAAAGGGCGGGTCCCGCCCTCCCCCGCCGCCGCCACAATGGGAGGCGGGGCACCGGCCGGCACGCCAGCCAATGGGGGAGCGGGGGCGGGCACGGCATGTGCTGTGAGTGGTCGGCCGGGAGTTCTGGCGCCAAGTTCGAAGGGGATATAAAGGGCGGCGCGGGCAGTCGCTGCTCCCGCCGCTCAGTCTGCCCCGCTCGCTGTCACTGCCGCCATGCTCTCCGCTCGCGTCCCGCTCGCTGCCCGCCAGGACCAGCCGCGCCTGTCGCCCGCGAAGAGCCTGTCGCCCATGAAGAAGCTGGCGCTGAGCGACAAGGAGAACACGGTGAGCGAACGGCTGCTGTCCCTCCCGCTCCCCGCCCGGGAGCGCCGCAGCGGTCTCACCCTGCCCTTCTCTCCCCGCAGCCCCCCGCGCTCAGCAGCGCCCGTGTTCTGGCCAGCAAGGCGGCCCGCAAGATCTTCCAGGAGGGCGACGGCAAGCCGGTGAGTGCGGAACGCCCGGGTACCGCGCCCGCCCTTCTTCCCTTCCCCGGCGACTCGCGTTCCCCCCTGCCCTGTTCCCTGCGGCTTCTTCTCTCCTCCCTGCCCCGCAATGAGCCTGGGGCCACCCGTGCCCGCTCCGTCCCGCCGGGTGCTGCCCCCGCACCCCTCTCCCTGAAGGGGCTGCCCCGCCCGCGGCCCCAGGGTTTCCCGCCAAAGCCCGGCGTCGGAGAGCCGCGCCTGAGCCGCTCTCTGCCGCTCCAGGTGCCGCAGGGCGAGCAGGAGGAGCCGCTCCTGCGGGACAACCCGCGCCGCTTCGTCATCTTCCCCATCCAGTACCACGACATCTGGCAGATGTACAAGAAGGCCGAGGCTTCCTTCTGGACGGCGGAGGAGGTGAGGGGGTGGGCGGGCTCGGGCTCCCCGCGCAGTGCCCGCCCGGGCGCGGCCCTCCCGGCCTGCTGTTCCCGCTCGTGGGCGGAGCCGGGCAGCCCCGGGGCTCTGGTACGGGCCCAGTACCTAAAGCCCCTGTCTGAACTCCTTCATTCGTTTTTCAATGTCTTAAGGTGGACCTTTCCAAGGACATCCAGCACTGGGAGTCCCTGAAGCCTGAGGAGAAGTACTTCATTTCTCACGTCCTTGCCTTCTTTGCTGCCAGCGATGGCATTGTCAATGAGAACTTGGTAAGTGTGGACACAGCCCCGGTGGGGACTCCCTTGTGAAGTGATGCTAACAAATAACTACAGGCTTGACGACACTTGCTGGCTGATCTAGCTTGTTTGGGGGATCACGTAGGATTATAGTGTGTGATGTTGTTTTACGTTAATTAGCAAGTTGGGGGTGCTCTTACAGTCTGCAAGCTAGCCCGTTCCCTCGCATGGCAGTGAGTGTTTCCTTATGCTAATGGCTCTTTCAGACCCCTTGTTCTGCTTATCCCTTCTCAGTGCTGTTCTCCCTGATGGAGTCTAAGAAAAATTTAAAAGTTTTCCCATTTTTCTTGGGACCAAAGAACAACTCATGACTTGCAGCTGTGAGAGGCTCTTGCTCTTGATATTGCTGTTAATATGCTGGTAATGATCCATGTGTGGGATCAACCTGAAGAGGCTTGTGAGGCCTGAGTAAGAGGCATTGATGCCGGCAGCTCTGTCCTGCAGTGCGGTTACAAATGCCTTTGCAAATACATTTATTTCCTCTAGGTGGAGCGGTTCAGCCAGGAAGTGCAAGTCACAGAAGCCCGCTGTTTCTATGGCTTCCAGATCGCCATGGAAAACATACATTCAGAAATGTACAGTCTCCTAATTGACACCTACATTAAAGATTCTAAAGAGAGGTTTGTATTGCTTGATGATGAAAGGTTTGGAACTCTATGAGTGCTGGGATTTAAGCAAAGCACATTAGCTGCTCGGACTCAGGCTAATTTTAGGTTTTAAATTAAATGTATACAAAATACTACTGCTGCTTAAGACCAACTTCAGAATGTCTTTCTCCTCTGAGGTATATGGGCAAGAACTTGCTTAGAGTAAAATGGAAACCACTTAATACTAAAGTAGATAAATGAAAGCATGTAAAAGATGGAGCAGTCAAATAAGGGAGTATATTAAATTACAGTAAGTGCTCGTATAGAGGTTCCCTGCACCCAGTAGAAAGCTATGTAGGAAAGTGTCTCAGAATGACAGCACTTTTAATAAAGTGCCATCTCTAAAGCCCAGTGCATTTAGCTAGCACTTTATGTAGCCTGTGCTGCCCATCAGTTGACTGATTTGCTCAGGGGGAGGAAAACAGCATGTTGCATTTGTCAAAAAGTAGTTCATGTCCTTGATAAATATAGGCAAAAGTGTAATGAACCAATTAAAGAATGGTATCCTAAAGCTAGATGTAGATCTTTGAGCAGTCTGCACTTCAAATTATTCTGGTGTTGTCAGCCCAGCACTATGTTAAAATGGCAGGTACTGCTGTGGTGCTGTTTCCAGCCCTGAGACCCCCAGCTGTCTCCTTTGTAGAGAGCTGCCCATCGCACTGTGGTCTGGGATGCTTAATTCCAGTAAGTGGTTAAGGAAGAGTTGCTTTCATGAGAGCTTTGGTGCCTTGCCACTGGGAAGCAGAGGTTGTTGGGTTGGTGGTTTTGAAAGCCTTGTTCAAGTACAATACTTGATGAAGCAGTACTCCTGCTTTTTTATCATGGGAATTCATGTGAACTGGTACTGATGTGATGGCAAGGTGAGGGAAAGGTAGCTGATGGGGCACAAATGTGCTACTGTCACAGAATAAAATGGGGAAGGAGGCACAGTATCAGTGAAGGTGCAGAGCACTTCTATGAACAAGACTCTATGGCTATGAATATTTATAGTGCTAATGTGCTGATGTCCAATTCTAATGAGTTTTATCCTTCTCAGGGAATTTCTTTTTAATGCTATTGAAATGTTACCGTGTGTTAAAAAGAAGGCTGACTGGGCCCTGCGCTGGATTGGGGACAGGAAAGCAACTTATGGTGAGTACAACTACTGGAAGCAAAGTGAAACTCCTTCCCTAAGGAGGAACCACCATTTCTCCAGACCTCACAGGGATCACTCTTGTCATGGGGGGAGTGTATGTGCTGTCTGGTGTAAGATATCAATACAATTCTGGAAATAAAACAGTTGTCACTTGCAAATGAGCTACTGACAGGAGTATTTTGTAAAATAGCTGATGTTTTGAACTAATGGTAGCTCATCTGGAGTCTGCATGTCTGTTCTATAGGATCAATTTGTAAATTGCTGTTGTGTCCAGAACTGTACTGGCCATCTAGCTCAAGCAGACATGTATGCTTGGAGGCTGTAGCTCCTCTACCTTACTAATTTTTGATGCCTTGCTTCAAAGGAGGGTTGAGAGGATTATTTCACTGGTACTTCCAGCATTCTTCATGGCCAAATCAAAGATGCTTAAGGGTGTGATTTAGTGGTGGACTTGGCAGTGCTAAGTTAATAGTTGGACTTGATTATCTTAGAGGTCTCTTCCAGTCTAAATGATTCTGTGAGCAGCCACTGACTTAAATCAGCTGCTAAAAATTACTTCTTCAGTGTGTGAGCTTTGAAAAAGGATGGTGTTGATTGTTAACCTGGGGGAAGGAGCCTTGGCTTCAGCTACTTTGTAGCTACTCTGTTTTACTTGCTCTCTTCGTTAGAAGGCACCTTTACTTTAGTATGTTTTAAGGACAGGCTATAATGTGCTGAACTAGAAGCTTCCTCATTCTTTGGGATGATTCAGTCCACTGGTCTATTTGCAACTGTTGGGTATTAATCCAGACAAATACTCTGTTTAATGTTGCTATTGATCTTTTAACAGGGGAGCGTGTAGTGGCTTTTGCAGCAGTGGAAGGAATCTTCTTTTCTGGCTCTTTTGCATCAATTTTTTGGCTGAAGAAAAGAGGATTAATGCCTGGACTCACTTTTTCTAACGAACTCATCAGTAGAGATGAGGTATGACTCTAATTCTAGCAGTTAAGATGGTAATGTGCCATAGGAGCTCAGATAGTTGGAGCCTATATTCTAAAGCAGGAGTATGTTTAGAAATGGGCAGTGTATAAAGCTCACCAGAGGGTGTAAATGTGTCATTGTGGATCTCAGCAGAGAATGAATGAACACAGCATTTTTCTTTGAAGCAGTTTCAGGGCTTTTGGCAGCCCTTGCACTCTGTATGCCTTGCTGTTTGGAGCAAGTGCAGCTGGTACTGGCTGAACTTGCTTATGTTGCCTCCTAGTTGGGCAGAAACCTGCCTGTAGATAACATAAAACAATGTGGCAAGTGTAAAGATGATGCCTAGGTATTGGGCTATCTATTCTGCACTACCTATTTGAGTGGCTCTTTTAAATCAGTGTTCCTGAAACTTTCTGAAACTCCTTTCCAGGGCTTGCACTGTGACTTTGCCTGCCTCATGTTCAAGCACTTGATACACAAACCATCAGAGGAGAGAGTAAAAGAAATCATCATGAATGCTGTTCTCATAGAACAGGTAATTGTCTCCTCCTTCAGGAACTTGATAGCAATTAAACAGAAATCGGGGGAGCTGTTGGGTATAAAATTAACCTAGATGGTACAGAGTGAATGCCAGTTTCTGTACATAAAGTATTTCTATCTTTGCAGGAATTCTTGACAGAGGCACTGCCTGTAAAGCTGATTGGCATGAACTGCACTTTAATGAAACAGTACATTGAGTTTGTAGCAGACAGGCTTATGTTGGAACTGGGATTTAACAAGGTAAGGCTCTAAATATGCTGAATCTTTCCTGGGGAAAAGGTAATACCAAGCTTAATTTCCTCCAGAAACCCAAATCCTAAAGTGGCTACAGCAATGTTGGTATAACTTGTAAAACCCTTTAGCAGCTCTGCTGCTAGATCCTGTTTGGAGACCTGCATAGGGAAAAGCCAAGAGGATGTTAAGGGAAAAAACAGATACCTGAGAGTTGCTGTGCTTCTGTCTACTGCAGCTAAGACAGGAACAAGCACAGTATAGAGCAGGCTTGGGGCAGAGGTTTTTGTTCACTGATGTCATTAGACTCCTTCCAGCTGATGTAATGCTCTCACGTGGTCAAGGTGTGAGCACCTGTAGTGAGGACAGAATTGCCTTTGCATTTCAGATCTACAAAGCAGAGAATCCTTTTGACTTCATGGAAAACATCTCTCTGGAAGGCAAGACCAACTTCTTCGAGAAGCGAGTAGGTGAATATCAGAGGATGGGGGTCATGTCGAAGCCCACAGACAACTCCTTCACCCTGGATGCTGAATTTTAAATGAACTGAGACTGCATGAGTTAGTCTATATGGCCCCTTTGTTTACAGGGAAACATTAAATACATTGAGTCAGTGTGACTTGATTCCTGCACCAAAATCCCACTCTTGAAAAGTGTGGTGATGTTGGTGCTTTTCAGGAGGTTAGTATAGCTCCAGCAGTAATATCCCTTTTTATTAAACTTCCCCAGTGGTGTTAATTTATAGAATGCTTAGATGTGTCTCTGAGAACACACACTATTCTGTTTTGTGGAAGATCTGGGCACCTTTCTTCTGCAAGATGGGAGGCTACAGGTAGTGACTGCTCGCTTCTGCTGTTCTCACAAACAAAGGAGCAGTTGAGAAATTCTACTCTTAAATTCACTGAATACTCTGCAGAAAACTCTGGAGGTGACTACATGACCTCACTGCTTTTTTAGCAGGCTTGAAGTTTACCTTTTTTACTATTGTTTTGATAGTTTGTACATAAACCTGGCACTTTAACGTTTTAAAATAAAGAACTGTCTTGTAATACTCTACAGTGGTAAAATACAAGTCTAAAACTTGAGACTTGCAACCCAGCCTCTCATGACTTGTGCTTCTTTCTGGGCATGTAACTTCAATGGTGCTGTGAATCAAATGATTCTGAAATCTGTGGATGAGTGGGACGAAACTTGGTATGGAGGGTGAAAAACTTGCTAAGTTGGGTTTTTCTGGAACTGAAAAATGACATGCAACTGGCTTATGGACTTCAGTGCTTTTTCTTTAATATCTGGGAATGATATGTTGTAGCAATAAAAGGGCTGGTTGCATTCAGTGCTCCAGTGAGCAAAGCTCTGTACATTTCCTTTGAATTGCTGACTTTCTGAGGAAGTGCAAGTTCTGCAGGAAACAGCTGCTCAGTTGTGTGGTTGGTGGTGCCAAGTGAAATGGCAATGCTTGGTTGGACTTGGAGATCAATGGCACTAAATGGATAGCGTTTCAGGGAGAACCCAGCTAATCCAGGCTGGAGCAGTATGCTTGGCTTGTGTGTTACACAGTTCAGGTTTGGTTTTAATACATGGTGAAAATGTGCTGATGTTGTTATTCCTCCCTGAACACAGCAACAGGAATGTGAGTATGCTTAATGTAATGGGGAAGGGTGTGTGGTCTGTGAAGGAGCTGCTGTGATCTGAATTCCTGCAAATGATTTGCTGTGAAATGAAATGACAAAGGGGTAAACAAATTGGCTACTGCCTCACTGTGCCAAAACGGTTTATTCCATCATCTAACCTAACAACAAGGGTTGTCCTTCATGTCTTGTTTCTTCCCCAAACGTGGCTTGCGTGGAAAATAAACTCTATAGGACTTAACTGTGTTCCCTTGAAAGAATGCTGGAGTTTTCTTCTTTCTGCTGGAGTGCTCCACCTCAAAGTAAATAAATATATATGGTGGTGCTTCAGAGCTGCTGCCTTGGTAGAAAATCAGGCTTGCTGGCCTTTGCTCCTTTGCCCTTGGCTGCACTGGAGCCCAATGGTGCTTTGACTGTTCTTTCCCTGGGTTTGTGGAGCTAGCAGGGTGTGCCTGTTTTAAAGGCTACACTGGGGAGAAGAAAAACCCCACAGGTAATAAAAATCCCAAGCCCCAAAGGCTGGAATTCAGAAGACTTAACAGCTGGGTTTCTAATGCCCCTTCAGCACTGATGGCAGTACCAGGCAGTCACTGCGGTGGTCTGAGAGGAACGTAAGAGGAACTGGGATGTGGTAAGCTGAACAGTCAGACACACAATTTTGAAGCACTGAAACTTAATACTTGTTTTTAATGTTTGGGAGGCTTCTGGCTGAATAGCAGCATTTTGTTCTCAGCAAATTGGGCTTTGTGCTTTTTGGCTTCTCATAGCAGTTAAACCTTTGATCAAATTAAGTCTTAATACAAAGCATCAGAACTCAGTGTTGGGGTGATGTTTAGAGCATGAAGGAGAAGGTAATAAAGTGAGATCAGTTTGGACCCAAGTATCATTCAGCAGTGTTCAATTTACATCCAAATCCAGTAATTTGTATATTTCATCCACACAGAAAAAAGGTAAGACTGAGTCTCCTCTAGCTATTACAGCTGTATCTTCTCACTTGATTCTCGGTATGTGCCAAGGATCAATACATGGAAGGAAGTGATTAGGGTGGAAACTAATTTGTTGCTCTTAATTCTCGGAGATAGCAACCAGAACTGTGTGTTTTTCAACATAATACAGGACTGCTTGGAATGAATGTGTGATGCCAAGCAATCCTTTGTAATGTTGAGTAGGAAGAATGTCCCTTTTAGCCAAACATGGCTCTCAAAGGGTAATAGCCCCTGTAAATGTGGGCACAGTAGAGATGGATTAGATAGGAATTAGAAGTTATTTCAACAAGAGAAATAAGACTTGGAATGGTGGTATTAATCTTACCCTGGTGCCACTGATGTCTAAATGCCTACTTAGGTTTGGTTTATGTACTCACTAATCAGTTTTACTGTATAGTCTGGAGAAAGGCTATGTGTCTGGTCCCACCTATTTTAATTCTCAGCTCTCCAAGATATAAATGCCTTGCTGTTGCTTAGTTTGCCCAGATCATGTCCAAAGTCTTGATAAAATACTTACTGAAAACAGATTACTTTCCTGTTTGACTGAGTTGCCAGTTGTTTTGATCCTCTTAAGTGCTGAGATAACAATCTTGTATTTATTTCAAAAAAACTCCCTAATACTCTGAAAAATAAGTTTCAGTGGAAACTTAACTGACCCTTTGGGATATGTTTTGGGAGAGAGCTTGGAGAACCAGGAGGGATTTGAAGCAGCGTGATGCAAGAGCTGGTTTTTTATCCATGCATGAATCAGAACAGCTGTCCTGTAGGGCTTCTGGCACAGGAACTGCTGCAAGTGGAAAGCTATTAGGCTGGTAGATGGAAAAAATACTGAGGGGTAAGTAAAACCGGATCTATTTGGTGGTGCAATGCTCTGATGTCTGTTGGTAATTAATGCAGAACTGATCTCTAGCTAACCCCCATGGCTTTTATTGCTGTTAAAATAAATGGCTTTTAACAGCAGCACATAAAATGGAAGAACAGTACCTTAAAGCATAGTTATAGCATATATATATGCTGTTATATCTATTTCCTACAGTAATTTGATTTAAAAAAATTGTATGGGTTCTGGCAAGAAGGCTTCCATAACTCTTGGACACATTTTCACTTCAAGTTATATGTTCTGATGTTGCAAACCTTAGGCGATGTAGAAGAGTTAGAGCAGCAGCCTAATGTCAGCCTTGTCCTCAGGAAGCAACTGCAACATTAGAGTGTAATGACAAAAAGAAAATCCCCAGATTTCTCAAATTTCCTGGAGTGATTACAGCAATTTGTGCCCACAAGAGGTCAGAGAACAGTTGCAGCTGCTCATGCCTGCAGCAGGGTGCTGCCAGCCTGCAAGTCTGAAGGCGTAAGTCTGGTGTGATCCCTGAGAGGTCACTGCCTTCTCCACACCAGTCAATCAGAAACTGCCCAGCAGAAAACGGTGAATGAATGAGTTGGGCTCATTCAATGAGTAGATTCAAAGCCTACTTTCATCAGTCATGGCTTGGTTTAGACTGCTGATTATCTCCTAGTGCTTTGGCTTCTTGGGCCTAATGAGTTACCAGGAGAAAATGTGCTCATCAGGAAGGGTTTGAGAGTTAAAGGGGAGTCTTGTGTCCTGTTTGCTGATGGACAGGTAGCTTTTTGTCAGGTATTCATCCCCTGGAGTGTTACTGAGATCTGATGATGTGCACAGCAGATCAAGTTTGGTTTCTGTGGTAAAACAGTCTTTACATGAAAAATGTTTGAAAGATGAAGCTAACCTCCAGAAGATGTCAGCCTCTCACGTCAGAGGTTTTCATGTTAAGCCCAACTGTTCTTTTAAGTAATAATAGTATTGCTATATTCCTGTGGAGGGGGGGAAATGTTTTATCCCTTTAGAGCATGTCATGGACTTCAGTGAGATCTTATTGATGTGGTTGGTAAGCAGAAAAATGGTAGAGTTTGGGCACTTCCTCTTGGAGGCAGCTGAGGGATGAAGAAGGAACATGAACTTTCATTCCCACGCTTGGGTGTTACTGGTGCTCTGCTAGGTAATGTGTGGTACCATCCTGATCCAGAGGTGAGGCCATGTGAACTGCAGATCCCAAAGCACTGACAGGACACCAGAGCTGTGGCTTTGGCTCTTGGTTTTAGGTTTCTTCTATGGCACACTGGGCTTCTGAGTCTGCTGGAGAAAAGAGTTTGAAGGTGAGACCTTTGTGCTCCAGAAGAACAGGTTGTGTTAGAGCTGTGGATGCATACCAGAACTTGTACCTGCAGTAAGAGCATAACCATCAGTGGTAAAGGAATTTGATTTTTCTCTCCCCTGCTGTAGCCTTTTTCTAAAAAAACCCCTAACCTTAGTGGAACAGCTTTGCAGTTCTTTCAAATAACTAAATTCCTCTGCTTTTCCTGGTTGTTATACAGAGTGTAGTTTGTGCCACAGGTGGAGTTGCTTTGTTCATCGCAGGAAGACTGCAGTCAGTTACTCGGAGGTGCTTAAGCCATACAGTGCTTGGGAGCACTTGCCTGATGCTGAACTGTGTGCTGAGGTTTTTCTTTTGGCCTAAGGGTGAAGATTTGGATACACACTGGTGCTTCTGAAAAGCAGACTGAGGAAATGAAGCATCCCAGCCAGTTTCTGCTACCAGCAAGCTGCACTTTCCAAGTACTGTAGGATTTAGCTTAAAGTAGGGGCAAGTAGGGGGAGGTAAAGCTTGAGATTGCTAAGCTTCCAAAAAAAAAAAGTTCTTTTGAGTGGTGTCTTTGTTCCCTTTGTGGTTAGGAGGTGCTGCTACTTCTAGTAGAGCCTCTCATGTTGTCATAGAATCAGGATGATTGTCAAGTGCTTCTGGTAAAATCCAGGGTAGCTTGTGTGGTCTCTGTTCCCCCTGTATCAGGACTAGAGGTGTGGTGGAGAATTTATTTTTTGTTAGTGAGGATCTAACAAACACTGTCAGGCAACTGAGCTAGGTCATGCCCTCAAAATGAGTTGTGGGATAACTAAGCTAAATCAGTCCTTTAAAGACTGAGGTGTGTGGCCCCAGAGGAACACACAGGTGTTTGTCACAGGTAGACAAACTTTTAGGCAAACCAGTTCTTGCAGTGTATGTCCAAGATATGTTCCTGGATTAAGTGTACCCTGGCTGCTGAGGTGGGAGCACTGGGGGGACACACAATGGAACAACTTGTCCATTCATCTCAAAATCCCTCTTGACGTGTGTTTGCCCCTTTGACCAACTGCACAGCACTTCATGTTTTCCTGGTCCCCTCTGACAGCTTTAGCTTTGTTGCCAGCTTGAAACATGGCTGCTGATTGACCAAGGGAGTTTTTTCTGTCCTAGGTAGGGAGCTGCCTACCTGGCTTGTCCTTTTAGTCAGCGGTCAGAATCCAGCTCCTAGATGGTCTCCAAGGTGTTGCCCACTGAACTAGCCCAGAGGTGGTTGCAGGGTCAGCAAACACCAAGCTCTGCTTTGACTGTTGTGAAGCATCCTCCTGCAGCCTTGTGTGCTGCTCTACTGCCAAGGACTGCAGAGAGTCCACCTTGTGACCAGGCTTGGCCAAAGCTTTCCTGCTTCCTTTTGGAAGGTGCTGCCTCATTAAAATGAACATATTTTGTCAGAATTTGAGACACCCAACTGGCAAAATCCTGATGTGATTCAAAATCAAGATGAAGAATTTGACTTCAGCTGTGTTTGTTGTGGTGACTTTAGAATTTCCTTTGTGCTACTCTGTCATGATTTTGTTTTGATGTGCTTTCAGCAAGTGTGTGTGTATCCTTCTCACCCTGGATCTCTGATCTGATTAGAGATGTTAAAATGTGTTTTCCCAAATTAGGACTCACGTCTTGAGTTGCCTTAGTTTTATCTTGGTTCTGTAAGTCGCAGAGAAGATGCTGACAGATGGGTTTCCATACACCTCTGTCTCCTCGGTATGAAATTTGTAGAAGGAATAAATAATTCAATCTATTTTCAGGGTGATGCTAACATGACACCTCCCCCCCAAAAAAACCCAACCCAAAATCGCACCCCAAGCTACATTTCTCTGCTTTAAAAGTTAACATTCAGCAGGCAGCAGTGACTTGGCAGGGAAGCTGTGAGGCAATGAGCTGCCATTAGGTGAGCATGAGAAGTGGCATTTCGAGGTGGGGGACCATTAGAAGGAGCATTCAGCTGTACAAGTGTTAGCTGGGCCAAGCAGCCAGCGTCTCCTCTGGCTGTAAATTTCTGCAATGCCACCTAAATGCAGTCTCAGCTATAAGGAGGCCTCAAATGTAATTCACTCCAAAAAGGAATAGACTTATTACTTATATATTGGATTCTTTAATAACTTTAAGCAGAACATGCTGTAGGTTTATTGGAGGCTT
Organism: Porphyrio hochstetteri; assembly: GCA_020800305.1. NCBI lineage: Eukaryota > Metazoa > Chordata > Aves > Gruiformes > Rallidae > Porphyrio > Porphyrio hochstetteri. The sequence continues at coordinate 109,925,147 of CM036907.1, forward strand.
AGCAAGAACTTTCCTATTTTGATTTACTGCTCCTGAAAATTGTATCTCATTTTATGGATATAATTATTGTTGCTCTCTGTAAATATGCAGAGATACACAGCCTTTGGAAAAGTTACTCCAGGATGGGTTTATTGCTGTGTGGGAACTAAGACTGGCAAACACTGGGCTACCTAACAGTATTATTTTTTAATACACAGTTCTATAACCCAGTTATCCATGTCAAATTGAAAAGCTATTTACTATGCTAAGTAGGCTAATTTTATGGTAATTTTTAAATCTTGCCACCTTTCCATTATTTAGCTGTGATACCATCCTTCCCAGTCCTAAATCCCCAGGATTATGTATGAAATAGTAGGATGGCTGGGTTGCATTTAAATCAATTAAAGCAAAAATGTTTCAAAGAAAATGTTAAATATTGCTGTGTAGATAGTCAAGAAGCAGATGTGATTTCACCACTTGTATCCCCAAATAACACATGCACAACCAGATTGAGATGCATTTACATATGTATAGACACTCAAGTGTAGCTCTTCAGGCTCCCCGGGAGGGTGTGAGTTTTGTGTGTCAGGGAAAGTTGCTTACCACGACTGAATAATTTTACCTGAAGGGGCTTTCCAGAATTGATGATTGCACAACTGATCCAGGTGGTCATACTGAGATGAGCAGGCTGGGTGAAAGGGTGCTGCCGTGCCCCTCGGGGGGGGTGGCCCATCTGGTTCTGGAGGAGATCTCCTGGCAGATGGGTGCTCCATCCCCTCCTCCTGCCTGCATGCAAGTGGTTTCTCTGCTAACTCAGTTTCTCGAGTTAAGCCCCTGCCACAGCAGCTCCTTTAAAAGCTTGCTCTAGAGTAGGTGACGTGTCAGCCGGCACAAGCTATCACAAGCACTACATCTGGCTGTCACCAGGGGGGCTCCTTCGTAAAGAAAGCAACCGCCGCTCCAGCAGGTGAGGTGATAGTGCCAAGCACGGGCTGGCTGCTCACCAGTGCCGTGTGACTGTCACATCTGGGGGGAGCTGGGCTGCTGGGGCTCCCCCCTCGCCGTGTGAATATATCTGTATCTGTTTGTTTGCTGAGGGCAGGGCAAGAGATTGCCTCTGCAAGTCCTGCTCTGTGTGAGATTTCATAGCAGACCTTCTCTTAATGTGGCATGGACTGCTGGGGTTTTGGGGAGCTCCCTGTTGTGCAGCATGGGTGTTAGCAGAGAAACAGCATGGGCATGGGACTGCGTGGAAGTGCATCATATATGCTTAACTTCACTGCTGAGGATGGGAATGGTTTTCCAGTCAGTGCCTTGTGTTCTAGTGAATGCTGAAGTCTTGGTGCTCTCCTGCATGTGCTGCGCTGGGTGCTCTTGCTGCGCTGAGTGCTTTTTTGGGATTCTGGGGCCATAGGAAGTGAGTAGTATGGCTCCTGTAGAGAAGGACTTCTCGGGATGCAACACCCACAGCAGGGAGGGATCCTACTATCTGTTAATTGGGCATTGGGCCATGACCTCCCTGTGCTATGGAACCAGGTGATGTTGAGCCTAGGTAGAAGGTGGTTCTTGTTTCCCGTGGCTTCACATGAAAGCTGCATTTTATTTGCTAAGGAAACCACGTATTGTGCTGGTGGTTTATTAAAATGCACTGTGCTATAAATGGATATGACATTTGCTGAACTACTGCAGGGGGTTCCTTATGGTGTGGTTACCCATGTGGCTTTGAGGACCAAGCCTGTGTTGATACGGGGGTGATGCTGGAGATGTGGCTGCTAGTGAGGGATGGAGCTGACTGCAGCATGGTGCCCTACCATGCCTGGGCTCAGCAATATCTACCTCTGAACATGACTTGTACCTACGCCCATCCAGCAAAAACTCTTCAGAAGTCAGCAAGCATGGTTCAGTGCTGTCACCAATGCCTGGGTGTGAGAACTCACATAGAACCATAAGGCTGCAAAAGACGTTTAAGATAGAGCCCACCTGTTCCTATCCTATACTAAACCATATCCCTAAGTACCTCATCTACCTGTCTCTTAAACACATACAGGGAAGGTGACTCAACCACCTCCCTGGGCAGCCTGTTCCAGGCCCTGACAACTCTTTCAGTAAAAAATTTTTTTCCTAACATTTAATCTGACCCTGCCCTGGCACAGCTTCATGCCATTCCCCCTTGTCCTATCACCTGGCTGAAGAACTCATCATCCACCTCTCTACAACCTCCTGTCAGGTAATTGTAGGTGGTGATAAGGTCTCCCCTCAGCCTCCTCTTCTCCAGGCTAAACAGCCCCAGCTCTCTCAGCTGCTCCTCATAGGATTTGCCCTCCAGCCCCTTCACCAGCCTGGTTGCCCTTCTCTGGACCTGCTCCAGGACCTCCATGTCCTTCTTATGGTGAGGAGCCCAGAACTGGACACAGCACTCAAGGTGTGGCCTCACCAATGCCGAGTACAGGGGCACAATCACCTCCCTAGACCTACTGGCCACACTGTTTTTGATACAAGCCAAGATGCCATTGGCCTTCTTGGCCACCTGGGCACACTGCTGGCTCATGTTCAGCCTGCAGTCAACCAACACCCGCAGGTTCCTCTCTGTCTGCCAGCTGTCTAGCCAGTTTGTCAAACTCAGTTTGTCCTGGCTTAGGTGAGCCCTTAAAATATTTTTTTGGGGGGGTCAGTTGTGCTCTGCTTGCCACATCTTAGAGCATAAAAGGTTCATTGTGCAGACGGGCCTGTGTGGTGATAAATAAAAAATGCCATGGTAACGGGCTGAAGGAGCAGAGGCTGCAGTGCTGCAGGTGCTGCGCCTGCAGCTGCGCTAGGTGAGTGCTGTGCTATGGTGGCAGAGCGTGGGGCTGAGCCGGGCTCTAAATATTTGCCAGAAAGTTTCCTTGGGAATGGTGAATGTTATGACACAGGAGAGCTAAAATTAGAGCTCTCACTTGGTCTTCGGTTTCACAGTGGGAGATGTGCTTTTTCAGAAGAGCTGTACATCTGTGTTCTCCCCTCCTCTCCTCCCAGATTCAATCACAGCATCTTTGCAAATCAGGCCTTTTGTGCCTCCCAAAATCTAGTTCTTGAAAAATAAGAAATAGAACTGGAAGTCATACTAGCAAGGGTGCTATTATGGGGGTTGTTATGCCCAGTGCTTCATCTTAAGAGTTTACTGGGGGGAGACTGGAAAGGAAGTCTCACCTTTGTGTAAGACTCAGGGAACTAGGTTCACTGGCTTTTCAAGTTGTTTGTGCCGAAGAGAGACAAGAACCTCATCAAGAGGAACAAGTGGGCTACTGTGAACCACAAATGACTTAATCCTGCCCTTGCTGAAGTGAATGGCACAACTTAGTATTGTTTGAGATGAGGGTGAGAGCAGGCTGTGAGGCTCTTACAAACCTTACCCTAATTAGCTAATTGCTGCCTTAATGTTTCCCAGGAGCTTGTGATGGTCTGCTGTGTGCTGTGAGAGCCCACTTGGTCCTGAGGGTTTTGCAAATCCTGTTCTAGACCTCCTGAGAGATAGTTAAAAACACTTTAAAAGAGTATGTATATTTTTTTTGGCGGGGAGCACTGAGTGCCTTGCTGTAAGGAGGGTGCTGCTTGCTCTGCCCAAGAAGCCTGGCTGAAGTGGAGGAGAGGCTCACATTGTTTTTTCTGGGGCTGGTGTAGTGGGTTGGCCCTGGCTCGACTCAGGTGCCCACCAAAGCTGCTCTGTCACTGCCCTCAGTTGGACATAGGGGAAAAAGTAGAGTGAAAAGCTCACGGGCTGAGATAAGGCCACGGAGAGATCACTCGCCAATTACCATATGGGCAAAGCAGGCTCACTGTAAGAAATAATAAATTAAATTATGACCAAGCAAATCAGAGTGGGAAATGAGAAATAAAAAATAAAACCGAATCTCAACACCACCTTCCACCCCCACCCCGCTTCTTCCCAGGCTCAACTTCACTCCCTGTTTCCCTCCCTCCTCCCCCCAGCAGAACCGGGGCATGGGGAATGGGGGTTGTGGTCAGTTCCTCACCTGTCCCTGCTGCTCCTTCCTCCTCAGGGGAGGACTCCTCACACTCTGCCCCTGCTGCAGCATAGGGTCCCTCCCACAGGAAACAGTCCTCCATGAACTGCTCTAATTTGAGTCCTTCCCACAGCCTGTAGTGCTTCAACAACTGACCCAGCGTGGGTCCTTCCATGGGGTGCCGTCCTTCAGGACCAGACTGATCCAGTGTGGGTCCCCCATGGGGTCACAAGTCCCCCCAGCAAACCTGCTCTGGTGTGGGCTCCTCTCTCCATGGGACTACAGGTCCTGCCAGGAGCCTGCTCCAGTGTGGGCTTCCCATGAGGTTACAGCCTCCTTTGGGTGCCTTCACCTGCCCCACTGTGGGGTCCTCCCTGAGCTGCAGGGGGACAGCCTGCCTCACCAAGGGCTTCTCTAGGGGAATCTCTGCTCTCGTGGCTTGATCACCTCCTCTCCCTCCTTCTGCACTGACCTAAGTGCCTGCAGAGCAGTTCCTCACATGTTTTCACTCCCCTCTGCCTGCAGTTGCCCTTGGTGTTGTGCAGGTTTTCTCCCTTCTGAACTGTTATGCCAGAGGCACAACTGCTGTTGCCAGTGGGCTCTGCCTCAGCCAGCGCTGGGTCTGTCTAGGAGCTGGCTGGCATTGGCTCTATTTGACTTAGGAGATTCTAGCAGCTTCTTCCAGAAACGACCCCTTTAGCCCCCAGCTACCAAAACTTACCCACATAAACCCAGTACAGCTGGTGTGGGCTGAGCTGTCCTTCTGCTCCTCTATTTACAGTGAGTAGCTTTTTCCCCCCAGGCTTGGGGACAAGGGCCCTGTCCTCACAGCCCAAGGCTGAGCTCAGGGCTGGAAAGAGGTGTAGTGCTGGGGGTGAAAGCTTCAGTTCCTCCAGGCCAGGAGCCAAGTGACTAGTGGACTTGAGGCAATTAAGACTTGAAGCTGCCTAGCAGGATGCACGTTTTGGAGATGCAGGAAGGTGCGTCACCAGCTGGTCCCGTGTGCTGGGCTAAGGCTGCGGAGAGTCACCTCACCTGCAGACCCATGCCCAGTCTCGCCAGGGCTGTTACACGGGCTGTTCTGATCATGTCTGTCGTTCAGCTCACACCCCTGTCTGCAGGAGGCTGTTACCAGTGGGCTGCAATGTTACTGGGGACATGGGCATTCCTGTGTGAGGTGGCAAGTAGTGTGTTTGGTGGGTGGAGAGTTTGTACCTTCACACTGGGCCTGGATCCTCCTTCACTCCCAAGGTCTGGGCCTTTAGGTCTGTGCTTTCAAGAAGACTTGAGCCTGCGTGTCAGACGAGCAAGGCTTCCTGCAGCAGCGGCCCGGGCGGTGAGGCCTTCTGATCACACCTGACCGGCAGCGATCCATCTGGCCACGCAGGATAACTGCTGGAAACATCTATGGGTAGGAAGTCCATCTGGCTCTTCCGCAGGAGGGGTGGATGGGCATTTTATCTCTGTCCTTTAGGGAGTGTGGGTTGTAACAAAAGCCACTGTCCCCAAGCAGAATGCTGTGTTTGTCTCTGCGTGTCACTATTTGTTTTAATGGTGTTTCAGTAACTACGAAATGCCAGGTAGTCTTTCAAAATAATGGTTTCCTTAATTATTTATACCTTAAGGATCAAAGAAGGTTTTGTTTTGCCTGGTTACAGCAATAGCTGGATGAGTCAGAAGAACAATTGCCACTGCCATCAGAGGAACCTTGATATTTCTAACAGGAAGTTTATAATTAAACTGAATCACCATCATGTCATTTGTGTTACCCAGGCCCATGTGTCTGAAAGATATTATTAGCCTCGTCTTGCGTTGCAGGGCTCAGGCTCCGTCCGCAAAGCCAAAGGTTGCTCATGCTTGGTTTTGTTGTTAGCTCAGCTTGCGGTGCTGGTGCCTTGGAACAGGACTTGAGATGTGGAAGCAGCAGGTCAGTGCTGGAGCAGGGTGGGCTGTGTCCTTAGCTGGGGCTTCAGTTGAGGGTACAGCCTCACTGCGTGACATTTTGGGTACAGATTCCTGATGGGGGGGAAGGTTGTTGTTCTTTCTTGGAAGCCCGTAAGAAACTCCCCCAGTATCTTCTAGAGCTTGTCTGAAAATCAGGCACTTGTTGCCAAGCCTTCACTTTTCAAGGGGCTTCCAGCACTGTCTGCAAGAAGAGAGATTTCCCACAAGGCAGCAACATTTTCTTGGTGTTGATCTTAATTAGGACAAGTATATGACAAATAACGTTGCCCTTAAAACTTAATGAATAATTTCCCCAAGCAGTTGTTAATTATCACATAAAGCCACTGCCCTCAGTCTTCATTGACGTGGTACTGAAGATGTGTATTTTTAAATATCAGGCTGTCAAAGGGATATTTATTCATCCTGGGCAAAGAGCTGCTGGCATGGAGCAGGCGTGTGGCTGCACGACAAGCAAGTGCCATATGTGAGCTGTCCTGGGATTAGTTTCATTTGAGTTTCTATGCCTGTGGCAGAGAAATTTGTACGTGGGTTGGTAACCCCAGGCTCCCATTGGAGCTGATAAAGGGGAAGGGGCAATTTGTGAGTGGTGTCAGACACCATTTTCCAGAGGAAAGGAAGGTGCCTGACAAGTGCTTGTGTCTTTCCATGGATGGCATGGGAAATCTTGGTGATTAACTCCTGTTTTGGCATTTATATCTGGTCAGATGCATCCTGGTTTTATGGAGCTGGAATCGCATCATCTGCCTGATGCATCTGAAGCTTGTTGGCTTTGTAAATGGGATTCCCAGTGCTGCCTAGCCGCTGGTCCCTCGCAGCACGCTGGGGTCCAGCCTGCCCTCCTCCAGTTCCTTGCTTTGTGCCTCTTTTCCAGACTTTTGCTGAGCAGGCACTCTGCCACTTGATTCCCTGGATTTAAGGATTGCTACAGAGTGATGGACCCAAGGAGTGCAGTTGATCAGTATGGTACGCTGGACTGCAAGGGGAGGCAGGGGTGGCATAAGGCCCTACAGCCAAATCTAGCCCTGCCCATCTGGCAGAGCTGCTCTCCAAAGGCTCGCTGGCTGGTGTGGAGATTTGAAAGGCTGGATGTCATCCTGGGCAGGGAGCTGCCATAGCCTGGTTTCAGCAGAGGTAAATGCAGAGGCATAGGGAAGGCATTTATGTGCCAGCTGTTTGGATAGGAACAAGAGCATTGTGGCATCTACTGAAACCCAGTCATATATGAGCTCCTCGCATCGCTTCACCTGTCAAGTTCATGAGTGCTTGTCTCCTGGATTTGCCTCTTTTGTTGCTGATCTCATCTGTTACGCTTTTTGTTTTGTGTTTTTTATTTCCTCTTTGCGTGACCTGTTTTCCTTCTGTCTCTCCCCTGTGCTTGCTCCCTCCCACCTGGCCCTGATGTTCTGCTTGACACGGCGTCAAGGCAGCTGAAGCAGAGTGCAGGCAGTGTGGTGTTCAGACTGGGTTTCATTTGGGTTTTTCCCCCTTGTTGATGCTTGTGTCTGCAAAATGAAAGAGAAGAAGGGGGTGTTGGAGCATCACTGCCCAGGTGGGTGCAGGCAGTCTGGAGCTTGTGTGGGGAGGACTCTGAAGCTGTCTCTTCATTCATGCCCGCTGGTACCTGCGCTGTGCAGCAGCCTCTTTGGGCACAGAGAGTACCTATAGGAACTATAGCTCCCTGAACAAAACCGTTCTCCTGCACATGGGAGAGGCAGGCCAAAATTTAGGTCATGCTTAATCTGTATCAAAGATTAACTTGCTGAATGGCTCTTTGTAAGCGTGCCATGGATGTGAGTAGCATGTAATAAAGTCAGATGAAAGTAGTAGGCATTACTGATGGACATAGTTTGTTTACACGTTAGGTTATGTTTTTGCTAACATACCTAAACATGTATGTGTTTTGTGATCGTTATTAACCCTTTATGTGAGGACTCTGAACAAAACCTTCATGTAAACATTCCTGCAGACTAATGGTAGCCTGCTCCTTACAGGAAAATGTGCTTTCTGTACTTTCCTGCACCAAGTGTTGCACTGTCTATTATTCTCTGCTTCTGCTGGGTTTTCTTTTATTCTTCACTCAATTCCATGACAGGACCTCAAACAGAATTCCCTCTGTTCTGTAGTTGCTAATGTATTTGACAGGCCCTTGGAGGAAAGAAACTGAAACTGGTGATATTTTTTTTTCTTCTGCTGCTAGGACCAGCGATGAGGACAACAAATGCCCCTCTGATCCTAACTGCTGCTCAGAGATGCTTCTTCTTCCAAAACTGGGCTTCCTTTCTGCTGTACCTCGTTCCGGAGTTAAACCTGAGATGATCGGGAACCATTCATTAGCAAGCTCTGTGTTCGCAGAGATGCCTAAGCTTGCCTGGGGCTGTGGGACAGCATCTTCCAAGGAGTGTTGCAGGTGGAGCCTGGGCTGTTTGGGAAATGTTATTCTAGGCAGCCAGATGTGTGGAGGGAACAGAAATTTGCTGACAGTGTTGAGGATCTAAAATTTAAGATGCAGAGGATTTATTATCAGGCTGATCTTTGCAACAACTTTTTGCAGGGTGAAGAGATGAAGCAGATGATTAGATTTGTGAAGAAACAGAATGGTGATACACAGCCTTCCCAAGGGTGGGAGTTAGAAAAACAAGCAAGCACATCTTTTCTGTCCAGCAGAATTAGCATGCTTCCCTCATAGATGAAAAGGACCAAGGTGGCCTGGCTGTGCTCTGCTATAGCTGCTTGGCAACACCAGAGCACCCTTGTATAGGCAAAACCCCCTCCTTAGCTCAGTGTGCTGAAATGGCTGTTTGCAACCACTGAAAGAGGCTAGAAATGACTCCCCACCACCCATGTTTTATTCCCCTGCTACAAAGCAGCCAGAGGCTAACCCCTGCTGGGGGTGGCCCTCAGCCTGAACCTAAAATCCCAGGGTATTAATCCTTCCTACCAGCCAGATCTCCAGGCTTCCAGGGCTGGTTGCAGCACCAGTGAGGAGCTGGTACCTGGCTCTGCTGGTCCCCACATGAGGTGTCCGCTTCTTGTTCCCCCTCTCATCATGGGGTGTAGGTGATGTGCTCCTTGGGGATTTTGTCCTCTCCCTGTCAAACTTGTTCCCTCTTCGATTCAGTAACTGGGGGTTTGCTGGGCTGGGGGAGGGCCTCTGAATGTGCATCCATGTTTTAGTGGGAGGGTGGCTGGCCTGCAGCTTGCAAGTGACATGAGTGGGTGGGGAGAGCAGGGACTGCTGCTCTGCAGCTGCTGAATCCCTTGAGGGCAGCCTGGCTTTGCTCAGCTGCTTCTCTTGTCCCTGCTTTTTGGCTTTCTACAGCATGTGATGTGTGTTTTGTGGCTTTGCTACCTGGAAGCACAAGTATTTTAAGATGAGAGCAGTCAGCTGCTTCTGGTGAGTTAAGAACCTGGTAGGGCCAACCATTCCCCCTGGGAAATTGGTGACCGGAGCAGGGAAGTGACTGAGTGAGCCCAGCCCTGAGAGACTCTGGAGCCTGGGGTTAATTTAAGCACCCAAATTCAAGTGCCAGCACAAGTCCCTGAGCCAGCTGAAGGAAGTGGACCAGACCCTCCTGTGTTCCCGATAAAGCTCCCAGCTACAGCTGTATAAGAGACTTTTTCCCTCAGCTCTAGCTAGGAAAGGTGGGACTATTTAAGGTATGAGCCCTCTTGCCGGGGGCCTGTGTGTGTTAGAGCCTTCCACGTACATTCAGTCCGCGCTTGATGATACCATTAGCAGTGTGATCCCTGGCAAACCGTGCTCGGGTGGGACACAGTGTATTTTACACTGCAGCTCTCTTGTAGCTCAGTGTTGCTGCTTGTGTTGCTGCCGCCTCCTCACCCCAGCAGGTGACCCCCTTGCAAAGCCTGTCTGGTACCGCAGTGGGAGAGAAAACAAAAGCTGAATTCATTACAGGACAGTGCCAGTTCTGCTGTGGTCATTGAAATGAACAATACCACCTAGAATCAGGTGGAGCAATGGATAAAACCAAACAAAATTGAAGAATTGCTCAAAATACTGAGTTGTTCTGGAGTGTCTTAGTAACGAGATTACCTGTGAAGTTAATTAAAAGAGGTGAAAGGCAAGTCAGCCTGCAAGACAAATATATCATGATCTTCCTCTATATCTCACTGAGTTTGCCAGTGAGACTTGTACGGGAGAGAGCTACAGTGGAAGAAATACGCTGAATATAAACAAACACAGGTCATGTTTTATTCAGTTTAAGGAAAGGCAAGATTTAAATTCCATGGGCTTGGATTCTGAATCTGAACCTGGGAGCTGCAGGTTCCAAGGTGGGTGTAATTTAAAGCTATATCATCATTTAATGCTGTTCAAGTGCTTGCAGTCCACAGGCAGTATTTTTTAATTGTGTTGCAGGGACAATTTAATTCAGATTACCCGAGTCATCTTCACAAAGATAATGTCAAATCCCAAGGTGGAGAAACCTTAATATATTGGTCATTATGTAAAGATGTAGATAGGAACAGGAAATCTGGTTTTGAGTGTGTGAGGTTTAGCAGTTATTTCAAGTGTGAGCAGTTTGATAAAGCCTGAACAATAAGAAATGGGTTTTGTTTAAGTATATGAATTAAGAATATAATTTAAGTTATGGTTATGTTGAAGTGTGGTTTCTAGCAACACATTTTTAGTTTCAGCAGCTACCTCTTAACAATTGCTTTTCATTCCAGTAGATAGATTGTTGGGTATTTTCCCTTTGGATGCTTCCTTGCTTCAGTGTGTGGTGCTCCAGGGCTTGTTAAATTCACTGAGGCTTCGTGATGATCCAAGGGGTTCCTCAGGTTGCACTTGATCAACAGTCACTGTAGTGTGGTTCTTGTCCACGCATCACTCTTAGGGTTATGCTCACCTCTTCGCAGGGAGGTGGTGTGCTGGAGGAAGTGATTGCCTTCCAGCTGAAACTGGTGGCCAAGCTCTTGCTAGTTTGTTCAGACATGGGAGTTTTTGTGTGTAATGGTGGGGTGCAGCTAGAACAACTCTTTTGATTTCTAGCCTGTGTGTCTCCACTTATGACTTTGCTGATGGAGGAATATCTCTGCTGCCCATCTGAGGTCATGCTTTGACTTGTGCCTTTGAGTCCAAACCACTGTATGACAGCCCTTCTCCTGTATTCTTCCCAGCAGCCAAAGGTAGCATTCATCTTTCAGTCCTCTTGGTTTTGAGACTCTGCTACTCTCGCTGGTGAAGTTTCCACCTGTGGCTTTGGTGGCTTCTGTTATTCCTTCTCATTGTCTGTCTTACAACCCTCGTGCCCATGTGTACCAGTGGGCGGATCTGTTTCTTCTGGAGAGCCCACATTGTGCTTAGGACTCATCTACGCAAAGCGGCTTTACTTTAGTAGTACTGGCTCTATATGAAGCAGCAGCTCACAGCTGTGTCCCAGCCAGCCGGTTATTGTTTCCTGGCTTTAGTTTTGTATGCCTTAGGCTGCTTTCAGAGTACCCACCACTGTGCTGAGTGTGCACTGCATGTCCTCTGAGCTACCACTCATGCTGCGATCCCCCGTAGCGTGGTTGGGTATCTGGAGGGCGAGTTTCTAAAGATGCCGTGACCACTTTCCTGGCCTTTCCGGTTGAGGATGACTTAATTTAAAAGTCTTACTAGATCTGGGGAGACCAGGTGCTTCTCCTTGTTGCAGCTCTGGTCAGGGGACATACCAGGTAGTTTGATATTTGCCTGTAAGCTATGTAACTGAAGTGCTGTGGTTTCTGCAGAGACAGGAGGTATGAGCAAAACTTCCTCTTCAGGCCCACCAAGCTTTGTGCTGACAGTGAACTGTGTCCACACAATTCCTCTGGGAGGTTTTTTGCTCATACACTGTACATCAGCACTGTACTCACCTCCCCATCGCTCTGGGACCTCACATGCTGGACAGTCGCACTGACCAGTGCTGAGTGGTGGATGTGGCTGAGGAGCCAACTGCAGGATCATAGTGCTGATGGACAATGCTGGGCCCGTGCCAGCCACAGTCCTCTGTACAGGCATGGTCTCTGATGTGACTGGGCTGGTGGGTACATAATTCTCCTCTTCCAGGCTTTGTGAACTTCCTTTCTTTCCAGAGAAACTCGGATCCCAATTATGTATGCTGGAATTCTGACAGGTACACTCGCAGCTCTCACTGCTGGCTGCAGGGAAGGAACTGTATCCTTATTAAACAAAAGGAGGAAAAAATATATGAAAAAAGGATTAAAAGAGCACATACTCAACTCCATTAGTTTGGATTAAAACCCAGACAAAGGACTTCTGCTTTCTCTGAATGGCTTGGAGGAGCAGGGGAAGAAAAAGTTACTCTAATGCCATTCTAAAATGTGACTCCAAACAGTTCTAATACCCCATTGCACTAAGGCTTGTAAATTACACATCATTTCCTAATTAGAAAATAACAAGCATAATTGGGTCTTTTGCTGCTGTGGCAGAACCTTGCTCAGAGAGGCGCTCCTGGGGTTCCGCAGTCGCCGGGGTGCAATCTGCCACATTGCTTGCTTTCCTTTCCAGAGCTGCGCTCACCAAGGGAAGAGGTGAAGTGTGCAACCACTTCTCATTGCTAGCGAGGGGATCTTCAATGACTGCTGTAAAGAAAAAACCCAGGAAAGCATATTTTGTGTCTGTTACACCATAATTTTGAATTCCAGGCTTAAAAACTACTGCTACAGTAGAGTGCTGAAGAAGCTGGTGGGCTTGCTGGTTCTTGGTCTCTTTGGAGACATTGCACCAGTACCGCTTGCTGTTCGTAGCCTTGGGTTTCACAGAACCAGTTATGAAATGGCTTTCTGGATATAAATCTATCCTGGAAAATTTTAGAAGTGTATTTTCTGCTCTGGTGCAGCTCTCCTCAGCCAGAAAGAATTCGTTGTGTAGACAGCATATGCAGAAGAGTGCTGACACATTTTATGGGCAGAAGCTAGGCATTTTTGGTTTAGGCCCATGATAGGCATTTCAAATAAAATAACAGTGAGTGGTTTGCAAGCTCTGGTTGTATTTTTTTCTCCCTCGCTAGTTAAAGTGTTGCTTTAGTTATCTTGCTATGAACATCAAGCGGCTTGAGGGAGAATCAGTAGTGACAGGAGCTGTTAGATAGATATTTGAAATTTTATGGTTTTTTTTTTTTTTGTGTGTGTGGTCCAACAAGGTAAAAGGGTTTGTGGACCAAGCAGAGCACAAGTGGATGGGGCATCCCATGGAGACTGCCTGCTGCCCACCCTCTGGGACCTCTGCAGCTCAGCGCTTCATGTGCTCCTCTGATGACGCTTAGCCAAGCTGTGCTTCCCCTCTGATGCTGTTGGCTTCCTTCTGATTAATTCTATTTTCAGGTTGCTTAATTTCTTCTCAATTAATAAGTGAGTCTACTGATGAGGTCAGGTTGGTTTGATCACTGCTGGTGTTGAGAAACTGGCCAATGGTTCTCCTGACCAATTTGCAGCCCAAGAGGCAAACAGAGCATTGCTTCCAGGCCCTTGGAACGTCCTTCCCAAGCGTCTGCCTCGCAGTTATGGTCAGCAGGGCAGAGCCCGCCCTCATGTGGTTCTGAGTACATTTCAGAGCATGGTGAGACCTGGTTGGTCTTCAGATGTCCTAATAGAGAGGGTGACTCAAAGCAGGCACGGGTTTGTTTTCCTCCAGGCCTGGAGGCCAGGTACCATTCCTGCACTGAGGTGTAACTATAGCAGCCAGGCCTCCAAGGGGGCTTGCAGAAGTCAGAGGCCATTCCTCGTCCCAAAACAGGGTGGGCTTTTCCTGAATTACCTTACCTTTGCTTATATTCACCAAAGAAAGACTTTACACCTTACCCTCAGGCAACCTTCTCTGGATCTTTGCTATCCTTACTGTTTAAAAAATCCTTCCTCTTGTCTATTCCAGGTCTCCTTCTGATCTAAACATTTTGGTTTTGCTGTTAAAGGACAACTACTCTTTTCTGCTTGTGGCTGCTTTTTACATCTTTAAAGGGAATTATCAGGGCTACCTTCAGCCCCCTTACCTGCCTATCAACCAGTTAATCCAACCTTTCCTCTAAGGCCATATTTTCATGGTCAGTGGTAGTGCCTGTTGGTCTCTTGGGGTGCCTCTTCAGTTGGTACACATCTGAAACACATCTCCAAGGCTACACTTGGTTTTCCTGATGAGATCTTAGAGCTGTTGATTCCTGGGTGGTACTCCAGCCCTCCCAGGTGTTGTAGGATGTGTGTTTATTCTGCATGATGTGGATGCACGCCATGCTTGTGGGGCACCACTGACGTGATTCATGGTGATACCCTGATCTTTTTCTATTAACTAATTCTTTACCAGCTCCTCCTCAGCTTGCATTTTTCCACTGTCCTTTTGAATGTCATCCGATTTGTTTTCAGCTTGATTTTAGGTTTTTTTCTTGCTTTGCTTTCTTCTCTAAAAATATAAGCTATATAGCCTGAAAATATATGGTTATACTTTATGTAAGGAAATAATAACACTTTGCATGTCACTCTTACCTTTCAACAGATCTAGATAACTGCCTGTCTTCTCTGAGGCTGCATGAAATTGCTGTTAACCACGTGGAATATTCCATCAGGATGGTGCCAATTTCCTCCTGCAGCCTCTCAGAATAGCTGCATTATAATACTGGGTAATTAAGTTGCACTTCTATTGCCCTTTTAACCAAGGGTACCATAACCTTGCTTTAAACTGGAAAGTCACAAGAAAAGCTAAAACCCATGACCTGGCCCAGCAGGATCCCAGTTGAGAAGGTACTGTCATATAGTGATACTGGGACCAGTGCTCTTCTGTGGGGCACATGACATAAATACTACTCTGGTGGGGGAGATAAGGGATGCTCAGGGTAGATGATCAACCCTGGGAAGTGTGGCACACCAGAGTGTTGGCTCTGTGGACTCCAAGGTCTGTGCTTGAATTACTGTGGTCACAAATAGCTGTTTCACTATGGACCTGAGATCAGAGGGGTCTTCCCAGTGATGCGGTGGCTTACAGCACATGCCATACTTTGGTAGATGCTCTTCAGGTGTTTTTGAATGGTTTATGTAATGATTTGGGCTACCATAGCCCTTAATGACCTGTTTGCCACATAAACACATGGGGGCAGAGAAGGGTACAGACTAACAGGCTGCACAGCCCATATGCTGGTGTCCCCCCTTGCTTGCTAAGGGGGGCTTGCTAAGGGGCTGCAGCACTATGGCCAGCAAGGTGAGGGCATAGCAGACAAGGCGGTGTGGGGGTCAGGTTGGGGATGAAACCATGTTTACTGGGGCCTCATTGTCCCAGAAGGGTGCTGAGGTGGGTATTGATCTCTTGCAGGAGAGGACAGCACCACATGAAGAGATGGACACTTAACTCCTGCCTCAGTTTCTCAAGCACGTGCATTTCCCAGGGGTGTGGAGAGGCTTAACTGTTGAGATTAAAACCGCTACAGAAACAGCAAGGACTGGAGTGATGCATCTGCTCAGCAGAATGTGGGGTCTGGCAGGAGGAATAGAAATGGCAGTTTTAATTATAAATGAATTTATAATGCAATTTGCACTTAATATGTCTGGCACAATATTTTTCCGTGGGAACTTCCAGGATGCTGGGCTGAACAAATGGAGTGCAGCTTTCCCTAAGTTGTACTAAGTTGCTCTACACAATTGCATTTGTAATTCAGCAAATTCCTGACCTTTGCTCGGGGAATAAATTTAGGCAGCAAGAGGAACGTACACACAAAGACGCTGTTTGCTTGACATTTCGATGCCATTAATAAACACGAGCCAAAGAATAAAATTCTCACAAATGCAGGTTATTTCAATAATTGGAGCAGCAACGATTCAAATTTAATTGCATATTTACCAGTTAATCATTCCTGTGAAGCTTTCTAAAGAAAGCCACAGAGCCAGACACCAAATTAAAAGTAGTCGGTTGGCTTTTCGTAAGGGACACTGCCTGGAAATAACAGGAAAGGAGAGTTTTATAGTCAGCCTGTAATTTCAGGTTTTCTGGACTCCCCACTGAGTCATTGAATTCCAGATAAGAGGATCAATAAAGTCTAGTTCTTTGCCTCTGAGTTCAAATCCAATTCTGGTTGTGGCTGCTAGTGATGGCTTTTTTTTGGGGGGGTGGGGTGGGTGCACTCTTGACTGCACAAGCGGTCAAATGGCAGATCTTGGGATCATGCATCATTTCAGAGGTCATTCAGTAGAGGTCAGGGACTCTTTGCAGATTGTTTTACTGGCTATCGACCCGCAGAGACATACTTTGGGTTTGCTGATTGTATTCGTTCTCTTCTTCTTTTTTTTATTTTAAATAGATGGAAGGTGGGAAAAAAAAAGCTGTCTATTTTCATCTTGTATCTTTGATCCCTCCCCAAAAGTTAATCTATCATAGAGAGTATCAGAGAAAGATGTTTTATGTAGATCATCTCTCTAGAGCTGGTATAATTCCAGCAGGACGTGGCGAATTTAATTGTTGAATCTACTGACAGTGTCAGCTGGGAAGGAGATGTTTCCCATGCTGCTGGGAAAAGCTGATACGGTTAATAATAAGAAGGAAATGAACAAAAAAAAAATGAACAAGCAACCTCACCTGCTTATAGCATCAGACAAAACAGTGAAGCAGATTGGGAGAAAAAGTGTTTGAATATTGCTCATGGAGCAGCTTGGTCAGTAAATAACTCCATTATCCATACAGAGTTACGAGCAGCAAAGTCAGAAGCCCAGGGGAGGATAAACTTTCTCCTGTGGGCATGGAGTTGGGGCTTGTGTGTGTCATTGCTTGTCCAGCCCCTCCATGACTGGGAATTCTTCCTCAGTTTCCCCTTGCAGCAGATGAAAACAGTGAGGATTCCTGAATTATTTGGAAGCTGCAAAACTGTGTAAAGATTTAAATCCTTTAATATTCTAAGGAGAGTAGCCATGCAAAGTCATTAGTCTGAAGTGTAGCTATAATGTATTTGTTTTGGTGGTTGGACAGTGCCTGTTTAGTCTGATTCCTTCCCCTGCTCTGAGTCTCTCGTGCAAGCACCAAGGAAACGTTACATTTTTCTGGCCAGAAGGCAGGATTCCAAAGCAGCTGATGCTAATGCTGTCATCTTGGTGGTGCCTCTGTATCTTACACCGCGTCCAGACTCTGGTCCCACTGGAAATCTCTGCCGTCACTCAGTGCTGGCAGGATGTGCTGAATACATCATCCTCAGAGTACCAAATGCTTCTGAGGTGATACAAATTTTTATAATGGCTTAAGTCTTAATTTGCTGGCTCCTGCGTGCAGAGAAGCCGATGGCTGGGAGCAGCAAAACCTGGGGCTGGAGGAGACTCTGGCAAGTTTCTAGCTGCAATCCTTTGGTTTTTTGCCTTCGACTTTCTGCTCCTCTCCCCATAACTCATCAGTCCCTTCACAGTAGTCACAAACTGGTTTGGGACCAGTCCAATTATTTATGTTTTGGAGTTACCTGGTAATGTAGCAGCAAGATTTACTGTAAGCTCATGCATCTGAGCGGTGTCAGATCTTAATGACTTTGATAAAAGCCTACATGCAATAGGTGGGAAGGTTGGTGTAGGTAAGGACAGCTGTATTAAACCTCTGTGCTGAATAATCTTGCCTGGACATGCCAGGTCACTAGTCCTGGGAGTGCTCCCAGCCAGGACTGTGTGTTGATGCTCAGAGGGGAAAAAATTTAGAAGTCTTGTCCTGGGCTCTGCTGTTTCACTGACCAAAGCATTCTCCTCTGGGTTAGGTCCGTCCCCAGACTCTCCCAGGGCTTATACGATGTTATGTCAGTGAGGAGCTGTGACAGGTCCTAGTTACTTGAAAAGAAATTAACCAACGCAAATCAATCTTAAAATCAGATTTAGTTCAAGCACTTGCTGCAGACAGTGGGGAGATGGAACACGGGGCACACCTTCAGGTTCATCCACCTTCTAGACACCTCTAATAAATCCCCTTCTGGAAGAGCCTTTCATTATTAGACCCCTCACTTGTAAAGTGAGAACCTTTGTGGCAGAGAGCTGATGCTTTGGGGAGCAGAGGACCAGTGATATGCATAAGTCCATGAAGTTTTCTGGTGACTTGTGTGGGGTGCTTTGGGACATTTTCATGTAGATGGATTATATCTGGAGCTCTGTACTTAGATACATTCATAGAAGCCAGATCCTGATCTGGAGAGTCTACAGCTGCAGAAGCTGCAAAAATTGATGGGTAACTTGTTTATTGCTAGAGGCAGGCAAACAAAAAGTCTTGTATGAAAGACTTCTTGTAAGGGTAATGCTGTAGTTTTGTTGGCAAACGTGGAGCCTTGTAATCGCCTTGTGGATCGAGCCCCTTCAGGCTGATTTTGTTTGGAAACCTCCCCCATTCCTGAACTGTACAGCTCTTTGGACACTTTCCTGGCTGGATGCAGCAATCATCTTTCAATTGCTCAGTGAATAGGCAGCCAACACATAGCTGCCCTGTGCTGGATGCTAACAAGCACAGAGCCTGATCTTGCAAGCTCTCCTAATTGAATTTTGCCTACAGCACAACAGCCAGTCATCTGGCAGGTTTAGACCTAAAATTGTCCCTACATCTCTTTGTGTAACTGTCTGTGGACTGTCACACAGTGATATGACAGATATGAAAATGCGTGCTGTGCAGTGATACCCTTTGCAACTGACTCTGCAGCACGAGAGACAGGCTTGCAGGTAAGGGTAATAAATAAACTCTGGGGTTTATATCCTTCATGGAAAAGTCTGGTGGGGTTCAGTAGGGATAAAAGCAATTTTGAAGCTAGGTGACACTAACTTCTGCAGCAAATTTGTTCTTTGTATGTTGTTTCTAGATCACCCTAAAGAAGAACTAGTTCTCAGTATAAAAAGTATTGCATGATAGGTATGATATAGAATGTCAATGGGCACACTCTGCTGAAGGCAGCCAGTGGCTCTGCTGCAGGATCACAGGAGCTTGGAGCAGAAGCTGGATGCCTCTACAGCCCACAGGGATTTGCTGTACGGCAACTCATGGTTTGAAGATTTAATCTGGGCCAGTATAAAATTATCCAAGAGATCAAAGCTTTGACTTCCCCTCCCTTTCAAACACCAGTTTATTTCTTGTGAGCTGTAGTCACTCTACTAATGCACAGAGCCAAACACCTAAAAGGCCTCCGGAGTGCGTCATCTGTTGGGTTTTAGGTTTCCTTAGGGGAGAGATTGTCTTTTCATTGTCTCAGACAGTGCCTGTTGTGTTCTTGGCACAAAACAGATGGTGGCTACTATGAGAACACAGCCTGCGAGTTTCTGTCCACAGAGTGACCTGATTTCAGTAAAGTTTTCTGCTGGCAGGTCCCAGGGCTTGACTTCATAATGTTTGTTTTCATCACTTATTCAACAGAATGCCTGATCTGGAAAACTCTGCACACACCAGGTTCTGTCAAAACCACCTATGCAAAAATGGTTAGGTTTTGCTCGTATAGTATAAATGAGGTTGAAACACCTAAGCTAATAATCTGACATACGTAACAACACAGGTTCCTGCCCCTCTAATTTTAGCACACGGAGCTGCTCCCCAGGAGCTCACAGTAGGTGATGTCATTTCCTTACAGTCTTTAGGTCACACTGCCCAGTTTTTATAATTCATACCAAGCTGGGCTTCTAGAAGCATCCAAGTATTTGGCCTGAAAACCCCTCTAAAAGGTCTTTCTCATAATGCAGTTGTTTTTCATTAAATATTCCTACCCAAAGTAGCACTGATGAGAAAACTGACAGGGAAAAAGAGCTGCTTTGGTGTTGCTTGTAATTAAACAGTGACATGGACGGCACAGCTATTGCAAAGTGCAATCCCACTGCTTTAATCCACTCTGGCTTTGAATCTGTTTTAGAGTAAATCAACAAAAGCCAAAATAAACTCTTTAATTAAGAGCTTCTAACACTACTGCTTCAGTGTGTTGCATCTGACAGCCCTGTGGGCCTCAGCCTTGCTCTGGAGGGGGTCTGATCTACTTCCAGCTGTCATTTGGTTCCTTTTGGAGTGCCGGTCTCCTCCCAGGAGTTCCCAGCTGTCCCAGACCTGCCCATCTCATTGCATGTATGATTGTCCAGCAGCTTCTGGTGGTCAGGATGAACTGGGTCAGGGAAAAAACCCAACAGAAAACCAAAGCACTAAACCAAGCTGAAATGTTTTTCTATTTTTATGCTAATCCAGGTCACTTGACTAAACCAGGTTTAGGCACTGCTTACATTGCTGGTGGATGGGAGGGTCATCTTTAGAGGGAGTAAAGGGTGGGGTTAAGAGGAGAGTGATGTTTACTGCAGGTGACTATGACCAGACCCAAAGGCTGAGAGTGGCACTGGGCACCTGGTGAGATGTTCTCCCTGGGCTAGCCATGGTGGTGGTCTGGATCTATGTCCCAGCTCCCTTTGAGGTTTGCATCTACCGTCACTGCAGCAGTTTGTGCCTGGGGGCAGATGAGCTCTGGAGACAGCAATGCTGTTCTGTTGTCCATGTGTTGCTGCTGAGGTTGGCCTGGTCCCCCTCTCTGACATAACCAGGTGGTGGTTGTCTGAAGTAGATTTTGACCTTTTCTGCTTGATGAGGAAGTAATCTGGTGAGCAACTGGGAACTGTAATCTCTGCTGCCAGGGCCATTATATGCAGCAGAGGTCAGCTTTGAATTGCTTTAAAACCCAGTTGAGGTTCTACCTGTTGAAAATTTCTCTGCTCCTTGCCTGTTTTATCTGTTGTTCACTTCCTAACCTTTCCTTCCTCAATTCAACAGTTGTTCTGTCTTGCCTTGAGCATGGCTTTGCTCTTCTTCTGGGGTTTGGAAGGAAGCTCCAGAGCATTGCTGGGAGACCATTACTCCTTGACCCAAGTAGTTTCCCTGCAAAGGAAACTCTTTGGCTCATTCTGCCATGATTACCAGACTCCCGATTGTACTTAAGTCATTCTATTTAAGAGCATATGCAAACCTGAGCATCTCTCTTAACGACAGCCCTCCTGAACGTATGAACCACGAGACTGCTTTCTGTTAATTTTGAGTGTCTCTCTTGGTAAGAATGCAGATGCTGCTTTGACATCTTTGGGGAAAGGAGGAGTCTTTTCTACTTTTTGAGTAAATACAGACATGCTCTCTGTGCATCTGCTTTGGAAAGTCACTGTGATCTTTGATTTCCCAGGAAGAACATAAACTTGGGACAACGTAGGATCTCTCTATGTTAGATGGCAGAATGGCAGCAGGTCCACTGGGGCATGGCAGAAGTTAGTATTTGGGGTTTTTTCTCTCGTGAAAGGAAGAAGAGATGCAGGGTTATCTGAGCAGAGCAGCCATGTCTTGGAGTGAGATTTAAAAACAGGATTTGGGCAGTAAATACAGGCTTCGTACTAGTTATTAAAGCAAACACAGAGTAGCAGAGATAAGCCGGCTGCATTTATTCATGGATAAGAAAGTAATATAGAGGGACATGGAAATACTTTGTCAGAGGAGATCTGGGAGTGCTGTTTAATTGCAATTGCCGTGTGGGAGCTGGACCTCATTTATGAGGTGCTACATAAACATGGGCCAAAGACCTTGAGGCTTCTTTTGTCCGTGATCAAGGACTCAGACTCGAGTGACTACTACATAATAAGTTGCTGCTCCTTATCCTCTGGTGCCTGTCCATGTATTTGCTTTTAGCTGTAGCAAACATGGACTAATTCAGCTTAGTTTAGAGACACGTGTGAAGTCTAATTGCCTCACTTGTCCTGGAGGTCTGGAGTGCACACATAGACCATTGCTGGAGCCTGGAGAAGACTTGGCAAGTACAGAAATTGGATCACAACCCCTTTGAGATATGGCAGGTTGGTGCAAGGCAAGAGTGATGCTATTTAATTAACACCAGCTGCCAGATCCCTGCCAGGACAGTCCCTCTGCCCTGGGACATAAAAGACTTTCACGGAGAGAGTAATGTAGGCTCTGAAAGGTTTTACCAGGAGCTTTCCCTGCCTAAGAGGCAGTACAGGAGAAGCTGGTCAGTCAAAGAAGAGTTTCAGAAAGGAACATGTCCCAGGCACAGGCACAGTGCTTCTCTGTCAGTGACTGATTTGGCCACTAAGAGAGTAAGCTGTAGCAAACATCTTCTTTCCTCCTGCATTTATGAAGCTAAATCATTAGTCCTGAGAGACCAAGGAAAACAACCTCAAACAAGGCAATCTTTTTGTTGTCCTGAGTTAATTTCTCCTACTTAGGATGTTCAGAAGGAGAACCAGAAGTGGAGGCAAGTGGTTAAGGAGGAAGCTTTGAGCTGAGGTTTAGGCAATCTTTGGACTACTGCTGCAGTAAAATACACATCTGTCTTCATATAGAATGCTCCAAGCCATTGCCCTTGACTTACCAGGGGTGCACAGAGGTGGAAGAGTGGAATGTCTTTGGGCTCTTTTCACTTCCATGGAGTTGCAGACCCGGTGGCATGGTGGGAAGGGATTTCTGTACACTCTCTAGGTGAGCTGTGACTGGGCATGCTATGGAAAATAAATTCAGATTGTCCTTGATAGGTACCTAGTTCAGAGCTTCTACCTCTCAGGCCCTGGCTTCTCTTTCAACCTTGATTCCTAGGCCAAGTGGTGTGTCTGATTTGACCGTTGTAACCTCTGTCAAGTAGGAAGGACTGAGTTCAAGCCCAGGTTTTCTCCTGGCTCACAGGAGACGATGCGCAAGTCATATTGCCACAGCCTTTACACTGGAATGAAATGCTAAGATTTCTAAGAATCAATTAGTGGATGTTGGTAAAATCCCAATATGTGTTAAAGACCATTTGTATGGTTATTACTGTCTGGTTGCTTTCTTTGTGGCAGTGCCTCAGAGCTCTGTTGTAAGCTAAAGCATCATTGTGCCAGATGCTCTGTAAGCAAAGAACAAAAAGGCAGCCTTGCAACAAAGGTATCTGTGTAAAGATAGGTGTGCTTTGAAGGGATACAGAGGCCATGAGATGTACCCTTGTCAGTCTTCTGTATTTCATGTAGATGCCGAAGGAAGCAGTTCTTGACTGTTAGGATATAAACAGCAAGCTGTCAATCTTTATTTGATTTAATGTGTCTTTGGAGCACTCAGTTTAACACTCGGGTGCATATGTAGATCGTTCTGAAGTGGGCTGTTAAACTGATATTCTTAATAAGGTCAACAGTCTTAGTGTAATAAGACAGCAGTATAAATGAAAAATGCTCCTCTGAAATGGTCTTCATTTTCTTGTCACGTCATATGTCCCAATCACTCAGGGTTTTTTCAGTTTCATCTCACCAAAAAAAAAAAAATTATAATAAAAGGCAGCACAAAAGAGAACAGTTTCTCTTGGAAACTGAAAAGGTTGTGTAGGAAAATACATACAAGCTTTTCTTGGTTCTGCCAGTGTAGTTTCAATGCAAGACAGAATTTCAATGTATTTAGAATGTTGTCTCACCTCATTATAGATGTAGTCCTATTTCTGGCCCCAAACCTTCTTGGGGTACCTCCAGTGGAGTGACAGTCGGTAAATTAGGATGGCTGTAACAGCATCAGTGAGATGTTTTTTACAAAGAACACAGTGTCAGGTCTGTTCCCTTCTGAAAGCACCTGCCCCAGTCTTGGAAAGATATACCAAATACTTGAGGCATTTTCAGCTTTTGGGATTGATGGAAACAGCTGGGAGAATGTGCAGAAATAACATCCAGTTTGGCTGAGGTGAATGCTCACTGAATGCCTCTTCCACGTGTGGAGAGGGCAGTGATGTGGGGAAGTGTCTCATCTGCTGCCATCACCATCGGCTGCTTTGTCTGCTTCAGAGTCCCACCTAGAGATGCTCCACAGATCTGTCAAAGCTCAGAATAATATCTGGGCTCCCTAACATTTTCTTCCTGTCTTATAGCCATCTCAGTCTCCCTCTGATATGTCTTTTAATAAAGTAATTAAGTCTGAAAGGGGAGAAATAGCTAACAATTTCGAAGTGAAGGATGACTCGTCTAGGACAGCATGGACAGAGGACCAGAGGGACTGATCCGAGGATACCGCTTCAGCTGCTGTCTCCTGAAAGGGAGGGAGGAACACAAGCCAAAAAGTTTACTTTGGATTCTCCTGAACACTAAAAGTGTGAAGATGTTGATGTACTTTAGAACCTAGAACTGAGGACTTTACATAATTAATACCGTGTTTTTCTGTTGCCTTCATGTATTCATCTTGTTACCACCAGCTGATGCTGAAGATCACATGCAAATAAGATGAAACCCTAGCTGCTGTACTTCAGCAGGATTTATTTTTATGAGTAGATCAATTTTAATGAAGCTGGTGTTTTGCACTGACCCATCGCTGGTTATCACTTGCCTTTCCTGCATTTCAATGTGCTGCTGCTTAGGGATGAGGCTGTTTAATTGATCTCCAGTTGCTCTTCACTGTTTCTGTAACATTCAGCAATGTCTATTACAAATATTTCTTACCACTAAAGGACTGGCAGCTGTAGGAGATTAGGGAACTGGGCTGGCATGAAAAGAAACAAGGGGTGGAGCGGAGGCATGCCTGGTACTTGTGGTTTCTTTCAAGTCCTTTTTAGGTGGAAAGCTGATTTCTCTCTCCTTTTTAGTACTGCCCTTCAAGTTGAAATGGAGGACTGACAATAGAGAAATAAATGATTGCACTGGAGAAATGGTCTTACCCATTTGTGATTTGCCCTTGTGCCAGTGCCCTTAACTCATTAACCAGGGGACTGACTAAAATGGCTCCTCTGAATCACTGAAATCACATTTAAGATAGCAGCTTGATTCTTCTCCTTTGTCCCTTGCCTGTTGCCACCTTCCCTTGGACGCTGGCTTTAACCTGTGGTGCTGGAACTGTCTGCATGTGCGTGGCAGCCTTGCTTGTTTGCTGTGAGCCCCAGCTGTGTCCTGGCACCACCGTGCTGAGCAGCAGTAAATAACAGGTAGGAGAAAGTGGCTTTGGAGAAATGGTGAGAGGCAGCTCTTTAAAGCACCCTGTAGCCACAGCACAAAGTGCTTTTTCCCATACAGGGAGCTCATCTTGCCCCAGCTGGGTGCTGGGGCTTGCTCAGGGATGAGGGCTTGGCAATGCTAGCACACTGTGCTGTGGGGAGCTTGGGCATGGGCTCAGCTTATGCACTGGGGCTGGAGGTGCAGGATGAGCCCAGGCATGGGCCATCTCTGTGGGGTGGGAGTACAGGTGTGAGGCTGGCCTAGTCAAGGTCAGGCACTTAATGCAGGTGCTCCAGGTACATGCCTGGGGTGGATTCAGGCCCCCATTACCAAAAAACTTAATAGTCAGAGAGTGGGATAAGCCCCCCGTGGCCAATGTCACAGGAGGAATTGTGTGAAGGGAGGCTGGGGCTGTCTTGTTTGCAAAGGAGCTGAGCAAAACAGGGTGGGAGAAGGGTGTGGAGATACTGCGTGCTGCTGCCAAAGGTCATCTTGGTGTCCTTTACTTCCTCCTAGCACAGGAACAGGGGAAATGCAGTGAACACAGAGAGTAACAAATCTAACAGGAGTGGAAGGAGGTGTTTGTCAGCTCTGCTTACAGTGGACCTTCACCGAGGCCAGGAGCGTAGTGTTGTCCAAAAAACCAGACACCCACATGGATGATGAAATTCCCTGTTTCAGGGCAGATAAAGATGATTTGAAGTTTGTGTGTATCCTATTTCATAGGAAGCATGAATGAGGCCAGATGCTTCCCTCTGCAGAGGGTTAGTCAGGTTTGGGGCTTTCCAAACAGCTTCCCATCCCGTCCCACCTCTGTGAGCTGCTGTGGGGGTCAGTTGCTGCCCTGGGTGGGTAGAGACACACGAGGTTTCTGCTGAGAGTAAGGTTAATGCACTAGGCTGTGTCACCTCATTAGGTGAAAATCTAATAGCTTTCTGTAGGTGCAGAGCCAGGCTGAATATGACCTCAAAATGTTTAAAAGCATCACTCCTTTTAAACCTTCCAGCAAGGCTTGCTTACTGTGTCAGCTTTTTTTTAGTGGCCACCACAGCTCTTGAAGACAACCACGTCTGCAGCCTGGCTCAGGACAATAGTGTTTGTGACAGGCACTGGTCTGCAGCACCTGTTTTGGCTAGTGAATCCGGCTGTGCGATCCCTCAGGACACCATCAAGCCCTTAAAAAAGTGAGGCTATTATTATTTTAACACTTATTTTGTGATCCAGATGGGCAGACACAGGTTTCAGCAGCTCTGGGCCTCTCACCTGGGGCTCAGTGCAGCGGGACCTCCCTTCCTGGAGGTGCTCAGGGTGGGTTGGAGGAGCAGTGTGCTTCCCACTCTGCTCCATGCTAAGACTGGACAGAGTTTCCTGGGCTGGACCCTGCAATCCCTGGACAGGCAGAGTGAGCTGGCCTCCTCCTCACCTGTGGCAGGTGCTGGTGGCACAGGGGGGATACATGACAGCTTTTGATGGATGAAATCTTATTTTTCAAAGCATGGGTTCATGTAAAAAGTTTCAGGCTATTTGGTTTGGAGAAAAATTTTTTTTTTTCCTCCTGCTCCAGTTTTCTCTCTTTTCCTTTATCTTTTCTGCCTTTACAGCCTCCAGGCCTGTGGAGGGCTGGAAGCCACCAAAAGCTTTGAGTTGGTGCTGGGGCTGTGTTTGAAGCTGCAGGAAGGAAACCTTGCCTCAGCCTGTCCCTCCAGCAGCCGTCCCCTGTGGGCACCTCAGACAGATGGGCGATGCCTAAACAGCAGCTTTGTGTTAATTGAGTTAAAAATCAGCACAATTTTGTAGAAGAACCCAGGCTTCCTTAGCTCTGGAACATCTTTCCTTTTATTTCTCACCCTTTCTTCATATTTTGCATGTTTCTATTGGAAAGGAAAAGAAAATAAAGCAAAACTCTGTTGGCTTTTTTTTTTTTAAGGAAAAATATTTCCTTTTTCGAAGTGAAGGAAAAAAGCCAATGTTTCCACTAACTTTGAATAGTGTGACTTAGTCACTTCCAGAGAACTTTTAGCATTCTTTTGAACTGTCATAACTTTTATTTGGTTGAGCCAGGAAAGAGTAATCTTAGTTCTGTCCCTTGATAAATCTGCCAGGGTGGTTTCCATTATTTTCTCTCCTTGATAGAAGCGATTGGCGTGTTCTTTATGGCCTGGGAAGCCTCAGCTGCCACAAAGGGCTACAATCTGATGGGATGTCAAACTGCGTGGCACTTTTTAAGCTCCTGTGACTGGCAGCATCTGTGCATTTGCAACGACATCTCTAAATCCATCCAGGATACAAAAGTACTCTAAAATTGTAGCCTTTGTGTGTGTATGATCTGTATGTTTTATTTATAAAGCTTTTAGAGATAGCAGCTTGTTCTCTAATTTATTTTGGGTTGGTGAGGAGGAGGAAATCTCATTGGCAAGATAGGGAATTTGCAATCTGAATGTAAAAGGAATGTGGAAAAAAAAAAGAGAAAAAAGAGTCCAAGGTTCTGGGACATGTTTGCATGAATAATAATGCTTCCAAAATGATAATGGATTGTGTGTCATCCATTTGTAGAACTGTAGAAGCTGCTATGATAAATAAAGCGAAACGTCAAATTTTAAACAGCATGGGGCCTGTGTGTGTCACTCATCAGATACAATTAAACAAGAGGAATAATTGCCTGCCTGCTAAGTGAAAAGTTGCAATGTCACAGTGCCATACTCGCCTTTCCTTTGTACAAAGGACAGCTGCTGTGGACACCTGGTGAAGGACCTGTCCATGTTTGGTGGGGAGTTATGAAGTTGAAGATGGGTGGATGTTTGCCAGGCTCTTTGAGGAGCCAAAGCTGTGCTCTTCTGATTCAGGGTTTAGGACCTCACTTATTTGTAGGGGCTTCACCATGACTGGTGCAGCTGGGCGTGTAAGTTCCTTGCAGCACTATGCCTGCGATCGGTTTTGAGGCACAAACCCACCGTTTCTTTGAAGCAGCCCCGTACACCTCACTGGGGCTGTGCCTTGGGTTCTTCCCTACCTGCCAGCACAGTCTTTTGCTCTTGGAGGATGTCCCAGTGCAGCAGAGGAAGAGCTGCCTGAAGACATGGCCCCAGCTCTGGGGAACCTCTGCTAGTGACATTGCTTTTGCACAGCTTAGAGATGGATCTGGACCTGCTAGAGGAGACTGGAGCCTGCCTTGAGGGGAGAGATGCAGACTAGCTGTTCTCTGAGGTCGCTGCCATGTCTGTTTCTGTACTGCACCAGGGTATGACTGGTGCTGTCTGGAGACAGCACTCACCTTAGGGGTGGGGTGGGTGGACCAGTTTCTGTAGGCGCTGGAAATGCAGCAGAGCCTCCTCTTTTTTTTTTTTTTAAATTCAGCTCTGGCCTGTTTCTCTTTGCTGCTTTTTGTTTCCAGTTGCTGGTGTGTGTTGGAGCTAAAATAAGAACTTCTAATTGCTGTCTACTCATTAACTAATTATAGGCAACTCCTTAGAGGCAGAGCATGGACAAGTGCACACTAGCCATTCCAGGTTGCAATGTCTGCAAATACTTTACTGGAAGCAAAAATTTCCATGAAATTACTTGAAAATGGCTTTTGGGATCCTAGATGTTCTAGTCAAATTTGAGGGAAAATGCCTTTTTTTTTCTTCCCCCCTTTGACCAAGTATTTCGGGTAGTTGTTGCTTCTAAGTCTTCCTGTGCAGATGTAGAGTGCTTTCTGTTCTGTGTCTATCTCAAACTCAGGTTTATGTGATAAAAAGGTTTCAAACAGCATGAAAGTCTGGCAAAAAATATGTAACAATTGCAAGGCTGGAATTCTGCTTTTGCCATTCAGGATTTTGAAATCAACTTTTCTGTTTGAGGAGTGTTGGGCTCCCTCTTTTTGGATACTGAAAGTTCCCATTTACCTTCAGCTATGTAGTCACCTAATAGCCAGAGTTGTGTTGGTCTAGCAGAGGGTATTAGCACTCATATATTTTACTGATAAGTTTATTAAAGTATGAAGAAATCTTATCCGTTGGCTTTCATAAGACTGTGCTGTTCTGCAAGGTGCATGAATGGATAACATTAACTCCTCATCGTAACTTTGGTAGCATGCTCAGAAGCCAGGCTGAGCGTGGACAGGACAGTCATTTAATGTTATTTTCCTCTCTTGAGTGTTCTTTTTAGATTGAAACTCCCTGGAGCATCAGTTTCTTGTGTTTGGCAGACAGTGCTCACAGTGCTTCTAGATTCTATCAGGACACGAAAATACAACAGGTGAGAACGTATGCTGGACTGCCACTGGAGATTAGGCTTGTGATGTTAATGGGAGTAACCACAGTGTTATGGTACCTCATGCTGAGGCAGTTTTACATCACTGAAATATGTTCTTGACAGGAAAGCATTGCTGGGGAGCTGAGTTGTTTACTTCAACATCTTGCCTGGGTGTTAGGAGGAAGAAAACAAAAGTGGTGGTGAGGGCTGAGCCAGTGCACATCCTTTGGTCCTTTTGCCTTCCAGATGTTGCCACCGTAGCTGGAAAGATGATGCTGCTGCCGCCCAAAAACTAGGAGCAGATTCTTGCTCTACTGAACTGAGAAGCATCCTGACCCAGAGCAGGATGGTTCCCCTGGATCCACCCCCACAGCGGACTCGCTGCACACGTATGACTCTGGGGCTCTGGTTGGCCTGCCAGGAGTGCCAGCGATTTTGCTCGCAGTGCTTATCAGCCCAGTATCTGGCTTTTAGTGTACAAGTGCAAACATCTCAAATGTAGATAGAGCCAGTAGCTTTAAAGGTCAACACAGAGGCCTTCTGTATACACAGTACAGGGGCCATCTGTGTTAGAGAGTTCTTGTAAAATTAGAGGGTGGAAAAATGGGCATTAGCACAGGAGCAAATGGATTTGCTGGACTGCACTTAGTAAAACAGTAAAGATGAAATTTGCATCTGAGTGGTGCCAAGCTATCCTGGGGCACGGCATTGTGTGCTGTCAGGCTGTTCTTCATCTGACAGCCCTGTGTCCCCTTCTTCCTCATATACAGTATGCATGGGGATTTGCCCAAGCTGTCATGAGCTCTGAGCTGACCAGGGTCTGTGTGGTTTGTATGCAGCTTGGACCATGGGTTCATGTCTGTTGGCTGATCGAGTCATGGCAATTGGTCTTACTTAAGAGGAGTCTTCTTTTGATCTTATGATCCTTGGGGACTGCTGAGCTGGATGTAGCTGTGATTTGGCCAAAGGCCCTGAAGTGTCTGGACCCTCCTAGGTAAATTTATGGGAAGATGAGGATAAACCCCTTGGCCTGATCCTGGCTGCCTATGCACTGGCTGCACTTACTGTGCTCATGTGTAGCCTTTCTGTGCATGGCTAGAAGTTGGACTGTTCTACACAAGATTTTAGGCTGGTTTCCTACAGCAGTGAAGCTTAGGGTTGCAGTCAGTATGGGGGCATCCCTCTCTCTGTTTGGAGAGAAGCAGCTCTCCATGCATGCAAAAGCCAGCTGCAGCAAAATTTTACAGAAGGACAGTGGTCTCAGAGATTTGATGTCCTGGCAGCTAGGTATGGGAGAGTCACTCTGCTATGCCCCCATGAGGGTAAGACTGCATTGAGAGCTCAGCCCTATTAGATACCCAAGAGTTCATGCACAAGGGTGTGGTTTTGAGTTATCAACCTAGCAGAGAGCTTCAGTTTGGACTTCATGTGGTTAAGCCACGAGGGAATCCTGACATAGCACAGAAACAAAACTCTGCTGGTTTGGGGGATTTGCTTTGTTTTGTTTTTCTTCCTTATGCTGAGACAAGTGAAGATGCCAGTGGTAACGTGTGCTGGATCCTGGTGGAGCTCAGGCTGTCTGTGCTGAGGACAGTGGGCAGGCAAACGCTGGTCCTGCCCTGGAGGGTGGTGGGACTGGAGCTCGGTGCACAAGCAGCAGTGGAGCACCTGATGGAGGTGCCAGAAGTCTTAGAGAGGAGCCTAGGCCCTCTGGATTTTCAGAAAGCTCAGGTTGGATTGCCTTGTGTGTTGGTTTGTGGTGTTTTTTTCCCCTTGGAAAAGATTGCTGTCACTTGCTTCTTTCTCCTTGCTGCTCTTGTTGTTTGTAGCCCTTTTAATATCCACCAAACCTAATAAATATTCCTTTTTTTTCTTGGTGAACCTTATTTTCTCTTTTGCAAACAAAGCTGAGATCATTTCCATGATCCTTTAGTCCATTATAGCCCTGTGAAGACTTGCATTGCACAACCCAAGAGGGCATCAAGCAGCAAACATGGTAAGTTGGGAACATCAGAGGGGAGAGGACACTGGGCATTGTGGGTCACCCAGCAGAGCATGCAACCATGGTCTCAAACTAACCAGAGCATGTGAGGCACAGGCTATGCCAGCTTCAGGATTTTAGGCTGGCTTCAGGAAAGACCACTCCAGGTCTAAACTTGGGGTGGTTTGGGCAGGTGGTACCCAACTCCAGTCTAACTACTGCAGGTAAAAAGCACTCAAAATTTGAGGAACTTAAAACTTGTGGAGTGAATCTGTGCCAAACCCTTGGGGTTATTTTGCTCCTGTGACTTCTGTGTTCTTATAGGAGCTCTTAAGACAGATTTACTGAATTGACAGAGCAGGGTCTTTGTCAATGTTACAGAAGAGGATTTAAGTACCTGAATCACACTGATACTTTCCAAATCTTAATCCTTGTCGCTCTCTGGTTTTGATACACTTGGTCCTTGGAAAACTACTTTTTTTGGAAAAAAAAAAAGTTTGTGAAAGGCCCTTTTTTCTGCAAAAGGGGCTGGAAGTGAGAGGAAAAGAAAGTCATAAAAAATTGACAAACTCTGTTCTTCATGCTACCCCTACATGGCTCTATAGACTGCATTTTCACAGAATTTTTAAATTCTGGAAGTTTGAAAGTTTTGTGGCACACTGGGAATAGCCACACTTTCTTCATCAGAGGAACCCAAACGGATGTGCTTCTCCTCTTGATGTTGCCAGTGATATTCAGGAACTGATGACATGTAATATGGATGCTAGGTGATGGGGGAAGCAGGGGCTGGGGATCTGGGCTAGAGAGCTGAGCACCTGCTCCTGGCAGCAAGTGTTCTCCAAGACCTGGTCCTGTGTCGGGGTGGGGGGACAGACGGACAGGGTTTCACCACAGACAGAGTGAACTTGGCTTTGTTGTAAGTAAAGAGGACAGTAAGAGGGAAGCTGAGAGACACCACCCTCATCGTGCCTTTCAGCCATTATAAATGCTTTCCTCTGGCTTGGGTGAAGGAAGGTTTGGAACAGTTTTTATTCATGAGGCTCTACCAACCCCTGTGTGGTTTGCTGTGTGTACATCCCACAGTGCACATGTCAGGGAACACAGCACTTTTTCTTTTTTATTTTTTTTTAATTTCATGGAGATCAAACAAAGTCCTATTTGAAACACTGTGTGAAGATGAAGGTTTTTCAAAATTAAAGACCTGGATTAGGTGTGGGTTTTCATGTCACGTCATCTCTCCAAATGTTTTCATGTCAGCAGAAAAAACAAGAGCAAGGCTTTCTGACCTTGAAAAGAAATGCCCGAGGGAAAGTCTCCTTCATGCAATTTTTAATACTCTTCTTAGCCACTTTTTATTTTTTTCCAAACCGCTGTAGCACGATACAGGTTTGAACTAATGAATGTCACACTCATATGGGGCAGTTCCAAAAATGAAAGACCTTGAGTGACTGAACGCTATTATTGCCCTGTGCAAAGATGTTATCAACATCACCTACATTTCTGACTTTCAAGTGTCTTGGTATCTTATAGTTAGTCTGTCTGATGCATGAGAGACGCACTCCAGATTTAGTTTCAAAGCCACGACATAAAACTTTACTCAAAAAAAGTACATAAAAGGGAGCATTATATGCTGATCATTTTTTCATTACAATCTTCATTTGTCCGATCTCTTCAAAGTGGTATCGCGAAAGGCTGTTCTCAGCAGCAATCTTCCTCCCTCACACTGAGGGAATAGGGGATCATTTTTAGATCCCTTCAAAACCCATTTTGTTTGCAGGTCTTTGGAAGGCATGGATGAGATTGTCTTCATGGTAAAACCTTGGCTGTGTTTTGTACCTTTAGCAAGGCCACCCCCTCAGTCATACCACTTCTTTCCTGGAGGGGGAAGACCTCCTTTCTTCCAAACATCCCCCACAGCGGATGTGTGAACTGTTGGAGGGAGGCAACAGACACGAGTTCT
This sequence comes from Porphyrio hochstetteri, assembly GCA_020800305.1. Taxonomy (NCBI): domain Eukaryota; kingdom Metazoa; phylum Chordata; class Aves; order Gruiformes; family Rallidae; genus Porphyrio; species Porphyrio hochstetteri. The sequence goes on from CM036907.1 coordinate 109,958,142, forward strand.
TGCACCGTGTGGATTATGATGGTCTTTCTCAGATGATATGTTTAACTCAGGCAAAACAATTTGATACTGATCAATGGGGATCTATTGTCATCAAGGCAGGTGGCAGGGATTGAGTTGGGTCCCTGCTGAAATGAGTGATAAAATATTCCCTGGTTTCAGTGAAGGCAGCTTTATCCCTCTCTGTAGGAGGAGGTAGGGTTTGCTTTTCAAATGTAGCAGGCTCCCAACAGCAGGCAGCAGATTGACACTGGGGAAGTTTAGTCCTGCTTCTGCCACTAGCTTTCTGGGGCATTGAAATTATGTTTCAGTACTTCTGTCTCAGTTTCCCCAGCAAAAGCATTTCTCAGTGCTCAGATTCAGCCACAATTGCTAATTCCCAGACTTACACCTTCCCCAACTCATGGTAAGTTTTTGCCTTTGCTCCTGTTTTTCTTTAAAGACCGTTGCACTGGCTGTGCCTCTTTTCCTGTCTTATGTATTTCCCTGGCCAGCTTTTGTCTTGAAGGTGTGCAGAACTTCTCCATACTAAAATTAATTCCCCTTCTTTGTATCCCTTCCCCTGCCACTTCTCAGGCTAGCAAAGCTTTTCATGATTTTCAGCTGGGGCCTTACAAGCTGGAAGAATGCATGTCCCACCTGAAAGCTGCTGAAGTGAAGGGGGGTGTGTGTGTGTGTGTGGTGTGTTTTATAGGAGTGGATCTTAGAACGTGGCATTCCCAGGTTAAAAGTGATCTCAGTTCAGTGATGCTGAGGCACGTACCAGTGGGAGGGAGCTGGGCAGGTATTTTGGTGAGCTGGAGTGTGATCCCCGTGTGCTTGTGGCAGTGGAGGTGAGAGCTTGCCGAGCGCAGTGAAGTGTGTCTCATCTGGTGCAGATGCTTCTGCGGCAGTTTGAGCTCCTCAGTTTGAATTTGCTTCAGTGGCTTAGCCTGGCATTCTAAGGGATGTGCACGAATTACAAACCCATGCATTTGCACTACAGAAGAATAAGATCTGAGTTGTTTTGCCTATTAGACACACATAGATGACAAGGGACAATAACAACAGCAACACCAAGGATTTTGTAGTCATGAATCTCCTCTTGCCTTAGGAGAAGAGACTTTTAACCTACTTCAGCAAGTGAAAACAAGCAGTGCATGAGCTTTATTTATGTTCCCTGTGCTGTCTGATCCTTACATGCTGTCTGTGGTCTCGTATGGTGTAGCCTGACAAGTAATGAGAGCATGGTGTAGGACACGCATGGGCTTTTGGTTGGCAGGGGGTTAGTCCGAGGAGATGGAGCTTAGCAGAAAGCCACACCCAGGCCAGTCCCTTCTTGGAGATGCTGGTGGGATCCATAGCCCAGAGATGCACAGAAGGTCCCTCCAGCCATGTGGTCTCCAACTGTTGCAGCAGGAACCAGGGAAGCTGCTCTCTGAGCTGGAGGGAGATGTTACTCTTTTCCCTTCTCAGTGGTGTTAGTCTTCCCAAAAAGCTGGACCAATAAAATACCTGTGCCATGAGACTAGTGAACTTGGTGCAGGGCTGCTGTTGTGCTGGGTCCCCAAGTGAGTGCTTCGCAGTCTCATTTCTGCGGAACAGCGGTGTCTCTTCTACCATGGAGAAAAGAAAGGGCCTTAGATTTGTCTTGGCAGCATCTCCTGTAGCAGCCAATGGGTGGTTATTGTCAAACCTCAGCAGCTACAGCCCCATTTTCTTTGTATGGCTGCCCAGCATGATGTCCCGGGGAGGCCTGGCAGGGTTGAGAAGTTTTCCACCAGCTATTCCCTGAAACTATTTGCAGTTGGAACTAGAAAAGTGAATTAAAACAATCGATCATGACAACTATGTAAAGTGGAGCTTTTTTGTGGTTGCCAAGGTGGTTTTGTGATGTGAGTCCTGGGCTTTCAGTTCCCTTTCCTCCCTCTCTGCAGCCTTCCTACATCCTGCTGCCCCAGTCTGGCATCAGTAATGGTCCAGCCTGGAACAGGCTGTAAGTATTTAAGCAGAACTGATACGAAAGGTGAAGGCTCTGGCCAATGAAGAAGCACTAGGAAGAGTTGGCTGTTCCCTTTAGACTGCACTACCAAGGACACGCTCCTGTCCCACGCACTGGCTGAACGCTTGCAGACATCTTGGTCCTCATTGACTTCACCAGGGTTTGTGTTTTCACTTCAGTGCTCTTGGTGACCAACAGTTCGGAGGGGTCTCTCTGCAGACATGGAGTTTCTGTCATTTTGTTGGTTTCCATCAACAAAGTTGTCTAAAGAGAAAATAGAAATTGCTGGAAAAAAAGAAGTGCAAAGTCTAGTTTGGTTGTATCTTTCTTCCTTTTCCTATAGTTTTCTCCTGAAATAGCTCTAGCAAAAATTTAATCTTAGCCTGCACAAGCTACTGTTTTGAGTAGAAACTATAACCCAGCAGAGAGGAAAAAAATTATCCAATAATCCTGTTTCAAAATAGATGCACAGACTGGTTGTGCCTGGCTTATTTTAGACTGTGTTTTTCAACACATTTGGCAATGGCAAAAGAAAACACGATCTAGAATTCTATGAAGATTGTTTTCATCAGAACATTTATCATATATTTTAAATTTACCAGGAAGAAAAACAGTCTTTGTTTCTTTCATTAAATTGAAAGTCCAGGCTAGAAATAAATAATACTGTCTGAAATGAAAAAAAAAATAATTGAATGGTTAAAGGACTTCTCTATCAGGAAGAATGTTTTCCAGCATACAGAATGATACCTACCTTTTTTTAATAAGATAGGAAAAACGTTACATACTCTCATGTTAAAAATTCCTATATTTGCAAATATATTTATGCAAATGTATTTTCTTCACCAAATTACCTATGCTAAGAATTTGGTTATTTTGGCTCTGCTCTCCTGTGCCTCACCATTCCAGTTGAGATGCTCAAGAACTCACGCTGCCAGTAATAAAATAGCCTTGGCAGACCCAAAAATTACAACATGTCATAAAATTTTACAGTATACTTTTGTAAGTTAAAAATGCACCTTCCATAGGGGAAGGTCAGCCTTTTATTTATTCTACAGAGAGGGTCAGTAGTGGAGTTGTTTTAAAGGTTCTATATGCTGGGTACTGGTAAGTGGCTTCTTTTCAAAGAAGTGAAAATAACAAAGTGGAAGGATTATTTGGACGGTCAAAGGAAAACCGGTGCTTAACTCATTGATAAAAGTGAGTTTGGTAACAAAGTCGTGCTGATTAAGAAGTGGTGTGCAGATTTTTGTAAACAAATCAGTATTTAATAAGGGTGGAAGGGAAGCTGATGGAAGTAATTAACTGGACATTAGGAAATGCAGCTAGTTGTTGAGGGACGATAAAAACAGAAATTAAAAAAAATCTGTAAATAATGAGGCTAAGGAGTTGGCTGCCCTACCTAACTAGCATTTGTCTCAAAAAACAGATTAAATGACACCTTGAAAAAATATCTGTTACTGGTTTGCAGCAGTTATCAGCAAAGATATGATTTGTTCTTGGCCCAGAGTTAGTGAAATTTTGTATCTGTGAACATGATGTCTTAGACACCTGTCTGAGATGAGCCTCCCTCTGAAGGTGCCTGTATCTCTTTGTTGCCAGTGAAGGGAGTTCTCAGTGACAGGCTAGACAAATGCTGGATAAAGCTGAGATTAATCCCCCTCTTATGGCATCGCCAGGAGCAAGACTTCTTGGTCCATTAGGAGTTTGGGTTAAAAGCCATCAGATTTCAGGGGAAAATAATAACTATGCTCGTGTTGGGTTTGTTGGTTTGTTTTGCTTTGCTCATGTTGTCCAGGTTTCTTCCATGGGCAGAAAGGATAGAAGCATCCTTTCTAATGACATGAAATAAAAGCAGGGATTCTCCCTTCAACCCTGGGAGCTGCAACTTGAAGCTTCATGGAAAAATCTCAGCCTTCAACATGTCTCTGATTAAATGGTAATGTGACCACAGAGCCTGTCTGTGTACCCATGGTGTCCCAAGGGCATCTGAGGTACAGTGAAAGTCTGTATTAGCTGTAACGTCGGCCCGGGTGCGACAAGGAAGAGCCCAGGCCTTTACACATTGAAGACAGAGCAGGTCAGGAGTGGGATGAAGTCCTCTACGGAAAAGGTGACACCATGGGCTGGTGTCCTGCTGCTAGCAGTGGTGTTGGGGCACTGGGTCAGTGCCTGCAGCATGTGCTGAGCCAAGCAGCAGTGCTAGCTGTGCCCTGCTCCAGGGCTCGGAGGTGTACCAGGGAAGTCTGTACCGCTGAGAAGAAGCACCTGCTCCTTTCCCTTCTCAAAAACTGGCCAGAACATCAAAGACAAGTATATAGGGAGACAAGCTGCTTTTCTCATGGCAGTCATTAGGGAGCTGCATTTAGGACCAGAGGGCTGGGGGTGATCTTTTGGGCCATAGGTATTTTGAAACCAAAACGAAGGATTTCTAGGAACTAGATATAAAATGTGGGATTTGGGTTAGGAGTAAACTCCTAAATTTAGATGCCTATGTGTACTTTTGGTATATAAACGCCCCTTATGGTCGATGGTGATCAGGTCAATGGACCTGTAGAATGATGCTGCTCACCCTAAAGCAAGGTAAGTTGGATGCTCAACTGGATCACTCCTTAGGCCACGTAGACTATATTGGCTAGGAGTGGGATGCCATGTCCTAAATACAGGAGCTTTTCACCATTTCAGAGGTTCTACAAAGTTTCCAGGGGTGTCTCTAGAAGAACACGGGTCTCTGCAGGCATCATGGCGTACCCACCAGGCCTCTGCAGACACCCTGAGGTTCCTCAAATGGCACTCAGCAACTCTGATTAGACAATCAAAGCAATCCCAAAACTCCATTATGATGGCAGTTTATACACTCAGCCTAAATGTAGACATCTAAAATTTAGGCTTCCTAATCTGAAATTGAATCATAACCAAGCTCTCAGCAGCATCATTCAGTGATGTGCACAGTAGGACTGCTGTGCTTAAATGAAATGTGCTGTATTTGTCAGGGTAACTAAGTGACTTTCCAGACAAATCTCTCCTCTCTGAGCAGGAAATCCTTTCAACCAGCCTACTTTCAATCCCATCTGCTGGATGCTTTCCAGATGTAAGGTGGCAAAAGGAGTATCTTTCTGCTACATCCTGAATGAGGGAAGCACAAACTGTGGCCACCTTGCTTATCCCAGCAGATGGTAGGGAACTTGTGGGCACAGTAGACCTGTTCTGCTGTGCCCTGGCCTTTGCCAACACTTCACAGCTTGACATGAGGGATGGATGGAGAAGTACAACATGTGGGGACAGCAAAAGAGTCGTTCTGTGTATGAGCCATCGTCTGAAATCCCTAGTTTCCTCAACTGCTTTGGGTTTTGCCTGCAGGCTAGCTTTGTCATTAGTAGCTGTAACTCAGGTGTTTTAACAGACTTCAGCAATGCTCTTTGCCTTCTAGAAAATGACTTTGTGTGGTCAGTGCTGCCATGTTCACTCTCCTGCTGAGGCTGTCATTAAAGCCCCTATGAGAGAAAATCTCACCCCAGGAGCCTTTTTTGGGTTCTCCCTATGTGGCAGACACTGTCCCAGCCTTTCTCACCAGGTTTTTATCTGTTCCCTGGCTTCACACTGGCCTTTGGCTCACCCAGATGCTGCAGAGTGCCTTGTGTCTCATTTTTTCACTTAGCTGCTATGGACAAGTGTGTGCATGTGTGTGCGGGAGGGAGAAGTGGTGTTTAAAATTCGCCAACCTTCAAATTGCTGCATGTAAAGCAACCCCCAAAATCATTTACTTCTAGGCTTCCGCCTTGATTCCCAGAGTTTTGATTTAATCTTAAAATATTTAATTATTTCTTTGGCAAATGACACTGAAATTGGACAGATGGTTTAAACTTAGCTCTCTTCCCTGGAGAAAAGCTGCTCAATTAAAACAACTGTAGCTCTCACACATTCAATTCATCCTTATCAGCCTGTCCCAATTAATCCTCTAAATGCAGTGTTATATAATGTGGGGTACTCTCTCCCTCGTTTACTTTTCCATCTTGTCATTATTTCCCCTGTGTTTGCTTACCTGTGTGGCATTGTTGGGAGTCGGGAGGAAGCTGTGGTGTGGGGAGAGGTGCCTGAAATTTCCAAGTCACACCTCTGAGGGCGAAAGGGAGGGATGTGCAAAAGCCACCACGCTCCGGCACTCGTGATTTTACTCACTGATGTTGTTTTCCTCCGCGAACAAAATCCTTAAAGCAGCAGAATCAGATTTCTCTTACGCTGTGTTCTGTGTGGCTGTATAATCCTTTGCTGCTGCGAGTGCTGGGATTGCTTGGCTTACATGGTACTTGCTGCTTGTGAAAATGCGTTTCTCCTGTGCTGGGGGAGAGAGTGAGTGCTGGGCTCAAAGCAACCAGAGCAAACGGCTGTAATAAATCCCTCCGGAGACAGGGAGACCTATTGCTGCTAGTCTTGCCTCTTGCCTGCATTGTTTCGCTTCACTGCAGTATTAAGAACAATGTTTTGGATTTACTAGGCCTGGATGTGATTCAGGCAGGCAGTGAGGGGAAAGTTCTGCCTTGAGGAGCAGTGGTCCATGTTCCGCAGCTGTGCTCCCACGGAGTGGTGGAAAGCAGGTCTGGGAGCAGGCACACACGTGCTGGGTCCCCTGGCCTGCTGCTGCCTGTTATCTTGGCTCTGTGTTGGGCTCAACACATCCTTGGGTTAGTTGGATTCAAGGCAGTGAACCAACAGTAGCAAGGTTCCCCAGAGAAGCTGTGGCTGCCCCCTCCTTGGCAGTGCCCAAGGCCAGGCTGGATGGGGCTTTGGGCACCCTGGGCTAGTGGAGGGTGTGCCTGCCCATGGCAGGGGATGGGAACTAGATGGTCTTTAAGGTCCCTTCCAACCCAAACCAGTCTGTGATTCTAAGATGGGCCTTCAGAGCCTATGGGCATGCTCAGACTGCACCCACTGAGAGCGTCTCCTGGGGTCCTACTAGAGGAGGATCAGGGCCCAGGGAAGAGCAAAATTCCTGCTTAGGATGGATTTATTCACTCTACCTTCAGATTGTAATGGAGGTGACTGCCCCAAAATGTCATCTTTGGCCACTCTGGTTCTGCTGAAAATGTTACAGGATAAGCACCATGTAGTTATCTGTGACAGGTCCAGAGCTGCTACATAAGGCAATAAAACCTTAAATTTGAAGGACTTTGAAGCTAGTCCTGCTTTAAGTGGGAGGCTGGACTGGACCAGCTTGAATTTTTCCATGATCCTGCAGACAAAGAATATTAAGTGCATTTATCCCTTTAAAATTTGTATTAGCAAGGACAATCATTAGGCAATGCCTCTAAATAAAGGAGTAGAGTAAGACCAACTGCTTGCTGTATGTATTTATTTAAACACTTCCCTAGACTATTGTTTTGTTTTTCTTTTCCTCAGTTATTCTTTTGGCTACTAACTGTACTGAGCTCTTGGCTGTGTGGAGAGAGGAAAACCCCACATCTTTAAAAAACAAGCTTGAATGATCTACAGTAATTAAAAATAAGGTTTTGTTAGTTTCCTGGAGCTTTTTTTTTTTTTTTTGTTCCCCTGAAGCACTATTTGTTTTAATGCCAGTTCAGGATGTATTTGAATGCTGAGCCACGAAAGCAGAATATTCTGTTTGAAACTTAAGCGATTTGTGGGGAGCCACTGGAAAGTAGGAATGTGTAGAGCTCTTTAACTCTGTCTCTGTATCAAAAAGAAAAAAAACTTATCTAATAACGTGCCAATCAGAAGTAGAAGCAATTTGTTGACAGGGCAAGGTTTTTTCACTACTGTTTGTTTTTCCAGTGCTATATCCAAGCCAGTAATTGAATTTGGAAGCTAATGGTAGACTGCTTACCTGGGGAATTATTCCAGTGCTTCATTCTCCAGGAATTCTTCTGGGTATAGAGGGAAATTTCAGAAGCTCTTAATTCCTTCCTGTTATTTGCAGAATTATTTCTGTGTATCACATCCTGAATCATTAATATCCTAAATGGCATATACTTGAAACACCAAAACAAAACCAAAGCAGATCTTCGTGGCCTAAGACATCTATAAGTTTTTCCAAGATTTCTGTTACTTTGGAAAGTCTGATCACTGATCTCCCATAAATCCAAATAGCTACAATGATGCATACAGTACTTTGTCGTAAAAAACCCGACATTATTGTGTTTAGGTAATATGTTAGTTTGAAATGTATCATCTTTGCCATTTAAAAAGGGGAATTCTAAAAATATGAATTGATATATTGATCGTATTTTTATCATTCTTGTGCATTCTTCTCCTCTTTTGGAAAAAACATTTTGACCCAAATTTTCCCTGCTGAAGTTCCCCTTACAAGGCTGAGTCACAACACTCATGTTTTGTGTCTCCCCAGCTGTTGAAAAATTATATTCTGCCCATGGAATGGCATTGAGAAATTAATTCAGCTTTGATTTACTAAGGGCCCGGGGGTCCCCAGTGACAATGGGTTTTGAAGGTATATAAAGCCTTCTTGCTGCTATTGGAACAACCAGTTTGCAAATATTTGTAAATAAATGAATGGAAATGCAAACTCACACAAGACCCTGATTGTTTCGTTCTAAGCAGCCAACTCTGAACTCCCCTAATTTGTGGAAATTAATTATGAAACACAACCATATGTCCCTGTAATTACAAGAAAATAGATGGAAGCTGAGGAGACTGGTTGCATCCCGTGCATGAATAAATCTCCTCATTGAAGATGCCGGCCGTAATCCCTCCTTGAGGGGATTCAATCCAGCCGCACGCCCGTGGGCTCCCTCCGTGGCATCCCACCTTGCTGGTGTGCATTGGGGTACCATGAAACTAAATCCCCTGGAAAAGTATTTACAATAATAATCTGCTGAGACTTCTGCTCAGTGGTGGAGGAGCAAGGGCTGGGCTTTCAGTAGTGGCTGAAGAACTTACCTCTCACTCTCTGCTTTTCAACAGTGGACCATTAGGTGTCCTGCCTAAGCTGCCTCTGAAACCTGGGGAGCAGTAGGGATAACCCCAAGCTGGTTTTCCCTTGTTCCCACTGCCAGACTTCAAGAGAGGAAAGGAGGGAGCCTTGTATGTAGTGGTGAAGCTTCAGAGTGGTCCTGAGGTGCTCAGGCTGAGCAGGAGCAGTTCAGCACTGGCTCGACATGGAGATGGCCTTGTGGAGAGCTGCTCAAGCCTATGCTGCCAGAGGATCCTGGAATTTATTACTCATTATCTTTAGGTTTTCTGCAGTCGGTATCAGTGAAGAAATGTACACATCTGAGTCAGCCTTTGTATTCCAGGGGTAATATATTGACTTCTATGGAGTTACTATTCCTGCTCCCCACTGATGGGGCTGGAACAGAGCTATATAAGGGGCTCAGTGAAGGTCACACGGTGGGGGACCCTACCTGGAGCAGCCTGAAGATTTGCCACAGTGTGATAGCTATTTTCTTTTGACTGACTCTGCTGGGAGAGCAGCAAGGATGTGAGCTTCAAAGTCCAAGACAACAAGAAAGCCTAATGACTAATCTCAGCCCGACCAACTCTGTGTGTGTGTGAAACTCTTTCAGGCCTTTGTTTGATCTCTGGGAGACAATCCCTGGTTATTGAACTGATGCCATCATCCTGCTTGCCCTAGGACACTGCTGCCAGCCTTCATGGGTTGGTGCTTTCAGTTAAGTGATTGGCAGGAAAAAAGGACAGGAAGAAACCTGAAGCTGCGTTGCTCATGACAGGCTCAGTATTACAGTATCCTCTTCAGGACTGTCATCGTCCTGCACAGAGCCTTTGCTATGAGAGATGATTCCCTGTGACACCATCTGATTTGAAAATTATTGCACAGACTCTGACATTGCTTTGCACATCTTCTGTGTGGCTGGCCATTCATCAAAGAGGCAGCTCAATAAATGAATGTGCAGCTGAACACAAAAGCGTATTCAAGTCTTACACCCCATAATTTTATTTAAAAAGCTGTCCATGAAGCTCAGCTCCCTTCTAACCACTTCTTCCTGCTGGAGGCTCTGTTGTTTTCCAGATGTACAGTAACACTATAATGCATGTAATGTGTGCTTACTAGATACATGGTTAAATTTGTATTTTTTTTTTCATTTTTAAAAGACATTCACTATAATTCAGTGACTGCTGTCAACCATCTTATATCTCCAACAAATAGGCTAAACAGATAGAAAAGTAAGCATGTCTAGGGAGCCCAGACTTGAGGCCCAGAATTAAATCATCCAAGTGTAATAGAAGATGTGGTGGGACTAAAGAAAACCTGCAGCCCTTCCATGCTGGACTAACAAAGGCTCAGCCAAGGAAATACTTGGTGTGAATATCAAAAAGCAGTAGCAGCAGATTGTTTGTTTTTTTTTTTTTTTTTTCCCAGGACTGCTCACAAACATCACGACAACCCTTTTTTCCCTTTTCTATCCCCCAGTTCCCCAGGGGCCCCTTTGGTAACCTTTGGCGTTTTGTGTCCTGGGAGCACGACATTCCCCTCCGTGTGTCAATAGCAATTTGGTTTTCTCGGATACTAAATTGAAAAATGCAGCTGACAAGTCCAATACCTGTGACTTAAATGTGTGACAAATGCGAGCTGACTGGAACAGTCATTTCAAGTAACCTGTCGAGATATTGAGGCTCTTGAGTCAATTTGAAAATGAGAGAAAAAGCCATTAATATCTATTAACGTAAGACTAGCATTGACAAAGCAGTACGCCTTTAAATAGGGTAGAGAAAGGCGTATGGCTGATGTGTTTGGAAATAGTTTGTGATGACTAAAACAAGGTGAATTTTGAATGTGTAGCCTTTGTTTGATTGTTTTCTGGTTTTGGGGGGGGGTGTTTGTTTGTTTTGTTTTATAAATTTGATATACAGTATCTTTTTTTTTCTAGAAGCATTAGAACATGAGATTCCCAACCCCAGAGAAAACCCTGCTCAGATTTCACAGAATCACAGAATCGTAGGGGTTGGAAGGGACCTCCAGAGATCATCAAGTCCAACCCCCCTGCCAAAGCAGGTTCCTTAGGACAGGTCACACAGGGAGGCATCCAGATGCCTCTTGAAGAGATGCGTCCAGAGATGGAGACTCCACACCTCCCTGGGCAGCCTGTCCCAGTGCTCTGTCACCCTCACTGTGTAAAAGTTCCTCCACATGTTGGTGCGGAACTTCCTGTGCTCCAACCTGAGGCCATCACCCCTTGTCCTGTCCCCACAGACAAAGGTCAGTTTTGATTTTTGTATTTAAACCCATCGTTGGAATTCTCCAATTATGGGAATGATGAATTTGAGGCTGGGTGTGGTATTGCACAAATCCATCAGCTTAATGCAGCCCACTGAAATGGGAAGTACTGCGAGACATTCCAGCACTGTAAATTTTTTCTGTCCTTGGAAGTTGGGGTGAAAAGTTGGAATTATAAAACGTTTTGTGGAACAGAAGTGCTGAAATATTTCTGGTGAGACATCGGACAGATTTCTTGAAATGCAGCTTTTCAGTAGTGTCAAACTGTGCCATGAATGTCAGCCAATTTAATCTAATAAGGTGAAAAATATATTTCACCCTGTCCTGTGATACTCTGTTCTATTGTCAGTGCAATGGGAAGAGAAAAGGGCAGCTGGAGATGAAACAAGACAACAGATTTTGATTCTGAATTATTCAGAAACTTTCTTCCATAGAAAACATCAAATGGGAGCACTTCCTGAGAAACAACACCTCTTTACGCAGTGGCATCTCCCACATAGTCAAACAGTGGCAGATAAAATACATTCAATCTTCCCCAGCTGCTCATCCCTGCCAGCGCTTTTCTCATCCTCATCTCTCCTCCTGCCCCATGACATTGGCTTGTCCTGTGGCCAGGGTCTGTGGCTGCTCCTGGCATCAGTCACTGGAGCGGTGTTGGGGCTCTGCTGGGGTGGCCCTGCCAGGACGTGGCACCACTGCGCTAGATAGGCAGATCCCCCTTTAAACAAAAGTGTTCACAGCCTAAAAAGTGCTGAGGATGCTGTGGTGACCCATCATCATGAACCTGGCTAAATATTAATCCAGCCATTAAATATGGCTGCGTGATATGTCTTAGAAAAGGGAGAGCTGCATGGCCTGGGGCTGTTTCAGGAGGGATGTCTCTTCTCTCATGGAGGTGGTAGCTATGTTTGTGTCTTCTTTGGTCTGTGGTTGGAGAGCCTGGAGGTGTCACATCCTTTCTCCTGGAGATTTCTGCAGCTTTGGACAGGCTGCCAGAGCTGCTTGTGGGGTTGTCCTGCAGCCCATGACCAACGAAACAAAACGGTCACTTGAGCAGTAGGTGCAGCACCAGAAAAGGCTCTGGTGTCTGCAGTGGCTGTCTTGTCAGCCACCACAGCCACAGGCATAAAGGTGGCCCATTTTTTACTGATTCTAAAGTTACAGAGAGAGCAAATAGGACCCGGTGGGATTCCTGTATGTGCTTCAGTGCCTGAATTGGACACTAATGGGAATTAACATCAGTGTGATACTGGGAAATCCTACCAGCTGCCCCCCTGCACCTTCGGGAGCCAAGTATAAGAAACATGAAAACACAGTCGATGCAATCCACACAGACCCACTGGGCACAGCGTGCCGCTGGCCCTGGAGCTGGATCCTCCATTCATTCTCCCTCTTTGGTTCTTCTCAGCTAAAGATCTAAAAGATCTTAAGTGGATTTATCTCCACCTCTATTTTCTCTGAGTGTGTAGGCACAGATGAGCACTTGGCTATGGAATTTACAATGAGAGCTATTCAAGTGTTTTAACTGTAACATTAGTCGTGTGGAATTTGGAAAACTGTCTTTTAAATGAATTGCATTCAAAAGGACTAATTAGTATTCTGACTATCTATCTGCCACGCAACATACTGCTAACAAAGCACAACACTCACATCTGTCCAAGATATTAATCATTCTTCAGTGAGAGAAAATACCTCATTTTAATTGCTGTGCCATTCTACATATCCCATTAATTAGCATTTGTTAAGCACCAAGAGGCGCTTGGTGCTGTGCAGTACAGAGCTTACAACCTAGGCATGGATGTCCCAAGTTGGGAGTGATGGCCACCCAAAAGCAGGCTGGGGATGGAGGCTGGGGAGGGGAAGTGAAGCTTCGCTCCATGGACAAGCAGGGACAAAGAGAGGATTTCATAGACCTGGACAATTCTCGTTAGCTGAGCACTTAAATGGGGTTAAGATAGGGATCTTCTTAGCAGGGTATTTAGGGTGTTCGGGGGGAAGGAACAGGAATTGTCCTGTTCTCACTCATACCGTGGTATTTATCAAGTATTTGGGTCTGATGCAGGCTCCGCACACCCCAAGCCTCTGTCCTGTGTTTTGGTGGTAGTGAAGATGGAATAAATGGAATGCACAGGGGCTGGATGGGGACTGGGTGGCTGTAATTCTTGCTCTTGTCGACTCTAGTGCAGCTTTCCTCTCCGTGAGGGGTTTACAGGACTGCAGCAGGGCAGGATGCTTATTAGTTTCAGGCATTGGAGAAAGTAATTGGATTTCATTGATTTGACTGTACATAACCACTGTTTATCAATCTTTCTGAAAGCCCAGATGCTGATGATGGTAGAGGAAAAACATTCTGGCTATACATAGGATTAGCTGAGTAGATGTGATAATTTGAAATTAAGGGAAGACCTGATCAGGAGAGACCTATGTCGGTGGCTTGCTTGGCTGTTATGGTGTTGCTATGTTTTAATTTCAAATTCAGAAGTAATAACAGGGATTTTTTTTTTTACACTGAGGGCAAAGATCTGTTTTCCATTATTTCAAGAGCAGTTTCCTTGTCAGGGGATGGACCCCACCAACCAATGAATTAAAAACTCCGATCAGAAGTGTGGTGAACCCTCTCACCTCCACTGGCTTTTTGACAACCTTCCAGCTGAGGGAGGTGATGGGATTATAGCTTTGGAGATGGAGAGGTGCTGGTGATACTGCTGGGATACTGCTTGGCCAGGTCACAGGCAGCTGTTGGGTGTGTGTTCCCCCACCTCAGGGATGGGCTCAGGGTCATCTCTGGAGGTGACCAGCCACAGAGTGATGCATGGTGTGGTGTAGCCTTTGGCTTTGAACTCAGGTTCCCGAATTAACAAGCTGGTGGGTTAGTACGCTCCCTACGCTAGCACTGTGCTCCTTCGCTGCCTGAGCTGGTTCAAGAAGGAGGATATTAATATTAATATTAACGCAGACTTTATTTCTCTTGTGTTCTTGACATTCAAAAAAGTGAATGTATAATACACAGAGGTCAAGGTAGGCCAGCCCTGCTGTTTGAAAGAGGAGATGAAGACAGAATAGCTCTCTCTGTAAGTTCAAAATTTCCATAAAGGTATTTCTGACTTAACCTTTTTATCATTTTGGGTGATTTGTAGGCATTGCTCTATATACCTATACACAAACACACATGTATACACAAATGTAGGGGTGTGTGTGTATATATATATATATATATATGTATATATGCCACTGTAACTCAGGGCAGTATCTTGGTTGACTTGCAGTCCTTCACTCACACACAGAGGAATACATCTTTTCTTTCAGCTACTTGATCGAGGAGCAATCACTGAAACCCCTAAACCTGGCTGGAAGATCCTAAAACAAGAAATCTCTTTTCTCCAGAGATAAGAGGTCTCATTTTGGCTGAACAATCCTCCACACGTTTGGGCTCCCAATGATCCATTTGTAGCTTATCGATTAATTTTCATACTCCCGCTCTGTGGAGATGTGGAATTCATTTCCTGCTGGGGAGGTTACTGGAATGATAATGCACAGGTGGCTTGAGATGTAGCACAAATATATCATGCTTGGCTATGTCTCATTTACTGTGTAAATCCGCACACAGCCCTCATGGGTGAACAGCCTGATGCTGCAGTGGGGTCGTGCATTGGCTGGCAGTCATTTGTGAGGTTGCTCAATAATGCAAGTCGAGCAGTGACCACGGAACCTGGGGCTTCAAAGAGGGTGCCCTCCCCGCAAGGCTGGGGGATTTGAGGCTGTTGTCATCATTCTGTTTTGATGGCATTTACCAGTGCTCGCAGGCAGTGAATGAGAGGAAAGGGAAAGGATGCGAGCGCTCCATTATTGTGAGGGCTGTAGTGGCATTGTACTCCGTCTGTCCTTGGAAAGGCCCTTTATTTCCTGTTTTTTCTATAGCAGCCCTCATCTGCTAACCTTGGAGGAACAGAGGAACATTCAGGCACCACAATTCAGTGCTCAGATTAGCATGGGGCATTTGAATGGCTGTCTGGTCACTAATTGCAAGACCATAACGCTGTTTTGTATGAAAGGTGGCCTTTCTCAGTTTCTGTTGGACATGTTTTGGGAGAGAGATTTTCACTGTTCATGGGATTGAACCCAAAAAAGTCCAAGTGCCGTCCAGAAGACTTTGGAGAGCAAGTCTGTGTAATTTGTTGTTGTTTTAAATGGGCTGTGTCTGACAGTCCCTGTGTCCTGCAGCTGTGGTATCATGAGAGTCACTGTCATACCTAGAGGAGGGCATCAATCAGACTTCATCATGATTTTACAAGCAGGAAGCCTCAAAGAAGGCATCAAGAAAAAAAAAAGGGAATGAGAACCACATTCTTGTGTTGTGGTCCATGTGCTTCATTATGTCATGCCCAGGGCTTGTAAGGGGGACTGGTCTTTCCCCTCTGCCCTGGATGATGCTCAGGTCCTGCGGGAGCCTTGCCTTTAGGTACTGGGAGTGGCTCCTGCTCTCGATGCTGATCGTGGACCATCAGTGGGCTTGATTTGTAATGACTATGTTTGCAGGACGGGTTTATACCACCATGGCGGTTGGTTTCCCAGCACTTCCAGGTAAGTGCAGCAATAAACCGGGCACTTCTGTGAGAGTTACTCTACGCAGGGTTTGGCAGTGCTGCCGAGGTATTTGCAGCTCAAAACGGCTCTCCCATTCTGTCTTTTCTTTCCAAAGCCCTCTGTTTTGCATTCAGCAACGCTCAGTGCAGGCAGCTGAGGCAAGGCTGCCACTGCTCCTCACTTCACCAGGGTTTGCAAAACAGATCTGAGCCTGAACAGTTGTTACACAAATTGGGACTCAATGTGCAATTGAGAACCAGAAAACAAACAAACAACATGCAGCACACATTGTTGCACTCGGTGCCTCTCGACAAGATGGGCTCGAGGAGGGATGTTTGCTCTTTCTTGCCTCAGAAAGGCACGCAGGTTGCCAGCTGCTTTCCCTATTGACAGAGCAGCAAAGCCCTGGAGAGGCATGTTCTGCCATTAGACGAGCGGGAATGCTTCCCATTGCCGTCATGAGTGGCAAAGTGCATCCTACGAGGGCAGAGTTTGGTGTCATTATAACTAACTCCTGGAATATTTTTCCCCTCTGCTTGCATTTGACAAGATGTTAGAGATTAAGCTGTGTACATGCCTGAAGCTTTGAATGGGCCCATAAATAAATAAATATTTGTCTGCAAAGCAAATACCTCCCAGACATCAAGGGTTGCTAATACAGCAGGGGATGCTCTGACTATGCACAAGAAGGGGAGGAAGTGCCACGTGATGCAGGGATGGGGGTTTGTTATTACAATGGCCTTATCTCCCTTATACTTAAAGGAAAAAAAAGAGAAAAGTTTCCAATGAGCTTCTCCTCTCTTGCATGCCATGGAAACAGTGGTATCTGCCGGAACAAACACTGTGCAACCTAATGACCATTCTCTTGAAAA
Organism: Porphyrio hochstetteri; assembly: GCA_020800305.1. NCBI lineage: Eukaryota > Metazoa > Chordata > Aves > Gruiformes > Rallidae > Porphyrio > Porphyrio hochstetteri. The sequence continues at coordinate 109,974,781 of CM036907.1, forward strand.
TACCGCTATAAAAAATTCAGCACCTGTGAGCAGTTTATGAAGTCCTGGTACAGCCTGACCTAAAAATTCAAATCAAAATAGTTTTTTGCCTATTCACTTTGACTGAAAGGCTGATGCACAGCTGTTGGTTTGAGAACCGGGTGATTTTCAGCTCTTTTAGTTAATGACCAAATCGAAAAATAGTCAAATGACTCAAGCCATGAGCTCCCTTGGACAGCCTTGATCTTGGCGAGGAAAAAAATCTTTGCTCTTCCATGGACTGATGCAGCCATAGTTTCCCTGGGGGATACTCCCAAGAAGTGTCAATCACTGCTCAAATCCAGCTTTCATCCTGTAGCACCCTGCCTTTGTAGCTGGATGGTGGAAACACGAGTTATGTGGTGCTGAAGGGAGAGGGAACGTACCAGTTTCTTGTGAATCGCACCCAAAACCAGCAACACAGTTGCACGTTCCAACAGCCTTTGTGGTTCCCTATCTATGGGATCTATAGGCAGAAACAACAGGTGATGCAGAGCAAACTAAAAGTCTGAAAGCTGTAGTGCCAGGTGAGTCCGTACAGAAAAAGCCCAGCCTGGAAGAAGCATTGGTAACCGCTGTGTCAGAGCGTGAAGCTACAGCAGGAGCTATCTCCAGCTTTGGATGGGGCAGGTCTCAGCCCCGCTCTGTGCCTCAGCTTCCCAGCGTGCACAGTGCTTGCTGAGATGGCCAGCAGCTCTCATAGCTCTTACTACTGTTGTTCCTGCTTTTGATGGGCATCCCCTCTGTGAAGCACACGGCTTCAGTACAACTGCTGTTTTGCTTATGTGCTTGTGTTGGGATCTGGGAATTTGCTGGGTAGGACAAAAACAGTTCTTTAAGTCCTGGTAGATTAAACTGTCATTGAAATAACAAATAGAAACAATGCAAAATAAGCCCCCTTACCCTCTTAGCTCGCCTGTGTCCTGCTCTTCTTGGGCTCATCTGAGAGCACTAAAATTCAGGAAGGAAACTCTCTTGTGGTACTGCTGTTGTGGGTTTGTATAGGCAGAAGGTTTAGGTAGGCTGGTACGTGGAAAAATCACCATTTCTACTTTGGTTTTAGAATCATAGAATCATTTCTGCTGGAAAAGACCCTTAAGATCATTGAATCCAACTGTAAACCTGCCGCTGCCAGTGCCACCAATATACCACGTCCCTAAGTGCCACATCTACACATCTTTTAAGTAAAAACAATGGGCATAGTATCTGGACAGGGATTCTCAATGAGTTTGTGTGCTTTGAAAATGCCTGGATTGGGAAAGGAGTGTGTACCAGTGCAATTTTCAAGTGAAAATGAAAATTATTAATGAGTGTATAATATTCACTCATGCCTCTCATCTAGAGCTAGTGCTTCTCTTGTGGCCTTCTTTCATCCATCTGCAGACAGCAGTTGCAGCAGAAAGTGCTATTACTGTTTGGTAGCTTTCTATTAATAATGCACATATTAAAAGTGCTTTTTCTAAGGTCTGCATGCCTTTTCCATACAGCAGGAAAATGATGACAAACATAATTCATGCCTGTTCTTGTAGACCTTTGTTCTTAGTCCCATGGCAGAGAAGTTCTCGTGCTTCCTAAGTCTCTCCCTGCCCCCAGAGCCTGATGGAAGTGGGGAGGACAGATGTCCTTCTTGGCTGCCACCAGTCTCAAAGGGTGACCTAACCCTTGTGTGGGGCAGTGGAAGTGTTGGAGGGAATGGATGGCATGTCAGCATTTTGACTGCACGCAGCACAGAAGAAGAAAACATCTAATGGAGCCACAGGGCCAGCCTGGCTGCTGCCAGCAGGTCGTTGGTGTTGAAAGAGTGACTAATAAAACAGTGAATGCACTTTAGTTATTGCTGGCGGTCTCACTGCTGTTGATGTATTTTTCTCCCGATTTCAGAGCATCCCCACCATGTGGAACCAGATCAGCCTTTGTGATACACTTGGTTTGGGAAAAAAAAAATTGTTGTTACAGAAAATTGCAACTTTTAGGAGAAATGTCAAACTCTATAATATTTCAAATCAAAATGGTACATTTCCAAAGCTAACAAGCCAGGATGAAAAGCTTCAGTCCCTGCCTAAGGAATGGGAAAGACAGGACTTTCTGAAAAGGCAGCCCTTTCTCTTCCTTTCCTGGTGAGATGTGCAGTGTTTCCAGGGGTATCAGGACTGCAACAGGCCCAGATTTTAACTTACATAAGGGATAGCAGTGACATCACAGTGATTGGCAGAGTTTCATGAAGACTGGAAGAGAGAAAATGCCACTCCTACCTTCAAGAAGGGCAAGAAAAAACATCTGGGGAACTACAGGCCAGTCAGCCTCACCTCAGTCCTTGCAACGGTGAAGGAGAAAATGCTCCTAGAAACCATTTCCAAATACATGAAGGAAAAGAATGTTATCAGGAATAGTTAGCATGAATTTACAAAGGAGAAATAATGCATGAACAACTTGAGGGACTTCTATGATGAGATGACTGATGGATGAGGTGAGAGCGGTGGATACTGTTTATCTTGACTTTGGTGACAGTGTCTCCCGTAACATCCACATACACAAGCTGAAAATGTGCAGGTTAGACAAGTGGGCAGTGAGGTGGATTGAAATCTGGTTGAAAGGCTGTGTCCAGCAAGTAGTGATCAGCTGCACACAGTTCAGTTGGAGGCCAGTCACTAGTGGTGGATCCCAGGTCTCAATACTGGGGCAAGTGCTGTTCATCATCTTTATTAGTGACCTGGCAGATGGGACTGAGTGCAGCCTCGTCAACCTGGCAGATGATAGAAAACTAGGGGGGTGGACCAGATTTTTGAGGTGCCAGAGGGTGAAGAACTGTGTAGTGAAGAACCTCATGAAGTTCAACAAGGGGAAAGGCCAAGTCTTGCACCTGGGGAGGAACAACCCTGTGCACTAGTATGTGTTGGGGGTTAATGAGCTGGAAAGCAGCTCCACACAGGACATAAGGGTCCTGGTACCTGACCATGTCCCAGCAATGCACCATTGTGGCAAAGGCCAAAAGCCTCCTGGGCTGCATCAGCAGGAGGGTTCCCATCAGGTTGAGGAAGGAGATCTTTCCCCTCTGCTCAGCACTGGTTTAGGACACATCAAGAGTGCTGGGTCCAGTTCTGGGCTCGCCAGTACAGAGGAAACATGGATATACTGAGGTGAGTCCAGCACAGAGCCATGAAGATGATAGAGAGACCAGAGCATCTCTTCTGTAAGGAGCCTGAGAGAGCTGGGACTGTTCAGGGAAGAGAAGGGTCAAGGAGATATCATCAATTTGCATAAATACCTGATGGGAAGGAGCAAAGAAGGGGCTCTTCTCAGTAGTGCCCACTGATAGGACAAAAGACACTGGGCACAGAGTAAAAAAACCCAAAACAATCAGAACACATGAAAGCACTTCTTTCCTGAGAGGGTGGTCAAACATTGGCACAAGGCTGCCCAGAGAGGTTGTGGAGTCTTCATCCTTGGAGATACCCAACACCAAACTGGACAGTCTTGGGAAACCAGCTCTATCTGACCCTGATGATCTCAAGAGGTGTCTGTCATCTCAGCTGTTCAGTGAGTCTGTGATATTTTAGTTGTGAACATCAGCTTGCATCGTATAAATAAAAAAGCTTTCAGGGAAATTATTATTTTAAGTAAAAAAATACAAAAAGAAAGAAATCCTTAAAGTAGTCCCAATATATTGGTCCAGTATTCACCAGGGACGAGACCTGCCAGTTTTTAATGGTTTTTGTTTTTTTGGTTTTTTAAATTGTTGCTGTGCAGATAAGCAGAGATCCTCATCTGAAAGCAGTGGCTTTCAAATGGGTTTCCTGTGTTGTTTACACTATGATAAATGGAAGCCTGACATACCTACACATGCAAGAAAATGTGTTATTTCCCAGATAAAATGTCTGTTCTTGGCTATTTTCTGAAAGAAGCACCGGGCAGATAAGTGTATGCAAAGCTTAAGGGACAAAGGAGTTTTTCTGGCTATTTGTCAAGCACCACCTTGCTTCCAACACGTTATAAATGAATAAACCTGTCACTGAGCAGAGATAAATTGCTTGAAGTTCCTGGGAACATATTTATGCCAGCCCTTCCTTTACAGATCTGGCCCTGTTCGTCTGCAGTCTGAGTGCTCAGGTCCCTCCTGGGTGGTTCCTCTGGGCTGCAGCGTTAAGCTCGGAGTGGGATGCCACACTTTGCCTCCTCTAGCTTGCATATGAGAGATGTATAGCTGTCTAAACACAGCAGTTAGTTACCTTACAGATTGACTTTGTAATTTCCACCTATACATGGTCTTTAATCCCCCGTTATCCCTGTGTAAGTTGATGATACGCTGTGAGTCATCAGCAGTCACATCCTCAGTATCAATTGTTCCATCACCCAGCCGGGGAGGCACTGAAGCAGTTATTCTTTGTTTGCTTGGGTTTTTTCCCCTGCAGTTATTTGCATAGCCATAGAAAAGGTGTAAGGATTATGTGCCAACTGTAGTGACAACCAAGGCTCTAATCTTAAGCCCTATTCTTGCTCAAGTAATTATCGGAGGAACACTGGCATCCTCCTGTTTTTTCCATTGAAATCTAGGGTGTGATGTGTGGGCATAAGACAACCCTTGTGTTTACTAGCTTGCAGAAGAGAAGTCTCACATTTTCACTTCTGTGGGACTGACTCATGTATCTACAAAAGCCTGGCACTGCCCAGAGTGGAGCAGCAGAAGCAGTATAAGTCAATGGATATTGAGAGCAGGATATTTGGAAGAGCCCGAGTCCTGCTTTGAACCAGGCTTTCAGTGTTCAGCTCACATTATCACGGCCTCAGTTAGCCTTGGAGATGTTTAGATCACCCTCAGAAATAGACTTTAGGTGCTGAAAGAACCAAATGTTGTTGAAAATACTGCCTTTGGTGTTTAAAGGAGAGAGCCCCTATATTTACCTGCAAAGCATGCAAGCCAAGTGAGTCAGTGCACGCACAAATGCTGTCACAGGAAGGCAGGTTCAGTGGCATGGTGCTTACTGTTTTACTGCAAATTAATTTTCTGAATTGTAATCCCATATATGTTCACAAAAAGAAACTCGGGGATCTCTGGTTTTCAAAACATGTCCCAACTCATCATTGTATGAGGAGCCTCTCAACAGGTTTCTTCTTTGAAAAACTGAACTATATTTCAAGCTATTTAATCTTCCTTCTCATGTCTCAAAACCCAACCCCAACTCAGATGCTCTTTCAAAATCCAGCCCACTATTTCATGCCTACTGTCACCTTTAAACATCACATTTCTGCTTTCAAACTGTTACATACATAACCTTTATGAAGGCTGCAAGGTACCTTGCGTTTAAGGGACAGCAGAGCCAGCTGGTGCATCTTGCAAATAGCATCTATACACCTACATCTGTTTGATGATATTCTGTACTGCATATACATAAAAATATGCACAAATAATGTATGTGTTATTGATAGGAAGGCATAATCAGCTCCAAACAGTTCAGCAGAGCTAAATAGCTACTCTCTGTTAAGTATACTGGAAAAGGGGGAGTTTCAGACAGTGTGAAGGACATTCACATGTCTGAATCAGGTTGAAAGTCAATGAGAATTGAGGGCTGAATTCCTCTGCCCACCCTCCAGTCACAGCTCACAAATTCACAGAATCACAGGACAGTCAGGGTTGGAAGTGACCTCTGAAGAGCACCTAGTCTGACCTCCCTGCTGAAACAGGAAAACACGGGCTCCCTGTGTTGAAAGCTGGCCTGGCTCTGTTGGACCTTGCTCATGTGGATATCCTCAGAAGGTTGTTTGGTGAGACATGGCACAGCCCATGTCCCTGACTTCTCAGGTGCTGTTATCTGGGCAGTGGAGTTCATCCACGTGTTCCTCTGGGTGTTACATCTGTTTGCTCTGTGACAGCAAACAGGTTGTGTCAGTAGGTATCTGACAAGTGAAGCCACTTGTGCTTCTGTCCAAATAGGCATGTAGGGTTTGAGCATGTCCCCCTGCTCCACGCTGTGGGACATCTGACTCCAAGAATGGCCTGCTGGTGTCCATGAGAGGAGAAGCCCTTGGTCTGCATGGGGCAGACGCTGCTACTTCGTCCTTGCAGCAGAATGGGATGTGATTGTGGGACGGAGAGAGGGCTCTGACCTGGAGTGGCTGATGACAGCAGATGTCTTCCCTTGCTCTTTGGGGGCTTGTGGGGCACCAGGGAGCATCAGGTTGTACAGTGAGGCGGTTGCTCTTCCTGGGGCAGATTGCCACTCTGTTCCAAAGGAGAGTGGACAAGCAAATGTCTTGTATCTCTGTAACACCAGCTCACATGAAGGGACTGACCTATCCAACGGATTTCCTGCGGTGAATCCACTGTTTCCATAGAAATCCTTAGTTTTACATTTGGTGATGGTGAAGGAGACAGAAATAACTGGGTTGCTTTCATGGGCATTTCAGGCCTTTAATCACTTGATAAAACAATATTACTGTTGACATGTCTGTATCGCAAGGGCAGAACTTCAGTTGTGAATTTCTCATGGCCTGGCTGGGACAGGGCAGTTTCCAGGACACTGGTCCTTGCGATGAAGTGGCTTCTGTGTCTCACCCCAGAAAGCTCCGCAACTTGTTAGTTTGGAAAACCAGCACTTCAGCAACCACTCGGGGTGCCCCACAGCCCAAAACACCTTGTTTCATGTGACGGTGTGCCTGACTGTCCATCACACTGCATAGACACACTGCTGCTTCACTTTGGGTGGCATCTTCTGCAGAAGATTGGTTATGAAATACCCTCTTGCTCCATGGCTGGCAGGTGAGGACTTTCTCTGGCCCCAGAAAGATCCTGCCAGCTGCCCAGGGCTTGGGTGCTTGGAGGGTCTGTCTGACCACATCACTGGTTAACGCTAATGTCTGCATTGATGTAGTCAAGGTCTTGGTCAGATAAATTTCTGTGGTTGCCCAGAAATGCCGGGAAGGAGCTAATCTAGCTGGCAAGTGCAAGACACTTCTGCAACTGGAACTGCTACCAACCAGCTGGGCAGACCCTGGGAAAAATCACTTAAGATGACAGACCCATCCCATCCTTTATTAATAAATACTAGTTGACAGATAGCTAGACAGAAGCTTGCTTAATTTGTTGGTCATGCTTTCTCTTTAAAGTGACAGCAGCTTCTTTCTCTGGCATTAACACAACCATGAACTGAAGGTTAAAGCTTCTGATCAAATGTCTTTGTTTATTTTCCCTGGTTTAGGGCCAATACTAACCTTGAAACGCTCAGATTTAACTAATTAGAGGTTATGCACATGGAGTGGGAGAATGGGAACTGGAGCCACCCAAAGCCTGAGCCAGCAGCTGTCCTGCTCCTTGCCTCTGCCAGGTTCCTACAGCTGAACAGGAGGCTGTCAGGATCCTTCCTCCATGATCGCCCTCCTCTTCCTCTTCAGAGCAGCAGCAAGCTCTGGCCAGAGGCAGCTCAGCTTTTCCTCCCAAAGTAACTCCCAAGGCCATGGAGATGGAAGCAAAGTTCTGCAGGCAAGAGGTTTTAGACAAAACATAAGCCCAGATGTCCTCACAGCCATTGCACATGTTGAAAAGGGGAGAGGGGAAAAAGTCTGTGTGTGAAATTATAACATTTTTCAAAACCTGTGAAGTGTGCTGGCCCACTCCATCCTCCACCTTCTTTACCCTACCTGGCACTGGGCTGAATGCAGGTGGTAGAGCTTTAAAAAAGTAAAGGGGCATTTTTGTCTTTGCTTTTCCTTGATATGGAAAAATCTGAAACTCTGAGGGAAACTTTCCTGTGAATTTTTTTCTATGAATTACCAGAAAGGATGTAATTTTTTTCCTGTCGCTAATAACTATTTCAGAGTTTCTTGTATTAGTTAATTATAGTCTCTATAAGCATAACCTTCCTTTTGCTTAAATGTCATTTACTTCCAGAATTTTAATTTGCTCTCCACATATTAGAGATACATCAGCAGGCAAAAAAAAAGCATTTATTCTTTGTGCAGTGTAGGCTCATCTCTACCAAATAGCTACTTAAGACATTAAATGATATTATTTAAAACTAAATAATGCAGTTTCATTTATTTAATATTTTTAACAGTATTTTCTCCCAACCGTGTTATTTTATGAGATTTCTATTGGAGCAGGCCTCTAAGTCCACAGAAATTGTCTTAGTCTAGGTGAGAACTATAAGTGTGGCCACAACATTAACAAGGCACATGAGGGCAAAAGGTGGTTTAGAAGTATGTGGTGTTCTTTGGAGCATGAGATTTCCAGTGTTTGGGGATCTTCTGGTAATTTGACAGTTCTTCTGCTTAAACTCTTGTGGTTTTCCCAGTCCTTGCTGTCAGATTTCAAGACCTTGGTGCATGCTGGAGTTTGGACATAGATTTAAGGAGTGGGGAGGAATAACCGTCTGTATCAGTACAGGCTGGGGGATGACCTGCTGGAGAAGAGCTCTGTGGAGAAGGACCTGGGGGTCCTGGTTGATGACAGGTTGGCTATGAGCCAGCAGTGTGCCTTGGTGGCTAAGAGGGCCAATGGGATCCTGGGATGCATCAGGAAGAGTGTGGCCAGCAGGTCGAAGGAGGTGATCCTCCCCCTCTACTCTGCCCTGGTCAGGCCCCACCTGGAGTATTGTGTCCAGTTCTGGGCTCCCTGATATAAAAAGGACAGGCATCTCCTGGAGAGAGTCCAGAGAAGGGCTACGAAGATGATTAAGGGCCTGGAACAGCTCCCCTGTGAGGAAAGGCTGAGTGAGCTGGGGCTGTTCAGCCTGGAGAAAAGAAGACTGAGGGGGGACCTAATTAATGTTTCCAAATATCTTAAGTATGGGATGCAGGGGGAATTGGCCAACCCCTTTTCAGTCGTCTGTGTAGACAGGACAAGGGGCAATGGCTGTAAACTGGAGCACAGGAAGTTCCGCACCAACATGCGGAAGAACTTTTACACAGTGAGGGTGACAGAGCCCTGGGACAGGCTGCCCAGGGAGGTGGTGGAGTCTCCTTCACTGGAGATATTCAAGACTCGTCTGGACGCCTATCTGTGCAATATGAGCTAGGGAGCTGCTTTGGCAGGGGGGTTGGACCCGATGATCTCTCGAGGTCCCTTCCAACCCCTACGATTCTATGATTCTGTGATTACCAAGCCAAAACAGGATCTGCCAGAGAATGTTTGTGCTGTGAGATATTTATGAAACATGGATAATCTCAAAGGCTCAAGAACTGTCATGCCAACCTCAGTGTTTTAACCAAAACCATCTTTGAGTTAATTGTTCTGCTGATGTATTTTCCATATGCTCCTCTTGTAAACTAGCCTGCCATTACCATGAAGTGATATAATTGTATGGTGTAGGGAAATCACCTTTCTGAAGATACCTGGTAATAACTAAGTTTTATAGGGAAGCAAATCTTAGCATTCACAAAGGCCACTGCCTCTGCCATTTGTGTGTCTTGAATCTTCAGAGCTAAAAACGGAGCGGTGATGACATTCTTTATAGTGCCTCAGGGAGAAATTTTAAATGATGCCTCTGACGTAGTAAACATTACAGCTGGTTGGGAAAAGAGTTTTCCCTCATCGTGAAATTTCTGGCTGGGACTTTTCTTCAGGAGAAATTTATATGTAGTCAACTGATTATTTATATTCAGTCAACTAACATTATCAGAAAATTTTCAGTGACGTTTGTCATGAAAAAGGCATCTCTGGATATAAGCAGTGTATTTGGCTGAATGACACAGGGTTCTGATGCAAACACATCTAGTGCATGCTCAGATAAGTGTGCACAGATTTTTGGACATGTAGGAGGAAATATTTGCTATTATTTTTATTTATACATTGGCATTACTCTGCGATGTGTAGTCCTGTAATCCAACATTCAGCAAGGAAGACATGGTGTGTCAACAAAGCCAGAGAAGAGAATAATCAGTGTGTTTCCTATTTCTGCTTTTCATCTTAATGAGCTCTTGTTTCTGCTAATATGGGACATATGTGGACTACCTACATGAGGAATCGGTTCACGTCACTCCAGAAAGGCTCCTAAGGGGGCTGGGTTAGCTCCCTCTCAGTGTGGCAGTGACTCTTTTAGGGAGTGATTCCCCAAACTGAATTGCTGCCCCTACCTTTCTCTGGAAGGGTTCAAGTCTTTCCAGTGGCCACCAAGAGGAATTTAGAGGAACTATCCATCTATGTGAGCTGATGAAATCAGGTTGCACAGGTTGATTGGGATGAATACCTCTTTTTCTTATCTCTACATTACCCCTGTGGTTCCCCTTGAAGAGAAGTCGGTGTCTCTCTCTGAGGAGCAGTTGTGAACATCAGTATCAGGGAAGGGAAGTGTCTGCTGGGAGGGAAGGGTCTCATAATTTGATTTTGACCATCCCGCAGGTGGCGTCACAGTGTCCTCTTTCACTACAGCAGTGGGCCTCTTAAAAGAGAGAAAGAAGGTGCTGGTAATGGAAGATTTAATTATTAGGCACATCAGTCACACGTCAGATGCATGGGGCACTTGTGATGTGCTGTAGCTTGCCTTCTGGGTAAAGGAACTGAGATGCCTGGCAGCCCAGAGCAGGATCTCAGGGACGTGGTGGAAGGGAGATAAACAGTGGGACAGTTTCCCAGGCCATAAGCTTCATAGAAATGGTAGTGTTAGATGTACAGGTAGGGGTGGGTGGCACACTGTGTGGAGGGTCACATGAAGTCAAACAGCATAGAAATATTACTGGAGAAAAAGAAGAACAATACGATTGTTGTTGTTGGAGATCCTATACCACCACAATAGATGTGTCATCATAGAATCATAGAAAGTGTTAGGTTGGAAGGGACCTTTGAAGGTCCTGCCAGTGTACAGACAAGGACTGTGATCAGCCAGTGAGATTAGGTATGTTGCAAATTTAGGACAGGTACTAAAAGTAGAAGTATTCAACTATTCATACACAGGCTGGATCAGTGCCCCACAAGATCAAGGTGTGGAGATAAAACCTTTGAGTGTAAACAATAGCTTCCTGCAGCAGTTAGTCCTAGGATGCACAAAGCAAGCCATCAGTTTGGATTTGGTCTTCAGTGGTGCACAGGGTCTTACCTGGGAGTAATTATCAGGACAGATAATTATACCAGTAACCACAATGCAAATAGTTTTAACACTGTGGCAGGAGAGAGCAGGCCCAATTAATTCAGCATTCAGATATTAAATTCAGAAACAGAGTGCAACGTGAAAAGGCAGTAATTAGTCAAAGAAGACACAGAACAAACTGAAAAAAGCAGTCTGAAAAGCTAGAAGCCCAGGTGAAATCTGTGCCACAAATAAAATAATAAAGCAACGTAATCCAATAGAGCACAGCATGATCAATAAAGAGCCAGGGTGACTTTCAGAAGAAAAAGAAGAGTGTCCAAGAAGAACAGAACTATTTTCCAAATAAGGGTAATAGCAAAACCCATAAAATCTGTGAGATCAAATGTAAACTGCGAAAGAAGGGCTGAAAAAAGAGTTTGGAAAGCACCTCACAAAAGATGCCTAATCCGAGAGTGAAAAGTTCGTTCGGTACACCTAAAGATAGGTGAGGAAATGTGGGAAAATATAAAAGGGACCTCACTGGTAAATGGTGCTTCCGGGATAGTAAGGCATAGCAGAAAGGTTCAGTGAATTCTTGATGAATTAATTGCTGAAGATGTGGAAACATTCCCACATCAGATACATACCTCAGGGGCCATGGGTCAGAGGGGTGAAATCAAGAGGAAGGAAATACATGGGAAGTATTATATCAAATAGGTGAATCACTTATGGCAGGGCATAGTTCATAACCTCTCCACCAGCATGCCAGACAACTGGTGAACTGCCAATGTAATTCTCAGCAATCCAAGAGACTGTAGAGAGACTCGTGGGGATAATGAGTCAGCAAACCTTACTTCCAACCCCTGTAAAGACTTCATCTAAAAGACTGTTTTCTGAGCAGTGCTTCCAAGCTGGGAAGGAGCTGTCATGCTTTCTGGGGAGGAAATCCTGCCCCATCATCCTGCTGCAGTTTTGGAAAGGTGTCAGGAAGCATGTGGATAGAGGGAATCCAGTGGATATCATGTATTTATTTGGGTGGGTGGTTGGATGAATACAAAATGTTGCTTGAGGAACTGACTGGATAAAAGTCCAGTTACAGGTTGAAGGCTGGTTAGCAACTGAGAGGAGAGGGCAGGACTTAGCGGCCACTTTCTGGGATGGAGAAGAGTGATGAAGGCAGCAGATAAAGTGAAAGCAGAACTACCATTCACCAGATCCAATCAGAAAACATTCAGATTTTACACAGTACAGTGGGACTCCACTGTGTAAAATCCCAAACATAACATTTGTGGCTGCTGGGAGTAGTACAAGGGGAAAGGTTCAGAGGAAGTGGAAGTATTTCCATGCTGTCCCTAAACTACATGTCCTACTGTGGTCATTTGTCCTATCCAACATGGTCCCTCTTTTGTCACTGCCCACTGCCTGATGACAAACACACTAGGATTATGTCTTTCAGCATCCCTGGGTCTACCTTGGCTTCTGAACACTTTTTCAGCTACTAAGTTGGGTATCTCCTGGTTAGGGTGAGAGTATGGTGCTTGCTATGCCTGCAACTCCTAAACCCAAGATGTTTGAGAGATGATAGTCTCACCCACTGATAGGTGGTAGTCTGTCTTCCTGGCTGGTCTTCAGCCTTGGGGATTTGCATCTTGCAGGACCCTTATGAGCTGTAGGCAGAGAAGCAAGAATGAAGTTAACTCAGAAATGTTGGAGCAAGATGGAGGGCTGTGGGGTGGGGCTGATGCAGGCATAGTGCCCTCTTGGGTGATAAAAAGGGCTCCTTGGTGCCACAGATGGACAGACAATACACTATGGACCGGCACAGCTTCTGCTGGGTGCAGAAAGCAGGAGTGTGAGGTGCCTGTGTTTGTATAACACTCTGTGTCTGACAGAGACTCGTTAAGGAAATGCCACTTGCTTGCAAGCCGTATGCCATCAGCAGCCTCCCCTGCTCAGTTACCGTTCGGCTGGCGGGCAGTGCTCACATGGCTTGCCTTTAACTACGGCTGATGGCAGGTCTGTCAGCCCACCATGCTCCGTTTTCTCATCTGAGGGGCAACAATAGGGATGAACTTCTTCCTGATGTTTAATCTCTGACTGTGCTTGCTGCAGTTCTGAGGCTGGACTAGTAAATCTGGGCGTGCTGATGAGGGGTTTTTGGTTGCTGTCGGTTGTTTGGTACGTGTGCTGACATCTCTGGAGAAAGGGCTGTGGCCTCTAATGGAAGGGTCCGGAGAAATCACATAGATTTATTTTCCTGCTAATGCACCGAATTCCTCCAGTTGGAAATAAATTGCCTACTTTTCTTGACGTAAGGCAGAGTGGGGAAAGAGGGGTGTGAGGTACTGGTTAGAAAAGTGTGGGAATGTATAGATTAAGTGCTGTGTAAAATAGTGATGACTTCATTTTCAAAAGTTTAGAAAATGGGTCCAAAAGTTTGGTTTCATGGGTCAAGAAGACACATAAGTGGTTTTGGGACACACACAATGATTACGCTGAAAGTGATCCTTTTGTTAGCAGAGAAGGGGTGAGTGTTTTCAAAAAACAGTTAAAAATAGGACTGTAAGAGTAGATGTATTTCTTGACATTCAGCTATTGAAATGGATTCCTGCTAGCTGTACTGTATGAATACGGTGCCTAGCAGTAGCTTTTTCAATATTATTCAGCTAGCTGTGGGTTGTATGTGAAACTCGTTTATTTTGCTATGTATTGTAAATGCACCCATTGGGCTCCTAATTGGAGAAAAGCTGAGGTCACACATCTCTTGTCCCCTGGCAACAACTGCACCGTGTTCTTCGGTGAGCTCCTTTCTTAACGGTATCACAACAAGCTGCATATGTCTCTACAATAAAGCCAATCACTGTACTAGTGGAAAGCGCTAGGCTGTGCGTTTGGTATCAAAAAAGGGTCAGCCTAAGGTAGGAAATGTTGTACTGGTTTTTTTTCAAACACTTGCTAATGACCTATTACAAAGAAATAAACAAGTGAGTGTTCTGTGTATTCACACTCAAATTATCAGAGGAAAAGGCCCAGGGTACCAGTAATCACAGATATGTCGGTAAATCAGCTCCCTTCTCCATAATGAGGTGTTTTTTATTTATATTAACTTAAGAATTGTATTCTTAAATGCATCTTTTAAAGGAAGCGCTGTGGAGGTCTTACAGAAGAAACAGCACAAGTAAACAGGGTCATTTAGTGGCCTTAAACCTCATATCTGACCTGAGTAAAGCCCTCTGAAGCCCAGACCAGAGTCCCAGCAGGATCACTTTAGATTTTTAAGACCCTCCACGAGAATAAAATGCACATAGGAGTTTTGCCTCTTGACTTCTATCTGTCATACATGGGCATTAAATACCCTCCGGGGCTTCCAGCTCATCTGCACTATCTACCCCATCACCTTCCTTCTCCTGCTGGAGCAGGTGTGCTGAAGCCCCATGGATGCACATTAGTAGCAGTCCTACATTCAAAGTTCATGGAAAGCCACAACTGTGTGAAGAATATAAACCAGCCCAGGCCACGGCAAACCCAGAGGTCCCGATCTCTCCATCATTTCTATCAGTAGGCTGGCTGAACACATCCACGCAATCTGATTTTCCTCTCATTGAAGTCTGCTCCTGGGAGGGTGACTCCCAGCCCCTCTGTATTTCATCCTGACAGTGGATGTGTATGTAGAGGGGCTCCTGGGTCTTGCCATTCACAGCTTGCAGAGCTACCCAACAACTCTGATGGTGTTTGGGTCAGGAGTCTTATTTTAAAAGCATCTTGGGAGGAAAGACACTTTACTGTGGTCAGGAAGGTGGTGTCAGAGGGAGAGCTGTCGGCCGTGGTTTGTAGATCAGTCTCTCTTGGAGAAAGGAGCTGGGGTATTAGCCCTCCTCTGTACATTATCAGCACTTAACATCTATGTACAAAGCAATCTGAATAGAGCTGGATGCTATCGGGGAGGAAATCGGGGAGAGGAAGCAAATGGTAGGACATGCTCATCAGTGTGGCGATTAATGCAGTGCATAAATCTTAAGATGGTTTGAGGGACTTCATAGAGCTGGGAAAGGCATCTCAACAGGGCCAAGTGTTGTCAGGTGTTTGAAAGATGAGATGCCTAAGTAGCTGTGTTGGATGCAGGAGTCAGACCATTTTAGTGATGGTCCGAATAGCATTTGTACAGAGTAGCCTTGAGTGAGAGGAACAGAATCTCTGAGACACCTCCCCAAGTAAGATCTTTTCCCAAAATGAGGGACTTCAGCTCTTGTTCCCACATCAGGCTAGTTTTGCAAAATTTCTCCTTGTCAAGAGATGGTTTAGCTAAAACTATGAATATTGCTTTGGAGTTTTAGAATATTCATCATTTTTCAATGCAAAGAGGAGATGGGCGTTACACATGTACACAGGGTTTTTTTTTTCAATTGATCTTTTAATTCTCCTGCCACAAAGATGAAGATAAGCATTTTGTTGCAGCTGTGGAACAGATGTGTGCTGTGAATCTTCAAGTAAGTCAGATTAAAAGCAGCCCTTTACCTAACCCTAGAGCTTGTCCCTCAAAGGCATTTAAATCAGTGGAATTAGAAGCTGCTTAGTCCAGCTGAGGTCATATTACAAGAAAATTCCTGGCATCAAGTCTTCCTCCTGTAGCTTTCTTTGGTTTTTTTTTCCCCTTTACTTTTAATTATACTCTGGATAGCACAAATCTGCTCCACTACTGGCATCTTATGATAACATTTTTCAGACTCCTGTCACTGCATTCATGCAGAGGAAGGGCTCTGTTCCCATTTCCCAAAGAGCTTGCAGCTGTACCAACACCACTCAGAATACGCCTGCAGGGATACCATGTTCTTATAACTAGAGTCATTTCAAATGGACATTTTGATAGCATCTAGCAGCCTCAGTGACAGGCCAAGACCCTCTTGTGCAAGAGGCTACTGGTTATATTGACAATAATCAATAGACCATCCTAGCCACAAGTGCAGGATTCATCGGCCCATCTAGACTGCAGTCGGGATAAGTGTGTCCCCACACGCTGTCACCAACCAGCTCAGCTGTGTGCAGTGGCAGTGCAGGCATGAGCTGTGCAGCCCACCCAGGTGTTTCTCCTCAGACTCTTCTGGGAGACAGTAGCAGAAAGTAGCAGAATTCAGGGATGGTGATGCTGGAGAATTTCTGGCCTCTTAGTTTACCAGTCTGATCTCCCGAGTGTGATCTCACAGCCTAATTCCTGCCTAATCCCCCCCTTTGTTTTTTTGTTTGTTGAGTGGCTGAGACTGGCAGGTGTTTCACTGGAAAGTAGCCTTTTGAGGCTACCCCCTAAGAAGTTATCTTGGGAGGATGCTTTCAAGTGATCATGTAGGTCACTGGTAGATCCTGCTCACAAGAGCATAGGAAACCCAAAAGAACAAAACCCAGGGCCACCCATCCTGGTCTAAGATCTCCTGTAGTCTGTTAAACTTGGCATGAACAGCTTTCCCAAAACTCACAAGAGATCTGCGAGACGAAAAAGCAACCTTCAAACATCCAGGCAGACTTTTCTTCCCCAAACCACTAGTACCTGTTGGTGAGCTTCTTTCTCTTCTCTCCCCCTTTCCTCTACAGTAAGTAATGGGGAACGATGTGAAGATAGCTCTCTTGCCCTTACAATACAAATATCTCCCTTGAAATCACACTTGCCTCATCGCATCCTTAACACTAGATCATCCTGCAAGCTGCCAGGAATGCTGTGTGCTTACTCTCCTTGTTTGACTCTGGTGTTGATGAGTCCCATGATTGGCGAAGCACAAAAATGTCAGTGTCTGTACCTCTTCAGTGGCTTTTGCCAGAGATGACCCTTTGAACAGATGATGCTTAGAAATAGGAGATGTGAGATGACTGTCTGGGTTTGGGGATATGAATGGCTTTTCTATCACACGGTGTTTTGGAAATGTCAGCTGTAATTGAAACTTAATCTTCCAACCAGTTTCGGCTGGCTGCTATTTGCAGACAATGTGAATGTTGCATTTTAGTAAATGGCATCTGAACTAAAAGGTTCTGTTGATTTATCCTATTTTTTTTTCCCAAAAGGACACTGACAGCCAGGGTGTGGGTCCCAGATTAATCTGACTTTCACAAATCAGATACTTCCTGCTTTTCAAGTGTAACTTATCTTTTTTTAAATAGTGTGGGTAGCAAAAAACCCCCAACATCTCTGAGCTTTGACTTGCTGTAGCAGAACCTGCAATACTGCTGTTTGGGAACTGGTGGAGCTGAAGAGTTCCAGTTAAAAGATGAATCTAAACCTGGGTCTGCAGCTAGCTGGTGAATGGTACACAAAAGCAAGGAGCAAGCAAGTTTAGGCCAATGTAATCAGCATTTTTACAACATCTAACTATGAGAAAAATAAGTTTTGTTTCCAAAGGAAGGTCTACCACCAGAAAAGACTGCTGTGATACTCAGTGCTTAAGGGGTTTCAGAAGGTCCTTGTTCATGTATGCTCATCAAAAAGGCAGGGGTTCCTCCTTTCCCTCCCTCCATCTGCCAGCCCAGCAAACTGACCCTCACTTGTTTAGGGATCCGGGACGGTTTGTGTTTGTGCTGGGGATAACAGCCCCTGGTCAGTGTGGATGCAACGCACCCTCTGCAGCAGGTCTCCACAAGTGTGATGGTTTGGGGTTCAGGTATCAGTTTTGCAGTCAGTTGCCAGCATGAGTTGTTCAAATGCAAAACAGACTTCGTGTTATGTCAAAGAAGCTTTGCGTGGAGACCAAGAACTTTCCACTCACTGTGAGTTATGCTGTGAGTGTGTGTGGAGGGTATGCATGGCTGGGGAGCAAAGTGTCTGTACTGAAACAAAAAAGGACAAGTTCAGCAAATCCATGGTTGGTTTCACTTCTGTGGCCCCAGCTCCTCACTGACTGTGTCTGAGCCCTGCAACCACTCCGTGGAGCTCAGGACTGTGCAAAGTTTACCAATTAGCTTGGATTTCTAGGGACATCAGAGAGGCTGGACCTCAGGCTGAGCTGGGACCAAGAGTCATCCCATTGCAGAGATGAATGCCATATGTCCTGGATCCACAGGAGTATCCAGCCAAACAGTCAACATTTATTTTTGCCTTTGAAGTCAGCAGCTGCAAGCTGGAATGCATCCAGGAAGGAGTTCCGTGAAACAAGAAGGCATTTATTTTTACAGAGTAAATCCTGATGATAAACAAACTAATCTTCTCAAAAGTGATGCGGCTCCTTTTTGGTAAGTTACATGCAGGAATTCCTGATAAAGGATCTTTCTCAAAGATCCTCCTCAAGGTTGTATTTGATTCATCATACTAATGGTTTTGAGACAAACATTCAAAGCTGATTTCTGGTTTGCCTGTGGAAAAAATACACCTGCACACAAAGACCTTCAGTTAATACTTGGAGTGTGGGCTCCATTCTAAACTGGTTTGAGAATTCAGCCATATTCAGACATTCTTTAATATGCTGGGGTTTATAGTTTATATAATAATAAAGGAAAAGATAACATCCGAAACCATTGTTCTACATTTTAAATCCATGGGTTACTGTGTACATCTTGGTACATTTTGACAAAGGTACAGTAGAAGGACACGAAAAGTTGCAGAGAAAAGCATTAGCCAGAAATATGAAGCAGCTTCTATAGCAGGAAATACTAAGTAGACTAGACTCTCAGCACCATGAAGAGATGGCTGAGGGGTGATGTCAGGGATGTGAATAAAAGATGATTATTTGCTATTTTTTATAATACAGGCATCGTGAGAACATAAGGAATTGTTAGCAGAAAATATCAAACAAGAAAAAGGAAGAACTTTTCATATATACAGATGGTTAAATCATGAAAGTCATGAAAAAGTACTGTAGTGATAAAAAGCAAAGAGAGGCAAGAAGATACAGTCAGTTCTGCCAGTCACACAAGTCAGGTGTGTCTCCCAAGCCAAGAAGTCTCCAAACTGCTGATTACTGGAGGAGATGGAGAGGTGGGAACAGTGCATGCTTCCCACATTTCTTACACTTTCCTGTTGCCACCTCTTGCTGGTCAGTATCAGAGACTTAGACACCTATTCTGCATGCAGGAATAATATATGACTTTAATGGTATTTTGAGTACCATCCAAGTAAGAGCTCCTCCTGTCATACTGGCAAGTTGCCCGCCACTCTGAACCCCATCCAAGACTCAGAAAAACCTGTCCATCTGCTTTCCAGGACTTCCTGGACATGTCTCCATGCTCAGCCTGGAAGCTCATCGAATGGCTAACGTTACTTGCTCAAGTGCATATAGGTGTGCCCATTCTTAGGATCAGGTCACCCCAAAGGTTTTTGTGGTCCAAGGTTGAGCAAAGAGCCACCTGAACTGACCTCAAAGAAGCCTGAATAATTAGATGAGATTATGTAGGTGGATTGTGATTTGGGGTGGTGATAGCTACCGGTCTTAATGTTACAGTCGAACACTTGAGGCATTCCTCCAGGGACTTAATTTGTGGCGATGCTGTGTGACACTGTACCTACATCAGCACTTTACAACTGTCCTAACTGCTAGGCCATGGAGCTTTCTGGGTGATTGCACTTGCCACTGCTCCTGCCAAAACTGAGGTACTTTGTGGCCATGCAGACAAGCGTCACAGGTTCTGGTAAGGAGCAGACTAGAAGACACCTTAATTGAGCCTTGGAGCTAGGCACCCTTTTAGGAGGAAGGGGGCTGGGCTGCTAGACCCTGTTTAGTTGTGGCTACAGCTGAACAAACATACAAATGGGCCCAGGAACTGTTCTTTTGTGTTAAAGACAGACGGCACAGCGCAGCTTGCTTCCATACAGCTACATTCCCTTACTCTCCAGAACACCGTGGCTGCATCCTGCCATCCCCAAGTAATGCCTGAGTGCTGTCTGATAAAGTGCCTGCTGACCTGAGCCGAAGCTGTGCTGGGGGAACCACAGTGAGAATCTGATGGTAGGACTCACTACAGCCATGTGTAGGGTGCTGGGTTGTTCAACTGCTCTTAGAGATCTGCTCTATGTGGGGTCTGCAAAGGAAGGTGGCGCCAGCTGCCCACCTCTAGCCTAGAGGACCTAACCTGGAGCTGAGTCCTGCTGAGACGGCGTGCTGCCCACCCTCCTGGCTATGGCAGTCTCCTGGGAGGTTTCTTGACCTGCTGGGCTGTGGTGTGGCAGAACCACATCGCCCTGTCCTGTGCAGCTGAGAGAGGCAGGACTGTCTGCATCCACCCTACATCTTCAGCAGTGCCTGCCCTTCACCACTGGCTCCAAAGATGACTCCAGAGGGGTGTATCAGGCTGCCTAAACTGTCTTCTTCCCCCTCCCCTCCTGGGCCAGATGCTTAAAATTGCAGTGGAGCTTTGCCTAAATTACTCACCTAAATGAGACTGACTGGAGCCTGTCCAACTTGTCTGTTCTAACGGGTGATTTTATTGCCTCGGCTACAATTGTTTTGGAATGTGCTTTGTTTATAGCAATAATTGATCATGCTTTGTTACAAGTGAATTAGTGGCAGCTGGAAGATATAAGCTCTAATTTTCCTTCAAACAGGGAGAGATGTTATAACTTCTGTGGTTTATGTATAAGAAAACCTCTTTTTTTTCCCCCCTTCCTTTTTTCCCCCTAGTTTTGGAAATGCATTTCCAGTGTGCAACCCACAGTAGGAGCCCATCAAATGTACTACGGTGAGGTTGGTGCTCAGGAAGTCTGCCATTTGTCTTTTTGATTTAAAAAGATTGTCCGACAGTGCGCTTCATTAGACAGAGTGTAACAAAGTGCATTACAAATACTACTCCAACATAATGCAGCTTCCATAAGGAAGCTAAAGGGAAGTATCCCCAGATGCCACAAGAAGACAAGAAGCTTCTGGGCTCATTACCACTAGCAAGGGCAATCATGTATGTACAAAGAATAGGTTGGTGAGGGGACCAGAAAGCACGGTCTGCAGAAGGCGTACCCTCTTGGGCTCACTGAGGTCTACAGAAGGGTTAGACTTTCTGTGAGACGAATGAGAACCTCCAAATAACACCCCCATGGCATTTGGAATAGCATACTTTAATATTGGCTTCCAATCTAGTGGTCACAAAAAGCAAAGTGAACAGACTAGCTAAATAGTGTGGCATCTTAGAAGTCACGCCAGGCTGTGTTCAGCTATGCCTCAATTCTCCAGTGAACCCAGTCTCAAGCACTTAACAAGGGCCTTTGGTTGAGCACCTTGCCCACTTCTGGCTGTCTGCATGGTGATGAGCAGTTTCAAGATGGCCCATGTCTTGTGAGAGCTGAATCATGCCATGGAGCTCTTTGTTTCCCTCCACTTGCTAGAGAAGGCAGCTGGTCCTCTGATGTAGGTGGGATAAGTCTGGTTCCAGCCATCCCTATGGGCTTGGGGGAAGATGTTTTGCTTTCTTGCATCCATTTCTCTCCCTTAAAAAGTCAGGTTACAAAAAATATTGATGCACAGTCCTGCCATGAGCATTGAAGTATATGCAGAGGGCTTAGACAGAGAGAACATCATTTAAATGGCAGATGGTTTTAAAGCACTGGTTGATGTCTCCAGTAATGAGGGATATTCAGTTTAATTCAGGGAGGGTCAGCTGCAGAACTGATTTTAGCTCTGAAGCATCTGAACTGATTCCTTCTCCTAAGCAGTCATAAAAATCCTTGTTTTTCTGGGCTGGAGCAGGAAACGAGCAGAAGCCAGTGACAACACAAACCAACCCCCAGTTTCCATCAGCTATAGGGAATGAGCAGGTGTCATACATTTCCTGCTCTTTGCTCACTTTGCTTTGAATTCTTGACAGCAAAAAAAATGCTTAAAAGCTGTTGAAGACTTTTGCTGTGTTACATGATATGCCAAGATGGGAATGATGCTATGCTCTCCTCTGCCTGAAGTAAAATATTAGACAAAACAGCTGTGCTGGTGGCTTTTACTGTGAGTTTAAAAACATTGTGTTGACTAGTTTGACATTTTACACTCACACTCTCATCATATATTTGTTTACAGCAACAGGGATTAATAAAACCGGTGGAAAAGGGTTTATTTAAAACAGTAAGTTTGAATGCATCCCCCAAGCCTATGGACAACAGTCTTTTCAACTTGAGAGATGTTGCGGTTTCCAGGCAGAGTACCGTATGCTGTCTCTTTGTGCTCCTTGGACACCTTCCCCAGAAACCCAAGCTGTCAAGTCAGGCGCCTATACAAGTGTCTCAAAGCTTCAAGAAAGCCTGAGCTTTTGTGCATCTCCTGGCTGGCTGCCCAAGCCGAATGTCACTGCCGGCTCCGTCGGCGTGAGGAGAGCACTGACAATTTGCAGCAGTCTGGGTCTAAACCTGTGCACTCAGCTCTTTAAAATATGAGTCTTTTATGCTTTGGTAACCTTTTAGAAATAGCCTAAGTGGCTTAGAAGCTTGAGAGACAAGGTCCAACTTGACGATGGGTGTTAAGTCATGAAACCAGACCTAACCCAAGATTTCCATCTTGTCTGCTTGGAAGTTATCTAATTGCTCTGGCCCCCACTCCTGAACAACTGTCTAAATGCTCTTTTAAAAGTTGATCACAGATGGGAAAAAGTTTAGCGTGGGTGAGGGGGTATTTATACAGCTGACTGAAGGATTTAACATCGGGCACCTAATGCCGATTAGGAAAAGAAAGGGCTCTGCAGAAGGCGTGCTGGAGCACAGGAGTTTGGTTCTTGTTCTGAATGGCTCTGTTAAGAAGATGTTTTCCTCCCACTGGTAACCACGGATTGCCCAGCTTGGCTAATGGGCCCTTTGGTTCTGTTGGACCGTCCTCCTTTGTTCGAAGGCAGTTATGTTCTCAGTTTCTCTGCAACAGGGCTTCTCCCTTTCTTTTGCAGCTGGGATTGAACAAAATGAAAGAATCGGTGCTTTAACCTTGAAAAATTGAAGGCTAGGGCTGATTTTGAAAAACGAGTCCTTTGCATTTTTTAATAGACCCTTTCTTATTCAAGTTTAATGAAGGTAAAAGGAAGAGCTCTGAAAATGCAGCCAACCATGACAAAACGTATAAAGCCCTAGAGAAGCCATGCCTGCATGTTGGAATCCCACTGTGTAGCGCTGTGTAGAAAATGCAGGCGGAAAGGAGGCAATTTTATCACTATTGACAGGTCAGAGAGACACAGAGAACAGGTTTAACTACTTCAGAGCAGATGCTGAGGTTTTGAAGCCATATCCTTAAGGTTTTGTTGCGTTTAACTCTCTCTCCACTTCTACCAGAAAGCACAGCTGCACTGCCAGAGTTTTGGAGCGTTTGGCTGCCTCTGCCAGCACCACTGGCTGATGCTAAGTGTATCCTGCTGCGCAGGACCGGTGGGGAAGGTATCCATAGTGCTGGGGTCTTTGTGTGGCTGTGTAAAGAGCTGGGGTTCCCCTCTCCTTCCTCCCTCCATTGTGCTGTGCAGAGATGGCTGCTTTCCAATGGCTGGGCAGGCTTTTGCTGGCCTGAATTTTATCTGGTCAGGGAAAACTGGCACAGCAATACCTGGCTCTGCAGCTTGTAAGTCTTCCTAGGGTGAGAGAAAAGCATGTTGGATATGTGGGGTATCTACACAAAGGCATGTCTTGCCCTGTTTTGTTTAAATCTGTGATATTAAGCCCGAGGTTGTATGAGATGAGATTGGTCTCACCTAATTTTAACTGCTCCCTTTCACATATCCTTGCACCAGGCATCCGTGCAAAGGCAGTTGAATGAAGACCTGGGTTTCTTTATCTGTGCTATCCTGACTTGACAGACCAATTTATTCAAAAGCTCCTAGTGCATGCATGGGAGGAGATGAGTTTCTCTCCACTGACTATAAAGTGAGTTTCTGGTGCCTAGTGCAGGAGACAGTGTCTGGATTTGGCCATTTCTTGTCAATCCTGGCACTGCTGTGCTCCTCGGATCTGTCTGGAACAGAGAAGGTCCTTGGGGCAGCCTATGTCAGGCATGCCTTTCACTCCCTGGTGTGGCTTGGAAGGCCACCTCTTACAAAAAGTGAATGATCACAATAATAATGGCAAAGAACCAACGAAATGGCAGGACTGATGTGATATGTGTGAAAAGTCCCTGGAGTATGTCCCTTAAAACCAGTTTGGATCGTACACAGAGAGCTGGGTATCTTTCCAGACAGCTTGCTTTGGGAAAGCTGTGCTCCTGCTCGCATGGAGAGGGGCAGAGGGTTTCCTAACAAAACACTTGAGCCCGTGCTTAATTTTAAAACTGTGAGCTGTCCTGAAGACTCTTTGGCTGGATGGCTGGGGGTAGGGGTGCTGACACATTCTTCTTTCCCCCATGTACCCCCTTTCTCCATGTGGAAACCTTGCCCGTGGGATGAGTTTTGAGGAGGTGCCACTTTTGCACTGATTTCTGGCTCCACAGCCCACCCCGTCCTTGCAACAAACCCCCAGGTGCAGCACACACACTGTATATCGCTTGGGGAGCACCGGCAGCAGCATCTCCTTGTTGGTGGAGGTTGCAGAGGTCCCTCCTGTGCATGTGGGGCATTTCTAGCAATCTGGGGGGGTGACACTTCCCTAACACATACCCCCTGTCAGAGGCAGAATGCTGCAGTGAAGCAGCCAGCGAGGTTCCTGGGCAGCCTGCACCAGCACATTGCAGCTGTAGTTTAATGCTCATCATCATTAAAGCCTTAGAACCCGAGGTCTGGATGTGGATTTCTGCTTTGGCACTTGTTAGACACCTCTTAAATGGAGGCTTAAATGCTCCTTTATAGCTCACACAAACTCAGGGGCTTGTGTCTGGCATATGTCAGGCTCCCCTTGTGACTAGGACCTGTGTGTTTGCTTGAAGCCTTATTTGAAAAGTTATCTTCATAAGGAAATGTAGGATTTCCTCTATTCCCCTGTGTGCGTCTCACGGAGTAACACCATTGTTTATCCATCTTACGCTCCATTTCCCACGGTGATCTTATCAAATTTCAAGCAGGAGGGAAAGGAAGCAGTCAGAGGCAGCAATACAACCCTCACACAATGCCCGAGCAATAGCTCCTCATTTTGAAAAATATCCTGGCTCCTGGCAGGGTTTTGACTATCGACAGCACCATATAACAAGCTGCAAGAGATTATCGTGGAGACTTCTAAACATGGCTTTGCCTCCAAAGGGTCGGGAGCTTCTTGTTCACATGCCCTGGACACTCATCACCACACAGATGTTCTTGCAAAACACGGTGTGTACCTACACCAGAGTTTTGTTTTGATGTGAAACCAGAGCTGGAAGTGGTGAAGGATAATGCTGGTGCCACTGGGTTGTTCAGCCTGCAGGATGGGTTAATGAACCACAGCTCTGGGGTGCTTCTGTGCTGCCCTGTGAGTGATGCTTTAACGGGTGTTTCGAGGTTTTCTGGGGTGAAAATCAGGAAAAGCAAAAGTTCCCATGAATTTGTTGTCTAAATAAGAAGAAATGAGCAAACAGAAAATGAAACCTGAATTTGAAACTCAAAAAGAAAACAGTTGTTTGCTTCAAACTGTGTTTAAAAAAGATGTAATACCCAGACACTTCCAGCTGAGCCTTAAGTCAACAGCTTCCACAGAAGCCCCCTCAAGCCTTCATCGCAGAAGGCATCGTTTGGTCACTGATATTTTTGGCACAAAAATCATGCTAATCGTGGCTATTACCTCTGCCACCAAACAATGGTATATGCCTCTTGGAATATAGCTTTGGTGCTATTACTGAGTTTATGATATTTTGTATGCATTTTGTGTTCCCATTTATTCTAAATGGCCATGAATCACCGATGTTAGAATTTCCTGCCTTGTTTGGTTCACTACAATGAAATGCAGGTGCTTCTTTTGCTGGTACCAGTTATCTTTCCAGGGTAGATATTAGGAAAATATCTTTTATTAGTATATTTTGGCTTTCCTAACAACTTTAAAAGCAACTAATGAGAATCAGTTTTTCTGGACATACTAGCTGCTGGTAGGCTGTGGTCCTGAGAGATGAATTTCAATTTATGCTTAGCCAGTTGGAAAATATAATCTGTCTCCGAGAAGTAAAATAATTTACTTTTATATTAAGTTAAGGAGGTTTTGGAGGCAGGACTGGCTTTTACCATGAAATAAAAGAAAGCCAAAGACTGATTTTCAGGTGGGAGGCCAAGGAGCACAGACTGGATTGTGTCCATTCTGCTCCCTCTGGAACAGGCTGGCTGCATCTACACTGAACAGCACTTGTCCTTGGCTCTCTGCTGCGCCCCACGAGGGCATGTTGGCCCTAAAACCATTATTTTTACAGTGTTTTTCCAGTTTCACTTGTCTGAAGAAAATGAGTGAAGTGCTGCAGCCCACCACAGCAGTGGTTTGGGTTTTTTTTAGTTGATCCTGGCGTTGTGTTCTGCTGATATTTAGCACGAGGGCATGTGAGGTTGCAAAGCTGTCTGGGATAGTGCTGGAGAACTTGTGGGACAGAGGGAGTCAAATGCTGTGAGGTCTAGTTGAATCAGTGCAATGGCCACATTAGGGGAACGTCCTGCAATGAACCACCTCAGCATGCATGCCCAAACTCTGTTTTGCAGACAGCAGGTGGGAAAGGTCCAGGACAGAGCCAGAAATGAGCTGTCTGAAGCAATGCTGGTTGGTCAGGGGCTCAGTACTGGACTTCTTCCCCTGTCCTCTTCACTCAGGATGGGGATGTGTTCTGTGTGACAAGTGCTTTGCCAGGTTGCTCTTTGTAGGAGTGGATAGCTGGGGAGGGTTGGAGCGCTGGGAAGGGTTGGCTGTATGGGGAGGGTGAGAGAGCTGTAACTTTTGCCTCCACAACATCAGAACCGCTTGCTGCAGTCTGCACTCCCTGCCCATGCTGTGTGGTCTGCAGATTGCTTTGGGGATTGTAGCTTAGGGGTGCCAGCTTCTGGGAATGAAAGGAGCCAACTTAAAACCATGTCAGAGCCTCACAAGACCATCTCAATGGGCTTTTTGGTCTAGATGTTAGGACTTGGAGGATGCATCTTCTCCCCAGCAAGATCCCTGATCTCAGTGACTGATGGACTCTAGGTGAACCTAGTCTGGAGAAAGGCTGCTGTTTTCTCGCCTGTGGTGAGCAGCAGGCTGTGGAGGGAGGAGGACATACCTGAGACAGCCCAGGCAGGAGAACTGTGTGCCAGCAGCAGGTCTCATCTACAAAGCTCTGGGCTTGCCATAGGACTTGGATTAAAATCTTCTAGATAACATTTCCCACTACTGTTCAAAATAATGTCAAAACAGTGCTGCAAGGGGCAAAGGCTAGGATGAAATATAGCTGGATGCTGCTGTAGGAAGGGCTGAGCTGCATACAGAAATCTAGTCAAGAATCATGGCTTCTCCATCATCTGAGAAGGCAACTCCTGGCATTCTAATAAAACTATGGAGTTAATTTTAATTACTGACAACTGCAGCTTGGGTTGCTATGGAAACACAAAGAACTGCCACTTCTGCAAGTTTTGTCTGTAACTTGCTGTCTGGAAAAGTCATACAGGGTCTGATTCCTCTCTCTCTGATCTAGCAGCAGCAAAACAGGCATGGCCACCGCATCAGTCAAGTTTAAACAGTGCATGATCAGTTAGGTAAGAGTAAAACCTCCATCTTTTTTCTTATCTGTGCCATTTCTCTGTGATTCTGAAATAAAATTGGTATGTTCCCAGTTTCCTAATGACTTTAAAAACAGTCCCCAGTCAGTTGATGAAGGAAACTAGAGCACAAAGTCATTGATATTAGAGTTGAAAAGCAGCTATTAGGTCATGCAGTCCCCATACAAAATTGTTCCTATGCTATTTTTTCCTACTACTTTTCACTGTCTAATTATAAATGCAGCTGCATTTGTAATAAAATCTCCTTCAGCCTTAGTTTCAGGGCCAGAATATTATACCTAGAGCACAAGATGTTGGACAAAGACATTCCAGTTCTATTCTGAACTCCCTTTTCAGGCTGCTGATGTTTTCTTACACTGAAATGTCTCATTTTTAACTCTGTGCCTTTTGTCTGGGAGTAAATAGCTTTGGAAAGCCAGAACCTGGATACTTTGTCTTTCCTAAAAGCTGTAGAAAAGACTTGTTTATTTTCTGTATCTAGTTGACTATAAAAACATTGCATGTTGAACTGAGACCTGGAGACAGCGCTGTAATTTATTGAAATTAGTGGAGTTACACCCATTAGCACCTGGCACCCCTTTCTCTCTTTAGTTATGCTTTGCTGTTGAGAGTTACTCAAAGTATCCCAGTTGCTGGAGGTCCTAGAGGAGCTGGACTCTTCTCACGTGACTCAAAGATTTGTTAGTACCCTTTGCATAACAGGCCTGTGAAAAGCAAATGCTGATGCACTTCTGTAAGAAAGAATGGTGGGTAGGATTGGAGTTGAGTCCTCAGCTTCCTCATGGTAAATATAGTATAGATTTCTACTGTGCCTATAATTTTCCATCCCCGCGCTGCAGTACTCGAGCACAATTCTCGCTGATTTCAGCTGATTGTCCCATTTTGATGGCCAAGAATAGTCTTTCTCTCGTGGCCTAAATAACCATGTTTAAATTTCACTTCAGTTATGTATTTCTGTACAGCAGCGTAGACCTGGCCTTATGTCACCAGTGAAGCTTTTAACGCGGCCTCGTGAGCCGCTTTGAATTGCAGTTAGTTCCACGCCCACTGAGGTCTGAAAGCATTCTGACTCTTTCCTAGCAAAACAAGGTTTGGTGGAACTGCATAGGGTGACAGCAAAGCGTTCTCAACCCTCAAGCTGAGCAGCACAGCTCATTAGCTGTCCACAGCATGGTGATTGCAGGGTTGTGTGTGTTTAGAGTCTTTAATCCCTGCCTGGTCTGGGACAACGAGCAGGTAGCTGGAGAATGAAGTAGAAAACACACCTTGATTTTTATAAGCCTGTAATTATTTCACTCTGTTTTTATTGCTGGCATCTGATTATCTGGTGAGAGTCAGTCACGCTGTGTTCACAGAGACCTGCTTGGCAAGTCTGAGTACTGAGCTCAGTAGAGCTCCACTGAGGCTGGGACAGGGGGATGTGTGGAGGAGCAGTGCTGGTGGGATCTCTTAACCCTTTCATGGTGCCAGCTCCTAACGCTCTCTCACACCACATGTGAGATTGGCCCCATGTTTGGACACACATGGTGGTATTCAGCCACCTGAATGTATTTGGTAGCTGAGATGCCTTGGGGTGTTCAGGCAGGATAAGGAAAAAAGGATAAATGATAAAAAAAATCTCACCTCATAATGACCTGGCTGCTTCTGCTCTGAGCAGGAGGCCGGAGTAGTGCTGTCCAGAGATGTCCTCCAGTATGGGGCATTTTATGATTCAGTGATTCTAATGGAGAGGGAGGACCGTGCAGTGGACTTAAGGCTGCAGTTTAGTTGATCGAATGTACATATCTAGTGCAGGATGGGCTGTGTGCTTCTCAGGGTGCTACTGACCACACATGCTAGATCACTGTCTAAACTGTTTGGACTAACCCAGAGTGATTTGGCTGAAATGGGACAGGAAACTCTCATAAGAGCAGCCAGCAGATCTGAGCAGTCCCTGACTTCTATCTTAAAAGAGATAGTCATTCTCCTTTTATGTTTTACAATAGATACAACCTGGAATTGGAGCATGCAAGAAGATTAATTAATGTTCACTTACATCTAGAACTTTCCTCTAGTTTGCCAAATTAGGCAGAAAGTTTTAATAAATGAAAATAGTAGGTCTGACACATCTCTACTGCTATAGTTGGGGAATTGATAAAGAGCACAGACTCTGTGTAGTAGATTTTGTGGAAAACCTTCAAATGGCTGACAACTTGCATCTGAGCTGATGAATGACTCAAAAAAGAGCTTAGCTGGATCTTACCATTGTCACCCACAAGGAGTCTGATTCTAGATTTATGTCCTTGGTGGTTAGGAAATCCACAGCTTTCCCCTCTGCTCAGCTGCTGGGAGGTTGCATGAAAGGGGGATGTTAATGCACACCCCTGCCGAGCTGCACCTGGTTTTTGAGGGAACCTGCTGAGGACACAAGGGAGCTGGATATGGTCTGCCTCTGCTTCTTCAAGCAATTTCTGTGGCTAGCCTAGATGTTTCCCTCCTCTGACAAGGAAAGCAGTCCCTTCTCTTACATCCATCAAGAGGGGTGGCCAGCAGGGACAGGGAGGTGATTGTCCCTCTCTACTCTGCCCTCGTGAGGCCCCATCTGGAGTACTGTGTCCAGATCTGGGGCCCCCAATACAAGAAGGATGTGGAACTGTTGGAGAGGGTTCAGA
The DNA here is from genome assembly GCA_020800305.1 of Porphyrio hochstetteri. Lineage (NCBI taxonomy): Eukaryota > Metazoa > Chordata > Aves > Gruiformes > Rallidae > Porphyrio > Porphyrio hochstetteri. Next base: position 110,004,986 of record CM036907.1, read on the forward strand.
GGAGGGCCACAAAGATGATTAGAGGGCTGGAGCACCTGCCCTACAAAGAGAGGCTGAGGGAGCTGGGCTTGTTCAGTCTGGAGAAGAGAAGGCTGTGGGGGGACCTCAGTGCAGCCTTCCAGTACCTGAAGGGAGCAGAGAAACAGGAGGGGAATCAACTGTTTAAAAGGGTAGATAATGGCAGGACAAGGGGGAATGGACTAAAACTGAAGGAAGGTTTAGATTAGATATTAGGGGGAAGTTCTTTACAGAGAGAGTGGTGAGGTGCTGGAACAGGCTGCCCAGAGAGGTGGTGGATGCCCCGTGCCTGGGGGTGTTCAAGGCCAGGTTGGATGGGCCCCTGTGTAGATCCAGGCCTGGAGGTTGGTGGCCCTGCCTGTGGCATTGGGGGTAGGAATTGTATTATCCTTGGGGTCCCTTCCAACCCAGACCATTGTATGATTCTATGATCAGTGTCTGGGGACTTTTGAACACCCCTATAGGTAAATTTGAGACAAACACCTGTACTGGCTACTCCTTGACTTTGGTTTGTGAATTTACATGGTCCTTTTTACTCTGGGGGATTAAAATCCACCGTGATCACAAATAACTTGTCTGGGGATTTTGTTGTAGGCTAAATTTCCACCTGCAGGACCAAATGCCATTGCTTTCCACTGCAAAGAGCTACTCAGCTTGCTCCATTTTTTGGTATTTTCTCCAGTTTTGCTGTTTTCTAAATGCTCATACAAATGGTTTGTTTGAGGCCTGTTTAAATTGATGGTGCCAAATTAAACCAAACCACTTTTGCCCAGGTGCTTTTCGTACAGATGCTGTTTTTGCACAGACTGGGTTGTCTTTGGGCAAGATACAACCAACTTTTGCTCTGCTCTTCCTCTTATCGTCATGAATCCAGCCAGTTTATTCAAATGACCACAAAGATGGTAAGAGACAGGCTAAGCTTTTTAATGCTTCCAAAGGAAACACCAGCACAGGAAGTTCATAATGAAACACTAATTAGCACATGTTCTTTAGCTAATCAAGGACTTTCATTGCCAAGCCCTTAAAGTGAACAAGTTTAAAATGTTCCCTTAAGTGAAGACGTTGACTGTAAGATATTCAGCTGCTTTGTTTGCAAGCAAAACACGATCCTGACTTCTAAAAGTGGAGGGGAAAAAAAATCCCCACCAATTTCCCTGTCTGATTATGGGAAAAAAAAATAAAGAAAATCACAGCTTTTGAAATTGTGGAGGATTTTTCTGAGGAAGACTTCAAGACAGTCTTAGAATAAATAACAGCTGTCTGCAACAAAGGGCATGTGGTGCACAGTGACTGGAACAGGTCATGATCTGCACCGCAGTGGGTGTAGCTGCACCAGTGGTGGAAGATGGAGTGGGACAAGTGGTGTGTACTTACTTGGTCCTACAGGATGTCTTTGGCGCGTTCTCATAGAGGGGTGCTGTGTTGGAGGTCACTGGGCTGTGAGGAGTTAAGGGCATCATCTGGGATATACAGGTAAAAAGGGGATGCTGTGAGGACCATCAAATGGTTTTGGGGATGACAATGTCCAGTTTTGGGTGGGCTGCTTCTGGAGAGGTCCAGAAACAAGAGCTTCAGGTTGAGAAGTTTCATGTTCTCATCTTGGCAACTAGTGAGGCTAGAAGGTCCTTGCATGCAGTGGAAAGCATGCCTGAAGGGCTGGGTGCTCCAGACCAGGTAGAAACAGTAACACAGATTCACACTCACTTGAGCAGAAGGGGGATTTACACCTACCTGGACAGCCTCCATGGTGACACCTCCACCATGTGGAACTGCCTCACTCAGTCTCCAGATGCCAATGTACTCAGCAGTGATCTTATCCAGTCAGTCAACCTGTCTTTGCTGTGATGCTGAGAGCTTGGCGTGTCCTTGCCCAACACCCTCTGCAGACAGCTACAGCTTTGCAGAAGGATCCAAAATGCACTTAAAAGTGAGATATGCAAGTGCTCCTCTGCCATGGGTTGTTAAGCACCAGAAAGAGGAGAGTGGGTCTGCAAAATTCCCTAGTTTTATACAGGCCGAGCTACACTGTAAGGGTCCAGTTGCTGCAATAATTTGGGTTAATTCATCCAAGGGATGCTAAAAAAGGCTACAGAAATGTCCCCATGTCTCCTCCTTCCCGCCTGGAGTGAGTCTCCTCCAGGAAGGTGTCAGCAGCACTTCCACCTCCTCGCTGTGGCCCGTCTCAGTGCCAAAGGCACTATTGCAGTTCATGGTAGCCAGCATCACACTGTTGTCACACATCAGAAACTCCTTCCTCTCTTTCAGTCTTTGGGTCTTGTATTTGTGGCTTCTCAGTGTGCTTCATGGTACATTTTGTGCCCATTTCCATGCAGAGATGACTCATGTGATGGAACGTCATGTCTCTCAGTGAGTGATGGCAGTAGCTGAATAATTTTAATGCTTCTGAATGCCAGATTTTCTCAAACAGGTTTCTGTTTTGTGTGTAGCTTCCAAGTAGACTGTGATCTGAGTATTTTTTCTTAATTCATGTTTGAAGTTCTTAAATCCAGACTCAATGAAAAGGCTGATGTTTTAAAAATTCAACTTCAGTTACTTATTTTCTTCTTTTCTGATTTCCTCATGGAGTTTATAACCTTTTGGATATGTTTGACTGATAATTTCTTTAGTAATAGTTCTTCCTGGTATTTAAAATGTAACATGTGCTTTTTAGACTTTCTAAGCCTCAAAATGTTCTAAAATTGCTTTTCCTGAGTAAAAAGTCATGCCTACTTTTTTTCCTTAAATGCATTTAATTTGAGGACTATTCAACACGACATTTTTCTTCTTCCCAAGGTTTACTTGGTGCCCAAGGAATTCACAGAAGTAATTTGCCTGTTTCATAAGATTTTACCATTTCATTCTATACCAGTATATACTACTCAGAAAAAGGTGTCAGGTAGCATGAGAAATGAATTGAAGTCAGAGTGAAGCAAAAGCAAAGTATCGTTTTCTCAGTTGTATTTAATAGTTTTGAAACCTTCAGTCTCTGATTTCATGTCTCTGAACTAATGAGAAACTTTTAAATTGAATTTGTGCAAAGCAAATCCACTGAGTTAAGTACTTTAATATATCTTGAGTGGCCTGTCGGGGCAGCAGCAGAGCAGGCAAGTGACAGTCTGAGTGGTTTAACATTTATGTTAAACATCCAGCTGCTGATGTCCGGCAAGGCATAGGATTTTGCCTGTGCATCCTCTACACCACATGGAGAGAAGCAACCTCTTCAAGGGGTGACAAAAAATAAGGGACAAGCTTCTGCCCTGCCCTGTGCTCCCCTCGCGACACAGAAAGTGGCAGAGGAGAGAGAGCAGAGCTTACATGGGGCACGGAGCTCCTTGAAGAACCCAGGGTTGGTCTCTGCTTAGATCATAGAATGTGTAAGGTTGGAAGGGACCTTTAGAGGTCACCTAGTCCAACCCCCCTGCAGTAAGCAGGGACATCTTCACTAGATCAGGTCGCTCAGAGCCACCTCAAGCCTGAGCTTGAATATCTCCAGGGATGGGGCCCCCACTACCTCTCTGGGCAACCTGTTCTACCTTTTTCTAGTTAAAAACCATTACCCTTCATCCTAGTGCTACATGCCCTCATGAACAGTTCTTCCCCAGCTTTCTTACAGACACCTTTCAGGTACTGGAAGGCCACTCTAAGGTCCCCCTGAAGCCTTCTCTTCTCCAAGCTGAACAAACCCAGTTCTCTCAGCCTGTCTTCATAGGAGAGGTGCTCCAGCCCTCTGATCATTTTTGTGTCCCTTCTCTGGACATGCCTCAACAGGTCCATGTCCTTCTTGTGTTGAGGGCTCCAGAGCTGGACACAGTACTCCAGGTGAGGTCTCACCTGAGCAGAGGGGCAGAATCACCTCTCTCAATCTGCTGGTCACACTTCTTTTGATGCAGCCCAGGATGCAGTTGGCCCTCTGGGCTGCAGATGCACACTGGTGGCTCATGTCCAGCTTCTCATCCATGAGTACTCCCAAGTCCTTTTCCTCAGGGCTGCCTTCAAGCACATCATCTCCTAACCTGTATGGATAACGGGGATTGTCCCAGCCCAGGTGCAGGACCCTGCACTTGGCTTTGTTGAACCTCATGAGGTTCACCTGGGCTCACTTCTCCAGCCTGTCCAGGTTCCTCTGGATGGCATCCTGTCACTCTGGCACATTAACTTCACCACTCATCTCAGTGCCATCAGCAAATTTCCCGAGGGTGCACTGAATCCCACTGTCAGTTTTATTAATGAAGATATGAAACAGCACTGGACCCAGCACAGACCCCTGAGGAACACCACTTGTCACAGTCTTCCATCTGGACTTGGAGCCCTTGACCACCATCCTCTGGTGTGACCATCCAGCCAATTCGTTATCCACTGAACAGTCCACCCATCAAATCCATATCTCTCCAACTCAGAGATGGATGTTGTGGGGGACCATGTCAAAGGCCTTGCAGAAATCCAGACAGAAAACATCCATAGCTCTTCCCTTGTCCACTGATGCAGTTACTCCATTGTAGAAAGCCACTAGATTGGTCAGGCAGGATTTACCCCTAGTAAAGCCATGCTGGCTGTCATGAATCACCTCCCTGTCCTCCATGAGCCTCATCAGAGCTTCTAGCAGGATCTGTTCCATGATCTTCCCAGGCACAGAGGTGAGGCTGACAGGTTGGTAGTTTCCAGGGTCCTTCCTTCCAGTCACTAGTCACCTGACTGCTTCAAGTATCATGGAGAGTGGCTGGGCAACTACATCAGCCAATTCCTTCAGGACTCTAAAGGAAGGGACACCTGTGTCCCTGGGGAGTCAGTGGAGGTATGGGTGGCCTCAGACATCCTGTGCAATGAAGCCTGCTCCCTGACATAGCTTGGAAATCTTTTCTGCTTTCAGGCTCTTTGTGACCATGCTTATTTTCCTTGGGGAGCCTTTTCTGGGCACTGCCATGTGCCTTGTGCCACTTGGGATGCTCCCAATAGCATTGCAGATGGGAGAAGATGGATCTGAAGTTGGCTCACCCTGCTTTGGCATCCGTGTGGGGGCAGTCCCCTTCACGAGCATCTGGCATGGCCACACCCAACTCTCTATCTACCCCACAGCCAACTCTGCTTTCCTCCCCCTTGGCACTTTGTCCTTTTCCTTCAGGGACTCTGCCTAGTTGAGGTTCTTCAGAAGGAGGGGACTGTATTTTCAAGCTTATGCTTATTTACTTAATTTTATTTCACACCTGTTTTTGACTAAGACAGGCTGTTTTAGAAAGGACATTTCTCTTTTAAAATCAAGAATTTGCAATAACGTAAACACAAGTTTCATCACTCTTACTAAGACACTACTTTCTCATTTTAAGACATTTTCTTTTACCTTCCCACCACTGGTTCTTATTATTCTTTTCTCTGCTTGTTGCACGTTCCTCTTCTTTCCTTTCCCTCTTCCATGTTACTTAATTTCTTCTAAAATTGTTCATCCCTTTTTTTTTTCCCCCTTTCTGCCTGGTAAGAGCGATCACAGATCAGCATCAAACAGCTGTATGAGTTCTAGTAACTGTTTCTATCTCTGGAGATTTTAAACTTTGTCAGAATATCCTGATAATATGCTGATTGAAATTCCCCTCTGAAGTCTCAATTTTATACATACTGTTGTTTCCCCTGTACCTCTTTGCAGACAGATACTTACTGATGTTTTTGTTTAACCTCTGGAGAAGACACAAAATGGAAAACAAGCAAGCAACAAGCATTTCAAAATCCCAGTGCTATAAATCTGTTTTGTTTCCCTTCTGCTTGCAAAAGTGGCAAATTATTTGTTTTATTATCTGATATCACACCAATAACAAGAGGAGTCTGTTCCATGCAGTCCAATTATGAAAAATTGCCTGAGACAAAATGACTCACAGTGGACCTGTTTTTCATGGCCCTGTTGCAAGGAAATATTTACCTGCCTGAGGTGAGGAGAATTTACACTCACACTGGCAGCTGAAAACATCCAATCAGAAAAAAAAATTTGTCAGATAAGATGTTGGTCAGTCCCTGTTGTTTGGACCATTTTGTTGATGCATGAAACCTAGTTTGACCCCAGTTGTGGAATTTTTCTAACTTTGGCCAGAGGTAGAGTGTAGGGCATTGGGATGTGTCAGAGGTTCCTCTGAATGCCTTCCCAAACCAGTTTTCTGAAAAACTGAGTTTTGCCCATGTTACTCGAATACTTTCTGTCCAGATGTGAGAATGAATTGGCTCGAGTGGTTTTCACTCTTTTGGGTTCAGTATTTTTCTTGGTTAGTAGTAAATTAGCTAAAAAATTGCATTATTCCCTGGATGTGGTCAAAGGTAAATGTTGGTAATATATGTCAGTGATAAGATTAGTGCCTCAGTTATTTTATTTGGTTGTATCCACTTCCAAATGGCTGGATCCACTCCTGTGCAGCAGTACAAAATGGATGTATCTGGAAGAAGTGGAGATCAGACTTCTTTTCCAGAAAGCCACTGTGGTGGTTCAGCCCCAGACAACAGCACCACGTGCCGCTTGCTCAGCCCTGCCCTGGTGGGACGGGAAGGAGAAATGGGCAGACTGAGGCAAACTGTGTGTTGGGATAAGGACAGTTTGCTGGGACAGCACAGGGAGAAGGGAACAGCGACAACAGAACCCCTGACAGAATGCACCAATGGTGATAGCACAAAGCACTTACTGACTTTCATGGTGAGCATGGTATCACATAGTATGGAAAGCACCCTTGGCCAGCTCGGCTCACCTGTGCTGGCTCCTTGTGACAATTTACTCTGTCCTCACCAAAACCAGTGCAGCCACATAATAGAGGACTGAACATTTTCCATATTTTCACACAAAAAAAATTCCTAAAGTCTCAATGTTGCTTGGAAATGAGCAGCCTGCTATGCCTTCAGGCTTTAGGAATGGCTGATGAAATGCATGGGTCCCAGTCTGCAGGCTGTCACGTCAGAGCGGAAATACTCCGAGTAGACGTACGTGGGCATACAGACAAGTATACTGAGGGGGTGACTGTGTCAGTCTACAGCTACTCTGAAACACCCTTTCCCATTCCTACCTCACTCCTGTGCCTCCCACAAACCATGGAGGCTGACTTTTCTGCGTGGTCCTGGCTGCTGGTGTGAGTGCTCATGGCTGTGCTGACTGGATGTCTGGGGCAGAGAGGGAAGGTGTCATCAGCTAGGGCCAGATCCACAGCTCGTTGAGGTGAAAAGTGTTTCCATTGGTCCAGCAGGATGTTGGGTAAGATTTAACACTCAGTCACTGAGGAAATAGTATATTTATTTTCTTAATCATGTTTATGTGACACGAGGGATAAGGCTGTCGTTTTAGATGCAGGACAAGTGCATGAGTTTTCTATTCACCTGAACATGCACATGCAATGAGCCCTGCGGGTACCATACATCGTTTTCCACTCCACAGCCCTGGCTCTGCAGCCCTTCCAGGTAGCCAGCATGAAAAGGGAGCATGGCCATTGCATTACAGGGGCTTTCACTAACAAGCAAAGCAAGTTTTGCTTGGCAATTTTCTCTCTCCTTTGTCAGCTAGGATGTTCTTGGGAGAAAAAGAGCTTTCCTTCCAGCTGAAGTGGTTAATGTTAATGATTGATAGCAGAAGAATGTGAGGATGGCTCACAGGACAGGCTTCTGTGCTGATTAACGATGGGGCAGGCTCTGTCAAAACCATGGCAGTGGGAATCACATATACATGTTTATGTGTTTATATGTAGCATATTTTTGTGTACACACATATGTTGCTGGAAGTTGATGCTAAAAATGTCTTCTTTGAAGTCAGAAAATTGCCTTTTTTGTCTCCTTTGTGTCTCAGAGAACAGCAGTAGACACATTCCACCCTCCTGAAAAATTCATGTTTGTTCTGGGAATTTCTTTGGCCTCAAGGCAGCACATTTAGAAATGTACTTTTAAAAGAAGAATAAGAAAGATTTACTGAGTCTTGAAGAGGCTCCTACCCTGAGATGGTCCTCTCCCCTCCCACTTACCTCCAGAAGCCCAGGCTTCCTGCTCTGCTCGGGCCAGCCTTCACCTTGGTGTGGTACAGATGCAAGGAGATCTTGCAGCCTGTGAGGACAAGCAAAAGACTGGCTAATGAAAGCAAGAGCATGCAGCTAATATAGGATTGCTATTGCCTGAAGCAATTATAAATCAATGGAGAGACTGAAAAAAAACAACCCCCCCATGTTTCAGTGGTGATGGAGTGTCTCCGGGATGTTTCTGGGTCTGTAGGGGGCCTGCATCCCAGGAGGGTGTCCACCTCGAAGGAACAACTGCAGGAAGCTTCATATTCAGGAGTCCCACTGGGATGAAGCAGCAGGGCTGACTGAGCTACTGGGAGTTGTGTTGCCATTATCAGGGGGCACTTCTCTGTGGAAAGCCAGGGTTTGTTAATTCAGCTGCTCAGCAAAAGAGATAGATGCATTTTGCTCACAAAACACAAATAATCAGTTGGAAAAATAAAACAGATTTATATGTAATAGCAATAAAGTTCTATATTTGTTGTGAAGCTGTTAACAGGCAATGTGGAAGGCTGTCTTTCTTGGAGGCCGCAAACTATTACATGGTTCATTAATTACCATTCTATCTTTTTTTCTTCAGGGATATCACAAAGGGCTTTACAGGAGAGGGCTGGGCACCCCTTCTTTGCTTTATTGAGTTGGCCAAAAATAGCCTGAAACAACGCGACGTGGACAGGGTGGTTTCCACAAAGAACAGATAGCCCAATTTCCACCTAAATGGATTGCCACCTTGGGAAGTGATTAGTTATGCTAACCTTGGTGGTGGGGCAAGGACAAGTCTGAAACTAGCCTCTTTATTGGTGGAATCTGCAGGGAAGGGGAACTTGTGCTGGTTCTCCTTTTGGGATGGCTTTTGGAAACCTCCAGGTTCACTGAACAGTACCAGGTGACTGCTGTCCTTGTGGGGTGGGACCCTGGTAACTGCTGTCAGCCCCATCCTACTCCTATCTCTGAAGAGTGGTGAACCATGTAGGGCTGCTGTGTGCTCTGGGTTATGATTCATGACATCACTGACCTGTGCTGGGAAACCAAAATCCATGTTACCTCTTTGTGCAGTGGTACAGGGAAGCTCCTCAATGACCATTTGAAATACTGCCAAGAGACTGCCAAGCTCTGTCAAGCAGAGCTGTCTGACTGAAGATGATGAAATGTGGGGTGGAGCCGATGAGGTTTTAATTGCAAGGGTTTCAAACACACATTGCCTAGGCCACCACCTTTCCCTCCTGAGAATACACACATGGAGGTAAAAGTGTTGCTTAATGGTTTATGAAGCTCCCATTCAGAAATGCTCCAGATGGCGCAGGGATCCCCCAGTTGCGTGGTTCTGAACTGCTATCAGTGGGAAAAAAAATGTTATTGAGAGAAAAGTGCCTGTGTGGAAATGAACCTTTTTACATTCACTCAAAATACTACTCCTGCTCTTCCCCACTACTGCTTCCTCGGTACCCAAGGCATCCTCCAACATCCAGGAAGCCAAACTTTCCACGGCACTGTGTCACTGGTGTAAGGCCGTCCTGTCCTAATATTCACAGCACGTGCACAGACCTACCCATGTTTATTTTCACACAGGCAGTTGGGTACCATTTGCATGAAACTTGGGCAAGTTGTACCATGCTGGCCACAAGAGCTGCTCAAAGACTTGAGACTGTCCTCATTTGGACACTGTTGAGAGGGCTGTTGGTGCAGCTCCTGAGTGGGACAGGCTGGTGGAATGGCTCAAAACTAGCTTTAAAAACCAGTTGGCTTGCTGGTTGATCTGACTTGCTGTGATGCCTTGCTTGGGGTGTTTACCACCAGACTTTGCCATCTCTGCCACAACTACAGTGTTAGCTAGTATCACACTCCCTTGTGTTAGGGTGGACTGGGCTGTGGGTCATGCAGAGACTGAAATTACAGCTGTGCTGTACGGGCACAACACCCATGTGACTTCCTCTTTACATCCATAGTCACTGTTTTCTTTGGCTCTCTTTTTCTCCATGCGTTGGCTGCATGAAATCATAGAATCATAGAATGTATTGGGTTGGAAGGGACCTTTAGAGGTCATCTAGTCCAACCCCCATGCAGTAAGCAGGGACGTCTTCACTAAATTGGGTTGCTCAGAGCCCCCTCAAGTCTCACCTCTCTTGATCAGATGGCCACACTTCTTTTGATACTCAGTATTCCTGGCTATGGTATCTAGGGATGTGGCTTTTTCAGGGCAAAAGGTGATTGTTCCTTGTTTGGGTAATTATAAAGACTGTAAGATTTGGATACTTATAAAGGTGAAAGCCAAGTATAAATGAAACAATTAGAACCATCTTGGGCTGGGGTCCTTCAAGTAAGAGAAACACAATTTTAAATAATTACAGAAACACAATCTTAAATAATTACCATAGGTCACATTTCTTGAAACTTGCTGGGTTTGACCAAGAGTTCATTCAAGGCAGTGTTCCTTCGAGCAGCAGTGCACTGACATGTTTGAAGCCTTGCACAAGGTGCTACTATCATTCTCACAGATATTCCCATAAGCAGTTGTAAGGACTCGCAGTGCTGGTTGCGATCAGTGCAGCCTGATTCCTGTCTGGCTGATTTCCTCCTCTGTGTAAACTTTGCTTTCCATGAATCCTCGTGAGTTTCCAAAGTTTGCTTTCCGTGAGAATTTGTGCGACCAGAGCTGGCTTATTTGCCTATTTGAAAGAAGCAAACACAGCTGGAACAAATGCATATATTTTTCTCTTTTTAATCAGCGTGAGCATTTGTGAAAATATTTGTGGTGGCGTTCCCTCTGCTCTGCCTTTCCTGAACGATACTCGCACAGAAGTGTGGAAAAAACCCTCGTTTTATTTGTTTGATAAGGCCACTACATGTCTCTGCTTCTAATTGTGATAAAAAATCTCCTTTGACAGGCCTGCCAATTTAAAAGTCAACCTCAGCTTATTGAAATGAAAGAAAGGAATTGAACTGCAGTTCTCCCAGAGAATCATTCTTCTCACATCCCAAGCACACATTAGTTCTGGATCTCTGTGGAATACAATAGGAGAGAGGTTATTGAATTGAAGTTTCAAGCACAGAAGCGGAGCTCTGGCCAATTATATTTTGCCAGGGCTGAAATTGGACCAGTCAAAAAAAAAAAAAAAAGGAAAAAAAAAGTGATATCAAACCACAAACCAACACGATGCAGCATCAAATCTCTTCTGAGAAGAAATGCTTCTCTGTCTGGAAAGGTGTGGGAAGTGTTGCTGTATTTTTGTCTTTAGTATATGCTTTTCGTGCCTTGCTTCCTGACTTTGTCTCCCTTTTCTATCTCAATCTCTATTGTGTGGCTGCTTAGAGTGCAGCGATAGTACTAGATGTCAGAGTGCCTGTGCCTTATAATTACTGGGCTTGTCAAGGGTACGCTGGACAGCAGATGTGAAAGCTCAACCCACGTGCTTCTTCAGGATCACACCAGGTGGGTCTCCAAACATCTACCAGCACAGGACAGGGGAGGAGACACTGCCTATCAAACGTCCTGTTTGCTGCAGGGAGACGAGGTTTCGTGATCAGCTGTTACTGAGCCAGTGCTGACTTCCCATTACATCCCCGTTCCTCTTGGAAGCGCAGTTATGCTCTGTGCTTTGCATGAGATGCCCAGCTACAATTGTCTTCAAATGCTTAGTTTTGTGGCAAGTTTTACTACATTTGCTTCCCTTCACATCATACTTTCCCCCAGGCATCCTGTGCAGCTCCACACAAGACACAAATGCACCATCTGGAAGCAGTCTGTAGGTGGTCATGGAACCCACACGTATAGCTATTAGCTTCAAGATGCTAATGTCTGCATTAATCATCAGATTGACTCCCTTGTGTTGCATTTTTTAAGAAAGTCTAAATTTCTTCATTTGTCTAATTATTTACAGTCTCATTTATATCAAATTTTCTTACAGAAATTATTTCTTCTGATGCAAAGTGACTCAGTTTTTACAGACCTTTGGGTATGGTGCCATCTGCGTTTCTGTTATCTCAGGAAATTTTCATTTTCTGATTCTATTCACGCACACACCACAAATGTGAAATGCGTGATGCAAGAAGTCATCACTGGGTCAAAACTAACAAGATACAGGCAACCACAACATGCTGAGATAAAATGTTCTGAAAAAATGACTCAGTGACTTGCAAAAATTACTGAAGCATCAGAAAGAGACTATCCTTGCTCTTTCTATCACGCAAGTGAGAATTCAGATAGTGCAAGCTCTCTACAAGTAGTATTTGCTTATTCAAATGAGATACAGGAAGCATATCTCTGGATAGTTTATACATTGTTTACAAAGTAATTTCCAGGTTCCATTAAGTGAGTGACTTTGGGAGGACCCAATGCTGAGGTCCCAAAGTTCACATTATGGGCATTTCAAGGAAACTTACCTCAGACTAACTCTAGTCTGTTCTCATGAACTGGAGAGCCAGGAGCAGTTGGACCCCACATCCTGGTTTAGCTTCATCCAGGAGACCAGCTTGCATGGTCCACTATCACTCAGTAATGGAAAGCAAAACATGGCTAAGTAAGGGTCAGCAGGAGATTTTGGTTCAAAAGCAGGGTTTTCATTTGACCTCCTACTGTAGATACCACTTCTAATGACAACTGGAACAAAATTTTCTGTCAAAACCATTTCTTCATGGAATGTGGGAATCCAGATCAAATTAAACAATTCAGTGAAGGTGTATCCTTTCCAGAGAAAATATCATTCTCTTTTTCTGTCTAAGATTTCATATTTCAACTCTGGCAGCCCCAACGAAGGGCATTTGGTGCTGGGGACGGGCTGAGGCCGGATGGGACATCAGCTGGCAGGTGAGGATCCAGATCGGGCATGGGTATGGCTTCAGCAAAGCTGTGGCATAGCTCAGACATAGGATGAGGGTAGGAGCTCAGCTCAAGGACAGGTCTGGAGAAGAGGGGATACCCTGGCCCAGGCTTTTACAGCCCTTTTACCGAGGCCACCAGCTCAGCTGGCCCCAATCCAGGGCTGTCAAACCCCCAGGAGCAAGGGGAAGCATGCTCAGGACACTGCCATATGTGATGCAAATTCAAATATCCATCCTAAAACACAAATACTTTGCTTACACTGATAAGTGAGGTAGAGATTTCAGAAAATTATAGCAGGCTATGGATCTCCCACTTGGCAGCTTTCTGCATTATTGCCTTAATCTGGAAGGATTTTAACTGCAGTGGAACAGATGTCACATATTGCCCTGGAAAAGGCTGCATATTGCATCAAGGAATATTATGTGGGGGAGATGGTTTTAATCTGCTTTCCAAAGCGAAACTCCTGCTTTAAGACTCCATGTCTTAGGAAATACAGGAGACTTCAGCCCTGAGAGCTGGAGGTTCTTTGTGGGTGATGGACAGCAGACAGTGATAAGGTGGGATGGGGAGTCACCTTTTTTTGTGGTTTTGCACTGAAAAAGTAGAAAGAATGAGTTGATAGACTCCAAAAGGAGGTGGCTAGAGTGCAGTTTGAACTCACTATTTTCTGTATACTTAGTTACTTTTACTATTTTAGATGGAAAATTACTTGCCTTGGGCATGCAGGGAGCCTTAAAAATTGGGAATTGATGGGAATACGTTCTCAGACATTTGGTTAATTGACATTTCCCGTGACTGTTAGAAAATAAAACTGATCTTCTGTAAACTCTAGTCAACTGGGAAGGTAGTTGATCAAGATTGCTTATGAAACAACAAGGTTCTATGAAAAAATACAATGAAATTAAAAATGTGAGTTGTCTGTTTTGTTTTCTCACCCTTTATATTAAACTTGGGTGACATTTTTCAGTTAGACTTGGCTTTTTTTGGATAAGAAAGAAACTTCTGGTTTAGGGGTGCATGAAAGAAAAATCAACAACAAAAGCACAGTCTCATGACCCTAGAAATGGAAGCTTTTCAAACCAGTTACTGTAAGATTTCCAATGAAGCTGTGAGAAGCAGCAATGATGGACCAGGAACAGGATACAGTGTTCTCCTAAATTAGTTCAGCTCCCCTGCATTAGAGCACGAGCCTTTTCCATCACCTATTAGCAGGAATTTATAACCAGGACAAATGGGGCATGCTTATTTCTTTCACCATCTTAATTAGTTATGATGCCCCCTTCCTAAAGACATTACAGGACCCAAAACACAGAGCAGGAAAAATAACACCTGACCCCACACCCACAAAAAAACCCCCACCCAACCCTAAATTTAATTGAAATAAAATGCCAAGGCAGTTTCCTCAGAGGGATGTTTCTGCTTTAGAGCTCGTTTTTACCAGTTTGTAAATGAATAGTGACAAATGGATGCAATTTGAGCAATGGATGTTATTTGGGGGGTGCACTTGCACCTCTTTGGTGTCATTTTCTGGTGCCCCCTGCACTCCCTGCCCATCCCATGCAGACACAGGAAGGTTCTGAATAAATGGCTTTTAATGGAAAACCAGAACAAAAGAGTCATCAAAGGTACTAAATCCATAATCAACACCTTTTTTCCCTCCCTCCCTCTCTCTCTCCCTCCCTCCCTCTCTCTCATGTCCCCCCCCATCCCTGCAACAGGGCTAAGTGCTGTCCTCTTCCATGGGGACATCGGTGTCCACAGATATGTCACAGACTGTGACAGTGTCCACATCCATGGGATGTAGTGGAAACCACTACAAAGTGCTGCCCCTCAAAGGTTCATCCTGCCACTGATCCTATTTAATATTTGCACCCGTGACATGCAGAGTGGGATCGAGTGCACCCTCAGCAAGTTGTGGGTGACACTGAGCTGTGTGGTGCACTTGACACGCTGGAGGGAAGGGATGCCGTCCAGAGGAACCTTGATATGTGTTGTGGTTTTGTGCGGTAGGGGTTTGGTGGTGTTGGGGGCGGGCTGCATGGGTGGCTTCTGCAAGGAGCAGTGAGGAGCTTTCCCCAGGCCTGACAGAGCAAACACCAGCTGGCTAAAGGCCAGAGTCTCAGAATCAGAGAATTACAAGGTTGGAAAAGACCACCAAAAGATCATGAAGTCCAACCATTTCTGTCCTATGCTAAACCATGTCCCTAAAGTACCTGATTTACCCTTTTTTAAAACACATGCTGTGATGGTGACTCAAATCTCGCCCTGGGTGGCCTGTTCCACATTTCAATATCTCATCTGACCCTGCCCTGGCGCAGCTTGAGGCCCTTTCCCCTTGTCCTATCTCCTGTCACCTGGAGTTGTTGCTGACCAAGGCCGAGCCCATCAGTGATGGTCACAGCACCTCTGGGAATCACATTGAGAAGAAAAAAGTGCCAGCAGCTGCTTTTTGCCACCAGAGGAGTGAAAAGATGTCAGAAACTGTGCAGGCAGCAAGGCTAGGGAAGGAGGGAGGAGGCACCCCAGGTGCTGGAGAGAAAGATGCCCGTGCAGTGCCTGGAGAAACCCATGGTGGAGCGGGTGTCCCCCCACAGCCCATGGAAAAGGCCCAGACCCCACCTGCAGCCCGTGGAGAGGCCCCATGCTGGAGCAGATGGGGACACATGCAGGAGATGCTGTGACCCACGTCGGAGCAAGCCCCTGCCCTCTAATCATCTTTGTGGCCTCCTCTGAACCCTCTCCAACAGTTCTACATCTGAAGGGACAGCTGTTTTTATTGCATCCTAATCCAAACTTAAATGTGTTAGGAACAAGAAACACAAGATGAAGCTACAAAAAGGCAAATTGCTCTTGGAGAGCAGTGGCTCCAGAGAGGTGTTAGAGGTTTAAGAGATGGTGAGAGAAAAGGGGCTGTATCGCTGCACTAAATCGCAAATACGATGCTTGGAGGTACACCCAAGAGGGATCAGCTTTTCCTGGTCCCTTTGCATGCAAGAAACTTGGACTTTTGTGATAATCAGAGATTTTCCTTGCCATGGCCATGTTCCTACTCTATGGCACTATAGAGTTTTGAATGCAATCCTGACCATCTTTTTTGTACCATTTGAACGGCATAAGGCAGATGGATTGGAAACTTGGGGTTATGGGAGATTTCCAGGTAATGAATCACAGAACACAGACTAGTTTGGGTTGGAAGGGACCTTCAAGATCATCTAGTTCCAATCCCCTGCCATGGGCAGGGACACCTCTCACTAGACCAGGCTCCTCAAGGCCCCATCCAACTTGGCCCTGAACACTGCCAGGGAGGGAGCAGCCACAGCTTCTCTGGGCAGCCTGTGCCAGGGCCTCACCTCCCTCGCAGTGAAGAATTTCTTCCGAACATCTAATCTAAATCTGCCCTCTTACAGTTTAAACCTATTCCCCCTTGTCCTTTCACTCCATGCCCTTGTAGCCTGTCCTTCTCCAGCTTTCTTGCAGGCTGCTTCAGGTACTGGCAGCCTGCTCTAAGGTCTCCCCAGAGCCTTCTCTTCTCCAGGCTG
Organism: Porphyrio hochstetteri; assembly: GCA_020800305.1. Taxonomy (NCBI): domain Eukaryota; kingdom Metazoa; phylum Chordata; class Aves; order Gruiformes; family Rallidae; genus Porphyrio; species Porphyrio hochstetteri. The sequence goes on from CM036907.1 coordinate 110,021,365, forward strand.
AATAAGCCCAACTCTCTCAGCCTGGCTTCATAGGAGAGGTGCTCCAGCTCTCTAATCATCTTCGTGGCCCTTCTCTAGACCTGCTCCAACAGTTCCCTGTCCTTCTTATGCTGGGGACTCCAGAACCGGATACAGTACTCCAAGTGAGGTCTCACCAGAGCAGAGGAGGAGAGTCACCTCCCTTGACCCACTGGCCATGCTTCTTTTGATGCAGCCCAGGATATGATTGGCCTTCTGGGCTGCAAGTGCACACTGCTGGCTCATGTAGAGCTTCTCATCCACCATCACCCCCAAGTCCTTCTTTGCAGGGCTGCTCTCTATCACATAATCTCCCAGCCTGTATTGATGATGAGGATTGCCCTGACCCAGCTGCAGGACCTTGCACTTGGACTTGCTGAACTTCATGATGTTCACACTGGCTCACTTCTCCTGCTCATCCAGGTCACTCTGGATGACATCGCATCCTCCTGTGTCAACTGCACCACTCAGCTTGGTGTCATCTCCAAACTTGCTGAGGGTGCATTCAACCTCACTGTCAATGTCATTGATGAAGATCTTAAATAGTATCATAGTATATAATAATACTACATATGAAATTAAACATAATAATACAAATATAAGAATAAAATGAACACAATCTAAGAATGCACATGCTGCCCATGAATGTTTTTCCTTTTTAAACAAAGCACAGCACGTTAATGGTCTTGGGGTGTATTTTCAGTGCAAAGACATTTCTTCATGGCACATACCAAATGTCGCAGTGCCACAATCTCAGTCCCTTTGCCAACCTCTTTGTATTGGAAAATATAAATTTTAAAAAAAGAGTTTCTATATATGTGCTGTTGGCACTGAATTTTCACTTTTACAGGTTAATTCTTCTGTTTTCAGATGCATCTCCTTTCTCCACCCAAATGGTTTCTCCTACTTACTTGGCTACTTCGATATCTTGGCACCCAGAAATCCCATGTCTTTATTTTCATGGCACTCTTGCCAGGGTGAGGAGGGAGTAAGATGTGAGCCTCCTTCTGTAGGCAGGAAAATGAGGCAAGGAGGCACTGAAAGCTAGACACACAAAGGAAATTGGGTAGATCTCATGGGTTTAATGGTTGCTTTAGGTGTGCCATTCCTAAATCCAGTTCGTCAGTCTCCCAGCCAGGTTGCTGTACAACCTGGGAGGTAGCTCATGTATAGAGATGCTCAGGTCACTCATATTTCCATTCCCAAGCATGTGAGTGGCCTTTATACCAGTGTATTAAGCAGTGCCAGGGGATGCTATTGAGTATTGAACCTGTCATGACTCATATTTTAGGTTTTCTCTATCCATCTCATCTCAGATGTTCAATCTGGTAGGAAGGCTTTAGCAAGTGAGGACCAGCACAGAACAGAGCGATGCAGGACTGGTTTTTAATTCTGGGAATGGGGCTCTCTGGCAGTAAGCTGGATATCAGGGGTTTTATGCCTTCCTTTCTCTGAAGAGTTTGAGCCTCCATCTCTCTGCAAAGCTCTTAAGCTGTGATCCCAGGATGGGGTATGTCATCTTCCTTTAGTGGAATCTTTTCAACTTTACTTGGCATTTAAATATAAATTATTTAACTATTCAGACAGAGGAAGAGGGAGCATGAGCCTTTAGCCTGACTCTGAAATGGGAGGCTCAGGTTATGCCTATGGGGTTGGGCTGTAAGGATGCAAGGGCAGTGTTAAACTGTCAGCGTGTTCCCTGACATAATTTTCATGTGCGCCAGCTAATATCGACCCAGATAATCCCCAAGCACAGCACGGGTATAGTATGAAACCAGGGTCATTCCCAGCAAGTGGTGTGGACATGGCCACCTTGTTTTGGGACAGTGAGCTTAGCTGTATCACTTGGCCTCAGGGCAAAGAGCCATTCTCTTTGCCTTTCCGAAACCCTGTTTAGTTTGTTGGTACGAATGAAAGTGAGGGATTAGTTTCTGGAGTATGGCCTAGGTCACAGGTCTCTCTCAGCAGCTCGGTGACCATATGCCAGATTCCAGACCCATCTCAACAGCTTCAGCAGAAGGAGGCAAAAGCATCCCCTTCCCAAGAGGAGTCTAAAGTGGGGTCAGATTCTTTCTTTCTGGAGGGAGAGCACCAGCCTGCTTCAGGTTGGAGAGGACTTGCTTGTCTGTCCCACATGCTGTGAATGCTCTGATGGGTGGATGCACTATAACGGCACTTACTTGCTGAAAGGGGGAACGTGTTCGGGCTGCAACACTGGCATGTCCAGGAGCAGAGTCAATGTAGAGGAGTACAACAGCATGCTCCGTGTAGCAGGTTCGCAACCTCTATGGCCATCAGCAGCCAGACACTGGTGTAAAACCACTTGGTTCGTAATCTGGGTGCATCCATACCATTGTAAAAAGGTTTCTATATGTTTTCTTAACCATAAACTTAACTTTTTAGCTAGGTCAGTTTAAAGATCAGAAGAACAAAGTAAGTATCAAAGACTGGAGAAAGTGTCCCACGAAAAGGGACGGCCCTCAGAAAGACAGAGCCATGCCCCAGCCCATGCAGTCAATATGTTTAGCAGCTCAAGGAGATTAAAACAAACTCATCGGATTTGTCACTTGTGGAGCTTTATCCAGCAGTCACATTTAATTTCCCAGCTCTCAATGCCCGTAACCTAATTTCTGTATGGGGTGTGTGGAAAGCAGGGAGGGTTACGGGGAAGCATCAGACTCAGAAAGAGCCACTGTCAACTTAAACATCATTTCAGCTGTTGGGGCTGAAATGATGGCAGAGTGGTGCAATGTATGACACCAGCTGAGTGCTAACATGAGGACCAGCACTTGCTGGCAATGGTGCTCCCCTTCCCTGTCTTGTACAATCATAGAGTCACAGAACAGGTTGGGTTGGAAGGGACCCCAAAGAACATCTACTTCCAACCCCCTTCCATGGGAGACCCTTGCTCCCTTAGATGTCACCTGTTATTTCCTTCCATCTGCTTTACAGGTGAGGGTAAATCTGCTGTCTCACCCATTCCCCCTCCCATATAGTCCTACCTCCAGTTCATTTTCTGTGCTGTGAGAGGTCTGTGTTTCGGGTTTACAGTCCCCCTGGTCACACCCTCTGCATCTCCCAGAATCATTTGTGTGCACACATGCATGGTTTGTTCCCCACACGGGCATTAAGCCTTTCAAGTTTATGGAAGCTCTCCTCTTCTCTGCAGTCCTCTCTTAGCTAAGTTATTCAGGTTTAATTGCTTTAATCATTCCTCAACTCCTTCCAGACACTCAAGTCATAATTGTTTGATTTTTGGTTTTAATTGCTACCAAGCCGTCAATGTTCACAGCTCTGTTCTGTGCTGCAGGCTGTCCAGAGACCTCAGAGACAGTGAAGACTTTTCTGATCTTGCAACTGGACTTCTTGGTTAGTTCAAGCACAGGGTGCACCAGGGACTGACATGCTGCCAGCTTAACTGCTGGGTGAACGGGCAAAAGCTAAAGTGGAGTTTGGGCTGGAGCTAGAATGGTTACCTGGGGAGACTGTCCCCAAAAGAGATTGTTCCTCAGGATCTGTTGGGTGTCGCCAGCTCCTGGTGATGTCAGGATCAAATCTAAGACTGCCATTGCTCCATGTGCAGATGCTGAGAAGTGCTTCCCACAAATGTTCCTAATCATCTTATCACATGTTGTGTCATATCCTCAGCGTGTTTTGAAGCCTCCAGTCCCAGACCCTTGTTATTTGTTTCAGGATTTTGTTTTTTTCTCTAGCTCTTGGGGTTGCAGGAAACATCTCAAAAGCAGAGTCTGATGGCTGTGAGATGAATGTCAGTTTCAGAGCCTCTTCTCTCTTTGAAGCCAAACTCACAGGCTTCCCGGGGCAAGAGGATGATTAAGCTTGAGTCTGGGCTTCATAGTTTTTATTGTCAGTACTCCCCAAATTGTAAATTGAAGTGCAGCCCCAGCCTGCTCAGAAAGGATGTGTAGTGAGAGGCATGTCTGTGCTGAGCAGGAAAGACATGGAGTGAACACTTCTTTTTCATATTTCTTTCCTTGCCTCTTTTAATTTATTAAATATTAATAATTTATTGCATCTGGAAATTGACATTAGGTAGAAGAAATAGAATCAATTTTTAATAAATATGAGCAATAAATAAAACATTTAATAAATTATGCATGGCAAAAGATTACTGAAAGATTAAATAATGATCATGTATACATACTCAAGCTATGATTTATTAATAGCTTTTTGCAGTGCAGCATTCATGAGACTCAGGGAAAGAACAGTTTCACCTGAAAAGTAAGCCAAGAGAGAGGGGAGCTGCAAGTTCCCCCTCTTTGTACCTCAGTGGTTTTCAGATCAAATGTCTCACATTAGTGAGGGAAAGAAGATGTTTCCTTCCCCTTATCCCAGCCCTGGAATCTCTGTGTGCCCCAAACCCCAGTTTTTCTTTCCTGCCTGCTGCCAGGCTGAGGCTTTCTGCAGGCTGACCCTTGTAATCCTGGTACTCCCTTCTCAAACATGTAACTAAAAAAAACCCCCACCCCTAAACCTCCCAAGTGGTGGAAAAGCCAGTGGAAATCAACTTAGTACCTGGGACCTAGGTTTTTGGCCCTCTAAATTCCACCTTTCCGTGCTTAGGGATCAGGTGGTTGTGCCAAACACCTGATCTGTCAGAGCTGGCTGCCCAGAGGGTTAACCTCTGCTATCAAGCAATGGATTGACTAGAGGTGACCAGTGTATTTGCAGCTAAACTGGTTTCCTTACTGCAAAGGTCTGACTTGCAGCAAAGAGGATGCAGACACAGTGCAGTGGAAAACCCTACCAAAAATACTTCCTGCTGTACAGAAAAAAAGGTTTTGGCTTCTAAAGTGGAAACAATCAGCTTAAAGCAGATTTATACATATTTTTAATGAATATCTGATACAAAATATGGGGTAATTTTTAATTTAATTATTTTCCACGTTAACATATGTAGGCTGATATTTTATTAACAGAGACCGAAGGAGTGGGAGTAAAAAAATCCTATTGATTTTTCTTTTATTTTGTTGTTCAGGAGTAAATGTGTGTCAAGAAATCATGTACCCCTTGAACAAATTTTTGAGACTCTGCTTGCTTAACTGCGTGTCTCTTTCTGTGTCTCACTGCAGTGCTCAGTGGCAAAACAGTCTGGAGCAGCAGATTGGGACCTGCTTTGGGCCTCCCAGAAAGTGGCCGTGTCTGCCTGCCTGCAGTCTGGCACCTCGTTTCCTTCCACTCAGAATTAGCCTGGCGATAAATATAACTACTAATTATATTTTAACCTACATATTTATTTTTTCTTTTCTTTTTTTTTCCTCCCTCATGTATTACTTCTTAAAGCATTTAATTTCTAGCGGAGTACTTAAAGGAGGTGATTTATGCAGCCCATGTTTACGTACCCAGCAATCAGTCATATCACTTTGATATCTCAGTGGAAAATAAAGGTTAAACAATGCAAAGGGCAACCAGTGGCCAAACCTGACCAGCCTGTTTCCAAACCTTTCACATGTTGGTTCCCCGTGGGGCTGGGTGAAGGAAGGCTCTTTGCCCCTGAGTGTCCCCCCACGCTTCACCCGGATGAAGGCTCAGCTGGAGCATCACTGCAGACTGATCCCACTCTGCCCTGTCTCACGCACACTGTAATGTAGCTGTGATTTAAAGGCTGTCTCCCTGCATTTCCCATCAGAGGGATGGGCAGGATTACATACATAAAATCAGATTATGAGACTGGGTGCAGCAGTATGTAAGAGGGGGACATGGGGAATTAGACCCTGTGTGAGAAGCTCACCTTGTTGATGTTTCTGGGATTGCTCACAGGCTGAAAAGAAATCTCCCTGCAGTCTTTTTTGCTCCCAGCCCATTATTACGATCCTGAAGGAAAGCAAGCTAATATCAAAGCGTGGTTTTTGAGAGACAGAGAGATTATTTCCCAACCTGTTCAGGTTCCACACTGCTGCTGCCAATGTAACCGAGTACACAGCTTGCTTGTCTCAAAATTAAGCAGATGACTGTGCTGAACTTGCAAACAGAGATGGCTAAGATGATGCAGTGCTGGCCACATCAAAACCTACAACTTTCTGTTGAAATACAGTGTCAGAGTCTCTTAAGCAAGCAGCTGGAGCCAATCGCCCTGTGGCGCACACCTGACGATTCCAGTAATGCTCCTTCTGGGAAGAAAGGTGAAGAACAAGTAGATGCCTTGATATTTTTGCCTTTTTTCCCCAGTGACAGTAGCTGCCAGCACTGATCCATCCCTAGGTGGTACCTGGCACTACAGTATGTGTCTGACTGACAGAGCAACAGTGCCTTACTCCTTCTGCCAGTGGTTTTCTTTATGCCCTAGGATTTGATGTCTGCTCCGTGAGCCAGCACATGCAAACACAAAGCCTGAGGACCACCTTCCTGATCTTGAGACAGCCTATGGCCAAAACTAAATGTGAATTTTGTCAATGAGGTTTATTTTTGTTATGGGAGCAGCCTTCCGTTGTCCCTCTGGTCTCTGTTTTATGTGCTTTACACCGCACCTTGGGAGGTGTAGAGCAGCTTGAGACTGCTCCTAACATTTGGGAAGAGATAGTATTACAGGCTGACTCGATCTCGCATGCTCTGGAGAACCCAGAAGCTGCATTGCCTGGGAAGACTGCTGGCAGCACCCTCTCCTCCCCCTTCCTATGGCTGAGAACCAGATCTGAGAGGGCAGAGACACGTCTGCTGTGAAACCTGAAAGGGGCTTGCCTCAACATCTGGAGTTTCCACTGAGAACAGTGATGTTACTAGGCTGTAAACATGTGTGGCAGATGACATTTAGAGCAGAGACGGCTGCTGAGGAAAGGAGGTGTTTAAAAGCCGTCCTACACTTTCTGGGTTTTTCCATTTATACATGAAAGAATTGCAAATGCAAAGTGAGATGCAAGGGAAATTATAAACCTGGCACCTCCAAAATGACCAGGTAGGTCTACAGAAATATTTTTTAACTCTTGGCAGCACAAACCATCTTCTTACATTAGATGTAATATTTAATTCCCTGAGGTAGGATCTTTTATAGGAAGTACTACAGTGCAAGAGCTAAAATAATGACATTTTATAAGACTTCACCCTCTTACACTGAAAAAATAAGTTAAAAGGGTGCTGTGGGAGAGCATAAACAAATGTGTTTATTTGTGCACGTGTAGATTCAGAAAGAAAGAGAGACACTAGACACGGTCTCACTGTGTGTGAGAGTTTAAAAGCTGTTTCAAAAATGTAGGGTGAAATCTCACCGTCACAAGGCAATGGGCTCTTTGATTCAAATGGGAGGACTTTGCTGTTGTTGTTATTTGAGTGAGAGTGGGAGTTGTGTTTAGCTTTACTTAGCCTTCAGCTATGAGAATACTTGCAAAAAACAATTATCTTACCCCCCCCCCCTTTTCCAAGTTTTTAAATGGAGAGAGACGAAACACGAAACATGAAAGCAAATTTCCCCTAGGACAGATACTCAGGGACCAATTGTAGCAACATCTCTTACTGTTCAAAAGATTTATTTTGAGATTACCAGCTATGATAACTTAGGAAGGCGAATCGATTCTTGAACACAATCTTAGTTTAAAAGTTAAGGCAGTAAATAAAAAGTGCAGGTAGGTACAGCTTAGGTTAAAGTCTCCGTGAGAATCCTGCATGTAGGAAGCTCAAGAAAGATTGAAACATACAAATTTTGCATGAAAGGGTTGAATTATTCATGCACTGAGTCAGTAAATGAGGTTACGGTGCCACGGGTGCATTGGCCCTCACATGAGAATTACAATAAATTATTATAAATTTTTCTGGATCTGTTCAAGGGCAAGGCAGCTCAGTAGCTTTTTAAAACTTCAGTTTTTGGGATGAGATGCTAAAGCCCTCCCTTCTGGAAGCTATCAAATAGTCAAGAGAATCATCTGGAAGGACAAAGAATATTTGGAGGGTCTTCCAAAACTGGATGGTCCTTGGATCCTGGAAAGCATCCTGTGGTGTGGTGTGTTTTGCTGTGGCAGCCTGCTTGCACTCAAGCTGCCTGAGTGGCAACTTTCTGGTCTGAAAGGTTCATGTCCCACCACAATCTTAGTCTTCTCTCAGGAGTTCAGCCTGGCTCAGTTAATGGTTTCCCCCTCAGCAGCTGGATCTTCTCCTGAGCAGTCACAGAATCACAGAATCACAGAATCACAGAATCGTAGGGGTTGGAAGGGACCTCGAGAGATCATCGGGTCCAACCCCCCTGCCAAAGCAGCTCCCTAGCTCATATTGCACAGGTAGGCGTCCAGACGAGTCTTGAATATCTCCAGAGAAGGAGACTCCACCACCTCCCTGGGCAGCCTGTCCCAGGGCTCTGTCACCCTCACTGTGTAAAAGTTCTTCCGCGTGTTGGTGCGGAACTTCCTGTGCTCCAGTTTACAGCCATTGCCCCTTGTCCTGTCTCCACAGACCACTGAAAAGGGGTTGGCCAATTCCCCCTGCATCCCATACTTAAGATATTTGGAAACATTAATTAGGTCCCCCCTCAGTCTTCTTTTCTCCAGGCTGAACAGCCCCAGCTCACTCAGCCTTTCCTCATAGGGGAGCTGTTCCAGGCCCTTCATCATCTTCGTAGCCCTTCTCTGGACTCTCTCCAGGAGATCCCTGTCCTTTTTATACCAGGGAGCCCAGAACTGGACACAATACTCCAGGTGGGGCCTGAGCAGGGCAGAGTAGAGGGGGAGGATCACCTCCTTCGACCTGCTGGCCACACTCTTCCTGATGCATCCCAGGATCCCATTGTCTCTCTTAGCCACCAGGGCACACTGCTGGCTCATAGCCAACCTGTCATCAACCAGGACCCCCAGGTCCTTCTCCACAGAGCTCTTCTCCAGCAGGTCATCCCCCAGCCTGTACTGATACACACAGTTATTCCTCCCCAGGTGCAAGACTTTACACTTGCTTTTATTAAACCTCATCTGGTTTCTCCCTGCCCAGCTCTCCAGCCTGTCCAGGTCTAACTGGATGGCAGCGCAGTGTTCCTGTGTGTCAGCCACCCCTCCCAGCTTTGTATCATCAGTGTACTTGCTGAGGGTGGATGCTATTCCCTCATCAAGGTCATCAATGAGGATATTAAACAGAACTGGACCCAACACCGAGCCCTGGGGAACACCTGTAGTCACAGGCCTCCATTCAGATTTTGTTCCACTGATCACGACCCTCTGAGCCCGGTCCGACAGCCAGTTCTCAACCCACCTCACTGTCCACTCATCTATCCCATGATCTCTCAGCTTTTCTATCAGGATGTCATGGGAGACAGTATCGAAAGCCTTGCTGAAGTCAAGGTAGATGACATCCACTGCTCTCCCTCCATCCACCCAGCTGGTGATGAGATCATAGAAGGCTATGAGATTGGTCGAGCACGATCTCCCCTTGGTGAATCCATGCTGAACAGTCTCTGGCCAAGTTCAAGCACTGAGGACAAGGACTTGCCTATAGGAGGGCAAAACATACGTATAAGCACATACTGCTGTTCCCATTTGACGTCAGCGAGTCCATTAGATAACACTGTTCCTGCAGTAAACCCGTATCAGCCAGCTGTGATTTAAGGAGCTTTACTCTCCTTTTCTGTGGCTACTGGTTTTAGGTGTGAGCATCTCCTTTCCCTGGAAATGTGTGGGGATGGCTGGGCTTAGGCGCTTGGTCCAGCAGAGCAGATGTCCGCAGCTGGGCTCCAGATGAATGGTGGTGGTGTTTGTGTGACTATTCTGCTTTGGGCTTTGCCTAGCTCATGGGGGTAATCTCTCATGTTACCACTGTCAGCTTGTGTTTCTGTTTTGCTTCTGTTTGCAAGCACCAATGTGGACACCATTAAATTATAAAAGAGGTGAGGTTTAGAAATGGAAGGATTTTAATGTGTTAAGAGAAAGGCACTTTGCTGATAATAGTTTTGAAGAGCCTACCACTCGTGTGAGTTACACAGAGAAAAATAAATTGCTACCATAAAATGCAGAAGGCTAAAAGTACTTTTAGTCTAGAAATCAGATTCATATAAAGGAATATAATTCTTTGATTGTCTGTGCCAAGTCTCTGTCCTCATATTCATCTTACTGAGGGAGGAGGCATTAGCTAGTGAACCTGAGCCTGGAGACTCCACCAGTCTCATCCATCAACTCAGCAGATACACGGTAGGGTGAGACCAGCCCAGGAAAGTCATTTGCAGGCTGAGTATGGGCGCCCTGGCACCTGGGTGGGTGGGGTTGTAATCTGGAACTGATGATAACACAGGAGCCTACATGCGCAGGCCATCTAGGTCCTGGTACTGTCAGTGGGAGTCAGCTGAAGTGTGTGGTGGAGCCTGGAGCATGATCCAGCTGACTGGCTGGAGAGTGTCTATTTTAGGGTACACTGGCTCCAGTGTCTGGTTCCACAGGCTATGGCGAGACCATAAATACTTATTGTTCCTATGGGAACCTCTTTCCTTTGGTATCCTGAACCCTACCTCTGGGATGCCTACATGCATTCTGTTGCTTCCTCTTGCCATCTATGCCGAAGCTGTCTCCTGCAGCCCGTCTCGCTCTCTGGAGGAGAAGCTCGTAGTGCGGTCAGTTTGGTGTGTGAGAGTAGCCAGCAGAGAAACTGCTGGCAAGGTCTCTTCTCCTGGGCAATATGAAATGAGCAGAGGCTCTTTGTGCCATCAACAGCTCTAGTTGTTCTGGCAAGCAACTTTTCCTCCTTTCCTGCTCAGGGTCAGAGAATCTAGTGATTAACATCTTCCAAACATGCATCTTGAGAAAGCAAATGCTGCCCGTCCTCCTCCCCAAAGCGGCAGTGGCACATGGGATGGCAGGGACAGGAGGCAGGCTTACTGCTTGGACATTGGGGCAGGCTTTCCTCATTTTTGCCTTCAAAGCTGGAGGTCCAGGTACTCTGTGTTTATAAAGCTTGCAGCAGAAACTGAGTATGGACAAACATGTGTGTGACTCTGCTCTCTTGTCTCACAATACACATGCTGGTGTGGTTGAGAAAGTGAATTGATACAAGCATTCTCTGTCTTACCACACCTGAGGTGCTGTGCAGCCTGTTGGGAATTTTGTCACTGGCCTTTGGTGAGTTTTGGACTATTTCCTTTCTCCTGATGCTCACTACTTTGGTAAGAGTATGGCTCTGCAAGTGAAAGAATAACTCATTTTCCACTTTTGCCTCTCTTCACCTCATGGCATTGGCTCGCATTGTTTTCACTGACATGGGTGGTCTAGATGTTTCTTTGCCCTTTACTTCTCATCCTTAAAACTGATGTGTGAACATCATGACAGAGGTTTATATGGAGAGGGAGCTCATAGCTGAATAAGTCAATGGATCATTACATGTAGCAATTCCAACCGTTAGTTTGCCTTGTGAATTGACTAACATTACCTGTGGGAGGAAGAGAGGCACAAGGGGAAAGGAAGACAGACACACAGGCAGGGATTTGGACAATGGTTCAGGTGAGATCAGGTAACATCAGTCAAAATACTTCCGAAAGCTACAGTGAAGTTGGTGTGATTCATAGCTGACAAAGAGTTGAGAACGAGGTGCCAACCCACCCTTTTTGCTGATGTACAGATTTGGCTGAAAGCGGTATGTGTCTCACGCCTTTCTGTCTATTGCAGTTAAGCACCAGGAGTAGCTTCAGGAGCAGCTATCTGGTTTTCCAGCAGTGAGTATTCAGGCAGGAAGGATAGAAAGGGAGAGGAGGTATGGAACACATTATTATGAAAAGCTTCTCAAACACCTTAAAGGTCTGGAGCTTATGTGTGAGTCCTTGTGGTTTTTGTTCTGCTGGAATTGATAAATGTTGACCTGAAACGGCTACACTTCCAATTCCAAAGCTTCTCTCAATAGTAGTTAAGTACACACTCCAATTATCTGTCTCATAGGAAGCTGGAGAAATAGCTGTGGGTACCAAACCTCCACTGCACAGTACCAGTGATCACAAGTGGTAAGTAGAACAGGAGAATATCGAAGGCCCTGATGCAAGGACTGAAACTCAGGAGCCGTGCAGAGCTTTTCAAAATGCTGCCAAGCTTTTCAGAAATGCTTCAGAAGGCTGACAGCTTCAACCAGCACTCTATGGCTTTTGGATTCAGAAAAAATACGTAAGATGCCCCATCTTTAATGTTAGTCATAGATTGGCAGGGCTAAAGAACTAGGTATCAGAGCAATTTTGTGCGTTCACCTTTGTATCAATGTGAGGTTGAAACATCTTTCTTCTCCTTTTGAGCACTCATCATCACAATGCCCAAGTGTCTCTTGGAAGCATTAGTGAATATATCCTCAAAGAAGCACTCTAATAATGTGTTTCAGGGGAACTAAGGGCAAAGATGTTAAATGATTTAATGAAGGTCAGGGTGACAATGGATGTAAATCCTGGAGTTGCAGCTTGGATTGACTAAGAATCATTAATGCATCTGCATGAACATGTTAGTTCAGCTCAGAAGTTACTGCTCAAGTCCCACCTTTGGGGACTTGGTTGCCATCAAGGGATTGTGTTGGATTGCACAGACTATACTCCATTCACATGGACCGAACCAGGTGTGTCTTCCTGCTGCTGGTGGGTGTTCAGTCTTCAGGACCAGAATAAAGCTCAGCTGAAGAAAACAGCCTGAATGTGAATCTGTTGCTCCTGCATTTGCACTGCTGCTAATGGAGATAGAATCTTGTCATAGAATCAGAGAATCACAGAATCTTTAAGGTTGGAAAAGATCTTTAAGAACATCAAAGAACATCCAACTGTCAGTCCAATACCACAGTATCAACTAAGCCATGTCCTGGAGTGCCACTTTTTCATGTTTTTTGAACACGCCCAGGGATGGTGACTGCACCACCTCTCCAGGCAGCCTGGTTGAATGCCTGACCTCTCAGGGAAGAAATTTTTCCTAAAATCTAAAAATTCCCTGAGGCAACTTGAAACCATTTCTTATTGCTGGTTACTTGGGAGAAGAGACCAACCCCCACCTGTCTGCAACCTCCTTTCAGGTAGTTGAAGAGTGACGAGGTCCCCTCTCAGCCTCCTCTTCTCCAGGCTCAACACGCCCAGTTCCCTCAGTCGCCCCTCATCAGACTTGTGCTCCCAACCCTTCACCAGCTTCCTTGCCCTTCTCTGGACCTGCTCCAGCACCACAATGTCCTTCTTGTAGTGAGTGGCCCAAAACTGAACACAATACTCAAGGTGCGGCCCAAACAGTGCTGAGTACAGGGCGACAATCACTTCCTAGTCAGGGAAAAACCTGTCTGAGATGCACTTCCCAGGTGCTGTCCCCCAGCACCAATCTGTAAGCGCAAGCTCAGGCTTTGAGGATGAAAGGCAAGTCAGACATAATGAAATCACTGTGAAATACAACAGTTTCCCCTCAACTAATGACTGGTTATTGGAAGCACAGTTTGTCCCATGCCTTTGATCTCGCTGAGGGATCACCAGCAAGCAAGTCTGCACTCAGAGAGTGCCAGTGCCGTTCCTGCCAGAGCATGGGTTTCATGCTAGCAGCAATGCAGGACCAGCTGATCTAGTGAATTTGCTTGTACAGAGCTTAAACCACAAAGTACACAAATGAAATTAGAGTATGTTTCCTGGGTAAATGCTGTTTAATCAATATGGAAACCAAAGCTCTGGCGAGCTAATAGGATGCAGAAAGCTGATCTGCTTTAGGTAGCTTGGAGCTGAAGTCAGGAAGTCTGGGTTCCAGCCATGTTTCTGACAGTGGATATTTGGTCAAAAGAAACCAAATAAAATACCATTGAGAATTTTAGCATGTTATACCCACATTTGATATGACACATCTCTGAGGAGGTAAAAATCTAATATTTCACCCATTTCCTTGATATTGCTTACCTTACCTAATCCTCAAGTCCTGTTGTATGAACAGTGAATGAAGAAATCTAATTGCAAAATTAGAGTGCTGGTGACATTCAGAGTCCCTAGCATGATGCATTTCTTCTTTATAAAGTCTGTGAGCTGGGATGGGATGGGATCATGGGGTGAGAAGAATTAGCTGTCACTGAGCTGGAGTTGAAATCTAGGAGCAGCTCCTTACTTGTCCTGCTCATTAGTTTTTCTCCATTTACAGTGGGACTATGTGACCAGGAAAATGGCTGATGCACATTTGCTAAGCAGCAGCTGTAAGGAAAAGAAACTGGCTGCCGGGAGTCCGAGCGACTCTTTTCTGCAGCCAAAATGCCAGCGTTAACAAAAGGAACAAGGTTTCCAAAGCAAGAGTGAGAAATTAAGGCCTCACTGACATCCTTGGCAAGATTCCCTCCGACTGCAGGAAAACTGAATTTCACCCAAATCTTTTAATACAAGCAGGAACTTCTTGAACAAAGAGTATTTAATACTGGCTGTGCCTCTGCTGACTGGACTTTCAGATCATGATATTATATTCTTTATTTGCCTGTCAGCAACCTCTGTAATTTGTGTCCACACCTTCAATTATATAGTGATTTAAACCTGTCCATGCAGTGTTAATAGCACTGCTGGGAGAGAAGCCATGGTAAGTCAGTCTGCCTGAAAGGCTCCTCACTGTGCACTGAGGATGCTGCGCCCTGTGACACAGTGTTGATCCAGTGTGAACATGCTGTGCTGGTTCAGAGTTATTCACGACACACTGATGAGCTGATCATTGCACAAGGAGAATGTGGGCTGGATTGGGTATCCTCTGCGCTTTTGCTGCTAGCATGCAGTCAGAGTGTAAGCATGATGTCAGCATGAACCCCATCCTGTGTGCTGACTCCTTGATGGAGGCGCCTTTCTGAGCCCTCTCCTGATAAGGATCAAATGTGAATTGCTGGAGTGGACTGGCAGCATCCAGAACTGGTGTCCAAGGACCATGACACCATGGCAATAGCCATGAGCAAGACACTGCTGGTGGCTTCTCTTCTTTTTTCCCCAAAGTCTTTTCTCCTGTTTTGCTGCCACTAACAGCAGTTGTGGACTTAGTCCCCTTAAGTATGTTCTTAACTAAGTGTCCTCAAATAATCGTCCTATTGAATTTACATGAGAATTTTAAATTAAGATGTTAGCACTCTACCAGCCCCTCAGTATGTTACTTGCCAGCACAGAGGCCTTATCACAATCAATTCCAGCACAGAAAGGGTTGTTACTGCTGGGCCAATGTGCAAACCGTCTGACCAGAGGAGAGCACAGATGCGGTACCCATTTATTTTTGCTTTAATTTCTTGCTGCCATTCAAAGCTAATCTAGTTTGCAGAAGCCTGCTGTGTGCAGAGGTGTGCAATACTGTAGGGACATACATTATTACAGGGACTCCAGCATTTTTAGCAGTACCTCTGGAATCATCTTGCATTGCAAGCTGTCTGTTATACGTGATGAATAACATATTTCCCTGCACCTTTCCAAACGAGGGAGCATTCCTTTAGATTTTGACAAATGGGTAGGAGGGAAGTACAAAAATATTGACTAAAACGACTTTAAGTCCTTGGTTGCAAGCTTTGTAATAAGGTGACAAGAAAGCACAAAATATTTAGTCAACTCAGCACTCACGTCCAAGTGCCACAGCATGTTTAAGCACTTGGGATCATCCAGTGAGGAGTGGTTACGCCAAGACATTGCTTTAATCAGGGAGTTTCTTTTGTATTTTCATTACATATGTAGCAAATGGCTTCTGTGCAGCTTTCAGCATAAGACCAGGCCCCTGGCTGGGTACTGAACTGCACTCACAGGCACAAACTATTCTGAAAGTCTCTTGCTAGTCTTCTGCTGCTTTCCCTCCCCCTAAGGAGGAATCCCTGTAGTGGAGCATCATCTTAATCTCTTACTCTAGACAGAGTTTCAAATGGCACCAACCAAACAGAGAGTATTATCCCTGGAAGTATCATTAGATCTTTATCCTTATGTTCTGTCTTCTCCATGTTTTCCCCCCATGGGGGCTGTAGCATTGCAACACTTAACCCTGTGAGTAAACTTGCATTTCCCCTACAAGGAAAGTCTGAGTGAACTGAGACTGTTCAGCCTTGAGAAAAGAAGACTGAGAGGGGATCTGATCAATGTTTATAAATATCTCAAGTGTGGGACACAGAGGGAAATGGCCAACCTCTTCTCAGTGTCTGTGGGGACAGGACAAGGGGCAACGGCCTCAGTTTGGAGCACAGGAAGTTCTGCACCAGTATGTGGAAGAACTTTTTCACAGTGAAGGTGACAGAGCACTGGGACAGGCTGCCCAGGGGGGTGTGAAGTCTCCTTCTCTGGAGATATTCAAGACCCATCTGGATGCCTAAGGAACCTGCTTTGGCAAGGGGGTTGGACCCAATGGTCTATGGAGGTCCCTTCCAACCCCTACGATTCTGTGATTCTGTGAATCTGTATGTACAGCCAGGGTCCTACCAGGATCTGCTATCACAAGGTATATTTTGATTGCTTACTGTCATTTGACTCAGTTTCTCTGCCGTGAGCTGTCATCTGGCACAATGATGCCAGGTGAGGGTGGGTGGGGAAGCAGCATATGTTTCAGGCTGTCCTGTGGCACAGCAAACCAGAAACCTCATGCTGATGTGCTCCTTTCAACCGTGTCCATGTTGATCCACCACTCAAGGGTTACATCAGGGGAAGCCATTGCTCTTGATAGTCCAGGATTGCTGATCAGCACCTCATTTCAGTAGTCTCTGAATGTTTACATCAGTCTCCAAGTCATACAGAGGGACAAATCCATATCCATTTCATCTGCAATTGACTGCCTGACTCCATCTGCTTGTCACACCAGATTTAAAAAGAGAGCTGGGCTGTGGAGGCTAGCCCATGCATCCTACAGCATATTTCTAATGGAAGTAAATCTTACATTTCTGCAGTCAGCAAGGTTGTTTTTGAAGATTTCAAGCATAAAATGTTAACAGTTTTCTTTTCCCTGCTAGGTCTTACAATGTCATCATAGCTCAGATAAACTGAAAGGAGAATGATAAAGATTCTGCGTTGGTAAAGACACTGGCAACAGCCTGAATTTAAATCTCCTTGATAGATTCAAGTTAAGTATTTTGAGACATCCAGACCATTAATTAGTCTGGAAAATATTGTGTAAAATAAAAGCTTAGAAAATGATATTGAATGCTTATAGCAGCATTGATATTCCCTTTAAACTTCTTGAAAATTAGCCTGTATTTTTAGGAGAAATTGTGAAATTGTTCCTATTTTCACTTGAAAAATAGGATCCTTTAAAAACATTGATTGCCTCATTTTCATTCAAAAATGGCTCTCTCTGTGAATGAAAGCCAGTTTTAAATGGAGTGTTCTGAAACATTAGAGTAATTATTGACACGGGAAAATAAATATTCACATATTGAAATGTAAACAGGGAGGATGAGCATTCATTCTTCCCCGTGAAATAGTTTAGCATGTTCTTGAATGGTAATTGGCTGCATGAGCCAGTGGTGAGACTGCATTGGGATTTATCTTTGTGGAACAATTTTTGAACCCCTTAGCTCGGTAGCAAGCTCTGAAGTGCAGGGTGTGGAGGGAGAGAGGGAGGAGGGGAGGGAGGGGAGGGGTGGCTCGTGAAGACGGTGTATACACAGGGTGCATTTTTGCCTCTGCTCAGGAACTCTGGAGCATGTGTTCAGTGGGCTGAAAAACCACTCAACAAAAACATGAATTATTTTCTTACATTTTGGGAAGCAACGCTAGTCCCTTTAGTCTGAATGCAGAAGCTGTGCTTATCCTACTGAAATTCTACTCTCTAGACCTTTCAGATGTATGAATCATATCCACATATGGGGATTTTGCCTCAGCACGGCGTTTCACTTCATTAACAGCTTCATTATCTTGCTAGCACATGGTCTTTTTTCAGTGTTAAAGTAAGTTGGGAGTCACAGGGTATTTTTGTCAACCTGTCAGAGGTCTCCACTTGATTTGAGTCATTTACCTGCCTCAGGCTCCTAAGATGGCTCAGACACAGGACAGAGGGGACCAAGGAGCCTCTGTGGGTGGCAAGGGCTTAGCCATAGACCAGGGGACAGCCTGTAAGGAGGTGCTCCTGCAGGTGTTCACCATGAGAGCTTGCACCTTTCCAAGCATAGTCCATGGAGGAGCATGATGGCTGGGGCTCTTTGCTCAAAACTTGTAGCATCTAGAGCTGGATTTCTGCTTAAGATAAGGTGTACCAAGTGGTTAGGGATCTCCATTGACCCAAATTTCTTCACCTTCTTTACCCTGGTGATTTGAATCCTGGTCTTGCATGTCTTAGGGCTGATCACCTGAACTGGGCTGCTATTGAGGGATCAAAGGTTGTCTGTCTTTCTTTGTGTCTTGCAGGAATGTACTTATTAAAAAAAAAAAGAAAATAATATATTGGACTTTTCCCAGTGTGGAAGAGCTCTGAATGTTGGTCATTTTCTGTAGAAACTGGAACTTCATTTCCAGGTTGCCTACTTGGCTTAGAGTTCTTCAGGCTGGAATTTTGTAGTCTTAGTGCAGCAAAACAGAGTAAGCAATCAGTCCCTCTTTGCTAAATCTGTGGGCTAAAATGCCACGGTGCATTTAAAACTATTTTTAGAATTAGCTTTAATACAAAGGTAACTAAAGAGTTAAATGTGAGGATATTCCACAACTGAGCATGCAAAGACACTTGTCTCCTTGGAAGGTGGTCTCCTGCCTATACTCATATCCTCCTACTTTGGCAGGACCTCTTGGCAAATCTGTTCACCTGCTCAGCAGCCTGACAAACGTTCTGCATCCAAAATGGTAGATACCCCCTGCCCTTGACTTTCGTGAGAGTGCTGTACCCAAGGGGTGTCACTCGGAGGTGCTAGCAGTGGTGGCCTGTCTTCTCTAGCTGGCTCATGTAGTCCTTGGTGTCTCAAAAGAGCGCTTAGATACTCAACAGATGGATGCTGCACAATTACTTAGACACAGACACAGCTTCTTGGATGTGCTGCACAGCGATGGGAGGATGAGGGTCAGGCAGAAGGCAGCACTGCCAGCCTGTACTTTCTTGAGTTCTTGTTTAACAACAACTGAAGTTGTTTTCTCACTTATGAAGTAAGAATCAGTATGGGTTTGCATAGGCTGGTTTTGGGTAGGCTTGAAAGGAAACTATTCACATGTTTGAAATGCTCTGTCTGGGACAAGCTGAAACCACTTAAAGTCCCCAAACGTGGGAGACTTGGCAGGGACCTTACTTTGTTGACACATTGGATTATATAAGCACCCGGCAGCTTTTCTGCGTGTGCATGGGTGTGTTGTGTATGTGTAGGAGAAGAATAGCAGTGGTCCAGACCAGAGACCATGATGCATAGGCATCCCATAATAACTTCCATACGCTGAACTGTCATGTTAAACTGCATGAGATTGGGAGGGGGTGGGGTGGAGGAGGGAGGCACAGCTTGATTTTTACCTCCAGCAAAACTCCACTTCAGTGTGGGTGGATGGACTTGCCATTTAGTTAAATGCAACAGGGTTGAACTGGGTTTGAACTGGGTTCCTGGGTGGTATCTCACCAGCTAGCTGGTCCTGGTGATAATGTGTAACGGGAGCGGGATTTATACCAGCAGAACTAGGAAAAAAGCTTCAGAGAGTCGGCCTCATGTCCACATCAGTGGTGATTTAGGTAAGCAATGGAGGCAATTCCTGTTTGGGTGCCCAAATGCATGGGTGAACCTGCTCAGCTGGCCACATGCATGGGCCAGGTCTCCAGGTCCGTATTGAAGGTGATGCAGGAGGTATTGAGGTGTCCAGGTTGGGCAGGGCACCCAAGCTTTGACTTCTTGGTCTCAGTTTCTTTGCCACTAAATTGGGATTTCTACTCATCTATCTCCCAGGCCTATTGTGATGAAATGGCTTTGAAAGTATTTAAAGGATTAAAGCATTTTCAAGGTGGAAATTGCAATGCTTGGTTAATTCTCTGACAAAATCTTTGAGGATCAAGTATATGAATGACTTGGGAAGTTGCTGTAGTGCTCTGAGAAGTAAAGCAAAGTGATGAGACAGAAGCCTGGAAAATCAAGATGAACACAGTTCTTGGGAAGCATCTTTTGGTGAATCCTCTCAGCTCCTCTTTGGCAACACCCAAAACTCAAGGGTGGCCTTGGCCCCACAGATGTGATCATGTGGGTCAGTGGTAAAGCTCATTCTTGTACTACAACCCAGTAGCACACCTCTCCTTTGACTCCTGTCTGTCAGCCAGTGGGCGTGCATTTAGGGTCTGATTTCAGTGTTGGGGGCAACCACAGATGTGGTTCATGGCAGAGGTGCCACATCTCTGAAAACCAGGCCCTTAGCAGCTGATCCAAAAGTACCTGGGGTTCATTGGTGACTGCAGCGGCCTTTGGATGTGAACCTCTGTGCTCTAAAGGAAAATGCAGGACTTAACTGAGAGCTGTCCTCTGGTCACCACAGCACAGGAGGAAGGAGAGATGCTTTTGGAGCTCCTCCCAGGCAGCCTGGTGACATTGTTTTCCTCTGCACTGGGCCCTGGGCTAGTTTGCATTGCTTGAGTGTCTGTCTGTACTGTTCAGCACACAACTCTGGTTCCCTCACAGCTCTGCAGATGCAAAGCAAGTTGTCTTACACTTGGACTCTGTGGCATGAATCCCTTGAAAAGTAAATGTATGTTTGAGAAAGACAGGCACCTCCTGGGAGTAATTCATCCATACGAAGAGAAGTGTCCCAGTCAGTTGATCACATTGCCTGATATGGTCTCCACTGTTGCAGAAGGATCTTAAATGATCATTTTAGGCCAAAGAAGCAACTTTTTAGACGAGAACTAGCTGAGATGAATTGTCTGAAATGCCTGGCCCTGAGGCTGTCTGTTCAGGTGGGTAAGGGGTAGATGAAGAGCTCTCAGCAAGTTTAAGATCTTTCCAGTACTCTCAGACTATCTTCACATACGTTAGTGACCCACTGATTAATATTTCATGTGGATTTACATTAATCACTCTGTCAGTCCCTGGATTCAGTGGACCACAGAAGACTGCAGCTGGTTTAAAGGCTTTCTAAAAGCTCGTGTAAGGTGATTTTACTGTATACTTTTACTTACCACTTGTACAAACATCTGCAGCATTTATTTGCAAAGAGAAAAAAAAAGTTTGGGTGAAAAAAAGGTTTTGAATTGCAGGTGTTCTTCATGCACAGTCCTCATGGGCTTCCCAATTTGAAAAAGCTAGCAAAGGCCCGTAGGATACCCAGAAAGTGTTGTGTGAAGGCTGAAGCCATACAGCTACCCAGGGGACAGGCCCCTCAGTCATATGTCTAGATTCCTGAAAAACATTTTTTAAACCTCCTCTCCTGCTTTACCCTTGCACACAAGTCAGAGAAACACCAAAGTACTTTGGCCTCCGTACTGGTGGTCTGTGGAGTGGTTCAGATGCTCTTTATGACTGTGGTCTTTATGGAGGCTCTCACTGATTCCAGCTAGCAATAAAACCCTGTCAGCCTGACAGACACTCTGCTTTGAATTTGTTTGACAGGATATAGCTAGAGATATGGCCCTTACGGGCTTCTTCAGCTTTCTCTCTCCCTCCCTGTGAAATGTACATTGTGAAAAGCTCAGAGACCAGGAAAACCCCCGTAATTGTTCTACACTCGAGAGGTTTTCAGCACATCTTCACTGGTTTGCCCATCATATAGAGAAGAGATGCTATCCCTCTGCAACCCAGTGTCATCTGAGATCGCAGTTGGTATTGATTATATTTCACATTGTGTTCTACTTTAATAATCCTCTTTCTTAAGGATCTTGTGATTGTACAATAGCAGAGTTTATCCAGTCCTTTTTTTTTCAGAACAGAACAGGGATTTTCTTGTCATATTGCACTGTGCTCAAGAGAGCTGAGCAAGGGGAGCTAATCTCCATAATATTAATTTGTCTCCACATTGAGGAAACAAAAGCAACAATAAATCTGGACATGTTTGAATTTTTTGTTTGGTTTTGAGGGTTTTTTTTGGGCAATCCTGGTGATTTATGTAAGAAGTTCCTGGGCAGGGAGGAGGGTGAGGCTGCCAGTGGTCTCAAGTTAACAGTGAGTCATAATATATTTAGTAAGGGATAATGCAATGCTGGAAAAATAAGAGGCAAGGCAGAGAAAAGTGTTTTCCCCGATAGGAAAGCTATTAAACATTTACCTCAAGAGAGAAGATAGTATGTGTGCAGCATCCCTGGCCTTTCCTTCAGAAGAATAAGCCCTGAAAGATCAAGGATAATAAAAAAACAGGGGTGCAAAGTAGGATGTGAATGTCTTGGAAAGGGATGATATCTGGCAGAGGTCTGGAAAGCAAACTGAATGCAGATGTGTGCCCTAGAAAGCAAGACCTGGGAACAGAGTGCCCCTCCTGCCCTGATACAAAGCCCTTTGTTTTCCAGACCTTTTCTGTGAAGGAAAATCACTACTCCTGATTCCTCATACAAACTCTCCTAACTCACTGGAGGGGAGGGGAGGTGACAGCTGCTGTCTGGATGGATGCCAGCGATTGAATCAGGGGCTGCTGGAGCTGAAAGCATCCATACTTAGAGCTTGTGCTAATTGTGTTTTTCTGTCTCATTCCCTCTGGTACGGATGAGGCTAGACACACAGGCCAACCCAAGCACTGGTTTACTGGTGTTTGGTGCACGTCCTCCTTCCCAGAGCCAGTGTGAATCCAGGGACACACCGCAGCTTGTGCTGCTGTCAAGGGCATCAGAGGGTGCTGCTGCAGGAGTCTGTAGCCATGCTGTTCCTCCTATAGGAGCTCTAGACAGAAGCAGGCATTCTCTGGACGCATAGGATCCCTTGGTGTCCTTCCCCTTCCACCTGCAGATGTGTCACCCACTTGCTGTCCCCCTACTCATTCCACCCACTGAGCTGTCCCCCCACCCACTCCCCTGTGTATCCTATGACCAGGGCAGCCTGCCCATGGTGAGGAGGCCAGTGGTTTGTGCGATGGGAAAAGATCTTTTGCCCTGGTCAGGCCCCACCTGGAGTATTGTGTCCAGTTCTGGGCTCCCTGCTATAAAAAGGACAGGCATCTCCTGGAGAGAGTCCAGAGAAGGGCTACGAAGATGATTAAGGGCCTGGAACATCTCCCCTATGAGGAAAGGCTGAGTGAGCTGGGACTGTTCAGCCTGGAGAAAAGAAGACTGAGGGGGGACCTAATTAATGTTTATAAATATCTTAAGTATGGGATGCAGGGGGAATTGGCCAACCCCTTTTCAGTGGTCTGTGGAGACAGGACAAGGGGCAATGGCTGTAAACTGGAGCACAGGAAGTTCCGCACCAACATGCGGAAGAACTTTTACACAGTGAGGGTGACAGAGCCCTGGGACAGGCTGCCCAGGGAGGTGGTGGAGTCTCCTTCTCTGGAGATATTCAAGACTCGTCTGGACGCCTATCTGTGCAATATGAGCTAGGGAGCTGCTTTGGCAGGGGGGTTGGACCCGATGATCTCTTGAGGTCCCTTCCAACCCCTGTGATTCTGTGATTCTGTGATCTTGGTTGTTTTGTCTTGTTTAATTTTTATATACATAGTTGTATGTACCTTTTTTTAGAGAGAGGTGTATTTTCATGTATATGACTTTTGTCCTATCTAAACCACCCTGCTCTACAGGCTAAGGATGGTAGATCCAGAGGGTCCCAAAGAACAACAGCACAGGTTTGATGGCGTCTTCTTAGCTAGGGCACATGGGAGTCATGCAGGAGTAACCCAGCAGTGCCATGAGGCCTCTTATTCGGAGTATGGTGTGAGTGCCTCTACTCTTCAGAGTCAGTGCAGTGTGCAAGAGCTCTCCTGAGCATGCAGATGGCCTGATCCTGCACCTGTTGGGTGGCCACAGTACCCAGTGGTGTGTGTGTGTGGGGAAGGCTGGAAGGAAAGCTCAAACCTCAGTGTGTCAGAGGAGCAGTCACTGCTCGCTTGCTCTTTGGGGCATCTCCTGTGTATCACAGACACACAGGTGCACGTGCCATGCTTTTCTGGGGCAGGAAACCACACGTGCCTAAAGGAAGTGCCACTGCATCTGGGGTGGCTGCTGTATCTCACAAGCAATGAGAGAGTTAACAGGCCAGGGACTCATTCCCAGGGAACAGGATTGAGAATAAGCTACTGAAAGGAGCTGAAGATGAGGCTTAATGTGGTTGTGGATGCTGCGATTAATAATGCAAGAGAGAGATGGATCTGAGACATCTGAGATAAATCTACCAAGACAGGCTCATGGCTAGTCATCAGACATTGCTGCTTCAAGTCTGTGTGCTAGCATGTCTGGCCTGTCTTTTTACTACAGAATGGCCACAAAGGGCTCAACAAGAACTGGCTCCACATCCTACAGTGTTACACCAGTATGATGGGAATCATGGAATGTTGTGGTAGGAAACAGGTAGGAAAATCCCCTGGGCCAGCTCTCCTACTTGTGCAGACTTGTTTCAGAGTGCCCCAGTGTTGCCTATAAGTCCAGACATGTTTTCTGAAGTGATGAGGCTTCCTAGAGATGCCTGCAAGGAGGTAGGGTCAGTGGTCTGCCAGATGTGCCAGATGTGGCCAGGAGCCTCTTGGGATGCCTCTCCTGCAGAACAGTGCAGCTGCAGTACAGCCCATCATCCCTTCTCATGCCAGAGATACTGAAGTGACATGCTACTGGCCTGATCCTCCTCATCTCCATCAAGAACAAGAGGATAAAACTGGGGGAAGGTGGAGGAGGTATTTCTAATTTGGAAGGACTGGTTGGCCCTTTATGAGACATCTCTGAGTTGTTCAGGCTGGAGTAACTGTCCCCAAACTTTATTCTGTCTCCGCTAGCAAGATGCCTTTCTCTTGGCTGCCTCGCTTAGCACAGCAGATACCCTGCTAGGAACACGGCCTGAAACTTTGTAAGTTTCTTTAAAAAGAAAATTTATAAAATCATATCATTATTTCAAGATTACTCTAAACAATTGTCTTCTTGTCCTGCCTGTATCTGTCCTACATGTACTTGCATTTTGCCATTTTGCTCGCGTGACTTGTCAGTCCAGCATCTCACTGCTCTGCAGGAATTCTTCAGTCCAGTGCTGATGCTTTCCCCTGTACCCAGGGCCAGCAAACACAGTGCCCTGTATAACAGGGTCTGTCACACGGCTGTATAGGGAGAGGATGGCACCAATACCTCCTGAGCACTTACCCCAAGCAGCAGGGAGTTGCAGAAGGAGATTTTATTGCTGCCACAAAGTATTGTCACATTGCCCATCCATCTCCATGGCTTCTGTTTCTTCTTTTTTCTTCCCTGATTCTTTTTAGGTGTTTTCTTCTAATCAAGCACCTGTGTTTGTGATCACTTTTATCTCCTCCACATGGTCCTAACTCATGTCTCCCTAAAGCCATCCTGTGCAAGGTCTCCCTTGGCCCCAATATTGTCATGGCCACTGGCTGTTAGTGCATCCTGTCTATTTGCAGAGCAGTAAATACCCCACAGAACGCAAATGGTCCAAAAATTTATTTGACCACTGATGATCTTATGTAGCTTTCATGCAGGGTTCTTCATTTCCTCACTTGCTGCTCTTCTTTGATCTTTTTTTTCATGATGAAAATTTTGTGGGTTTTTTTAAAGTTCCAAAGATCTCAGCTGCTTTGAGTGACTGGCAATTTCATATTCACCCCAATTATTAATGGGTTCCTTAATCTACTACCTCTGCTCCCTTGATACATTTAAAACCTTCTTCTTTAAAGATGTCCTCTTGAAATACTTTGCTGCTGTGTAATGCTGATGCCTATCAGACTGGTGTATATAGACTAAAACTGAATTTAAAGCAACAGTTAATCTGAGATTACAATAAAAGCAGAATTTGTCCTTCTCTTCAGCTGATACTGATGCTGAAGAGACCATTTGGATAAAAGCTGAGGCGACTTAGCTATATCAGGCACTCTTAATATTCCTACAGAGCTGAACAGATTGGCACTGACACGGATCAGAAGGCAGGAGAGAATGGCAGCTTCGAGGAGCCGTTTTAATTACTCAGGGATTACACAGCTGTGATAAAATAACGGGGTGGGGGGAAGCATGTCCACAGGAATAACACTGAATTGCTTTCAGTATTGCTTGTTCAGAAGTCAGATACTCAGCGCCTTTTTTTCTTGGCTTCAGAATGGAAAAAGCGCCATTTGAGGGAGATGTCAGCACAGCAAAGCCAAGCCTGATTAACCAAGAGAGAGCCATCTGACATTTATTTTTACATCTCTTACAGTGAGCCCCTGATGTCTTTGTGGAGAGCTGACCTACGGAAATGTGTGTTCCTCTCGGTGTCTCCTATTCTCTCTCCTTTGCCTCCCTGCTGTTACATCCAGCACTGATCTCACTGGGCACCAAGATGGACCCTAACAGAGCCTCTCAACTTGTCTGGGTGGCCCTAAACTCTGGGCAGTGCACCACAGGACATGGTCCCTGGCTCTCCAGGGACTACCAGATGTCTCTTCTTCAGAGAATGGCAATGCCCAGGGACCAGACCAATGATGGCTGGGGTTTACATCATTGGCACTTTGTTGGGGACATCTTGTTCCCCCTCCCCAGTCGAGTGTCAGTGCTATCCGGAGCAGGAGGGGCTGAGGATGGATTGGTAAACTGGTTAAACAGCAGCAAGGCTATTTGCAAGGACAGCTTGTGGTGAGTGAAGGGCAGCACATTTACTGGGGTCATTGAAGTATTGTCAGATGCATCAGCTGAGGACTTGGCCCAGGGGATGCATGGTGGTGTGTTGTGAAGGAGCAAGATAGAGCAGCTCACCTCAGCTCCACGTGGCTGGGTTTGAGCAGCCTTCAATTCCACAGTAAGTTTGTTCAGGGCTTGTTGATACCTCCACTCAGCACTGATGTTTTCAGACTGCCTGTATGGCCTGTTGTCAATAGTCAAAGGGATATCATCTCCAAAGGGCAGAAATCTCTTCTGAAAATGAGAATGGATGGAGACCCCAGACACAGGGTTGGAACAATGTTTTTAAAAAAGTCAGATCCTACACTGCAGGATAAGCGTTTGCAAGGCTAGCTGGGCAGTGGAGTACCTAAACTGGTTGGTGTATTTCTTTATTGAACAAAGTCCCAACTTTCTTTGTAGATCAAGACCACAGATGAAAGAATATATGTGGCTTCAGAAATACCAGTAGATCAAGGTTTTACTGAAAATAATTCCTAAGATACCTTCCCTCTCCTTAGTAAGGGTTAAGATGATTGACAGCTACTGTTTCACATGGGTATTAAAGCTCATTAAGACCAGGAATTCAACCACAAGGTTCATCCCAGTGACATTTTTTTGAGTTTGGGTGATGGTTTTCCAATTGGAAACAAAGCTGTTTTGTTGGGGTTTTTTGACAAGAACTCACTAAAATCTCAGATCTTCATATTTCCAGCATCACTCTTTACTGTTACTTTCCATAACACAGAGCCCTGACTCTGCTCCTTTGCAGCATCCTTCTGCTGATACTGGCTCAGAACATGTGGCACCATGTGCCCACCTCTCTGTGTAGGAACACTGTTTGCAGTTAGTGTTGTGTCTTTTAAGTTCAAGGTACAGTATCAGGCAGAATGACAGTGTTGGCTCATATGCGGCAGCAGATTAAACAGGGGCAACTGGAGCAGGTCCTGCTTGTGCCCTGGAGGACATCACAAGGTCACCCAGATGGGATGTTCAGCAGCTCCTGAATGACTGGCTGATGGCAGGTCGAATTATCCCCACATTCACCTCAGTTTATTTTTGTGCACTGTGTTGACCTTGCTGTATGACTCAGGAAAGGAGTGGTGGAAAAAAGTGCTCCCTCCTTCTCTATTTAATCTGCAGCTACGTGTAGGTCAACATCCGGAGTGAGTTCCTTTGACCTTGGCCACGACCTTTCTGTACACTGCTCTGCCTTCTGAAGAGAGTCACATCCCCATTACAGTCCTTCTTGTGAAGTGGTTTCATATATGTCATGGTTTAGCCCCAGCCGTCAGCTGAACACCAGCGCCTGCGGCCACTTGCTCCCCCTCCGCCACAGTGGGATGGGAGGAGAACAGAGAGACAAAGGCAAACCTTGTGGGCTGGGGTAAGGACAGTTCAATGGGACGGCAAATGGAGGGGAAAATAACAATTACAGGACTTGTAGCAGAATGTACACAACTGGTGGTACAGTGCAGTTTCTCACCAAAACCCGTACAACCCAGACTGCATGCCCGAGACCTGTCCTGAAGCCGGACCATCATGGAGCCACAGGTCATGGAGCCGTGTGCCCCTCCCCAACTAGCCTCCTTTTATACTGAGCGTGATGTCATATGGTATGGAATATCCCTTTTGGTTAGTTTGGGTCACCTGTCCTGGCTATGTCCCCTGCCAAATTCTGGTGAAAATTAGCCCTATCCTAGTGACACCCAGGACAGATTCAACGGGGAACAGGCAGTGTATGGAAATCCTGCCCTGCATGAGACCGTCACCTCTCCTGAGGACATTGCCTTGATCACTGTGGTAAATCTGCACAGACAGCCTGAAATGAGCTTCGTTGCTATCCTGAAGAGAGGATTTCCAAGAAGACAAGTTTAGCCAAAACTTATCACACAGCTGTGGAGGTTATGGGATGTTTATTTTTATGAACATTTCCTTACTGATCTCAGTGCTGTGATCTTTTAGGACAGGAAGATTAATCTCATTTCAGGGACAGGGAAATAAGAACTAGATGCTATTCCCAGCAGGCATGGATGAAATATCAAGAGCTGTCAACAGCCAAACAGAGTTATCTTGGAGAAATGATTGAAGAGCTGTGGTCAGATATGGGCTTTTAATGATGGGCATCCAAGGCAAACAGAGAGAGCGATATGAACTCAGCTACGTGCTGATGAGATGACTGAAATCCTGCTGGAGACCTGAGAGACATGGGCGACACTGCTGGCACTTCTCACTTCGCTATTCTAACTCAAGAACCCAAAAATACCCCGTTTCACTTGAGAGCTGCTTTATTTCCAAAGTCTGCCGGGTGTCATTGCAAGCGCCTTTCGGCTGTGCGTGAACACAGCCTCTTGCAAGAAAGCCAGTGCTAAGCCAGAACAAAATAATGCTGAAGACAATCTGCTTTTGTGGGATAGAATTAGGGGGCTCTTCCTGTAAAAAAGGGGACCTAGTATTAACAGGACACTGTAGACAGAGCACCAGGAAATTAGGTTGGGAGTTCACGGCAATATAAATCCATTTCAGTGCATGAGTTACTTTTTCACAGGGGAGACCAGTAGCTCTGATCAGTGTTAGGATCCTGTTATCCTACCGCAGACACAGAACAAACAAAGATAGCGTGGAGCCAGCCCTCAAACAGGATTATTTATTCTAATAGAATGAGAGGTTTATACAGAGTCTGCGGGTCCATAGTTAATCAAACCCCACAAATTACATGCACGTGTACACACACACGTGCAGCCACGCTTCCCTTGTTCATCAAATGTGATTGCTGCTAAAGAGAAGAGTTAGTGTAAGGGTTTGGACTGTTGGAGGGTGTGACTGTAAGCCAAACCTCTGCCTTCTCTGGGAGCAGAGTTCCAGCAACTGCGTTCATTTTAAGGATTAATAATTAACACTTCAGATATCAGAAGGAAAGGGCCTGACTCAATTGCAGAGTAGAATGGCACAGAAATGTCAAGCACAAAGTTTTGTGACCAAACCTACTCCCACAACTGACCACAAATTGCCAGCATCTCACTTCTGTCTTTTAGCAGAGAACAGGACAACACAACAGCTTTTACAATCTTCTCCACTCAAGAGCTTTGTTCTTTTTATTTGTGGTCTTCTGTGGGTATGGAGCCCAAAACTTATGTGTGTCTGTGTCCCAAATCCATCAAATCCACCCATGGGCAATGCAGACAGTGAACACTTCACGATGGCATCATCCCCTGCCAGCAGGAAGCCTGCTGCTGGGCAGATGGAGATGAAGGACAGCAGCCCCTTCACGGCACAGAACGTGTTGCACAGTAGACAAGTAGGACACAAACACCTGGTTCGGTGCAGGGCAGGATTGTTCAACCTTCTCAAACATCCTGCTAACACAAAACAGTCCCCAGAGCAGAGAACCTGAACGAGAGCCCAGGGCAGCTGTTGACATAGTCATGCTTGATGCTCTGCCTTATCTTTCCTTGCAAGGTGCCCTGCAGCTTGGTGAGGGCTGCTGGGAAGCCTGTGCTGCTGTGCTTATTGGACCTCGGTCTGCCAAGGAAGTTGTTGATCAGCAGTGAGTCTCATTTCTGCGCTGCACAGAGCTTGAGCTGTCACTGAGGTGAATATGTTTGGGTTTCCTTTGGTGCTGACAGGTGGCTACATGGCATTATGCTGTGTCTGCTTCAGTGCTCCCATCACTGCCTGTCTTAGCTCTCAGGTGTGTCACCAAATGGGCAGGACCCCAGCTCCTGCATGCAGTTATGAGCAAAATGGAGAAGCCTCCCATTCCTGGTCAATCAGAGGTGCACAAAAGCATTCACTGGGACTGAGACATCTGCAGGTCCAGCACCAATCCAAGGCTCTGAGCCTTTGGCAGCCTGAGATTCTTGGTATGACGAAGGTTAGAAATCCTTGGCTCAACTGGTAGAGTTGTGACAAACACCACCTTTCAGGGTCCCGTCTAGCTGAACCAGAGCCCAGTGCTCATGGTTGTTCTGGCCATCCATAACAGGCACTAAATATCTCAGTGATGCTTTGGACTTCCAGTCTTGAGAGTTAGATACAGGATAAAATTTTCAGAGACATCTATTATGGATTTCCACTAGGAAATTAAATATGTATTAAACTGTATTTAGACATTGAGATCAACTGGCACTCACACACTGTCAAAATTCAGCCTCCAGTCTGTGCTAAGAACTGCTCTGTGCTTGGGAAGGTTTTGGTGAATTCTATAGGGTTTGCACATGCTGCAACCATGTCAGGGCTCTTCTAACAGTTTGAGAGACTACTGATTTCTGGTGTCTTCCTGTGCTGCTTGATTTATTGGTATAGAAGCTGTCTGTGTGAATTTAGAGCCTGAATACAGCTCAACAGCCTATGTTTTGGCAGCCCTTCTTAAAGCGTTGCCCTTCATGAGCATCCCGCTCATAGGTACCAAAATTGGTGCTTGGAGCTTGTGTAGTCACCACTCATGAACAAGTAACAAAGGGAAATTTGTCTTATGCTGAGTGCACCAACATCCCAACAAGCACACGTCTGGTTGTGAAAGGTCTTAGGGTGAGCAACTGGAATTGCCTGGTAAATCTGACATCGTTCAGAAGCTACAGATATGTTCCTTGCAGACATGTCCTCACTGAAGCCACCACTGAGCAGGTGAAAGCAGAGTTCCTGTGTTCATCAAGCTAATGTTCCTTTGAAAAATTCCCCTGGAGTATTCTAGATACATAAACATGAAAATGTGCTCATTTTATCCTTAATACAGGAATAATTTGGGTTGAGGGTGGGAATTTGGCACACCAGAGCTAGAAGAACATTTTTCAGTAAAGCAAACTACAGAGTTCTGACTTCTGGAGTAGTTCAATACAAGCTAACTTATTTGAGTGAAAATTTTCAGCTAGTGCTTGTATTTGTCAGCCAGCTTCCCTCTTCAAGGACTTGGTTCCTTAAGAACCCCAAATAGATTAGTTACTCATCTAAAGATGATTTAAATTCCAGATGGGCTTTTTTACCTAAACGTCACAAGGCTGTTATGTTGTTAGAATCATTGTTACATCCCTGGACAGCATGGCCTCCAGGTGAAGAAGTGCAATAGTGATCACATTTCTAAGAAATTTTTTTTTCCTACAAACTCCTCCAGATTTAAAGACACCTGCACTAGTCAGGGATCCAGACTGGCTGAGTTAAATGGCTACAGATAACTGAGGACACGCAAACTTTCAGCAGACAGTTACATTTATATTTTATATATAATATTCTCCCTTGACTTCTATTTATTTTAATCTCTATCTGTTGCTGTAGGTTAGTTGCCATAGGATACATATCTGTGATGGGCCTGAGTTCAGAGGACAGAAGCGAACCCGGAGTGCTGTAGGATGTGGCAGTGTTTTTTCAATGGCAAACCTTCCAGCACCGACATTGTGCTTTAATAGGGTGGAATGTTTTGTTGCAGCCTGTGCATTTCTGATGAGTTAGAGAAATGAATTGTCATTACATGTGGTCATAAATGATCCCATGACATTGCCACCAATGGCCTCTGTTAATGCGGTTTTCTGTTCAAGTTCCAGCCCATGAATCCTGTTCAGCCATCTTCAGCACTTACAATTGCAGGTGTAGAGATTATTCACTCACTGCTCTCACTTGCTGTGTAGGGTTATCAGTCCTGTTAAATTACCACTTAATGTTTCTAAGTGCACGTTCAAGCCAACTGCAGCTGCATAATCTCTGCACAGGCTTTACCGCTCATCTTTACGAATGCTCTGGGCTTTTACAAGGTGATTTTTTCCCTTTTGTAGCCATTGTTGAAAATGAGTTGAATATCTGTGGCTTGGGCATGTGGATGACACCCTAGAATTCATTTTCCCATGTGAACTCTTGGACTGGAACACAACTTGCTGGAATGAAAAGTTAATGCGTGGCTGAACCTCCATCAAATTTTCTGTGACACTGAAGTGTATTATTGAGTCGATTTTCTTGACCTTCTTTCAAAGGTAGGTTTCAGGAAAGCATGACACTGTGACAGCGTAGTTTTCCTTTCGCTACATCGAGCCTGTGACTGAATTGTGTTGCTTTCATCTGTTGCTCTTGTTTTCCGTTATATTTCACCCCTGGTCTCTTTGGGGAAACAGGGCTAGGAACAGAAGTTGCAGTCTGCAAAGACAAAAGGTCGGAGGCAAAGCCTGAGAATGTTGCTGGACTTTTGACTCAATATTGCATCCTGAGGCTTACAGATTTATTGGTTGTATCTGCTAAAGGCCAATCTGACCTGCGAGGCCAATACACTACTGTACTGTCGTCACCACTTTTTTACTCAATTGTAAAGACACCCCACTGCCAGCATTGACTTTTAGCCAGTTTCCCCTTCTTTTTGAATCCCCAGGCCCTTATGGTCTTATTTATCCCTTTCTGATAGGTAGAGTGGGAGAGAGATGAAGAAAAATATATTCCAGAATAGTGTACAGTAGGTGTCCCGCGATGAATCATCCTTCCTGCCTATCTACCTCTCCTAAAGTGAGTCATTAGAAGAAGAACACGAGCCCTCTTAAGGGTTCGGCTTTTCTTAGTAAGACAATCATTTGCTGTGTTCTCATGTATAAGAAGATCCATTCTATTCAAGCTATTATTGTGCCAACATGAAATAATTGATGTGATATTTTAAGTATTTGTCTAGTGCAAATATAAGGAGGATCCATAAAGCTCATGCTCTGAGAAAAAGGAAGCTTATGGTTTAGTTAAATACCATCAATTTATTCAATAGTCCAATATTTAGTAGGTTGTTTATTTATTTGTTAAGAAGGTGAAGTGTCCTGCTTTTTCCTTAGATGCAAAAAGAATAGTGGGAAGTAGCAGGTGGCCAGCTCTTGCTAGACATCCCACTGAGGCTTCAAGCCAGAGATGGTTTCTGAACACACTGAAAGCTTCCCAATAGCATTTGTACCCAAATATAAAGACAGAGGGTATCATACCTGTCTCTGAGTTCCTGCATCACATGTAGTCTTGCATTGTTCCCCTTGCTCTCAGAAAAATCAAGAACCATGCTCAAGTCCTTTGAAATGTCTGGCTGAGCCACCATAGTTGACTGGGCAGTGAAGTCTTGAGTTCAATGAACCATTCAGACCATTTTAGATGCATAACTTCCAGAGACTGTTCTCCCTCCCAACTTCTTGTCCAGGCCCAGTCTCCTTGCTGGTGGGGTGGATGTGGGAAGCAGAAAAGGCCTTGGCTCTGGGTAAGCACTGCTGATCAAGAGTGAAAGCATGCTTGTGTTACATAGAATCATTTAGGTTGGAAAAGACATTTAATATTGTCAACACTGTTTACAGCACAAATCCATAACATGGCCCTATACTAGCTACTATGAAAATACTATCTCTATCCCAGCAAAAACCAGCACACCCTTACATGATCAATGGAAAGAAGATGTCGTGGTGCTTACACTGGGCACCTACAGATGAATGCCTGAGCATGGCCATGTTACATATTTGCTCCCACATTCTTTCCTCTCTTCTCATGTAGAAGTCAATGATCCTTCTGTTGCCCTTATGCTTCCTTCATAATGCAATCACTAGAATATCATATCTTGAGAAATATTTGAGCAGGAGAACGCTAGCATTGCAAAGAGCATCAACTGTGAGTAAACAAACTGTTGTGAAACAGCTGAGAGAAAAACAAGGGCTGACCTTTGCAGAAGGTGTAGAACTGCATGGTGGCACCTTTAAAAGTCTTTGTCTTCCACGTCTTCCTTTCTCTAGCTGCTGCACTAATCAGAAGACAAATCCATATTCATAAAAACACCATGGAATCATGTGCAATGAATTCATTAAAGTGAAATGACATACTCTTGAAAGAGCTCAGATAAGAAATGAGAATTCTTAATGATCTGAACCCTTCTAATCTGCAAACCTTGGCCATAGTGCCTCTGAGCATTGTGTCATTGCTGCCATAGATCATGACTGTACAAACAAGCTTGTGTTAAATTAATCTTCAAGTCTTAAACTCTTAATTCCATCAACAACCTCCTGTTTAATTTTGTTCTCACACAAGGTACAGCTGAAACATGTAGCTGAATGGTGGACTTCAGCTGCAATAAATGCACGATGATGACATTCTCTAGTGAGTAAGTCAAGTGGGAAGCTTTTGGTGTTGTGTTTGTTGAGCTTTTGGAGATAAAGGTATTTGATGCATCCAAAAATTGTTCAGCTCTTCAAGCTTCTTTAAGATAATCTAACTGAAAATTAAAGAAAACTGTATGACATTTATTTTTTCTCAAGTTGCTGTAGTAATACTGCATGCTACTGCAGCAGTCAGTGAGGGGAATATTAAAATGTTTTGCCATGCTTTCCTCAAGTATTTCTAAATCCCATTGTCAGCTGTTGGCACAGAAGAGGTAGGCACGAAAAGCCATGGACTTTCACAGAATCACAGAATCACAGAATCGTAGGGGTTGGAAGGGACCTCAAGAGATCATCGGGTCCAACCCCCCTGCCAAAGCAGCTCCCTAGCACATATTGCACAGATAGGCTTCCAGACGAGTCTTGAATATCTCCAGAGAAGGAGACTCCACCACCTCCCTGGGCAGCCTGTCCCAGGGCTCTGTCACCCTCACTGTGTAAAAGTTCTTCCGCATGTTGGTGCGGAACTTCCTGTGCTCCAATTTACAGCCACTGCCCCTTGTCCTATCTACACAGACTACTGAAAAGGGGTTGGCCAATTCCCCCTGCATCCCATACTTAAGATATTTAGAAACATTAATTAAGTCCCCCCTCAGTCTTCTTTTCTCCAGGCTGAACAGTCCCAGCTCACTCAGCCTTTCCTCATAGGGGAGATGTTCCAGGCCCTTAATCATCTTCGTAGCCCTTCTCTGGACTCTCTCCAGGAAGTCCCTGTCCTTTTTATACCAGGGAGCCCAGAACTGGACACAATACTCCAGGTGGGGCCTGAGCAGGGCAGAGTAGAGGGGGAGGATCACCTCCTTCAACCTGCTGGCCACACTCTTCCTGATGCATCCGAGGATCCCATTGTCTCTCTTAGCCACCAGGGCACACTGCTGGCTCATAGCCAACCTGTCATCAACCAGGACCCCCAGGTCCTTCTCCACAGAGCTCTTCTCCAGCAGGTCATCCCCCAGCCTGTACTGATACAGACGGTTATTCCTCCCCAGGTGCAAGACTTTACACTTGCTTTTATTAAACCTCATCTGGTTTCTCCCTGCCCAGCTTTCCAGCCTGTCCAGGTCTCTCTGGATGGCAGCGCAGTGTTCCTGCGTGTCAGCCACCCCTCCCAGCTTTGGATCATCTACCTACTGTGGTAGAGCCCTGGAAAAGAAGGCTGAGGGTCGGAGACTATACACATGGAGCAGCAGATATGGGTTAAGGTTATCCTCCCTGTGATTGATTCTCATCTGTACCATTCCTGTGGGCAGCACAAGCCAGATCCCAACTATCCAGGAGTACTCTTCTGCTCTACATCCACTTCTGCTGCCCTTTCTATGTTCCTCTCCCTACAGAGGGACTAGTGCATTCTTCTGCTTGCCATCTCTTCCCTAGGCCAGCAGAATTCAGTTTTGCCTCCTCTTGCATGGGGCTGTAAGTTGGCTCTGGCCAAGAGCCCAGTTTGCATTTGCACTGCAGCCCTGCTACATTTACTTGGCTTTCACACTCCTAGGACCTGTCTGCAACTGCAGAGAAGTACCAATGAGCCTCCTGGTTAGTAAGAACCATCTTTTAGAACTATGCCTACATGTTATAAGATATTATCACTTACAGAATTATTCCAAAGGAATATAAAAAACCCTCAAATATAAAAAAATCCCTCTGATGGGACCACGCATCTGCCCTATCCAAATAGGCAGTTCTTTAGTATATGACTATTCTGTGTACAGGATAGATGGAAAAATATTCCCTTGACATTATTTCAAAGACAATTCAATTTGAAGTAAAGAAAGGCTTTAATGGAAAATATTCAGATGCCTCTTGAAAATGTTCATGGCTTTTTTTCTTGTCCAAAGTCCCTCATCTCTTCCTGTGCAGTGAAGAATGTTTCTATTTGCAGTATTTGGAAACCAAAACCTTGTTGACTTCTTTTTTATAGACAAAATAATTGTAAGTTTGATATGCTAATAATGTAAAAAATTCCAGGCAGCTCTCTTTATTTATGTCACCATAGCACCAGTAGTCCTGCCAGGGGTTGGGAATTTTTCAAGTATGTGCTGTACAAGCAAAGCCTTCAAAAAAGGGATCTGCTTTGGGTCTTGCTCTACCACCGAAACACAGTTTTCTTCCACAGTTCCTCCACAGTGAGAAAAGATGAGATGCTGAGACAGCTGTCAACACACAATTAGTGAAGACCAGTCTTAAATTCTTAAATCACCAGCTGAAGGCTTATCTTGGCTAGTTGCAGTAAGGTAAAACCAACAGGATCTTGTTTCTGCTAGGATTATATGTAGAGGTAGGATGGCACATTGAAGATAGCTCCTGAGGTAAAAACACATCCTTTATGATGCACCAGTGTAGGAGCAACGTAATTCCTGATGAGAAGAACTATTGTCATGTAAAGTTGAACCAGTCAGTGGATACTTGGGTGACAAGAGATGACAGTATCTAGACAGGAGATGAAATAATTTTGTGGGAGGAAGAGGGAGTTCATTGTTGGATTCATAGGGAGCTCAAAGCAGCTCTGCTTTTGAACTCTTTCCACTTACCCAGGTATTCCACAAGCTTTATAAAAAAATAAATTAAAAAAAAAAGAAAAGAAAAGGAAAGGAAAGGAAGGCTACAAATCTAGTACTTGAACATCCTGGAGGTGAGTATGGTATAAGAAGAGCACAGGGAAGCACACCAAACTGGCACAATGAAGCCCCCCACTGCCCCAGACTTCTCATGACCAGTCAATTAAAAAGGCAGACATTAATCCTCTGATGACAGAAGAGAGTGTGAGAAAAAGTTGTCAGTTCCTGTGTTTGATGCTTTATTTTACCTCACCTCCATGTCCCTGTAAATCTTAAAGACCCCAAAGGGCACACAAAAAGCAAAGTGCCCCAACCCCTTTTTTTTCTTTTTCCCCGTAGATGAACCCTAATTTCTAACACAACATCTTTGAGAATTGTCATTACCAGGCTTCTCTCATGGTTTTACTAAACTCTTTTTCATTTGGATTAATTCAGTCTGTATTTAACTTTGCCTTATATGCTTAAGTAACAAACGTTTGTTACCTTTGGCAACCGACTGCTGGTAATTTGATTTTATTCTTTACCATTTTGTTCCTAAACAGAGCTGGGCAAACAATTAGCAGTAGAAAATTCATCCATTTAATTTAGGGATTTTTTTTTTTCTATTTTCAGACTCCTTTTTTTTTTAAACAGGCTTGGATCTGGTTCTCAATTGACCTGAATTGCTGCTATGCTGCTGCTGTTGGTGCTGTAGCCACACAGGTTTTTCTCATCTAGACTAGACATTGTGTCTTTTACTAATATGTGAATAACCTAGGAAAGCTCACCATCTATAAAAGCAAAGATTTGCACCTATTAGCTGGTTAGGATCTACTCTTTCCATGAATGATTTTAAGCTGTGACTGTTCCTTATCTGTTCGTGGTGCTTGTGGATGGTCACCTAAATCACACAGTGTTGTTTCTGCTCCTGACTGAACGTCTGCAGCTGTGTAAATACAGGGCTGACACCTCTGGTGTGAGTGGTGATAGATGCACATTTTTTTGTGTCTATAAATATGCATATTTCAGCCTGCCTGTTGGTAACCATTGGATAACTTTCATGCCAACACCATCCCACTTGCAATATTTTTAATGGAAAAATAGACACACATTGCAGAAAAATCAGTTTGGATGCCCACATTCACATCCAGTCACTACATCCAAAGGCCTCATCATGTTTGCTTGCCTGTAGAAACTAGGGAACCATGGACCATGCCAGGCCATATCCAACTCACTCCAGCCATCTGATGTCCTCAGGGTCCCAGAGCCTACTGCTGGTTTCATACTGTAACCTACTGAGGTTGCTTTTGTGATGGGGAAGTGCCTGGGCTCTGGCCCCGCTTCTCCTGCAGAGATGCTGTGACATCAGACGAATTTAATGTTCAGCTTCTCCTGATGAAATGACAAGCCCAATTCTCTATCATCTCACAAGAATATCCTGCTCAATTCATGCCTAAAGAACATTTTCAGAGCTTTTACCTGTTCATGCTTAGCAGTGAAACTTGTAGTGCTGTTGTGACTAAGCAGGAGAGACAAGTCTATTCCTAGAGACCTGGATCTTTAGAAGGCTTTTCTGAAATAATCCAGTATTTCTCTTAATGTTCATCAACTACCCTTTTCTCGCTCTGTCTCTTGACTAGATGAGCCCAGACTCTGGACCAGTCTCAGTTTTAATTTATATTTTATTACTGCATTGGGTCTGGCTGGGCTGGAGCTGACTCTCCTGCAGCACCCTCACAGCGCTGTGCTGTGTATCAGCAGCCAGCAAGGTGCTGATAGCACACCAGGGTTTGGCTGCTGCACACATCAGGGATGTCTCTCCAACATCCCTCTCCACAGTGGGTTGGGGATGGGCAAGATCTTGGGGGGACACACAGCCAGGAGAGCTGACCCACACTGACTGAAGGGATATTCCATACCATTGATGTGCCCAGGAATAAAAGCCGAGAGAAAGGAGGGGGAAGGGTGGACATACTTCATTTACATTTGTCTTCTGGAGCAACCACTGCACATACTGAAGCCCTGATTCCTGGGAAGTGGCTGGATATCATATGCTGCTCGGAAGTAGAGAATAAATAGTTTGTTTTGACTTTGCTTCTGCATGTAGCCTTTGTTTTTGCTTTATTAAGCTGCTTTTATCTGGACCCACTAGGTTTTTCTCCATCTTATCTTTTCCTTCCCTAACCTCATCCTGCTGAGGAGGGGAGTGATAGAATGGCTTGGTGGGCACCTGGTCTCCAACCAAGGTCAACCCACCACAATGACATTCCTCTTTTCTTTGCACACACCAGCTGTTGTGATATGCCTACTTAGCAGAACAGAAAGAAATAGATGTGAAGTGGTGGAGAAAATGTAACAAGTTCAAATGTTCAACTAGCCCATATTTAATTAAAAAACAAAAGCTATTTACCTAAACGGTCCACATCTATTTCAGAACTGTCAGTCATTAAGTATTTGCATGGGACTTAATAGCACTATTTACTGAGCAATAGTGATAACCTGGCACTACAGGGCCTGATATCTTTTGGGAACATTGCTAAAGAAACACAGACTCTTGATCTTTAATACCTGGTTCTCCTTGTGCCAGTTTTCAGAGGAAGGTAAATTTTCCACTTTCCATCTTAATCCTTTCCTTTAAAGACCACGGTGCCTTTCCTCTCCTTTCACTTTTAACACCACAGCATGGTACTAGGGAGATGCTCCAGAGGGACCAGGAGAGAAATAATGCAAGATGCCAAGGCTATAGGGTCATCAGTCTGCCTCTGGATCCCTATATCTGCATTTGTATCTCTAGAGATTTGTGGCTTAGGAAATGAACCCTGTAGGGTGTAAAAGCACGCCTTGGATATCATTTATTCTTCCAAGAGTGTATCACTGCCTGTAATATATATTTTTTCCTACGTTTTACGGTTTTTCTGCTGCTGCACAAGAGCATTCAACCTGTTACTCCTGCTATTCGTATTTCTGTTGTTATTTTAATTGCCTGCTATTTTAATTGTAAAAGCATGAATGCTTTTGTCAAATGGTTTTTGGACCTCCAATCAAATGACATCACCCAGCTCTGCTTCAGCCCCGATTTTATTAATACACTGATGGAGTTTTAGGTAGATTACTAAGCCATGATTTTCTTTGCAAAAGCCTTTCTGCTAAGTCCTTATGGCATTTGAACATTTTATTATTCTATTTTTAGTTAGCATTTCAGTGAGTTTCCTGGTATTAAAATAATGGTCTGGCACAAACTCTCGGGGAGATCCTCACAGACCTGCTGGTAGGTATGATTCAGGCTGGTTGAAAATTTTCCATCAAAACTCTCAGTTAATGAAAACTGGTCCATGACTCAGAGACACTAAGATAAGTGGTTGGGTTTTTTTTTCCCCACAGAAGTTTTCATTGAAAGGAAAACAAATGCCTGTAGAGCCATGTCTCTTCATGAGTAGCAACCCCAAATGTTTTCCCTTACAGGGGCTTTCCAGGGGAAAGGAGGGGGGGTGTCAGGTTTCCAACACCTTCCCTTCTATAGTTACATCTTTATCAATGGCATCGATGATGGAATTGAGTGCACCCTCAGCAAGTTTGCGGATGACACCAAGCTGAGTGGTGTGGTCGACACCCTAGAAGGAAAGGAAGCCATCCAGAGGGATCTTGACAGGCTGGAGAGATGGGCCCGGGTGAACCTAATGAGGTTCAACACTGCACAGTGTAAGGTGTTGCACTTGGGCCGGAAGAATCCCAGACATAGATACAGACTGGGAGAAGAGCTTCTTGAGAGT
Source organism: Porphyrio hochstetteri (assembly GCA_020800305.1). NCBI lineage: Eukaryota > Metazoa > Chordata > Aves > Gruiformes > Rallidae > Porphyrio > Porphyrio hochstetteri. Next base: position 110,062,356 of record CM036907.1, read on the forward strand.
AGCCCTGCTGAGAAGGACTTGGGGATTCTGGTGGATGAGAAACTTAACATGAGCCAGCAGTGTGCTCTTGCAGCTCGCAAGGCCAATGGTATCCTGGGCTCCATCAGAAGAGGGGTGGCCAGCAGGGACAGGGAGGTGATTGTCCCTCTCTACTCTGCCCTCGTGAGGCCCCAGCTGCAGTACTGTGTCCAGATCTGGGGCCCCCAATACAAGAAGGATGTGGAACTGTTGGAGAGGGTTCAGAGGAGGGCCACGAAGATGATTAGAGGGCTGGAGCACCTGCCCTACGAAGAGAGGCTGAGGGAGCTGGGCTTGTTCAGCCTAGAGAAGAAAAGGCTGCAGGGGGACCTCATTGCAGCCTTCCAGTACCTGAAGGGAGCAGAGAAACAGGAGGGGAATCAGCTTGTTCGAAGGGCAGACACTGGCAGGACAAGGGGGATGGAGTGAAGCTTAAGGAGGAAAGGGTTAGATGAGATATTAGGGGGAAGTTCTTTCCAGAGAGAGTGGTGAGGTGCTGGAACAGGCTGCCCAGAGAGGGGGTAGGTACCCCATCCCTGGGGTTGTTCAAGGCCAGGTTGGATGGGGCCCTGGGCAACCTTGTGTAGCTTCAGGCCTGGAGGTTGGTGGCCCTGCCTGTGGCAGGGGGGTTGGAACTCTCTGATACTTGGGGTCCCTTCCAACCCAGACCATTCTATGATTCTATAACAGGAATAGGCTGTAGTGCACTGAAGGAGGAGGCATCCTTGTGCCTGCCTGAGGAAGATGGGAGCAGTAGATAGCCGAGAGTCGGCACCCAAGAGTACCACAGGGTGTTTTAGGGCAAGATCATTTTATTTGGACCTGAATGCCCTAGAATCGAACTTTTTTGTGTGTCTGCAAGTTGAACTACAGGTAAAATGGCTATAGGTGAAAGCAACAAATAATACTTATCGTAAGACTTAAAGCAGAAGAAATTGTAAAATGAGAAATTATCTGTGTTTGTGTAGTGAGGTGGATACCCATTTCTGATCAGCCTCCTGCTGCCATGTAACATCTTTTTCTCCCTCTTTTCCCATGAGCTTAATGCAAATGTTAAAAAATGCTAATAGTGGAAGGGTAAGCCCAGAGATTTAGGTGTGTAATTAATAATTCCATGGTCACAAGTCAAAATGTATATTTGAGCCCTGAAGCTGGATAAACATCTTGCAGACTAATTATTGCAAAGGAAGCTGTGCCTCAGTTTTGGTAACTTGAGAAGTATACACATCCTAGCTTCTCCCTAGGTGTAGGGAAAGTGAACTTCCTACTTCTTACTGGTGTGATATGCAGAGAACTGACAGTTGAGCCAGCCAAAAAAGAAGGGTCCAAAAAAGAGCAGCAATTATGTGCTGTCATAATAGCGGGGAACTGATAATTTTTTTCTGAATTATTTGCATCTTGCTTAACTCAGGCACTTAAATCAGTTGCAGAGCATGATTGAGAGTGAGGTTCCTTACCCAAGAGTCCACTGATTATTGCTGTCAACCAAGACATGAAAGACCCATGATCATTCTCTTGCCTGCCTGACAGCATGTAAACTGTCAGTTTCCAGATCAATAGGGTATTCCTACAGAAGGGTAAAATAGGGTGGCAGGAAACTGTATGTGTGTCAACACACATGACCTGATGGCCAGTGTCTTTGTATGGGACAGATGGATACCCACGTCCACCTTAAATGGAAGCATCTTGTGCAAGAGAAATGTTTCAAAGACTTATCTCAAAATACATATAATCTAAGATTAGAGTTCATTTAAGCAAGATGGGTGAAGGAAAAACCTGAGATTTGGTTTCATATATCCCCGGTAAATGGCCTAGCAAATGCTCAGCAAGGCACAGAGTTTGTCAAGGGAAGATCTTCCAAGTTTCTGAGAGGACCTAACCTGACCCAAGCGCTAAACTCCAAAAGCAGGTTTTTCACCGGGTGTGGGGCAAGCAGAGATGCCTGGACAGTGGGAAGGGAACTTTGGTCTCACCCTTCATGTCTTCTACTACCAGTTTAGGCAATTCCCTACAGTATCTGTTGGCTTCTGTAATCTTGCTCTCCAGGTCCTGGCTCTCCCTGTGCATTGCACAGAGGACCCCCAGTTTCTGACATGGTAGAAAAGTGTCAAGGACCCAATTTCAGCTCTAGATGTAACAGAAAAGAGTGGTTTTTTTGGCCCAGTGACTAAAGAGTTACCTACTTGCTTCCCAGTTAGCTAGTCAATTCATGTTGGTAAAATGCTCTGGAATTAATTCTAAATGTTGGAATGTTTATTCATAATGTAGCTCATTTTGCTGCCAAATATTGCTAGAGATATTTGGCAATGGTCTGAGTGTCTCGAAAAACTTGTATTTTTCATTAAGGAAAACAAACAATATTTTCAAGTTTGGGGTTTGTGGGGTAATGTTTCTAATGAAAACTCAAAGCTAACACATAAAAGGAACAAGGGTTTTGCAAACAATTATATCACAATGGAAACATTTTTTTTAAGGTTGGTGGTTTTTTTCTTCAACCAGTCTTAATTAGTCTATCAAACAAGGATGAGCTAATTATCAGAAGTCATTCCATCTTACAAAAGTAGGATGAGAAAGCAAATTAGAAATGCCACTGAGGATAAAATAGCAAAGGAATTTGATGGAATGGAAACCTGAAAAGCAGGGAGCATTGATATCATTACATTTTTTTGAGCTTTTTGGATATTTAACAACAATATGAATTTTTGTTACTTTTAATATACTGCAGTTAGACCTTTGCCAGATAATTAATCTTATCTCTCAACTCAAGCTAAAATGTTACTTATCTTTCACAGCACATGATTTACCAGTGAATTAAAACAGAGCTACAGTGAGAGCAATGTTCATAGATGGACACACTCAGACTAGATAAGCCATCTTTGTGTCTTTGGTCCCTACATATATCAGCAAGAGTATATTTTACTGCATTAGATATAATTCTTTCCTCTCTACTTAATATTTGCTATTTCCAATGCTCTGCTGTCTATATGACAATAATGGACCGATATGGGATAACTCAACCTCAGCTGAAATTCACAATGGAACATGGAGCAAAATTATATCTGAATATATGCTCAAACTGTATTTGATAAGAGTAAAATGACAATGTATGCTGATCAGACAATTGTTGAAACAATATGTCATTAATTTGGATCTCAAAAGACAGTGACCACAGTCAAAAAGAGCCAAAACTACCAAATTTTCAGATACCTGGCACCAGATAGTGGCTATAAATGCAAAGTGGAGCTCTAGTTATAACACGATGGAGAAGGAATCCTGAAGTCCTTCTCTCCAGGAAGTTCAGAGACAGCTGGAGCCTGTAATCCTCTAGGACAAGAGTTTCCAAAAAGCACAAAACTCAGATTTTCCATCTCAGTGCCTGGACAGCTGGCTGCTTTAAGGTGTCCAGATCCCTTTGCAACACCGATTTCAGGTGTTGGACTAGACTCCTAGATCCTTAGAAAATCTGCTAGGTACCTTTGGACACATGTATATTCAAACTTTGCCCTTCACTGTCAATATATCTCAGCACTCGCTGAAGCTAAAGGCACATTTCTTAGTGCCTTTCAAAAAATTAGGCCACTGCTTTAAGCATTCTAGAAAGATCAAAGCTTTGGTTTGGTTTCAATACACCTCTAAGGATGGATAAGTACCCTATGGGGCAGTGAAGTGTAGCAACGCCTGAATTCATCTCAGTTAACTGAGAATGCAAATACATTCACCAAGATATGTAGCTGTGTGGTTGGAAAAAAATATTGTACTTATTTCATTGAATTCATATTTAGAAAAGCTAGAAAGTTTAACTTTTCAACTTGCAGCCCCTTCACATGCAGTGGTCTATCAGATGAACAGAGATGAAATGACTGATCAGTATGTTCTTGCTGTAAAAATTCAAAAATGTGGGATAAACAAATGTTTAGTAAAAACAGTGAAATGTTTAAGAACGATTAAAAGCACAAGAAAGCTCAACTGATAAAAAAAGGTAGAGGCACAGTAATGCTTTTTTTTTTTTTTTAAAGGAACAAAAGATTAAGTGATTTCATGCTATATGAGGAGGTAACAGCAAATTGTCTTGAAATACCTGCAGTCGTGGGCCAAATTCAGCAGTTATGTTGTTCATCCTCCAAATTTTGTTCAGAGCTTCATCTAAACATCAGGTGTCTGAGAAATTGGGAGCTGTTAGCTCTCTCTGTGAGAGACAGTCTCCAAGGTGATAATTAATTAACACAGCAGCTATGACCATGATGTCCAAATGTTAACTGAGCCCTTCCTAGTTGCATCTTGTGAAAGCATGTTGTGGTAAAACTTGCATTTGCTTTCTCCTCTGTTCTAGAGCTTTTCCTTGATGGATGTGCTGTGTGTGAAAACATTAGTGGTTTCCAGTTCCTTTATAGAAGAAATGATGTGGTGAATGCGTAGGCAGTGGCAAAATGCCCACTGACTTTGATGGGGCCAGTATTTCACCCAAGAAGTTCTGGCCCCAGTCCATTTTAGATGAATGGTTTGTTTCCAGTAAACAAATGCAAACTGGAAGTCATCTGTCCTCTTAAAATGAGCCTTTATTACCTCCTGGTTCCAAATGAGCCTTTGGTATTAGAAAAACATCCTCCCTTGTTAGAATCCTTCAAGCAATGAGCTCTCCTGACATCTGGAAGCTTAGAGGGCAGATATATTTGAGACCCAGAAACTATGGGAAAAGGAAAAGGCAGGTGGGAAGGAAAGGTGTCCTGTTTACATGTGTATGTATATAGCAGCTGACTGACACGTGCAGCGTGCTTGATAGTGCATTGCACCACTAGCACAGCAGAAAGGAATGGCTGCTTTCCCACACGAGGTGACCCCAGCTCACTGAGGGACTTCAGTGTGAGAAGGCCAGACTAGGCAGGTCTGCTTGCCAGCAGGTGTGAGATGGAGAAACATCCTCAGGCTTTGGAGGCATGAATGGTAGGAAAGGTCCTTGAAAGGAACCTGTGTCATGCCATCCGATGTGGTCAGAGCCAGCAGTGCCAGATTTCAGATACATGCCCCAACAGCACACCTATCCAAATGCTAACTGTGAGCAAAAGGTGGCCACAGAGTCCTCACAAATGGCAGAGCCACCTGGGAGGTAGAGTGACACCGTGCTTGCTCTCCCAGCTGCATGTCTGGTGTGTGAGCAAAACATCTGAAGAAATTAAGCCCTATTAAATATAAACCAGGGCTGTGTTTTATTCTTAACAGTGGTTTTTGGTGGTATTTTTTCTCATTTTTAACATTGTTATATTTGAATCCCAGCTGGTAACTAAGCACCACGCAGCCACTTGCTCACCCCTGCCCCCGCAAAGGAATGGGGAGGAGAATGGAAAAACACCCTTGTGGGGTGAGATTAAGGCACTTTAATAGGATAACAAAGGAAGATAATACTACTAATAATATCAATAACATCATCAATAAGAACAACAACAATAATAATAATAAAAGTGGTAATAACTAATTATTCAAGTGCTGCACAATTGCAACCGCTCACCATATGCAGGAGGAAAAATCCCCTGATGCCCATTCTGGCTCCAAGTGGCAAATCTTCTGGCTAGCTTCCCCAGTTACATATGGAGCATGACATGAGGGAACATCCCTCTGACCAGCTGTCCTGGCTGTGCTCTCCCAGCTTCTTGGACACCTGGCAGGGCATGAGAAGCTGAAAAGTCCTTGACTTGGTCAAGACACTACAACTGCCTAGTGATAACTAAAAGACCAGTGTGTATCAACATTATACTCATGCTAAATCCAAACCAAAGCACTATACTTTACTTGCACCTTAAAATATTTGTCCTTACTCTCTCCTATCATTTTCCCCAGTTTTGCTGTGAGACCTGGTTAATATCAAAAAGCAAGAAGAATTCAAGTGAAATGTCAAAGTTAGGGTGCTCTCTTTTCTGCAATAGAAGACACCCAGGTGCTGATTTTTTAGGAAAAAGCAATGCATTTCATCTTAGGAAGGAGGAAATATATTCTGCCAGTCATTGGAAGTCAATTTTGGAGCTTATACTCGCAGGTGCTGGCTTTTGGAAGGGAGCAGATGGCAGAGAGACATCCAGCAGGTCTAATTAAACCACGAGGCATCACAATAGCTATGAAGAAAATGTATTTAAGCCTGGCCCTGTCACACTTGGAATAAGTTCTGTCAGGGTTGTTTGGAGCTTTGGGAAAAAACTGTGTATTATTATTATTTATTTTAATCAGTTCTAGCTCTTTTCAGGTGTATCGACGAAGGGGTTAGCCACTTCAGTGCACGTTCATCTGTGCCTTTCCTCTTCAGAATGGGAAGGTTTTGTTGCCAATAGCAGCTGGTAGGACTTCAGGAGGAACCATTGTGAAGAATACAGGAGGCAGGAAAAGCAAGATGCTAAGCTGTGGCATACAGAATAGGAGGAGGCCTTCTGCAACGACCAAGGCTTAGACTTCATCCTCTGCTAATTTTCTTTCATATTTTTCCTGTCCTTTTGCTGCAACCATATGTGGTCAAGAGGTTACTGTCTCCATCCCCCTTTCCCTGCAATATGAATGTTTAAAAGTCTCATTTTCCAAGTGCCACACTGTGAAGGCTCGGAATATGTTAATTATTGCATAATAAAAAGGGTTTGTATAAACTATGTGATTTTTTTTTCCCTCCTAGAAAAACCAAGCTTTTTTTGAAATCTTCTTTCTTTTTTTCTGAAGCTGCAAACCATTAGGCACTGTATGTGGATAGCACGTAGCTGGATATTATGCTTATAGCTAAAACATAATGATTAAAGCACCACTCACTAAACAAAACTTGAAGCTTTTTGTGTAAAAGCCGTTAGGATCACACACATGCGCAAGTACCAATACACAACGTGGTAGGATAATGAGCAATCTAAGGCACACACTAAAGTGCAGATAATGAGACTCCTACTTATTCACATTTCATTAGCAGTATAAAGGGTCTAAATCAGCTCTGTTGCTACTCGCTCCATAAAGCATTGTCATCACTTTCATTTAAAAAAACCTGATCTTAGTTCGCTATAATTACTGTATAAAAGCCCAAGATATTGTTTTCAACGGATCAGGTTTACTTTCCTGAATGAAAATGGGTATGGACATCATAATGAGCTACATATCAACTACTCAGGTTTATTCACCCCTACAATGGCTCATCTTACTGTGAAAATAAAGGGACCGCTGGCTGACCTTGTGTTTCAAAGTTCATGGGCAGGGATCCTCTTTTAAAGCATAATTGACTTCCACCTAGGAGCTACAGCAGCTGTTAGCTTCACACAAAATACAGCCACTGAGATAAAACTCTCCATGTGCAAATGTGTCATCAGCTCCTGGGGACAGGGAGGTCCCATGAAGGGCTTAGGGTGTGAGGAAGAGGAAGAGGAGGTCTTCACCTCTCTGGGACCCCACTGCAGAGTCACGAGGCTGTCGCTGTGTTGCGACACCCACACCCCGCAGCAGGCATTGCTACAGCTGCCACAAGCCAGTGGTACTGCTTGTGCACTGTGATGCTCTGCAGGGCTTGGCCTGCAGCGGCTTTGTTGATGTCTTGACTCTTTACCAGGCATCCCAGCTACAGGGAGACACCATCAAGATCTCTTGGCAGCACTCAAAATTCAGGAGAGGTTTAACTTAGGGCTTTGTCTGTAGGTGCTTCCTGGAAGTGCAGATGATGGAACATTTCTTCCCTCAGGGGTATCTCCAGCTTGGGTGGGCTCCTCCTCAGACCCCTTGGCTGCCTTAGCCACAAGAAAGGTTCAAGGTCAGCTGCTCTCACTGGCACAAGGTGCTATAGTGAGCAAGAAGAATGCTGAATGACCAGGACTTGTGGCCTGAACATGGCCCATGCACCAGTAAGAGAAAGCAGGGATCCATGCGTTTGAGGGCGTGACTATCATCTCAGAGGCATTTTAATTGATGAAGTACCAAACAGCTGAAGCACACAGCCATGAGCAGCATCATGTGTTCAGTTCATGCTGTGTATATTTAAACATGTATCTTGAGACAAATTTGATCCGTAGGTCCTGCCTATGCAAAATAGCAAGCATCTTCTGTAAACTCATTTTAATTCCTTGATGGATTATGGACATATGCTGCCTCTTGGAGCAATTACCTATTGTGTATCCCTTCTTGCCACACTCCATGCACCTACCTCAGATGCCTAGATTGAAAAAAAAAAAAAAAAAATTATATTAGACATCTCAGTATTGGGTCTGCAGAGATAAAATAGATTTGCTTTGTCTCTGGCATGCATTCCTTGGGCAAGTCACTTAGTCATACTGGTATTATCACCCCAAAGTGAAAATGGAAAATAATCTGTAAGAAATTAATGTCTCAGTATTGTGAGGCTGAAGTAGTTGCTATGTGAGCTGCCCTAAGGTTCCGCACACCACTGAAGGAAAACATGGCCTTTTGGTGAAGGCCCTGAGTCAGAAACCAGGACCTCCATGTCCTGTATAGGCTCTCCTACGATGCCAAATGGGTCATGTCTGGTTCAAGTGGCCATTAATGCTGAGTGTCGTAATATCTAATGCAACCAACATCTGAACCCTGCTACTGGATAATTACACTGGCCCTGTTCGGACCGTTTTCTACCATGAGGAGCATGGCCAGCAGGTCAAAGGAGGTGATCCTCCCCCTCTCCTCTGCCCTGGTCAGGCCCCACCTGGAGTATTGTGTCCAGTTCTGGGCTCCCTGGTATAAAAAAGACAGGGATCTCCTGGAGGGAGTCCAGAGAAGGGCTACGAAGATGATTAAGGGCCTGGAGCATCTCCCGTATGAGGAAAGGCTGAGTGAGCTGGGGCTGTTCAGCCTGGAGAAAAGAAGACTGAGAGGGGATCTGAACAATGTTTATAAATATTTCAAGTGTGGAAGACAGGGGGAAATGGCCAGCCTCTTCTCAGTGGTCTGTGGGGACAGGACAAGGGGCAATGGCCTCAGGTTGGAGCACAGGAATTCCACACCAATATGCAGAAGAATTTCTTCAGGGTGAGCGTGACAGAGCCCTGGGACAGGCTGCCCAGGGAGGTGTGGAGTCTCCTTCTCTGGAGATATTCAAGACCCATCTGAACACCAACCTGTGCGACCTGTCCTAGGGAGCCTGCTTTGGCGGGGGGGTGGACCCAAAGATCTCTGGAGGTCCTTTCCAACCCCTACAATTCTGTGATTCTGAATCTGGTTTGTCCCATTAGCATGGTCTGGATAGCTCGAACGCCTGTCTCCACTTTAAGACACTGCAACACTTACATAAAAGTAACCTTATTGTTTTTATCCTTTGTTAAACTCATAGTTCTCAAATCTTTTGGGTATAAAAATCTAGAGCAGACTCTTCTGAACACTGCCAGCCTGACATTTAATAACTTTAATGTACTTTCCTGCCTAAATGTGCTCTATTTAAAAGCAGGATAACTATAGCTTATTTTTGTACAGCATGATAGTCAATTCATGTTTGATTCACTGCTACCCTTCATGCTGAACCTGCAGCAGATCACAGGCATGAATTATTAAGCCTCACTCTATTTATGTAAGAGACACACTTGAAGTGTAACAACCCTCAAAGTAATGAGAGAAGGTGTGAATTACCCCCAGTCTCCCAGCAAGGCTGGCCAAGTTCACAGACAAACCAGTCTTCCACTTCAGACAGAAGACACTGTCCTGGGCTTTTTGTGAAGTTCTGAGTGACCCACTGCTCTGAAAATATAACACATGCCTTCTACTTAAAATTTGCTGAATTAATCAACAGAACATTGCTGCAGAGAGATTAATTTTGGGTCAAAATTCATATTGGAAAATATTCATCATGACTGAATAATTGCTTTATGGTAATGGAAAAATTTGGTTATTTAAACATATTCTTATTATATAACCATGACTTTATTTAGTAATGGAGTATTATTTTTAAAACCACCTTAATAAGAAATAGAGCATTTGGGGGTTTACTAGCAAAATTTGAAAGCAGAAAAAGATTTATTTCTTTACAGGTTTTTTTTTTCTTTACTTTTTTCATTATTCAGTTGATTTGTTTCTTCTGGGATTTATTTGTTTGTTCAGTTTGCACAGGATTAAGGAGGTTACACATTTGTGACATGATTTAATTCAAAATTCATCTGCCTGTCACTGCATTGAGAGGAACATGAAAATACTTGGGTCATGGTCCTCAGGTGGTACAGAGAGAAGAACCTTCATAGGCTTCACTGGCCCTACCATGGCTTATATCAGCTCTATAATCTGGTAGCTTCAGTCAAAGACACTTCTGTAGAAATTCTGTTGATTCATCCAGATGCAGTTCCTCTGCATGAAACTGACAGTCAGTCCTGTTTATTAAAGAAAACAAACAAAGTATCCTGTATTTTCTAGAGACATGAGCCTCTAAGACCATTTTAAAACTCTTTATGAAAAATTTTTTTGATCTTGAAGAGATCTTCTTCAGAGAAATAGTTCTAGGTGCTTTCCTTCCTGTGCTTTGCAATTTAATCCTTTAAATAAGTGAAAATATGTACAAAATACTGCTGGAACTACATGGGAGAGTTTTTTTTGCACCAGCGATAAGTGCTTCCCAAAACTCTAGTTAGAGTTGTTCTGGTGTTTCTATCTTCTATGCCAAATTTCAATCAAGAAATAAATGTTTGCATCCATTAAATAAGGAAAAGGGAGGTGATTTTTGCAATGATGCTTCTATTGAGCTTGCTGCATCGATGGTCAGAGCAATCTCTGAGCAGTCTTCAAAGGTGTCGTGACAGACAATGTTTTCATTTCCAAACTGAAGGCTACTCAGGCTGGGTTGTGGTAGGAGCTCTCAGGAAGGAAAATGCAACTGAGCACCACACAAATATCCACTGAAGTTTGACACCCCATGACGGCATACTGCCAGTACATTCCAACCTGCCAGGCTGGAATACAACCAACTCTGAGTACTGGTGGGCTGTGACTTCACACAAGTTACGTCTACGCTGAGAAGTGGTTTGAACTCATAGGAGGGCTATACTGCAAACAATGACCCGAGGTTCACACTAAATGCATTTCAATGTGTGCTTATGAGGCTTACTCTGTCCCAGTCCTGTGCACCTAACACCTCTTAGGAGCTGTAGAGCTGCTTTCCATTTAGTTTTTGCCCAAGTTGATAGTTTGGGCACTCAAGACCATGCTGTGATATGAACCACAGTATGGCAAGTGAAGATGACTGGGAGACTCCTTTCAAAAGCACGCTTATGAGCCAAACTAAAGCATTAGAGCTCAATGCACAGATACAGGCAGGAATTTCAAGAGGGGAAATAATGGCAAAATAATCTGGTTACTTCAGTGACCCCAGAGTTTCACTGGGGCTTGTCTTGATAGCTCAAGGCCAGGGATGTAAAAGAGAGTGAATGGGAGGACAGTGAAATTTCTGAGAGGCAAATGGATAATAATAGCAAAATCCCAGGGGGTTAATTTTTAGTTGTTATTTTTCATTATAAAATAGATATACAAGAAAAATTCGAATTGGCAAACTAAGCAGACTGTTTGGAAAATTACCTTTCCCCATACTCCTGTGCCAGCAAAAGCCCATCAAAAGGAGCAGAGATGAACCCCCATCTATAAATGCAAACTGCATTTAGATGATAGATTTTATTAATACCATCTTGATATAAGCTATTGCAATGAGTAATGTTTTGAACCATTTGCATGCTGCTTACTCCCTCAGGATTCTTCGTGAGATACACTGCCCAAATTGTCTTTCCATTTTCCTTTATTAGGCAAATATGACTTCTCTCCTTCCCCTGGTTTCCAAGCATCCTATCAAGCAAGAAAACATAGCAAGTTATTTTCATATGTTGGGGTGGATAGACGATGTGCAATGAAAGCTACCCAGAGATGTATCTCCAGGGAAGCAACACAGTGCCAGTGAACTTCCGAATTAACCAAACCTATGGACTTAAAGGGCTACAACAAAGCAAAGGAAAACAAGGAACGTGCATCTAAGCAAATGTGAATTAAAGCACACGGTCTGTTTAGAAACTTATTGCCAAATATAACGTTTAATTTCCATAACAATGTCAGCCTTAGATAGTATCTCTTCTACTTTATGGGAAGAGTTACTATTAATTGCTGCCTGAATGCTCGTCTCTATGCAGCATTGTGGAGACACAGCAATCCAGCATTCAGGGACTTTCACTCAATCCACATAGATATGAGCCGAGTACTATTGCAGGGAACTTCTATAGCAGGCATGGGAGTGCATTTGAAGTTTATTTGCTGGGAAGATATTAGGTAATCACCCCGTCTTTTACTGCACAAGATTGTGCTTGGGTCAGAATCTGAACTAAAATTGCATGATTGTTGTTATTCTGACTGCTTCCATAGTTGGGTAGAGAATGAATCAAAAATGTAATTTCCGTTTTTACAATGTAAAGATAGTGTCAATACCTCTCCCCTATTTAGCCTATTCTAGTTACTGCCTACTAATCTTGGCTTTTTATAGTAAATTATAATTGCTCTTTGCAAATCCTTTCTTTCTGAGCTGCTAATTTTTAAGGGCGAGTTATACTGGCAGATAGATTCCAGCAAATTCTTTACTCTGAGCTGTCTTGAGTTCTGCTGATGTTTTTTATGATAGATTGATTGTTATGCTTACATACATAGTGAAATCTTCAAAGCCTGCTGTTTCCTTCTGAAAGAAAAAAAAAAAAAGAAAAAGAAAATAAATACCCTGAACAGTAAAAAATAATAGTCCCTTGCTAGCCAGTGTTTCTGACTTCACTCCATCTATCTTGCTTGTGGTAAATAAAGCTTTTTCTACCAAGGAGTAGGAAAATCAGGATTTTATTTTTCTCCAGGTCTGAATGTATTTTTTTTCTAGTCACCTGATGACTTCAGATCTTTGGAGATCTTTATATCTTAATCACAAAAGGTACACTGATTAGAGTGTTCCTTCTCTTGTTTGCAATCAGTCTGTGTTTTGTTCCCTGAACTTCAAAGAGTTGATTATATTGTATCCTGGCTTCTTCTAGGTCTGGATTTTGATCTTGCTGATAATGGCATAAATAGGAAAAATTTGCTTGAAATTGCTGTGTCCTGTCAACAAAAATAAGACCTGACTTGGATCTTATTAAGAGGGAACTCTATTTGCTCCATGCCTCGCACTCCAATTCTCTATCTGCCTCCAAATCCCGATTTCAGAGTATCCATCTAGTACCAGGAGTACAGACTCCTTGTGAGCTCTAAACCTTAGCTCAAAGTCTTATATTTTTCACATTTCTAATTCCTGTTTCTAGTGCTCCTGCCTTGGGCTTGCTGTGACTAATCAGGACATTATCTGCTGCATGAAATGATGGCTCACAATATTTGCTTCCCTGTAGGTCACAACAGTGGACAAATAATATTCCACAAGCAGCATTAGGCTTTGGTCTTGTTTCCTCCAGTTCCATTTTTTTTGACACCCTGTGAGGAGAAATGACATGGGTTTTTGTCAAGACAAGATGATCCTTGCTGTGGTTCACAAGCAACATCAAGTGAGATAATTTAGATTTCCAAGCCTTTATCTTGATATGACTCTGTGTGTGTGAATGCTGTGCCCATAAATAGTAACATGTCACCAGATTTTATATCATGGGACTTAGGTGTTAAAAAAATTTTTTATCCTGACCTGCTTCATGGGTGGTTCCAACCTGCAGTGCAAATAAATTTCTGACATGTTTGGCCATTTACCAAGGTAAGACTTTTTTTAATCCCTGGAGAAAAATGTGAATCTTCACTGGTCATGACAGTAACCAAATTGTCATTTCTAAGGCAGAGCTTCACCACACTTCCCTACCTCTCTTTTCCAGGAACACAGATCTCAAAATCCTGCTCCAGTGGGTTGTAGCAACCACCATCTCATCGCACAGCTCACCTGCTCACAGCCTTCTAACGCTGATGACTTTGTTTTGACTAGTCATGGCAATTGCTGGTGTGGAAAGGCTGCATCAAGAAGCACCGATATTTTTGTTGCCTCAATGATATTTGGCAATTGAAAGTGAGAAGGAGTAGACAGTGCCATGACATGTACAAACAAAAGGAAGAGAACACTGGAGAACTTCATACAACTTCAGCACAGAGCTGTGTGGGACAAAGGGTATCTATTTCCTGGACACGCTTTTCTAAAGGCAAAGCATTATAAGAAAAAATCAGCTCTCTATTGAGAATCAGAAATCACTCTGAGAAAATGGAGTAAAGCAGTTTACCTATGCATTTTTGAAAAGCTGAGCAGTGGGGCTATTTTTTTAGCTTTATTAGAATGCATTCATCTATGTTGCTGGTATAATGGCATTTCATGGGTCTCTGAGGGTAACACAGTCTCATCCCATGCCTGGCAATGCAGGGGAGGCTTTCAATTACCCAAGGACAAGGAAAAAGCTTGTTTAAATAATGAGTGGCATGAGGCCAGTTCTGTAGAGTTTTTTAGAGCATTATCTTGCAGGATCATTTGGTTAGCAATGGCATTCAGCTTAGGTGTTCAGAGGTCAAACTTGTGGGACAGCAAATGCATTTGGGATCTGCATTCACCTGGAGCTGCTGGAGAGGAGCAAGCTCTGGAAGGGCTGGGGGGTGGAGGGGGAACCGGTAGTTGTGAGTTTTGAAGGTTTGTAAGTTTTCTGAATATTACTGTGTGCAACTTGTATGTTCAAAGCAAAGCAAAAAATGCCATCATTTCTGTCAGTGAGACTGTATGTATGGAGTTTGTGTTCCCCCATTTTCCTGGAAGAATGGCAGTAAGAAGTACTTGGAAAACTCATGGGGAATTTCTAGACTCAGTGGAGGAAATGGGAGTCCTCCCAATGGCTTCATCTTCATGGTCAGATGGCATCTTCCCTAACGGTGGTCCAAAAGCCTGGTCCGGGTGTATCCCCCAAGATCTGCCTTTGATGTCTCTGAGTCAGGGACTGAACACCCCATGGAGCTGCACGTCCTCCCACTGACTGTAGAGGGCCAGCTCCTAATGGTTGAATGTTAGATGGGTGAGAGGAGTCCTGCTTTCTTCAGCTGGGACCTGGCCTTCAAACCAAATCTAACCCCTCAACACTGTGCTTGGTCCATCTTCATAGCTGCATAAAGAGGTCAAAAGCCTATGCTCCTCTGAAATGAAAGAACTTACATAGCTGCTTTTGAAAATTCACTGATTTCCAATTGTCATTGTATAGATCTACAAGTTTGGTGTTTTGTGGGTTTTCTTTTTAAATCCGTGTTTAAATTCAGCCATTAATTATTTCAGCCATGAAGCAGCAGACAATATTTCCTCTCAAGAATTTCATCCCCAATTCCACCAATATTAAGACCTTCTCCAAATAGTCATTTGCATTACTGGGACTCTTTCTCTTGATGGTATCAATTGCTCTTTGTCTGGGAAGCATAAAATTAGAAAAATTACTGAAGAGAACGATGTCTGAATCTGGGGGGGTAGAAGCAGGGAGAAATCTCCCCAAATGTATGATTTCTATGGCTGATTATAGTCTCACTGTAGATAACTGGAACGTACAAATTTACATTTGGTCACATCCAGATGACAGACTCCTGAGTATCTTGCACTTTTTGGAAAATGTTGATTAGATCACTCAAGTGCCATAGGAAAATTTGGGAGATCTGGTTTGGGTAGAAGGAGGAAAGATGGGAGACTTTCCCATAGCTGTTCCTAGCCTTACATATCCTAAGAATTAAATAATGTCCTTCTCCCATCCCCCTCCAGGTCTTTTGTGAGCAGTAGACAATTTTTTTCAACAGTGAGGTACTATCATTGAAAACTGCAGAAGATAAATGTGGTGGATATATGTTTTAAATGTCAAGTGGGTTTTTTGTAGCTGAGAAATACTGGAATGAATACTGAGTTAATGCCACTTATATATCAGTCCAAAACCATCTTGCTTTCTGATTGTTTAATTTGGAAAATATGAGCATCTTATCTTGTGTCTCCTCACGTTACTGGAGTTGGCATTGGTGCAATATGGAGCCTGGATGTGAATCACAGCTCTCCAGTTGTCTGGTGGGGTGGGAGTGGGAGCAGCCCACAGGAAGGCTCAGGCTTCCTTAGCAGTGGTAGCAGAATTAAGAGATGGATGGAATGGTGAGAACAAAACTTGTGGTAGCAGTTAACTTAGTCTCTAGAATAAAAATTAAGAATATTGATGAAATTTTGGGGTGTTTGTCTGCAAGAGATGTCAGAGGACTTTGTTGGAGATCTCTGTGGTACAAGGGGCCTATGGGTTTTAGGGATTTTGATCCTGCTCCTTGCTTTCCTTCTGCTGTTAAAGAGGGGCCATTATCAGAGCTTTTCTTGCACCAGCGAATGATCTCACCCACATTGCCTAAAAGCACCTGGGATGCAGGTGATGAGAACACAGTATTGGCTCAGTGCTCACTGGGATTGGGAGAATCCCCACCAGGATAATTTTTACAAGCATCAAGCCTTTCAGCAAGGCTTTGCCTATGGGAAAAATTGGTCAGGAGACTTGTCCAGCTGTAGCCCTGGCATGGACCCTGGGCCAGCTGCTGGAGTATGACAGAGCTGCCTGTGCACGTTCACTTGGACTGGAAGGTGATTATTGCTGCTGCTCTAAGGCACCTCTGGGCGTACAGCAGTAATGGTTATTTGTATTGTAGCAGTGCCTTCGGGTTCACAAGCTGTCAAGGGCCTAGCTCTGTTACACTCTGTTCATACAGCTACTAAGAGACCATCACCACCCCAACAGCTGCCAGGGTAAAGACAAATGGATCATTCTGTGAGGTGTGCCATTAATGAAGCTTAGATTTATACAGATTTGAAGTTCATATGTCTATCTTTTCCCAAAGTGCTTCACCTACTCCCCAAATCCTTACAATCCCTCCTGTTCCTGCTACAGGAACACCAATTTCTCTCTGCAATGACTTTCTTTCCCTTCCTCAACCTCAGGCAATGGGTCGGACCAGCAGCAGAGCCTACCCTCGCTGCGTCAGGGATGGAGGCAGCACATGCCCTGACTCTATCAGAGCTGCAGGTGTGGCTTGGTCAAGGCGCATGTACATGCTGAATGCTTAGCAAAAGGCCATACTGAAGAGGGACCTTCAAAGCTTGCCTCTGGTGGGGCCACTAGGCTGGTTTTGTTTCCTCACAGAAACATGGTGCAAGCAGCTCTTTCTGCCAGGAAGACTGTTTTATGGCGTTCAAAACGATCAGGTTCAATATAGCTGAATAGCTATTTAAACCATCTTGAGGCCTCCAGTCAACTTTCATAGCAAACAAACCCTTCACACCTCTGACTTTCTGATTTGCAAGTACTCCAGGACTGTAACAGGAACTCTTTACAAGGGAAAATGGAGCACACCTAAGCTGTGGAAAACACAACAGCGAAGTACATGCAATTAATACACGTAACAATAACCTTTTCCAGTACCTTTATTACCATGTATCTAATCACCTTCAACTGCTACAACTGCAGATGTATTGTTACTGTAGTCTCTTAAGATGTAAATTAAATAATTCACTGATGAATCTGTTGCACAGTTTTAGCATACTGATGAAGAGGGTTTCAGGTGCATCACAGAAACATCTTTCTTACAGCATGCAGCTGGTCCATTACCAAGTCTTGGCGAGGAAAGGCTCTGTGGTGGGATCTCTTTGGTCATCATGAGCACAAGATCCATCTCAGTGGCTTTGCCTGCATTCCACTGAGTCTAAGGAGCAAACATTTTACCCAGCCCCAACAGGGACACCTGAGGTCTACATGCATGTGTATTCAACCAAACCCTCCATGGTCTCAGAATGTCTGATGCAGTGTAAACTAACACAGAAACATGAGTTTAAGAGCCATTTGATCCCTATTGGATCTTCTCTGATTTTGTAAGTATCTTTGAGTTTTGGTATTTTTTGGCCTATCTGTAGGTGTAGGCTAGTAAGAAGTGGATTTCCTAATCTTCCTACATAGTTACTGGAAAAATAGAAGACTTGACCCTCCTTCTGAAATTGTATCTCTGTTGTCCCTGTTATGAGCCTACAGCAACTGCAAACCTAGCTGAGGTACCTAAATATTACACTGGGTGCATTTACACTTGACTCCCATTCTGTCTTTGGTTACAACATTTCACCTCTAAGGAACAAAAGATTTTGTTGTGCTGCAGTGCTTCTTCTGTAGCATGTCCTTTAGGAGATCAAAGGAAGAGGAAAACAACAGTGATCAGAGAATGAGAAAGGAAAGCATGGTTGCTAACAGCAGAAAGAAATAACTTCCTCTCCCCACCCAGGGTTGTCAGCGTGCCACCAGACCTCCCTACCCACTCACTCCTGCCTCCCTGGCTTGGCTGGGCAGCAGTTGCCCCCCCCCCCCCCCATTTTTTTTTCACTGGGGGTTATAGAAATCATTCCAAGTAAGGGAAGGAAACAAGCTAACAAAATGATGAAGAGACATTTGTGACAGTTAGGGGGTGGAAGAGAAAGTGTGGGTGCGAATGCTAGAAGGAGAAACAGGAAAGAGCTGATAAATAACCCTGAGTAAGGCCGTGAGTACAGGAAAGAGCAGTGTAGAGAGGGATAGCACAGTTCAAATGCAGGAGAAAATAAATGCAAATGAGGAATGAATAAGAAGAGTAGGAAAAGAAAACTGATTTTGGATGAGTTAATTTTATTTATACTCTTAAGTATGAAGAAGACTTTCCCTGGAGATTTCCTGCATTACAGTTTAAAAAAAACCCAAAACAACAAACAAACAAACAAATTTGTGTCAGTCAGATAAGAATGACAACTCGTGCTGCCTGCCTTCAGTCCTCAGGATAAATCTATGCAAACAGCTCGAAGCCTGGAAATCCTGCTGCAGAAATCCACTCCTGCAAAAAGTCCTGCAGACACAGAACAGCGACTGCGGCATTGAGAAACAAGTCTTCTAGGGATGCCAGGCAGGTATCCCACTTCACCTTGTGCCACTTGCCTCCCTTTTCAGGTAGATCTGTAACAACCATTCAGAGGAAGATGAGGGAAGATACACACTAGAAATCACTTGACAGAAAGCAGTGGCTTGCGGTTGTGTGTGTTTATATCTCAGCTCCCTGGGGTTTCAGAAGGCTCTCTCCTCCCCCTCTTCCAACCCTCTCTTGCTGCTACTCTTCCCTTGAATGAGTGTTCAGCTACTGCTGCAGACCTTTTTAAACACTGATATGAAACATCCTGCCTCTGTCACTGTTGCCTAGTTTATGCTTTTCCTAGGACCCTTTGAATCAGTTGGAGTGGGGCCAGCTGCGGCTTAGTGGCAGTTACTCTGAGAGAAGGATTGATTGCTTCCCCAATCTGCCGTCACTCCAAATCAAGCTGGGCAGGGGGAATAGAGGCTATTTTCTCATCAGGTAACAGTGTTTGACTGAACATAAGCAGAAACAATCAAAACTAAGCTATAGCTTTTCTGTTTCATGAAAAGAAAGTAGCTTTTCATACCAACTTTTGCTAACTGCAGGAGTGCGGCGCCACACAATTACCTCCTTAATTACCTGCTCCAGGAAGACTGTGAGCATCTGCAGATCCCACAGAAAAAGGAAATAATGTCAGGGAAGAGGGAGGGCACTGAGACCATAACTCCTCTGGAGGAATGAAGAGAATGGACGGAATTTTTCAACTCTTGGAAAGACATAAACTGAATAACACCCATAAAAATAAGCAAGACAAGCACAGCAGTACAAATTAATAACTTGACAAGGCCAGTTAGTGGGTTTTAGCTTTAGGAAGCTGAAGGAGTCTAGCATAAGAGGATAAGCCAATCCAGGAGGCATACAGCATCTCTTCTTTTGGCGGCAGCAGGTGATCTGCTCTGAGGCATGTGCCAGGTTTATCTGTGGTGATGAGCTGCTGGTTGTGGTAATTGTTAGATCTTTGTTTGGTCTGGTGGTAATGTGTAAAAATGCCTGATGATGACAGGGGATTGCTGCTGTTGCCCTTGCCAGCAAGCTGCCGGTCATCTCCTAGGTAGGGAGCATGCTCAACCTTACAACATATTAAACAGTCTCCAAGAATTAAAAAGCAAACCCCAAACAGGATCATGTTTACCCACTAGATCCTCCTCTTCAATTCTACCAGTCCAATTTAAAAGATTGTCCTTACATCTTCTGAATTAGCCTGGTGAGCTGATACGGGGACGAGTGTGACTCCCGAGTATAATTGCTGTGGTTGGTGTGACCGATCAATGCCTTTCAGCAAGATGCAGAGCTCAGAATAGTTGTGTGCGTGATGTGAATGGAAGCATATTGACAAGCTCCTTGTACTTGGCTTCAGTCCTGTTTCATGCAATAAGAACATGTGATAGTGAAGTCACTGTTGCGACTCTCCCCATGGAGTTGAAAGCCTGGGGTCCTGGATTCAGGCAGGTGTGCTCAGCATATATGAGCTGTTTCTCTGTAGGTCGTTGTGAAGTAAGGTGTGAAAATGAGCAAGTGGCAGCAGTAAGGCTGGTGGGAGAATTCTGTTCAGGAATTCTCAGATGCTCATTTTTGTGGGCCAGCGTCCCCTGCTAAAGTCCTCACAGATCTATGTTGATGCCATGTTGATGCATCTAGCGTCTTAGTGCAATGTATCAGATGGTGTCATAGGCTACACAGTCCAGGGAGACAGCCATGCTTTTATTTTGTTCCCCCTCTTTCCCTCTACCTCGGTAAAGAGCACTCTTTGCTTGACTTTGCTGCAGTCATCTCCATTGCTTTTCCCCATGCCTTATGTTTTGTGCCTTTCAGGGTAAGAAATTACAAGCAGCTAATGTTGGCTTTTATTTTCACGAGCTTCAAGACATCCTTGTCTTCATCTATCCCTTTGGATTGAGCTGTGAAAATTTTGTACTTATGCCATA
Source organism: Porphyrio hochstetteri (assembly GCA_020800305.1). NCBI lineage: Eukaryota > Metazoa > Chordata > Aves > Gruiformes > Rallidae > Porphyrio > Porphyrio hochstetteri. Next base: position 110,083,172 of record CM036907.1, read on the forward strand.
TTCTTTTCCTCCTGAGTCCTCCAGTCTTTATTTTTGTCCTCTTTAGTGACGATGAGCAACGAGCCCTTCTATCAACGTGTGTCTGGCTTTGTGCTGCACCAAACTTCTTTGCAAGGGTCCCTACTTCCGTATCATTTTAGCATGTATGCTATTTAGTTGACTTCTGTCCAAGTTACGATTTGCACTGCATTTGTCCACATTTATTTCTGGAGCTGTTCATATTTTTGTAGATACAGCATATAGTTGTTTTTCTGACTACAGATGGCGGGCTGGGAGATTTCCTTAGAGATTACTTCAGCAAACTTTGAATATGGTCTGTGGTGACATTGTGTGAGATGCAGGCAATATACTGAGCTCTAACAGAGTTGCTGCACCCTCCACTACTGCAATTACCACGTAGTCTTGGTGTATTAGTCACTGTAAACGGGGTAAGCTTGGTGTGGATGAGACCAAAGCGAGTCTAACTGCCAATCAGTACACTGAAGTGCACCCAGGATCTTATCACATATGCTGTAATTACCAGCTAGGAGGAATCGAAGCTGTTGACAGTGAACTGAATCAACTGAATACTGATAACAGTGGTTGTGGATATAGCTGTGTTTGTTTATCCACAGCTGTGTTGGCCTCGGAGCTGATACCGAAAGTTGAGCTGCAACTCCACTTTTGAAAGCATTGAGCTTTTGAAAATACTATCTGCGACCTAAGACTGGCAATAAGGGAGCAGATTCAGAGCTCATAGAGGTAGGTTACAATCTGATACCCAGTTTCAATCTCATAAATTACAACTAACAGAAATGCTGTAGCTGAGGCTCAGCTTCTCACGATGAGCTGTGTTGTTCTCATGACCTCATATACTCATCAGGTAGGTGCTTTGTCTGCTGAAATCACAGCTGTACCACTGGGGCTTGTCTATGGTGAGATGGTCCTACTTTCCCATGGGTGCCTGTGCTCTGCTCTGCCACTGCCACCACTCTGAGGATAGGGCATGGGCAGGTGAAGAGGAGCAAGTATGGAGCTCCCCTCATGGGAGGGCTGACAAAGCCAAGGGAGTGGCAAACTTGTGACATTTTCCTTGCAGAGAGCAAGAAAAGTAATTCCTGAGAAACTGAAGAATGGGTAATAATACTAAGAGAAGGAACAAGGAAGTAAACAGATGCTTATGAAGCAATAACACTTCACTCTGTGCCATCAGAAGAACCAAACTTCTTCTGTGTCATAAAGCAGTGACACATTGACCCTGATAGGAAATACAAGGGTGTTCTTCCCTGTTACATGTCCTGGGGAAGGAGAAAGAGATGTGCAGAGCAAGGTGAACAAAAAGAAGAACCAACCTGTGGTCTGCCTCTGGCTGGGGGGGAAGTTTTGAGCCCATGAAGCACAATCGTCTTCATCTCAAGGCTGTTAAAACTGTGACAGTCTCAGATTACCACAGTACCACCGTCTTTCACCACGTGGCGTTTGGATTCTTGTGAACTGAAAGCTGAAGTCCAAGTACTGAAACAGGCTGCATAAAGAGATCAAGTCGCCGGGCTGACTAAGCCCAGCTCTGCTGCTAGGCGACTAGCCCAGTGCAAGGCAACCTGGTCTAGAGGAGGGTGTCCCCATCCATGGCAGATGACCTTTGAGGTCCCTTCCAAACCAAACAGTTCTATGACTCTATGATTATCAAAAATCAGGAATATGTTTCACTAATGTAGAAAAAAGAGCCAGTCTGGGACTGACTTTCTTTGGAGTAGAAGGGATGACAAGCTTAAATTAATGTCAAAGACCACCAGACCTTGAAAAATAAGGGAAAAGATGAAGGGCAACAGCTGATTGCCATAGGAGTAATCACTGTAGTATTACTAATGTCATGAGAAGAAGCTAAATCTGCTGGTATGCTGGACATGGATGTTTTAATCAATGGGGAATTGCACGCTCTCAGCACCAGGGTGGGATGTGCACTTTGACTGATGGATATTGAGAGGGATAATTCTTTAGCAGCTTCCAAGTAAACAGAGGTGAAATTGAAGTTTGTGCTGGGAGATCAAGCTGTATAAAGCAATAAAATTTGCTTTGGCTTGCACCTCTGGATGCTTGCCTCCTGCAGTCGCTAGCGCTGGCTCACACATCAGTGAGTTACGATACAGGCGGGTGTGCACCGGGGCTCCATGGGTGCCATGGCTGAGTATTATTTCTTTCTGTCAAAATTCATCTCTTTTCCCAAGCTCTAAAGCTAACAGCAAATTAACAGAGAGTGACAAGAATCTACCTGGCACCTCTCCAAACCACTCTCACCAGTCGTAACTTGTTTTGACTTTATTTTGGGGAGATATTTCCTTCTTGTTGAAAAATTACCCTTCCATTCCCTTTAGTTCTTTGACCTACTACTTAAAAAGTAGAAGCCTTGGTGGAGTGTTTGTTTGTGTAAGCCCTGGCACTTGATGTAGAACTCTCCAAGCGAAACTCTGTGCCTACATAGACAAATGATATGAGTCCAATTAAATTCACTCTTGCCGCTCCTTTTAATCTTTTTTTTATAAAGTTTATTTACAATGTAGGATTTCTTGATTTCCCTATATATTAATTAGATTAAAATGCAGTGGGCATTTTCCTCTTTTTTTTTCCCGTCAGAGGTATTATGCAAGCTTCATCTAGATAATCTTGTCAGCTCAGTTCCTTTTCATATATGGGCTAGATTTTTTTTCACCATTTCTGTGCTGTAGATTGCTGCACTCTCCGGCAGCTCTTGCATTTCACCCTGAGTGGTTGCAACAAGAAGGCATATGCAGAGAAATATTTGTGCTTCAGTGAACTTGATTGCTGTTCAAACATCAACCAACCATGCTGTTTGTTTTAAGACACTATTGTTAGCATGACCCCATTAACTACAAATTTGCTTGTTATGTTCTCAGAAATCTGAACAATCAACAAGCAAGGACCACGAACTCTGGAAAATTGCACCCTCTTTGCATGGAATTGAGAGGTAAAAGTGGAAACAGAGTACTCCAGGTGACGTCAGGAATGGAGAAATCCCTTCTTCCACCAAATAATTTTCTGAAAATCTTCCTTGTGAGATGCTAAATCCCCACTCCCCAGGAAACTGGAAAAAGGAAAAAACAAATAGCTTTCATAACAAAATATGATTTACTATCTACAATGCAATAGTGAGAGAGAAGGTGGGAAACTGGAGAAAGCAATAAAGGGTGTTGATGAAGAAAACAGGACAATGCACTGTCTTAAAGAATGACTAGAAAAATTGTAGGCATGGGGGCAGAGGTTTCCAAGCTTGTGAAGATTTGACTGCGAAAGCCTAAAGGTAGGGAGGAGCAGCCTGTCTCTGTTACTTTTTTTTTCCTTTAAAACAATCATAGTGTTAGTGAACCTGACCGAAAAAACGTAGCAAAAACTTTAATGATAACAATTTTAATTACAATTTAGTTTCCTAAAAATTCTGTTGACCTGACCTGCACAGTTGTTGGATGGTGGAAAACCAGAAAGGCTCCTCCCCATCCTCCCAAAATGCTATCAAGACCGCAAAAATTTCAAAAGAAACAGTGGTGGTGGTGTCAGTGTGGTAACTCACACCGTCCAGATGGGTCTTTCTCCATTTGTTCTGCTCACCTCACTGCAGGCAGTGCACATGTTCTCTTTCTGCTCTAGACGTGTCCGTATGCTGCAGCTCCTTGCAGTAACGTGCTATTTGGTATTGTGTTAAGGGATGTGACTTAGATGTCTCAGATGGTAGTGGAACTTCTGTTCCTTTCCACAGCAACACACTTACTGGGAGATTCTGTGTGTATGTTACGAACATGGTGTGCGGCTGCTGGGAAGCCTCTCACAGAGAGTGCAGGCTGGAGCATTGGTGGTTTCACAAAAATCTTCATTCTGTCCTAAACTAGCCCCAGAATTTTCCCTCTTTGCAAGAGAAGAGGCTGCGGTGGCTGGAAGCTCTCAGGGCTAGAGGAACAAGGCTGTTAGTGGTCTGCAGCCCAGAGCCTTGGAGGAGGCTGCTCAGATGATGTTCTGAAGTACCTGCAGCACAAGTGGCTGGGATGGATTTTTTGGGGTTTGGTTTTCTTTCTTTTCCAGCAAGTATTTCAGAATGAAATTCTGTCTTCTCTGTGGGTACAGCAAAAATTACCTGTCCTACAGACAATGTTGAAAGTCGGTCTTAGCCTGACTACTATAAACCACCTGGATAAACATACCCAGTTTATCTACTGAGATACTGAGCAGCCTCAGAAAGAGATTTACAATCCTTTAGCATTATTCCTCTTTATTTGGGTTATCTCTATTCTTTACTATCTTGCAGTTTTCCTGTGCCGTTGTGTATATCAGTACAAACTGTTACACTATGGAGTGCCTGGGATGGTAGTGCCATGAATAAATTAACAATGTTTTCATGAAAATACACAAGGAAAGGTGCTTATGGAGAACTTGCCTTGCACCAACCAAAAATAACATGGAGCATGGTGCTGGGAAGAGATAGCAAGATGCCGGTAGTATAGTTAGAACAAGCCTAGTCTAATCTGAATTTTTCTCTCATAGAAAAGGAAAGTCATGTGAATGCTTTGTCCTAGCAACAAGGGCAGTCATAATATGGGCCTGTGCTAGAGCCATAACTGTACTATGTAAAGTCATTTCTTCTTACCACCCAAGCTTTGTTGAACTTTTTTACTGAAAGAGTTGTCAGGGCCTGGAACAGGCTGCCCAGGGAGGTGGTCGAGTCACCTTCCCTGGATGTGTTCAAAAAAAGGGTAGATGAGGTACTCAGGGATATGGTTTAGTTTAGGATGCAGATGGTTGGACTTGATGATCTTAAAGGTCTTTTCCAACCTTGTGATTCTGTGATTCTGTGATTCTGTGAACATGGCAAATCTAGAGTCCAAACTGCAGAGTTTCTGTTTCCTTTCTGTGCAGACCCATGTTCCATCATCACAAAATAAATATAAAATACCGTAAAATTCAAGTTTGAAACATATAATCTGTATGTCTTAAAGTGGACACCCAACCTGAACAAGACAACGTTGTCCCTTTTAGTCAAATATCCAAACTATTTAACCCACCTTTGACCTCAGTAAAGCACTTGTGCCTTATGATACTGGCTTCCTCTGCATTACTGTGAGGCTATTGCATTAAATAGCAACATACAGAAATTTCTAATTTTCTTGCTTGAAGACTTCTGTCCTGAACTCTATCTTTGGCTAGTAGCTGATCAGAAAATATTATTAGTATGGGATTAGTTGGAGTCCAACAGATATATCATCTTGCTGGATCACCTTAGTGGTTAGAGCTACCATTCTGTTCTGCCACATTTAGAGGATTTTCACAGTCGACTTCTTCTAAGCATGCCCAGTCCCTTTCCTTATCTTTATACAACAGTGGTTATAAATTGTACAAGTAAGATCAATAAAAGGGGATTTTGAAGAGGGGTGAAAATAAATGTCATGCTTCATAATTTCTTTCAAGACATCGGTATCTTTATTATTGTCATGCCTGCGCCTACACCTGGCTAAAAATAAGCACAGGTTAGAAGCCAGAGTCAAATTCATTTTCAGAAATGTCCTTTTCAGGTGTTCCCAAAGAAATGTTTGAGACTGATATTATGCACCACCACTCTGCCAAATTATACACCTTCAGAAACTCAGAGAGGGTGAGCTGCTCTAAGCTTCCAGCCCAAAGGGTTCATGACACTGTCACTCACTGTGAAATCCTCTGTAAGTTTTTCATGCAGTCATGCCCTCTCAGTGAAAAAGTTGTCTGACCCTTAATTTGGGGTGTAAAATTGCTAGTATTTTCATTGGGTTTACAAGTGTATAAATACCTGCTGGCTAGGAAGGCAGGGGAGGAGTTAGAAAGAGGGACCCAGACATTTCTCTGGAGTGCCCACTGACAGTGCACAAGACACTGGGCACAAGCTAAACCCCAACATCTCATCTGAACACAAGAAAACACTTTTTTCTTGTGAGGGTGGTCAAACACTAGCACAGGTTGCCCAGCAATGCTGTGGATATATTCAAAACCTGGCTGATCGTGTTCCTGGGCAACCTGCTCTGAAATGGTGAGGTTTGATCAGATGGTCTCCAGAGGACACCCAGTTGCAAGGGACTGAGGACACTTCCAACCTCATCCACTTTGTGACTGCAGTTTCACATCAGACTCCAGGAGCTTTGCAGATGCCTGCACACGTTGAAAGGGATGGTACATTTCAGCATCCCTAATGCTATGGCTTTGCTGTATCAGTAGGAAATTTCCCATCTACCTGTGAGTGTCTATTCACATGTCTGTGGAAACTGTTTTCAGTCTCAATATGCAGTATATAGACCTCAGTGCTTGCAGGGCTCCTGTCTGAATGCACAAATATGAAAGCAGGGAGGGGAGAGAAAATCTTTCTGGGCTGCAAGCTTTATTGTGAGCTATAGTCTCCCACAGTGATCAATGAAAGTAGAGCGAGCCTCTTCCTGTTACGAATTACGAGGTCAAACCCTTCATCTATGAAGACTAAAACTGCAGAGAGATCCTGCAGAGGTTATATTAAAGTTGTGGATTGAAACCCTTTGCGTGACAGCTTGATACCTTTAGGTTTACAGAGGCAGCCAATTTATTACGTCAGGATTACATTCCTTTGAATGCTTTCTGTGATCCAACTATTGAGATGTAGTGCAAATGCATGCTTTAAAATCTTGTATGAAAGATCTCAGCTCATTTAAATGTTCTTTTGGTAGTCACTCCATCTTTAAGGGAAGGTAGGTTGCTGTATGTATGTAGAGAATTTTGTGTCTGAAGTGCCCTTGCTCCCTTGCTATACTTTTGTTACAGGCTTTATTTATTATTTATTATTTATTTATTACACATGAAGGGATAAAATAAAGTTTAATCAGTCTACATGATTCTGTAGCCTTTAATAAGGCCACAGACACAGCGCTTACTGGTGCCTCCTCCCTGGGTTGATGCCTGCAGCTCTGGTCTGGGGCATGTCTGTGTTCAGCAGCTTCCAGCGACTGTCCCCAGCCCAGGCGCTGCTCAGACAACACCAGGGCTGCAGGGCTGTGGAAAGCAGCCCCTGAGATGCAGAGGATGATCTGGAAACGCTTAGGGAGCTCTCCCTTCTTTAGCCTTAGCATTCATCTAAGGCACTCTGGTGCATTTACAGCAGCCTTACCTCAGCCCCAGAATTCCTCCCCTCCCCGCAGGGCAAGGGGCTAAGCCCACCTCCCGGCCAGGCTTGGGCTTGTCATACTGCACTGCTGAGCTGGCTGTAGCACTAGTCCCTCACACCCCACACTGCGGTGGTAATTTCTGCATTTTCACACCTGCAGCCTTCACTTCAGGTCATCTGATACACATGACAGGTTCAAAACAAGCCTTCAAATAACATCGTCAGACAACTTGTGTGAATAACTTCTTTGAGAAAATCTGATGGATGAGGACTACTCATAAGGAGAAACAGAGACAGGGAAGCGAGGGAGGCATCAGAGACTGAGACTGGGGGAGGAGGATGGCTCCAAAGTAAACCTATGCCACCCACGCTGTCACATTGTTTGTTTTAAGGAAAGAGTGGAGTTTAGCATGCATCAAAGCATAATACTCCCATACACCTCAATAAAGAGGACTGTTGTGTCAAGTAGACAAAGTTGGAGGGAATTCAGCACTCAGCAAGCCCCCAAAATGGTTTGGAAGTTACACATGGGTGGAAGAGCCAAGAAAGCCAGAATTGATCAGAGCGGACTGAGTTTAAATAAGAGGGCCTGAGCAGAGATGTGGTGGCTACAGGTACACAATAGGAAACAGTAAAGAAGTCAAGGATGGAGTATCACCATTAATGATTGAGGACAGAACGGGGAATAATGGGCTCAGCACGTGGCTGGACTCAAAAGGTGACTATGAAAATGGCACAGTATCCAGGAGATCTCTTTTTTGTTTGCAATGCTCAGTGACTTAGACAGACAAACCACTGCAGCAAAGGCTTTAACTGTGAGCTTGTGTGGTCCCTCTTTCTTGTCTGGGAGGCTGTATATGCAGCAGATATTCCCTGGGGAATTTCCCTGCCTTTCTCCTTCTGCTGGTGCCCTGTGCCCCCAAATCAGCACAGACAGAGGAAAACTGCAAAGGTTGAGGAAAGAAGAAAAACAAGGAAAAAGGGTAGGAATATCAGAGGGAGGACGAGAGGAGGCAACAGTTAGGAAGGGTGTCCGCAGAAGGTGAATGGAGGGAGCAGGAGCACGTCCAGCATGCAGCAACCCAGGAATGGGTGACTCCTGTTAGTGTGTCCCCATTGCGGTGGTCTGGTGGTTGAGCTTGCTCTACTGAGCAAGTGAAATGGCCAAGAATGCTGGTGCTTACAGCATAGCTGGGCATGGGTGGGCAGCACTGTACACAGCCCGTAAGGCTACTGTTTCCTGACTCTCTGGTGCTCCAAAGAAAGGACTTGGAGAGCTCCGAAATAGGTGGTCAGAGTGCTCCTTGGAAGGTGGGGCCAATAGTCTTTCTCCTTTCTCCTCTTGGCCCTTTCACCAGTTTGGGCTTATGATTTGTGAATGCTTGTTTGCAACTCAGTAACAGTGACTTTGCTTGCCTCCTACTGCAGACAATCACTCCTCATTACTAAACACATCAATTTCTTTAAATGGAGATGGACACTCCTTAGCTCCACTACCCCATCTCCAGGGCTAGTAACCATTTCCCAGTATGCCACCATTAGACTATGAAGCACTTGTCCTTTTGTTTATGCCCTGTCCTGTGTTGTATTTGGAAAGCACAATCAGTTCCTACTCAGCCCATGGTTAGCAAAACAAGCCATTCTTTTTCGCCCTTTGTGACAAGTTGTAGTCTCCTGCACCTCCTAGCTAACCTCCCTCTGCAGCTTCCCTGCTTTTAACTCCACTCTCTTGTGTGCAGCGGGCAGGATAAAACACATAGTTGTAGATTATGTCTCATTTTCTGTTAATACAGCTTCCTCATCCTTGCTGAGAAAGTCTGATGACATCCTATGCATCCTCTGGATAAATTGTTGAGGTCAGTGAGTACAAGCTGAACAGGTCTCATTAGCTTGGCTTCAATAGCTTAAAAAACTTGAAGATGAGTTTGAAGAAAAAAAGTAATTAAATGGATAGGAAAAGGTATAAAGTAAGGGTGGATTATGCCAGATTAATCCAATGTATCCTTGGTAAATGAGGCAAAGAACCACTGCTCTCTAGGTATATGAAATGGTTTTGCAGGGAGAAAATTTAGGGAGGTAGAGAAGACCGCTGCTGCCTCAGGGGCTGCATGGTCTGCAAAGAACTGACTCACAGAGAGGGTGATGCAGTGAGGATGAAAGCTTTGGCAGCAGAAATTTGCTGGAGGAGTTTCCCAAAGTCTGTCCCTGTGGGAAATCTCATGATAATGTTTTCATTAATGGCCTTGGCACAAAAAGGAGTGTGTTAATGAACTGGTTTTTAGCATTTTTGATAAATATGAATGGAAGACCATTAAGAAGAGACCTTCAGAATGAATAAGGTAAGTGGATCAAGCAGGATCATACAAAGGTCAGGGCCATGCATATGTGAGTTATGGAAATATTAATGGAAAACAGCAGAGCCTATAGCTATTAGGGGTCTAATTCCAGCAATAGACTGGAAATTTTAATTGGGAGTTTTGGACAGCCTCCGTGGCAGCTGTTTATCTGTGTGTGTTATCCAGTATGTTGTATGATAGTTTAGTCTCGTGCTCCTACTCGTAGCTCTTTTGCTCTGAGGAATGGATGCTTTGTCCTTGCCATGTGACCCACATCTGGCTGGGCTCCATGGGCTTCTGTGGGGCCCTGAGCAGGCAGAAAAGCCCATTACCACATACTGCACCTGGGCTGAACCAAGACCTCTGTCACCCCTGTATCACCAGCAAACAGATGCATGATACCTGTGGCAGCTGGGAAGCAGCTGCTTATCCTCAAGGAGGGATGAGAAACACTGGTTTTGTCCAGTTGCCTATTCATGCATTTCAGCATTACTTCCAGGAGTGCATTACTTACATCTCTGGTTTCTGACGGTAACAATTCACCTTTTCTGTCTTTAAAGGAGCTGTACTTTCTTGGGAGGGGCTTGCTGCTTGCTGATATTTCCCAGTAAGGTGGTATCTGGTTTTTATTTTAAGTAATTCTCAGAAGTGCTGGATCAAACACACTACCTTCTGCAAAGCAGGACTAGGCTACGTAGCTTGATGAAATTTGATTTACACTGTTAAATCATCTTGAGGAAACCTAGATCTTTAATAAATGGCAAGAGAGCTTGAAAAATAGGGTATAGGAAAAGGTACTCTCATTTTGATCTTACCTTGGATTGTCCTGCACTCGCATCCACAAAAAATTCAGTGTAAGGTGTCAGGTGGAAAACATGAAGGGCTGGGCTTTTTTTACCATGTACACATGGTTTTCTTACCTGTCCTAGAAGGAAGTACACTACTAAGGAGGTCCAACAGCTGTGCCAACAGCAAAGGCTTGCTACAGGTAGATGCCAGTGTTTTCATTGCAAAGCTTTAGTGGACACTGTGTATTGTAGAGGATCTTGAGTAACGGTAGGAGCCAGGTCATCCTGGTGGGGCCAGGCCTTTTAGAAAAGGCATTAATGGAGCTGCATAAACTTTCATCCAAGCTGAGCAGCGCTTGAACACAGAGACTGCTGAGCCACGGGTGCCTCCATTGCAGCCAAGGGTATTGCAGCAGGAAGATGACACAGCTGTGAGATGGAGCTCCCCATGGGCCTGGGGTGAGGACTGGAAGAGAAGATGAAAGTCTCAGGAATTTAATGAAAACCGAGACAGACTAGGGAAGACATTCTGGCAAAACTCCACCAAGGCTGCTAGAAGGATAAGGAACATGATCAGACTCAGGTAGGGATCAGGGAATGACTGATATGCCCCAGGGAGAGGAAATGCTCATTTCTGAGTGACTCAGTCTGTAATATTGTTGCCCATGGCTGCTTCGTTTCCTCACACAACAGTTTGCATTTATGCAATACATTTAAAATTAGCCTTATGCAGAAATGATTTTAACAGCCACCACAACGCAAAAAAGATACACTTAAAATGTTTGTACTGGGTGAGTCATCTGCCTGGAAGGCTACAGTAGGATGACCATGTCAACATGACCATTTGATATCTGACGGTGTTATTGATTCATAACCTTGTGCAACATTCTGGATGTTGGCTGTAGAGGGAACAGTCGCCAGGATGTCCTTACCTGGAATGAAGAAGGTGCAGAACAGAGAAAGCCATCGTGATCTAAGTTTGAATCTTGCTGTTGTTTACATATTCCTAGTTGTTGAAATTACAGCTCCACCTAAATGATGACCATGACACTGATGGTTGTCTCAGCATTTGAAGATAGACCTCCTGAAAAGAGATTTATGCTTTTCAGTGAGTTGAGAAATCTTGTACAGACCTGTAAAAACAGGAATAATATAGTTTATGCAGATTTTATGTACTGATTTGCTCATTATGGACTGTCAACTGTGAGACTGTGCAAAAGGGACAGATGATAATTCTGTTATCATCTAAAACGTAAACTCTTAAGTCTTTTTGCCAAGAAAGGTGAATGTGCAAAAATGAATGACTTACAGGAACAGCAAAAGGATGCCATTTTTTTCCACTGATTTTCTATATAAATCACTTGATTGTGACAGTAAATTTAAAACTGGTCTTCCTATGTTCACCACAGCTTGAGCCATACATCTCAGCAGGACAAAAACTTCAGAATCACGGGAGGGAATTAATTTTGTCAGCACTTGAACATGTAGAAATCGTAAGGCTTGTCCAGCTGAAAAGCTGTTAAATGTTTTCTATCAGACATGGGTTTTGGTGAAGCTTACTGACTACAATATTAAGTTCTTCAAAGATCTTCTTCCTTTCCCTAAGCACATATAAAACAATAGGGATGATGGACAGATACTTTATTACTGAGTACTATTAGCCTTTTCACAATATCCTGAGTGTATTCCTGTTATCGTGTTAAATTTAGAAAAAAAAACCCACTTGATTGTATGTGCTGGAATTTGACATGAAAATTAAGTTGAAGCAAAAAATATTGGAAAAATATTCATTTAATGAGGCATATATTAGCTCTCAAGTACTGGCTTCACAATTTCATTTCAACAGCGTTCGTTTGTTTCAGGGATATTTGGGTTAGAAGTGATTTGGTATTTTTATCTTCAGCTCCTGGCTGTCTCCACTTCTTAGACCTAATGGAGGTTGCTGCTTTCATTTCTGTCTGAAATTCAACAATGGAGAAACCTTCTTGTGTGTGTGTGTGTTAACAGACTTGGACAGATTATATAAACCTGCTAAATATTGATTCTGCAAATGCTGAGTGTCAAATTAATTTGAATTATCCCTTTAAAGAGCTTAGGCACTGATTAAATATACTAAATGCAATTTTAAATAATGAATTGCTGCTTTGGATAATTTTATATATTACTATAACTGCATATTTTATGATGGTAGAAAAGCATGCACAGCAGTAAAAATGCACGCTCTGTTAAGGGCAGTGGTTCGGCTTTTCATTTTAAGAGGTGTTCCTCATTTCCACCCTAGAGATGTAAAGATACTACTAGTGAATGATCCATTTAACATTTTGGGCAGGAGAGGGTTAGTGAGCCCAAGCCCTTGTACAGCTCCCAGCTGCAGGGGTGTAGCTCTCCCCACCTCTGCCCTGGCCCCTCTTCATGAAATCTCCACTGCTGCGGAGGGTTGTCCAGCTGGATTCCTTTAAAGGACAAAGTCCTTTCTCCAAAGCAGTAAGAAACACTTCCCTACCTGCCAAGGCTACATTTTACTCATGCAAAAATGTACATTTTACTGAAGAGCTGCATGGGGTATATCCATCCACCCCTGAGCGTGAGCTGCTGGAGCTGGCCACTCCAGCCTGCGGTACAGCGGAGATGCTGAGGGGTACCCTAGAGCAGAGCTGAGCTGGAGAGCATAGTGGGCACCTTTTGGGGATGGGGTCCGGCTTTGCCTTCCAGCGCGAGGGCACATGTGCTGCACTTTAAAGTGCACTGTTTGCACGTGTGGGCACTCCTCTGCACCAGCAGTCCAACCTGGGTAGCACCGCCCAGGGGTTGACATTTACCCAGCTGGCACAGACGGCGCAGTGCGGGTGTGATGGGAACCCTGTCAGTTGGCAGGTCTCTGCGGGCCCTCGCCCTGGCTCTCCCTATACTATTTATGCACAACAGGGACCTCCAACAGACCCTAAAATGCTTCTTATTTTCTGTGCAAGAGCCCTCATGTTTCTTAGTGAGTGATCTTGCAGGAGTAGCCAAGGACAGCAGGAGAATGAATTATCTTCTTGGTAGCTCTGTAATAAAGCACAGGGCAAAGGGTAAGTATGAATCCTCTGTGACAAGCATTTGTTCAAGCCAGTGGAGCTATGGCCTCTTACTGGCATCATATCTTTGAAGAGCTGTTTCTCTTTTGTGATCATGATGTACACTTGTGCGATGGTTCCTGTCTGATGCTGAGGTCTTTGTGCTCTTTAACATTCTTGAGTAATTTTTTCTATAGGCAGGAACAAACACCAAATACTCCCCTGACTTTTCTTGGCTGTGCTGGTGAGCCAGGAGAAGGAGGACTGCAATACGTTTCTGCTGCTGGGATGTTAGCACACTGGCTGGTCTGGCAAACAGTAGTGATGGTCTCTGCTCTGAACCAACGTGCTGGTACAGAACATCCTGTCAACATGTAATAGAGGGGTATTGATTTAGACTATATGGAAATCTTCACAAGAATACACCTCCTTTTTGTGTTAGACATTTTCTGGCTTTTACGTATTTTTTATTAAAATTAATTCTCACAATTCTAGCCCTCACCTCCACCCGATGCCTGTTTTTCTATGTATCTCCTATAACATTTCTCCTTAAGTAAATACAAAGATTTAATGAAGTGTTATCTCAGAGTAGTTCCTTTTCCTTTGAAGTCCTACCGGAAATTTCTTACACAAATCATATTGTATCAGGACAAATAATATTCTTCTGACTCCTTCACATGTGATATGTTGAAACAATACCAAGTTCATGGCACGTAAGATGCCCCTTTGAGTCAGTATTGGAGTCAAGTGATGGAGATGAAATGAATTATTCAGTGAAGTTCAGATTTGCTCGTGCAAGTGAGTAAGCTCAGAGTTCTTGATCTGAGGCTCTGAAGTGTAGTAGCAGTCAGAAGTTCTGCTGCCAGCCTTTCTCTCATAAAGTCACCTTGTTCCTCCCTGTATTCAGTGTTGCATATAATGTGCACTGGCTGGCAATAAAACACTGCATGGAAAGCTGGAAGTAGAGCACTGTGCACACTAAAGTGCTTTCTGAGCATTTTAAAGAGCATTAGGTTCCTGCCTCTTGAAGATGGTCTGTGGGAGCTGTGTGTTCAATTCCCATGTGTCCTCTCCAGAGAGGGGGAAGGACTCTTTAAAAGACTCATTCTTGCTAAAGCTGCATTAGCTTCTTTTCCAAGTGGCAGACTTTGGGAGCAGAAAGTATTAGGTTGCTCTCAGGAGAGATGGGGACACCTGCAGTGAATGGACATCACGTTCCTGGAGTCCAGGCTCAAAAGAAGTACAAGGGAGTAAAATAGGTCTCCCCTAGTATGGCAAGGTGTCCAGGGGAGACAAGGTCAGAAATGGTCCATGGATGGTGGGTAAGGAATAAGGAATTTTCTGGTCCCTAATTAAAGCTGGGGTAGAGCAAAAAGTACACATGTGGATCCCAAGGGAAGGTGGTTTAAAAATCTTGCAGGGTGTGAGGGGTGGAGAAGGATTTCAAAGTCAAAGCATGGATTAAGTAGAAAGCTGCTTCATTTATACTCTACCATAGCTGCTTATCCTTGCTTACTCTTGCTAAGGAGGGAAGAGACATCTTCTGATTTGATCAGAAGAGCAGACTATTTTCGGGAGTGCTGTGATGAAGCCCTTCAAGATCAGGACCCTGAAGTGTCTGGAGCTCAATGACTGGTGAGGAAGACAGCAGCTCAAATGAGATATGGTGCAATGGACTCAACTAAAGTGAAGCAATCATGCCATCATGAATTCCCAAATCTCAGACTTAAGGCTTTTACAGTGACTTTAACCACTGTTCAGTGATAGTTGAGCAGCTACATCTCTTCTGAAGATGAGGGCCAAAGTTTTTATTACCTTTCTACTGCCTATTGCAGATGACATTCTTGTTTCATTCCAGTCTCATTCCAATCTAAGAGGCAGAGAATCACAGCAGTAACTGCTGACATTTACTCTTCTCCACGGAGAAGCCAAGTACAAGGACCTAATTCAGCATAGCAGTTAAGTCCACAGTTTGTCTTCTACTGAAGTTTGCTGAGCCTCGAGACAAATATGTGTGTGTGAGAAAGGGTGTCTTCAAGTGAGTGTTTAATCATGAACCAGCATAGGATGAACACTTGACTTCCCACCCCAGATTAGCTGGTCTGAGGCATGCTAGTTTCGTGATGCTGAGAAACAAGTGGCAGCTTGAACCACTCTGTAGAAAAGAAAGAATCTTCAGTCTCCAAGGGTGGTGCCTCAGTACTTTTTGCAGCATTTAAATCATTTTAAAAGGTCTTTAAGAATTTACAGTAAACCCTTGAGTTCTTCCACAGGCCACAAATTAATTAGCTTACTCCTTAAATTCCAGCAAGCTAAGTGGAAATGCTTCAGAGGTTCCTTCCCTGGAAAATGTAAAACAACTTTTGATTAACTCCCTGCTCTGTGATAATGAAGGCCTGTATTTTTGAAAGAGCTTGATGTGATTTTTAAATTTGTTTAAGTATTACTGTAGGCTTCCAGTTGGTGTTGGAGATTAAACTTGTACTTTACTCAAAGTTAAATGGAAAGAATTTAGTTGGCCATTAACAAGGAGGGACCTTTCTACTGTGAGAGAAGGAGCATCCAGCTCTGTCTGCTGGCTGAGACAGTCTGGAACTGCAACTTCAAGTTGCAGATAGAGAGCTCAAGGGATTTGAGAGGCTACAGTGAGAGAACAGGCTCATCAGAGCTGCTAAAAAACGTAAGCTGGCCAGCCCAAGAGAAAGGAAATCATATTGTCTTTTACCTGGAGATAAAATAGTCAGAGCGGAGGCAGGATTTCTTGCAAAAGCTCTAGTTCCCACTGAATGGCCAAGGTTGCTTCACTGCCAGCTCCCAGGAGTAGGTCCTGTGGAGTTTGGACCATGGAGCCACAGAAATGGAGATTGGACACTACCCACTCATGCTGAGGCCTCTTCAGTCAAGGATTTGGAAGAGCTCTGTGAGGGTGCATTGCAGTAAGGAATTGCCAGCAGGTGCAGATATTTCTGCCAAAACGCACAGCTTCACTGTGAAACAGGCAGCTGAGAGCCATATCTGGTCCTTGAGCCAGGGAGTGGCTTCACACGTGATCTGTAGGAGCTGGCAAAGCTTGTACAATTCAGAAATCAACTTTTCCCTGTTACAGCCCTGTTCTCAGATCTTCTCTGCAGTGAGAGTCAGGACTGGGTAGACATCTCCATGGCCTTCCTGATCCATGATCACTTAAAAACTGATATCCTAAATCCTGTGTTTCTTGGTTAATTTTCACTAAATTCTGGACAAGAAAAAGTTTTCACTGAGTTAACTGAAATTTTTGCTTTGGATATTCTGGATTTCAGCCTGGAGAACTTATAGTGGCCTTCCAGTACCTGAAGGGGCCTACAAGGAAGCTGGGGAGGGACTTTTTAGAAGGGCATGTAGTGATAGGATGAGGGGGAATGGTTTTAAATTGTAAGAGGGTAGATTTATATTGGATATTAGGAAAAAATTCTTCAGTACAAGGGTGGTGAGGAACTGGAACAGGGAAGTGGCAGATGCCACCTCCTTGGAGGTGTTCAGGACTTGAGCAGCCTGGTGTAGTGAGAGGTGTCCCTGGCCATGGCAGGGGGGTTGGAACTTGATGACCTTCAAGGTCCCTTCCAAACCTAACCATTCTGTTGGTGCCTTGACAAACGGTTCTATGATTTTATGAATCCTTCCTGGCTGACAGATATTACACCTCCACAATGGTGGCATTTTTCTGGGGCCAGTTCCAGTAAACCCTGACTATAGGAGATGATGCCACAGAACTAGGTGCTGTAACCATTATGACCAGCTAGTTGAACTTGTGAAATAACAGACTACAGTTCCTGAAATGCTTAATATTTCTGCTGCCCCACAGGACGCAAATACACTAGTGCCCTCGCAACGTGAGAGGGCTCGTGCCCGCTGTCTCAGTGGTAATTGTCTCCCAGCCCATCACAGAGTTCACCTCTCAGTAGAGTCCTGGGTGAGATGTCCCCTCTCTCCTGCCTGCCATTTTCTGCTCTATTGTCATCCAAGATCTTTTTTTCTCAGGGATGGCTCAGACCCACATTTGTGCCAACTCACTGAGATGCTATATTTGTCTGAGGTTCCCAAAAACCTTAAACAATGGGTGGACCCTCAACAGTAAATTTTAGCTGCCTGTCAATTACCTTGATTTAGTTATCTAGTTTAATTCATGCAAGGCAAATCTTGTCCTTGGTTTGTTAACTGTTTAGGAATGCTTTCACTGTATGTAAGGTGCAAAAACTTCCACAAGTTCTACTGCAGGTTGTGTCCTTAGTGCACACTTGCTAAATTACAGTTGCTAAAAAACTATGTTGCTTTATGTGTCCTTGGCTACTCAAAATTAAATCTCATTCCTGTAGTAGGATGAGTTGGTTGAGTGAATCAGCTAACAACTAAACATCAATTAAACAGGGTTTCTATTTACATCGTGTGCCACAGAATTAACAATTTGCTGATAATCTGGCTCATAATGGATGAGACTGTCAGGAGGGGGGGAAACCTTTTCTACCTGATCCTTGCTAATAGGTATGAAATATTTGATTATGTTCTCCAGGCAAAGCAAAGCAAAGCAAACCATACAGCTGCCAAGCATGAAAGATCTGGGCAAAAAGGCAGTTGAGGGGGAAGATGAGAGTGTAATAAACTGAAGCCAAATGAAAAGGCATTCTTAGAGGGTAGACAGAACAAGTACTTGGGCAGTAGGTCATGAAAGTCCAGGGAGATGACCAGCCCAGCAGAGCACTTTATTGCTACAGGATGTTTGTTTCTCTGTTGCAGCTATTTAAATGCTTTCATCCATCTTCCAAGTAAGAATAATGTAAACACCCTTTCATACTCTCAAGTCAAAATGTACTATTTTATTTTCCCTTCAGTGGAGACATTGTGGAAGGTTATGAAGTAGAAAACATTGCTACGTTGCTGCAGGAGACCCAAGTTCCTCTGTAATGATGGTTTTGCACTTTAATATGCCCATATTTCTGTATCAGCCTGCTGCTCCCCTTATTTAGGCTGTAACATAAGGCAGGATACAGATTGTGTGTTTCAATGAATGTAGTAGTATTTAAGGAGATAACAAAAGCTGAAAGCAAACTACTCAACCTTATTATAAAGGGAAAACTTGCAAAAGCAAGCATGCTATGAGGAAAGGCAGTTGCACAGTCTCAGAAAGTAGGTTAGGGTACCCAAGAGACAATTTAAATGAGCTAGTAAGGAAAAACAAATCTGGGACTACTGTGAGACATTCCTCTCTGTTAACATTGTAGAAATGAGTAAATCTGAGGGAAAACAAAATAAATCACATTTCATATATACTGTTTCATGTTGTGCCGATTTCTTAAGACCTCAGTGAATTATCTGTATCTAAACTCCATGGGAAGAGAGGATGCCAGGAGGAGATTAACATTCATGATCCAGTATAATAATGTTATGGCAAAATTTATGAGGGAAGACTGGGTTCTGTTTTCCATGATTAAATGTAGGGGAACATTTGGGGGTCTTTGCTTCTGTTGTGCACGGTGTGTAACCCTGCTAAACTGTCATTACTGCTACCAACAAGCAAGAACGAAAGCCTGTCCTGACTGGGATGCTGTGATTTAGAGATACAACACAGGAGTCAGCATGGTATCTTGGGCTGGTGAAGGACAGGGATGAACCACGGCATAAGGGAGATGAGGAATGTGAATGGTGGCACGTGGGTTAGGAATCACAGAATCACAGAATCACAAGGCTGGAAAAGACCTTTGAAGATCATCAAGTCCAACCAATCCCATCCTAAGACAAACCATATCCCTAAGTACTTCATCTACCCTTTTTTTGAACACATCCAGGGAAGGTGACTCGACCACCTCCCTGGGCAGCCTGTTCCAGGCCCTCACAACTCTTTCAGTAAAAAATTTTTTCCTAACATCCAATCTGACCCTGCCCTGGCACAGCTTCATGCCATTCCCCCTTGTCCTATCACCTGTCACCTGGCTGAAGAGACCATCACCTACCTCTCTATAACCTCCCTTCAGGTAGTTGTAGGCAGTGATAAGGTCTCCCCTCAGCCTCCTCTTCTCCAAGCTAAACAGCCCCAGCTCCCTCAGCCGTTCCTCATAGGATTTGCCCTCCAGCCCCTTCACCAGCCTGGTTGCCCTTCTCTGGACTCGCTCCAGGACCTCCATGTCCTTCTTGTGGTGAGGAGCCCAGAACTGGACACAGTACTCGAGGTGTGGCCTCACCAATGCCGAGTACAGGGGCACAATCACTTCCCTAGACCTACTGGCCACACTGTTTTTGATACAAGGCAAAAGCTCTTGCTAAGGATCCTCTGAGCACCATACCTGTTTCTTCAGCAGCAGTGTCTTGGTATAGTAGCTCACACAGTACAAATAGCAGTCAAAATCAGGAAGTGGACCACTGCAAATTTTAAGCTGTTTTGACTCTGCAGCCCCTGCTGCAGTTTCCATGGCTCTGAGCACCTCTGGGGTTTTGGTGCTCTGGATGTTCTCATGAAGCCATGCCAAGGAGAGTCCTCAATAGGGTCAAGTCTCAAACCTTTTCACTTGGCAAACTAGTAGCCTTCTTTCCTAATGCAGAAAGGATCCTCCATTTTAAACACACTCTGCTACTGAGAGGCGGAATATCCTGTGGTCCTAGAGCAGCTTTTATGTTTTGTTACGCTCCAGTTGTTCCTTCAGCTGAGAACTTGCCACGGGGGAAAACACCACTTATGCCCTGTCCTTATACCTTCATAGCATCCCCAGGTGAACAACGCAGTTTAAAAAACCCTCAGTATTACCTTCTATCTTCTTTATGACATAGGTTAGTCACCTGAAAATAAGATCTTATCTGTTGGTAAAATTTGAAACATCTGTGTGAAGTCAAACTTATTTTTATAGTAGTTTGTAAATACACATTTCATTTGGGATTGAATTCTGCCATTTCCAAAGCAGTAACTGTGAATGCTGGTGAACCTTATGCAGCAGAACTGCAATTGTGACCCATTTATAGTCTATGGTAAAACTCACAACTCAGCTGGAGCCAGGATTATGCATATTTTCGTACAGACATTCCCAGCTTTAACTGTTCTGTAGTATCACTAGAGCAAAAGAAAGGGGGTGTGTATTCAGGTTTGCCTGTAAATGTTTATATCAATGCAGAAAATAGAATTGCAAAATTCAAATCAAAATCTTGAAGAAAATAAGGGATTAAAACCAGAGGAGAAACCCTGTCCAGCTGCAGGAAAGGAAGACAATCAGCCTAATTTTTCACACCTTGAGATTTTCAGAATCAAATGCTATTTATATTTTTGCCTGTTGGAATAAAAAAAAAAAAAGAACAAGGATTTTTGTGTGATGAAGCCTGTTTTCCATGGATTTGTCTGCCTATTGACCACTGGCCCAGTGGATGTCTTCTTCCTAGGGAACAGAATGGCTACAGCATTTCATTTGTCAAGGCACTTACCTGAAGATTTCTCTCCCTAGTATTCTTTCAGCCTCTGTGCTCATGAAGCTTGAGGAACTAGATTATCTCTGAGTTTTGCTCTTCTTCAACTGTCAACTTCTGGCTGGGATGAGCCAAAGGGTTCAGAAGTTGTTAGGAAGAGACTAGAAGACAGTGTGGCTGCGCTAAGCCTGGTTCCCATAGAAACATGTCTAAAAAGTGTATTTATCATCAGACGGCAGGAAGGGAGACCTGCAGGGGATGGCTCTTTGTTCCCAAGAGCTGGGCTGGGGCAGGGGGACATGCAGTAGCTGTCTGGTTTGCATCTTCATGTGCTTGATCCTGTGTGTTGTCAGCAGGGCATAGCCAGGCACAGCGGAGGAAGACTCCCCCCAGTTGCCTTGTTATGGTTGCTGATCCTAGGTGAGGTGAGGACCCTGTTTTGGAGAAGGGACTGTGTGCCTGCACCCAGGGAAGGCATCTTTTCAGCACAGAGACCAGGAAACTCCTGAGGAAAGTGTGCTCCCAGATAGATTCAGAGGAGAGGGAAAGACAGACTTCTCCTTAGGCCTCTGGGGGGCTTGCTGCATACTAACCCTCATTGAGCTGACCAAAGGGTAGCCCAGAGTCTGGGATCTGCCCTGCAAAGCCCTGGATGGCAAGGAATTGACTTACTTACATCTTATCCAGCATAGTTGTTCTTTATATAAAAAGGTTTTTTTGCTATTAAAACACAGAATCAGAGTTGAGACTCTCTTGGTGGTTTTGAGTGTTGATGTTACGTCCACCTCCTGGTTGGCACTGTTTTGTGGTGAGCCACCTATCACAGACTTGGAGGTTTGCCATCGTGGGGTTTCACTGCAGCCTGCAGCTTTGCTGTAGCAAAAAGCACGGCTGCTCTGAGCTGAGAGGGAGCGGTCGCACTGTGCCTCTGTGACAAGGACTCGCTATTCCCATGGATGTCCTGTGCTCCTTGCCTCCTGTTACCTGGAATCTGGAGGTATTTCTCACAGTTTACTGAGGGACACCAAGTAGAAGTTGAACAGAATGAACAGGGTTTCTGAAAGTTTGGGCTGAACTTTAGGGACACAAAGATGATTAGAGGGCTGGAGCACCTGCCCTACGAAGAGAGGCTGAGGGAGCTGGGCTTGTTCAGTCTGGAGAAGAGAAGGCTGCAGGGGGACCTCATTGCAGCCTTCCAGTACCTGAAGGGAGCTTATAAGCAGGAGGGGATTCAACTGTTTCAAAGGGTAGATAATGGCAGGACAAGGGGAATGGACTAAAGCTGAAGGAGGGAAGGTTTAGATTAGATATTAGGGGGAAGTTCTTTACAGAGAGAGTGGTGAGGGGCTGGAAGGGGCTGGCCAGAGAGGTGGTGGGTGCCCCATCCCTGGAAGTGTTCAAGACCAGGTTGGATGGGGTCCAGGGCAACCTTGTGTAGCTCCAGGCCTGAGGTTGGTGGCCCTGCCTGTGGCAGGGGGCTTGGAACTCTATGATCCTTGGGGTCCCTTCCAACCCAGACCATTTTATGATTCTATGAACTTGCATATTTCTTCCATGAGTCTTTGTAGAAAACGGTATTCCAGTGTCCAAGTTACCATATTGTACCAGGGAGAATGTTGCAGGGTTATGAATCAACATTTTCACCCAAGATCCTCCCACATTATTTCTCCATGCCAAGCAGAATACATCCTAAAGCATCTTGACTTGTTCCACACACTAAGGGTGTCCTTTGAACTCCTGACCAGCTGCGTGTGCTGGGTCACTGAGCAGAGTGACATGACGATGAGCTGTTGAAGATGCAGGTTGTCAGTTCAGTAGACAAGACTCTACTGGGTCTGCATGAAAGGTATTTTCTGAAAAAAACCCGCACCGGTGCAGCGTCTTCACTGAACCATTTAATAATAAGCACGGTTCATGGGGGTGAGGAAGAAAGGGAAGCAAAACCCAGACAAAATCCCCAGAAGGAACACAACATTTTGGACTTACTCCATAGCTTTTGCTAAATCTCTTTTTCCAAGTAGTTACTAAAACCTTCTGGGACCACCTCCTGCTCAGTGGAGTTCCTCTTTTTGACATCTTCAGTAGGATTTCAGTCTTTAAATGGATTTCACTTAATATAAGTTGGCATTCCTGTATAAATCTGAACTGACATTCCTGTATATGAGTGCTTACTGTGGTCATCTGGGCTGCTTTTGAAATCAATCATTGTTCCTAAACAACAGAACAACTGAAGCCTTGGAAATACTGAAAAGAGGTATAGAAGAATAATTGAAATGGTAATAGGAAATCATGCCAACCCGGTTCATGGCTTGAGGTGACTCCTGTTCCAATTTTGATGGTGAGATTCCCTTGGAAATGTTCCTTTTTATCCTGCTGGGATGATGTTGCAGCCTGGTGATGATCCAAGCTGGCAGGGTTGAAATGCCAGCCGTTTCTACTCTCCTTACTTGCAATATTGCATCGAAGGAGATGAAAAGTTGTCTGTATATGTATGTGGAGATGTGGCTGAGGGGTGAGCAGTTAACATTCTGGCAAAGGCCTGATAATGCTGAACCAATTAAAGATAATTCAGGATATTTAGCTTCTGATTCAGTAACTGCAGGCTGAAAACAGTTTTTGCAGAAAATGAATACATTTTCTCCCTCAACTATTTGGAGTTGCTGGAGAATTTTATTTTTAAAGCAACTTTTAAAAGCATTGATCTTTTTTTCCCTCCATGTCACTTGAATCTGATAACTGCATATTTATTTGGATAAGACAAGGTCTTTCTTCTTTATGCTGAAGTTCTTGTAACTTACTTTCTGTTCGTCTCTTTGAAATCCTGAGGTTTTTTTGTAACCAGCCTAAACTTGAGGAATTAATGAAGACAACCAATTTAAATATGTGCAGAGAAGAACTGGGTCGAAAGTTTTGCCCTAAAATGGGTTGCTGCTTTTTTTTTTTAAACTCATTTTTCCCTCTGTTAAAACCTCTAAAATATTGAAATGGAAATCTTCAGGCCTTCAGAATGGCATTTTATATGCACAATGCTTTTTTTAACGTCAACAGTTGTTTGTGGGTGTAGCTCAGAGTTTTTTGGAAAACTAGCTCACTGTCTTCCATTGGAAAACCTCTTTAATATTGCATATGTTGAATTCAGCAAATTGCACCTTTCGTGGTAATGTAGGCTGATGTGAGATCTTTCCCAGACTATACCCAACTACCTTTCAGCCCAAGGTTTGTTTATGTGCGTTTGTCAAATGTACCTTCTCTCCCATGTTTCTGAAATTAAGTATAGAGATATGTAGCCATTTCACAGCGTTCACACTTCTCTTTAGTTCATCTCCTTTTTTCTTCATATCAGTATTCTGGGTTCTATGTAGAGCCCTTTGCCTAATGTGTGCTCTTAGTTACCTGAACAAATTGCTTTGCAGTTGAACATCCCTTCAAAGGTGTGTTTGGGATTTTTAAAATCTTTATAGGAAAGCTTTGTCTATGCTGACTTTTTAAAATAGTGTCAGACTCCTGATTGCCTCCTCAACCAGCCCATGACACCAATGCTGCCTTTCCCTTTTATTATTATGTAAATAATAAAAATGTTATTTACATAACATTTTACAATTTCCTTCAGTGGCATGGGTCTTGCCTCCTGGTGTATGTGTGTTCTGTGCCCGCTGAAGCCCTGTCCTTTGGGAAGCAGCCTGAGGTTTGCCTGACTCTTGCTCTGGTTGTTTTTTGTTTCCGCCCAGCAGAGAGAAGTGGGGTGCTGCTGGTGCTCAGAACAAGGGCATCGCTGCTGGCCATGCTCCAGAAGCAGGTCACAAAGCAACTGCTGAAGGGGAAGGGCTTGAAGGCAAAACCAAGCATGAGATCACCTTTGATGCAGAAATCCCAGAGGTCCTGCTGTTGGTCTGCATTTCTCTTAGAGGCTGAATGTTACATTGCGGAGAGTTTGGACCTCAAGTTTCCCCTAAGTATATCAGCACATCAGTAGCATTAACAGCAAATCCCTTCATGTCACCCTCCTCTGTTTTGGACTCCTACACAATTTAATAACATTCAATAGGAAGAAATTAAGGACTTGGACTGTGTAAGACCCCCTTGCACTTCATTGACATGTGCCCCTTGGAATTGCCTCCGAACAATAATTTAATAAAGTGTAAACCTGGATGAACAACTCTTCCCACATTTACAAATGCTGGCAGACCACCATCCACACTGAAACAGGACAGGAACAGAATGTTCTTTGCTCCACAATACAAACTTTTTGGAGAAACCATGGGGCTTCCACAGTATACTTTTTGGAGAACTAGGCCAAAGGTAAGCAAGTAAAATTTTGGGCTATAAAAAGCCAACACTGGACATGTGATAATGCTCCTGATACAAATCCTATAGAAAAAAAAAACCAACCCCAAAAACCCTCAACTATTTAAAATACTGATTTTGAAAGCAAAGTCATTGAAAAGGAGCTTTGAATCTTTTTGTACTTTCAAAGAACTCAGGAGCAGTAAGTTCCCACTTTTCAAAAACTGCTGCTTCAGTTTTAAAGCAAAAATCACCACTCTCTAACATTTTTACCTCTGGACAGTTTTGAGGTTTGGTTGCAGACACGTTAAACTCTCTTAACCCCAAAATTTTATTTCTGAGGAAATGAGAACAGGATGTAAAAGCCATAAATATTATTTTTTTTTTGTTAGAAGAAATTTTAGATTGTTTTGGGGATGACTTTCCCTGTTCTTTTCCATTGTTATTTTCTTTTCTCCTTTCATAACAAATGAAGCATTTCTAGAGGCACAGAACTGGCTTAGAAAACCACGGCTCATTTAATTAGTCCCTGTATTTGTTAGATTGTAGGTGCTTGACCAGTGTGTCTCGGGGTCTACTTACCTTGCTAGAATTGTTTGGTTTCTCACTTTCTTACATAAAGTGGAAGAAGAAGGAAAGCCTTTTCTTGTGTCGCAGCCACAGTGAATAAACTCCAAGGGAAAGAGCAATAAAAGCTTCAAAGAAATAGATAGCAGAAATATCTTAGTTCTGCAAATGCATACAACATTGTCTTACTATTATTCCTGAAACAAATTCAGGCACTAAATTTGTGAGGTCCAGGGATGGTGTTCCCTGACTTCTAGCAGTAAAAATTTGAAAGCATCATAAATCATCTGATGGGAATGAGGGAAGAAAAGCATCTTAGAAGTGGGTTAGTGAGGAAATAGAAAGATAGAGACAGCCAGGGCCTGAGGGGGGAAGATAGGCCTGCAATTAGGCAGCATGTTGAGACTCCAGTCTCAAATCAGCTCTTGGCTCTTGTCACAGATCTTTTTTTTAAGCTTGGGCAAATTAATTGGTTTCTGTCCCTCAGTTTCCAATCCATGAAATGTCCCCAGAATGTCTGGCAGGAACTCAAGCGCTATTGTTACAGGCTTTCCCTAAAATCTGAGATATTTGGGGTTTAGGTTGAATTTTTGACAATGCAGAATCTCACCTAATCAGTAGCTCTTGCATTACTGTTACTTCAAATGGTGCCAGACAACAGCCTCATCTTTTCCTATATATTTCAGGAATTTAATTTGGATGCCTTCTCACCAGCAATAACTAACAAAGCTCGAATTGAAAGTTCTAATTTTAGTTCATCTCTATTATAAAGTCAAGGGTTTCTGTGGGTTTTTTTTTTCCTTTGTTTTGTTTTTAATGGAAATTCTTCCCAAAATATGTCAGCGATGAAGAGAGTCAGGCACGATACGTAGCATGAAGGATGCGATAGCGGCAGCTCTCAGCACAGGCGGAAATGCTCAGCTCCCACAATAGCTGGTTACTGCAGAGTGATTAATAAAGCACTGATAGCAACTGACTGGGACACTCAAGAGCAGGGACACATGGTGGGACATGCAGCTATGTCAAATAAAAAACACCAAAAAACCAACCCCAAACCATCAGCTTGCTTCTTGTCCTTCAGGCACAGCCCTACAGGATTTTGTTCTTGGGATGTTTTTCTTCTGTAAATAACTTGGATTAAAAGAGACTTTGCAACACTTTTTATAGTTTACAAAGAATTGGGGTGCAAAGGGGGTAGGAAAAAAAGACACGATAAAAGACTGAATCTATTGTCTCCTTAAATGCCATGTGGTAGGTTAGGTCTGTCCATGGGGTGGGAGATTACTGTTACGAATTTCATTTCATAAATGAATGGTAAAAATTTACCACCAAGCATTCTCTAAGCAATAAATCTCCCAGCATCCCAGATCACCAAGGACTTGAGCTTTTCCATCTTTTCTCTGGAGCTCTTAGCATGACTCATCTGTTAGGAACAGGTATCTGTATTCCAGATAATTAATCTCTTGTGATTACAGTGGTGTCATTGCATCTTCGTCTGTCTTCTGTTTCTCATGTGAAACAAACCTTTGCTTATTAAAGTAGCCAACAGAAGGGAAGATGCTGGGGGAAATGATAAACGATAACAAGCAGTAGAGGAGTGAATTAAAGTGGTTTATACACACACACACACACACACACACACGTATAGACACTGTTATTTTATCAAGCAAGTGCTGTGCCTTGGAGTACAGAAAAGGCCTGGATTAGGCTTCTGATTGGTGGTAATGATTAGTCATTAGTGATGTTAGGATGGCCATAAGAGAGGAAAGTAGACAGAAATATGTGAGCTCTAGAGAGCAGGATTCAGGTTTCAAGGATTAACAAGCATTTCCAGTTGCTGAAAGCAAGAAGAAAGCTGCTATGAAAAAGTATCATCTGCCTGCTCTGCACTTTCTCATGATAAATTTGCTGCTATACTGAGATGTCTAGCACACTCACTGAACTTGCCTCCTTTTTTTTCTTTTCCTGTTTTCACTACACTTTCTATGGCTTTTCACCTTTTGTACCTGCAGTTCTATTTTTCAATCATAGGTAAAGCTTTCTTGGCCTGTGGTGTAAGCAGCTGATGGGGAGTGATGGGATATGAGGGAATAGAAGTCCCATTGACAGCTCAAGGCTAAGTGTTAATGGCATGGCACAGCTGCCTGAGATAGCCAGAGCTGAAGCTGACAAACCCAACAATCCCTTCTGCCCTGTGTTCCTGCTAGCACGTAAAAAAATAATTAAGAAGCTATGTCCTTCTCCTCCTCCTCCTTGTAAAGTAACAACAGCAACCAAAGAGTAGACTGAACATAGATGTCCTATGAAGAAACAGGAATTGCAAATTTTGCTATCAAAGTGAGGACAGCTAGTTTGGGCATAGGAATTGTGTAGTTGTTGCCATTTTAGAGTATTGCCATTCTTTGACATCCAATATTATCTGGAAAAAAAATCTGCTGATGGAGTTCAGCTGTAGCTTGTGCCAAGCACTTAGTGGTCACTACTCAAAAGATGATCAGCTGGCTTTGGTTTCTTCATGTAATGAAATGTGAGGCAAATATTAAAGAGGAAACTCTTACACAAGGAGGTGAAGTGACTCACTTGTGGTTGTGCTATCAGTCAGCTGCAGAGCTGGGACCAGCGCTTGGCTCTGGAGGGCCCCACCAAGGCAGCTCAGTCCTGTTTGTAGCTTGAATTGACCGATTTTAACTATAACTTCCAGCTGTAAATGAAGCAGTTGGTTGTATTCTGTTGTGCTTCTTGGGATGGTGGCCTCTTGGAAGGGCTGAGGACGAGGTGCTTCTAATGGAAGGTTTGGGTGTGTCATCCTTTGGAGTGTTAAAATTAAAAAAGAGTGTTTTCCTGTTAAGGGGTCTCCTGTGCAATCCATGCATTTGTGGCTGAACGTAGCCAGAGAGACCCATCTTATTAGCATTTTACCCACAAATATTTTTAGTATTCACTCAGAAATGGGAACTATTTTAAAAACAGACTGTGAATACAGATTCAATGATGTTGTTATAATTACTGTACCAGACAAGATGGCTCATTTTAGGAAGGGGAAAGTAGTTACAAATACAGCATCTCATAAAAGAGACTTTAATTAAGTCGAGAGGCAAAATATAATAATAGTCTTTTTAATGTAGACATGCTGTATCAAAGATCCCCAGACTGACAGGAAGATTAAGCTAGTTATGGTTTCTACATCAGCATAACTGTTGAATTCAACACTTGCCAAAATAAAGCCTGGATCATAAAATAGGCAAGTTCCCATATAGCAAACTATGGAAAGTTTTCAGGATTCTTTTTTTATTATTTGGATGAACCAGTTTTATTCACAGTGAATGTCCTAATACCATGTGCACATGTGTGCAATGAGAGATAGAAGATCCTTAAACAGATGAAAATTACCCAGATTCTACCTCAGTTCTTCCCAATAAAATTAAATGCTGGACACATCTATTCATGTGTACAGTGCTACTCATATGTGCAGTGCTCCCACTAAAGCACTGATGGTCATGGCAGCAGCTTCAATGGTTTTTCCCATGCCCCACAGGAGTGGGGTGCTGTGATTCTTCCTACTTAATTCCTCAATGAACTTTCAAAATTTCTCCAGCCCCTGTGCTTCCTACCCCACCTTGTCCATGCTTGCTCTCTTTCCCCACTCTGTCTTGCTCCCTATTCTCCATCCCTGCAAGGTGGTAGGGCCTCTCTTTAGGTTGGTCTTGGGATGCAGGAATAATCTCAGTGGAAGCAAGTCATATCCTTATTCTCTGAATAATCAACAGCTTCCTTGTGTGATCTAGAAAGCCAGGCTGTGTTGGCTTGATCCCTAGCACTGCCTTTGGAGTGGACACTCAACCTGGGTTGGCTCCTAGATGTCCCCCAGCTTCAATGCCATGGTTTGGCTGCTCTAGCTGCGGATGGGACCATCTGTGACTATGCTAGAGCTTGTACACCAGGAAGGAAAAGGGGAACTTCTCTGACATCAAGCAACTCTTGCTTTATAGGCTTGTGCTGCCAAGTCCTTAATGCCTTGGAGTGCAATCAGAGGCATCAGTTCCCACAATTGCCATAGACTTTTTTTTCCAGGTCAGGTATGCCCATGTTAATAGCCTGACTCCACTTGGAGTGTTATTTATTTACGGTTAAGTTCAGTGTGACTTAAGCACTTGGATTTAGATTTTCTCTATTGATGAGATGTGGATACTTTGCTTCTAATTAGCCAAAGCTGGCAAACCTGTTTTCCAAAGAGCTAACTCTGTGCATGTGAGATAATTTGTATAATAGGACACTGCTTCAGTAATATTAATTGGAAGTGAAATTCTGGCACAGAACTTGTAAATGAGAATTGTGAACCACTATCTGCTCATACAACTTTATTGGGGCTTCAAAGGGGGGAGCAAAGCAAGCATACATGCTATAGGCTACACTGTAACTTCAATAATTTTACTTATAGTGGTCCTTTTGAATGAAAGATATTTTGTGAATGTTATTTGTAATCATTCAATACTTGAGAGCTACCCTGCTATTGCTGACTCTCATTACCAAGAATAAGCAGGTCTTTTGGAATTCAGATGAGATGCAAAGAGCCTCATTCACTGGGCAGGCTCCACTTCTGTTGGCAATCTATCAAATACACTGCCAGTGGGAGTCCGATTCTGCAAGATGAGGAACAGTCAAATGCTGCACCCCATGCTGGTTTTCAGCCAACGCTGAAGATGGGCTACTGAACATCCATTCTCGGCCACGGCTGGTGGTGGGGTTGATCATGGCCTCCTGAAATTATCTCAAAGGTGGCAATGTTTCATTGGCAATGGAAGAGACACTGAAGGCTCCCAGACAAGGGCATCATTGCAACAGCATCAACGTTTTAATCAAAAAGATCCTCAGAAAAGCATTGCCTTTACCCATAATATTTTTGTTGCTTGGGTTTTCTGCTCCTCAGGCTTGTTGGCAATTTTTTATAATGATGTAAAGGGCATCTGTTTTCACTAGTAGTACGTGCACAGCATTCTTGGGAGACAAGTAACCCTTGTCTGGTTAAGGGTTTGGTTTATTGGCTTCTTCCATCCAACTTAGCTTTCGCTCAACTGAGAAATTACAGGGAGGCATTGGCTTGGTTTTGAGCCAGAAGGCAGTTTCCCAGAGCCAGGGTTATCTGCCTGTGTGTTTGGGTCAGCTCTCCAAGCACAGTCCCACAGGTGGGGACTCTAGGGATGTCTAGTCAAAGCTACTGTAGTTGTCACAGTTCCGCCGTTTCATACAAAAGCTGCTCTGAACTGATCCATCCCAGGCTGCCTGGGAGATCCTGCCTCATTTTGGCTTCTCTGCATCTTTCAGAGGTCTGGCACTATGCATGCCACAAGCATACATCTCCTGATCTCTGTGAAGGCTACAGGCTCCAGCTCGCTCATAAATCCCTGCCATCCCAGAGCTTCCTGCCTTCATCCTGTGCTTCATCACAAGCACTGTTCCTATCAACTACTGAAAGTTTCAACATGGAATAGGAAAAAACATCTTAGAGGGTGGTTCCCGAAGTTAAGAGTTCATTCTTGCTTTCACCTTTGAAAATAAAGTGATGTGAGGGCCATGATGGAAGGATGAGGTATTTGGAAGCCCAGGAGCATACAGGGGCACTAAAGAGAAAGTGAGAGAAAAGATTTAGGGGTGAATCAGCCAAAGGTACCACCCTCCTACTCAAGAGCACATGGAACAACAGACTTTTGGACAGCACCTGGAAGGACCAGGTGGAACAGGTAGCAGAAAATACAACCCTGTCTCTTAAATTCTCATGTTTTTCCACTTTATAGTTAGGTAAGAACCAATATACTCAAGGGAGAAACAGGTATGAGAAATACTGTCCTCAGGCTTTGGATGTTACATGTGAATTCCCTGTCTGACCAGGAAGGCAAAAACGGTCTGGCTGAAGCTACCATGACGTATGTGTGAGGTTAGTTCACAGAACCATAGAATCACAGAACAGTTTGGGTTGGAAAAGACCTCAAGGACAATTTTGTTCCAACGCCCTGCCATGGGCAGGGATACCCTCCCCTAGCCCAGGGTGCCCAAAGCCCCATCCAGCCTGGCCTTGCTGCCAGGGAGGGGGCAGCCACAGCTTCTCTGGGCAGCCTGTGCCAGGGCCTCGCAGGGAAGAATTTTGGCCTTGCATGTATCCTAAATATCCCCTCTTAATTTAAACCCATTTCCCCTTGTCCTATCATTACACCCCCCGATAAACAGCCCTTCCCCAGCTTTCCTGTTGGCCCCTTCAGGTACTGGAAGGATGCAGTAAGGTCTCCCCAGACCCTTCTCTTCTCCAGGCTGAACAAGCCCAACTCTCTCAGCCTGTCTTCATAGCAGAGGTACTCCAGCCCTCTGACCATCTTCATGGTCTCCTCTGGACTTGCTGCAACAGCTCCATGTCCTTCTTGTACTGGGGACCCCAGAGCTGGATGCAGTACTGCAGGTGGGGTCTCACCAGAGCAGAGCAGAGAGCCAGAATCTCCTCCCTTGACCTGCTGGTCACACTGTTTTTGATGCAGCACAGGATACAGTTTGCTTTCTGGCTGTAAACACACACTGTTGAGTTTTTCATTAATCGACACCCCCAAGTCCTTCTCCTCAGGTCTGCTCTCAATCTATTCTCCACCCAGCCTGTAGCTGTGCATGGGATTGTGCCAACCCATGTCCAGGACCTTGCACTTGGCCTTGCTGAATGCATGCAGTTTGCATGGGCCCACCTCTAGAGCCTGTCAGGGTCTCTCTGGATGACATCCCTTCCCTGCAGCATGTTGACCAAACTTGCTGAGGGTGCACTCAATCCCACTGTCCATGTCACTGACAAATGTTGAGCAGTGCTGGTCTCGGTACCAACCCCTGAGGAACATCACTCAAGCTGGTAACAGTGTGGTCATGGTTCACTTTAAAATGAAATGGGGTAGCTGTTGGGCATTGCTGCATCTGTCCTGGATGGGTTTTGCCCTGCATTCTTCAGTGATTACCTGAGTGGTGGACAAAGGCAGGCTGAGTTTGTTAATCTGCAGACCACATGTAACCAAAAGTATCTACAAGTGCATTGGTGGGCAGCGTGAGAATTCAAAGTAACCTTTAAAAAATTGACTAAAACTGTAGGAAGTGAGTCAGTGACAGCAAATGCAAGGTGCTGACGTGTGGGGGAAGAGAGGGAACATGAGCGTGGGTGGTGGCCCCTCTATGGGGGAGGGATGACAGAGGTGGCAGGCTCGCAGTGACCCCAGCGTGGGTCTGCTGGGAGGTGCAGAGAAGAAAGGAGGAATCAGTTCTTCATGCCTTTGGTGGATAGGATAAGAAATTAGAAGGTTAAATTTGTAGGAAGAAAGATTCAGGTTTTACATTATCAAGAAACTCTCAAACCTTCAGGAAAGCAAGGTTGTGTCAAAGCAGGGGGAGGAAATGTTTTCTTTTCTTATGTCTCCCTCCTGTCAACTGCCAAGTTATTAACAGCTGAACTGTTTCCAATGGTGGACGGTCTAGTTCATCCGAATTGGTTTCAGGCAACTGCTTCTTGTTTTTCAGACCGGAGTGCAGAGATCAGTACTCAGTTGTCTGTCTCCATGACAGCAAAATACTAATTTTATGGGGAGGGGAACGCTCAGGGAGGTTTTAAATCCGGAACCTTTTGGCTCTTGAAACCTGGTAGATAAACACTGGTTTTGCTCCTGGCAGATGTTCTTAGCACAACTCTTAAAGGAAGCAAGATGTGAAGTTGGGCTGTGACCGAATGCATGGGCAGTGTGAGATGATGTGCTGGCACAAAACAAGATGGAGGAGAGATGGGTCTGCCTCTCTTCACAAAGTCCTTGAGAACTGGTGAAATGAAGGGCTGAATATGAGCCTCTCATTGTTGTTAGTGTTATAGAGGAGATGTTAAGCTATTATGAATGGAGAGAGACCGAGTCATTCCTTTTTGTGCCTTACCCTCTACTTGCAATCTTCATCTTGCCTCTGCTCATTATGCCCTCTTCCATCCAGCTACCAGCCACAGGCTCTGGCAGGTTTCCCAGCCCTTCTTCACAGTCTGGCCACCACAGCTGGAGACAGCACGTTCTGCTGCTGCTCACACTGTCCTGAGAGGGTGGATGAAGGCACTTTCCTCAGTCCAGGGCTGGGATATAACATTCTTTAGAAATAATGGATCCCAGATTTTGTAAAGATCTGTCGTGCCTCCAGCTGCACTTACTCCTCTATGAATCCTTGAGCAGCAAAGGTTTGTTAACCCAGCGCTTGTTGTGGTAAGGTGTAGAAATAGTTCACTCATTTAAAGATTTAGAACTGTGATAACCTTGCTGGTGCTGAATTCTCTTCTTACCCACTGTTGCCCATTCAGTTACTATGTAGGACCAGGTAGATGAAAGGTGCTGTTGGGTTTCTGTTGTTTCACATTCCTTCTCAGTTGCTGTCAAATTGGAAATGTAAAAAACATATGTGGGTAGGGTTCCAGTCAAGCTGTAGAGGCCCCTTTAGGATGCTGAGTGTCAGGGTTATGTTCCCATCCTTAGAGATCTGAAATGTGTTTTGTGAGATGGAGGCAGGCAGTGGTCAAGGATACTTGAATCTTTTATGACTTATTTGATAAATGACACTTTTACTGCTATTGTAGCAGTCAGGCTAATAGATTGATTTCTCTGATTGCTTTCTGATACCATTTAGCAATTCCAAATGCTTAAGTGCCTCCATAGGCTTTGATAACTGCAATACCAGGATTAAATATATTAAAAAGAAATTAAAGCAAGCCTTGCTTGCTTCTCTGTGAGAAGTATTTCCTATTTAATTTCTGGTATGTTACCAGTATCTGCATGCTGCTGGTATCATGCTTAGGAAACAGTTTTACCTGGTAAAACATGACAGCTATTAGCACATTATAGGTTATGGTTTAAGGCACGAGGAAATGCTCAAGTGCATAATCCTGCCTAGATGATGATCCAGCCCTTTCCAGAAACACGGTGATTTTCAGAATTGTAAAAGAGTGAAGAAACAGAGTGTGCATGTGGCAACATGCTCACACCTCCTTTCCATCTGCATCTCCCACCTGTTGTGAGCCACAGGTGGTATTTCTCCAGGTTGATATTCTTCTTAAAATCTGGGCTCACATCCTCCTCCTCCAGTTTTGTGTAACTCCATTTTTTGCACCCACAGGCTTTTTATGGAGTGCAGCAAGGAGCTCTAGAGATGTTTCATAATCAGATAGTTTCTGCATGTTCACCATTTTGTTCTCTCTGAGAGCATTAAGCAAGACCGATATGAACTTAGGTTCAGAAATTATTGTCCTGTTTGCCCTGCCTGTCCCACTAGGACTTTGTGGATCTCTATGGTGCCTCTGATCCATCGTCTCTACTGGTCTGAGGATGCCCAGTGTGTTGAGCCCTTTCCTGTGCCTCCCGCAGCTGGAGGTGAAGAGCACCTGACCCCCACACCACATGGTAGATGGGGATGTATCCTGCAGGGTCCCGATCCCGCCAGGACAATTTCTTTTCTGTTCTTTGCTTCTCTCCTTGTTTCTTGTGTTCCCTACTTCTAAAAGCTTCTGCGTTGAATTTTTCAAAAAATATCCTATCCGTTAACCACATGGAAAAACATAATTTAAAAATCATCATTGTGCAGGATTAGATTTTTTTCCACATGTGTCACTTTGTATTTATCCATAAATTACCTGCCAGCTTGGTGTCCAGTTGCTGCCCAGTGAGGTCCTTCTGAAATTCCTCTGTCATCTTCACAATTTTTTGTTCTAAATAACTCTTTACCATCAGCAACATTTTTCATGTCATTATTCAAGCTCTTTACAGCTCATTACATCTGTTATAACTTCAGGATCATTTTCCTGAATGGTAATGCTTTGTTCAGGAACTATCATCATGGAATAAAGCAAGAACTGTTCTTCTTGTGTATATTTATCCACAGTGAATGTAATTTGCCATTATAGAAAATTATGTTGCTTTAAAAAACAGAAGATGCTTGTTTAAAACAGATTTTGGTAAGAAGCAAAGTTAAAATTAAACTACAATAATGAAAATGTTTTAAGACATGAAACTATGGTAAGTGTATTAACACCAGAACTTGCTATAATATCTGAGAATTTAAGTTCATGTAAATGAAATATAATATTTAAGAATGGTATTGCTTATTTACAAAATTTGAAAAAGAAAGAGCATAAAGCTCAAAAAGTCACCAGACAAGCACCTAAACCAAGTTTTTTGTCAAAATAATAAGACAGTTTTACAGCTATTTCATCTCAGCAGGAATTCAGTGGGGTTTTTGTTTTGGCATGTTCATCTAGTTCAGCTCAAAGACAAGTTAATTAAAAGCTGAAAAACTGTTTCAAAATAGGAAAAGCAAAGAGTGATTTTTCTGTACTAACACAGAAGTAGAAGTGGGATGTGAGGAGACCAGTCCTACTGGTTGCAATGTCGAACAGGACCTTGTGGTTAGTACTCCCCAGTTCAATTCACTCTCTATAGAAAATGTGTATGTTAATAAATGAGAAACTTTTTTTGAATAGCAATGACATTTCATTAAGAACTTATGATTCTACAACCAAAATATTTTTTAAAAGCTGCTATCGTGCTTCGTATCTGCATTTTTTGCCAAGTACAACTTGACCCCAATTGCCTAGGAAAAATGTCACAAGCAAATAACAAATCTTTAACTTATACTTAAAAATAGGAAATTATGAGCTACAATAAAAATCTACAATCCAGATGTACAAATACAGCTTATCACTGGTCCTCAGAAAGTAGGGGGTGTACCTCCATCTTTTATCAAGTTACAAAATGCCATATCCTTGTGGATGCCAGGCAATAACTATGACTTTTTTTTTTTTTGAGTTCAAGTAAAATATGCAAAGTATGATTAAAATTAATTCACTTCCATCTGCAGTTGGCAGAAGTTGTTGAAACTGGTGAGAATTGCAAGTGGCCAGAGTCAGTTCTTTAGGAGGGAGCTGTCGCTGTACGTCAGCATCCTTCAGTCAGCCGGCAGCTCAGTGCACAATTCTCCCTGGCTGATGAAATCAAAATAATCTCATGATCTTCCTTCCGAGTCTGTAAGCAGGATATCACAGCTAGAGAGTCACACATGATATCAGTCTATGGCAATGGGTTAAAATCAAGAGGAACAGCTGGGTGACTTGAGTAATATATTCTGGCTGAAGTCTTAATGCAATACAGCAGCTACTGCAGGTGAACCTTAACACTGGTAATAGAGGTCTCCTGATGGGGAACGAACCAGGATTCCCTTCTTGATAATGCCTCTAACACCCTGGGCTTGTGTGAGTTTTCATTTTCAGGGACTCTGTAGCAATGTGCAAGCAGCCATTGGATGCCACAGCTTCCTCGGGGTGAGATCTGGCACCGAGAACATCCCTAATTCCAGCAGACTCCTTGTGGGCTCTTTCAGCGCCGAGCCAGGCCACGCCAGCGCAAACCCGCACAGCTCCATGGGCTGCAAAGGAGGCCAGTTAGCAGCAACCATGGACTGAGCGTTGTTTATGCATATGTGTGTGTTCTACCTCTAACATAAAAGAAAGGTGGTAATTGTTCACATTGGTAATGGCCTCTCTTCTTCATCTTCCCCCTCTGAGGTATGAATTAGTTTTCTTGCTTCTTCTCTGATGAGCTAAACAGGGTGGCCTTCTCAGAGGAGGATTCAATTAACATGCAAATATCAGATTGTATAGAGAATAGCTGACACCTCTGTCTAGACCTTTGTGAACTTAATTCATAAAGCATTGTAAGCAAAATAATTGCTTCTTTTCCGAGGCTGTAATTGCTGAGTACATTATACTCGGTGTTCGGGAAGAAATTATCACTGCGGTATCAGACAAAAAAATCAGGAACTAATAGGAAACACACGATTTTACGTCAGGGAAATACAAAACAAGGTCATGTGATTTCTGCTCATAATTGTGATAATGTAAGACCTAATTCCGCAAGACCATGAAATTCACCCAGGAAACAGGAGCCCCGATCAGGAGGGTAATTCAGGAGTGGGCTCCTATTAAAATAACAATTCTGAATAACATTCCTAACTAGATTTGAGTTAGGATAACAAAGCGCTGCAGTAAGTGTTTGGGTAAGACACACATTAGATTCAACCATAGGATGCAAACATAGACAATGACATTTAAAAGTTTCGGAGTCAGCTGCCTCGCTTCTATCACGTGAGCTTTTTAAAGCAAATTATAACAGACAACCCGATTAGGGAGATAGTATCTCAGTTGCTGATTTCAGGCAGAATTTGGGAGTAGATACTCTCACTCCAAATCAGTGATCTAGTAAAATTAAGTAGATTTCTTTTGAGTGTGGTATTTTTGTAGATGGACTAGATCAAGGAGATGGAGCTAGTCTTAAAAGGCAGACTAAAAATGTAAAAAGAAAAATAATAATTTTTTTAGCAAAGAAAATATGAGGGGAGGGTGTTTGAAGCTGAAATCTCCTGCACTAAACTTGCCTAAGAAAAATACCCATAATGGGGGTTATCAGCTTCAAAACAAGGCTCATGGTAGTGTTGCACCCTGAGCTATTGCAGTGCTCCCAGAACAACTCAGGCAGCCAGAACACTAGCAAAGCTGATTCTTTAAAATGCAACATCAAGAGAAGAAAAAAAGTCTCTCGATTTAGAGCAGGAGCAAGTAATAGCATGTGGTAAAGTATGAGGAAAGGACTAGCCTCCTGGCCAAGCTCTCCCTGCCTGGGTGGCTCAGAGCAGTTCAGAAAGCACTGTTCTTCCCTTGGGAGCTGCTCTCGCCGAGCACTGAAAGAGGAATTGTGCACCAAGCTGTGTAAGCACACGTGGGGAGTGGATGGGATCCTTGTGGCCAGCTGCAGCAGGAGGGTTGCTAGGAACACCTCCCCACGCACTGCTCTCCTGGCTGGTGGCAGGGAGGGGACCACTGTCAGCACAAGGACAGGCTGGCCAGATGGCACATCCCTTGTCCCTTGGTGAAGTGGTTCGCAAGGGCAGATAAAGGCCTCAGATGTCCCTGTCCACACCAAAGAAGACAATCTGCAACAGCAGCTGAGAGTCAGTAACTAATGCAGCTTGGGGCCCAGTACTTGTCTTAGTGCAAAGACATGTTCCATATTTCCACGTGAAGCCCTGATATGTAATGGCTGCATTTAGTTTGAAAGGAGATAGTAGGGCCTCTTTAACCATGCTTTTTAATGCAACTTGATCCTATTGATGGAAGAGTGCATCAGTTCGCCTTGGAGTAGGTGAAGGAGTAAGAAAGCTCTGGCACAGCTGCTGTATAACGGGAGGTGAGACCATCCCTTGGAGATTTTCATTGCTACTAGATTAATCTAGCTAGGCTCACTTGTGCCAGGCATTTATAAGTCTGTTTAAATGAAGAAAAGACATGCTCCTTTTTCAGGGTTTGCTGAATGCCGAGGCACTGCTTGCCTCTCCCTGCCCTTCACCCGCTGGTTGGTATCTGTCGGTATCTGCGTACAAAGCCACAG
This sequence comes from Porphyrio hochstetteri, assembly GCA_020800305.1. Classification (NCBI taxonomy): domain Eukaryota; kingdom Metazoa; phylum Chordata; class Aves; order Gruiformes; family Rallidae; genus Porphyrio; species Porphyrio hochstetteri. The sequence continues at coordinate 110,122,238 of CM036907.1, forward strand.
CCTTTAGACACTGGGACTGCAGCTTCTCACCCCATGGGACCTCAAATCAGGGCATCAGGGGAAACAGCAGTGTATGGGTGGTAGGATGTTACAGAAACTGTGGGAGAAAGAGATGTTAATATGATTGTGAGACATTCATCGTTGCACTCCTGAATTTCAGACACTAACACTTCTGTGTACACACACCTCTCTGTGCCTGGGATTATTGACAGAATTCTAATTTATATGTTAAATACTATGTGCTCACAGTATTGGTGTCCTAGTTCAGCAATCTTATCTTTCTTTACCAGCTCAAAGAACAAAGAATATTTTTTGCTGGCATCGGCATTATTTGTAAGATGTTCTCCCTATTCATCACAATAATGTTGTTTCTTCTCCCCTTCCATGTGCATATGCAACATATCAGCCGGATTTCACCATTTTCTTTCTCTTATTGTTCAAGATTAAATTTCTCAGAATTGTATTTTCTCTTCCAAGTAAGACTGACCGTGCAGTCTGATATTGCTTCCTTTCTCAGAGTATTAGATTTCTCAACAGATAAAATATGGACACTATTAGGCGGCATTGACTTTTTTAAAGCTGTGAGTAGTGACTGATCAAATCAGTAACACAGAGCATTTTAAGCAACCTTTCATCCTAATAATTCTTTGGCTTAGTCTGATACGGAAATTAATTTTACATAATGGGAGAAGATACATTTATGGAGTCTTGAAAGAGCATATCTTCTCCTGAGTTATTGAGAAGAGCAGCTCTATTTTCCTTTTGAAGTTTGTATCATTCTTTGTGGTAAATGACTAAAGATGCTTTTTGACTCTGTGTGTTAAAATTTTGTGCAGTGGAGGATCTGGCTAATCCACCGTATAGTTATTACAGTCACACTGTGCGAGTTTTGTAACTGTGCGGGTCTGCAAGAGGCAATCTGTAGCTGATGCTGCTCGGCTATTTGAAGGTGGGTATTTGCAGGGGTTTATTCTCTGAGACAGTAACACTGTGACTTACGGCAGTGAGATCAGTAAAGATGAAGCCAGGAAGGTGGAGTGGCAAAGGGGTCCCTGCAGTGCTGGAGTCTGTGGCTTGGGATGAGAGTGATGGGATGAAACTACCTTGCCCAGGGGCTGTTGTGTAGGTAGGTTCAGAGCCAGCTTGGGTGCATGCATGGGGTGCATGGTCCAGCAGCTTGTGATCTACAAGGAGGAAGGTTTACATGAAAAGCCGAAACAACATCTAGCAGATCCCTAAGCCTCTGAAAAGGAGCTGCAGATAGTAAGTGGAGGACAGAGCTCCCACTCTTGTTCAGAGTCAAATGTCTTGGTCTGCATGTGCGAAAGAGGACTGGGGTGGGAAGGAGAACCTGCAGCAGTAGGGCCAAGACGGGATGGGAGCCAGAGAATGCAGCTATTGCTGTCACTGAAGTGGGAGCGGCGGTGCCTGCTGCTGTGAAGAGTGGAGGTGGAAAGACAGAACTGGGGAGAAGCTGTGCTGGTGATAGAGAATTTACAGTTGTACCGCTCAAAGGACAAAGCTTGGGACTTTGCTGTGTTGCATGCTAAGTAAACACGTAATTGCCATCAGCAAATGAGAGCAAATGTCAGCTTTGCTTTGAGGTGAGAACCCCTTTCTAATTAAGGATAAAGGAAAGCCCATGACAGGCCCAAATTACTTGGAAATGTCACGTTCTGCTCCACGGTACAGGGTAACATAGACACCTACTTTTTCGGGTAATTGAGAACGGGATTCCTGCGGTATAATACATGACCATGAAAGGTCTTACCTCAGGTTGCAATTCAATCTTGCATGCTTTGTCTTTCAGAAGCTCAAACTGAGTATTTTGCAGGGGCTCTAGATGACTGCTGGCAACAAAACTTGACATTTTTCTGGCACTTAATGAGATAAAGCTTGTTTATTCTTTAATTTTTTATGTTGCTAAACATGAAGACTATTACAGGTAACTTGTATTTCATCAAGGCTTGCCTCTTCTCTGTGCTTCTGGTCACTTGGAGGAGAAGAACATTTAAACTTGCACAGCTGTGTAGGCTTAGAGTCACTAAACAATTTCCATTCTCCAGTCAGAATCATAGAATTACAGAATCATTTTGGTTTTAAGACCTTTAAGATCAACTCCAACCATCAGTGCCATTTTAGTTGCTTTTGCCTTTTCAAATAATATTGAATCCAAGAGAATTACGTATTATGCTGCCTATCCCAGAGCTTGGTGGCTTTGCAAGCTTCAGAAATCTGATCCAGCAAATTTGGAGAAAGTCTGACACAAGCCATTTTAATTTCCTTAAGAACTCTCAGAGCTCTTTAGCCCAAACTGCAGTGCCTCATTTGTGAGCAGGTTTTGAAACTCAGTAGGAGGGTTTGATTTGCAATTGGATCAGTTTTCAGTTTTTCCTCTCACCCAAATCTTGCCAAGATACAAACCTCAGAAAAAAAAAAATCACTATTTCACATACACTTTAGAGATTCGGCAGCACACGTAAGTTTTTGGATTATTTCACCTCTCAACCCATGGCTCCAGCCCAGCATAGTCTCTGGAGCTCCTCCTTTGTAATTGGGCATTGGAGCCAAGCGCGAAGAAATGCTACACTTGCAGTTGAAGCATATGGATGCATAAGGCAGAGCTGCGAGAAGCAGGTGAGGATGAGGCAGACTAGTGAGTGGGGAACAGATGTAAAGATAGACAAGGGTAATCTGGGTGGTAGGAATAGGAGCAGGGTGAGAAGCACAGGAAGGAGTTGGGATACGAATCAAGAGAAGATGGTGTGGAGACAGATGGGTCTGTAACTAACATATGACCTTCTAAGGTCAACTTCAGGATGAGTGGGTTTCTTTACCATCTTCCTCAACAAATGGACTAGAAATAATGGCAAGTGAAATGTGAGTGTCTTCCTACACAGAAGGCAAGACTTTGCTGTCTCTGCTCCACTAGCTTAGTTTGAAGGGGTTCGTGGATTGAAGCAGCCCAGTTTAGGTAATGACTGCTTTGGGGTGGATCATAAAGTCACTTGAAGTACCCCATATGCACAAGAGAGAACAGGACAGTGCATTAGAGGAAAGCAGAAAAACATTGAGACATTTCAGTGGAAAGCCTCCTCAGCCACTGCTGCAAAAAAAGGCCACTTCTGAGGAACACGTCCACAGTGTTAAGCAGACTAGTCTCTAGTGATAGTGTGTTTGAATAATACTGTCAAAATGCTGGCAGATGTGTTTCAGAAGACTAATAACTTCTATAGTACCAGCCAAGGACTGAACTGCTTTGCCAAGCTTCATCGAGACAACTGGGACAGATTGGCAGAGCACATCATACTGCAGGATGCGTGGTACTTCCTTCAGGGGAGAGAAGTACAGGAGAGAGGAGATATTGAACTTATCTTTTGTACTAACATTGGCTGCAGAAAATAAAGAGCTCTGTGTGTCTCCATGCCAAAGCTGAGGTGGTCCATTCATATCTGCACCGCGAAATGTAGTACTTCTTTGCCTTCTAGGTTAAGGGTCTGCTTATCTCAGACAGGAGAGACAACTTGAATGGCAATGAAAGGGCTGTAAAGGGTTGTCAGCATTTGATCAGGGTTGATTTGGAGATGCAATGAATGGACCAGGCAGGTACTAAGCTTAGCGGGTAGCCAGGGGTGTTGATCACAGGAAAATGGCAGTCTTGCAGCCTGAGCACAGGCTGGGTGTGATTCCTTGTCTGGGAGCAGAAGTAGTGAAAGACTGGGAAAGAAGTGAGGGATGCAGCTGAGTCATGAAGGCAGGAGGCGGGGAGTGTGTGTGGGGTGCTTTGTGCTTCCATTCAGAGCCAGGGAGATGTGAGCAGCAGTGTTTCAGTTGTGAATGACTGATGCAGGCTTGTTTCGAATGAGCAGCCTCAAGTCTCTGCAAAATATTTGTTGGAGGTAACATTTGCAAGAGCAATATATTTCCAATACAAGATTAGCACTCTTGAATCCAGCTGAGGAGGCTTTTGTGAAAGATGGTTTGTCTTGCAGGGAGCCGAGGGGTACAACCTTGTTGGGGCCTGGGGGCCAGGAGACCACCTAGCAGTCTGGGCAGGTCCCCGGAGCAGCTGTGCAAGGGGCTGTGGCTCTCAGAACTGTCTGAAGGCAGTCATGGCATTAGTAGAGGGAAGGGACCTTGCCCTGTGCTCCCAGTCGCATCCGGAGTTTGATGACCTTAGTGGCATGCAAAATGAATGATCCCGTGGATGCTGAGTGGTTGTTTGTAGAGCTACTAGAAAATAATAGTGAATTTGCAAGAGTAAACTCAAATAATTGAATTTACTCATTTGGAAATTCTTCCTGAAGCCTTGTTTGACTTCTGCATGCCTTTACCATATCCTGTACGTGTCAGGAGAAATTCTATATGCAGGTCATGAAGCAGACTTTTGGATGGCCTCGCAGGGAAATGTGGGGATATTTAAAACAAGACTGAAAAAATACTCTCTAAGGCAAAGTTTTTCTGGCAGAGATGGCCTAAATGGCCCTTTTTGATCACCAGATCAACACAAAAAAGTGTGTCAGAGCCTAACTTCTAAATCAGTAGGATTCAAAACTCTCAAATATTTGATTTAGCAGAAATATACAATTTAACTATTTAATAGTTAATTTAATATTGACAATACTTAGACTGAGTGCAAAATGAGCCAGAGGTCTATGGCCATGTCCCCTGCAGCCTTGGTCCCCAGGCTTGGACTAAGCTCAGGGTTTCCCTTCTGTGGACTGAAGGGATAAGTTGGCATGTACTCAGATCCTAAACCTGGACTTGGGCAATATCTGGTTCACTCTACATCCAACAGAGCCTAGGAGACATCGGGTGTGCCACAACAGGATTTTTCTTGCCTTGCAAAAGTCTTCACAAAAGAAACTAGCCTTGAGGCATACTTTCAGCAGAGAAATGATGTGCTTAACATCCAAAGAGGTCAGGGGTCATGCACTTTCCCAGAAAAGCAGTTTTCAAGGGACAGCCTTTTCTGTCAGCGTTAATGGTTTACCTCGGGAATATGATTCTACAACTCTACTCAGGTTCTTCATACAAGTAACAGAAAATAAATTGTGAGCTTTGGGGTCTGAATCAGGGCAGGTAGGTAATGTCTGAGAGGGACTGCAAACCAGTCCTGGTGCTGGCTGCATCCTATTTCTAGAAATGCTGGTTTCAGTGCTGCTGCCATCGACATCGTACAGGCCTGTTGCAGCAGCATTGTGTATCCAGAAGAAAAAAAGAACAGGGGGGAAAAAAAAAGGAAAAAAGAAAATCATTGATTTGGAGCTGAAATTTACTTTTCCCTTTTCTTTTAGGCTCATGGTTTTTGTATTATTCATTTAATTCTATGGTCACTTTTCAGGAGCTCCTGCAGGGGATTTTGCGTCCTCCTCTTTCCTGGGAAGAAGGTTATACAGGGAGTTTCCAGCTGTGTTCAAGTACTGTGCAAATATGAACTTTAAAAAAAAATATGAATCTGTCTTTTTAAAAGGTGAGAGTCGGACATCTTTGCACAGAGTTGCAGGAAATGATGGATGAAGTTTGGAAGCTTGTTACGAACATGAATAGTTCTGCTGCCTGATCTATTTGTTTTATACTTAATTGCGGCTTAGCTTTAAATGAAGCTAAATGCCAGAGCTGTCAATCTAGTGCAGAAATGGTACCAAACCTGGGAATCTGGCTGCAGACCTCACGTTGCTCAAGGCAACCTGCATTTTTAGTCAGAGGAAAAGGTAGCCCATCTTGCTTTTCCTACAACACACACAGCCAGCCATTTGGGTGATGTATATGCTGCCGTCTACTGCAAGTGTTGGTGATATGTTCCATGTAGAAAATGCCATCAGTGTGACAGATACTTGCTGCAAACACATTGAAATGGAAAGCCTGCTGCAATTCGAATAGAAATATCCTGGTTGATTCTCAGCTATGTTGAATTAAGGAAGGAAGAATACATCAAATGGTTTTTCTCTAAGCGCAGTTAACTCCACGAGAACAGGACACAGCTGTGAGTCCCTTAAAGGCAGTAGAGTACACATTCTCTGCCAAGTTAGAAGGCAATTATTCTTCATAAATCTGTCTTTTTAAATTCAAGCAGATCGATTGCCTCGTCCATCCTTTCCCTGTGCAAGCTCCCGGAAAGGCTCTTTTAGCACCACCTACGACTAAGCACCCCGCTTATCAGAAGAGCCACACCATGGAGGGGATGAAAACCCTGTCAACCCTGCTATAATGGTGGATGTTAAGGTACGTTCAGAGTTTTAATGCTTTATCCAAGAAGTTTCTGTGCTGTTTTTAAACATTATCTTGACTCTAGATATCTCACCTCCATGCAAAGAAACAGGACACTCCTGAACATTCATTGTCTAGCTAATAGGCAGAAGAGTGTTGCAAGAAGGCAGGATAGTTTCCTCACGTATACTGTCACGGTTGCATCAGCATCGGGTTTCCAGAGCTGTGCTAAATTGGCTTGGTTACAAGACAGTCATCTCTTAATAGCCCTGTTCTGCCAAATCACCCTGGCTCTGAAAGTCAAAATGGCTTCTGCCCTTTCTGGTGACCTGTAATCACGGCTAGGTGCTCAGCAGCTACACTGAAGGCAAAGAGTGCCCGGAGCAATTGTGGGCGAAGCCTAAGTGCAAACACGTGGGACATCGGGGAGGCTGGGTTCAGGGCTTTCAGGTGAGTAACACACTAACCTTGATTCTTTTTTGGTTGGTTGGCTGAGTTTGTTGTTTGGGTTTGTTTTGTGGGGGTTTTGGGGCCGGGTGTTTTTTGGTTGGTTTGTTGGTTGGGGTTTTTTTTTGTTTGGTTGGGTTTTTTATCAGATATGGATAATGCTTTGCAGTCCTTGTGAAGTTATTTTTGAAACTGTGCTGATTAGACCCATTACTGCTATGGTATGTCTTCTGTGGCTGACATTTGGTAGATTTACTAAGGCCCTAAAAAAACAACAAACGCTATGAGAAAAAGAGAGCAGTTGGCATAAATTGTCCTCTCCCATGCTGCAGTGGCACAGAAATGAAAGAATGAGTGTTCATTTATTTATTTTTTTTTAAGACCATAGTGGTACATGTACCTTGTTTGCTTTCTGTTGTAATGAAACAAAGGAGGTAAATGTGATGTTTGTCCTTATCAGCCAGTCCAGAACCCAGCAGGAGAGGTGAGCCAAGGAGAGCAGAGGGATAGGATGTGGTGTGGAACAGACCCAGCAGCAAGTCCTGGATCAGCTCTTGTTGGCACTGGGTGGGAATGGGCAGGCAGGGAACATACACTAATTGTTACCCACTGAAGTCCATTGGGAAAGTGAGCTCTAGGTATGAAGAAGTATGGGAAATTCTGTCCCACTGCAGTATGCCCCAGTATGGCTAACTGCAAAGTTAGGTGAGGTTGCCCACGGCCTCATCCCATTGAGTTTTGAAACTCTAGGATAGAGACATCGCAGCTTCCCTGGGTAACTTCTTCCAGGGCTTGACTGCCCACCTTCATGATGAAAAGTTCTTCCTCTTGTTCTAACTGAAATTTCTCTTGCTGCATCTGCGACCGCTGCCCCTTGTCCTCTCACTCTGCAGAGTCTGGCTTTGTCCTTCTCTGTCACCCACCATGCTGTTAGGCAGCGGGAGGCACTGCTGCTTCTCCCAAAAATAGCAAATGAAGGAACTAGAACTGAGCCAACATATTCATAATCACTTCTGGGGGACTGAAAGGCCATGTGAATCTCAATTTGTGAATCATTTCTGCTACAAAAGCAGAAGGAATTCAGAAAAGTCAACAGCTCGGCATTGGCACTTCCAGGACAGGAATTTTAGTTTTCTTTCTTCACCTTGACTTGGAAGAGGCCTAGATATTGACAAGAGAGAGGAAAGGGATAAACAACGTGGAATCTGAAGTCCTGCTCTTATTTTAGCTCATCTATAATTTTTGTTGATATTTTAGTTCCACAAAAACTGGAGGGAAGAGCTTTGAGCATTACTTTCTCAGCTCCTGGAGACCGGACCACAGCTTGCTGTTGGCTTCATGGGGACTTTACTCCCATGGTGGTGGGGGGGTGTCACTGGGCTTAGGCAAGAGGGCTTCCACTTTCTTCCAGCATCTAGACTGTGGTGCTGGCCAGTAAGAGCTGTATTTTTAAATGCTGAAAATGTGGGAAACTGCAGCTGTGAATCCTCTGATAAATCACAGGAAAACAGGGCTAGAAAGATTCACAAGGGCTCATTTAATCTTTTTCTCCAGCCTCAAGGCAGGTTGTACCACTTTATCATCTCTAACCACCACTTGTCTGACGTGTTTGTAGTATGATGGAAATTTCAAACCCCCCCAGCATTCCAGTCCAGCCGTTTGCTGCCCTTACCTGCAGATAATATTTTTTTCCCAGGCATGCGCTGACTCTTCGTTGCTTTAGTTGCTCATCGCTCCTGTTCACTGCAAAACATCCCCCCTCCATTTAAGACATTCTGCATAGCTGGAGGATTACGTTTCCCTCCGGGCTTCACATATTTAGGCTAAACCCCAATTCAGTCAGCGGCTGCTCTTAGGGTGTTTTCCACCTCCCTGCTCAGCAGCCGGGCTCTCCACAAGGGCTGCTCCTCACACCACAGCACATCCCTCTGCCTGGTGTGGAAGGGTAATTTCCACTGTATGGGCTCTGCTCCTCCTTTATCTACCGCAGAACATCTGTCTTCACAAAAAAACCATGACACTCTTGATTCATGTTCACTCTGCAATCCACAACCACCCCTCTCAGACCTTTTTTTTTGGCAGAACTGCTGCAGCTGAACCCAGGCTGTGTTTGCACAGCTGATTGTTCCCATCTACCTCACTCTGCTGAGGTCTCTGCTGAGCCGCATCCTTCTTTCCAGGCCTTTTCCCCACCTTGTCAGCGTTGCTTTGCCCTCCTCTGTGCCTGCAGCTCCCACTTGCTTTGCCTTGTCTGTAAGATAATAAGCATACTCCCCATTTCTTCATCATCTATACCCTTACCACATGCTTTTCTCTTCAATTGACCCTAATGTTTTTGGACACAAGGGAAATACGTGATGCTTTACCTGCCACCTGCTTAAGAGCTCGAAAGAGATGAGTCTCATAGAGGTGGCCTTTTGTTCCCCTGTGGCAAGAACCCCACAGCAGGGCCAGATGCATTTTTGACTGATTCAGTAATCCTTGCTTCCTCTCTCCAGTTGCTTTGCATCTTGCTGAATGGCTCCTGCACTTACAAATGAAGGGTAGGATATCTGCGTATAATACATGCCTCCTCTTATGCACATTTCAAGTTCAAAGAATGGCATGGGCTTATAGGAGAGGGATCCTCCCTTTGAAGGATGCCAACGCTCTTAATAAATGAGGTCTACAGAAAATAATGGCTCCCAGCAATGAAATGAGCGCTCATTTGACAGCATGCTATGGCTGTACCCAGTAACTTCGTACCATAAACAACAAAGGCTGTAACAGGGAGCTCACAGAAACATGAGCTGCCACAGGACAGGCCCCTCTGCCATTCTGCATGTGTCTTTGGCCAGGAGGTGTGACTGGAAGTGCCTGGTCCTTTACCACCAGGAGTCACGCTGAACCAGGGCAGTGGCCATTAATATCTCTCCTGGAGCAGTGATAATCTGCTTGTCAGTCTTTGAGCACCCTGCCACTTCCTGCTTGCATAAAGCTGGATTCTTAAGTGATCTGTTATTAAAAAAAAAAAAAAAAGGCAATAAACTTCCACCTATGTGCAGGTATCCTCATTTTTCCAGAAAGCAACATGCAAAGCCCAGGACTATCCTGGAGACCCCTGTGCAGAGCCTTGGGGAGCCCACTGAGATGCTGATGGCAGTAGGTTGCATGGTACCAGCCATAAACTGCTCACCCAACATTGGCTCCTTCAGTATTCAGTTAAAACCTACCCAGTATGCAGCCTGACTATATGTCACATCCCCCTTCCTGACCGTGTTGCAAATTAAACAAGCAGTCCCAAGGATTCAATACTTTAAACCAAACACTGTAGTGGCTGGCTTAAACAACTGGGAAACTGGAAGAAACTGGAAGAAAACATCTCTGTTTACTTGCTGATGACTCAGGGATCAGGGTTAACGTTTGCCAACTTGCTGTGAAAAATACTGTTGTGGTTATAGCCCCAGCTGGCAATGGGGTGCTTTTGCCACTCATTCCCAGTCAGACTCACTTCAGCCTCCAGTACAGTTTGCTGTTGGGATCCCCCTGTCACTCCAGGAATACAGATGGGTTCTGCCCCTTCATGGCTCAATGGCATTATGGTGTGCTGTGCCCCGGTGTCTGCTAGAGCCTTGTGCTCTGTGGGTCTGACGTCCAGGCCACCAGATTCACACAGTCCAATAAAGCCAGATGTCACTCTCCTCCAACTGACTTGAGGCAGGGCCTTTCTATTCCTGCTCATCGTATTCATTACTCTCTTCTTGTCAAAATTACTTAGAAGTCCCTTCAAGGGGATCATAAGTATGATCAGGCCTTCTACTCGCTCTGGGAGACTGCCCACTGGAAACCAGAGATGCATTTTTCCTGGAAGAATCCCCTTTTGTAATTGTTCTTTCTTGCAGCTCATGTACTCATGCCTGTAGGGTCAATGTAGGTTTTACATCCCACTTCCTCGTATCCTTTCCATGGCCACACATGTAAAACTATGGATGCCTCATTTTGTGTACCTTCCCCATCCTCTCTCTTGAGCAGAGGAACACTTACTCCTAACAGCTACGACACTGGTCTGTACAGGATGGGGACAGGACATGTTGTCTTTGAATTGCTGGACCTTCCAGAACAGTTGTCCACGCCTGAGATGAGGGAGGAAGATAGACTTTGTTTGTATTGCCAGTGTCAGTCAGCTACTTCATCCGGTGTTGGTGCCTCTTTGCCTTTCCAGTCCACTGCTGCCAGTGAGTTGGTGTACAATGATGCTACGCTCCATACAAACTTCTACCACGTAGGTCGTGTGTGTTGGACTTCATCAGGTAAAACTCGTGGGTTGGGATAAGGACCGTTTACTGGGGCAGCAAAGGGAGGGAGAAATAACAACAATACTTATAAAAGAATATACAAGGTGGTGCAATCTTCTCACTGCTCAGGACCCAATACCCAACCCATCCCCAAGCAGCAACTCCTCCTCCCCAACCAAATCCCCCCTTATAAATTGAGTATGAAATCTTTGCACGGAATATCCCTTTGGCTGGTTTGGGTCAGCCGTCCTGGCTGTGTCCCCTCCCAGCTCCTTGTGAAAATGAACTCTGTCTCAGTTGAAAACCAGGACAAATATAGACTAGAAATATAAGTGGTTTGAAAATTACAGGTCTGTGTTCACAAGCCACATGTGAATTCCAGCATCTGGAACCTTGAAAAAAAAGAAAGCCCTAATGTGAGAAGGTCTGCAAACAAATGGAGATTTGGTAGGACCAGTTGTGACACAGTAGATGTGATAGTGGAGGCAGGGTTAGGGGGAACAGCTCTACGGCTGAGGCAGGAATGCTAACCTGAAACAACTTCACTCCTTTCTTTTATGTTTTCTACATAAAGAGGTGCTATTTTAGATTTCTACTCACTTCATCAATCTAACTGCAGGGTCTGCTTTCTCTCCCTGGGCTGAATCCATCCTGGGAGGAGCTCTGTAGAAGACTGCAGTTCTGACGAGTATCAATTTGGCCCACTGTGCTTAGTTGTCCTACTAATGCATCTTTGGTCCAAGTGTTCTCCTGATTTGTACTATAATTATCCTAAAACTAGATTATTCTAAATTTCATTCCCTTGTAGCTTTTTATAGTTCTGGGAATTAATTATTCAGAGCTGTGGAAGTTCTCAGCAGTGCTTTTGCCCAGCTTTTATGGACATGGGTACATTTGGCTCATGCAGAGAGCTGGGTATGCTGGCCCTTCAGATGGGGACGAGGGAATTAGTTTGGCTAAATGTTAAACACACTGGGTTCAGTGTTTTCTTCTCTGATACCACCTCCTTGAATCTTTTGAAGAGCTGATAATCCCTGAGCCTAGTAATGTCTATATTCTCTCCTTGGCATTCATAGGTTTTAAAGTAACCCTTTACCTGTCACAGGTTGATGCCACCTGTAGCATCATGGCTCAGGAGGGTTTGCAATGAGCATGGGGACCAGTGTGGCTGCAGAACTGGGCACTGCCAGAAACATCCCCACATTCTGGCAAGGATAGGAATAAAGTGGAGCAGGGGTGCAGTGGGGATGCTGAAGGAGACAGACTTCTAGCCTGGAACCAGAAGCTGGGGAGAAGTTAGCAATGTCAGTTAGATGATTGAGAGAGTCTGGACATGCAGTTGGGGATGGCTGGGCTCTGGGGGACATGCTGGATGCTGGATGTATCCTTCCAGCCCTAAGGCTTTGTTTGAATTTCACTTGAGTTGGAAGTTGAGGCATGTTTGGAGGGCATGGAGGCATCAAAGCATGGGCCTACGAGGCTGCTGCCAGCAGAGCTCCTCTGACTCTCTTGTCTGAGGACAGAGTGGTCTCCACTGCAGGCATGTCAGGAGCACCTCCCGTGTTGAGGTGTTGCTCCCTCTCTCACCAGCCTTGCCCCACTTCCCTGGAGGAGTTGGAGACACTTCTTTCATTGAGCTCTTTCGCTGGAGGTTGGTTGCTTCTCTCATGCTGAGGGTTTCCATTGCATGGAGTGCTAGTGAAGGGTCCACACTGCAGCTGCTGGGCTCCGAGCAGGACCCCAGTTCCTCTGCAGAGGCAGTACAGCAGTGGAAAATGAGACTGAGCCTCTCCTGCCTCCCACATCCTCGTTTGGGTAAGTGCACTTTAATAAGCGATGATACATGAGGGAGACAGGAGATGAAGCAACGTTCAAATTAAGTATCTGCAGAGCTGCTGAGAAGGTAAATATGAGCTCCCAGACTTGGGAGATTTTTTCAGTCCCTTCTTCCACAGCAACAGTTTTGAGTTATAATTTAAAAACAAAGAAATCACTGCAGCATCTTTTTTTCCCCCCAAATCCCACCACCTTTGACGTCCACCTTCACAGCCCCCTGCACTTTCTGGCATTGCAAAACCCAGGAAGGGTTAGCTGGACCCTACTGTGAATGGGGGCTGGGTTCCCCCTGGGTCGCCCCCATGCACATCGTTGCATCAGGCACAGGGATGCTGTTCCCATGCTGCCAATCCACCAGGAAGGTGATGGACTGATGTCTGCATGACAGCATCAGCCCTCCTGCTACAGATCACCCTTTAACAGAAGCAAAATGCAATAGGTGTGGGGTCTTTTCTCAGGGATGGAGGCTTCAGCACACTGCCCCACTTCCCTCTCCCATCAGTTTGAACTGGGTGGGGGTGCTGTGGGTGCACGTCTGCTCCACCCCTGTGTGTATTTCTGCTCCCATGATCGGGAAGTGCTGTTCACAGCAGTGTACTTTGTACTGCTGCCCATCCATGGGAATCTGAACAGATCCTTTAGGCTGAGCATCCTCTTCCCTGCTGGCAAGGACGCAGGCTTCAGACTGAAAGCGGGTGGGATGCTGAACACAAATATTACATGCATCAGGAGGATAAATGAAGGTTTACTGAAGAATAAGGTAACCTTACATTTCAGAATTGTTGTTTCTTAAGTGCTTGATGTCCTCTGTGCCCCATATGACAGTTTTTTGCTTGCTTTTGTAAATAATACGGTATTTAATTATTGGACAAAGCGTGTTCCGTAGTGAAATGTGGCTTCTAATGCATTTTTAACTCATAAATACCAAGTATTCACATGCCCTTTGCTACAATTTCACTTTAATAATGATTTTGGTGTTTCAGTATGAGTCAGGCAACAACACAGGAATTGCTGAAGAAATTTCGCTGAAAACCTCTCTGAAAAACCAGTTATGAGTCAGAGGAAACACGAACGAATTTTACTGGTTCAGGCCTGGCTTGGTTGGATCTGTAATTTCAGAAACCAAATTCCACATCTGGAACTGTCTACAGTTTGGCTATTAATAGGATGTCTGTATTTTCATTTCAACACCACAACCAAGGGATGGGACCTGCCTCGGGGAAGGCAGCAGTCGCCAGCACCCACCGCTGCCTGGAGGAGAGGACCCTGCTAGAACAGGAGATTTCCTGCAGAGATGACTCAGAAAAAAAATTACTTTTTCAATGGAAAAATGCATTGCCAGTGGGAAAAAATACCATAAAGAGAAGAAGCCAGGAGAAGAAAAAACTGGAAGACCCCAAAGGTTCCAGAGTCCCTACTTTTTGCTTGCTGCTCCTGCTAGAGTAACTTGTTTGCCTACCTTTTTGTTACCAAAACCTAAATTTCACACATCATTAAGGGCTGGTGGTTCCCAACAGGAGCCCAAAGCAAAGGGGTAGTTGTGTTCCTCTCAGGAGTTCAGGTGTGGAAGGGCAGAAACATGCTCTTTATGTGGTAGAGGCCAAACTGTACATTAATTAAGCAGTGCTGAAAATCTACTTTATGCTAAAGGTGACCCTGCCTGGCACTTTTTAGGAATTCATCTAGTTTAGGAACTCAATGGGTGCCCTTTATTGCTTCTTAATCTCTGTCAGCATGAAGGGATGTCTCTAAAGGTCTCCATTAGACAGAATTAATGTAATTCCAATACCCCCAGCATGGACTAAGTAACTGAATTTCTCTTACTTGTCTGGATATCATTTTATATAAAACAGGACACCCGGTATCATGATAATATGAAAGATCTGGCAGTGTTTGCATGGCAATCTGAGCGCAGAGCAGCTGCTGTGCCACTGTTTGCCTTTGAACGCTGTCGGGTGTATCAGCTGAGAGCGGTCACACCGGTGGGTGCCATGAGCACCAGGTACCTTGCTGTGGGATGCTGATGAAAACATGATGTCATGTGTTATCCAGGATCCTGCTAGCGGGCTCTTTTATTGCAGTTTTGTCTGTTTGGAGAGGGGGGATAGTCGCTGCTTGAAGCAAAGGGCCTCGCGGTTTGTGCTGCAATAAAACACAATTATACATCCCTGAAGATGGCAATTGCTTGTATTTGCAAAGTCGCTGCTCGTCTCTGTTACTTTCATAAAAACCTGAATGTTTTGGTAGTGCTATGGCAAAGGTAAGGCAGGATGCCTGGCGGGGCTAGAAAGTAATCTACCCTTCAAAAAAGTCCTCCTGTGTCAGCAAGAGCCCTCTACGTTTTCCTGTGATACCCCTATCAGATGAGCAGCACTAGCTGCTGATGCAGCTTCTAGGGAGACGCTGCTCCAGGCCCACCATGTCCGTGGGTCCTTCTGTCTTCCCCTCCTCCTGCACCTGTTGGGTCAGGCACTGAGCCTTCATTGCTGCCCATCCCAGCTAAGCCTGTCCCAGCTAAGCCTGGCACCCAGCGGCTCAGAGGCCACAGCAGCTCAGAGGCTGCAGGCTGCCATGGCTTTGTGGGATCATACGCTGACATCTCCATCCAACAGGAACAGGTGCAGATTTTTCAGGCAAAGGCCTGCGAGTGAAACATCTGTGTGCCTGAATGATCAGAGGGCTGGAGCACCTCTCCTGTGAAGACAGGCTGAGAGAGTTGGGCTTGTTCAGCCTGGAGAAGAGAAGGCTGTGGGGACACCTCATTGCAGCCCTCTGGTGCCTGAAGGGGCCGACAGGAAAGCTGGAGAGGGACTGGTTATCGGGGGGACAAGGGGTGATGGCTTTAAACTAAAATATTGAGACTAGATAAAAGGAAGAGTTTTTTTACAATGAGGGTGGTGAGGCCCTGGCACAGGCTGTCCAGAGAAGCTGTGGCTGCCCCCTCCCTGGCAGTGCCCAAGGCCAGGTTGGATGGGGCTTTGGGCACCCTGGGCTAGTGGAGGGTGTCCCTGCCCATGGCAAGGGGCTTGGACTAGATGACCTTTAAAGGTCCCTTTCAACCCAAACTGTTCTGTGATTTCATTGTATTTCACTCCTTGAAATCAAAGCTCAAGGCAGCAGATTTGTGACATTTCTGCAACAGCATGGAGGATCTGGTGATTATCTCAACACGTAATCAATACCACCATTTAATTATTAGTGTTCATTTGTCAAATGCCCAACAATGTGATTACCCTATTTAAGGATTTTCTCCAGGCATAAACCAACCTTTTTAAGATTGCTAACTTTTTTCTTATTGAAAGTCTTGTTAATTAATACTTTTATTGTCCTCCCCTGTGATTTGCTTTCTCTTAATTATCAACAGGAGCAATACAAGAGTGCTCTATAGCCCGTAACAAAATTAATGTCTTCATCCAAATTGCACTGCATAATCTACATGGCTTCACCTTCAGGTACTGAGCAGAAGAGGCTGATCCCATGGGTCCTTTACCAGATCCTGTGATTTTGCAGTGGGCTTATGCTGATGGCAGCAACATGAGGACCAGGGTGTCCCAACAGGAAGGTTTGAGCCCTGGATAAGGGGTGCAGCTTAATGCAAAGCCCCTTAACCCCAGAGCACTGTGACAGTATCCCAATGCCAGTGTGTGGAGTGCCCCAGCTCTCGCAGGGCTGTGGGAGACATCCTGGAGTATGTAGGCTGGCAGAGCACTGAACTAGCATCTTATTGGCTCCAACATCCCAGAAAGTGCTGTAGAGTTTCTTTTCATTTTTTGTTCAGCCATATGAAAATAAGTGGCCTTAGCAAAAGAAAAAGTCACTGTGGAGAATTACTGGGTTTTACTGTATTATTTTTTATTGTCCTGGTTGTATAAAAATGCTTTTATTTTGTTTTGCTTTTTAAAGCATTTGTAATGCCAGGCTAAAACATTGATTTTCATCTAGACACACCAGTATTTTTCATTCTTAATTTCTGGCTTTTGCATTTTCCTATTTCTATTCTATTTCAGAATAGAAACAAGGAACTGCTGCATAGAAACACTTGAGTTTTCTTACGCCATTCCACCTCTCTTGGCAGAAATGGGTAATTTTGGACCACAAACCCAGAGTTCACTCCATTGCATCCCATAGACACGACAGCCTTTCGATGGCTCTGGGGATGTCTTCCATTGTGAACATTTCCTGTTAGTTTGTGCTCAGGCAAATCAAACCTACCATCTTGTCTGTTAAAACTGCTGATGCTGCCAGCGTGAAGAAATAGCCCAGATGGGAATGCCAAATCCAGGTGGGAATGCCATGGGATGACAGGTGGACACCCAAGGTCCTGCTGCTCTGCCCTGATAACAGGTATCCTTATCCATAAAGCCAGTGAGAAAAACGGGCTCTTGATAGCTGCAACTCAAAATCAGCATGTGCAGGCTGTCGAGCACAGGAAATTCATTTAAAAAAAAAGAGTTTTCATTAAAACACCCCCCACCCCACAATCCTTTTGATGATAAATCCCAGCAAACATTGTGGCAAACCCCAGAGTGCAAAACTACAGCAAAGCACCATGGAGTGAAACGAGGGTTTTTAATTTTCCCTATTTAGCAAGGCTTTTCCCTTTTTGTGTAAGAAGGTTTAACATTAAAATCTTAGCAAAGCATCTAACTTTAGTGGCTGGATTTCCATGTAATAAACTGGTAGACAACAGTAAATGAAATGAAAATGTGCTGGATTAATTCATAAATTCATCATCTCCTCCGTCAGGCCTAATTTTTTTTTAATATTTCCTCCTTCAGTCATTCTATTATGGGAGAGAAAAAAAAACCCACCACGCAGCCAAATTTCCTTTATGCTGCTTTAATCGTTGCTCTCTTTGACTTTGAAAAGGACACCAAGCGTTCTTATATATGTAAATGTACCTGATGGCTTCGGCTGTTCCTGTGCTCAGTCCCCCGCAGGCATCGGGGTATCCCTGGGGCCACGTTAATACAAACGTAGGTAGCAAAGTGCATTATGTTTCTTCTCTCCGTCCAGCTGTGCGGGCTCACATCTGCTCTTCTCAGCCTTACTGTCAATCATCACAGCTCTTACTATTCATTTTTTCCTCTCAGGGGAAGAAAGCACCCAAGACAATCTCCTGCTAAGAGCAGGAGTACAAATCAGCAAGGATGGAGTATTGCCACTATTTTTGTTCCTTTTTTTTTTAACACTTACCTGCTGTTACTGGCACAGCGGTGGGAATAGCGAGTAGGTTCAAGTTGGAAGAGCATGCAAAAACCCCGACATTAAATACTGTGTTTTAACTAAGTTCTCTGAGCACCCATTTGGGGGTCGGACTCGATTATCTCTTGAGGTCCCTTCCAACCCCTACAATTCTGTGATTCCCGCTTGCTCCACATTGTATTATTCAAACTAGACTCCGGAGGGTCCTACTAGATACCCCCTCCCACCTCTCCCCATACTCCAAGACCATTTAAAAGAGGCCAGGAAAGTGCAGCAGAAGATTGCTGCAGGAAACAGTCTTGCTTTGGCAGGAAAACGCCTTGTAAAAGCCTACCTGCTCTTTTCCACCTCCAGGCGACCGGCAAACCCCCTCTGTGTGTTTGTTTTGGTAGTATGGTAAATACGGGCTCTGCCCGTTCAGGTGATGTTGCTTGCCTGTACTGCAGGCGAGAGCAGTGCCTGCAGCTGGCATTTCCCAAGTTACGTTTATTTGCCTCCTGTGTCCAAGCTGGAAATGCAAAGGAAAGGAGCACAAAAAAGTGTTAAACCGATGCCGGCAAAGGTTCAAGTCCCAACATCTGGTAGCAAAAAAATGGGAGGCTTTATAGATTATCATGCAGGTTTTTATTACCGGAAGACATAACTTATCACGGAAAATAGTCCTGATAAACATTTTTCCCTCCTATTCCCCCAAGCACCTGCCATCCAGCTTGGCTTTATCACAGCACAATAACACCGGCTGCACCTCTCTGTTACTGTTCTCATTTGAATTTCTCTGAAGTGATTCCTCTGTGAGGGATTTCCAAAAGCAAGATGAAATAAAGAACTTACATCTTTCAAAATGCTGCTTTCTTCTGTCAAATGTAAGCTGTGAGGACGCTCAGTGATGGAGGGGGGGAGTGCTCCTCTGACTGCTCCCACAAAGTTGTCCTGCAAACCCTCCTTCCCAGGCTAAACTGCTGGCCAGCCCCTTCCACGTGAGGAGTGCCATCTGCTTCCAGGAGGGCAGTGTGGCCATGACCAGAACAACCGTGTCCCCAGCTCAAAGCCAGAAACTGTGCTTCTGCTGTCATCATCTGCAGCGTCAGCAAGTCCTGACTCTTCTGGGGAAGGCAGACCAAAACCTGTCCGACCCACGCAAGCTTTCCACCAGACCCCTGGCCTGAAAGCGGCTGGAGCAATTGGCCACCTTCAAGGACACTGCTGTCGACCAGCCCTTCCTGAAGGGAAGCGTTTTCCATCCCAACAACCATGACAGGTATCAGGAGACCAACAGGGAAGGAGTGGGTTGAATCCTTAATCCTTGCCAGCAGTTTCTTCCTTTGTTTTTTTTTTTTTGGTGCTGGGCTGTCCAAATCTAGCTGATGAACTGCTTGGAGCAGGTAAATAGCACTTTAATCTCTTCCTTGAGTTAATCATGCCAAACCACAGGAAGGCAGGTAATAATTCGAGATTAGCAATAGCCTTACAAAGCTCCCATTATTATGGCAGATATATAAAGAAGAGCAGTGTGTCACACACCTCAAATGCTTCAGTTTCCATCTAATCCCTTGGTGATTAAACTCCAGACAGCAGGAGGAATTTCGCACAGTATTTTTAAATTCAGCATAGCTGGAATGATCCCGATGAATCTAATTTAATCCCTCTTTGGTTCTCTCTCCCGACTCTGGAAACAGAATGAAAAGCAGAAAGAAAAATCAAACAAAAGGTGAGATGCCAGGGCAACTACGGATTTAAGATTGTGAAAACCCACGCTGGGTCATCATGGGAGTATTACAGACAGGCTTAATGAACATATGCCATCAAAAGAGCTTCAAATAAGACAGATACACCCAGTGGACCCAATCTTGCAAATGTGCCTACTTTCATAGGACATCAAGTTCTTGTAGTAGGACAGTCAAGTACACACTGAAGTGCATAATATGAGGTAGCAACTGTCTACACATGGATCTTAGCACACAAAGGCAGGGCATGACTGTCTTCATGTGGCATGTTCTCTGAAGAGGAGAGCAGAGCTGGGAGGCTGCAGAGTGGAAGCAGCAGCACTCACAAACTCTTTGTGGGAAAGAATCTGCAGCTTCTTTTCAGCTCAGACTGTCTTTGAGCAGCCAACAACTTTCTAAGGATATCCTTCCTTGTTTCCCAAGGGATTTCTGTAACTCAGCAATTGCTTGTTATCAAGCATTAGGACTCAAAGTCATCTGAAATCTTGGCAGTGTTTCTTTGGTTGGCTGTCTGTCTGGCTTGCACCCCCCTGTACCAGGTCGGAGCCGGAAGCACTGCTCGAAGAAAGGAGTTGGTGTAGACAATAGTGCTGCCGTGTTTGGTTCTTGCTGTGTGTTCCCCAATAACTGCTGAATCCAGAATTATTCTCTTTGTTTATGCAGTTGATCATGGGATCATATATAGAATATTGGAGAGCTTGAAGGGAGGAGGAGCCATGCATGAGCTCTTCTCAAGCAAGCACCTGCTGACCATAAAATGTCCCCAAGTCTCCCGGCACATGCAGCTCCTGACCGAAACGTTTGAGCACCGTGCAGCACAGGGACACCCAGACCAAGGGCAGGGCAGCCACCGAGCCCCACCAAACCAAGGGCATCCCTGCGAGGAACCACTGCAGCCTCCAGCAACGGCTGCAGGTGTCAGCTCACAACCTGTCCTCGGCAGGACGTGGGGCAATGCTGCGAAGAGGAAAACCTGCTGCTGTTGAGGCTATCAGGTGACAACTGCATTAAAAATCAAACTGGGATTGAGTGCCATAAACTGCCTCTGCCTGACAGATGTCAGCCCCGAGATCAGTAAATCACGGAGCAGGCCTCAAGTACATACTTGCTGTTCCTGGGTGGAGGGTGGTGTCGTCATCCATGCCACCGCCCTCCCTGGCAGGGCAGCCAGAGAGGCTCGGCTGGAGCTGCGGCCCCATCCCCACGGCCGCTGCGCTTACGTAGGCAGTGCTTGCTCACATAGGAAAGGGTTCACAGGGATATCAAGGGGATTACTCAATGTGTAATCATCTCCTGCAAGGAGAACCCAGCTTCCAGTATGTGAAGTTGGCAGCAGTGATGGTTGCATAGAGTTTTCCATTATATGTTCCTGGTTGAGATGCTTCTAGTTTCTAACTGTGCAGGTTCTTTAGTTTCCAAGTTTGCTCTTTCAAGTGGGACAACTTATTTTTTAATTTTTATTTTTATTTTAGGCTGGCAAAATGGTAGAACTATTTCTGAAAGGCCTGGGAGAAAATGGCTCTCATTGAGTAACATTTTCATCTCTTTGCACCAATGTATTCAGTTTCAATGTATTCATGCTTTGGAGTACATGCAAAAAGTTTGGATTTCTTTTTTCCCCGTCCTTATAAAAATCTGTTTGGCTTAGTACAGGGATAAGCACTGAAAAACCACTGCTTTGGGGCTGGTGAGATTTCCCTGTTTGTTCCAGCCTCTCCCTTGCCTCCAAGGCTTGTCCCTAAAATCTTTAAGTATCTTTTCCCTGGTGTAGTCTTGATTCCAGCTCGATTCGGTTCTTATCTCATGACTGCATCGAACGTGCTTGCTCGGTCCTATGAGGGGAGGCAGAGTGAAAGCTGCCGATAAGCCACGGTGGCATCTACATCAAATTCTCCGTGTATTTCTGTCTTAAAATTCTGCTGGGCAGAGGTTGGGGAGGGGAGAAATCCCAGCGGGAAGATTCACTTCTTTGTCTGTGCTGCAGGCTGTATTTCTGAGAAACGCTTCCAATTACCTCCCTCGGGAATCAGATTAGCATCAATCCCTAAATCCCCTCCATTTTGTGATGGGGTGCGCGGGTGAGCTGGGCAAGTTCGCGTCTCGCACAGAACGGCGAGCGCAGGTCTCCGCCCGGGCGGGACTACACCCGCCCATCCACCGGTTCAGGGGACCGAACCCAGCGGTACCTGCACCGCATTCACCTAGCGGCCTGGGGAAGGGGGCACTGCCGGGACGGGAGGGGGGCACCCCTGCGTCACCCTGCTCGGCAGCGAAGCGCGGGGTGTGCTGCGGGGCTTGCGCTCGCTTCCAGTGTCCGCTCCAGAGCTGCCACCGCCACCAGCCGCCACCACCGTCCTCCTTGCGCTCCCAAAACTTGCCACCTCCCGCCGCGCTCCGGGTGCGTGCAGGGCCTGCCGCCGCGGGAGTCCCGCTCCATCGTTTCCTTGTTCGCTTCGGCGTTACAAAAGGGGGGGGGGGGGGGAGAGAAAAATAAATAGAAAAAAAGAAAAATCCAAACTTTTTCTCACCACCTCTTCAAGCCCACGCCCGCGCCGCCGCGAAGGCCGGCAGCAAGCGCCGGTGGGGCGGGCGTTGTTCCCCCCCCGCGGGCGCGCAGCCCCGCGGAGCCGCCTCTCCGCGCTGCCCCCCCGGCCCCGCACTTCCTGCCCGCCGGCGGCGGCAGCGGCCCGGGGAGGCGGGCAGGGCGATACCAAGTGGCCCGGCTCGGCGGGAGAGCCGGCGGCAGGGGCGGGCGGGCTGTCCCTGCGCGGAGCTCGGCGCTGCGCACGCCGCGGGGCGGCCGCGGAACGGCGGCGCGGTGCGCTCCGCCCCTCCCGGCGCGCCCGCTGCCCCGCCGGGGAAGTTGAGCTCCGTCCTTCGCTCTCCCCGGTCCCTCGGCGACGGCTCCTTCCTCCCCCTCCCTCCAATGCGCCTCCCGCTCATTTCCTCTTTTCCTCCCCGCTCGCCGCCGCTCCGCAGGCGCGCGGCTCGCCCGGGCGCCGCCGCGGAGTTGTAGCTCCCAGAAAGCCGCCGCCGCCGCCTCTGCCAGGCCGCCGCGGGACCCCGCTCCGCCAGCCGGGTAAGAGGCTGGGGCTGCCCCGCTGCCGCCCGGGCGGCCGATACGCCGCCGCCCGCGGAAACTTCGGCGGGGCTGCGAGAGAACCGCGCTGCCCTCTCCCGCTCGGGGGCTGTAGAAGAGCGGAGATGGGGTGGGGGAAGCTTTCCGGCTTTTTTTTGGGGGAGAAAGGGGTAGTGAGGGGGGTGTGCGTGTGTATTTCTGGGGAGCGAGCGTTGGAAAGATCCCGGCTGGATTGCGGGCGCTCCGCGTATCCCTTCCAACCTTCGCGGAGTGGGGCGGGCGTCCCCTTCGCCGTCGGGGGACGCGGAGCGGATCCCCCCGTCCCCGCCGCCGCTGGGCTTGCGGTGGCAGTGCCTGCCTCGCCCCAAGCCGAGGGAGCGCCGGCGTTTGCCTAGCCCCGAGCCGGGGGAGCGCCGGCGTTGTCCCCTGCCCTCGGAAAATACACATGCGTGCCTATTTGTATGTCCTTCTCCCCATACATGTGTGTGTGTATACGTGCACATGTACGCGCCTGTATGCGCACATGCCGCCCGCGTGTGTGTTTTCGGGGGGGGTGAGTCTCGACTGAGGATGAGGGGAGTTAATGCCGCGTTGCCTTGCGGTGGGTCATGGCTCACCCGGCGAAGTTCCCGCCGCATGAATGTAGCAGGGCGCTTTGAGTCAACTCCTTCAGATCCGGACTTCCTATTTGCCACCTTCCCAAACGACCTCTAACAAATGCTTCTGGTGAGTTGGCTCTTTTGGCCGCCTCTTCCCCCCGGGAGATGTCTGCAGCCACGCTGGAGGATGGATGGCTGTGGCCGAGGTCACCCGGGTCCCCTGAATCCAGGGCGGGGGGGACACACACCAGCGAAGACATCTGCCAGCCGTGGGTTGGCACTGGGCTGCCTGGGGACCAGCCGGAACGCAGGTGTGCAGTAGCTGCTGGAGTATCAAGAATCGCAAGAAATAGGGAATGAAATGAGGCAAGTGTGTTTACAAGTGAGTTTCCATGCAAATAAGTTTCTGCTGGGTTTGGGGAAAGGTCGTGTAGTGCAACATCTGGGATGAAAGGTTTGCTGAGAACGACAGCTGGATCTTCTGTAGGTCCGTGTCTCCTGCTCGCAGCTGGGTAATTTATACCTTTGTGACAAAATCCTGAGGTTTTTCCGCAGGAATGCTTACAGGCAAGCACTAGAACTGAGCGGTACCCTGTAATCCCATTCACAAATGAAAATCTGGCAGGAAAATCAGATTGTGGGGGAAAGAAAGGAGGGATCAATTCCTCCCCAAAATATTCCACAGTTTTCCTGGTAGGAGCCATTTTTCATGGGTTCAGGTTCAAAAGCTCCCTTTGCCTGAGATGAAACTCGAGCAAAGATCAGGGGGAAGGGGCTATTTCAGCAGCCTGCTGTCCTGCATGGGGTCCCTCTGGCATCATCGGGTGATCCCCATGACAGCCAGGAAGCAGAGCCAGAGAGGAGCCGGCATGGGGCCCTGCCTGCTCCGGGGCTGAATATCCACCCCGCTCCCGGTGCTTCGACTCTTTCTCAGGTGCTTTTGTTGGGAGCCCTTTGATTCAGGCAGAAGGATCTTACAACTGTGTATGTTTGATTTCATCTAGCGTGGTGAGGCTCGGGAATAATCAGCCCACATCTTCACCACGGTTAGGTGGGGAGATGCTGGCCAGCCAGCGGGGCACGCATCGCCTCTTGTCTTTTTTCCTTTGTTTCTCGCCTTACACTGGGGTTTTTCTGTGTAAAGGTGGAAGCGTAGGAAACTGGGAGGGGAAAAAAAGCGCGTGTCGCTGTGGAGTGGCTGTCGCAACGCTGGCAGCAGCTCTGCTGAGGAGTCAGCTATGCTGGCAAAAGAAGTGCTTTCTGTTGGCTTCGCTTAGTCCGCTCGGGGAATTGCACCGGGGAGAAGAGTTCTGCCAGCTGCTCAAGCAGCGGGGTTTGATCCAGCAGCTGGATTCTCGCACCGGCAGGAACTTGTGTAAGTGGAGACAAACCTTTCGAGTTCCCAAACGGAGCTGTGGCTGTGTAGGTGCAGGCGACGCTTTGCTTGCTCTGTGTCGCAGTCGGCACCGCGGTGCCTTGTTCTGCCACCTGAGCCCGCGGGCACAGCGATGACATGGGCCAGTTGTTGGGAGCTGATGGGAGAGATAACTGTGTACCCGAAGCCGCAGCAAACTTGGATTATGACTCTGAAAAAAAAAAAAAAGGCAAAAAGAAGAAAGCTTCTGTGATTAGAAATAGTTGCAATTAAAAATACTCATGCAGTGTGATTTTTAATTTTTTTCCAGGCAAAATAATGTTCTTTTGAGCGTTGGTTACTTTGATGTGAGATAGGAATACTGGTAGAGCAAGGGGGCAATCTGAATTAAAATTCTGTACTGTTGGTGGCTTTTGTAGGGGTTTTGGTTGGTTTTTTTCCTTTTTGCTTTTAATGGCGCGAGGCTGTGAGGAATGAGGTTTTGCTGCCTGCAAGATGCACTGATGCTCATGGGAGCAGGGTATCTCACTTTTCCAAAGAACTGACGGTCTTTCCTTCAAGCATGACTTTTAGGTCGAGTTCAGTAACAAATGCAGTATGTTTTCCAGTGCATGAAGAAAAACAGACTCTGCTTTCTGTTTCTCAAATGTGCTTTTCCTCATGTTCCTAGGACGCTTTCCATAACGTGTGTTTGTGGGATAACTTTTGTTGTATGTTGTCTGTATTAGAAAATAGTTTGTATCCAACTTCTGAACTCAGACTGAAGTGAGATTCCTTCAAGGCACAAGGCAATTTATCTTAGCTCATGTTGACTGTATTGTGTGGGGTCCTACCCATGGATACTGCAAGGATTTGCCCTTGCAGAATTGTTGGGTTTTAGCTTTAATGAGGAGAAAAGGTTTTAAATCAATGCCTGAAACTTCTGCTGCCCCAATAATGCTGAGTATTCTGTTGTTCCTTTACTATCCTGAGAATATAACAAATGCAAACAGTTATCTTCATCAGCCTTCTATCATATAAAAGCTTTCACGGTCAGTTGTGTTTCACTAACCTGCTCATTAACCCATTGATTTCTGCATTTCTTGACTTCCCCAGATAAACATCTCCTGCCTGTTGTCACGCTCTGAGAGCAAAGTCACTGTGAATCCTTAAACATCTGGGGCGAATACTCCGTGAAGGAGCTCCTTACCTTTCCTCTCTGAGCCTTTCAGTTTGTCAGGTCAACATCCTGGAGATGGGACCTCTGGAAGTTCGGTGTTATGTTGCTGAATGACCAGGGGACCCACTAGGATCAACTGCGGGGTGAATTATGTGTTCTCCTGCACTGATCTCGCAGGCAGTGGAAGGTGGGAGTGTGTGTGGGGGGGCAGATCTGTCTCATGTTGCAGCTCTTCTGGACTGTGCTGCATGAAATACGTCTTTATTAAGAAATGCTGCCTGTAATTCTCATAGTAGGTACTTGTGAGCAGCCAGGCTGGAAGAGATGGCAGCAGTAGTTTGGCTGTTTTGGTGTTTCTTGTCCAGTAACTGTGTATCTTTTTAAAGTCAAAGAAAGCAGCAAGTAGTTTGAGGAATTCTCCCGTGGGATCTGTGTTAGTTGGGATACTGCAGAGCCCCCTGCTAACAGCACTCGCTGCAAAAGGTGCCAGCTTCAACCTGCATAGCTTTTCTCTTGCACGCTGGAACTGCCTGTATCAAGTGTCACAGTCTACCTGAAATCTGGCTGGGGCAAAAAACCCATCCAACCCATCAACAAACTTAAGATGTAGCTGTAGTTAAGTACAGTTCATGCACCAGCCTTTGATATTTGCCAGGGGTTTTTTTGGTGACTTCTACAAATATGTTTTCACCTCCTTTTCTGCCCTCTTTTGAAGGGATGTCATGCTGCCAGGCAGGAAAGGGTGCAGTTGGGTAAGTGCGTGTGAAACAACTGGGAGAAAAAGGGTGCTTGCTCATATTCCACTTGCTGTAAATCTTAACGTATTTGGGGGGGTGTTCGGAGATGATGATGCCCCTTTAATATCCAGCTGCATTGGAAAATACTGGATTTGGGTAACAGGGACACCTGGATACTTCAAGGGTGGAAGGCACGGCTTACACCTGCTGAGATACTCGCTGAAAACGGGCCGCACCGAAATCCCGACGTTCTTGCCAAGAGCAACGGCTGAACTCGGGCAGCTGGTTTAGCAATTAAATTATGTTTTTGTTTTGGACAATGGGTTTATCGTAACGAATTAACCGGTGCACTAGTCAGAGTGGCACAGGGGTTTGTGTTTGATTCCCCAACCATGCAGCGTGCCAGCATTGGGAACGTACTGCTCACTGGTGGAAGTGCTGGAGAAGCATTTCATACCGAGTGCCCCGAGGGGAGGGAGGGTGTGTGGGTATGCTCTGTTGTGCCGCCCCCCAAATCCTTGTCCTTTCTTGAAAAGCCAAGCATGTGATGGACAGCATAGCTTGGGCATGGGATGAGGAATTGCTGGTGCTTGGGAGTTGGCATGTGGCTCATACAAAGTCATTTTAGAATAGGCGGGGGTGGCAGCGATGGGAGGAGGGAGGAAAAGAAATGCCTTGGGGGGGCCAGGAGCCGGCGTGCGAGCGTGCTGCAAGCCTTCCTCCCTGCACTCCGCCTTCACCTCTGTTCCGTGCAGGCTAGCATGTCTGTGCAGAAGGGATGCTTTTCCTTGCTTGGAGGTAGCAGGATTATTTTTTTTTCCAGGTTTCTTTTCCTTTCTAAAGGGCGCTGTGGGCAGGATGCTCTCTGTTCTTGGCAGTTTGCCCACAGTGTGAGGGGGAAAACTTGCTGCTTTTAGCCGGGCTGCAGAGGGCTGCCCTCAAAACCAGTTAGCATTGTGGGGCATCCCATCCTTTGTCTCTTTATGGAAGCTTTTTTTCTTCTTTAGCAGGTAAATGGTGTTTCTCCAAAGACATTCCTTTGTATTTCTTAAGAAAACTTAGCCAGGAGAAGCACACTTTCCTGTGGAGGACAGTTCAGGGCTGGATGATGTGAGCTGCATGGGAGGGAGGGGTGGGGGGACACACAGGACGCATAGCCATTAGCTCCGACTTTAACTCTGAAATGTGTGTTCAGTAGAAAGCAGGTGTACTTGGTGGTGCTTAGAAAGGGCCTAGAAGCAACATCTGTTAAATATGTTAGAAGATGCTTGAAAACTGAAGGGAAGGCAGTAGCTTGATACCCGGGCTTGTGAGCACGGAGCTGGCAGGAGCTGCCTGGCCAGCGTACATCAACCTGTTGTAGTCCTCTGCAGAGCGGTTAAAGCATCATCCTGGAACAAGCTGGGGCTTCTGCTCTTCCTTCCAGTTTCCAATTTGAGTTTCTTCTCCGGTTGTCAATACCCTTGTGTCTTGGGTCACCTCAGCCTCCTCTCCCTGGTGTCTGGCCTCCTAAAGCTGTCTGTCCTCCTGAAGGTACCAAGGGAGCTGCTGTACAGAGGAGAGGGGAGAAGAAAGCGGACTTGGTAGAAAAGACCCTCTGTGACTAGACACTGCTTTGATTTTGGGTGGGCTCAGTTTTATATATCTTATGCATGTCAGCTGTGCTTCAGAGGGATTCTGGGGGGCTTTCCAGGAAATGCCTGCTCCTGTGGGCAGGGGTTTATTAAAGGAGACGCTTAGGCAAAATGAAACGGGGGTTGTAAGTGCAGGTAATTGAGAGTCACCTTTTTGAGAGCAGCCTCTGAAAGCCAGAACCATTCAAATGGAATGAGCCTGTGCCTGTGTCCAACCTGGCTTTCTGTGATGAAGCCTGGATGGTTACGTACAGCGGAGGGTGGCAGGCATCCTCCCTGGTGTAAGGAGCCTGATTCACCTAAATCCCATGGCAAATGGTTCCCCTGTGGCTTAGGTTTGACACAGAGCAAACCCACTGAAATCAGTTGTGGGAAATCTTTTAATCTCATCTGGCTCCCTTGCTGTGTGTAACTCATTGGCTGGTGTTGTACTCTCAGTGATGGCTGTGGCCCCTTCTCAGGGTGTGGGAACAAGAGCTTGGTTGCTGCACACATGCCTGTTCCCCCGGGGAGCACAGTACGAACCTCGGGGTGCTATGCTTCTCCCTGCCAGGCTTGTCCCAGGGGCAGCAATCAGTCAGGGGCTCTTTTGCATTTGTCAGAAGATGTATCAGAAGATTTTTTAAAATTTCTTTTTTTTTTAAAATGGAAATCAGATTTCATTCTAGCTGAGGGTAATTGGAGCTGCGATAGCGGTCTGAAAGCAAATGAGGATGAGCTCTGTAGAGTCCAGCCACAACTTTTTGTTTGTGCATGTCATGCTTCTTAAAATGGCATTTGTTCCTAAATCTGGCCCTAAAGCTCAATTACTAAGAGCTGTGTTTTTCTCAGGAGATAGACAAAGTGAGGGAAGGCCACTCATCTCTTATTAATTAATCTTCTACTCCTCCTGTGTCCTTAAGGATGCTCTGAACCTGCAGGCTGACTTGCCTAGCCAGGCTTGTCCCCATGGGAGGCCTCCTGACCCCGGTGGCACTTTGCAAAGGAGCAAAAAGTCTGCCTTTGTGCTCTTCAGATTGTGGACTGTCATGGCTGGACCCTGCAAAGCAGCCTGCAGTTGCAGGAGGAGGCCTCTGTGACCGCAGTTACGTCTCCCTGCCTGAGCGGGAGGAGGAGAGGATCTTTGCAGAAGCAAATCCCATCGCTGAGGCCTGTCAGAGTACCACTGGATCCTCCAAAGTGGAGAACCAAAGCGATCCCTGTGCCTGTTGCAGGAAGGAGGGGGCCTCTCTTCTGAGAAGATGGCTTGCTGCATGTGGGTTTTGCCAGATCTGAGCTACTCAGTTGCACCAGCTGCGATTTCTCCTCTCTCAGATGTCCTGGTGTCTGCCCATGTCTTTCAGCATCCCCAGTGGGGACTGTCAGCAGGGTGTTTGCAAGGTGTGTGCTGCAGCTTTCCAGAAGTCCTGTCCCTTAAGCCAGGCAACCTGTTACGAACCAACAGCACTAGAAACAAGTGAATTTGCAAAGTGTTTCTTTTTATGGGCGCAATTCAGAAAGTGTGGTTTGGAAGTGAAGATGCCCTTGCTGGCCATTTCCAGAGCTCTGTCTTGTTGCAGGACATGTTCTAGGATCTTCTTCTTCAGCAGCTTATTTAGCCATCATCTTCTGGGGACTGGACCTTCACAACCAAGCATTTGCTAGTCCTGTTTGTGTTGGGGCATTTCAAGTTAGCGACTTGGTGCCATTCAGATAGTTGGTTCCTGTGGCTGGTGCTGGGGTCTTGTATGGCTCCATGTTTTTTTTATCCTTGGTGGGGAGGCATGTTTCTAACAGCAGTGCTCTGTGTTGCTTGCTGCCTTTCAGGAAAGCATTGCAAAAATGTCTCAGGATGAGTTTTATTATTCTTGAGCTGTGCACATGCGAAAGGCTGGGCTGGCTGCAGAACGTTACTGTCTGCTCAGGGCCTTGTAATGACCATGCCTCCTGGTGTAAGGGTCATTTGACAGAAGGACAACCATCAGTGGCTTTTAAATATCACGAGGGGTATGGCATTGTTCCTACTGCTTTCCATGCGAGCACACTTCCTGTTTCTTGCCTGCTCTTTGGGCAGACTGTGACCAGGGCAAAACAGGAGAGAGGTGCTGCAGGCTGAGCTCTATGGGGCTGGCCACCACAGCCGTCTCCATCTGTGACAGCACTTGTGATATCCCCGTGCCAGGTTCTGTACCTCTGGCCAGAGACCGTGGTTGGTGCCATGCGGGGTTCGCAGGGTGCCCATTTGCTACCAGTTGCCTCCTCTCCTCCCCTAGCTCACCATGCTGACCACGTGAAGCCATGGAGATGCCAGGGTCCTGCTTCCTGTTACTGGCCTCCATTTGAACCTAAGCTTGGCCACAGCATGTCTTAAGGTTGTGGAAGGAAAGGGAAAAAATCTTACTTAATGTCAGGAGAGGGAAAAAATCCCTAACTGGCGTAGCAATGGTGACAGATCCCAAGGCACAGACTTCAAGGTGGTCACCTGCTGAGGTGCCTGCTTTCACGCAGGTCCTGGCTCCCACCAAGTACAAAGAGGAGAGGGGATGTGCGGTGCTGTCACCTGAGTGTCCCTGCAGCTCCAAGGAGAGCTTCACCTGTCTGTGTTTCAGGCAGTCTTGCTGCTGGTTGAACCCGATCTCCGTGTCCCATTGTGCTGGGACAGCCTGGTCCAAGGTAAGGTGCCAGGCACTGGAGGGGTGCCTGTGGGGAAGCGGCAGCCTGTCCCAGCAGAGCAGGGATGACTGTCAGCCTCCTGGAAAAAAACTTTGGTCACCTGAGGTTGATATTTGATGGTGTCTAGTGGAGTGATTGGTGTGTGAGGGAAATTTTGCCCTTACCACTGCTTTTCCAGCTCTCTGGAGGTTAACAAGACACTGGTGCATCTGGTTTTTGCTTTGCTTTCAAGGTGTTTTTTCCCTTGTACTTGTAGAGGTGAGAATGTGTAAATTTTAAAAACAAATAAATTAACTGCCCAGTAGCACCAGTTTGTGATAAACCCAACTTAAACTCAGCTGCACATTCTACAGCTGGAGAGTGCAGGGAACCTGTGTATGTAATGCAAAAGGACCTCAATATGCAGAGAGGGTTGAGGTTATATGAGGCACTTTAACTGTGCCATAACAGCATTTATCACTGTAATTTGTTTTTTTAATAGATTCAGGCTTCATTCCGCCCTCGGAAGGTTTTTGGACTATCACAACTGCTGCTCTGTTACCTGATGTTTTAGCTGATGCAAGTTTGCAGTCTCCTGTAAAAGGCAACTGACACTATGCCCTACATATCTGCTTAGCAAATCTTATTTTAGCAGATACCTCCCTTCCCATGACCTTCCATATTCATGCCATCCCTCCCAAATCTTTATTGTGTAACTTGACTGTAATGTTTAGTTTAGAGCATCCTGTGAAGCAGGGAAGCGCAACTGAAAAGGCAGCTAAAAAGGGGAAGAGAGAAGCTTCCTGGGCAATGAATGTGTGATGACGTAATTTAGTTAATTGTATTGGGGGAAAAATGTAAAAGAGGAAATTAATAGAGGGTAGGTATTAGGAAGAAATTCTTCCCTGTGAGGGTGGTGAGGCCCTGGCACTGGCTGCCCAGAGAAGCTGTGGCTGCCCCCTCCCTGGCAGCGTTCAAGGTCCGGTTGGATGGGGCTTTGGGCAACCTGGGCTAGTGGAGGGTGTCCCTGCCCATGACAGGGGGTGGAACTAGATGGGCTTTGAGGTCCCTTCCAACCCAAACCCTTCTGTGATAACGGCACTGTTCTGTCCCTAGCTCCTTGGATCCTTTTTAACTGTAGGTTGGTCTCTTGTATGCAGGTCAGACCAGGCAGTATGTTGCATTTGTCAATAGTCTTTTTCAGGAGGAAAAAAAATAAACCCCAAAGCCAACACCAAACCAGCCCTGCCGTTCACTAAGGGGAAAATATTTTAAGTGACAATAATCCATCTTGTTCTGACACTTAAATCTGATTAAATAAAATGTAATGAATTTAGTCAGCAGAGTCTTCAAATTTCCATACCTTCCCTTCCTTCCTTCATGCACATGCAACTTCTGAGGGAATTTAGTGCCCTACAGGAGCTTATGCAGCCTACTTTGGCAATCAGTTCTGTGATAACGTCAACTTACCCAGCTTGGCTTCTAGTCTTAGCCCAAGTGCTGTCCTGAGAAAGCCTTTGCTTACCCTTGAAAGCTTCCTTACCCTCTTGTGGTTTCCTTTTAGTTGCTTTTGTGGAACCCAATTTTGGCATGTGTTTAATAAACCAAATAGCTTTGCTTATGTAAAGCTGATTTAAGGACTGCAGATGCTAACAGTTCATTGAATGGGGCAGATGAGATGTTTGTACAGCTTCCTCACCCCTCTGAGGAGGGGCATCACTGCACGGTCATCCTCAGTAGCCAGAGGTTATCAGCCAACTTGTGAGAGGGTCTGTTAGCAGGAGGGGCTGGGGCCAAAGCCAACATTGCAGAAACAAAGAATCTGAATCACAGAACATTAGGAGTTGGAAGGGACCTTGAAAGATCATCTAGTCCAACCCCCCTGCCAGAGCAGGATCACCTAGACTAAATATCACAGGAACACATCCAGGCAGGTTTGAATGTCTCCAGAGAAAGAGACTGCGTAGCCTCCCTCGGCAGCCTGTCCTAGTGCTCTGTCACCCTCACAGTGAAAAGTTCCTCCTTATATTCACATGGAACTTCCCATGCTCCAGCTTGCACCCGTTACCCCTTGTCCTATTGCTGGTCATCACTGAGAAGAACCTGGCTCCATCCTCCTGACTCTCGTCGTTTACATATTTATAAACATTCATAGCTTTGGGTTGAAGTGACTATCACTCTGAAGCTAGAGGAATTTCATCTGCCTCCACTGAGGTGAATCTGTGGCAGTGTAGCCCATGAGGTATTTCGTGATGGGCTTTGTTGGCATGCAGGTTTCTCCTTTGCATGGGCTTCTTTTGTTTTCAGTTGGTTTCCCTGTTGCTCCCCTGTATCTGGCAGGGATAACTGTTTGTGTTATGATAGCATCAGCCAGAGATAAAATTTTTGTACCGCACGCTTCAGGCTGTTCTTCAGTCAATGCTTTAACCACTACATTGCAGCTGTGTTCAATAAGAAACCTTCGGGGATGTGCAGTGGGGATTTTGGAGGTGTGGAACAACAGTTAGTTACTCACTGTAGTAAGTTCGTTAATTACTAACTTAGGTCCATGCTTTTCAGATGGTACTCCAAGTGTTTCTGTGCTGGAAGGAGTACTCCAGCACAGCAGACATGCAGTGGAGATGTGCGGGGCAGTGTGGGGTGACTCCTGAAATCTCCTGGTAAAAGTTGAGGGGACAGATGGGTACACGTGATAGGATTTCTGACTCCTGTGAGCCCAACTCTGC
Source organism: Porphyrio hochstetteri (assembly GCA_020800305.1). Lineage (NCBI taxonomy): Eukaryota > Metazoa > Chordata > Aves > Gruiformes > Rallidae > Porphyrio > Porphyrio hochstetteri. Next base: position 110,155,874 of record CM036907.1, read on the forward strand.
CACCTTGCAGTGAAGGCGTGACATTCCTGCTTGGGTAGGAATACAAGGAACAGGCTTCAGATAGAGACACGGGTCTCTTACTCGTTTGGAGAGTTTGCATTTAAGCACTCAAGTTTGTCATACACTCAGGACTTCATGGCTAACCTGATAGACCTGAGTGCCAGGGGAAATGACCTTCTGCCAGGGCAGAGATGACACCACCACACCATCCCCGCGCTTCCAGCAACCCCCCTCTGTTTTCATTTTGTTCTGTCTTCTCAGCTGAGAAGTTTGGCCTGACTTTGCGTTTCACCTCACTGCTACAGGTTAAATTTGCTGAGCAGTGTCAGGGCGGCTCGTGAGCAGATGTAGGTGCTGGGGATGCTGCAACAAGCTACAGGTTACAAAAACTGGTGTTGGAAAGTTGTCCAAATAAACTGCAGAAAGAGAAAGCTTGGAGGCAGAGAGCTGGCCGTACTTGGACACCTAAAAATGTAGGCTGCTGTACAGCATGAGAAATCAAAGTAGCCCAGGAGCCTGTTCAGTCAGTAGTGCAGGAGGTATTCCAAATAAGCAAACGCGGCCTCCGAGGAATGTTTTGAACTCCTCCCTGTTGCCGTTTCCTGATATCGTCGGTGCTTGGTGTTTCCCTCATGATTTGGCAGCTGCCTGGTTCCAGTCTTCCCTGTGAGGAGTGGTGCTTCACTACAGGGACTGGCGGGAACTTTCACCTAGAGTTTCTGGGCTGTGTGACCACCTTGCTGCCTGTGTCCAGTTTGATGTGTTCGAGTTGAGATTCGCTGTTGTTGTGGTTGTGGTGACAGCAGTCGTAGGGCATATCTATCTTCAGCTACCAGAGCTGAAGTACTTTGTGGTTTGGCTGATGTCCTGCGGCTCAAGGGAGCAGCATCATAAATATCTGAAGGGCAGATGTCAAGAGGATGGGGTCTGACTCTTCTCAGTGGTGCCCGGTGACAGGACAAGGGACAGTGGGCACAAACTGGAGCACAGGAAGTTCCATCTGAACATGAGGAAAACCTTCTTTATGCTGAGGGTGACAGAGCACTGGGACAAGCTGCCCAGAGAGGTTGTGGAGCCTTCTTCTCTGGAGATATTCAAAACCTTTGTGGATGTGACCCCGTACAACTTGCTCTAGGTGATCCTGCTTTAGCAGGGGGTTGGACTAGAAGATCTCCAGAGGTTCCTTCCAATCCCAACTGTTCTTTGATTCTTTGATTCAATGTCTGACTTAACCGTCTGTCTCCTGAGATGTGACCAGGGAGGCTGCAGGGTCTCCGTACATCAGTTCCCCACTGCAGCAGTCGGGTTATAATACATTTTTGAGGTGTTGAAAGCATGCTTCTTAGGTGAAGTGGTACCTGTAGAGGTGACGCTAGCAGCAGTTGAGGGGCAGCAGTTCATTCAGTTGACACAACAGAAATGTCTCTCAGCAGTACCGGCCCCTCAGGGGATGCACAGCCTGAGGCGTAGCTGCACTGCAGCAGGGGTTTGAGGAGAACACTTGAATTAGTTTTTACATAGCCAGTGCCCAAATCTCTACTTGTAGAGCTCTGGAGCTCAGTAAGGGATAGAAAACCTGCACAGGAGTCAAGGGAAACGAGCCTGTGCTGGGCTCTGGTGGCATCTAGGCTCTCTGAGCTGAGCTGAACAGTGTAAGTGATCCCTGGGTGTTAGGTAGGCCATGAGCTTGGGTAGTGGCAGTCCTTTGATGGACAGGGTGAACTGGTGGAGTCCTTTTCTGGGATGAAGGAGCCTTAAAGAAAACAAATAATGGAGGATAGAGTTCTCTGGAAGTGTCCTTGCACTGTGGGTTGAATCATACGTCAAGGTGGGATCTCTCAGACCTGCTGGGTGGACTCTGAGCATGATGATTTACAAGGTCTAGTGTGAAAGGTGAGGAGAAGGAAGGAAGTGAGAAGTGAGTGGGAAGAGACTGTGCTGTGGAGGAAGGGTGGGTGGACACACTCCATAGCAGTTTGTCAGCTGGCACAAGTGCAGTCTGGATGCATGCACAAGCATGTGTAGAAAGGCAACAGGCAAAGTTGAGGTCCAGGTGGGTAGGCTGGCCAGCTGGGGGGACTGAGGAAAAATAATAGAAAACAATATAATATAATAAGAAAATAGAATATAATAAGAAAATAATAGAATGGTACAGTTGGAAGGGACCTGCAAGGATCATTTAGTCCAACTGCCTAGCAAGTGACAGGACAATTAGTTTCTTGTCTGTCTGTGTACTGTTGCTACCCACATGTAAGGGACTGTGAAGTTGTATGTCCTACATACCCTCACCAGTTTGCATTTGCAAGAAGAAAAGAAAAAACTTCTTTAAATATATATATATAAAGCTTTTTATAAAAATAGCAGAGTCCAGTTGAAAAAGAAATTGAAAATAAGGGAGAGCAGAGGCTTCATGTAGTGCTGGGGGCTGTCTCCAAAGCTGTGTATGGTGATTGCAGGCAGGTCACACCATCCACGAACACAGCAACATGAATAACAGTATTGATTTGTCTTAATGCAGTTATGAAAGGTGAACCTTGGAGGTGTGGGAGGGCCCTGTCGGTAGTCGGCATCGAGATTGATCAAGGATAGTATCAGCCAAGGGGGTGCAAATGGAGGCTGGAGAGGGCCTGGTAGAGTAGCGGCCATTAAAGGAAGAAAAGGGCCCACAACACTTGAGGCTTCTACATCACATAGAAATAAATCCAAATAGCATATAATGTCTATGACTTGAAGCAGAAGAATGGGGTTAAAATCACTTTGGGAACAAGACAGAAAAAAAAGGTAGTGTTGTGTTTTCTGCAGTGGTTTTGGTGCTAGCTACACAGGTCCAAGGGTGCTGCAGGATGTGGCAGAGCAGGGATGAGGCAGAGGTGGGTCATGTGTGACCATTGGCAGTTTCAACCCTGCAAGATAGGTCAAAGCATGGCCCAAAAAAACCCCCATTGGTTTCTCTGGTCTGTCGGTGAAGCTCTTCTTATAAGGAGAATCTTAACCAATCATTCTTTGTAGCAGTCTTTTTTCTAGCAGCTCTGAAAATAGTAGATTGATGCACTTGCCTTTTCCTGCCCAGCCTCCAAAAGTTACTGACCTCTCTTCCTTTAATTCTGCTTTGTAATTGAATTTCTGCCATAAGTTGCTTCTGCTAATTCAATTATACCTTACTTTTAATTGGCAGTGGATTTAAATACTTCGTGTGCTGTTAGCAGAGAAATTAATGTGTGCTGTCCAGTTCCACCCTACTCCATCAGGTTGGAGAAAAGATTTTGAATGATTATAAGAATTTAAGGAGCCATATTTTTCCCCAAAAAAGTTTTTTGGGATGCCAGAATCTAACCAAGGGCTGGGAAATGCCATTTATTTTGAACATTTACATATGGCCAAATAATCTTGCACTACTCCGTAAGGTTTGTTGAACTGGGAAGGCACAACAGTTTTGTAGAAGCAAGGGAGGAGAGAAATCAAAAGAGGTTCTGGGTAGTGTTTCCTGGTTTGCTGTTGACCAGGTGCAGTCCTTACCTTGCCTTTTCATTGGGTTGGCAGCTTGGTGAGATAGCATCCAACCCTGTTTAACATGAGGATATTAAGTTTTCTTCCTAAAAAGACATGGAAGCTAAAATGTCTTGTTTAGATGCTTGTATTGTTGCCAGGTTGCAATATTTGTGAGTGCCTGCATGGGGATCTCAAGAGTAATAGAAAATTTCATGGAGTCTTGGATTTTCCTTCCTGTGAGCAGGAGAAAGGCAGTTTAACATCTGCACTGATGAGGGAAGATACCAGGATAAAATAAGAAAAGAATCATTTAGGGGGGAGCACTCAGGGTTTTTTTCTTTTCCTTTATTTTTTCTTCCAGGTTCTGTGGGTCTTTGGGAAGGGTTTGTCTAAAACAACCCTCCAGATGTTGGGAGGACACACGTGGCAAGGCTGGTCTTCAGTTAAAGCTGGCCAACCAGCACCACCAGTGATCAGGGGAGGTGGCTGGTGACCCTACAGCAGGGTGGGATGCCCTGACCTCACCTCTGTGACGCTTGTCTCATTCTCATGACTTCTAGAAGGAGATGGATTTCAGCTGGCTGCTTAACTTCAGTTCTTTTCAATTTCTGTAGGGTGATAATTTCTGAAAAACTCTGGAGAATTTGTGAGGTTTCCATAACAATGGAAAAGCAAAAAATATAATGCTAATTTTTCTTAAAAAGGAGATGGAATTGCAGTACAGTCAGTCTGACTTTTATTACAGTATTTTCCTCAGAGTTAATAAATTATTTCCCACCTAGGCATCTTCTGGGTGCTTCTGAGTAACAGTGTGGATTAGGCTGCAACAAATCATGTCAGACATCCTAATTTCTTTCTGCAACAGGGTAACAGGTCTTGTGGATAGATGAAGGGCAGGGGATATGATGTACTTCAACCCTAGTTAGGTTTTTGGCACAGTACTAGTATTCTCAGAAAGAAGCTAGGGAAAAGTCATGTTGGTTAAATGTTGCCTTATTGATGGTGCAACGTAGGTGTGCTAACCATGCTCCAGGCTTAGCTCCAGTATTTTCTCAAGCTCAGAAGTCTCAGGTGGGGATTTCCAGAGGTGAACCCTGTGGCTTCAGTCATTGTAATTGGTGCATTTGATAAAATACTTTTTCAGACTCAGCAGGTAGCACCAAACTAGGAGTTGTTACAAGCACTTGGGAGGAGGGATTAGATCACAGAATCACAGGTTAGGAGTTGGAAGGGACCTCAAAAGATCACCTAGTCCAACCCCCCTGCCAGAGCAGGGTCACCTGCAATAAATCACACAGGAACACATCCAGGTGGGTTTGAATGTCTCCAGAGAAAGAGACTGCACAGCCTCTCTGGGCAGCCTGTCCCAGTGCTCTGTCATCCTCACAGTGAAAAGGTTTCTCCTTATATTCACATGGAACTTCCTACACTCCAGCTTGCACCCATTGCCCCTTGTTCTATCACTGGCCATCACAGATTTTCAAATAGCTTTGGACAAAACCAGAAGAATAGCTTGGGTGATCCATCATTCACACCAAAGGCCATCATTCACACGTGGGCTTGCAGTGGGGCTCCACTAAAAAACACCTTAGGATTGTGGTGGATCACACACTGCTTTGTCACTATCATCCTGCCCCAGCAGCAGCAGACAGCCTTCCACTAACAGGAGGATGGACTTTCTGTGTCCCTTGTAGCATCTCCTGGTGCACTGGCATCCCTGGAGTCCTGGAGCCAGCGTGGGGCACTGCATCTGGTGGGAACATGTGGAGAAAATGAGAGTGGCCAACAGAGATGTGAAGAACAGGACCCAAGAGGAAAGATGGGGAGGAGTGGGGTGTTTGGTCTGGAGAGAAGGCGCAGGATTGGTTTGCAGTGTCTAGAAGACTGCTGTGAGGAGACAAATATGAAATCTCTGCCCCGTGTCTGGCGATTAGGGCAAGTGGAAATGAGTTTGAATGGTTTTGTGGAAAGAAGATATTTGTACTTGTAGTGATATCCAAGTATTGAGGGGGGCTGTGGGTAAGCTTTGGTAATGTCTGGGATCCCTGTGGCTGGGGTTTTGTGTTGGACAGGCCAAATGGGTGTGTTAGGGGTGAGCTGGAGGCACCTGGGAGTAGGGTCCCAAAGCCAGTGGGATTTTGATTGCAGAAATTGTGAGATCACTGGATCAGACAAGGGTCTGGCAGGAAAGAAGTTGGCGTGGTGGGCTTGGAAACCTTGGGCTGGAAGAGACAAATGTTTCCTAGCCATGCCTGGCCTTGGCAGTGGGGGAAGTCACAGATGGCTCTCTTAGAGGGTGAATTCAGTTTGGTTTTGATTTTCTAATTCACAGGTTTTGAGAGATTAGAAATCACAGGAGCAGGTGAAACTCTTTCCTGATGCTCTTGTCTGTGACTCCTTCAGTGCTGATGAACCCTCAGGACTCGCAGCGGGCAGATGCTGAAGGGACGCAGTTATACTAGTGCTTTCTCCAGAAGCGTGTCGAACGGAGAGAGGAGTGATTTCTAACCTTTCAGAGCAATGCTTAGTGGCTCCAGAAGACCTCAAACTTTCTCCCCTGTATTTTATTTCTCTTTCTCCTGTTTTTAGATCTTGGCATAGCAATATTTTGAAGCAGAAGCCAAGCAAACTTTCTGAACTTGGTATTGCTTATTTTGAAGGATGAGTTTTACAAAAAAAAAAAAAACCACAACCCCAAACCTAGAGTGGGAAGGGTGCTTTCAGCACATTTTTGAACACCATAAGAATCTGCTGTCCTAATTCAAGAGAAATCTCTATGTTTTTCAATGCAGGAGCTGTTTTCTATTTCACAACGAATAATAACATGCAAATGCAGGCAACAGAGCCGTTTCTCAGTGTAGGGTAAGGACTGGAGTGCAGTTTTTGCATGTTTAGACTAATTTCTTTTTTGGCTGAGAAAATTGGGGTTTTTTTATAGGGGAGGCCAAAAAGTGGGAAGGTTGTCACTTAGAAGAAAGCTGTAATGTAAAGTATGTTTGGTTTGTGTCTTCTCCTCCAGGCAGTCGAGCCCCGTGGTCTTTCTCTGAAGAGGTTCCAAGATAGGTGGTGAGTACTTCCCATTGCCTGCTCCTTTCAAGACAGTCTTTAAATTAGTAATAGAAAAAAATTGAATTAATAATAGAAAATACAAATGTTGGGTTTTGTCCTGCATTGGGTGCAGGCGCTTGTGTTTGTTGAGCTTGTGGCTGTGATTTTTAGAGCTGGCAGGGCTAATCTTTTGAGTAGTGCGTTGGCATCAAAATGTTAAGCTTTACCTTTGCACCAGAATGGATTTTCTAAAACTCTATTAGTGAAATAAATGTTATATTCTTGAAAATATGTGACTTTAGGGAAAATCTGTACAAATTACTGTGTATTTTTTTTACTAAAAGCCTACGCTGTCCAGTAGGACAAAGTGTTTTCTGTTCAGAGAGCAACCTTAGGGTTTGTTTTTTCCCCCTTCTGTTCTGACCATCTGTGTTAATCTGAAGGAATGCAACGTCCAGAGGGTGAAAGGACCTGCATAACTGGCACTAATCTCTGCTGCATGTGACTGATTTTGTCCTGCCTGCACACAAGACTTGCATGTATTTCATTTGTGTGCACTTCATTAAGTCGTTATTTGTAAGTAAACAAAACATTAAATTGGTAAGGAGCTGCAGGAGAGTGAGATTGCTAAGGAATGCCAGCGCTGTGGCTTTGCAGCCGGAGAGCCACCTCTTACGCAGATGTAAATCAGTGCAATTTATTTTCCTCTGCTGGAGCCGATCTCTTCCGGCGAATGCCAGCCGGGACTCTGCTCTGTAGCACCCTTTGCTGTTTGTTTTTGTCGTTTCTAGAGAAATATGTACTCTGTTTCCTCTTCCAATTCTAGATTTCTTTCCAATGAGATTAACCGAATTATATCATTACCCATTAATTGCTCAGGAAGTTTATTCTTTAGTTGCATTTCCCCAGTGCACAGGATACAAGCTATTAGAGCTCTTGTGTGTTCAGACTGACTGATGAACTACAGTTGAATGTCCCAAACCTCTAATGGACATCTCCATCTTCCAAATCCATGTATTTTCCATAGATAAGGTGCCTTTTGGTACAGATGGTCTCAGGTTGGTTCAAAGTGTCCATACAGCTGAAATGGAGCCATCTGCACTTGTTTCTTGCTGGCACAGGGGAGGATGCTGGGATTTGGTGTTTTGTACTGTGCTTGTGTTCACCTTAAATATGTGTTCACTTTGGCCAGAAAATATTTATAAGGGTCGTCTTTAATGCCTGTATTTGATTGATGAAAACATCCCCTATTTAATAAACTGTGTTACCTGTTTTCTTTGTAAGGGGAGATAATTTAACCACAGACGGTCATTCTGACTAAGGCTTAGATCCGAAAACCATGAGTCTTCTAAATCCAGATTATGAATCTTGTGTGCCTTTTGCCAAAACGCTCTTGTGAGTAAGAGCTCATGATCCCCTCCTCTGCCCCAGCCCCGCAGCTGCGGCTGGGTCTGCGTGAGGAACCCGCACACTCTTTGTACTGGTAATTGCTATACCGGGACCTGAATCATCAGCTGATCTTTATGAGATGTTGAAAGATGAATCAAGCTCCCTTGTCCTGAGGGCAGAGGGGAGCGTGGGGCTGGTGTGTAAAGGCCAGGTGATTATAAATTGTCAGTTTAAGCTGTACATAAAATTGGATTCTCTTTTCTCATTAGAGGTAGCGCCTGCGTAGGCAAAAGTTTAAAAAAATACTGTTAATATTCTAGACTGTGCTTGCCAGAGTTAATGTTTAGTAGGAGGCAGTCCCTTTGGGTAGTGCTTTCAAAAGCAGGAATGTCCTGTGGCCTTTAGGGAATCTCTGGTTCCTGCTACACTTCTGCAAGCGATTGTACAGGTGACAGGGGTTTATACATCGCGGCTTTTGCTGCTTTAACGGTCTGTGTTCCCCCTTGTCATCACTAATTCAGGTGTGTCCTTTATTCCAACGTGGGAATTTAGGCGATCAATATGAAGGTACATCTCCAGGGTGTAACAGTTTCTGTATGGAGTTTCGGTGCTCTGGCTGTGTCAGCTCATATTTAACATCAGTAAGAGACAGACTTGAAGGCAGACCAGTGCTGAGCTGGCTGGGCATTTCCCAGAACATAATGGGCCAGTGGCACGTGGGTGACTTCAGAGCAAAGCATGGCATTGTGAAAGAAAATAATACCTATGTGCCCAAAAGTAGCTCCAGTTTTATCCCAGATGAACACACCTGGAGGTGAGGGTGCTGCCCGGAGAAGGGGGGAACGGGCACTTGGGTACTCTCCTGATGGGGTACTGTGGGCTCTGGTGGAGCAAGCTGCTCACCTGTGTTTCTGCCTGTAAGCATATAAACAGCTCTGAGCAGTGGAGACCAGGGGAGACAGACACACAATGGGAGATGCACCCATGTCCGAGCCATCTTGGCCAAATCCAAAACCTTTTCTGGGGTCTCTCATGCTTCATTGTGTTTTGAGGTACAACTGGCATGCTTGTGCCAGAAGGTTGGAGGTGTGATGTGGGCATGAAGGCTGTCTCAGTCCTCATGTGGCAAGGCTGCAGTGGTGACGTCACCGTAGCCTCTGTGCCGTTTCAGAGGAGTGCATGATAACAATAACTAGTGACAGGACAAGAGGGAATGGATTCAAGTTGTGCCAGGATGGTGAAGCATTGGAACAGGGAGGTGGTGGAATCACCATCCCTGGAGCTGTTCAAAAAACAAGTAGATGTGGCACTTCAGGAGATGATTTAGAGGTTTTGGTGGTGTAGTGCTGATGGTTGGACTTGATGATCTTGAAGGTCTTTTCCAACCATGATGATTCTATGAATAGCTGTGCCCTGCAGCCAAGGGAGATGGAGGACAGGACATGAAATGGCATGACTGGCGTGGGGCTCTGCGGCTGAAATGGGGTCTTTGTTCCTCTGGTCCAGCACTGGTGTCCATCGCTGCAACATTCTTGACTTGAGTTTTGAAGTGAGACTTTTTGCCGCCAAAGGCTGACAGGTCTGACCTACCAAACTGGCTTTAGGAAACATTTTGTTCTTAAACTGCAAGCAGAGCCGAAGCCTGTGCAACCTTTTTTTGAGGGAAAGGTGGTGGCATGGAGTACTGGAAGGTTGGGCTCCTGGAGATGCCTCAAGACCACCTATGGCTCAGCATTGAAATCAGTGGATGCTTTTAGTGTTGGTACTGGGGTGTTTTTGGAAATACTCCTGTACATAGAGCAGGGGGCCATGGGCACCTCCCCATGGCCTAGCTCTGGGACCTCCTCCATCCTCTGTCACCAGGATGCCCTCATCCCCGAGTCCTGATGCATGGTTCCTCCTCTACTGTGCCTGCCAGCATCTCCCTGCCTTCCCCACAGCCCATCTGCGCCCCATATCCAGGTCCCCATGGGGTCACCCTCCCTGTGAGCACCTGGGCTCTGCAGAGAGAAAAACCAGCAGCAGATCCCGGGAGGAGGAGGAGGGAGCAGGCAAGATAAGGGGTAGTTGGAGGCTGTTTTCCCCTTTTCCTGGGCATACTCTGCATTGCAGCCTTGGAAAGCTCACTGGTTGAAGGATTCAGATGCTCTTTGGGAAAGGGAGACCTTTCCATGGTGTTACCTTCTCCTGTTACCTGTACCCCAAGTCTCATAAAAGCCTCTGGAGGAAGCTGTCTGCTGTACATATGACTGTACTGCGGTGGGGGAAAAAAAGCTTAATTAATTGTCAAAGGTGTCTTAAAAAAGAACAAATGGGGAGCACAATAGCAAATAAAGTACCTTGTGTGAGTGGCTTATGTAATGAAGTAATTAGGAAGAATTTATTATAGTTTAATGTGTTACTAATCAAAGCTTGCTTTTTTTCTCATCCTTGACACCTTTAAAAATCGCTATTTAAGTCTTTGCCTTCTACTTGGTTTTTTTTTAATAAATGGGTTTTATTAGTATTTTCACTGTTGAGGCTTTTCTGTGTTGTATTAGATGTTTGCTTTTCCATATGTACTGTTTGCTCATTCAAGGATATTGAGGGGAAAAAGCAGAATGAATGCATGATCCTGCTATTCATCCATGTTTGTTTCTATGAATGAGCCTTCTGCCTGGATGCACAGAGGCTTCGGGATCGCCCGCTTTTTGAAAACTTCCCAAATACAGGCTTTTTTGTTACTTCCTTACTGTGACAGGGAAGATTTAAAAGCAGGCTTTGCTTTTAAAAATGTAAGTTACTAGCCAAGATTTTCAAGCTGGAAGACAGTGGGGCACGAGGCCTGGAATGTTCTATGATAGCCCTGTTTACCCCATTGTGTACTGTGCCTCCTACAAAAACCACCCGCCTTCTATGGTTTGTGTAGATGTTGCTGTAGAGCATGGAAAAGGAGTGTCCCAAAGGCCAGCATCTCATGTAGATTCACTGCTATACAACTGCTCATCCTCTAATAGCGTGGGATTACGAAGCATTATCATGCTCAGATTGACTCAGGTAGTGCTATTTTTATTTAAGCTGTATTAAGGTATCGTTGGGAATCTTTGGTCTTGCAGCATGGGGGTAATACGATTTACTATTTTTATAAAAAAATCAACATGGCTGTTCAAATCCTGTCCACAGCAAGAGCTGCAAAGATTAGTCATGAGTCCAATGCTTTTTGTTCCTTTTCCTTTCCTCTACAGTAAGATGTTACATTTTTTAATTTTCCCGTGGCCTCCATCATGTTGGCCAGGCTTGGAATAAAAGAAGAGGATCTCTTGGCTTATGGTCAGGGACTTGGTACTTGTTGGGAGAGGCTTTGGTGTAAGCAGGGGGCTTTGGTGTAAGAGGGTGGGCAGGCTTGGGGATGCTGGGTGGAGTTACCTGGGCAACCACCAAGGGGATGCAGTTGGTTTCATCCATCTGAGCCCTCGCAGGGTTGTCTGATTCAAAGAAACAAGCCCTCCCATGATCATCACTCTCACCCCTCTGCTTTGCTGCTTTTATATCAGGCCCTGCCCCTCTTAATTAAAAAATAAAAGTGGTAATTTGGTGTGGACCTTTCTTTGCTCCTCTCCTCTTTATCGCCCCACAGTAGCATGGTGCATGGATAAAGCAAAAATAAATGTACACCCCGGGGCTGAGGTTGCCTGAGGGGTGCAGTCAGAAGTATCTAGGGACAGCACATCTGGCTGGATCCCTGTGGGTTGGACAGACTGACAGCCATTGCATTTCCAGAGGGGAAGGGTCAAAACAAGTATGGCCTTTCTTGGAAAGGGAGTGCAGTGAGAAGTGAGGCATGATATGCTCTTAGCTGAGACAGATGTGTGCACTCTAAAGTTGATGAAAATTAGTTTCCTTTGAGACAGGTCTTAGGGTCTGGAGCAAGGAGCTGCTGCTGAAGTCAGCCTGGTTTTGTTTTCACTGTGGGTACAAAACTGGCTTCACAACGTTGCTTTGGTGCACCTTCACGATTTGCCGGCGTGGGGTGCTGCTCTGAAGCAGGAGATGCAGCCCTGTCTCATCTGGGGATGTTCTGGGCATCTTTCTGGTGTAATCAGCATTTGGGAGAAGAGGTGATGGTTGGGGTTTGTAGAGCAGCTTGATGTTGGTGTGCAGCATCTCCCAGGGCTCTGAATCCTTGGGCAGTCCAGTTGGCAAGCAGTTTAATTGCTCTAATTGGCTTTTGGCACCCAAAGGTACCAGGATCCTGGTAGGAAAGTAGCAGTCAAGCTGTGGGAAATGCTACCATGAGCAGTCTCATTTGAAACGAAGCAGATATTTAACAATGGGAATTTTTATGTCTTTCTCTTTAATCATCAGGAATGCAGGGTAACTTTCAATAACTACTTGATTTCTACCTTATGGAGAAAAAAAGCCAGTGGTAGTGTCTGGATACTCCACAGTTCAGCATGGGCAGCACAGCAGGTCCACTGGAAGGGGTGAGAAGATGCCACTGGCTTGCCGATGCAGCACTGCGGCTGGCTTCTTGAAGAGGCTTTCAGTCCTGTTCCCTGCTGACCATGGGCTATTGAGCTGCGTGTGGAAATCAGCTGGTGTAGACTGATCTCTGTTTCACCATTTAGGGTAGATGAATGTAAATTGTCAATTTTGCCCTAATAAAATACGTGAATAATTTCAATGTGGGATGCATGCTGGGTTTCAGAATAGCCAGGCTCTGAGGCAGGAAGAATTTTCTGCATGTTAATGAAAAGATTATTTTGAAGTGAAGGCTGAAAACCCCATCCTCTCTGGGGGGCTTTCACCTATCCGATGTGTCTGGCTTTTTAAAAAAGAACAATGCTTGGTTTGTTGTACCCCTTTTAATGCTTAATGTGTGTTTTAGCTGTATGTAAGTGCTTCTGTAGCAAAGCTAGCTGTGTTGCTAGCTAACTGCTGGCTGACTTGCAGGTCTGAGCGTTGTGCTGCAGCCTCATGGCTGCATTCCTGCCTTGGCCGGGCACGTGGGCTCCATTGCTTTGGTAATGGTTTGGTTTGGAGGCACTTGGCTTGGGGTTTTTTATTAGGTTCTGCCCCCCCATACCACCAAATGTTGCATCTACAGCTGGTGTTGGGTCCAGACATCCTCCTCCTGCGCCAGTGAAGTTCCAGTGGAGCATTGGCAGGGTTGGTGGGGTGCAAGTTGGTTTTTGTGTGAGCAAAGAGGGCCTGAGCAGAGCCAGGAATTTTTTTTTTCCTTCTTCCTAAGCACTTAGTACTTATAAATGCTGCCCTTGGGTTACCAGAAAATCTTGTCTCTTAGCAATCAAAACTCCGATCGGTCCCTTTCAGAGAGACACCTGCATCGCCTGGGGAAGCAGATGTGGCCATCAGTTCCTCGTTGCTGTCTTCTGAGATGAAGCATCAGGATCTGCAGTTGGACTAGATGATCACTGTAGGTCCCTTCCAGCTGAACTCCTCTCCTTTCTTCTCCTTCTCCTCTCCTCATGCAGACAAGATTGGGGAGCTGGAAGGTATCTTCATTACATTGGTGCAGGAGGGGTGGGAGACATTTTCTCTGCTAGGTGCTCACTGTCTTACACCCTAAAGCATGAGAATTAATTGTCTCAGCTCTGGTATCATCAGCAAATGGAACATGGTCGCAAAATCCAGTAAATCTGCTGTAGTAAAACTGAAGTGGATTCAACTACAGAATTTTCATCTCACAGGAAAAATAATACTTGGTCTTCATTGAACTCCAAGGGGAATGGAATTTAACATTTTCTCCAGTGAAAACCAGGGGATTTATTTTTTTTTTGTAAAAATGTTAAATTTTGTAATTTGTGAGAGTTTTGTTGTTTTAGGGATTTGACATCAGTATATTGTTTCGTGGCATGTCAGTATGAAGGCATACATCCATTAAGGGTGTGTATCATGTTTCGTTGTTTGTTAGGTACCATTAACTCCTATATGTCAGAATAGTTAATTATCTAGTTCTGATTATTTATATTGGGATCACTAAGGCTTTTAAGTCTTTTTCTGCGTTAAAATACCGTCTCTGAATTATGATTAAATGCTTTAACACTGTAAAGTGCGATAGATATAGTAAGGTAAGAGGATGAAAATAAAACCTTCATGATTCAAAGCCTTGAGCAGGATGGGTTTGGAATACACTAGGAATACCTTCCCTGAGTTTGCAGATGCTTTCAAAGGATTTTGAAGCTGAGGAAAAGAGCTTTTCCCTTTTGTTTCGCTCAGGCTTCGGTTTTGGTCCATTTCTTTAAAGTTTGACCAAATACATTTGACAAACTCTGCTCCTCACTTAAAGAGTCAGGTAAGAGGATTGAGCGGTTCCCCTTCACCGCTATAAAGGTAGTGGGAGATGAATTTACCTGCAAAATGGCAACTGAATGGAGGATTGAGAGGTACAGAGGCGATTTCAAAGCAGGAAGGTACTAAATGTTGAATTTTGTAGAGTGCCTGGGAAATTACTTCAGATTGTCCTCTTGAATCAGTGTGCTTTTAGAGTGTAAGCTGGTTGTCTAAGGAAAAGGGCTCAGTTTTCCAGGCTCTCGGGTTCTTTAGCTATTTCCAGACATATACCAGCTCTGCGGTTGTGTTCCCCCCCAGCCACATGCTTTGTCTGCTCCCTGGATACAGTGTGACCTCGTACGATGGTGGGCCTTTACCATGGTCTCCATCCCTTCCCGTGATGGCAGGGGAGTTGTTCTGTCTATTTCCAGCTAAACACATAGAAAAGTGTGATTTTATTTCTCATTGCATCTCAGGCATTGCTTTCCCTTCAGCCTCCTGTGATCTAAGAGATGTCCTGGTCGGGGGTGACGACAGCTCTGCCTGGAGTCCCAGACAGCCCAGGGGAGCGGAGCAGCATCCACCTCCGTGACAGCACCCATGCAGAATCCAGGGCTTGTTATGTCTTAATGCAAGTCAAAACCTGCGAGAAGTGCTTTAATAATGGGAATGTCAGCAGACCCCTGAGTACAATGATGCTGCTGGATGCTTTCATAAATCTGAGGTTTAGGGATGACAGTTATGATGCATGGCATGGGGAGAATGTGGAACTGCAGTCATTAAACAAAAATGGGCTTTTAAACTAATGGCAGCTGCCTAAACAGTTTTGCAGTGAGGCAGATTCCCTTAGGCTACTATTCTTCAAATAATACAGGTCCTACTGACTTCAAAAAAACAGGAAAATATTATGTTTTGGTGCTGTAGCTCTGCTTTTACACTCATCCCAAAGGTCAGGAGGTAAGTGTTCTCTAGTTTTTGAGCTGGAGGTGGTAGGAAATAATGAATGGCAACATTCCCAGATAATTCATTCCCTTTTATTCCCCTGAATTAAACCACCTGTAACACCAAGGACTCACACCTGTTCCTAGATGGGTTTCCAAGAGAGTATGGGGGCACTTTACTCCATCTGGACTCAGCTGTGTTTAACCCATTAGGTAGTTCTGCACAGTGTCTATGTTATACATAATTTTATCCGTATATCTCTATTGAAGCCTGTTCCAACTCATGCTGATTTAAAACATTGGAGAATAAAGACGCATGTCTCCTTGTAAGCCATTATTCCCAGCCTGAAGGTGGAGGTGTAAAGATGCACGTATTGCCTTTTCCTTATGCCGGAGAGGTCCTGACAGGAGAGCTACCTGTGATCTGGAGTGTGTCGGCCGGTTCCTTGAAGAGGCATTCCAAAAATGTTTGGAGATCGCAGTCGGCCAACTCATTGTCAGCCACTCACTTTCACTTCTTGCATAACTTTTACTTTTCCCTGCCCAGGCTTGGTTTCTTCCTGAAAATAGCATGTTATGGCTCTGTCTCCCCATTCCCCTCATTCTTCAGCTTGATCAGAACCTCTTATCGTTATTTATTTCCTCCCCTCTGCCTTTATTACAAGGAATAGAGGAGAGGACAGAACAACCCAGCCTGTGAAAGGATGCTGAGCAGCAGAACTTGGTTTGTGTCATTTCCATACTATCTCACTTCTCTCCCCATAAGCTCAGTTTCAGGCCAGGGCTGGCCTTGCTGAGTAACTCCAGCCTGATTTTGAATACATTTTTAAAAATATTTTAAATCAAACCGTTCCATTAGAAATGTGTGCGAAATCCACTGCAAACAGTCACATCTCACTTTAAAGCCCTCTACATAGTGAGATGATGACAGTTTGAAGTTGGATGTTGTACTGCTCTTTAGTTTTTCTAGAAATCCTGCAAGGCCCAGCAGAGGTTGGGACGGATGGGCTGGAGGTCTCCTGACGTGTTGAGGACAATGAGCTAAGCTTTCAGAACCTGAAATGTTCTCTGCTCAACATCACCTGCCATCCCAGCTCTGCAGGACTTGGCTGTCCTGTGTGAATGGATAACATACTGCTTCTTTCCGCCACTTTTCTTTTTCTCCTTTGCTTCCATAGTCTGTTTTAACCTTAAACATGTTTTCTGTGAGCAGTTCTTTGAGGATGAGGAGAGCAGTCTAACTGTGGTGACCTCAGCCAGGTTTTCTTCTTGGGGAGTATGCTTGAGTCAGAAGAGGAGGCTTAAATTAACGATAACGGGAACATTTGAACAGATGGCTGACCTTTGTAACACCAAGAACCATTTCACTTGAGAAATTTGCAGGCTGTTTTAAGTTTGTCATGCTCTTTAGGACCATCTGAGCTTAGATACATGACAGGATTTATTAGCTTACCGCAAGGCTTTGGTGCTTAATTTCCCCGCTGTTTGAAACACTGAACTTTAGGTGGATAGAGCAGGATCCAGGAGCATCAATGGGATCAACTCCCTTTGTGCCAACTTTCTTTAAACCCCTGGAAGCAGAGGGGAGAATACTACTCTTGGTCATGCTGAAAGGCGCTCAGCTCCCATGCTTTGCTTGCTGCCCAGGGAGAGCTCAGCCCTTGCACTAATGAGGGCCATGCAACAGTTAATTGTGGGCAGGGCGGAGACAGATGATCATCCTGCCCCAAATCACTTAACCCTCTTAAGGGTCTACCCTTGCATGCCTGAACGAGCCAACTAATCTTTCAGTGAGCCACACAAGTGAGCCCTGAGCTATATATGGCACAAAGAGAGAGAGGACACGAAATTATCAAATTCCCTTATCCCTCGTTTTCCCAAAAAGCTGTGCACCATATGCCTGCTTAATGGCAGAAGAACATCGCTGTTTGGAGGAGCTAATTGTTTCAGGCTTCGGTAGGTTCTCCATCCTCTGGAGGCTTTTAGGTCAGGGTTACCTGTCTTCTGTAAACATGTAGCGTAGGCCAAATGGCTGGATGCAGAAATTCTTAGAGAAATTCTTTGAATCAAGAGATAGCAGACTAGATCCATAGTTCTCAACACTTTTTGAGAGATTGCAGCAAATTCTTTTGCACTTTGGCCACTTGTGCGGTGATCTGGAAGAGCGATATCTGCCTGGTGGCCACACATGAAGCCCTTGGTGCCATCCTGGAGAGCTGCTGGGAGAAGTGGTGCTGAGAGTCTCATCTGGGGTTCAGCGAGTCAAGGGTGGAGGAAAAACTGTGAAACGTTTGGAAATTGTCTTTATAAGGAGAGCACTGTGTTAGTCCACCAAAAAATGAAGGGGAAAAAAATTCTCTATTGGCACAGTGCATATTTCTTTTTAGAGACGTCTGGTTTATCACTACTGCTGGCTTTTCTTAATTACTGCTAATGGTTCTGCAGGCTGTGCAGTTGGAGATGGAATGTGGCTGGCCCCAAGTCAGGGCACAGAGGCTTTTATCAGGGCCACTCAGAGACAGGCCATCTGCAAGATGTATTTATTTTTTTTCTTATTTGTCTTCTCCAAGTAAAAACGTGATGCTGTGAGAACGTCCGTTTGACCCTATTGCTTCGCTCCTCCGAAGTTGCCATTTTCTGACAAAACGCTTTAGAAAGTTATATTTGGCAAATGGCTGTTTACTTAATTCCTCTCCTATCATTGCTGCTTGTCCGTGCAACCCAAATCTGTTTGCGTGCAAGCTCAGCTGTAGCTCAGTTCAGATGATTCTTTAAACCGTAGTTGTTTTCTCCTCTGTTTGCTTTTTTTAGCTCCTTTTTTGTCATGATGGAGGAACTTCAGGGACTTCATATCTGATGAAGGCAAATCCAATACTTGCCAAGCTGAGGGCTGTTAGAAACTGCAACAGCCACATGATTTGGTCTCCTTGCTTACCCCAAGCATCAGAGCTTCAATACTCTTGGCATCATGCAGCTATAAGAGAGCGTAATGAGGATTAACTTTGCAGGAGTGAGTTTCTCCTGTCCTCAGAAAGCCATGTGAAGCTGTTGAAGGAACCCATGTTGATTCCTCAAGGAAGACTTCTTCAGCAAAATTGGCTTGTCAGGAGGAGAGGGAGTTTTGTTATGTTTTGTTTTGTTTATAAAATAAGTGGTTTCCTTAGGCTCGGTGCCCTCTCTGAAGTGAACCTGCTTGGGGTGCTAGGATTTGTTTTAGAAATAAAATATTCCTTCATCATGGGGCTCTGTGCAGAACTGTGCTGTTCAAATCGCTGGGCGAAGGAGAGTCCTTCAGTGAGACTGGTTGTTGTAGGGTTTTTCTTCAACTGAGGAACCGCAGGCTCTCGCTGGCAAAGCAAGCGTAAGCAAGGCCTACCCTGCTTTGTCCACAGTCGCTGTGATGTACTCCAGCTTTGGGCACCCTGGCATAGCAGTGGGTGTTCTGAGAGGAAGGTGGAGCGTAGGGGCTGGAGTTATAACAGGGAAAGGCAATTATAAAAGCAAAGGAGCAAACAGTTGGTTATAATCTATAAAAATTGATACTCGTTGCTGTCACGTTGACCTTCCTTGCCTTAAGGTTTTCTCATTAGAAGCAGTTTCTGTAAATACCATCTCTTTCTTTCCCCTCAGAGAGATCTCAAATTGCTGGGCTGGAATTGCTGCCTGGGTAATCAATAAACTTTAATCTCTGTGATGGGGCTTTTTTCCTTGAAGTTGCTACTTTCTGTACTGAAGATAACGTGTCTAAAGCAAACGTTGAAGTGAAGAAGGGTTAGATTTGACGTGACCCAGTCTTACTATATGCTCTTAAAATTTTGCAATATGAATGTCTTCTAAAACAATTACAGTTATTGCTAAGCGGACACTAAATGATTAATCTGCTAGCAGACAGCCAGTGCAGTAGTGTCTTTGAAACAGTTTTTGAGCCTTTTCCCCTCTGTTTAAAGACTGATTTAAAGATAAGACACTGACAATAGCATAAATTGTGATTTGTAGCCTGGTTCTCTTTCAGTCTGTGTCTTTGCTTCAGCATTGCACTTCTGTCTCACACTGAAAAGCACGTAATGAAAGGGGTTTAAAGTCTGCCCCGAGCCAGAAGAACATTCAGTTTTGTATTTCGTTTGAGGCATATGCTTAAATTATCATGGGGTTGGCTGGATTTATTTGTGCACTTACATGCATGCTTAATCCGGGTGAGTAATGATGCTTGGGAGCTTTTGCTGATGCGAGGTCACTAGTGCTCCTCTTTGTGAGTTGGTGGCATCATGTGCAGAGCACGTGAGAATATTCATCCAACGTCTTACTGTCTGGAGTAATTCTTGTGCTGGGAATATCTGCTTACATCCTGGCTTTTTTTTCTCAGAAAGTCTCTCCTTTTGGCTACGCTTTGTGGAGGGAGAATTACCCAGCGCTTAGTTAAGGGGCTGAATTAGCAGCTGAATATAGGGAGATGACTAAACGCTTCAAAATGCTATGATTTGTGACAGAAAAGGCAAGACGGCAGGGAAAAAACCTCCAGTTTGGTTCCTCAGACATTCTGTAAACTTGTACATTTTTAACATTTTTATAGCTCCAGTCATAACACTACGTACATACTGTGTTCCTTGTAACAACTGACTCAGAAAAATCCTCTAGTGTCTGTTGATACCATGGACTTGCCTACGTGCTAGTGCTGGTTTTAATTGTCTTCCTGTTTGAGGAGATGTCCTCAGAGTATCTCCTCAGGTTAGAGGTTAAGCTGTTTCTCATTACTCTGAATAGCAGTGATACGTTTGGTTGTACACCCAGTTGAGCCAGCTTAGAACCGGTGAGCAGCAGCAGAGCTGGGCATAAGTCATGGAGTTGCTCATATAGCTTCTTACCCTTTCCTTAAGTTGTTCTGGTTAATAATAATAGGATAATACACTGTAATATAATAATAATTCTGGACAGTAATAGGTTTGATGCTCTGGTGTGTGTGATGGCAGTTCTGCTGTTGCACAGGTTTTGAGTTTAACTCTGAGTAATGCGCAGGCGCGAAGCCAGCGGCAGCGTGTATGGCAGAACGCTGCCTTGGTGGAGCAACGAGTCAGATCACTCCCATGGCGTGGCAGTGAAACGAAGGGCTCCCAAAGTGGTCAGGCTTCTTAAAAAGCGGTTGGTGTTGGTCTGGGAAAGAACTGCATCTCCGTGTTGGGAATATTTGCTTGTCCCCTAAAGGCAACCTTGTGCTCTGATAGTGATGCTTCTGCTGGAGGGCAAGAAGGTTTAAAAACTGGCACGTGCTGCACACTTCTTTTAATCCCAGCTTTCTCAGGTAAATGAATCACCTTCTCTTAATTGCACCTGTAGGAAGAAACAGTCATGACAGTGCCTAGAAATGATGCGGTTCGCTTTTGGTCAGGAGCGATCTCCAGGCAGGCATCTGTGTTTGCAAAGCTGGGTTTTAGTCTTAACATGTTTGCTACCAAATTTTAGTAGATAAACAGACAGACTGCTCCCACCCATAAAGAGGATCCCAGATAGGATTGTTTTGGCAGTACAGCTTTGGTGCCTATTCCAAAATGGATCTGATGACCAGTGTTTAAAAAAAAAAAAGCACCCTCTCCTCCTTCAAACCTCCAGGTGGGAGATCCTATGCTGCAGCTCCTGCTGAAGGAGATCAGAGAGAGCTAGTCATCAGAAAATGGATGTGAAGACGCTGAAGCAGAGTACCAAGAGCAGTCTTGTCTGAGTGCTGAGGGATGGAGCTACAGGTGTCAATTAATCCCATTTCATCTTATTTTTAAGATAAGTTTTCTCCAGGCATCAGGAGACTGTTACCATCCTGTCATGTAAGTTTCTCTTTGAGCTGGTGGTGGTCAGTGTGTTTCAAAATAGCAGATTTCACCAAGCTGTATGACTGCAAAGGCCAATCTCCTGCTGTTGCAGCAAGTTACAAGTAGACTTCCAGCCCCAGCAGACAGGTCCTCTCTCAGGTGTTTGCCCGACTGAGAGGCTGTTCGCCTCCCTCCCTGATGAAAAACTGCCCCACTTTCAGTTTTAATTTACTTTAATAGTTTGGGTTTGGGGGTTTGGTTTTTTTTTTTGTCAACACTATGGGTTTATTTTTTTCCATCTGCTGTAAACCTTCCTGATGTGGTTACAGCAAAAGCTTCCCCACTTCTCATGCTTTTCTTTTAAGATGCATCAGCCCAGCTGCTGGTCTGTCACTTTCCTTGCTCTTTTTTAATTTGTATCACTGAAGGATATATTGGTCTTCGCCCTTTATTTTTATTTGCATGATCTAATTGAGTTTGACTTTGGCAATTCCTCTTTACCCCTTTGCTTCCTGACCTCTGTGACACAGCTGTCTTCCTTTCCATTCCTTGGAGGCACTCTGCTTGGTCCTAAAATCCCTTTTTTGGTGATTGTTTCTCCAGTTAGATTAGGAATCTTTTACTAGATGTCTCCCCCACTTTACTTGGGGTTATAAGTACCAACTTTTTTTTTTTTTTAATCTTTGCCATAACGATAATCTAAGCTTCTTACAAGTGTGTCCTTGAGCACTTCAGTCCGGTTGACTTCCATGCCAAGTTCCTTTGATTCCTCAAAGCTGATGGGAAACTGAAAATACGAATTTCTGTGTTTCACTTCAGAATGTCCTCCTACCTCAACAACCTCTCCCTGACTATGATCGCTTCCAGAGTTACTTTCTGATGAGCACTTGCAGCTGCTTACGGCATCTAAATTAGTATCACCCTTTTCTGGTTCAGCAGCTGGAGGATTACAGCTGCTGTCTGCTGCTTCCAGGAATATCTGTGGTCAGCCCTTAGTGTTAATAATAGGTTCTTCAGTTGACTATTTTGTGAAGTTGCAGTCCCACAGTAAGATAAGCCCTGTTAGCACTTTTATCTTGCTGTGGACCTTGCAATCTACACTGTACTCCCACGCAAACTCCGTAGGGTGTAGGACAATCCGTGCCGTTGTCCCTCCTTCTCCCAAGCTGCGTGGATCCCATAGCACCATAGGCCGGCCATGACCGCCATCCTCCTGAGTTTCTTCTCCTTCTGCTTCCTGACTTTTCCGTTGTGTTGCCCTGGCTCCCAGTATCAGTATGTTAATCCTTGATCTTGTTTCTTACTCATCATCTGTGAATTTCTGGCTAATTATCTGCTCTCCTATCTGACTGCTGCTACTGATGTTAATATGCTCTCTGTTCTCCGAAGTTTGGATGATATTACATGCTTTTTTTGTCCACGTTTACCAATCCCCCTGTTTATTAAAACCAGATGTGGAAATTAACTGATTTTCCTGATTATCCTCTCTCTGGAGGATTTTTTTTTTCTCTTCAGTTTAAAACTCTGAGCTGTGCCTTCTGTGATCACAGAAGACCATCTCTTACCCACAGAGAAACATCCTTTTACCATGAATGCCTTCTGGTGGTGAAACACCCCAAACATCCCTTGCAGTGTCAGTTCTCAAACCATATGGATGAGATTAACTTGTAATGGCTTTTCCTTCCTTTTGTAGCATTGAAAGAAAGTCCCCAGGGATGATGCAGAGGCTAAGCCTGAGCCTAGAGGAAGGTAGACACCTCCAGGGAGCATCTAAAACAGGCTCCTTCCTACTCCCCCTGGCAGAGAGACTGTCCTCTTCTAGGCTAAATTTAGTCCAAAGCCTTGTTCATGCCTCTGGTTGAGTTCTTCATCTGCACACTGAGAGCAAGAGCACTTCACCTCTAACTGGGAGACCAAAGATAAACCTCTCAGGGAACAAGGAACTAGAATACTCTTAATAATAACGACCAAATAAAGTGGGGTAAATAAACAAAGAACTGAGGACGCTACAGTGGAGAAGTTGGAGGCACATAGTGGAGAAGGAGATGGAGAAGTGGAGTATGATGGAGGAAAGTCAGGCCCCCAACACGGGAGCTGTGGCCTTGCAATCAGAAGCAGGTCAAAGACTTGCATGGTGCAGAAATGTCTTGCAACCTCTCTCCAGCAGGAAAAATGAGTCCAGATTGCTGTGTCTATGGAGAGCGATTGTTTTATTTCCCATTAAGAAGGTAGACACCAAATCAGATTTCCACTCTGAGTTGTCTTATATTTTTAGCCTGTGATTGGATTGCAAATGCACACTGGATATTTACATTTCTTGAAGCAGGCTCTGGTGCCATCTTCTTAACCAGGATCCAAGTTAATTTGCTGAGCTTCCAGATGGGAGCCATTCATTTCTCTATTACAAATTTGCAGGAATGCTTAATTTAATCTAGAGTTTCTAGCTCAGTAGTTTGCCTACTCTAACATTCAGGCATTTTCCTTACCTCCTCTTCCCCTTCTGCTCCCCCCCTGTCCCCCACTTTCCCCTGGAGCTGAATTATCCACTTGTGCCGAATAAAGAAAATGGGTTTTGCAGAAGGAGCCACCTGTCCATCATTCATTCTGTGTGGAAACAGATTGTCCTTCCATCTCCTGTAGGAAGTTCCCTGAGAGGGGACTGAGGGCAAGGCATAGCTGGTGGAGCCTCTTAGCCCTGTTTCGCTTGGTTTGTTGAGGCTTATTAAATTTTGCGAGCTTGTTTGTTTTAAACTATTTAATGATCACCTTTTTCTGGTCTAGTACATGTGCTGAATAAAGATGTTGTTAAACTACTGTCTCTTTCTCTGTTGTGGGTAGATAAGGATACTTGCAGGGGGAGGCTCATAATTTTCTGTAGCAACATTCAGCCTCCAGTGCACTGAGTGACTTGTGATTGTATTATAGCCATTTCTTTAATGAAATTTTAAACTACGTGTCTCTTTACAATCACTTCTGCCTGGGGTTCTTAGCCGTGCAAACACGATGCGTATCGTTGCCGTGGCGTGCAGTACATACTGAAGAAGCAGATGGGATGCGGACAGGTGAGGTTAGCTCGCAAGCCAGGCCCTTTCTTCGTTACTGCATTTTCCATAACAGCTAAGGCTGTGGTAGGAAAAAATGATGCATCAGGGTTTTGCTACTTTAGTTTCAGAATGAGTGTATCGAACCAGCTTGAGGTCAACTTTATTACTTCTTCTTGTGTTACAAATTCCCAGTGCTCCCAATAGCCAAACCTCATCCCAGAAAAACACAGGAGTGCTGCGCAGGGTGAGTGTGTGCCCAGGCCCTGGAGACACGGGGTGCCCGGCGTGACTGACACACTTGAGAGCTTGTCCTGAGCAAGTTGGGTTGGTGACCTGCAAGACCTAGCACATGGATGATGAGCCTTTACAAGTGCCCTGCCCAGTTCCTGCATTGCTTATGGTCATGCAGCTGTTGAAGGAAGCTGGGCTTGGTAGGGAATGCACAGTACGAAGCTGTCCTACTTCCTTCCTTGTTGTCTGTGATGCAATGATGCTGGGGATGTTGTGACAGGGTATCAGAAGACATCTTTTTCTTCTGCATCTGTACAACATAAAGTCGTGCTGCCTCCCAGTCCATGGCTCAGACCTGAAGGTTTCAGTGTGATGCTTTCAGCCAGGCAATGCTCAACCCTTGCACCAGTAGATCAGAGTAGGGTGTTTCGCTACACAGTCAGGAGGCTCTGGCCTAGTGTAAATAGTCCTTGGTACTGCCTCATTTTGTGGGTGGAAGTATCAATATTGTTGTTTCTTTTTCCCAGAGCAGATGAGCAGACAGGATTTGGAGTGTTTTATCTGGCGAGGGAAGTGATGGTGCTTCGGTTCTGGAAGGTGGATGGTGTAGATGAAGTGATGCTGTGCTTGTGGCAGGAAGGCAGGAGTGATCTCAGCAATGCTGCCCAGCCCTGGGACCAAGGGTAGGAGGTACATCTTGTACATGCTCAAAAGGTCAGGTCACAGCTTGGACCTGGTTCTCAGCACTGCTGGTGGGCTGTGAAACTGCAGAGGTGGTGTGGTGGAAATGATACAGTAAACGATGATTTGCCTAATAGTACTCCGGGCAGCATCTCAGTTTAACCGATGATAATCCAGACAGGGTGGGAAAATATTTGAAGTTATATAAATGGTGTTATTGTATGTATGTTTTATTAGACCGTTGTTTTCTGTATTAATCTACCTCTGTAAAAAGAGGGTGAATATAAAGGAGAAGGCAGCAGCACTGGTATTAGAAATAGAAGCCTCTCTAACGCAGCCATGAGATAAGCTCGTTACATCGAAACAATCAGCCTGGAAGTTTTTTTCCCCCATCCTGCAGCACATGCAAACTCATTAAATACCCTTTAGGAATTTCTTACGGTCTCCTCCTGCCTTAGTTGTGACCAGGGCACTGAAAACATGGGGTTATTCCCTTGCTCCCCACACACGCAGCACCGTAGGGTGTTGTGAAAATGGTTCGGTGAGGCTGCCCTGCAGCAGCCGGAGCTGGTTTGGGCTACCTAGCAAATCCTATTAAGTCAGGAGTGTCATTACAATGTGTACAACTTTGGTTCAGAGGAGGCTATTTATAGCTGCTGTAAGAGTATTGTGTGCACAGGGCTTTTCTTTCACACCTAATCAGGGATGGTGGCAGATTCACTGTCCCCTTTACCTGCTCAGCAGCTCGAGTGCCAGACCTCCAACAGCACCAACGTTTTAGCTGGAAATTCTGGTCATCTTCTAAGGCTGTCTGAGGGCCATTGTGGGGGAGGAGGAAGTTGTGATCTTCTGCCCACGTCTGTACGGCATCTCCTCTCCTGGCTCACTGGGTTCAGTGGTTCAGCTCTTGTGCCCCACTGTCACCATGAGCACCGCAGCTGGTAGGAGTGAGGATGTCATATGTATGTCAGTAATGTCATTAAGCTTCTCAAGCTCTTCGTGGTGATGAGTGAGCTTTCTGAAATTATTTGGTGTCAAACATGTAGGATTTGGAGTTTGGAGTGACCGGATGTGGCAGAGCTGCAGGGGCAGGGTAACACAGCAGTGTGCGTGGGGCAGGGTAAGAAGGAAATGTGTGTGGCCTTCTTGGGAAAGGTGGTTTACACACCCCGTGGGCGTAAATCATCCCTGCGGGTTCATAGTTTTGGGGTCTGGCTGGGGAGATAGCAAGGGCTTATCTGTAAGAAGTTTCCAGTCTGGATTAATCCAGCAGTGGAGCAAGGACCCCCTTTGTGAGTGTGGCTTTAGGCACTGGCGTCTGGCAAGCACGCTGATGATATGCCAAGGAATTGCCACTAATTTTGTTTTAAAATAGCACAGCATAAGTGGAGCACAAACAGCAAAGACCAGCAAGAACACGTTCCTTCCCGCAGCCAGCCGGGGCTGGAGTACCCCCACCACCACAAGCCCTCCCAGGATGCTGCCACAAAGTGCAATCAAATGTGTTAATAAAGCGTAGGAGCTTTCTGCATGCGTACTACATTACATCAAGTGAGTTGATTATAGGGACTGTTGATTTTATGGGTTTTTTATATTCTTATTGGGAGCCATTTGTCAGTCTGCATGGAAATCTGATTAGCTGAGAATTGCTAGCTCTCTGGTATATGTTGACCTATAAAGTGAAGGATGCAGCAATAAACACAGTCCATTAAGCTGCTGGAGAAGTCTGTAGGCTTCTTTGGAGGTTGGAAAGGAAAAGTCTTGGTGCTTAAATGTCCTTCCCTTGGGAACTTGCCCATGTTTGGTGTGGGAGGAGGGTCTGTACCAGCATCCCTTGGGTGGGCTGGCTGCCCATTTCAGCTCACCAGTATTGCTCTCCACTGCTGGAAACCTGGGGTCTGGGTGTTGGTGGGTCTCTGTGCTCACCCTGCTGAGAAGGAGCTGCCTTGGTACGGGTAGTATCGTGTGGGAAGGGAGCAGGACATTGGTGTCACTGCACCCATAAATCCACCCCATCGGCAAAGCAATGTGCCAGAGCCTCAGGCAGCACAAAGGGGAAAATGCTTCTTCTGTAGGTGAAGGGAGTAGGGAGATGTAGCTGACTCTGGTGCTTCTGCGATGCTTCCGTGATGCTTCCTAGAAGTAAGCACACTGCTCCTTGCAGAGTGCGGTTGGTTAGTTAAGGAGGTTTCCGTTCAGGTCTCCTTCAGGGTGCCGGGGCACAGCATAAGACTTCCGCTTTGTGCAGCAATTGCACCTCCCTGCTGCTCTGCATAAAATAACTTCCAGTTTTTAAGCAGGGGAACACTTAAACTTAACACCAGGCACCTTGTGTGTTGCCAGAGGGTGTTGGATGGGCACTGTACACAATCGGATAAAGCACAGACAAGGTGACACCTGCAGCGCTGCAGCGATGCTTTTTGTCATGCCTCCAGTGTAGCAGAAGCCCAGGGCTCTTCTCACCAGCATCCACTTCTGTGTTCTTAATTACAGCAGAAGATTTAGCTGTTTGTTAACAGTGTAGGAAAAACTTCTGGCGAGCAGAGGCTGTGGAAAGCTTTGCCCTCTGTGGCAGTGCGTTCAGGATGCTGCTGCCTGCAGCACACAGAGTGAGGTGGTTTGGGGCAGCAGAGCAATGCTGCTCATGTCCCCATCCTGGCATCCCTGAAAGATGCCAAGCCTCCATCCAGGACAGAATAAAAGCATATTTTTAAATACAGTTTTGACAGGAGAAGTTCAGCTGCTTGATTGAGGTGGAGCTGGGTTGCAGGATGCCTGAACGGCAGGTCAGTGCACAGCCTGCTCCAGGCCCTTGTGGGTATCCCAGTACATTGACCTGTTTTGAAAATGCAGTCTGGCTGGTCGAGATGGGCCAGGAGGGCTGGATGGCTCTAAAGGAAGGGGTGGTTGGTAGCTAAGGCAATCTGCTGTCCTAAAGCCAGCCTGTGTCTTGCCATGTGTTTGTTGGGCTGGACTGGGAAAAGATGTTCCACCTCAGCTCTGCTTCTTAAAACACACAAAAATATGTGCCAGCCTTTCCCAAAGATTTTTGAATTAATTGCAGGTACCTGCAAGGCTGCATTGAATCTATTTTTTATCCTAGCATAGAGGTCCACTGAGTGGTTGGAGTGACCCAACTGTCTTAGCTTCTACCTTTTTATATTCATGAATATCTTACTATTATTATTAAAGTTGAGGAGCAAAGCTTGCATCTTCAAGTCTTGTAGTGCTTGAAGATGTATCCACGCTGTCCCTGAGCTGCTGTGCAATGGCATACCCACCAGCTTTTTCTTGTCTTGGAGCTAAAAGTCAGTAGTGAGATACTACAGCCAAGGCAGATGCCTTCTTATGACTTCAAGTGGCTTCATTTTATCTTTCAGGTTTCTTTCATCACTTGTTGTCCAAGCAGCATTTTTCTGCCCAGGATTAGGCATTGATGATGACATCAGGGGGTTGTGCGGAGCTGGAGTGGCATTTGCAAATAAAACCAATGCTGTGATTAATTAGGGTTTTCAGAGCTCTGTGACAGTAATTTCTATATTAATAATGTTCACGTCTAAGTGACCTTATGTTGGCGTGGGGTTTCTCTTTGAGCAGAGGTTGAAACAGGTAATTTTGCTATTAGAGGCTGAATACACAGCCACACCAGGCTGGTGGGCACAAACTGGGTCTTGTGTAAATGTTTTTGTTCTTTGAAGGGTTTTTTTCTCATTGATGCAGAAGCCTTGCTGCTGTAGGTGTGGATCTGTGTATGCTGACCTAGTGCCCCCCTTTTTTTAAAAGAAAGATCTATGAATTTCTGATAGACCCATTTTGGAAAACCAGGGGATCTTTCAACTTTTTATCTTTCTTTTACCCTTGAGGAAAACTAAGTGCTGCACCACAAATTCCTATGGTGGAAGGATGACCAGCCAGTTCCAAAAAATTCAACCAGGGAAGCTGTAGACTGCAAAAGCGTCAACTGCTTGGAGAACCCTTCAAGGCTTTCTACCTTCCTGTGCCTCTGAAAGTAAAGTTTGGGGCTTGTCTTTGATGTCTCTTGAGGGATCTGCATCTTGTTTAACAGGAACACCCAAAGATACTCTAGAACACCCAAAGATACTCTATAAGGGAAGACTCAGCCAACTTCTGGCTAGTAGGAACTAAAAACTGTGTTCAAATAGCTGGGAGGGGACAATTAAACCCATGCTAGCTCTTCTTTTTCTGAAATATCTGAAGCAAAGCTTTGGAAGTGTGAGCTGCATGTTCTGCTAGCGCTGCTGGATGTCCTGAGCCTGGATGGTTTTCTCGGGAAGTGGGAAAGGAGGAGACTAGCTGAGAGCAGAGCCACCTGCCAGCTTTTATGCCCCAGCAGTGCAAAGGGTGTTTTCCCTTTCAGAGCTCTCTCTGGGCCTCACCTTAAGAGACTTAATTTGGTGTTTGTGAGACTCTCACTTTGCCCATGGAGGACTAGGGGTGCTGGGGGAGAACAATGGAAATGTTTGGGGTGATAAGGTGACGTCTGTTCCCCATCATCACCCGGGAATTTCTGAGTATTGGAAGAATGTAAAATGTAAAACCCATTGCTGGGCGGAGTGAGGGTGAACCTGTGGTTTCTGCATGTGTTTTTGCTTCATAGTTAAGAGAAAAAGATCTAAAAATAAACTCCCGCTTGCCTCTGCTTCCTGGTTTGTGTGGGGCTGCAGCAGAGCAGCCGGAGCAATGGGGCACCCGGCCCAGCCTGGGGAGCCTCCTGCCTGAGCCTGGGGCAGCCGGAGGGGCAAGGTGAGGGGGTAAGGGGGGGCAGATGGCATCTTTGCAGGCAGCCATCTGTGGAGTAGGGCTGATACCGCATGGCTGGCCATTCTCTGGGTGCAGGGGGCGGTGATGCTGCTGTCAGTTGTTACTGGAGGCACCCTGTGGGTGTCTGTCCTGTGTGGGGTGGCTGCATGAAGTCCACCGGCAAACACACGTTGTGGTTTTGGTGGTGTGAGTGTGTAGGTCCTGCATCAGTGCCAAGCACATGAGTTTTGGCAATGAGGGAGGTGGTTGACTTTGAACCCTGAATCCTAGAGAGTGGTTTGGAGGTCTGGAGTGGTAGAAGTAGCTCTGGGTTAAATGGGTGAGCCAGCAGAGCAACGATGAAGCCATCAAAAATGTATAGTAACGGCAGCCTCTGGTGCCAGTGCAGCAGTGTGGCGTTGCACTGGTGTAACCATCACCAAAACTCCTCTTGAGAGCCACAGGGACGCTGTTGAACAGCAGCTGTGATGGCACACGGGGCTCTGCTCTGCAGGCTGGGAGGAGCGGTGCAGTACTGGGGCAGCTTGCAGAGCCGGCCCATAGCACCAGTTCTGGGAGAGCTGCAGATGGGAAGGGAGAAAGGCAGCACCCACCTGGAGCCACAGGGCAGCTGTGCTCCTCAGGACGCCCTGAGAGCTGAGTTTTGCATTAAGGACACTACAGCATTTCTTAATATCTTGCCTTTTTATTTTTTTAAAAGAAAATGTAACGGTGTTGTGCAGGGAATGCACGGGCAATTCAGATGTTTGTGATAGTAAAGTGTTTATAGATAAGCTGACAGAGGCCATAGGAAGTTGCACAGTTTTCTCTGCTGCTGACAGGCCGGACCGAAGCTCCCCTGCCTTGTGGTCAGTAAGATATGTCAGAGCCTGGTTCTGGCCTGCACTGCCAGCAGGGACCTTTACTTTCTTCTCCCTGTGAGCTAAACCTGCTTTGCTCCATGAACCTTGTTTTTGCCTCCATGAATTGGCCTCGCTTGTCTCAAATGCAGAAGCCAGCAATTTGGAGAGATTTCTCTGAATGTCCTTCTATGTTTGATCAGGGATTTCTCGTTGTTAGTCCTAAAGACATGTATATCACCTATATGTTTCTGTGGCATATGTGTGCTTCACAGCTTGTTTGTCCTCAGGGGTTTAGCAACCTTCTGGAAAAACTTGCACTGAGCAATAAAGCGGCCTGATGGGGGAATCAGTGGCTTCAGTCCTTCGTGCTCTTGAGTTTTGTCCCATATTAAGGTATTTTTTCCCCAGTGTGGAGGAGATGGCACTTGCAGGTTCATCAGTGGGCTGGTGGAGCAGTACTGGGGAGGTACAGGCTTGCTGGGCAGTGGGTTGTCCAGCTGGGGCAGCTGATAAGAGGCATCTGGCATTTTAAGAGCATTAGCGGACGATGGACATTATATCTGTATGTAAAAGGTATTTTAAAACACACCTGGAAGGGCTGCATTTTGCCCAGCTAGCTGGCAGAGCATCTCAATAGCAGAGCTGCCTGGGGAAGAAGTTGACTGATGCAATTTAGTTTCCAGAAGGCTGTAGGCAGTTTTGCACAAGCAGTCACAAAAGGAATAAATATGGGTGGAAAGGGAAACGTGGCTAGTGTGGCAGAGCGGGGCTCTGATGAGAGTCTGTGTTTCTTTCTGCCTTTCTTTCACCAAAGAAAGTCCAAGCAGTGGTGGCTCTGCCTCTGCTGTGCAGCCCTGTGCTTCGCAGAGCCGCAGCAGCTGGCTGCAGGGATGCTCTGGGATGTGGCCGCTCGGTACCAAAGCACCCAGGGAGGAGATGCTCCTGCACTGACTCTAGTGGTGGCACGAGGAATAGCTCTTTAATGAGGCGGCCATCGCCTTGCCTTTGCTGGTGTTGCAGCCCGGGGCTGGCTGGCTGCTTTTTAACTGCTGGTTATTCATCCACCCGGTTTTTCTTTGTGGAGGAGGAACTGGTTATAGTGCAGGGATGCTCTTTGGTGTATCCATCGGTTTCAGCTTTCCTTCACTTTTGTGACTCATTTGCTGCAGCAAACAGATTCAGTGTCAAGGCAGCACCGCAGTCACGTGTGATGGGAGGGAACACAAGTTATTTTTCTACTTAGCTCCTCTGAAGACTTTTTCATGTGGCTGGTTTGACCGGTTGCTTTGTTGGGTGGTTGGGTTTTAATAGTTTGGGTTGTGTATGTGGGGTTTTTTTGTTACTAAAGACAAAATAATAGCTCCTTGTCTGTTTAATGTGATGTAATTAGATGGAGGAGTGAGATATGGAATAGCTCTGGCTAAAGCTGTGAAGAAGAATAATTTTAACTGCTGTTATAGGAAGAATCTTCCTTTTCCCACTTTTATGATGACAACTGCCCGTTTGTATTTTAGCATCTGTTTCTGTAAGAATATGGAAGGAAATGAGCTGGCTCAGCAGAAACTGAAACCCAAACTAATCTCACGCTGGAGTAAATGCTTAATGGTCTCATTGTCCGTGAGCACTTCAGCAGCAAAGGCAGAGAAAAAAATAATCAGCGTTACAAACCAGAATAGATGGTGGAGAAAGCTGCAAAGCCCTCTTCTTGTTGTCCCCAGCACCCCGTGGGCTCCACGCTTGCACAGAGCTTGGCAGACTGCTGGGAGGGAGCTTTGCCCCGCTGCTCGGGGTGCTGGGCACGGGGTTCCGCAGCCGGCGGTGCCGGAAGCCGGCTTCTCCATCACCGGAGGGCAGCTGGTTCCTGCCAAAGCTCTTTATGAGCTTTCTGGGGCTGGGTGCCATGCTACCCGCGGAGTCCTCCTGTCCTTTCACCCTGGGCTTCCCCACTTGCATAACTGACTTGGGCATTACCCTTCCTACCGTCCTTGCTCTGTCTTTGGCACTTGTGCATCACTTGGCCACTGTTTTGATAAATAACTTTTCCATCCAAGCTGCTCCTTAGGTGAGGCTGGGAGTGTTTTGGTGCAGTGACACTAAGTTTACATTCTTGCCTGTTTAATTTACAGATCTGTTTCATACCTAAACTCACTGGAATTATTTACCAAAAGTATATGGCAAATGATATTTCTCAGTTTTTTTTAAAAAAAAGAAACAAAACACCCAGTAGCTTGTGAACTCTTGACGCTTTCTCCAGTCGGAAACTGAAAGTGGAATAGATTTTTTTTTAATTACTTTATCAGGCTGAGAGAAATGTAGAGATTAGTGGAGCATAAACAGAAGGAAGTAAAGCAGCTCTCAAGTGTTTTAATGATCTGAGTAGACAATTTGTTTAGTATGAGTTGTCACTGAGCGTTCAGTTTGGTGCTTAGGGTTTTAGTTTGTTAAGTAAAAGTAAATAAAGCATGGAAGTGGAGTTTCAAGAAATTATGGTCCAGCTTAGCTTGCATAGCCAGTCCAGTCCCACATGCGGGATTGCTTGGTGCATGCTGTCATTCCCCTCCTGGGCTTTTCCTTGTGAGCTGTTGTTACATATTTTAACTTACTAATGCCATAGACAGTGGGATTGAGTGCACCCACAGCCAGTTTGTGGCTGACACTGAGCTGAGTGGTGCAATGGATATGTTGGAGGGAAGGGATGCCATCCAGGGGGACCTTGACAGGCTTGAGAGGTGGGCCCATGTGAACCTCATGAGGCCAAGTGCAGGGTCCTGCACATGGGCCAAGCAACACCCAGTATCAGTACAGGCTGGGGGATGAATGGATTGAGGACTTGGAGATACTGGTGGATGAAATACAGGATGTGAGCCAGCAGTGACCTGGACAGGGGGATCGAATGCACCCTCAGTATGTTCACAGATGACACTAAGTTAGGTGGGAGTGTTGATCTGCTTGAGGCTAGGAAGGTCCTACAGAGGGGTGTGGACAGGCTGGATTGATGGCAATGGCATGAGGTTCAACAAAGCCAAGTGACAGGTCTTGCATTTGGGTCATAATAACCCCAAGCAGTGCTACAGGCTTGAGACAGGGTGTGGGGAAAGTTGTGTGGCAGAGAAGGACCTCAGGATTGGGGGTGCTGTTTGACAGCCAGCTGAATATGAGACAACAGTGTGCCCAGGTGGCCAAGAAGGCCAATGGCATCCCGGCCATTGGAGTGTGGTGAGTAGGACTAAGGAAGTAATTTTCCCGCTGTACTCAGCACTGGTGAGGCTGCACCATGAGTACTGTGTTTGGTTTTGGGCCCCTCACTACAGAAAGTCATTGAGGAGCTGGAGCATGTCCAGAGAAGGGCAGTGACAATGGTGAAGGGTCTAGAGTCTTATAAGGAGTGACTGAGGGAACTGGGGTTATTTAGTCTGCAGAAAAGGAAGTTGAGGGGAGACTTAGTTCTTCTCTACAGCTACCTGAAGGGAGGTTGTGGAGAGGCAAGGACTGACCTTTTCTCCCTAGAGACAAGTGATAGGACAAGAGGAAATGGTGTCAGGTTATGCCAGGGGAGGTTTAGATTGGATATTAGGAAAAACTTCTTTCCAGAGAGGGTTGTTAGGAATTGGAACAGGCTGCCCAGGGAAGTGGTGGAGTCTCCATCCCTGGAGGCATTTAAAAGATGGTTAGATGTGGTGCTGAGGGACATAGTTTAGTGGTGGATGGCAGGTTAGGGTGATGGTTAGACTTGATGATCTGACGGGTCCCTTCCAACCAAGACAATTCTATGATTCTAATGTGTCCTTGCAACCCAGAAACCAAGTTTTGTCTGAGTCTGCATCAAAACCAGCATGACTAGCATGACCAAGGGAGGTGATTTGCCCCTCTGCTCTGGTGGGATCCCACCTGGAGTACAGCATTCAGCTCTGGGGTCCTCAGTGCAATAAGGACATAGAGCTGTTGGAGCAAGTCCAGAGGAGGCCACAAAGATTGTCAGAGGGCTGGAGCACCTCTGCTACAAGGACAGGCTGAGACAGTTTGGCTTGTTCAGCCTGCACAAAAGAAGGATGCAAGGAGAAATTACTGGGCCTTACAATACTTACAGGAGATTTATAAGAAAGATAAAGAAAGACTTTTACCAGGGCCTGTAGTGACAGGACAATGGGCAACAGTTTTAGACTGAAAGAGGGTAGATTTATATTGGACATAAGGAATACATTTCTTATGATGAGGGTGGTGAAGCCCTAGCACAGGCTGCTCCCTCGCTGGCAGTGCCCAAGGCCAGGTTGGATGGGGCTTTGGGCACCCTGGGCTAGTGGGGGATGTCCCTGCACATGGCAAGGGGGTAAGAACTGGATGGTCTTTGAGGTCCCTTCCAACCCAAGCCCTTTTGTGATTATTCCTGTGAGGTCTGGTGCCAAAATCTGCATTTGTTTACTGTCAAAGGCTGATATTTATGCTGTACTTGAGCAACTGTTGGCACTGCTGCTTGATGAAGGTAAGCAAAATTCCAGAGTCTGAGTGGAAAAAATGTTCTTCAAGTCATGAGGCATCTAGTATTTTCAGGCAGGGTAAATTTAATGATATTTTATGGGCTGGGAGGCAGTGGGAGGAAAGAGGTCCATAACCTTTTAAAGGAGAGGAAGCATATTTATTTTTTTTAAGGCTTGCCAAGTGTTGCCATTTATCAGGCAGCTCCTCTTCATCCCCAGCGCCTGTCCTTGGACTTGCCCAGGGCTGATTTGAAAGGATCCTCTACCTCCTTGATGCAGGGTGGTATTTGCTACTGCAAGATCTGTTTCTCCAGCCAGCTGCTTGGCAAAGCAGGGAAGTCCTGTCAGCTGCCTTTCTACTTAAATTATCCACTTTTTGGCACAGCAACAGCCTCTTTTTAGCCCTGTGCATGGTGCCTGGCAAGGCAGAGGCCAAATCTCAGCTGCCACTTTTCTGCATCACAGTGGGAGCCCTCCAGCATCCCGCTTTTGGGCTGGCACAGCTGCTGGCAGATGCGATGCCCCTCACAGAGGCAGAGCCACGGGCTTCGCCACTAGTGAGCTGTACCAGCCTAAGATGTGCTCTTAGCAAAGAAATGGTAGATCCCACTGCTTGTACCGTTGTGTGAAACCAGGCTACTAGTGTTAAACGTAGTGTAGGCTGGACCGTGTGCATGCTGTGCTTTTCTCCTGGAAAGCTGCAGGCTCAGAAATGCTGGCTGCAAATGCAGCATCAAGAAATTGCATGTGTTTTAGTGGGGTTATTTGTGGGTAAAGAGTGGTGGTCTGTTGTTGAAGAGCTGTGTAAGCTCTGCCTGAGGTGCTCCTGGCAGCCCCCATGGCTTTGTGGTGTAGCCTGGAGAAACCTGCTACCGCAGCTCCTCTCCCTGCCTGGAGGAGCAGTTTTGGTGCAGGAGCAGGCATTTTTTATAGGAAAAGTCAATCAGGGGGAGATATGCACACACAGATTTTATTCAGTGACATGTCAAGACATGTAGAGGTTTAAAGCTTCTCCATGCCTTGTGTTGGCAGTGACAGGCCATCGGAGTGAGCGTCCAGCTGAGCAGGCTCGTGCCTGGCCAAAGGTACCTGTCTGTCCCAACATACATCCAAACACTCTTACAGCATACACCAAACTTTTAGCAAATGTTCAAACTTGGGATATTTTTGCATGGTTTCTCTCCATCCATTTGCTTGCAGGGTGATGCAGCCCAGGGTGCCTGTGGTTTGCAGAAGGGTCCTGCCACATCGCTCCAGGGCAGGTGCTGCTTGGAGGTAGAGGAGGAGTTGTGCCAGATCTCCACAGTCCCACCCAGGGGGTCAAGCAGCCAAGGCTTTTTCTCAGTGGCAAATCTCTCATGTACTGCAGTCACTGTGTGTCTGTCAGTGTGCCTGGACACATCTTTGCTTAATGTTTATAAATATGTAAAGGGTGAGAGTCAGGAGGATGGAGCCAGGCTCTTCTCAGTGATGGCCAGTGATAGGACAAGGGGCAATGGGTGCAAGCTGGAGCATAGGAGGTTCCATGTGAATATAAGGAGGAACTTTTTCACTGTGAGGGTGACAAAGCACTGGGACAGGCTGCCCAGAGAGCTTGTGGAGTCTCCTTATCTGGAGACATTCGAAACCCACCTGGATGCATTCCTGTGCGATTCAGTCTAGGTGATCCTGCTCTGGCAGAGGGGTTGGACTGGGTGATCTTTTGAGGTCCCTTCCAACTCCTAACGTTCTGTGATTCGCTGAATCGCTTCCCCTGCCCCTGCAGCAGATCCTGAAGCCCCTCACCCCATGCTCCACAGGGTCCCTGCTCACAGCATTTGGGGTGTTTTCAGTCCACTTCCTCCCTGCTCTAGTTAAAGAGGATTTTATTTTATCTTACTTTATTTTAATTTTCAGAGCAAACTGCCTAATGGCCTCTCTGTTTTATTACAGCTGCTCCTCTGATATGCCAGATCTGAATCTCTCTCTTTAGGAGGAAAAAAAAAGCCTCAACAGCTGGGCTGTGGATAAAACACAAATACATGTGTGTGAGAAGCTGCACTTGCAGCTTTCCTGTTTTTTTAAAGTTTTGTAGTACACATATCCCATTGAATAGCAAATAGAGAGTGATTGTGGTCTCCCCTAGTTAAGTCTGTGGTTAGATTTGTTTGTTTGGCTGGTTTTGTACAAGCCTGCTGTTTTGCTTATAAAACAAATACGCCGTTACTCCCTGCTCTCCGACTAGATGGGCAGTAGAAGTGGCCCTCCTCGGTTACCCAACACTTACAGCTGGATAAGAAATAGAAAAAACCTCATGTAACATGCAGCACTAGGTTTTACATGTGGAGATGTTCCAGAAACGTGTTGGATCATTTATTTCTGAATGTTTTTCCACTGAGCTTCACATCTCTTCCATTAGAACTTACCAGTGACTGGGTTTTGAAGTTCCACATCTGGGAGTCTGCAGATCAGATACCTGATGCCGTGACATTGCTGTTTGTCATTAATGTGAAAAAGATCAGGACGTGGTCCTTAGAGAGCTGGTTAGCCCTGAAGTCACAGAGAAGGCAAGAAATGCAGGGACAGTCCATCTCTGAAGGGGGGAGAAGCTGCTCATGTGGAAGTGCAGAGAAGAGCCTGGGCAGATCTGAACACAGATTGACCCAAGTCACTAAGGTGAAAAGGCAAATCCCCTTCTTGGATGCATTCCCAGTGCAGATAAGGCAACTCGGTGGCACTGTGCAGGCCACGGGTGAGACCTTGTCCAAGATGGTGCAGTGTGGCCCTGGTGGCCTGGAGTCGGGAGGCTGTCACTGCACTAAGCACAGGGGAGGATTTCTACACATGTGTCTGAGAGGGGGAGAGGAGAGCCTGCTCAGTGAAGCCAGGAAAGCCAAGGCCGATGTGAGAGTGATGGCTCCATATCTGTGTGTAGCAGAGGGGAGGTTCTAGAGAATGTTGTGTTGGGAGCAGAGCAAATGCTGTAAGCAGCACTGAACACGTTTGAGCTGGAAGTTAGAAGATCATTTTTAGCTGTCAGAGGAATCAGGCCCATGACCGGGGTGATGGGAGCAAAGCCAGGCTGGCTTTTAGAGTGAAGCTTAAGAAGAAAATCAATGAGCAGTGCTGTATCTGCTGTACCAGGGGCTGAGCCTGGTGACCTGGATGGTTGCTTCCCCTGTTCAGTCCTCACTGTTATCTCAGCAGAGTGAGGGGAATTCCTAGCACCATTGCTTTGGTCTTGTTGGCTGTATGAGGAGGGACTTCCTAACGCATACCTAAACATCCAAACACTCATCCGTGTGATGCTTTAAGAGCTTCAGCATGACCATATTTCCAAGAGGAGCAGCTCATCTTCAGGAGTATTGAAAATAATGACTATTGACTGCATTAAAGTGCAAGTATATTGAGATGCATCCACCCTGGCATAGCTCTCTGCAGAAGCCATTAGGACAAACCTGAGCAATGGAAGCTTGCAGGACACTGCGATGGTTTGGAAGCAACAAGAAAAAGAGAAATAGCCTGTAATGTCTGAACTGAATTTGCAGGAACGGTGGCACTCGGTGTCTTCTCTTCAGTGCATGGCCATGGTGGATATGCTGCCTCTCCAGGGCTGCCCCTCTTACCCTGGCTGAACATTGGTCATCTCTACTGGCTGTTTCTTACTGCCCTTTGCCTAATTTCAGCCCAACAAAGCTATCTTCTCAGCTGAATGCCCACTGTATTGCCATCAGTAGAGATAACCCAGGAGTTAGAACAGCAGTACTGAGGGCATTTCGTTGTCCAGTGAACCCAGAACCTGGCAGGTAATTGTATGAGAAACAGTTTTGACTCTTTCCCTCCCTTGTAAAACCAGGGAGGAGTTGGTAACTTTAACTCTCTGGTTTTGGACCAAAATCAGTTTCAATGGCTACCTTGGCACAGATGTCTGTTCAAACCGGTGGGTAATTGCTTTGTGCAAAGCCATTCATGAACTATTTTTTTTCTTCCAGGAAGGTGCAGTTTGTTTATTTGATCCCATTTCAAAGCAATGCCATTTCTTACCAGAGACTGGAGCAGAAACGTGGCGCAACTCTGTTCTTTCTGACCTGCCTGTATCTTTGCTTTTGCTTTGAGAATATAATTTGGAGTCTATTTTTTCCACATTGCTTCTTAATCTGTCTAGCCTGGTATTTTCCAAACCTGTGGTTGTCTTCTCCCTTATTTTCTGTTATTAAATCTTCCAGATACTGAAAATATCTGAGATGTAGATTTAAGGAGGTTGGGCACAGCACAGATTTTTTATTGGGTTAATAGTCTCCGGCATACTGAGGATGGGTTCAAAACCAGCAAACAGGCTTCCTCCTGTGGGCTGAAGTTCAGAGCAGAGAACAGGGCAGGTGAGAGGTGTGATATGTGCATTAAAATAGACAGGCTAACGGATGCAGTACTTTACAGAGGATCTGAGTTGTCTGCAGATATGTATTGCTGTATTGAGGGTCTGATTCTGTTACATCCAAGCAAAATAAATACTCTGTCGGTATTCATTAGGAGTGGGCTTTTTTTGGTCAGTGCTAGTTACTTGCTGACCAGTGCTGTTGCCCAGCCTTCAGGTTGTCCTGGCTCCAGTGTTCATGGTCTACACGTGGGCCCATGCACAAGGCAGAAGGGAGGGAAACAGTGCAGGTCTGGTGTGGCTGCAGTGGTGGAAGGGAGGGATGGATGGGGCAGGTTGAGTGTCTCCATCTTTCCAAATAAAGGGGCTGCTGCATCCCTAGTAGGCCATTGAGAAAGGGCTAAACAGTGAATGGGGCTGAGGAATAGCTTGATGTTCAGATGGCACTGCAAAGTCAAAATGTGGCAAAGGGTGTGCTGGGGGAGGGGGCAAGTCTGGCCTGCACCTTTGGTGGGGGAGCTGAGCGCCCTGTCCCAGGCTTTCAGCAGGCTTTTTTATAGGGATGGTGCCAGTCACAATGGGACTGTCAGCAGCCCAGCCTTCCCCTTCCCACCAACACAGTGGGAGTTGCAGCAGCACAGCCACATCCCGTGGGAGCCTTCAGTCGGGTCCCAGACAGATAGGACTTCTAGCAGCAGCATTTTTGGTCTTCAGCAGAGCTCAAGAGAAGGGTTATTTAAAGCCCTCGTCCTTTCTGTGGAATATAGGAAGTAGGAAGCGCTTCCTCTCTGTAGATCTCTATCCAAAGCTTTTGTCTGCTTCCTTACAGTCCCACCCTGCTTGGAGCTGCTCCAAAACCCAGCATGCTGGGGCGATGTGCCGTTGTTCAGTGGGGTCATTCTCCTCTCCTTTTCCAAAACAAAGTTTTGGCACCAAAATGCTGAAGAACACTTGTCCTGGGCTGGGCTGTGGGATATACAAATGCCCATCTGTCTGCCCTGCCCCACCAGCCCTCCTGCAGTTGGAAATGTTGGTGTTACAGAGAGGAAATATGGGGGTCAACCTTCCTTTAGGAGCCTGACCAATGCTTGCTGCTGCGTTTTAGTTGTGAAACTGAAGGGAGGTCTCAAATAAGTCTCACAAGTTGTGGTCTCAGTTACAGAGTGTTGAGAAGCTAAAAAAAATAACGTTAACCACAAGAATTTGAGGGCCTGAAATGCTTTTAAGGTACTGCCTACTCCAGAGCATGGTGGGGGAGAAGTGCGAGGCATTTCTGTTGTGCTGGGTATATCTCAGGGAAGTCCAGCATCAGGATTGCAGAGGAGAGAAGAAGCTCAACAGAAGGCTTAGCCAGGGCAGAGCATCACCTGGGGGATCTACTTGGAGCCTTGGTGGTCTGGACTGCCTTCAGCTGAGCAGATAAAGCTTCACCTTCCTCTGGCAAGAATCTCTTCCCCAGTGGCAGTGTGACCCCAGACTTCCATGTGAGTGCTGAAGCTGATGCCCCTGACCCTGGGGGTGGTACGCTCACTGGGTACTGCCAACAAAAAGGTGTTCGTGGGCTTCAAGGCGAAGGGAAGCGGCCTCACTGTTCTGTGCTGAAAGATCATGTCTGCACACCCCAGGAGAAGGCTTCACATCAGAAACTTTGAATCAGTGCCCCATCCTCCACCAGCGTAGCCCTCCTTTTAACCACTGCTGCCTCCTTTAAACACTTCTTTCCTGTTCCTCCCAAGAGGAAAAAATAAATGATAAATTATTGTGTTGATGTTACACAAATGACCTTACGGAAGGGTCTTGTTGACGTGGTTTTTCACACAGGATACCTTTTCCTTATGCAGAAAAGTTGCTGAAAATTTCCATGAAAATAGAGATGTCATCCTTGGGGAAGGGAGATTTAAAAACAAAAACCAACTCAAACCAACAGCCAGGGGCTAGCATGGATTTTGGTTTGGGAAAGATGCAGCAGTTGGTGAAAGTGTTGGGTTTAGTAGGATTTTCTGTAGCCCTGTTAGAAGTGGAGCTGACTAGTAGTTGATGATAAAAGATAAAAATACTGAGGTCAGTATCCTGGTGTGGCCAGACCCAGAGGAG
The DNA here is from genome assembly GCA_020800305.1 of Porphyrio hochstetteri. Classification (NCBI taxonomy): domain Eukaryota; kingdom Metazoa; phylum Chordata; class Aves; order Gruiformes; family Rallidae; genus Porphyrio; species Porphyrio hochstetteri. The sequence goes on from CM036907.1 coordinate 110,197,315, forward strand.
CTTATCTGTCTGTGGCCTGATATGTTGAAACCGTACCGATTACATGGGGGTTTTTGCCTTTGTTACAATGAAGTTCATTAAGATAGTGCAATCTGAAAGAGGGACCTTAAGTTGGTATCAGGAGTAGGTTTTCTTCCTCACCCCCTTCTCCCTCTGTGAATGCCCACCTTCAGTGTCGCTCTTGAGAGAAGATGCTTATTTCCTGTTTTTGCAGCCGAGACCTTCACTGATGTGGCACTGAGGTGATGGGACAGGATATGACCCACGTGTGGTCTCAGGTGGAGGTCAGCTCCTCTCATCTCACACCTTTTGGGGTGCTTCCTGCTTCAAAACCATCACATCTCCTTCTTCTTACCATACTGAGCTAGGGAGGAAAATGCACCCATTTGTCCACTACTGGCATCACTTAGATATAAATATAAATTTCCATGTGATTTGATTTCCCATTTGCTGTCTTACCCAGCCTGCTGACAGAGACTCAGCTCCAGGCAGCCCTCACCCGCAGCGCTCGGAAAGCACATTTGCTGTGGATATTGCTGGGGATGGAGCCCTGTGGAGGAGGTTAATGAAAAAAGTGATGTCTTGAGTGCAGATTGCATGGTTTTCTTCCGAGATGATTTGCATTCGGGTGTTGAATGCTGTGCAGAAATGCCAGAGGAGAGAAAGGATTTTCACAGGGCTGTTCCTGGTGCCCCTAAAAATGTGATCACTTATCTGGGTCAGGGGATCTTCAGCTGTCTGCCCTGATACAGAGCACTCCCTTCTCCGAGACAGACAGTCATATTGCTCTTCTGCATAATTTATGGCGAACGCACTTAAAAGCAAATCACACTGTTGAGTGTTCAGGATTAATGAACGTGCCTCTACTTAGCGTGTGGGCTGGGGCTGGAGGTGTCCTGCTGTGCTGCTGCCTCAGCCTCTGCTTGCCTTGGACTTGGCTGCTGGGAGGGCCCAGCAAGCACAGTCCCTACAGCTCAGCGAACAGGCGTTGCCCGTTTTTGTACTGATTTTGTAGGCACTGGCCACAAAATAGTATAATGTCTCCTGTTTCATGGAGATCTCCCATTTTTAATGATGGGAACTGAAATAAGAGGTGAGGGGGCATGCTACTTGTATCACTGAGCATCGCACGTGGCCAGACAGACCAGATGTGGGCCATCATATCACTGCTGATAAGCAAGGATGCCCTTCTCATCTCTGCAGTGGGTATAGAAAGTAGCACTTTGTGTTCAGGACCCACCTAACAGGAACACCAATGCCCTGCTCATCCCTGTGACCATCCGGTCTGGAGTCCAGAACACCGAGGCACTGCCTTGGGCAAACACCCGCGTGTGCCCTCACACATGCTGCCCATGGGCAGCCACCAGCCTTAGTGTGGGCAGACCTTGCCATCCCAGGAGGACAGCAGGACATTGCTGCAGAAGGGTGTCTGGATCCCAGCATAGATTTTGGTATAATTCAGTAGATGGTGTTTGTCATTGCATTCCCAAGGCATGGAGACTTGCGGTTGCCCTGATACTAACCTGAGCGTGAACCTCACCTCATGTTCCTCGTGTGATGCTCTTGTCCAGGATACGTGCTGGGGACATGGCTTTCCTGCACGTGATAGTAGTCTGCATTTTTGGCTCCTTGATTTTAAAAAGAAATTTAAAAAAACCCCTCCCTGTGATGCAGATAGAGTCACCTGGACCAAGACTTGAGTAACATCCTCACTGATGTAGAGCTTGCACTGATTCCCACCTGCAGATTTGGTCTGCTGCTGCCTGAATTGCTGCATCCAGCAGAACCAGTTTCCTTCCTTAGGGGTGGGATACTGTTCTCCTGTAGTTACTTTGCAGAATTTTTCTTTCATGGGGTTTTTATACCTCTGCAAGAAGGAAAAAAAAAGTTAAACTCTAGGTTTGCTTTCAGATTTTTAACTTCAGCGCTTTTTTCATTCAACAAATAGGAAAATAAAGGTGTGAAGCAATTAGGTTACTCTCGTTAGTGGTTGGCACCGAAGACAAAAGAGAAGGGTGTTTTGAGAAGAACTTTGGTTAAAAAAGCTCCTTTTGAAAGCTGGATTAATAAAGTAAATGGATGCATTTATATTAGATTTGGAATTTTTGGAACAAAAAATAGGCAGTAGTAGAAATTGTTAGCAATATTGTGTATTTGCTGGATGAAAATGTTAGTGACAGTCTTTCTCTTTTGGTTGATTCCCTGTCTGCTCCCCCAGTATTTCAGCACTTTTACTTAAGCATCTAAATAAATGTTGGTTGAGGTTTTTTTTAAAGGTAGCTAGTTGGCATATCTCCAAAACAATATTTCTGAGCATCTTTCTACTGAGCGTACCTCTGCTAAATAATGCTTTCTTCTTGGGAAAAAAAAACCCCCACGTTTCCTTCCATTTTTTGAAAACAAACCAAACTGTCTTCTCTTCCCTGTTTCAAGGTAGCTGCCCCAAAATCCCCAAATTCCTCCAGCCTCCGCAGCTCAGCACAATACCTGCAGCTGAGGAAGGGAAGGATGTTAAATCTCTTTATTTTATTTTATTTTTCATTTAGGCATCATTAGCAGTGAGCATGGTCTTGCAGACCAGCCTCAGAGGGCTGGTTATTGTCTGTCACTGTCGTTTTAGCGAGTGTCTCCGTCCCCAAACTCTCCATCTTCTCCACATGAATGGCTTTGATGCTGTTGGGGTTTGCTCAGGTGCTGATGGTTGGCTCTTGATACTGCCATATTTTGGCTAATTCTCCTGAAATTTCATCTGTCTTCCTTTCTACCAGGGCTGTGATTATTCTGTAGAGACTTATTCTGTGATTTACCTTCATCAGTTGAATAAATGCCTAGTATGAAACTGTTTATATACAAGGGCAGGCCGGCCCAGTGGTGCTAATTCTGTGGGTTTATTTATATTAAAAATGTAAAGCCCTCTGCTGATTTAGTCACTTTTCTTTCCTTTTTCTAAAAGGTTACAGTGTTCTCTCTGATTTCCCAGTTGGCATCAGGCACCTTTCCCTGTCCTGAAGGCCTGCACTCACAGGGCTTTATTTAAAACTATATATCACAATAGTATCTTCAGTGGGCATGAGGTGGGTCTTTCCTCACGCAACCCAGCCTTCTCAGAAAAAGACCTTGTGCACTAAGACATGGTGCCAGCATGTTTGCCTTGCTCTGGAATGTTATCTAAACAAACTGTAATGTTATTTTTTTGTTTAATCCTTGCTAACTTTGCCCAGTGTCTGAGGACAAAATAGGGCTGGCTGCTTCTCCCTTGGTTTTGCTTTTAACAAAATCAAAAGGAAAGGGCAAAGGGAGGAGACAAGGAAAAACCACTTGTGATTTTCTTTTCCTGTCTGCAATCACAAGCTGCATTGCTGCCCAATCTGCTCCCACCCAAATTAACCCAATTTCCTAATTTGCTTGAAATATTTCTGTGCTTTCCTTATTGCATTGGGAATATTTGCCCTTTACAGTAATAAGCTCTTTTCCCAGAGCTGGTGAATGTTTCAGAGAGCTCCCCGGGAACCACAACTTTTCTGACCCCAACACAGAAAAGTAGGTTTTTTCCTCTTGTAGCCACCGTTTGTGAATATTTGGGGGTGTTTTGTGGTTCTTATGTTTCTTTGCAGTTAATTTGTAACCATGGTCTCCGTGGCAAACTCTTGTCTCCCAGTGATAGAGGTCGGTGTTGGCAGCAGGTACCAGCCTGCCCCGGCTGCTTGCAGTGAGCGTGGTGGCTGGGAGGATGCTGTAGCTCTCAGCTGCAAATGCCCCTTCGCCACACACCAGTGGTGCCAACAGAAAATGGTTCTCAGGTTAATGCATCGAGGCTTGGTGTCAGAGACTAATTGATTTTCCTCTGTAAATCAGGAATATAATCCCAGGTAAAGTGACTTCAGTAGACATGAGCAATCCAGAGACCTGTAAGTGAATCTCTTAGGTTTCAGCCCTTGCAGCTGACTCGATGAAATTAATGTGCCACTCTGGAAATATTCCTGTCACATAGCTGTTTGCTGGACTGGAGCCTTTGTAATTTTATCTTTCTTTTGCGAGCTGGGGGTTGGTGCTTATCTATAATGGGTTTTCATCCCAGACACAGGATCCGGTTTACAACACCACACTGTTCCTGGGTACGTGTTTATGGATGAATTTACAGAGTAAGGGGGCCCGAGGTCTGTTACCAATTCACTGGGTCGTTTGGAAGGGTGTTCATATACATACCTGAATTGGGTGTTTGGGAACTGAAAGTGAGGGGTGATACAGATGGTGATCCTTCCCCTTTGCCCTTTTTTTTAAATGAGCTTCTGAAAAAGGGTCAAACTTGAAAATAAGTTGCAAGTAAGCAACGTTACTTATTTAAGTAGAAGCATGAGCAGTCATTGAAAGTGAGAAAGGTAAAAAGCCCTTTTGTTCATTTATTTAATATGGCAATATTTAATATGGTTCTTCATTCATCAGGTTTTGTTTCTGTTTCCCCGAAAGCAGTGGAGGAAGGAGCTTTGGCTCCTCTTGACACCGGCCTTTCGCATCTCAAACCCTGGAGCATTCCTGCAGGGTTCGAGTATTTCGCCATGTTATTGATGGAGGTTCCTCTTTTGTCTTATTCCTTCTATTATAAACTTTTGAAGAGGTGGAGATTCTTCTTGTTGCAGTTCAGACTTTATCAAAGGTGTTAGCTTTTGGCCCTGAGTCTGCAGCATGGTAAGGCGAAGCGGGCGCTGCGGTAGCTGGTACGTGAGCGTTGGCGCTGCTTTTGCCGCAGGGCAGGAAAGAAGTTCACGAGTTTACCAGGCAGGACCAGATATCTATAGCAACGTATTTGTATATCCTGTGTCTTCTCTATTGCAATGCTCGTTGCTTAGGATACTGGCATTAAAACATGTAACAAAATCTGCCCTTTACTCCGGAGTTCATTATCTGTCCCAGGCCCATTTCCCTTCCCACTTCAGATCAAGGCTGTTGACCAGCCGTGGGCAAAGCACTGGCCAGAGGATGTTGTTACAAATCCACTTTACAGCCTATTTCTACATGATCTGTTCTTACTACATGGCATTTGCTGCTAACTGGAGCCCAAGAGCCTGTCTACCTCTTGCTGTTGGGCCTACAGGAGCTGGAGGCTTCTTAAAGAAGAGTTGACTGAATTGGTGAGCCCTGGTGCTACCAGAGCCCAAAACATTCTTCCCCAAGGGTGTGTTTCTGAAGTGTGCATCATAGATCTTTAGAAGCCAAGGCTTTTATTTGGATCACTGGTGGGTTTTTGTGGTTGGTTTTCTCTAATACAAGGATCAACTGTTGAAAAAATACAGCCTCAGAACAAGGCACTGTGGTTGCTGAATTGCCCCAGGGGAGCAGGGCCTCCTCATGGCACTTGTCTTCACCTGGCTGTTGGAAAAAGGGTATGGAGGCTATTTCACAGAATGTTTGAGGTTGGTAGGGGCCTCTTGAAATCATGCAGTCCACCCTCGCTGCTGGGTCAGCTGGAGCATATTGCCCAGGACCGTGTCCAGCTGAGTTTTCAGTATCTCCAAGGACAGAGACTTCATAGCTTCTCTGGGTAACTTATGCCAGTATTTGACCACCATCACTGTAAAATAGTGTTTCCAAGCAAAGCCTTATTTAACGTGATGCTCATGAGACCCCCGTGGGCTAAATCCTTTTGTCTCTCCTTCTGTACCCCAAGGCATCAGTAACGGATCTGATGCTTTAGGTGTTTTGATAAAAAAAATCCTCTGCCCCTGTGGGAATGGTTCTTGCCTTTCACACCAACTTGGAGCTGTACCTGCTGCCTGGCTTACGCTGCTCGTTTGCTTTGGGCTCCCGCAGTCCCAGCGGCAGTGTGCTGCAGCTTCAGGACCGTAACAGATCTCAGACACGCTTGTGCTCTTTTGTAAGTGAGCACTGTGAGAGAAATGGGGCTGGATGTCCCCCTGCAAAGCAGATGGCTCAGGTAATATAAAGACTATTTATTCTATTTCTCCGTGCACTGACTTTCTCTGCTGGAGAGCACCTCTGTCCTATAGACAGGCATTTCATCAATTTTCCTCTTTTTCTTAACAGCAAATTGGTATCCAAGGGGGCTCACAGAAGGAAGAGCCGCTCTAAGGACTCATTACTCCTTTTGCAGCCGTAACTGATGCACTAAGAGGATCCCACCAGGAGTTCAGTTCAAGGGGGGAGGTTGCCTTTAGAAGCTTTGCGGTGAAAACGCTGGGCTGGTCTCTGGCTTTGTGGCTTCCATGCTTGAGAATGCTTCTACCTTCAGTAACTGATGGTTGCCAGAGAGTTCCTGAGAAAGTAGGATGTACTGAGCTTTCTTACAAGTATTTCAAATGCTTCAGAGTATGGATGCTGACAACTAGTCCATCTGTTGGTAAAAACACAGAATTGCTACTTTAGCTGTTCTGGAGTTACTACAATTACCATCGTGCTGCATAACCAGTGTGCGTCTTGGCCTCGATAAAAGACCTTTTTTTTCTCATTGCTAAGCTTTTGCCATGAGATTATTGCTTAATTTTGGTGAGACTAGACAGACAGATATATTCAGGCAGCAGTCCTCTGGCATCTCAATTTCGAGCCTGGTCTGTCACAGGCAGCCAGCAGCACCACATAATTTTAACAGAAACTTTGGTGTGAAGCTGGAACAAAAATGCATCTGCATTTCCCCCTGTTTGAGCTTTGCATGACTGAGCATTGCTTTCATGAGCAGTGGTATTACTTGTGAAGTCTGCTGGTCTGCAGTTTACTTCCAAGCTTTTCCTTGTCTGATCACCTCAAGAGCATTCCTGTGATTATTATTGTTACTGCTGTGGCAGCGCCAGATGCTCTGAGGGCTTCTGCTAAGCAGGGACAGACCTCGCTGCAACGTGCATGGCATCGCTTCCCTGGGCTCCACACTGGTGTGGTGGGAAATGAGGGACAGGCAGGCTGTGTTGGAGTTAGGTCTCTGCTGACTGCCTGGGGCAACGTTGGGAGCAAGGTCCTTTGCCTTCTATGCCCAGTGCAGTCAGGATTTGGCTGGTACAAGCTTGTTAAAAAACCACCCCACGGCCCTAATCACAGGAGTGACCGGAGCATCCCAGACCCCACTCCCTGTGATTTCCATTAACAGCCATCCTCCCAGTGGTCTTGTGGCTAAATCAGCTGCTGAGGCTCTGGAAAGTGATTTGATGAAAGCATTTTATAGCAATCGAACGAAGTGTCAGTTGGATGCCAGCAGCAGGGGTTGCTATCATGATTAATGAGATATTTAGGCATTTCATTTTGGAGGAGCTACCTGAGATCACAAGTCATATCGAAGCCATTTTTTTAGATGGGCTTTAATAAATTAATGTTAATGTTGCTTATTTAATTATTCATCACAAATCGGTTCCAACAACTGCAGGGTTACATTTGAGTTGAATACTTTGTGAAGCCTTTAAGAAAGCTTTATATGCAAGAAAGGGTTGTGTTCAGAGCGTTGCACGTTACTTTTCTGGTATAAGACGATGTAAAAGAGAAGGAAGGGTTGAAATAACCTATAATTTGTTGAATACAAAGACTGCTTTATAAAGACTGAATATAAAGCTTTTGATGCTGATGTTAAATGAGCATCCTGTCCAAATGACAGGATATATTTTACTGCTGGTAGAAGCAGTGAAATGTAATAAATGAAGTTAACATCTTACCTCTCGGTTGTCTAGGGGCCTCTATTTTTAAGGGAACAGAAATAATAAAGGCATTATAGGAAAAGGGAGAAGGGAGCCTCTTTTAACTAGTTGGAGGTTTTACCATTTGCTCCCTTGCATGATGACAGCTGAGCTTGTATCTGCTTGAAGTCCAGCTCCTGCATTAAGGTGGCCCCGCTGCCCTTCCAGCCCCTCTCCCCGGGGATGTCTGCAACGGCTGCCAATGATCCATGGACTGGGTTTGGACTGGGCATCACGAAGCCAAGCGGAGTCACTGAAGGATGGGACTCAGGGGCACCTCCTCACCCAAGGACAGAAATGCAGCGCTACAATTTCTGCTCCTAAAAAAAAAAAAAGGACAGTGGTCAATCCGTGATTTGCTCCAAGCCACTGTTTTCTGAAAATTGACTGCAGCACAGTAGAATGTTGTCTTTTCTGCCCTTGGCACTGCAAGGATGAGTATCTGGAGCAGGGAAGATTCAAAAGATGGAAAAGCAGCAGGAGCAGCTGGGAGTTAGTGGTTTAACTGGAGGGCAGCCCAGTGCTCTCCTAGGGATGATGCTGGCAAGGACCAGGAGCTGTAGCATTGGTGCATGTTGGGAGCAAGCAGAGGTATGTCAGGGGCCTGGAGAAAACTCTAAAATAACCATGGACAAAAATAAAGCTTTGAAGCTGAAATATTGGCAGCTTTTCTAGAAAACAGAAGTGCTAATGACAACACAGTTTTCTGTTGAGCCCGATGCACTGAACTGATGTGCAGCTGGCTGGTTTTTGTCTCTGAGCATTAAGCCACAGAGCAGGATGTGGATTTTTTACATTGCTGAGGCGACGCGGAGACTAAGTGGAATACAAATACGATGAACCTATATTCAGCTGTTGAAAATCTCTCTGCTGTAGAGCAACGTGTTTTTTGCTGACCTTTAACATTTTTATTTGGGGCTGGGGTTTTTTTTAGGTTTTTATGCATGCCTGAGATTTTTGCTCTCTGGGAGGTGCTTAGCCCCTGTTAGATTTTTCCCGGTCTCTGGGTGCTTTGTTGCTCAGCTCTTGCAGTTTCTGAGTGTTGGCTGGTTACTAACCTGCCTTCTGCAGCGGCTGCGAGTGAGCCTAATGCTGCGTAACAGCCTGTGCTGAGAAATGTCATTTATGCCGGATCAGTCGCAGGGGTTTGGATGTGACTTTGTGCAAAGCTTATGAATAAACCTCCTGAGTTTGGGGAGGGAAGGTGCAGCTCAGCCTCTTGCTGAGGTTTGGTATTGCTGGGAAGCCATGAGGGGCTCAAGGGGATAAAAGCCAAAAAATATCTCACGGTAACTTTCCCCCACCTCCACCTTGTTGTTTCCTAAGTGCAGATTGACCATCCTTCATGTTGTTGAAGGAGCTTTCCCGTGGCTGGGCAGTCACCTGCACAGTCACCCATGCAGCGTGGGCACCGTCAAAAGGAGGGGACAAACCCAGCCTCTTCCTTGGAACCCTGATAAAATCCTGAGGTTGAAATGCCCTTTTGCCCACACTGGGGAATACTGAACTTACTGAGTAAGCTTATATAAAAGCATAAACCCCAGTAAACCTGGAAGGCATTGCTTTGCCAAAGATTGTGCTTTGAAAAGCCTCCTCTGCTTGTCGGGGAGGCAAAGGGCCGTAATCTGCTGGGAAGGATGAAGTCCTTGTGCCGGTGCTGCTGTCACACTGTCACGGGAGGAGAGAGGAGAGATGCTCCCTAAGCCGAGGAGTTTCAAAGAGCATCTGGACGATGCAAATGCGTCTGGCACGGAGCCACTTGTCCTTCCTGCCCCTTGCTTTGTCCCTGCCTGCTTTCACTTTTGGATAGATGGATTTTACTCTTCGTCACTGCTGCTGTCCCTATCCACTCAGCCATCGCTGCAGATCAGTCTGTTGGGGTGGGTCAGGAGTTTGGATCCAGACCTGGGCATTGCAAGCTGTATGATAGGGGAGTGGGACTGTAGCAGGGAAACAAAATAATGAGGATTATTATTTCCCAAATAATAAGGATTAATAATAAGGGTTAAAAACCTGCCCTCCCTTGTCCTTCTGCAGCTTACCAGTTACTGGGAGAGGCTAGAGAAGAGGAGAAGAGGCCAGATGAAATGAGTTATTTTCCTAATAATTTACAGCATCCTTTATTTCCTCTTCCCCTCTGCCCCAGGTGGGGTCCGCATTTCCCACAGGGCTCTGCCAACCCCCAGCCCCTCTCTGCTGAGCGGGGCCGGAGCTGAGGCAGATGCTCTCTCTTGCTTTGCAGCCGCTGAACCCAGATCCAGAAGAGGATGGGGAAGCAGAACAGCAAGCTGCGCCCCGAGGTGCTCCAGGACCTGCGTGAGAACACCGAGTTCACAGACCACGAGCTGCAGGAGTGGTACAAGGGCTTCCTAAAAGATTGCCCGACGGGCCATTTGACTGTGGAAGAGTTCAAAAAAATATACGCAAATTTTTTCCCCTATGGCGACGCGTCCAAGTTTGCGGAGCACGTCTTCCGCACCTTCGACACCAACGGTGACGGGACCATTGACTTTAGGGAATTCATCATCGCCCTGAGCGTCACCTCTCGAGGCAAGCTGGAACAGAAGCTGAAATGGGCGTTTAGTATGTACGACCTGGACGGCAACGGGTACATCAGCCGCGGGGAAATGCTAGAAATAGTGCAGGTGAGGCGCTGTCTCTACTTTATATTGTGTTTGTTCTTCACCCTGTGACAGATGGAGATGGGGGATTGTGCTCCTGCCCCAGGGAGGCTCCTGAGCCCACGGTCCCCAAAAGGATACTGGGGGCCATGGTGGGGTATGATGAGGTACATCATACCAAAAGGATACTGGGGGCCACGGTGAGGTACAAATGAGGAAAGAGCCCAAGAGGCAAATGGGGCACCGTGCGACTGGCCCGCGGCCAAAATCTTGCAGCTCTCCCTGGGGATTTCTTATTGGGGTGTTGATGGGATCAAAAAACTCTAAATGCAAATTTTACTGACCTGATTTAGTCTCCAAATGAATACTTTCAAACTTCAAATCTCAGTCAGTGTGAGCTCTGGATAAAAGGCTGTCTGTAGAATTCACAGAATTTTAGGGGTTGGAAGGGACCTCCAGAGATCATCAAGTCCAAGCCCCAGACTGTAACATGTCTTTGTTTCCCGAAGGCCGGGGGCTTGTAGCCCACGGGCTGTACTGAGGGGAGCAGGGTGGGGGGTGCAGGGCACAGCCATATTCAGGTATATTTGCCTGTAATCACACAGCACCCCACATGCATCCTCATATCTGAGCACGTTCAGAGCCAGACGAAGAGGCGATGGCTTTGCCCGGTTGCATAAAACAGAATTACACACCGCTGCCTCCAGTGTTTTAGCTCAGTCCTGCTCCTTCATTACTCTAGGCCGTGACTTCCAGTTAAACCGACCCAGCGCCACGGAACCTTCTTTTGAAGTGTGAATGAATGCAGGGAAGAAAAAGAAAAAAAGCTGTGGTCAGAAATTCCTGTTTGTTTTGGTTTATGAAGTCCTGCAGCTGCCTGCCAGGGGTAGCTGCCTTTTTTTATTGCTACAGGCTTAAATTCTCTATCTTGGTCTTGATGTTTTATCAACTGTTTCATGGGGGTTTTTTTGTTTTTTTTTAAATACTCAGGCAATCTACAAAATGGTTTCATCAGTAATGAAAATGCCGGAAGACGAATCCACTCCGGAGAAGCGAACAGACAAGATCTTCAGACAGATGGATACAAACAACGATGGTAGGATCTCCACTGGCACCCCCCAGGCTTTAGGAATAGAGGAGTTTTCACCCAGTGTTGATAGAAGCAGACTGTGGGGAGTGGGGGGTAGAGGGCAGGGATGTCCCCACGAGTAGCTCTGGACTCTGCCTGGTCTCACTGGGCATCTCTGTACCATAACAAATAGGGTGAATAAGTTCACAGAGGGACAGAGACTTTTCCTGCTGCAGGGGGCTGGGAGGGCACTGGTCCTTCCCTGACATTTCATGGATAAATCCCCTCCTGCAAAGGCTCCTCAGAAACTCCTGAGTCCAGTGCCTTTGAGTGATTTCCTCTTGGTGTGGCATGAAGTAGGCATGAAGTTTAGCTCCTGTTGCCCGTGATAGGGTGTCAGTCCTGGGCTTGTTGTCAGTAATGCAGGTCAGGGACAGGATTGGGTGACAGTAAAAATCCCCCTGGGTCCATAAGACTCATTTTCTGTGTATGTTTGTGACATGTGTACATACATGCACAGTGACACGCAGTCCTGCAGTGTTTGTTGTGGTGTGGGTGTCAGGGGGATGTAACAGCTCCCAAGACAGTTATAGAGATGTTTGGTAAGTTATTGGACAGCATAACATACTTGTCATGACCCCTCCACCTGAGCTACCACAGGCTTGAAAAATGCAGGCAAGATGCAGTGATATCTTCTCTCTGCTCATCACCCTGCCAACTCGTTTCCTCTCATCCCAGTCGAGGTGGAGCTTTGCCTGGGACCCCAGCAGCAGATGAGGTGGCAGCTGCCTGTGTTGAATTCAGAAGCTGTATCCTTCTGATGTGCTCAGTGAGGGCAAAGATTTGGTCCTAGCACTAAGAAATGGAGACCTGGAAAAATGTGACCTTATATATAGAGAGGGGTTTTTTTTAACAGAATTTTATGGCTGCATTTTGGCTTCTGCTGCTGCCGCCCCTGGGGCAAATTCCTGGCCTTGCTAAAGTCCTCAGGTATTTTACTTTTGACTTCATCAAAACGAGCACTTCACCCCCTGACCTCACATGTGGAGAGCCCTAAAATAACATGATTAAAATGTTTTTGCTCTGTGGGTGGGAGATCCCTGGACATGGTGTCAGGAATGCCACAAATGCTTGTTTATTTTCCGGTTTGTACAGAAAACCGTTCACTTTCTGATTGATAATGCTTTGGTGTATTTCTGCCATGGTTCAGAGTGCTGGGGCAGCAGAATACCAGTGATAGCAGGCAAGGCAAAATCTGCTCACAGGCTCCCAATGGCATTTGTGCAGGGGGGCCAGTCCTGAGCCCCACGATGAGGTCTGGGAGACCAGCTGGGATCTTCCCTCCTTGCCATACCATGCCAGGCTGTGCCACGGGACTCTTGGAGCTAGGGGCTGCCAGGGCAGTTGCTCCTCGTTGGTCGCCTCTCCAGAGATCACCTTTTCAGACTTGCAGAGTGTTACTGGGTCTGTCCAAGTTGGTACATCTGGCCTAAACCAGAGGTGTATAAACCAGAAACGCTCAAGAGCCACATGTGGCAACGGGTGGTTCCCCCAAACCTGGCTTTTCTTGCTCCATGAAACCCATCCTGTTCCTGTATGTCGAGCTGGGCTCATAGAATCATACCATCACACAGCAGTTTGGGTTGGGAGGGACCTTTAAAGGTCCAACATCCCACCACCAGCAGCATGGGGGGAGGACATCTTTCTCTAGATGAGGTTCCTCAAGAGTCCCACCTGGCCTTGTAGGTGCAGGAGAGGCCATCACTGCTCAGCCCTACATGTCACCACACACTGTAAGAGTGCAAAGTAGGGAGATTTGGGATATTTAGGTTTAAAATGACATGGTAATACAAGCACGATTTTCAAAGCATACGTGTGCTCAGGTACCTTGTGGTCATGCGTCATATAGTTTCTATAGAATCATAGAACTGTCTTGGTTGGAAAGGACCTTTCAGATCATCAGTATAGTCCAGTTCTGGGCAAAAAACTGCCAAATGATAGGTATTAGAACAGTTGTTTTTATTTTTGGTACTGTCTTTTTAAATGAAAAAATGACAATTATTGTACTAGATTGTTTTGCAGAAGAAAAATGCATCTGGGCTTAAGGGCTTGAGTAGGATTTGGCGGCTGTGCATTGCACTAAATTCCCCTCGATGCCTTTGCGATAGATTAAATATACGTATGCTGCTTCGGTGAGGGGGAGGGTTAAGCTACAGCGATGATGGCAGCTGCAACTAACTTCTCTTTTTTATATAAAATTATGATTTCCATTTTGTTTTTTCCTCCATCTCAGGTAAACTGTCGCTGGAAGAGTTCATCAAAGGTGCCAAGAGCGATCCCTCCATCGTGCGGTTGTTACAGTGCGACCCCAGTAGCGCGAGTCAGTTCTGATGAAAGCGGACAGTGTGCACAGAGAATCTCGGCCTGTGTCCTTCAAGCTTTGCTCGCAAACGGATGCCTTCTCAACCGTCCTTCCACACCTCGCGGATAAGATCCCATTGCCAGATCGTGTGTGTGTGTGTGTGTCCGAGCGAACCGGCCCTCGACCCCCTCACTAACACCAGTGCAGCTCTCCTTCGGCAGCTCCGTTTCTGCTTCCCCATAACGTTACAGTTCACTCTACACATTTTAAACGTTAATCGAAAGGTATGTTTACATGCAGCTACAAAAGAGTTCAAATCGCTGGTGAGGTACCACTTCACTTAGTGATGAAAGTGATGTTCCGGTAGTTCCCAAGAAGATGGTAGGTAGGACTTTTACCCAACATAGCAGATGGTAGGTAATTTATTTTGCTTCAGAAACTATTATGTTAAAAAAAATAAGTGGACTGAATGGAGTAGAAAGTTAAAAAAAAAGGAAAAAAGAAAAAAAAAAAAAGCAGCTTTCCTGGGCATGGTTCCAATTTTCTTTTTGAGGAAAATTGCTTGCACTTATCTAATGGTCTTTACTTTCTTTTAATATATATATAAATTATATATATATGGTGAAGTAAAATTTTAAATATTTAGGTCATCTATTTAAGGCATAAAAATAGAATCTGAGCTTTGTTTCTTCTAGTTGTCTGTGATTTATTCAAACCTTGGAGATTGTTTTTTTGTGATATTTATGCATTAGCGACTTGCCGTTCGGAAGAAATGCATGACTAGCAGTGTGTGGAGATTTCACTGTTTAACTCCTGAATGCGAATATTTGTTCATTTTTACTGTCAGTCGTTCCGACGTTACCGTATTAACAAAAGGCCTGAAAGGAGTTCATCCTCATCTTGTATTGCTCAGTGGAGTCCTACTTTCTGGTGGTTGCTGCATTAAATGGCTTTTGAGTGCCCCGAGGTGACGTGACTTGCACTGCTGTTCTCGACTTGGCTACACCTCCTCCCTTTTGCTGTCGATATGTTAATAGTCTTGTGCATTCCAGTGTTATTTAATATCTGCCTAATGCCAAGAAATATTAATTGAAATAAAAGACTACTTTTCTTGTCACTGACTGTCTTGGTCTCACCTGTGCAACCAGTTCCTAGCATCACATACTGGGGGAGGGATCACAGAATCACAGAATCGTAGGGGTTGGAAGGGACCTCGAGAGATCATCGGGTCCAACCCCCCTGCCAAAGCAGCTCCCTAGCACATATTGCACAGATAGGCGTCCAGATGAGTCTTGAATGTCTCCAGAGATGGAGACTCCACCACCTCCCTGGGCAGCCTATAGGATGAGGCTGGCTTGCTCGCTTCCTGCTCAACATGTCCCTGTCTTGCTCAAGACACATCTCTTTGTAAGTGTGTAGGTTTTTTTGGGAGCTCTGTTGAGGCTGGGTTAATGCAGTGGTGTTAGTGCCTGTGGGATCCTGCTCCATCCCAGCTGGGTCCTGGGTGAAGGCAATTCCTTGGTGAAGACCACAGGAAGGTGACAGCTCAGTTCATAGAATCACACAGAACGTTAGGGGTTGGAAGGGACCTCGAAAGATCATCTAGTCCAACCCCCCTGCCAGAGCAGGGTCACCTACACTAAATCACACAGGAACACATCCAGGTGGGTTTGAATGTCTCCAGAGAAGGAGACTTCACAAGCTCTCTGGGCAGCCTGTCCCAGTGCTCCATCACCCTCACAGTGAAAAGGTTTCTCCTTATATTCACATGGAACTTCCTATGTTCCAGTTTGCACCTGTTCCCCTTGTCCTATCGCTGGCCATCACTGAGAAGAGCCTGGCTCCATCCGCCTGACTCTCACCCTTTACATATTTATAAACATTAATAAGGTCCCCCCTCAGTCTCCTCCAAACCAAAGAGCCCCAGCAACCTCACCCTGTCCTCATAAGGAAGGTGTTCCACTCCCTTAATCATCTCGGTGGCCCTGCGCTGAACTCTTTCAAGGAGTTCTAGTTCCAGCTGGATGTGAAGGAAAGCTGCTGGCTTGGCCAGCTGGGCTGTCGTGACCACAAATTTAAAAGAATAAAGGTGTCTTGCTCCTCTTGGGAGCCAGGTACGTGCTGCTGGAATAATGGTGGGTATCAGTGGCACAGAAAGTTTTCCCCATGTTCAGCGAGTCTGAAGGTACCTGCTTAGAGCAAAACAAATGGCTTAGCCTGAGGTCAACGTTAAACATGTAGCCAAGGGATTGTTGCTCTGTAGAATGACCTGGTAGTGGTTGGGTGTTAATGCTCTAATATTAAAAGAGAGATGGTTACAATGTCCAAATAGAAATGTGTTGTCAGGTCAGACTGGGTCTAAAATACAGGCTCCTGTTGGTACTGCTGAGCAGGAAAGCATGTTCTTTTTTTTCCCCTGGAAATTCAGATTTGAGCTATTAAGCCAACAGTCCTGTTAACCACAACACCCTGCTGACGAGTGTGATCCTGAAAGGGGAGTTAATCAGCACCCTGCCTCCCTTCCCTGGGCAAGCCCAGCAAAAACCCACAAAGTACTGAACACAAAATGTAATTCCATGGTTGCTTCTAGTCATGGTGCTAAAGGTGCTGCTGATGGTCTAACGTGGTGGTAAAGGTGCTCTGGATGATCTAACACTGATGGTGCCTCTTGCTGGGTAACAGTTGTCAGGCAAATCAGCCGTTGGGGGCTTGAGCATCACTCTGCTCTTGGGAGAATGTGCAGAAAAGTCTGACCTCAGAGGATGGTGCCTCTGTTGAGGGACCACAGCATCTCAATCCTGTTCATGCCATCTTGAAATGAGTCAAGCATATTTTTAGTCAAGTATTGCACAATATCTTTTTTTAGGTATCAAGGATGTAACAGCAGTTTTGCTGTAGTGCTCGTAAACACAGCAGTTCTGCCATCATTCACCTGTGCTTGTAAATGGGACTTCTGTCACCTCTTCCTGACACCTCTTCTGGTTTCCACTTCTGTCTGTAGTGAATAGCAGGTTTAAGTAGATGTTTAACAAAGCCCAAACTCTTCTCATGTGAAAAGAAAGAAAGAAAAAAATCCTTACAAAAGCTCATTTTGACCTTGCTTTTTGCAGAAATAGAGTGAAAGAGTCTGAATTTTAGTGGTCAAAAAATTCCCATTTCTTTGACTGTGTGAGTTTTGCTCTGGGATGTGCCGGGGTATCCACGGTGGAGATGCTGCCTGCCGCAGGCTGACAAGCCCCTCTGCAGCCCCATGCAGGTACTGGGATTGTGTCCTGCTTCCCAGCCCGATTTCTTCCACCTTTTTCTTGGCCTCTTACAACTTTTCAGTCCCAGGTTTGAGTTTTTAGGCTGCCCCCCACTGCTTTCACAGATTTTAAGGGTTTTCTTCTTTTCAGGGCAGGGTGGATTGGGTCTGTGTCAGACTGGGGCTGGCACAGAGTGTGTGAGCAAGGTGCTCCCAGCTTGCCTTGTGGAAAGCAAGCGTGGAAGATGTTAAGGAAAAGTGGTTGCACAAGGCATCCCAGGGGAACCAGGGAGATGCTCTGAAGCCCAACCAGGCTGAGCTTTTCAAAGGTGGTTTTTGATACAGAGAATGTTTTGATTACAAGCCAGCTAAGTACTGGAAAGGGCTTTATCTGCTGCTGCCAAGCAGCTCTTAAGGAAATCAGACCTGTTTCAGGGGCTGAAGTTGTGGATCTGCCATCACTGGGTTACTTTGAACATCTTTGCTGTGCTTTGAAGAGCTGTGTGGATGCAGCTGCTTCCCTGGCTGGTAATGAGGGCTAGGAGGGGAGAGCACTTACCAGGTTCATCCTCCAGGATGTGTCACTTGAGAGTTGATGTGGGTTGGAGTTCAAAAGTGATGGAGAAATCAAAGAAAAGCTTGCAGAGCGTTGCTGCTTGTTGGGCTCCAGGGGTGTCTTTTTGGGGACCAGTGTATAGGGAGGTTAATCACTTGTGAAATTATGTCCAAGCAATTAATAGAGAACTTCAACTTGTTAAGTGACTTTGGTGTTCCAGCAAATTGTATGTTTAATCAAAAATAGAGTCTTACTTTATGAAAGGAGGGTTTAGCACAACCCCCACCCCCCATCAGCGGGCCCATTTTTACCTCGCTTTAATAAGCTGTGTAATTATTTTCCCACCATAGAGATATCTAGCACTCTGAAAGCTCTGGCTAATTACTACATAAATTCAGGCTTTTCCATATGAATTGCAGGTCCTATTAAGCTAATTCAGAATTATGTCATTGCCTTTCAAATGAAGTTAGTGCCTGTCTGGTTGCAGCTCAATTCCAGCCCGGGTGGCGGAGGTGCTTGGATTCGGGCTTGTGTTTCTCTCTCACCGGGTTTGTATGGGCCCTTTGCTTTTAAATAAGGCCCTTTGGCATGTATTTTTAGCACTAGGCTCTGGGTAATGAACTCCTGCAAAGAAGAAAGACATGAGCATCTCTGCAGCCACCGGGCAGATCGTCTCCATGGATAGTGCCCAATTCATTATGCAGGGAACCCTCTATTCTTATTTAAAGGTTAGGAACAGCCATCGACTTTAATGGTCCAGTGGGCAGACTGGCATTTTGAGACCCCCAGGCTGCCTGATGGCAGATATATTGCTGATGAACCCAATAATTGCCGTTGTCTCTTTGGGGAGGGGAGAAGTTTGATTTGAAAAGAAGGAAAGGGGAGGAAAAAAGGAGACCAGAGCATCTCCCTGTGTAGACGTTTGGGAGGTGTGCCTGCATTGATGGGAGCTGTGTGTCTGCAAGCAGACCTTACCTGTTGCCCATCTGTGTCACCTGTGAGGGTTTCAACCCAGACGCTTCTGAACACTCTCAGGGTGACTGTGGTTAAAAGGCAGGCAGTGTTTCACTGGGCGGTTGGGTTAATCCCAAATTGATGGCCATGCCAGGCAAGTCAGAAACCACTGAGGATGGAGGGAGCTAGTGGTTGTTACAGAGGGATCCCTCTCAATCATTTACCAAAGGTCTTGGGAGTCTGGGGAGGTCCCTGCTGACTGGAGGCTAGGCAGTGTTAATCCAGTCTACAGAAGGGGTGAGGGAAGACCTGTTAGTCTGACCTCAATGCCTGGAAAAAGTATGGAGGAGATGATACTGGGTACTACTGAAAGGCATTTAAAGAAGTGTAATCATCAGGCACAGTCATCATGGGTTCACAGAGGGAAAGTCCTGTTTGGTGTCCTTCAATGATGAGGTCACCCACCTAGTGGATGAAGGGAAGGTGGTGTATGTGTTTTTTCTGGGTTTTAGGCTTTTGTGCAGCTTCATGAGGAGGGGGAACGGAGAGTGAGGTGCTGACCCCTTCTCCCTGGCATACAGTGATAGGACATGTAGGAATGGTTCAAAGATGTGCCAGGGGAGGTTCAGACCGAACATTAGGAAGTATTTTTTTACCAAGAGAGTTGTCAAACACTGGAACAGGCTTCACAGAGAGCTGGTCAATGCCTCACACTTGTCAGTGTTTTAGGAGGCATTTGGATAATGTCCTTAAACAGCATTCTTTAAATTTTGGTTAGCTGTGAAGTGGTCAGGCAGTTGGATTAGATGATGGCTGTAGGTCCCTTGCAACTGAAATAGTTCAGTTCTATTCTATTCTATTCACTGGCCAGAAGAAGGAGGTAAGAAGCTGTTGTGGCAGCTGTCTCTTGTCTTCAGAGGTGAGAGTGAGCCCACAACCACCAGTGGGTGGGTTATTTTAAGAGGCTGACATGTTGTGGCTCTTCTTGATGGAGGAACAATTTACTGCAAACAAAATCTTTACTGGTCGGGCTGTCACTGAGGGAATCGTCTCTCACCTGAAACATTCCCTCCTTGCTCATCCCCACCTCACGTTCCCACACCTCACTCTCTGCTTGGCGCTGCTGGGGTTTGGGTGGGTCGGGGCTGGTACCCCAGGTCATCCTCAGTTTCCTCCAACCCTCCCTGCCTGAGCACATCGGTGTCTTCTCTGTTGGGTCCTTGGCACTGGGAGCTGCAGCACTAAACCTCTGGGCACTGTCAGCCCACCTCCTCCCCAGCTGTGCTCCTGGGCCCTCACACCAGCATTCTTTTACCTTTTTGTGCACTGTTTTGCCCAGGACCTTGGCAGCTTCCTTTGCCTTCAGCACATCTGGCACCAGTATGAAACTCAGTGCACAGGGCAGGGCACAACCCAAGTCTGAGTCGGTCACAGATTATAGCAAATGTGACAAATTACATCCCGGATGAAGTTTGTGTTCCTGCTCCTGTCACCCAGGCCATTCTGCAGGTAATGAGGCGTGAGGGACCCTCTTTCTTCCCCTGGTGATGCTGGCTGTCCCTGCTTTTCCCCAGCAGTGGGGATGGGGTTGCATTGCCAAAGAGAGCTGGAGCAGGGACAGGTCCTGCCCAAGGCTCCCATCCTTGTCAAAGTCATCACACAGCAAAACCTTTTATCATCTTTCCCAGGTTGGGACACCGGTGTCTTTCCTGTCCCTATTTGAATGTTTCTCTTCACAGTGAAAAAAGTAATGTCCTGAAAGCCCAGTGTGGGGACAGATTTGGGCGAGGTTGAATCCAGGCTTTCTCCAACAATCTAGCTCAGCCTCTGCAACTACCTGAAAGGAGGTTGTATGAAGGTGGGTGTTGATCTCTTGTCCCATGTAACAAGCAACAAGACAGGAGGAAATGGCCTCTAGTTGTCCCAGGGGAGTTTTAGATTGGAAATTGGGAAACATTTCTTCACCCAAAAGGTTGTCAAGCACCAGAACAGGCTGCCCAGGGAAGTGGTGGAGTCACCACCCCTGGAGGTATTGGAAAGACATGTAGATGAGGTGCTGAGGGACAAGGGCTTAGTGGTGGACTGCAGTGTTAGGTTAATAGTTGGACTTGATGATCGCAATGGATGAACTTGATGATTCTATTCGACTTGTTTGCACAGGAGAGAAGTCAGACTGCCATGTGTAGCGGGTGTCTCCAGCATGGCCACATGCAAGCAGGAACACTCCCTTCCTCCCACGTGGGGCTTGGGTGTAGCCGGTGCTGCGCTGAGCACTCTTTGGTGGTCAAGAAGTCCAAAGGAGGTGTCTGGCAGGCAGCCCCATGATTTATTTCTTTTCACCTCTGTGGGACCCTATGTTGCTTCTGAGGAACTTTTCCAGTGTCTTTGCTGGGGTGGTGGCTGCAGGGCCAGCCCACGCTCTCTGCACTATGGCCATGGAGGCAGTGATGTTCTGCTGGGGCACTCCTCACCCAGGTCTTAAACCGAATGGGTGAGTACGCTGGGCAAGAATCCAGTAAGAGATATCAGGGGTTGTTTGGAGAAACTGAGATGGCCAGGCTCAGGAGTGTGACAGCTAACTCACATAATTAGGGTATTGGCCTATCCCCTCTTAGGGAGAAACACAGAACCAGTATACACACTGCTGTTCCTGAAACGGGTCTGATTTTCAATTTGGGCCCAAATGCCCTTGTTAGTGTTTTTAAAAGCATTGTGGAACAGGTAAGGAGAAAGGCCACGTGCTGAGTATCACTGCATGGAGCTGGGGACTGTCGTCCTCTTGGGGACATCGGGAGCCTCTGCTTCCAGCAGCCAGCAGAAGCAGCATCCCCATCTCCCTTAGGGATGCCATGCAGGACCACCCCCTCATTGCAAAGGTGCGATGGCAAAGCAGTGGTGGGAGAAGAGACCATTCCTCCTCCTCCCAGACCCAGCTCGTGCAAACAAAGGCCCTGCTCCTGGGGCGCAGTAATGACTGAACCTCTCAGCCAAGACCCAGACTGTGCCGACCCCCCATGATTCTCCTCTTCATTCTTTTTTCTCAATACTTTCTTGGACCCTTTTCAGGGCAAACCATTGATTCCACTGCCAAGTGGATGCTGTGGGCAGCAGGTGCAGCACTGGCAGCTGCTTCTTTGGGGAAAGGTGAGAGCAACAACCCTGCCTTAATATGCCATTGATAACCAGGAACAAAGCACAAACACTGCACTCGCTTTCCTTGGACAAAACAAAACAAACTCGACTAATTTAGATGTCAGTGTTGCACAGCCGTGGCTCTTCCTGCCCTGCTAGCCTTCTGAATGGCTAATGCTTGCAAGGCTCCTAAATAGCAAGTTTGATGTCTGCTGAAGGACACACATGCAGTGATGCCCCAGCAAGCTGCAGTTACCAGGCACCTTGGCTGTGCTGGGGAAATGTGGTCATTGGGGAAAGCAGCTTTGGCAGCCTTCCTGTGCCCTGCCTGGGGAGCCCCGTGGGCTAAAGAAAACCATGTATAAGAAAACACCTTCATTTTTAAGCAGGAGTGGCTTAAGCCAGCTTGAAAGCAGGTGTTCAACCCTTGTGAGCTACTTGGCAGATTTCACTGCTACCTTTTGCCCAGCTGCTGGTGGTATCAGCTACCCTTTGGGCATGCTCCCACCAGCCTGCTGCCCCCCCAGGACCTGGCACTGGGTGTGCAGCTGGGCTCCCCAGGCAGTCTCCCGTGAGGATCCTAGTGTTATGAGGCATCACGGGCTGCACTGGGGAAACTTGCCGATCTGCTCAAGCAACGCAACTTGCCAAGCCCAAGTCTGCTTCGTCCTGTGACAACCACCAGTGCTGCTGCTGGAAAGAGGTAAGAGAACAGGAGAAAGGCGGGGGGAGGTGTGTGGATTTTTTTCCTGGATTGTGATGCTTTCTGTGCTGCCTGTGAAGGAAGATACTGGCCGCCTACAAGGCCTCTCCCATGCA
Organism: Porphyrio hochstetteri; assembly: GCA_020800305.1. NCBI lineage: Eukaryota > Metazoa > Chordata > Aves > Gruiformes > Rallidae > Porphyrio > Porphyrio hochstetteri. Next base: position 110,219,742 of record CM036907.1, read on the forward strand.
CAGTGCATGGTACCCGGGTAATGCTCTCCAGGCAGTAGAGGCTGGGGCTGCCTCAGTTGCTATGGCAACACCCAAAAAGAAGCCAAGAGTTATTTGTTTTCCTCTCAAAGCACAGCAACATGCTGGAAGAAAAACCTCATTTTCCATTTTGGATGTCTTCACAGACCTCCCAGTTCCCCCTCACAGCACCCACTCTGGGCAGGACACTTGAATGGGCTGGGAAGTTCCTGCTGGGAAGTGTGTGTGACACTGTGCATGGGATGGCACCGGTGTGGTCCAGGGAGGAGGCAACGGAGGGGCTGAAGCCCCTGTGTCTCTAATTCTCTGCTCCATTGAAGCAACCATCTGGCAAAGTTACTCTTTGAGCAGTCCTGCTTTGCATTCCCCTGTGGTTTGGGGTGCTTTTGACACCATCCAGAATACAGAGGACAAAGGGGACTATGAAGAACAATTGTAATGAACTTCCATGTTCTGGTAGCTGATCCTCAAAGCTGACTTCAGAGTGTTCCTCCCCCAGCCAGCCAGGTTCCTGCTGTTCTCTGCATTTCCACCATCGTTTTTCTAGTTTCTGTTTCTTCTGGGCCAGCTGCCCTTGTACACTGCTTCCATCCACGACAAGTTTCCGTGCTCCTATTCTGCTTGTGTTTTTGAACTTCCTTTTCACACTCGAGCCAGCACCAATTGATGGTAATTCCCCCCCTGCCAGCCCACGCCTTCGTGGTTTGGGTGTGCCACAAATCTCAGCGAGCCTCCTCGCAGCTGAACCCGCTCGCAGGCAGGAGGCCATGGTGACAGCCGTGTTCTTGCCAGGATGAAGATTCCCCTGCTCGCAGGTTCCCTGCTGACCCTGTGGCGATATCAGACATACCCCAAAGGTAACAGTCAGCATTCTGAGTGGCATGAACTGTACTCCTTGCCCAGGGTCTTCCCATAAACCTTCTCTAACCACGATCTTTTACAGAAGCACAAAATTCAGCAGCATTTAGAAACAAGGGAGGGATGAGATGGCATGAGGAAAAGGATGGCAACAGGAGGCTCAGCCTGAGATGCAGCCTGTGTGCATGATGTCAGGTCACCTGTGTAGGATTTAGACCCACCAAGCAAGGGGACTTTCTGTCCATCTCTTGGCAAATGCTACCAGCAGACCGTGGAGCTGTAGGCACAGGCAGGGCCGCTTCTCTCTGCATCGTTTTATACAATTTACAAGCACTTTTCTAAGGACAAAGATAAATGTCTTGCCCCTGGGTTTGCCCTGTTCTCCCCTTCAATAAGCAATTCCCACCTCTGTCCTGGAACATCAGTCACATCAAAGTCTTCACCTCCATCAGCTGCATAGCTCTGTTTTATGGGCTTTTTCCAAAGCAAGACTGCTGATCCCCTCCTCAGTAATGTGATTTAAATAACCCTTCCATCACTAGTTATTTGCACACCTTATGGCAATAAGGACAAATTAACACCTTGAATGAGAGGAAGGTGCTGCTAGGAAATAGCTTTGATTTCTGATGGGTTTTTGAGAAGGGGCTGCCAACCTCGGACAAGTCGGTTCCTCTGCTGTGATTGTATGAAGGGAAAGGGCACAAATAGGAAAAACCAGCATGCCCCTGTGTAGTGCATTGGCACTGATGGCCAATCCAACAATCCACTTCAAGGCCAGGTTGGATGGGGCCCTGGGCTACCTTGTGTAGATCCAGGCCTGAGGTTGGTGGCCCTGCCTGTGGCAGGGGGTTGGAGCTCTGTGATCCTTGGGGTCCCTTCCAACCCAGACCATTCTATGATTCTGTGATGTGGGAAATCATTATCTGAGCGTGGTGGGGGCTACCGAGGTGTTGTGGTGGTCCCTGCGGGCACCCTGCCTTCACCTGCACCAGAAGGTGATGACCACGGTGGGTGTGTTTGTCTGGACTGCCCAGTGCCCTCTAAGACTCAGGGGTTTTGTGCTCAGTTAAAAGGCAGTTGGAAATAGGCCCCGAAGAACGCAGGAGCCTGTGCTGCACTGCTGGTATGGAGGCATCTGCCTCACTGAACAGCGGTGAGATCTACCCTCAGCTGCCTCTGGGTCATGCCTTTTCCTTAAAAATAGGGGAAAATTAATTTTTAATGTAAAAATAGAGCAATGCTGTGAGGAGTTAAGACCCAGCTGCAAGGCATGGTGGGACTGCCTCTGGAAGCCAAGCTCCCAGACACACTCTCTAGCTCTGCCCAGGGTATCGAGAGGATTTTTGGTACTTCAGAGAATCGACTGCAGTTTAACCAGGTTGGATGGACATCTTGGATGGCTCATCAGTGGTTGGCAGCAAATCAGAGCCCACAGGCATCTGCTGTGTCCTGGGAGAGAGAATGGAGTCACACAGTGGGGACCTGGGTAAACGGGCTGGACGAAGCCAGTCTCCAAAGATTTGACTTGAGGTTTCATACAGAAAAACCGAGCTGAAGTGAATGGATTTGACCCAGGCAGGTCTTCCCCTTTATCCAAAGATCTTAGAGTAGCAACCATTTTTTCATATCAGAATACTAATATTCTACTATTTATGCCACTGGCGTGGCAGTGAGAAGCCAAGCACCAGCAGTTCAATTCCTTAATCAAAAGCTGCATCCACAGCCCCTCCTGCCCACGGCCAGAGGCAACACTGACCCAGTGTGAGGAGCTGCTGCCACCTGAAACACCACAGGAAAGGTTTTCCAACAGCCTGCTAGAAGGAACAGCAACAAATCACTCGGATCAGGTGGTACTGAGTCACCCGAAGAGTAGAAAGATGAGACCATAACCTCTCATTTATATCAGCTTCTGGCAAACAGGATAGCAGATTATTAGTAGTATTTTTAATGACTCCAGGGCACAGTCTGAGCAGCTCCAGACCAGTAATTCTGACATCTGAACCAGAAAAAATTGGTAGAAACTGACACAAAGTACAGACTTGGGATAAATGTGATGTATTAGGGAAGAGACAACTTGTGCTTTTATAAATGGCAGTTTTGCCTGATGTGGTTTCTGCAGGAACAAATGGGTGACACATTCCTAAATGGTCTGACAAGGGAGGGAGGGATGGACATGATCCTGCTCTGATGGGGGGGGTTGGACTAGATGATCTTTCGAGGTCCCTTCCAACCCCTAATGTTCTGTGATTCTGGGATGGATGGATGGATGGATGGATGGAGGGAGGGATGGATGGATGGGTACAGTAGGACAAGGATATTTGCTAATGATACAGGATTTTCTAGGATCATCAGAGATGGTGCAAAATATTGCAGAAGTGTTTCTCCATATTAGTGACAGGGCAGCAGAAATGTTAAACTCCCTGTTAGTAACACCACCACCACCAGCAGCAACAAAAAAAAAGACTTGGGGAAAAATAGCTCTATTTATTCAAACACTTTGAGGTCCAAAATAGCATGACATGTGGAGTGCTCTGGGTAGAGATCTGAAAATATCAGCTCACTGCTCAACTTACGCCATGAACAAGGTTTTGGGGAGCCTTTAGAATTAAGATGTTACTGAGCTGGGTAAAGGGCTCCCTGGCTCTGCAGACTTTGTGTAGGTTACTCTGGCCTCCAAAACCTCCCTCTTCTGCTTAAGCATGGCCAGTCCTCCCTGCACAGTCCATGTTTCAGTGCCCTTAGCATCCTCACTTGGTAATTTAAACTTTGTCTATTTACGTGTCTACTGGTACCTTGCTAAATCACATACAGTGTCAGCTCTACGTGTGCAGATCGATGGCAAATAGCTTCACAGCTGCTTAATGCCGCAGGGAACATTTTGATCAGCCCATCTTGACCCTGTGGCTAAAGCAGGCCAGTGAATCTGCCTTGGTAATTTGTGTACCAGGCTTGTACCTTTGGCCTGAGTCTGGAGATGATGCTAAACATCTGCTGCTGGACTCCTGAGAGTGACGTCAATACTCTTTTGTCTTAAGCCTGGTACCAGCTCAGCTGCATCCGTCTCTCTCAAAGATAAATTATACTTTATTGCATGGTATTGCTCAGGACAGAAAAAAAAAAATCTCATTAGGCACCAGCAATTCAGCACTTAAAACTCAGAGTAATAAATAGCCTGACCAGGGTAGCTTTCTGTCCCTTCCTGCTGTGTCCTTCCCATGTTCTGCCCATGCACACACACTCTGGCTCTCGGGAGGCACAGAGGGGCTGGCAGGATGGCAGAGGATGGTTGCACAGAGTCCCAGTGCCAGCACTTGAGAAGCCAGACTAGCAGAGATGTGCTCCTCCTCTCTGCAGCCCCACTGGCATCACCTGCCCAAGCAGGATGGTTTTCTTCTTTGAGAGGGAAAAGCAGCAGGAGAAACTCACAGCCTCTCCCAGGGCATGTCCTGGGATGCATCCAAGCTTCATCTTACAGCCAGGCTAAGCCATCCAACCCTGGGCATAGCGTGACGCCCCACTCTGCACATGCAATAAGCACTGTAAGGCATCCAGCTCCTGCCCCAGGGGAATGGTCCAGCCCTGGGAAGAGGATGTGGGCAGGAGTGCAGGGAGCTGGGTTCACAGGGGCTCATCTCGTGCAGGGGCTTTTAGGAAGCCCTTGCTCCACCTCGCCTCTCCACAGCTGGAGGTACTGCCTGATGTCTTTGCTGTGTCCCACCAACCCCTGGACTCAGCAGAGAAAACAGGCAGAGGGGTGCCTGGGGCTGCTGGTAACCTGTCTGGAGAGACGTATCCTGGGCAGGGTATGCTGGCACTGTCTGCTCTGGCCTCCCCCCATCCCACCATCCTCCCCCAACTCAAAACCCAAAGATTTAAGAGGTTACATTTTCCTTGCAAGCAGTGTTTCCCTGTCAGCTCTCCTTGGTGCAGGTCAATTTATTTGCTAGTAACAAAGAAACTTCCCCCACCTTCCCCAAATGAAGTACCCATGAAGAGGGGAGAAGTAAGCACAGCCATGGGAAGGTCCCAGAGCTGAAGGCCTCTTGCTCTGCTGAGGAGAAGGTGGCAGCCAGCACAACTCTGTCATGGGAGCGGGTGAAGTGAGGCCCTAACGTGGGCTGCTGCTGCCATCTAGCCATGCCCGCGGCTCAGGCCCAGCGCAGCCCCCACCACACGCCCTTTTCCATCTGTTTTCCACGCGAATTACTAGTTTTCTGCATCTTTCCTCTTCCGAGCCACCACGAAGAAAACCACCTTTTGAGCCTGTTGCCGTAGCTGCTGCAGCACACCGGGCCACGACACGCGGCTGTCAAACCAGAGCAGGGCAGGGCAGGCCGGCTGCTCTCCCCAGTCGTGGGGGAGTGCTGTGGGGCCAGGCGTGCTGGGTCGCATCCTTCCACCTCCCCTGATGCTGGCACAGACATCAGACCCCGCATGTGTCCCACCACGGTGCACAGAGTCCTAAACCTGAGGCTGGGAAGGGGGTCTCTGCTCTTGGAGCCGCTCAGTCCCTGACAATGTCTGTAGCCATCGGCTGACTCAGAAGAGGAAGGAGCAAATGGTGGTGCTGTCTGCCAAGCAGCACGTTCAGCTAGGGGCACAGGGAGAATGCTTCAGGAGGGTGAGGTCCTCCTAAGGTTATGAGGGCTAGGGTTTCCGGGTGAGGAGCTTGCTTCACCCCATGGAGCACGAGGTGGCCCTTTCCTTCACTCCAACAGCTATACTGTGGCAGTGGTTTAGCATCCATTCTCACTTCTTCCTCCTCTTCGCCCCCCTCCCTCTCCTTTTTGTGGAGCAGGAGCGGGCCACCTCTCCTCAGGCGCTCCTCAGGGGCAGCTGCCCAGTTTGGTGACCCCATTCTTAGATCCATTTTAGAACTGGAGCACTGGCATCTCACCAAGCACAGCCCCACTGGGAAGGCTGATGAAGAGTTGATGTCAATCTGAACTGCAAAAACTTTCTGTTTGACTGAGGAGACTGGGCACTGCCAGACCCACTGGGGAGCGGAGTGGGGATGAGTACACTAGGATTGGAGGGACCTCAGGAGGTCTCTAGCCCCATACCCTGCTCCAAGCAGGATCAGCAGCAAGGTCAGCCTAGGCCGCTCAGGGCTTTGTTCAATCAGGTCTTAAAAGCCTCCAGAGATGAGTGTGGCCAGCCCCACCAGCAGCCTGGCCCTTGCCTGGTTGTCCTTATGGGGTAAGTTTCTCCTAGCACCCAGTGTGACCTCCTTGGTTCCAACTTGAGTCTCTTGTCATTTAAAATCAGCAGTCCTGCAAAGCTGCTCCACAGAAGGTAGCATAGATCAGTTCTGAGGACTTCCCCCCTGACAGCAGAGAACCTAAATTAAACCCAAAGGTGATAAAGGAGAATAAAAATGTCACAGCAATAGGTTCTGGAAGAGCCAAACCTTGGGCTGGGCCCCAAGCAGGAAACTGGGAGCTGATGGGACATTTAGGTAATAGCCTTAATAAAAAAAACCCAAAACCAAAAAATCAAGCCACTCATTTTGAAGAGTTCAGGGCATAAAACCCCCAAGCTCTCTGTTTCCCCTGTCTGTGAAAGGGAGGGAGTTTTGTTTGGTGGGGGTTTTATTGAAAATATAGTTTAGTTATTACTCTGTACACAGTTTTTCCTTGTACTTTTCTATTTGTGTTCGTTCTCTCCAGTAACACTGTGCTTCAGCTGTGGTCTCACATGGGGAATTAGGGGATTCAGTTGAAAACTTTCCATCTCTCCTTTCCCTTGCCTCCCCGGCTTTGTCAGAGCGTGATGTGTTCGATTTTTTTTCTTTCTTCTTTTTCTTTGAGCCGAGCTCCATCTTGCGGGCTTTTGCTTAGCTAATTAGTCACCACATCGTTATCTGAGAGGATCTCCCTTGGCTCCTGTCAGAGGAACACCCCTGCTTGCAGCCAGGCATGATCACCCCGCTGGGGATGAAACCCGCATGGCACAAGCAGGAGAGTCCTAGCGCACCCACCTCCCGGGAGCTTGGCGAGCCGTCCTGGCAGGGCGCAGGAGGAATTCCCCTCCTCCCAATCAGCAGTCTCTCTGGCGGGGTGGATTTTTCTTTTCACTGTGGTCAGAAGTTTTAATGGCTTAATGCTAGTTTTGACTGAAGGAAAGCAGGACCACTGTTGCTGAGAGGTATTTACTGAGGTTAAGCGAAATGCTCTCACTGCTGCTGAACTGTACTTACACAGCATGTAACCAGGGGTTTAAGAAGGATATTTTTTTATCTAGCAACACATTGGGTTCTTTTCTTCTTGTCCTTACGGTAAGGGCAGCAGCACCTCTGCTACCTTACTGAAAACTGCATCCACATTATCCCATTCCTGCTCCTTGCAGGAGGCCCGACCTAGAGCTAGTATCTTAATTCTTCCCAATTTAGTAGCCAAATAAAAAAAGGTGATGCTTAAGCCCACTGAATGTCCAGATCCTCTTCTTTTCTCAAGGTAAGGAACTGCATTTTAAGGATGGGTAATGACACAGTGCTTTGGGAATCCTTTGTACTGAGTGCCCCTGTACTCGGCATTGGTGAGGCCACACCTCGAGTACTGTGTCCAGTTCTGGGCTCCTCACCACAAGAAGGACATGGAGGTCCTGGAGCGAGTCCAGAGAAGGGCAGCCAGGCTGGTGAAGGGGCTGGAGGTCAAATCCTATGAGGGAGCTGGGGCTGTTTAGCCTGGAGAAGAGGAGGCTGAGGGGTGACCTTATCACTGCCCACAACTACCTGAAAGGAGGGTGTAAAGAGGTGGATGATGGTCTCTTCAGCCAGGTGACAGGTGATAGGACAAGGGGGAATGGCATGAAGCTGTGCCAAGGCAGGGTCAGATTAAATGTTAGGAAAAAATTTTCACTGAAAGAGTTGTCAGGGCCTGGAACAGGCTGCCCAGGGAGGGGGTTGAGTCACCTTCCCTGTATGTGTTTAAAAGACAGGTAGATGAGGTACTTAGGGATGTGGTTTAGCACAGGACAGGAACAGTTGGACTCAATGATCTTAAAGGTCTTTTCCAACCTTGTGATTCTGTGAGCTGCTGGAGGTGCCCTTTCTCAGCTTGTATGCAGTGCTTGCTGCATTATGGAGGTACATGGGCCGAGCCTTCTCTTCCCCAGCAATGGTGAGGCATTGGTAGCCATCCAGCGCACACTCTGCATGGCCAGGCTGGAAGTGGCTCTGCTTTCACTTCCTTCCCTGAACTGAAGCCCCTCGCTGCCTCTTGGCTGCTTTCTGGGCTGGAGCATGGCAGTTGGCTCTGACATTCAAAGGGCAGGATGAGTCAATCCTTTGGAAAGCACTCTGTGAGCTTGAAGAGACTGTTACTGGAAGGCGTGAGAATACTGTGGGCAAGACTAGGACCAGTTCCCTAAAATGAAGGAGAGGAAAAGGGAGGGCTGGTTTCAGTGTGCTAATGCTTTTGTCTTTAGGCAAACGGACTGAGGAGACTCATTGCTGGAGTATAATCATCAAGAAAGACATGCAAATAAAGGTCTAGTATTAGTTGGATTGTGGCAGTATTTGCAAGCCAGCATGGACATAGGCAAGTGTTTTGGGTTTGCATGGCAGTATTTTGGTGGGGGGTGGGGTGGCTACATTGGTGATTTCTATAAGAAGCTTGCTAGAAGCTTCCCCTAGGTCTGACAGAGCCAATGCCAGCCGGCTCCAAGGTAGACCTGCTGCTGGCCAGGGCCAAGCCCAGCAGCAGCAGTGGTAGTGCCTCTGGGGTACTGTACTTAAGAAGGAAAAAACAAAAAATAACTAGGAACAGTTTTACACCCCTGAGAGAGGGGTGAGAATATGTGAGAACAGCTCTGCAGACACCAAGGTAAGTGAAGGAGTGGGGAGAAGGCGCTTCAGGCACCAGAAGATTCCCCTGCATCCCCTGGAGAAGACCATGGTGAGGTAGGCTGTCTCCCTGCAGCCCATGGAGGATGGTGGTGGAGCAGAGATTCCACCTGCAGCCCATGGAGGACCGCACACCAGAGCAGGTCGAGGCTGTGATCCCATAGGAAGCCCATGCTTTAGCAGGCTCCTGGCAGGTCCTGTGGAGACAGAAGCCCACACCAGAGCAGATTTTCTGGCAGGATTTGTGTCTCTGTGGGTGACCCACACTGGAGCAGTCTGGTCCTGAAGGTCTGCACCCCATGGAAGGGACCCACACTGGGGCAGTTGGTGAAGCACTGCAGCCCATGGGAAGGACTCACATCGGAGACATTATGAAGGACTATTTCCTGTGAGAGGGACCCCAGGCTTGAGTAGGGGCAGAGTGTGAGGAGTCCTCCCCTGAGGAGGAAGGAGCGCCAGAGACGTGTGATGAACTGACCACAACCCCCATTCCCCATCCCCCTGTGCTGCTGGGGAGGAGGAGGGAGAGAAATGGGGAGCGGAGTTGAGTTCAGGAAAAAGGGGAAGGTTGGGGGAGGTGTTTTAAAATTTGATTTTATTACTTATTATCCTACTCTGATTTGATTGGCAATAAATTAATGTTTTTCTAACTGGATCTGCTTGCCCATGACAGCACTTGGTGAGTGATCTCTCCCTGTCCTTATCTCAAACCTTTTGTTCTAATTTCTTTCCCCTGAGCAGCTGAGGGGAGGGACAGAGCAGCTTTGGGGGCACCTGTGTCCAGCCAGGGCCAGCCCACCACAGCAAGGCAGCAGTGTACTTTGGAGACAGCTCCCTCTCTGCCAGTGCTCAAGCACCCATCTGTGCCTCTCCTTACCAAAATGGAGGGGATTCAAGGGGCCACCACTGTCCATGCCCAGAGCACTCACCTTTGCATCAGGCCGCAGACTCACACCACAAAGAGACACAGCTTGGTGGCTGCACTCCTCTGAGGGCTCATCACCAGCTTTCCAGAAGCGGTTTAGCTAGTTTGCCTCCTGTATGCAGAGGACTACAAACCCAGCTGAAGCACAATAGTAAAGCTTGGCAAAATAGAATTCCCAGGTCTGTATATGACCCCTGTTCTTAATGTATTTTCAGGATAGCCAAATACAATGTTTCAACTAGCTAAAGATGAATTTGAATTGGAGGCGTTAGAGATGGGTATTGAAACCAGGCCATAGCCACCTAGATACCAACTGTCTTCAAACTCTAAAAGAAAACCAGGTGATGCATGTCAAAACCAGGGACATTTCTCCAGAGCAAATTACTTATTTTGGTACTGATCAGTGCTTATTTCAAGGTAAAATTTAAGACAATTATTACTATTGCAATGATTGATGACTTGTTACTTTTTGACAATCAAATAACATATTTGTCTACACTTTCCTTACAATGCTTCTTGTGTATTTTTTTGGGGGGTAGTGGCAGCAGAGGGTTGGTTTTGATCTGGAAATACTTACTGCAAATTGGTGCTGTGTTTGTCTTTAAGAGATCTGTTTAAATGGTAGTACTTGCTGGGGGTGAGGTCTGTAAGAGCTCTCCCTCCAGCTCCAGGTTCATTCCCGGACAAAGCCTTGCTCCTGCAGACAGAGCTGCGGGGTTCCTGCTGGTGGTCCCAGCTTTGGGACAGTCTTTGGGCATGAATGAGGCAGCAGACCTGTCTCTTCCAAAGGGATTCACGCACCGACACTGTTTGTCTGCAAGGCCTCTGCTGTAGTCTAGAGATCAGCAGATAAATGAATTGTGAGTTAAGGGCTCATGCATCCATACATGGGCGGTCCTGTGTCCCTGCCCCGCTACACTGCCTTGTCCCCTGTCTCGGTCTGCTCCTCTACTCCAGTGCTCTGCATGCTCTAACACATACCCTCAACTCATCTGCCAGCTGATGTTATTTCAGAGGACCAGTGTTTTCCCAACTTTTTTTGGATGTCAGCTGAATTCAAGTACAAGCCATACATAGCTACAGGTGCACTTACAAGTCTCAGCTAGACTCCCTTCAGACCTCAACTGGCTTCACCACTCAGGAAAGGGGAAGGGGTGATGAAAAGCCATGCCCTCAGCTCAGGAAGATGCCTTGGCATTTGCTGCAGATACTACTCTTTTTCTTGGAGTAGCCCCAGGAGAACCAACACGACCCTCACCAGTGAGGGGAGTGACTGCTGGGGATACCAGGAGCATAAACACAGCAGTCCCCAGGAACAGGCCAGCAAAGCCCTCAGCAAGAGACACAGCATCACAGAGCGTGTAGCTGGCAAAATGTGAACTGGGAGGCACAGGCTGTTCCCCAGCTAATTATAAGAGACAGATAAAGTCAAGCTCAGTTTTTCTTGCATCCAGCTCCTTCCTCCCTCCCCTATCAGACAAGCTTGCTCCATGGAGGAGTAATACAGATGTGCCATTACAACAACTGGATTTGATCAATGGATGTAGCAAAACAGGGCCAAGGCTTTGATGGCCTGGGACTTGGGAAGGAAGGTCAGATGAGGCCACAGGAGCTTGCTACTTGCTTTGTGACTCCTCTGCTGTGTCACAGGCAGTCTGGCTATCTTTCCACTTTGAATGGCAGGGAATCCCCACAGGCAAGGGGGCCTCATTTGACATGTAGCTGATCCCAGTCACTTGGGCTATTTTAAAAGCAGTTACAAGATGTGGAAATGAACCACAGAGATTCTATGGAAGCCAGGATTAAGGCAGCTGTGACATATCTTAGTATCCCAGAGCCCAGAACACCTGCTCAGCATAATCCAACCTAAAATGAGAGCCCCATCACCATTACTGTAGAGATTTCTTACTCCAAGTACTAAAAAACAGCTAGCAAAATCCATTGTCTTTTGCACATAAGATACTCAAGATTAAAAATTCTTTTTAAGTACTTAATAGTCCCCTTAGACATGGCTCACAGAGCATCAGCTGAGGCTACAACACACCTGTCATGGTAGAGGAAGAAGGGAGATCAGCTACACTCTTTCAGGGAGCATCCTAAGTAAGATTTTTTTAACCACAAACTCCAATGAAATAGCTAAAACAAGTTAAATACAGATCAAGAAACTAATTGGCAGCCTGCCATATTCCTCTCAGGCAAGCTTACTCATTAGCTTTCCCCAGAGATTGCCTTCAAAACTACCTCCTGGAGATGGTCTCCACAGGCTGGGAGCAGAGGAAGCTGGACCATGCCCATGAGGAGAATCACTTTGGGTAGTTTCTAATGCAGGTACTGTTAAAGTCAGACTACAGCCATATGTCCTTCCAGCTCAACCATGCCAAGCCTTCAAACAGGCAGGTTCAACTACCTCAGTCTTTCCAGGAGTACTTTTTTCTGGTTTGTGGTTTTGGTTTGGTTACCCTGCCCCAGTTCAAATGCAGAGGGCAAGATTCAGATGTGAAACTGTTACAGTATTAACATTTGGTTACTGGCCATTATTTTTACTTTCATGTTAACAATGATTAAGTTCCCACATCAATTTGGAAAAGCCAAAAGAAACCCCAGTTTGGTTACATGAGTAACCAAGCAGTACAGTGCCCCTGCGCACTGAAGTTTGCACCAGTGCAGTTCAGCAGCCAACCAGCTGGTTACTGCATGCATGAGAGTAAAGGCAAGTGCTATTCCAATCACAACCTTGAAGCTGGGAGTGAAGCCAAGAAACTTTAAGAAAAGGTCAGAGGTGCTTCAAAAGAATCAGAAGTGAGGTACTACCACTTCTAACTACCCTACTGGGCTAGTTAGTTAAGAGTGTAGCAGGGAATGGATTTAAACATTGTCTTTCACAGCTGCTTGTAGGAAAAGGGGTTTCTCAGCTTCCCAGAGCCAGTTTATATCAGCAAATCTCTTTCTATAACCCTTGAAATTTTAACAGTGGAAGTTAGCTTAAGCTTTACATATCCTTACATTAAGGTTTTCCTTAATTAAGGTTTTTCTCAGGCCTTTACTAAGGGAGAGCTGCAGTCCAGGACCTTCTGGCAAACAGAACAGGTCCTGACCTGGGACAGAGCAAGTTTAGTTCAGCAAGTAGTAGGAAACTAGTAGCAGGTTAAATACAAGTCAGAAAGCACTACTCCAGTAAGCATAGTCACCAATTTTATCAGCACACTCTGTATTAGCTCCTACTGTTTACTACTTGGTGTCATTCATCATATTTAATCTAAAGAAAGAAGTTTAACAGGGTAGCAGGTACTTTACATTAAGAACTTTGACTTGAATGTAGAGTCCCATCTCTTTTCTAGAAAAGGTCTTGTAAGGGCTTTATACTAAGGCTCTAGGCAACAATGGTCAGAGCAGTCATCACCTACTAGCCACATAGTTTCAATCTCCTGAGTTTTCCTATGACATATTTTATGCCTCTCATGTAACAAGCAGCTTTTCAGTGGCAAACACAGAGCCTGTGCTGTGTTCTCTCATTAAGCTGTGTTTTAACAGCCATCAGCCTCAGCCACAGTAGTTCAAGACTAGCCTGAACAAACCCCACACTGCACTGGACTTGCAGGATGCAGCTGTGTTAAGCTCACATTCAGCAGTGACTGAAAATGACTCCAACAAACATTTGTGCAGCACCCAACTTAATGACAGCCAAGTTTTTTCTAACCACCCACAAGAACAGACACAATTAGTTTCCCTACCCATTATGGGCTTCCATCAGCAAGCTGGGAAGGAGCAAGGGTAGGGGAGATGGCAACTGTGTTATTTATTCATTTATTAATAAGCTCTGGGCTTGCTCACAGCATCTGGCCTGCCTTCATATATACTGTAAGAGCCATCCACAACAGATTAATTTTCTACATATTAACCCAACACAGGACCAGTTATTTCAATATACTTTATTTTAAAACAGGTAGGTCACAAACACTAAGCTTAGCCCGTTCTGCCATACACAAGCTACAAATACTTGTTTGACAGTTGAGGGTCAGTCTTTAGTAGCATACATGAAAAGTGAATAAAAATCCATATAAAACAATATTCAAATAGTTTCCATAGGAACATAGATAATTGTGACCCATCTCCTAGTCATTTTTGTTGAATTTATGCCAAACCTAAACTTTAAAAAAACCACTTAAAAATTCTAGCAAGAATTAAGTTAATGGTCCCCCAAATGCCCTAAATTCAATGACTAACCTTGCAGTTCATTACCAAATATTACCTATACATTAATACTAGCTGAAGCACAAGTTGCTGGATATTCGATTCCGCTTTCCCAGGCGCAAGAGAGTGGCAGACTAGCAACATCCTGCTCCTCCACTTCAGCTAGGAACCCTCGCTCCTTGATCTGCTGCATTAGTTGCCTAGAAAGAAAAACAGAACAGTAAAAGACCACCCATTGAACTGCAGTTTACCAAAAGAAGGTAAGCAATTATTTTTTTTACTGCCAGGGAGCATGAAATTAACTCTTTACTAGTCACCTGCAATCCAGAAAGTATTACCAGAAGGGGAAAGGTAATTAAGAAGAATGATTCAGTCACTTGTGGCTCGCTAGGCCTTAGGGCAAGTACCAATACCAAACTGTTTCATCATTTCTGGGTAGGATCTACATCTGCAGAGATGCACCTTTCTATCTGCAGTGTCATCTGCATACCACACAGTATACAGACTTGATTTAGTGCTCAATAGCTCAGAATTTCAGCCATATGTCACCAACTATCCCTTATCCCACATTCTCACATTCCAGGGAAGTACAGATGACAGTAGGAATGTCAATGAGCTGATGGGTGAGAACTGGGCAACTCCTTCTATACTCAGATAGTGAAAGACAAGCTCAGAAAAACTTAATTCATTGAGTGTTTGGACTCATATGCAAGGCAAGAAATTGTGCTACTAGATGGCTCCCCAAACACTATGAGCTTTTACTTATCCATATGTCACCATCTTGACCCCTCACTTTCAGCTATCTTGCCACAAATTTAGTTGGAGACCTTTATATAGATTGTATTCCGCAGAGCAATTCCATTTTGATACAGAGGTTGGGGTTTCCTGTACAAGGAAGCCCTTCTTTCACAGATGCAATCTGTTAGTAGTCTGCCTTGCACACAAGAGCATCCGGTTTGCTTTCAACTACTGTTTAAGGTGCAGTTTCCCAGTATCCTCATACTCAAGATATAGTCCTGCTTTCTTTGCTTACCTATTTTGTAACCTCCCATGGAGATCTACAACTCTGCACTGAGCAATGAGCCACAGCTCAACCTAAACCAAGGAATAACTCTCAGATCATAGTGTGAAGCTAATTGTGTTAAGGATCTGTAATGATTCTGTGTTACACAAGAGTGAAAAAACAGCTAGAAGGAAGGTTAATAAGACTCCTAACATCACCTGTTTATAAGCATCTCTCCTGCAAGTGAGTACATGAGAAAATAGTAGCTAGCAGCATCAGCTCTGTTCTAAGCACACAGCAAAAGCCTTCAGAGGCATCGTCTTCTTTCACACCAGAGAAATTTTCCAAGAGCCACAGCACCAAAACCATGGCCCTGTTTGCTACGGGGCAGCCAAGCGACACAGGCTGTTTGCTACAGCCATCTGTACCAAGAGCACCAAGGGATCAAAAGACTGGAACTACTAACCATGCTGGTCTTGACATCACATAGTGTATTGTTGGCCTCTGGAATCCATTGAAAGTAGAAGCTGCTGCGACAGTATAGGCACCCATGTTTTCAAAGAGGATCCAGTCGCCAACGTGTAACTCTGGCATACTGAAACGCTCAACAATACGATCGAGGCCATCGCATGTCGGTCCCCATATGCTGCAGGAATAGCAGCTGTCATCTGGTTTAGGCCGCTAAGGAGGAGAGTTGAGGTTAATTAGACTAACAAAACATGGCTTCCAGGAATAGCATCATCAGCGTAACACTCCACCTTGCAGGGAAGAGGAGGAAGAACTGCTTGCAGGCCCTTCTCCACCCCTGGCTCTGAGTTAATTCTACTGCACTCTTAAGTCAAATGCCAAGTTATGGCAATATAAAGAGAGCAGTGAACTGAGAAGTGACTGCTGTGACAAGGATCCTCCAGCATCCATGATACATGACTAGCATGTGTTACTTCTGAAGGAGCATACCTTTTGCAGAACTGGCTTAACGTGTGCATGATCATACAAGATGCAGTTGAAGGATCCATAGACTCCATCATTCACATAATACATCAGAGTTTTGTCATTTGCATCATCTTCATCTGGAAGAAGTTGAGATATTGATAAGAGAATGCTTGGAAAGAAACACAGAGATGGCCAGAAATAAGGCTAAGTCTAGATTTACATACCATCAGAACCTGTCTGCTCCTTTAAGACAATTTTTTTTGCAATGATGTTGACTGCCAGCGTGAATGCTGATGCAACATAGTATCTTCCTGGCTCCGCAATAATATTTATTCCAGAATCTGAAGGAAAGTATTTATCCAGTGCTGGGTTGATTACACTTGTGATCTAAGGAAGAATCAGTTGCCAATATTAGAACTTCAGCAGTTATGCAGGTGCCATTTTAGAAGTCTGAGATGAAGTGAGACTTTCATGCTCACAGTGATACCGCAGCCAAGTGTGCAACAGCTATCAGCATGTTGTAATCTCTACTGATTGCTTTTGCTTTATTTTTCCATTCAGAGTTCTGTGCTTAAGTTTGCACAAAGCAACAAAAAGCAGACCTCACTTGCAGCTTAAAAACTTAAATGACTATGTCTAGAGGAAATCACCCCTCCTAGACTCACTGAGGCAGCATTAATGCCCTGCAACTCCCCATACTTCAATTTTAATGTCTCATTCACTTGTTCTGATAAACTGCATCCTGAAGAAGTCATCTCACAGGATCTTCAAAATACAGGAGGTTTTGTCATCACCTTTGAAATTCAGTTGCTTTCATGGACAGTTATTTCCAAATTCTGGTTATCAGTGATTATTAATCATGGCATGACTTTGTTATGCCATGGAGCCCCATGACCTTTTGTTCTTGATGCCTCACATAAGCCAACACTGTGCTATGAGAAGGCAGCCTTCATTAAGGGGCATTACAAGTGAGACACTATTAACCTGCATTATTAGCAGAAATCAACTTCACTTAATGTAAATTATTTGCTGTCTCCTTGTGTAAATACATGACATCACTTGACACCATGTTAGGTCAGACCTGCTTGTACCCAGCCACCCTGACTCTTCTGAAAGCATGAGTACGTCTGTGTGAAAGCAGACAGGAGAACACTGATCCACTAAAAAGATGATCCAAAAAGCTAGTTCTAAACCAGACCAGATACTGATCCAAGTTTGCTGCCACTCAGAAGGGCAGTATGGGTTCAGGACTACTTCTTCACATTCAGGAACACTGCTAATCCAGATCATCTCAAGTACAGCATCAACTCAAAGAAGTCTACACCAGTAAGTCAAGCCTGCAATTAAAACCTGCTTTACAAGTTTGATATCTCTGCATGTCTGTGCAGTCACTTAGATGAACCCATTAGATATATAGCTAATTTTCAGATTCTCCTTTTCCTCTAAATTAAGCTTCTGACAAAGCAGACAGATTTTCTTGCAAATGTGTCTGCACAGAAAAATTTTGCATGTTCATCTCTGCAAGAAAGACTCTACAACCTGTGAAGCTCTTAGCAAAGCTATACCTCTTCAAATTTAAGTTTGACATCTTCAGATCCAGGAAAGCCACCACCAATATCAAGCAGATACATATTGAAGCCAAGTTCAGCCTAGAATAAAATTAAACAGCAACACTGTCAAGAAAGCAGTTAATTTACATAGCTTAAAAAGTCATTTCATTAATGCTTTGAACAAAACTCATCATATGTTCAAGTAAAAGGGACTTATTTTCATGCCTTTGTAGATGAGTTTTGCAGAACTGGTCAGAGCACACCATCATGACTTCAAAAATTCCAAGAGTGACCTAACATGAAATTATCAGCCTAACTAGCTTTTAACCCTTAACAATTCTACACTTGAATCAAATTTGTCACAATATTGAGCAGTAGTTCCAGATAAAGTAGAATTAGACTTACTCCCATATCAAAAACACAGCGGGCATCAGAAATGGCTTGAACAAAGGTCTCCGGATCTGTACATCCACTTCCAACATGGAAACTACAGTAGATACAAAACATCAGTTGCTATTTGACCAGTCAACAAGTTTATGGTGACTTTTGTATAGGGAAAAGCATCTCTACTGTCACCTAGGCCATCTAAAGAAATTTAATAGGTATTTTGATGTTATTGACTTACCTAACTCCAACAATGGCAAGGTCAAGTTCTTTCGCACGCTCCAGAAGCAGCCTGCTAGTCTTAAGTGTAGCTCCAAATTTAACACTCAGGCGACAAACCGCTTTGGAGTCATCAGTTGTAATGCGCAAGACTAACCTAGAAACAGGAAAAAATTGCAGTATAAAGCAGCATTATTATCAGGGAGGTATGACCTAAGAATGAGGTCCTGTCCGCCTCTTTATAATGTGCCGTTAAGTTATAGATTAGATTTCACTGCCTAGAAGTAGGTTTATTTCCTCATAATTTTGCAGCCTATCTTAACTAATAAAGCTTCAAATAGCAGCAGATGTTTCTGCTGTTGGGAATCCAAGCAAGAATTACAGAACAATCACAACTTACTTGGCTTTTGGATGGGCCCTTGCAACTTTCATTAGTTCTACTTCACTATCAAATGTCATCATCTGTACACCACTGCTAGCAGCATGTTTGATTTGAGATACTTGTTTGCAGGGATTTGCATATATGATTCGCTCAGGAGGCACACCAATGCTCTGCACCAGCTGTATTTCCGTCTGGAGAAAGAACAGATCACACTTGTGAACGATTTCTAGATGGATGATCAAACCAATCAGTACAAAAAAGCAACACCATTTGGTTATGCTTAATTTTATATGAACCCATCTCAGTCTTGAACATGTACTATGTAGCACATCAGAAGACAGTCAAGATCTTACCTTGCTGGCACAATCAAATCCTGCCCCAAGAACAGCAAGTGTCTTCACTACGGCTCTGCTGTCGTTACATTTTACAGCATAGAAGGGGGTTACCCGAGGAAGAGCTTTATGCCATCGCATGTGCTTCTTCACAATATCTCCGAGGTCAGCAACGTAGAAGGCATCTTTATCATCCTAGAGCAAACACATATCTTAAAGTCACAAACAACAGGCTAAGAGGATAAGCCCAGAGGTCAGCATTTGTGGAGGAGGTTGCCTTGCAGAAGATCTGCAAAGACAACTTGTTCCATTAGTTTACACACTTGTAGCATCACAAAATCCAATGGTTTTCCTATTGTACTTACAGAAGATGACACTTCATTTACTTTTTGGTCTAGGATATCCTTGGCAGTAAAGCCTTCGTCAAGGAAGGTCAATTCAAATTCTTCATTGCTGAAGCCACTCATGATTTCCAAAGATTTCAGGTTTACGTGAAAGGGTAAGTACAAACTGTTGACATAAGACAACCATGCATTACTTCATTTAAATCCACACTGTTTATATTCCCTACTTCACTTAAATCATATAGTCATTATATAACTGCTACATCACAGTCATATAATTTACAATTATACAATTCCAACAGTGATCACTAATTGCAGCATAGATAAGGAACTTACATAGATGACAGATGAGATTTAATCAGAACCGAGGAGGTGCACTTCTCTGTTCAGCAACTGTTTGATGTACTCAACCTATTCAAAGAAAAAAAAATAAATACTCTCAGATATTATTAGTCTAAGGCCCTGAAAGTTTCTGTTGTCTCTTCCCTTATCTCAGCAGAGCTGTTAATATTATGGCTAGTGCCCATGTTAACCTGCTTAGCAGTGGTTTAAACAACTCTCAAGCACTATTGTAGCTCACCGGTTTCTGGTAAACAGGCTTACATGCTACTACAGACAGAATCTGAGGGTGCTGCTGGCTTTTGAGCTGTAACAATTCTCACTAGGTCAAAGCCAGTCAAATATCTGGAGTCTCACTACAATTCAGACTCCACATAAACGAGCCATGAGACAAGGCTTTGCTTGAAGTTGCTTTGTTGGTGGTTAGAGCTTCCCTGTTCTACCCATAAGCTCCAGGCTACATAAAAAGAAAGCCTCAGCTGTCACGAGCAGCGGCTACCCATTAAAGGGGTGGTTTCTGTTGACACTTTATGGACTGCTGTAAAATCCTGGTACAATCTTAACAGATATCTACCAGCAAAGTAGAAAGTCCCTTGAGAACCACAACAAAAGAGCAAAATCACATTCCTCTGCCATTCAGAAGCCTACAAAGCCCATGGCAAAATGTAATGGTCACCCTTTTACCCGGTAGTCAAAGAAGAGAACGACAGTCTGCTCCATTAAGCTGCAGAGCAGAAGCTTGTGCTACCTTTTAAAGACCTCAGCATGGTGAGTGACTCATAGGGAAGGTATGGTTTCATGTAACCGGGACCAGCCCTGTGCCTTCCCTCAGCAGTTTTTACACTCCATCTAGTCACACAGATCTGAAGATTATGCAAACTCTAAATTATTCACTAATCTTTAGTTACACCACTGTTCCCTCTTGTTTTCAAAAAGGCTGGCTATAAACCACATGAAAATTAACTTATATTTTATAGCTGCTAGAGATTAGAGAATCAGTTGTCCCACACAGTGTATACAAGAAGCTGTTAAACTTTATCTACTAAGGACTTTGAAAAGCCAGCAATTACACAGCTTCATTCCAGAAACATATGGCACCTGAACTGCCAGCATCAAGAACTACTCCACATCTTTTGATCCATTCTCACATCAGAGACAAACCAGATTTGAGGTTCAAACTAGATTAAGCTTTAACTCTAATGAAATAAACCCCAACAATCCACCAAGCCTCCTTCTCCCCTGCTCTCATTCACACAGTGTTAATTCTCCCAGAAGCTGGATTAAAGTCTTCTCTTAAAAGCCTCTTTGAAAGGACCTTAAGAAACAGCAAATTAAACACTTCTCAGGAAGCTGTTATTGAACAGAACCTGCATCTTATCACAGCACGATTTCCACAAGATGTTTGCAGAGCGCAGTTCAGGGACTTCTCCCCGGGGTTAAGTGAGCAGCATCAGGAAGCATTTACCCTGCCCTCTGCACAGAGCTGCACGAAAACCACTTTTCCTCTTACCCTCTAAAAGGGGAAATTACCTTCCCTGGTCACAACAGACTGTGTTAAGCAGCATATTGCAAGCTTTCCATCTCCACCTTATTACACAACTACAGCGTTATGGCACGGAATATAGAACGGCCACGATAATGCAGGTACAAGTTGTAGCGTCCCATGGTATATTTGGATTTCTCTTGGGGTTATGTGGGGTGCCTGCAGCCTCCCCAGCGAAGGGCATTTGTGCTCATTTAGAAGCTGCTCCGCAGAGCGTTCCCTTACTCAGCAGCTGGATTTAGACACGGCTGAGTCACGCCCGCGGGCTCCGTACTCAAATATCAACGCTACATCTAGAGAGGGTGCTCCGGGCGTTCCTGACCCCGGAGCGAGCGGCAGGTCGCTGCTGTCTGCCCCCACGAAGGAACCGGCTGGCTGCCCTACTCCCTCTAAATGCGTATCGCCTCTGGAGCCGGAGGGGGGAAGCCTTATTAAAGCCCACTTCACGGTGCAGCTCGGCCCCTGCCCCCCGAGACCCTCGGAGGGGCCGGCGCCCCACAGCAATGGAGGGCTCCCACCCCGGGCGACTGTGCCGCGGGGCCGCGCTCCGCCGAGCCGCCCGGCCTAAGGGCGAACAAGGGCGCTCCGAGCCACGTTCCTGCCACGCACCTGCCTCTCCCCACACCGGAAACAACCCGGCGGCCACGGCGGAGCCGTCCCCTCCCCGGCTCCCGGGAGGCGCCGCCAACACCTCCCCAGGCAAGCCGGCCCGACCCGTTCACTGCTGCCCCGCCGGGGCCGGGGATTCCCCGGGCGCGGAGGGAGGCCCCGCGCCCGGCGGCGGCAGCCGGCGCTCAGCCCGGGCCGGGCCGCTCGGCAGCGGCCTCACAGACACGTGGCCCCGCGCCGGCCGGCTTCCGCCACCGCGCGCCCCGGCCTCTTCCGCTCCGGCCCCGTCCGCGGCGCTGCCCGGGACGCCGCGCCGCGTCTCGCCTCACCTCGCCTCAGGCAGCGGCGGCGGGAGCTGCTGTCAAGCCTCGGCGGCCGCCGGTCCCCTCGCTCCGAGCCGCCTCCTCCTCCTCCTCCTGCGAGCCGGGCGCGGTGTGAGGAGCTGGGCGGGAGGCGCCCTGCCGCTTGAGGAGGAGCGGGGCTGACGGAGCGAGCTGGGCGCCGCGGCTGACAAAGCTTCGCCACCGCCGCGGCGCTCATATATATAGGGCAGCCGGCGTCGCTATGGCAACGCACCAGCTCAAACCAGCCCCGATCGGCTGGGACCGGGTAGGGACTCTGGCCAGCCGCTATTGTGACGTCGGCGCCGAACACGCGCAGGGCGCGCCACGCCCCCCCCGCCCGCCCCGCCTCTCCCCGAGGCCCGTGCGCTGAGCGCGTCGGGTCTCTGCGGCGGGCTGCGCCGCGGCTCTCCCGCCCGCCGCCCCGGGCCCCGTTCCCCCGCGGGTCCTGGCCGTGCGGGGCGACGCTGTCAGAAGGAGCACGGACCTCGCTGCCGCGGTCCCCGGTGCAGTACCCCTGTGCGGCTGCCGGAGGACACTGGCTGCGAGCGATGCCCCTGGCAGATGCCGCGGAGAGGAAACGCTGAGCCGGGGCGTCCGGAGCATCGCGTGTGTGGGGTCGGCGGGGTGGCGCTTCGGAAGGCGTTTGTCCCCCCTGAAGTCCCCCGCCCTGCGGGACACTCGCGGCCCCTGTGGTTCATGTGCCGGCCCCGGCCGCTGCCCCGGCCCGCCACGGCTGTCACCCAAAACACTTCCCGTGACGCTCCCCACGTTAACTTTCCCCTCGCTTCTGCTTTGACTCCGAGGCGTGTTGCTGTGGTGCGGTTGTTCCGTGTCCCTGCGCACCGCCTTGTTTAAATGATGAGCTCGGGGTAAGCAGTGAGCAGGTAGAAGTTCCACGCTGCTTTCAACCTGCCTCTGGCTTAGCCCTGCAGTGCCTGCGCTTCCCACCCTTGCTAGCGCGGGCACTTTCTGCCCTCGTCTTTAAAAACTCTGACCCCGCGGTAGACACAGCCCCACGGGAACTGAAACCCCGTCCTGTCGCAGTGCGTGGGAGCTCTGAAGGATGGGGCTGCCCTTGCTGGGCTGACATGGGGATTTTTGCACCCTGCCAGCTCTGGGACATTTATAGGAAAGGCAGGAAGCCCACGCCGCAGGACAGAGCTCAGGGCACTCTTGCTCCCCATCCTCAAGTCACCGATGGCTATTTTATGGGGGGCCATGGCTTTCTGAAGGCAGAGAGATTTGGCTGGCCCCTGTCCTTCTGCAGGGCTGGTAGATAGGGCACTGCACCATAGGGAAAACCTCAGGCCCACGGCGTGGAGAAAGGTGATGGGGAATACTGGCTGCTGTGGGATCCTCTCATGAAGAGGCTGCACCCACCAGCCTCAGATGTCTCATCCTTGATCTCTCCTACTGAGCCCAGCTGGAAAACCCAGTATTTTTTGGACAGAAGTGGATCTACAGGATGTCCTTGTGTCTTTCCCCAGCTCCCCAGCTGCCAGAGCTGGGTCAGCAAGAATGGGGCAGGGGGGAGGGGGGAGCAAGGCTAAGGCTGCTCAAGAATCCCTTGAAGGAGTAAAATAAAGGAAAACACCAAGATCAAGGAGATAAGAAACAAAAGCCAAACTGGGCCACAGCCAAAAGAAATGTCTAGGGACAGAGCTGGCTTTAGTTAGAATGATTAAATGAAAGAAGGAACAAAAGAGCCTGGAAGTTTTTTAAAAATATATTTATCATGTGTGTATATGGCCACACACAGAGGCGTGGATTGGGGAAGGTTTTCTAAATCACAGCAAGCAGGCAGTGAGGAAAGCCATCCCAGCATGTAGCATCCACAGCAGCTGGTCCCCAGGGTGCTACCTTCCCTGCATAGCTATGCCCATCACTGCACGAGCACTGCCTGTGCCCAGGTAACTCACCAGAAAAACAGGAGTTTCACCCCACCTCCGCCATCCATTAATGGCCAAAAAGCAGGCCTCTGGATTTGGCTCCATGGGCAGCAGATGCAAAGCGGCCACAGAGAGAAGCGAAGGGCTGTGCCAGTATGAGAGTCTTGGCCAGCCCACTCAGCTGGCAAAAAAGTGGGAGCCAAGGCCAGGATGAGGATGGTGGCCATCATCCAGCCCTTCACTGTGTCTCCAGTACTGACTGTCGTCCCCACTTCTTTCCTTCCACCCTCCAGCTGGGGCTGGAGGAAAGCCCACAGCTCTGACCCCACCGGGTCAGAATTGAGGGTCCTTGGCTGATGCAGGAGAGCACCAGCGCTGCTCAGGTATGGATGTGAGATGACATGGAGCCGTACCTGAGTCTGGATAGCAGAGGTAGAGATGGGCTGGACTCCGAGCAAAAAGAGGAAGCAAGACCCATTCTGGGGTGCAATTATGCAAGGAACTGGTGCATTTGTTAGCTGTTTGTGGATGACCAACAGTGATGTTATATCAGCTTCTCAAAAGCATGGGATTGCAGAAATGTTTTATTCCTCTCCCAGTTTGTCTCTGGAGGCTCCTTGAGAGCTGCTGGTGGCAGGGACTCGCTGTGAGTGACACAGGGTTTGCAGAAGATGCCTCAGTACAGGGAGGGAAGGGGTCTGGCCTTGTGTCTCCTTGCCAGGGGACAGCTAAGGACAGCCTTCAGGCACACTGGGGGAGAGCAAGGAGGCACATCCTTCACTACCTGTTTTCTGGCTAGTGCCCTGAGGGTATGGCCAAGCTGCCCTGAAGGGCATGAGGTGTCTGCTGGTGACAGGAGCAGAACAGATCCTGGGTCTGAAGAGCTGGGAGATGCTCCTGCAGCTCCTCACTAGTCACTCCCAGTCTCAAACTATCTTACATGAAGCAGCTCCATGGGCCAAAAATGTTTTCCAGAAGAGGGCACTGGAAAAGCATTTGTTGGCAGGAAATGTGGCCACATACTCCTGATATTTCCCCTCCTTGCTCTCTCTCCAAGCAGGGCCCATGCTGCCGTGGAGGGATGGGGGATGGAGAGGACCTATCTGGCTGTCCCATAGCTGTCAGTGTCTCCTGCATCTTGCAGCAGCAGCAACCTGATGGACCCTTGTCAGCTGCTTGTTTTCCCTCTGAGATGATCCAGGGGCTTTGTGCTTCTTAAGAAATTAAGCCTGGTGTCAGCTCCTAATAGTGCCTCTACTTCATGGATGAAAAAGTGGCACAGAGGGAGATTCGGTGATTTACCCAGGACTGCAGAGAGCAAAATCCAGATGGGTGCACTGATCCACGGACCTGTGCAAGGTGGACATCCTCTGCAGGCTGCAGGGCACAGGACCTGTGCATGGGGGACTCCCATGGGGCTACCTCCGGCTCTTTTGGGGCAGCAGCTCCTCAGTCCCTTTCAGTTTGTTGTCTATTGTATGGATAAAAAAAAAAAAAAATGCTCTGAATTGTCCCTGTCATCCAAAAATTGCCATTAGAGCAAACTGTGTTTCCAGGATACATTTTTGCCGTTATTTGAATGCTGTTTCTCATCACTCAGTGCTGCAAATGTGATGTTCCTTTTCTTTTTCCTTTTTCTGAGTCACAGCAAACTAAAATAGCTCCTCTCAGTGGCAACACAGACATGGAGACACTGAAAACCTTGTGGAGTGACTGGAAACCTTGTGGAGTGACTGGAAAGCTTTGCTTTGCAGCTCAACTGCAGAAACACGGTTCTGTTTCCTAACTTGCCTTTTTTAGGAGAAAGTTGCCCCAGTATGTTCAAAACGAGTCATTCACAGACACGTGCCATGAGGTGAAGCACATAACTCTGACATTACAGCACCAGTTTTGTGTCTGAGGCTTTTCCAGTCCTTCAAATGTACAGACTTGAGATTCAAAAAAACCCAACAAACCACCCTGAAAAAAGTGTTGTTAAACGTACTTGATACTGCAAAGTGTTTGCATATCATCATCCTCTGCATGAGCTCAGCACCCACCAGAGGTGAGCCAGATCGTAAGATTTGGCTCTAGCATTTGTTACAGTTAGTACATGGATTCTATGGGCAACATATAATGGCATAATGGCCTTTTGAAATACTTTGTACTTTAACAGACTCTCCACCTCATCTTGGTCTTGCCAAAGACAATGTCCATATTCTCTGAGAGTCAGGAAGAGTGAGAACAGCTCTTGAAAACTTTTGAGAATAAGCTTGAAAAGCAGAGGTCAGCCTGTATGGTGGCATCACTGAGAGGACTCGGTGGAAGTGACAGGCTGAATTTGTGTGTGCAGTCAGCAGTGCTGCTTACACCAGGAAGTGGGGAGGCAGCGACCAGCCCTGCTAGCACAGCACCACTGTCTTCAGACCATAGATTTCATCTCTCTCAGGACTGTCTTCTGCTGTGGTGAAAGTGCTTCTGAGGCCAAGGGGTGTCTGGTCTGCATAGCATTGCTGACAGGCAGAATTCACAGCCAGCTTCTGAGCCCACCATGGGCAAGAGCTCAATTTACTCCAGAAACAGCTTGTATAGGTTACAAGTGCTAAGTGAGGAAGTATTCAGTGCTTGTAAATGTACCAAGTGTCATGTCAAATGATGACCACTGATGATGTCAGTGCTGGATGTGACTCCTGTGTCCAGTACACACAATGGCCCCTTGGAGAGGAGATCACTGTTCAACATGAAGAGCAGCAGCAGGACCTGAATATGCCACAAGTTGCAGAAATGAGCACTTTGAAGTATTGGTTATTCTTCTAATGCCTAAGATCTCTCCCATGGATCAGGTCTTCAGGTGCGGTGCAAACCCAGTGACGTTACAGCCTGCTCCAGCAAACTTGCAACTGTTGATGGGAAGATCAGTAAAGAGGTAGGAGACAACAGCAGATGGTGGCACATCTTGGTGAGCACAGTCCAGCCCCTAAGACTTTGCACATGCACAGTGCACATACTGGCATCTGCTCATAAAGGCTTGTCTTCTGGTCAGTGGATGTCCCAGTGCAGAGCTCTGAGTACACGTTAGCACTTTCTGATCAAAGTAAGGATGACTGGGAAACTTAGTGTCTTTGGTTTTCACTGCAGCGTTCTCTTCCTCTGATTTCTACTGTCTTCAGATAGACAAGTGCCAGGAACGTGTCAGACATCTTTCTCTTACAGTGACACAAAATATAACAAAGTTGTCAGAAGTTTCCTGGGCTTTATGGCAACATTAGACTTAGTTTATTATCTCTCACAGGAAGGATCAGCAATGTGAAGGGTTGTGGTTGTGCCTTGATCAGCAATGACTCCGTCCTTCAGCTGGCTGGTGTTTGCTCTGTGGGGCCTGCAGAGAGCTTCTGGCTGCTTCTTGCAGAAGCCACCCCTACAGCCCCCTCCTCCACCAGAACCCAGCCACGAAAAACTACAAGGGTAGAAGGGAATATATTGGATAGTGCATCATATCAAGGCCCAGAGCATTTGGAGAAAAAGAGACAAATATAAAATTTAGATGATTGTAGATTCTGGAAATTATAAACACAGAAAATATTCATTCTCTTCTGTGATAATTCTAGGTATGTATCATGTTGTAAGCAGTTTCCCAGACTAACTGCGGACTTAGGAAGATTTCCACATTGAGGAAGGGAGTAATACAGTATCTGGATCCTACCTTCTCCTCCTGGAAAGACTTTCATGCAACATAAATCTTTTGAGGCTACACAGTAAATGGTAAGATACTTTGAAGAGGTAGTGTGTTTCTTCAGTGAGATGGAAGAGTTGTAGCCTCACCTACACAGTATCTACTACAAATGGCTGTGAAACAACATCTCACAACCGAAAACCTCACAGTTTGGGCTATGATTGCAGTTTAATTCAGGCTTAGTTTAATATGGTGAAGAGCAGTTTGAGAGGTAGTGCAAAGGTGGTGCAAAATTTTCTTGGTATTGTCAGGCACTGTAGCGAGGAACAGTGGCCATAAATTGTTTCATTGGAGGTTCAGGTTGGACATTAGGAGAAACTTGTCCAGGAGGGTAGTGCACCCCAAGACAGGTACCTAGAGAGGTGAGCTGGCAATCTTTGGAGATTTTCAGGCTTAAGTTAGAAAAAGCCATGGCTGACCTGATCTGGTGCCTGGTGATAGTCCTGCTTTGAGTGCGAGGTTGGACAGGAGACATCCTTTCCAGCTGATGTTTCTGGATTTGCATTCTGCATTCAGGTAAGCTCAAGGGTGATGCCAACAAACCTCGTGACATTTTTCTGACCCAATCCATTAAAGGTGTGAGTAGAGGTGTCTGCATGCCAGAAAAATGGTGAGGAAGGGATGGAGGTAGGTTGTGATGAAAGGTGGGTGACCTTCCCTGGGTGACCATTCCTCCCAGGAACCTGCTCCCCAGCTGTTGTGCAGCCCTGCGGCCCCTGTGTTGGACCTGTGCCTCAGATGAGGACATCAACCAGGATGGTCAGACACATTTTCAGGCAGGGGACAGAGAGCATGGTGCTTTGAGCCTGTGCAGGGGTGAAGGAAAAGCGGAGAGCTCTCTTAGGGAAGGGGACTTGGGACTGCCAGGCTTTTGCAGCTGTGGCCTCGCTCCCTGCTGTCCTTTGGCAGCTTGTGTGGCGAGTGCCTGAAAACCCGGCTTCCTCATTTGCTTGCAAACGCACACAGGGGGAAGGGCCAAACAGGCACATCTTGTGCGTCAGGAATGACACTTGGCCGTGCTGATGAGATAGATATCCGCTAGAGACGGCAGCAAGTGGCAACTGAGAGACGCTTTTACCTCCCTTCTTCTCTAGCAGGTCAATTAAACCCCTGAAAACCTGAGCTTTGGGAGGGTCAGAATTCAGATCCAAGTGGTGTCATCTGCTCAGTCCTTGCTGCAACAAAATGGACGTAACTACTGGCGGCAGCAGCAGTTTTATGGAGTGAGAGTTCTGTGTCTCAGTTCGGAGCCCGGAGGCACACAATGGTCTTTTCATTTCCCAAACACACGGAACCCCACGGTTGTCCCCTGCACGGGACCTGCCTGAAGTCAAGGAGAGCTCTGTGCATGAAGCGTTGGAGCGAAAGGAAGGATCAGGCCCTCAGAGGTGTATTTCCATCATAATGTTTGAAGATTTACGTGTATAGCTACGCAACTCAGGGTGAGACTGTGCCTCTAAGGCAAAACATATGAGCTCATATAAAGAATTTCTCATTATAATAACAATTTGCATTTCTATAGAACCTTTGATCTTAGGATCTCAAAGTGCTTAACAAACACAAATTAATTAATCTTCACAACTCTCCTGCGAGGTAGACATGTATTATGGAGAGACGCTAGCAGCTAGCTTTCCATTATAAGTCTCATTTTAACTGCCTCCTAACTTTGCCAAAACTAAACCAATACACACAAAAATTTCACAAGCATGATCTTGTCCTTGGGTAGATCTTTTTAGAAATTGTGGGGTAAATAGGATAAGATAGTTTAAGATAAGTAGGTTAAATGGGGAGACCAGGAATATATCCCTGAATGAACTAATGCACATATTCCATTAGTCCAGAGGGGAGGGAAATGCAGAATTTGGGATAGACAGTTGTTTCTCCATAACTTGCCAGCATGGAGATTCCAAGGTGGTAAATGGTTATTCATTATCCTCTCTACTGTTTAGTAAAGCAGTAAGCTAGATGAGTGCAGGAGGTGGCCTGCTTTTCTAAATGGAAAGGTCCTTCTCCAGGAGCCATGCTTGGCCCCAACTGTGATGAGAAAATTGCTGAGAGACGTGTATTCTCTCCTTTGGAGACTTACCCTTCATAACCTTTTGGAAAAGGCTGGGTGAGCAGACCCGGCGATGGTCTGGTGTCATGGGCAGAATACCACCTTTAAGGAGAAGCTGCTAAAGACAGCTGGAGAGCCAGTCCCTGGCAGCACGCCGGCATGAGGGATGGAGAGCAAGAACAAATTCTTCCTTTGCATGCCAGAAGGGAAAAAAAAGTAAAGAAGAAAACCAGCCCGGGAAAAAACACATCTGACTACTCAGAGCTGCTTAGACCTGGGGCCCGGGTGTGGAGGAGCGTGCAGGAGTCTTTCCTGTTCCCTTCCTCCCCAAACAGGAGGGCAAGGTGTAGGTGGACAGCGGGGCGGAGGATTGTCCCTTGGCCGCATAGCGGGGTTACCAGTTTGCTCCGGCAGGCTTCTGCCGATAGCTAATTGCTGCCACTCCCAGGAGGAAGGTGGAGGACAGGGGATTATGACTCAGGTGTTTTTAGGGTGGTACAGCCTCCAGGGATGCTTCCTCAGCCCAGAGAGCCTGTGTCCCGTGCTCGCCTCAGGGCCCCGCTCAGCACTTAGCCCCCACGCAAGCATTTGGTGCAGCACCGTGCCTTGCACCACTTACCGCCGCACCTTCAGGTGGGTGGGGATGGCTCAGACCCCATAGCAAGGGATGGAGCCCATGATGCTCCACATCATACCCACTCACTGCAGCCCTCAGCTGGGATGTGGTGTGTCGTCCCACCGCACGTCATTGCCTGGCTCCCTGGGTGTTGTGATTTAGTGAGTCTTCTTACACCACATTTTAAAAAAACAAAGGCAAGGTCCAGAAATGACTCAGAAAGAGCTGGTTGTTGCAGAGTTTTTCAAGGCTATGTGGTTAGTACACACAGCAGATAGTGTCTGCAGTGAAAACATTGGGTATAGAGTCATCTCAGAGATCCAGGGGGAACTGGCTATTAAAAAAGGGGGATTTTACCCAAAATGGAGGGCCAGAGATGCCTTGATCCCAGCATAGAGTTCTTCAGATGCAGATGAAAGGAAAAATCCCCTCACAAAAGCAATCCAAGCCTAAATACCCAAGGAGGGAGGCAAGGGCTGGAAAAGAAAGTATAGTCTGCCTTTCGCAGGCAGATGGGTCCCAGTGGTCCAGGCAGACCCAAAACACTGCCTGTGGCCATGCAGGCAGCCTGCAGTGAAGCTAGCAGCAGTGTCTGCTGTCAAAGCTGAGCCTGGGAACCAAGCCAGGGTCACCTTGGGACACCCCGAATCAGCACTGCCTTCCTATCAGCGCTGGAAGATTGTACTGATAAATCGATTGATATTGACGAGTTCCGGAGGTGCTCAGATAGGAATTACTTATGACTAAGTACACTAGATCGATGGTGTTGGCTTTGCAGTAAGACATAGTCCAAAGCCAGGACTCAGCTGTAATCATGCCACGCAGTTAGCCAAACCCTTGCCGTGTTTTCTTCTAGTAATTGTGATTAGGTGACCTTGTCCTTATGTGAGTAGGTAACATTTGGCCTTTGTTTTCCATTGCATTCATAGCTGTGCTGCATATGGCACAAGACCCATTGTTATCAGCCTTGTTACAGTGCTGTTATCAAGGCAGAGCAGAAGTGTGCTGCAAGACCAAAGTATTTTTCAGGCTTCTGAGGAAAGAAGACCTTGATTCCTCTGCTCTTCCTCTCTTCAAATTGTACCTTCCTCTTCAGACAATCTTCTGGTTTTCAGCAGGATAAGATAAGATGGGTAAAAGTGCTACTGCTGGGTCACAATAAATTTAAAACACATCCTTCAATCACTGCTTTTCACAGGCATGTGCCCTTATCTACAAAAGGCCATGAAGTAGACAAAAAACTCAATAAAAATGAAACACATAGGGATTATGCTCTACTAGTCCTGCTGGGCAGTATTGCAGTGCTCTGCAAGGGACCCATGCATGCCACCCTGGGCACTGACCTTCCCTGGGCACTGTTGTTCACAAGTGCCTTGAATATAGCCTCCAACACAGGATGGCACAGCAAGAGAAACACTTTGAGTTTTAATCTCCGAGTACTAACTTATTGAAGCAAGAAGTATGGGAGGATGAAGCAGCATAAGCAGCTTTCTTTGTACTATTGAAGCATAATGCAGTCATCTAGTTGCTGTTATTTTCCCAAATCCTTCCATGGGTGTCAGTGAAACCCCTCAAATTCACTACTGCAAATATGATAAAGCCTTGGATTTATCTTCAAGTATTTATTTAAGCTCAGAGCATTCTGTTCTAGTTTTCTTCCTTTTTCTGATCTGTCCAATTAAAACCTTTTAGGCAGTGCTGATTGATACCTTGGCACATATGTTTGCTCTGTTCCCCAAAGCTCTGTTCTCTGCAGCATCACCCAAAAAGAGCTCCCACATTCAATCCCTGTTTCCAGCTCATCTGTCCTTCCTGAGCCTCCTTACCCTTGCTGCAGGTTGAATCCACCTTGCCCTTTTTCAGGGCTTCAGTGAGGTTCTGTGTGGTTGCAGCTTTAAGTGCCTGGTCCCAATGCAAGTGTTCCTGCTCTCCTTCATTCCCAGTATGCCCACTGCAGAGACAGCAGGGAGATCCCCAGGCTGTTGGCCTGGGTGCTCACCTCTCACCTCTCTCCGCTGACCACAGAAATGCCTCTAGACCTTCTCTGTGTAAGCTGGGCACCTTTCTTGGGAGTTTGAGGAGACAACACAAAAAATAATTAAGAGCTTCTCCCCACAGCAGCTCGCTAGTGATACCCGCTACTGTGCACAGCGGTCAGAGACCACACTTCCCAGTGGGATGCTGAGATCACAAGCACTTCTCAGCCTGAGGGAAAGGAGTCCACATCTCCTGAGAACATTCTCATCCCCAGAAGATGGCTGTCCTCAGTGACAGCATTTGGCCTTTCCCATTGAAGCTAAGAGTTGTAGGACCAGCAAGGTAGCTGCTTGCCTGCTGCCCAGGGATAGAGCAGCCAGCTGGATGGGGGAGGAAGTCAGCTACATAATCTGCCCCTTTTAAATGTGGTTGTCACTAGAATAAAAGGTGTTTCAGGAGCAGGCATCATAATCTCACAGTATAATTCAAGTTGGAAGTGATATTTGGAGGTTATCTAATCCAACCTCCTGCTCCAAGTGAGGTGAGCTGTGGGGGTCAAACCACTTTGCTAGATGCTTAGGTTTCCCTGTCCCCAAACTATTAGATGACTGCCCTGATCACAAGACTGGAGTCAGGCTTTCTCCTTGCTGCTTTCCCTGCCCTCATGCTTGGTTGCACAATGGCTCAGCCTCAGTCAGCAGCTTGGTGTTCCCAGGTGAGATTCCCATGGTGTCAATCTCTCATGGTCTGAGCACAGCAGAGCCCCCCTTCACAACTCCTGCTTGGCACAGCCAGTGTCAGGAGGAGGACACTACACCATCACTACCCATCTGACTTCTGGGGAACTTCTCAGGTGTCCTTCACAGATGAGGATTTTTACAGCAGCAGAGAAGGGACAGACCTCTGGACTGTGCATGGGCATCCAGAGAGCTGTCAGGCTAAGCACGGCCTGAAAGAGCTGTGAATTTATCTGTGCACAGAGTTATCCGGACCAGAGGCTGGGCAGATGGGATTGCTGGCTGCCAGGTGAGCGGGTTTCATCACCCAGGTCCCAGCTGTGGGGACACCTCATTAGGTTGGATGCTGTTCAGGGTGCTTAAATGAACAGCAGATTCAAACTCCTCTCTCTGGGTGGGCAGTGAGACTCCTTTGCATATTTTATACATGCCTACATTAACATTGGTATTGACATTTAGTGTAAGTGTAGAATTAGATTAATAACTCCATTATTTTCTGTATTATAAGCATCATATTTCTTAAAGATTTCCTGGATGGAAGCCACAGTATTTAGAAGACATTTGTGCTAAGTTTTTCCCAGGAGAATTGAAGCGTTCTAATGAAGGTGCAGGAGGGAAAAGAAGGACCCAGGGAAAGGTGCTGGAGCGGGTTGGCCTGTGCTGTGAGCGGGATCGCTGGCAGGAACACTGCCACCCTCCATCACGAGAGAAAAAGGGAAATCAGGGAAATGCTGGTGATGTTAGAATTGTTTTCATAAGGAAGGAGATTAATTCAAGGGCATTTTCATGGCCAAAGCCGATCATGCTCGGTGATGATTCATGATGAGCAGTTGGTTTGCAGTGTCCTTGGTGGACGCAGAGTGGGTTGTGGGCTGG
This sequence comes from Porphyrio hochstetteri, assembly GCA_020800305.1. Taxonomy (NCBI): domain Eukaryota; kingdom Metazoa; phylum Chordata; class Aves; order Gruiformes; family Rallidae; genus Porphyrio; species Porphyrio hochstetteri. The sequence continues at coordinate 110,253,425 of CM036907.1, forward strand.
CTGAAGTTCCCACCGTGGCTCTGGCTGCAGTGGACCTGTGACAGAAGCATGTTAGCAGCGCTCTGCTTCCCCCTCGCATCCCCCCTGCACATCCCCGAGTGGAGCCGTGGCCAGACACAGCACAGCAGTGGGAAGATGAGGTTCCTGGGCTAAAGTGCAGCGTAGGGATTGGGTCAGTAGGAAAGCAGGGCTGCAGAGTGCCTTCAGTGCACTTTTGTTTCAGTGATTTATCTACTACGCCATCATGCACGAGCAGGCAAAAATTGCTCTGCCACAAACCAAGCATTAAATCTTGTCTGCACACAGAGCCGTGCTAGCCTGACAGCGAGGGCAGAGCTGGGAGCTACCAGCAGCTCTCATTCAGAAAGTAAAAGAAGGGGCACAGCATGAGGGTGGGAATCTGAGCTGGGCTCTGTTTCGTGCTCTGTCGTTGAACGGGTAGAAACGTGGCACAAGTGACTAGGCTCTATATTTCACCCTCCAGACTTCAGGAAGTCCTCTGTGGGAGTCACAGAGAGGATGTGTCCCTTCCAAAAGGCGACTCAACTTGCACATACCTTTCTCGCTCCCTGCCTTTGCTGATGGTAGAAGGATCCTAGACGCCTAAAGCTAGGCCTTTGTCTTTTTTCCTGGCCATAAAAAGAGAATAATGATGCTGGCCTTTTAAAAGAGTTTCTGACATCCACAGATGAAAAAAGTAAACTTGTCAGAGACTATTATTATTGTTATATATCTTTGGACAGAGGGAGCAATGACGTTTCTATGACATGTTATAATCCATATGAAAAGCTGCCATAATAAAGATAATGACATGTATGATCAACAGTGTGCTTAGCTGTGGTATTTGGCAGTGATAATTTGGCTTACTTCTTTCCCTCTGTATTTTTTACAAAAAAAAAACCAAACAAAAAACCAGACACCTCTTGCAAATCCTGCTGAAATCAAAGCTCCTCAGAATTCAACATATACTGGTCTTTTTTGGGTTGTGGAGAAGGTATTTTAGAGACAGATGTTTGAAAATGGGACTGCTGGTCTGTATGGATGGCACCGTTGTTACCCGGGTAGGAAAGCTGACCCTGCTTCGGGAGCTGGGCACGAGAACTGTGCTCAGCAGTACAGGATGCTTGCACTTGACTCTAGGTGTGATATTTTGCCATCTGCCTTTTCACAGAATCACAGAATCGTAGGGGTTGGAAGGGACCTCGAGAGATCATCGGGTCCAACCCCCCTGCCAAAGCAGCTCCCTAGCTCATATTGCACAGATAGGCGTCCAGACGAGTCTTGAATATCTCCAGAGAAGGAGACTCCACCACCTCCCTGGGCAGCCTGTCCCAGGGCTCTGTCACCCTCACTGTGTAAAAGTTCTTCCACATTTTGGTGCGGAACTTCCTGTGCTCCAATTTGCAGCCATGGTGTGGGGATTGCAGAGGTCTCCCAGAGCCAATTAGGGGGCTCAGCTTTGTCTTGTGCCTCCTTCTCACGCTCACATCTTACACCAAGCACATACTGATAGAGGAGGCATAAGGACAGAAGGAAGGACTTGAAACATCAGGACAGTGATCCACCTGGGCAGAAGTCAGTGCCTGAAAACAGCAACAGAAGATATTTAGGGAGAGAGTATGACCATAGTCACCTTCTGTGGTCCATTGCCATATTCAGGTCCCCATCCAGTCATTTTAGTATCCATCTGTAGACCTGTCACCATGAATTCACCAAAACCCTTTCTGACCCTACAGCAGCTGCCAGCCTCTCCAATTCCTTATGGCAGCACCAGAAGTGGCTCCCTGTCCATTACTGCTCTCTGGCTAGTTACAACATGGTTCCATTTTTCGGTCCTCCCTCTTTCTCTCCCTCCTTCTGCAGAGCAAGCTTAGCTTGGCTGAATTAGGTTATAAAGTGAACCATGATGTAACCAAATCTTGAGACACACTGCAACTGACTCCACTAATGAAGCTGGCTGTTGTACATGGCCACCGAATTTGTGGTTTGAGAGAAGGCACTGTGAAATGGGGATGTTACAAAAGGGAATAAAAATCTCTTTCCTTCTCCAAGATTATTTGGCAGAAACTTCCTAGGAAACAGAAGACAGAAGGAACTAAATGTGAGGTTTAATATACATGTAAAACAGGCTCAATAGTACTCAGTGATCTTTGGTGTATTGCTGCCAGGAGGTATCAGAAAGAACTTTGAGGTTACCTTTTGCAAGAAAAGCCCTTGTGAAAATCAGTGTCTTCAAATCGAAGATCAAAAATTTCATTTATTCTCTGGCCTAATCACTGAGTCCTAGCCTAAACATAATCTAGGTTTGGGTTTATGTACATGGCCCACCTCCAGCTACAGCAAGACTTTGAAAGAGGCAGCCCACCACTCCATGCCATGAAACCTTCCAAAGATTTCCCAATAAGAACTTTACTGAAAACTTTACTAAAACAGCCACTATCACCCTTTCCACTCATGGAACTGGAGAGGAGCAAAAAGGAGGGTGGAGGGAGCACAGAGGACTAAACGTTTCCTCTGCAGTAGCATCAGCAATGTCTGCACTGGAGAATAAACTGAGCTGCGGGTAGTTCTTTGGTCCTAAGGGCAAAACAGCTCCAAGTCTCTGACAGACAGTCTGCATTAAGGGGTCTGCTGTTAGCTGTCCTTGGCCCACACCATCCCCTGTGCTGGCTATGGACACTGCCAGGGAGAATACTTGAATCTCTATCAAAACCACTCCAGGGACTGTGCCAACTCTATGGGCGATTGTATGCTAAAGCCTAGGCTTGTCCCCTGCTCTTGTTCACTTTTCTGGGATAAATGTGGCATCTTTCCCACATTCTGGAAACATTTCTGCCACAAGGGATGGCTTCCATTGCACAGCTGAGCTAAAATGGGGCAGAACAAGAGGGCAACTGCAGTTGGCAGCTGTGACTCAGGAAAAGCATTTTACCCACCATAGCTCACCTCTCAGCGTGGGAGGGGAAACAAAAGGATAACAGCACTTTTGTTTCTTCCTAAAGTCTTCTTCCTGCTGGGCTAGCAACTCAGCTGATAAAAATGTGCTCGTGGTCGCTCATCCCCAAGGCTGCAGGAATCCTGGGAGCGAGTGCCAGGGAGGTTCGGGTCTGCGGGCGCTGCTCCACAGCAGTGTGCCTCACTGCAGAGCTGCTCCCAGAAACACTGACCTCCTGCTCAAGGATGTGGTGGCTCCATCACACCCCAGCCCTGCCACTAGCTGCTTTTTCAGCTGAGCTGCTGTAAATGTCTGTAGGGTGATCCATGGGGATGGAAAGAAAGAAACTGGCCTTTCTTTGCAGGGAAAGAGGTCGAGGCAACCTTCTATTTTTTCTGCCTGCTCAAAGATCACAGCACAAGATCTGCTGTAAACAAATTGATCCTCTGTTCCTAGACATGATCTAGCAAATAATTTCATCTTTCAGTGTCATTGTGCACCCACAGAGTGCTTTTGGTATGGTATCAGTGGTTGGTAACTTGTCTGAGGGCAGTTCACGTGAGCACTACTGAAGTCAGTGGCTGCAATTGCAAGTAGCATCCTGACACACCCACACCCCACACCCCCACCCCCAAGATTTTCACTTATATTTGGAGCTGCTCCTCAGAGAGAAACTGGAGATTTGCTGCACATTAGTACATGAGCTGCAATGTAGGCAAGGAGCTCACTGCATGGAAGATGGTAAGGGGAAAAGAGACATATGAGGCTGGAAAGAGGTTATTAGAGACAGTCCTCGAGGATTATTCCTGGGGCTCCTTGTGCTCAACTCTTCTCATTCTTCTCCTGCTTGACCCCACCAAAGCTGTGTGTCCTTGTCAGCCTTGCCCCTTGGGGACAACCATCCTGACCTGTGCCACAGCCCAAGCTGTGCCTTGCCCTGTTGGCTCCTAATGTGCTATAGCCAGGAGAACTGTGAGCTGGTGGTGGTGTGAGTAAGGGAAGTATGACCCAGGGATGATTTCCTGAGTAAGTATTCCCCAAGTAAGCAGTAAAATAAAGACACAAAACCATGCAGAATAATGTTGAACTGCGCTCATTCTTCAATTTCCCTTCAAGCTCAGTTGTCCTTTGCTAATGTGCTTGTAAAAAAACCTTACCAGTTACTTTCTTGTGTTAGTCACCCACTGTCAGTCATTCTGACCAGTTCTGCTTCATTATCTCCTATCCTTCTCTCTCTCCTCTCTTGCCTGCCCAAGTGTGTTTTGAGGAAAGAACGGGATATTCTCCTGTGTTTCTGTTTAGTATTGTCCAATGAGATCATGATCCACAACTACACCTCCAGGACTGTGGACTCAGAGTAGTGACAGTGTACAGTGCTAACAGGAATATCAGTAGTAGGGGAGTAAGGAAGAGTTGTGCATCCAGCCTGGATAGCAGGGGAGGTGGATAGCACCAAGTAACAGTTTGACTGGGATTTGTCCGCAATATGTGGTTACCTGCCAGGAGGCAGAGGGAGTATTTCGTGTCCCCTGAGTCCCAGATCTCAGGTCTTCACTATATCTGAAAGTTGTTAAACGATCCCCACTCAGTACTAGTGAGACTGCAGAGCACTGTTTACAGTTACACCATTTGCTGGCCAAATTTGTATGAGCTTGGAGATGTACAGGCTCACAAGCAGAAATGAAGCTTGCTTCCTTCAAGAAAGGAGTGCAAATTAACCATGCAACACCTCAAAATTAACATAATTTCCATTGTCCACATTCACTTGAAAAGAATCATAGAATCACAGACTGGTTTGGGTTGGAAGGGACCTCAAAGCCCATCTAGTTCCCACCCCCTGCCATGGGCAGGGACACCTTCCACTAGCCCATGTTGCCCAAAGCCCCATCCAACCTGGCCTTGAACGCTGCCAGGGATGGGGCAGCCACAGCTTCTCTGGGCAGCCTGTGCTGGGAAGAATTTCTTCCTCAGTCTACCCTCTTTTAGTTTAAAGCCATCACCCCTTGTCCTATCACCTACATCCCATCATAACAGCCCCTCTCCAGCTTTCCTGTTGGCCTCTTCAGGAACTGGAAGGCTGCAATAAGGTCTCCCCAGAGCCTTCTCTTCTCCCAGCTATAGAAAGCAAGCCTCTTTGAAACATGAAAGGATAAGAAAATTTCTGCCATAAGCGATAAACTTGGGTCAGAAACTCATCAGTACTAGTACCAAAGTGATTGCAGACCTTGCGTGGGGGTGGTGGGATAATTCCATTCCCTGCTGCTGATCTGCATATGTATTGCTACACCTATTGTTCCTTTGCCAGCCATCTAGGCACAATCCTCAGGACGTTGGCTACGAATAACCAGGTGGAGATTTCATTCAGACAGGAAATTTTCTTCTGCATCAAGTTTCAAGTTCAAACATCATGCTGTACCTCCTGTGCCATGCCCTACATCCCTTGCTTTCTGCCTCAGCTCCCCGCCATCCCCACTCCTTGCTGCAAGCAAAGCCAGCAGCATTGTCATGGCCTTCTGCCTTTCCATCTTCAGGCTTCAGGCAAGATCTCTCATGCCCAAAGATTTGGACAACCTGTTCTGAAGCCATAGTCATGGCGCAGAAGAGCACTTCAGCATGTGTTCAACTTTAACGTTGAGTTCAAGTCCTGTAAGCTACATCCCTTTAGCACAGTTTTGAATGCTGAATCTGAGTCTAAGGGGCACTGGAGATGTTCACCTTCGTGACAAATGCATCGAGCTTTGAAACCTTCCTTTCTGCCCAGTCCCCTGTAAGACAGAGTCAGTTTTATAGAAGCAGAGGAGCCAGAGTAAGCACATATCAGGGGAGCTACCTGAGGTGGATCTCTGGATGAACATCAGCACTACCGTCTTCCTGCCTCTTCCCAGATGCTGCCTGACACCTTCGCTTTACAGGAGAGCTAAGATTCCCCTTGGTCTTGCAGCCAGAAGTGCAGCGGAGGTCCTGTGTCTGCACAAGCCCCTTTACACATCCAGGGGATTTCCATGGAGCATGACTGCACACACATGTGCAGCCAGGCACAAAATTTGGGCAGGACATAGCAATCCCTGTAGTGTAGGGACCTTGTCGTTGTGGGATTCTGTTTCCTACTCAAGCATCTACAGGATCAGGGCCCTTCAAGTGCAGGGGAGATTAGGATCTGGTTCTGTGTGGTATCGCTTGGAGGCCTGTGCCCAGCTCCAATTGCACCTACCGTTGGGAGCTATGCACTCACCAAAGGGAAAGGCTTGTCTTGGAGTGAGCTCATGCGCCGCTGTTCTGCGTGTGTCAGCAGTTTTGTGGACTGTCGTGTTTGCAGATGTATGAATTATCCCTTGGCAGATGGTTGGTTTCACCCTCCTCTATGCACGCATGTGTTTAAGGTGAATGTAAACGTGGATTCATTGTTGTAAGCCTTTCATTCACACTCTTATTCATGTGGTTGGGCGAGCAAAGATGTTTCTGTGTACATGCATTGTCAGTACCAGCAAACCATTCTGCTGGGCAGAAGCAATGAAAAGGCCTAAGTGATCTTCTGAACTTTCTCCTGCCCTACAGTGCTCTGAAAAGACAAGGGGCAAAGTTGATCTCAGCACATTAAATAATCATGGTGTTTCTATTATGTACACCTCTTATTGTGTAAATCAGACTGCTATTGATCCTTTTGTATTCCTCATAAAAGGATGCACAAACATGATATATCTTCATACATGGGTGGCTGTAGGTAAAGGCAAATGCAATCAGCAAGTTGAAATCCTGCCACTTATTCGTAAGTCTACTGGTGTATAGGACTCGGGCAATGACAACTCACTTGTTTGACTTACCACAGGCTATAAACATATTTTTAATATTTATCTATGTATTTATTAGTATGCATAGGGTGGGGCCACTTCTGGAGCCTGGATTGGCCTCCCACTTTGGCCACAGCCTGACTTGATGCTACCTGAGCATGCACAGGATCCTTGCCCCCCGTTGTGCCCAGCACTGCCTGGGGCTGTGGAGGAACCAAGGCTTGTCCCACACACCAGGACACACTGCCACACATCCCCTGCCTGTTGACAGGCAGGATTCATGGGGCAGGACACCCTGGCAGTGGCCTGAAGCAGCAGGGGCAAGTGCATGCCTGTAGCCTTACTGATGCGTCTTACATGCTGCGTGCTAGCAAGGGGTGTTGGGTCCATTTGCTACCAGGGTGGACCCATGGTTGTAGAAAACAGGGCCATAAGCCCCCGCTGGCCCCTGAGGCATCCGCTGGGTGCGTGCAGGGCGCCCAGCTGCACCCCAGCCCTGCGCAGGCAGACCGCAGAGCACACACCCAGGAGTGTCTCGCTGAGCCTATTAAATGGTTTAATAGGGGAAAAGAAAAGCCTTTAAAACATGATGAACTAATGACAGATTAATCCACCCAAGAGAACAGTCATAAAGTAAAATGGCATATAAAATAAAACACATCATTAAGTACAATTGAAGTATTAAGTAATAAGGATCGAAATACAGGATGAAATTTGTTCCTGTGTGCGGGGCCAGAGAGTGCCCCCTCACCCCACGGTGGGACTGGTGAGCAGGCCGGGAGGGGGTTTCGCCCTGGTCCTTGGGAGGGAGGACTTCACTCCCCAAGAGTACCTTCAGACAGCAGTGACTGTCTTCTTGACTCCGAGCTGTGGCACAGCTCTGCTAAAAAAGCTATTTGCAGTATCATGGGCAGTTCCATGGTGGGGAAAAATGGCCAGAGCAGCAGCTTCTGCCAGGGTCCAGTCCATAGTACCAGTTCACTCATTAGTGAGAAGCCCCTGAACTTGTTTGCTCCCCAGCTTTTGCTTACCACCACTGTCACTCAAGCTGTTTCAAACAGCCAACAGCTCCCCTGAGCAGTGCTGCACCTCACAGCCCTTATCCACAGATAAGGATGCCCCTACTCTTGGTGTCCTGCAGACATCAAAGAAAGAAGTTACACCCAGAAATGGAAGAGCAGCTTTTGGGGTCTCCCCCTGGCCTGTTCCTTTGCACTGGTACAATTGCTTCATGGGGAAAAGACCAAGCAGGGGAAACCCACTCGTTTTTTCTTTCTCTTTTTTGGCCAGGGACAGAGGGGAGAGACCAAGGGCTGCTACTCCTACAACAACTTGCTCAAACAAACAACATGAAGAAGCTTCAGGCTGTGGCAAGAGAAAGCAGGGTGACCCACAGAAACAGTACCATCCAGAATCTATGAATGCTGAAATCTCTGGCTGTTAGTAGGGTGTTATCATGTACATGAATATCAATGGGTAAAGTGTACATATAAATATGCCAGCTAATAACACCCATGGGTCTTTGCATTTATAAAGGGATGTAGTTTATCATTCTAAGGAAACAAGAGGCTCTGGGTAGTCATAGACCTGAAGCCTTTTCAGGGGATGATGGTGTGAGGAAGGTGGTCATACAGAAAAGCAGCGCTCTCCTGGACAGACAGTCCAGTCCTGTGTAAGCACCACTATTTAGAGTCATAGAATCACAGAATGGTTTGAGTTGGAAAGAATCTCAAAGCCCATCTAGTTCCCACCCCCTGACATGGGCAGGGACACCAACCTGGCCTTGGGCACTGCCAGGGAGGGGGCAGCCACAGCTTCTCTGGACAGCATGTGCCAGGGCCTCACTACTCTGCAGTAAAGAATTTCTTCCTCATATCTCATCTAAATCCACCCCCTTTTAGTTTAAAGCCATCACCCCCTTGTCCTATCACTACACTCCCTGATAAACAGCCCCCCTCCAGCTTTCCTGTCAGCCCCTTCAGGTACTGGAAGGCTGCAGTAAGTGCTCCCTGGAGACTTCTGCAGGATGAACAAGGCCAACCCCTTCAGCCTGTCTTCATAGGAGAGGTGTTTCACACGTCTGACCATCTTCATGGCCTCCTCTGGACTTGCTCCAACAGCTCCATATCCTTCTGATGTTGAGGACCCAAGAGCTGGATGCAGTACTATAGGAGGGGTCCCACCAGAGCAGAGCAGAGGGGCAGAATCACCTCCCTTGGTCATGCTGGCTTTGATGGAGCCCAGGATGCAGTTGGCTTTCTGGGCTGCTTTCACACAAGCAGTATTATCAGCTGTGTTCATCTAATGTTTTTGCTGCATTTTCCAGTCTCTCAGGAAGTTTGGCCTTGTAGAGAAGGCAACCTGACTGCTTTATTTTTTTTTGTGACTCAATTCAAGTTCTCCCTTGGCTTTTCCTTCCTTGCCTTGCTCAAATAAATGGTGAAAAGAAACTGTGAACATTCAGGACTCCACCACTGAAAATTTAACTGTTATTTCATCCCAGCTACAGCAGCTTTTCTCATCAGTACCTACATGAGCCCCCCACCATGCCAGTACTGAGTCAGGGTACTGGGTGGCAGAATTTATCTTACTGGTGATGATACATTTGGCAGTGAGGACCTGGTTGAGTCTTGGGAAGCTAAGCCAAGTGTGCTGGAAAGGTGCTAGCAGATGACACCACTTGCAAATGTAAACCCAAGCAAATAGACTGGTGAAGTCACTGAGACCTCTTGAGAGTGAACATTCCTGAAACCCTACAGCGCTATATTTAGAGCTGGATCCTAGATAAGCGCTCTGTGTGCTTGACTGGGTCTCATTACAGACATGTATTTTCCCTTCCCTAAGACAATTCTATTTTACCTTTTTTTCTCCCCTGACAGTCTTCAGGCAAGTAGGCAAAGGATCAAAAAGGCTACGCCTCGCAAAATAAAGTACATTTGACTCCTTTTTCTTCTTTTGATCTTAAAAGATGTCTACCCTGGGTTCTAGGTGCCCTGGAAAATGTTAAAAACGGAGTGGGATTTTCAGAAGCCTTCTGTACTGCCTGTCAGCTTGCAACTGATGACAACTGCTCATGTCTTTTTGCTTTCTGCTCCTGATTCCTTACCTCTCCTCTGATTTTGGAAGCAACCAGTGTCCCAGCTCCTTCTCAACATCATTCCCATGTGTCTTTCCCTTCTACAGCATTTCTGCTGAAGGAATTCAGTGCCTTTCCGTGGACACCATGTCTGGGCTATCCTGGCATTACCTCTTGAGAGGCTGGTGAGTTCCTGTAGCCATCTGCTAGAATTGCCTACCAAGGAGGCCCTTACCAATGGGCTTGGCATGCTCACCGGGGATCTCGGAGTCATCGCCAGCCCTCTGCCCACACGCTGCTGGCAGCAGTGTACCATGCTCTAGTCTGGACCTGCTCAGCTGACACTCAGCTGGTCAACAAGCACCTCCCTGCAAACAAACTCCTGCCCATGCCCATTTCCCTAGTGCTCTGGGAAATTGGCATCCAGGGGCAGAGGATCCCCTGGCTCCCCCATCCTGTGGTCTCTGACTCATCCCACTTTGTCGTCTCCTGGCTTCTCAGTGGCACCCCATGGCTAGCAAAAATAGGCTCACAGAGGGGCTTTTCAGGATGGTCCCAGCAGAGACAGTAGGATATTCCTGGCACAGGGCTGTCCTCTGTGCAGACTGATTGGGATTGCTGAAGTGACCAGATGCAGCTGTGAGGGCAATGCCAACAGCTTCACTGACAACTGTTAGATCATAGGTAAACTCCACGAATCTCCTTCAGACCTCAGAAGGATGATGAAGATAAGGAACACAGTAAGTCTCACTTGATAAAATCAGACATTCGGCAATGAAACATCATCCCTCCCTCCATCTCTTGGTTTTCAAGGTGTCCCATGTGCTGGCTCTGCACCACCTCCTATCCAAAAAATGATGGGCTCTACAGCAATCTAAAGGGCAGAAAAAGGGGCTTGCCAGGTGTGGATGTAGAAAAGGATGGGTGGTTCTGTATACATCCCTTTTCTTTCAGGTGGAAATTTTAATTGATTAACCCTTATTTTATTGATTGGCTTGATGGGGACGTGGGGGGAAGGAGCTGGGAAGCACGGCAGAATGCAAGTTATGAATCAGCTGGCAGGTCTGTGAATGCAGAAAGGGTGGGATATGGTGACTCACCAACACAACGTATTTCTCAGCTCTTCCATAATCAATCTTTTTGTCTCTTTCAGGCTTGAAAATGACTCATTCTTTGACATGCCTTTATAGAGCTGCTTTGTGTGTTGCCTGCCAGCCTCCCTGGTGCTGTTCAGTTTGTCTGTTGCATAGTGCCAGCAGAGGTTAAGAAATGCTACACCTGATTGCCGCAGGATGACTTCAAGAAACAGAACAAATCTCTCTGGTGATAACACAGGTAGGGAGCACAGCAGCTCCAAGGCACAAAGGATGTCAGCTTGAAGACTGCTTGATGCAGTTCTAGTAAATTTCAAAAAATGTTCATGAAGTGCCCTCTCCTTGATCACAGCAGAGAGGAAGCCAGCAGGCACTGTGTCCCCCCACGAGTCCTGCGGCCTCAGACACTCTGCCTCCTTCACTTGCAAGCCCTTGCTGTCCAACCTCTGGTCTCTGGGCATCCTGCAACACCTGTGGCCAGTGGTTCCTACTGTTTGGTGGTTTCGTCATCCTCCCCAGCTCCTTTCTGGGCTCTGCTTGGGCACTGCTGTGAAGGCTGGTGCTTCAGGCAGTGCCTCTTACTGATTGAGCCTGTTCTGTGTGCTGTCACTGCCTCTTTGAGGAGGTCTGTTAAGCGTTGGCATCAGTGTCAAGCAGGCCCAAGACTGAAAATGGCCCTTATTGTAACATTAATTGGCACTTCGGTACAGATTTCTCTGGACTCTCCTCTTCTATTCACCCTATGGTGACTGTTCCCATGGCCCAGAAGATCTCTGTGGTGTTCAGACTGCAATTTCCTTCTCCGTTTCTTCCCGTTTTCCTCATTTTCATCATCTCACTGCAGAAAGTGACAGCCCTGCCCAAGAGCTGCTTATCTAACTCTTAACTTTATACGCAAGCTGAGATCAGAGAATGAAAAGTGACATCATCCTGTTCATCCCATTGGCTTTACAAGTGCCATACTCAGGCCAAAATAAATGTTTACCTTGCTCTTCCTCTGGGCAATGTGTCAAAGCCAATATAGCAAACCAGAGTAAGGTGAATTACTTTCTGATAGATACCTCCTGCAAAACCACTTATTTCTTAGTCACTGGAGCCAAAGACAGACCCTTTGGAAGCAAGAGGGTGCTTGAGCCGGTTTGCAGAAATGGCTAAAGAAAAAAAAATGCTTTTCAAATTGCATTTGTGAATTTGCATAATGAACTTGGTGTTAGGGGTGTTCTTGTCTGCACTGGTGGTTGCCATCATTGTGTTTCACTAATGCACTCTGGTTTTATGCCATTCCTGCTGCAACCATTTGTAAGGATATAAAATATTTTCCATCTGAATTCTCATCCTCCACGAAGAGACTTCTCCCTGCAGCCCATCAGCTCCCCATTTGACATGCCTGGCTACCATCCTCTTTTTAGCCAGTTCTTTTTCACCCTATCATCACAGTTAACGTAATCTCATATGGTATAATAGCAGAGACCTTTTTGAAGTCCAAGTAGACTATATCTGTTGCACTTTTCTAAGGTGTCATTTCCCTAGAAAGACAGCATGTTATTTCTAGACTCTGTCTTTAGATAACTCTATAGAGCTGCATTTTTAAAATTATTATTTCTTTTACCCACATGGCTTTAATTAATTTTGCAGTGACACTTTTTTTTGAAAAAGCGTATTTACTTCTATGGTCAGACTAATGACTCAAGTTTCCCAGATGGCTTTTCATTGACTCTTCAAAATAAGCACTGTGGTTGCAACTCTCTGGCCAGAATGCACCACACTGGGTTTGATAGCCCAACTCTGCAATTTCACCCAGCAGTTCTTTAATATTGCCAGAAAAAATACTTGTCAGCTCCCTTTGGTTTGCACACAGCAAACCCCTTGGATTTTGCTTCCACCACAACTGTTGTAATTTCTATTTACATAGAGACTCTCTCGTTAGATAAGTTGTCTTTGCCCACAGGTTTTATGCTGGTGTCCTAATGAGAAACTCAAGCAAGGTACTCATTTAGGTTTGGAGCCAAACCTCTAGTATCTTTCATCTCTGCTGCTTTTCACTGCAAAGCAGAACCACTTCCTCTTCCTTGTTCTCTTTTTATTTATAGAGCAAAGTCATCTGCCATTTGTTTCAATCAGTTTTACAAGGCTGAAATCAGTTGGGTTTTGGCAGTTGTCCAGACACCATTTTCCTCACTGATCTATGCTTTCTTCCATGCTTTGTAGGCTTACTGAGAACTCCTAACACCATGTATCTCATCTAGTCTGGCATTGTGCGTGACAGGTCTGTGATTTACTCTGGGCAAATGTTAAACCTGGCTGTCAAAAATGAGACCTAGAACAATTTATATGGCAAGCCAGCAAGCTTCACTGCTCTGAAAACAAGAGGACAACAAAACCAGCAATTATTCCTGGTTAACAGAGCCCAGTTGCATAGACCTTCCTTTTGCCTGAGCACTTCAGTCCTAGGTTTCTGACATCTTCCTGTTCTTCTATCTGCAGGTCCCTTTCTGTCTGCATCAGTTCTTTCTGTTTTGCTAGTGTTAGCTACTTCAGCTCTTGTCCTCTGTTACTGCTTGGTGTCTTTCTCTTCCTTGCCTTTATAAGTCACCAGCACATGCCAAACAGAGGGACCTGGACAAGTAGGGTACGTACAACATGACCACAGGGAAAGATCAATCTTGTGTGGAAGACCTGGTTAGAATAAATGACAATTACTGAAGTGGATTTAGAAGTGGACCAAGGAAGCAAGATGACGAAGATGAAAAATCAAATCTTCAGATTCTTGTCCCAATTCTGCCCTTGTCTCCATGGATCCAAAAGATCCTTAGATCATCTCTTCTATTGACTTTATCAAGCAGCATCATTATCTAAGGAGTTTTTGCCTGTTTAAGCATAGTATGCAGTCAGCAGGGTCTGTATGTAACCAACTTCATTGTTTTCTGTCTTTCTAGGGTCACTTCTAAGAATGCCTCAGTAGCTGCTATCAATTTTTCACAAATGGGATAGCTCTTCCTTTTATTTTTTGTGATTAGTTATACTAATGCTCATACTATTCTATGATTCTATGATATGATTCTTTGATGTTGACATATTCTACACAAGAAAAAGTTATTAAAACTTGATTATACTGTACAAAAAGAACTTGTGGGCCATAAATGTGTTTTCTCTGCAATAGCAGAAACATCCTGATGTAGAGTGATTCCTAGCAGGAAACAGACAACACCTGAACTCACCCATTCTTCTTGTCCAAAAGCAAGATCAGACTGAAGACATGAAGCGGAACCCCAGAACATTGTGGCAAATAGTTGCCATTAATTATGGACTGTCAGCACCAGGCCGATGGGGAGTACAAGACTACTTATGATAAAAGTTAGTAAGCACCAGTCCTGCTGATCCCCTACTGACTTCAATGCACAGGCAATACATCTGTCTATAGAGCTAGATACCATCTCGCTAAAGCACACCTCGAGACGTCAAGGGAAGAGCGCAAAGAAGGAGCTTCATTTGGGATAAAAGTATTTTGATGGGGGATGGTGGGCATTTGACAGACATGAGTGGGAGGCTGTTCTAGGAAAAAAGGTGAGTGTGAGTGAGAGTGCCAAGTCAGCAGTGAGACACAAAGCCAAGGGAGTGGTTAGAGGAAACACGGGCAACAGGTGAGTGTGAGGAAACAAGATCAGGCAAGATTGTGTGCCAGTGCTGATCCCATTGACAAGGATTGACAGTTGCCTCAGAATTTGGTATTTGAGTGACAGCTTAAATTCAGCCTTGAAAAGAAACAGAACAAAAAGTCAGTTCTGAAACACCTGGTTTGATATTTTTTCGAAACAGCACCTGGTTATGTTGATGAAATGAAGAGCTGGCAGTAAGGCTTCATGAAGAGATCTTACAAAAACTGCAGGTGGTCTTTCCTTTTCCACTTACCTCTTGCCCTTGGGAATTGTGGGCCAGTTTTGCACAGGTACTTAAGTGCCAAAAGATGCGAATGCACAATTAATGGGAGTTTCAAAAGCAGCAACTTATCTCCAGTAGGCTGTTAGAAAAGGACAGTGTTCAGCAATCTGTATCTTTAGCTACCTAAATAACTAGGAAATGGCTTAAGGACCACCAACAAGGATGAAGAGGCAGACAAAATATTCTATAAGCAGCTGGGAGAAGTCTCACAGTCGCGAGTCCTTGTTCTTCTGGGGGGACTTTGACTTACCAACATCTTCTGGAAATACAATACCGCAGAGAAGAAATAGTTCAGGAGGTTCCTGGAGTGTGTGTAAGATAATCCTGAAGGGAAAAGGAGTCCAGAAAGGCTGGGCATTCTTCAGGAAGGCAATCTTAAAGGCACAGGACCATGTGCTGAATGATGAGCTGTTGGGGAAGATCAGCCTGGCTGAGTAGAGACCTTTGGCTGGAACTCAAAAAAAACCAACAAGGTGACCTGCTTAGTGAATGACAGGAAGGCTTTGGATGTTGTCTCCACGGGCTCCAGCAAAGCCTTTGACACCACTTCCACAGCATTGTCCTAGAGAAACTGTCTGCTCAAGACTTGCATGGGTGTACATTTTGCTGGGTGAAAACCTGGCTGGATGGCTGGACCCAGGGAGTGGTAGTGAACGCAGTTAAATCTAGCTGGAGGCCAGTCATCAGTGGTGCTCCCCAGGGCTCTGTGCTGGGGCCATTTCTTTTTAATATGTTTATTAATGATCTGGACTAGGGAGCTGAGTGCACCCTCAGGAAGTTTGCAGATGACACTGGACTGTTGATCTGCTGGATGGTAGGAAGGGTCCACAGAGGGACCTGGACAGGCTGGATCCATGGGCTGAGGTTAATTGTATGAGGTTAAATAAGGCTCAGTGCCGGGTGCTGCACTTGGGTCACAACAACCCCATGCAGCACTACAGGCCTGGGGAAGAGTGGCTGGATACCTGTCAGGCAGAAAAGGACCTGGGGTTTTTGGTCAATAGCTGGCTGAATATGAGCCAGCAGTATGCTCAGGTGTCCAAGAAGGCCAATGGCATCTTGGCTTGTGTCAGAAATGGTGTGGCGAGCAGGACTAGGGCAGTGATTGTTCCCCTGTGAGCTCTGGTGAGGCCGCACCTTGAGTATTGTGTTCAGTTTTGGGCCCCTCCCTGGAAGAAAGACATTGAGGTGATGAATCGTGTCCAAAGAAGGGCAACAAAGCTGGTGAAGGGTCTAAAGCACAAGTCTTATGAAGAGCAGATGGGGGTTCTGGGGTTGTTTAGCTTGGAGAAAAGGAGAACCAAGGGAGACCTTATCACTCTCTACAACTACCTGGAGGGAAGTTGTATCCAGGTGGGGGTGGGTCTTTTCTCCCAAGTAACAAGTGATTGGAAGACAGGAAATAGCCTCCAGGTGTGCCAGAGGAAGTTCAGGTTGGATTTTAGGAAACATTTCTCCACCAAAAAGGTTGTCAAGGATTGGAACAGGCTGTCCCTGGAAGTGGTGGAGTCACTTTAATGGTGGACTTTGCAGTGCTAGGTTAAGGGCTGGACATGATGATCTTAATGGTCTTTTCCAACATAAATGATTCTAGGATTCTATTTTTCTATGATTTTTGACACTCACAACTCAAAAAAAAAAGACAAAAATCCTTAAAATTTATTTCATTGATAAATGAGAAGTTTTGGGGCTTTGAAATAATATGCCAACAGCATCTACTGAGAAGTTTCTGTGGGGTCCTACTCCCAAACAGAAAAACTGAATAAAACATTATTTCACATTGCCCCTGGAAAAAAGTACTTAGACAATGTTTTTCTTTTTGAAAGAGGCTGTTTTGCTTTGAGTGTCACAATCTATCTTACTCCTGATAAAGTCCTGCAATATGACTTCTAGGGCATTCACTCTTAAGTCAGTGGCAAAGATCCCCCCTTTTTTTTTTTTAACAGGGACACGATAGGACCTTCAGCAGCAGTTCCACCAGAATGGACATGTCTGCATGGGACAAAGGAAAACAGGGGAACAGCCAGTGAATAGCTGAGCAATTAATGCAAACTTTGACTGGTGGGGCATGTGGGTTGGTATATTTCAAGACAACATTCCGATAGGTTTGGCAAAAGTAATGATAGACATCAGGACAATGATGCTTCTCAGAGAATAGTGAACACTTTACATAGATGGCCTTGGCACTACTGCTGTACTCCGTGACTAAATGGCAAAGGTAGGTGAGCTCTCTGTTAGGTGTCAAAGAATAGAAGCAAACAGCTCTGTATTGTCTGAATACAGAACCAGTTACCCGGTCTTACCTTAACACCTGTAGCAGATGAATGACATCTGAGCTTCTCTAAAGAGTGTCTATGGCGATTTTCCCGATGACCTGCAAAAGACTTGGAGGAAATCTGCAGTAGAGCAGGAGTAGAACAAAACACCCTCTCCACTCTGCCCCATGGACAGACATCCACTCTTCACGTGGATGTATGAACATACTGCTGTGATTTCCAGAGAAGGTAAATGGCATAGCCCGTGGAGATGCTGTGCATCTAAAAGCAGTTTTAATCTATGCATCTTTCTTCTGTAATCGCAAGGCCTGAAGCAAAGCAATGCCCACAAAAAGTGCTTTATTTGCATCACTATATGAATACAACGTATGGCAGATATTCAATTCCTGTAATCTGCCAGAAACATCAACACCTTGAAGGCAAGCTCATATAGGAAATGGGTCATTGACTCACCCTTCTGGCTTGATAATAATAATACTTAGCACTTATTTAATTCTTTACACACATTAAACAATAAATCAATCCTCACTATGTGACTGTAAAACAGACAGATATCCCAGTTTTACAGATGGAGAAAGTGAAGAAGAGGACTGCAATGCTTTGCCCAGTGAAGCAGCTGATGCTTCTCCAATTAGCATTCCTGTTTTCCTGGTCCCGTGTGAATTTGGGGGCTTAGAGAAGTCTCAAAAATAGTGCTTAGAGCTAGTGCTCACAGTGGGAGAAAGGCCATTCCACAGTCACGGTTCACACTGACATAGCATTTGTGATCGGTATAAATAATCTATACTCCTAATAATGTTGCTTGACATTGAGAATTGACTGACTAATTTCCACAGCAGGGAAGCAGGGGCAGAATGGTTAAATGAATTATGCCATATCCTAGAGACACTCAATAGCTAAACCAGAAGAGCTCCGAGCCTCTTCCTTTCTTCTGGCGACCAAACTCTGCAAGAAACCCCCACCCACTCCAGGCTGTCCTTTGAAAAATATGATCTTTTGAAGCCTTTGCTTGAGCTTGTCCCACAGCAGTTTGTATAAGGGGTGACTGCTGTTGGAGTCTCCTTGTGATGGGCAAGAGCAGAGAGTGTGTGTATGTGCAGTCTGTACATACACCAAGCTCTTATGTAGGGTGTTTCCAGCCAGACATCAGCACCACTGTTGTAAAGCACCAGAAGGCCCCTCGTTCTGGCTGTGCCATGCCCTGGGGCTCAGCTGTCTCAGCCCACTGTGGTCGGTGCTCATCTGAGGCTTTCTTGGGCAAAGCAGCCAGCTCAGGGCTCTCTGTTCTGGTTTTGGAGGAGATGCTGCCTATTTCCCATGTGTCCTCTGGGATAACCTCACCCAACCAAGGACCCCCACAGCTGCTTCTGGCAATTATTTTGTACCACCCAAACAGGCAGCATCTTCACCACAGAGAGGCGTCAATCCCATGGATCCCAGATCTCCTGGAGCTTCTTTTGTCTCAGCTCTCTGTGCAGTGACCCTGCTCTTGGCTTCTGCCAAGCTGGGCATAGTTGTTCCCAGTTTTCATTGTGCAAAACATGACTAGACAAGAACTTCACTGGGAGAAACGGGGCTCTTTACCATGAAGGTAAAACACTCATTGCTACTCATAGCAACTGCTCACAAGTGATAAATAAATCTCCAGAGAGCAGCTTCCTACACTTGTCCTTCTGAGATGAAATTACACCTGACTCGAAGTCCCTGACCCACACTGGACTCCTCCATATGTGTCTCTTGCAAACATATCCCCTGTTCCCACACAAATGAACTGCTATATTCTCATTCGTTCTCCAGCCCTTTTACCACATGATGAAGTCTGTTTCAGACATTATTTAGCTAACCTACAGCATATTTGTGTTTCCTTCCAAAATGACAACTTCCATTTCTTAACTCTTGAGTATTCCCACATTTATTCTCCATTTTTCTGCCTTCCAGCCAGTCCTCTGTGTCTGGCTACAGCTGTTTCCTGTGAGTTTGATAGGTTTTCCATCAGCCTGTTGGACTGGGGATAATTGTGCTGGGTGGTTTCATGTCAAAGCCTGTATTTCATAGCAACATGCTTAAACAGCAGATACCACTTAGCAAAAATAGATTTGATATGCAGGACCGCCCGGTGAAGTGCATAACTTCTTTAATCAAAGGATGAAAGTTTCTAGTACTACCTTGTTTCGGGGACTCCATCTCCTTGCATTTCTAACATGGGCCCTATCTTTCAACTCATCTGTGTTTTGACTATGGGAATTTTCCTCAACACTTCCATTTGCTGTTCTTTTAGTGTTAGAATAAAATATCTGAGGCTTTTCCTGTCCTCACATGACTTTCATATATGTTTTTTCTAAGTCTTTCACAGTGACTTCAGAAACCTTCATCTTGGTGCCTCTCAATAAAATGTTACCCAGCCTTTAGAACCCCTCCTTACAGACATAATAGAGCTGCAGAATTAGTGGCACGAATTGTATTTCCTTGTAGCAGATGGGGTGCCAAGTATCAGAAGACTGTCCATGCTCTCACCTGGATGTGGTGATATCTTCTACTCAGTAAAATTCAGTTGCTTCATTAGAGGTTAATGTGGGGATTCCCAGAAAGAGATATTGTCTATCCCGCTCCTGCCACATCAGATTTAGGTAAATTTGGTTCCTCTCCAATGTCAGGGCACCACGTGGGCAGGTGGGTCCTAGGGATGGGACTGTGGGGACTCCCATGGGGGTCTGCCAGTGCCCATCCCACCCCCATCCATGAACAGGGCACTGGGGCAGTCCCAGCCCTGTGCATGCTCCTCTCTGGGGATGACAGTGTGGTGTTGGCTCTGCCAGCCAGACAACATCAGGTCAACTGCAAATTCTCAGGTGTCCTCTTCATGCTCCATTTAACACCCTGTTGCTCATGAGCTCTATTTTCTTGTGGCATGCAGCGTTTCTCTCATTAGTCCTCTGTCAGGTCAGAGTACTGGTAGCGTCCCCCACCTGTTAAAATGAAGACCACAGTGCAGTGCTGCAAAAGCATTTACTGCCAGAAATATCCACCCTTCCTCCCTTCCTTCTCCCATCCCTTCCTTCTTCCATCCCTTCCTCCCTCCCTCCCTCCCTCCCTTCCTTCCTTCCTTCCTTCCTTCCTTCCTTCCTCTCAGAACAATAAGGGCCAAATTCAGGCTAAGAAGCAGAGCAGGATCTGCACATGGGTTCCACTGGGCTCTCCTCATAAACTTTAACTTTGCAATGTTATAGTTTTTTCAGTGGTTATACTGGAATGGATATCATCCAGCCATTGTACTATGGTTGGTTTCTTCACAGACGTAGTCCATGCTGGGTCCATTCCTTTTTATGAAGAACATGATGGTCCAAGTGTGCTGCAACTGTGCATCCACAGCACAGGCTGGTCACCTGCAGGAAGGAACTCCACTTTCTCCCAGCCTGACGTTCACTGCTTCAATTGTAGATGAAATAGGTGCAGCCTAGGAAGGTTTTTGCCTTCCCCCATACCAGAGGCAGTCCTATCAGACCCCAGAGTGAAGAACTGCCTGATAGCTTGAAAGCTCAAGAGGAAGAAATGACTGAATCATGACTTTATTCTCCTGGAGGACCTCATAGAAAGCCATGGAAGGGGTGGGACGCACACCCCCTCAGAGCAGCCTCACAGCTCCATCGGATAGCTCAGCATGCTCCCTTATCTGCACACAGCCAGGACAGTGTCCCACCCCATGGCAGCCCCATGATACGTCTCTCCCAACAGAAACACACCGCTCCTGCTGAGGGTTGCAGAGGAGGCCTGGTTCAGCTATTCAGTCTTCTACTTGCAGCAGAAGACTGCCTGAGATAGCCACAATCTCTCCACGTCCAAGGCTGCCGGTGGTAATGAGCAAGTATCCTGCACATGAGGTGGCAAAAGGGAGGGGAGAGAGTGGTGGATAGCTATCACAAGTGACACATGGATTCACCATGTTGCATCACACAAATTTAAAATAAGATTCTTTTTTTATACCTGTTCTCTTATGAGCCAGAAGAGTCCTTTGTTTTCTGAGAAGGGAATCTCCATTGCTGTTTCAATATGCTGCAGTGAACTATATTAATGTGCAATTAATTATAGAGATTAATCATCAGGTAGTGTTATCAGATGAACACCATGACATACATGAGCATATGCTAACCCCTGGTTCATGCTTTGGCAGGCTGAGGAAATGATTCTTTTATGGCTGAGCCAAGCTCTCAGACTGGGTGGCCTACATCTCTGGATGACCTTGATCTTTGTGCATGTTGCATCCACTTGGTTTCAAACACATCAGGGTATCTCAGCAGTCCTAAAAACGATGTCATCTCGTACAGCATTACTTTCCAAACAAAACCCCATTATGAAAAAAGGTGCTGCTACACCCAGCATCACTGGGCACACAGCTATGATGCTGCACCTCTCACATACACATATTTGGAAATGGATTTTGGAGTGTAAGGCTATGACTTAACTACTGACCCAACATGATACTCAGTGATTTGCTAAACTGAATCACCTCATACTGCTGGATCAGCCTGAACGCTGAGCAGGGACCGAACATCCAGGATGATCCAACACGTCTGGCTGTCATAGACAAACTCCAATAGCTTTTCTGTCTGCACTGTCTTTCCTTCAGACAGAAGTGTTACTGGATCTGAGTTATACGTGGGCAAGTCAGCAGCCCATTTGGGCCAGGATCAGCAAAGAGGACATGCCATTTGTGCATCGGTGTCACAAGGAGTTGTCTTAATCATAACCTCGTTTCACTGAGTCCGTAAGATTTGCAGGATCAAATTGTCCAAAATGCCAAAAGAGACTTCTTTTACCTTCACATGGAGAACACACCTGCATTCCTAAGAGTGCCCGTGTGCCAGATCAAGGATCCATTTATCTTAGGATCTTTTCCCTTCCTGGCAAAAAAGAGATGCCAGGGAAGAGTATGAAAGGACAGGCTTATAATATTGCTGCTCAGGGATGTTCTTCCAGCCTTCATGGATATCCCGGAGCAGAGGTTGTGGTTTTGTATTTAATAACTATCAATGGATATTCCATGAATTTGAGCTTGTGTAAACATTGAGCACATACCACCCCTGGCGGCATTGGGTCCTACACCTTCACCTCCACCTTGGGAGCACAACTGCCTCCTCTCCTTTGCGCTGACCTTGCCGCCTGGGAGTTTCATTTGGCATCCCCCGGTTCTGTTACTGGAAGACACTGTGATCCCCTAGGTGCTTTCTTCCTGCTACTCACAATTCTGTGGACTTGTACTGTATTCTCCTTCAGTCCTCTCTCTTCCCAGTCTATTCCAGACCCTGGACAGGAGCCATTTCTTACCTTCGATCAGCCTTGTGGTCCTTTCTGTACTTTTCCAGTACTTCTGTTCACCCAGGAACATTAGGAAAACCCTGCAGAAGAAAAAGCAAGCCCAGTTATGGACAACTGCACAGAGCTAGAGGAGCAAACAGACTGGTCAAGCTCCTCAAGCTGAGGGACAATCAGATGCTTGGCTCCTGATCCTCCCCCCACACTTATCCAGCCTCATATTTCACTCTTCAGCAGAGCACTGCTATGGCCTCTTTTGGCCTGTGTCCTCACCCATGAGATGCACGTCATCAGCTTGGTCTATGTCCTACCAGGCAGCCATATCAGGTATGCTGTCACTGCAAGAAGAGCAGAGGCTGATCTCACTGCCACAGATGCAGGGGGCTGTCCTACCTCGTTCTCCAAAGAGCTTCACAAGGAGGAGCGCCACCATGCTGTGGGGCTCACTCTGTATTTGGGACTGGCACCCACCTGCTCTCACCTGCACCAGACTTGGACCATCCCCATGAGTTCCCAGGCAGTTTCTCCTCAGACACTGGTTTAAGAAGTAGTAAAAAACCCATCAAACCCAAGGTAATTTGGATGAGGAGTTATGTGCAGTGCAGTGATAAAGTTTCCAGAGGGAAGAACCAAGGCTGCTCAACCTAAAGCTGCTGATGAAGAAAAGCCAGAGGACACCAGGGTGACAACAGGCTGGACAATAGCTTGGCCAGCAAAATTCAGCACCAACTGAAGAAAAGTGACACACATAGAAATGTCTAACTATACAAGTGCTGGAAGAAGCTCTGCATGACCACAAAGAACACATAGCTTGGAGTCACTGCTGATAGCTCTCTGAAAACATTACCTCAGTGTTTGATATGCACGCAGCTGTAGTCCCCTGTGGTGAAAAGATTATGTAGGACCAGGAAGCTTTCCCAGGAAGATGATAAACATGAACACAGGTATGGAACGGCTTCCCCATTGAGGAGATGGTAAATGGTACTGGAAAACAGGCTGGAACTTCTAAAAATATGATCTTTCAGAGGAGATGGATTAAAAACAAGTATTGGGTAAGTATTCTCATAAGGTGAGAACTAAGTGCCACCTGGAGAAATCACTGTGCAGTAGGTTCAGACCAAACAAAAGCACGTTACTACCCACTGACTGATTGCATTGTGGAATTCATTACCACAGGCTTCTGCAGAGCCCAAAGCAGGGTTCCACACAGGGATTTCAAATTTGCAGTTCCAAAGCAGCTGAGAGACAAATTCAAGGGGGATGGATCCGCTCATCCTGTTGGGTCAATTGTCTCAAGCTCCACACCAGCGAGTCTTTAAAGCACTGACTGCTACTAACTGAGATGTCCCAAGTATTTGCTCTAGGCCCTAAACTCTTCACCTGAGCATTCGCTTGTGGCTAGACATCTCTCAGCTCCAACAGCCAAAGGCACTTTGTACTCTCCTACGAGGCACTTTGTGCTCAACAAAGCAGCAGTTTAACAACCGCTTTATTAGCTCTAATAAAAAGCACTGCAAAGAAAATTTCCTCTAGAGCTTTGCTCCTTCTTGTCTCGCACCAGGGATCTTCAGGCAAACCGCTGCGTACTCACCCCAGCCTCACTGGCACAGCGCTGTTTGCATGATGAGAAACACAAACAAATACACAATGCACACAAACAAAAGAATGATTGCATGTACACAGACATGATTATGGCCAGGCAGGCTGCACTCACAACCAGGCAGCAGAGAGGAAGGCAGTGTAGGGTGGAGCAGAACCCTGTACACCGCAGGGAGAAAGCAGGAGCCTCGAGTTCCCGTCTTGAGGAACCCTGCGGGGAGCAGCTACAGAGGTTTTTACGCTGCCTGTCTCTCTTTTGGAGGAGAAAGACATGAGTGAGAAGCCACATTCCAAACACTGCAACGGTCTGTGTGTCCCCCAGTAACCCTAGCCCTCCGATGCTGCCCTTCCACACCTCCACCTCAAGCCACCTTCCCACTGCTGTCCCACACCTTCACTCAGGAAAGCCACAGGCTGGGAAACTGAGAGCCCATGGGATGGCAGAAACTATGGGAGGGTTTGGGTGCCCGCGACCTCTGCCATTTCTAAGCACTGAGGGGATCCACTGGTGTTCTCCTGTCTGGCTTTTGAGGGGATGTGTGGGTTCATCCTGGTCTCCAAACCACACAGTCATGCTAGGCAATGAGAAGTTAATGAATTACACACAACAGCAGCAGCTTTGGCGATTCCTCAGATGAGTATGCTGGGGGTGGAGGGTTTATTCTGGATTCCTTTGTCCCTTGTGTCCATACTAACAACCAGTCAGAATCACTAACATAACCCCTGGCACGATTTTGACCAAGGTCAGGTAGTGCTATCCCAAGTGCTACCTGGGCATACGCTGGGAGCTTGCACAGGGGAAGAGATCATTCCCACAGGTAGCTGAGATGTGGCCACTGTGGTTTGGAAGCCAGGAGAGCTTAGCAGAGAGGCTGCGGTATGGCCGTGCCAGCCAGCTCCACTGGTAGAGGCAAGACCTCAGCCTGGCTCATGTCTTTGGTTTCGCCCAGGAGCTGCAGCCTCCTCTGGCTCTTGAGCTAATTCATCATGCGTCGTTCCATCTTTGCCTGTCATCCATCATGCAAGGGCCAGTGCTGCCAGTCACGCCTGTTGAGATGTGTTTGCTTATTGCTGTGCTGTACCAAGAGATGTGTGTCATGGAAAGCCTTGACCTTCCTTATTTACCTTTTCTAAATGCTTCATTTACACTTGTGTGCACTGTTTTTTCCTGCTTGATGTTAAAGTTCCTCATTTCCACATTGAGCTGCTTTGTGCTAAGGTTTCCTGCCTTTTTGCTGAGTAGTTTTGACCTTCATTCAATAAATCAATAATCTTCCCAGAACTTCATCATCACAGCCCCCTGGCTGCCTCTGCCTTTTGTTCCAGCATTTACTTTTCCTCGGCAATTCAGCAACAGCTTGCTTGGAATTTTGATGGAATATTTAATCACGGACACAGATTAAACAGAGCACCCCTTCAAAGCATATGTCTGCCCAGTCCCTAACCCAGCACTTAACATGGCAAAGCCCACTTGTGTTGCAGTTCATCTCTTCCCCCAGGCAGGCTTGTGAGTCCAGGACTGGGACCAGGTAGACAGTGTGCTCCTATGTCCATCTCCAGTGGTGACATCCCACTTACCAGCCAGAGACTTGCAGGAATAAGCAACCTCCTGAAGGCTGTTTGCAGGGGTGTACACTAGGTCCTCACAGAATCACAGAACATCAGGAGTTGGAAGGGACCTCGAAAGATCATCTAGTCCAACCCCCCTGCCTGAGCAGGATCACCTAGACTAAATCACACAGGAACACATCCAGGCAGGTTTTTAATGTCTCCAGAGAAGGAGACTCCACAGCCTCCCTGGGCAGCCTGTCCCAGTGCTCTGTCACCCTCACAGTAAAAATGTTTCCCCTTATATTCACATGGAACCTCCTATGCTCCAGCTTGCACCCGTTTCCCTTGCCCTATTGCTGGCCATCACTGAGAAGAGCCTGGCTCCATCCTCCTGACTCTCACCCCTTAGATATTTATAAACATTAATAAGGTCACCCCTCAGTCTCCTTTTCTCCAAGTCCATCTCCCTCAGCCTCTCCTCATAAGGAAGGTGTTTCACTCCATCATCTTGGTGGCCCCGTGCTGGACTCTTTCAAGAGTTCTATGTCCTCCAGTCTTCCTTAGGCTGTTTAAAAAACCCGTACTCCCAGCAACACATGAAGCAAGTTGGCAAGAAAGCATAGGTGGATTCCTGGGCCTGAGCATGTTTCATCAGTCCCTCACAGAAACAAATACATTCCCACAGGTCAGTCTCTTCTGACCATGCAGTCAGCATCAAGAACAGACTTCTCTATTGCAAACGTAACATTACAAACATTTTTCAGGGTATTTCTTCTCCTCCAGAACAACAACTCTTTCTCCCCATACCAAGTCCAAAAGGATGTATTTTTTCCAAGCTTACCTATGGTATCCAAGTGGCAAATTCTCTTCCTTTAGTAGCCTGCTTTCCACCCTGGCTTAAAAGGGGAAATAGGCCCTCAGCCAAAGGTTGGATCTAAATTCAGATCTACAGAACAGTGCTGTTTCCATCTTTGTTTTTATTTGGTCCTGTCTGGCTTCCTAGGGTGAAACTCCTCTTCCAGATCTGCACAGCAAATACCAGCTTTGCTATTGTGTTCTCTGCTCTCCCTTTGGCAAACAACTCACTGGAAATCAGCACATCTAGGGAGATCAGTCCAAACTGCCATGGGAAACTGGCTATTTTTCCAAAATGCATGATACAGATCAACCACAGGTTACTGCCTGGATTACTAGTTTGTGGTGCTCATGAGATCAGACTAGGTGATTATAAAGGTGCCTTCTGGCTTTCAAATCTATCAGCCTAAATAATGCATTAATGAAGTAACGTGGAACAATGCCACATTTGTTCATGTGTAAGGCATTTTAATGATGTTCCTTTCAAAGACGGGTAGATGGAGCAGTGGATTGATGCACTGAATTTCACCTCTAGGGACTCTGACTTTGGTTACAAGACAAATGAGTTCGATAGCATCAAGTAAATACTCAATGGATATTCGTCTCCATCCCCAAAACCACCGTGCAATTTGGCAAGAGCAGCAGTCTGTGCTCACGAGACGTCTAGAGGTGCTCAGGGCATTGGCAGTCCTCTGGGAGGAAGCATCTGACTGCTCTGTGCCTGGCGTGAGCAGCGCTCTCACCCCCTCACTCCCCCCAGCTCCAGCCACACACTGCTCCCCAGAATCACGGCAGAGAAAACACAAAATTAAAGCTGAAATAAGATGAGGAAGTATATTTATTTGGGTTCACAAAGTGAGTTAGTGCTGGAAATTGGCCAAACTACATACTGTATCGGCTTTGATGCATTATTAGAATTGTGAAAACTTTCAGGGTTTCAAGGAAAAGATTTCTTTCCAGGCTCAAGATCAAAGCAAAAGCTAAATAATATTGGGCTACAGAGCAGGGAACTTTCAAATGGCTGGTCTTGACTGTTTATGTATCTAGAAATGTTGTGATAGGAGCAGCCCTTTTTTACAAGGCCCAGTAACAACAGCGTAAATCAAGCATTAACCAGAAGTAGACAGCAAATTATGCATTCTTTTAAAGAGACTTCCACTGCAGCTGATTTTTAGGAAAGGAAAAAAAGGAGTTCTGTTTTTAATAGCATAAAAATAGATGTCCAGGAGGCGCCACTGTATCTTTGTACCAAAGCATAACAATGTTAGATATAAAACAACAGCCCTGAAATAGCTGATAAACCTACACAGGGGTATGTTTCAACACTGAGCTGCTATGACACAGCTCAGCATGAATCCTTGTCCTTCTTAGATAGGTTTTTAGACAACTTGCATAAAATATTCATGCTAAAAAAAGAGAGAGATGTACTAGCCTGTGTAAAATCGGGGGTGTGGAAAATTTGCCTGTAACATGTGTCCCTATTAGATGTCACATTTAATTCCAGCAGCTTCCTGGGGACAGAAATTACGATCGTGGCAGCCTGAATTTGTTTGTGAAGCAGTGAGAGGACAGCAGGAGATGAGACATGCATGGACAGATAATTTCACCCTTCTAAAAGCCATACAATCAATCCAAACTATTTGGTAATGCAGAGAGGCAAACACCTCCAGAGAGTAAGTCATCCTGACCTAAGACAGGTGCTTAAGGTAAGGACTGAATTGCCCAGCAAAGGTGCTTTTTTTTCCTTCCCCAGCTCTTGGAGCCAAGAAAACTCATGGAGCCAAGACACCTAATTGCCAGGTGGTTAAGACAGAGTGAGATGCATCACCCCCACAGCTAACTTACCTAATCATCATGACTCCTGTTATGTTTCCAGACGGGAAGAACAGCCAAATAGTTTCAGTCTTGGATATGTTTATATGAAGGAACACAACAAGAAAGAACAAAAGCAAGGTCTCCCTCCGGGACACGGCCATGGTTTGTCTCTCTTCTGGAAGGCTTTCAGGGAAGAGAGTGAAATAGCTGCTTCTCCACGCTCAGGATTGCCTTGGTTTTCCACATAAGGCTAAAACACAGACTTTATTAGAGAGTCAGCCTTCCCCATAGATGGCATTGCCATCTGAATGACACCATTCAGGCTCATGTATAAAGCCAAGAAAAAGAAACATGAAGATCTGCTTTCCCCACTAATTGCAGACTGCCATAATTTCGGGCTAAATTCAATTGCTGCCACAGAGAAGAGAATCCAGAGGTAGCACCGATGCTCCTCTTAACCCGTTAAGGCAGCAAAGGCTATTCTGTGACTGACTTTTTTTTTAAATGTCAAACTTTAAGGTTAAAACCTTGGTTAAGCAATATAGATATTTTTTAAGTGTGTCCTTAATTCCAACATCTCTCTGAAAAGATGGTGCAGTTTGCATCCCTCCACACATAGCCAAACTGCTGGTCTTGTAGGCCTGCATACCAGGCCTGGCTATGACCCTGTAATTTGTAACTCTGGTGAAAGTGATACTCAGCCATCAAAAATCAATAATCCCACTCCGTCATTGCAGGAGGGTCACTATGATTGACTGACCGTATGCAACCACTGTGCCTTAGTCCTCCAAATTGCTCCATCACACTGAGCTTCCCAGCTCTGCTACAGAGATCTGATCTCCTTGGGGAGGAAACTGAACCCCAGTGAACGGGGTGCTGCACCCTTCTGAACAGAAGGCCACCACAGAGCTTGTGCCTATGGACGAACACCCCTTCAGGGTGAGCGCAGGCTGTAAAAGTGTGTTTAGACAAATAAAAGGGTGGATTCAGTTTATTCACAATGAGATGGTGCTTACTTGCTTCTTGACTGGAGCTTTGAAGGGTGAGTCAAGCCAGGCCAGAATACTTCAGAAATCTGGTTTCCATTGCATGAATGGTGGCGTGAAAATGCTTATTTACATGTTTGTGTGAATACACATACAGATACACACATACATACATGGGGGGCTAGAATGAGATTCAGTTGTAAGACATGAGAGGCCAGAAAGAGTGTACCTCCACGTGTGCACACACTGACGTAGGTACAAATACGCTTGTCTGTATGAACAGAGAGGGAATAAAAGATGGAAATAACATGAGGAAAATCAAGACAGAAGCAAAACAAAGACATGTAAGAGACAGGAAAGCAAGCCATGGAGTAACTGACTCCATGTAAATCTGATTAACCTTGTACATCCCCTGTGGCCAGGACACTCCCTCCATCAGAGCAGGGAGCAGTGTTGAACACTGCAGGCCCCCGATTCAGATTTCGATCTGCAAGGTGCTACAGCAGCACCGAAATGAGGTCATTGAGGACGGGTACTTGGCGGCTCTCTCTTGCACAGACCTAGACCAGGAACAACTTTGTTGGAGCCAGAGGATTTACTCCAGAACTGTACCTATGCGAGAAGAGATAAAAATCTTCTGTGCCATGCATGAGGATTGATGTTATCCAAGAAAAGGATTTGGTCAAAGGAAGCAGAGCAGAAACAAAGGAGGAATGTGAGCACTCTGCTTCATGCTCTTTGAAGTGTTTCGTCTTTTACACGGGAGTAGCCTGACCCACATTTATTCCAGTGTTTTTCTTCCACAATTTACTCCAGAGATTTTCTTTAAACAATAAATAGGAAATACTCTCACAGCTGTGCAGGATATCTAGTTTACAAGCCTTTTTTCCAGGGTGGGAGTTCGTCCGTTAGGCATCACAGTCATGGAAAAGAAAATACCGAATGTGATGCAGGAAGCAGCAATGCTGGCTTTCTCATTTAGCATCCATTCAATACCAAAGTTATTTAGAGGAGATATCCCTAGCTGACCACCTGCATGAAAATGAGATGAGTTCCAGCTACTTCCACCCAGGGAAAGTGCCATCACCCTCCCTGCAGTGGTCCCCTTAAAATGTCATAGCAAGATACTCAGGGTAAAATTAAGACCACCTAAAGTTGCTCACTCAGTCTTGAAGACCACTCACTGGGAATGTACCTGATAACTTGCAGGTTTCTAAGATGATGCTTAAAAAGGTCCTGATCTGTATGGAGATGCAGAAATACAGGTTGGGGACTGGCCTGTTGGAGAGCAGCATAGGACAGGGAGCTGATTGACAGCAGGGTGACCATGAGCCAGTAATGTGCCCTCATGGCTAAGAAGGACAATGGCATCCTGGGGTGTATAAGAAGGGGGTGGTCAGTAGGTCAACTCTGCCCTGGTGAGACCGCAGGTGGAATATTGTGTTCAGCTCTGGGCCCCTCAGTTCAAGAAGGACATAGAACTCCTTGAAAGAGTCCAGCACAGGGCCACCAAGACGATTAAGGGAATGGAACACCTTCCTTATGAGGAAAGACTGAGGGAGCTGGGCCTCTTTAGCTTGGAGAAGAGGAGACTGATTTCATCAGTGTTTATAAATACATAAAGGATGAGCGTCGGGAGGCTGGATCCAGGCTCTTCTTGGTGATAACCAATGATAGGACAAGGGACAGCAGGTACAAGCTGGAGCATAGGAGGTTCCATGTGAATCTAAGGAGAAACTTTTCCATTGACAGAGCCCTGGGACAGGCTTCCCAGAGTGGTTGTGGAGTCTCTTTCTCTGGAGACATTCAAAACCCACCTGGACATGTTCCTGTGTGAC
Source organism: Porphyrio hochstetteri (assembly GCA_020800305.1). NCBI lineage: Eukaryota > Metazoa > Chordata > Aves > Gruiformes > Rallidae > Porphyrio > Porphyrio hochstetteri. The sequence continues at coordinate 110,284,487 of CM036907.1, forward strand.
CTAATCTAGGTGATCCTGCTCTGGCAGGGGGGTGGACTAGGTGATTTTTTCGAGGTCCCTTTCAATCTTCAACATTCTCTGAATCTGTGAAAATGTTGGATATGGATTCAGGTTTAGGCACTATAAGCCCCTAAAGTTTGTAATGGGTCTGATATGGCAGGTGTACTCAAGGGAAGCATACCCACAGCCAGAGCATTAAAATCAGCCCAGAGCACATCTTAATTTGCTTTATCTGCTCCTGGGTAATATCCCTGTGGCTAGAGCAGACTCTCAGTGAGTGTGAGACCTGGTTATCCAGGTCTGGTATCACCAGATTCCATGGGAATGAGTGTTCTTCTTGCACATGGAGGAGAGTGTCCTGGACCCCTGGCTATACCATATCCCTGGTATTCAGAAGGCAGGAAGGATGTGTATATACATTTATTTATGTTTGTGTTACAGCTGGGCCACATGCAGCCTGGACTGCAAATCTCATAAGGTCAGAAGATGAACAAGTGCAAAGCAGCCTTGTTACCAGAGGACTGAGCTACACTGGGATATACATATTTTTGCCCAGGGAGAACAGACAATCATTTTTCAAGGAATTATTGCAATGATGCAGTAAAGAGCTAAAATACATCTTTCTACCTGTTAGACAATCCTCCAAGGTGAGCATTAACAAAAAGTAAGTGTATGCTTGTATGGTGCAGCAATCAGCAGGTAGCACTCCTAACATATACAGGCTCTGACAAAAAAGGTTTATTCTCCTCAGCCACATTTGCAGGCACGCTAGAATTACACAGCCATTTCAGAAAACCTTCAGATGAAGCTGTGGGTTTTCTTCTCTGAGAGGACTCTGCTCATGTCCTTGCAGCGTTTCAAGCTCTCATGTGCCTGTGTCCCCATGTGCAAGGCAGGAGGAGAACCGAGTCCAGACCTAAAGTCCCAAGCCTGGGAATTTGGGCAGGAGGCAAAGGAGCTGCATTTAAGCCACAGTGTCTATAGCCAGCCATTTGCAGTGTTCCCAAGCACACCCACACCGAGGTGACAAGCTGTCCTTGTTTGGCAGGTCCCCTTTTGATACATCCCATTAAATTCAGGTGTCTCATTCACCAAATTGACAGTGGTGATTTGTGCACCCAAACATCCCACCCTTCTGCTTGCAGGAAGCCACTGACACTGCCCAGCTCGTGTCATGCTGTGCCTCCTCCTCCGTGCCACCGAGCATCACCACAACCCCACCGCACAAGTGACAGGGTCAGCACAAGTCCCTGTTGGCCAGGTCTGAGCCTGGTTTCACCCTCTAACTACAAAAGGAGAGGAGCTAAACTGGGCAAGAAGAAAATTCTGGCACTCAGTCCTGGCAAGGACAGTGGCCTTATTTATTGTTTCATGCGTTTTCTTTCTTATGCTCATGCAGTCAGTTCAGATCGCATTCTGTCTTCCCAAGATAAATCAGAGCCCAAAATGGGCTTCAGACCAAATTTGATGGAAGCTGCTTAAACAGAGCATAAACTCTACCTTTGCTCTGATTTAAGGAAACATGCATGCCCAGATTATTTCACCTGAGGTAGCCAGGCATTAATTAATTACATAAAAGCATTTGTGAACCTGTTAAAACTATCCATTAGATGAGCAGTGCTGCTATCTCCACAATCTCTCTAAACGTTTTAATTAATTTGGGGGAATTTACACATGCATGTTGTCTGCCAAATTCAACAAAACTTGCTTTATAAACTAATAATAGCATTTGCTTTCACTGGGAAGGAGTTATGCAAGCTCTGTATGTGCTTGCACGTGGAGAGGGAGCTGGCCTCTGCCCAGAGCCAAGTGCCGCTCGGTGATTTACCAACAAACTGATGTTCTCATCAATATTAGAGGTGCGGGCACCCAGCACCACACACACAATGCATGTTCAGCATCTGACAGGATCAAGCCCATCAAAATAATCTTTTCTTAATATTGCAACAGGCTGAGAGAAATAGATTTTTTTCTTTCCTTCTTTTTTCCTCCTCAGAGTGATGCAGAGCTGTCAGCGAGGCTCTGGTGACTTGTCCCCTTTGTCTGCTGCCAATTGCACACTGCATTTAGATAACATTCAGATAAATCAATGGCTGGTGCATGATTTTTAAAGGAAAAATTACTGTCCTTTTTGGCAGAATTTGAGAGGATAACCTATTAATTAGGTAGCCTGAAAAGCAAAGCACAATTCTAATCATCTTCAATGGAGTAGCCACACAGGGCACCAAACAAGGCTTGCACAGATGTGCGGAAACATCACCAACCAGGGCAGTGTCAGCTCAGACCATCCTGAGGAAGACCTGATCCTCTACTGCTCTGACAGCGTTTTCCTCTTGTGGACACAGGAGGAAAAAAACCTTCCAGTACCTGAGCCAGGTGGCATGAAAACACTTGCCGTGGAAATTCCCCGTGCACCAGCACAGCTGCCCATGCTGTGTTTCACCGCCTGCCCCGCAGTCCTCATGCCTGGCTGGAAGGAGAAGGAGATGTCCTGGAACACCCCGGAGGTCCTTGCCCCCAGCAGCTGCAGCTGGAGCACACAGTGAAGGGCGCTGCCAAGCCTCATCCTGGCACGTCCCAGCCACTGCAGCACCTCGGTGTCTCGCAGTCTCCAGTGCATCTGTCCTCACTTTACCTCTGTGGGGTATTGCCCCGTTTCACAACACTGAGGGTAAGGCATTTTTGAGAATGTTCAGACGTCTAGATAGGCATCTGGCCCCAGATCTTCAAAGGTGCTGAGGCTGTGCAGCACCGCCGCTTGAGTTAAACCGACTGCAGCCGGAGCTGAAGCGCCCCTGCGCTTGGGGTTTTCTCCAGTTTAACTACATCACTCCAAATCCACCTAGATAAACCGATACAATTTTCTTGTATAGACAAGACCTTAATCTCTCCATTTAATCTCTTCTTGCTATTGTTCCTCCTGGCCCGGGCCTCTCAGCAGCACAGAGCACTAATCACAGCACAGAACCCAGCTTCCTCACGATGAGCAGAGAGCTACCCTGTGAATTAATTCCACTGGTGGCTGGCGGTAGACTTGCACTCCAGCACCCTGAGGCAATATTAGTTTCAATATTTCCAGCCTGTAATGCTCAAATTTAACATTCAAAGAGCATCTCCTTAAGTTATCTCCTTCCCTTGACAGGATCTTCCCCATGCCTCTTGGTGATTGTCACAATAAAAGTGGCAGTTTTGACAAATATCTCCCCTTCTCCAGCATTAGCAGGCATGATGGGATTTGGTACACCATGTCACACTGCTGGCCTGCCAGATTGCATCTTCTGCTTTTGCCAGGCCCTGCAACCAGAGAAACGTGGGGAATCCCACCCCATCACCAGGTCTGTCACAGTCACTGACATTGGACCGCCTGCCAGCACTGCACCCTCGCTGATGAGGATGTCTGTGTGGCTCCCACACGGTTCTGCCATGCTGTGCGGCTCTGTCCTTTGCGGTAATCCCACCACGACTGCTTGTGCACATGATATTGTGCCTTGCCAACCAAGGACTGCATTAGATTCTCCTTTATCCCTAGAGCTGCTCACTCCAGCCAGATCCTCGCTGTTCCCTGCAACCCAGGGGGCTTCGGTCCAGCCCAGCCTTCACCTGGTACTTCTGCAGCTCTTTACAGTGCTGTTGCCCCTCCAAATAAAACACAGTGCAGGGAAATGACAAAAGAACAAAAAACAGGAGTCTGGAAGCAGTGTGTTGGGAGCACTATTCTGGTGTCATCTGCCTGACTGGGGGATATTGCTGCAAGGAGAACTCTATTTTGTTGCTCTGGCCCAAGGCCCTATGCTCCCAAGCTTGTTGACTCGTCATTTTGCAGGAGCAGATGACTCTGACTGTATCAAGATGAGGTCAGGGTCCTGTTCAAGTTGTCACTCTCGGCTACCACTGAGCTCTCTCCTGCTCTGACCTCAAACCAGCTAAGCCAGAGGAGACAGCAAGTGGGAGTCAGCACCTGGCTGCAGTCAGAGTCTGGCCTGGTGGGAGGCAGCAGCTGTGTTTCATAGAAGCTGCTGTCACAGAGGCTCGTGTCCAGGTCTTCTGGGCCTAGGCTATATATAAAGTAAGGTTTATACATATATTACTGTATAGAGCAATAAACAGAATCTTAATCTTAATCCCAGTCTCTATTCATGCAAACCCCTTGCTTTACTAGCCTGTCTCAGTACCCTTGCAATGCTCCCAAATGGTACCTGCAACTAAGGGTTGAGAGGCAGGGAGGAAGGATGCTTTCCATTTAAGCAAGATTTGAAAATCAACTTGGGAATTTTCTTCTGACCGGCCTCCAAATCTCACCAGGCCCCGTTCCAATATAAGGCACGGCTGCACAACTCGGCATTAACCATGGCAGCTCTTAACGTCACACACAGGACACAGAGCAGCTCTCAGGACTGTGCAGATGCTGTTTCTCACTTGCAAAACTTCTGCTCTCCCCGACAGTGACGCATTTGCTGTCACCTAGGAAAGTGAGAACATCAAACAACGTGCTCATCTGCCACCGCGCGGTCTGCGGGCACGTGCGTGTGCGCTCGGACACATCCCCTTCCTCATGCCCTCTCACTGACAGCAGGTATTTCACTTAGTTAACCAACCTAGCTCCTCATTCAGGTGTATGTGTGTCTGTGCTTGATATACCGTGTACGAGGAAAATACCATAAGGGAAACTTGAGCAGACACATCTGCAGGATGTGCAAATCAGTGCAGAAACAAGGAATCTGGCAAGTCTCTCGGAAATGATGATAGTGATTTCTTTTTTTTTTTTAATCTCATGCCTTTTACTCATTCAGCCGGGACACTATTTCCTATTTCAAGACATTTCCACTTCGCATATCTGCTGGGAATGTAAACACAATCCAGGATTCGGCTTTTTTCAGGAGAGAAATGTCTGCTTTCCAGTGTTCCTGCCAGCCATGGCCTGTGCGGGAAAGCGTTCGGCAGAGGAGTGACGCAGCCTGACATAGTGTGGATGGATCACAGCTCCGTGTTGAGTTCATGCTGTGTGAGCAGGGCAGGCAAGATCTGCCCTTCCTATCCCACTTTCCATCCCATACAGGTGGGGAATTAAGCTTGGAAAACTCCTCTGGACTGGCTCTGATGAGTGTGTAGGCATGTTCGGTAATTTTCTCCTGCTCACGAGGCCCAGCTCTGGGTGTGGAAAAGGCTTCGCATATCCCTGCCAGGGGAAACACCAGGCACAAGGACAAAGAGCAGGAGAGGAGCTGTGTGGGGACCAGAGAGGAGAAGCCAGGCAGCAGCCACTCCAGGACCAGCAACAGCAGGGCCAGGGCACACAAATGGAAAAAGGGGGTGTGTATGTCAGCAGTATGGGAGGTGGGGGCCAAAATAAGTGTCAGGACCTGTTACCACCCAGGGTGCTGGAAGACTTGATGATTAGTGACTTAATCCACAGGGATGTAAGTTTTCCCATAGGAATTAATGTAATTGAGCAGGGAATTAATGCATTCAGGGACCTAAAGGGCACAGAGATAGTATCTGTGGTGTGGAGGATGGGGACCCGGGGACAGTAAGGTCTTGCCTGCTTTTCTCATGAGGCTGATAACTCCCTGTGCATCCTCTTGCAGGAGAATTCCCCCTGCCTCTTCTAAATCATTACTTTTTTACCCCCGTCTTTATCTTCCTCAGGTGAATAAATCTCAGTCAACCCAATCAGGGGCAAGGGATGGGAAGAATCTACCAGTGCTGAAGGTTAGCAGAGCAGGGTGTTAAATGACTGGTGATGAGACACCAAAGCTGCAGGCAGAGAAGGGCCAGGCAGCAGGACATCGCTGTGCTGCCGAGTCTGCCTTCCCCTCTGTAACCGTCCTGTTTTCCACACAGAAAACCAGGTTTCCCCATACCCTCAGAGATGCTTTCCAGGGAGCAGGAGAAGCACCACTGGAACAATTATCCCACACCAGTGACTCCGTCGAGGAGGCAGTGACCAAATGAAGCAGGGCAGGAAGCCCCCCATGCCCTCCCAGGGCGGTGACAAAGAGCGGAGCACCCAGCTACAAGCAGCCTGGGAGCCAAAGGATGTTCCCTCCTGTTTCCCGGAGAGGCAAAGGACACTGAGACCTTCTTCACCAAGGATACCCATGGGCAGGGGACAATGAGAGACTCTTGCTCTTGATGTTCCCCACAATTGCTGAATAATGGGTGCTCTGTACCCAGCACCATAGGTAAGCCCATACCACACACATGACAGAGCACTGGCTGTGCAAGGACTTGGTCTTTCTGCTTTGGCTTGCAGCTTTCTCCATCTGTCCAGTCTCAAATGGCCCCTCTTGCGCTCACCCTGATTTGGCACTGTGCTATCAAATCACTTTGCTATCCTCTCCAAAGTCTGTCTTGCACTTTAGGCCTATTCTACCTTCCCTGATATCACCTTTCTGCTGCATTTTCTGCTTCTGCGGGGTCATGTTCTCTCCTAGTGCAAAGCTGTGCAGGGAGGTGGCAAATTTACACATCCTGAAGCTTTGTCCCTAAAAATCCAGCCAAAAGCGGGGCTGAATTTGAGAAAAAAACCCACCCTAAGACTGCTATTCTAACTGTCCTCCATCCCCTCTGCTTGGAGGTTAATTGGTAGTTCATGTGCATCATGCTACCCTCTCCAAGGTGGACAGAGATCACCTCTTCTCAGGAGGGTTTAATTATGGCACAGTGGCATTGAGCTGGGTTAAAGAAACCATGGAATAAATGAGGACAGGTACTCCTACAGACAGATTCATTATGGGAAATTTATGTCATTCACTATTTTCTAGCAGATGTCACTGTCCCATGCCACTCCAGCACCTTGACTCTTCAGCTGGCAGAGTCTGCAGCCAGGTACCTTAAGATTAAACTTGCATCTGAGGGCAGTAGCCTCTCAAAGTATCCTACAGATCGTGCCTGTCACTGCCTTCAGCCACCATAGGAACTGGGACACCTGGTTGCTGCCTCAGGACCTTGTTGAAACTGTCTTAAATTTAAGCTCTGACATGAAAAACCGAATGCAGCATTTCACACAGAGAACCCTGATACATCCTGTTAATTACCCACACAAGAATAAAGTTGTGATAATTAGAACATCAGATAATGGTGCCTGGGAAACACCAGAGCAGCAACAGCAGAAATGTTGGTTTAGTAATAAGTGCCCTTAAATACCTCATTAACAGCTGGGGTGTGATTCCCAGCGCCAGCTTCAGCATGCTGACAGCAGTAAGACACATGGAGCTCCAAGGTGAAATGGGTACTTTCTCACTGTTTTTTATATTTTGGAAACTGAGTGAAATGAAATTCACTCACTTATGGCTTAGCATAGGACAAGAACGGTTGGACTTTATGATCTTAAACGTCTTTTCCAACCTAGTGATTCTCTGAAATAATGTGCAAAGAAAGACCTTCAGCGTGGTGAAAATCACCAAGCTGCACTCCTCAGTGTCATTTAACTTGCCCCACCCTCCCAAGAGATGCAAGGAGAGCCCAGAGGGCCCTGAAAACCAGGGCAAGGAAGAGGAGGGGAACGCAGTGTCACTGCAGGAGAGTCCCTTTAACGACCAAATGAAAGCTACTGCGGTAGAGAGATCATGGGCTTTGACTTTGCCCTCAGCTCAGAAGTCTTCAGGAGGAAATAACACTGGGGAAATGCATGAAGTGGGTAGGAGTGAACGAGATAAATACATGGTACAACCTACCTGTAACAGGGCATCAGGGAAAGTCATCCAGCAGAGCCTGGCTGCTTGAGCAGCCTCTTTGTCCTGTACACTGATTGCGGCACTTCAAAGGGGCTCCCTTTTCAGAAAGACCTGGATTCACATCTGCTAGAAGTCAGCTAAATTTGGGCAATTAATGAATCCTTTCTGGAAACTTTGGCTGTCCCACTGTAGGGTACTCAGGAACGCAAAATCTTTTGTGTCAAGTGGGCTGTAGTTGGTAAAAGCAGCACTTGGTAATCGGCGGTTAAGCCAAAACCAAATAATGAGAATAGCTGCACCATGGGCTTTGAGGCTTCTCGAACCAAACCACAGGAAAGGGGTAGGAACAGCAGCCAGAAGCAAATGGAGGGGTTATCCACCTCTGGAAAAGCTACAAAAGAGGGTCTCAGCACAAAAGCCAAAGTCACCCTTGCGGAAAGATTCCTGTCTCTACCTTGCCCCAGGTCCCAGCACATGCAGCCTCAGATCGGCAAGCTCCCGCTGGGAAGGAAAACCTACCCCTGTCTGTTTTGTTTTGCTGAATATAATACCACTAAAGCCTGTCTGTCAGAGGAGGGACTGTCTTCAGGTCATTTGCTGCCCTTCGGCCACGCTTGGCTCTCTGGCAGTACCACGGAAGGCTTTGAGAAACACAACTGGTTTTACTCCAAATACTCTATTGACTTCTGAATGGGGTCAAACACGATGCAAGCAAACAAGCTGGAGAAACTACAGGACACAGTTCAGGACAAAATCGTAAGCAATCTGTCATTGAAGGAGATGGACCATGGCAAAAGATTTTCCAGTTGTGTCCACTGCATAAACCCCCTCCAAGGCAATGCTATTGCAAGCAGACACAGCTGTCACTAAGGTGTCTTTATTGCACTGAATCCTACTGTCACTCCCTGGAGAAACATGTGATCTTCCTGTCCGAAGCCCGTTATTAAACTACCAAGCACTTTGTAGGTGGTAAAGAGAATTCATCACGACCATTCCTCAAAGCTCATGGAACCGAGGAAATGCTGAGCAACCCTCAGCAGCTGTAGATACTGCTTACAGATTAAAATAGGAACATGAACTAGAGTCATTTGGGGTTCTTAAATCGCTGATGGTTGCAAAGTTGCCAAATGCTTGCTCTGCTCCGGACATACTTTGATAGCCAACTGGCAAAACATTAGGGTTATGGGATCGGGATCAAGATATTTAATCATTAGCATCCCGTGTCTCCAGCCCATGATTCTTAAGGTAACATCAGTCAGTAGTTAATTAAAAAGTGATACAATTTCAAACTTGTAAGCCCGTGTTTTGGGTTGGGTGAGATTGCAGAATGGGTACTTTCCAACTAAAGACTTCTCCTGCTCAGCAGATTTCTGCCCTGAGTATTTTGCCTACTACACCATTTTTATGGGAAGCCACTGAACTGAAAATTCCCTTTGGCCAGAACAGCAGCTCCTATATATCTGAGAGTGGCACCTATAAATGGGTCCAACACTGTAAGCTGTGACCTGATGGACTCCCCATGGTTACCCGGGGGAAGCTCTCTATGCACAGCTCATAAGCTCAGGCTGATGGGATCAAACCTGCCAAGGCTGTGTCACCCATCTCTCCTAGACCAAAGACAATCTTTCAAAGTTCATGTCTCCCCTTCACTTGGGACTGAAATATATCTACATGGTAGATCATATGTTTTATTGTCCTCGCGTTGCTACAGAAGAATAGGGGTGACAAGTAGTTCCAACACAGAAGAGCAATGCAACAGGATTAGTCTGCTTCTTGAAAACTGTAGTTCTCAAGCATGAGACCTCAGGAGGAGTCACAAGTCCCAGGGGAAGAGCATGATATCATGTCAGAGGACCAGCCACATAACTGCAATCTCTCCCAGAAGAAAGATTTCATGAGTCAGCTCAGTGAATACCCAAGGGGGAACTGGACATGGAACTACACATGGATGTACATATACAAACACCCATATAGATATAAATACGTTCTGTCTAACCACGCACTTTTTGTGAGAGCTGACTGTCTGCCTACAGTCTTTACAATGCCAGTTATGGCTCCTTCACAGGTCCCTGAACATGTGAAATCCAAACCCAGGGCTGGGGTTGTCACAAGCCTGAGTCAGCTGACCTCTTTTCTAGGGAAGGGTTGTAGCAAGTAGGAAATCCAGTGCTCAGTTCTGGTGCTAAAGTGGGTAAAGAAACAGATTTTCTTGCAGCCTCCTCAGAACAAGGCAGAGAAGGTCCAGCAGAGCAAACCCAAACACAAGGATCCAAAACTCATCAACCCAAAAGAGCTTTTCTAGAGTCATATTCCAGAAACATTGGGAGATGAAGTGCTGGCACTCAGTCCCAGCCAGGGCACCTCTGGCAGGTGCCTGTCCTCAGGAGAGAGGCAGTAGCTCGGATGGCCCTGTGCCCAGCATGTCATTTTGTCTGGCTCTGGGGAGCCTGCAGCACAGCCTGGTGGTTTCTACATCTCCTTCCAGCAGTACTGACCCCTCTCTATGGCCTGTGCGTGGGTCTGGGTACCTTCACCAAGTCTGTGGCAGCAGAAGAACATGGTCCAAGGACATGGCCTGATCCATCCCACCCCTTGTTTGGGTTTTCCCCAGTTTTCTGACCCCAGGAGAAAATAATCCAACCACAGAAGTGCTCAGCAGGAGCAGGCTGTGAGCAGCATACCTCACCTTGGGGAGATGTGCCGAGCCAAGGCAGGCTCTCAGCCACGGCAGCATCAGCCACCGTGGGAGTCACAAGGCACAGCACAGACCTGGCAGGGGAAGGGATCTCACCATAACTTGCAAAACGCAGAACAAAACAAGGTTGTTCCCTTTAGCAACGTAGGGTCGGCTCAGTGGAGTGATTTATCACGCTAGTTAACATCAGCCCTTTCTCCATTGTTTTACCTGGTCTCAGATGAACATCATTGTTTCCAGACGGATACGTGATCTCCAGGGCACCGAGTCCCACCCTCAAGTGATTTTTCCAATACCACCCAAACCTAAGCCATAAATCTCCCGAATTCATGGCATTTCTGACAGGTGCCTGTGGTCATGCCAGCTGTTGCGTAGGACCGGGCCTTACCATAGTGCTTCTCCAGTGTTGTCTTGATCAAATGAAGCTTTTTGTCCCTCTTGCTCTGCTGGGTAAAACTGATGCACAGAAAAAGAAGTGACACTGTACCTGCCCATCCTGTTGTCACAAGTAACTGCACTTCTAATCCATGAAGCCTAAGGTGACTTCTGAGAAGCTGTCAGCAGATTCTGCTTCTACTAGAGCCTGATGTAGGCTACTGGGTTACCATACGAGCTGGCACAGAAACGTAAAGCAATAAAAAGCTTAGCAGCCATAAGGCACTAAACAGCGGAAGGAAAAATTGACTAATTAAAGGGTTTTTTAAGCTGTCCTGTCAGGGTTGTTTTATTTGAAAGCCATTTAGTGAAAATGAGCATTTCGTCTCTAATTTGTGCTCCTTCATAGGGGATTATCATCTCGTTGCCAGTTTGCACTGCTTGCTTGTGTCTCTGTGATGGGGCAGAACATGCTTTTCAGGGCTGCATCATCTGCACCGAAGGGGCAAGATGCCAGGAGTAGTGAAGGTGGAAGCTCAGAGCTGAGCTTACTGAGGTTAATGCTGCCTGGAGACACAACTGTCCTGCATCCCCTCATCTGGATCACACCAGGGGACTCCACAGCCAAACGGCACCATGAGAGAGACTACAACTTGCTGAGGAGGGTAAAAGCTCCAGAAATAACATGGTGTAAGAGCGAAAAGCTTGCTCTTAGTAGATGTCCCGGCACTTGTCAATGATTTGTTTGGTAGTCTCAAAGGCAGTGGTCCCATTTTTAAAGGTTATTTCATCTGGCCTTTTCAAGAAGGGAACGTATTTCTGGACTTTCCTGTTACCAGTGCTGCTGACTCGGCTTTACATCACACAACACATTGGGTATTTTCATCCAGCCTTTCAGCTAGACACAAGAGACTTCTGCTCCTGCTCAGAGGCTGGCCAGAGCAAACCAGGTGCAGCCAGGGCTACAAAGCTGCAGAAAGATCAAGTAGACTGGAACTGCAGTGACTTGACCTCTAGTTAGTACTTTGCTTGGCTGGTGGCAGAAGAGCTTCTCCATATTATGTCAATCTGCAAAAGATCGGTACCCCAACCAACTCTGATCCTCAGAGACCCAGGCTAGTGGAGGGTTTTCTGATGTGCTGAGCACTTTGTTTTATAGCTGTTCAGACCTCTGAGGCTGACAAAGTTGTTTCTTTGTGGTTCTGCAAGACCAGAGACCACTTTCAAAAATGCTTGTGAAAGTATGTCCCACCAAGTGCTCTTTTGGGACAAGCAGGGACAAGCTCCAGTCTAAAGGCTCTGCAGGAAAAATGCTTGGCTACTCTTCATCCTACAGAGGGGTTCTCCAGGGGTTGGAACTGCAACACTATAGCACAGTGCAAGCAAATAATCTTATGAGACACACAATTTTGAGGTTCAAGTCAAACTCTACTTAGAAGCTAACAAGCATCAACTGTCTGGATGGCAGCATGACATAAAAGACATTCTCTTTTAATTATTTTGCACTTTAGTAGCAACTGGAGACCTTGATGGAGTCATGCTCCAGCTTGCCAAACTCTGTGTTAATAAATGTCATGGGCTGGTCCTTACTCCAGAGAACACAGTGTACGTAAGCAAGCCATACTCTGAGAAAGAAGCAGAGATGCAGAGATGACATGAGTACCCCAAGGTCAAACAATAGGTGGTTTGTGGAGCAGAGATTTCTCAGCACCTCACTGCTCTCAAGCCTCAACACTCTTGGTTTTCTGCACCAGAAATTGGCAGTGGTCAACCACAAACCCTGCTTAGGACCTGAAAGGCAAACATGCTTTTGCCTCATGTTCCAGTACCTTTATGGAAGAGGTAGGAGGGTAGGATTTTGTTTCTCTCGTTGACTCACTGTGGTTTTTAGCTAAGAAAGTTTTTGTAACTGCTTATAGAGACAAAAAAAGACAGTTGTCTAGCTCCATCTTCTTCACACATTTGTGTGCACATCCACCAGGGGCCAAAAGATGTGTTCCCCAAGAAGCAACATGTGTGTGCCCACTCCCAGGGTGGGACACCAGCACCTTTGTCCTATGTCTCAATGCATAAGTACAGTCCAGGCATGAGACTGACTGTGCACTGTTCACTAGGCAACACAGAGACTGCACAGCTCACCCATCGTGGAGTGTTCAGAGCTGTCGGTGTGTTGGTAGCATTGCACCAGCCACGGGCAGAGCCAGAGGGGAGGAGGGACCTACCTCAAGACATGCAGCTACATCCGTCCTGCAGTCATTTTAGCTCACTGAATCATTTCACATCCAGTAATCGATGGCTGAAGTGGTCTACTCCTGAGAAACATTTCTACAGTTGTGGACCAGAATCCTTTAAGCGTTCTTAGCCTACGGGCTCAGGGTCATGAGGCAGTGCCTCACATCGCACTAGGCTCGGCGCCAAGGCATCAGCGGGGATGAGTTAAGCGTAATTGAAAAGCACCATCCCAGCTGTTTGTAGGTTTGTATGGCTTACACCAGGGTTTGGGCAGCCAGAATCACCCTCTGTGTGCGACATGAAATAAGCTGTAGGAGTGTGAGGATCCATGTTAAGAGCCTCTCTGCAGCCCAAACATGGCAAACAGTTCTGGCTTTCCTGCAGACATAAATAGTAAATTCAATTAATTGTTACTCCCTTCGTAGGTGCTAATGATACACTTGGCTTTCTGGTCATGTTCTGGAATAAAAAGGAGCATGTTATTCATTAACTATGATCAATGTATTCATTGCACTCTGTGGGAACTGGATGATACTGTTCATTTAAAATCAACTATGAAATGTGATTACTGCAAGAACTTAGGAAGGCAAATGGATTTCTGAGGTAACTTAAGGTAATTAAGTGCTCTTGTAAGATTGATTCCTCTGTCTCGCAGTGTCCGAATGGACAGCGAACATGTGGAATTGCTTACACGGGGATGCGGATGAAAGACAGGTCTTTAGCACTCAAGATGACAGCCCTCCACCTTAAATAACCCATGAGCCTCTTTATGCTGGACAGATTTATAGGGGTGAAGATGCCAAAGTAGCTTGTAGAGTACCTCGATAATACCAGGCATGACACTGGAGAAATGCCTCACGTGGTGCCTGTTGCAGCTTGCAGTGAGGCAGGTCCGTGGGTTTGCAGGCTGCAGAGTGGTGTGGATCACTTAGAGGGTGACTGTGGTTAAAAGAGGGCAAGTCTGCAACGGCACGTGCCAAGGTAACAGTCCCAAAGGGGCAAAGAAAACAAAGACAATGGAATAAAGACAGTGCAATTAAACTCTCTTCCCATTAACTACGTCACTTTGAACACAGACTTGCTGAATGCAATTGCCATGAGATAAGGAACAACAGTTCTTCAGTGTACTAGTCCAAATTCACTTCCAAGCAGGCAGGAACACAGACAATAGCACCAGGGACAGCTGAGAGGAAAAAGGGAGGAAAAAAAGAAAAGAAAAAAAAAAAAAGAAAAAAAAGAGGTAAACCAACTGCTGTATGTATATAGCCTGCATAATGAAAAAAGGCATTACAGGTTTATTCATTATAGCCATTTTCATAACAGAATGCAACACGACATAGAAATCAACAGCTGTGCTAAGTGACAGACAGCGGTGGGGTAAAATTCCTTGACTCTTGCTGAAGGAGCCCACCCCACACAGGCACACTGCCTGACAGATGGTCACTGCAGGATCTCAGGCAGAGTATTTAATGGAAAAGGTTGGTTTGCTCTACCCTGAATCTTTCACCCCCTTCAACAGACAGCCCAGGTCTAGAAACTGAAGCTGACCACTGTTCCCTCTCTAACTCAGGGTTTAGGGCACCTTCTCAAAAAATAAGACATTCCCAGTTCCAATCTGTCTCCTTCAGCACAAGGCTTCAAACTGAGGTTCTGCCATCACAAAACAAGCTCTACGGTACCCTGGTGTGGGCAACCTGCAGTCCCCCCTGTTCACAGGAGCAGGAACCAGAGCCTGAAATTAGCTGTGGAAGGAATAGTTTTTGGATTTTTTTTTCCCCCTCTGCAGATTAATTATTATTTAAGGTACCTTAAAGAAAGCAGAATATCCAATAAGAGGGATTGCAAGTGCTTGCAATATCTTCCTCCTGTCCTTCAAGAGTACACTGATTCCCAGCGGGGGACTGGGGCAATGGCCTCACAGTTGGGAGGTGCAGTGTCAAATCCCCTTGGGCAAAGGAATCGGCCAAGCCTTAGGTCTCCCACATCCTACCTTACTCAGTGGAGCTAGGGACCATGTGCTGGGCTGTAATACCTGAGCCTAACCTTGCAAAGATCCTTTAGCTCCTCAAACAAAGGAGTTCTTTGTGGATGGCAAAGCATCAGCTTTTCCTGAAAGGTTAAATAGGGCCTTGACTCCTTCAATTACTTGGCTTGGAGACAATGAGCTTTAGCAGGCTAAGCAAAGCTCTGCATGTGAAAACAACTGAACTGACATGTATTTAGTATGTTGCTGGCTTCTCCTCCCAGGAGCTTTGATCGATGTTCAGAGAGCAGGTAAAATGTAGGGTGCATGCCCAGAACTAGGATGCCAGTGGCAGTTCCAACAAGACACCCAGACAAAAAAAACCCTCCTGATTGGATGAAAAGGGAGGTCTGTGATGCAAATATTTGAATACCACACAAATCCTCCCATCTGCTGATCTAAGGAGCTCTGCTGATGGCTCCTCAATGAGTTTTGCAGCCACCATGGGAATATTTTCTCAGTTTTCAGTGCCAAGCTTAGAGAAATTTGGCAAAAGCCACAGAGCAGCTCTGCCATGCCAGAAAAGAGCTCCAAACTTTCAGCTCCTATTCATGTTTAAGCTCCTTCGGTCTTGCTACCTCTTGGTGCACTGAGAGCAGGGACTCCAGTGAAGCTACCTGTAGATATGGCTGGAGACCACATTGCTCCAGCCCTGGCTGTCTAATCAAGCCCATCTCCCGTGTCCCTTGAAAGCACTGGAATGCCATGGTGACCTATGTGGTGCAGAAAACCCTAAGAAATGTCTCTACAGGGTATCAAGTGACCACTCTTACTTCAGGTCGTGCCTTTGTAGAACGATGACATCTTTAGGATTTAGAAAAAGTGAGGTGCAGACACTGGACAGTGAGGTGCAGAGGGGACAGTAATACCAGCAAGTAACATGATCTCAGGCCCATGCTCTGATCCTGAGGTCTGTAGCCCACCAGCTGACATCTATCCAGCTTAGCTTTCTGCTGTAGGGTGGCCACATCCAAAATGCTAACAGTGAGTTTGGGTCCAAGCTGATCCCAAAGCCACAGGCTAGACATTGCCTGAAAGTCCAAGCTGATTCAGGTCCAAACTATGCTCAGCACAGCAGCCCAACAGGAGTCCACAGACACAAGAGCTGCAGCAACAAGCTTCCTCCATCTTTGGGGAGGGTGCCCAGTCCAGCTCTGAGGATGCACACAGCCTGTGAACAGACTTCTAGGGTTATTTCTGCCAGAAAAAGGTATTTCTATTGCCAGAGGCACATCACCACCTTCTTACTCACAGCAGCCACCCCTGTGATCTACCATCAGGAGGGACCCTCTGCAGCAGGACTCTCCAACCTGCTATTATCAAATTTAGCTAGGTTATTTTAATGTACCAGTGCTGACTGCCCAACCCCCTGCAGCTGACTCAATCTGATCAGAGGTTATTTGTACAGTCTTGTCCAGCATCAGAGCTTTGGAAATGGTCACCTCCAGCAATGGGATAGTGACCTGCACCCTGAAGATGTAATAACGTCTTCAAACGGGATAGCTGACAGCAAATGGAGGGTTTGCTTGTGCCCTTGCTGATGGGACACTGGGCCGATTTTTCTGTAAAAAGAGCTGTTGCAGCTACAACATGGGCAACACCACCACCACAAGGAGAAAATCTAGACAGGACAGATGCAGCCAAAGGCTCATACCATCTTGGCAGGCATCAGGTTGAGAGCAGGTTAAGCCCAGGTGTGGTGCAGATTTATGACAAACAGGATTGGATTGATATGAGCATGAATAAATCATATCAAACAGACGACTAGAAAGCTGCTGAAGATCAGCTTGTTTCAGTCATGACCTAGTGGATTCATAGCCGAATCAGCAACCCAGACAGTGAAAGGCTCCAGTCACATCACCCATCCAGCCCAGAAGCTATCTTTAGACACAGCAGGAGCCCTGTCTTGTCTTCAGACCATCCCAGATCTCTGGGGGTGACTGTGAGGAGGCAAGAACAGGAAGGGGGAAATGTACCATGAGAAAAATAAAGCATGTTTGGTCTTCTGGGCTGGAAGTGGAGAAGAGATCATAAAGGAGTGGAACCAAAGAGCATTAACAAAAAGGAAACATTGGACCTTGAAAAGATAAATAGATTTAACGGTGTTGTGAAAGTATTTTTAACTCATGAGGTCTTTCTGCTGCTGTACAGCACATAAAAAGGGGAGGATACTTTTTTGGGTTTACTTCCTGTCTTTTTTAAAGTTTGTCTTCCCTGGTTTTATTTGGCACATTCTTAAATAGACAGGACAAGGTCTGAGATCTCACCAAATTAATTTTCAAAGTATTAAAGAAGTTATTTTGTCTCCTGATTTGAACTGCCACTGTTGTACAAGTAAAAGCTGGTCTAATGGAGTGCAAAGAAACAACAAAAGTGTGCTTTTGCGTGCTGCACTCAGATTTCTGCACCAGTGCAGCAGCGTGCTTTAGGACTGGCTTAGAAAATGGCTTAAGCAAAGCTATGTTTGAATTAATTGCAGCAACCTGACCACCTTCACAATAACAATTAACAGGCTTTAAACTGCAGTTGTTAAGTCAGCACTAAGATGCCTGTGGGACATGCTTCAGAGCTTCAACAAAATATTTCCTTGGTTTAGCAGCAGGCTGTTGCCATTTGTGCATGTAGGGCTGCCCTTGAAATCAGGGGTTTGAGCAAAGCCAAAGCAGAACTGCCAACACCTAAAATAAAGCAGCTGCTTAGTTTCTAACTACAAAAACATGTGTTCCATTTGGAAACAGGAGGAGCAGTTTCAGAAGTGGCTGCCCCTCACAGCTGGCCACCTCTGGAACGGCCTCACCTCGAGTACTGGGTGCAGTTTTGGGTGCCGCAGTACAAGAGGGACACAAAGCTGTTGGAGAGTGTCCTGAGGAGGGCAACAAGGATGGTGAAGGGTCTGGAAGGTAAGTCTTACCAGTAGAGGATGAAGTCCCTTGGTTTGTTCAGCCCAGAGAAGAGGAGGCTGAGGGGAGACCTCATCACGGTCTGTGGCTTCCTGACAAGGGAGAGCGAAGGGTCAGGCACTGATCTCCTCTCTTTGGTATGAAGCTGTGACAGGGGAGGTTTAGGTTGGGTGTTAGGAAGAGGTTCTTTACTGAGAGGGGGGCCAGGCACTGGAACAGTCTCCCCAGGGAAGTGGTCACAGCACCGAGCTCAACTGAGTTCGAGAAGCGTCTGGACGATGCCCTCAGTCCCATGCTCTGACCTGGCTGGGCCTGTGTGGAGACAGTAGTTCGACTTGATGATCCTTATGGGTCCCTTCCAGCTCAGTACAATCCATGACTGCATTACTTGCTCTGGCAGCAGCCACATTGGCAAATTCAGCACATTTGTGTCCCTCACAGCACAGAGGCTGCTGCCACTTGGTCTGCATACAGAGGGAGTCCCACCTAGGACATCAAACAGCTCAGGGTTGTAACCTGTAATACTGGATGGGGCTGAATCCTGGAGAGCAAAATTACCTTGAGTTGCTCAGTCAAAATTGATTGAAATAGAACTGCCAGTTCATTCAAGTGGAAGAGCCATCTTCATAAATCACACCAAAGCATCCTCAAGTCTGACTTTTTTTGACCTTATTGCTCATACTTCAGGTGCCCCCTATAAAAAAAAAAATAAAAAGAAGAATTTAGCTTATTTTTTCATTAATCCCTAGCATGCTTCACAAGAAAGTCATGTTTCTAAACTGTTGGCTTGCTCTCCTTGGAGAGACACACTCACAGTCTGCAGGACAGCTGACTTGAAAGAGCACCAACTTCAACTGGCTGAGCATATGGCTTTGTAGCAGCCCACTGCTGTTCCCAAGGGTCTTGTGATCCCTCAGACAAAATCACTTACGAGCCTTTCCTTCTGACTCTTTGTTCTGGGCTCCAGCTCCGCCTCTGCAGCAAAGCCCTTACCCACCCTGATTGGGACAGCACCATTTTATTGAATAGGACACGGGTTCCTGGTTAAAAACACCTTCCAGCTAAAAACACGGAGGAGAAAAGCCTGATCAAAATAACTAATCGTAAAATTCAAACACTGCCTGAGGCTGCTGGCCAGTTCTCCTTGTCTTCTCACCATGTCCTCAGCGGTGGAGTCAGGGCAGCAGAGACAAATCAGCTAATCAGTCTCCATCCTGGTTGCACTGCAGTCCTGGTGGCCAGCTCCCAAGAGCAGTATCACCCAAAACAGGTGTTTTTAAAGAGATTAGCAAGTGCTGGGCCTGTCTGTTGGTGATGGTAACACTGAAGGAATGTAGTGTCATGGCAGTCTCATGCTGAAGAGGAAGGACTTTTCTGCTCCTTCTCCTGAAATGAAAAAGGAAAAATAAAGCAAAACAAAAAAAAAAAGCAGCAGTTTCAGTAACTTTCTCAAAATCACACAGGGAAGCGTTGGTAGAAACTGCAGTTCAGTCCTACCAGCACAGCGTCCCAAGACCATCCTTCCTTCCAGAGGCTGAGCTTTAGCGGGAAGCCCAGATAAGAAAGAAGTTTCCAGTACTGCTGTGCCCCACCACGGCCTGCTCCGCAGGGCAGGAAGCACCACTGCTATTCCGGGCAATCCCCATGCATCCACCTCTGCGACAAAAATACATCCAGTATCAGCAGCCACAGCCAAGGACACCGCTGATGAAGATACCATGTGAAAGGGATGTCTGGGATGTCTGGGATCGTCAGGGTTGGGGGTTCTGACACAGAGTTTTACAGTCCTCAGCAGCCCAGATATGAGCTTTCCTCCTTTACTGCCTCCCAGCTACTCTGTAGTGGAGGGGGTTTTTTTGTGTCTGTAAGAACAGGGACAAGCAACATTTTTGCTTATGTGTAGAAGAACAGGGAGGCAAAGGGATGTCTTTTGCAACACATCACGTGAATGGGAACACTCTGCTTCCATTCCCACCTTCCTGGGTTCCCTTAATGGACATTAATCCTGCAGCAGCCGAAAAGACACGGGGCCCTGACCGGCTGCCACAGCCCTGGAGCAGGGAAACTCGGGGCACTCCAGCATGAGATGTGAAAAGAGGAAAAAAAAATACTGTATCTGGATGCACCCTCATGGTGGCTTCTTGAAGACCGTGGCAGGGGTGCCAGGACTGTCCTGGGCTCCAGGGCTGTCCCAAGGGGGGCTTCTGACCCTTGGTGTGTTTGAGCTGGCACAAGTAAAACTCCCGCTGCCTTCGAGCGACGTTGGCGTTGTTATGGCGTGCAGAACAAACAGCTCTCCATCTGCAGGAGCAGGCCTTTCTGCCAACAGGCTCAATCATACAAGCAGTCTCATCGGCCTTGCGGGGGCCGATCCGATGAGTAAGGCCTGCTCCCATGAGTAAGACCCGGGGGACTGGACGCAGCTTGTCATTTTTTTTCAAGTGCGTGCAGGCCTGCTAAAGCTGACCTGCAAATCGGGAAAGAAAGCAAACATTAGAGGTTATATAGTCTTCTCTTCAGCCGAAACCCCAGGATGCTTGAGGCACTGTTTTTGCCTCATTGTAATTCCTTGGTCTCTCTAGACAGCCCCAAACTTGGGAGTTACAGCGCCCTTGCCTGAAATGAGAACATAATCTGACAGTTTAGACAAGCTCCACCAATTTCCCAGACCCCACCTGCTATCCTTGCCTTACCGGGAGTGCCTCCACATGCTAAACTCCCCAGCACGTACCTAAACAATCTTCTTTAAAGAAATACAGGTTGAAAAGTGCCAACACCTGCATGGTGAGAGGGGCTGGAGTAGGGGCAGTGGGCAGGTGACACCACTCACTGTCTTTCCTCGCATCAGACATTTGCTCCCATTTTCTGGAGGGGTCTGAACAGAGCTGACCTCTTGCTAGAGCTCCTTGGAGGAAGCATTTTTCCTTTAGAAATGTTTTTACTGATCCTATGGCAACTGAGTAAGCTCAGACAAGGAGAGTTTGCTGGAGTCAGGTGTGCAATTCGTGTTCCCCGCTCTTTCAGTAACTCACCCATACAAGTACCTTTACAACAGTCTCTGTGTGATGAGAAACCTAACTGGAACTTCTGCAGTGTCAGCAGCATCAGCAGCTTCCGGGAACAAAGAGCAAACAAAAGCGCATTGTAAATGCTGGTTTGGCTGGGAATGCCCCGAGATAGGAGTCACTGGGATTTGCCACGTGCTAAATCACAGTGAAGATCTGTTTGCGTTCTTCCTGCTCAGCTTTGCATACTGTTCCCAGACTTGTTATCGCCAAGTAGCATTTGCATGCAAGGTGCATATTATCAGCTCCCACATTAATGTTTATAAATACGTGTAGGGCAAGAGTCAGGAGGATGGAGCCAGGCTCTTCTCAGGGATGGCCAGTGATAGGACAAGGGGCAACAGGTGCCAGCTGGACTGTAGGAAGTTCCATGTGAACATAAGGAGAAATCTTTTCACTGGGAGGGTGACGGAGCACTGGGACAGGCTGCCCAGAGAGGTCGTGGTGTCTCCTTCTCTGGAGACATTCAAACCCACCTGGATGTGTTCCTGTGTGATTTAGTCTAGGTGATCCTGCTCTGGCAGGGGGGTTGGACTGGGTGATCTCTCGAGGTCCCTTTCAACTCCTGACATTCTGTGATTCTGTGGTATGTACACATGATCATTTAGGTTCCTTGTCTCTGAACTAACCTCCTGCTACACAGCTGACTACTGGGAAGAGAGACAATACAGCGGTGACAGTGACCTAGTAAAAGGTCTGCTGCAGCCTGTCTGTTTACAGGGGATTACTACAGTGTGCTGATTAAAGAGATTATGATTATCTCTTTATAAGAGATTTATCTGCTGTGATTGTGTATACGTAAATACCTCACTGCAAGTAGCTGGAGGAAAAGCTGTAGTCAGATAATACCAGATCCAAGACCAAAGTATTTGGGATGAGTGACAACAAATCTCCTAGAAAGCCAAGAATGTCTATCCAGATGCCACTAAGTCTTGGCTAGGCAATATTTCATCTGACAAAGCCAGTGTCCAATCCCCATCTGGCAAGAGCTGGCAAAGCTCCAGCAACCGGCTGGAGAGCTGGCCTATATCCAACAGAAATCCCCTCTTTCCCTTCTGCTTCTGAGAGAAACCGGGCAGAAAGTCAGGAATCCTAGCAAAGTGTCAGAAGTGAGCTAATGGCTCTTACAGGTTGAGGTGGGTTGCCATAAATCCCTCTGGAGCTGCAAGGACACATTTTGCAGCGTACGCAGCACAGTTGCAGTAGGTCGGTGGTACCAAATCTGCAGTGCCGCAGATGCGAAGCAGGGGTAAAACCCAGACCTGTGCAGTACTAGTCCGTGTATTATTTATCTTTTTTTAAATGCTGGTTGAAGATTAGAGGCTGCACAAAAGTGATGTCAAACTCACCTCCAAGTAAAAATCACAAGAGCTCATTTTCCACCGATGCTGACTGCACAGTGACAGCAGGGCCACCCCAGGTGATGTTGTGAAGCCTCGAATATCATTGAATCATTCAACGCAGGAGCCCAAGCCAAGACTTTAGCAGCTGCTGCGTTGTTCTGTGCTGCCCTGATGGAGCAGCTATGGCTCCAAGACACAAGTCCCTCCTGCAAAGCTCCCCCAGTAAGCAGGACGCTTGGCCCGCTTCATCGGTACCCTTGGAGTTGCTGGGGGATGGAAATGTTTAAATCGGGGTGTTGCAAAAACTGGGACTTCAGAGCAGATCAGTGACAGCCAGTTGTTTGTGATCATCTCTTCTGGCATGACTACATGGGAAAAGGCCTCTTTTAACTCCGGGCTCTGGCATAGCAGCTCTTAACAAATTCTGCCACAGTGGTTTAAGACACCCCCTTTATCTTGTAGCACATCCAGACAGGGCTCATGACTGCACCCCAGCTACCCGATTTGAGGCACAGGGAATTAGCCTGTCCAAACAGGCACCGAGGCCAGCCGATGGCACCCACACCACTCTGCTGCCATGTCAACTCATCCATCACCTGGGACAGCACAGCAGTTCAGGGGGTGACTATGGGGTGGGTGGCACTGCAAAACAATTCAGTGACAAAATCACCCAGCCAAGCCAAGAACTACGGTGCATGCCTCTTGCTGTTTAAGGGTTGCTGACACAGTGGTGTTAGTACCCACAGTTCCTGGAAAGTCCCACTCGGAAGGGCTTACCTGCAATGGAGGCCACTGACAGCCCAAAAAGCAGCAGCCTCCTTTGTTACAAAAGAGAAGCATCCAATGAGCATCTTCTGGGCACTAGCCCAGAGGTCACTGCACACCTAAGAGATGAAAAGATGGACCCTAGGCTCTCACAGCTCCTAGGCTTTGCTCCCATGCTCATGGCTTATCTTTGACACCTCTCACTCCTGGGCAGCCCTATCCCACAGCCCCAGGAACAGGCTCCTCCTTCACAGGCTGTGAATCCTATGGGTGAGAGGGGTCCCCCTCTGACCTTGATCTGAAAACAGGGATACCAGTCAGACGAGGTGGTTTCAGACATACATCATCAATTTGCCTGCCTGCTTGTGCTAACTGGTAGCAGATCTCAAGCTTATGTGACCTGCACCATGGAATTAATGCTCACTTTTCCCTCTCAAGACCTTTTCTGCAGCCCATGCTTTGAACTACTGGGTCCTCACAGCACAAGCCCCACAGTAAATCCAGCCTCTCTCTCCTTTCATGCTCGTTTCCAGTTCCAAGAGGTGTGAGCAGGAGCTGGGCTGTCCCCAGACAGGCTGCTGGGAACAGGCATCCACTGGCCACGTGCTGGTGGCTCCCCAAGCCCCTGCCCTGGCTGCCCTCCTCTGGGGTCTGACGCAGGGCCGGGCTGGCAGGCAATCCTTCAGACCTTCATCTTCATCGGAGCCTTCAAGTTAGCAGAGGGTCAGGGCAGAGCCCTCAGGGTCTATCACATCCCCACTTAGCTCAGTCCCATTCAGAGGCCATCAGGTTCCTTTGCTGGGAGCTGAACGGGTAGATATTTTCTCTGGGAAGCAGGGCCTACACACAGCAATACTTCAGAAGAAAGCAGTTACTCTTGTATTCCTGTTCTGTGAGGGCAAATGATTTACGGTTGCCTTTGTCTCCTGTATTAATAAGAGGTGTTATTCCCTATCCCCTTAATTCTTTCCACCTTCCTAGTTGAACTCTTCAGCTCCACAACCTGACAACTCTTCCTGGGCTCCTCCAAATATCCTGCCCAGAGCTCTGAGCTGTGGCACTTAACTTTTCCTCTCACTTACAAGGATACAGGATGAATCAACATCTGCCACCCAGCCATGTGATAAAAGGAGACCCTTGCAAAGAGTCCCTAACACTGAAGGCAGATTTTTATTAGAATAAGAAGAAACAAATTATTAACACTATTCTGCCTCTCTCCATGCTCCTGCCAGAGACATACCCAACTGCATCCAGGCTGCAAATTTAAAAGCAGCAGTAAACCATGGATCCTTGCGACTATGATTAATTCTATCTGGGAAGGAAGAAAAAAAAAAACCCTCAGAATTCAATGAAAAAGTTGCCACATACAAAAGAGATGTTGCCTAATAGTGGCCAGCTTTTATTTTATTAGAACTATAACACTGAAATTAGTTGCTAATGTTTTGAGGTCTGCCTTTGATCTTAGTAATGTATGTGGTGAGAATTGGACAATTCTGTAATTGTCTCCATCTGGAGACAAAGCAGTTGGAGGAGAAGTCATTTCAGGATTCTCTGTAGTTGCTTAAGTAAATCCTAGGATTAGGGACATGCAAATTTTGCTGGGGAAGGGAAAAGAGGAGGGGCTTGCAGTGTTGAACAGAAAAACGAACAAGAATTATTTTAGGTGGGCCAGAAGATGAAAAGGCTTGATTTTAATTAACTTCAAGAAAATGGAAAACTCCATTTTGGCCCCCTCTATCTGCAGTGAAAGCCAGTGGCAGAGTTCCCAGCTGCAGGTGACAAACCCACCCAAAAGGTTTGACAGAACCACTACCGAGGCACGATAGAGGATTGATTTTGGAGGTTTCCTCTGCTATGTAAAGCAGACATGTGAATTGAGACCTCCCTCTGAGCAGTCTGTTACTTCCACTCACCATTTTGTGTGGAGTCATTCCAACCTTACCTGATGAAACTGTCCCGGGAGCTGTAAAATATTTAAATATTAATTTGGGCACAAATGAGTGACACTTTGTAGAGGAATGCTTTAACCATAGGCTATGGAGTTCTCATTGCCTTCTGCAGTCCAAGCTACATTCTTCTGTAAAGGACACTAGTCCTGCTTGATGAACAAGGGCCACCCTACCCCCAAAATGTCTAGTTCCTCAGAGGTGATGAGAGGAAAACTTCTCTAGTCAGCTGCTGTAAGAGACCTCGGTTGTCCTGCCCATTCTGTGAGTGACACCCAAATCCTTCACGAGTCCTCCCTAAAAAGCCTGGGGAAGTCAGATCAGAACAATCAGAATCAGGAACACTTTTTAACAAAAAGAACACTCCCTATAAACACTCATCAGGATGCTGGTAGGGATGCTGCAATATGACCCTTGATTTCCCTAATGCCAGGAGCTGAGGAGGACACAGGAACAGTAACAGGCTGATACCACATCACCCCCCTTCTCCTGCAGCTGTCATGCGATGGCTCCAGGATGCACCTAGCTTAAACAGAATTGATGCCTTCGGTCTACTCACGTTAAATACAGCAGGACTTTGGGAAGAGCAGAGGTGTATTACGTCCTGTCAGGCTCTGTTTTCCAGCAGGATTGCAGAAATGCCACTGCTAGCAGTCAGGCTGGCATGCTTCCAACCAGGTTTTATTGCACAAACACATCCCTTACACTCTAATTTTCTGTGCCATGCCTGCACTTAATGAATGCAAATAACATAACAAAAAATAAACAAATGAAAGAAACACACTCTCTAATCACTTCAGAGGTTGTCAGCAACAGTTGCAAACAAGCTGGAAATATTTTCATTTGTTGCTCTGGTTTCAAAAACATTGGAGAAAGATCTTGCCCCACAGGAAAAGGAGAAGGCTGGTGGAGGTGGAACATGTTTAGGGACTGCAGGGAGCTGTTTGCAGTTATTATTTGTAGAACATACCTTAATGGAAGTACACTGAAGTAGTTTACTTGTGGTTCAAAGACTGGGTGTTACTCATATTTTAAGTGTGGGAGACACAGTGAGGTTGACTTGGGTGGGAGCCATCAAACACTTCTGACTGCTCAGCCCCACAACATGCAATGATACAGCCATGGAAGGCATCTTCAGGTTTCTTCACAACAGCTATGCAGTCTGGAAGCTGTTTTGCCCTTAAGGAGGGATTTCCAGGCTCGGTTGTTTGTGGTTAGACACAGCTCTGGTCTCCTGGACTGAGGGCCGATGAGCTGGACTGAAAGTTAGAGGTTCAGCTGTCCTTCTGGCAATACTACTTGTCTGTTAATAACAGAGGCCCTCAAAGTAAGAAAGAAAAGGTTGCAGCTCACATAAATCTTCAGATGTTTTTAAAGAAGATGCAGGGAATATGCACTAATTCACTGCTCGCTTGTACCTTTTCCATGCAGTGATTTTCAAGTGCCAGTTCTTCCTGTGTTCTCTGAGTTACTGGGGACCTTGCTTTGTGTCTGTGATAAGTTATGGAGATTTCTTGTCACCTTTTTCTCCCAGCATAGCCTGCTAGGTCTTTAAGTCCATGGCATTGAAAATGGACAGCAATCTTCTGGGGTTGGTTTTGTTGAGGGAGCAGGAGGCTCACTCAGTGGTAACTTGCCCATGGCATTGCCTTTAAGAACATGTCCTCTGAAAGCATGAGCAGCAGTGTCTTGTGTAGCTGCTCTCCCCACCACCAACATCACCCTGCATCTGGCCACAGGGTCCTGCTGGTTAGCTTACAGCCCAAAACCAGAGTCATACCAAATGGAGAAGCTAAGTACAGTACATAAAGGGTGGGACTGCTATCTGTCCTGCTAGGGCAACTTTCTCCCATGGAAAGCTCATGGGCCAGATGTGTTGTGAAACCATTCCTCAGATGCTTCATTTGGATCTTCACCACTTCTGCAGTAACAGCTTGTGCCTACAGGCTCGGTGATTGCCATTGCTTTCTCCCAAGGCTTGAAGCCACCTGGTTCTGCTGCTTGCCCTCCTCTGCAGTCAGGCTGCCAGGAATACAGCAGACTGACACTGGCTCCGGCGCCTACAGACCTGGCTTAGGGTTTAGCCTGGCCTTTGAGTCACATCCTGGCGTGTCTGCTCTGGTGCACTTCAGAGGTGTAACTCACCCTTGGCCTCCACGGTGATTGCAGAGGTGGAAGGATGATATGTTGGCTGCAGGCTCTGCCCTTGTTTCATCTGTGTCTTCCCTTTAGCATCCAGGACCCCTTTCTGTCATGTCCTTATGACAGCCCAGGGGTGGAAAGAAAAGAAGTAGGCACTTTCACCCCTGGTTTCCACAAAATTGCAGGGAAAAGGATCAAAGTGACATTCAGAGGTCCCAAAGTCTACCTTCCCTCTGATGCAGGATAAGCTCTACCTACCCCACATCAGAGACACGTTTAGCTAATCTGCTTTTGAGCTCCTGCAATGGAAAGCTCGCAGCCTTCAGCATGCCCACAGCACCATACAAATACAGGCAGACCAAAGGTGCCTGCTCTGTTGCAGATACCTACGGAAGGGTATGAGGACGAGCGCAAGTACAGAGGGATCTTTCTCTCACTAAGTAATTCCAGCTTCAGGCTATCACTGGTTTAAGGATTTCTTGAGCTGGAGGTGGCATCCAGGTTCTCAAGTGCAGTAAATCTCAGTAGATGTATCGCTTGTAAGCATGTCACCCCTTCTAGGACTAGTACATAGGTTTGGTCTCCATAATAGCCTAAGATGACTAGCTTCACAATGCGCCTAGGCACCACATATGTAAACATTCCATATGTTTGTCTTAAACCTGCTACCAGATGATTTCATTCGATGGCACCTGGATCTCACATTATGAAGATTATTTAATGGTAGTTTGGTAACCCTCCTCTACACACTGTTCCAACTCTTTTATAGGCTTCTGTCATATGGCTGCTCATCTGCCTTTGTTTCCAAGCTGAAAAGTCCCACACTGCTTAGTCTTTATTTGCAAGCAAGCTCTTCATGTCTCAAAAAATGCCATCTCTCTGCAGTGCATAGCTACACCACACTTCTCTTAAAGTGAGGTGATCAGGACTGATCCTAACACCCAAGGTACAGGAGCTCAAGTGGTTTATGTATAGCATGGATAACCTTTTTTCCCCCCTCTTCCTCTCATTTCTAATAACATATGACTACTGTTGAGCATGAAATCAATGTTTTTAAGAGAACTCTCCCTGGTGACAAGACCTCCCCTGAACACCAATAACCAGCCAAGAGATCACTTATGTGTCCCTGCAGCTGACAGGATTTTCCTGCCCGTCCCCATTGCTTTGCACAGCTGACGTGCCACAGCTGTGTCACAGTGTGCCACTGTGACATCATTTTGTTTTCTACCCAGGTTTATTGAATTCTTCTACAGGTCTTCGCAATCTCCTTTAGTTTTTACTTTCCTGGGTGACAATTTATCTTTCCAAATCACTTACAAATACATGGAAGAGCACAGGGTTCTACACAGATCCCTGGGAAACCCCACCACCACCCTCCTCCTGCCAGGGAAACCACCCATTTACTGTCACTCTTTCTTTCCTAGCTGTAAGAACTTACTAACCCATAGGAGGGCCTCTCCTCTTACCCCGTCATGGCTGTCAGAAACTGAGCCAAGTTCCCAGTGAGAAGCAAAATAAATTATTAGTAGTGGTTCAGCAAGTCGCGCTCTGTAAGTTGTTTGTGCGCCTACAGATACCCCAAACACCAGGCAGCTTCTGCACAAGGAGAGACTGAACAGCTCAGGACTTTAGTGTGGAAAAGAGGTGATTTAAAAGGGTCACAGAAGAAGCCTACAACATCAGGAGTGTTGTCACAGACAAGATGAAATAGGAACAGCTGTCTCACTGCTTTCTCAAAGTGAAGTCACGGTGCGAGCTGCGGCACTAGCAGTAGGAAACGTCTCAGTACCAGGTGGCAGATGATGTTGTGGACACCAAGATCAAAGCTTCAAGGAGAACTAGAAGAGCACACAGAAGCTGAGGTACCAATGACACAGAAACCACATCCAGCTAAGCTATCCTTAAGCTAAATGGCACTGATAGCTGGATGACTATTAGGTAGAAGCTGCTGCTGTAGAAACAAGTGTCACACTGCCAGCAGACATGGGCTTCATGGCAACTGTGCACTGCTCAAAGAAAAGTTTCACAGATGAAGAACCAGCTTACCTGAGGCTGCAGACATTCATAGCGTTTTTGTCTCTCCTCAAGTGCTCTGACAGTTTGCAATCCCATTGCCATTTCTTATAACCATGTAAGAAACCCATAGAGTTGCCTACAGACACTGACCCTGTTCTCCAGGTGGAACTTCAAAGCCTTCTGCATATAAACCCAACCAAAATGCCATTTAAGACCCAAACTGTTCCAAATTGTGGCTGCAAACATCTTTGTGAGCAGGATCCATGGAGTTTCAAGGACACAGACCACACAGCAGTAGATTCTGCTGGTCTCCTTTAGCTCATCAGAAGCAAAACAGAAGAAAAAAGAGTCAGTGAATTGCTTTGATAATCTATAATTTTTAAAAAAATACTATCCTTTTTTCGCCTCCTAAATTGTATCTTCTTGGAGAAATGTGTGACTTTGGTTTAAATCTGTAACAGCTGCAACTGAGGCGCAGACATGTTTTGACAAATGCTGTCTCTAATTTAATCACCAGTTTCAGAGTAGGGAATGCACCTTTTTGCTCCTGCCTTCCGTGTAAGGCAGAACCTATTTGCATTTAACCACCTTCCTGGTGTATCATGTGCCATTCTGTCAGGAAATTGAAGCAAGGACTTACAAGTTCTTGTATGTCAGAGCAGATGAAAACTTCAGCTCCTTCCCACACCACTCAAGACAATGCTCTGACAGAACCACTCAGTGGTTCCGAGACACAGAAGCACAGAATGGTTAGGGGAAGGGACCTTAAAGATCATCAAGTTCCCACCTCCTGCCATGGGCAGGGGCACCTCTCACTAGACCAGGCTGCTCAAGGCCCCATCCAACCTGGCCCTGAACATTTCCAGGGATGAGACCGCCACCACCTTCCTGGGCAGCTTGTGCCAGGGCCTCACCACCCTTGTAGTGAAGAATTTTTTCCTAATATCTAATCTAAATCTACCCCCTTCCAATTTAAAACCATTCTCCCTCATCCTATCACTGCATGCCCTGCTAAAAGTCCCTCCCCAGCTGCCTTGCAGGCACCTTCAGGTAATGGAAGGCCACTATAAGATCTCCCCTGAGCCTTCTTTTCTCCTGGCTGAATGAGCCCAACTCACTCAGCCAGTCTTCATAACAGAGGTGCTCCAGCCCTCCAGTCATCTTTGTGGCCTCCTCTGGACCCGTTCCAACAGTTCCATGTCCTTCTTATGCTGGGGACTCCAGAACTGGACACATTACTCCAAGTGGGGTCTCACTAGAGCAGAGTAGAAGGGCAGAATCACCTCCCCTGACCTGCTGGCCACACTTCTTTTGATGCGGCCCAGGATACAATTGGCCTTCTGGGCGGCGAGTATGCATTGTTGGCTCATGTCAAGCTTCTCATCCTCCATCAACCCCAAGTCCTCTGCAGGCCTGCTCTGTATCACTTCATCTCCCAGCCTGTATTGATGATGAGGATTGCCTCAGCCTGGGTGCAGGACCTTGCACTTGCCTCATCCTGCCCCATTTTGGGCCCCACTGTAGCACATGCTTAGGGAATGGGTGTGAAGAAAGGGAGCAGCAGAAATCTTACAGAGCTTCCAATGTTCTCCTTTTCACTTTGGGAAATTACTTGGCAACCTGGAACTGAGCCTATGCAAAGCATACAGTAGACCTGACTCCCTGAGAGGGCATCTTGCCAGACCTGTGCATGACTCACCTTCGGCCTGTGCCGCAGAGCGGGAACCGTGGGCTACTCCGCATGGCCATTGTTGGGGGTCAGGGCACCAGGCCATGAGCTCACCACTCCTACACAGCCATCTTCCTTTACCCCACGTGACATACTCCTTCCCCTCAACTACATCCACCAGAATAACCCAAACCAACAGACAGCCAGTAAGCCAGACAGGACCTTGCAATTGTCACAGTTAACAAATGGCCAACACCATCTCAACACAGGCAACCGCCTTTGATGTCAGTGAGAGCACAGCTTGCGTCAAAGCAGCAGGGTTGACCCTGTTGTTTTCAAGGCTGTGTAGGTGGCAAAGACAAGACCTGCAGGTGGAATAAAAGCTTGAAGAATGATTTGAGAAATTATTCAGTAACAGTTCAAAGCCCTGCATGTGGGATGAAAGCTGGCTTATGCTTAATAAATCTAAGAAATGATTCAGTAATAGTTCATCCAGTGCAATGAGTTTTCTGTAATTAATGTGAGCAGCATCCATGAGAGCCAATACAAATTAAGTACCAGTCGTTCAGATTAACTCTCTGCCTTTGGGCTGCTTTAGTTACACACCAAAGTAAGAACTATTAATTGAGAGAAAAGTCAAGTCTTTCTCAACAACAACATGCTAGTCAACCCAAGCTGCAGTTCTGTCATGGAGAATTTGGAGCACAGTCACCATAGCTAGCTCTCACGGCATCACTTCTTCTCTGGTTAAGCACGAGAGATCCCACCGATGTAACATAGTTTCCCTCTCTCAGTGTTTGAAATCCACATGCAAAAGGTTGTTGAAAGAAACCCGAGTAGCTTTCAAATTTCTTGCCTTATTTTGAGGCATTTGTATCAGATGCTTTGAGAGACCCACACTGAAGTGCCTCAGAATCATTATTAGCCCTTGTTTACTTATGTCCTTTGCCTTAGGGCTTAGTCCTCTCTCTGAACGCCAGTGGCCAGCTTTGATTTCCTTTTTGAGATCTTTAATATTTATGGAAGGAAATAAAATCTATGGACAGTTCTGGTCCTACTGCCTTTTAGCTTGGCAGTGAGGTACATTGCCTAGATCTCACCGGTAGCTTGTGGTACCTTTCTGATGCACCAAAAATATTTCTAGATACACTGGACTCAAAACATACTAAGGGCTTTCAAGACAGAGCAGGAAGACTGCTCAGAGAATGCAGCGTAGAGGGAAGGCTAGAAGCCTGGCTGTTGCCAAGATTTTAGGACAGCCTTGTGCTGAAGATTTCTGTGCTGTGGTCAAAGCAGGGAAAAGCCTTTGTTCTCAGATTCAAGCACCTCTGACTTCTGAGCAAGCATGGAGGCTAGTCCCAATTTTTGCCTTAGCCAAGAGGCAGAAATTTTGACCTATGGTAATTAAACAACCAAATAAAGTAGAAGTTTGTTGGCCATGTGAATATCTTAGACAATGATTCTTAATCCCATCTGGCTCTTCAGCCTGGCTGGTATCTTTATGTATTAGTTTAGATGCCCTAAAATATGTTACTCAGTGTGGTGAGATAGATGAAGTGATGTGTGAGGTAAGCCAGAAGTAGGGTTGTCTCAACGTCAGAAGCTCCAAAGCTTCCTGTGATTAAGAAATTATTTCTACTCAGCTCCTATCAGCCCTGACAGTAATTTTCATTCCCCCTATCCCTACTTAGTGCAGAAATTGGTTTGCTGTGAGGACTTAACAGCTGAAGACAGCTTGAAGAAATGAAGAGGTTGTCTAGTAAACTTCCTATAACTGTTTTGTCCTCTGAATAGTATTCACTAAAACCACTTTCCATCAGCTGAAAGGAGGCTGGGAAACCTGTTGCTGACAGCTGCTGTTGGTCCCTTTCTTGGTGCTGTCAATGCCAAAGCATGCCTAGCCAGAAGGAAGACAAAAAGGGTTGGGACAGCTCAGAACTTTGGTGGTCACAATCCGTAGGCACTCCAGATTGCTGCTCCACATGAGCACTCGCTGACTCAGGGTTTGGGATTAGACAGTGGCACTTGTCTAACGCCCTGAACTCCAGGTGCTGGGGGTTGCAGAACCAGTACGTTTGAAAGAGTTTACATTGCTATTTCTACCTGACCAGCCCTAGTAACCTTGTCATGCTGACTGGAGGAATCTGGTTTGTAGAAGACACTGAAGTACAAGAAACCAGAGTAGGTCAGGGGCTGTGGTAATTTGGTGGTAAAATTAAAAGCTACAAAGTCTTCACAGAAAACCCCAAACCAGAAAAGATTTGTTTCAGCTTTTGAAAATTTGACAGTTACACTGATAAGCTCTTTTCTCTGTTGGAAAGTTGTTTTAAGAGAAACATCTGGCCAGATATCAAATGATTTTCTACTTTACTTCTCTCCCTTCCTTCCGAGCTGCTTTACTGACAGCCTCACTAGGCAGTTACACTTTGTCTAAATTATCTCCTCCTATGAGAAATACCTCTACTTTCAGAGAGTGGTGGCCTCTGAAGGAAGGATGTCTGCTTCCCCAGACCTTCAGAAAGAAGGGGAAATAGTATGCATTAGCTGACAGAAAAGGTCAATTATTTTTCTGTGATTAAGAGGAAGCACCTAAATATCACTAGAGACAAGACAGACATCCACCATGGGGCATTACTCTCTACAAATAGCTTCAGTAGACATCATGTAACAAAGGAGAGTAAAGAGGGAAAAATGGTGGTGAGACGGAGCTGCCTGTCTCAACCATTTGGTTACTGCATCCTCCAGGACCCTGAGGCACAGTGTTCTCTCCACTTGGGTGTAAAACCTCCCTTGCTTTGGTCACATTCAACACGCACCATACACTAGCAGCCCTGCCCTCGCATCTATCCAAAATGCCTCCAAAGGAGTCAGCTTTCATTGCCACCACTCCAGAGAGGCCCACAGTTTCTTGAACACCTGAAACAGCCTCGCACCTCATCTCTGCTCCAGAGAAGTTTCCATCTTCTTCACGTTTTGACTGGAACATTTCATGGTTTGAAAGTAACCACAGAAATAAAGCATCATCTCCTTCAAATTCTCCTAAATTAAGTTTCTCTACTTACCAATACTTCCAGTTTCCTTCCTTAACTGGCTAAACAGAAGTTAACTGAGCCATACTAGTCCCCAGCTACATGCACACGTGGGATATTACACACGATGTTCTTGCCCACATATCCTCGTAGCCCAAACAACATCAGGCCCCATCCTAAGCACTGGAGCATGATCACCCATGCTCTGCTCCTAGTAATACTTAAATTGCAGCAACACAGTTACCATGGCATTGTGCAGAAGCGATTTGTTGTAACCTGTCTAAAATATCCCAGACAGAGGGTACTTGCTGTGGAGATCTGTGTAAAACATTGCCTCATCTATTTAACAACAGTGTCATAGTCCTGTTGGGAAACGTGCCCTTTACATCTGGGAAAGGAGAAAAACAAAGAAGCTATGACGAGCATGTTGCAAACCTCCCTTTTGATGCAGTTTACAAGAATATCAGCAAAATCCTAATAGACAAGATAATTACTTTTCACCACAATCTCATTTGCGTGATTAAAACCTTACAGGTAGGTATACAGTCTTTCATGAAGTCTTTTATGATCCCTTCTGTATTCAATTCACTTGTGATATGAAGTATCATATTATTACATATTACAATTGTTTAAAACACATAAGAAAATATAGTTACAGAATAATGTTGGTAAACAGAACAGACATGATACTAATTACTGAATTCAGATGATATAGAACTCGAATACTGAATCTTTTGTGTAGCTATCTAATGGAATTGTGCATGTATGGAATTGTACACAGTAAAATCATTGAAAAAAATTATAAACCAAAACACCCCCACCCAAAACACCCAGACCCTTACCAAAACAGAGCTAGGACAGCAATACAGGTGTACACAGGGCAGGAACAGTTAATTTTTTGGGGGCTGAAGCAACATTTCCCCCTGCCTACTGCCCATGACATGCACAGGAGTGCGTGCCAGCTCTTCGAACCCCCACTGTGCGCTTTGATGCCTCACTCTCCACATCTCCAAGGTCCTACAAACCCATTCTGCTCAAGATATGCCTATACACAATCCACCCACTTCTTCCTTTTTAGTGCTCAGTCTCAAATCTGTACTCTATCTGTACACTTTTTTGCTATAGATCCTGATATTAAAACTGGAGTGTAGATAGGCACCCCAGAAGAAATAGCCAGATGTTAAAACAGGAGATAATAAGGAGGAGAGAGAGAGCAGCTTTGGCAGAAACCGCTGTAGGGAAGGGAAGGGTGGTTCCAGGAATTGGGAGCATAAATTTTGATTAGGGCTGGGCTGGTATTTCCCACTTCAACTGCCTAATTTTCTCTTTAATGAGGAAATGGGATTTTCACTTTTGCCCCACTGAATGAAGAATAAAATGGGAACAAGAATTTGCCTTCATCAGTAGACTGACCCACGTCACTTACAAAGCAAGACCGTGCTGAGAACGATAGTGTTTTAAACTCATCCCTGATCTTGCTGTAAAACTACCATACTTAAAACTCTAATTGAACGCAACTGTCAAAGGAGGTACAGCACTTAACACCTGCAATTATTTCTTTCAAAGAGCAAGAAAAAATTTCTCCTTTCTGAACATGCTCAGGGTCGATCCCCACCCTGAGCTCATGCACTGCCATCTGAAACACCATGCAAAGAACAGGAGGCCAGATCCTGAAACACACAGTCAGCAGCAGAGACATTCCTGAATGGACACTAGTATCAGTGATTTAAAGCCACTGCAGTTTTCACTCACTTGTACCCATATCACTTTACTTCTGCTGACATGTGAGCGTGCAAACTAGTCTATACCAGGGGACGGTCACAAGTGTTTTGTATGGAAATGCCACTTGCAGTACAAGCACGGGGCAACATGTGACATCATCTACAGAAACTTGCCACTAGACCCCATGTGGATCAAGGACAGGGGCCAGATTAAAAAGCAAAGGAGGAAGGAAGCGATACTAAGCAGAGCTAACACAAGCAGTGTCCCCAGAGAGAGGAACAGGGCAGAGAGAAGGCCTAAATTATAGGCAGGGGAATGGGTGTGGAATCAGCAATACCCAGTTTTATCAGTTTACAACAGAGTGACTTACAAACCACGTCACAAGGTTTACAGTTCTCCATCTACAGTGCCTTTAAAATACAGGGATTTTTTTCCTCTGGGTATAGGAACTACAGGCTCTGCTGAATCTTATTTTTTCCTGCAGGCTCTACTCCAAGCCGTTCATTTTGGTGACACGACTTCTTCGTGTTCACCACAAAGAGGCAGTTGAGTAAAATAGGCTTTGAAACAGAGATAACAATCAAGAGCTAAAGTTTATTAATAGATTTATGTGCTTCATTCAGCTTAAAACCCCATACTTCCCAGGATCAGACAAAATATATTAGCTATGGAAACAAGCCAAAGAAGGTATTTAATGTTTATGAAAGAGATAAAAAGATAAAGCTAGAGAGTGATTCAGTTGAAGGATGGGACAAAGGGGGAAAAACGACACCAGTCAATTAATGCTACATGCCTCTTCTTATGCCCTACAACCATTCAGGGAGTCATTAGGATGGAGAGGTCCTCTAAAGTTCATTAATCTGTTGCTCCTCCTCAAGGCAGCCTCCACTATACCTGTGGAGTTCCTGCAGATGTTTAATCTGACATCGCCAAGTCTTTCAGTGGACACTGCCCAACGTCCCCAGGTAAGCAGCTACACTGTCCTTCTGCATCTGAAAGGTGGTCCTTCCTTCTTGGAATTCAAGACTACTACTCATTTTCCCGTCTGGAAACGTGGAGTTGACAAATGTAAAATGTTGCTGCAAAGCAAGATGGAGCCGCTGGAAAACTGTTAGACGTTCCCTCACAGCCCTTCCCAAAGTTGGTAATCTGAAATCATTCCCACCTTAGGCTCCATACATAAACAAACACCATGAGGATAAAATGTCTATATACATTTTACATGCTATTTATATGGGGATTTTTTTCATTGTACTTCACTATTTTGTTCAGATATTAAAGATCAGCAGTGTGGTAGAGTAAATTCTTTCATTGTTTGTATAAACTGATGGATGCCCTCTGTGTTTTCAGGCAATTATACCAGCCACAAGCACACAGCATGCTTCCTGGCTTGGTAACAGAAGAACAAATAGTTATGTTTCAATGTTTGCTCAATGACTAATAGCCTATCTGAAGTAAAATATATGACCTGAGTAATAAAATACTGAAGTCTCGGTGATGCATCAGATTCAGATCTTTTGTTAGTATTTTACTCACATTTAATCACTATCTCTAAATTTATTTATAAGGAATTTTTAAACTGATTCTCATCACTAAATTCTCACACATACAAAACAATCAAGGTTTTCAGGAGACTACCGCATCTGATCACTCTTACCTTGCAGCATGAACCTTAAATGTCAAAAAGGATCCCAGCAGCTGTTCAGATTCAAGGAATGGCAGCACTGGATCAATACAGTGGAAAATTAGGTGCTCTTGACTGAAAAAATGGTTGATACCTAAGAAATGCCTGCTTTGGTTGCATTACAAAGTTAATTGGTTGTAATGATGTTGCATTAGTATGTTGGATTCTATTGAAACTCCGAGATCTTCCCTCAAATAGCTGTTCAGGCCAGCCTTTTCATTCTGAAGATTGCTTTATCAATCTCAATCCCTACTTTACCGGTCTCAAGAATCTACACAGGCTTCATGCCAGAGCCCCATGTGGGACCTTAAGGCTCACTGCTGCTCCCCAACCTTGCCAAGGGTTTGGCTGTCTATGCTGAAAGCCAGCTCAGGTAACAGTATGGCCAAGCTAATGAGATGTGGGAGAAGGCACTCCAAACAGCCTTGCCAGAGACCTGCCCGTCTTTGCTTGAGTGCTGTATCACCCTTGATCCTTGTCTAAGCTATGCTGCAGGTGTGCCCTTGCCTGCCCAAGTACCTCACTGATCCTGACCTGCTCACTTGACCTTGGACCTGCCTTGCACTTGTCTGCCTGGTCTGTCAGTTGAACCTCACTGCTGTCACCCTGCTGCTCTTGCTGCTAGGTAGCTGCAGTGCTCCACCTCCTGCCATGGAGGTCACACTGCCCCTGCATGCCTTGTCACCCTGAGCTCCCAGCCTGCCTTCCCTCATACAGCTGCCTGCTCGGGCTGCTCCTCAATACCCCCAAAAAGCAAGGCTTGCAAGGACTCTTCCTATTTCACCAAAAAGTTCTCAGGCTCACATGCATGCCAGGCAGGCTGGCACAGCCCACCAACTGTAGCTCACCCGTGTTTCAGAGGTCTAGGGCTGGACACCTTGAGGAGCCATGCCTTGCTGTTTGCGAAACACACACATCAAACACTTCTGACCAAAGTGAGCAGCACAAAGCACACTGACATCTTTCAAACCTTTATGGGTCAGATTACAGCCTCGGAAATCCACTTTTCTGGGTATCACTAGTTCTAACATCTGCTGATTCATGGGAAAAAGTAGCCTGAGATTAAATATTAGTTCAATTAATTTATGAATTTTTAAATCATATACTTTCTTCCTGCTTTACACATTCCAATACAGGCAGAGGGATACCCAACATGACACATCCTTCCTGCCATAGCAGGAAAACACCTCTGGCACTACAGATCCATTTTTGGTTAATTCTCTCTGGTCTCTCAAAATCTACAGCATCTGCTGGTTATCCAGGGGAGCACAAATTCAGTCACAGTAAGATGAGGCGTGCACAGAGCTTTGGCTCTTCTCCACCCGACACCAACATCCTGTTCCACCACCATCTCATGCAAGCCCTGAGTAATCCACCAGTGTACAAATGAAGAAACTGTTGAATGAAGAAGCATCCACAAGGCAGCTGCTCTCAGGCAAAGACAAGCAGACAAATTTACAACGGACACCCCTGCTCCTTGGAGAAGCACATCACAGCCAGCTGTTATGTATGCTGTTCACGAGTACTCAGATTCTTAAGCCAACTCCCACATTCTTACTCACAAATGCTCTCTGTGACCTCCAATTTTGTAGGATCATTCTCCAGAACGGCTGGTATCTATTACTTATACTTTTATCTCTACTTAGCCTTAATCACAGTCACAGTCCTGTATTTCCAGCCATCTCACTGGTTATGCCCAGTATATTTAAACACCATTTAAAGTACATTCCAAATATCCTTTGTGAAACAAACAGTGTGCAGTTTGCATGTGCCTTCTCCCTAATGAAGTACTTCATAAGTGCATGAAAAACAATGCCTACGCTGACCTAACCCAGTGTTAATCATGAGTCTCAGAGGAACACTTTTTAAGCTGAAAGTTAATCATGTTAAACCCTGCTCACTACTATCAAGCAGATGAACCAGATTGGTTTTACTGCTCAACAGCCAACAAAATCATTGCTGAAATAAGGATGCTTTAAACCATAAATGCACCTCTACCTCTTGACCAAACATAAACGGGATTTAGGCCTTCCATGAGAAGAGGAAGACTCCTCCAAATTCCTGTTCTTATAGTACCAGGTTTGTCCACCTAATCCCTGGTTTGTCCCCTAATCCTCCCTGTGTCAATCAGAATGGTGACAAGTTTCCCCCATGAATCTTTCCACATCCAGTACAGGTATGTATACGAAGAGAACACACCTGAATTGCATGCAGATAATTTCCAAGAGATAACACAATGCTCCAGGGAAAGATGTTACACTAGTACAAATTTTAACTTGTCGCTGCACTTGGATTTTAAAGGTTTGAACGTCATCAAAAGACAAGACTCCAAAAAGAGAGAGATATCCTGGAGCAACCACAACTACATTACATTTTCTCAGTGGCTAAAGAGAAGTAATAATGGTACTTCTTGATATGCAGCAGGGGCGAGACTGACACTGAAATACTGGATAGGCCTGTGTTAAAGAGAAGGCAGGAGAAGCTTATGGACACTGCAGAAATTTGACAAAATAAAAAACAGGTAATGAGGGACTTATCCTTCAGCTGATGCAAGGAGAGAGAGGGGATGGTTACAAGGTATGTTTTAAAGGTGAAAATAACAGGAGCAAAAGGCATTTTTAAATTAAAGGAAATAATATAATAAAATAAATAGTAAGGTATTAAAGCAGATAAAATTACATTGGTATAAGAAAATAAAATTTAACCATGTTACTGATTATTCTACCATCTAAATAAAAAAGCATCAAGCTATGAGTAACCAAGGTTTTTACTGAAATAAGTGCAAAAATTCTATGGTAAATCCTGTCCAGAGACCTGATCAGATTAATTATCTCTGGTTTATAAAGCCAAACACATAAAAACCTCCCAGCCTCTGAAAAAGATTCACAGTGATGGGGAGATTCACTGATTCCTGTTGGATCTACAGTTCAGAGTTTCTTGGATTTAGGAAAAAGAAAAATTTTAAGGCCTTTTTAAAAGCAATCACCAAAGCTCCTTCAGGATCAAAGGTAAAAATTAATTTCTTTACTTAAGTAGTGAACTACTTAGACACATAAGTTTGCAAGATAAAAACCAAGAAGAGAAGCTGTATCCTGGTTAGCAACAAGTGTTTTGTTGGGAATCAAAGTCATAATGATTCTTTTCTAATGTAGGTTCTAGTTTCTTAACCTATTTAAGTACACTTAACTTTCTGAATAATCGGAGACTACTGACACGGCCTTCATGTGCTTGTTATGTGATTGTATACAACTTCATCTACCTTGAGCCATGGCTGGCTTATCAAAAGATATTAAACCTGATTCTTAGGGTTCTAGTAAAGGCAGTATTGACAAAGTTTAACTTAATAAGACTATCCTTCTGAGATTCCCCTTTGCTCATTGGTGTGGCAAGAGAGGTTTCCTTACAGAAAGCCTTTGCCTGATTTAAGTTCCTCTTTCTCAAGCGGTGGTCTGTCATGATGGCCATTTGTATCTTGTCCTGGCTACTAAGGCAATCCAAGCATATAGAGTCAAAGTCAGTTTTTGAAAAACAAAGTTGTCTGTCATTCTTCAAGGGAATTTCGCTGCGCCCTTGTAAAGATAAAGTTTTTAGACAAAATAACTTACCCTTGATCTTCTATCTAAGCAGATAAAGATTTGAGAAAGCAAAAACCCACAGCTTTTAAGTAAAGTAAGAGACAGGCAGCCTTGCTGTATATAAAATTCTTATTTAGAAAACATTCAGGGTTACACAATAACCAGTTGCTGGTGATTTCTGAACAAATACAGTTCACACTGGAATTTAACACACACCATACTTGTAACGTCCTTTGGTCAATATTTTACTCTTAAACTTTTCAATAGTTATCACAGGGTTTAGCAAGTTCTGGTTGTGTTCATCGATGAATCTGAATCCAAGTACATATACATATATACATACATTGGTTCTGTGTCCCAATTCAAAAAAGTCCCATTTTCAAATAATAAAAAGAGATAAAAAGTTTCTTAAAAAATCCCTATAAAATAAATCAGCGAAACAGTCGTCCTCTTCCACATTTACTCTTGAGATGATTAGCAGAACGCCTAAGAGTTTTCCTCTCTTGACGATGTTGCTTCTCAGCTTCCTGCTGTTTCTTTTGCTGCTCTGACTGGAATATTAAAAGAAAAATCGTCTTAGGTTCCTGTAAACTTATGTATCACCTTATTGTTCAAGTATCTATATATAAACTCAGAATTCTATTAGGGAAATCTGGAAATGTGATTGTAAATGGTCCCTTGCTATCCTGTCTTATACCTACCTGTTGATCCTGGGTATCCCTAGGCATTACCACTTCAGCATTTACATTTAATGCACTTAAGAAGGCAGAGCAGAACTTGAGGCTATTTAATGTCTACTTTGGTTAACTAGTATTACCACATTAAATATTTGCACAAATGAATTTTATAAAGACAGAACAATTCGTTAAAATTGAAAAAAACCCACTAGGTTATCTAAATAGTATTCTTAAAAGGTCTTGACAGAGTGCTTAACAAGCTGTATGCAATTCTAGAAAGACTTTCCATGTGAAAATAATTTAAAGTCTCTGCTCCTGTGGCACATGTTCTATTAATGTTTTTCCTGTTCATCAAAAGCATGCTGAAAGGGTTTAATTTACATACCACATAGATAAAATGGCTCTTACAGCCATGCACTATTTTCTTTGGAAGACGAAGGCTTGTCTTCAAACTAAGCATAAACTGGAACGAGCAGACTTGAACTAGCCAAGCTCAGGCAAACATCTGTACTATAAAATACTCCAGCAATTAGAGCAATTTCAAGCCCAGCACTGGATAAACACATGAACAGCATGACAGAATCACTGGATATGCAGCTGTATCCTCACTGCATCTAATTCTGTAATCAGCAATTCTCTTCCTGAATCTCCCATTAAAGTACCAAATGTAGCAATAAGCCCATACCAGTATCACGGTAATAAAAGCTATCAGTCTTCAGACATGGCTGGAATTTATTGACTCTTGTTTCCACTGCAAGGAGGGAAACAAGAAACTCACTACATTAAAAATGTAAGTAGTTTCTCTTTGTCTCTAGATTTTGTCTGAAACAGTCTTGAGAAATCTTACTTAATGCAATGTTGACTGCTACTGCTAGTGTAGTGAAAACGAATGATCTATTGATTTGCACTTGAAACTTTGGGCTTTTCTTTAGAAAAAAAATGCCCTCTGTGCCTTCCTAGTAGTGCCAGTACTTAGGTATTTTAGAAATCCTGCTATTTTCTTAGATCTATTTGCTATGATAAAGCATGCTGAAATTTGAAGTCAGGATGTCACACTTTAGGAACCATACTAAAATCCCCTGAAAAACTGAACTGTGAAATATAAGTGACAAACGATTTCTCCGCTGGATCTGTCAGTTGTTGCTGGGCATTTGGGAGGCTGCTAACCTACCACAACTGCAGCAGCCAACTTCAGTCTCAATTCCACTGATTTCCAAAGATGAGTGGTATCAATCCTATGCAAGCACAATTCTCTCCCCCACTATATCTTTTTCCCTACTCCTCAACACACCGGCACTTTAAGGAAAAAGCTGCAGAAGATCATGATCAGAGTAACACAAAAATCCCTGTTTCAGTTTGCCAACTTTATCTCTTCATCCTCTGACAAGGAGTGTTGAGACACAGCACACTGTATAGCACGACTTCTTCCTAGCTCTCCCTGCTCCATTCCTTGGGATTTCTGAATATATACACAGGGGCCGTTTATTTCAGAGAAGACTTGTAAGTCTTATTTTGCTCTTCTGTTGATAGGAGACAAAATCTCCACTTTATGCATTATTTTTCCTTTAATTACACTTAAAGGTGCTAGTTTCATCATTCATTACCTTAGTAGTTTAAAGCTACTATAGAAGAAGCCTGTGCTTTCAAAGCCCTGCAAAGCCCATTTCATTAGCTGCCAGACACTGACATATCAGTTACAGCAGCTGGTAGAGTCCCCAGCATGGTTATCCTACACAGCACCACAAAGGAATCCGTGACTTACTCCACAGTCAACATATCTTAAATTCCAGCACTACAGGAATCAAAAACAGATGAAAAAAGCCATCTACATACGGACAATAATCAGGTAAAACTAAACAGTAGAAACAGTCCAATAAACTTGGTTATTAAAGTTTTGGGGGTTTTTAGACATACCCAAGTTACAGTCAAATGGCCACGTAGCCATTCCTGTGAGGGCAGTTTTACCAGTGAGAATAACGTTTGACCACAGGTAAGGAGAAATGTATAATAGCAAAGAGGCTTATCTGGGGAAAAATAGTTTTATCTGAAGTGCATTTTGTCAGCTCACGTATCCATTAATGCCAGTCCTCAGCTTTTATAATGTGTCCTTTCCTCAGTTCTGAAAGGTACTTTTTCTAGAAGATCACTTGTGTTCTACAGCAGTAGCAGATGTACACACACATTTAACTCTGCCCACACTACAAAGTAATCACCTGTCTGCGATCTACAAAATTCCTCACGATGGGAAATCAAAACCCTTTGGGAAAGGCAGATAGGCAGCAGTCAACCACACACTTCAAATGGAATTTGGCAAGCGGAGCAGGACCTAAGCTCATTCTCGTGGTCGGTATTACAGAAGCTCAGTGACAAAGGTGGCTAGGAGCTCTCGGTATCGTGCCGAGACCTAGCAACACTATCAGCCCAGAGAAAGCCTGTCACCTACAGCAGACTGGCCACATTCGGACCTGCAGACCACGATCTGATCAGTCCTGGCACAGAAGTCAGGTAAGGTCACAAGCTTCTGATGGTATGTCTGCAAATAAACTATTAAAAGACAGAAGCCAGTATTTTCCACCGGAACACAAGATTTTATGAGTGCTGCTTGAGTTATAAGGGTATAAACACTCAGAGTACTACCGGAGGCTTTCATTCTTTTGGCAAGAAGCAGGAGAGTTGGCAGCTTATAAAGAAATGAAGAGGGACATTTGTTTGACGGTTTTAAAGTTCCTGTTCTTTCATGCAAAAACTAAAGTTACTTGTGCATTATCTTAAAAATTATATATATAGCTCACCTTCTTTAATTTGAAAGTTGCCTGTTTGCTGCCTACTGTGGTATCAGACACATTGAGCGTGCCAAGTTTTTCTTCAAGCTTTAAACGATCTCCAAGAGTTTTCCTGCAAAGAATAATTAACATTAGTTGCTATTCTTGCCATCTTTTTCCTATAACGAAGGCTGATAATGCAGTCAAAACTAATCTCAATTTCTCAAAACCTTGATATGCCATAACTAAAAAAATACACATTCAGTAAACAGAAAAGAAAACCAGCTTCAAATAATTTTCTCCAGATATTGCTTTCAGTTGAAACATCTTAAAAAATTTTTTTAAAGTTATGTCTTTTTCTTCCAAAAAAGCAACAGGACTC
Source organism: Porphyrio hochstetteri (assembly GCA_020800305.1). NCBI lineage: Eukaryota > Metazoa > Chordata > Aves > Gruiformes > Rallidae > Porphyrio > Porphyrio hochstetteri. The sequence continues at coordinate 110,329,165 of CM036907.1, forward strand.
TAGTTGAAACAGAAACCACACCCTTCTACTGCTGTAGTTTCTATGAAATTTTAGAAAAATTCCGGAATACCCAGCTGTGGTAAGAGATACATACACAAACACAAAAAATTAAGGCTAGGTATACTCAAATTCTTGTAATTTCTGAATTTGAAACACTCTCAAGGGAAGAAAATAATCTTGACTAGAAATCAAATTAATTCATCACCAAATGAATGACTTCACTGATAGAGACAAGCTACTTAGCCCAAATAATTCACTTCCTGGACACTGCACCCACAACAGTCCAATGCAATTAGTTTTCCAAATAAAAGAACAATGCAAGCAAGTGAATGCAAAAACTAAGACAGACCCTAACCCCAGAGAGGAGCTCCACATGAGTCTGTGCCTTCAAGCTCATGGTGCTCAGTGGTTTGTTTCTGCAAGGAAGCTGGTGTAGAGCCTTTCCCTTGGGCGCTGACCTCCAGCATTTCTATGGAGGAGGAGATAGCTGTTGTGGCCAAAACCAATATTGCTCTTAGCACTCTGCCATTGGAGGTTAAAGCCCCCACAAAAGACATGTGGACATGCCCTAGTTGCTCCAGTTCACAAGCTGATATTTATTATCACCCTCACTGACTTCACTACATGGTTGTAAATGGGAACAGCTGAGGAGTGGAAATGCACCTTGTTTCCACATAGCCTCCAGCACAGGGGTGAGGCAGGCAGGGATGGTGCTGGCTCCAGCCAGCCTCCCTAAAGGCACCTCTGAATTGTAACAGGGCTCATCCTTCTGTAAGGTGGATTCTATGAGCAGGTAGTGCCACCTGAGAATATGACACAGCTTGTACGAGCAAACCAACTGTGCGATGGGCTCAGAGAACATTTGCCTAACTGAAAGAGAATTAGTTTGTGCATTTGAGATGGTATTATTAGTGCCTTATTAGATCTCTCTCTGAAGAGGGCTGAGAGACATTTGTTGTACAAGTTTTAGAGTGGAAAATAAGTCATCACAAAACTACAGACGATGAGCAGCCACCAAAGTCAATGACATTTGCTATGGATGAAGGGCTCATGGATCGTGGCCTGTGCATGAAGTCTCTGAAGTCCACTGAATTTTGGTTAATGAGCCATTTTATATAACAAAGACTTTACAGAGTAACAATGAAAAATTACTGTCAAGAATTACTTTATTTCTCATGACTAGGTACTTGGATTGTACTTTTTTTCTGTAGCATATTTTTCATTGAGTACATGTAAAAACTTGTTCCATCTGTGCGAATCGGGAAGACAAGCTAAGCCTCAGAGCTAACGATGGCAGAAGATCAGTCACTGACACTCTGGTGGGATTTCTAAATTCAAGCAAAGTCCCATTTTTCTCCCCTTTGAAAGTGAACTGGAGAAACATGGCTACTGCCCAGCAATTATTTAGCATGATTGCCTAGATACTGCTTCAGTCAGGAGAAAAATTAAAAAGAAGAGATATTAGCAAAATGCTGTGGGGTTGCAATCTTACTGAATAAATGCAGGTATGTCTGTATTTATCTGAAAACGTGCAATCTCAAACGATAGTGAGCTGCACACATCAGTGCACAAACCCAGCAGCTGGGTTGTGTGTTGTTTGTTTGTTTTTCTTTAAATCATCCTAAACAAATTGATTAACAGTGTTATTAAAAGCAACTTCCCCTGCCCTACAGTAAAAGACAAACAAAAAATCTGCCCAGGCAATTCTTTTTTCCTCATTATGAAGAGAACCGTTTTTCAGGACTTTTCCTGCTGTTTTACTTTAGCAATACCTTGGAATGTCAACTATGCTTTTGTTGGCTTTTGTTGACTCTCTTGGCCACATCTGAAGATGTATATGTTGACTCTCATACTTCATAAAGCATGGCTACTGTGGTTTTTAGTTTTGATATGCTCTAACCTCAGTAACAAACCTTCTGAAGGGACATCAAGACAAAAGAGCTCTTAGCACACTGATAAAAACTCCTTTTAAGGATTCATTTTAAGTTACTATGTAAGGAACTTAAGCAGTAAGGAAGTACAATTTTGAAGGTTTCTATGTGTAAGCACGAGTCCAAAAAGGGAAAGATTAAGTGTAAATGGATCCGAGACAAGGCTTTTTTTTTTTTTCTTCTTTTTTTTTTTTTTACCATGAGTAAATTTTGCAGCTTTCTTGTAAAAAAAAAAAAATGCACAGACTTTTGGTCTATGAAGAAATTCATAGTACACAGCACTGCTTTAGAAGTTGGGCTTGCAGCCGTGCTGAGTCAGGAACATGTTAAAAGAAACACCCAGTTTTATATAAGTCATAAACTGTTTCCTCAGGTAGAACATTATATGATTAGAAGGAAAAAAAAAAAAAAAAAAAAGAAAAAAAAAGAACACCTAGCCATTAAATGCCTAGTGAAGGTATTAAGGTACTTAATTACATTGGTCACAGAGCGTCATTCCCTAACTTGGATAAATCAAATCAAAGACAAACACGCCAGCCTCACCAAACTGTGCATGCCACTGCAGTCTTTCCAATTGTCAGTACGTTACTTGAATTAATTATTTTTATGCTGACTGCTTATCACTGAATCAGGCCAGCAGAATACATATTTAACTGTTTTCTTCATGAAGTTCAAATCTGTAAAAATGCCTATTAGCCAAACAAGTTAGCTCACAACTCAGACTAAGTCAATATGATTACAGAATCTTATCAGCTAGAGGTTATAAGAAATACTAGCAATTAATTTTAAAATTCTGTAGAATTTGAGGGTCTGATTATAGTTAATTGCTTAGACAAAAAAATAATAGAAAGACAATTTAATGATAGCAACGCAGGAAAATATAAAGGATGTAATGCTGGTCATTCTAGTTTATCTACAATTTTCTCTATTTTTTAAATTTTAAAAAAATCATTTTACATTACATCCCATATGTACACCTACCACACAGAGTTATTCTAACCTAAACGACTCTAATTATGCATCACGCCTTGCAAAATATTCTGCAGGAGTTTGTCATCGCTGATATTCATCCATCCACTGGACAAATCTGTGGTATTTGCTTTTGTTTTTCCCAAGCTGAAGCAATGATTCTTCCTCTCCCTCTACACACCAGATGAAATAATTTAGTTTGTCCTGTGTCACACTGTACTATTCTTTCCCTAAATGTTTCTCTTCCTTCCAGTCTTGGCTTAATTCGCTTAGCTTTCAGTATGTTCACATTTAAGCCTTCCATGTCTTGAACTTCATAGTTCAAACAGAGTCCTTGAGAATTTCCTTTAGAGGCCAGTAGCTGAATTTGTGTAAAAGAACAGTATGTGAGTAGGCTGCATCCATACTGCCTTTGGGGAAGGATTTCAATGGTAGTGACAATACAGTGCCATTTGACCAGTTTCTCAGGCTCCTTTCAAGTCACTTGCTAGCATGACTATAACTCTAAGGATATTTTCATTATACTTAACCTACAATACTGTGACACAGTATCCAGAGGAGATTTTCTCCTGACAAAGAAGAAAAACTGACAACAGTAAAAAGTTGCTTCATCTTCTGGAAGAAAGAAAAATAATCAGAAGAAAGTTGATTTAGAAATCTAAGAAAGTTAAGAGTCCAGAATGAGTGGGTATATGCAGCATAAAGAACAAAAAAAAAAATCCCTGTGTAAAACACTAGCTTATAAAAACAGCTAAGGAAAACATGGGGAGTAGTTCTGCAGAACTGCTATAAAACCCAATTTATAAAAATGTCTATTTAAATAAGTCCTATGGGTACAATATGGAAATCACAGACTGGTAGAAATACTGTTTCAGTAATACTTAAATATTCAGCCTGCCCCTTAAATGTACAAGTTTAACTGGAATTGTAATGTAAATTGGTCTTTATCAAATGCTTCTTGACATGCCTCCAGAAAATTTCCGTCATGAAACAACTAGGTTGTAGAGCCAGTCATTAGAGACATAAAGAAACAGCCCCATTATATATATTAATCACTTCCTTTTCTTTGACTGTATTATTTCACTCTAAGTAAAACTGTAATGGCTGTAACGAGATCCATCTAGCCCAGCAACTCATTTCTAACATTAGTCAAAATTCTGCTCTGCGTTGAGGGTGCTGCAAGAACTCTGAAGCTATTGTCTTTCAAGCCCTTAATATTAGTGTCTGTGCTCTAAATAATAAAAGGCTATTAAATCTCATCTTCTAAAGGGCTCAACTCACTCTCCCAAAAAAAAAAACCAACCATATTTGCGAGCATTAACCACCTCAAGGCCAAGTCCCTTAATTTGACAGGCTCCTCATACAGTACCCAGATACTTCAGCTGATCATCAACTTAAGGAAATACAAATAAAAAAATCCAAACAAAAGCGCCCACCTCAAGTCTGATTTTTGTACTAAAATACCCCAAAACTAAACAAATGGAACTAGTAAGACCTGATAATGTAAGGACAGTATAGTTGGAGAGTTTCTGGATGCCACCCAGGCAGAACAATTTTTCTTTTACCACCTTTTACTATCTACCCCCAAAATAGTAACTAGTCATGCAGTATCCTACATCCTTTTAGAGGGTCAGATGAAAAACATCCAGACTGTCAGGCTCAATCTGACACTGGTGGAGAAAAATAACCAAGTCTCACAGACATCAGCATTGTTATTTGTGAGATCAACAGTTTGCTGACACTGAGCGATGGATTCCCAAATCTGGCTTGGAGTATTAATCTCCTACTCATCTGTGTTGTCTCTCTGCCATACTTTCAACATTGTAATTTTTTTAAACTACAAAACGAAGCTTTCAGCAAGGATGTCACTTTAAGTTATATCCCTGAGCTGCCAGATGTGGCTTTACTAGTAAGTGCTTCCAAGCCAAAATGCCACTGGCCTGTCTCGTAGAGAAATACTTGAGAATTGTCCACCCCCAGCTATTAAAAAAGGAACATTAGTCTTACTTCATTAATTTTTGTTTTTTGGCAGAGTCTTTGAAGCTTCTGAATTCCTCTCCTTCTTTAATCTCAAAAAACTGAGGTTTCAGTAATGTTTGCTGATCCTCCTTGAGCCTTTCCTGCCGCTTTACTTTTTCTTCTTGGCGTAGGAGCTTGCGCTGTTTCCTGACCTCTTCAACCCAGCCTTTTTCATCATCTGAACTCTCAGAACTTTCTGCATCACTTGCTTTTCCTTCTGGTTCTTCCTCGTCTTCCTGCAGGCAAAAATAGTATGAAATAAGAAAATCAGCTAATTTTGTTTTCAAACCATTCCTGCAATTAGAGTCCATGACAGCTTTTACAGAGATACAGTTGAAGAGAACTAAAAGGTGAACAAAAGCAGTAACAGCAAATGAAGCAGAAGACAGGTTATTAAAATGTTTTTACCTACATGTTTTATGTTTTTCAAACCTATATTTATGTAGACACAAATATTCTTCACATCCAAAAAACTAGGATAACATTACAAATTGCACTTAATTACTCTAGCTGATAAGAGATTCTTGCGTTGCCTCCATCTTTCCTTCTTTCTAGGGGGAAAAATCTGAATGCTTGAAACAGGAAAAACCCCACAAAAAACCTCCCAACAAAACACAAAACCATGTGGATTTTTCCTAAAGGAAATGGAAAACATTTTACCTGATTTTCTGCTTCTAGTTCCTCTAAGATCTTTAGTTTCCTCTTTCTTTTTTCACTTATTTTAGAAACAAGTGGGTTAAGTAGCCTAAATTCTTCACTCTGTTCATCCACCTGGAAATCAGGATTCTCAAACATGACCTTAAAGCGATCATCTTTGAGAAGGTTAGGCAAGTTCTGGAAAGGAAGCAAAATATGAGTGAGTTATAAAATTCTGAAACAGCCATTGATAAAGTCAGTAACACCTTTTAATTAAACAAAGCTCAGAACCAGAACATGAAACACCAGTTGCTTTATCCTTCCAGGTCATATAAAAAAATCAAGATTTATGCTCATTATATTTTAGTACGTTCCCAAAGATCAAATAAATATCATTCTAAGCTACCTGTAAGCAAGACAGGGCTTTTTATGTGCACTATAGACACCTTAAATACACAATACTAATATTTTTGAATTAACATTTCACATACATTCAGCCAGCTTGTCTGGAGATGTGTTGTTATCTATTGACTAATCAGCAGTACCCCCAAGGCAAATACCCTGCCTGACAGGGATGATTCTAAAACATGTACAACAAATTATCAGGGTAAACACGTCTTTATGCAACACTACTACTGTTTTACTGTAAATATGTATGAGCAAGTGTTTCTATGCATCTTACAACACTTTATCTTCACTGCCCTTGCACACAAAGCTGCTAAGGCAGTTTCATTCATGTCAGAGTAACCTGAATTCAGTGTAAATTATGCTACTGTTGAATGAGGAACATGTCATGCTACAATTTCAGCTTATGTGAATACATGTTGTTGTCATTTAATACATGTTGTCACTGAATACACAGCTCTATTTAAAAAGCTGATCTTTCAACATTGCCAACTTATATGAGTACATTCATCCCACCCCAGCACTAAACTTTCATTGTTACCTAAGTGAAAAAAAAAAAGATACAGGAAATCACAAGTGTGAATTTCAAATACAAAAACTGCTGCAATCACGTTGCTTGTATTCACATAGCCAAAAATTAACTCCCCAAGCCTAAAATAAATTACTCTAAGACTCTAGTGCCATTTCAGAAAAATAACCAGGGCATGGACTTTTCTCTGTATACTCCTTTAAGTCCACTTAACACAACCTGTATGTACTCCTACACAAACCAGCCCCTATTTTTTCAACTCCTATTTCCACTGTAGCCCTGGCTTAGGCAGTCTGCATTCAAGGTTTTACCACCACCTATTTTTTCAGTGGTTCATGCTTCCTACTAACTAACACACAGGACTTCACTAGATGCCAAACAAAGCTAATGCTTGCCTTTCAGGAATACTATATTCCTGTGAAGTGCTACCTACTGAAACTCACATGTCGTCTGTCAGTGTTATTCCCTCCCCCTGCCCCCAGAAATCAAACATTAACTTGTTTTTAACCTTAGACTTCATGTAGAATAAAAATTAGATTATTTGCAACATCAGGAAGAGTTCCTGCTACTGTGTACACAAGAGCTAGGCAACTGTATCTTCAGTTTTACAAATAATATCAATCTTCTCATGGTCACCACTAAAATACCAACAAATGGAAATAGAAAGTCTTTTCAGAAGAACTCTGGTATTGACTCTGCATTTAGCTAGCTTCTGGAGTCCTACAAACCCCCTATCATCTTTACAGTGATTATTTCATCACTGTAAGCTTTAAGATGCTACATGACCTTTTTGGTGCCGCAGCTACAGTGATGTCTACCTCAAAGCCACCTACTACAATAAATTATTTGTGAGAAACAGAAACAATGGAAATTGGAATCTGTTTGGCCAGATAACAAAAACAACCCTATCCACCACCAAAAAATCAGTACTGTAAGCATTGCTATTTACATGCTCCCTGTTAGAGATGTCTTCAAAACAAAAGCTCACCTTCTGTTTCCTTTTTCTGGCAACCTGTTGCTCCTCTTCCTCTTCTTCAATGAGTTTGAGTGCAAGCTCTTTATTGACTTTTGGAAGTTTCTAGAGACAGGAAAGCAATTAATCACTAAATTATTCTTTTACACATGCAAAATCTACATACTTCACAGTTCTAAGTGTGGTGAAGAAAAATATTACTCATTCCTTTAACTCTTGTTGAAAAGCTCCTTGACTAGTTCCAAATATTTCTAGTTACTAGTAAATCAATAGCACTTGGAGAAAATTTCAAGCAAAACTTTTGTATCATTCTCCCCCTGTAACACATTGGCTTTAGTACGTTAAATGCAATTATTTCTCCTTGTACACTGAGCAAATTCAAACTAGAAAGCTACTAGTTATAAACACAATACAATTTCTATGTATCTTTCCAGAGTGTTATGTTTTAATGATTTAAGTTATTTAGTTTAACAACAGAAGTAGAAAGTGCAATTTTATCTAGTGGGTTATCTGCTCAAGTGGCAGATGCAATGGGAGCTCTTTTACTGTCTCTTACCTGTGGGAATCACACATGTGGGAATTTTATAGTCCCATTCCAAAAGTTCTATAAATTACTTCGTGTCTCTGATGATACACAGAATCAAATCCTAAGTCATTACACCTCTGAGAATACAGTAAGAATAGCTTTCCCAGAGGTAGACCCATTGTTTACAGGATTTACCTTTAGTTGAACTCTCTGTGCACGTGTTTCTTCTATCTTCTGCCTTATTTTCTCTCTTCTGTATTCTTCATAGGCAAAGGGGTTGGCCATCATTTTTGCCTTTCAGCAAGCAGGAGGAAGTAAAAAGAAAACACCACACAGTCCGTTATTTGGAGAAAAGAGAAAACAGAATAAAACCCCCACAAACCCAACATACATTCAATCATTAAAGAGTAAAAATTGCAAGGATTTGCCTTACCTTATGATAAAGTCTTATGTCCATGAAAAAGCCATGCATGTATGCTCTGAGCAATGACGATCCAATGAGATGAGCAAGGCCTGGGAAAAATGTTACAGAGGATTTCTAAGTGCTTTCATATCTAAAGAACTCCTCTTCTAAGCTAGCCACTTCACTTACTCGATTCAAGGGGAACAAGCACTGCCAACACAACACATCAATCTAACAGTCACATCCATTACATCAAGACTAAGTAAAAACAAAAAAAAAAAATCACTTTGGCAAGCAAGAAATTTGAGCTTCTTCAGAGTAACACCATCCAGTGTTCTTGTTACAATACATGTCACTGTACAATTTTGAAAAAAGCCCACATGCACCATGCTCTATAGAAGTTTACAAAGTAAAATTAAAGACTATTTTTTTTTGAAGGTCCACAGATGTTCAACAACCACTTTTAGTGTGGTATAGATATGTTCTTAATTAAAAGAATTTTGCCTTAGGTCACTATCTTTGAAGAATCAACATGTTGAAAAAAATACAGTATCGCATCACGTCATAAAACTGTCACCCTAGGCCCTACCCTAACCTAAGGAAGAATGAAAATTCTTATGAGTTCTCTGATTTTCCTTCTATTTATCTTCACAGAACTCCAAGACTGACAAAAGGAAAAGCTTTTTATAGCAATATATCCTCTACAGGCCTCAAATCCATAAAAATTAAGAATTAACAAACTTCTTCTAGAACCAAATGGCAAAATAAAAGTGAGAAATCATTGTCCAGCTGGGAAAGCAACATCGTCTCTAAAAATGTTGTAACTATTTACAGGAAACAATCTTCCTGCATATTCCAAATGAAGTATTCCAACTAATGGCGAGGCATACAAAGAAACCCTGACATACATAACGAAATATCCCTCAAACTGGTCCTTCATTTGAAAGCTTGTGTTTATGGGGTAACAAATTTGACTGAGTTTGAGCAATGAACCTGGTGCAGGGTCCAGAGCACAAGTCTAATGACAAGCTGCTGAGGGAACTGGTGGTGTTTAGCCTGGAGAACAGAAAGATCAGGGGAGGATTTATTGCTCTCTACAACTACCTGAAAGGAGGTTGTAGCTAGATATGGGGTTGGTCTCTTCTCCCAAGTAGCGGATAGAACAAGAGTAAACACCCTCACGTTGCTCCAGGGGAGCTTTAGGTTGGATATTGGGAAATATTTCTTCACCAAAAGGGCTGTCAATCACTGGAACAAGCTGCCCAGTGAAGTGGTTGAGTCACCATCCCTGGAGGTATTTAAGAGATGTGTAGATGTGATGCTGAGGGATATGGTTTAGTGGTGGACTTGTCAGTGCTAGGTTAATAGTTAAACTTGATGATCTGAAAGGTCTTTTCCAAGAAAGATAACTCTAAGTTATCGTTAATTTAAAGCAGAAAAAGTATTCCCAGTCAAGTGTCTGTGTAGATAATGCTACTTCGTCTACTTTGCTGTATTTGATTATGATTGGGATAGGGTTCCTCAAGCTACATGCAGACCATCTAGAACTCTAATGCTGAAGATGCTCTGGATGACCTCCTTGTATGACCTGCTGCCAGGCCAAGCCCAACTCCTATCTTCAGACATAAATTAATTCAACTGGAGCACAGCTTTGTAATCAAAACACCTAACAGACAGAAAGAGGGCTAACTACTTTGAGAGTGCGTATTATGCTTACCTTCTCTGCTATCAATTTTCAGCATTGCCATTTCTTGAAACTGTGTTTCTATTAGCCCTAAAATGATTTGTATTTTCTGGAAATTACTACCTTCAAATAAGGTAGCTGTTGGCAGATTTTGCTGTGAGTTCCAACATACTGTTTGAATACCTGAAAAATACTTCAAAACCTAAACCCACTTCTCTTCCTATGCCTTCCATTTAGTGTCTGAAAGCACACACAACAGATTCTTAGACCCATTAAATCAGCAAATATCAACCATCATCTTAGGATAAAAATCTTGAGAAACACCAATATCCAGTGTAGTGTTGCTTGGGAACCAAAGAACATGAAGACATCAGTCTGGTACAGTAATAACCAAGAAGACTGCAGGAAATTCCTGCCAGTGAATTTCTAACAGTCCTCATGTATCACTTCAGGATTACAACATTCAACACGTGTGTGTCATCAAAAACTGAACAAAGAAGTCAGCCAAACAGGACAGTCGATTGTTTTACCTAAATTTTCAAGGTCTTTTCTGGTAACAAATTTGTAATCATCATAAACTGTGCTCTCTGGATTCTCTTCTAGTTCTTCAGTCAAGTTGTCCAAGAAGGAACACCATTTTGGAGCAGGTCCTAAAACCTGTGGATATTATAGAAAGTTATAACATTATATATTCTTACAGGGAGAACAACCACCCACCAAACAGGCTTTTGGCTACAGTGCTGTAATAGAATAACAAATTAATCCCTCTGAAATCAAACTGACTTTAAGCACAACAGTAGTTAGAGAACACAATTAAACCTTTTGCTTGTATTACCAATAAGGACTACCACAGTTCTGCAATCGTTAATTTAGGTCAATTATGATACCAACAATCTAGAGGTTTCAAGCTCAAGTGTTTCAAGTGGTCCCAGTCTGTTTGATTAATTTATTAAAAGCTCAGGGCCAAACATTATAGATAAAATTATGAACTAATGGTATTAGATAGCAACTAAGCTGTAAAGCACTGTTGGATCATGAACTCATCAGGTTCACTACTCAATCGTGTTAAAATCTATTCTCCTCTATTTTAATTAAAACACCACAGATACATTTAATGTATTTTTGGTCAAGGATATCTGTTTATACAGCCTGGGTTTAATGGGAAATATTAAAAAACATCCATATTTCCACCATGAGGCAAAGGATCTATTCGAACAATATTATGTTGCACTATCAATGTACTTTTCCATAGAAGCTTCCTCCAATTTCCCAAGTTAACAATTAGCTCCCTTCACTTTTTCCTCCCAGTGTTCTGATTGAAATTCCTCTCTACCCTGATGCATGCAGCCATACTCAACTGTTCCAGTACTGTTATTTCAGAAGGTGAGTTAGCTAAATGGAAAAACACAACACTATGTTTTTCTCTCTAGAGCAAATCAGTTGACATTTCAGAATGTAAAGTGGCCAGTTAACTCCTAGAGTGGGACTTTCAATAAGGCTTCTGATTTTTTTTTTAAAATTCACATCAACATGACCATAGGAATGGTTGAGATTCAACACTGTAAGATCCTATTCGATTATGGCAACAAGTAGGATGATTTTGTATGTATAAAATACATGATAATGTGGTAACAGTATGAGATAATGCTGTTCATTTAAGAAGTGTGTTACTACTCATTCAAGTCTTCTTTTGAGTGACTACCACAGACAACTACACACAAAAAACTGTATTCTAGATCATAATGTTCTACTGCAATACTCCAGAAAATAACATTGTATTCTGGACCACTGTTGTCTCCGTATCAAGTGTGATTCACCTTCATAACATGCCAAATGAAAAATAGGTTTTATTCCTCCTCTCAGAGCTGAGTACTTTATTCCAATTAATAAGAGCTTCCAAGGAAAGACCCAAGATAACCTACTTAATGAATTAAACAAATCCCCGTGTCTTCTCCAGTAATAGTCATCTTAGACACTATTTAACATTCAACCTGAGTTCTCGCCAACATTGCAGAAGTTTTTGTCTCCATCCAGATTTTAAATTTTTCAGTTTTTTCCCCAAGCATGTTGCTTACCAACTAAACAAAACTTCTAATAAAATTTAAGTACAAGATTCTCTCCTGAAGATTATTAGAAATGAGATTAAAGAATCCTTGACTCACATCCATTTCTATTAAATAAAAAGTTCCCCTTCATTCCATCTTGCTGATTCATCATGTAAAGATCTCTATCACTTCAATAAACCTTTTCCATTACTTTCATGCCTATGACACTATGTGCTCAAGCCTTACAAAGCACAGGTTACTCATTAGAAATCAAGCCACTCGAACCAGTTAGGGTAATCCTCTGATGGGACTTTCACTGGTATAAATCTTTGAACAAACTACTAAAGCAGAGGTCTCATAAATAAAACTGTTTATCTGCTATTCAGCTGTAGCTCCACTCCTTGCTCAAAGTATCCTTGTACTTAAAACCTAATATTGAGAGTAAAACCTTTTGTGGCACACAAAGCCAAAAGACCTGATAATTCACTTCAATCTGTAGAGAGAGTTAAATAACAGATCATAGAAAACAAGGGGGGGTGGGCGGAAATGAGGTAATTAACGGAAAAAAGCAGTGGCAGAATACCAGGAAAAAATAGAAAGTCCAACCATTATTCAAATTTCACATGTAAACTGACACAAAGGGAAACCCTACAGAGATGTCTGTGTATGTTTTATTGCCTTATTTCCCCACTGAAACTGCTTGTCTACCTATTCTAAGACACCTCAGGAGCTTTGCTTTGTATTTTCAAATGGAACAGTTAAAGCTTAGGAAGAAATTCAGAAACAGAAAAAGCAAACAATACCAGCCACAACGATAAAAATGTAGGAGAAGTGTCTTCCTCTTGCAATAGTAATTCTTCACAGAATTTAACAGCCACTGCAACACCAGGCTCCTGAAACATCAGGCTCCACCACTCCCATGCCAAGGTACAAATGCCACAGCTCCGAGGGTTGGTCTGCACCAGGCCACCAAGGGTGAGGCAGGGGGTTGCAACCTGTTTGTCACCCCATTCCATGCAGCATCAGCTCCATGAAGCAGGCACATGGAAGCACAAGTGGGACCCCAGGCACCCCTTGGAGCTCCTGGAACAGCCTCAGCCTGGTGTGCGGTCCCCACCAAAACCATGAAACTGTGGAGTTTAGGCAGGCTAATTAATATATTTGTCAATTTAGATTGGGAACCTACAATGCCACCATGCCTAAGAGAGAAAAATGCACTGGAATTCACAGCAAGAGTAAGAAAAACGAGGTAGGTAATTCCATGCAACTAAGCCAACAGGTCTCATTTTTACAATACTTATATCAAGTAGGTTCCTCTGCAAGATTTATGAAAGTTGCACACAGCTAGGGGGAAAGTCATTACTGACTGCACATCTGCACTAGGCTTTGGCTCAAGTATTTCTTCGGACAAGAAAACCAGACATCACCAACAGTGATCAAAGCAAGATTTTTGCTATTTTCATTATTATTCTATTTTCAGTAGAATAACTACTCCTTGAGACAACTTCCAGCAATTGCTGGTCAAAGTCAACAAAATATGTGTCTTTTAAGGTATTTTTGCCACAGCACCCATGAGGTGACCAAAGCACAGTTATCCCACATCATCCCCCAGAGCAGCAGCTGGGTGACACTGGACAGGGGAGAAGCAGTAGATAGGGAGTGTGGTGCAGTCCTCCTCTCCTCACAGCTGGCTTACCACAGGGGCTTCCCACCAACACACCAGCAACACAGACATCTTACTATTGCCTTTTGTGTCTTACACCAACCCACCAGAAGTAAAGACAAAAGACTTTATCGTTATTAGTATCATGTCACATAATGCCACATTTTTAAAATGTTTAAATTTTTTAAAGTTATTTCTCACACACACACACCCCTACCCGTTCTTTATTCTATTATATATTTCTATTTTACAAGATGCTTAACTTAGTAATTTTGTAGCACCACAAATCTTATGTGGTACAGCCCTGCAAAGCCCTGTGCTTACAGCCATGGCTAATTTCTGAGCACTTCTGTAGAAAATACCATCCTGTCATCAGTCAGTAATTCAGCTGGAATTAATGAACATTAGGACAGAGTAGGTATTATTCCCAACCCACAACAGATGTTCCTTATCTTCAATCTGGAACACCAGACACCACTTACACACTTTTAAATGCCACTAAACAATCTGACAGCCAGCTCCACAGAGACCTTAGAGGCACAGAAAAACTGGGTCTAACTTGTATTAAACATGCTCCACAACTTAAAAGAAGCCCAGGATTTGAAGCAGTTTCCAGAGTCAGATGTCACGAGATTGAAACTAAATGACTTTGAATGCACATACAGACAAGTATTGTTAAGTATCTGTTTGAAGGTTTCAGGGACCAATTCTACACAAACGAACCAAACAGCACTCTTTTCTTCTTAGGGACTCAAAACAGGTTCCAAAAATCTATTTTTTAGAATATTAGAATAGCAAGTCCCTGGAAGATTTCATACAAGCCAGTGAAACTCTTCAGCTGTAAAAATATATTAGGACTTAACCAGGGGAAACTCTTCCCAGCCTTCATTGATGTATTTTAGCAATCAATCAAAAACATGCAAGATGTCCACAGATGGCATAAATCAGATTTGAAAACAGTTAACTAGAATTTGAAGAGTTTACACTCCCTCAATTCCCTCAGGAAGACTAACAATGTATGTGGACATAAAACAATTCCAGAGGCTTTGGAAAAGCTGAAGCCTTACCTGCCATGGCTGTACAAGACAGCAACATGCAGCTTCACAAAAATCAAGTGTAATGCCATACCCCGCCATACCATAATATAGTTACTAACAAATAAATATGAAAATACTTATTTTACAACAGTTTCAAAAAAATCTTCAAATTGTGTGTTGTGATACCTTCCATGGATTTCAAGTCAGACTCTAAGACCTTTACCAGGTAGCAAAACTGTGTTTGTTATTCAGATAGTACGGCAGCAAACGATTTAATGTTGATTACAACAAAACCAGAGTATTTTTAAGGCCTTCAGCAGAGCTTTGGGTACAGTGTATTGTGTAAGATTACTAAAATAAGAATTTTAATAACTGTAAAGCAAGATAGGAACCGGCTAACAAGGAAGTTTATGCTGAAAGGGGTGCAACTGCACTCAAAGTAGGTTACAAGTGAAGCTCCAAGGACTACCCTATGAAATATTTTCAGTAATGACTGCCACATACAGTAGGAAAATGCCAATAAAATCTGCTGATGACCAACACAAAGACAAGAAGGGTCAAAAATGTTTTCGGGGGGAGGGGGAATCTATTTTGAAAACTAAGATACTGGAAATTGGATGAAGTGTGTAGCTGATCACAACCAGCTGTAAAGAACAGAATAGGAAAAGACTATACTTTCTGCTCACAGGACAACAGAATAGTCACAGAAGGCCACTGTATTAGTATAGGATAGGAATAATGACTCAGGGTACATCTTGCACAACCCCAGGCAATAATGCTCAGGATATGTGCACGCCAACTGTAGCAAGTACAGAGCAAGGCTGCTAGGGTGATTTCTGGAACAGCACTGCCTGCCCAAGCGTAAATACACACTCACTTATCACAGTGACGCTGTGAATTCAAAGAGTGAGCTAAGCATCACGGGAATGCGGCTCTTGAACATCCTTTTCATGGAGATAACAAAGAAACAAACAGCTAATTTTCAGATTACATTTGACATGTTCATGGAAAAGATCACACAATCTGATAGCCTGTGATAAAATGGGACTGGATTTCATGATCCCAGAAAACTCTTCCATTTCTCTGTTTCCATTTAAAACCAAGCAAACAAACACCCTCCCTCCCAAAAAAAAAAAACCCAATGCAAATTCCAGTAACAAAGATTCTTTCCTAGTTTATAATTCTTTTAAATTAAGTATTTTATACATATGACACAATGAATTCACATGGATATTGACCTGCAGGAGACAAAAATAATTCTTTGGAGGATAAAATAAACAATATAATGATTTTTAGTTGATTTTTAAAATAAAGTAGCACCATAAAGAAATGTTTAAAACTCTTAACAGGACACACTTTCTGGAGAAAGCAAATGCACATCTATGCATATATATACTCAGCTTCAACCATGCCATTTAACAGGAAGAGATTACAGAAAGTCTAATGAGGGAGGAAGAAAAAAAGGGTGATCCCCAGGGTGTGGGCAGTGATTGAAATGTGCAATTGCATTTTAAACATAATTAGCTCCCTAACTGCATATCCAAGTTTAATTAATGCAATTACATGAGTAATTAATTATTATTCATTCTAAGAGTACTGTTTTCAGTGTTTTGTTCTCTAATTTTAAGAATTAGACAGATCTCAATATGTAGTAACTTTGAAGAGTTTCCATCTATATGCATTGAAAAGGCAAGAGAAGAAAGAACACCTTGTTGTACCTTGTTAAAAGTCAAGGTTACATCAACTGCAATTGGTAACTCTCAAAAATTCAGATGGATTACTTGTAGCTCACAGATGTGGAAAACTCCATCTCTCTCTTCTTGTTTCTGTGCTTTCGGGCTTCAGGCAGGCCCAGCCCAAGAACTTCAGAGAACCCAGGAGATTAGCTGGTGTTAGGAAGGAGCCTTGGGAGCATGTCGCTTTGTTTCTATCCACTATGTTTCCATATACAGTGTGTTTCCCTTAGTAACCAACATGCTCCAAGCAATTTCTGATGTTGAATTTTACTCTGCCATTCTTTTCTAATCTACTTTTGCCTTACGAAGCCTCTACAGTTGACTCCAGTCATGCTCTGTTAATCTCATGAGTAATCCCATTTAATGTACTGAATAAAATTAATTCTCTGAATTGTTTGGAGTTTATTCCCAAAGCCCATTTAAATTCCCCATATACTCTCCTTTTCCATAATTTCATGCTTTCGTTCACCCTATGTTACATGCTGTAGAATCTGATGCTTTTACAGTAACTGAACTTCCACGGCCATCAAGCAGCTCACTGGAGTACAGCTATGACCAAGAGAGATAGAATAACACATTTTTCCTTTTCAGCATATCACTGACAACAGCACTATGTTTGGTTTTAAACCCACACACTCATAAATTCCACTGAACTATACAACGAATTGGTTCTTTCATCTTTACTCCAGCACAACCAAACATTTTTGGCAGATTCATTAATCAGAGGTTGGTTTTCCTACCTTTCACCATGCTATGGAAGCTGTCAAATCAACCATTTGGAGGTTTTACTCCTTAGAGAGCATGTTAAAGGAAATGTTGCTTTTAAGATCTTCCCAGTGTTAAAAACTGCTGCAGGAACTTGCACACATCATCTAGGAATGAAATATTAAATCTTTCTGCCATGGCAGTTATCAGATAGTAAGTACTTTTTCTAATCCTAAGCAATTTGGCTTTATAGTGGGTTGGGGTTTTTTTAAACATCATTCTCTGATCTGACAGGTATTACAGTGAGTTAACCAGTCCCAGATCTGCTCTTGCTGTATCTTCTTGGTGAAGTCACCTTCTTTTGAAGGAGGAAACAGTCCCATTGCTCATAAAGTTGGGAAAAAGATGCCCTCTGAGACAGGAACAACAAATAAGTTTTCAGCAAAGTTACTCCTTTAAACTGTAAGATCAGCAGAACAGTTCTCTTCCTCACAAGGCAGGAAGAAAAAAGGACACTTCCTACAATTCACCTATGATTTACCCACCATGGCATTATGAGTAAGGAGTCCAATGCTTTCACCAATATCACTATCATGTTCTGACATGTATCAACGATAAACACTTACCGGTATTGCAATGGATCTTATTTATCAGACTCGCTGAATGTTTTAGGTCTTTTGACAACTGAAGCTGAGATGATTTGAAGTCAGAAAAATACACAGAAACTGGGAAGTACAAGATCCCACAACTTTCACATAGAGTCAACTAATCAAATGAAGTTCAAGAGACAAGCAGAGATCAGCTTCTCAAAGCATGCGCTACAAGCATGACCTGCTTCAAGCACTTTTTTTCCCATAAATATCTGCTGGAAATGAATTAAAAGTTCCTGTTCTTAATCTAATATAGGAACTTCTATAGCACATATGCTATTTAAATACTGTGCAGGATGTTCAGCAGAGACCAAATTCATGGGATTTTTTTTTTTTTTACATATGAACATCTGCTGATGGTCTGATTCTTCATAGAAAAGAAGTTGTGGATCAGGTATGATCAGCTCATCTAATGTCTCACTGATGACAGAAGGCAGAAACCACGTTTTACTTTGGCCATCCACACCTCCTATTCCCTACCACATCCAACTACATGCCGTTACTATTTCCTCTGTGTAAGTTCTGGTACCCGTTAGACCCTTCACAAAGTCCATTTACTGTTCAGTGACTCAACGTCACTGAAAAAGCACAACTCCTCCTCACAAAGACTTCACGTAAATTACGGAGGTGTCTAACAAAAAAATCCCAGAACCCACCCTACCACAATATTCATTGAAGAGTAAATCTCTCACAAAGCTCTCCCATTGCAATTGAACACAAATTCAAGGGATATAAAGGTAGGAGCTGAATCCAGCTGTACCATCTGCCTTACATAACTGACAGACTACTGGAAATTGAGGAACATGTGAGCTTTTAATAACTCTGTGCCATGGCAGCTTAATTGCTCTTTGCAGACCTGGGAGGAAGACTACTCTGTGAGTTTATACAACAACTGCCAGACAACACAAAGAGAAGGAACCTGTTGGGAATGTGCAACTCCTCCAGACAGATAATGAAGATAACCTTAACATAAGCCAACCTACTCTTTATACAGCATAATGCTAGTGCGAAGGAATTTTACATAACTTATGATTTTTTTTTTTAAGTGGGAAACACCTTTCAAATGTCTGTTTGAATGTTTTCACCAACTTGATGGTTTTATTTATCTCTCATTTTTGTGTGCTAGAAATCTTAAATCCTCAAAACTTCTTTACTGTTTCTGTATAAAAGTCATAACTCACAACACATCTGTCTCCCTATTGAATGCAGCACAGAAGATGACAATAGAGATAAGCCGCAAGTTACTTGCCTCTGCTTTCAAATTCAATGAAGTACTTTGTTGAAATTATCATACAAAGTTATCATGTGCTTTGTCTTTTGTGATCCAAAAGCTAAGAGAGACGTTAATTCTGATTACACACTGACCAACCACTGTATAGCACAGAACATCCTTTCAGCGATTTCATCTCTCTCTTCACTGACTGAAGCTGACCAAGCACACCTCTGAAGGTTCGTAAACCAGGTGAATAACAAAGAAAGGCACAAGTGAAACTTAAGAAATAAAATTACCTTTCAGATACTCAAGACTTAATTTTTCTACCACTTAAAAAGGTGAGAACCTCCCTCCTTCAAAAGCTGTTTCTTAAAAACAGAGGGTCTAACTACCAATTGCTTAAGAATCAGTCACAACACTAAAAGACATGAGTCTATCAACTGCAGAACAATCACCTGGCATAATTCAGGAAAACTGATCCTTTTAAGTTTTCTCCTTTGCTGTGTGAAAAGTGTGATACAAACTACAAGGAAGTACAGACTTAATAGTGAGCATGCTGCTACCTATTAAAAAAAAAAAAAAATCACCGTGAAGCAGCACTGTCTATCACACCATCATCCACAACAGCAGCTAGTCAGGGATAATACACCTTCATAATCTACACATGTTGACCTGCTGCACCATCAGCACCAAAAAAACCATCTAAAACAAGTTTCACAGGAAGACCAGAAAGTGTTTCCTGATTATGGCATGCTGGTGTTTTCCTTCTACATACGTGTGATAAGTGGCACTGCATCTCTCAGCCAGTGCATGGGAAATGGAGGATATCCTTTGTTGGGAACGAGCCCAGTGTGTTATTTTTCACTTTGAAAGTGTTTAGGTTAAAAGTAGGAAGCTCACATTTCTGTTTGTGAAGATAAACAACTTTTTCCTATGCTTGTTAATACTGTGAGATAGGTAATGTATCATTCACCAGGCACTCTTTTTATATTGTTTGCACAATTTTTCTGTGTAAAGGATCAGACTGTTCTGAATGGAAAGCACAGTTCTAAAAGAATGCTATACTAAAACTCAGAATTAGCATAAAGGTCAATGATGCACTTTAGTGTCTTTTTCTTATGAGAAAGTTTCCTCCTTTTAACACGTGGCAGTCCCAAAGCACAACTGTAATGCATTGCTTCATAACAACCCTCTTTCCTGTCATTCCAAAGCTTGCATGTTGAGCAAACTAAGGTTAAGACCAGTATTTCCCATTCTCCATTGTAACTACTAGATTTTATTTTACATTTTTTCCCAAGGAATGAAACATTTTTCTACACTGTATGTTGTTTTGGGGTAGGAAAAAAAGTCTTCCAGCACAATTCAGTTTTGGTCTTGCTTTCCACTCTACATAAAACTTCTTGGGTTTAGGCTGTATTGAAAGAGATGAACAACTGTCTTCCATAAAATTCAGCCTTATCACAAGATCTTCAAGATAGCTGAGACAGCATCCCTCTAGAATGACTGTGTCAATCAGAAGACAGAAAAACATCCTAAGAGAAATCAAAATCTCACTCTCCAGTCCTAATCTGTTCCATTAGTGTCAAAATGCCAGCCATAAATACAAAAGGAATTGTCTCGTTTGCTTCATAGCTTTTACCATGCAGAAGCCAGAAATCCATTCAGAAGATCTTGCTGGAACAGGACCCATAAAACATTTAAATAACAGCTGACTATACTG
The DNA here is from genome assembly GCA_020800305.1 of Porphyrio hochstetteri. NCBI lineage: Eukaryota > Metazoa > Chordata > Aves > Gruiformes > Rallidae > Porphyrio > Porphyrio hochstetteri. The sequence goes on from CM036907.1 coordinate 110,350,009, forward strand.
AACATTGGTCGTAAGGGCATGAAGTACAAGACATGGATGGGTGTTTCTCTAACTGTATCCCCATCACATACAGACCCAAAAGAGAAGAGAGACAATTAGCAGATCCCAAAATTATGAAGAGATGATAAACAGTTCCAAAAGGCTATGACCATAGAGCTAAGTGGGGAGCATGCCACACATAAGAAACTTCCCGAATTCTTTAAAGTGAGAAATGACAGACTGTAAGAACAGGGGCTCCCAGTACCAGACACTGAGCTGCTGGAGTGAATGCACAAAGATGATGAGGGGGCTGGAGCACCTCTCCTGTGAAGACAAGCTGAGTGAGTTGGGCTTGTTCAGCCTGGAGAAGAGAGGCTCTGGGGAGACCTTATTGAAGCCTTCCAGTGCCTGAAGGGGCCGACAGAAAAGACAGAGAGAGCCTGTTTATCAGGGAGTGTAGTGATAGGACAAGGAGAATGGGTTTAAACTGAAAGAGGGGAGATTTAGAGGAGATATTAGAAAGAATGCGCCCTCCCTGGCAGTGTTCAAGGCCAGGCTGGATGGGGCTTTGGGCAACCTGATCTAGTGGAGGGTGTCCTTCCCCATGGCAGGGGGTTGGAACTGGGTGATCTTTAAGGTCCCTTCCAACCCAAACCAGTCTGTGATTCCAGGTACCTGACAACTACAACCCCTTGCACAGAACTACTGAGAGCACCCTGTCACCAGACTAACAGAAAATATTACACTATCTCAAATAAATGCTCTTTCTTTCTCTGAGTGAACTGAACTCTTCAGCCAACTCAGGCACATGTAGGTTTAAAAGCAGGTAACCTGGAAGCCTACAATCAAACTAAAGCATGTGTATCTTTAATTTTCAATCCAGAGCTGTTCCAAAATAGTATCAAGAAAGGGTAAATTCAGGTATTAAAAAACTGCCTTCACTTGCATTTGCTTCTGTACAACTTCCATGTACAGAATTGTTTCATAAATATTCAATGCATTAAATGGAAGCATATAAACTAGTAGAATTTGGTGTCTTATTCTGTGGTTATGTGATTTCAGTTTACTAAGGAAAACAGCTTTTTCTACAGTTTTTCTAATTTTTTTTTCTGAATCTAAGGAAAAAACATCTTTAAGAATGAGCATTTTTTTGAAGCTTATTAAAAAAATAGGTGGCAATAAAAAGAAACTGAAACAGGCAAGTAAGTGACCTAAAAAAGGTGAAACTAAGTGAGTTAAAATAGTATGCAGAAAAGGAAAGAAGTACCAGGAATGGTTGGTTTAGCTGAAAAGCCATCCAATTTGGAGAGGACAAAATTCATAAATATTTCTAGCAATACAGAGATCCACATATCCAAAGTGGGTATTATATTAGAAACCAGGCCCATGATATTCTTGGAGAAACTGAATCATTGAGTAGGCAAGAAATACTTGCCCTTGAAACATTTTCAGTTTGTAACTCCAACAACCCAGAACTAGCAGAGTGCTAGGATATCAAATGATTTTCCAAAACCACCTGAAAAGAAGCCAGAGACGCTCCGGGATTTATTTTTTCTTAAAGAGCTTAATATCTTCTCTACACCAAAAGTACATTGCTTCTAGCCTCAACGGGGAGTTTTCTGCCAAGACTGCAGGAAAGTTTAAAAAAAATTTTAAAAAATCCAGAACACTGAATATTGCATTCAATTAATTACACGCTTAATTGCTCCCTTCTTTTAACAGCCTAATGAACAAGAGCAAGTTTCAGTTTCAGTATGTATACAGAGCCTAAACTTTCAAGTCCAATAAAGGAGACAGGACTGATCAGAAGTGTCTGTGCTAAGATCAGACATGTTCACATAACCAGGAGTAAATAGAATAAATAACATCTATGCCCCTTGCTTTCCACCCAGAGCACCCAGGAGCTGGCATGTAAGGGTTTTTCTATACAACCTGAAAAGAGAACACCATATGTGACAGAAGCTGAAAGCCTCGATTAAGTTTAAGATAATCAGGTTCATGTCAGATTGCGGGCCAGTGGACCACCATGTGTTGGTGCAGTGTCTCCCTCTTCGCTTCTTTGGCCAGATCCTGGTTGCACTATTGACTCAACTTACATTTCTGAGTCAGTAGTCTGAAAAGTATCCCAAGGCACACACAACTTTCATTTCAACCTTCCCGAGGCGCACATCAAAGTGATACACCAGGAAGCCAGCTGGCAAGGAGCAGGTTCCAAATGTTTGCATAAACTGCAAGTTAACTATTAAACTGTTGGCAAACGGCCCAATTCCAGTCAGAGGCACTTGCCCTCATTAAAGCCCAACAAAATAAAACAAAAACAAAGTCTCTAAGCTAAGCCACTCGAGATGTTACCTATGTAAAGCAACCATTTCATTTTAACGGTCAGATTCAATTTGGCTTTTACTTACTCCCTGCACAAGACAGCATCTTGCTGTTTAAAACCAAACCTGTCTTTTTAACAAGCCAAAAAATCACCTCTTCCCTCTACGACAGCTTTGCTCACAGAAGAAATGACTGCAGTGATTTTTCTTTTTTATTATTATTTTTTAAGAAAGCACAGCTCTCTCAGACATTCCTCATCTCAAATGTCACATCTATCTTGTTGAAAATTCTGCAGGAAAAGCTGAAGCATGCCATTTCATTTATGGACAATATTATGATACCCGTTGTCAACCCTTTTATAACCCTGAAGTCCAAGAGGCAGTCACTTTTTGCTTTTGCGATGGAAATTTAGCTTTGGCCTTAACAATGGAGAGAATGGGCACATTCACACAGATAATTCACTCAGACATGAGCTCAGCCAGACCCAGCTCCAAGCTGACCGAACATGAGCCAGCTCTAGTTCACAAGTCATGTAACTGTGTTAGCACAGCACTGTGCCCACACTAATAAAACCTGCTGAGAGGCAGGGTATATTAGGCTGGGCACAGTATTACACTGTCTGGCCAACTTCAATCAAGGACAGAGGACTCTGGGTCTGTCTGCACCACTGTGCATGCATACATCCTCCTGCACTGTAAGGCTGACTGCTGGGCACCTCTTGGTCTGAAGATTTTTTTTCCCCTCTTATTTGGTAACCTAGAAGAGCCAGAGGACAGCAAAATACATTTCAGATTTTAAGTACCGTCCCTGACCATAAATATGGTAATTCCTTGTAGCTGTTCTGATGAAGACTTAAAAAAAAATTTTTTTTAAAAATTACTAGCACTACAGGGGAACCAGAAGCTCTGAAAAACAGCTATCCTTTATAGTAGCAGCATTTCCCCTGAGGGTTTATTCTGTTGTGGAATTCAGGAATTATAACTCAGCTCTTGTCAACATCTCAAAAACAGAGAGCACATTTTACATCTATCTCAAAGTAAACAAACAAACAGAAAATTAAGCTGTTCATTGGAAAAGCAGTGAACCCTAGTTCTTAGTCTAGTTTGCTGGCTTTTTCTATGAAAAGAGATCAGGTAATACAGCAGATCAGTGGTTCTTTAAAGTAGTGCTCCAGAGGCACATGAAACTAAACACATCTTTGCCTGTGCAAGGAAATTACTCAGTGTTCCAAGGATGGAAAAAACCCCGTCTTAATAATCTACTGACACAGAAACCAAAGGACAGGTGCGCATCTCTGAGCTCAAATAACTAGCCCAAAAGATCAAGGAATAAAACAGTAACACGAACACATTAATAACATTGAGTTTTCCTTAATAACAAATGCCCTGGAGCAGCTTAAGGCTGACATGACTTCTCCATTTTATATTCATTTAAAAAAAGAGATTAAAACAAAAGCAAAACAGCCAACCAAAACAGATTTGGAGAGCTATATGCTTGATTCTTAGGAAACGCAGTAAGAAACGCTTGAATTACACAACACTTTGTGCCAGCCACTTCAGCCTTGCCTGTGAAAAGGCAGACAGGGTTAAAAAAGCCAGTTACTAGAGCGTGAGACTTCTATTTCAATGTAACTTCTCCTCACTACCTTTAACTTTATATAGTTTAAAATAAGCATTCCATGCTTTCAGATGAACTACAGATCACGGACTAAAAAAGGGTTATACCAGTATTTAAGATATCTTCAAACTCAAAGCCATTGATATGAAATGGAGATAAGCTTATTCAAAACACAAATTTAATCTGGGCAGCAGCCTTTGAATCAAATTTTAGATGTTCTTATATACAATATTTCAAAAATAGAGCTCATATTTGGATTTATGATTTAACATTCAACATTTGAGTCCATTTGTATACTTATGTGTTACAGGGAACACAAAACCTACAAAAAGGTACGATCCAAACAAATCCAGGCAGACTCAGGCACCAATAAGCAGAGAATGGTGACAAAGGAAGATGGCTTAAGGAAAGAGCTGTTTTAGTTTTCATTGGAATAGCCTCCATGCTGCAAAAATACTGGATTGTACTAGTCAATATTTAGGTTTGCAAGAATGTCTGTTAAGTCTGATCTGAAATCTAATATATAGTGCTTAGATTTCTCAGCTAAAGGTTACTTCTCTGACTTCAGAAACATGAGCTCAGTATTCACAGAGGATTTTATGAGTGGGAGATTTTTCATAGAGTAAAAAAATAAAATTTTTCTTTTTGATTTACAGTATGTGCAAGAATATTCAAAATAACGCTGGCTGGAACAAGCTCTAACAAAGACCCATTGCTGGTGACAATCAAGACGACTGAATATTTTTTTGTTTAAGTGGTGATGTTGGACATGCAGCTCATGTACTAGAGCTGAAAAGTTCATATATCAGGCACACCTGCACAGAAACATCTCACTGCACAGTTTTCAGAGAGAAGCTGAACCTTCCTCTTAGTGACAGAAGGAATGCTTTGTCCATCTGAATTACTTAAAGCTGAGAAACTAGTCCATTCAAGTTTTTAAAACTCACCAAACTTTGAAAATCAGAAAGCCTTCCCCAATCCATTCATTAAAATAACAAAAAAGTTTGGACAGCTAGTCTCTAAACCTTACAAAGGACAAGGTACATAGAAACAAAGTGTTTAGCCTCTAAAGATGGCTAACATTTTGTCTTAAGCACAAAAATACTTGTTGTTCCCACCCTTTGTCACACAGAGCGTGGAACAGCACCATTTAATAAAATACAAGTTGGGTAGAACTCGATTAGAGAAACAGAAAATCTCCATCTAAAGAACAGCCTGACACAAACGGAACGCGAAGAATTTGTGTACCAAATTCTACTTTCTTCAAACACAAAATCCTAACAATACAAGTAAATATAACCAGACTGCACAACTGTTTAGAGGGGCACACTGTTGTGTTTACACATAGACTTGCAACAGGTATAGATATACACACCAAGATAAGTGTAGACAGATGAATCTCTGTCTTAAATCTAATCAAGACTACCGGGTCTTCATACATAATTTGAATTCATAGTTTGAATTTGATTATCTAAATTAATACTTCTTGGCTGATTTTAAAACATACTTCAAAATATACTAGTTAAAAACATACTTCAAAATTAACAAATTTTAGTTTGTCCAGAACGTGAGTTAAATGACTTAAGAAGTGGTGTACGTATTTTTAGAGTCTGGTCAGCTATTCTGCATGTAATCTTTGCATAAATATCCTTACTATTTATCTCCTACCAAGCAAAAAAAAGACCCTAGTGAATGTACTGTAGAATCACACCCATGAGCAAAATAAAGGTGTAGTTTTCTACATTCCCTAACAGCAGAAGGCTTGCTGTTAAGTCAGTGACAAGCAGAGTTCCTCAAGGGTCTGTACTGGGACCAGTGCTGTTTAATACCTTGATTAATAATATTGACAGTGGGATTGAGTGCACCCTCAGCAAATTTGCTGACGATACCAAGCTGAGTGGTGAGGTTAATGTGCCAGAGGGATGGGATGACATCCAGAGGGACAGGCCCAGGTGAACCTCATGAGGTTCAACAAAGCCAAGTCCTGCACCTTGGTCAGGACAACCCCTGTTATCCATACAGGTTAGGAGATGATGTGCTTGAAGGCAGCCCTGAGGAAAAGGACTTGGGAGTACTCATGGATGAGAAGCTGGACATGAGCCACCAATGTGCATCCGCAGCCCAGAGGGCCAACTGCATCCTGGGCTGCATCAAAAGTGTGCCAGCAGATTGAGATAGGTGATTCTGCCCCTCTGCTCAGGTGAGACCTCACCTGGAGTACTGTGTCCAGCTCTGGAGCCCTCAACACAAGAAGGACATGGACCTGTAGAGGCATGTCCAGAGAAGGGACACAAAAATGATCAGAGGGCTGGAGCACCTCTCCTATGAAGACAGGCTGAGAGAACTGGGTTTGTTCAGCTTGGAGAAGAGAAGGCTCCAGGGGGACCTTATTGCAGCCTTCCAGTACCTGAAAGGTGTCTGTAAGAAAGCTGGAGAGGAACTCTTCACGAGGGCATGTAGCACTAGGACAGGGGGTAATGAAACGGGGAAAGGGAGATTTAGGTTGGATATTAGGAAAATGTTCTTCAATATGAGGGCGGCAGATCACTGGAAGAGGTTGCCCAAGAAGGTGGTTGAAGGCCCCATTGCTGGAGATATACCAGGTCAGGCTCAATGTGGCTCTGAGCGACCTGATCTAGTGAAGATGTCCCTGCTTACTGCAGGGGGGTTGGACTAGATGACCTTTAAAGGTCCCTTCCAACCTTACAAATTCTATGATTCTAAGTCACCCTAAAACCAACCTGCAGAGATACAACACACAGTTAACCTACAGTTAATCCTTTTAAGTAAAGAGCTTCTCAATAGAAAAGCTGCAATTCAGGCAGGGCACTGAGAAGAAGCTACAGCCAAGAGCCATACTTGAAGCCACACAATAACGTTTCTGTCTCAGGATATTTACTGCCATGATTATGTCACTATATACCACATATTAAAAACAGTAATGAACTATTTCACAACAAAGTGAAATTATTAGCTTGAAAGTAAGCTATGTAGTTCCTATTTAGGAATTTTTTTTTTAATCAGCTGTCAAAACCTACTTTTTCTGGAAAAGCTCCACTTGAACTTCCTATTGCTACTAGCTGGTTTTGGAACTGGTAGAAAAAGGCTGGTTTTTAGTAATTCAATATGGCAATATGGCAAAATTAATAAATTACAGTTACCTTGAATTTACTTTAGCATGAAAAAAGTCAGAGAATGTAGACATGAATCTGCAGAAGTAATTTTCCAACATGAAACTTGAATGGCACCAAACAACTGAGTTTTAAAAAAAACCCACAATGTCAACAATAATTTGTATTACTTACTGGTATATAATAGATATTCATTTTAGGGGCTTCATTGGCAGTCATTAGCATTCCTAAAAAGAGATTTCCACATTTAAAAATATTGGTCACAAAAGGATAACTCTACTCTTTTAAAGAAAAAAACCCAAACATATATATATACACACACATACACACTGGAGTAATTTAATTCACATGAAGTTTGTACATCAGACTTAAAAAATGGAAAATCTGCTGGAAAAAAAAAAAGTATTAGATGGGTAACCTGAGTATTTCTAGGGAAAGAACCTGTCATGGGTTAGGGGAGGAGGGGTGAAATCACATTACCTGTTCCTCCTACAGTACATATTCTTGGACTGTAATGGAACAGCCAGTTGGGACCCATAATAAAACTGTTGCCTCACATGCTAAAGAGAGGTCTGACAGCAGCACAACTAATGAAGCTTCTTTTGCTACATGCTGTCCTCTGTCTTAAAGTGTTCAGCACCAGTTACAGCAACACTGGAGTCCTGACAATTGTGGGCTGCCAATTTTCACAATAAATAATAAATAGTTCACCCCGTAACACTATTTAGAACAAACCTACCTAGTAACACTCTTAGTCTACCTTGGACATAAAGTTGTATTATTAATACAAAGTGGTTCTGGGTTTTTATTTTTATTTTTTGTTTAAACACACCACTATAGTTTAAACAAAGCCCTAAATCGTGACATGGCTTACAACTTTATTCATATTTCACCTTGGAAAAATCAGCACAACAATAACACACAATGAGAGACAGGATAGTGTGACTTCAAATGCATTAGTACTAGTGATATTAGCCAACCAGGGCAAATGTTAAATTTTAAATAACTATGAATACACCCAAGAAACACCATGAGTAAGAGCTGTAAATACTCTAAATATACAAAAGTACTGTAGAAATACTAAAATCCATAGAAAATCTTCAACTGCCACAAGACTTAAGTTCAAAATGAGTAATATTCTCAATTTCCTTCTACATAAAAGGGAGTGATAAGGGCATCTGGCTTATACTTTCATGCTTATCTCACTTTTGTCTTTCCAATATAGCTGATGACCAGGTAATACGAGAGATAGAATATGAAGAAGAATAATGGGGTTAGATAACATTCTGATCTGAAAATACTGTAGCATATGCCACTGAGACTATGAATAATTGGGCCAATTACTACACACCCAAAGGGTAGAAATATAATTTACACCCAACTAGAGGAACGCAATTAAAATGGGTGGAGTAATCCTTCCTACCTAATCCTTTCATTAAAAATACACAATGCAGATGGACTTAAAATGTCAGAAAAAAGGGGGCTTGCTTTCCTGGCAAAGCATGGAATTTGGGAAAGCTTCGTCAGCAAATCCAGGCTAAAAACTATACGTGGAAAGGTCTGCAGGCAATTGAAGGAAAGAGCAAGAATTACAGTATATACATATACATACATACACATAATGTACTAGATACTATGTATATAGATTACATGCTTCCTTAACATATCAGCAGGCTCACTACTATTGCGGGAAACAAAGCATTTCTCTGTTGACTGAATATGAATCACCAGAGATAAAAGGATAGATTCGAAGCACCTGCAGAAATAATTTTAACAGTAAAAGGGAAAACCTCGTCTTTGAGAGTCTTCCACCAAAAATAAAAGGAGGGATACAACAGATCTTGGAATAGCAGATGGGAATATACTATAGGGGAAATAAAAGAATAAAAAGGGAACGAGTCTGTGTAAGGAGAAGTCCACTCCACTGTTTCAGCTTGCTAGTTTTAACCATTTTTTACTGGAAGAGAGACCACACCCTAACAAAATGCACAGCAGCATGGTCTGATCCTCTAAAAGGGAAATAAATGAGAATGATTTGGGGTTTTTTTCCCAGAGAAAAGATGAAAATAAAGACCACCTTTGGAAAGTGGTCTGTAACAGTTGCATCTATTTAAAGGAAGGTGAACCAGTATACAGCTGTAGCACATGGGAGAAACAGTTTTAGAAAAAGGAAACTTTTTACTTTAAAGTAAAAAATATTTAACAATAATTGAAACATGAGGCACAAGTCTCTATACTCTGAAGATACAATGAATTTTCACTTAAATTGTATGACTTAACGGGAGCTGAGTTAAGGCGACTTGGTTAGCAGTAACCTTTTCTCCCCCCTCACCCCATTCTGTGTACGTGTGATTAGAGAAAAGATTCACAACTAGTTTAAGAGATCCACTGAAGTTTGTCATCACATTGCTTGGTCAAAGATACACCAGGATTTGCCTCTCATGAAAGGCAGCAGTACTGAAGCTGACTGGTAAGATAATTTAATTTAAGAAGCCACAACTACAACAACCACCAACTACAACAGAACTCCTAAAGATCTACTGAAAAAGAGTAATTCACGTTTTACTGATTACCATAAATAGTTCCGAATATTTTATGTTACAAAGTAGATTTGCTTCTACAATTCTTTTTTTACAAATGTGACAATTCAGTGTTACAATTATTTCATTACTGCACACACAGCAGACATTCTGATAAGGCACAGGGCTGCAACTAATATAAAGTATCAGCTACCTTCAGTGATTTTAAAATAAAACTTGATTATCCCAACTATTGTAATAAAATTATAAATATAAAATGGAAAAGTTTAATGTCTAAGTGTACCAGACAACCATGTTCCCCAAAAGCATTCTAAATCTAAATTTAATGCCTTTCCAGTTCATGACATTTCTGAAACTGTTCTCTTCAATTTGAAACAAAACCTGTAAAGGTATGAAACAAATTCTGAATTTTGACCCACATCAGTGAAATACAATACAAAAGCACTTCCTTCCATGCAATGATGGACTGCAAAGCTGTTTTAAGTGAATATAAGAGCATAAGGGTGAGATTAAGACATGGGCTTTCTAAGCAGCAGCATCACATGGATTGTTAAAGAACACAAACAAGGCAAACATCTCTTGGGCTTCCTGTGCTGTGCTGGTTTCACAAACATCCAGGGGTGCTCGGAGTGCTGAGGCACCAGTGATGACACCAAGCCACAGCCATTCTAGTACTTAAATTACACTGTATTTCCATCTCTCCACAGCTGCAAGTGCCTCTTGCTGAAAATATTTCCTTCTTTTCAGATGTTCAGACAAAATTGTTCTTTAAATTCTGAATGAGCATGAGGTGGTGATAGACATCTTAAATTCTGCAGTAACAGAACGTGTGAGAAACATGCAATGCACTGTCTCTTACCTTAAGTCTCTTAATTTTTCACTGCAACATGTGCTAGTTTTTCCCCTCTATCTTCTGCACAATCCTAAAGCAAGACCTAGTATTCATCCCACAAAAGTTCTAACCAAAAGACATCAACCAGCTCCCCTAACAGATGTGGTTGAAGAAAGAACAATAAGAACTAAGAAAAGCAGAGCTGACTTGAGGAGGAGACGCAGGACACAGAACCAAAATGCACAATCTAGATCACAGGCAGATGAAAAAGTAATGTACAGTAAGAAACATGCATTCAATTCTTTGTGCCCCAGTATTTCTTCAGCAGTCTCATGAAAGTAATTTCTGCAAAAGCACCTGAGGCATGTCTACATACCAGAGAGGCTACAGAACATCCAAAGCTGGGTAAGGTCCATCCTTGCAGATATTCAAACTTGACTGGCTATGACCTGAGCAACCTAACCGGACTTTGGCCCTGCTTCGAAGAGGAAATACATGATCCCCAGAGGTCCCTGCCAACCTAAATTACACTCAGGTTCTACACTGTCAAATAACTTCCATTCCAGTCCCTGCCATGAGCCCTTCATTATTAATGCTGCATGGATGCTCAGTCACTCCATGGTTCTCTTCTGGATAAAATCAGTAAGCCCAGAAGTGAAACCCGGATGAAATGCTAAGGATAATTCACTCTGATGATCTCTCTCTCTGTAGCCACAGATCAGAGAAAACCAGGTCTATCTACTTCCATGTTGCACAGTCCACACTTTTACCACAGTTATTCTCAAATTTCCCAAAAAGAACTCAATACATACAACCAGGGCACACAGGACGTACCCCCACTGCCATGCCACAAAGTCCCTGTTTAGGCAGGCTTCAATTCTTTGCTTACAGTATTTCTGTCACTTTGATCTGTGAAAAACAAATACTTGGAGCACAAATAAACACTATCAATGCCTTTTTGAGGGCTCAGAAAAACCCAGCCCAATTCCTAAGAACTGAAACAACGGTCTGTTTCAGAGGGGGCTGACCCTGAGCAGCAAGGAAGCAAGTTAGTATTTTCATCAGCAAGGTCTAGCAGCACATTATAGTTTTGCTGCTATGTGAGGTCAAAAATGCCCACTGTCTCAGGAAGGACCAGGATTTAAGTGCTCATCTTGGGGAAAAAAAAAAAAAAAAAGAAAAAAAAAGAGACACATTCTTAACTGAAGTTGGCAGAAACGACAAGATAAGTTTTAACTCGTTAGACATCTCAAGCTCACTTATCTACAATCTTGAATTTGAACTGCTAGCATGAATCAAAGTCCAAGTCGCTCTATCGTCACTGCTAGATCTCTCTAAAATAAAGATGACAGCAAAGTCTGCACCATAGGCATTCTCTGGACCAAAAATTTTGTCCTGTGCCATCTTAGTGGCCCTAATTTTTAATCTTTTCCAATATTGCTTTCTAAAAAGGAAGTAGGTGTCACATACTAGATAAGAGCTAAGCAACTCGTATCAAGCAGGGAAAATTAAGGCAGTTGAGGTACAGCCAAAGCACATGTGCACATACAAACACCATTTTGAAAATATTTTCACTCCTAAAGGTAGGAGCTTCAGTTAGAAGTGACCCTCAGTTTTTACCTCTGAAGTTACAAGACACAGGTAATCTGAAAACAGTGCTGAAGAGAACGCAACTCTCTGCGCTTAGGATTTATACTTAAACCCGAGGTATTCAATTTCAAGGAGAACACAGTAAGTGCTGTATCCAAAATGAGGAAAGATCCACTGGCTGTAAACACTTGTAAAATTTTGTAAACTTGCTCTAAGGAGATTTTTCCTAGCTCTAGAAAGCAAGCTCTAACTCACCTGGGTCTTTGCCGAGACAAAGGGCCAAAATTCCTATTCTTATGAAATGAAACACTACAGCTATTCGAAAGGGCAAAAGAGGTCAGTCACTCACTAGACAGCACAGCAGCTCCCAACTGCCAAGAGGCTCCAATTTAATACAGATGCAGAGGAAACAATGACACTAACTGACAAGTAACCATTTTTTCCTAGCTCTGTCATAAGGAAGAAAGTGGACCTAGTTCATATCACCTAAAAGAAAACATCCACAGAGAAGCTGTCCCCTCTGAACTTACAAAGACATTAATATATCTAACATACCTGAATTGGGATATAGGCAGACATCGTTTATTTCATATTCTGGCTCCACTGAAGTAAATATCTTCCCCTGAAATTGTAGGAAGAAGATATATTATAAAGAACTCCAAACAATATAATTAAATTTAGTGTTAAGGATAGCTATTATAGAAGTTAAGCATTTGATAGATGAAAGATAGGACAGATTTTACAGAACAGTAAGATCTACTACATGAACGTCACACAAGGAACTCAACACTGTATTTTGTCTCTGAGCTGCTGGTTAGTGCAGACACAGTACTGTACACTGGCATTTCTAATTTCTCAGCTCAGACTTCTGTGTTGAAAACCTGTGTCAGAATTGCTGTATTTTATGCCGGGGGGGGGGGGTGGGGGAGTGATGTCTGTAACTTCCTGGCATGTTGCCACCACAACCTTCCTTTTGGACAAGTTTGAATGTGGTAGTTTAAAATAAATTTGTTAAGTATCATTAGCTGAAACGATGGAATGGGAATGGAATTTAATTCCAAAGTTTGGTTCCTCTACTCTGCTCATACCTACATAAAATTAAATATAGCTCAGGGTTTTATCTGTAACTTATAAACTCTGCAATAAAGAGGTCTAAATGTAAAACAAAAGTAGGAAAAGCATGCAGTCGTACCTAGCTTAGGTAAAAATTGAAATGGAAAGGTTTTTAAGAAAAAGGTAGAAGTGGGAAACTACATTTTCAAAAAAAAAAAAAAAGATTTGGAACAGAGTCTGAAAAACCCAGACAAAATACAGGTGTTCTTATAAGCCAGCACAGAAGACAGCCAGTAAAGAAGAGTCTCCAAGAACTGGGCCACAGATTCTGAAGCATGAAAGTACATGCCTGCACGGTTCTAAACGAGGGACAGGAACAGAGCAAATTTTGATCCTATTCCTCTTCTTTCTTTCCCTGCAGCAATCCCACCTACCTTTCTGGGCCCTTCCTTTCCCTCCCAGTTACATGCTGTTACCCCACCCACCTCTGGTCTCTCCCCGATGATTAATTGGGAGTCCTCCCACCCCAGTCTTAGCAGACAAAAGCCTCGCGCTCCCCACCCCAAGGCACGTCTCAGCATGGGGCTATTCTGGTATCAAAGCCATATGCTCTCCACCCCAGAGTCTGCCTCTGCAGTTGGTTCCCACCCAGAGATAGTCAGGAACCAACATCTGGGAGAGGTGGAGCCAGCTGGAACATACTCTAGGAAAGAGTCCAAAGCTATCCGTGCCTTCCAGCAGTAAGAAACCCTCCCTTTTCCCACTGCAGAGGCCACCTGACAAACTTCACAGTGCTTTGTCGTCAGTGAGAGAAATAGAGATACCTAGGAAAAACGGAGAGAGGTCTGCAGATGTTTTAAATAATAACCAATCATTTACACACTCTTTTAAAGAATAAAATGTAACTGCAGAGGAGTTTACAAAAAACCTGCTTCCAATCACAGAAAGAATAACAGAGGCCGTTGAAAGTTCATGAAGAAGCACAACAGAGAAATGACTGCCTGAAATAGTCAGAAAGAAATGCCTCTCAACTACTGTAACTGCTCTTGGTGTTTCAGTGTAATGCCAGAAAAGCATAGGTGGAGCACGTTTTCTAGAAGGAATACAATAAAAGATAGCTCCTCAAGCTGAACCAAGCTACAGTAGTATTGCTCTCAATCTATGGAGTACACTTTGTGCAAGCTGCACTGATGGAAAGAAAAAGTACAGCATAATATAACGAAAGTAAGTCTTGGGAAACTCAAGAGATTTCAGCTTCACTTAAGAGGTGCAAAAGGCAGGGAGAGAGAGATGCTGCCTATTGCAACATAATCCATTAATACAGCATAGCACACGCTGTTATTTGGATCTAGACATAGTAACTGCTTCAATATCCAAACATAAGCAGCACCTGATTTTAATAGGTTATAAACTAACTGATCTACCTTTGGAGTTAATCCTTCTCTAAGCAGGGAATTGGAATAACCATGCTTTCTCTGATGAAAAATCATAACTGGATGTGTTCAAATACACCAGGAGAAATACACACACCAGAGCAATGGCTAAAATACTGATTTTTATTTTAAATCCTCCTACTGAAAGAAGAGTATTAGGCAGACATGTACAAACAGCTTAAAAAAAGCCCCAACAACCTAAAACTGTATCTTTATACCTGACAGGCTGTTGAATACCTTCCCAGATGTTAGTATATACAGTCAGACAGGACAAAATGCCATGTAAATTAGGACATATTAAAAACCCAACTTCCTACACTGAATTTCAGCTTTATTACTTAAGTTGTATGGGGAAAAAATAAAAACAAATATGAATACAGCAACAGAAAAACACTTACTGTATCTTTGTTCCACATTTTTATGATTCGAGAATCCGCAGAGATAATTAAATCCAACTGACGCTGAAACTGAACCGACTTAATAGGCAGCCCGTAGTGGTGATCTTTGACTATTAATGGATTACTAGACCGGAGATCGTACAATAAAACCTTGAAGAATGAGAAACAGGTTAAACTTGCAGTACTGTAACATTAAAAGGAAACTTGAGATTGAATACATGACAAGGATTAACATAAAAGTAGTAAGTATAAAATCGGAGAACAGCTTAAGTGGTCCCAGTTTATTCTGACATTATTTTCACTTTGTAATGCTTCACTCTAGAAAAATTAAAAGCTAATTTAGAAGCTCACCATCTTTCTAAAGTCTTTTAAAATTCTATTTGAAAAAAATAACCCTTTTCAAGGCTCTTAATATTTCTTAATTACCAATATTTCCCTTTCATATTCTTGTGCTGTTCTCACAAGATTTAACTGTTCAGACTCCCATATTCAGTGAAACACCACACAATGTAATTTCTTATTTTAAGGAAAGCAGATAATATAGACCCTGTCTTCCAGAAACCTGCATTTTTATTTCCAAAGTTTCATATGGAGCTTGATCAAGACAAATCTTTAAAGCACAAAGCGTGACTACTAATATTTTTAATATGTTAATTAAAAATATAATCTCCAATAAAACTTACCTGACATTATCACAAACAACTCCTACGTATGTATTTGCTCTTGAACAAACTCTAGTTTTCTAAAGCCATCACAATACCAATGAAGGCAGAAAAAAATCCCCAACCCCTATTTTATAAATACGATGGCAACAATTAATAAATTAATCTAAATGATCCTTTATATAAAGATAGGGCAGTAAAAGCAATAGCTGAAAGACAAACACTTCTGCTTCATCAGTCACCATCAAGATCAGGGACAACATAGATGGTGCCCTGAGATGGTACTGAGAGTCTCAAAAAGCAGCAAATGCCCTGCATACTTGACTCTTAAGTCATAAGAAAACTGCAGAATTTGGAGTTATATACCATGTAGGTTGTCAAGATTTTAAGTGGCCCCTACAGTATTCTGAAAAGCAAGACCATCTGAGAAAATTAATTTGCCATTTACAAATCACTATTACTACTATGTAAGTGTGATTTACGCTCTTATAAATACTTCTATTAATATATATTCACATTATAGTAAGTGCACTCAACATAGGATAGACCTGGACTTGCAGTTACAACAGCAGGATCTCCTAAGAACTGCTGTAGATGAAATTAAGTCTACCTGGCCAGTAGATGTTCCAACAGCCATATTCAAAGCTCCGTCAAATTTCAGTGCTGAAACAGAGGGTAGACCATCTATCCTGCAAAAAGCACACTTACAGTTAGATATTCTTTTAATAAAGGCTGCGAATACTTTTTTCAATGTTAAAAACAGTGAAGATAACTAATGGATATTTATTTACAAATATCATTCAGAACTACTACTTCAAAAAGTCACATTGTTTACATGCACAACTTAAAATTAGCCACTACTACTCAGATAAATAACTAAGAGACTCTGCTATAAAACCCTCTATTCACACTAGCAATGAGAAGACCATGGGTAGGTCATTTTAATGCAAACTGGGATATGTTTTTAAGAGCAAACTTCTAAAAAAAACAGTCCACCACATGTCACTCACTCTGTGTCTGCTGTCACACTGCTTAAAGCACAGTCCAACAGCCCAACTCGATTTCTAGCTCTAGGATCCCAGCATTCCACTTTACCCTAAACAGTGTAGGAAAAAGAAAACATTTCAAGCTTATGCAACAGATATCTGGTATTCTGAAAATATTTAAATAAAATCAGGAATTATATCAACTGTGATTAGTTAGTTGCATTTCCTAGGTTGACATGAGTTCTAGTAATGGCATACAAGCCATTACAAATATGATCTCAACTAAACCCATTAACACTAAATCTCCAAAGATTAATAGTACACATGCTAGCTAATTTCTACAGATGGCTACGAGGTGAAGCAAGATAACATTATTGTCTCTCCCATCTGCAAAATCTCTAGCACCTCAGCAACCAAGGTAGCTGAGAAATTATATCTGCACTACACTCTAAAATGTCATCTGGCTTAACGGATCTATACTCAACACAGCAAATGAGGTCAAATTAAATAATTTGGCTGCTGTTATGAATTCCTCCTATCCTCGTGCAAACCAATATAAAAGAGAAACAAACACTACTGTCCTTTTTATAAAAGGAATGCAAACATTTACCTCAGCCGTCCCCATGGCAAACAAGAAGTGTACAGGATTTATGTCACAGGCATTACTCTCTCTAAAACAGAAAAAAAAGAGCAAGTTTAATGACCTCAGAAAAATTTAACACAGGAAAAACTAAAAAGATTTCTGTAATCATGTATACTATTGCTCAGTCTGGAAAAGCAAAAGTTGAAGGGAGGGAGAGATAGCCACCTAACAGCAGCTGCCCATATTTAAGAGGAGCTTGCCAAGAATTTAGAGCCACCAGAGACAGTGCTGATTACTTGAAACAGGTAAGGTTCCAACTGGACGCAAGGACAGCATTTTTATGCCATGCAAATGATTGAGCACTGGGGCAGGTTGCCCACAGAGGCTGTGGCATTTCCATTCTTGGGAGTTTTCAAGGCCCCCTGGAAAAATTCATCTGAATTCAGCGTGACCATGCCTCAAGCAGGAGGCTGGGCTCTGAGGTTCTTTCCAACTTGAATGTTTCTCTGCTCACCCACCACCAAGCCTTTCCTTATTGCTCTACTTGCTATATTCTTAAACAACTAAATTATGTCAAAAGGTGTTGCTGATTACTTACACTCTGAAGCTTATACCTCCCACATATTCTGATGAACAGCCTGTCTTCCTTTCCCTCCTCCAAGTATCCTGTTTCTCAACAAGGCACCCAGGAGCCCTGTATTGCTCCAATAATTCTTTCAAAGTACAAATATTTCTCTTTACACCACCCATCCTGGCGCCTTCCAGCTTCCATTCAAAGCCCTCCACCTCTAATTCCATAACTCCTCCAACTCTCCTACCCTGACAAACTTCTTAACTTCAAGTCTTGTCTCCCCAGTTCAGAATTTATACCAGACCCTCAGCATTCCTGCTCCAGGATTTTCCTGGGGTTCTTTGCATTTTTTTTTTTTTAGCTGCTGCTCAGTTTCTCTAATTATGCCTGCCCAAATATTCCTTCATCCATTAAACTATCCTACCCACCTAGCACGAGCTGTTGCCCACCAGTTGCTTTATCTAGTCAAGCCTGTTCTTCTCATCTGCCTCTCCCCACATAAAAGCAACCCAGCTTCTGCCTGGTTTTCAGAAGAGAAAAAGAAAAAAAAAAAAAAAAAATCAGACATGCAAAGAGATATAAAAATTCTCTTTGGGCTACTCCAAGAGCAGAAGGACAAAGACATGCCTGGGAAAGCACATACCCTGTGGGTAGATCTCTATATGATGGCTAAATTGAGCAATAATGGCAAAGTTTTAATGAAATGCTCTTAAGATAGAGTTATATAATACCTACTACAAGTCTGTATTAAGCACTTTTAAAATATCCACAAAAGAAAACTCAATTAACATATAAAAACTAGAACAAAGAATTACAGAACATAAAATGAGGCTCAGACTCAGCATATGTTCCTTTTCAACTCTACAAGGCGTTTGGTCAGCATTCAGATACAGCAGTGATGGTGAGCACGCTAGGAGTTTGCTTCCACCTGGTGGAAAGGAGACAGATGCCACACATTACAGATAACTTACGAAGCATCAGTCTGCAGGGAGTTGAGAAACCTTCCTTGTTCCAGATTTAGCCTGTATACTTCAGAACTGCAAAGAAAAAAAATCCAAAAATTACTCCTTTCTCTTATGAGTGCTGAAAAATACTGTTGTAAGTTAGGAGGAATCATAAAGATTCTTATTGGCAGCCTAATTTTACCAAATACAACATTTCCACACTTCACTTTCTGAAACATAAGACACACCTAACTCTTCAGTGGTTAAAATACAGAGAAAAACTTGCATGGTCACCAGAGTTATTTATTACACTGTAATATACTACCAAATACTCGTTTCTTCCAGGGAAAAGATTCATTAATTCCTTTCTTAAACTACAGTAAACTAAAAGATCTTATGTTGCACCTTGAATTGCTACTTAGATTGTTTGAAACCCTAAAGACCTTTGATTTTTACTGTGTCTTCTCACAAACTCTATTTCACGTCATTTGACTCACACTTTAACAGCCACAAAACACCAACTCAAACAGAAAAGGTTATTTAGTTTTTCTAACTTACATGCTAATGACTCTTTAGAACAGTACATCAAATTGCAATTTTTATAAAAAAATCTGCAAATACATGATGCACCTGGTTTAAGAGTCAAATAAAAAAAATATGGTGTTAAAACAGTACAGGAAACTGAATTAATATTAAGTCCTTGCACATTTTCCATGCTTCATAAACTGTCTCCATTATTAATCTGGAAGAAATTGCCACTTCTTTCAAGTTTTCTTGTCGTTTAATATTTGTTTTATTCTTGGAAAAAATCGCAAACAAACGTGAAGAAAATAATCCACTTAATGAATACCTTGCTCCCACAAAATACAGGTCACACGATGGATAGTGATAAGAGAAATCTCTACCAAATTTTGGTATTCTTGTCCTGTAGTAATGGCCATGTTGTGAATGAAACTCCACAAATCTGCCACACTGCAAGAAGACAATCTGGAAATAAAACAGAAAGAACTGAAACATACAGAAGCTGCAACAATCATCCTGCCTTGTGTCACAACACAAACTTCAGTGATGTTTTTTTAGGCTCACACAGGTTTATCACAACCCAATTTAACCATATTTATTGAAATATCAGAATTGACTAGTGCTTCATCTTTCCCACCAGCCACAGCAAAGTGCTTAAGATTAAATGAATTTTCACAAGAGTATACGCAACACCCTGAAAGTGACTCTGCAAACAGAAGCAGCAATATCATCTTGGTGTTATGCTGCACCAAAACTAACATCTGTACTTCTTTCAGACACCAGAATTAAAAGTCTCTTCCAGGTACAATGCCATGCAGACACCAATATGCTCCCAGGCACTAAGCACATGTTCTATACACTGATGCATGGCAGCGTTCCAATAAATGACACCAACAATCTTTGTGCTTTTTTTGTTGTTCTCTGCCAACTGAGTAAGCACACTGTTTCTTTCTGAAACTTAAGACAAACATCTCAGCCCTGGAAGAGCCCCCCCAGGGATGTGTTAATAGAAGGCCAGATCTGAACTAATAAATAAAATAGGGCAGAACCTGCCCCTGCAGTCCTGATGCTGAGTTAACGGGTCACAACTCATATCTGTATCAAGTAATTCTTCGCCGTCTAAACAGAGACAGTATCATCCACACCATCCCGTACATTCAGGCCGTACCTCAAGCCATGCCCAGGCACTGTGTGATGGAGGAGGAACAGCTGGCCAGGCCCAAACTCATACCACAATGCATGCCAACAAATTATATAGAAAAATCACAGGCTAACTCCTGACTCTGAGCCTCATCCCTATTCAGTTTAGATTGGAAAATCGCTGGTTTGATTTAGAATTAAGCATAGTCCATGCATCTTCTACAAGTAGTAGATAATGAAGACTTTAAATTTCCTACTGTTGGACAACATTGTCAGCAACACAAATAAGGATGAGAAGCTGAGGAAAGGTACAAAAGTTTGTTTGAATCTGACATCTTCATTTATTTATCTGTATATTCTTCCTTCATGAGATACAGGGAAAGTACTGACCTGGGCTTGTACTCATGCATATTTATCATTAAATCCCCCTTGCTTACGCTTTTGTCTGATATCAGACACCACAGTGCTTCAACTTTCATTCATGTCCCCACTTGTCTTGGCCCAAGACCAAGCAGAGTATCACCTTTCAGAAGTGTAACTATGATTTGATACAAGATTACAGCTACAGATGGACAGCTGATGTTACACAATGTTTTTCACATACATCCTAATCAATCCTTTGCATTCCCTGTTCAAGACTGAAATGACACCTGAAGGTCCCTCTCTAATCAGTATTTTTAAAATTCAAGCTTTTCAGTGTAATTTTTCAAATATTGTTCCCTCTAATATGTTCAAAACATTCTGGAGGGCAAATCCTCTGAGGAGCGGCTGAGGGAGCTGGGGCTGTTTAGCCTGGAGAAGAGGAGGCTGAGGGGAGACCTTATCACTGCCTACAACTACCTGAAGGGAGGTTATAGAGAGGTAGGTGATGGTCTCTTCAGCCAGGTGACAGGTGATAGGACAAGGGGGAATGGCATGAAGCTGTGCCAGGGCAGGTTTAGATTGGATGTTAGGAAAAAATTTTTTACTGAAAGAGTTGTCAGGGCCTGGAACAGGCTGCCCAGGGAGGTGGTCGAGTCACCTTCCCTGGATGTGTTCAAAAAAAGGGTAGATGAGGTACTTAGGGATATGGTTTAGTTTAGGATGAGAATGGTTGGACTTGATGATCTTCAAAGGTCTTTTCCAACCTTGTGATTCTGTGATTATGACAGCTACCTGAAATTAGTTTTTTTTCTAATGTTTTGCTAAGTTTTAAGCAAATAAAATTGAAAATAAGACTATATTAAGTTGTGAAAGCAGGGCTCCAGTCTGAAATATAGTTCAAAACACACACAAGCCCTACTGTTCATAACCAGTCACAAACTTATTTGCAAAGGCAGTGTGTTCCTTAGTCTCCCAAATAACCTGTGGTCAGTACAACCAGAAACATTCTCCCGCAGACAAGTGGGAAGGTGATGCACTCTATCCACGGGCACCTTTGGCTCCCTGAATTCACACACATTATTGGAAATCTCACAAGGGAAAAATTTTGCAAAGATTAAAGCTAGAAGGCTAGATCAGAATGTCTCTGATCAAATAGAAATATTTATTAAAACAAGGCTACACTGGAAATGCTAAGGTTTCCTATCAATTCTTTTCAGAAAATAAAAGTGTTAAATGCTTTAAAAAAAAGGGTTTGTCCTGATGAAAACAGCAAAAAATGAAATCAGCAAAACCATATGCTTAAATTTCATATTTAATTTGGAGTATAACACCTTGATGAATCAGCAAAGCTTACAGAAAGAGGTAACATTTTATTACACCAACTGCTGCTGCTGCTGGAGAAACAGCTTTACAGCACATAACATTTTTCTAAGTACTATGCAGAATCAGAAGCAGTAACTCTGTCAGGCCTGGAAAAAGGCCAAATGGTCCTAAGAACTCAACTGTTTCCTCCAGGTACAGCACTTCATGGGAAAAAAAAACCCCACATTATCTCCCTCCACAATTTCTCCCTCATTCAAATGCTTATAATCATTAATGCTACAACAATGCTGACAATCAGGCAATTAACTTATCTATAGCTTTTCAACCTATCAAAAATGGCATGTCTGTGTATCACTGGCCATATGGGATTGTGACGAACTGCTATCCTGGTAAGAATAACTAATTCTATTATTTGCATGATTTTGTTTGTGGGATAGATCATTATTTGAAGTTTTCTCTACTACAGACAAAAGGCTTTAAAAGGCAAATTACAACACAAAGAGACAACAAAAACAAACATTCTGAAGTTACAAAAAACGTTTATCCTGTTTGCTTTTCTAAAACATCTTTTCTGTTCCAAAAGCTGTGTTGATTGACTGCCTTTACTATATATGAAAATGCATTTTAATGAACATATCAAACATTTTTTTCATTTATACATTGAAAACATTAAACATACCTTTGAGTAATCATCTGATAAAATCTCAAATGTAACCACTAGAGGAGAGAGCAAAAGAATTTTAAGTCAACTAAGTAAGCAAACTTATTTGCAAACATTGGCATAAATCCTGAAAACATTTACACTCACACAAAACCTTTAGTCATGTAAGTATTCCCCACAGGTGTCAATGCATAATGCAGGCATTGTGATAAAATCTTTAATTATATAACTTTATTTGCAAAATAGTGGGTAGTTTTCTAAATCTTTAGAAACATATGAAGCATCTTGTAATCTTTTTATCGTTCTTGTATACTTGACATGTTCATCAACACAATGCTCAACCATCTACTTATTGGCTGGGGGAATGTCTAACCAAATGCTTTTCAGTGAGCATGTGGTCCACAGACCTTTGGTAATCCATTAAAGATGATAAAAAAGTGACATGAATTCATATATACTATGCACAAACCTACACACATGATCTAAGGGGTCAGCACATGCACAGAAAGTTTTCTGGGGGTTTTTTTGAGCCTTAAACCCCTCCCCCCACCAAATTTCCAAGCTGCTATCCGTGCTGTACACTGCAACGTATTGAACTTTGCCTAGTTTTAAATGAGCTGGGTTGGGAACATTAGGGAGTTGCTGCTTCAGCTAAATTGGCTCCATTTAAATGAGGTAGCTCATTTTAAGTTACCTGAAGTGACTCTACACTACATTTCAAATTAGACATACTTTTGCAGTCTAGTAAGATGCCAGTTAAAAAAAAAAACAACAACAAAAACCTTAAGGTCTAATTATCAGCAAGCATTTACTATTACAATGGCTCCTACTCTTTTAAAGTGGACCTCATGCTTGCCATACTTTCCCCACCCCCTCCCCAAGTTTTCTGAACCTCTACCACCTCCCCCTCACTATATTGTAGCACTGTTCCTTCACCCTGTGTGACTCCTTGTAGTCCTGAAGCACTGGGTAAAGAAACACCACCATGCTCTGATCTCCTTTCCTGACCTAATTCAGTAGTTCTCCATTTTTATTTTTCACATTGCTTTCACACACCTCCCAGATCATTTTCACTCATCTTTGGTAACTCAGGACTTCTGCCACTCTCTACTCATTCCCTGACTGCTTTGGTCACCCCTGTATTCAGCAATCAGTCTTCTAACAAACAAAAAAACCCAAAACAAAACAATAAACCCCCACACCATTCCTCAAGTCTATACACTTTAAAAATGAGGCATAGCAGCTCTGAACTCTCCTAGTCTAACTGCCAGAGGATTCTCCCTTTCCATCATTTAGATGGCTGCTTGCTTTCCTCACCACAGTTGTTTGCCTCTGAATTAGTAGCAAATAAGGTGTAATTAGGGTCTTGGCCATGCTCTCATCTATCCCCAGGTACCTTGTTTTCAAGAAAACAACCAAACCAACAAAAACACTGTCAGGGAATTACCCTATAACCCACCTACTGAGCCTGAGCTCCAGCAGGAAAACAGTGAGAACTCAGGCAGTAATGATGGTGCAGCCATGGAGCATTCGCTTCACAGAAGGGGGAAGGAGGAAGAACTGAGCGCTACCCAGCCACTGCGCCCACACAGCATCCCCCAAACTGAGCGCAGCCTGCAGCCACACTCGCTCTGAGCCCCACGCTTACTGGCTATGGGTAAACCTTACATACCTCACACTGCTCCAAGAGAGGAAAGAAAAGGGAGCAGGAACAGGGAAAAATACAGAGATGATGTATATACAAAGACTAGGTGATGTTTTACCCTAGATTCTGGTGTTCCCCCAAAGTTCATTCTGTCCCCTCAGCACAGGGAAGGGAATTTCTACCTGAGTCCAACCTGAATTATCTATGGAAGATATTTTGTACTAACAGCAGTAGCTTATACGAACCTTCAGAATCTAAGCACCTTTCAAACTTCTGGGATAACTGGTAGGTATCAAAACAGCGGATCCTTGGTTTGTAAGTTCCTGAAAGAACAAATTTGAATCTTTACTAAAACCTTAACAGACAAGGAAAAAAAAACCCAACAAAAACACAAACCAAAAAGATAACATTAAAGTATTTTTTCTTCATGTCTTGCATACACAGGCTTTACTGCACT
The DNA here is from genome assembly GCA_020800305.1 of Porphyrio hochstetteri. Lineage (NCBI taxonomy): Eukaryota > Metazoa > Chordata > Aves > Gruiformes > Rallidae > Porphyrio > Porphyrio hochstetteri. Next base: position 110,374,761 of record CM036907.1, read on the forward strand.
GCAACTGTATTCTGATCTTATTGAAGCCTCTGTGACAGGAAAAACATGCCTCTTAGTGACATAACCTTATGGCCTGGTTTTTGTCTTAGGTGCCTGAAAGTATCCTACTTGCATGCAGGTTCTTCTGATTACCAGATAGATTATATGGAATTTAATACCTCCCAGTAAGTCTGAAAGACCAAGTCTCTTCGTGCTATTAATGCCTCCTGAAGCATGTGTATTTGGATCCTGCTTTGACAGTTACAAAATGCAGCATTATCCTCCATATTTAAAACAGTATTCTAAAAATTATGTTCAGAAGTTGTTTAAAGCAAATTTATGTACATATAATTAAAAAAACCCTAAGCTTTTAGTTATTTAACTGTATTATTGAAAGTTTAGGTTTTAACTGTATTATAAGCCCCCGAGACAGAGGAACTGCATTAGATGATCTTCAAATGTCCCTTCCAATGCAAACCAATCCATGATCCCAAGAACATCCACATGCTACAAAGAAGCACCTCACAATACCACTACCAAGACCGCCACTCTACCACACCGTAAGAATAAGCTTCCAAAACCCTGTTCAATGCTAATACCAAGTCATTCTGCAATCAAGATTTTCTAGCACTTTTGGCCTCTGCAGCAGAGAGACACTTTGTGAACTCACCAACTGCCATAATATACTGTCCATCCCTTGATACCTTAATCTTTGTGCTAACTGTGGGCATTTCAAAGTCCTGAATAAGTTCAATTCTTCTACGGATATCTATAAAGAAATAAAATAATATTATTTTTTAAAGGTAACATTATTGTATCAGACAAAAATCCTACAGTAATTTATCATGGATACATGCTGAGTTAATCGAATACAGATAATGTCTTTTAAGATATTTTAAAATAGAAAGACCTTTTAAGTATAATTAATACGTGTTATTAGCAATTAATACAGTCTGTTAACCCTGAGATGGAGGCTAGCTCCATGCAAAATAACTGACTATTCTGAGGTGGTAAATACGTGACAAATTATTATATAATGTAATAACATATATTTATCACACATTTTACACACCTCCTATATCATGTAACACACTCCATCCTCCCATTAACTCTATGCATTTTTCTTTGGTGGAAGTTTCTATACAACCCATTCTATGGTACGTAAATAGCCATACTTTATTTTGGATTACAAGTTCAAACTAAAATTATGATGTTCCTGCACACAAAGATGAGCATCAAGGAGTTTATAGTTGGACTTTACCATAATGCATACATGAAAATCATCCATCACATTTCTGTCTAATCTACAACCCCAGTATTTAATGCTAGAAATTTAAATCAATACTCCACTTATACAAAGCCGTGTAGAAAGTTAAAGTATGGCCTTCTAAGCATAACTGTTTATAGACTTCATTTTTTCATTTTTAAAAATGAGCTAAGCATAAAGGTCTTTCCTCCCTCTAGACGTGCATTTTGTGTCAGTATTACTGAGGGCCTGGTGATGGGAAAACTCACCCACATCTTTCTTCTGTAAAGCTCTTTTCTTTCGGTCTGAAAGCCACTGTAAGAAAATACATAAATCAGTTTTGAGCTTGTTACTCATAAAGGAACGAGGGAATCACTTAAAGTTTATCCAGGTTGAAACTATAAGAAATGCAGGTCATTAATTCCTTTGATTGTTTAAAAAATTTCCACTGGCAAGTTTAACTGTTCCCACATCAAGAAAATATAAAAAGTAGGGGGTGGGGGTAAGGATCTGTCTAAAAGCACAGCTACATTCAGAGGTCACAGACTGGTTTGGGTTGGAAGGGACCTCAAAGACCATCCTGTCCCACCTCCTGACATGAGCAGAGACAGTCACCACTAGCCCAGGGTGCCCAAAGCCCCATCCAACCTGGCTTTGGGCACTGCCAGGGAGGGGGCAGCCACAGCTTCTCTAGGCAGGCTGTGCCATGGCCTCACCACCCTCACAGGGAAGGATTTGTTCCTCATATCCAATCTAAATATGAGCTCTTTCAGCTTAAGTGTATTCTCCCTTGTCCTATCCCTACACTCCATTATAAACAGCCCCCCTCCAGCTTTCCTGTCGGCCCCTTTAGGTACGGGGAGGATGCAATAAGGTCTCCCGGAGCCTTCTCGCATTCCAACTGCATTTTTGGTTTAAAAACATACTTGTAGCTGCTTTAGGTAACGACCTCCCGCCCGAGCAGAAGCGCACAGGGAGAAGGGACACCTCGGTGAGCCGCTCCGGCCCAAAGCGTGCAACGGGCTCCTAGAGCCGCCTGCTGCGGGACCCTCGGCGACGGCCTGCGGGAGAGGCCGGGCCGGCTGCACAGCCCCCTCACATCGGCAACCCACCCCCCCAACTCACCTCCGGGAGGCTCCTGCCGGCGCTGAGGCTGTAGATCTTCACCTCGTTGAGGCTGGAGACCTGCATGGCCACTGCCCTGCCCGCCTCTTCCCGGGCGGAGAGGAAGCGGAAGACGCCGCGTTTCCGGCCCGCCGCTGCTTCCGCCCGGCGGCTGCGGGGTTGGGCCGCTCTCGCACGCGGTGGCCGGGGGTGGTTCTCGCCCCCTGTTCATGGGGAAGAAACAAATCCCCAGGAAAGCGAGCTTTGCCAGGGCCGCTGCTCCCCCCCGGAACAGCTCGGCTGCTGCCAGCTTCTCCGGGCCCTCAGAGAGCCCCTGTGCAGGAGGCTGCCGGGCGCGAAGCCCGCGAGGAGGGGTGCGTGAGGAGCGGGCCGCAGGGCCGGCCGTGCGTGAGGGGGTCTCTCTCCCTTCCTGGCAGGCAAGACCCCATCCTGTAACATCCAGACACGCGTGAGGTGGCGGTGCCGTTCTGGGCTGCTTAAATCTGGAGTCGCGCTGCCAGACCTGGAGGAGGGGGTTGATTTTTTTCTCACTTGACAGCAACCCGTGCCTGTTCCCTACGGAAGCAAGGGATCCGGGGTTTGGGTGGTCAGAGCTTTGCCTGCAAATGTGAAAAGACATATTTTTATTTCTTTGCAGTACTGCTGTTTAAACATGGATGGACATGCAGAAGCTGGACTGGTACTGCTTAAACTTAAAAGAACAACAGCAAGGGTAAACATAAAGTATATCCAACCTGTGTACTCCCTCAAAAAACAATCAAAATCAAGTATTTACCACAAGAATATAGAAGAGCTGTACAGGATGCAAATTGAAGCTGGGAAAGAAGGACATAGAACTCCTTGAAAGGGGCCAACGCAGGGCCACCAAGGTGATGAAGGGAGTGGAACACCTTCCTTATGAGGAAAGGCTGAGGGAGCTGGGGGCCTTTAGGTTGGAGAAGAGGAGACTGAGGGGAGACCTTACTCGTGTTTATAAATATGTAAAGGATGAGAGTCAGGAGGGTAGAGGCAGGCAGGCTCTTCTCCTGTGTGATTTAGTCTAGGTGATCCTGCTCTGGTGGGTGGGTTGGACTAGATCTTTCAAGGTCCCTTCCAACTCCTAACATTCTGTGATTCCGTGATTCAATTAAGTCTTATGTGTGGTATTCCCTGGATGATACAGTTCCAACAACGGTGATACCATCATTGTGACTAGAGAGGATTCTGTTCATATCAGAGGGCATTATAGCCAAGATCCATGGGAGATTAACACACCTAAATCCAGGTGCCTACATAGATGCTAAATGTCTTAAGTTTCCCTTTCAGAGAGCAAAGTCTTCACTTGCTTAAATGTAGGTTGTCTAGTGGCATTTGAGATGCTATATAGTATCCAGGACACCCAGATGGAGCTGACACAAGACATACAGAAAACCCATGCCCTTCTGCACGAGCTGGAGGCCAGGAGGGATATGCAAGGACATCTCAAGTGGCACTGGAAGCTCAGGCAGCTGAATTTCATCCCTACTAAGTGCAGCTAATGAAGCCTGAGGAGCAATGCGGTGTAGTAGCCACCAGGTGTCTTGTTCTGGGTGAGCTCAAGCATTTCTAGGTTCCGCTATCTAATTGCTTAGCCCAACACTGTCTTTTAATAGATATTTAAGACTGAATTCACTTCACACATAGAGGTCATGTGCCATTCGGGATGCTCGAAGAAATCCCAGGCATCTGCAGGGGGTTGGTTGGTGTGATCCAAGGTGTGCAGAAGACCGGTGTCATCCTGGAAAATCAGCTGAATCTCCAACAGGATGTTCCAGTGCACCTCAGAAGGCATTAAGCAGGATCAGGAGGACTGAACTCACAAAGAATTCCTGGAGGTCTGGAGCTCTGGAGATTCTTACAGTCTGTAAAGTTACATAACTTTCTTAAATTCAGTTCTGAATTTCAGAAATTCAGTGCTCGGGCCAAGTTGATAAATCTGAGCCTGGCCAGTCCTACATTTAAGGCTTCATAGAAAATCAGTGGGATCAACTAGAAAATCAGTGGTCAACTAGAATGTGGACTATTAACATCTCAATCCAGAGAATCTGAGAGCAGCCAAATCTGCATGCTACTCTTACTACAGAGATAAAGCAGTCAGGATCTGAATGATGCAGGAGAAGCTTTGACAAATCATTTTGCTTCCTATATATAATGAACCTTTGTTGTGTTTAGTAACGATATACGTTTAGATTTCCCATTCAGATGGATATAGGTGAGCAGGTGGGCGTACTGACTGCACATAGGAGTGATGCAGGATGCTTTCAGCCAAGAGCAAAGCATTTTCCTTGCTTTTTCTTTCTTTTCCTAGTGTCAGAATTTGCTGTGTGCGTTACCTGGTGACAGACATGATGGTGCAGTGTTCTGAAGCAATAGTTATAAGCACACTGAAGGTAACCTTTGCTGATTTTAATGATAACTAGACAGTGCCCCTTCAGTACATCCATACATGTAAGCATGGTTTGTCAGGAGTACTCACACTGAAACAACATTTCACGTCCAGTGTATAAAAGCAATTCATCAGGAAGGTCCTGCTGCACTTCTCTGTACAGAGACTGAATAATCAATATTCCAATATTCTTTAACGTAATTAAGAAATGGATGCACAGCTAAGCAATTATGATAAAGAATTAATTTGTGCACTAATCTAAGAGCACGCAGAAAAGTGTTTCCATTTAAATAATGTCCATTATTGAGTTATTTAGGAGTTCCTTTGTTGAAATATTTTAGACTATAAATACATTGCTGCAATAATAGTAAAATACAGAGGACTAGGAAATAGGATTTAAAAGATTCTTTCTAAGCAGAGGGGAAAAAAAGCCACACATTACTAGAAGACTAAACAGGTAATGAATATAATAGGTATATAAATTGTTTTATAGGCAGCTACAGGTCTGTAGTAGTTGCTGTTTAGCAAGCTTAAGACACAAGCTTTCCCGTTAATATCACTGTCATAATTGTCTAGGTAGTTAATTTTTATTATGTTAGAGAAATTTGCCTCGGGACATATTTCACGAAGGACATTTCAGTGCTTGTCATGACTGTTGGGAGGCTGAGCTTTGCTCCCTAGCGCGACATCTGAAGAAGCACCTGAACACAGAGAGAGGCAAAGTCGCAGAAGGGTTCACTGCACTGATGGATCAAAGGCAGCCGAGAGACACATGATGGTCATGAGGGAATTAGCCATCTTTCAGATCACAGGGCACAACGCACAGTCCCAGCCAGGGAAATGTCAGGGCAGACATGAGCTGTCATAGCTGTATCGCCACCAGAGCATGCAGCACACTCTCCGTATCCCCACGTGGCACGTGGGGCTGCATGCTCCTTCCTTCACCTTTGCTGCTGCTAAAATGTGCAATGGATGGAAAAGAAAATAATTTAGAAGTCACAGCAAAAACAGAAAATCTGCTATCAGAAAATATTCAGTAGGACATTGCTTAGGCATTAACATCACGTTTCCTTGATAATTTTCAATAATTAACTCAACAATAATTAACAAAATATTTTCCACTGTTATAAAAGTAACCAAAGCAGATTATTCTAAATGGAAAAAAAGAAACAGAAATATGACATTGCTGGGATAAAAAATTTAGGAAGGAAATAATATATACTGTAGAATCTAGAAATCCGACAGCCTTTCAGCTTGGGTTTTCCCTTCCTCACTGTAATATCCATGTGTAAGAAGCATCCCCAACAGCTAGTGCCACTACAGCAAGTAATATTTCTCATCTGTCAGCATCAGTATCAGATGCTGACATAACTCCAAATTTAAGAAGCTTATGGGAACGTAACATCTCTAAAATGAATTGTGCAAAGTATTTCTGTGGCTTGAGACCACAGCAGGGATCCAGTGTAAACTGTGTACTTGGTCTGAGATGGAAAAGAGCTGATGTACCTCTCAGACAGCTAGTCTGTGGGTAGAAATGTATGATGTACATACTCAGATGTCAGCTAATTCTGTTTAAATTATTAAAACATATAGTCTAAAGAAGCAACAAGAAAGAAGGGGAAGATTAGACAATAACCACTGTTCCTGTGAATGCTGTGTTCGGTTTTTTGCATGACTTCTGAAAAGTCCTTTGTTGGGGACTTGGGGACGCAGTGACTGAAAAGAACTAGAATAATCACAGTTATAAACACATAATGTTCATTAGCTTAGAAGGGAAAAGCAGTAAACCAAAGCAAGCAAGAAAAAGCCCAACAACCCACAAGCAAAACAACCCTTGGAGTGGTTATTTCAGCTACCAGTCTTCTCAGTATCTTTTTCTGGAGAGACTCTCCTCCACACATGTATTGCTATTTTATATATCACTAAAAACGTTAAAGAGAAGCAGAGCGAGGTGAATCCTTGGCAAATCTAAAGAGTCTACATGTTTAGACCCTAAGACCTTGACCTGTGTGTTAGCTACCTAAAGCATGGTTTAGATGTCACAGTCCAAGTGCAAGACTATGATTCTGGATGTTTTTCATCAGCTCCTTCTATCTAATGCTGGAGATACTTAAAGCCATTTAGGGATCTTGATTTAGGGTTCTTGGAGGTGTCACCACATCTGCTTCTATGCATGACCAGACCTTCCTGGTCCAGGCAGCTCAAACCCTGTCTATTTAGGGCAGATTATATGGGGGGCGGGGGGGGAGGAGGAGGAGGGAAGAGCATCCTTCTGATTAATTTCTTGTCAGGCTTCATTTACGTCTGGTACACAGAAACATGAGAAAAAGAATGCACTGTCTTTTGAAGAAAATTTACCACTGGCAACAGGAGGGATTGCCCAAGTGCTGCATGGCAGCATAGTGATTAGAGCACAGGACTGGGAAATGAGAACTGGATGCACCATGTACACTTCACACGTACTACCGAATGCTCCCGGGACCTTAAGCAAACGTAAAAACGACATAAGGCAAACCCAAGACTTGGTAAAGCCTGAAAGCCACAGCTGTGCTTTGCTAAGCAGCAGCACCTCCGGGAGAGGAAGCATTGCTGCCTTGCGGACTCCGGCACCGCTGGTGTATCGTTACATAAAGCACCCAGGGAAAGCCCAGAAACAACTTTCCTGAATGTTTTTTCATTCCAAAACCTTCAGCGTTTAATGAAAAGAAATGGCCTCGGCGTTATTTTTCCGAGTAAAAGCCAGTAAAAAGGTGAAAAGCTGCAAGCCGTAGCTGTCACCGGCGTCCCAGGCTCGGCCCTGCGCCGGGAGCGACCCCCGCTGCTTCGCACCCACCGCGGCTCTTTGGCTTGATTCTGCCTCTGCCTCCCGCCCGGTCGCCTGGCCTGCCCCCCGCCCCGCTCCGCTCCGCCCCGACCCTGCCCCGGCCGCCTCACCGAGCATGTCCGCGCCGCCCCGCCGGCAGCCGCGGCCGGGCTGGCAGCACGGGGCGGTGCGGGCAGGGAGCGGCAGCTCGCACAGGTAAGGCAGCGGGCAGCGTGTGTGTCTCCCCCCGCCCCGCCCCTGGACCCGCTCGCAGAGCCCGGCGGGTACCGGCAGCGCCCGCACCTCCGCCCTACTCGGCGATGCTCGGGCTCCCAGTGCGGCGGGAGGACCGGGCTCCGGGCAGCGGCCAGGCGCCGCGGGGGCACGTCGTGGGTGGGTGGGAGGCGAGTGTCCCTGCGCTCTCCCTGGGCGGCTCTGAGCAGCGTCTGCTGCTCGCTGTCCTGCGCCGGTGTGATCGGTTACCAGCGCTTCTCCGACTGTTAGATCGATTGTTCTGCTGATACCGTGTCTGTACAGCACGACTTGCCTTCCTCCAGCTCCCTCCTACCCAGCCTGGGAAGAGAAGCAGGAGAAAGCAATACTCCAGTCGGCCAGGGGCATCTCTTGGAGCCTGTACGTTCAGCAGAGGTCTTTTTACGTCGTGCTGTCACTTTTGCCTTCAAGTGTCCAAAAATTTGAGAGGCTGTATTTATCAAACAGAAATCCTTAATCACGGTTGGGTGGTTTAGTGAAGTCCCCGAACTCCACAGCGGAGACTGGACCTGCAGTGCAAAGGGGATGGAAGAGGCAAGGAGAGAAAAGGGGAGGAGGAAGCTTCTTTTCTTCATTCAGAAACTGGATGGATCAACCCTGAGAAAGGAGGAACATCAGTGCTCTTTCAGTGACATTCTGGAGGAGGGCATGTTCCATTTCAGGCTGAGACACAGGACTGACTCACTCTCCTTGTGTTTCTGAAAAAAACCCGAACATTAATCTGTTCTAACTTTTCTTAGGGAAGAGCCCATTTTGTACAGTGCTCGTTTAACCTCTTACCTGCTTTGTGTTTGTACAGTGACCAGGAGCAAAGGGAAAATCCTACATCATGTCAGAGTTCTGGCTAATTTCCGCCCCAGGAGATAAAACAAACCTGCAGGCATGGGAGAGAATGAACACGGTGACCGCTAAATCCAACCTGTCCAGCAACAGCAAATTCCATATTCCAGACTTAAAGGTAAATGAAGAAGGGGTTTGTGTATGGGCAATACAGCAGCGTTAGCCGGGGCTAAAGGCTTTTGGGATAAATGTGGGATTCACCTTTTGGGATAAGACGTGTTGTGTAGAAGATTGCCATTGGGGTGTGAGTTGCATTCAGTCAGCTGAAAATTAATCAGAGAGAAAAGAAGTCATTGTGCTTGGAGCTGACCTTTGCGTTGGAAGGATGAGGACTGACAGTGAGCGAGAGGAGTTAAATAACTAACCTGTTGCCTTCGGTGTTCCGTTTGCTCCCAGTCGTGAAAGTCATGCAGCACTGTACACCTTGGGTGGCTAATGCAGAGGGAGTAGCAGCTGAGTATCTACAGCCTGCCGACAGAAAACAGTGCCACAGTGCACATTGCTCTTTGGGAAGTGGATGTGTGTGTACATTCATCTACATTGTCCAGCTCCATATAATCATATAATTAGGAAGAGTAGTAATCCATCATTGTTATTAATATCTTTCCATTATTTAATCCTTATTTTATAAGATCTGTGCCTTATTTTCATTTCACTTGTGACTATGGAAAACCCAAATATGCTTCATTTAAGGTCAGTGGAGCTCCCGCAGATGTAGGACTTGGTTCTTTGGGGAATTGTCATCACCCATTACTTAAAGAAGCTACCCTACAGGATCTGGCTTTAATCCAAAAAGATTGTTAGTGCTTATAACTTGAGCTATTCCTATTACATAAGGATGCAAGTAAAAGTGGAGCATGGCCTGTTCTAAAGTAATAACCCACTGAACTGACACGTGAGCATTTCAGACTGGGAATGTTGCTTTTTGCATGTGCTCCCCAGCTTGGTATGATTTTTACCATCTGCAGGCCTTACCCAGCCGCTGTTGGTGTGTGTCTGCTAATGCTAAAGGAAATAAAGCCTTTGCAGTAGCTGAAGATGCAACCAGCTGATTAACATTCTGCAAATTGTTCTATGTAAAACTTGTTTCTTCTCCTTCAGCTTGACCCTTCATAATGTTGAGCTGGCAATGTGACAAGAAGAGGTTCAGCAGTATATTGCAATACCACACACACGGGATTATGACTGTGAGAGAGTCATGCAAAAAGCAGATGTTGGTCTGGTCTTGAGGAAATGGCTTTGCAAGAGGGTTAGTCTTCAGTGATGGCAAAGAGCGCAAAGAGAGACCCCCTTTTGAATAAGTGCTGCTCCCCTTGGCGCTCTCTCAGCACAATCAGTTCGGTTTATGTGTGTTGTGTGCGTTTCTAGTCACTATTTTATCATGTAAAAGACCAGGCTATGCTACTTGGTGATACGGGAATCAGAACAGGAAGGACGATGCTGGTGTGTAATCTGGAGATCATGCACGCTTTTTTCCTTTGTTGGAAAAGGCTTTTTGTGCCCTGGGTCTCGGGTAAAGGAATTGCTGTTCTTTTCCACCAAGTAAATAAAGTTGTGCCAACAGAAGCCTTAGACAGACTTGTGCATCTTTCACCTACTTCTCATCTTTTGCGCAGGTGGGGACACTGGATGCGCTTGTTGGTCTGTCAGATGAGTTGGGAAAACTCGATAGCTTTGCTGAAAGGTAAAATAGATCTTATTTACTACCTACAAATGAGAAACAGACGTTGTTTTTATGGGACGCTACGTCCTTGTGTTCACCTCAGTCTGACTCAGTTCAACCCAGTCTACAACTGGACTGAAGTGGATAGGCTTTGTTTAACCCTTGTGTTGATTGTCATGGAGTCATCACAAAGAAGGGACCATTCCTTTAAATGTGGATGGATTAAGTCTGTGCTAGTTTTGTCTGCACAGCACTCTGTTTCAGTGGCTGTTCTTCAAAGGAAAACTGCTAAAAAAGTTTCTTTCTTTTATAGAGAACATCATCCCACCCAAGCCAGAAACTGAAATTAATAAAACAAAGTTTGGAGGATATGAAGCCCTCCCTGATCTTATTTTCTCACAATATATTTCTTGAGCCTTCTGCCCCTTTTCAACCAGATTATAGGAGATCTAAGGAACAAGTTCCTCTGAAGTTCTTCTGGAGTTCTCCCTCTCAGACTTTTAAACTCCTTGAAAATCAGAATACTGACTCACATTGTATCAAACCTACTTACACAAAGACTCACAAGATCTCCTTGCTGGTCATTGCCAGATTGCCTTTTGGGCCAAGCTGACCCGGGTGTACAAAGAATAACAAGTATAGCAAGCTGAGAAAATGTCAGGTTGTGAGATACTTCCTGGCACAAAGTAGACTTTGTTGTTGAGGCAATGACAGTACAAGCTGCTAGGTTTTTTGTTTGGTTGGTTTTGGGGTTGTGGATTTTTTTGGTTTGGGGGTTGTTTTTTGTGTTACCTCTGAGGCTTTTTGCCTTTTTTTTTCCCCAGCCAGGGCTGATAAAGATTGACTTGTCTAAATATGCTTGATACTTTCATAGATTTTGTCTGGCAGTTGCAGACACATAGACACACCCATCGATCATATCTGTGCTAGGGAGTTTGGGTGAAAGGAAGTCTATTAGAAAACATTTCTCTGATTTTTTTTTTTTTTATCCTTTACTGGTGCAGGACTCTGTTAGGATGACTGCATTTGACCACTCTGGGTTGCACACAGCACTGATCTTTTTAGAATCGCAGAATATCTCGAGTTAGAAGGGACCAGTAAGGGTCATTGAGTCCAACCCCCTGCTCCTCACAGGACTACCTAAAACTAAACCATATTGGTTTTTAGGATTTTTACCAAGACAGAGCAATTTAATAATTAATTCATCAAGAAAACCTTCTCCATTGTGATCCTGCAAAAAACCCTGGCCTGTATTCTTTGTAAACACATTCAGGCCTCTGGTTCATACTGCAGAGATGCTTCATGAAGTGAGGATGTGGACAGATTTGGGGAGAAGCAGTGCCAATAGCTACCATCTGTTCTAATGGGAAGTGTCTCTAGTCAGGGCAGCAGATAGCCAAGCAACTGTGTGATCTGGCTTTGAGGGATGCCAAAAATGGTGCAGAACTGATTTTCAGAAGGGCTTAGCTAATTCCCAGCCTTGTGAGGAATTAGTACTTCTGGAACGCCACCTTTAGAATCCATGTAAGATCACAGAGGGTGATTTTAAGTGAAATGTCAGTGTGTCCTAGGCTTAGTCTCCTGTTACCTTGGTCTTGAGAACATGGTACTGATGCTTGTTCAAACTGACTGCCACTTTGTTCCACTAACTGCCCCTTTAATGCTGGTAATGACACTTAGCGTATGATGTGCTGTAGGGACTGAGCAAATGAGGCCCTTCCACCATAAGTTACTGAGGTAAGGACTCCTCTTTCTTTGTCTTATTTGCCTATCCAGCTAGCTAACCAAGAAGGAGCAACAAGTTTTAAAAGTAAGAAAAATATGCTATAAAATATGAAAAAAGCGTTAGAGTGATAGCAGAGAATAATCAACGCAAATCAAGTTCCACAAGGATGTACAGAAGCATTTAGCATTAAATAAATACACCAGGTTTTGAGCCTAAATTGTGATTCAAGGCTTTAAATGCCAAGCAATCACACTTTGCTGAAATAAATGGCATCCAGAGGGTTACAAGCCTGTTCAAATGACCCAAGGACTTACGTTCCTGCTCCTCTGAAACAGCTACCTGCTGAACTGTTGCTACACAAACAAACTACCCGTAAAGCCAGGCAGCACAAACCTGTCAGCGCTGCCTCCTGCCAGGACAGCAGAGAAGGGGCAAGAGTTTGCAGGATCTATTGTTTCCACATACTTTTATTATTTATTTACAGAGGGAGGCGGGGTGTTTTTCCATGTCGCCCTGTGGTAGCGTGGAGCGCTCCCTGGCTGACGATCCTCTCAGTCACTCTTAGCCGGGCGTTCTCCTGGGTCCTCGGTCAGTGGACCATTCCACAGTGGCTTCAGATTGCAGGGCTTCTGCTCCCCACTGTATTGTGGAGGTCTAGCTGGTAGCACCCTTTAATACACAATATCTTTTAAATTAAGAGTTTTAGAGGTTTTTGATTTGGTTTTTTTTTAAACGTAAGTTGGGATTCATCTCACCTAAAGGCAGAGGTTTAAGGGTTGGATGTGAAAGCTGCTCGCTGTGAGATGTCACTGTAGTCGATGTGGTGCTCTTCCAGGGGCCTGACTCCTCTCTCTTGCCTCAGCCATCAGTGGTGTGCTGGGTGTGTGTTCTGTCTCTGCACAGGGAATGTATCAGATGGGTGAATCCCGCTTGAATTTCATGGGATGCAAGACACAGAGACTAAGCCAGGACTAGAGAATATTTCTGTGGCCCAATGTTTATATACCTCCTGCTCGTATCCTGCCTGCAGGGACTCTGGGGCATATGGGCTGGAAGGGAGCCAAGCCTCACCTCCACTGCTGGGACTGTTGGATGCACGAGAGCACGTACCTGTCCTGCCATTCATACTTGTAGAGATACACCTAGAGCTGTCTCCCAGCTGCCAGGTTATCCCCCAGCTGCACTCAGCAGTAATGAAAGCAGCTCAGGCCCCTTGGAAAAGCTGCTGGTTTTTACACTTTCTTGTTGGTTGCTTTCTCTGTAATGTCCTTAGTCTCCTGCTATACAGTTCTTACCAACTAGGCTAGAGTCTTGTCTTGTTCTGAGTTCCTTTGGGCTCCCTGGGCGTTGTGAGTGAGCTGAAAATGAGCTGCATCTACAAGCTGAAGGCTGCAGAAGTGCTCAGCAAGGTCACAGCTGATGGGGAACTGCTGTGTGGAGCCTCCAACCTGCCCCACAGCCAGAGTGCAGGCACCACGCAGTGTTTTTCAGCAATGCTTAGCTTGCACTGGTGCAAGCCACACCTACGTGGCTGCAGCCAGAGGGTGGAAAACTGCACAGCCCTAAGAGGGCTGTGACCTACAGTGCAGTGGTGCAGGTTCCTACAGGCACTCTGAGCTGTGTCTGTCCAGGGTTGTGAGAAGAATGGTTTGGGTTGGAAGGGACCATCTAGTTCCCATCCCCTGCCATGGGCAGGGACACCCTCCACTAGCCCAGGTTGCCCAAAGCTCCATCCAACCTGGCCTTGGGCACTGCCAGGGATCCAGGGGCAGCCACAGCTTCTCTGGACAGCCTGTGCCAGGGCCTCACCACCCTCACAGGGAAGTTCTTCTTTATACTTCACCTAAACCTACCCTCTTTCAGTGTAAAACTGTCGCCCCTTGTCCTGTCACTATAGGCACTGGTAAAAAGTCTCTCCATCTTTCTTCTAAGCCCCCTTTATATATTGAAAGACCACATTAAGTTCTCATCCAAGCTGAACGGTCCCAAACAACAGGAATTCTGACTACTTCATTCTTGGCAGCATCAGCAATCTCAAGTTTTTCCTCCCCACCACAGAACCTTGCCAAAGATTCTGAGTTTCTTCACAGGAATGGAGACAGAGGGAATCTTTACTTTTGTAAATTACTGCTTTAAATGGCCCATATATGTGCTTTGCAGCACATCAAAGGAAACTTTTTTCTCTGATGCTCTTCTGGTATCTGTAGCTGGCTTGAAGTCCCTTTCCTGAACTCCTGAAAGCCACGGGATGTCTCAAGACACATTGTCTGAACACTGCAGGGGCCCATTCAGTCTCCAGCTCATCTGCAGCTGCAGTAGTCTCCCTCCATAAGGAAAGAAAGGGAGGAGCAGCCTGTCATTATGCTCCACTCCATGACACCATGCCAGGGATTATGTTCACTCCATGTCTCTGACAGGTTCATGATCAGGAAGTTACTTTTAGCTGTTCCTTTTTTTTTTTTTCTCAAGGTCAAATTCTGTGAATAATTCTGAGTGCAGAGGGATGCTAGAAGAACCAGAAAGGCTCATGGTCTGTAGGTGATAAGTACTTTGACTTGAGCCGGGGGATCTACTGCTGGAGGGACCTAATCAATCTGGTTTTTAAAATAAGCAGAGAATAAGTAACTGCAGAGACAATGTTCTCCAGGAGTGACTGTCTTCAATTCACTGCTCTGAATTGGGCAGAAGGAGGATTTGAATCTGGTTCTCCCCCACCTTAAAAGAGCCTTTTGTTCACCATGGTAAAGAGAGAGAGAGTCAGCTCAAGAAGAGCAGTAAGAAGGAAATTCTCCATGTCAAACAGGAGAACATTGTTGTTTTCCTCGAAGTACTTTGTAAGAACTGTATCTCAGCAAGCTGTAAGAGTTTATTTAGTATCCCATGGAATGATTTTCAGCCAGTGCTGTCTGTATGTAGCTTCCACCATGTATGTATGTTCCTCCATCACCATTAGAGTTTTAAGCATGGATTTCTTGCTTTCTGGTTTCTGCCATGAATCTTGATCTTTTGGAAGTTTAGAGCACTGGGGAGATATTATTATGTGTTTGTGGAGATCAGTGTACTTAGAATCAAGACTTCTAGTCCTGCAACATGCCACAGGTTGTTTATCATAATTTAAATTGCAAATTAACCTGCCTTGCTTCAGAAGTGTTCTGTTTGGGGATCACCATGTTTATCAGATCATTGTGACAACTGTTTTATATTCATTTTGTTTCTTCACTAACAAAGCTTCTCTTGTTACACCTAAGCATAATAAAGAAAATAGCCCAGTACATAGGAGAAGTTATGGAGGACTCAAAAGATAAAGTCCAGGAAAATCTTCTGGCCAATGGAGGTAGGTAAATATTTTAATGCATTGATGCTGCCTGTGTTGCTTCAGAACATGAACATGTGGCACGTTAGGACAACCATCATCAATCCTTTGTACAAACATATCTATCCCTCTCCCATTTTTCTTGAAGATAGCAGAAGCTTTATCCAGAATCAGCTTTGCTTCCAGGAGGGTGTTCAGTACTAGTTTCTAATACCAGAGCTGAGGAGGAAAGCAGGAGATGTCCTTCACTCCTAAAAAGAATGACCTAGTACCTTTCTGTGCCCTGTATGGGCTTGATCTCTTACAGCAGCTAAATCTCATTCTGCATGGTGGTATGACATCTGTCAGTTATCTGTTGGTGGTTTGCCTTCCCTCTCACAGTGCTGGGGTAGATCATGTTGGTAACTGGAATTCTGACATCACATGTGGATGGTGAAGCAGCGGCCCAAAACATGGAGCTGGGGCTGCACTCACACGGGATGTGTGTGTGCTACTCCTGCTAGAAGGATGTTCCCTCCAGGGATGTTCTGCCCTGGCAGCAGCTGTGTAGCAGAGAAAAAGGGCAGGCAGTGATGGCAGGGGCACTCCTGGCATGACAGAGGGCTGTGGGACCCCACTGCATTGCTGTGCACATCCTCCCTGAGGAGTCAATATGGTGGTTTTATAACCTCCCTGAACGAATTTCCCCACTTTATTATCTAGAACAGTACTCAGAGCCTGATGGCTCCTAGATTTCTGCATGCCTTGCTAGACCCTGAGTGAGTTTTGGAGCAAATTTCTCTCCTGAAGAAGTCCAGCGAAGTTGGATGTGTCACACACACCAGTTTCAGGCTTGTTGCGTGGCACTGATACCTGCCAGACACTGGCAGTGCCCACACCACCAGCCGTGGCCTGCCTGCAGCGCTCTACTGCAGCTCTGGATGGGTGAAGGATGGGGATGGAGTTCTTGTAGAAATGTCCTTCTGGCCTGAAGTGAGACTGATTTTGGCTGAGAGCAGCCGCTCAGCAAGTGCAGTAATCCCACTTCTTGTGTTTCAGGGCTAAAGGACAAAATGAAATGTCTAAAAAGTACGTAGAGAATTGACGACTGCAGTGTTGTGACAAGCATGCATTTGTGTGTGTTAGTGCTAGAGGCAAGTCTTGGTCTGGTTGTAGAGATACAGTGATCAGGTTACGATGGATTTCTCAAGTAACAAACTCGCAGCTTGATCACGATATCCCTATGACTTGAGAAACAACAGGCTTAACTTACTGCCTTTCTTTCCTCTTTCTACACCATTTTCCTTTCCTCTCAGCTCTGCATGAGTTACAATGGAAGGACGTGGAAATTACTTGTATGTGTTACTGATTTCTGCCCTCTGCCTGGACTCGATCATCCCAACAAATCATGTTAAACTCAGACATTAGCCTTCCCAAGATTATTGACTGCATCTTAAAAAACTGAGTCAGCTTTAGTATATGAGGAATCCCCTGACATGTTCCAGTGCCAGTCTTCATAAGCAGCAACTTCACTGGACAAATTCCTCCTCCTCTGCTTTCTGGTTAGCAAAAGGACCCTAAAGTTGAAGACTTCCTCGAGGTCGAGAAAGCAGAAACAAAATTGTAAGACATGATTTCTTGCTGCATGATCCTGTTTCAGACTATTGGCCTGTGCCAGCTTGAATTTGAAGTTACACCATACGGGTTTTCTGATTTTTAACTCAGTTGTGTATATTCCTGACAGCAGATTGGTCCTGAAAAAAGCAATGGCTGTGTGTCTAACAGTTGTTTGGTTAGATTAGTATGAAGAAAAATGCAAAGTGTCAGAAAATACAGCTCTTTTAGTGAACACACACATACTGCTTTCCAGTGGGCAACAGCTGGAAGCAGCCCCATGGAGAGGTCTCACAGGAGGAAATTCTGGGTTTTGAGTACTAAAGGGAATTTGAGTATCTCACAACAGCAAGGAATGCTTCCTTGCTTATGACAGAATAAAAAATGTGAAATGTAAGTGAAGCTTTTCTTCAAAGATTTGGACCAAATTCTCTTCAGTTTACAGTAACTTTCAACCCAAGTGAATGTTAAAATTTGGGAAGTGGTGGCACAACTCCATCCTTTGTAGTGAGCTCAAAACAAAGCAAAATGGGAAGCACAACAGTTCTGGAGAATTAAATGTTGTTGTGAAGGGAAAGTGTTTGGCATTGCCTCTTAGAGCTGGGTTATGAGTTATGAGAGGTTCAGTTATGAGAGGTTCAGGCCATGGGGCTTCTGGGCAGCTGTGAATGTGTTGGGGCAGGTCAGAGGCATCTCTCCGGGATGTGAAGTCTTTTAGAAGTGACTTGACAGGTTCCCTAAGTGAGGGGTGCTGTTGCAGGAGCAGCAGGGTGCTTGGGCTGCTTGGCATTTTAGTCTCAGCTGTGGTAATGTGTTCACAGTAGTTTTGTGCCACCCTCCAGATCAGGCTGCTTAACTGAACTGCGCCCCTGCCAGAGCCCTGCTGGGGAGTGAACTTGTAAGATGGGCTGAGAACTCCTGTTGTGCTAACTGCCTAACGTTTGAATTCTGCAGAGATTCAAGGAACCTGAAGATAGAGAGGGCATGTGTAGGTCTTCAGGGAACTTTTGTATCTCCTTGGCTACAAATAGGTTGGTGCCTGTCTTTAAAGAGCATGTGAATACGCTGTTCCCTCTGCACAGCCCAGTCATACTGTGCACTTTGCAGGTTTCATTCATGCTGAATTTAGCAAAACCTAAGACAGGAAGCATGGAAGAGGGACAGCAAGATGAAATCCTTGTATCGTGTACCCTGTGCTGAAAATGCTCAGTGATTTTTATTGCTTGAGTATTTTTGGCCTCCCTGCCTTCCTTCCCAGAGACCATGAGCAAGCACTGTCAGAGAACTGTGCTCAATGGAGCTGTGTGATAGCTCTCCCTGCCTTCTGCAGTTTTCCCCCCTTCCCACCCCCTCCCTGTGCAGGAGAATTTGCTGACTCCCCATCAGACCTCAGTGGGAAGGGTTGGATCTTGGCCTCGTGACTCCTGTCCACTGGATGTGGTTTTAGAAAGAGGGAGAGAACACTGTCATGCCAGCGGTCTCTGCCTCCCACGTGGTTTATGCCTTGCTAAGAAGCCTGTTTCCTTCTAGCATAAGACTTTCCATGCTTTGGAAATCTAATAGGGTAAACTGACTCTGTTGTGGGGTGAGAGAAGCCTGTGGAAAGGATATTCGGGTGTTCAGTGTCACACGAGACAGGGTGGTACCTTCAGCCTGGTAGTATGGCAGTTCCTCCACTTTTCACATTCCTGCTCATGCATCTTGGTTCATAATGTTTTCCCCACACCCTGTGAGTCCAGCCCCAAAGAAACTGCACTCAGACCTCACTGTGGGACTGAATTAACTCTCTGGACAAGGCAGCAAAGAGCACTGAGCAACCCCAGCATGCCCCTCCTTTTACTTGGCACCTTGAGCTAGTTTTGCTCCCCTTTTTCCCTGAGGATCTTCTCCATGTTTCCCCTCCTGGTGTGGAAGGAAGCCCACCCTGCAGGTGACAGTGCCTCTGGCCTCTTTGTCTAGACACTGAGCCCCAGCCTGCTGCCTTCCTCTAGCCCCCTAACCTGCAAGGGGATAGTCCAGCCCCACTGTCTGCGGTAGGACTTGTGACTTTATCCCATTCCATGAAGTTGTAGGGGTGTGTTTGGCACCCTAAGGGCTCTCAACACTCAGGCAAAACGCTGCCTGATTTAATGAGCTGCTGGGGAATTCCTTATTCAGTACTATCATGTACCTCAATGTTTCTAACATTAAGCAGCTTTGGTCTTCAGAGTATAACAGCATCATCCTGTTCTAGGAGCTGGGCGTTAAATGTGTCATCTCCCCTCAATTCTAGGAAGAAGCCATGGCTCCCCAAGGTCCGAGGGTGCCTTATTTGGGGGGGCTGCAAGCACAGGGTCTTGCTGTGAATTTCTGTTGTTCGATGCTGTGAACAGATTTATCCATTTAGAGAAATACTGTGTGGCTTTTTGTGAGATGGGGGTGCAAAGGCAATGGGGAGCTCCTCATCGCATCTGAATTGGTTTGACTTCTAGTGAGTGCATGGTAGAGAGTAACATCATCTACACTCTTAATATCTTTGATCAAACTCTTATCGACCCCAAGTATTACTGCTGGTCCTGGGCCAGTATTTTTTGTAGAGCTTTTGCTGGGGTTAAATGCGGGCCTGTTGCAGTAATCAAGGTGAGGCTGTTTCTACTGTGGAGAAGAATGGCTCCACATTGCTGTGTCCTGCTGATACAGCTTATTTTACAGTAGCACTTGTTCTATACTCTTAAGTGTCCTGCAGAAAAGATTTCTGCTCCAACTTCTAAGTTTGGGATGTATAGAAAGATCACCATATTGAGCACATGATCTGTGTAGATTTGATCTAGATCAGATTGCTATGAGGATTCAGAGGTGTGCTGCTGGTTTACTGCCATCTCGAATGTTAATCAAAGTTATGGCTGGGCTACAGCTGGGGACTACGACCCAGATGTTGCCATCTGGTAAGCTGTCTGTCTTAATGCATCTCTTTCTCTTTTCAGTTGATCTAATTAGCTACCTGACTCGGTTCGAGTGGGACATGGCCAAATATCCCATAAAGCAGCCGCTGAAGAATATATCGGAAGCATTGGCAAAGGTAACTTGTACTCCACAAATTAAAAAGATGTCAGCATAGGGAAGCATGGCTTTTGGCAGTTTTTGGTCCTTCCTCTCATGGCAGTCAGTGAGAACTTTGGTTTGGGCAGAACAGGCTCAGAAGCACACGCCTTGTACTGAAGCAGTTGGGATTGGTTTAATTTCTACTGTAATAATAATGATATATTATATTTAAACCTATCTAGCCTATAGGTATATGGCACTTTATCAGATTTGCTAGAGCACATTGCCATATTTTCTGCATTTGAATCCCCTTCATTGTAATGTTTTATAGACTGTTTTTTATGACTTATTCTCCATTTTGGAGTTCTTTTGTGGGATTGTCGGTACGACATTCAATCACATACATTGCAGGCTGCATTAAATGTTTACTGCCAGCCCATTCAGGAAGGCCCAATGCTTTGTACCATACAGGTAACAAAGGAATCCCTGAGCTTGCTCCTTAGGTTCAGCAGTAACACAGGGAGCAACAGCTAACTGCATCCGAGTTTGTGCAGGGGCCTTTGCATGGGGAGCTCTGGCACGGGCTCCGACAGCTCCCTCCTGGTGTTAAGGTGCAGAGGTGGCCAGAGAGGAGTGAGGACAACACCTCGAGCCCTGATTTGACTCCCTGTTTCTTTAACTTTGTTTTAGCAAGTGACTCAAATAGAATCAGACCTAAAGACCCGATCAGCTGCGTACAACAACATTAAAGGGAATTTGCAGAGCCTGGAGAAAAAGACCGTGTAAGTACAGCACCTGCCTGTTCACATCTGGGATGGTGCGGGCTGAGCTGCAGGCAGTGCCTGCTCACACCCCTCGCTGTGCTCTGGACCATGTGTGTGCTGGTGGGAACACGTTTTTCTGGCCTTGGGGCTCGTGTGGAGCATCTACAGACTAAGCAAAGCTGGGGAGGGAGCTGGTGTCAGCACGTCTCAGTCAGCTTGGAGAGACCACCGTTCCTAATAGGATTTTATTGGCAGTGTGAGCAGAGAGTCTTGGAAAGAGTCAAAACCAAATGCACTGTATTGTTCTGATGAGACCTTCAGGGAGTCAGAAATGAGATCAGCTGGGACAGCCAATGGATTCCTTTGCAGGACAGAGCTGTTTCCTACAGGAGCTCAGCAAATACTGTTCAGAAAGTCAGTTTTACAGTATTCCAGGCAAAGTCATCTGTTCTCCTTCCCCACTGTGACTACCTCACCAGCATCACACTTATATTGTTCTTTTCTTTGTTTCATTGTATTATCCCAGATAATGTTCTGTCAGGGCTTCCCAAGTCACAGAATCACACAATCGTAGGGGTTGGAAGGGACCTCGAGAGATCATCGGGTCCAACCCCCCTGCCAAAGCAGCTCCCTAGCACATATTGCACAGATAGGTGTCCAGACGTGTCTTGAATATCTCCAGAGAAGGAGACTCCACCACCTCCCTGGGCAGCCTGTCCCAGGGCTCTGTCACCCTCACTGTGTAAAAGTTCTTCCGCATGTTGGTGCGGAACTTCCTGTGCTCCAGTTTACAGCCATTGCCCCTTGTCCTGTCTCCACAGATGACTGAAAAGGGGTTGGCCAATTCCCCCTGCATCCCATACTTAAGATATTTATAAACATTAATTAGGTCCCCCCTCAATCTTCTTTTCTCCAGGCTGAACAGCCCCAGCTCACTCAGCCTTTCCTCATATGGGAGCTGTTCCAGGCCCTTAATCATCTTCGTGGCCCTTCTCTGGACTCTCTCCAGGAGATCCCTGTCTTTTTTATACCAGGGAGCCCAGAACTGGACACAATACTCCAGGTGGGGCCTGGCCAGGGCAGAGTAGAGGGGGAGGATCACCTCCTTAGACCTGCTGGCCACACTCTTCCTGATGCATCCCAGGATCCCATTGGCCCTCTTAGCCACCAGGGCACACTGCTGGCTCATAGCCAACTTGCCAGCCACCAGGACCCCCAGGTCCTTCTCCATAGAGCTCTTCTCCAGCAGGTCATCCCCCAGCCTGTACTGATACAGACGGTTATTCCTCCCCAGGTGCAAGACTTTACACTTGCTTTTATTAAACCTCATCTGGTTTCTCCCTGCCCAGCTTTCCAGCCTGTCCAGGTCTCGCTGGATGGCAGTGCAGTGTTCCTGCGTGTCAGCCACCCCTCCCAGCTTTGTATCATCAGTGTACTTGCTGAGGGTGGATGCTATTCCTTCATCAAGGTCATTGATGAAGATATTAAACAGGACTGGACCCAACACCGAGCCCTGGGGAACACCTCTAGTCACAGGCCTCCACTCAGATTTTGTTCCACTGATCACGACCCTCTGAGCCCGGTCCGACAGCCAGTTCTCAACCCACCTCACTGTCCACTCATCTATCCCATGATCTCTTAGATTTTCTATCAGGATGTCATGGGAGACAGTATCGAAAGCCTTGCTGAAGTCAAGGTAGATGACATCCACTGCTCTCCCTCCATCCACCCAGCCAGTGATGAGATCATAGAAGGCTATGAGATTGGTTGAGCACGATCTCCCCTTGGTGAATCCATGCTGACTACTCCTCATGACCTTCTTCTCTTCCAGTTGCTTGGTAATGGCATCCAGAACAAGCTGTTCCATAACCTTTCCAGGGACAGAAGTGAGGCTGACTGGCCTATAATTGTTAGGGTCCTCCTTCTTGCCCTTCTTGAAGACTGGAGTGATATTGGCTATCCTCCAATCCTCAGGTACTTCTCCTGTTCTCCAAGAGCTGTTGAAGATGATAGCAAGCGGCTCCGCAATCACTTCCGCCAGCTCCCTCAGCACACGTGGATGTATCCCATCCGGGCCCATGGATTTGTTTGCATTAATCCCTTTGAGCCGCTCCTGGACCACCCCTACCTCAACTAGAGGGAAGCTTTTCATTCCCCAAACACTCCTACTTTCATCCAGGATCTGCGGGTCCCGAGGGGCCTTTGGAGTGAGGACCGAGGCAAAGAAGGCATTCAGTATTTCCACCTTCTCATCATCACCCGATACCAGGACACCCGCCTCATTCATCAAGGGATCTACATCATCCCTGATCATCCTCTTAGTATTCACATATCTGAAAAAACTCTTTTTATTATCCTTTATATCCCTTGCCAGTTTCATCTCCAAGCGGGCTTTAGCCTTTCTAGTCGCATCCCTACAGGCCCTGACAACATCCCTATATTCCTCCCAGCTGCACAGACCCCGTTTCCATAGTTCATAAACCCTCTGCTTCCCTTTGAGTTTACACATTAGCTCCCTGCTCATCCACGCAGGTCTTCTGCCTCTCTTTCCCGATTTCTTACTCAAAGGGATGCACCTATCCTGTGCTTGGAAGAAGTGCTGTTTAAATGCTAGCCAGCTCTCACAGGCTCCCTTGCCTTCGAACAGCGTAGCCCACGGGATAGCTCCTAAAAGGTTGCGGAAGAGATCAAAGTTAGCTCTTCCAAAATTCAGGGTAGCTATCCTGCTTTTTGGCTTGCTTCTTCCACTCAGGATCTTGAACTGGATCATTTCGTGGTCGCTTTGTCCTAAGCTGCCCCCGACCTTCACCTCCCTGATGAGCCCGTCCTTGTTAGTAAGAACAAGGTCCAGCACCCACCCTCCCCTTGTAGGTTCCTGCACCATCTGTAGCAGGAAATTGTCCTCAACAAACTGCAGAAATTGCCTGGACTGCATACGACTGGCCGTATTGCTTGCCCAGCAAATATCTGGGTAGTTGAAGTCCCCCATAAGGACCAGGGCCTGGGATCTCGAGGCTACTTCTAGCTGCTCATAGAAAGCACTATCAACCCGCTCCTCTTGATCAGGGGGCCTATAGCACACACCTACAACAGTGTCACTCATACTAGCGTGACCCTTGATTCTCACCCACAAGCACTCAACTGATGGGTCATCTTTCCCCAGGTGGAGCTCAATACATTCAAGCTGCTCTCTAACATAAAGAGCAACTCCTCCACCTCGCCTCCCTAGCCTGTCCTTCCTGAAAAGCACATAGCCATCCATGACAGCGTGCCAGTCATCCAGGCTGTCCCACCATGTCTCTGTGATCACAATGAGATCATGGCCCTGTGACTGCACAAAGATCTCTAATTCTTCCTGCTTGTTTCCCATGCTACGTGCATTTGTATAAAGGCATTTTAGTGGGGCAGCAGGTGCAGGTATCCTCAGCAGATCACAGCGAGATTTCCGACAGGGGATGGGCAATAGTGGCTCCACTGAGGAGTCCTCAGGGCAATCCCCAGAATTTTCCCCACTATCACATGGAACAACATCCCCAAGTCCGTCACTGTGCTGCTGGCATTTACCTTCTTCCACCGCCAACTCACGTTGTGTCTCCCAAAGCCCATGCCTAACCCCAAGAGCCATCATAATATCCCCTCCCCACTTCCTAACTAGTTTAAAGCACGCTCAATGAGCCCTGCCATCTCCTGGGCAAGGATTCGCTTACCCCTATGGGACAGGTGAGCCCCATCAGCAGTCATCATGCCAGGAGCAGAGTACACCTTCCCTTGGTCAAAAAACCCGAAGTTCCTATGCCGGCACCAGCCTTTCAGCCACTCATTCAATAGATGGGTTCTCCTGACCTGCTCCAAACCTCTCCTCCCACTAGTAGGAATAGATGAGAATATTATTTGAGCTCCGCCCCCCTCAACAAATCGCCCTAGATCACGAAACTCCTTCTTGATAGCACGCAGGCTACACTTCATGATCGCATCCCTGCCTGCTTGAACAATCAGTAAAGGATAATAGTCAGAGGGTCTTACCAGCCCTGGGAGCCTTCTGGTAATATCACGGACCCTGGCTCCAGGGAGGCAGCACACCTCCCTTCGTGTAGGGTCTGGTCTACAAATGGGGCCCTCCGTCCCTCTGAGAAGGGAATCCCCGACCACAACTACCCTTCTCTCTTGCCTAACAGAGGCAGTCTCAAGGCGTGCAGACTTCTGCCTCACTCTAGGCTTTCGCTTCCTCTGAGGCAGAGGGGCTGCACTCATCCCTTCACATACCTCCTCCTCAACTTCCAGGGCCCCAAACCTGTTGCTTAGGGAAACCTGGGGGAGCGGGGTAGGTAGGCAGGGGGAGTGCCTACGATGGCAAGACCGGACTGTCTTCCAGCCTCTCCTCAACTTCGTATGCTCTTTACCTATGTCACTGCTGATACCTGGATTTTCTCCAGAGTACCACTGAGGAGAAGGGTAAATTCCAGTAAGTAGTAAATTCAGAGCAACGTAGATGTTGTGCAAGCTGTTACCCAACACATGCTTATGTGTTATCCTTTCTACTGAGTCCCCTTGCTCTGGGCACAGGACATGGGTATATCCTCGCCTTCCTGGCACTGCAACTCTAAAAAACAGCCTTTGCTCATGGGTGATGGGTCACAGGGACTGAAATCGAATTCCAGGATGGTTGGAGTTTTGTTCTGGAGCTAGAATGAGCATGTCTGGCACCAACTCTGCTGAATCCAACCAGAAACCACAGAAAAAACTTACTTCCAGGTGGTGGTTCAGAAGGACTTTGTCACAAAAAATCTGTACCTTGTGGAGACATGCTCAACATGGGGACTGCAGTGCCCAGGAGGGTCAGCAGAGCCATAGGACCGTTCCATCTTCCCCTCTCATGCCTCACCCCTGCCAGCCAGCACCACTGGCCTGGGCATCCAGCTCAGCATAGATGTCGTTTGACATGTTTGTCATGGGCCGTGTGCATGTGGATAATCATGGGCATGAGGGACAATGGGACATTAGCTCCCATTTCCCTTTTCTTGGCACCATTTATACTCCCAGCCCAATCCTGCAGCATCTCTCCAGCTCCCACATTAGCTTTAAGCACCTGGAGAGAGGCAGAAGTCCTGTGTGGAACATGAGCAGTGCCAGTCCTCCAGCAAGGCAACGAGGAAGAAGAACGGAGACCTTGTGGCCCACACCTATCTTCCTCTCACTGTCCCATCCACCTTTAAATGCTGTCATCTCTGATGTCTGCCAGTGCCAGCTAGCTTGGGTTGAGCAAACATCTAATGTTACTGGCCAGTTAATTAACATTTAGATTGGCACAGCAAATGTCAAACCAAAACCTACTGGTGGTTCTTCTTCCCCCCTGCCCAGTGACAGGGAGGGCAGCAGTTCTCTTCTCTGACACACCTAGTGCCTACCAGCCATGCTGGGCCAGCCCCAGCCATCTACACTCACTAGGTGTGTGGCACTAGAGGGATGTCCTGTGATCAGTGGGCTTAGGCTGGGAAGAGACCGGCTCACATAGGCCCCACTTTGCAAGCCTCTCAGCCCTTACTGTAGAAAAAGTAGCAGAAGAATGATGTCATTTCACATACAGGGCATTAACGAGCCTAGTGCTAGTCACCAGTGTTCTGCCATTACTATTAGTTGGGTTTTATTCTTTTTAGTTGCAGTAAAAAGAACTAAATGGTCATTTTCAAAGTGTAGACTTTAGTCACCTTCATGGCCACCTTCTACCCTCGTACACACTATTAGCAGCTATACCCACAGCCCAGTGTCTCCAGTGTGCTGCTCCTGCTAATGTTGTTTTTTGTCTTCTTTGGTGCAGGGGAAATCTGCTGACCCGGACCCTAGCAGACATTGTGCACAAAGAAGACTTTGTTCTCAATTCAGAGTATCTTATCACGCTGCTCGTCGTGGTGCCAAAGTAAGGCAGCAGGGTGTGCAGACGTGCTCAGTGCGCCGTTGGGTTTCAGGCCTGAGCTCTGGATCCAGGTGACACTGGTCAGGTTGGGCAGCTCACCAGCACCGTGGCTGGGGCACAGGGCAGACGGGAGCTGTTAGCAAAGAACGGTTTGTTGATGAGGATCAAAAGAAAGAGGCAAAGACTCTTTTTAGAGTTGTCAGGGCCTGGAACAGGCTGCTCAAGGAGGTGGTTGAGTCACCTTCCCTGGATGTGTTTAAAAATAGAGTAGATGAGGTACTTAGGAATATAGTTTAGCATAGGATGGGAATGGTTGGACTTGATGATCTTAAGGGTCTTTTCCAACCTTGTGATTCTGTGAAGACAGCTCCACACTCGCAGCAGGACAGAATTGGGATGTAGGTCTTAAATGGTTACAGAGGGGGTTCTCAAACAACCTGCTGGCAGGAACAGTACAAGGTTAAAAAAAAAGAGAGAAAATCAGATTCTTACTGGAGTTTAGCAACTTCCCAAAAGGAATTAGACGTGTTGAACTCACAAGGCTTCTGCTGGCCAAATATCTGTAAGCACCTGCACGTAGGATGACTGCCATCTCCATCAGTTGTGAAGTTATACAATGTCCTTCTCAGAAGCCTAGACAAAACTTTCCCCCCACCCCCAGCCCCACACATGCACCCCCCATTGTTTTTCCGTCTGTGAAAATCGCATCACACAAAGCTGTTGAGGTTATTATCTGTGCATTCCTTTAGATCCCCTTATGAACAGACTCCCTGCATTGCAAACTCTCACCACCCCTTTCTCCCAGTGCTGGCACTCGCCACGTCTGCAGCGTAGCCCCAGATTGCTCTGGGATTGCATATACTGCAGGTACCGCACCTACCCATGGACCAGGGCAGGCGTGCAGGGGTCCTGCACCATGGGATGCTGTGTGGCAGCCTGGAAGTGTGTGCCAAAAGCCACATCCCTCCCACCACTGGCTTCCTGCTCAGGGCTCTTCCTCATGCCGAGACCCAAGTGAGGGCTGAGGGTGCAGTGTTGAGGGAAACATCTCCCTAGCTGATGATTAGGAGAGGAAAGGATAGGAGAGGCTTAATGTGTCTTAATCACATAACCCAGCATGAAGAGCTCCAATGCTTCTACCCTAAGCCATTAGCTTAATTAACTGTACTTACCAACACATTTGCTTTCTACTATATAGGATTTATTTACTGTGCTTTATGTTGTGTTGCTCAAGGTCAAGCTATGTGCAGTGGCAGAAGACCTACGAGTCCCTCTCTGAGATGGTAGTGCCTCGCTCCACTAAGTAAGTGAGATTCCCAATGAAGGTCCCTGTTTGTTTTGGAGATCCTTGCTGCATTGCAGTCCCTCAAGTCGCTGGATCCTGGAAGGAATCACTTGTCTCACGCACAGGCTCCACGTTAACACATACATTTGCCCAATCTCATTCTCAATTGAAATCAGAAGTGACTCTGTTGAAGGGAAGTGCAGATGAAAGAAAAAATACCATCACTTTTTTTACAGTTATCCTGTTGTTCCCTTTTCCAGTGATCTCAGTTTTTCTACTTTCAACCAGGGCCTTTCCTTTGTGTGTTAAACAATTTGTTGCATAATCCGAGCGTAATTCAGACAGTGGCAGTCACATACGACTTCAGGGAAACCACTTCTTGCAAAGAACAAACACCATCTTTGCATCTTTAATTGCTTCCTGCTGTAGAATAGGATAATTCAGTGTTCTGGCATTTGCTAATTAAATTAACTTACCTTTCACCTGGAGTAGAAGATCCTTCCTAGGAATTAAATGCTCCACTGCGTAGCTCACACAGGCCAGGAGGTGCACTCCAGGGTACAAGAGGTGACAGTGTCATCACTGGAAATGGAAGCAGCAGAAAGCAGAGAGAAAGAAGAAAGCTCTGTGCTACTGCCTGTCTCAAAACCACAAGTGCATGGGAGGTAGGAAACGTTACCAGGAGACAGAGACCAGGCAGACTGTGCACATACTAGGATGGGTTCAGGAGCTTAACTCCTAAGAGCTTTTCACTGGATGTAGCCTGGCCAGTGCTAGTAAAGCCTTTGTTCCCTATTCCAGGCACAGCAGTGCTTGCAAAGCAGGGTGTGGGTCAGTATCATAAATGAAAAAAACCCTGCAAGAGAGGAAGGTACTAAGGCATGAGGGATTTGCCGTGTCAAATCCCAGCAGTGGATTTCCCTCCCACAGAATGATTGCTGAGGATGCAGAAGGAGGACTCTTCACAGTGACCCTATTTAGAAAAGTGATGGAAGACTTCAAGGCTAAAGCCAGGGAGAACAGGTAAGAAGCACTGTAAGAAGGCTCCCAAGCAGATGGTAAGGTGAGGCTTGTTCTGCATGCAGAGCTGATGAATCCATCACTTTTTTTAGGATTTTACTTTTTGGGCTGCTGCTGGCCCTAAAGCCGGGGAGAAGGCAGGGTGGGGAGGAGCTGTGGCAGCAGAGACACCTGTTCTTTAAGCACCAAACTGCAGATCCTAGAATTGTCCTTCCTGCTCTCATGCTGCTGACAGCAGGAAGCTTGTTTTCTGGGTGTGACTTCAGCTCCCACCCTCCACATGAACATTGAATGGCTAGCTGCTTGGAAATATCATGTAGCTGCTTCTCCAGAGGCAAAGCAAATAGCATGGGCTGTGGCTCAGGAGAACAACTGTCATTCAATTGCAGGTTCATGGTTCGAGAGTTTTATTTTGATGAGAAGGAACTGAAATGTGAGAAGGAAGAGCTGATGAAATTAGCTTCTGATAAGAAACAACAATATGTGAGTAGCACATCAAATTGGCGGCCCCTATGACAGCTGCTGCTACCAGTGTACCTGAGCTCCTCTCTCTCAGAAATGGCTCTGTGGTTCCAGCAGTCGTGTGAGCTCCCTTTAGCCCAGGAAACTGAGGTGTGGGACACACAGCACGGTTTGCCCAAGGTTGCCTGAGTTTCTGACAAAGTGGGAGCTACTACCAGGCTGCTTGAGCACCATCTCACAATACTGCTGTGTCTGTTCTCACAGGGCCCCTTACTGCGCTGGCTGAAAGTGAACTTCAGTGAAGCGTTCGTGGCTTGGATTCACGTGAAAGCCTTGAGAGTTTTTGTCGAATCCGTCCTGAGGTAGGTGGGTAAACATGCAGTGCCAGCAGATTCCTCTAGGCGTCCAAACGCACGGCTGTCTTCCTGGGGCAGCTCCTTCGCAGGAGGGAACATCCCTTACCTGCTCCAGAAGCTCACAGGAGACAGTACAGATGACCCCTGAAAGATGACATGGAGAGCTGGTGAAAACAGTTCTCTGGGGGCACTTAGAGGGAAATGGAAGAGAGACTAGTTGATGTTTTGTCTTAAAAATGGTTTTTGATGAGATGATCCCCAGAGGTCCCTTCGAACCCCTATCATTCTGTGATAAGGAGGCAGCACGCCATCACAGGGATTGTTTCTGGGATGCACAAGCAGCTGGCAGGGCAGGAGAGGGGCAGGAGGGGAAGGTGTGCCCAGGCCCAGCAGGTGACCTCATGTGCTTTTGTGCTCCAGGTACGGCCTCCCTGTGAATTTCCAAGCGATGCTGCTGCAGCCAAACAGGAAGTCTGTAAAACGCCTGAGAGATGTTCTGAATGTGGTCTTCAAGCACCTGGATGAAGTGGCAGCAGCAAGTATAATGGACGTACGTATGGGGACTGTGCCTGCACGTGCTGCAGCATGTCAGGGTTCAGCCAAATACACACTTTCACAGGGGTCAGAGCAAGCAACTCCACAGCTTGCAATGCTAGATCCCTGCCTGCAGCTCTAATCCCTCGATTAGGGTAACGGGCAGGCTGAGATTATGACAGAAATACACAGGGAGCACTTACATTTCCTGTTGAAGCATCTGATGTCTGCCCAATCATGTCAGCTCCTCTAGGGAAAAGGCTTCTACAAACATTCAGGTTGACACAAGCCAGGAAAAAGAATTTGGAGTAAGTGCTAGGACAGTGACACCTCCATCCCTTAGTCAGACTAAATACCTCAGCCTAGGCTTTCAGCAGGCAGCAGTACTTGCTTTCTCCCTCTCCATGTTGAGTGCACAAATTATTTGTGACAAATCCCTGGGCATTGAAACAGTCTAAAATCAGCACGTATGAGACGGCCAGTGCAGGAAGGGAGGAGAAATTGCTCTAGAGCAATGTGGTGATCAGTGGAGCAGAGTCTGACTGGAGGCCTGTGACTAGCGGTGTTCCCCAGGGCTCGGTGTTGGGTCCAGTCCTGTTTAATATCTTCATCGACGACCTTGATGAGGGAATAGCATCCACCCTCAGCAAGTGCTGATGATACAAAGCTGGGAGGGGTGGCTGACACGCAGGAACACTGCGCTGCCATCCAGTGAGACCTGGACAGGCTGGAAAGCTGGGCAGGGAGAAACCAGATGAGGTTTAATAAAAGCAAGTGTAAAGTCTTGCACCCAGGGAGGAATAACCATCTGTATCAGTACAGGCTGGGGGATGACCTGCTGGAGAAGAGCTCTGTGGAGAAGGACGTGGGGGTCCTGGTGGCTGGCAAGTTGGCTATGAGCCAGCAGTGTGCCCTGGTGGCTAAGAGGGCCAATGGGATCCTGGGATGCATCAGGAAGAGTGTGGCCAGCAGGTCTAAGGAGGTGATCCTCCCCCTCTACTCTGCCCTGGCCAGGCCCCACCTGGAGTATTGTGTCCAGTTCTGGGCTCCCTGGTATAAAAAAGACAGGGATCTCCTGGAGAGAGTCCAGAGAAGGGCTATGAAGATGATTAAGGGCCTGGAACATCTCCCCTATGAGGAAACGCTGAGTGAGCTGGGGCTGTTCAGCCTGGAGAAAAGAAGACTGAGGGGGGAACCTAATTAATGTTTATAAATATCTTAAGTATGGGATGCAGGGGGAATTGGCCAACCCCTTTTCAGTCATCTGTGTAGACAGGACAAGGGGCAATGGCTGTAAACTGGAGCACAGGAAGTTCCGCACCAACATGCGGAAGAACTTTTACACAGTGAGGGTGACAGAGCACTGGAATAGGCTGCCCAGGGAGGTGGTGGAGTCTCCTTCTCTGGAGATACTCAAGACTCGTCTGGACGCCTATCTGTGCAATATGAGCTAGGGAGCTGCTTTGGCAGGGGGGTTGGACCCGATGATCTCTCAAGGTCCCTTCTAACCCTTATGATTCTATGAAGGACACAAAAATGCTCTAATACACACTCAGAAAGTTGCAGCTGAGCCTGAATTCTCAACACTAACTGCATGAGGCAGCCTGAAAACACCAAGCAAACACCATATGCTCAGCAGTTAATTCCTCACCCCAAGCACATCAAATACAAAACCCCTTTCCAGCTGTGGAAGAGGAACACAAAAGCAATGCACTGTAGCTTGGAACCATGCAGCAGTTTGTTTACTGATACTCAAAGTACACTGTTCCCTTTTGCAGCCTGGCATGGACATCCCTGGTTTACAGCTGAGCAACCAAGAATACTATCCTTACGTCTACTTCAAGATTGACCTCAGTCTTCTAGACTGTAGTTAAAAGTGCTCAAGCTTCGTCTATTAAGTATCAAGACCCTGATGTTACAGGAAAAGAATCTTTAGCTGCTCAAATTACAGTGATAATTGTCTAAGATCTTCCTACCATTTCCAGTAACTTTTACAGTGGCTTCAATATAAGTATCTCTTGTTCATAGCTTTACAAAAAGATATTTCAGAGGCAGAAGGTACTATGGTAGTATTTATTTTTTTTGGTAAGTTACAAAGATGGAATATCTATTGGACTTGAAATAAAGCAATTTAAAAAGTGTGTGGTGGCTAATGGATCTCTAGATGTGCACAGTCCTGTTTTTCTAACAAAACTTAAAAACAAACAGAAAATTAGAAAGCATCAGAGCAAAACCCAAAGTTAATTTTAATTAAAAAAAAAAAAGCTTAAGAAATCCTCAAACTTGCTGTGGAGCTTATTGTAGCATGACTTACAGGCCCAAATACTCCCAAGTTTAGTTTTTGCCAAGACATTTCAGTAAGAAGAGTTACATTATCTCTCATCTGTCAGGAAGATTTAAAAGCCAGATCAGGTTTCCTGCAGCACATCAGCAGTCAAGGTGCAGTTGGCTACCAATGGTTCTTGCCCCACCTTTCTTAGGGATGAGGTACTGTCAGCCTTACTGGCACCAGATGACACCTATCCCTATTTCCTTGAAAGGAGGGGAAAGGCTCCATTCCATTATTCCTTACTTAGAAGAGCTGGTCGCTTCACTAGGCATGGAGAGCAACAAAATAATGGTATTTTTATTTATAAAAAGCAGCAGCAACCATCCCTGTTTCCCCTTCCAAGGAAATTGTAATTTCAAATGAAAATAATGCCAGATGGGGAGTGAAGAAACATTAGATCCAACTTGCTGGAGACAGCACTGTGGTGTTTCTCCATTAGCATCTGGAAATCTTCATGCCCTAACACAAGGATTAGCTTCACTGCTAATCCTGAGGAAAAGACCAAGAGCCCCTGATGTCTCCCACTGCAGCAGCCTCACTTCCATTATATTAATAATCTTACAAAGTCTGGCACAAAAAGAGAAAGCCCCTGAGAAAGAATAGGAAAAGGAAGACTAAAGAGCACTGAAACTAAGATTGTCTAATCAGGCTTTGGGCCAAACTGTTGAGACCATTCACAGCAACAGGGTGGTTAAGGACTCCCCTCTGCACCAGCCTCTGTCCTACAGGGTCATTTTTCAAGAGTCATCCAAAATAAGACAGCTTTTATCACGTGCACCTTTGTTACTCTATACAAGACTAACACTGTGTGTCAAAAATATTCTGGTTTATTCTTTAATTGAAACAGAAGCTGACCAAGTTCCAAAAAAAGTCACATTTAAAATTGGTTACGCTGACAGTCTCCAGTAACACTCAAACAGCACACTATCAACAAAACAAAACCCAAGATGTTCCAAAGAAATATCCATGTTGTCCTCAAAATATTTGTTACACAGAATACAATCAAGTTTACTGGTTATGACAATTCATAGAATTTCTGCAATGTTTTCTTGAGATGTGTACAGTTCACTGCTGCAGTGCATCAAATAGCACAGTGTGTTGTGTGCTACTTCTCCATTAAAAAGGCCACTGGAATATCCATCTGATTGTGAGCCAGGCTGCCAACTGCTGCACAAACTCTCTCAAGAAAAGAAAGTTTCCTGAAGGTGTCACAGCTCGTCTTTATTCCAGTCATCCAGATCCACATCACTGAGATCGATGTCATCTTCAACCGGCAGCTGTGGAAAGGGAAGGCTGTGAGCACATGTTTAGGAGTGCTTAGCCCTGGACATCACTGACTTTGGAAGGTGCTTGCTTCACCCTGAGAGTAAAGCCCCCACCTGTCACCTCTTCCATTCATAGATCTCAAAGCATACCAAGCACAGGACAAGTGGTTAGAGTTTAGACTAGAAGGTTGTTTTCTGCTAACACTACTTTAGATAAAGGCAGCTACAGATAAGCCATGTCAGCTACCATATTCTACATTGTAATTCCACCTGAAGTACAAAGGATTGTAGTAACTTTGGGGTTTTTATAGCAACATCAAACCCTAAGAACAAAACTTAATCACTGTGTTACTACAGAGGCTTTACCTTATCAAACTTTCTGACCTGAAGACTTTGATGGTAAGGTCAGCAGGTGTTCACATTACCACCTCCCTTACCAGCATGGGCAGTAACAGGTTCAGATTGCATCCCAACAGCTCAGCAGGAGCATCTCTGCAGTGTCAGGTGACAAATCTGGTGTTTGGTCTGGTGGCAGAATTTAGGTAACGGGAAACCACCACCAGAGCTTGCCACAAGCTCTGGAGAGCTAAACCTCTCACACTGCCAGTTCTTAGCTACTCTATCCAGTCACTGCTGACCCTAGAAAGCCATAGCAGAGAGATGGAGCACCTCTTACCTCACCATCTTTGCCATCCCAAGGTTCAACTGAATGAATTTTAGGGAACGCTCCACCACCCACAGGTGCTGTAGAGCCACGACCAACAGAGAGTTCCCTAGGAAAAACAAGTTTAATTAAAGAAGTGTCTTCACTCTCCATCCACATGGAATAGTGCTTGCTTCAGATAAAAGGAATTTAACTTTGCAATCTGCTTGCATCTCTCAAAGCACATCGGGTGTCTGGAAGCAAAGCTTTTCTAGTAGAGAAGCAGAAAATGAGAGAGCACCCTTAAAGCAACACTCTGAATTTACAATTGGATCCAAGGAAATAAACAGTGAGCTACACTGGTTTGTATTTCAGCAGTGCCCCTTGTAACACTGACAAGCAAACAGCCCCTTTTGTCTATCACTTGAGCATACAACTATTTTCTAAGTCACCCACAACTGTAACTTGAAGTCACTAGTGATTTCTTCAGTGGGCTCTAAGCCTCCATGGATTACAATGGGCACAATGAGGTAAAAAGCTGTGGCTTTGAGACAGCCCAACTTGCACTTGCTAGTTTAGGCTTTTTGAGCAAGCCTAACCTTAAAATCCTTAAGAGCTAATCCCCGGCATTCTTTCAGAGACAAAACAACAAAGTAAGCATAGACTCCACCTAGGGAGCAATGATTTTTATGCTCCTCTCAGTGCTTGATTCCTTACTTTCAGTCCCCACTGTTGAGACTGCCTATTAGATTACAAAAACTGCTGAGTTAACAGCCAGCTACACCAACTGTGATTGTACCACGTTCAGCTGAGCTGCGCTGCCTGGAAAAGTGTCAAGCAAATGACTCCAGCAAGTATTGCTCTGTAGTAAGACAACACCTAACCTATTATCTAATGCAATATAAGCTGTTCAGTTGGCTGCTATGTCCTGAAGCACCAGCCACCCTAATGAGGAGAGGCTTCCCTAAGATGGATTCTATAGGCTAAGAAAGTTTGCCATGTCTGAGAAAGGCAGACATTTCTCAAATGTGTATTACTACAGCCTTGCTAGTATTACTCCTCTTGCATCCAAATCCTGTATTTCACTCGATGGCCTGAGAACACTCACTTTTTGGCATTAAGAAGAAAGCCTGGTCACTTACACAGGTAGAGAACATTAGCACTGTTCCCACTGATGCAGCAAGAAAACAGTTCAATTAATGGCAAGCTGGGGAGAGGCTGTTGTACTTCCTTTGGCCATTCTGACTGCCCTTTGCCATTCTCCAAGCAAGACCATGGAAATAACACTGCTAATGCACACCCCTCAATGGCTGTTGCACACCTTATGGCAGCTGGTGCTTCACCTGGAAGCAAAACTTCCACTCTGACCATGCCTGAGCAACAGCTTAAGTTGCTCTGATTCAGTGCTGCTGCCTCCTGTCCTCCTCCCCACCTCCGTTCCCCATTCAATTCTCAGCACTGGCTCTTGCCCAGCTACGCAAGAGGTTACCCAAAAGCTGAGCAGAGCGCTACACCTTTTTGGATGGGTTGCTAGAGCTCCTCTGATTAGTTTATCATATGCCAGGGGAATGGGAAAGGGGAAGATAGAACCAGACCAGAAAGATGAAATGCAGCATACAGGAGAACCTCAAGAACGTCAGCAGCACCTGTCTAGGTTCCCAAACTGAGCACTTTCCATTCCTAATCAGAACGCACCATTTGAATTAAATATTATCGACTACCAAATCCCATTAGTCTCCTGGGTTACCAGAGAAACAATTTTTTCAAGATCAAAGCTCAGTTCTGTTTTCAAACCATTTTCAGGAGGCATGCTAAAGCTACCATTTAAGTCTAAATACCCCACTTCTTGAGTCTACCTTTTTGCAATAGGCAGAGACTGCTTTATCAGTTGCAAACCTCACTGAAATAATTCCCTTTCTTCAGTGAATAATCATCTTCTCTTAATGTGAGAGTCTTGTCTAATCCAACAGGGCCTGATTTTGGTTTAGAGAAACACTTAAGCCACTTAAAGATGTCATACCTGAGAAACTCATTAATCCCTTGCTCACTGAATGATCCTTTCAGAAGGGCAAATTTCATCTTCCGAGCATTAACAGCTGCCATTGCTGGATACCCAAAGCCTCCGATCCCCAAAGAGCTCTCGAGATCCGACTGAGCACCTGCTTCTGTCCACAGCCACCTTAAGGATAGGAAATAATTAGGATAAGCACTACAATCATAATCATCACACACATCCTGCAACCCTGTAGAGTTCAAGCTGGGCTCTGAGCTTCGCTGGCAGTTACGGCTGTCATGGAGGTCAGCAGGGAGCAGCAGAGTGCTGATCTCCAGCCCCCGAACAGGACCTCTGGGCCAGCCCATGCTCACAGCCACTGAAAGCTGGATCAGAAGAGAAGCCAGGGAAGCGTCCAGAGGAAAACACCCACAAGCGTTTGTTCCTGTGGGTAATCGCTGCACTTGGCCTACATTAAGTGAGGTTTAAGATGGCCCAAGTCCCAGATCTAAACACAAAGGACTGCTCAAATACCTCTGTAGAGGATTTCTGGCTGAAGACTGCAAGAGTAGTATTTCCCTCACTGGTCAGGTCTCAGTTCCTCTAACCCTTCAGTAGCCTCATGAGGAACCTCTGGAATTGCCCAATCTTGGTATTTCCATGCTTTCATGGCATTTTGCCCCCTTTTCACAGAAGTCAGTGTGTCAGAACAACTATCACTTCTCAGAGATCCTAACCTCTTCTAACTTGAGAAGAGGAAGGCAATGCTTGCTGGCCTGCTTCTTTGAGAAGATGCAATTTGTTAGACAACTGCAATTTTTTTCAGAATTGTCCTGAATGGTAGTATGACTTCTGAAAAGTAGAGACAATCTGATCTCATTCACACTTTGATATCACTTGTAAACACAAGATTTGAGGTGGATGAAACAAGCAAGCAAGTTAGCCACAGGATTCCCTACCCAGTACAGCTCATGAAATACCACGATACATTGTCCTGAACAAGGAACAACTCTTGTCTGCAGACATATCACTACCACGGAAATTCTACCCTGTTACCTCTAAGAATGCTCACATCTTTTCCAAGAAAAATAGTATACAGTGACACTTACCCCCACATTTTCTTTTTGTATTTTTCAGCCATTCTTAACATGACATCCAGGTAAGAATTCCTCCCTGAAGCTCCTGTTTGTTAGGCAGAATTGGACAAGTTAAAAACACACAACTACATAAAGTGACAAATTCATACAGAAATCTGCTTGTGGGTGTATCTACCTGTGTCGAGAATATGAGGGAGGACAGAGATGATGCAGAGCTGATGAGCATCACAGGTACTCTTCAGAACATCTTCACTAATTATCTAGGAGAAAGCAGCAGAAAGCCAGTAAGAGCATGGCTTGGTTACCCAGCATTTCACTCCTCTTCTCTACATCAGTGATCTCCAAACTTTGAGTATGCACTGCTACCAGTAAAAACATTTCTAAGTACACAGCCCTGATATATGTGTATAATTACACCCACACATACTGCTGTACTAACACTACGTACAGCGGAAGGCATACAGAGAACAGGCATTTCTGAATGATGAAATCAGTTTTACAATATCCTTTAAATTTATTAACAGTACAATTTTTTCTTCCTGCACCCCAATGGATTGTCCCAAAAGTGGGGAACATGCAAGATGACTGATTATCATTTCAATCTACCAACATCAAGCTGAAACCAGAAGTCACCATATAGAGTAGAGTTT
Source organism: Porphyrio hochstetteri (assembly GCA_020800305.1). Lineage (NCBI taxonomy): Eukaryota > Metazoa > Chordata > Aves > Gruiformes > Rallidae > Porphyrio > Porphyrio hochstetteri. The sequence goes on from CM036907.1 coordinate 110,413,056, forward strand.
TTTAGACAAAAAACAAGATTAGTCATCATGCAACTTCTAATGGACAGCTTACAAGTGACAACACCCTGCCCTCTTCTTTCAAGAGGAAAAAGATAAGAGTACAGAACCCAAACTTCTCAAGAGAAGATTCAGGCTACCTGGCCCCTGTCAGTGCCTTGGCAGTATCATTCTGATCATCTTTCAGTGAACAAGTTCACAGTAAAAAACAAAAAGTATCAAGCAACAGCTGAATTATCAGGCTTGATAATTCATGTCCTCCTTGACATTCTGCTGCAAAACAGCATGCAAGCAGCACACTTAGGTTGCTTTATTTACAATGAATATAGTAAAAACTGCTGCTAGGATATGGTGGAGAAGCAGTCTGAGAAACTGATGTAGAGGTACCTCCAGGAGCTCAGGTGGTGGGGCATTATCAGAAAACAGATCCAGAGCACGAGCAGTGATATCAGATCTAGTTCTGCCACCATCATAATCAACAGGGTCTTCTCCTTTCTGGAAGATTTTAATTGTGGGAAATCCACGAATCTGCAAGACAAGTTTAAGCCATTAGCTCAAATCTGAGTATTAATGGAGGAAGTTATCTGCTACTCTGATGGGTTCTAGATTAAGAGAAAGGGATGCAATTTAACATGATACACGTATCAAGTCTCAGAACACATAAAGATTCAACTGCACCCAATTTTATAGCTTCCTACTTACCCAACAACTCAAAACAAGGCTAACATACACTGAAACTCTGTTTCACACTCAGGCCTGCTGCTGATTCACCTCAGTTTAGAGGCACCAAGCACTGCAGGCTTAAGAATCAAGACTAACTTAACTCACTGTACTTTGAGACATTAGCTTCCCAATTTGCCTGTGGGGAGACAGCACTGTGCCTACATGGCAACAAATGGACCGTAAGCTCCCTCTGCTGCACTTCCAGTAAAACCTGCTCAGTCTTCCTCCTGACTTACAGGGCAGCATAGCAGCACACTAAATCCACATACTCTACTATTGAAGAGTATCAGTTCATTTTGGGCCCACAGAACAGCTGATCTGGGCAGCTAAATTGTTGGAGTGATCCCTGGCTCTAAGATGGGTGTTCTGAAGATGCCCAGCCAGCATATAGTCATTAGAGAGACACCTCTGATTTCAAATGATAAAACTATAAGAGACTTTATGGAAATAAACAGCCTGTTTCATCAGAAACAATCAGATTCATTCATTCCCTCCTCAATCAGTTCATTAATATTTTTATTGACATTCAGAGATGAATTGTGGAAGTGGTATGTGTTGCTTAAGTATCTGGGCTAAAAGCAACATTGAGCAGTACCAGATTAAGCAACAGTTTAGAAAGCATTAAGAGGAAAATTTACTCTGCTGCTTTAGTCACGGACTAAGTGAACTCAGTATTTGTGGATCTTTAAGAGACATTTTATAAGGGTGATCAATAGGCTGAGGGAGTGACAGCTGCATTATACCAAAGGATGGTAAAGGGGAGGGGTGGTTAAGGAGGTTGCACTGAATAGCAAGGTTCCCAAGTATGGTGTAAATGGTATGGAATAAGGGGTGGAGAATGTGCTGGTTTTGGCTGGGGTAGAGTTAATTTTCTTCATAGCAGTTGGCATGGGGCTGTGGTTTGAATTTGTGCTGAGTCAGGGATGTTTTCATTACAGCTGAGCAGTGCTTACACAGAGCCAAGGCCTTTTCTGCTTCTCACCCCACCCTCGACTGGGCTGTGGGTACACAAAGAGTTGGGAGGGGACACAGCTGGGACAGCTGATCCCAACTGACCAAAGGGATATTCCATAACACATAACATCATGCTCAGCACATAAATCTGGGGGAAGAAGGTGGGGGATGGATGTTCTGAGTGATGCTGTTTGTCTTCTCAAGTCACCATTAGGCATGACGAGAGCCCTGCTTTCCTGGGGATGGCTGAACACCCGCCTGTCCATGGGAAGTGGTGAGTGAAATCCTTTGCTTTGCTTGTGTGCAGCTTTTAGTTTACCTATTGTCTTTATTTCAACCCACAAGTTCTCTCACTTAATCCTTCAATTCTCTCTTTGTGGGGCTTAGCTGCTGGCTGAGGCTAAACCACAACAGTGACTGCTAGAGGTGGAAAAGCACTTGTAACCACTGCAGAGCACACTCACCCCATATCGGCTTGCCAGCATCTGATTGACAGTTGCATCTACTGCAGCCAGCTTTACTTTTCCCTTTGTTTGTTCCTTCACCTCTGTGGCAGCAGCTGCCCATTCTGGCTCCAAGCTGAAAAACAGAGTACAAGTGCTCTTCAGCTCTCTTAGAGCTACCAGAAGCATAGCACTTCCCAACGTTTTGTAGCATACTCTACTCCAGAAAAAAACCCAACTTTCTGCAGATAATGACAGCTAGGAGAGTAATTTCAAATGAGACTGAAGTCCTGCATCTGGAGGAATGAAAAGGTTAATGTAATTTCTGGATCTTACTTCCACTGGTAACAGGTAATTTTACTGGTAAGGAAGAGCACAGCCAGAGCAGCACCAAGGCACCCCGAGATGGAGAAGCCCTTACAGGTTTATTAGAACACCTTACTGAAAACCCCACTTTTGATGGAAGGTCCCCTTTAGAGAATTAAGGTTACTTCTTAAAAACAAGCACTCATGGGAACTGAGTTGTCAAAGAAAAACCTCATTTACTTTTTGCAGTGCCCACACCATGGGGCATAAAACTCCACCATCCACACATCATCGCTATGTAGGACGTTCTTATCAAAGCTGTCATCAGTCAGCTCAATCACATCCTTCTTATCTCCACCTCCACTCTCTCGGCCCTGTAAGAAACAGACAGACCCTCACGTTAGTAACCAAGATTGGTCTCCCACACAAGCCACCTCCTACATGTCATGCTGTACCAAACGGTCATTATGTGAATGAGATACAAAACAGACACTGTTAGGTCATACAACTTTCCTGTTTTAGAACCAACAATACACACAGCTTACTCCCACAGCACTTCCAACAAACAGCAAGTAAACCTTCTCTTAAAAAACCCCAAAACAAGCAGCATAAACTGACTAACCAAGACAATGTGGGAACACTTCCCCAGCTCTTCATGCTCTGATCTGTTCAAGAGCAAAGTGCTCTCCAACCCCCCCACCCCACTGTGCTCTGGTTTCCAAGCAAAACAGAACACATGAGAGTGTAACAGACACCACAGGGTGCAGCCCACCCAGGTTTTCTATCTGGACAACCTGAGAATGTTGGAGTGTACTTACTCAGTGATTTAGAAACAGCAGTAGGAGCCAGAAGCTTTTCAATTTACCCTCAGGGTGAAAGCTGGCAAAACAACTCAGAAGCACACTACCAAATTAAAAAAACTCACCCACCTACCTTAGATTAGAACTAGGCAGATGGCACCTCAATGAGCCAGAGAATGGGGCTAACAGGGACTTCAACATGCAAAGGGAAATGCAAAGTCTTGCACCTGGGGATGAATAACCCCATGCACCAGTACATGCACTAACTGGAAAGCAGCTTTTCAGAGAGGAACCTGAGGTGGACAAGGTGAACACGAGCCAGAAAAACACCACTGTGGCAGAGGCAGCCAACAGCTTCCTGAGCTGCTTTAAGGAGAGAGCTGCCAGCAGGTGTGGGGAGGCAATCTTTCTGCTCAGCACTACGTAAAACAACTGGAGTGCTGGGTCCAGTTCTGGGCTGCCCAGCATGAGGGGCATGCACACACTGAAGCAAGTCCAGCCAACGGGAAAAGCTGATTAAGGACTTCAAGCATCTGACATTCAATGAGAGGTTAAAGCTGGGATTGCTCAGCTGGAGAGAAGGCTCACTTGGAATCCTATTCATGTCTAAACACCTGAGTGGAGTAAAGAAAACAAAGACTCTTCTCTCCAGTGCCCAGCAACAGGACAAAAAAGTGTCAGCTGAAATTTAATTGAAACAGGAGAAAACTTTTCTTCTGTGAGGGTGGTCAAATACTGGAACAGGTTGCCCAAAGAATGCAGTCTGTGCAGTCTCAGTCCTTGGAGAGACATACAATTTCATGGGAAAAAGCTCTGAGAAATCTGCTCTAGCTGACCCCTACACTAGAGAGGGGGCTAGACTAGACAACCTCCAGAGGTCCCTTCCAACTTCAACAGAGCAAGGAGCACAAGCCCTTATCTCCAGTGCAGGACAGCCTCTAGTTGAAAACAAACCCACACACTCCCCCAAATACCTGTTTCCCAGAACTATATCCTCCACTTCTGCCACTAAGACGGTCTTTCACCAGGGACCGAAGAGCACTTAGAGCAGCATCGACAATGGCATCACTTGTCCTGCCACCTGCAAAGCAGCAAAACACAGCTTAAAGCCTCAAAAGGACAGTTTAAAGTAGCCTCTGACTTAACCTCCACCAACTACAAACTGCAGGGAGGACTGTACACCCACACTAAGACATGTACAATTCAGTCAAGTCCCACCCACGTGTGCCTCAGTTACTACAAGCAACAGACAGGAAGGAAAGACTACACAAGACAGCATTAATGGCTACCATAACTACTCATTCAGGGAAGCTTACACACAACACATGTAAGAGCAGCACAATTACCCTGATAATCCTCTGCTTTGTTTTTGTTGGCTCCAAATATCTTGATAGTTGGAAACCCTCTGACTCCATACTGTCCACCCAAGGACTGATGCTTATCTGCATCTACTGCACCTACTTTCACTACACCCTGTGGAAATAAAAATAAAAACTAAGACAAGACTTCTACAGTGGTTTACCACAGTTAATATTCTGTGCATGCCAGAGAGAAAGAGAGAGTTATTAGGAGGGTAAGAAAACAGTCACCAAAAGAGAGATGCTTTCTCTTGACAAACTAAGTTTTCAGTTGTTTGATACTGTATTAGTTTGGGGTTTTTTTTTTTTATAAAGAGGAATATATTTTACACAGGCAGGAGTTCAGCAAATCATTACATGACCAGGCTTTCTGTAATTAAAAAATACTCATCACCAACAGCTTACAAAGCTGTGTTCATACGTTCAGCTCATGCTGTTCTTGTACTTCAGGGGCAGGTGACAGTACAGCAAGATGAGAGAAATGTGCTATTTTGAGGGATGACTGGATTCTCATGTCTTCTGGTGCTGTGAAAAGCAGCCCTGAAAACAGTAATGGGAATTCACAGGGACAGAGCTGGCCTCCTTCTACAATTCAATGTCTTCCTTTAAAAAAGAAAAACCCACAAAGAGTCCTGACTAAGTGCCTCTGACTGGCCACTTCTCAGACAGGAGAAGTGATACAGTTTTGGGGACCAAGCCCTACCTCCATGTTCCCAAGCAAAGATGACAAACAGCCAAACTCTCCTCAATCTACAGCCACAAGCACATGTCAAAGGTTAAACTTACTTTTAATGCTGTTGCTGCTTTCTTCCATTCAGGGGTTAGCCTTTGACAGTGACCACACCTTTTAGAAAAAAAACAGAACAGTAACTGACATTCAGATCTGGTAACTCTGACCTATTTCACGAAGTATAGAACAGCCTTGTTGGGTTTGCAATTACAGAGCAGCCACTTGCAGCAAGCTGCTCAAGACTTAAGGTCTACTCATGAAGAGATGAGGAGGCTATGCCACAACATCACATCATGACTCAAACTTCTGAAGAAAAGCCCCCTCTACACGTATTACCTAAGTGCATGCTGCCCCCTACCCTCCAACCAAAAGCTACCTGGCTTTCTTAAAACATGGGCAAACACGAGCACCAAAATCCAGAATCTGCACACCAGTCTGCTGGCTTCAAGCTGAAACAGACCTGTGACAAGGCCTAGAACAGAGTTATTGTAGAGGTAACTTCTTAACTAGCAGCAATGTGTGGCATAGCATCTCCTGGAGGTGTCTGGGAGGAAGAGACCAACAATTGACTGGAGACTGGTGTATAATCACATCAACACAAGTATGCAGAAGAGGAGCTGCCAGTTTACAGATACCTGTTCTGCACTTTGCTGTCATTACTCTATAAAGCTTCCTGCTGCAAGGACAGCAAGCTTTCCCCTAAACCCCGCAGTCCTGACACAGTCACACTGTTACAGTAAAAGGCCCCTTTCTTCAGAATGTGGAATTTTGGATGGCAATATACTAGAAGATTTATGCCAAGGTGGAATATACACTGGACATGAGGACAATGACAGATACAGGTGCTAAATTAAGATGCACAAAGGCAGCATTTCTCAATGGAAAACTGGGAATTCTAAACGCGAATTCAGATCTGTGATTTCACATCAGTACCAAGTTCAGAGACAGAAGCAAGGGGCCTTCTCACCTACTGCACTTTGACCAGTCATTTTTAATACTAATTTCAGTAGAAGAGATGAAGTACCAAAATACTTATTAAAATGTTAATAGAATACCAGATCATAAGGGACCTCAAGGATCATCTGGTCCAACTTTTCTTGCAAAACCACAGTCTAAATAAGATGGCCCCAGCACCCTGTCCAGGCAAATCTGAGTGTCCAGTGTTGTGGAATCCACTACTTCCACAGAGAGATTATTCCAATGACTGATTGTTCTCATTGTGAAAATTTTCCTCTTGCATCCAATCATGATCTCACCAGAAGTAACTTGTGCCCATTACACCTCGTCTTTTCACATGACCACAGTTCCTACCTTCTTCCCCCGGTGAGGCTGTTTAAAACAGGAATCCCAACTACAGTTATTTCACTAGTCACGAAACCATTACACCAATAACTGTACTGCCAGCAACTGAACGGAACCCTGGACTGTTCAGCACCGAATTTGCATGTTTCTGCTCCATGATACGGAGAAGCAAGTATGCAGCTGTAATTCTTACCATGGGGCATAGAACTCCACAAGCCATAGGCTCTCACTCTGAATGACTTCCTTGTTGAAGTTAGTTGGTGTTAGCTCTATCACATCATCACTGGCTGAATACAAACCGTTAACTGCCAGGAATAACGTGCAGCTCACTGTGCCTAGAACAAAAAGCAAAGCAATTAGCAATTCTGCAGAACATTTACCATTCTCCTGTTGGCATGGCCAAATCATCTCCCCACCCCCTGCAAATCGGCAGGGAAAAAAAGGAAAAAAGGTTATTCCAGTTTGACCAGAAAAAAAAAAAAAGAGGAAGTTAAGGCAAAAATTACCTGCTTCCCACCCTCACAGAAATCATGATTCCATAGAATGATGCAGTATATTTTCTGTGCCTAGAGCTATCTGGAGCTATGCCATTCTTGCTCTGGTACTTCAACGAGCGTTCTGCCAAAGCTGTTACCCTAACTACTATTGGTACAAGACCCCGCAATCAGCTACTTTTTATTTCAGTTTCTTCTCATAACAGCTCCTAAGCCAACTGCCCACATCTTGCACAGCAGGCTTTCAAACACATCCTTCATAGGATCATTTAATGCAGGACTGTTTCAACTACTCTTAGTGCTGTTACATTGATTTTAGGACCAGTACTTGATGTACTGGTAGCATAAGGAGCTCCTCCATATTCTTGTTCATGAGGAACATGGTCTACCATTGATTTCTCGCTAGCAACAGACTGGAGAACACCAGCTAACAGCTCTGGTTAACAAATACAGCACTCCTAGAATGCTAAAAAAAGTATTAGAGAAAATTGCTTTCTTTTAGAAAAGGCTTCATACTTCTCGATCATAGAATGGTTAGGGTTGGAAGAGACCTTAAAGATGATCAAGTTCCAATCCCCCTGCCATGGGGGGGACACACACCTCTCACTAGACCAGGCTGCTGAGGCCCCAAGGATATTATTGCTTGAGACTCTACATACACATAAAACCTTGTAATCCTTCCTTCTACCAAGTCAGAGATTGAAAAATGACTCAATAGATGACAAGCATCTCTAACCAAATCCAATTAACAAAAGACTTTTATTAATCTGCAAAAGCCTGGGCTCAGACACAGAAGTTGTAACTAGGCAAAAAATAATTTGCTTCACTGCAAGTGGTTAGTAACTTCAATAGGGAGCTGCACATTCTCTCAAGACTGACCATGTGAGGAAGATACAGTTCAGTGATGCAGAAACTCTACAGCACATGGTACAGACTGCACAGCAACACCTATGCTTTGTCAGTTCTGCACGAGAAAAACCAGCTTCATTAAACCTATTCTGCAGGTGAGAGAAACTGAAAGAAACATCTCCCAGATTGCTCCCCCCTCCACCCCAACCACACACCCCCCATGTCCATTTCAACGCTCCCCCCACTGGCTTTTTCTAGCCCTGAGACACAACTGCTTTCTTTTGGTGTGATCCTTCCAACACCATATTTACACATTAGAATGGTTGCCTCCTTTTACTATGCTCACACACAAGCAACACTTCATCAGCACTGGTCAACTGACTTCAAAGGCAATCTGTGGCTGTCACAGCATGTTACAGTGACCTACACTACCAGCTGCCACTGAGGCAGAGTAAGAAAACAAGGATGCAAAAAGCTACTTGAATGCTATAGCAACTCTCAAGAGAGAAACCCTTCTCTAGATGGAATGAGACCATTACATTGAAATCAGCATATTTTGGCATCATCTAAAGATATCTGGGGCAAAATATTTTTAGAAGCTGAACAGAATTCACTCAGCCATTTCTGTCACTTCAGATAGAGAAGTCCTCTATGCAAAAACACCTGCTGAAAAGGCCTCAAAATATGGCAAAATTCCCCTAATCAAGTAGCACTGCATGATTTTTTTTTAAACTATGACTCATGAACTGGTGGCAGAGTTTTCCTTTCTGAAATATTCAGGGCTTAATTAATCTGCAGCAAATAAAACTATCATTTTTCTACAAGCATCTAAACCAAAAAAATGCAAAACTGCCCTTAATATTACGGCAACACCCCCTCCTCCAGCCACAGACAGACAGCCTGATTTCAAGAGTTGTTTTCAAGCATAAGTAAACCACACAGACAGGAGCACTGTCAAACCAAGGCAGCTCCATGCCGGCATTACCCGCCCTCATGTAAAAACCAAGTGGCAACGCCGTAGAGCTGTAAGGACACGCTTGCTACAGAGTAACCACGGTGATTCCGTGAAGTTCCTCCTGAAGCCACGCAGGCCTGCCGCCGCGGAGCCGGGCGTGCTGAACGGGGCCGCCCAACGCCGGGCGAGGGCCGTTCCCTTCCGCCCCTTTTGCGGGGGCACCCGCACCTCGGCACCTCTAGAATGGGGTCCGGGAGGGCTGCCGCGCCCATTCGGCGCCGAAGATCCGGCAGCAGGGGGAGAGGAGCGCAATTCCCCACGGGCGCCGCCTTCAGTCATTACGTTCTTACCGCCCCGCTAGCGCCAGCCGCAGGCCGGGGCAGCCAGGCAAGCAAGACATCACAGCTAACCGCCGATCGGAGCGGGGCCAGCTTACTGCCGGGGGAAGAGATAAGCACCCCTCTACATTTTCGCTTGCCGCTGGGATCTTTAGGCGTTCGGGAAACCCACCGAGCAGGCGGGGCAAGCACGCCTCTGCCCCCCGCCGCAGGCAGCACGCCGGCTCAGACAGGCGCTGCCCGAAACGCGACTCGCGGTGCCCTTCCCCGATCGGAGAGTTATCCGGAGAGCGGCCCGCACAGCCTAGAGCCCCCGCCCCTCCCCGAGAGGAAAAGACGGCACGGCGGCTCCGCGCCCGGCCGCAGCGGACTAGCGGCCTGCCTGCCAGCCCACCTGCCTGCCAGCCGCGGCGCCCAGCCCCCTCCCGCCACGGCGGGCCCACACCCCTTGCGGGGCCCGAAGAGGGGAAAGCCGCGGGGCACCCGGCGGCGGCACCACCACCTCCCCTCCTTCCCCCCGGCCGCCCCGCAGCTCCTACCCCACCAGAGTCGGCCCGCAGCATGCACCCCCATGGCTGCTCCCCGCTCTCCCGACCGCCGCTACTAGAGCCTGCGCGCCCCGCCCCCGGCCCACGCGCCGCGCGTTCCCTGCCGTGGCCGCCGGCCATTGGCGGCGCTGGCGCTCGCGCACTGGTGTAGCCAATGGGAGGCGGCCGCGCCAGTCGCTGCGGGGCGCTGGTGGCTGAGGGAGGCTCGAAGGGGCGGAGGGTGGGTGGGTGGTTGGGTCCCGGAGCTGCTGAGGGTAGGAGCGGGGCAGAGGTGTGTCTGATGGGCGGTGCTAGCAGGCTGCTCCCCTCCGCCGCTTCCCGGAAAACACGCTCTCGACCCGCTTCTCCGCCTTGGCAGGGAAGGCCGAGTGCCCCTGCCCGCCTTACGGCTCTGGGGGCTGCCAGGCCGGGGGCTGCAACGCGCGCAGGCCCGTGTACTGCCCTGCTGGGAGCCCGAGCTTCTCCAAGTGCAAACTAGAGCTTGACAGTGTAACTCGTGTCACTGCGAAAAGCGGGACTGGCACCTACCTTTGGGGAAAAAAATAAATAAAAATGAGAAGCTTGCATGTAGGAGTAGAAATCAGACTAGCTGCATCCGCTCTCGGCCAAGGCAATGAAAGGAGGGAGGTAGGACGGAGGTAGGGCTGGTGCGTGCTCATACAAGTAAAAACCTGGGTAACCTGTTTGCATCTAACAGAGATGTGGAAATGTTGGGTCCGTCAGCACAAAAGGTATATGGCTATTTTGTATGAAAAGCCAGTGCCCCAGCTCAAAAGTTTTGGAAACAACTGATTCAAAAAGCTGCCTGTTCCCCCTGACCCTCAGTGACTGCACATTGCAGGAGGGTACAGGAGCCCCGGACTGTGGTGTTGGTGGGCATAGATCCAGACAAAGGCTTTTGCAGAGCTAGGATTCAATGACTGGGCAGTGATTTTTTGGTGTAGCAGTCATAGCTGGGTTTAATGTACCATTGAAATTGAAATTTTCAGCAGTTGGATCTGAAATGGTCTGAATTGCACCCCCATCCACACACCCAGTACTTCATGCTCAGAAGTACCACTCTTCTGTACCATTTAGTCCTGCTTTTTAAAAGTATGAAATTGTTAGCGTGGTAGTGACAACAGGCAGCCACCTTCACACTGAGGTTGTTTTAGAAATGGAGGAATGGGGATGCATGAAATAAAGATTTTAATTAATGGCTAGAAAATATTGACACCTTGGCATTTCCATCCATTAAAGGTCATTGCACTGAGCAGGAAGGTTCCAGTTTGTGGCAATTCCTACTTCTTTAGATTAAACACACCTTGCCTTTTACTTTCTGACTCCTAAAGCAAACATGAGCTGCTCTGCACACTGTCTTTCCCAAGGGAATGAGTATTTCTTTTATGTTTCTTTTATGTTCCACCAGTATAACTGCACTAGTGAGCAGTTAGCATGACATTAGCTCCAGGTAAAATCCTCAAACCCAGGAATAATCAAAGGATAGTTTTATGGTATGTACACTGGCAGAGAAAAATCGGTAATGTTAGAGAGGTTGCTGATAGAAAGAGCTGCATGGTGGTAGTGTATTTTATTTTTCATCAGTGTCATGCAATAGTAAGTTGAATGGTTATGCTTAACATTTCTATAGCGCCAAGAATAACGTATTAAAGTACTTACTGCTGAATGGGAAGCTTTTAATGCTGATACTTACTGACTCAGTAAATTCCCAGTAAGTTTCTACAGGAAACGATTCTACACCAGGAGCTATTCAACATTTTTATGTGTGTTCTGGAAATACACATAAGATAGTGCTGATAAAACCTGCACCAACACAAATATTAGTAAAGCAATAAGTAACAATGAAGATAGGGCAATGATACCGGGTATTTGATAAATGAGCTGCATTCAGACAAAATGCATTAAGGGTTTTAATGAGATTGCAGGGGCCTTTACTATCTCAGTGAAGACAGTACTTGAATGGAGTCTCTGCAAGAGATTTAGGTGCTGTTCTCCATTGCAGCATGAACTTCTGCAATATTATTGGCAAAAGTCCTCATGTGACTCATGGCTACATAAAAAGGGGGGTAATGAAAAGACACTTTTATGCAGCAGTTTGTGAGACGAGTTATTGAGCTTGTATTTGAAAACAAAGGTAATTGCAGGGACAGGATTAGACGAGTCTTGGCAGATCTCTGAGGTCAGCACGCTGTCACAGCAGAGATCAGTCTGTGCATCAGTCTGTGAGAGAGACCTCTTGGATACATGCAGGGGAGACAGCTGACACAACACTTGAAATCAGTTACCAGAGAAAGGAAATGCAGTGTTTGAATAACACATGTACAGAACAGACACCAGAAAGATTAATGCTGTAAATGTAAGGAAGATTCTTGTATTCTAGGGATTTTGCCTGGTTCCTGTCCTGGCACATGAGTAGGGGGAGTATGACATACAGGGATTTGGGATTTGGAGGTTCTGGGCCCTTCCTAGCTCCAAGGCTGAGACATGGTGGAGTGTTCTGGAATGCAGTTCACAGTAAAGCAAGCTTTGCCTGAAGGAGCGTTGTTCATTTGTGTTATTACCATGCATTTAACCTTAGTGGCCTGTAATCAGCAGAAAGCAGCGAGCAGAAACTTTTACTGGAGGTGGAAAAAACAGGGAAAGTCTTAGGCCTAGCAAAAAGAGATGGGGATAAGGATTGATCCCCAGAACAAGTGGTTTGTTTCCAGCTGAGGGGAGCCAGCTGCTGTGCAATTTCAGAAGGACGGATGGATGGATGGATGGATAGATGGAGTTTAAGACTAGCTATTTTCTGCTTAATGAGGTTTATTATCTGTTTGGGATGAGACTGGGGTGAAGGTTTGGAAGCGGCAAGAAAGCCCTTTGCTGACACATGACCAAGAGGAGGAGGAGGAAGATGGAGGCAGCAAAATTTTTGAGAAGCTTTCACTAATTGGCAGGTGTAGCCCTACAAATACTTCAAGCTCCAGCATCTGCTGTTCAGAGATGCAGCAGGACAGAGATGACCACTGGCAAATTCAGTGCATTTTGCTAACTGATGTTATTGTCAGTGACCGTAATTAACGTGACAGCATGTTTGTTTAATCACCCTAACCCTCCTGTCATGTTATGGGGGACACTATACAGCAGTTCATCCCCAGTCCTTTTTTCAGTTCCCAGGATTCAGGACACGAGCTCACTTTGTCACTTACATATTGAGGGATGGCACGGGCGGTCTGCCCAGCTCTTGCAAACCTGCCCTGTGCCAGAAGGGAATCCCATTGGAAACTTACTTGGGAAGGGGTGATGAGCACTAGAACTCCCACAGCAACTTGCCTGGATACATGGCCATCATATGGCCATCCCAGCTCCAGACACGACTTAGGACACGCTCTCCCAGGCTGAGCGCTGGCTGAGGGACTTTGGTCACCTGCAAATCAGCTTGGCAGGCAGTAATGCTGCTCAGTTACAGCATGCCTGGGGGCTGCAGTGCACAAGGTGTACACCTAATACCTACCACACCTGTCAATTTTGAAGTGCTCTCTGAGGAGCACTGAAGTACCAAAACCTTGTCACACAAACCAAATACAGGAACCTTTCTGTTGATATCATCAGGTTTGGACCCTATTTGCCTTGATCGATGTGAGGGCATCACAAGAAGGAGGATGTTTCATGGGAGCTCTGTCGCCAGACTTCAAGGTTATCCTACACCAGATATGATTTAGCCTTTTCCCCACCAGAGCTGGAATCAACCAAAAAGGCATTGAAAACCTGTTAGTTTTAGATGCACTTCCTCTGACCTGATTGCAATGCTTCCCTTTGCCACATCACGTGGTACATCAATTATTCTTTATGTGTTACAGCAGAAGGGATTGTGTTTTCCAGTGTCAGATATTTCCTTTCTGAGGTTATATGCTGATGACAAATGAGCTGGGTAGCAAATGACACACTGCCATCCTGACTTTTAGTAGCTTAAGATGCCACAGACTGAAGCCTCAGGTTTCAGCTGCAAAAGGAAAACTCTCAGTAAAGATCTTGGTTCGTGAGGATGCCTCTGTGCTCACTGGAAACTTGTGAGCAGCAAGGGAGCAGGTAATGCAGGATGAGATCTCTCAGATCAGATACCAGGAGATCGAAGAGGGTACAACCCTTCTATATTGCAAATGCCTTATGGGAGGAAGAGGATTACAGAAGATGCAGTTTGCAATATCAGAGGAAGGAAAGCTTTTAAAATTCAACTAGTTAATACATAAGAGAGAGAGAGTTTCCAAAATTTGTCCAGAGGAGTGCCTGATGAAAACGCTTCCAGTGCCCACAGTTCCAAACAGGGAATAAGAATGGAATGGAAAAAAACCCAAATTCTTGTTTTGCAGGAAAAAAAATAATGGAGGTACTTCTGAGTCCATTTCTTCTCTGTTTTCTTCAGCTTGACCAAACTACTTGCAAACACAGCAAGTCTCAAACCTCTGAGCTTCAAGTATCTAACAGGGCTTGGCAGCACAGAAACAGCTTTTCCACCAGCCACAGCAACATGTTTAACAGCATCCTGACAGATACACCAGGCCGCTCAGGATAAAAAGAAATACACAAAAACTTTTCAACTAAACCAGCAAGTTTTTCATGAAATAATGTGATGCTTGGTGAGGACATCATACCCCAGAGCACAGGACCCTTTAGGAGTACCTGCAGGTGATTACTGTTTCTGCACTTGGGCCTCACTTCTGTGCTATACATGGAAGTTCAGTTTCTTCATGAATCTCAGGGTTGACTAAATCATGTATGATTGTATGGAAAACTGGCCTGTCACTCTGCCAGTCACGTTGGGATTGTCAAGAAAAAACAAGTATCGTCACTACCGAATGTTATGGAAGCCCAGTAAACCTCGATTTTCAGTTTAATGGCTGGGCTATTGTATTTAGTCCTTGTGTCAAGAAGGAAAATCTGTTTTAATAAAGGAAGCGCAACTATCATTCTTTAGGAGAAACAGATTTGAGTGTACCACATATAGGTTCACCTGTTGTATAGAAGGGCCTTGGCGTTCACTGTGAATTCCTGTGAGCACAGTGTGTTCCACCTTAGTGAGGAGAATTGAATTCCCACTTATCCAGAGGATGAACCAGGGTAAACATTTCAGCCAAGGAAAATATCAACAGGGGAAATTCTGTTTAGATGTCACAAAAACATTTTTCACTTTACAAGTGACTGGACCACTGGAGCACAGGGATCATAGAACCATAGAATCATTAAGGTTGGAAAAGGAAAACTGTCCCCCTACCACCTATATTACCAACTAAACCATGTCCCTAAGTATCTCATCCAACCTTTCCTTGAACACCCCAAGGGACGGTGACCCCACCACCTCCCTGGGCAACCTGTTCCAATGCCCACCCACTCTTCCTGAGAAGAATTTTCTCCTAATTTCTAACCTGAACCTCCCCTGGCACACCTTGCAGCCAGCCCCTCTAGTCCTATTGCTACTTATCTGCGAGAAGACGCTGACCCTCAGCTCACCACAACCTCCTTACAGGTAGTTGTAGAGAGCAGTAAGGTCTCCCCTGAGCCTTCTCTTCTTCAGGCTAAACATCCCCAGTTCCCTAAGCCGCTTCTCATAAGACTTGTGTTCCAGCCCCTTCCCCAGCTTCATTGCCCTTCTCTGGACACACTCCAGGGCCTCGATGTCTTTCTTGTAGTGAGTGGCCCAAAATTGAATGCAGTATTTGAGGTGTGGCCTCACCAGAGCTGAGTGCAGGGGGTGATCACCTCTCTGGTCCTGCTGACTACACTATTCCTGACACAAGCCAGGATGCCGTTGGCCTGTCTGGCCCCCTGGGCACGCTGCTGGCTCATGTTCAGGCAAGTGTCAACCAACACCCCCAGATCCTTTTCCTCTGTACAGCTTTCCAGCCCCTCTGCCCCAAGCCTGTAGCGTTGCCTGGGGTTGTTATGACCAAAGTGCAGGACCCAACACTTTGCCAGGTTGAACTTCACTTATTGGAGCCTCCATCCATGGAGGCATTCAAAACTCAGCTGAATATGACCCTGAGCAACCAGACCTAACTTTGCCTCTGAAGATCACCTCCGGTTGTCCTGCCTAACCCTGGGAAGACCCATCCCTGCCATCTGCCCTGTGCAGTAATCACGATATTACTAGTGTAGGTAAAGTTTTCTCTTTTTTTTGGTTTTTTTTTTGCATGTCAGACTGTGTTTCTGTGAGAGGCTTTCTGGTGAGGTAAGCTTTTACCATGTGAGGGCTTTTGCTTAATAGCTGTGTGTGGGCTTGCACAGCTAATCACTGTAACTGTGGTAGACGAGCGCTGCATGTGCATGCACAGCACTGCTAAGACCACTTAGCATCTCCTTTGACTTAGTAAAGTCAAAGCAACAGCCCATTGACAAGCTGAGAGCCTGTACCACAGACCTGAGTTAAAACTCTGGTCAGATGGTATGCGAGGAAATGTAAATGAGTTTCTCAAACATCTCACATGCAGCTCATGAGTCTGCCCCAGCTTCCCCTCTCGGTGTCTTGCTTCATAAGTTATTAAATATAGGAACCTTGTTCCTTTAGCTCTTCTGGGCGTACCGGTTCTGTTCTGCCCCTGAACAGGAGAGTTCACCTTCATCCCCGATAAACACGTCTCATAAGGCCAGCCTGGCTTTACTTCTGTTACTGTGGGGCTTTCGGAAGGGTTGATTTTAAAGGCTAATATAGAAGAGTAAAGTATTGGCTGGAACAAGACTAACTGAAAGCAGGTATCAGGGGAGTTGAAGAATACACCAAGAGAAGCTGTAAAAAGAAGAGGAAAATACCAAAGGTGGCCATGAAGGAGAGCATCTCAGAGGCTTTATAGACATGGATCTTTACTTGTTTGCTTGTGTCAGGCAGGAGGAAGCCCCGTCTGGCTGGAAGGGGGAGCCTGCACACCCAGACAGCTCCAGCCATACCAGGGACCCTGGGGTGCTGGCTCCTGGGGCAGGGAGCTGCAGCCCCGTCCTGCTCCTCTCCTTTCCCCTTGGCCAGGCCCGGCTGGCAGTACACTTCACCAGAGTATTTCTGTGCTGTGGCAGGCTGTATTTTCAGTTGGCCAGCAGACCGTGTGTTTGCTGTGATTGACTGCTCTGCCTTATCTTGTCCTGAAGGCACAGGCTTTTCCACATGCTTCATCTGCTGTGCTGGCTGGAATGCATACAGGGCATGATAAAAGGAGATAAAAGATAGTGAAGGGAAATTCAGCCTCGAAAAAATGGTATCAGCACTGAACTGTGTGAAACATTGTTTTGAAAGCATAGCCTGAATATTGGCCATTGGGCTGTAGACAGTACAGGCAACATTGCAGTAAAATAGAAACATGTCTAGTTAGGACCAGGATCAAGAACTCAAGGAAAGAAGAACATCAATGAGATCCACAGGCAATGTTATTCTGGAAGGAACTAAATACAAAGAAACAGATCAAATATCTATGGAAACCATCAGTGAGATTGGGTCTGGGAACTGGAGGCCAATCTCCCTGGGAGACTGGCTTGAACCTCTGAGCCATCAAAGCCTAGAAATACCTGGAGGTATAATCCTGCAAGCCATGGCAAGTTTTCCCTGGATGCAATGGAGGATAGTTTTGTTCACTTCTGGTGAGCAGCAAACATAAAGCGGTAAAGAAACTACATGGAGTGAAAAAGCTGAGCTAGTTCCTTCCCCTATGTGACTCCAGGAGGACTAGATGTGACTCAGATGAAGAATAAGTTATTTAAAATTGTCATTTATGGCTTCATTTGCAAAATCATTGATACATGACAGAAAAATATGGTGGTAATAAGCTGTTCTGTGTAACCCTGTGACATTTAACTACAGTAAAAGTGAAGGAGTTAGTTAATTTCTAAGTGGCATGGAGACAGTAGATAGGGAGCACCTGCTAATTGTGTAATACAAAAACTAGAGCTAGTCATTAAGAAACAACAAATGAAAATAAGAGGTGTTTAATGCAACAAGAAAAACGCAGATACTTTTTCCTATGGGTAGTCAAATTATTGCACTCCTTGCTGCAGGGCATTTTGAATGGTAAAATGTTAAAATGGATTAGAAAAGTGACTAGACAAAGTCGTGGAAAGAAAAACCACTCATGGCTGGTTGGCCACAAACCCTCTCTTGGATAGGGGCTGAGATTCTGTTGGGAATATCTATTTATTTGTTGTTGCTAGCTTTTTCTGGGATACAGAGCTGGATGACTTGTTGGTCTGATTTTATGTAGCTGTTTTATGTTATCAAATGCTTATCTATCTTGGATTGATTATTTTGGTGGTGGGGGTGGAAAAAGCTTATCTAGGACAGTTACAACTGAGCTGTTTGCTCTTCTGTAGTTTCTTAGCCTGAGGTGCAAATAAGCAACAGAAATTCCCTTGTTAGTGGAGTGGTATATAAGCCCACATTTACTTGCACTATGACAAAAGAAATAATATATTTGAACTGCTTTACTAAGGTAAAAAACCCACTAAACCACTAAACCCCATTGAAATTGTTTTAAGGAAGGGCATCTAGATGACAGAGGTTTAGAAAGATGAACTGGGATGACCTGTTTTGTAAGTAATGAGTAAATGCTGAGTAGGTAGATTAAAAAATAATAAATATAGCTGTATAGTACAAAAATCCATGTGATAAAGTAATATTTTTACTAGAGTATGTGCAAACAGAGGAAGGAGAGGTGAGAAGAAATGAAGGACAAGTTCACTTAAGCTGTTTGTTGGAAGAGCTGCTGGGAACAGCAGAGCCCAGGGGGTGGCCAGGGGTTTTACCCGCATTGGAGGTAGAGACAGGAGGGCAAACCTCCGTCTTTCCCTTTCCCTGGCACCCTTTTTACAGCCCCCTTTCTCAGCAGTGGTGCAGGGCACGGCCTAATGAATCAAGACTTACTCCTGGGTGTCAGCTGCTGTGACAGATACTGCTAGATGCCACCGGGCCACTTCTCGGTCTGTGCAAGTCCCCAGAGACCTGAGCAGGACATGTCCCTTTCAGTGACAGCTCTGATGCTTCCAGCTGACAGGGATCTCTGCAGAACATCTGCAGATGTGTATGAGTTCCTTTGTGTGTGCAGAGTTAAAACAACACTGTCAAAGAAGACAAGAGCATAGGCTGTTCATTACTGAGGAAATGCTAACGAGAGTACCTGTTACACAATAGAAAGCAGCTTACTAACTTTATAAGAAGTTTGTAACATTTTCCTACAGGGTCTTTGTGCTCAGCCTGCGTTGCCATGTGCCTGTGTTTGTGAGCTTGGGGATGGACAGTAAAATCCTCACTCAAGGTACCCAACAGGGGAAGAAATTAACAGAAGCTCTTGCAAAGCATGTCAGCATTAGTAAAACAACTTTACAGATGGCACCTTCTTGTGTGTCACCTATTTAACATTGTTTCACGTTGCCTTTGTTGTGGTTGCTTCCTTGTGACATCACCTGTGCTGTCATATGCAACCTTTTTAGTTTCTGTTATGTCAGAAGATTTGAGTAAGGTTTAGAAAGTTCTGGTGGGGATAAGCCCCACTATCCCCAAGCTCAGAGCTTCCCCTGTGCTAAATATCCCATAGAGAACACAAAGCATTTGCCCGCAGTTTGCTTTGGAATATGCTTTCCTGTCCCCCTACAGCTGTAGTTTTGTGTGACTTTTCCTCTCAAACTGGCTCTAAGCTTAACATGTCCCTCAGGTCATGTACCCCAAGACTTCTCCCAGTTATGATGTATTCAAGAGAAGATACTTTTGCAGGCTTCTCTCTCTTCTTCCAGCCCTCCTACAACTGTGGTCTTGCTCTTGCTCTCAGACCTAATCTTGACCCTAACAATGTGTTAGGGTTTCCACAGACTGGAGACCTGCTCAATCCATGAACTAATTATTCCTCAGATAAAAGCTCTAGTAAAGCCAACCTCATTCTTGGGTTGAGGGAAGGTGCAAGCCCAGAGCTACAGGAGCAGGGCTGACAGCACTCTTCCAAAATGACTTCTGGCATCATCCCTTAGTTTACTTAGAAAGACACTCTCCAGCCATTAACAGCCATAGCTTTGAGTTTATCTCTTGACCCTGACCTGAGCTGTAATCTTTGGCTTAGACAAGGTAGCCAAGCCTTTCCTCCAGGTACACAGTCCTCTTGGGAGAGACCTGAGCTTTCTTTGGCAGTCCCTTTCCAGCTTCACCAGCTGCAGCTGTGGGCTGTCTCTCCACAGCCAACACCAGGCCAAGCCGTTGGCCAAAGATCATTTACGTGTGGGGATGAAATCAGCACCTCTAATTCACTTTAGCTGGTGTGTCTCTGACAAGAAAGCTTTGTGATAGCCCTGTGCGGGTGTGCACCTTTCTGGAGTTCCAGAGAATTTGAAAAACTTACCAAACTTGCAAAAAAGCCCCAACCCATGTCCCAAACAGTGCAGGTTATTCATTATCATGCTAATACTAAGAAGGTGAGAATATGGAAATGTTATACAGCAGAAAACAGAAAAGAATTGCACCTGTGCCTCATTTGATCTTACCCTCATTGGCCACGTGCACATCTTTGTGAGTGTGTGGATGGTGAGGGCCACAGTGCAGGCACACATGTGTGTGGGAGCTCCATGAATGTTTGATATTGTGACAAAGATGTGACAAATACAGAGTTTCTCAGGAAAGATGCTAAAATGAGACCACAGCCAGTTTCACCTGAGACATCCCAATACAAAAATGTTTATGTATAATCAATTGGGTGTTAATAACATTGCAATTAGCAAAAGACCCATGGAAAGAGAGGTTGAGCATGGGCAAGATGACAACAGAATGCAGAATCACCATGAATGCTACAGGGGTCCCTTTGGTCTTGCAGCTGACTAGCTTGGCCAGGCCACTTGTGTGATGAGCCAGGAGATGGACATACCAGATGTGTATCTGTATTTTTTGCTACTCTTTTATTTACTACTCCTATAGCTTGTTGTATGCTGTATGACAAACCAGGCGGGGTCTTAACTCAGTGCTGCTCCTCTGCCTACACATGTTGGTTTAGCAGGTGGAATCCAGGCTTTCCCTGGAGCAATGCCCTTTATTTTTCAAATATTTGTTCAGTTGTCTTGTGAGCTCTGCAGTTTCTCATTTGAGTGACAAATGAGTGACAAGCAAGAAATCAAAGCACCTTATCTCCAGACACCAGCTGGTACTCTGTCTGGACTCAACTGATGGCATTTAGAAGTATGTGAAATCTGTATTAAGCATCTGAAAAAGCATGTGTTTTCCTTGAGTTAATGTTTGGATCCTGCTCAATTCTAGTTCTTGCTGTGCCACATGTTTTCTGTGCCAGAATTTACAAGTCTGCAGACTAACTTATCTTCTTTTCCTCTCACTCAGTCTGCCATTGTCACTAATTAAAACATGTCATCCATGAGAAAGCTAATTATCACTACGGTACAGAGGATCAGCCTGAGGAAAGGGTATTTCTGGTACATCAGAGCTGTGACACGTTTATTCTTTGGAAACTACAGGTCTAGAGGACTAACTCATCTTTACCTCTTTTATTTTCCCTTTTCCTTTTTATTTTTTTTTTTTTTTTAGTCAAGGAGGATGACTTGGATCAAGTCCTCAGAGGAGTCCTTGGGACTGTTTTCCTATCCTACTTGTGTACTACCAGAAAATGCATTGTTTCAAAAACTTTGTAAGAAAGGATATTTGGAAAGTCTCTAGCCAGCTGTTCAGTCAGACACTCACAAAAAAAAAAAAAGGAAAGGGATTTGTCTGGGCAAAGGAGGGGAAGGAATAGAAACGGATGGGCTGGAGATCTCACATGCTCTGAGATTGTCTGAGAGAGGAATTAGAGGATCATTTGGGACAAGAGAATAGTATTCATCTATGAATGCCTGTGGTTGGGTGGAGATAGGGTCTCTCTTACCAGATCTCCATCTTGGAACTTAGAAAACTTTTCCCCAGAAGTCTTTAAATTAAACTAGCATATTCACAGAATCATAGAATCGCCTGTGTTGGAAGAGATCCTTTAGATCATCGAGTCCAACCACAGCCTGACCCTGGCTAGTCCACTTCTAGATCATGTCCTTAAAGACTTCATCTACACACCTTTTAAATACCTCCAGGGATGGTGACTCCACCACCTCCCTGGGCAGCCTGTTCCAGTGCCTGACAACCTTTACAGTAAAGAAATTCTTCCTTGGAATACTTTTTTTCCCCCTCAATAAATCAAAATGTACTGTAAAATGTGTTGTAATTTGGGATGTTTTAAAAATTCTTAATCAAGAATTATTAAGAAATTTGAATAATGAACTGAATTGAGGGCACATGAACAGTTATCTTTGCTATAGGATATTACAGATTCACAGCATCACAGAACTGTAGGGGTTGGAAGGGACCTGCAGAGACCATTGGGTCCAACCCCCTGCCAAAGCAGGTTCCCTAGGACAGGTCGCACAGGTCGGCATCCAGACGAGTCTTGAATATCTCCAGAGGAGACTCCACCACCTCCCTGGGCAGCCTGTCCCAGTGCTCTGTCACCCTCACTGTGAAAAAGTTCCTCCACATGTTGGTGCAGAACTTCCTGTGCTCCAACCTGAGGCCATCGCCCCTTGTCCTGTCCCCACAGATAATGAGAAGATGCTGGCCATCTCTCTCTGTCTCCCACACTTGAGATATTGATAACCATTGATCAGATCCCCCCTCGGTCTTCTTTTCTCAAGGCTGCACAGCCCCAGATCACTCAGCGTTTCCTCGTAGGGAAGATGCTCCAGGCCCTTAATCATCTCTGTGGCCTTCCACTGGACTCTTTCCAGGAGATCCCTGTCTTTTTTGTACTGGGAGTTACAGGGAAGTGAGGAGAGTGTAGGGAATATGATCTTTCCGTTTCCCACCCACCGCTACCGCAGGATTGCCCAGGATCAGCCCGAGCCTGCTGCTCCCTGCAGTGCCCGGGAGGAGCTGGCAGATGGTGCTGCTCACCTGCGATACACTGCACGTATCATGGTGGAACTGTTTTACTGTGCATGCAGGGGCGGCATGCTGGAGAATGGAGACCGGGGAGGAGGAGAAGAGTAAAAAGGGGTGAACAGGAGTGAGTCTTAAGATTTTGATCGAAGAAAACATAAGTAAGATTAGCTGGAACTACTGCATTAATGGCAAACCCCATTGTTTGCTAATGATGCAACTGGAACTCGTATGTGCAAAAGTAGACATAAGGTGTCATAGTTTTTAACTGAGTACTCATAAGTTGATGTAGCCATCAACTTTAGGGCAAGAAGAACTCAGTCTGCTAGTCTAGGCTGACCTGGGTTTAAAAAAAGGTCCTTGGGCTTCCCTAGATTAATTCTCATCTGAACTAATTCGTACCTTTAGATGAGCAGACAACTGCAGTTTAAAAATGAACAAAGCTCAGGAATTGTATCAGAATTATTAATTTATCCCAGCTGAGGAAATGCTACATTACATTTTGTGCACTGAATTTTGCAGCGCTTCTGAGGAAGGAAAAGCTCATGTTGCCTCATATTGTGTCACATCGTTGTGGGAAATAATGCTTCACTGTTGTAGAAACAATATTATAAAGCTCAAAGCCGGATTTTATATGGAAGGAAAGATTATTTCATTCACAAAAGAAGCCAGTTCCTCCCATCCTCTTACCTGTGTGATCTCAAGCACCAAGACACATGTGTCCAACTAGCCTACCCAGCGTTCAGGCAACTGGAAGGTGATCTGGTGGATCAGGTGCACTAGGTGGTCAGGTGCAAATTTCTTCTGGTACAAAGGATTCTGGTTACTGAGTACTCATCATGTCTCCTGGGTTTTCCTTAAGTTGATCATCATTTTATAGTTTTGGAATGGAAACTCCACAATTGCCATGTTTGACCATCCTTTCAGTTAAAAAGGTTTTTTTCTGATGTTTAAATGAAATTTCTTATTCCTCACTATCATCTTGTAATGTCTTAAGTCTTTGTTTTAATCTTGACTTAAGCTGTCACAACCCTTTGATTTAGGGTCTCATTCTCCCTCCCCATCCCCCAAACCTGTGTTTTGGGGGGACCGCATGCAGGACCTGTTGGTAGAACCACAAGTTCTTCTGTTGGCTCAGTCTGTGACAGGGAAATAAAATATTGAGTGTTAATTTAGGAGACTGGAAATGTGGTAATGAAGGGGAATGCAAGAACTTTTCCTTTCAACATTGCTAAAAGTTGAAACAAGTGGTTTCTTGAATGTTGAAGGATATTTGGTTCATGAGCATGATCCTATATGGATGCTGAGATATTCGAAAGGAGGACTCATAAAACTGAGGTGTGTGTTTTTCAGTGACTGCTTCATAACATTTCTGCTTTATTCAAAGGGAATACTACCTGTGTAGGAAGGTTCATGCACATGTAATATAAGACAATATTTTTTTTGGTGATTTGTCCCAATATGTGTTGAAGCACAGTCTTGAATGAAACTTGCAGGATGTTTCACTGCTTGAGTCCCAAGTGCCACCCTTATTCACAGAATGCTGATTTTGTGTATATTGGCATGTATCCACCTCCAAGCTTCATAGAGCTTTGCAGCTCCTACACTGGGCTCTTAAGGGAGCCTCCACCAACATGCTGCCCTTCAGCAGGGCAGAGGATAAAAAGTTGTCAGTGATTTTAGGTACCACCATGTTTACTGTGCTCAGGTTTGGGTAGCTCAGGTGCCAAGGCTTCAGTATATAAAGGAGAGGTCTGGTTTTGCACAGCAGAAGCTTCTCCTGAAATCTCACTGGCAGGGCAGCAATACAGGAGGCAGATGGTGGATTTAAACATCTGCCTTTTATCATCTAAGTTTCAAATTGATGCCCTTAGCCTCTGGAGGTACCCTGTAAGAAATAAACAATATGATCATACCAGGACCATTAAAAGGGTCAATATTCAAGTGTACGTTATTAGCAGGTGTGGTACAATTTGGGCAAGGATCACTATTTTCTCCGTCTGGATTGATCCCTGACTTACATTAACTCCAAAACCATATCGAAGGATTTTGTTGGAAAGTGCTAGTTGGCTTGGGACAAAATTGTAATGTGGATTATTCTAATGATGCAGCCATTCTAGAAAATCAAGTGTCTTACACCTCTGGCATAGTTTATTAGTACAAATGTAGTCTTACAAATTCCAGCATAGCTTGCTTTTTCACAGTAGACATCCTTCCTACGTAACTTTGAGAACCAGGAGACAAGATGCAAAGCAGGATTTCCATGTGACTCTTACTTCCACAAAATGCAATAACTTTTTTTACTGAAAATACTTATTCCATATTTTAAAATAATTTCTTAGTGAGCTGCTTTCTGATTAGAAAAACCCAGGGGACAAGTGCAGAAATAGAGGCATCTGGCATGGGAGGCATTTGTTTGATTTCCATGTCAAAGAGTTGCATAGGTGATGAAGGGTTCTTAGCCTGCCTCTGTAGTTAAGAAAGAAGGATAACTACTAATTTCACACCAAAACAGGTATGTAGGTAGCTGAGGCAAATTGCACACTTCTATCTAGGGATTGTACCGAGAACCTGGGAGAATGACCTTCAGGTAGATGAAACCCGAGCAAGTAGTTTACTGCCCATCATGGCTGATATTAGCTCCTCCAGATACTTTCCCCATATATAACAATCTTGTCAGTTGTTTTGGAAACCTTCTGTGACAGCAAAGTCAAATGATTTTGGTGTCTGTGACACATGCTTGTGGAAACATCTACCCCTGCTTCCTCAGGGGGGTTACAGGTACCACCAGAGCTGAGTGGGACTGCTGCTTTCTCCTTTGTTTTACAGAAGCCATGCAAAGAGACACCTTAAACTTGCTTTAATCATCAGTGATTCATGTCCCCTAGTTCGTGTCAAAAAATAATTAACTTCGGTTTGCTAATCTGCATATCTCATTAATGCAGACTCTGAAGACAAGGAAATAAAGAGCTGTCACTCAAAACCACTTCATACTGTTCATGCTGTGAGAAGCCAAAGAAGAGAGCTCTCCAGCTGGGACAGGCAGGCAAAGGGAGCTGGGCACAGGAGTCAGCACGGACCCTTGGTTGCAACCGCTGTCTCCGTCCCCCTGCCCTAATCGTGTTCTCAGTTCTGCGGTGATACCTCCCAGGGCAGGTAGGTCAGTGCAAGCCTTGTATGCAGGAACAGGCTGAGGCTGCACCCGGAGTCAGTCACAGAAGCAGGAGAAAGAGTTGTTTGCAATGAGACAGAGGAGAAATCCTGACTTCTCCCTCCTTTATCCCCTGAGGCTAAGCAGGAGGGCAGCTCCTGTGAAAGGGGAGGTCTTGGAATAGCAAAGGCTGTGACAGGCTCTGGTCTGTCACAGGCTCTGATCTGTCCCCCAGTCTGAGCCTTTCCCGGCAGAGAGAAAAAAAATAATCTAGGATTCATGTCAGGTAAACATACAGAGGTCACATTCTTCTGGGTGAGTTTTAAGCTGAAGTGTCTAAGGATGCATGTAGGCTGGGTTGCAGATGATAAGAAAAAATCCTTAAATCTGAGACTAAAATCCAGGATGGAGAAATGGAAATTGTTCCCTAGCAATAGTTGGAGGAGTATTTTTCTAAAAATATGATACAGACAATTTAATAGTCCCCTAAAGAGTTACTGCAAGAGTTATGGAGACAAAATTTAATCATAAAACTATGAACTAAAGGGATTTTAGCTCTACCTTACTTACAGATTTCAGTGATACATCTGCTGTGACATCGCCAGCAGGTCCTTCATCCTCAGGCATGATACAATGCATTCTTCCAGGGCCATAGCACATCTATTGATTTAACAAAGGACTTCCCATAATTTGGAGAGGAATATTGCTATTTCCTCAAAGAGATAACCTTGCCTTGTCACAGTAACAGCAATAAATACCAAATAATGCAATACACAATGATCAGCTGCTCCCAGCCCGAGATGAGCTTACCTCTCCATGAGCAATGTACTTCATCAGTGACATGGGAAGTTGCTGCTGGTGGCAGCTGGCAATGTGAGAGATTGCCAGAAGTTACAGATCCCACTGTGGATTTGGCAGGTTGTTACAGGGGAGCTATGTGAGAAATGGCTGAGCTTCACAGGTAATTGAGGGGACCTTTGGGGGAGCATTTGGGACCTCCTGGGGAGCAGAATTTTGCAGGTCCAGCAGTGCCTAGAGACAAATGTCAATGCTATCTAAGCCCAAGGTGACCTAAGCAATAGTATCAAAATACTGAATTTGGGTGCAGATGCTGCAAAATGGGGACAATAAGGAGAAAGTATTTAGGGATGGCTTTGTTGAGAGACAACTGAGGTGGTGAAATGGAATGTCAAGAATTGGGAAAAGGAATGACAGGGTATGCAGATCTTGTCCATGGAGCTGTCTGGAAGTGCCCTATGGGCAGCCCTGTGTGTCATCCCCAAGGCTGGAGCCGGACAATAAAGCAGGTGTCCTGCTCTGACCACATCACACCAGCCAGTCCTGCCTTGTGATCAGGGGGATCAAGGTGGAAGAGAGGAGTGACATTGGCTTGGCCAACAAACAAACACCTGGATAACTGGACTGAGCTTCCTGGTATGGTCAATGCTTGCACCAGGACTGATGACTTTGACAACTGTCTACTGCTTCATAACAGATTGCTGTGTTAACTGGAAGATGATGTAGTTACAGTACAGTGAAGATGACATAGTTATAATACAGTCCCAGCTATACCTGAGTAAAAGTTGAGTAACTGAATTTACCCATTCTGAGTAAGAATGGAATACCTTTAAAAATACACAGTAAAAGTTCATAATTTCTGGACAAAGCAAGGCTGTAAAACCAAACAGCTTTTGCCAGTCCTGCTTCACTTCCTCACTGTGATCTGGAGGATATGTCTCTCGGGTCAGTTGGTTCTGTTCTTAAATGCACAGTGAAGCTGCAGAAGCTATGTGTGATGGAGAAGGACATGGAGCTGTTGGAGCAAGTCCAGAGGAGGCTGGGAAGATGATCAGAGAAAGAGCACCTCTGCTACAAAGACAGACTGAGAGAGTTGGACTTACTCAGCTTAGAGAAGAGAAGCCTCAGGAAGACCTTACAGTGGCTTTCCAGTACCTGAAAGGGCCAACAGGAAAGCTGAGGATGGACTGTTTGTAAGGGCATGTAGTGATAGGACGATTTCAAACTAGAGCAGGGTAGGTTTAGATTAGACATTAGGAAGAAGTTCTTCACTATGAGGGCAGTGAAACACTGGAACAGGTTGCCCAGAGAGGTGGTGATCCCTTCCATCCTTACACATTCTATGATTCTATCAGGATTCTGTTAAAGATTAGGGACATACATTGAGAGTGCCAAGACATGGACCAAGGGCTGGGAACTTGATCAACCACACTGTTAACTTGTGTGAAAAGTCTTTGACATGTTTCTTGGGTTTTTTTCTTTCTCATTCAACTATCACTCCACCAAACTGCTCCCATGAAGAACCAAGGAGCAATCCCAGGCTAGGGACATCCTCCAGTGGGCTGTTTGCACATCACCACCCTTCCTTGGAGGCTGAGAGGACATTTATCTGGCCTGCTCCTGCCAGCTGGCTTCAAGCCCAGAAAAGGGTCCCCAGTACTGCTGACAGCGTTAGTACAGGGGTTTTATTTACCTCTTCTCAGGTTTTGTTTGATCGAGTGTATATACCTAAGATATACATTTAAATCACTGTCACTCTCAGCTCTGTGGTGAGAAACAGCAGTTTTAAGATGTGATTCATGTCATCTTAATGCAGACATCTCAAATAAATCAGATGAATCACAGCCTAAAACTTCTACATGCCTCTCCATTGACAACGGCAACACAGTTGACTAATTCAGATGGAGGTCCACCTGCACTGGTTCAGACAAATCCCTCCCTTCATGAACAGAGACCCAGTGGCTGCAACATTATATTGTAAGTAGGGGCACCAAGGCCAAGGAGAAAGTCAGGACCACAGCATGAGTATAAGCAGAGATGGAATCTTGTCCCTGCTGCAGAGAGAGGCACTGGCAGCCATCAGGACACTCCTGCTTGCTTCAGAAGGTAAAGGTCCAGCTTTTTAATATCTAGATTTATTTGTATAATCCAACTGTCCAGTCTTCTTACCACTGACATCTTGTATTAATGTTTTTCCAGACTTAATACATGAACGCTGCTGTCTGCAAACGTGGTCGGACTAGAGCCGAATAGGGTGTTATTCCGGTTATTAGAGCTCAAAACCTGTGGTAGCCTTTTCAGGCCAGGTGGAAAACACAATCCAATACCCCACTATGTAGTGGAAATTGGAGACAATAAGCTACTTCCCAAGGCCATGGGCAGCACAGTAAAGTCAATCTCAAGCTAACAAGACCAGGCTTTGAGGAGGTTAACACTAACAGGACTGGTTGCGGCTTAAACCTTCTTCTGCAGCTGTAGGAAAGGCTCTGGTGGGCACTGGGTTGTGTCATTCACGTTGTATTCCATGAAAACATTAAAACATCATTAAAACAGACTAGGAACACCAATACAGCCTTTTGTACTGCTAACTGCTTAGAGGATAAGAGTAGGAATATCTTAATTTGGGATTTCAGCATCCACAGCTAATCTTTCTGTAATAGGTAATTGAAGACAAATTCATTTTTAGTCCTTTAACTGTCCTGGCAAGATGAATGTTACCTTTCGGATAGCTTTGTACTAAACTCCTAATGCTAATGAGACAGCCACGAAATCCAATACAAATTAAGGTGTTGCACTAATAATAAGCCTTTGAAGGTCATGGATAATAAAGGAGAGGAGCAGTAACCAGGGAAAATGCTGGCAGTTCACAGTGGCTTTCAGAAAACGTTCCTTGTAGCCGAGGCTGGGAGGGGGATATGAAGGACTGAAGGACAAGCCCTCTGACCCACCTGCAAGTCAAAGAAAGATGAAGGTTTGGATCTGAAGGCCAAGGGCAGAGACTTCAATGGCAGGTTAAGAGATGAGGAATTAGCAAAAAGAGCAATGCAGGTTTTAGCAGGCACCAAAAAGGGGAAGGTTAATTAACAATCTGTTTCGGAAAAGAACAACTTCAAGTGCTCTCTTAGCCATTTTTGGATCTGTCTTAAAATGAACCTCTGGAGCAAAGAAATATGATAACCCTTAATTAACTCCAGGAAGCGTTGAATTGTGGTGTGCTTAGAGCTGCAAAACAAAGCGGAGCAGGATAGGGGCTTTTTTAAAGCTACCTGTTAAAAGCCCCAAATATTGTGAAACATGGATTCAAATGTTGGTGCGTTTCAGTGATGCTGAAAAGTAAAAGAGAACCAAGTGAAGTTCCTTCTTGTCAAGTGCTGCGGTCCTGACCAAAGGGGGAGCCAAGAAAATAATCACACAGACTTGAAACCCAAACCTGTGATTTCTTACATACCACACATGATGTCAATATGTAACACTGCCTTCACGCCCTGAATGATAGATGTAAGGTGGCATTCATCTCTCCTTAATTATCTGTCTAAAAGGTGTCTAAGTCAAAGCTGACTGAGCCAGGCTTTGTAGTCAGTGGAGGACACAACCAGGCTTTTCCAGGAGGAGGCTTCTCTCAGGCCGAGATAGCTGCATACATGGGTCAGTTGAATTGCCCTCTGCAATTGCCTCTTGACTTTGAAGTGGCAGAGCTGAGGAGTGGACACCTAGGCAACTGACTTTCCAACCTCTGCAATCAGATCAGTTGAATCCTACCACTTTTGCTCTTGCATGGCTTGCCACGCTGGGGTTCTCTGTAACTGATTTCCTTAGCAGTAGGAGACAGGGGAATAGATTTGAGAGGAAGGCACTTGTCATTAGTGTATTTTTAAATGCAAGCTCAAATTGAATTATCCTTTTTTAGCAATCCTTTGAGTTAAGCCAAGGCAGTAGCAGGGCTTCACAGAGATCACAGTGTCACTTTTCCCCAGTACCCTTTTCAGGTTTGAGGAGATAGGTAGAAAAACTGAATAAGCCACAGAAAGAACTCTTATCCATTGGATTCAGCTTAATCCAAGGCTAACAGAAAAAAAACCCATTATAATCTACATTTTCTTGGGAAGCGTGACAACTGCAAACATTGCCTTCAGCTACTACCCTGAGCATTTACCTTAACAATTTCATCATTCACAGGGAGAAACCACTGGCCTCAGTACAACCATGACAGGTGATTTTGAAACAACTAGCTCACTACCTAGATGGAGCAGCTGGGTATCGATCTGCCTCCTGTATTTGGTGAGTCTGGCAGATAAGAATTGCTTAAATTTGCTTTCCAACCCAGCAGACAGAGTGTTAAATCATGTATCATCTACACAAAGCAAATCCTTTGACTGTGAGAAGAGTCGAACCTGAGTCACATGGGGAGGTTTTTGTCCCGTGAAGATAATTGTCCCTTACCACATAAAGGAGTACAAAGATAGCAAACGGAGTTACATCCCGTGGCACTGCCTCTTGTGCAAGTGCCGAGTACTCTTCCCTCCATATTTGTGACAGTAAGGAATGTGATATGGAAATAATCCACATTGTTTTCAAGCAGTGAAACCCCAGTTAATTAGTGATAGCAAGATAAAGCCACCAGTTGATCTTTAAAAAAGCAAGACCTCATACTTTTTCGATTGGATATCATTAGGTTACGTTAGAATTTTGTTCATATTATTCATTAGAATGACAGGCATCTGCTTAATGAGAGACTGTGGTTAATAATTAGCAGTAGCATCTCTGCTAAATTTAAAGCTTCATTTCTACTTCCTACTGTTTAATGAATTAGGCAATGAGCAATTTTTTAATTGGTGCAAGTTTGACATATATACGTAAGTCTCCTTTCAGCAGGTCCTTTGACAGTGCTTGCTTTGATTAGCAAGATAATGATGGGCCCTGCTGTGTGGAGGGGGTTGTAGTTTGTTGGGTTTTTTTAATTTGCTTTTTTCCAGAGGCCAAGAAACATGGTGCCAGCACCAAGAGTTTGAATTTCTGCAGAGATTCATAGAAATCCAGGAAGGTATGACTATAGCCATCACCAGAGACAGTTCCCAAACTAAGAGGAAAATGGGGTTTGGAGCTGCGTATATCCTGTGAACCAGTGCCTGCTAAGGAGTATCAGATTATGTATAGACCATGTTCCTACTACTAAATCGTAAAATGCTATGGCCCAAAGCCAAGCACTGAAACCCAGTCATCTATGAGGTTAAATGGTTAGCAGTCCCCTGCTCCTGTTTAACACTGGGAACATTGCAATGCCAGTTGGTTTAAGGCCCAGAGGTTGGTTTCAGGCATTATTTGATTTACTAATGCAGCCACAAAGTCCCTCATTCTCCATTCAGTGTCAGATGACAGCTGTTTCTCCCCAGCTTTTCATCACAGTGGACAGCAGGAGAAGGAACTGCTCTATGCCACTTGCAAGACTCATTCCTGTTCCTGAATTTTTGCTTATTTGGAGGAACTGTGCTTTTAAAAATCCCCTCTTGAAGTCTGATCGCTGCTGCATCCCTGCCTGCCTGCGCTCCAGGTTATCTGCAGCAGTTCCCACTGTTTTCACCACTCCTCTTGCAGCAGTTGGTGTCTCCAGAGACAGAAATGCAGAACAGGCTCTGTGTGTGCACATCCAAGGGCCACGATACACAGCTCTGGCTCTGTGGGCAGCTGCAGGGTGAGGATGGCAAGGACTCTGCCAGCCATGGTGGCTAAACCCACCTGCAGATGCGAGTCGGAGCCTCACGCTTTGCTCACCCCGTACTGCTGAGAGAGCTGCCAGTGCTCTCACCAGGGCAACAGTCCTACACAGTGGAAACCCCACAAAACATCCTCAGCAAATGCTATCTCCAGGTGTGCTTTAAGGGGGAAGAGTCTAGAAGTTTTAGGGTTGGCTCAACAGAAATGTGTTTGGGCTATTTCTGGCTGGCATCTGAACTTCTGTTAGTGCTTCAACCATCATTTCCTGTCTTTGGGCTGGCAGCTCATCGCAAGGATGGGTTCTCACCTCTGGCAGTACTTTGGAAGGTGCACCAGTTATTTTTTTCAATACTGGAAAAATAATCATGTTAACTAAATGGCTGAAAACCAAGGTCAAGGCCAGAGCTGTTCTTAGCAAAGTTGTGAGGCCAGATTTTAACAAGTATTTGAGTACCTGACAAGGCAGATGGGTGCTGTGAAGGGTGCGTAGGAGCTGTTGGATCCCAGGAATGAACTCCTGATATTTCAAGCACTTAGAATCTTTCGTAACCCCCAATGAACATCTAAATACTTTTGCATGTACGCCATCCACACTCTTAAACCATGAGAAATGACTTTCATACTACAGGATAATTAAACAATACCCTGGGTGTAAAGCCCATATTCTAGGGTATGGTTGTAACCCATTTATTCAGGGACTACATTTTCCCTCTTATAGCAGCATGATGGGGACATACAGAATTAGCAAGGGTTTATTGCTGTTGAGCTGATGCAACAAATTCTGGATACAAACGAGAAGAAATATTGGTGAATATTAATTATCTAATTTTTAAAATGCATTTCTATACATGGGATAACTGCAACCCAGTTACTTTCCAGTCATTAAGACTGGGACTGTTTGGTACTGTGTGCTTGGAGTGTCCTGTGTAGTCTGGCCATTTAAATTGCACCTGCAACATAGATGCTTCTGAGTGAAGTCACTCCAGAAAGTACTTAGTGGAGATGAGAATGTCTCTGAAGACCTCCAGGGGAAGCCTGTATGTCTAATTATATTCAAGGAAACAATTTCCTTAGATCTCTGGCCTTTTAGTTAGTTCATCAAGTTATTTAGGTCTAATCAAATGAGTATATGCACTAAAAGATTTAATAAGAATAGCTAGAAAGTGCTGAAACTAGAAGATTTTTTTAGTAGAAAGTCTGAAACTAGTAACACCTAGTTCAGAAATGTTTGAGGAAAAATGAAAAATTTCAATTTATTTTGCTGGAAAGAAATCAAATTGAATTCTGAACAAGGGCATCATTTTTGCTTATTCCAATATTGAACTTTTCCATAGAAATATTTATATAATATTATTTAGAATTACCATAGTATAATTAATCATAGTGAGATTAAAAATTGTAGAATTTCAATCTAAAATGCATTAAAGCACTTCTCCTCTGGCCAAAATGAAGCTTACTTCTTCATTGTCAGCCTCCAAATGTAAAACACAAATTCGTACAGCACAGAGAAATGGTTCAGCAAACGGGATCCTGTATTTTAAGCAAAGTGTACTTTTAGTCTTTTTATTTTTACCTACGTGCACAAAAGAGCCTTCTAAAGCTGTGCCACAGATCGATTACCAAACATAATTCTGAGATCTAAGTCATATTCCTAGTATTTTTACGTGCTGTATAGAAAAGAACATTTGTCAGTGGTCATCAAGACACAAATACGGTTAAATTTAAATTCCCATGGCTCAGCCCAAGTCCATTTTGCTGTAACAAATGCTCCCTTATATATGGAAATTATAAGGCTTATTTACGTGCTGGGGTGGGGTCTGCGGCCTGTTCACTGGTGATTTCCTTGCTCAGGAGTGTCTGAGTGCTGAACGCTACTGACAGGGATGTACAGTGCCGGCACAAGCTATCAAGTGAGATGCTTTGCCTATGGGACATGAGCTAACACTGTTTATGGGCTGGCTAACGCATGAGAGCATAGAATCATGGAATCATAGAATGGTCTGGTTGGAAGGGACCCCAAGGAGTTCCAACCTCCCTGCCACAGGCAGGGCCACCAACCTCCAGGCCTGGATCTACACTAGGTTGCCCAGGGCCCCAGCCAACCTGACCTTGAACATCCCCGGGGATGGGGCATCCACCACCTCTCTGGGCAGCCTGTTCCAGCACCTCACCACTCTCTGTAAAAAACTTCCGCCTAATATCTAATTTAAACCTTCCTTCCCTTAGCTTTAATCCATTCCCCCTTGTCCTGCCACTGTCATATGTATACATACGCACATACACACAGAGGGTTATTTTTTTATTTTATTATTGCCTATGTTTTATGTCCCAGTGCCTATGCACTGTTAAAAATCTGGTTTATCTCTCCATTTTCTTATTACTCCACAGAGACCTTAATAATTAAATAGAACCTGACTTCCACAGGTAGAAACTCTACCTCTAAAGCCATCTTAAAAATTTAGTGCCGTTACAGCTGCCAGAGGCTGAAATTCCTGGGATTTATACTTGCTCACAGAAAGATTTCCTTTTTTTTTCCCTTTCTGGTTCTGCTATGCATAGCATTATCTCTTCCAGTGTCAATTTTTTAAATAATTTAGCTAACATGCAAAACATAATTCACTGGGCTATTATTCATGCTTGGGTGGCTCAGAAACACGTCCGCTTTTGTATTTCACTGCTTTGAGAGCACAGGGTTGTGCTCAGCTCCCAGCGTGGGTGACACCTCCACTAGCCATTTGCTGGGCTGCAGGTATGGAGATGGCTCACAGTGATCCAGCACTGTTCGTGGTGTCTGATGGAGCCTCCATGGAGCTGGTACCCTCCTTCTTGGATAGAAAAGGGCTTCCTTCCACAAGCCTCTAGTTTCTTGAGCAAATACAGGGTTACTGAATACTGCCTTTCTTGAGATCAGTATAAAATTTAAGCCTGTCTTAAGGCCTGTGTTGAGAAGCATATGAAGGTTGATCCTTTGCAGGGTGGAAGATTTCATCTCTGATAAAAAAAATGGGATTTAGAAGTTGTGCTAGCACGCAGGAACTTCTTCATGCTCTGATTCTGTGTTTCTTCAGAGATGAGTTTCTGTAAAGCAGTGTGCAAAACTCTTACTGTTTCTCTGATTTTCACCACTTTGGCCAACAAATAGAGTTTGTTTTCAACTTTACTTTTGGATTCCATGTCTAGAGCTCTTCTAGCGAAGACTTCATGATACTGACTGGCCTGGTAGGAAAATGGACAGTGAAATTCTGTGTCAGTGACTGTGAGTACTGCACAGCTAGGAAATAGCCCTCACTAAATGTATACATAGCAATGGGTCCTGACTTCACTGTTACTGCCTAGGAAAGAGTTAATGTTCAGGTTCAAAGGCAAAGGGGACATTTGGAATTTCCAAGAAAAAAAATGAGAACTAGAGATAATACTTTACATGCTGTAGGAATTGGTGATGTTACCCCCATCTCAAATTGCACCTGGTGTCACCCAGCTGAGTCAAATGTTCCCTTAATCTCATGAGACAGAGCAGGAGAACAGAGCAATACAAGTGAAGGGAGGTGTGCTACAGGAATTAATGGTCGCTTCTGTGCTGTTTTCAGGTGGCTTGTGCAGGGATGTTTTCCCACAGCACGGTCAGAGTTGTGGAACTCGTGGCTGCAGGACATCATGGGCACAGCAAGTGGAAATGGGCTCAGGAAGGGATTATAGAAATTAGTGGAGGGCAGCTCCATCAGGAACTGTTAAACATAGCTGTCTGGATGTAGTCTCTGGCTCAGGCAGTCCATAAACCTCTGCCTGATGGATTCTGTGAGAGTATCAAATGTATACACACCCCAGTGCTATCCACTCACTTGGAGACATTGTCAGATGACAGGGACATCTGACCCAAGAAGCCCTCTCATTTTTAAGGATTTAAATGCAGTGGCTTTTCCTCCTTTCTAAATAAACTCTAGATCAGGGAAAAACACTTAATTCCCTGGCTTTTTAGAGTCAGTAGGTGCAGGGCAATGTTTTGCAAGCTTTGCACAAGCTCTCTGTGTCTGGAGGCAAATGTTTGCTGAAGTGGCTTTAGCTGTCACTGAGTCATCTCTTTTTCCAGGCACACAATACTAACATATATTTAAAAATCCATGGGGCAGAAAAGAGTCTTCAGAAATGGAGCATTACAAATCAGGTGGTGACTTTACATGCTGATTCTCTTTGGTGTTTTATTTAGAGATTGAAGATAATCATAAAGGCACAATCTCAAAGGAACACACGGACTACACAGGGATTATCAGATAACTCAAGTTGTCCCGCTTCCCAATTGAGTGCCAAGGGGGAGAGAGTTTTGAAGTTCAAGTTTTGAATTCCTCCAGTCATGAGCTGCCTGTGGACAGACCCAATGGATGACTCAGGGTGCCTGAAGTAAGAAGAACCAAAACAGCCCTCCTTTTGCTCCATCCTGTATATACTGTTGGGTGCATTGACCTCTGCCATCACTTTTTGCATCCGTAGTTGCCATTGCTGTAGGAAAACAACAAGCTATAAGATGTCAGGGCCTGGAAGGGATATGGCAGGAATTAGGAATGAAAAGGCTATAAATCGAAGCATATTGATTGGATTATGAGTAAAGAGGAAAAGTTTATTTGAGGTTTTTAAGGCAGCATATATTTAGGGAATGTTATATTCTTTCTTGGAGAAACAAGGCAGCTCTTATAAATAATTAGGGGAGATATTTGCTTACTGGAAATGCTGTATGTTCTTGCTTTTAGAAAAAAAAAAAAAAATTTGGTAATTCCAGACAGAAATGTTCCGTTTTCATTCAGTTATATGCTCCATACCTCTTGCAAACCTAGTCTTTATGTAGGAAAGGCTCTTTGCTCTGACCCTCACCATCCAGAGCCTACACAACAACTCTAAAACATGCTTCTAATTTTCCCTCAGTGCTCCCATGCCATGCAGGAGGGTTTTGAGCAGCGTTTGGAGATGATCCCATGAGCCCCCCTCAACTGGAGCAGTGTGAGTTGCGTTGCAGCATATTGCTTTCACAGAAGTGCTGCCTTTCTTTCAGGACCCTGCAAGGAAGCGTAACACTGGCATTTCTCAAATGTTAAATAAGGTAACTCATTATCTGGCACATAATTACATACTTTAAACATTGCTGGAAAAAGAAGAACTGCTGGGGCATAAGAGAGCTTGTCTTTTTTGAGCTTGCTGCGGAGCTCTGCTCAAGGCAGCGGTACTACGCCGCATAACGCAGCTTTGTTTGGCTCACTGACTTAGGCAAATGCTTTAGAGAGGAGTGCAATTAGAGAGCTGAACAGCAAAATCAGAGTAAATAGTGAAGGTTGGAATGGGGAGGAAGAGAGAAAATGACATTACATCAGCAGCAGAGTTTGCCCCTGTCTCTTCCCTCACCCTCCCTGGTCATCTGTGGTATCCTGCCCAGGTATGGTGATGTAGGATATGGCCCTTCTTTATGTTATAGCTTCTCCAGAGATGTCTGTGGTCTCTGGAGTTGGCAGGGAGATGCAGGGTAGCTGCCCCAGGTGATTGGAGATGCTGCAGAGGAGAGCTGGTCCCAGCAGAACGGGTGGTGAGGACAGGCTCTTCCCATGGATGGACCTCCATTTGTGCTCCTCCCGACTAAAATACGTTGTCTCTTTCCTCCCAGACCCCCCTGGCCACCTTGGGGTCCTACCCCTCACCTGTGCTCCTGGTGAGTTCCTCAGTGCCAGGAAAATGCCCCCTGGGAGAGAGTAACTCATGGCAGATCACGGTAACTCAAAGCATCTCTACTAAAAAAAATAATTATGCTTCTTATTTGTCCAAAGATACATGGCAAGAAGAGAAAAGAGGTCAAATACCTAGAAGACTGTCAAGTTAAGTCTTCATTAAAGTATCTAGATTTTCTCATGAAACGTTGATGTATTTAACCACCTCAGACCAGCCCCAGCTCAAGATCTCTGAGCCTGGCTGTGAAAGCAGCTCCTTGGCAACTTAATTAAAAAACAAAACCTTCTTTCCGTAGAGGAAGCTTGTGATCTTCTGTCTTAGGAAAACGAGTTGTTTAATTATAGCTGGCAGCTGAAAATAGTATATTTCTAAGCAATGGTGGGGTTGCTGTTTCCTGCCTCAGAATGACTTATTTAGAGATGCCTTATACTTGTCTGGTTTTTTCCACTTTTATTTCTGACCAGGTCTTTGAGTCAGACAGTTGGTAGGGTGCCATACGAAGCGGGCAGACCATACGGTGCAGAGGTCTCCCCAGCTATCCACACATGCACAGAAATGGAAGGCCAGATATTTTTCTTTGTATTTGAGCAAACAGTTTCTGTGCAAGGCTATGAGGGGGCAAGAAGTTTGCTCCACCTCATTAAGCCAGATGTACCAATCCCTGCACAGCTGTGCATGAGGAGAAATGGTGGAAATGCTTTTCCTCCATCCCTCTGTGACAACTGGGAAAGATCCCTCTGGCAGCACTCATAGGCTGCCGGGTCTTCTCCTGGCCACCCTTTCAGTTTTGCCAGGCTCCCTGAGGGATCCATGGTGGCCATGACAGGACTGATAGCAAACCTCTTG
Organism: Porphyrio hochstetteri; assembly: GCA_020800305.1. NCBI lineage: Eukaryota > Metazoa > Chordata > Aves > Gruiformes > Rallidae > Porphyrio > Porphyrio hochstetteri. The sequence goes on from CM036907.1 coordinate 110,451,967, forward strand.
GAGAGCTGGTAGTTTCTGTGAAGGCTTTTACAGCATAGTGCTGAATTTTATCAGATTGTCCCCTGAATGGAATATCTCCATAATGCATGTAAGTGTTAGGTGTATTCCAAGTGATTTAGGAACACGTCTATGTAATCACTTGAATCAAACGTCTCTTTCTCAAGGCATGTAGAAAAGTGGCTTTCCCATCTTCTGAGGCAGCGTAGTGTTCTGGCCGTGGTCACCCCCAGGGACAACTTCTGCACCTTCAAAGAACACGGGAGAAGGGATGAACCAGCCCAAGTTTCTTCTCCCTACTTAATTCTTGCTGTGCAGCTCTTGGTGTGCTGTTTTTAACAGCAATCCAGTTGTGAGGATCACACACACTGTACAATCTGCCTTGTTATTGGCATGGTGCGATTTGCTCTGAGCCTTCAAGCCTTTTGTTTTACATCCTAGCAGATCAAAACCTGCACCCTCAGTTATGCTCACGTGCAGTGAGTTCTGGTACTTCCTCAGGAGCAGATACCTTTGGTGCTAGCTTCTTGCTGGGCAGCCAAGGTGCTTTTGGCAGCTTACAGAGAAGTTGTTTAAAGCTGCTGTGATTGAGCTGCTGAGATACCTGGGGCTTCAGCCCAGCAGAAAGGCATTACAAAGGACAGACAATAAAATTATTTCAATGACTCAGTCCACACATTGCTGTTGTCCAGCTCTCCTAAGGATTTGTGCAATTTAGTAACTTATCTGCATTAAAAAAACCCCAAAAACAGACTGTTATGGGAAGTGGTAAAAACTTTCAAATGAATTGATGTCAAGAGCTGGTTCAGTCTAAATAAAGTGCAACAGCAAATGTTTGTATGTGGTGTTTGCTTTGGTTTATATCATGCTTTGCTTTGCTGCCTCCTTCTTTGCTTTACCACTCCTTCCAGAATATCTACCAAAGCACTCAATGCATGCTTACACCGTACACTTTCCCGACTCTCTGAGCTGTAGAAGATGAATGTCTGAGTTATTTGTTTTAACAACTCACATCCATCTGCTTTTCATTGATTAAACTGGCTTGATTTTGAGTTGGCATAGAAATGCTAAGGAAAGACTTTAATAATCTTTGTCCTCAGTTTCCAGAGCAAAGCAAAGTTATTAAGATACTAAATTAAATACAGGCTTGAAGCCTCAGTTTTGCTTGTTGCATTGCTCTCTGTAATGGCTGCATTGAAGTTAGTGGAAACCTTCCTGTTAAATCAGAGGGACTTGGGTTAGGTCATAGGTTGTGGAGATCATCATGGAAGTCAAGAGCATCGCAGAAGTCATAGCATTTCATGGTGCAAAATAAGGATGAGAGCAGAATCTAACCCTTGCAAGGTAAAACTTATACTTAATAAAAGTAGCATGAACTTTGTGGTAGGAATTTTTTCACTATCCTATATTCCTTTGCAAAATGTTTTCCATTTGTGGCTGTGTGTGAAAGCACTCTGGGAAATCAGAAGGTTGAGAAAACATTTAGATTCAAAACGTGTACAGACTTTGGCTCCCAGGCTGCCACTTTCATACCTTCCAAAGAGCCCCCAGGGAAATGTTTTTGAATATTCAGACCTCTTGCTCAGCACAGTAAGTGCAGTTTTCCTAAGGCAAAAAGAGTCTGTACAGTAATCCTGCCTGGATCCGAAGGTCCAGCTCATGTGGCGAATCTAAGTGTTCCCAGCAAAACCGCCTCCGTCATTAGCTGGTACTAATGTAGCAGAGTCAAGGGTGAAGCCCCTTATCAACTGTGGTTAAGGTCAGCTGGCTCCAGTACCACCCACATGGGCAAAACCTGAGATCTCATTTGGTATCTAATCAAATCAAACACATGTCTTTTGGGGGGAGGGGTCCAATTTAGCATAAAGAAAAGGAGAAGTGAGCTACTCAATAAATTTCTGCTGGTCTGTCTGGTAATAGCAATGGCAAAGCTGACTCATGATGTTGGAGACAAGAAACTCAAATCACAAATATGATTGCCCTTTATTGCACAGGCTGAGTAAGAGCCTTTTCCTGCTGTTTAGTCCCAATGTCTACACTCACTTTTTAAATACGGATAATTGCAAGAGGCAGACTCTTCCCCTCCACCCCCCCACCCCCTGACTGGTAGTCTAGACTTAATTCATCAGGAGTACAGAGACAAATGAGATGATGCATTCAAGTTGCTGCAGTTTAGAGAAATGTCTGCTCTACTTGTAAATGAAGATGTCTGCTTTTGGGGACATTGTTCTGAGATAACGCGAATGCGGTTGTGACACGGCGTATGTATTTTGTTAAGAGTTCACCTGTAACTATTCAGTTATTATACACAAATATTCTGAAGGCTGGAGCTGAACAGAGAAGTATGTCTGCCCCGGAGGGTTTTAACTAACCTACAGGTTCATAGAAGGATGGATAATGTTCTCCCTTGTAGCAAGGATGTCATGGTTACGATACTTATTTTAGCAAGGACATTATTCTCCTGCAGATTAACAGACCTTTCAGTCTGCCACAGCCTCAAATTAATTTTTCTTATCTTGGCTTCTATGTCACAGGCATCGCCATGGCGCTTTGGTACCTATGCAGAGAACATTATGCATTAACCAGTAATTGTTATAAATCCAGAAAGAGACTATACCAATAAAAATCAACAGTTTATATCCCTTGAATTTTCCGTATTGAAAAATTTCCTCGAGAATGTACAATAATATTGAAAGTTTCCTCTTCCCTTTTTTGATCTTTGACCTAAAAGACCTAAAGATGAGAGAGAGAAGCTGAGCTGCCATGTGAGGCTATTGTCCTAGACTGCACAGTGCAACTCATTAGCTAGTTCTGTGTATTTGTGAAAATGAACGGTCCTTGTGTGTAGTTGCATCTCATAATATGGAAAGATGACTCCAAGACCATTATTTTTACCATAAACTCATTTCAGAGTAAAGGATAGGGTAATCGCTGCAGATTTGCTGATGCTTGTGCTGAAAACATGGGGTATGAAGGGGGTTTATATTCCATATTTTGGATTTATTCTAACTTTCTGAAACACTAAATGATCGCTTACCCGAGTATTTCTTAGTACTTTTGAACCAAAACTCCCAGTGAGCATGAGCACAAGTGCACACCAGGTATTGACTGCCTGAATTACACAAGACTAGTTCTAGACTATTAAATTAAGGAGGTACAGGCACTTTTAATCATTTATGGATTTACACTGAAAATCATGGCATGATTTAATCCTGGACAACTATAACTCTCTCAAAGGACTCTGGACATGGTCTGAAAAGCAGTATGAGATGGGGACTTCTCCCAGTAGGCAACAGGGATGGGGGTCATAGAACATATTTTTAATAATAAGGATGCCAACTGTGTCTGTTGACCTGAGAGGTGGACAAGGGGCTCTAGCATTTAGTTCAGCAATATAGATGAAGTCAAAGAAATCAGGTTCTGTTTTGCAAGGGATGTTATGTCCTTTGGGGGAAGGTGTGTTTAGAGAAGAATGCTGTGAAAGAGTTTAGCACTGTTTGACATATACAACATACTACCTGTCAGCTGGCAGACTGTCTTGGTTGTAAATATCTTTATGGCTTCAGCTTATTGTCTGAGAGCATCTTGCTTTGGTAATTTGGCTGCATGGTTTGGGCTAGAGAGTTAGCAACATTTGTGACCTATGTTAGAAACCAAGTGACTTTCCACACTAACACAACTCACTTTCTTCAAGTACAGAAACTCCTGGTGAGGGTGGTCCTTTATTTCAGATAAAGGAGCACTGGGAAATATGGTCTCCATGACCCTGAGGATCAGGGAATCACAGTGGTGGTGGCTGGGCAGTGCTGCACAGCACCATCTCAACCTGCATCCCCCGGGATAAACAAGAACAGCAGAAAGCCTGCCTCCTCTCCCAGGCACCTTCTGGAAGTCACTCACAACAAAGATGGTTCTCTTGGTCCCTCTGAAGTCAATCTCTTCCCATCTTAACAGCTCCCAGCCGCCCCTTTGTTGTAGGGTTTCGACCTCCAGTTCACCTGAGCATCTCTGAAGGTTATTAGGAAAGTGTTAAATACTTCTCTGCTTGCCTCTGAGTTACCAGATACTCTTAGCTGGATCTTTGCAAACTCCACGGGGATGCTGGCTGGCAGTGTTCATGCTTGTCTCCAGGCTGATGAGATCGCAGCAAGCAGTCCTGGAGCTGCTGCCGCAGGCGAGCTCGCGTTTTCATCCTGTCAATTTAACAGCCAGTGCTGGCTGCGGTTGATTGATCGTAAGAGCAGCAAATTACTGTGCATTTTAACTATACCACTTCTCTTCCTGAGACAGTAATGAATCAGCTTTTGAAACGGGTAGAATAGCTGGCTTTCCGGTACCGCTGGGATTCAGAAACCTGTGGTACTGCACGTGTGCGGGGAGAAACCACCTCTTACCCAGTGGCGCTGCTTGTGTCCCTGCGCCGTGGGGTTAGCCAGGAGCAGCTGACCATTTGCAATAAGTATGGGTGCACTTTGTATTTTGAGACACAATAATGAGAGAGAGAAGTAATAATGATCAGAGTCCCCGGTCTCATTAATTACTGTCTCTGGTAACTTCTGTGGAATTAAAGAGAAAGAACCCAAAATCCTAGGAATACTTTTTCCCTGCAATTCCAATTTCCCTCCTGAAAAAAAATAATGCAGAAATGAGTAAAACAGCTGAGAAATGGGAGCTGAGTTTGGAAGCATATTGCCCAAAGAGTCTGGATATCAGGGAGTTTAGAAGAAAGAGAAACTGCACCCTTGTACAGTTTCTTTAGTGCCAACTGCCTTTCCTTGGTTTTCCTACACCCTGGCATTGCAGCCACCCTGGATAGCTGCTGCTATCCATGGTTTCCCTACCTGCACATTGCTCACTTCTTCCCCCCAAGCCAGACCAGGACCAGGGGTGCTTGGAGCTGTTTGCTCATTCCCTGTTCTTCCTATCTGGCTCAGAAGAGAACCTGGTCCATTGAGGACCACCACCTTGGGCTTGCCCCAACAGCAGAACATGGTTTCCACTGTCAGGTCTGTGACACTGGCACTGGGATGAGCCGTGACTCATGAGGGCTGAGGGGGAGAGGAAGGTGACAGGCTAATAAGGTAAAGTAATTCTTTGCTGCTTCATTGTGAGTTCTTTTATGTTCTCCTTCCCAGGTGAGGAAGCAAAGTGAGTCTCCAACTCACTGAAACCTGTGCCAAACATAATTATGGCTTATCTTAACCATATCTCCATAGTGAATGTTTTTACACATCTCCAGTTTTGGCAGCTGCCTGTTTTGGTTTCTCACCACTCATTGATCCATGATTTCTCTCTCCCACCACCTCTCCACACACAGGTCCTTTCTGAAGGCCATGTATTTTGAGATGCTCATTGCAAGTTTGCCTACAGATGATTTCATGCCCAAGAGAGGATGCATAGGTGCTGCGTGATGGCAGCATGGTGGCTCCCCTTTCTCCTGTTCTCTCTCTGTTCAGACAGCAGCCTTCACAACAGGGACCTTCCTGAGGACAGGGATCCTGTGACATTCAGCCGTGTTTGAAGAGCCTCTGGCTCCCCAGGGTGTGAAAAAAAGTAGTGGGCAACTGCCTGCATGCAGTCACTTCCTGAGGAAGAAATAATGCTGTGGAAACTTGGGAAGAACCCCTGCCTCATGCACCAGTGTGATGCCTCCATCTTTTACATCTGGGAGGCAGCACCCACTCCTGATTTTGACATCCTCACAATTTTTCCTGCCTTTTCCTGGGATACTGGTCATCAGCCCATCCTGCAGACAGCTTAAAGGTGTTCATATCTAGGCTGCCTGCATCGCAGAGGACCAGTTTAAAAGGTGCCTCCTGATGCAAGGGACACTGCATAGTGATGAACAGCAAGAACTGCCAGGAGGATTCTGCAGCAGAAGCTCATGAATCTCAGTAAAAGGAGGGACGAAGGAGACTTGCTCATCTGGAGAGGCTTTAATATGACATGCCTCATCTGTATGTATTAAGAGAGAATTAATTTTAGCTGTGAAAGAAGGGTTTGCCTTAGAGATGATGACCTTTCTTGATCAAGAAACCCCACCAACCTGAATTAGGACGTGTCAGCAGCTCTTTAACAGGAGTATCTGCTTCCGTGAAGAAGTGCTGCAGCCTTCTGCTGGAGTCCTAAGACCTAAGAGAGCTTTGGGCCTTTCAAACTTAAAACTTTAGGTATCTAAAGTTGGGTGAAGGTGACAACATCGCATCAGCTGCCTCAGCCATGGAGACTCACTGCTCTCCCTGTGTGGTCTGAGTAGCAAGCTCCAAACAGCACAAAGTACAAGCAGCTACCATCCTGAAACCAGTCTGTGTGCTGCTGCAAGGGCCCAGTTCTGCTGTTACATACAGCAGCACGCACTTGCCATCCTCTGCCGGTATGGCCAGGAGCAGACCTTGACCCCAAAACACCCTGTGTCCGAAGCAGGTAGGGCAAAGAGACCCCAAACCTCCTCATCAGAAGGCCCGAGGGTCTCTGTTCTGTTCACTGTTCAGAAATCCTTCAAATTTTGCCTCCAAATGAAGCAATCTCAAAATCTCATCAACAAATTACCAAACCATGTCCCAAGAATAACGATGCCAGCAGTTTGGAGTGAATTACTAATGCATTTTACCATTTCTTTAACAATTACAGCTCTATTTAGAATGGAGAGAATTATATTGTTATTCAGTTTTAGAATGATAAATTGCAGGATATTAAAAGATTCTTCACTGAATGCAAACAATAGAGAACTTAATTATTGCTCAGAGTGTCACTGCAACATTACGGATCAATTTGAAATTCAACTTGCCTGGCTAGATTTATTTTAAGTCTGACATTTTCAGCCCTAGCTTTCACTCTCTGGGTCTCTTTTTCACTCTGACAACACATCAATCTATTTTCTAACAGTTCTAACATTAAAATCATCTCTCTTAATCTGAATTTTTTTTTCTCCCTTATTTTATACTTTGTAAAAAGATTTATCTGCAAATGCAGTGTGGTACAGAAAATGTGTTTATATAGGAGACAAATCCATACGTCCTTTTTGCTGTAGCTAGAGCTGCTTTAAAGCTCTTGAAGAACCAGCTTGCAATGAAAATGCCACTTAGTTGAAAGAACGTTTCATGGGAACAAATAATTTTTTGGAATATTTTCAATGAGGAGAAATCAAAACTCTTCACTGGAACTTTATCAATGCATTAGGATACTAGACTGCATCTAGACCACTAAACTGAAATGCTTGTTTTGATGGCATACACCTATTTCCTATGAAGGATACAGAATTTTTCGTCTAATACAAAATTTGAAGTGATATATTTGGAATATATATTTTTCCAGTGATCCCACATACAATATTTTGCACTTTATTTTTTTATCTTGGGAAATTTCAAAATGTTGTCTGTTGTTCTGATGTGGAATGATTAGTGAGTATTAGGGCATCCTCTGCTGAAAGGACAGTCTTGTTCTTGGGTACGTTTATTTGATGCAGAGGCACCTGGAGGCAGGACTACCTGCAGAGCACAGCGTGACACTCACCTTCTGCACTGCACAACACCTTAGTGCCAGAATCCTTCTTCACCCAGCCATGGGATACAGGCCACTTTCTGCTGCAGTCAGGATCTTCAGTGGCTGTAGAGATCCAGCTGATATTTGTGTGGTTATCCCCATAACAACACCTGAAGGAGAAGTTGCACCAACACCAGATCGAATGGCTCACAGTCTGTTACTGAGTGCAGGGCAGCAAGGTTGGTGAAGGGCCTGGAGGGGAAGTCTTATAAAGATGGGCTGAAGTCCCTTGGTTTGTACACCCTGGGGAAAAGGGAGGCTGAGGAGAGACCTCATCATGTTTTGTGGCTTCCTGACAAGGGGGATCGAAGGGGTAGGCACCGATCTCCTCTCTTTGGTGACCAGTGACAGAACCTGAGGGAACAGCATGAACCTGCCACAGGGGAGGTTAGGGTTGGGTGTTAGGAAGAGGTTCTTTACTGAGAGGGCTGTCAGGCACTCAAACAGGCTCCCCAGGGAAGTGGACACAGCACCGAGCTTGACTGAGTTCCAGAAGCATCCGGACGATGCCCTCAGTCCCATGCTCTGACCTGGCTGGGCCTGTGTGGAGCCAGGAGTTGGTCATGATGATTCTTATGGATCCCTTCCAGCTCAGGATATTCTATGATTCTTCCAACTGTTATCGTGCTTTATGTGACAATTGTAAGAAAACTGACCTCTGCCTTTCTTTAACAACAAACATAGTATCTTCATATAAAAGCAAATGGCAATTATCACTCCTAGCCATTCGCTCCTCTGCTTCACCAGACCCAGCTTCTTCTAGAGTCCCACAGCTCCAGTGTCCTCCCATAGACAGACAGAATTTCCCTTAACCTCCTTCCCCCTTCCTCCTACTCTTCCTCCGAGTTATAGACATGGCTCATTTCCTCTGCGTGCACCCTCCGAGTCACTGATGGTTGCATGCCCTTCTCCAAGGGGGAAAGCAATTGCAGTTGGCTGGCTTGAGGCTTTTGCAGCCCTGCAACTTCTGACACCAGCAAATTACACGATGTATTAAAGCAAGATTTTTTTTTCTTTTTTTTTCCCTAGGCTCCAGGCTGTTTTTCAGGATAATGTGGTTCACCTCCCAATTGCATTCTGCTGCTCAATAAACAGTCTTCTCTAAAAAGTGTAAAATAGGATGCTTTACCCAAAATATCATGAAATATTTATCTACTGTTTACAATTCTTCAGGAAGAAGCAAAAGTCTTAATTTGGGAAAACACAAAAGTTTCTGTAAAACCAATGTGAGCTTGCTAGCTGAATACTAAAATACTGGATGGGTGAATTAGAAGCTAATTCATGCATGAGAAAAGCCACATGCTTCCAGAAGTAATTAGCCTATTGTTTTGAATCAGGGAATGTTTGCTTAATAGCCTCAGTAACTGCCTACTTTCCCAAACAGGACAAAATTAGCAGACAGGGAAGTGACATTCAGATAAAATCATTCATTTCAATAATAAGAAATTCAGGTTTCTGTCGATAGCCTGAAATCACTGAATTTTTGCTTTTCTGTTTCTGTGAAATCTGCAGTTAGTTGATTAGGGCTAAATCAGCTCCTTAGCACACTTCAGAACAGAAAGATGGTATCGAAAACATTTGGCAGTGGCAAGGAGGAAACACTTAAGACATCAGCTTATTATACTAAGGCAAAACTTTGCTCGAATGTTTAAGTGGATGACATTTCTGAGGGAGAGATGGAGCCCACTGAGCCCACCTCCTCTGCCCTTGCATGCCAGCCAGAGCTCACACTTAGTCCCAGCTTGCCCCTTGCACCCCTGTATCCACAGGACTTGAGGAGGTCTAGGTAGGAGCAAGGATACCTCTCGAGTATAGATGGGTATGTGGGACATGCTGGACCTTGTCTAACACCACTTGTGTGACCGTGTCAGGTATTGGATGAGCAATCTGGATGATGGCCCCAAAATCATGTGCTTAACAGCAAGCAGGATTTTCTATGGAATCAAAGCTTGCATTGCTCCAAACCACCTATCAGACATTATTGCCAGGTGCCCTTCTTAGCTCTGCAGCAATGAAAGCTGAGAGCTCCATACCTACATTTCTCAAAAATGCACACAAATAGTACCACCATTTCTGTGGCTGCAGAGTTCCTCATGTAAAGTCCTCACAACCTGTTGGGCAGGTCATGGTTTAGCTCTTCATGTGGCACATGTCAGGCTATGTCCCAGCAGACAGTAGGGTCAATGTCATGTAATGTGGCATAACAGTGTATATAATACAGTGGTCCACAATGGTTTTACCAAGGCAGACCTGGCTTTAAGTGGCACAAATCTAGATCCAATAGGAAACTAGGTGCAGGATTGCTTAACATGGAATCGCCCGGTCCAGGGAATGCTACACAGTACCTAGAAGGGGATTAGTAGGAGGTCTGTGTGACATGTGGGAGCTTCATCCAACTCCACCTTCAGAAATTAGTAACGTGCCCGGGGATCACCTAAGCTAATAAATACCTAAACTACAGCTGCTTCTACTCTAAAGTTGCATCTAGGAAACATATCATTGCAACTCAGTTTTCTCATTTTCCTCATTTGATCATAAGCAGAGGTAAAAGAGCTGAAAGTGAGCTAAATTTGTTTTCCCCTTAAACACTCAACAGTAGATTTTGATTTTTATGATGGTGCTAGAAATATAAGCCACGCCAGTGTGGAGTAGTTCAATAATAATAATTTACTTAGAAGTGAACAGAGATGGGTTGGAATTTAGATCAAGATGGAGATAACCACATTTATGTGTTTGCACACGGTTATCTACAAGAGTTTGAGTGCTTAAGCACTCCCTTATAGTCAAAGTAGATCTAGAGTGGGTTCAGTTGTCTCAATTTATGGGTCTAGTGGAACCTGAGACTCCTTAAGGACAACTAAGAGTCCTGCACAGGAATAGCTGTGGAATTACACTACAGAATAAATGCTTCGTTCATTTCCAGAGGTATAGGGCCCCTGCAGATCCCTAATTCCCAGCAGGCATTAGCAATATGTCTTACTGGTCAGAAAAATCTCCATCACATCTGTCATTGTAGTTCCAATGGGGACTGAACAGCCTTTTTGAAGCAGAAGTAGTCCTTTGACCTCACGGTCAGAAATGTGTAAGGAGCTGTGCAGGCACCAAGGCCAGGGACGGGGAGGGGAGGAGGTGTCCCAGGTGCCAGAGAGAAAGATGCCCGTGCAGCGCCTGGAGAAACCCATGGTGGAGCGGGTGTCCCCCCACAGCCCATGGAAAAGGCCCAGACCCCACCTGCAGCCCATGGAGAGGCCCCACGCTGGAGCCTTCCCATTCATCCCTACCCTGCAGGCCAAGTTCCCATTGTGAAGTATCTGCTTGGTAAATCCTGAACCTTTAAAAACAGCAGAGCTGGAGATTCTGCTTGAATTCTTAAACCTGCTTGGTCTCTCTCATAGCTATTCTTAAAGAATACTGAGATCTTTGACATCGAGATAGCTGTGTTAACACACAGCCTTTGCAGAAACAAGGCACTGTGTTTTTCATCTCACTGTAAGTTTTGAGGTGAAGACATCAGCTTGCCTTGATTAGCTATACCAGGGACCTGAGACTGGTCTCTAGGATTTTGTGCTGTGACAGGTTCTTTGAAACAGCTCTCAGTCACAAAACCTTCTTTTTCTCTTCCAGTGAAGACACGGAAAGCTTACTGGTCATTTAAACGAAATATCATGTTCCCTACTTTTCACTTTTCCTTCATCCTAAGTTATATTCTTCTCTCTCCCTTCTTTGCCTAAATTCCTTCCTTTTTTTCATTCAAACTTACTCTGGAACAGGCTACTTAGCAGTGACAAATGTATTTGGACGCTATATCAAATTGTGCCAGTAAGTTATGAAATGGCCAGGTCCTATTAGAAATATGACATTAGGTATATTCTTTGTTCCCAAGAGAACAAGCTCTTTCTCTCATGGAGTCCAGGTATAAATGCATGTTTTCCCATTGTTAAGTTCACTTAATGCCCCCTTTGAATGTTGCCAGGGACTTCCATGGAAGAAAGGAGGGCTTTGGGAGGGCAGGAGTCCCCCAAAACCTAAAGGTCATCCAAACTAGGGACAGAACCTGATGATGGGTTCAGTCACATGCATGTAACTCCTTTGGCTTCAATGGAATTAGTCCTTCATTAAGGAAAGCAGAAAGGATCAGCCTTAAGCTCACAAATATTAATTTAATCGTAACAGATTTACATGTGAAAGCCCACTTGTACAGTACAGCGGGATGATGATCCTACACCGTTTGAAGTGGTGCTGATACTAAGTACTTTTTTATCTCCCAGGGGCTCTCTTCAGTGCAAAGTGATTTCATGCTTTGCATGAGAAAAGGTGATAGCTTGTCTTTGGTGTGCCTTTGGTTTGGGGGACATCCTTTGTTTCCAAAAATCAGAGTTAAGTTAGAAAAAAAAAAAAAAATTACATTTTGTCTAAAAGTCTGAGTGAGTTTTTGTTCTCTCAGATTGACATAACCTGTTAGATTTAAAAATTGATAGACTTGAAAATGCTGAACACTCTCATTGCAGCTGCAGATCAACACTTAAACCAAGGGGTTATTTTTAGCAGCAAGGCGCCCTTCTCTTTATTCCTATGTCGCTTCAGTGGAAAATTAAATGGCAATTCACAATTCATGCATTTTGACATCTTGCTACTTTTATCTTCGTTTTCCTGTCTGAGAAAATGTCCTAAAATCCTCAGTACTAATCCTGTGCTGGCTGCCCTTGGAAGTCATCCCTGCTCTTAAACGGATCGGTCAGTTTCAATAAATGGTAACTGGCAGTATATTGTTTGCTCATTTTCCATTCCTCGAGCACCCCAAATGCATGTTGACGCAGGGAGGCTTTTGAATATGAAAAGTTCAGATTTCTGCATGGAAAGCAGAGTGTTTGAGAAGGAATATAGATCGTGCTGAACATCCCAAAATGCAGGGGTGATGGGCAGTAACAAAAGCTTTGGGGGTGACAATCACTTGGGGTGCTGTTTTAAAACACTATGCAAACTCATCTAATGCTATTTCCACATCAGAAGAGGAGCTGTTTGTTAACAAAGTCTGACTGTTTAGTTAAGTGCTGACCTTGGATAAATATTTGTGAAACACTGCCAAGTTTTCACCCGGTTAGAAAATGTTCTCTTTAGCTGAATGCATCGCTGCACCGTTCAGTCAAATCGCTGCTCTGCGAAATTTTTCAGAAAAATTCAACATGGGCTCGGTTTTCTCTTTTTTCACGATCTAGATGTTGACTTCATGTAAGCCTTACACTGCACTGTGAAAATTCATCTTCTCAGAAATGCTTTAACACCAGTGTAAACCCTACACTGCGTCAGGCAGTGCTGCTGGGCAATTAATCAAGATTTTTGTGGGTTTTTTCCTAATTCCAGGTATATAAAACAGTTAATGAAGCTGAAAGCTGTTATTAAACCTCTTCATAATTTAGGAATAAAGTATTTTAGAAGGAGGTTTAAATGAGATAATTAGATATTTGAAAACCTGCTCTGGGGCTACACCTTACCAGTGGGTTTCAAGCAGTTCTTTGCACAGTTGTGATATAAACAAGCCTGCAAACAGGGGTGGGGTGAGGTTTTCACCACATAGTCTTAGTCTGCAGGTTAGTCTGGAGCCCAACCAATGCCCCAGGAGAGGGAAGAGAGGGAGATTTGTTTTCTCCGCGCACAGCTTTGCATGAGGGCTCTGTGCAGGAGTGAAGGGTCATTGCAGTGTGTGCTGGAGCAGGTATGACTGCTCACTCCCTCAGCTGGAGGGACATCCAAGAGCCACGGCATTCAAAAAGCTTAGCAGGAAAAAAGATGCAAATAGCTGTACTAAGGTGTCAGCTTCAAAGGGAGCAGGCTTTGTTATTCAGGACTTAGTGCCCAGTCAGCTGTCCTGCCGTAACTAAATGGAGCACTGAACACAAGCCTTTGGGTTACTACTTGGAGCACATGTTATCCCCTCTGCGTAACTGCCAGGGCGAAGCACATGAATATACGAGTGTTTAGCAAAAAGCTGATGCTACTGACAAGCTGATGCCATGAATATTGTATTTGCACGACCATGATCTGCAAGCATCAAAAATCACACCTGCAGCTCCAAAACCAAGAGATTTTTATTTTTAAAAGCATGGGATAATTTTTTTTTATAGTCTATTGCTTTTTGGTTTACTTAGCTTTCAGGTTTCTGCCATTAAGCCTAAACATTATTAGTAGCTCTAAAGTTTTTTTTCCCAAAACTCTTTTTTTTTTAAATAGCAAGCTGACAGCCCTGTGCAGTCCTGTATTTCATCATCTGGGTCCTTCCAAGAGACACTAAATTACAAGGATCATAAGATAAAGCACGGAGTGATGACTTCTTTTTTTTCCCCCCCAACTGATCAAACAGTTCAGCTGGAAAGAAAACAACATGTTTCTGTCTTCAAGATTTAGCTGGGTAACTGAAGCTGATTTTCTAAGAAAAATAGCATGAGATAACCCAAAAAAATTGCACTGTAAATCTTCCCATCTTGCAATTTGGAAGAAGAATCCTCCATATCCTAGGACTGCTGGTAAGAGGAGTCCTTTGTGTATCTTCTCCCTGCACCTCCAGACCTCGAGCTGACCCTGGTGCCCATCTCCTTCCCCAGGTAACCCGAGTGCCGGTGGCTCGGATTCGCCTGGCGGCTTATTGGCATTTCTGTGTGAGTGGCCAAGCAATCCAAGTCACAGAAGGGGTTGGGGGGAAGGCACGGCCCTGCAAGGAAAGAAACTTGGCCCTGCCCCAGGAGGAGCATTTCGTGCTGAATGCAATGGTTCTGTCACTCATGGAGCTACTTTTAGCTGTAGGGCTCAGTGCTGTGCCAATAAAATACTGGGAATTTTGTCACTGCCAGAGAAGCGAGCAGGATTTGGCCTTTCAGAGCAACACACTTAATTCTAGTGTGAAACCCACCTTCAATTTTTAATGAGAAAATGAGAATAAACAGAATAAAAAGTGTTCCACAGGTCCTGGATCCTCAATAATGCAGCATAATAGTAGAGCTAAAATTAATGCTATTTTTTACAATCTGGATAAGAGGGCGAAACAGTATGAGGGGAGTTTACAACAACATGCACTACAGCCAAACTCATTTCTTCTTCCTGGTGGTTTAGATTTACTGGATACCTGAGTTTTCAACAGATGAAGCACTGTTACTCCGAGACAAAGACAGAGAGATGTTGGATAGTCATGCTGGGCTGATGTTAGTCTGCTAGAAATGCCATCACCTGCATGTCTGGTTCAATGCAACTTTGAAGATGCTTTGTTCCCCACAAGACATCCCCCACTTTCTATGCCTCACAGAGCAGATACACCAGGCTCTCTGTGGCAAATGGACCTGATAACCTGCCAAATTCCCACTGGGTAGCACTTAAGCTGGAGAATGAACTGTGACCCCAGCTGCATCCAGAATTCCATCTCTGTACTTCAGCTATAACATGAACTCCAGGTCAGGCAAATACTGGAAAGGGGGAAACAGGTTCACTGTAGCCTGTAGGAAGCACCTTTGGCCATTTAAAGACCTCAAAATTAACCAAGAACATCCAAGTTAATCTTGTTTTTCAAATAGGAAAAGATTGTTAACCTGCCTCAGAGAAAAGCACTAGATCATGCTCTATCAGCCACAACTGCACACAGAAACCAAAACATCCCACTACTCTTTTTAGAACTGCTTTACAGCTGGTACCTTTATGGTGTCCTAATACTTTGTGGAAATACTCAGCACTTGATTGGTGCAAATGAGGAATACAGGCTAGGCTGCTTGCAAACAAGTATTTGCCTGCACCTGCTATGGGCCTTCTAAATCTAAGCTGAGGCTTGCTCCACTTGGCAGCATCCTTAGACCTCAGCCTAATTAAGAAAAATTATGAAAACAGCAAGTGGCTCTGAGTCAGTAAGGCCAGGCAGGGATTCACAGAATCGTAACATCATAGAATCACAGAATCATTTAGACTGGAGAAGAACTTTAACATCATCAAGTCAAACTGTTCCTAATGCTGCCAAGTCCACCACTAAACCATGTCCCTCAGCACCACATCTACAAGTCTTTTCAATACCTCCAGGGCTGGTGACTCCACCACTTCCCTGGGCAGCCTGTTCCAGTGCTTGACAACCCTTTTGCTGAAGAAATGTCCCTAATATCTAGTCCAAACCTCCCCTGGGGCAACTAGAGGCCATTTCCTTTTGTCTTATCACTTTTTATTTTGGAGAAGAGACTGGCACTCATCTGACTACTACCTCCCTTCAGGTAGCTGTAGAGAGCAATAAGGTCTCCCCTCAGCCTTCTCTTCTCCAGGCTAAACAACCCCAGTTCCCTCAGCCTCTCCTCATAAGGCTTGCACTCCAGCACCTTCACCAGCCTGGTTGCCCTTCTTTGGGGCATGTCTTGGGCCTGGTTGCTGTATCCCCTGGCTAATTCCTTCGCTGTCATCTTGGCAGCAGGCTCTTTGACTCTCACTTTGAGGTCCTTCATTGGGGAACCCCAGTGTTGTGTTTCATCCATCAACTTGGAACCAGCTGTCTGCACTCTGGGTGCTAAGACAGCAAAGTTAGTCATCCCAAAGCAGTCATCCTGATTCATGGCTTTAGTCACAAGAGGGAATTTATTCCTGATTTTTGCCTTGTGGTTTGTTTTTAATCGGTTTAAGCATCTGCTGAGTTCCTCACTGTGGTAACTGTAGTGGTGAAAGCCACAGCTTGATCCCATTGAAACACATCAATGCTGACCACCCGTGGAGATGGATTTGGGGTAAGAAGGAGAGTTTATGACATTTGAGGAGAGGAGCAATGAGAAGATGCTGCTTGCAGAAGTCAGCAGAAATGCTCCAGCTGAGGGCTTGCCTGGCACCTCTATCTTCTGCTGTGCTGCTGAGAGAGAGAGAGAGGGAGAATGTGTGCTGGACCAAAGGCCAAAAAGAGCTGTGTCAGAGAAGGAAACGAAATCTGAGCATGGCATGATGGAAGAGCTGCAGACGACCTGTGCCACAGGGATGTTGTGACCTGGTCCCTGGGCTATGGCACAGCGTCATGGCACAGAGAAGCCACAGGGAGAACAGATGAGTCTGTCTGTGCTCAGAAGGGGTTTTTTATCCCTGTTCTTTTTTCAAATGACTTCAGTGTGTGCTGGGCATGGTGACTTTAGATACCTCCCCAGCTGAGCCCAGGGGCCCTGCTTACCCTCTCTGAGCTGCAATGGGCTTATCTAAATTCCCAGAGCTGCTTCAGAAGTGCAGCAAGAAGCAGCATTACAGCGTTTCATGAGCCAGGATCATTTGCTATGGGAAACCAGAGTGGTTCTTGAGTATTAAGCTGAGGCTGGGATCATATATATGTAACAGAGAAACCCTAAAGGTGCTTCCAGTAATTTATTGCTCTCTTCTATGGAGGATAAAATATGAGATGCTTTCCATTTACTAATAAATTCTTCTTAACGCGCTTAAACTGCAGCAAGGGAGATACAGTCTAAATGCTAGGAACAACTTCCCTGGGATCAGAAAAGCTAAAGGAGGTAGCAGTTTGGGTAAGGAGACTGTGGCTAGGTAAGGAGCTGAAGAAACATGCTTGATTAGTGTCTGTCCGAAGGGGCTTGGGGGTAGTGGATCCTCCTGTGGGCAGGGAGTGGGGTTTGATGCTCTCAAGAGCTCTTCCATCTCTGTTTTGTAGCGATGCACTAAGGCAGCGCAGTCACCAGCTCCCTGAGCAGTTCCAAGATTTTGTTTCCTCAGCACATGGCCTCCAGGGCAGACAAGGTTGGGAAGGACTGAAAGATTTTAGTGATAGGAGCGAAGATGTCCCTCCCCAGAAAGGGGAAAATCTGTGCAAAGATTAAAACAAGTGAAATTGGCTTGCTTTGAAATTCTCTCACACAGTGCAAACACACTTGCCAAAACACTGCTGGCTTTCTGTTCCAGTAAATGTGTGTGAAATGTTTCCATTCTCTATCGAATCCCATGAAATGTGGTGGAAAACATTTAGCATTTGAAGCAGTATTTAATTAGGCATCCCGATGGATAGTTAGGCAAATGGTTTTGTGACTTACAATGGGTTTTTCAGACTGATGCTGCCAGTCTGATAGAAGACGTAAAGAGTGACAGTTATTAATCAATAAACATGGGAAAGCTGCTTTTGGAAACCAGCAAGTCTGCTGGAAGTCAGATAAAACCCAAGCAGATGATGATATTTAAAAGTATTTTTAAATCCTTTTAACTATTTTATCCCAATATTTTAATTCTCCTTCTGAAAGGTGCATTTTCATGTTTGGGCTTTTTTTATGATACATCCTTGAATGGCTAATGACACCTATATCCATGTAATGTGCAAAGAAGAGACATGAAAACCATGTTGGAAAAGGTTCTCTTTGGCTTAGGGGCACCACCTTTGGGGCTTTCCAGCAGTAGCTGTAGCACTTTGATTCTGTAGGTGGGTGTTTTATGGTACCCAAATACAGTGGGTTTCCTCACCCTCCAGTCTGTCATGCAGAAATTGATGAAAGTAAATCAATCTCCCACTAGCTAGAAACATTTTTCAAAGTTATTTGTTAAAAAAACCCCAAACCCAGTTATAATAATATATACAAAAATATCTAAAAATAGAAGAAAAATGCAGCAGACCATAGATACTTGTCTAAATGCTGAGAAAATCCCTTCTTCCATGTAGGTTCAATGTTTTTCAATGACGTCTGAAATTTCCTGACCTCACTGCCTTAGATATCTAAACAGGCAGCCGTGTAAGGAGTTGAAGCATAGGATGACACTGTGACTTGTGTGCTTGTCAATACCAATTCCATGGGAATAAGAGAAAAAAATAAGGTAAAACAAACTGGTAGAAACATACAATTTAATGCCAGAGATAACCAAGGTTTACATAACCCCTTTCCTGTTTTGTAATGGGCTCCCATGGTGGGTCTTGACCCATCATTTTAATAGTAAGGGGCACTGCTGCTAGCACACACCTGAATCCAGAACGGGTGGCCTGTCAGCAACGGCGGCTGGACTTGCGCAGCACATTCCGTGGAGGAGAGAGGATAAATGAAGTCTCTAAAGAGATCTCTTTCTTCCACTAATCAAAGCTTTGCAGTTTATATTATGTGTCCAGCATCCTCCTGGTCTTTTCCTGACGTGGTGTGTGCTGTTTATAAATTACTGTGTGCCCACACTCTGCTGTTTTAGTTGGACTCTATTAGCTGTGGCAGCAGCCCTGGGTGCCTGGCACTGCTGGCACAAAGCCATGGGCAGGCAGGGTGATGGTTTTGTGATGCTCATGTGCTGGGTTGGGAGAGGCACAATGGACCAGAGGAGACAGCAAAGCTGCTCCATCCCCAAGTGCAGGTTGTTGGGGAGAGGGCCCTTGAGGAAAACCATGATGTGCTTTGCAGACCGCGCGCTGGCTGAAGGGTGAGTAAGAGGAGGAGCAGCCAGTAGCTGCTAACTCTCCACTTGGACGTGAAGCGGCAGCTGCGTTGTTCTTCAGCCCTGAACCCCAGCAACAATCGCACTCACATGGGGACATTGTGCTGGCACTGGGCCAGGCAATGGGAGCTTAAAATATTTATCATCAGGCACTCGCCAATCTTCTGTTCTTCCTGAGAGCTTCCGCTTGGGCTTGGGCGGCTTCCAGGAGTGACTCCGCAACAGCAGATTGACAGGACTGACAGCACAACGTGAGTTCATCCCCCTCTTTCATGGTCTATAAAACAAACCTGACTCACCTTGTCTCTGTCAAATATTTCACACATATCCTTGTCACATGTGCAGTGAGTATCTGCTGTGCTATGTTCTTCGGAAATAGCTTCGGTCAAAGATAGTAGGAAACATTAATAGCAGTATGCCCTGAGCCTGCAGGCTTTAAAAGGAACATGCACCTTTCCAAGCAGCAGAAGAGATGTTTTCTGTGCCATTATAACATTAATGTATTGCAAAGGAAAGGCAAGGGAACAAGCGTTGAGGAAACTGACTGTGGACGGCTGAGAAGGGGCCAGATGCTCCCAGCAGCTCTCCGTTTGTCTCTGTTAATGGGGGCAATAATGCCATGTCCCCAGCGGCTCAGGGCCGGGGTGTGACAGGTTGGCTGGTATGACCCATAAGTGGACAAATCAAGATTTGTATTAACAGCCTGCTGCCATAAGCACGAATGTCACTCTGCACTTGCATTGTGTAGTGCCTAAGGATTATAAAAGGCAGATATTTGCCTCATAGAAAATGTAATGCTCCTTATCATAAAACCCTTCCTTACCCACAATGAACTCAGATTTATTTCACAAACCATTTCAGCATGGTGTTCAGATGCTCTCTGGTGTGAATAGACAAGGAGAATTACCAAAAGTGAGTGCTCCTCATCTCTCCTTGCTGAGCTAGCTGTTCCTGGAGGGACTTCCTCACAATGGGCAGAGAGGGACCAGCAGCACCAGAAGGTCACTCAAGTTGCTGAGATTTGTGTTGTCCCCAGGGCACTCACTGTCTTCCACTGACCACAGAGGCACCAGAGGTGACTGTGCTCCTTACTGAGGTACCTGGGCTTAGCACCTACAGCCAGGGAAGATGAATCTGAGCCTGAACATCTGAGAAGTACTCCATGAGATTTAAGTGAAAACTGTGGGACTAAACCACAGCAAATCCTGAATCTCTCATGCTCTCTTTTTTGCAGGGCAGAGTTTGCCACTGGCTGCCCAAGGCAGGTTTGCAAGGCTTCCCAGCAAAGCCCTTCCAACAGCTGCTGGATTTGTTGGGTATGGCAGAGCCCCAGCAATGTGACCTTGCTGTAAAAGTGGAGGGCTTATTTACAATCCTGTTTGGATGATTGTCATTCCAGGTAGGACTAAATATACAGCACTGGGGAATAACCTCTTGCACATGAGATATTTCACCAGGCAGCATGACTGCAGTAAAACGATTGGGTTCTCTTCTTTCTTCTCAGATCTATCTGTTCTGTCCAAAAACCACAACATATTCATCAGAAATGGCATCAGAGGCGAATGATTTCATTGCTATGAAGATGCCCGTAAGCCAGCAAGGTTTCTAATGCCCAGTCCTTCATATGATCATCAGAGAGAGGACTTCCTAAGCCAGCAAAAGCTTATGGATTAGTCAGATTCTACATTAACACAGGAATATACAAGTGGAGGGATTTCCTCAAGTCATCAAATCTCATCACCAACTACTGCAGATACTGCATCATCTCCACATAAAATGAGCATGCTCAACCTTCATACGAGACAGGTAGAGTTGCTCCAGATGTCTGTGATGCTGCCAGGTGCCACCACCAGCCTCAGCAACACTCCGGGGGCTCTTTGGGAATCGATGTACAGGTGCAGGCACGGGTGTATGAGCACATGTAAGCGTCAGTAATTGTCAAGAAATGTGATTGATTACTGGGAATAACGCAAAATAAGATCTTTGTGAAAATGCAAAGGACTGCAGAGCAGTGCTTTGGATGATGCCAGTAGGTCACAGTAGGCTGTGCCTGTACTGTGTCAGCCTGTGTGTCACCTGGGCAGGTATGGGCCACCTTTACCAAGAAGACAGCTGCTTCCCAGCCAGTGAGATGCTGTCAGGGACAGCCACAAGGATCAGACACCAAGCAAGGCACAGAGAGTACCGCTGCAGCAAGCAGCTTGAAGCCCAGAAATTATCTGTGCCAACTGAAGGCAAGTGGCTGTGCCTAAAGATGAACAACACTCCCCAAAGTGCAGCAAAAACAAAGCCTCTGCTAGATCACACATCCATAACATTACAGGCTGCAACCAGCGACCTGCTGCATAGTCTGTTCTCCTTTTCTTCCCCATATACTTGCCACCCCACCTCTGGAGACTGCAAGAGCACCATGGGGATGGTGGGGTTGGACTTCCTGCTCCAGATTGCCCAGCAATCATCAGCTGAGCTGAGTATCTCCAGGACTTTACACGTGCAGACATAATACCAGTAACACCTAAACTTGGGGTGCTGAAAAGTTAGGAGGAAGGCTCTGATTTTCATGCTTATCCCTGTTCTCAGAGATGGCACAAATTCAGTATGTCGGCTGGTCTTCTCTCCCTCCTTCCCTCCCAGTCTGGCAGCTGGTACTTGTGCCATCAGCTTGTGTGAGGAGACACACCAGAGCTGGCTGTGGCTCCAGGATGTACAAGAAGAGTGTTGTGCATTGCTCACCAGAAGGCTTCATTTTATGCTGTTTCTGACAAGGCAGGCTATATTCCTCGTTTCATTCCTTGCCCGTGGATGTTTCCCATTGTATGTTCTTGGCTTGTTCAAAGCATCTGAAAATACCTTCCATTTTCCTCCCAATCACAGAAGGGTGAATATTTCAGCCTCTGCTGCAAAGAGCAAACAACCATCCAATTTCCTGAAGGGTGTCAACATATCTCTGTGACTGCACATATTAATAAAGTAATGGTTATTTGAGCATGAAATGCAGCGTCAAGTTGTAGGGTCCAACCAATCTAGTACAGAACTACACTGAGGCTGTGCACGGGGGAAGGCATGCTTTTGAAAGGGGCAGAAGGTCCAATTTTATGATCAAGTAGTACCTGCCATGGCATAGTGTTACTGCCTAGTCACCACAGAAAATGAAAATCCTGTTTATTTGTATAGAAATATGTCAAAAGCTGACATTTCTCTGCCTTCAAATTAAAGGCACAGCTGCAATCCAGGAAAAGGTGGATGCAAACCCATGGAAAATAGAAAGGGACCTGCACAGTACACAGAGACTTAGTCACTTGATCTCTGTAGGGAAAGGAGAAGGGCAGCAAAAAAATTGAGTGACTTATTATCCAGCTAAGGAAAATAAGAAAAATTTTACTTACAAATATATAAAAAACAGAATTATACACAGGCAGTCCTCTCCAAGTGTGAAGCAGATGATAAAATGTGGGGCCTTCAACTATTAGTTTAAAAATAAAGGACAATGTCCAGGAAGCTGCAAAGGTAAAACTAGCAGTTCCAGATGTTGCAATTTGTAAGATATTTGCTAATGAGGTTGCTGAACACTGATAAATAGCTTTGGAAAAAGAGACAGCCAAAAGATTAGAAATAAAATTCACCTGGTATTTTCAAAGACAGAAGACAGAGATGCAAGTCTGTGATTTAGTGCCCTTAACTGCATATACTCCCCCTCCCCAATTGTTTTTATCAACCTCATTGCTATACTGTAAGTACAAAAGCAGAGATGTACACCATCAATAGTTCATGAGAGCCCCAGTAAAATGCATTCAGAAATGTTCCTAGAAGACATAACTCACGTTGGCGCATATTGCTCCTGGGGAAAGCTAGGAACGCTTAACCACTGCACTCAGTAAGGGGCAGCTTTGCTCTAAACACACCCTGCTGCAAATGCTCCGCTCTACATCTCCATTTCAATACACATTTCTGCCCTTTTAAAAGATCACACATTTATTCTTCAAACTGGTTTTGTACATTTTTTACAGAGACATTGATTTTGCTATGATTTTGGGGTTTTTTTGAGGGGTTTTGGGTTTTTTTTTTGGTAGTCCCAGAGACTTTCTTTTTCCCCAGCTAGGGTATTTTTTAATGTCTCCAGCTCTGATGAAATCTTTTCGAGGCAAATCTGCCACTTTGATGCACAGCAGCTCAAACAGCAAACTACCTGCCACATTCAAAGTGATGGCAAACTCTTTCTCCAAACTTTGCCTGTAGCTTTTGAACTTTTCAGGCAGTTCCAAACCGCCTTTCCTTTTATTAGGAAGGCTGTAATTACTATCTGAGGGCAACCTTTGTTATGACATGAAAAGAAGAACTCCAGCTACTGTGCTAAACATTAGATGTTCAGTTGAGTGATAAAACACTATAATCAAGCCCCGCATGTGACTATCTCCTTCAACCAACCTTTGCATGTGTAAGCGCTAAAATTTCAAATCACATAGTATTTATTAGTCCACAGCAGAGTCATGTGAAATGAATGTCTTATTTTACACATGTTTAGAGAAAGAGAAAGCTGAATAACCACTGTTGTGCACTGTGTTCCTCCCGACGTGGCATGTGTTCCCATTGAAGACAAGAGCAGTGGTGATGGTGCTCTGGAGACTGAGTGTTTCTCTGTGTGTGGTGGGTAGGTGCAAAGGTTTAAGCTATATTTTTGTTTTCAAGCAAAAGTCAATAAATCACATGTTAGTACTGCACAAAGGTGTGGCATTCACCCGGTCTCGCTGCTTGTGTAAACTCTGAGAGTTCTTTTGAATTTTCTAGTGCAACTGGAGATGGAATTTGTCCAACCCAACTCTGCCCTTCTAAAACAGAGCTCAAGCCCAAGTGGCTATTGAGTTCTCTGTAGAGAGCTTTAGGACAAAATCTCATCAGTCTACCTGGGGCATTTATTTTAGGATGGATCAATGGCTCTCCAGAGCAGTTTAGACATGGCTACTGGTTTTCCATGTGACACTCAGAAGTGGCATTTTTCGGTCCTGGTTTTGGGAGCCAGAGGATTGTGACAGATGTTTGCTTTTATATGAAATAAAGAGAGAGGGGGAAATAAGAATGTTCTAGGCCACTTGATTTTAGAGAAGAGTTAAAAATATGAGTCCTAATGGAAAAAATACATTAAAAAATGACTAATTCTTAAATTGGTGTCACTAGGTTTCTGGTACATTCCATTATATTCCCTGGCTACATCTCACAGCAGCAGTAGTAAATGTTTCCTTCATGCCTTTAAAGGGATCATTCCCATTAGGACTGCATTGAACAAAACTCTGTTGAGCAAGATTCTCCTTCACCAAGGTGCATGGATGAGCCAGGAGTGCGCAGTGAATTATTGTTTCACCCCAGTAAGTGATTTAATAAGAGTCAAGCTCATTTATTAATTCCAGGAAATCATGTCTTCCCCGTATCTTTGGGTCTTTGTGTTGCAGGCTTTCTGGAGCAGAACTATATTTTAGTTTGTGCAGCCGAAACACATCTTAGGCAATAGCAAACCAAATAATAATAGTATTATGGTAACTATGGGAAGCTGCACTGTTGCTGTTTGACTAATTTAGAAAGAGGAGAGTTCAGGCTCTCAGAACACTAGTTTCACATATTTCATTCAGATTGTCAGAACTGAGATATTTTTGTATCCTTGAGATTAGGATCCTGTCTCCAGAGCTGAACTTTTTGTTATCATTCAAAATATAACATTCTCTGTGTTGATTTGCTAAAAAAAAAATATGCACAAATGAAATTGATTTAGAGATCTAAATATAGAAATATTGATTGCAATGAGGAAAGCAATTTTGATAGTCTTAGTCTGCTATCAGAAGCTTTTCCTATTATCACTACTAAGGAAGATAGGTTGTGTTACGGTGTGCATTCAGTTGTCACAGTTTGTGTATCATGTATGTATGATGTTTCCAATGTATAGTATCACAAAATGATTTGGGTTGGAAGAAACCTCAAAACCCATTTAGTTCCAACCCTGCCATGGGCAGGGACACCCTCTGCTAGACCAAGCTGCCCAAAGCCAATCCATTGACATAGATGATGTCAATTGCTTGTCCCTGATCTGCCAATGCTGTAACCCTGTCATAGAAGACCACTGAGTTTGTCAGGTACAATCTGCCCTTAGTGAAGCCACACTGACTGTCACCAATGTCACATGGCAGTCATTGGATGTGATCTGTGTTAGTAGTCGGTTAATGTTTATTTGTGACTAGTTTAATTAAACAGAATAAGGAAATGAAAACAAGTCAAGGCATTTTACAAAATATCTTTTTTAAATTTCTTGCTTAATTTCTTAGGCCATGTTGTTGGTGTCTTTCAGTAAACCTGGGGTTGGGATGGGTTTTTTGCTATCAATCAGTATTGTTTTCATTCCGATGTCATATAAAACATGAGTCCATATTTTATGTATATGAATTACAAGTATAACATAGAACTGTAGAATCATAGAATAGTTTACATTGGAAAAGACCCTAAAGATCATCAAGTCCTACTGTTACTCTGACACTGCCAAGTCCACCACTAAACCATTTCCCTAAGCACCACATCTACACGTCTTTTAAATACATCCAGGGTGATCACTCAACCACTTCCCTGGGCAGCCTGTTCCAATGTTCAATAACACTCTTGCTGAAGAATTGTTTCCCAATATCCATCTAAACCTCCCCTGGAACAGCTGGAGGCCATTTCCTCTTGGCCTATTGCTTGTTACTTCTTTCCTTTCTTTGGCATGCTACTGGCCTACGAGTGAAGAGGAACAAAAAGCAAACCCAGGTATTATTTATGCAGTAGTAGAAACCATCTTACACATCAGTCAGTACTAGACACTTGTAAAGATGTCCTTACTCCTTTCTCTTGTTTCCTGATGAAGCATCTTCTCAATTATTATTGCTGATTCTTTTCCTGAGCCACATGCAATATTTTACTGAACATATAGATATCTGAGCCAAACTATCACATTTTTGTTTTATTATTTTTGCAACAGGTGCCTGCAGGATGCAGTCCACTTTCCAAATGGACAAGAAATCAGCTTTGTGTTGAGGATCAGACACATAACAGAGATAACATGGAAAAACATGTAAAGAGCATCTTTTGGCAATTACAGACTGCAGGAAAAAACAGCTCTAGTTTTAATTTTTTTGTCTCTCAACTTCATTTTTCTACAAGAGGTTAAAAGATCTCCACAGCTGCCTGTAAGAATTACTTTCTTCTTATAGTTCATGTTTGTTCTTTATCTTCGCTCTTTCTGGTCATATTGGTATTTTCTAAAGATGCCTGTTAGTGAAAGCACACCATCTACCCATTACAAGCAAATAAGCCAAACATGCCTGTAAATGACAGATGAATTTGACTGAGATTTGAGATTGAGATACTCTAAAGGATATTGTCAAAATATTTATGATGTGGAAAGAGCTCAGCTGAAGCATCAGAGAAGTATTGCTGAAGATTGAAAAGAAAGATTGGGATGATTTTACCAGGATATGTGGGGTATGGAGGATACATGTTGCCACTCAAACTACTTGTTTGTAAACAGAAGATTACAGAGCCATTGAGGTCCAACTAATTGGAGCTGCCAAACCCTCTGAGAAAACAGACATTCTTTGGCACTCCAAGTTTTTCATATCCAGGTGTGCTGCTTTTTGGCTGGGATAGAGTTTATTTTCTTCACAGTAGCTAGTGTGGGCCTGTTTTTTGGTTTGTGCTGGAACCAATGTTGATAACACAGGGATGTTTTTGTTGTTGCTGAGCAGTGGTTACACAGAGCCAAGGGCTTTTCTGTTTCTCACCCCATGAACAAGTGGGCTGGGGGTACACAAGGAGCTGTGAGGGGACACAGCTGGGACAGCTGACCCCAACTGACCAAAGGGATATTCCATAACATATGGCAATCATGTTCAGTGTACAGAGCTGGGGGAAGAAGAAGGAAGGGGGCACACGCTGAGTGATGGTGTTTGTCTTCGTTTCGCTCTAGTAGCAAGTTCAGAAGAGGCCACAAAGATGATCAGAGGGCTGGACCACCTCTGCTGTGAAGATGGCTGAGAGAGTTGGGCTTGTTCAGCCTAGAGAGGAGAAGACTCCTGGGAGACCTTATTGCAGCCTTCCAGTGCCTGAAGGGGCCGACAGGAAAGCTGGAGAGGGACTGAAAAACTGAAAGAGGGTAAGTTTAGATTAGACATAAGGAAACATAGCAAACCTTACTTTTTCCATTTTTTTTCTCTTTTTTTAAATCTGAAAACAGCATGAAAAGTAAGTGTGAAGTAATATAATATTTTAGAAGAAAGTATAAACATTGTCTGAAGTTCTGCAGCTTGGTGGTGTCACATACAAACTCTTTCCTGGGATAGCTAGGAGTCTGCTTTTGACCCTAGCATCTGAAGCCCACTGTGCGAGACGGACATATGGAGGTTTCCAGATGCTATACTTTAATATGTCCACATTTTTAATAGACTGCAGTTTCTAAGTTCAGGGTATGCTAATTGCAAGCTGCTCTGAACATATGGAGGCTGTTCAGTTTTACAGCAATTCAAAGAATAACAGGAGTTTGTAATTTGGGGCCATAAAAGACAATAGACGGAAAGAAGATAGGTGGAATGGCATTATTTACTGCAAAGGACTCAGTTCTCCTGACTTTGGTGGGGTTGCAGTATTCTTTTTTCACATCCAGCCATGCATTCAATATTTACAGATAAAAACTAGAACTACTATGCTGACAGTCAATGTAAATACAAGCCTTGGTTTGTAAAACTCAACCATATTCGCCTGTTTCTCATAAAATGACATAGTCTGTAAAGACAGGAGCAGAACTATCACTTAGAAACAAATCACCCAGCAACAGAACACTAGTGCTTCTTGCTTGTAGCCTAAGAATACTCTTAATTATGTAATTTCTGGGTTTTCAGAGAGTAATCTATTCTTCAGTGTCATTCCCATCCAGAAAAGGCTTTGATTAGGATCTGTTATGCTTCAGTTTCAAAAGTTTCTTTGCCACAGGAGAGGCTTTGCTCAGTGCTTCTGCTGTGCTTAGTTCTCCCTGAGTTCCAGGTATGGAGCATCATCTGTGTTCCACACATTCCAATCCTAGAGGTGGATGCAGCATGCAGCAGCCATAGATGCACGGTCAGCTCTTTTCTTATATTGAGAATTTTGCTTTGTAGTGTGTGCCTGAGGAAGATAAAAAGGCAGGGGTTTAACCTTACACATTGAAAAATTTATCCATGAGAAACCTTAAGCAGAACAAGCCCAGTTCTCTTGATTATATGTGTTTAAGGTAGGAGCAACTCGGGGGCAAAAATTGGGCCAGTGAAATTAGACCAAAGAATTTAAAAAGATTTATGGGAAATATGTAAAGTGAACACCTGAAGGGCTTTGATTGTTTATGCCCTTTGTTCTCCCATTCAGTTGATGCTTCATCCAAAAACATGCCTGTCGCTCACAGAAAGAAGACAAAATTGCTTCTGGCAGTCGTGGGAACTCAGAAAGCAATGGTGTGGCAAGGGGGAGAGCTCCCCTGATGATCAGAAAGCCTTGCATAAACTAATCCCCTCCAAGGGCTCTTCAGGAGGAATTCCCTTCTCTGACAGTGTGATGCTAAACACCAGTTTACCTTTTGATCCAGACAGGTTCAAAGTTGCCTTCAGTCTTCTGAAGCTGTTCCAACTTCCTCAAGATTTCTTTTTTTATTTTTTTAAACATTATTTTTCTGCCTTTTTCCACAGCTCAAAATCCAGCCTGTGAGCATTAAGATTCAGTTTCTATAGCGGTGTTCACTAAGAAAAAATAAGATGCAGAAATTTCACATCTGAGCTTCCTTTCTAGTTGATGGAGAGACATAGACACTTCTGGAATGTGATTCATCTTAACCTAAAATTAGGCCTCCTAAATAGGACAGTAGAATTGCACCCTAGATTACCTATTGCTCTCCTTTGCGTACAGAGTGAGCCAAAGGCGATGGGCTCAGGTGTATCTGTCGCTGCTGCAGATATCTAAAGCTAGGTGAGATGAATCCCACTCAAAAACTTTGAAAAGTGGTGTATTTGCATAGACTGAACAACCACTTTTAACACGAGAATGGAGAATAAAATGTCAGATTCTTTCATCTGTGCTTACTGCAGTACTGCAAAACATCTTGGTGAGGTAACGTTGCTTAGACGTTATATTCTTTCTTGAACTTTCAAGCACAGCTAGGAGACCAGCTCACGCTGAGGGGTTTATTTATTGAATGCCATCTTGTTTCTGTATGTTCCTGGAAATAAATCATGGTTCTCTCAGATCTAGTTGTTATTTGGTCTAATTCACTGAATCATTTCAGCTGCACTCTGTTGGCTCAGGAACAGATCAGTTTGCGTGCTGAAAATTTCACGTTGTTTCCATCAGACACAGAAGAATATTTAATTTTTCTGAATTAGGGTGATAGAAGAAAAAAAATATTTTGATGAACACAGATGGTGCCTTTAAATTACAATAATAGTTTACAGTTAATAACTCACTTTCCATCTGAAGACGTATGTTTCCTAAACATTGGTTTATCCTATAATTAGATCATGTGAATATTATAGAATGTAACTGACAGCCAAATGGTCTTCCATAAACTCTTCGATGGCCTGCCATAAATTCCTCTCACTGCTCTTTTTCCTGTAACCTGGGTATCTGCACAGCCAAACGGCTGCGTTTGCTCAGATGGATGTTTGGACATACAGCTTCCACAGTTGCCTACAGCCTGCCCGGAAATGCATGTGCAAGTTAACTACAAAATCTGTGCATCTTGGGTTTTAAAACTTAAATTATACAGTTAACATCCAGATACCTAAGCTATGAAATCCAGTCATCTAACTGCAGAAATCTAATGTGCTACATTTTAAATACCAAAGTAAACCAGTCATCCTAAAAAAAGATCTGATATTTCCTATACACTCAGTGGTGAGATGTCTTCAAAGGAAGATCCTGTCTGCCTGGATTCCTGGAGGACTGATTCACTAGGCACGTAAAATGCAGGCACAGATAAGGTATCTAAATTAGGCTAGCTGAATCCCATCATAGACACCTCTTCTCCTTTAAGAAAATTGGGTACCTTTATAGGAATTAGCTTAAAAGTTCAACCCAAGTCCTGGAATAAATTTGTATTTGGAGTTGGAACAAGGATCCATCAGGCCCATTCTTAGTTCTGCAGTCAGTTGCCAGACATTAGTATCTTGTGCCCTTTGAGGTGTCTGAGGATGTCTGAGATGGATGCGTGGGCTGTAGGTGTGACAGAGACCCAAGACCTAGGTCCTTCTGGACTGACCCTTGATCATCTCAAGAAACACTAAATGTCCTTGTGCCAGGAACTGCAGTAAGCTCTAGTTTTAATTGTTAACTGCAGAATTTGAGAAGCTACAGACAAGCTACTTCTAGGTTGAAATGTATAATGGCTTTATTAGCTGAAAAATACACCAGGGATTTTTCCTTTTGCTCTCGTTCAAGTTCTATTCACAATATTTTCACTCCATGTCCCCACTTCCTCAGACCCATGGTGTTCATTATTTTAATAAACAAATGTAGGGAATTATTTTTACCTTTATCATAAAACACCAACAAAAGGAGTTTCTTTCTTTGGGCAGACTTACTGGAAAATTTGTGATCTCTTCACTCATCACTAATATGTCTAATAACTAGGTATGTTCTGTATGTATAGTGAACTACACAAATATATATAAAATATATGAATCATTAGAAATAGGGCCTGCTATGATTAAGCCAGAGGCCTGAAGGATTGGATCTAGTTCTTCTCATTACTTTCTTGTATGATCATGGCTGCTTTCTTTTGTGATCATGGGTGAACCACTTCTACCTGTATTTCAATTACTGGCCGTAGATAATGTGAGAGGAGAATGTAACAGAGAATCACAAACTGAGAGGGTAAGTCCATGCTGTGTTGGGTTATGCAGACATCCAAGCTTGTGCAAAAGCTGCTAAGAAACCCTTCCCTGTGAGGGTGGTGAGGCCTTGGCACAGGCTGCCCAGAGAAGCTGTGGCTGCCCCCTCCCTGGCAGTGCCCAAGGCCAGGCTGGATGGGGCTTTGGGCACCCTGGACTAGTGGAGGGTGTCCCTGCCCATGGCAGAGGGTAGGGACTAGATGGGTTTTGAGGTCCCTTCCAACCCAAAGCATTCTATGATTCTAAGTGCTCAGGTTAACAGAGGCAGGCTGGTGTCAGGCCATGCAGCCAGCTGAGTTGCTCTGGCCCCATCCTTGCAGGAATGTGGATCCATAGGGAGAACCATTGCCGACCTGTCTGCACCAACATGCTTCTCTTTCTTTGTATAGATAAAGCTTTAGTTTCTGAGACTGCTAACCCAGGGCCATTCCCTAGACATGTTGCAGCCCACCATGTCTTAGTGATCAGGTACCAGTAACTGAAATTTACGTTCATTTACTGCAGCCAGTCTGGGCTGCAACGTGCCAAGCTCTTTCCAGTACTGAAATAAGAGCTGGGGTAGCTCAGCGCATTACAGGATTAGGCTCAGTTGCCTAAACCAGAACCTTTTTTCTCCCAGCTTCCCAGCCCTCTCCAGCTCTGTAGGTATCAGCTATTATCTTTTAATAGCTTTAATAGCGCTATTGTTGTTCTTCCTTAGCTAGGTAAGAAAATCCATAATCCAAGCTGACTGAAAATTGCCTGATAAAATGTTTGGAGAAAATTGCCACCCACATACTGTACTCCTCTGCAGTGTATAGGAGCATTTCCAGCACTTGTACAAGATGAGAGAACTCGTGTATTTACAAATGCAGATACTGGCGTTTAAACACAAATATACTAATGCAGATAGGAAAATTGGATGGGGAAGTGTTTATATGTGATTTTAAAAATCTATCAGCATAGACATGCTAGTCATCTATCTCATAAACATGAGCCTTGCACCTTTGTTTTCCTTGTACCTCTTAATACTTACATAAAGTTATAGAAACAGGTAAAGCTATTTACTTGTGCAGGAAGGAATCAGACTCACAGAAGCCAAAGTTTTGATACCTAGGAATGTGAAACTCAACATTGAATCGTGTATTTTGGCAGTCTGCTAAAAGCAGGCTGATCTTCTAATTGGGATAGGAACTGTCAATGGCAGACCACTCAGAATTGGAGCTATCAGTCTAGATAAGGATTTTAGATACTTGCATTTAAATACATGTACTTGAAAATTCTGGATACCATACTTCTACCTAATACAGTGGTGCAACTCTATATGGTTAAGTGTTGCTACTGTACAAATTGATGTGAGTTCACATGTTGTTTATATATTTTATATATATTTGTATTTTATAGTACTGGTATGGGTGATAGATAGCCAGGATTATAATGCTAGTAATACATTCGGAGCTTTGGCTAATAGGACTGACTTTTAGCATTATTTCAGATAAAAATAGTTATTAGTGCAGAATTATAGACTTTCAAAAGAAAACATTAACTCCCCAAAAAGCACACTTCAGAAAGCAAAGCTTTTCTACCTCTTACTAACTGGAAACCATCAAAATCAGTCTCTAATAAATAACCACAACAGTTTCACTCTGTATGTCTCAAGGCCTCAACTGAGATGAGGAAAATGTTGTTCACTTAATTCTTCAAGTGTGGAAAAAGAAAGTGAAAGATTTATTTTTTATTGTCAAATGTTTCTTTAGAATGATGGCTACATTTCCCCTCTATGGAGGAGGGGTGTCTTCAGTTCCAGTCCTGACATTCATCCCTACTTGGCCACTTAAATTATAACTAAATTGTCAATGGGCACCAGCAATCTACAAACTATTTAACTCTTCCTATATACTCTCTCACTGTAAATACAATGTCTGCTGGGATTCACCTTTAATTAAACTAGACAGAGCTTACAGATTTATACAGGTTACATGTAGTTATGAAAAGTTCAAGAGCTTTTGTGTAGTACCTTTACTGATATTTGGAACTAATGTTCTGATACGGCTTGCAGGAGTGTTAAGATTGGAGAATAAGGTTTTTACAGAGGCATTTGTGTGTAACAAAAATGGCAATATGCCTGGGAACCCGAAAAGTCTAGCAAAAAAAAAATAATTAAAAAATCTATAATGTAACTGACTCCCAGGAGGTGAAGCACAGGTTATTACAGCTGAGGCAGTTTGCTAACATTTTCAGTGCCAGCTGGGAGGACAAACAAAACAGCTTTCCATTTTAATGAAAATACTTATTTCAAATACTCCTTGTCCATTGGTTTTCAGCCAGCCTACAGCATGACAGTGGCTGATGCCCTGTAAAGACAGCAGCACAAAACACAGCTGTAAGAGGTGCCTGAATAAAACAGGTCCAACAATTTAGGTGAGCATCTCAAAGGTTTCATCAAACTTTGTTACACATAACTTGACTGTGAATCTGAATTGGTTGTCTGCTTGCCATTTTGACTGGAATAAAAGCTTTAGAGTGCAGAAGAGTTCATTAAAGTACTGGTTTAAAGACTTGAGATAGGCTTTATTTTTTGTGCTCAGTCTTGCTTGGAATCTCATCTCTTTACAACAAAATAGCCAGATGCTTTCAACTACACATAATCAAAAGTCCTCTTGGGCTGAGGTTTTCTTTTAGTTATCAGAAGTGTCCTCCTGACGTAGGATTGATGGAAATGTGCTGTGTACCTGCCCCTAAAGAGAACCAAATGGACACAGCACAGACATGAGTTCATGTTAAGTCATTGGCTGATGGATACAGCTTAACCATAAGCTTTACTAAAACTAGCTGGTTTTTCTGTACAGTAATTTTGACATCCAGATTTCAAGCAGCATTTACAAACACACAATGCATCATGCATTGGCTACTAAGTTTAGAAGGTAGTTTATGTCCTTGAAAGATTGTATGTCATTTGTGCTAATAAATGATATCACCTCTGTCTACAAGCCTGCAGAATACATTTATTTCAACCTCAACATGAGAGTTGTGTCTTGGTCACCAAGGTGAACTTTGACAGTGGAAACTGGAGGTCTGCTATACAAAACTGCTAAGCAGTTTTTCTGCTGTTTGAACCTTGGGACTTATAAAGGGCTAGCTGGCCTTCTCTTACTTTATGATTACAGACCAGTATAAAGACCTGCTGCTGCCAAAAACAAGATGTATACTGGTGGTGTTGGTTTGGTTGGTTGGTGGCCTCCAGAATCTAAAGCTGGGGCTGGCAGATAAGACAAAATGAATGGAAGCTTTGTTGTATGCTAATAGCATGGTGAGACTGCAGACAGCTCCTCACTCTTGTTCCTTCATTCTCTGCCCCCATCATGAGCCTGAACAAGTGGCTTTGGAGACTTTGCTATCTCTTGCAGTGCTTGGCCCTCAAGCCATTGCATGAAAATTTGGTGCCTTCATGTGAAATGAAGCAGGATGCAAAAGTCAGAGGTGAAGGCACACCCTGGGCATTCAGGGGGACAGTGAGAGCCACAGGTACATCCACTGCTGTGTGGGTCCACGTGGAGTGAGATCTCAGAAAGTACCAGAAGGGGATTCTCCCATGAGGGAACCAACCAGCATATTTAACCCATGTGCTCCTTTAAAAGGGGCTGTTACTGTGCTTGACTCTAAGCAAGTGATGTGGTGGGGATGGTGAGCTGGCAGATGTGCTATCCAAGTGCTGAGTTTAACATCAAAGTAGCAGCACTCAGGAACAAATTCCAATTAATGTCAAAAACTGAGGTGTTGTCTCATGAGTTTTTCTTTACTACAGATGGATTTAATAACTGGCCATCAACCAGCATTGTCCAGAATTAAACGCTGGTGCTACCACTGACACTGCTGCTCCCCTTCTGCAATTTTATCAGTGTAAAAGAACATTTGCTGTATGAGAAGGTCAAGTCATCCTGGTAATAAGCAGCTTTATATCAGAGTATCTCTGCTCAAATGTAGAGCAGTGGTAGTGTATCAGCGTGGCTAAAGATTTCCTAACCAGGAGGGGAGGCGTGGTGGTAAAAATATGTAGCATAGTCCATCCGGGTAATCGGATTCTTGTTCAATGCATCCTCTCAGCTTTAAATCAGTGTAAATTCATTTGAGAAGGGGAAGCAGGTTGAGGGCCAAAACCTGGACAATGAAACAGGGAACTATTTTCCCTCTCAGTTCCTGCTTTGGCAGGATTTTGAGTCCCTGCAGAGGACTCAAAATGGACGCAGATGGATGCGTTAGCGGCGGCAGGACACTCAAAGCTGCTGCTCCATGAGTAATTGCAAAGGACAGTTAACATTTTCCCTCTTACTTACAGCATGCCCTGCAGCCCAAGCAAGATAAAAGAAATATAATAAAATTTTATGGTCTGATAAAGAAATTAAATGAATGAGAGAGGCACTCGCCATGGCAGCACTGTTTCATTTAGCAAAGATTAATGATTTTTTTTCCCTTCTTTCCAAAAGAGCTTTAGCATTCAGTGATTCACCTAACAGTACCTTTCTGATGGCCCTCAGCACCGGGCACTCAACGTCCTTTTTCTGTCAAGATGATGAAACCTTGAGGTGTTCTTGGGAAATTTACAATATTGTAGAAATGCTGAAACTATAATATCTGAATTTTCAGAGAGGATTTAGGAAATAAAGCTATATTATTATGCTAATGTCTGCACACCACCAGATTTCCTTCCAAAATACTGCTAAGATTAGAACATCTAACCTGAGAAAAATAAATAACCAAATACGAAATAAATGGATGTATATTCTTATGGGGGAAAAAATTTTAAAGCCTAATCTGGAAAAAAATGTCTCTTCTAACTAACTTTTATTTTCTGTTTTTCTATATGAGAGAAGACACACACACATGTTAATGCACTGCTAATTCCAGGTAGAATGAAGTTATTCACCTAATAATAAAAAATGTATATGTTTTGGGAAGGATAAAACATACACTTCGTGTTTCTCACTTGATCAATACAGTTATTTATAGACCCCAACCAAAGAAACTATTTGTTCAACTGAAACACCCCCCAGCTGACAGTAAGTATCAAGCCTTACCCTTTGAAAAAGAAAAAAACCTTTCCAAATGTGACAAAATAAAAATCCTTTAAGTCATGCCCACTCTGTGGGGGAAGACAGATGAGAAATTTGTGGGAACAGTGTTTATTTTGGTGATTTTTCCTTCCTCAGGCAGCTGCAATGACTTTTGCTGAGAGGTTCTGGGAAAGGTTGGGGAGAGAAGAGGTGCACCTGAGAGATGGATGGGGAGGGTGATGGTGAGTTCAGCGGTGAACCTGCTTTGGACTCAGGTGCTGTCCAAGTGACAGGTGATAGGACAAGGGGAAATGGCACAAAGCTGCACCAGGGCAGGTTCAGATTAAATGTTAGGAAAAAATTCTTCATTGAAAGGGTTGTTGAGGTGTGGAACAGGCTGCCCAGGGAGGGGGTTGAGTCACCAACCCTGGATGTGTTTAAAAGACGGGTAGATGAGGTACTTAGAGATATAGTTCAGTAAAGGACAGGTATGGTTGGACTTGATGATCTTAAAGGTCCAACCTAGTGATTCTGTGACCTGCACAACACTGGTCTAGGTGTCCTTTCTGTCTCCATCCTTCTTAGATGCAAGAGGGAAACACTGGTTACTGTTCCTTTCCAGGGCAGGGCCTGGCTTGTTCCATGAGCTTGCAGAGCAGATGTGGCAATTTGTGGCACAGCATCACTGTGTCACAGAATATACGCCCCAATGCTAATCTGACCCCAGCATAGTGATGCAGGGAGTCCTTGTGCATCTGGACCCTGAAGAACTGGATCACAAGCCCAGTGGTGGCTGTGTGGCAGGCTGCGTCCCTAGGGATGCTGTGCTGTCCCAGGGGCAAGTTCAGATCGGTATTTTCACATTCATTCTCATGACCTGGAATTTCTAATGACTCAGCAACTCTAAAATGTGTAGGGTCAGTGCTGGGCTTAGGGACATTCAATCATTCACATTTGTTTGACTATGAAGAGACACTAGGATCATCCCCACATCTCCCCTTTGCTCTACTACTTGCAGACACACGCTCACATGGGTTTTGTTTACAAGTTGAAGAAATGGTTGTTATTCATGCAAAAAATATTACAGGTAGCCATGTGGATAAAAGGTATTAGCATAGAAACACCCTGTCCTTGCTCTTGATTTCTATTCATTCTTGGCTTGCTCATTGCTGGAATAATTTTCCTGCTACGTAGGGAGTTAAAAAAAAAAGGATTCAGTTATACTTGTGTGCATAACTGTAATGCTGACAGATAATAAGTAGCAATATTGAATATATTTGAAGAAATCCAGGGTCAGCTTGCAAGCAATTTGTGTGCAGCAAGAAGAGCAAAACGACTGCAATAATTTCCTGTATTTAAATTGAGAGAAGTCTTTGTAATGAGTTTATGGTAAACAGATAAGGGAATGTCACTTTCTTAGTTATCTGAAATATGCAGCAAGTTGAGGTGAATTGCTGTCAGGACCCATTTCAGTTTATACTCCACACTTACAGCCTGCGGGACATTTGCCTGTTTTTTGAAATGCTTATTTGGAAGCTTTGGCATCCTTTGAAAAACAGTTTACTATCACCAGCGAGTAACCTGATGCAGAATTGTTGTGAAATGCATCAGGATTGTTATAAACTTAAATAAGGACTCAGTTCAAAACCAAATTTTTCCACTATGTGTGTGCAAAAATTGCATATTTTATAAGGTTGTAAAAAATCACCTATTTTGATGGTAACTTAGATTTTAGTCAAAAACCCAGCAAATGTCAGCTTCTTCACAGTCAAATTTAGAAAAGAAAAGATCCTGAGGAATTAACATCAGTATTCAGATTGGTAATAGTCAAAGTGTACATTGAAGAATGAATACAGACAGGGTTTTAAATACACTCCGATCTGGATACACATTATTCAATTGATATACAGGGATGGTGGACCATTCTTCTGTGGCACTGCAGAAGAAATCATTTTCCAGTAAATGAAATCCAGATGTTCCCATAAAAATTAAATAAAGGTACAAGGGGTTTTTTTGCATATAGAGATGCATCATGTGTGAGGTATCTCCATTTTTGCTCTGGGCTTATAACTGTATCATTTGCATGCTCCAAATATTAGATATTAATATTGCAGTGCCAAAATTAGAAACTGGTTGTGGTTGGTCCAGAAAAAGGTCTCCTTCTAAGATCCTAGTTGTATTTTTCATTACATGCATGTACTAGCACAAGATAAATTACTTTCATTGGTATTTTACAGACTTTTGACTGCTTTGGAGATGTGAATCGTGTGTGGTGAACGGACGGGCTTTGTTACTGTTTGATTAATGTGAAGAGCACTTTCCTTACACCCCTGGGCTTCCCAAAGGTTTTATTAGGGACATGCTTTCCTTTTGAAAAATGTACACAAGGAGAGCAATTGAAGAGGGCTCAGGCTTAATAAGATAAGAGTGGCTACAGAGGAAACAAAGGCAACAGCTAGCAAAAATCCACAGAGAGGATGTTGACTTATTCTCTTGCCCTTGGGCAGTATGTACAGAAAGTATCCTTTTCTCTCACAAATCCCATCTGTCATTTCTAATTTCTAAGAAAGGGTCTGGCAAAGAAATGTGAAGAATCTTGTGAGTGTTGGAATTACCGGTGTTGCACACTGGAAATAGAACCGATCATTTCTTTGACAGAAGAGATTGATGTCAGATAAATGCAGTTCAGTTAAATGGAAAGTTGCCAAAATTTGCAATAAAAGCACTTAATTGAGGTACATCCTCGGGTTGAAAGCAACTGTTTTCATAGTTTCAAAATATATTTATTTCTGTGGCTAAGATGTTTAATTCTGGTTTGTCATTTCAACTCTTTTTATCTCAGCCTTGTATTGCACTAACAGAATTGTATTTATAACACACTATTAGAATGTTATATTTAGTACACAGTGTATAAACTTTTTCACAATGTAAAATTTCAGTGTTGCTAAACTACAAATTTGGATGCCCTATATTTAGATTTGTTTGACATGCTGTTGGTAAGGAAAATTTTAAAATATTGATTACTTTTTCTTCCTCCTGGATCTCAATGAAATGTGAGAATATCAGAAATTCCTAGAAAATATTCTGAATTCTCTACAGGTCTAGTTAAAATTAATTAATATCAACCAAACCTGTCAAGGAAAAAATAGGCATCAAGCAGTGAGTGAAGAAGAAACAGTAAACTTTGATTAGTAAATTGTTTGCCACAAACTCTGTTTTTCTTCATCCCTATACATGAGGAATTTATTGCAAAATGTATAAAACATGTTACCTGATTTTTGTCTTCAGTGTACTGCCAGTGTATTCATTATTAATAGATTACTTAGAATATTTATAGTGTTAATGTTACTGTGTCCAGTTCTGTTCTCAAATAAGCCAACGGTAAACCCCTTATGATGAGACATAGCCAACTGCTTTTGAAACTTCATCCATAAAAAGCCTGTTTCCAAATATAGGTAATTGATTTCCCTCCTGTTTGGATGCATATGAACACATGTTTATGGATTCTGGTCACATTTATGGAGGTGTTTGCAAAAAGGGCCTGACCCCACATGTATGAGAGTATCCATGTTTGCTGCAAGCTAAAGGCAATCTGGAGAAATTGATGAGAGACTTGGGCTATTTTTGCTAAGACTGGCTATTTTTCATAAGACTGGCTAAATACCGGAGCATTTAGCATGAGATTTTAGATTTGAAAGCAGGAGGCACTGTGGGTTTGACCCTGTTCTTTAGTGTGATTGTGAATTTTCTGTTGGGATAGGAGTTTTTAGGGTGGCACACGTCCCAGTGATTTGTGACAAAATGTCACTTTGGCTATCCCAGCCAGGTGGGTGGTTAGTCCTTCAGCTGTGCTGCTGCCTAACCTTTTTTACCTCTGTCACTGATAGACTCCACTGACTGTGCACGGAAGTCTAAAGAAATATTGGAGAGGACTGAAGTGTTAAAGCTGGGGCTAGAGAACGTGGGAGATGTTTTTCATTAAGGGAAGTTTTAACACCATTGCTGGCATCGTCAGGGACTCCTTTCTCAAGGTTACCCCAGAGAAGTCTGTGTAACGACAGAAGGTGGGTGAATTGCTCCCATCACCAGAACCAGGGAGTCCCTGCTTGCCCTGAGACTATCCTGTGTTACTCGCAGCAGTGAGTCTCAGTGAAGCTTAGCAAAAGCAATGAAGTCCTCATTACTCATCGGGACAGAACAATTGAAAACGCCACAGAATGGTAATAAAGAACGATCTCAGCAGTGGTGCTTCCCATTCATCATTGAATTTCCTTTCATCTTATTAGACTTTTTTTCTTTTCCTTCCTGAATGGGGATATCTTGGATTCTGTAATCTTATCTGTGAGGACACTACGAGTACCCACAATGAATCAGTGTTGTACATAGCGCATTGCTCGAATGGGCTTATGACTCTACCTTGAGCAAAGTGAATCAGTATGCAAAAGTGTCAATACAATGTTAAATTAAACAGCACAGAGTAATGAAAGGCATTCAGTTTAGTAAGGTAAAATGAAATCTTAACTGAGAAGAACCGATTATTGTATAAAACAGAATGGATAAAAGGCTTGACTCACCCATTGTCTAGACAAATCGCTTAGAAATATGTGGGTTGGCTTTACAGCCATTCAGATAATGTAAAAGCTTATTTGTAATCTGTTTGCCAAATTAAAAATGTTTTTTGATTTGACTCGTTTGAAAGCTATTAAGAAATATGATGTACTGCCAGACAGCTTAAGAAAAGTAGCAAGAAGGAAAGCAACTTGCCCAATGGCAGACAACAGATCCAGAGTAGGGCCAGGAAATTATTTCTGACACATCATTTGTCCTCCCAAAAGTATAGTTTTGATTGACTTGAAACTCTTTGTAAATTGCACTTGAATTCAGCCAAGATTTGTGCTAAGCAAAGCTAAAGAAAACAGGAAAAAATGGAGATGCTGAAATTGGTTTTTGAAGATAGGGTCATACAGAAGTTTGGACTTCTATTTCAAAGGCAGCAAAAGTAAGAATATGACATCCTTCACTTCTCAAAGCAGTGATCAGAATGCCAAGGGAAAGGAAAACCAAGTTTGATTTTACTCTGACACATAGTGCAAAGTTTTGCTAATAAAAATTTAGTTTCATCACCCCAAGTTTGCATGCTTTAATGCTTCCACTCAATTCCAGCTGTGCAAGCAGGATGCTGGACTGGGAACACCACCTCCTCCAGTCCCTAATTGCCTTTCTAATCACAGGCAGGACCGTGACAATCGACCTCTCTGCAGGAGATGGAAGGACTAAGCCCGAAGAGCCCGCAGGATATGGGAGGCAGGCATGAGCAAGGTGCTCTGGAGCAGCATGCCACAACCCTCAGTCCTTCAGGAT
The DNA here is from genome assembly GCA_020800305.1 of Porphyrio hochstetteri. Lineage (NCBI taxonomy): Eukaryota > Metazoa > Chordata > Aves > Gruiformes > Rallidae > Porphyrio > Porphyrio hochstetteri. The sequence goes on from CM036907.1 coordinate 110,493,215, forward strand.
TTAATGAAGTCAGATGTCCACAGGACTCCTCTATGGGTACAGCATAGCTAATTTCTTACTTGTGAAGATATGACCTCTGCCTCTACTGCTGCCTACACACCTGCCTCTCCTTTGTCCAGTACCACTCACAGAAACAAGTAAAACTATAACTATACTTACAAGACCCTGTGAGAATTGCAGGCTCCATTGAAGCCTGTGTTTCCCACTGAGCTGCAGTGTTTTCTAGGATCAATGAAAGTATTTCACTTTTTATTACTTTTTCAGCACACCAGTGAAATGTTTTCTGTGGTTTTTATTCCAGTTGGCTTTCTTTACAGCTTTTTCATATCTTTACCTCTTCATTGAGCACACATATAGGAGTGCTTTTGACCACGTTTACTGTGAATTATTTGATTATATTCCTTATCTTGATTGCCCACAATAAAAACATTAGGTCATACAAAAAGCCCTTTTATTGTGAAATGGTACACACTAAATTACTACACATGCTCTCCTTTCAAAGAATCAGGAACAATAGCTTGCACAGAGCATTATTAATCACTACTCCAGCTCCAAGCACAGTAGAGGGCTGCAGTGTTGGGTTTTTTAAAAATGAAAACACATTAAAGCACATTAAAAAATCTCTCCCCAGCCAGGCTGAGAAACTGGCCTCATGTCTTGGCTGCTGACACTTTGCCCATTGCCACCTGCCTGGCCTGGTCTTGGTCTTTGAGTCAATTGTTGGTAAAAATACAAGTCAGTAGTGATGGGAATGTTCACCTTTGAGAAGACCAGCACCGCTACTTCACCAGTGTCTCCACCAAGAGCCCTCTTACACTTGCCCTAGTACTATTTGAATGTCTTTGCTAGGACTCCCATAGTCGAGGTGTCCAGGCTGCTCCAGGGATGCTGCCGGGCAGCAGCGCCAGTGCAACAGGGGTCTTGTATGAAATTATGTAAAGCAAATCATGATAAAGGCCAACAGGGAGTTTGTAGAGTCACACATGGAGAAGCTGGGAAATAAATGCCAGGGCTGAGGTCACCTGTGCAAACTGCATTTGACCACCTTGTGTGTATACAGCCACTAATTACATGCACACATGCAACTTTTTGGACCCTTGCCTTGCTCAGTGCCAGCAAACCCTTAGCTGTACCATTCTTAATTTTTAAGCCATAGTCTCTGCAACTGTAAGAAGTCCTGTCATGTGGCTTTCCTATGTATATGCAACCACATTCAAAGGGAGAAATAATAAAAACTGAAAGCTTGTGATGACAGTCTTGGAAGCAGACTTCCAATTCTTCCTGAAAACACAGTGACTCTGAAAACAAGATAAGGTCTTTAAAACTTTCACAGCATCTCCAACTCCCATCCTATTCATGACTCACTGATATGCTTAATTTGAATCCAGCTGTTAGCTCCTTGCAGTGGAGGCTGCATCTTGTTTATTTAAAGCCATTTACGTTAAATCAGAGATTTGGCTGGTCCCCTGAGTGGTCACTTAAGGCAGGTTTAATTGTATGGGAAAATAGACTCATTAATGTAAAATGGAAAGCAAGGCCAATTAAAACTTACAGCAAGCTATTACCAGTCTCTTAATAAGGAATTAATTAAAAGATCTTCTAAAATAAATTGCCTGATTATGTATAAATTTTTGAACTTGAAAAATGAACCAAAGCAACTAAGAGAGGGGGGAAATAAGTTAGGAAAGGACTTGTCGGATCTGAAATCATACTCATGGGGAAGTACATAAATATGCTGGAGACAGAGATACCTAAAACCAGATCCACGAGGTGAAGCTACCTGGTACAGTCCACATACCCGTCTCAGTTCAAACATTTCATAACCTCTTGGTTCTGACATATGACCCCGAAGGAAGGAAGGAAGGAAGGAAGGAAGGAAGGAAGGAAGGAAGGAAGGAGAGAGAAACCCCTTCCCTGTCCCTTATTCAGTCTGTAGGTATTCAATTGCCAGCATGCATCGCTTCCAAGCAGACACAGAGCACAGCTTGACCTGTTTGCCCGGTCCAGATAAATCAACAGAATTTGAATTTAGAAGCCCTAATAATTGCAGCAAAGTATTCATAAATGAGTTACAGGGCAACAATTACCTATTGAAATTTTTAGATTAGAGAAGCACTCTTTTCATGGATGAAAAATGAATTAAATTAGCAAAATTAATTATTTGCTGCAAACTGTTCATTCCTCTCCTGTTTTTTTGCTACTCTGTGATGTCAGACAAAAAACATTAATCAAATAAGCCTGCATCACTCTTTTCAGTTACAAAAACAAGGTTTTAATTCATTATGACTTTCCCCGACCTTTCTTTGGATCATTTACATTTGTCAAAGTGGATTTAAAATGCTACCAGATCTCTAACACTTGACAGGCACACTGAAAGGTGTAAAGAACCCTGGAAAGGTGATAGACGAGGGAGAATAAAGCACAAGGATTTTAGCAGCCACACTAAGTGAAGTCTTCATAAGGACTGATCTGGCATTTCAAAAATAGTTTCTTCCCAACCTTTCAAGAATGTGCTGAGATTTCTCATTTGAGAGGAGCTGATTTCACCTCTCAAACTGAACAATGTATGTAAAAATCCTGTGTGCCTATTTTGTCCTCTAAAATTACGGGGGAGGGGGGAGAAAAGCCTTTCTGGAAAGGAAGGTGGTGCTTTCCTTGTCAGTCATGCTGGACCTTACATTGATTTATCATTACCTAGAGAAAAGCCAAAAGGTCACTGGAATGAATCACTGATCAAAGAGAGTAGGTGTCCGAGATGGTTAAATCTGAGGATTTAAACCTAAAGAACCTGTTTCCCTACACTGATGTAGCCCAACAACATTTTACACCTAACTTTTCCAGATCTCAGTTTTGTTTTGCAAGAACGGGTAGTCAGTAATCCCATCCACATTTTCCCCTGTGCAAACACATCACTGCTGTTGGCATCTTAAAACTTATTGTGCTAAAATCAAGCTGAACCATTCATGTTAGTGGGCAAGGAAGTCCCAGGTGGGTAAATACTTACTGCTGAATGCACAAAGCCTAGGGTTTTTCCAGATCTCCAAGGTATTTCTCTTGTCCTTAGAAGCTTGCAAGCCTCAGTAAATTTATGTGTGCCAGGAAAAAAAAAATCAAGGCACATCTTGTATTAAACCCACTATGCAGCGCCCTCAGTGACACATGAAGGTGACACTGGCCTCCAGAGATTAACAGTGTGACTCGGGTAGTAGATTTGTAGATATTTCCTGTTTCCTGGGACTGTCACTTGGATAAGATGATCAGCCCCTGCAGTTACTGTTCCTTGCCCTCTGTACTGTTCTGCAGCAAGGATATGGTGACATGACCCAGGCATTCAAAGATTATGGAGCTGTGATTCATGCACGGCTGGGTGACTGGGTGTTACTTTGACTGGGTGACTGGGTGTTACGTTGACTGGATGGCTAAGAGCAGCAAGAAACCCTTTGTTTCAGTTTTTGCAGTATAAATCTGTGCATGGATGTGTGTGACAGCAAAGAGAAAGGGTTGTGTTCCTCTGTTTCATGGGTCCCTTACAAGTCTTCCTCTATTACGAATTCACCTCTTCCCTCTCATTTTTTCACTGTCTTCAAACATGAAAGACCTCAGGGACAAGGGAGGCCATTGGAAGGGCTGGGGAGAGGCTGGATCAGTGACTTTGAACTTGTGGCTTGTGCACCCCGAAGCATCCTGAACTACCTCCAAGGGGTATGCATAAGGTATGAGAGGTTATGCGCATACTCCATGTCAAGATGAGATCTGGCACACAACCTTTTGATAACCTCCCATTAAGTTCCAGCAAGGGAGTGTAAATGGAGTACAGCACTCTCACCAGGGTCTCCATCGCTGGGTGACACAGGCATGAGGACAGCAGGCACATCACAGCTCTCACCTTTCTCCCAGGACAGACACAAGCCTAGAGAAGACAACTATCAGTCAGATTTCCCCCTTTCTATTTCCCTACACTTCAAAGTTTTTCAGAAGCTGGTGTAGGTCATTCTGCTCTGGCTAGAAGCTGTTAACTAATTAACTGTGAACTTTGATGGATTGGAGCCCTCAGGATCCACTGAAATGAGCTGTGTAGTCAGGTTTAAGGATTTAAGAGCATGATGATAGACCTTCCTGCAAGTAAGGGTCCAGGGAATGAATGTCCATCAAATCCTGGAATTTGGAGAAAACAATGTTAAAAGGCAATGCTTGTTATTCTATTCCTACTTGTAAAGTGCTGGGTAAAGTACAAGCACTATTGCTGGCAAGTAAGATTCCCCAAGAAATCATCATAGACCTTGCAAATTACTCAGACTCTCATCTGGGTCAGTTGACTGCAGATTGGGAAAAGACAGCTGAGGCTGGGGACACTGAGCTTTGGGAAATGTGCACAGAGTGTAGGGGAAGTTTTCCTGCACAGCTGCCATGAAAACTTTATGTTATCTGCTTGTTTCTCAATGACACCGGTACAAAGCTACAGTAACTCAATGTTCTGACAGCGAATTACTCTAGACTTGCTCCAGTCCCACTGAGAGCAAGATTTATGTCGTGTATTTATTCCAAAACACAGTATTTTTTCCTCCGCCTTCTGCCATCAGAAGAAATGGATTGGGTGTCCTTCTGCAGCTCTGGATGACTTTACGCAGGATTAGCTTTGGTATTTGATTTTTTTTTAAAAAAAGTTTTTAAAAATCGCTCAAGTGCGTGGCAGTGGAGAAACGCATTATTTTACAGCGAGGCAGGCGTATAAATAGCTGAGCTGTGGTTTGTGTAGCTGGTGCTTTGCTGGGTTTCACCAGAAGAGGGTAGAGTTTGGAAAGGACTCCTCGCAGCCTGGGCTCCCTATTGTGTTGGGAAACAGCAAAGGGAAAACAAGCACAAGTTTCTCCTCTGCACGCTTGCACCAGCTGACTCTGTGCGAGAGTCAGCGGATAAACTCTGGAAGATCTTAAAGTACAGAGAAAACGGAAAGAGAAACACAATTCCAAAGCAGCTTTCTAGGGAAATCTGTGGCATCGGAGCGAGAAACCGCAACAGTTTTCTGTGGGCTCACCCTGACGATTGTCTGAGAACTGTCACTCACTGCACGGTGCGTTAATCAGAGCGCAGGATTTATTTCTCTGCCGTGACTTCCGACCTGTGAATAAATATCACTTTTAGAGAGAGAATGGGACCTGAAAAGACTCTCGAGCACTGAGCAGAGGGGTGAGTTTTATTAAATGGTTTCTTCTCTTTCAAATCGGCTGGAGCTTTCTAACATCCTGCTTGCAGGCACAGCAGCCCGATGACTTGTCTTTTCCCCGCAGCTTGTTGCATACCTCACGAGGCTTTCCTGACCGCAGGTTTCTTCCTATAACCTCTCCCACCACGACTCCGGGTCAGTTTGATAACATTTGTAATAGAACTGACTCGGTGCTGATTTGCTTTCATGAGCAATTAAAACCATTAGAGCTTTGAAACCAGACAACAGGCTAGAAATCAAATAAAATCCAATACGATTGAAATGGCAGGTGACTCTCGGTTTCCAGATGTGGACGCTGAAGGATCAGAAAACAATGAAGAAACAGAGATTGTAGTCAATGTTGGTGGGGTAAGGCAGGTGTTCTATGGAGATAACCTGAATCAATACCCAGAAACACGGCTGGCAGAGCTGATCAACTGTTTATCGGGGGGATACGATAGCATATTCTCCCTCTGTGATGACTATGATCCTGGAAAGAGAGAGTTTTACTTTGACAGAGATCCAGATGCTTTCAAATGCATTATTGATGTGTACTACTTTGGGGAAATTCACATGAAGAAAGGAATATGCCCCATATGTTTCAAGAATGAAATGGAGTTTTGGAAAGTGGATCTGAAATTTTTGGATGACTGCTGCAAAACTCATCTAAGTGAAAAAAAGGAGGAACTGGAAGAAATAGCCCGAAGGGTGCAACTGATTCTGGATGACTTGGGAGTAGACGCCTCAGAAAATCGCTGGAAAAGATGCCAAAAATACATCTGGAAATTTCTGGAGAAGCCAGAATCATCCTACCCAGCTCGAGTGATCGCTGTTCTGTCCTTTCTGTTTATTTTGATCTCCTCCGTTGTGATGTGCGTGGGAACCATCCCGGACCTTCAGGTTGTAGATGCAGAGGGGAACCGTATGGAGCACCCGACCCTGGACAGCATAGAGACAGCCTGTATAGGCTGGTTTACCATGGAGTATGTGCTGAGGCTAATCTCCTCTCCCAACAAACTCCACTTTGCCCTGTCTTTCATGAACATTGTCGATGTGCTAGCAATACTTCCTTTCTATGTCAGCCTGACCTTGACCCACTTGGGAGCCAAGCTCATGGAGCTGAGCAATGTCCAGCAGGCTGTCCAGGCACTGCGCATCATGAGGATTGCGAGGATTTTCAAGCTTGCACGTCACTCCTCAGGGCTCCAGACTCTGACGTACGCCCTGAAACGCAGCTTTAAGGAACTCGGGCTGCTCCTCATGTACTTAGCCGTTGGAATCTTTGTCTTTTCTGCCCTGGGTTATACCATGGAGCAAAGTCACCCTGAAACTTTATTTAAAAGCATCCCTCAGTCGTTTTGGTGGGCAATCATTACCATGACCACAGTTGGATATGGAGACATATACCCTAAAACTACGCTAGGAAAACTGAATGCCGCCATCAGTTTTCTTTGTGGGGTGATAGCAATTGCCCTTCCCATACATCCCATCATTAACAACTTTGTCAGGTATTATAACAAACAGAGAGTTTTAGAAACAGCTGCCAAGCACGAATTGGAGCTGATGGAGCTTAACTCAGCTGAGGGGAAAGCCGCAGGCTCCAAAAGTGAACTGGAGGATCTTGCAAGGGAAGGCAAGGAGGGTCCTTTTTATAGCAGCCGGCTAAAAGTCTCCCACAGTGACACCTTTATTCATCTCCTGTCAGAAGAGAAACACTATAGGACCAGGCTTCAAAGCTGCAAATAAACTGTGAGCTGTTGTCAGCGCTAAGCTATAGATCGGGACAACCTGACAATCAACTAGTGAAAAGACTCGTGGGATCTGTCAGAGATGGGAGGGAGCACTGCTTTGCTTTTCCAGTGTGAATATAAATTAACCCTGTGGTATCTCCATCAACAGTTGGTAAGACTTTACCATTATTACCCAAAATAAAATTGTAGCGCTCCACTGAGACCAGACTGCTCATAATGAGTGTGTTCCAACAAGACCCATTTGTAACCATTTCAGAGACTGAAAAGTCCTTCCTGATCGGTAACTGTTCGATGACCTGAATGTGCAGCATTGCCACATCAGAACTCTGTACCTGTGACAATAAAGAGCAGCATCGCACAGATTGTGTCTTCCAGGCTGTGTTCAATGCCTTTTCAGCTAGGACAACTGCTCCTTAAAAAATTACAGCAGGCTCTCACTCAGATTCAGGTTCAGAGCAAAACATTAAGAGCTGTTTCAGCCTAGAGATACTGATACTGTGAATATGTACCATGTGCAGAATATTAGAGTCAATGAATGTTTTTTGGGGTTGTGAAATGTAATTTGGGATCAATGTTTTGGACAGGAATCTGCTCCACTTTCCGGAAAAAATTTAATTTTCAATGGGATATGAAGCTGATTTGGTGACATAGATGTAGAACAGAATTGATGTATTTTAAGGAGCAAATTAAAAAAAAAATAAGTGTTCTAGCTTTTAATTTGACAGAATCATTTATATAAGCAGGGATCTTTCAGGAAGGATTTATAATTAAGCAATTTTAAAAATGGCAAATTAACTTGTAGTATTTTTAATCCACTATTAAAGGGAGAGAAATTTATAGAGGAGTTGAGTCCTCTCTATAAGAACCTTCAACTCTTTGAAATAAAGTGAAGAGAAAGTTTCAATAAAAATAGTATAATCTCAAATTGATTTATGGTAAAAATATCTATCTGAACATATTACTATTTTGGTTTTTTTTTTCCCTAAAACAGCATATCCCACCCCTATAATAAATGCATGGTTTTGTAGATGTTAGTTTAAAGAGGTAGTAGGCACTAGTCAGAATCTTGTTCATTAATTGGCACATTAATCAACACCAGTGTGTAGCTACTATCCTTTCCAAAACCAAGTGCCATCTACATGAGCATTAATTTGGCTCACGTGATGGCTGCAATATATGGGTCTGGTCTTTTCCAGAGAAATCCATTGAAACTAGGAGTTAAGCCAGCTCAAAAGCAGGGGAGCACTGGCACACACATGTATTTACATTTGTTAAAAGCAGGATCCCAAATGATTAAAACGCTAGACTAGCTGTCCTTATTTGTTCCCTTTCATGCTGAGCAGCCTTGTGCCCAGATGAAACGCAGTTGAATGAGCCACGACCTGTCCCTATGCACCCTGTGCCTAAGACCCCCATGTCAGTCTTTGGGACTCTTTTCCAGGGATGTGGGCAAGCAATCCATCCCACAAGAGCAATGACTGGAGGGGCACAGAGCCATGGGGTGGGCTCTGTGCTCTCTCCTGGCACTTCCTTTGCACTTGGCCCTTGGTAAACAGGTATGAGGTGGGAAGACCACTGCCCCTCTGGGAGCAGGGAGCAGTGATGGTGTGTAGGGGCCAGAGACCTGTGTGTAGGTGGGCAGCTGCTCCCTAGGAGCACTGCCTGCTCTGCAGGTCTCCTAACATGGAAATCAACCCCTGGCTCCCCCAGGCTGAAGCCCTTTCCCATCACTGCCCCCACACCCTGAGTTGTTTACCTTCAGGGACACCTGCTCTGTATCCCCATGGCCCAGCCCTGTGCCAGACCTAATGTCCTCTTCCCCAACCCCATTACCAAGTCCTGCCTTAGATACCACCATCAAGTAAGATAATTAAAAGCAACCTCTAAGCCTTCCCATATCAGAATCCTTCCACCAGCTTTTGGCCCATATTCTCTCCTGCTTAGGGCCAACAGCCCATCCAAGAGACCTCCTTAGCCCAAGCACCCCTCCACCCTCTTCCTCCCCTGCGCAGCCCAGCTCTCAGTTCTCAGCCTCTAGACCTGCTCTCTCAATCCTTCTAGTCTGCTAAGACCTGTTTATTGCTTGCTACCAGTTCCAGCTCTGCCCCTGCCAGCTGCCCAGCCAGGGCCATAGCTGGCTCTTGCCAAAGGGGTCCTGCCCCTTGTACTGCTGAGGACACAGGACACAAGTATGGGCTCCAGCCATCAAATACGAGCTTGGGTGGAATGCTGAGGGTGGGAGAAGAAGAAAAGTAACAAAGCTGAGCCGGTCTTATCTATCAGGAATATTAAATGCTCCTGACTTCCCTCATGACATGCAGAGGGTGGCTGAGGATGAATTAAGTTAGAAAAAGCACTTTCCTCACTGTGAAAAGCACTGTGTAAATGCTTAGTAATGAGGTTAGCACTGAAAGTACTAAATCCTCACTGCTGCACTTTGCAATTTATTTAATGTGACATTAAATAAAAAATAAGCCCCTTTTATCAGAAATAATTTTGTGGGCAAATTTCTCCAACGAGTGAGGCCTTTGAGCAGAGGGGCCTGCCTATGCGTGTCAGTATGGAAAGAGCTTTGGACAGCCTCAGTGCCCCTCCAGCCCAGTCTAGTCTCAGGCCAGGCTCCATGTGCTTTGCTGCACCAAACCATACGGGTTGGATTCGTTCTTAAAAGTCTGTGGGTGGGCAGGATGGATTCCTGCCTGTTTGCAATGCCTATGCTATAGGAACCTTGCAAGGACCAGTGGAAATGAGGGCAGCGGTGCAGGGGCAGGGCAGGCTGGTGGCTTGCAGCACATGACGAAACTGGAGAGGAGCAGGGGGTCTCCAATGGCTGCTACCCTGATGGTAGAAAGCATGAGGCTTTTTGGGGCCCTGGGGGAGACACCTCCACAGACAAACTACCATAAACCACTGGATTTGAAGTCAGGGCTGGAGGATAGACTCTGCCCCTTAAAGGATCAAGTGAGTTGGGGGATACTTGTTTTCAGTACTTCTGCACAACCCACCTGAGCTGATTTTCCTTTATTATTGTCTCTCTAAAGCCAGGGCTGGAGGGCTTGAGGACAGGAGGGGAGTGCTAGTGCAGTCCTTTCACAGGGAGGAAGCGATAGCACCCAAATGCACCAGCTAAGTTGGGGTCGCCCCCTCTTAGACACAGGACTCTGTCAAGTCCAGAGCTAAGATAAGCATTGAGGTCTTTTCAAGGGGGAAACCTCACCATGCTTGGTGTGAGTCTTAGTCCTGTGCTCTGGATGAGGAGGGCACAGGATGCACCCACCCAACCCACCAGAAACTTCCCCACATCTGGCTCTTCCTGAGCACTTTGTGGACACCCGAGCTGAACCTGTACAGTTAAATTGATGAATGCAAGGCATTCCCAGTAATCCCATTTCCAGAATCACAGACACAGCGTCAGACACTGCCTGAGCTTCCCCACTGTCTGCAGCACGTGGGAAGCTCTGTAACACAACTGTCTCTCGTGGGAGCCCTACCCCTGGTATTTAATACCTGGGAACCTGGACTGGAACAGCCTGAAAATGTCCAAGTGTAGAAAAATCGGCACAAACTGCCTGGATCTCTCCTGATACCCCTGCTACTCAGATCCTCCTCTTTGAACTCCCAGGTGTATGAAGGAAATGAGACAGCTGGTTGCCCTTCCCATAAGAAATTGGGAGCTCTGGGAAGAAAATGTAGTGCTCTTCAATAGAAAACCCATGGAGCAGAATTATGGAGAAAAAACCCAGACCTAGTATAATTTTAGCTGTCAACCTTTCTTGTACAGAAGTGCCTCAGTTCACTGTGCAGGAAATTTCCGAGCACAGTGAACAGATTAAACTATCCCCTGGAGAAGTTATCCCACAGGACATCTGCCCCATGCAGCCAGCTCTGGCTGCTTCTGGAAAACTTTGCATCTTTAAATACAGGCTGGAAAGTGCACAGTTAAAACTTGTAGGGACAAACTTGTAGTTCCTAACTAACATCAACTTCAGCTGCAAATTTGGGATTAGTCCAGGTTTGACATCAAATAACTGCCAGAGGAATCTGATTCCATAATTCAATCTGATTAATTTAATAACACACCCAAGGCTAGATTGGTGGCAATTGCTAAGACTGTAGGTAGGTGAAGCCTGTTTCTAGCTTCCTGGATGCCATAAAGAGTAGACCTTAATAGAGTGGAAATTGCTTTTAGAAGTGTGGGAGAGAGCTGCAGCGGTCAGTGACACACAGCATTAGTCCCAGGGAAGTGACAGGCATGTAATGCGTCAACTCATGCCACGATCTGGCTGGCATGTCACAGCCACCTTGGCTTTGGAGACAGCAGCAGGTTCAGGCAGAAACATCCATCCACAGCTAGGTTTTTGTTGCTGGACTGCATATATAAATGGTTTGAAGACACCTAAGAGGAATAAAATGAAAATGGTGGGAAATGCTAGAATAGCACTGCTGCTGCTGCCACGCGTGCAGGAGAGCTGCCCTGTGCTGCAGGCATGGCATCTGCACGCAGGGTTAATTGAAATGTCCTCTCTGGTCTGTGCATGGGTCGGGGGGACGGTGAACATGCGGAGGCAGAGCCAGCTCCTATCAATCAGAAGGAGGGCTGAGGGCACTCATTGCTAAGGTCCTTCGCGCAGCTGAAGCTGACGCTGGTGCTGTTTCAGTAACCCTTTAGGCAATCTTATTTTTTCCTGATGTGCTATTTAAATCTACCTGATAAAAATGCTGAAGACCATGTTGTTTTCAATCTTGGGTATTCTCTCAGTCTGCCCCAGGCGAGTCTCACACTCACCTGAGACAGGATGAAACAGGTGTTTGTTGAAACACAGCACTCAAATGTCCATAAAAGTAAGGGTTAAGAGACATTAATGAACAGTTAACCATACTGAAAGACACACAAAAATCCCACAAGTATATTCCAGTCACACCTGCATTGCCAGATGTGCTAAAACAAATCAAACAGTGTCATCTGTGAATTATGCTAGGCAAAAGTGCTTTGTCCTTCCTTCTTGTCAAGACAGCCATCAGTCCTATATGTCCTGGCAAACCTCACAATTCCTTATTCACACAGGTAGAGCAGCAACTAGGCATGCAGACAGAAGAACACCCTTGCCATCCAACCAGGTTTCTGAGGACCTGGCTTGCTGTCCATTCACATATCACAGTATTTTGCCTAGACTGTCCATTCATGAGTATCAATGTTTCCTTCCACACCAGCTTTCACAAGACAATTTCTTTTTGAGACAGATGGTCCTCAGTGATGTGAGGAATAACTTCTGCACTGCCTGGTTTAAATCAAACTTCACCAGGAGTTGCAGCAACATAGCACTAGTGTGAAAGTTAACTCAGGACAATGTACATTAAATTAACTTGCTTCAGCCATAGATATCCCACCAAAACCAAAATTGGTTTCTCTTCCTGCAACCATATTAGGCTTGAATTCAGTGGGAGCTTTGTCTGCCTTTGGAGTGTTGGGAGAATGGCTAATGCACGAGGCAGGCTTGCATAAATCGCTGAGAGGAAAATGAACATGAGAGAAATGTCTGAGAGTTCCAGGAGAAGCTGTGCCATTTAATTGTTTCTTTTCTTTTTGCTTGCATATGCAGATGAGAAACCTGCCAGTGCCTTAAAGATGCTTTTTGTCTTCCCATGTAAGGGGAACCTTGAACATCTTTTTAACATGTTGGGAGTCAAGTACGGCTACATCATCTTGGTCAGTTAAAGATACACAATAGAAGCAGAAAGGAAGAGAAATCTTAATAGGAAACTAAGTAGAAGACTGTCTTTAAAATAACATTTCACAATGGAAAGGAAGACTGAACAGCATGTTATATATGCCTACAAAAATACTGATATTTTCAGTGCATCACTCTATTGATTTCAATGAAAAAGAGGCACCTGAATGCTGGCCCTCATGCTTTATTTTTTGTTTAAGCATGAAATGTTGTGATTCCTATTCTGTAAGGAAGCAACCTGTGCAATCTGCAGCAGTTAAACATCTTAAAAAAAAGAAAATTATCTGTATTCATTAGAGTCTGTGCTAGAGCTCACAAAGTGGTGGAAACTCAGGCAAGCAATCACTGCACGAAGGCAGCAAATTGTTCAGCACTGTAAAGGGAAGTTGTAGAAAACCTTCTGGCAGCCTCAGCCTGCTTTTCTGTGCAGGAGACAAACTGCAGTTTCAATTACTATAACGGCATTATGGGGAAATTCTTTATCACTACGATGCACTCCACTGATCCCAAACAATGTTTCCACTGCATTAGTTATCAGCTTTACAAAGCCAGTGTTTTCCAGGCTTACTAGTGTAGTAAGATACGGCAATTTTACACAATTGTCAGAATATAAAGTAGCTGTAGGCAGCTGTTCATCGGCGCTAATTTTTGGGTATTATTTTTACAGCAAAAATCATACAACTTTTTTTGCAATATTCGCATAAGAGATGTATTAATTGTCATACATTGATTTTAACTTTTCTTATCCTTGAAGTCTCAGGTTGTCCATTATCAACCAGTGAAGAATAAACCCTTCTGTCTTAGTCTATTTCAGATTAACCACCATGAAATACTACACACCATTTTTGTTCCTTCCTCTATTCCTTCAAGATCACTCCGTAGTTGGACAGGCATCCTTTCAGGGTATATCCCAGAGGTATATTTTTCTTTTCATTCAGCCACATTTTTTCATACCTTGATTTCTGCCTACTATGCTTCATTATTTTGCTTCAGAAAATTGAAATGATTCATCTCTTTCTGCTCAGACCTCCGATACCCTTGCAGATGAGTAGTGTGGTCCTGCTAGTCCCAGCTCTCTGCACTGTGTCACTTCACCTAGACAGGCTTTGAACATGTATAGAAGAGAAAACACACTGGTTCATCAAGACTTCCTTTGGACACGTTGGCCAGCTGTGCCCCAAAACCCTTCTATGCATCAAAAGAAAATTCTCTTTATGCGTGGAATGCTCAAAAGATATGAGGTCTGTGTGTACCAGCCCTGGCTGATTTAGCTGAACATTTTTGCACAGGTTTAAATTCCCCTCTCTTTGAAACACTCTGAAACGCTTTGCCAGAGAGGGATTGCTTTAAACGTGTGCTTACGTGCTTTGCGATCAGAATGTGCTCATGTTAAACCTTACATGGCAAAAAATGGATGTTTCTGAACTGTATCCAAGCAGGCACCAGCAATTTTCTGCTCGTGGCCACCAGTCAGGCATCAGCACAATGGGACCTTGATTGGTCCCTACAGGGGTTGTGCAATATAAATGAGAATGATTTTCTGTTCATGAATAACAGATAAAGTGCTGTCCTATTGCTTGAGAAGAGAAATGTCTAGAAGACAGCCTGACCTTTGCGTCCCTCTTACTTACTCACTTTGTAGAAACATTACTAGATACAAATGTGTTTTGGTACAATCTTTAAAAAAACCCTAATTCCTTCACTATTTAGCAGGCAAAATTCAAGCAGAGAGGAGATAAAACCTACATGCTTCCCTGGGCTTTTGCCTGGGAATGGCCACTGGCCAGCTGGACACCTCTTGCTTGTTTGCAGAGGAACAAATCACACCCTTGACTGCCAGCAGGTCCTTCTATTTCTACCAGTTGTCACAGTAATAAATCAATTGTTGATGCAAAACACAGCTCCTATCCAACTCGTGGGGAATCTGTAAACTCTCTGCAGCACAAATGCCAACCAATTGCTGGCCTGGCTTTCAGGCTGTAGTGGTTATTGTTTGCCTGTTAGATATTTGCATTGGAACAGTAAATTCCATTTGCAAAAGCCTTTACCGTTTGGAACCCATTTGCCTTAGGAGCAAATTAATTACTTCTGTACGACATCATCCCTGCTGCGACTCACACAGCCCACATTCGTATTGCCTTGGCAGGAGGAGTGAACATCAGTTGCCAGCTGGATTTCATCCTTGCACACTGGAAGTGTTATTGTCCATCTCACATTGGGGTGCTTACCATCAAGACCACCTGAGCAACTCAAAGTTGAATTAAAGTGAGCTGCTCCCATATCTGATGTGATTTGTCTGCACAAAGTGACTGAAAAATGTTTTGTAGTTGGAAAAAAGGTGTAAACAGAGTATAAAGGTCCTCAGTGAGCAGCTCAGAGCTGGCTGGGGGCAGTGCATGTGGCCTACCATAGCAGTTCTCAGCCACCCAAGGGTGGCCAGGTGAGACACTCAGGGCTCCCTTCTTCCCTCCACTTATCTGATTGCCCTCTAAACATCAGTTTGCACTGAGCAGTTGAGTGGCAAAGGGTTGTTTTGTCTGATGTTCCCCCAAAAGAGGTCTGTCCCTTCCCACTCCCCTGTACAGAAAACCACCAGGCCCCCAGCACAAGAGGTGAATAGACCGTCCTCAGAGATGACATCCTTCCCTCAGCTAAACCCAAGGCATACCAAAGGTGTTTTAGGAGGGGCATACTTCTTTAATCATAGGTCTGTAGATACTCTCAGTGTGACAATGTTTGGGTTCATGACTGAGACTGGCAGGGGGCAGTGCAAGTAGCAGTGGCACTTGACTATGCTGGCTAGGCCTGCCATTGCCTGTAATGAGCACCCTGAGAAGCTCATGGCTCTCAATTTTCAGGATTTTTAGAGGGAAAACAGTAAAGCCTTATTTAATATGACTAAAGAAGTTGCAGCTCTCTGTAAGTAAACTGGCTGCTTGCTGAAGTCCCCACATAGGTTAGAGCAGCTCAGTAGGTCACAAGCAGCTCTGTCACATCCACCAAGGGAAATAAAGCAAGCTAACTCAATTCCTCTGCATTTCTCACTGTTCCAGGGTAAATGAGATTATAGGGATGACAGAGAGGTGGGGGAGAGGGAGATAATTTGCCGGTATGCTCCCTTCTGATGTTTCCGGGTTTAGCTTGCTCATCCAAATTGGTACATTTTGTAGACTAAAAAATTGGATTTTGAGCAGCAAGGCAAAAAGATTATGGAGCAGTCCAGCAGTGCTGATTCTTGGGCAGTCTGCAATTAGAAGTGAAGTGCAATAAAATTATGTAAAAGCCCTTATTTCACCTAATTCACTGTTACACAGACACTTGATGCTCTGTAATAACAGCAGCTGCAACAAAACATGAAGGATCTATCTGTACATCAATCTGGTGATGGGAAGAGGCCTCTTCTAGCTGCAGTGGGAAAGAAAGACTCTTGGCAGTAGGGTGCAGGACTGGAAACATGCCTTACAGTGAAGTTTTACATAAAGACCCCCACCTGCATCCCTGTGCAGATGGGAGTAGCAGCTCCGGGTGCAAATTTGGTTTTTAACAGAGACTAAAGTGAAAAGAGCTTATTTCATCCTTGACTCTGTGGCTTTCTCTTCTGTTCAGACAATAGTGCTGTGCTGTGATTTAATGAGGAACAGTAGTTACTTCAGGGAAAGCTCACCAGCATTCAACTGGCATCTCCTCTGACTCATTCTGATCCAGGTAACAAAAGGCACATACCATCCCAGTTGGCCACATCCTCTTGCCGTGAGAGGGATCTTCCAAATCTTTAGTACTTAATGAAGCATCCCTTAATGTAACTCAAAGGTGAATGGGATTTTTTAGTCACAAAGTACTACATTAAGGCTTTTCACTATCCTGTTTTATTAACCAGTGTCTACCAATGAGCTGGGGAAAAGACCCCAAATGCTGCTGCTGGCAGAGATTGCTACACAAATGCAAACACAAATCAAAGTAAATTATTTTTCCTGTGCGATTTAGTCTAGGTAATCCTGCTCTGGCAGGAAGGTTGGACTAGATGATCTTTTGAGGTCACTTCCAACTCCTAACATTCTGTGATTCTGTGATTCTCTGGTGAAAAATTATAAAGGTAGAGCAAGAAACAGATGTGTGATAAATTGGTCTCATGCAACCATCATCTATTTGACCACTTTTGAATGCAAGTGTTGCATGCAGACTGTTTCTGCTTTCAGAATGAGAGCCTGGGTATGTGATAGTGAAAGACCCTTAGAGCTGAGATTGAATTACTGGGTAGGACAATTGAAGCAGGACAATTCCCACACATGGTGTGATGTGTTGGCTGCGGCAATGCTGCAGTTACTAAGTGGTAAGGTGGAGAGGAGGGGTACCACCATGTGGGCTTTTAGAAACACAACACTTATCATGGTTAGGGTTGCAAGAATGAATTACGGATTTAAAAATCTGTTTTAAACAAAATATAAAGAAAATCAACGGTCTTTTTTTTTTAGTTTACTCAATAAATGGTTGAAAGATGGTTTGATCAAATACCAGCATAGAAAGAAAGCTCCAGGTTGCTGAGGGCTTATTTTGCTGTGAGCACAGCAGGTGAATGGTTGCCTTTTACAAAAAAACCCCACGGTTCAATTATCTTTTCAAAAATGAGTCATAGAATGAGTTTCGCCCTTGCTGCTTGCTTAAAAATAATCTGTCATATAAAGTTGTCTTAAACACATGGTCTGTGACACAGGCATGATGTCATGACCTTTCAGGCTTCTCTGTTAGATCAGAGGGTGCCTAAATCTGGCTGCTGGAGCCACACCTGTAAATCCTGTCTTCAAACCATCAAGCTAATCTGTTAAATCTGTTAAACCCAACATCTGTTTTTGATCTCACAGATCAAAAGAGGACTTGTGCCAGTTGTGTCAGATGGAAATGACATAAAAATCAGAAATGGGCCATGCATTCTGGCACTGGAACAGAAACAACCATGGAAGCAGAATGGTGACTGTTCGAAATGCCAGTGGGCAGCTCCTCTGGCCTTACCTGCAGCCCATAACCCTGACAGAGCAATCATTCCTCAACGCAGCTCCCCTTTCTGTTCTGCCACCCCGAGGAGCCTGCAGCTTCAGAGCCTCAGTGCCTCCTGTGAGAGGAGACAGCATTATAAACTGTGCTGTCATCTCCTGTTTTGGAGATGTAAATTCAAGGCTCTTTCCACAATGACTGGGAACAGTGTGGTGAATGCTTTCCAGCTGATGAGACTAGATCAAGCCTTTCAGAAATCATTAACATTTTCCTCATACAGTCTGCAAGGAGATCTAGCTTCCAGGTTTTCATATGGACTCCTGAATGATAAAGTATGAATGGTATTTTCATAAACTAACTCAGCACCAAGTTTTGCTCTGTTATGATACTTAAAGATTGCTTCTAACTCTACAAAGTCCCTTTTCCTTAGCATTGTAACAAGCATGTTGTCTTGCCTAGTGTTCTCTGGACAGCTTCTCATGCATATTCAAATTGAACAAACAAAACTCTGGGTAATAATTGTGATGTTATTGTCCTACGATTTCAATGGGAGTGAAGATCACTTGGTATTGCTGAAGACCACGTTTAGCATTCTTACTACAGACAAAATAACTAAATCATGTGATTCTACTAAAGCATCTGAATAAAAATAAAAGGCTAACCACCCACACAACTCGAGTAACAACCTCTCAAGTTGCGCTCCCATGTTTATTATTGAAATAGATCTGTGATTTAAATTCAGTGGCAAAATATTTGCAAACAGTTATTCCATTATTGCATGCTCATTTTTTATCATAAGATGAATCAGATGAAGCCCGAGTAAGGGTGTAGTTCCATGACATTTAGTGCCATACATATGCTTAGCATCAGGTTCTCTAGTCTCTGCTGTGCCCCTGCATAGAAACAGTGTGACTTCGTCTTGCGTTTATTACAGATGGAGTGACAGACACAGATTCTACTGGTGTCTGTCAAAGCAGCATTAACACTTGGTAGCAGTCGGGTACTAAAATGCCATGAACTTATCCCTCCATCAGACTGCCTGGCATGGTGTAATATTGCAGAGAAGATACTGTCATTGACGTGTTACTGGGAAGAACAGAAACATCAAAGCTGCGGTGCAGTGACTGAAGAACAAAATGAACCTGATTCATCACCCTGAAAAATCCCATCTAAAACAAACCATCTTGGAGAGCCAGCACAGTTGCACCTTTTCAGCTGAGGACAATGGGGAAAGTTAATGTGCGTGAGAGAGTGAGCAATTGCCACTTGGCCGGGCTCAACGGGAACATGAAAGGATGTATTGCTAGTTAGTATGAAAGCAAAGGCAGAGAACAGGTGGGAGTAGCACAGGGTTTAGAAGGGTAATAGGGAGCGGAAGAATGAAAAGCGGTACAGAGAGAAGCACTACAGAAGAGAGAGACAAAAGGGAAGGGGATCACAGAATCACAGAATTATCAAGGTTGGAAAAGACCTAGAAGATCATCCAGTCCAACCATTCACCTATTACTACTAGCTCCCACTAAACCATATCCCTCAATACAACATCCAGTCTTTCCTTGAACACCCCCAGGGCCGGTGACTCCACCACCTCCCTGGGCAGTGCATTCCAGTGCCTGACTACCCTTTCTGAGAAGTAGTGCTTCCTAATGTCGAGCCTGAATCTCCCCTGGCGCAGCTTGCTACCATTCCCTCTAGTTCTGTCACTGCCTACACGGGAGAAGAGGCTGACCCCCAGCTCACTACAACCTCCCTTCAGGAAGTTATAGAGAGCTATAAGGTCTCCCCTAAGCCTCCTCTTCTCCAGGCTGAACAATCCCAGCTTCCTCAGACGCTCCTCGTAAGGCCTGTGTTCCAGACCCCTCACCAGCTTAGTAGCCCTCCTCTGAACGCGTTCCAGAGCCTCAATGTCTTTCCTGTAGTGAGGGGCCCAAAACTGAACACAGTACTCGAGATGCGGCCTCACAAGTGCTGAGTACAGGGGGACAATTACCTCCCTGCTCCTACTAGTAACACTATTTTTGATGCAAGCCAGGATGCCGTTGGCCTTCTTGGCCACCCGCGCACACTGTCGGCTCATGTTCAGCCGTGCATCAATCAGTACCCCCAGGTCCATTTCCTCCACACAGTCCTCCAGCCACTCCGCCCCAAGCCTATAGCGCTGCCTGGGGTTGTTGTGGCCAAAGTGCAGGACTCGGCATTTGCTCTTGTTGAACCTCATGCCATTGGCTTCAGCCCAGCTCTCCAGCCTGTCCAGATCCCTCTGTAGGGCCTCGCTACCCCCAGGCAGATCCACACTCCCAGCCAATTTAGTGTCATCTGCAAACTTACTGAGGGTGCACTCAATGCCCTCATCTAGGTCATCAATAAAGATATTGAAGAGGACAGGCCCCAGCACCGACCCCTGGGGAACACCACTCGTGACCGGTCGCCAGCTGGATTTAACTCCATTTACTACCACTCTCTGAGCCCGGCCCTCCAGCCAGCTCCTTACCCAGCCGAGGGTGTACCCATCCAAGCCACGGGCTGCCAGCTTCTGCAGGAGAATACTGTGGGAGACAGTGTCAAAGGCTTTGCTGAAGTCTAGGTAGACCACATCAACAGCCTTTCCCTCATCCAGCAGATGGGTCACTAGATCATAGAAGGAGATCAGGTTGGTCAAACAGGACTTGCCCTTCATGAACCCATGCTGGCTAGGCCTGATCCCCCGGCCATCCCGCACATACCGCGTGATCTCCCTCAAGACTATCTGTTCCATAACCTTCCCTGGAACCGAGGTCAGGCTAACAGGCCTGTAGTTCCCCGGATCCTCCTTACAACCTTTCTTGTAAATGGGAGTCACATTGGCAAGCCTCCAGTCTTCTGGGACCTCACCAGTCAGCAAGGAGGACTGATAGATAATGGAAAGCGGCTCGGCTACCACCTCTGCCAGTTCCCTCAGCACTCTCGGGTGGATCTCATCCGGCCCCATGGACTTGTGGCAGTCCAGTTGGAGTAGGAAGTCTCTGACTGTTTCTTCCAGAATCACAGGGGAGTTAGCATGCTCCCCAGCTGAGACTACCAGGTCAGAGAGAGGGGTACCCTGAGGATCTGTTTGACCTTTAAAGACAGACGTAAAGAAGGCATGAGAGGCCTTTTCCATTTTTATACCGTTCTGTCTTCACACAAAGCTCCGTTTTCCAATTTCCTTTGAGTGACTTTAATTCAGTATGATGACAGTCCCTTTAGTACTTTTAGCACTGCCAGTTATTTGCTAAAGACACCAGTGATGGTGCATGTTTGTGTATGTCTGCATATACACACACATGTGCATGAACACAGTCAGCCTTGCGTAATTAATATAAAATACTTGTAAGCACTTTAAGAAAAGTTTCCTGCAGCTATAGCAAAAGAATTTTTATAAATAGATTTACTATTTGGTGTATGTATAAACTGATACATGTTATGTGCTTCACCTTTGTGTTTATGGACAAAATACTTCCTCTATTAATAGTTTCTTTCTTTATAGTGCTGAAGAGATGCACTTGCACATTGCCAGCCATTTACAACCCAGAGGTTGACAACTAGGAAGCGATGAAGTCAACTCAGTAACAAGCTTCAGTCTATTCACACTTCCTTCAGGTTAAACTTGCCATTTCTTTACTTTTTGCACAATCTGCACAGAACTGACTCACTTAATTGGAAAATATCCAGCACAAAAAGATACTGAATGATTCTAAAAATTAATGGCTATATGTCTTATCCCTTTAATTTCCAGTTGGTAATTCTTTCTAGCGAGTCCCACAGGAAAAGCCTCAATGAAACTGAATACATGAATAAATTTTAATGAAATAAAATCATTGTGCTATTCTTATTGATGTACCGTTCTTCCTCTGATTGCTTCTGATGGATACCTGCAGGAAAACCAAGGAAAGAACAGCAAGGTCTTGGCTTATGCATCAAAAGAATATCTTTGTATAGGACATGGTGAGAAAGTTCTCTTCCATTCTAACCTATTTCTTAATTCTTCAGGTGCTTAAGTGCCTGGTTTTAATTGCTACTGAGTAATCCAATGTGAACAACAGCATTATAAATCACTACAGTAAATATCTCTAACACCTCTGTGAGATAACAACTGACCTCTGGCTTGTGATCTCACAATTAAACAGCTAAGAGTTAACTGGTTTTGAAGTTCTGTGAAATAAATGTGGAGGAAGCTCTGTTCATTTGTTTATTTGATTATAAAAACGCCTATCAATAGCAAGTGCTCTGAAATGCACAGATGAAATGTAAAGTAAGAGGTAGATAAAAGCATTATTGCTTTCCTTGAAGAAAAGTGCAACTTCCCCAACTCTGAAATAAAGAGAGGACATGCCTGGATTTTCACACATGAGTGTTGACAGTGCCTTGGTGTCTGACAAGAGCTCTTGTTCCAGCTGCACTGACATAAATTGCCTTTCAAGCCGGACTTCAGAGCTGTCATGAAATCACAGAACTGTAGGGATCGGAAAGGAACCTCTGAAGATCAGGTAGTCTGACCCCTTGCTAAAGCAGGATCACATAGAGCAGTTTGTACAGGATTGTCCCAGCTTCCTGATGCATAGTTACTTTGGGGCAATTCCAGCAAAGCTAAACTAAACACATTAGGGAAGAAGATAGGGGGAAAAATGTCCTGACGCGCTACCCTGGTAATTAAACTCTTGCAGTCATCTGTGATCAAGAGGCTGTCATGAAGGGACTTTCCTCACTTTAGACTCAGAAAGTAAAAGGCAGATTTTCCTGCAAGGAGAGAGCCCTGGGTGTGACATAGAGCACCTCAGTTGCGTGGTATAGTGGAACTTCTCTGCTTCAAACTAGCAAGGGAAGGCCCTGGACATAGGGACACGTATGAGACACCTTCCTTGCCCCTGAACAAGCAGAAATATTTCTTTATGCCTTAGGTGGTGATGCATACTGCTGGAATAGGAGATGAATATTTTACCTAATACCAGCTCAGCTCTTTAACTTATACATCCATTGCCCACTTCTTCCCACAGTGGTGAATCTCATTCATGAAGGAGACAAACAGGGATTGTGACTTGTCAAAATTGTCTGGACTCCATAATATTTCAGCCAGCCCATTTTTTCCAGCTGGTCGAGGTCCAGTGCAGCCACTGCTCATCTCAGTTTGGTATCATCTGCAATTCCTCCTTCAATGGTGAGGGTAAAGTAGAGCTCAGAGGTAACTTTTCAGACGCCATTTAGAAATACGGAGAAGACACTTATCCTTTTCATGCATGTTGCTATCCTGAGTGCCTGAGAGAGAGACCTCTTTTGCAGATGAGCCTGGAAGTAGCTTTAAACACTCCTGCTTTGTATGCATGCTTGCATTCTGTCCTGAGAAGCCTCCAGCTGCTGTTACACTGGGCTACTGAGGTGACCAGCCTCCCACTGTGGACTGTTATTGACTTGCTAGAAACAGGAAGCAATTTCGAAGCCTTTTTCCATGCACTTACTGACTTTCACATCACTCCTTTAAAGGATTACTGGATCTTCAGAGAGTGACTAATGATGTTATTGCTAAAGAATTCATTAATCCTGAAAAATGTCTGCCATCCATGGAGTTTGGCAAAGGAAAGAACCGCAGACTGATTTGGGACCTCAAAGCCCATCTAGTTCCCATCCCGTGCCATGGGCAGGGACAACTTCCACTAGCCCGGGTTGCACAAAGCCCCATCCAACCTGACCTTGAACACTGCCAGGGAGGAGGCAGCCACAGCTTCTCTGGGCAGCCTGTGCCAGGGCCTCACCGCCCTTACAGGGAAATTTTTCTTACATCTTATCTAAATCTACCATCTCAATCTAAAGCTATTGAAATTGCTTCCTGGTTCTAGCAAGTCAGTAAAGGGCCTCAGAAGATACTGTAGGAAAAACAAGTATAATGAATCAATGAAATTTCAAGAAGATAGTTATTACGAGCAATACACCTTAGGGAGTGATAATAGATTTTTCTTTCTTAACAGGGCTGAGAGGCTAGAACAGCAAGAGAAAGGAATGGTATAAAAACGTACAAGAGACCAACACAAGCTTAAGCCCTTGTTTTTCTGCAAAAGTCTGGTTCTGATATATTAAGACAATGACAAACAGGGGGAGGCCACTGGGAAGATCAAGTCTAGAGCACTTGCCCTGCTTGCAGAAGTTGAAGGAGCCAGGGGCTTGTTCAGCCCAGATGGAAGTCAGCTCCAGGAGGGTTTCATAGCATCGTGACCCTGCCTACCTGGAGGGTTATCAAGGAGCCGAGCTGGGCTCTTCACAACAGTGTACTTCAGGAGAATGAGAGATGGGCACCATTAATTGAAAGAACAGATTCCATCTGGATATAAGGAAAGAAATTTCACTGAGGACAGTCAGGTACGGCAGCAGGCTGCCCGAAGACCTTGTGCAGTCTCCATTCTTAGAGGGCTCAAGACCCAGCTGGTTACAGCCCTGAGCAGTCAGGTCTGATCCCACAGATGACCCTGCTTAGAGCAGGAGGTTGGACTGAGGGTACCTGAGGTCCATACCAAAGTGGCTGATTCTGTGATCCTACTTTCCTTTGCACAGCAGTTTTCTAGAACTTCTAAAGAAGCTCATCACTCTAAAGAAGAATATTTTTTACCTTAACTACTTTAACTATGTCTGTCTTTACAATGAAACAAGCTAACTTGCCAATTCATGTTCATATGTCCAAATGGTAAGAACCTAGAGGCAACCATAAAACCATCAGGAAAGAAGCCGAGGTGTGCTACTTACTGTACAAGACTAAATCCTCTTAAAGCTTGTCCCCTAGCAGAAAGATAAGCTTTTACATTAAGAGGACCAACACCCTGGAAAAGGAGTAATGACTATAAACAATTCCTATCAATTCCTGCAAGAGGAATGAAAATCCCACGCAAGCCTGTCCGATCTCTACTGCCAATGTTCCCATTCATACTAATCTATTCCAAAGATCACATTACTTCTTCGCTGCAAGCGCCTCCATTCACACAGGCGCCTGTCCAGAACCATGTTGAGAACATATTGCATATCGGAGCTAAAAAACATGTGCTAAGCCAGCCAGACACTTCCGAGATGTGAACACAGGCACGAAGTTTGAACTGCTCCATACATGGTGGAAAAAACTATGTCATCTGCAGGACTACATCCCCAATCCTTTTGCAACTGCATCTACAGGGTGAAAAACTTCAGGCCATCAGAAAGGATGGTGCTTCCCCTGCCTACAGCAAGAGCATATTGCTGTCTGTAAGCAATGCAGGTTGTTAAGGAAAAGAAGCATATATATTTTAGCACAAAAATGGTTATGAAAGTTATTAAAATAGCACAGTAATGAGTTTGAGTTGGCTATGTGTATTACATTTTCAAGTTCTTTATGAAAACTTAAATATATGCATACCCTTAAAATGTAGAGAGCTTTTTGCAAATTAAAAGTATATGGAAAAGAATTTTAAAGATAAAATATTCTGTTATAAATCCACAGAAGAAAGCCTTATCTGAATTACTGACTTGGGTTGCTGAGACAAGGAACCATAGAAGCTGGTAGAATCTTGTCAAGAATAAGTGTGACCTGGATTTGCCTCAGAATTGGAAGGCCACCTACTCAAATTTGTACTGGTATGTAGATGCAATCTATTTCCAAAGGTGGTACAGCTTGTACAAATACAAGTATGGGGAGTATTCCCAAAGGCAGAGTGACTTGTACAAATAAAGGAATAGCTGTCCATAGAGTAATGTAGGATTAGGTGCATTAATGCTGGAGGACTTTGCTTTATCAATTTGATTTATACTGATTTTGTAAGTGCTCAAAAAATGTGTGTGCTTGTGTTCCTCTAGCTGCTGTCTCTCTCATTCTCTAGTTTGTAGACAAGCAGTAAAAAAAATAATTTATAAAATCTCTCCAGAAAGCAAAAGTAAATTATTTTGTACAGAGCATTATGTTCAAACTACCAGAGCAAAAACTAAAACCTAGATGGAAAAAGGACAGCAGAGATTCCATTTCTGGGATGGAATGAACTTCTCACGACTGAACAATTTAATACGTACGACTTGTAACTTCTGTGCATGGGTCTGTCATCTTTTTAAATGCCATTAAACCTCAGTGTCAAAATACCTATTAAGTAAGTCACTGTTGTTGAGAAAGAGATAATAAAAATCAGGTAGATTAATGAACTGTATGGGAAGCCTCACTCCAGAAATAATGAAGCTCATAAACTGAGCTTTGCCATTTACATCCACATCCTAAATCAACCAGGCACTTTAATACACCCAGCTCTGACCAAGAGTGATTTACCAGCCTTGGAGAGCATCAGTCAGAACTTAATAAAGTTCCCTGTACATTCAGTTTTTGATATTAGGTCTTATATAAATAGAACAACAAATTTTCAAAGGATGTTTCTTTTCCTCTTCCATCAGAAATGTTGAGTACCTAGGAAGCAGGACACTCCGTTTGGCTTCCAAACAGTCCACAGAAATCCCTAATGAGGCCCACATAGCCGGTTTGTACAAAGGATCATGTTCAGATAACAACTGGGGATGGGATTTTCTTCATGGTAGGAACACACATTAGACGGCAGAGATGCAGTAATAGGTCATAAATATTCTCATGGGTATATAATCACTCCAGAGTCTGCCAAAAACAATTGCTTCTGGACTGATAGAACTTCCAAACCCACCTACTTAATGCCTAAAACCAACAGCTGAGCATCTGGACCAACATTATGGCAGTATGAAAATAGTATCATCTGTGTCAATAATCTTCCACTAATATCTCTGGCCATTGATTTCTGCTATCATTTTAGAACATAATTTTATTAAGGAGATATGAAGCCATCATTTGAAATGAAAAATGAAAAAAAATTAAAATTCTGTAGCTACTCAAGATATTCACAGTTATATTAAAACAACTGACTTTTTAATGTACAAATAAATGCAGTCTTGTTTTTTTAATGTGGTTGTGAATGTACATATGTTCAATAACTGATTTTCATTTGCTGTATAATCACTAATCTCTTGTTCAAATGTGAGACCATTTTGGATGCAACAAAATCTAAAAATTGTCAGATTTGGGCAAAACAGAAGCACTATTGGAATATAATTCACAGCAAAATCAAAACATTATGGTAGCTGAAGCGATGCACTGTAAAAACATGTTCAGACAACAAACTCAAACAACCAATGGAATGTTAAAATGGAAGAGAGCGAAACTGAATTTTTTATATGCCTTTTCATTCTCATGAATTCCATGAGATAAACCAGCATCCCATTTTAAAACTAGCTAATGAGGATTAATGAAATAACAGAACTACATTCACAATCTTGAGATAAAATTGTGTCTTGGCATCAGTTAGAACAGATTTCTTATATTCACATTGCCCTAAATAGTCTAGGGTTTTTCTGCACAAATAATCTTTTAGAAATATTATCTCATTTGTTTCCAAATGAAATGTTATTCAAGACTGGATGTTGAACTAGATGAAGCAGTAATTTGTAAAATTTATTATTTTAGGCTTTTGTGCTGCAAGAGATGCCGTTTATTTCCATTCAGATAACTCCACTAGAAACTATTAAATTATGAACTGCTGAAATGGTTGAAATTGTGAGGACCTCGTGCAACCCATTCAGGCCAATGGAATATTTGCCTTGCCTTCAGTTGCCTTCACATCAAACCCTGAACCCCATGCCTAAGCTCCTGAGGTCATTCCCACCTCCTCTGGTGACCCATTCTTAACATGATGCTCTGCCCGTGACCACAGCGTCAGCCATAGGCAAGGTCCTTTTGCACTCGAGAAGTAATACTGCAGGTTCCTCTGTGCTTATTAGATTCATCTCCTGCCTCAGCTGCACAGTACTGCATGGGCTGAACTCAGTCATAGAGTATACAAGGGAAAATTCATGTCAGTGGTCATCTGACCCAGTTCCTACATGCCTCAGTTCACTAATTTGCTAAATGAGCAATCCATCCTGTAAGTAAAAGGAAATGTTTAATGATGTGTTTAAACAGGTTTTAAATTCCAAGCTGGGTGAATAAGCAAAATTACAAAAGAGACCACGAAATAAAATCCTGCCAAAATTCTCTTTGCATCATTTAAAATGTTTTAATTCTAGAATGTTGAGATGGGCTTTCCCAAGCTCTCAGAAAACAGGCAGCTCAGTAAAGGAGAGAGGAGAAGTAAGCCTCTTATAAGAAGGGCACACCCATTTCTAATGCCAGGAATAAACCAAAATTGAGAGGCATTATGAGCTCTCACCTGGTCTTTGCTCCTTTACAGTGCTCGTGGATCTACCTGTCTTTTAATTGAATTCACCAATACAATTACTCTTCAAATATCCACCTCTAAAGTTTACCTTCAAAATCCATTTCCAGTTTACATCATTATATTTAAAAATCAATCCTGGTTTCCTCGGTGCCATACAAAGAGAAATTTCATGCAGCATTTCCAAGGAGAGTAAACAGATCCTTTACTGGAGAGCTAATAACACTTTTTCCACCTTATGCCTTTGTGGTTACTTTATTCCTGGACTGTCTCAAGAGTCCCACCATTTCTCAACAAGAATGTATTTCTAGCCTCTGTCTACATACAGAACCAAACATTTTTCCACAGAACAGGAGCAAAATGCTTGCAGTAAGATCGGCTTTCCACAAAAAGCTTCCACTCAAACATGAACTAACTGGAGATAATTTAGAAACCACTGTGAAAGTTATAAAAAAAATATTATTCTCTTTAGACAACTAGTTTCATTTCTTCTCTGTACGAGTTTAATTTGGCCCTTATTAAAATGGCCATTTTTGCTGTCCTCTCACTTGATGAACAGAGACAATCTGGTTCAATTTTTGCATCACACTGCAGCAACATCCAGCTCAAAGGTTGTGCCCAGACTGGGGCTGCTCATTTGGGTGCTGGCAGATGAATCCTCAGTCCCCAGCCTGCATGTTCTCCATGCAGTCACTGATTTGGGTGGCTGATGGATGATGGAGGTGATCTCCAGGCTACTGCCCTTCCAAACTGCAGCATGGACACCCCTGCTGGCACATGTAAACTCACTGCCCATCCCTCTGCAAGGCACATAAACAGGAAACATTTAGCAGTTGGCCCATGGTAGATCCCAGTGTCCAGCTGTAAAGCCACCAGCAAGCCCGCAGTGGCCTGACATTATTCCAGAGACCAGAGCTATTTAAATCCGAACAAGCGACCGCTTTGCTCCTGGCCAGAACTGTGACCCATCAGCACCTGCTGACAGCCTGGCAGATGCAGGCGATCTGCTTCCCTGGCACAGGACAGCTGCCCGTGTGCGAGCTGCTGGCAGGAGGCAGCTCGGCAGCGCATCACACGGGCAGGGGATGTGAAGGGGATGGAAAAACAAGTGATGCTGCCGACAGAAATAACCGGGGCTGTGGCACGCCTAGCGCAGGCGCCGAGGTGACCTGCACATGGCACAGCAATGACTTTAAGGCAGCAGTAGCAGGTTTATGAGGGTGTGCTTCACAGGCACACGCTGGGCAACAGGTCACAGTAGCTCTAGGAACAAAGGAACCAGAAAAAAAGGAGAGAAACGGTCTATCCTACATCTTTGCGAGGGCAGCTGCTGTAAAGCAATCATAACATTAGGGTTCGGTGTTAATTCCCTTCAGATTACAGTGAAACATAAAGATAAAGCTTAGTTTCATGGTAACTGTGTCTGGCTGGACCTGTACCAGCTGCCTGATGTGCTTATTTAAGAGTAATGTGTTCTAGATTAGTTTCTCAGAGACTCGTTTCCCATTACTGTTTTACATGCATGCCAGAGGAGTACTGCACAGAATCACCAAGAAAGGATACTGAGACTGCCAAGAAAAAAACAGTGCAAGAAGTGTAACAAATGGAGTTCTTTGCCATTGCTGTCCCCAAATGCAAAGCCAAAGCTGGTTAAACAACACATGACAAACATGCAAAATGTGCAAGGTCACTTGTAAAAGAATTCTTCACCCTCTTCTGGAGGGGATAAGAATGTCTCACTGCCTGTATGGGGCAAGAATTACTTTTGCTGCCTCAGTTTCACACATCAAGCAAATTTGGATTAGGGAGGTGATGGGAGCAGGAGGAAGGCAAGTCAAAATGCCTGCCTAGCTCCTTGCTCTGGAAATTGGGGCTGGGTGTCTTCACTGGGGTGCACGGACAGATGTTCTTCTACCACAGGGTCAGACTGAAAGAGTAAGTTTTCTGGGTTATTATTTAGCCCACCCATCCCCAGAAATGTGGATTTATACATGGACTACCTGAATTTAGCTTTGAAAGCCAGAGGTGGTTTGGCTACAGATATATCCTTGTGTGGGGGAGTGGGGAAGGTGGGGAAACAGGTCAAGTGATAATATCAAGAGAAATTCTCTCTTGGTTCGTCTGCTCTCTGTTCAGAATCGCAGCATGCTTAACTGGATCTTTCCAGCCCAGAGCAACAAACCTAATTTATAATGCTCTTAATTGCTTTTCCTTTTCTTCTCCCCCAGCTGGCAGATGGACCTGTACCATATCAGCAGTGCTTTCTGTTTTGCTAGCTAGAATGATAATAAACCCAACAAAATTTATTTCCTGATCTGTGCACACTGCAAAGAAAGTAAGCAGCATTTGGTCTTTATTTATTTTCATTCTCAGCTCTTGCCTGAGATCAAGAATTATTTCTGCTTTTTTTTTTTTCCTTTCTCTTCTATTATATGAAGTTCTGAATTATCTCCTTTAATTGTCACAAAGAAAGGTTTTTGGAAGCAAGCCAAGCTTTGCTATGGATGTAAAAGGCAGAGGATGCTATGGGACAGCACACAGCAAAGCATGCTTGTAGAGTCTACCAACAGAGATAAAAGATTATGTCTATCACATGTATTAACCAAGAAGCAAATTAATCTAAAATGATGCTTTTAGTTACAATTGCTTGCATTTAGAGGTAAGCTAAAGATTCAACTCAAAGCAGATACCCTTACATGTAGCCGCACATTCTGTAATCTTCACAATTCTAATATCTACAGAATCAGCATAAGTCTTTTCTGCCTTCTTGCTCTTTTACTGGGCTCTGGAGAACTGTTGCAGAGCTGTATGTGTCCCCAACCTATGGACTGAACCTGCCATCATACTTTTGGATATATACATCATTGTCCTGTCCTTCTGAAAAGGATAACCAAAGGAATATGAGGTGCATTCAAATTCAAGTTTTAAAAACATCAAAGACTGCAAAATCTTAAGGGGTGGTACAGGTGACCTGCTAAGTGTTGCTGTGTTACACTAGGTGAAGGAAAAGATGGGTGGAACTGACTTCAAGAGGTTTTGGTATGAGCCATTTTGAATTGGCAGTAAAGTCAGGCTAAATAGTCCCTTCTGATATGAAAGATTATAAACCACTACTTATTATTCAATGTCTTATGTAAAAAGCAGCAGGATTTTTCACGAGGTAATTCCGAATGTTTCACTGTTGTATCCTTCTCTGGCATTATGCTGTAGAAGGAAGAAATCTGTTTTCTCATTTAGAAGCCTCACAGTCCCAGGCTGCGTGTGGAAAAGCTATGTACAAATGCATTAAAAGTTCATATTCTCCTTGCAGAAAGGGACTGAAGAAAATCGCTATTTCCACCAGGGTGACTTTGATTTTAGAATTATTTTCTTTTCCAGTGACTGGTCTGATGAGGAGAGTCATAGCAGATAGCATGGAGTGCTATGCTGCATCCCAAAGAAGGCTGTGAAAGAGCATTAAATTACTTCAGCTAGTGTTTCTGCTAAATAACATTAATTTAAATACACTTTAAGTGTGGAAAAAAACACAAGTTGGGACCATTTCATCCTTGGAGCAATACAAATGTTTATGGCTGTGCTTACAGAGCTCTGTTTGAGCCAGCTAGGAGAATACAGGGCTATGACTTTCAGTATTTTCCTGAGGTTGAACAGGGTCTTACCCCCTCCCAGGGAGTAAAATGCTGCTAAACCATCTGTGGGGACCTCAGCGTCTCAGTGATCAGCCCCAGAGGGAGATTCTGCCTCTCAAAGACAGCTCTAAATCACCATCCTGCCCTTAGGACCATCAGCACAGCTCTGGGTTAGCGAATTCTGAATCCAGACCTTTCCTTAATCATCCAGTTAATTATGTAAATCCCAAGGCTTTTATATGACTCTGTTCTCATTTAGGCAAAGTGCAAGTGCCTAAATGGGTCAGAAGAGCCAGAGTTCAATTTGAACCACTGGAAATGGAAGCATCAGATTCAAAGTTCACACCCAGATCTGCTATTAAGTAATGTCTGGGTATTTCATATGGGAGAGGATTTTGTTTTTAACTATCCATCACCTCCTGTCTGAAAGAGTGCATTCTCTTTATCTGCACTGCTCATACGTTATTTGCAGGCACCAATTAATCTCTTGGCAATTTCTCCCAAACACAAGTAAACATAGACAGCATATTTTCTCCAGAATCATGGAGATCTGTTCTTGCTCCTCCCTCAGTGGTTGAACCCTTTTTATTCTCGTTTGTGTTTTTAAGACAGAGTAAATATGGACAGGGGGGTGGGGGGTGGGGGTGGGGGGGGGTGGGCAGTGAAAGTACCTATGTTTTCTGTATTTCCTGGTGATGTTCTTCTGCCCACCTTAGTTGGGAAAAAGACTTGAGGGTCTCACAGTTGCTGGGATCATCTGCCTCCCTGCCAGCATGGCTAGAAGAGCATCATGGATCTGACTTCGTTATGACTTTGTTCAAACTGGCAGGGGCTGCACTCTCTACCAGCCCCTTCAGTCCCCCTGGTAAATCTAGGACTGGCAAATTTGCCTTCCTTAGGCAGTGTTGAGGAGAAACTCCTGCTAATTTGAGCTCACATACTCTCATGCATCCTTTGCAATTCACAGGCCAAGTCCTACACAGGCCCAACTTAGTTGGAAGGTCTTTGTCAGACCAGTTTCTTCAGCAGCTGGAGGGCCTGGGGATGGCTTTGTACATTGCCCTGTTT
Organism: Porphyrio hochstetteri; assembly: GCA_020800305.1. Taxonomy (NCBI): domain Eukaryota; kingdom Metazoa; phylum Chordata; class Aves; order Gruiformes; family Rallidae; genus Porphyrio; species Porphyrio hochstetteri. The sequence goes on from CM036907.1 coordinate 110,525,828, forward strand.
GGGAGTGTCCCAGGAAAAGAATACATGAGGGCACGATTAACAGTGGATGGTGCAGCAGTTTAATAGCCCTAAAATTCCTCAGGAATGGGATCAGAGGGCAGGGATTTCTACAAAAAGAGGAAAACAAAGCAATCTAGTGAAACTCACAAAATCAGTTACAGTATTCCGCTGTCAAACACAAGTATTGCAGCTGAAGAAAATGCTAATGAAAGAGGTTTTGTGTATACTGATCCTGGCACTATCATTTCATCCCTCAAGTATGGTTTGCACAGCCTTCTTGGCATCTTGTCTTAGGTTTATCTCAGACCACATTTTTCTTGTGCAAATACACTCCCTTCCCGCTGGAAAAGGTAAGTGTTTTCCAATCAGCTGCAGAAGTAAACATGGACTTAAATCCACCTCTATTTTTGATTTTTATACCTCTTAGTATTTTGCAGAATTATTGCTTCAGTTTTATCGTACTGAAAGGGAGGTGAGGTCCATTCAGTAGGACATATAAGCAATATTGTCCAAGACTAAACCTAACAGCATCCAAATATTTTCCCATTCTTGTGCCTAGAAACCTACTATTATTGTAGTATGATTATGATTGTGTTAAGTTGTGGTAATCCCTACCATGTTTATCTAATCAAATCATCCCAGTCATTTCTTTTCCCAACTTCTTAAGCAAAGGACTTGGTCTCCTCTGCAAACGCACATTTCCACCTGCCAATGCACACACACAGTTCTTGTCATTTGGGACATTTGTCTGATGCAGCCTTTCACAGGAGGAGAAATCTCAGTTCTTCCCATGCCTGCCTCCTCCTCCTCCATGAGAGCTCCACTGCAGCAGTAAAGGTCATATCAAATATGAGTTTTATACTCCTTTTATCCTACAAATTCAGAGTGATATTGAACGCTCATATTTGCACGTATGCTGGTATGATGTGCAGAGCATATTGGCTCCTATCTGTCTCTTACTGATTCATACCCCAAAAACAAGCCACTGGAAGCCAGTTGCAAACTCGTTCCCATTTTAAACAGAGCTTCGGTAAGGCCAGTTAACAATTCACTTCCAGTCTAATGAGCACTGGAGCCATTAAATAAACACTAGGTTACACAAATCCATATTTATGACTCTCTGCAGCAAACAAAGCTAGAGTTGCATTTCAAAACAGATCACAAGAGGTGAGACGAATACTGCATGTGGAGCAGGCAAGGATATACCACAGAAAGAATGGTGACTCCTTCTTGTCCTCAGGGTAAAAACATGAGGGAGAAAACCCGCTGAACTATTAATGAGACTGTAATATAGATGTAGCCAGAGTGAGGGAAATGTCATGACATCTTGTGTAAAGTACTCTACATTAATTGACAAACAAGATGTTCCATTTCCCTACTATATTCAGAGAATTATTGTTTAAAAAACCAAATTGAAAATGACAAAAGCTATTACCAAAAATTACTTGAAGACTTATTTTTTCCTGGCTCCATATTCTGCCTCCCTCCCAGGAGGATTCAAGGTCTACAAAATCCTTGGCAGCACGGCAATTTTTTTGTCACCCTCTCCATTCGGAGGTGATTATTTGGGGCAACGTAATTAGAGGTTTTGCATACAAACAGCAGTAATACACGATTGAAAATTTAAATCGTGAGATTTCAGGGGTAGGAGTGTTTGCTGAAAATGTGCTGTGCTCAATTCAGCCATCAAAAAGATTTCCAAATGAACTTTTTCTCTCTTTCATCTGAAACAGGAGGGAAAAGGCACACCATGGTTGTACATTCACAAGGTCCAAAAACAGGAATGCACAAATAAGAAAGGAAAACAAAAGAAAACCTGACTAAATAAATGGCTCATGACTGAGAGTTAAAAATTAGGTTTGCCTCACAGAAGAATAGGCTATATACAAAGATTAACAAGTAGGCTGGAAGTAACTGCAGTTACCACTCCTAATCTGCTCATTACATGTATATACTATACACCACGCAAAACATGCTTGTAGGTGTTGCCTCTCTCACCTTTTTTGTTCCATGGGTGCTGTTGAACACAAGAGTAATGCTCTGGAGGAAAGGCTACAGGCTTCTCTTTTGTTTTTACCATGCACCTGTGTAAGGCCTTGTATAATGACATGGCCCAGCACATCTCCTGGGCTCTCCTGCATTGCACAGGGTAGATGACTTTCCAAAGAAATGTGAAGAATGGCTGTCCTGCTCCCCAGAATGTGTGCTGAGTTTGTGATTTCCTAGAGATTCATAATCAACACCCAGCAGGCTCTGCAAAGAGGGGGGCATCTGGAAAACATGCAGTAAAACTGAGATTCCTCTCCTTCCCCTCGGGTATTTTAAAAGCTGTAGACTGGCCTTTAACAAGCAGCTCCAGGCACCTCACACATCCTAAGAGACTGGAGAGAACTGAGATGATGTGTCCTTTGTATCGATAACAAAAGGAGAGTGGCCAAACTGTTAGGTAAAGGTAGGTAAATTTACATTTCCCTTAAAATGGCTGGAGGTAAGGACTTTACTAAGAGAGGAAGGTAAGTACTGCTCTCACCCCCCAGTAAGTTGGAAGCACCCAGTTTGATTGAGCAGCACTATTCCATGTGTGCTGCCAACAGTGCAAGAATGGAATTGCTTCATTACTGAGGAAGTTTCATTGTCTTCTGTTGAAAGCCCTTGTTAGGTATCAGTTATTTCCCTAATATACATGGTTCATTAATATCAAATTTAACTGACATTTGAGTTAAATAGTATTTTCCAGCTTACACCTTGTAACTTCATCAGTATGCACTTAGAGTGTGGCATGCTGTAAGTAAAAAGCCTCTAAACTTGCTTTCTGGATAGCAGAACCTTAGCTGAAGTTAAAAATGCCCAGTACCTTCACCAGGAGTGACTGTCCTGTGAATCAGAAAGGTGCTTCAAAACAGATCAAGCTAATTGTGTGATCCATCATACGTACTGAAGTAGGAGAATATAAACCATAAGAAGTAACTGGAAATTTAGATATGACTTGTTTGCCCTCATTTGTACAGAGAATTAGGAAGGGTAATTTGTCAATTTAAAATATTCTGTCGTTAACAGAAATAATGAAGCTTATTACTCCTATGAAGTTGTATAGAAAAGAAACCTAACAGAGTCCTTCCCTCTTGTGATCATTAAATCTGCATGGTTGGTCCACTGTGCATAATAACAAACAAAACATGGAAATGCCTGGAGAGAAACTGAGCTGAACATCTATTGTATTAACTACTGTACACATAGAACAAACAATATTCCCCATACCAGAAAGCTTACAATCCACAAACAATCAAGGAGAAGGGAGAGGAGAGGAGAGGAGAGGAGAGGAGAGGAGAGGAGAGGAGAGGAGAGGAGAGGAGAGGAGAGGAGAGGAGAGGAGAGGAGAGGAGAGGAGAGGAGAGGAGAGGAGAGGAGAGGAGAGGAGAGGAGAGGAGAGGAAGAAAGGATCAGGATTTCTCTTTTACCTAGTCTGCAATGCGTGCTTTAATGTCATCCTAAAGAGAACATGTCCTTTTCATTTTATTAAAAAAGTATATCAAAGCAATAATAAGTAGTTTGATCCCAGTATGAAAGAGCATTTTATGTCTTATTTTTTATTAAATAATTCCTTTCAGTTAATAACAATCCTATTTTCAAAGTATGGAACTAGAACTTCTCTGTGTGACCATTCTGTATAACAGCAGTAAGTTTGTTTTTATTTCTGCAAGGACAATAAAGTGGAGCCCTTCATCAACTACCATTTATCTCCTCTTTTTATGAGGATTCAAGCAAGTAATTATCAGTGAAGTTCAATGATCAAGGCCCTGCATAAATTTGCAGTAGAAAAAAATCCTGACTAATTAATCTGACTAAATAAATGATTTAAAATAATTCTCAATGCCAGTAATTCTTTCTCAATCATTTGCTTTTATATTAGAATTTCATCTGTCCTTCATGATTCCTATCTGAAATTGCACCCAAAAGAGCCATTTTTACCTGGAAATTTCATGTTGTTTTGTAAATACAGCTTCAGGTACAAAGAGACAATAGGGATATGGTTTAGTTTAGGATGCAAATGGTTGGACTTGATGATCTTAAAGGTCTTTTCCAACCTTGTTATTCTGTGATTCTGTGATTCTGTGAATGAGTATAGGCAATGCAATGAATAGAACTGAATTGTTATAGGTCTCTGCCAGAGCTGTAGGGAAGTTCTCCCCAACCTATTCTTCTGGGGGAGGAAAAGGGAAAAGATGGGTTCTGTACAGTGGTTTTACACTGGGTTTTCATTAACTTGGTTGTGAAACTTGGTTTTGGCTGTGTCATTTTGAACAGTTTTTTAGTCGTTTTAGGCATTCATTCCCCATATTAGTTCTGTTGCCTTAATTCCCCAAACTCCCCAAAGACACACATGTAGGTCTGGAAGAAGCTCAAATGTACATGCAGAATGAGTGATTTTAATGATAAGGTTAAATCTGATACTTCATCGCTATGGTTTGTCAAGAGCTCTGCTGTGCTGTCTTTGGCTCCTGGAGCCCAGACTGAACCTTGAGGACCCCAATCCATGGCCTGGGAGCCACTGACCAATTCAACAGAATCCCCACTGAAGGACCACTTTAAAAAACAAAACAAAACACAACCACAACCTACAAGTGTTTTAAATGTTAAGGGCAGAAGTAGCTGTGTCAAAGTCTAGAGGTTTCAGAAATATTCTCCCTCTGAGAGCTGAGTGCCTCTCAGTGCTGGCAGGAGGACTAAATTGCTTCCTATATTTACCCTTCAATAAGCATATGAGTTGTCTGACATACCAAGAAAATTGGCAAAACACGACCCCAGGTTATAATCAGGTGGATACAAAGAAGCCCAAGCCTTCTAACTCCTGTTTCTGATGCAAAGCAGGCCAGTGTCCAAGTACCTTCCCTTCTATGAGCTGGTGTCAGGAAGAGCCTGCAAATTGTACCCAGAATCTGACCCTGGTCACCTCCACACCTCCCCATCAGGCAGAGACCCCTCCATAAATTGGCCAAGCAGTAAAACGTGCTAAATGCTCACAGTCCAAGGTTTCTTCCCATGCATCCATGCCGAAAGCAAGCTTACATCAGCCTCCCCCTACAGCCAATAAATATGCCCATATGAGACGTCCCTGCAGCCAAGCTGTTCAGGTGCAGTGGGGACTGGCTCCACAGGTGGGAAGGAAGGGTTTCCAGCACTATGTACTCAAACAAGTGGTGGGTCTTTTTCATCTTCCTCTTTCTTTCCTAAATGCTAATAAACTTTAATTGTCATTGTTATGTATTTGTGTACTTGGCTTAGGGCAAGTTTAGTCTTCTGAAAATCTCTCACCTGCTCAAAACCCCAGTGTTCCTACTCTTGAAAAATCCTTGCCATTCCTGCAGAAGTTTTATTACAGGAGAAGCAGTTGTAGCATCCAGAGCATAACACTGATAACAGAGAAGGTTGTTCTGTTGTCCTGTATTTAAAATAACTGAAGTCACAAGGTCATTGAGATTTTTACTTATCCTTTGAGATTTGTACCATTTTCTTGTTACAAAGAGGTTGCTTATAGAAGATGAAGTGCAATGGTGGCTATAAATGGCACAGTCACAGGGAGATCATTCAAAGCTGGGGATCCACAACAGGATTTGTACTATCTATAGTTATTTTTCAGCCTGTTTCTGTCTTGCATGTACTTTATGTGCATTTATTTTCCATATTTTGCTTGTGCATTTATCAATGTTAATAAGAATATGCATTTAATTTCTTCCCTTTGGAGACCCTTATAACATAAACCTACAGTAACTGTGAAGCAAACTATGCTTTGTATGCTGTGACTCATGTTCCTGGGCCAGCCTTGCAAACACAAATCCTAGCACAGAACCAAGTCAATAGAATGAAGTACTCAGACCTGAGCAGTGAGGGCCCTAAATGAATATACCGTTTTGCCACATCCTGTTTATATGCCCACTGTGTTGGGTGTGATAAAGCAGTAGTCAAAAACAAGAGCTCAGCTGGAGACTCATAATTGAATTTGGATAAATTTTCCAATTGTTGTTACGCAGAAACATATTTCCTACAGTGTCTGGGTTACATTGCTGGCACTTAGGAGATTAGCAGGAAAGGTTGAACCAGTTGGCAATTAGTGAGCACCACATCTGCTTGCCATTTGCAGTCCTCAAGGCTTCAGCTTTTCCTCCTGACAGCTGTCTTCTGCTTCAAGAATAAAAGATGGCATGGGCTGTCATTCGTCTATCACCTTCAAAGATGTTGGGGTGTTACCTTCATGTAAGCTTCTGGGCATAGACACCTCAAACTTTCATCCATGAGCTATATTTTGTCCATCAGAGCAGCCCATTCTCACCAGTGCAGTGCAGGTTCCTGGCTCACAAATATGATTTAATGAAATGGAAAAAAGAATTTGAGAGCTTTTCTTGACTTCAGCCTGAATGCAGACACCTTTCCATCTGCAGATGGCTCTGAGGCACTGTGACCACTACAGTGTCTGAGCTCAAGTGAGTGTGGACAGCTCAGTGCCACACCTCGCATCAGGGATCGCAACCCTCTCTTGCATCCGCAGGGAGCCGGGAACTGGAGCCTCACAGCAGATCGTCTTGATTTCTCAAGTTTCACTTAACCTAGATGCCACAGTAGTCATGCTGCTTAACTTAGGTACTTATAAGGTCTATGAATATGCCCCTCTACACTCCCATGCCAGCTCTGACTTCACCTCTCAAGTGGTTACACATCCCAGGCCTCTGCAGAGCCCAAGGAAGGTCCCTGTGTCTGGAGCTACCTTGCCAGGAGAAATGATGAGTTTCATAAGCTCTAGGATTTTTCTTTTAGCAGAACTTGGGGAAAAAAGCTGACCCTCATCTGTACTAATGTGAACTGATAGTAAATTAATTACAAGATGCAAAGCTGGTAATGAAGATTGGTGTTAGAGCAATTATTGCTGCAAATTTTTTGAAGGATTTAGAGAAAGAGTATGCACAAAGCAGTAACATCAACAAACAAGTATGCTTTGGCTATTGAGGTAGCTCATATGTGACTGCATATATCTATGCATAGCAAACATTATAAAATAACACAGAGAGCCTTGATTGATCAGCCAACCTTCAGAGCACAAGGCTTCTGTAGATAATTTATCAAAACAAAGCCATTGTCCTGACACGTCTGCTTTATCAATTTTATTTGGCCTAGTTAAATAAACTCATTACAAATATTCCATTATCTTTTCCTATCTGTTCTGGCATCACAGTATTTTCAGTACCAAGATAAAGCATTCATAAACATGGATCTTTACATCAGCCTTTTAATAAAACAGATTACTCTCCACCAGTGGGAATACAATGGACCTACACAAGTAATTTTTTTTCAGTAGTCGCCCTTGTTATATTCTTATCTCACAATAAATGCAAGATTATTAATCCTTCAATGAAACAAGGTTGATCAAGTTACATTAGCATGGAGAAGAGCCTATACAGTTACATGTTGCGGGACAGGTATCCTGGAGTGCTTCCAAATCAAGCTTAGCTTCTGGTAACTTGCTGCTGTGCCCATCCAGCAGCTTACCTCAACTCTGTGGATGCTGCCCTAAATCCAGACACCTGTGATGAGAGTGTGACCATATCAGACATATCACTGTCCTCTAGTAGGTCTCATTACCTGTCTAGGTATCTAAAAGAGCTAGTGACAGCCTGTGTTTTCCTTATTATAGCACAGATGGATGTAAAGGTTTCTGAATAGTGTGTTGCAAAAGTTGTCTAAGGAAGTTATAGCTCATGTAAACCTGTAGTGCCTTTTCTGCCAAAAGGGTCAAGTTCATGTTCATTGTGGTTTTGGCCCCAGCTGGGAGCTGAGCACCACGAAGCTGCTCTCTCTGGCAGGGTGGAGAGGGGAAAAGAAAAAAACAAAGGCAAACTTCACGTGTTGGGATAAGGATACTTTACTCGGACAGCAGAGAGGGAAATAACAATAACAGGACTTTATAGCAAAATATACAAAACTGGTGATACACAATGCAATTTCTCACAGAACCACACAACTCAGGCTGTACAGCTCAGGGCCATCCTGAAGCTGGACCATCCCCAAAAACTGCGTGTCCTGGAGCCATGCGCTTCTCCCCTTCACCAGCCCCCTTTTATGCTGACCATGATTTAACTGGCATGGAATACCCTCTTTGGCTGGTTCGGGTCACCTGTCCTGGGTGTCCCCCACCTTCTCATTAGCAGGGCAATATGAACAACTGAAAAGTCCTTGACTGATTGGCAGCAACTAAAATCATCAGTGTGTTATCAGCACTGCTCTCATCCTAACTCCCAAACACAGCATTACACCACTGCTAGATAGAAAATTAACCCTATCCTAGATGAAACCAGGACAATGTTAGATGATTTATTATTAACAAGACTTAAGCCCTTCTAAGGCCACCCAGCCGTGGGTTTGTACTTCAACAGTACATTTGCATATCATAGAATCATGGAATCCTTTGTGTTGGAAGGGACCTCAAAGACTAAAACCTTAACACAAGGCATGGGAAATCACAAGCTGATACTCTGATTAATCAACAAATTAAAATTTAAGTTTTGTATTCACTGGTTCACATACTCTCAGTAGGTCTTAATGGCATGCAAGACAAAACTTCATCCTGAATACACTTGCCATGTTCAGTAAGATGCCTGGAGGACATGGTCTGTCCTGTCACTGTTTTACTCCTCACCTCTGGCCGAATATAACACAGAAAAGATGCCTAGGTTTAAATAAATAACAAGCAGATATGGGGGCAGATATGGGGGCATGTTATTACCTTATACTCCTACAATTCTTTCTCCATTTCCAGTAAGTGGCATTTTGGGACTGGTCCTCCCATAAACCTTATCAGAGCAATCTCTGGTGTTGCTATGTGCTCTGTTCCATGGGGCAGCAGTCAGTATTTGGGTGTATGAGATTGCTCCTGGGGTGCCACACTCTTCCTGCATTGTGAAAGTCTGTACCATGCAGCAGTAGTAGCACAACAAGAAAACAAGGTCTTATGGCAGTGCTCTGCTAAAACCTGTGAAGGGTTATTGGTAGGAAATCAAGGGGTAAAGAGGGCATCAGGAGTGGGATTTCACGCTGGGTTTGGGGAGCACTATGGAAAATTACATTCCCCACAAGGAGGAAATAATCATGGAAGTGGAGCAGGGTCCTACTGCCAGACTGGAACCCACAGTGATATGACCTGACAGATCATTTCAATCTTCATAAACTCATGTCTCTGACTGAAAGAGTTGGCGTTCTTCAGAAATCTGCCTTAATTAATGAGTGTTTTATTACTGACACAGTAAGTATACAGCTAACTGTCTAATCAAAGCTCTTTGACAATTCTCTGATTGTACTGCAGAAAACTTTAAAACAGCGGTACTTGGCAATTAGTGAGACCAGTGGTGCATGTACAATATGCAGTAAGATTTCAGCTCTGCTGTGCTACTACCGAAAGGCTAGAAGACATATAGAAAAATACATTTATTACTCCTTTCCCTGCTGTACCTTGCAACCTATGAAGATGGTAAAAACTGCCTTTGTTTCTCTGGGGAGAAGATTACAGCTCCTGATGCCATGATTGCTTCATCTATTTTTGCTGAGGTACTATTCAGTGCTACAATTTGTTCCACTAATTGATTCCTCCTACAAAAAAACAGCTGATGAACACCCATTTTAAACAGTATGCCTAAATAGGGTTATCTGCCACTCTTTTAAGGCTGCAGCTACTTTTGATTACTTAAAATAACAATAAGCATCTTAGTCATTCAGTTGCCTTAGGTAACGCTATGTAACACTTGCATGTTCCCTCTCTAGTCCTCATTGTAGCCATAAGTATCTGAGGAAAAATTAATTTGTTATTCAAATTTTGGTCTCTCTCTGTATCTCTCGGTACTTCTGTTTTTTCATGAAATGCTAGAAGACAGCTAGTATTAGCCATGGCTGGAAATGTTTTTGTGGGATGTCTAGCCCTTCACCCTATTCTGGCTTCTGTAAAGTCAGGATCAAAGATATAAAATTGCTTATATATAAAAGTTTTCCCATGCAGATTTTTTGACAATTATGAAAGGGAGTTATTCTTGGAAAACTCAGTTGCACTATAGCAAAACTTATAAATTTTAAAAGTAACAGCTAGAACAGTGTTTTAACAACAAGGTACATATTGCGGTCCCTCCCTGTAAGGAAACTGAGGGGAAACAGTGCTGCAGAGGGGAGCAAATCTTCAAAGAAGTCCTAAATCATTTGGCAAAGTGCTGTGGAAATAATTTTTTCATTGAAAAGGAAACACAAGAAGGTTTGGTGTGAGCAATGCTCCTCAGCTGCCTTAGCAGAAGCATGTCCATGTCTGTGGTGAGAGGAAGAGACCTATTTCCTGCCAAGTGGTAACTTGTATGTAGGTGAGTGGTTGTAAGCAGGTAAATTCAACTGCCTTGTAAAGTGTCTGTTGGAACTGAAGGGGACAGGAGGTGCAGAAAGATGCCTGAGGGAATGAGGCGAGGGTGAAGAGCAGTGATTGATAGCTCCATCAAACTGCAGCACGGTTCTGCGCTGTCTGTCTCTTGCTCTTTATTCAGCCTCCGCAGCCTTTGATGGTGTATCCACTACATATTTTATGTTTGCAAGCTTCCTGATCTTACCATACAAAGGAACTTTGCAAAGTAAAAAACCCCAAGTCCTTATATCAAAGAGTAAATCGTGTATGTGTGTATGTGGGGAGTGGTGGTCATAATATGCTATTTTTCATAAATGTTTTGTATCTCTTTATATATCTCTCTGTAAAGATATGAGGTTAAGTAGCCACTGGGTAGAATAAGATTAGCTTTCATCTCCTGGCCAAATTCCATCTGAGGTAATTACATTCTTCCTGATGGAATATAATTTCAATTGGGTACAGTCTATTTCCTACCTCAAATTGCTTTGTTGTGCATAATGTGACCTCCTGTATTCTCTCCCCGAAATGGGTGCACTCTGCTAACAGATGAAATGATCACTGTGTGATCACTGGTGAGTAGTTACACAGTAAAGTAAAAGAAAGTGTTCTTAAATTCCTTTAGGAAACAGTACTATATATACACAGATCAGTAGTGCTTATCATTAGTATTGAGCAGAGGCAATACATTGTGAGGATTTCTTTGAGAAGATATAGCAGGAAGAAGAGAGTCTGGTACCAAGTTAGTGATCTCTGACTCTGCTACCTTTGTGTCAGGGAATGACAGGACATCAGTAGGGATTTGACACTGTGAATTACAGATACAGTTGGAGGATAGCTGGATGTGGGGAAAAGTTTCCATGAAGTTGCTATAATTTCAGCTGTATCTATCAATTAAATGCCTTGGAAGAAGGGATCTGTGCAGGTGGCTTGAAAGCTCTTGTGTACAAAGCTGAATACTGGATTGACAGTTGGTAAGGAAAACCTTGGGTATTTAAAGGTAGGTAGAGGCCAAAAAAAAAAAAAGGATATATGTAATTTAAATGATTCTGCAAAGCATTTGGCACTGATGCATTACATCCTTCTCTCTAAATTGGAGACACATGGATTTGATCGATGGATCACTCAGTGATTAAGGATGGTTGCACTCAAAGAGTTAGAGTCAGTGGCTGTATGTCCAGCATCCACCAGTGACACGTGGCATTATTCAGGGTTTGGTGTGAGGACTGGGATTGTTTAACATCATTATGAATGACTTGGACAGGGGGATCAAGTGCACCCTCAGCAAGTTTGCCAATGACACCAAGCTGTGTGCTGTGGTTGACATACTAGAGGGAAGGGATGCCATCCAGAGGGATCTTTTCAGGCTTGAGAGGTGGGCCTGTGTGAGCAACATGAAGTTCAACAAGGCCAGATGCAAAGTCCTACACCTGGGTCAGGGCAATCCCAAGCACAGCTACAGACCAAGCGGAGAATGGATTGAGAGCAGCCCTGAGGATAAGGACTTGTGGATGGATGAAAAGCTGCAAATGACCTGACAATGCACCTGTGCTCAGCAAGCCAACTGCATCCTGGGTTCCATCAAAAGAATCCTGACCAGCAGATCAAGGGAGATGATGCTGCCCCTCTACTCTGCTCTGGCAAGACCCCACCTGGAGTACTGTGTCCAGCTCTGGGGTCCTCAGCATAGGAAAGACATAGACCTGTTGGACGGAGTCCAGAGGAGGCCACAGATTTGATCAGAGGGCTGGAACACCTCTCCTCTAAAGACAAGCTGAGAGAGTTTGGCTTGTTCAGCCTGGAGAAGAGAAGGCTTCAGGGAGACCTTAGTGCAGCCTTCTAGTACCTGAAGGGACCTTATATCAAAGACAGGGACAAACATTTTAATAAGACCTCTGCTGATAGGACAAGGGGTAACGGTTTTAAACACAAAGAGGGTAGACTTAGACTAGACACAAGGAAGAAATTTCTCACAATGAGGGTGGTGAAATACTGAAACGGGTTGTGCAGGGAGGTGGTAGATGCCTCCAACCTGGAAACATTCAAGGTCCGATTGGATGGGACTCTGAGCAAGTTGATCTAGTTGAAAATGTCCCCGCTCATTGCACAGGGCATTGGACAAGATGACCTTTAAAGGCCCTTTCCAATCCAAACTGTTCTGTGATTCTGCCTCTCAGGATATCTCAGGTGCAGAAGTTACTCTGTGACTTCAGATAACCCCAGTTGTAGCTAATTATATCTGTGACTAATGAAATGGTACCTGTTACTAAAATGTCATGTTAACATTAAGGGGCCAGAAACATACAACTTCTCAAAAAACAACAAAAAAAAAAAGTAAATTAAAATCTGACAGTGGAAGATGATGACTTTAGGTTTGTCAAAGGATTAGAGAGCTGGCTCAGGTTCACTCCTGCAAGCTTGCTATTTGTATGTCACAGTGTAGACAGCACATGTATTTACTAGGTTTTAATCCTATCTGAGCGCAGATACCATTTGACAATGGCTAAAATCATCTTGCCATTGAACAGGAATTGGGAACAAAAGTTTAGGACAGACAGTTGGTATTTATCACTTGGTCTTTCTCTTTTTTGTTCTTTTTTAACAAAATATGCTCCGTAAATATAAAATTAATTATCTGTTTTAAATATAACTTATTCAATCAGAAAAGCTACCCTACTTAAAGTTACTAGAAAGCAGTGAAGCTAAAGAAGACTTCCATGCTTGAGTTTAGGATGATGATTTAAACAGTTGTAGCTTGACTCTTCCATAGTGATATGTGAAAGAATGCCTTATTCTGATTTCTGCTTCCATTTCTGCATTTACTTGGCTGGCTTTAAGTTATAAATAACTTTTTAAAAGCTGTTAAAAATGTGCTTAATAGCTGGACTAAATTAGTTTGATCATTGTTAAACTGTTTTAACCATGTGACATGGGATTATTTTTGACAGAAACCTGGCACTTAACCAATCTCGAAAGGTAATTATTGCTTCATATGCTTTTCCACAGGGAAAGCCTTTCCTTAATAAAAGAAAGGGAATAGAGTTGGGAGTTTAGGTACACACAAGGAAGCATGATGAATAGTGATTAATTTTAATAAAAGTTGAAGACTTCCTTTTACTTCCAGATTATCTTCTGAAAGCAAAGCAGGAACACTGTACACCCTTCATCTGCCTTGCCTATTGAGACCACAAGCTCTTTGGGGGGCACAGAGCACCACTTACCTCTTGGAGTTTCAGGATCCAGCAAAGACCACTTCTAGAGTGCTGATTATAAAAATAACTGCCAGGCCAGACTCTAAGGGACACCAGGAACAGGGCCCGGACCTTCACAGAAGAGTTCTCAGAGCTAGTCTGAAAAGAATATATATTCAGTCTTTTTTATTCATTCAGACTTTTCATACAAGCACTTGAGATGGTTATTTCCCTTCTTCCAACTCTAAACACCTTCATCTCAAACCTGGCTCAGGTATTTGAATCTATAAGACAACCTGCTTAGTTATCTTACAGGAAGGGAGATAGTTGGTCTTTGATTTAAGTAATTGCAAAGGGAGAAATTCTCCTGTGTTCTGGGGGGAAACAAAGATGTAACAGATGTCTGAGTAGGTGCCCTATTCCACTTACTACACACCAGCAGCCTGGCTGCTAAATGATATGGTCTATGGAGAAAAAACCCCTCTCCACATACACATTTCCTATGCAGTGTCAAAGGGTGAACAGCAAGAATGTCCATTCAAAGTGACATGAATATCCAGAAATAGGTTTCAGAAGAAATACAGATCCTGATATAAGATAATAATAGTAGAGGTGGAAGATCAGTTAAGAGCATTCAAAATGAAAATGAAACCCCCATCAAGGAACAAAGCTAATTATCCATCAAGGCCCCCAGTTTGAGAGAGAAAAGAGTATCAGACCTGACCTTGAAGAACTGTGGAGACTTGCAGGAAGCTCTTGATATGCCTAAGTTATTACACTGTATCTAACAGTAAGGTTTAATACCCAAATAAGAATTAGCACTTGAAAAATATATAATTAAGTTACTGTTTTTGAGCACAGCTAATGTCCTTGTTTTTACTGCAGAAAAAAAATTGTAATTAATTACATAAAGAAACTCACTTTGACAGGGAAAATATCGTGTGAATTTGACACATGGGGATGTCCATTTCCATTAATTGGAGTGTTTCTTCTCCAGGAAGCAAATAAGGAGGGAAAATAGTTTGATTAGATATAGGCTTTCCCATATTATCGTGTCCAAAGAAAATCCACAGATTGACTTTATATCTTCTTGTCTTCAGCTGACAATTCTTAATGAATAGGATAACAAAATGAAGAGCTTTCCCTATTTTCCCATCAACCTGGGGCATGGTCCACTTCTTGTCATCTTCTACTTGCAGAAGCACCCACCCCAGCATCCCCAGAAGGCCAAGACACCACTTTAGTTCTTTCCACAAACTATTTTCTTAGTTTTTCAGGAAAACTTCATTTATAATCTAAACCTCATTATTCAGTTGATGATAACACACAGACAGCTTTCCTACTGGAAAATTAAGGAAATTCAAAGATTGTTCCAGCCTTACATTGCAGGATTTCCACATGTTTATCAGAAATGTTTCTTGCTCTCTTACCACCTCTGTACAGAATTTGGAACCATTTTATCTAATTTCCAGACCTCAGGACCAACCTATATGTAAGAAAAACACCAACTAGGTTCACGCAGACCATCTGCTGCTGCTGGAAATCCAACATATTTTTCAAAAGGGAGCTATCTGCCATGACTCCTGTCCTGCTAATGGCCGGGGGAAGTGGGGCTGCTGGTCTGCTCTAATCCTTCTCAGAGCATCACATATAGATCACAGTTTGGCTTTCAGTGAGAAAAAAATGAAGCACAAGCACCCAAGCATGCTTGGAGACAGAGCTGGAGCTCTAGTACCATGTAATTTCACAACTCTTTTCCACACCAATTGTAGTTTATTCTGTTGCTGGTCTTTTTTTAATGAGACTTTCTGAAGCGGCAACAGGCTTGTTCTTACTGTTACCAGGCTGTGTCTCTCTTTCACCACGTGTACTTTCTTGAACATGACCCTCTGAGGGATTTGTCTGCAAGGATTACCTTGCATGTCAGGGCAGGACACCTACTGTTTATACCCTTTAAGCCTTATTTTAATCCTCACATGTTTATTAGTTTTAGAGATTTATTGGTGAAAAAATACCAGTCAAGCCGGACAGAGACAGAATCACAGAATGACTAGGAAGGAAAAGACCTTTAAGATCATTGAGTCCAACCATTCCTGTCCTATGCTAAACCATATCTCTAAGTACCTATCTACCCTTTTTTTTAAACACATCCAGGGATGGTGACTCAGCCACCTCCCTGGGCAGCCTGTTCCAGTGCCTGACAACAATCTCAGTGAATATTTTTTTCTTAACATCTAATCTGACCCTGCCCTGGCACAGCTTTGTGCCATTTCCCCTTGTCTTTTCTCCTGTCACTTGGCTGAAGAGACCATTACCCACTTCTGTACACTTAATGGTCTTGGAGATGACATCAGGCCATTTCACGCCTCCTTCTCTTTCCAGCTACCAATCAGCTCCTCTGCTATGACCTTGCTTGTTAAGGGCTGTCCTTGGTGGGTGCTCCAAGCTCTGCTGAGCACAGTGACCCATCATCTAAAAATACTTCCATCTGAAAGCAGGTAGTTTCAGGAGCATGTGATGAAGTACATGTAACAGATTTTTTTCCCAGGCTGTAATATTTTAAAAGCATTGTGCAATTAACTGTAAGTATGGAGGCAAAATGACCTACTGTAGGGCATCCCAACCCAAATGCCATAAATCTCAGCGTGATGGTTTAAAGTTGAGCTGACTTGACACTCCTTTGATGATACCTTTTTCTTGTGAATTGCTAGTCTGCCAAAATTGTTGGGACAAATCGCTCAACAGAGAGACATATCTTTCATCAGGACCATTTCTTGAATTCAGTCTAGAACTTCTCATCAGATTAAAACAACTCCAAAAACCAAAACCCAAAGAGTTGTCAACAGTCCTGTTGGAGAAGATGATCATCAGGCTTGTAAAGATTCATGTTCAAACCCATGTCCCTGCTTCAACCACTTCACTATGGGCTACTTCAAGGCAGGTTTCTCTGCTTTTGACCCGACATCATTCTGAGGAACCTCCCCAGCACAAAATGCAGCAGTACTGAGAGCAGCACTTTGCTTGTTTGGGGGCTGAGAGCTGATGCTGTGCTTTTGTAAACCTAATGCACTGTGTAAATATCAAGGCAGTCTCCTGTTCCTGAGCAGTATTCTTTGCTGGCCCAGCAAATATTAATTGCTTTATACAAAACCAGAAAAGCTCCAGTGGGAAACAAATAAAAAAGAAGCACCAGAGCTCAGGTCCTGAGTTTTGTGCTAGGTACGGTTCACAAGCACCTGCATAAATTTGTTTGTACAAGGAAGAAATGTGGAATAGAAATTGACTGAAATTACACTCAGACTCCTTTATCTTGGAGTAAAAGATCTCCATTGTAAGAGACCTTCATTGTTATATTTTGGAACATGGTACGCTGCTTACAAGATAAATAAAAAATAACAGTATATACAGAGAAAATTTGGATAAAGATCTAGATAAGAGAGGAAGAAGACTTGATAGAGTTGTCCATGGAGATTTGGCTCTTCACACCCAACACCACCACTGAGTACAGAATGCTTGCAGCCTGACTGGGTCAGCTTCATGCTAGGTGCCAAAACTGCTGAGAGCAGGAACACGGCTGTTTCACCAAGTTGGCACCTCCTCTCTTCACCGAGGTTATGTGCAGTTACACCTTAATACCCCATTTCCTCATTTTCTTGGCTGAAAAAATAAAGATAGTTACACTTTCCTGACTCCTGCAAGGGATAATGCAAGGATGAATGAAGGGTCGGAAAAGGCTCTGAATGCTTCATCACCTTACCGGAGTTCTGTGCATTACTGATGCTGGTATAAACTGTTTAACATGCACACAGAAACTTGCACTGAGCAAAGAATTCTCTGCCTCCTGCAGATAACAGTCCTGGATGGAGGAGTACCGAGCAGGAGCTGCCACCTCCTGCAGTACAAACTGCAGCTAATACAGCAGTTTTCATCACTTGCACCATTTTATAAACTTATTATCTCTTGGTTTTCTATTTTCATGGAATAAAATAGAATAGCTTTTCATGTTTCTTTCATGAAAGTTCACTTATTCGTCTCAGAGTTTGTTATTCTACTACTTGTTTCAGTTTGCACAGAAGATGTTAGTTGTGATTGTTCACCAGAGTGGAAATAAAGGGAATGCTGCTCAGCCTATACCAAACTTATCTGTGAACTCTTAAAAAAATAATCTAATGAAGCACAAGATTTTTATCATGACTTTGAAATTTCATTTTTATGTGATGTCATTACATTTATATATACTTTGTTTTGATAAAGAGAAAATATTTTTAGATAATCATTAGCTCTTTTAATGAGACTAATAAATTAATTTCTATGTCTGTGAGGATTTCAGTCAATAATACAGTATTCTCATCTAGGACTCAAATTTTTAAAATATATGTAAACTTCAATTTTGTCTTGGAATACATTTACAGAATATAATTGCTCTTAATGAACCATGAAGAAGAGCTGTACCTTTTAATATATAATTTCTAAGGAGAGGGCATAAAAGGACAGACATTCTTCTACTTCTGACTTTAAACAAGTTCTCTGGTTATCATCAAGACGACTGAATCATGTTTGTTCCATGTTCTCTGCTCTTTTACAAATAGGCTACTAAGAAACAGTTGGGAATTTCCAAAAGAAACAAAAAGGTAGCAGATGATTTGTGGTACTTAACAGGGCAATTAATAACAACTTGTCTAGGAATTTATTGGTATATTTTTACTTGCTATGTATGTTCATTGATGTTTTATTTTTAGCCGGCCTTTTATTTGGCCAATTCCTTATATTCATCTAACCCAATTCCAAAATTAGTATATTGAATGAAAAAATCCATTCAGTATTGACATATGCTTTTCATTTTTCCCACTGAAATAATTTCCCAGGTGCTAATTCTCCTTCTGCTTATTGTAAAGTACAATATCACTGCTTATTGTAAAGTACCCCATGAGCTCCAACTGCGAGTTACACAAAGCACCTTGTTTAAAACTGCTACCCTCTCTAAAACAAATAGAAATCTAATAGTCTGTGAGTCCTGATTTCCATAGGCAATAAATAATACCTAATCCTCATACTTGGTAGAGAAAGGGGATCAGGGCTACACAGCTGGGCCACCAGGTCACAAACCTAGCTGTGAAGTCTGGATCCCAGGATGGTATTCCACAGTGGCACAGAGCTACAGTTTGGTTTGGCCCATGACAGGGGCAGGAGTCACTCAGAAACTCAAAATCCAGCTCCAAAACATTTTCAGGTTAAGACATTATCTAAATAAGAGCACGTGCCCTAACAAATATATCAGGTTACATGTCTCTGCGTTGGGTTTGGGAATGAATGGGCAAGAATGATTTTACAAAGGGACACATATGCCAAGTCCAAAAATAACAGAGAACCCACATTTCCAAGGCTCACTCCCCAAAAACATCATCAACAACAATGAAAACAAACAACAACAACACGCTCTCTTCCTGTACTGACATGGCATAACATTATAATTTTGATCTAAACTGAAGTGTCTGTGGGTGCAGGACTAGAAGATCTATGGATAACCATGGGCTGCTCATATGAACAGTCTCCAAACAACCTCTGACAAAGGCAGCATACCAAACCAGCATTTGAAGTTTGAAGTTTTAATTCTATTCATGGTCTGTGATCTCCATCCTCCTCTATGGCAAGGTAATTTAGACAATTTGTAAATACAAGTAATTAAGCAGGTGTAAATAGCACCATGGAACATTTAAGTGTGTTCCTCTCCGCTGAGAACAACATAGTTAAATGAAGTTGTTAATTTTGTCATTTGTAGGAATCAAGCATTACAGATACATGCTAACACACTAATTAAATAGTCAAGATTCTGTCATCATGATTTGATTCACAATATTTCACTTGAGAACAATCAAGATTCACCCATAGATACATGGGCATATTAAAATGGAATATTAAAATGATTATGTAAAACCCAGTCTAGAAGAAAGATACTAACTTTCCAGCTCTGTGTTATCCAGATAGGCAAAAGGAGGCATTTTTCTATCATACATATTTAGCCAAGCCTTTTTGCCACAGCCCAGATGCTCTATCAATATCTGGTGTAGGAAGTTTAAAGCAGCATTTGCAGGTGATATCTTCACATATTCAATCATGACATGCTAGTTTCAATGAGGAGACAGACACACGTGCCCACACATGAGCACACATTATTACCTTGGCTAAGAGAGGGCTGTAAGATTCAGGAAGGCCACAGGCACCCTGGCATGTGCAGGTGCAAGCACGGGTCAGCCCATGTGTTCACATGTCCACAGCCCCAGCTTCACAGGGATGTGACACTTGACAGTTTCACAGGGAATGTGCTTTTTATTTCAGTGAGAAGCCTTGCTTCAAATGGGAATGTAATGACCAGGCATTGGTACCCCAAAGTAGCAGGGTTTACCCTGCTTTTCATCTCCCCAGCAAGGTGGTAGGACCAAAATCATGTGTTTGATACCACCTGCCAACTTCAGAGCAGATTGTGGTCCTGTGATTTTGCACAGGAACACCATGCACAGCCCAGCATGGCTCTTTGGCAATGCAGGCATGGAAAAGTTCTGGTTGGAGACCACACACCATTTTGGGTGGTGGTGATGCGTGTCTATACAACCAGGGCAGTCAAGGCAGGAGGCAAACACCTGAAGAAATGTATTTGCTTAAAGAACTTTAGAAACCCGAAACAGTAGCAGCAACAACATAAAGCCCTAAACCCTCAAAATTCTTGTGATCCAATCAGGCCCATGTATGAAAACCTGCATCTTACCTTGAGTCTTAGCTTTTGGTCCTCAGTGCTTTCTATTGGTTCAATGATTTGGTGCTCTGTTCCTGTGGCAATTTGGCTTTTGAATTTAATTCTTCTCCTGCAGGTTGGAGAAATTGTTTATAAGGAAGAAGCCTCTTACAGAAGCCCTTGGGGAACAGTGTCACAGCCACGGTAGAGACAGCCAATATTTTTCCAATTTACTTTTCATCTGCAAGTATAACCAGACCAAAACCCTGTTTTACAGGAGAAGATATTTGTCAGACAGAGGTATAGATTTTGAAAAATAAAAAAAAAAGAGTTTTAAAAGTGTCAGGAAGACTTTTGCCAAATTTTTTGTTGCCAAATTGGGAAGTGTGTGCACCTTCCATGTGGGTTTCACCTGTTGCTTTACCAGCTGTGGAATGGTAGGAGAGGATTAGAGGTGTGACTTTTCAAGAGAAAGTGCTGTGTTTGGAAATCATTGTCAAGCATGTAAAAGGGAAGGTGTTACTTTTAAAAATGAAATATTACTCACCTTCTCTTCTTCACGCTCTTACTATTTCTCAGCTCTACACAAGCTGGAAGAGAGTGGAGGTATGTGAACGTGGGAAAAAAAAAAAACCTTTTTCATGTTTTCATCTTTTGCTCATGGAAAAAATTATAAATTCACATGGAAAGTATTCCTGAGAAAAGCTCTACTTTTCCAGTCCTGCCTGAAATGTCACAGAAAAGACAGATTAAAGGAACTGTCAGGAGTTTCAATGTCAACAGCACAGTAAAAAATAGAAACTAATTCTATCTGACTTTGCCTGTCCCTAGTATTCTTATTGCTGTCTCTTCTACAAAATAAACACCCATTTCCAAAATGTTCCCTGATGTTGAGTAAGAGCAGGACCTGACAAAGATTGAAAAAGTCAGAAATGATCCTGCAGGATTCAAGAGGTGGTTAATATTTCCTCGTTTTTAATCATCCTGAAACTATAATTGAAGATGCCATCAAAGTCATTTTCTAAACAGCCACTGACACTACGCAGCTGCCAAATTGCCACGGTAAATCCAGGTTAACTTTTGCCCATGACAAATGAAGCTTTTCTGGTCTCTTTCTCTAGCCAAACTCCTTAGTCAGATTTTCACAGCTTCCTATTATAGACCATACAATTTCATTCCACATCTCCTCTGACTCAGGAACCAAGCTCTTCTGCGTGTAGACATCATTCGTGTTTTTCATTCCTTATCATATCAGAAACCATACAGCTACTTTCTTTTCTGTGTCCTTCCCATTTACCTTGTAATAATTTCAACATCCTCTGACTGTAAGTTAAGCCCCCTAACTCCTGCTTTTGTAACAAGGGTTCATGACAAAAAAAAATAGCTTCATGCTCAAATCTCAGAAGTAAAAGTCTCAGTGGTGAATGTCTGGAGAGAAATCCCACAGACACTCAGACAAAGTAACAGAAATGCTTCAAATGGATTTGCCTATCGTTATTAAACTAGAACACAAAATGCTGTGACTTGTCCTTCCATTGGACAATGTCCTCATTGCTGCTTTGCTTTCCCAGTGTCTTTTCGGGAGAGGTATCATCAGCTGAGAGGTGGTGTGACAAGCGAGGTGGATACAGTGCTAAGGAAGAGGTACCAAGTGCCACTTGACAGCAGCCATGTGCAGAAGTGAAGCTATTGGTTTTGGGAGACCTTAGTGTGTCTCTCAGTGTCTCTCAGAAATGTTTTCAGATTACAGCCAGAGGGCGACAGTGTGAGATGACAGGAGAAGATGTTACCACGGTTAATGACCTGTCCCACGAGCTGTTCAGCTGAGGCTCTTCACCATTGCACTACCTCATTAAAATTAAATAGGTCCCCAAAGAGAGGCCAAATGCACTAAAAGTTACCATAAGAAATGGGAATGGTGCAATGGGGAAATAAAATCTACTGTCATTATGATGTTTGGTATATCAATCTGAGTACAGGATGTCATCTGTATACACAGGTTGGATGTGGGACCTGCTCCATGTAGTACAGGGCAAACCAGGTTTTCTCTGCTAACACAGTAAATAATAAAAAATAATTAATCTTTTCCAAAGATTAAGCTGTGGCTCTATATAAAGTTTCATGATGGATTACACATTTTAACTGCATTGTCCAAGGAGTTTTATTCCTGACCTGTAATTTTCAGAGCACCTTCCTTGCTCCCAGGTAGAACAAGCTGTGATCTATTGCTATCAAGTTCTCCTAAGTTTAACAAGATGAGTGGGGTTTCCACAACTTTGACACTCTCATTGTCTTATGTTTTTAGTACGTTATGTGCAGTTGTTTTCAACTTTTATGACAAATGAAATATTATATGGTCTGTTGTTACAGTTTTTCTCAATACAGTATATGTAAAAGTTACATCACTGTGTTTTCAGGCGGCTGAAAAAGCAAACAAGCTGCCTGAAGCTAGATGTGCTAATTATGATGTAGGACAGAAATACTAATCAAGACACCTATGGAAAGGAGGGGATGAACTGAACTATGTGACAGATTCATGCACAAACACAAGAATGAAACCTGTCTAAAAGGAAAGGGGAGGAAGCTGTGCTGCTCCACCATGGGCTGGAAACAGGACAAGTTACTTTAGGAACCTTCACCAGCAAACCAGACAATACACAGCCCAACAAGCTCTCACGTACAATGTAACTTAGATGGAAAAGTCAATTATCTTTTCACACAAGCTAGCTTTGATGCTGGAGGAGAATTTTAATGGTTTCCCATGGACTTTTCTTTCTGTATCTGAGAAGAAAGCCAGAAAGAAAAATCACTGCTCTCTTGTAAGTATTTTTTGTGAACTTTCTCTTTTATCCTTAAATATCCTATAGCAATTCCTCTGGATCTGTGGAAATCAATGCAGTTTAGCAAGGCTGACCTCTCCCTTGGGTCTGGTTGCTTTTCTGCAGAAGGGTGAACCAGAAAATCTTAAATTGCCTATCTCCTCTGGAAAATGGTGTTCTCAAAGACTGCAGGGAAATTCTCCAGTGAACCTGATTATTGGCAAATACACAAATTTCCTATGATGAAGAAAGCTGCTTTTCTCAACATGTGTGCTAGTCTCAGCAGCTTCAGTGAGCTGGCAACCTGGGTTGGTGGCATCATCATGAACAAACCATTTCTCCTCTTCTCTGACACACTTCCTCCTCCTGCCTGACAGGTTATGTGGGCAGACACATCATCCAGTTTAAATGCACACAGCAGGAGTCCTGGGCAGCTCGCAGGAGGACACTGGATGCATCACTTACATACACATTAGCTGGACACTTAACTCCAACCTGAGCAGCAGAGTCTCTGTTCCTAATCCAACTGGGATCCTGTGCTCCATCATGGATCCCACATCAGATGCACTGTTCACAGGTTCCCTGACAAAGTGGATGATTTAGATGCAGCCAAGTGAGGTTTTGGAGTTTCAGAGGGCGGGGAGCAAAACTCTTGCCTGAGCAACATTATCCCTGGAAGAAGCAATGCTGTTCACTACACAGGACTGATCAGACTGCAATACATCTGCAGCAAGGCAGAAGTCTTTTTCCTGCCTAGCAAATTTTGAGTTGAAGTTATATTTTGTGAGCTACAACAGTTCAATGGGTGAGCATCCTCCAGGCAGTGTGACCATCTTGGAGCTGTATGACCTGATTTCCTGAGTGCCCTCTAACCCATGCCAGTACAGTCACCAGGGTTTGAGTTCCAACAGGCTTGGTACTAGCTCTGCTCTAGACCATCGGTGGAAGGGAGCCTTTTTGGTTTTAATTGCTTCTACTGACTCAATAAAAGATCCATCAGCAGTCTGCAACAGCCTTTGAATTTACATAGAAAACTTAAATGTTGCACAAGGAAAGAAAAACGAAACACATGAGGATGAGCACTAGTTCTGCACTTGGAGGACACTGACATGCTCAGACACTACACTGTGCAATGAAATTCAGGGAGGACACTTTTCTAGGCTCCTTAGAAAGAACTCCACCTGCAAAGCCATTTTTTATGAAAGAAGAGTGTGGTTTTGGGAAAGTTCAGTCAGACCATGATGCTGAACATTAGATGGGGCCCTGACTAATCTGTGCCACCTCCTCAGCAAAAGACTTTGATCAATTTTTCTGCTTTCACCAAAGGAAGAGCTATTGTATCCCCTGCAGTTCAAGTTATTTTATAAAGTTTTACATTTACAATCAATAAGTTGAAATCAGTTCAAAGCACTGAGTACAACTGCTGGACAGCATCTCTATACCATGATCCAAAATTCTGATTTGAGTCAGCTTTCACTCTTACCCGATATGATTCTGACAATTTGTCTTTGTTTCTCCAGGGTATCTTGCCTGTGTAAATGCAAAACACAGGAAAATGCTCAGTTCTGTCCCTTTCCTCACTACAAGAAGGACGTTGAAATGCTGGAGCACATCCAGAGAAGGCCAATGAAGCTGGTGAAGGGTTTAGAGCACAAGTCCTGTGAAGAACGGCTGAGGGAGCTGGGGATTTTTAGTCTTAAGAAAAGGAGGCTGAAGGGAGACCTGATCACTCTCTACAACTACATGTAAGAGGTGGGGGTCGGTCTCTTCTCTCAGGTCAGAAGTGATAAGACGTGAGGAAATGGTTTTAAATTGCACCAGGGGAGATTTAGATTAGATATCAGGAAGAATTTCTTTACTGAAAGGGTCGTCAGGCTTTGGAACAGGTTGCCCAGGAGGTGGTGGAGTCACCATCCCTGGAGGCATTTGAAAGGCATGTAGAAGAAGTCCTTAAGGACATGGTCTGTAGGTTGACTAGGCAGGGTTAAGCTGTGGTTGGACTTGATGGTCCTAAAGGTCTCTTCCAAGCTAAGTGATTCTATGATTCCATGATTTTTGCTAAGTGAAACATAAAAAACTAAGTGGGTAAGAAATTATTCAAATCCTCTGTGAAAAGAGAAGCCCATTTTTACTATTATTGGTATGTTTCTACAAAAGGATGAGGGATTTTTCTTCCACATTGCATATTCCAGTCTTTTCCAAGTTTCTTACAAATTTAAGAACATAGGAAACCAAGGAAACAAACTCATTACCTTGGTTAATTTTATCTTGTGACTTCATCCCATGCAAAGTGTTTCCTTTGTCCAGTGCTTCCATAACCCTGTTTCAAGTTAATGAGGAATGACTACAGTAAACACTAAAAAGCCTGTTTTTTCAGAGCTTTTGAATGTAACCTTTAGCTTTGTACTCTTTCCAGAATGCCACATAAATGAAACAGGGTACCATAGTCTTCCCTCATCCCTTGGAAGGGAGCAGGACTGTGTTTTGGGTATGAGAGTCTAGGAATAACAGATTAACTGGCTACATGTGTTCATCATGGAAAATCAACTAAGGGTTCCAAATATTCACAAGACACTTTAGCATGCTGATGATTTAAACACATTTTTCCAGCATAGTTATGAAAACACTTTTTGGGAGACCTCATCACATTGTAACTGTCACAGTAATTTGCCATGCAGTCTGCAATACTCATTTTTAATTCCGGGAGTAATTAGATACCTCCAGGGACTTGCCCTGAATATATTTTCTTCTCTGTCCTGTACACTTGTTCAGATAAAATGATTTTGCATCTCTTGCACACTAGAATCACCATTAATTTTTGTCATTTAGAATTCTAGAGTAATAGGATGGCTGAGACATGAATTGGCCTTTGTACTCATCACTTCCCACTTCTCTCATCTTAGATAAATATCACTCGTGTTACTACTAGCTAATAATAAAGCTGAATTAAATTTAAGGTACTCTGTGATAGCAGAGATTTAATATCAACTTCCATGAGGCAAGTAGCAAACGCTGGGTAAATGAGGATGGCCAAGATACGAAATGATCCAAACTTTTATCCAGGACTGGAACCAGCCCAATCCTCCACATTTCAAATGTTTGTTTCCTCCCTGTGCAATTATTTCTCTCCCTCTGAAGAAGGGGATTTTCTCTATCAGCTAACTCTGTGTGGGCTCACCTGTCAAAGGTTATTCAATGTTTCTGACCAAGGCGGCTGTGAGCTCCAGTCTGTCCCAGTGCTTTGGGGGATCACTCGAAGGAGAGGGTCCAAGTGAGGAGGTCAGCACCTGTACTGACAGGCACAGGAGAGGCAGCATAGTGGACATGTAAGCATACAATGCTGAATATCTTTTGTCTTTTGCAAAGGGATAGAGAAGTGTGATGAACCTCTCCCTGGTATAAAAAAGACAGGGACCTCCTGGAGAGAGTCCAGAGAAGGGCTACGAAGATGATTAAGGGCCTGGAACATCTCCCCTATGAGGAAAGGCTGAGTGAGCTGGGGCTGTTCAGCCTGGAGAAAAGAAGATTGAGGGGGGACCTAATTAATGTTTATAAATATCT
Source organism: Porphyrio hochstetteri (assembly GCA_020800305.1). Lineage (NCBI taxonomy): Eukaryota > Metazoa > Chordata > Aves > Gruiformes > Rallidae > Porphyrio > Porphyrio hochstetteri. The sequence goes on from CM036907.1 coordinate 110,552,546, forward strand.
TAAGTATGGGATGCAGGGGAAATGGCCAACCCCTTTTCAGTAGTCTGTGGAGATAGGACAAGGGGCAATGGCTGTAAACTGGAGCACAGGAAGTTCCACACCAACATGCAGAAGAACTTTTACACAGTGAGGGTGACAGAGCCCTGGGACAGGCTGCCCAGGGAGGTGGTGGAGTCTCCTTCTCTGGAGATATTCAAGATTCATCTGGATGCCTATCTGTGCAATATGTGCTAGGGAGCTGCTTTGGCAGGGGGGTTGGACCCGATGATCTCTCGAGGTCCCTTCCAACCCCTACGATTCTGTGATTCTGTGATTCTGTGAACCAGGCAGGTTGCAATTCGAGACTCCTACACTGAGAAGTCAGTAAGTACGTGTTTTTGTGTGCTCCCAAATTTCCATTACAGTCAACACAGATTCAGGCTGTGAATCGGGTTATAAAACATGAGAGTCAAGAGCTATCTGAGGTACCCTTGGACACTCCACAGACACCCTAAGTTTTCTGTTGCCTTCATAGGTCTATGAAGCTCACGTGGTGTTTCAGATATCCCAGAAGGCTCCAGACACCTCCCTGGTCACTGGGGCAGAGCTGCACATACGCGCAGGCACTCACAGGCAGACATTGGAACAGAGGGACCAGCCTTGAACCCAGCCTGGCCACAGCTTGTCCTGCTGCCCAGGGCACAGAGGAAAACCACAGCACTGAGTTGTTAGCTGTCTGACCTCATGGAAATGATTGACACAAAATCCTGGGCAGAACCTGGAACCGATGCAGAACTTTTCAAATCCCAGCCACTGATCTATGCAGGAAGTGGACAAGGATAGCTGCAGGGCAGAGGATAGAAATTCACAGCGTTCTTTTCACGTCACAATGGTGTGCCAAGACTGAAAGGTTGGAGAGGTGTGATTTGCTGGTCCTGATCCTGCAGATACAACATTTTATGGCCACCTCATCTTCTTTCATGGATCTTTGAAGTTAATAATTTCTTAACATGTAGTGTATCATGCTGGAAATGTAATTATTGTTTTTTGTAACTTTACCTTAATTCAGAACAGATGACAATACAATTTCTACATCTGTACAGCTTAAATTCCATTACATGTGCTACCCAAACATCTTCCACAACTTTATTTGAAGTTTTCTTTCAATTCAGTTATATCAATAGCCTTAGCAGTCTGAAAAAATATCTTATAGGCCACTAGTTCTAATTGCACCTATGGTTAGGTTTGTACTAAATTATAAGACATGGGTTGCACAGGTGAATCATGTGTAATGTTAACCATGTGAAAAACATGTGAATAAACCTTTTTTTTTTTTTTTTTAAACCTGTTTCACAATTGCAGGCTCCTTTCTAACCAGTGTTTGCTCGTTTTTGTACATCAGCTGTTTAATCAAGTCCTAAACGTGTCACTGTCAAAGTATCCTGATATCCTTTCATTATACCTTATGTCACTTGATTTCTAGTAGACAATAACCTGATGTGCCATATGTTTCTCTGCAGCTGTGAAGGTTATAGTTGCCATCTCTAGAAAGGGAAGGAAAATGTCATGTCTCCAAGTACATCCTTCCATCTGGACAGTACCTTTCCCTCAGAAATATTTTGAAGTCGTTTGTTCTATCTAGTTTTTCTGACTCAGATAATAAGAGTCTTACAAACTTTTCTGGGCAATGTTCCTCAGAACTTACCCTATCCTAATGTCATCCTACACAAACCATGACTTTCCATCGCTGCAGTTTCTCAAGCACTTGCCAGTGTATTGTCTCCATTGTTCCTTAACCCTGATTGATCTACCCCATACTACATAACCACAGCTCAGTTTCCAGTCAGTAATTATTTTTTCCTTTTTGTTACTCACCTATCTTTTAAATTCATTTCAGTTGCCACCCACACCCTAGCATCACATCAGTAGCAGCCACATCCTAGCACTACATCGAGACAGAGACTCTTGGCTTGAGTTTCTGTAGACTATGCCTGTAATGTATCACCACAACAGAGTAGGAAACAGAGCACATTTAATGAAGTTTGCTTTGGATGCATTTTTTTTCAGCAAAGAAACCATTTCGGCTCCTGAAACAGTACAGCCCCTTTGATTATAGCTGTACCAGTGCAGAGGAATCTCAGCCATATCAGTACTCCTGTGCTTGTCTGACTCCAGAACAGAGTGGGAAGTGGGTCACTCCCACCTCTTCTCACAGCGCAGGATGCAGCAGGTGTACACTCAACCTCTGGTCTCTTGGATGTTTTCTCCTATCCTGCCCAGGACAACACAACCCTAGACTGCTGTGCTCTTGCAGCAATACCATATTGCAAATTTAAGATTGATGTTGTCTGCTCCATCACCTCCATTCTGACATCATCAGCACCTCCTCAGCTTTCTCTTGAACGCTTACGTATAAAAAAGCACTTGCTCTGCCTAGGTTTTGCTGTCCCATTTAATACAAACATTTCCCCCAGATATTTGCATGCATCTGCAAGTGCAATATTGTTGAGTAATCTGTAGCACTGACCTCCATCCTCTTGCCCTATTGCTTTCTTCTCAAGAGGATTGCAGTGGTTCTTCATTTAGTATTTATTGCAAATTGGCCTCTTTTTTCCAGGAAGCCATATGATAAATGTGACCAATACAAAGACCAATACAAGATCAATACTTTCACAGGGGCAAGTCCCAGTCCACAATGTATACACAGAGAGGTTTTAAGGTGGCCATAGTGTGGTGCATCACCAGCATCACTGCTGCTGAGCTTCCTACAAAGCCCATGGTGGCACAGGTCTTTCTTTCCAACCTGACCCCTTGTTGTGGCAATTTGTTCAGTAGGACTGGCACAAGGCCTTTACCTTCTTACTCTTTCAGCCCACATAAAGATCTCAGGGCATATCTGCATCACAGAACCACAGACTGGTTAGGGTTGGAAGGGACCTCAAAGGCCATCCTGTCCCCATCCCCTGCCATGGGCTGGGACACCCTCCGCTAGCCCAGGTTGCCCAAAGCCCCATCCAACCTGGCCTTGGGCACTGCCAGGGAGGGGGCAGCCACAGCTTCTCTGGGCAGCCTGTGCCAGGGCCTCACCACCCTCACTGTAAAAATAATTATTCCCTATAACCTATTCCTTGGCTAAATCTACTGTCATTCAGTTTAAAGCCATTTAAGGCCTGTCCTGGCTGGATGTAAACTAACTACAACCTCAGCAGCTCACTGCTAATCCTACTTGCATGCAAATGCCCTTTTCTCTATTTTATTATTTCCTGTATTCAGTGTATGGTAGAGTTTCTTCCTTTCCCCATGAGGCCATGATTGAGTCCTTGTTGTTTCCCAGTTGACCCATTACTCATTTGAAAATTCAATAAGTTGAAATAATTTTTTAATTTATTCCTTAATTTTGTAATTATAATTGCAAGTGACATGCCATAAACTGTATTCACTGAATGAAAATGTCATTGCTGATATCCAGTAAATTTTGCCAATATTTATGGTTACAGTAGGTTTTGAGTTGTACTGTCATTTCAGCCCAAATTGGCTAAAGTGAATTTTTCATGCTGTGATCCCTGAGGAGGCGAGTCTAACACCCACTGGAGTCAGGGGAAGTCTCTCTGTTAGTTTATGTGAGCAATCGTCCCATCCCCATGAAAAAAGTACAATTACAACTAAATTTAACACTACAAAGTGACAGTGAACGGCCTTGCAAATGGAGGAGCAGTTTTACTCCAGAAGAGACAAAAGATGTCCCAGCTTCCTCACCTGTAAACCAGTTAAGGAACCACCTTCACTATGACAAAGCTGTTAAGAAGGAAAGCACTTAGCTTTCAAGTTGTTTACCTTCCCGGTCTCCAGAGTGCAGACATGAAGCGATTTTTCTTAATTACCAACCATCTAAAAGTGTCCTTTATAAAGGGAAATCAAAACAAGTCACAGGTGTTTCATGCAGCTTCACAGTAGATAGCTGGCAGATAGGCAGATGAAGCCTATAAAGTTTTATAGGTTTATATCTTTCCACAGGAATGCAGATGATCGAAAATTAAAATAAGAAAGCATAAGGTTCCTTAAATATTTCCTGTATTGTGCACATTTTTGTAATGGGCTCTTTATTGACATGTTTGGGGAAAATTTATTATTGCTGTTGTTGTTATTTTTATTATTACTCTTATTATATTATTCCCTTCCAAGAGATATGTCAAACTGCAAGAGATAGAGACTGATTTACCACGTTTTCCTGCAATCCCTAGTGTAACTCTTCACAGCAAAAAGAAACAGCTTTGCAAAATGTAAGGAGTGTTAACATAGGGAAAAATGTTCTATACACCCTGTAAAAATTAGAAGCATGCTGTGGTATGTACAAGTTCTCTAAAGCACATATGTACCTGATTACTCAAGGTGGTGTTGAAAATTCACCTAGAAAATGCACATATGCAGGTCTCCCTTTTCCCTCTGCTGTTCATCAGATACAGGTTTTCTCATCCTAGAGTCTTAAATCAGACTTTCCCAGGAACTATAGGAAACCCTGCTTGTTTTGGACTTCAGTCATAGTAAGAGACTTGTCTTTCTGCCCTGTGTTCTTTTCACTTACATTTTTGAAAACATTCTTTAATGGAAAATACATAACAGGGTTTTTTCAGAATTTCTAAATTTTAAATTTCTGACAAGGAAGCCCAATTTAGACAGAACTCAGCACTGACCAGAACTCTGGTTTGCACTTTTACCAATGTTTTAGGTTGTTTAGAAGTTCACAGAGCTGAAGGAGGAGAGAAGGAGACAGTGAGATGTAATCCCCTCTATGCACTGGATTCATGCTTACTGGTGTTACTGGGGCTGAATGCAGAAGAGAGAGGCTGAAGATCTCTGCTATTCCTCAAACTAAATACGAGAAATTACTTCAAAGGAAACTGGTACAACTATTTTTTTCCCCACTGCCTGGTGTGTTCCTGCTTCCAGGGCTACACAGGGGCTTGGCCACGCATGGGTCACCAAGGCTGGCTTTTCCCAAATCAAAATTATCTGGAGGATGATTATATCATCCTGAAAATACTCCCGTATTGGAGGGAGCTCTTCACAATGTATGTGGCTATCAGGACAGCTGTCATATTGCATTTCTTCTGGGACATACCTTAAGGGAGGTGTCCTGGGATGGAGGAGAACATGGGCAAGACTTCCTTGCTCACACAAATCCTGGCAGCCCTATTGCCCCTTGGAGTCATTTCCCGGTATAAGGAGCTTGAGGAGCATCCCCTGAACCATCACTAGCTCTGCAACATTTTATTTTGGAAATGAATGGTTTGTTCATCTTGCCTAGAAGGATATAAATACAAGGCCTTTCCTGCAAGTAGAAGTAATATTTTTTGAAGTTATAAAAGATGTCTATTTACTCTGCAAAGTGATTTGTGTATGATGAGTAGCTTTGGTCACTGAGCACATGCCTGTTATCACTGACATTGCCCATGGTGTCAGGATACTGTTGTACCAGAGCTCTGGGTTTCTCTCTCCTGACACTGGAAGTGTAATTAAGTACCCTAAAAACTTCAGCAAGGAACTATATACACTGTGCTGGTGTGCTCCCATTAGGTCAGGAGGCACACAGGGAAAAAAATAGCTGTTCTATTTCACTGGCAAACATCACTAGAAGACTTCTGTCTGACAATCAAGTCTCTGAGTGTGTATTGTGACTCAGGCCTGTATATTAATTGAAAATGACAATTAAACTCTGTTATTGCTGTCTGACTTAAATCCTACGTATTTTGTCTCCTTGTATTTTGATGTTTGAGAGGGGAGAAAACTTCAAAATATGTTATTTGTGAGTGTCTTTTCAGCCCTTCCCAAGTATTTCTCAATGAATCAACTGAATAAATATGTACAGTAATTTTGGCAGTATTTAATATCAAAAGCTTGACTTTTGGCTTTGACAAACATTTCTGTATGATTCAATTTGTTTTATTAAGAATCTGTTTTAGTTTATTAGCTCAATTCCCAAATGGCTTTTGAACAGCTCAGTTTTATAGTCTCAGTGGACTGCTGAACTAATAAAAATGACCCAAATTAATAATACTTTCCTCTATTTCAAAACATCAACAATATGGAGTAGAAGTAGCTGCCAATAAATCTTTCCCAAACATAAGTTAAAGAAAGGGTCCATGAGTTCCAGGACTGTGATGTCCAATTTGGCTTCTCTGTGCCCAGTGATTTCCACATGTGTTTTTTTGAGCAAGTCACAATTCCCATTTACTTCCTGGCAAAATTCAGACTACCCACTTTCATGCTTTAGACAGAACTTGGGTGCAATTTTCAGTGTAATCTAGACAAGGCATCGACACAAGCACCCCAGCGTGTATGAGTTAAGAGGCCAGAAGCTCTTGCCAGAAACTTGTTGTCATCTGGTAATAATGCAAGGAGTTGCTTTAACTCTGCTTAACCCCACAGACACTGCATGCTGACAGCCTAAGCTCCAGCCTAGAAAGAGCACAGCTGTTACAGGTGTTTTCATTCCTGGAAGATAGGCGTGGGGAGTAGATTTCAGCTCTCTCCTCACCACACCATCAACCCTGAAGCACTATGGTCTGGTGTCACCTCCGTTTCGTTAGGTTCTCCTGCTGCGATCTGTGCATAAGCACTGTGCTTCAGAAGCAAGGAAGGTGTCTGCTGTTGTACATACCTGGTGGGAAGGGTACTCAGCTGGGAGTGGGGAGGGGGATGTAGATCTCCTCCAGTTCAGGAAGACGTAGAAACTGAACACAGATCTTCAACTTTCTGATGCCATTATGGGAAAGCCGGTATTACTGTTGGGCAGGCTTCACAATGAATGAGTTCACTAAGCTGCAGTCCTTACCTCTGAGAGGGTCCCGCATGCCAGAGCAATCTTCTGCACAGACCTGAGAAGCTTCCAAAGGCTGAGCAAGAGATCATGATGAGTTGACTCAAGATGAGTCATTCATGCCTACTCAGAGGCTAGTTCTACACTTCCCTGTGGCCAGCCACTATAGTTTGTCCATCTCCATGCAACTAACATGCTTAGCCTTCTTCCAAACAACCTTATAGGAGTAGGTCCCAAATGTCAGGGATGGCTCCAGCAATTTTACCCACAAAGGCAGTCATGGTCCAGCATCTGCATCCAGGTCTTCCTACTGTTTTCCCCAGCATGGCCACAGCCTGTGGGATTGACTGGCCTGTTCCCCTGAGTCATAGTGACTGCACCCTGAAACTTTTCTGTCAAACAACTAAACAGATTAAAAAAAAAAAAAAAAGGAAAGAAAGAAAAAAACAGAAGAAAAAGGAAAGAAAATACATACAAGTGAGGAAACTTCATCTTCCAGACACCAAGAGGAATATTACTCCAAAAGGGTGATGCCCTGGAGAAAAGGAATGTGCCAGCATAGTGATGGACACAAAAGGGGGCTCAGGGTCTCCGCCTGAGAGTCCTTTCAGAAGTGGACTTACATGTTAAAAAGTTGCACAATTAAACTTGAATAGATTATTGATTTGGTAATGACAAAGTGCCAAGCCTATATTAAATGCCCCAACTCCAATCATTTAACAAGAAATCAGAAGGAAAGTATGCAGACTATGAGGACAGATGGCAAAATTACTGATAATACAATTGGCACAATGAAGAACATTTAATAATACATGTAGAAATAATACCTAATATTAACAATACCTCAAACAGGAGGGGATGTACTATAGCAACACATTGCATTTCTGGTCTTCTGTGAACTGCTTCCCAACAACAACCAAGGGCAGGCACTTCCAATCCATGGCACACAAACTCTTGACTACTTCTAAGAGGTAGGAAAGCTAGAGTGGCTTCCTTAAGGTCACGACAGAGAGGTGAGCTTTTGGATGAAATGCATTTTGCTGAGCTGTCATAGTTTAACCCCAGCTGACAGCTAAGGCCAATGCAGCCATTTGCTCACTCCCCGATGGAATAGGGGAGAGAATTGGAAGACTAAAAGTGAGGGAACTCTTGGGCTGAGATAAATACTGCTTAATTGGTGAAGCAAAAGCTGTATGTGCAAGCAAAGCTTGCTTGTTCTGAAGTCACTGGAAGTTACACATAGACCGTGTTTCCAAAGTCTTGATGTTTTGTGGGGTGAGGGGTGAAGTCACCCTTATTCCAGATTGCAGTTATCAGCTTTGAGCCAGCTATAATCCAAGTATTTTATAAAAATCTACATACCAAACAGGAGATTTAATCTTGCGGGTTTGACTGGCCTGTTGTGCACACACCACCATGAGAGAATTCAGTAGGAACTTTTGGGCTGCTTGTCCCACTTCTGCTCACAGTGAAAGAGCAGAACTAGACCTAGGGGTCAAGTCTTCTTTTACTGTACAGATCAACACAACTTTATCTTCATGCAATGAAAAGCATAAATAGAAATTGTCACTTAAACTAGAAAAACACTTGCATTTCAGTGACCTTCCACCAGAGATTTTTACCATCCATATTTTGTAAATGCAAAAACACCCCAAATGCAAAACATAGTCAAGTGGAAGCAGTTTTACATCTCAATACATTTTCTGTAACTCTAATGAAAATTCAGCGTTATTGATCTAATTGTTAATGAAGTGAACATTTCTTGTGCTTCCTTTCTTGCTATGATTAATTTTTTAGTTGAAATCCCCAATGTAAAAAGTATATATATTTAGACTGTTGAAGAGCAGCAGCCCCTCTCTCTGGTGTCACCCATTCCTCCACACCAGGCAGCTCTGGAGCAGCACAGCAGCAGCAGCAGTGAGGACTGCACCCTTCCCAGGCTGGAGCAAAGGCAGGCAGAATCAGGCCCCATCTCTGAAGTCCTACCCAGATTATCAGTAGATCAAATGAAACAATTAATATTGTGATGCAGTCAGAATCGTTGCTGGTTACAGAAAGTTTGTTCTGAAAGCAGTTTGCAGCTTGCCAGAATCCCACAGGCAAGATTTTCCAACTTTCTATTTTCTACAGAAATATATTTTTTTTTAGCTTCAGAAGATAATGAAAAATTTCAAAATTATCAGATGATGAACTTTTCATAACTAGTCACAGTATCAGAACGGTGAAAGCATATATATTTGCAACTGGGGCAAACAAAAGTGGAGCTTCCCTCACTTCATGTTTGTGGTCTTCTGAGTGCCCTGTATCGGGAGCAGCAGAGTAACAGGGTAAGCAGGTGAGAGAGGATGAGAAAGCTGTCATGTTAAAACAGAACAGAGCGATCCCTTCATTCACAGAGTTCTCTTTTTGCTTTTAAGTTCTTTAAAGAAAATATTAGAGATCAATGTGTTTCTTCATTAACCAGCTTTAGCATCAGCTTGTGAACACCCAGAGGAGCTTTAACTTGCATACAGGAGAGCTGTACAGATGACAGCTAAACTGACACCCCTTTCAGGGCAGGATGTCTCTGGACTGAAGGTTTATATGCCAGGAGTGAGGGTTGTACACACAACTGGTTCTTGCTAACCCACCTCTCTGGGGATTGCAAATTTCCTTTATCTCCTGCCCAAAGCTTTGCAGATTTACTCTTTACTGTTTGGCTTCTGGCTGTGAGGATGCTTTCCCCTGTGCAGGTTTTCTGGTGAGCAGGATGGCAAATGAACAGATCTTTTTGAGGCAGGGCTACTTGTTCCAGTTTGCTATTTTTGCATTTGATAAAGCTTTACACTGTGCTTAAGAACATACATCTTGTAAATTATGTTGTGCAACACAAATAAATTATTTCAAACATGTTTTATTCTGCATAAGTTCTGCATTTCACAGCACAAAAGCAGGTTGGTTCTCTGGTGCTATGACAATATGGCTCACAAACCCCCAAATTTCCAAATAAGGAGACTATTAGTTTCCAACCTCAAGGGTTTTAGCAGATGAGAAAATGACATATAATTACATTCAAATCCAACAGCAGAGACATTTTAGTATATAATATATATACACATATAATACCCATGCAAGCAAAAGCCTCTTTCCCCTAGCCTCCTCAGAGCTCCCATCTGCACACAGTAGCTGAGTTTAAGGCAGTGAACAAAGCTTCTTGACATCAGGCTTCAGCTAAATAAAGACCTGTAGGTCCTTACCTGTTAATCTCTCTGGGCCTTAGTTTCTAATTATTTTCTGTTCTGTCAATCTAAATTGTAAGGTTTTTGGTACAAAATGTATCTCTGGCTTATCAAATAATTGAAGTTGTATAACAAGGCACACGTCTGAGAGCAAACCTTTGCCTAGGGGATGCATGAAAACAAATGCTGTTTCCTGAGAATCTTGCCTTGTCAATTTAAAACTGTAATTAATGCCTGTCAATTAAAACTGTCAAGATAGTTCCCAAGCTACAGTTTACACAGAAGGGCAATAGTCACTTTGGGTAAATCCCATGGGTCCTGCGTCAGGATGACTGGGAGCTACCGCCTCTTCCCTCACTTCTGCAAAGGAGGCAGCACAAATCCCAGAGGTGATCACTTATTTATGTTTCACATTGAGGGATTGCCAAAGGCATCATCTAAGTCCCTCAGAGGAATGGAGATGTGGAAACAACCTCCAGTTCCCACAGAGAGCTCTGTGCTGGTGCACCACTCTTTCAGAGGTATCACAAGAACCTGTGTCAGCTCTCCGTTCCCTGAAGATCCAGAACCCGTCTGCTATCACTGCGAGTCTCTGCAGGCTCTAACTGCTGGCACAGCTGACACAGTTGAGTAAAGACTCAAAGCCATGTGTATCCTGCCCTTGTAAGTACATTTGACAAAATAGCAATAGAAACCTAGCTTGACTTCTAGGTGATTGATTTTTTATCAAGACTAGCATTTTGAGTGTATTTGATTATAAAAATCAAATAATGCAGAGAAATGCTTTTCTTCTGTCACAAGCCTGCTTTGAAGAGTGATGATTCTTCATTTCTTAACTTGATTTATTCAGATAATCTACTTGACCTCATGTAGACCTTCTGTTTTCAAGTCTGAATGGGAAGGAGGAGGGGTTCTTAGTGCATGCAAGAAAGCCAGAGGGACTATGAAGAAAACTGAAGCCCGAAACACACTGTTTTGTGAGGAAAAATAAAATCGGTATTTATTTCAACCATTGTTACAATGGTCTTCTCTGCATTTGTATTGTGGGAATTAAAAACTGAAATTACTAGCCTAAGATACAAAAGTAAATAATTCAAAACTGTCTTTTTGGAGTATATGAGTTTATTCTCTGAATGAGGCTTTGCATTTCCCTGTGGTGAACAGGCAGGAACACATCATGTACAGGTTACAGGCTCAGAGAAAATGTTCAGAAGACTGTTCACTTCATACAATCTGAGTAGCTCTGGCTTCATGCCAGTCTCAGGTCTGATCCTACAGTCTGACATAGTTTTATACTTGAGCAACAACATCTTCCCTTAAACAGGCAACCCAGCATGGATCTAAGGATCAAGCTAGGCCTTTACCCCTTCTCATACCCAGTGTTGAAGAGTAGCAGGAAGGGCACTGGCCTTAGAAGATTTTGGCCAACCCCAGATGGTCCTTCCTTTCCTTGCAGCTTTTGTGTTTTCTTATTCTCCCTTTCACTACTCAGTATTGTACCAATAATTTAAAACTTGTCAGAAGTGAAAGGAAACTACAGCTCCAGAGGGCATGTGGGTTCTCAGCAGCAGAGGCCAGGAGGCCTGGCAACAAGTTTATTTTGGCAGAAAGTTTGACCTGGAGGCAAAACAGCAAGTTGATTTTGGTTTTAAAGGGATCCCATTCCAGAGGTTGGTCTCACTGGCTGAAATAGCAGGTGCACTTTTTCCTCTGCACTTTTTCCTCAGCTGTCCCTCTGGATTAGTCTTCATCTTGACCAGGAGCAAAGTAATTGCTTGTGGTGCAGAGGAGAGCTGTCCTTCCTGTTCTTCTAACAAAACTAGCAGTATTGTCATTTAACAGAGGTGTTTTCTCTGAGACAACCAGTAATAGAATTTGTGAGAGATACAACTCTGAGTGAGTGCCAGTGGCACTACCTGCTTGAAGAAGAGAGTCTCTCTCGCTGACTTTCCATCAGCACTTAGCAAGAGGGAATATTAATACTCAGACAGAGAACTGGGCAAGTAATAGGCAATTTTGGAGATTTACACCAAGATACAAGGACATGTCCTCTGCTTGCATAGCAAACAGGACCCCTGGAGATCACACAGCTCAGTGTGGCACAGAAAGTGCTCTATATATACTATTCTAGATAAAAGTATGATGTGTCAGGCTGATTAATATTAGCTTTCTGTTGAAAAATAGTTGGTATTTAAAGTAGCTGGAGTTTTCTATTACCTACGTGTTATGACCTGAAGAGACCCAAAAGGACAAGCACCTTGAGGAGCAGTACTTGTACCTTTACATCACAGAGAAGCTGGAAGCAGCATAGGGCAGCTGGAAGGGACCAGATCTGTATGCACAGGGCTGGCCTCATCCTCCTCTTTGGGGGTCAGACATGTAGCAACAAGCAGCTTTATTCAACTTAAAAACCCACACAGCTGTGTTCTTTGTCAGCTGGGAGCTAATGAACTAACAGCAATAGCTCACATGCTTGAGAGTCACAACTTGTTTGATTGACTTGTGACCTGCTTGAAATACCTTTAAATGAAAGTTATTTTCCAGCATGCTGGTCATTACTTTGCTAGAAGATATATATAGCATAACAGACATTTTTCAGAGTGGAAGTAAGCCCTAAGTCGGAGATTTTGACTTCAGAAGGAAAGGCTGTAAACTGTTGAGAGAAACACAGAGCAGTAGCCTGCAGAAAACTTTGTCCAGAAATAGCCTTTTCAGATCATGCGCTTTGAGCAGATAAGACACATTTGAATATGTACCTTTAGGTACCCTATATTAAGTAATATTTGCTGTTTCTTCTGAGGGATTCGTGACAGTGCGTGCCATCTACTGTGAAACAAGACTCCTGACAGAAATAATGGATAATAGTTTCTAAAACACAGTGGAAAAATGGAGTCTTTCCATTGCCTTTAATGGGCTTTGGATCCATCCCAAACAGGCTGCAGTGATGTGCCGCTCACTATAATTCACTGGCTCTTGCCCCTGCCTTATGGCAGGAGAAAGTCATCTAGCAGAGTGCGTGCTGCCTGCAGCAGCTCCACACCACTTCACCCTTTGGGCTGCCAGCATCGCCAGCAGCAACAGCCATGTGGTGTATTGAAAGTGATGGACTCTGATCATGGTGGATCAAAGACAACTTTAATAACAACTGAGCAAACTTTTATACCCCCTCGAATGCTGACACAGCAGCCTCGAGTCAGGTTGCAGTACTTTCCATTAACACAAGAACCACAACTTTCCTATATAAAAAGTTGTCCCACCCTGGCGAACTCCTGCTGTGCATGAGTCTTTCTGTCTTCACCTTCCTTAACATTGCAAAGCACACCGTGCCACCTACCTGCTAAACAACACACAAATTTATATCTCTTCAGGACTCTCCATCTCATGCTTTACTGCTTTTTCTCTCACTTTCGTAGTTTCCCTCCAACAAGCATAACTGTGTCTCCTTTCCAGGGCAGCTCTTCCATTTCCCACACAGCCAGGCGTAACGCTGTGTCTGTGACCAAGGATGGCCTGAGAGGGAAAGAGAAAAACCCCATCAAAGGCAGAGACCACCTCCAGCAGCTGTCATAAATGCAGCTCTTCTTCACCGTGCTCTGCCAGGTGGTCCCAAAGTCAGTCAGGAAGCTGTTCCAGCACCTTGGATGAGCAGCTCTCCTGCAAAGCAGCAAAGACTTTGCAGAAAAAAAAGTTCATGGGTAAGGTGGGCTGCTTGGGTGCTGCTCCTTGGGCAGGGGTCACCCAGGTGCTACTTCTCTGAATCTGTCATGTCTCCAGAGCCCATGGAAAGGAGCAGAATTGGCTAACGGTCATGTTTTCTCCTTGCCCACAGGATATGCATTTCCAAAGCTTCAGATCTATCTCCACATTTCATTCTTTCCTGCAGCAGCACCAGCACAAGGGCTTCTTGTCCCATCTGGTCCCATGCCCAGGTGTGCCTGCCTAGTTGTGCTGCAGACCCTGCAGACATGCAAACATACTTCCTGCCCCGCTGCTCCCTGCTCCTGCTTGCATTGTGGCTTCCAGGGAGCCAGAGAGGGAAAAGTACTGTTCTCAGAGACATAACCTCAAGCTGATATTAAAAAAATTGCTTTAAGCCAACTCAAACTGCCCAATCCTTAAAGAAGCTGGTGACCTCCCATCTCCCCAGGCCCCTTCTGCCCGGTTCTGCTCAGTGCTTGGATTTGGCAGAGTTTTAGCTGCCTGGGTGTTAAACCAAAGCAAGGTGTTGAAGCATGATACAATAGTGGGGGACATGGCCAGGTCCCACCCCAACCACATAGACCCTTGAAGGTGGCATGTGGGAAGGGCTGTTCCACGCCTTCAGGGTCCCTAGGTGATAACCTCTATGAGCTGCAGCCCAGTGAAATCACCCTGGGTGATGTATAGGTTCCTGTTCTCCCTGATCTTAGCAGGCTGGTGGGTCTGAATTCAGCCCCATTATCGGTGTGGATTGCTCTGAGTTTTTCATATGTAAAACTGGCTTAAGCTTCTGCTTCAAAGCACAATCTCGTGTGCACATAGTAACACACCTCAGAAATGAAAAGACTGAATAATTACTGGACACAGAGCTCTTTGCAATAAGAAAAAGGTCATTCTGCAAAAGGAATATCCTTTTATTCCTGAAATTAAGGTGCTAAATAATGCTCACGGTGAGGTTTGGCTGCAGAGCTCTCAACAGTTTCATTACTAAGAATTGCTTCCAGCAACTCGGTATCTGAAGCGCTGTGACTCCTGGCAGACTCACGTCTCCTATCAGGTATAAAGAAGCATGGCCATCAGCTCTCCTAATTCGTGTGTGGCTGTTAAGATGCCATGTGAAGGAGACCAGACATCACATCCCATTCTGAGGAACTTGATGTGGCAGCAGATTGACCTTTTGTAAGAGGTTCATTTTTCTCATGAGCAAAAGCTGATTTCCTAAATCCAGCCTATAAAACCCGAAGTTAGGGTAAGTGTCAGATTATAATCAGAGAACTAAAATATTAGACTTTCCACATCCTAAAAATCCATGCACACTTTCTAATAAGCAGACAGAAGGATTTCTTTAATCAGTGCTTGTTCATTGCTGTAAGCTAACATCTAAAATCTTGGCACTCATCTTTGGCACATTTGCTGAGACAAAATATCATTAACAATTAGAGCAGAGTTATTCTAAAATATTTGCTGCACTTGAGCAATGATCTGGGTAATCACTGAGAGGCAACAATGCCAAAGCAGAGAGCTGAGTTCTTTCTTCCTGTTCTCCAGTCTTAGCCTCAAGTCACTGCAAGTCAGTGGGGTTAACCTATGTGCACAGCAGCAGCATGCAGCATTATCACATCCAAGCTTACACAGAGACTTACTCTTTCCATGTTTACCAACTCCAAACTTGTCAACTGAATTCCAGGTGCACATGCGCACACACTCACATACATTCACTCACACAGAGTTCTCCACACTCTGCCAGTCCTGCATCATATGAACCATATCTCAGTATGATTCTCCACTTCTGAAAGCATGCTACGGTGCAGCTCAGTGCTGGTGACACTGCCCACCTGAGAGGCACAAGCACTGAGAAGGTCTCCATTTGCTAACACAGATTGCTCGCTGCAAACCCAGGTCTATAAAAAGATCCTGTAATCACATCTCTCCTAAGGCAGATTTTGGAATCCAAGAGGTCCTGCATAATTGAAGAGCTATGAAGTAATGGTAGACAAATATATGGTGGTAATGCAAAGTCCTGATGAGTCATCCAAATTACAAGCGGAACTGGAGTGTGTTGCCTCCCCAGTTCAGCCAGGAGAAGGCTATTTTGTTCTGTTTTACACCCTTTTACTGAGCAGTTTGCCTGCTGTTCCAAGAAACTAATTATTCTACTGGAAGTCTCATTTTGTATTTGAGTCTTATCTTCGCATTGTCATTGCTATGTAAGTAAAATCTTAGCTAAAAATAAGCATTTAAAAATGTTTTTCTTTCATACCAAAATAGATGTGCGTGTGTGCGTGCATGACATGCAAACATGCAAGTCTTGATAAATTGAATCAATAGAGAATAAAAACCAAAACAGCAAAATGCAGAAGGGCATTCTCTTGTCAACACTTTCCTCTTACTAGGAAAAAAAGGGATAGATGATGTTGTTGAAGTATTTCTCTAAGAACAAAGTCTTCCATTCCTGACACAAAGCCAAAATAATTCTTTTTAAGAGGTCCTAAAGGGAGGGAAAATTGGGAGTGAGATAGGGTATAATTTTAACATGCCAGAATTTATATTCAGGAGGGTATTCCAGATAATGAAGATTAAGACAGAACAAGTGGTACCACAGCAGCTCTTGGTGAGTGCCTGAAACCTTCAAGGTTTAGGTGTCCATATAGTGTCACTAGTCACAAGGTGACCAGAAAAATGATCTACAGAAGAACATAATGTAAAAATTTTTTTTTTTTTTCCTGCTGGAATGAGCTTCGTTGTTTCCTTAGGCAGTCTTCAGTAGAGATTAGATAGCAGAGTTTCTGCAGCTGGTAAATTTTAGGAGCTTTGTCAGATAAGGGAGATTTCTTTAAAGAGGTAATTGAGCATCTCTAGCTCAGTTACACACTTTACTCAGGCAAACTTTTGCTTCTTCAATGGGAAATAGCTACCAGAGGATCTAACTCCTGCTCCCCTGAATCTAGGCTCACTAGTTTATTTTCTAGCACTGGCTGATTCTTTCTGATGTGCATTCCAGAAGAAACAGTTAAATTATAAGGAAAAGCAAATGCCTAGCAGTAAAATTAATCGTGCATCTACTAGATAATGAAGAGGAATTAATGTCAAGTGAACGTCGATAATTAGAGTTTAGAAGGATTCTTCAGTATAATTTTATTAGTGAGTGAAGTCCTGTGAGTGAACACTGGGGATACACTGTGAAGAGCTTTTACTTCTCTAGCATGTTTGATTTCCATTGCATCATTTGATACAGACAAAGGTTTTACACTAAATGCAAAACTGTTTCATTTGTATTGACTGCCTTGCAGAAACCCTATTGACTACACCCACTTGCTCAAGCGTTCACGATTTCGGATGAAAGAGGATTGCTTTAGAATTACAAAAGAGGCCAGTATTCTGGTGTTTTACAGTATCTTGAAGACTACATGTATCAAAAGAAATAATGAAAGTCATTTTAAATTAATGAATATAAAAAAAAGAAGTCAGAATATTCCATTCCCAAAGATAAAGGAAGGGATTTCTCAATTAAAGGTGAATTGCACAGAACTTGTTAGTCCTTCATCTTCTAACAGCTGCCATTCAGAGTGCTGTGCAGGTCTCACATCTTTAACTTGTGTAATGACTTGTCTTCCTATTAGGAATTAAAGAGATAGTACAACTAAACATTGCAAAAAAAGAATCATTTGTGTTCTACTAAACTTTTTACTAGGGCATCATCTTACAGGAATGAACACAACACTGATTATGTATTTTGGGAAAAAAAATACATTTTAAAGGTAAATACAGGAGAAAAACAACAAGCTGCTTCTTTCCTTGGTTGAGCCTGAAACTATACACATTTTTTTTCCTTTCTAGAGCTTTTTTGAAGAAATAGGTAACATATATCACAAACTGTTTCTTAGCTTAGGTTCTGGCCATAACAATATGGGGATTGAATCAAACAGAGTTTTAGGATTGCTTAGGTTTTTAGCTATATTAATCATGTACCGTTAGTTTCCTGTATTCTCTAAGGCAGACTTCTAAAATGGGTCAAACAAAGCACTCACTAAAATTGCCTGTTGCTCTTCATTGACTAGAGAACATTTGGTACAGGAATCAGTTTGACACAAGAACTTAAATTTAGGTACTTTTGGGTATAGCATGGTCCCATTACAGTCACTGGAGCCTGAAGAGCAATTCAGCTCACCATAAAGTAGGTACTTAGTGGCTGGTCAGCTGAATCGTTCATTGATTGCTTTTACTAGATCTTCATTAATGGTGATGGGAGCTTAGACAGGTTTTTATGTAGTTACTTATATTTAGGGGACTTATTCTAGACTTGATCTGGAATCCATCAGAAGTGTGAGGAGTCCGTCCACCTGATAAACACTTACTTACTAATCCAGAACACACGAGCCCTACCCATTGCCTCAGATAACTTCCAGCTCATTTAAAAGTATTTTTAGTGTAAGAGACAATAATGACATACAGAACAAATGTCACACCTGAACTGGAACCTTCAAAGGAATTATATGTAGGAAAGGCATTGAAAATTGGCAAGGCTGTAATTTAATTTTCAGTCATTTCATGAAACATTCACACGGAGAGCATCTACACATGCTTCAAGACCCCACTTCAGGAGCTGTGATGTGTCAAACTCTGAATTAGACCTTTACACTCCTAAGAAATTAATTTAATTGCAGAGGTTCCAAATGCTGAGACTTTAGGCAAGTCCAGAAGGAAGTGGCAGTTCTGTTAGGGGTATCCGTATTTCGAAGGTGACAAAAGGACAGTGAGGTGCTCAGAGTCAAAATGTATTTGGATTTTATTTGCATACACTTCTATGGATGCCCCGTCCCTGGAAGTGTTCAAGGCCAGGTTGGATGGGGCCCTGGGCAACCTAGTGTAGATCCAGGCCTGAGGTTGGGGGCCCTGCCTGTGGCAGGGGGGTTGGAGCTCTGTGATCCTTGGGGTCATTTCCAACTCATACCATTCTATGATTCTAAGGGAGGATTCCACTGCTTCTGAACTGGGTATAAGTCCTTTCCAACCTCCAATCTTTCACAGACCTCCCCCAACCCAGGAATATACTGTCCCTGGATTCTGTACTTCAGCCCATCTCTAATCATTGGGCAACTAAATTCACTTTTAAATACAGAAAAGCTTTAAATTTTTATTGTGTCAGAGTGATTAACCAAATGGCTTTGTGGAGCCAACTGCTTTAGAGTGTCACATTATGAACTAATTTCATTACTACTTGGCAAGAAGCGGTAACTGGAAGCCTCCTTGCACCAGGGTTTACAGAAAGGGCTGGAGGCCAGCATTGTCATTTCAGTAAATACAATCACATTTTACTACATCACTGCACTAAACAGGCAACCCACCAGAAGCAACTGACAAGAATGTTAATTATCCATGAGATGGACATTTTATCCCTGTTCCTAAAGGAAAGTATTATGATCCCTTCACATTTACCCCAACAGATAGAAAATTCAAACCCTATTTGCCTTGCCAGAGTCCAGCAGTACTTTACATGGAGCTCATGGGAATTTTGAGGTCATGCTTGTATGAATGAGGTAAGATAGAGATTAAATCAATAAAAATAAATGTTAAAGATTTACAGCAACATGTGCAAAACCCTAACAGTGCTTTTCTCAAAAAAAAAAAGTAATTTGAAGGTGAAGTTCCTAGAGAAAAATGGGAGATTACCTTTTTTTTTTGTTTCTGGGCATGGGTGATGAGTGAGCCTGCTTCAGTTCATGTGAAATCTATTGTCTGATGGAAAAGATGAAAATGAAAAAAAAAAAAATCCACCTGCCATTGTCTTGCTCACCAAAGTTATGCTATCAGGCAGGATATCCCCAAATTGCTGTTGTACCCTGGCTGGGATGGAATTAACTTTGTTCATAGCAGCCCATCTGGTGCTATGCTTTGATTTGTGACCAAAGCAGTGTTGATAACACAGTGGTGTTTTGGCTGTTGTTGAACAACTCTTGCACATTGTCAAGGCCTTCTGTGTTTCTCACTCTGTCCCACCACAGTGAACAGGTCAGAAGTGGGCAAGAAGCTGAGAGAAAACACGAAGACAGCTGACCAAGCTGGCCAAAGGAATATGACACTGTGTCAGAAAGAGAAAGATGGGGAGTTTTGTCTTCCAAGGTAGCCATTGCTTGGTGCACCAGTCTACTTGTAGGAGGTGATTTGAATCATTTGGGGTTTTTTTTGCTTTCTCTTTCATTTATTAAACTTCCATCATCGTGACCCACAAATTTTCCTGTTGTTCTTCCTGTCCTCTCTCCATCCCATGTGGAAGAGGAGTGAGTGAGCCTCAGTGTGGGTGCTTAGCTGCTGGCTGGGGTCAACCTATCACATTGCTTTTCTCTCAAGTTATCCCAATACATCAAAAGGCTCAAAAAGTCCCACCAGCAATATCAAATGGGACTTGGCTATATTGTAATCCATCATTTGTCATCTTTTACTTCCCAGAGCATACACCTCCTGTCTTTCTGCTGCTCCTTATTAGCCATCCTTAGTTGGTTTTTTTTTTTCAAGTCCTCTACCTCGAGGCAGTGAGACCACAGGTAGCAGGGCAGCAGAGTATGTTAAGTATGGTTTAAGTCCAGCTCACAGTGGAGTAGAAAATGGGGATATTAGTTAATAAATGGTGGACTGAACAAGTTAAAAAGGTTTCCAAGACCTTACTCAAAGCAAGCCTTGTTTAAGCATCCAAATGGAGAATTAACTCCTGTTAGAGCATTACCAACATTTAAACTTTAATGCTACAGTACAGTTTGATGATAACTTTACCCTAGTAAGTCATGCCATTCTTATTCCTACTTAAGAAATTTAGTTGCTAACATGCAATTAAGTCATTCCCACCAGACACCTGAACTTAACAAAATAAATATGTTCCCACACCTCAGATTTTCAGAAGTTACCTCTATGCATCAGTAACTTTTTGTTCACAGAAGCATGGTTTTGCTCATAACACCA
Source organism: Porphyrio hochstetteri (assembly GCA_020800305.1). Taxonomy (NCBI): domain Eukaryota; kingdom Metazoa; phylum Chordata; class Aves; order Gruiformes; family Rallidae; genus Porphyrio; species Porphyrio hochstetteri. Next base: position 110,573,213 of record CM036907.1, read on the forward strand.
CCAGCCTAACAACCTGCCAGGGATTCTGCAAGACAAATGAATAATTCATAGAAGCGTGAGTTTAACACAGGACACGTACAACAGTTTGAATCTTGGCTGCATTCAAGCTACTGAAGGTTGCAATGCAGTCCAGAATCAACTGCTAAAAAGAAGACATTACTATCTAAAAGGTTTTTCACAATATTAACAAAAAATTACTGTTTTCACAATTTAGATTGAAGTAATGATGACAGCAAATTGCAAACTGGGTTTCACACACCGCTCAACTTGTAGAATGTACCATACATGTATTATTCTCTGATCTAAAATCTCCCAGTATCACTGTTTCATAGAAATATAGCAGATACAGTAAAGAACAGCAAGTACTGCAGCTAAGAATTAAACTTCAATCTTGTAAATACCCAGGAATTTTCTGGGTCGAGATAAGGGCAGGGAGGGATCACTCACCAATTACTGTCACAGGCAAAGCAGACTCAATTTAGAAAAAAACCCCATCATCTAATTTATTACCAAGCAAATCAGAGTAGGCTAATGAGAAATAAAACTAAATCCTCAAACACCTCCCCCAACCTCTGCCTTCTTCCCGGGCTCAACTTCAATCCCCATTTCTCTCCCTCCTCCCCCTCAGCATCACAGAGGGATGAGGAATGGGGGTTGTAGTCAGTTCATCACACTTTTTCTTTGCTACTCCTTCCTCCTCAAGGGAGGGCTCCTCACACTCGCCCTTGCTCTAGCATGGGGCCTATGTCACAGGAGACAGTCCTCCATGAACTTCTTCAAAGTGAGTCCTTCCCATGGTCTGCAATTCTTCACCAACTGCCCCAGTGTGGGTCCCTTCCATGGGGTGCAGACCTTCAGGACCAGACTGCTCCAGTGTGGGTCTCCCATAGAGTTCTGCCAGCAAACCTGCTCCAGTGTGGGGTCATCTCTCCATGTGGTGGTATATCTTGCCAGGAGCCTGCTCCAGTGCAGGCTTCATATGCAGTCAAATGCCTCCTTCAGGTGCCTCAGCCTCACCATGGTCTTCTCCATGGGCTGAAGGGGGATCTCTGCTCTGGCACCTGGAGCACCTCCTCCCCTTCCTCCTTCACTGACCCGAGTGTCTGCAGAGTTCCTCCTATCTTTTCACTTCTCTTTCTGGATGAAAAAGCTGTCCAAAAAAGGTTGTTCTTTTTTTTCCTTCTTAATTCTGTTATCCCAGTGGCACAACCCCCATAGCTGATGGACTCAGCTTTGTCTAGTTGTGCATTTGTTTTGCAACCAAATGACATTGGCTCTATCAGACATGGGGAGAAGCTTCTAGCAGCTTCTTGTACAGTGCACACACACCCCCTCCCTCCACTCAGCTACAAAACCTCGCCACGGAGACCCAAAACAGATGTTAAGGGCCTGCACTGCATGTTCAGCCACTCTGATCAAATCTCAAACACTTTTTACTCCTTATTTTAGTCAGATTTCACCGATGGACTGAATTCTGCCAGGTACTAAGCACTCACCACTCCTGCTCCTACTCACAAGCCAAAAACACTCCAACTCTTTTCAAAAGAGAGAAACAGCAGACTTATTTTGTAGCCCATTTCATTTAACATCCACAGGACTTAAGTGCCTTGGGAACCTCAGTCTCATAAAAAAAACCCAGTTGATTGCTCAGCATGGGAAATAGGAACAGAATACACAGACCTGCTGTAAGAGGAGTTGAGGGACACAGCACATTGGAGCAGCTTAACACTCCAGTACTGAAGTGCTGCAATTCTCACACCAGACATGGCTTTTGCTCTCCTGCTTCAGTAGGGGTCAAGATAGTCTATCCTAACAAAAAAAAAAGGTAAGGCTTAGGGTGGGAGGGGGATGGGGTGGTCCGCAAGGGTGCTGAATAGCTGGTCTGTCGGCATAGGAGGTATTTCTGCATCCTATGTCTGTTCAGCACAGACTTCATTGCTACCAAGGATGCTAGTGACAAGGAATGCCTGGATGGATTTTGATTTACACAAACATTTTAGCTTATTGATGGAGTTACGAAAAATAAAGTGGAAGAATTAACCTCAAACCTACTAGGAATTCCTGGAGGGAAGTCTTTTAGAAGGAGTGGGTGAGGGGAAGAAGGGTGTAGCTTTAAGCTCACATTTTGCCATTCTCTTCTGTCAAGGCAACGACATCAACAACTGACCCAGTCTAACTGTGTGACTAAGGTCACTCGCACATAAGACTGGGAAATCTGGGCTATTTTATCTATCATAATTTCCTTTGTGGACAACAGAAGGGGTAGGCAGGGAAGGACAAGGGAGCTAACTGCTGAAGAGCCAGTGGTGGCTGTACTCACTGTTTCTTCTACCAACTAAAGGAAACATTGCCAAGCAGTACACTGATGGAAACCTCATTATTTTTTCTTATTTCACTGCTGCTAGTTTCAGGTCATTAGTGCCTGACTTTGCCCTGATTTTAGTGCTTATTTTTATAAGCATTGATCCTTCCCACAGGTCTCAACATTGCCTTCATTTGTTTATGCCTTTGAAAGGGTATCAATTGTGATCTATTACTTTCTCCGTATTTTTTTAACTTGAGATGGTCATAAACAAGTCTACTAAGTGACACATTTAAGACCTGTCCTAAAATGAATGTTATTAAATGTTATGTTTTATACTAAATAAAATATTCCATCAGGGCCCCAAAATATTGTTTATGCCACAATCTTCCATTAGCTTATTATTCCTCAAAGCAGAAAAGGGACTTTGTTTCACATGAACTCTTGAAGCTTTATAGGCAACAATTCTTTACAAGCCTCTATTTTGATGTTGTTAGCTGTTAAAATACGAGGTCTCTCTGAGGAGGTACACATTTATAATTATTTAAGATATCAGTCTCATTCGGATTGTTTTCTACTAATGAGTGACACCACCTTTCCTGTGGAGGTCTTGCCTGGTTCCAGCTCTTTAACAGAATGCTAAATGTGTGCATCTCAGTGCTGGTCTAACAACATGTATCAGAAATTGTTTAATGGACTTAGATTGGGAAGACTGCTGTAGGTCAGCTGTGAAAGATCAGAAATTGCTGAATGAACTCGGAGAGTGAACACTGCTGTATCCAGCTGTGGAATGATGTCCTGTGTTTCATTTCTAATCTTCTGATAACCGAGTTCTTTGCACAAGACTATAAAGAATAGTAGATCTATTTAAGTACTTGGCTATCTTTATATGTGAATGTAGCAGGCCGCTCATGTGTTATTAAAATTAAAACAATAAGCTAGATCCCAAGCTCCCAATATGTACCCTCATGTTGGATCAAAAATTTGCAGTTCAGCCTATCTTTAGTAATGTTGATATGCTGGAATCCATACAAGTCTTATGTGAGCCAGCTCATTTCCCACTCAAGTCCTTACAACACCAAACCTCCAGCATGATATAGATATAAATACATGTGGACATATGTATTTATGTTACCATTGTGAAGAATTAGGTCTTCATGACCAGTGTAAGTTACTAGGACCCTGTAGTTTCAAAGTATCTTATGAAGTTTCTAAGATCATAAGTTTCAGAAGGAATATGGGTTTGATGTTTATAAATATCTTTGTGAGATTCCTTTAAGGCAAATGCTTTTTAAAACATTTAACTTTATTCCTTTGCATAAAACAACAGCAGAAGAAACCACTGACCATACACACCGTTTGAAGTGAGACCTGGACTTATAAGCAGAGCATCCTCTTTACTGAAAGCATGGCTTTTATTTACCTTTATACATGTGTAAAGGCATATATGGCAAAGCAATGAAGTATCAAATTTCAAGTACTTCATAGCAAGTAGGTTTCATATACATGCTCCTTAAAGATGGAGATGAATCAAAGGCTCAAGTTTACCCATATTCCAGCCCTCACACACAAGCCCTTTCGTAATGGTACAGGGACAAGTGAAGTACATTTTGATTCGGTTTGAAATGATTTAAGCATTACCAACAACAGAGAATATGAGCAAGTCCCTTTTTATGATTCTACTTCATTTGGTTGGCAGACTCACAGGCACTCACATGCTTTGTTTTACCTGATAGAGGGTTCATGATTCCTAGAAATATTTTGGTCTTGGCAAGCAGCAAGTAGGTCTCTTCTGAGAAACAGAACCGAATCTTTCCACTTCTCTAAAAAGTGATATTTATTGATTGTTCTACTCCTCTGAGATATAGTTTGGGGAGGGGGGGAAGTATAAAGTCACCATCAACGCCACAAGAAGCTCTTGGATCTCCTAAGACTCTTGCTGGGGAAAAAAGTGCAGGTTGAGACATCTGTGAGAAGAGCTTGTGATTTTCTTTTTCTCTTTTATATCACATCTCCAAAAGGTAAGAGTGATGTTACTACAGTAACTTCTTTCCTTTTCCCCGAGAACATGAGCATCCCTTATTAAGCTTTGCTGTAAGATGCAAGAGCACAGTAAGCCACAGGCCAGCAGGATTTCAGAGGGCAGCATTTATGTACCAGATCGTTAAGTGGTGTAACAAGCCAAGTCAAACTCTGCCCCTATATTAAAAATTTTAAAAAACCCAACCAAAAAAACCCCAAAAAAACAACAATCCCACAAAAAAACCCCAAACAACCCCCCACAAATCTATTCAAAGTTTCCAATAGAGCATTCACACAGGCCTTGATATTTCAGAGACTTACTTAAAAAGCCAACAGGCCTTATTTAGGACATATCTTTCCCTACAGTAGGATGTTGTATACAGGTTTAATTTCAGGTAGAAATAAACTCACTGTACAGAGAGGATATATTGTTTAAGGAAAGGTTGGATGAGGTATCTGGGGACATGATTTAGTAAGTAAATAGGTCGTAGGGTAACAGTTGGACTAGATGATCTTGGAGGTCTTTTCCAACCTTAATGATTCTATGATTCTATGTGAGAAAAACAGTTACAATTCACCTACCCAAGAGGACTCAGAGTGAACACAAGGACACAGGCAAGATACATATTTTTAAACACAGTAGGCCACAAGCTGAATGTTAATCAGCCTATACTACTTTTATGGAAGACAAAGACCTATCTAGGGACATGCTTGGATATATGAAGACTTGTGGTATGTTTTAATACACATGGAAAAAATCTCATCCAGCGAGGATTTATGGGGACAAAAAAATTATGTACTGCTTTGGGCTTTGTGCTTCAAGGAGTATGCAGTTGGAAAGAGCCCGTAGCTGTGCTACTCGACCTACAGTTCCCCTATGGCTGAAGCACTTAAACATTTGGTAAGTAACTGGCTGTATGTGGGCCCAGAGTTGATACATTTTCCAAGAGAAAAAAGATGTTCTTAATTGCATTCCTTTTGAACTCCCTATTTCCTGTACTTGTCTCATTCATGTATATAGTACCATTGAAGTGGATATCATATGAGGAATCTAGTTGAAAATAATTGGTAGTTGGCATCGTTTCACTGAAGGCAATGAAGCATTAGGCAGAGTATCTTCTAACAGTCTTGCAGACTGTCTCATACTGTTCCTACTTTTCCTTGCATCATCTCTTCTCTTGCCCAGCCACATGGTAGGCAGAAGTAATTAATGTCCACAAATGCTTTCAAACCTCGGCTGAAGGAAATGCCACAGGAATTGTGGGTATTTGGAACAACTTCAGAAATGATTATTGTATACTCACTAATTTTACTTCCAGTCTGAATTTTCCAGTGCTCATAATCCACCAGAAGCAGATCATTCATTGCAAGCAGAAGCTGTTTGTGTTCACCAATTTTCTGAAGGACTTCTCACTCAAAGGTTGAAAAAAAAAGTAAAAAAAGGGTTTGTAACAGTTTAAAACTCCACCCATCCTAGGGCACTGGAGCTATTTGAAGAACCTGGTCCCTGTCATCCTCCTGACAAGATTCTGGCTATGACATTAACACTCCTTCCCTGTGCAAATGGCATTTGAAATGCATCAGTTAGACATAAAAGTGTTCGCACCCTTTATTTCAGGAATGCTACCTTTGAATGACTGGCCTATTTAGTTTCATCACCACAGCCTCTTGATCCCTATCAAATGCAGCTTCAGATCCAGAGAACATGAACCATTGCCATTTTTAACTATCAGCTCGTTAGTACAGTGCTGCATAGGAGAGATAATACTGCTACAGCTGCAGCTACTGAGAAACTCTGCACATTGTGTCATAGCTAGATAGGGCTTCCAGCAGAGTGTTTTGGAAGAAGTTGTGGGGGAAAATAAATAAATAAATAAATAAATAAATAGAAAATTGCTGGTACTACTGGCAGTCTAAACCCACCCTGAGCTGCTGACCTTCTGGGCATGATGCAAAAGTAAGTACCTTAGGAAGGAGAATGCCCTTTCACGTGAGCAGCACAGATACCCAGCTCAGCCACATTTTAAACACACCAGGGTATTAGCTCATCCTGAGTACTATGTGTTAGTGTGCCTGCATTTAAGTAGACACTATTTCCAAAAGTGTCCAAGCCACTTACAGGCATGTGTCTCATCAAAGTAAGACAGCTACTTTTGAAAACACCATTCTCTGCCCTCAGCTGCTGTCATCAGCATTCATGTTTCTGTGCATTGCTTGAGAGAACCCCCCGAGAGAATAGTCTTCAGTGACACAGACCAAAGGCTGTAACATTGCACTGTTCAATAACCTTTTATAGCTTTGCTATATCACCATTAATCTCCTTTCTTTCTTCTTCAAAACCACCTATCCATCTTTTAGGTTGATCGAAGCTATGTCGCCATTACGTGCACATTATTGCAAGGAACACCCTGTCCGTTGTGCAGGAATTGCCATCACCTTGCAATATAACCATGCTCTGCTGCCATACGCTTAGGAGAAGAGTTCCTCTGGGCTTTCAGAACACCTTTTTACTGTCTGCTCTACACTTCCACTTTCAGCCTGCCTCTGCCTCACTAACTACGCACCAGGCTGATTCTCAGGCACACCTTTTGCATTTCATTTTCCTCAAACAGGCTTGTCCCTCTTAAATAGCTCCTTAGAAACTATTTTGTCTGATGCCCAGCTGGAGAGATAGAAGTGGAAGCCTGAAAATAAACCCCTAGCCCTGCACTAGGTACCTGGCACCAGAAAGCAAACTGAATGGCAACTTACATAGGCTCATAGTCCAGGTTTTCTCATCCTTTCCATTTGCTTGGCACTTGGAAATGATTTTTAAAATTTATTTATTTTGGAGACCATAACTTGGAGATATTTTGGAGATAGTTAGCCACTGTGGCCAAACCAATGGCAGGGATCAGTCTCACAAGTAAGCAGAATAAACAGCAACAAAGGCTCAGGGCAGGGGTCAGAGCACAGTTTAATTAAAAAGCCCAGATCAGCACTTAGCTCTTGGTCCCAATTGTACCCCTTCACATCTAAGATATCACCCTTTGGCAAACTCTGTCATGAAAATCCTGAGATTTGGAGACTTTGGACTTGGGTTTTCTCTTGTAGAAAAGTAATTGATAGAAGTCATAAAGGAAATTTTAGCCTGTTTGTATCTCATAGATTTGAAAGCAGACAGCACAACAGCAGTTGCCTCTTTCAGTGCTGTAGCATCTCTCCAAGCCAAGCTTCAAAGATAACACTGATCTTAGACAGAGATTGCAAGAGGCAAACTTTCCTCTTTCTTGTTATACCATTTATTCCAAGAGAAACATCACCAAAATTTTCCATTACAGTATTTACACTTTATTAGAAGGGGAATGGAGAGAGGAAAGGTTTGATGAATTGTGTCCTCCATAGTAGAACAGACCATTTAGAAGTCAGCTAGCACTTGAGAGAAACAACATGAAGTAGGAATAGGGTTTTATTCAGGACATCAAGCTGCTGTTGCCTTTCGTAGAGTGAATGGGATCAGAGACAGAGGAGCTGGTACCCCAACTGACTTTTCAAAAGTAAACACCCTCCACAAACTATCAGTAAGAAGTTGCTGTCTAGGCAAATAAGAAACCCCACTGCTCTAAGAAACAGGGGTATCTGGATTATATCTCAGCCATTTATCTCATAAATGGTTTAAACATTGCAATAACATCAGTCATTAAACCTCAAAAGTGCCTATAAACCAGCTCTCAGACTGAGGCCAGGCTGCCTTCATAATTTTTCTTGGATTTACCTGCAGTTGTACAATTATAAACACCCTCACTGGGAAATCAGCAGGGAAGAAGGTTTGCACAACTTATTTGATTTCACACCAATTTATTTAAGCTTAATAATGAAAAGAAATTAAAAAGTAATTAAACCTCTATTGTGTTCAAGGCCTTTTACCAAGGCCTTCTCTGCACTTCATTGTTTTACTTTTCAGAACTAATACATAACCATTGAATATAGCTGCTTCCTTGAGGTTTCCTCAAGAAATAGTTTGATGGGGAATATATTCTGCAGTGCAGAAGGCAGCAACTCATAGCAGCAGTGGATTTTGTTCTGCTAACTCATCTAGAAGTTGAAAAAAAAGGAAAAAGCTGGATACCTTGGATACCTTCAGCTTTTTTAATCCATCAACTTTTTTGAATCTCCAGTTGCTGAAAACCTTCAAGGATGATATTTATCTCCAGGACACACAGCAGCCCAGGGAAAGGTAGTATGAATCACAGACTGGTTTGGGTTGGACTGGACCTCAAAGCTCCCTAGTTCCCATCCCTCTTCCATAGGCCAGGACACCATCTACTATAACAGGCTGCCAAAGCCCCATCCAACCTGTGGCCTTGAGCACTGCCAGGGAGGGGACTGCCACAGCTTCCCTGGGAAGCCTGTGCCAGGGCCTCACCAACTTCACAGGGAAGGATTTTTTCCTCATATCTAATCTAAAACTTCCCTCTTTACAATTAAACCCCTTCCCCCTTGCCCTGTCACTACACTCCCTGATAAACAGCCTCTCTCCAATTTTCCTGTCAGCCCTTTTAAGGTGCAATAAGATCTTCCCAGAGCCTTCTCTTCTCCAGGCTGAACAAGTCCATCTCTCTAGGCCTGTCTTCATAGGAGAGGTGCTCTGATTTTCTGGACTCACTCCAACAGCTCCATGTCTTTCCTGTACTGGGGCCCCCAGAGCTGGACACAGTACTCCAGGTGAGGTCTCACAAGAGTAGAGGGGAAGAACCACCTCCCTCAACCTGCAGGTCACATTGCTTTTGATGCAGCACAGGACATGGTTGACTTTTGGGGCTGGAGACACAGACTGACGGTTTGTGTTGAGTTTTACATCAATCAACATCCCCAAGTTCTTCCTCAGGGCTGCTCTCAATCCATTCTCCTCTCATCCTGTAGTTGTTCTTGGAATTGCATCAACCCCTGTGCAGTACCCTGTCCTGACCTTGTTGAACTTCATATGGTTCATGGACCCACATCTCAAGCCTGTCAAGTTCTTCCTGGATGGCATCCCTTACGTCCACTGTGCTGACCACACCATACAGCTTGGTGTTATCAACAAACCTGCTGAGGGTGCACTCAATTCCACTGTTCATGTCTCCGACTAAGATGCTCAACAATGTCAGTCCCAGTACCAACACCTGAGGAACGCCACTCATCACTGTCACAATTTGAACATGAGGTAAGATGCAGAGAGTGAATCAGGAATGTCATCATCATGGGGGAAAGAGTATCATTGCTGACATCCCCTTATCATCCTCTATTCTCCAGTTCTTAGCTCCTGGAAGAGCTTCCTGAATACTGGAAGGTGGTGGCACATGGAGGCCCTGGAGCCCTCACAGCACTGCCCAAGCAGATCCCAGCAGCTCAGCACCCACCTATGCCCCATCTCCTTGAACTTACAAATTAAGTGTTTCAGCCCATACTCCCTGGTGTCCAATGCCACAGGTGTCCTCAGGCTGGGGGGTATTAAGTGTGCTGCAGATGGTGCACTGTATATTACAGCTGCTTTCATTCAAACACCAGAGCTAGAGCAGTACCTGCTTTTCAGTGAGGATGGGGAGCTCTATGGATTCAACAATGATCGTATACAGAAGTGTTGCCATGGAAAGCCGAAATCAAAACTCAGTATTATATGATCATCGCCAAAGAGGGTACCCCATGCTCAGCAGACAAGGGGGGCTGCTGAGGAAAGAAGCGAACAACTCCAGGACACGCAGACCCAGGGACAGTCTGGCGTTGGGATGGCTCTGAGCTGTGCAGTTTGGTGAGAAACTGCACTACGCATCACTAGTTCCATATATCTTGCTATAAGAGTCTTATTATTGTTATTTCTCTCTCTCTACTGTCCTGGCAACCCATCCTTATCCCAACCCATGAGATTTGCCTTTGGTTTTCTTTTCCCCTTCTCCTTCTGGTGGAGGCAAACAAGCCTTCAATCTCTAATTCTGTGAACCAATCTTTAAACATCTCTATCCAATGCTAGAAGCCGAGCAACATCTTTTTAGCTTCCCATTTTGCTTATTTTATCTTTTTCTATCTCCAGGACCATAAGGGCCTGGGGTGCTAAATTGATTCTGCATTCTTTCTGTCATTCACGGTGATTCTGCAAGGTGAAAAACATCTGCATACATAATTTCATCCCATTTTCCTTCCCTTCACAGGAACAACATCACTTGTAGCAGGGTATTATAATTCAAAGTCCGGTTAAAGGGCCACTTTTCATCTTCACAGAGTCACAGAATCACAGAATAATAAGGTTGGAAAAGACCTTTAAGATCATCGAGTCCAACCATTCACATCCTAAACTAAACCATATCCCTAAGTACTTCATCTACCCTTTTTTTGAACACATCCAGGGAAGGTGACTCAACCACCTCCCTGGGCAGCCTGTTCCAGGCCCTCACAACTCTTTCAGTAAAAAATTTTTTCCTAACATCCAATCTAAACCTGCCCTGGCACAGCTTCATGCCATTCCCCCTTGTCCTATCACCTATCACCTGGCTGAAGAGACCATCACCTACCTCTCTATAACCTCCCTTCAGGTAGTTGTAGGTGGTGATAAGGTCTTCCCTCAGCCTCCTCTTCTCTAGGCTAAACAGCCCCGGCTCCCTCAACCGCTCGTCATCGATTTGCCCTCCAGCCCCTTCACCAGCCTGGCTGCCCTTCTCTGGACTCGCTCCAGGACCTCCATGTCCTTCTTGTGGTGAGGAGCCCAGAACTGGACACAGTACTCGAGGTGTGGCCTCACCAATGCCGAGTACAGGGGCACAATCACCTCCCCAGACCTACTGGCCACACTGTTTTTGATACAAGCCAAGATGCCATTGGCCTTCTTGGCCGCCTGAGCACACTGCTGACTCATATTCAGTCTGCAGTCAACCAACACCCCCAGATCCTTCTCTGCCTGACAGCTCTCCAGCCAGTCTCCCCGAAGCCTGTAGCGCTGCATGGGGTTGTTATGTCCCATGTGCAGCACTCTACACTTGGCCTTGTTAAACTTCATCCCATTGGTCTCAGCCCATCGGTCCAGTCTGTTCAGATCCCTCTGAAGAGCCTCCCTGCTCTCAGGCAGATCAACACTTCCTCCTAGTTTAGTGTCATCTGCAAACTTACTGAGGGAGCATTCAATCCCTTCGTCGAGATCATTGACAAAGATGTTGAACAGGACTGGACCCAGGACTGAGCCCTGGGGGACGCCACTCGTGACCGGCCTCCAGCTGGATTTTGTTCCATTCACCACCACCCTCTGGGCTCGGCCATCCAACCAGTTTTTAACCCAGCTGAGGGTCCACCTGTCCAGGCCAGTGGCAGCCAGTTTCTCAGTCAGAATTCTGTGAGAAACTGTGTCAAAGGCTTTACCAAAGTCCAGGTAGATCACATCCACAGCCTTCCCCTCGTCCATTAAGCGGGTCACCTTGTCATAGAAGGTGATCAGGTTAGTTTGACAGGATCTACCTTTTGTAAACCCATGTTGACTAGGCCTGATCCCCTGGCCATCGTGCATGTGCTGCATGATAGCTCCCAAGATGACCCTCTCCATGATCTTCCCTGGGACTGAGGTTAGACTGACAGGCCTGCAGTTCCCTGGATCCTCCTTCCGACCCTTCTTGTATATGGGTGTAACATCTGCCAGCCTCCAGTCGACTGGAACTTCCCCAGTCTGCCAGGATTGCTGATAGATGATGGAAAGGGGTTTGGCAAGAACATCTGACAGCTCCCTCAGTACCCTGGGGTGAATCCCATCTGGCCCCATTGACTTGTGGGTATCTAACTGGCCAAGTAGGTTGCTAATCATTTCCTCCTGAACCATGGGAACTTTGTTATTCTTCCCCTCCCTGTCAGCCAGTTCTGGAGGATGAGTACTCAGGGAATATCCTTCATTACTGTTAAAGACTGAGGCAAAGAAGGAATTAAGGACCTCAGCCTTGTCCTCATCCCTTGTCACTAATGTGCCATCAGCATCCAATAAGGGCTGGAGATTCTCCTTGACCCTCCTTTTACTATTAATATACCTATAGAAGGACTTTTTATTATCTTTTACAGAACTGGCCAGCCTGAGTTCCAGATCAGCTTTAGCCCTTCTGACTTTCTCCCTACATGATCTCACTAATTTCCTATAATCATCCCAAGACACCTGCCCCTTCTTCCAAAGCTCATATTTTTCCTTCTTTTCCCGTATATCAGCCTGAATCTCTCTACTCAGCCAGGCTGGCTTCCTAGCTCGCCGACCCCTCTTCTGTCCGACTGGGACAGCCTGTTCTTGTGCCGCCAAGATTACCTTCTTGAGGAGCAACCAACCCTCTTGGGCTCCTTTGCCCTCAAGGGCTGCCTCCCATGGAATCATATCGAGCAGCTTTCTGAACAGTCCAAAGTCAGCCCTAGGGAAGTCTAAGGTGCTTGTTCTGCTGTCTCCCTTCCTTACTTCTCCCAGTACTAAGAATTCTATAAGCTCATGATCACTATGCCCCAGGCGTCCTCCAACCTTCACATCCCCCACCAGGTCTTCTCTATTGACAAGCAACAAATCCAGCAGGGCACCTTCCCTTGTGGGTTCATTCACCAGCTGGGTCAGGAAGTTGTCTTCCAAACCCTCCAGGAACCTGCTAGACTGTTTCCTCCCTGCTGTATTGTGCCTCCAGGAGACAGCCAGTAAGTTGAAGTCCCCAGTAAGGACGAGGGCTGGTGATCGTGAGACTTCACCCAGTTGTTTTTAAAAACACCTCATCAGCTTCCTCCTCCTGGTCAGGTGGTCTATAGCAGACTCCCATCACTATATCTTGCTGATTTTATTCTCTGATTTTCACCCAGAGACACTCGACCCTGTCTTCATCATACTCCAGCTCTAGGCTGTCAATGCATTCTCTGACATACAGGGCTACCCCACCTCCTCTCCTACCCAGCCTGTCACACCTGTATAGTTCATCTAGTTTATAGAAGGGCCACCAGTGATTGCAATACTTGATTAATGTCTTGTTGACATTCCGACCCGGCAATTCCCCTGTATTTTTCCAGTGTGCTAGGATACATCCTAGGGGCTTTGCCCTCCTCCCATTTCAACTTTACACAATACAACCCACAGAGATCTTTTTAGAAAAACACAAAATGCTACTAACAATTAAATTTGAAAATACAATTACAATGAACAAGTTAAAATTCCAAAACATTCACTTCACCCGTCTCCAGCCGTAGCCCTCTCGGGATAACAGAACCAGGGATCAGCACTCCACACTCACTTCTGCAGCTCTGCTGTGTCTCGGTCACTCACCACTCCCACCACAGTTAACTCGATTCACTCACACAAACAGTTCGTCAAATCTAAATTGATTTTCAGTACTCAATTCCTTATATCAATATCCAAGGCCAATATCAATAAATCAGAGCAGTGGCTCCCTGTCAGGGAATCGAGCCCCAGTCTCTCATGTGACAGGCAGGACTTCTACAACTATACCAATGGAGTAGTACTGCAGTAGTATTGCAGAAGTAAGTAGTGCAACCTGTGCCCGTACCAACGTACCAACCACCAAATTGTATACCCTCAGGCACCGGTAACCTGGTATACACACCCTGTGTAGGACATCTCCTGAGGCTTACGGGAATGCCTCAAATGAGTGGTCCCAAGCGTCAAAACAAACCAAATACAAAAGTGCTCCACTACACAATGTGTGTGCACCAACAAAACGTGCACAACCAAAAAGTTGTGTGTTATTCTAACATAAAGAACACCTTATTCCTTTAGATGGTCTTTGTGTGCTCCCACAGTGACCCAACTGAGGCAAGGAGTCCCTCGGGGAAATCTGGGGGTACCCCAGGGAGTCCTGTTCTTAACGGGTCCTGCAGCCAAGTAAAGAGAGGGTGCCACCTGGAGTGCCAGAACTGATACCGTGAACAGACAAAAATCAAAACTTGATAGTCTTGGTGACTATTAAGTAGGTGTTCTTTATTGCAGTGCTGGGCAGCACAGGGGATTCCTCCTCCTAATGTGCATGCTGAGCAAGTTAATTACACAGCTTATATGCAGGTTACACATACACATATTCAAGACCTCTCAGAGAAATTATTAACATATTCATTACTTTTCTGAGAACTCATTGTCATAGGTTTCCACCCTTTCCTGCATGCATTCTACAGTCTTTAGGTGGTCTTCAAGGACCCTGGTGGTTGTTTTACTTCATCTACTCATCTTCATCACTTTCTTTTGCCATGAACTCTAGCCCTTATCTTCCTCTTCTTGTTTACCAGAGCCACAGGACTGATTTTTGGGCCACTTGTAGCCTTGAGTTTTCTTGTTCTTGGAGATAGTCCTGCTGGAAAGCTTACACTGTGCTGGTACACACATTCCACAATACCATTGCTGCAAAATATCTTACTGGTATCTACAAAACTCTAGACAGTAAGTCTCCATTAGGTTCGTTGCTGCATAATACGTTGTTGACACCCACAAAACTCCAGACACTAAGTCCCCATTAGATTCAACCCTCTTTTCAAAAGCCATTTGAGGAGGCAAGGAGCAGAATCTAGGATTCTCTAGGTCTCAGGAGAAGGGTTATATCAGCCTTTTATTTCTCTAACATGAACATGAACCTCACTTTGCCATCTTAGTAGTTAGGGTTTCAGAGGAGCTGGAGAGAACCCCATCTGAGCTGTACGTCCACCCTGGGGGACATTGTTGACATCTACACTTTGTGAAAGAATGAAATAAGAGAGGAAGATTCAAGGTTACAGCATCCAGACACAGAGAAAGGAATTAACTATGACAGGTTTTTTACATTTTCTTTTAAGATACAGCTACTTACAGCACTTCTCTAAGTTATTCCCACAGCAAGCACCAAATTCTTACTGACCTTGACAAGGGTAAAGAAATGCCATGCATCGTGACCCATCCTAGTTGTCCTGGCCCCTTACAGAGAGTGGCTGTTAAGCAGGAGGCAGCTTGAAGCATCTGCCTCCCTTCCCAACTCTGCCTTCCAGGGGAAAGGTGTTCCCTGCAGACACCCCAGTGCAAATTCCCCTCTCCAGCAACACTAAATGGGTACAAAGCTCCAGGTTGCTGGCAAATAAAAGGACAAGCGCTGAAACTAAGACCCTGTAGTTTCAGTTTCATCTGCAGATGCTCAGCACCCCTTAGAAGCAAACTTGGGGTAACCAAAGACAGTTTCTTGGGGTAGACCAAGTGGTCTGTTGGCTGGTTTCTCAGAGAGATGTGAGGAATTTCTGATCCACTCCTGAAGAAATTCAGAAGCAACAGGAGAAAAATGTGGTATCTTTCTCCTCCTGGGATACTTAATGAGTTGGTTATTTTTAAGTAGTGCATTTTGATTGAGAAACAAATTTATTCACAAGACACGTAGGTAGACAGCAGTAGAAGACAAGAGCCAGAGAAGAGCAGAGAATAGCTGTCTTCTCTGTGAGTCTTCCCTGGTGAGGATCAGAGGCCAGGGCAGCATTTCTCTGTTCTGCTTGCTGGAGCCCATCCAACTCAATACACCAAGGCAGTTGACAGCATTTTATAATCTCTTGTAACTCAGGACTGGTTTTCAGCATACAAAACTTTAAGCACAGTTCTACCCTCTTTTGGAGCTTGGGGAGGGGAGGAAGTGGAAGGAGGGGACGGAATAGGAAAAAAATGGTGGGTGTAGGAGCTCACAAATGCATAATAAAATTACAAAGCAAATACAGGAATTGTACAAGGTGAAGCTAACTCCCCACAGTAACTAATATTCATCTCAACCAGGCCTCATCCCCAGAAATACGGATGTTGCTGGACAGATTTACCAGTCATGTCACCTGTAGCAGTCTTGGTTTTTCAGAGCTTGTGACCTTTGGCAAATCGTCTCTTTTGTGAGCCATTCTGGATATAAAATAAACATACATGTCACAAGTACATAAGTGCTTTTGGATAACCAAGTAAGGAAATTTCTATAAAAGCAAAACATGCTTCATACAACTTTTTGTTTATAAAATTCCCTGAATATTCAAAGCATTATATACAATATTTTCAATGGTTACAATAGGTTTATGTTTCATTCTATATAAAAGTCACCATCATAGTCACCAGTGTGTTACCTAAAGGTTTTTTCCACAGCACGTTATAGCATTATGACTACTTTTCTCATACATGGGGCTTACCTTTTTGGTGTTTTCCTTGGGGAGAAAAGCAGATGAGGCAGAGAAACTTATTTTAAAAAAGTGTTTTGTGGCATTTGTTTGGTTTTTTTTAATAGATACCTCTGTGATATCTCTGAGGCAGAAAAGGCAGCTGTAAAATGGGACTTTTCCATTAGAAAATTGAAGGCAACAAGGTCTGTGGTGCACCTCTGGCCCTTTGGGAGTTTCTTCAATGGTCTCAGAGTGGTTTTTGGTCAGTTCTGCTCAGATAAACTTTGTCCTTATCATAAAAAGTGGTGAACCAGAGGAGGAAGGCTGGCAACATCCATCTGCATACCTGCACAAGCCTGTAAGCAGCCTCCTGCATATCCTTAGCCTTGAGTCATAACGCACATCAATAGTAAGGGCTGAAAAAATGAAATTGCCTCAAATATCTATGAGAAGTTACTTCAGATGTGGGAGGAAAGGTCTGATGGTCTCCCTATTGCTTCACAGGTGAGAAAATGTGTTCTGCATGTAGAGGTGCCAAAGTGCTGCACACTTTGTGCCTAATTATATTTTTGCTGCCAACCAGCTAAGATGTGTTATCCAAGCCACACTGCTTACTCTCAAGGGTAGGCTGGAGTCTGTAATCCACCCAGAAGTGAAAGAAACAGTTAATCACAGGAACTGCTACCCAAATCAATGAGAAATGCAGTAACCAGCAACTGCAACTGGCCCCAGGGAGGGCCAGCATTACAGGGATGTCCAGCTGCCTGGGACCTATGCTGGTTACAAAGACCTCAGTGTGAATATCTGAGGTGACCCACTGACACAGGCTGATCCAGAAATTGACTGGGAAAGTCCTATAGAAAAGATTTTTTTTTTTCATTTGTTTTCTTGCTTCAGAAGCCTTGTCAATACTTATGCTAAAATATGTACTTTCCTGACAACTTATCAATGAGCTTTGTTATCAAACTTGTTGCCTGTGACAGTCTGTAAATGAGCAAAAATCCTGTTTGTTTTGGCTGTTTGCTCTAGTCAAAAGAAAGAATAAAGTGGAAATTTTCTTTCCTGACATGACTTTCCTGGATTTGATACCTCACAAGAAGGTATGCAAGGCAATGCTGCCTTCCCTTGTCTCAGCTGAGTCTGTAGTGTGCGAAGACCCTGCAAGGGAGCTTGGAACAGTTTTGGGGTATAATTCAAACATGTTCAGGTAAGGCAAGCTATGCTAATGCCTCTGTTTCTATTATCCTGTTTCATACTCACACGTTGAAGCATTTTGTGAGCTGTCATTTGTCCCAGATCAGTTGGACAGCCTCTGCAGCGTTAGCAGCGATGTCTCAGGCTGATGGTGCTGCAGTGATGTCTCTGGCTGATAGCCATGACTTGTTTTGAGGCCGTGTTGTGGTTTAACCCATCAGGCAGCTAAATCAACCACACAGCCGTTCACTCATTCCTTTCAGCCCCACCTAATCAGGAATCAGGGGAATCAGGAAAAAAAGCTTTAAACTTGTGGGTTGAGATAAAGACAGTTTAACAGAAAATAATAATAATCATAGAATGAGAGAATCACAGAACTTTTAAGGTTGGAAAAGACATCTAAGGTAATAAAGTCCAATGATCTGTCCAATATCACCATGTCAACTAAACCATGGAGTGCCACATCTACATTTTTTTTTAACACCTCCAGGGATGGTGACTCCACCACCATTCTGGGCAGCCTGTTCCACTGCCGGACTACTCTTTCAGGGAAGTTTTTCCTAATATCCAACCTAAACCTCTCCTGACACAACATTTCCTAATAATAATAATTATATTATTAATGATAATAATAACTGAATATACAGAACAAGGGATGCACAGCACAGTTGTGATACACAGCACAATTGCCCACCGCCTGCAGACCACTAATGCCCAGCTAGTTCCGGACCTGTGATACAAAGCCCTTTCCCTAAGTTATATAATAAGCATGATGTCATATGGTATGGAATATCCCTTTCAACCAGTTGGGGTCAGCTGTCCCATCTGTGTCACCTCCCAGCTCCTTGTGCATTCCTAGCCTCCTCACTGGTGGGGCAGTTTGAGAAGCTGAAAAGTCCTTGACTGTAAACATTGCTTACAACAATCAAAATATCCATGTGTCCTCAACATTATTCTCATCCTAAATCCAAAACACATCACTGTACTGGCTACTAGGAAGAAAATTAACTCTATCCCAGCAAAAATTAGGACAGACAAAATATTGAAAGCTGGGCAGGTGGATCCACAGTCTGCTGCAGCTCAAGAGCTATCTGCTGCCTGACAGCAGCAGAACTATCCAGGGAGCAGATTACATTTCTAATACCAGCTCAGTTTGCTTAAACAAAAGCATTTCAGAGTATATAAATATATTCTCAAACCATATAGTAGGTGTACGTAGGGAACTTTATTTCCATTGTGGTTTAGCCCCAGCTGACAAGTAAATGCCACATGGCTGCTGGCTCATTCTTCCTCCCCACCAGCTGGGATGGGGAGGAGAATCGTAAGAAAAAGGTGAAATTTGTGGGATGGGATAAGAACAGTTCACCAGGACAGCAAAGGAATAAGAAAATAACAACACTGCTAATATAAGAATGTACAGAACAGGTGATACACAATGCAATTTGCTCACTGCCTTGAACCTGATGCCCAGCCCATCTTGGAGCAGAGATCCCTTCTCCCCAGCCAGCTCCCCCTTCATATACTGAGCATGACATCATGTGATATCAAATATCCCTTTGGTTGGTTTGGATCAGCTGTTCTGGCTGTGTTCCCTCCAACTTCTTGTGAAAATTAAGTCTATCCCAGCCAAAAGCCAGGACAACTCCCTTTAGTGATAAATAAAGCTACTTAGTCTCACATCATGGATTTAGTCTGGCCATGTCTTCATCTGAGCTAGGAAGGCCAACAATGTCCAGAACTGCAACTAGCAAAATCTGTATTTTATCAGAACTACAGTTAAATTTATATAAAATAGTTGCATTTGCAGGAAGTCCAGTTCTTGGAGCACCAGTATCTCTGCACAGCTGACAGTGTTTAGAAACTATAACTAAACTCATGTTTAGAAACTATAACTAAGGCCAGATGTGACATATAAAGAGATTTTCAGAACTTGGGCATAAAAAGGCCTGGAGGAACGTGACAGCCACGGTTGTATCATATGACATAAGGAGTATCCTGTAGCCAGTAGTTCTAAAAAAATGATGCCAAAATATTATGGCTGTCACAGTTACTTGAGGAATATTTGGAGAAACCATCTGTTTACTGGAGTTTTTTTGAGGAAGTGGGATTTTTCCTTATGTGTCCCTTGAAGACATAACATCAAGGCACAAAAGTAGATTACTGTGGTGGGATCTCTAACTCACTGCAGAAAAGCAAAATTGTGTTGTTTAGTCTGATGAAGAGGTCATGCCCCCCAATTAAAAAAAGATACTCTGGTCACTCTAGTGCTGTAACTCTCTAATGACCCCTCTAAATCCTCCTTGCACCCCAGTTAATCCAGACAGGCCATTCTCTCTTTTTTTTTTTTTTTTCAGAGAATAAGCTAATTAACAACAAAACAAATCTTACAATTAACCAGATGCAGGAAGAGCTGGGAAAAATTCCATGCAAGGTAATTAATGTTCTCATGCTGCAATTTACAAGTTTCAAAGAGAGGATGTTTTGGTTTGGTTTGGAAAACCAAAGACATTTGCTTCATACAAACGTATCCCAAATGTCATTTTAGTGAAATAAATGGTCAAAGAGGTCAGTCAGGTGTACAGAACCCTGAATACCTTAGTGCCATGTTTGTTACCATTTCTCGTTACCAAATGCTATTTGCTTTTCTTTCCAGAATTGACTGCACTGACGAGCAACTCCTCTGGGAAGTTATTTCTATGCAGGGCTGTGCTCCCACCACTGCAGTGGAGCGGATCCAGGTCTGGCAGAATGAGATGGCCCTGGGAAGGGGTTCAGAGGGTGGCTCAGTGGACAGAAAGGTAGAGGGCGAAGGACACCTTGCCTGCAACAGCTTCTACCCACTGCACCATTTGAACACAGTATCATCATGAGGGATTCATCCCTGACATCATGAGGGATTCCAATAGGGGATATATTTTTGGGACATTTTACTTGCCTAAGCTCATGGTGGCCTGGAGACCTTCTAGATCACTGGTGTATACTCTTATGTTCCTTAACACACCACTTCCAAATTAGGCCATGACTTGATAGTGTGCATAGTCTTTCATCCCAAGAGCTGAGTGCTTTATACATCCAGATAACAAATTTCCAAAACATTCTTACAGATATTTATTCTACTAAAGTGCTAAATGGCAGTGGAAACTTCCATGGGATTGTATATATCAATTCAGGCGAATGACAGGAATAAAACAAACACGTCCTTATATATGGCCTTTGCAATCCCAGTGGTCAATGCTTTCACACATGTCAGATCACAGCACGCGTATTTAGTTGGGAAATAGGAATAAAAGCAGCCATTAACTATTACAGTACATTTTTGATAACAAGAATTTCTGTTTATCCATGTTTGTTACTCACATTTAACTGCTATAGCAACAGGCGTTTTATAAATGAACAAAGTTACAAAAAGAAGCATTGCTGGTTTGACTGCAGCTGTACAGAAGTAAAGACCATTCCTGCACTCTAGTGCTGGATCTTTTTTCCTAAGTGGAACTGTGGAGAGTTTTCATTCACAGTTTATTTATCTTAGGATGAATTGTTTAATTTATGATATTTTGGATAAGACTTTATTAAATGACATAGTACTTGCTCCTCTGGTATGCAAGAGAATGTGTGTTCATGACGGTATTTGAATTACTTCATTGTATTTCCACACTTAAATGTAAGCAAGTGATGGGCCAGAATCATGACATATATGTGCTGTGAATTGTCTATATTTGGATCTGCACTTTTGGTGGACAGGATGAGTAACAACGAGCATAAACTGAGGGAGTGGGAGACTTAGGTGGGACCATAGGAAAAAATTTCTATTGATTTGGATTTGATTGCCTTGATTTCTGATACAACAGGCAGGGGATTGGCTTGGCAGGGGAGGGGGACACGGGGGACGGGGAGGGAGGATTTGTGAAGTTGCATCTGGGCCTATAAACTAAATAGTTCTGGAACACAGGTCTAAGAACCTGCACATTTAAAAGATTTTCCACATTGTTTAACTGATATAGTTCATGCTGGAATAGCTCATCCAGAACCCAGAGCACTCTCTTAAATAACACTTCTAAATAACATGAGACATATATACCCCTCAGTGCAGGATAGATGAGGTCACATTTAGGACAGGAAGTTTATTTTTACAGAGACAAGGAGTTCTGTATTTCTGTCCTAAGAAACCTGCTTTGGCAGAGAGGTTGGACTCAATGATCTCTTGAGGTCCCTTCCAACCCCTACAATTCTGTGATTCTGTCATTGCTGGAGAGCAGACTCCTTGCTGGCCTTATTAGCACGTTCTTGTCTGTCTTACCAGCACAGATACTGACAGAGGTTTCATTCCTACTCTGCTTTCCTCAGCCTTGCAATCTGGCCTTTTACAAAATGAAGACATTTATGAAATGTGGGTATTAAGCTCTCAGCAATGTTCAGAGTCTGTTTTGGTTCAGCCTCTATTGTTTGTCTCTCCTCTGAACTTATCTTCACAGCACTGGTTTCACTGATACATCACTCCTGAATTCAGTGATTATCCTAATTTACACTCACCAGGACTCAGAAGACAGCTTCGTTACGGGGAAAACTTGTTATGTTGTTTTCTTTACGTACATTGTGAAAGTTAGGAATGAACAGCTTTATGAATTAGACATGGAGACAAAAAATACAGAACTAGGCTATTAACAGCAAAGTATTGTATTTCTGGAAGCTGTACAGAACAACTTTAACTTTACAAGAAACGTGGATGTTTTCCAGTCTCTCTTGGTTTAATTTGTGTAGTCAGCTTTTAAAACTTGTGCATCTCAGGGCATGTGGATAATACAACTTCTCACCCAACACAAATCTTGCTTCTATTGAGTGCATGAAGAACTACCTGCAATGATGCTGGGATTAGCATCCCTGGGCTACAGAGAGGCTTTACAAGCCAAGTAAGTGATTCTGAGCCCTGTGGCCCAAATGTGTTCAGAAATTATCCAGAGTAGAGGTGTCCATGATCAGTAACTAAGAGCTTAGACAGGAGGCATCCATTGTTCAACTGGACTAACTGCTGTTACTGGATTCATAGAGGAAGAAAGGTATGTATGAGGCAAGTGTGGTACAGCTGTTTAACCTGTTGGCCATGTTATAGGTGAATTTGTCAATTAAGTCTGACAGACTTCCTCTATGGTAATCCTCTTTCCCAAGAATGGGACTTCAGTAGCTGTTTGGAGGTTTCAGACAGATCCATGATAGGACTTTACCCATCTTGTGAGAGAGAAGCTCTCCACAGCTTTGAATCCAAAATAAGTGCTTTGAACTTGATGCTTTTTCTTGGATAAACTGTAGATTTTCTTCCTTTGATTTTGAAGGACAACCTGGGAGAGAGTTATGAGGTCATGGCACCCAAGATGGCCAGCTGCTGAAGTGACCTTTAGGGAAATTCCTTGCTGCTGTGGAAAGACAAAAAGGGTAAGAAGCTGTACTAGCACTGTTTCATATGAGTAAAAATAATTCCACATTAATGGACATTTTGAGATAGATCCATGAGCCAGCCTCAAAGAGAAGCTGAAAGACAGTATCATGGCAGGCCAGTTCTTAGAGCTACCGACATTAGGAAGGAAGTAGCACCATCCTTGTTTGCACTCCAAAGACGTTTTGGACTTCACCTTTCCTGAAAAACACATTAGCCAGAGGAGAATCCCAAAAAGAAGCAGGACAATGAAGGGTATTCTGTCATGCTCTTCAGACTGATAAATTGTGTGTGCCTGACAGACCCTGTAATCCTCTGAAAATACTGATAGTACTAAGCAGATACGTTTTTTCTGCAGAAGGTATATGATCTTGCTGCTTTTGTGACCTAAGGAAGGCCCAGTGTCTGATAAGTAATCTTGCTATCTACAAGTATATGGAAAACTTCATCCAGTCAATAACTGTAAACTTTCTTTTCTCTCAGCAGGCATTTCTTCCCTTGTGGTTTGGGCCACTGGAAATCCTGGGGAATCCCTAAGAAGTAGATGCAGGCAAATATTATCATTACAGAGGTGGAAAATACAGTCTAGCACACTGAATGCATCCAGCTTATAACAGTAGGGAAGTAGAAACTACCAGCTCTTCTTCAGTCCTGAAGGATTTTATTTTGATCATTCTGAAACTCTGTCCTAATTTGGATGAACACAAGCAGTCACAGTAATTCGATGTATGCATCTATAAGCTAGCAGGTGAACAGTGAATAAACTTTTAATGTAATGGGCTCCATGCCCATCAACCATTTCATCTGGTTTCTTCTTTGCACAGAAGTAGCTATAAGCAGTTGTAACATAGGTCAGAAAAAAAATGCCCCTCTTACATGGGCCTTGTTACCTCATTAGCAGGCTCTGCAATTATCCACTGTATAGGTCTTTTCAGTCAGGCCAAGATGCAGGATAGCCAGGAGCCTGTGATTCTTCTCTTGCACCTTCTCCGGTGGTATGTCCAGTTTCTACTATGCACATGATAAAGGAATAGTATCATCAGCAATAATAAGGATGCAGCAGAGAAGGCAAGCTGTCCTTCCTACCTGTGTCTCAACTCATGGAAGATGTGAAGAGGGAGCAGGGAGGAGAGACAAGCCTGTAAGGGGTGCAGAAATTTACCTGCCGTAGCAAGCATGCTGCTGGCCTATTGGTTCTCCTGTGTCAGCCCTTCTCAGTCCCTTGAGATGCACTGCTTCTGGGGCCTAACCCACATGAAAATACAGGAGTATTATATTTATTCTGTACACTAAGACTCTTGGGTTTGAGGTAGTAAAAGGTGGGACTACATGAGACAAGTACTAAGGATATATGGTTCTCAAATTTGTTGCCTGGCTCAGGATGGGTCCTAAAAATCAGACCCTCACCATCAGAGATAGCCCCAGCCTCCGTGCTGGGGCTGCTTTGGAATGGCTGGTGTCAGGGAGGGTGTCACTGTGGGGTTACACTTCTTCTTATGCGCCCCCTGCTCACCATAGCGGGGGGCATTTTGATGACAGTCTGGAGGACCTTTTGGTGGCAGGGGAGCTTGGCTGGGGAGGGAGAACAGAGAGAGGGACCATCCAGAAGAGCAAGGAAAGATTAGGTCCTGCATTTTGTGAACTTTGAGACTTACACAGAGAATTTCCCAGATGAGAAAATTAGATAGGCTTTTTGAGGCAGCTTGTGAAGCTGTGAAGTATGGCAAAAAAACTTGTCTTTTAAAAACATGTTCCTTTCTTAAATCAGAGAATCTTTTTATATTTTTTTTTAAGTAGTGCTGAAGCTTCCCACGAATGGCAGATCTTGTACCCTGGGATTTCCCTACTCCCCTTCTCTTGAACTCTCTGTCAGGATGGATGTAAACAATAGCTTCACTGTTTCACAGCAGAAAAACAGAGGTTTGGGTTCTAACAACCCACAGATAACTAACATCCATTTCTTAATAGTATATGGGAAGAATTACATTTCTCTTCCAATCCAGGTTTTCATTAAGGCATTTTCTATTTCTTGAAGTTCAGAAATAACAATTAGCAAAGAAGCCTTTAATCCAAACAAAGGAATTGGATTCAGATATTGTTGGGGTTTTTTAGCATGGGAGAAGAACAGATGGCTTGTGGGAACAATTCATTATTCTGTAACATTATCTCTTTAAGTGAATCTTTCTTTAGTATGCATGAAAACTGCTAGATTGCTAACTCTGGGAACATCCTGTGTTTACACACACCATGGTCATGGTCAAAGCAAATTCGCTGGCTCAGTCTTATTCTGCACCATAATTGGTATTGACAGCACTGAACAGGGCTTGGGACTTCCACTTAAAAAGAAATTGCAATGGTTTGAAATTTCATTCCATACCCAATAAATGCATTTACAAAAGAAAATTCTTGCAAATCAGGATGGTTTTGTTTTAATTTGGAGAAGCACTGATATAGAGTGTCAGACATGAAAAAATCTTCTTGGGACAGCAATAGCTGCTGACTGAGATTAGCATAGATAATATGGACAAAACTGTAATTGGCAGGATGCTAATTTCATTCAGCAGGCACCAGAGCACCCAGGAGCATCCTGGGTTCAATCATCTTTTAATAAACTGAAGGTGGTTATCAGAAGAGACTTCCTACTCCTTAAAGCAGTAGGACTGTGGAACAGTCTTCGCATGGGAATAGTGGGAGGGGGAAAAAAGCAAACTATTTTGAGGGTGAACTAGTACATATCAAGCCTTCTCATCTTAGTACATCAGGAAAATTTCTGTGTGTTTTCAGACCTGGATGTCTAAACCTGCTAAAGAATTAAAGAGAAAACTCAAGAGCCATACAGACCCAGAGCAATCTTTAATTAGCTGAATTCGTTGACTGCAGCCTGTAATTTCTGACAGAGAAGAACTGCACAAGTACGCTTGTGTGGTGTCAAAGGAGTCAAACAGGAACTCCCATCTGTTTCTATCTGCAGCTGTGATGCTAAACTTACCTGCAAACTAATATTTCTTTTCCAGTTTAAATGTAATTTCACTACCCTTTAGTCTTCATCTTAAAAGCTCATGGGATGGCTTGTTTAGGACGGAGAACAAAACTGCTCTATAATCAGCTGCTTGGTGGGGAATGCCAAATATTCAAGAGGACACTTCTATCAAATTAAAATAAAAAGAGATTAAAAACAATCTAGTGGAAGTTATTTAAACCAACAACAACAAAAAAAGTCTTTGGAATGGCAAACTAAGAGGAATAAGGTAAAACTTCCAGATTAGCCATTAAAATTCATTCCCTCCCACTACCCTGGAGTTTCTAAAACTTATAAAGAAAATATATGCTGAAAGATGAAAGGGAGAAAAAAATAGAATAATAAACTTCAATTGCACATAAAAGGAATAGGTGGGAGTATGGGAACATATTTGTAACTATTTTCTTATCGCTAAGTAGGGCAAAATGACTCCAGAAAGGCATGGGATTATTTAAACCACACTCATATTTTGTTGATTTTTCAATATACAATTTTTCTTAAAGAGAAAAATGTCAAGACAGATTGATTCAGGGTATTAATAAGAAAGCCAGTTGTTTTTATATTATTGATTTGCTTTTGAATTGGTAACTGGTTTGGGTTAACATAGGATTCATGTACTTAAATTATATATATTTGAAGTGATAACTTTAGACCTCCAGGCCAGGTTGGATGGGGCCCTGGGCAACCTAGTGTAGATCCAGGCCTGGAGGCTGGTGGCCCTGCCTGTGGCAGGGAGGTCGGAACTCTGTGATCCTTGGGGTCCCTTCCAACCCAGACCATTCTATGATTCTATGATTCTATATCCAGTGGACAGAAAGGACACTTGTGGAGTGCAATTTATTGCACCCTTATGTAGACCTCTGAAAAAGGTTGATGAACTGCACTCTCAAATTGCCAGATTCTTTCAGGGACTTTAAGCATCGCTGAGCACAACCAGTGATGATGTAGACGTCTAGTGTGCAGAAATCTCACTTTAGTCAAGATGAGTCATTCTTAGGGCATGAATCAACAGCCTATACTCAGGTATGCAGTGCCATTGGAGAGGGTACCGACAATGTCCCTGTCATAGTACAGATAAGACATTGGACCTATGGGAGGCCCATGCTCTTCTCTAGCAGCAACTGTAGACTAGTAGGACACCCTACAGTGTCTGTAGTATAGTTGCACTATATGTGTATGTGGAGAGAACTGAATTGAGCCATTGTCATTGCCCTTTACAATCTCCTTGATATATTACCATAATGAAAGGATGTAGCAGCTATTTACACAGGCTGGGAAACAGACATCTAATTTAAATGCCTTCATTCCAGCAGTCTGTATTTCCTTCTGGAGGTCCTCAAAGGCACTTGCTTTTCTCTATTGGTTATAAAGTGAATCTTGGCAATTGCTTTTGGAATGATGCTCCATTAGATGCCAAGAGCTGAGCATAATTCACGTACCTAAATGGACAGGATTCTAATTCATGCACCTGTTTTTTAAAGTGACTTAATGCTTCATGTGATTTTGGTATTGCCAAGAAAAGTGTTCCTTACTCATATTCCTGGTGAGGGTAATAGCACTCAGCGAATACCAGATCTCTGTGTGTTGGACACTCGGAATCGCAGTTGCATTTCAAAACCATGATGCTGCATTGACCCAAAAGCAGAAATTCCCATCCTTCTTTGAGGGTTTTTTTTTTGGTTTTTTGTCAGTTAAGAAAGGAAGGACAGCCCTTCAGGCAGGGAGTGAGTCGGGACTTGGTGACCCAGGGTGCCAGGCCCTGCTTGTGTCCAGATAGGTCACTTGTGACATGATGCAAATCCCCCTGAGGTCTTCAATATAAACATTGACATCTCGGTGGGTCACCTACCTTCCTCTTATGGTTGTTTTTAGAAGAGCAGGGTGCATCTAAGATCCAGTTCCTCTCATCTTAATGTAGACAGACCTAAGGATTCATTCCCTAAAAGTGCCTGTCCTCTCATTGACCACAAAAGGAACCACAGCCGACACTCTCAGATGGAGGTGTCTTCTAAAGATAGACTTCTAAAGAATTCTCTGATTTTAGGGGGTTTGGGGGCCTCTTTGTCTACGCTTCATTAAGCATATACCAGTTGGAGGAAGCAGCGTGTCCCTGTTTCACATAATGCTCTTGGGACTTAGTGACCTGAGGTACACAGAAACTGCAGTAATGAAGTACCTACTAAAATACATAATTTCAACCTGCTAGAGTTGAGAAAATTGCACTGTTTTTTCAAACCGTCCCCTATCCCCATAGACCATTTATTAAGCTTCTCTTCAGCTCACTACC
Organism: Porphyrio hochstetteri; assembly: GCA_020800305.1. Taxonomy (NCBI): domain Eukaryota; kingdom Metazoa; phylum Chordata; class Aves; order Gruiformes; family Rallidae; genus Porphyrio; species Porphyrio hochstetteri. The sequence goes on from CM036907.1 coordinate 110,601,567, forward strand.
CTTTTTTAAAACCCAGTTGTCTAACAATGGATCTGCTGGGAACCACAGCAGATAAATCACAAAATTCAATATAGATACAAAAGGAAGAGCTGGCTGACATTTAGAGAGACTGACCTTTCAACAGACAAACCGGTCTGTGATTGAAACGCTGCCTCATTCAAAGTTTTAAGAGGGTTATTCCACATAATAAATAATGTAAAATGGAAAAGGCGTTTGGAAAGCATAAAGAGTAAGGTCCTTTCACCTTGCCTGGTACCCAAGCACAGGCTCAGTTCTATACCATTCAGTACTTCTGCATGATTTTACTCAAATATACATCTTGGGGGGAGGAAAATTAAAAATTAAATTTTATTGGTGACAGAACATTTAAGCATTTCAGCAAAGTCACTATAACAAGTTAGATAAGTGATTTTTTGGCTTTCTTTGTTTTCCTTAATTATCCCTTTTTGGTTGTTTATATCATCTGGTTTATCTTTGTCTCTTCTTCAAAAGTCATTTGATATAACCATTTATAGAAACCCTTTTAAAGCATTGTTTTGCCCAGCCAGAATCAACAGCTTTGTTACTATAGGCTTGTGTTATCCTCTTCTTATAGAATAGCGTTAGAAAGGGTTTTTCAGAAAACTGTTTGAAACCAGAGATAATATCTCTGTATAGAGAAAACTTTTAATATTTAAAGACTGTTAACGTTTTTAAGTCAAAAACATCTTGTGTTCCTTTTGTTTTCATTTATAAATAAGTGGGTGGATCAGTCAGCTAAGCACTCCCAGCATCTTGCACAGTTCCAATTAGTTTCATTTTCAATCCAATTATAATCCCAAAGAAAATAAAAAAAAATACTAGGACAAAATGAAGTAAGAAAAATGTGCTTTAAATTAATGAGATGTGATTTTTCGGAGTTTATCTAAAAGGTCTGGTCTTAGTGAAATAATTCTCTCTAGTTGGCTTCAGGATCTCTGTTTGTGAGCTAGGAAATTAAAAGCAGTTCTGATTAAAGTTATGCCTATTAAAAATCAGCATTGGATATATTGAAAATATAAATTTTTCCAGGATCAACCAATTGCTGAAACAACTGAGGGTTTTTTAGTAATTCCAAAGTGAGTCAGAGAGAAATTCAGCTGACAAGTTCAGGAATTAAAAGCAAAGCTCTAACACTGTAAGGAACATTTTATATACATTAGCCTTCCACAGGCAGTTTCACTTAATAAAAACTTTTATAACTGCACATTTTAATAATACATAATTTCTTATAAATTGGTCTCATGTACTTACCACCCACAGAGACTCCAGTGCTAACACCAGGTTGAAGTGACTTGCTCATGTCACCCAGGAACGGATCCCAGCTCTAACCATCCTGCCACATTTTATTTTATTGTTTCTCTTTTTCATTTCAATTCAGAGGTCAAATATCTGCCCTTTTAAAAGCCACACAGTAAAAAAGGGTGACAGACACAATTGCAAACTCTGCAAGACGCTCACTGCTGAAAAAGTTGCTGTGTACATTTTGTACTTAAAAATATGTTGGGTTTTTTTTAAACTATGCTGCTTTAGAAAGGGACTAGCGATATGTAGATGAGACAAAAATGAATAGCTGTTTGAAGTACGATTTCTAGACAGAGCTCTCTGATCAGCATCTCTCTAACTCACTTTGATATAGTTTTTCGCCACTCAGCTGTGTTTGAGTTTCATGGTGTTTTTTACTTGGATTGCAGAGTTCCCTCTCGCTTCCACCGAGGGAGACTCAAGTCACAGCATTTGGGTAGTGACTTCCACCCAGCATTCAAAGACATTTGGAGACTGCACCTCTCTGGCACTGTTCAGCCTCTCTCAGTGGTCATTGAGCACTACAGTTCAGCCAAACTCAAATTTCATTGTGCAATTGCTTTACATGCAATTAGGCAGCTGGTCAAAATTGCCCTCCCGTTGGGGTATGTGCAAACTTGGCTTCCTGTTACACCGATGCAAGTTAGGGTTTCACTGCAAGTAAACATTGTTTCTGTTCATTTACATCAGCATAACTGAGAAGTGGATTTGGTCCATGTCCAAAACAATTTCACAATATCATAAAGAAGAAAAAAAATGCATTTTGTTCATGCCTTGATGATTTTCTCACTTCCTGAGTATTATATTACTGTGAATTTGAGCATAATTAAGGTTCCTGTCACTTCATCCATCGCCAGCAGAAGGGCTTTTATTCCATAATTGCTTGTTTTTCAGTGTCCATAAAAATGATTGTTTGCATTCGCATTACCGGTGCTGGAGGAGAGAGAGAGGAGCACGGGAGAGGAGGCATTCCTCTGCATCTGCACATCTGCAAGCACCTGCAATGTCAGAAGGACCATGACGAAAAGCTTAATGAATGCTAGACTTTTGAAAGAACACATCTGAAGATCTCTCTTCCTCATGGTGTTTCCTGCGCAGCTGCATTAGCCCCCATTATGTCTATAGCAGCAGGCACAGCTCTGGAGGCTGAGGCTTTGACACAGCAACAGCTGCCGAGGCATGAAAGCCAAAGAGCTTCTGAATCAGGCGTGCAGGGGAACAGAGCTATTCCTCTCCTTTTCTGTCTTTAAAAGCCACGGCAGAGTGCTTTGAGGATTGAGACTTTAAATGGCATGTGCTAGCCCTACATAAGGAGGTTTTGTGCTGCTGACTGCATTCAGGCACACTCCAAGGAGTTTATAAAAGTGGTGTCATGACCAGTGTCCAGATCTTCATGGACACTGAGGTGTCTCCCTTGTTTATATTGATAGGAGATGGATTCTGGACAATTTGGCATTTTAGCACTCTGGAAAGTTTAGATCAGCAAAATGCAGAAGCATTTCAAGGTTTCTAAAATGCTTGTACATACACTGACCAAGCAGACAACATCTGAAAGCAGCTACCAGGATAATAATTTTATCAGTCCAGGTGCCAAAACAAAACACTTAAAAGCAGTTTCTGGAGCGGTCTACCCAATTTTAAAAAGAAACAAAAAACAAAGCTAAATCAAAAATCCACCCAAGAGAAAGTTTTTCTAAATGAAATAAAAGTTAAGAGGTTTTGGCCAGGGTCAAAGAAGATGGAATGATTCCTGCAATGAAACTGTACTTTATCCTGAAGACTATGTAGTATTCCAATCGTGTATTCAACGAGATGGACAAAGGGTAATTGAGAAGACTAGGCTAAAGAGAAGCCTTTTTTTTTTAGATGAAACTTAGCAGTTTGGCTTATGTAGCCAAGCATGATGAAGGCTGGAACAAGTTATTTTCTGTGCAAGCATAGCTGGAGGGTGAACAGAGAATAAAATGTGTATATGCCAAGGATGGGCACACACAGGTCATGTATGCAGTTGGGCAGTTAGGAGACTTTCCCATCATCAGAGGAATAAGACTCTGGAAAAAAGATCCACCAGCTTTATCAAGGACAAAGTCTTCATGGGTGTTAGGATGAATGGTGCAGAGGATGTATCCAGACACGAAGGTGCAGAGGACATGAAGACATGAAGGCACAGAGGACAAAGTGTCTAGCAAACAAACTGGTCTAACTAATTAATGTATCCAGGCTTTGGAGTGTGAGGCCATGGGGATGATTTAAAAGCTTCGCTGAGGGAGAGATAGGAATCCAGGGAGACACTCAGTCACGTATAAACAAAGATCTGTGATCCACTGGCTCTATCAGAAACAGCACATGAAAGAAAGGCAATGCTTACCATGCTCTAGGAAGGCATCCACTGAGGCCAAGAGAAAAGAACGAACCCATATCATTTTGGGTGACTAGGTATTGTGTGTCTAGGGAAAATACATGGGTAGAACAAAGGTCAGAAGCACAAGACTCCAATACTGACAATCTAATTGCTAAAAATCATTTTTCAAATCAAAACAGATCATTAAATCCATGCACGGTCCTGGGGTGAGCAAATCTGTATTTCTTTTGAGCAAATAAAAAGTTCAGTGAAGAAAGCCCAAACACACGAAGTTTAGAAAGAACCACTTAAAGCCTAGATTCTCATTCCTCTCCTCTCACCTAACAAACCTCAGTCACTAACACTTTCCTGGTAAAATTCCAGCAAAGGCTGAATCTAAATTGCTGCCAGAGAGGAAATGAGAGGTATTAGGGGCTGAGTGCATAATCCCTGCATTCTGGCTCACTGCTGTGGTGTGATTTTAAAAGGTGGGGACTGGCTAGTCATTCCCAGCTAAAGGAAAAGGTTATCCAGTTCGTGCAATGGCAACTCAAGCAGTATCAGAGCTTAGAGGCAGCAACAATTTACTTTCTGTACTTAGCACTGAAAGGCTTACATTAACTTTATGGAAATAGAAGCACCGTGATTCTCTCTCCTTGCCGGGAAGTGGCTGAGAGCATTGATCGCTGCCCTCGCCAGGCTCTGTGAGCTGCTGTAGAAAGATTCAGGAGGACATAACGCCCAAGCTAAGCTGTGCAGGGATTCGTTTAGGAGATAAGATTTCCTCCTTGGCAGCTACAGTTGCAGGCATATACTATGTATTGAAGAGAAATACAGGCCATGCAGGCTCAAAAAGTTTCTGACAATGCAGGATGGAAGCTAGAAATTCTCAGAGGAAATATAACACTTGCTTGTCCTATTCCTGGTTTTTTCCCCTACAAATATGCTTTAGGGCATTGTCAGAGAAATGAGCATTTCATTCAGGGAAGTTCTGCAGCTTCTGTTGTGCAGCTCAACTTATTTCTTCTTTTCTTGACTTTCAGAAGCTAAGCTTAGTTTAAAGAGGTAAATGTGTGTGATGGACTATACAGCCCCTCATTTATCCAACTGGAAGAACTGGAAAGACAACAAAGGGAGCCCTTGGAAATGGAGGCTGCCCAGAGCTGTCATAGCAACCACGCATGCAAGGAGCACTATATCCAGCCTCCAGTAAGGAGGTGCAGATCAAGATATAGAGGGGAGAAAGCATAGGAAAGAGAATGTCAAAGAATCTAGGGGAGGGAATGTGGAAAGACTGATGTAGAAAAGACAGAGGAACTTAGAGGAAATCTTGTGAAGAAACAAAATTAAAAGGAGAAAGTAAGAATAGTTGGGGAAAGACTACCAGATAGGGAAATGGGAGTGAAACAGAAAGATAATGCTTTCAAAAAGAGAAGCCAAGATGAGAAAATGAAACAAACACCATCATTTCCTACAGAAGGGCATACATAAAAATTAATCTTCAAGCCCTCATCTAAGTCAGACAAGGTATGTCAGATGTCAGCCTTCAGGGGAAGAATTGATGGCTGCAGCCCCTTTCACCCAGCCACACTCATACCCCTCTGCCTCCTCCCAGCCTGGCATAGTCAGGCATGGGCCTGAGCCACTCACCACCACACCTGCACAAAAGCATCAGCAGGAACCCTTCAGCTGACTTCCAGGGATACCAGTTTACCAGTTCTTATTCATTGTCCTACACTGTTTGGTATTTATAACTTGAATGTGCACTGTGACTGAGGTAAAGAAAGATACCGACTTCAAGTTTTACATGCTAAGATAATATCAACTTCTGTTTCAGCATCCCAAATAGAAATGAGAAAAATTCACCTGTAGGAATAAACCTTTCTAGGATTAAGGGGATTAAATGAAGACAAATCATATTCTTCAATCTGTAACTGACATTGGATTTTTCACTTTCAGATATTCTTCTGTTTAATCTCCCCAAGACATGTTAAGCTAAAAAAAAAAACATCTAGAGCACAACTTCAGAGTGTTTCAAAAAGTCTCAGGAAAAATAGGAAGTGCTCTTTGGATGTTGCAAGTATCTCACCTCAACCAGCTTCAGATTGGGGGCAGGGGAAGGGTGTTGTACTTTGTTTTAGGGAGTTTTTTACTTATATGGCATCAGATTTTTTCTGGCTGTCAAAAGACAGCCAATTAAAAAGAAAAGCAAGGAAAGGAGCGAGTTCTGGAAAATAAAAGGTGCTTCAGCACAGAAGATCATTGCCTTGAGGATAAGAAATATATTCTGACTTCACAGTGCTGCACTGCAGTGGGAGAACAGACTTACTGGAGCTGAGTGTGAGTTTGTATATCATAAGGTACTGTGTCCCTAGGACTTATTTTCCCAGCTGTAAGGCTACAAAGGAGTGTGTGAAAAGGTTAAAGAGCTAATTTTAGAGTTTCTTTTTTCCAGCAGATTCACAGGAGCCCAACCTTAACAATCATTCTCAGCTGTTGACACACCTTAGACATAGCCAGGCCAGATGTGGTGCCCAGGGTGGGAGGAGGGGTCCTGGGCTCTGCACATCCCCTCTGAAGGGACCAGAGCACACCATCCCCTGCAAAACATGGTGTGGAGGGAATGCTGGTCCTCCACACTCCAGGAGGACATATGCAGTAGAAGACATTATCTCTCTGTCTTGCACAAACCAACCTCAACACCCAAAGCCAAGACACCACAACTGGCTGGCCTGAAACTAACCTGGGGAAAGCAATGGCAAAAGTACGATCCCTGCCCTGGTGAGGCTCCTGTGCATGGTGTGGGCATGTGCTGCCACTGTGCAAGACACTACGAGACCTTACACCCATATGAATCCTTGAATGCAGGGCCATGTACAGCAGTCACTGCAGGGTTGGATACATGGGGATCATAGGGAGGGTACCTTGCTGCCCAGCTGGGCAATTTAAGCTCAAGGCAGAGAAAGAGAAGCAGGCACCTCATTTCTGAGGTCATTTCTTCTAAGCAGGGACTGTCAGTCCCTGTACATTTGTACAGCATCTTAAACAGGGTGGTCTTCCTGCTATCAGCTACCGCTCGGAGCTTATGCAACCACAAATGCTTATTAATAACTGTATCAATTTTGCATCTCACTCTAAAACAGGTTGCACCTCCTCCCACCCCCAGCCCAATCAATCAAAAGCCCTTAAAATAAATCTTCCCATTCATGCTTATAATCAAGGCTCAGAGAGAAAATAACAGTAGGTATTCGCTATTGCACAAAACCAGGTTCTATCTGCACATTCCACCTAGCAGAACACAAAAGACACATTTTTGTCTATGCCCCTTTCAGTCTTGGTGTTATTTGTTTTTCTGACCTCGCTTCTTGATCCTCCATTGGTGACTGCTACTTTGGATGCAGTATGGCATTTATTTCTTACCCGTATCACAGGTGTTCCTCCTGTTTCTATCTGCAGACCATGGGAGAGCATGAGGGAGTGGCTCTGCCCCAGGCACCCTCTGTAAAGCCAAGCACATCCACAGCCTCTGCATAACACTTGGCACTTTACTGAATGTACACTGCTGTTTTAATAGCAGATACTAATTCGATTTTAATTGAAATTATCATTGAAAAATACCATTTAAAACTTACGTTTCATCCAGGAAGCACAAAAGTCTCTCAGATATAGAAGATGAATTCCCTATAAAGCTTTGTGACTGACCAAGACATTGGTTAGCAAATTGGAACTCATCAGTCTGCTCTTAGTCATCACTTAATTCCAAACACAGCTTTTGTTGTATCAGTGCCAGTGATGGCACACTTACCAGCACCAGCTTGTAAAGTATGCTTTGAAAAAACACTATCTCATTTCAGCAGTAATTGCATCACAGGAAGAAAACATTGCAACTGGAAAGTAAGAAGCATTGCCTTGAGATTGCAGGTGGACTTGTACGTTCCTTGGCAGACAGAATCCAAAATCTATGGACTTTAACATTTTAACATTTCAGAGACCTGTACATACCAGAGAGATGCACTCATTGTAATTGGAAATTAGGCTCTATTAGAAAGTCAAATTTGAATGTGAGCATTATAAGTCCCTGTGATTTGCCCGGAGATTTACCTAGGGCATCACCAGGGCTGGGATGTGTTTATACACGCAGAAGACCATATGTATTCCAGTAGGAAGAATGAAGAGACTTAAATTACATCTGCAGAAGATCTTTGTTTGATGACTACATGTGACAAAAAGGATCATGGCAAAGATGAGCTGGAGACTTACCCAGCCAAGCACTGTGACCCACTTTTGTGGATAAACATTGACATTTGGGCAAGGGGGAAGCGAGAAGCAGAATTTGGTTTAAGAATTATTTTTCTAAGCTTGCAAATTTCATTTATAAATATAATCATATATCCCTACATTTAAAATCACAGAAGGGGCAGTAAGTAGGAAAAAGGAAAATTGAAAAATGTGTCTTCATCTAATCATTCACAGGACTATTTTAAGGTCCTTCACTGGCTGATTGCTTGAAATCAGCATGATACAGGACCATGGTCACAAATTTCTGACGTAGAATACATTCCCCAAGAGTCACTCTATTAATTCCCAGGAGGTTTACCTAAAAGAAAACAGAAGTTATTTCTAGAACTGCATGTCAGAGCAATATATATATTTTTTTTTCCTCCAAATTATCTTTCACATTCTTTGCCATAAGAAATGTCACATTTTTGATCTTTTAGACTGAAAAGTTGTCAGTAATTAGTGACAATCCTTGTGTTGTCTGAAAGGGGTGAAATAAAGGGTGGGTATTAAAACTTGCTAGGATTAATTAAAATGTTTCCAGAACCATGCTCAGAGAGATTAGTTTCTCTTAAAAAAATGAAATAAGTAATTTTTAATGTTATGACATTTCCATCCTTCTTTTTGATTATACTGTTCAATCCATTAATATTTCCTCTGAAACCTTTCCATGAAATAATCACAGTCCACCACAATTATGCTTGTATCTTCTGTGCATACAATACCAGATAATAAGGCTTGTACAGTTTTATCTTCATAGTGCCATTAAAGATAATAAGGATGTGTAATGGTTTCATCACCTCTCTGCTGATGAATTATTCTTTCTGTACTGCTGCAAAGTGCACAAGAGGAACTACTCCTGGTCACAAAGGAAAGGATAAAGCAAAATTGAAAGTAAAGGAGTAGAAGGAAAAAGACTGTAAAGGCACAACACGCTGTTAAAACCAATGGTGAGCTGTCTATCCCTGTACAGTGGCAAAGTAAACCTGTACAGATCACAGAAGCCCCACAGAAAGGTGGGATATAGTGTCACAAATAAGGCATAGCTCAAGCTGCTCATCCCATTAAGGACATAACATTAGAGAGGACATGGTGATTTGGCATGAAAAACAGGTGGAGTTGAGTTCCATCAAATGTCCAAAAGTTGTCAAAAGACACCTTCTGTAGGGGACATACCAAGAAGTGCCAATGCTACAGTCGTCCTCCCCAAAAACCCATCATGACTTGCACAACAGATACTTAGCTGAGGTCCTGCCCACCTGCTTGGGAAGGGCTGGAAGAGAGAATCTGTCCCTGCTAGTGCCCTGCCTGCTCTCAGGAGCACTGGGGGCTCATACCACGCTAACATGCAGCACATGAAGCACCTAGGAGGAAGATATCCTAAAACACCTGCAGTTGCACCACAACTGATGCATAGATGTGCCATGCTGGTGGTGCAAGAAGTCCTTCAGCTATCTGTCAATGACGGAGTTTATTTATTAACACACTAATAAATGGTAAAGGAGCTTTTATACAAGCTAGTACATTGATCTGTCTTCTTAGCTAAACCATGGAGGTTATCTTAAATAAAGAGACCCTGGTAGGGGAAGAACAACCAGCAGTGTCTGAGGGTCTTCAGCAGAGGTTAAATACTTTCTTAGAAGGGAATCCTTTTCTGGGTGTTTTATTCAGCAGTTTCCTTGTGGTGGGGATGACCACACGTTTGGAGAGAGAAGCCAAGCTAGCGATGATTTTGAAAGACCCCCCCTGTGGATTAGTTACTCATGTAGAAAACAGCACCACTTCAGACACACACCTGCTTGAGTATCCATCCCCAATGGGACATTCTCCTGCAGACAACCTTCTCCAAGGGCTCTGGCTTGGGCTGCTCCCTTCTCTGATTTAAGATATTTCCAGAGTTTCCATTTATAACTCATCAAAACTTCTTTCACTGCCTTCTGCAAGGAATGTGTGTGTGTGAGAGTGAGAAAGGTGTATGTACAACCCAGAAAGCTTGTCTTCAGGCTTATCTCTTAATGACTATTTTCACTTTCCTCAGTCATCCTCAGAGCAGTGGTGAAAACAGAAGGGCTGAAGGAAAAAGCTGTGGTTTCTTACTCCAAATTACACAGCCCAACCTGGTGCTCTGTGCCTGCTGGTCCTGTACCTTTCTGCTGCATTGCAATGAGGTCCTGAGGGGCAGCAAGCACACCTCTCCCTTGAGTTTTAACTGCCTTTATCAACGGTCAGGTTTCGCTCATGCCCTTTACAGAGCATGTGCCTCAGTCTTGCTGAACATAAAATATTAAAAAATCTCACATGTTCAGCTCACATAGCTGGATTCTTTACTATTGATGAGGTCCTGAGTAATATATGCACTCCATAAATAGTGTGTGAAAGCCGCTTGCAAAGATACACAGACAGAACACAGGACTGTCGTAATCGAAAGAGGCACCTGGACTCTCGGTCTGAAAGCAAAGGTCTGCCCAAAGTAACGGCTTAAGAAGTGCACATCAAAGCACTAATTCTGTACCTCAGAAGTGTTATCACTAGACCTATTTGCAGTTGCTGCAAGATGCTGTTTCTTTCAGATAAAAGCAATACAGTAAATGTCAAGATCAGTGGTGCTGGGCCGACTGGGGGAGACGCTGAGCTGCAATCTATAGAGCTCTGCATTTTCTCTCCATACAGATTTCTAAAACTGTTTTACTTCAGAGAGTATCTATATTATATTTTAGAATTAGAGCCCCAGGGGGCACCATTCAGTCCATTTGAAATGCCATCAAATCACTTGGGGTAAAACCTTTTACTGACTTTCCTGACATCTCATTTTATTTAGTAATTCAGTTTTTGGATATGTAGGGATGAAGCAAACTTTGCTTAAATATATTTTCTGGAGGCGCTGCTTGGGTTTTTTGTTTGTTTGTTTGTTTTTTCCCACAGAGGAGATACCTCTTCATTTTTTAAAGACATCCTTTATACTGTGAAGTCCACTCGCACCTGCAGTAGAGCCTGCAACCAGTATATGAATCAGACCCCTACAACCTGCTGTGGTGCCAGAGAATGCAGGGAGAAGCCATATTTCAGACCAAGGTAAAACTTCATCAGTAACCTTAAACACTGCGTATGTTACACAACTGAGTCATGCACTTGCAAATGTCTGATTGAAGCAATAAGGAACCATAGGAACCTGTGAGGTGATTGCCATCATCTGTGTCCCTTTCAGCTTGCACCGAATCCATGGTGTCTGGCTTTACCACCGAGCTTTGTCAGCAGTGAGATAGGGTCTTCTACTGGCTTCTAGCAAAACCCTAGCCTAGCCCCAGGAGAGCCATTTGAATTTGGGCTCATAATTTGAAAGTCCTCCCAGGGGCTCAGTTGCCTGGGCTCGGGGTGAGATGAGAGAGGACAGCCAGTGGTCTTGAAGGAGCTGCAGGAAGCCTCAGCAGGCACTCTCCTCACTTTTGTTTCTAAGCTTCTTTTAAGTCTTCTACTTTGTCCTTAACAGAGCTACACTGCATGTCCATCACAGGGATGTCTGCACCCAGTCTCATACTTCCTTGATCTGCACCTGCAGATTTGGCTCCCTGGCTTGACTGGGACCTGCCCCACTGCTGAGGACTCTGTCTGGAGTCTCATCCAACCCTCACTCAGGTGCTGTGGTCAGTGAGGCTGCTGCCCTGCCAGCCCTGCACTGCCCCAGCTCTCAGCTCCCCTCTCCTGCAGAGCTCCCTGGCAGCAGACAGCATTTCCTTCACTCTGCACCCCACGTGCACCCCTCACCACCCATCCATGGCAGGCAGATCGCAGCAGAGATGCTGGGCTGCAGGTGCGACGTGGCACATAGCCACGGGCAAAGCGCGGGGCAAGATCAAGTTGTGGGAACTTCTCCCCAGCATGAGACTTGACAGATCAGTAATTTGGGAATGCACAATGAGGAGACAGCCTCTCTCTCTCTTTTTTTTTTAAGCAAGCTCTAAGATCCTCAGCATAGAAATGAGATTATCACTGTTTGCTTGCACATATGACAATTAGCATCACAGCAGCCTGAAGCTCCAGGTGGGACCCCTGGGCCAGACTGCAAGCAACAGCTACCACTGAGCAGCACCCCAGATGTTTATATTTATTTCTCTCTATCATATGCAAAAATATTTTAAAGTAAATGCAGGTGTGGGAGAAATTGACCGTGTACAGATTTGTAACACCAGAGAGACAAAAAACATTTTGTGGGTTTTTTTTTATTTTTTTCTTTATTTATTTATATTAGACAGAAGTTCCTTGGAGCACTTCAGGGTAAGATATCATCCAAAGGAATAATCATTTTGCAATGTAAATTGGCCATTACCTTTAGCTCATTTTATCAATTTGAGTACACTCTCTGGTCCTTCTCTAACATTTCTCCTTGCCATCTACCTGCCCTTGCTGCACCGTGAAACACTATGGTGCTTCCAGCTGGAAAGACCTGAGATGGGACAATCCAAGTTTTTACTCTAATATTTACTGAGGAAAGGAAAAAAAACCCAACCTATTTTTTAAACCTGCCAGCTTAGAGAAGGATAAACTAACACAAGAGGGAACTGAAGGACTTCTGATGCAGCTAGTTATTTTCTGGATTATATTAGGCACTGGAATTATATGGGGGATCAGGAACTCTTTAATTCCAGCCACAAAGGCAAGCAAACTATGGTGTTTCAAACTACAGGCTGAACAATCTCTAGATACTCTGAACCCACCTCAATACGGAAACACCACCAAATTCTTCCAAATACTCTGCTAAGCCCCAGAGCCCAGCAAGTCCAGCCTGGGGAATGGGTTCCACCTTCAGAGCAACTTGATTTGCAAACATGGCTCAGTGCAGCTTCAGCTCCCAACACCAGCCAAGGTTTCACCTGCAGCCTGCTCCATCTGCCTGGCTTGCACAGCGAGGAGCCATCCTCAGCTCAGCAGAGGATGCTCACCCTCTGTCTGCCTCCTGTGAAGTCTGGGGAGGCGGGACAGGGGAGACAACCCTGCAAGCCAAGTTGTGCTCTGGCCCCTAAAAGTGCCCTTGTGTTGCCTCCACAGAGAACAACCCTTTGGGAAGAAAGCACAAGTCACATGAGACATCTGCTAAGCCCAGAAAGCCCAGAGAATGCCTGGGCTGGCTGGGGTTGCACATTGCCATGGGGAAAGCTGGACTGCTTGGCTGAGGGGTTATTAGTCTTTTTTCAGTGGCTGCTTAGTCTCAGAAAGCCATTTTATGCCACGTCTGTGGTTTCAGACACTTCCTAGGGCAGACTCGTCTGGCTCTGGAGGCTCAGCGCAGAAATTCAAAGATTCAGTGGCATTTCCAAATCGAGCTGAGTTCAGAGTCCCTACAGACTGTTCAGTCCCATAGCTTGAATTTACTATCACTTCTTTTCCTTGCTTGGTTCCTTCCATGGTGTCCTTTCTGCCTGCTCTGGAGACATGCTGTCCTGATGAGAAATATGAGGCACATGCTTTCGTCCTGCCACACACTGCCTTCGCTGATCCTCTCCCAAGATGCCCCCATCATGTGTCTGAAGCTGCCTCCTCTATCCAGAAGCTGGAGAATTGCTCCAAAGGCTAAACGGCCACATCAGCCTAAAGTGCTAGAGGATGACCCATATATAACAGTTAAAGTGCTAGAGGATGACCCATATATAACAGTTAAAAGCAATATGATGATTTTGCAGTAACCTAATCAAGTATTATTTATAGCTATGAATGCTGGGAGAGGTCCATGCTTAATCTTATATCATCTTACTTTATCATCAACATAGAATCATAGAATGGTTTGGGTTGGAAGGGACCTTAAAGATCATCAAGTTCCAACACAGGGACACCCTCCACTAGACCAGATTGGACCAGGCTGGTCAAAGCCCCATCCAACCTAGCCTTGAACACTTCCAGGAAGGGGGTATCTACAACCTCTCTGAGCAACTTGTTCCAGTGCCTCATAGAGAAGAATATTTTCCTAATTGATGCAAAAGGTGAAGAAATATGATGAAGCTACAAACACTGTGGATGAGACTTTAGTCTTTCTGTGTTTAGGATTTACTCTGTAAGTAGTTCCAATAAAATAATCCAGGTAATTCTGTAGTCTAGACCCGCCAAAGTATCCACAACATCTTATTTCCACAGCATTTTCAGTGTCAACATAAAAAGAATTATTTTCCATTTGAGCAAATACATGCTTAGAAGTTAGTTAAGAAATAGCTGAGATTTTAAATAGATTATATACATATAACCAACCTGTAAAAAAGTTATATATATATACACACACACTTACTCCTACCATGCTTTTAAATACCTATGTATTTTCTTATCATATCATATTATATCATATCATCTTTTTTCCAACTACAACCTCTCATTCATTCACTTCCCTTAAACTCACTGGCTGCCATGAAGAATTTTCTACTTGAATATTTACCAATCATGTCATAGAATCATAGAATCATAGAATGGTATGAGTTGGAAGGGACCCCAAGGATCACAGAGCTCCAACCCCCCTGCCACAGGCAGGGCCACCAACCGCAGGCCTGGATCTACACTAGGTTGCCCAGGGCCCCATCCAACCTGGCCTTGAACACTTCCAGGGACGGGGCATCCACTACCTCTCTGGGCAGCCTGTTCCAGCACCTCACCACTCTTTCTGTAAAAAACTTCCCCCTATTATCTCATCTAAACCTTCCTTCCTTTAGTTTTAATCCATTCCCCCTTGTCCTGTCATTGTCTATCCTTTTAAAAAGTTGAATCCCCTCCTGCTTATAAGCTCCCTTCAGGTACTGGAAGGCTGCAATGAGGTCCCCCTGCAGCCTTCTCTTCTCCAGACTGAACAAGCCCAGCTCCCTCAGCCTCTCTTCGTAGGGGAGGTGCTCCAGCCCTCCTCTGAACCCTCTCCAACAGTTCCACATCCTTCTTGTATTGGGGGCCCCAGATCTGGACACAGTACTCCAGATGGGGCCTCACGAGGGCAGAGTAGAGAGGGACAATCACCTCCCTGTCCCTGCTGGCCACCCCTCTTCTGATGGAGCCCAGGATACCATTGGCCTTGCGAGCTGCAAGAGCACACTGCTGGCTCATGTTAAGTTTCTCATCCACCAGAATCCCCAAGTCCTTCTCAGCAGGGCTGCTGTCAAGAAGCTCTTCTCCCAGTCTGTATCTATGTCTGGGATTCTTCCGGCCCAAGTGCAACACCTTACACTTTGCACTGTTGAACCTCATTAGGTTCACCCGGGCCCATCTCTCCAGCCTGTCAAGATCCCTCTGGATGGCTTCCTTTCCTTCTAGGGTGTCGACCACACCACTCAGCTTGGTGTCATCCGCAAACTTGCTGAGGGTGCACTCAATTCCATCATCGATGTCATTGATAAAGATGTTAAAGAGAACCGGTCCCAAGACAGACCCCTGGGGGACACCGCTCGTCACCGGCCTCCACCTGGGCATGGACCCATTGACCACCACCCTTTGGCTACGGTCTGTTAACCAGTTTCTTATCCACTGGATGGTCCACCCATCAAATCCACATCTTTCCAATTTAGAGATAAGGATGTGATGGGGGACTGTGTCAAAGGGCTTGCACAAGTCCAGGTAGATGACATCGGTTGCCTTCCCTTTATCTACTGATGTCATCTCCATGTCTAACACAATTCATGTGAATGAAGTTTCATACCAACTCTTTGTTACTGGCAGTGCTGATATTGGATGTCAGATGATGCTGCATCATCTGTGATGTAGCAGATGTGGAGGGACACTCTGCTGCTGGCTTTCCCCAAACCCACTCCCCTGGTTACACAGGAGATGCTCTCACTATTGGCTGGTACCTTCAGCATGCCTAATCCAGGGAGTAAAGACAGAGTGGTTGGAGACATATGATCATGTGAGTAGACACAAGCATCTGAGGAAGTTTGAAGAGTTAAAAAAACCGAAGCCCCATATAATGTCTGTAATTATATATATATGTGTTTTATTTATCATCACCAAACCTCTAGTTAAATGCAAAGTATAACTTTAGGATATGATTTGTATTTAGGTAGCTAATTAAAATAAAGGCAGCAGTAGTGAACAGTGTCTTGAGAGAATAAAATTTTTCCATTGTACAATTTAAATATCGCATTCTCATCAGGTTTGTGCCTTCAAAGACTCACAGTGATATTTCTGAGGCAGTCATATTTTAGTAGAAATAGTGTGCAATGCCATTCCTAAACACAAGCATTGTCACGTGCTGTGAGAAGCCATTCTTATGATACTTCTGCAATACTGGTATTAGCAATCCCAGGACACAGAGATGTCTGACCACATTTAAATCTTGGTCTTCGGCTTATATGTTTCCAGAATTTGGACTGGACCACTGCCCTGTTCATTTTGAAACACTTTTTCCTTGTTGTCTGATGAAGTGTGACAGCTTCCATGGTTTTAACTTATATGCGCTTAAAAACTACTAAATCAGGGTGCGCCCAAACATGGTACAAGTTAGTGATTTCAGAAGTCGGGGACATTAGGAAAGTGTTTGCAATCTAGACATGGTGGCTGCTACTGTAGTTCAAATCTCCGTGCCAAAGGTCTAAGAAGGAATGCTTTCAACTCCGTGAGGTAATGAGTGAGAATTAATTTATTAATATAATAACGTTTAAAGTCTTTGCATGAAACTTTTGTGGATATGAATTGCATAATAAGACACAATTCATAACGGTTCATGACAACAGACTTAGTATTTATTGGTGTGATTGCAACTTATTAATCCAAACTTGCTTTATGTTTGTTGAACTAACTTAAGTCTTTCATTTGAAAAAAAGACATTATAATGGTATCTCCCTTCCTCAGCAGCACTGCTGGGCATAAGGAGATCAGTAATGTTTGCCAGGCTTTAGGATTTATTGAACTTTTAAGAAAGATAGTTTGTTTTGGTTTTTATCTGCCTGGAGAAAAACTTCTTTCCGCCTGCAGCTGAGCAGTGTCACAAGATGGACTACATGGATTATTGCATTTTGGAGCAGGATGGACTCTTGGTTTGCATCTAGTTTTCCACTGGTAAATGTTAATTTGGCCCTCAATCTGTTCCATTTTCTAAAAATTAAAACTGTAGATAATACAAAAGAAGCAATTTCATGCTTTATTTGTCCATTATGCTGCAGCTTCATAAAGGGGAAACCTGTGTCTCCAGCGTGCTTAGTCCTTGTAGTCACCCTTTTGTCTACAAAGTGAAAATAAATAAAATATGATGGGAAAGGCAGAATGTTGAATTGGTAGTTTAGTTCTTTTACATTTCTGATATTAGCTGCATCTGAAAATATAGCAATTATTAAAAGATTGCTGCCTTCTGAGACTAGAGTCAAATGCATTCACATTAAATATTTATTTCAGTATTTCCATGCACACATATTTGAGAATGCACAGAAATGTACACATATGGAAGATACAAAAAAACATTGCTTATGAAGGCAATACTATTTCCCCTCTGGGCAAAGTGAATGTCATATTTCTAAATATACATGAATAGGCTGAGATACCAATTCATTCATGGAAAAGAATAAAATATTTAAAAGAAATTACTAGTTTTAAAATTTGCATGTGTTTTATGTGGGGAGCGTGGTTGAAAAAAGATGCTCCTGTGTGCAGGAAGAACCTGAATGAGGGATGAAAGGTGCACAACTAAAAACTTACCAGCCCTAAAGTCCTCCAGTCCATATTCATAACTCTGTCACATATTCCTAAGGTCAGTAAGGTCAGAGCATTTGAAAGCTCTGACAGTGATGCAGAGCTGCTCGAAGCAGTAAGGACACAAACAGGCAGAGCAGCGTTAGGGAAGAACCTTAAGAAAATGAGTGACAAGGCAGTTGGTTACCAGGTGAAGTGAGGTATAGATAAATGTAAACAATGCGTGGCATTCACACAAAAAATGCTGGTTCCTGAGCAGAGCATGACCACTCAGGACTGAGGTCTTTGGAAACTGCAGTTATTTCCTCAAAGGCATCAGCTCAGTGCTTGGTAGAAGTCAAAAAAGCAAAGACAGTGAAAGGGAGCACCGGGTAAGCAGTGGTCTCAAGGGGAAAGTGGGGAGTTGCATAAAGGAGAAGTCCTGTGGAGGTTGCTGAACAGATGAGCCAGAACAGGGAGGGAAATCCTTTGAGCTGAAATTGGTGGAGATGGGGTAAGGCAGCAGGGAGAATTATCACATAGATTTCTGCTTTTATACTTCCCTAGGTATCTGCTTATGGGCGCTTTTGGTTTAGGTGGGTATTTGCTCTGAACCAATATGAGCATTTTCATGTTCTTATGGGACACAGAGGGTTGCATTAAATTCCAGCTCGTTCAAAAAGACCGAGTATATTTTTTGCCTGGAAACTTAACCTTGAATAAATTTTCCCAGACACCTGTGTGAACGTAAAGTTCGGGGTCTTTCATAAGGAGACCTATGCACCTACGAAAATTATTCCCACTGGCTTTCAGTGAACTTTTCAGAAGAAAAAATGCTGTGAGCTTTTTAAACCAGGAGTCTGGTCCTTTCATTCAGGTTGAGAGGCAGCCAGGACACCTGTGGATGCTGGAAAACAATTATCATAGCAATTACTTGCATCTTAGTAACAAAATTATTAGTCTTACGGTGGAAATTCAATCCAGTTAAAAGTTGGCTTCTGTTCGTGCAAAGTCTGAATTGCTCCATCTTTCCCTGAACCCTACCCGACAAGCAGCATGCTTTGTAAAGGTTACTCAGCAGGGTACAGAGCAGTTCTATTCCAAATGCATATAATGAGGGGGTGCGAGAGAAATGGTTGAGTCAGACACAGCTTGCCATTTGTCACTGCCTACATGGGATTAAGCAAGTGACCTTATGATGAAAGCCCAATATTAGTGGATTATTTATGAAGGCTGTTTGATACTGGAATAACACTCAACAAAAACGAACACTTAACTCTTGTGATATAAAGATGTATTTGCCCTCCTTTGCTCGACTGTAAAAAACGCCTACTGCTGTTACACCTGATACACCCCATTTCAGCTGCTGATCCCTGCCTCAGTGATGCTGTAGGCATGTTGGTAGGGACACACCTATGACATGACTTTGGAGCCACGCTGCAGCATCTTCCCAGCCCCGTCTCTGGCCCAGTTTCCTGCTTCTGGCTGGAGCCCTTGGATCAGTCCTGGCCCTGGTTCATTGCTTGCCATGTCAGGGGCCTTTGGACCCCATGATCAGCTCCTGTGGGACTGTGCCTGTGCCTGAGGGCAGGGTTTGAACTAGCTCATGCTCAGCTCCCAGCTTGTCTCTTCTGTGGAGCAGCCAGCTGTTGCTGCCCCAAAGGTGAGACCTCCTTGTCAATACGGTCAGTAACAATGGGTGATGTTGGCATTTTCACTAGACCAGCACTGTGGTCTACTTGAGTGTTGTTTGACTGGATGTTAAGTTTGAATGAGATTTTCATAGGACAATTCTCATTGTCATGGTCCTCTGTGATAATCAGGCTAGAACAGTCATAGACGAAAACAGAACATTATCCAATAATTCCTTCACACACTCAAACTTGTGGCAGCTCTAGAACATATATGCTCTGTAACATAAGAGGGATATCCTTCTAAATCAAAGACTGAAGAATGTGAAGAACTTCATGTTCTCTGCTAATACCTTACAATGGCCACCTTTGGTGCTAAAAATGGTCATCATTCTCACAGTTTTACCTTTGTTTTCCACTTGAAGGCAGTAGATCTCTGTCTATCCCACAAAACAGTAGGGTTACTGCAACTTGAAGCTTCCTATATTTACATATGTTTGATCTGCCTGTGTATAATTTGATGTCATTTCATGTTCTTTCTCCCAATTGACACAGCTTCCATTTATTAAGCTCTGTAAATACAAAATGGGACACACAGATCTTCCCAATTCCACTTCTCTGGCATCACTTTGCTGTTTCCAGCCCTCTAAGGTTCTCAGCTTCCCAAAGTTTTGTTGACTTCACTTAGTGTTTATCTTTCCACAGAAGAATCGGTGGGGCTATTCAGGGTTAAATAAGTTTAAAACATCAAAGATGTCTCAGAAATCCTGCAAGGAACCTAGATTCTCCAGCTTCTTCCATGTAGGATTTCAAAGAACTTTTCCATTGCC
The DNA here is from genome assembly GCA_020800305.1 of Porphyrio hochstetteri. Classification (NCBI taxonomy): domain Eukaryota; kingdom Metazoa; phylum Chordata; class Aves; order Gruiformes; family Rallidae; genus Porphyrio; species Porphyrio hochstetteri. Next base: position 110,621,591 of record CM036907.1, read on the forward strand.
AAAGGATTCTCTCCTCCCTCCGTCAGCCCTCACTCTTCTATTCAACAAACACTGAGTATGCTGGTTTAAAAGTATTTTTCTTTTGCATTCCTCAAGTGAAGATGACAAAGGGACTCAGCCAGAATATTTTATCCCTTTATTCAGCTGTGTTACTTGGTCTAATAAGACATAAAATGAGGTGTTACCTGTACCTACAAGCATAGATTCCCTGCATTCTTTGACCATAATATTATACATTAACATTAACTGAGGTGTCCCGTTTGACTTCCAGGCTGCTACACCTGACAGCCAGCAATGCCCAGGCCACTTGTAAAAGCTGACATGTGTGCTGAAAGGAGTCTATAAGAAACTAGAACTGCAGATTTTTCTATTCCAAACAGGTAGAATACAGTATTTTAGAAGAATGGCGTTACTACCTAACAAGGAATAATAAACTCTCGGAAAGTCCTAACTGAATAAAACCCTGAGCAACCTGGTCTGATCTTGTAGCTGACATTACTTTCATCAGGAGCCTGGACTAGAGACTTCCTAAGGTCCTTTCCAACCTGAAACATTTCTATGAAAGTGTCTCTCTCACAAATCCAAAAGAAAGCACTAAGCAAGGCAGGTCTTTAAGAGATATTTGCTTCTGTATGCAACAGCTAATTTCCTCTGCAAATCCAAATCTTGTGGCTAAATATTTTTTGTCAGTCCATCCAATTACTGTAGCTTGGTTTCTCCCATTCTGGAAGTAATCCAGATGCAAATTGTACAGAGCACAAATGAAAAGCATGAAGAAAAACAAAAGAAAAACATATTAAAAGAAGCTAAAAATAGCATTTTTATCATTCTTCTTCATAACACCTAAAGGCTAGTGACTGCTCAAGTGACCTAGCATTTATGACATCTGAGAACTTCTTTAGTATCTACTTGCTTTTAACAAAGATGCAAAAATGCTGCTAGACAAATGCGCTTGTACTGCTTGAGAGATACACCTAGTGGTCTCTTAGAAAGAAAGGGCTGATGGGATTTTCTAACTGTGGCTCATGGACTGTTCTTACACTTCCATGATTTAGCCTTGTTTGAATACTTTAGGGCTTAGTCTCTACTGGAGTCTTCCCTAGAAACTAGTTATCTTAGGCTACCTATTTCAAGGTTTCTTGCCTCTTCCTTTGGATACAAAGAAAGGAAACAGAGAGGGAGAACATAACTCAGAAAGTGGTCTAAGTGTCAGATTTTAAATCGTTGCTATGTCACATGCTATCTCTAAGAAGAGGGTATAATAAACTGAAAAATAGGAGCTTGGCAAGATCCATGTATAATGAATATTTTATACAGTGAACACTGCTTTCAGTGCATAATTTAGATAGTTTGAAAGAAGTCTTGCATCTGTTGTGATATCTCCACCTCCAGAAAAACCCAGAATGCTTCGTTCATAGCACCCAATGGGCTCTTGCCTCAGATCATTAAGGATTTAAAAAAAGGAGATGAGAAAACTCCAGTGCAAAGAACAAGGGAGAAAGGAAGAGAGTTGGTTCAGAGACTTTCAAGCATGGCCAAATGTGTAAGGTGTCAAGCTGAAAAGAGCTCTCCTGTCCCTCTTCGTGAGACTGGCTTCCACTGGAGGAGGATCAGGAGGGGAGCTTGGGAAGGCAGGGCAATTCCAGTTAAACAGAAGCACAGAGAGGTGACTTTAAAAACTCACCAGGGACCTCAAGCCTAAGAATGTGAACATTGTCAGTTCTTCACACACACACAAAAAACCCCACAGACAAAACCCAAAAAACCAACCAAAGCAAAACCATACAGAGTTTTATTTTTCTTTAGTGATTTTGTTTAGGGTGTGTTAATTGGAAATTTAACCCTTTCTCATAATGCAATAAGATTTCTTTATATATTAAAGCCAGTTGATTAATCTTAGGGAATTTATTAATTTGATAGACCACACCAGCATCAGGTTATGTGCTTGGCAGGCATGTTCTTTGACTATCTGTAATTCCCCTCAAAATTCAGTGATTAGAGTGTGTTTTTCATCAAAGAGCAAGGATTGTCTTAGAGACTAGTAACACTGGCTACCAGAACACAGAGAAATATATCTGTGAGTTAATATATCTAAGGGGTTAGAGACAATCCATCAGACAGTGTAATCCCATATTGTGGACAAATGAACTTTGCTATGTGGGATGAAAAAAGGAATAGCTTTACGTTAGAGAAGGGAAAGAGATTATGGGGACAGTGGAAGGATGTACCACTGCAGCAGCCTTGGGAACCAAATGCTGTCTCTTGAAAAAATGCCTAGGATCCCAGTTTACAGATTTTCAAATTATTTTAAATCCCAAGCCAGAGTAAAATTATTAAGAGATAATTAAAAAAAAAAAACCCAAACAAAACAAAACAAAACAAATCCCACACCAAACCACCATGAAAGTTACTATTTTCTATTATATAGTGTAGGGATCTATAGAAAAGAAGGTCTTATGATGGAGGCAGTGATCAGTGTGTAAAAACGTCTGTATGCTAAAGATATCCTTCAATCACTGCACAAATTCTTTCAGAATAACTGTCCATAGGTAACTCAGGATTAGTTAGAGCACAGCCATTTGAATACTTTTTGAGTACAATCAATGGTCTGAAATAGTACCAGCCTAGAATTTATGGTTCTGTGAAAGGGAAATCCAACTCCATTTTGTAGAATATTTAGTGAATATTAACAGCATGGTTTCATGGGCTAAAGAAAATTAATAGATGATGAAAAAAGGAACATTTGTGGGTTGGGAAATTAGTCAATGTTTTGATATTAAGAAGAGAAAGTCAGAGATTAATTTCAAATGTGTTTTGTACAACAGCAAGAAGTCCTCTTTGGCTGCCAGAGTCACCCAGCCTGGAAGAAACCATGAGGAGATGGGACAACCTGGGATTCTTATCCTCTACAAGGATAAGTATCAAGCCCTTTCAGTTTTGCCTCCAAAATCCCTACCAGTACGCTAACCTATGGTCTGTGCTCCTGGTGACATCCGAGGCTGAACCCTCACTGATTTAAGAGCCAAATTTTGGCTCTAGCTTTCAAGAGTATCAATGATGCATTTATTCCTGGCTACATAACATGTACTGTGATAAAACCATCCTTTATAGGTGAAATCAGAACTACTAGTAAATCTTTCACAGCAAGCAACACAAATCTGACTACTTTTAATCACAGTTGTACCATGCAGAAAATCCCCAAACCAACCAACAAATTCATGTTTGTATGTTTAACCATGATACCCTTTTTGATGGCATATTCATTCATAACATGCACTGTCCAAGAGAAATAATATTTGTTAGAGGCCTGTTAAAAGTTTATGAAGTCACTTGATAGCACATAACATTCAAAGCACAAATCCAGTTAAGGGGTCTAGAGTACAAGTCCTATGAGGAGAGGCTGAGGGAACTGGGGTTGTTTAGCCTGGAGAAGATTAGTCTGAGTGGAGACCTTATCACTCTCTACAGCTACCTGAAAGGAGGTTGTAGCCAGGTGGGGGTTGGTCTGTTATCCCAAGTAACAAGTGATGGGACAAGAGGAAATCAGTTTGAGCCAGAGAAGGTTTAGATTGGATATTGGGGAAAATTTCTTCACCAAAAGGGTTGTCAAACACTGGAACAGGCTGCCCTGTGGTTGAGTCAGCAATCCTGGAGGTATTTAAAGTGTGAAAAATAAAGTGTAAACTAGAAAAGTGTAGATTAGATTAGACATTAGGAAGAAATTCTTCCTTGTGAGGGCAGTGAGGCCCTGGCACAGGCTGCCCAGAGAAGCTGTGGCTGCCCCCTCCCTGTTCAAGGCCAGGCTGGATGTGGCTTTGGGCATCTTGGGCTAGAGGAGGGTGTCCCTGTCCATGACGGGGGGTGGGAACTAGATGGGCTTTGAGGTCCCTTCCAACACAAACCAGTCTGGAATTCTGTGGTTCTACAGTTAAAAAACATGTGGACATGGTTTAGTGGTGGAGTTGGCAGTGTTAGGTTAACGGTTGGACTCGATGATCTTAAGGGCCTTTTCCAATCTAAATGATCCTATGATTCTAGCAATATGGCACAGATTATCATAAAAATAATTTAAATGTTAATATTACAGAGAATTGAATGTACATGTTAATATAAATAGGAACATGAATGTAAACTGTAACATGCCACATGTTTTCCATCCAAAAAGTTTTCAAAGTGATGAAATCAAATTTAATCAAAATTTCACAAGGATCTTCAATGATTAAGCTTCAGCTCTAGTACAGCAAATAAAATATATCTGGCAATTACTTGCAATACATTTTTGAGACTCACAATCTGTATTGACAATCTGAGAACAGCAAACAGAGAAATTCATCAAACCAGGAGCAATGCTTGTAAACAGGTGGAATAGAACGGAGAGAGAAAGCAGTAGTATTCTCATGGCTTAACAAGTACATACCTGGAGATTAGGCATCGTTCTCCTATCAGTGTTTCTCTTTGGTGATGCTGAGAGACATCAGTTGGTGAGGACCAGGCTACAACCAGAAAAGGAAGGAGTATTTGTTCCCAAACAGTGAAGTTCAGGAGGGAAATCCGCCCCAAAGACTTTCACAGTGCTGCCCTTTCCAGAGTTTCGGGTAATGTGTTGCTGATTCAAGCACAATTTGATATCTGATGCAGGAGAAACTGCCTGGTAATTCAGAGAAAGCTGACTGCTACAGCCAGCTCTTGGACCTGTGCTGGTCTAGTGTATGCAGAGTGATCACCCATGGATGCTCCTTCTCTATGTAAAGTTTTTAAGGGCTCTTCTGACAGGCTTCTCATGCACCTAAACAGGGAATACACTTTAGACAGATGTCAGAAAGGTATTGAACATCACACTTTTTAATGATCCAATGTCACACCACAGAGATCTGCCTCATTTGTAGAGCTGAAGCATACCGAAAACATAGCAAGCCCTTCTCAGCTTCACAACAGAGGCTGACATCATGCCTGAAGTTGCTCAGCATCCCCGTTTACCAGCCCCTTTCCTCCTTGTCATGTGTCACTCTGGCAGTAAAGCTTCTGATTTCCCTGTAGCCCCCCTCCTGCCCACCTCATGGGGTCAACGTGGCCAAGGCTGTGCCATCAGCTAGACATCATCCTCCTTCTTCCTCTCCCCTAACTTAATAAAGGTCAGTATTCATGAAGTCTCCTAATATCTCTGTGCAGTCTCCAGTCCAGGACGATGTAAAATGCATTGAAGATGTAATGGGAACACTCAGCATTTTCAGCATTTTGCATCCTCCTGCTGGCTCCTAAGGTAGTAGTAAAGGAGCGCTGCAAATCCCTGGCTCTTCAGCAAGTCAGCCAAAGCCAGAGGTGGAGGGGGTGTATTTATGGTGGCGTATGCAACCTAAGGAAGGATTTGGCTCAGATAATAATTTGTTTTGCTCTCAGATCACTCATATGTATTGTTTTGGGTTCCTAAGTACAAATACATTGCTTCTCTTCCTTTGCCATTCAAACCTCACCATTCACCCTGGTTCCCAAGGAAGTCACAGTGCAAATTATGTTAATCACGAAATACTGAGGTCAGGTGATGTAACTGAACAGAAATGAAGGAGAGCAAGAACCGTGTACTGAAGTGACAGAAACAGGAATTTAACAAGTCAATCTCGTATGTGGCTATCAGGCAATACTAGCTTTCCCACAGCTTCTTTCCCTGATCTTGAACACTAGGACTGAAAAAAATGTCAGCAATCATTTACTCCAGATGTTATGAGATTGTACTGGCCAAGCTGTCAGCCCACTTTTCAGAAACCTGACAGTAGAAACACTGACTCATCAAACCCAGCTAAAGTAGTCTTACACGAATAGCACTGCCTGGGATGCAAGCTGAACTCAGTGTTTTTGTTGAGGTGTAAGACTGTGTTGTACATTTGTTTGATACTTCCATCTATTTAATATGTTCCTTTGGACTGATTCCATGGCATATTTTCTGAAGCATGTGCCTATAAACAAAATAAAGGATTCACAGTTTGTAAGTCCTTGACTAGAGCATCATGTTTAAACAGTGAAGTAAGTTTATCTGACTGAAAACTGGAAGAATGAAGCCATTAACAGAAGTTTTACACCTTTGAGATGACTTCTCTTTAAGTACCGCTTATTCTTTTATTTCTTTTCCAAGCATGAACCCCAAACAGTAGAAATCTGGGTACCATTTCATAAATCGCTTCCATGAATTCTGGAGATGAAGAAGTGCTCTTTTTTTTCTGAGAGGAGACCTTTGACCTCCACTGTTTGTGATGCTTCCCAGAAGAACCCAATCTGGAGAGTTTATCCCACTTGCATTTGGCAAGACATGAGCCAAATCTTTTGCTGGTGTGCCCGTCACTGGAGTAGTGATCTGCACCCCCAGGGATGTGAGTGGGAAAAGGAGTCCCAGTGAAATACAAGTAAGCATCACATGTGTACTCAGCTTCACTGAGACAGATCGATGCCCTTTTACCAGCACTTCATAGTTCCCCTTTACAGAAAAGTGAAGTAAAATAAAATTATCTTGAGCTCTAAAAGCTTTGAAAACTGTAAAATCAATTTCAAAAATTGGGGGGAAAAAAAGAAAAGGCTCTAAGTCAAAATAACAAATGAACCCTTAAAAATACTGTGTCTGAAAGCCTGTGCATATTTCATGAAAGTGGAAACTTTACAGTGCTCATTCCTCAAACTTCTGACACTCAGACAACGCATATTGCATTGGTTAAAAAATAATGCCCCAAAAGGTAGCACAGCTCTAGCTGTTTCTGCACCAGAGGTAGAAGCCACCGAGGCCAGGACAATCCCATCTGACCTTTGCACGCTTCCTTCTGACCCTGAAATCGGAGACTTGTCACCCTAGGCTTCTCCTGTAGTCAGTGCAGAGAGAAAGGCATCTTCGAGGGACAGAATCCTGTTTGCTGGCACCATTTCTTCTGGATTTTTGTAACTAACCTGCACAGCACTTGCTGTCAGAGAGTGTGACTGAGAAAAGAGCAGAAGGTGAGTGTCAAGGGCAGCATGATCATGAGGTCCCCTCAACTGTCATACCCCACTGCAGTGAGACAATACAGAATCATAAACATTTCACTGAGCTTGCTTACACCCCAGAATATTTGAAGACATTTAAATCTGTCTGCCTTACTGTCATCCATTTCTTCCACAGAATTAATTGTTGGTCCAGAACCAGCACTGGCATTTCTAAAGCTGCTGAAGGGATTTCCCATCTATAATATGACTTGGTGTACTGCCACCTTTCCTGCTAGTCTTTACTGTTACCAGAGACAGATATTTCACATGAGCTTAATAATGCCAAGAAAAATGATAAACACTGTTCTTTAGGGCACTTTCTCTGGTTATTACCATTCCTAAGAAAACACAGATGCAGAAAACCGCAGGCTCAAACACAATAGTCAAAGATGCTTTGTTTGAACTCCCCCACAAAGAACAAGACTTAAAAACAGAAACCAAGTGGTTAAAATGAGCTCTTGAAAAAGCTTTCAGAGATAGGGAACATAAAGGAGAGGAGTATTCAGCTAAAATGCCCTTTTCTCTAGTTTACTTATTTTTTCGCTCAGGCAGCGCGGGATGAGCTGGAGCTGGCTTGTCTCCAAAAGCAGGGTTGCTGTAGAGCTGTGTGCTTTGTCCCAGTGTGACATTGCACAGGAGAGGTATTTTTAAATGAACAATTTAAAGTCGAGCTTCACAACAGTGACACACCTGTAGGCATTCGTGTTGCATGAGTAATAGAGAAAAAAAGACTAACAGGTTGTTATAGCAACAAGCATTAAGCAATGACTTCACGAGAGGAACTGAGTGACATCAGAAGAGCACGTTGAAAACAGCTGCTTTTGCTGTGGGTCTTGTTTTGTGGGACAGGCTAAACACATTCTTTTCTCCCAGTCCCTGTAGCTCAAAGGAGCCGTGAGCCCAGGAACAACCTGAAATGGTGCCTCAAGCCCACCACAGGGATGAGAACAAGAAGCTGGACAAGTGAGACAGAAGCACCACTGTTTTGGGAGATTTTCCTTTGTCTGTCTCACAGCTTCCTGAGCATTTCTAAGAAGGGATTTTTTTTTCCCCCCAAACTTACTTGCTGCAGCTCCTCCAAATTTCTCCCCGGATATCATACCAGCTCCTTGACTCAAAGTTTCTGTGACCTTCAAGCTTCTGTGCAGATGGTTTCTGCCTTCAGTCCTTAGCACAGTCATACTGTGCCTGCCAATCCCCAGAGGAAAAGGAGGTCTGAAAGGGGCATAAAATGCACAGCACAAATGGTCTTGGGCTGGGATGACTGTGGTGCTGTTGGAAGGAGCAGCTGTGATAATGAGGAGTCACTGACCATTTCCATACCCATAATGGTTTCTGCAGAAGCAGATTAAACCTCCTTTCAGGTCCCTTCTCCTGTTCCTGTTAGCTGAGAGGCTCAAGAATTACTGGATGTTTTTTACACTTTTTTTTTTTTTAATCAACCAATCTTCCATGCATTTTTCACCATAAAGGCTTAAATATGCACACAGAACTGTCTGCTGTCCCTGTTACTACTTACCAGCTGTAGGGTTGGATGAGGCTACCCACCTGACATCTCTTTGCCCAAGTACATGAGGAACTAAGGAAACATCCTACTTTTCTGGTAGGTGGATACAGAAGATTACCTCTAATTTTCCTCTTCCCTGGTCTTCAGCTCCTTTAGTTAACCCATGGTTTAACCTCTTCCGGACAGTTTCCATTTCTCTGTGGATTTAGCACCTCTTTTTTATTACCTGCCTGTTCATAGACAAAGGGAAGGTAAATGAGGGTTTGGCACTCCAGATAGTAGAAAAACACAGGTATGAAAAACACAGCACAGACTCTGATACCCCCCAGAAAATGTTAGTTTAGACACCAACACATTGCTTACAAAAACCAAAGACAATTTCTACAATAACAGTTTCCTTCTCTGAAGAACCTGATTTGTAGGAACAATCTTAAAAATATAGATTAACTTTACTACAACTTTGGGATTCTTTTCTAGACAGTCTCCTTGCAGGCTTTGCTATATCATTGCTTCTCTGTCCCTGAGATGTCACCTGCTGGATACCAGTAATCAGGAGATCACACACATGTTGATCTGATGTGTGTGACAGAGGAATAGAGAGTGAGATGTTGCAGGATATTGGTAGGTGAAACAGAAATATGGCAGAGGAGGTGATTGAGGAGGGCCAGATATCTTAATCCATATATAATGCATGAAACTTGGTGGATCTGCAAATTCGTTGCTGAGGACAAGCACAGATTGCAATGCAAAAGTAGACAGCACCAGACAGTGACTGCTTGGGTGCTGCAAAGGCATCTAGGGGCAGGCATCAGACCTTTCTGCTGGTTTTGTGCTTGTCTGGAAAGACTGAACTCATTGCAGACTTTCAGCTCCTGATGCAATGAATGAACATCAGAGGCTTTCTGGATTAGCTGCTTTTAGCAACCAAGAAGACTCCAGTCCCTCAGGCTTTCTTCTCTTTACCAGAAAAGTAGGATGTTTCAGTCAAGATAGAGTTCAAGGTCAAGTTGGTTGGGCCTTTGAGCAACCTGGTCTAGTGGAGGGTGCCCTTGCCCATGGCAGAGGGTTTGGCAGTAGATGGTCTTCAAGGTCACTTATCTGTGACAGGATCAGAAAGTTACATCCCACCACACTGTGTCCTCAGTTGGGTTTTTATGACTCAGCCTGCTCTGACTTCAGAAAACCATTGTGTCAAACATGTTGAATCCCAATCTACAGCCCAGCAATGGTTAATGAACCTCAGCATAGGAGACAGGTGACTCATTATTTGCACATCTGGACATAGGAGAAAAAGGGAAGAATTGGAGCATCTTAAAAAAAGGGGGGGGGGGGAGGGGGAGAGAAGATTCATTAACATGCCAAGGCATTTAATTTAATTGTCTGGGTAACAGATTTCTTTATAAAGAAAACAAATCCCTAGCCTGGCTTCCCTTCTCCCTACATCTTTGAATGAAATAGTGTAAGGATAGAGATGCCGTGTCCTTGGACACCAGCCCTTTACCTACAGACAGTATAAATGCCAAAAGAAACATGAACGGTAGATGTCCCAAGTATTTGTTGACTTGTTTAGCTTAGAGAAGAGGAGGCTGAGGGGAGACCTTATCACCACCTACAACTGCCTGAAGGGAGGTTATAGAGAGATAGGTGATGGTCTCTTCAGCCAGGTGACAGGTGATAGGACAAGGGGGAATGGCATGAAGCTGTGCCAGGGCAGGTTTAGATTGGATGTTAGGAAAAGAATTTTTACTGAAAGAGTTGTCAGGGCCTGGAACAGGCTGCCCAGGGAGGTGGTTGAGTCACCTTCCCTGGATGTGTTCAAAAAAAGGGTAGATGAAGTACTTAGGGATATGGTTTAGTTTAGGATGAGAATGGTTGGACTTGATGATCTTAAAGGTCTTTTCCAATCTTATTATTCTGTGATTCTGTGATTCTGTAATCCAAATCCAGTACCAGTTTTAAGAGTGTCAAAGCAGTTCAGAAAAAGCTAGCATCAGTCTACAGTGCTTCAAATCTTGCCTAAGAAGCTGAGGATAGAAGACAAACTGCTCATTGATTTCAAAGCTCACTTCAGAGTTTTTATTCTTGGTTAGGACATAGTACTCAAAAATATAGCAATAGCTTTCAGATGGAAGTTCCTTTCTAAATCTTAGAAAAATCCAAGTGTTTGATTCAGCTATTGGTTTCCTGATCTTAAGGAGCTTTTCTCTCCATCTGCCCATGGGAAGCCTTGAGTAAAGCTGTCAGGCTCTATTACTAGTCAAAGTGGCCACAGTTTTGTAGCTGTGCAGTTTCCTTGCTCTTCTTTCCATCCTTCCTGCCCTGCGGCTGGGGTGATTTCCGGTCCTGCTTAAAGACATACGAAAGAAGATCTCTTCAACTCACCAAGAAAAGAAAGTATATCAGCCTGATAATATTGCACAGAAAAAGGAAGCAAAAGTCTGGGACATGACCGAGAAATTATGCTTCAGGAGTAGTAAGCCTACAAAATCCAAGCATATATTGAAACTAAAAGACAACCTTATATTTATGGGGAGGGTGTGTGTGTGTATGTGTGTGTGTGTATACATACCTGCACATACACATATTTTATGCATGTCAATGATCAAGCAGTATATGTACCCTTTATACTCAATGGAGAGAAACCATCTCTCTCAAGAGTGTGATTTATCTCATCCTCAACTAAATGTCCAGAACAGAACAGTTGAATTGCATTGTAAAAGTGCCCATTTTTCTCCATTGACTATTAAGGGAGCCTAAAGGGACTAGTTGTTTGTCTTCTCAAATCTTAAAAAAGGTGCTGAAAACACAAAGATGGGAATATCTGTTTAATTAATACCTAGCTGGAAGAAATGCTTTCAGACACCCATGTTTTGTAAACATATAACAACACAAAGTAACAAATCTTATTTCCAGAATTCCAAACAAGAATAAAAAATCCAAGCTCATACAGAAGTCTAGTCCATAAGTAATTAATCCTCCCATAGAAAAGTTACTTACAATTCACAAATAATCTGATATGAAAAATACAAATATGTTTCCAAAAATGCTGTGGTTTAATATGTGTTATACCTTCACAAAGAAAAGAAGCTGTGAGGTGAGGGAGGAATATGGTTGTTCAATCTTCAACAATGATAACTCAGAAGTACCAAACACATTTAAAGAAATGACTGTACCTCTGCAGATGCAGGTCATCCCCAAAATCCAACCTGACCACTTTACCCATCCTAGCTATATGTAACAGAAGCTGTAAGTGCTACCACAAGATGCCTCTTTTTCTACAGTGATTTCTAATTAAACCTAGGCCAAATTTATTCCAGTCGCCCAAATGGGGAGGTCTGGGTTGAACTCCCCTTTACTCTGCATGGTGGGTAATGAGGTTTCCTCACAATCTCCCTGCTGGCAATGAGCTGGGTCTGTCCCAAAAGAAGGGATCTTGAAAAACCCACAAAGCAGGCTCCATATCAGAAGAATGCATGGTCCAAAATTTAGACCTTCAACTTAGTGTATACTGTGAAGAAACACAGTGACATTGTGTCTCTACCTGGTCTGCCAAAGGAAAGGGAGGGTTTCTCTTTATGCCGTACATGACCTGGGAAGGTGTGAAGCCTGATGTGGTCTCCACTGACCTGTACATCCAAACTGAACCAAACACAGATTCTTGGGAATTCCACCTGCTGCAGAAAAACAAACCCCACACTAATCAGGCAGAGGGCACTCAATGTCGTCATCCACCCAACATCCTCACATAAGTGACTGCAAAGAGGCTAGACCCACACAGAGATCCTGGGCACTGCATGCCACTGGCCTGACACACTGTGGGTAAATGCTACTAGCCTCAGAAATGCCTTTCAAATACTTCACAGAGACACAGGCACACATGGCTGGATGCTGCAGCTGGCAGAATTTCAGCTTGGGGAAAACTAACTGAAATGTTTGCATGTCTGAGTCACATTTACCTGCAAATCTGTCTCAGTGAGTCACATGTACACATTTTCCTTCATGTAAAGGAAACCACATCTGCTTCATATTGCTACACAAGACTTTCTGCTCTTTTCATGTTTATTTTTTTCCTGTTCTTGCAAAGGGTCACTCCAATTTCCGATGTCCTTACTCCATGAAGTTTTTCCTAGCTGCTCACTGCCCTGACACTCTCTTGCCCCCCAGTCTCTTTTCCTCATTTCAGATTTTTGAGCCTTGTCACTATCTTCTTCTGGTTTTCCATATCTTCCTCCCACACCTTACATTTCCATCTGCAGTCTTCTGCACAAGAACCTACATGTTTTTAGCCACCACTGATGGCAACCAATAGTGGCAATCATTTCATATGCAACCAAAATCAGTCCTGTGTGAAGGAAAAAGAGGAGAAAACCTAAGTCAACAGCTGGCACTCTATTTTTCTACAGCTTTTAGCTAGACCTGCTCTAGATCAGAATAACTGCACCCTAACACAACCAGAGGGCTTTCCTGCAACAGCTCTTCCACAGCTCAAGGTTCTGCACTGCCTCAGAGCCTTGACCATGGGAACATCCATCACTTGACATGAAAAGTGGGTCTGATCGTTAGGCAAGGGATGCTGATGACAAACACAGGGAGAAGAGACGGCAGGAAAGAGAGTTTCCACTGACATAAACCTGAAGTGTTCAATCTGAAGTCCTGAAAGCTCAAAGTACCACAGCATCTGCAAGGTAGGGACAGAGCCACGTGGAACAGAAAAATGAAAGGAACTTACTGAATTAAAATATGAAAAGGCTTAATCCTGCTAATTCACATGGAGCAAATTCTGAAGGGCTGAAGAGGTAAATTCATACAGGAAACTGCAACTGATGTTACTGTGCTTCACAGTAGAATTTCTTTATCAGCACTGAACACCACAATGATTTCCTCCATATTAGCTTTTGTGTCTAAAACCAAGAAATCTGTATCCATTAAAGTAATTTCTATATAGTTCTAATCTTGTTATCCTTGTCAAGTAAAATTGAATTTGCACAAAATTCCTTGCCACTGGGTATGTAGAGTTCATTTATTAAAATATACTTTCAACTTTGGATCTGTGGCTTTGTGCCCTGACAAACATTAATCAAAAGAGTAGCCCTAAAAATAATATCAATTAATTGGCTCCTAAAATGAGAAATAAAGGGAGAATTTTGAAAAAACTGTAAACATAGTGACCTAAGGAAAGAGGGATCAAGTGCTTTAAGAGAATCCTTAAAACTGATAAAAAATATTTAAAAGCTCATTTTTGCTTTTTTTATTTTAATCTCTTCTTGTACAAGCTTCTGGCTCTAATTACAATCTTCTTGTCACTCAACTAACATCCACTGCTACAAAGTGATAACAAACTCAAACCACAAAACTGGTCTTTTGAAAATGAAACATTCTGGCCTTGGAGATAATTGGGTTTATAGGTCTTAATCGATTTTAGGCCTTAACTGATTTTAAACCCAAGATCTTTCTGCCGCATCCTAATAATTATTTATTTATTGATTGTCCTAATGCAAGACTCCAAGCACTGCTTAATCACTTAGGCCAAAATAGCAACAGTATTTCAGACACAGCTTTAATTGGATTAAGGGCACTGTCAAGCTTGGCCTTTCATAACAAGATACTTAATATCTCAGGTCTACGGTTAATACCATGAAAAATCTGCTTTTTTCTTGAACATAAGACTAGCACCAGTGCTTGGTCTTGCAGAAGAGTGTAGGTGGACTGCAGTCCTGCAGATTTGAGCCAGTAGATGGAAAGAAGGGATGTGTCCCACTAGGGTCTCGAAGGACCCAGACAAAATTATCTGACATACTAAGTAGGGCAAAAATATTCAACTGAATTAATGAATAGTTAGTTGCTAATATTAAACAATAAAATTAAAGACTTGGGACAGGTCTATTTGATAGCAACAAAGAATTCAGAGTAGAGGTGACAGACCCTATTCTGCTTTGCCCATAACCTGATACGGTTCACACCACTCAGTGGGTGAAGCTGATAATTTAGCAGTTGCCTCTTCACTATGTCTTAAATTACCTCCCTATTTCCTTCATTGTCTCTTCACATACGGCCAAGAATTTCCATGTAACAATCTAAAACATCTTTTCAGTGCAACACTTCACATTTTTAGGGGAATTTCTCTATAAGACTACTGAGTAATTATAAATTCTCTGAAATTTTACCTATGAGCAACAGTGATGGAACAGGGCTCTGATACAGGAAAATTACCTGGTTTTTCTTTCATTCTTGTTTATTTAATTTTTAAATACCTATTTTTCAGAAACTGAAATTGCTTCTGCTGCTCTGTGCTGAATCATCCCATTTCTTTTTTGCATTTGTTATTTCTCATCAGCTATGAAAAGTGCAGTCCTAAAACACCTTAAAATGGCTGAAAGTTTAGGTAAATTAAGTTCTATCATCTCTTGTAAATTGAAAAATTACTGAAGCGGCATCAAGACCAGAAATTTCATTACTAAAAAGCATCAAATAAAATCCTCAGTTCTCAAAAATTTTCATCAGTTCAAATGTCCTTCTATGTCACATTCCTGGGGGCAATTTTAAAAATAATTTTTATTATTTAACCAGTGAAAGCAGTCCCCAGACTCCCTGGAAATAGAGTTTTCTCCCTGAACCATGACCAATACAACATAGAAGTGAAAAGAAAGGAAATTTTGGGAGCTCTGGATAGACCCCAGCTGTGTGGCCAAGTGTAGCCAGCGCAAGGTGGATTGGTGTCAGGTGCAGAAGTTGAGTCAGACACAGCCCCACAGAGGCCGGGGCAAACTCAGGAATGTAATCCTTGTCTTTCAAATCCAAATTTTTGGTCAAAAAGAATTAGTGTTAATGTTGCAGAGGTTGAAAAACTCAGCATTTCTAAACCACAGCAGCAGTAGGTACAATGATAAAATGATAAAACTTTCTCATGTTCTCATGTCCCGTGGAGAGGGAGTCCATTCTTTTTTCTTTTTCTTCTTTTTGGCTTTTTTTTTTTTAAGGTGCTTATTTAAGGATTTTTTTTCTCTTTATCAATTTTAAGGTAGGTGTGGAGTCCAGCACAGAGCTGCCTGTGTCACAGGAGACATACTGTGAGAGGATATTTGCTTGTGGTTTACTCTTCCCTCTTATATTTGGTACAGGATGACATATGACTAGCCCATGGCTGGATACCTCTGGACAGATCTAGAGGCTTGGAGTACCTGGGCTTCATTTTCCTGATGTGCTTTTCCACAATTTGGCAGGATAAATCTCCAGCCCCCAAGGTGCCTTCACACTCCTCCACTCCTCTCCTGGAGCATCTCTCTTGGTTACCATGCAGTGGGTTCACTTGCCTGTCTGTCATCGCTGGCAATGCCACACAGGCTAACTGCCTGATGAACTTTCTCCTGCACTCTGCTTTCACAGACCTGTCTTCACACAGAACTGCTGGTGATCCCATACTGCTGTGCGTGCTGCAAGACGGGCACAAGCTGCTGCGCCCACCACCTACACAACTGCTGGAACAGTGAATGCACTGGGCAAGAAAAGCACCTCTAAAGCCTAACAGAAGCAAACAAAAATGTTTTAATGCTTTACCTTTTAATGATTCCTTTGCCATTCTGTACAATTCCATAGCACAATCTTATCACGTTACTACAAATCTAAATAAATGTATAGATACTTGATTTTCTGATAAATTGTAGAGGATTTTCCCATAGGGGTCTTAGACTGAAGACCCTGAAGAATCATAGCAGTCAAAAATCAGTGTTAAGGTTTTGTTTTTCCCACCTGCCCTTGACCTGACCTACACCCGCACCCACCACCATGGCCAAAGCCCTGCAGCAGTGTGTAGTGCGGCACCTCCAAACAAAATTTAAGAGGACTCTATGGCTCCGGTGGCATTGTTCAAGTCCTGGCACTCATGGGGAGGCTTAACCACACTTCTATGAAAGCCACAGCTGGGTGTTCACACCATACCTGACTAGGCAGTGGGCAGAGAAATGTCCTGCTTGGCTGGGAGCTGGAGCCCCAGGGCTCAGGGGCAACACCAACTTCCCTAGAGAGAGCAATTCAAAGCAGGGCTGATCACAATCTCTGCTAATTCTGCCACTCACTTCATTCCACAGGAAAAATATATATTTATCAACATTAATTCTTGCTTTTGGATGGGGCTATAGGAAGTCCCCCATGGTGCTGGGCGCCAGCACAGCTGCCTGGTGCTGCTGCATGGGCTTCAGCCTGCTGTCTGCTCCTGCGCCACCAGGCAGAGCCATCAGACCCCCAAAGCTGTCAGCACTGCACAGCCCCCAGCAGAGCAGCAGCCCCACATTGCAAGTGATTGAATACTTGGGGTCCCAGTGCAGGCACCTGAACCATTTCATAAATAAGCTATGGGTGAGAAGGAGGGAAGAATAGTCTAGTAATTTTCTGTTGTGTAATTACAGTAAAAACAGCTAATCCTGAATAAAGTTATTGCTTCGTTGTTGTATCCATGGCAACAGAAATAGATAGAGACTGTTAGACCATCTGCAAATGAATATGGCTTTCTTCTCCATCACATAAGGTTGTGTGGTCTGCCTGAATGCTTCCACAGGCAGGTGATGAAGGGCTTGGACTCTGTGCTGTGGTGAGTGGGCCCACCGGCAAGGAAACTCACAGTTGTCCTGGGATAGAGTTCATTTTCTTTCTAGTAGCCAGTATAGTGCTATTTAGGATGAGAATAATGGTGATAACATGCTCTTATTTCAATTGCTGTAGGCAATGCTTACACCAAGTCAAGGACTTTTCACCTTCTCACACTGCCCCACCAAGCAGGCTGGGGGTGCACAAGGAGCTGGGAGGGGACACATCTGAGACAGCTGACCCAAAATGAATGGAAGGGATGTTCCACATCATGTGACATGATCATCTGTATAAAACTTAAGAGGAAAGCAGACAGAGATTTAGACTATGGCCTGGGAACTAGCTGGGCATTGGTGGTCTGCAGGTGGGGAGCAATTGTGCTGTGTTAACTTGGTTTATAGATTCTTTTATTATTATTGTTGTTGTTTTCTGTCATATCAAACTACCTTTATCTAAACCCACAAGTTCTAGGGTTTTTTTTGCTGGTTCTGTGCCCCATCCCACTGGCAGGGGGGCGAGTGGTTGTTTTGGCTACCTGCTGCATTAAAACACAACATACTGGCATTTAATTAAAACATCATTTAATGTGCTACACACTCCAAAACACTTTTGAATACAATAGCCTTCAGGGAGAGGTTAGTTGACTGAAATAACTTTAACTTTCCCCAGATGGCTATAGTATCAGTATTAGCAAATAATATGTTTCAAAATCACAATTAACTTATTGCTCAGCATCCAGAAGAAGTGACATACGAATATCAATTACTGTGCTGGATGATCTAAACCAACAGAAGAAGATGTAACTCTGCAGCATCCGGGTCTAGAGAGGTATGACAAAGCAGCATATGAAATCTCCTCTAGTGCTCATGAAGGCTTAACAGTGGCCACCTACTTTACACATTTATCCTCTTCCAGCCTTCATTATCCTGGGCTATACACATCACATTCTTCTGCCTTTCTGGATGGCTTTTCTCCACGAGGTTTTTTCCTGTATTTCTAGTAAAAGACACACCTGGAACTTGTGTGGAGGACGAGCCCTCTGCAAAGAAGGGGTATGGCCAGAGGTTCTAACCCTTGCTGGAAAACTTTTGGAGCAGAGGCCATACAGACCACTTCACAGCCAGCTATAGGTTTCCTTGAGATCAGTTAAATAGAGACAAGAAGTAGAGTTCATAGTGGCTCAGGATCTGTCCTCTCCTTATCTCATTCTCTCATCAAAATTTTATTGGTATCTGGATGCTTCATAAGTAGCTAAAATAACGATGGTATTTGGTCTGGCACTCACTGATATCAGTGCTAAACAGACATGCAATGGAAACTTGGCTTGACCAGATCATCCACAAACTGGTAACTTTCTGACCGTTAAAATACATCAATGTCATCCCTCTCTGACTGTAGTTCACACTTTTTTGTCTTTTATGTGCTTAAATTTAGAAATGAGCTTGATACGGTTTGTGAGCAGTGCAGATGTGAGAGTTCATGTTATTTGACTGTTATTTAGTGACTTGGGCTGGTGGCTGCAGTTTCCCACCCCAGGTGTTCTGGGGATGCCACTGAGCCCACCTCTCTAGAGAAAAGGATGACCAAAATAACAGCTGTGCTGAAGGGCAGCTACACAAATGCCTAAAACAATGGCATGTGCTGGTCTATGCTCCATCTCCCACTGTGGGCACACAGCAGCTGCCCTAGGGAGCAAGATGAGAAGTACAAAATGACTCCAGGTGATATGGATGGCGCATCACCAGCATCCTCTTTCACAGTAAGTAGTACATACCCACCTTGTGTAGTTTCTCCTTGCTGTAACAGGACTGGTTTATGAAGTCCTTCCCAAGCAGCCATTCCTCCAGGTACAGCCTAGGACACCAAACACCTCCCTGGGCTCTGGTGTGGGGACACATCTCAGGGAGTTAATTCTTAGCAGGGTAAGAATTCACCTGGAAAAGAACCAGTACAAGCTCTGAAGTGACAGTCTTACAAGGTGGCAATTTGTAAGCTATGAAAGAAACAAATGCAGATCGTTAGATCTTATCAACTAATTAACATCCTCCTAATAAGAACTGACTGAAACAAATTACTTGAAAAAGTGGTCAGACAATTTTTGTTAGGATCATTCCAACTTGCTGGGGAGTGCTTTCCTCCTGTGAACAATAAACACCAAGAAGAAAGGAAAAATTTGTGGAACAAAAAGCTTTGTTTCACCCCAGCTGTAGTCCTCTCCTATATTCATGAAACATTTATTATGTTATCAGAAGAAAGTAAAAACTATAGGTTCCTGATCACTGTTATTTAGCTCACGTGTAGGCAGGGTGTTTGTATTCTCAGTCATGAATCAGCAGAAATCAAACCATAAATGACTAGCTGAAGTAGACCAACACCTCTCCATGTGTAGCTACAGGTTTCAGTGCATGCCTTAGGGGTTAATTCAGTAAGTTACTGAAGGGTATGGTTTGCATTCAGAGCTAGAAAGATCTTGGTGCATTGCTGATAATTTGTAAATTATCTATTTACACGTCCATGCTTGCATTTTGTGAACATATCCCTGCATTCAGTGAGCAGGTCAGTATTAGTATCCCCGTTTCGTTGCCATTGAGTGAGTTAAAGTTACATTACCACGTTGATGAACTTCATGATGAACTATTGATGAACACCAATATATTCTGGAAAATAGTAACCAGCACACCTGTACAGAAGCATGGCCTTAATTCCCAGTTGGGAAATATCCCTTATCTCAAGTTCTGTTGCCCTATCTAATTTTTATTCTACGTGTAGATTTAAGTCCAAGAGACAGAGTGCATTGGGTCTGCCTGGCAAGGTTTTGGTAGTGGGGAGGGCAGGGGGGCACTAAGGGTGTGGCTTCTGCAAGAAGCTGCTAGAAGCTTTCCCCATGTCCAGTAGAACCAATGCCAGCTGGCTCCAAGATGGACCTACTGCTGGTCAAGGCCGAGACTCTCAATGGTGGTGGTAGCACCTCTGAGAGAATGTATTTAAGAAGGAAAAAAACTGCTGCACAACAGTAGAGAAAGGAGAGAGAATATGTGAGGAACAGCTCTGCAGACACCAAGGTCAATGAAGAAGGAGGGGCAGAGGTGCTCCAAGCGCCAAAGCAGAGGTCCCGCTGCAGCCCCTGGAGGTTGGGGGTGGAACAGAGATTCCACCTGCAGCCCATGGAGGACCCCACACCAGACACCTGGTGGAGACACCTGGAGGAGGCTGTGATCCCATGGGAGACCCATGCTGGAGCAGGCTCCTGGCAGGACCTGTGGCCCCATGGAGAGAGGAGCCCACACCAGAGCAGGTTTGCTGAGGGGACTTGTGACCCCATGGGGGACCCACACTGGAGCAGTCTGGTCCTGAAGGACTGCACCCCATGGAAGGGACCCATGCAGGAGCAATTGAAGCCTGTGGGATGGACTCATACTGGAGACATTGTGAAGGACTGTCTCCTGTGGAAGGGACCCTATGCTGGAGCAGGGGCAGAGTGTGAGGGGTCCTCCCCTGAGGAGGAAGGAGCGCCAGAGACAACATGTGATGAACTGACCACAACCCCCATTCCCCATCCCCCTGTGCCACTGAGGGGGAGGAGGGAGAGAAATGGGGAGTGAAGTTGAGTCTGGGAAGAAGGGAGGAGTGGGGAGGTGTTTTAAGATTTGGTTTTATTTCTCATTATCCTACTCTGAAATGTAATAAATTAAATTAATTTCCCCAAGCTTAGTCTGCTTTGCCCATGACAGCACTTGGTAAGTGATCCGTCCCTGTCCTTATCTCAACCCTTTAATTCCATTTTGCTCCCCCTGCCCAGCTGAGGGAAGGGATAGGGCGTTTTGGGGGCACCTGCTTCCAGCCTGGGCCAGCTCACCACATTAGGGCTGCAATACAAATTCCAAATGTCATGTCTGGGCGACAAGCTGCTGCGAGTCTTGCATCCCAGTCACATCTACGTTTATTTTTATATTCTCATCTCCTGCTTATAATTAATTGTTGGTCATGAAATTCCTCCTCCTGAAATGGATACCAAATTTGATTATAATAATTAGTTTTCATTTGATATTAATGTTCCTTTAAGTACAGTGAATTGCTCTGCATATTTAATGGAAAATCATATAATAGAAAATCTTACGATTTGTTGCACTGGCAACAAAGTTTCAGAAGTACAGAAAGTTCTTGCAACTTTACATATGCAGTTTTTCTACTAAAAGTGCTGGGAATAAAAAAAATCTTTGTAACATAACAGTATCATGGGCATTGGGAAAATTGTCAACACTGAGCTGCTGGGAAAAATAAAAACGCTTTAGTATATTTTTCATCTCACAAGAAGAATGGTTGAATAGTTGTAGCTTCTTTTGAAAAGTTAACTGCATACAGAAAAAGTTTTAGTAAGTATTGTAGGTTGTAGGGGGACGGTTGGACTAGATGATCTTGGAGGTCTTTTTCCACCTTAATGATTCTGTGTGATTCTGTGGAGAAGAATAAGTTCACAAAGCAGGACATGACAATTTGTGTATATAAAATAGTTATCAAAAAAATACTGTTCTTTCTTTCTGGTTGTTTATGTTTTGGTTTTTTTCCCCCAAGGGAAGGATGACTGAGATGCCTTGTCCATTGGACAGCACTTCTTATGGGGGTTTTTATTAATGACAAGAAAGTTTAGGGGGGAAGGCAGAAGGCTTTTTAAGTAATCTTTTCACCTGGATGAACATGATACGAAACAACCAAAGAGAACAGGTCTCATTTGTATGTTGTAGTTCAAGTAGCTTTGTGCAACATGGCTTTTGTAGGCAGCAAAGAACCACTCTGTACACAGAGCTGGCTTTCCCACTGCTGTCCCGATACAGAGAAATGTGAATTTTGGGGTTTTTTTGTCCAAATATGCTACACATTAGTGAACAACCATTTCCATGCCCAGAACAGTGTTGAGTTTGGAGGGCGAATGGCTTGGCGTGGCTTGCACCCGTACAGCTAAACTCTGCGATCCCCAGCACCCACCCTGCCTAGAGGGATGGATCCTGCTCACCCACACACCATGCCCAGGGGCTGAGTGGCAGAGCCAGAGCTGCCCCAAGGGACATACCAGCAATCCCACAGTTCAGACAGCCTCATGCCAGTGCTGCTGCATGTCCTTGTCTTCCTTAGTTTGCTGGTATGGACATCGCTTGTGTGGCTCAGAGGGAGCTTAGTTTTTTACAGCAGCTGCTCATCTGAAGGTTAGCAAAGAGCTCTCACTGTCACACTGATGGTAGGAGTTAATCCATCATGCATTGTTTGCAACTGATCTAAATCATTGGTGTAACTGGAAGAGGCAGTGATGGAAATGAAAGGGAAGGACCGCTGGCTGATGTCTTCTCCAAAAAAAATTGCCTTTGGATCCCAAGGACATCTGCATGACAAATCTCCTGTTTTCCTCAATATCTGTCACATTTGTCAACACCAGCCTTTACTATCCCTAAAGCCCCTTGCAAGGCCTGTCACTGTGTTGCTTTCATCTAGTGTTTCTGCAGGGTCTGCTTCTTTCTACTGCCACCTTCTCATGCATCTTTAGCCCTACAGACTGTCTCCTTCATCAGCTATTCTTCTTTTCTTTTGCCAAAACCCACCACATGCACGTTAGTAAATTGAACACTGCTGGATATGAAGGTTACCTTGATAGGACAGTCCCAGGTGCAGTTTTGGACAGACCACCTACCAGCCCCTCAAGCAATTCCTAGGAAGGTTTCAAGGAGTCGGCACAGAGAGATGACCAGGAGTTCCTTCCCGCAGACAATTTCATAGAACCACAGAATGGTTTGGGATGGAAAGGACCTTAAAGGCCATCTAGTTCCCACCATCCCTGCCATGAACAGGGACACCCTCCACTAGCCCAGGGTGCCCAAAGCCCCATCCAACCTGACCTTGAACACTTCCAGGGAGGGGGCAGCCACAGCTTCTTTGGTCAATCTGTGCTAGGGCCTCACTGCCCTCACAGGGAAGGATTTCTTCCTTGTATCTAATCTAAACCCACCCTCTTTCCATTTAAACCCATTCTCTCCCTGGAGCCTTTTCCAGGATGAACAAGCCCAGCTCTCTCAGCCTGTCTTTGTAGGAGAGGTGCTCCAGGCTTCTGACCAACTTTGTGGCCTCCTCTGGACTTGCTCCAACAGTTTGATACCTTTCTTGTGCTGGAAACCCCAGAGCTGGACATAGTACTCTAACTTCAGTGCAGCTTCTATTTCAGTGCAGCCTGTTTTGAAGCAGAAGAGAGCATGACATTACTGGCATGGCCAGTCCATGTACTCCTTCTCTCCAAACGCAATGGCTGATCTGCATAATATTTGCACAGAGAGTGGACCCTGGTTCAATTTGGCTTCTCAGATATGAGCTAATAGGGAAATGCAGCAAATGTGATTACAGTGTAATGGTAGTTATGGCATTTAATTCCTTGCTGTAAAATTTTAGGGCTTCGGTTACTGCCCATCTATGCTCATAATGTGCCTGTTCACTGGACACACTGACAAAAGCCCTCTATCTCATTGCAATGGAAAGGAAATGTCTTATCAGCACTGGAAGGTGCAAACACTGGGGCAGGAAGGAGGAAAAACCTGAATATGTGAACAGCCAGGGATCATCAGCATCATCACCAAGACAGAGGCTGCACCACACAACAGTGGGTTCCACTCCATGCCCCACACTGCCATAGTTGTGCTGATGGAAATGCCTGATGGCCACTCCACCAGAAGCATTCCTGGGCACTCCAGGGACCCACCTCCAGCAAAGGACATATTACGGGTAACACACAAGGGAAATTACTGGGGTTTGCCTGTGGAAAGAATGGTGGCAGAAATAAATCCCATTGCTGTCAAATATTTTCTTTGACACCCTTCAATTTTTCTTTCCAAACAACAACAAAACCAGGGAAAAACTTGCCTGGACGCAGTCTCTGAAATTTCCTCCTATGTGTTTTCATTAATGAATGGTTGGTTTGATCCCCATTTTCCCTGAATGAAATAAAACGTACCACTACAGAAAATAAATGTGTTAATAGGGATGTTCTGTCTGCTACCACAGCGAAGGATTGTCTGTGGTTTAGGGACACAGAATGGGATGCAGGAGAGCTACTCCTCCACAGCCCTGTGATGGGATTGCACGAGGCTTAATCTTCTGTTTTTTGAAGCTGAATCCTTTCCTGTACAGCACAGGTGAGGCAGTACACAAGGGCAAGGGTAATCCTCCTGTAAGCCACTGCGGTGCTGGGGGATTAACAGTCCCGGGCAGTTTGCAGGCAGCTGGTGAAGCACCCACCATTTTTACATAGTGGGGTTCTGCTGAGCCACGTTTGCAAGGATGGGTCATTTTCAGAGGCTCGTTTTTCAAACCAATTCAATTCTTTTTTCCTGTTTGAAGCCTGTCCTAGGCTTGCTGGTGTTAAAGCCCTTTCCTCCCAGCACAGCACTGGCAGAGATAACCAGGCATGATTGGAAGCAAAGCTGCTGATGGTTTCAGAGACCCGGAGTCACAATTGTAAGTGAAATGAAATATTGCAGAGACAGCGACAATAAGGCAATACAGACTCTGGCAAATCATGCTTGTATCTAATGCTGTAGCACCTGATTGAGCTGGCAATACAGACTCTGGCAAATCATGCTTATATCTAATGCTGTAGCACCTGATTGAGCTGACAGGGTCATAAAAGACATGTAGCTTTTATATGAGACAGTTTTATGTGGTTAGTGGGCTGTCTCCAAAATCGAAACCCCATTTGAGGCTGGGGGGAGTGTAATGTTGGGGCTGCTGTTCAAGAGAACCCACATGCCTTCTGAATGCAACAAAATAGCATTACTAATGCCTAAAAGAAATATGTTACTGAATATATTTTAATAAGTTTTCCAGGTTCCATAAAATTGTTAGTAATGTCATAATCTGAATAAACATTAATTTCCTGGGAATTTTTTGTTATGCTACAATTTTTTCCTTTGTACAGGTTGTAAGAGTAACTATCCTTGCCCACAAAAACATTATTACTGTAGCTGAACAAATGACTGCAATGCATAATTTATGTTGTGTATTTATTTATTTCCAGTTGTGAATCATCTAGCTATAATTTTTGCTGTTTGCTCTTTGCAATTGCTTTAGCATTTTAAAATTATTATGTTACGAGCAGAAGCAGAAGGATAATATTGTCCTTCTGATAAACATGAGAGGAGAATTATACATCAGCAGTGCTGAAAAGGCAGAGGTTCTCAACACTTTCCTCACCTCTGTCTTTATCTGCACTGCTGGCACCCAGGCCTTGGGAACAAAAACCCAGGTTGATGCAGACACAGATTTGCCATCCATGAAGGACAAGTTGGTATGTGAACTATTACAGCAGCCTGACTCACAAATCAATGGGTCCTAACAATATGCACTCAAGGGTGCTAAGAGCTGGATGACATTGTTGTGAGGCTGTTCTCCATAATCTTTGAGAAGTCATGGAGATCAGGGGATGTTCCAGAGGACTAGAAGTCTAATGTCAACCCCACCTACAAGAAGGGCTTAATAGAGGATCCAGGAAATTATAGGCCCATCAATCTTACTTCAGTCCCAGAAAGTTATGGAATGAATCCTCCTGGGTGCTATCACAAGTCAAATGAAGAACATGATTGGGAAAAGGGATCACAGGTTCATCAAGGACAAATTGTGCTTGACAACCTGGTCCCCTTCTACGACAAAGTAACCTCCTTGGTTGTTTTGGGGTGAGTGGTGGACATTATCTCCTTTGATTTCTCCATGGCTTTTGATATGGTTCCCCACAGTCTCCTCCTAGAGAAACTATGTGTTATGGTCTAGCCATGTGGCCCATGTGGTGGGTGGGAACTGGCTGACAGGCTGCACCCAGAGGCTGGGGGTAAATTGCCCATTTTTGAACTGCAACCTGTCACAAGTGGGGTCCCACAGGGATTGATACCACGCCCAGGACTGGCAGCAAAGTATTCAAAGTAAAGGAGATGCAGGAGACCCCAACACACAGATTTCAGTTTCAGAAAACAGCAGCAGCCCCTCTCTTCCTAGATGTTAACTTTGTTTTATCCTAGATGTTAACTCTTCCTAGATGGCACAGTAACTTTGGTGTTACTGTGCCATCACCATTACCCAGAAGACTGAATGAGACCAGGGTCCATTTGGTACTGCATAGATCTCATCACTTCCAACACCTATAGAAACAGGCACATCTCAAGAGCCATCTCAGGAGTATCACATCCTCACAGTTTCTGTGCATGCCTTCAGACACGTTTTATCAGTTTCTCTCCTTGGCCACACATTCTTGCTTTTGATACTGTCTCCCATGACATCCTGATAGAAAAGCTGAGAGATCATGGGATAGATGAGTGGACAGTGAGGTGGGTTGAGAACTGGCTGTCGGACCGGGCTCAGAGGGTCATGATCAGTGGAACAGAATCTGAATGGAGGCCTGTGACTACAGGTGTTCCCCAGGGCTCGGTGTTGGGTCCAGTCCTGTTTAATATCTTCATCAACGACCTTGATGAAGGAATAGCATCCACCCTCAGCAAGTACACTGATGATACAAAGCTGGGAGGGGTGGCTGACACGCAGGAGCACTGCGCTGCCATCCAGTGAGACCTGGACAGGCTGGAGAGCTGGGCAGGGAGAAACCAGATGAGGTTTAATAAAAGCAAGTGTAAAGTCTTGCACCTGGGGAGGAATAACCGTCAGTATCAGTACAGGCTGGGGGATGACCTGCTGGAGAAGAGCTCTGTGGAGAAGGACCTGGGGGTCCTGGTTGATGACAGGTTGGCTATGAGCCAGCAGTGTGCCCTGGTGGCTAAGAGGGACAATGGGATCCTGGGATGCATCAGGAAGAGTGTGGCCAGCAGGTCGAAGGAGGTGATCCTCCCCCTCTACTCTGCCCTGGTCAGGCCCCACCTGGAGTATTGTGTCCAGTTCTGGGTTCCCTGGTATAAAAAAGACAGGGATCTCCTGGAGAGAGTCCAGAGAAGGGCTGCGAAGATGATTAAGGGCCTGGAACATCTCCCGTATGAGGAAAGGCTGAGTGAGCTGGGGCTGTTCAGCCTGGAGAAAAGAAGACTGAGGGGGGACCCAATTAATGTTTCTAAATATCTTAAGTATGGGATGCAGGGGGAATTGGCCAACCCCTTTTCAGTCATCTGTGGAGACAGGACAAGGGGCAATGGCTGTAAACTGGAGCACAGGAAGTTCCGCACCAACATGCACTGGGACAGGCTGCCCAGGGAGGTGGTGGAGTCTCCTTCTCTGGAGATATTCAAGACTTGTCTGGACACCTATCTGTGCAATATGTGCTAGGGAGCTGCTTTGGCAGGGGGGTTGGACCCGATGATCTCTCGAGGTCCCTTCCAACCCCTACGATTCTGTGATTCTGGCTGGTCTGATCTTGAACAAGAACTTAGGTCATATCTGCTGCTTGAAATAAACTTAATGAAAAGGTATTTGGGATGTCTGTCAAGGCAGTTCCTCAAAAAATGTGAGTTCTTTTCAATCTCTTCCCTTGGAAACCATTTCCTCAAACAAAAATAAAAAAAGAAGGGCGTCAGGTTCCAAGCACTAATTCTAAACCTTCTGGTAGCTACTGCCAGATTTAATGTCGCCATGTTGCAACTATTCAGAGCCCAGAGCCCCAGAACAAGGTACAGGAAGAGCTTGGTACTGCCTGAGAGCACAGGATTGAGTGATGTGCAGCCCTGGGGAATGTAGCTCTGTTTCTATGATGACTCTTACTGCAATGAGCTGCGAGAGCTTTTTTCCCTTCTTGTTTTCCCCCTCTAATCGTTTTCTTAGCCAATGCTTGTTCCATGCCCTCAGTTTTTCCTAGAGGTCAGGGAAAACATACTGAACAATTTGTCAAGGTCTCCAATGGGGATGTCTCTTTGTAATCTCCCCTTTGCTCTTTCAAACCCTGGGAATTGTTCCAAGGGACCATCAACCCGACACTGAGGATCCTCCCTCTAATCACAGCTTCAGAAAATAAGCCTTTTCTAATACTCTTCTGTGCTGAAATGTTAAACCCTGGTAAATCCTTTGCCAGTCTTACACACCCATCAGCAGTGGCTGTGCTGTTTTTCACTAGACCCTTTGCTGAGCATTTTCCTTCTGTACTCGCTGGTACCTGAGGTGTGCCTCTTCCCCCCAGCTATGGCTGTACCTGGAGAAGGACCCTTTTCCCAGCACACACCCCACACCTCACCCTGGGACACAGGGAAGGTGCCATGAGCAGACTGCTCCAGCCCCACAGTCAGATGCTGCCTCCAGAAAACTTCAAAGAGAAATGTGAGATGCTCCCCAAGCCCTTGTGGGTAGGTCAAAAATTGAAAGCTCGTGCAATCTGCAGCTGGAAGCTTACTGGGAACTTGGAGCTTCGAAACATTCATATGTCTATAGCTGCTTACACAGAAAAGCACAAATTTATGTGTTTTAGTAGTACAAGGAATTCTTGCCCTAATACCTGTAACTTCATCCAGAGACACAACTGTCTTGCTTTGCATGACTGCTAGCTGTACTGCAGGTAGTAAAGATGGGAACATCTGAGAGCCTCTGAAGGAAGGCATAGTACCTCCAAAATCCTACCTTCAAAACTGCTAAAGCAAGAAGCAGCCACTGGAGCTCTTCCTTCCAAAGACACCATGCTGGGGGGCCAGTGGCAAGCCACGTTGTGCATGTAGGAAGGTCTCCAGGGTTTTAGGTTTTACAACATATGCTGCAGGTTTAAAGCAATAACCTCAGATTTTAACAGCCTCCAGATTGTATGAAACATGAGGTAATATTGCAGCTGTTGTCTCTGCCCAGTAAATTATGATGGACAGTGCAAAGCAAGCCTGATTCCATAGGACCCTGGTGAAGCTACACTAGTGAAATCCCAGGCTATCTATTAAATAATTCATCTGAAGTTGACTTGTACAGCTTCTGTATAACATACTTCTTCAGGCTTTCAGAAAGTCAGTAACATTTTATCTAAAGGTCCAAGGCAGAATTTGAAGTATCACTAGCTGTGTGATAAGAATAAGCATTTAAAAGATGGCTATGAATAGTACTGTGCACATCAATTATTGTTTTAAAAAACATCCATTCAGCCTCAGCAGTCACTGTAGAAGAACTGGTGCCCGTTACTAAGAAAATTAAACTGGAATGTACTCTCTAATGTTGATCATAATTGTACTAGTCATAGAAAGTGACAGGACTCCTGTGAGCCTGTACTGGTGGAGGACACTATTAATTATCACAGTGGAAGGAGGAATGATTTGTATTTGCCACAAAAACAAACCACAGCATTTGTTAACTCAGAAATAGAAAAAACACTGAAATGTGTTAATTTGTCATACAGGAAGGAATCTGGAAGGTCAGAATAGTGTTTTGATATTTAGGGAATGAGAAAGATTAGATTATTTTTGAGATGAGATTGGTCTGACACTGAGGACATTGATATTAATATGAGCCTTTGTAGTGTTAAAGAAACGTGTCAGCAACCACTCTGAACAATCCAAATGCTTTTCAGAATCATTTATTACTGTGATTTGCATGTTAAGGGCATACAGAACCTTTTTTTTTTTAAAAAAAAATGTTTCTGAATTACTTTATTATGTCACATTGAGATTTGGTCTTCTGTGGGTCACAAGATACAAAAACCAGCATGAGCCAGCCACAGTTTGTGGGTGTTTCTGAGTGACCAAAGCTATTTCATCATATTTCTGGCAGGCTGTGAATTATTAACATCCCAGTTCTCTTTTCTTGGCAATGCAATATAAGGGAGAAGGGTTGGAAAATAACAGGAGAAACACTGACAATCAGCCTGATCCTCCTCTCAGATTGCTATCTTGATTATGGTATTTAAGGACTTTCTGGGCAAAATGTTGCAGACACAAAGTCTCGCTTTCCTAGCTGGGAAAGATGGGGCGAGGAGGTGGGGAAGGTTTGAGATAAAGACTGGAGGGCAAAGTTGAGAGGACGTGGGTGTCTCAAGTCCAGCACTGCCCAGAAATGCTGCCCTCACCTCATAGGTGCAAGATGCCTACAATAAGCCCAGCATTATCAGGAACCTTCCTTCTGTTCCATCAACCTTTGAAATTATACTCAAGACTGCAAAAATAAGCAATAAGATTTGCATTGTACCCTTCCACATGCTGAACTTCAGGAAGGAAGAGCTCTCCTCATCCCGGTGTGGGGTGATGCGATTTACTCCCATGATTTTCTTTTGGGTTTCTATTTTCTGTGCCTATTGGCAATAAAGTAGGATTTTTTATTTAATAGTCCTTGGAAAACCATGTGATTTAGGTGGTTTGTCAAGATCTCAAATTGTATGAAGCTGCATTAGGACAAACAAGGGGATTTTCATCCAACTGCTGCTGTTGTCACTGGGAGAATTCGGGAGTTGTTTGGTTAGAAGAAAAGTATTTTTAGCAAAACTTTCCTCCATTTCTGGAGGTTTCGAGCATTCATATAGTGAATTTACAATAGGGAGAGAAAACTGTTTCAGGAGACTTCTGTGTAGGATGGTGGCCAGTGGCATGAGGTTGAGAATGTCCAATCATTGCAAAGTGAGTCCATCTACCCTCTTCCCAAAGTGTAGAACATATTAGTAAAGGTATAGTCTGGTTTGATATGTAGGCACCTAGCTAAAAAACCAGTTTAATTCACCTATTAAATTAAATTTATTTACAAGTTCATTTAGAGAAATTTCCACAGTGTGAAACTGAGGCAGGATACAAAGCAAGGGCTGAAGCAAAGTAGAGGTCAGATAAAGGCTTGGTGGACTCACAAAACCATGCTGTCTTCACAATGAAAAATAAGAGTTGACATCATGCATAAAAAATTTCTGTAGGTAACCGAATCACCCATGATGCCAAAGAATTAACATTAATTTGATCCCTGGTTCCTGAGGTACTTCTAAAATATAACCATGTGCTGACACCCCTGGATTTCCAATCAAGCATAACTAAATTTGCATAATCTTCCATAGCTTTTAGGGGGCTGACTCCATAAGAGATACACAAGACCAATTGTAACTCAGGTGAAATGGATCTAGTCCCATCACAGAATGGACTGGGTAGCCTGGGGCTGGATAGTAAGTGTACATGCACCAAGGTGAATCGTGACTGTGTTGGTTTGTTAACTCTAACTGCACCTACACTCCTAATAAAATTTTAGTGTTTCTTTAATTTGGAGAAACACTCTGAGCTCTTCATCTCATTAATTTGCACTTACTTTAAATTGCATGACTTACTTTCCATAATGAAAAGAGTCTTATAAGGTGGAACTCTGTAACTGCTTGAACTCCCAGCACCATGTCGAGACACAGAATCAATAAACAGTTGTCTTTTAACCTGATATTGATATTCTGGGAAATATAACTCATTCTCATATAGCTGGTCTAGAGTGATGGGACTGGGAGAATTTAAAATATTCCTACAGCAATGAGTCATCCGAAATGCTAGAACAACATCCAAGACTATTGGTATATGGCTGGTAGCAGAGGCATGGCCAAACTGCCAGGGATATACCTCTGAGAGTTTATTACCATTACAGCCCAAAAAAAGGCCACATGAAGATGTGTGGAGCATGAGAAACAGGGTCTTTCTGGTTCATGAAGGGCTGGCTCTAGTTATACAGTAGTACTGATGCAGAACCGGATTAGCTAGGAAGGAGAACTGGAGAGAAATCAGTATCTGTTTATTAACCCATGGGTATATCACACAGGAGATTCAAGGTCAAGGCAGAAGGTACCAGTACTCCATCTCAGCAATGGCCAGGATGCATTTCAGCTGCCTGTCAAGAAATATGTCTATGAGGTAGAAACTTAGGGAATACTGACAGAAGATTTTAAAAACTATTTTGTTTGTGTGGCTGTGAATCTGCACCTGTGTTACCGTGAGCTGGATGATAAAATACAATTGAGATCATAGCTCTGCCCCTCAGCTGGAGCCTGGCTTTCACGTGAAGTCTGTGAGCACTCAAGCCTGTCCCTGACTGCTCATGTGAGCAACATCTTTCTACTTTTGATGGGTCTTTGTTTTACAGAAAACCCAGTTTATTGCCTTTTTCTTTGTTTTACCGTGGCACAGTCCCTAAGTCATTGCTCAGCCACCTGCCTGCCCTGTGGATAATGAAGCATGACAGATAAATGTCTCTGAACAGTGAAGAGCAGTCCCAAGAGGATTTAGAAATCAAGAGGCTCATTCACTGCTAGGTCTGGAAAAACAGGCAGAAGGCCTTAATTTACCCCGCCACCCTCCCAGTATTTCCAGTGTTTCCTGGCTCATTTGAGTCAAAAATGCTTAGGGTGGATGAACCCATCTTGCCAAGTTTTATTAACCCTCAGAGATGAGCATTCAAAAGTCAGAATCTGACTTCATGCTGGGTTCATCCCCATTTCATTTTGCAGAAAGCACCGGAGAAGAAGTCATAAAGGAAAGCATATTTCCAGTATGAAAAGTTGTATGCCTATTGCATCCAGGCTTAACCATTTGTAGCTGCTAAACATTCAAATGCAGGCTTTTCTTGCTGTTAGAAATCTTCTTTTGTATCAAGTGGAAGGAGACATTGGGGAAACCACAGCACTCTGGCGCATAACAGCCTATAATTTCATTTTCTCTAAACAGCCAGATGACTGCTCTTTTGTGCTTCATTAATTGTGCCCCACCAAAGGCACTTGAAAAGCTTAGTCAATCCACAGAGAGAGGCTTTTTAACCTGCCTTGTGCAAATGACATTTGCCCTTTAAAGGTCATCTGCAGTGGATGGAGAGGGCAGCTAAAACTACTTTTCAAAAGGAATGATGGGTATGCACACTTGTACAACTTCTACATCTATGTGTCTGTGTGTGTATCTGTCTGGTTCCTGGACACCCTTAAAGAGAGCTCACTTTGAGGAGAAAGAGAGAAACAGAGAAAGTCTGGATATAAAAGATCAGTGTCTGCCTTCTTCCCCACTCAGCATGTAAACTTTGTCTGTCCAGAGTGCAGTTCCTCTGAATAAATGAAGAGTTAGAAATGCCTCTCCAGGAGCATCTTGAATTCTCACTGATGGGGTCAAAATACGCAGCAATCCAGGCAGCCACATGTCATTGCTTTAGATCCTGCTTCAGCAGCTGTTGTGCCAGGAACCGTGCCATGGGCTGCCAAGACAGCCCCAACAGCTCTGCAAGGGAGTGCTTTAGTCCTTCAGCAAAGTTACCTGAAACTGTGGCTCCTGGGAAGACAAGTCCTGCCAACCTCTTCATGGGGACAGAGAGGTAAAAGGGAAGGGCTGGGCAGTCACCCCTGCTGCCCCCCTCTCACTGCCGCTGAGAGGAGAATCACTGCTTCGTCTCGCTCTTTCTATTGATGACCCCAGTAATTTCATAGAATCATAGAATCATAGAATGGTATGAGTTGGAAGGGACCCCAAGGATCATAGAGCTCCAACCCCCCTGCCACAGGCAGGGCCACCAACCTCAGGCCTGGATCTACACAAGGTTGCCCAGGGCCCCATCCAACCTGGCCTTGAACACTTCCAGGGACGGGGTATCCACCACCTCTCTGGGCAGCCTGTTCCAGCACCTCACCACTCTTTCTGTAAAAAACTTCCCCCTAATATCTAATCTAAACCTTCCTTGCTTTAGTTTTAATCCATTCCCCCTTGTCCTGTCATTGTCTATCCTTTAAAAAATTTGAATCCCCTCCTGCTTATAAGCTCCCTTCAGGTACTGGAAGGCTGCAATGAGGTCCCCCTGCAGCCTTCTCTTCTCCAGACTGAACAAGCCCAGCTCCCTCAGTCTCTCTTGGTAGGGCAGGTGCTCCAGCCCTCTAATCATTTTAGGATGATTAATCATTTAGGATGAAGCACACCCTATTCCTTCTGAAATACCTTCCTCCTTCTTCCAAATAAGCAGTCTTTCCACCTTCTAGGCACAGCTGGTTTCTTCAAAAACCACCAGTCCCACTGACCTCAGCAGGGCAGCGTGTCTGCAAAGCAGTTATTGTGGCGTGCAGTAGGAGAATTCTATCAAAGCTCAGAAAGTGACTGCAAGTCCAGAAATAATAATAATAGTGAGAATAATAATCCAAAACACAAAGGGAACACAGCCCTCCTGGAGCTGATGGGTAATTTAGGGAAGCTGGCAGGCAATTTAGGGAAGCTGACTGCTTGCTCTCATAAAGCCAGTGCTATGATCTAGGAATCGCCTTTATCTGGGTCTGAGCAGAGGCTGTGATGCAAAGCCCTTCCATGCCATAAGATACATGTATAAGACTTAGCCTCTCATTTGCATTACACCTGTGATGAGATTTGTTAAGAGTGGCAAGCAAGTGTACTTCCAGTCAGCAACAGAAGTTTGCTGCTCCAGAGGGAATTTATGCAACATAAGCATGGATGCAACCACATTAAAGCCAGAATCATAGAATCATAGAATGATAGAACGGCATGGGTTGGAAGGGACCCCAAGGACCATAGAGTTCCAACCCCCCTGACACAGGCAGGGCCACCAACCTCCAGGCCTGGATCTACACAAGGTTGCCCAGGGGCCCCATCCAACAGAAGAAACGGTACACTTCCTCCTTGCTTGTTGTCACCTCTCAACTTCCCTTGCAGGGGTGCTAAGATCTTGTGCACCTACATGCCTGAGCTCTCTGGGTAATGGGGGTTCCTGTGATTTGTAACAAGCTACACAAAAACATTGTGGTAACACTACATATAAGAGACAAAAAGCCTTTATCAGACCAGGCAGAGAGGGTGAAGGGAAGATGATTTCAAAGATTAGATGATCTCGTGAGGCCCCTTGCAACCTGAATAATCCTGTGATCCTGTCAAGTCAAGTCACTACCATTTTCTAAGAGTCAAGCTGAAAAGCAGTAAGAGCTGTGAAAAGACCAGAACTCCACACTGGCTTGTGCTCATCTTCCTCCTGTTTCATAGACACTGCTCATCCTCCTCCCTCTCACACTTTTTAATCTGCCTCCTTTCAGCCTTCCACTCTTTAACCTCACTAATACATATTCTCTGCCTTCAGCTCCAAAAGCCTCTATCACTGGTATTTCTAAGTGTTACTCCCTTCTCCCACACCACCTCTCTCACCTTGGTAAGTGCTTTTACAAAAGTGCCACTACGAAAGGTGCATCCTCCCTTTCTCCTTTGTTGCTGCACAGTAACCGTTGACCCTGCACCCTCTTCATCCCTAATCAGTGCTCTTCTCTCCACCAATCCCACCCATACTGCTGGATCTTTTCCTGCCCCTGCCCTTCTGCCATCTGCTCATGCTGGGAAAAGGAATGTGGTGCGTGAGCACAGCAGGGCCCTTCTGCTAACCCTTAAATCTAGCAGATGATTGCCAGCTCTGTGCAGGCTCAATCTGCCAGCAAAACAAGGCAAAAACTCCCTCAATCAACTGAAGAGGAGGCAAGAGTCATCACATATGCAACGGCCAGAAACAGCCCACTAAATGATATTTTCCAGCCCATTTATGTCTGGCCCTTTATGGTTTGTGATAAAAAGAGACACTTGGAACGTTCCAGTAGAATAAAATTAGCAGGGATGTGGTTATCAGACATGCAGCTCTCCCTCAAGATCTCGTCGGTAATGTTCGCTCATTGACCTGCTGTTTTATTGAAGACTCATTTAGAGGCTCTGAGACAGTTTCATGTCATGTGTTTTCCAGTGTAAGATGTTTGGGGCACGAACATGTAGTGTTTGGTATTTTGGGAATTCATGCATATTTATGTCATCAACACATCACTTTTAAATATCCTAATTCACTAGAAAGCCCACTTCCAGCACCTACACAACACAGTAGGAAACGAAAAAATCAGAGCAACTGGAAATGCGAGAGAAGACATCATGGATTCATTCATTCATCCCTCTGCAGCCGGTGCTTTCTTGCACGGCGCGGAGATGGATGCACGGCCATCGGCTCCCCCCTGCTGGCTGGTACCCAGGCACAGCACAGAGCCGTGGCCAGACCTCCCCTGGGGCCGTTATCTGCCAACTGAAAAGCAACAGGGGTACAAACCACTAATAATCACAAAATGATGTTTTCCCAGGCAGGTGATCGGCACTTGCAGGAGTGCAATTTTCAGAACTTCTTTCTGCAGAGACCGGTAACTCATCACAGGGGAGCTGGCTGTACTGCCTGCGGTCGGGATGTCTTCACCTTCCCCTTGTAAGCACACTGCGATTATAAATCTTGTCATTATACATTTCTGTGATTATAAACTTTAATAATTACGCCCCAAAATTTCCCTGACAGATCTCTATCTCAGACCTTTTTAGCTCGGATTCTTTTTAACTTCCTACCAAAACAGCTCAGCAATTTCTGAAAATTAAATTAGGGAAGAGCAGAATTTTTTCCCTCCGTACTATTTGCTCATTGGTTTGTTTTTTAACAGTGTTCTCCAGCAGAAACTTGAAATTTGTCAGCATGTGTTCAGGAACTGCTTTGTACCAGCAGCTAGAAAGTACACAGCCAAGTTATAAAACTCCGAATCAAAAAACGCCTCCCCGCCCATGAGCAGCAAGAGACGTCGGAGTTTGGCAGCAAAGCTGTACAAAGAGCCTGTCTGTGCTGAGAGTACACTGCTGTTTTTAGCCCTTCTGTGAGATTGTACATCCAGCAACTTGTCAAAACACTGCCCAAAATGAGCTAGTAACACCCATCCTACCACCGACAGCAACTCAACGGACCTGCTGAGAGAAAACATGGCAGCAGCCCTCCTTCCCAGCAAAGCTCCATGGGCTTTTGGCGGGTGCTCCCCGGACAAGAAGCCCAGGATTACTCTCAGATTGCATCTTGAAAACAGGGAAGAACTTTCAAGGGGTGATTGGTATCCTTAAGGAGCAACTACAACTCGAGCGTGCTTTTCTTTTACATTATCCAGTTAGAGATTTGGTATATTTTTTCTGATTATGAGTATTCTGCTACTGACTTCTAGAGAACAGGGCATGACTTTTTAATAAGGAAAGTGCTTAAACTCCAGTGTGTACACAGGGCATTTCATGCTAAGTACAGGAGGTCTGGTTTGAGTCAATTCTGATATGACAAAATTAAAGAAGTCTCATTTACCTGGCTCAATGCTAAGAAAGGAAGCTGCTTACCATTAACTATTATTTGATTAAGTTGTATCTGCCTTGAATAATAGTATCTTGAAACTTTTAAATGCCAGGGATAAAAGTGACTTCCAGAGGCACATAGATGCACTCCTGAGCTACAAATGTGTTTGCCCAGAGTTAACACATCGCCTTCCAGATGAGGAATAGCCGAAGGACTATCACAGAATCACAGAATCATAGGGGTTGGAAGGGACCTCGAGAGATCATCGGGTCCAACCCCCCTGCCAAAGCAGCTCCCTAGCACATATTGCACAGATAGGCGTCCAGACGAGTCTTGAATATCTCCAGAGAAGGAGACTCCACCACCTCCCTGGGCAGCCTGTCCCAGGGCTCTGTCACCCTCACTGTGTAAAAGTTCTTCCGCATGTTGGTGCCCCTTGTCCTATCTCCACAGATAACTGAAAAGGGGTTGGCCAATTCCCCCTGCATCCCATACTTAAGATATTTAGAAACATTAATTAGGTCCCCCCTCAATCTTCTTTTCTCCAGGCTGAACAGCCCCAGCTCACTCAGCCTTTCCTCATACGGGAGATGTTCCAGGCCCTTAATCATCTTCGCAGCCCTTCTCTGGACTCTCTCCAGGAGATCCCTGTCTTTTTTATACCAGGGAACCCAGAACTGGACACAATACTCCAGGTGGGGCCTGACCAGGGCAGAGTAGAGGGGGAGGATCACCTCCTTCGACCTGCTGGCCACACTCTTCCTGACGCATCCCAGGATCCCATTGTCCCTCTTAGCCACCAGGGCACACTGCTGGCTCATAGCCAACCTGTCATCAACCAGGACCCCCAGGTCCTTCTCCACAGAGCTCTTCTCCAGCAGGTCATCCCCCAGCCTGTACTGATACAGACGATTATTCCTCCCCAGGTGCAAGACTTTACACTTGCTTTTATTAAACCTCATCTGGTTTCTCTCTGCCCAGCTCTCCAGCCTGTCCAGGTCTCACTGGATGGCAGCGCAGTGTTCCTGCATGTCAGCCACCCCTCCCAGCTTTGTATCATCGGTGTACTTGCTGAGGGTGGATGCTATTCCCTCATCAAGGTCGTTGATGAAGATATTAAACAGGACTGGACCCAACACCGAGCCCTGGGGAACACCTCTAGTCACAGGCCTCCATTCAGATTCTGCTCCACTGATCACGACCCTCTGAGCCCGGTCCGACAGCCAGTTCTCAACCCACCTCACTGTCCACTCATCTATCCCATGATCTCTCAGCTTTTCTATCAGGATGTCATGGGAGACAGTATCGAAAGCCTTGCTGAAGTCAAGGTAGATGACATCCACTGCTCTCCCTCCATCCACCCAGCCGGTGATGAGATCATAGAAGGCTATGAGATTGGTTGAGCACGATCTCCCCTTGGTGAATCCATGCTGACTACTCCTCATGACCTTCTTCTCTTCCAGTTGCTTGGTAATGGCATCCAGAACAAGCTGTTCCATCACCTTTCCAGGGACAGAAGTGAGGCTGACTGGCCTATAATTGTTAGGGTCCTCCTTCTTGCCCTTCTTGAAGACTGGAGTGATATTGGCTATCCTCCAACCCTCAGGTACTTTTCCTGTTCTCCAAGAGCTGTCGAAGATGATAGCAAGCGGCTCCGCAATCACTTCCGCCAGCTCCCTCAGCACACGTGGATGTATCCCATCCGGGCCCATGGATTTGTTTGCATTAATCCCTTTGAGCCGCTCCTGGACCACCGCTACCTCAACTAGAGGGAAGCTCTTCATTCCACAAACACTCCTACTTTCATCCAGGATCTGCGGGTCCCGAGGGGCCTTTGGAGTGAAGACCGAGGCAAAGAAGGCATTCAGTATTTCCACCTTCTCATCATCACCCGATACCAGGACACCCGCCTCATTCATCAAGGGACCTACATCATCCCTGATCATCCTCTTAGTATTCACGTATCTGAAAAAACTCTTATTATCCTTTACGTCCTTTGCCAGTTTCATCTCCAAGCGGGCTTTAGCCTTTCTAGTCGCATCCCTACAGGCCCTGACAACATCCCTATATTCCTCCCAGGTGCACAGACCCCGTTTCCACAGTTCATAAACCTTCTGCTTCCCTTTGAGTTTACACATTAGCTCCCTGCTCATCCACGCAGGTCTTCTGCCTCTTTCCTGATTTCTTACTCAAAGGGATGCACCTATCCTGTGCTTGGAAGAAGTGCTGTTTAAATGCTAGCCAGCTCTCACAGGCTCCCTTGCCTTCTAACAGCATAGCCCACGGGATAGCTCCTAAAAGGTTGTGGAAGAGATCAAAGTTAGCTCTTCCAAAATTCAGGGTAGCTATCCTGCTTTTTGGCTTGCTTCTTCCACTCAGGATCTTGAACTGGATCATTTCGTGGTCGCTTTGTCCTAAGCTGCCCTCGACCTTCACCTCCCTGATGAGCCCGTCCTTGTTAGTAAGAACAAGGTCCAGCACCCACCCTCCCCTTGTAGGTTCCTGCACCAGCTGTAGCAGGAAATTGTCCTCAACATACTGCAGAAATTGCCTGGACTGCATACGACTGGCCGTATTGCTTGCCCAGCAAATATCTGGGTAGTTGAAGTCCCCCACAAGGACCAGGGCCTGGGATCTCGAGGCTACTTCTAGCTGCTCATAGAAAGCACTATCAACCCGCTCCTCTTGATCAGGGGGCCTATAGCACACACCCACAATAGTGTCACTCATACTAGCGTGACCCTTGATTCTCACCCACAAGCACTTGACTGATGGGTCATCTTTCCCCAGGTGGAGCTCAATACATTCAAGCTGCTCTCTAACATAAAGAGCAACTCCTCCACCTCGCCTCCCTAGCCTGTCCTTCCTGAAAAGCACATAGCCATCCATGACAGCGTGCCAGTCATCCAGGCTGTCCCACCATGTCTCTGTGATCACAATGAGATCATGGCCCTGTGACTGCACAAAGATCTCTAATTCTTCCTGCTTGTTTCCCATGCTACGTGCATTTGTATAAAGGCATTTTAGTGGGGCAGCAGGTGCAGGTATCCTCAGCAGATCACAGCGAGATTTCTGACAGGGAATGGGCAATAGTGGCTCCACTGAGGAGTCCTCAGGGCAATCCCCAGAATTTTCCCCACTATCACATGGAACAACATCCCCAAGTCCATCACTGTGCTGCTGGCATTTACCTTCTTCCACCGCCAACTCACGTTGTGTCTCCCAAAGCCCATGCCTAACCCCAAGAGCCATCATAATATCCCCTCCCCCCTTCCTAACTAGTTTAAAGCACGCTCAATGAGCCCTGCCATCTCCTGGGCAAGGATTCGCTTACCCCTATGGGACAGGTGAGCCCCATCAGCAGTCATCATGCCAGGAGCAGAGTACACCTTCCCTTGGTCAAAAAACCCGAAGTTCCTATGCCAGCACCAGCCTTTCAGCCACTCATTCAATAGATGGGTTCTCCTGACCTGCTCCAAACCTCTCCTCCCACTAGTAGGGATAGATGAGAATATTATTTGAGCTCCGCCCCCCTCAACAAATCGCCCTAGATCACGAAACTCCTTCTTGATAGCACGCAGGCTACACTTCATGATCGCATCCCTGCCTGCTTGAACAATCAGTAAAGGATAATAGTCAGAGGGTCTTACCAGCCCTGGGAGCCTTCTGGTAATATCACGGACCCTGGCTCCAGGGAGGCAGCACACCTCCCTTCGTGTAGGGTCTGGTCTACAAATGGGGCTCTCCGTCCCTCTGAGAAGGGAATCCCCGACCACAACTACCCTTCTCTCTTGCCTAACAGAGGCAGTCTCAAGGCGTGCAGACTTCTGCCTCACTCTAGGCTTTCGCTTCCTCTGAGGCAGAGGGGCTGCACTCATCCCTTCACATACCTCCTCCTCAACTTCCAGGGCCCCAAACCTGTTGCTTAGGGAAACCTGGGGGAGCGGGGTAGGTAGGCTGGGGGAGCGCCTACGACGGCAAGACCGGACTGTCTTCCAGCCCTCCTCAGGGTTCGGGTCACTCCCATTTACCTCATTAGGACAGGACAGAGGGTCTGTCTTCAGCTTAGAGGTGTCCTCCTGGCACTCTTCCCTCTGGGATGCCAGGGAGCTACTCCACCAATCAATCTCCCACTCACATTCCCTGACTATCCCATGTACAAAGAACAAGGTTTCACAGAGCAGCATTTTTCTACCTGGAGGACCAGATGCTGCCCCTTTGGCAGAGCTCTGTAGCCCAGAAAAAAACCTGTGATCTTCTTGCATCTGAACCAGCTGGTGGGGTCTGCCTGCAAGGCATCACTCATACTCAGTGAGCAACTTCTCAATGAGAGGCCAAATCTACAACTGAAACAGTATGTTGCCACAAAACTCAAGGCTTCTCATACCCCCAAAGGGAAATGAGAACAAAGGTTGCTTTGCTCCTGGAATCTCCTTAGATTTTGGTCAAAAGCTGGTTTATTTCAATGTTTTTTGTGGAATATGGGAGCATTTGTGCATAATGCATGTGTCCAGATGCATTCATAGAATGTGTCTGAGTTCAACTGCAGGTACTGAATAAATGAAAATTTTATTAAAACCTTTAATGTTTTGACAAATAGAGAGAGATTTTTTGAAATTTTGAAGAACTTTAATCCCACCACTTGCCTGAACACAAAATAGGGGCAGCATTATGTACAAGGAAACAAGGAAAAAAACCCAAACTGATACAAAGTGCTGTTTTAGTCAAGTGGTTGTTTGAATAAAGTTTTCATTAAAATGATCAGGTTTATGTAAATTCATAACAGGGCTACAAATCAAAGCACAGAAAGATGCAATGATAAACAGCTGGCAACTTGGCTTGCTGTGTTAGTCACACAATTATTATCTTGTTACCAATTACAGGCAAAATACACAATAAACCCATAATGAATGGCGCTACTGATTGATAAGATGGTATGTTGCAACTGAGGCACTTTGCATAGCAAACAGAAAATCATGGGGGAATGATATATGCAGAGAATATTTTTAATACCATAACTGCCTCTAATGATAGATCTTGCAATAACTGTTGAATGTTTCACCAGCCACCGACCACAGTCTCCTGACTGATGATTTGCTCGGTGTGTTCATTTTGTGATGCAAAAGTCTGCAGCAAGCACGTAATTCCATCCTGCCCTGCATGCTCAGCAGTGGGTATGGATGCCCTGTGAAGACACTTAATTAGCATGGGAGGAGGAGAGACTGAAATAATTTGAAAACTTCTTGCACCACCCTCGGTAGCTTTCAGGACTAGCAGCCACTGCAGTAATGTAAAAACCACTTGACTATCTTCAGGGACTTTCCTTCAGCGCTGAAAGGTTTCTCAAGATCATGGAATGGTACTATCACAGAATCATAGAATTGTTTAGGTTGGAGAAGAACTTTAAGATCACCAAGTCCAACCATTAACCTAACATTGCCAAGTCCACCACTAAACCATGTCCCTCAGCACCACATCTAAACATCTTTGAAATACTTCCCAGGGATGGTGCCTCCACCACTTTCCTGGGCACCTTGTTCCAGTGTTTGACAACCCTTTGGGTGAAGAAATATTTCCAATATCAGATTTAAACCTCCCCTGGCACAACTTGAGGCCATTACCTCTTGTCTATCACTTGTTACTTGGGAGACAAGACCAACCCCAACCTGGCTACCACCTCCTTTCAGGTAGCTGTAGAAAGCAATAAGGGCTCCACTCAGCTAATCTTCTCCAGGCTAAACAACCCAGTTCCCTCAGCTGCTCCCCATCAGACTTGTGCTCTAGACCCATCATCAGCTTCATTGCCCTTCTCTGGACACGCTCCAGCACCTCAATGTCTTTCTTGTACCGAGAGGCCCAAAACTGAATGCAGTACTCCAGGTGCAGCCTCACCAGTGCCGAGTACAGGGGAATGATCACTGCCCTAGTCCTGCTGGCCACACCATTTCTGATACAAGCTAGGATGCTCTTGGCCTTCTTGGCCACCTGAGCACACTGCTGGCTGTGTTCAGCCAGCTGTTGACCAATACTCCCAGGTCCTTTTCTGCCAGTGATGCCAGCTGCTCTGCCCCAAGCCTTTAGCACTGCTTGGAGTTGTTGTGACCCAAGTGCAGTACCCGGCACTGAGCCTTGTTGAACCTCATAGAGTTGACCTCAGCTCATCAATCCAGTCTGTCCAGGTCCCTCTGTAGAGCCTTCCTACCACCAAGCAGACCAATACTCCCATCCAGCTTGGTGTTGTTTGCAAACTTACTGACGGTGCACTCAATCCTCTCATCCACATCACTGATAAAGATATTAAAAAGCACCAGCCCCAGCACGGAGCCCTGAGGGACAGCACTGGTGGCTGGCTGCCAGCTCATTTAACTCCATTCACCACAACGCTTTGGGCCCAGCGAGCCAGACAGACTTTTACCCAGTGAAGCATACACACATCCAAGCCGTGAGCAGCCTGTTTCTCTCGGAAAATGCTGTGGGAAACAGTGTCAAAGGCTTCACTAAAGTCCAGATATTTTTGAAGAACTGATGAAATTTTATTCAGAGAGGATTTACAACTGGGAGGTTGGCCAGTGTAGGCCACCTTGTTTCTTCTGCTAATTAT
This sequence comes from Porphyrio hochstetteri, assembly GCA_020800305.1. Taxonomy (NCBI): domain Eukaryota; kingdom Metazoa; phylum Chordata; class Aves; order Gruiformes; family Rallidae; genus Porphyrio; species Porphyrio hochstetteri. The sequence continues at coordinate 110,665,297 of CM036907.1, forward strand.
ATGACACAGTAAAAAAATATTTTTCTGTTCTTCCAAACACCTGCTTTAAATTGGTTTATTTTCAGTTTCATCAAATTTCCATCAGGACAGAGACCCAAAATCTGACTTGGACTATTCACAGACTTTGAGAGGACAGATCTCTTTCACATTTTCCTGGGGCCATCTGGCATGATTTCCAAACACCAGAGTCACTCGACACCCCAACTGTTACTCTGAATTGGGACATTTAAAAATAGAGCTGTAATAATTTTACCACTTGCACTCACCCTTAGTAGGAAGTAGAATAATTGAAACATTATTAAGAAAAACTCATTACAAGTTAGCTGCGGGCTGCCAGTCAGGCAGAGAGGTGTTGTCACTTCTTCTCCACATACTATTAAACCTACTTGAGAAAATTCTTCCAAAAATGAGGGGAAATCCTGTGTCTCCCATTAGCTTTAGGAAAGGGTAGATAAACACATGCGCACAAAACCAACTGTAACATTTCTGCTTGTGTGTCCAACTCACAGCTTTCACTAAAGACTCCTAAGTGCCTTGGAACCACTCTGAATAAATGTCAACTGGCATTTTTGTCTTGCAGTTCCAAACAAAAATTGCAGACCATCCAGGGATGCACTGTGCTTGTCAACACGATGCACAGGCCCATCCTCCTGACGTGAGAGACATACCTTCCCAGTCCCAGCCTCCCAGGACAGCTCTGTTTCCTCAGAGAGACTATAACTGCCCATCTTCAGAGGGCCATGGGACACAGAGACTTCGTGGTCAAACATGAGATCCTAAAGAAATGAATACCCAAGGGTTGCATGTTCCAAAAGACAAAACAATCTCTCTAGTCCCACAACTAAAGTCCAAATCTGATATTTTGCTCAGTTCCCCATACAAAATAAACTCATCCTCTCTGTCCTTCTTGTGCTTTTATTTATACAGTAAAGAAAAGATTCTGAAGGAGGTCTCTTTTCTCTGCATCTCTAAGTCTTCAGAGGTTCTCAGGTGTGCAGCCACAGACCACTGCTATGACTGGCTGCAGAAATTGCATGGGATTGTGTATGCAGCCATTCTAGGTTCACTTTAGCCATCACTCCCTGTTTATCTGTACTTTCAGTTTTTTGGATGAAAGAAAAAGAAAAAAATACTGCATCAGTCATGAAGATACAGCTGCCTCAGAGCCAGAGCACCCTTTCTCAGAGGACAGAAAAGGAACAGGGAAAAAAAAAAACCCATTAAATATTTAACTCCAGGATCTGCCAGGCGAGCGGTTTGTTCCCTTTCCTTCAGCTTTTTTAAATATAGTTTTATGTCTTGATTTCTGCTCTGGTAAACCACCTGATTTTGACAGTGGCATGTGTGACATCAGATATCAGCTCAGTGAGGAGAAAATAATTATAACATCTGATGCTGTTTGTGAGAGTTTGTTGAGAAGATCAATAAGGACAAGAATACTTTGACTCTTCTTATAATGGTTTCTCTGGCAACCAGAGGAAATGACATAGGTAAAATTATAGTCCCATCATGCTTCATGTGCTGACAGTACATAATATATAATTGCAGAAAGCTTACTTAATATAATCCTATATAATCTTTCTTCTTGCATCCTTTCAGGTGTTTCATCATTTCCACAGCTCGCAAAGCTCTGAAAAATTAAAGAAGAAAACAAAACCCCTTGAGCTGATTTCTCTATTGCCTGGCTTTGAGAGCTTATGACAGGACTAATTTAGTTTGTCTGGCAGCAATAATCCTAGATTATTCAAAACTCAGAAGAAGTGGGTGTGTAAATCATGAAGTCTTTCTAAAGAGACTTGGTTTTGCAGTTTGCCAGAATCATCCTACTAGAGGATGAACTTCGATACTTCTCAAGCATATTTACTTCTGGAAACACCAGACACAGGCTACTGACTTCTAAGAGGTGGTGGGTCATCATCTCTTTCAGCACTTGCTTTCCAATAGCTTGCGTATGGCTTGGCCAGCCCTGCGTGTCTGCCCGTGTGTCTTTTGAGTTGCACTGCTCAAGAACACCCCAGGCTTGCAGAAGGTACCCAGGGGTACCCGGAGAAGCACTGACACTTTGCTGTGACATTTCTTCCCCTGCGATATTTCCCCACTAAAGGGAAGGCTGCTGGAAATATGCCATAGTCTGTCCAAGTGTTTGAAAGGATAAAGCAGTGTAGAAGTTTGCAGAATTATCTTCTAACTTGCAGAGGTCAGGATTTGAAGACCTTGTCCCTCCCATCCCAAGCACCTTCCTGGTCTCCATACAAAGTACGGAGCTGCCTCATTTGTTAAGCTCTTTACAAGGCTCCGTGTGACCCAAAGAACAAGTCAATCTAATGAAACTGTCATCACTCAGGGATATAGAAGTCAAATGCAAGCTCTTGCTGAGGACAACAGCATAGCATCAAGAGCTTATCTTTAGCCACCTACATCTGGATATTAGTTTAGGAAATTAGCAAAATGAAGATAAGCTTGTGTAAGCAAATAGTTACTTCTGTAGAAGGTAAAGGTCCTCTGGAGGTGAGCACATCACTGTGGAACGGGAAATGATCGGAAGATGAGCAGTTAACAGCTTTGGGAACTACAAAGTGCTTGTAAAAATGATGGGCTCCTTTTTCCCCCCAGTGCCAAAAGATTTTTAGTTAATTATTTAATACTGGGAGCTGAAGCCTCGAAAAGTTGGAATCAAAACTCACCAGCCTTGGTGACTATGAAGCAGGTATTCTTTATTGCAGCGCTGGGCACACAGAGGATCCCTCCTCCTGATGTGTGTGCCGTCCAAATTAAAATTTCTCATACTTATACAGATTAACTATACATACTCATTATAAATTCTAAGAAAAGGCAGGGTTATGCAAATTATTTCCAGGAAGTAATTTACATTAACTCCTCACAGATAGAGCATGCTCAGTGATACTCAGGCGGTCTTTTGGTGGTCTTCATGGATGAAGGCTGAACGTCTTCCTCTCTCTGATCTTTTACCTCTTCCTGCAGTGCATGCTCTTTACAGTTTTCTCCATAGTCTCAAAACCAACACATTCCTGCACAAACTAGTTAGGAACCCCTTTTAGCTGAAAACAAGATCACAGAATCACAGAATCGTAGGGGTTGGAAGGGACCTCGAGAGATCATTGGGTCCAACCCCCCTGCCAAAGCAGCTCCCTAGCACATATTGCACAGATAGGCATCCAGACGAGTCTTGAATATCTCCAGAGAAGGAGACTCCACCACCTCCCTGGGCAGCCTATTCCAGTGCTCTGTCACCCTCACTGTGTAAAAGTTCTTCTGTCTCTTAATTGGTTGTTGGTCTCATTATTTATTACTCCCCTATCTTCACCTGCTTTATCTTCAAGGCTGTTCCACTGTTAGGGTTAAATTCTGTAGCTGCTCTAACAAAACAGCTCACATGGCTACAGCCATATTCCTAAAATCCAAAACACACAAACACTTTCTACTCTCAAAACACGCAAATTCTTCTTATATTAAAGCTATATTAATTGGCTGTCTCTTAAGCTACATCTATATCAATCTATTCAGCATTATTACATACCATTGAATCAGAGCCTAACAAACTGGTGCTCAGCAACTAATTTCTGTGCACAGCTCTGGGGCCTGGCCCCACTCTGGGGCAAGGCTGCCTCCTGCGGGAAGCCCACCGGCAACGGCAGCTGGGCCCTGGCTGGGTTAATGCACCTGGCTGGGTTAATGCACCCGGCTGGCTCACAAGAGGAGGCTTTGTCAAGACAAACCCACTCCCAGCCCTACGAAGCGGGACCCACTCCGCCCATTCACTGAGCATCTTGCTGAGATTGCCTGCTACAGCTTCCCTGCCTATACTCTAGGATGCTGTTTTGCATGTGATGAACATAATGCAGCCACTGGAAAAATTACTTAAAGGGGGGGAAAAAAAGTGTTGGCCTCTACCTTGCTCTCCTTGCGCTGCAGGATGGGAAGCTAAAGCAGGAGGAGGAGGAAGTACTAGTGATGGAAGATAACAACGGTTTGTAATCCCTGTCCCTGTTGCCCCTCTTCTCCCTTGCAGAAAGCTCCTGTTCCAGTTCCTGGGCAGCGAGGACACATATTGTATGCCTGTGTTTAAGACAAGCTAATCCTGGTCACTGAAAAGAAAACTTTATTTTCTGCTGTATCTTTCACATTGTTTTTTGTTCTCATCATAGTATTTATTCACAGATCTGGTTCTCAGGTAAACATTTCTGAGATACTGCTTCAGCCGCAACATCCAGAATTTGGATTCTAATAAAGCAGCTCCCTTTTTCTTCAGCTAGAGATCTTGTCACGTCTGAAGAAGCAAGAACATCTATTGCTTTAATACACTTTATGAATCCAATCTCCTTTTTACTTTTAGCAGAGAGCACTCAGCGAGCACTTCAGATGTCTTTGGGATGTTCCACGCTTGTTTTCTCTCTTCTTGTTCTGTTTGTTTTCTAGTGACAAATTAGAATTATAGGCATTAGCAGGATTGCTCTATTGACTGAGGATCAATACTAGGTTGCTTCTCTTCCCTCACAGCTGACAGCTCCATCCTCCTCTGACTTCAGAAATATTCATCAGTGTTACAGCACTAGGGTGGAAGGCTTAGCAGGCACAACGCTTTTCATGTATCACCTCCTTTAGTGCAGCTTTTTCCTTCCCACTGGAGAGACACAAAGATGGCTGAAAGTGACTTTCCAGGCAAAGTTGTGGCCATAATTCAAACCAGCAGAGGCTTAATGTCATGTGCACGCTGCAGCAGATTAAAGTGGCAGATAAACCTTCATACTACAAAGCTATGGATTTCTTTTCTCCACATAAACCACTCCTGAGGTTTGGGGCCTTTGTTTCCAGCATTAAGAAGCTGCTCATTGCAAAAGCGAAAGACACACAGTGGTGCAGAAGGCAGCAGGGCTTTGGTTGAAAATACCAAAGACTGACAGTGCACGGTACTGCATCCCCTAGTTGAGAGCCGCTGCCGGCTGTGCCTCCATGAGCAGGGCACGTTGTCTCAGAGCTAGTGGTTTCTATAGCAGCAAGTGCTAAATAAAAAGCTTGACTTTTCCCTCACCTCAGTAATCTTCACATGATGTAAGGAAGTTTGGAGAGAAGAGGCACAAAGCAGCATCTGTGTGTGTCGCAGGTGGGCTCTGAGCAAGCATCGCATGGAGGGCTCTGGGGGGACCAACTACCCCTGTATTTCAAGACTCATCTTCTGCTGATGTTCTTCTGTAGCTACTATTTTTTCTGATCATTTCTATCAGGGAGGAGATACCCTGAGGATTTCCCAATTTTGGACCCACTCCATATTCAAACCACCTCTGTCCCTCAGTTCACAGTGCTCACACCGGCAGGCATCCCCCCCTCCTGCGTGTCACACACCACATCCCCCAAAATACTCCTCAGCACCACCCCTGCGAGATACTACCCCAACCCTTCCACACCTCACTCCCTCCACCCACATCACACTTCACCCTACAGCTCCCTGTATGCTCCCAGCCCTCCCCAGGACTGCCCCATGAGCTTCCCACCTCTCCAGTACCAACCAGCCAATACTCACAGAGATACACTGTGCCCACTGCCCACAGCCTAAAAAGTGACCCCACTCTGCTGAGCTCACTAGGGTGTGCAGATATAGGGTGTCCTATATCTGGTGGCCCCTGATTCCTATATACAGACTCCCTCTGCTCTATATGCTGAATATAGAATCCTCCAGAATGAATTCAATAGTTGCATCTGACCCTCAGTTCTTCATCACGATATAGAAAAGCTGAAATAATATTCTACAAGGTGCATTTCATCTGGTTCATCTGAGGATCATGGACATTAGATTTGTTACTTGGCTGACATTTTAAGCCTGACCACAAAATGGCACGTTCCTACCTTTAACATGTAGCTTAAGAACACCAAACATTGCATTGCAACACAGCTTCTTGTGCTATGACACTCATTTTCTGAACGGTGAACCCAGTGCTCAACCTCTGGACCTGCTGGTTGGCCCAGTTTTGCCTGGGATTGCATATGCTTTGTTTGTCCAGTGATACCATCAGAAACTATGCCATCAGCTGGCCAGATACCACATTCGTATTTAAATGAAGTCATAGATTATCGCCCAGTACACACAAACACAAGCAGGAACCAAATCAGAAGCACATCATCACATACCTAACCCTGCCCTGCCTCCTAATGAGCTTCTCCAGTCACAATCCCTGCCCAAACCCAGGAGGGCCTCACCAGATACAAGATCCTCCAAAATGGTCACTCCACCCCAGACTGACCCTTCCCCGACTGTGCTTTCTGCACCACTGACCAAGCATGAAGGCAAGCCAGGACCAACATATATGGGTGAAATCTCTAAGGAATAAGGAATGCTTTCACTGTGTAATAAAATCTTGCCAATTTGCATATTAAAAACCCCCAAACCCAAAGCACTGCTAGCAACAGCATCCTAGTATCAGTTGCAGGAAAGAAAAATACGTCCTTTCCTGGCACAGCCTTTAAAGACCTAAAATCCGCCCCCCAGCCAGGAGTTGTGGAGGCACCAGCTTCCTCTACCAGCTTTTCTCCAGCAAACTGTCCCGCCCAGCCAACAGAAGTTTTGCTTGAGTAGAAGTTACTTCTTTAAACAAAACCAGAGGACATTATAAACTGACAGGTTTGGGTTTTCAAAATTCACAGAGAATTACTCAAATTAAACAAGGAGAGTTTTGCTATTAACAGGAGAACTCATATTCTCCTGATGTCTCCCTCAGACATGTCACGCACTTTCTAGTACAAGAAGTCAAAAGATACCCTCTCCCTACTGAGTGACTGTGATGTGTTATTTACTGCTAGCTTTTAAAAAATAAAATTATTCACCAATTAAAACTTGTGTGCAAATTTGTCTTCTAGTTATGTGCATTAATCCTTTTGTTATTAAACCAATTAATGTACTGGTTTAAAAAATTCCTCAGGACATAAATTTCCACAGCACAGACGTTTATTTAAACTGTAAACAGAAGCTGAGGGTTGCTATGGTGTGATCTTTTGCTCCAAGTCTATTTACTTCTCCCAGCTAACAACCGTACCAATAGTGGAGTCCATGAGACTGAAAGTATAAGGCAAAGCAGCTGTCACCCACCATGGCGCTGGGAAGTCCTTATTCTAAGGACATGAATTTGAATGCTCAACAGAAACAAAGGTATGTTGAAAAGTATGTTACACTTTCTTTTTTTAGGTTACAAATAGTATTTTAATCCGCATTTTTAAAGACTTTAAAAAGAAGAAGCAGTTTAAAAAGTCTGCTTTGCTTGTTGCTGTGTTCTTAGTCTTCTTGCAAAACTGCAGGCTGGTGGAAGTTAAGGTGTGCAGTCTAGGTGAACGACCACATTATAGCAAGTTAATGAGACCTACAGGAAGGGGAACAGGCAAAAAGCAAAGAGCAAACACACACGGCACAGAGATACTTGTTGTGAAGTCCCTCAATTGGCCGTTTCCAAGAGTATGATATCATTTTAACTACGGAGCCAGGGCAGGCGATTTCCAAAACGGGTATTTGCATTCACTGGTAAAACTGCCAGCTCCTGTGCACTGCCCTCCTACAGGAACTGCAAGGATAAGAAAGTTTCTGCTTTTTATTTTCCGCCAGTGGCACAGGTGGCTTTCATAATCAGACTTTAAATCCAAACACACCCTTAATCCCCCAGTTGTCAGGTTCAAGTGTACAAACAAAACTCTTAGCGAAAACCCTTATAAGAGAAGAATCCCGTAATTAAGATTACAAACCATATCACATACAGGGGGAAAACACACTTTGCTCTACATAAGACTGGAAATGTTAATTGTTTCTTCCGTGAATCCCCACTCAAATTCTCCCTTTACTCCCAGCTCTTTACAGTTTAAAAGTCTCTTTTTAAACTGTAAATCAGAGAAAATATCATGCAGTATAATGCAGCCACTTAATAATAAACTTCTTCCACTAATGTGAGGGACATTTCTGAGTCCCACACAGAGAGCCGGCCCTGGCACAATCTTCCTAGCACAGGTGCTGTTCTAGCTTTCATTCATATTAAGCCATTTCATTTTTGCCATCTGCATGTCAGATTCCATAGCGGCATCTCCACCATCCTTTCAGGGAACGCGTCTGCAATAGGAGGTAGTGCAGACCTGTGGAGTTACGTCAATCAGTGGTAAGGACTCACAGGGACCTTTAACCCACGCTGCGGGCCTGGGGCTGCCTGCCCTTTCCATGAGCAGCCAGAGACCAGGCACAGCTTGTCTTCCCTAGCAGCAGTGACGGAGTCCCCAGAAACACACAGCCTGCATGTCCCCAGACCACCCCATGAGACAACCCAAAATTCAGTAAGTGGGGAGATTTGGTGGCAAACTGCTCTTAACTCGACCTCCGGTGTGAATATTGATGCACCCATAGTCACCTAGTGCAATCTGACAGACATGTTCCTGCCTTTCCCTTCTGCTGTTGTAGAAAGACATACATCTCTTGCAGGTTTGCTATGGGTCTGCCAGCCCTGTCTGGCTTTCTCAAGTATCCTAGGATTTTCTAAACCACATTAGAGGCCTCCATTTGTGACTAACTCAACTGACCCAAATAGTTTTGTATGGTTTAATCAATCTTAAACAATTTAGAATATATTTAAAGGATCCTTAGCATGCACAGCAGACAAGAACCAAGGCAATTTGCAGAATGCTCTTTTCAAATTCATTAAATGGAAATTTAAATTATCAATGACCTGGAATGCTGCAGCAGATCATCAAGAATGAAAAAGCGTGTCTGAATATCCCTATTTTGGTTGCTTTCTTTTCCATTGTTTTAAAAACATACAGAAACCTTGAGTAGTCTTCCCAGAAACCAAGGATGTGTGTAGCTCAATATCCCAGAGCTCTGACGTGCTGGAAGATGTAGGAGATCTCACCCAACACAGGGTTCTCTCCATGCTGTCAGGCTTTACGCTGCTCTCTGCCCTGGCACTCCAGATCCTGGAAGCATTTTGAAACCCCTGCTTCTCATTCATCTAAGACTCACCGAGCTCATTATATTTCAGAGTTTTTTACGATACCTAACGTGGAAGAGGCTGGTAGTTGCACTCATGTCAGCACTGTGATCAAACCTGGCTATTTAAAGAGGTACATACTCCTGATACTGCACACATGTGGATTATGTGGATACTTCATACAAAAAGTAGGGTAAGGTCTTGCCCTTTTCTCATTCAGTGGTCAGTTGTAAGCAAGTAGGAGTTTATCCTAGTTCTGCAACTGTATTTTTAATTGCATAGCTGTCTACTGCTTTGGAAGCCTTCTAAACTTAAGCAGGAACCTAAGGAAAAGGTTCCCTAAAAACTGGGACCTGTTCTGAAAGCTGGAATATAGCCCATCCTATGAGCCAGGCTCTCATTCTCTTCGTTAAACCGTAACAGGATCTTTAATGAAGCATCTGGGACAATGAAAGTCTGATCTGAAAGTTGTTCTGTCCGTGTGGCTGCTTGGGCCCAAAGGTCTAGGCCTGCAGCTGTTTTCCTTCTGGTTTTGCCTTACTGTTTGAGCACTCACATGTGAACTGTTGCACAACTGAGCTAAAAATACAAAGCTCCAAACACATCCAGGAAGATTTCACATTGTTCTGGCTGTCCATTTCTTCAGGGAGAAAATGTTTCCAGCTCCACAGCAAAACAAAGCAGCTCTCTACAGCCGTAGAAGGAATAGGGCTGAACTGAACTATGAAACAGTGTGGGAGATCCAAGAAAAAAATGGCAAAATGGACTGGGCCTCCCCAGGACGCCCTGTTATATTCCTTCCTAGGTGTCACGGACCACCTTCCCCATTGGGCATGAGTGTATAATGTGTTTAAATTGGGCAGGGTTGGAGAACACAGAGATTCAGGGAAGGGTCTGACAGATCTGTGTCACACGGACAATGCAACCAGTGATCAAATCCTGCTCAGCCTGGAGAAGAGGAGGCTGTGGGGAGACCCAAGAACAGTCTTCCCATACCTGCAAGGAGGTTACCGAAAAGCCAGGCCACTTACAGCAGTGGTGGGAGGATACAATAAAATAGGCACACATTGAAACAAGAGAGGCTCTGACTGTATGTAAGGCAGAACACCTTCATCACAAGGACTGTCAGGGTTGTGCCGTATCTATCCTTGGAGGCTTTTAATACCAATGGCATAAAGCCCTAACCAGCTGGTCTGATGCCATAGCTGACCCTGCGCTGAGGAACAGGTTGGGCTAGAGACATCCTGAGGTCCTTCAGACCTGATCTCTCCTATGGTCTCAGGAAATTTGACACCAGATACTAGCATATCAAAGAAACTACATCCAATACCCCACCTCCAATTATGAGAAGAACTTCCTTTGAATCCCCTGCAGTCAGAGTTGGCCAAACATCAGCCTGAAGTTTGATTTAACACTAGCTTCTGCATTTAAGAAGGAAACCCACACTAATAGAAAGCTGCAGTGAAGATGCTAAAAGCTTTGCTGAAATACAGATAAATCTTGTGATTGACATGTTCAGACAAGGCCTCCCAATTTTAGATTCTTAACAGTTATCTTGAAAAAAACTAAAAGGAAGTAGCTCAATTCTCAGCCAAAAGAAAGTGCTGGTTAAGAACATTTGAAAAAACAGGTCCCTTTCATTTAATAGCCAGAGACACAATGTAAAACATATCTCAGGTACCCCAGTTTTAACTCTTTGCCTAGTTTGCAGCAGAGAGATTTCAGTATCTCACATCAAAATAGAAAGTTCATGTCCTTCCTGAATATGGTAGCAGATGGTGAATGAAACATTTAGCGTTAGTAAAGTGCAGATCAACAAACAGACTCTTAGCTGCTGGAGGAGACAGCTAAGAAATAGACAGTAATCCAAAAAAATAACTGAACAGCATCTTGAGCATCAAGGCATACAGAGATACACACCTGTAATATTGTAATTCACGAGATAAAATACTTCTGGAAGTACTACAGTGCCCCAGGTAGTGGAGAGAGAAAACAGAATCTCTGTAGTATCTGTGAAACAGCTTCTCCTGCTGCCCTGTAAGCTGATACTGTTAACAGATGCATACCAAGCAAAGCAGGGCTACACCAGACTTCAGAGGTCAAACTGCTGCCTTAGGTACTTAAGTGGTATGAAGCACTGCCTTTCCTGAAGTATTTTATCAGTTTAGACACCAAAATTCTCTTAGGCCCGTTAATGAACTGTGCAGGAAGACAGCGAAGGATACACAGAACACAGCCAAGCTCCACCATGCAGTTACCAGAGCTCCCTGCCGTGGTGAGGATGTAACTTAACAACTCTGATGAACAAAACCAACTTTAGTTGCCCATGCACTTCTTGTCAGGCTCTAGCCTCTAAGACTGAAATTATGTGAAATATCAACTGAAAACATCCATAAGATTCAGACAGAGAGGAATGCTTCTTATTGTTCTTTCTTCTCAAACCAGGTATTTCCAAACATCCCTATTCACACACCAGCCCTACAGCACTCCCCAAAATCCATCCCCTTGCTCAGGCAGCCGTTTTAGGAGACAACTCTAACGTGACAGGCCTGCCTATGGAATAGCTGCTGTTTAATATATTTTCAATAGTATTATTTTCAAATATTTTGTATTTGTATCAAATAAAGCAAAATGCATATCAATAGCTAACATATTTTGTAACACCAGAACTTTTATTAGAAGAAGGGGACAAAAAAAATCCACAACAGATTTCTTACCGTCTGCATTACAGCTTTGATTTTATTTTGAAGTGTCAGACTGTGTCACTGGAAGCAGACATTCCCCGGTGGTATTTGTGTGCTGCCGACGCAACAGACGCTCAGCTTGCCAGCCTCTCTCTGCAGAACGCCATTAAGACAAGAAAGAAGTTTATATTTTCTTTCTGAAAGCTGCAGCAAAGCTTAATGCATGAGGCCTTGATCGAGCAGCTATGTAACTGCTCAAAAGGAGTTTAAAACTGATAGTTTGCGGGCTGTGTTTGCATTTTGGCTGTATACAGGGACCCAAGGCACTCCGCTCTTGTCTTTGACCAAGACAAAGCCTGTCAGTAGGATCTGTCACCTCGGCGCTTTCCAGAGCCCCTGCAGGTTAAAGCCCAGGGCCAGTGGGCAAGTGCCACCCTCCATCACTTCTCTGCTGGGTGCTCAGCCTCCTGTGACCCATCACCTAAACCCTGTTGTTGCTAACTATTGCCCTGATCCGTCTTCCAACTGGCAACCTTGACTGACTTGACTGATCTTTATTCATTTGAGGAAGATGATGATGACAGTGCAGACATCACTATTCAAGAAAGGCTCACACTGAAGAATTTAAATGGGGGTTTTCATCCCATCTGTGAAGTGGCAGAGAACATCTGAATGGTGATCTGCCCTGAAGAGCTGGTCTTCAGAGAGCTGTCCTCTCCTCCAGCTGACTATCTTGATCCTGCCTCCTATTCGATCTTACTCACACGTGACATATACACCACACCTATATTTTTAAATGTGTGTGTTTCTTAAATCTCTGCAATATCTCACAAATTTTCTTACATGAAAACAGCTTTGCTGTCCATTGTATCACTATCACATGCCTCAGGAATTTGTTCTTCACAGATAATGTGATACTGTAATCTTTCTTCTTAAATAGGTGGGCTTGTTGAGATGGGCAGGCATACTGTGCATCTTCTCCTAAATTCAGCAGCAGATCTAGGAATGGCAGAATCCAGAAATTTTTCTAACTCCCTCTTTCATGGTCTGAACTGTACAAAATATGGCAGGAATATTTGGCAACTCTGTCACACTTCTAAAGTTTAGAAGACAGAACTTTTGTAGGAAAGTATCCCAACACAGTTCTGAGTTGGGGAACAAGTGCAAACCGACATTGCATCTATACAGTAGAAAACCTGGATGTAAAGGAGAAATCTGGGAAACACAAATGAGCTAAAAAATTTTCAGACCTTATTCCTGCGAGTAGGACCACATGGGAAAATCAGATCAGTCAAACTTGAAGAGCACCCATCCTGAACCAACACAAACTTCCAAAGTAGCAACACATTCATCTCCTGTTATTATTCCCTTATTAACTAATGCATTCTTGTATCTAACCAAGAAACTTCCATTATATTTTTTGGTGTTTTGGAATAAGCCTCTGAAGTGAAATCTATTGGAACTTCTTCTTGAGCTTCAAGAAACTTGTTTCTATAAAAAAGTAAACAACAGACTTTAGAAAAAACACAGAAGTTGCCTCTGGACAAGAACATCAAATGCTGGCACATGAAACCAAATTTTCTTAACAACTGCCTAGTGTAAATGATCAATGTTGAGATCTGTGTATTTTAAAAATAAGGCTGTGCATATAAAAGTCAAACATTAGCTCAATTCTTGCATAACTGATACTGTGATACCCTCTTGTGGTCAAATAAAAATGTTTTAACTAAACACCTGAACTTCTGCTTCCATATAAAGCCTCTCCAGTCATATTTTCCTCTGACGGGGCAAATAACACACAAATTTATCACAGCTGAATTTGTAGCGTCTATCATCATTTGTCTGGCAACAACAAAAGACTAACCTCAGAATGATGGGGAACAACACTACTTGTCAGATAAACTAATCCCAAACCAAACTCCTAAGCAAAGGCACCATCTCCTACAGTGACACTCGTCTCTTTTTTTAAGTTTCATGACCACAGCCAGAAAAAATAATAATCAATTTACATAGATACATATGGCATGAAGTCACAATAAACACCAACCTATTCTAATACAGGATGAAAAGAAGTACACAGTAAATCAGTGGCACCAATTCAAATGAGCTCCCTGCTTAAATGCCCCCAGTTGTTACAATGAACAAGTAAAACCAGGCAGATGGTAATATGAGGGGAAACAATTCAGTATCTGCAGCAGTTCTGCTGAGCTGGTCATCTAGTAAATGGGCTACTAGAATATCCAGTAAAGAATCTGCCCAGAAATGTCCTCGTTGCACTCACCTTGATGTGCTTTTATGGTACATAACCACTCCCTTAATGACATCTGCTCACAACAGGAAATGGGGTCTTTTTCAAAATACCAGCTCTTAGTCCTCTGGTTTTGGAAAAGCAACTACATGTTGAAGTAATTTATTATAATATTTTTTAAAACTCAGTTTATTTAAACAGCCATCCCATTGCCATCTGTTATTGCCAGAGAAATGGCTGGAACACTATGAAATGCCCAATACCTGCATGTAGACACATAGCTTACTTGTGTTTAAAGCCTAAACAAGTCCTGAACAGTGAAGGCTTCCTTCTTTTCTGAGGTCGTGACATCTCAGACCAAAAGATCTGGCTTTAACCTAGGAGTGAGATGTTCCGAGAGGCACTTCTCAGACCGACACCTGCACCAAAACCAGGGTAGTTACAACTCCTGCATCTCTGAAGGCACCACAGACTTTCAACACCTACTTGTATTCTTCCCAGACAGTTTATTCAGTGGCCACAAGTAGTTATTTGGAAACTGTGTATGCAGCTCAGTAACCATCTTCAGTTTATTATTATGTTTAATTTGCAGAAATTACATTGAAGGAATTATTACCAAGAACTTTGTAAACAAGAATCAAAAACTTCCCATCGGGATCCTTTCCTGACCTGATCAGGAGCTAAAATCCCACCTGATTAATGAATTTGCTTTTCCAAAAGTGCATCAGCTTTTTTTTTTAAAGCTGTTAGATGTTGCTAGATGCCTATTCTCTGACCAGCTGTGCACACTCCAACTTGGAAAGGACCCTGGAACAAATGCAGCAGGGTAAGAAGATTCCACAGAAGGAACAGTCACAACTATCAGGCCAGGTTGGCAAACAGCTCATTTCTTCACTTCATGATAATGCTCTGTGGATACATGACTTCTCTTTTTTTTTGCTTTTTGCTTTTTGGCTTATATAGATGAAAGTATACTGTTCAGATTTCAATTCTCTCTGAAAAACAAGCAAACAAGGAAAAAGTCTACGAAAATTTCTTTCAAACCCAAAACAAACACTGTGGGTTGAGGTGTTTACCTCTTCTTAAATTATGTTACTGCAATCTTCAAAGTCAGAATCATTTTACCAAATATAGAAGTATTTCTTGCTGAAATATGTCTACATGAAGTGTTTGGATTGCTGTATAGTTGTAATTATTTTAAGAGAACTTATTTGCCAAATTCAGCACATATTTCCAAATACTGCAAGCAAATAAATTTGCCAAAAAAACCCTAAAAAAGTAAATTCAAAGTTCATTAGCATTGACCAGGAAGATGAAGCAAGACACTAGAATTCATCTGGAACTAATCCACATTACTCAAAAACAAGTCAGTCAAGAATTTCAGAGGAAATTTATACTTAAAATACTCCACTTTCCTGCAAGGTCACAAGTACTTGAGGAAGTGACTTCATACCACAAAAGCCCAACAGGATGATTGCAAAGACATACACTGACATTTTGGACACAGTTTTGAAAATTCTCACTTTGTGTACTAATAACTCTTTAAAATTATTTAAATCTACTTCCCACCCTTGCTCAATGCCTTCTGCAGAAATCTCTAAATTAAGGGCTTTTGATGATCTCTGGCTGCTTTTTTTTTTTTTTTTTTTTTTAATCTGGAACTTTCAAAACACAGACTCGTTGAAATACCTTATTTTAAACACACAAGCTCTGCCTCAAATAGAGTTCAAGGCCCCAGCAGCTATCCCACTGGGTCGCTGCTCCCTTTTACATGAATATTCACAAGTCAGACTGGTTTCCAGTGGAGACGGTAAACACACCAGGGAAACCAGGAGCTTTCAGGAGATTTTGCTTCTGCTACATAACCACAACAAAAGTCCTCCTGATACACCCAGCAGCAATCTTCACAGCACCTTTTGCTACTAAACCAGGTATTATTGTTCTGAGGATTTTGAATAGAGAAATAAAGAGGGGTCTCAGCTGCAAGCAGTAGTAATCGCCTCGTAAGCTGAGAATTTGCTGGTTACAGCTGGAGATCCCATGGCTTTCAGTTGTTTCTTACAAAACTGCTGTTACCATGAAAACTCCTTCAGCGTTTGAGCAAGGAAGCAGTGTAGAGCAGTAGGAAACAAGCATTAAACCAACCAGCGCTGAGCACTGCTTGTCAGTGCTGCTGTGCACATTTGTTTTCTGAAAGCAATCCAAATCAGAGACCAGAAGGAAACATTTAGGAGAGAAGGAGCTCTGAAAGTGCGAATACAAGCAAGTTTAAATTTGCTAACAACCACAACACCCCTAGCAGTACTGGCGATACCGAGAGTCTCAAAATGGACAAGTTGGGAAAGGGTTCTGTGTTCAGAAGAAATACCTTGGTTAGGCAGCCAGCCACCACACCTCTGGGGCAATCAGGCTCAGCTCCATCCATGTCTCTCAGCAGCACCCAACGCAGAAGACCTGTCACTGCACAACCAGCTACCCAGGCCTGGCCAGACGAGCAAGAGGCACAGCAGCAGGACCCGGTTCAACAGGACAAGATCTGGAGGGAGACTGTGGTGGCTGAACAGAGAGGAAGAAAGACCTGGTAAGTCACTCGCTCCAGTTCATGCCTCTTTACTCATCTTGATAATGGCACTGCTGCTCCCTGACAGTCTTTTGGTTTGATCCAAAGCCTACATTATCGCAGGAATTCTTCTTCTGCAGGGCTTTGGATCAGACCCTAGCACCTTTCTTTCTAATATTCTAATATATTCTGTTTTCCTTCAATGGACAAAAATACATGCTAATACATCCTGGCACGCTGGGCTTAAGTTTGAAAGAGATGCAAAGAAGTGCATGCCAAGTATCTTTTAGCTTTAAAGAGATTCCCACAATGAAGATAGAAGTGTGCCAACATTTATAATTTATTGCAGACATACTGATATTATCGCTTCTCATACTGTTGGAAATGGCTGAAGTGGAAGCTGAACAGAGTGTTCTGCCAAATACGACTCTGTATTCCCAATCTGTAAATCCACTGTACATGCCCCACTCCCGCAGTGCTCCGGCAGACTGCACTGCGCACACGCAACCCCAGCTTTGATGTGTATACACCAGTGACCTGAAGGAACCTGAAATTAAGATCCTCTCTGTCTCTGCTACGTGTCTCGAGCATTTCTATTCATACTGCAGTATGAATTGGAAGAACATCCTTGATAAAAGTAAGATCAGATCTAGCTCCCACTGCATACTAGCCAAGCTCACGGAAAGGTGCGAAAAAGAACATCACTCTCTATACTTTTTAGAATGAGAAAAGAAACTATCTGAAAACTCCTGTCCTCCTCTGCCTTCTGGAGGACATACATGTCACACCTCTGATGTCCCCAGAGATGCATTCACACTCACCTGGCTCCCTTTCCCTGAGGGAAAGGGTGAGGACAGCAGCCTGACTCATCCAAAGCCAAAGGCATGGTGGCAATGTGCCTCTCAGCTGTGCACTGGGACTCTTCCCAAACACACCAGGCACCTCGCGAGGTACGGCACTTTGAGGGGCTCTCTCTCTGTGTCTGCTCAGAGGGCTTCACAGGCACAGTATTGGTGCAAACTTACTCTTGTGGGTAAGACAGCACATCACACAGCTAGATGCATGTCCTGCTCTCCAGTCAGCTATGGAGACAGAAACTCTTCTAACAGAGTAGGACCGACATGTGAAGGACAGATGCCTAAAGTTGGATTCATTGGACAACATATGCCACAGCCTGCAGAGAACTGTCATTTGGGTCCACATTCCCATTCCAAAAACAACAACGGGGAACAGCTGCAAAGTGTCAGTGGTCCAACTTGGAGTGGGTATAGGTAAATGTCTGAGACCCAAGCATTTCTCAGCAATTAGCACCATCCAGTAAGACCCAAACCTGGTATGTTGAAACAGTGGCTAGCATAGCAAGGCAACAAAATTTAGGAGCTCTGTGCTGTGCTGTATACCCAGACATACAGCGACACAAGCAGCACAGATTAGCTTCACTTGAGGCATAACTTTCGGGACAGGGCAGGACAGCACAGCAATGCCGTGCTCTGAGGTCCCTGCGGTACATGGCTGTGCTGTACGGACAGGTCAGCTCGGAAGGATGTACAGTATCAGCAGTAGGTCGGTGAGCTTGGATGCGGCACTGCACAGACACAGGTAACCAGTTCAGATTCGACCCAGGTGTCCCTAGAGCCCAGCTGCAAATACAGCTGTGAATGTTTCCTCTCGTGACTCAAGATACTTTTACAGTACTGAGTGAACTTTTCATTTTCCCCATTTCAGGCCAGGAAAAACAAAGGACAGAAAAACAAAGGGCTTGCACTGCTGTCCCACGCCAGGTATAGAACAGAGCGAAGAGCAAAACACAGGTCTTCAGACTCCTCAATTTGCTCCTAGCACAGCTGCCTTGCTGCAGAAAATACTGCTGTGCATGTCTGCCTGCAGCAAATACAGCTCTGGGAATTCCTACCAGGGACTCCTGCCAGCAGAGCCTTGGTCAT
The DNA here is from genome assembly GCA_020800305.1 of Porphyrio hochstetteri. Classification (NCBI taxonomy): domain Eukaryota; kingdom Metazoa; phylum Chordata; class Aves; order Gruiformes; family Rallidae; genus Porphyrio; species Porphyrio hochstetteri. The sequence goes on from CM036907.1 coordinate 110,683,701, forward strand.
ATAAAAAGCAAGAAGCTGTGTCTTACTCAAAGCATGGGACAGTGGTTTGCTAGAGCACCTCAGGACTTTGCTAATTCATCTGCATTTACAAAGGACATGCTATTCTCTTCTTCCTTTAGCAAAAAACCCAAACCCACTCCTCATCTAGTCTGGACTCTAAAGGGGAATAAAGAAACCACCACAGAAAAGGCAGGTATCACTACAAAGAGTTTGCATGTGTAAGAGCTGGGCTGTAAGTATCAAAGTGGTTAAGTAGGTATTCAAATACAACCAACATAAACTGTTTTATTTAAAACCAGAAAATGTTATGCTGCATTTTTTACTTCTATTCCAAGGTGCCAGAACTGGAGTTTCCTAAAGGACTATGACCAAATGGTAAGTTTTGAACAGGCATTCAACTGTAATCCAGACTCTTTACATCATAGAATGATAGAACCATAGAATGTGTAAGGCTGGAAGGGACCTTTAGAGGTCATCTAGTCCAATCCCCTGTAGTAAGCAGGGACATCTTCACTAGATCAGGTTGTTCAGAGCCCCATCAAGCCTGACATTGAGTATCTCCAGGGATGGGGCCTCCACTATGTCTCTGGGCCACCTGTTCCAGTGATCTACCACCCTCGTATTGAAGAACTTTTTCCTAATATACAACCTAAATCTCCCCTTTTCTAGTTTAAAACCATTACCCCTTGTCCTAGTGCTGCATGCCCTCATGAACAGTTCTTCCCCAGCTTTCTCACAGGCACCTTTCAGGGACTGGAAGGCTGCAATAAGGTCCCCCCAGAGCCTCCTCTTCTCCAGGCTGAACAAGCCCAACTCCCTCAGCCTGTCTTCATAGGAGGGGTGCTCCAGCCCTTTGATCATTTTTGTGGCCTGCTCCGGACCTGCTCCAACAGGTCTTGTGTTGAGGGCTCCAAAGCTGGACACATCAATTTGAACAAGACTAGTATTTCAAATTCAAGCACACTTCAGCATAATCAGCAAATGCTTTAACTCTAACGTATTTAGGAAAAATAAAAAGAGAACTGAAGTGCCTTTCATATCCGACCTGTGCCACAAAGAAACACAGCACACGCGTGTGTTCAGTCTGTTTTAGTACTAACAACTCCACAGAAAGGCAAATGCTCCAAGAACCAGCTTCCTAGGAGAAAATTTATTAAGATGTCATCATGCTGAAATGCAAGCAACTTACTAAAACTGAAACAAAAAGCCTCCCACGTTACAACCATTCTAAAGCAGGCTAACTTCTGCCCCAGAACACATCTGAAAATCATTCATTTCCCCGTGTTACGCTATTCCATTTAAGACAATGGGAAAAAAAACCCCAATCGTTTCACTTTAGTTCTTCAACACTTTCGTGTGCATTCAGTATGCTATTTTTAAGTACATTCAAATTCTAATTTCAAAAGCAAAAGGGCTGATAATAATAATGTAAGTAACTTGTGTTTTTGTAACAGGCAATGGATGCAATTCTGGAAACTTATTAATGTTGTTTGATCCAGGGTAAGAAAAAGGAGCAGAAGCCGCTGCCAGACTATATGCCTGTGTTCTCAAGCACCGTTCCCAACTCGACCAACCAGACTATTGGCAGTCGAATGAATACTGAGCATGGCAGGGCTCTGGTAAACATGGATTACTTCTTCAGCAGCGGAGCACGAAAGAGGAAACTTGAGGGTGAGCTCCAGCCTTCCTAGTGCTTCAGTAAAAACAGTGGTAGCAAAATCAAGCTGAATGGTTCTCACCAATAGACTTCATGGAGCTCAACTTAGGAAGTAAAAAAAGTTCCTTTTTCTGAGAGACACCAGTACTACTGTCTGGCAGGGATTTTTTTTTTTATTTCATTTTTTTTTGCAAGAGCAAACAATGCCACAGGACAATCCTCTTCGTATTTGGGATGACTGTAGAGTTATCAGAAAGAACAAGACTGCAGCCAAAAGTCAATTTCTTCCTGAATTTTTATCTTCTGAAAATAAACAACTAATGGAGACCTGCTCAGATAAGTCCCAACATAAACAATGTATTTTCAGTTCTGAAAGTCAGCGCAATAAAATGCAGCAGCTTATCACCGAACCACAAATTGGTTTGGGTTGGAAAGGACGTTAAAGATCATCTAGTTCCAACCCCGCAGTTTGTTACGTTTTGCGTACTTAGCCAGGGATTCATCAGCCTCTGTCATCTGCATGTTTAAGCTTGCTCTAAGGAATAAAATTTAAGGCATGTGAGACATGTTCTGTGCTTTTTCACCCCTCCCTGCTGGGGGAGGGAGACCAAATTTTTTTCACACCAGCTTTCATTTTTGTTTCTTTAGATTAGCTGCTCTCCAATTCCCTTCTATTACTCTCCTTCTCTGGTTTAGCTAACACAAACCCACTGACAAGGAAGCAGCTGACACTCTTAGGATTTGAATTGAACAGGTTCATAGTTCCTAAAATCTGTGGTTGCCCAGGGAAACCATCATCAAGCTAAACTGGCACAATACCTAAAGCCTGTTTGCTAGGGTATTTTCATTACATAGGCGCAAACTTTATGACCTGTTGTTCTGTAGGGAAAAAGCAGCAGAGCATGGAGGATGTATATACAATATCTACCTTGTGAACTCTAGGTAGCTTCTGAGGATCATGCTCAGTCCTAGGTGGAGATCAACATAGAAGCCATTAGCATTGCCTCGATATAGCAGGTCGCCATCTCTCACCAGACTGAGGGGGAGATGTGCATACTTACTCTTTGCAACTAAGGTTCATTGGTTTTGTGGTTAGAAGTCAGCAGCAGCAGGCAGTTCAAAATTATAAGAGGTGGTATGGCACAGTGGGGTCACTGTCAACATCCAAGTGGTCTCTTGGAGAAAAACTCAAAGACGCTGTAGAAAGAAGAGCCAAATCCCACTCACTGGAGTCACGGCACCAGGCAGTTCTCCTCCCGGCTTCCTCAACACAGCAAGAACTGGAGGATTAAGGCTTTGGAGATGACAGTTAAGCTACCTAGAGAAGGAAGACCACATCATGCAGTCAGCTGAGGTGAGCAGGACTGATGCCACTCGGCACAGACATGAACTGTGGTGGACACCTGTGCTCAGATACAACTGCTCAGATACACCAAATGTTAACCTAGTCTTTAAAAAAATCCAACTTTCTTGTTCAGCTAAAATGCATTCTGCTCTCTCCTGCAAGCAGAAAACTGTACCAGAAACTGGTTTATCTTCACAGATCTGAAAGAGAGGAGAGAGCAGATAAGGCTTTTCTTGTCCCTGTGCTGTCCAGAGCTTGTTCCAAAAACTGCACAGGCCACTCAAAGGCTACATACTTACTGGTGATTGCGTAACACTGAGAAGCCATTACACTCGCATGCCTCACTCGGAGACATACTGAGCAGCCTCAACTCCTGCTACTGATTACAGACCCTGCCCTGAGCGGTAGAGGCCCAGTACCTGCCAGGTTGGAGCTCCCATTCCCAGAGGAACATTGCCTTTGCAATAAAGGCACGGGGCCTTGGTTTCGAAAACCCGCAGCGCCCCATGCTCCCTCACCTCCAGGTGGCACTCGCTCCACGCCGAGCAATCCACTGCGAAGGGCACCAAGTTCAGCAAGGCCGCGTTGTGCAATTCCTTCTTCATTTCCAGGGACATTAAATAATTCCAGATTCTTGACTCTGTTTGCTGTGTGTGAATCCAAAGAATCCCTCTCCCACAGAGTTCCCGCAAACTGGAGGGGATGGGAAGGAAGGTGGTCGATTTAATTGTTCCGTGATTTAATCTTTCCACTCAGCACTGGCATCGTTTTAGCTGAAGCACTTCTCCCAGTTTTGGCCGATAGCTTCCATGTGGGCAATGAAGCAGAATCTAGAGAAGCAATGATGGTAAGTGGAGCACAGGAAGATTCAGCTTGTAAGGAAAGATAAAAAAAGACTATTAAAGTTTAACCTGAAGAAGACTACACACTTTGGAAAGAGGATAACAGTCTTTAGATACACATACAGTGCTGGAATGAGAAAGGGAGTAATTCCTCTCCAGGAACAGGTTGCCCAGAGAGGTAGTGGAGGCCCCATTCCTGGAGATATTCAATGTCAGGCTTGAGGTGGCTCTGAGCGACCTGATCTAGTGACGATGTCCCTGCTTACTGCAGGGGGGTTGGACTAGGTGACCTCTAAAGGTCCCTTCCAACCTTACACATTCTATGATAATTTGTACTTCACATGAGTGGTAGACAATAGGAAAAATAACAGGCTTAAATCATAGCAAGCAAGAGTCATGTTAGCTGATTGGGAAGCTAGTGGGAAGGCTAATACATCACTGGAATCAATCCTTGAGGCATCTCCACCTTTGAGGGTTAAATACGTATATACATCAAGAATTGTGTATTTAACAGGGTTTGTCTTTTACTGTATAAATTGAATGAGCATCTGAAAAGTTTTTCACCATTCTCCAATCTACACCAGAGTTACTGGGATCATGTTCGTAAACATTTTTCAAACACATTCAAAACAATAAAAAAATCCTACTTCAATTACACATTTAAACTGACTGCACCTCAAAGATACAGATTAATTCCCTAATGAATATGATAGGAAAATACTTTTCTAATTCTTCTAACTACCCATATAGAGAATGCTTTTCACACAGTCCATATGTGACCCATCACTCACACACACCTGAGAAGCTTGACTAGTGCCCTCCTCACAGCCACATAAGAACACTTCTCAAAGAGCAAAGTTACATCATTTGTGAAGTCACCTGCAGGAATGTCAGTAACTATTTTTCTTTCAACAATTTCGGGAAGCCTTTACTAATGAAGTGCAGTCCTGATCGTGTACTCCATCAGTTAACGCATGCGTTAGAGCTGCCAGGCAGTTCCTGCAGCGGGGACTTTGCAGTACTACCTGTACACAGCACACTAAGATCCTTACACATTGCTGCACTCCTTCTCAGCTGTCCTTTGCACAGGTTACACCAGCCCCATAGATTACAGCAGGGAAGTGTGTGGGTATACCTGAAGTGGAGCCAAAACATACATGGATTTTTGGCTCAATCTTCAAAATGTGCAACCTTGGAAAATGTAGCTCTGAGTCTTGCTGCAAGATCACAGAAACCCACACTCTGACTCTTCTGTACTGACTCTTCTGGTGCAGAATTAATGCCTTTACTTTCTGATTAAGCTAACTAAAAAAACTCTAAGATACTGGTGAGCAACCCGTTCAGCCACAGAACTCCAGTTCACTCCTATTTCCTGTTGAAATCAACAGCAACTTTTAAGCACTTCACCTCTTAATGACTATGTCTAAGGGCAAAATAACTGTTTAGGGAACAAAAGTTCCCATGTGGAATACACCTGATATTCCACGTGATATGGAAACAGTGAGTTGTAATGGACACCTTATTTTGTTCAATTATTACACTTGGAAATGCAATTTTATGCTGCTGCAGTTAGCCCTCCTCTGGTACCAAGCATTACCTTTCTGAAGTTAGCCTGATACCTCTACCCATACAGCAACCTCCAGAAAACATCTTTTGAGAATATCCGAGGTCCTAATCAAAACTGCCTTAGCATCTGCAAGTACAAGGCAGCAAACAAATATTCTATAGATGGCCTTCTCATCCCAAGTTTAAGAATAATTTTTCTTTTACCATGATTAACTTTGCCAACTAATCCTTATTTACATAAGCAGAGTCTCTCAGAAAGACTGGATGGTAACAGCACTGAAATCTGTAAATAATCAGTGGAAACTCCATTTATTAAAGAGATTGTGGAGATTGTGCTGTAAACTTCTTGTAAAGAGTTCCTCTGATGTATCACTTGTGCTTCAGTTTTGTAAGCTTTTTTTCCCTTTTGCTGCCAGATTTCAAACAAGAGATTATACATGTTTAGACAATTCATTTTCCGTATTCCTTTCCGCTAAGAGCACAAGTGGGTAGCAATACTAATTTAATTCTTCAGTTGGATACGCTGCTTTCTCTGGTAGATTTTTGAGGAGTGTTAATATTAGTTGTAACTTGGTACACAGATGTTTCCAGTGCTTCCAAATTTTGTGTTTTCATTTTGAGTTCTGCTTATAATAAAAAAGTGTGAAATATATTTTAAAACAAAACACCACATATATAAGTTCATATAAATCTGTATCTCTCATACTTCTAGAATAGTCTTTGTATATGATTCCCAGCTGGCATCTTAACTATAAAGTTGAGACTTCTAAAGTTTTGGAAGATCAATGATGATTGTTATTCCAAGGGTGTTTCTTAGAAACCGTATTTAGAACTGCTTCTTGACCTTTAAATTACTCTAAAGTAAATGAAATAACTAAATGGGTTTTCTTATGGAGAAGGTCTCAATGTGCTGTGAAAACTACCACATAAACACCAAGATTCCTAGAGCAGGGAAGGGAGAGGATAATTATGTATGAACATTAAACGGACAGCACTGCCAGTCCAGACATGCTGTGTTTGCATGTGTTGTGTACGTACACATTCACACTGTTTGCTTTCTATGAAGAACACTCTATAGAAAAAAAAGCTGAATTGACGTTCACCTTAAAACAGACATTAATTTTCTGAAGTGGGGTATTTTGGAGTTTGTTGCTTTTCCTAAATCCTGCCCAGACAGAAGCCAGCAAACCTAAAGGAGGAGGACTCCTTTAAAAACTGTACTTGCTACTCTGAATCCGCATCACTTCCCCCTTCCAAAACACTTCATGTTTGCTTAGATGAACACCTTCAAAACACTTGAATCTTCTCCAAGAAACCAAGTGGTTCTGCCAAAGGCTGCAAAGGCACTTGCACAGCTCTGGCAATCACAGCCCTGCCCACAGCCCTCTTCTGTCACAGGGCACAGAAGCCAGAGACTGGCTGCAGTTTGTAACCTTCTGAAAGCCTCTCTCAGCAGCTCTACGTATCCACAAACCACCAGTACTTAGGGATGGAATTTTCAAGTATCTGGGGTTACAGCCTCACCTCAGCACAAGGGCTTTATGCCACATGGATGGAGCCAAACTGCCACAAACGTGGCAGGGAATGTCAAGAGGAAGGTTTCAGTCAGCATATACTTATCAATAAATTGCATTAAGTAATCTGCAAATACACATGCACAATAGCTATAAAAATGAGATTTGGTTTCAGTTTATGGCTTCAGCCTAATCACTTCAAACTTACTAATGAACAAGTATCATCACTGGATATATTTCATATAATCCATGAATTAATAAATGTGTTCACAGTAACTCTTCGCTATGAAAGAGGAATAAACCAAACCAATGATGAAGCATAGAATTTGCAACTATGTCTTGGATTTGTGTGGCATGGTTTTGGTAGCCAGGGGGTGGGGAGGTGTACAGCCAAAAGAACCGAAAACACATTTATATAAACTCTTCTCTAGCAATAGTTAGGAGTGCTGACACACTGCTAGCACGGTGTGTCCACAGGACTACTCAATCGCTTTTCACTGAAAAGCAAACATCAACGGGGCGAAAGCAGCACACAGCAGTGCTTCAAACCTGGTGAGACAGCAATCTTCTTTGCTGGAACAAGCATGATTATACTGGAGCTGCTCCTCAGTGCTGGTAGATACATCCACACACTCTGGGAGAATCATCAGATCTCCAGCAAGAACACAGGCAGCATCACACACCAGGCCCTCTGCAAGGGCTGCCGTAACTCACACTCTCAACTCTTACCGGGCCTCTTCTTTGGCCCTAGGACAATACCAGTTCCAGATCCAAATGCTACAATGCAACCCCCTCTTCTGGGCTGCAAGCTCAATGTAGGTTTTCTACATAAAAAGGACAATTCATTATTATGAAAATCAATTTAAGGAGTCCCAGTAAAAAGTAGTTAATACATTTTCTACTCTCATACTCCTCCTCCCAGTTCTTTGACTTTGTTAGGTTTTGAGTTAGGTTCTTAAGTCCGTGTTAGGTACTCTAGGCTCTTTCAGTACTACTTTTTAGCTAACCATATTATTTTAGATAATACGCTATTACCCCAAATGGCCTTCAGTTAACTGAATAAACTATCTCACAGAGCAAACACTGAGTCAACAGGGCTTGGATTTTCTTTTTGCCTACAGTACTTTCCTTCAATTTGTGATGCCTCTGTTCAGCCTAACATCAAGTAAACCTTATATAAACACAGCCATGTTTTCAGTGTGCCACAAATATATATAGCATACTGCACACAAAACCAAGCAACGACATGCAGCCTACAGTGTTTCCTTTATACTCCTCAGTCACGCAGACTTATATGACATAACCTCAAACATTGAGGTGTACAGGGATCCACTGTACTTCTTTACTAAGTGGAGGTTCTTCAAAAAAAGAGTTGAAACACTGTCACTCAATCACCAAGAAGTCTCCTAGATAACCTCCTTACCAATGGTGAGCTTTTGTGACAACTCTATACCATCATACTACTCAGCAGGACTTATAGCCCTTGAGCACTGCAAGTGTGTTCAGTAGATAAAAACAATAAAAAGAGTAGCTAGAATCACAGTCATCTTTTTCTTTTTTTTTAAATCTTGATAATTTTAACCTTCTTTTTACCTTGATGCCTCCAGTGGCAGAATGGCACCTCAAATATGCAGCTTGCAAATGGAATAAAGTACATGAAACCAGTTATGTTGCCCAGAAGTGACCCCTCCAGGCCTCTAGGCCAATCCCCTTCTCAAAGCAAGACCAACATTGATGTTACATCAGGTTACTCAGGAGTTTATCATGCTGAGTTGTAAACATCTCCAAAGACAGAGATTCCAGAGCCTCCTGGCTTTTCCTGGAAACTGAAGTTAGGTTGTCCAGCCTGTCATGCTCTGGATTCTCCTTCCTGTAAGATGCACCATTTGTCTTTTTTCCAGTCATCTGGGAATCTCCTCTGATAACTGCTGCCTGCCAAAGATTAAAAGATGGCCTTGCAATAATGTCAACCAGCTCTTTCGGCACTCAGGTTCACCTCACCTGGTCCATGAAGAAGTCTTTGCTCAGTTTGCCCCTGCAGTCCCAAAACCTACCTTCCTCTTCCATAGTGTATTTCACTTCCTCCAACACTAGGCTTAGGGAACCTGGGAGGCCTGTGAGTGACCTTTTGAGTAAGAACTGAAACAAAACAGGCAGGGAGCACCTTGGCTTTTCCCACAGCATTAAGGAGGTCCCCTGATCAGCTCAACAGTCTGCCCACATTTGTTGTCACCTTTCTTTGTCATCAAAGTTACTATGGAAGCTTTTCTTGGTGGTGTTCATATCTGTTGCCAATTTCAACTCCATCTGAGCTTTGGTTTCTGAACTCCATGCCCTCATGCCTGGTTAGTGCTTTCATACTGCCTGGGTAGTCCATGCCTCCTTCCATCTTCCGAACACTACCTTTGGGCGTTTTGTTCAGACAAGCGCTGCCCGTTCAGCCAACCTCCCCTCTGCCATGCCTCCTTGAGTTTCAGCTCACTGGACAGGACTGCTTTTGTGCTATGAGCACGCTGTCTTTGAGTATCAAAGGCATGCTCCTGTTGCCCAACACCCCACCCCCTCACTCCGCGCTCCACCCCCTCACTCCGCGCTCCACCCCCCCCCAGTTTCCCAGGAGATCCCAACAGACCAGTTTCCTGAACAATCCAAATTCTGTTCTTCTCAAGCCCAGAATCTTTGTTCTAAACATTCGCATTCTTTACTTCTCTTGGGATCTTAATCCCTGGAGTCACTGCTGCCAAGGCTGCCCTTGACCTGCACACTGCCCACTACTTCCGCCTTGTTCCTGAGTAATCCAGCATCTGGGTCAAAAAAAAAAAAAAAGTGGACTTGATGCCACACAAAAATTGGCTGGGCTGCCTTTACCCAGCCAAATGGCTCTTCTAGATAAATTCTGGCTTGACTTTTTGTCTTTGTTATTACATAAAGATTAATTTCCTCGGTTTTTTTTTCCCAATAGAAATCAACATCTGCATTCCTGTTTGAGGTGCAGCAGAGATAAGCCACTGCCCATCTGCTGCGAAACAAGCAATCTACACAATAGATTCGAATGTAATTAATTTATTCACTGAGTGGTAATTTAACGTGGTTCTGTGTTCTGATGCAACTTACCAAGTAAGAGTCTGAAACTGCATGTAAAGCTAAGTAATTTAAACAGAATATGAAAAATATCTCATACTCTATGAATTCATAGGATTTTTTTTTTTATCATAGCCTTGAACAGGGCTGTTCAGCACTGTGACGTCTGCTCTTTCCCTTAACTGCTACTTAAGTAAAACTGGCTTGTAAACGACATCATTACAATAGACAGGACAGGGCAAGGACAACAGATCGTTTTGCTTAACTGATTGCTTGCAATGCAAAGCAGGGGGTGGTTTTAAACAGCTGAAATGCTGACTGAAGGCAAACATTTCCTGTCTTTTTTAAATATAAAAATAGCTGAATAAGTTTATGTTCATGGACTTAATAGCTTGCAGTCAGTCCAACTTCTTGATTATTCCAGTAGGTACAAGGCAGTGTGTATTACTGACATTTTTTACAGCATTTTGTTGGCTCAGCTTCCACACAGTAACGCAGATCTAAAACTTCTACCTTACCTATTTCTCTATTCTTCTCAGATTCACTGAAATGACAAACACATACATACGTCAGATCTAATTTTAAATGAGGTAACTTCATCTTGTGTGATGGCTTACTCAACTGTTTTTTAAGCACACAATACTCCCACAAGTTTGAGAACCCAGTTTATCAAGAAAATCTTGGAACAATTATTTTAAGGTAACTTCAAGTTTTTCTTTACTCTTTTAGGGTTTACTGTTTTTGCAACGGTTGATTCATTTGAATTATATTACAAGAAACCACAATTTTAAAATTAAAATTCTGTATTAGGAGGGCATTTTTTTCAGTTGCAGTTTTGAGATTTTATGTATTCACTTTCTTATGACTAAATTACACAGGGTGCAACATAACCTACAAATTAAGCGTCAGCAATGTAATTGTCTTAAACTACCACTAAAGGTATTGGAATGAATGTGATAAACCTGTTTGTCAAAACATATTATCAAACAACAGAAAACAACTTGCAAGAAATGCAAAAGATCTGAAACTAAACCATGTAAGAACTATTAGTCATACAGCAATACCACCTTAGGAAGAATGAGAAAAAAAGAGATTTTATGCCTCTCTCTAACCCCTAATGTTAGAGCAATTACACTGTAGGTTAAAAGTTTGAATTAATGGTATAGATTTGACACCCTGAGCAGCCCCAGCCATATGTAGACATTGAAGAGCCAAGATTCTGTATGTGTGTAATCAGTACAAATGCATACTCCTTGGATAATTGGTCTCATTTAGTTCTGACAAGCTGGTAAGTACAAAACCTTTAAAAACTGTGTTTTACTATTTTTGTGTATAACTGCGTATGGCGAGTAGGTGTATGTTCCAGGGAGGCTGCTCCATCTTCATAATGCAACGAGTTCAACATTCAGGAACTTTTCATTTTGCTGCACTTCCCTTCTAAGCAACCAAAAGTGCCAATGTGAAAACCAAACCATCCCTACTACTGGAATCAGCAGAACGATCGAGACCGCATGACCCAAAAGACACCAGAACCCATGCAACGGAGACTCCACTTTGCAGGAGAAAACTGCAATCCTGCCTGAGCTCGAAAGAGCTGATCAACAGCACTCCTAGGTGAACGCAACCCACGGCTAACCCTTCACACCAGCACAGCATCTGATGATCACTGGTGTTGTTTTTTTAAGAGAAATGTCGTTTCAAACCAGAACCGGATCTTCACGTTTCTCGGCCCTAACACGAGGAGTGCGAGCTGTGGGTAGGCCTCAACTAGCAGCACGGAGACGACCCAGGAGCACCCCCAGCCCCGCTTCCCTGCTGCGTTCCGCAAACCGCCGGCACAGGGGCTAGGAGTGGCCTGCCCCTTCCCTTTTCGAGGAAGCCGCACTGGCCTCCCATGGTTGCCAAAGCGCCTGTTGGTGCGCTCAGGCCTGGCGAGGCCCGAGGCTGATGCAGAGCGGGGGCTGCCGGCTGCCGGGCCCGGCTCTCCTCTCCCCACAAGCTGGGCTGCTTCCACGCCCCGCGCCCCGGGCAGCGCGGCTGCCATAATCGCTCCGTGACTGCTGCCCGTTCGCCAGCGGGGCCGGGCCGGGCCGGTCGGGCAGACTCCTCGCTCCACCCCGCCTCACCGCACCGCGGGTTCCCCATTCCGGGTTGCCGCGGGTGCGCAGCACAGCGGGATGGCACCGACACTGCTGGAGCTGGCCCACTGGAGCACCTGGGCCGTGTGCGCGGTGATCAAGCTGCCGCAACTGGCGGCGGTGCTGGCGGCTAGGTCAGCGCGGGGAGTCAGCGTGGGCAGCCTGCTGTTGGAGCTGGCCGGGTAAGGCGGCGGCGGTGGGACGAGCACGGGACACGACACACGGCCGCAACATGGCGCCCACCCCGCTGGGGGCGCGGAGCCTGCGCGCGCATCCGGGGGCGCGCGGCGGGAGCGGCCGTTGCGGCGCGGCGGCAGCGCCTCCCCTCAGCGGGGTTTCCCTGAGCGGCTGGCCGGCGGCTGGCGCGGTGCGGGGCCCTGCGCCGTGGCAGTTAATGGTGGAGTTCCTTCCTTCTTTCTTAGCTCTGGTCACGTATTGGACTGTGTGGAGTGGCTGTTTGAAGTGGGCGGCGGGCAGTCGTTGCTTTCTGTGGTCTTAAACGCACTCCTTTTTATAACGTGGCGTGCTTCCACTGAGGCTGCTAGCTCTGTGGATGCCTGTCATAGGCAGGTGCCTCATCCTGCCTTCACTGAGCATAGGAGCTCTCTGAAGCAGAAACTTCCTGTTTTGGAACGTTTCCGCACTGCTGGTTATAGGGAAACTTTTTTTTTAAACTTGCCCCAAACCAACCTGGGCCACCCGCATAGCTGGAGACAGCACCTACTGTTGGGTTTAAGCCCTGTATTTAGGTTATTAAATGGTCTGTGCGCCCTGCTGGGCAGGTAATTGTACCAGTTAGACGGGCTTCTCTCACCCCAGTAAGTGAAACATAATCGTTATTTAAGAAAATTACAAACCTTGTCTAACTCCAAAGATTTTTCAGTCTGTAATAAGCTTACACAGAGTAGATTTGTAGATTGTGTGGAACGGAAAACATAAACAGAAACTCAGTACACGTACATGTAAATGTGGGTACAAGACTGAGAGAAAATACCTCCAAGAGCCTTGTATTTGCCAAATTGAGGGATGTAGGTGGCCAGAACATTCAGTCAGATGGCTGCTAGCTCTCTGCACCAAGCTAAAAAAGGACTTTTTGTTCAGAAAAATCACCTTACAAAACTAGTATGTAATTTCTGAACACATGTGTGCATTGCCTGCAGTTCAGCACTGCAGAGGCTTAGACGTGTAGACATCTCTCTGCACATAGCTGTACAGAATCCCTTTGGTCTCCCCTGTGGCTGTTCACTGCCCACATTTCTCCCTGGCACTGAATCTGCTGTTGTTGTTTACCCTCATGCACCTCAGCCAGCTAAATTCTAGTTCTAGCAGAGAGAACTTAACCCATGACCGCAGCCAAAAAGCTGTGGTAGCATTATAAAATCATTCATGTGTGTTGTGTGCATTAATGAGTCTTTATAAATAGTGATTCAGATGAGCATGGAGAAGCCATAAATATCTCAACACCTGCATGTTAACCACAACACCCACCCCGGTGCAGGTTCTGTGCCTGCTCTGGGTGAAACTACTTTGTAAGAATTGCAGCAAAGATTTATTGAAACATTTATTGGGACTGATTGTTTATTTAGTAGAGTTAATTCTGTTTCCTTTAATAAATTTGGGTCTTGTTGTGGAGAGCTTTGGAGCTACTGGTGCAAACTGTGATGGTTCTGCAGAGTCAGAATGCAGTAACCTGTCAGAAGTGTGACACGGGAGCATGGTGCTGGTGGCAAGGAGTATAATATACCCTACAAGGAATAAAACTTCTAGGAAGTTCAGATATTTAAATTGTGAATACTGTAAAAGCCAGTTTCTTACAAGGCAGGCAGTTCCTTTCTACTCCAGAAACCACCAATTTTTCCTTATATAAAATTATGCCCTAAGAGTCCTTTCAATTTTCTTTGCAGCCTTGAAGTTTCTGTCTAACCTCATGGACTTGCCATTAAAGCTGAAGAAAGTAAAGAAAACGTGATAAAAGCTTAATTTAGATACTATATTGTGGAATGGCTGGAAGGAGGACTGTCATTTTTTGGTGCACTTAAGAACAGACTTGGCTGACCAGTACAGCTTCACTGGGCAGTCTTACAGCAGTGTAGTTAGACAGCTTGGAAAGTGTTTTCTACCCCTGTAAAACCTGCTTACTCTACAGACCGAACTACAGACCTAAATAAAGAGATCAGTTATCCCAGAAGTGCCCAGGCAGTTGCAGAGAAAGGGTACTGTCTATGTCTGGAAGTCTTTGTCTCTTTCCCATCAGTTGTAATTAATAAAATTATGCCTTACACACTGTGGCACAAAGACCTTCACAAGAAGTGTGGGCGACTCTCTGTATCTTATTTTATTTGATGGTAACAGAAACAGACTAGAGAATCATCAGGCTTGCACTATGTTTTCATATTTGTTTAATCAGTTTGACAGACAGAAGGGGCTAAACCTATGCATAGCCCTTCGGCACAGCCAAACCAGTAAAGACGATGTTGTGAAGGAGCTGTCCTGTCCCTTCCTGTGGTCACACTCTTTTGTGTCTTTCTGTTCAGCTTCCTTGTGTTTCTGAGGTACCAGATCTATTATGGTTACCCTCTGCAGACATATCTGGAATATCCCATCATCATTGTACAAGGTAATTTTTTAAGCCATGTTTTGGAAATAAACCAGGACTCCTTCAGCACTCCAAGGCTCCGTGTGTGGGTACAGTGCTCCACTGCAGTGATGTGAATCCACTGACCAATTCTAGCCGGACTTGGGGGGAAGAGGGAGTGAACGTCTCCAATGTAATTGAATTCTTATACATTTTATGGAAATATATGGTCAGATAGAGGAAACAGATCTAGTTAAACACACAATGAATTTGCAGTGTAAGCTTTTCCTTTATCCCATGATTCCTCGTGGGAGAGAAACATTATAAACACTCCAGACTCTAAGAAAAGCTTCATTTTGGAGCTTGCAATGTTTTGCACATTAATCAAATTTCAGAGAAAAAACCTGTAAGAAACCAGTTTCTGTAGGCACGATGTCCAGTGGAACTGTCTAGGAGTGCATTTGGGCCCATTCTCTCCCTTCTTTGACAAGCAATCTTTTATTTATTTCAGATGTCATTCTCCTTTTGTTTATTCTGCGTTTCAGTGGAAACACAAAACGAGCTTTTTTCTATGCAGTCACGTATCCTTTGAATTCTGCTCACATTGGTTTATGTAGCTTGTTTGGTAGTTCTTTACACAGCATGTGTGTCATCGTTTGTTTTGTGCTACCATTGTAAATCGTTGTCAGCCACCCCCCAGCATGCACTCCACATTCACATGCTGATTTCTGGGATCACAGTAAAATCTCTACAAGAAGTGAGCTTTATATGTGTCTTTGTTTTAGAAGGCCCACAATTTAAGAGGAGTAAGACCAATTCTTAATTTACATATTTGCTAGAGGTGCAGGGAGGGAATGATGAATCTTTTTCTTTGATTCCTACCCATGTACTTGCTATAATCAATACAGCAGAGTATCTGGGGGGGGGGGGGGGTGTGTGTGTGTGGTTTTTTTTTTATAAATAGAATTTGGACTTAAATCTCAAGTCTTGTGCTTTGGAGCAGCTCTTGAAGAACTCCAGGCACTGTTCAGCCAAAGACAGCATGAAAAATAGGAACACTTAGTGTTTCAACCAGTGCTTAATATATTTTATCTAGATTGCACAGTCTTTTATAAAGTTGCAATAAAATTATTTCCAGATGTTAAAAAAATATCTAATTCCCTGGGAAGTTTCAGGGGCAAGACTATCCTAGAATTTTCAGTGCTATGAAACTTAACATAATGTAAGATTTTGGGGGGGCTGGTACCTGCTAACCCTGCGGAAGTGGATAATAGACCTGGCCATGGTAAGTGCTGCATGATTATTTGAAATTAGGTCCACATATGAAAGAATGGGTTCTTTTGATATCTTGATCAGTGAAATCTCTCCTTATATTTGTCCAAGGAATTAATCCTTTAGGTTAGCTTTCAGGACAACCTCAGTTTTCAAATAAAGCTGCTTCACTTCTGTGCAGAGCTGGAAAACATTGCTCTGGCAATAGAGTCTCTATGAAAAAAAAAATTCTGAGGTAAAGTTGTTAATTGTGGTCCCTTAATTAAAAGTAGCAACAGTTTAAGATCTTGAAAAAATATTTCCTCTTTAGTCCTAATGTCATAATCTTCATTAATAAACCTTTAACATGAGAGGAAAACTATGGAGTGTCAGTCAAAGTATTTGAAATAAGGAGTCAAATATTTGACAAGATTTTTTTCCCCTTTAGTCCTAGATTTTTGCAAGAAAAATACAATCTGATAATGCCCTATGTAGGCTAATGATGGTATGTGCCCTTTTTATCGCAAGAGAGAAAGTTAAAATGTAATTGAGATGAACTGGAGTTGCTAATGCAAAAGGTGACACAAATGGGGATAAAAACTTCTAAGCCTAATACCGATTCTTACTTGAAAGGGAAATCCAGAGATATCAGAGACCCTCTACCCCCTGCCTCTGCAAAATCCCTCCTAAAAGGACAACAGGGTGAAAAGTCTGTTCCCTTCATTACTTCTTCCCACCAATTGGACTCATTTTCCACACATTCTTGTCAGTTTTCTCATTCTTTTATGGTTTTGTTTGCCAGACATAATGGTAACAGATGGTCTGAATCAACCTTGCTGTTTAGACTAGATCAGTCTCATTTTAGCTAGCTCTCATGAACAGTTTTATGTAGCAGGTTGAGAAGCTATTTCTATTTCTTTGTTTCTTACTGTATTTGCCTCTATCAAGCATTTGCCAGCAGCAGTAGCAATTGTCCTCGGTGAGCTTCTTCCTGGGCAGCACGTCAGACATCAGTTCCTCGCTTCTGGCAGCATTAAGTTTTTGCTTCATGGTTCCTTAGAGAGAGGCTGAAACTCTTGGGTTGTAGAGTACTGAAAATGGAAAAGCTGTTACATCCTAACACCCACAGTGTAACACTGGGATAATATAATGGCAGAGGTTCTTTCTCTCTCTTTTTTTTTTTTACCTGCTTTTCAGAATTTGTGCACGCTGATCAGTGCAGCCAGTAAGCTGGCTCAGCTGCGGTGTCTCTGGCAGACAAAAGATTCTGGACAAGTGAGCGCCTTGACCTGGAGCATGTCTGCATATACCTGCGCAAGTAAGCGGTGGGCAACTTGGTGTGAAGCGCTGAGTTTTCATTTTTTAAAGTCATACCTCTTCCTCACACCCCTTTCTATAGACCCTTACTGAATCATTGTAGGTAAAAATCTTACGTAGTTTCCTGGAGTGCCAGCTTTCAAGACTCATGGTCTCTTGAAATCATTTTATCGTTGCAGCTCAGTCACAATGACACTGACTTAAAAAACGTACAAATATGGTCAAAAGAGCCTGATACAGTGGAAATAACTGAAATAGTATCTTCACAAATAAAAGATTTCTATGTTCTAGGGTGTAATAAAATCACTAGTGATTCAGAAGAAAGAGCTGCTAAATGTAACACTAATTCTGAAAAGTAATTTGCAAATAAATGCTCACATAATTCCAAACACTTTCAACTCTATGACTGCTCACTTAATTCTATATTTCTCAAGAGCAGACAACTTAGGAATGTACCAAGAACAGTGATTTGTGCAGTTCGTGTGTTAATTACTTAGTGGTCTGCATGAACAGTTCTATAGCTGATTGTCAGAACTGCCTTTGTCATATTAATTTCCACAAAACTTGCTGAAAATACTCTTACTGTAAAACATAGTGATACTGGATCTGTTCCCCTGTGAAACAAATGTTTTCAAGTCAATGAACTTTCACTGAACAATAGCAACAAACTTTGGAAATGGTTTTAGTCTGCTGCAAATGTAAAATAACAAATGTTTTGATTTGTTGTGGGAAGGAAAGCTGAATTCTTGGATTTGCAGAAGCCTAAAAGCATGCATGTGAGCATTTACAGTGGTTAAGCCAGGCTGACTCAGTTGTGGGTGTAGCTCAGGATCAGCTACTGAAGGAGTGTGCTGAACAAGAGAGAGAAGCACTAAACCACCTCCAGTCTGATGAAGTAGATAGATACAACCTTTTTAATTCTCTTAGTGATTTTCTCAGTAGAAAAGACCCTTAATACAATGTCATTCGGCTTTGAGAGCTCGATCTCTGAAGCTAAAATAGTGAAGAGTGGCTGTACTGAGTGGGAGTGTCTATACAATGTGTGTAATTCATGGAAGGTTATCCTCTATTGAAAACCAGATATGTCATCATTTTTGAAGGTGTAAACATGTCATTCCACTAATCAGAGTTCATTCAATTTACAGCAAGAATATTTACAACTGTAATGACTACGAATGATCTCGCAGGTGAGTAAAGTATGAAGCTGCCCACCTTTCCGAGGTAGCAGCTGCCTGTCATCCTCGTCTTCAGCTGGTTTGTAAAAGCCGTTCTCTGATCTCAGAGGAACAAACCATGAGCCTGGTGGTTTAGACTGGTGAGGGAAGGAGTTACAGCTAAAAAAGTAGCACAGGATCACAAATCAGTCAAATATCTGGAGAAAACAAATAAAACCAAGCAACCTGCTTATGCTTATCACATGGTTACAAGTGGTCCAAGAGCCATTATTCTTTTTCCAAAGGCAAAAGCACTACAAAATGAATTCACTATGAAAATAGCAGAATAAAGCATTAAAAATCTTTTATATTTAAATACATAAATAAATTTAGTAAAATTCAGCTTAATAAATCTGTAAGACTTGAGTGATAACTTTTCACATAATAAGTGTTTCCTTATTGTGTCGTTTGCACATTAAGAAATTCTTCTGGAAAACTAATACAAGTTTTAGGCACGACATTCAGAAAGTTTATGGCAGGCTGCAAATGAAAGGGTGGGCTGGTAAGAAACTCACAAAAGTGGCCTAAAATAGGTAATTTGCAGCTGATTTTATTAGGAGGTAAATTCTTACTGTCCTGACAGAACTGAAAGAGCTAAGGAGTGCAGCAGGTATTTCAATAAACGGTTCAAAACCAAGACTTGGAAGATGTAAGAACAGTAACAAACTCACATACTTTATTTGTGGGATGCTTGTTCTAGTTCAAAACCAGTATTTTATCAGAGACATCATTTGAATGGATTTATTTCTTTTTAAGCAGTCCTCTGCAACACAATAAGGCTCTGGTTTTCCAAGCAGTTTGAGTGGCTCTCACTGGAAAAGGGAAGTCCACTTTCTAGTCTTGCATCTTCACCCCTGTGCTTGCAGCTTTCTCTTTGCCATCCTGAATCACCAAAAAATGGTGCAGTGCACATGCAGAAATTTAGTCCAGGTCAGTTACTGAGTCTACCCACAGCTACACACGCTGATTAGAAGTGAGAGAAGTATATTGAGGGGAAGAAGAGAAGGAGAAACTGTGAAAGTAAAAGGCTGGCTCTGGCTAAAGCTGCTTTTTAAAATATAGCACAATACACTTTGGAACGTGGAAGAGATGGCAGCGAGCATTATACCATACTGCTCTCATGGAAGATGTTCCAGTTAATGTCTAAGACTGAACACTGGCATGGTCACAGAATCATTAAGGTTGGAAAAGACCTCCACAATCATCTAGTCCAACCTACCACCTATATTACCAACTAAACCATGTCCCTAAGTACCCCATCCAATGTTTCCTTGAACACCCCAAGGGACGGTGACTCCACCGCCTCATTGGGCAACCTGTTCCAATGCCCACCCACTCTTCCTGAGAAGAAATTTCTCCTAATTTCTAACCTGAACCTTCCTGGTGCAATTTACAGCCATCCCCTCTAGTCCTATTGCTACTTATCTGCAAGAAGAGGCTGACCCCCAGCTCACCACAACCTCCTTTCAGGTAGTTGTAGAGAGCAATCAGGTCTTCCCTACAGCCTCCTCCAGGCTAAACAACGCCAGTTCTCTCAGCCACTCCTCATAAGACTTGTGTTCCAGCCCCTTCACCAGCCTGGTTGCCCTTCTCTGGACGTGCTGCAGGCCCTCGATGTCTTTCTTGTAGTGAGGGGCCCAAAACTGAACACAGTACATGAGGTGCGGCCTCACCAGAGCTGAGTGCAGGGGCTGATCACCTCTCTGGTCCTGCTGACTACACTATTCCTGACACAAGCCAGGATGCCTTTGGCCTTCTTGGCCACCTGGACACACTGCTGGCTCATGTTCAGGTGAGTGTCAACCAGCACCCCCAGATCTGTGCAGCTTGTGGTGTTGCCTGGAGTTGTTAGGACCAAAGTGCAGGACTCAACACTGTGCCATGTTGAACTTCATCCCAGTGGTCTCTGCTCCATTGATCCAGCCTGTCCAGGTCCCTCTGGAGGGCCTTCCTACTGTCCAGCAGATCAACACTTCCCCCCAACTTGGTGTCATCTGCCATGTTGGTTTCATACACATGTACAAACCTCTCAAGTATCACAGATTTTGGGGGCGGGGGGAAGCATCATGTCCATTTCTTTGCATATTCCATTATCTGACTGGACGTTCGATATCCCTGTACTTCACACTGTGGTCTCCCAGGCAGAGGCACTAAGCTTATCTTGGTTTAAAAAAATTCTGAAAGTTCATCAAGATACTGAAAACTGCTTTCTTCTCAGTTGTCACATTTCCCCTCCCTCATTAAAGTCTGACAGTTAGCATTCCCTGTCTCCCTGAAATTTAAACTTCACAGATGGCAGCAGGGAATAGTCCCTTTATTATAAACAACTCACACTACTATAAAGGACGTCCATGTGAGCTGCAGCCTGGAGTTTCATTTTAGGTGCAAATATAAATTTATATGAGGCTACTCAAATTTATATGCCCTTCTGGTTTTGTAACAAAAGAACTAAAGGTACTGTAGTGTAATATTTGCAGATATCACTCACAAATGCTAAATGCTCTGCTTACTTTGAGACTTTCAGGGTTCCTGAACGTGGTAACTTAAACTAGTTGACTGAAAAGAGCTGCAGAATGGGAGCCAGCTTCTGAAAATGACAGCAGTTGATTTTGATTTTTTTAATTTGTGTGTTAAAAAGTTTTTTGTATTTTTTCTTCCTTTTTAGTTCTCATCCGTTTCGTAGTCATGCTCATTCTCAATATTTGGGTCACGGCCACAATCCTGCGCTACAGGAAAGCCAAAAAGACTGATTAGAAGACACCCATCAGCACACACTGTTGTTACCAGCAAAAAAAGCCTGACACAACTAAGTTTAAACAACAGACCAAAGGTTGAGGAAGCTCTCTCTCACTCTTAAGCCTGGTATTTATCCCTAAGCATACTTAGTACAGCCCTGCTTATTCTCTCTTAGAAATAATTCTTAGAAGATACTTAAATAACGTGGTTTTATTCGTCATCTAAGACAAGTTTCACTGATCTCAGATTTTCTCTGGCTTTTTTACTAAAGGAACAAGGTATTTTGTATTTAGATATTTATATATTCTCATATCCCTTCAGTACTTTCTGGTTATATATAAGCAGTTTTCTTCAATTATACAAGAGCAATTTTGTACCAACATGTCAACTCCTCTTTCTGCATCTGCTGCAGGTTTGAAAAATGACAGATGTTTGTTGCGTTCTTGCAAGTAACACAGTTTGACATGAATCACAGAATCATAGAATCATAGAATATGTTTGGTTGGAAGGGACCTTTAGAGGTCATCTAGTCCAACCCCCCTGCAGTAAGCAGGGACATCTTCACTAGATCAGGTCACTCAGAGTGGTTTAGGATGAAGAAAACCTGCATCAAGGCCTGATCTAAAATAAGGTTCCAAATGCATTTTGCTGTCACAAATCCAGTTCGGAGTTGTCCTGGTTTCGGCTAGGATAGAGTTAATTTTCTTTCTAGCCGCGGCTGGGAGTGGCTGGGAGTCAGGGTGAGAGGGGTGCTGATAACACCCTGGTGGTTTAGCTGTTGCTAAGCGGTCAAGGGCTTTTCAGCTTCTCAGGCTGCCCTGCTAAGGAGAAGGTGCGGGCGCCCAGGAAGCTGGGAGGGGACACAGCTGGGATAGGTGACCCAAACTGGCCAAAGAGGGTATTTCATTCCATGATGTCATGCTCAGCATAAAGGGGGCTGGTGGGGGAGGAGCGCACGGCTCCAGGGCGCGGTGTTTGGGGACAGTCCGGCTTCGGGGTGGCCCTGAGCTGTATGGCCTGAGTGTGCCGTTCTCTGAGAAACTGCATTGTGCATCACCAGATTTGTGTATTTGCGCTAAGTCCTGTCATTGTTATTCCCCCTCCCTTTGCTGTCCCATTAAACTGCCCTTACCCCCCCACCAGGGCTGCCTTTGTCTTCCCTTTTTATTTCCGGTGGGGGCAAGGGAGACAGCGGTTGTGTGGGGCTCAGCTGTCGGCTGGGGCGACAGCGGGACAGGAGTGTAGCTCTTACATGCAACACTTAAGTACTACAATTTATACAGCTGGTACAAGGCACCCGTGGTCACTCTCTTCAACACAGCTCAGTTTTATTAGGATAAGAGTGAAAAGTCGGCTATGAATTCCTCTTTTTCAACCTGAGCTCTCATTCACTGACCACACTCTTTTGGGAACAGCAGAGATTGGAGTGTGCAGAAACTAACACCACTTTGACCAACAGAGTTAAGAACTGTGTTCAGGCAGAAGTTCCTGAAGAGGCACCCAGAGCCCCCCCATGCCACCCGCACTGACAGGGACCTGTTTGCACATGCAGCTTGCTGCGTCACCGCAGGCTCATCTCAGCCATTACTGAGTTGGGGTGATGTCGCTCTGGGCTTTGTCAGTTTTTAGCCTGCAAGTACCCAGTGTGCTGAAGAATGTAAAGACTTCACTTTCTACTTGGGAGATGCTAGTCAGTCAGTAGGAGGTTTATTATAAAAGGGAAAAGGATGTTCTTGAGAACTGTTAAAGGGGGATTTTGCTTTTGGAAGTCCTGCCTTTCTAACCAGAAGTTACAGCAGCAATGGTACAGCTTGCCTTCATTTCTTACTCGCTCTCCACAATGAAATGATACGCTGTTTCAGAGTAGTTCTTAAAGTATTAGTGGTGATGGGCATGCTGAAACCGAGGTTCCCTTGGTCCTGATGCCCTTGAGAACTGTGGGAAGGCTGTGCAGACTGCTTCTGAGGCAGGTTTTCCTTGCAACACGCTGAATCAAGGGACTCCTGTGGAAGAGCGGGATCTGCCAAAGCTGATGTTTCTGCAGCGGCCCTCAGCGAGCGGGCGGAGGCCGCTGCCATCAGAAAACATAGCTGCTTCGTAAGCCCTGGCGTTAGAGGGGAGGGAGGAGGTATGTCTGTGGCCATACGGTTTCAGGTGTCTCACACTGCAGAGAGCACGTTCACAGATGAGGATTTTTACTGCTCCGATAGAGTGTATGGATGTTTCTGAGTGGGTTAACTGTAAACATCCTGTTGCTGGCATTACTCAAGCTGTGCAAAGTAGGTGAAGTGGTCGAATGGTGGCAGATGATACATTTCCCAGGTCACATTAATAAACACTGTTCTTTGTGACTGATTAATCTTATTCTTACGGTTAACTTTCATTACATCTTACTTTTTACTTTATTTCCATGTGTGGAGATAAAATGAAACACTCATCACTGTAATGGGCAGCCTTTGCCTTAGTATTTGAGGCATCAGGCTGTGTATTAACCTGTAACACACTAAGGAGCTCCAGCATCTTAAATGAAAAATGTCACACTTACTCCCATCTCACTTTTAATTAAAGCCTTTTCTCAATAAAGATCTGTATAGGTTCCAAACCCTGTTACTGACATCTTTCACACCCCTGAGCCATGCCATAGCAAAACAAAGACACTCCATTTTCAGTTTGAGGATCAGCACTTCAAGTTGGGGCAGGGGAGGTTCTATCATAAAATGTTGAAAACGTATCTAAGGAAAGTCCTTTCCAGGTACTGAGAATAAATCATCTTTGAAACCTGCAGGGGAAAAAGAGACCAAAGGAAAGAAACAAATGTGGATAATTCACAAGTAAGGTAAGTTTTCCTGTGGACTTGGAAAGCTGGGCCATGAGTCCTCACTCAGGCTGCAAGAGGTATGAAATAAATCTGAAGGGAGCAGTGAACAGTTTTACATATTTACACTTTCACTGTGAGGGTGACAGAGCACTGGCACAGGCTGCCCAGAGAGGCTGTGGAGTCTCCTTCTCCGGAGACATTCAAAACCCACCACGATGTGTTCCTGTGTGATCTAGTCTGGGTGACCCTGCTCTGGTGGGGGAGTTGGACTAGGTGATCTTTTGAGGTCCCTTCCAACCCCTGACATTCTGTGATTTTTTTCCCCACCCAGAGAATAATTTATTTCACTTCTGTAAGGCAGAAGTAGGGGCAGGCCCTGGGCAAGCCCTGGGAAAGCGCAGACCCCGGGGTTTCCCAGTACATAAACCGTAATTTGAGTAGCTGGATGAAGGCAATAGCTTTAGACGAGAGGAGGTTGGGAGGACAAATCTCGTTAAACTTGTCATTCAGCAACATCGGGGGGCCACAAGCACGCAGTTTGCTGTGCCGTGCAGCTGCGGGCCTCGGCCAGCAGGGACAGCACCCTGGGTTTGTTGGGGTGTGTGAGTAACTCCTGTCTGCAGGGCTGTCCTCCCTTCAGCTGCTCTGGTCTGGGAATGACACAAGAGGTGTTGAACCGCACCAGCTCACAGCAAGCTCCTGGGGCAGAACGGCCCTGCCCGTCCTGGCTGGTACGAAGTGTGAAGTGTGGGTCCCGTTCGGGCTTTCAGAAACTGAGTGTTCTTGCCTGCTTCTTGCCTGTGAAAAGGTGAGATGGGAACCTAGTACAGCCCTGAACCACCCCAATCTCCAGCTGCAGAGATGACGCACTGTGACTGTGTTTGCTAACAGCACAAGCTGCATTTAAGCAGAGCTCCCAGTATGAGAGAGTAATCACTTACTGTGAGATTTACTGTCTCCCAAAAAATGAGGGCGTGATCCCTGAGACAGCAGGTAGCAGGTCTGGAAGTGAGGAGCAGGCGCTGGAAGATGTGTGCAGTTTTACCTGTTTCTGAACTGCCCCCAGGGGACAGTGGCACACAAATGCAAACCCACCCTACTAAGTTCCTCTGAGTCCCCACTGGTAGGAGCAATGGTTTTACAGTGAGCTTCTCCATTCGTTTCAGTAGTTTCTGGGGAGAGCTGATTTGGTGTTTAGATGCAGTGCTCTTTTCTGCCACATATATCGCAGGAGACTCGTCTCGTTTCTCAGACAAGCATATCTGAGCTCGTTATTGTCCACTTCATAAACAACTCCAACATAGAACATGAACTGGGTTGGGAATGATCCATGGGACACTGATAATCCACGTGGTTTTATGGGACCATCTTACAAATAGCATTTTTAACCTGAAGTGTAGTATGTGCACATGTTAATCCACAAGATATTCTGCAGATCAACTGTAACCCACTGAATAAACCAAATGAATTGGTATTTTAACACCAATGCAGAGGAAAACTACCCAGGAAAGCAGAGGAGACTGAAATGCTCCACTCCCTGAACTGTACCACCTTAGAATCTGTTCTGCACCTTAGAATCAGAGTAAGGAGGTGATAAGAGCTAGGCAGGTCAGTTGTTTTTGTGCAAGTTCCCCCTTTTCACAGCAGCACCCCAAACACGGCCTCACAAGCACAAGATGGCTGAAAGCACTCCAGACCAAGATATATGTAAATCATCTTCCAAAGAAAACTCTCCCAAAGCTGGGAGGGAAACTAATACATTCTAAGGTCAAAACTACGTGGTACTATGTTCCATGGCATGTTTGGTCCCAGCATCAACTGTGTGACAAAGCCCCATGAGACACAATGTCTCCTTCAGTATGCAGACCTGGCCAGGATTGCCAGCAGTGCCGAGGGGCTGACCTTGGCAGGAACCTCTAGGAGTAGGAAACTGCCGTACACAACAGGACAGAAGTGGAAATCTCCTTGCAGGAAGGTCTTTGTTAACTCCGATGGGCTCTTCCTGTCCAGCTTCCGTGCTGGTGAGCTCTTGGATGGGAACCAAAGTCCAACTTCCCTACAACTGCCTTGAGCTTCTGGCTCCAAGCCTGACCCCTCATTCTTCCAGAAGGTTACTCTGCATCTTGGCTATGCTATTTGTTTACCCTTGTGAAACAAAAGGAATCACAATAGGAGAATTTCTATAGATAGAAGTCATGCAGGCCAGAAAAACGTGTCCTGTTTGCTGGGACAGCCCTGTTGCAAAAAGAAAGTGCTTAAATGTCAGTGACTAAGACGAACTTGCCTTAGTTCAGAAATAGGCTCTTCTCTCAGATATTTCAAAGGGTTACCCTGGACAATAAGGAATCACCCTAGGCCCCAGGAGCTCATGTTTAAGGGCTCTCTGCATTCTGTAGATCGGCTGTTGGAAGCTTTGTCTCAAGCAGGCAGACAAACAAGAAGAACAGAAGAGCAGCTTTGCCTTTTGTGTCCTGGGTACAAAGCAAGGTTCGTGCACATCACACTGCTGCCCAAATGATCTCCACACGACAGCCCAACCACGTCCTTTGTTTTGAGCAGATTGCACTAAGGAAAGTGGAGGAGTGATGTACTTCCATCCCTAGAGGCACTGGAACCACAAAAGCCTTGGACACTTCTGCTAAGTTGGCCAGGCCAGAGAACCCCCCTGTGCTCCCTGTCAGCCCACACCATGCTACCACACCGTCTCATACAGCCTGCTGTCGTAGGGCTAACATGAGTACAGAAATAAACCATGGCCAGTAAATACTGCAACACTCCAGGCTCCACAGGGATCCACAGCAAGTGAGGGCAAGGCAAGGAGCCCAAGTGTGAGAGATCCAGTGCCGGCACCTGCCAGCATGGCCGCACCACTCCAGCAGAGCCTGTCCTTCACACAGGGCCCTGGCCCAGCTTCCCGCGGAGCAGCCTTCCCTGCTGCCCTTCCCTGATCTGCCCCAGTCGTTGGCTTGGTATTTAAGTACTGCAATTAATTACCAGCTTCTCAAGTTCAGGGACTATTTTGCCTTACTCAAATAGTTTATTTAAAAATATATATATATATAATATTCTCCAATTCAGAAAAGGACAGAACTTCCCACAATGTAACATTTTTTTATATATATATATATAAAATATTTATGCATTCAGTGAATGGAAAGTTTTACTGTATACATTTTTAATGTTGTACTCTATGCACATCTGCATTACCTAAAAATATACCGTACTCCTGTAAATCGGAACAAGCAGGGAGAAACCACTGTCGCTGTGCGCTGGGATATAATACCTAACAGAAGTTATATCAAAGGGTTAGGTCTGAATTGAAGAACTCACAAACAACATCTTACTTTGCGAGTGCGTAAATAGAAGACTGAATACATTCTGGCTCTCTTAAGCTGACCTGTAATGTACAAAATGTAAATATATTTATTCATTTTCAGTATTTCAGTGTTTCCAAGTCCACCTTTTCATGATAGTGTTAAATAAATCATGGTCCTATCCTTCCAAACATTTCAACACTCTTTTTAAAAAACAAAAACAAACAAACAAAGTTTTAAAGTGAAATGTCCTCCTTCATTGAAGTGTTAGATCATATTTTAAATTACTGCACTCCCACACAATATTTTATATATATATATTTTAAATATATATATATTTATATATATAAAGAGACCAAATAGGAGACTACATTTTACTGTCAATATGTTTAACATCGCATACTGTAGTTGTATAAAACATGCATTTTCTGGGATAATTATGAACACATCATGAATAAGTCCACATAAATTATGTTTTTTGTACAACTCCCAAGTTAAAAAAAAACCCAGAAGTCAGATTAAGTGCCTCTGAGGCCCTTTCTTCCCAGCTAGCAGTTCTCAAAACACACTACTGAATTATTTATCTATGCCTACAGCTATGTGCTAGAGAACCAGATTTAAAACTTTAAAATACATCTACAGTATGTTTTAGTTTTCTTAACTGTTGTGACAGTCCTTGGATATTGTGTTGTGAAATGTAAAAATAGTAACAGATTCTTTTTCTTCTATTTTTTTTTCTTTCCTCTTTTTTTCCCCAGAAATAAAAAAAAACCACATCTAGGAGAGTATGCAAAAACAAGGCAAAACGAAGTTTCAGAGCACTTAATGAGGGTTAATACGAGTCTGTAACTAATGTTGAGGTTTGTAAGAAGGGCTGGATGAGCAGTTACATGTACAAGCAAACAGTAATTCCAAACGTAACAGACACTGTTTCTGTAACCATCACTCCTCCACCCTTAAAACCAGTCGATATACATTCAAAGTAGGCTGACATTGATATACTTACTAGGTGTAAAAATAGTGCACTATTTTGTTCTGCCACAAAGCAAAATTGCATCCTAAGAGCTGGTAAACCTTCTTTTTTCCTTAAATAGAGAGAATGGGCAAAAAACTTGAAAAAAAAATTAAATTAAGGCAATTAGACAAGTAAAAGAGGACTGCCCATGATGATGTAGCTGAAACTAGTAGATACTTCAAACTTATCCTAGCTGCTGAACACTGACATGCAGCTTTTGATAGACGTGTTTTAATGATATAAACTTCAACATTATGGCTTTATACAAGTGCATAGTTGCAACTGCAATTAAGTAACGGTATCTGATTAATAAGCATAAAAAAATAAAGTGGAAAGATTTTTAAAACCCTCTTGCAGTATTACAGTACAATATATATACACAGTATAATGGTCACTTCTTACAGATGCAGTCTATATCACTATGGTGGATCTTCCTCCTGTTCTTGCAGACATGCTGGTGGTATCTTTACAAAAGCTGGAAAGTCAGTTTCTTCCATTTTTATATTCACTCCTCTCAATCCTTTTATGAAATGTAGTGTATGTGTCTTGCCAAGAAAGCTTTTGTGGAGCAGAGTTTAAAAGGTTACCTAACATATCCTTTCACTATTTACCAACCATTCCTCATTTGATCAGTCACTCGGGAGAATACAGGAAAACCCTCAGAGATTAGTAATTTATATTGCAGCAAAAATGTAAACCTCTGATATATATAGCACAATCTCTCAGGAAAATATAGATTTTCTTTTAATATATTTTGGGATATGTTTCAGTCTTGCTGTAACGAGAAGAAAACGATCACCTTGAACTGCGGCTGCACTCCCGGGAAGCAGTTAGCTGGAAAAGAAGAGGGGAGCTCGGTCAGGAAGGGTGATGGATGAAAACCTGACAAAACCAGACTTCCGCAGCCTGATGGGCTCGTCAGCGCGCCCGGGGGAACACAATTCGACAGCATCACTATCAGGGACAGGACATCCTTACGCATTACGGGCCCAAACCGTTTCAAGCCCCTTGTAAAGTACAGTGCACACAATGTAACGGTCACTTTTAAAAGATTAGTAATTTGTAGGCTTTTAATACATAAAGGTGCAGTATATTTAATTAATGTAATGCTTGTATTGTAAACACTAAGCCAGCTGAATTCCACAAGAGCTGGCATCTCAGTTAACTGAGCCCACTGCTGAGGCACAGCCTGGTGCTGCTGCCACCGCCCATTCTTTTACAAGGCTGAGACACACCTCATGTACTATTTAAAATAATTTTTAGGAATTTAGGGTTTTCTTCTTCCAATGTTACCATCAGATCAGCATGTAAGATGGTTAAACATGAGGGAACTCTCAGATGGTTATCACTATTTCCACTCCATTCACACCGCAGGTTGAAGCCAGCCGTGGGGTGCGTTAGACGAATGAAACGGCTGTGTTTTCCTAAAGCAGCCAAGGAAGCTGTAGGACAGAAGCTGCAAAGCCCATTTGTTTACGTAGTCTGGTTAGGTACTCAAAAAGCACAGCACTGCAGAGGAAAGCCAAGTCAAATTCACTTCATAACAGGTAGAAAAGCAAAATGCACAACTCGGGTGATTTCATGTCTGCTAGCCACAGACCACTCGGTTTATGTTAAAAGCTTCAAAATGACAAGTGTTTGTGAATACCAATTCTGTTTCAAGGCCAAACATCCCACTGCTACCTCTCCCTTTCAGCCTTCAAAAGTCACCTGCAGGGATTAGCAGCATTACCACTACAGGTGAGCAGCTACTCTGATAACAGATTGTTTATTCAGGCAGGCAGACATGAATTTTGAAGAGAGATATAAAATTAGAAAAATAAAAACACTGACAAAGGCAACAACTTTGTTTTAATGTAAATGACTCCTCTAAAAATCCATCATCATCATGAACAGAATCTCATTTTTACTGTTTAATATATTAAAATGAGATCTTGTGTTTTCTCTGCTTTGAGAAACAAAATCCAACATAGCATGCTGTATTCAAAGGCAAACAAATCCATTCCTCTCTAGATTTACCCCTTATACTTCTTCAGAAATCAAAAACATCGTCATCATCATCATCATCACCATCAATATCATCAACATCATCAAATGACCAATCCCAGTCCTTAAATGCCAGATCAAGTAATCTGCAACAGGAGGGTTTGATGTTTAATGTGTGTCACACTTCTACAAAAGATCTCAAAATTCCACTAAACCTTTTTAGGTAACAGACTGCGTTAAGGTGGGTGGGTTCCTTCCTTCACCCATTGTGGAATATGAAGATGCAGTTAGTGTTCATGTAAGCTGGGAATACTGTATTCACTGGAAATGTACCTCACAAATCATTCCATTGTATGGAACACTTACCAGATTGCTATGTCTGAGCCCCTCTCACCCTCCCACAATGCAGCACTGAAGAGCCTGGCTCCACCTGCTTGATACCCTCTCCAGAGGCAGGGCAGCCTGCTATGCTTGGGGATGTCAATCCTCCAGGATGAACAAGCCTAGCTCCCTCAAACCTCTGCCCCGACCATCCTGGCTGCCTCCACTATGCTTTCCACAGTTTGATGCCTGGCTTGAATTTGCAGGCCTGAGAGCGGAGGCAGAACCTCCCTGCCGACTAAGGAATGAACAGTCTCTTCCCTCCATCCCCTAGCTGTGCTCCTCTTGGTGCAGTGCCAGTCTCTTGATGCCAGGGCCTACTGCTGGCTCATCTCCAGCTTGTCCCCAGCCACTCAGTGCCCACACGTAACTGGCAAGCGCATCTTCACTCTTCATAAAGTTTGTAACAGAAAATAAGTTACTCCATTCGGTAAGCCCTTCCACATCAGCCTCACAAAAGCACCATTCAGGTATAAACTGAGCACAGTAATTACAGTAATTTCTAAGTATGTGGCTTCTAATTAAAAGCATTTAAATCCACACACGTTTCCACTGGTTTGACAGACCTGCATTAGGAAGGTGATAGGTGACATGACCTCACAGAACTGCACTTTTCCATCTGCTAGGTACATCTGCAAAGCTAACTTGGAAAGTTTCACTTGCAAAAATGAAATGGCTTACATACAAAAATATGAATCCTCCCCCTTTCCCCACCATTACGAAACATATAAATAGAAACACATAAAAATTAAACCCCCAACATTCAAGACTGATTCATCTAAAAAGAATGGCAAGAGCAAATACTTTGTTGTGGAAGCAGTTGGTAGAAAAGATCATGAAGACTGAAAGAAGTGTATTAGAAGGAGAAAAAATGTTTTCAGAATGCCTAAGAGTAGCTGTGGAAGAAGAATCAGAATTTGAAATATACCCTTTATATGTCAACAGAAAGAAATGGAATAACAGGACTGAATTAGATTGTAAACACTCTGGAGAAGAAAAACATTCTACTTGACCCCAAGTTGTCATGAATGATTCCTTGATTCATGCTTCAATGCAATCACTGATATTTTGATTAGTTTTGCACAAAAGACCATCTTCAATAATCATCCCCTAATGAATAGTGCTGAAAAATCCTTTTTACCTTCATGGTTATAAAACCCCAAAGATCTAATAATTTAAAATAGAAATTATGGGGTTTGACTTTCTTTTAAATACATGGAGTATATCACCAGAAGTTAGCCTGCATGGAAGTCAGGAGGGAAGGGAAATTCAGTTACTTTGAGTCCTTTCACTATGCTTTTCAACATATCTCTTTTTTATTTGATGGGTGGGGCTAACAGCAGCACCAACAGTCAGAGCAGGTGTACACTGTGCTCCCTGCTGTAACTCGGGCAACTCAGTTTTCAGCCAGGCAGCTCTGACACCGGTGGCAGAGTGGTCACAGAAACAAGGCGAGCGAGCCTGTCTGCTGCCCACTGCCAAATTACCTCTCAGGGAAAACGTTCAGCCTTTGCTGAGCTGCCCCTTGCTGCTGGCACACTGCAAGCAAGGAAACAAGTCAGACCACACTTTTCATAGGCTGCCAAGCAACTGGAGACCAACGTAGCCAAAGATGAGCTCATTCTCTAGGGGATGAGAAGTAACAGAAAAAACCCCAGGAATTCTGCACTGTGCAGTCACGTAAGTGCTACCTGCTGAATGTTAGCGCTTCCACAGCACAGCACAGGACTTTGCTCCTTGGAACCAATCCAGCACTAGACGACTGGGTTTTGTATGCATGTTTTTTTCCCAAATCAGAAGATCCTGCCAGGACTATTCTTTTAGGAATCATGAGACAGGAGCATGAGTCTTCCTAGCCTGAACAAGGACTTGAAACCAATTCTCCCACACTTTAGTAAATGCTCCAGCTCCTTGACTAAGCAGTGACTTGTCCACCCCACCTTCCTGCTCTCCTCCAAAAAGAGCAAACGATGCTCAGACAGGTGCCTTCCACTGCAGCAACAGGATTCAAACTGTGGAATCGACTTGGACAAATGCAAGAGTGAGATGCACCTGAACTAGCTTTTCACTGGAGGTGTCCAAAAGCATGCTTTTCTACATAAGGAAGACACAAATCCCAAAAACATCAACTGTAAATGGAGTCAGATGCAGAGATAGATACATAGTCAGTCAGATGAAATACTCATTAACATACAAACCTGCAATCAGGTGTCTAACCTTGGAGCAGGGTGGGAATTCAACCACATGCTTCGAAACCAAGCATTAAGAAACAAGACATGTAGACATTTGCTACATGTAAGGCCTTCTAGACTGCTTTTTGAAGGTACCTAATTGTCTCCAAGACTCCTTAGAACCACAAGCATCTAACTTCCTTTCTCAACTTCAATTAAGGTACCTTATTGGCTACCTTGAAAACCGTTAATCCTTTGTAAACTTTGTCTTTTTTTGATCTTCAGACCTCTCTCACTGACTCTTTGACTAGTTAAACCTTATTTTCCCAACCAGCTGCCAGTTTGCAGGAACTACTAGGTGATTCTACTACAGGTGATTCTACAAACTCTGCTTATTAAACATAAGACCAATAGGAGCAATAGTGGGTTAGCTACCACGTAATACAAGGTACTTTAAACAAGGGAACAAACACAGTGGCTCTTCTTATAACTTTACCGAGGTTTATAGAAGATGACATGCTAAATCACAGGTCAATAGTCAGTGGTCAATTATCCTTATCAACATATAGGACATTAATTGTAGTAAAAATTTAAAACAGCAAATAGCAGCCCTTGTGTCACCTTGGTTTGTTTGGAGGAAGCTGTCGACTTGGTCGTCTGATGGACTGGTTTGGCTGTACCTTCATGGAAGTTCTGGGAGAAGATCGAGCGAAGGGGTCTGGTGCTGGAGGCTTCTTGGGGATTTTTTTCACCAGTCGGCTCACCCATTTTTGCTGTTCTTCTGTAGAATTAGCTAACAGTAGTAGATTCTTTGCCGTTGAAATATCATAGTACACTGTAGTAAGAATTTTTAAAATAAAAATTAGTATCATTATTCTAAATGTGTCCCCACATCAAAAAATAACGGTCAGATTACTATACTCTCACAGTCAACACAAATCAGCAGAGAAATCAAAAGCAAAGTGAACCAAATTTTGCCAAACAAAAAGGTTT
Organism: Porphyrio hochstetteri; assembly: GCA_020800305.1. Taxonomy (NCBI): domain Eukaryota; kingdom Metazoa; phylum Chordata; class Aves; order Gruiformes; family Rallidae; genus Porphyrio; species Porphyrio hochstetteri. The sequence goes on from CM036907.1 coordinate 110,717,615, forward strand.
CCTGGCTGCTGGCAAGTGCCTCCTCCTCACAGTAACAATGGAGTCCTGTGGAAGATACACACAGGGAAAAACCAAGGAAGGGTAACACAGAAAGGTGTGCCTGAGCCCAAGAAACTATGTACCCCCGGTCACAAGGAGTGGACTTCACCGAATGTTATTTCGTAACCCCCACTAGCACTACTGTTTCAGAGAGCAATATGGGACATAACACAGCATGAGCAGCCTTCCAGCTACTGCGCTTTACTGCAGGAGGCTGACACCACCACAGGTACCTACGTGTACTGGCCACGTGCCATTAACTCACAGCAGTGGGCAGATCCTCACGTAGACACTCTTCCAAAGGTTCCTATGGCTATGAAGGAGAAACCTACCCATTTGTTTATGTTTAGTTGGCCTCAGACCATTACTAGAATCCCCTGATATATTATAACACCTTGTGCCTCTGGCGACTATAAGCATATTCAAATACTCCCTATTTACCTTTGCAAGGTGCTATAATCTCTTCTTTTTTATCCATGTGATCTTTGTGACATTTGATATGGCAACGACGACATTCTAGAGCAGGAGGAGGTTTAAACATATGCCACAGTGGCTTCATACAAGCTTCACAATTGGTTGGGAAGTGGTATAGAGTAGGTATAAACTCATGTCCTTTGTGACAAATGTAATTTGACTTCTCTCCCATGGGCTCCACAGGAAATTCCTGTTCCTTTTTGCTTTCTCCTTCATTAGCATATAGAATCTAGAATCAAAGCAAAATAATCTCAGTGCTCTTAGATGACAAATGTAAATTTGGAGTAATTATGTAAGTACAAAGATTGAAGAATTACAACTGGGATCTATTTTTTAATAACTTTGTAGTGAAAATTTCATTAAAGTTACAAAAATATGTTTAACAATGTGTGAAATACTGTGGGCTTTTACACTAGAAAAAGATAATTTATTACAGAATACCTGGAATATCCTAGGAATTTCCTTGGAATCTGCTCTGTACACATCAGTCTGAGTGACTGGTCGGACATGGAAGAGTTTGCTGTAGGAAGTTATTTCAAGAAGAAGAAAAATCAGTATTGCCCAAAGAATATGTTTGAATTGACAGATTAAGTTAGGCTACAACATACCACATTAAAGATCTGACACTACAGATTTCTAATTGCTTGACTAAAGCTGTGGCTTTCAATCCTGGACATGAAGTTCCAAAACCCGTAAATAAAAACAAGCCACAAGTATCCAGCTATAATTGTGAAAAGAAAAAAAAAAAGACAGCACAGAAAAACTAACATCATGTGTAGCTTTCAAACACAATCCTCCACATTCCAACCTCTGAATCCCCACATTCTGTATTTATGAAGAAGTTAATTAACTACACAACCCACCTGTAAGGACACAGTGCAAGTGAAAATGTACAAACACTGGAAATGACAGAGTCTGCTACAGTTTTCTTAACATACTTTGCTACAATGTGCATGTGAGGTAGGTCTAGCTGAGCTAGTGGAAGCAGCTCAGACACCAGAGCTCAAGAGAGGTCCCTGGATCAAACTGAGCACCACACTTCTGCTGCAGCGCTGCTTACAGCAAACACAATTCTTCATCCCAGCGGCCACCTAAAGCCCCGGCCTGGCAGTTCATACTACAAAAGTACAACCCCTCTGATGCTACGCTCCCAGACTGCACCTCAACAGGCCCTCTGGCAGAGTCTTCTGACAAAGTCCACCTGCAGATCAGAAGGAGGAATCCGACGCGCTAATACTTACTCTATATCTAAAACCATATAGGGATTCGACTGTTCTTTATCTTGTTCACTGTCATAGAAGAGGATCTTCTTACTGCTTACAATTACATACTGTTAGAGGCAGAAAAGTATAAAATATACATTTTAATCCATCTCATCAGACATGACAAAGATATTACAGCAATTAACACAGGTGTCACAGTAATATTTTTCTACAATTTTATTAAATGGTAGCTAAAAGGACAAAAATGGTACTGTATGCCAAGCCCACGACTTGCCAATAAAATCAGTGCACAGCAAACAAAAATCTTATCACCTGATACATCAATTTATGTTATCAGACTATTTGATATTTAAACAGATTTTAAGTATGAAGAGATAAAAATGCAAGTGTGAGAGACAGTAACAAAAAAGCTTTTAATTTCTATTTTACTGATTTAATTTTCACTGGGACTTTTAGAGAGAGGAACTGTCATCTCATGATGCCTATTTTACATGTGCAGTTTGAAACCAAGAAGGACCATACTCACAAAGATCCTTGTTCCACCTACCATCAGAATTTTCATATAAAACCCTAGTTACCTAGAAGACTTCCTAGTTCGAGAATTCTGCCTGGAGTGAACAGTTTGACTGAGCACTAAGTGAACTGGTATGAAAACATGTATGCTACTCTTTGGGCAAAAACCCATCAAAGAGGTTACTGAGAAGCAGTGAACGAGGGAAGGCTGCACAAGGCAGATGAGGAGCGGTTAAGTTTTATCTCCTAAATAAAGAATTTGTCACGGGCATCTGCTTCCAGACTGTGCTGAATTCCAGCAACGTAATACTGCTGGGAATGCTTATGGCTGAATCTACAAACATCTGAAGATCACAAATGTCTGTTCTCACCTCTGGCTGGACATAGAAGTGTCTTAACCTATTACAATTGTCTTAACCTGCTCCTCTCAGACACAGCTATACCACCTAATATATTAAGTAATGAAAGAACACGTATCAAAGAAAAATTAAAGTGTTGAGAACCTGCACAAAGTTTAAAATCCAGACTACATGTGAAACAAGGTGATAAATCTGGATTTCTTACCTTTTTAACCCATCCAAATTTTTTAGTGTTATTTCTAACAGGCAGTGATAGCCAGCCTTCCAATCTTGATTCTGAAAATAAAAAAAGCTCTATATTAAAACCCATAAATATTCACACAGCATTATTTTTGGAACTACTGTGCATTTTAAGCCTGTTATCAAATATCAGTAATAAAGTAACAGAGCAAACATGAGAACACGAACTATTTAAAACTACAAGGTCTTGCAAAGTTCATCACAGTACATGTTCAGGAATAAATAAAATTGTGTATTCCTGAATACAGCCAGTACCAACGATGCAACCACAAAAAAGTAGTAGGCATAAGGAAGGAGGGGAAGAGCAAGCTTGTGATTACAGCATGGACATTCCCTTTAGTAATTTTCCAAGACCTAAAATGCTTACATCTATCAACCTTTACCTTGTCAAACAGCACCTGAAGATATTAGTACAGACCACGCAACATCCAGTTCAAGACAAAACCAGGCAAACTACCACCACAGATAACCCACATCCTCCATATGCCAGGTAACATTTCACAAGTTTTAATTTTTGCTTTGTATATTTTTTTTTTCTAATACTGCCTGTATCTCCTACTAGTCTTTGTAATCCAAAATGAGTAAATTTTGACTAATCCTTAGGCCTTGCCTAAATTGAACTGCCCTTTCACACACTTGCAGTATTTTATATTACACAGGCAGATCTGATTTATCAACAGCATTAACTGCTCAGCTGTTGTGTGACATACACATTTCAGTAGTAACCAGAAGCTCACCAGGATCACGCTTTCCCAGTGCTTGGCAATACACAGTATCACGTAGCCTTTGACCCTTTTTATAGCTGCACTTAACACAAGCATTTCTTTCCCCTGTTTTATTAAGAGGAACTTTTCAATTGCAATAATATTTTTCTAATGATTTTCCCACCCTAGCAGACAACTGCTACTGCTGGGGAGAAACCTCCATGTGAAAAATACTGAAACCTGAAGTATTAACAAAGATGAAACCATGAAAGGAGCACAAACATGCTCCAAAATTGCAAAAACTATCTTCTTTCTCATCAGAGGGCATTTGCAGGTTCCTGCCCAGGTTTAACACAGTGTAATAAATAGTTGTTGATAGTAACAAAATTTTCATTTTGATCTAGAGATGTGAAGCAAGGTTATTTACTCAGATATGCACTGTTCAAATTTACTGCTCTACAAGCATTGCTGTTGATGACACATTTTAACATACATACCAAACACATCTAGTAGTCCTATAATGTATCTTTTGCCTCATACCTGACACTTTAAATTGTTCCTTTCAATGACATCTGATACAGAGGTTAACAACTGATGCAAAAATTCCTTCCTCACATCCAGGAAGCAAGTGTAGTTTGTAAATGGTGTTAAAAAAAAATACACATTCATATTCTTCCTATTTTTCCTCTGTAATCTCTAACACTGTCACATGAAATTGGACAAAATCAAGAGTTTCTGACTGCACTTCTTGAATTCTTGTGTCCATTCTATATTAACAGATCAGAGAAAGGACAGAATATTCCAAACTTTTCTCAGTAAATGCTTATAAGCACTAGGAGGGAAAAAGCCAACAAAACACAACCATCATACCTCAAAAAATCTGTTGTAATTACGCCAGCAAAAAGTCCTAGCTTATTTATGATTTTTATTTCAGAACAAAATAAAACCATGCAGATAGCACAACAGCTGCTACCAAGGAGAAAATGATGTATGCACTTAATGATTCTTTCATTACAAGCCTCATAGAAAAACCACAGAAAGAGGACAAGAGATGAAATGCACTATTCTTTACTCTATTTTGATGAAATAATGTTGAGATCCCAAAACAAGCCTTGCCTTTGGTGGAAAGGTATTCACGTTTTAAAGTGAATTTACTCATTCAAGTAAAATACAGAAATTTGAAGATAATTAAAAAATCCACCTCTGACATTAACACTAAACAGACGTTTTATTCAATAGTCTATGTGTAATCATATAAAATGAATAAAGAATTAGTAAAACAAAAGTTTGTTTTACCAGAGCCATATCATTTCATTATATGCTTTATGTACTTGGAAAAATTAATGGATTTTGCTTGCCTTACCATACAAGAATCAAATAAAAAGTTCAAATTAAGGCAAAAAAAGGTAATAGGCAAAAGACTGAGTTTCTACAAGCAAATAATGTAAAATTTAGATGGTGAGGAGTTAGATGTCTCCACACTTCACCTAAACATTAGGATCTGACTTTTTGGTATCCAGTATTTTCAGGTCATAGAGACAGCTGCAGATACCGGATAGAGGCTACCTTGAAAGCAAGGCTGTAGGGCTCATTTCTCCAATGCTTTAATAAAATGGTGAGTTTATAAATAGCAGCGAGTATCCATAAAAATTTAGAGAAAACAAGCCAGTTATTTGCTCATGCAAACCTTTTCAGGTCTTTGAGGGTAATCCTTACTGCCACTGCAGCGGGTTTACTGCCAGATTTGTTTTTGTGCTTTATTTAATAATGCATTAATAGCATTAGTTTTGAAAGGGAGAAAAGAACATGGCAAGAACAAAACCAAACAGTTCTCAGGGATGTCACCTGTGCTATCAACTTCTGTAGGGCTGTGGGAACAAGACAAAGGTTCTTCCTCTGAGTCAGAATCAGAATCGAGAAGCATGCGAGAACTGGAAGGCTTAGTGGCAATACTGACAGAGGTAGAAGAGTGCTGGTAGGTAAAAGACATGGATTCCATAGTGTGGGATTGAGTGATATGGACTAAACATAAAGCATAAAGGAGGAAAAAAAGTAGAAAGAAAAGAAGTCAAAATAGAATCTAAATAGAATAGAGTATTAGTTTTACATTTCATCACATAACAAGGTAATTGCAAAGTAACTACCACAATAATGTGGGGAAAAAAAAATTAGTTTTAATGAGGTACAATAGAATTTTTAAAAGGTTTTTAAATAAATGTAAAATGAAGTATGATTACAGAAAGATTTAGTTATTAGTAGGTGGACAGTGATCACTATCAAAGCATTGATAAGATGGTAGAAACACATGAAAATGAAAAGCCACAGAATCATCAGAGCATTCATTTAATACTTCAACTTCTATGGTAAAATATTGATATAAACCCAGTTAATGTAGGAATGTTAATAAAATTAACATACCAGGGAATCCATCATCTGCCTCAGCATCTCCAGGTCCACTGCCTATGCTGCTGTTGTCTAGACCGATGTGCAGTGACTGCAGCTGTGAACGAAGCTGTTCAATGTCACTGTCTTTGCTGTCCAGAGTCATCTGGAGTTCAATCCGTATCTGACTCTCTTCTGCTATTTGCTGTAAGGGTAGATTACAAGATGGCCTATTAACACGATACTCAATAGAAATACATCTTCTACTCAGAGAAAGCCTAAGTAGAAAATTTTGCAAACTTTGCAGCAAATCTCAATGTGTTATATACTGCGTCTGTCTTCTGGTCATAGGGAATTCAGGAACAGGGACTGCATACGCTGCCTGAACGCCTCTATCCATTCAATGAGAAGTACAGAAAACGCTATCAATATTTGTATTTGCAAAAGGATCTTACTGCCTGCATCTCATTGATTTCCTTCTGATATTTGATCATCATTTGGGTTAACTTTTCTCTTTCAGACTTCAGCTCCATATGCAGTTTCCTATTTTCCTTTTCCTTCCGCCGTACATCAGTGTCAGCTCCGCGTTTGACTGGACCCTTCCGATTCATGATCTCAGCCAATTTATTCACAGCCTTCCCATGAGAAAGAAAAAACAACAAAAACCACAGCAATAAATACACAGAGTTACATCGTGAAGAAATAAAGGCTTCTCTCCTATGCACAACCACTTTTCATCCAATTGTAAACTAAGACCTCTGCAATCCAGTACTATAAAGTTGCTTTATTTCAACATATTACTCAAAATTGAAAAGAAAGTAATGATGCTGTCACTTTAAGCAGGCATAAGCTGTGAACACTTCTACTCATTTAAATATTCCCTTCTGTTTTCATTACCTAACCCCAGAAATAGATCTTTAGATTAAAATGCCATTGGTACTTAAAAAAACCCAATCCAGATTAAAATCAGAAACATATTGTTTTATGGAACTTAGAGAGTAATATAATTCAGGTGGAAAAAAGTGAAATATGAATTCATCTGACTGAAATGAGAATTGTTGCTGGTGCACTGCATCTGGATTAGGAGTTCCTCTATGCTAAATGATGAGGATGCAGTTTCACTGAACTGAAAGTCTACTTAAATAGAAGCAAAGAAAAAAAATCAATATATTTTGTTTCAGGGGCAAAAAAGACATTTGCTTACCTGGGTTTTCAATGTTCTTTCATTCAACAACTGTTTCTCAAATTGTGCTTTAATGTTTCCTACATTTGCTTCTTCTTCTTTTAACTTTGTGACTTCTGTAGCAAGGTAATAAAAAAAAAATCTGTAGGAGCCCATTACAAAAGAAAACAGTACTATTAAAGAACAAACCTGTTTTCAAACTGAATTAGTTCAGTTCAGAGAATACATACGTTCTTGCACTTCCTTCAGTTTATTGTTCAGTTCTTCTTTCTCATTAGCAAGATTAGCCACATCACTGGTTAGTGTCCTATTTGCTTCTTCCAACTACAAAACAAAGAATACACAAATGTAACAAAACAGATTTGCCATATGAAAGCTGTACAGGAGAGAAGGAAATGCTTCAGAATGAAATCAGGGCAAAAGGACCAGGGCAAGAGTGGTTCAGACACAAAAGAAAATGATTTAAGAGACGCATGGAAGAAACATTAGAGACTTTTAAATTATTATTTCCTTTACAGAAAATAAGGTATTTTTAAAATGTCAGATATACTTGTATATCACTTACCTCTAAGCATGCTAAATAACAATGGATAGCTCAAAATGACAAATAAAATTTGAGCCCATATAACCTCTACCAAAATTACAGTTCATATTACTCACAGAGGCTATGGTGGCATCTTTCTCAGTGAGTTCCTGTTTATGCCTAGCCATCATCTCTTTAATCTCCAACTCTTTCATAATCTTCTCTTTTTCCAAATCAGAGTACTGTTCCTCAGCAATGGAACGTGCGAGTTGTTCTGAATCCGCTTTCGTCAAAGTAATCTCTAGCTGAGCAGCCAAGGAATCTCTGCAAATTATTGATAGTATGTTATTAACTTAAAAACAGGTGGCGGGTGGGTGGGGAGGGAAGAAAATTAAAGAAGAAACCAATAAAAAGCCACCCTAATCTTTTATGTATTAGTGGTACAACTAGGGAAACCTACCTCTCGTCCTGTAACTCTTGTATCTTTTGCTGCATTTCTTTACAAAGTTTGGTCTTCTCCTCACACTCTTCTTTAAGTTCTCGAACCTGTGTCTTATACAGAGTCTAGAATTTCAAGTTGGAAAGAAAAGAACGTGACTTGCGTGTTCTAGCTTGAAGGTACACAAAGAGTGATATAAGATGATGTTGTATGCAATTCTTTAATTAAACTTAACTAAATGTCATCATCATGCACAAGGATGTTTTAGTTAAACAGCTTATTTTGGAGTTCTTTTTAACCTGTTTATTTGTGAGTGGACAGATTTATGATATACATTTTATATGTTTGTAATCATACGGTAAAGAGACTCAGTGTGAAAATCACTATGTGATAGTACATTAGAAATATCAGAAGTGAAGAAGATAATTATTTTTCTCTAATTTTTTAACTCTTTCTGACATGGGGAAGTGTGTAGAATTTAGACTTTAACCATACAATCCATGATACCAAGATGACAGTTAAAAAGCAAAAAGTATAAGAGAAAGGGAAAAACAGATTAGAAAGCATTTGAAACTCAAATTTTTAATTTGTGAAATCGGTGCAGTAATAGAGCTCTTAAGGGAATGAAAGAAAACTTATGTTGCTCTGTACAGTCAAATGACTGAATACAGCTGAAGTGACAGACAGCTGCAAGTGGACCTACTGCAGGGAGTTCAAGACCGCCTGTCTCTCTAGCCCACCCACAGCAGTCAATTGACCTCAACTCTCCTTTTCTCTCCTTTTATCTGTGCAACGTTTTGATATACTAAAACTTCAGACAGTCCTTCTCCTCACTGACCTAATGACCACAGTAAAATCTTGAGTTTTATTTAATTCTGAAGCAAGTCTTTTGGCTTCTACCTACCACGCAGCTGGCTGTGTGCTGTTAACATGCACTAACCTCCATATACTAATGATGATTTCCCAGTCCAATACCTGTTTTTTCTGTTGTACCTTATCATAATAAAGCAAGAACTCCCAACAGATCTCTACCAAGTTTAACTCCAATACAAAAATTTCCTTCCAAGCCTTAAATGCACATGTTTTGTCACACCACATGATTCTGAGAATACAGCTCTTCTCTTCCATGTGGCATGGAAGAGATGATGAATGCAAAAGGCTTGAAACATGCAGAAAATTAGTCACACTGTGGAAAAATGAACTGCTTGACTCCTCCATCCCTCTGAACTGTGCTTGGGACTCCCTTCTAAAGCTGAGACATTTCTTAACATGAGCTCTCTCATGCTGCTCAGTGCTCAAGAACAAAGAGTGATGACAAGACTGCAGACAAGACTGAAGACAGGCAGAAGCAAAAGAATTAACTTTAGTTTAGAGATGTGAAACACCTCATGGCTGAGGAGGAAGAACAAAAACTAACACTATACTTGGTAAACAGATTATTATAAAAATAAGGAAGCAAGAAACATACTGAGAAATACTGTTCAGCTTCAAGTTGGTCCTGAAGCTCTTTCATTTGTCCATCTGCATCTTGACGTTCCCTAGAAAGGAGAAACACACTTTAAAAGAGAGGACATAAAGATATTCCAAGCCAGTAAATAGAAAAGAGAGCTTTCAGACTCTTCAGTCATGTCTTGACCAAAGTATAGCTGGCAATTAAACCTGAGACTTCCTTCTGGGTACCAGCTTTCCTCTTCACTTGTATGGCTGAGAACACTGCCTTAATAATCAGTTTAATACTGTTAACACACTAACTACAGCAGTGTCACATAGTTTAACCAGTAAAAGTTGCTGAAAAAGCAAACAGACACTGACAGAATCATCTTTCCATGCAAAACATCACTGTTCTGACAGATTGCTTTGGCTCTCCTGTTTGCTAGAGCTCAGTCTGTGAAAACATGTCTGTATTCTTTGACATGCATCATTTATTGAATTCATCTGTTATTAAAACAACTCAGAAAGTCAATTAGTCAGTCCCAAAACAAAGAACAGTAATGCAGCAGGGAAGATTTCTGCCAGTGCTTCACATTACAGCGACCGTCACATGTAACCACTCTACGTAACCACATCTTGCTGATAGAAAAGATAAAGCACAAGGAGATAAAGCACCAGAAGAAATAAAAGAGGAATGAATGGCATTCATCCGACACAGGTGTTAAACTTGACTTTTCATTCATAAGAATGTTCTTCCTGTTTAAGAATTATGTATTTGTTTATTTATTCTGAGGGGCAAATATTACTTGTAAGACCTTGAAGAAATGCTGGGATTTAACACAACCCTTATTTGAAGGTCCAACACATGTGTGTAAACAACTTTAGTACTAGATATTTCCAACGGTTATGCTTCACAGCTCTGTATTAATATTAGTTAATATTAACACACCGTTCCTCCTGGTGTTTTAAGGAGAAGTTGGATGAGGTACTTAGGGACATAGTTTAGTAAGTAGTATAGGAGGTAGGGGAACGGTTGGACTAGATGACCTTGGAGGTCTTTTCCAACCTTAATGATTCTATGATTCTAGTTTCCAACTCTAATATGCCATCCTGGACTAATAATAACAGTAACTTTCCTCTTCATTGAAGTCCTATATAATTTAACACACACCCCCCCTAGCCCACCCCCCCAAAAAAAACCCCAAGTACCTAGACTTTCTATGAAATGTGTTTTTCTGAAGTCCTCACACTCATGTTTAAGCTGGGTTTTTTAAGATTTTCAGGATAACAAACATCTTTTACTACAAATCTATGTGTTGCTGAATCACTACGACAAATCTCAACTACAGTCCTGATAAATTATTTTAAACAACAATTAAGTTCTGCACTGTAGAACAGCATATTCTGTGCAGCAAGTTTCTAAAATTAAGATTGCTCTCAGCTTTTGCCCAAACCCAATTACAAGTAGTAACACTGCCAAAAGAAAGAGCAACTTGGCGTACTTGCGGAGTTCGTTATTTTGTTTTTCCAGACTTAATTTGATTTCCTGAAGATGGTTATTCTCCTGTTTCAACTGCTTCTCTGACATTTTCAAGGTGTTGACCTGCTGCGTTTGCATCTTGAGGTCATTTTGAGTGAGACAGCGCTTTTGTGTTTCTTGCTCGATTTTTAATGTCAGGTTTTTTACCTGAAAAATAAACAGACTCATGTGAATTATACAGACCCACACAGGAAAGCAACATTTAAACAGTGTCTCTCATTGACTTCCTCTACATTTTTGTACAACATGCTCACACCTTTTGATAAGTCAAAGCTGTTTCCTGAATAAAGGACTGAGCACACAATAAACCAGTTTTTCCATGTCAATCTCACAGCATTTTAACACTGCAGAAGAAAAACTTTTTAAGATCAAACCCACTGAAATATTTCAGAAAAATGAAAACACACTCTGTAAAGTAGACTTTTAAAAGCTTCAAATACAGAGAAGGAAAAAGTTACTGCCTTTTCATTTACAAACATTCCTAAAAATAGCTATAATATGGAAAAATATTAGGCCATTGAAAACAAGTTCCACTCCAGACTCCTTTTGTCAGTATTCCTTACATCTTCATTTAGTATATCCTTCTGCCTAAGGAGCTCATTGATTTTCTGTTGTGATTGTTTGAGATCACAGTCCAACATGGAGCGCTGCTTTTCCGCTTCCAACAACCGATTTTCTACTTTTTGCTTTAAAGCTCTCTCTTCCAGAAGTTTCTTCTCCATTTCTGTGAAGCAAGAGATTTAAGATGTCAGTCAGGGTAAACCAGGGGACTTTGGAGAGGGGAGGAAAAGGTAGTCCCACATTAACAATAAGCAACATTTTTATCAATTTAACAATGAAGAGAAAGATTGCTGAAAGGTCATTCATTAAAATTTTCACTGTAAATCCACGCCCAGAGGATGCTTTTGCAAGCATCCCTGACTGACAGATAATTTCCAGTTTATCTGCAACACATCTGAAATGGATTGAGATGGATAAAGGGAGGGGGGGATTATTAAAAATACTTCATCTAAATCTACTGAAGTGTTTTGAATCTACATAGTGCTTTGACTATGATCATTTGACATCATTTAGAAAGGTGAAGGTGTTCAGGAACCAGACATGCCAAGTGATTCAGCTATTGTTAGTGACTCATTTGTGCTTTTGAACATCTGCGTGCTCAAAATTTTTTGAGTGCTCAAAAATTTTTGAGTGCTCTACAACTGGATGGACAGGATCTGCTTTTTAAGTAGTTGCAATAAAGATAAGCCAAAAGTAAAAGCTATCTTCTGGAGTTGTTTGGTAATTATCCCTCTCTCCAAGACATTTCAATTGTCATGAGATGCAACAGAATATGCATGGTGACTATGGGAGCCTAGCGAAGCTTCGCTATTGCTAACTCTGGTCAACATACTCAAATTGTTAAGTTGCTGACATATATTACTTCGGGAGACATAAAAAAGTAGGAGTACCCAAGTAAGAACACAAATAAGCTCTTAACAAAAGTGTTTCAAGCAGTTTTGGCAATATAAATTTAAGAAAAATTAATTCAGAAAACACTAGCAAAGAAAAGGAATCGACAGCATGTGCAACAGAGAACCTGTTTTACTCAGAGATTAAATCAATTTGCCTTTAACCCAGGAAAGAAGGACCAAGGGACTATAACTGATTTTTATTACAGTAATTACATTTAAAATGAACAGGTGAATCAAGGAAAAAAGCCTACACTTAAGCTTCCATTTACATTAAAAGATTATATTATCTATTTACACCTGAAAGCTCAATTGTGATGTTAAAAACATACCTTTCATGGCTTCAGATTTTGCTTCCTCTATAGATTCATAGATCTTATTTTTGTCTGCTAATCGTGCTTTTGTGGCTTTATGTTCAGCTTCTTCTTGTTCAAGGTTTTGCTGCATCACTTTGAATTTATATGTCATATCTATTTCCATGTTGCTCTTTTCCTGTTAAAGAAAAGAAAAATGCATTGAAATAAAACATTAAAGAAATCAGGTTCAAGACAAAATTTCAGACAACCGTAACATGCTGCTTGGAAGTATGCTAAGAATAGAAGAGAGAGCTCAGACTCTAAGGAGCTGAGAAGTTGTTTCTGCAAATGTTTTTTCTATGGATGGCAAAGTGCTTCAAAAATACACACTGACATCCCCAGGTACACACAATTAGAGAATTGCTGCTTTGATAACCAACATTCTGTAATAAAAGCAGCTCAAAGATTAAGTTTACTGAAGAACTTTTTTCAATACTTTTGCTTCAATGACAAATTTGTTGGAAAAAATATTATTAGTAGCTTTATTTTTGCCAATATTGAGAGTTTTAAAAGAAATCAGATTAAATGTTACTTCTGCACTGTTAAGTTACACACTGGAGGACATGTACTCTAGAAGTATAAGGTATTATGATCTTAAGAGAAATGCTCTCATTTTTCCCCCCACTTCTTATGTTGCAAAAGCAATAAGCAAAAAATCAAAGAAAAAGCATTAACACTGAAAATAAGGCTTATTTATTGCATAGACTTTGTCTCCATGTCTCAAGTAATAAATGTGCAAATCTAAAAATTCTGTAAGACTGTAAGGCAAACGTTCACTTAGAGGTGCTGTTACCTTTTCTAAATCTGTAAGTTTTTCCTGCAATTGCCTCTTCTCCATTTCCAGTTTAGCTAATGCACTCTTCCCATTTTTTACTTCTTCTTCCAGGCTAGATATTCGACCTAAAAATGACCAAAACAGCGTGTGAAAAAACAATCTCCTTTATGTACTTAGAAGAAAAATTCTTCAAATGTCAAGTCTTCTAACAATTAAGAACATCTGCCTTTAGAGTGATTTTAAAAGTTAGCGGTAACACTTACAAAATGTTATATTCTTCCTTAGCCACAATTGAAACACTACCATCAATTCAAATAACACCATTAAAACCTATTTTTATTTCTGACATGAGAAGCAAGCTTCACTTCATTACTCCTGTGTAAATACCTTGTAAATCACTGATAATCTCTGATCCATGACTTCGATCTCTCCTTTCTGATTCTAGAGCTGACTGAAGATTGAGAAAGTCCTTCTCCAGTTTGAGCTTTGCATTCTCTAGCAGGCAGTTCTTATCTTGCAGTTCACGATTATTAGCTTCCAGCTGCTGGATTTGCTTTGTGCTTTCTGTCTGATTCTTCCTTAACCTGGCTGCAGTATCAGACTCTGATCGCAGCAAAGAATTGGCTTCATCCAACTAAGGATTGATAGAAACACAGTTCATCAACAATTCTGATATAGCAGCTATCATTTCTATCACAGAACACTTGATTTTGTAGATTAAAGAAATAAAAAGGAATGTATTTTAAGATTACTTTTGAAAACCAAAACGTGACAAGAAAAAACAGCTTTTGAAACTGTTACACATTTCAACTCCCCCATTACCAGTAAAATCTGTAGTTCAAAGAACAATTTTTTTCAAATATACATATATAAAGTTGTCATGCCTGTCTTTGTAGCTGATTGATTTTCTCATTGGATATTTGAGAGTTCTGGTTCCTCTTTTTTAAATCTTCAAGCTGGTCTTTCAAACTGTTAACTATAACAAAAAGAAAAAAGCAACACTGTTAATTACCACCATGAAAAAAAATAATTTGAGCTATAATGAATTTGTTTTATCTTTTAAAAACCCACCTCAAAACAGAACCCTTCAAGCACAGTTCAACATACCCTCATTTTCCAAATTGCGTTTCTTATCTGCTTCATGTTCTGCTTTTCTCTGGTATTCTGTATTCTTATGCTGAAGAAGAGCCTTCTCTCTTTCTAACTGTCTGACTGCAGATTCTACATTCTTCCTTGAAGTTATCTGGATATATTTAAAAAAGAACCACTAATTACATAGAGAATAATGATATTCCTTCAATGATAGTACCACTCGTGCTCATTTTAGTTTGTAATGGAGAAAGACACAGTCTGCTTGCCTGCCCCAAACACAGCGTATCGCAACGCCTGGTGGAATCCAGCCCAGGACAACCATGGCCAGGAGCTTTTACAATTTAAAGGCTGTTTGCTTCTTTGGATTTGACAAATTTGATAAACCTGCCTAGCAGTGACTTGGGAAGCAGAGATACAAACAAGTAATATAAGGGCTTGATATGCACCTGGATGAGCAATACATTAATTTGCACACATTCACCAAAGATATGACAGATTTGTAGAAGCACTAAGGTGCCAAGCTGAGCAAGGTATAGGGTTCTTTGGCTGACTGAACAACAAAGACAGGCCTTCCTCTTCTAGCAGCACTACTCTCACACCTTCAACATTTAGAATCACCTATCAAATATTTATATCACACTGTCCTCCAAATTTAAAACGTAAGAAAAAACAAATTCCAGATACAAATGTGTAGCTGTGGTACAGAAATCATAATGCAAGTATTTTAGCAGGGACAGTTTTACGCTTGTGGATATAAAAAAAAAAATCAACTGGTATTACTTGCTATAAATCCACAGCTACTCAAAGTAGTTTGCTGTTTCCTAAGGAAAAAAGCCACACAGAAATATTAAAGTTATGATTCCAATAAGAAATAACTATGGACTTACCTCTTCATCTAACTCTTTCACTATCTTCTCTAAACGAGTATTAGTAGACCTGAAGAAATGTGAAAAGATTCTTATTAGAATGTTGAGCTGTGTCCCATTAATTTTATGTAAAGTACTCTATTTTCAGCAGTCACATGAACCTTCAAGTACTGGGGAAATCACTCAAACAATATAGAGATTCTTATGGAAAAGGAAATAAAACAGTATCCACAGGAGTTGCAAGAATTAAGTCAGCAATTTACAGTGAGCTCTGCTTGCAGGTTTTAATCCCAATGTGGATTAAAATGCTTTCAGGCATTCGAAACCAAAAGGTGTAATAAAACTTTTTAATAAACATGCTGAACATGCCAAAACAGTCTCACCTGTACTTCTGTTCTAGTTCATCTTTGGCTTGTAATTCGTTACTGAGCTGTTCTTCTAGCTTGCTTAGCTTTTTCTGAAACTGTATAAAATGTCAAAAAAGCATGGCCCGCATATAAAAGTGCTATCACATCAACCAAGTGCAATGCAGTAACATAGCATAAAAGGGAAAGCGAGCAAAATTATTTCAGTCTTCCACTGTATTATTTTAAAACCATCAGCAGAAGGTTACATCTTTACAAGGTATTATTAATCTTGATGATTTTAAAGATACAGATCCATAGCAACAACATTTGCTGCATGCTACATTAAATCCAACCACCTCAGAACTATGTGTGACAGACTGTGAGGCATAAATTTTCTGTGGGCAAAGAATATTGTTACTAGCCCTTTGCTGTATGCTTTTGCTGTAGTCAAGAGACTTTCCACTGCAGCAGAATTTTGGGGATAGTCTTTTCTACATAAAATTAGACAATAAAAAGGGAGGCACATGACCAAACTGGACAACATTCAAAGAATACCACTAAGCCTGCTCAATGACCTCACATAAAGAAGAGCTTCTTACTCTAACACATATAGAGGCTATCAAGCACTTTTCAGGTTTGGGAATGCTTTGTTTTTCTTACTAAAATATTAAAAAGAAACTGTGGGTCAAAATACCCAATTATTCCTGAAATTAATAATGAATAACAAATTATGTTATCATCTCATGTCTTCAGGCATCCAAATGCATTAATCTTCTTCTGTTCCCTCTCCTCTATCTAACCCACAAACATAGAATGTAAAAATGTGGTTTTCTAGAGGACTATGATTATTACAATTAGAGGATTCCCAGAACAGGGACATTTAAAAGACCATCAAACTGGAGAGTCACTGCTTGAGAAAATACATTTAAAAAGTTGTCAGAAGTGAAATGCACAATTTTACCAATTATGTTTACTATCACAATATAAAGCAAATATCACCAATGTGACACCATCCATGTATTTGAGACAGCTGTGGCATTTCTTTTTAAAAGAGAACCTCTAAAACTATTAATCTATTCAGCAATGTCTAAACCTACATTTGTTTAGCAATGACAGGAAGGAATAAACATTTGTGTTTCAATTTATGATGCTTACTACATAATGCTTTTTTTTTTTACTTAATTTTTAAACTTTGAAAAGGAGCTCTAAATTTTAAGAGCTGTTAACAATATACTATCTACACTTTAATAATACAAATGTTTAAATAACATAATGAAGTAAGTACATGAAAATTCCATAGCATTCTCATTCATCGGCAGATTTAAATTCAACTGTCAATCTTCAAAGCTGGATAAACACGCTCCGTACACTCAGAATTGAGAGCACGATGTAAACATTCCTTTATCACTGTAGGTGACAATTTACTTTTCCAAACTCTGAATAAATCTGTTATGAATCACTCAGGCAAGTGTGAAGCCAAAATTCACAACCTTCCCAAGGCTGATGCTGCTTGTGGCAGAAAGTCTTACACATTTGTTTTCTAAATTCTAGATGCCAAAAGAATTTGAGAAAAATCTGTATTTGTTCACGTTTATGCTATAATACATGAACCCTTGAGTACAGCTGTTTCAAAATACAACTGCATTGCTATTTACAATTTGGTGAATAAACATTTAAGATCCTTCACATTCACAAAATTATGTAGGAATTCTTTTATTCCTTTCATAATTCAAATAACAAGCTTACCTCCTTGCTTTCCTGTAAATAGAAAATATCATTTTTATTGAAGATTATTAAAAGATAAACCCCCCCCCAAAACTCCTTGAAAGCTTATTTTAGACTTTGTCTTTTCTTAACAGTCTTAAGAATATTAGTTAATCATACTATTAATACTTATGAAAAAAGGCACTAACCTCATTTTTACTAGATTGCACGGATTCATTTTCTCTGCAAGACTGAGAGGAGTCACTTAGCAACCTGTCAAAAACAAAACCAAATCCCTCCAGCTCTTATTCATGCTTTCAACAACTCTGGCAACCTTGCCAATCAAGTCATTTTAATGAATTGTCTGAAGTCTTAATTTGTCCTGCACTATTCCCAGCCTCTTTTATTTCAGTGTGAGGGCATCTTTCTTATTTGAATCTTTTCTCATGTGTAACATATGTTTTCAAATCCACAGCAGCTTGTAATTTTTAAATTAATACAATTATTTCTTAACTATAAAAGTTGAGTCCTAGCAAGCTACTATCTTGTGTAAGATTTTTTCCCCAAGCTACTAATAAAGTGCCATTCTAGCTATTCTACAACAAAATTACAAATCTACCAGCACTTTTTTTTACCACTATGTGCTTTTGTTCATAAAAAGTACTGTGTTTAATCAGTTATCAAAACAACCAGGATAGTAGCAAATCATGTATTCT
This sequence comes from Porphyrio hochstetteri, assembly GCA_020800305.1. NCBI lineage: Eukaryota > Metazoa > Chordata > Aves > Gruiformes > Rallidae > Porphyrio > Porphyrio hochstetteri. Next base: position 110,735,972 of record CM036907.1, read on the forward strand.
ACTTAAAGTCTGAATTTAGTATCTTCACAACTGGACATCAATGAATATAATGCAATAAATAAATTATATAACTAGAGTGGGAAAAAAGGATAGGGTAGAAGAAAAATCTGCAGGTGTATTTCTATAAATGCGTATTAAAGTATCACATACAAATTGTCTCTATAGTAAGTAAATCCTATAAAAGGCAGTTGGTTTCCCACGAAGGCTTTTGGGATCGGAAAGGTTTCCACGTCTCCCTTGTCGTCCTCAATGTCATCAAAATTGCTGCTGTCTATATCACTGCTAAGCTCAGGAACAACAGGAGCAGCAGCTACAGAAGGGGAGAGAAGATCAACTTCATTCCAAGACTCAGCCACTTGCTATATGCCGTTATCTCTATTATGTTAGAAAGCCTGTAAGGTGTCCTGCTAGTTAAATATGTCCCGTACAGCACAGCTGTAAATAGTACTGTGAACATTTTTTTCCTATCTACTTTTACATTAGTTGCCTAATGCATAGAGTATCTAATGAGTAAAACATGTTTTGCTAAGGTGATCACATTTAAGAATAGACCTCTAAATACAATTGTCATTTAAGGAAACTTTAGCAAATACATGACTTCAGAAGTTACAAACATGCTCATGATCTGAACTGACACCCTCTGCAGCTTTGCCTAAAGCTATAAAAGTTCAGGATGCCTTAAATGAAAAGCAGTAAATTCCACAAGACCATTGGCAAGCTACTGTCCTTACTACACAAGGTTAAGGAAACCACAAGAAAAGCCCAAACCAAAACAACAAAAGCCACAAAGAAACAGAACCCAAGGTGCAAGCTTTTTAGTTACAATTCTGAAACACACAGTCACATTGTTCAAAACACAAATATATATTAAATGTACAATGAAGATAAGGATCATTTAATTCCTGTAGGAAAAATTCTTATTTACTAACCATTAAGAGTTTTTATTAAAAACAAGATAAATACTGAAAGTTTAAGCAAGATTCTTGATAGACAGAAAATACATAATTTACACAGCCTAAAGTGGTTTTATTTTTTCATTTCTACTGTTGCAAATACTGAATGAAAACAGAACTTTTAGGCTAATTTACTTACTCTCCCGAATGTTGTCCCAGTTCCACTGATCACTCTTGAAGAAAGGGTGATGCTTTATTTCTTCTACTCCATTTCTCCCAAGTCGTACATCCCTAAACACAGCAATTAAGCCAAATTCACATTAGGGAAAAAAAAAAAGGCACTAATTTTTTATTATTTAAATTCCGACTTGCTCATAAGCAGCAAATAAACTTTCAGTGAGGATCGTCTGTGTTAACCACATTAATGGTCAAAGAAAAAAAAAATAAAAAGCACTGATCCCTGATCTGTAGTTTCTCATATAAAACACACTCTGTTTCTTTGCATGCACTCTCCTTGCGACTGCTAAAATGTCCAGAACTTGGAATCTGCCACGTGGGGAGTAAAGCAGGAAAGAAAGCACTGAGGCAAAAATTAAGAAAAAAACCTAAAAACACAAACAAAACCCCAACACCCTCGGGGGAGAAAAAAACTGCAGACGTTCTGTGCCTGCCAAACCACATGACAAACCTTAAGACGCAAGGGAAGGGAAGTCTAACTTACTGCACAGAACAGTTATTCAGAGCTGGACTGAAACAGAGCTTTTAAGAATCCCATCCTTTGCCCCATAACTAACCCTGACACATCTTTTCCTGAGATCTGCAGTGAAGTAAATCTAACGTGCAACAAGAAACTTTTAGTTTGACCAGAAACTGTCTCTCTTAAAGCTATCTACAAGAATAGAACATAAAGAGGACGCGTGCAGAAGAGCTAATAAATCATAGGGTCAGTGCTTATTCCTCTTTAAGTGCTTCAGCAGTGATCACGCACAGGGAAAGAAGGCAGGCATCTGGTTCAAATGAATCGCTCCAGCACTGTATTAAATATAAACAGGAAGACAGACACACGAGGTGGAAGCACACCTCGCTGCATTTACATTATGAAATGCTACTCATATTTGCTCTCTAACCTTCAGCTACTAATGGTGAAAAATGCTGCTAAAGCACATCCTTCCTGAGTAACCACAAACTTGCTCAACAGAGCACACAATTTCTCTTTGAATGCAAAACCCACTATAAGGCTGTTTTTCTTCCCCTCTTAATCTCTTAAGTCTACGAAGGCTAGATGCTCTGCTGTAGCCAAGTTCAGGTGACCACAGCAAAGCATAAGGCAGCATCATCAACCCAGAGTGAACTATGGGCCTACAGCTGCTTCTTTTAAATCAGAGAATTTGAAGATGTTCTCTGTCTCCTGGAACCAAGTGTTCAGATCAAGAACAAGCTTACACAGCTTAATATCAATAAATGGCTCAGTTCCATAAAGGGAGACCTCTAGCTAAAACAATGTCCTTGCTGTTTTGTTGGCTGTTAATTAATACAACAAAACAAATGAAATAAAGTTCAAACATTCTAGTAAAGCTTAAACAGACTCAGTAAACACAGATTTATTGTCATAAAAGTTTTTGCCTTATTTTAAAAAAAAATTTTTAAAGTAATACCTGCTTAGATGCTGGGCACAACACTTTGGTCCCTGCTTTGGAGCTTAGAAATCGCTTTTAGCCTTACAGGTTTGTTACCATTTGATATGCTGTAATTGGAAGGATTTGCCTGGCACAAACTGTGTTGTTAACAAGAGCTGCCAGAACTGCTCATAGAAATAAAACACAATACCTGGAAAAAACAGCCCAAAAGAAAAACTAGAGAGCAGGAGATTTTGCAGAAAAGATTTGAACAGAGATTAGGAGAAGTAATGGAAGGAATAAATTTTTTACAACGTACATGTGCTAATACCATCTGAGATAAAAATAGTACCAGAAGAATACATACGCTTACCTGTCAGTTAAAAAGGCACAGATAAGGTTCTTTGCATGCTTAGAGATTTCCACATCATCTGGGAAATGTAATGAGTTCTTATGATCCATGATTTTACTGTATGTTCCTACTAACGAGTCTGCATAAAAAGGAGTATCACCTAAAAAAAAAAATATTTAAAAACTTGACTGTGATTACGAGTCATGTTCAAGTGACAAAAGCTGAAAATGATATAAGGAAAAGTCTACAGCCAGTTTTACCTAAAATAGTCCTTTAATTAACAAAAAATAAAAATTGGAATTCAGGGTACAAAATAATGTATACTACTAAAAATACTTCATCCCCAGAACACCTGTGTTACAGAACTGAACTGTTTTCCATCCGGAGTATCAGTTCCGAATTTTACCCAGTGAATTACATCTTTTGTTCTACCTGAAGACTACGGCTGTGTTTTCTAATTTACACAATGGCTGACCCACACATAAATGAGCTTCCACTGGTATAAATGACCGAAACTCATTAAGACTTACTAATGCACAAAGACTGCTTCAGAGGCTTGCAGGTCTGCCCTGCCTACCCCTGAAGCTGCCTAGGCAAGTCAGCTCTAAGCATGAGATTTCACAGTGTGTTACTGCACTGTTAAACCCATATGAATAAATCTTGTTGACTGATAAATTGTACAAGCTTGGGTGCCCTTATTAACATGGGCAGGTGGTTCTTAAAACCGTAGCCTCTCCATACACAAATGTTTGCAGCATTGGCTTTAGTTGAGTCTAGTTCTTTTGCAGACCTATCCTTAAGAAAGGGAAAACTGGGACAACTGAAAAGAATCGGTATCAATAAAGGTAAGAAAAATTTCAAGTTAGCCAACCGCATTCTGAATATATAAATGGTTTGGGTCAGGAATCACAACTAATCCACAGCTTTGATAGAGAAGGTGAACAATCAATCATGTGAGCCAGGCACGTCTCCTGTCCAGGTGTGCTGCGTGCAGCAGGGATCACCCGGCAGGGCAGTCAGCACCCTGACTGCTTGCTTCCAGCAAGGCACTAAAATTTCAAAAGCTGGGTACAGAAAAAGGCTGAGTGCATGTGTGTGAGTGTCTGTGCATGTGTAACCACTGTGATCAACTGAATCCACAAGTATTTGCTGCTGTCTCCATCCTTGTTTCCAAACCTTCTCCTTCCCAGCTGTCTTCGGTCTCAAAACCAGTTTTGATTTAGAAGTAGTTTTGAGGTGTGGCCTAAGTCACTGGACTAAAGTAGTGTTAGGATTCATGCTGTGACCAATCTTTTACTTTTAGACCAATAGAAAGCACCACCAATTCCATTATTACTCTCTCTATATTAAAACCAGAACGTCAGAACGCTTTCTGTGGTTTCTTCGAAGCATAGTTTTAGAAGACCATGGCCAGAAACTAATACATACATGCAAACAAAACCAGATACCTTCTACCAGTGCGGGGGGTATGAAGAAGCTAAGTAAGAAGCTATCAAGAGAAAACCAAATGTGAAAGTCCACAAAGACTTTTATAAACAGCTGTTAATGGGATCTTGAAACTGATTTAAAACTAGAAATGACAACGCTAACTTGGTTTATGTTCTTACATCTTGAGGATGGAAAAGAAGAAGTCTTCAAGTCAAAATACTCTAAGATAGTAAACAGGATAAAGGGTTCATCAAAGGTCAAAGTCAAGCCTGTATCAAATATTTCAAACCATTTTATCTGTGCCTGCCTCTTAACAATTTGTAAGTGGGAGTAAAAGACCTGTCTTGAATAGTCTCCGCGTTCAAATACAAGGACCAGTACAAGTGATACTGTATCGAATAGAAGCTGCATGTTTTTCTAGACACTTTGTCCAATAAACTTGACCTGAGCCTGAAATGCTGTGTTTGTAAATAAAGTAGCGGAAGGAAAGGATGCTGCACCCTCAGACAGGAAATCCCATTGAGACTGGAATATGATGAATGGAGAATAACGAATAAACAAAAAACCTGCAGGGCATAAGTAGGCCCTGTAATTGTAAATACCAGTACCAAGATGAAGCAGGTTTTAACATTTCAAGAAGACTGAATAGACAGAAAGTCACATATCCATTTCAGAGGAAAGAAAGAGGCTCCGACTGGGGGCAGGGGGAGGGGGTGAAAATGGCAAGCAGGAAGACTTCATGTAAAGCAAAGAGAGAAAACGATACTTCAGCCAAAAGGGTACAGTGTTAATCATACGTAGGGCTCTGGCATGGCTAAAACTGGAACAGACACAGAATTGTTAATTCACTCTCATCAGGAAAAGTGTATGAAAAATCAGGAAGTTAATGAAAGACATTTCCAGTCTAGAGTAAACACAAAAAAAAGTTATGTTGAGTATTAAAAACAAACAGAAATAGTAAAAACAGAGTAGCTTCAAATATTAAACCGATATACTTTGAGAGGAAAATTAAATATGAAATATGAGAAATTTTCCAACACAGAGCTCCAAACTGTAGGGATAACTACACCAAATGAAGCCTTTCAGCTTAGCAACCCACACCAAAACCTCGGAATAAATACACAATGCATTGCACTGAAATGGAGATGGATTTTTTGTCCTAATCAGGTACACGCTCCTCCATCTAACCTAGACTCTGCAAAAACTGTACCTCTCCCCTTTCACTTTATAAAAATGTTTTCATTAGAAAGATAAAACGGGGAGAATTCACTCTCTCAGATATACGGAAGAGGGGGAAAGGCTCTGAGAAACATTTCAGAAAGCTATGTTCTTTATTTTATTAACCAACAAATTTTATTAATTGCTAAAATTGTTTATGAGAAACTATTAATTTCAAAGCACACTTTTTCTAAGTCAAAACACATTAATTTTGAAAGATGCAGAGACTGCAATAGCATCATATATCCAAATGCCCTTCCCGACTCAGGATACCAGAAACATAAGATCTGCAATATACCCAGAACATGCTGATTTGGACATTTAATAATTACATGCTCAATTCCTTCCTTCTATCATCAGTATTTTTCTACCAGACTATAATACTGATCCTCACAGTATTTTAAGATGCAGATGACTCATCTCCTTAACAGATTATGTTCTATGTTAGTTGCCATAGCAGTCTGGTGTGTTTTACTGGAAAATCCCGACCCAAGCATTAAAAAAAAAAATTTAAAAATCAATTCATACTTCTAAAGTAATTTTGACTAAATAGGAGCCGCTGCTACTACACCTGAGGTGGCACAAGCGAGCATGACATGGTGAGGTAGCTGACACCGGTTAAAACTATTTCAAGAATTAGTTTTAAGCTGAACCTAGTCAGGGGACTGATGACTGAGCAAGCACGCAAGCAGCTGTCACAGCGTAAGTGCGACAGAGAGCAAAGGGGACAGGAATAAACCAGCAGCGGCCAAAAGTCAGAAGCTGTTAGATGAGGTACAGCCAGCTCCCCTGCAGCAAAGCACAGCACAGCAGAGTAAACACTCAATGATGATTTCATTAGCAGAAGAAATCACTACTTACCAACTAGCATCTCAAAAAGGAACACTCCTACAGACCACCAGTCGCATTCCCGTCCATAATAACCATCACCCCCTTGCGACTTCAGAACTTCGGGCGATATGTAGTCAGGGGTTCCCACGGCTGTGTCGCAGCGCACCATTCCTGTCTGTGCAACAGGAAGAGTTCAGACAGCTCAATTAAAAAGACTTCAGAGTCTTTAAATAACTGGCCTATACGTAAATCAGAAAAACATTAAAAACATAGCCCAAAATATTTGGAATTCTTTTACTCCAGACACAACATGGACTGAACTGACAGCTCCTGATTGGTTTTTTTTTTTTAATTACGTCTTTCAAAACCTATCAATTTTATTATTTTTAGCATGTGTAGCTTCATATTGAAACAAATGGTACCAGACTCCTAGGGCAAACCTCAGAACAATTTTGCCAAGTGATGGGTAGGCCCTCCACAGCAGATACAGAACAGCCTTTGCTAATCCAGACAATAAACCAGCACGTTAAACTCAGAAAAGTTATCAGCAAATTTTTACATTCACACCTTGGTTTTTAAAGGAAAAACTTTATATATAAAAAAAAAATCTTTGAAAAAGAATATCAAAGCTTGTTTTGGTTTTTTTTAAACTTATTTTTACTAACTTATTCATACAGTTGTGTTAATGGAATGATTCTTCATTCTCTTTGGTTTTACTTTGAGAGACTAAAACCACAGTGGCTAAATGATGCAGAAGCATTGCCAGATCTGCCAGCATGCTGGTTCAAGTTTACAAGTTTTATTTCCTTAATCAAATTCACCACATTCCTTCCAGAGAGATGGATGGATGAATGGAATGAAATTAAATGCTGGGTGAAGTTAGACAAGTACCCAAAATACACTCATCTTCTATTCTGTCTCTCAACCTCAAGACTCTTTTAAGTCACCTTACAGAGTTTTTCGTGCATTTTGCCATCAGCTTTAAGTGACTACTAATACAGAGCATTGGTAGCAACAATTGAAGTTAAAATATGTATTTGAAGACAGAAAAATATTTTGTTTTTGGAACTGCACTGACATGTAAAAAGTAGACACTGAATTACAACATTTCTTTTTACACACAATATGAGCTGCCAAAACATTTTATTTATGTACTAAACCAGAATCCTTGAACCTGCCTTGACCCGGCAGGCAAAAACCAGAAGTGATGACTAAATACTAGAGATACCTAAGGAGTAGTTCAAATATCCTCCTGGAAAATGCCTAAATTTTTCTATAACCCCATCCTGAAGCTGCAACCTAAGGGAAGTTTTAATTTCTAAATTCCAGAATGAAGAACAGGTTAACTTCTGCTTTCTATGCTATGAACCAGATAGCACATACATCATCCTGGAATAAGGAAAGGAAGTTAACTCTTTTCAGAAGACCTAATGCCCTCTTTGGACAAAGAATAGGGATTAACACATTTTAACACTGGGAAATAAACTGAAGCCCAGAGACTCCAAACATCTAAAGCTGAGAACATTCAAGTGTATCTGGCACATGGGAAATCACTATTTGACCCTCCTGCTGTGACAGCACTCTGTGGACAGACCTAGAGGTCTTCTCTGAAGCATAAGCCTCTCTTAGCTTTGAGTACTAGAGGAATTGCTCTAAGCTCATGCGATTCTGCTGATCTGGTAAGACCATAGCATCTTATGAGGCCACCAACACTGCTGGATGTCTATTTCTTCTCTATTCAAATGCAAAATTACAACAAGGAAAAATCTGAGTCTTCACTTACTGAACACTGGCTGAAGCCACCTATATCCCTTCCTGTTTAAGAAGCTTCTTTAAAAACGTCACAGAAAGACTTCTGAAATATTTCTCTGAAATATAATATGTCCAGGTGGAGGCCAGTGACAAGCGGTGTCCCCCAGGGGTCTGTCTTGGGACCGGTTCTCTTTAACATCTTTATCAATGACATCGATGATGGAATTGAGTGCACCCTCAGCAAGTTTGCAGATGACACCAAGCTGAGTGGTGTGGTCGACACCCTAGAAGGAAAGGAAGCCATCCAGAGGGATCTTGACAGGCTGGAGAGATGGGCCCGGGTGAACCTAATGAGGTTCAACAGTGCAAAGTGTAAGGTGTTGCACTTGGGCCTGAAGAATCCCAGACATAGATACAGACTGGGAGAAGAGCTTCTTGAGAGTAGCCCTGCTGAGAAGGACTTGGGGATTCTGGTGGATGAGAAACTTAACATGAGCCAGCAGTGTGCTCTTGCAGCTCGCAAGGCCATGGTATCCTGGGCTCCATCAGAAGAGGGGTGGCCAGCGGACAGGGAGGTGATTGTCCCTCTCTACTCTGCCCTTGTGAGGCCCCATCTGGAGTACTGTGTCCAGATCTGGGGCCCCCAATACAAGAAGGATGTGGAACTGTTGGAGAGGGTTCAAAGGAGGGCCACGAAGATGATTAGAGGGCTGGAGCACCTGCCCTACGAAGAGAGGCTGAGGGAGCTGGGCTTGTTCAGTCTGGAGAAGAGAAGGCTGCGGGGGGACCTCATTGCAGCCTTCCAGTCCCTGAAGGGAGCTTATAAGCAGGAGGGGATTCAACTTTTTAAAAGGATAGACAATGACAGGACAAGGGGGAATGGATTAAAACTAAAGGAAGGAAGGTTTAGATGAGATAATAGGGGGAAGTTTTTTACAGAAAGAGTGGTGAGGTGCTGGAACAGGCTGCCCAGAGAGGTGGTGGATGCCCCGTTCCTGGAAGTGTTCAAGGCCAGGTTGGATGGGGCCCTGGGCAACCTTGTGTAGATCCAGGCCCGAGGTTGGTGGCCCTGCCTGTGGCAGGGGGGTTGGAGCTCTGTGATCCTTGGGGTCCCTTCCAACTCATACCATTCTATGATTCTATGATTCTGAAGACCACAGCTTCAGTCACAGTCACATCACCTTGACGCCTGAGCACCTAACAACACCCCACTTCCCATTCTATAACTAACACACTAAAACAAGAGCACTTTTCAATGCGTTATGCATGTCACTATCTCATGAAGTCTTAAACAAACAAAGCAAAGGTTGTGCCAGTAAGAAGCCAGCCCTACCCCAGTGCAACGGCTGGTACATAGCAACAAGAAAGCTGCTTTCCAGCGACATTACAGACGTAAAAAGAACTCCACGTAACAACACCTTAAGTCTTCAGACAATATGTCAGAGAATTGAACAGTAGAAGAAAAACGTGTTTCTGCAGTTAAAAGGACCCTGAGTGCCAACAGCAGTTTTCAATGGACTGCATCTACCTAAAGCATATGGAGGCAGTTGTACTTACTCCCCATATACCTTCTGTCTCAGGAACAAATCTAAAAATGCATTCACAGATTTACAAAACAGCCCTGGTTGGAAGGGACCTTGAAAGATCATCTGCCCCAACCTGTTGAGGGAAAGAGCCTAGACTAAAGTATCTAGCACCCTGTTTGACTGCATCTTGAAAACCTCCAGCAACACGGACTCTGCCATGTACCTGGGTCTGTTATCACTTGAATATAATATTCCCAGATTTCTGATCCTCTCATTTAAACACTTGGTTCTTTCAAATTACTTGGCATTGGTCTGTATTTATTTTTAAGTACTGCCTTCGGTACTTCAGCATCTGAAGAGATCTAAAGGATGCTGTATTCTCTGGGTAAAGTGTTACTTCTGTGTTATGGCTGAGTAGCACACTTAGTACAAAGCTTACTTTTGGGAATCGAAGGCAAGTGTTTTACGTGAGACTTTTCTTATTACCTCGAAAGACCGAGGTAGATTTTGGCACTCCATCTCAAGGGAGGCTCCTACAGCTACAGCCATGTGAAAGATGCACAACTCGGAATTTCTAAAAAGGCTGTCCACAAGACACAGTGAGGCTATAGTGTTTCCTAGCATCGTTCAGAATTATTATACTGCCGAAGACAAACAGTTCATTTTTCATCCTCAGTAGGATCTCCATCAGAGCTGAATGACTGGCTATGACCAAGGCTCAGAATGAGCCCTTCACTCCTCAAGAAATTCTTTTCAGTAAACAAGAGCTAGAGAGCGCTCATGTGGAAACATCAGGATAGCTCAGGCCAGGTGATAACACTGCACCGGGGCTAGTGCTGTGTGCAGTAGACAATGGACTGCAGCACGAAGGATCCAGCAGTCCTGGATGAGCTTCAACAAGAAATAAGTTGAGTTCTAAAAGGAGAAATACATTCCTTCTTTCAGGTGAACTGCCTGAGCCAAGGCAATAATCCCAAATAGTAAACACCCTTTCTTTTGGTCACATCTTTTTTCAACAGATTATCTTCTAAACATGCCAACTGTATCCTGGGGTGCATCAAGCACGGCACTGCCAGCCAGTCCAGGGAGGTGACTGTCCCACTCTACACTGCGCTGCTGTGGCCTCACCTCAAGCACTGGGTGCAGTTTTGGGCACCACAGTACAAGAGGGACATAAAAATATTGCAGTGTCCTGAGGAGGGCAAAGAGGATGGTGAAGGGTCTGGAGGGGAAGTCTTATGAGCAGAGGCTGAAGTCCCTTGGTTTGTACAGCCTGGGGAAAAGGAGGCTGAGGGGAGACCTCATCATGGTCTGTGGCTTCCTGATGAGGGGGAGCGAAGGGGCAGGCACCTTTGGTGACCAGTGACAGAACCTGAGGCAATGGTATGAAGCTGTGACATGGGAGGTTTGGTTTGGGTGTTAGGAAGAGGTTCTTTACTGAGAGGGGGGTCGGGCACTCAAACAGGCTCCCCAGGGAACTCACCACAGCACTGAGCTTGACTGAGTTCAAGAAGCGTCTAGACGATGCCCTCAGTCCCATGCTCTGACTTGGCTGGGCCTGTGTGGAGCCAGGAGTTGGACTCGATGATCCTTATGGGTCCCTTCCAGCTCAGGATATGCTATGATTCCATGATTATACATGCTCTTCTAAAAGCTCAGTTAGCACAAGACAGAATTATGCACCGAGTCTGGCAGCACTAGCAGTTCCTGGCTCTATACCTGCTGAAGCCAACCATGCTACTGTCTAGTTTCTTGCAGAAAGCCTGAAGATTAGAGTCTGGTGAAGCCTGCCCTGGGCTACCTTATCATACTTAAATACCAGAAGGGAACTATAAGTCCTACTAAACGTTTGATGCCAGCTCCATTCTTTATTCAATTATAGAAATAATCACCTTGCTGTAGATTTTAAAAAGAGAGGAAAAAAAAAAAAAACCAAACCCCCCCAAATCTCAAACCATCACAAGAGAGTTATATAAACAGGAGAATTCCTTTTATGCCGGAAAAGATCAGTAAAGCACTTAGAAATTCTTTGCACACACTGGTAAGGACGAATTCTGCTGCAAGTGTCTGGACTGGCCTGGAAGACTTAAGAGGACACTGAATTCAATTTTATAGCAAAGGTTAAAAACATCTCTCCCCAAACTGCAGCAGAATTTTCCTGGGCTCTCAACAGCATAAGGAAGATGCTGATGTGCACAAGTGCTAAAAAAACTCCAAATCAGAAAAAAAAAAAAAAGTGTTGGGTAAGCATATATTTTCTAGAAATCATCCTGCCAACATCAATATTATATTTACACAGCTGGGATGTGTTCGTGTTTTGTGAGAAGTAGCATGAGATTTGGAGACCATCCAGAACCTCTCAACTTCTAAAGTTTCCTGTATAAAAAATTTTTGCCATTCCACGGAGTCTGAGAAAGATGAAGAACTAAAAATGTTAGAAACTTAGATCACTGGTTCTTTGATGATGCCCAGTCCAAACTTGAGCTCACTGTAACTCTGTGCAATAAAGGTGTGAGCATGTCTCACATTTAGATCGTGAACTACACTGTAGTTTTCCAGTCTTTTAACAACAGCCACCACAAAAAAAAAAGAGAAAAAGGAGAAATGGCTTAAGTTCACCATTTCTGGGATCCCTAAAATAGCATAAGGGATCACCCTTTTTTGTAGATTTATACTATGATTTTTTTATACTCTTATATTGTCTCTTCTGATCAACATGAGATTCTCTTAAGAGCTACAGTCTGCTGGCACAAAATCAAGATTTGGTTTTTTATGAGCTAAGTTAAGAGAACAAGTAATACAGAGTTTTTCAATTCAAGTAAATGCTGTCCTCTAGAACACCCCTATATTATAAGTAACTCATCAAAGTGGAGGTAAACAATATATCTGACTTTAGAATAATAACTAGAATATCAACAAAGCTAAATAGACTACTGAACCTTCCTAAGCAGCTGCATTTGTTCAATGAAATCAATACACTGTCATAGAAAAGAAAAAAATCCCTAACCAGAGACAGGATTTCTAGATACAGCTGAAGAGACATTAATTTAATGATGCCAATGCAAATTAAGTAGATTGCAGAGATTGTATGAAGTACTGCCTAAACACTACAGGAAAAAAAAAAATCTAACACATTAAAGCAAATAAGCTTAAGAGGACCATCTTTGCCAACATTAATACAGAAACCTTTCAAAGGCCAGGTAAATGATAACACACTTTCACACAGAGATTTGTTAGAATCTGTTATAATTTTTCAGAGGAAGACTATATTGTGTAAATTACAGTATAACAGTGCTTGTCAGGGAAGATTTTAAAAGTGCAAAGTAGAAAAGGTGGCTTTATTTTGTAGTCTCCTTTAATGAAGTATGGTATTATATCCTATTAAAAATAAAACATTCCCAAACAATGTCATTAGAAAACTGTATCTGTGGCTGTACGTGGAAAAAACCCAAACAATTAAAACATATGACATCTTGACAAATAGCTAACATAAATGTTAATCCAGGTATCACACACCATGGCTACCTTGCTGTGACCTCATTTTAATGACCACTAGAGGATGCTATGAGAACAATTAGTAAAAAAAAAAAAAAAGGGGGGGGGAACACAACACAACAGGACAACTGCATATTGCCTACAAAATAATTTAATTTACAGAAAATTGTCAGTTTATGAACTGTTCCAAGGTTACTGATGCTGAAACTAGGAGTTGTCTCAGAAGTTTTTCAGACATTTGGCAAAAAAAACTGAACCTCAGAAATTCATAAATGCACATGCTTTCAAAAATAACAAAAAGTAAGTTTACTTCCATCTTCCATGTGCCAGAACAGTTTATTACAGACAAGGTTACACTATTTAAAGTATCCTTGTATTTAAAGCTAGGAGGCAAGGAACAGCTTTTCAACCCACCAGACCATTTGATGAATAGTCCTTTGAGTATTATAATTCGTAAGAAAATATCCTTAGAATTAAAGTTACAGATGATAAATTATTCAGTTGCATACTTACTTCATCCATTTTCATGCAAGTGCCAAAATCTGCCAGCTTCAGATGCCCATGTTTATCTAAAAGCATATTGTCAGGCTTCACATCTCGGTGTATCAAGCCCATGGAGTGAATTGCATCAAGAGCAAGAACAACTTCAGCTGTATAGAACTTGGCCCATTTCTCAGGCACATCATAATTGCTCATAAGGTTTACGAGATCTCCACCTGGCATGTACTCCATTACCATGTACAAGTATTTGTCATCTTGAAAGGCACAAAAGAGCTGCAACATTAAAAAAAAGGAAAAGAAAAAAGAACAATTACTTTTCGGAGACAGCTAGGAAAAAGCAGCAAGCACTTCATCTTGGAGTTTCAGCAAACCTGAGCATAGGATTTTCAAGACTGATGTAAAGTAACTTGATTTTTTTATATTCAGATAATATACATTTTCTATTAATTATCACAGTACCCAAAATTTCCTGAACATCAAAACACCATGTTTCATTTTTTAAAAAATGACAAATATTTCCTAATTTAGCAGTGTGAGCTCTGTGTATGTGTGTACACACATACACACATCTATCTCCACATTTCTTGGCATTAAAAAGTATCACTGACTCCAAATGTAAAATATCAAACCAGAGAAAGGGAGCATCATGTATTGATTTGAAAATAGCTCAGCACTGAACAACGCCTCAGACTAGTTCTAAATTTTGTATGCTATACATCCCCTAATCTCTGTATGTATTTAGAAAAACTGCTTTTGTCCTAAATAATTTAATATTATAGAAATAAGAAAAAAAAAAAGTCCCCAAAGACAACTGTAAGACAATACAAAGAAATTGTCCTTAACAATAAAATAACAGTAAATTTCCCACTGTCATGATAGTGAAAGTAAGTTTAATCTCTTGAAAATATATTTCAGACCTAGAGTAATGAAGTTTTAGAGATTTCACCCAGCAATCACCAGGTCTAAAGATAGCCTTAGCCAGCAAAAAGCACTACTATCAAATGTTCAATGACTGGTGTGAAAAAGCTCTGAAAATCTCTCACCTTATTTCTCAGGGCATGCTGCTCCTTTACATTAAAATCTAAAATCATTCCCACCTTCAAGTTACCCATACAGAATTCAAGAGGAATTGAGAAAGAGGGTATGTAGAAAGAAGGAAATGAGAAACAGGGAGTTTGTGGAGGATGAAGAACCATGAGAAGCAGGAATGTTAATAAGGAGGTTGGAGCTTTAGATTAAAATTAGTGACAGAAGACCTGCATTATAAATACGTGGTTTAATACACACATATTACACTGTATTTGTTTTCACAGATGGACAGTACATACAATATATAATTTGATAATGCATCTGGTCATTAAAATCTAAATTAGAATCTAAAACAGTCTCTGCATTCTCACATGTAAAGATACCCATATAACAATAATAAATAACAACACTATGCCTTTGTACCTCACTTTCATTATTGCCCTCAAGGGATTTCATTACGAAAAATAATCAAAATTATCTAGGGCTCTGGTTTCGCTTGTTGTTCACATAAAGAAAGCACAGAGAAGCAGTGGGATCTGTCCCAGTTTCTAGCTCAGAACAGGACCTGTATTTTCTTTAAACCAGCTCAGTGTCCTATCCCCCTGGACCACGTAAATATATCACGCTAATGCAATTAGAAGGCACAACTGTAACTACACTTTCATTCACTTGCTATTTTCAAGTACACGCACATGTTTATATCATGCTTGCTACACCTTCCTTTGAAAACTGAGTGTCCCATGTTTGGCGTTACTTTCAACTGCATGTGAAAATAAAAGTAATTCCAGACAACTGCTGTCATTACTGCAAAACCAAAGAACTAAATAAAAATTCATCTAGCTGAATATAGGCAAGAACCCAGAATATGCTCAGAAAAGAAAAACACCTAAATAAAAAATACCTCATAAAACATTTCTTGCTTATGTGAGTAAAGTGTTATGAAGTGTATACAGAAAGCTTAAGGCCAATCTTTACTTATTAAATAGAAAGAAGCATGGCAATATGTGTGAAAGCATTTAAATGTGTTAATTATTTAACACAATGAAGTACTAAGCATATGCTTTCACTTCTCATTAATTGGTGTAATTTACCAGTTACAACAAATTGCAATGTTCAGCACTAATTCTTCCCAAAGATATAATTCATACTACAGACATGATGATGATACATGTACTGAGGCAGCTGCAAGCAATGCAGTTCAAGACCAGCTGAAGAAGTCAGCTCCATTACTTGGCTATTCTGAGGTGTGATGCAGGAACTGACCACGAAAATGAAGACAGTTTCAAGCATACCCCTGCTACAACCTCCTGTCTTGTGGAAGACAAGGAGCGTGCCCTCATCCATCTACAAAACCTGAGCTGAAAAGGCAGTAACTACTTCAAGCACTCAATAGCCATTGCCTGTGGTCAACTCACAGTAACATGAGCAAAGTTAGCTCTTAGTTGGAAAGTTAACATCCGTGTTATTCCAAATAATTATGTGGGTATCTAAAAAAATCTCTTTAATACCATTTTATGATGCATTTGTAGTAACTCAAATGCAAATGAATTACTTTCTAACACAGCCAAATACACCAAGCTCTGTGAAGTCGCGGTAAATATGTATCCTTAAAAATTAAAATCTGTTCCTAAACCATTATTTGAGTTTAGATGCAAATTCAAAACCAGCTCAAGACTGAAAGATTTATAGCTTTTAAATTATTATTTTACTCTTACTTATCTTCCTTACCTGAACCACCCACGGACTGTTGGCGAACGCCATGATATCCCTTTCCTCCCAGAAAAAGGCTGAATCTGATCTCTTGATCATTTCAAATTTACTAAGTAGCTTCATCGCATAAACCTTCTGTGTCATTTTATGGCGAACCTGTTGGTAGAGAAAGATAAACAACTTGGTTAAAATGCCTTGTAAAAAAATTTAGCACCAGCACAGTATGTTTCTCAAACAGCTTTCTGGGATACGATGCCTCTGGGTTTTCATACACACAATTTTCTACACAGTAAGCATTTGAGAACTTCCAAACCTGGAAAGAAAAACCTAACAGCTGCTCCAAAAAAACACAGCATGGGTGGAACAACAAAGAATGCCAAAGGAAGGAAGATATGCCAGACCCTGGCCAACTGCTGCAGCTGCCGCTGCAACCTCAGAGAAGGAGCTGCAGGGCCACAAGAAGGATGTGCCTCAAGCCTGCGGGAGTTCTCTGGAGGTAGCTATTTTATTGAGGATGCATTGATACAAACATATGTTCTTCCTCACTATGGCTACGAGCATAAAAATAAAAGCTGACTCTAGTAGCCTTCTTACTCATATCATAATTGGTAAAAAACAAAACAAAAAACCCCAGCCCAAAACTTTCAAGAAAAGTACTGTCTTTCTCTAAAGAACTGGAGCGCTGCTCAGAACATTTTCTGAGCGAACACGCCTACTTCAAATCATACGGAACACTAAAAAAAAAAAAAAAAGTTTAAATAATTCTGTTTACAGAAGGAAAGCTAGAAAAAGCCCTAATGCATTAGGTGGGCAATTGGCTGAAGGGTCAGGCCCAGAGGGTGACAGTAAATGGGGTTACATCTGTCTGGCAGCCAGCCACTAGTGCGGTTCCCCAGGGCTCCAGTTTAGATCCATTTTTTTTTTTCACATTTCTGGAAACGACTTAGACACAGAACTAGAGAGCATCTGAATAAGTCTGCAGATTACACCAAATTGGGAGGAGCTGTTGATTCCATTGAGGGTAGAGAAGCCTTACAGAGAGACCTGGACAGATTAGAGAGCTGGGCAATCACCAACATCATGAAGTTTAACAAGCACAAGTGCTGGATTCTGCAAGTGGGAAGAGGCAACCCTGGCTACACACACAGACTGGGGGATCAGGTGATGGAGGGCAGCCATGCTGAGAGGGATTTAGGGGTCTTGATCGACAGAAGTTGAACATGAGCCAGCAGCGTGCCCAGGCAGCCAGGAGGGCCAACCATATCCTGGGATGCATCAAGCACGGCATGGCCAGCCAGTCCAGGGAGAGGATTGTCCAGCTCTGCACTGCGCTGGTGCGGTCTCACCTCAAGTACTGTGTGCAGTTTTGGGCACCACAGTACAAGAGGGACACAAAACTACTGGAGAGCATCCAGAGGAGGGCAATAAGGATGGTGGGGAGGTCTGGAGGGGAAGGCTTACAAGGAGGGGATGAAGTCCCTTCGTTTGTTCAGCCTGGAGAAAAGGAGACTTGAGGGGACATAAAGGGGCAGGCGCTGATCTGCCCTCTTTGGTGACCAGGGATAGAACCTGAGGCAATGGTATGAAGATGTGACAGGGGAGGTTTAGGTTGGATATTAGGAAGAGGTTCTTTACTGAGAGGGGGGCCAGGCACTGGAACAGGCTCCCCAGGGAAGTGGTCACAGCACCGAGCTTGACTGAGTTCAAGAAGCGTCTAGACGATGCCCTCAGTCCCATGCTCTGACTTGGCTGGGCCTGTGTGGAGCCAGGAGTTGGACATGATGATCCTTATGGATCCCTTCCAACTCAGGATATTCTACTCTACTCCACTTACTCTGCTCTATTACTTTGTTTATTCCCCCTTCAAAAGTTCCATCGTGTAAGGCGGTTTTGTGCATATTTTCTTAGTCTGAACACTACCTATCCGTTGCAATCACTCATGTTAAAAATTCTTCAAGCAGTCCACTTCAACCTCTTCTAATTTTTATTTTTCACAAAAAAGATCGCTCCTATTTCTTAAGTAGTTATTAAATTACCCTTAAATGGTGTAAAATTAATAACACAAATCTTGTTGGAAAACTGAAATGAAAACTTTTATGACAAAATCTGAACATATTTTGAAAAACTTCATCTGATTATGGATGTGAATCAAAATCCTTTAAGCACAGACCGTAAAGTCAGTGCCCTGTTAATGAAACAAGATTAGATTTATGCTGCTTTATGAAACAACTAGTGAAGGACCATTTTTTTTAACATTCTTGAGTGTTCCTTGCAGAAATCAATCTGAGACATATTCAGCTATAAGATGTTGGAGTCAGCAGAAAAAAAAATTAACTGCATCTAAAGCTTTTGCATATTTTCTTCTCATGAAAATTAAAAATTCAGTGGAATGATTTGTGAAATCAGAACCAAATGGTTATGACTTTCTGATGCATTTAAATCCCTCATATTTAGTAAAATAAACCATAGTCCTCAACCTCTTAGTTTTACACAATGTCTAAGTTTAATTATGCTACTTGAAAGAATGGTTAATAGGCTGTTTTCCTGAGCAGCATTAAATGTTTCAGGTCCATTATGTCTGCAGTGCAAAGCTTCAGAGAGGCACCTCTCTGCTCACGTATCTGGGAGCATCAGTCTGCTGCTCCGGAGGAGCTGTGAACATTAATGTTGCTGACGCCAATGGGAATGATCTGTCAAAATACAAGCATTAGGCTGTGGGGGTGGGGAGGATGTTGGAAAGAGTGAGAACATGAACAAAACCAGGATTATTTATGAGTTTACTGCTCTTGAAATGGAAGCTTTTTTTCTCTCAAGACACAGGTAAAAAATGTTTCAGAGTTGACATCTTTCATAGCCAACAAACCTGTATAGGCAATTGAAAAACGTCCACCAAACACCAAAATGGAAGCACGTTATCTACATGCATTAAAATATACATGCTTAAGGTGTTGTTAAGACTTTAGTAATTAACCAGGTAGTAAAGCATTCCTAATGAAGGGTTTTGAAACCTACCTCCTTCCCATTTACTAATCATAAGACTTGGTGGTACACCACAAACTATACTCCATAAAGTAGAGCTTTTGTAATCTGGCTCAAAACCAGAAGAAATACAAAGACCAGCAACCTCAAAAAGATACTGTTTAACTGAAGATGCATTTTCTGTGAACGTTCACATAAAGCTCTGCAATATATGTAGTAATTTACAATTCCTAAAATTACTGTGTACCCTTGCTTGTGTGTAGCTAGTACTGCTGCCTTCATTTATTTGAATAATTGTCTCCTACTACCTGGGGGGGGGTTAGGTAAAAAGAGCCTTTAAAAGTAAGCACAGTTTGAAGCAAGCTCATGTTTAGGAGAAGCAAAGCAAATAGAAATAGAGATCAGAAATCACAGGCTGTGCATCTCTCCAAGGTAATGCCAATAGGCTACCAGTTGGCTAAATTATTTCTGCAGAAAAATTCAAACTAGGTTCATTCTCTGTGCAAAAATCCAGGAACCAAAGCAACAACTAGCAAACTGGCACACCCAAAGGCTGGCCCACAGGTGAGCAAGCCTACCTGCGACAGAACACACTCCCCCTATCACGACCAAGCCCCAGGAGACAGCCTATTCAGCTGCTAGCTCCTTTACCCAGAGCTGTATTTGTACGTACGTATATTGGCTCATATAGCAGATTATTCATGTATTAAACTGTCATGATGTTTCACTTTCTTCTGTTTAAATGAACTGCCAAATTTAAACTGCAGCTCACCAGAGTAACTCTCAAAATAGGTAGGAAAATCCCTTCATGCCATCAGCACTGAGTAACACGGCCTCATTTAGCTTATGAAAATGCATGAAGAAATAAGAATTTCCCTCTACTCTGTTTCATCAGGCTAAGACGATCAGGAAACAAGTGAGCACAAAACCCAATCATAATTTTACAGTATTCACCTCAGAAGGCAATGTGTAGGCAAGGAAAATAACCTATTTGAAGGTATCAGACTGAGTACATAGTATTGATCTCTTCTACCAAGAGCAAATGAAGATCCTAGCATAAAGTTGTGAAATGAACTCAAAGGTTTGAAATAATCAAAATATCCTAAAATACTTAATAGGCTGTAAGCAATTACTACAGATAATGTATCAAAGTCCATGTCCTGACAAATTTTCATGTCCTAGACCATGACTGCTTTACTTACATTACTGCAGAACTGTGTTTCAGGAGTGGCTGGGCAACTAAACCTAACAAACAAAGCACTTAATAGGAAAAAACCCTAAACCAGCACCTATTTACATAAGCCATGACAACCACTAGCTTGCAACACTAAGAAATCTCATAGTAAAGACCGTCACCCAGATCATCCTTTACTACTAAACACAAGAAAGAGTTGGCCCTGCTTTTGTTTTCTATTCCAGTACATGATCAAGATAATCTGCTGTGTCACTGCAACACTGAAGTACTTTGTGATTAGACCTGGGAGAATGAACCAAGGATATGTTTCAATTTCAAATCAAGAGGATTTTTCCTCAAGTGAAAATAAACAAGAGGCACTCAGGATGTGCTTTCATAAATTAATGTTCCTGCATAAACCACAAGTAACATATTAAGCACCATAATTCAATTTTTCTGTCTGCCCTAGAAACCAGTCACTTTTATTCAGGGCACTGCAGAAGAGAAGCAGTAATCTGGCAGCTGGCAATTATTTTCTTAGCTTTCCCCATCTCTACAGACCCAGCAAAGCCAGAGGCCAGAGCTCAAGAGTACAGTTTAATACTTCTGGAGTTATAGGAAATTGTTTTTCCACTGAAGTCAGATGGTCAGTCCAGAGTCATCTGATCTCTCTGATTTTTTTAAGTTTTTCGGGGAAGGAAGGGAGGAAAAGCAAAGCCGTTTTCTTAAAAAAAAAAAAAAAAAAAAAAGTGTTTTACTTTCTTGCTGTAATTTGGAAAGTTGATGTCTCCACACCACTTCTTTCACAAGAAAATGTTATACTGGAGCAGAAAGCCTGGGGGGAAAAGTTAAATGGAGGCCATAGCTCACTATTTTATGTTATGTGTTAACATATTCATTTTTTTGGCTTATTATATTTAAATATTACAAACACTTAACAAATATTTGTGCTACAAATATTTATGCATAATGGCATACACTGATAACACAACATTCATGAACTCATGTACTCAATCATGTTTTATTTACAGTTCTTTCTGCATTTAGCCCAACTGAAGCAAATTTCTATTTTGATCACAGGATGTATTGCAAAATATTTTGATTACTGCAAATCCATCATCTGCAACTGTGGTGTTAACATTCTGAATGGAGTAGAAATAGATACAGCTTAGCTCAATAGTTTAAACTCGTATCAAACCTTGTGAGGCAAAAAATCTAGGTATGTATGCTCTCATCAGCAGCTAATATTAGTTCAGATCTACAGCTGGTTTTATTAACCCACTGCATTTAGCTGTAAGACTATGTAACATTATGGTTCCCCTTATAATTCTACATTCCAGAAAAAGTGTTCTTTTAGATTGGGATGGAGTACCAAAGAGCTCCATACAGACACACACAAACTCCTTTCCAGTACTAAATATTGTTAGCTTTTCTTGTTTTGGGACTTGAAGGGCTTACTTAAAGAATAAAAACCCCTGTAACAACAACAAACAACCCAGCCACAAAACAACAAGAAACCAACATAAAAAAACCATTGCTATATGACCACATTACTATGCATTTTCGCACTATGTTATACTGATGGGGCAAATGAGAAGTTTGTTGTTGGGTCCCTCAAACTACCTAACTGCAGTCTGTACGCTGCAAAAAATCATCTCTGCTTTAGAACTTAAATTGTGCATGACACACCAAGTTAAGAAAGTTTCCATTCCAAGAACAAATTAAGAACTTAAATTTAAAATGAAACGTCAAAAAGAAAATTATTTAGAAAAACCCTTAAGTTCATGGAAATATACATATGAAAACAATGTATTTTGATTTTTTGAAGCATATTAATTATGCAATTCTCTTGGATGATTCCAGCAAATACACCAGGACATCCAAAACCCATATATGACTTCTGTTATTGGGATCTTCCCTTTTTCAAGTCCTTCTGACTTCCCCACCCCACCAAACGGAGGAGGAACTTTGCCCCTTACAATGTGATTCTTCACTGACTTCCATTCCAAGTGTGTTAATAAGGAACATCTCTATTAGTCACTGTAAGTGGATATGTATAATGATAAATGTGCCAGTAAAGACTTTCAACCAAGTCACTTGACGTGACTGTCAGTGAAAAGACAGCGAGCAAACTGCTTTCTTAAAAAGCCCCACTGCAGCAGCCCCTTCTCAAGTAAGTATGGTTCTGCTGAAGGTTTTGGGGTTTTTTAATCTCTTGCCAACAAGGATACAAAAGTATATGCAAGACATGTATCAATTCCTTAAATCCTGTTTGAAAACAGGGATCTTTAAAATATCACTCTCCGTACTCAATAAATTCTTCTGGATAAAAACAAAATGCAGATGAACCAGAAACAGGGGGAGCCACATTCTCATGTTGCCACACTTGGTTGCCTTACAAAATGAAATACAAGAATGAAATTACTGATTAAATGTTGTTAACTGACATATTAAAATTGCCCTTGAGTCATGCAAACAGTGTTTAGGCTAATTGCAGGGTTTTTTACCCCAGTTCCAACTGATTTCACTAATACTAAATTGGAAAATACAAATCACAGAATCACAAAATCATGGGGGTTGGAAGGGACCTCGAGAAATTGTCGGGTCCAACCCCCCTGCCAAAGCAGGTTCCCTAGGATATATAATTTCATAAACAGATAATGAATTTATATGCTGTGTACCTCCTATCAGTACTTTGAGCTACAATCTTGCCACATTCCTCAACAAAACTCCAAAACACCTTTGTATTTTCCAAAAGTGCTGTACAGTACAAGACCGTATGATCTTCCCAGCAAAATCAGCACAGAAAGGCAACATGTCAGTTCCATGTCAAAAGGCACAAGCAAAAAGGCCATTTGTGTTACCTTGCGGTAACAAGATAGGAAGCTTCAGTTGCTGCAAGTTAGTTGTTCCCCTTTCCACCGACTTGCTTTCACATCTCTCTTCCTCTAAAAATGCTTACACAGAAAGTTGTTGTTGATCAGCTGATATGAAGTTATCTGTTAGCTCATGATAACTTGCCCCAGTGTTCATACTCCCAGTTCTATCTGGTGCATATGTCCACAGCCTATTTTAAAAATGATGTATTGATCCGTCACACGCTCTGTGCTATCTATCACACAGTATGACTTGGAAATCCAGGAAAAATCAAAATTAAATAAAAAACAGGCTCTGTGTGATATACTAAATTACTTTCTTGTATTTTGATGGGTTTTTTTTGCACTATTAGCTTGCTCTTTCACAGGAAGGTTTCAGATATTATACAGTGATGCTTGGAGCCAAAAAAAAAAAAAAAAATTGCTATGAGTTCCCTTTTCCATTTTCCTCAAAGGACAGGAAACATTTCCCAAGTTATTCCCTTCCAACTCATCAGGTTTCCATCTTGGGTGTACTGCACACTATGTAGAGAAATGCCCTCAGAATACAGTGAGAGTAACACCTCTTCTTTATAAGAACACTTTTTTAGATATAAAGCATGCAAGACTGGGGAAGGTTTTGACGTGATCCATAAATCTGTCTAAGCATTAAATCATTACTTTCTTACCAGCTGCACTTCTCCAAAAGCTCCTCTTCCAATCACCTTAACAACGTCATAGTCTTCAGCCTTCATCTGTAAAGCTCGGATTTTTTCCACAATCTTCTCATCTAAAACACATCAGATACAAGTTGTGATAACGCATTTATTCACTGAATACGAGGATTTTTTCCAACATTCTTCATTTACATTCAAAATAAGCTATTTTTAATTAAATATTTAGAGCCTTCTTGGTAATTCTTGAAATCTGCAGTCCCTATTAATAGCTCATTTTGCTATTGTTTGGAATTCATCTACCTTTAGCTATAACAACTGAAACATCTTCACACCTCCATAATCTTCCACAAGCTTACTAGAAGACCCCAGTAACAAAATGAGCCAGAGATGCAACCTGCTCCTACACACGTGGTCAAACACTGAGGAATATAACTCAATAAACTTCACATACAACTTCAGATCACGTAGGGAGGGATATGACTTCAGATTCACTCATTCATTCCATATGCAGTACTCATTCAAGTTTACTTATGTTTATCTAACATCTCAATATGCTTTTTAGTGTTCACTGCATGTGTAGTTCTACACTTTTTAAAATTAGGTCTACAATGCTGTGTTCTGGTATCCTCTGGTGCAATATACTGCAGATAAGCTCCTTCAGTATTTTTTTTTGTTGGCAGCTGTGGCAATCTGCAGGAGAAACCAGTGAAATTTTGACCTCTGACAAATTCTAAAACATCCAGGTCCTAGACAATGAATTGTGCATATGCAGCACGCTAAATGCATTTTTAAAATCTATTCTTATTACAAGGAGAAAAGATAACAGGAGCAATGAATGGAATCCACAATACTGGAGGTTATCTTTCTTAAGTGTGACAAGCTTTGCCTCTGCCCCCATGCATGCTTAGAGGAAGAACGAAAACAAACAGCAAAACAGGTTGGCTGGAGCAGGACCTCTACCACGGTAGAGCATGAAATTTTATGAAAAGCTGTGGATGCTTATATTCAGAGAGCAGTAGAGGTATGTATTGTGAGATCCTTGTTTAGGGTCAAAGACTGTGGAATGTGATCCCAAGAAAGGCATTAAAGGAGAACTCAGATCTGAATTTGGAGAAAAAGGGATCAGAGGTACAGTTAATTCAGTATGACATTAAAGATGACATGTCAGTGGGGAGTTAATGATAACAAACATCCAGTAAATAGGTTAACCATTCCTACGTATTCATGAAGAGCAACCTGGCAGGCTACAAGAAATCCAGATGCCTGACCATCAAGAACATTATTTTGATGCAAGAGAGCAATAAGGCAAATTGGGGAGGCACTCTGTTTTATTACTCACAAACAAGAAAGAACTGGCCAGGGATGACAAACTCTGTAGCAGCCTTAGCTGAAGCAACCGTGAAATGGTGGTATTTAAGACTCAGAGAGAACGAGGAAAACAGCAGACCTTGGACTTCAGGAGAAAATACTATGGCTTGTTCAGGGAACTCATAGGCGGGATCCTGTGGGAAGGTGCTGTGGAGGGTAGAAGAGTGGGTTGATCTTCAAAGATGACATGCTCACAGCACAAGAACAGTCTGTTCTAGTTAGATAGGAATTGAGCAGGCATGGCTGAGAGCCAATTTGGCTGAACGGGCAACTTCTGCCTCAACTCAAGCACAAAAAAGTGAACATGCACATGTACCTGAACAACCTACTATAACATCAAAACTGGTTTGACTTTGACCTGAGAGTTGGACCAGTTGACCTCCAGAGATCCTTCCTAGCCTGCAGAACACAAAAATGCAACGAAACTTCTTCTGAGGTAAAGATTAGGTGTGAAAGGGAAGGGGAGAGATCTGAAGAAAAAAAGAATAATGAGGGAAAAGAGTCTTCCAGTAAAGTTGTATGGAGAGGCATCTAAAACCTCAAAAGCAGACAAATTTGCTACATTCAGTGCACCAATAAGACCGTGAAGTAGTCCAGAACGTGCAAGGAAAAGGGACTAAGGCAATGTTGAAGCTGTTTTTTACAGGGAACCATGAAAGCTTAAGAAAGGAAGCATAGTTCAGCAACAGTGCTTCACCCACACGTTTATTATTTATATTCATGATGTGCACTGATTTTGCAGTTTGAGAAGACTGTGCTCACTTAATTGCAAATCAGAAGCTCTGGCACAAGATGAGTAGATAAACGCATTTTCACAGGAAGCAGCCAAAGAGAAGGAATATCAGCAAATTTCAAGTCAGTGAGAATGTGCAGTTACATGTTTGAGGGTTACACCTCACAAGAAAGGGGGAATCACATGAATTTGTTTTGAAATGTTTCTGAGGTGTTTCAAATGTTTTCAGATGTGTGAGATGAGATGGCAGGGATTTAAACATGTTGAAAACGTGGTTTTACATAGTGCCATTATCAGTCAGAAACTCACAGGAATACTTCTGCATTCAAAATACAACACAAAATTATCAACAGTTTCAATACAGCTCCAGTGAAACTGTTTAAATATTAAACACTGTAGTTAAGCAATGAAAAACCCAGCAATACATGAAGTAAGCAAATGAGATGCCAACTGAAGAGTACCGGTTTTATCATCCCTGTGAAATCCTGTGTATGGAGAAATCCTACCTGCTCTACTAAAAGATTTAATAGTCTTAGTGAAAAATAATCATCGCCACTTAGGGATGCCGTTGTTGTGGAGGTATCAGTTATACAGATGGATTATTTATTTTGACATAAAATCTAACAGATACGGAACTGATAATCAAAGCATGGAACTAACCCGAAACAAAAAATGGGCTGCAAGAAGGCAAGCTGGGAAAAACCCTAAAGCAATGTCACAATTGCAACATGCTGGATCATATGATTTAGTGCATATATCACATAACACGATCTAATTCAAGGTGCAGGAGACCTTTCCAACACTATCCTTTTACCAGAGGACTGAATTTTCACAAGGTTTCATACAGATGAGTTTGTACATTTGTGACATCTGTACACACAGCTACTGCAGATTGTGTCTTACAGCCTCATGAATTTGCAACAGCACGAAGCCCAGCAAAAGAAAAATGTCAGGTTTCAAGGAAGACATTAGATGGACTCCCTAGAATATAATAAAATCTTATAAAAATATTGTGACATTTAAGTAAAATGTGAGAATGTCATCACCTATGATTCAAGTTTCTTCTTTAACACAGGAAGAACAAGGAATGCTGGATAGCAAGAGTATTAAAAGACAGCTTTTGATTTACTATTTGAAAATGGCACTATAACCTTTAAACAAATGAAGCTTCACTTTCCAAAAGGGCAGAGTGTTTGGATCAGTCACTGACAGCTGGCAGCAAGAACGTGGCTGAAGGTTACAAGTGCCTGTGAAAACGGAATAAATACCTGACTAGAAGAGTAAAGGGAGTTGGGGAGCAGAAAACCATGCTTCCAGCTCTTAAAAAATATTCATATCCAGGTTATTTTCTTAAAAGGTTTTTTTTTAAAAAATTTAAAATTGTAACAGCCAGTTCTGTGCTGTGTGTACGAGAGGAATAAAAATGCAGGGAGTGCAATTTTATCCCCACAGACCAAGCACAGTCAGTCAGTGAGTGCTGCTATGGAGTACATTAAGTCAAAAGTTGCAGCCCTAGGCAAAAGTCTAGCCAGAAGTTAAAGTGAAGTACAGCCAGGAAGTGCTGCAATCCCATACCTGCCCAAAACCAAACAAAAAGCACAACAGAAAGACTTAAGTTATTAGGAGTGCATATGTAATGTGTGGTCAAAGGTGTGTGAGGAACAAAAAGCTGGTGGAGACCTTACAGAATCAGCAAAAACTAGAAGGCAGAGCTTCAGACTGACTAGTACTTCCCCCTCCACAGAAAAGAAAGGGGGATGGCAAGAAGTATTTTGTCTTGCATAGATGAAACGAGCAGAAGATAGGGAAAGAGCAGCAGTCCTCTGACTTGCAGAGGACACATCCCTGACTTAGTGAAAGTAAGCTTGATGGCAGAATGCAATTGCTTTGAATCTATCGAGTACCCAGGTGGAGAAGTGGTTAATAACACTGACATATAACTTCCTTATGCATCTAGGACATTTTGTCTTAAACACTGAAGCTCCAATTTATGCTCTGCTTGGGAAAAGATGCTTATTTGATACCTCCCCCACTGCTACTCTTGCATGGAACTGGAACCCAGCCTGCCAGGGTAACTGCAAGGAATGGGCAAGGAGTGGCTTAAAGAAACCAAGAGAAAACCAGAGGGGCAATTAGCTCATTAACTCAATCTACAGTGCACTAAAGATCTTCTTGGCACTGGACATTTCATCTGTGTCACTGACAGGAAGTACAGGCTGCAGAGAATTACAGTCATGACAGGCATTAACACCATACAAGATAATGCAGTTCTGCTGGTAACTGCATGGCTGGCATATGATTCAGCAAGGGAAGGAACCAGAACTGTTATTTTTGCAAGAAGCTCATCTTACCAGATAAATCTTCTAAGTTAGTAGTGTCTGCTTGTAGAGGAAAATGGCAAAACCAAGTTTCCAGGAAATTCCTTCAGGGGATTAGCAAAGCTGCTGCATGAGCGATGTATCTATACTGAAAAGTTCCCGGTACTGTAAATATGTCAATTGCCATTACATTCCAGTGCCAACCTCCAAATCATCAGCAAATCATTTTAACAACAGTGGTTTCCAGTTTATGAGTGATGTTGGATAATGCATAGGAAGTCACTGATCTGTTCAAGGAGTCAAGGCTTCTGGATTATATCAGGCCTGCTGATGGCGCAACTCCCTGTGATCCTGTCTGGACTTCTAAAAATTTGTTTTTCATGCATTTTCATTCCTGATGATAAGATTATAAATGATTAAATATTTTTAACTGCTGCTTAATTAAAACTGTTGCTTAATTATTTAACTTTCTGCTCACAGAAGTTAAAATGCCTAACAGGCTATGTAGTGCTTGCATGGAAGACCACCAAAAAAGCACAAGACGTGATTCAACACTTGGCAAACCTCAGATGGCAGAAAAAGTGACTTGGAAGAACTTATTCAACCTGCTGTCATAGCCTAGGTGACAGAAGAGGGAAAGAAAAGATCAAGAAAGATCTGTTATGCCAAGCCTGTGCCAGAAAGCTCAAGCTTGTTTTCTAAAATAAGCAAGCTAGTTTTTGCTCTCAGAGGACTAATGAGATACCTCTCATTGTTCTGGGAATTAAGTATTATGTTATGCTTTCCTGTCCCATGAACATGTCAAAAAAGCAGCAATTAACCTATAATCCTAATGGTTGATTAAAGCAATGCAGAAGACTGCAGTTGTACTTTTATATGAGATATTTACGTGCCTTATGACAAATACATGCTCTACTTTGCTTGGAGAAAATGGTAAGAAATCAGAAAGTGAAAATAAAATCAGGCAGTGAAAAAGTTTTTTGCATACTGAACACACGAAGAAGCAGCAGCTTCTGCAAAGTGGTCGCAGAAACAGGATATACCAAACTTCTATAGTACAAGTTAAAACATTTCAGTTTCACCTTATAACTATCAGATGAGCTGAGTATTAGTTAATGCCTCAGCTGAGATGCAAACTATTTCATTTTTAAATTAAAATAAGCTTAATTAAAACTTGGACCTGATCAGTAATGATTTGTAGTACATCTGAAGTAGGGTGTATTCAAACACCTCGGAACAGGGTAGAAAATTATTTCTGCCTCTACGTGTTACTGGGAAGAGCTGAGTGATGAACCTGACTGCAGGTGTGATTATTCTTGCAGCGTTCTCCACAATTTTTGCAGACTTGTATAACATGGATTAAAACAATCATAAGCAACTCCACCTCAGACGATTCGCTTTACGCTATGGAGTGGTAACTCACAAGACAGCTCTGCAACCTCTGTACAGCTGCCTCGGGAAGCCTTAAGGAGGGCTGCAGGCTCCAGAGCCCCCAGCAAAGACTGCTCATCAGAGTCTGTCAGAACCTTCTGACAATAATTCTCATCTAGGCATTTGCTACAGTTCTTCAGAGACCAAGAAAGATCAGAAGAGACAAGAACTCACTGTTCTCTTAAACTAAGAGAGCAACAACTTAACTGTTCCATAAATTCTTAATAGTATTCCTAAATCTTCTTCCACATCCACAGTAGTGAGAGGCTTCAGCAAACACGTGTACGCTCTTCCTATTCACTGATACTGGCTGCCCTCAGAACAGTTACCAAAAAGACAAGATACAGATTCAGCAGCCTTAAAATCACCTAAAATGGCAGTGCCAATAAGAACCCAATTGTTCTCCCATTTTTCCTGCACCTCTGTGATAACACACATATTGGTGAAACAATAATGAAAATCAGAAACTGGGCTTTGTTTTAATTTTCCCTTCCCTGACTAGTTTTAACAAAAAGAAACAAGACAATGAACCACCTCACTCTTCGCATGAATTCTGCCCAGTTCCCCAATCTGGTTCATAACAAACCACCAGTGTCAGAAAGGACTTTGAAACAAATTGCTGTGGCAGGACTGATTCTTTCAGTTGCAATGCCAAAATATTACCAGCTTCCAATCTTTACAAAATTCTCATTTCTGATTTATTTCTTTTTTTAAAGTGTAAATCATATTGCCTCCCAGGCAGTGAGGAAACAGGAGAGAGATTACATGGGTGATTCATAATAAAGATGCATAGCCTCACAATGTGTGAGCCAAAATAGTCAGTTCTTACTGCTTTTTTTATAAATTTAAACAGGTAAGGATGAAGTGTACCCCTGAAAACTCTAATTTAACTAGTATCTGGTCATTTCAACTGCAAACGTCTATTTACTGTAACAATGGGAGAGAAGCTACAGAAGGAGCAACACCCTTCAGAAAAGGAAAGACAGACAGCAAGAACGTGCAGGAGCTGCACAAAGAAACCAAACACAAACATACAACCCAAAACCTGTTTCCAAGGTTAAATTGTTGTCCCAAAATTGATATTTTTAATAACCACATAACAGAAGTCTTCTGATTAGAAAAATGTTTCAAATTTTGTCCTACTGCAACAACAGCATTATAACTCAAAGGCCAAGCCCAACAGCTCAGGAAAAGTTACTGATACTGTCATGTCATTTTGGTATTTACTGTAGATAGGGCTTTTCCCTCACATCACACTTAAAATGCATAGTTCTAGGTACCAAAATTACTCAAAATGCTGTTCCTGACCCTTTCTTTCATAAGTATCTGCTTGAATTCCTTTGAACTCAAACTGGGAAAAATCCCAAGATATGCCCCTCCTTACAAACCTCCTCACTCTGTTCTCAGTGACTTCTCCAAATGAGACCTTCCTGGCAACTCTAAAGGTCTTTGTCCAGCTATGGGGCTCTGCTAAACTTCACAGAGAAGCACTGAATTCCTAACATAAGGACTCACAAAAAATGACACCGCCAGCCACCATTTCACTGAGGAGCATGAGTGGATATTTAAAGCAGTCCCAGAGCAAGAGGGCAGCCACATATGGCTCTTCCCAGTAAAGAATCAAAGGACAAGTAGCTGGTAAGACTGCATCCACAGTAACCTCAATATATGCAATAGAGGCTTTGTTTACGATAGGTTTTTTAATTTAAAAAAAAAATCTTAAAATAAATTTCAGTACAAAACATAGCTGTCCCAAGAAAGCTTACTTAACATTTTAAAGCAAATAATCCCACTACTTTTACAATGAAAAAAAAAAAAGTTTATATACATTGATAGAAAACACTTTAAAAAGACAAAAAACCAGCTACTCTGATGTACCAGCACTACATTTTTATACACACAAACTCCAGGATCCTGTCTACAATTAATTTGGGGAGAATCACAAACATTTACACAAAGGTTCAAAAATGCACTAACAGATTTTAAGGTAAAATAACAACATAAAAGGAATTTTCCAACTGCAGCTGGAAAAATTACAATCTGCAGCTGGTACTTTCCAATGTATTTTCAACAATACAGCAACCCCCCCCCAAAAATGAAATCTCACTTTAAGAAATGGTCCTCCAAAGCTTCTGAATACAGAAGCTCAGAGTTACCAAGATTAGTAAATTAAAATCAGCAATGCATTTCTGACCACTCATTGTTTAAGGACAACTTGTAACTCACATCTATTTAAGAAGTTATCGATGTTCTTGTTCTTCCTCAGTGCTGGATAATCCAGATCAAGGACCAAAGAATTCAAGCCATCCTGAAAAGAAACAAAAATAAGTTAACTGAGTTCTAAAATAATAATTAATAACTTTCTTACAACTACTACACTAAGACTGATTATATATTATTCAAGCATGCATTACATTCCTAGCAGGCAAATCAAACAAGCTCTCAAGTGTGTTTATAAACCAGTCACCACAAAGGAGCTAACACACACTGGCTGGCTCCAAGTTGGTCTATAAACAGTACGCATACATTAGCACTGACGAGTGGCACTAGGACTTAAACAGGAGTAGTAGTTTTAATCTTAACCAGTAAGCAATCTTACTCATTAAACATTGATTTAAGATACTCAGTTCAACCTGTTATTTTGGGTTGGTCTTGTGGGGTTGGTTTTCTTAATTTCCACCATACTTTCCCTGCATATTTAAAAATCTGACATTTGTATTACCCACATTATTGCTTTGCTGACATTCTCTCTACCTTTTTATTCTGCATGTTCAAAAACCAACTCCCCATTTTTCTTCTTGGAAGCATGATATGACGTAAACTTAAGACAACAATTCATCACGTAATTCAAGCTCACAAGACCAGATTCCTTTTTCTAAGTGACTCAACAGAAGACAAGCCAGAACTCTACATGCCATTCTGCTACCAATTATTATTTGATATCACAGAAAACAATTGAGAGCTCTTAAAATGGCAAGGGATGAGGTCACCAAAAAATACCATTTAAAAGCCTGTTGCAAGGTTTAACTCAATTCCACCTTTGGCAACCTAGGAAAACTGTGAAAAATTCTTTCAAACACACAGCCCTTTCCAGTTACAAACAAAAATAAAACATTAGGTTCAGATGCCAAGACGAGCCAGAGACTCCATTCACACCCACCATCTCCAGTGTTCTGCCTTAACTGGCAGTTCTGTTCAGTGCTCTGCAAACAAAATTAAAGTTAAAAGGCAAAGCCCAAGAATACTAAGTACATTTTGAATGCCAGAGCGCCCTAAATACACAAATAAGACTACCTCATCTGTGGAGATGTCGCTTTACACCACAAAAAACATTAATGATCAAGCACATTTTCAAAAAATAAAATATTAGACTGCTATTTATTTTTTTACCTCCTAACACATGAAAAGTAGTAAAAAGGGCTTGCTTGAGAAATACCCACTCAAAGGCATCCTTGACAGGCTACAGAAGTGGATGGAGAAGGGTATGACAAAGCTCAACAAGGGGAAATGCAAAGTTCTGCACCTGGGGAAGAATAACCCCAAGTATATTTGTGTGATTTCCTACAGAGATGATTTGCCTCTAATAAAAGCCACAGAACACAAATCTGACTATTTGTTTTAAATTGATAGGGAAATATCAATTAGTGTCTCACTAGGATCATCTGTTACACGAGGATTTCATTTACTATATTTGACAGAACTATTGTAAAACATCTGAACCTCAGAGATGTGTTAAAACATTGCATAAAGCCTAGAACTTCAAAAAGGTGAAATTCAAAAAGGTCCATCTGGACAAGGAGGAAATCAAGCAAAGGCAGCAGGAGTCAGGGACGAGTAGGGAGTTCCTGACTCAGAAATGAAAAGGAAGCACACAAGAGATGGAAGAGGGGACAAGTGACCCAGGAGGAGGAAAACTGCTGTCTGATCATGAAGAACCAGGGTTAGGAAAGTCAAAGTTGACCCAGAGGTGAATCTGATGAAGGATGTGAAGGACATCAAGAAAGGGTTGCTGAAGTCAAGGTAGATGACATCCACTGCTCTCCCTCCATCCACCCAGCCGGTGATGAGATCATAGAAGGCTATGAGATTGGTCGAGCACGATCTCCCCTTGGTGAATCCATGCTGACTACTCCTCACGACCTTCTTCTCTTCCAGTTGCTTGGTAATGGCATCCAGAACAAGCTGTTCCATCACCTTTCCAGGGACAGAAGTGAGGCTGACTGGCCTATAATTGTTAGGGTCCTCCTTCTTGCCCTTCTTGAAGACTGGAGTGATATTGGCTATCCTCCA
This sequence comes from Porphyrio hochstetteri, assembly GCA_020800305.1. Classification (NCBI taxonomy): domain Eukaryota; kingdom Metazoa; phylum Chordata; class Aves; order Gruiformes; family Rallidae; genus Porphyrio; species Porphyrio hochstetteri. Next base: position 110,770,148 of record CM036907.1, read on the forward strand.
ATCCTCAGGTACTTCTCCTGTTCTCCAAGAGCTGTCGAAGATGATAGCAAGCGGCTCCGCAATCACTTCCGCCAGCTCCCTCAGCACACGTGGATGTATCCCATCCGGGCCCATGGATTTGTTTGCATTAATCCCTTTGAGCCGCTCCTGGACCACCCCTACCTCAACTAGAGGGAAGCTCTTCATTCCACAAACACTCCTACTTTCATCCAGGATCTGCGGGTCCCGAGGGGCCTTTGGAGTGAGGACCGAGGCAAAGAAGGCATTCAGTATTTCCACCTTCTCATCATCACCCAATACCAGGACACCCGCCTCATTCATCAAGGGACCTACATTATCCCTGGTCATTATCTGAAAAAACTCTTCTTATTATCCTTTATGTCCTTTGCCAGTTTCATCTCCAAGCGGGCTTTAGCCTTTCTAGTCGCATCCCTACAGGCCCTGACAACATCCCTATATTCCTCCCAGGTGCACAGACCCCGTTTCCACAGTTCATAAACCTTCTGCTTCCCTTTGAGTTTACACATTAGCTCCCTGCTCATCCACGCAGGTCTTCTGCGGTATATATCAGTAGTTACACGGTATATATCAGTAGTTACTTTTAAAACAGTATTTACAGGCATTATTTCAGCCTTGACAATAATGGTTTCTGCAAGACCCATTGTAGATAAAGGAGCGATGCATTAGGACATCATACTCATCTTTCAGATGGACGTAAGACTTTGTAGCTATTCTTAAATTTGATGACATTTTAGGGAAGTCACAGTAGAACTAAACCAAAGTAACAAAGTTGTTAAGACTTATGGATTAGTCACTGCATGAATTGCACAGGAACTGCCCAATAACCCAGACAAATCCAACGGAAAGTACTCTGACTTGAGGTGATTTCCTGAAAAATAACGTAACAGACTCTGTAATACCAAACTGTATTTAGCAAACATTGACTTCCAAAAAAGGATATCTCTTTCTGTATTCACAGTGTGTCAGCAGAAACACGGATGTTCACCTTGCAACATGTAGAACAGGATCATACCAGATGCCCTGATGGAAAACAGCTGGGCCATCTTCTATGATTTTATCCAATTAGCTATACAAGTCAAACATGTCTACACACAACACCTAACCAACCTTAAATACAACATTAACATATTTACAATATAACTGCATTAATATGTAACTGTATTTACAGTATCAATTTACTGTATAAAAGTCCTTCTTACTGTTCTGAATCCCTTAATGCAATTAGTTTTACAATTGGGCCTGAACATATTAGTTCTGATGAATTAGTTCTCGTTTCTAATGCATAGATTCAGAACAAAAAGCTAGTTCTGCAGAGCTCTGAGGACCTTCTTACTCTATTTCTCTCTTCACAGTCTAATACCTTATCATCACTCCTTTTACATTAATTGCTATTGAAACTCTACTTTAATGATGACTAACAACCAGGTGACATTTTTAAGAAGGAAGTATGTGCTAAAACAAAACAATAAGGCTTTTTTTTTCTTTATAGTTTTAGGGGGGGAGAAAAGTGAGGTCACCAGATGCTTTAATGCTGTCTGTGCATTGAAGGGAAAGAATAAAGTTATCATCCCTGATGGACATTTTTGTAAAGTTGGATTACAAGGCCCAAAACAACCAATTTAAACTGAGCTGTATATTATAATTTCAGATGTCACTGTTTTTCCCCGTGTCATTCTGATTGCACAGTGTTTTTGAGGGCTATAAGAACTGAGAACCATATTTGCAGCTAATTTTTTTTATTAGTTCTTTCTCTCTCCTTTGCATGGACTTCTGGCAACAATTTTCACCAGTAGCTATTAATGACCAGAAATTTGAGAACAGCCTATTCTTAACTATTTTGAGGTGTCCTGGCATCAAAAAGAAATGATTAGCATCTCAGCATGGAGAGAAATACAAATGTCTTTTTATTACTATTATTTCTGTGAACAACATTATTACCCTACTGTTTTCAAGATAAGATTTTACACTCTTGAACATAGTCTTAAGTGAAAGGGTGAGTTCCTATCCCAATGTAGCTGATGAAAGACTTGTTTTGCAGGTTTGTGTTTTGTTAAAAGACATTTCCTTTACATTTTAAAAGCCCTAGTTTACATTATTTACCATGAAAACTGTATGACAATTAAGAAGCTGGGTCAAAAGATTAGACAGTAAAAAAGAGTGTTCCAACTGAAGAGAAGTAATCCAGGAAATGACATCTCCTTTGTCTAGGCCTCACAGATAAGTCACTTCAACCAGGAAATATGTTATTAAAGTGATTTCACTGTTCGCTTCCTCTTTCTCCTATTACAGAAGGCTCAAGCTAACAGGACAAAAATAGCAGCTTCCAAAGAAACGCATCGTTAGCAAAGACAGTTCTGCCCCATCAAAAAAGCCTTTTCTCACAGCAAAGATGCGAAAACCTTCTCCACAGATTGTTTTCCAATCTCCTAAACCAGGAGAAGAGATCCTGGCCACAGCAACCATCTCTGGTGCCAGCACAGAACCTTGCCTTCCCAGCAAGCAGCTTGTACTCTTACAGACCTGAACGAACCAAATTAAAAACAGTCAAGAAAAGTTCAGGAAGTATGGGAACTAAATGTTTATGTTTTTCTCCAACAAAAGAAGCTGTAACAGGGGAAAATAATGGTAGCTTCTAACTACCAGCTCAATGTTAATTCCATGCAGTCCTACTGAAGCCTTGAACAAATTAAACCACGCTGTGCTGATACCAATTTCTAAAATTAAACTTGCTGTTTAAAAAACCTGTCCAGCATTGTTATTTACATGCAAACTCCACAGGGTGTCACAAAAGCTTTGGTTACTTCGATTTATTCCTCACCTTCATGATGAGAACAAAGTAAAGCAACTCAAAACCAGAAAGTAATATAACTGAACAGAAGAGTTCAGTTGCTTCCTTAGTACCTGCAGGAAACAATTAATAATCTTGCAGTAACTGGAAAACTTGAGCAACCTGATCTAGTGAAAGATGCCCCTGCCCATGTCAGCAGGGTTGGAGTAGGTGATCCTCAAATGTCCCTTCCAACTCAAACCATTCTGTGACTGTGAAGTTCACTAAATTATTACACATAAGAAAACCACAACATTGTTCTTTACCCCTTTGCCAGCCTTCCAAATCCTCAAATAAAATTTAATAAACGATGATGCACTGGAAAGTAAGAATAGAAAGCCTGTAACTTCCGATTAAATTATTCTAACATGCTTTTTAAAGCAGAACTTCCTGTATCGGTGCACATATGAACTGACCATCTAATGATTCTTCACTGGATTAAGTCCCCAACTATATTCTTCCACATGCTAAACAGACCCCTGAATAATTCTAGTCTTTCCTGATTGATTACTCCTTACTGCATCACAGAAGCTATCTTTGGATAGAAGGCTAACAGTTCACTTCAAGCATTCACTATGAAAAAAAACCCTTGAGATGTCATATACAACACAAATATACCATTTTCCCAAGCTTATCCTACTCAGTGATCATTAGGGTATGCTGTAATGCACTTTTCTCTTACTTAAGATTAATAAGTGTGTGAAGGAATAATTCAGGGCACAATAATGCAGCCAACATTTACTGTTGGTAGATCTTGCTAGAAGTTCTACATCAATTAAAAGATTTAAGCTTTTACACTATTGAGTACATGCAGTTTATAAACCTAAAAGCAGCTGCTGTCCACAAATAGATAAATACTTAACATCAAGTTTTACTTGCAATGTGATTTCTGTGTATGCACATAAACAAATACTGAAACAATTTAAATGACAAACTATTATAATGCTGTTTACTATTGAATAAATGCAATACTTGTCAAGGACCTTTATCTCATGTGCTACATCCTACACGCATATTTTAATGGTATTATACAATTTGCCTTGCTATTTGAAAGGCATGGTGTCAAGCTGTTCCACTGTAATGATAGGATGATAACAAAAATAGCTTCATCCTTAAATACTAACAGGAGAATAATCACCAAATTGTGTTCAAGATGCAACAAAAAACTTTAACAAAAAACACCATGAAATGGGAAAAACAAAGATCAGAAAGACAAAGGTGTATAATGAGTTGTTACCTTACAAGAGACAAGAGGAAAGAAGGGAAGATTCTTTTAAAATACAAGTCCATTAAGCTTTAAGAAAGTAAAGAATGCACAGAATGCTTATGTTTTCCCTGCTTGCTTTAACTTTTTTCTTTTTTTATTAATATTTCATATCTGGACTTACTTTTAAGGGATAAGAACGAGAAAAAAATCCTAAAGAGAATCACTATACATGAAGAAATATGCAGAGGACAGCAAGATCAACTGATATTCACTCTAAAATATTAAAGGAGACTATCTTAATTTTCTTTGAGAAGTCCAGAGAACAGGAAATTTCATCAGGACTGAAAAGGGCAAATCAAAGTACTACTGTTAAAAAGGGAAGAGCTTCTTAAACTACGGATCAAAATACTTGGAGAGAGGGATTTAGAACAAGACATTAATAATCAGTTTGTAAACACCTAGAAGATGAACACGCAAGATCCATGGTTTAATTTTTTTTGGTATTCTTCACAAAAACTGCATCATGTAACTGATTTCTGGCACAATATGACACAATCAATAAAGCAAAGCATTTTAACATAGGAATAAAACACAACTCATGATTCTTATTAACAAAGTGAAAGAAAACCAACCAAAAAAACCCAACACAAAAAAAAAAAGCAGAACAAAACAAGACTGTATAGGAAATTATGAAGAAAGTGTTCAAAAAGTCATTATCAGTTCAGTAATTATCAGGACTTGGAAAAGTGTATCAAAAAGAAATTTACCTGGGTTTGTCCTTTTCCAGTTCTACAGAATATTTCTGTTACCACAATAAAGCAACAGAATAAGAAACTTATCTATTAAGAACAAATAAAAATCAGCAAGATATCAAACTCAGAGTCCTGAGCACGATTTTTACTGCATTTAGCATTATCTCAAAATGAAGGAAAAAATCTGGAAAAAATCCAGTCAGATGCAACTCAAAGAGTAAGTACGAAGAGACAGGAAAAGCCCCCACCAACATATGCTTTTGAAAAAAATTAAATGCAGAGAACATAAAATGGGAATAACGAGTAAACAGGAAGATAACAGAAAAAGATGCCAGGTTGTAACAGACTATAAGTCCCATCTAAGATGCACAAACAGGAGGTTCATTGTGTAAAAACCTCACAGAAAACTAATGTTATTTTGTAAAGAAAGATCAGAAATCATTTGCTCATGCTGTTACAGCCTAAAACAGAATGTTAATTCCAGCTTTGAGTATCACTACAGAGAGGACTGCAAAACACAAGCTGGAGAAGAACTGAAGGGAGGTTAACAAGAGCAGAGAGGTGGCACACAGTATGTGCTATATAAGACTGTCAAGACCAGAAATTTTAGTCTCAAAGGTTGGCCTAAGAGGAAGCAGGACAACATCTTTCAGAACATAAAAAGCTGTTGTGAGTGTTATGATGAGGATGATGGACGTTTCCTTATATCCCCAGAAACAGTGTAAAAAAAACCCCAAAAAACACCCCAAAACAAACCATCTAAATTAGGACTGAAGATTTAGGTTACAGATTAGGAAAAACAATTACAAATAGCAGCAGTGAAGAACTGAGGTAATATACCTATCCAGTGCAGCTGATAAATCACTTTCACAAGAGATTCCCAAGTTAAATAAATATTTATTACAATATATCCCTGCTGTGGATCCTATCTCAGTGAAGAAGGCTTTACTAGTGGTCTCTGAAATTCCTTCCAAGCCTACCTGGAAAGTCTTCAAAAACTAGGTTAAGAAACACACAAAGGCAGTAAATTAGGCCTAGGAGAGAGGACTGAGAAAGCAGCTGTGAATATACAACTTAAGCTCTAAAGTAATAAAATGTATTAACACATAAACCATTACAAAAGTGCACGTTTCCCTCCTCCAAGTCAGTTGTTGCCATTTTCTGAATTGCCTTCATAAAACTGGTCTTGCATGTGTCACTGGTTATCACTGTAGCTACAGAAGATTCTGTATAATCTGCTTTCACCTGAAGGTTCTTTGGCTGCCCTGGATTTTAGCATTCGGATTACTTTCAACAAAACAAAAAAGGGCACCAAAGCCCAGTATTGGTAACCTGTTAAAGTAACATCAGAGATCATTTCCTATTAATTGGAAATCTCCAAGGCCTTTAATAACACGCTAAAGTCCTTAACAAGCGAACAAACACAGCCTGGTAACTCTGGCTGCTCCTCTGCCGCAGCAAGCCCTCCTTCATGCATCAGTTCCCATGAAGGCTGCCCAAGCAATCAAGCAGAATAGTGCTGGAGCTGCAAAAGGACAATCTACAAACACGCAGAAAGCAACCTGTACCTGGAATTGTTTCTCTGGCTCCCTGAAAAAAGTGGAATTACCTGCCGTTTCATAACAATCCAAATGCAACACACAGCATTTTATTAATTTCTCTCTTCCTATTTGAGGCTTTCAGAAGCTACAGCTACAGGAACCAGCACAAATAAAAGGTCAGGGAGCTCATCTGTGGCTGAGGTAGGAGACAGATGTACAGTCTATTCTTAAAATCATGTTTTAACCACAAGGCTACCCTCGCTTTATATTAAGAGGCCTGCTTCTCCATCACGAAAATGACTCTATCTTTCTGTGCTTTCAAACACTTCAGTCTGTGATGTTAGCTTCACCAACTAGCCATTGCACAATGCACCATCATTTACCCCTTGATTCTACCATGAGCTTATTTTTGGATAAATTTTTTACATATCCCTTCATAGAAAGCAAACATTTGCATTACATTATATATTTATAGTAATCCTATTTACCAATCTTGGATAAGTAAGATGCAAGAACACAATCTTAATAAGGTAAAAAGGATACTTATTAAATAACACCAATTGTAACAATCTGTTTTACAGTAACTGGAATTGCAAACAAGGTTTGAAAGGAAAAACTCCAGATACCATCTAGCATCCTCTTCCCCTAAAAGCACAACTGACTAGAAGTAATAAAAGGACTTGTTTTTTTTTTCTCATCACTGATTCAGAACAAATGATTACAAAATTTCCCTGTCCTAAAAATATCAGCAGCTGTTTAAAATCACTCTTTGGAACATTTCTAACCCAACAAATAATAGCCTGCCTGTCACATTATCTCCTGCCTAACTTCAAACTTCATGTCAGCAGTATATTCTAATCAGCTGCACCGTAGATTTCTTAAATCTAAGTGCCATACTCCACCACAATTCCGTGAGCCCAGCTTTCCAGTTAACTGAGTGAATAAAGCTGAAACAATCAAAATCACATCTAATACTGGAGCACAGTATGGATAAAAGCAGAACAATTATTGCCACAGATGGATTATTGTTTTTTTAAAAGGTCAAGGTATCAAAACCAATCCATCAGGTATTAGGATGTGCTCATCAATATGCCAGCAGAAAAAGGCACAGTTTCTATTCCAGGGGAGAAACGATTCAAATCAAATAGAAACAGCTGAAAACAAGTCCTACCATTTAGCTGCTGTTCACTTCAACACACAGACATGTGTTGTGGACAACTTCTAGAAAAGTCAATGGTTGTAAAAATGATTGCTGGAAGATAGGGAGCTTGCAGGTAAGAGACAGCAGGGAAGATTAAATGGGGAAAAAAAAAAAAACCCAAACAAATAAATAAAAGGGGCAAAAATTAATTTTAAATAATGAGTCAAAAGACCTAGTTCAACCTTAAACTGCTCTTGGTCTACTGTCTGGTAATATGGACATAACTATTTTAAGATTATCTTTGCATGAGTAACTACCTAATGACACTGGAGAAAAAAATAATAGGTTTTAATTCAAACAGATGAGTATCTGTATCCATTTATATCAGTCACCAGTATCTAAAATAAATGGGGCAAAAAAGCATCAATATCAGGAAAGCAAGTTATATTTTTGCAATAATGTATGTGCATTACTCATAGGCAAGGTGATTAACAGAACTAAGCAACACTAAAAAACGGCTTTCTCACAGAAATGGATTTTACAGTACACTCTTCCACAGTCCAATATGCACCCTAGAAGCAAACTACCCTCATGATCCTACACTGCAGTCAAATTCGCTAGTAACTTTGTCTCTCCTACTGATAACACATTTTCCCATAAAACAAGCCTACACTAGATATGTTAAAAATATTTAAAGTGGTTTTGGTATTTACATATGTAAAATAACAGAAATACCATTGCAATTCCAATTCCTGTGTCAGGGCTACTGAGGAAACGTTCAAGTTTTTAAAGCAGAACAGGAAGTGCTCTAGATGATTCTGGCTGAAACTCAGTATATATGCTTCTAGGAACTGACAAGATCCATCATATGTAAAAACTATGATGATGCAGTGTTATCAAAGAACTGAAGTTTTCTCACCAACTTCAATAATTAAATAAATAAATAATTTAAGAGGTCACTAGCCTCAGCCTCTAGGACTGGAAAGGAACATGTCCCACTAGAAGTGTTTGATGTCCCACATGTTTCTCCAGAACAAAAAGATTAAGACTGTTGCCTAAAGTAATATGGAGAAACTTCCTATTCTGAGATACCTGCCAGAAAAGGGGAAGAAGAGTAGGGAGAAAAACAGCCCTCCCCTGTTTAACTAGCTGTCCTGTATAAAAGAGATGAGATTCACACTTGGGACAGACATTAAGCAGCTGCTTTCAACAGGGGTTGAACCTAGATATCCTCCTGAAGCCTTCAATGCTGAATTATTCCATGATGCCATGATTACCTTTGACCTGAGCACTGCTAAAATCAGTTTTTATATCAATGAGTCAAAAAAATTCTGGTCTAGTAGAATTTTTAACAAGGGCTGCAAGTAGGGTCTTCAGAATAACAGGCCAAAATTCTAATTAACTTCAGGTCCCTGGACACAATTTCCAAATCCATGAAAGAAAAGCTAACCGAATAAATTGATCACAAGGAAATCATGGCTTGAATGTCTTCTATGAGGCGACTATTTTGGTACCCAAGAGTGTATAAACAGTGTATGCTGTTTATCTGGACTTCAGCAAGATATTGAACATGGATTCCTATAGCAACCCTAGGGCAATTGGGTGATTGATCAGTTGGGTGTAAAGCTGGATGGACAGTCAGGCTCAAAGAATTATCACCATCAGTAGTATCAAGTCCAACTTGGCAGCTGGTGACCATGGGCATTCCCCAAGGCCTGATACTGGGACCAGTATTGTTTCATCTTTTTACTAATGACCCAAAAACTAGGACATAGTGTACCTTCAGCAATTTCCCGGATAATGACAACCAGCAGCAGCAACTGCTAAGCTAGAGAGCAGAGCTACTTTTCAGGGGGACCTGGAAAGGCTAGGAAAACGGGCTGACAGAAGCCTCACGCAGTACAAAGGTACGCACAGACTCCTGCATGTGGAATGGAATACCACCACACACCAGAAGAGGCTAGCACTCACTGGCTAGACAGTGGCTTTGAAGAGAAGGGGCTCTGAGGGTCCTGGTGGATCAGAAGCTTTCTGTGAGTCAGTAGTAGGTCTACAGCACGAAGGGTATGACAAGAGGGAACAGACACAAGTTGCCACGTGGGAAACTCCAGCGGGTTAAATGTAAAGGTTTTTCCCACCATGGTCAAACAATGGACCAGGTTGCCTAGAGAGGATGTAGCATCTCTGTATTTGGAGATTTTCAAAACCTAATTCTTAAACATTGTCTGACTGAACCTGCCTCCACAGGTCCCTTGCACCCTAAATTACCTTACAACGGGTATTTTTATTCAATTCTGAAAAGAGTTTCAACCAGAGCTCAGTTATTCACAGGGTGCCATGTAAATCTCCAGAAGCATCACAAACTATTTGGCTAGACACTGCTGTTAGAAGAGCTGACAGGGTATTTTGTGAAACGATATTTCGTCGTGAATTGTATTATCACAGTGTCACTGATCACAAACCAGGGCCTCTCTGTGGAAGATCACAACTGTTTTGTTTTGTACTGCAGTCAAATCTAAGATAAGAGATGCCTGATGGATAAGCACAAATTGAAATAAGCAGAGGCAACACCAGACAGTATTTCAGGCAATCAACTGGAAACCCATCTCCTACGTACGTGGTGACTCAGACTCACTGGGCTAATCACAGCCCCATTAATGGGAAGATGGAAGGCAAAAGAAGCTAGCATGCAACAGACTCAAAACATAAGGAAGGGTTTTTTTCACAATGTAGAGTTAAGCTAGAACTTAGTGTCACAGGATGTTTGTGCTAACAAGAGATTTACACTGGGCTGACGGAAGATAAAACCATCAAGAGCTAAGAGATGGAAAAACACCACATCTACCTCCGAGAGTCCCTGAGCTGCCTTGTCTCCACAGGCTGAGTGAACGTAAAGGAGTGGGAAGAGTCCTCCTGCACTCTGTCCTTCTGAGCTACTAGCTATTGGTGGAAACAGGGTATTTAGGCTAGACAAACTCCTGATTCAGTCTAGTTTCCATTCTAGTGATCCACTTTCATGTTATTAGTTTGGGCAACTGTCTTTTTATTACTACACAAGCTGCTTCAAACCCTACAAATAATTACAAGGAAGACAGAAACTTTCTTTCAGCCTCAGTAAAGGCTGAAGAGAACACCAGGTGTCAAACTCAAAAATACAGAAGGAAAAAGAGTGGAGTTTCGACAACATAGAGAAACCATTCTAAAACCAGCAGTACCTTGTCTGCTGCCTACAATGTGAGAAAATGGAGGCTGGGTTCAAAAACCGAGGGCCACTGCTATAAAGCAGGCTGTGAGCTTATAGAAAACATTTGATACAACTTAGTCCTATGTGGAAAAGGACAGTTTTTCTAATCTTAGCAATATACAGAACAAGAAAACAATTTACCATTTAATAATCTTTTAAAGTCATCTATTTTAAGCTCACTTGTAAATCCTGTAAGTGGCATTATAACTACATACTCATACAGCTCTATTAAAAGGAATAATTTCCCAAACTTAGGATATAATAGAATAAAGACTGAGTGCCCAACTTTACTTCACTTCCCTTTCCACATCATGATAATTCTTCCCGCAGGGAAAAGGCGGCTGTGTAATACTGCTTTGTGTCCTCTTTTAAAGACAACTTCATCTCTCACTCATTGAAAACAAGCCCAAGAGAACAAAGTGCATAAAAGTTCTCTTTGGTAGTTTAAAAACAACATTTCAGGTACATTCAGTGTTCTAGGAACTTGATTTTCATTAGTGCAGAGACAATGCAAAAACCACTCGCACTGCAGTTTCTGAAATCCCATGACTGATTATCAATTTTACAGCTGGTTAAACCTCATTCTAGTTAAAAAAGGCTATTTGTTGTGGTAATACTCTAGATGGTAACGCTGAAATAAAGTGGGACACTTGGTCTGGCATTTGCATAACAAATTCCCAGAACATTCTTCTTCCCGAGCTTGCAGTTGTAGGTGCAAATCAAACAGTTGGGTGTGCTTATGTGCAGTTCTGAAAAGGGATCACATCAAATTAGCAAAGGAAACTGTAGACTTTTTAAAAAAGACTCAAAATGCAGTCCCTTAGTCTTTTACTGAGAAGAGTGAAAATGGTTGCAAGTTGTAGCAACATTTTAAAGGTAAGATTTATCTTTAAGAGAATTACCGTGTCTTATTTTTTAAAGGCAGAATAACTCCTTTAATATTCAATTTAGCACTAGTTCCAGAGTTTTGCCAGTCTAGGAAATTACTATTCAAAATCCAATTCAAAAGACTTATCTCTACAGTATTGTTCTGAAATTAGAAATACTAGAATAAATGTATTTTCTTCACAGTAAAGATGTTCCTGACCTACTGTACACTCATTCTTCTGTTCATCAGAGATGAAGTAAAATTAAAGATTTTGTTGCACATATGCATCTTTGTCCTTTTATTCATGAGACCCGTGTTACTACATTCAGATGGACATGCAAGTTTTCAAGCTTTTCTTGAGAAAAAAAATCCTATTCAAAACCACTGTATTGTGAAGTTAACGTGAATCTTTGCTTTCTTTGACTCTTTAAAGAGAGTTCCTGGTCCCTGACTACCTGTACACAAATCAGGAAGATGGGATATGCAGATGGGAGATAGAAGTATCCCTTTTTTGCTTTCAAGCAGAAAACATAGGACAGGAATAGGATTTTTAAGGTTGGAAAAGACCTCCAAGATCATCAAGTCCAACCATCATCCCAACACCGCCATATCCACTAGACCATGTGCCAAAGTGCAACATCTACATGTACATTTGAACACCTCCATGACCAGCTCTGGGCAGAGATACTAGTATTTCAACGCTGATACATAAACCCAGCATTATAAAAAAATATTGAATTGATTTCAATCGCTTAGAACACAGGTGCAGTAACCTACAATGCAGGTTACTAATACATACCTCTATATTTTGGTATCACCCTTCAGTACAGATGATGCAATTCTATATTTGAGCTATCTCTTCACACAGAATGCCATCGCTCTCAGAGGAAATACTTTTGTTAGATACCAAAATAGAACTCCTAGAAGCAGTAATCCTTTATGATGACTCATTTATCTGAAAATATAACTTCAGTTCTTCGAAAGCATACACTTAGCTTCATTATGAGCTCAAATCACCCATGTTTAAGCGTACTTTTCAGATACACTGAATTAGTTTCTGTTTTCATCACAGCAACAACTCATTTATGTGCAGCTAATCCCTGCCATCCTACAGTGACTTTAAAACCTCTGAATGATGAAATGACCTTACAGTGCCTGTTTGAAAAGTATTTCTAACTTTATTTGCTTAATAGCAGCAACGTGAAACCCCTTCTCCAAAGGAAAGGTGAAGAAGTATTAAAGAGGCTAAGAAATACTGGAGTCATCAAATTAGGAGATATTTGAGACCTGAAACATTAATCATAAATATTGATGGAAGTTTGGCTCAAAAACTAGATCGAATTGTTCATGCAAAGGTTTTAGAGGAATGAAAATCCACAGACAGGTTTCTACAGCAGATCATAGTAGTGAAAATCAAGGTTTATAGTAAAATGACCAGAAAAAAAAACCAGGTTGGAGTTTTAGCAGACAAGATGTAGACAAGAAAGGGGGTTAACAGTTAAAAAGATAAAAGGATACAAAAGGATTACACAGGGGAATACCAAAGATCATTCCCAAGACTTTTTGAATGGAATTTTAAATACTGTTATCACTTAGATGTGGATAAAAGGAGGAAAGGACAAGGTAAAATTCGTACAAGTCCTTTCAATTTGACTTGTTGAATTCAAATTATAAATCAATGTTCCTGCATTGACTTTAAATCCCATTAGCTACTAAACTATACCTGGACTACATGGACCTACTACCTGGACTTTGGTAAAGCCTTTGACACAGTTTCTCACAGAATTCTGACTGAGAAACTGGCTGCCACTGGCATGGACAGGTGGACCCTCAGCTGGGTTAAAAACTGGCTGGATGGCCAAGCCCAAAGGGTGGTGGTAAGTGGAACAAAATCCAGCTGGAGGCCGGTCACGAGTGGCATCCCCCAGGGCTCAGTCCTGGGTCCAGTCTTGTTCAACATCTTTGTCAATGATCTCGACGAAGGGATTGAATGCTCCCTCACTAAGTTTGCAGATGACACTAAACTAGGAGGAAGTGTTGATCTGCCTGAGAGTAGGGAGGCTCTTCAGAGGGATCTGAACAGACTGGACCGATGGGCTGAGACCAATGGGATGAAGTTTAACAAGGCCAAGTGTAGAGTGCTGCACATGGGACATAATAACCCCATGCAGCGCTACAGGCTTGGGGGAGACTGGCTGGAGAGCTGTCAGGCAGAGAAGGACCTGGGGGTGTTGGTTGACTGCAGGCTGAATATGAGTCAGCAGTGTGCTCAGGCGGCCAAGAAGGCCAATGGCATCTTGGCTTGTATCAAAAACAGTGTGGCCAGTAGGTCTGGGGAGGTAATTGTGCCCCTGTACTCAGCATTGGTGAGGCCACACCTTGAGTACTGTGTCCAGTTCTGGGCTCCTCACCACAAGAAGGACATGGAGGTCCTGGAGCGAGTCCAGAGAAGGGCAACCAGGCTGGTGAAGGGGCTGGAGGGAAAATCCTATGAGGAGCAGTTGAGGGAGCCGGGGCTGTTTAGCCTAGAGAAGAGGAGGCTGAGGGGAGACCTTATCACTGCCTACAACTACCTGAAGGGAGGTTATAGAGAGGTAGGTGATGGTCTCTTCAGCCAGGTGACAGGTGATAGGACAAGGGGGAATGGCATGAAGCTGTGCCAGGGCAGGTTTAGATTGGATGTTAGGAAAAAATTTTTTACTGAAAGAGTTGTCAGGGCCTGGAACAGGCTGCCCAGGGAGGTGGTTGAGTCACCTTCCCTGGATGTGTTCAAAAAAAGGGTAGATGAAGTACTTAGTGATATCGTTTAGTTTAGGATGTGAATGGTTGGACTTGATGATCTTAAAGGTCTTTTCCAACCTTGTTATTCTGTGATATATAAAAAATTGTAATTAGAGATTAAAATTTTAAAAAAATACGCCAGGAAATTGATTAAATGGAAATTCACCTCCCTAATTACCAGTGAACCAAGCTGTAGAAGAAACTGAAGCTTCTTATTTCAAAAGCTTTCCTGTAAAATGTTAAAATACTATTAACACAAGCTAGTGTTAGAATTCTAGAAAGTTCCAGACTTATTTACAATTTTAAAAATAAATTTCTTTGGCAATTTATTTCTTCAGCTTTACATGCAATTTTCTGCAGGGTACTCGTATATTGCATCACAGACTGGTTTGGATTCGAAGGGACATCAAAGCCCATCTAGTTCCCAGCCCCTGCCATGGGCAGGGACACCCTCCCCTAGCCCAGGGTGCCTAAAATCCCATCCAACCTGGCCTTGAGCACTGCCAGGGAGGGGGCAGCCACAGCTTCTCTGGGCAGCCTGTGCCAGGGCCTCACCTCCCTCACAAGGAAGGATTTCTTCCTCATCTAAGTCTACCCTCTTTCCATTTAAAGCCATTACACCTTGTGCTGTCACTACATGCCCTCGTAAACAGCCCCTCTCCAGCTTTCCTGTCGGCCCCTTCAGGTACTTGAAGGCTGCAGTAAGGTCTCCCCAGAGCCTTCTCTTCTCCAGGCTGAACTAGCCCAACTCTCACAGCCTGTCTTCACAGAGGAGGTGGTCCAGCCCTCTGATGACCTTTGTGGCCTCCTCTGGACTTGCTGCAACAGCTCCACACCCATCTTATGTTGAGGACCTGAGAGCTGGATGCAGTACAGCAGGTGGGGATCTCACCAGATCAGAGCAGAGGGGCAGAATCACCTTGCTCAACCTGCAGGCCACATTGTTTTTGATTTAGCCCAGGACACTGTTGGCTTTCTGGGCTGCAAGCACGCACTGACAGCTCATGTTGAGCTTTATGTCAATCAGCACTCCCAAATCCTTCTCCTCAGGTCTGCTCTCAATCCATTCTCCACCCAGACTGTAGTTGTGCTTGGGATTGCCCCAATCCACGTGCAGGACCTTGCACCTGGCCTTCTGGAACTTCATGCAGTTTGCATGGGCCCACCTCTAGAGCCTGTCAAGGTCTCTCTGGATGGCATCCCTTCCCTCCAGTGTGTCAACCGCACCACATAGCCTGGTGGTAGTGTCAAACTTGCTGAGGGTGTACTCGATCACACTGTTCATGTCTCCGACAAAAGAGATTAAACAGTGCCTGTCCTATGCATATAAAAAAGTAGCACACTGATAAAGCATCATAAAAACAGATTTTATGACCTCTTATCTGAGTCCTTCCCAGTTTCAACCAGGAAAAAAATGTATGTGCCTTAATGTTGTTTGTTGAGTCAATACGACAGATTTCTTTCAGGTCACTCAGTACATGTACACCACACAGTATACAATTCATTATTTGTAGGCTTCCAGCATGCCCCACATTACACCCATAGGAATAGTCCAGGGATAAACAATCTGAAAACGGAAGGGATTTTTTATAATGTTTTCTAACAGTTGGGCTTGATGATCTTAAGGGTCATTTCCAACCTAAATGACTCTATGGGAAGCAAACCAGTAGGTTTACAAAGCAAGAGTGTCAATAGGGGTATCTCAGACACAAGGGCCCAAACAAGTCTCTCAGGTAGACAGCACATAGCGTACAGGTCAAATTTAAAAAACAAAACAAAACAAACCCAACTTTAAAAGTCCTGTCTTCTGACAGGAAGACAGCCCTGATTTCAGAATCACATGTGCCTTGAGTTTCCAGAGAACAGTACTTAAGAGCAAGCCAGTGGAGTCTCCCACAGTGAAAACACCCAAAGCATGACTCAGCCCCCCTGCAGACTGTCCGGCTGTATTTTGTGTCCATGGCCGTGTTTCAGAGCAGTACCAGCTGCGATGATTACACACAGAGCCCAGCCTTATCACTGCACTGGAAATGAAAAGGTGGATGATGTCAACAGCTGTTTCTTGCAATTCCCATTGTATTTTGAATCACAGGCAGGCTTGCAGGCAGAGACTTGGAGTAGGTACACAACCACACAGGATTACTGATGTGCTTCCTTTCTCCTTCCTCTTACTAATTTTCACTCTACCAGAGTCACAGTTCATACCTCATTCACACCACAATCTCAACACTAACATAAGCAACTAACTTGCTTCATTGGGAAACAGGATCAGTTTAACAAAACTCCTGCGTTTCCACCCCTTTATCAGCCAAAACAGCAGGAGAGTGTACACTGGGAATGAGGAACAAATGACCAAGATTGAAGAGAAGGTTCTGAGGTGCCATAAATTTAAATAAATTTAAATAAGCAAATGTTTACCACCAATATGTTAGCACGAAGACACCTACCTATGCAACGAAAGCAACTAAAGCAGTTCAATAGCATTATTTTATGTTAAATGACCAAATATTGCCACTTCTCCAGGAATTGCTACTGTTCAGGAACAAAACCCCTCTTCCTTAGAAACCTGGCAGTTCTTTGAAGTGTCCCTTGTTTATAGTTGTATAAATACATGTGTTAAAAGTGCTAAGTGCTGTATATAGTGAGAGTGCTTTAAATAAACCAAGAAAGCATAGTATCTTTTAATGAAGTATCTTTCAAAGTAGTAAAACCTGTAACCTATTTTTAACTTTGGAAAAAATCTTCACGGACCACCAGCATTCAGTGATGCTCTTAGTATGTAATTTGTCTGCTGATGGAAATTTTACAACTTGTTATTTAGCTTTAAGAAGATTCAGCAACTTGACACAAATATGCAAAACAGACTATATCCAAATACATGCTTAAAAGGGATTTTTGGCTTTACTCTCCTCAAGCACTTTTAGCAAAGCCAGCAGCTGGGAAGCAGCACCCCACTCACCCTGCTATGGACAGGGACAGCCATCCCAGTCCCATTCCTTCATGTGAACAGGTGTGACCAGGGACACGGGCTTTCCATCCCTTCACACATCAGGATTAAGAACCAGAATTCTGCTCCTGTGCCAAGAAACCTTCAGGATTGCTTCCCCACCAGTACTTACTAACTCTTCCCCTCTACCTCATGGCAACAGCTGCCTGTCCAAATACTAAAGAGGAACTAAAAAACCAAACCCATCCCCAAACGCACAGACAAGCATTTTCAGAACTAGGAGACTGTCCTCCAGCTACACGTGAAAGCCACACGGCCCTCAGGGAAGCAGCCTTATCTTCGTTTCTGACATGGAGTTCTACTGTAGTTGAACAAATGTAATTCTTACCAAAATGTAGTTTACCAGAAATCAGGGTTGGTTGCTAGGATGTGCTGGTTTTCCTATAAATTTTACTTTTACATTTGTGCTCTTCAATTAACAAGTATGCTAATGGAGATAGTAACTCACTGTCTTTGTCACAAATATTTTAAATATGAAACTTCTTACCAGTACAATTTTACAGATTTTGTATTTTAAAAGTGCTAGGAAAAAAATCTACCATTACAAAATTAGCAATAAGTAAGTAGAAATCGAAATCACACTGAGAATACATTTTCACAAGTCTCCCAAGTTCTGAAGCTACCTATAAATTCGCAATCTAAGCTTACCTTATAAATAGACATGGAAACCTGTAACTATGTTTTGCTATATATTAATTTCTACCCCTTCAGTTGCTGCAATTAAGACTATGGGCAGAGTTAGCAGTATGACATTTTCATCTTCTAAAATGTTTAGGAAGTTATAATCATGCTTTGCTTAATTAAAAATCTTCCACTGGCTACAGGAAGCAGTTGAACAAAAGCAGAACAGGGCACCTGCACACCCCTACGAACAGCTGCTCAAACACTGTCCTCAAGTAAATACGGGATTGGAGGGGAAAATTATTTCATTTCCTTATCTGCCTCAAGTTTCAGGAGGTGCTACGTAACACACGGCCATCTGCATTAGCTCCTGTGTGAATGTTTGCGTGAAATGCACAAATTTTTAATAAGATGACAGTAGCTTGCAGTTTATCCCAACTGTGCATATGTTAAACTTAAAACTAGAAGTGTGATATCATACATTTGTTGCACTCTGACATTCACAATTGAAAAAAGCAAAGCTACTCAATGTAACTGTGACAACATAAATCACAATGCTCTCTGCAAACTCCCTTTCTGACTACAAAATTATGGCACACTGCAATTCATCCAACTAGCCATGATCTTAGTAAACCAACTACCTCCTTTTAATTTTTTTTCATGAAGTCAAAACCAAGGAAGCATTCAAAGATCTCCAAAAGCCCTATGACATAGCTGCCTCCCAGCTGCACAGCTCTCCCAACCGGCAGCTCATGTCCCACTAGAAGATCTAAGTCCTTCCTTGGACAGAAATGGACTGAATGCACATGGATATCAATGGAAATTTATGCTGTGATTTTTTTGGCATCTCAGAGGAACATGAAGTACTGTCCCTGTAAATGCAGAGGTAAGCTATTCTGTGCAGCGGGCATGGAAATGAGATAAGTGCTTTTGCGACCCAAGCTGCACCAGCTCTTTATGCTACAGAAATATGAGAAAGCTGGAAGTTTTCTACTACTTTGTGCTGCAATAAGGCATCTAAGTCAAGGTTCACTTTATTTCTAATGAAGTCAGCAGAACTGTCTTATTTTAATATTTAAGGCTTTTTAAAAAGTGGTGCTTTAACTGTGTCATTAATACAATGTCTGAAGTTAGTTAGTTAACAAAGCCATGCTCCTGTATTCCTCCTGTCTCCTGCGTCTTTTCTTACGGGGATTTCTTTCTTGCTAGAGCTCCATCTCAGCTTGATTGCCAGACAAAATTTCTTTCACTCTTGTATTATTTCCATCACTTGTCACTAACTGATCTTAATATGAAATGTGTGCCCACAGCCATATCTTCTTCAGAGTTGCCATGTCTTAGCCAGCCAGCACGTTTACAGCTTTTTGAAGCCATCTCATCTACACAGTCCAAGTTGCCCTGTCATTTTTCCTACAACCATTTTTTTTTCTTCATTTAATGCGGTCTGCTGTATTAACAACACATGCTGCTCCTCTCCTTACGATCAGGAAGTAAAAGACCTTGCCAAACCTTCGGATTATAAAGATCACAAACTTTTGAAGATCAGGGGCTTTTTATCTAAGTCAAGCTTGTAAACAATAGTTTTCAGAATTCTCCCCTTTACATGACACCAGTTCAGCTCTTCTTTTTTCACTGAATGCACATGCATCTGTGGGGGACACCTCCTGGTCAGGAGGACACCAGTTTTTTCTTGATCCTAGTGCCTTCCTTAGATTGCTTTACTGAAGGTTTTGCTTTTTTTTTAGTCTACTTGATGGCAAAAACCCCAAAAGTTAAGCCTACTTAGATGAGTAGATACCAACTTCACAGAAGCAGAGAAATTTCAAATACCTACTTTTAATACCCATTTAGAAAGTTTCTGGAGGTTTGTTGCATGGAATTATACCAACTCAACATTTTCTGTGAAAATGCTGCATTTGCCACACAGCCTGTTAAGCCACAGCTTTATCATAAGCATTTAACTTCCATATGCTTCAAACAGAATTTTTGAATAAGCAGAACTACACAGTGAAATTCAACAGAAGTACCCAACATAACTGAAAAGTGCTGTCAGTAAATTAGCAAATGTTGGATAGAAGTATCATTTAAGAGCACTTCAAAAACCTGATTGGGTGCAAAAGAGGGTCTGCCTGGCACCCCTGAGGGATGCACATTACCCCCATAAACCACTGCGGCTTTCCAACATCAACACGGACAGAGAACCTGGGTGGCCATATGAAGTTGCAGCTTTACATTTGTAGCATCTGTTTTCCATAATTTTTTGGAATGCAACTCATATTTTAACACAGAAGCCTCTCCAATCTTTTAAGTTTTGGCTGTGTGATGTCATTTAATCCCTTTAAAAAGATACAGCCAATTAAGTAATTTCATTTAAAAGTTTATGTTAATGAGAACATTAATACAAGCTCCCTCCTTTCTTATGCATTCCTTCCCCAATATAACAGTGTATCATTAGCAATAATGCACCCAAGAGATTTATAAATAATATCTGTGCACTCTATCCCTCCCCTACATCACCCGTCTCCACGTTTCAACATCTCTAAATATCTGGCTTATACAAACAAATCATAACAGGTAGCTATAAAACCTATTTTAAAATGCAAGTTTTAAGAAATTAAGTTAATACACCAGCACTTATGTCTAAATATATTTCAGTATTAAAATCGTTTACATAGTACTGTGTTAAAAGTAAAATGAGAAAAAGCCTAAAAAATTGCAATAAGTCAATCTGGCTCCTGGAGTATGCAATGAAGTAGTTATATGCTACAACTTTTAACAAAGCCTGACTTCCACAAATAACAGATGTGAAAATCTTGGAAGTTGTAAAACATGTTGGTAAGTTTTTTTAATTCACTGAAGAAAAATTATCAAAATACTTCTTTGGGAGGGGTTCTGAGATGGAATTCAGAGAACAGCTTGTATTTTTTATTGAGAAAGCCCAATTCTGATCATTTTCATACAACATGATTATCATTATATGGCATACATACATGCCATAGCAAGGACAAGTCTAAAGGAGCCTTTTGAAGCTTAATTCTTTCCATTTGCCCCAAAGTGTAGAAAACAACCATTGTATTTGTTGATGCTATCAAGAAGTATCTGAATAAAGACTGCAGAGATATCAGAAGCTGAGGCTGATGCTATCGCTAAGTGAAATGCAATATCCAATGAGTTCAGATGGATGTCTCAAGCACTTACTACACCTGACTCTTCCCAAAACAAACTTCGAAAGCAGGTTAACATTATCATTGTTTCCAAAGCTGTGTGTGTTGCAGGCATCTAACAATGAGTAAATCAATTATGGCTGCAGTAATTTTCAGGGCTGCAGATTAACCAGTCAAGCAGCATATGTTTGCATACAGCAATGATCTATTCAAGCTCTGAGGATGAAGTTCCAGGACAGTCTAAACCAGTCTCCCTGCCCCCTAAACAGAAATCCCCACCCCTCCCTTGACTCAGCAGCAATGCCTTTCTCATCCTGAGCAAGCCAGTTTAGGGAGCTAAACTGGACAGGTCTTTAGTGGTTTTTAGTTTTGGTCATTTAACTCCTTAAACTGGCTCACTGCAGGGTGAGATAAGTAAAATAATCCATGGAAAAGGAGCAGAAAGAATACAGAAACTGACAGGTCAGTTAAATGCATGGGGTATTAACACCTGAGAAAATGTAATTTCATGCAAGCTTGAAAAACTGAGAGAGGAAAAAACCCCAGCCAAAAACCAACAAAACCAAAAAACCTGGAAAGACCTTGTTTCTTTCATTCCATCAATGCAACTTCAATTGAAAAGAAAGCATATCAGGTCTTTAGAACTGATTTTTTCTGGTCATACTAATCAGTCTATTTTAAACACAGAAAATATTTTCCTAACTGCAAGAAAAATAGGCTGAGCATCCTATCAATAGCTATTAGTTTATCCACAGAAAATGTTTCGCATTTTGCCGAGTTACAGCTCACATCCAAATGGACAGACAGATGCCTTAAGAACAAAACACTCCCTACATATTTTCAAGTGTCATCCACTAAGTTCATCCTTTATTTGCTGACAAACCAAAAAAGGCAAAATGGCAAACTAGTGACTATTTATGTAATTAAAGACAAAACTGTTCAAATGTGAATGCAGTACCTTCGCTTAGGAAATAGATCAGGAAATGTAGCGTGAAATACAGAAGGTAATTCATGCTGCACAAGAGTGACGTTCAGCTGTAAATTAACACAGATATATATCAATAAGTGTATATTATGGGAAAAGATTAATCACAAACTACTGTAATTTAAATCATTCTCTTAAATTGAGCCATCCTCTACAGAGAAACGGCAATATCACTTCACCTCTTCAAAGAGTTTTTCTTTCTAGTTCTATTTAAGCTAATGGTCTTGACCCCTCTCATAAAAGTATTGCTTGGATTTACATTAAGCAGCTTGAAAGAATGTTTATCCTCAGTTTTCTGTATCTGTGCTGTTGACTTGAAAACCTCTTCCCATCCTACCCCTCAAGAGAAAACACCCTGCAAACATCCAAAAGACATTTTTCCGCCTCACTTCCTATCCCATTCTGTAGATAAGCCTTAGTGATTCACTTATCTTAAATCTTGGCTGGAGTACTGCCATACAGTTTTATGGACATGAAGCCTTCAGGAGCCTAGTCCAGATGTACAAAACACTGCACTATTCCTCCACAGTCAGACTGGACATCTCAATACAAGTCTGTGGCTCAGGTGGCTGATTTACACCTTGAAGGCTGATCTTACACTTTCTGAAGTGTTCATGAGCTGCTCCTTACAGTATCAAGACATAGGTGAAATCTCCTGGTCTGTATTTAAATTCCTCTTGAGCAAAGAGGCTTTCTACAACAGAGATGAGTTTTATCATCTTGCTCTAGGGGCCTGAGCTTTTGAGGGACTGGTCTAAAACTAAAGAATGAAATTCCACACAAGTTAAGGATCACATAAAAGCTCGACAACTTCTCGAGTGCAAGTTGCATAGCCAGATGCCACTTACTTGCTAGAAGATTTGTCTCCAAAAGGTGTTGAGGAAGCAAGCATAACAGCTTAGAGAAAAGTGAATATAATTCCCAAACTCTCAAGACAAAGACAGCCTGCAGAAGCTTTGAGGGAACCCAGCCCCACAAGGCTGAGACAGACTGCAGTTTTCTTCAGTTAATGTCAAGCTCATTTTTAAAATGCATTTCCTAACACTGAAGCGTGTTCTTTCAATCGCATTTGGAATCTGTTGAGGAAAGTTTCTCCTACATACAGTAAGGAGGTTCACAGTTACCACAGTTACCTATTAAATAAGGGGTTAGGAAATACTACAATTTATTTCAAAATTCTAAAATGTAGGTGGCCTATGTGCATGGAGGGGGGAGGGAGGGAAGAAGAGAAAATGGCTGGTTATTATTTGATGGTTTGGGTTGAAATTGCTTTTCAGAGGCTAGCCTAACAAAGGTAGAGCAGCTCACACGAAGACAAGCAACCTACATATAAAATTGAAGCCATTTTCACTAAATGCTTGGCAAAATGACATGAACAGGAGAGAACATTTCAGCCAGCATCACCTGATTAAACGTACTGAAAAGCTCAGAAGGCAGAGAAGATGGGCAATGCTTTACTCCCTCACTAAAAACATTCAAAAATATTTTTATTTCCAGTGTCACATATTCATAATTGTCAAAGTGGATTAATAACTGAAAATAAACAATTACTTAAGTAATGACAGGGGGTGTGAAGAGTAACACATTAGTAACTACACAAGTCATGCACATGAAATAAATCTCTGGCAAAAATTCAGTTATATAAAGACATACTGACTTCCAAGTACACATACATACGTAACCAGATACGCTGTAGTTCCTACCAAGGATCTCAAAGAAAAACTGAGAGTACCATAGAAAACTTTCAATGCCTTAGAAACCAACCCTTTAAGAAAACCAGTAAAAAGGTTGTATCAACTTGTTCATATTTGAAGATGTGATATATTAGCTATTTTAATTCTGTGATTTTCACCACAGTGGCACAGTTGCAAATATTCCAGTTACACTCCCAATTCAAGCTTCAGACAAATATTCTAGCAACAGAGAAAAACATCTGGAGTCTAAAAAACATAAAATCATCATCGGGCCCAGGATGTCTGCCCTTTCCTCTTCCTCCAATTATTTCTCCTTAAAGCATACAAAACTCACTCCAAAAATACAATTAAATACCTGAGAAAGAAGGGGTGGTATTCCACAGAAGTAAGTTGAAGTTACTGACTGTATCACTAAGTTTCATATAAAGTAAACTGTTTGGCTTCAAAGCAGTAATGAGTAGGCTCACTAAACTACAGGCTAACAAAACACACATTGAAACTTTGAGTCTAACATGTCAGGAATCCATTTAAACAAAACATATTTTTATTAGGAAATAGACTTTGCTTGTTAATCTCAACTGAAATAGCTCCGTGTTGCTCTAAGATGAGAAGATTAAAATGAAGTGGGTACAACATGTATCCTACATATCAACAGCATGACCAAAAAAAAAAAAAAAGATTTACAGTGAGTGGTGACAGTCACCAAATGCTTGGTCCTCTAGACTTAACCTCATTTTTAATTCAGGGCCCAAAAGTAGCCCTACCCACTTCACTGCATCTACTGAATGTTTGAAGCTTAGCATTCATCTAAGCACTTACAAAACTGCACCCTAATAATATTTCTGAAAAAGACCCTCCCCCCTCCAAAAGACTTTCAGGAATCCATCTCTCTAGGATCCATTTCACTTTCATGATTTGTTAAATAATATTAACAAAGAATCCTAGTCGAGCTGTCTAATCTGTTTATCTTGGGAAAAGGAATTTATAATAAAAGAGAGATACAAGAGAACATGCAAACACCCAAAGAAACTCCCCACTGTGACAGAGAAATCTGTTTCACCTTTTCCACGAGCAGGTTATAAATTCACATTTTGGGAACATCTGTACAGTATAAGAGTAAAGATTTTGGATTTGCTGTATTTTTCATATTAGTGTTGTCAAAAAAGGAACTTTTATTAAAATAACTGACTAAAACCATCCCCTGGGATACATACTTCTCTGAAAGAAAAGTTCCTTCAGCATGTCTGACTGGGAGATCCATTATCTACAGAAAACGACCCCATCATGGTTCCTGCACTCTAAAGGTGAAAAAATATTTTTTGTACCACCCTCAATCTGTTTTGGTTTTTAGCAAAACAGGGCTCTGAATTGCTTAATATGAGGCTACAAATAGGAAACATTCAACATAAAACTGACTGTGAGGACACTGCTATCATCTATTCCCTCCATAAGTCATATTAAACGTAATTTTTTGAAATTTTCAGACAAAGAATCAAGACTACCAACTCCCGTTGTAACTCTGGTAAACTGCTGGCCTATTCCTTCATGTGAATCTCAAGAAGCTCAACAAGGCCAAGTACAAGGCCCAGCACATGGGTCAGGGCAACCCCCAGTATCAACAATGGCTGGGGATGAAGGGATTGAGAGCAGCCTCGAGAAGGACTTTGGGGTGTTGCAGATGAGAAGCTGGGTATGACCCAGCAATGCATGCTTGCAGCCCAGAAACCCAACAGTGCCCTGGGGTGCATCAAGAACAGCATGGTCAGCAGGTCGAGGGAGGTGATTCTGCCCCTCTGCTCTACTCTCATGAGACCCCACATGCAGTGCTGCATCCAGCTCTGGGGTCCCCAGTACAAGAAGGATATGGAGCTATTGGAGCGAGTCCAGAGGAGGGTCACAAAGATGATCAGAGGGCTGGAGCACCTCTGCTATGAAGACAGGCTGAGAGAGTTGGGCTTGTTCAGCTTGGAGAAGAGAAGGCTCTGGGGAGACCTTACTGCAGCTTTCCAGTACCTGAAGGGGTCTTGTAAGAAATGAGAGACTTTTTATCAATGCCAGTAGTAACAGGACAAGGGATAACATTTTCAAACTGAAAGAGGAGGGATTTAGATTGGACATAATGAGAATTTTTTTTACAGTGAGGATGGCAAGACTGTAGAACAGGTTGCCCAGAGCAGCTGTAGCTGCCCCTTCCCTAGCAGTGTCCAAGGCCAGGTTGGATGTGGCTGTGGGCAACCTGGACTAGTGGAGGGTGCCCTGCCAATGGCAGGAGGGTAAAACTACACAATTTTAAAGGTTTCTTCCAACCCAAACCATTCTGTAACTCTGAAAGACTTCTCTCAGCAGTACTGAAAAAGACATTCTGTATCAATAAACAGGTGTTTTCTTAGTAATTTGCAAATGGTATATCCATCATTACAAATACTTTTTTTTCTTCTACCAAATGTAAAATTAAACATTGATTTTCTGTGGAATCTTCAGATAAAATTATCTGTAATAAACATACCGACCTCTCCATTAACAATATAGAAATAAACCATTTTTTCTTTTAAATTTAAACAAACTTGACTTAATATAACATTACTTATGTAGTTGATGTTGTGGTGCAGCTGTACATATGACATCAGAAAACACTGCATAAATCTAATGTCAAATCAGTATTTGTGTAATCTAATCCAGTCAGGTACCAAAGCAGGCTGCACTGCTGTCAGTCTGCTTTGTGCCAGTGTAACATATCGTGTGTATTAGAGATGGAGCAATAGTAACATGGCACTGAGAACAATTTCCAAATAAGCACTGGCAGCTAAGACCTGAAATTAGTCACTTTGGCACTTCATATGTTGATGGATTCCACTATTTACAGCTATTTTTAGAAGAAAATATGAGCCAGCATTCATCTTTTTAAAAAAAGCTTGTTTACACACACAATTCTGTTGTTTCCTAGATCAGAGGGGAAGAAACAACAGATTAAAGCAACAGACTGCAATACAAAAGTAGGTTTCAGTTACCTGAATTCAAACACAGACAAGTACTTGTAGGAATTGGCCTTTCAGAAGTTTCTTCTAAAAGATTAACCTTTCCAATTTCTACAATTTTCTCAGTACACAGTCTAGTAAGACGGTGTGCTGTTACCTCATTACTTTCTTACACAGGTCTCTAATGTGGTAACATAAGTTACTTCACTCTTTTATTGTAATTCTCTTTTCTTCTAAATTTACATGAGCAGATTCTATCTGAATTAACAGTTGTTTGCAGTCCTGAAAGTAGCAACAGTATATGCACAGCAATACACAGAGCTTTGGTTTTGTCCCCATGCTTCCTTCAAAGTTCCACTACCGACTCTGTAGTAGGACACACAGATGATGGCCTGTACTAAAAAAAGTAGCTGTGTGTTTTAACTAATAAACACACCATTCATTTGAAACCTAGTTCTTCGAGGAAAGGAGATACACCGGATTTTTTAGTTTGTCTTGGACAGGTTTAGCAGTGTGGGTTGCTTCCCTGCCACCCTCCCCTTCCTCAGTATTACAGTGGTTGGTGCCATTGTGTTCTGCAAATCTGCCAGGATTAACTGGGAAAATTATCAGACTAGTTTTAATTCAGATTAGTTACTCAAATCAATTCACAACACACCAGCCCAAACATTTGTGTCACCA
Organism: Porphyrio hochstetteri; assembly: GCA_020800305.1. NCBI lineage: Eukaryota > Metazoa > Chordata > Aves > Gruiformes > Rallidae > Porphyrio > Porphyrio hochstetteri. The sequence continues at coordinate 110,797,657 of CM036907.1, forward strand.
TCAAGGTGGTGCCCCATGGAAGCAGGTGGAGCTACTGCTCTAACTGATAGCAAAACTATTTGTGGAACTCTGTTAGCCATTTGTTTTTAAATGGATCCATATAAGTAAGGAAGAAAAGACACAGGTTAAAAAGCTCAGGCACACTTTCCCATACTGAGAAACTTCGATCTTCTTCAGATTTCTGAACTTTTATTTTTCTAATACTAAAAGTGTCTCTCTCTCCAACAGTGTAAAATGTTGTTAGTTCAGCTACTAACTGTTGCAACATAAATATATTTTTGTTAAATATTTAAAAACTTGTGAGTATCCTTAATGACTGAAGCCCTTAAATAAATAAAACTCACAGCTTTAAAAAAAAATCTAGACTATTTGAAAATAACCCAGAAAGCCTTATTTCAAGTATCGAGACCATTATGTCTATTCCTCCTCTTAACGTGCTACTGCGAAAGCAGAGAAGCCAAGTTGGGTCCATTAATAAGTTTTGCACATACATACCGCTGAGATGCATGGCTGTCCTCTGCTGTGCTCAGCTTTTGAAAACACAAGGCTCACCCTCTTTGTTGCACCTAGCTAGGCTGGTCTTCATCACTGCTGTACTTACTTCCACGTTGCAGACCAGAGCTGTCTGACCCAAAGACCACACTTGCCCATTTAGTAAGCTGGTGTCTGCAAAACCTCATCTCTCTCTGCTTCTAGACGTCATTCAGAAACAGCTACCACATCCTACAGCATTTTAAGGTTTCCCTAATTCCCCGACTGCTCATGGGTGGTATCTGAAAAGAGAAAGACATTCTACAGGTCTTTGTCTGTGGCTGATAGAGATCTTTAGAAAGAAACCCACATCCTCAGCAACTTTGGCCTCAATTTGACAATTACATACGTGGTATCTTCAGAATTGTAGGACTATTTCATAGTCTTAAGATAAAGTTATTACAAGAAAAGACCCATAGGTACTGTAAAACTTAAAAAACAGGTTTAAAAATTATCTTCCAATAGGTAACAGCTTTGCAAGTTATTTGTATTATCTTCATACAATTGAGCAATGAAATGTGGCCTTAATCACCATGTCATTTAACAGAAGACAGGTATGCCTGCCTTTAACGAGACAGATGAATTACAATTCCATCAGAACTTGTCTACATAATGAAATTTAAAATAGCAGCTGAGATTACGGTAACTAAAAGAAATTATCACATGGAAGAATACTTTTCACTTTATTTAGCTTGTGTTTTTTCCAACATGCTCAGATTCCCTTTCTGTTTGGCATACAGAGAATAAAAACCCACAATTGTGAAACAAAAATATGCCAAGAAATTTAGGGCTAAGAGAATATCCCATGTGACTTGGGAAAACAGCGAAACAGAAAATAGATTTCAAATTCCTAATGGTTCCATAAGTGAAAAACAGTTTTCCCATATATAATAACTTGATGTTTCCTAAAATTTCCCTAAGCTTTGGCAACAAGCAATTCTAATAAGTAAATACTATCCCACTTTCCATTAGACCCAGGCAGATCAAGTCTCACAACAGCCATACAAATCAGTTGCTTCCTCGGATTCATTGTTTTACATTTGAAGGAAAAAACTCCTCTGCATCAAGTTCACCAGTGTCAGAAGAATTGTATGCACTTAGCTAAATGTTTTTGTTGAATGTTTGTTTGTTGTTACAAATGTTTGTTTGTTACAAAATTTACATGTCTCTTGTAAGAGTGTTGTGGCATGCATCCTGAATGTATATATACAAGTACAGAGCAGGGACCCATGAGCTATCTAGAAACAGGATAGCCACGGCAGTGTGGCACTGCCTTAACAGCAAGCAGAGACTATTACTAGCTGTCCACTACAGCAGCATTTAAATCTGGTGAAACAAAGCCCTTACATCAAGGAAAAACAATTTGTCAGCTTCACCTTACATCATTAAGGTAAGAGCATGACCTTAATGTTTCAGGTCATTACAGACAAACTTGTATCCCTAACTGACTCAGATTTCTTGACATCCCTCACTATCCTTCATGGAAAAATCTAGCTATACACACCACACTGTCCAAGGGAGTTCAAACATACAAGAAAAAAATGATTAGGGAATAGGGCTACACCCATTTACTCACAGGCCAGTGTTTTCATAAAGTGAACATGGGAACAGGAGCAGATAATTGGAGTTATTTTAGATGAAAAGACCTCTCGTTTCTGCTTTACTACTTCTTGCTCTACTGACAGAATGGTAGTACTGTTCACCACAATATTTCTTACCCTGTTCTGTCACACTGTGCCTAATCTAGTAATAAATCAAAACCAGCAGAATAATCAGCAATTTACACTTAAAATAAACCCTGATAGCACTCAGGGAGAATGATGGTTTCCAAGATCACATTTGTAACAGCAAGTGAAACAATAGCAGCACCTGAGCCACCCTGTGAGACCTGCCCTCCCCACACTATAACCACAGCATGCTTTGGGACAACCACAGGCTGAGGACCTAACACTATGGACAGGGCAAGACCACGCCAGAGCATGGCAGGACTCTGACCCTGTCTGGTTACTGCTATAGAGACAGACTCACAGACAACACTGGTATTTTACTTTCCTGTCTATTTTGCATACAATCAAACACAAAGAAAAAAAAATGTTATGATCCTCTCACATTCTCTATGTACTTTCAGCATCAGTGACCCTACAATATTAAGCACCAAGATGTTTGCTTCTCCCCCTGACACTTCTCCTTTCCATTTTAGAGGATGACTAACTCAGCAGTGATAAGATTTCATACATTAGAAAATCAATCAAGGCATGATGACAGAAAACACAGTACCAACTGTGCACTTCAGAAAAATACTTGGTGTATAAAACCAAGAAAAATTCCCACATGCCAAGAAAGAAGCCCAAGCACACAGTAGCCTCTTCTAATATCTAGAAATTGAGCTTGAAATCAAAATATAACTAAAATGTTTTATCTTAGACTAAAATTTGATTTTGCTTCAATCCTGCTTTCTACATGCTACAAAAACTCAACACGGCTTACACATAATGTCATTCATTCCCCCTTCACATTCAGCATCCACTTGATGTGACATGTTGATAAACAGAAATAACTTCATTGTGCATTGCTTGGTTTTAATTTAATTAAAAAGTACTTGGATTGCTAGTATACTGGAATTTCACCGATTTACATCTAAGTCTGAAAGACACATTGTGATTCTCCCTTATATATTTAAACAGAGTGATTTCAAAAAATAAACACTGTATTGCCAAACAGACTTTCTGCAATACCATCTAACCCAAACATACCATATTGCATAGAAAGCTTAGTATGGACTCTACAGTTAGGCTCAATGTTGTTCTGGCTTTCAGTCAAATAAGTCTTGCAATAGGGGCATATAAAATAAATCCAGGAGGGTTTTTAAATAATGAACACTGCCTTTCTTTACAGAATTGGTTCTGAAGTTGCATCTTCCATTTTTAATATCCTAAATTCTGGCTAAAATGTTTTGACAGAGAGAGGACAGTTGAGAATTCTGGTCCTTAAGCAACACTGCAGGGCATATGTGAGAATACTGTCAGCAGTTCAGCTAAAAAAAAAAAAAAATGAAGAGCACTGAAATAGTTAATTTTGACACTTAAATTGTCTTTCTTCAGAGGCAGACAACCATTAAAACAATCAGATTAAGAGATTCGCACCTTGCAGTGCTACTGTTCCAGGTTTCTACTGGTAAGTACCAATTTTCATCATACTGTCTGTATTTAGAGGTCTTATTCGTACTCTTAACTGTTAGAAATTGTTTTCAAAAGAGAACTATCTGGATGTCTACAATTAAAAGGATCTGCCTTTTTCAGGAGATACAGCTTGTATGAAAATATTTATTATTTCTTACGTATTAAAATATTCCTGAAACAGAACACTATGTGTATACAAAACAGTGTTTCAGCTGCCTTATACGCGGCTACATTCAGGTTTTGCCACCAGAATTTGGACAGACACAGTTCTGATGCTCCCCAACCTCACTGGCATAAACATCACCATTTCCAGAGTCAAGAAAAGCCCTGGGAAGATGAACAGAAGGAAAACACAGGGATGGGGATTAAGGGGGGGGGGGGGGGGGGGGGGGCATGTGGGAAAAAGAGCACATTTCATCTAACTGAAGTAGTTTCTTCACAGCAATGCAGCAAAGTTTGCTGTTCAGTAATTAAAGAATGTGGGGCTTCACAAAACTCCACAGTTTAGGAATAATTTTTATTCTGAAACAGTTGTTTTTCATTTCCCTAACAGATCTGTAGCTCAGTTCAGGTGCTTATAATACCAACATGGATGCAACTGAAGTTTAACAAAATGACTAACTACCTGGTACTCGCATAAAAATCTCAAAACCAATAACGTTTAAATTAACAGCACTGGCTTCAATACAATAATAAGCTGTCAGTATCTCCTTGCCACCAGTCATTCAAGTGATCTTCTGTCACTTTTCATATGAAACAATAAAATAAGTAAGGGGAAAGGGGATACACTTTACAATCCAGACTTACACACCCTAAATAGGTCATTAAATTGAATACAATTAAATAACAACTATGGCTTACTGCCTATGTGGGCTGACTTTTACTGCTGGAAGAAGAGGTCCTGAAACGGTCACTAATGGAAACAGATGTATGTGTGCATACAGTTGGCATTAGAAAAGTTTTCATTATTCACTAATCAACAGCTTCCAACACGGTATTATTTCCTGCTCTTCTCAATTTCTCTGCACTACCAGAGGGAATAATTCTATTCCTAAGGCAAAAGATGTCACAGTTAATCTATCACAAAAGTTTAAAAATACCACAAAAAAAAAAGCATTCAGAATTCAAGCATGGTTATAAAATTGCATAATATTAAGTAACCCCGTAATATCTTATTTCAACTTACTACTGCTCATTTCAAATTATTTTAGCTGTACATATTAGAAGTCTACCACAACATATACTTCCTCGTATACCAGGTGGTGCTAAGAGTCATTTACAAATAAAAACCTGTGTCCTATACAACAAATGGCAAGGCTTGCCTCTCTAATCTAGCTCTGATTTTGTTGAGTGCAAAACTGAAAATAGAGAGCAGAGCAAACCAGTTTCAGAAACCACAGGGAAAACCAGTTTAAAACTAGTTTCTGTAAGAAATAATTCATAGCATAGGCAAGCCCCTCAATCAAAACCTGTGCTATTACAATTTTTAGAGCACAACCTCTTTGAAGATATGTACATACACACCCCAGTGAATTTATCGATGAGTCACAGAATCACAGACTGGTTGGGGTTGAAAAGCCCATCTAGTACCCAGCCCCGGGCACCCTCCACTAGCCAAGGGTGCCCAAAGCCCCATCCAACCTGGCCTAGAACACTGCCAGGGAGGGGGGCAGCCACAGCTTCTCTGGGCAGCCTGTCCCAGGGCCTCACTGCCCTCACAGGGAAGGATTTCTTCCCAATATCTCATCTACATCTACCCTCTTTCCATTTAAAGCCATTACACCTTGTGCTGTCACTACATGCCCTTGTAAACAGCCCCTCTCCAGCTTTCCTGTCGGCCCCTTCAGGTACTTGAAGGCTGCAGTAAGGTCTCCCCTGGAGGAGGTCAAGCAAGTTATATAGTAGCAACAAATACAAGTAGACTAAGTTTTCCAAATTCACAGCTCATTCAATAAAAAGTAATTTCCAAATAACCCCCAAAAGGTATTTCTTTATATCTGTACCACATTAGGGTAAATCTGCACCGTTGAGAGAACAGTGCTTGATATTTAATCGACAGCTAAGCTACAGACTTTGGACAACTACCTGTAACAGCAGCAACAGGCACAGACAAAGAACAGTGATGCATTACAGCCTTTAAATAGTAATCAAGACGTCAGTTAAACTTTAAGTAGCATTCAGAAGAAAGTGTGGAACCTGAGCATTTTTTCCTCCTAGTTAGTTATTTGGTAATAGTAACAGTCAACATTTTTGTTTCAAGATTAGAAATAAAGAATAAAATCTGGTAAACACCAGCTTTTCTTATTTCATTGTGGTTCAAACTTTATTTCATGTATGTATGTGACCTCCTCTTCATTTCCTTCTGAAAAGGAGTATAAAAAAAACCTCAAAAACTTGTGTTTGAATGAGTCACCCAGACTTTACCCTGCAGAATCCTGTTATTCTGTACTTTAAATACAGACTAATAAAATCAGTACCTACGATTTTGAACAGTCAAGAGGCAATTCAGAATTAACACTTTAACAAAGTTTCCTAGTGGTCACCTTTTTTTGTACCACATACGTGCATTCTCAGTATTAAATTCTTCTCCAGTACAGGTCAGTCAATCAATCAATCAATCAATCAAGGTTAATCATCTCCATTTCATATAGTTAAAAACAAAGGAAGATTTGTCTGATGACATGCAGTGACAGCACTAGATTAAGGTTCAGACCCTCCTGCATGCCACCTTTCTCATTTGTCCTTCTGCCTGTACTGTCTGAACAACACTGTCCTACTAACAAAAATGAACAATGACAGGACTACAGCATTAAAGTAGCAATGCTACACATTAACATCAAAACCCAACTGTCTCGCTCTGGGCACACTGAAAACACAAAGTACATCACTGGTGACCATCTGCAAAAGAGCTTACTTAAGTTGTTCTACATAAAATTATTCAAAGACAGACGTAATGAAAAATCACTTGTATGTGGCACCCAGATTGTTTTTTTTCTCATGTCTATCACCTTCCAGATACCACAACTGAAGCAGACACTGAACAGGAGGGACATTTCACATGCCAGTGAAGAAATCCGCATCCATTCCTTTACATGAAAGAAAACCAACTACACTTTGTGATATTTCACAGAAGAAAAAAAAAAAAAAAAAGGCCCCTCTCTCCATAGCTCTAACTGTAACTGATGAACACAGAAAAAAAAGTGAAGTCCACACCACATAAGAATGAGACCATCCAACCTAGTGAAACTTGGACACAATCCACAGAATCACACTCTGCACCAGGGGTGTGGCCAAATCACTGTTTCAAACATACCGTCTTAAAACTTTGTTAGCAGGTAATTAATAAAATGTTTGAAAACAAAGATGCAAGTGACACTTCACCTGCACTAAAGAAGCTTAAATGTCACTGGCTGTGAAGATGCACTGCTGCTGGCAATACAATGTTTTGAAGTTTGACTACTGCAGCAAAAGCTTCACGCACGGTAGGTACGGCTTCGGAACCGAGCACCGTGCTCACCGTTGTGTTTACATAGCAAAATACTCATTATAAGTTTATTACTAGTAAGGGCTGCCAATGTAAACACAGTATTATTCTTCTTAACCAATGGGATGTACCAAGAAAAAAGTATTCTAAGAAATTTATTACCAGAAACATTTGATGCTTTTCCAGTGTAACAGTGTAGAAGAGCCTTGGACACAACATTGCATCCTCCCCCCCAAAAAAAACCCCTGCCTTCCTTATGGGTTATAAAAATACCTATCTTTAATTTTTTTTATTTATTGTTCTTTCATTATGTAAAATTCTACTACCAAACTCCAATCACATTCATCCCTAAAATGCAAGGTCAGTTGCTCTGTGGCAATGATACAATTCCAGTCATTTTTTGTAGCTCAAACACTGGCAAGAAATCACCAACTGATAGCTGCAGAGATTGGTTACTGTGGTAGCATTTTTTTTTTCCCTTTTTAAATTAGGCAGCTTTTGTAATGGATTGCATTACTAGACAAACAGCCAAATGCTTTGGCATTGCTCTGTCATGAGCTGAAAACATACACAAAAAAACCCCCGTTTTTAATCAACATTTGCAGAGATTCCCCAACTGACACTGAAGCTACTGATACCTGGAAAAGCATAGAGTTCCTGAATTTTTATTCCATATAAAGCAGAATATAACTGTATTAATTTGATGTGTGGCTTTTTTTTTTTTCTTCCACCCCTTTAAATTGTGACAGAGACTGAAGCACTCTGCAGCCTAATCAATACAGGTGAAATATTGGGAGTGAACATTCCTCCCTCTTGCGAATGTGCACACAAAATCCACATACATCTCAAACATGACAGCAGAAGTACTGAAGCTGAGCAAACTGTCTCTTTTCCTTTCCTAAACTACAAGTGAAATGCCTTAATGCCAGCGTAGAATAGAGCAGAATATAAGAACATGTAAAACTGTCAGAAAATAGAACTGTCCTTTTCCACATCACTATATTGCTATATATAAATCCATCACGCAGGAACAATGAACAAAAGACAACTCTGTTTCGTTAAAGCTCATCTTTTTCAACTCTGCAGTAGATGATCTGAAATTACAGACCAAAAATAGAAAACGTGTAAAAAGAGGGAGAAGCTGAGAGAAATAACAGCACAAGAACTATAGAAAAAGAAATCATTTCTTCAAAAACAAGAGAATCATTTGGCCATTTCTAGTCAGTGGGTGATGAATTTCAGATCATATCCTGCTAACTGCTGCATTTTCAAATCTTCCCCGTGCTCACTGGCTTGAATTAACACAACAGATTGTTGTTACCAATTCAAAATTATGTGGCAATACATTTAGGAAAATGAGACAACTTTCATATTAAATATACAAGCTTCATATTAAATACAAAACACTTTGAAAGTTCGTAAGGCAAAGTCCTGCATAGGGATACAAGTGTGTCAGCCATGATGACCTGGAGACCCTGCATTAACAGAGCTCAGCCTAGTGATGTGCTAAATTAACACTCTTGGTATGAGGTTGGTATCTATCCAGTTGATGAGATTGCTATGGACAGATGCATCTATTGAAAGGATCAGTCACAGCTGTATCCGCAATCCACTTTTCATTAGGAGTACAATTCCTGGGTCTCAATGGGAAGGATCAACTTAGATGAACACCTATTCATGTTCAAACTAATATAAACACATAGCATACCTGTCAGCTTTGTTTTAGCTAAGACATAAATAGCAAATTTGTTTGGTTTGGTTTTTTTAAGGCATGTATATTCCAAGACACTCTTCAGCTAATCATCTCTCCCTTTCTTGTTCCACCAGGAACACGTTCCCAGTGTAGCCCTGCACTGCACTCACGATTTCACTGCTGCATTACCTAATTAACAATTTTAAGAAGTCCTTCCTTCTAAGGCTGACACAACCACAGCAGGGCAGGCCAAAGATACTCAACACAGCGCTCTGCTGTCAAGGTTTAACTCAATGCTAAAACCCTAAGGCTGCACTGAACACCACCAAGGGCTGACACCAGTTCCTTTCTCCAGGCAACCACATCGACTGCAGTTCCAGAAAAAGGACCAGGCAGACAACTGCAGGGAGGAGGAGGAGGATAAGATTTATCAGAGCTGGTCGTCACCACCATAAAACTCTAAAGTTGAGTTCAGCATGTGCTGAAGTGATACAATTACACATGACAAGGAAGTAGAGATGTGGATTAATTTTGAACAGCCTACATTGACCTATCTGCTCTAGTTTTAGAACACATTACGCATTCAGTTAACACTCACCAACGCACCCTTAAATAACATGTATTTATCAGTACTATATAAAACAACTCTGTTAATACAGTAGATAGGGCATAAATACAAAAGAATAAATACCCAGATGTATTTGAGAACCATTCAGTTCTTCTTAAATGTAGCTGACAACTAGGAACTATTGAGTAGGCAGGTATTTATAGAAGGTTTTCTTATAGATCACCCAAGGTCAAATAGCATTTAGTGCTATCATCAATGTGTACATGCAGTTCACATAAAAGCGTTGCTTCACTAAATTAGTTGCTGACGCAAACTGGCAGAAAAGCAAATAATAAAGCTACAGTAGCTTTACAAAGTGATCTTCACAACCTAAGTGTAATACACAAAAAAGGTTTTCCTAACAACTAGCACATCACATGACCAAAAAGAGTAAGAAACTGTGTCATAGAAAGTTATTTTATCTTGGCATAGGCAACTGAACAAAGGCTTTCAACACAATACAATGAGAAAAAAGAGCACTCAGTGGATGTCTAAAGGAGGTTGCAAAAACCACTTCCCTTTGTAGATGTCTCTGCTGAACCCTATCATGGAACACTGCACACACTTCTGGCATCTGCATCTTCATCTCTTTAAGAGACCAAAACCAGAAGAAACCCACCAAGTTCTGGCTATGCATTTAAACCATGCTAATGTGCAGAAAGTCCTCCATGTTGTATTTTTAATTTAGCAGAAAAAAGATGGTGACAACCATGGCACACATTTCAACCTGCAATGTTTAAAAATTCTGCCTTCACAATGACCAAACAAGACAAACCAGCCAGCGAGTTCCCCATCTCTTAATGCCTCCGAATTCAGACTGCGTGTCTTTTTCAAAGATAAATTTTAATCAAACCCAAACTATTATGCTCAGCACAGGCATAAATCGACAAGCATTAAGGCATACAATACAGCAAAAATCACATTAGAAAATCTAACGGTCTCTCTTGAGCCCCAAAGGGGGATGGGAGAAAAAGAATCAATCAATTTATTTGGCTTCACATTTCTCCTGCTGAAGAAATGGATGTGCTCAGCCATCCTGCGGTCAGGGAGGTACGCAAAGAAAGTCGCTTCATTTACAGCCACTGAATAAATTATCTCTTGATAGGCAGTAGAATTGGGATCTAGATAAAGACAGCTTATTACCTCAGCTTTCCCATCTTTCAAATTTTGCACCATGTGTTGCAGATTAACAGTTACTTTTTTGCTTTTTATGGCTTCCCAAAAATAAAGTATGCACACAAAATGCAGAAGAGCAGCTGTTTATGACTTTTTACAGTGCAAGGAAATTAATTCATTTTGAATTCCATTCCACATTTTTAGTTTTGGCTATGTTATTTTTGGAGGATGAAATAGTGGCATTCCAGCTAGTGTTTTAAAGACGTTTTCCCTGACTCTTAGTTTCTGTTGCTGTATTTCTACTTTTAACTAAAAACACATTTCCACTTATAATAATTTACACTGAGAGAGAGCTGCTTAGTAAACAAATAAATTTTGTGATTTGAGTATGATGTTTTCATACTCAGACTACCTAGCAGAATGGATACGCAAAAGGAATATCAAATAGCATAAAGTGACAATACCAGAGTCTAAAAGAAAAAGCGTTTACATTAAATCCCATACAAATTTCCTAAGTAAGAATAACAAATAAACAAACCTGAAGTAGTTCATTATTTCACACACAGACATGTAGAATGCAGAAGCTAGGAAATTTCACTGATTAGCATTATACTTTTCTCGCTGTTAATTTTTTAAAGAATAGTGACAGAGTGTGTGCAGAGAGCAAAGTGATGACCTTTACCATTAAAAGTATGCCTTCACCATCCAGCTACCACTCTTCCATGGTTTGTTAATTCATCCAGTGTTTTACACAAAGTGGTCTACACTATAAACCTACAAAACAAACCAAAATGCTAAGCAGCCCAGTCTCAATTTTGCAATTAGAATTTCTCTTCAGAAACATAAATGGGTTTTAGTGTATCTAATCTATGTCCAACGCATGGGAGGCAAGAGAATAAAAGAAACACACTGCTGAATATAAAAGCAGAGTGTGAAAAAAGTCTACTGGGGTTAAGTATTAACCTGATGCATTTTTCAGAACGACTGTACTATTTTTAACTGCTCTTTTTTGGCCACAGGTCAAAGTTTTCCTAGCAAAATACCAAAGTGAAAATGCTGGGAGCAAAGCCCAGATGCAGCTCTCTTTGCTTTGGCCTAGGCAAAAAACTTATCTGAATCCAGTTAGATATGTAGCACTGTTTCCCACTCCCCTCCATTCACTACTGCGGGTGTCATTATGCCTTTGAAGATCTATGGGAGGAGGAATACACTACTAAACCCTTAAGAAGAACATTTTTCAGACGTTATAGGAAATTCCTATATTCTCCACACAGCATAAGCATACATACTGTTCAGTCAGTTCCTGTATTTTTGGCCAAACAGAACTGAGTCATTTGAAGGCAGGGAAAAAAAAAAAAAAAAAGACTCAATGAAAGTGCCTTGAGCAACTCTTGTAAGGACTGGGATTTTTTTTCCCCTCTTTTCTGTTCCTTATAACTGGGACACATTGGAGATCTTGGGACAGACTGGAAATACAAGGTTGGAAAACCTTATCTTCGAAGGTCTTGAAGTTTAATAATAATAATAATAACAAGAATAATCATCATCATCCCTCTCACTGCTTTTCCAGGGTTTGGATGTTTTAAATGGGGAAATATAACTCCCTTCCCACTCCTTCCTGAGGGCATGGATTTCTTATTAAAGGAAATTGTATTTCATACAGTCTCACAGAAATATGCTATTTGATACAGGAGACAGACGAATCAGTTTGCCCCGATGGAAAATAAACGTGACCCCAGAGGACCCCCCAGTTACATTTCTCTCCGAGGCGTGTCCTTTTCCTGAATTGTTTGCACTTCGCACACAAACCTCAGCTTCCCCAGAGCACGGTTTTGCAGGGGGCTGCGGGGATGGGTACCGAGCGCCTGGCAGTGCACACAAAGGCAGGTACTTTGGGAACGGACACACTACGATTACGAGGCGCGAAAGTAAACGATGCTGAAAGAGGGGGGGGAAGAAAAACAACAACAAAAAAGGCGTTTTCTTCCCCGGGTCAGATCCTTCCCGACGTTTCTGACTTTCTCCAAAATAAGCTGTACCTAAACGCAGAGCGGCCGCTCTCGGCCGACCCCACCCACTCCCCCCAACCCCGACACAAACATCCCCGTGGGCGAGGGCCCTCTCCCTGCCACCTCCCCACCCGGCTGTCCCTCCCTTCAGGCGGCCGGGAGCCCCTCGCCCCCCTCGCCGGCGGCCCTGCCGGGGGCGTGGAGAGGCACCGCCCCCGCCACCCCGGGGGAAGAAGCCTTCGTCCTCCCCCAGGAAAGCTCCTCCAGGACGCGGGAGCCCTTTCCTTCCTTCCTTCCTCCCTTCTCCCGCCCGCCCGCGGCGAGGGCAGCGCTCCCTTTGTTACCCCGCCAAGCGCTTCCCCCCGCGGCACGGCGCGGCCCGGCCGCCCCCCTCACCAGCAAGCTCTCCACGTTGACCGGGGAGCGCGGGTCGCGGATCATGGACTCCAGCTTCCTCTGGCGGCCCTCGAGCATCCCCGCCGCCGACTCCAGCGCCTCCGCCGTGAGAGGAGCCGCCGACATCTTCACCGGCGGCTGCTGGCTCATCCTCCGGCCCGCCTAGCGGCGGCGGGAGCACGTCCCCCGATGCCGAGGAGGAGGGGACTGAGCGGGGCTGCCCGGCGGGCCGGCTCGGGGCCTAGCGCGGCGGAGAGGCTGGGGGGGAGGCCGAGGGAAGGGCGGGGGCCGTGGCGGGCCGGGCCTGGGCAGCGAGGCGGGAGCAGAGGGCAGGGCGCCGCCGCTGGCCGCCTCGCGGCCGCCCGGGCATGAAGGGCGCGGGGAAGCGGCCGCTGCTCCGCCTGGGCGCGGGGAGGAGGGGAGAGGTGGGAGGGAAGGAGCGCTTCCCGCCGTGCCCCCGCCTCTCCCCCTGCTCGGGGCGTCCCTCAGCTGGCGCCGGCTCACTGCCTGCTCCCAGCCGCCGGCTGAGCCATCGCGCCGCCTGAGCGCCCGCTCCGGGGGCGGAGAGCGGCGGGAAAAGAGAAGCAGCGGCAGTCGCCGCGGATTCTAACTCGGACTCCGGCTCGCTCTCCTTCGCTCCGTCCACCGCTCGGGCGAGAGCTGCGATCCCCGCCGGCCTGGCCTGGCCTCGCCTCGCCGTTCCCCCTCCGGGCCGCCCCCACCACTCACTCCATGGCGCGGCCGCCGCCCGCCCGCGGCGCGTTTGCTGCTGCTGCCGCTGCGCCCGCCCCGTTCAGCTCAGCTCAGCTCGGCCCGGCCCGAACTCCTCCTCCTCCGGCCCCTCACGGCGGAGGCGGCCTTCCTTACCCAGCAGGCCCCGCTGCCAGCAGCAGCGCATAGCTCAGCGCTCACTCACCGCCTAACTATAACCCTGAGCTCAGCGCCCCGCGCCCGGGAGGGGAGGCCGGGGGCCGGGGTCGGGGCAGCGGCACCCCCGCCGCATCACCAAGGTGACCTCCCGCTTCGCCGGTCCCCGAGGCAGCCGTTGTGGGCAGGGCCTGGGGGCAGCAGCCGGAGAGAGAAAGGGCTGTGTGGTGGCTGGGTGCGTTTTGACCGAGACCTCCTCCTGCCCGCAGTCGTGCAGAGCGCACGCAAACAAAACTCAGCGTTTGAGAAAGTGGGTGAGCGGCGTTTCAGGTAGAGCGGCAGCGCTCGGGGTCGCCCGAGAGGGAGGATGGAGTGCCAGGAGGCGAGCTGTGCCAGGGGACGCGCAGACCTCCCGCCTTCACCCAGAGGAAGACGATCGGCCGCGCATTCCCCGCATGCTGTGCAGGCCCTGGTTACAGGGTGCTGTGTTACGAGGCCCCGGCAAGAGCGGTCTGTACGGAGAAGAGTGCTGTTGGCTGCCTGAGCTGTGTCTGTGGGGATGGAGGAAGCGAGCTGGATGGCTGAGATGCTCCACGGGATGAGCTTGTGAGAGAGGTGTGGTTCCAGCAGCCCAGCAATGTGGCTAGCATCACCTGGCAGCGTGACAGAGACCGGCTGCAGCGGTGGAGTGACATCGGGAGGAAAGGTTAACGTTGCAGTTTTATTGTGTTTACTTCCAGCTATCAGCTGGATGTCAGTGAGCTGATGTCAGAAAAATGGGCCAATATCTTAACTTGAAAGGAAGAGGGGAGGGAGTCAGAAGTAAATACGTGAGTCACTTGCATGGTTTTGAATGAGATCACTCTCTGATATTCTGGCTCAGGGCCCTGGTGCTGAACAACCCCCAACTTGAGGGAAGGTCAGGTCTGGATATTAACCCAACCCCCGTAACGGGATTCGGGTTTACAGTCCACTGAATCAAAGTCCCTGAACCTAACAGAAACACACGTGCGTACGTGAAGGCTTTGAAAAGTCAAATTGGGTGTTGTGACTCATGCTTCTTTCAGTGAACTACATAGAGTGTAAGTTTTCTGAAGGAATTGCTGAAAATCAGTTTGGGAGAGGCACTGTTTATTTATATAGTAGGACTACCTCATCCCCAAAAGAGATGAGGATCTACTTTGCTGCAACACCAAGAAAAATCCCACATAATTTACTTAAGCAGTTTACTTTGCAATGATATTAAAAAAAATAGAGGCAATACCTAGTAGGGCTGCTACTAGGGTTAGGATGTGGGTACAACTAGGATCATTAAGTTACATCGCCTAGGACATCAACCATTAAAAGCTCTAAATTACCTAAAAGAAACATGATTTCTTCATCTCATTTCTGTTAAGGAACACATGAGAAATATTTGGTGGTTTATAAAGAAGGGATTCTAAATAGGTTTTGACCAGAGACCAAACATAGGGAGTGTGTCGCCAGTGATCCATCAATAAGGAGCCCTTGCTGGGTTTTGCTAATGTCAACAGCAATTTTGGGGTGATTTCAATGGGCTTTGAGTCGAGCAGTGGGTCATGTGATAACCTAAACTCTTTTTTTAGTTTCCTCTTGGCTATAGGCAAGCTGCTTCTCTGTTCTCCATTTTCCTTATCTATAAAATAAGCTGTGTAAGAACAAATCTTTATCTAGCTTATATGATTCAGTGACATTGTTCAGCGTACTATTTAAACAAAGGTAACAAATTCTTAAATAAGCATAACAGCCCTTTTTGCATACAGAAAAACCTGCGATTGTGACTTCAAAAGCAAGTGTGTAGAAACAGCACCTCCTTGAAATTCTTGCCCAATAGATTTGTTCCTCCGGCCTTTGGGACATAGCTGTTTACTGATGAAACAAGTTTTACTCTGTTATGGGGACCAATTGACAACGGCAGAGTCAGCCAAATTCCTTTGTACAATACAAATCCTCAACAATATCATCAGTAGAAGCTTTATTGCGGGTTGCACGTGATTAAGTGGCAAAAAGAGTATCCAGAAAGTCAGATCCTCCCCTCAGTATTTGGGAATAAAACAAAACGTGTCTTAAAGGAAAAATCACACCACTTTCTATGGTCTTTTTACAGTTCTGTTGTTTCTGCCTGTAGTAGCATATATCTCTTGATATAACACCTGTCCCCAACAATGACCATCTAAGGAGGAACTGTTTTTACTTGGTCTGCATACGGTAGTTTGAGGTCTGATGCAGTGACTTGTCAAAGGTTATTTACCCTGTTTTTATAAGGTGAAATCCATGCCTTCCAGTGTACATGCTGCAGCTTTAAGCCTGCGAGTTCACAGATGGATCCTTCACTTTCCTCTCCCTGAAATGCTGCTTAACTCTTAAGGTGTCTGTGGTCCAAATATGTCTTAGGTGTCCCCAGGCAGTCAGGAATTTCCTGTTGACCTGTTCAGAATTGGCTGCATTTCTATGAGCAGATTTGTAAGAAGTTGGTAAACTGGGCTTCCTGGTTAAAAGTCATCATCTTCAGGTCATTCCTTCAGGCTATTCCATAGGGATCAAGCCTTCTCAATAAGAAAAGGGATTTGGCTCTGGAACTCAGGTATACTTTCATTATCAGCTATTGCAAAAGAAGAAGACAAACTGGCCATCTGTGCATCTGTTAACAGAGAAAGGGCTGCTGGGGTTTTAGTGCTTGCTGCTGCCTAGCTAGAGCTTTCCCAAATCCTCGTGTAGGCTCCCACTCTGCAGGCATTGTACAGGCAGCCTCAGTACTACTGATGGGGGAGTCAATTCTACTGATTGGTAGGGTCCCTAAAATTTAGGTTTAGCATCTTACGTGGATCTGGTCCATTTTTGTGGTTTGCATATGGGAAAACATGCATAGAAAAATTGAGTTGCCAGTGATCTCATGTCTCTGCCTAGAGACGTGATTCTCATCCTGAATGAGAGCCACATTGTGACAGCAATGTAAGGACAGAAAACCCAGATAGTCTAAGCAAATGCACAGTCTTTGAAAGCTCCTAAAATTAAGCTATGTCGAACAGCTATGGGCAAAGGTGCATAACTGTTGTCCCTCCCCTCTGGGGCGTCCAGGACACCACACTGACGGTTTGAACGTCACAGTCAATCGTTGTGATGGAAATAGGACATGAGGTGGATTTTTAGATAATGAGGTCTTGGGACTTTGGAGGTTGTAGCTAAAGGTTGTCATTCTACCATCAGAAAGTAATTTAGATTTATTTCACTAGCATAAGGGTTTCTGAATTTTTAGACTCATAAATATGAAATAACGATGGAGAGAAATAGAAGTGCATTGTGGATTTTTTTTTTTAATTTTCCTTTCTCGCATGTTAATCAGTCCGAGGGTCAATACATTATTTTTTCTGGATTAAAAATAAACCCCTTTTTCTTCATTTTAGGTTAATGAAAACAGACAAGAAAGAAGGTACATGACTCTGTCTCCGGGAGTTAGAAAGGCACATGTTTTTATAGGAGTCACAAAGTTGGCCACAACCATCATAATTGCTGATATTCCAGTGTTGTCTTGGTGCAAATACTGTAGTTACGTAAGGGCCACAAAACCCCATTTTTTAACATTCTTTCATTTAATGCATGGTGCAGCATCTGTTGGGTTGCAACTAGCAGCTTTAAATACAAGCAGCTTTTCAAACCCCAAGTATTTCCAAACCAGCCCTCAGTAAGAATGACACTACCACATCAATCACTACCACAACCCAGCTATAAAATTACAAAACCACTCAGCCATCTGTGTAATTAAATGCAAACCAAAGTAATCAAGCAAATGTTGAAGGAAATATCTTCATATACTAAACTTTATAGGTAAAGGCCTACATCTACTGTTTCTACTTGGCAAGGAATGTATCTCGTCACCAATAGGTATGCCAGGTATCATTGCTTCCAGCTCTTTCAAACAGCATTCACAGCTGAATAAATGTATCAGTTGATACAGAAATACTCCTGTGCTTGGGTCACAGCAACCCCAGGCAATCCTGTGGGCTTGGGGGTGAGTGGCTGGAAAGCTGCCTGTTGGTCAACAGCTGGCTAAATGTGAGCCAGCAGTGTGCTCAGGTGGCCAAGGCGGCCAACAGCATCCTGGCTGGTATCAAAAATGGTGTGGTCAGCAGGACCAAGGCAGTGATTGTTCCCCTGTACTCGGCACTGGTGAGGCCGCACCTGAAGTACTGCATTCAGTTTTGGGCCTCTTGGTACAGGAGAGACATTCTGGTGCTGGAGCATGTCCAGAGAAGGGCAAGGAAGCTGGTAGCCTGATGGGGAGCAGCTGAGGGAACTGGAGTTGTTTAGACTAGAGGAGGCTGAGGGGAGACCTACTGCCCTCTACTACTACCTCAAAGGAGGTTGTAGCCAGGTGGGGGTTGGTCTCTTCTCCCAAGTAAGAAGCAACAGGACAAGAGGAAATGGCCTTAAGTTGTGCCATGGGAGGTTTAGATTTGATATTAGGACACATTTCTCCACCAAAAGGATTGTCAGGCATTGGAACAGGCTGCCCAGGGAAGTGGTTGATTCACCATTCCTGGAGGTATAGTGTAGATGTGGTGCTGAGTAACATGGCTTAGTGGTGGAGTTGGCAGTGCTAGGTTAACGGTTGGTGATTTTAAAGGTCTTTTCCAACCAAAATGAATCTGTGATTCTACTGCCTGTGCTGTGCTGAATTCAGTATGTTAACACAAATACCAAAGGATCAAGCAAAGGAGGTGTGGAACAAAAGCGACTGCATAATGCCTGGGTGTGTCCTGATAATGCAGGACTTGGTCTCTGCCTGTCTTTCTTTTAATTGGTTACATAATGCTCCCTAGCTAACTAACATTGCTTTTGTTAATAAGGTAGTTTCATAGTTTTTTTGATGCATTAGGAAGACAAAAGTGAAACTGCCAATCTAGGTTAATTGAAATGCTTATGTGATGTTGATGTGCCAGATTCTCTGCTGTCAGTCTCAGGAGGAAACTTGCAGTAAGCGTGGCTTGGACAGTAAGGACAAAGTGACCTCAACTTTTCCTTTGGTGCTTTCTTCATGTAGGCCAGGTTTGGGGCTGTACAGCTCATAGCTGTACATCACCACGGTGCTGATTTATGAAATACTCCCCGTCACACTGTCAGTAGATTGCTTATACCTCACAATCTCCAAGCAGAGGAGGGTTTCTGCCACTTTTATTTTGCTGTGAGCATTACCTGCAGCACTTCCTTTGCGTGACACATTGTAAAGGTTGGAAGGGTGCAGGGCACAAAGCTGCTGGTCCCTGAGAAATGCTGTCCATAGCTTCTCAAAGCTGTTTCTGCCTCCTTTTAATTCTGACACGGGGACTAAGTATTGATTCAGTCCCATCACTTACATGCCTGTAATACTTGTCCCTTCCAGTGAACATGTACCCTTATGAACACGAGACTTTTTGATAGTTTATTCTGGACTTAAAATCAAACATTTATACACTTGCTGCCCCAAAAGGATCCCAAAGAATTGGGCAAACAGGCTCCTTAGAGAAAACCTGAGGAGAGTCAGACATTTTAGAAAGGAGTCCCTAACTGCATACTGAACAAGTGTGCCTGAACCTCACTGTTTTCCCAAACAATATGTGCATCTGACCCAGCAGGTCCACCCTGATCCGATCCAGAAGTCCCAGCAGTGAGAACCCACATACATGTTCTCTTTTCTCCATCCTGTGTCAATTGATGCTCCGTATTCTTCCTCCAAATAAACTCCGCTGCCACTCTCAGCTTTGTGTGTGGTTTTGCCTCTTTAAGGATACATTCTGCTGAAGCAGTCTCTATGCAGTAAGAATGTTAGTAAGAAGATAAGTAGGCCAGGAAGAAAAGGCTCTCCAGCCTACCGATGAGAGTGCTCAGCAGGGTGGAGGCAGAGAGGTAGATAGTAAACCTAGGGACCTTCACAGTTAGATGGCTGTTGAGAAGAGTATTTTTGGGTTGTGAACTTGGATTTTGCTGTCAGAACTGTTGTAAGGCACCTAATAAATCACAGATGCAGAGACTTTGGCATAGAATCCTTCTGTTGATTTGGCCTTCAGCTGTAAGTATGCAGGAACTGGACTGGGAAGTGACAGTAAAACCCTGGGCAGCCAACAGTCCCTGCAATTAGTGGGGAATGCCAGTAGAAGATGACTTGTATGGGACGAGCTAAATAAAGATGATTATTGCTGTAGTTCTGGGTGCATCTCTGAATACCCACATTATGCATCTCCGTATTTGCACTGTCATCCCTATGATCTGCTTTTCATCAAGACTTAGCTACTGTTAATTCTGGGGAAGACAAGCCAGTCTGGCTGATACTGGGGTGTAAACAGCTACCATTGCTGTGCCCATGCTTGGGGAACTTGCAGGGGCCCTAAAAAAGGAATAAAAACAATCATGAGTGCACTAGTGAAGACACAGCTTTGCACTCCTGCAGAAATTACATCATTTTGTATTTAAACAACATCAGAGTCCAGCAGCGAAGTAAACACTTGGCATGGAGAGAGAGGTAGAGAATGAGAAAGGGAAGAGAGAGAGGGAAAGAAAAGGGGAGGGGAAGAGAGTTAATTCAGAAAATTTTCTGTGAGGTGACTTGAATAACTCCATTTGCCAAGTCCAGCAGAAGGCTGACTGAGAATATGGTGGCGTGTGTAGATAGAGCAAAGAAGTCCACACTAAGGAGACTGGCAGAAGTATACGTGGATGTAAACTGACCATAAATAGATGAGAATTAAGAGTGTTTCTAGACATAAATGATGGAGGTTTGGTACAACCTTCATCTGAGTAAAGGGACCAAGAGAAAGGGCGGTATGACGTGGTGACTGGCATCAGAGTGTCTGGAGTCAGGAGCTCTCAACATCGTTTTCAATTGTTTCTGTGTCTCTGGACATAATAGTTTGTAAGCAGCACAGTGCAGTCTGGACGAAAGTGAAACCAAAGTATTTCATGACCAGTTAAAGACTTTGTGGACATTGCGTTTTTGTTGAAAACCCACAGTGACTATAATAAAAGCCAGCACAGTTTGGTCATGCCAAAAGTGGCTGATTTTCCTTGCTGAAAGAAAATAACCTGGAGGTATTTCTTTGTGTGGACCATTAAATGTCCTGTTTGACCCGATGTACAGTATTTGTTCTGGATGCTTGAGAGAAGAGACAGAACCTCTTTTTTTATCTCCTAGCATGGAGATAGTCAGTAAAAGGAAATCCTACCTTTGTCCAAGGGAGTTTGAAGCAAAATTCTACTCCTTAGGAAGCTGTCAAGGGAGTGGGGATGCCTGAAAGTGGGAGAAAGGGGAAATTCTTCCTTGCGTTGAAGCTGTTGCCCTGCACAGAGGCACCAAGTTCACTGGGTCAGCAAGGAGGAGCATGAGAATCGTGGCCTCCCACCCTGGGAACCAGTGTGCTCCCTTGGGAGATGTGTCCCCATCCCTCTACGTCTGGACAATATCAAAGTGGTAATAGGAAGGACTGAGCGTGGCCTGCCTCAAAACAGCCTCTGCTAAGGGGGTCTCTGCTACTGAAGTAAATGCACTGATCATTGAGCTGTTGGCAACTACAGACTTTCCTCCAACAGTTTATCCCCTCCTTTGTTTTGTTTCCAGCCAAAACTATTCAACAAATTTGAAGCATAGTCAAAATAGTTTAGACATGACTGAAACAACATTTTCCAGGGAATTAACTATTAAAATAACTAATAAATAATACAGCTTTCACTATTACCAGTTTTTAAATCTATGCTGCTTTTCCACCTAAATTAAAACACATTTTTATCTTTTGTTAAGAGTTCAACCCATCTACTCAGCCAGGGTAATAAATCAGGGCTTATTAGTGATGCTGTTCAGGGGCACACAAGGCCTATTATAGCACTTAAAACTAATGCTTATTTCTTCAGCTTACCAATTTTTTCCTCTACTTGCAGCTCCTTTCAACCAGTCAGTTCCAACTGCTGTTCCCTGTAGGAGGGGGGGTTCTTTGCTATTAAGTTTTCATTCTTTTCTAATCATCTAGTTTAGAATAAAAAATAAGTACTTTTGTCACTGAGCATACCACAAACTTGCTGATAGATTAAATAGATTATGCCATGCCACAAGGCACAAGCTAAACCATAGGAAACAAAAAGGATACATCTAGCTGGAGTTGATGAAAGTGTAGGAAATGTTACAGTAAAACAGGATTCCAGCTTTGAACCAAGTGCTGGATCTCAAGCTGCCTGCGGAGTGGCAGCTTGAAGAGAGATTTCACTACAGAAAAGAACAAAATTTGGGTTTTTCAGAATTTTCTGAGCAGCTATCCAAGACCCACCCCCCTCAACAGGTATCAAAGGCATCTGCAAGGTCTGCAGAGTCAGTTGGCTGGGACTGCCAGAGCCCAGAGACCCTGATCTTCCAAGACCTGGAAGTCCTTGAACTTGGGCTGCCAAAAGACTTGCTTGGCTTGTGTCTGATGTGCTGGAAAGAAAGCAGCAGCTAGGGATCTTGGGGCAAGCCACTTGCTTTCCACCAAATCAGGATTTCATGGTGGAAAAATACTCAACCAGAAGTTTTCTGGTCAGCTCACTTGGACCTTGTGGCACACCAGCTTTGAGTCAAATCTTGCCACATCGGTAGCTTCCAAATACTTTCCCATGGTGAGCAGCCCTCTGATAAATTCTTTGCAGCATTTTCAGTTTGATGCTGAGTGTAATTTGCAACATCAGAAGCACGAGGTGGCGGTTCAGGGACTCATCCACCAGTGGAAAGATGGTGGCAGACATCCCTCTAGTGGCCCCGCAGCCTGGGGGAAGCCAGCGAGCAGCCTGGACACCGACAGGCCTGTGTGCTCATCTACATGGTTTGGTCTGTGCATGCAGTCAGCGTGGGGCTGGGCCCATCTGGCATAAATGGGTAAGAAAGGTGGGTAACGTCTCCTTTTCCCTCTGCTGAAGTTGCCCTTGAATCTCTGCAGCAGTTCAGGCAATTTAGAGTGTTCGTTGCACACAAGCTGGGGTGCTGAAAGGACGTGCCCGTTTCAGTTCCTGTCTGGCCACTGTAAAAATAAAAGATGTCCTGGGAGATGAAAAAGGGCTGAAGAAAAGGTTAATCCTATCTCTAGGCTTTTTAAAATGTCAGAGTATTTAACTTAGGGAATAATTTTGTCATCATTGAAAAATAATGTAAGTTATACTGAAGATTAATCAGAAGTTTCATATTTTCCTGTCTCATAAAGTAAGACTGATAGGATACCAAAGTTAAAAACCCAAACCCGACTCCGGGTTATAAACATAAGGAACATTGATTTGTACAATTTGTTTCCCAACTGAAATTGTCAACAAGATGCTAATTTGGATTATGTGTTT
Organism: Porphyrio hochstetteri; assembly: GCA_020800305.1. NCBI lineage: Eukaryota > Metazoa > Chordata > Aves > Gruiformes > Rallidae > Porphyrio > Porphyrio hochstetteri. The sequence continues at coordinate 110,820,878 of CM036907.1, forward strand.
GGAACATTGAATTTATTCTGCCATTAAATTTCTTAAAGGACACACAGTAAAGACTGAGAGCATCAGTGAGTCCTGGGGCAGCACCTTTGAAGGCAACAAAGAACCTTCCAGTGCTGTCTTCAGAGAGGATACTCTCCTGGGGTGCCTGGGGGGACCTAGAAGTGTCCGTGATTGCTGACTACTTCCCCAGGCACAGCAGAATTCCAAGGACTGCCCTTCTTGTTGCTGGGGTTTCTAGGATGAGTGTCCTGTGGAGGGTCCTGGGGCAGCCAGGACAAATCACAGAATCACAGAATTGTAGGGGTTGGAAGGGACCTCGAGAGATCATCGGGTCCAACCCCCCTGCCAAAGCAGGCTCCCTAGCACATATTGCACAGATAGGCGTCCAGACGAGTCTTGAATATCTCCAGAGAAGGAGACTCCACCACCTCCCTGGGCAGCCTGTCCCAGGGCTCTGTCACCCTCACTGTGTAAAAGTTCTTCCGCATGTTGGTGCGGAACTTCCTGTGCTCCAGTTTACAGCCATTGCCCCTTGTCCTATCTCCACAGATGACTGAAAAGGGGTTGGCCAATTCCCCCTGCATCCCATACTTAAGATATTTATAAACATTAATTAGGTCCCCCCTCAGTCTTCTTTTCTCCAGGCTGAACAGCCCCAGCTCACTCAGCCTTTCCTCATACGGGAGATGTTCCAGGCCCTTAATCATCTTCGTAGCCCTTCTCTGGACTCTCTCAAGGAGATCCCTGTCTTTTTTATAGCAGGGAGCCCAGAACTGGACACAATACTCCAGGTGAGGCCTGACCAGGGCAGAGTAGAGGGGGAGGATCACCTCCTTCGACCTGCTGGCCACACTCTTCCTGATGCATCCCAGGATCCCATTGTCCCTCTTAGCCACCAGGGCACACTGCTGGCTCATAGCCAACCTGTCATCAACCAGGACCCCCAGGTCAAAATGCTCTTAGGGGTCGCTGCAGAGCAGGACTGATGGGGATTTGCAAACAAGATCAAGGTAGGGATCAAGGATGCCTTTTTGCACTGAGGAATGACTCGTCCAGAGGCAGCTGCTTGCTGGCAGCGTGATGGGGTGATGAAAGGATTTAAATGGAAGTAAAACTGTCCTTAGAGGACAGCCCGCACTGAGATTCTCTGTATATGGAAACAGAAACTCCAAGTCTCATCCTCCTGATAATCATAGTAATTTCCCTTGGGAATCCATTATTATTTTTAAATAGAGACTTACCTCTGTAAAATATGGAAGTGTAACAATTCAGTTCCAGGTATAATTTATCCAGCTTACTTGTGCACATTCCAAAGCCACCATTTGCTGCCAATAAAGCACACAGCTGAATCACCATTTCTAGTTGAACCTCGATTTTGTTAAACTGCTCAGAAGCAATTGCTCGAATGAACAGACACCCCCCTGAGCAGCTTTTTATTTCAAAGGTGAGAAAATAACTTTATAACTGGTGGGTTTTTTTCTCCCTTTACAGCTGTATCATTTTATCTCCAAATCATAAACACCTTTCTGCAGGCTTCCTTCCCTGTCTCACAAAAATAGCTCTCACTTGTCAATTTCAGAAATGGTTGATTGGCATAAAGTCAGCAGAGGGACCATGAATGCCTGAGGAGTTTTCAGGCAACATCTATGTAAACAATTATTGTTGTCTTGTTTTCATTTCTAGGCAACAGATCCTCAGAGACACATACACAGCAGACAATATCTGGACAGCCTTCCAGCCCCTTCTGTCCAACTATAACAGTCTATATTTTCTCCACATATAAAGGAACAGTATTTTACAGGCTGGGAATAAAGGATATTTTCACATGGAAGATACTTATTTTTAAGAATCTGTTAAGTGATCATTGAATATCACAAATTTAATTCCTTTTTGACCACAAGTAAAGATTCCTGAGCTTCAATCTGCAGTTAATTTTTAATACACTCCGGAGTCTTTCAGACTGGAAGAAATACACAATTAGTTAATAAATATACAGCGATCCATGTTTTCCTTTTGCGTTATCTGGTGGCTCAGGGCTGTCAGTGCTTATGAAACTTTCCAAACAAATCAAAACCACTGATCTGTGCACTGAGACTGCCAACCTACGTGTTGACTTTGGCAATTCAAAGACTTGACATTTTTATTTATCCATTTATTCTGTTCTTTAAGAAAAAATTGCAATTAAGACTCAATTGATCTCAGAAGAGAAGAAACACTAATGTTTTTGCAGTATTTCACTTTTACTTCATAACCTCTAATCACAGGATCCTGCAGTTCTTGAGGTAAATCTCTGTATTTCCCCTATGAATATTCACCCAGGATGGGATCATTTTGTATCGTTTCACAGCTACCTTGTTTAACCTGCTGCTGAATAAGGCAGAAACCATCATCTCCATTAGCTTCTCACGTTTGAATACCCTGCACACGCCACTGGGCAGTTACGGTTGAATCTGTCTCTAACACCAGGGGGATTTTTGCAATAATAAATTATTTCTCAGACAGAACTAAAGTATTACCAGGGTTGCTGATGAGCACGTTGCTTGGTAAAATGGCTCTCTGATGACTTGTGGGGAGTAGCGTTATCAAGTAAATCATGGTTCTTTGATCCCAGCTATGAGTTCTGTGCAACCTGCTTTAGCATAACGGGTAGAGGCAGCGCATGGATCCTGTCCCCTGTTTTTGTAGGTGTTTTAAGGATGGTGAAGAGTAAGTTTTAGTTTCACAGATAGCTACTGGGGAGTTTGGTTCCATCCTTGAGCACCCAGCTAACAGAGGAGTGTACTCAGCATTACTCAGAGTACTTTCACAGCTGTAGTTCAGTCAGGAAGAAACAGTCTGAATGTTCAGGAATCTCTCTAGACCAGAGGAGAGAAGCTCATTCACTCATTCCACATAACAGCTTATTCTGGACACTTCTGAAAGACACAGCCAGAGAACAACCTAGCAGATGAGAAGATCACAAGACAGACTCACCACAGTTTGCAGAAATACCGGCATTAGAGATACTGTGTGCCCTCCTTTTCAAAGTCATGTCAATGCCTTCCCTCATTCAACCCCATGCTAAAAGTACCACTTGCAATATTTAGCTGGATTTATTTCCTACAGGTACCTGTGTTCAAGAACTTTTTGCCTGCTTGCAAAGAAAATAAAGAGGTAAGTAACTGCCTGCAGACAGCTACTGCTGCAAATAATGGACGGAATTTCCCCCGCTGGTGGTGTTTCTGGATCCAGAATTCTTCTGCTGGATCCCAGCTGTTTTGGTCACACCTAATCTCAGCCAGAAATCTCAATCTGCAGAGAAGTCTGTGTCAGCTTCAACCTTTACTGTTAATGACTGGTATCATTAACACTGTGCCTGTCGACCTTGTTTTACTCTTCAGGTTTGCAGGTATTTGCTTCTTAAGTTGTGCTTAAAGGTCTGGGCCCATCTCCAATTTGCAGTCCCTTTTAAAACTTTATTATCCAAATAAATTTGGAAATGTTTTGACTTGACTTTGGACTTTTCTTCTGACAGATGATAACTTTTATTTTCACATTTGGAAATTAACTCTTTTAATGTTGAGGTCACAGTTTGTGCACACAAATGTTATCCTAGGTTAAGGAGCCAGCAAGTCTCTCAACAATTTGTGTGCCTTGTAATTAAGAGATATATAAAAACAGGTTTTCCCTTTCTGAAATTGCTGAAACTTTGTCTGATCTGACACTCTCCAAATTTGCAACAACCACCTCATCAATTTTTGTTTCACGACATGCACTTTGGCTGCATGTTAGAGAAGCAACAACTACTGCCATAACCTGTTCCTGATGTTTTTATGGTTATAGATGGGGGTGGGGGTGGGGAGGAAGAGATTTATTAGAAAATGACAGCAGTAACACTGAAACTGCCTGGTAAAGATCAGTATTACATCATCTGAAAGCAGTTCTGTGCAGGATTTGCATTAGAATCTAGAAAAGACTGAAAGCAAAACTGTTCTAGGAAGTTGAATGGTTTCTTGTAGATTTTTACATCCCTCATGTTTTCATGTGAAGTGCTGAGTTTTCCTATTGAAGGAGGACGCTATTAAGTATTAGAGACCTAATAAAACTCCATAAAAGGCCAACTACATACTGAGCTTCTATCTTTTGTGTGAGCTGTGGCAACTTCTAGAATTGCCTCCTGCGGCCCCATCATCTAATCCAGGTATGCTTACAACTGCTCATTGGATCACATTGCAAGAAGCTCCTGTAAACCAATGTAGAAGCGGCAGTTGTCCACTGTACAGCTGTGACAGCACAGCTACAGGCCTCAGGTCACCTGCCACAAGCACAGTGGGATGGAAGGAAGGGATGAGATATACAGGGAGAATCTGGCTTCTTTTTCTCTCCAAGAATCAAGTGAGATTTCCTTCCAAGCATACACTGTGTTTTTTTACAAACGAGTATCCCCTTCCTTCAGTAAACATCTACGCGAGAAGCCTCCCATAGATTTATATAAGCTGTGCGCAGCCCAGTATAATTGATGTGCCTTTAGCCTCCATACACTTCTCACAAATTACTGTTGGCAGATCAGAAGTGGAACCAAAAATAGCAGATTCCTGTTCTGGATAAACACACTTAAACCCCAGCACGGTGCCAGCACCAGCCCATACACCAAGATCATAGAACACGCGAGGGTTTAAAGTTCGTAGTCAACTCCAGCTACTCGGCACCAGCCGATGCTCTGGCAAGCTGGCTAACTTCACCAATGAAAATTACATGGGGTGAAGTGAGTTTTGAAATTGGCATAATTTAATTATGCTTACAAACGAGGCTCTTCACACACAACAAAAAGATTACTCAAAATGAAAGAATTTGCTGTCTTTTAAGTGCTTTCCAAATGTTAAAAATTTAAAGCAATCTTCTCCTTTACAAATCACATTAGCTAAAAACTGCAATTCACTTCTGAAAGCTCTGATGAGCCATTTCCCATGCCAAATAAGGGCTGACTGGCAACTGTGGCGTTTGTTCCAGTTACAGAGTCCGCAAACCCAGACTGCGTTATAATTATGGATCCTGGCTGGTGGTATCGCTGATTAACGCGTTTGGATGCTCAGCCATTCTTACTGAAGGAGAGACAAAAACGCTATTAGAGCTTTTTAATTTATTACAGGCAGAGTCCTGAAATAGCCAAGGGAAGTACTTACACATACAAGTATGTTGAAAATGGACAGATAATGGACTCAACAAAAATACTTTGTTCTCAATAACCTTTCAGAAAAAAACCCCAAGCATTATTACACAAATTCAGAGTAAGGTCCTATCACATTTACTTTTTAAGTGAGCTAGTAACTTGTGTTTAAAGTCAGCATCACCCAGGAACTTTTCCTCAAGTGCAAGACTGACCTTTGCAGCTAGCGAGTGTACTGAGCGTATACTGCACCTTGTTTTCCAGTATCTCAAGTGGGTAATACTGCAAGTATCCAAGTAGTAACAGCAAAGTGGTTTAATCCTCAGAAGTCCGTTTGTTCCAGTGAAGGTGCACTATTAAAATAATAAATGTATTTCAGAAAATAATTATAGTATAACTGTCAGATCTTCTCCCATTGCCCTATGGTAATTGTGTAGCTAGCAGTTAAAAATGAGCTCTACAGCTAGAAAACCTGCACAATGGCAGGAAGAACAGAATTACAAGACATGTTCAGAATGAAAAATCCTCATGTTTCAATTAAATAAAGCAAGTCCTGCTTTCGAAGACAGACTTCCTGAATGTTTATAACACGGTTATTCTGTTAAAGTACACTTCCTGACTCCACAGCTCAACACTCTGAGACATCATGTAACAAAATCCCACCCTAACACACAGCATTCAGGAAATTTTCACAGTTCTCACAGGAAACATCATCCCAAGGTGTGGAAGCCATCTGGGGGGAATCGATACTTCTCTCAGGCACAGACCCCTCTCCCCACTGAAAAAGAACGGCAACATACCAAAATCAAAGCACAAGTTTGCTATCTGAAGAGAAATCTGAAGGAGAAGGACAACATTTCCAACAAAAAAGATTTCTTAAAATAACAGCTTCACTGGAAGAGCACTATTTATACTGCAAACTACATATGAAAGGTACATTCACTTTGCTTTTATTATTTTAAAAGCTCAGCCGGGAGTTTGCATTTTATAGAGATGTAAAAAAAGAGTCTCCAACACTAAAGTCCTATATTCTAGAGCTGGAAGTTGGTAACCTGTACACAAGAACTCAACATCACTGACATGAGCTTGCAATTAGTGTATTTCCCCATTTACATAGCATAAGACTACATGTTTTGCAGAACTAGTGAACCTTGTGGAAAAGCAGATTAACTCTCAATATGAATTTAGGTATATTTAAGCTCTTCAGCATCAACTGTCTTACCTTACTTGTATTTATTAGTAGAATATAGGGCATTTAATTTCACAGCATCTGTCTAAATTAGCAGTAGAGTTGCTGGTTAAAATATTCAGTTTATTCGCTTTATTCCCACTTGTCAATAGATGGATAGCTGTTGATGTGGTATGACTGGGAGTACTTGGGAGTCCTATTTAACACCAAGCCAACCTCACCCTCCCCACACAGAAAACCACGCTGGAGTGAAATGAGCCCAAGCATGGCATTGGTACGATGACAGTTCGTTCATTTCAGAAACACAGAATCAAAATTCTGAAGCTTCATTTTACCTATACTAAAGACGGACAAATAAAGATATAGTTCTAAAGTATTTTATGTATTTCTACAAGCTAGAGCCAGAGAGATCACAGTACTAGGCTAAAGCTATAAACTTAAGTACATAAACCCTAGAAACTGGAAGCGACCAAATATAGATCATCATGTTTCTTCTGAAAACTGCTGCAGTACTGTGGCATCACAAAAATCAGATCTAACTGTAGGTGCCAGCACTACATAAAACACTTCAAATTTTCACATCAGTCTCAATGTTTGCAGGTGAATCCCAACAAAGATAACCCAACGTGTCTCATTAGACTGACCGTTTAGACGATTTCATATTTTTACAAGCTTATTTTATTTTCTTTGCTGTACAAAGGCAGAAATGCAATCCATCTCAATAAATCTACACCAGTAACTAGTTAGACATAATACAGATATATACAAAAAGCCAAATTTAACTTCAGTGTTGATACCATATTTCATGCAGAGCTGGATGCAAACAATGCAAACAGCATCTACACAGTGTAAGGCATAACTCTAATGATATTTACATCTTGTTTCTGATGGCGAAAGCTTCCAATACACATCAGTACTTTGTTAGAATCAGAAAATACTGAGTTGGAATGGACTCATAAGGATTATGTTACATTTGTGTTTGACAATCCTGCTTAGTAGTAGTGCAGCCTCACAACTGAGAAGTGCATTTCTTTACTATATACATTCTCAGAAGGATCATGGATCATTCCATAAAATTTCCAATTCTTCAGTTTTAGAAGTTATAAATTGCATATGCTTTCTGCCAATTAAAATTATTTCATAAGCTAAAACACCATTTTCCCAAAGCTCTGTTGACTGCATGCAATTATAAAAACAAAGCTCCTAAAAGCAACTCTAGGAACTGTTGTCTTTTGACTTGGGAAGATAAGCAATCATGTAAAAGCCCTTGACCAAACCACAACTGTTTTAAATTTAAAACACTTTGGAACATTTCAGGTTAGTAAGTTTGCAGACCCAAACAGCCTTGGAAAAGCTTTAAACCACAGATATTTACATTCCATATTAGATTTTTGAGTTGTAATTAATCTGTCATCTCAGGTGGTTTGGTTTTTTCTTCCCCCGGAGATCTCGCTTTGAAAGCAAAAGAAAAAAGAAAAAGATTACTGTCATTGTAGGAGATAGAGTTCTGAGTCATTCTGCCAAGAACATACAGTAAAAAAAAAAAGGCTAAGATTAAAAACTCAACTCTTTGCCTCAACTATAGAGCAGCATTGCTAAAAATAATTTATCTTTTGTGTTCTGAACTCCTGCAATTCCCACCACCTTTATTTTAAACCATAACATCCTGCAATACGAAGGAGCTCTTGAGAAACTATATTCCAGACAATCTTCTTGTAGGAGATCTAAATACTACTTCTGTCTGCCCTCCCTTAGACAGAGCAGTAACACACACAAGCAGCACTCTCTTGGGAGGAGACAGCACCAACTCTCACACCGGCTATTTCGGCTGAGCTGCTGGACTCTACAGTGAGGCAGCTGAAAACTGACGCGCACTGCTCCATCCACAGAGCCCAACTCTGACAGGAAACCAGTAGTAAGCAAAGGAAGGAAAGGGTCAGGGAACAAGAGTGCCTTGCTATGCCTGCACGTGCCTGACTCTCTGACCTGCTGTTGTGAGATAACACAGCAGCACTGACATTTCTTTCAGGCATTTCCTATACTCCCACACATCTTAGCCCACAAACTATGCCCATAAAACTATACTTGTACAGTACAGTTTATCAGAATGGTATGACAATCTTTTAGAAAAAACCAAACTGAAATCAAACACAAGGATAGAAATGTAACTGGAAGACACTACCTTCATCAGGAAGAACTGATGGCTTAGTTTTAGAAGCAACATCCATATCTTCAAAAACATCCATTTCCACATCCACATCCGTATCTTCAAAAGTTTCTGTCTTCTCCTGTTCCACCTTACACAGATACACATCAATGGGTCCTTTTGTGCTTTTCACGTGTACTTCTATGCAATCCTGTAAAACAGCGACTTGCATATAAAGCAAAGAACAAATCTTACACACCAGGTATCTATTTCTGCACATATTTTAAAGCCAATAGATTAAAAATGGAATAAATATAGGAATTATATTACTAGTTCTATGCAAACTATGACTACCACACAAATCACTCTAGTCATGATTTCACTCCCTTCCTCCCCCCGATCACAGCGCAGGGGGGCAGGGACTGGGAGATGGGGCTTCGGTCAGTTCCTTGCAAGTTGGTTTCCTTCTCGGCCGGGGAGGGGGCGTTCATTCCACACACACCCTCCCCCTGCTGCACCGTGGGGTCCCACCCACGGGAGACAGTCCTCCACGAACTTTCTCCAACGTGAGTCTCTTCCCCCAGGGCTTTATCTCTTCATCAGCTGCTCCGCCTGGATCACTGCTATGGCGGGCAGCCATAAATCACAATGTCTCTCAGTCCCAGTCCTCCATGGGGTCACCAGCCTCCCCCCAGCAGACCTTTTTTGGCACAAAACTCTCTCTGCTTATCTCTGTCTCTCTTTCTCTTCATGGGCTGCAAGTGCTGGCAGGGGGTCACAACGTAGGATCACAGCATCTTCTCTATTTCTCCACCTGGGCCATCCAGCATGGAGCCCCTCCACGGGCTACAGGTGGGGTCTCGGCCTTTTCCATGGGTGTGGTTTCTCCGCGGGCTGCGAGGGGGCATCTTTCTCTCCGGCACCTGGGGCACCTCCTCCCCCGTCTTCCCCGGCCTTGGTGACTGCACAGCTCGTTACATCTCTTCACTCCCTTCTCCGGTGGCAAAATGCAGCTGCTTCCGGGTTGTTTTCTCCTATGTGTGATACTCAGAGGTGCTGTGACTATCTCTCATTGGCTTGGCCCTGGTAAACAATGATTCTGGCCTTGAATTGTTTATACTTTGCAGCTACAGAGAGTTCCAGCAGCTCCTCGCAGCAGCCATTTTCTGCACCCCTGTTCTTTTCCAGCACCCAGCCACGCAAAACTGCGACACACCATTAAGCTAACAAGGTTATTTTTTATGAACATGCACCTAACAAATCTTAAGATTTTTTTGCTGGCCTTTTAAAACATGACTGAGATTTAATATACGTTTACTAAGAGTAACAAAATTTAAAACTTGGCAAGTCAATGCTATGTATCAGAAAACAAATCAAAGCACAGCATACCTTTAATAATACGGCAAAGCAACTAAATCACATTACTTTTACCGTTTTCCTTCAGCAGACATCACTCTGTAAGGCAGAGAGGAGCAATGGGGAGAAGATTCTCTTCTAACTACAGTTTTTAAAATCCTGCCTTCTTTTGCTTAAGGAAGCCTCTGAAATATTTCTTCATTTGCAGAGGATGAGTGCCAGCTCTTTTTACCAGTGAAACCACTGGAGATCTATGCAGTGGATTTAAGTCTTCTGGTTCTATTGACACATCTCCTTTTCTTACAATATCACCTCCCTTTCTGTGCACACGACAAATTTGATGACTACACAATTAAGAACATTATAAAAATGCACATGCAAAAGTAAAACAGAATTAAAGCTTGAGCTTGCTGATGATACTATACTGGGAAGAGTGGATGATACACTAGAAGGCTGCACTGCCATTCAGCAAGATCTGGACAGGCTGGAGAGCTGTCTGGAAAGGAACCTAATGAAATTCAGTAAGGGAAGTTGAAGTTCTCAAGCATGAGAGCTGGATCTGTTTAACCTGGAGATGACAAAACTGAGAAGGGATCTCATCAACACTTACAAATACCTAAAGGGCAGGTGTCAAGAGGAAGGGGCCAGACACTTTTCAGTGGCATCCAGCCACAGGACAAGGGGCAATGGGCCCAAACCAAAACACAGGATGTTTGTGTAAAGAAACCTTCACTCTGAAGACAACAGAGCAGTGGGACAGGCTGCCTAAAGAGGTTGTGGAGTCTCCTTCTCCAGAGATATTAAAAATTCGCCTTGACGCGACCCTACACAACATCTCTAGGTGATCCTGCTTTAGCAGGGGTTTGGACTAGATGATAGTCACAGAATCACAAGGTTGGAAAAGACCTTTTGAAGATCATCAAGTCCAACCATTCTCATCCTAAGCTAAACCATATCCCTAAGTACTTCATCTACCCTTTTTTTGAACACATCCAGGGAAGGTGACTCAACCACCTCCCTGGGCAGCCTGTTCCAGGCCCTGACAACTCTTTCAGCAAAAAATTTTTTTCTAATGTCCAATCTAAACCTGCCCTGGCACAGCTTCATGCCATTCCCCCTTGTCCTATTGCCTGCCACCTGGCTGAAGAGACCATCACCTATGTCTCTACAACCTCCCTTCAGGTAGTTGTAGGTGGTGATAAGGTCTCCCCCTCAGCCTCCTCTTCTCTAAGCTAAACAGCCCCAGCTCCCTCAGCCGCTCCTCACAGGATTTGCCCTCCAAATATTCCCAGATCCCTACCAACCCCTGCCATTCTGTGACTTCATTTTTCAACTTAAGATTGCTTCCAATATTTCCCCTCTTTTACAGCACTACTTTAAACAATGTGTTCCCAGTACATAGTCCTAGATGCAGGTGCAGCATGACTGTGTGCAAAAGGCAAAGCTACAGCTCTCCTCTGGGACATGGATGGGAGGATGCACGTTGCACCATGAGGTGAGCATAGGGCACAGCACCCCACCTCCAAGAAAAATCCATCTTGACGTGATCTAGTAGAGTGCCATCATGTTTTATCAACTATACTGTGTGTTTCATACTTTTGTAGCATATTAATAACTATCTACTTTTTAACAAGTAAGACAACACTTACATGCTCTTAAGAGCATTATTAAATCATGCCTATTGTTTCGTTTGGTTAGATTTACCTTCTGTGACGTTTTTAGTATATAGACAATACACCTTTTTGAAAGTTTCATTATCCTAGTAATTATAAAAGAAACTGGTAGTGAAAATAAGTAACATATTACCGCAGTTCCATTCTCTAGCAAAACCAAATAATTAAAGCTTTGACATATTTATTGTTTAACAGTTTAGGTAAACAAAAAAGACCCTGAAAAGTAAGTTTCTTTTACTATTATCCCCACAGTATTATTTAGTGGATCATGAGAACAATGAAGTACCAGTATCTGCTATAAATACAAAGAAATTGTAAGTTCATTACTGACCACTGCTGCAAAAATCAAATTTGAGAACTTTTGTTCCCTTAAGACAGAAATGTATAAAACTTACTTCTTTAGGAACTGGTATTTCCAATTTGGTTTCCTCTGGAGTTTTGATTGCGATCACAATCTGTTCTTGAAATGCCTGAATGCTATGGATATCTTGGTATGTCACATAAGCTAGTGTATACATTGGTCAAGGATTCTGTAAAGTAATTTGCTACCAGGCAGAAGCAAAAAGTATGATGTTAAGATATGGTGGAGCAGAATATTAACTCAGGAATGGTAAATGGTTCAGCTGGGGTTACTTTAATACTAGCTTTGTAAAATTAAGTATTAGATAACAAGCAGAAAAGGGGTTTTTTTATTATCTCTAGTAAGGGAAAAGCTTTTAAAAAATACATTCAGTATTAAAAAAACAAACACATCTGACACAGTTTTCACAAATGCTATTCCAAGTCTACAAAGCAGAGAAAATACTGCCTTTAAGAAACTACCTCTTCATTTTCTAATAACTATACATCTAAATAACTTTCTGGAAAATTATAGAATTATTTTCTTAACCATAACAGGTAAGGTGTAATGAAAAATTTTCCTGTTGTACAGAAAACGGGACCATTTCATTTGAGCACAGACCTTTAACATTCTGACAGACAAAGGAACTAAGTAATATTTTATTGTAACCCAAAGCCAAAATCCAATGTTTATGTCATATTAAAAGAAATCTCTTTTCTATTATTAAAAGCCCTCCAAAAGATAAGACTGCACTGGAACCTCTCCCAAAAGAGAGAATAGTGTTAGGACACAATCAACATACCATTATACCTTCTTGGCAACAGGCCTCTGCTTTGGGTCCTCTTTCTCATCTTACGAAGCAACTCAATCTCACGGTTAGGTCAAGACCTGCCCCTGAAACTACTTTACTCTGTAATGGGTAGAGCAAGATGAGGGTTGGGGTACAAAGACTACTGCCCCACTTCCACTCCTCTGCAGTAGCAGGTGATACATGTAGCATGCCCCTGAGAACAGGCTAGATTGTGCTAAGCAGAAACATGACTACTAGACACAATATAAAATAACAAGTAAGTTCCCGTTATAAAACTCATTAACAAGTGTTACTGCCTACCTGTAGTATCAGCCTACACTATAATTAGATATCCAAGTACTTAAAACCAAAGCCATGTATTAAAGTAATGCAAGAATTAAAAGGATATTTTGCATTCTCTTTGTCATCTGTTAGTTCAAATAATTGATGAGCACAATCCTTGATTAGTTCATCCAGAGCTTCTTCCATGACTGACAAATCAGAAAGTTCATCTTTAAGGTCTTGCGGATCTGGCAGTTTTCCAACAACTTCACCAATACTGGACCCTCTAGAAGAATATGAACATTGTCTAGTAGGTTGATATAAATAAGACCCTGTTTATTGAACACAAAGTCTACTAATGGAAAACAACTAACTATAAATCTGGCATCCTTTATTCACATAGGCTTCATTACGCTTGTGCACTTGATACTTGTTAATACAGCAAGTAATTCAGACAGCCTAAGAATACAGAAGAACTTAAAAACTTTTCACCTATTGAAAGTAATTCATTATGCCTAGGAGTACTTTCAAAGTTATACACATTACTCAATGTTGTGTTTTATTGTTTCAGAAAGTAGACGTTTCAAAGCCAACTCACACCCACTGGATAAGATTCTTAGATCTCTTCTGAATTAAGTGGATTCCATCCAAAACATTGGTGATGTCATACACTCTTCGTTTTCGTACTCCAAGAGTTGTAGCTACTTCATTTAAATCAAGGACACCATCTGGAGCTGTTTTGACAAGATCCATGAATCTTCGAGTCAAATAAACCAAGGATGCATCAAATCGAGGCTTTCTGACTTTCAGAGATCCTGTAAAGTTTTGATAGAATATTTAGAGTAAACTACTACAAGACAATAATATGTTCATTACAAAAGCAATAGCAATGAAGTTGCAATGAAGAGGAAAGTCTGAAAACACTGCAATTGTTAATGCTGACATTGCAATGCCATGATACAATGGCATCATATAAAGTCCATTAACTACACAGACCTTCATTTGTTTGCAATGAATGTATCTTAATAGAAAGCATGCTGTGGTGATTTGACCCTGGCTGGAGGCCAGATGCCCATCAAAGTCATTCTATCACTCCCCTTTTCATCTGGACAGTGGAGAAAACATATATTGAGAGTCTCAGGAGTCGAGATAAGGACAGGGAGAGATCATTCCTCAATTTGTGCCACAGGCAAAAGTGACTCAACACGGAATTAAAAAAACCCACCTAATTTATTACACTACACACACACAGAAACCAGATCTTAAAACACCTCCTCCCCCCCTCCCTTCTTCCCAGGCTCAACTTTTTTCATTATTTTTCTCCCTTCCCACTGCCATCCTCAGGCATCACAGGGGAAGACAGGGATGAAGATTTTTGTTAGTTCCTCACAAGTTGTCTTCCTTCTTGGGGGTGGGGGAGTGGGATAGGATTTCTCCCACTCTTCCTCTGCTCCATCATGGGGTCTCACCCACAAGAGACAGTCCTCCATGAGCTTCTCCAACGTTGAGTCCTTTCCCACAGGGCTTCAGCTCTTCACCAACTGCCCCAGTATGGGTCCCTTTCACAGGGTGCAGGCCTTCAGGCCCCGACTGTTCCAGCCTGGTCCCCCACAAGTCCCCCCAACAAACCTGCTCTGGTGTGGGCCTCTCTCTCTCCACAGGCTGCAGGTCCTAACAAGAGCTTGCTCTAATGCGGACTTCCCACTGGGTCACAACATCCTTCATTTGTTTCCACCTGCTCCACCTTGGGGTCCTCCATGAGCTGCATGTGGGATCTCTACTCACAATCTTCTTCCACGGGCTGCAGGGGGACAACCATCTCCACCACGGTTTTCTCCATGGGCTGCAGGGGAATCTCTCCTCTGGCACTTGGAGTGCCTCCTCACTGACCTTGGTGCCTGCAGAGTTTCTTACATCTTCTCACTCGTTTCTCTGGCAGTAAAAAGCCTGTACTTGCATGTTTTTTTTCCTTCTTAAATATGTTATCACAGAGGCACTATATGACTGTCACTGATTGGCTCGGCCTTGGTCAGCACTGGGTCTGTCCTTGAGCCAGATGGTATTTACTGTGTTGGACCTAGGGAAAGCTTCTAGCTGCTTCTTGCAGAAGCCACCCCTGCAGTCCCACTTCCACTGCAAAACCTTACCACACAAACCCACAACACATGCACCTTCATGTTCTCAACATTCATGATTTCAGACTGCTAGTATACATACTAGTAGTTAAGTGTATGTTCTGTAGGACATGACCTCATGTACCTCAGGACATACCAATGAAACCTTCGGTTAACTACAGATAGCAGCAGGGCACTGACAGTACTACAGCTCTATCATCTGCTGCATGACACTATTAAAAATATATTTTTTTTCCACACCCTTTTGGCTCAGATTCACTGGCTGATTTCCTACATGACATTAAGGCATTGTTCAGGAATTAGCTTAGTTTCAAGGACTGTTTCAGCCTGGCTACAACTAACCTGTTCTGAAGTCCAATAACTTAATACATGGACAAATTCTGGTTGTATTATTTGGCCTTGGGGCAAAAGAACTGGTGATGCCATTGTTTAATTTACTAATGCGACATATACCAGGACACTACAGGTTTAAGAGAGATCTCTGTGCTACATGTATCTATTACCAGCTTACTGGCAGAAACAACAGAAAAACTGCTTAACTTTAGATTATTAAAAAGTATGTATTTTTAAAGCACAAAAAGACATGGTACACATGCACTGATCTGATGCTAATCCATGAAATACTGACAAATCCTGCTGTTACTTGTCTTCTCTCTCTCCTGCAAAGCAAAGCAAACCAGGTATTTCATATCTGATCAAACTGCGTCACCGAGTTGTGACAGTCTAATGCTTCATGAGAACGCATGTGTGTGTGGGGGCAAGGAAACTTCCCCAGGCAACACTGTACTTCAAACTTCAGGATTTTGCCTAGAATGAATGAGAACTTTTACTCATAGTATATCACATCTATTCTGTGGTGCAGGACTGTGGACTCTTGAACATGAAGTGGCAGGTTCAACAACTCTGTTTTGGACTGGGTTACTGTGAGATGCACAAGACTATTCAACTGGTGAGAAAAAAACCCAACACAACAATGCAAATTCACTCAAGCTTGTATTTACATTTGTTAGTACCAGTTGAAAATACAATGTTTGCCAGCATAATGTTCCAGTTTTCTCTAACTTGCTTTTCCTACAAGTTTTCTTTACAGCAGTGGGAAGGTGTACTAGCAGCAAATTTGAGAAGACTGAAGAATGTGTTGCTTCATATCTGTTACTTCATTTAGTGTGCAACATTCCTCCTGTTCTGCCTATATTAGATAATTTTTCATGTTTACAGCATATACTCAGCATTGTTAAAAAAGCATGAAAATTCAAGAATGATCTTCACACATGGAACACAGCAACTTACTTCGTACAAACTGTACCTCATCATCCACATTAAGGTTGATCATTGGTGGCTGGGGAAAAAACAAACAAAAAAATAACTGACACAATCTACAAAGGAAGCTTCTCCAGAAGAAATACCCAAATCAGCTCTAGATGCTACCACCATCAAGAGTGCTGACAACTCAACAGATACTACAGCAAAGGAGTGTCACTGGATAGAAGGGATACATGCCCATTAATTCCTGTAAGAATTTTCAGCCCTTTATTTCCACACATCTCCCTCTGTCTTGGAAAGCAGCAAACACCAGTGCACTCCCTAATAGCCAACAGTTACAACACAAACAGACACCTATATAAACTCTACAAGTACAAGCTCCCACTACTCATGCAACAGCTGACATACTGAAGACACACTGCTATTGCTATTATACAGCTTTGCAATTATTTTATAGCAGATTTCCAAACTAGCAGCAGAGTCTACCCTGGTCTAGAAACTGACATGATGAGCCTAAGTACTTCATTCCACTCCTCACCCCAATTTAACAAAAGGAGTCTTTTCAAATTCAGATTTGTTCCAGATGGAAGAGATCAGAGAAGGTCTCTGATCCCAACTCCAAACAGGAACAGCCACTAGATCACAGCAGCTTACTCCAGACTTTACCCAAGTGGATCTCGAAATTTTTAAGGGACAGCCGCTACACCCCTCTGAAGATTCCATTCCACTGCTTGCGCATCCTCACAGTAAGAAAGTTTCATTTTACATCAAGTTCCAAACTCTCTCCTTTTGTTTCAATTCACAGCTATTTCCCTTCAGCCTCCCATCATGCAGAGCTGTGAAGTGTCTGCAGCTAGCTTGGTGTTAACTTCTCTGCAAGTACTGAAGGGAGGCTGTGGCTTAACAAGCTCCCTCAGCTATTCATCAAGCCTTCCTGTACTGGTAGGCCTAAAACAGACACAGCATTCCAGGAGCAGCATCGTACGTGCCAAGCAGAGAAGAATTACTTCCCTTGTTTTGCTCTCTGTGTTCTGCCTCATATTTCTCAACACAGTGTTGGCAAAGGCGTAGCCCACTGTCCATCAGGACCTCCAGGTCCCTTCAGCAAGGTGGTCCTCAGCCTGTAACACTGCAGGGTACAGGCCCAGGTGCAGACTTGACACTTGAATTTTCAGCTTCCTTGGCTGAAGTTTGAGGTGTCTGATGAACCATTTCTTCTACCTATTCCTAGCTGTCTGTGGCAGCTTCCTCACACAAACATCATGAGGGTGCATCCCACATTCTCCTCCTACCAACACATACCAGGATAGACACCTGAAGAACCCAACTTGTAATCCACTGTCAGGTAACCATGAACCACTAACCACTCCTCTTTCAGCCTCACAATCCTGGTTTTTTCTACTCATCTAATCGTTTACAATCTGTAACATCCCAGGTCAGAGAAGGATGCTACAGAGGACTGTTCAAAAGTCCTGCTAAAGCTAACATAGATGATATTTAAGGCTTTGGATTGATAGATCTAGGCATTTCATCACCAAAGGTAATCAGTTTGCAAGTACAGTCACGTTGGTTAGTCCCAATCACCTTCTCTTTCACATGCTGAGCAAAAGCTTCCAAGAAAACTTGTTTTCTAATTTTCTAAGGGACTGAAGTGAGGGTGACTAAACTGTAGCTGACTACTGCAACCTCTCAAAGACAGTAAAAGCGCAACCTCACAACGACATCAGCCAGCTCTCTCATGCCTGTCTGGAGATACCCCAAGTGGCTCCTATGGACTTGTATGGGTTGAGATTACTCAAGAGATTCTTAATGTGACACTTTTCCATTGCTGGTTGTTCCTTGTCTTGAATCCCATCTCAGACACAAAGTGTAGGGGACATCAGTTCTGAACACCCTTGCAAGAAGGCAGAGTACTACAGTCTTATCTGTGTCTGCTGTTCCTAAACCACTGGCCCCATGCAGCAGCAGATTCACACTCCCTCCTCGCCCAATGTAGTGAAAATTCTTCTTTCCATCCTTGACGTTGCTTGCTAGTTTCAACATTAGAACTTCAGCTCTCCTAGCACCATGCCGACATGTCATAGAATAATGGAATGGTCTGGGTTGGAAGGGACCCCAAGGATCAACCCCCCTGCCACAGGCAGGGCCACTAACCTCAGGCCTGGAGATACACAAGGTTGCCCAGGGCTCCATCCAACCTGCCCTTGAACACCCCCAGGCACGGGGCATCCACCACCTCTCTGGGCAGCCTGTTCCAGCACCTCATCACTCTCTCTGTAAAAAACTTCCCCCTATTATCTCATCTAAACCTTCCTTCCTTTTGCTTTAATCCACTCCCCCTTGTTCTGCCATTAACTACCCTTTTAAAAAATTGATTCCCCTCCTGTTTGCATGCTCCCTTCAGGTACTGGGAAGCTGCAATGAGGTCCCCCTGCAGCCTTCTCTTCTCTAGGCTGAACAAGCCCAGCTCCCTCAGCCTCTCTTCATAGGGGAGGTGCTCCAGCCCTCTAATCATCTTTGTGGCCCTCCTCTGAACCCTCTCCAACAGTTCTACATCCTTCTTGTATTGGGGGCCCCAGATCTGGACACAGTACTCCAGATGGGGCCTCATGAGGGCAGAGTAGAGAGGGACAATCACGTCCCTGCTGGCCACCCCTCTTCTGATGGAGCCCAGTATAGCATTCCGAGCTGCAAGAGAACACTGCTGGCTCATGTTAAGTTTCTTGTCCACCATGACACCCAGATCCTTCTCACTAGGGCATGCTTTTTAATACTTCTTCTCTATAGCCTGCTCCTGATTCCACCTCCTGCATATCTTCTTTTTATGCCCCTGCCCCCTCACCACCATCCCCATCCCCTCCCCTGGGCGCAAGTACAGCTAAAATTTACAATAAATTTACTTGTTTTCACAAGCATTGGGATGCAACGTCCCCATGCTTGTAAACCCTATCCTTACAAACCTTCACCACTTCAGGTCCTCCAATTTGCAAAGCTGTGTTCCTTAGAATTTCAACTATCTGTTGCCTGAATAAACTGGACTCCAGGTTCTGTACTCTGCTGCTTGCCTTCCTCATTACGCCCATGGTCTTGAACTTCACTATCCCATGGCCATGAGAAACAGATTCAGGAGAGAAAGGCTCACCCCTGCGTAACTCATCTAAACACCTACATAATGAAGCTACACCCAACACCTATAATCATCACCTCCAATAACATATTTCCAGTTACCAGTCTAAAAAGTCATGGAACTTTTTCATAGCTTTAAGACAATCATACTAAATAACATTTTGCCCGATAGTCAAGGTTAATAATAATAACACGTTTCACAGCATTAAAAGGCCTTTTTTGTTGTTGTTGTTGCTGCTAGCTACCTCATAAGATTACTAGAAGCAACAGTGAAAACTGCATAAAGGATTACCAGAACATCACAGACGCCCAGAGAACAGAATACACAGTTGTAGCGTGTTTTTCTCAAACATTGCAACAACCTGTTTAACTCGATTGAGAGGCTGTAGGTAACACAGCTGCGATGAGCGGCCCTTTGCAGCCTAACATCGCTTACACTTGTCTTCACCGGGCTGCCTGCGGAAAGGCGCGAGGGAGGGAAGCGTCACCACGCCCCTTTCGGGCGCTGCTCTGGCTGGGCCTGCCACACTGCCCCAGCCCGCAGACCTACTGCCAGACAGGCGGGAAGGACTTTCGAGAGCCTCCTTAAAACCTCCGGCGGTGGGAGCAACGCATGGCAACGCCGTCCCGCCCTTTCCCCGTGCAGGGGCAGCACCTCCCGTCCCTACCCGCCGCGTCCCTCACTTACACGCAGGGTGTCCGGCCGCAGCGGCTTCAGGTGTTCCCACTTGGCCGGGCTGGCCATATTAGCTCGGCCCCTCCGCTTTTCCTCTGGCTCGCCGGCCGCGGCCTAGCGCGACGGGAGGCCTCCCGCGCTCTGAGACGAGGCGGCGGAAGGAGGGCGCTCAGAGGCCCTCACGACGGGCCCGCGTCGGAAGAAGGCGCCGCCATCCCCATCTCGCCTCCGGGAGGAGGGGGCGGCAGAAGCCCTCCCGCCCTCACCGCCCGCTATGGCCGCCGCTCCCCTCCCCCGCCGCGAGCGGACGGTAGGGCGGGAGCGCGGATCCCCCGGCCCGTGCGCACGCGCGCGCCGTCCCTCGCCCTCCCGCCAGAGCCGCCGCGCGAGCGAAGAGGAGAACGACGAACCTGCCCCGCGGACGGTGGGACGGTCGCTTCCTTTACCCACCGGCCCCCGCGGCCCGCTCGCGCCGCCGCCCCGCCCACCCCGGCTTTCCCGCCCTCCCGCCTGTCAGCGGGGACGGGGAGTAGCGCGCCGCTCGCCACCCCCTGCCTGTCCCTCGGTGCGGCGGGCAGGTACCTCCTCAGCGGAGTCCCCTTGCGAACGCCTGGGGGAAGGGGACGTCTCCGGGCACCTCCGGGTTAGCGTTTCTGCCGCTCTCATCGCCCTCCCGGTGCGGTGGAGGAAAGGATTTGCTCGCCCCGTTCCTCCTTGTCTTGCCGGTGGGATGTAGCCGTAAGGGGAGCTCCCTTAGGCGCTGGAGCGGGCTGAAGTGGGTTAAAGCGAGGAAGTTCTCACCGCTGTGGTTTCTGCGAGGAGCGAGGTCAGTGTACAGCACGAGAAAGGCGTCCCCTGCCCAACCGCCGTCGGTAAACAGGTGTGAGAACAGTTAGTATTGCTCTCTTGGCAAGTCCACATCTATCACAGTTGCTGGTTGAAGAAGGCTACAGCTGTGTATGTCACTCACGGGGAAGACAAGGATCCCATGTCGAGAGAGTTAATGATGAGAGGCTTGTGGGTGGAGGGCTAGTCATGTTCCTCCAGGACCAAAGAGGAGCAAGCACAGGTGGGTTGTTTGAACTAAACCTCTCCATTGACATCCCATCAAGGTGTCCCAGATCCATTCCCAAATCCCGTCTTTGTGGCACCTGCCCTTCTACACTTGCTGTAGCCTTTTACAAGCACTGGCTCATTTGTCACCATCAACAGTAATCTCAAAATTTCTGATTCAGTAGGTAACTCCTGCTTGTGAGACAACAACATTTCTTTAAAACACAAATCTTTATCAGATAGCCCATCTTTAGTTGATTGCTCTTCATGGCAGTTAATTGTCCTCAACTATATTGTGCAACAGATAAGTCTGCCATGGAGTTCTTTTGCTTAAAGAATTTGTCACTATTATGCTTTCCCCCTACACCTTTGGTAGCATTTCCATGGACATTGTGTAAAACTGTCACACTGAGGAAGTCAAAGCCAGAAAGACCTTCATTTATGTTCTAATATGCCAGACTAGACAGGTCAAAACCACTCTATTACATAGAAGATTTAAATGAATACTTTTTAATTTAATAGCTGTCTTGTATCATTTCAGGTTAGACATTCTCTTGGAACAACTGATGCATCAGATGGAGTAACCAATTTTCAATTACTTGCATGATAATAGTTGCCCTTGTAGAATTGTGTAGAACTAAGCTGCGTTGTTCTCATGTTGTAATCAATTTATAAGAAAAGAAGGGGGAAATTTTACAGCTCCTCAAAGACATGATGCCTGTGTTTCAGGAGACATGAAGCCTCCTGTTGTGCAGTTAGACATCTGCAAATGTTGCTTGTCAGTATTCTAAAGAGAACTTAGTCTGCTGCAGATACAAAAGGTTTTCCTGCTATGGAAGCACCACTTCACTGAAATGTAAAAACTTTTTTTTTTTTAATGTGGCACATGATCCTTGCTAGTGACTCTGTGATGTTAAATGCAAGCCCATAAGAAACTAATATTTACTCCTGTGGTGGTTCAGCCCCAAACAGTGGCTGAGCATGCTCACTCCAGGAGGAGAAAGAGACAGACCCTCTGTGGTTGGGATAAGGACAGTTTACTGACAAAATCACTGTGAAAGGGGAACAATAACAGCCTGTAGCAAATATCACTCGCACTGTGTTATAACATAGAGTATCTTACCAACCCAACAATAACAGAAAGTACTGCACTAACACAAGAACCAACCCAACACCCCAGCCACACTCGGACCAGCCCCTTTTATGGGGGTGTGATGTCAGGTGGAGTGGAAAACAGCTCCAACTCAGTTCACCTGTGCTGACTGCTTGGGGAGGTTAACTCTGGCATGGTCAGAACCAGGACACACCCCACACACTCCCTCTTTCTTATACTCTTAGCTGGAAGACATTTTACCACTGTAATTACGGATTGTATAAACCCATTATGATAAAGCAGTTTTTTTCTAGCTGGAATAGCAAAATGGTTTGTAATAGATTTCTTGGGCCACTTTAGTTTGGGGTGATAAATGGAATGTGCCATGCAGTATAAAAATCATTAAGTAGGATTTTGATGATCGTTGGGTAGCCATGTATTAGGAGGCAGGCTAAGGACTCATGATTTGAGGATTAGGATACAAGAATTTCTGTGTTAACCCATGTGGAAAACATTGTATCAACATTTAACTATGCTGCTGTTCTAGTCAGTCAAAACAAGCATGGCCAGCAGGTCAAAGGAGGTGAGTCTCCCCCTCTGCTCATCTCTCCTGAGACCCTACCTGCAGTACTGCATCCAGCTCTGGAGTCCTCAGTCCAAGAAAGACATGGAGCTGCTGGAGCAAGTTCAGTAGAGGGCTGCAAAGATGATCAGAGGGCTGGAGCACCTCTGCTGTGAAGGCAGGCTGAGAGAGTTGGGCTTGTTCAGCCTGGAGAAGAGAAGGCTCTGGGGAGATCTTATTGCATCTTTCTGGTACCTGAAGGGGCTGGCAGGAAAGCTGGAGAGGGACTGTTTATCAGGGAGTGTAGGGATAGGACAAGGGGGAAGGGGTTTAAACTGAAAGAGGGGAGATTTAAATGAGATACTAGGAAGAAATCCTTCCCTGCAAGGGTGGTGAGGCTGTGACACAGGCTGCCCAGGGAAGCTGTGGCTGCCCTTTGACCCCTGTCAGTGTTCAAGGCCAGGCTGGATGGGGCTTTGGGCACCCTGGGAGGGTGTCCCTGCCCATGGCAGGGAGTGGGAATTAGATGATCTTCGAGGTCCCTTCCAACCCAAGCCATTCTGTGGTTCCATAAAGATCAAATTCTGTTATCCTTGTCTTTCTCCTTGGATGCTGACTGACTAATCAAGCAAAGAAAAGCCCCACATTGATTCAGAAAGGGTCTGTGTTTGTGTGTGTGTGAGGTGTTTCTTTGTTTCCTCCCAATATTTACATGAAAAACAAAAAGTCTAATTCTTTTTTAAATGAAAATCAGACTTTGAAATAACCGACTGAACTATTAGGAGTTTCAGCTGTGACATTCTGTGTCCAAAGCGTTTAATTCTAGTATGTTGTTATTTAGATTTTATAAAGCTGATAATTAATTTCTCCCACATTATTGTTAATTTACTTTTATTTCATATGAAAATGGCTGTGCATTCTTTAAATAACTCCAGGCGTACAGAACATGATATATAAAATGAAAGATTTGCTTATTTATCTGGAATGTTTTTTTCCTTGGGTTGCATTGATTCTTAACTTGCCACCAGGGGGCAATAATTCCGTTTCCTAAATCTGATTTTTTAACGTCAATACATAACAGAACAGTAGTTTAATTAAATTTTTTGAGCAACTGTATGTGAAAGTCAAAACTTAAATTTCTTAGAAACACTTCGTGTGTGTAATTTAACGCCAATCACAATAATATTTTCATATTTTACTCTATGCTACTGAGGCATGTAGGGGTTTTTTTATTTTAAGTTGCTTTGAAAAAGTCTTTACTGGTAAACCTCATGCAGCACTGTGATGGTGCAAGGTTTGGATTTAATGCCAAGTATTTTTTTGTCTTTTCATGCTGTTGTAATATTTTAACATTTTTGAATGCCATTACTTTCCTAGTTTGTTTTTTGTGTTTGTTTGGGGTTTTTTTTACACTAATGTCTTATTAATATTTAATAGTCTATATATGTAATCCTTAATTTGGTAGTTATATCACCTGACAGATATGTTTATATGCTTATATGATAAGTATTTATTTTATTTATGTGCATAGTAGTTCCATAGTAGTTAATGTCAAGAGCTGTAAAATTTTGTATCATTCCCTTTAATGAAAATAGTCTTGTAACTAGATCTTCCATTAGGTATATATGTATTGTTGCAAAGATGATCTGGAGGAAATACCTTCCTGCAAAGGTGCAAAAGTAGAAAACCATGAAAGACAGAAATAGCTCTAAGTATCTGTTCAAACATAGAATCATAGTATCATCTATAGTGTTGTATATTGATATGTCTGTCTGTATAAGTTTTCTAGCCTCCCTAAAGTCCTCACCACTGCATAATGATTAGACATAAAAGTGTAGAACAATTCAATGTATCATTTTTATACTGAAACATATAATGATTTACATCTCTTTCTGGGAATAGTACAGTCTTTCTTGATGTTCTCAGCCTAACCTGACTGAAAAAAAATTGTTCCTGTATACATGGAGAATAGTCATCCATTAATTTAAGAATGCAAATCACTTATTTCTTCACTTTGTTGTGTGAGTATGAGGAAGAGCAAGTCAGTTCATCAGATATGAACAGCACTGTGCTACACAGCATCCTATTTTGTCATGCCCTGAACTGCACACCTGAAGTAAAATGAAAAGTCATGGGTGTGGTATCATGTTGGAGACATAGGTTTTAAGACATGATATAAACTGAAGCGCCTACTTTTTGAACCCGTAATCCAGAAAATAAATAACATCAATGGAAAAAGTACCTGCAGTACTGCATCCAGCTCTGGAGTCCCCAGTACAGGAAAGACATGGAGCTGTTGGAGCAAGTCCAGAGTAGGCCATGAAGGTGATTGGGGGCTGGAACACCTCTTCTGTGAAGACAGGCTGTGAGATTTGGGGCTTGTTCAGCCTGGAAAAGAGAAGGCTCCAGGGACGCTCAGTTATGGCCTACCAATACTTACAAGGGGCCTACAGAAAAGTGCGAGAGGGACTGTTCACCAGGGAGTGTAGTGATAGGACAAGGGGCAATGGCCTCAAGCTGGAAGAGGGTAGGTTTAGGTTAGATGTTAGGAAGAAATTCTGTGAGGGTGGTGAGGCCCTGGCACAGGCTGCCCAGAGAGGCTGTGGAAGCCCCATCCCTGGAATTGTCTCAGGCCAGGCTGGATGAGGCTTTGGGCAACCTGATTGAGCAAAGGTGTCCCTGCTCATGGGATCTTTGAGGTCCCTTCCACACCAAAGCATTCTGTGATTCTATGATTTCTGATAATTGAATGTAAATATCAGATGCATTTAATAAAGTTTAAGCAATTTGCCAAGAGCTGCACACTGTGCTGTGATACAGGCCTTGCTGCGGAGGAGAAGGTTGAAGAAGCTGCTTGATTGACTATGAAGCTGCTCACTGACTATGAGATTAGGTGAATCTCTATTATATTTTTTTCCTTAAGTCTTAATTTCTGGGCAAAAATATTGCAGTGATTACGACAGACTAAATAGACTAATTCCTTAATTTTGTTTCAGTCATTTAGGGTATCATTCTCAAGCTGGATCAAATCTGTGTTGTTTACACCAGTTACCTAGCTTGTCCTAGCACCGAATGAAGATAAAGCCAATGTTCTGATTCTTTTAAAATTGATTGAGAGTTTTACAAATATTGATTAATAGATTATTTTGATATGGCCAGTGTTGCTGTGGTGCTCGGACAGCTTTGTGAGATGATCCAGATAATGTGAGCAGTTGTGTCTCTGCTCTGTGAACCACCTTCTTCTGACCTTAAATGTGTCATGTCTCTTAATTGCTATATGAGGCCGACAGCAAGAATGAAACGTGGGCTAGGATATCTAAAGTTTTAAGATAATTTGTAATTATGACACCCTCATTGTGCCTGACTGTGGCAGTAGCAAGTAAGCAACAAGTAGGTAACTTGTTGCTTAATTTTCGGCAGTAAAACAGAGCTCATGAGGTAGGTGCCTGATACATTTTCGTACATCCCTGGAGCGTCAGGTGCCTCTCAAGGCCTCCAGAGGGAGACCCTGTCCACTTAACTGAAGTATTTAACCTTAAACAGACAGGATCTTTTAGAAATCTTAAGCATCACCTACCTCTCTCCATAGTCTCTGTAACAAACATAAACATTTTATAAGGACTAGTTTATTGTATGTCCAAAATCAATTCCTTAAGAAGAAATATGCTGGCTGGCTGTAATTGTAAGAGATTTTTGTAAGCCAAGTACTGGTCACCTGAAGGTGCTAACTGCTAAAAGTGGAAAAAGACCACATTTATCATTCAAGCTGAAAAGTCAGAAGACTTGTGCCTGTGTTTTCCATGCTTTTAAAGGGGATTATTTCATAGCTCATAATCTTTAAAAATACTGCTGGTTACGTTTTTCCTTTCATTCACTATTACATCATTAGATTACACTGGTATTTAAGCCTGGCTCTGCAGAGGAAAAGTATGGAATCTTCTTTTTAAAAAGCTATTTAGAACAAGGATCAAGAAACAAAGAGCAAAAACAATAGGTAAGCTGGATTTGGGAGACGACTAGCAATCCAGGGCACTTTTCTTTAATCTGTATAGATCTTTTAAACTAATCTCCAAGTGTCAGGCTTTGGCTACTGTGACTAGATTTCTTTTGCACACAGATAAACCCTCAAAGTTTATAGTTTCTCGGCAAGACTTCCACTTTGCTTTCGTATCCCTGGCCTGCCCCGTGCATCTTCTGGGTTAGAAATTCTCTCTTTTTTTTCGTCTCCTAAGGCTGCTGAAATTTTCTGCGCTGTAGACCCTAGAGCCAAATAAGGCATGTCTAGTTGGGAAGATACCATATTCAGTGGGAAGCAGGGGTGAGGATGCATGAGACCGGGGAGGAAAAGGCAGGGGGGAAGGGTGAGCGGGTGGTATTCTTGACCTTAGGTAGCTGGTGCTGAGAGGTAGCGTATTGTGTTAAAGCACAGACAGGACTAGAGCTTGTGGATGGGAAGGAGGGAGGAGGAAGCTGGGACAGCGAGGGGGGAGGAGGAGAGAGCAGCATCTCTATCTTTCTTTTCAGACCACGCTGCTAAACAGAGAGGGGAGGCTTATGCTTCCCTAATATCCATCACTCCCTGCTTCCAACGTGGTCACAGACAGAGCAACAAAGAGGGTCTCAGAGGTAAGATCCTTGCAACTTGTAAAGCTGTAGCATCTGCCAAAATAAGGAGAAGCAGCAGCAACAATACAGCGAAAAGATTATCAGCACCTGGGAAGGCTCAGAGACTGCAGGGGGGTAACTGGAAGCTCAGGTCCCCCGAAGGCTAAGGAAGTGTTAGCAGCAGCAAGCGACGAGAGCGGAGTAAGAGGGGAGCGGATCAGGTCCGAAGGGATCAGGATACCAGCTAAGGACATTCAGCAGTGGACAGTTTGTGTCCCAACTGCCTGTGTAGGAAGGGGAGAGGATAGGGTAGAACTATGAAGGCAAATGCTCTCATACCTGAAATATGTGGCTAAAAAAGGTTTAACAAAATGTATGTGTAGTTCTGAAGTGAACAAAAAAATCATTAATTTGTGCATGTCTGAAGAAGATATAAATGAAAAGCTAAATTTTGCATATTGTTTTCATTTTTTAACATGAAATTTAATTTTAGGACAATGTTTCAGTTCAGAAATGCATTTAAGAAGAAGGAGGACAAAAAGCCAAACACCGAAATGATTTTATTTTTTAGCCAAACAAAATGGGCTATTTGACAATAATATTTGAAAATATTTGCAATAACAAAAATAAGCATGCTGTTTGACGTAAGAAACACTGTTCAATTTCAGTAGGAAAAAACCCCATAATTTTGTACTGGACTGAAATTAAAATTATAATTATGTTTGATTCACTCAGCATAAAAAATCAGCGATTTGCTTAGGTGTCTTTATAAAGTGAATTGTTTAGTTTTAGTTGTGGATCCAGGAAGCTTAGATGGAGGCAGTATAGCATCTACAGCTTTGAGAAACTGATGCTTGCTTTTTCCTTGTGCTTTGTCTCATTTACTTTACTTTTTGAAGTATGAGCTACTTTTGTTTTCATCTAACACCTCATACATCCTTCTGAAAATTCTTAGCTAATAACAGCAGTAAAAACAGTGTTTGCAATTAAACATGTTGAATCATCTACACAGAAAATTATCAGTTGCTTATATGAATAAAGCAAGACTCAGGATTTTTTTTTTTCCACTATGAAACATAGAATCAGTCTTCAAAGGTGGACATTCTAGAATATTTGTACTTAATTGGAAGTTTCTGTGTTTTCATCTCCACACTAGGTAACTAAAATAGCTGTAGTGACTTTGATTTGGAATGAGGAAGTTAGAGCTACCATTCTCTGCTGCCTTGAGGAACCTGGAGGTGGTGGATCTGATTTTGATTTGCTTTTGCATCTGTAAATTTACTGGTACAAGTGTACATGGAATCAGCCTCAGGTTCTTTACTTGTCTGCTTCATCATTGCCTCATTTTTCTTATAAAAGAGAAGCCACATCACAACAATGGGCTTTTATTTGAGCTGTTTTTACAGTGATGTTAATTGCTATTTCAGGGCTTATAGTTCTGTTATTATTTTTAAACAATAAATAACAGTCTGACTTTGGTCACCTTATCACAGCTACCTTGTGGTAGTTGTCAGCACTAGCTTTGAAATAAACTTCAGTCAGAAAAGAATCAAGATTTTTATTAAAAAAGAAAAAACAAAATAACTTATTTTCTTGTCAGCCTACCCCCTTGGTTGCACAATTTGTTTTGTTTTTAATCTATCTTTTGTTTGCTAAGTGCAGGAATGCTTGACACATTTTTGAAACCTCCTATTCTGGCTTGTCCTTAATATACATCTGTTCAATAAAACCTCAAATAAACTGAGGTCTTAAAAGTAATCTCTTGTTTCTTTAGAAAAAGTAAACTTACTACATATAAAATGGATTTTTTTTTTTTTGGTAATTTGATTTTCTGTGGCAGTTTTGATTTTCTGTTGCTTCTGCTAAAGAAATGAAATGTTCTCACTTTAGAAAGGCTTAACTGTGTTATGTGAATTAAAAATAATAACAAAACAAGCCTAACACGGATCTTCTACTGCAGGTAAATTTCATTTGAAGCTGACATTCTTTCTTACTTAACAATAGTTAGCTATTGTTCTCTTAAAACAACCTTGTATGAACTGTATTGTTCTTGAAGCTTGTATAGGCTGGATGCAAAGCTCCCTGAAGTCAGGAAGAGACATTCCATTGACTTCAAATGGTTTTGGATCAGGCCTGTCACATGAGATTAGCTCCTGACAGAAGGAAGATCTTATAAGCACAGGCACAGAACAGAATGATTCAGGGATGGAATTTCACTTATGTCATGATCAGGTTTTCTTGGTGAATATCTGTTAGGAACCATGTTTTTGATGCAAGGCTTCATCTCTTTTGGGTCAAAAATGGCTGTATTCTTTGGTGTTGTATCTAGTTTTGAAGAAATTTTCTGCCAATTGAAGTCTCAGATTATTGCCTATTTATGTCTATATGTAAAGGCTTTGTTAAGGGAGCCTGTCTTTGGATATGACAATTCAGAATCTCTTAGAGGAGATTTTACAACCTCAACAACACTATGCATACTATGCACAAAGTAAAGGAAAGAGCCTTCTAACATGAAATAGCAAGTTAAAAGCGATTGTTTGAATTCTGTTTTTCTTATTAAACTGAAAGACCATGTTCTATGTAGGAAGCTAATGGCTTCCCTAGTTTATCTTATAAAAAAACCCACCACCTGCCCCCCAGAACCCAAAAGAGATTGCTCTACAAGTTGTGAAAAGAGACAATCAGTTTGACATTTGCAGTTTTTCTGCATTTGAAATGTATACAACTTACACAATGTAAAAGTAACCATGAGAAAACCAGTATAATTTTGTGTAACAGAATAAAACAGAAGCATTCTACTCATTATGTACAGCCAGATTTGGATTAGGGAGTTGGAAACTTTCAAAGGTGATTCTTGTTAATAAATGAAAGTGTCAGAGTCCTAAACACTGTGGTTATGCTAGGCATAATTATCTTTAGGGGAAAAATTGCCTTTGGTTCTTATTGATTGTGGCTCTTCTAATGAATACAAAGTCTGCACAGCAAATGATAAGTGATCTGTCACTCCTTTTTTCACCCTCATTCAAAATAAAGCATTTACTCTAAACTGAGATTAGGCATAACCATGGGTTTATTTCATGTAAATAAAAGCTACATGAAGGGGCGTAAAAGGCTAGTGTAACTAACCACCCCCAAAATCTACACACGAACATCTGTACTTACATAAAAACATGACTGCATTCAGGAATTGCACACATGCACAGGGAAAGCAGTGCATCCTTAACTACAGCTGAAAATACTGTGCTCTTTTCCACCTGGAATGATTCAGTTATTCTGTGAATCTGACTAACTCTTAAAAACTCTTGCAGATACTGTTATTTACTGAGGAAATTTAAATGTCACAATCTTTTTGTAGACATTTGTAGCTGCTCCTTTATAACTACACCTAAGGATTCCAAAGAAAATTGGTTTGATCTTTCAATTTGCCTTTCTTTAGCATTATCCATGTGTTGCCTTTCATGATTGAATGTTCTTGTGAGGAATAAAGGAAGTCTAAGAAGTAATGTAGCCACTGGTGTATTTCTGAAGAAACAGTAAAAGAAAATTGCCATTTAGACATTGTGTATCTTAGAAAAAATTGCTGTAAAAGATAAATACTGTCTGTTATATATGAAGAAAATAGCCCTTTTTCTAGCTAAACAGCATAGCAGTCCTTTGTGTACTAAAACAATCTGTTGGAGATATATTTTATGCAATTATGAAGTAGATATATACTTGCTACAATTTTTTTTCTTTTATTAACATCACAGTCATAAAAATAAGCAGTACTGACAAAGAATTGGACCAAAGATGCATTTATAGTTATGATAATTCATCCTGATTCTTAGCTTATTGACTCATTTTAACATTTTGTGGTGTTTTAAATGATTGCCTGCAAAATAATCCTTGTTTTCAGCTTAGTTGTTTTAGTTTTATGGGATATTTAGGAAAGTATAGGGCTAGGCTTTCTGTCTTTATAAGCAGAGAATACACAGATTTCATCTCATGGGGACAAGAAATTTTTATTTCCACAACATTTCTTTTACAAGGGCATCTAGTGATAGGACAAGGGGTAATGGTCTTAAGATCAAGGAGGGTGGATATAGATGAGACATTAGGAAGAAATCCTTCCCTTTGAGGGTGGTGAGGCCCTGGCACTGGCTGCCCAGAGAAGCTGTGGCTGCCCCCTCCCTGACAGTGTTCAAGGTCAGGCTGGATGGGGTTTTGGGCAAGCTGGGCTAGTGAGCGTGTCCCTGCCCATGGCAGAAGGGGGAACTAGATGTCCCTTGAGGTCTTTTCTGAGCCAAACCAGTTTGTGATTCTATGATGTAAAATAGAAATAATGGTCTGATCCTGTCCTGTGAAATTCTAGGGTCATTATACAGTGCTTTGAAATTATAAGCTGGTTTCTAATTATGACTAAACTTCTAGTATGATTTCATCATGCAGGCCCTCATCTACAAGCTATGTGTATTAACTGCAGGAGGACTTGAATGAGTATATAGACAGGTTTAAAAGTGCTAGTTTTGTTTCTATCAATTAGAAGTTTACTGCATTAAAAAAGGGAAGTATAGGCTTTTCTGATTCTGGTCCACATTTTCACCTGTTTTCAAAATCACTGTACTCTCTTAGTTTCTGAATGAACTAGAGATTAAAGCAATGAAGTAATACCCATATACAGAGTGCTCAAACCATATGCATAGAGTGGTGGATAAATCCATAGACTTCACTGAATGTTACAATACCAGTAGTGAAAATATTTGTGAACACAAAAATGATTTAGAAGTTGCTGAAAAGTTGTAAAGATTGTTTCATCCTAATCTGACAGCTAGTTGCATTATTTTAAAGTAAACATTTGTGACTGACTTGACTGCAATCGAAAGGATGCTGTAGTTAAGTGAGGGATCCAGATCTCAGTGGCATTCTTGTATAGATGGAGCTATAAAAGGTTTGGGCCTTCATTGTTCCAAACCCATGAATCAGTGTACTGTGGGGATACACATAGACATATGTAAATAGGGCTCAATCTTTCCTTCAGTCTGTGAAAAAGTCACTTGTACTTTCCACTTCAGGAGGAAATGCATCTAGATGCTAGCCAGTTCAGACTTGCTAGACTATATCTGACTTTGATGACTGATTTCCAGTTTTATCATTTTATTCAATTAAAAATCTTCTGTCAACAAGTATATATGTTGCCATATACTTTGTTTTCCCCCTCGTTCTGCTATATTCCCATATTTTTTATCATTTGTCATCTTTTGTGTAAAGGAGAGCATAGCAGTCACATCAGTAGCAATTATGTCTTTTGCTCAGAAGATTCTTGAAAGAAGAGTGCCTGAAAAGAAAGTAGATAAGCCAAGTCTCGCCCTCTCAGTATAAGACAAACATTTGCCTTAATATCCAGCCCCTCGGCTACGATGGAAGCATCTTACACACTTACTTATGTCCTGTTTTGAAGTTCACGTGATATTGGAAAAGCAGGAGAAGAATCTCAGTGATGTACTGTAGTACTCTGCCTCACAGTGGGGTCCCCATTTGAAAGACCATTTAGAAGGAATATTTCCTAGGCAGTGGCATTAGTCCAATCCTGTATGAGTGATACATGACCCAGCATGGTGGGAGCCATGAGATATCGACCAGACCTAATTACGCTGGAGGGTGGCTGAGCAAAAAGCAGCATATAGTGTGCATTCTCTATTTAGAAGAGCTTACAAGGATCTGTAAAAAGGCCTTTAAATTCTGTGGAGCAAATCTGCATACAGGATCAGAGACAGTGTTTGGAAAACTCTGGACTTGCACTGATGCTGCAGTCCATTCTCTATGGGCACGTAAGCTTCCATATTGTGAAATGAGGGTGCAGCTCTATAAGGAGAACTTGCCGTAGTTTTGTTATTGTTAATGGATCATTGTGTCTGTTGTGTAATCTGAGTGTATCAGAATGTGTTTCCTCTTGCTATTTAAAGGATTGTTTAGAAAGTTAATTGTATTAATTAGTTGAAAATCCATTTTTGTCTAAGATGCTTGTCTAGGTTTTTGCTCAGATTGAGAAAAGAAGTTCTAAGTATCCAGCTCTCAGGGTGGTAAGGTCAATCTCCTTACATTAGGAGAGTCATAAAATCACCAAGAAGTTTACAGTGTGAAGTTTAATATTGGTAAATCTTTTAATTCTTTCCATTGAGGAGGATGCTATGTGCTGTTGCTCCAGGTCAGAGAGCACAGCAATGCATGGGTACTGACAGCTTTGAACAGCTGAGCTCTGAACTACTGATTAGATCCTTCTGACTGAGTTTTGGTACCAGGCCTCAGAATACTTCAATAAATCTTGGGTGTTGCTCTGCAGCCATACGTGGCAGGTTCAGATTACTGGTAGATTCCCAGACACTAATCTGTGATGTTAGGAGAAACTGATAGCAGACTCTGAAAGTCAATTTCTTTTTATGTAATATTTGGGGGAGTTATCATACTGTACTTTTTCTTGCTTATGGATCTCTTTAGAGGAAACCTGGATACAGGAAAAAAGCAATGTAGTAGAGCATCTCATATTGCTGTGTTGCTTTTGAAAAGTTTCAGTGAGATTCTTTTTCTAGATGAAATAGAAATTGTCCTATAATGTTACTGTATCTTTGACCACCTTTGAACAGTCAGCTGTAAATTTCATAGCATTGTAACTTAGCAAAAGCATCTAGTCACTTGTGCCTAAAACATCAATAAAATTAACAAAAACATGAAACAAGTGAAATTTTAACAACATTTTTAGAGTATCTTCCCTTTGCCTATGCCAGCTCCCTGATGAACATAAGTACCAATATGCTGCTAAAATTCACTTGAACCATAGACTATTTCTTTTACAGACAGTACATGTATGAACTGAACAGACAATATACGTTATGGATATATGTGTAAATTACCATGGCTTAGCTGCATGCTTGATCAGCTGCTCTGTCATAGTCCATGACTAAAAGCTTTTGTCGGTGAGGCTTTAACAAAGAACTAAGAGATTTTGGGTTACTTTGCACCAAAACTTCACCAGCCTTACAAACTGTGTTCCCAACCTTGTGCCCCACATTTCTTTGATTCCTCTGCCCTTTCCTTTCTCTTCCATCAAATCTTATTTTTTTCTCCATATACTATCATATATAACTTCATTTTGGTACATTTCCTGGTATAATTCTTGATGTGCAGAGAGAGTGAAGGGGGGTGTTGAAAGGCATGCTATTAATTTCATGTACTCATCTACAATCAATCTTTACCATGGCAATCCTACATCTTCCAACGTAAGAGTCACATATGGAGGTTTAATACAAAAAGGGTTCCTGCTCAGAAAAAAATAATAGGAGGAGCAACTAGGAAAACACACTGTGTTCCTGTTTTCTGGGAGGATGTGTTTAGCACTGGTGGCTGAATAGGAGAGAAGTACCATCAGCTTTTCCTCGGGATTATTAAACAGGTGGTGGGTTTGCAGATGCCAAACCTGGTCTTATTTATACCAGTTCAGATAGCTGTGTTGATGGCACTCTTGGTTAATGGACCTGCTAGTGGATCTATCTTTGGCTCCACCCCGATTATTCTTTTTTCTGTTCTATGCCTGCCATATATATTTTATAGCTTAATTCATGTGTGTTTTGTGTGATCTAGAATATTGCTTCATCTGGTTAATTTTGTGGTTGGTTGTTCATCTGAGAAATCAAGCTGTAACATCACTATCCACACGGACACTTTTTGTATGGATGCCATATCTATCTAATGGGCTGCCTTCCCATGTGGAGAAGGCAATGATCCCATGTACTGTATATATCAAATTAGATACGTGTTTTTATTGACAGTCTGGCTGATTAGTTAAAGTGCATAGAAAATGATAGTATTCTCCAGCTATAACACAAGTTTTCTACTGAATTTAACACTGCAATATTTTTAAAAAAGATGTGCTTATTAAAAAGCTAGATAATGATTTTGTAATCCCATTGGTTATTTCTGCATTTTTAGCATTTCATTTTTACTGTGCTTTAAAGGGTCCCTATAATCTCAAAAGTTCAGTTTACCTTTTTCAATTTCACATGAATTAAAATACTGACATTTGTTAAATCAGGCAGTGACTGTGTGTAGTTTTCTAAAGATGTAAGTGTATGTCTTTGTGTGTGTGTGTGTCTTGTTTTGGTTTATGCAGTGAAGGTTCCTGATGCATTCTGATGTTCACTGTGTGGTGTTGTCTCTTGGGTTCTATTTTACAGTACTTCAGCAATTTCCCTCCAAGGCAAAATTTAAGTGTGGCTCTGGAGCTAATTCACTTCAAAAGCTGCTCCCACTAGGCAATATGGATGACACAACTACTTAGGACTTTTTTAATCCCACACAATGTTCTACTGCTATTTAAGTAGGTCTCTTACCCTGTGTATAAAGTGATGCAACATCCTGGTTTGTGTATCACGTGCTTTTAATTCCATGCCAAAAAATGGTGCTCTAATAAAAGTTGCACTACAGCCTGGCTAATAATTGAATTAAAATGACTAGGGGAAAAAGACAATACTATGTCAGGGCTACTGAGATGCAACAGAATCCCACTTTGGCCAAGCATCAAATGATGTGAATATGATCCTGCAGTGTGAACACTAGCGATTCTCCATCCCTTGACATAAAGGCCAGGCATCTTTTCCTGGGTCGGATGCTTTTAGCAGTAGAGATGCAAGGTAATGTTGACAGGCAAATCTGGATGTGAAGAAATGTGTAGGACGGCAGCAAGAGAGCAAAACTTTATGGTTGGCACTATCCCCATTTTAAATTAGCTGTACTGTCTCACAGGCCTTCACTGCTAGGTGGCATTGCTTTTGTATGTAATTTGGTTTCTCTGGCAATGCATTCACTTTCTAAAAAAAAATAAAGGGCTATCTTGGCTTCAAGCTAATTCTTATCAAGAGTTGGAGTGATCCTTTTAAACTTTGCAAATGAGGTCTTAAGCTACATGGAAAGTTTACCTGAGGTTTGTTGGTTTGTTTGGGTTTTTTTCCCCACTGTGTGCTTCTGTGCATACAGGATGCAATACATTTTTCCTCTTACGGTGCATCTTTTGATATACCCCATCAGAAAGTACTTACACAATTGTGTTAGGTTATGTGATGAGATTCTTGCAACTCCTAATGAAGTTCACATGATGGAGAAAGAATAGTCTGACAAATAGCAGGATGCAAAGAAATAATCTATTGAATCTTAGATCTTCTGCCTACATCAGAATTAAGTGTACCAGCAGCCATAGAATTTCCCTACACTCAATGCTGTGTATAAAAGCATGCACATGAAAATCTGGTTAAGGCTTTATTCACATGTCCTCTTCCAACTGCAGCTGTATGGGCTAAGATTACTGTCCCTGGTACGTCATTATTGCACTTCTGTCAGAGGTTATCACAGGTGACTCTGCCAGCTGAGCTGCTCCTGTACATGGTTTCTGATCTGTTTTGCTTGAAAAGAATGGGGGTGGTGAAGATCTATTATTTTATTTTATTTTTTTTTACTGAAGATGTTCAGTGATTGTTTGCAGGTGCAACTATGAGGGTAAAACTGGCAGGGCAATAATGTCCAACTTCAGAGCAATAATGAGCCTTTATAGAAGTGATTGTGATCTTTGCAGTGGACTCTCCCAGAACTGGAAGATTGGTTGGTAGCCTTACGTGCATCAAATTTGTGCCACCGATCTTTAGTCTTTTCATGTTGTTATACAGCTATGACCTCAGGTTCATACCTATGATGCTTGTTTAGGTGTAGTTTGTTATCTACAGTCAGATGTCAGCTAAATGAAAATATTTACAGACTTGTGGTTCAGTAGAACAGTTTTTACTGTGGTTAAAATTTCTCTGTTTTACATTCATGATATAGCTGCTCAGAGGGCTCTCTACTGATTCAGAGTCAAATTCCATGTCTAAAGACATGCAATGTATTTTTAAAATAACAAATCACTGAGCAAAAATACCCAAGCTCTGGTTTAACTCAAAACCTACCAAAACTAATAAGATCAATTCTAACAGCCATTGTTTGGCTATCTTTAGCATTTTGTCCAAGAA
The DNA here is from genome assembly GCA_020800305.1 of Porphyrio hochstetteri. Classification (NCBI taxonomy): domain Eukaryota; kingdom Metazoa; phylum Chordata; class Aves; order Gruiformes; family Rallidae; genus Porphyrio; species Porphyrio hochstetteri. The sequence continues at coordinate 110,858,341 of CM036907.1, forward strand.
TTTTTTGAACTCCCAAACTTATAGAAACCCCCACTATTTGCTGCTATATGCCTTATTTTTTTAATCTTAATAAATTTATTCAGGGGAGCAGAGAGTTTCTAAAGGTGATTCCTTCTAATCACACTTCATTCCTTTTATGAATTCAGTTTTGCTCTTTTTTGATAGACATCTACATCAAAGTAAATAAATGTTGACTGAACTGAGTAGATTATATAAGTAACTTAGAACTGGCTTTAAAGCAAGCAGTATAAATCCCATTGTAAGTGATGAATAGTTTGATTTTTAAAGTGTTGTCATGTATGCTTTCTTTAGCTATTGCTTTATCACTGATACGTCATCGACTTATAAATTAGAAGGAATATTGTGAATGTAGAAAGAATTGTATCAGTGCCAGTTTGAATAAAACGCAAAACAGCTTTCCACTTCGGCATAGAGTTTAAAATTAAAGTTAGTTTAGAAGAGTGGGGACTTCGCCCTCGTTCCCAGCAATAAAACTTCATGGCAAGATGATAATTTAGCAGTTTATTACAAAAGTTGTTGTCCAAAGCACAAGAGACTGAATATAGACACTACTTTGGGCTCGAATTTTGTACCTAAGCTTGTCTTCTTTGAGTCATTACTTACATATGTGATTTCATTTACATGTCTATAATGGGCTTCCCATAATAATGAAAGAGAGAATGGTGTTTCTCTAGGTGTTTCCCTGGCTGAACTTGTGCAGAAAATGTTGCTTAAATGCTGCAGGGAATGTATTGTGGTGTTAATGATGTTAGGGAACTCTCAGTGTCTGGGCTAAGATGTGTATTATTTCTTTTTGATCATTTTGTTCAATTTTAATCCCCCAGAAAGACGGGAAAATGAAACTGCTTGATTAAAAGCAACTATCTCTGATAGTTTTGTGGAAAATATTTTCTCTAAATATTCTGGAAGACAATGGGGAAATGATCCAATTATGAATCATACTGTGTATATATAAAGATTTTCAAACTCTTAAAATTACATTTCTTTAAAAAATATGGACAAATGTGTAGAAATTGATATCAGTCCTTAAATGACAGCATGCAAAACATCTAAAATGTGTACATTTATTGAGTGAAATTACATTAGCAAGCTCATATATCTACATGTTAAACCTGGAATTCTTCAAGGCACTGATGAGGCAGAAATACTGTGGGTATGGGTACACAATGCAGCATCATCAGTAAGCTTTAGACTGAGTGGTTTGTGAAAGTTGATGTTTGAGAATGGTTTCAAAACCAGAAAATGGACAGGTTTTTCCTCATTGATGCTTTTCCTTCTGCTCTTTTTGTAAAATCTTCTTAGTGTTCCTACTGGTACACTGGGATGCAAAGCAATTATCAAAAGCAAAAGAAATCCTTAGTTTATTGGATAAATTTGGAAAGAATTTTTGACATGGCTGACCATCCTTCAAATAAGATCTTTGTGTCAGAGTGCAGAGGTCAGGGTATAGAAGCCTTGGGATATCAAAAGGTGGTGAGAAGAATGGCTGGGATTTCCAGCAGCCTAAGAGTGCTCTTTTGTCTCTAGTGGTCAGTTGTTGAGGATGATGCCTGTGGACATCAAAGAAATGTCTAAACAGTGTTATCTAGGCCTGTCCTTTGCCCCCTGCCATGTAATGGGCCTCTTTTCAGGAAAACATTGGGAAAGCTGAGAAAGTGAGTTGTCCTAGGCTAGTGCTATTAATTCAGCAAGAAAGCAGATCAAATAACATTTGCACTAACCAGTAAAACAATCTGTTAGTTTCTAAAAATGCAGACTAGCCAAGTCTATAAGTTGTACATTGCACATCTAAGAATCAATTTTAATGGTTTTTCATAATGTGTACATTATGATACCTTACTTTCTAAAACATTCCTTTTCTGCCTGCTTTGACATACACTGGAAAACTGTGCTGGGAAAACAAAACCAAACCCTCAGCTTTCTTTAACACCTGTAAAGAAGTTGGTATGGGTTGTATATGCTGAAATACTTTTAAAGTTTGGGGGGAAAAAAAAGAGCTGATATTCGATATTTGATGCAATTGATGCTTAAAACTCCGACTTTGATGTCTGTAAGAATTCTGCCATAATTTTCAAGATGGATTCCTTTCCTCATCAACAAATAGAAGTCACAGTATCAAAACAAAGCCTTTACTTAATACATTTCAGCTCCTGTGTTGCCTATTCACCGTTTGTACAATGCTGAAGGAATAACTATTGCTAGCTGGTTTTGTGTTAAATGCAGTAAAAAAATCTACTCTGAAGATACTATGAGAAAAGAAGTCTGAGTATTTCCTATCATTGCCCGTGTGCAAAAGCAAAATATACTGTTTTCTCCTTTTCATTTTGCATTTCTTTTTAGAAATCAGCATTATTTGAATCCCCACTTTGGCAAAGAGATATTATAAGTCTTAGTGGTGAACAACCAGGGTGACAGTCTGAGGCCCTAGCCACGTGAGTGCTCATTTAGCCTAAGATAGGTAGCAACAGAGAGGAAGTCAGACTAGAAATGGGCCTTTGCTTGTGACTCCTGTGAATCTAACTCTGAGTTCTTTTTGGTGATCCAGAACCAGTGACAGTGCCTATGTCATTGTGCAGTGTCACTATTGTTCTTGAACTATGTAGACACAATGTACAAAATATTCTTTGCAGGTTTGAGGGTGAAGTAGTTTCTGACTATGGATCAGCCTCTAGGAATATTTAATAAAACCAGCTTTTAGGATTCACTGCTGTCCAAATTTTGCTAAGAGTATATTATTCATTGGAATATACTTGAAATCTTTTCTAATAAATTAGGCCACACTGACATACATAATTGCATTATTGTAATAAGAAAAATATATTAACTCAATATTAGAATCTTAAGCCAAATGATAGAGTAAGTATTAAAAATAAAACAAACCTGTGGTTGAATCAACGACACTTTCATACAAAAAGGAAATTGGAGCTGGGATTTATCAGCACGTAGTTATGTGTTATCTTTAAAAATGTAAGTGCAATGTGTTTTCAAAAGTCTGAAATTGAGTTTATAATGAGAATGTGTTTCTCAACCATATTTCATTTTATCCTAAGTTAGGATTGAAGAGAAAACTTTCATATAAATGCATGAGTTACCATTATACATGTTCTTCTAGATAAAGTTATCACTGTTGCTAAACTAAACTTAATAACAAGTAACAGATGTGCTGGGATAATTATTATTTATTTGGATAGATATTGCACTTTAAAACTGGTATGTCGGGCTGCTAGATGACTCACTGTTACTTACCTTCCTATATCCACACCTAGTTAGGATGAAGCACTACACATTTGCTAGCATGCCTGAGTGACCCCAGAGACACTAGATGGTTTTCATTGCTACTCTGTAAGTCCAAAGTAAATGTTTCTCACTTTCAGAGTATGGATGTTGAACATTGATACTGCAGTTTGTGTATTCCATAGTTAATATATTTTGCAATACATAATATAATATTACTTTTAGAAAAACATGGAGAACAAAGTATTACATATCTTATGACATTTTATGTTTTTTTCTTATTACACCTGCATTGTTTTTCTTGTCATAGTTGCACCCTAATTTTGCAAACATTTTCAGTGAGTGAAGAAGGACAAAGGCCACACAAAAGGGGAGTGTTTACAGAAGTGAGTTCCTGAGCCTGTAGTTAATTTTTTATCCTATGGCCAGATAGATGAATCTAAATTTTTATCAGAAGTGATATGTGACTATGAGTGTCATATTTCAGCAGTGGCTTGGATAATATACATAGCTAACTAATAGGTCAGTGCTGTTTGTCAGCCAGATTTATAGGTTAGGACAAGAAGATGGAAGTCAAAGAAACAAGAGAAAAATTTCTCTTATAAATATTTCCAGACCGTCTTTTAAGTTTACAGAATTGATTCTTTATGTTGTCTCTAATGGGCATTCATGCAGAACTTTCTCATATAAATTCATAAACAGTCTTTCTCTCCCCACTGCCATTTGAAAATGTATTTTAAAAAGATGGATTTCCTATATAATACTCCTGATTATGGCCATCATCACTTTGGCAGTTTCTGCTGCTGGCCACTCACTGCAATTGCTCAGCCCCACCACGTAGGTGGCATATGCATTCATGTGGTTATATGGTGAAATAGTTTAAGGGACTGATCTGGCTGAAAATCAATTTAGAAAAGCAAGTAATAGGTTTGGGGTTTTTTTTCAGCTAGGTTATGCTCTAATCCCACTTAACATGTCCCTCTATGAATACCCGTGCCTAAACAAAATAAGACATCAATGTGTAGCTTGGGTCGTCTCAGAAAGGAATGGTACTCACTTCACAGACTGGAAAAAAGTGCCAAAAAAATTATTCAGGCTCTGCACTCTGCAGAATGGATTTTCGCTACCAACACCTACTTATACATGTTTGCAAATGTTCACATCTGAAGTAAGAAGCGCAAATTTGAAATGCTTAGAAGCACAGAAGTTGCCTTTTCCACATCAAGATGGGCTGGCCTGTCTCTGGTATTTCTGTGTATCTGCTGAAGAACACAATGATGTTTAAAAAAATAAATTTTTAAGTACTGGTCTTCATTCTACAGCATTCAGTCTAGAGAAGCCTAATTAGAAGAGCTGCTGAAAAAGTCATTATAACTTTTGTAAAGGCAAGTCAGACATTGTAGATTTCTATCTCTAATTGCAGAGTAGAATTAATGAGCTAGTAATTAGGTGTTAGATAGCGTCTAGTATTACAAAACCCCTGAAAAATAAAATATGTGCCAACTAAATATCCATGCATAGTGATGTGATCTCAATGAACTGTTCTTCCTCAGGAGAGAGGTTTTTGAAGTTGTTAGGTCAAAACTCAGTGGCAGGCAAGTAAAAAATTAATAATTATTAAGAAGAGAATAAAGAAAAAAGAAAACAATATTTTACCACTGTAGATATCTGCTGTCTAACCATATCTTGATTAATGTGTGCAGTTCTGATCTTAGAGTAGAGCCAGAGGACTCCAGGAATGGAGACAAAGATGACTGGAGCTGTTAGGAGTTTCTGTAGGAAAGACTGGATGGGCAAGAGTTCTTCAATTTTGGGAAGCACAGGAGGAGGGTGTAGAAATTATAGAAAGTAATTAAGATAATAAATTGTACTGGGCATACTTATTCACTATCTTTCTTAATAAAATAATTAGGGCAAGCACTGAAATTATAATGCAACAAATCCGAAATGAAGGAACTGCTTGGTTTATTATATCTTCTTTTCTGGTTTTTATGTTTGACTGCCCGTGCTTCTCTAGAACTTTTCTTATGCATATGCTCATTTTCATCATGAGAGAATGGTTCAAATCTCTACTCTGAACTATGTCACACATAAAAAATGGATGTGTTTTATATGGTGCAATTGGAAAAAGTAGTAAAGTTTGAATTTTACAATAATTTCTGAAAAAACAGTCTTCTAAGGTCTTAAACGATTAAGTTTTTGGCCTAATAGTCTTAGAGAAGCAAGTTATGATTGTGGGTAACTTGAGATATATTAAAGTTTCAGATCTTAAAGTTTTGTCCCAAACTTATTAGAAAGAGTGAGATGGGAAACCTGTTACATGCCATGGGAGAGTATGCAGGAATTTGAGTAATCACAAAATAAGTTAATAATAAAAGCTGCTGTATAATACAGGTTTTATGCTTGGAGTTGCAACCTAAATTCAGATTAAATATTGTAGTAAATTGTATCAGCTCCCCTGCAAAACAGGTCCTTACCTTTAATTACTGTATTTTAAAATGAGATGCGTTATTACTTATCTGGTTAGATGCTTGAAATAATTTTAATCATAGAATCACAGAATGGCTTGGGTTGGAAGGAACCTCAAAGCCCATCTAGTTCCCACCCCCTGCCATGGTCAGGGACACCCTCACTAGCCCAGCTTGCCCAAAACCCCATTCAACCTGGTCTGGGACACTGCCAGGGAGGGGGCAGCCACAGCTTCTCTGGGCAGCCTGTGCCAGGGCCTCACCACCCTCACAGGGAAGGATTTCTTCCTAATGTCTGATCTGTATCTGCCCTCCTTCATCTTAAGACCATTACTCCATGTCCTATCACTAGATGCCTTTGTAAATAGTTGCTCTCCAGATTTCTTGTAGGCTTTCTTACGTTGAAAGGGCTGCAGTCTTTCAGCACTGGAGTCTTTGTTTCTCCAGACTGAGCAAGCAGCACTCTCTCAGCCTGTCTTCATAGGAAAGGTGCTCTAGCCCTCTGATCATCTCTATGAACTCCTCTGGACTTGCTCCAACAGCTCCATGTCTTGTTCTTGTGTTAGGTCCGCAGCGCTGGACAAAGTACTCCAGGTGTGGTGTCAAGAGAGTGGGGTAGAGGGGCAGAATTATCTCCCTCAGCCATCTGGTCACACTGTTTTTGATGCAGCTCGTGACACAGTTGGCTTTCTGGGCATTGCCAAATCTTGTTGAGCTTCTTGTCCACGAACACCCCAAGTCCTTCTCAGAGCTGTTTTCAATCCATTCGCTGTATTTCTTCTTGGTGTAGGTGTAGGACCTTGCACTTGGCCTTGTTGAACTGCATGAAGTTCATGTGGGCCTTTCCCTGAAGCCTGTCAAGGTCCCCCTGGATGGCATCCCTTCCCTCCAGCATGTCATGGTGTCCATGTCACTGACAAAGATGTTAAACAGTTAAACATATTAAAAGCTAAAATTAAAGTAAAATAACTCTCTTAGTGTGCCAGGAAAAACGTATAAGCAGGCTTAATGGATTTTAGTAAAAGAAACTTTGCAGGCCATTTTGGCATCATACAGCTCATTATCCTTTTTAATGTATGCTGAATCTCCTGTCAAGCATAACTTACTGCAGAAAATGAAGAGATAGCATTGTACAATCAGTTCTCATTGATACAGCATGATGATGGGACCGAGTAACAGAGATTAAATAAAAGCAGTTGAAAATATGCAAACCAATAAGAATACACTGGAAAAACATGAACCTGTCTGTGAGGAGAATGGGAATAGCCTTTGGAAATTTGCTGCTGAGTGGTCTGAGCAGCACGTCATCCTCCTGGTGTTGTGTATAACCAAAGGCACGGAGTGAAGGCAAGACTGAAATCACAGTTTGTACAATCCACCCACAGGAAATCAGGAGCTGATGCAGAAGCTTTATGAATATAAAGAAGGCAGGTACTCAACTTGCTCATGTATTTACTTAGTCTTTGCAGTTCACTTTTAAGGTAAAGGACTGATGTCTTTTCTCATAGATGTGCGGGTGTATGTGCAGCTACAACATGATCAGGGCTACTGGGTCTGCAACACTGTCTCAAAATGCAACTTTCTTAATCTTCCGTACCAATGATTTTAAAGCTTAATGGTATGTAAGTGTCAGTAGTGATTGTTTCATCACTGAATATTTCAGATCTTGAAAAGAAGCAGGTAGGAGTGTGTATTTTTTTGTGGAAGTGCATTTAGCAAGAGCAGTTTTAAAGAGATAGCGAACAAAAGGAAGTAGTATGAAGAAGGAAAGCTGTGACCAGGATGCACATGGACTTGAAAGCAGAGTCTGCAGTGCTGAATAAAATGGCTTCTGGTGAGCCTGAGCACTAGAACTCCCGACTGGAGTGGTTCCTGGCACAGTTTTGGCCTGTGGCAGCTCATAGTCTTCCAGACAGTGCTTGGGCTGGGAATGGCATGCACTGGGGACTGTTCCCACATATTCTGGCATAGAGCTACTCCTTGGGTACCTTTAATATAATGTTTTTCTTTCTTCTTCAAAAGTTAAGTTCTAGTGTAGTGCTGTTTCCTGAAAGTTGTGTCGTAGTGTTTACAAAGTAAACAATACTTGGGGATCCAAGGCATTTTGAATAAACTACAGTTTTATTAAGCAGAAATACCTATATTTTTCAGTGAGAAACTATATATAAGTTTAGGAAAAAAACCCCTGAGATCATTACATTAATGTATTAGGACTTATTATAACAAATCAAGTTAATCTTAAACCTCCCAAAATTAGAGATATGCGAAAAAGTATTGGGACCAAGGTGCCCTGTGGTGTGCAGGTAAAGCAACCGCTAGTAGTCAAGGAAAGTTATCATTTTCAAAGATTGAACGAGACATTTGAATGCCTGCTGATCCTGTGCTACCATTTCTGAATACATCTTCCTCATGCTTTCAAATTATACTCTTAGGCTAAGATATATTTTTCTGAAAGAGCCTTTATCAAATGTCTAGAACCCCCCTGTGCTTTGTAGGAAATATTTACTGCTATTGAAAAAGTGGCGTGTGTATATAAAATACACTGGATGCATAATTACAGGGAAGATGTATGCTGGCAGATGTGAGAGCCACCCCTTCAAAAAAAGAATTTTGCTCTGACGCAAATTACAGGATAAATGGATGCTGGCAGATGTGGAAAGGTCAGCCCTTTAAGGCAAGAATCTTGCTGTTACATAAAAGCTGGTTTCTAACATGTCAGTTGGTACAATATGTACAGTTGTGGTGTTTCAGATGTACCGTTTTGTACTGTTCATGCTGTCTGTTCAGGGTGCTATTCCCTTCTTTCATCTAGTCACATGACTCCTGTTCTTTTAAATCCTTCCTGATCACGAGAGAGCGTTCTCTGATGCAGGCACAGCGTACAATGGATAATATTCAAATGTGAGAAAAGCCCAGCTTTTTTGAAGTATGTAAGGCACTATCAACCAACTGAAATAATGGGTAAAAGTAATATAAATGAGTGTCCTAATTTTTATACTTAAAGGTATAATAAACTGTCTGTCCTTTTGCACCCTTGATGTATCAGTCATGATCCTATAGACTCCTAGCATATGCCTCTAAGTCACCTCTTTTCTGTTCTGAAGAGTCCCAGCCAACTAGTCAGATAGTCCTGCAGCTTGTTAATACTCTCCGTCTTCCTTCTTGTCCCTCTTTGAAACTTTTCAAGTTATATGATGTCTTTTTGGACACAGTGGATCTAGAGCACACACAGTGAACTCCAGTGTAAGTGAATGTGGCATAATCTGATGGCATAATCATGTTTTGTGTTTCATTTTTGTCAATCCAATTTGATATTGTTTGCTATTGAAAACAAATTTAAAAAAAAAATCACATGGTAGAAATTATGAAGAAAGTTATGTAATATACTGCTGACATTGATGTTCTCAACCAGGACACAGAAATTCTAGGCCATTTTTTTCTATAGGAGTGAAAAATAATTTCAGGTGCAAACAAATAATTTTTGATAGCCATTTTCTTCGATCACTATAATTACAAACACCATAATTATTAGGACTATACAACACGTGTATGACAGAGCAAGAGAATGTGATTGTTGTTATGTAGTATAAAATTGCCATTGTGCTGTTTTAAGATTTTTTACAGTAAAAAACATTACTACTTGTTATTTGTATTCCTTTTTGTATAGATCTATTGCTCTGCATTGCCTCTCCTACTAACATTTTTTGTGTTTGTGTCATGTACCATGCAATAATGATTTCAAAGCAGAGTGAGACAAAATGTCAAACAGGAAAAAAATGTCATAATGACAGTGTTCTTCATCTCCAGCTTCTTTTCTGTAGTATGAGGTGTTGAAAAATGACAAAGATTTTAACATTGTTTTTAGCATCATGTCAGAAATCACACACCTGTCAAATTAAGTTTGAATTTTGTTGAAGAATTTAATATCATTCTGGCAGACTTGAGTTCAGAATCACTCTTTGATCAATTCTGAGGATAAAAGAGCAAACATTATACTTAATCATGTCATCTTCTGGTACATGCTTGCTTTTTAAAATTTTTATTTCTTGTTTCCAAAAGTCGACAGCATCATATATAGTTGCTATGCTATTTCTACCAAATTTAGGATGTGCAGAATGATTAAGCTAAAATGGATTTTGTAAGACCTTTGCAATTTGACACTCAGTATTTTGCTAAAAGCTAAGTGCTGAGGCCTTGGAAACCGCACTAAAGTGTGTAGGGCAATAGCACATAGTTCATGCTGTCTTCACAGCCTGTAACTTTTATGTGCTCAGTTAAAAAGCACAATGATATGAGAAAACTATACAAAAATAATCCCCTTCTGTTTTTTGCTTGGGGTCATTTGATAGTCTGAACTTGTTTAAATGGCTGAGCTCTTTTAAATTAATTGTAGTAAAACTTACAGTAATGAAGAATTAATTCTCAAGAACAGATTGAGAGAGAAAGGATCCAAAGTTTGCAAAATAGTGTCTGCAGCTCCTCCAAGTAACATCTTCTCATTTTTATGTCATGGAAAAACAAAGGCAGCTGCACTCCCAGTCTGCTAATGCAATTTTATACTATTTGCAAATACTAGAACTAGTTTGATTTTTTTTTTTATATGTTAGAAAAATCCCTTTGGCCGAGCAACTGCACTGGCAACTACAGAACTTTCCTAGTTAATGAGGTAGGTACTGTAAAACTGGTTCATGCAATGTGAAATTTAAAATAAATATGGAATCCTTCATACTTGCCTTCTGGTTCTTACATTTTTAGCAAACAGTTACGTAAAAGTGACCATATCTGTGTCATCTGCTCTTGTCGTATCACTGAGGAAAGGGAAGAAGATATTTCAGCAGGGCTGGAGGAGGCACACTGAGCTGAGTTCTGCTTAACCTTCAATTTTGCTATTATTAGCACCAACAGCTGGGTCTCCACTGGCTAGAATTTACTCTGCAGAAGAGTTTTGAGTAAGCTGTTTTCACAACCTTTCTGAACTCGCATGTAAAGACATTTGCTTTTGAGCCTGATTCCAATCCCTGAAAGATGCCTACAAGAAAGCTGGGGAAGAACAGTTCATGAGGGCATGTAGCAGTAGGGGTAATGGTTTTAAACTAGAAAAGGGGAGATTTAGGTTCTATATTAGGAAAAAGTTCTTCAATAGGAGGATGGTAGATCACTGGAACAGGTTGCCCAGGAAGGTAGTTGAAGGCCACATCCCTGGAGATATTAAAGTCAGGCTTGATGGGGTTCTGAGCAACCTGATCTAGTGAAGATGTCTCTGCTTAATGCAGGAGAGTTGGAATAGATGACCTTTAAAGGTCCCTTCCAACCTTACACATTCTATGATTCTGTGATTTAGGAGCTGCTGATCTTTTGACGTCGTGTTTTGTATTGTTTCAGTATTACATGGTTCCAGTACTGTTAAGATTTGTAGATGTGAATAATTCTCAGTGTAAAGATTTACAAGGTCAGTTCTCTTTGCTAGTGTAGAGATGTGACTGATGGCTACGAGAGCTTGGCAAACCATAGGAGTAAGCTGGTAGCTGTATAACTAGCTAAATGTATTTTAGAGGAGAACCTTTTCTAAAGTTTCTGTAACACAGAAATTTTTCTATGATGCTGAACTTTCACTGGAATGTACAATATCTTAGTGAATGAAAATAATCAGAAAACCTTGTTAACATCTGAGGTTCATTCATAAAACAGTTGAGAAGAATGTCAGGTTTGACCCAAAGTCTACTGATCTCACTGGGTTTTGATCTCTACTCTTATTGCAGAGCAGTTAAATTGTAGAGGAAAATGACAGGAGATGGGAAAACTGTATGCTTTATTTTTTCTCATCAATGGTTTACAATAATTTAGAAATGAAAGGAATTTTTTAGCACTATTTACCTAAATAAGGAAAAAAAAATCTACTTTTCATTGGAAAACTTATTTCAAAGGTTGTTTCTGCATGTCCTTGTTAGGTTTCCAATGTAGAATTACAGAAGTTGGAAGATTAACTCCTCCATACTCTCTAAAATTCACCCATCTACCAGTATTTAAACTAAATAGGTAAATATTTAATAACTGTCGAGTGTTCCCCGCGTCCTAATCCAGATCTTGGGAAACTTTTAGGTCCAGGGTCTTCGAAAGAGCAGGACGGTGCTAGGAATCAGACCGCACACCAATGTGGCTAAAAGCAGTCAGTCCATTTATTCTACAGAGCAGCGTGATTATATACTCTCTAGCAAGCTTAACAAAGCATGGCTGGGAACCACGGCGGGAGGGAAGTGAAAACAGTGAAGGCGATAGAGCGGACACCTGTGCAAGGCCTATATCTTATCTTGCCTCAGAGGAATGTTTCAGAATTAGGAGCTTCTATTCACAGTCCACACTCCTTAACCCATTATCTGACTTTGCTGCTAGCTCCACATTCCTTTAGAGCGATGTTTCATTCTGGCTGTTTTGTTCGCAGGGACAGAGAGTGAGGAGTATGTGGCCGTTCTCACGGAGCCATCCCTCCACAAATAACATGATAGAATGGATGATGATGCAGGATCAGAGAGGATACCTCAACAGAGAGGTATCCCAGGAGAGCTGCATTCAGATCTGAGCTTTTCCACAGTTACTGTATAACTTTGAAATATTTGACCTCAGACTCTTAAAAGTATTTAGATATCATTACCTACAATAGATTTCAGTATTAATTATGGATTTGGATGCTCACAAGATTTATGCTAATATTACTTCACACCATAATTTCCCACTGGTGAAAAGGAGGAAGAACATAACCTTACTTCCCTGTGGTTCTCCAAATGTGGTATTATTAACCACTGAAGTGTTTGGGGTGATGACACATGAACCATGATCTGATGAGAGAGAAATTGAAGATTCTGATACTTCTCAGAATTAAAAAGGTACAGATTTTATTTTAGTGAAATTGAAAACTATGCTGTTGTGAGCATTCTCAGTTGATGCAGACGATAAACAGCACTAAACTCTTCAGTATCAAACAAGTGACCAGACGATAGAATTAAGAAAAATGTATATATATACACCCAAGGTAAGTTGAAGAGAATAAAACTCTAATGATTCTGTAATTTAGAGTCTGATAGAAAGTTGTGCTGCAATCCAAGAGCTGTGTGTGTAGTTGTGCTGTGGTATATTTGTTTTGCTTACAGGCAGAGATATGTAATCCTATCTGAGCATGGAATAAAGCCATTTGTTGGTACACATATACATGATTCCTTTCGAAGTGTATATAGGGGTTGGGAACATATATGAATAGCAGAAGGGGAAATAGGTGCAAGACATGGCAATGACAGCAGAAATTGTGTAAGTATCTGTAACAGTTTGCAGTGTAATAGCACCATTACTCTCTTTGAAGTTGGAGATAGGTAGGGGGTTAACACAACCATATCGAATCACACATACCAAGCACAAGATTTGTTCAATTAGTTTCAGTTCACATTCGCAGCAGAATGTAATGTGCCTGTTCCCCAGGTATAAGATGGTGCCACATCTTGTCTCCTGACCCAATGTACCGTACAGCGTCCTGCATCACATGGCTTGGCATATGATGTCTTTCACAGTGAGAATGAAGAAAGTTGAGAGTTCTTAAGAGCTGTTTTTCTAAGCACTCAAATGAATGTTACTCAGCCTGGAGTTTTGGAGGTTTCTTTGCCAGTACGACAATTACTAGACATGAAGGAACACTCCTAAGGAAGTGTTTTGAACAGTTAGAGCCATTAATAGCTACAGAAGTATCAGTCAGGCTGTAGCTTTTAAGATTTTTAATAAATGGTCTTTGAACATTCATTTAAGATTTTTACACAGGTACAGCATGACTGAACAAGTCATGGGAGCTTTTGTGCAGCGCGTGAATAGAAATGAAATGTGGGTGAGATGTGAAAGCAGCAACAGTTTCAGTTACCATTAAGAGCAATGAAGAAACAGTTGTGACATTCTGCGATGTTCCTGTTGTGCACTGAGACAATGAAGGCTTTTCTGGCAAAGGTTGTACCAGTTGTAAAACAATGTGTCTGGTTAATAATGTATTCCATAAAAAAGGAATGGGAGGTTTGCTTAAGTATGATTCACTGTTGTCTGTTGCAGTAATTAAGTTTGTCGCTTGCTTTAAGGTCAGCATGACCCTGTTTATTTTAATTTTTCAGTCTTGAGGGTCTGCACATTTGGTGTTTAAATAGGAATTTAGCAAGAGAGCAATTTATTGTTTTCTCTGGTTTTTGGCAAGTATTTCCTTTTTTTTTTTCCCCTTTTTTTCCATGTCATTCATTATTGAAGCACTTGGTTGTTTTAGAAAACAATGTTTTATTTTACTCTTTAATAACATATTTTTTTCAGATATTTTAAAAACATACACTATCGTGGTCAAGGTCCTTGTCAATTCAGCGATACGAGGAACAGAAGTACTTGTATGATTTTAAATATAAAGCAGTATTTTACAAGGCCATTATGTACCTTCAATACAATCTCATATGAAAGACAATCCTATTGCAGATATCATGTTACATTATAAAGAGCAGTTCGCTATACTCATCTCCTCAGCTTCCTTCACATTGTATTTCACAGTAAATATCTCACATTGTTTTGCAGTTCTCCTCAACATCTTTTTAAAAACTCCTGTTTCTTTAATACCTACATAAACTGAAAAGCAGTCTCCTGACATGTTTTTTCTGGCAGCATGATTGGAATAGCTCTCAATCTTGAGTGCAACTGTTCTCTGTTAGAGAAGTGATATTATCCCCAATTTACAGTCAAACAGTGGAAGGAGATTGAGGTTAGAGGGGAAAAAAAAAGCCACAAAAGCAAAAATGCAGGCAAAGGAGTAAGAATTATGGAATCATAGAATATCCTGAGATGGAAGGGATCCATGAGGATCATAGTGTCCAAATCCTGGCTCAACACAGGGCCAGCCAAGTCAGAGCACGGGGCTGAGGACATCGTCCAGAAAAACTCAGTCAAGCTCAGTGCTGTGACCAGTTCCCTGAGGATCCTGTTCCAGTGCCTGACCACCCTCTCAGTAAAGAACCTCTTCCTAACACCCAACCTAAATCTCCCCTGTCTCAGCTTTATACCGTCCCCTTGGGTTCTGTCCCTGGTCACCAAAGAGAGGAGATCGGTGCCTGCCCCTCTTCAGGAAGCCACAGACCGTGATGAGGTCTCCCCTCAGCCTCCTTTTCCCCAGGTTGAACAAACCAAGGGACTTCAGCCCCTCTTTATAAGACTTCCCCTCCAGACCCTTCACCATCCTTGTTACATTCTTCAGGACACTATCCAATATTTTTGTGTCCCTCTGAGGCACGCAAAACTGCACCCAGTGCTTGAGGTGAGGCCACACCAGCACAGTGTAGAGCGGGACAGTCCCTTCCTGGACCAGCTGGCCATGCCGTGCTTGATGCCTTCCTGTGCATGGGCACACTGCTGGCTCATGTTCAACTTGGTATGGCATGGGCTGAGTGAGAACAGGTGGGAGAGGGCACCAGACTGTTGTCCCAAAATGGGCTCATTGCCCTGTGTGCAGTATGCTAATGCACACACAGAGCAGGGGTATTTGATTTGTTCCATGCTTGTGTAGAGCTGGGTGCTAGGTGGTACTTCCACAAAGCCAGCACACTACACGCAGCATTTACAACCTATTTATCTTGTTACAGGATCAGAGAAACCTGCATAAATTCACACTAATTGGTTAGTAATTACAGCATCAGCTACCATTGGTCAAGCATATTCAAATTAGCACACATACTCCTTGAAGATGGGGGGGTATCATTTGCATAGGCCTTTAATTGGGCGGGTGGTCACAATCTCCCCCTGCCACCTTTACCTTTCCCACAGTTTTTGTTGACTTCAAGCATTTCTGCCATCCCCCAGCAGAGTTGTTAGCAAAGCAAGTTAGTACGTTTAACCCTAAACAAACCAGTTTCTGAGTGCTAACCCCAAACACATTTCTGTCCCCATGAAGTGGAAAATTCTACTTAATAGATATTGAGACCTTTTGGGAAACTGGTGGAGAATAGTGTAGAGTGATGGGAGCAAGCTTGACACAATCTTGTCCTTGCTGCCTAGAGAAAGGAGTGCCTTATTTACCTACTGAAAGAGCTAAAGCTGAGTGCAGGATGCCTGGGTGTAAACTAACGTGTATGTAATGTAGACAATCTGGTTATCAGAAGCTAGAAACTAACTGGAAGCCAAGCCTTTTGACAGTGTAGATGTATCCATAGACGTGCCAGTTTTTGTGTTAGAGAGTAAGAGTGAGTTTGAGATTAAGGATTTGAGTCAGATTTTTGTTTACGTGCTTATGACATTTGAGATGTCCTCAGGTATTCTGCCTGGCTTGGCCTCTCACAGTGTGTTTGTGGGACCTATGCAAAAGTCTCAGACACCCTGGAGCATATGAGAGACCACTAAACATCTGAGTGTAAGCAACTGAATTGAGCCCAAAGACTCCCAAATATAGAGGTCTTGATGCAGTCATCTACAGCTGCAGCTCCTAGTAGTCAATGAAGACATAGCAATTGATGTGAGTGGAGCCACATGAGTGATCCAGCTCATGTTGAAATAAATAGAACAGCAATTGGCCAACTGAATCACTCCACTTATTTTATTGATTATAATGGAAATTTCTGCCTAGTGAACTAGTAGATACCTGCAGTCTGATTCAGCTGCCTAAATACAGGTATCTCCTTTCATTTGAGGTTCATTGGTTTACATGAGATGCCCATGAAGATCTGACAGAGGGCTTAAATCAGACCTGAACTTCTTTGGATCAGCTGCTAGAATCTGGGCAGGATACCCCAGGACAACTCAAGGTTAGAAAATGCCTGTAATTAGGCAGCTGAATTGCACCCCTTATTTCTATATGATCTTAAAGGTCTCCTTTTGTGCTTGTTCAAAGTACAAGACTGAGCATAATTCTCATGGTGGAGACCATCTGGGCTCCACATAAGTACCCTGAAAAGCTCAACACAGTAGGCATTTTTAGCCTATGTATATAATATTTTGTGTAAGATTTTATACATGTCTCAGTATTTTTGTGTAAGCACAAAAGGCCTGCATTTTAAGAACGGAAGTAGTTGTCTTGCAATTAAACCACTCATTCTGCTTGGCAGGAACCAGTTTTAGTTCTTTCACACACAATCTGCACACAGAATGTTTCAAATACGAAGTTGCTGTGTGTTTTGGAGTGACAATCTCCATTTTTCCCTGCTAAAACTGCTGGACAAAGCAGTCATTAGGTTACAAATAACCTTTGCTTATCTTCTTGGGATAACAAGGCGTTAAACTTAACAGTCCCTTAATTTTCCTTGCACAGTAGATCAATTCTTACTTTGTTCTTCTGTTTAAATGAATGTCCTCATAAAATATTTTCATGATGCCATTTATGATTTTGGTCCTTGTGTTTTGAACTTCTGAAAATCTTGTTAACCTGAGGTTGTAACCTCAAGTTATGTCCCTTGTCTCAATTCTATTCCAGCATTCTCAAACTTTGGAAACCATGCCCTGTAGACTCCTGTAAAAAGAAGATTATTTTCTGTAAGTGCCTAGGGTACAAGGTATATATTATATATATATATTTATATTTTTGTTCGGATAATTATGTGGTCAGCTTTCCCCTAGCAACTGTACTGCCAGTTCATCACTTCTGTTACTGACTCATTTCACACAAATTCAGCAATTCATTTCAGCAGGCAGACCCAATCCTTTCTGATGTGGGTTGCATCTGCATGCTGAACAACTCCCACTGGTTCTGTGTGTGAGATCTCTTATACATTCTCCTATGCATAACCTCCATGCTTGTCACCTGTTCCTGCATTCATGCTCCGGGTACTGATTGAAAACAGCAGCCCCCCTGTGCTTGTTTGCCCTTTCTGCTTCTCTGGAAATTGTGCTCCATGCCCACATTCGAAGCAGGGAGGCCCCTTTTACTTTGTGCATTACTGAGTATCAGGTAAACATCATCTTCATTAACACCTAGTCTACTCTAAGAGTCTTTAAGAGTTACACAGTATTTCCAACCCCAAAGCAAAGCCAGAGATAGGCACTACAGCATCCTAGACTTCATTCTAGACATTACCCTACACAGCATCCTAGAGAAATTTTGTTCTTGAATGCACTACAGTTATGAGGCAAGTATGTTTGGCTGGCATCAATCAAGTTATAGCTCTTTTCTGGCTTGTGTTATCATCGACCTGGTAAATTATTAAAAGGGACTCTTCCAAAAATCATATGCTGTCACATGCCTACAAATATATTTCTTTCAGTGTTTGTTTTCCTTCTGGATTCCTCTAAACTTTGGCTGTCAATACACACTTAAGTGTCATCTTGTCAGGTTAATATGTTTAAAGTACATAGTTGTACAGTGCTGATAAGAAACTAGACAGTGATTTTTATGTTCCCCAGCTGAATGATTTTGTACCCTACTTGAAAATGACATGACTGAGGTCTCCCATATTTGGCATTAAGTATAGAACATTTATAAAACTTCTACTTTACTCCCATAGTAACAGAAAAACATAGCCCTCACTCTCCTGGAGCATTATTTACTACTTTCTGTACAGTTCCTTTTTCACATTTTTTACACAGTGCTTGCATCTAATATTTAGGTATGGAATGATTAAGGGCCTGGAACAGCTCCCGTATGAGGAAAGGCTGAGTGAGCTGGGGCTGTTCAGCCTGGAGAAAAGAAGATTGAGGGGGGACCTAATTAATGTTTCTAAATATCTTAAGTATGGGATGCAGGGGGAATTGGCCAACCCCTTTTCAGTCATCTGTGGAGATAGGACAAGGGGCAATGGCTGTAAACTGGAGCACAGGAAGTTCCACACCAACATGCGGAAGAACTTTTACACAGTGAGGGTGACAGAGCCCTGGGACAGGCTGCCCAGGGAGGTGGTGGAGTCTCCTTCTCTGGAGATATTCAAGACTCGTCTGGACGCCTATCTGTGCAATATGTGCTAGGGAGCTGCTTTGGCAGGGGGGTTGGACCCGATGATCTCTCGAGGTCCCTTCCAACCCCTACGATTCTGTGATTCTGTGATTCTGTGATTCTGTGAATAGACTAGACATGTCAGTTGGAAGCAACTTACAACCATCATCCAGCCCAGCTGCATGACCTCTTCAGGGCTGAGCAAAAGTAAAAGCATGTTGTTAAGAGCATTGTCCAAATGCCTTTTAAACAATGAATACATAGAGAGAATATATTTTTTAAATTACCAAATAACCAATGAAAGTTTTCCATTAATATGTAAATAATTTTGAATGAAAACTCTTAATTATCATCTAAGTCCCTAAGGGATTCCTCAGCAGGCTTGAAAATTCAATTTTCCCCCTTTGTGTTACAGAAGAAGATCAGAAGGTATACTTTTAAGATTTAAAAATGTTACTTAAAACATTTTCATAGTCTGGAGAAAAAAAAATCCTCTCACCACTGTCCCCACCCACACATTTCTGGTCCTTTGCATCTATTAACGTCCATTTATATTAATATGCCATATATATTTTAATGGCATAGTTAGACAAGGGATCTGATCTAGTCCAGCATTACCCTACAAGAGTTGCTAATTTTCAACCGTATGGGCTTAGATCTGTGCCACTGAACACCAGAGAGGGAATGTATGATCAGGACCAAGAGACATTCCTTTTCAGCTTTAACTAGAGCAGCTTGTGCCTGTCATCAAACTGTACCCTGAGGGTGAAAACAAAGTTTCACAAGCTGTATCAAAAAATAATCTCTTTTCTTTGATCAGTGTATCCTGCACAGAATCACAGAATCACAAGGTTGGAAAAGACCTTTAAGACTGAGTCCAGCCGTTCCTGTCCTAAGCTAAACCACATCCCTAAGTACCTCATCTACTCCTTTTTTTAAACACATCCAGGGAAGGTGATTCAACCATCTCCCTGGGCAGCCTGTTCCACACAAAAGTTATATAGAACCTTAATTCAGCTGAGAGCCAAGGATAGTGCTTGATTTTACTAATTTCAGTGATAGTCACCTGAGTTTAAAATCAAGCACAGATCTGCATGTTTCATGTCTTGGAGTCACAAAAAAAGGAAAACTCAATTTTCAGAGTAACTGCTTTCATCTTCTGAAGTCGTGTCCTGCAATTTGTGACCTAAGGAAAAGTTTGATAAATATACCTTTGCCAGAAATAAATGTTTTCTGTACATGTACTCTAGATGTATCCTGAAAAGATTCAGTGCTTGTTTAAACATAATACAATAGCTGTTTCGTTGTATAGCCAGCAGTATATTGAAGATAATCTCTCAACTTTTGTCTTGATTTCCTATCCTTTTATTCAGAAGATACAGGCATAGTACCAACACAGATAATATTGCTGTGTATCTAATTTCTGTTTTCCTGTGAATCTTCTGTTAAAACAATGAAGTACCCACAGTAAACACTTTAAGCTTTCTGTAGTGATTTTATTATGGATATAATGCAAAAGGAGACCCTTATTTCTTTAAAAACCCCCACCTTCAGTCCTTCCAAAACCCTGAAACAAAATAGTTGACATTAATAATGCTTCAGGCTGATAGATGTGTGCCTGTCCAGGAGCACCATGACCCAGCACAGCACTTCTGTATTAATAAGACATAAAATCAGACCATTTATCATTTAGTATAGCCAGCACACAAATTAGAGAACAGCTTGCCAGGGTATATTGTGGTCTCATTACTTTGTTTTTGCTGTAGTTGCAGAACAGATAGCTTTGAAACCTTCCTGTGTTCTACTGTGGCAGGAGAGTGTTCATGTCATAGTGACCCAAGTGAGTTGTTCAGTTTCGTACAGTGCTGACTCAGGAGCCTTAAGTGTATTAACCAATTCCCCAAGCAGCAGACTCTTCCAAATCAAAAGAAGGAAAACTCCATAAAGATATAATCACTGGCAGTTACCACAGGTGTGAGATGTTCAGCACCGCAGCCAGAATATGAAACTGTGGGAGTAATTTGCTGGATGTCACTGGGGACCATATGCTTTCGTTACGGTACAGTATATTTTTTATTACACAGCTAGAATTTCCATGCTGAAAAATCTGTTAGTGTTTAATGAAAACATTAGCATAACATAACATGCACTGCCTTATCTTGGTTACTGTTCAGATATTGTAGTTGAGCGAGATTTTACAGCTAATATTGAAGTTTTTTAGTAGATGCATTCACCTGCATTTTGTGTGCCTCCTGCCTTTTCAGACATTTGCTGTCTCTGGGTGAGTGATTTCCCCTCAGGAAAACTGTGAAATATTAAAAATAAATGCAGAACTCTTAAAATAGAAAGCTCAGATTTCAAACTGAAAATTCAGTTTCTTAAAATGATAGTTTGACCTTTGCAGTGGTTCTTTAACTAAAGATGCTTGGTTAATACTCTGAGATTGCATACCATGTTTGTGAATGTTTCTTATTTAATGTATTTTCAACATTTAATACATGTGCAGCTGATCTCCTGATTGAGTATCCCTTGATGCTGAGTTTTATTTTGCAACGTGACACTTTCATCTAGAGATGTATTTGCTATCTACAGATGGTGAAGCATATTTTAGACTGCTCCCATTGTATTTCTGTCCACTCTGTTCATTAGACAGAAAATGGGATCGAGATACAGTGTAGTGTGTTCTGTCAGACAAAATCAGTGGCAATCTCTTTGAAGCAGTGAGGTGCTTCTCTGTGGGTGAGGTGAAGCCTCTAAACCTGTGTATATGCTTGGACAACCACCACAGAGACTGGCTCTGCCTCTCCTTCTCTGAAAGAGACAGCTCTGAAGTGTCTTTAGGCAACACATCCCGGTCTCCATGTGTGCACGTGGCTGCCCGGAGACCACTGCTGTGCTCCTTCCCGGAATGAGCCTAGAGAGGAAGGCGTGGGGTGAGGAAAAAAACAGGTCTGGTTTTGAGGATGGCTCAAAACCTAACCAGTACAATCAGTGTTGGGTTAATCTTTGTGTATTTGTTTCAGAGTCCAACAAGATTCTCAGAAACAGTGTCCAGCACCAGCAAACACAAGAAAGAGTAATATGCCCCAAAGACTGATTTCTTAGAATTTCCTTTGGGAAATGTGCACTTCAAGACAATCTCTCTCCTGGCTTGCCAAGTCTGCTTCCTACTGCTTTAAGATCTCAAGTGCTGATGTACTCAAAGGAGCAGATCTGTGAGACAGTTCTTGGAAAGAGACTCATCTCTTTTTCCTGGGTAATAGTAAGAAAGCCTTTGCACTTATGGAGCTGGAGAAGGGAATGACCTGGAGCTGTACAACTTAGGGATCATTTTTTACTAATTTTCCACTCACCACTTTGATCATTGCTTTGTAGCATTGATTTGTGGCACCTCCTTCCCTCCCTTTCTCCTCCCTCTACTTGGCTTCTTCCTGCTGCTTAACAAGCTCAATTGGTTTTATGTATGTAATTCTTTTTTTAAGAGAGTTTGAAGGTGGTCTCTAAAAGAATTGCTTTCATCCAAAGCCAGGAGCTGATCAAAGCTCACACAAAAGCCGAATGAGAGCCAAGGCAGAGCTGCCTGACCAGCCATAGGGTCAGGGTTCCGTGCTGGAGAAACTGTAAAGCACTATCAGCTGAACTGTGCTGGAAGCTGCTGATAAGGGATTTTCTCTCTAGTAACACCTGCAAAGTTTATGAGATCCTGCAGGAAAATCAAAGAAATCTGCATCAGAATACGTTGTTTCCTGCAGAGAGGAATGTGAAAGCATTTACAGGATCAAGTGTCATTACCCAAATGTATTTATTGCCATATTATATATGAGGCTCAGTCCACACTATTATTACAACGCTGGACTGTCACCCAGCTCTACCTTTAATTTTATGAAGTGGCTTCTTTGCCCGTCTGTCAGGATATTGAGTAATGACATGTATGATTGTCTGTGAAAAGAAGATTCATGCCAAATCAGAAAAGTAAGTAAATTAAAACAGGTGTTATCGTTATGTCTGAAAATTGATTTCAAGTGAAAATTATAATTAAGGAGTTAATAATATATATTCAGTTATATAAAAAAGTCTAATAGATAATTCTTCTGAATTCTTTTTGCAGATATGAATTTTTATCAGACATTGGTCCCAATAGTAATGATGATTATGATTTTTTAAAAATCTGAGTAGCAATCCAATGTATGAATTTTCACAGACGGCTTTCTACTATGACCAATTTGAACATTGTCTTGCCTTTTTTCTTCTCTATTAAGTTAAGCTAAAATAGAGTGCCTTTTTAAAAATAAAATCATTACTTCAGATATCTCAGAAAAATTCACCTCTGTCTTCAGAGAAGGCATAGAGGTTTCTAGGGTAAAGGAAGTTTTAGTTTTCTGTAGTCCTAAAGGAAGACTAAACTATGTCTTAAAACTGAAACAGCCTTTCATCCTGAAATAATTAAAGGAATCTGGTTGCAATTGGAGTTTTCTGTTTCCCCTGAAAACTACAGTGTCGGCTGTTGCAGCTAAGATTCCTTGTCCCTAAATTGCCAACATGCCTTCGTCTGGATCTCCAAGCATAGCTGTATATTTTAATGGGTTTATGACAAGTTAGATTGCTTTGGATTTAGTCAAGCTTTATTTGTTTGGTTCAAAGTAAAGCTGAGTTTGTATGAGAAGTTTAAAACTGATTTTCTTTTTTTTTAGTATATATCTGGAAATTAGTTTTTCCTTTTTCTGTAGAAAATATTCCTTTACTATTTTAGCTACTATTCCCTGCATGGATTGTAGCATTTTCACTGCAAAAGTGAACACTTTTCCTCAAAAGTAATGCTTGTTGACTTGCAGTTGAAACATTTCTGCAAAAATAAGAATACACTTGTTTTTAGAAGAGGGTCTCATTCCAGTCACCAAAATGGATATGAAATAATTTCATATTAGGAATGATCCATTAAGTAGTTTGATTTATTATCTGCCCAAGGGAAAAAAGAAACAGCTTTTTAATAGTGTTTTTATTGAGGTTGTTTAACATTGATTTCTTCAAGTCTGTTTTCATCCCTTTTGATATGGATCTCTGTAATTTTTTCCAAGGGCACAGAGGGCAGTTAACAAATGGGCTTGACTTCTCAGTATGCAGGGAAAACTGTGTATATTTGATTTCATTGCAAAGGTGGCTGTATTAATCTCTGCAGTAATCTCCTGAGAATGAAAACATCTCACTATTATTTAATTCTGAAGTGAGAGAACTGATTTTGGTGATTAATAGAAGCAATTTTTGCTTGGGATATAAAGTTGCCAGAAAACTCAGTATGCCTTCCCACTTCCTGCTCTTCCCAGTGCACTTGAAAGCTTGGCACCTTCCGATCTGCACTCTCCTTCCAACATCCTGTTGCTTGGAAACACGAGTCAGGGGAGGAAATCGTCTCATTGTTAGTGCAGGAGAAATCCCGTGTCTGTAGTCAGCTTGATCTTCAAAATCAAAAGAAGATATCAGAGGAAAATTAAAAGCAAACACAAAAGAAAAAGAAGTATAGAGAGATCTGAGTAGCCTTTTTGCAGTATATTGACCTTATGGAAACAGTAGCAGAAGATGGTAGGATTATGCTCCCTGTGACCTGTCATCAACCTTAATCAGAGCCTCTGTGTTTAATCGTGAACTACTTTCCAATGTGGCATTTTTAGGAAACTATTAAGTTTAATCTAGTCTGACCTGTAGATAGCATTTCTGATACAGTTCCAGAGGGAATGTATGAGTTCTAAGACCTGGTGACAGAAAAGGAGCTGGACCTTCTGGCAAAGGTAACTATGGTTTAAGTTAAAGCTTTCATGTTGCCTTTAAAATGTCATGGCCGAGTGGGGTAGACTGAATTGCTGTAACTTTATTCATCTATGAAACACAGAACAACTAAATACTTTTGAACGATCTGACAGCTTTACTGCTGTGGAATAAAGTACTTCACTGAGGAAGTGGATTTCAATCAGCAGATCCGTAAGTGACTACTGCTTTTAATCTTGTTAGTACTATAGAGTTGAGCTCAGCAGAGGATCATAATTTCATTTCTTAGCAATTTTTGAAGCTTCAAAATTTCTGGGTAAGACTAATGGCAAAAATTGAACCTTTTTGGAAGATTTTGATGAAACTCATAGGAGTAGTAAAATATTGGTCTGGAAGCGATCTCAAATGAGGAAAGGTATTTAAATGTTTCCCACACTCCAGTACTATATCATAACCATCAGTCTTCTGAGCCTTTTTTTTTTCCTCTCTCCTACTGCCAAGTCATCCTGGCAGAATATTCCAAGGAAACAGATTTAACTTCCAGAGACTAGTATTTTTTTCAGAAATTTGCAGTAGTTCACCTATTTACTATGCCTGTAAGTGGCTTTGTACCGACAAATAAAAAGCTTAGTAAATTACTCTACAAGGGATAATTTTGTGGTACATGAACAATCAGATTTCTTTCTGAAAGAACAAGTTTGTCTCTGCCCATAATGAGCTATGGCTGTATTAGAAAATCAAACAGTTGCAGGAAAACTTCCTGTGTGCCAGAAATCAGTTTTCTGCGTAATGCCTTGGCACGGCTCTGGTGCTAGCACTCACTCTGTGCCACAATGCCTGGGCGCCCCTCAGAAGTTACGATGGGCCAGTGACCATCCCCAAAAGGTGTTTTGATGGAGTAACCTTGTTTGGAGGCTAGTGGCAAAGAGATAAACTACAATACTATGCCGAGTCTGGTGGGGAACCAAATTTTGCTAAGGGTGTCTCTCAGTTCTCCCGAATAAAAGAATTTTATATAACCTGTCGGAACAGATTTGCCACATGGTAGCACTTTAACACAAGACAAACCTTAACATAGAAGATTAAAAATCCAAAGGTAAAAAAGCACTGTCTATTAATGCAGATAGCTTCATGAAAATAAGAGTAAAATGTGATTGCACAGTCTTGTGACTGAACTGAATCTGTGAGGAACATCTTGCAGTCTGTATTGCTACCACTGAAGTGAATCAGTTTCATGCTGTCTCCAAATTCCCTTTTCTTCTAATAGTTACGTTTACATACAAGTCTCCGCCCTATGATTTCTTTCTTCTTAATCAGATTGTTGTTTTTAATACAAGTTTTCAAGAATTATTAGAGACTTTACCAAATTTTAGAAACATTGATGGATTTTTTTATGTGGCTGGATGGACTTAACTCATGTTCAAAAAGCAAAAGGATCACACTAACAACTTTACCAGTACTGCTCTGTGAACAAATTGTTAATCTGCAGTAAAGAATGTTTTCTCCTCCCAGACAAGTTTTAATAGATATCCTTATTGATACCCAAATCCGTAGTTCATCTAAACAAACCCCCGCTTTATGAAAGTGATGAACTTGCCTTTTGCCATAGTGATATCAAATTATTTTGATGTAACAGTGAACTTGGAAACATCTTACCATTCTCCTCTCAGAAATGACAGAATAGAAATTGTTCTCTTAGGCCATTTCACAAGTATGAAAGCTGGCAGCTTAAACTGGGAAAATGTATCCATTGCTATAGCAATATACTTTTGCTGGAAGGATTAATAGATTAAAGCAGTAATGTCAATTATATTTTTGAATGCAAAAAATTTGCAACTTAATATAAAGCATTTCTTCTGTAATGATTTGTAAATTGTATCATAGATTTGATTTGTTAGTAAATCACTGTGTCTTCCTAACTTGTCGCTTAGATCCCTTGACTATTTTTTCAAGCCTTCTTAACACAGCCCACATATATTCTTTTCTTTACTTAGTTTCAGTTGAAAGCAGTCTTTCTTTATCAGTCTATTTTAGTGGGAGTTGTCATAAGCCCTGGGTAAAGTTCCATACTCTGAAGTTCAAAGTTTTCCTTAGGGTACCCAGTCTGTCCTAGATATAGGATAAATTTTGTTCAGAATTGCTGTGCTAGATCTTCATTCTTCACAAAATCATATTACTCCTCACTGATCTTTGTCACCAATAACTTCAACTTAAAAGTCACTAGTGTGTTATCATCTTTGTTCCACTGTGCAAAAGATCTCCCTCCAAGTCATAATTGATGGGACTGCAAGTCCTCCCATGCTGGCAGTCACTCAGGGTCATATCATGACCAGGGCTGTCATGGTAGGCACTGCTCTCATGCCTGAGAAGGAACTCCTTGTCTCAATGGCAGCAGCTGGAGTACAGGGACACAGCAGAACAGTGCAGGTTTCCTTCAAAACCTGACTTGTTCAGCTGCCGTTGACCTTGAAGTTGACTCTCTATGTGACAGACATTAACCCTTAAGAAGATCCCTGGTTTTCCTAGCCACGTAATCCTTGTTTACTGTGGGGATCCTGACAGTTCCTTCTTTGAAATTTGAGGGCTAACTTCAGTAACTAACACTCTTCTAGTCTCATTTTGAAATGCCTGGATTTGGCATCTCTCTTTGGCAGCATTATCCCTGGCAATCTAAGGCATTGGCCTGATCTGCTTCATTTGTATTTGTATTGTTTCTTAGACTCCCAAGTTCCTCAGAGTGGTTTTCTTCTTTTTGTCATGGTTTTAAGCAGCTCTTCCAGGGCCAGGTCTTTCCCTTTTTGCTTCCCTTTGTATTGGCAAGTGTTTCTCCCTGCATGCTTTCCATGGAAACTGACCATGTGATAGGGAGGTGGCCTTTGATTTATCAGTAGTTGGGCTTGAGGGCTATCTTTCTTTGTCAGTGTGTTTTGTTTTGGTTTTAATAGATCTGGTCACTGTCTATGTTCATGGCTTGGAATTTTGCAAGCATTTGAAAGTTTAGCCTGTGCCACCCACTTGTATCCAAGAGAGACATAAATCTGGGCTGGGAACGCTGAGTTCATTGAAGCAGGAAAATAGGACTCAAAGCCTTTGCTTCCTGGTGCCACGGAGTCAGCAATTTACAATTCAGGTACCACACTCTGAGCAGCTTTAAAGAAAAGAGGGAATGACAACCATTGTAGAGTTAGTGAGAAACAGCTTCTCCCTTGCTTGCTTCATGGAAGTAATTTCTCCTGCAACTGAGAGTCACTGAGACTCTGAATGACAAAGGTTGATCCTAGCAAGAAAGCTTCTGCAGCAACCATTTTCTGGTTCCAGTGGAATGTTTTTGATGATGAAAATAGTTATAAAATACTTATCATATCTTCCAAAGTATGTTCCTGGATTTATGATTGTGTTTGGCTCTATGATGCTACAGGTACATGAGCGCTTACAAGGTGTACAAATCCATAAAACGTATTTTTGTTTCATTTACAGACCCATTCACCTAATTAAATCAGCACATTAATGTGTAAAAAAAACAATGCTTATGTTGTGAAGGATTCCAGGTCCTGCCCCTTGCAAAAATAACTTAATCTTAACCCATTCCTTATCTGTAATATCACGTCAGTGAGATGCTGGTTTCTGCTCTCCTCAGGGTTAAATGCAGGGATTCTGTCTTGCCCAGGAGTGGGCCCTATAAATCCCGAGCCAGTCAGTTGAATCCTTGTAAATGGTGTATGTTTCTGTGCCTAATAAAATGTACAGAATAATGGCTGGCTGTGTCTATGGAATAGAGTTTATAAACAGAAAAATGACCGTTTTCTCATTCATGGCAATTAGATACAGGTAGTGGTTGGCAGAGCAAGTAAGCCTTCATTGCATAGAGCAGTCTGCATGCCTGTCCCTCTGATAATGCTTTTGAGTTGCCTCAGGATGTTTTGTCTCACTCTGGGTGAATTAAAAAGCTTCTTATTTTTCATGTGCTTTAATAAAACTTTTCAAGGAGTAAGTTTGAAAACCAGGTAAACCAGTCTGCTTTGCATGGTCATGTTGAGAGCAGGTGAAATCCATCCCTCTGTAAGACAAGCCTCTGCCACTGCAGTAAACTTTCGGATATTCCCTTTGTGCTGCAAGAGTAATTTTTTTCTTGAAGTGCAATACGTCTCTTGGATGATATCTGATTTTTTCATGTTTTGTCTCTATTTAAGTAACACAGACTGTGTAAGAAAGTGTGTGGAATGGATGATAGCTGAATGTGTTTCCATTCCTGAAGGAGTAACTTTGAATATTAAGATGGTGAGAGCACGTTCTTGCATTTTTTTTAGTCTGGACTTTCAAGACTGGGATGAACGGTCACATAGAACCAAATTGTACCTGCCCCCTGAAAATGTAGAGAAGGGTCCCTGACCCTGCAGATGCCTGCAACCTAACAAGAGAAAATGTTAGTTTGTAATTTGGGAAGGAATTTAAAATAACAACGAATAAAATAAGTATCTGTCAGGTATCTTGATAATTATTTATTTTTGTTATGTTGATATTTTACATTTAATGTAACAAGGACAAATAATTGCCAAGGTACCTGACAGTCTGATAATGGTTGAAAGATGGATTAGAATCAGAACTAAACTTCTAGAGGTTTTGTGTGGAAACAGCATTAGTATAATTCGTTTCAGAGCCTTGGGTTTCCTGCATACATCTCTGATAAAGCTTTTTAAGGACAATGCTGATGTCAGGCTTTCTTCCCTCATTCTCTTTGGCTGTTTGGTGTAGCAGTACTTACAACAAGAGGAGCCAGAGTGTTCATATCCCTGAGGAAAGGGAACTTCAGTCTGCTTTTTGTGTTGAAAGAGAAGATGCATCTTCTCTGCCATACTCGCGCTGAACATCTCTTAACAGGCTTTGCATTTAACCTTCACCAAATGGATGCCTCACTGCTCCTCACTGCAGCTTTTCTGTTTCACTTTGTGTATATACACAAATATTTTGGCAGCAGTGCCTCCTTTTAATCTAGATTATGTTCTTAAATGTTGCCTGTGGTGTTTTACAATTCTTACTGTACCTTCTATTAATGCTATATATAATATCAATACAGTATAATATAGTATATACATGATACAAACAAGCACCCAAACGTAATTATATGTGTAAAATATGCATTATGAAGTCATAAAAAGTTATCCATCAACTTTTTCTCTGGTTCCTTTCAAACCCCCTTTTCCACCACGAGTGGCATGCGGTTTCACAGTAGTTTTTCTTTTGCTTGACTGATTCCTACAGGATGCTTCCCAACAGGCTCATTTCCCAGGCAGTTCCCAGTGCTGTGGAGGGGCTGTTCAGTGTTTAGGAATTACTGCCACAAACAGGAAGCGTTTCATGCTTTCTATTCACAGTTACTTGAGGAGGGAAAGGACATGGGGCCCAGGGCAAGAGCTACTTTGTAATAGGAAAAGAAAGCTGACATGGCTTTTGGTTATACGGGTTCATTGTGTTCGCTGTGGAAAGCAGGCGGCGGTTAAGTACGTGGGATATTCAGCTGGAAAAGACTGACTCCTCCGTGGCAGAATGAGTAAATCATGCAGTTTCACTAACAATGAAGTCTTGATAATGAAATGCAAAATCAAATAGATAATCAATAATGTGGCATTCTAACAAAGAACTAAATAAATGCATGTTTACAGGAAAAAGGGTTACTTAAGGTGAGAAGCAAAAGCCATTATATTTTACAGTCTCTGAGTTCCAGCAGTGCTACATTATTTATGAGATGGCACCTCTAAACGATATGTTGAACTTCTTTAACCATGAGTTTTCAGCCGTGATGGGCCATGCAAAGATAAATGCACAAAACTCTGCTGTTTCCCAGTTCCTTTAACATTTTTCCTGTTCAAACCATGTAAAACAAGAAGGCTGATTAACAGATGAGATTGCTGGCTATGGAAAGGCATCTCCTCAATTGCTGTATAAACCAAGGAATTGCTTGAATCAGATTTCTAGCCACATCTTCAAGAAGGTGTCAAAGCTTGCTGCCTTTCTGCTGAATTACAGAAAGCTGCTACTTTTAGATAACTTCCTGCAATTTACCAGCAGGATCTGCTCAGCGACTGCTGCAGTCAATGTTCTTTTCCTTTGCCTTTCTTTGTGGACAGTGAAGCTTCTCTCTTTCATGAGAAATCTTGTAGTCTGACATCAACACGCGGTGATTGAGTCCTGAGTGCTAAAATTGAAATATATATTTTTTTCTCCTTCTTGTCTCTTTTTTTGGAGAAGATGGGAAATTCTTATGCCGGTCAGCTCAAGACAACACGGTTTGAAGAAGTGTTGCATAATTCGATTGAGGCATCTCTCCGCTCAAACAACTTAGTTCCCAGACCAATCTTTTCTCAGTTGTATTTGGAAGCTGAACAGCAACTGTCATCACTGGAAGGTAGGAAATAGTGGAATTTACATTTCTGCTCAAAAACAATCCTGCTGTTTGCTCTCCTAAGGCTCAGCACATACATTTCAAATTGGAGTTTAAAACCCCAAAAGTATTTAAAGATTTTTTTTTAACATTTATGATCTACACATATGCATATTTATATGTTTTAGAATTGGATTAAAAATACAAACTGCATTGTCTTTTATTTTGACAAAATTAAACCACTTTCTTGCTCAGATTTCTCAATATACAGAAATTGTTCCATTAAATGTGTGGATGAATCTTTGGAGATTTGGAACATAAATCTGTTATCCTATAATTTATCATACACTTCTGAAAGTCATACAGTAAATGATGGCAAACACATGACAGATTTGTAAAAGTTATATGCTATGACTGATTTGCATTGTGAATAAATACAGCGGAAATAGTTTTAGCTTTTAAGAAGGTTTGTAAATACTTTGGGCATAATATTTTTACTTACTCTGTGGTTGCAAAGGTAAAAATTTAGAATGTGTTCTCTCATAAACCCTATCCAACTTGGTATTCACCACATGAGATTTGTCACTGAATTTTTAACGTGTTTAGAGAAGTTTCTTTTTTTTTAAATTCCAAGTAGTACAGTTTAAATGAACTGTATAGATCTGGTAAGCAAACTCATGATACAATCAGGTGTTTTGGTGTGCTGTTATGTGTAACCATCATGTGGATTTCAGTGAGTTGTGTGCAGAACGCCAGCATGTTGGTGCAAGGTTGTGTTTAATAATTTCATTGTTAGCCATTTCTGTCACCAGGGTGGTGTTCCATTTCTTTGAACCAAGTCTACCTCCCCTGTTACACAAAGATGGCTGGGATAGACACGTAATGAAAAATGCCTAATGCTTAATAATTCATAGTAATGGGAAAAAAGCTCAAGTAGCAGTACATAAAACTGTATTTCGCGCAGATTAAAGTCTTTATTAATACCCCATGGTAACACCTGAGAAAACATTCCTTAAAACATTAAATCTGCACTCAGCTCACACATCATTATTCATCTCTTTTTTCCCTCCTAATGTGGGATATAATAATGAATACATATTATTGTTTAAAAATACACGCTGCATATTCCCTACACAAAGTAATCCTTCTATCAAACCCTTCTGTGAGGTTTTCATAAACTTTTCCATGGCAACCAACGGTGATGTCACAAAATGGATTATGACAGTAGTTGGGAAAGATGCTACAATGCATTATTCAGGGACAAAAGCACAGTTTCACACTTCTGTAACTTCTTTCTTTCACAGCTGTCAAAGAACTTTCTAAACCTTGAGGAGCAGATTGTGTTTTCTTTTCAGTTGATGGAAACAGAATTAAATTATAATCAATTAAAAGTCTCATAACAGCCTGGCAGAGAACAGTCCTTTCATGGAAGTTTCAGACTTCATAGTTCCTCCTAGGTGTTCCTCAGGTGGGAGAGGTCTGCAAGTTGGTGTCATGTACTCCAGTCCTATCATAAATTGAGATTTCCAATTCCAGCTACATGAATCCCTGCATTCTGAGGGCCAGGAGACATCTGAAGCAGAGAGCCATCCTTGGGGTCTTGTATAAGTCCCTGTCCTTCCCTCTCATTGTCATCTTTCCTTGTCTCTGGCCTTCTGACATGGGGATAGACACGGACTATCCTTGATCATAGCTGTGTCTTGCTCCTCAATACAGCAAGTTTTTTTCCTGTGATGAAGGAAACAGCAGATAAATAATTTAGACAAGTTAGTGCAGTGGGTCAGGGAGAGATCATTCCACAGTCAGCGTCACAGGCAAAACAGACTCAACATGGAATAAAGGAAAGAAAACTCTCTAATTCATTACACTGCACTGCACACCCAGTGACACCGGAGTCAGGTAATGAGAAGCGTGACCAGATCTTAAAGCACCTTGCCCCCACCCCTCCTTTCTTAGCAGATGTCACTTTAGTCATGATTTCATTCCCTTCTTCCCCCCCGACTGTGGCACGGGGTGGGGCAGGGACTGGGGTTTTGGCCAGTTCCTCATGATAAGTTTCCTTCTTATCCCAGGGCGGGGCATTCCTCACACCCTTCCCCTGCTGCACCATGGGGTCCCACCCACGGGAGACAGTCCTCCATGAACTTCTCCAATGGGAGTCCTTCCCAATGGGAGTCCTTCCCATGGGGGTTCTTCACCAGCTGCACCGGTGTGGGTCACTTCTATGGGGTGCAGTCATAAATCATAGAATGTCTCTCAGTCTCTCAGGCCCAGACTGCTCCAGCGTGGTCCTCCACAGGGTCAAGGTCTCTGCCTTGCTCATCTCTGTATCTCTGTCTCTCTCCATGGGCTTCAAGAGCTGGCAGAGGCTTGCTCCAACATGGGTCACAATGTCTTCTGCATGTCTCCACCCGCTCCAGCATGGGGCCTCTCCATGGGCTGTAGGTGGGGTCTTGGCCTCTTCCATGGGCTGTGGGGGGACACCCGCTCCACCATGGGTTTCTCCATGGGCTGCAGGGGCATCTTTCTGTCCAGTACCTGGGGCGCCTCCCTCACCCCCTTCACTGGCCTTTGTGCCTGCACAGTTTCTCTTATCTTCTCACTTCCTTCTCTAGTGGCAAAAAGCAGGTGCTTGTGGGTTTTTTTCTTCTAAATGTGATTCCCAGAGGTGCTGTGACCATCACTGATGAGCTCAGCCTTGGTCATCAACGGCTCCGTCCTTCAGCCGGCTGGTGTTTGCTCTGTGGGGCCTGCAGAGAGCTTCTGGCTGCTTCTTGAAGAAGCCACCCCTGCAGCCCCCTCCTCCACCAGAACCCAGCCATGCAAAACTATGACACCTGTACAACATCAAGGACATAGACAATGCCTAATTAGTAAAATCTGTACTTGGACTGTAGCTGGGACAGTACTAAGTAGTACTAAGTAAGGACTTTGGGTTTATATTGGCTGTTAGTATTATAAACAATGGATAGAGTTGCACTACTGT
This sequence comes from Porphyrio hochstetteri, assembly GCA_020800305.1. Lineage (NCBI taxonomy): Eukaryota > Metazoa > Chordata > Aves > Gruiformes > Rallidae > Porphyrio > Porphyrio hochstetteri. Next base: position 110,892,099 of record CM036907.1, read on the forward strand.
GATCAGCAAGAGTTCAAGCATGAGGAGGTAGACCTCTAAAAATCACAAGATTAGCTTAAAAATAATGAGATTTTAAAAAATAATAAATCGAGGCTTCTTTTTTATTTATCCTTCAGCTTCTTTTCACTTTCGCAGGTGCAGTTGGGTCATGCTTTGGAACAGTTTTATTGCACAGGAGCTCTTTTTGATGAAAGACATTCTATTCCAACTGAAAGTTGGAGCTTTAAGGAAACAACATGTTTCTTAAGAGTTGGCAACAGTAAAGTCATTGTCAAGAGGAGAGAATCCAGTTCGCTCTAATACTTTCTGTAACTGGGTCACTGTGTTCATTCAGTGGTTTATTGCCAGCATTTTCTGTTGTCTAAGTCATTTATGCTGTGGTAATTTGTAGCAGGCAGCAGAGCAGATAATGAGGAAGAAGAAGAAGAAGAGGAGGAAGAAGGCTCAGAATCAAGTAGTCCTCCTGTTTCTTACCAGATGAAACCTCCCCCAGAAGGATGTTGCACTACCGATGGTAAGAATTACACTGAAGGTACTGTCAGAAGGCATTTGCCCTACTGAAAAGAGTAGGACCGGGGCCATTCCCCATGTAATTCCTCAGAATGAGATCATCTATATCCCATAGAAATCCTAGAGGAAACGAGTGGTCATTACGTGCCACATAAAGCTATATTGTTTTTCGTTGATCTTATATTTGACAGGGTCTTTGCCCACTGTGTCAGATAAACATTTGTGTTGGAATGCCTGGCACAAGGGCAGAACTTCTGTTCTCTTGGGCAATGTGCCCTTTAAAAGATTGAGTCTGCAGGCATGGTGTTTGCTAAAATGAATGTGGTAATTCTTAGCTTTATCATTGATCTTTTCTACTTAAAGTATGCCTCATTCCCTGTTGCTATAAAAATATTCCAAAACCCAGTGAAGTTCACCAAATACTGAGAACTGTCATCTCCACTTTTGAATGTCTGTCCTAAGTTGTGGTACTGTTAGTAAATAGTCCTTTAATAAAAAAAGCGAGTACTAAACAAAAAAACCTTGCCAACTTAAAAGACATTGAATTGTTGTTTTTTTTTCTAGGTTTCTGCCAGGCTGGTAAAGATTTGAGACTGGTTTCAATTTCCAATGAACATATTGAGGTACCATCAGGGTTTTTGCTTGTTGGTGCAAAATCACCAAATTTACCTGACCACCTTTTAGTGTGTGCTGTGGATAAAAGATTCCTGCCAGATGACAACGGGCGCAATGCCCTGCTGGGTAGGTGTCTCTGATTGCAATCAGTGGATTCTTCTCTGGACTACAATTAATAGCTAATCTTTTTTTTTGCAGAGTGAGTTCATCAGATCTTATTTCCGTTCCATGGCTACAGTAATACTCACTGGTGACGCACAAGATAACAACTCAGAGCTGGCTGTATTTGCTTTGGAAAGATACAGAGTGAGCCAGTTAATTAGAAATGCTTCAGCACCTTCTATCCATTGGTACAAGCCTAAAGTTGTTGTCTGATCAGTTTATGTCCCAGTTGCTGGAATTGCACATCTGGTAACTGGAGTAGTTGAACTGCAGCCTGTCTCTGTTTCAGCTTTCCAGATACTGACACGGACAGGCTGTAGGTCTGTCAAGTAGAACTTTCAGGCACACGCATAGTTTAATGATAGTTTGGACTACAAAATATTTATGAGCTTTTTGACATCTCTTTGAGACAGCAATAATTCTCTCTCTACTGTGTTTGAACAATAGCATGGATTCTGGATCCTCATCTATGATTTTTTTTTCTATTATCACAATATAAATAAATATCAATTAGTATACATTGGAATTTTTCCTATAAGTGTAATCAGGTAATACTGTGTGTTCAAATAATACCATTTGTAGGATACTACATTTCTTGCTTTTCATCTATTTAAGAGTCTAATTTCTGACATAAAACTAGTTCCTTCTATCTATTTTTATGGTAGCCTTTCTGATGGCCATTAGCCTCATCCAAATCAACTCAAATTGAGATGATCTGCAATCAAGTGAATGAATGAACTGAATATTAATGCTATTAAAATGGAATAGTTTTTGTATTGAAAAAAGTTCTATATAATCAGAGGGAGAAATCTTTCTCAATCAGGCACTTGCAGGTTCCTATGTAGTATTTTCTTAGTTAACCAAAATATGCAGCATCAAGTATCTATGTACCAGCCTGAACTTTAAATACCAAAAAGGAAACATTTGTCATGTCTTTTAACAGTTTTCTTTCACAAACGCTGAGGGATATGATGTGAAGTCAGCTGTTACCTCAGCTTGAGCAGCTCTTCAGCTGTTACCTCAGCTTGAGCAGCTCTTCGAGGCATTTGGGATGGCAGGGTAGTGTGAAGGTGCATAATGTAATTCTATGTACAGTAATTTCTTTCCTCATGTGATCTTGCAGACTTGGATTGGTCACAGTACATTTGACCAGTGATTGTAAAAGAATTAGGAGGGTTGTAAATCACCCACGTGTTGTCATTTTAAAGATAAAGACAGGAATGTTATACCACTCAAGTCATTCAGTGCTAGCACTATTAACAACTTAAGCTCCTTAGGCTGTTAGGAGAGAGGAAGTAGTGTATTTGTTAATTGCATGCTAAACAAGAACAGAAAGAGGCAACAGGAACATAACTGGGAGGTTTTTATGCTACTTGCATCCTTGGCATGCTTACTGAATACATTTTAGTTTCCTGTAAGCATTTTAATGCTTATTTTTGGCTGTTGTTACACACTGAAACACCAGTGAATCACATTATTTTGCAAAGAATTTTAATAATCCTGTAGGAAGATTTGTATGTATGCTATAACAAGCTTCAAGATGAAAGAAAGATTCAAAATCTTCATCTGGGAGCTGGAAATAAAATGCTCCTGGTCCCTAATCTAATGAAAAAACATGGTATGTCTTATTTACGTGAGGATGGTTTGATTCAGGTTTTCATACAGTGATGCAAGTCAAATCACAGTAAGTGGGATTAGAAACAGTCACAAATAGTCTCATGGTTTCAGACACAGTGAGATAGAAGGCAGAACCATTCTTGCTTTAAATTCTCTATTAGTATAACACAGTGACCTCTGTCTTGTGATAGATTTTGAAAACATTTCAAGTGAAGAACGAAAGCTCTTTTTTATTGTATTGCTTTATAAGATGGGATAGGCTTATTTTCAATATTCTGAGTTTAGGCTGTTCTCCCTTAAACATGTTGGACTTTTGAAGCAGCATGGGGAGTGGTCCCTTCAAGCCTGTCTGAGTTTAGAAATAGAGCTGGATTAATTTTGAATCAAAATGAGCTGTCATCATGAGTCAGAGTATATCCCACACTTCTGCTAAGCCTTATTGGTGATAAAGGTGCATCATCTGTAAACCTTCAACCCCACTGGTTTTACTTAATTTCATGCTTTTTCTCTTCACATACTGTATTGTCTGTAAGGCAGCTCTTAGTACTGTCAATTTTTTTCCAAAACAGTTTACTTTTTGGGAAAAGACACTAATGAATTACCTGGTAGTTTCCTGATTTCTCATGTCTGCCTGCATGTTTGTGAAGATGCCTGTGGAGCGCAGAAAAATTCCAGAAGAAAACAGGAAATGTCTCAGCAGTTTCCGGGCCAGCTTTTGACTTACGGTGTTGTTCCCATTAGGGGCTGTTGATATGCCTCTGGGGCATGTGCCAGTTTATTGATTATGCTAACCAGTTGTCCCACCACCAAGGCATATGTGCTTGTGATTTGGAGGTCATTTCTGGGGGAATTTGTTTTGTTTCTTTGTTTTTACAATTGATTTATTATTCCATAGGAAAAAAATATCCCTTTTCCTGGAAAATACCATATTTTTGGCAAGGAAAACATTCTCTGTGTCCGAGCATCTGCCTCATATGATTCTATTAATCAAGTTAGATCACAGGTTTAACAACTCTGCAAACAGATTCAGCTTTCTGCCTTTGGGAAGCTGTTTCTTGGGTTCAATTTGACCTAAAGGAATGCTTAGATGGCGGGAGCACTTCTGCGATAGTTTGATATTTATTGTTTCCTAATACAAACAGCTAATGTATGACTCCCAAAGGGTTTTTTCTCTTTTTTTATTTTTTTCCCCATTTTTTGAGTCTCCCATGATAAACAAAGCAGCTATTCACCCATCATTTTCCTTCCCCAGAGACCAAACAGCTGCCCGCTTTCCTAGCAGGGAATAAGAAATCCCTTTTTCTTTTTTTCAGTGGGTTCCTAAGGTCAGACTGACAGAGGAAAAGATGAGTTTGCCTTGCAGTGTAAGCTGCGTGTAAGATGAAAACACTGTAGTATAAAATACTGTGGGTACTTCTCTTAACATCTGCAATGGTCTGTTGGGCTTCTGTAAGAGTAGTGAGTTTCCATTTTAAATTTAGGAATTCAGTCTTCAAATGGAGTGGTACTGAGCAGGTATGAGAAATGCGGAGCATTGTCAGTGTTTGTTTGCTTTTTCTTGTGAGAGCAGGAAAGAAGGAATTGTTGTGCTGAAAAGCTGAAAATATTATAATTCATTGTTTAAGCAAGCTGTCAACTTTCCACGACAATATTAACATTAATTAAAAGCCTGTTATTTAAAAGAGAAATAGGAAGACTTATTCTGACATTTTATGAAAGATTAGATTATAAGAGATGAGATCATGAATTGGATATCATGGAATCATAGAATGGTTAGGGCTGGAAGGGACCTTATATCCTTCCATCCTGAAGATGTCTCTTCCTCCCTAACACTAGCTCACTGTTGATCCAAAGGAACCATTTCCCCAGTGAGAACGTAGGTCAGGCTTCAGACCTTTTTAGTCCAAAGTCTGACCAGAAGGACCCTACTGTGGAAGAGCTTTTTAAATTACGGGCTATCGATCACTGTGTTGTGAGCAAATTCAAGCAACTGCACGTGATAAAACACTAGCTGCAATCAAACACCTTCTGATTAAACACTCTTCAGAGGGTAACAGCCTTAAGTCACCACTGAACTGAGTTGGATATGAACTGGTGACCTAAAGGTGAAAGGCTTTTAGCCCCTAAACTCCAGGCATTGATTTCGAATTCTCTTGTGAAATTGATCCCATGACATAGATATATTGAGTCACCTTATGGCTGCCCCGACTCCCCTGACCTTTGTCCTCTCTATAATGTATGGAAGAATATTTAATGCTGCTTGCTTATGAAACAAGCTGTTCCCTCTATCAGTGGCTGCCTTGAGCCACAGCACGTGAACAGGGCGTTCAGAGAAAGGAGGATGATGAGATGTTTGGGTTCTCCATGTTACAAAGTGTAAGCAAAGCTAGCAGTGCCCTGTGATGAGTGATGGTGGAACAGCGTTTCATTGCATTGGAATTATAAGATCATGCTGTGTTCTCTGTGATGTCAGGGCTGAGCAGTTTTAACAAAGCAAGGGCTGTCATCAGAGAGAGTCGGTCAGAACAAATGGGATGAAAAATGGCCTTGGCAGAAGCTTGCAAGAAAGGCCTCTTAGTCTGACTTGGAGTATCTGGGGAAGCTTTAGGTGAAAGATAATAGTTTGATTTAAAAAGAAATTAAAAATTAAACTTCTAGAATGTTCTCCAAGGACTTTTCAAAACAAATGGACAATTTAGATCTGTTCAATCCTTACTAGGCCTCATCTATATGCTATATGTGGTGTAAACAGATTTCCCAATAGACCTCACATAGTTAAAAATAGGTGATATGGTCAAAAGGTTATTTTAGGTGGAAGTTATTGCTAAATCTGGTTTAGGCAGATGGTGATTTACAAAAGTTACCTGTAATGACTGATTTAAGATCCACATGGAAAGATTCTATGTGCACTGTCCAACTTCCCTTGAAGAAATATTTCTACCTGTGGCTTTGGAAAGTTGCTGCACTTGCACCCTCCCAGCAAAATGATTAAACCTAAAAAGTGTACAGGTACTTCTATTTTACTTTTGGAAATGGTGCCCTCATGATTGCACTTGAAAACACGTAAGGGCCTGTAAGTGGCAGCCAGGCAAGGATCACAGTGCTGCTGGTCATGCTCAGTGTGCTGCTGAATGTATGGGAAGTTTTCATTTACTAGCAGAAGCATTTTTCATAATTTCTTTACTGGCATAAAATGCATGCAAGCTGTACAGCTTTTGCCACATCCGTTCTAATTTTGTTTCCTTTTGTTGTTGCTTTTATTGTAGCTACTGAAGGCTCTGTGATGTTAGACAGATGCTTTTGTGCTGACTGATATAACACAGAGGATTCTGCAGAGTCATGACTTGTCCTGATTTTGAGTCATAATGACCTTTATCATCCTACCGACCAGGATCAGAGAGATAATAGGCAGCTTTCAATAGTTGTTAGCCACTTGTTCCCATGGATACCAGACCAATTTCCACATGAACTTAGGTTTTTAATAAATTCTTCACAGGCATTTGAAAACTAATGAAAGTACCCGGGTTGTAAATCAAGCAACAGGTGTTTACAAAGCATTGTATTTTGGTGCTGTGTATTTTGCAGAAGGAAAGAGGTATTGACTGTTAATTTGAAAACAATTTATTTGAAATATGCGATAGAAATAATTTTCAGAACTGGCTCTTAATTTTACCTACCATATTATTGATCCTTTACTCCAGTTATTGTTATTGTCCACGTGTTATGTTACATCTATTTCCTTTAATTTTGCTATCTTCCAATTCACTGAGCACACCTCCTTTCTATTTCAATTCCCATGTTGATGCATAAAAATATTCATTAGATATGATTAAAATAAAATAAAACCTCATGTTTCAGGTCCTGTGTAGGGAACAGAGAGAACATTCCCACAGGGAAGATTATCTTCTGATTGCACACTATATATAGGATTTCGTTGGAGATTAGAAGCATTTTCAGACAGTTGCATTGGTCTGACGCAAAATGAAACTTTCTTAGGAAATACTTTGGAAAGCAGACCCCCCCCCAATTGTCTAAGAATCCAAAGGCAGATATTCAGCTGTGCAAGGAGTGCCTTTTATTTATGGTGATAATGATGTCACCATCATAAGCCCCAATTTGAGACTCAAAGGGTGTCTCTCAGAATGAGAGGAAATGGCAGTGTCCCTGGGAATGCCCCAGGAGCCTGAGTGCAATAAGCTTCTTTACGTGCAAGGACTATGTCTCTGTCCTGTCTATAAAGTTGCAGACACTTTGTTTCCGTAATCATAAATACTTTAAACTGCTGTGAAGTGCTAACACAGTCCAGCCATAATTTGAGAAAACTACTTTAAATTAATAGCCCAGGAAGGCTTTAGTGTTTTTTCCTCTCTAAAAAACAGCAGCTGTAGTAGGACTTGATCCTTAAATATACTCAGATCTAATTAAGTATATTTAATCTATTATATTTAATTTCTTGAGATGTAACTGCATGTTTAATTTCAATGAAAGCTGGAACAGAAGTAAAGCAAAACATACTTTTTGTGGTGTTGAATATGGCTGGAGTTAAGCATGTGATTCAGTACTCCTCAGTCAGAAATGTCTTGGTTTAATTTTTCACAGGTAGGTAATAAATACGAATTGTGATATTTTTCTGGTGGGAGAAAATGAAAAATATGGCCATTTTGTTTGTTCTGTAAACATGGGCTCTGTTTTTCTTTCAGTCTGGTAGGCCAAGTGCATAGAAGTGGACTTGATGAAATACATATTTTTTTAAGGAAAATGTTAATAAAAAGCTTCCTCTGTGCTGACCAAAATGATTATAACTATAGCTTTTCTCCAGGAAAGATTCGTGTTTGGATGCTATTAATAGTGGTCAACCTATCTCATTGGATTATATGTATTGTTTATTTTATCAGGCTTCTCTGGCAATTGTGTTGGCTGTGGCAAGAAGGGTTTCTGCTACTTTACAGAATTCTCAAATCACATTAATCTTAAACTGACCACTCAGCCCAAGAAACAGAAACACTTAAAGTATTATCTGGTCAGGAATGCACAGGGAGCTCTGACCAAAGGATCTGTAATCTGCTGGAAAGGGGCAGGTAAGATAATGAAGCTGTCTTCCTCGAGCTCTGGTTTTCATCATCCAAGCTTAGCTATCACAGGGCCTGGCGTCTGTGTAAAACCGAAGTTGAAAGAAAGACTTTAAAGCTAGGTGATTACTAGAGCAGCTGTAAAAGGCAATTGACAGACCAAATACGAGGGTGGCATGTCTGAGGGCATCAGTTCCTCCTTTCCAAGTGCTGTAACCTCCAAGTGATTCATGTGGGAAACTATCAAATCAAATATGCAGATAAAAAGCAAATGCTGCTATTGTCAGTGGATAAGAAGTTTCTTTTTTTTTAGAGTTCAGAGGCCGGCAGTCTTCATCCAGCACCTGCTCAAGCACATTGTTCCAGCTGCCGGAAAGTTCAGGCCTCTTGGGAAGCACCTCAAGCGAGCCGCTCCCAGCACCAAACCCAAGTGCTCCAGCTGGGACTCAGCAAACAGGTACCTCTTAGAAGGAAAATATGCTGCATTTCCACCCGTTCCTCCTCTTCCTGCATCTGTATTTGTGTCTACGTGTGTGAATGGAAAGACAAAGCCATAAGCACACTGCCACATAAAATGAAACAAGTTGAGATGTAGAGATACGTTACAAATGAAGAAAGCAGTCATACACTCAAGGCTTCTCACTGTCCTTTTTGTCTCCTCAGGTTTCTATATAAAAGGTTAGCAAATAATAAAATAGATGTTTTGTGCCTTCCTTAGAGCTCAGGCAAACCACAATTTTTTAAAAGCCATTATTGTTAAAGTTGCTGAAAGTAGGCCTTACATTCCTCCGGCTGGTGCTTGCCTGCTCATAGACAACAAATGTTACAGGAACCAGTATCATCTCAGCTTTTCCTTCTGATCCAGTCTATTTTATGCTATGCCCAGAATCCTCTTTACTGCAGCTATTATATAGGCATTAAAAGCTTCTGAGATTTTTCTTCTGCTGAAAAAAAGTGGCTTTAATATTAGCAAACTATGATGAGTATCTGCAACTTTTTTGGTATTCAAAATTCTTTCTGAAATACTTATTTTTCCAACAACTAGACATAAATAAAAGCTGATGGGTGACAGAGGTTTGAGTGACCTCTGAGTTTCTTCATAATGAAAACAGCTTTTCAGTGTCTTGTAACTGTTGCACAGATTCACACAGGAGAACTGAGGCACATCTGTTGGTGGTTATATTCTCTCTGTGAGATAGGAGCCTGTTAAATAGTTGTGATCTGGAATACTGGGACCTCTCCAGAACAAATCATTAATCTCTTTGTAACAGCAGACTGACATTATTATTAGTTGTTGTTGTTCAGAGGTTACATATATTAAAAAGTTGTGTTAATTTCAAGAATACTAGGCTTGAGAAAACCTCTTTTTAATGCAGCATAGTTAAAAAGAAGCTTGGAAAGGGGCTATCAAGTTGCAATGGAGGCTTAGGAAGACTTTTAGTGTATTTTAAACAACCTGACTCAGTCTCTGAGCTGGTTCTTGAGTAAACATCATGTAAGAGCTAGGGTCCACCTGCAAAGAAGCTAAAGAATCTGACATATGTATTTTATTGCAGAAATGGATTTTACCCAGGCACTTAATTGGGAGAAAGACAGCAATAATCTGGTATGAGGTCAGAAGTGGGTTTGTTTTATTCAGCATTGCATTCACTCTGAGCAGATCCTGATGGCTCTGTTAAAGTAAATGATCAAGTAATCAGTTTCTTATACCATCTGGGAAATTTGAACTAGAAATGTTTAATGTAAATACTTTTTTTTTCCCTTTTCCTTTTTTTTGCCAGCTGCACCAATAGATCACACCCCTTCAACAGCAGCATTCAGCTCAACAGTTTATAATGGCAAGGAATCACCTAAACAACAATTGGTGAAAAATAACCTGTCTGCTCTGACAAGGCCTTCTGTGTTAGGTATTTGTATGGATTTATTGTTTAAAAGCCCAAAACTCTATATTCCATGAGTATAATAGAAACATCGAACAAATTATATCATGATCATAATCTCCTGTATGGATAGAAATTTCTATTCCCTTCCCAGTGCTTTCTGACCGTAGAACTTTTTTTCTATGTTAATTTTCAGAAAAAACCTCTTGTTTACATGTTTTCAGCCATAGCTTTGTCATTAACCAAAAGCTTTTCATTGTATTTACAGTTCATTCATTTAATAGTAGTGCAGACTAGATTGGGAATCCAAGTATTTAATGTATCAATGCATCAATTTATCAATTTGCATCAACATCACCAACAGGTTTTCTGAAGGGAGCTAATTATAATTTATAAACTGTGGTTCACAGGATGATTCCTATGTTGGAATTCATTTTGGGATGAAGCACCAGACTTTGACAATTTGCTCCAAATTAAGGAAACTGTCCCCTCTGCACCATTAGTGTGTTCTGTCACAGACTGTATTCTGTGTCACTGACTTACTTAAACAAGAAAATTTGTCTTCACTATGGCTAAAAACATGCTATAGCTCCATTTTAGAGTAAGTCCTCCCAAGTTTTCCTGCTGTCATCACAGCCAAATTCTTTTTCTCTGACCATTCAGGTTCTTGACCTCTTTCTTCCATGCAGCAACGTATTCTTGCTAATTCATTTCAGTGGATTGCTTGCACATATCTGCAGGAAAGAGCACGGTATTTTCAAATAAAAGAAACAATCTTTGTATTGCTCTCTCTTGTGACTTGCCACAACATCATGCCCAGAAACTAAAGGAGAGGATGAACAGCACAGGTGGCTAAATACTGCCCTCACGTGGTAATGGTTTAAAAGACAACGTCATCTTTGGAACCCTGTATATTAGGTTCCGTGCAAGTGAACACACTTCTAAATCTGAATATTTCAGGTTTATTTTTCGGTTTTATATCTTGTGCAAAATTAACCCCCTTTTTATATAAGCTTCTTGCTCTCGCTTGAATTTTATGGGGGCTTAACCATCCTGCGAGGAGGTACAGAGCTGTCAGTGTGAAGTAGTGTTAAGACCTTTGCATAGTCACGTCCAGAAATAAAGACCTCAATCCTGCCAGATGCTGAGCAATTCCTGGACTCTCGAGAAGAAGTACTTCATGTTAGCGGAAGCTCATAATTCTAGGAGTTTGCAGGAGTGCAGAAGGAGATCTAAGAAATTAAAGGAAGAACGTTCAGGAAATTAATCATCAGGAGCACCTTGAAAAATTGTGAGAGAGTTATGGTTTTACAGACAAAGCTGTTGGAGTTACATGTGAAAAGGAGGGAAGTGCAGGAGCAATGTGCTAGGAGTTAATATGGAGTATCATAACAACAAAGCTGGTAGCCACCAAGAAGTGGCAAAAATCCTGTAAAGAGGAGAATTGTTGAAAAGAACTCAGACCTTTCTTAGTATTTCCCCGAAGCCCTTGAGAATTTTATTTTACAATGAGCTACATGAAACACTGTTATTACATGTTCAGAAATAAAAGGAGCAAAATGCCCAGAGTGTTGACTTCAGAATATTAACAAACATTCTTAGTACAACTCTTATTCTTGGTACGTTATTCTTAGAACAGAGTAAACATTGGTATAAAAAAAGTGAAGTCTGCCAAGATAATTAAGACTTCTCTGCACCAGAAAGTTCCTAGAAATTTAATCAGGACATAGCAAAGTAAAGTAAAACAGCATAAAAAAAATTATATTTATTGAGGCTACTGCCTACTACAGTATTTAAGGTGCACATTCAGTCTTTGCAAGCAGGTTGAATTACCATGCACAGAACCAAATACATTTTGTTCTAATGCTTTTCTGGAATATTACTGTTATTCAGGCACTTTAACAAACCCAGGGCCTCCAAAAAAGCGTCATAAAGGTTGGTCACCAGAATCTCCATCATCTACTGAAACTTGGAACTTGCAGCTCAACCCACAGGTTCCAAACAGAGTAAAAACAGGTAAGCTGTGCCCAAGGTAATGATAATGGTTGTTTCACTATTCAGAAAATAACAGGGCAAAAGAAGCGGTATTTCAAAGCTGCATGCAGATTGACAGTAGTGTTTTGAAAGGTGTTTGATGCCTACATTTAGGTGCTTCATTTCCATTGATTCAGTTTTGAGGCTCTGAGTTTAACTCTGATCAGTATCTAGTCATCGAGTCATTATTAATGAATCTCAACCGGTGCCTGTGCCCATCTTCAGATGCTGAAACACCTTTGGGAAATTAAATATAGTGCCATAACACAGGTCAAAGTACTGTAAATTGCTTCAATTATTTGTCACAGTGTTCTCAGCACTTGGAGTTTATACTCTAGATACAGACTAGAGTGACATATAGTGAAATAAGCATGTTTTCCCCAAAATGTTTTCTTTTCTTGTGCTGTTGTTTAAATTAAAATAGCCATAAAGAAGTTATAATTGAGGAAACATTGAATCTTATTTTTTTCTTTCTTGCTGCAGCAAGACAATCTGTTTAGAATCTGTGAAACTAAATGTATCATACAGAACACATAAATCATAACTATATTGAGCATCACATAAGTCTTTGCATTCTGGCATCCATACTTGGAACTGTTTGTTTATAAATATTTCCAAATCTTGAGATGCATTTGTGATGATCAAGGTCACAACAATATAATTAGTCCTCCAAAATGTTAGCATAATAGCATGGATTGTAGGAACAGCTCACAAAATGTGTAATGTAACCATAAAAAGAATTTAACACTGATACCAAATGTGGGTATGAGGTGCAGCTGAATAACTTTTCTCTGAGGAAACCATTGTTAGACCTGACATCAGTAATAATATGTCTAAAATCTTAGATGGAGGAAACCTATCATCTTTACCACATTCTGCTTTGGTGGGGCCAGCCTCATCTCCGATGTTGGGCTCAGGAGAACCCGTCTCAGTTCCTGACAACTTGCTGAAAATCTGTAAAGCAAAGCCAGTTATTTTTAAAGGTAAAATCACCAACTCCCCGACAAGACCTTGTATCTTTTTTATAAGAGATGTGACGATCTACCCAACTGCTAAGCACTGCTAAAGCTGTCAGTTTTAAAAGGTTTACTGTTAAAACTGTTTAATGCATACATGGGAAATTAGGAAAATAATGGGATGTGTACAAACACTGTTTATTTTATAGGTCATGGAAACTTCCCTTATCTTTGTGGGAACATTAATGATGTGATAGTGAGTCCTTTGTTGTACACCTGTTACAGAAATTCACAGTCTTTATCTAGAGCCTATGAACAATACGGTGCCTCCACAATACAGCCTATTTCAGAGGAAATGCAGCTCTTACTGACTGTCTACTACCTTGTTCAACTAGGTAAGACTATTTTACATCCGGATGGACTGCAATGAATATATTACTTGCTGGAAAATGAGAAAGGGAATATTAGGGCAGGACCATTTTAAATATCAGTCTTAGGACATGTGATATTAAACAATTTCATTTGCAGTAATGAAACAAAACGAAATCATTAGTTCTTGAAGACAGATTGAATTATAGTAATGCAAAGTTCATCTTCTCCTATGATCTGAGACCTCAGCAACTAAAATTCAAACAGGAAAACAGCTGTAATTCACTACTCTTGCATACAGTCTGGTTTAGACATATTATTATGCTGAGAGAGGCAGCACTGAACATCTTAAATATTTCTAATTACTCATACTCAGGTTCCAATTAGGGCAGCTTTACTTGAGTGTTACAAAGGCATTTCAAAATGAGAATTTTGTTCTCATCTCCTAATGGCAGTGGAGTTATGCACACATAAACCTAAAACAGGATCACCTCTAAAAAAGTGCATATTTTGGAAAAAAACGGTTTTAACTCAACAGTTTTCGTTTCATTTTTTCCTAACACTTTCCTCTTAATTTTTTTCAGCCTCAGACCAGGTGCCTTTGATTGAGGATTTGGAACAGATATTCATGCGTTCGTGGCGGGAGTCGCACCTCTCTGAAATCCGTCAGTACCAACAGGCTATTCCCCAGACCTTTCCCCAGGCACCCAGCCAGGTCGCACCAGTGACTTCAGCCCAGCTCCCTTGGCTGGCCGGCCTTGCGGCCAGCTCGTGTAATGACAGTGTCCATATCATTGAGTGCAGCTACTCCCTGGCTGAAGGGCTTTCAGAAATGTTTAAGCTGCTCATTGAAGGAAAATTAATAAAGACAAACTATGTGGTGATCATCTGTGCCGGTAGAAATCGAGCCATTGATTCCTGTATTGTGATAACAGGTGAGATCCCAAGGGTCTGTCTCCAGGTAAAGCAGATTCATTCAATGCTATGTTGCTTGGAGTTTTAATGAGCTGCCACAGAAAGCAGAGCTTTGACCAACAAGTAATGGGTTTTGATGAACCCTAGTTGATGCTGTGCAGTTGGGTCTTTCCCCAGCAAATCGTGTTTTGCCAGCGTTGCCTGTTTTCGCACCAGGGCATCCCAGCCAACGCTACTGCAAACAAATTGTAGTGAGCTAAAGCTCTCTGACTCTGTGTGACTGGGATATTACTGTGGGCGGAGGACCAAAGGTTATCTTAACTTCTAAAATATATTCTTCCCATATCATTCCCTTTGACAACCTGTTGAGGGTTATGCTGCTAATTAAATAAATGGTCATTCAAAGATTCATTATGAGTGCAAGGGAATTGACAGTTCATTTCACTATTTATAGGGTCTTTTTCTATACTGTATTTTCCCTAAACCGGGAAAGAAACACAGAGAATTATTAACCATGAATCTGCATTGCAGGTGTCTGGTGCATACTTGTATAGGAGAGGGAAAAGACTCATCTCTGCCATTTTTGTGTGTCTGGTATTCATTTAGCTGGGTAGTAGTTTTATTATGACTCAGAAGATTTTTAACTTTAGTTTGAAGTGCTTTCAAAATGACTTTTTTTGTCTTTTAGGAAAGTATCAGGCAAGAGTTCTGTCTGAGAGCATGCTCACTCCTTCAGACTACCAAAAAGAAGTTAATTATCAGCTGGTCACAGGGAAAGTGGAAACTCTGGGATCCTTCTTTAGCACACTCTGTCCAGGTACCTAACAGGTTATAAAGAGGCATGTTTCCAAATCCCTGAAACTTTTAAGTTGAAGAAAACAGCTGTGCTAATTACCTTTCCAGAAGACATAATTATTAGAAATATAGAAAAAATGCAAGACAAAGTTGTGAAAATATACTTGAATTTAAATTCTTCCTAAAAAATGTCAGTTTCTAAAATCCCTCTGTTTCATAAAAACATGCCAGTAAATATCTGGGCATACTGTTCTTAGGTATGCAAATCTGCACCATCAATGGTAGGATTTGCCCTTTCGATTTACTGTGCTGAGACCTTGATCATGATGCATGGGAAAGAGGAAAACTGCAGAAATCCAGTGTTTTTGGATCATTTTAATACTGAGGATTACTGCAGGCAGGATTATCTGGGGACAGACCCAGCCACATGGAAAGTTAAACTGTTATCACACAACTAGAGAAAATGCAGCATATTTGTCAGTGTTAATGGGACGTCGCAGTGCCAGTCATGTCACGTCGGTAAATCTGTCCTTAGATCATGAGAACCCTTTGGAATGTGACATGATACTTTGAGTGGTCACTTAAGAGTAACTAATTTTCCTTGAACCATTGTGTACTTAAGTTAGTGTTTCTGCTCTTAGTATCTTCAAAGATAAGTTCTCAGAATCTCTTTGGCTATTGTTACTGTTTGAACAGAGTAAGGAAATGAGCATCCTAAAAATAGTTGCTGTCTCTATCTACTGGATTGCATTTCATGGGGCAGACCCTGCCTTTCTGAGCTCAGTCAAGACATGTTCAAACATCTTTTCAACTGCTTAGTTGCCCAGGCAGGCATGCTGTATTCCCTATGTAGCTGTCATCTGTAAGCAGGGACCCTGCCGAATAGAACAGGATATGTTTGCAGACACACATGGGTCAATTGAATGCACCTTGTTTGCTTCAGCATTGCGTATAGCTATGAAACTCAAGTTGTTCTTTCAGCTTTATAGGGAATGACTTCTCCTTCTGTCTCTCAAAAGTGTTAAAAATTTAAAAATATTTCTCAGACTTTCCAAAGTTTCTTGCAATCCTTATTAGTGAGCAGCCTAGCCCAGTGGTGTGCACGTAAAGTAAGCCAGTTTCATGTCTTTGTTGTTGCTGACTTGCAGCAGGGCCTTGAGGCTAGTTTTCTGCCATCATCCATGAATGTCCTTAGCCAGTGGTCTGTGGAGTTGGTCTGTCATTCCCTGACCTGATTTGCATTTTATTACTGATATGCTATGAAAACTGATGCAGTAGAATATTAAGGGGGTTCCTGTATAAAAAAAGCCAGTAAGCCAAGGGCAGGATAACTAGCTAGCATATAAAAGCTCTTTAAGATCTACAAAACAAAATCAGTATGAAATGCAGCTCTCATTAATATGGATGTTTATTCCACTATCCCTTCAATTTGATAGAAGGTGACATTGATCTTTTGCTGGAGAAATTTTATCAGGAAAACCAAGGTCACATCTCTTCATCACTTTGTGCTTCAGTGAATAAACCAACGGCACTGAACGGAACAGGAACGGCTGTGTGTACAAGTAAGTAAGGAAGATTGTCTGAAGAAGTAATGGAGTAGGGTACTTGAGACCAGGTGTGTGCAGTTAGATGCATCTGGGCAGAGTCCTAGGCTCTTGTACGCAAAGGTCCTGAGGGAAACAACAACTCATGTCTCTGCATATTTAGCCTTGCGCTGATGGATGCTCTGCTTCATTCCACTGGGTATTATAGTCCCTGAAGCTCTAAGTCTTGCCTCTATGGTAGCAGAATGCTGTTGTACATGTTCACTTTCAGCTCTCAGACATTTAAGTGACTTGCAGGAAAAAAATTCCCTGTAGCCAAAAGATTTCTTTGCATATTCTGTATATATTCTCATAAACTGGAACTTCTGTTCATAACCAAAGTACCTTAAAGAGTAGGTCAGTCGCTTTTTGCCAGACTCTAACATTTTGCATTAGATCAGACTTTCAGGAATATATCTAATCAAAGTTTTGCCCTTTTCCAGGTTATGAGATTGAACGACATCAGATTCGTCCATTCCAGCTAGCAGTGGCTCAGAAATTGCTGTCTCATATTTGCTCAATTGCTGACTCCAGCACTCAAAATCTTGATTTGGGTTCCTTTGAGAAAATGGATTTCTTGATTTGTGTTCCACCCTCTGAAGTGACATATCAGCAGACTTTGTTTCATCTCTGGCACTCAGGTGCTTATTAGTTAACTTTATTTTGGATTTGCAGGAAATTATTACATCATTTGTGTCTGGAAATACTGACATTTGTTCCATCTCTTTAGGTATTTTATTAGAACTCGGATTAGAAAAGGAACATCTCACAAAGCAGAGAGTGGAACAGTATGTTATGAAACTAGATGCAGAAGCCCAGATTAAATTCAAAGTCTTCTTACAAAACTCTATGCAGAATCCACATACACTCTTTGTCCTAATCCATGATCATGCTCACTGGGATCTAATGAGGTAAGAAAACTGTAAGTTGTTTTTAGAGAAATTGTTATTGTTTGCACAAAGTCTCAAGATCAGCTTTCTGATCTATCCCTTCCTTCATGTTTCTGCTAACTCTCTCTTCCCATGCATTGAATAAACATGTTTTCTTTTAAGGTCCTTTGTGATTTATTCTTATCCTGCTTATTATTTTATGTCTCAGTGGAATATTTCAGATTTTCTTGCTCACCATTCCTACCTTCTTTCAGCCACAGTTCTTGTTTTTTTGGCTGTTGTCATTTGTTCAAAGGAAAGCTTTCTGTGAATGTACACAGAGCTCGTTATCCTCTTTTGGTGTCCTCTGGGCTGTGAAACATGCAAAACCTCTCCACGATGAGTGACAACTAGTGAGCCAACACTGCTGCTCATTTTTTTTAACTGATTGGAAATATTCCAGTACAATGTTTTTTTTCTCTCTAGAATCACTGGTTTGTAAGAATTGAAGGCTTCTGTGGACACAGAGCAATGACAGGTAGACTTCTCAAGGACATTTCTGTCCAATGTTTACCAAGTTCCTGGTCAGCTCATTCGCATAACTCATTACTTCCCTCACAGAGCCCTGTTCCCTTGGCTTCTCCACAACCTGGCTGCTGAGAAGTTGGGCTGCTTTTTCTTTTTGGCTCCTAAGGCCACTGGGGAGAATACACTGAATTCCAGAAACACCAATATGTTCTAGCTTTGGGAGCATGGAAGTGTTTCTGAACCCCAAAGCTATGAAATCTTGCTTGTGAATGCAAGGACAAAGTCTTGTCTTTCGCACTGGTTAAGAATGATGTTTTTCACCAAATCTTTATTTTTACATCTGTTTTTCCTGTTCAACTCATCTATATGTTAGGAACTTATGCGACCCGTTCCAGCTGTCCAGCCTTTAAGGCATTAATTCATATAGTTATGAATACTACTCATATTCATGAGTAGTAGGGAAGTACCTGTATTGCTGCTTAACACTGATATTTTTTTTCCTGTTATTTAATAAAGATGGATGAGTGGAAAATATTCAAGCGACTCTTCTGCACAGCAGGATTCATGCCATGTATCTGAAATCAGTTAAATGAGGTGCCTAAAACCGGAGTGGGATTGCCCACATAGTCACAACCCAGAGATGGGCGTCTCTGACTGACATCATGGGTGGACACAACCCATTTCTGGAGTTACTTGTCTCTCTCTGCTGGTAACAGAAGCAGCTTGCAGTGACTAGGCTTGTAATTTAGTCACTGCAGCTAAATGCCAAAAATGAAGTAGCATGAATTTGGACTGAGATTTTACACCAGACCAAGGAATTGACCGTAGGTGTTCCATGATACCAGCATTTGTCCTAACAATAACTATTCGTCCCTTTCATAATAGCTCTATCTCAGGTAGTTTTCCTCTGGTTTTTTGTGTCATACTGACTTACTGTCTGTTGTTTTCTATCTTGATTTTTGTAGGTAAGAATTACATTTACATTTAAGGTCACTAACAATTTGGCCAACTTTGCTACAGGACTGCATGTCTATTGGTAACTGCCAAAACATCAGCTTACTTTCATCCTTTTATCTCTCATATTCTGGTAGCTGTAAGGGACTGGTAATCTGCTGGCTAGGGAGCTTATGAGACATACAGAAATTTTCAGCTGTGGTGAAATAATTTGCATTTCTTTTCCCATCCTTCTATGCAACAAAACCAGGAGAAAGAACAGAGTCCTAAGTTCCCTCTGTGTGTATAACTTTGATTTCACATCCAGGTTAAAGCTATTCCACTAACACAAATGTTCCCTCGTGCTGATCACTTTGGAGCATTTTGGGTTTCTTTTTTGCAGTGCCATGCATAGCCTTTATCCTCAAACAGAGCTGTCTACGGGACTTGTTGATAGACTGTTGAACTGCAGGGAGGTGAAAGAAGCGCCAAATATTGTCACCCTCCATGTGACTTCCTTCCCCTATGCACTGCAGACACAGCACACTCATATCAGCCCTTACAATGAGATCCACTGGCCTTCTTCATACAGCAATGTAAGATGGATGCTTTGAGGTGCTTTAGTGACCTTGTCTTAAGTTACTTATTTTACATTTGCATACTTGAAACTGGAAGCCCCGTGATTTTTGTAAACAAGAATGAAGTTTGCATGGCATCTTTTTCTTGTTCAGTCTGTGGCAAGTTCTTTTCTTCCTTTGCTTATCCTGTCATTTCTTGCTTTTTTCTTTATTCCTTTTATATCTTCTATAAACTATAGTAGCTCTGCTAAAAAATTTTGAGCTACATGAATAGAAACCATCTGAAAATCTGTCACTAGTGCATTACTGTATAAATATATGTACTTACATGGATTTTCTTCATATATATGCATATTGATTCCATACATAGCTGTTCTGCCTGTACATATGTATATGTGGGGGGTGAAAAAGAGAGAGAAAAACAAGGAAAAATTGGGTTAGACTTCTGCTCTCTCAAAAAAATCAGTTTAGTTTCTTTCCTTGTTTTATAATGTCTGAGTAGGTTTATTAGGGAATGTGACTGCAATTATATTAGATACCAAGGGTTAATCAATCATAAATTAATAATTGATAGGCTTTACATTATATTTTTATTGCTTCATTTGCTTTAGGGTGTAGATTTATACCATGAAAACAAAAAATACTTTGGACTGTCAGAATTCATTGAGTCCACCCTCTCTGGACATAGTATTCCGCTGCTTCGGTATGACAGCTCTTTTGAAGCAATGGTCATGGCTTTGGGAAAGAGGTATGGTATCTCCTTTGTTTAAGAGAGGAAATTTAGGAGGTATGTTCTAGTGACCTGAGTTACTAGATAGAAGCCTCATTCTTTTTTTTTCCCTCTCTGTCTCACAGATCAGTTGTGTGTGCAAGGCCATTTCACTCATTCCTATTTCCTCCTTCCATCTGTTTTGGATATATTTGGCCTGCAATCTAACAATCTAGGCTGCCTCCCACAATGAACATGCATACTGATTAGCCCAAATTAGAGTGTGTTCTTCTTGTGACCAGTAGCTACTTCTCCATTATAATAACCTAAAATGTAATTTATGTTACTCCTTTTGTCCAATGTTATCACTTGCTGACCCTGGCTCTTTTTGATGTATAGAATTTTTGTATTCTGCACTTACGCAACAAAGACAAGTAGACATATCACTGTGTTTTGTACACTTAAATCAGTGGTGATGACTTCAGAACATCATCAGAGCTTTAAAGTACATCATCAGTTTTCCTTGGTCTCTGTGGAGCAAGTCTAGAATCACTGTAAAAGAGGAGTGACACATCATGTGTGTGCATGCAGCTGTGGATGAAGTCTTTGGGATCTGTAAGAATGAGACAGGACAAATACAACCTTAGGAATTCCTATTGCCAACTGGGAGACAGAGCACATCCACACTTAAGTGCTGGGGCTTGCTACAGGGAGCTCTGGGACACCGATCACACGTGTCAGGCACTTTTCAGAGCAAGCCATAGTTCTGCTTTTTACTGTGCTTCTGGGTGTCATTCCTGTGAAATGAAGGAAGCCACTGCTTATCCATGTCTCTTGGGGATTGAAACAGGGTGTGCCTGGGTTTGGGAATTTGGAGTGCTCGTTGCGTGCTGGCTGTGTATTCAGTCCTCCCAGAAACAAGAGTGAGTTGGTTCAGGGCTTCAGATAGAAAACAAGAGAAGCACCCCACCCCCTCTCCCACCCCTTAAGAATAATACATAATGAAGAATGCTATTCTCACTGGTAAGAGAATGTAATTTTTATTGATGATGTTACAGAGTGTCTGAGCAAATATTCTGTGATAAATTTTGTAACAGCAGTAAAGTCTTGGTAATTTAAAGAGATGTAACCTTACTGGACTGCTTGTTTAGTAAATCTTTACTAAGAAATGGAGAGACACATCAGTTCTGGTTGTGAAATGATGCCTTGCAAAGGCTATCCAACTGCAGTTTGGTGAGATTCTGTTGTATAGCAGATATGAAGGATTCTTTACAGGAGAAAATCCCGAGTTTGCTATGTTTTGTAAAAATTAACCTTTTCACTTTAGCCTCTAATAATTCACTATTTAATTCACCATTTATTTCAGGTTTCCCAGATTACACAGTGCAGTGATTAGGACTTTTGTCCTCATACAACACTACTCTGCAGCTATGATGGCTGTGTGTGGTCTTTCTCAGATGAAGAATTACACCTCAGTTGAAACTCTGGAAATCACCCAAAACCTAATAAACTCTTCAAGACAATGTCCTAGTGGCCACGGCCTCATGGTAGTGTTGAGAATCCCATGTACTCCGCTGGCTGCGGTGGCATATGAACGTCTGTATAACGTAAGGGAAAGACTAGCCCTTGAAGATAACTTTGAAATAATCCTGGGAAATCCTAATTCTGGAATCACAATAGGGAAGCACTTTGTGGAGCAACTAAAGGTAACTCTGCTTCATTAGGTGGGAAGGCGGGAATGAGTTATGGTCATGAGCTGAAGTGTGTGGCTTACTAATAAAAATTACCATCAGGAGCATGACTTTTCTCTCTTAGACATACTGTCTGTGATACCTCTCATGTCCAACCTCTGTTTGATACTAAGTGGATTATTCACTAATATGGCTGGAACAAGACTTCCAGGAGCAACCCCCCTGCCAAACAGTCAGATGGCTCTTGTCTATAGGGATCATGAGCAATAAGGAAAAAAAGACAAACTTGCCACCGTTTTAGCAGCATTTTCTTACAAAATTACAGTGCAAAAAGGTTTTAATCAGTCACCAGTTGAGAGTTGTGTTATTCCTGTCACCAGCAGGTGGCATGAGGCACCAAATCAGTGATGCTGCTTACAGGTCCTAGAGCACCCCGATATTCACAGCTCAAGACTTTATGCTTTCTGGACCATGTATTAGTTTATGAATTAATTTATAGCCTTTAGGTCCAGAGTCACGGGTCACCTGTTTAACAAAAGCCCCTTTGCTTTACATAAAATCAGCATAATCTGATCTCCAAATCAAAACTTTATTTACATTCTGAGATGGTATAGCGTATATATGGTACACTCTGTATTGTATCTGATTCAGTATGTGTTACATGAAGTCACTGAAGATCCAGGACCTAATGCTGATCTCATTCTGCTATAAAGTAAGCACAACATTTCCTGAAAAAACAGTGTTAGTTCTCCTTATTATCTTCTCTGACATGCATAACAGTGGTACATGTACAAATGTCAGAGGCTGAGTTGTCCTGTTGGTCCTACTGTCTGTTCCTTATCTGTAGGTCAGTCCTACTGCAAAAAGGACTGATTGGTGTGAGTGAAGCAGTATAGCCTGATGTGAAACAGTCAAACAATAGTTCTAGTTACCAAACTTCTCATGAAGTTATCAGGAAAACTGATAGATTTTGGGAAGAGCAGAAGATTTCAGAGGGTAGCAAGCAAGGAGAGCGATATGTGTATGTGAACGTTTCCAGCTTTCCCCTGTCCCTCAAAGCTGAAAAAGTCATGCTCTTTGCTCACTTTTCCCTGAACTCAGACATCCATACACTGTCTGCCACAGAAAGCTAGCCTCTATACTCTTTTATCCCCTAAAACTCCTACTCATCTTTACAGTCCATTGTACCATATCCACTCTATTTGTCTATGCCCTGGCCTCATAGCTGTGCAACTGGGAAGCTGGGAGGCTTTTCAGACTGGAACATGCTGTCCCAAATCTCTTCAGATTTACAGCAGGGAGATTGCACAATTCCTAGAGCATTGCAGGTAGCAATGTAGCTACATTGGAATGCGCTCTGTTCTGTGGCTTCCCTTGGCAGGACATCCATCACTGTACAAAGTGATGCATATAATGGATGATAAAAGTATACACTTCCGTATTTTTGTGTCATACAGATATGTCCAACAGTGTTTCTTACCTTACACAGATCTGGCAGAAAATTGAAGATGTAGATTGGAGGCCACAAACCTATTTGGAATTAGAAGGTTTGCCTTGTATATTGATATTTAGTGGTATGGATCCACAAGGGGAGTCCTTGCCACGGTAAGAAGATCCAGTATTTTCTCAGTGGCAGTTTTTTATCCATTGCTTATTGAATGGCTTAAGGTCAACTGTGTAATTACCTGAGAGAGAAGAAAACAGATATCAGTGTTAAGTTGTTTCTTTTTTGACAGTTTTTGTATCATAGATATCAATCCCATATTATTAATAATAACCTCCTGTTTATAGCAAGATATAAATAGCTCTGAACATATTATGAGAGTTGCCCTAGTTTAGAGGAGAGAATAAAGGTATTAAAAAAAAAAAAAGAAAAAAGTATAGTTACTTTAGATACCTTACATAGTATATGACGTGTGGGGAGATCAGTGCCTTCTGGAATGGCAGCTGGAAGCTAGACAGGATGCCCTTGGGGCACTAAATGCTTTTGGATGTCCAACTGAATCCCATTCTCTGTGTTCAGCTTAGAACCCAAATGACTATTCTTCTTCTCATGCTGATGCTAACATTCAACGCACTAGATTAAACTGCATATGTGGATTAAGAAATGTGTACGCGCCACAGTGGTAAATGTATTAAGCACTAAAGCTGTACTGTGCTCTGTCTCATCCGTAGTCTAAGCAGATCATGAAAAAATTCCCCTTTGTGTTTGTAACAGAAATACAGGAGTAGGTTACAGTGTTTTCATACTATCCCCTCTTGTTTCTCTCCAGATCACTGAGATACTGTGACCTACGTTTAATAAATTCATCTTCTTTGGTAAGGACTACCTTGGAGCAAGAACTTGGTTTGGCAGCATACTTTGTGAGCTCAGAAATTCCCACAGAGAAAGCAGTTGTGAATGATGTGTTAGAAAGCGACCCCGAGAAACTAAGCAGCACTGATAATGAAGATGAAGAAATAGCAACAGAAGGTATTATTAGTAGTGATAACAAAAGAAGCTGTAAAATGATTGAGTTGTATTAGAAAAAGCAGGATTGTATGGATACATACTCAGTGTGGGGTTTTGGTGTTGCCCTCCCCAAAGCAGGGAAGTGTGCGGTTTTCCATCTGGGAAACAGTGACTCAATCCACTCCCTCACAGCAGGGACAACAGCACCTAAACTGCCCCTGGTTGATGCTGGCAAACCTATGCTCACATACTCACAATGGCAGAGATTCCTCCCAAGGAAACTGTGTATAGCACAGCTGAGTAGTGTCTAGTTTGTAAGAGATTAAGTACTACAGCTAGAAAATATATCTGAATATAGTAACTTCTGAGTACTCCTTGACAATGTCCATGAATTCGAATGGACAGTGTAGAGTTGGTGAGTTTATAATTTCTTAAGAGAGCAAGTAGGAACATATAAATTTGTAAACAAAACCCAACAATTTAACCAGGAGCTGTTTGGGTTATATTCATAGAATCACAGAGTGGTTTCGGTTGGAAAGGACCTCAAGAGTCATCTAGTTTCAAACCCTTGCCACTAGCCCAGATTGCCCAAAGCCCCATCCAACCTGGCCTTGGGCACTGCCAGGGAGGGGGCAGCCACAGCTTCTCTGGGCAGCCTGTGCCAGGGCCTCACTGTCCTCACAGGGAAGAATTTCTTCCTTGTAACTAATCTAAATCTACCCTCTTTCAGCTTAAAGGCCATTACCCCTTGTGTTATCACTAGATGCCCCTGTAAATAGCCCTCCCCAGCTCTCTTGTAGGTCCCCTTTAATGTTGAAAGCCTGCTAAAAGGTCCCCCTGGAGTCTTCTCTTCTCCAGGCTGAACAAGACCAACTCTCTCTGCCTGTCTTCATAGGAGAGGTGCTCCAGCCCTCCGATTATCTCCGTGACCTCCTCTGGTGGCCTCCTCCAATGTTCCATGTCTTGTTCTTGGGACTCCAAAGCTGGACTGAGTACTCCAGGTGGGGTCTCACCAGAGCAGAGGGGAAGAATTCTTGCCCTTGACCTGCTGGTCGAGCTTTTTTTGATGCAGCCCAGGATACAGTTGGATTTCTGGTCTCCAAGTGCACATTACCAGGTTATACTTAACTTCTTGTCCACCAGTAGCCCCAAGTCTTTCTCCTCAGGGCTGCTATCAATCCACTCTCCAGGACTTTCTTCTGAGGGACCTTGCACTTTGCCTTGTTGAACTTTATATGGCTTGTACAGGCCCATATCTCAAGCCTGTCAAGGTCCCTCTGGATAGCATCCCTTCCCTCCAGTGTGTCACCTACACCACACAGCTTGGTGTCCTTGGCAAACTTGCTGAGGGTGCTCTTGATCCCACTGTTCATCTTGTCAACAAAGGCATTGTTAAACAATGTTCGTCCCAATAGTGACCCCAGAAGAACATCACCACTGCTATCCACTTGGACATTGAGTCATTGACTGCAACTGTTTGAATGTGACCATCCAACCAATTCCTTATCCATCGAGTGTTCCATCTACCAAATCCATGTTTCTCCAGTTTAGAGACAATAATGTCATGCAGGTCAGTGTCAAATGCTTTGCACAGGTCCAGGTAGATGACGTCAGTTGCTCTTCCCTTATCCACCAGTGCTGTAATCCCATCATGGAAGGACACCAGATTTGTCAGACACAATTTCCCCTTAGTGAAGTTATGTTTTTTGAGTGATAGTTGATGGATGTTTTCAGTTATCATTAAGTTTTTTACATTGTTCTTACTGTCTATTGTAATACTGACTATTGTGCTTTGTAACTGTGGAAAAAAAGGGATTTTTATCCCCATAGGTCCATTTAGTTGAAGGACACTGAGATTGTGTGTGATCTGAGTCAAATGGACACCTGTTAGTGGCTAAACTGTAAAGCTCTTACTGTTTGTAAGAGCGGTATGCTCCTCCAGAGCCTGATTCAAAACTGAGAGAGACTTACAGTCCAGCTTTTCTGCTGGCAGTGCCTATGGTAGAACTGTACAGGAACAAGCATTTTGTCTTAGAAGCCTAGGCTAGGTACCTCACTTGCATCTCCTTGGTGGCTATCCAAATATGGATTTTTATCACCAGAAGCTGAGATGTAATCTGGTCATAAAGCTGCAATGTACGAGCTAGGAGGTGATTTCGTAACATACTGGCAAAATAGAGCTCGTTGCCTGTTGGTTTCCGTGACACTGGACTAGTGAGGAAAGTAAGACATAGGTGGAAAGAGAAAACATGGTTGAGACATGCCTACAAATTACCAGCTCCTGGCTGCAACTTTGATTTTGTGAGCCTGTTGCAGCTTAGCATAGTTAGATTAAACCATAGGGCAGTATTGCATGGTAGGAACAGATGCTCTTACTGAAAACAGTGTCAGAGTGAGGACAAACCACACACAAACTCTTGTGTACTTTTCCTTACTTTGGCAATGTAGCTGTGCCTTCTTACAGGCTTACTTAATTTATGTATTATTTTTGTTTTCCCTTGCTACCATTCACAAAACAGGTTCTACTTCAGAAAAGAGAAGTCCTATGAAAAGAGAAAGATCTTGTTCGCATGACTCTGCTTCTTCGTCTCTCTCTTCAAAAGCTTCCAGTAAGACATTAAGATCATCTCTTTTAAATGACATTTAGGACATGAAAAAGACCTGTTAATCATCTTGTTAAATCAATTATAAAAGGCATAAATCACTAAGGTTCTGGTAAGGTCTGTTTTAATGGGATCACTAAAGATAACTTTAATAAAGGTAATGATCAGATTCCTGAAATATAGGAAATAAGACTTTTTCTTGCTTGAAAAATAGTCACAGGGTGGGGTGTCTAAACCAGGCACTAGTAATAGTATGTGCCACTAAGGTATGAAACCTCAGTCAGCACTGTGATGGCCGAGAGTGTTCACTGAAGCCATGACAATTTATGAATAAGGAAACACGCTTCACATTTTTAAAAAATCTTTAGGAAATCTCTAGGAGAGGAAGCAGGTTTGGTCTCATTGGTATTTTTGCCTTTTTGGGTTTAGTATGGAATGTTTTGGAGGTGGGTAATTTTTAAAATCTTTTTAATCTGCAAACAGAAAGCATGAGGCATGTTGAGAAGTGCTACAGCTCTCTGGTCTAATAAATTTGTTTGCATGCTTTTTATGCAGATAATATTAAGAGGAGAGTTGAGTAGAAATGGGGAATACAAATTGTACTGTAACTTCCTAGAAGTTGCAATCTCATGCAGCTTTTAAAAACATGACGGTTTTTGTCAAGGACAGTAAATTCTTTTTAATCTGTTTCTAGTTGCAGCATGGTGACTTGCATATTTGGCACATGTTTTATTTTCTACAGGCACAGTGGTTGTCACAAAATTTTTTAAAAATCTTGAAAACACTTGGATAAGCTTCATAAACACTTTAATTTTCAAAATGTCTTTTTTTCAGTGTCCATGAACCTGCCTGTGGCTTTCTGGCCTCAGTTTGCCTGTGGTTGAAATCTTTTTTCCTTTCTTTTTTTCCTGTGCTCTTGGATACTGGTATTTTGAAACCTGGATACTGGTTTTACTTGAAACCATTTATACTACTGGGGATATTTTTTTGTTTATTCCTAGTGTCCTTTACTGGCTACTTCAGTTTAATATGCAGCTAAAGTATATCTTTTATATCTAAACTTTGGTTTTTCGAGAACCCAGACTGTCATTTTCACCATGAGAGGAAAGCTGGTTTTATTTATGTTCATCTACAGAGAGATGTTCTTAGTGCAACATGGAGACTGATTCCTCAACCACGTCTCAGTCTGCTCTAGACTGTGAAATGTTTGCATCTCCCCTTTGGAATTCACTAGGCAATGCAGATGCTCAGAACCACTTAAAATGAGCCCTTAAACTTTCAAGAAATTGCAGTAATTAGATTATATAAAGTAAAAATACACCACTTTCTGAAAATCACTAATTAGCTGTGAGATATATCTACATGACATATTCAGGGCCAACATTCATGAGTTCAGTGTGTGCTCTGGGCTGACCAAAAGATGTATGAGTGCATTAATGCATTATGTTGCACCAGAGACTTAAGAGCCGAGTTTTATGAGGTCAGAGTGAGGGCTGCAGTGACGCATACACGGGTGTCAGATCAGATTTGACTCAGAGGACTGTTTCTAGACATCAGTCTGTGTAGACATTTCTATGGTCTTGATGGGGTAACAGCCTGTGAAAACGTATTTTCTTATCCTATTTTAAACAATGGTTTCAGTGATGTTTGAGCGATGAAAGTATCTGATGAACACCTTACGCAATGAATGGACGAGGGAAGCAGAGGACGGGACAATCAATCACCTTTCTTATGTACTTCAGTGCTTTAAAAAACACTTTCTGTGTTGAGATGATTACTCCAAGCTAGTGCCATTATGACTTCCTGTATGAGAAAGGTGAAAGCAAGGATAGGAGCAGGATTGCAGCTCTTGATGGGTACTCTATCTAAATGATATTTGTATTTTGTTTGTTTTGCTTAACTGTGGTATTGCCTAGCAGACATAGCTGCACTGTGTTGAAATACGTATTTTCTTTTAGTTACAGCATTCTGCAATGAGTCATCTCCTCCCTTAATAGCAGCAGGGGATGCGGCAAAATCCCCCCACCAAGTCCTAAGCAACAGCACTGAAGAAACTACAAATAACTATGAAAAGCTGAAGCAGAAGGTAGACAAGGGGGCACAAACAACATTCAGCAAACACTTGACCCCGGTAACTGAACAGCTGGACACGAAACAAAACATTAAAAGCGCACAAATTTCTATTACCTCATCATCCTCCTCACCTTTCTCCTCCTCTTCTTCCTCCTCTGCACCCACCCATAACTCCTTCATCCTACAGACCTCTCAATGCTCCATGACCAAAGCATCGAAACAGCCACCCATAGTTTTCCTGCCCAAACTGGTTTATGACATTATTACTTCTACAGACAGCAGTGGACTTCCTAAATCATCTTCCCTCTTGCCCTACCATTCTGTTATGTGGGCAAGTTCTTTCCGCCCTCTGATGAGTAAGATGATGACTTGCACAGAGCAGTCTCTATACTACCGCCAGTGGACGGTTCCCAAGCCGATCCATATGGACTACAACAATAGAAATGAGGGCAGAATGGACACCTTTCACCCAAGGAGGCTGCTGCTGAGTGGGCCACCACAGGTGTGTAATAAGATCAAGGTATTATCATTGATTAGTTCTGTCTAATTTTTTTCATAATCTCAGAAAATAGACATTAGTTATTATTACTCCTTGAAAGTGGAGTGTTTTTTTTTAAAAATGGAGAGTAAGTTACTTATATTTTATTTCCTAACTCCTAATAAAATAATCTTCCTTTCTTTATTGTTTCCTGAGTTCAAAGACAATGAAGTTGCAGCAATCAATGTTCCTTTTCTGTTAAGTCTCTCTCCATTAAAATGTTTGGTCAAGAGATAGATTTCATGTATAATTTAAGTTTGTTAAAGTTGAATATACATTTACATTTTGAATAAAGATCAAAGATCTGCATAAACCCACTTTCATATGATCATTCTGAAGACAGTTGGGTGTTTGTAATTAAGTTATTTTCTCTGTTTCCTCTACACAGCAGACAGAAATAGAAGCTGTGGTAAATAATACATTCAAGAAGGCCAATTGAACATTACCAGAGCCATACTGACAAGACGAGTAGCTGGCCCAAGAGTTTTTAAATTACTTTGAGAATATATATGGAAATAGGCATAGTCCTAAGAAGTTCTTTCTCTTCTAAATTCTCTATGAACATTTAGCTCTTTTCTCTGAGCAAGGTATCTCCTATTTCAATGCACATGTTACTTGCTAAAGGTAATACTGTGTCTTTCATGTTCTACTGAAGTACAAAGCAACAAGATAGGAAGACACATAATTCCTACTGAGAGCACATGTATGGCCTGTGAACCAGAGAGTTCACAAAGAATAAATCCCAATCAAGACCAAGATTCACGTTTCCAGTTATCGTAACATCAACCCAAAGAATTAATCTAAAGATAGTTACTGGATTATCTTCTCAGATGATCCACACTTCTAAGCCCCTCCGTCACAAAGGGAAACTACATATTGCTAGTTGTTATATAATTGTATTCCATTGTACACCCAAACTTATGGGCTTTTCATACTGGGGCTTTCTGCAAATGTTACTGTAATTCACTTAGGATTCCAGAAAGTACTCTGGTGAGCAGTTTTTTCATTGTCCTTTCCTTTGACCTAAATTGTCAATGCTTGCCAAAGATTGAGGTATTATGTGATCTAGAAACTGAATTTCATGCTTACCTGCAGCATAAAACAAATACCTTCTGGAAGAGAGATGTTCTTTATTTCCATCTCGATGAAAAACATAGGCTGTGACAATTTTTGTTAAAATTTTATATGCATACACATCAAACCCCACAAAGGTATTATTCCCAAAGCCACCCTAAATATCCAGATTAGGTAATAAGCAAATATTTCTTTGATATTCATTTGGTCATGGGTCACAAATGTAAATCTGTGATTCTCAGAAGAGTGATTCAAAGACCTCTGAGAGCAGACTACACACCTGTGAGAAGATTTTGATGCTTCTCTCACCTGATACTTGCCATTTAACTAATTATAATTAAACAGGCAGCTTCCTTATTCATTGGCTCTGTTCCAGGGTACAATATTCACCACTTTTCATTTAAAATCCTTTTCTTTCATTTCAAATATTGAATAGGACTCCTGTTGACATGCTGTATGGCAGTCAATTTCAGCCTTAATATCACTCCTTTCATTTGAAATTCCATCTCTTCTCCAGCTGTCTTCACAATGCAGGTTATTTCCTAGTCTTGCATCTGGTCTTACAGTTGGATCAGTTCCTAAAGTATACCGTTCACATGTTTTTCATTTTATATCCATCAGTCCTTTCTGAAGAGTATACCTATTTCACACAGAACAAAGTCACATGCATCAAATTAGGTGTATCATGTCATGTCTTCTTCCTAAGTATCAAAATTTAGGGGTATATATTCATTTCAATGTGTGGAAAAAAGCAGTTTTGCTTCTTTTACTATTGTAACCTCCCAAAATACTAAAACCTCCCATAAACCAAACAAAGAGCTATTAAAGTATATTGATTGTTTATTGGTTTAAGGTATAACAATGCAGTTTCTTCTAGGGAATCGTTAGAGCAAAATACACAGAGATTAGAATTACCCTTCTATTTTTAGAAAGAAATAATTTTGCTTCCTGAAATATGTTTTGCTCACATGTGTGTTTGATTATATTAACATTTTACATGGGCTTAATGCCAGTTATGAAACAGCAGCAGCATTAATAACATCTCAGCCAAAGTATGAGTGCCAGAGTACTACCTTTTCAAAAATTAGGAAGTAGTTGTTTATCTGGCAGCAATTACTTTACTAAAATTCAAATCAGGATGCGGTTGGTTGCTTTAAATATGAAATCAACACAAGAAAACTAGGCACATTAATAGAAGCAAAATGATAATTCTCCTTGCCAGGGTAGTTAGCAATAAAGTAGCTCACCCTTCTCTCATGGAGACATTTTAGTCTCTGTAATATCAAAATGTTTTTCTAGAAGACTCGATCCATGTTTACAAGGACAATTATATTCACTAGAAGGCACTGCATGTTAGAAGACCCTACATGCTTTTTTTCAAGAGGCTGTAAGGAATGCTGTAAAAACTGGATAGATATAGAATACACCTATATATTTATCTTTAAGTGAGCTCACATCATCAAAGTTAACCAATTGTTAATGAGTATGAATAAATATGCACCACTGTGAACAATGTGTGTCTGTGACTAGACATCTAGTCCCTAGTGTGCCCAAGAAAATGCCTATCAGGACGCCTGAATTAATGAAAATATGTTTCTTAGAAGCATTCAAGTTCCCCCAATTGCAAATCAAGGTTTTGTACCTTTGTCTTTTAATTTTATACTACAAAAACTTAGAGCTAGCATTTTCCTTAAGGGTGGAAGCTGCTTGTGAGCGCAGATCAGTCCCGTGGCACCACATCCAGGGCATCAAGCAAGCACCTCTTAAGACACCTTCTAAGGAAGAAAACTGCTGCCCATATTATATGGTTTTCCTCTACTCCTACTAAAATCTTGTTACAATGGGCTTATATAACACTCAGCTTATTTAAGAAAAGTATTAAGGAAATATTTAATATGTCTATTGTTAGCTGTGTTTTAGAAGAATATTGCAAGTGGGAACAAGAAGAGCAAGCACCATTGGCCAGCTGTCTGTGGAGCATGAGTATGTTTTCTATGAGTCATCATTGATTTGCAGATCATGCTTTGAAAACCACTACTGTGGTAGGTGAAGAATATCTTGTCTGGAAGTTCAGATAGAAGGGCCTTATGACATTATTTCCCCTTTTGCTATATTTCTTCAAATATAAAGTCTGAAATCAGATGATACTTCATAGCAACATGTAAGAATAAAAAAAAATACCTCTAGTGGTTCTGGTATCTAGTGTCTGATCCAAATTAAAAAAGGGAGCTCATTGCCACTAGAGCTGATGCAACATCACTTTTGGATGTCACCTACATGAATAAGTGTGGAGGTGTGCACATAATTTCTCTGACTAGAATCTCTCTCTCTCAGAAATTCTTAGCCTGTTTTCAGCTTATCCTTGATATCCATGGCAAGCACAGTTCAGTGGTCAAAATCTTTGGATAGCTTTCTACTCCTCTTAAGTAGTGTATGTCTCTGACACAAAAAGTACATATACCCAGTTCCAGGTTCCTTCATTCCTTTAATCTGTTTGTAGCTTTTGTGTGCCGAGCAAAGACAGGATATGGAGGAAAACACCTTGCTCAGAGTACTTTCTTACCACTTGTCATTGTTGTTAATATACTGTATCATGCTTAAGCCCAGAGTCTCTAATTAGGATCAACACAGCATCTTACCAGGTTTCTCTAAAGATGTGTAAAGCTACAGGCCAACCATGTATCCAGTTTAAAATTTCTTTGCAGGTCTTTTATTTTGGTGCATTTCCTTACCTGGCCATGTTACAAATTCAGTTGCTCAAGGCTCTTCCCTTCTGGAATAAAGGTCGATTGTAAATGAGAATTCATTTTCCTCTCTTTTTATTTTTGAAAATGTACTTCTCAAAATGACCCAGAAAAGGTGTTCTCTACTTCACCAATTCATTTCTTCAGCACCAACTGCAGGCCAATGTGCACATGAATGGAGCTCAAATATGAATGCAGCTGTGTGCTCAGCCTGATCTCTCTCTCTCCTGGCAGAGAAACATTCTGAAAACCTGGAGACATTCCTGCACGTTCCTATCAGCTTTTTACATACAGTGTTGCTAATGTCTAACAGTTCATAAAGCTCATGGTACTGTGTTTCACACTTTATATGTCACAGATAATGAGATTGGGTAGGATCTAATGCATGGAATATTTTAAGTACACATTTTAGTTTAGTAGTTAAGGACTAGCACTGGTAGTCCTGTGGTTTCCAGCATTTTGGACTCATGACCCTACAACTTTGTCTGTGTCTGAGTTAATTGACAGCTGAGAGTTTTCATCTAAGTACCAAGTGGTCACTCCCAGATACATAGTTGAAAACCATGGGTGAGGGCTGGTCCCCCAGCGAAAGAAAAAGACATGATTTTGAAAGATTCAGTTTTAAATGGTTACCAAAAAGAAAAAGTAATGTTTTCTGCCTGTTGTTCCATTGACAATTCTAAGTATAACTTCAAACATATTAGGAATTAATTTTTCACAGAGATACCTGATATTAAGGGAACAGGTTGTGTACTTTTGACAAGTGATTTATCATATGTTTGAAATCAGGGAACTGTTAATCTGTTGAGCCACCCTGCATTTAATCAAATCAGAGGCACCTTAAAGGAATATGTTCATAAAGGCTTATAAAGGTAGTCTCAGATTTGAGAGAAAACATTGGCAGTATTTTAAGCTGAAGGGGGATAGACTTAGACTAGATACAAGGAAGAAATCCTTCCCCGTGAGGGTGGTGAGGCCCTGGCACAGGCTGCCCAGAGAAGCTGTGGCTGCCCCCTCCCTGGCAGTGTTCAAGGTCAGGCTGGATGGAGCTTTGGGCACCCAGGGCTAGTGGAGGGTGTCCCTCCCCATGGCAGAGAGCGGGGACTGGATGAGCTTTGAGGTCCCTTCCAACCCAAACCAGTCTATGGTTCTATGATTCTTTTTTTTTCTTATTGAAAGCCATTGTGTACTGCTTCCTGTTCAAGTGTAATGGTTTGTAAAGTTGTCTGCTTAGATATGGCATTATCTACTTGATATTATCATCAGTAAACTTTATGTAGAGGACACAGAACAATCCATTGGGTAAATCATTGGCTGTGGCTTATACCTTTCATTATAAAAAACTATAAAAGGGAAGCAATACTATTCGGTGTAAAAAAGGAGTAAAGTTAAAACAAACATTTAAAAGGTAATTTTGAAACAGTGGAAGGGAAATAGTATAGCTTCTATATAAGAGGTGTAACAACACATGGTTACATACACCATGTCCTGCAGGAGTTGAAGTGGTCTGCACAAGTTCTCCTACAGCTGTGTGCTGCTTTGTTGATCGGGATAGTCACCCTACCTCAGTAACAGTCACTGAACTGGTAAATCATGCAAATGTGAAGGG
Organism: Porphyrio hochstetteri; assembly: GCA_020800305.1. Classification (NCBI taxonomy): domain Eukaryota; kingdom Metazoa; phylum Chordata; class Aves; order Gruiformes; family Rallidae; genus Porphyrio; species Porphyrio hochstetteri. Next base: position 110,927,005 of record CM036907.1, read on the forward strand.
GCTGAGGTAATTCTTGAGTTGTCTGGTAGCTTGAGTGAGTTTTTGCAACATTTTATGAGCTCACACGGATTTTTAAAAGTTCATTGACTACGTAGCAACTCCAACATCAGGAGAGAAAATTCTCATCTGTGGGCCTGTGACTAGAGCTGTGACATAAAATGCATTTCCCAGGCTAGGTTCCCCTGTGGAGAGAACAGAACTGTTGGGAATTTAAACATTTCATTTATGCCAAGGAATATAGAAATGCAGGGATTTGCAAGCAATGAATTTTAATGTTGGTTTCACTGCACCTGCAATTTCCAGATATGTGGAAAGTAATTTTTTTTTTTTTTAATAACACTGCTTTTGTATTTGCTAATTTATATATTTACAGATAGGGAAAACAGGTGCCTATCTGCAGTTCCTCAGTATTTTGTCCCGAATGCTGATTAGACTGACAGAAGTGGATGTTTATGATGAGGAAGAAATCAACATCAGTAAGTTCTGGATATAAAAATATTTACTTCTACAGCCTGTAGAAAAAGATTATATTAAACTGAAAAGTAGTTGTCTATCTTATGCAATTCACCTTTGCAATTAATTTATATTATTGAAATATTCTAAGAAAAATTTTGTGTGATCTTCAAGTGATATTGGAGCACAGGAAGTTCCGCACCAACATGCACTGGGACAGGCTGCCCAGGGAGGTGGTGGAGTCTCCTTCTCTGGAGATATTCAAGACTCGTCTGGACGCCTATCTGTGCAATATGTGCTAGGGAGCTGCTTTGGCAGGGGGGTTGGACCCGATGATCTCTCGAGGTCCCTTCCAACCCCTATGATTCTGTGATTCTGTGATATTTAAGAATATATTATTATTTTGCTCATAACTTGGAGTTTAGTCTCTCTGTAAGAAAAATCACATACTTCTTTTTTTCTTGGGAGGTAATCAACAGCATTTATCTGTATCAAATGATATCAAACTATTGGGTTTGAGTTTAGAGTGGGAATGAACTTTTGTTGTAAAGTATATCAAAAGAATCAGTGAAACTCTGGCAGATTTATACCATGAGGAGCAATGTCATATTTTCTAATTATATAAGACTGCAAGAGGGAGGAAAACAGTTTCTGATCTCTAATAGCTATTTTTAGTCTAAACTTCCTTTATTTACACCGTATTACTCCCCTGTGTTTTCAGATGTATTTTTGACACCCTCAGAACTCAGCCTCAGAAACTAAGGGCTGGATTACATAGAAAAATATGGCTGATATGTTATAGATATGTCTAATTCTGCACAAAAAGCACGTCCACAGTCAGCCATGGAGACTCCCAGATGGATGCTACCTGACTGCTAGCTGCCTCGGTCAGACCCCACTCTGTTCAGTCATTGTACTGGGGGACTGTGCCTCACCTCTTGATTCTGAGGGCTTTCTGGGGAAGTACCCAGGAGTCTTTCTCCACACTAAGCTGTGTTTGAGAAAGAGGCAGCTATACCCTGAGGTTTATGGCAAAACCCGTGGCAAAGGTGACTAGTCTGCTAGGGGAGAGGCTTGTATAAGCAATCCTTTGTGTTTTAGGCAGGATTTTAGAGATAAATCGCAGTCAGGGCCAAAGATAATTTCACCATCTGACTAATTCCATCTGAGTTTCATATTTACTTTGGGTGCCAATAGATAGGGGACTCATTTGTTGTAAATAATAATTTAGTCTATACACATAGACATGGAGTTAGGGCTTTTTACAGCAACTTACAGCTGACCCCCAAACTGAACTCCTCACTACTGTCCATTTAACCCTCATCAGATCTTTCAACCTCTTCACAAAGGCAGAGGAGTATTTTGCACAGACTTGTGTACATTTGGGGTTTTATGCCAGTTCACCTGTTTCGGATCTTCATCTGATATCACTGCACATTATACCAATACCATTTTCTACTTTTCTCTTACTCTAGGGTGAATGATGTTTGAATTACTCTGTCCTTATCACTAGAAGTGGCATTTGACTTTAATGCTGCACTGTACTCAATACTACAATTTATGAAGCTTTAAAAATGCTTCTTTTCCACAGTGACGATAATATCTTTCCCCAAGTGATTTCACAAATGTGGTGGTCAGTGGAAAGACTCCAAATGCCTGGATGAGGGTAGATCAGCCTTACTAGACCCTTGACATTGTTTTCAACATCATCCTACAAACTGCTTCAGTAAGATTATGGAGGGTTTAAAAGCAAAGGTTTAAAAAACAGAATTGCATTGAGGTATGACATATGTTTGTTCAAAGGTGCAACTTTTGGTGCATAATAGTAGTGCTTCCTAAGAATGATGAAAGAAAAAATAACATACAGGAATAATAGGCATAGCAAAAACATCTATAGCAATATAAAGAGGTTTAAAAATTGTAATTACATGAATTCTTATCTTTCATTGCTATCATAGATGTAAAAGAAGAATCTGATCAATTGTACCATCAGCCTGGAGATATGTGGCCAGATTTGGAGACATTTAAGAAGATGCCTTTTGACTATACCATCCATGACCCAAAATATGAAGATGCAAGTCTGATTTGTTCAAAACTTCAGACTATAACCAGCGAAGGTTAGAATTTGAAAAATCTAGTTTGGTACACATATATGAATTTATTTCTATTTAATGTGAGAATCCATTGAACCTTTGAACAGAGTGAAATTATCCAAATAGTACTTGACTAAGTAATAGTGAAAAAAATCTTGAAGTCTGTGAGATGAAGAATCAAGGTATGAGCATTATAAATGTTTTATGGAATTTCAGATAGGTAATCTTTCATTTAAAAAAATCACAATCTGACTGACAGCTGGGTATACATGGAGATGTTGAGAGTGAGGCAAATGCTGTTTGAGATTAACACTAATAACCTGGTCTAAGCAACAGAATACAATGTCAGCAAGTTCATGGATGATACCAAGTTGGAGGAGCACTCAGTATGCAAGAAGGTAGCACTGCCATTCAGAAAGACCTTGACAGGTTGGAGAAATGGGTTCAGGCAAGATCTTTCACTTGGTGTGGAATAACCTCTTGCAGCTGCACAAGCTTGGGGCCATCTATGTAGACAGCAGATTTGAGAAAGGCGACCTAATGGTCCTGGTAGACAACAGTTTGAATATGAATCACCAGTTTTCTGGTGGGTTAATGGTTTACTGAACTAACTTACTAAAAATCTAGCAAACAGGTCAAGGGAAATGATTATTCTTCCATGCATGGCACCTGTATGGAACATATCTGGAGTATTTTGTCACATTTTTGACTTTCCAGAAAAAAAAATACATTGACCTAAAGAAGTGAGTCTAGTGGGCACCCACCAAGATGGATAGGGGCTGAAGCACATGAATTACATGGAAAATTGAAGAGAATTGGGTTTGTTTGGTCTGGAGAAGTCTAGCAGGGACATCTGATTGCTGTCTTCAATTTCGTAATGGGAATTTATAGACAGAAACTATTACAGATACACATCATAAGGACAAGAGACAAAAGACACAAGTTGCAACATGGGAAATGACAATTAGATAGTATGAAAAATATTGTCAGACTGAAGTGGTCAACCGATATAGGAGGTTGCAGAGAGAGCCTGGAAACTCCATTCTTAGTGATTTTCAAAACTTGACAGGACAACCTGATCTGATGCTGAAAATCTGAGTGAAAGGCTTGGCCAGAAGACATAGCAGAAGTCTTTTTCAGCAGAGATTATGTCTCATCTTCCTTCAGTCTCCCATAAAGATGACCCTTTTAAAATGTGGATATTCACTAATGAGCAATATCACTAGATTTGCAAAGTTCATTTCACATAATCTACTTTGATGTCCCTTTCAGGACAGTAAATGTCTATCACAAGACTTTTTTTTTTTTACTATTTATTATTTCTGCAAGCATTCAACTACTAATAACAAGGAACAATAATTTTAATAATCTGGTTTCTTACACCTCAGCCTTATGTGAAATCTGTACAGAACTATCATAATCATAAATTTACAGATACTTCTTCATAGTCCCCTTTACTGCACATAAGCATTTATAAACCATAGTATGCTCAGAATGAATCCATACTCTGATTTACACATGTTTAGTCCTGCCACTGCTCCTAGAAGATAGTTCCAATGACAGAAGTGGTTTGTCATAAAGAAATTCATTATGGCATTGAATATATATTTAAGTTGTTTCTTCTTTTAATAGACAGATCAATGAGCAGGAAACAGGAGGATATGTATACACGTCGTCAAACAACTAGGATGAGATTATCCAAGTATGCAGCATATAACACCTACCATCACTGTGAACAGTGTCATCAGTATATGGGTTTCAATCCCAGGTACCAGGTAAAGATTTCCAGATACTATGTTGCAGATCAGAAACTGAAGCAGATACAACCCAAACATGGTTCTGTGTACATTCAGGGTATTTGAATTGCCTTGCACATTCTATGTCTGTGTTAGAATCAGCTGATTTACAGGTTTTATTATCTTTTTTGAGCTTTGCCTGCCTTGACCTCACTACAGGTTTGGGGACATCAGAGAACTGCTCTTTGCTTGTTCACTAGCTTGTTCAATGCTGGAATCTGCCTTCAACATGTATATTTCCAGTTGAAACTACTTTCCCAGTAAACTTTTCCCACTAGGACTTATATTTTCATCAAAGTAACTACAAAAGGTGCTACTTCTGATACAGTAGTCCCCCCACATAGAATAGTCTGTATGTGGCACACAGACTGTTATCACTCAGAGTAACCCTCCCCTTTCCTGCCTATTTGATTGTGAGGAAAAAGGTATTAGCAATACAAATACTGGGGTTTATGCATCAGCATTTCTGAAAGACTGACCTTGAAGTATTGGTACCATATGCAAGATGAAGCTGGAACAATGGTTTCAAAAGAGGGAACAGCATAATTTATAGATTTTTAGTATTTGCTTTAACCCAGGGGACATTGCTTAAACACCTGGTGAATCACGAGGTAAAATCTAATGCAATACAGTCAGTGATTGTGGTCTGTTTGGTAGTGTTATAAATGCCTTTTAACCACAGATCATGTAGGAAATTTGACTTTAACCACTGGAATTTTCGTATTTTTTCCCATCCTCAGATTTATGAGTCCACTCTGCATGCATTTGCCTTTTCCTATTCTATGCTGGGAGAAGAGATCCAGCTGCATTTTATCATTCCAAAGTCAAAGGAGCATCATTTTGTCTTTAGCCAACCAGGAAGACAACTGGAAAGTATGAGGCTGCCACTAGTCACTGACAAGGTAGATGGATAATTACATTTATGGCCATATTTATGGGAGAGAGACACCAAAAAGTTTAATATTTGTTGAATTAGGATCCACTAAACATCTGGTCCTGCCGCCAAGAGAGAATGATGTCCTGATACTGAGCTGGTATTTTCTCCTAGAAAGGGACACCTGAAGCAAAACTGCCAAGCCACCAATAAGCTGTTTCTTTTGCTTAGATCGAGGTTGATCCTTTGGTATAAATGTTCTTATCTGTGGCAAAAGTTGGTTATGGGTTTAAAATCACAGAATCACAGAATCACAGAATCGTAGGGGTTGGAAGGGACCTCGAGAGATCATCGGGTCCAACCCCCCTGCCAAAGCAGCTCCCTAGCACATATTGCACAGATAGGCGTCCAGACGAGTCTTGAATATCTCCAGAGAAGGAGACTCCACCACCTCCCTGGGCAGCCTGTCCCAGGGCTCTGTCACCCTCACTGTGTAAAAAGTTCCTCCGCATGTTGGTGCGGAACTTCCTGTGCTCCAGTTTACAGCCATTGCCCTTTGTCCTGTCTCCACAGACCACTGAAAAGGGGTTGGCCAATTCCCCCTGCATCCCATACTTAAGATATTTAGAAACATTAATTAGGTCCCCCCTCAGTCTTCTTTTCTCCCGGCTGAACACCCCCAGCTCACTCAACCTTTCCTCATACGGGAGCTGTTCCAGGCCCTTAATCATCTTCGTAGCCCTTCTCTGGACTCTCTCCAGGAGATCCCCATCCTTTTTATCCCAGGGAGCCCAGAACTGGACACAATACTCCAGGTGGGGCCTGACCAGGGCAGAGTAGAGGGGGAGGATCACCTCCTGTGACCTGCTGGCCACACTCTTCCTGATGCATCCCAGGATCCCATTGGCCCTCTTAGCCACCAGGGCACACTGCTGGCTCATAGCCAACCTGTCATCAACCAGGACCCCCAGGTCCTTCTCCACAGAGCTCTTCTCCAGCAGGTCATCCCCCAGCCTGTACTGATACACACAGTTATTCCTCCCCAGGTGCAAGACTTCACACTTGCTTTTATTAAACCTCATCTGGTTTCTCTCTGCCCAGCTCTCCAGCCTGTCCAGGTCTCGCTGGATGGCAGCGCAGTGTTCCTGCATGTCAGCCACCCCTCCCAGCTTTGTATCATCAGTGTACTTGCTGAGGGTGGATGCTATTCCCTCATCAAGGTCGTTGATGAAGATATTAAACAGGACTGGACCCAACACCGAGCCCTGGGGAACACCGCTAGTCACAGGCCTCCATTCAGATTTTGTTCCACTGATCACGACCCTCTGAGCCCGGTCCGACAGCCAGTTCTCAACCCACCTCACTGTCCACTCATCTATCCCATGATCTCTTAGCTTTTCTATCAGGATGTCATGGGAGACAGCATCGAAAGCCTTGCTGAAGTCAAGGTAGATGACATCCACTGCTCTCCCTCCATCCACCCAGCCGGTGATGAGATCATAGAAGGCTATGAGATTGGTCGAGCACGATCTCCCCTTGGTGAATCCATGCTGACTACTCCTCATGACCTTCTTCTCTTCCAATTGCTTGGTAATGGCATCCAGAACAAGCTGTTCCATCACCTTTCCAGGGACAGAAGTGAGGCTGACTGGCCTATAATTGTTAGGGTCCTCCTTCTTGCCCTTCTTGAAGACTGGAGTGATATTGGCTATCCTCCAATCCTCAGGTACTTCTCCTGTTCTCCAAGAGCTGTCGAAGATGATAGCAAGCGGCTCCGCAATCACTTCCGCCAGCTCCCTCAGCACACGTGGATGTTAAAGTGAGAATGGTTTCAGCAGTGATCTTCAGAGATATACTTTTGTTTATCAGACAGTTTATTAAGAGGAAGCAATATTTTACTTTAGAGGAAGGCAGTGGATTATCCTGTTTCATTCTGTGTAACTGCTCAGCTGCTTTAATATAAAAATAAGGCTTTTGAAGAGTTGTTGTCATGGCTTCAAGATTCTCCAAAGAATCATGTAATGTTTGTGGAAAACACTTTTTAAGATCACCCATCAGACAAACTGTGCAAACTCTGATGTTGGCCTTTACAGAGACTCATAAGCGTGTCTAAGATGAAGCTGTGCTTTGTTCAGACCAAACTGCTTGGAATATTGAATGAGTCAGTGGAACACTAGTAAGCAGTAGTATTTCTACCGTGGAGAAAATAAGCTGCTTCCAATAAACAATAATCAATCGATACCACCCTCCAGTTTGGGCTTTTATGTCCAGTTCAAGTTTAAAATGGGAGAACCCAGGCAACAGAAGTGCAATGTGAGGATGAAACCGCCTGCTCTTCCTCACCCAGTGAACTTGTGCTTGGCTACACAATCAGAACTGCTCACTGGGACCTCATGGATTCTACTTCCGCTTCTGCCACTGACCTGTTTTGAGGCTTTGCCGAAAACATTTATTCTTCCTTTGCTGCTTTTTCTATTCAGTTGCCCCGAAATGGTGGCTGCAATCTTGCTGGAAGCTTGAAAAGTGCTACTGGATTATTAAACTATTTAAAAAGATTTTTCTTGATCCATTTAAATTCCCTTTTGTGAACTCCACTGGCACCAAATCCACCATTTGTGCTTTGGCAGTTTTAAATCTGGAGTGCTTACCTGTGCGGGCTTTGGGGAGTCCCTGTAAAGAGGCACTCTTTCAGTCTGGGTGCTTCGTGGCCTTAGTAGGAGCCAGGCTAAAATCAGTTGCCCAGACAGGAGCAGTCTGGGATGCCTGTAGAAAGGGGACTCTCAGAAGCTGTGCTATCAACCTGGTGAGTTTCACTACATTCAAGATTGGGTGATAGCCGGACAGAAGGCTTGTACTGCACTTTTGGAATATGGTGTTTCTTACCATCTTACATCACATGGACCTAAATCCTTTTCCAGATTTAGCCTTGAGGACCCTGTGCACGTGGCAGATCAAAGTTAGCAGTCCTACCCCATCCACCACACTCACCAGTCAAGTAAATTAAATGATTGAGTTTTCTATTTATCAGCTCTTATGAAAGTTGCTAATTTTCCTATTAAGCTGATTTAAAATGTAGCAGTTTGTCTAGTGACAGTGAAGCTGATTTATTCTTCTGAAGGATCTGGTTCTCTTTATTTAAACATCCTTCAGCTTAATATAGAAACTCACACTTCTTTACAGAGTGAAGATTACATCAAAAGCCCCACTTTCACTCCCACCACTGGTCGTCACGAACATGGGCTTTTCAATCTATATCATGCAATGGATGGAGCCAGTCATTTACATGTTCTAGTTGTCAAGGAATATGAAATGGCCATTTACAAGAAGTATTGGCCCAACCACATCATGCTTGTTCTTCCAAGCATTTTCAACAGTGCGGGTGTAGGTAAGTATAACATAAACTTCTCATAAGTGCAGACACACAACCTGGGCCCTTGAGTCCTTGGGCCCTACTCAGCAGTGAAATGTAGACATGCACCTTGGAGCTAGAATATCGATCTGGTGATCTGAATTCTCTTTAAAGACAATGTGTCACAGTTGAAGGTAAAATTAAATTCTAAAACCAGTTAGACGCATCACACCATAGAAATACTTACTCTCCTCTATTGATTTTAAAGGGAGCTGAGAGTGTTAACTCAGAGTGAGTTACCTACTCTGTTTCCTTGAGGAAATCAGTTACCTACAATTTGCATAGGCAGTGATTAGGTACATCTCTTAGGTTCTGCTAATGCAATGTCCGTGAAATATTCCTCTCCTTTTCCTGCTGGAACAACTTACAGACAGCAGTAGCAGTGAACATCTGAAGCAGATTGTCAGGGGAAATTGTTCCCATTGTTATTCAGTTAATCGGTCAACATCTCTAGATATTTGTACTAAGAGATGCTAGTGGAGCCAAATATCTGTCAGGTTAAAAGAATCAGGCAGTGAACCCTTAAGACAGTAACAAATCTTTACCCCAGAAGTCAGGCTTCATTTTCTGTGCTTCCTGGGGGAGCGTGTAAATCACGTGCTTGACAAATGACAAAGTAAGTTGGCTCTGGGGAGTGTTAAGGTGTTAAAATCTTAGAGTGATTCATACCCTGGTCTGCAGAAATACTCACTTCAAAAGGCTTCCAAGTTAAAAGCACACCATTTCTGCCTCTACTTTTAATCTGATGGTCTCTGTGCTTGGTTCCAGGTGCTGCACACTTCTTGATCAAAGAGCTGTCTTACCATAACTTGGAGCTTGAACGAAATCGGCAGGAGGAGCTGGGGATAAAACCCCAGGATATTTGGCCTTTCATTGTCATTTCAGATGACTCCTGTGTTATGTGGAATGCAGTGGAAGTTGATTGTTCAGGAGACAGGAAAAGGTAAATAGAGTAATATATGTTTTTTTCCAGGTGATTTCTTTTAACCTTTTAAAGCATATCAGTTTTGAAGTTACATTTGAAATACCAAAACTTTTCCCCTGTACAAGCAGAGAATAATATTTTCCTAACAAGAGATGTATTTTCCCTACATTTCTGCCTTAGCATAGCACACAGTTTAGTGCCTGGTTTTCATTCCTGTCCCCCAAGGACTTCAATGCCCTGCAGCCTTTGCTGTATAGCTTGACTCTGGCTCAAACTACAGTTGCTTGGACTGCAGATGTCAGACTCTGTAACTGGTCCCTGATGCACTGGGAAAGTGTGGGCATTCACATGGACACTTTTAACAGGATTTTTCTAAAGAATATAAAAGACATTTCTGTGCAAATTTTGCAATTGGTTTCCTCTGGCTCTTTTGTTAGTCCTGGTCTGTATGGTTCCTTTATTAGCTCCTCAAGTCCCCAAACAAGTATTGGTGTTTTCATTACTTTAGAGCATTGTTTGAACTGGATATTTTAATCTGTTCCCAGAACAGTGCTATGCATGATTTACAGCAAATCTTCAAAAAGAAATAAAGTCAGTGAAAACTGAGATTTATGGACTCCAGGGGTGGGCAAGGAGGATCTTATACTTTGCATTTAAGTTATGGCATGAAGTCAGCAGCTCTCCCAGAGTCATATGGAACATTATCCAGATAACTGATCTGAGTGAATATTTTGAAAGATCTAGACTAAGTTTCAGATCTGTCATAGCAGTCCCCACCACCTGAGCACTAGTTCATTTTAAGTTTTGATTAGAGACATAAGGTTGCAGTAAAGTAGGACAACACTGACGTTATCTACCTGACTCTCATAAGTACTTTCAACTGTTAAGAATTGCTCTTCAGCTGAATGAGATATTGAATATTCTCTACATACTTTAAAATTAACACGTTTTTGGAATTATGGTAGTGACTATACATGGACTGAAAGGAATGTCTCCTTGAAGCAAATTCTGCAACATATTGAAGCAACTCCCAACGTCACTCACTATGCCTTAATTGGGATGAGGAAATGGTCCAGTAAAACAAACAGTGCTGAGATCAAGGAATCATTCTCCTGCTGCCATGTGCATGATTTCATTATGCTGAATGTTGATCTGACACAGAACGTGCAGTACAATCAGAACAGGTAAGTGAATTAGTAGCATCATTCCATAAAGATAATGAACCAAATAAAGGAAATTTTACAAAAGCTCTTTTGGCTTTTTGGGGGGGCAGGGAGAAGTTGCTAATGGAATGCAGACAGATTTTTTTTTTCTTATGGATGGTTCAAATCCTTCCCAAACTGCCAGCAGTTGGAAAAACACAGGAATTTCCATAGTTCCAAATAAAACAGTTATTTTTGAATTACAGGTAGACACACTCAGCAGTGTCCCCTGTAGTGCTGGTCCTCCCGCTGTGTAGTCCAAGCAGCCTTTTGGGAAACACTGTCCTTCCCCTCCTGCCCACTGGCCTGCACTCCCTTCCAAAGGAAACGGGGGTATGGGGGAATGGTGCATAACCAAGTCTGGTTCTGGCATGGCACAGAGGTGTAGCTGGGTGTTTTACCCTGCATAGCACAACACCAGAGCATACTACATGTGTGCTCATCAGGACAATTGGAGGAAAGGAATAACATCACTAACATTGGTGGCTGTTTCTCACATTCAGCTGTCTCAGAAATCCCACTTTTTCCTTTATTGTGCCACACAGGATATATCAGGTTGTAATATTGCCATGCACAGTATCACCACAGTTACCAGAACTGGATTCTGCAGGTACATGTCAGGGATGCTGTGATAGAGATGCACTTCACTTACAAAACAGAAACAGCAATGTATTTTATTAATAACAAAGTTCAATGGTAAATGCAAGAGGGGTTTAGCAAGATTTGATGGCAAGGTATACTGGATTATTTAATGCATAGAGGACAGGGACAGACAAAACTGTCAGGGGGATCCTCCCGTTGAGTCATGAGGTTTGGAGACAACCCCCTTGCTTTCTAAACTCCTTCTCAGAGGAGTCTTGTTGCAGCTGGATCCGATCCTAGTCTCAGACTTGGTCAATGGTTTAAGTCTAAAGGGTTGTATGTGCACAATTCAATCCTTTATATCACTTTGCTAAGATTTGCAAAGTTTCAGCACACTTATTCCCAATTCACTTACCAAGTATCTGACACGATAAGGATTCTCTCCACCTTGAGGTGTAACTTTGAGAGGCATTCCTACTCACAGTGAGATCCTGGCATGCAGTCCGCTGCCATGCAGGAGAATTCAAAGGGCTCTTGGTCTACTTACTGTTTGTGTGAGTAAGATAATTTCCTCATAGTCATATTGGCATACTGACCAAAAAATGTCTTCCAAATTCTGCTTGAGTTGGACATAAACCAGCCCTGTAGTGAGGTGGGTGCATTGCTCAAATTCACCCTTGGCTATTGTGTTGTTATCTGCCTCTGAATCCACTTTGAGATGGGTGTAACCATCACAAACAGACACATCTTTTACCAAAGCCACTGGTGGTTATCGCTTGAGCAGGGTTTTGGGAAATAAAGGTCAGTTTGGGGTAGGGGGGAGCACACCTTTGTAGTATATAATCTCACAGAATTTAATCAATCTATATGTGAAATAAACTGGTTTGGCCCCACTTTTGAGGGAGAAGCATTTATTACAAGAGAATGAAGTCAGTATCACCAGAGGTGGGATTAGCTTGTCTGGAGCAAGTCTTCAGGCACCTCAGAATATGTGAGATATCCATATGGGGCTGACAGGTACAACATGAAACCTGCATGTGCTTTTCTGTAAGCTAGGTGGGATACCCCAGATAATCTAACATGGTTCTACACACCTGGATTTAGACAGCAGAACATCAGTCACTGTACTTCTCAGAAGAACTCTCCTACCTCAGGAAGATGTCTTTTGAAGTCCAAATTTACTTACAACTGTTATCATTATTGTGTGGGTAAAGAGAAGGCCTAAATTTCTATTACCACCAGCCTGGCACTTTAAAAGAGAGTTTTAGACTTGCTCCCAGCACTTCCCTGTGCAGAACTGTGCTCCCCAGCTGTCTAACTGTGTTACCTTGTGAAGCACGAAGAGCTAATGAAGAGAACAACAATACAGCCGAATGATACAAGTACAGGTGGTGTAACGCTTAAATGTGAGGAATGCCAGGCCATGCCACCCATTTCCTGCCCGTGCCTTTAAACCACGCCTGTCTCACCACAATCCTCTGTGTGGGGGCTTTTGAGCCTGAAGTATTGTATGACCAAGCCGGGGCTGTCAAGGAAACAGATACATTTTAAGTCACAAAGATGCTGACAGTTGGCAATACCAAACATCCACGTAAATATTACTAAGATCAAAGACAAGTTTTTAAAAACCTGTAATTAAATACTGTGTTTCTCACTGATGTTGGCTGTTGCAGTAGTTTCTCAGCGCTCTTAAATCCAAGCCCTGGATGTTAATCCAACAGTTCTGCACGTCATCCTATTTGCTGTGTGATATATGTGTTCACAATGGAGAACTGTTATCTGAATTTTCCAAAAGCCACAGCAGTTACATTCAGTCAGCTTTAGTTTACTTTTTATTGTGTTGCATTTTATTTTTCAAATGGGTCAAGTTTAGCTGAGGGATGTTTGGCCCTATTCTTGCTTAATTAATTCCTATGTGTCATCAGTTCTGTTGTATTAAGAAAAGACTCCTTGTCTTCAAATAGTTTTTTTCCCTGACACAAAATTACATTATTTCTGTAAATGAACATTGAGGATATTCATATTCTAAGGGGAAAATGAACAGTCAGAGAGCTGTGCATTTGACAATCAAACGTAGGGTCTCATTCATTTCCTTGGAAGTCAAAAGAATTAATTTCCTTGACCTTATTTGGAGTAGTAATGCATGTAGCTATTTCCTATGACTGTTACTGTAGTAAAGGGCAAAGAAAATAATTTAACTCCTAGGTCTTCCCACTGGCAATTTATTAGCTTTCTCCTTCCACTTTCCTGTGTCTTTCCCTCTGTCATTCTGATCTTCTCGAATTCATTCTAGCACAGTTTATTATTGCAAAGCTGAAGCCTCTTTCCCTGATTGATAGGGTCTGGTGGAGGGTCAGTACGTTTGACACCTGTCCTTTCTATGGGGCAGATCAAAGACCCTGAGTGCTTGTGTTTGTTAGTGTGTGGTGAGAAATATTCCTCTGAACTCCTATGATTTTATTCTTCCCAGATTTACGTGTGATGATGTTGACTTCAACTTGCGTGTGCACAGTGCCGGCCTTCTCATCTGTCGGTTCAATCACTTCAGTGTCATGAAAAAGCAAATTGCAGTAGGAGGACAAAGATCCTTCCACATCAAGTCTAAGGTGGGAGCTGAGACCTCTGTTTCACTGTTGCTAAAGTTCTGTTTCCTTTTTGTACCCTGTAACCAGGAGAGCTGAGGTATTTTGGTGCATCACAAGTTGCCAGTAATGGGGTACGTCTGACATGCTTAGGTTTGTTTTGTTTTGTTTTGTTTAATTTCTTTCTAAAATCCAGAATATTCTTGGTCTAAACACACCTTTCATTTAAAAAAAAAAATAAAACCACCTAAAGTATCTCTTAACAATCCAGCCATTCACTGTGAGGTTTTTATCTATAGCTATGGAATTGTTTGTCTTTGTATGACTTTATGTGTCGGAGTACTTTGGGTTCAAAGAAACCCCTAAGGCTCTATACATTCAAATACAGTTCTGTGAAACTGATAGTTTTTTGGCAGCAGACATTTTTGACTAAATGACTTTGCTTCCTGTATAAATCTTAGATTTGTAGGATAGAGACATATTTTATACAAACCAAATTTCAGATAAGTACAACATGATTGATCAGGATTGACTTGTATCAGAAATATTCTTTCCTCATAGGTATCTGACACTCCAGTTTCAATCTCCCCTGCTCAGTACATTTGTGCTCCTGACAGCAAGCATACCTTCTTGGCAGCACCTGCTCAGTTGCTCCTTGAAAAATACCTCCAGTATCACAGCCATCGCTTCTTCCCTCTCTCTCTGAAGAATTATAGCCATCCAGTGCTATCTGTGGACTGTTACCTTAACTTAGGACCACAGGTACTGAATAAAATAATCTTCAAGCAGCTCTAGAAATGTACAGAATATGTTTTGGATGAGTTAATTGATGCATTCTTAAATAATAGGTGCATGACCTTTGAAGAATTGGGTATTAGATCCCTATAATGTTAAAATCAAATTCTTAGTCCAGTAGAGATATTAGATGCTACAAATAATGTTCATGGAGACCAATACCAGAGTTGTTCTAAATACTAATACAGTCTGTGAATTATTAGATTCTGAATTAACACAGAGCACATTTTAAGAAGTTTTTTCTTAGTCTGCTATAATTTGATCCTTTCTACAGCAAATTTCTTCTACAAGAGAGTTTTACAAATACTAGCTAGCCCTTAGAAAGCAGTTTAAAATACAGAAGATTTAGCTTACTTTTGACTGGTAAGCTGAGGCAGAGAAGCAAATACCAAGAAAACAGTTGAAATGGGAGAGGTTGACATTAGATCTCAGGAGCTGTTGGCTCTCTCTAATGGGTTTGGAGCTAAAGCCAAGGTCATACTTCAACTGAAACTTAGGTCAGGTGGAATTATGATACTAAGGTGATGTTCAGGAGAATGAAACTGGTTTTACCTTTTTACCTGACTTGAATACTAAATGAAATTGAGTCCTGCTGGATTTACTAAACTTCTTTACTAAAACATCTGTGTAATGACCTTCCCATAAAAGTTGCTCCCAGAACATTTGCAACTGAATTTCCTTTCTGGCTGAGCTCCTACAGGCCTACATTCCCACCACGCTTGGAAAAACCAACTCTGTGAAAGGGCATTGTACTGTTACTGTCTTCATCCATTGCATCTTTTCAGCCCTAACCCGTTCAGCACATGAAATTAGTTCAATTTGGTTCTGGAATTGTAATCTGAGCTGGAATATGATACAATCGGATTGAAGGAATGTG
This sequence comes from Porphyrio hochstetteri, assembly GCA_020800305.1. NCBI lineage: Eukaryota > Metazoa > Chordata > Aves > Gruiformes > Rallidae > Porphyrio > Porphyrio hochstetteri. The sequence continues at coordinate 110,942,593 of CM036907.1, forward strand.
GATAAACATAGGCATTCTGGGCCAGAGTCTCAGTTGCTGTGGGTCAACCTTCCTACACAGAATCATGCTGATTTATGCTAGATGAGGGTCTGCCCCATCTGAGTGGCATTTTGGAAACAAAGCCTTGTGTGGAAGATTCCTGAATTTAAATTTATAAATCCTGAAAGAGTTCTATAAATATTCCCAGTTCCTGGTGGATTTGGGGTGTAGCCATAAAAATAAACTAGGCAAGAAGAAACCTCACACATTTATGTAGATACACAACTCTACTGACTTAAGTAATCCTATTGCAGTGTAAATTAAATCAGGCATTTCTGAAGGGCTCTTTTCATGTCCAACTGCACAGTTCCTGTATTTACCATGTGGAGGTAAACTGCTGGGCAGGTCACATCATTATGGTTGTGGGGAGCTGTTGTAACTGCAGCTTTCAAAACATATTATGCCTAAACCTCATGTTATAAACAGTAATGAATAGTAACTGCTAATGCATAGTTATGAATAATGTTGTTACATAGAATTTTTAATAAGTAGAGGGATGTCTAAAAAGATCACAGGATTTGTAGTTGGAAAGCAAGTCCGAATTTGAATCAGGTGCAAATACTGAAAGCTGGACACCAGGCCTTTGCTGTATATGGAAGACTGACAAATGTTTTGGATTTTTGTTTTTTTTCTTTTCCCCTTTCCCAATCAGATTGCAGTTTGCTACGTGAGTTCTCGGCCTCACTCTCTGAATATCAGTTCCTCTGGTTTGACATTTAGTGGTCTCCTGCTATACCTCTGTGACTCCTTTGTTGTAGCCAGCTTTCTGAAGAAGTTTCATTTTCTTAAAGGTGAGCTGCAATAATTTTATTACAGAGAATTATACGACCTGGTCTCTGGAAACCTGGAGAAAAATGTATTTTATATGAAAACATACATGCATATATATATGCATCTATTCCTATTGGTCTTTATACATCCCGCCCATCTTTGGTGCTTGATCTGTACTGAGGTATACTGGCTCTGTACTGAGGTATACTGGTAAAAGTGCTCTAAGTTCTGCAGATTTCTAAGTGGGGAGGAATGTTGGCTCTGTGTCATGCCTACTGTATATGGATAACTCTTTACTCATTTATGTACCAAGCATTTACCTGTTGTGTTTTTGCAGGTTTTCTGATTTTTTCTAGAAAATGGGTGAAGGATAAGCCTCTATTCAAATCTATTTACTATCCCTGGAAACAGAAGTCAACTCATTTAAAATTTATTCCTAATGACCAGTTTTTCCATATAGTCCTTAAGATGGTGGTTAGCAGTGGAGACAAAAATCTTCCATTTGTATTGCAGGCAGTCCCACTGCCAATTTCTTTCAGGCTGTTCTGCTGCTGCCTTGGTCATTTAGTGTTCTGGGGTTGACTCACAGCTGTAGCTGTTGCCAGGGAAGAAAGCCAAGGCAAATGACTTCTTGAAACAGGCAGAGTTGTTATGTATGAACTGCTGTGTGCTTTGTTGCAGTTAGTAGTTCCGTGTAGGTATGTGTAGCAAAGGGCAAACTGCAGATATACATTGCTTTATCTGCACACACACCACTATTCTCGTTCTGCAGCAGTGTCCAGATTTTAATCAGCCTGTACTTTCTCTAGCAAGGCTGTCAGAGTAACTGCAGATGAAAGCAGTGCTTTTGCCCTGCACTTTTTGCATGACCAGGGGTTCTTAATCAGTTTTGTTTTGGATAAGCCAGGCAATTTTTATAGCACGTAGCACAAATTGTATTTGATTCAGGATTTCTCCATTTCCCTGGGCAGTCTGCTTGACCTAACCAGTCACATGAACATTAGACTGTCCACATGACTGTTGGTCTTGTCTCTTTTTATTGTATTCTCAGCTTTTTTTTTGTCTTGGGCACCTCCTCCTACCTCATCATCTCTTGTTTTGAATGCTGGTGGGATAATTATTTCCTCTTAGTTGAGCCCTTTCCTCAGCAGCCAGGAATCCATGCATGCAGGTTAAAGTAGTATCAGCATGCCAGCCAAGACAGTTGATATTGTCAATATTGTTTACAAAAACATGATATTCTGGATACACCTGAGTCTGTAGCTCTTCTTCCCCAGCACATTAGTTTACCAATCCAAAAAGTGATAAATTTGTGACTGGTTTTAATGACATGTTTAGGTGGTTTCTGGTCAGCAAAGTGCAGAGAGTAGTCAGCCATCATGGCGATCAGCCTGTGGTGTAAGTGTTTTGCAGACTGAGAGTTTCACTCCACAAGGTAATGATCAGTAGGGCTAAAACACTAATGGATATAGAGATTTATCTTGCTTTCTGCCAGGACCCATCACCAACTCCTTAGACTTTACAGTTTGACCCTTCCTTACCCCAAAGAGTAGGGAATGTATTGTTAGTCCTGATCAATAGATGAACACTAGATACCTCACAGAATCACAGAATGATGGGGGTTGACAGACACCTCTGGAGATCATCTAGTCCAACCCCCTGCCAGAGCAGGATAACCTAGAGCAGGCTGCACAGGACAGTGTCCAGGTGGGCTTTGAATGTCTTCAGAGATGGACACTCCACAACCTCTCTGGGCAGCCTGTCCCAGGGCTCTGTCACCCTCACAGTAAATAAGTTCCTCTTCATGTTTAGGTGGAAATTCCTATATTCAAGTTTGTGCTCAATCACCTCTTGTCCTGCCCCTGGGCACCACTGAGAAAAGACTGACCCCCATCCTCCTGACTCCCACCCGTCAAGTATTTATAAGCATTGATAAGATCCCCCCTCAGTCTTCTCTAGTCTAAAAAGACCCATGTCCCTCAGCCTCTCTTCTTGTGCAACCTCAATTTACAGAAGACCCTGATAAATAGGGAGCTGAGCACAGCTCTGCTCAGTCCTATGACATGAGCGTCCGAATTTTCTCCCGAGCCCGTTCGTAACTCCTGTTGTGAAAATGGTGGAAGTTCTACGTGCTGAGGGGTGGTGGGAGGTGGGTGACCTGAGAACAAAGGGGATGCTCACACGTGTCTCTTTTCAACTGCTTGCTTAGGCGCCACCCTGTGTGTGATATGTCAGGATCGCAATTCTCTTCGCCAGACTGTGGTCCGGCTGGAGCTGGAAGACGAATGGCAGTTCCGACTGCGGGACGAATTCCAGACTGCCAATGCAAAAGAGGACAGGCCGCTTTTCTTCCTGACTGGACGGCATATTTAATTGAGAGGAGACACATTTCCTAAATGAAACAAGATACTAATTGCCACCATCTCATGAAATGACTTTGAGAGGCTCTGCTTTCTGAACAGAAACAGGGTTGTTTTCCATTGTTTATCAGAATGACATCTAATCAGAAATATGTTCATATTTCAAAATACTGATGTGAATTTTCTAATTTAATTGTCTTCTGGAAGTCAGTCCTAGCTCCTGGGAGAGATGCCAAAACTTACTACTCCACATGGCGGAAACAATTTTGGATCAGAATGAGTCAATGAGCATGCTTCTTCTGTGACAAAAATGACCAGATGCAAGTTCATAACCAAGAGTCTCAGAAAACTTCTTGCACATTCCAGAAAGTAGGAAATGTAAATTTAGGAGCAGGTTTTGTTTTACAGGCCTTATTTGTCTAACAGTTGGCACAAGGCAAACGGGTTTTGTAGTATACTGCTGCTGATTGATCCAGGTAGGCTTTTTATATGAAGATTTATAAAGTATATTTCTTAACTAGTGGGAACTCAGTTGGAGCCTTAATTTTTGGAACAGGTGACAACCTGGATATCTTTACCATACAGGACTCTGGGGATAGAAATATAATTATATTCCTGGTTTTATTAGCATAAGGAAGAGAGTCAAGAAAGTAGATTTTAAAATGAGAGCTGAACACTTAAACCTGAAATTGAATTTACCTTAAGTAACTGAAGAGACCAAATGGAGACACTGTCCTGCAAGTGACTTAGTACTTGTAGAACAGTGGTGTTTCCTAGCTCCTGGTTGAATTGTTGCACTGGCTGCAGAATTCAAGCTCAGCCCAGTGTACTCAGGAAAGCAGACAAAATGGTTCTGAAACACTCCCAATACACTTTCTGGGGATATTTTCTTGCCAAGGTGCTTTAAAAGAGTCAGAAAATGGAGGTTACATCTCTGAGGAATTCAGGTGTTAATCTGTTCTAGAATGGCACCAGGCATCACAATATTTTGTATGCTCTAAATGTGAAGTCAGTGATCACAGTCTTTGTCTAGGTTTTTGGAAATACAAGTTGCAAACTTTATGTTTGTCTTTATAGAATCAGTGTTAATGTCACTCAGTCCAGGTGTAGGAAGGATGAGTATACGCATTTTCAGAAGGCATCTAATATTTGGGAAGTCCTTCCTTGCTGGTTTCACCAATGGGACAATCATTGATTTTTTACTGATGAAATGCCATTCATTAGGTGACTGGACCCGCTACAGTACTGGCCTCAAAATACAGACATCAATATAATTGTGCCAAAGAGCTGATTTAGGTTCATTTACAGAGGAAAAAAAAAAAGGTAAGTTCTGTAAGATTGAGAGACTTAGCTTGCTATTTACAAAATAACTGCTAGAAATCAGCATGTTTCTATATTTCATTGTCTTTGTTTCAGAGTGAGAATTCACTTTGCTTAAGTTTTGAGAAGGAAGATGGCCATTGTCCTGTGTAAATAGTATTACCTGTTTGGTTTTCACCAGTTGATTAGCTAATTTAAAGTTTTTTTTAAAAGTGTGACATTCATGTCTAATCCATCTTTTATAAATAAAGTTCATGTTGCATGGACGTTTGTCTTGGTGATGTACAGGACTGTCAGGTATGCTTTTGTAGGGAAAAAATGGTTGGCTTCAAGGATCTAATGTGATTAACGAATGCTCCAAACTGATCAAGAGAAAATGCAGTACTATTTAATGTCCTAAAATGTCATGCAGCTCAAAGTTACAGGAGTTTTTGCAAGAACTGAGAACTAAAGATGGAGGGTTGAAATCTCCTTCCCTGTAACCAAGTACTTCAAAGCATACTTACAAGCACTTGTACCAAGTGTCTGTACACTTTGTGCTTTTGACGTGAGATTTGCAAGTCTTTAGACATCAATTTTCTCCAAGAAACTGGGCGGGGGGTGGGGGGAGTGTAAGGTACATAATAAATAAATAACTCAATCACATCCTTTCTTAACAGTCCATTTTGCCACAAAATCTTCAAAACTTTGGCAAAATGCAGCTGCTAGTGGGCTGAAACCATCACACTCTTGAGTGCTGTTTCACCGTTAACCTTTTGCTATGTGATTTAACTACCTACTGTATCCTGTCTACAGGACAGGGGTCTCAGTACCTGGTCTCACCAGGTGTATGCCTATCATGTCATGAAGTGCAATCATTCTCCATTGTGGAATACATACATAAGCAATCATGTATATGGTGAAACTTGCTTGCATAGCCCGTTGCCTAATGTAACACATCCTGCTATAAGATCAGATAGGCACTCACTGCATGACCAGAATGCATTACTTCCCGTCACACGACCAGCTATGTACCCAACATGGTAGAAAAAGACAGTATTTTGTTCACAGAATGCCAAATAGTAATGGGGGATCAGTGATGGAGAGCTGCTTTCCAGAGCTCCATCCAAAGGTTTCTGCAGCCTTGACCTAGTTTGCAAGCTAAGCACCCTTGGAATGTAAGCTTTTGCGGAGAGGGACGATGCAGGGCTCATGCCCAGGTGAGATTCTGGGGTGATATAGTAATAAAAATCAATAATAATGGTAAATAAATCAAATCGGTTTGGATGGGGCTGGCATCCTCTGCTGCAATTTCTTTGTGCTCTAGTTGTTTACCAGAGGTGCATGTGTTGAGTTGGGAACACAAGTCCCAGGTCCACCCATCTCTTGTCTTGCCTTTTGGGGGAGATTGCTGGCTTTCAGTCTCAGTGACCTTAGTGAGAAAGCATGGCCCATGCCTATGATCCCAGAATCAGAATCTTCAAGGTTGGAAAAGACCTCCAAGGTCCAAGTCCAACAGTGTCCCTACCATCTATATTACTATATTACTAAAACATTTTCCTAAGTACTTCATCTAACCTTACCTTGAACACCATGATGTTCACAGACCTTTTCAGTCTTCCCTTCTTGACTTTGGACATGGCAAGAAGATAGAGTTCTTTATCACAGGAACTGCCTTGATGTTGTAGCAGCAAACTTGCCTGTGTGCTTTTACAGGCTTTACAGCCTCTGCCTTCTTCTCTAGGGCCTTCCATGCTTTCTGGTTTAGTCATCCACTATTATCACCTGCAGCTACTATTGCTAGCATGCTCTGTATTGTGTGGCAGAGTGAAGTATTTTATGATTCAGCTTCTGCCAAAGGCAGTAGCCAAATATAGAGAAGGTTACTGGGAAGGTGACATTATTTTCCTTCCTAACCTCCTCTTTCCACTATCAAAGCACTCTTCACAAGCACATAACAACTAACGCCTGCTAGCTAAGCTTAGCATCTGAGCGTTACAGATGATTTGAACACTAGAGGATGTAAGGGATTTCATCCTTCCCTAGCAAATGCCTCCTGTTGTGATAGGGAATGTACAGATCTCAGCTCCCACTCTCCATCTAAAACCAGCTGCTAAATAGTGCCTGAGAGGGGGTTGCTTTTCCAAGGCTGTGTCCCTGACGCTCTAGTGAAATGTTTTAATCGCAGGAAAAGACAGAGTTACAAGTAACAGGCAAACAACCCAAAGGAAGGGACAGAGGAGAGCGTTACAGGGAGGAAAACGGAGAGCAAAGGAAGTGAGGGCTATGAATGGAGTTAGTGATGTGGAAGAAGCTGGGGGTGAATAGGGCTCCTGGCTGTGGTAGGAAGTGTTTGCTGGGACATGAGGACCCTGGGCAGGGGCTGTGTGCACTGTGGGAGAATCATGATTTCCACAGCAGGAGGAATTCAGGTGGGTGGTGTGAGCACTCAGCATAGCATGTCCCTGTCATCTGCCGCAGGCTGCTGGGGTGGGCTGGCTGCTATCTTAGCAGGGCATTGCAAGGCACCACTGCTTCCCAGGGTCCATTCCCCAGCCACTGCCACAGTGTCTGTCACAGAAATGGCTGTGCCAGAGCTGTTTCTCAGTCATAACACATTGTAAGTATCTTAAAGACCAACCTCCACTTGCACCCACGTGCCAGGCACTGCTTACCCAGCAAGTACAGTCCAGCACACTGGCTGGCTCCTGCATCCCTGCTATGCAGCCTTTCCTGCTCCATGCATGATCCATCACCCTGCCTTCCCATTCTCCCACCAGAGTCCTCTGCTCACACATCATCCCACAGCCCTCAGAAACCAGCCTTCACATTTCATCAGCCGTGACTGAAATATAGTGGCTGTGCTGAGGTGAAATTAAAGCTGCATTTCCTTTTTCCAACTTCTTCCTTGAGGACACAGCTCTGGTGAAAGGTAGAACTAGTGCCATACATCCTCTGCCTGTCATCTCCTTATCCCTGCTCCAGGTTTTGCCTGGAGAAATACTCTGTTTCTGGAATTTGCTAATGCTTTTATAACATTTCCAGTTCTTTTTTGAAGGCCCCAAACTTGTTGTGGAGGACACAACTCCAGGAGGTTTGAAGTGACAGTCTGATTGCTGGCATTGCCTGTTGCTGGGATATTATTTAGTGAGGGAGTGGTGGGCTGTTGTTTATATCACAGCAATACTCCTGCTCCATGCGAGATGTTTAGACTCAACTGCTATGATTTCAAGAAAGGCTTTATAAAACTGCTGCATATGTAAATGTGGTTTTGATTAAAAAAAAGTGTTTGCTTTAAATTTACACAGCAATATAAATGAAGGAAATTTCTTCACACGTTACATGACTGATGTGTTGATTATGGACTTAAACTCTGGACCTACTGCAGAGTATTATTCTGGCAGAGTGTGCTGAGGTGCTGTAGGAAATGTGGAGTGGCACTGTTAACAGCAGTATAACAATTTTCTTAGACACAACAGGAAAGTGTTTACCTGATGCTACCTACTGGAACCAGTAATGGTTTGGAGAACACTTATTGGCTCACAGAGTATCATGGTAACCACTGGATTAATTCTGCACCATATGTTACTGACTGAAAACTTGCTTTTGCAAACACACAGAACCTGGTGTTTGGTGATGGTGTGATTTCTTTCTACTCAGACTTACATTATTCTGGTAAATATTGTCGATTTATCAGCCATAAATCTCTTATATCTGTCCTAGACGAGATGGTACCTGTGCTGGGGTAGGTTGGCAGCATGGTGTACCCATCTGGATTCCTCCATCGGGCTTGTGTTTGGGCTGCACATGCACCGTCTAGAACCTTATCTCTGCCCTCACTGCATGTTTTTCATTCCTTGTTCTCTTCAGTACCTACGTAGCTAAAAATGCCAGAGTCCATCACTATGTAATTTTCTTTTATTCGCATGGTCTGACTCACCTGCACTTCCAACAGCTTTATTGCTATAGCTACTAGATGCTCAGTCCCTTTCTCTCTCCCTTGTGAAAGCCCTTCTCAATATCCTTTTGGAGGAGGTTTTTCACACTTTCATGTCCAGCACACTTAAACAAGCCTCCTAAACATCTCTGGTTGATAAGCAGCAGGCCGTGTAACAGGGGATGTATCGGACATGGTGGGTCATGGAACCTCAGAGGAGTCACAGCACAAGACTGCAGGTGGGCCGCTCCCACTGAGAAGAAGCTCTGCCTCTCTTGGTGTGGGTGCTGCTGGCCAGTGCAGCACAAGTCCCAGGGCTTCATTTCTGCTCTGTGCCCAAAGGCACAAGGCAGAGATCAAAGTTGCATCTTTCCAGCTGCTTCTGGCATGGGAGGTCTTTGGTCTGGAGGAAGGCCACGACACTGTGGTGCACCAGAGCACCTGGAATTTCCCCAGCTGAAGGAGATGACAGATAGAAACCCAATCTATCTCCTGTTTCCTCTCAGTCTGCATGTCATACTTTGTGTTTGCGGTGACAGCATTAGAAGCCCTGGTCTGGAGACCCTGCCATGCCTCACATCCCAGCAAATGGACATAGATGCAAAACAGGAGAGTTAGAGCACAGCAGCTACATAAGGTAGATTTTATTCTTGTTTTCTTAATACAGGCCTGTTTCAGGTACCATAAGTTGCCGTGGCTGTTTGTGAGGCAAAAGCCTTTACAGAAAGGAAGTAGAGAAGAGCAGTTCCACACGCTTTGTCCACAGCAACTGCAGTAATGTGAAAAGGCTGGAGAAAGCCAGACTGGTTTAGGGGAGTGACACTGTCCCAGGTTGGTAGAGTTGTGATTGTACTTAAAAATATCTTAAATTAAGATGACATCATCTTATCAGTTCAGCAGAGAAGTTCACTCCAAGGTTACCATGAGTTAGTATTACCATACTCTAATATTCTGGGATGATTACAGATGGGGTTTTTTACCTTCTCATGATACAGCACTTCCAAACACTGTTTATGAAAAGAAGTTGGCTCCTGTTTACCCAGTCCCATCATGCAGTGAAATCATTAGGCAATGTCTAAAGCTGACATCAAGATTTCTGTTTACACTGTGTAACTCTCCAATGAAACTCATTGCTACTGGATCTTGCAGAGGCCACCAGCAGAGCAGGAATCCACAGACCCTTGTGAAGCTTATGTGAACTGTGCATCTGAGAATATCTTCTGTGGTTTTGTGTCGGTCCCACACAGTTCCATGTGTGTCTTTGGTTGAAAACATCAACCGGGTAAAATCATCGAGTCCTGAGAGTGGGGAAATGGGAAGGGAGTGAGGGAAAGGCTGCTGCTGGGGCGGTGGGGAACACTGGGAAGGGGGCAAAGAGACAGGGGCCTCGTTCTGTGGGCATGGCAGCAGGGATGGTGGGAAGGGGAGTGAGTGGTGGGAAGGGCAACCTTGGGAAAGGCTGGGAGCCACTGTCCTAATTTATGAAAATTATGAAGAAAGTTCTTTTTTCATCTGGTTATTGCTCCATTTCTGGTTTTCATGATCAGAAGCATTTGGTGATGGTCACCTTCGCACAGAGGATATCAGATTATCAGGTCCATTGATCTAGAAACTGTAGTCGTTGGGATCATATATGTTGCATAGTGGAAATGGCTGTACTTGTTAGTGCTTCCTGGTGAAAGCAGAAAGGTCCTGAAGTTGGGTGATGCAGAATATGATAAAGGCTTCAGAAATAGAATCATAGAATCATAGGGGTTGGAAGGGACCTCGAGAGATCATCGGGTCCAACCCCCCTGCCAAAGCAGGCTCCCTAGCACATATTGCACAGATAGGCGTCCAGACGAGTCTTGAATATCTCCAGAGAAGGAGACTCCACCACCTCCCTGGGCAGCCTGTCCCAGGGCTCTGTCACCCTCACTGTGTAAAAGTTCCTCCGCATGTTGGTGCGGAACTTCCTGTGCTCCAGTTTACAGCCATTGCCCCTTGTCCTGTCTCCACAGATGACTGAAAAGGGGTTGGCCATTTCCCCCTCCATCCCATACTTAATATATTTATAAATACAGTGTGCTGGGAAAGATGCAGAGCCATTTAGTGAAGAATTTTATAAATAAACATTATACAATGCATTACAATGATTTAAGGATTTTTTCTGATAGATTGTTATACTTACCCATCACAGCTTGAAAGCAAATTTTACAGAAGAAATGGGTGGGACAGTGGAAAATTACTCCACCAAACATTGTCTCCTATCTTTTAAATGTAGTGAATAGACCTTTCAGCAGAAGCAGGAATGCCATTGAAATCCGCTAGGTGTGGCATTTCCCTGTTTAGCTGCAATGAGGAGAATTGTATTGAATTTCCTTCCCCAAAATTGTTCCAGAGAGAAAGTGTGATCTGTCAGATAGCTAATAAATGGGTTTCTCTGCTCACATCCTTACCATTTGGTGCATACCAGAAACAAGTAACTTGGTAACTTAAGGACTGTGCTGTTTTCTTTTAGAAGTGTTAGCCTATGACTTGAGAGTGACTTGGCTGTTGGGCCACTTCAGATTCTGAGCTTCTAATATGAAATGTGAATGAATCTACACGTCAATTTTCCTGAAAATCAGGTCTCTTCCAGGGGGCTCAAGGTCAGTGTCCTGTGATCCAAAGTCACCCACTGGGGACTGGCACCGGTGGGTCAGAGTGGCAGTTTCAGGGGTCAGGGCAGGTCAGAGCTGGCAGCATGAGGCTGCCTGCCAGCGCAGGAGGGATGCTGAGGGCAGCCTAGTGCATTCCCACAGGCACACCGAGTAACTGGAGTGAGCCGAGTGTGTTCCTTGCACCTGATGCCTGTCCTGTGATGCAAACTGACATTTCCTTTGCCCAGAGAAGCTGTGGCTGCCCCCTCCCTGGCAGTGTCCAAGGCAAGGTTGGATGGGGCTTTGGGCACCCTGGACTAGTGGAGGGTGTCCGTGTCCATGGCAGGGGCTGAGAACTAGATGGGCTTTGAGGTCCCTTCCAACCCAAACCAGTCTGTGGTTTTATGTCAGACATTTGCAGCAGTTTGGCAGCTGTGTTGGCTTTGGTCGGTACACAGGAGTAACATTCCCAGTACTCCCAAAGCTCAAAGGCAACTCTTCCCTCTCAGCTGCGATGTCACAGCCGTTCTTGAGACCCCGGAATAAGGAGTTATAGTTGTAGTGTGGGATAAAGTGGATGGTGGAGGCAAGTACAGCTGATGCTGACATTGCTATTAAAAATAACATACTCTCACACCACAGCCTGTGGGACTCTTAAGTTGGCAGTGCCTGGTGGGCTGCTAATCATCAGAAGGACTATCACTTTATAGTCCTGTCTATCTTTACATGCTGCCCAGCTTAGTGACACTCAGTGATGATAGACCTGCAACAGGCTATTTCCTTACTCAGTGCTATGTTGCTGAAGTTTTCTTTTTCCATCACTTAATTATTTTTCATACTTAAGGGAAAAAAAACATATAGCTTAAGCTTAAATATCAAACATAGCTGGCCATGTTTGTTCATTTGATAATTATTATCAGCTCATAGCTGATATTAGGAGTCCCCTGTAATGGTGTGCTATAAATAGCCCATTTTGTTATATAACTCATTGGACAGAATTAGAAACTTTGCCCAAAGTCAGAGATGTAGCAGAAGAATTCAGGGGTTTCAATAACGATTTAATGTCACCAGCTACTGCAGACAGATGCCTTGTAAGCAGAGGAATAACAAATAATGAAATTCAAACTAAAGGTTGTGGATTTGAAACCATGTCAGAGATGTGAATGAGTGATCAGTCCAGACACAGAGGTTTCTCTTTGTCTTGGTGACAAAGCTGCTGTTCCCTTCAGCTGCCAAAAGTGAATCCAAGATGCTGGACTTGGCAGCCTACCCTTGCAGAACCAGATGTCTCACAAGTATCAGGGCAAGTTTGCCTGAAGTTACATAGGCTGAGATCTCTAATAATTGGACCCTACACTCTGGCAGCATACCAAACCGAAGCAGAAGACCAAAAGGATCAAATGGAAAAGAAAACATCCCTCCTTCAACCTTGACTGCACGGCAGAACAGAGAAGCTGTGCTGCCTTCGCACGCATACAGTTGTGGTTGTGGAGTTGTGCAGCTGTACAGAAAGGCAGAATTAGATTTTGACATTAAGAACCTGTCTTGACAACAAAATCAGTCCGTTAAAATCCATACAAAAAATCCGGTTAAAGATGGTAATAAAATATTGGCAGTGAAAACTCTTCATATGCTGTGCACAGAATATATAACTCAGAAAACTGTTGGAACGTCAAACCTCATATGAAGGTAAGGATGCTGACTGTTTGGAGGTGAATTTGTGTTTGCCAGGGTCTAATTTTTCACTGCACCTTATGACTTAATTGGGATACTTGAGTCAGTTGCAAGGAAAGTGTGCTCTGGTTTACTGAGCTCAGGTTTCTTGCTCTGACCACTTCCAAGAAGTTCAGCAGGTAAAATTAGCAAGCAAACGTACTCACTGGGAAATTATACTCTCTGAAGCTTTGTTGTCAACAGCTAAAACTCTAAAGGCAGTATTTTTGTGTATGGCCAAAACCAAGAGTGGTTTTAGTAGACTATGCAAAGGATGGGGGAAAATAATCATCTCGGGATGTCATCTGAGGAGGAGGACCAGCCAGAGACACCAACCGGTTCCCCTTGGTCCTGGGTAAGAGCTTATGCCTTAAACTTGAATGAGGGGAGACCTTATCGCTCTCTACAGCTACCTGCAGAGATGTCAGGGTTGGTCTCTTCTCTTGTGTGACAAGCATTGGGTTGAGAGGGAATGGCTGGAAATTGCACCAGGTGAGATTCAGGTTAGATACCAGGAAGAATTTCTTTACTGAAAGGGTTGTCAGGCACTGGAACAAGCTGCCCGGGGAGGTGGTGGAGTCACCATCCCTGGAGGTATTTAAACAGTGTGTAGATGAACTCCTTAAGGACGTGATCTAGAGGTGAGCTAGTCAGGGTTAGGCTGTGGTTGGACTCGATGATCTAAAGGGTCTCTTCCAACCCAGGCAATTCCGTGATTCTCTGATTCTATGAAGTAACACCGAAAGTCCTAGGAAAAATGCAACAAGCTGTGCTGTGTGTAGAAGTGAGCATCACTGGATTTTCACTCTCCTTTTGAAATGTGTGTTTCACTGATGGATACATTGTCTGTTCTAGTTCCACCTCTGGACATTACTAAAAAAATTAAATGGGGGACACCCTCCTTTGCTGCAGTGTCAGATGCTACAAGGAAACCTGGCTGATTCTGTACTGTTTGCTTTGCTGTCTCAATGTCCGTGTAAAGCAGCACTATTGAATGGTATCTTTTAGGTATAATGGAGGGAAAGTGATGTAAGCAGTAGTGTAAATGGTCTGCATTAAGAGCAGAGCCAGAGACACCCGTTAGAAATACAAAAATGTTGTCTGTATTTTTTTAGTAAGGGGGAAGCCTGAATGAAAGATGATCTGCACTGATGATGCACTAACAGTGGTCATATGGTCCCGTGTTTTAAGGTCTGGGCTTGATGCCTAGTGCTGCTGCTAAAGTAGATGTGGGTCAGTATGGTTTTAGGGTGAAAAGATAAAGGGTGCATTAGCTCTGAAAGGGCTTCAAGTGGAAACAGGAACAGCTCTACTGGATGGTCTGGGAATTCCCTAAGGGAATAGAAAGGGATACAATCAAGGCTCTCAGTTACCTTAAAAATAACCAACATTAAAGTGATTTAAAAACAATTACATGTGTTGAAATGAGTATTTATGGTTTCATTTCATAACCTTAAATTTCTGAATCTTTTTATAGACATAGACATCCATGACTTTTCTGGAAACACTGATGTTTGAAATAGCTTCTAAGTGTTTGTGGTCAGGCATGGGGAGTGTGTGACCATGGAACAGATATTCCCTGCAGTTATCTGAGACAATTGCTTTTGGAAGGTAAAAGCCATGGCATGAATTGTTTTAGGTGCTGATAGGAACATGGCATTAAAATAGTCTCATCTCCGGAGGAACATGCAGGCAGGATGAAAAGGAGGACCAGTTGTTCTCTCTAGCAGGACATGGGTTTCCCAGGGAGCAACAGTTTGTGTGTGTTGGCTAACGTCTATTTTTCATGGGTAGGAAGACAACTTATACATGTGGGTTTCTTAAAGAAACCTAAGTGGAAACTTTCTACTTCCACTGAAAATCCCCTACAGACTGAGGAGAATGGAGGCTGTGAAGAGAGAGGTGTGGAATAGTTAGCAGATGGCTGGAGCGCTAAGGAACATCTCAGCGACATTCAGGATAAACCAAACTCTGAGTATGAACAAAGGCAGGGGTTTTTAAAAGTTTCTTTTAAACTTGAAACATCAGTGGATTTCTGGCTATAAGTTTTATTAAAAATTAAGATGTCTTACACAACATTTTGAGGGTTGCATTTGTATGTGTACTTTAGCTTCTTAAGCTTCATCTGGGAATTTCCTTCACATGTAAGTCCATTAAATTCCCACTGCTCCACGGAACAATCTGTTCCACAAAAAATGTGTAAGTTTCATTGCAAGTTAAATAAACAGTGCATTCAGCATATTGGATTTCTGATAGAAATAGATGTGCTAAAGATCATTTGAACCTCTTGTTATTGGCCTTTAGGAGCTGCTGACTCTGTGCTTCACGAGAGGGGCATTTCCCTTCATAGCACTGAAGCACTTCTGCATGTCTCGCTGTCGTATAAATTGAGGGGATGACAGAATACATATACTTGAGCATGTTAAAAGCTCATAATAGAGAGCTGTTGGAGAAAGAAATTCCCTAGATATGCAAAGATGAGTGCCTAGGCTTTGAAACGTATCGTGTGATTTAAAAAGTACGCACTTGCAGAAGCCAAAATTTGTTTTTGTAAGAATGTAGACCTCAAAACACTTACTCTGCTTTACCATGGTGTTGCAAGAGGGCCACAGAAATATGATTTAGTGCAGACATTTTCTTTCTATAAGGGTATGAATGAGATTGTATATGTCTGGCCTTTTCAGAGGAGCAATAAAGGAAAACCAGCCAATAAATTATGCACCACTGAGAGAAGCTGATATGACATAGTGGGGATGGTGGTACCAGAATTTAAACACAAGTGCCCTTAGACTTGAAACAGAAAGATGCTTAGGAAGACAGCATTATGGTAACTACACAAATTATGCAGCCAGAAAAAGTTACCTTAAAAATGCATAATTGGTCCAGCTTCTTTTCCAGTGTGGACCACTCATTGGCATTGTGACAACACGTGAAATTTCAATAGCAAATTGTGACTAACGTGTGTGGGTGGAAATGGGAATGTTCAGAAGGGAGGATTCTGCTGGAACAGAATGACCCTAAGCCCAGATTACTACTGGACTATTTAGGTTATGCTGTCCTCAAGTATTTGTCTTTCCAGAACTCCTGTGGAAGTAGGATTGCAACATTTTTGCCACAATTCTGTACATATAATGCCAAGGTGGATGCTTCTAGCCTGCTGTTGTGTGGGTTTCTCCCATATCTAAATTGGTACAGTGCTCTCTTGTGTTGGGGAGAGCTTATTTCACAGTTCTGGACAGCTTTGGGAAGGGCAGGCTGAAGCTTCCCTAGCTCATCCCTACACCCTGCAAGCCCTGTACTGGCAATATGCCCAGACTGCACCCTGCTGAGGTGGGAAGAGGTGATGGCTGCAGAGGTGAGGAGCTCATGATGTGCAGAAAGAGGTCTAGAAGACAACACGTCCACCTTGGGGGAATGGTTTGGCTGTGAAGGAGTAGTCAAATGTGGCAGTGTTGTGCCACCAGTGTTTTGGCAAGGCTGGCTCTTCCACACTCCCCTCTTCCCACTGGTGATAGACTCTACCAACCTGCAGACAAAGGCAGTGCCTGACAAGCTGGGCCACATGTTACTGGTGAGGAACTCATCCCAACCTCACCATTGGCGCAGGGCTGGCCCTGGGACTGGCAACCACATCTGAGCATATTCACCAGACGAGCTGGGCTGGGGGAGCTGGAGAGGGCACGGACCACCCTGTCACCTGTGCCTTCCTGCAGCCACCCCTGGTCCCAGTAGTCGGACACTGCTGCATTGCAGGGTGGCCGTGTGCCTGGTCTTTCTGTGCAGGAACCCAGCCGAGTGGTGGAGCTGCTATGGCTTATATCCACACAACACCAAAAAGCTGAGCTGGGCCATGAATGAGAGCGGCAGCCAAGGGATGCCATGGCCAGGACAGCTGTGTGCTGGGCACAGAAACCTGATTTCCCGTTCTGTGAGCAGGACAGGCACATGTGGGACGTTGTGTGGCAGCCAGGCCTGTATCACTGGGCAGCTGGGCACGAGTGGGATGTGAGGAGAAACTTTTTCACTGTGAGGGTGACAGACCACTGGGACAGGCTGCCCAGAGAGATTGTGGAGTGTCCATCTCTGAAGACATTCAAAACCCACCTGGACACTGTCCTGTGCAGCCTGCTCTAGGTGATCCTGCTCTGGCAGGGGGTTGGAGTAGATGATCTCCAGAAGTCTCGGCCAACCCCCATCATTCTGTGTTTCCCTCATAAGGTAGCAGGTCTTCTCTGGAGACATTCAAACCCACCTGGATGTGTTCCTGTGTGATTCAGTCTAGGCGATCCTGCTCTGGTGGGGGAGTGGACTAGGTGATCTTTTGAGGTCCCTTCCAACTCCTAACATTTTGTGATTCTGTGGGGATGAGGCAGGTTTTATTTTCCAGTATTTCCACCCAGTGTAGGAAGCTCTGCTCTGAGATCCCGGCTCGAGACCTTCATGTTCAGAGGATTTCTACAAATTTCACCTGAACAGCAAGGGCTGAGCATCTGTGAAATCCCCCCAGAGCTACCACACTGAGTACCCAAAGCAAATGGGCGCACTTGAAAACTAATCACTGTTTCCTTCACCGCCCCTCCTTCCCCTCCACCTCCCCTCACCCTCGCCTTCCTTAGGTTAACCTGAAGCTTCTCCTGTATTTTGAGAAATGCAAAGCCTTGCTGCAATTAAGTTGCCATCTGCTGCCAAAGCTATCGCTGCAGTTGATGCCACCATGGGAGAGGGCCTTGTTGGCTGCTCAAGGGCAAGTTTCCATCAATCTCTGCCCAGTCCCAGGCTGAACCACCAGGTCATTGATAAAACACTGTTGTTTCTCTGGGGCTGCAGGCAGTGCCGGATTTACCAAATTCCAGGAAGGTACCTATTTAATTAGCATCAGTTTCTTTGGAATGCTGAAAGCATCTGTGTGTCTCACTGGGAGATGTTTACCACAAGAAAACTGCTGTTCTGCATAAGCTGGAAAGCGGAAGATAGGGCTGGGGCTGCTCGCGCCTGTGAGGTGGTGCTGATTCAGACTGCCTGGAGGTAAGAGCCCATCTGCCTGGGGACGATGGGCCGCAGCCGCCTCAATCTCCTGCACTTCACAGCAAGGGTGCCCTCAGGTCTGATGGCAGCTGTCCTGCAGATGGGCATGGTCTGGGGCCTGGGACCACTCCATCCTGTGGACCTTCCCCCTTCTCTGGGGAATGTCCAACATGGGGCCTGATCCCCCCTTGACTTTCTGACCCAAGGCTGATCTGTACCACTTCAGGCACAAGGATTCAACTACCACTTGGTGCACAGGGACCACGGTGTGGGCTCTTGTTCTGTTTTATTCTGCTGGGCCTTTCTGCAGCCATCTGCTGAGCAGACCTCAGGCTTTTCAGAGGCAGGAGCTTCTTTTTCCCATGATGGCCTTGCCGTGTCGTGCCTGGCAGGTCACAGCTGCAGCCCGGGGAGCAGGTGCTGCCTGCTTGCAGCCCCTTGCTCTCATTTTGGAGGGCTGACAGTTCAGTGACTGAAGGATGTATTTTTGCAAGGGTAAATAAGCCTCAAAGGTATTCACCACAGACCTGCTTTCCTTCACTATCAACTACATGTTCTGCCTTCTCCCCTACTGAAAAACAAGCAGTAAATTGAACCCTTCCCTGAGCTTCACCCCGGAGCACCCAGAGCACCTCTGGAGACCAAGTCCTTTTGCATTTTATTTAGAGCAGATTGCTGGAGGTTAGCGATCCCTCTGTATCTGATCATGTCTCAGAGAGCCTGCCCTGTCTTAATATAGATTTGAAAGTTCAGCTTGGTCTGTGGGGACCAAAGGCTGTGAGGACAACAAGCTGTGAGGGCAAACAGTGTCAAGGCTGTCAGCTGCTTCGCCCCCCAGTTCCTGTCACCTACACTGCCTTGGCACAGTAACAGTTCTTGGTGTGATGAGTAATGCTTTAATAAAACTTCTGTATCTTATGGGGCTGTAAATGCAGTCAGTGTCAGCCTCTCACTCTCCTACTTGTAGTGGTCTGTGACAGCTGAATCTCACCTGGAGCAGCAGTTTGTGCTATGGCTGAAGGCCTAGTCAGCCCAGGGGTGAGCTTCAACAGCCCTGACCAAGCAGCTAAGCAAAACCTACACTGAGATCTGTGCTGCAAGTGCAAAACACTCCTAAAAGGGAGGCACGTAAGAAAAACCCAGTGCAAACAGGCAGAAAGCACAAGCACCTGGGCTACCTTAAAATTGGAGATATTTTAAAGCAGTGAGCCTTATTTGTTTCCTGCTGCCCATTTTCAGATGTTTGCATTTAAAAGTTTATCAACTTTTACCATTCACAACAAAGCTTAAAACCTTTTTTGCATTTAAAGCCCCCTCTCTCTGAGAGATAAGAAAACGCTTCCTGAAAAGCAGCAGAAGTCTGGTGCTACACTGTATGCTCTTGAGAGCTTCTAGTCCAATACAGCAATCAGATAAGGGCTGGGCTGTCATCAGCTGAGCATTTCCCACCACAATCACCCAAGAAGCTGTGGGTACCAAAACAAGGTATGCATGAAAAGGGACCATTATGTGGGCACCCCTGAACATGCATCCTCTGGTTTTAAAGGGGACAAGGCGGGGAGCTCATCAGAGAAAAGCATTCATGGCAAAGTGCTTCAGGAAACGCAGAACTGTCTTCTACTGTGCTTGAAATTACGTATGTGGGAGGGGTGTTAGGGGAAGGGGAGCCAGTGGTCTTGTGGATCTCACTGCTTTTACAGAGCTAGCAATGCTGAAGAAATGACAAACGGAGCTGTGTGTGTCGAGGGCTAGAGACAGGCGTGGGAAGAGTGCGGGAGCAGAGAGAGGCGGTGAGAAGAGATGTTTTACCTCAATGCCTTGTTCCTGCCCACCCCGAGAGGGCGTGCTGACTGACAGCTCAAGCCCCCACACTCCTGGTTAAAAAGCACCGCATAGCAGACATGAGGTACATCTCACCTGCGACAGCTGGTTGTGAAACGAAGGGGGAAAGTGACCCCAAGACCTTGCTTGGAATTAATTTTCTCACTTCTGATGCCAGCAGCCACCCTCACAGGAAAATTAACACCATTTTTTCTAAGAGATTACCGGTATAATGTTACACATACAAGTGCAGAAGGAAAAATAAGTTCCTGAAACTTTTTCTTATTTAACCTATGGTCTGTTTTGTTCCAACTGAAGCTGGTGCCTTCTGTTGCACCTTCATTGTCAGCCCCGAGCTCTCTGTACACCTGCACCACTGCCTGTCCCTGCTGGGCCAGTTTTCCTGCCAAGATGACAGAGAGGAAGAATCCCCAGTCAGCCTCGCAGAGCACCTTTGCGGGGGTCCTACAGGGGCCTAACACTCCCTTCCTGGGCAGGAGTTTTGCTTAGGTTTCAGCAACTGAAATAAAAAATGAAGTAAGTAAAATATGTTTAAAATATGCATTTTTAATAAGGCCCCTGGGAAGATGCAGTTTTGGTGTGTTGGAAAATTCTGCTGCGTGGCCATGGTGCTCAGGGCCAGGAGTCAGGAGCCTGTTTATCCCTCACTAGCACCACTTAGAAAGTATAGCTCTTTAAATCTTCAACAAGTAGCAAGCTGTGATTTTTAACTTTACAGCCTCCCAGGAAGTTCATCATCAAAACCACAGACCGCAGCACAAAAGAGCAATCATTTACTCAGACACAGCAGGCTCTATATTACAGGCACTCTGACCGGGCGAGGGACGGGCCTGCTCACAATAAATTCTCCAGCCTTCCCTCGGAAAGACCAAGAAGAAAACACTTGATGGAGGGATTTCTGTGGTTTCTATATTTTCTTGCCCTCTTTTTTTTCCCCTTTCTGTCTTATGAAGCAAATGCCTTGGCCGGATCTCAGAGGAATGCTGGTTTTGTGGCAGTGCTGCTGAAATGCGCTGCTATAACAGATGAGCAAATTGTCCTTTGTCCAACAGAGATGGGGAAATACAAGGGATGAAGGGATTGCATGGCTGCTCACAAGCAAGAGAGGCCAGGGAGCAGTCCCCTTTCATGAGAGCCCAAGAAAATAGGAAAAACTGCAGAAAGAAAGAGGCTGGTCTAAAAAGTCCTTTTTTATTCAGATACATCTGACTCTGAAGCCTTTGGTATTAAACACGTAAAGATGAGCCCCTCGGGGGAGTAAGATTTTTTAGGATTAATCTGGAAATTAATCAGGTACACAGAATCTCACCTCTGTTCTTTGCTCCTTTACTTCTTCAGTGGCAAAAGCCTGAAACTTGGAGCCTTTTTGCTGTGTGAGCTAAGCCTTTCAGCTAATATCTGATCCATGGGTCAGGTGAATAGTTTTAACATTTTCTTCTTTCAAATACAGAGCCAGTAATGTGTCTGCATAGCCACAAAGACAAAAAAAAATACATCCTTTTTCACTCTAACCAAGTCTTACAGTTGCTGTTTCAATTAATTGATTTATCAATATTGTCTCTCAGGCTCAAACAACCACACTGCAAAACTCTGCAATATGGAAAACAATTTAGTGATAATAGCTGTTTCATGAAGACGATTTGCTGTAACTCCCTGAAGATCTTCTAAACTATAAAATCCTAAAATGAAATAAATATTTTTCCAATGAAATTTCATGAGCAAGTTGCAAACTCCAACTGTGCTTCTCTCTGGTTTTGCAGCGGTTGTATTGCTGCCAAAGGGCCTCCAAGGTGGAGGATTTCTAAACCAAAAGTGACCTCCAGTGGTCAGATACCTTACCCCGAGTATTTGTCTTTTTAGAAATTAGGCAATACGATAGTGAACAGCCTGCCACAGGCATGGCTAACTAAAGTGGATATATCCTTTAAAAAAGAAGTCAGTTAATCCGGTTGTATCCATAAACCCAAACATTCTGTGTACTCGCTAACCAGGATGGAAGCTTTTAATTTGCACTTTTGGGCCAACATTTTACATCTCAGGGGTGTTTTTTCTGCAATGTGCTGGGGCATAATGCACGATTCTCTTTTTTCACCCTCTGCACGTTGTACAGCTCTGATGCTAACAGCCTCCATACTGCAATCTGCTACAGGACACAGGTGTCCTTTTAAAAAGCAAATTATATATCATCAAGTATCTCAAGGTTAATTTTTACTTACACAACTGATTAGGAGTTCGTCATAGCTTTGCTAATAAACCCATTAATTTTCCTTTAAAATCTGGAAATCATGATGGATTGCCCTATCTTTTCCTACATATATTAGGATCCTGTGGACTCATAATTTCTTGGATGCTTAAGGTAGAGATACATGAGACAGAGGTGTAAGTCGGGGCTTTATGTGATCTCCACCCCAGCAAATATCTCAGAGAAATCTCTAGAGTTCAGGCATCTCCAAATGTCTGAACACCTTCAGCCTTCCAGCTTTGGCTTAGGGTATTTTTTCTGTGTCAAAGACATCTGCGGGGGGTGGCTTCCCTCCAGAAGTATGCTTCGGGGGTTCAGTGGAAATATAACCTCTAATAAATAAATAAATGGCAGGAAATATTTGTATGAAACTGTCTTGGGAAAAAAAAAACAAACAACAAGTTTCCTTAATTTGTATTAGCCTAATTTAAAACAAAACAGATTAAAATTGAAGGAGACTTTTCCCGTAAGTATTTAAATGCCCTTCATCTTTATATCCTCAGTTCAACTGGATTCACTGGCTGAGTCCTGGTATTTTTTGGAAGGTTAGTGGAAATGCAGCAGTCATTGCAACTGAGCTAATTTAAAGCAATACAGACATGACCTTTGGTAAAAAAAAGTTTGGGTACTCACAAATCCCCCTGGAAATTTATGTTGTTCGTGCAATAGAGGCCAAAGCTTGAATCTAAGTCAAGACAGACTTGACTTTCAGCTGAGATTGAGAAATAAACTGGTGCTCTTGCCCTCATCACTGTGGTGCTGGCCTGAGACAGGATGACAAAGCTGTTTTCCCTTGTGCTGCTGGATGAATTTCAATAACCCACTGTGACTTTCTGAGTTGCTCCAGCTGTTAAAAGGGGATCATGCTAAAAATGTCTTCTGCGAGATCCATGGAGGCTGTGCTGTATATATAACACACATAATGCATTTAATGAACAGTTTGTAAACACAGTAATACTTCCCCCCTATGTAAAACGTAACATTAAGTGAATGGAGTTTAAATGATGGAATAAGGAAGTTTGCTTTATTTTTCATTTTATCTGTCCCCTCTGCTCCCCTCCAGCTGGTGGCCCATGAAGATGGTCACCAAACATTTCTGCAGCAACACATTTGAATAAAAAATGTGCCACAAAGCTTAAGTTTTGCTCAAAATTAATATACTTTCTCAGGACTAGAACATCTCTCTTACAAAGAGAGCCTGAGGGACCTGGGACTCTTTAGCATAGGGAAGAGAAGACTGAGGGGGGATCTTATCAATGCTTATAAATACTTGATGGGTGGGAGTCAGGAGGATGGGGTCAGTCTTTTCTCAGTGGTGCCCAGGGGCAGGACAAGAGGCGATTTGGCATAAACTTGAATATAGGAATTTCCACCTAAACATGAGGAGGAACTTCTTTACTGTGAGGGTGACAGAGCCCTGGGACCGGCTGCCCAGAGAGGTTGCAGAGTGTCTGTCTCTGGAGACATTCAAAACCCACCTGGACACTGTCCTGTGCAGCCTGCTCTAGGTGATCCTGCTCTGGCAGGGGGTTGGACTAGATGATCTCCAGAGGTCTCTGCCAACCCCCATCACTGTGTTTCCCCCATAAGTTTGTGGACGGTCAGGCCATAATGGCTTAGCTGAGAATTAATAGATTCCTGTAACTAGTTCACAGTTTTCTGCATTCTTTGTCCTCTTGTCTTACAAGACAACTCCAGGAACGGTACAGAAAAGAAAGCTCTGTTAGGACCTGGGAAACAGAAAGAAGGCATATCTTGGCATAACTCTGTGTCAGACAAAAAGGGGGTTGATTAGAAGCGGTTTGGCAGATATACTGTGCCAGCACTTAATGCCTGCCAGCAGACCAAGGCCGGTGTCTAATTTCCTGCAGGCACTATGTGCGGAGGGGGTGGCAGGTTAGTGCAGGAGGAGAAGAATGGTCACATTTCCCGAATCGGTTTTCTCAGCAGTTCTGGCCAGGAGAGGCAGGTTTCTGTACTGGATGCAGCACTATGAAATGTTCTGTATTAACCCAGTGCTAATTGCAGACACAGGTATTTAGCTTTTTGCACAGGCTTTTCTTATAGCCTGTGAGTAGTAAAGGAGTATTAGTGGGACAGCCTGTGGTGATGGAACCAGGTTTGGAAGAAAGGCTGGCTGGGGCGTCAATGGTGAGAGTGAAGTGGAGTCTGGAGAACAAGGGAGGTGAGGGATGAAAGATCCAGAGGGATAGGGGCACTGGATTTTGGGGAAAAGGTTTCCCTTCCAGAAATCATCCATATAAGATGCAGGCCAGAGCTGGGCTGCATCCAGCCCAGCAATGCTTTCCCTTACCTTTGGGCAGGAGCTGGAGGGAGCTCTCACCCTTCACTGAGGGGGGGTGCCAAAGGCCAGCAGCACCAGCCTTCAGCCCTTCCTCGCAGGGCACTGGGGAAGGAGCCTCAACCCCCACTGGGATTCTTTCCCACAGGTTCCCGGGGCCTCCCACCTCCTGCTTTCCCACAGACTCGTTTCATCTCCACCTGCATCAGAGGCAGTGAAATAGGATGCTGAGGGTTTTGGGGGTTTTGTTTACTGCATTTGTGTTCAGTGGCAGAAGAGGGAAATCCCTGCAGAAGGGCTTGTTTCCCCAGCTAAAGACAGTATGTTGGAGTAAATCATTCCTTGAAATAGTTTCTACCTCTCCACTGCCTACAGAGGGGACTATAAGCCTGCTTAGGCTTGGGCTAAGGTTAGTGAAGATGCTGCTTACTGGGGATCAACACCACATTTCCACACAGGAGGGGCAGTTCCTCTTTTCAGCTGCCTTCTTCCAGTTCACAGCTATAGAAGAGTGGTGCCCTCACTCGCTTGGTAATGCTGGTGGTTGATTTTCTGCTTTGTAAAAGGCCTTTACAAACCCCAAGACAAGCATCCCTGAAACCAGGACATGGGGAGTGCTGGAGCAGACACAAGTCCTGATCACTCAGCAGCTTGCAGCACGTTCCTCACCCTGTCATACACATCAAGCAAACTTTTTGGCTCATCCTACATTAAGGACATCTTGTTCCTTATTAAGTCCAGCAGACTGGCTGGTCTTTTGAATGCTAATATCTGTCATTTTCTTAAATTAGGGAGGATTGGCACAACCTTTTCATTTTGTCCCTGTACAGCATGAGGGGGAATGAGCCACAGTTAAAACTTCTAAGCATTGCTGAAGGACAGAAAACAGCTGTGTAAAATGTGAGTCTTAGTGCACGTTCTTTCCCTTTGTAAACCCTGAATTATTGAATCCAGACAAAGAAATCAGGCTCATTTGACTGTTGTATTGATTTTCAGGGTGTATTTGCAGTTGTTTTCACTTTTCCGTTGCCTGTGAAAGCTTTACTGAAGAAAAGATGATTTTGTTTCATGGAGATGCAACTGCTGATGGAAGCAGTATGTTTTAGGCAAGGTACAGAAGCTTTGTCTATGCTGTGGGGAAAAAGGCTGAAAAATGTAAAGAAAAAATAATAGCAGGTGGTTATGGAAATGGTCTTCCCAAGACAGGCTGGAGGCCCATTTACAGAGAACAGGTTACACATGAGTGTTCTGTGTCATGGCATCTTCAGGTAGCTCAGACGGGTCATAGAATCATAGAATGCTTTGGGTTGGAAAAGACTATCTAAATCTAACCCCCCCTGCCATGGGCAGGGACACCCGCCACTAGCTGAGGCTTCCCAAAGCCCCATCCAGCCTGGCCTTGGACACTGCCAGGGAGGGGGCAGCCACAGCTTCTCTGGGCAACTTCACCACCCTCAGAGTGAAGAACTTCTTCCTTATATCTAATCTAAACCTACTCTCTTGTAGATTAAACCCATCATTCATCCTATCATTACACCCCCTGATAAACAGCCCCTCTCCAGCCTTCCGGTCAACCCCTTCAGGTACTGGAAGGCTGCAATAAGGTCTTCCTGAAGCCTTCTCTTCTCCAGGCTGAACAAGTCCTAATATGGAATATTAGGGCTTGTTCATTCCATACCATATGACATCATACTCAGTATAACTGGGGGTTGACCAGGAGGTGGCATGGCTCAGGAACTAGCTGAGCATTGTTTCCAGGTGGTGAGTAATTGTGCTGTGCATCCCTTGTTTTGTGAATTCTTTTTATTATTATTATTATTATTATTGTCCTTTTCTGTCCTATTAAACTGTCTTTATCTCAACCCACAAGTTTTACTTTTTTCCTTTCAGTTTTCTCCCCCATCCCACTGGGCAGGGAGTGAGAGAAAGTCTGTGTGGTTGTTTTAGCTGCCTCTCAGGTTAGACCATGACAAATGCAAACATGTTTAACATAACATCCCTCCTATATTCTGCCCTGATGTACCTATTTGGCTTTAAGGACAGAGACTAGTCGCCCCCCCATCTTCAAGGACAGCTTTCTTACATAGGATCAGATCCTTCGACCTCCACAACAAAGATGGCTACATCTGGATTCCCTTTCTAATCAACAGGAAATGCGGCATTGCTAGAGAATGACTGGTCCTTCCAGTACCTGAAGGGGACTGACAGGAATGCTGGAGAGGGCTTGTGTATCAGGAAGTGTAGTGATAGGACAAGGGTAATGGGTTTAATCTAACAGAGGGCAGATATAGTTTAGATATGAGGAAGAAATCCTTCCGGGTGAGGGTGGTGAGGCCCTGGCACAGGCTGCCCAGAGTAGCTCTGGATGCCTGCCCCTCCCCGGCAGATTATCTCTTGTCACTGTCTCACTCTGTTTACTTTCTAATCTGGCAAGTTAATTAAAAAATTAGTCCTGCCAGTCTGGAGTATTAGGAGGTGCTCGTTTTTCACAGAGCATCCATCTGATGAGTACATTTAAAGTCCAGCCTGCTTGATAAAAAATGATTCACAAAATAGAGCTTTGAATGTTCCCTTGATTTAACTTCTGGGGAAAACCAGCCCTGTGTAGGTAACAGAAACACCAGTCAGGATCCTCCACTGACAGAGATGGATCTCTGATGACTTCAGTCATATCGCTGGATACTGCGGGAGGTTTGTGGCAGAGATCTCGCTACTCACCTGTCCATGTTGTTCTTAAACTACAAATGGAGAGAACAAAGACTCCCAAAGTGCTCCTGAGGGCAGCTGGTTGCGGCTGTATCAATCCAGCGCTGCTTCACCACCAGCCAAGCAGCAATGGCATCTTCAGGAGTGTAAAATAAACACTTGTAGTTATTGTTAAGACCTGTTAATCTATTCTCAGGTCAGATCCATGTGGAACATCTGCTGGTGATGTAAACGGCATTCTCTACAGCTGGGATCTGTAAAGCTTCAGGCATAGCATTGTGCCTCCCGGGGAAAAACTATATGACATTTAACAAAAGAGAGTGATAGGTGCCAGGCCACTGAGCCTGGTTTAGGCAAAATACTAAGGGAAGCAGGAGGAGAGGCAGGGAATCTGTAAAAGTGTGGTATTGTTACATGGTGGAAGAATTTCAAAGTCAATACAATTATTTTAGCGTTAATTAAAGCCCAGTTAAGACCAAGGGATTATTAACATTTGAAAAAAAAATATATCTAAAGACTTTTCAAGCTTTCTGTATGAAGAAATACCGAACTTGCATCACAGGAACAATACACGCCTGCCCCGTTGCATTCTGTGCTGATTACGCACAAGAAGCTGAGTCAAAAACGTGCTCTTGTTCTGCACGTGCTGTTTATCTACTAGTCAGCAAAGCTGCAGCTTATTTTGATCGGTATTTCTGACTGCCTCCTTCTTCCTAGAAATAGTTCTGAACAGTGTGTAGCATTAGTGAGAAAAACAAATCACATGCAATGAAAGGCACACTTAGCTTTCCCCTCCTCCTTATTTTCTGACCTCCTGGATAAAATCCAGCAGGCAACTGCTTCCAAAGTCTATTTATGAACTCATGTTTACTTTTGCATAACACGTAGCCTTTACTACATGCAAGCCCTGTGTACTGACCCAAGGAGCTCAGAACGTTTGTGAACACTGAGAAATTCAGTGTCCTAACAGCGGTGCAAGGTTGATACTGTTTGTCCTGCTTTATATTTAAAGAACCAGAAGCTGGGTTGTACAGTGCACCGAAAGCCTCGATACTGACAGCTACAGTGGAAGTTTCCAAACTTTCTGACCCACCCCTCAGACAGATTGTTTTACCTCTCCTGTTGTTTCCACTTTAGAAATCTGATCTTGGGGCAGGAGTTCTGTTCTTTCCATATTACCAGCATACCCAAATTTCACAAATCACCTGAGTGTGCTCTCTATAAAGCTGTGGCTAGCAAATCCCTTTTCAAAAACTATGAGGGCTACTTATGAGATGATGACACATTTTTCTGGGTTTAATAATGTGCATGTGAGGCTTTAAGATCTGACTGCACAAAAGGTTTCAAAGAATCATAGCAAACCTTTTTTTTCCCAGATAGACAGAGAAAAGTGGAAAAACCCACCATGTATATTTTCATCCACTTGCACTTTAATGCAGGCTTGTTGTCATTCTTTCAAACCCATCATGAAGCCCTATCTTGAAATCTACACGTTACTCTGTCTGCACACTTGCTGACTCCAGATGGCAACTTATACATAAGTATTTAGACACCATTACTGACGCAAAGCAAATTCAGTCTGTGGCGAAATTTAATCCGCTCTAAATAAATTGCATTCTGATGGGAGGTTTACCACAAATCAATGGGCAGGGGGATGGGAAACATCACCTGCAGTCTAAAATAGCTATGATACCCACAGGGAAGACCTCTGAGTGAAAGTCTACAAGCAAACAAAGTGAGTAAACAGAGAGAATAAAAAGCCCAGCTAACTTTTAAAGGTTGGACCCAGATGTGACCACTGCCTCCCACTTGCTGCCGTGACATTTATGTCACGCTACAGAGGCAGCTGCATGATGCAAGCCAACAAAGCATTCAGTTCACAACACAAAAGGCTTGTACAGCTCTTCAGTGTGCAGCACCCAGCTTTGTGCCTGTTGTCTTCCTAACCCCATCCCCACTCGTGACACTTGTCCCCAGATTTACAGAGAAAACAAATGGGATCATGGAAGTGCTCCTTTCAAACCTGCCCACAGGCTTCTGTAAGGTATTTGTATGTGACCTCTCGCAAAATTCACTTACAATTGAAAACAGACACAAACTGTGTTATCTAAGGAGCAGGCAGCAGCGCAGCAGTTATACCAGTTTTTATTCCTATGTACTTCTGGATGCCTGAGGATCTGGAGAGTGTCACAAACACAGTTTCCCAAGCCTCTAAACGAGCCTGCTCTGGGTTTAGCTCTGCTGCCATACCTGTTTGACTAGAATATGTCTGGAATAAGCCAAGAGCTTCTTAATAGCTCCTTACTTTTTTCTTCCTGAGGGTCCTCTGTGTACATGAGTAAGCACGTATCTTGTGTCTCAGGATAGGTATTAATGGGGTTACACGGTGGAAGGGACCAGCTCCGTCTGTTCCCTATTTGTCATGAAAAACTGAAAGTTTCCAAATTTTTCATGGGAGCAAATTTCATATTTCACCAGACCTAGCACTGAACTCCTCTGCCTCGTACCAAACAGTAAGGGTTCAGACAACCCAAAGCTTGCCACAAGGCTAAGCCCAACGCACAAGGGCATGTAGGGTGCAGATAGCACAGTCATGCAGCTCCACCACTCACCAGTTTTCTGCCCCTAATTGTGAGGAGTAGGCAGTTATTTTAACCTTCCTTTGGTGAAAAACATGTATGGCCTTCTACAGTTGTCCGTGGAGAGCTGCAGCAAGCAGCCCCCATTTCCAGGCATGACAGCCAGGCTGCCCTGTCAAGGAGAGGCTGGGGAGGGCCCCCGGGGTCTGGAATGGCTGAAACCACAAAGGAAGGTGTGATGATCAGGTGATGTGGAAACATCACCTCATGAAACACCTTTTGGTAGCCTGGGGTAGCTCCTAAGAGCACATTCCCAGGTGCGGTGTTAACTGCAGTCATTCAAATAGTCACCAGAAGCAAGCGGCAGGCGTGGCAGTGGGGCCACCACCCCAGCCAATGGAGGCCGCCCTCAAACACGCGGTGGAATGGAGTGGTGGAGATGACAAAACAGCCTTTATCAGCTGTCAGTAGATGTGTCATGAGATTTTAGATAAACAGCTGATAAGCCTGGCTGTGAGTGATTAATGTGGGGTTAAGAAATGGGAGGAGCTGTGCAGAAAGAATTCAGACCTGGCGTGAGGCACGGGGCAGGGAGGGTGTATTGCGCAGAGCCCTGTGGGTTAAAGCAGTGCTGGGACATACTAAATGAAGTGCCTGGCTAAATAATTTAACTGCCCTGCATTGCCCCTCATCCAGGCCTTAATTTTACCTTTGCCCAAACTCACTTTCAAATGTGCCTGGGCTCTGCTGCAGCTCACAGCAGTCCAGCAGTTCCTCTTCTCCAGAAATGTCACGGATGTTATTACTTGTATAATGTAGGGACTGGATTATTGCAAAGCATTCAGCACAGGTTTTAAAATCCATTAGGACCTTGAAGGAGTGCAAAAGCAGCTATCTGTATTATCAGCAGTGACGATGCAGGGAGAACATTGTGCTCATGCTGGAGGAGCTGCCCTGGCTCCCACGCTGTCCATGGAGCGACACAGGCTGTGAGGCCTGGGCAAGTGAGGAAGGCCCACGCTGCTTGGGATCTTCCCACCCTGTACCTGTGCCTCTCTCCATGTGAGCCTTGGGACCCTGAAGCTACCAAAATGAGTCAGCTTAATGGCTCATTTGACTTGAAAGCAGTGATACAGCCCAAGTTTGAGTGATGAGATAAAAACTAAACTGGTTTCTTGTTGGGTTTCCCCTACTTCAAACAATAAAGCCTGATTATAGTTTTGATGTTATAAAGCATTCAAATCATGCTCTGGTGACCTCCGTGCACTGGAGCCTTGCATGTGGCCTCCTCTAGACCAGCAGCTATATTTTGGTAGCCTTTTTGTTGGAAGCAAGAGTACACAGCAATTTTTTTGCTTAGTGGGTTAAGACATGGGGCTGTTTGACTAGGAGCTCACTATGGCAGTTTCTGACAGTGCTTTCTGTTTATTACATTCTTTTGACATTGCTTACTGATGTCCTAAGCTTCACATGACTCTAGTTACACCTCTCCAGAAAAACTTTATGTTGTCAGTCAAACCTGACTATTCTACATATTAGGAAATGGTTTTCTTTCTTTAGGTCATTTGGAAAGGTAATTTGGTCATGTGCTGAATTTAGGATTGTTATCTTATCTTAAAAGAAGGCATCCCTCCTTCATCTTTGTTGCTTAGAAGATGGTCTCTAGTGGAGATAGCATCCCCTCATCAAAGGTACTGGCTCAGGATCTCTGAAAGAACAGCTCAGCTGCTCTGCACTAGACATCCACACTGCAGAGAAAAAGTAAGTCACCTCTGATGCCCAGAGGTGACTTATGTTTTAAAGTTATGTTTTCCCTAATTATGTTTTAAAATCAGGTGCCCCTCAACGGAAGAAATAGAATGTTTCTATATGCTGTTAGCTGCAACGAAGCACAGAATCACAGATTCACAGAATGGTAGGAGTTGGAAGGGACCTCAAAAGATCACCAAGTCCAACTCCCCTGCCAGAGCAGGATCACCTAGATTAGGTCACACGGGAACACATTCAGGTAGGTTTTGAATGTCTCCAGAGAAGGAGACACCACAACCTTTCTGGGCAGCCTGTCCCAGTGCTCTGTCAGCCTCACAGGGAAAAAGTTTCTCCTTATGTTCACATGGAACCTCCTATGCTCCAGGTTGCACCCGTTGCCCCTTGTCCTATCACCGACCATCACTGAGAAGAGCCTGGATCCATCCACCTGACTCTCACTCTTTACATATTTGTAAACATTAATGAGGTCACCCGTCAGTCTCCTCCAAGCTAAAGAGGCCCAGCTCCCCAGCACACATACAGTATGTACTGAACTACATCAAGAGGCATGATTTCTGTAGGAAGCAGATTTAAATTACCTGAGTAATTCACAAGTGAGTAACTTTGTTTGCAACATCTTTTGCATCAGTGTGATGAGTTAAACACCAGTCAGGTGATATCATGAGATTGAGTCGGAAGTTTGATACAGAAGAGCCTCTTAGGTCACCCAGCCTGTCCTTTGCCTACTCTACCATGCTTCCCTACAGCTTGTTCCTGCACTATTTTCTTAGTCAAATGGTGAGTTTCATTGCTAGGAAAGAGCTCCTGAAAATGCAGCCTCATCCTGCTGTGTCACTTTATCACACAATAATGCAATACAGGGCTGGAAGAGACGTGGATCATCCGGTCCATTTCTATGCCTCCAGGCAAATTCAGCTGTAATTAAAGCATCTCTGACAAATGTGTGTCCAGCCTGCTCAAAGAGCTCAGCCTCTTCCGGCAAGCCATATCAGAGCTTGCTTGCTCCTTGTATTATAAAGTTCTCGAAATGCCTGAATGTTTCCTGTTGCATTTCATGCTCGCTGCATCTCCATATGTCTCCCAAAGAGACATGGATTATAGCTACCACCTTTACATTTTTTCCTTGCAATATTCTTATGTAAGATACACTTTTCACTCTAGAGAGAGTATGAAGTATAAACTAATCTGTTCTGCAGATCATGCTATAATATCTGTTACCATAATATCATATATATCAATATATTCATATTTAACTGGGAAAAATACAGCTTGGCTTAATACTGCCAGACTGGCCCAGGTAGGGTCATAAAGACTCTCTTTAGGGGTTATAAAGCAAGTTTTGTTTTGCACACTTTTCTTATGAATGAGTTTCTCCCAACGGCTTAGGAGGATATTTTTCTTGTTAGACATCAGGATGACAGTTTAGGAGGATATTATTCCTGTTAGACATCAGGAGAACTGACCAGCTGGGCTTGTGGTATGTCACCACTCTTGGAAGGAAGATCACTCAGGTAGCTCCAGGGGAGATCTGTATCTCTTGTCTATACCAGTGCTAGTGAACAGTGCCCATCCTCCAGCTTTGATGCTGCCTGGTGTGATCTAGTCACCTTCGTGCTATTAAGCTCCTTCAACCCCAAAACCTAGTTGGCCCCACTCAGATTCTTCTTGGAAATGCTCTGTGCCCATTCCCAAACTGGGAACTGCTAGCTGGCTAGGGCTGCAGCCGTGCCAGGTGCTGTTCTCCCAGTGTCAGTGTAGACCGGAGTGTCCCAGTGCCTCTACCTGTGCCTTGACCCTCTTTAGTTTTCTTGTACAGGAATAGCCCTTGTGTCCTATTTCACTAGCTTAAGCACAAGGTCATCTTTTCCCTGTATTTGCTTTGTTCTTTAAGGTCAGTAGGGTGACCACAGATACTGACACAGCTGAAGAAAATGTTTGAGGCATTGTGTCTGCTTTAAAATAATTTTTAGTCATGTCAGTTTGCCTTTCCAAGCCTACAAAAGACAAAAGGCAGACACGTGATTTATAACAGGCAGTCTAACCATGGACAAAATATCATTCAGCAAACACCAAATCTTTCCATTACTCGCAAGACTGAATGAAAGCACCGCAGGGTTGTCTCTCAAATGCGATCAGGAGCAGAGATTTGACAACTCTAATAACCAAACACTTAACTGCACCGTTAACTGTACTTTTAAACAGCTGGCAGGGATCCCGGAGAGTCGCGTGGTTGTTACACCAGTACACAAAGAATGTTTTACAGGACTGCCTCTGATCAGTGTTTTTCAGAGGGGCTGAATGCGCAGGCAGCAGCACTATTGTACAACTACCAATGCTGTTGCAACACACTGTTGGCTTCTCTGCTAATGAAACATACTGTTTTCCTGTGTCTGTTCCTGTTATTGTGTTTCTGAGACTTATTTATGTAATCATGGGTGTGATTTGTCAGGAACTTTGGTTGGTTTTAAGAAAGAAAGAAAATGAAAGGGAGAGGGAGAGAAAGAAAGAGAGAAAGAGAGAGAGAAAAAGAGAGAAAGAAAGAGAGAGAGAAAGAAAGAAAGAAAAGAAAGAAAGAAAGAAAGAAAGAAAAAAGAAAAGAAAAGAAAAGAAAAGAAAAGAAAAGAAAAGAAAAGAAAAGAAAAGAAAAGAAAAGAAAAGAAAAGAAAAGAAAAGAAAAGAAAAGAAAAGAAAAGAAAAGAAAAGAAAAAAAAAAGAAAAGAAAAGAAAAGAAAAGAAAAGAAAAGAAAAGAAAAGAAAAGAAAAGAAAAGAAAAGAAAAGAAAAGAAAAGAAAAGAAAAGAAAAGAAAAGAAAAGAAAAGAAAAGAAAAGAAAAGAAAAGAAAAGGAATAAAATTAATAAAAGGAAGGAAGGAAGGAAGGAAGGAAGGAAGGAAGGAAGGAAGGAAGGAAGGAAGGAAGGAAGGAAGGAAGGTAGTCCAGTCCTTTCATGAATATAGGTATTTGAAAGTAAATCTATTCTGAGATTTACTACTCTGAGCCGCTTTCTAGTTGGGTGGATTCCAGACCAGACTGCCAAGGCTGGGAAGAGAGGAAGAAGGGATGAATTACTACAACCTCTCCCTTGATCCCACCATGTCCCTGATGTTGGAAATAAGAAGTCATATCCTAGAATGCAGCCTGCCTTCCAGTCTATCCCTAAAGCAGCTCTTCTGGACCCAGCAGTGCGCACAGGCAGCAGATTGCTACCTCAACTGGTTCTTAGGAAACACAGAAACTACAGCCAGACTGTGGGATGGGCATTTTCCAGGGAGTTAATCCAGTTATTCCATAAACACTGCGTCCAACTGGCACATCTGGGTATCCTTCTTACATGGTTAAGACATGGATGAGGATGGCACCTCTCCCTGCGAGGTTAAAGTGCTTCTAGAACTAAAAAAATAACAAACACTGAAGACATACACCTCAGACTGTGTAAAATGGGATGAAACTGTGATATTTCATGTTCTAAAATACTTAGTGTTATCACTGAGCAGTCAACCGCTGTATCTTCAAGCTACCCTCTTGTAAGCAAAGCAGGAAGATGCCTCTTAAACCCAGATAAACACATGCAACAGGAAAATGTAATTATATTAAATCTAGTGTTTGCATACAACACACATCTTTATTTCAATTAATAATTTAGCTTGCAAGAGCATTTCTGTTTATGTAATTATTGGTTCAGTAATATTGGTATTTTTTTCTGCCTCTGAGAATAGGTTTGTTGTTAAAGCAGTGGGCCAGATGGAAAGAGATCTGTTTCTCATGCTGCTGCTAGACTTCCTCTGTAACACAGAGCAAGTCATTTAATCAGGGTGTATGTCAATTGCTTCATTTGGAAAATGGAATTAATAATACTTCCTGGCCCATAAGATTGTTGAGAGACTCAGTAAATTGTGTTTGAATAGTGTGGTGCAATTCCTGATGCAAGGTATCGTGGACAGAGAAGTGCTACGTGACAGATCTCTACTGTGTCTTCCTGATGGTGCCACTCCAAACTTACTTCTCATGTCACCCACACAAAATGTTATTCTAATTATAACAGAGGATGTGAGGGAGTGTAATGAACACTAATTGAACCTTAAAGAACTGCACCTACCAGAATTGGATGAATTTATTTCTTTAATGCTTGTTTTAATATTTCTGATTCCTCCTTATTTGTTATTGTTTCATTAGCAATATTTAAATGAGAGATAGTTCAGAAAAGGATCATTTTGTACCTTTTCTATTTGCTTGGTAAAAGTCCATTGAGTATTCTGGGTGTCGTATAACTTGAGAATGCTAAAGAGTTAAAGGAGTTTTGGTTTTCCCAGTGAGCACTTCTGCTTGAAAAATTCTGAGATTTGACAATGAGAGAATACGAATGCTTTCAGAACATGTACCACCAGCAAACCTGGTGTATTGGGTCTGGCTGAGCTGGAGCTAAATGTCCCACAGCACCCTCACAGCGCTGTGCTGTGTATCAGCACCCAACAAGGTGCTGGGTTTGGCTGCTGCTGAGCAGGGTTGGCACACATCAAGGCTGTCTCTCCAACATTCCCCTCTGCTGGGGGTGGGCAAGATCTTGGGAGGGGACACAGCCAGGAGAGCTGACCCACACTGACCAAATGGATATTCCATATCATATCAAAGAATCACAGAACGGTTTGGGTTGGAAGGGACCTCAAGGAACATCTAGATCCAACCCCCCTGGGCAGGCACATCCTCCACTAGCCCAGGTTGCCTAAAGCTTCTTTCAACCTGGCCCTGGGCACTGCCAGGGAGGGGGCAGCCACAGCTTCTCTGGGCAGTCTGTGCCAGTGTCATCATCCAGTGAATGCCTTAGATCAGCTGGGTTTCAAGGACCATAATTGATGCCTGGATACATTAACTTCTGTGCATAGCTAATTAACTGTATTAAACTCATTACTCCTTGTTTCTTTCAGATTCCATTGATGAAAGATCCTGGTTGGATTCGAAACGTCTGGACTAGAAATCTAAATGTAGGAATTTAATTGTTCATTTGTTTTGTAACTCCAATGCCTGAGGGCAGGCCAAGCTTGAAGCCTGGTGGGTCTTTAAGAAAACAGGATAAAGCAGTGACTAACTCTTGTTTGTCTGCTGGGACCTAGTGCAGCATGTCCAAGTGTCACTCTTTGGACACTGCATTACTGTATGTCCACCGTGGTATTATTATTGCTGTGAAAGGTTGGGTGCCTCTGTGAAACTGGTGGTCATCACGTATAGCCAGTACAAGAGGGTTAATAAGCACAAAAATTTGGAAATCTGGCACTTGACCTGGGCAAAACAGAATCAGCAAAGCTGTGGCAAAGGTAAGATATGAGGCTTGTCCCAGCATAGGGAAAACTTGCCCAGATGCCCCTGCTGCTCCTCTCCTGGAAGGTATAGAGCACATCTGTGAAGTGGTGGTGTTGGGACACAGCCATGAGTTGGACACAAGAACCACTCAGGAAGTAATGAGAGGGAGAACGGCACTTCCCACCGCGGTTATAGAACTGCCACTGCTGAATGGCTGATGGAGGGAAAAGACCTGGGGATGAATCGTCATCCTGATGATTTCCCATGCCTCTGGCCTGTATGCCTCAGCAGTGGCCTACTTACGGTGATGGTGGGGAAGACGATTTAGAGGCTGACATTTGAAATCACGTGTAGGACTACAGCATTTCTACCCTGCACCTGGCAGTGCCACATAGACATATCCGCTTAGCTAAACTATTGGAGTCACTGTAAAGCTCTGCGTAGGTTTCACAGGAGATGTATTAGCCTGGGTGGAGTGTAATGCTGGCATAGTTATACTGCTATCTCACGCAGATCCCGCTCAGGTGTTTCCATACAGCCTACACAGTGCAGTATGGGATATACTGTATGGTTTATGGAGGAACCTTCCTGATCCAGGAGTCTATGGTGACTGGCATGTAGCTCTTTGGTGTGCTAGCTGATTGGTAGAGCCTGATAGCTTTTGAGTATGGGTCTGGCAGATGTAGATCAAGATTTCCATGGAGCTATGCCACTTTTACCCATTGAGAATCCAGCCTTTATGGCGAGTTTGATATTAGCAGTGTCATGTAAACTGGAGAGTCAATCAAGCAGTCTGAAATGAGGATGAGGTTGATTGCTGTTGGCAGGGGTTGGGTTTGGACCTCCATTTCAATAGGTGAGCTATGCAGACAGAAAGGTACCTGGGAATTCAAAATGCCAGTAAAATAAACAGGGGAGGAGCTGCATGAAATCCGAAAATTACAGCCAGACTATGGCTCCAAACTTGGAGAACATTCAGATCTGCATTCAGGTGAGATTCTGAACTTCACAAGAACATCTTCTGGGTAACCAAAACATGTTACATGAACTTCTACTGTAACTTTGGAAGAACTGAAGACAGTATCACTTTCTGTTTTATTTGCACAAAATTTTGAATTAATTTTTATGTATCATTATTAGCTCTTTGTCCCAGATTACTCATAACATAGAACAGAAATGCATGAAGAAGAGGGGAAGGAAGAATTTTGTAACATGGATGTGTTATATTTAAAATGTGCTATACAGAAGGGAAATTATCAAATCACAAATGATAAAAAAATCCCAGTATTTTGCAGACAAAAGATGTGTTCGCACTAAGCTGTGCCTGTGTCTGTACATTAGCAGTACGAAACAGAAAGTGAGAAAACCCTGTTAAACTCAATCTGCCAGGGGAAGCAGAATTGCACGGGACAAATTGCATCTGACCCTGACGAGGTAGATGAGCAATAAGCTTGATCCCAAGCCCGTGCAGGCAACATGCAAAACACATAGGGTGAGTGAGCTGGGCTGTCCTGTCACCACAGGCTGCAGGGGAGGGGCAGCTGGTATCTCCGGGATGATCGCACAAGAAGGCACGGGGAGCCTTTTTTTTCTGTGTCTGAATTGCAGTGTGGGGGTGGGCATGGGGAAAAACAGGGTGTCTGGAGTTCAGATCAGAAGCAGACATGTACCTTGACATGACTCTGAGCTACCTGTGGGTATGACTTTTTTTTTTAAAATTCTATTAAATAATATTATTTCTGTATTTCCTGACCAGGTATTTGTCTCTTCTTGTACCTTGGCAGAGCTTGATGCAAAGCAGATGCTTGCCTGTTCCTAGCATTGGCTTTTTAAAAAAAGTGTTCCACCTGTTTGGA
Source organism: Porphyrio hochstetteri (assembly GCA_020800305.1). Taxonomy (NCBI): domain Eukaryota; kingdom Metazoa; phylum Chordata; class Aves; order Gruiformes; family Rallidae; genus Porphyrio; species Porphyrio hochstetteri. Next base: position 110,980,949 of record CM036907.1, read on the forward strand.
AAAATGAGCAAGACCCTTGGCTTCTGTAACATAGAGTTCACTGGCTTAAATGGGATTATGTTGTTTTGTGTGAGCTGAGTATCAGGCCTGATACTTTTCAGGCTCTAACTCACTGGGATGGGAATTCTCTTTGTGTATCACATGCTGAACACAATGTCGCTGACGTGCAAGTAATAGTAAAACAAGCTTGTGTTGCTTTTGTGGGCAGAAGCTGCTGGGTTTGAGAGACTGTTCATGGCATGTAGATTTGTAGATAATCTGTACAGAGAACTGTTACATGGGTAGCAGGAATGGGGCAAAGCCTCTGATGAATTCTCGGATTTACATAATGGAATATGCAAAGCATACAGCCCGCCAGGACAAAGGCTTTCTGCTAATGAAGTGGATCCCACTCATTTCACTGAAGGAAATGATTTCCATGGACTTATGCAAAGTACTTGTATATAAGAGACGCTGCTGCCAAATTTATGAACAGGGACAAATTACTTTCATGGAGTGCTAATTCTTAAATGCAGCCCTGAAATTTAATTTACAAAAAAGTTCTTGTGGGTCTGTGCAAGTGCTTATGAGCTTTTTTCATATGGTAAATGGAGATACATGGACACAGAGTTGAGCCTCATTGGCATATACGTAAGGACAGAGTCTAGAGAATGACAAGTATAACAGGCAGAACTGATTATACATTTATTTACAGCTTTTTAAATACTGGAACAACTAAAATAGTTTCAAATTTCTTATTTCAGCATTGAATTAGATTTCCTTATAGTGGGTTATTGCAGCCTGAGAGCCATTCGAATGTGTCACACTTTTTGGCCAGATTATATATTCATAATAACCCCCCTTTAAGCGAGATGTTTTATTTGAAAAAACTTTTGTGTACCTTATACATTGAGACCCATTTATATTTCAAAGTCTTTTTTCAAATATTAGTATTAAAATATCTAAACTTTCCATCAGGGTAAAATTCTAATTTTTGTTCAGCTTCCAACACAACAGTAAAAATCGGAAAAAAGAAATACATCTTTTCAATCTACAGACTGTAGTTTCTCCATTAAATACTTCATTATCCAAATTGACTAGTATATTCTTTGTCACAGTAAATGCAAGTTTAGTTTTCCAAATAATTATTTTTAGACTAAAGGAAAAAAAATGCTGTTTAATTGCAGTTCTAAAATAACATTCATGACCATGTTCAGGGATTGTAGTGCTGTACCACTTTGGGAGAGACTACATTCACTTTGACATCAAAAATATTCTGAGGGAAGGATTTACTACTGTGTTACCAGGGACACTTCTCCCACATATAAAAATTTTAACATAAACTGCTTAAAAAAGAGTACTATTTTCACAATTTTGCAAAGCCAACCACATCTATTAACTATATAAATACTCCAGATGCAGAAATCAAAGCTGAGGTCAGTTCCTCGGATAAGGGCACATAGATATACATGTCCATTAAATAAATGACAATGTACATGCTTTAAAACATCTGACTTAGAGGTACCAGTCAGAGCTTTATACAAGTCCTCGGCCTAAACCAAGAGAGTGAACTGCTTAGATAAGAGAAAGACTATGATAACCTTATTTACTGATTAATTGCCCAGACTTGATGCAAGTAATTAAAAAGCATTCATTGTCTTGTGACTGCATGTGTAGTATTTAATTCTGTGTTTCAAATTGTTCTAGGATTTCAGTACAATCTTGGTCATTACCTTTATCAGTAATAACGTAATTTACTTCAGCAAGGCTTTCGATACTGTCTCCCATGACATCCTGATAGAAAAGCTGAGAGATCATGGGATAGATGAGTGGACAGTGAGGTGGGTTGAGAACTGGCTGTCGGACCGGGCTCAGAGGGTCGTGATCAGTGGAACAAAATCTGAATGGAGGCCTGTGACTAGCGGTGTTCCCCAGGGCTCGGTGTTGGGTCCAGTCCTGTTTAATATCTTCATCAATGACCTTGATGAGCGAATAGCATCCCCCTCAGCAAGTACACTGATGATACAAAGCTGGGAGGGGTGGCTGACACGCAGGAACACTGTGCTGCCATCCAGCAAGACCTGGACAGGCTGGAAAGCTGGGCAGGGAGAAACCAGATGAGGTTTAATAAAAGTAAGTGTAAAGTCTTGCACCTGGGGAGGAATAACCGTCTGTATCAGTACAGGCTGGGGGATGACCTGCTGGAGAAGAGCTCTGTGGAGAAGGACCTAGGGGTCCTGGTTGATGACAGGTTGGCTATGAGCCAGCAGTGTGCCCTGGTGGCTAGCAGGTCTAAGGAGGTGATCCTCCCCCTCTACTCTGCCCTGGTCAGGCCCCACCTGGAGTATTGTGTCCAGTTCTGGGCTCCCTGGTATAAAAAAGACAGGGATCTCCTTGAAAGAGTCCAGAGAAGGGCTACGAAGATGATTAAGGGCCTGGAACAGCTCCCGTATGAGGAAAGGTTGAGTGAGCTGGGGCTGTTCAGCCGGGAGAAAAGAAGACTGAGGGGGGACCTAATTAATGTTTCTAAATATCTTAAGTATGGGGTGCAGGGGGAATTGGCCAACCCCTTTTCAGTAGTCTGTGGGGACAGGACAAGGGGCAATGGCTGTAAACTGGAGCACAGGAAGTTCCGCACCAACATGCGGAAGAACTTTTACACAGTGAGGGTGACAGAGCACTGGAATAGGCTGCCCAGGGAGGTGGTGGAATCTCCTTCTCTGGAGATATTCAAGACTCGTCTGGACGCCTATCTGTGCAATATGAGCTAGGGAGCTGCTTTGGCACGGGGGGTTGGACCCGATGATCTCTCGAGGTCCCTTCCAACCCCTACAATTCTGTGATTCTGTGATTCTGTATTTAAGAGAAAAAATTCATCCTGGAAGCAGTAAAATTAAGTTAGCTCTGACAGCAAACAAGGCTGAATGGACCCTGGGTTTAAATCAAATGCGCACTTAAACTTTGTCATTGTTCCATACAGTTCAAATTTTGCCTAAAGAAATTCTTATCATAAGGATTCAAAGTATGACTGCACTTGAACAAGCACAGTCCTTGGCATAATCTGTAATCACTAAAATCTCCTAGAAATGCCCTGATCTGGCTATTATCTGCCACTTCAAATATTCATGAAAATCAAGTCTTACTGAGAGGAAAAAAATAGCAAGGAGGGTTAGATTACTTCAAATTTTTCAGCAAAAACCTGAAGATAGGTCTGAAGTGGAGAACTGGGCAAACCTTGCAGAGGCCTTTCCTTTCTCTTCAGTGGTGGGAGAGAAAGCAGCCAGGGTCTGCCTTTCCTCCTGGCAGCCGTCTCACCATCCTCTCCCTCTGCCTCTTACCATTTTTTATCCAGGTCTAACAACAGCCTGGTCTAAAGACAATAGCTGAGACAGGGCAGAATTTTCTGACTTCAAAGCCAAGTAAAGTAGCGTCTTGCGACTTCTCGTGACAGAGAGCCCCTTCATTCACCAGGAGCCACAAGCAAAACAACCACTTTTATATCCTCGTCTGCATGGAAGTGAAGAATTTTTCTGTCACAGTGATAAACACCAAATATTGTTACTTTTATTACAAAACTGACTTTAGGAATTACTCTCTCAGTGGAGTTACCAAATGAACTTCAAGCTGAGCTCTACTGGCAGTTAATGCTTATCCTACCATAAGAAAAAACCTTGTACAAAATCTCTCTTTATCTCCCTGTTATCTTACATTGGCCATAGCTGTTATATCTTTGTTTGCTACAGGAAAGAGGGACGGGTTTGCCTAGCAAGGCAGTAGGAACAAACTAATCAAGATGTGCTAGTTTATGATCCCCCAAGCAATAACAAGAACCTGTTTGTGAAGATAAATCAATATTGACAGCAAGTCTGATGTAGAAATTGCAGACAGGAGGCTGCGAGGAAAGCAACAAACTTCTCAGCAGAAGGAGCTGGTTTCTAAAGATCTTTTCCTCCTCAGCATTAAGATTGCTATTTTAGTTTTCAAGAGATGGTGGAAGAAGAGAAGTAGAGCAGCTGTGAAGTTCTTGTAGTGTCTTGAAGTAGAGCAGCTTTGAAGTTCTTGTAGTGTTTTGTTCTGAACAAGTAATACTGATCATCTTGCTTTTGATTTGCTGTGCTTTGAAACCAGCCTTATGGGCAAAAGCTTTGCTAGTCAGAGTCTGATGAAAAGCTTGTTCTGGGCTGGAAAGCGTTTCAGTCCAAAACAGGACGGAGGGGTTTTCCATGGTACGATCTCTCATTTCCATGGTGTCTGATCTCTCATTCCTTGCATGTGTGCACATTTAAACCTCAGTATGTGCTTTGCCTGAGCAGAGTACAGGGCTGTGTTTGAACATGCCTGTGCGGGAATTCCCGGCTTTGGCTGAAGAAGGAACATGTTGATGGTTTCACTGTTATATCCTTAATCTTGTACATTGCGATGGCTTTGCTTTATCAGGGCTCAAGATTTTCTAAGTTATCTAAGCTCATATTTAGAGAGCTGAAGCTTGGTTATTTTCAGATTTGGAGCTAAATGGCTTTCTGATGAGACTGGACTGGTACACGTGGAGCTCCAGCAGGGTTGATGTATTTAGCCTCCCTTGTTCTGAGTTGAAATATTCCTATGCTCTTTTGCTTTGGGCATGTTTGGATCATAGAAATCAATAGATGCCTCTGTTTCTAAGCAGCCAAGTATTTTGCAGCAAATAACTTGAGTTTTGACTGTGGAAAGAGCTCCTAGGACATAAAGAAAGCATTGAGGTTTTCATGGCTTTGCAGGGCTGGACATGGATCTACAGGAAAAAGAAAGGCTCTTTTGACAACTTTTGTCATCAAGACTTGTATTCTGAGAAGGAAAAAAAAAGCTTTTCTAGTAGTCCATTTGCTATATTTTCAATTGGGGTGGGGGGGGGTGGGGGGAGGAAGAGGGTGGGGACTACAGGGTTTCTGTCACAAAACTATGCCTGAAAGTACTTGGTTCAGGATCCAGCTTGGTTATGTAATACAAGCCCTGACGACACGAGAGCTGATAAGCGTGTTATCACTACAGATGAGCACTTCAGTATGTGATCAGCAACTCCTGCCCTGCCTCTAATTTCAGCTGCAACAGTTCCTGGAAAATGACAGTCCCACCTTTGATCATTTGCAAAATAATCTTCTACCTTTTCATCTGTCACCCCCTTACCTTATTAATGACTTAAACTTTATGGCACTTCTGATGACATCACAGTCCTCCTGAGGATGATGTCATCATCTGGCCTCTCAACAGTGAGGCCAAAGAAGGAAGGTAAGAAATGATGTCAGAAATGTATTGGCTAGGATGTGCAGCTGTCAGCAGACAATTGCAATGCTTGGGAACTGTGACCATATGGAAGGACAAAATCAAGTACTAGGTAATTGGACTTGAAGGGAGAAGAAAAAGAAAGGGAAACAAATCAGAACCAGACAGAGAATTCATTGGATAAGCACAAGTACTGTAGGTAGTGTGTAAAAATACCTACTTATGTTAGAACTATGCCTTTGTTAAGTTGGTAGGACACTTAATTACATAATTACAGAAACACAGCCCAAACACTTTCTGATGTTTACACTGGAATAAAACTAGATCAACTCTTAATTTCTATTGCCTGAGCTCCTCCAAGTTTAATACTAATACAGAGAATGTCAGTACCAGACTCCAGAGCTATCTTTGTTTATGGGTTCATTAGAAATTAAAGGTAAAAGCTCAACTTTTCTATTTACTGAACCATTTCTACATGCACAGTGTACACACATTAACAATTGCAGCCCTTCATAACCCAGGCACTATGTGCCTGAGGATGGATTCCAGCTTTAGTGGGTGAAAGCCAGACAGTACTGATAATGCGTTAAACAATTAACTCATTGCTTTGAGTGATTATTTTGCTCACTGGCAACATACTTGCCAGGAAAATCTGGTGTCCCAAGCTGGAACTGAAGGCTTTTTTAAATTTTTTTTTAATTGCATGAACTTATGTACTGCTCTCTAGGGATCTGTTCCTGAGCTTTATCAAACACTTGTGGACCTTTCTTTTTTTTATTCTCTTTTATTAAGTTACTGACGACTGCACAGCTCAGCTTCCTTCATGCTTGCTTTTATTTTTTCTCTTTTTTTTGTAGTAATTGTGAGCCCAGATCACAGGCCAGAACTCCACTGTGCCAGAACTGTACAAACACGGAGTGAATACGTAAATTGCAAACTCTTTGGGACAGGAATCAAGTGTTAGGTAATAATGGATGGATGCAAACAGACCAATGAGGAACTAGAAAGAAAAAACTCCCATGAGCAGGTCCTTTGAAAGTTTACAGACAGTTTTAATTCAAACCTCGGGAAACAAACTTGTGTTGGTCAATGCAATGCTTCCAGAAGGAAACTTGCCAAGAGGGAAATGTTACCTTAAGAAAACAGTAATAGTTCAGAACTTCATCATTCCCAGGTGTATTCTGGAAATGACACCATCAGGGACTGTTCTCTTGGTAGGGCAGAGCATGTGGCCTGACTGTACTGCCTCAGCCATCTAGTTCTGTGGGTAGCTCCACATGACTCCTTAGGAACCATCCCTGATGATACTGTGTTCCAAACTCTGCACTGGGCTGAGCCAGAACCACAGCCATGACCATGTTAAAGCTTGGCAGGTATGGAAGATTACATGCCAGTGCTTGGTTCTCTGTAGAGATGTAACTGGTGAGAATAGCTATGAGCTGAAGTGCAGCACAAGACAAGCAAGGATTTCAGTATCATTTGGCTGAGGTTGTTCCAGACAAGTCATCTGATGAACCCTTCCCTCACTGCACTGTAGGAAAACATGACCTTGTGCATGGAACCATTAAAAATATAGAGCATTATTCTGTGGGTTATTTTATGTCAAGCAGCAGATCGTTGGACATGATGAATAACTAAAGACAATACAGTACTTCCAAAGCTGGGGCTTTAGCTTCTGGATTTCTGAAAGAAGCAGATAAGGGTGGGCGTTGTTGAGGCTGTGGAAAGACAGTGGTTTGGATTCAGTGTGTTACAATTGTGTTTTTATTTCAGTATTGTAGTGAAAGACCATAGTGGAAGAGTATGCTAGAGCAGACCTGGATGGTGACAACTGGAGGGTATCATCCCCTCAGAGGGAACACAGTTCAGGATCGTATTATCACACGGATGTGGGGGCAGAGTGCTGTAAGGATCCATAGCCGGCACAGACACAGCTTCTTGTATGTACATCAGAGGTGGGATTGCTTATCGGCACATCTCATTGCCTACTGACTGCCCACTGGCAAGGGCTTAGACACGATATGCCTGGGAAATTAAACTGGAGGTATTTCTGGGCTCAGCTGAATATTGTTTTCTCTTTGGGATCAAGTAAACACCCTTGCTAGCTGTGCCCAGGCAGAAACTGTCTTCACTGACTTTTTTGTTCAAAAGCCAGGATGAACTTGCTAGTGTAGCTGTGTAACTGGGAATGGAGGAGAACAAGAAGCAGGGATCCAGGTCTGTGAGCATGCACTAGACCCCGTCACCCAGCAGTTCTGCCACAGTTGCGCGCTGTACGAGGACTAGCCACCATGGAGATAGAGTTAGCAGACCTGCAAGGAGGAAGATGTGCTGAAGAAAAACAGTCTGAAGGATTACCATCGGGTGATGACCTAGAGGAGATTGCACTGAGATTGTTTTATGCTATAGCTTGAGAGTTAGCAGAATACAGAAAGCTTAAGCGCTAATTACTCAAAAAAGGAACTATTCCCAGGCTTCAGCTGTGTATACATTTTGTGGACTAGATCATGTAGATGCATGAAATCCAGATCTATAAGATTCTTTTTCAAGCTTAAAATTAGCAGGCTTCTTTTCAGCTAATGAACTTTGATCCTGTTTTGTGCATATGCTTTGTCCTCTTTTTCTGTGTTACTCTGTTTCCTGCTCATTTGTTCTGCACTTAGCACCACCCTCTTCTGCCTCTGTAAACAGACTTGAAAAAGCCTGGAAGATTCCTCTACCAGTTAATTTTTATCAAGGACATCCACTTCGAGTTTCATAAGTTACCCAGTGTAGAAGGATGTTACAGCATGGCTTAAGTGGAAGAGAACCATTATCTAGTGGAAAAAACTTAATTTCATTGCATCTATTTACAGTGACAAAGTATATGATACTGAAAGATGAGTTTCCTCCTAACTGGTGTTCTAGGATCCCTGGCTTCACAGAATCACAGTCTGGTTTGGGTTGGAAGTGACTTCAAAGCCCAACTAGTTCCCACCCCCTGCCATGGGCAGAGGCAGCCTCCACTAGCCCAGGGTACCCAAAGCCCCATCCAGCCTGGCCCTGGACACTGCCAGGGAGGGGGCAGGCACAGCTTCTCTGGGCATCCTGTGCCAAGGCCTCACTGCCCTCACAGGGAAGGATTTCTTCTTCATATCTAATCTAAATCTCCTCTCTTTCAGTTTAAACCCCTTCCCCCTTGTCCTACCACTACAGTCCCTGATAAACAGGGTATATAGGAGGCCCTCTCCAGTCGGCTGACCAGGCTGGTCAGAACGAGTCCCTTTTCCACCGGTTTTTTTTCCTATCTAGCGCCCCGAATAAAGATGTCCTCGTTGTTAAACATTTTTGACGTTGACTGAAATGAGACGTAAAAGAAAAATGAAAGAAGGTAATTCTGGGATGTTCATTTCAAGATCGAAGTAATGGTTTAAATCAACAAAAGCACTCCCTGGGCGGCTGAAGCCCCCGCCGGCCGGGGCGCAGCAGCGGGGTGCGAAATTGTCCCCGCCGGTCTCCGGGGCGACCCATGCGAGGTACCTCAGCGCCGCTGGGGTGAGCAGCCGCCCGCCGCTGGCCGCACGATCACCTCAGCGCCGCCCCGCCGCAGGGCCGCGGCGCCCAGCCACCGCCCCGCCCCCGTTACGCGATCACCCGTCTGTCGGCCTCGGTGGTGCGGAGAGCACTGGCGGTGCTGCCGGGGCCCCCGGGCGGTGGTAGGCGGGGGCTGGCACTCCCGCGGGGAGCTCCTGCGGCCCGGGCGCTTCGCCGCCGCCGTGCCCCGGCGGGAGGCGGGTCAGGCAGGGACAGGTCCAACGCCGGCTCGGAGCGTCCTCCCCACCCTGTATCGCCTTCCGCGGGTGTTGCGGTCCCTCCCTCTGGGGCGGGACCCGTCCCCCCGTCCCCGTCCCCCGTCCCCGTCGCCGCGGCGGGCGGCGCGCACAAAGGCGGCGGCAGCGGCGGCGGCGGTTGCGGCGGTGACCGGCAGAGGTGGGTGCCGGGACTCGGGCGACCGCTGCCCGGGGAGAAGGAGGAGAAGGAGGAGGAAGAGAAGGAATGGGAATGGGAATGGGAATGGGAATGGGAGCGCTCCTCTCCGGGGCCGTGTTGGGCGGGGAAGGCCAGGCTTGCCCCGGCGAGCGTTGAAGCCGCTGGAGGCAGCGGGTCCCTCCGGCCTGGGCATCTGGGCGGGGATTCCCGCAGCACCGGCTTTTTCCTTGCCGAGTATTCCGGGTTTTGTGAGTGACAATAAGCTGCGGGGCTGTGGGGTTCATCTGGGGTCGACAGTGCTTTGTGCGCGGGGTTGGAGAGAAAGGGGCGATCCGGTGCGTACCGGGGGTACCCAGCGCGGGGCAGCTGAGGCGGGTGTCGGTTTGGGGGCCCTGCGCCTGCCGACCTGTATGAGCTTGTGAAGCCAAACTTTCATGTTAGATAGGACATTTTGCCTCTCTTCGGCCAGCATCTGCTGATGCAAGTTACTGCATTAGAGCTAGCACTTTCCTCGGGATGGGATAATGAAATTGGTGCTGGGCCAAAGGGGTTTAATGGAGTAACAGAGCCCGGCAGGCGGTGATGCAACTGCCACATGTGAAACTAAACTTGCAGATATTTTGGGTTTCTTTTATGTGTTCTACCTTTTTCCCTCCTAGAGCAGCTATTAGCTTGTCTGTTGATTGGTGTATCTTGTCAAGAAGAGAAAGGAAAACAGAATGTTTCTTGTGGACATGCGGGAGGAAGCAGAATTGTGCAATGTTTTTGTTATCGCTGTCAAAAAAAGGAATTGTGTAGAGGCCCATGCTAACAACAGGAGCTCAGCATTGATGTTGCAGACACTAGCAGATCATTTTTGCTTTTGCGTGTAAAGTCATTGACCTTGATTGAGAGATTGACCTCTGATTGGGTTCAATCCAGAGGGTGTTTTGGAGTGGTTTATTTTATTTTATGGATGGCTTTATCTGCGTGTCTACTCTTTTAGGAAACAAATACCGTCGAATGTTTGGTACACGTAGACAAGGTATTGCTGTCATCAGTGTTCCCAGTTAGAAGTCGGATGGGTGTACTATTACAGTAAAATGAACCTAATTCTGTGAAGATACCTGGACAAAAAGTTGGAAGGCAGTGAAGGCAATAAGATGGGAAAGATTCAACTTAATTATGTTTTGATTTTAGTCATAAAGCTGTTAAAATATCTTATAATTGGTTTAGCTACTTTCTGCTTTCCTGATAGCTCCAATTCCCTAATGTGGAATGTAGACTACCAGATAATATCTACTTACCTGACTCAGTGTGGTCTGTTTGTAGGAGGCTTGGGCAAGTTTTAGGCTTTGCCCATTTTCCATACCTGAGGATGTGCAGGTACACACATTTGTTTATCTCTGAACACATACACACACACACAGAGGACAATAATCAAAACAGTTGAAATACTGTACGAGCTTACTTTAAACTCTGAAAATGAGGTATCAGCGTAGAGTAAAGCCACTGCTGTGCTTCTGATTTATGTTCCTCCTCTGACAGCAGAACATAGTGCAGGGCAGCACAGTACATGACCTACCATATATTCACCAGATATTTCAAAAGTTCTCAGTTTCAGACATCAGTTTGTACTTTTCAGTTTGTTGTAAAGTTTGATCCTTTATATTCAGTGTCAGTCCAAAGGCATGTCAGCCCTGTGAACGTTCCCTCAAAGTGTCTGTGAGGAGGGAGGTGCTGTAGAGGTGAGATGCTGAAATGCAGAGAGATCAAGGGAAATGTGGAAGGTCTCCCGGGAGATCTCTGGGAAAGTCTTGAGATGTGGTTTCAGGATTGCCTGAAATGACAGAAGGTGTCCCTGGTACTCCATGGTACTATCCACCATAGAGTCTTTCTCAGTTTCTCTCTTTAGTTGATACCAGTGATTGTATGGGTATGTGGTGACTCACATCATTCCATTGATCCAAATGAAAATTGTTTTTGGATGGTTTTATTGGTGTTAGTTTTCAGTGCTGACACAAGGACAAGATTTGGGAGAGTTGGGAATATATGGTTGGGAGGTTGTTGTGGGGAGCGTGGTTGTACACTTAAACTATCCACAAAATAATTCTCTTGGACCCGTGAGTGCTAGTCCGATACCCTGCCTGTGGGACTACCGGCCAGTCCTCACCTTCCCTGCGGATTCATTACAGGCAAATTCAATTTTTGATTTCAGCTGCTTTCAAGAAAATCTTTTGTCCTTTAAGGGGACTTTGTGAAATATTGGACCAAGTGATGTTTCAGCTATTTGAAAGGTAGTGCAATACCAGAACCAAGTGAATAATCATCACATAGTCTGTATCTGGGAGTGAGTGGGTTCTGGGAGGGACTGGCATCTTGAGAGAGAAGTTTGACATTTGATCCATTTGACACTCAGGCCATTATAAGAAGTCATGGTTTCTGGCACTGGCCCTGGGTAACTTGGAGTAGGAGTCAAATAGTTCCTAATAGAATTAAGCCGAGAATAATCCCAGCCCTAAAATATTTCTGGAGATTTGGCTGGCAAGAAGCAAAATGCTTTTACTCTGGTGTGGAGCCAGCCACATCCTGCATGTTGCTTTCTGATTTGGAACGTACAAGTGAACTGCACCTGTCTCCTGATTGACCAGACGCATTGTCAAATCACCTACAGGGATGGGGCCTGTCCCACACCTCTGGGACTGTGGGGAAATCTGCCTATCTCTCTCTTGGACGAGCTTGATGTGTGGCAGTTGAGATACAGCCAGCCACACTGATGGATCTTGCTTAAACCTTAGTAACTTGCCTTAGTAACTTGCCCAACTATGTGGGAATCTTGTAGGAAGTTGGGACCTAAACAGAGGGCTCCTAAAGTCCTGTGCAGTCCTTTACTGCTGCTCTAGAGAAAGGCTCTGATTTTGCTCTGAGAAATGTACAACTTTGAGTTCCTGGGTGGGAATTTACTTGAAAAAGTGGGATAGGGATTCATGACAGAGACCCTGGGGTGGATTGTAGGAGCTAGTTAAGAAAAAGGCTTTTGAAAGTTCTTAATGATTTTCGGTTTCTGATATGAAACGAGTTAAAATATTAAGAGGTTTGAATGTGGTGGTCACACAGAATTAGTGACTTTACAATGTGCTGACCATTTGTTGATCAAGAGAAGGACCTATTTTAGAAAGAACAGAATGAAGGTTAAGAACTTTTGTTGTTAAGAAGTCACTGTTACGGTGGCTGTGGTACAGACATGAAGGGCTAAACTTAATTTTGAAAAAATCCCACTAGGGAATCTTCATCTGAGATATTTCCTTCTCTCCATGGTGTGGTTTAACTCCAGCTGGCAACTAAGCATCGTGCAGCTGCTTACTCCCTGCCCACACAGCAGAATAGGGAAGAGAATCAGAAGGGTAAAAGTGAGAAAATTTAACATGTAAAGCAGCTTTATGTGCTGAACATGGTGTCATATGGTATGGGACATCCCTTTGGTCGGTTTGGGTCAGCTCTCCTGGATGTGTCCCCTCCCAAGTCCTTGTGCACCTCCTGCCTGCTCGCTGCTGGAGTGAGAAGCAGAAAAGGCCTGGATGTTGTGTAAGCACTGCTTAGCAATAGTGAAAACATCCCTGTGTTATCACCACTGTTTCCAGCACAGATCTGCAATTTAGCCCCGTACTAGCTACTATGAAGAAAATTAACTCTAGCCCATTCAAAACCACCACTCTCCCCTGCATTTTTATTATAAATCTTTTTTAGAACATAATCTCGTTATACTGTTTTTCGTGGTAAAAATTATGTCAATAGTAGAATGCCATTAATTGCTGTAGAGGGAGTTGTTTAATACTGCAAGCAAAACTAAATTGCTTCAGAGTCAAGAAAATAAATGTAATACATCTTACATATTACATAATAAATGTATGTAATAAGAGTAGCAGTAACCACTCATCTAGGAGTCTTTAAAAAACAGTTATTTACTTTTTTTTTGTAAACAAGGAATAATTCATTCGAAGAGGCCACAGTCTGATTCCCAAATGTAGTTTGATCTCTTACAATCTTTTTACCTCCAAAAGACGTCTCTTGGATGCTAACGCCAGGTCAGGGGACCAAACAGATCAGTTTGTAAAGTTGTCATAGTTTCAGTGTCAGCAGTAGAGCTGCGTGATTTATTTTAATGTAACTGACCCATCAGTTTTTGTCTCCCTTCCACAATTTTTCAAGTTATATAGAAAAGATCTTAAGAGGGTTTATTTGTTTTGTGTTTGTGTCCATCACTTCAGCCGTGGACCAGGTTCTCATCATGACATCAGGTAGTAAAAGCATAACTGACAGATGTGTCTGTGTGTGCTGATTTTCTTTGTGCTAAGCATTTGGTTTATGTTACATTTACTGTTGCTGCAGATCCTCCTCTCATGGTGTACAAAACCACTGCATGGATATAACTATAACCTGAGAAAAGGGGCTGAAAGGGATCTAAATGCTACATCCCTGCTAGTGCATGAAATGGTGTCAAAACCCGTTCTTGGCAGCCAGACCAGCTGGTGCCATCTGTTCGCATCTGCTCCATAAAGCTCTCTTTACCTTTAAGTGAAGGTGACTGCTTGTGCACTGGCTGTGGGGGTAGTCCCCAGTCCATCTCAGTGCATCAGCTGTGCCTGGGAATGGTTGGGAGAGTGTTTATTGGCCTGTGCCTAAAATGCGCCAAAAGCAGTTCCTGTAATTGAAAAAGATTCACTCTAGATGGCCGAGTTGTCATGGTCTGGGCTGTGGTGTGATACAGTGTGACTTGCTGCTTTGGACACAGGCACGGTGGCAGTCTCTGCCCTGGAGATTACAATGGCCTGTTCCTAAACCCGTCCCGACAAATGTTTGTTTTCCTCTTCAAAATTTTCTGCACTGGAGATTTCCTATCTACCAGAGGAAGTGTATGCAAGTTTTTAAGTATCCCTACAGCTTGCTACATAAAGCTTTTTTTTTTGATGATGGTGGTTGTTCTTTTTTCTTTCCAAAAACTGTGTGGCTCTAGAACATGTTAAATAGCACTTGTATCCCCAGGTAGTTTGGATGTGTGTAGGTATCTAACCTGTTATTCATTGTGTGGTGCCACCTGAGGAGACATGATCTTGCAAAAGGAACAAAGGCTTGTAGTTCCTATGACTTTTGGTGGTTTATTTTACAAAATGTGATAGAGAAAGATGAAGTGGTATGGGGAAGAGCTGGACTGTGAAAACTAGGCCATGAAGGGTACAATTACTAGATTTTTCTGTGGAATTAGAACGTAGTCTGGTGTACCTGTATCAAAGAAGTGGATTATCTAGATTACAGTACATTTGATCTTACTGAGGCATCCAGTAGAGCAGGACATTAAAGAATCAACTTTTTTAGGTCAATCTTTGCTAAGTTAATAAATCAGTTAAGTAATAAGGCAACACCTAGCTATTTATTTTTACTTTATTTTTCCAGTTCTGAAAAATCACTACTGTCTTTAACAATCAAAAGAGTTGGGAATTTTCTGAGCCTTCTGGCAGGTGATGCTAGTTTAATTGACAGCAAAAATTGTACTAGAAAATACTTTTAATTTCATAATAGTTGCATAATGTATGGCTGTGGAGTGTCACCTGGCAAAGAACGAACTCAAGTCATTTAAAATTCCCCACAGAAGCAGTACAGACTGTTCTCACTTGCTGCAAGCTTAGATCAAAAGGATTCTGAATTTTCACAGCAGCAAAAAATACTCTATGCTCCGTCCACTAGCGTGGTATAGGAACAAGAGTTTTACTAATTCAGTATATTTAGCATGGTATAGGAACAAGAGTTTTACTAATTCAGTGTAATTAACCAGGCAGGCACTGGGGCTTTAACCCGTGACATAAACTTATGTTTATTGCTGAAGTTGCTGCTGCCTGTAAGTAAAAAAAACTTCTTGGAATGGTCAGAGTAAAATGCTGCTCCAAAACCACATTCAGTCTCCCTGGGGTTTGAGTAATGTTGGTTTCCTGGAGTACTGACATAGTATGGGCTGACTTTAGGTTTGGAGTATAAATTCACAAACCTCAGACTCCAAACAATCTGTGCTTTGGTTGGTGTGTATAAAAGTTAGCATAAAAGCTTGCATCCATTTCTGAACTCTCCCTCATTTTAACTAGAGCATCTTTTCTTCCCTCCATTGGAAACACAAACCCATTTTTGTCTGGTTTCCTGAGGAAGTAGGGGTTATGCGAATAGTCTCTCAGTCTGTCTTTTAATTCTGTGGGGGTTTTGTTGCACAGGCCAGGATCAGCCCAGCTCGAAAGGAGTGCCCATCACCAGCTGACAGTTTGAACGTGGCACTTTCTTTTTAAGGCATAAGAGATTTTCACTGGAAGCCAACTGTGCTCTGCCAGTTGGCCTCAGAGAGTGAGGATGGTGTCTAACTTTGTTAGTTCACAAGTATGAAAATAATCTCTGTGTCCTAAAACAGGGTGGGCAGTGCGACTAAGATTGGTTGTGTCCCAGCAACTCCTTCCCCACCAAGGAAATTGTGGCAGTTTTTCACCTAGAAATTTTGTTGTTTCAGCAGACCAAGCATTGGCTGGGGTGAACTGCACCACGTAATTTGGAGTCTAATTGTAGCCATCTTTAAATTTAATCTTAGCTCAGTAAGAAATGTGTTTTCTATTGTGCTTTAGGCTAGAAAAATCCCCAGTAGGAACTGAAGTACTTTCCAAAATGAAGGGATAATTTTAAAAGTTTGCTTACATTTGTCACCCTGGAGGCTCACTTCTGAACTGAGGTCTGTGCCTGTGTGGTGCCAGCTTTTTAAAGAGTTCAGATGATGGCCACCAACATTAATTAGGGGGCTAAGGTCTTTTGACTTAAAAGGAGGTGCAGGGAGTGTTAGTTTTGTTTAGCTTTCAGGGCATTCAGTTACCTGTTGGAGGTCTGGAGGAGACGGAG
Source organism: Porphyrio hochstetteri (assembly GCA_020800305.1). NCBI lineage: Eukaryota > Metazoa > Chordata > Aves > Gruiformes > Rallidae > Porphyrio > Porphyrio hochstetteri. Next base: position 110,997,059 of record CM036907.1, read on the forward strand.
CTGGAATTTAGATGTGTACAGCAATAGGACAAGAGGCAATGCACACAAGTTGCAACAAGGGAAATTCAGGTTAGATATTGGGAAGAAACGTTTTGCTGTGAGGACAGGCAAACGTGGGAACAGGAGCACAGGGAGGCCTCTCCATCCTTGAAGACACTCAGAACTTGACAGGACTCAGGGGTTGTGGGCAACATGGTCCAAGCTGGCCTTCCTTTGGGTGGACTCTTGGACCAGGTGACCTCTAAAGGTCTGTGCCAACCTGTTGTTTTGTGACACAGCACAGAGTGCAACTTGAGTTTGAAGTGCAGTTCCCTGTGAAAGAGCTTACCACTAGATTTGCATTCAGGAAGGCACGTTTCTAATGTGTAATAGAAGCCCAAGATTGCTAATGCCACTTGAATGCTGGAGAACTGAATATAATTGCTTTTCCTGCCATGAGGTTTTCATGTGTTGACTTTTCAGTAGGTGGCACTTCCTAGATGCCCCAATTGAAGGCTGTGCAGAAATGCTTCTCCAAACAGTATCTAGGGATTGTTCTTTCGTTAGTTAACATCTTGTACACTAAATATTTCAAAGTCTGTTTAATTTCCAAAGTTGCCACCTAGTTTTAATCTTAATCTTGTGATTCAGCACCCCAGTTGTCAGATGGGGAGGGCATCATCACTGTTCAGGGGCAGTGTTGTGATGACTATCATAAAGCCCAAAAGAACATGAATAGCTTTTCCTTCAGAGCTTGGTTTGTGTCCTGGTACCCATGAAGTGCAGTATAAACAGAGAAGAACACAAAGCTTCAGCCCATCCTATGTGAGGGGACTTTGGAAAAACCCCACAGGTGATCATAAATTAATTAGAACAATTATGCATGAAGAGACCAGCCTTAATTACAGCATTTCACAGAATCACAGAATCACAGAATTTCCCAACTTTCCAAATTTTTACTGCAGTGCTTTCACCCTGTTCTTTTAATAGTTTTTTCTAAGTATACATTACAGTTAAAAATTGGAGCATTTTTACAGCATTTCACACTTGCATCTTTTTGTTGTCATGGAAGAAGGCAGCTGAAAGAGTCTCTGTTGTAGCAGCTGGTGCTGCTACATGCCGCCAGCTCAGTGCAGTGACTGTCAGACTCTGAGCTCAGTTCTGTTCTCATCACCATCAGTGGGAGTTTTAGCACTGCCTACCCTGCAAGCATCTCTTATTGATGTCCAGGTGATGTAGTCCAGCCTAGAAAAACACTTGTATGTGAGGCATGTGCCAAGACTTTCCTGGATTCTTTATGTTAGAATCAGTAGGAGGTGTTGGAAAAATAATGAAAACAATACATGTTGAAAGTCCTTAAGTGTTCTGGAAAGTAGTTGCTGAAATTCATTAATATTTGGAGAACCCTTAAAAGACCTTTTGAACTTTTAAGTATGTCTAAGTATGCATGCTGCCCTGTCTAGGGGACTAAGTGTATTAATAAAACATACATTAACAGAGGAAAAGCAGGAAACTAAATACTAAATAAATCCAGGAGCAGGGGAGATAAAGGCAAACACTTCAACCATCAACATGTGCCTAGTTTTTAGTAAACCTGCTGATACGAAAAGGCTGTTTTAAATCAGGAATGATAGAAGTTGTATTAGGAAGTACTCTAAAGTTCAGACGCTACGGGTTGACAATTGCTTGTCAAACCTTAATGTGTGTCATGCATAAGCATTGTAATAATCTCTTAATGGGAGATTATCTTCCATAATGTGGGAAGATAGTCTTTGACTTCATTGTGGTGGAAAATTCAATCTGCTTAAAAGAATTCACTTGCCCTGCCCTTAAAAGCCTGTAGAAATAAATGAGAAAAGTATGTTTGTTGTTGAGGGCACAAGAAGTGATAACAGAAGATGTTATTTTGGAAAGTATGATTTTCTCTTCAGAAAGAATTGGAGCCATTTATGAGCTTCAGAGTCTAAAAGTCTGGCAGTGGTTTTGAATGTAACTGATTTTATGAACTTTTGAAAGTTGTTGAAATTCTCTGATTTAAAAAGTCTCATTTGCTTTTGTCTTTTAATAGCTCTTTACAAACACGTGTCAGCTGTAAATAAATCAGGTGGGAAATCCCGATTCCATGTGAAGTCGTTAATTCGTGATAAGGGAGAATACCCCACTGCTGGAATCTCCATCTCCCAAATGTCTCTGAAATATAAAGCAGGGATCACAATCTTACTTTTTCTATCTTTTGCCTTTCAGGTCCAAACCATGAATTACGTTGGACAGTTAGCAGGCCAAGTGTTCGTAACTGTGAAGGAGCTCTATAAGGGACTAAACCCAGCCACATTGTCGGGATGTATAGATATAATCGTTGTACGTCAGCCAGATGGAAATCTTCAGTGTTCCCCTTTCCATGTACGCTTTGGGAAAATGGGAGTTCTGCGTTCTAGGGAGAAAGTGGTAAGAACATTGACAGTTTTGATGTCTTTTGTCTGTGGGTTACCTCTAATGACATAAGAATTACTGAATTGTTCTGTGGCATGTCAGTCAAGGTTTTCTTTAGACACTTTACCCAAATCAAGGCAAGGTTCAGTTAAAATGGTTGTACTAATTCTTGCATTTCAAAGCATAGTTTGTGAGACATCGACGATAATAAAACCAAAAAAAGGTCATGACATTTGTATAATTTCTTTTCAATGAAGCAAAGTTTTGAATGTGCTAATTGGAGCCTATACTAGATTTCCTTAGTGACCATGTATGAAGACCCCTTTGTTTAATATGTTCAATGATAGTTACAAAAAGGAAGTAATATTAAATAATATTAAGGTAATAATAATTTCCAGATAACAGAATGTTGAGGTTAATTGAAGCTAGAGGAAGTAATGAAGACCTTGAGATAAATGTAACCAGGCTGAATGACTTGGCAATATGATAATCAGATCCAAAGTTGCTAGTGAGTAATGCAAGAGATTATTTTAGGAAATGATTTGTAACTACATACAGTCTAAGTTGTAATGTATCTATAATTGTTCAGCAGAAAGATCCTAATGTCATCGTGGACATTGTTCAATTCTTACAAAAATCAGAAAGAAATTAAAATATTTAGGGTGGGTAAAAGCTGAAAATGTTGCTGTGCCAATAGTATACTGTGTCCTGAAATATAACATAAATGTAGACTTGTCTATCTCCAAAAAACCCAAAACAGTGAAAATGTAGTTGGTGACCAGAATGGTTATGGATCAAGAGAAAGATCCTCCTGAGAAGAAGTGGAAATAGTTGGGGCTGTGAAATAAATGTATGGAAGAATCAGACTCATGAATTGTGTCAAGAATGTAAAACAATTTTTCTTATTTGTGGTTCTTATAGTGTAAAGAGAAGTCTGTTTCATGAATTTGAAAGGCAGCGTATTAAAAATTTGCATGTGGAAGTACTTCTTCCACAATTCAAAATTAGGCTGTGAATTAAAAGAGCAAAAAGATTTGTGTGGTGAGTAACATTTAACAAGATTCAGGACTTCATGTAATGGCTATAAACTGTCCCGAGTAGAGAAGCAAGACAGCAACAAACTGGATGAGTTAAAAAATCATTTTGACAATTGATGGCCTTGTGAAGGGCTGAGAAGACAAACAGAGATGTTTACAATTTTATGTTTATTATAAGGTTTCCTACATTTCCTGGAGAAGCATTTGCCTGGTGACAGCAGTAGGATAGCTGAACAGGAACCGAGTACCTAAAATGACTTACTTCTCATGTGAGAATATATTTATTTTCTTCCAGGTTGACATAGAAATTAATGGAGAGGCTGTAGATTTGCACATGAAACTAGGGGACAATGGAGAGGCCTTTTTTGTGCAGGAGATGGATAATGATAAGGTAAGAGTCAAAATTAAGTTTTAATTTCTTAAAAATTCTGTTCCTGCTCTTCAGAGTCAGTTTTGAATTTGGGAATTTAGTTGAAAAATATACCTTTACCCATTTTATAGTTTTGGATGTTTCTGAAGAATTTTTTGCTATGGAAATTCAACACTGTGCAGTTTTTTGATTTGCTGAGATTTGGAAGAATATAAAGACGGTAATCACAAAACTGAAAAATAAATGTTAATGCCAGTGTGTGAAGAGAAATACATGTCCACAGTTCACATGCTCTAAAGTTGTATGCAACAGAGGTTAATATGTCCATTAACCTCTTTTGTGCAGAATTCTTTACTTTGAGTGTAAGCACTCAGCAGGCTGCCAGTAAAAGTGCACCTGTCCCATAAACTTCTGTGCACGCAGTAATTCTGGTACTCACCAAATATGTGATCTTACAACTATTATTAGTATGGAATTGTATTTAAAGGAGAACGCCTACTGTTGAGGTGTGCAATTAAATACTAGGCTGTGTAAGTTACGGTCACACTAATTTTGAGTAGCCCACACATAATATACCATGTGTTTTTACATGCATTTCTCTTCAGAGATCCCCAGTAAGTTTTTTCATTGTCCAGAGAGGGATGAGTCTTCAAATTCTTATGTGGAGTATGCTATTACTAGTTTTGGGTGAGAGCTCTGTGTGTGTGTGTGCAGTATTCATCTCTGTATCCTTATATTTAAATCTTCTGATCTTTAAATTTTCTGTTTGGTAACACTTGGTGACTGAAAATTGCTTGAAATACTTCCATGAGTTTCTAGGGGGGGGGGGGTGTGTGTTTGTGTATATGATGGAATAAGGGGGTGTGTTGTGTGGCCTAGTTATAAATTGCTGACCCGTGTGACTACTCTGTCATCTGAGTTGTGCAGGAAGATTGGATTTTACAAATTGTTCAGGTTATTAGCTAGGATTTTGTACCTGCTCTGTATCTAGCATCAGACTCATGCCATAATCTGGTCAATATTAGATGTTCAGAGGATTCCCTTATTAAGAATATTGTTCCTGGCCTATCTAATGACATACAGCTATGGAACAATTTTGTAAGCTATAGGATCACACTGAACATCCAAATATATAATCTTTGTTACCTTTCTGATGAATAAATGTCTTCGATTTTGGCAATTGTGTATAGATACCGATGGAACTAATACGTTGTTTGGTTTGAATTTTTTCTTTTTCAGGAGGTAATTCCTTACCATCTCTCCACATCTCCCATTCTGTCGGAGGGAACTGCTTTGATGGAAGCTCAGCTGAAGAGGAACTCCATAGACAGGATAAGAAACCTGGACACCAGTGCATCCTCACAAGTACCACCCCAAGCCCATGGATCCCAGCCTTCTACGGAAACATCTCCAGTCAGTAGCTCAGTGAAAAAAAGGAGGAAAAAGAGAAGGAAGTCTACTCATAAAATAGACAGCTTAAAAAGAGAAGACAATGGAGACACATCAGAAGATGAAAACATGTTTTCTATAGAGATTAGCTCAGAGGATGAAAATGAACCGTTGGACAATTCAAGGTACCACAGTGTAATGGAAACCTACTGCTGGGTTAATGTTCCATTCCATATCTTCTAATGGTAATTTCTGTTGTAAGTCAGTCATGGATGATGAACATGTTTCTTTAAGAAAAAGCTTTAGGCTAGAAAGCTGTTTGGAATATTAGTAACAAAAATAATGAAAATAAGTTTGTTAAGGGTCTAGGACACAAGTCTTAGGAGCAGCTGAGGGAACTGGGGTTGTTCAGCCTGGAGAAAAAGAGGCTGAGGGGAGACCTTATTGCTGTCTGCAACTACCTGAAAGGAGGTTGCAGCCAGGTGGGTGTTGGTCTCTTCTCCCAAGTAACAAACGATAGGATGAGAGGAAAATGGCCTCAAGTTGTTCCAGGGGAGGTTTAGATTAGTTATTGGGAAAAATTTCTTCACCAAAAGGGTTGTTAAGCACTGGAACAGGCTGCTCAGGAAAGTGGTGGAGTCACCATTCCTGGAGGTATTTAAAAGACATGTAGATGTGATGCTAAGGAACATGGTTTAGTGGTGGACTTGACAATGCCAGGTTAATGGTTGGATTTGATGATCTTAAAGGTCTTATACAACTGAAATATTTCTATGACATTGACAATGTAAGAACAATCCTCCATCACATTATGGAATAGAAGGTGTGAATCAGGTAACAAAAAAATCCTACTGCAGAGAGACGAATTAGTATAAGCTGAAGTAAAATGAGATAGAGTAACAATATCTGACTTATATGATGGTTCAGTAATCAAGTATGGTTTTTAAATGTCATGTATTTTCCTATACCTAGGATCCCTGTTCCAGATGTTTTTGTTGATGATGTATCTGACATAAAGGCTCCTGCAGTTTCTACGTTTCCTCAGTCTTCATCTTACCCTCATTCAGATGGAGAATGGTCACCTCTTCAAAGGTACTTTTGCTGATAGTACAGTTCTAAATAATCTTCCTCTTACCATTAATGTCTTATATGCTAGTGCTAGTCTTACTAAAAATTTTGGTATCAAACATGGTCGCTGTCAATGACTAGCTGTTAGCTTTGTCCCTGAATTGAAAAATGCATGTGTATGAGTGCAGGTCCACAAATTCTGAAGAGTATCTGTTACTGTCACTGTTTGCATATGAATACTGTAGAGGTATGAATGTTTTGTGACATCTGCATCTTTGCCTGATGCACCCACCTCGTAAGGACTTCAGTCAATGAAGGGATATAAATTTTAGTACTTTGGGTGCAATCCTTTTAAGAACTTGCAAGATTGGTGGTGTTGTAAAAAAGTAAGATTTTTTTAAATGAATAATACTTTATGTGTCCCTTTCAAAGCTGATCCATCAAATTGCAGTTGGCTAGACATGAAATATTGTGTGAAAAGAACACATACAGTAATTTGCTTTACTTTTTCCTGTATGTGTGTGCATATGTGTACCTTTGATGTCAAAACAGATAAATTTGGACCTCTTTGTGGTGTCTGTGGAACACTGTCAAAAAGGGACAATTTTCTCTTCATGCGATTGTGTTATAATTCCAATGCAATCTGTGTGTGTGTGCTCCCAGGCACATGTGCCCCACACCCTCCATGCAGGCAGTAGGTGTGGAGCAGTATTCCCAAAGACCTTATCCTAAGAAGTCAAATCTAAATATGCTGCCTCTGTAGTGGAGGGGCAGAGGAAGGGAGAGGAAAGAGATTATTTCAGACCAAGGGCTTCATTTAAATGTTTTAAATTGCATTGTGGAAGAATCTTTCTCCAGTGACTGTAGAGCTCAATGCAATTAGCTCTGCTGGTCGGGTGATAGCATGTGTCAACACCCTGCCCCTTCAGTGGCTTTTTGAACTGTATGTTCTGTTTGTTTCTTGATCGTGGTGTTCTGGATTTAGAAAACTCTAGATGTAAATTCAGCGTTCATGTAGCTAATACACAAAGAGCTTATGTTAATCAGCACTTGTGAATAATGACACCCTGTTTTTCTCTCTGCCAACACGCTGTACTGTCCAGTAAGCCTATAGATTGCGCAGGGCAATCCTCTCTTCTCACTGTTCCAGCAGACGGAGGCCTATCTACCTCTTGTCCTCAACAATCTTCTCACTTTTCTCCTCCAGACAGGTAGAACAGTTGTCCTCCCTCTTTTCTGGGCTGCTCTTTAATCCTTTTAACACATTAATACACTTTTAACACAATAGTTTGCGAGCTTCATTGAAGTTACAACGGCACTTACTGCTAACCCAGCCACTTTGAAATAAAGCAACACTGCAAAACACTTCCTCTGCTTGTTTCTTTGTGGCCACTGACAGGAGGTAAGTCACCTTCATCAATCATCTGTTGAATGAGGATGGCCAATACAAAATAAGGCAAATGAAAACCTGGCTTAAAACTGAAGTTGATTAAGGTAATTAAAAAAAAAGGAAGAACTTAGCTAGTGAACGCTTACATTCCTCTGATGACTGACATTTCCATGTGGCTTTTTTACAGTCAGTGTATATTTTAATGACATTTTTATCCCATGGATTTTCTGAGTTGTTGGCTTGTGCATAGGTTGCACAAACAAAATAAAGGCCTTAGAGATTAAGTGAGCAATAAGGATTGCACAATTTGTAAAGGGAGGACCCCAGTACCAAATGAGAACTTTTCTTCATTTTTTTTCTGTGTTGGGGGAGAGGAAGATTTTCTCTATATTGGATTGCATATGGGGAGCATCTTACAGAGTAAGGATGACACAATAGATAAGGCATCTTTTCTAAGGTTTATGAGACTCAGACTTAAGCCTTTGCTGTCATGTTGGATTCCTCTGACTCTGGACACTATCCTACAGAGCTAAAAGTGGATATAGACAATTTTAAATCAAAGATATCTCAAAATTCTGCAGCCAGAGCCTTTCTCTACATTGAGTCAGTGGAGAGAAGCCACAGCAATTCAGTTAAAATATTAAAGTAGTTTTCTGAATATGACCTCTACAATTCTCCATTAATGCTGAGGAAGCTGTGAGTAATAAATCATGCTAAATTGCTCATTGCTTATCTCAACATGTCTGCCACACAAGGTGCCTAAGGCTGTATTGAAACTGAAAATGTTGAGGTTTTCTCAGCTTCTTGGCCTGCCCTCTTTAACCTGACCATATTGCAGCCCTGAGTCAAGGTGGGACATCCAAGTCTGTTCTCCTCAGTGTTTGTCATGGGAAGGAAGAGCAGGCACACAGGCTGCGGTGGAGCAGTGATGTGCTCTGGATGCCTCCATGAACTTTGCTCCAGAGTTCACCTGCCTGCTGTCCGGTTATACAGCTGAAGTGCTGTAATAACTTGTTTGAGTAAGGTGCTCTCTCTGTCTGCAACTGTTTTCCTCTGTGTGAAATGCAAAATAGCTCTTAAGGAATACATAGGACTGTGACACAAATATTAAGCATTTATAGGATGTGAAATGACTGAACTGAACCGTCCTTTCCTCCTTGGCAGTGTTGGCAGGTTGGGTGTCTCTAGTTTGATCTGCAACATCTCAGCAGTCTGTGTAAGGCAAGAGAATTCCAGCTGGTCAGTGCCTAACTTAAGGACAGGGGAATTTCAAGGCATACTTCAGCCCAGGACAAATGTCCTGGTAGTGTAAGGAATAAAGAACCCATTTTGAGTCAGATTCATGGATGCATTTGCAGGATACTGTCACTGGGTTACAAGTCCAACACTGTCTTAGTATTCAGCCTTACGCTGGTATTCAGCCTTGTGGATTCCTAGTGCAAGCGTAACATTAATTCAGGATTTAATTTGACCTAACAAAGCTAAAAAAAAATAGTAATTTAAGGGAATGTGATTGCAAGCTTTATTAGTCTTCTGTCTCATTTGACTTTGGTGGCAACAGTATGAAGTGAGCAGGGGCCAACATAGTCCTGGTGTGGGTAAAGGAGATGACATCTGTCATTACACATGGAAGCAGAATTATACAAAGAGGAAGTATATAAACAGGGCTGTAGTAGGCATAATTGCCATCTGTGTCCATAAACTACAGAGATTATTATTGCTGTTCCAGAAGGATATTAGTTGGAAAGAGTAGCTATTGAGTGTTAAACAACAATATGGCATACCAAGCAAAAAGCAAAGGTATTTCTCTAACGGAAAACCAGCTCTCACTGAGAGCCACCAACCCTTTGTGGTTTGTGGAAGGCATAGAAAATTCCATCTTCTGTTTCAGATGATACAAGGAATGAGAATGCTTTATCATCCTTTTATACAAACAAAATAATTTCCACCTTGTTTGCTGTGTGGATGCATGTTTGCAGTCTCATTTGGTCTTGGGCCTTTTAAATTAAGATGGTATTGCAATGATAATTCTGGTCTATCCTGAGGTTGTGTTAATAACTGTACACTAGTTTGTACACTAATCTACAAAGATAAATCAACTTAAAAGAATTCTGAAGATCTAACTTTTTTTTCTACCTTATATCTTATTGTATACAGAAATGATATTTATAGAATAAGAATTAAGATGTTTTCATCTTGCTTGTATAGGGAGTTCAGTAGATTGTGTGTATTTTGTGTTCTTTGTTTTGGGACAGGGGGTAGTACCTTGGGGGGATGGATGCTCACTCCATTCCTAGTTTACCACAGTTATACTTGTCGCTGTATCTACTCTGAACCAGTAACCCAGATGTGTGTGTGCATGTCGTGCTGCCGTTTGCACCAAGAGCCCTCTTGGAGCAGAACTCTGCCAGTTTTAACATACACACGTATGCAAGCACCATATTTCTGGCACTTGCATGGACATGTAGCAATATACATCATGGTTCTTGGTGCTGAGAAACAGCTGGACTACTTCCCCACTCAGTTGTGTATAAGGGATCTGTATTTTCAGGGAAAATGATGGAAAAGGCAGGTTTCTACTCCCCCACCCCCTGATCAGTATTCTCATTGCAAAATGCAGAGGTTCTAGCCCATACTGAAGCAATGCCTGTATTCTCTTAGGTCATCTGGCAGGGTAAGTGAACCTGGGCTGAATATAGCCTGGAGCCCAGACTGGAGATTTTTCTAAGTAAACAGTAGGTGTTTTTAAGGTTAAAATGTGTGTAGTGCACAGATTAACTTGTGCAGTGACAACACTTCCTTAAATCTATGTGTTTTGTGCTTAACTAAGCAGTAGAACTATGGTTGTGTGCTGAGATTTTTCTGAAGTGCTCAGGCTCCTGATTTCCAAGGTTTCAATGGGCCCTAGATGCATGTAGAATACTGCAAATCCTTAAAACTTGTTAGTAGGATATGTAGAAGTTGCTGAAAAACCCACCAGGCATTTCTTAAATCCTTAGAGCTTGAAAATAGTTTTAAAATCATAGAATCATTTTGGTTGGAAAAGATGTGTGAAATCATCAGGTCCAACCATTAACCTAACACTGCCAAGTTCACCACTAAGCCATGTACCTCAGCACTACATGTACACATCTTTTAAATACCTCCAGGGATGGTGACAGCCTGTTCCAGTGCCTGAAAACCCTTTGGGTAAAGAAAATTTTCCTAATATGTAATCTAAACATCCCCTGGTGCCACTTGAGGCCATTTCCTCTTATCCTATCACTGGTTACTTGGGAGAAGTAGATCATTAGGTTGCTGTATTTTCAGATGTGAAATTCAGAGAGTTTTAAAAGCTGTTTTGTGTTGGTGTGAAGTAATTATATTCTTGTGACCAGCGAATTCCCTACCAGCTCACTCTACAAAACTGTCTTATATTGAAAGAGCAAAACTGGTTTGGATATTCAGTTTATGCAGAAGAAGTTAAAGAATAAATCAGCCATGAAAAGGTTACACTAAACATAGAAAGCCTTTTGGTTTTGAGAGTGAAGGTAACTCAGTTTGGATCTTTGATTTAGGAATGTTGTAGATTGTTTTGTTGCTTGTAGTTTTTAAATCAGGATTGCATGAATACACCAATGACATGCTATGGCTTAGACAAAAAATAGTGGTATGACTTGTGTCATGGAGAAAGGTAGGGTAGCTAATCAGAATTTTTCTTTTTGTCCTTGAAATCAGTGAATGAGTATTTATTAATGGCTGACCTGACAACTCATTATTGACATCACAACATTAAAAATGTTTTATAAACAGCAAATTTACTAATTAATTATTAAATATTTTAAATTGAATAGTCAGCAAAGCAAACAGTTACATATTTTTGAACTGTAAGGGCTCAGATTCTTTGTATAGCTCTCCTGGTGGTTTCCCTATGCACATGCATCCAAGGATAGAACTGAACAAGTTAGTAGAAGGAAATAATCAACTGGATTCCTTAGACTATTTTATTACTTAGAATAAAGTTCCTTGTTGATACTAGTTATTTATTTCTGCACTGAACATGCATTTTAACAATACTAACATCTATTCATCTACTGCTGCTGGTACCATCCCCATTCCTTTTTCCATACAGAAAACCAAAATCCTCCTGAAATGCTCAGGTCCAGTGCTCTTGTTCCATCTCTTTCAGCTTCCCAAATCCTGCTTCTGTGACAGCGCTTAGTAAAATATGTCAGACCTCTGACTGCCAGTGAAAGAGGATCCTGGACTGTTTAAACTGGTTTTCCATGCTCTCTGACTTTCAGTTGGCTAATTATTATTTGTATGTTCCATGCTTTGGGTTGGTGGATATCAGTTTGGAAAATGCTTAGTATATGGTGGTTACTTATCGTTCATTAAAAATTTTTGTTTGTTTCTCTTCAGCCCATCAGGTTCACGCCCTTCTACTCCTAAAAGTGACTCAGAACTAGTCAGTAAACCTATGGAGAGAAGTGGACTGAAGAATAATCCCCACATGCACTGGGCATGGGGAGAGCTACCCCAGGCTACAAAGGTATCCAATGTAATTTATTTGATTCCTGCTAGCATCTATTGTGCTTTAATAGACAACTGAAGAGTTTTCTGTTTATGTTTTTACATAAAATCACAATGTTTTACGTAAAGGAATTACATCTTGCTCATTTGGAGGTACAGGAAAGTACCTTGTGCTGTGGATGTTCTCAATATTGATGATATACATTAGATAATGAAGAAGTACCTGAAACCTAGTCTTGTAAAAGTTAGGAGCTTAAATAACATAAAATCAAACCCAGCATCCTTTGGCAAAACACTGAAGTTCATAAATGGTCTTATACAGAAATTAGGAACTTCGTGTCAACAGTATGATTAATAAAAATTAAAGTTGGTTGCTTGAGTACATCCAGAACCATCCTGCATTTCTGTGCATCTGATGCCCACGTGTGCTGTTCTCTTGGCTGAGCTGACTAGCTGGGTGCCAGTCTCCTCCCTGAATCCGTGTGTCCCAGACAGGTGGCAGGAGCTGTAGTGTTGGCGGCCTTATGTCTCTTACTGCACCGTAGCCATGTGCCGCTGAATGCTTTGCAGGCCAGCCAGGCCCTGGCCGGCTCCTTGTGATAGCTATGGAGTCAGTGTGTTCATACAGGAAAGGGGAAGCTCAGGGCTGACACCTGACTCAGGGTGTGAGAAATAAAGGTCAGGTGGCAATGGCATACTGCAGCTGTGGGGCAGGGATGGTACCAGGTTTGGCCCCTTCTAGTGAAGGTTGGCTTCTCTGCAGAAAGGACTGCAGGAGTCATGGGGCCAATGTAAAGAAACAAAATTCTGTTTTATGGGCCAGGGAAGCAGATATCCTCCTCAGAAAGAAAATTTCTGTGTTCTGTTAGTGGCACCGGAATTATAATGGCACTATTGTAATTTATCCTTAATTCACTGTTGGTAGCTAGTGATGAGAATTCTTAATTTCTTCAGAAGAGCTCTGGCCTGTTCTGTAGTAGGCCAAAGATGACCTGTCCCATCACCTCTGCATTACTCTCTTCCTCCTCATATGTATTACAATAAAATTTGGAGCTATTTTCTGTACACAGAGAACTGATTTAAGTGCACAAGTCTAGGCAGGAGTTACAAATTGTTATTTTCACTCTAGAATTTGGGTTTCCTGTTGGTACATTTGTTTCATTTTTATGCCAGTCACAGCTTGGTGCGCATTGCAAATCTTATTCCTCGAGGCTTTTCCCTTTGCAGTCCCTGTCTATGTCCCTAGCTAAGCTATTGAGAGTTGATCTGGCCAGTCCTGAACTGGGAGTTATGCTTTGGATGCTGTTGATCACATGAGTTTGTTTTCTATAAAGTGAAGGTTGTAGCAACTATGTAGCTGTCACTGTAGGAGTTCAGCACCCCTCTGTAAGAATATCTACTGCTCCACTCTAGAAGAGGATGTAGAATTGCTCCTATAAAGATCTAAAATCTAATCCTGAGGTTTAGATGAAGGAAAGTGTACCCCATCCTGGTCTTTGAGAGCATTCTGATTGTGTAAGGGCTCCGGTCTGCACTCTCTTCTCATGCTTGCTGGGATTACCTTCTGAATAAAAGCTAGGATATCTGCAGGAAGGGAGGAGGCTGAGTGGGAGCAGGTCAGTGGGAAATGAAGACTGTAGAGCACATTGTGGAACAAACCATTCCTGACCCCAAGACACAGATGAATTTTGCACAAGCAAACACTGTACACTGTAGCCTTCAGCTCAGTTAGTGGTGGCTTTCTGTTGTATTTGGTTACCTTGAGAATCTGGAGTGAACAGAACAGGTTAAGCTCTGGCTGTTGCATTTTTAAGAATTTTTCTTACAGCAATCTGTTTATTTTTCTTCACAGGCCAGTTCCCCGCTTAAAGCAAAGGAGCCCAGCACAGTGAATGCAAACCCTTCTGAAAGCACTCACTTTCGGGTCATCCAGAGTTCTCCTATAGAGGAGTTTAACACTGTGCCTCCTCTGCCTGCCCTTGGACAAGCAGAGGCAGCAGCTGCTGATGAAGGTGAGCTCTTACCAGTGGACACAAATAAGCCAGAAACAGAGTCTACAGGAGCAGATGTGCCACCGTTGCCTGCCAGTGAAGAAATAAAACAAGCTGCTGCCCAACCAGCTGGCAAGACAGATTCTCCTTCCAGAAAGAAAGGTAAAGTTGCTGATACTGCACTTTTATATGTATTATGTTTATATGTATGATGATAAGTCTTTAAATTTCATGGTGATAAAGCTCCTCATTGTCATGTAAATTAATCTGGGCCCTGAAGGCATTTTCCGATCTGGAAAGGAGTAAGCTTTGGAAAGAACCTTTGAAACCTGAGCTGTGCAGCAGACAGTAAGACAGAAGATTCTCCTTGGTCTGTGATTTTTGGCAACTGTACATATGAGCAAGACTGTAAAACTTGTTCATCTCTATTTGACAGACTCAGAGATTTCACTTTTTGGTACAAGCATGCTGTAGATCTGCCCCTACTTTGAGTTGTTATATGTTGTTAGTAGTTGTGGAACATCTCTAATACAAAATTACAGTACATCTTTTACACAAACAACAGATTTGCCATAAAACAAGGTACTTTTGTTTCACATGAGAAATTTCAGTTCAGTGTGAAACACGTCATGTCTTGAATTTGTGCAATATAACTCTCTCTGCTTTTCTATTCTATTTTTGGGCTTTATATCCATGCTATTTTATTGTAAGTGTTACAGTCTTCAGAGGAAACTTGCTTGCTTACAGATGTTATGGTTTAGATTTTTTATTTTCTATAATTATGTAAGTCCTATGTAAACCTAGACTCTGCAGCTACTTTTTAATCACTAAAGATTAAAGTTTCTTAGCTGCTTTCCTCTGCATTCCACTGCCTTTGAAGACAAGAATGACATCAGTGTTACTCTGCTTACTATTCAGTCTTTATGTAGCATTTTTTCCCCCCCTGCCAAAGCAGATTCCCTAGGACAGGTTGCACAGATAAGCGTCCAGATGGGTCTTGAATATCTCCAGAGGAGACTCCACAACCCCCCTGGGCAGCCTGTCCCAGGGCTCTGTCACCCTCACTGTGTAAAAGTTCTTCCGCATGTTGGTGCGGAACTTCCTGTGTTCCAGTTTACAGCCATTGCCCCTTGTCCTGTCCCCACAGACCTCTGAAAAGAGGCTGGCCATTTGCCCCTGCATCCCATACTTCAGGTTATACCTGATATTTATAATATCAGGTGATATTATAAATATCACTTGTATGTGCTAAACAGTGAGCTGCCTCCGTAACAATCCAGTTACAGTGTCTTGGTGGCTCTAGTATAGCCTGTTGTATTATTTCCCTTTTGCAAGGTGGAATTGAGGATTAATTCTTGAAGATCAAATGCTCTGATTGTTTTACCTGTGATAGTAGGCCTGTGCAAATGCACAGAAAGCTTTCCTGTTTTCCTGCAGTGACCATTGACTCATAAATCTGTGTCCAGGACAGGGAGGCTTCAATATATCTCAGAGCTAGTCCTCTGCTGTCCCATTTTGTGTATTCCAAGTCTGAACAATGTATGTGAGCAACTTCGTTTGAAAGTTTTGGCAGTACCATTTTATACCAATGCAGTTCACACGCTGTTATAAATTGTCTTGTTTCTCAATCTTAAAATGCAGAGCTAAACAGTAATAATAGTTCTGGCTTGTTACTCAGAAAACACTCATTAATAGGCTTATTTGTGCTGTCCCTTACAGACAAACGAAGCCGGCATCTTGGTGCTGATGGTGTCTATTTAGATGACCTCACTGACATGGATCCAGAAGTTGCTGCACTTTATTTCCCCAAGAAGTATAAGTCCTTTGCTTATATTTTTGCTATTTAAAGAGCTCTTGTCACCCTGTAAATTTAGATCAAAGTCTTCATTGTCAGCCAGATAAGACCTTTTTTTTTTCTGAGTCTAATCAGAGGTGAAGGCAGAAGGAAAATAAAACTCTGTAGAGAGGAATATTAGTGCTTTTGGAAGGGTCTGCATGTGAGCCTGAGAAGTGCGCTTGAAACTGATTTTCTATTTTGGTCAATTAAGCATCATATATTGATTGTGGCTTGTTATGTAATGTACACTGATGCTTGTGAGTGTTACTCATGTGCCCTGGGAGAGCAATTGGCTTTGGGATATATTTATCCCCATGTCCTTGCTTATTGCCTTGAAGAACATATCTTACTGTTAACAGTATTAGCACAAAATTATTGCTCTAATCTTGTTCTACTGTGGGGGATCACCTCTAAATATGAAAATATTTTTTGGAAGATGTGTGACTGATTTATTTATGAAAATATTGCGCCCTGAACATACAGTTTACAACTTGTTCCTATCTTTATTAGAGCCTCTTATAACATTTATAGTCCTCTTTCCACATCATATTGCAGTCATTCAACTAAAATCATTGAGCAACAACTAAAGTAGCTTGCATATTTTGTTTTTCTTTTTTGCTTTGCTTGAATTCAGCTGTTGTAGTATTAGCATTTCAGTAAAACTGGGAAAGAATGGAGAAAACCTTTGGATTGAAAATTCCTTTCTCAAATGTATTAATATAAATCTGGAATGGAAAGCAGTGTTTGATGACCCTGCACTTTGTAATAGTGATCTCATCTATACACAAATTTTAAGTGGACCTTGTTTCTTAATATATTAATCCTCATAGCCTATTTGCAGAGTATTTCAGTTATGTGGGCATGACATAAATACAAAGATACACATCCTTTGTTTTGGGTTTAGCTATCAGTTTATGTAATTAATGTAAGTTAAATAATGAACAAATATGCTTGTTCGTGTTCCTTTCTGGGAATAGTGCTACCAATATAAACTCTGCTTAGAGTAGCATTATTTTGTCTACTAAAATTGTACATTTCACTGTCTTATTTTCCCTATTTCTTGTAAATAAGCGAAGCTATAATTATACACGCCTAGTTTAGGCAAGATAGTAGAAGCAAGCTAATATTTGAGGATTCATGAGATGAAACCTGTACTGCTTTAAATTTTACAGCAAATCCAAGCAAATTTCTTCTTTCTTTTCTTTTTCCTAGGTGTGTGTCAGATATAAATGGTGCTTGTTAAAGGGAGCAAATTTGGGAATGCAGAGTGAATACTTGCAGAGTGAATTCTTGATTGCTTTTTTTTCCAGTGGAGATAATGTCCAAAGCAAGAACACAAATGACACAGGGCCACGGTCTGCCAGCCATTCTCCACAGTCTGTTGGGAGCTCAGGTGTTGACAGTGGAGTTGAAAGCACCTCGGATGGAATTCGAGATTTGCCTTCTATTGCCATTTCTCTCTGTGGAGGCCTTACTGACAACAAAGAAATAACCAAAGGTACAGAATGATTTTCTGAATTGCAGGCATCTGGTGTCAGCCGGGTTTTAGCATCCTAGGCTGAGGAAGCAGTGCCCTCCTGTGGCTGTAATCAAGAATATGTGGCGAACATAAACACTGATGATGAGTTCCCTAGAATTTTTCATAATTAAAATAATAGGCTTATAATTTTTAACCCATTTTAATAATCCACCATACACTGATTTTTAAAGTATTTGATTATTTTTTTATTTCCTGAGACTACTCGGTAGAGTGTATAGGTAGGAAATTCACAGCTGTGTAACTTTTAACAAATGATTTACAATGCTCTGTGCCTTGAACCTCCAGCTGCATAATGTAAAGATAAATGCGTTAAGACTTGCACTTTC
The DNA here is from genome assembly GCA_020800305.1 of Porphyrio hochstetteri. NCBI lineage: Eukaryota > Metazoa > Chordata > Aves > Gruiformes > Rallidae > Porphyrio > Porphyrio hochstetteri. The sequence continues at coordinate 111,014,928 of CM036907.1, forward strand.
TGCAGTAATACGGTGCCATAAAATTGTATGAGCGCTCATTGCTGTTCAGAAGCTAGTTATTAAAACATTTCAAACACACTGAAAATTACTGAAGTTGTATTGTTATCTGAATTATTTGTAAGTTATGTAGACTTTGCAAAAGGAGTCACAGCCAGTGGGAGGGGTATTTATTCATAGATGTTTTCACTTTGCTGTAGGTCTCACAAGTGATCAATACGTTTCTGGCTGTAGGTTTACATATAAGTTGAACCCATCAGTCCCCACTCCTAACTTGGTTCAATCAAAGGCATGATCAAGTATTTCCTTGCCTTACTTAGAAGCCTGATTTTCATCCCTCACAGCTCCATCCCTGAGCTTTCACTTAGCTTATATTTTGAACAAAAAAGACACCCATCAGCAAACAAAGAAACTCTCAGTGTCTTGAGATGGAGAGCCTCTGACCGTCTTGCTTCCATAGTAATTCTAATCTCAGACCCCAGTAATGAAAGGGTGACCTTGAATGTGAACCCTACATGCCCGTGAGATCCAAGGAGGTTTAGGTTGGCCCATCCCAGGCTTCTATAAATGCATGCTTTACATATGTATATTTTCCCCCCCACAGAAGAGTTCTTAGAACATGCGGTATCGTATCAGCAGTTTGTGGACAATCCTGCTATCATTGATGACCCTAACCTTGTGGTTAAGATTGGAAATAAGTAAGTATATTTCAGGAAAAAAGTATTTTACTGTTGTAACAAAACCACTTCTGTGGTACTTCAGTGTGTCAGATCAGATTCACCATAGATGAAAAATGTGTTTTGAATGTTCATAGCATGGATTCATCTGGAAGTCAACTCTCTAGTGAATTCAGGCTCTTTCCTCCTTTAAATTGAGAGTAAAGAGCAGCTTCAGATGACCTGTTACAGTTAACTGACACAACTAAAATTTCAAGAAGCTAGTATTAAATGCTAATAGTGTTCATGCTCAATTGGCAGACTAAAAATGAAATAGGATGTGAATTTGCTAAGGCTTGCCCTGAACCAGTTTGGATAATTAATATTTATAGGGTTATGTCAGTCTGCTTGCAAGCACTCTGTACCCAGCAGGTTGTCTGTACATACTGAATATTTTGCTAATATGCTTCTATGGAGGCATTGCTTTTCAAGACGTGTCAGACTTAACCCATCGAGTATGAAACCTCTGTTCCTGCAAGGCTAAGGCATTGTTTGCTACGTTTATGCTGCTGGAGAAGTGCAGCACTATGGTCTATGGCAGATGCAGATTTTTAGAGGGTGTTTGAACTTTGTTGTAAAATAGAGGAGAGATCACGGCATTGTGCTGCACTTATAGGTTAGGCTACCCTTAGACAGACATTGCTCATATAAATTGATGTGCTTGGTGCATCCTTATGTGATAGTTTGATTCACCTATGTTATGGCCTCATACCTGACCCACTCTGCGCTCTGAGGTGAGTCACTTACTGCTTCCTTGCCATAGTTCTCTGAACTTGATGATAATGTCTATCTGCCTGCTGATATGTTGGGAAGAGATGAGTACTTAATGAAGATCTTACTGTCATATTTTCTGGATGTTGTGTGAGCTTCAGCTTGCCGAGACAGATGGGTGCTAATGCTGTATTTGTCCTACTGTCTGTAAGAAGAGTTGACCCACTTTCAGCACCATAATAGCAAAAGCCTGACACCCCACAAACTACGGCCCCTAACTTTTGTGTAGTTCCTTGATGGAAAAACAGTTAAAACAGCTTGTAAAAAATGTAGTTTATGCTGTGATAGTGAGGTATAGCAAGAACATGATGAATGTAGGATAAATACCACTTAAGGACCTAGCTTCTCTTGTATACCTTGAAAAATATATGCCCTAAATGCCTGTGAGCACAATGTGTAACAAGGTGGGTCTGCTGTTACTGCCGCAGACTGGAGTTTGACGTGTGCTAAAGAGGATTCATGGCTTTAACCTGCCAGACAATAACTAGGTAGGTTGTGAATTGGAAGCTTGGGATTACAAAGTGCAGTAATTGTCTCTCTTGCATGCCCAGGTACTACAACTGGACGACAGCTGGTCCCCTTCTGCTGGCAATGCAGGCATTCCAGAAGCCTTTGCCAAAGGTGAGATTGAACATGAAGGTTGGTCAGAGGAGGAGTTATGATATCCTGCCTTTTATTATGGCAGGGAAGAGGGTTGTCATAGAGAAGAATCTGCACAACTGTAATATCTATCCACTCATAACCATCTCGCTAAGGGCTAAATAGGCAGAACTAAATTTGGTTTGTGAATAGGGTTTATTTGCTAGGCTAAGGTCATTGCAAATATTTTGAAGGAGGAAAACTTCCTGTTTTCCTGTAATAAAGAACCTGTTTTGCTGTAATAGAGAAACTAAGGACTTGAAATACTAAGATATTTTATCAAAACAGGATTTATGAAGTGATTGAAAACTGCAACTTTTACCAAAACTTCCTGTTTTCCTTCATTAATATGGATTGTAAACATAAATTATATTGCCTCATGTTAGTGTTTGCTGTAGCTGAATACTTGGTGACTGCTTTCCATTTTATCTGTGTACACCTTATATTATCAAATACAAATAGAGGTCAGGAATTTTAACCTCAGAGAATAAGCTTTAATTACCAGATAAGGAAGGCTTGTAGCTTGCTGTTTTTCTGTTTCTTGGTGGTTGTTAATAACCAACCGAGGTAGGTAGTGGTAGATAGCTATGACTGTAACAGCTGTGTGTTTGCTTATATTAAATGCATTGATGAATTTAGTCCAGTTCCATGTGACCTCGTGCCACACAGATGCTCAGAAGAGAAATAAGGATTACTGTAATCATATATATAGAAGCAGTATCAGCATTGGCACTAACTTGTATGGATTTAATAAATTTCGGAACCTAAACTTGCCTTCTGCCATTTTCAGGACTTCATGTGTCTTTGGGTTTAATCTGTGTGAATTCAAATTAAATATGTTGATGCCCAAGCTGTGCTTTGGGTTTTGCCTAGGATGGGTAAATGGAAAGAATTGGTATGAAATTATTTGCCATTAAATTAAGGGAAATGGCAGCTCTTTCAAGTGTTCTGGTTACGGCTTTATTCATGCAGGTTGTCAGTTAAGCCTTTTACGAGTGTGAAATTAATTGTGTTCATTTTTTTAGTGCTTAATTTGTATTCTGAATGCTGATAACTTTGTAGACATTGCTATTTTAATTTAGTGGAGATGCCAGTATATGTAGTTGGAACAGTCTGTCTGATTGAGGCTTACTTGGCTGAACTGTGCCTCTGAAACTAAAATTACTCGTTTACACTACAAGTCATCCTGCTGGTTTTCTTAATGACTTGTTAATTAGAGTTTTGATTTGCTGTAATAAAGAAACTAAGGAGTTGAAATACTAAGATGGTTTATCAAAACAGGATTTATGAAGTGATTGAAAACTGTAACTTTAAAAAAAAAATTCTCATGTTCTACAAAATACACTTAAAACCCTGTCTAATTTAAACGTGAATTATCTCACTAAAAGTCAATAGCATGTCTGCTTGAAGTTGTCCATGTTTTTGAGAACCTCCTTAAATTGTAGCCATTGTTCTTAACAGTTGCATTTCATGCTCAGTAGCTCCATCTGCTGTTTTTTTTTGTTGAAAAAGTGTGCAACTTGCTCAACTTTATTCCTCTATCATTCCTTTTTTTTCCCTGTTGTATACTTCAGATAGTGTAGTGAGGAGAACCTTCAGAAAAACTGAGAGAAGTCCCATACATTGGCTGAACTCAAACCTCTCTCTTAACTGCTAAGAGGTTTTTTGTTTGTTTTGTTCTTTTTAAAATCCCTAATCAACAGAACAGGTTTATTTTGGTGACTTTGCTTACAGTGGAGGCTATAACTCAGGAAGCCAGTAGCTAAGCTATTTTAGGACATACCAAATGCTATGGCCATCTTTACTGAAATCTTTTCCCTTTTTGTCCTTTGCTTCCTCTCTGAGTGAAAGAGTTCAGCTCTTCCTGTTACAATGCATAAGGCTCCAGACCTTACGGGTATTGAAAGAAACTTTTCTCTACTGAGATTTAGTATATATAACCAATATAATGTAGCCAGGGTTGCAAAAACCAGTTCTAACATTGTCAGTCAAATCATAGCATCATACTAAACTCATAAAAGCTAGTAACTTCTTTGCTGTTTTCCAGACTGGTGCTTAAGTATGAACTCTCTAGCTATTTTTAAATGAGAATAACTATCTTGCATGTGGGTTTGTTGCTGTTTTGCATGAGAGCTTCTTCAGGAAGTGATTTTTTTTTCTTTTTTGAAATATAATTTGCACTAAGCAACTTCAACTTAGAAACAGTAGATTTTCCATTCTGGACATTATACTAATACCTATTTATGCTTTTTTTTTTGTTTTTTTCCCCTTTGATTTTATCTCTTTTTTTATTTTCCTTTTAAAAATACCATAAGTATTCATGCCTAAGTTACTTCAGAGCAGCTCTGGATACCATTAGATTTTGCTTTAGTAGAGTTTATGGTCCACAGACAGTATGTTTACTTTTATTCTATTTATTATCAGTTAAAATTGTGTGTTTGACACTTTCTTTCATTTACATGTATCAGGTTGTCCTTTGTTTTGGATTTTTTTTATGTTACCATCCATTTATCACAGGCCACTGTGGAATCTATAATGAGGGACAAGATGCCCAAAAAAGGTGGAAGGTGGTGGTTTTCATGGCGAGGGAGGAACAGCACTATTAAAGAGGTAAGTTCAAGAAGCAAGCAGAGTTTCCTTCCTGTTGCAGTGGGAGAGTTGGATACCTCCATATCCATCCCTCAGTACTTTGCTTCTGAGAGTAACTCAGTGGTCAGTTTGGCTGAGGATATGCACACTGAAAGATGTTTAAACGGGGTCTAAAGTCTGACTTCTTTTCACTTAAGACAGCTTTTGATCAGACCCTACCCAAAGTATTTGCCTGCAGTGTTTTGGTTTTGCATTTATTTTCACTGTGCAAACCTGAGGCAGTATTATCTAATGGATTAAATCTGTGTTTGAGAACCTTGGATTGAAGAGCCACTAATTTCATGTTTTGTGTAGGTTACCTACCTTTCTGCAGCTTTCTTTTGACATTTGAAGAACAGATGTATTTATGAGTAGTATGAGCTGCAAAATTCAGCTCACCTAAGAAGTAAAACTGACTATATATTAGTTGTAAAATCTTTTAAAATTTCTTTTCTGAGCATTAAAAGTTTGTGGTAACAGTTTTAATGCCATGGCTGAACATTAAAGAACAGGGAAAAAACCCAAAACTTTATATGAAATATTGATCTTCTGTCTAGACATATTTAATCTTTAAAGTTAGCTAATAAAGCATCTTCGTATTAATTTATACTACTGAAGGATTAGTACTTGAGAGAAGAGAAAATGACTTGTAATACATTTTATGGTTGTGCCTCAGTCGGTGAACTTGTTTTTAGCCTTGCATGAAGTAACCGTTGCACTGATCTGTGGGTGTGGGCTTCAGGGCCTGAGACTTGACTTTTTACAGTTTGTTGGAGTTTTGAGGATTTTTCTCTGAGTGGAAGTATTTGGTTATCTCTTGAGCTATAGCAGCCATAAACGGGAAGTGGAAGTGTTACTGTTCTTTGCCTGCCTCATAAAATCATTCACTGTTTAAAAATACTGTTGTGGGATGAAATTGATAGAGCTTAGCATCTACTTGAGGTAAAAGCTGTTTGGAAAGTTTTATTGGATTAAAGATTCTAATGGTTCTATGAAAGGTGATTATATTGTTTTTCCTGATCCACCTTTGCTTTTCCCTGTGAAATCTAGCTATTTAAGGTGCTTGAACTGTGTAGTTGCAGGCTTGATCCCAGAACTTCAACAGTACAAGATGTGAAATCTGGTATTTCACAGAATCACAAAATCACTAGGTTGGAAAAGACCTTTGAGATCATCGAGCCCAACCGTACCTGTCCTCTACTAAACCATATCCCTGAGCACCTCATCTACCCATCTTTTAAACACATCCAGGGTTGGTGACTCAACCACTTCCCTGGGCAGCCTGTTCGTGACAGATAACCCTTTCAGTGAAAAATTTTTTCCTAATGTCTAAAATATGTATTTCTGTATTTCTGGATGTACTTCTGTACTACATCCATGCAAAACTAAATATTAATTATTCTTCTGAGTTTTACATTTGCAAATTTTAGTTCTTTGTGCAGCCTTTATTCTTTAAGAAAACCACGGTTATACTTTTTCTACAAGCAAAGGAAACAAACATGCCGTTGATTTTTACCAAGTCTGTAGAAGGCAGAATTTGGTTTTCAAGTCTTTTTCTAGAAACACTTGTTCTCTGCCCAAGAAAAGATATGCAGCTGCTTACTAATACTTGTATTTTTACAGGAAACCAAGCCAGAGCAAGGTATGAGTGCGAGTGGTCTTACAGGAGAAGACTCTTCACACCTGAGCATGGCAAATAGGTACAACAAAACTATCTGTAGCTGAAATGAGCAGGAGTTACCATTTAAAAATCAAAGCAAGCTACCTCTTATATTTGAAAAAAGAAGCCCTGGGTCAGTGAAACGTGTTTAATTTGTTGTTCATTGTATCAAATAACCGTGGATACAAGGGCTGTACCCATGGCAGGGTTGCAGACCTTGCGAGTACACTCGCATTGCTGTGGTTTGGCTGGCAGCTCTGTGACACACATTCCAGCCCCTTGAAAATAAACAGTAATTGGAGCAGTTCTCTGAACCTATATGTATCTCCCTGGGGTTTTCAAGGAACGTCATAGATGACCCCATGCTGTTATCAGATCTTAGTTGCTAAAATTTCTGATTTATTTGTATTTATGGCCTGACAAATTTCTGTTCCTGCATTTTTGAAGGAACTTCAGGGATCTAAGACTTTCCAGAGCTTTTTTCGCAGGCACTAGTCATGGTTTTATATTATTTCTTTGAAGGATTGCAGAAGTCTCTTCCCATTTGTGCTCCAAACAGTATGGCGAGAATCTCTCCTTCAGGAGAGTTCCATGAGCTTTAATGCAGTTTGGAGGCATGAGTTATCCAGGGACAGCCCTCCTACCTTGTGCCTTTCCTGGACATAGAGATCTTACTGTAAGGAGAGCCCATCTGTGCCCTGGCCTCACTTAGATCTGAAGGGGCCACTCATTAAGTTCAAGGATCACCTTTATGAAACCAGAAGGCATTAGCTGTCATTCTTTCTGGAGGTCAGCAGTTGCAGTGCCACAAATGTGCTGGAAGGAGGGTTCTTCAGTCAGTCAGAGACTAGCTGTTCTCTTGGTTGGCTCTTTTGAGTTGTGAGAGCCACAGAATAAATCAGAAAGGATGATTTTCCTTTTAAGGATGACAAGTGACATTTAGGTCTGTTTTCTTACACGGTTGTTTAAAGATAAGCTTTAAAGTGGGATTAAGAGTTCAAGCAGACTGGGTTCTGTAATTGGCATTCTTTGTTTAAATTTTAACTGACCTTAGAAATCTGTCATTAAGAATTTATTGCTTACAAACAAAATGCACAAGTGAGATGTTGAGTAAAGCTTTAGAGATCTGATGTTACAAAAGATAAGATAGGCTTTTAAATGTTGCCAGTCATGATGTAGTACCTTGATACTGGGTCAAGACTTTCTAACATCAAGCAACATCCAGGTGTGATCGAAATAAGACGTCAAGTGCTTATTGCTTTAAAGGTGAGATTTGTAGGATCTGACAGGACATTCTACCTTCCACCTAAAGTGATAGATTTGGTTACTGTAGGAAAACTTTCTTTCTGAAGAAAAATATCCTTAATGCATTTCTGAAAAATGGTAACAGAAAGAAAATAAATTCTACTGAGGAGCATTTAAACAGAATTGTGTAAAGGTGCTCAGGTTATTTATATGACTCTACATTATCATAGCCTGAACGGGGTAATCCTGAAAATCCCGGAAAAGAATAATCCTATGATCTAAAGGTGCTCATTGAAAGAGAAGAGGGAGCTATTTATAATAGTAAAATTTCCATCACCTGGATTTTTTTAATTGCTAAATTTTTTTGGGGAGGAGAGAAGGGGGGTGAGGGTGGGGGGAGAGAAAGCCAGCATAACAAATGCTTCTTTTTTCCTGAGAACTGAGGAATTTTTGTAGTTACAGTTTCTAATGGGTATTACTTTTTACTGCTATGAGATTTTGGAGTCAATACGGCACATTATTTTATATCTATTAAATTTAAGTAATGAAAACTAGCTTACAGACAAATAAATGTCTAGACCAGTCCAAGTCTGAATAATGGGGAACATGCGTGAATGAAAATTCGCAATTCATTGATATATTTAAAGCCACGATGTGAACGACCTCCTGTGAGACAGCATTTAGGAGCAGAGAATCAATGACTTACTTGGTGACTCACTGTTAATGCATTTTTAATGGATACTGAGATGCATTTACTGACATAATAACATCATTATCTGTATGTGCAATGTTCCAGAATAAAAGATGAGTCTTCTTCAAGCGATGAAGACCCTAGAGCTGCCAAACAAAACCTCGGGTCATTACAAACCAACTCAAGTCATCAGTCATTATTGTCTGGAATCAGTTACAAAAAAACGCTTCGACTCACTTCTGACCAGCTTGTGAGTTAATTTTACGTCCTTGTCCTGAAATGTTGTTTCTAGTGCAACGTGAACAATGGTGTTATTCTGGCTTGCAAAGCTTAATTAGCTCTTACATCTTGCATTTGATTCTCTCAATATATTTAAAAAAAAATTAATGTTTTCTCTTTGTAGTATCAAGCATGAATGTTTTACCTTGCAGCAAGTGCTGGGGTTCAGAGACTGGGACACATGGGATCCCATTTAGAAAAATATCAAAATTAAGTTCCAGAGTATTTAGGTGTTATTATGTATAATGTGTGTATGTTAGCCCACAGGCCTCTCTTGTCTTTTTTCCTTTTTTCCTCCTTTCCTTTCCCCTCATTCATAGGCAGACAGTCACATTTTACATAAATATGGTTTTCTGGTTTTAACTTCTGAAAGAGCTGCATGTGAATTTAGTATGAGGCAAGGCTATTAATTTCTTTGGAGCCAATTCTCTTCCTCTGTCACAGAGGTGTTTTGACTAATGGTGACAAAACTACTGCAGTTTTCTGTTCTGTGCATTCCAATTTGATCTGGAAAAATGGGCTACTTTAGGGAAATACTTTTTGTCGTCTTATCTACAGTCAATTAATTTTCTGAAGAAAACCCACACAAGGCGTATAGAATTAAACAGCCAATCACTCACTGCCTGAATAGTTTGAGAGAAATGTAGACTTTCCCCCAAAAAACAGATGGGATGTGTTGGCAATTTTCTATAGCAATCAGAAAGCAAAGGTTACACAAATACATTGATACTTTTCAAATTCAGAAACCTCGGAGAAATTAGCTGAAGCTAAAACTACTTTTAGATTGGTTTCTTGATGAAACAGTGAATGAGACTCATCACATACCCATCAGCTGTTTTGTGTCCCCAACTACTTTTCAGTTTTTAACTAATTGAAAAACTGCAGTGACATACAAGTAAAAAAAAAAAAAAGGCACTTAAAGTATTAAACTCGTGCAGACTTTATGAAAGCAGTTAGGTCCACAAATAGAATTAAATCAGAAGTCTCTTGCCCAGCGTGTCACTAAGTGACACAGGAGACAGTGGGAGCAAAGGGCAGGGAAGTGGAAAAGTTAAGTAAATTTGGCAGAGACTGAGGGGTAGTAGGTCATATGGTATGAGAAGTGGGTTATTAGCAGAGGGAGATGTAATACCATACAACACTAATCCCCATATAAACACTTTTATTTAGATCTCACAGAACTCCCTGTTACTCATACTTCTCTCTGCATAGGTATTCTACAGAGAATGAAAAACCCTCACAGACAGCTCCTATTCCACAATTTGTTACTGTTTATGTGAACTTTGGGGGATTATATTTCTTTTTTTACCTCTCTGACCATGAACAGATTTAATATTTTTATTTGATTTTTGTTCTACTTTATAAATCAACGCCTAATGTACACCACACAGGGCAAACCTCTGCTATCATTGTTTAGACAATAGCTCTGCTGAAAGCAGGAAGATTTGGTGTGACCGAGGCAGTGATCATCAGTGGCTTTGTGCTTGCACTGTGTGTGTTTCGCATGCTCGATTGATTATCTCACTGATAATGTCTTGCAGAAAAGCTTAAAGCTCAAAAACGGCCCCAATGATGTGACCTTTAGTGTGACAACACAGTATCAAGGCACTTGCCGCTGTGAAGGCACGATTTACCTATGGAATTGGGATGATAAAGTTATTATTTCTGACATTGATGGAACAATCACGCGGTGAGTTCATGAACAGGGAGAGGCTTTGTCTACCAAGGCAAGTTGTCCTCTGCAACTAAGGGAAAAAGTAATTTACAGGGAATTTTGGGTCACATTATCATCATACTCTAGTGTTTTGGAGGGGATAGCGTGTGTCTTTGAAAGCCAAATAAGAAAGAAACAGTGCCATAATCATTAGCTGAATTCTTAATTTAATAAAGACATACGCCATATGGGCCCATTATTTGTCACTTACTGTTGTTTAATGATAGTATTTACAGTAGTATTGGAAGAATACTTCTGCAAATACCACGACCTTTTTTCTGCATCATGCTTATGAAATACACTGGCTACATTAAAAAGAAGAAATACGTGAATTCTGCTTTAAAAGGCATTACTGTGGCAGTCCACTGACAGGCATTGTTATTTACAAGACAAGAGTCCAAAATTAATGTCAGAATTAGAATTTGATAGAAAGTTTCAGATTAGTACTTTGGCAAACCCTGTGATTTTTGAGTGACCAGAGTGATTTACTCACTGATTTTTATCTGTTTAGTGTTGGGGAAACAATTGTGTATGGAGAAGAGAAAAACTTAATAAAAATATAAGCATTGTCTTTTGATCTTTTAAAAGTAAATTTAGTTATATCTAATTGGAATAAAGAACAAGGAAAACTAATTTCCAAAAGAAACCTTGAGAGAATTAAAATACTTGATTCAAACTGAAACTCTTTTCTTACCAGAGATTTATTAATTATAAGGCAAACTGTTTTTTGGGGGTGCCAACATAAGTTGATACCCATCCCTGCTTTATTTTCTTAAGTTTCAATAAAGTAAATAGGATCTATTCTCTCTGCCATTGGGCTTACCAGAGTTACTGCATCGTTTCACCTTACAATACTTTGGCAAATCCTTCCTAAGCCACTGCCCAATGTTTTCATCTCAAAGATGCAAGATATTCAGGGTGTGGATTTCTTTCTGTGTATCTGTATAATGCTTAGTCAAGTGAGGTGCTCCTGTGTTTGAATATTTAGGTGGTGTTACAGTGTAAATAATTTTCTCTACTATGTAGCAGGAAATACATTGAGACCAGTATAACTGTTTCATGATACTTTGTGTGTGACCGACTGCCAGCTTTATGTGGAGAAGTTAGTTTGAATTAAGCTTGAATGTGACTTATGTTTGCAATTTCCCTTAAACTTCCCTTATGGGTAGATTTGTTTTATTTAGAAAATTTTTAATGTAAACCTCAAAAAGTATGCTTAGTGCTGGCCAGCTTACTACACAGGTCTGATTCATAGCCTCTGTGCTGTAACTTCCATGTTACCTTAGGGGTCATGAGCTTATCCATGAAGACAGGTCCTGGGGCACAAGACTAATTGAAACAATATGTCCAAGGATGGACAAGTCAGTCTGTCTCAAAAGAAACAGGAATAAAATCCTCCTTTTCTGATCACAATCAGTACCTTACAGAAAACTTTGTTTTACTTTGCTGCTAGCCAACTAAGTTAGTGGGATTTGTATTAGCCTCAACTGTTATTACAAGTACCGGTTTTTTCTCAGTTCAATTATATTGTTTTTCTTTTATTCAGGTCAGATACTTTAGGTCACATTTTGCCAACTCTTGGCAAAGACTGGACACACCAAGGGATTGCAAAGTTGTACCATAAAGTGAGCCAGTGAGTATTCAGTAAATCTGCTAGTGCATCTGTGGCTTGTTTGTATTTATACATTTGCACATAAAAACTACTAGGCTTCTCTTCATATCTAAGGCTGACAAATTCATCAGTATCTCATCACTTCAGTTATGCTTTCCCAGTGTGAACATCTGTGATAGATAGCCAGAGCAAAACCTACTTTGTTGTATCAAAAGCAAAAGCCTCTTACCAACAGCTAGTGATTGCTCTTCCAACTGTCCTAATACAGATAGCTACAGCTAGTTCCAAAAACTGCAGTAATTTGAATGACTCGTGCTGTTGCAGCAAATGGAACTTTTTTGCCAGTGGAGTTGCAGCAGCATTAAGTCAGAAGATGCTAATACACCTTCTCTGCTCTCCTTGTTGAGGAGATGGTGAAAAGCATAAGGAATTTTTAGCCCAGGGTGGTTGCTGTAGGTAAAGAAGTTGTTGCCAAACTTGACTTGCTTGGATACATGCAGGTATGGCATCTGAAACACATGGGATGAATCTGTTTGGGGGAGTTCTCTCTCTTTCCAGTGTGTAGAAAGTGAGTTCAGTGAAACACGTTAGTCTTGAGCTGTCTAAACATTAGGCTTCTTAGCCAAGCAAGATAAATCTCACCCTTAAAGCACAGCACAATGTCTCATGTTGCACAGAAGTGGATTCATTTCCGATACTCACTACTATTTATTTGTTTTATAAGTAGTGATGAGCTTCAAAGGCATAGATCACGATCCTTGCTCCTGATGACGATGAAATTTATTTTGTTATTTCTGTATATAAATATTTGTTGTTATTCCATTGTTGAATTCAGAAGTTAGGAATGATCAGTCTTAAAAATTTTTGTTCATTTTGAGGGTAGGTGATAAAGATTGCTTGAAGTTCAATTTAAAGACATTGAAAAGTCAGTAAGACTTGTGCTGTGAAGAGCCTGGGAAACAGGCTTTTACCTGGCAACACCAGTGTGAGATGTTATAATTATAGCTCAGTAATTGACCTACACCGGTGCCTGTTGGTCCACAGCAATAAATACTTTCTGTGCCACTGTGGGTGGAAGGACCTGGATTCATCATCTTTACTTGTGGTTTGTAGACTTTGTGTAATCTGTGAAAGGAAGACAGGCGTCTTCAAAACGTAGCTCATTATACCTGAGATCTAACGAAGTTTTAGAAGAACTATTTTTGCCATTAGCTATTGAAGAAATATTGGGCAATGATAGATCAGCTGTGCTTTAGGTCAGTTAATGTCATTAACAGGGAGAATATTCTGGTACGACCTAGAAGAATGTATTAAAAAAAATGGATATTTCCACTGGTGAATATAAACAGGAGAAAAACTATCAAGACTGTACGGACTTGCATGGGATGATGTGTGGGAATGCCTTTAGGTGAGTGAGGCTAGTGTACAAGTACAGGTGTATGTTTGAGTCCCGGGTGTATTTCGCACTGTGTACACTGTGCCATTGTGTACACTGGAGGATCAAAGGCAGAGTACGGCGAGTTTTGTGACCAGCAAATGATAGAAAAAAGAAAATGAGGAGAAAAATTGACTGATGTCTGAACGGGATCAGATAAAGTATCTGATTTTAACATATCAGATCCTTTACAAGGAGGATTACTGATTGCTGTCTGTTGAGCTTGAGATTTCTGTTTGACACAGAAAATACAAATTTTCTTTTATTACATTGAATCCAACTGTTCTTATCCATTCAAATTACCATAAATGTTTGAAAAGCATCTGGTACACATCATGACTGGCCTCTTAGTTAATCTGATTTGTTCTGTGTACTAGGGTTATGCTAAGGTTCCTTTATTTCTTTTTGTTTTACACGGATTGTGAATTATAAATTATGGATGATGGAATCTAAATTATACCAGAGACACTTATCTGTGCTTTTATTCTGTATAGACAAACGTGGTCACAGAATAGACAGGACAGCCTGGGAATTCACAAGCTGAGCAGTCTTTAGTTCTGTGTGTAACCTCTGCATTGCATTTGGTGAAAATGTTAATTAATTTTTTTAATTGCAGTTGTTATTTCTATGCCTGCCAGCACTGTCAATTGTTAGGGCTTTGGTGATCATAAACATAGGGGAAAAAATAGATTTGAGTCATGTTGTTTTTCAAATTACCGAGATAATTATGTAGTGGCTAGATATTACAGCTGAACAGCATATAAATATTCAATAGTTAGATTTAATGGCCAGGCGTGCACTGAATATAGTATTTCTTTATAAGACTTGCAAAGCAAATTGCTATAAAGTTGAACTAACATCATTGGACTCTGTTCTGTTGTGAACAGAACCAAAGGTAACCTGTGACTTCTTCTGCCAGGATTTCAGTGTCAAGTCAAAGATTACTTCTCGTGCTGTGTTTTGAAGTTCAGATTTGCTCTGACTTGAAGGAATATGTTACTGCTGCAGATAGTCTAGTCGTTTTTTGCAGGGGCCCAAGAGGTAGGAGTACAACACTCCTAATACAGCAAAGGCTACTACAGCATTGTCTGCTTTATGCCAAGTGTTTGCCTCTTAGCAGATGTAATTTTGGTTAATTCTAAGGATTATGGTGCCACTATGCAAGGGCAGATAGAAATCCATAAGGAGTCATAAGCCATGAGAAGACCAGGGATAAATGAGCCCTCTTTATGTTTAAATCAATGACTGCAGTGGAGCTAGGCAGATTTTAATTATCGAAGGTTCTGGCATAAATGTTTTCATTCCATTTAAGTAAGTATAACTTAAACATATGTCTATTTAACAGTTATCATTTGATTCATGTAGAAATAAACCCACAAAATTATTAATGCCAATATACCAGCTTTATTTTTCAGTAACTTCTTTTATTTCTGTCCACAGAAACGGATATAAATTTTTGTATTGCTCAGCACGAGCTATTGGAATGGCAGGCATGACCAGAGGGTACTTGCACTGGGTGAACGAACGAGGGACTGTGCTGCCTCAAGGGCCGGTGCTGCTGAGTCCAAGCAGCTTATTCTCAGCTTTTCACAGGTACTGCAGTTCCACTTCTTAGGCAGAAAGAAACTCGGAGGTTGGTGGAGACTGAATTCTCAGCTGCTTTTTTTTTTTTAATAATTCATAATGTTTTTTCTTATCTATCAGTGCAAAATGTAATTGAAATTTTGTTAAAGAAAGACCGAAATTCAACAGATGGTCATGTTGCTTGGTTTATCTCTTAGGCATGTCTCAGTAAACATGTGTGCATTGTTTACCAATAGGTGCTGCCTGGTGACTTCATGTGTTTAACGTGATGTGTTAATATTTAGCTATGGGAACAATGTCAAGATTTTAATAACAATCACTCTTGCCTTCACCTGTGATTGGAATATTTTTTGTGGAAGAATATTACTTGGTGGGTTTTGGAGAAATTAATTTGAAAATGAAATGAATTTTTAATACTCCTGACTGTGCTGTGGTATTCTGTGTGGACGGTGGTGTTCTTTCTAGGTGTTCAACTGTAATAAGTGGGTAATAATAGCACAGATTATGAATATCATACATTCTTCCTAATTCAGTGAGACATGTCAAGTGATTACTGAAAATATTTTCAGCAGTTAAAAGCTGCTGTGACAGGATACATTTCATTAGAATTTTTAATGGCAGGTTGTTCAGATGTTCTGCTGATTGAGTGACATGCTACAGGCTGTCTTACCAGTCATGTTCTAAATATAAGAGACCATGGAAGTATCACAGCGCACTTCTTAGACTGATTACCCTTTCACTGCATTTATTATTTTACTGTTACCTTCCACTCCTCATATCTAGAAATACATTTAAAGCGATACTCTTTCTGGAATCTTATGTAGACTAAACAATGCCCATCTTTCAGTGTACACTGTGGTAACTGCTGTGATGTGTGGGCAATAAATTACTGTGTTGTTACCCACAGATTTAATTATTGTGGTTTTGAGAGCTCTGAGATCAGGTCTATGTGAGACTGAGGAAAGATGACTTTATTCCTCTTTTGCGTGTGCTCAGACATTGGTTTATACATGGAGCTGCTGTTCCAAAGGGCTGTAGTACTCTGATGAAGCTTCTGTACTGTTCACGTCTTCCTTGACATATGTGTTGGTGCTAGGATGTGGGATTCTGAGCTTCTTAAGCACTTTTGTGTCATGCTGGCATCTTCCCATGTTATGGGAACTCCAGACTCACCACCTGTTCAGTCTCCTTGCCAAGAGAAGCTGTTGTGGAAGGGCTTTTGCCCAGAGATGAGAACTCCTCTGTTCATTAATGACTTCTATATTCCATAAGGAGCAACTGAAGAGAAATAAAAGATTCCTTTATTCTTTAACTTTTGCTACTTAGCAGTGATGGAGGAACCTGACTGTAGAAGTGAGGTGTTCCTAGCACATACGGTAATTGCAATCCTTTTAAAAATAATAGTAATAAAAAAGCTACACACGTTGAAGGCTAATATAATCTATGAATCATTCTGCAGATCTCAGGAAGCAGTTTACTTGATGGCAATTTATGTCTCATAAGGCTTTATTTAGCAGCTACTCCCTGTAATCAACCATCCTTGCTCAATAGCCATCTTTACAACATAGGTTTCAAGAGAAATTCCCTTGTTTCAGAGATTTTATTTACTGTGCCCATTATGAAAGCTTGGGAATGCTATTTTGTCTTTGTGCATGCTGTGATTTCCAAACGAAGATTTATTGGAGAAGGTGGGGGGCTCTGTAGGAGTATCCAGCTAGGTGAAAATGTTGAATAAAGAAAGTAAAATGGTTTGTGTTGTATTTCATGTGTACTTACTTAGCCTCACTTTTTTATCATTTCAGGGAGGTGATAGAAAAGAAGCCAGAGAAATTTAAAGTTCAGTGTTTGACAGACATCAAAAATTTGTTTCACCCTAACACAGAACCCTTTTATGCTGCTTTTGGAAACAGACCTGCTGTAAGTAATAGCTGAATTTATTTCTATTGCAAAGAACAGAAAGGTTGCTGTTATTTCATGGTTCTGTTGCATTGTAACCTAGAAACTTGGAGTTAAGAGTATTTTACTAGGCCTTGCACAAACGAAAATACAAGGGTTTACATCAAAGATCTCACAATGTAGGATGCTGCTTCTCCATCTCTGCAAAGTAACTGTATTATATCTATGTAAATTAACAGTGAAACTTGTATGAAAACACTGATCTGGTTTTACTCCACACTCACACAGCATCAGTGAGATACCTGTGGACTGGAAGAAAGTCTTTCAGATTAATATTGGTGGCACTTAAGCTTCAAACTCTTAAGTACACTTAAAAGACCTTGGCTGCCCCATTGAAATCAGAAAGTTATACTTTGCAGGGAAAGGAATACGTTGTTTGATGTGGAGAGGGGAAGACCCATTCCCCAGCAGAAACATTGATGGGGAAATTATCAGTATAAACGTGGATGCTAGTCATTGCCAGTGTGAATATGGACATTCAGGGACGGGGCAGTTTAGATGCCTCGATGTTGGACAGAGGTGCCTGACAAGGTATTTCAGTACTGAAATCAGGGATGTTGTAGCTATGTTTGAGAGGATTCAGCATACCTTTCTGACAGGACTTTGATTCTAAATTTGTCTTGTATTTTTGTTAGGGTCACTGACATTCATGAGCAGCAACTTTTTCAACATCATCTTTTAGCAAATTACATTTTTAGAAGTGTTTTGTTGGAGAGGACAGGAGGTCCTCACGATCCAGTTGCTAAATTATACTGTTACATCATCACACAGCTTAATTTCCATTATCAAGGTTCTGAAACAACTTTTTTGTAACACTTTTGTGGTTTTTTTAATATGAGTGATGTCTACCTCTAGTTCAGTTTTTTTGAACTTTGGGGAAATAAAATAAGACCATTATTTTCATGCATACTTGAATAAAATTTCAAGTAAAGCAGGAAGTTGATGTCTCTAAAGGAATTACTGGTAACTCCCCTGATCTCTGCTGGAGTGCAGTCGTCAGGTGTGAGGTGTGCCACTGCCTTTGTGAAGATCAGGATCAGCACCTTCTCAATTTTCCACACTGCTTGTTTTGGTTTTTTGTTTGGCATTTTCCCCCCAGAACAAATTTGGTGAAATTTCAGCTCTCACAGATGTTACCGGTGTCGGTAGTGCATGGACTGCCAGGATGCTGAAATCTTGAAGTGACTGCTGTTGCTTCTATTCAGTTACTTAAGGTTTTTTGCAACAGTCTTCACAATATAAAGATTTTAAAAAAAAACCCAAAAAATTTTATTAACTTCCCAGTCTTTCACTACCTCAGCTTCTAAACCCATGATTTATATGAGTAAAATAGAAACTTGTTTTTGCTTGGATCTTCTGGGAGTTATTTTCAACTTTGCTTTTTGTCAAGCTTTTCTTCAGAACAGATCGAATAATATTCATTGCTTTCCTTAAAAATTTGAAATTCTCAGAAGACATCTTAATTCTTGCTTATAATTGTACTTCCCAGAGTTTCCATTACCTGCTGGGACTCACTGATGCTATTTTGGCAGATACTCCTTGCTTTCTCTTCTTTCCCCCTTGCTCTGACGTGATGTCAAATATATGGGTATGGCATAAACCTGAGCTCAGGAGGTAACAGATGTTTCCAGGAGTGTTAATTTAGGTGCAGTTGCTCTGACTTCCTTTCGTGACCTTGTGCTTACAAACTAATCACTGTTTTACATGTCAGTTATGTTTTAACCCCTGCACACGGCTGTGAGATACTGGGTACAACACACTCAGGAAATGAAATACTCTCTGAGAGAAAAATGAAGGTGTCGATGGTTCTACACCAAATATAATTAGTTTTTTATTGAATGTTATTTTTGTGCCAAGGGAAGTTACTGAAAAAATGAACGTGATTTTGATCAATAGTTTAAACTGAAGTGGCAAACTCCTTTCCTAGCTGCAAATTGTCTGGTTCACGAGCATTTTCTTACACTGATCTTGTTTGTAACTTCATGGAGAATTTCAGATACACAATAACTAGGTAAATTTAATACCAATACCATGCAAGTATGCTCTTCTGTGCAACGTGTTCTAGCAAGAATAGACATTATTGTGCAAAGGAAGAATCATGATTTTTCTTTTTTTTTCTTTTTTTTTTTTTCTTTTTCTCATTTGTTTAGGATGTTTATTCATACAAGCAGGTGGGGGTTTCTTTAAACAGAATATTTACAGTTAACCCCAAAGGAGAACTTATACAAGAGCATGCAAAGACCAACATCTCATCGTAAGTAATCTTGTATCCCTAACACCTACCTTACAGTCTAAATTAATTTTCTGTTCTAATTTATGACTCAAGTTTCCCAAAGATACTTTTGATTTTACTAATGAAAAATTGCTTAAATATTTCAAAGTGTAAAAAAGATTAGAATAAATATGGATTTTTCCACTTTCCTTCAGTTAAACTGACAAAAAGAAATTGTTTAGTATTTAGTTGACTATGTTCCATCTACTTTAGTAATGTAAAGGAATTATCAGTGTATGATGTAGTCTGCATAAAAATGACACAGCCCAGTTTCCTGAAGCAATCTGCCTTTTCATGGTCTTTTCAAAATACTGTTTTTGTGGAGCTCTTATCTGGAAGAGCCAGGAAACAACATCTGAAGATAGGACTGAGGGCTTCCAGTGAGATGCTTAGGCACTGTAGCACCTAGCACCAAATGGACATGGTAATGATAAGAGTGCCCTTAATTGAAGGGGAGCCATATGCCTATAAAATATGAATTGTCAATTGAGCAGGGAGCTGCTTGAACCTCACTGGACAGAAAAGGAGAAGCAAAATCAGGGGCTTGAGTATTTGAGCAGGTGATTTGGGCAGATAATGGCATGTGTTTCTTACTCTGTGAGTATCATTGCTTAGAATGAATGTATTTCTTATCTGAACTGTGAATCCTCTCTAGAAGTTAGGCACTAAAGTCGGGTTTGATTTTATTCATTTGAAGAGGATGAGTTGTGTCTGTGAGAGTAGCTTTAGTGCTGGGGACCCAGGAAAATTCAAAGTAAGATCTGAAGTGGTTCAGCATTCTTTTTATTTGTTTATTTTCCAGCTATGTCAGACTATGTGAAGTGGTAGATCACATTTTCCCTCTGCTGAAAAGAAGCCATTCTTCAGACTTCCCTTGTTCTGATACCTACAGTCAGTTCACCTACTGGAGAGAACCTCTACCACCTTTTGAAACTCAGGACGTACAGACAACCTCATCTTAACTGCATCTTCAGACTATTGGCCTCAGCTTAAAAATGTGTTAGCTTGTATTGAAAGGACCCGACTTGGCTTTTGCTGTTGACAGTTCAGCTGGAATCTGTGATGATATGAGCATTGTATTCTTTTGCTGTGAGCAAATGTAGAAATGCTTTTTCATACTAGTCACATTTCCAGATGACAAGAAGGAGTCTTGCTGGGAATAGGAGTTGCATTTCTAGCTCTTCATCCAGCTCCTCAAACTGCGCCATACAGTTTCATTGTTTAAGATCAAATAAAAGCGATGTTGGAGTTGCAGTTTAATGCCATAAAGGTAGTAAAGTGGTTCTGTATCTTTTCTGCATCACTGAAGTCATCTTTCATCTCATCAGAACCCCTGTGAGTAAGGGAGCTGCTGACAGTGCTCACCATTCCTGACAAGTCTGGTGACACAGGCAGGGGTTCCAATCCATATGTCAAAATTCCTTTCTCTGAAAGAGCAAATGATTCTTCCTCTTTCCCCTTGCTTGACCAACAACTGCTTGTTTAAATGTTAATTACTGGTCTGGATCCTCAGCTTTTGTAGGTCAGTGTAACCATCAAAGCTGATTGAGCTGTGTTGATTTAGTCCAGCCTGCTGCTTTGATGTGGTAACACTTTTCTGAGGAAATAAATTATGTGCAATAGAAAGTAAAGATGGTGGACAGATTCTGGCAGTCTTTCTCAATTTGAGAGGTACCATGCTTCAAGAATGGCTATTTGGATTCAGGTAAATGTGCCAGCGGAGGAAACAGGCCAGTGTGTGTAGGTAACTTCCCAAAGTTAATGATTTTCAGTAAAGACATCTTGCCCACCGAATGTGCAAGTTTCAAGGTTGTTACTGAGCCAAGAACACTGAGGAGTTTTTCAAAATGGAATAGTTTTATTTGAAACATTATTTTGGTGAAAATGTGAACTTTGATGCTTGTGAATGATGCATCTCAGGTTTTGCTGTATGGAGGTGGTTCTCTTTGCTTCACATCATAAAGAATGGATGCTTTTAGTGCAATTTACTCTTCTCCAAGATAATGAAATCACCTCTTTCATATTTTTTTCCTTATTTTTCCAGACACAGGCTGTAGATACTGTTTTTGCTACCTGCTTTTGACTGCCTTAAGACTTAACTGCTCGTGCTAAAAGCAATACTGCAGATCAGTTGATAATGTTTTCCAAATGGTCTGCCTTTGCACAGTGCAGTACTTCACTTAAAATGTAGGCATCCAGTGACTCTATGCCAAATGATCCTCAAATGTGCTTGTAGCTAGAAAAAAACCCTCTTCCCCCCCCCCCCGCCCCCTGCTTTTCAAATATATTTAAAAGTCTAATTGTTCTCTGAAACACTGAAAAGCATCATGGGATTCCATGTACATTGTATTTCAGTATGGTTAAAACAGTGGTTCACAAGCTGTGGTCTCCGCCAGCTTGTGATCTGTGAGGCTATGGTACATGCTTTGCAGCTGCTTTGTGGTGTTTTCAGTTACGAGTTTAATAATAGAAAGGCAGAGTGGTCCGGGAGAAATTTTAAGATGTGATTGTGGTCAGTTAGTACCCAGGAGTTTGGGAACAGCTGCTCTTATCACATTTGTTTTGTTTCAGCAAGCTCTGTTTTTGCAGTGATGGAAACATGGGATGGTAATTCTGTAGTAGGGGTTTTCTAACTCACAGAGCTGCAGATTGTATCTGGGATGTCAGGGGGCCAACTTAGGATTTCCCCGTGCCGTCAATAGTCATGAGCACACTTGCAGTCCTTACAGAGCTGCCGTGTGCAGTGGTGAGCCCTGCCTAAGTCTTCCTTTTCATGCCTTGCTGTGGGCAAGGTATGCGCCCACGTTGGAAATACCAGAATTAGACAAACACAAAGAGGAACAAATGTGTGTTTCACCACCCAGGGTGATTATGCTCTCTTGAAAGTTTAAAGAAAAGGCAAATATGTTTATACTTCTAGTTGGCAGAGATGTGGTATGGATTTTTTGAAAGACAATCGGTGGGGATCAGAGGTTGCCAAACTGATGTGGTTACATCTCTAAATATAGACACACTTTCCTTTAAGTGACTATTAATACCTGTCATTAATGATTGAACAAATGGATTCATCAACAAACTGCATCCTATTTTAGTTCAATTTTGATAAAGGGCTGCCTCAATCCATTTATTATGCAAAATAAACCCAAACTGGTTCTTCTCTTCACTAAGAGGCTGATGGGTTATGTTTTTTCTTAATCTTTTCCCAGCACTTAAGATCCCTTTTCCCAAAGGTATGCCACACGGTTGCTTTCACCAAAAAAGGCTGTCCCTGAAAGTTCTGCAGAATTAAAGCCTGTGATGTATTTATTTATGACTTAATAACTACCTAATCTGGGGTTTGTTGCTGTTAGTATTTCAACCCACATGACAGTGTTTATGAATGGTCATTTTAATTCCGTCAGATTTAGGCATAGGGCAGCACTGGAACCCTGAGGAGCAGCAGGACCTGACAGACCTGTGGCCCAGATTTTTTAAGGACGTGGTTAAGCAGGGTCACGGCTGACTTGCGCTGGTGTTGGCAGTCCGTTGCTCCAGGCAGGAGGTGGGACGGGTGACCTCCAGGGGTCCCTACGGACCAGCATTTCCTGACGAAGGTTCGCGCCTTGCTGCTGGCGGGCTGTGCTGTGGCTGAAGGCTGAAGTGCGTATGTGTGTTTATACAACTAATGTTTATCAAATCTGCTCCCAGAAAAGACAGCAAAAACACGTTGTTGACGCGCTAGAAACACCGCCATACTCTGCAGAGAGTGTAAGACATTTTGCCTTGGTAGCTGAGTGATTTTATACATAATATTTAAACTGTTTTGTTAGTTCATGTAGAAGAAAAAGGGATTGGTTAACAAATTTGTACTCTTTCTGTGAAAGAAAAAAACTCAACCTCGCTTGCGGTGTAACGCTGGTTTCTGTTACGGAAGGAATATTTGGCTAACATAAATGTGCAGACACATTAAATCACAGTATATTCTATTTATACAATACTCATAAACTAGAATATGCAGCAGTGAGGAGTGACTAATGTTTATTTTCTTGAAGCTGATGACCAGACGGTTCCAGCTGTGTCGTGCGAGGGGAGGAGGAATACTGTACTGGTTGCAATGCTCACGTTGAAGATAAAATGTTACTGCTGTAATGTGGGGAGGGAGGAGAAAGAGGGTGATGGGTAGTTTTTATTTGTAGATACGGATTATTATTTCAAAGCCTATTTATATACAGTATTTACTCTGTATATGTGTGTGCTACTGCAATGATGAAAATCATTTTAACACCTCATTTTGATCCACTGAATGCAACAAGGATAGAAATATATATTGTAATAAAGGCAAATACAATTTTTTTCTGACTCTTCTATTTTTCTGTATGGTTTGGTGGCGGCAGAGTGCTTTTGCAGAACTGCTGAAGCCCTGCCAAGTGTGGCTTTTGTAGCTCCAGTCTAAATTGCCTCATCAGGGCTACCCAGTGTAGCTTCCAGCACTTGCAGAATGTTTGCTGTCCTGCTCCAGCATTTGACCCAGGGCCTTTTCATGTGGAAAGAGTTCATTGCGGGAGGCAGGGCTGGATCTGGGCGCTGGCTGTTCTGGGGTGTGGGAACAGCACCTCAGAGCCAAGAGCAACCGGATGGGAACTGGAGCAAACTGGACCAGTCAGGAATCTTACCCCACCCCAGAATTTTATTTTTTAATCTTTCTTTCAATCCCAATGTGACTGAAGTAAGAACTATCTGTCTGTTTTGAATGGGAGTGTTGTCGTTCATGATGATGAGACCAGATAATTGTCTTTTTTATTTATATTTAATTTTCATTTTTCATTTTTCCCCCTCTGCCTCTTTGGCACTGGCCTTTCTTGATGTTGTACCTTTCCCTTCTGCCCCTCAGGACAGAGCCCAGGCTTGTGCCACTTGGGAGGGAAACAGAGATGTTTGGGGTTGATGAGGCTCTGCGGCACCTCAAGTTCCATGTTAAAAACAAGAGCAGCCATACTGGGGCAGCCAGCAGTCACTGCCGCTTCAAGCTTCTCTGCTTTCTGTATGTCTCTGGCTTGTACAAACATTTACACTGGAGCTCTGGAGACAGGCTTTGAAATGAAGGTGCCTTTTTAATTAAAAGTCAGAGAAACGGTGCTTTTGCATGAGCAAGTGAAACTTTCTGAGGACATACTCATTGCTCCTGGAATACCCCATTAACAAAAGAGGTAGAAAAGTCTGAGGGAGCAGATGTCCTGAGGAGGAGAGACCATAAATTTAGGATTTTTTTGTTGATGCCAAGGGAAAGGCATGGAGTATTCCTAGGATACTACGTTAACTTTTTCCTTGCAAGTGAATAGCTGTAATTCAGTATGCATTGGCGGTGCCATGACGTACCTTGGGATAGATGGTTGCAAGAGGCAGAAGGCTATGGTGCTACGTGCTAGTGACTAAAGGTATAACCCATGCAGCTTTCAAGTCTCCTGTGAATGCATTAAAAGGCAAAGGCCAGAGCTTGTTCTTGGTGTGCTGCTCTGGGGTTTTTTGGTGTGGGCTGTCGGGGTTTTTTTTCTTTTCATGAAAGTCCAGCAAGGTGTGGTGGTAAGGGGAGAACACCCACAGTGCCACAACCTCGGGTAGCTCTTTCACTTGCACTAAAATCCATCCCCCTGTTTTTTTTCTGTAGCATGTTGGCAATATGAACGGAACGGGCCAGTTGTGAATGAGAGACGGGAGCCTGGCTCTAAGGAAAACCCAGCAGTGGTGCAGACGAATTACAGTTGCTGGATGCTTTGGGGAATCTGTCCTCATTAAGACCTTTCCATCCACTGGGATGTGAGGGAGGGAAAAAAAAAGAAACCCAGGCAAAATGAGAAACGAGTTTTCTCCTAGGAGGAACTAGAGAAAGGGAACAAAACCAGAGCGAGTGGCCATAAAGCAGCTTCTAGTTTCAATCCCTGTGCTGGACCTAGGTGGTACTAGTTCAGGCACTGAAATCTGCCTTTGGACTCTTAAGCAGCCTTGCCTGAAATCCCCTGTGTCCGCATAGTGCAGAAGAGGTGAGAAGGCCAGTTTTGGCTTCCTTTGTCAAACAAGTGAGAGTAACACTGACCAAAAGGAAATCTATATCTAAGTGTCCAAGGGGCACGCTAATGGCAGGACAAAGTTGCAATTACAGTTCAATTTGAAGCTTAGATAAGGACTAGGGCTTCTTTATTTTCTTTGTGAACTTGGGAATCAAAGCTTGCACCTGCAGTATGTACACCTCAGTAGTACTACGCGTGCATCCTTTTAGTAAAGCCTGCTTTGGAAAATAAATACAGAGACAATTGATTGGCCTATTTAAACATGTTCTCAAGTCGCCCCTCCCTGCACCGAAATTTAATTTATGCACATTCTTAAGCACTTTGGTGGATCAGGCCAACGAACGCCACAGAAAGCGTGCGCTGGGCAGATACGGCTTCCAAGCTGAAGAATTGATCTGGCTTTTCTAATGGCTGCTCTCGGACCGGGTTTTTAGCCTCCAGCACTGTCAGGTGTTCTGCCTCCTGCCAGCGATCTATTTATTGATACAGGAAATCCATTTTGCCTTGCCTTGCTTTTAATGAGTTTTGCAAGCAAGTGGCCCCTTCCTGTGACTCATTCTGTGTTTTCTGAGCAGGAGATTGTGGTTTTAAGTTTCACGTTGGAAAGTAACCGCTGTGTCTGCTTTCCTTGTCTGCTGGAATCTCAACAAGAGGAATACATTTTGGAACAAAGAAATGTAAATGGAGTAGAACAGTTCACGTTTCTTAGCAGAATTGTATAAACATCCTTCTTTTCAGGACGGCTAAAACAGACTAGAGCAAAGTGAAAATAGGTCGGGTTTTGAAATAACAGCTTTATCTTAGAATGTTGCTGTTAACACAGGCAAAAAAAGACTTTTTTCCTGATACCTCAATGCGTGTCGGCCCTTTGATTTATAGCCAATAAATACAAAAAAAATCCCCCAAACAGTGGAGGCCTTTCTCTGATCTTACTGACACAAGGAGCAGCTCTGTCAGCATCCAGGCGCCTGTTCAGATGCACATGGCCGCAATTGCAACCTGAAGTGTGAACAGCCAGTCCTACAGATTTCCGGCTGATTCCCCATCCCTCTCATCCCTTTAGTGTAGCAGAGGCAACGAGGTAGGACATGTGGATCTATTTGTTTCTGAATTCTGCCAAAAATACGGTGGCGGAAGGAGAATCCTCTGCAGGCTTGGACCGTTAGCACCGAATACTTAGATTTACGTTAAAAGCAGCCATAAATACAGCAAACCCAATGACCAGGGCAGTTTCCATTCCCCATTGCTAGATACAACTATTTATATTTCAGGCTCAGTGGCTATGTCTGTACAGAAAAAACCAGGCCCAGCAAGGGCAGGGACTGATCTTTGCCCCCCTGGCTGACTGGCATGCTTTGGCGAGTGTCCAGCGCCTGCGTGCCTGCCTGCCAAGTCAGGGCATTCACTGGCCTCTGCTGACCCTCAGAGTGTGCCCAGGCACTGCTTGGAGAAACACTGGTTGGCCTGGCCAAGGACATGCTGGGAACCAGGCTATAGAATCGTAGAATGTGTTAAGTTGGAAGGGACCTTTAAAAGCCTCCTAGACCAACTCCCCCTGTGGGAAGCAGGGACACCTTTAACCAGATCAGGTTGCTCAGAGCTTTGGCAAGCCTGACCTTGAATATCTCCAGGGATGGGATGTCCACCTCTCTGGGCAACCTGTGCCAGTGTTTCACTACCCTCAGAGTGAAGAATCACAGAATCACACAGGATCACAGAATCGTAGGGGTTGGAAGGGACCTCCAGAGATCATTGAGTCCAACCCCCCTGCCAAAGCAGGGTCCCTAGGACAGATTGCACAGGTAGGTGTCCAGACAGGTCTTGAATATCTCCAGAGAAGGAGACTCCATAACCCCTGTGGGCAGCCTGTTCCATTTCTTCCTAATGTCTAATCTAAACCTACCCTGCCCTAGTTTGAACCCTTGCCCCTCATCCTATCACTACATGCCTGTGCAAACAGATATACATAGGATAGGTGACCGTGTGCCAGAGCCCAGGCTTGCGCCCTGCCAGTTTGCTGACATGTCCATGCTGTACCTGGGAAGAGCTGGGTCTGGGTCTTGGGTCTGGGCTGTATCTCCTTTTCCCATGTGTGTCCCATCCGGATGTATAATCAAATATTTGGACTTCCCCTTCTGGAAGCTCTGGGATGAGCCAAGCTCTTCCTGGGGTCTTGAGGACGTGCTTCAGTTCTGTAGTTCAGTCCAGTTTCAAGACAGGGCACTGTCTGGTCCTGAACTGCTTTCACCTCAGTCTAGTGCAAGCCCATGCAATATTAACGCCAGTTAGAGAGGCTGAGATCATGTCTGCAGTTCTGCAAAAAGGCCAGAAACATCTAAAAGCTCTGCTAACACAGGCTTGGAGACGAAGTGTGGATAGGGATGTGCAGAAAATAATACTTGAGAGCAAATAAGCACATTGAGGGAAGCAGAAAATCAACAGATCACGTTAAAAGTGTGACCTTTCAGTTACCCATCTCAACTGTCAAGTTCAAGCTGGCAGAGGCAATGATTGGAAGGAGAAACAGTGAAGCTCAGAAACCTAAGCAGCTTTAATGGGAAAGTACTGAGAGGAAAGGAAGAGGAAGACCCAGTCTTATCATATTTTCCTGTAAGGATGTGGAGATGTAAAAATGCAAGTGTAGTGTGTGAATGGAAATGACGTGAGAAATGTCTTTACTTCTCAAAGTCTGATGGGGTGGGGAGGCTGTTTTTTAGGGGAGGGGTGGTTTGTTTTCTGTCAGTAACAGGTTGCATTGAGATGCTGTGACTTAGGGAGCAGTTCAGCTGTTCACACCCATACTCTTTGCTCAACCCTGAGAGCCTGCACAAGTATTAACACCTCTCTGTAAGGCTCATTTCTTCCTTCTCTCTGGACTGCTCCTCTGCTTATATCACTGGTGTGGAATCACTTACATTTTTTCTTTTAACCTAGTAAATTCTTGTAAACCAAGGCTGTGGTTTCATAGGTGGCTCATCTGATTCACCTGTTCCTGACTACTGGAAAAAGTCGCGCTCCCTGTCTCCTCCTTTGCTCCTCCTGGTTCTCCACCCCACCCCCTCTGCCCTCCCAGGACAGTGCTGCTCTGTGTTAATGAGCTAAATGGGCTCAGAGGGAAGCAGGACTGTATGCTTTTGTCTATGTATACTACAAGTAATGGAATTGCAGGATCAAAACCACTGACTGGGAAGCAAAAACCTGGTTCCAGTTCAGGAGCAGGATCCAGCCTATACACTGACACAGACAGCTTGCGCTGGATCAGGTGAATCCTTCAAGATGCCTGGTGCCGCAGTTGTACTTGCACAAGATGGAGATGATGCCAGTTCCCCTGTCCCACGAATGCTGTGAGGACAAGGCACTAACACCTATGAGATGCTGCCTTATGAAACTGAGGGGTGGTGCAAGTAAGATATTTGAACCACCACCACCAACTTAGCTTCTGAACACCTGACAGTAAAGTTATGTCTTTGCTGGCCTATGCAAGAGAATGGAATGCTGTCTCTATTTAACATTCAGAAACAAAAGGTCTTGGTAGCCTCAGTAATTTCAGCTTCAATTTTCTGTGTCTGTTGTCAGGGTCCCAGGTACCGTGTCAGCCTTTGCTTTCTTTAGAGCAAGGATTGAGAGAAGCGGAAAGCTCAGGGCAGACACTAGCTGGTCAAATACAAAGCTCCTGTCCTTCAAACCCACAAAATGTCACTGCTTCGCTAATGCCTTCTGGTGCTGTGGTGGCCTCTAGGGTGCCTCATCATGATCCCTGCAATAAGAGATGCAGAGAGAACCACCTACCAGAAGAACACAGAAAATCGGTATTGCAAGTATAAGGCTAGTTGTGTTTCTTTGGAAATGGGCAGAGAGTTAGGGTGGTGCATAGAAACACCAAATTAGGGTTATTCATTGTATCAGAAAGTAATATATAGCAGGGCATCCTGGCTTCGGTGGGCTAAGTCCAAACAGGTAGGAGATCTACTCTGCATAATCTTTGTTTGCTTGCTGGTTATGTCCCAACCGATTTTGCAGTGCGAGTCTAAATCCTTCCAACCACACATCCAATTTGTAATTTCAGCCTGCATAATTTTCTCTCCGCTTGCTTACACCCACTGTCTCCTGGTTTACACAGGCCATCGCTGCTTTCTCGAGGAATTGCTGCATTGATTGATATGCGAAACAGGAAGGTAGGATGTTTTAATGTGGAACGGTATTTAGAGAGATGCAGCATCTGTGTCTAAAGTGAGAGATAGTTACAGGGTTAGACAAGTAGGCCATCAATTACAGCAGACTGAGGTTAGGACCATCTGGCTGTTTGAAACAACACCAGGTGTTAGCAGAAGCAAATTTCCTGTGTTGCAACATAGGAGGAGAGCAGCAGGCAAGAAGCCGCCCTCCGGAGTGAATCTCAGCCATGAAGGAAGCTGCTTCTCATTTCCTTTTTTAGTGCTGTCTTGTGGGAAAAAAAGAATTACTCAAAGAGGCTGACACACCTGCGTCGCCTGCTTGGTGCCTCCGGGGCTGCTCAGGGGTACGTTCTCAGCTGGAGATGGGCACCCCCTCCTACAAGAGGGCTGATCAGGACTGGTACCCATGCAGCCTGCTTGGCCAGCTCTTGGCTTTTGATCCCAGCTGCAGCTTGATCCTTGCTGGTAGACCTAAGCAATAACGTCCTGGTTTGTATACCCAGTATCCATGCTCCTCTTGAGGCCCTTCTTGCTGCCTGACCCTTGGTACAATGTGTCTCCACCAACTGAAGGAGAGACAGTCAAGGGTGGACTGGTTGCTGGAGGAGAGGGTTATTAAGAGGTGCAAAGAGATGATGGTCACCCACAGTCTGCTCAGCAGAGCTGCATGTGGTTGTAGCCACTCTCAGCCATCCAAGGCTACTGAGTCAGATTTTTAAATAGTTGTCATGGTGTATGCAAAAAATACCTCTGCAGTACCCATCTGTGTACAGTTAAATCTGAACAACCCTCCCATGCAGTTATGCTGCTTCAAATTTTCTCATGTATACTTGACAGGACTTCATTGTTGTTATGTACATTTAGAAGGGGAATAAGCCATAATGCTGAGATTCATCCAACAGAAAATTTGTACTGATACAGAGGTGTCAGGAAACGATCACATCTCCCACTACAGTTGCTCTTACCACACTAAACTGAAAGTACAGCTAAGACCTGACAGAGGCCCTGGCAAGAGGCCCTTCCCAAGGTGGTGGTTCCCAGCAAATCCCCAGCTCAGCAGTGCCCTTTCACAACAAGCAGCTGAGAGGTTAAAAAAATTAGGTAAACGCCATCTCAGTAACTGGCAGCGGAATCTGAGATCAGTTTTTCCCCGTTCCTATTTCTATCAGTGAGAAACAGCCCTCATGGGTTTATTTTAAACTTTAATTATTACACTCCAATTATCTGGTGACAGAGGGAAAAGCCTTTGATTTGGGTATAAATGCCAAACTTACACGAATTCCTCAATAAAACACTTCATTTAGGGAACACAGCAAAGGTTGCTAAGTGACAGTGATGCAGTTATGTATCACAGCAATGCCAAACCCCCATCGCCAAGAAGAAAATTAAATAGCTGGGGGCACTGGTATGTAGGCAGGGCGGGAGGCTAAAGGGCTACGGCTCATAAGCAAGCCTGTGCCTCTGTATTTTTAACTAACACTCTATGTATTTTTAACTAATGATAAATTCAGGCTGGTTTTCAGAAACTCTAAGCACTTACAACATCCACTGAATAACAGTGACGCTGCAGCGTCCAGGTCACTGCTCTCCAGGTGAAAGGGTGTTTGCTCCAGCTGGATTTGAAAACATCAGCTGTTATGCAAATCAGAGGGGCTCACACCATTCATTAAAATTCAGTAACTGGAGTGTTGACCCAGGGACAACATTTCTGAAATGCACAGGTAGAGTTTTGGCTAATCTGAATTTTCAAATGTTGCCTCTGAAGAGAGAGTGTTCCGTGGGGAATACTGCAGATAATCCAAGTGACAGGTGATAGGACAAGGGGAAATGGCACAAAGCTGTGCCAGGGCAGGTTCAGATTAAATATTAGGAAAAAATTCTTCACTGAATGAGTTGTCAGGACGTGGAACAGGCTGACGAGGGAGGTGGTGGAGTCACCATCCCTGGGTGTCTTTAAAAGATGGGTAGATGAGGTACTTAGGGATATGGTTTAGTAGAGGACAGGAACAGTTGGACTCGATGATCTTAAAGATCTTTTCCAACCTTGTGATTCTGTGATAATGTCAATAAACATTCCTGAAAATAATGCTGTGATTGCAATTCTTAGTTAACAACATTGTACATTTCCGGTAAGAGATGTGAGTACATAAGTCAAATAAAACCATTGCCCGTTTTCCATGGCAGGATAATAATTTTTATGTCCCTTTCTTAAAAAAATATTTTTTCCTCTGTGAATATTTCGTATTTTGTGCTTAGAGGTGAAAAAGTAGTATTTATTTTAATGGTAGGCTATACAAGCATATTGTGGTCCTTAACTCCTTAAAATGCTTTTTAAAGTTTTTATGTGATCATTTTTCAGGTGTGGGCTTGTTGGGTTTTTTTCCTGAAATCATTTTATATTGAAAGAAAATCTTACATGCAAAGCAAATGAAACTCCAGGTAAAAATGCGACAGAGTCGGTTTCACTGTTAAGTGGATATGTTAAACTAACACAGAAGCACAAAATTCAAAGATTTGGGCTAGAAAGAAAATATCCAGAAAATTGTACTGGCTGCATCTATCCAGGGCACTTGCTTTGGGGTTTTGGATGGATTGTTGCCTATCCAGTATTTCTCTTTTTGCATCTACCTCTCCCTCCTCCTTTCCTGGAGGCTTGTGCTTGCATTTCAGGCTGTGTTGTGCTTGCATTTCAGACTGTGCTGTCTCTCTAAGTGTTTTATTCTTACCTTCCATAAAAGCTGCCAGCTCTGCCTGCCAGTGTCCAGAGCTGTTTCTGCCTCAGACGGACCATGAGTCTGGGCCTGATCCTGCCTATGTGTGCACAGGCTTCTCGGCTGTCAGGAGGCTGTCAGGTTGTGGCAGGAACACAGTGATAGATGCTCGTGGCACTCGGGCTGCATGCAGAGATTTCACCAGGACTGACTGTTTATCCTGGTCTTCAGGAGAGCAGACTTTTGCCTCTTCAGGGACCTGCTTGGCAAAGTACCTAGGGACAAAGGCCTGGAGGGAAGAGAGGCCCAAGATATCTGGCTAGTATCCAAGGATCACCTCCTCCAGGCTCAGGAGCAATGCATCCCAACAAAGAGGATGTCAGACAAAAATCCCCAGAGGCCTGCATGGATGAAGGAGGAGCTCCTAGGCAAACTCAAAGACAAAAAGGAAGCCTACAGAGGGTGGAAGCAAGGGCAGGTATCCTGAGAGGAATGCAGAGAAACTGAGGAGCCAGGGGTCAGGTTAAGAAAGTTAAAGCCTTGACAGAATTAGATCTGGCCAGGAACATCAAGGACAAGAAGAAAAATTCCTATAAATATGTCATTGATAAAAGGAAGATGAGGGAAAATGTGGGCCTCCTCCAGAACAAAACAGGAGACCTCGTTACTCAGGATATGGACAAGGATGAGGTACTCAATGAAATTTTTGCTTCAGTCTTTACCAGCAAGGGCTCTAGTCATACTGCCCAGGTCAGAGAAGGCAAAAGAGGGACTGGGAGAAGGAAGACCTGGGGAACTACAGGCCAGTCAGTTTCACCTCTGTGCCTAGCAATATCATGGAGCAGATTCTCCTAGAAACTCTGCTAAGCCACATGGAAAATAAGGACTTTACTGGTGACAGCCAACATGGGCAAATCATGCCTCACAAATTTGGTGTCCTTCTGTGATGAAGTTACAGCATTGGTGGTTAAGGGAAGAGTGACTGACATCATCTACCTGGACTTGTGCAAAGCATTTGACACTGTCCTGTATGACATCGTTGTCTCTAAACTGGAGAGGTGTGGATTTGAGAGAGGGACCTCTCTCAAATCACACTCAGCGTGTGGATAAGGAATTGGCTGGATGGTCACATTTAAAGAGTTGTGATCAATGGCTTAATATCCAGGTGGAGACTAGGGATGAGTGGCATTCCTCAGGGGTCAGTACCAGGACCAGCACTGTTTAACATCTTTGTTGGAGACACAAACTGTGGAATTGAGTGTACCCTCAGCAAGTTTACTGATGACATAAAGATGTGTGGTGTGGTTGACATGCTGGAGGGAAGGAATGCTATCCAGAGAGGCATGGACAGCCTTGAGAATTGGGCCTGTGCAAACTTCATAAAGTTCAACAAGGCCAAGAACAAGCTCCTGCACATGTGTTGGGGCAATCCCAAGCACAACTACAGTCTGGGAGGAGAATGTGTTGAGATCAGCCCTGAGGAGAGGGACTTGGGAGTGTTGATTGATGAAAAGCTCAACCTGAGACGGCAATGCATGCTTGCAGGTGGAAAGCCAAGTGTGTCCTGGGCTGCAACAAAAAAAGTGTGACTGGCAGGTCAGGGGAGGTAATTCTGCCCCTCTACTCTGGTTAGACCTCACTTGGAGAACTGCATCCAGCTCTGGGGTCACCACCACAAGAAAGACATGGAGCTGTTGGAGCAAGTACAGAAGAAGGCCATGAAGATAATCAGGGTGCTGAAGCACCTCTGCTGTGAAGACAGGCTGAGAAAGTTGGGCTTGTTCATCCTGGAGAATAAAAGGTTATGAGGAGACCATACTGCAGCCTTCCAGTACCTGAAGGGACCTACAGGAAAGCTGTAGAGGGGCTGTTTGTCAGGGAGTGTAGTGATAGGACAAGGAGTGATGGGTTTACACTAAAAGAGGGTGGATTTATATTAAACATTACAAAAAAAATTCATTACTATAAGGGAGGAAGAGGTTGCTCAGAGAAGCTGTGTCTGCCCCCTCCCTGGCAGTGCCCAAGGCCAGGCTGGATGGGGCTTTGGGCACCCTGGGCTAGTGGAGGGTGTCCCTGCCCATGGCAGGGGGTGGGAACTAGATGGGCTTTGAGGTCTCTTCCAACCCAAAACAGTCTGTGATTAACCTTTTGAAAACTGCTGAAGCTGACACACCCAAATCAACCCTCATCCTGCCTAGAACAGGAATCAGTCTTAGCTAGGAGCAACGATGCAATGGGCTTGTGCAGAAAAGCTGTATGGCATCACTCACGAAAATGCTTACAAAGGTACTTATGCAGTGACCTTTATAAGGCCCTCATATAGGACCCAGATGACCTGCTCCTTTTACAGCTCTCATCTGGCTTTGTGCATACTTTTATCCCTGTGTAAAAGCATACAGGAAACTTGGCCCCAGACAGCAAAAACGTGGTTAGAATAGTAGAGCTCAGTGTACCTTAGACTCAGTATGAGGCTTATCTAAGCCATAATGTGATGGATTTGGCATAGGCCTGCTGCACTGGATGGAATGTGGTCCTACTCAGGCAATAACCATGCATTTGGCTTTTCTGCTTCAGAGCCCCAGCACAGGTGGTTGCTGGCTGTGCAAGGTAGAAACTGTTGAATTTGAGAAAGCTAGACCCATCTGCAAATGGCTCCTCCACTTGATCAGGTTCATGCAGGCATGTAGCAGCTCACATAGCAGCTGGTAGCTCCATGGTAAAACAAGCCTGGCCAGCAGGAACGTGCTGCAGGCACATCCTGAATGAACCTGCTCCTGCAGCCAGACCATTGGTGCCCCCCAAAAGTACCCCAAATAGTTAAATACCCCAGGCTGAGAGGGGTGCAAAGGATGATTTTGGCCCCTTGACTGTCACTTTCTGGGGCTTACGGGCCTAGGGGTTGTTTCGGGTACAGCCTTGGGCACATGCCCAAACTGCCACTCTGCAGGAAGCCCTAGGAGATGCTGTCAACCCATGGACTTCTTCCTGACTTTTTGCTCTGGAGGATGGGGTAGAAAACCTGTTCCTGGGTTCTGCAATACAAGCTCCTTCTCTTTGGCTTGGTAGGAGAAACCAAAAGAAAACAGAGTTAAAAAATAATGCCACAACTGTCTTTCATCTGACTGAGAAATGCATTCTCAGGGATAATATGTAAGAAAGGATTTTTTTCCTGCTTGAAATTTCCCATTGTCTTCTAAGGAGCTAATACTTTGGTGAACATTTTGTTTAGCCAGATTCTTTTGCTATGATGGCCTGTCTACACTGACTAAATTCTTACACTAATGGCTCCATGATGCTGCATTTAAAGATTTTAATACATTTATAGCTCACTGATAAAAAAAAAAAAAAGCAGTGGCTGTATAAAAGCCAGGTATTAGCTATTATTAAATAAAAATAATTTACAGCTTACCACAGTCGCAATGAATGAGATTGACTCACTCATGGGCTTTAGGACATTTTTTTTTCTAGTTTTTGTTTTATGAGACTGTACATGAAGGACGTTAGCTCAGTTGGAGATTTTCTCTTTTACTCTATGCCAAGGTTTTCAGAAGTGACTAATGACTTTGGGTGCCTAACTGGAAACATTGTAATAACGCCTGAATTTCAGAATGGCTGAGCACCCATCATCTGAAATTTAAGTCCTTTTATGGTCGTTTAAATTCAGCTCTCAAGACTGAGATCCTCTAATTCATCAGTAACTCTTGAAAAGCTTGGAAGTTATGGAAATATATTAAAAACTTTAACATGCAATTTCCCCTTAAAAGCCTCCCCATACCCAATTTTCCATGTCCCAACATGTGTGGAATTAGGGAGCGGGGGGGGGGGGGATTTTTTTTTTAAAAGGCAATTATTGAACGCGATATGCTTTGATTTTATGATAAAGAAAACATTGTGTTCATTTCCTTACTACAGTGTGGTGGCCCTGCTGTTCTGATTAACTGTAATATCCATAGCCTTGTTTTTGAAGAGCGTTGTGTCAGGTTTCTAGATCCTCAGCACAGCTCAGTGAAGCGATTGTGGGAATTCAGCCTTTGTTTTGGAAAGGTACACGACTCTTTTGTCTTTATATAGGGAGGAAGGATTCGCAGGAACATAGGGAGCACAAAAAACTTGGGGTACCTGGGAATAAAAGCTCAGGGCAAGCTGACAACACTCTTTATTTCTCAGACTTGCCGGTGCCGTGCTGCCAGTCCAGTTACCTGGGGGATAAACACGACCTTTGACTGGCATTACCTTTGCAGGCACCGAGTCCGATCTTTGATACCCACTGGTGCAAACTACCACTGGTTAAATTATGCCATTTGACACCGGGTGGGCTTAGCATTTCATTGCTCACTGGGAGGTGAAACCTTCCCTCAGATAACTGGCGAGCTCTGGCTGATTATCTCATAAAAATCAGCTCTTGCATCAGGCGCAGAATAGGAGGAAGTTGGTCTCTTAAATGAATTGTCACTGGAAGCTTTTACTCTGTCTAGCCGGGCTGTTACCCACAGCTTAGATTAGATCTGATCTTTTTATGCTTCCCTACAGGTTTGTTTTGATTGTCTCCCCATTTTCCAATAAACACTGTAAGAGACCACTGGGCAATTACTGAGGAAGTCCCTGGGAACTGTTCCCAGCAAGTCTGATCTGAGGCATGCAGGGTATAAGGCACTTGCACAGGACCACATGCTCCCAGATACATGGGGCACATGGATGGCTGTTCCCAGAAATGGGTGCCAAGAAGCAATCCAGCAAGGGGCATGGGAACAGCCTGGTGACCACTGCCAACGGCAGCTGTGGAAGGCTGAGGGCTGCAGCTGGACTCTGAGAAATGAAGCAGTGTGTTTGGTTTTGAAATGTGAAACACAAATGCTTGTCTAAACCACACTGGACATCACTTGAGCACCCGGTTTTAAGACAACAATACTACACAGAGGTGCTGTGACTCTTTTATCTCTGCCTGACTGATCATTTTGTCACCTGAATGGCCCTGAAAATCTAGCTCCAGGCAAGGACAGAAGAGTAACTTTATCTTGACACCTTCTACTCTCTTTCTATTAAAGGGTTGTAGCATGTATTATTTGCTCAGTTTCCCCACATCCTACCTCCCTGAGCCTGTACAGGCTTCTTACCATCCCAGTCTCTGTCTTCATATTACTTCACTGTGTCCTCTTCCTGGCATTAACCACGTTACCCACCGGCGCTGTGGATGACAGTGAAGCCATCAGCTCCCTGCACCTTTTATTTGAACTGTTTATTTTATTTCTTCTTGTTCAGATGAGCCTATTGAGTCTGAAATACTGAAATCCAGCAAAACACATAGGATGTCCCTAGTGTGCAATTTCAGCCATGGACAGGATCTCTAGGACATTGTTACCCACATGCTTCCATCCTGTTTGACATGCTCCATTCCTCTTCTCCCAGCTACAAGGCTGCTGAATCCCAAGCCTGCTCAGGTACAGTCTGGCCAAGAGCAGCCAGACCTGTTGTCCAGTGAGAGCTGCACCATCCGTGCTTGCAGCATGACAGCCTCTTTTCTGCTGTTCTGAACCCTCTGAATTGCCAGCCTGGCAGCTGAAGTCCTCAACAAGGCAAACAACATGGAGCTGAGGTCAGCCTAATTCCATGTGCCCCTGCATGACTCCTTCTCCCTCGTCTTTTGCATGATGTGATGTGCCAGAAGGGTTTCCAGAAAGGCAGTAGAAGAGGAGGGTAGGGAAACCATCCGGATACCTGGCCACCCTTCTGCTTGTCCTAGACATACTGAGCTACCTAAACAGTCCTTTTCCTGGTACCTGTGGCATTGCCCTTCAGCTAAAATGTGACTTCTGTTTTAATTAAAGAGAAATAGCTGGCAGAGGTGCAGCTGAGGGGAAAATGCCTGCCACCCCGAATGTGTACCCTCCTGAACCACTTCTGCTGGTGGAATGATTTTGGTAAATTCCTGAGTTTTCCTTTTCCTAGCAGAAACAGCTCAGAGAGCTGAACTTCAAGGTGTGGACTGAGACTCACAGAAGACATTTTAATCTATTTTTTGTTTCTTTGGCTACCAAAAGAATGTATCTTTATGGCAGAGGGCCATGTTGGGGGTTTCCCTGAGGGTTTTCTGACAATAAAAATTCAGGGAAGTTTCAGTCTCCCTACCTGTGCCTACCCTGTACCTACAGCAGTCTTTCCATCCATGTAAAAAGCTGGTGAAGTGGGTGTGCTTCCTGGGTGGCCAAGAGCAGGGA
This sequence comes from Porphyrio hochstetteri, assembly GCA_020800305.1. NCBI lineage: Eukaryota > Metazoa > Chordata > Aves > Gruiformes > Rallidae > Porphyrio > Porphyrio hochstetteri. Next base: position 111,053,272 of record CM036907.1, read on the forward strand.
GCAGGACATGTCTTCAGGCTTGTGGGGACTGAGGTTGTTCCCAGGCGCTGGCACAGTGGTGGGGACACCGTGTGCTGGCAGCAGAAATAAAGCGTGGCATAGCCAAATCATCCTGAAGAGCCTAATGGACAAGTCAGTGGGAAACGGTGTCCTAACGCCACTAATCTATTTTACAAATACCAGTGTAAGTCACCAGATATGTCTGAATCCAGGCTGAATAAATACACCTAAATTTAAAGTGTATTTTACTGCACAGTTTTATCAGAAGAAGTATGATTTCAGGTCCTGGTGTCTCAAGGAGATACCATCTTACTGCTGCCAGGGCCACGACCGCTGCAGCAGCAGCAGCAGCAAAGGCAGCAAACCCGGGGGTGGTGGATCGAACTGATCCTCCTTTAGATCAACAAATACACGGGTGTGCCTTCATCCCTGGAAGGTACAGGAAAGTCCAAGGAAGGTCAGAAATGTACTTTGCTTTCTTTGTAATACACTCTCCTTTCCTTCTCTGTCTGCCCGGCGGTGGCTGTGTCAATGAGCAGAATGGCATCCGGGCTCCACCTTTGCAGATGTGACATTTTTGAGAGGTGTTCAACAGCTCCGTGCCCTCCCTGCTCAGCATCCCCTCTCCCTCCCGGCACCCCTCTCAGGCACTCAGGCGCCTATGCCTAATTGAGGCAGCGGCTGTTCTTAATATAAGGTCTGCACATTGTTTTGGGTTGTTTTGTTTTTTGGTTTGTTTTTTTTTTTAGCTTCTAAATTGCTTTCAAAGGGCTGGTGCACCATTGTGTCCCCGCGCAGCTCCAGGAGCGGTGGGGACAGTCTTTGCAGCCTCCAGAAGAGGGTGCCCTGCTGTTAGGAAACAATGCTGCAAGCAGCAGTCATTCCAGTTCACTGGCACAATGTCACACAAAACGCTTTGTGTCTGTCAGCACATTCCTGGAAGGTCACAGAGAATGATGAATGCTCCTGTGTAGGAGCTGAGGAGGGTTTTTTTTTCCCCTTCCTTTTTTTTTCCTTTTTCTTTTCTTTTCTTTTCTTTTCTTTTCTTTTCTTTTCTTTTCTTTTCTTTTCTTTTCTTTTCTTTTCTTTTCTTTTCTTTTCTTTTCTTTTCTTTTCTTTTCTTTTCTTTTCTTTTCTTTTTTTTTTTTTTTTTTTTTTTTCCCATGAATTGCATCACTTGGCGGCCTCTTGGCTTCATTCATTTGACTCCTGTGGTTACAAACCTTTCCCAATTGTTGTGAGCCTGCTTCCTCCACAACCCCTCTGTGACCAAAGCAGGATATTCATGACTGACTGGCCTGGGGAAGCTGGATAACTTCCAGCTACTTTCCACAGCAGAGTTGCTCACTTCCCTCCCCCCGAGGTCTGAAATATCCTGTGGTTCTGGTTAGCTTTCTCTCCGGATGCACATCAGCTAAAGCATATGCATCATCATGTGATACCCAAGGTTGTTTCAGCACAGCTAATTGTGGCAGAGGCTTTATTTAGATGCCATGTATAAAAAGATGAGTAAAGCACTCCGATGTGAAATCAGAAGGATATTTGACTTGATCCCGAATGAAAAGCTGATTTTCACTGGCATGTAGCACTGGAGTTCTCCACTGAGCTTTGCACATATGTCTAAGATGTTTAAATGATTCCAATAAACTATGATGTCATCTTTGCAGCTCCGTTGCCATTTCCTATGATTTGGTTCATGATTTCTTTCCCCTCTGAGTTACTAATTGCTCATGAAGCTTGTGCAATTGAATGAAGCTCTTCTATTTTTTCACACTCCCTTTCCCCCATACAGCAAACACAGACTTGGTACTTTTATTTGGGGAAAAACACCTACAGCCAAGACCAGCATTACTTCTCAATGGGAATTTATCAGCACCCAAGTAGCAGTAGCCACTTGTCACAACCCAGCCAGCCACACCAAAGAGTTTTTTGTTGGCCTGGGGAGTGTCTGAACGGGGAAGAGGGTTCAGGAAAACCTATGCCAGAGTTAAATGGAAAGAGGAACATGTGCATTTGCAATGGTGTTTGCAAACCTGTTTGTGAGCTGACGTCCTTCTGAAGGGTGAAGACATATTCAACGGTCATGACAGGTTAACAGTTAGTACAAATGTTGCAGGTGCATCTGCTGAGGTCTCATTCTCTGTCCCTGAAGCCATATGATGATGTCCCTACTGTTAATGTATCTTAATGTATCTTTGCCTTCAAAACAGGGTGGCTGCATCTAATGTGGCTAGTGAATAGTCCCTGGTCTCGTCCAGTCCCTGCACTGTGTGACCTCCCTACCTGTGCCCAGGAACTGGATGGAGGATGCTGGTTGGCCCAGGTCAGAAACTGTCCTGGTTCAGATGATGAGGATCTGTGCTTGCACCCTGGCTCTACTTAACTTGCATGTGTCTGGACAGGTTCCCATGGGCTATACAGGGTTCACTTGTAGGACTGGGAATCTTCGCTTTAGATAGAGAAAAACAATCCTAGATCTGGAGAAACTGGATGGGAAATGTGAGGGGGTAAGATTGAAAGTCAATTCTAGGTGAGAAAGAGAATAAGATTTGGACTTCAGTAAGAGACTAAATAAAGCCAGAGTGAAATAAATTCAGAGGCCAAATGAGTCCTGAGGAGTGTGTGAACTAGAATATGAGATATTTTCCAGAAAACAGCAATGAAGCACATGTTTCTGCCAGTTCATTGGCATGTAGGGAGAAACTAGTGAAACTTTAAGGGGATTTTTCAGCAGCAACAAATAAGGACATTCTGCAAAAGCTTTGGTGAAGACAAGCAAATCGCGAACTGCTATCCAGTAATGGCCACACATTGCAAAATGTGGGATGAAAGGAAAAGATCTGTGAAATTTGAGGACATTTCATGCTTTATACATTTCCAGAGAATTCATCAGATCTTTCAAATTGTCAAAGAAATGTCAGGAAGTGGAAAACAAGAGGTTTTGCACAACTCATGGGTAACTTTTTAAGAAAAGTACTCAATTTAGAGAAAGTAATTAAAACCTGTTTAGTTTTTATTTTATTTTATTTTATTTTATTTTATTTTATGAAGTCCCTTGGTGTTATGGTTTCCCAGGGCTGCATTTACAAGCTCAGGTTTCTTTGTAACTTCCCTTTGTACAGACCAAGAACTATTCCATATACAGGCACACAAGTAACATCAAAAATCTTCTTTGAGCAAAGGTCCCTTCAGATCAAGTAAGCTCTTTGTTAGCATCACTAACAGCTTGATAACAGTTGGTGGAAGCAGGTTTGCCAAGTGACCTAACAGGATTTAAGACACCTTTTTCTTTCCACTTAGCATTTCTTGGTATTACTAAAGGGATCTGCTATCAGGACCCTTATCCTCTGTATTGCTGGTGAGTTGTCCTGTGTGCCATTTGTGAAAAACACAAGGAAGTACTGATATCTACACGGTTTTGGATGAAGAGCTGAAGGCACAAAGTGGTGTGAAGCTAGATCTGTAGTGTGTTGCAGGGGTGTGTCAGAAATCCATGCAGATGTTCCATAATAATCTAGAACAGCCCTGCTGTGGCCCTTCAGGCTTCACCAGAGGCTGTATGTGCTCCTGGAGGATACTGGGTTTGCAGTTGGTGACTATGTCCACTGTGTCTCCTTTCTCCTTTGGGTCGACTTGAGGATCCTCACGTCTCCTTGCCACATAGACAACATACTGCCAGTATCCCTCAGGAGGAGACACCGTGTACACAAAGACCAGTAAGAAAGGCAATGGTGCTGTCTACACCTGTCTCCAAGGGCTTTCACACAGATATTTGTATAATGACTCAGTGATAAGGACTAGAGCTCATCTGAATGCAGAGGAGAAGAAAGCTTCCCAAATCTCCCTTTTATGTCTGTCCAAGAGCAAACCTCAGTGTACCCTCGTGCAGCCAGAAGTGCCTGTAACTGAGAAGATAAGGAAAAGCAGCCTCCTATCATTCTCAGCACAACACAGCTTGGGTACAGTTTGCTCTCAGCCCTGACTGATGGAAAGTGACTGCTGATGTGTCAAAGGAACTTGAGAAAAACTGAGTAAGGGCTCTAAGGAACTTCTCAAGGTATTCTGACATGCTCACCACACCATCTGAACCTGGAGAACAGCAACACTCTTAACTAGTGTCAGTAGAGTGATGTCAATGTTCGTTCGTTATTGGGATGGAGGGAAGAAAGGGATTTAGCATGTGCACAAACCTATATGAGGAAAAAGAATTAGAGGTTCTAAAATTCTTCAAAGAAGATGATTTGCTGTGCACTCAGAGGCTTGACCCATGCAAAGAAAAACTTTCTGTGTGTTTGTTCCTCTGCAAACGGCACTTACACACCAAGGTGCTGAGCACTTACTTGAGAGTGAGACTTCAGCTCCTGTAAACGGTGCAGCTGGAATTTCCCTGGCTATCATGATCCACAGTGGCAGCAGAGCTACCTCAGAAAGATGCTGTCATAACAGGTGCTGGCAGAGGAAGGCAGCACCTTGGCTGTGCCGGTGGCTTTTCTCCCTGCTGTCCTGCTGGGGATGGAGGTGGGCGAGAACCACCTCCACATGTGAGATGTGGAGACTTGCTCCTGGGTGGTGCAGGACTCCTGTGTTCTGCCTCCTTCATGTGTGCATTACAGACAAAATATTATGTTTCAATTTTGTTCTTCTGAGGCCCCTGATAGGGAAAGGCCAGGATACTGTGGGATGGATGTGAAAACTATCAAACACAATTCTCAATTACCAGTACTGTACGTCTAGGCAAACTCAGCATAGAAGCCAACAGGGGTCTTTTTAATGGCTTTCAGCTGGCCTTGGGTTCTTGCACTAATTGCATGCCTGCACAGGGTTTGAAGCCTGGGATTCAAACACCTAAATGTAGGCGTTTGATGAAGGTGTCTCAGGTAGATCACTACAAAGAGACAGATGCAGTCAGACAGCAGGTCAGACTATCTGAATGGGCCCATCCCATGCTGTTAACTGTTAAGAGTCGTTAGAGAGATTAATCTTCTAATTTGCTGCCTTGAACAGCGCACGAACTTAGTGGGAAGAACAGGTTGAAACACCTAAGTACCCAGCTAAAAGAGTGGATAATTTTCCTGTGCAACACTTACTAAGATTAGGGTGGAAATGTGCACATGGTGCTGGGTGTGACTGAGGGGGTGAAGAAAAGATGATAATAAATTAGAAAAAATAAAACGTAAATAAACTTTTATTTTTATGCTTTATCCTAATGTAGCTAGAATGTTAAGAATTTATCACCTGAGATAAAAGACTTAATCATTACTAAACCCTTTGGCAATTGTTTTAATAACATTAATCAAGATGAGCTCATTTAGTGCTAATGGGGGTGTTTTAAGTACTTTTATAGGATTTTCACTGAAACTCAGAATTAAATAATTGGACCATTATTCTAAAGTGTTTTCGTCATCCCTCAGGGAAGTCCCAGTTTCTTGGTTTTCATCTGCTTGGTTTTATTTCCTCTCAAGCATTAATTCTGATTGCCCTTGACAATTTCGGAGCACCACCTCCCAGTTATTAATTTGACCCTTTTCTGGGCAGTCTGAGGTTGGTTGCCCCAATAATCTATTTTGTCAATGCAGTCATAGACAGGAATGATTTAAAATACCACTAAATGAGTGTGGTGATGGATGATGAGACAGGAAGGATGGTGATTGCTCTAGTGAGTTGAGTTTTTCCCAACACCCAGACTGGATGAGCAGTTGGTTAATTAATTACCCAATTCTGCATATAATTTACCTTAAGCATGCATAGTCCTTATTAGGGCTGTAGTCTATGCAGTCTGGAATGGATCCATGGTTGCTGAAGGTGTTATGGAAGGAAAGTCAGGTGCTATGAATGTAGGTCAGTTGCCTGAATTTCTAATTTTAGTGTCAGCTGATAAGCCAAAATGTGTCTGAAACGTCCCTATAGCAAATACAGGACATATGGTAGACCTTTGCCTTTCTCCAAAAGCAGTATATGCTGCAAGAGGTGCTGTGGGTATCTGAAGCAATGCTAAAAGTTTTGGGCAGCTGTACTGAGTCCCCCAGTTGGGAATACATTTGAGACTAGGACTCCACATGCCCATGCATACCCATCTACATGTAAACTAGGTACCTAGACTCCTGTTATAGTCAATGGAGATCTACTTAATGCAATCACTGAAACCCAGGGAGTGATTTGGCTGCTTAGCCACTATCTGTCTACAACTGGACAAGTTGAGTCACCCTCCAGACTCTGGTGACTATATTGAGTAGATCTCTGCTAATAGAGTGTGAACTTGGAGGCCTCAGGCTCAATTCAGCTGACTAAACTTTTGATGTCTAGTATGATGGTAGATGCTCTAGAGTATCCTGGCTGGCCTCCAGCTGTATCTTCAAACGAGGCAGGTCATTTCTGCCAGCCCAATGCAGATGTCTCAGACATCCTATGATACCCCCCCAAAAAATAATTTGAGATGGCTACATGTGGGTACCAAATACACTGCCCTTTTGTCCCAGATCATAGGATGCAATACATAAAGTCACTTCAGTACAAATGCTAAAATTCTGTGAATTATTAATATAATTATATTTTCATTTAGATCATAGTCATATTAGAAGGTTTTATTTAATCTGGTGGGAAAGCCTGTATCAGTCATTCCTAGTTTTGATAATCACAGGAGACATTGCCATTTCAAATTCAACCCAGTGAATTGTCAGGTCATATTCTGGCAGCATGTTTGGTAATTCACATGCCTTAGCCCAAAGTATGAGAGCAAAAGCTAGCTGCAATATATTTAAACATGAAATAATGTGTATTTTTTTCACATACAACCAACTTTATGACTGCTATTTTCTATTTTTTTCTCAGAATAACTGAAAGTTTCTAATATCTTACTCCATTATGGTGATGCCAAATAGTACAGGCTGGTAGATCTGTAAGTATAAGGGGAGAAAAAAGAGAAAAGTATGTATTTTCACTTTATATCTTGTCTGGAAAATAAGCTCTGAAAATTTCATCGAAAACACTATCATGAGTGCAAAGATCTTTACTTGGATCATTGTATCAAGCACAATAAACTACCTACATTACATACAGCAGAACTTCAGCTTCATAAATCCCATTTTCCAAGGCTTTGTGTGATAATGAAATTGCATTTTAAAACCAAAGTGTATATATCTTGCAGCTTCTATGGGGTTTATTTTTTTGTTTCAACTGTTGGCAAATTACTCAACATCTCAAATGATAGATTTAACAATTCCTATTTTTTTATTCACAGAAAGAATTTAACTATTTACTTGAGCAACTAATATGACTGAGAATAGTTATTTTCAGGATAGCTTAATCAATGGGAAGTATTGTAAAGATGTAATATTTTTACAGTGTGATGGCAGCATCACTATTTTTTGTGTGCTTTGTATTCCCACAGTTGGGTGTCAGGTTGTGCAGTATGCATTGGACATGGCTTATGGTCACACCAAATAGATAATGAGTGCAGCATCCAGATAAAAATGTATGATGTATCCTGTTTACACTTACACAGTTATAATAATTCAATCCTCTACACAGGAATGATGCAACTGGCTTTCCATTTTAGGAAGTTAAACTCTGCCCACATATGTGATACATGACCTTTGTCACTATTCAGCATCCTACAGTTGCAGGCTGCAGCTGACAGACATGTCTCGGCTGCAGCTGTGCGTTACCGGTCTAACAACACTTCCTGCATCCAGTTCCTGAAATTACTTATTCAGACCTTCCAAGGATCTAACCTGAATCAAGCTTCAGCTAAGCCAGAACTGAGTAAGGATTTCAGGCTTCCAGTTACGGCAGGTAACCGGTGCAAAAATGAAGCTGAAATATTGACACCTCTTTTGTCTTTAAATCATGGCAGCATTGCACCAAACAACAGCCCAAATAGCCGTAAAGAGCCACGTCTTGAGAGGCCAATTTTTCATGACTAACCCTGTGGGTTAGAGCAGAGGAAAAGCAGCTTGATTAATTGTAACATTTGTTTTCATTTAATAGATTCATAGATTTCAAGGCCAAATGGGAGCACTCTGATTATCTAGTCTGACCTCATGTGGAACAGAGGCCTCGGAGCTTCACTCGGTGATTCCTGCACAGATCGAGTGGTTCTTCCCTGGTCCATAAGGAAACTTTCCAGACAGCTATATGGGTGAGCATTACCTCATACAATATACCGGGCCGTATCCTGAGCTCATTTAACCAGCTTGTAAATCGTGAGGAGTTTCACTTGGCAGCTTGGGGCTTACATAGATGAAAAAGAAATCAGAATTTGGCTCACCCTTGCTCACAATGTGGTAGCCATCTAAAAGTTTTCTTTACTCCCCTGTACAAAAACTGTAAAACAACTATTTATACATTTATGGTACTTTGCTTTATCCTGAAGTATAATGTTTAGACTGAATCGGTGAAGTAGAGGGAACTGACGTCTTTGGTTCAGTCATGGATTTTGGATTTGTTTAGCTGTCAGGGAAGACTCTTCAATAATTTTATTGCAGTTTACAGGTGTGTCTGACCTTCTGTCTTGTACACATCAGATTTCATCCTTAATATCTGCACTTAATCCAGCACTTCTCTTGTCATCAGAGCAAATCCTCCAAAAGATTTAAGAATCCACCATATCATTAAGCAGCTCTTTTCAAGCACTTTTAGAAGCTGCGTGCCTACCCCCAGAGAGGAAAAAAGTGAAAAGAATGACATTACAGACTGAAAATCCCTGGGTGTAGTCAAATTACATATTTATCCCTACCGTTAAAAGCAAAACCAGCATATTTTAAACACAGCTCAATCTAATGTGACAAGAAATGAAACAATTCAAGTACAGTCACTATTCAAGGTAATATTCTGCTGCTCAGAAGTATTCTGCATCTGTGCATCTATTTATAGCTAAATAGCAGACAAATACTGTTATATTTGTCAAGGGAGGAAAAAAAAAGGGGCTAGGACAGCTATGCTTGTCAACCAGGTTACTAGGTCTCCTGGGTTTCTGCCAGCCAAACTCCTCAAGGCCTCTCTCTGACTGAGACTGCCCCGTTTCTTTGATTTGCACCATTTTTTGTACCTATGATCTGTATGTTGTGCATTATGTCACAGTCTTTTTCAAAGAAAAAGGATGTAGCTCCTTTAAGCCCTAAGTCTAAAGTGAATGTATGAAAATGATCCATGATGCTATCATGCTAACCACACTTCCCAAGTGATACTTTCTAATATCAGAAAAATTTGTTGCCATGGTGACTGGCCTGACCTGAAACAGTTCAGCTGATGCTGAGCTTCCTTTCCCTTAGCAAAAGAAGGAACTAAATATAATCTTTCAGAGAGGCAATTCTTCTTTTGATTAGGGAATGACAATCTCTCATGACCTGTTGTTGATGCTGCATTGGCTTATTAACACTCCCAGAAGGAATGGGAAACATGGCCTTGAAAGTAGGATCCAATTGTAACTGAAAATCATCCTTGCAAAAGGATGTTGTGCCCAACCATCTCAGGATACCATCTAATTTAGCATCTTCTGAATGGAAGTGGAGAGTTTAAATGTGCCTCATAAATGTGGTATTTCCAGCAGTGAGTGAATTCAGCATTACCTGCCCACAGATAAAATGGACAGAGGCAGGTTAAAACTTTCTTTGATCCACAGCAACTTAGTTAATTGACCTCATCATTAACATGCATCTTTACTTTAATTGTCTATGGGATTAAAAGGTGATCTTCTCATCATCCTAAAGAGAAAAATTTCCATTCTTTAAAAGGAATGCTGAGAAGAAGAAAAAGTGAAAAACTGACATCCCTCTGCAGCTCCAGCTGCATGCTGGGACATGTTGCATTAATGGTTAAATATGTGCTGAAATCCACAAAAGGTCACAAGCTCCTAAGTAGGGACTCAGATGGCTTATCAGTGTTTAAAGACCAAGGAGGCAAATTGCAAGGTCCATAGTCAGATTAAACTATGTCTTCACTGATTAACTTTTCTAGGCATCTAAGTAAAGGCTCAAACTGTTTTGTGTGATCCAGCTTGTTGAAAGTGTGTGCCTGGGGTTCCTAAGGGCAGAAAACCAAAGAAGCTTATGTATATCATATGAAGGTGAGGGCAGCCTATCTTTTAAAAGCAGAACAGCTACCATCCCAGATACCTTAGACTTTGCATATTTCTCAGAATTTTGTTTAAATAAACTCAGTTCAGGGATGTGGGCTGAGTTTGGGAGAAGGAACTCGGTACGTTAAACCTCCAGGATGAAGCAGCATTGGCCATTTTAAATCAGCAAGGTTGTTGATCCCTTTTCCCTTACCCCTCCAGTAATAAGTCATCTTTCCCAAATCAGCATCCTCCTCCTCCCAGGTGAGGGCTTTCCCCACCATGCTCGACTTAGGCTTCCTCTTACTTCTTTTTCTTTTGTGCCCAAGGCTTTTTCAGGTCTCTTGCACTTCAGGTTCAAATGTTGGTTTTACTTTCTGATGGAATTTCAAACTGTGAATCCTGGTCTTGCTCAGTTGAGATTCATACTGCCATTTCCTGGTGTGCCTTTTAAACAACAATTCGTCCAGCGTGTGGACCTCCAGGTCTGAACAGAGAAATGAGGGACTGCATGAAGCACAGTGAGCTCAAAGAGACTTGGGGAATGCCCCATGTCTCTTTGTGGGATATGGGGTGTACTAAAGGCAGAAGAAGCAGCTAACTTGCTCTGCATTCCTGGAATGTCATCTCATCTTTCTAAGGTTTCTTGGCCTCCTAAGGCCAATGGTATCCTGGGCTCCATCAGAAGAGGGGTGGCCAGCAGGGACAGGGAGGTGATTGTCCCTCTCTACTCTGCCCTCGTGAGGCCCCATCTGCAGTACTGTGTCCAGATCTGGGGCCCCCAATACAAGAAGGATGTGGGACTGTTGGAGAGGGTTCAGAGGAGGGCCACGAAGATGATTAGAGGGCTGGAGCACCTGCCCTACGAAGAGAGGCTGAGGGAGCTGGGCTTGTTCAGCCTGGAGAAGAGAAGGCTGTGGGGGGACCTCATTGCAGCCTTCCAGTCCCTGAAGGGAGCAGAGAAACAGGAGGGGAATCAACTTTTTAAAAGGGTAGACAATGGCAGAACAAGGGGGAATGGATTAAAGCTAAAGGGAGGAAGGTTTAAATTAGATATTAGGGGGAAGTTTTTACAGAGAGAGTGGTGAGGTGCTGGAACAGGCTGCCCAGAGAGGTGGTGGCTGCCCCATCCCTGGAGGTGTTCAAGGCCAGGTTGGATGGAGGTTGGTGGCCCTGCCTGTGGCAGGGGGTTGGAACTCTATGATTCTTGGGGTCCCTTCCAACCCATGCCATTCTATGATTCTATGATTCATCAATGAGAGGAGAGGATTCATTAAGAGCTGTTCAGAATATTTCCACTGAAACAATGGTTGATTAGAAAATTAGGTTAATAGCTAGTCAACCATATAAATTGATAAAGGACTTCTGAAATGCTCTACATTTTCCCCATTTTGGTTAGAAACAAATATAAAGTAGAATTGTTTGGCTTTCAGCCATGTTTAGCTTACAAGATCTTTGCTTTGCTAGAGCTTGCTTCAGGAAAAGATCAGTCTGAGCACCAATATTTATGTACGACATTTCAGAAACTAGTGATGAAAGATGATCTTGAAGTGCAACAAGCAGTGGTGTTATAACTGGGGACACCAGCAAGGCAAGATTTGTAGTGAGAATAATGTCTTTCGGTATATCAACTTATATAATTGGGAGGGGGGAATGGTTATGCAAGCCCTTCCTCACATCTCACTAACAACTCTACAGAAAAGCCCTTGCTAGTAATGTATATCTTCTACTTAGCCAGAATTGCTCTCAAGAGTCTGCAAGTGCTCTCTTTCACACATGCACACATACACAAGTTTAAAAACCACTTATCTTGCACAGGTCTGCATCTGCCAAATACCATGTTTTCTGAAAGGTTACAAAGAAACATGGGATTCCTCTTACTTCAACAAACTAACTGACTTTGACAGCTAAATTTCCCCTTAAATATGTTTAGAACTTCCTTTATATAGAAGTGTGAGTCATTCTGACAGGCTTAATTTGTACTGAAAAATGAATGTGTTAAACTTATTAGCCATTCAGGTTAGAAAGACTGTAAACAGTAGATTGATGACATTTGTACTTCATGTACTATACACTATGTGCCTACAAAGTGAAAAAGCTAAGACTTGGTGAAAGGTATGCTAAAGATTTGATAGAAAATGATTCCTAATCCCTTTCTGCTCTTGACTTGATGTTTCCTTGTTTATTTCATTTTCTATAATGAAAACAACATGTATGAAAAGATGGCCCATTTTAAACTACATCATATCTATAGCAATGTGTGCGTATTGCCAGCAGAACTAAACAACTACGAACAAGTATTGCAGTTTGATAGAGTTAATAAAACACTGCACAATAGACCCCAAAATCTGTTTGAACTGAAGTCCCGTCAATTGATACTTAAGGAGATGTTGAAGTTCAAACCTTTGTTTAGCAGCCTTGAGGATATTTGGGTCTGAACTTCTCTATCTTGGTTTCTGTGCTAAAAGCATGCCAGACTAGTAGATAAAAGCGAGTGGAAAGGAAGGGGCAATCACAGAGGCAAGTATGATTTACCCAAGAGATGTCTCAACTGCCCTTTCTTCTCAGTGGTAAGAAAAGCATTCCAGAAGGTGATTCAGAGGTGAAGCGTGACTCAAAGACTCATAAACCACCTTTAGTATTGTCAGATGAGCTAACACCTGAGTCCAATCTACACACACCCTTGTGTTGACTTGTTTGGGGAGAGGTGGCAGGTTCTCCAGACTCTTGGAAGGAATGTTCAGGAGCTTTCTCTAAGCTTATTGGCTGTGCAGTTGCAACAGGCTCTTGGGTCTCAAGCATTGCCATGAAAGGTGATAGAAATCCAATCTCAGAGTATGTAAGTTATCTTTCTGCTTTGAATAGTCTTGTAGATGAATGCCTCTCCCTCTCTGTTTACTACTAGGAACATATAAAACTGGCAAGTTTAATTAGCATGAATAATGGTAGGAATAACTCCTCCATCCCCTTCACAATCAGTGTTAAAATCATAGAGTCTGAGAAGACTCACTTGCTTATCATGCTGTTGTCTTGGCTCTTTGTGAACTGATGGGACTTATGAATCCAAATCAGCCCCTCTCTCAGTAGGTCAGGCACAGGGTAGGAGCCACTAGCTAAAGTTGAAGCTGACCTTATCAACATAGTCCTTTCCCTGGCTCCAATTCTTCGGTAACTATCAGTTCAAGAAGCTTCAAGAAGCCCAGTCTGCCAATGTAGGACACAGTATTTAAATGTCCTTCATATTTATTTTACTGAGAATTTTCTACAGCGAAGTACTTGAAGAATCAATAGTACCATGGGGAGACAGTATATAAATTAGACATTTTCAAGATTTGCTTAGAAATCACAACCTTGATACTTGAGAAATCTTTGTAGCTCATCAAATTCAGTGAGTGTATCTGTAGTCAGAAAGGAAATGTCTGCTGAGGTTACTTTCTACTGCTGTCCAAACCTTCTGCATCTCTCTGGAGTGTATCATGAGTGTGGAAAAGAAGATAATGAGAATGCAGAATCCCTGTCAAATAATAACCCACGAGAACAAAAGAGGATTAGAGGTATATGAAACTGAACACTCATCTGATCTGAATGTGCCAGTTCTATGAACCCTTGCATGGCAGACAGCTTTGGTGTGATGTACTCTGTAGAGAACTCTGTTTTTCTTCCACTGAAGAGAACTTTTCTGCTGGGAATCTATTGCATTATTATCTTCCATGGTAAATGTTTGCAGCCCAATGTAATGGATAATGAAAACATGTAGCTCATTTGGGACATTTTAACCAGTATGTGTGTGTGTATGCCTTGCATAACAAATCTACCCTATTTTGAACTGTGCTATGGGTTGTCCATCATATTCGCCACCGGGCTAGACTGCAGATCTCAGAAGTCCTCAAGGATTAGGACTCCTGTAAAAGCACACGTCAGAAAAATATGCAATTGTATATAGGGAACAAGTACAAGCAGATCAGGTGCACACAGAAGTAGATATTAAGCTAGGTTTTTTGGGTATCTTTTTGTTTGGGTATGACTATCTTTTTGAATAGGACAATGGTAAATTAGTAGTTCCAGATATTTTGCTATAGTGAATCAGAATAGAAAAATCCATGTGAAACTCTGTGGTCTTGTTGCCCTGGGATTATAAAGACAATTTTATGTGGTGCAGTCTAAGCTGGGTTGTACCAGAAAACAAATTAAAACAAAACACCCCACCCAGTATCTAACAACTCTTAAAAGGACATTTCTAGGGCTGCAGATGCAGAGATTTAAAAATTAACAAACTAACAGAACTAATGTTGCCTGTGGTTTTTCATTCACTTTTTAGGTTGCAGTCTTGAATTAAAAAGTTGAGTATGATTTTTCCCACTTTGCCAGGGGAATGAATCATAATTGTGCTGTGAAGGCATCTGTTGTCTGTTAAGTCCCCTGACTCATTTGTTGCACAAGTTGGAAGATGTGAAATGAATGAGGCGGGGGACAACAGGGAGAAAACATGTTGTCTGGTGGCTGAGGTAGATGAATGTCACTCAGAAGAACTGCATCTCTTCCTCACCTCTGACATAAAGATCATATGAGGAACTGTGCAAATAATTTAAACCATGGCTGTTATTTCAAGTCATGGCAAAGTGGAATTACACCCTGGTCTTCCTATTGCCCAGATATAGCTATCAGTTCCTTCACAGATCTCCCTGTTCCAACCAAATGCTTTCTGGCCCTCCTGCTTTGTCCTTGTTTTGGTGAGCATCCTAGGAATCTGAGTCCCCTTATCCAGCAGGGACCATCTCAGGACCTTGGAAATCACCTTACAGTGTCTGTGGCTCCTCCAAAGCTCTTGGGTCCTGAAAATAACTCAGGACAGGGCAGAAGTGTCCTAGGAGAGATGTTGGCACACACCCAATATAACTAGTGGAGGACCATCCTGCTGAAAATACTGTGTTTTCCTCAGTTCTGAAAACTAAATAATATCAAATTTTGTTCTCATTAAACAAGTTGGAGCTGGTATACTCTTCCAAGCACAGCTGTCCCACACAGATACCTCATTGCTCATCAGCAGTACTGCAGCTGGCAGAGCTTGGCTGCTTGATGTAACAGGGATTTTGCACCAGTAATACTTGGGACGCACAATCAAGAAAAGGACTGAGATTAAAGGTTTTTGGCTTAGTTTGCAGCTCTGAAGAGGATTGTGTTCAGCTTTTCTGCCACTTAAGCAGAACTCTTGGGCTACCTGTTCTTATTCCTGTCCCATCCTAGTCCCATGACTAATGCTTCACTAATTACCACAGAAATCTCAGTCCAAGTATGTCCATTTAGGGATTCTTATCTCAACTTCACTCTTTTCCTTTCCCAAAATTCCATTTTCCTCATCAAATCTTCCGTAAGTCTTGGTCAGCCTTCAAATTTCATCCTGTCAGTGTTATTCCCCTGCACTAGTACATACTCTCTGCCCATGGGGTCTTCATCCCATTCCTTGCCACTCCCGAGCACAGATTTGTGCAGAGACATAGACCCATCTCTTCATTCAGCACAGCCATGCCTACTGCTTGGACCTATGGCACACCTTGCTGTTCCCAGCTTACCTCCCATTCCTCTTCTGGGTTTGTGGGGTTCTTCCCAGACAGACTTGGGGACAGACTTTTTTGGAGGGATTGTGGCAATAGGACAAGGGGCAATAGTTTAAAACTAAAAGAAGGTATATCCAGACTAGATAGAAGGAAGACATTTTTTACACTGAGGGTGGTAAAACACTCACATATGTTTTCCAGAGATGTTGTGGATGTCCCATCCCTGGAAATATGCAAGGTCAGGCTGGATGGAACTCTGAGCAACCTGATATAGTTGAAGATATCCCTGCTCATTGCAGAGGAGGTTGGACCTTTAAAGATCCCCGCCAACCCGAACTGTCCTATGATTATTCTGTTTCCTTTAGTTTAGTCCCAGTCTCTGTTCCTTGAAAACATGTAGACCTAGTGGTCTCTTTCAGAAAAAAAATCCACCTTTTCCCACATACTTCCTTCTCCTGACAGCCTTTGGTCTACCTCTTATCCTTGTTGAACAGGAGATAAGTAGCTCCCTTCTCTTCGATGCTCTGTTTCTGCAGCAGGTAGGCTGAGACTGCAAAAGAGACCAGTGCCCAGGACTGCTTCAGCTCAGGACACATGGAGACAGCCACTACAGATAAAAACTGACTTAATTCCTATAGCCCCATGCTACAAAATATTTTTTAAAATTTTCTTAGCTTTCTTTTTCCTGTGGCTGTGAAGCATTTACAATTGTCACATACAAAGCTTGTAAGGAGCTGGGACAAGCTCAGTGAAGATAGACTGCCTGAGGATTTCAGCTGTTAAACTCTGGCAAGTCTTGATGAAGTATGTGTAAACTACTGCTTGTCAAAGACTTGTACATTTTAAGGATCTGGATGTATTTCACAGGGAATAAAAATGAATAGATAAGGTTTATCCTTAACAAAAGCTGCACTCTACCTCCACACAAGGTTCCTGAAAAGCAGAGCATTCCCAAACTTCACAATGACATTTTAAAGAATGTTGTTTAGCAGTTGTTTTACTTTTTTTTTTCCTTCTACTTTTTGGTTTTAAAAAGGTCTTAGCAATTTTTTCAAAACTAAGGTAGCACAAGAGATGATGACTGTGAAATCTCAGAAAGTTTCCCTAAGCTTCAAAAAAACCCCATGGTTATATAGAAAGAAATGTCAGTCTGCTTTAGATGGGATGAAAGGATAGATACCAAGTTGAAGCACAAACTGCTATGTATATTCATATCCACATTATTTTGCCAAAATTTTTATTAGAAGTCAATTAGGTTATCTCTAGTCCTCGTATTCAAGTACTCTAAGGTGATACAGGTGCATAATGCAAAGCAAATGCCTTTCCCCATCCTTCAGTGTCTTTTTAGGAGTCAGATCCAGATTGCCTTGTTCATTGAGAAGTAAACTACCTTAAAAGGAATGGAAAAAAAGTCAATGTATGGGGTCCTGCTGGATTCACTACACTGCAGTGGTGGTTCAGAGCCTCTCAACGGCAGTGTCTGGCCTTGTGCATCCTCGTGAGGGAGTGGGGGCTGCCTCTCTGGCACGTGCAGCTGAGTGCATGGAAGCCACAAATGGGACCATTCACATCTGTCTGGCCAGGAAGCTCGTCTGAGAGGAGGAGGAGAGGGCAATCTTATAGCTCTACTGCTAAGTAATTTTTGTTATGGAAACTTAATTTTAATTTGTTCCATATGAATCTTGGGAAAATGAACCATTTGAAAAGTTTATCATAATTCTAGTCTAGATAAATAGCTCAATAAAGAATGGAAAATATGTATTTTGTCAGAAGGCACCACTAAAAAATGTTCACATATGGCAATGATTTCCTCAGTATTCAACAACGGATTGGCTCAGGAGTCTTCTCCTGTAGATACAGATCAGATTTATCACTGTGGTAATGTCACCTGACTTGTATGATGTTTAAGTTGTGAGTCAGCAAAGCAGAGAGATGTAGATCTCCAGCATGTACAGTATTTATGCTCTTCTTTTCCACTTGCTGGCGCTGATTTTGTTTTTAACATTATTGAGGAGTGATTCTTCATAGTTAAGGTTACAAATGAGTTTCTCTTAGAAGTTTGTTTTGGCTTCTCTCTATGAACTACCCTGCCACTCCGCTGCAGCAGGACCTTGGAGCCAGTAATCCGAGCCGAGAACCAGATAATGCGTCTTTTCAAAATGTGAAGCGTGTGGAAGGTCTGATGGATTATTGCTCTCAGAAAATGAAAGTGCTCCCACACCAGAAAAAGAAGTCCTCTTCATTTTGTTGCTTTGTCCTTCTTCTTCAAGAGATTAGCAGAGAAATGCTTTATTTCTCTGAGGGATATTCTAGATGTTTCCTCATTTTCCTGGAAGGAGAGGTCCTGTTTTACTCATCACAGTTTTAAGGACAGTGGTTAAGTAAGAAAAAAACCAATAAAAGATATGTATGTCAGCTTTAGCTCTTTGTAATGAGCTGAACAGACTGGGGATTTGAGCATTTAATATCTGTGGGGCAGTGAGGTAGATTTAGATTCATAATTTTTAAGATCTTGCTGAAAATGATTAATCTAAACAAGAAAATGTGACCCAGATAAATCAAATCTGTGATCATGAGGCCACTGAAGTTGCAGATTTCTCTCTTAAGCTGGTGTGGCCCCATGCATGTTGTGCAGCTCCATGCCCAGTATGGTCCCTTCTTGGAGCAGCTGTCAGGGGGAACTGGGCAGAGCAGCACCCAAACCCGGTGGGAGCTTCTGCTGCTGATTGGGGACCCTAAAGCTCTACGAGCACCCGCCTGCTCCTGAAACATTCACAGCAGCACCATTATGCTCTCTCCACTAAACTACACTGCCAAGGATGAGGATGGCATACTGCCTTTCTCTACCTCATCCTTCTTCCCACACAGAGGGGGAAAGCCAATTCTGTCTCAGACCATGAGGTACCCAAGTACTGAGGAGAGGTCTGGAGTTTAAAAGAGCTTAAAGCTATTTTTAAATTTCCATTTACCTAGCACTGCCTGTGACAGGCAGCTTGGGAGGGCAATATTTTTGTGATGTTTTTCTGTAACAACTTTGTAGGAATTGCAGGGAACTAATGCAAAGACATAAATCCCATCCTGTGTGTCATGTACCTAAAAGCTAGGTGTTGTGGTACATGATACATAGACAGTGTTTTACTGAATTTCTCTCCCTGACCAAAAGTGCAGAGCATCAAAATCCAGTTCAGAGTTTAAATACTTTTGGGTTTATTTAGGATATCATCGTTAACTAGCTGCAGCAACCTCCATCTAGGCATCCAAAGAGCAGGGTTCTCATATCTAAGGTTTGCTCTATCAGCACAACCCTCGCAGCCACCCACAACACATGCTCTGTTAGCCTGACATACCTGGGACATGCCTCATTTACCAGGTGTGCAGTTCACAAACAGCCTGAGCATAAAATCAGAGAGAAGTAGGGCTGGAAAGACCTCAGGAAATCATATATTCCACCACCCAGCCCATCACCTGTTTGATCCCTGTGAGCTATTAGGATAGCCTGTTCCTAAAGATGCCTCACAGCATTCCTAGGCAATTTGTTATGCCAGGCTCACTGCTCTTTCTTGCTGCTTCTTTGCACTGTCGTTTAGGCTCATAGATACTTTTTGTATCTGCCCCTAGACACAGAGGACCGAATACTCCTTTCCTTTTTGCAGCTGCTTTTCTGTAGATGAACACAGTTGCTCTGAGGCAACTCATGCTCCTCTCCAGTCTATATAACTCCTTTTCTTTTATTCTTTTATTCTTTCCTGGTAAGACACGTAGAGTAGGTCTGACCCTTCAGTCTGCTGAAGATAGTAGTTTGGAAGTAGGTCTGATGAAAAACTTTGAATTTTACAAAGAAAATTACATGACAACCCCATTGTGATGGGATCGGTTGGACACTACTAAACCAGAAACCAAATGAGACATCACTACAGATTTTTAGCCCAGAAAATCCCACAGTAGGGCGGTTACCTTTGCAGGTGGGGGAAGTGGATACTAATATCAACAGTAGAGCTGAAACCAGTGTTGCTGAAATTGTATCACAAGACAGGCCACCTGAAGGCATGTGACTGGCTTAAAATAGTGAGCTTTAGAAATGAGGAAGCTTTATTAACTACTTTTACTTGCCTTCAGTTTATGAGCCTGTAGGGGTAACATATTACAACATTTCCAAGTTTTCTCCTGGAAGCCTCTGTGAAAGAGACTGAAAACTGAGATACTTGGCTAATCATTTGGCTCTAGAAATAGAGGCTTTGGGACAACACCAAATGTTGTAATTACATTACTCGAATAGGTGTCATAACATTTTGTTTCTTTCTCTGTGGAAAATGAGAGAACTGCAGTTGTTGACGAGTTCTTGGATAGGAAAAAGGTGATTCACACAGGAGCCCATACAACCCTTTCTCAAACATCAAGCTTAATTCATCCCTAGTCATCACTGTGAAGGATCTCAGATTGTTGTGACAATTGTTTGACATGAAGAGAATTCAGATAGAGTCAAATTGCAACTCCCTTTGCCTTACACAGGGGGCCCTGGGGCACCTTAAAAACTTGCCTGGACATCAGGTCAGCAGAATCCAAGCCTACCTGACACGTCAGATGGAAATGAATCATCTGAGCTATGTTCAGGCTTATCATTAACTTCCCAAGTTCACTGTGAGATGTGAGAGCCCTCAATAGTTGATATGCAAATATCAGATAACTCTTAGGGAGAATTTGTGGGCATATATACTGACATATCAGATTGCTGCAGTACTAACTCTAAAAGATGTTTTGTTTTCTATTGCTTAGAATTTTAAGGACAGAGAAATATTTAAACTCAAGATAGAGCTACAATTATGTGTGATGGATCCCAAAGTAGTTCAAATATTTACTTAATACATGATAATTTAAACGAATTAGGCATTAGTTTACAATTGCAATCAAAATGTGTTTTCTCTAAGACTTTAGCTGTTCTAATGATTCTTTAAGTGTAAAGAAAAGCCTGCTGCTTGATTGAAACATGTCCAAAAGGCATCACAGCTGACAGGAACTTGAATTGGTCTTCTGCATTCATTTCTGATAGCAGAGGCAACATAATCTGACAGCAGATGTTAAGCAGGCAAAATTTCTCTTCTGCTCCTAAGAGCAGCTGACAAGGATCTGTAGCCTAACTTCAAACAAACAAACAAACAAAACCACCACAAACCAAGTTGTCCAATTTAAATTGGATTACTTTTTCAGACAGAAACACCATTCAAAGAACAGCAGGGGCAATTAACAGGTCCTGATTATTCGTAGAAGTCACTATTTAACTTATTTTGCATTGCTTGCCTGATTGTAATGTTTCTGAGCTCTCTGTTTTAATTTTCTTGCCTGACCATTCTGTTTTACTCTGGCAGACTGATCTACGTTTCCTGAAAATAAGGAACCCTGACAATGTTTTTGCCTTTTAGGCAGGAATATATGATCCTTATTTACCTCAAGAGCTTCCTAAACTGTTCTTTGAGCTTGAGTAAAAATCCCTTATTTAGCTCTCAATTATACAATGATTTCTTATTTATTCTCTGTAAAATGCACCAGCTTCTAAAGGGGGGACTAAAATGTCTTCGTCCCAATAATCAGAGCAGACTGTGCCCTCGTGGTTAGTTATCAACTGTCAGCAGAAGATTTTGCCTTTAGTTTAATATATCTAAATGTCTATACTGCGGTGCCTACTTGTGCTAGAAAAGTATAAACTCCAACGATAGTCAATGGAAAGACAATGCAGCCAGAGAAGCCTAAAGAGCAATTTAGATGATCAGCTAATAAGTACCTCATATAGGGTGCATTGAATCATTCTGCTGGATGTATTAAGTAACTCTTCAGTGACCATAAAGGGAGCTTAGACATCTCCAACAGACATTGACCTTAATTTAGGTGCCCTATCCTTTAGCTGAACCTCACCCAGAAGGTTCCAGTCTGTCTTTCAGCCAAGGACACCCACTGCTGCTGGAGCTGCTCTAGAATATATGCAACATCCATATGGTCTTAGCAGATATGATGCAGGTCTTCGGGCAGAAGTCCATCTTTTTGGAGCAATGCCACTGTCTGTATTTGGGCAAATGAACAGAGCATGGAGGTGCATGAACAGAAGATCCAAGGTGTAGGTGCTCATTGCTTTTTAAGATACCCCTTGCCATTCCAGGAATCTTCAGGAATCACAGATGCAGTGAAGGACTTGTGGGAGCCCTGCATCATTCTGGAGTGACAGCTATGGCTTTAAGATACTCTCAAACTCCTAAAGCGTCAAGCAGTCAAGTCCTAGTTTGCCACCTGAGTCCCAGTCTAATCTCTACATGGAGAAGATGGACTAGCCAGGTTTCCCAGGTCTCAGCCCAGAACACAGAACCTCAGCCCTAGGAAGAAGGCATTAATACCATGCTGCTCAACACATCCTACAGAAACATTAGTGGAGTTTCCCATTAAGAGGCAGCTTTTTGTAGAGCCTTTTGTTATACGCTATCTATGTTTATCCACTGTGTAAAGCACAGAGTAATGTGAAAACTGGGCTCTTCCACACTGAGAGTTAAGAGAGGTAAGGGGTTTATTTTTTATTTCTTAATTGTTTTGGATGTGTTTTGGTCTTTCTGTTATCCCAAGCACAGGCACAGAATCTATGATAACATGGAAGATTGCACATAGGAAATTACTGTCAGGTCCATGTGCAGAGAACCCTACTGATAATTATTATGAATTGGAGCAAACATAGTATGTGAGGCATGAAGAGCTTGCATATAGAGTCACAGAATCACTGGCTAATTTTGGTTTACAAAAGACCATTAACCAAGCACTGCCAAGTCCACCACTAAACCATGTTCCTAAGCACCACATCTACAAGTCTTTTAAATACCTCCAGGTATGGTGATTCAACCACTCCTCTGGGCAGCCTGTTCCAGTGTTTGATAACCCTTTCAGTGGAGAAATTTTTTCTAATGTTCAATCTAAGCCTTCCCTGGCACAACTAGAGGCCATTTCTTCTTGTCTGATTGCTTGTCACTAGGAAGATGATACCAACCCCCACCTGACCAGCTGCTGAGGAGCAGGGCTCTGAAGCGGGAGACTCCGTCGAGGGACCCCCTTTCTGCGAGCAACAACCCCCGGACATAGATCCGCGAGGGCAACTAACAAAAAGCACCTAAGATCAAAAGGAGAGAGGCAGAGGTGCACCCATCAGTGGCCATCAGCACCCATTAACAGCCATTGTTCGTCCCCTGCACTGCCCGGAGCGGTGACTCATCGGGGGCGGAGCTAAGGGCGACAGGAATTATCCCTCTCCATACAAGAGAGGCCTCTGGGAGCGCGGCGACCCGGAGCGCGGCGACCAGGACGGGCAAACAGGGCGTGGCGCGTCAGAAGGGCGTGGCGCGGCAGTTAGCGAGGCAGTTCGCGCAGGCAGAGCAAGCAGGCCGAGCAAGCCTCCCCTCCTAGTTTGCTGAGGGGGTATACTCAGAGGACCGGCTCGCAGAGTACAAAAGGGCGAGCTGAGGGTTCCCTGTCTGCTGTGTGCTCAGCTAACCATGGTCTCCACCAGGCGCAGAGGTTCCCCCTGCAAATCTCGGGCAACCCCGATGGAGGGCCTGCCTAGGGATGCTGTGGTCCAGGTCTCAGGCTGCAGGGAATGCCAGAGCCTGCAGTTGCCTGGGATAAGAGGCAAACACCTAGCCTGTCTGAGGTGTGAGCAGGTCGATGACCTGCTTGCTTTGGTGGTACAACTAAAGGAAGAGGTTGAAAGACTGCGGGTGATCAGGGACTGCGAGCGAGAGATTGACTGGTGGAGTAGCTCCCTGGCGTCCCAAAAGGAAGACAGTCGGGATGACACCTCACACCTGAAGACGGTCCGCCCTCACTGCCCGTGCCAGGTTAATGGGAGTGACCCAAACCCCGAGGAGGCCTGGAAGACAGTCCCGACTCGGCGTTGTAGGCACTCCCCCTGCCTACCTACCCCACCCCCTCAGGTGTCCCTGAGCAACAGGTTTGGGGCCCTGACAGTTGAGGAGGAGGTACCTGAGGAGATGAATGGAGCCCCTCTGCCTCAGAGAAAGCGGAGGCCTAGAGTGAGGCGGTCATCTGCACGCCTTGAGACTGCCTCTGTTAGGCAAGAGAGGAAGGTAGTCGTAGTAGGAGATTCCCTTCTCAGAGGGACAGAAGGGCCTATATGTAGGCCAGACCCTACACGCAGGGAGGTGTGTTGCCTCCCTGGAGCCCGGGTCAGGGATATTACCAGAAGGCTACCAGGCCTGGTAAGATCCACTGACTATTATCCCTTACTGATAGTTCAAGCAGGCAGGGACGCAATCACAAAGTGTAGCCTGCAAGCTGTCAAAAGGGAATTCCGGGACCTGGGGCGCTCTGTTGAGGGGGGGGAGCCCAAATAATATTCTGCTCTATCCCCACTTGTGGGAGGAGGGGCTCAGAGCAGGACAGGATAACCCACGAGTTGAATGTGTGGTTAAAAGGCTGGTGCCGGCGCAAGAACTTTGGATTCTTTAACCAAGGGATGGTGTACTCTGCTCCTGGCATGAGTACTGCTAATGGGGCTCACCTGTCCTATAAAGGAAAGCGGATCCTCGCCCAGGAGATAGCAGGGCTCATCGATCGTGCTTTAAACTAGTTAGGAAGGGGGAAGGGGATATTAAGGCGGCTGCCAGGGTTAGGCTTCGGGAGACACAACGGGAGTTGACGGTGGGAAGAGGTAAATACCAACAGCACAGTCGTGGACTTGGGGACGTTTTTCCACGTGAGAGTAGGGAAAATTCTGTGGACTGCCCTGAGTACTCCTCCGTGGAGCCACTTTTGCCAGTCCCCTGTCAGAAATCTTGCTGTGGGCCGTTGAGGATACCTACATCTGCTTCACCACTGAACTGTCTTTACACAAATGCACGTAGCATGGGGAACAAACAAGAAGAACTAGAGATCTTTGTGCGGTCGCAGGGCCATGATCTCATCGCAATCACAGAGACGTGGTGGGACAACCTGGACGACTGGCACACTGTCATGGATGGCTATGTGCTTTTTAGGAAAGACAGGCTAGGGAAGCGAGGTGGAGGAGTTGCTCTTTATGTGAGAGAGCACCTAGAATGTGTTGAGCTCCACCTGGGGAAGGATGAACCTTCTGTCGAGTGTTTGTGGGTTAAAATCAAGGGGCAAACCGGTATGGGGGACATTGTTGTGGGAGTGCGCTATAGGCCCCCTGATCAAGAGGAGCAGGTAGATAACGCATTCCATAAACAGTTAGAAGTAGCCTCAAGTTCCCGGGCACTGATCCTTATGGGGGACTTCAACTACCCAGATATTTGCTGGGCAAGCAATACGGCCAGTCGTATGCAGTCCAGACAATTTCTGCAGTGTGTTGAAGACAATTTCCTGCTACAGATGGTGCAGGAGCCCACAAGGGGAGGGTGGCTGCTGGACCTTGTTTTCACTAACAAGGATGGACTTGTTAGGGAAGTGAAGGTCGGGGGCAGCTTAGGGCAAAGCGACCATGAAATGGTTCAGTTCATGATCCTGGGTGGAAGAAGCAAGCCAAAAAGTAGGATAGCTACCCTGAATTTTGGTAGAGCTAACTTTGATCTCCTCCGCCACTTAATGGGGGCTATCCCGTGGGCTACGCTGTTTGAAGGAATGGGAGCCTGCGAGAGCTGGCTAGCATTCAAACAGCACTTCTTGCACGCACAGGAACGATGCATCCCTTTGAGGAGGAAATGGGGAAAGAGAGGCAGAAGACCTGCATGGATGAACAGGGAGCTATTGAGCAAACTCAAAGAGAAGCAGAAGATCTATGAATCGTGGAAAAAGGGTCTGAGCACCTGGGAAGAATACAGGAATGTGGTCAGGGCCTGTAGGGATGCAACTAGGAAGGCTAAAGCCCTCTTGGAAATTAAGCTGGCAAGGGACATAAAGGATAATAAAAAGGGGTTTTTTAGACACGTGAACAGTAAGAGGATGTCCAGGGATAATGTAGGTCCCTTGCTGAATAAGGAGGGTGTCCTGGTTACGGGGGATGCTGAGAAAGTGGAGATATTGAATGCCGCCTTTGCTTCGGTCTTCACTTCAAAGGCTCCCCGGGACCCACAGACACTGGATGAGAGTAGGACTGATTGGGAAATGAAGAATTTCCCTCTGGTTCAAGTAGGGGAGGTCCAGGAGCGGCTCAAAGGGATTAATGCACACAAATCCATGGGCCCAGATGGGTTACATCCACGTGTGCTGAGGGAGCTGGCGGAGGTGATTGCTGAGCCGCTCTCTATCATCTTCAACAGGTCTTGGAGGACAGGAGAAGTGCCTGAAGACTGGAGGATAGCCAATGTCACTCCAGTCTTTAAAAAGGGCAAGAAGGAGGAACCTAGTAACTATAGGCCAGTCAGCCTCACCTCTGCCCCTGGAAAGGTAATGGAACAGCTTGTTCTGGATGCCATCTCCAAGCAATTGGAAGAGAAGAAGGTCATGAGGAGTAGTCAGCATGGATTCACTAAGGGGAAATCGTGCTCGACCAACCTCATAGCCTTCTACGATCTCATGACAGGCTGGGTAGATGGAGGGAGAGCAGTGGATGTCATCTACCTTGACTTCAGCAAGGCCTTTGATACTGTCTCCCATGACATCCTGATAGCAAAGCTGAGAAAGCATGGGATAGATGAGTGGACAGTGAGGTGGGTTGAGAATTGGCTGTCGGACCGAACCCAGAGGGTTGTGATTCGTGGAGTAGAATCTGACTGGAGGCCTGTTACCAGCGGTGTTCCCCAGGGCTCAGTGTTGGGTCCAGTCCTGTTTAATATCTTCATTGACGATCTTGATGAGGGAATAACATCCACCCTCAGCAAGTACACTGATGATACAAAGCTGGGAGGGGTGGCTGACACGCAGGAGCACTGCGCTGCCATCCAGAGAGACCTGGACAGGCTGGAGAGCTGGGCAGTGAGTAACCAGATGAAGTTCAACAAAAGCAAGTGTAAAGTCTTGCACCTGGGAAGGAACAACTGTTTGTATCAGTACAGGCTGGGGGATGACCTGCTGGAGAAGAGCTCAGTGGAGAAGGACCTGGGGGTCCTGGTTGATGACAGGTTGGCCATGAGCCAGCAGTGTGCCTCGGTGGCCAAGAGAGCCAATGGGATCCTGGGATGCATCAGGAGGAGTGTAGCCAGCAGGTCAAAGGAGGTGATCCTCCCTCTCTACTCTGCCCTGGTCAGGCCCCACCTGGAGTATTGTGTCCAGTTCTGGGCTCCTTGGTATAAAAAGGACAGGGATCTCCTGGAAAGAGTCCAAAGAAGGGCTACGAAGATGATTAAGGGCCTAGAGCATCTCCCCTATGAGGAAAGGCTGAGTAAGCTGGGACTGTTCAGCCTTGAGAAGAGAAGACTAAGGGGGGACCTAATCAAAGTTTATAATTATCTGAAGCAGGGGATGCAGGGGGAATCAGCCAGCCCCTTTTCAGTGGTCTGTGGGGATAGGACAAGGGGCAATGGCTGCAAGTTGGAGCATAGGAAGTTCCGCACCAACATGCGGAAGAACTTTTTCACAGTGAGGGTGACTGAGCACTGGAATAGGCTGCCCAGGGGGGTGGTGGAGTCTCCTTCACTGGAGATATTCAAGACCCGCCTGGACGCCTATCTGAGCAATATGAGCTAGGGAGCCTGCTTTGGCAGGGGGGTTGGACCCGATGATCTCTTGAGGTCCCTTCCAACCCCTACAATTCTGTGATTCTGTGATTCTGTGATTCTGTGACTACAACCTCCTTTCTCAGGTAGTCATAGAGAGTGATAAGTTCTCCCCTCAGCCTCCTTTTCTCCAAGCGAAACAACTCCAGTTCCCTCAGCTGCTTCTTATCAGACTTGTACTCTAGAACCTTCACCACCTTCATTGCTCTCCTGTGCTCACGCTCCAGCACCTCATTGAACACAGTACTTGAGGTGTGGCCTCACCAGTGCCAAATGCATGGGGACACTCAATTCCCTAAATAGAACCATATGAAATAGAACATATGAAGCAGCACATACTTCTAGGAATAGAGAAGAGATCAAAACCAGTTTTGAGTCCATATTGGCATTAACATTGATTTAATTTACAGTAGATTAAACATGTCACTTCAACTAATGTTTCATTATTCAAAAGACTTGTTTGCGGGATCCTCAGTATCTTTTGATAGCTGCAGAGTATTAATTAGCAATTAGTGCCTTAGTCAAGACCAGATTAAGTAAAAATGACTATGGGGTACAGGAAGCTTTTCTTCTACTTTTCTCAACTGTGAGGGCCCAGACAGAGCCTTTGCCTGTGTACCTGTGACACCGTGCCTTTATTCTTAGGCCTAGTCCAACACTTTCAGAATCTGAGTTTTCTCTTGCAGCTAAAAATTTTTTGCTCACCTAAAAAGATTTGAAAGAACACAACTGGGGTTTGATCATGACTGACATGAAACATTTTTATTTAGTAAAAATTTAAACGGTGCAAGTGATCCAAAACAGATTTCTCCCAGATTTTCAGTTTACTTCACATTTAAAAGCAACTAGCATATGCTTTACAATCTTAAAGTACTTTACTCTCTTCTTTCTATGGAAAAGAAAAATCAAGCTTTGTCCTAGTTGTTCTTGCACCTTTTCAAGATGTCTGCCCTTCCTCTTCCCTTCAGCTGCAATAAATGACTACCCTAGTCTCTGAGCAACACTAAACCAGGGCCAGGGTCCTTAATGATGCTGCCCTCGCTAGAAATCTCCTTCCTTTGTGTGCTGGAGAGAATAATGACAGAGCACAGAGTAGCCATGGGGAGTACACGCTGCGGTTTGCAAAATCCTTCAGTTATGGGTTTGTGCTTCTGTCCTCTCTGATGCCTTTAGGCACATCACCCTTATGAGTTCCTGCAGGAACACCAGACCATTACTTTTTCCTTTAGCAGAGCTTGTGCCTTACAGCCACAATTTACATTCCATAATGCCTGCACTTTGGTAATGGAATGACCCAGATGTGTTAAATATTATTACTATTACTGCAGAGTACCTGACCATATGAATGAACTCAAAAACACCCTTTTCATTTCACAGTGACAGATCATGCATTTTTGGTGATTTCTGCATCCCAAAATCACTGTCTATATTAAAAATTTTTAATGGCCATGATTATCAATAGCCATACAGTGAACTATTCATTAAAATGCCTTGCTTCATTACTCTACTCCATATCTTCATGTAATTCCACTTGAAAAAAGCCCAAGCAAGCCTCTAAACAAGGGTTACACCCAAACCAGCAAAGCCCATTTAAAATCTGTGGCTCACAGTACATCCTCAGAGCAATTTCTGGATGGCATTCATGCTTCATTTAGCTCTGCATTTTGTTCTCCAAGAGCTTCTAATGAACATACTAGGGATTTAACAGTTTCCTTTCCAAAAGGGAGAAATTTCAAGAAAAGAAAATGTTATAGTCCACAAAAAGAACCAAGCAAACAACCCACCGGGCTGGCCTTTTCTTTTTAAAGAGAAAGCCTCAGGTTGCTTTCTTGACAATATTGCTGTTCTTGAAGTAAAGGGATCAATCTGTAGTATTTAGTCTTTTACTGTTAAGTTGGGTAAAAATCTCTTTGTTTCCCAAATATATTTGGCTCTAGGATATCAGCACATGTTATCACATTTGTAAGTTGTAATTACAAATTTCTGATTAAGATTCTGGCCTGAAAAAGCAGGGCTTTTCCACTGCTCAACATTATTTAATTTATTTATTTATTTGCCTGTAGAGACTGTACTGACCAACAATTTACTTCATTAAGCCAATCTGAGGCATTATTATTTCAAAATTAAAAAGTTGCAAACATTTTACTCTAGCACACTGTGCATAAAGAGAAATAAAAATACTTCCACTACCTGTAATAATCTGCAACGTTCATCAGATTAGCAGTGAGTGTTTTTAGCCCTCTTTCACTTGGAATGTCCTCACAAACATGACAAAAACTCATTTATTTTGAAAGTGAATTATCTTGTTCAAATAATTCTGTACAAACATATGTAAACAAATAATTATCTCCTTTTTGTATTAGCCAAGTAAAGAAGTGTTTAAGATCATTATCAACAAGAACAAAAAAAATTCAACTCCTTTAACTACCATCATGGGCTTTTTATGAAGAAGCCTAATTCTGGAAAGTATATATGTACATCTGCTAAATGACTAAAACTAGTCCCATCCTTTTTCTTCAAATATACATCTAGAATTCTCTGTGGCTACATATTCAAATTAATTTTAAGTATGAATATGACCAAAACCCTTAAAAAAAAAATTAGTAGCCCTACAGCATCTTTATTCAGATTAATCGATTTAGTGGAAATCTGGTTTAGGGCATATCAGATCACTGTAGTAGTACATCAGAATTGTGGGGGAAAAAAGTCAGTAATTAAAAAACTGATTTGAGCAATATTCTTAAACTAAATGTCAATAGTAAGAATTCTGAGCCTAAGGTTACACATATGTTCGTGCGTCTGGTTGAATCAGGACTTTGGGTTTATATTTATAGGATTTAACTTCTTTTTCCTTTTTTCTTTTTCTGAACAGACATAAATAGCCACTCAAATTGATGCCCTCTGCACTCTCCCTACAAATGCCAAAATATGTTTCTTGCGGACTACAGAGAAGTCATGATATTAAGAAGTCACCCAACTCCTAAATGATACACAAACCAAATGCCAGTGAAACTACTAGTGGTCAGACATCTAATTGCATTTGTTGTTATGGTCTGTGCAGTCTGCCTCTGTGGCATATCACTTACATGCATGGTTTTCTAAGAACTAATCTCTGTGTACCCAAAATGAGATGACCCATCTGATACTAATTATTGTTTAACTTAGGTAAGGTGATCTTACATGGTCCGATTCCATTGCTGTGCAAGCACAGATGATAATACTCAAAACCAGTGTAAACAGTGACAGAGAATAATTTTCCAAATGTTCTCCTTTGGCAAGGCAAATGTATTTTGGTTTTATTTTTTATTCTGTTCACATCTATCCTCTCAGTAGAGATGATGTAGCCAAAGAAATATTCCTACTCATTTGAATTCTGTGGTTAAATATTTGACCATGTCTCTCTGGCTAATTCCTACAGCAAGGGAATCCCAGCTTGTATCTCAGTGAAGTACAAAACTATTTACTTGTTACAATGAGACCAGACTGGGTGCGTTCAATCTGGAATGCCATAGGTAGACTAATATGAAGTGCAAGAAAACAATAGCTAAGATTTGGAAACTGAAAACCCACATGAACCCTTAGAGAGTCAAAATAGACAGGATTCCTTGATTCAGCACAGTTGAAATCATGTTCAGGCCCTCATGCTATTGTAGAACACTTTTCCCAATGTAAATTTTACTTAAATGTCTTTCTGAACAGAACCTGCAGCAGATCACCTACTCTATTAAGTATGCTCATGGTTTTCTCTATGGTTCAATCATTTGGGCTTTTTCATCTCTGGAAAACCCTACCTGCAGAAAACCACCAACTTAATCTTGAATTTTGCATTGTTTCCTACCTCCAGTTCTCTAGCTGGATGGATTTTTTAAGAGTTGAAGTTTTTTAATGGTTCGAAAGACTCTTGTAATTTCCAGTTTAGGTATACTCCTGGCTAATGTATACATGCTGTTAAATTGTTGCTTGAGAAGAGTACTTTCCAGTCGTAATATAACACAATACCAGAACATCAAAGGTCCATCATAGTGCCAGAAGTTGGAACCTGTGCTACTCTGCAATGCCATAGCTCCTTTGAAGCTAGCATATGATTTACACCAGCTCCAGTAGTGCCACCCTGCACATGTATCACCACTACTGAGGAAAGACA
This sequence comes from Porphyrio hochstetteri, assembly GCA_020800305.1. NCBI lineage: Eukaryota > Metazoa > Chordata > Aves > Gruiformes > Rallidae > Porphyrio > Porphyrio hochstetteri. The sequence continues at coordinate 111,084,682 of CM036907.1, forward strand.
AAATGGGCTTATGTCCTGTGTCAAGTACAAATTACTTTTAATCAAAGCCTGATAAAATGACACAGCTTACTGAGATCTCAGAAGAATGTATTCATGTAAAAAATACTATCCCAGTAAAAGTGACAGTCTTTCTGACAGAAAGACAGAGGACTGGATGGACATGCACTTGAACTATTCCTTGTTAATACTGGATAGTCAGGAAGTAAGTCTGCCTTTTACTAAAGTACCAGGAGTCAGGAGAGACCAAGATCATCAGGGCATCCCTGTCTCTTCCTCTGATAAACGACATCTTTAACTAAAACTTCGCAATGAAGGAAAACAGCTACTGATTCAAAATGTCAGTCTAACGACATTGGAGAAATGTCCCTTTCACACAAAATAGCTTGGTTTCATGGGATCCTCTTCAAAATGCTTTCTTGGAGAGAACCTTCAGCCAGGGGCTTGCAGCATCCCACAGCACCTACAGCCTGCAGTCTCAGGGCACAGTCATTCTGGTCCATATAACTCATGTCCCTAAGAAATCAAGCTTTTCTGCAGCATCTCCTCATCAAGGAGAAAGTGCCATGACCACCAACACCAAATTCAGAACATAATTTTTACTTAACTTACTCAGTCTAGCCTCTTGTCCATAATTTGACAACACCAATTTTTTGAAGAATAAGACTCCAACAGCAACCAACCAATGAAAACAGATATTTGCAGAGTGGGGGATGAAGGGAGAAAGGGATGGGGAGGAGGAGATACTGACAGTAAAAGACAGATTAACCCTTTAATTATTTTCTAAAACTCTGATATACTTTGTGATGTAATGGACATCATCTTGTACTTCAAAACTGTAGAATAAACCATGTAGGCAGTTTAGTAGATGATCAGACGTATGGTATGAGGAAGACATGGTAAAAATCTACCGATCATGATGCATCTTTACTGTTGATAGAAGCTGACTGTTGATACTAACAGTGCATGTGTCTGGATAAATGCTTAGCAGCAGCATATTTCACTGGCATTAAACTGACATATCATTATCTCGATTTCTTTTTATATTTCTGTCTCTGCTGTTAGGGATAGGTCCTCTTGGAAAGAATTTCTGTGTTTCTTAGTGCTACTTTTTAGAATAGGGGAAAGACGAGTCATTTGGCACCTTAACCTTTTCCAAATACATGAACAGCTCAGCCTTCCCATTCAATCAGGGAGTTAGAGGAAGAGCAGGAGAGAGGAAAGTTATGAAGCAGAATGTGGAAAGATGGTAAGGGGTGGAAAAAATGACTTAGCTTAGCTGATGTGGTAGAAAAGAGAAAGATAGACATGTCTCTAAGAAGAGGCAGAAAGCAAAAGGTTTGAAATAACCTGCTGTTAGGAGTTTTCTATTATAAGTTTGGTAAGGTATTCAGATACCATGGTGATGAGCACAGCTGAAATATCTAAGCACTCTGGGATAGAATATATTCAAACAAAAAGGATAATTAAAATAGTGCTTATTTAGATGAGGGATAATGTCTCAGTTCCTATGCAAATGAGCATAGTTAAAGGATCACTTGCCTTTTTATTAAAATGAATATTGAAAGTTTGATGAGAAACTCGGGAGAGAAACATACTGGAAGTCAAAGTAAATGCAATCTCTATATGCAAATTAAATAAATTAATTCTAGCAGCCATGTATGAGTTTAAATGAGAAAGTCAATGATTTTCAAAATCTAGTAATTTGATAGCCATTAGTCTCATTATACTTTCCTTTTAAAGCTTAATTATTCAAAAATACAACCCTATTGAAGTGTGGTTTAGAAAGGACACATTTGTAAATTAATTACAGTAGTGATTTTCCCTGTAGCATGAAGATACAGTGCCAGTACACATCTTTGTAGATGGAAATAGGACTTTTTGCTGGCCTTGGGATTTTATTTTGGTAGTGTCCAGCAAACCTCTACAGATCACCTAAATTCCTATGTAGAAGGGTGTGAGTAGTCCCACTGAAGCCCATGGAGGATGTGTTGTTTGAATTTTTTATGAATATGATTTTTAGGGACATGTGCAAACTGAAGAGTCTTGGTGAAGTGTTGAGTCTGAACAGAGAGGTGCCTGTGTGCAGCCCCCTGGCCAAATATCATGCCACCCCTGGGGCTGTGACTCCTCAGCACCAGCTTGCAGAGGGCTCACTTCTTCAGCTGTTACTGGGGGAGGAATTTCTGCCCATCATCTTCATAATAACCTCCTGACTGCAGCGCTTACCCAGGACGAGCTGCACTGAGATTTGTGTCCTTTGTCAATTTGGAAGAGATTTAAACAAATCATGACTGTAACTTTGATTTTTATTTTTTGAGAATTTTCTGTGAACTCAATGAGCTGTAAAGATATCTCTAGTCCTAAAAAGCACAGTATCCATTCCAGATGAGACTTACTCTTTGCATCACTTACATCTATAAACTGAATGGCACCATGGCCTCTTTTCTGAGCACAAGATCCTGGTGTGGTTTAGCTGAGTTCATCCTATCAAACTCAGTTACCATCTAAAACAAGTGGCTGCATCCAGGCTGCCTGTTGGGGATGGGTCCTGGTTTTCCTAACTCCAGAAATGTGCCAGTTCCCAACTGGGAATTGTTTGGATTAATTCTGCCCAGCTCAGGCCAAAATTGTACCACGGGCCATTCTTAAAATTTATCAGCATAGACAATGATGTTCATATCCTTGGGACACACAACAGCACTTCATTTACTAGTGGTGATGAAATTTATGAACTAAAAGAGTTATTCCAAACTGGTTTTAATCCGTGTCTTGGAGGAAGTATGATTACCTGGATACTTGGCAACATTTCTTTACCCTCTCTGAGGATGTGCCCTGTAGCATTTCTGAGGAGCATCTTGTAATAACTCACCCCACCCCTGCAATGCTTGCCTATTGCTGCTCCTCTGTTCTCCCCTGCTGCTCCTTGCAGATTTCCCCCTCACTTCTCCCCTCCCCTCTCACTTTCTATTCAAAATAATCAAGATCTAAAGGAGATGTACTTTCAGAAGGCCAATTAAACATACCAGCTGAAGTGAGGAGCTGCAGTGAGTGATTTTAAATCAAGCTGCAGTTTCTGAGAGATGATCTTTGTACCATCAAGGGAATATTTGTTAATGGTGGCAGTGCCTTCAGGCAGGTATGCACAGCACCAGGGGAAGCGAAGCCTTACCTGGTATCATTGTCTAAGCTAGAAATATGAATTAAAACCAAATGAAAACAGAGGTTAAATTATTGCTTGTGAATCACAAACATGGCTGCAAAATTTTATACTGAGCCTTTCCAGGTGACAGGCAAACGAGGAGCAAAAGGGAAAGAGGCACAGCTGGGTAAATCACAATACTAACATGCGTTTATGTAACGTGTGATTCTAACAGCTCAGGATTGCAGAGGATTTAAAAAATAATTCTCCTTTATGTAAGGCATCTACTTTTCAGTAGTGGCTTTATCATCTCATGTCTGTACTCTGCTTGGCAGAGACATTTTTCAGACACCACCCCACTGAAGTAGAGCCACTCCAAAAAGGGAGGAATCAGCACAACCCAGTGTATTTTAGACTGGCCGCAATTCTGAAGGTAACCCCAGACTTCAGCCCCCCACTTCAGAGCAGCTTTCCCAGCCCCACTTTCTCATTTTTCCACTGCAAAGCCCTTGATCTCCCACAGCACGAGCCAGCCTTGGCCCCCTCGGCAGATGGCGAGGGCTGTGCGACCATGTGTGTGCGGTGCTGCTGCCGGCTGCGCCACCTCCGACCCTGCGCCCCATCCCCTGCTGCCGCGTGGCCGCTGGCCAGAGATCCTGCTCTCATCTGCCCACGGCGTTAGGGGCGAAAGCAGCAGCTGTGTGGCATTGCACAGCACTGCTGCAGGATGGTTTAGGATAGGAAGTAAATAATTTGTCCAGCTGTCTCTGCAGCACAAAGTGAGGCAATAAAAGGTCTTACTTTTCCAAATAGCATCGGGCCAGCTAGCCAGGTGAAAGTCCTTCGAGGTTGTTCGTGATACCTCCTGGCAGTGACAGCAGTGGGAATTTTGCTTTCATCTTCTGTGCAAGCAAGTGGAGACAGGACAGATTTGGGATTCTCCACGTTAGTTAGCTTGCAGTTTTCCTGCCTTAAGGTGAAGGATGTGTTGTGTGTCCTGGATCACCCATAGGGCAAAACACTTGCCATGCGCTGCAGCTGAGACAGTGGCTGTGTCAGACAAACAAGAGAAAATGAAATTGGAGTGAAATATCTTCTCCTGCCTTCTGTGATGCTTGTAGGGGTAATGACACCAGAATATAAATCCAGAGTGTGGAGTGTCCCAGAGCTTCATGTATATGTGCCACCAGGAGATTCAGCCAGTGCAGGAGAGGAGTCACAACAGACTTTAATCAGCCACAGCAAAGCAACAGAGCACTTTGCAAAAATGTCCTAAAGACCAAGTGTATGTCCCAGTTAGAGCCCTACCTAGGAGCAACAGCAGCAGAAGGATTGCAAAGCTCAGCCTCTCTTTGCAACTCTGCCCTTAATAAATGATTAAACTCTACATTTAATAGTAAGCGCTGGTGGAATTTAAATGGATTGCAGTGCTGGAGATTAACTTCTCTTCTTCTGCCTTTTGCAAGTAGAGCTTAAGATTGGCTTATAAAACCTGAAGAAAGGCAGCTGTGAATAATTCTTGGCTGCAGTTGTCGAGGAGAGAGAGGGGAGGCATAAGGGGCAGAAAGGGTTTTCTTGAGCACTCAGGCTGGCCCAGCCTCTGTCTGCTTAGCCTGTTGAGACTAGAAAAAGTGACTGCATGGCCCATTCTAGCTAGGTCTGTGGAGAACCCCAGGTACGTGGCCTGATAGTTATATGAACTAATAATATAAATCATAAAATTAAATAGTATGATTTCATTCTGCAAATGATTTGAGGACATAGTTTACAGGAAAGACACAATACAAAGGAAAATTGTTATAATTCTTTATGTTTTTTTGTACTTTAATATGATATAAAATTCATATTAATAGGTGCCATTTTTATGGAGAAATTTATAGCCAAAAATATGGCAACTTCTTTGCTGCAAGAACTAAGCAGAGAAAATTAAATTTGACCATTGATCTCTTCTTTATTTGTATGGATATTTTGGTATGAAGCGGTGAATTGTTTAAACTTGAGAGGTTTTATATTATATGCTTTTTTATTAGCCACTTTGTTCATGATCAGCTTTTCTGTGGCATCAGTAAAAAAAGATATGGGTTCTGTCCATGGGCCAAAATGACATCTGTACTTTTTCACTTGCATCAGCTGAAGAATGTGTAGCCTAGAGACACAATTAATACTAGGCTGGCCTCTTCCCCACATTAGTGGTCTCCTATGCATAAGTTTATATGCCATATGTGAAGGGCCAAATTAGTCCCACTTGGGTCACACTTTCCTTGATCACTTCAAGAACTAACTCCACAACAGTGGCTGCTTGTACAGACGTAATTTTCCATGGCTGAACTTGTATTTACCTGTGGAGGGATTTTTCCATTAAGCATTCTGTGTGACATTTTGTGACATAAACCACATATTTATTAGTGAAAAATCTATCAAGATTAAATGTCTCTTCCGAGAGAAGAAGATGTTTCACTATATAGGATGTGAGGAAAATAGCAGCAGTTATTTTACAGCACCAATCAAAGAATTGCTGCTGTAAAAATGTACCCATTACTGTATCTGCATACAGATGTGGGAAGTCACATCTTTTCTTCACCGTGGCTTCAGCATGGACAAACCACTGGCTCATTACCTGACCTGAAGGGCTAGTGCCTGGATATAACACCCAAATGCAGTAAGGTGTATAGTGCTTGCTGGGGATGTTGTGAATGTGATGTCTGGCTGGGTAAAAGATTATTTCCACTCTTGGCATTGCTACCCTTGGCAACCCCACTATGGGACTGAGAATTAGAAAGTAGGGGAATGTATTGGGCCATTAGATAAGCCTACAAGTGCATGGGTGTATTATTATACATCAGTAAAACAGGAGAAAGGTCATAGAATCATAGATTAATTTAGGTTGGAAAAGACCTTTAAGTTCATCACGTCCAACGGTTAACCTAACACTGCCAAGTGCACCACTAAATCATGTTCCTGAGCACCACATTTACACATCTTTTAAATTCCTCCAGAGATGGTAACTCAACCACTTCCTTGGGCAGCCTGTTCCAGTGCTTGACAACCCTATTGTTGAAGAAATGTTTCCCAATATCCAATCTAAACCTTCCCTGGAGCAACTTGAATCCTTTTTCTCTCCTTCAATCACCATTATTTTGGATAAGAGACTAACCCTCACCTGGATGCAACCTCCTTTCTCAAGTAATTGTAGAAAGCAATAAGGTCTCTCCTCAGCCTCCTTTACTCTAGGCTGAACAACTCCAGTTTCCTCAGCTGCTCCTTGTCAGAATTGTGCTCTAGACCCTTCACCAGCTTCCTTGCCCTTCTCCAGACACGCTCCAGCACCTCGATGTCTTTCCTGTAGGGAGGGGGCCAAAACTGAACACGATACTCAAGGTGCAGCCTCACCAGTCTAGAGTACAGGGGCACAATCACTGTCCTAGTCCTGCCTACCACACTATTCCCGATAAAAGCCAGGATACTGTTGGCTTTCCTGGCCACCTGGGCACACTGCTGGCTCATGTTCAGCCAAGATGACAGGGTATAGAGGAAAGTGGGAGTTAGGAGTTTCCTAGTTTGCGCTGTCCTTCTTTGCCGCTGAGACAGAATTCATGGCCACCTGTGGTGTGCTTTGGTTGACAGTCACTGAAGACATTGTACTGGAAAGAACTGATATGTACACATTTGAGCTGTGTGTTTTTGGGCTGTGTGTTTTTGCATGTGTGCTAGGATGCATGGGCTTTCCCACTGTTTACACAAGAATGCCAGTACAATTCTTTGACAAAACCCTTAGGTACATTATTCTTAATCACATATTCTAGTAGATAAATTGGAAAATATATGGAAAAACATACAAAAGAGACAGGAAATTTTTCCAGTTTTGTCTCCTGCCTTTAAAAGCAAGTAAACTACATTATGTATTGTACATAATAGATACATTAAGATACTACACTTGTACTAGAGAAGAAAAATACTTTTAAACATTTGTATTTATCTTTGAAATGGCTTAAAGAAGCACCATAAATATTAAAAAAATCTATTAAATAATTACGTTGTTTATTACAGGGAGCAGCTGGATAGTGTGTTTAGTGTATTTACTATACAATTTCATGCCTGAAAGCCTGGCAAGTTCTCCATGTTTTCCAGAAGAACTTCTGACTTCTGGATTTCTTTGCTACTCAACAATGGGATAATTGTAACACATGAGGAATAGATTTTATCCTAAGTGACTGATATGTATGCTTGATAATGTATCTATGTGTTTATATATTCATTTACAACTCAAATTTCTTCCAGTTTTGTTTAAAAGTTATTATAAAGGAACAATAATTTGAACACCACTGTCATGTGTTAAACACTTAAGCACTTAAAAGCACAGTACAAGGTTTGGGACACTAACTGATATCCTCATAAGGTGGAACTAGGAATGTCTTTTGAAGTAACACTAGGAGGGTGGTAGAAAAACAGAAATAGTGAGAGGAAGAGGAATGATATTGATATGAAGCTTATTCCTTTTTTGTCCATCATCTAGAACAGATATTGTAATGTTAGAGAGAAAAAACCAGAAAACATCCCTCCAAAATTCATAGGAAGACATATGAACATTTTTGTTGTTGTGTAACATACATGTCCTTAGACATTAAAATTAAATCGATTTGTCTCTAGAGGGAGAAATGTAGTAGCATGATCAAATCACTGCCTTATGCTCTTGTTTTTTTCCATGATTGTTTCAATCATGTATTTATTCACCAAACTCATTAGAATTGCAATGGTAATCAGAAAGAGGAAATGGTCTCCATCTATCATCCTGTTTCTAACAAGAAGAGGTAACAGACCATTTTAGTTACAGTGCATTAATGCTCATTACTGCCCTAATGAAGATTTGTGTTGCTTTTCCAAGAACCTTCAAGCTAATCTTCAATTTCCTCCTTGCTTTCAAAGAAACACCAGTTTTCACATGACTTCAGCCTGTCAGAGCAAACAAAGAGGTATTAGCCTGACCATTATAAAACATGGTTTCATAAGGGAAATTATTATGAAAAACACGAGGTAACATTGAGTTATTTCATTACTGCAGCTAAATTCTGTGAATTTGGCAAACACTGACCGACTCAATCCCTGTGCCCAGACTTTTCTCCTAGCAGCTATATCTATACTGCTTAACACATGGCTAGTATTAAGCTATTATCTATTAAACTATTATCACATATTCAAGTATATGTGATTGTGATATATTATAGCAACCAAATGACCACTGTGCACCTTGCCTAATCCAGATTTCTACATAACTGGGATCAGTATTATTCCAAGCACCTTCATTCTTACAGTGAAATGCATAGGCTGCAGTGGGAAATCCCAAACGCTCTTGGCTAAAGACTTTTCTTGATATGTCATGAGCCATTTCAAAAACCGCAGCCAAACACATCTCACAGTGAATACTTTTTGGGAACTGGCTTTCCTTTGGGTCGTGTTTCCTGTGTTTATCCTGTCTCCTGAGATTAATTTCCAAAGGAGAGAAGCATGCAGGGTGTTGCAGAAAGAAAGGCATGCCGTAAAACCTGCTCTTCTGGTGCTCCATGTCATGCTGCCTTGGGGCTGGATATGGTTAACAAGCAGCCAAGCACTGAACTTTGGATTGCTGATGAGGGCATTAGCACATGTGTCCTCTGTAAACTGTGGGTTCAGGTTTTCACTCTGTTTTCTCATCCAGCAGAACTGGATGTTTGTTCAACCTGAACACCTGTTTAAATACCTTGCTGTATCAGTCAGCTTGAAATGTCTGAGGCTCCCAACACAGGAGGAGTTACTTTCCTGATCTTTGTAATTAAGCATCTGTTGGAACATGTTCAACCTTAGTAATTACTTGACATTTGGACACAAAGGATTCTAAAGAAAGGAAGTACCTTAGTGGACTTAGGAACATTTAAATGCATCCTAAGGAAAGACCGACTTGAGTGTTGTTTGAAGAGTTTTAATTTTGCTGGCAGGGCTACTGGGAACTAAGAAAGCCCTTTACACTTGGAAACCAGCTTGCCAAACCATTTCCTTTGCGTATCTTGTTCTGCAGAAGTAACAGAATATTCCATTCCTGCATATTTTAATAATGCCAAGGGAAAAGGTGTATGTGGAGTCAAGGAAAGCAGGTTTCTGACCAGGCTGTTGCTGCCTTTTCCCATGGTTTATGTGTAACATGGTGACACACAAATCCTCCTTCCTGTGGAAAGGATATCTGTCACAATGAGAAGTTCTGCCACTCTCAGAAACACTGACCTTTTTTACTGGTAGTGGCTTGGCAGGTGTTTGTTTTAGTGTTTTAGATATGTAACTTGCAAAAGATTAAAGTGGGCTCTGGGGACATGATTGTCATTCTGGTTTACATCTGCTTTCATTGGTGCAGTTCCAGTGCCTTGATTCACATTGGTGAGAATGAAGAGGAGAATCGGGCTCTGAGTTTCCACTTTTTACCATGCAGGAAAACTAACATTATTATAAAGAGCAGCAGTTTAAGGATACTGTGGAGTATGTCTATATGGAGATATAGATCACTGACTTGGATTACATATGGCAGTCAATTCTGTGCCCAGTAGTAGGTATTTGAAGAATAAAGAACTTAATTGTGAGCAGCTGTTTCCACATACTTAATAAAGTGTGCATGGCTGGTTCAAGCTCTATAAAGTGTTAAACATAGTTTTATAAAACACATACTGAGGCCACGTACATTTTTCGAAGAAAAAATCAGCTCTTCTGACTGTTAAGTCCTGTCTATCTTTTGATTTCAGAGACACATCTCTGAAAATGTTTTTCTTGTTTTTCATAGTGGAACTGAGGTTTGAATGACTCCCTAATATCTGTAAAAACCATGGCATTTCTTGGCCAAAAGAAGGACTTAGTTATGGATGTCTTTTCACCTCAAATATTCTGATGTTAAAAGGAGGAAAGGATAGTAGTTTTCAGGCTGGTTTTACTCCAGCTTGGCGTATGGCTTCAGAACTTTCAGGAATGTCAGCATCCCAGGGGAGCTGGTAGGAATCAGAAACTAATAGTGTCTAGTTAGTCTGCAAGGTAAGAGTGGGAATTTAGAGCCCTGGGCTCTAGAAATGACCCATAGCTGTTACTCACCCAGCCATCATTCCATGCTTTTCTTCTCACAAATGATGATTAACAAATACTAAGGTGTGTGGCCAGCCGTGAAAGTGTCGAAGTTCCTTTGGGACTTAAGCAACTAACATGTTTTCATTCCTGTTTTGAATGCAGGAGTCACGGGGTCAAACGATGTATCAGTGTATCTGCACTGTTCATCTGCACTGAACTTGTGTCTCTGCCTTCAGTGGATAGCAGTTCTCGTCTGCAGAGTGACCATGTAGAATTCTTGGTTTCCACATGAGTCCCTCTCATGCAGTAGGTCAAAACCGCAAGGGGATACACATTTTTTTAATCAATTCTTGGTTCAAAAGGCTGGGAATTATTCTTCAGCTTCCTTCAGAGGCCTGAGTTTAAGCTGGCTCAGAGGAGTGAGGAAACTCTTGAATGGGTCAAGCAATCACGGTAAGAAAGCTAGGTAATATGAGACAGCTTTAAGAAACAGGTTGTGCTACAAGCTTTGGAGGCATTTTGAGAACTGCTGTGATTTAGCAGAGGTTTGACTGAATTAGACTAAACTAAATCTCAGTATTAGGTTTAATATCAGGAGTTTTCACCTGTTGAAATAAATCCTCTGCAGAGGATTCGCTACCTGAAATGCATAAACATTAGTTTCAATAGTATATATTTCCCTATCTGACATGAATGCACAGTAATTTTCCAGTTGGCACCAAGTTTTTACAAATGAAAATATCAACAAAACAGCATAGCCAAAATGAAGATCAAAGGAGCATTAAACAGTCCACAGATTTCTTCTGCTACTCAATTTCCATGCTCCTGTGTTTTCAGTTGTGCTTTAAGCCTGGAAGGAGACATTGGCTCTTGCACATCCAATGCAAATGAATACACAGAGTGGGAAAGATTTCTCTAATTATTATTCAATTTCTAATTATTATTCAATTATTATCTGAGCCCCTCTCTCACATGTATCTCGTTCAATGTCCATGCAAATAATGCTAAATGAACATGAATATTGCCAAGTAAAAAACCAAGCAAGGTCAACAATACAGAATTAAAATTACCTGTTGACATTTTCTTTATTGGTCATGCACGTGGCTCAGTTATGTTTTACTTCAGACTTTTGTAATTTACTATGTTTATTTTTTATAACTCTCTCAGCTTCCTCCTTTGATCCCCTTATGCAAGTTATCAAGAAACTTGGACTCTTCAGACCTGCTCCTTGGTGTGGTCAAAGGGCTCACAGATGTCGCACATCTCCCAATTGGACCTGGCACTAGAGGGCGATGGAGACATACACTTTTAGCAGTGTGCCTCAACAGTTTGTTAGAAAGCAAAAGCAGAGAAGTAAGACATTAATTAGCAAGTCCTTGAAAGAAGAGTGTGCTACTGCTCTACCGTCTCCATTATCTTCTGTTCTCTCTGCCTTCTGTTTATTAAATTGAGGTCCCCTAACTCCTGTGGTAGTTCTCTACATTACTTCCTTCCTGTTACCATCACTTTCTGCCCTTCATACATGATGCTCTGACTTGTTGCATGTGATCTGAAAGGTTTCCAAATCCTGATTAACTTTTTTTTTACCTCAGGAGCCTTCTTCTCTTCTCCTATCCTTGCTTTTGCCTCCGGTCTTTCCCTGATTTTAACCATTCTGCATCCATCTTTCTTTCCCCTCTGCTCATTTCTCAAGGAATCTCTCCCATCCCATCCCTGAACTGTGTGTACTCAAAAAATGCAAAATCCATGGGGATAGGAAAATAAGAGGTAAGAAGATGCTTCATCATCTTTGCTTGTAGGGTACTGAAAAAAGAGATGTGGGTCCTGGCCTTCATGTCTAAAGTGTCCATCCATGGTACAGCACACAAAGAATTCATAAATAGGTGCCACTGGCTTCACTTTCCTGTAACCTGGTTAAGTGTTGTAATCACTACACTTCAGTGCTATGTGCCATAGATTCCTCAGGAGGAGTGGAGGGTGTCCATAGCTTGTTCAATGATGGTCAAAGGAGCAGGCAGAAACAGTTTGACCTCTGGCTGAGGAATGCTGAAGGCCTAACTGCTCAGGTTTCTGTATGAAGTTGGATGGAGTCCCAGGAGACCATGAGTAAGACTGTCAGCTCCTGGACTGGCAGTGAGCTGAGATTCTTGAACTCAAAGGAAGACATGAGGCTACCGATTGCACAGATATCAGTGTTCATTGTTGTGCATCAGAGGCAGATGGAGAAAACTGTCTTCTCCACTGTGTCCAGGCAGCTGCAAGACGTGCACTTGTGCTTAGGAGGGAGGAGCGATTTGTGCCTGTGACTGGGGGTGGGAAGCTGAGCCCATGTCTGCTGCTAGCAAGTTTCCCCCTTTGAGGTTGCCAGCATTTCTCATTTTATAAGCATCACATCCCATGAGAAATGTTGTGGGCTGTGCTGGTGGCCTGATTAGGCTGTGTGACATGGGTTAAACATCTCTCAAGGAAAATTTCTTGAGATGCATTAAAGGAGAAGGAGAACTGTCCCTCAGACAGCTTCAATCCTCACAGTTTTTATTGTCCTCCCATCACTTCTTAAACCTAGGACTTCAGAGACTTGGAATTACATCCTGGATTTGTTATTTGAGCACCTTTTCCTTTTTCAACAGACTAAGGATTATTCCAGTGAACAGGCAGTCTGTCCATAGGTCTGTCATCCCTCCTGCCATATTCTTTTTCTAGTAGCAAATATTCTATACATCTCCCACAGGTGACTCCAGGCCAGACTTTGTCCTTATGCTCATAGCTTTATAAAACCACTTGAAAGAATGTGTGAGGGAAAAAAAGAATAATGAGAGGGGTGGGGAAAGAGTCTACTCTAAGCCACCGTGATTTTTTAAGAAGAATATGCTGAAAATTGCATCAGTGGACAACTCTGGGTCCTGCAAATTGATGATTCATCTTGTATTTGCTTTTCATGGCTGCATACTGTACTGTGTCACTTCACTCACTCACGTTGCGTCCCTCTCTGTGAGCCTGATGGGCATGTTCTCAGTTGCCATGAAGATGAAACTCCTCCAGGCAAACAGCACAATGCTCCCGAGCTCAATGAAACTGTGATGCGGACAGGTCTCAAAAGCATCAATTTTTAAGTTACTAAGGTGACAAATATTTCCTTCTACTCCAGAAAAAGCAATCTCTCACCTCATCACTGCGAGATGTGATTTGAACTGTATTTCCCTGGAAATGGCATGATGACAGGAGGGTACGTGACCGAGAATGAGAAAGTATTATACAGACTCGCATTCAAATTCATTATCAGGCAGTGAGACTGATGACTCAGAGGTAGAAAAAATGAAACAACCAAAGAGCGTGTCTCAGTCAGTGCACATAACAAACTTGAATTCCCATTTGCACAGCTCATATACATGGGAATTACATCGCACGCTTAGAATCAATTTGCATATGCTGTTTCTACTCAGTCACACAACAAATAATGTATTAGGAGTGCATTTTAATGTACTATATTATCATACTACTTGAAATGCTGTCTTCTGATAATGTGCTTTTTGAAGAGTGTGTGCACACATGTGTGTGTTCTCACTTGCTCATTCCCTCACTGTTTCTGAGAGTAAGGCCATTGTCTACCTGAGGGACCGGATCAAAACCAGGTCCATTTGGGAATCTAGTAGCTTGGTAAATGTAACAGATAGATGGGCATACTTTAAACTGAAGTTTTAAAAATTCCTTTGACACTGGAGGATTATCTAATATGCAAGCAGATTTCAGAATCTGGGCCAGAGTCCCTGCCAAGGCAGGCGCACGTGGTCTCCATCTGGCCTCATCATCCAAAGAGATCAGACCCTTCATTAACTGCAGAACTATGATCTCAGAGTCGATCAGCCTGACTGGTCCTGCTTTGACAATGCACTGCTTTTGCTGTAATGATTCACTAGTTCTGCAGCTTGCAAAGTACCAAAGAATCCCAGGATGTGCTGCATACTTAGCTGATTTTTGGATCACTGATACTAAAACCAAAAACTGACAAAAATATCTGTACAGTTTTCAGTGATCAGAAAAGAACAACATCCCTATAATCCAGTAACTAAGCATAAATGCATCAGATTAATCCAAAACCCCCCAACATTTTGAATTTCAGCCTTTCTCTTGCCATATTGTTAGGTGGAAAACCTGGGTGCCATGGAGGGTGAGAAGATCAACACCTTTACCTTCCTTGCTATTCAGCTGTGTTCAATAAACTTTTAAATCTTTCTTTTATTTTTCTTTCTTTCTATTCTAGACATGCTAGAATTCAAACCTAATTGTAAAATCTTTCTGCAATTAAGGTCTCTTCCCAAGCGACAATGAAGATTCCTGAACTTTTGTTGCTTAAGAGCATCACTTCTTAAAATGGTAATTCATTATTAAGTGCCTTGAACAGAGAACAGTCTATTTACTGTGTATGTTAACTGGTTCCTCACTGTAATGTCATCTCACTCCTTATATTCTTTCCATGGGAATGTTAGGTTACCTCTGCATTACATAGTGCTTGATTCTGTGACAATAAGGAATTACCCTTAAACATTATTCCAGAGGTAGAGAACTGAGGAACTGTTACATCATCTGCTACTTGGTTATACTAAATTCCTCAATATACAATAGCTGAATAACATTCAGAAGGAGGGCATACATGAATAATACTTTGAAATATTCGATGATAAACGCTGACTGTAGCATCCATGTGCTCCCTGTTTCTTCCTGTGTACTGGTGGTATTTATGTGGAATTTTCAGATCACATCGGCACATACAGCCCCTGACTTTTAGGGAACAATTACCTAAATAAATACATTTCAAACAGTATTTTCTTGAACAAGTCAAGAATGATGAATTTTAAATCTCAATGGAGGATCTTTTTTAGAGCATTGAAGAAAAACTTGTATAAGAAATAGCCTGTTGATTGCATATGCAATATTTTCTTTCCCACAGGCTGAAGCATATGGGGTTTAACAGCTACACTAGGAACAACATATCCATACTGCACATATGGCACAATGATGTGAGCAACACAGAGCTAGGACACCATCAAGGAAGATGAAGAGCGGTTTCATTTAAACATGAACACATAGATATGAACAGCAGGACTGAACCAGAAGGCATTTGTATAGAAACTTTTGTGGAAAGGCAGTGTCTTTGCTGGACCTTACTGCATTAAATAGAAGAGGAGCAAGAGCACTGGTGGGCTTTGTGTGGATGCTGGTCAGGACAGCTCCTGTTCCTGAGTGACTGGAGAAAAAGCACAAAAAAGCATTCAAAGAAAAACCACTCTGAATATTGCTGTATTCACTATGTTAGCAAGATCCTAAATTCAGGCCTGTAATTTTGGCAACAGTGCTAAGGGCATTCCCACTCCTAAGTAACATCTGTAAGCAAGAGAGCTTGATGGCCTTTAATTGGTGAGAGAACATCTTTGGGAGAATGAATGTTTCTGAATAGGAAATAGGGAAGAAAATTCCTCTAGTTTCAGAACTGAAACAGGAAAAAGTCAGATAGACCTTTCTGCAGAAACAGGAAAGTACATTGCAGAAAGAGACTGCCTGATCTTCAGACCTGCTCCAAATTTTTTGAACAAGCCTAAGGAAGTTGTGCAGGGTGGAATTTCACCTACCCCTGCTTTCTTGTCCTCTGCAAGAACAGAGCCATCAAATGAAGCCATGCAAAGACAGGTTCTGAAGGAACAAAAAGAAGTGGCTCACTATGCAGCTGGTATTTGAAAAAGTTCTGGATGTTTAAAATGTAAATAGATGTAGGGAAATACTGAACAAATTAACGGAAGAGAAATGACTTCAAAATTCATATAAATGCTCATGTCGAAGATGTTTATTAAAAATGAGCACTGAAAATGCAGAAAGGGATGGGACATGGCCTCAGGAGTGGGTCAGTGCATGCAATAATCCTCCACATCTCTCACAGACTTATCTTTGAATATGTACGGTTTTAGCCAATACCTTGGGAATTATGCTAAAATTACCAGGGGGCCATATAAAGCAGAAATAGATTACAGGTCTGCTGTAGAATTCACACAATGAGTAAATCTCATGAATGTTTCAGATGCCTGATTTTGAGTGAGACTCTGATTCTACCTCCCTTTCTTAGGCTAGAATTCTATAAACTGAATTTCACATCCACTGTTTTTAAGAAGTGACTGCATTGCAACAGCTGGACACTATATTTTTGAGCCTATATGTTTGATTAAGAGAAGAGAAACTTGGGGTCCAAATGGTAAGTTTTTAAAAAATTCAGTTTCATATGAGCTGAAACTATTAATGGATTTTTAATTAAGTAATAACTTAATGAAAACAAAACCAAAACAACAAAGTTTTAGGAATATCCAGCTGTTCTATTTCACACTTAAAAATGAACGAAATAAAAAAACAAAGACAATGAAAAACCTTTTGTCTCTTCCTTTAAAATCTTAAATAAAGCAACACATCTTTTTCCAAAAAAAATCATTCTGCCAATATCTCCTTTGCACCCACACAGCTGATGGAATGTAATGTGCTGAAAATCCTTAAATAGTGTTAACTGAAGTTTCCAAGTGGCAGGAAATGTACCTGCAATTTTAATTTTTTTTTTCTCTCCAGGCATGTGTGTGGAAAGGGAAAGAATTTGGTTTATTTAATCTGGCCCAGAAAATTTCTTGGAAGACCGATAACTCCTAACGGAAAGCTCTAGATCTCTCAAGTTTCACTCCACATAACTGTCGATTGTCAGGATAAAGGTAGTTAAGGTCACTGCTTAATGACCATAGTGATTCATATTAAATATTTGTTTACCTGCCCTTAGAAGAAGGAGATTATGTCTGCTGTTTTGACAAGTCGTGCCACTTTAACACGGGCTTTATTTTCCTCCTAGAAATTTACCTCACCCTTAATGAGCTATTAATCTGAAATTGGTGGACTAGTATAAGTTTGTGGGAGATGGGAAGAAGATCTGTGCAGACACCTTTCATTCCATTTTAATCCTTTTATGGGGCCTCAGCTTCTTTTATAACAGCATGCGATTTAATAGCCACTGTCGCTTTAGCCTGTAAGCTCAGAAGACCTATAAATTGCTTGACATAGCTTATCTGTCATGGAGCAGGAGTGCTACAATAAAGTATGATAATAAATTAATAATCAATAATAGCTGACAAGGTTCCTTCTTGCTCTCCCCTGTGAGACAGCCTGAGCAGTTGGGCCATGGGAGGGTTCGTGTCTCACGTCAGAGGACTGCGAGGCAGAGTTGAAGTTCTGGGGATTTCTCCTGAGCCGTTACTGTAAAGACACTTCTCATAGCTCAGACTGTTATTTCATAGCCTTAACTTCTCTGTAGTTAGATTCAGATGAGAACAACTAGAAAGATATGGAACCTGGCTACAATTTCTTGAATACTAAAGCCAGAATTTGATTGACATTTAGCCAATATTGTTTTTTAGGCATGATGGCATATTCTCCCTAAGGAGGAAATAAAAAGACATCTCAGCATGTTCTCTTTTAATCTCTCCCAGATTTGAAATGGGTTAGGCATTTCTGATTACCGTCCTGCTTCCCTCTACCTTCCATTTTGTATATGAATATAGAAAGTGTCCACTGCTGATCATTGTCCACACTCAGAATTGAATGATGCTACTGAAGTTAATCAAGGGCTATTTATATGCACAAGAAAGCTAACTGCTTCATGCTTACACCTTCCTATCCCCAGGGCTGCCTCAAGGTCAGCCTGGGAGGCTGGGAAAGGTTGACAGTCGAATATGCCAGAAACAGAATGGATGCCCAGCACTTCTTTGCATATATGAGTTAGAATCCATCTGTCTTTATCACTGAAGCATCTAGCCTTGTGTTAACTAATGTGACAAATATCTGTCACATAAACTTCATTTCCTCTCTGTTTGATTTGTTTTGCACTCATCAGTGTCTAAACTTTACTAACTAAACAGCCTCAGAAGATTTTCTGTTCTACTTTCTTTTCTCAGAGAGCTGGAGACGTGCTGGATACTGCCTGCCTGCCTGCGAGGGCTGCCACTATCATCTCTCTGAATGGTAAATACTGCTGTTTTCCAGCAGGTATAGGGGCAGCATATTAAGTCTTAAGTGGTAAGACAAGGAGTTATGGAGTATCAACCAGCTAACAGAGATCTTCAGCACTATCTCTGTCTCTTTCAAGCTCCCATGGCCCAAAGAAGTGACAGAAGATTTTTCCTGGTAGTTAGTGTTGTGTAGCACAAGGTCTGAGTGATTCCCATGGCTGCATTCAAGCACGTATCAGGAAGAAATGGACCACAGAATGGCTCTGTGGAAATATTTTGTTGCAGGATTTGAAAGATCTTATTTGCAGCCTTACAAACAAGGATTAACACCATTCTTCTATGGTGAAGATTTGTCTGAATAATAAAGAGGGCACTGAACAACGTCACCTGGATATTTCCTTCATAGTGCTCAGATTTCAGTAAAATCAGTGAAAACCCCTGTACAGGTGGGTGTGACATGGTTAGCACATGGGGAATAACACTTCCCAGTCTATTGATCTGACCAAGATGACTGCTGCTGCTAGGAGAGGTGTCTGAAGCCAGATGTTTTCTGTTGTTGCTACTAATAAATGGGGGCTGCAAACCTGTCAAAATTGACGCTTATGGGTACAAGTGGGATTAAAGCCGAGATGAGCTTGGAGGTGTGTTTTGTGCCAAAAGAAGTCTATGGTGGGTGGTAGAACATACAGATGATTTTTAAAAAAACCCTGTTCTTTGCATTTATGTCTCCTATATTAAACCCAGAAATTTTTCATGCATATGAGAACATTTTAAAAAGTCAAAATTAGAGTACAGAATATGCTAGAAGTAAGTTTGACTCTGAAAGTTTAAGAAAAGATAACACCATCGCTCCCTAAACATAAGCTGTTTTCCTCTGCCTTGAATTACTTATTGAATTAAAGTGTTAGTCTACATAATACAGTTTGTTCAAATAATTTACAATGAGTTAAGAAAATTTTCAGCTTTATTACAATAATTAATTCAAAGAAAATACTTATTGTTTTGAACATGTTCTTCTATGCTGGGAATACTTAATAAGTCATTAATTAATATCACTGCAATTAAGAATGCATTGATGTTATCAGATTGCTGTATACTGGTTTCTGCTGGAAACTTTGCATTCTTGTAGAGATGGAAGGAATTACAGACACCCTGTGGTGCCCCGCAGCTCTAGCAAATCAATATGTGGACCTTGCTGCTTTATCCAGGTAGGTGCCCAGTGAAATACTGGATTCCAAACATAATACTACAGATTCTCCACATGCAGAGAGCTGGATGATTTAAACACCTCTAGAGAGGGAGTGAGAACCTCTGTGCTTGTTCTGGCATCTAAAACAAGACCCATGCCAATAGACTGAGCAGAGCAAGGGCCTGTTCTCCAGCTCTGAGGTCAAGTAGCACAAATTAGCCATGCCCATGTCATTAAAGACTCTCGCTTCTTTTCCTCTCCCTACTGAAAGAACACCTCACCTACTGCCCAAACCCTGGTCCCAGTGCCCAAACCATGCCTGGAAGACCACTAACTGGCTGGAAATATGCCAAAGTCATACCCACAAACAAGTGTGGAAGGCTGGATTCCATCATTCATGCCCATGCCCCAGCACTGCTTCGCTTACATCCATAGCTTGAATTAGGAAGGCTATATCCCACCTGAGATTAATAAATTGCATCTCACCTTTCCAAAGTCAATGTGCAATAGATTATGAGTCACAGTGTGCTACATTTCCTCATAACTTCAGAAACTTAGAGCACTGATAGTATGTACTGCAGCTGCTCTAGTACCTGAGCACAATAACCCCAAGGAAGTGACAGTTTAGGATGCTGCTGCTCCTGCAAAGCAGGAAAAGCACACTCTTACGCTTTCTTTGGCCCTCTGTTTTTCCTACAGGTGACTCTGAGACTTGTCACATGTTGCTTCTCTGCTTGGTTTAAACTTTGATTTATGAGGCATTATGAAGCCTCATTCTACTCTTTTTAATTTCACTTGATGTGTTTTTTACTTCCAGCTGCCCTTCTAATAAACCCCCCCCAAAACCCTCCCAACATTTTTTTAAAAAAAGAAACGAATGAAATGCTCTGGCTTATTTATGATCGTTCACTCTCTGTGCTGGTTCGTTGCCATTCCTTGCTGGGTTGTGTGTGAATTAAACTGCACACTCCTCAAGACCAGTACATTTAGACGGCTACTCACCCTGTGCAGAACTTACAGCTGCAATGTTAGAGTCTGGTTTGAAGCCACACAGAGAATTTGGCCCTTAACACTGCCTTAGACTGAAAGATGGTGTTTGGAGGGCAACACTGAGACATTAGACTGCCTTCTATATATCCAAAACCCAGTTTTACGAACTACAGAAACTTTTATTATTTGAATTTACTCCAGCCAAGAGCTACATTATTGATGACATAACTTCAACACAGACAGTGGCTTGAACATTCCCAGCTGGAATTCCTTCTCCCAGAAGTCAGACGTGAGGCTTATGTAAAGATGATAATCACCTCCTGACTACCTACTTTCCCTACACACTTAGTAAACTGTGCCCCTGCTGGGTCTGAGCTAAAGCCCATGTGAAGTTTATGGGGCACAGTACTGATGCCTGTGAATGTTACATCACTTCAGAACCCTTTTTTTATCTCAGGAGATCTTAAGTATATTTTATAACTAATCATCGAGAGCTTTTACCTACAGCTACAGCTGGGATGAGAGAAGTAGCCAAATAACCACAATGACATACTTTGTGTCACTGACTACAAGTATTGCTTTGGCCATAGGTCATGACTCATTTGAGTCATGTGAAACCTGCCACAGTATGTAAAGTTTACCACAAGTAAGAGTACCTCAGGTTTTTAATTTTTTGGCCAGTGGGCTGCGGCCGCTCCCACAGTGAGTTCCACAGCATCCAGTGGAACCTTGGAAATCTCAGCGTCCAAGTCAGCTCTTCCAGGAATCAAACAAATTGTTCCAGGGAGTCTAAGTATTTGACCATGAAACAAGTCCCAGTCTCCACTTAACTGAGGCTAGACGCTCAGATTGTTTGTACCTTTTGACTATGTTCCACATAATAGGCCATAATAAGCAGCCAGCTTACTGCTTTGAAAAAAAAAAAATTCCTTCTGAAGTCTGCCTGTGTTCTGGGATGCTCTTTATGCAATCCCTTTATGGCAAAGCAGTAACATGGGAGAATACGACCCTGCAAAATATAAGTCAAATGAATTACATCCAGATTGCCTAATGCCTTTGAGAAGTCACTGTGGAGGAAATCAGTATTTATGGCTAGTGTGAGAGACTGTAAAGGAAAACACATTGCTTATGTTGTTTTTACACGCTGTCTATCATATTGCATGACAATCCTTAATATAAGAACAAACATGAAATTTTTCTCTTTGTCACAGCAGCCTTCATTCATCCTGCCTAACTTCCAGCAGTCAGCTTAATTACCCAAGAAAATGTCTTAATCATGGCATGTCTGTTTATGCATCATGGAATTATGACTGGTATGTATCATGGCATATCTGTTTTAGGGTGAAATTTTGTATAAGTACTGGACAGCCATGGAAGAATGAATCGACAAACATTTAAAAATGCAATCCCCAGCACAAGATAGACATGTACCTGTTAGAATGGGTCCAGAGGAAGCCATGAAGATGATCAGTGGGCTGGAGCATGTCTCTTAGGAAGACAAGCTGAGAGAGTTGGGGTTGTTCAACCTGGAGAAGAGAAGGCTCTGGCGAGACCTTATTGTGCCCTTTCAGTAATTAAAGGGAGTTTATAGGAAAGATGAAGACTTTATACTGATGCCTCTAGTGACAGGACAAGAGCCAACAGTTTTAAATTGAAAGAGGACAGATTGAGATTGGAGATAAGGAAGAAATATTTTACAATGAGGGTGGTGAGACACTGGAACAGGTTGTCCAGAGTAGTTGTTCTATTGTCAGTAAAATTCCCTGTCTAACACCTGAAATATATCTGGAAATTGTTTTGGAGAGTGCTAGTTGATCCAGATCAAAATTACACCAGGGACCATGTTGACAAGTAAGCGGTATGGACAATTGCATGCCAGAGGTTGAACATGTATACTAGCTTTAATGACTTTATTAATTTAAACATTGGCATTGAAGAGAGATGGGCACTTCCAGAGATTAATTCATTGCATGTATTGTTAACCACCTACACTAGATGGGATTAAGCTGTTGTTGGAGGTACCTGGATTTGTTGAAGTGAGGCCCTGTGAGTATACTGAGGAGCCTAGATGTCTTATTTAACATAGAAGCATAGATTTCTGTCCATTGTTTCCAATGCATAGAAAGAGCATGTAGTGCCATAAGTGACACAAGACCAGTGGAGCTCCTTCTGCAGCAGCATCTGCCAGATAAGCAACCAATGTCCAATGCCTTTAGATGCCCAGTTTGGACAGGGAACTACTGTTCCCCATATGAACAACTGTTACAGCATGAAATGAGTTCTGCACTTGGTAGCAGTTGAATAGTAAACACAGGCACAATGCACTGACAGAGAGTAGTGGAAAGGGAGTAATATCAAGAAAACAAGAAACATGACTTAGATTTAGGCTTCCGATGTGATATTGTAATAGGCCAAATGAAAAAATGCAGAATTGGTTTAAAGTCATGGACACTGGGACTACGTGATTGTAAGGAGGTGGGTGTGCATGCAAAAGTTTACTTTTTTAATGTAAGAGTGCTTTATTTTTCTTCTGGTGAGTTGCATTGTGTAATTTCACAGAATCACAGAATCACAGAATCATAGGGGTTGGAAGGGACCTCGAGAGATCATCAGGTCCAACACCCCTGCCAAAGCAGCTCCCTAGCACATATTGCACAGATAGGTGTCCAGACGAGTCTTGAATATCTCCAGAGAAGGAGACTCCACCACCTCCCTGGGCAGCCTATTCCAATTTACTCATGTGTTTTGCATTCCTCAGTGATATCAAGTAAATTCTTTGGTCAACTCCTATAAACAGTGCTTAAATCATAAGTGAATCAGACATCTCAGATGGCCATTAGGCTTGTGTCTGTGGAAATACGAACATTTTATATTTGCTGGCATGTGGAAAAGGTCATTATTTACTCTTCCTAGCCAGCTAAATGTATGAAATTTTACTTGCTGGAATGATTCCTTGGCATTTCCTAACATCATGGAACATGCTAAGTATTTCTTTTTTTAACAGAATACAAAAAGGGACTATGACTGTGTTGCAAATGTTAGTTGGAAACAATTTGAAACAGAGAACTAAATGTACATGTTTATCCAGGAAAGGTAGATGGAAACTTGGAACCACAAAGGTATTTTCAACCGAGGAGGTCTGCACGATCCATTAAGCACTACTGCATCATTTTCTCAAAAGTTTGTGGCCTCGTCCTCTTCCTCTGGATATTAATGGCAAATTTCCCATTAACTTCAGTGGGAATAGACTCAGGTCATAAGTCCAAAACTGTTCTCCTCCCCAGGTATCTAAAAAGATCTCAGTGATTAAAGGACTGCTTCTAATCCCATTGAAAATTATTGTAATGTAAGTAGGAGGTTGGAGAGCTGATTTTCCATGAGGCTGACTTCAGTGGGCAGATCTATTGATCACTTTTAAAAACTGAGATGCATATTGTCCACGACTATCTAGGGAATAAAGGATTCCTTGACAACCATATTTTAAATGAAACCTGTGTCTTCTGCTTGTGAGTAGGTGAAGATAATGTCAAACAGCCAGAAAAAAGCTGGAAGCCTTGGGGGCCACAACATCCGTTACTGAATCCTTCACTGGATATTACTAGGAGTGGGCTCGTTGAACCAGAAGACTTCCTATTCCAGAATAAGGGGTTCTGTGATAATAGTTATCTATTATCTATCTGTGATAATAGATATCTATTAAGATGATAGATCTTAATATAGTGGCAGGATATTGGGAATAGATTTGGATTTTACCTGAATTGACTTGCCCTCTGTAGAAACCTTTTATTTTCTGTTGAGGAGGTAGGGATCCTGAAGAGATGATAGTTTTGGTTTAGCTCTTGTTAAGAGCTCAAAGTTCAGTGAAATAAATGACTGTAATAGTATCATCTGAGAAATGGAAAAAAAAAAAAAAAGCAAGGAATTATATTTACTGAAGGAAATCGAACTTGATTTTTTCATCCACCTCATGCACCGCCCTTCATACTCCTCTGTGGTTCTGAGCCTCCTGCAGTTTTTTCCTGTGTGCTTGAGATGGATCAATCCAGGTATGAGTGCAATAGCCTGTTTGCTGGGCTATGAGCTTTCTCAGATCAAGTACGTGCCTAGCACAGGAGAGACAACAGTGTGATACTGCATCTGAGGTATACACCAGCTCTTGTGGCTCTTTTGAGAATGGTGCTTTCCATATTCCACAGAATGGAAGCATCTGGTGTGTTAGGTAGGCAGTTTTGGTGCAAAAAGGCCACAGTGTTACTCCATAGCCTGACAGGAGATAATTTTTAAATTACCCAGGGGAAGAAGAAGAAGTGTTTTTTAAAATTCTATACTTCTTTAAGCATGAAGGGTGTCAGGCTGGGATTTATAGAGCTTAAGGTCAGAAAGAATGCCTAGGAACTTCTCACTTGATTTCCTTCATAACACAGCCTGAAGGACCGCACAGAAGTTTTTTCATCCGTCTCACACCTTAAGAGATATCTATTCTTAATTAAATACAGAAAGTCTGGACTACGTTGATAGGGGAATTTTATTCATCAAGTGCATTCCTTAAAATGTGTCCTAAGAGATAAAAACAAAAGCATGGGAATGTGGTTGTTGATCTTGTTTTTGAATTGCTATAATTTTCACCTTTCTACTTAGAAACCAGTCTGTGCACTTAGATTTTTCTATGACAAAATCTTGCTATTAGTCGTAATACTCTTCTACAGCTAAGCTATTAACAGCTCAGGTAAATAGGAACTTTGATGTTCCCATAATGAGGACAGTAAAATTAATTAGTCTGTTCATAAACTCAATTTGAACTTGCGAAGATTTGAGAGTATTATTAAAGTACTTATGATAATGCTATTATAGAAGTTAAATAGTGGAAAAATATGCATTTCATTTTGAAATGGTGAGAGAATTAATTATATGTGAAAATACATTGCTCTTTGTGTGTATTTAGTCAAAGGATAAACTTAAATACTCCTCTGAGACATTTTTATGTTCCTGTGTCTGATATACCTATTATTTTTCAACATCTGATATGAACATTAAGTTATATAACTTTTACATGCTTTTACTGTATATAACCCAAGTTACATAAATTCCAGGCCTTCTGACTGTTTGCAATCTTTAAAATGTAATGAGCTGAAAGATTAGCTTTGGGCCCTGGGGCTGGATTGATGTTTTGCTTAACCATTCAGCTGAGAACAGCTTTTAGAGGGATAACTCTTGCTGCATCACATCAATAATAAAACTAAAGACCTAGATCCAAGCAGCTATGAATGGGAATTAAGTCTCTCAGAATGTTATAAACTTAAATGAAACAAGTCTTAAACAGAAGGCAGCTGCAGGCACTGGATCTAAACTGCATTAAGATGACATAATATTCTTTTGGAAACAATAAGGCTTCCATTGAAGTGTTCTAGAAGACAATCCCTCAATGGAAACGAATAACTAAATTAACATACTGTGATGAAATATGACTCATACTGAAATACAAGTCTCAGTGGGGTTTCAGCATCTGAGAAACATATTCATAAGTCAGACTGTCAAACCGAATGCTCAGTTTCAGGGATATTCCCTGATTAGCTACCATTCAGAGAAATACGGAGGAAAGAGTAAGATTTTCCACTGATGGTAGGGAAAATAGGACAGGGAGAACAGGAAAAGGTTTTTATTAAACATGTGTGTTTTTATTGAAGATACTGCTGTTTCTGATTGTATTTGTATTTGTTACTGATGTTTCGGTTGTATTTGTTTGTCCAAAACCAATAACATTAGTCCTCTGTTCTTCCCAGTATAGAATTTTAAGACTCTTTTAAGCCTCTTGGTGTGATAATCCCTTTCAGTATTGCTGCATGAGATGTCACTAACACGTGTTAACTTCTATTCCTTCTGCCTCTCAGTTCTGCCTTTATCATGCATCACTTTGTGTCAGTGATATTGTTTCATGGGAAAGAGGACTTGTCCTGAGCAAACAATATTTTTAAGCCAGAGATCTGTTTCCTGTCTGCATTCAGAGCATGCCCATGAAATACTTAAAGAAGATATAAAAAACCAAGGTGGTTTCCTGAGAGGAAACTGTTGCAGGTGAGAGGGAGGGTGCAGGTAACGGCTTCCTCCTTGTCCAACAGAGCCAATACCAGCCAGCCTAGAGGCAGACCTGCTGGTGGCCAAGGCCGAGCCAACCAGTGATGATAACATATCTAAAGAGGAAAAAACCCTGGAAGCAGCTGTTTTTGACCACCAGAGAAAGGAATGAGAACATGTGAGAAGCTCTGCAGACCCCAAGGTCAGTGCAGAAGGAGGGCAGGAGGTGCTCCATGTGCCAGAGGACAGATCCCTCTGCAGCCTGTGGAGAAGACAGTGGTGAAGCAAGTTGTCCCCCAGCAGCCTATGGAGGATGATGAGAAACAAAGTTCCCCCCCATAGGACATGGAGGACCCCATGCTGGAATGGGTGGAGACATATGGAAGTCCCTGTGACCCAGTGGGAAGCCCATGCTGAAGCAAGCTCCTGGTAGCACCTGCAGCCCATGGAGAGGGAGGCCCACACTGTAGTGGGATTGCTGTGAGATGTGTGACCTGTGGGTGATGAGGCTAAAGTGGTCTGGTCCCGAAAGACTGCACCCCATGGAAGGGACCCACCCTGGGGCAGTTTAATTGAAATAAAATGCCAAGGCAGTTTCCTGAGAGGGATGTTTCTGCTTTAGAGCTCATTTTTACGAGTTTGTAAATGAATAGTGACAAATGGATCCAATTTGAACAATGGATGTGATTTGGTGGGTGCTCTTGCACCTTTTTGGTGTCATTTTCTGGTGCCCCCTGCACTCCTTCCCCATCCCATGTAGACACAGGAAGGTTCTGGATAAATGGCTTTTAATGGAAAACCAGAACAAAACAGTAATGAAAAATACTAAATCCATAATCAACACCCTCCCTTCTCTCTCTCCCTCCCTCCCTCCCTCCCTCCTTCTTGTGTTCCCCCCATCCCTGCAACAGAGCTAAATGTGATGGCACTGCCTGGGAGGCTGTCCTCTTCCATGGGGACATCGGTCTTCACAGATATGTCACAGACTGTCGCTGTCCAAGTGGAAACCACTACAAAGTGCTGCCCCTCAAAGGTTCATCCTGCCACCGATCTTATTTAATATTTGCACCCGTGACATGCAGAGTGGGATCGAGTGCACCCTCAGCAAGTTGTGGGTGACACTGAGCTGTGTGGTGCACTTGACACGCTGGAAGGAAGGGATGGTGTCCAGAGAAAAACTTGGTACTTGTATTTGTGGGCCTTTTGGAAGTTTTCCCTATACTGAAAGAGCAAACACGCAGCTGGCTTAATGCTGGAGTCTCAGAATCACAGAATCACACGTTTTGGAAAGACCTTTAAGATCATCAAGTGCAACTGTTCCTGTCCTACACTAAACCATATCCCTAAAGACCTCATATAACCTTTATAAAAACCCATCCAGGGTTATACTTAAAGAAGATAGAAGATTGTCTCATTTCTAGAATCCATCTTGAGCTTGGGAGCACATGATAGTAAAGGCATCGTGATGCAGAATTCTGCCAAGGCAAAGCCACTTCCAGGCCTGTGCTGAAGAGAAATGTTAGGTGCTTGGGAAGCCTCGGTGCTAAAAGCTGAGGTGAGTAGTATTCACAACTTGCTAGTTAGGCAAGAGAAGAGGAGGTTTTTTTTTTTTTTTTTCTATACTTTTGTTTTTATTTTTAAGAAAATCTGGGTGTAGAGAGTGCAAGATACCTCATGCTGTATCATGCCCAACACCAGAGTTTACAATGATGGCAATTAGAAAGCAAATACATTCCTGATCTACCAGGCCTTTGGTGACTGCAGGGAACATGGTATAGCATTCACAAGGTAAATACGTGAATCTCTTGTTCCAGAGTGCACTATGTTCATCAGAGGACAAAATCTTGTCGTTGTTAGGGTGCCTCTCTGCACTGTGACTTCTTGAGGTTTTCTCCCTCAATCACCTGGTTTAGATAGTCAGTCACCAGCCTTTAGCAACTCCATTTAGGTGCTTAATTTTTGCATGAAGAACTCAAATGTGTCCTCAGTTGACTATGACACCACATGTGCTCATGGACAGGATCAAAGTCAGTATATCCACTCTGGCCACAACTTTGCATGCTGTTTATCCTTCTACAGTTTGTGCAGGGACTTGTCTTGTTTGTGCAGGTGAACACTGTCTACCATTAACTGAGCAGGGTGACTGGGTCCTACAGGGCATCTTGGTGCAGCTAGCTCTGCTGTAAGCAGGTAAGCTCATTCGTAGGATCAACAACTAGTACAGGGAGGCGACATGAGTTAAAGATAGTTGAGGGCTTCTGGAAACATAGCAGCAAAAGGAAACCTAAGAACTTATGGGCACACTGCTCAATGGAATAAAGGGCATGGAAATGACCATGGTACTCAATGTTTGTTGCTTTTTGTCCTCATGTCTTCCATATCCCTGAGCTTAGCAGCAGAGTGGATTTATGAAGTACTGTCCACAATAGAGAAGGTTTGAATGAAACAAATTGGACATATATCTGTCCATGCAGCAAGAAGGGACATATCCAAGAGTGCCGAGGAAGCTGGCTTAATATGGTTGCAAGGAAGCTCTCTGTCATTATGGGAAGACTGTGATGATTAGGCTGCTCATGGCTGTCACACCTCGGCAAGGATAGTCTGGAACTTTAGGTTGACCAGTGCAACATCTGTCAACGACTTCACACACAATACCCAATTGGGGAGGACAGTCAATATGCTGTAGGACGGAGCAGCTTTTCAGAGTGACCTTGACAGACTGTAAACCAAAATGAATGCTGTATTTACAGGAGGAAAACAAGAAAAAACATCAGCCAAATCAACACAGTGCTAACGTATCCTTCAATTCGTTCTTGGCTCTGTCTGTTTGTGGGTGCTGTACCTAACCTCTATAGAGGTTATGCATTAGGTGTCTGTCTACTCTGTACTGTAGGAATAAGGAGACTTTAATCTATTTTCAAATATACTAATGTTTGCACATGATCATTCAGGCAAGTAGTCACCAAACTAATGCCCTAATCCCTGCATTAACTTCCCTTCTAAATTACTATTAGCCTTGATGGCCTAATCCACAAGCCATTTAGTAATATGCACTGTATCACTGAATTGACAAATTTTGCTTTAGAATCCTGGGGGAAAATGGTGTTCCTTAATACTATCCATGCATTACATTCAAGGCATAAAAGCAGGTATTTCTACATGCACATCAACAGTGTACCAGGGAGGACAGCCAACATCCTTGGATAAAGAGTACTGTTTGTGGTCTGATAGAGCAATGGAGTTATGAGTGCTAAAATGTGAAGAGACAGCAACAAGAGCTTTATTTTATATTCAGAGAATACACTGCTGCAGAGGGATAAAACTTGGTTTCTGCTGTTCTGTGTGATTTCTTCTTTCTCTCTATTTTTCTTTTTTTTTTTTGATTCTTACTGGAAATAGTGTGAAAACTGCAGCTGGCATAAAAAGTCTCTTGAACAAATAAATAAGAACATTTTCAGTAGAAGAACAATGAGGTGTCAAGTACAGCTGTGCTTTATATTCAGGTCTGCATAAAACCGAACCAAATTTACTTTCTCTCAATACCCTTGGAAGTGAATATAAGGGAAAATTCATATTCTATCTTGAATGCAAATCAGATTTGAATGCATGCTATAAATGAAGGGCAGAGAAGTAGTTCTTTGCAGATCTATTGCTGTTTGATCTAGAAAATCTCACATGTGAAGCTCAGGAATTCTCCTTCTGAACTATGGAAAGTACCATAATGATTTCCTAAGAAGTTTATTAATGCAATCTAATCACCTTTCACTTCAATTTACAATGGATACCATCTAGAAAACCACTATTAAGAAAAATTATGATCATTTGGTTAATAGTACTTGCTGCCATTTATTAAATATTTCAGTCCATGAAAGAATCAGCCAAAGAAAAACAAAACCCATAAAATCCTGATTTTGGAATACTTCAGAACAGACAAAGCAGACTTGATTATACTGAGAATGCTGCAACTGCAACAACATTTCTTGTAATTCTTTCACATATTTTTCTTCCGTCTCTGGATCTTAACATCAACAAACTTTGAGAAGATGAAATGAAGCATTTGGTACGCCGACAAAACTCTGCAGCTGCTGAAAAAAACCCTGACAAAATCACTATTGATCTTTGCATGCAAATGTCTGTAGTCTCAGTCCTTATAACTGTGTTTGGTTGGTTAGTGCTTTGTAAGTAGTGAACTGTCAAAGGTTTTACTTTGACTAGAATTAAAGCTGCAACAGATAACTGCTTGTTATAAAGCTGAAGTATGTTAAATCGCATCTTTCCACTGTATTTCAGCAAATGGCTGTTTGCAATGTGGTAGAAAGCAGTTTAAACTGTTGTTATTCTTCAACTCTAGGTCACTGGCTCAAATATGACCTAATCAGTAAAGACTGTGAGTCATTTCCATCTGATGGATGTTTAGTAGCCTGGAAAACACAGTGATGTTTATTGGGAAAAGGTGCCCACATCAAAAAATCCAATAGTAGAAGTCAGCTGATTTGCTTCTACTTTTAGAAGGAAGAAAGAACTGAAAGGGGTGGAGGCAATTGCATGTCTATCAGATAAAAACTCACCAGATTAGCACTATGTAAGATAGAAGCACAACTACCCCTTGAGACTGGGTGATTGATACAGACTTAGAAGATCCAAGTTTTGTTACTGTCTCCATCACTGACCTACTGTATGGTAAAAAGCAAATCCTTCCAATGCCGTTTTTCACGTAACAATAAATATTTGACTGATCTAGTGAACACGTTCTTCAAGGAAAAAAAGATTGATTTATACATATTCCTAGGTTCAGAAACTATGTAAGATGTAGCATAGGTAACGGTAATGATAGGACATAATATTGTAATTTTACTTGCCAAGAAACATATCTGTATAGTTCAACTCCTTGCTCAGAATCTTGTAATTTTCACACCTTTGTTACTGGCAAAATTTAATTATAAATAAGCCAACATTAGATTTACTACCAGCATACACCATTAAAATCTTGGCATTTATCACATAGTGCAGTAGAATTTGCAACGGTACTTGTGTGATTCTAAATCTAGTCTAGTACCTGGAGGTCTGCGGAAAAATATTTTAGCTATAGCGTGGAGATATTGAGACCTTAGATTTGCTTTCTTTAACCTCCTTGATAGAGAAATTTGCTTTCTCCTATGTTTTACATGAAAGTACCATTTTTTTCATGATGTGTCTTTGTTAGTACAGAATACCTTGACTCTGCTCAGATTCCAAACTGAGTAATATTGTGGTCAGATCTTGAATAACCCCATCACTCCCACTGCAATCATACTGAAGTATGATCTTCATCTCTTCTTCACCACAAAAACATCAAAATAAGAACAGTTTTCAATTTCTCGTTCTGAAATATATTAATTTAAAAGCACTTCCTCTATAAGAAAGACTCGAATCACCAAATACCTTGTTACCACATGGGAGATACAGTAATTGAACATTATATTGAACCGATCTGAGGTTTCTACAGAGTGTAGACAAAATTGAATTTTGTCATCTTGATGGATAGCGCATCTGTAGTGGGTTGGCCTTGGCTTACTGCCAAAGCACCTACAGAACCACTTGCTCACTCCACCCACACAGTGGGATGAAACAAGGGAGAAAAAGAGGAAGGATGAGAGAGTGAGGAGACTTGTGGGGTGAAATAAAAACAGGGAAGTCACCAGCTGCTAATGTAGGCAAAACAGACTCAACTTTGAGAAAATTAACTTGATTTACTTACAATTAATATAAGTATTTGAGTAATGATGAGGGTATTGGGAAAGAAAATCAAAAAGAAACAAACATTTACACACTTATAAAAACCCATCCTTTCTCCACCGTTCCCAGACTCAGCTTCACTCCTGATTCTCTGAGTTAACCCTCAGTCCCTTCATTCAGGCAATAAGCGATATGGGGTATGGGTTTTATGGCCACTCTTTCTGCTCTGGTATGATCCTTCACGTGCCACAGTCCTTTTGGGAATATCTGTTCCACTGTGAAGTACCTCCTTATCCTCTGGCCTTGCTGTTCTCTCTGCTGTTTCTAGCTCTTTTTTTTTTTTTTCCGGTTCCCCCCCTCTCCATCTCCAGTGTTTCTGCCCTTTCACAAGCATGTTTTCACAGAAGGACCACAACTGCTAATAGGCATGGTTTTGGCCTGCATAGGGGCTATTTTTCCCACCGCAGGACAGCCCCAATCTCTCCCCACATAGGCCAGCACTGCTGAGGACATCACGCTCCACTGCCCTAACTACACAAGCCTTGCTATATACATGTAGTCCAGTATCTTCTTATGGTATTTTTGTGGCCTGGAACAGGCTGCCCAGGGAGGTGGTTGAGTCACCTTCCCTGGATGTGTTTAAAAAAAGGGTAG
This sequence comes from Porphyrio hochstetteri, assembly GCA_020800305.1. Classification (NCBI taxonomy): domain Eukaryota; kingdom Metazoa; phylum Chordata; class Aves; order Gruiformes; family Rallidae; genus Porphyrio; species Porphyrio hochstetteri. The sequence goes on from CM036907.1 coordinate 111,117,542, forward strand.
ATGAGGTACTTAGGGATATGGTTTAGCATAAGACAGGAATGGTTGGACTTGATGATCTTAAAGGTCTTTTCCAACCTTGTGATTCTTTGATTGGCGGTGGCAAAGCATAGTTTTATAAGAATCTAAGAGTGGTGTGTGACGGAAAAATGTGAAGAAGGACTAGGAAAGGTTAGTGGAGTTTTGAAGGAAGAGCTTGGTGATTTGGAATACCTCTCCTTCAGAGTCTTTACTGTCATTGCAAACCAGTCTGTGCTGACGCAAAACATGGAACGGAGCAGAAAATTAAGGTGAAAAAACCCACCATTCTTTATCAGGTGATATAGGGGTACGAGACCTCCAGTGTTATCATGTCTTTGAGTGTCAGATCATCTTCCTAACTCCTTCATGACTCTGTTGCTGTGGCTATGGTCTCCTCCTCTGCCACTGGGACAGCATATACTCATTTGCCCACATCTTATGATTGTCTCTTCTGTCTTCATCCCATCTGCAATATGGGAGCAGAGTTCCTCTGTACCGTTCCCAAAACTTGCAATTTTTACTTAGAAGCAGGCAGAGTGGAACTTGGCAGTGGTGCTCTGGCCACTTCAAACCATTGATTTCAATGGAAGCATCCGATTTGTCAAAACCCAGAGCCACCTCACTATTATATCTCTTAGTCCAATGAATGTCAGAATTTAGCTTATGAGCAGGTTGGCTGGGGCTTTGGTCAACCTGGTCTAGTGGAGGGTGTCCCTGCCCATGGCGGGGGGGTGGGAACTAGATGATCTTTAAAGTCCTTTCCAATCCAAACCATTCTGTAGTTCTATGATTCTGTGACAGTTCTTTGATATTAAGTTCAACAGAAGCATATCTTTTCTCTCTCCAAATATTTTTTAGAAAGTAATCAGTAGATGGCATAGCACTAAGCATCCTTGCTCTGGGCAATATATAAAAATTTCAGAAATTAACTGTTATTTATCCTACCATGTTGTTTTCTCTGATCTTGTTAAAGTCTTATGAACCACTGGACTCCATTCTGACTTAATTATATTCCATCACCCATCTCATCTTTTATAAAGCCTATCCAACCTGTTGCAGATTAGATTCCTTCTTTGATCCCGATGGGACTTTCCCTCCATCTGTTTTCTTCCTCTTTCATTTCTGTTTAATCCTGGGACATTTCACCACTCATGACCATTCAACTTTTAGTTTTCTTCTTAATTTTCTGGGACTTTTTCTTGAGACCTATTGAAATCAGTACTACAGTTCTTCCGGACTTCAGCAGGGCAGAGTGCATACTTCTTTTTCTTTTGTTTCCTCTTAGTCTCATTCTATTTGCTTCAAGAAAAGAGAGATATTTCTCATGTTCATAGTTCCACTGAGTGATTTCATGTTGACTGGGACATTTCACTGGGAACAGGAACAACTGAATTTCAATTCACCTAGAGTCTTGATTCACCAAAACAGTAGAGCACATGTTGAACTCATATTGTTCTATTACCTTATTTGAAATCACTTTATTAAAAAGAGGTGCCTCTGTGACTCACTTACCACAGTCCTTTTGGTGTCACTGAAGCTTATCTCTATTCAGCAAAGCTGGACCTGGTTCCACTTTAAACAAGTGCTTAAGGTTGGCTGGAGACATGGCTCTGCCTGCTTTAGTGAAATGAGAGCAATGTAAAGTTGATGTGTATATTGTGAGGCAAGAATAATATTTTGATAGTTACTTCATTTGAAACTAGCCCAATTTATGTCTTGTGTAATCAGTCTTCCTTCTACCAGGTGAACTAGCAAAATTTCTTGCACAGTGGAAGATAAGGATTAGAACATAACCAATTAAAACCGTCAGGGAAATAAAGCTTTGAAAGAAATGTGGCAGAAAATTTGAGAGAGTGAAAAGCAAATGTTCATCTGCCTTGCATGCAGAATGGATGCCACAGGGAGAAAGGCTGTAGGCAGTGTTATTCTGCCCTGTGGCAGTCAGTTAGCATGACACATTGAAACAAACAGGAAATCTTCTGTCAAAATATTTTTAATGGCAAATACAGCTTTTTGCAGACTGAATATTTCTTCACGATAATGTTTGTTTTATTGATTAAAGCAATGTATAGCAGTAATCAATGAGCTTCCTTTTAGTTGTGTGATGTATTTTGGGAACCTCGCACATCTGTGTGTGTCAAGGCTTTGTGCTTGTCATGCTGGACAACAATTCCCAGGGGTCATGACAGCCACCCCTCTGACTGCTTTGCTACAGGACACTATGGGAGATGAAGTCCCTCTGGAGAGCCTGATTTAGAGGCAAGAATGACATAGTTGCCCAAGTGGCATTTGTGATTACGCCAACTGTGATTTTTGCCCCAGATTTATTTTTGAATTTTCTTTGTAATGGTCACTCAGGTTACAACTATTTTAGTTCACTGAATTGTGTAAGGGTACAAGCACAAGCACTGAAATTTAATAGTCACTTAAATTATTAACAGGGTATTTAGTATGCCTTCAGCAGGGGATAACTAAGAGTCTCCCAAACCATTCTTTGTCATAGTCTGGGGAGGTAGCATGGGCCAAGCCCAGTTCCCAACAGACAGTTTGGCTATGACACCTTGTTTTGGATTTTGAGGATACAGACATGGCCAGACTGTGCTTGTTGTCATACGGGTCAGAGAATTTACTCCAGTAACATTTAATTTTCTTGGTATAGATGTAGCCTTAGTCTACTATATCTCAGCTTTGACAATCCAACAGTATGTATTTTTGCAATAATCTGTCTTGAGTTCACATCCTTATGTAAAGGAGTGGGGAAGGAATGGCTGAGGGAGATTGAGGGGGATTTACTTCTTTTAATAACAGCTCTGGGCCCTTGCATGTCAGCAGTGTATGCTTTTTTTCTTGCTATCTACTTCATAACAGGATGCCTTTCAGGGATGGTATAGAAGCTCAGACAGGCTAAAAATATGGTCCTGAAGGGTTTCTGGGACATAAAATTGATGATGTCTGTACTCTAGGGGATAGCTAAAATTCTTCTCTTACTACAGTTTTATTCCATAACTAAATGCTGAATAAAAATGCCCTTGAATTATATGGGATCTTTTGAAATTGCTGCAGATTGAATCTCTCCAAATTTGGGTATGAAGAAACAAAGCTTCAAGCTAACTTATCTCCTGTAGAACATCAAAATTGACATGCTATCCTTGGCTGAAAGGCTTTGTCCCTGACCTCATTTAGATTCCCAACAGAACTTGTCCAACCTTGCAGCAGTATAAGGCTTGGGGAAAATAATGACAGTAGAGAGGAAGTGAGGAACAGAAACCGTTTCCTGAATCTTCAAAGCAAAGGCTCTGTAAGTGACCTGAAGTCCCTCTAGTACCTCCAAAACCTTGTTTGCCTAGAAACCAGACATTTAAGAAGTATCCTCCAAAATATATAGATACTTCCCACATAAAAGAAAGTTCATCTGGGAATTGGATTCACTTGAGGTTCGGAGGACTGAACAGTTGTCTGTGCACAGGCAGAGTAGGCAGTTGTCTAGAAGACTGCCAAGAGCAGCAAAAAGCTCGGTCTTTGCTTCCAGTTTTGTCTATAACCAAACCCTGTGGAGCAGGTTTGAAGTTGCTGCTGTTGCTGAAGGTGTATGGTGGTGTGGCTGGAGGCCTGGCTCTAAAGAAGTGGCATTCTCTTTGTTTCCCTTTCTTTATCTAAACCATCTCCTTTATAGCAGCAGGGAGCAGACTAACTTGTTCTCATGGTTGCTTCACTTGTTGCATCTCATCCCTTCCTACTTTGTTACTTTATCCTATAGTAGGATCAGTCCTGTTAAAGCCAGCTCTTTTCCTTCTTCTTTAGGTTGACATAAATAATTTATTTTTACAGTGCTGAAAATCCTTTGTATGTGTCTGCTGAAACTGTCCTTTTTTCTAGGCCTTGGCAAGACTTCTGTAATTCTGGGAAGAACTGGCATTTTTCCTTGCTATATGTCACTACTATTCCCCATCCTTAACTCATGTAATTTCTGATCCTAAGAGAATCAGCCATTGCTAGTCTGATACAGATATGCCTTCATTTGATCATCTATTCAAGGGCGATCTCAGTCAAAAAGTGGAAGCACAATTTCAAAGGTGTAATAATACCCTTCCCTACACAACCACAACAGTGTAGTAGTGCAGCAGGAATGAATATTAGGGAAATCCACACACTCAGGAACAAAGGAGTTGAGATACTTTACCTATAGCTTCCTCTGGGTAGACAGACCCTTAGATTAGACTGTTATGTTTAACCTCTGATATTTGAAATTTTACCTGCTTTTTTTTCCCACTCTATAGGCACAAAAAAAGTTTACAAGTTCTATGTCTAAAAATTAGACTCTTTGATTGCTTTGTGCTGTATAGAAAGGAAGACAAACTGAAAAGGATCCTGCTTGAGTCAGCAGCATGAGTCTTAAGAAGAAAGAATTATATAAAAAAGGTAGCATTTTTCTGGGGAAAAGAAAAGCAAGAGGGCAAAGCTATTGATCCATATGTGACTGACTAAAACCAGATGTACAAATCATGTGAAGTTTTGGAGCCATTAGTTGGTTAAAAAAACAGAGTAGTGCTTGGAACTATATCAGTCATTTGTGCCAAGGATTTAGAGCTGCATTGTGCAACAGACAGTTGTAAAACAAGTGACCAGGAATGAAGGATTGAGGAAATGGAGAATATTATCTGTTTATAGCCAGTGTACCAAAAGACTTCCAAACATAGCAGGGATTCTCAAATATTCCTGCCCAGTAAAATCTCCCAGCATGAGCATGGCTTTAAAAACAGTACGTGGAATATTATCATTGCCTATCAGGACTACTTCCCTGAGACAATTTCTGCTCTGCTTGTCCTTATGTCCCTAAATATCAACTGCACATATTAGGAAGACAAAGTCTGAAGAACATGTTTTAGGCTGCAGATATGTGTCCATTATGAGATCTGTCCATGCTAGCAGACCTAGATTTTGGGTCCTTTATCTCAGCATTTTTTGGAGGCTGCTGCTTTTAAATGCCTGGAGACATCTGTCCAACGCAAGCTCCCTAATCTGTCTCGGTCAAAATCAGGTTAGCCCAATTAAAATTTCAATATTTTTTTAATCTTGATTGCAGCAGGTACAGTAGTTTCTCCTTCATCAGCTCTGCTGCAAAATTGGATAACCTTGTGGATGAGGGGATGATAAGCAGTTGGTGGCAGGCTGAGGATGGTAACTCATTCCACTGACACAGGGCTGCTTCTGCATAATCCCCATCTGCTTATATCTCTATTTGTTTCCTACAGTTACCATTTACAGCCAACACTTATGGTATGAGTTCTGTTCAGTATTCTGGGAAAAAATATGCAAGTATGTGACAAATACAAGCCATGACAATGAATGATTGCATGAAACAAGCTGGAAGTCATCAAAATAGTTTGTACTTTAAAAAAAAGGTTTTTTGCAATAGAATGTTTCATTTTCCTAGTAGAACCTAAATCATATCTTTAATAATTTAAGGAGATGCTTGGCTCAGTGTTGCTGTTAGTCCAAGATAAATGTTGTCATACAAAGGAGGAGGTTTTTGATGCGGTTTTAAGGAGCTGAGCTACTAGTTTCTTCAGTGCTGTATTTATTTTTTTCGTGTTTGTGTCAAGTGAGATATGTCTAAAATCATTAGATGCCTTTGAAAATCTTGTTGGCTGATATCTTTTAAATTTGGTTTATTTATCTAAACAGATGTAGTAAACAAAGTTGGTTTAGAAATTATTTCCATGGAGCAAGACTTGAATAATTCTGTTCAAAAACTCAAAATGTTTCTATTGCATTCAGAATGAGTCTTCTCAGAAAACCACCTAAAGATAATATAAGAATAAGCAGAAATCTGAAACATTAGGAAATACAGTTACATAATACTTCAGGAAAGTACTCAAAACATTTCCCTATAATTTCAGTATCCAATATGACTTTTCCTTTCCATGTTTTTAATGGTGCCAGCAAAATTTTACAGTGACGTATCACTATATTGTAAATTTGCTTTGTTTCCCCTGTTTTCATCTGTCTTTTGAATTTCCAGTCTGTTTATTTATGGAAACACAAGGTTGGGTGAAACACAGAAGGTTTAGGTTTGGCTCTGAATTTAGGAATGATTCCATATGTATTTATATCCAAAAGTTCTGTATTCAAAAAGAAAAATATATCCGTATCTCCTGAAAACCAGCTTTAGTTTTGTTTGGAATATTTGACTTGCCTGTGGGAAGAGTGTAGATTTTCCAGTATTATTCATCAAAATCTCTAAGTCTCCTCTGTTCACCTTTTATTTAGCCTGAAGTGCTATCTTAGAACAGGATACAGACATAAAGTGAACCCAGAGTTGTTTTGACAGAAAAATATTAAGAAAATAGAATGGAATGGCTGTTAATTTTAATTTACAGCTTTAAAACAATCTGTAATTTAACTGCTCATTTTGAGCTCATTCACAGGGGCCAGAGTAGGTAGTAAAGTTTTCTAGGAGTAAACCAGCATCTTTTCTGGTTTGTAAGGCTGTGCAATCAGAACAAGAAATGCAGACACAAAATCAGGGCCACTGAATGCAGCTTGGCCTGTTCTGTTTTGCTAAGTACTTGTTAATATTTTTCCAGAGGCCTGTTTATGAGACAGTCCTGCTTTATCCAAAGTGGTCTTCAAAAATTGCCCCTTTCTGATAAATGCATTAGGCTTTTTGAATTGCCTTTTGATTTTTTTTGATTTCAAGTCAAAACAGAAAAATTCACTGTTCTCTACATGGCTGTATCATTACCAGTTGTAGTAATTCCCGGATTTAGTTTTGTAGGGGAGAGTGAAAATGCCTTGGTCTGGGGCTGTTTGTCACTGCTGAGTTTCTAAGCTCCCAAAGGAAATATATTTCATTGTATTCAAGATGCTGTGCTCCAGATGTGAACCTCTCAAATTCCTGCACTCCAGACATGGGACATTCATGCAAGTCTGGAGAGAGTCAGTGATACCTGACCTGTTACCACATGAGGTGCAGGTGGAGTAGAGGGAGGCAGGCCTGTGAGATGGGGCTCTAGTCACTCACCTACTGGCAACCTGGTGGACTTCTTGGATTTCTAGTTGAAGTATAGTGGGATACCTTAATTAGAGATGAATTAGCTGGGACCCAAACTCAAGTAGAGGAATGCAGAGGTATGAGATGACCCACAGCTGTAAATAGGTTAGGCTGTTGGTTTACAAGAGGAAAATATACAGGAACAAAACTTAATGGCACTATTTTTCTTCCGTAGATGGCAGAATTTGAGCAACCAAAGCTTGGTGTTCTGTCATTTATGCAGTCTTTATGCCTTACAGGCACTTTACACAGATGTTTATGGTTTCGGAATAAGAGATGTTAGCAACCAAAGATCTATCTCCAAAGAATGTGTCTGAACCAGCCACTCAGTTGCCAAGATCCACTTTTCAGTATACAAGAAAAAAATCTGGGCAAGTATAAATCCACTATCAATGAACATGAATGGTGCAGCCAATTTTATATTTGTTTTCTAATATAATATTTCCTTTCGGCATAAAAAAACACAAATAAAAATCAAGTTGCATAAAATACCTTTCCTGTTGAGTTTCACATGGCATGAAGAAAATATAAGGTTTTATGTGTAAGGTTTTTGATTTTGCTGCTAAATCTTGCCTTGAATTAGATAACTCTGACCTTGGGTTAGGCAGACAGCCTCAAGTACCACCTCTCAGATACATTTGCTGACCCAGGTAAGAAACTCTTTCTAGTTTTGAACTTATGAGAGCAAAGCTTATAAAATATCTTGTGTTGAGCGATTTTCCAAAACCAGAATGATGAAAGAAGTTCAGGACTGAGGAGTGGGAGGTAAATAATGCACAGATATACAATTTACAGAGCCTTTGCTATTTCTTGTATAGATCTAGGCTCAAAACTCCTAATCTTAAGTGGCCAAAGTTAATTGCATAAATTTGGATTCATGTGTAAGTTGCAAAACACTAAACACTAAAGCTGCTAACACAGGAAGAGCGCTGTTCTCAGGAAGCTGGGGGAAAGCACATTGTCTCATGTTTCCATTATCACCCACCTTTTCTGCAACCTTTGTGCACATGTCTTTGACCTTTTCATCCCATCTCACGTTTTTGAGTTATCACCTAGAGAAAGAAATACATTTACTCAGGTGCTAATTTGTCTGGAGTTCCTTGACTTTAGAAAAGGAAGCTATTCATAAGCACATTACATTAACCAGACTGGTAGGAAGAGAATGGGGAAATTGGAAGAAGGGACTCGAATTCTTTTCGTCACATCTTCAGCTTTTCTCTGAGCCAAGCAGAAATGTGCTTAGGAGACGTGAAGGAAAAAATCACTTGGAATGGGTGGCCTTTCTCTATTTCAAGTAGCAAAGCTAAGTAGGTATCTTTTAAGCAGCTGATAAGATGGAGTTTATTCAACAGGGAGGAACACTGAATCCATGCATCGCAGTGTTTGGGAGGCTGTCCACTGCTTGATTTTGGGTATTATCATTATGCCTACAAGCAAGAAAGAGGGCTTTGAAAAAAATTATCCTTGATATTTCAAGGGAGAATTTGGTGTTACTTAAACCATTTGAAAACCCAAATCCTTTAGTAAAATAAGTGTGTCTTCATGTGTATTAATCCCAAAGTGTACAAGGAGCTTGTTGGATTGACTAATGCAAGAAGATTCACTTTGTGGATGTCTCTTGCAACAGCTTTTCTTCAGAAGTGGTGTTTCCCAAATTTAGACTATTCATTCATGTACCCAGATGCAAATATAGGGTTTCTGAGCTGGCCCTTGCAAAAATATCCAAAGGGCTGAAGTTTCACAACTCCACTCTCCCTGCACAGTAATTTACCCCCTGAGTCATCCCACTGAAACCAAGGGAATAACTTTCAAATTAAGTGTGAGTAAAATTCTGACCCCAAATGACTTGCCACAATCACACAGGGAGTCTGTGGCACCCAGCCCAGGTTTCTCAGAAGGTAGCAGGGTAAACTGGCTAAGCAGTGGAGGTCTTGCAAGATGACAAGGCACGGAGAAAGACTACAGGGGGAAGCATTTTTACGACATATCAAGCTTGGAAATCTGCAAACACACATCTTTAGAAAAGCTGGCTGTGTTGATTAAACTAGCCCTTGGGCAGGTCTATATTTCAAGGCCAGCACTTGTGTATTTGGTAACACAAGCCCTCCCCGACTTTGGTAGCATTGCAGGGATAACTTTTGGGTAAGAATGCATGATTCATGAATGTTTCCTCTAATCTAACATGCACATGCATGCTTCTTTCTAACATCAGTCAAACCTAGCTTCTCTCTCTTTTTAAAATAAACATTTTTATTCGGATCAGTACAACGAAATTTCCATTCCCTTTCTGCCTTTCAAGAGCTCTTTCATCTCAGTGAAGAGGCAAATGGGGAGACGCAAACCAAATGTTTTCCTGGCTCAGGACATTTTCAGCAGAGAATAATGAATGGTGCTAATGTTTGGACTTAATTTGTATTACTGAAGTTGAGCAATCTCCCATATTTTTATGGAGTTGGCATTTGCAGCCTGTGAAAAATACCTTGAATTGTTCCCTCTTCTGCTGCTGTATCTACTTCTCTGTATAAAACGCAGGTTAGAATGGGAAATTGCTTTGCAGGCTCTTTGAGGTAACAACATTGAAAGGTTTAAGGCTCTGAGAAATGCAGCCTCAGTCTGAACTTCCCTGTGGATACATGGTGACCTGGGTGCAAAATGTGAAGACTCCTGAGCTGTCCAGAGGAATAGGGATGTGTGAAAATGATCAGATGAGGAAAAAAAAAATGTTATAATTCACTGCTCATAAAAGCCTGATGTTCAATGATGCTCCCAATTAGAATTATGTGAGAAAAAATCAGTTCTGTTCTGTGAAGGAATTAATGACAGGAATGATGATATTTCCAGCTAAAGTAAACCTAGGTTTGATAACGATGATCATTCTAAGAGGTTGCCCCAGAGTCACCTGCCATGGGGCTAGTGGCTTCTCGCTAAAATGAGCTGAAGGCTAAGTGCTGGCAGCTCCGGAGCTCAGGCTGCTGAGGAGCAAAGAGTTTGGAAGCCAGACTCTTTGTCTGGAAGAACCTGGAAGCTGTGGGGAACCTACATAATTACCCAAAAGAAAGGCTGTGGAGCACTTGAGACATGATGAGGTGAAATCAAGGATTCTCACTATCGTACTTGTTTACTAACCCCTCAAGTGCATTGCTGAGGGAGTAGGTGAGGTGACCAGAAGCTGTGTAGGTTGGAAACCTGCCTGGCAGCCTGGTTGCTGAGGGAAGCTGGGCTCCATGATGCAGTGAAAGGCCTCCACAGAACTTTTTGATTTCTATGCAACTATATTCACTGGCACAAATATATTCTGCTGGAGAATTTCTGACCAATTCTGGTCACATTGAGTCCTTCAAATGCTTTTGAGGTCATGTAGTTTACATGTGTCTCATTTTTCAAGGCTAACTCTGAAAGTCACAATTTAATTACAATGCTTTTGTAAATTAGGAGTAATTCCAATGAATTCAATAGAATTGCAGTAATGGGAACCCGTTACAGTAAGACTCAAATGCTGGGATTTAAAAACTGCTGCAACCTTCAGAGTCACTTTCACCAGGACTACATGCCACTATGTAGAAGACAAAGAGGGTTATCAGGATATGAGGCTACCACTGAATGGTCCAATCCCCACTGAAAACTACAGGCTGAAACATCTTTCCAAGTAATATATAGTGACATATACTTGTCCTGATGGAAATCTCTTGTTTAAATGAAGGAGAATATATTGCTAAGAAACTTTGGAAGGCTTACTTTCGACACTTTATCAAAGATAAATGGCATCAGGAATAAAAGACTTAAAGGACATGGTGATAATTAGAAACTAAGAAATGACTTATTACTGCAAGCTGAAAATATGTTAAATACAGTTTGTAGTACTTATCCAAATTACTGGGTTTGATAGTAATAAATGCAAATAATTATAATTATTTATAGATGGACAGAAGTCTAATCGTTAAACATGCCACAGACATTGGACACTGAAGAGTAATTTAACTGGATCCATCCTGCTTTATACTTGCTCTTCATTATATTTATTAGTCATTAGAACAGTGTTTAAAATTATTTATGAAAGCATTTTAGTCCCATAATTAGGATTAATATTGAAAGTCACAATAATTGCTCAAGCGAAGTTAGAGTGCTGTGTTACTGTATGTGCAGCATTCAACTAAACAGCAACTGTAGCTATTGCTCTGCCAACTTGAAACATCACAATTAGAGCTTCAGGCATAGCTGGGGTTTTTTTGTTTGTTTGTTTCTTCGGCTGCCAAAATGGAGGTGAGGACAGGAAATTCAGGCTGGAGGATCCAAATGTAAATCTGTTGGGGATTCTCACCTAAGCCCCCTCAACATATTGTATTTGCTTTGCCACAAAGCACTATATTCAATCTGAAACGAAATGTTTTGTTTGCATGCAGTAAATCCAGAAGAAATGAAAGATGCACTTGCAAAGCTGCTAGAAGCTGCTGCTGCTTTCTCCCATTCCTGCATATTTAGTGCTTGGGCAGCTGGGATGGAAGAGATCCAGTGGGGAGTTTGTAGGTAACGACAAAGTGTAGATGTGGAGGGAAAGGCTGGGCTGATTTTTGCTGGTAGCTGCTCATTTGTTCAATAGGAATAAAGGCCTGCCAAAGCAGGATGGAGGGATTTGTTCCTCAAAGTACTGAGAGCCTGCTGGCTGTCGATCAGCTGAGAAGAAAGCTCACTAATAAATTATGTGTCTGATTTTGGGTGGGGAACTAAATTCAAGTGAATGGCCCCAGTGAAACAGAAACTTCTACTTGAATGTGGTATACTCTAGCTCTGAGAGGGATAGAAATATCTCTAACATAATGAAGAAGACACTTGTCAGGCAGTTGGACAAGCTGGGAAACTTCCAATGCCCATGAAATTTTAGCAATGATATAATGCAAAGCAACCTCAACCATAGATACCAAGAGCATCCCCACTTTCCCCGCCCTCTGGGCTCAGGGACACGTGGGTTATTTGTGAAAGCAAGGTCAGGGAAAACCAAGTTCCCATCAACCTTCATGAGCCCTTGTCTATAGGGTAGTGGGGACACTGACTTGAATGTTGACAGCTAGGTGACTACAGCCTTGTGAGAAGACTGTTTGCAGTTGCAACTTTGTACTTACTGGACCCAAATCTAAACCAATTTTGAGATAACCTTATCTGTATTTATGGTGAAGGTACTATGTCTCAAAGATAAATGCAGCATCCAGATGCAGCTGGGACATTTTAACACCTGTTAATGTTAATTAATTTAACATCACAAAGTGAGCCTGTTTCTGCAGTCACAGCATTATGAAGAAATGCCTTTCTGTTATTTTCAAGAACTTCGATACTTCCATTTTTTTTAACTTTATTTATTTGTGTTTTATTTATTATGCAAATTGTACATACAAATCTTTGAGCATTCTTTGATTTTTTGCCCTGTCTACACCAATTAGGTTTTGTACCTGCTTGTAAAATCCTGCTGAAGTTAACAGCAGTCCACCTGCATTGTATTATTTGCAAAATCAGCAACTTTAGTTCAGATTTCATCATGTTTTACTTGATCGTAAACAGCTTTGGATTTTTTTTTTTTTAATAGGGCAGGGTTTTTTTATAGATTTTATGTTTTATTGTGTGGCTGGACTGTTCTTTATCTAGTTTCTTTAGGTTTTTTCCCATGTGAGATATATTTATTTTTAAACTGAAATTTTAACTACCACAGTGAATTTGAGTTAGAACAAGTAGATGAAGTAAAATGATAAAACATTATCACATGAGAAATTGAACCACATTATTTCCCTTTAACAGTTAATTCCTCTTTTCATTGCACTCTTATGTGTTTAAGTAGTTTAGACAGTAAAGGCAGTGTGGTAGAGATCACTGAATCCTCAGAAAGAAAACAAACAAAATTATTTGCTTTGATTCTTGGGCAGGGTTTTGCTGCTGCTTTGACTTACAGAGGTGCAGAGACCTCTCTGTGTATCATTCACATTGAATTAGGCTGAATAAGTTATCCCTGCTCTGATCACCAGGTTGTGCAAGCACATCTTTTTATGTCAACATATCCTGCCATTGGCTGCATCTCCCAATGATCAGGTTTTGACTTTATCTTGTGCTGTATGGGGTGATTTACAACATTCATAGTTTTAGACACTTAACTGCAGCTTCAGCTGAGGTGAGTCATCTACCAGTGACTTAAAATCTCTCCATCGGGCTGGCATCTAACACAAAGCTTGGTGCCTTCTTTGTGAAGTTGTAATAGGCAGCAGCTGGTGGCCTGGATTTCAGCATCCAGACCATGACATAACATAGTTAGTAAATACTACAGATAATGTACAGCTGTGAAAGCCAGGCCATTGCAGCATAGCCCTGCTGTGCCATTCCCTTGGCTACAGAGGGTATCAGTGGTCCAAGGTAACTGCAGGCAGCCCTCATCCTCCCAGGGCAGCTGCCCTTTGCCATATCTCTTCTGCTTTGTATTGGTGGCATGTTGAATAGCCACATCTTTTGCACAGGCATGATTAAGATCCAATCTTGTTCAGTTATCCATTTTCCCAGTGTAAATCTCACCAGGAAGAGTGGCAAATATTGATTCTAATAGCATTTTACACTTCAGTTACTACTGGGCTGGCTCAGACCTTTTTTCCCCCTTTTCCTATTAAACTCGGGTGTCATTCATGAAAGCTTACACTGAGACTTATGTTGTTGGTGTGGTTTACATTCAGCCACTAATACTTCAAAGAAACATGAATCTATTTTCACTTCCCATTTGCATCGTGGAAAGATCAACGTACCCCATGGGGGATTTTCTGCTCCTCACCATGTGTAAATTTTTTTTTTCTTTTTGGAAAAACCACCATACAACAGAGGATGTGGAAATGGTTCTGTAAAAAGAAACTAAGAAAATAAGCAGTTCCTTCTACTTTATTGCTGTAATTATAAATTGTGTATGTGGGCCTTCCTACATTTGCAGATTATTTTTCAACATAGATCTTGAATCATATTTTATATTGGAAATAAAAGTTAGTATAAAATGTAAAGCTAGGCTTTTGCAAGTCCAATGTTATTTTCCAATCAGTATTCTTAGCAGCAGTGCATCTGAAGAGGCTGATCTCAACCTCTGGTTTGAAAAAATTCCAAGAGAAATGCCTTGAATCAGAGTCTTTATGTATTCCACATGTTATGTTGGATATTAATGATTAAAAATGCCCTCGGCTGGTTTCTGAATACATCTGATATCCACAGATAACATCAGATTCAAGGTGGCTGTATCAGTTCTACATGCCAAACAAAAGTGCATTTTAGTTGCAGGACACCTTTCCACCAAGGCATGCTAACCCCTGATATAAACTATATCTTAATGATGATAACACATTATCTTAAAACACTGCAGTGTCAGATATTTAGGTAAAGAGAATATTTCTTTAAGGCTGTGCTTAAAAGCAGGGAAGAAAGAGCAGAATGTCTCAGATGAGAGGCCAAGGCATTCCAGAACACAGCAAAAATAAAGGCAACACCTGTTTTGTGGAAACCCCTCCAACACGGCCTCCTCCCTGGCTGCGGGGTCAGACTCCCAGGGAGATATGTGGGCCCTAATCCATGAAGCTCAGAGATGTAGCAAAAGAAGTTGGCAATAAAATAGCTGGTCAACCATTTTGATTGCAATATGTTTCCTGAAGCTTTTCCTGGCCTCCTTAGACTTATTTCTATTTGCTTAGTAGATATATTGTATAGTGCTAACCCAAGTAAAGTAAATATTGATTCCAATCACTGAAATATTAATCAAAACTTCCTATTGTAGACTGTTCCCTCCCCACATCATTCTTTCTAATTATTCCAGCCTAATATTGACATTTCTTAGTTAAACCTAAATAAATGCCTTTGAAAATTAACATTTCTTCTATGTCCGTAAGGCAATATAATTTCTTTTTTTTTTTTTCTTTTGGTCTGGTACCATAATAAGCTTGAAATTTATTCTTTCTGGCATAAAATTGAAAAAATCCAAACAGGATATCGCATCTCATAAAGAAACTATGCATATTACACAAGGCTTCAAATGTAGAAACAGATACTTACAAAACTTGTGTCTCAAAATGTAACAGAAGCGTTTCAAAACAGCAGCAGCTGCACGCACCCAATTTGTGTTTCCTCAACATCATCCAGAGGCAGATTTTTACAGAACTAGCTATAGTATATGCAAAAAACGGTGTTCACTGGCTCCAAGTTAGGACACGTTACCAGTAGATGTCAAAAAGCTATGTAATTGATTCCTACTCTAAAGATGAGACCTTCACACAACCTTCAGGTGGTATAGTGATAATTTTTTACATGCCCAGTTCATTCAAGCAAAATCTGTTACAGTGCTGGAAATCACCAGATGGTGCTGTTAAAGATAGCCATGCAAGCTCTGCTCAGAGGAATACATAGTCAGTCATGCCTTGGAAGAAATACTACATGAGGAATGGTGAGCTTTTTAAAACAGTTTTTCTTGCCTCTTTTGTGGCTTTGGTTTGATGGAAACTATATCCCAAGTACTCAACAGCAGCAGTGATGTGCTATATCTGTGCTATGGAAATGTACCACAGAACACATTTACAGAAGTGTTTAGAGGGTGGGAATACGTTGGGGACCATGCATCTGCCAGGGCAGCCCGGTGCGGACGTTGGCTAGTCGGTCCCAAAGCAGATGGAGCACTTGAGGAGTGCAGCTGATAATGGTTTGCTCTCTCATGTTCGATCTCACCGCTAGCACTGTAAACAAAGGGGTTCGGTTAGTTCCAGTAACTGCGACATTAGTTTTTTGTGATGT
This sequence comes from Porphyrio hochstetteri, assembly GCA_020800305.1. Classification (NCBI taxonomy): domain Eukaryota; kingdom Metazoa; phylum Chordata; class Aves; order Gruiformes; family Rallidae; genus Porphyrio; species Porphyrio hochstetteri. Next base: position 111,133,398 of record CM036907.1, read on the forward strand.
GAAACTTCCTAATTCCACAAGACCACTTTATATAGACCACTTTATATAGACCATTGTACTACCTCTAATCATAAAGACTTTAGACCGTATGACTGGGTTGCATTTAAACTGTTGTCCTACAGTAGACAGGCTTCACAGTTCATCATTGAGATATCCTTCCCTTAAGCCACATTAAAAAAGTTGTAAAAGGCAGTTCACAGTTTATTCCTGCTGTGGAACGCTTATATCAACCTCTGAACTTCTGTATTTCTGGACTGAGAAAAATGGGTGCACTGTTTCTTCTCATAAACAAGTTGTTCCCATGTTCTGTGGGAATGTTTATATCTAAGACCGCTCCATATGCAGGTGGTGACCTGCCGGAGTAAAGTACTTTCCACTGCAGCAAAACTGACCCTTCACATGTTAGCCATATGCAGCTTTAAACTGGGAGATGTGTCTTCAGTTGAATATTTCTAGTGGTCCAAAAAGTGAGTCCTCAGCATTTGAAGCAAATTTGCTCAAACACCAGCAACCCTGAATATTCAAACACTTGACTGACTTGGTTTCATTTTAGCAGATGTGGCTCAAAGTCCTGGGGTCTTACAGCAAAAATACAATGTATTTTATGTAGTTCTCTTATTTAAGAAGTTCAACGTGTTTAATACAAATAATAGAAGCATGAAAAATTGTTGTATGTTATAAAATAAAGTTTCATCACAGCCTTCAATACAGGAGTCTGTAAACTGAGGACATGCCATGTTAAAAATGATGAAGAAACAAGAAATCCCGATAACCTGGAGAGACTTATTTGCAAGACTCTAACCAATATCTTTTACTGGAATCAGCCTTGATACAGAATTCTGATTGCTGCAGGAAAGCAATTTATTTTTAGCAGAAATCAGGCTATTAAGCTTTTTCTTTACCTTGTTAATTGTAAGAAGTGGTGAATAGACTTCATCTCTATGTTAATGAACTTTCCTGTGTTTTGCAAATGGTTTGTCACAAAGGGGGATGTGGAACACACAGAACCAAGAATAACTCTTGTATTCCCAGAAGTGATATGCTGAGAATATTTAGGCTGGTGCCTCATGTGTGTCAGGGTAGAAATGAGTCAAGTCCAAGTTCAACATACCAAAAAGTCTAGATAGACTTTTAAGATCTGGTGCTTTACCTGGTAAGAAGGTTGATATATTTCAATAAAATTGAGTTTTATACTTTGTGTCAAAGAGAAGATAAGTTGAGAATTATTTGTCAGTGGTGGGGAGGATAGCTGATTGTACAGGCTCACTCCAAAATGTAAGCACTGGGCTTTAAATGGACTTCATCCATAGTGGATAAAGTTCATTTGGAAAAAAAAAAAAAGAAAAAGATAGCATTTGTCCTTGAATAAGAGCAGGCATATAGGAAATTAACTATAAATGGTTCAAGAGCTATTCTGTGCAAACTGTCCCTTTAGGTAACATTTACTAGGCAGTTTTCTTTGGAAAATTGACAAGATTTTTTCTGGATATTTAATTTCTTTCCTCAGAGAGAGAGAGATAGAGGTATGTAGAGTATCCATTTAAAAATACTTAATGTTGCACTGATTCATGGCTCAATGAATGCTAATGGAAGCAATGATTCATCCTTGATTAATTTATGTTATTTTTTTACCCTTTATTTGTACAACTACAGTTTAAAACACAGTCCAGCAATGAGCACTCACAGCCCAGAAAAGCAATGATGTCCTGGGCTGCAACAAAACCAGCGTGACAAGCAGGTTGAGGGAGGTGATTGTCCCCCCTCTATTCTTGTGAAACCCGACCTGCGCTGCTGTGTCCAGCTCTGGGTCCCCAACATAAGAAGGACATGGAGCTGTTGGAATGAGTCCAAAGGAGGGCCATGAAGATGGTCAAAGGTCTAGAACACCTCTCCTATGAAGACAGGCTGAGAGAGTTTGGCTTGTTCAGCCCAGAGAAAAGAAGGCTCCAGGGAGATGTTATGGCAGCCTTTCAGTACCTCAAGGGGCCTACAGAAAAGATGGAGAGGGATTGTTTATCAGGGAGTATAGTGATAGGACAAGGGGTTACAGCTTCAAGCTGAAGGAGCGTTGAGGTAGATTATATATTAGTAAGAAAGGCTTCCCTGTAAGGGTGGTGAGGCCCTGGCACAGGCTGCCCAGAGAAGCTGTGGTTGCCCCCTCCCTGGCAGTGGCCAAGGCCAGGTTGGATGGGCACACTGGTATAGTGGAGGGTGTCCCTGTTCATGGTAGGGGAGTTGGAACTGGGTGGTCTTTGAGGTCCCTTCCAACCCAAGCCATTATGTGATTCTATGAAAAATGTTATTTATCCAAATTATGGTAATAGCTAGGAATTGCCTGGAGGATCCAAACACTGTGGTGTTACCTATTGTATCAGATGTAGTTTAAAATTAGTTTAATTGCACCAAAAATTCACAATTAAAGCATAAAGTTAAATATATATAGCGAGTTAAACAAGTGCAAAGAAGATAAAAGAGCAGTGAAACAAATATGATCAGCATAAATTGCATCCTTTACCTCCCAGCTGCCTAGACTTTGTGCAGGACATAGTAAACCTCCCAGTAGAGGTGAGTAGGCAATTAGAAGAGGGTGATTTAGTGGATCACTGCTATTAGAAGGAAAGAAAGGCACAAAGAGCATTGGACAAGTTGGAGTTACAGACTGGACACTTTGCAGGGAAAGAAGGAACATAAGTATATTGATACAAAACAAAGGACTGCTTGTTAAACTGTTGTTCTTTGATGAAAAAAGATGGTCATAAAAAGCAACTAGATTTCAAGGACAAGTTACCAGAAGAGACTTGCTTCGCCTCATCTTTGGTATTTACAATTAAGGTTAGTTTGAGCTGAAGAACCGTCTCCAATTTATCTTCTCCAAAAATAGGGAATAGATTCTAAGATGGATGGAATTAGTGACCATTTGCAGGCACCTGTTTTTGCAGGTGATTATTGAAGCAGCAAAAATGACCAGTATACACTAGATGTACAACTTCTAGATATTTCTATATATGATGAGTAGATGGCATAAATCTCATTCTAGATGAAGTCCCTATATTAGTCTGTTGATTGTTACATTCATAAATCTTGCATCGGGACACAAGTTTATCTGTCTTATTTGATACTTGGATTTGGTTTATACAATTGAGAAAGTCAAATCCCACAGTTCTGTGATCACTGAATTTGTGCATGATATAAAAGTGAAATAAATTGTCACACATGACCATGGATCTGAGAGTCAGCTCAGAGTCTGCGTGCCCATCCCTTGCTACTGTAGGTATGTGTCACAAACTATAAAGAAAGTTGTTTCTTTATTTGGAGTTATTCCTCACCCATGTGAATTCTTTCAAAACCTTTGTTTGCTTAGATAAGAAACAGTAGGAGACTCCTCTTCATTTCCCAATATGACCTTTTACTTCTAAGATAAACACATTTTCTTTCAAAGCGACTGAGTGATTCTTATGGAAGTCCAACTCTATTTCAGAGCCAGAGCCACAGCACAAGAAAAGAGAAGTACAACCCTGAACATTTTCTGCTTAGGTGAAAAGAATAACTTATTCTAAACAATGTACTGTTTGGGATTGGGGCTAGAAGTAGAAATAACTATTGGGGGACCAATAGCACTATTGGCTAGCAAGGGGCTGCTTCAGTCTAGGCTAGGGAAAGTCAGTTTGAAACATGAACCTGCTAGGCTATGTTTATAATATAATAATAACTTAGGGATCACCCTCCAGGGTGCAGGACATGTGGCATGGAAAGACTTTCATTCATTTAAACCGTCTTTCCAACTGGAATCAGAATATCCACACCAGGGAGAGTCTCTGGCTCATATACTGAACCCTGACCCCAGTCTGGGTGTAATGTATGGAAATGTTAGTTGGCCTTGGATGAAGACTACACATGGGAGTGTGCCAGCTGTGTAGCAGCGTGGATCAGATGCAAGTGGTCAGTCTAAATCTGGGTCGGGTTTAATTTATTAACATAGATACAGCCAAACTTGCCAGTTCTATAATGAGAGGCAGCTGAGTTATTAAGTGCTGAAGGGTTATGAGTCAATTCCCAGTTTGTGGGGCTCAGGTGGAGTAGCAAGGAAGGAAAATAGGGATGTTAAGGATTTGATTCAGATGGAAAGGACACTGATCATCTAGTCCAACTTCTTACTTGTCACATAGGAATTTTGCATAATATTGTGTCTTTCTTCATCAAATGAAAATAACCTTCTCAAGGGTTGCTATTGCACAGTGTCTTACCTTTCTTCTCAGACCTTGAAGAAATCTTTAATCTTGGTCACCTGGAGGCTATTGATTTGTTTGCAGTTGGCTCTGAACTTGGCAGTGAAATTGTTCTGAGATCTCTGAAGAGAGATCAGTCCATTTGATTTTTACTCTTCTCTGTGCTAGGAATGGTATGAGTACAGCTAGTTGCATTCAGGGTGTACCTTGAACCCATATCAAAGATTTCTTCTCCACTAGAAAACAGAACTGTAAGATCTACAATGTCAAGTATCACTTGAGAGGTGGGTAGTGCTGGTATAAAGGAAACAGCGGTGTTGGAAGGCAGGGTAACAATTCATTGATATCATTTGTTTTATATATAATGGGTATAATTTTGTAACATTTTGGGGATTCAATACACATACACTGCAAGAATATGGCCTCTGGAGCTGTGTAGAGAGAAGAGAGAGAATGTAGCTCTTGCATGCTGACAGAGATATTTCATCTAGCTGCTTAACATTCAAGAAGCTAAGGACGTTTTTCAGAGTCAAGTCTTAAGACTAAAGATTACCTCAAGCAAAAATAAGAATGCAATGGTGAATTAGCCACTACATTGACCATTACTAAAATCATTGCAAGGCATTTAACAAACCAGAGGGCAAATTCACATTTACACCAAGAGACTTGGAACAGTTCTGACAACATAGTGTCAAGCTCATTTTTGAGTGACTGAAAAGGGATCACTGAAACCAGTTCCAGAAACATGATTGTGGCTGTCAATTCTCAGCTTACAAACTCACATAGAAATAGCAATGTCGGTGAGTGTTTTCATCAAGCTCTAAACTAAGGTTCCAGGTTTTCTAGCAGGTCTGTTACAACCTCTGCAAGCTGGAGGTAAGCTATGTGATACACAGAGGAATGTCTTTCTGCTCTCACGCTTCTTTGATGGTGTCATGAGGAAAGATGCCTTCTGTGGGGCTCTATGAACATGTAATAAGTGATCTTTGATAGAAAGTATGAGTTTATCCATGTGTAGTAACAGAGGAGGAGCAGCCATAGCTACATACCAGCACTCTGTTGTGCTCATGGTTTCTACTAACATTAACATACCTTTCAAAAAGTATATCCACCCAGCTGCATGCTCTTGATTTGCATACAGAAGATGTCCAGTTCAGGAATTTTTCATTTGCAAACACTTCTGCACCAGAGAATTCTTTGCACAGACAGTGGATTCATGTATGCAAATTCAGGAACATGCATGAAGTATGATGCTTCTTGAAATTACTAACATAGGTGCTTCTGTATCAATGCTCTTCTGTATCAATCTGGCCATCTAGATTATTGAGTTACAGGGGCAGGGACTTAATATTACTACATGACTCTAATACCAATACAAAAATACCTCAGTCTCAGTTAATCTCTTTGGACAAGACCAAAATGTACATTTAAAAAACGCTTAAGAAACCATCCCAAGCTCACCACTTCAGAGAATGTTGTATTGCAAAGTAGTCAAAGAGCCACAGCCATAGAGAAGGAAGAGTAGTCCTGGGTGTTGCATAACAATGTAAAAAAAGTGGATGCTGCACCCACTTTATAAGGTAAAACATTCTGAGGAGCAACAACATCTCCGACACCCTCTTTTCAGGTTTCCCTTATGTAAGGAAATTGCATTTTTCATACAAAGACTGATCATTGGCTGATCTGTGGTGAAGGTAGAGAGTGCCAGTCTTGTGTGAGTGTGAGTGTGCAGTGAACCAACTTTGTTTTCTGCCTTGTGTAACAGAAGAAAGCTCAGCCCTAACTAGGTCAAGCACAGTCAGCCCTGCATATTGGTTCACAATCTTGGCTTAAAGGGATAACATCCTATGACATTCAGCAGGATTATTTGAAGGGTAAAATTTAAAGGTACATTAAATCAATAATAAATCACTGGAAGATACTTGAACTTCAGAGCCCTCAAAAAAACATGTTAAAAGTCCAGAAGGATGAAAACAAGGCTAGCTAAATGAAAAGCTCACTTCCACATTTTTTTTTCTACCTGTGAACTATTTTTGACCTGCAGGATTTGTAACGTAAGACTAAAATCTCCTTTAGGCAACGATTTACACCTTGCATACCAATAACTTGCTTACAGTTTACAGTGTTGACATGCAATATGTTCTGTCCTTATCCCTGGCATCTGATGATGTGCTGAAATGTGACATGCAGGCTCTGAAAGTTAGCTGGAAGCTATGGTTCCCATCAAACAGAGAGGTTATAGGAGGAAACCAGATGGAAGTTCTGCAGGTTAACCACAGGCGTAACTGAACTAAAACCCTCAGCAGCAATGACGGTCCATTTTGGTTCTGTGCTTTTTAGAAAATAGGTATGACAAGTGTAAGACTGCTGCTTGTGCTCATCTTACTGCACTTTAATACCACTTATATAGGGATGTATATAGCACTAACAATAGTTTAATAATTTTTTTCAATGATGTCACACAGATGGGGACACTGCCTGAAGTATCTCAGTATCTGAGAATACATTGGTACAGTATTTCAGCGCAGGAGGGAGAGGTAAGAGCTCTGTGGTGCCAGGCTTTTGAGGCCAGGGCAGTTTTGCTTCCTATTGCAGAGCAAACTTCAAGATCATCTCCTTGAGCTCTCATGGTCCAGCATTTAATGGATTTAATGGATGTCGGCTATACTTATTACTTGTAAGTATTAATAGAGAATCTCCACATTGTTTCAAGGTTTCCTCAAATTACTGTGCAGTTTAATGATGACTTTCTGTGGCTATGTTTGCAGGTGTGACTGTGTGTGCACTCAAAGTAACCTCAGTATCATAATGCCAGAGATGAAAGTTCAAAATTAAAATAGAAAAAGTACCCTGCCTGAAGCTCTTATCATAGAGGTACAAGGATGAAATGTGACCAGTGCTTAAAATGTAACTGAGACTTTATCAGATTAAACACACCAAAGACTGAGGACATGTTTTGTAAGCAAATAGTCAAAAGGAGTGGCAACAGCAGCTAGCTCCAGAAGGGTGGAGAAAGAAAGTCCCTGTGGCATTATGATTAGTTCTGTGAATTTGATGCTGATGAACATTCTGGGTACATGCTCAAAACAGGCCTTTGAAAACAGGCATTTGAAAGAGCCCTAGGCTATCTCAAAGCAGGGCATTCTCATTCTTCTAGCAACTCCTTTCATACCTCCTTCCCTTCAGGAACATCTTTGACTTCAGAAGATATTGAAATAAAATGAAACAATGACCCTAAGGTAGCGATATCATTAGGATAACCTAGAGAAAATTCCACAGTATTATTGAGGTGGGTTTTCCCAGACTTGGATGCTTGGCTGAATCATTATAATCACATCTACATTTGGAGAAGGCAATGGAGTCAGAGAATCTGAGTCCTTTTTTGTTTTTTCTGGATTCACGGAGTTTACAAAAGTACCCAGTACTGCTGGTAAGGATATATATTCAGTCAGCAGTGATTATCTTATTGTGACTCATTTGGCATAATTTCTAGGTGCCTGAATTGCTATGGATTATGGAGGTGGCTTTATGCCTAACTGTGGTAGATGGTGGAGATAAGTCTGGAAGCTCTTTGATAACTACAGAACTGTTCTTGGGGTCTCTTCAGTGTTAATACATGGCTGCCATAGACAGCCAGCTCTACCCTTTCAGTTTCTTCTGTAATATTTTCTCTGGAATATGGTCCCTTAAGAGGCTGACAGCCCTAAAAGAAAGCCACTTACTATTCTTTTACTTTGCTAACAGAGTTTATGTTTTCTCTAAGAAAAAAAGCATATCAGCAAGTATTGGATTTCTTGCAGATCTTTGTTGCTGTTCTACAGTGAAAGTCTGATTTAATTGATTTCTTTATGATGTTCCAGTGGGTCTCTAGCTTAACTGTCACACAGGATGGAGTAAAAATTAGATTTGCAGTTAAAACCTTCTGAGTGGTTTCTTTTTAAGCTGTGTTTTCTTGCATAAAATCAACTTTGAAAACATTTAAAATAATGTGTCTTCTTGAAGGGCTTGGTAGAACAATATTCTGAACTTGATTCTGTGAAAACTGTGTAGGCATTTCATTTACAGTGTGTGAAAAGTCCCGTTGAATTAAACTATGCAATTGTATCTAGCCCCTGAGAACTAAATCCCAAATAACTGGGCTCTAGGACATCATGTAAATTATGATCATGAATGAAGGGCTAGATTTTATGGAAGTATCATAAGCCACAGATTTTTTTAAGGCATGGAATGTCACAAATGTGTCTGCTGTAGCCTTCCTGAACAGCTCCATCATTAACTAAAATACTTCAGTCAAGAGATATTACCCCTTAAAACCAATGCATTTTCTGTTGATCATTTTTTTGTTTGGTTGGTTTTTTAACAAAAATTTAAAAGTTGCATTGTATCTCTAGATTCTTAAATAGCCTTTTACAGTCATTTTGAGTTTTGGAATGGCAAAAGCAATTTTCATCTGAGAAAAAAAAGGAAAATATTGACTCAATTTCAAAATTTTCAAATAAGAGTCCAAAACACAGTCACAGTCCTGGGTGTGGAAGAGAAGGGGGTGTCTGGATTCTTACATGTCTATTTTCTGTGCTTTATGGGACTGCAGAGCCAGGTGAAGACAGGGGAACTTTGTGCAGATGGAGCCTTAGAGCTGAAGTGTCCAGGATCAGAGGCAGTGCTGAAGAACGAGGTTTCAAACAGGGTCCCTGGATCCTGCAGGACACAGAAAGAAAACTGATGTGAATGTATCTTTCGCATCCATCATGAATCCATCACTTAGTAATGACCAGAGAATAACATTTGAAAGAGAAAATGTCAATCAACTCTTAATTTACATTTACCCTATCTCACAAACAGAGATTCACACCAAAGCTATAACAAAACAGCATCCTTTGCATCAGGAGATAGCTATTCAGATTTAATTTTGTTTTGAACAGACTTATGTCCTATCTTACAAATTTTTACATTGTCTACCTATGTCTGAGTGTTTTTAAATGATTTTACAGTGATACTGCAAATGTTTGTATCATGTAGTATTGCAAAAGTAGTTACAAAGGGAATACATAACCTTAAAAGATCATGAGGACTGTCACTGTATGACCATCTTTCTGATTTTAGCAAATGTCTCAATGCAGAAGTGAAAGAGAATCATCTTTCAAAGACAGAAAGAGAACCTGACAGAAATATAACTGTTCTGACCACAAAGCAGTTGCTTTGTAGCAGTTTAACCAAATACAAGGCTCACAGCAGTGAGGTATATACAAAAGGATGGAAAGTTGTCTAGGAGATACAGGACTGAGGATCTAGGAGTAAGAGCAGAAGTCTAATGCTTCCAACACATTTAACTTCGACCGAAATCCAGGGGAAAATCATCCCCAAATAATAGAATTGATTTTGTTTGGTGACACAGTGCATTATTTTGTAGTTCAGAAATGTCATATGCTCTTATTCCACTGCTGTGCCCTAGAGATACTGTACTGGGCAATGAAGCTATGCGCTGACTTACAAAAAAAAAGGAAAATCTGTGTCTTTTCTGTTTCAGGCTCTGAATTTGGTGACCTGAAAGAAAAGACCAAAACCAATTTGCTTTCTAGCTAGGGAGCTAGTTGTTTGCGGTGGGATAAATTCTACTATTTTAATATTTATAAAGCATCCTGTTAAGCACTTTGTAGGTATACATGAAAGAATTAAAGTAGGAGTAGAGCTTGGCTCACAAGTTGAACAGTGTATCCTTCAATATATACTGAGAATTTGCCTGGAAAGTATTGGGATACTGAGCACTCCTCCAAAAAGCGATAGTCCAGGCCCAAAGAGAAGGTAAGGCTTTCTGAAAGTCCAACTCTGAACTGCTATTTTTAGCATCAAAATAGGTCTTTTTTTTACTCTACCATGTTATTTGTACTTCGCCTAGACTTTTGTGACAACTTCTCCCAAAAGCTGAGGGCTAGAAGTAATTCAGGTGTTGGAACCAGTATATCCAGTAAAACACTTCTTTATGACTTTTATTCTTTCATATTTAATCTTTTTAGCAAAAATCCACATATCACGGACTTTCCCTGGGGAGCTCTTTGTGTAGCAGGACTAATGTATTGACCATTCAAGGCCAATTTCTATAAAACTCTTGCATGGAAGAGCAATAATGCTTGCTAGAATTGCCCATCACATTTCAAGCATGAATCTAATCTAAGCAAATTTTCAGTGACTTTGGTCCCTTCACATACCCAAATTTGTTGAGTCAATTGCTTCACTCTTATTATCAGTGATTTACATGTACCTTCATTTGAGACTCTAAAGGGAGACTTTTTCTTGGTCTCATATGCCAGATAATACCTGTTTTGAGTTATGGCAAGGAAGAAGCTCAATGGAGCACTGGTGAGATGTGTGTTTCCAGCAGTGACTTTTGTGGCATCTTCCTGGTCCCATAATCCTGAGTCCCAGAATTCATCCTTCCATCAAAAGCCCCTTCACGGCAGTGTCTCATGTGTCAGAGATGGAGGTCCAAGGAAGGTCTGTGATAATCATGTCTTGATGTGTCATCCTCCCCTCTGATGGATAGATGACAATCAATAGGACTGTGTGTAGAAGTGTCTGGGTTTGAATAGTATGGTAAGCATAAAAGATATGTGAAAGATATCTGATAGGTTTGGTCTGGATAGATATCAGTCCACTTAATTAACATGACATTTCTTCCAGTGTGGGAGAGGTGGAAAATCAAATATGAGGTGAAATGGAAAGCTGAATCAAAAAACCAAAGACTAGTTTGTGCTATCAGTAATTTTACCCCGTGCTGTCAATTTCTCACTTTGATGGGAACTCAGTTACCCCAGACTTAAAAAGAAACCGGAATTTTTGCTCAGTGAGTCAGCACTCTTTTCTGCTTTTCCTGACCACCACCTATGTGGGTTAGACCACACAGCTCAAGAACAACTCTGAATAGAAACAGTGGATGTGCTCCCACCCATCAGTGAGACAATGAGTAACTGTAAAGCCAGAAGCAGCACACATAAGCAGTTGGTGTTTTGTCTCATTTAGTTTATACGTTGCTATACAAAGTGTATTTTTCACAACTTTTATAAAATGCTCTTTAATGAGGTATACATATGAATATGTGTGTGTATATCTGTGCATTGCTCCACACAGTATGGTAATAGAAAACCACACATACAGGAAGAAATACATAGACACATAAAGTTCCTTTCGACGACAGTTTCAGAACTTGAGAACTTTTGAATTTGACTGGACACTCTCCAATTCAATGCCTTTGAGCAAAGGTCATCCATACTCCAGGCTCTATCATCACCAAAGTACCAGCTACGGTGCTGAATGTTACAAGTGATGATTCAGTTCCCCACATCTCTCAAGTTTATTTGAGCTGATTGACCAAAGAATATGGATGCTAGTATTTACCACTAACCTGACCTCACTGTGGTTTGTGCTTGTTGAAACTCTATTTCTGATATGAGGCATCCTGTGCTGTTCTTGCAAGTTACTGCTGCTGAGTCTTGTTTGCATTACTGTTCTTGCTAACTGTATACTGCGGTGCTTTTCCTAACAATTGCCTGTTTTAAGTGGCACCTTCTAATTCAAACTCCTAAACTTTGCACAACTAAGCACCGCAGATTGCTGAATGAGTGAAAGGTTGCAGATTTGCCTATCTCTGAGAGATAATGAATTCTCAAAATAGTGCTTGTAAAATAACAGCTTGCTAGCTGTTTATGAGATACATAAATTACCACTCGGTTCATTCTGCAGATTAGCACATTCTGCATGTTATTCATTTTACTTTTTGCTAGGAGGCCTGAAAGAATTCAGTGCTTTAGGAGTACAAGTAATATCGCTAATGTGATGGTGCTGTTTTCAAACTCACCCTACATTGCAAAGACCAAACTTTGAGGAAGCTTTGCATATACTGAAACTGAAGCATTGATAGCTTGACTTTCAGTACTCCTATGTGCAATGAACGGTAACTGTACAACCCCACAAGCAGATTTTAGTGCTAAGCGTAAAGCATTTAGCATGAGACTTTCAGAGTAAGTATTGTGAATAGGTCACGCAGGTAGGAAATCAGCCAGAGCACTAGACTTTCTAGAATAAGATATACTACATGACTGCTGAGTAGGATCTCTGGAAGCACCACAGCAAGCAAGCAGGGAGCTACTAACAGTAGACATGAGCCTGCCATCTCCTACCATTTTCTTTAGTTACAAGAACATGAAATGTGCTCTATCAAGGGCCCCATCTTTTTTTCTGGTATTAATGTCTGGATTAAGAATTATCTAAAGCAGTTCTAACATCCCACAAGTTTCTTTCCTACTTTTTTTTCCCCATAAAAAAGGAAATTAATTATCAGAGCTTGTAGCTGTATGCAAATGGCTTATTCTTCTTCTCACATCCAGAAGAGTTTCAGGGAATGATGAAGGTTTTGTTCATGATGGTGAAGGCTCAATTCACTTCCCTAAGCAGTTGTCTGGAGAGTATCTTAGGCTAGCACATCGGATTTATAGGTAAAATAGGATTTACAGGAGACCTGTGACATCCTGGAGCAGTGGCTGGAGGCTGGGTGGGATAACACAGGACATCTCAAAAGGCCTTACAGGACTATCTTTAGGCAAACTGATTGCCTAATGTTGGACCTGGACCCTCTACTTCCTGAGCTCTGGGGCTTCCGTGGCTGTCTAAAGTCAGTACTGTGTAGGGTAAGAATATTCAAACTGATTGCAATCACCTAAGTTTACTACTCTGATTGCAGGAAACTGAGTATCCCTGAAAAATAAACAATTGAAGATGCACCAAACCAATAACATCTCTAAGTGCCTAGTTTTAGAACACCTTGACAATTAAAGGAAATAAAAATCTTTGACTCCCATTGTTTTATTCAGAAGGATGCACTGTACTTATATACCTTTAACATTTCTTCTGAACATGTCTAAACCTGAAACAATTCTAATGCACCTGGAGAAATAGGAATCACTCTACTCAATAGTAATAGGTTTTTTTTCCTATTACTATATAGTCTATGATTTCCTTTCCTATATTTCTGTCCACTTTGTTCTGTGATACCTAACTGATAGGTAATAGCTATTTTCCTCACCACAGGCATGATAACTTTTAAGTAGTTTGGATCTGGAGAAACACTTTTATGTCTTCCAGCCCTAGAAATTTTCAAGCTTCCAAATCCTGTTTTTCCCTACCTTATACAAACAAGAGTTAAAAAAGAGAATTTTGAGGATAATGTGTTCACTACTCTTATTGTTGCTTTCATGTAGACTGATATAGAGAAACAAAACACAGGGAGAAGGTAGCAGGACATAAATCATGATATTTTTATTGCTTTGTCAAATTTGAGCCAGATTTTCAAAGGGCTTGTTCAGCTAGAATTAGGCTATTTCACTTGAAGTAGCACAAGTAAATTTCTTTTTGCATCTGTTGAATATTTTCAATCACAGTTGCCCATAAAAGGTTCAGCTGTTTCAAGCTTTTATTAATTGCATGAGCCCTCTGCCCCAGGGGCCATCAGGCCCTGCCACACCAAGGCCCCAGCAGGGCCAGTCTTCAGCTCCCTACAGACCTGCCCTGCCTGGCCCTGGGCTCCGCTGAGCTGGGCTCACCTCTGGGCCCTTATCCTGGCCTGGCTTTTCCTGTCCCCATCCCCAAGGAGGTGCCTGATGGATGGGGCTGCGGTGACTTGGTGGCCCCCAGCTTCCTGCTCGTGGCTGAGGGTGGAACAGGTCTGACACAGGCTGTGAGGATTTGACACAAACCCGTGTCAGAAAAGAGCTAGAGTAGGCAGAAGTTGCCCCACCTCATGGATCTCATACCATGGGAAGAGTTAGCGTTGGGGTTAGCATAAGGGTTATTTCTTCCCCCCTTCCCCCGGGTATATTGGTCAGTAAAAGTGTTTTGTGAGATGGGAAGGACAACAGCTGCAACACAGTACTCTGAAACTGGGGAAATAAGCAAGGAAGTTCAAAGCACAACTGTCCAGTGATCTTTTACAGTAGTGCAGTTTATTTTACAAATGCTGCAGGCTTTGAAATCACAGATGATCTCTGTCGGAGTTGTTCTGGGGTATGGTTAACAGACCTGGGGATGCAGGTCTGTGTTTATGAGCAGATGACACCAACAGGAAGCCAGAAACTATGTCATCTCTCCTGACACAGCAGTGGGAGCTTGTGTTCCTTTTAAACCACTCTTCTGAGAAATTGTGGTGACTGACCAAAGGTTTTACTTATTTGGTGTGCTAATGAGGCAAGGCTTTGGACATGCACAGCTGTGATTGCAGCCCACTTGGAGAACTGTGTGCTGTTCTCTAGGATTACTTTTAACCCTGACATCTGGTAGTCTACTATGAGCAGCATCTCCTGTTAAAACTATTTATCTGATGAGAATGACTGTGTCAGTCCTTTTAGACTGCAGTTGATGACTCTTGTTTCTGATGGATATTGTCCTTCCTGTTTCAGCACTTCTAATCTTCATGCCACAGAAATAGTGCCTTTTTCTGTGAGAGGGTCTTTCTTCTCTCCTACATCTCTGCCCTATGTCTCTGTAATCCTGAACAAATGAAATTATGTAGAGCCATGTCTGAATTCATTCATTTCATGCTCTGTTTAGCCATAATGAGAAAAAAGTGTCACACTGTAATATGGTATTGGGTGCATTGCACCTTGGAGCCCTTGGTTACAGGAAGGTACTTACGGTCTTCTTTTTAAAAGTCACAGTGGGACTGCTTTCTCTTTGAAAGGTGAGAAAAACAGAATGTCCCAGTCTCCATCTGTGTGAGAGTGTATCTTGAAGAAAAGTCATTGAGAGTATTAGACTCACTGTCTCTGCTCTTTGAGACAGTTCAAAATAGGAACCTGCCCTAATCATTGTTCTGTGGTGTTGGAACTGAAATTGTGAGTCAGGGAAATCTGTAGACCTCTATTTAAAAAAAAAATCATAATTCTCTTACGCCTAGGAGATAGAAAGGGAGATGGTGATCCTGTAGCTTTGAGATTATAGCGCTCACTGAAGTGGAAGAATATTGGGTCTCATGACCTTGGTTTAAAGGTTACACACTTTTTTTTATTTTTTTTTTTTTTTTTAATCATTGACCATTCTAGGCCTAGGCCTTTGAGAAAATATTAACAGATTTTGGCTGGCTAATAGGCTGCGGGTCTCTCTTTCATGCATGTTGAAAATGGTTCAGCATTACAATCCTTTTCAGAGAGGTGAAAGATGTTTTCACATTTCCACTATTCTGAAAAATACAATAATTTTATCAGAGCTTTTCTAGGATTAATGGCTTACTTACAGGCATTTCAATTTGCAAAATAAATAACTTCTCATCAATGGAAATTAGGAAAACACAAAAAGGACTAGATAAAAAATCCCAAATAAACAGAGCTCTGGAAGCTGATATTAATAAGAACAAAGAGAGAGAGGTAATGAATAATTCATGTAATTGTTTTGGAAAATTTTTTTTAAAAGAAACTTACTGTGAGGAAAAGGTTTATCCCTCAGTCAGTTTATTCCTTTGTTGGCTGCTTAAAGGCAAAGGCATGGGGAGCGAGGCAAAGAAATGAAAAACTCATAAATGTGCATACGTTTGTCTGGAGGGAATCCTTTAAAACATACTACAAGATCTATCTAGCCAAACTGTGACATAACATTCATCTCTGTCATGTTTGAATCCCTCATATTTATTACAGTCTTTCTGAGTCAGAAAACAATTAGGAGATGGAAATGCTTAGATGTAGAATCCAAGACCTTTAGTGCAGACCTGACCTTTTTCACACGCTAAAAAATTGCAGAGAGAAAGTAATATGGTAGACAGGAGGCCAACTCCTAACCACATTGCCCTCCCATGAGTAGTTCTTGGCTAAAGCTGAGGTTGTGCTATCACATCTCATTTTGGAACTTTACTCTCAGTGACTACATGATTTTCTTGAAAAAGTGCAGTCCCATTATAACTGGTTTGTATGGATTTTGATCTTCCTGACATACCTGAACAATGAGAAAGAGGCAATAAGGGAAGAGGCTGTTAATCTAACCGGTTTAGGTATCCAGAAGTAGTGCACTTCATCTAAGCATCCTCTATTGCCACTGCAGAGAGATAAGCATTTTCAGGGCAATATTAATCCCACTGGTTTTGGGCCTCTGCTTCTCTGTTTCCTAACAACACATGAAATTTGGATGACCATTTTACACCAGATGCATAAAGTTGAATGAGATGAATCCAGGACTTTGTTAATACCAGATTGCATTTGTCTAGGTGCCATTTAAAATCTTTTTTATTTTCAGTTGAATTAAGATGCCTAGAGAAATTTGTTCTGTCCTGGCAGGATCCATATTATTTAATAGTTCCAATAAAATAAGTTTATTATCTATGATTAATAACCTGGGATTGCTCAGATACATATTTCTGAGAGGATTCCCTCACATTCTGAGGACAAAGGACTTGTCCTCATATCTAATGTTTAGTGCATCACTAGTATGTGCTCAGGCTTTTTAGTCAAATACTGTAGGATAAGAAATTGACTCTGTATTTCTAATGGAGAGTGAGGAACTGGACTTGTTAATCGCTATGCTGGATGTAAGACAAAACCACAGAATATAGATTCTCTGACATAAATATTTGTCGACCTTTTGTAATTTTGCAGTATTGCATAGGATATGATTTGTTGTATTAAATTGTATGGTGAATCTGTCAGGTTTTGCACTCTGAATCTTTCAGTAGGCAGATGATTCATAAAAAGCTCCATGATAACGGTGAGACCGTCCAGGTAACATGGCAGTTGGAGGGCTGAATTCAGTCTGAAGGAAGGAAGAGGAGAGGAGACACCAGAAAGTCTGTCATGCACAGCATGACAGAATTCTGAATTATGAATTGCTCATAATTAAGAACCACTGCACGCCTGAAACACAGTTATTTCATACTACTGGTCAGCACCTAACAAATTAATAACCTGGATCTGAAGGAATCCTTCATAAAAATTGGTCTTCAAAGTCATTGAACCGATAAAATTAACTGCAGCGTTTAAAGCCATGCTTTAGAACCAGAATCTAGTCTTCCTTTAGAAAAAATGTCTGCAAAAGTCTGCATGATAATCCCAAAGCAAGATGGTTCCTAAGTGGCATGTGCAACTAAGTAATTAGTGGTTTTACGTATGGTTTCTGCACACAGTTGACAGTTAGGAGAGTAATGACAGCATCTGACTTTTGTCATGCATTCTAGATAGGTATTTCATCTACCTGATCCCCACAGGCTTTCTGGGAAGTCAATAGAAGGAGGTTCTCCCAAGTGCCATCTGGAGCTCCAAACTTGTCACCTGTCCTTCAGCCATCTCCTGAAGAATCTCTTCCACCTTTGCCTAAAGAAAAGCTGGAGAAGCTAGTAGTGACACATCTAACTAAATTCAACACTTACATATGACCTCTATGCATGTGATTTTAATTCTAATTTCAGACAAAGCATTCATATTGTGCTCTCATGTTTTCCTTTGTTCTTTTATGTTGCCTGAACTACCTAGATCAAGACTGTTTGCTTACTCCATTATAGTTGGCTTTATGTTTCATTTTCAGAATGTCTCTTTATATCCATTTGTACAACTGACTCATTATTGAATAAGTTTATTGTACTTTAAAGTATGCTATATTACTGCATGAATTCATATATTAATCAGGCATGTTCTTGCTTTTAATGATCCCTATATTACAAAATTCTTTATAACAGCTAGCTGTGGCATTGCTTGTTTACAATTAATTACTAATGGTTTTTTGTAAAATATGTTCTAAAATAAGTTATTAATGAATTTAGCTACACCTAGAAATTATTTCATAAATATTAATAAAGAACATAAACATACACACTTCATATAAAATTATATTCTGTACTTGGTCCCTTATCAAGCTATCATCAGTTAAATTTATGGTTATTATGCTTTCATGTTTGGTGAGAATATAAACCAAAAACTATTTTAGAAAATTGTCATTCATTGAAAGTGGCGTGGAAATCCATCCAATTTTTCACATAAACTGTGACAAATTGTTTTCCATTTACAGTGAAAACCTCACTAATCTACTTCACAGAGTGAAAAGGACCAAATAACAAATAACCCGGGCTACAAAGAAAAAAGACAGCAGTGATATTGCTTCACTCATCAGGAGAACCCTTGCTAATCCAGTCTGGCCGGTGGTCTTGTACCTCCTCCCCATGGATTGTTGAATTTGTGACAGAAATACCATTAGTTAATGAAGTGCCTGTTGGTTATCTGCAGTACAGTACAAATAAAACCCTAGAGAGTATTATCTTGACAGTCTAAACTGCAGACAGATGTGATCTGTGAGAGTGTCTTGCCACCCCAGAATTTCATCCACCAGAACAAGAATATCGACTGGAGCATGCAGCAACCCCCTCCCTGCTTCCTTGGCTGGGTTTCCTCCCCATGAGAGCCACAGCAAGCAGGGGTTGGGGGCAAGAGGGGGAAAAAAGCCAGCCCACATTTTATCCAGGGACTAGCCATGGTTTAAATGTAGACTTTGTCATGTAAATAGACCAAGTATATATATATATATATCTATGAGAGAGGAAACAGCTGTGTGAAAGGATCTAAATGACTTCTCTGATGTATAGCAGGACATTAATAGATCTGAGAGCGCTGTCCTCTGAGTCTCAGACCTGTGGCTCACTTCCTGAGCCACACAGAATTACTGCTACTGCACTAGTATGTACCCAAGGCTTGAAAACTAGGTCATTCACAGGTTGAGTTTGACAGATCTTTTCTGTCAAACTCAAAAGCAACTTTACTGACTTTTTCTAGAGTGATTTCTGTAGCACATTCCAGATCCCTGGAAGTGTTCAAGGCCGGGTCAGGTGGGGCAACTTGGAGGGTGTCCCTGTCCATGGCAGGGGGTTGGAACTGGATGATCTCTGAAGTAATTTCCAACCCAAACCATTCTGTGACCCTGTGTGATTCTGTGATTCCCTGCCACCAAAAGGAGAGAGAGAGTAGGTGACGATGGAAGTTGAAAGTATGAATAGTCAATGTTTTCATTCAGAATCCCGGGTGCAGATCCACAAGTTCCACTCAGCCAGAACGCTGTGAAAATTTTAATTCCATTGAATGGGGAATGGACAGCAGGCTGGAATGGATGGGAAGTGAGGTCAGACCCCATTACATAAATTTTGAGCTGTTTTGCTGTGGCTTTTTTTTTATGCAGTAACATTTTAGCACTCTGATCACACAAAACCATTTTAATAATTTAATATATTATAAATTTTTGACAATCAGACATTCTATTACATTTCATAAAACCATGTTGCATATATTGGTAATATTGTGAAAGAGCAAGGCATCTATTATCTCATCACAGAAAAAAAACCCCAACCCAACAAATACAACAAGAAAAGAGAATTAAAAATGTAATGAAAATTATTAATGGCATTATTAATAGCCAGGTCCTTGTCACAACACATTATAACATTTCCTTTGGAGACATTACAATGTATCATGGGAAATGGACAAGATGATCTAATAGATCATTTCTATCTCTTTTCTCACATAATCATGTCAATCAGCACTATAGAGCCATAGTAATTCATATGTCCCATTGCTTCCAGACTATATTATTTATATTATTGTAATCCAGTCCTGTTATATAGATCTAAAAACTGCAACTGCAACATCACTCTTTTTGTTTTGCCTGGAGGCACTGTCAGCAGAGTTGCAATAAATGTGGAGGGTCAGTTTTATTGAATATTAATGGCAAAAATGGTTAGCCTGACTTTGCCTTAAGGGTTCAGGTGACATAGACACCTGTTTTTAGGGGAAATACTCTGTTCAAAGCTGTGTGGGAGGTGGAAGAGCATACACTATGGATATTTCCCACGAGTTATTATTCAGATTTCCTAGGCTAATCAACTTTTCTGGATGGAAATAATGAGCAAACACAGGAAAAAAGATAATAAAAATTTTATCTTAATAGTTATAATTTAGAAATACTATTTTTCTTAGAAATATCACATTTTAAAGTACATATCTCTGATGATTCTAGTGTATAAATCGGTTATTTTAAGCTTCAGCATTCTGTTTAAAATTTATCTATCACCAATTTCATTACATTTCAGTCCAACAGTATGTAAAAAAAAAACCCCAAACCAACCATAGAGCTCTTGACTCATTCAATTGCAATTCATTTGAAAGTAATTTTTCACAGGATCTATACTATTTAGACTTTTGCAGTCTTTCCAATTTTTCTTTTTATTAAATACACAACTTGTTCTTGAATTCCTCAGTTTCAATTAAGAATGGACATAAAATTTCTTTGAGTGCTAAGGGATTGAGAAAACTAGGATTGGGGGAGAGAAGACTAGACTTTTCTCAAGAGTTCTTAATCTTTCCCAGTGCACTCATTGCATCTTTTGGTATGCAATATTTTTTATGCAGATAAACTATCAAGGTTCTTGCAAAGCTTTGCCATTATTTTAGTGATGCTTAGGATTCTGAAATGTCAACATTTTGCAGAGAAAGTAGCTGAATCAGGCCAGAGTAATTTTATTAGCTAAAATATACAGCAAGCAAAATATGAAGTCAGGTATTTGAAAATATTTGAAGGCAAACCAATTCTATGTAGAGAGATTACAAGTCCAATGAATGCAACATTGGCAAAACAAATCTCTCATAATTCCAAAACTTCCTTTACAAGTGACAAAGTATCTGAATATTTATTATGCAAAGTGAAAGAGTTAATGATAATTTATCTACAGAGTACTTTTCCACAGTAAGCAATATTTGATCCAATGTAGTAGCTGGAGAAAACTTCCAATTTTCAATTAGTCTGTGGACAGAATTGTGTCTTCCAGTGTTACCATTAGTAGCTGCAAATCATGATACACTGTTAAAATTCAAATGACTTAATTGCAGCATACATTAAAATATTGCTAATAGGTTTTGTTATACAGGAAGTGGCTATGTCATCTTATGACTTTGTAATATAGTTTTAAAAAGTCAGAAATATGTTATTTCCATGGTTTGAGGCATGTGTGATCACAAAGAAAACTGCCCTTTTTTATAACAAACTACACATTTTCTCAGTTTAAAAAGAAGGAAATATCTTTTTTTGCAATGAACAGAGACTTTCTTCTACAAAACGACATCATTTCAGGCATGGGTGAGTCCTGAAAAACACGTCCTATTTCCTGTCAGAATTAAATGATGAATATGTTTTGTTAGTTCTTCACAATCACCTTGTCACTTTCTCTATTTCATATTTTTAGCAATGAAAAAATTCAATAGTTTTATTCTTGGAACCCATACTAGAATAATTTTTATGGTCTGTTCTGTTTGTATGCTTAGATATGACTGTCCACCAAGAAACACTGCAAAATACCTTGTACACAACCTACAGTGGCCTTTATGGCAGTGGCTTTCTTGATTTGTGTAGGAGCAGGCTTTGAATAAGTGAAAGTATGGAAATACTGCTTAGGCTAAACCTTAGAGCAAGATCACTATGTCCCTTCTGAACTGCTTGATTCTGACCTAATGAAACTAAGAAAGTTGACTGATAATAGTGGCACAAGAACAATGAACCATAGCAGATTTGAGCCCAAAATTGAGAGATTTCTGACTAGCACAGTGAACAAACAGACTGATGATAAGATGATAAGAGACAGCCATACCCTAAACTCTAGTTCCTACAATGGGTTTTCACTGAAAAATAGGTGACTGAGTACAAAGAGAGGTTGCAGTGGTCTGGATTCCAGCAACTTCCCCATCAGAGACGTGCAAATTCAATGCCACAAAGGCTCCTCCATGTCTACATTTACATACGTAGGTATGGATAGAAAAGTTCCAGTCTTAGGAACAAAGCATCAAAGTGCTGCTTTTACTTGGGGCAGTTCAGTAAGAAGTCAGAAGGGCATCTAAATCCTCAGTCCTGGAAAGGTCTCCTGCAATCAAAAAAACTCTGAGTATATGTCAAAGAGTGCTGAGTCTAGTACAAAGCACAGCAGCCAGAGGAAGTGCCTGATGGTACTTACAGGAAGAAGGGAGAGGAGAGAGATTTGAGCCCTGGGATTTTCTTCTGTTGGAGGTGATTGAAATGTAGAGCTCCTCTCCTTGATCCAGTGATCCCATGCCTAGCTTGATGAGTCAGGGCTTGGTTGCTCAGATCATAACAAAGGGGGCAATGTAGAAGGCACATGATTTTGTATATGTCCATGTCCATGGTATTGACCTTAGCAAATAGAGTGGCTCTGTCCGAAGTGCCTAAAACCCAAGTTTAACCATGATCTGAACTCGACCAAGTTTAGATCATGTGGGAAAGCAAAGCTACGGCTTGCCTAGGGCTGCTGTAGCGGCTGAGCAGTCCAACTGACCAAATTCCAGCAGGCAGAGTGCTCCTTTCCACCATTTAACTACCTCATATATATATAGCTAGGGAAACAGCTTTGGTGCTGCAAAAATGTATACTTCATCTGTGGGTGATGCAAACAGCAAAGCTCAAAGTAGTGAGTAGTGTTTCTAATTACTGAAAAAAGCCTATTTTTTAAATTCAGGAACAAACCTGACTTTTTCTAGGCTCCAATTTGTTTCTTTAGAGACATATGTACAATTGATTAATTGATTATACAGTCGCCTGTATAAATAAAATATTTAGGAGCTCAGCTTTATTAAAAAAAGCAAGAAGTTATATCCTTCTGGAAGTCAATGGGGGTCTGTCTTTAGTGGGTCAGATTTTAAAAGTCTTCAGGTAAAAAGAAGTCCTAGAAAAAAATATAATTTTCAGAAGGTTCTTGGTGCCTAACTCTCTTTTGTTTCAAAGTTGAGAAAGATACCATGAAACATCATTCTGATGTTTAGATCTAAATGCTTTTAGAAATCCAGTCTCTTGGCTCTTCCAAATGTCTAGTTCATTGCCTATTAACAATTAAAACTCATATATCCTGTACAGTCAGGTGATAACTGACATCATTTATTTAGCAAGAAATCAACCCTAAAATGTAATTAATTGTTAAAATGAAAACTGTGGTTCATTTAATGTCATGATTGGTTTGTTGAAAATATTGGTCATCTCTCATTAGTACTAAATTTCAGAGTCTTATTTTCTGTCTATTTCTGTAGAACATTTTGTGTGGTGTCTATTTACTTGTAACTTTAAGACAATTTTAATACTCTCTGTATAAAATTAGTTATACTAATACTGCAGTAATTATAATCTTCGAAATACATTTAAAAATGTGTTTTAATAATCTACAGGAAATTTATTATTATACCTGCTGTCCACTAACTCTGACACCTCTAAGTAAAATTTCTGTACTGCTTTGCTGCTTTTAGGCAATTCTTCACTTGCCAGGTTTAGTATTAGGCATAGAAGGCTGTATTGAGTCAGTGCTCATTTGAGTGTTAAAATTCAATTTACAGTTGCACAGATGTTCTGAGATCCTTTGAATTTAATGAGGATGACTCACACAGATGAGTAAAGAGGATGGACTTTGAGTCCTCTAATGCTTTCTGAGATCAATGCATTCCAGATGAAAATCATTCAGCTCAATCCATGTTATCATCCTGCACTGCCCATTATCTTTGTCCTTTTTCCTTGTCTTGCTTCTTAAAATATGTGTATTTTGAAATGAACATGTTTTAGTGACCATTACCTGCCTTGCAATAATGACATGACATTTCCTGCCTTATTTCTACATTCTCCTACTAATGGCCTGTATCAGTCCTTGAAAAGTTTTGTCACTTTGTTATCTTTTATTTAGAGACAGCAGTATATCATTGCCTCTAATGCTGCTTTGTTAGTAAAATTAGATTATTTTCAAATTTAGAGTCAATAATTGTATTTTTAAAAAAGAATAATTAAAAGTAGCTTTAAGTAAATCCTGTTTGCGTATGGATTTGAAACATTGCTAAATATTAGGACAAACATATACCATTGACATCAGTGGTGTAGAGTCACATGGATCTTTGAGTATCTGTGAAGTACCACCACAATCAGAAATGTTACTGCTGAACATGAGTAATGGGAAGGAGTTGAGAAGTTGCATGACAGTCATTTAAATGTACAGAGACCAAAAAACTGGGAAATATTTGGAAAGCAGAATTATAAAGGAAGATAAACGGAAGTATATAAAAATCTGCGAAATTATGATTTTGAAAGAAGTCAGATCAGGACTTCCTGTCTCCCATCACATTACTGAGAGACAAAGCATAGATTTAGTGAAACCTGAAAAGCAATTACAAGAGGAAGGGATAAAATTAGGATACAAAGTAACCCTTTCCTTGGCGCTCATTGACTCAGGCTGGTTTTAAGGCAAAGAATTTCACAAGCAATGAAAAGGATCAAAGTATTACAAGAAGCTTGAGTTCTCAAAATTAGTACCACTATGCTTCAGGGTTTAATCAAAATTTTAGCTATCATGCTGAAGTGGAGATGTGGAAGATAATATGGACCTTCTTTCCCCCATGTTAGTCTAGTACCTCCAAACATCTGGTACTTCTTATTGATCCTTGTCAAAGACAGGATCTTGGACTAGTTGGACCTTCATGTTTAAAAGAGTAACAAATGCAACATCCAGTTTCATAACAGCAGTTTACTGGATACCGTGAGCTGCCTCCAAGCACCTCTTTCATGATGGTCCCTCTGCCTCAACCTTCCCCAGGGGGAAAGTTTCCTTCTCTCTGGAGGTATGGGGGTGACTTGATAGGAAAGCTGGGAAGTCTCACTGCTGAGAGGTGCAGATACACCCGAGGAAATGTACGGCAACCTCCAGACTAGGTGTTCTATACAAGTAGAAAAGGGAAGAAGGGGGCCAGATGGATGTCTTTCCTGCTTTTGCTCTCTTAAGGAATCTTCTTATTTCAAACAAGTCTATGTGTGTGTGTGCATGTGCATAGGCAGGCATGTGTGTGTGGTAGGGGATGCTGATACTTTGTAATTGGATATAACATTGGGAAAGAGTTCTATTATAATCATATTCTCAAAAAGCATTTTATCCACCATTCCCATTTTGGCAGGGTGTATCCTTTGTTCCCTAAAGGTATTTGCTGCTTGGTGTATCCAAAACAATATAAAGTGAGCTGAAATCAACCAGACTAAGACCAAACAAAGCAATACCAATAAACAGGATGAGGATGACTCCACTTATTAAAATTTTCTCAGAAAGAATTCATTAAGACACACTTTTGTAGCGTATGGATTAAGGTCCCTTTTCCTATCTTCAGCTTTGCATTTCCAACATTTATTGCAGTATCTTACTCTTGCTGGTTTCATTCTGGCTGGTATCCAAGGTAGTCTAAAAATAAGTTTTAGCTGGCTGCATTTCAGCCTCAGGTTGATGAAGGATTTATTGATATTCCAGTTTGTGCCACAACTTATTGTCACTGTGATATGATGTGTGTATGTGTGAGCGGGAGTGGCAGAGAAAGAGAGATGGTTTTTTTACCATCTTCCACATGTAGAGGAAGCCTTGATGCTTTTCCTTCTGTCTTGGGATCCCTCATGGCCTGGCTTTCTCATTATGGCTTCATTGCAAGTAAGTAGCTTAGAGAGTAATTTCTGCCATTCAGAAGCATTTGAGCTCAGATTTTGAGAAAACTTCTTTGTCAAAAGGCTTTGTTAACACCTTCAAAAACCGCAGTAATGTGCGGAGTGTGTCCATTGAGATTGTGGTGAGTTTGATAATTTTACAGCATCTTATAGTTGCACACCTGAGTCCGACCTGAGGAAGAAGCAAAATTGGCTCCACTACAGGTCAAAGCTGTTGTGAAAAACATTTACATAGGTAGGAGGCTTTGTTCATTGTCCAGGAGCCCAGAATCCTTGCTGTTCTTTGAAGCATGGGAGCAAAGTTCCCAGCAGTGCTCCTTCTCTTCCCCCTACGGCAAACGAGAGCAGTAATGCCATGTCAGTATGTCCTATGCTGCTCTTGTGAGCTTCCTCCTACTTTTTGGCTGCTCTCACACCAAAGCGCAGGCACATGTTTGTTCAAAAGGCTCAACCCAATGGGTGTATTAACCAGATGCACTAGAATAATGAATATTGAGCCTACCTGAAATATTGATATTGAATATGCTGGTCCTATAATGATCATGGTGGTCTATATCATGGAGTTAAATAGAAGCCTGAGTTGCAGTAATGTTTAATTTAGGATTTCTTAGGCTACTGAAAAGGCATACATAAAAGTAGTTATGGTATACTAAAAAACTTGGTAGAGAATTTTACCCTGGTCTACAATCCCGTTTGTGAATTTCATATAGAGTCTAAGGAAAAAAAGAATGCCTGATCAATTAACGATCATTGTTTTATTTACTAAAGAGAAAAATGCTTTATTAAACAAGAGAAGAGACAGTTGCTGGGGAGGCAAAGCTAATTTTGGGTTTTTTTGGGTGGTTATTTAATTATTTTTTTTCTACAGAATTTCTGTGGAATAAGCAACCTCTTTTATTTTGCCCATTGGGAACAAAAGTGATAGCGTTCTAAATTCAGTTTGTTGTTATATTCTCATGCATTCTCCTACTTTCTAGGGCTTTGATGGTATGAATCATTCTTGGCTTGTGTGGCCTCAGTATTTCAAGCCTGAAAGGTACTGTCTCCTGAGTTCAAAAGAACATCAGATGCACTCAGCACATCTCAGAAAACATTGAGTCCATCTCAGGGTTGGCACCAATGTTTTTTCATTTGCTATTTTCGTCCTGAATTTTACTGGGTTTTGTGGCAATCAATGTGAATAAATTCTTATTTATTCTTACTGTATAGAAACTCAGCATTTGCTCTTCAAACACTCTGGATATTTTCTAATATTTTTCAATTAATATCTATGCTACGAACTACACCAGTTCCAGGGCCCAGACACTGTTTGTATGCTCGTAGAGTGTTTCCCAGAATGACTTTGACCTGGGCCAACCAGTGTTCCTCCAAACAATTCCCAGGAGTCAGCACAGGCTGGGAACTATTTCCAGTAGGCTGCCTGGAGGCAGCTACCCTCTTTGGAAGCATAGTGTGGGCATGTCTGGGCCATGCTGCTGGTCTCAGAGCCAAAGAAAGGGTCCTGACACTGTTAAATTTAGCAGTGTAGATGTAGTGTCTGTGACCAAGAGCATAAAAACCACATGGCACACTAATCCTAACCTAACAGTTCAGACAATCACTTGGGAAGGTTCCAGGAGAAGTACATGCACAGTTTCCTTCAGATTAAAAAAATAATCGTCACATGATGTTTGATAAATTTTCCCCTTCCCTTTTATGTGCCTGACCCACTAGTCTGTAAGGTCAGGTTATCTCTTGCTGCTCCCTGTCTGTCCCCATGACTACAGTATTTGAATTTCAGCAGCGTGTGCTTAGTGCCTTGCAGAGATGCTAGCTGGGGTCCTGGAAAGAGGAGAGCTGCGTCAGCAGGGCACGGTGCCCAGACTGATTAGTTCTGCCATGTTGATGCAGCTATGCCTCTTCCTGTTCCACAGCGAGGACATTTGGAGACATCTGAGATATTGTTGCATTGCATAGACATAAGGACAAACAGGCTGCTACTCAAAAATGCAAATGTGCACAGCATGGAAAATGAAGTTATACATATCCCTGTTTTACACTAACACGCACCGTGCTTATGTTTCAGAGTACAAAGGCAGAGACAGAAATGGCTGTTGCACAGAGTTCAGCTTGCCTAAATCGCTGAGATTAATTTCAAAGCAATATATTCTTCATCTGCCATAATGTGGCCATGTGCTTTACCAGCCAGAGCTTCTCAGACTGTACAACGTAAGATGCTTGCTAGTGCTCACCTTCTTACCTAGATTATAGATCATAAGGAAAACAGAGGCTTGAGTCTGTATGTCCAAAGGCATATATGTTTCCATCCTGCAGTCCCTCAAGGTATCCTTAAAGATACTGAGAACTCTGGATGAAATTTTTCTTCCTGACAGCATTGGTCCATCAAGCCAGGAGGTAGGGACCAGCCTGTCTGCCCCAGCAGGAAATGAAGCCAATGTGCACTGCTTTTGACTGCTTGGTGTGCCAGTTAGCTGCAACTCCGCTTGAGACTCCTGCTTGTTAGTCCTGGCTCCTGGCTGGACTGTGGGACTCTCCCTTGTAGTACTAAATTCTGGGGTTTCTGTCTGGACTTTGGACCTTTTCAGTGTCTGCCGTTTGACAGAGATGTAATCAACTGACTGAGATGTGATCTGGAGAAAGGAAAAAATATGTTCAAACTATTGATGTCTCTGACTTCAAACCCTAAGTGCATTGCTTTAAATTCATCGTGTGTTGTCTGAAATACTTATTTTGTACCTTACCTGGTTTTGATCTTTTAAAGATGGTAATTTTAATAACATTTTAAAAGGATTTTGTAGAATTTGACAGTTTGTTTCTGTCCTCTTTTAGGTAGAATTCAGACACAAAACAAATGCTTTGTCACAAGTAAGGGGACTGAAACCTTCTGCAATGCAATGTGGGGGTAGGAGGGGCAGAAGAAGAGCATAAGATGCTGATATTGCAGAAACTTCCTTTGCTGCCAGTAGGTCCATGATAGGAGATTTTCTGCTTTCTCAGACACTTATTCACACCTTCACAGGATATTTCCTGCCAAACCAGCTGCTATTCTAATTATAGCATCTTTTTACTGGTTTTTTTTTCCCACTAAAAATGATTACTAGATGTATTTATGGGGAAAAATTAGCTACCTTACTTCAACTTTTGCCTTCCAAAACTATGCTAATTATCTCCAACTTTCTTTCCAGCCCATTTCTAGACACAGATCTTAGTCTGCCTGTATACTCCCAAACTATGCCCAGCCTCCTTCAGATACCTCAACCTGGACATTCCACCACTGTGCTTGAAGAAGATTTTGACTTGATTGTCTTTCCCAAAGCCATGTGGTATTTCAGTGGCTGACCTGGGAGCAGGATAGGGAAACTCTTCTGAGTTGCTCTCCATTTTATTCTGAACCTTGCTTGCTTTTCTCATCTGTTATCCTCTACACTTCAAAATAAACTCAGGACCATAAGACCATGCAGCAACTCAGAGTTATGATGCACGATCAGTTCCATTTAGCTCAGATAGCTGAGCACAGCTGGAACAAGGCAATGGAACTAGACATATTTGTGAGTGTTCACAGAAGGAGAATTTTTTTAAAAATGGAGGAAGAAGTTATATTATATTGCATATGGCCTGTCAGGATTAATTTTTAGAGTATCTGTCAAAAGCCTCACATTATTTCATAGAACTGAAGGAAATAGCAAGAGTGGGAGAGGGAGGGGAGTAAAAAGAAATCAAATTGGCTATTCCACACAGTGTTGCAGATCCAGCATAAAGTTATATTGTAGTCTCCTACCCTGAGACTTCAGATAATTCTATTAACCTCCAAACTGGTTTTGTCTCTGGAATTTTCATTTGAGATAACCTGCACTGAGATTTTACAGTTCACTGGTTATTAGAAGTCAGAGCTGTTACAGTATTATGTTTGAGTGAGATGAGATAACTTGATTTGCAGCATATGCTAGGTATACCCTCAAACCATTGTCCTGATGCCAATAGCAAGATTAAGGTCCTAAGGGCTGGTGAAGCTTTCATTAAAGGAACAGTGCTGGAAATGGATCCATCGGTTTGCTCTACATAGGCATAATTTAGCTATTAAAAGAAATTCTAAAACAGCAAAGAGAGTAAGATTCTGATCTTAATTAAAATGGAGTAAACCCAAAGCAGCTTCAGCACACAAATAAACAGTCTGAACTTACATTTCTATTAACTGAGATGAGAATCTGGCTTAGTGAATATGGATTTACTTCAACATTTGATCTAATATTTAATGTTGTCTGTGGCTTTTTTTTTTTTCTGCAGAAGAATGTACTGTGTTGTGAATCACTCACCATGAGACCTTACTCCTTAGAGACATCTGCCCAGAGAGATCTCACTTTATTCTTGCAGTGACTAAGTGGGAAACAGGAACCCCAAGGTGAGTGTGCTGATCATATGTTTCCCTCAGGGAAACGTGTAATCGTCGAAATGGCTGAGATCTGAGTCTCTGAAGCATCAGCTAAAATCATTTACACAAGAAAAATTTGCTTAAATTTTTTTCCCATCCTCTCACACTTAACTTTTTTCCTGCTGTAGTTAGAGGGCAGTGTTTTCCTTCAAAGCTTTTAGGCTGCTAGTAGATTACAATATAAAGGTAATGTGACTATGCTGCACAGTAGAGATGGATTGATTGGCATGAAACATAAACCTATCAAAAGAGAAAATCAAGCAGGCTGATAGCTCTGCTGTCAAGGCAGATTTATCTTTCATTGCAGCCTTGGCGGTCCCACTGCCTGGGATTAAAAAGCTAAAATTTTCTTGTGATCATTGCAATGATCTTGAGCTAGTGTGAAAGTTTTCCATTAAAGTTAGTTTTGAATAAGTGCTGAATTTTTGAAAACTCACAGGCTTTTTTCAGTCTCTTTTAAAATGTTGGGGACCTTCACAGAAAGTGAGAATACCAGTCTCTTCACCCCATGTCCAGTAAAAATCCCTCCAGTGTAATAAAACTTCCATATCAACATTGTTATGTATTTGGTGCATGTTTTTCAAAGTTCCTTATTCAGCTTTTACACTAGTTTAACAGTACCGATTTTACTCTCTTCTCTTGACTTACACTCCACAAAGAAATAGGCACTGTACACAGATTTGTCCCTAAGAACATTCCCTCAGACTTACACCTTTTACAGACAAGATTTTGGATTTTCACATTGCTCATATGCCTGTAGGTCTTTCACCTATTTTGCAGAGGTACCTTATGTCAGACTAAGTCGTACATACTGTAAACCATCAGCCTATTAGAATTTTTTAAAGGAATTGAATCAAGATCTTTATGTATGGATTTTAAACTGCTCTGAAGCCTCCAGAAATTTAAAAAAACCACCCAACTATCTAGATTTCTGCAAGGCCTTTGACATGGTCCCCCACAACATCCTTCTCTCTAAGTTGAAGAGGTATGGATTTGATGGGTGGACTGTTCAGTGAATAAGGAATTAGATGGATGGTTGCATCCAGAGGGTGGTGGTCAAGGGATCCAAGTCCAGATGGAAGATGGTGACAACCGGACTTTCTCAAGGGTCTGTGCTGGGACTGGTGCTGTTTAATATCTTCATTAATGATATTGACAGTGGGATTGAGTGCACTCTCAGCATGTTTGCTGATGACACCAAGTTGAGTGGTGAAGTTAATGTGCTGGAGGGACAGGATGCCATCCAGAGGGACCTGGACAAGCTGGAGAAGTGAGCCCAGGTGAACCTCATGAGGTTCAACAAAGCCAAGTGCAGGGTCCTGCACCTGGATTGGGACAATCCCCGTTATCCATACAGGTTAGGAGATGATGTGCTTGAAAGCAGCCCTGAGGAAAAGGACTTGGCAGTACTCATGGATGAGAAGCTGTACATGACCCACCAATGTGCACCTTCAACCCAGGAGTGTGGTCAGCAGATTGAGAGAAGTGATTCTGCCTCTCTGCTCTGGTGAGACCTCACCTGGAGTACTGTGTCCAGCTTTGGAGCCCTCAACACAAGAAGGACATGGAGTTGTTGGAGTGTGTCCGGGACACACACACACACATGAAAATGATGAAAGGGCTGGACCACCTCTCCTGTGAAGACAGGCTGTGAGAGTTGGGCTTGTTCACTTTGAAGAAGAGAAATTACTAAGTAATTTCTAAGCAGCACTTTTTTTTCCCTAAAATGCCTATTATTTTGCAAAATTCTGTATGTATTTAGTTTCCTCTACTGTTAAGACCATCAGGAAGACATGCTGGCAGTCCATTGTGATGGTGGAGGAGGTAACAGAGCTCTTAACACTAAAATGCTGACTGCTTTCTAGGCAGGCTAAACGTACAGTGAAAAGTGTGGATCCGTGGTGTGTATTCAGCTCCATGCCAGGACAAAGTTCAAGATCCATCACCTGCAGGCATGCCTATGTAGACCTACCTACTAACACAGAAGGTGTTATGGAATTTGGTTGGTTGTGGTAATAAGATATGAGATGCTGAATTTTGAGTTTGTGTCATGCAACTTATTTCATGCTTGGCATATTTTAAAGCTGAAAAAAACCCTTGAAGTTAAGAAAAAGGAAAAACTATGGATTTTCTAATGAAAAATAAAAAAACTTTTTCTTAGGAAACTCTGAGATAAAGCAAGGAAAATCCAGGAGACAGAAGACCTGGTCCAGAGAGAAAATAATGGGTTCAGGAGTTGGGGTTGGTGATTTCTTTTGAATTTATCAAATCTCATTTTAGTCTTTTCAGAGTCTCATTTTGAAAGGCAAAGGTCACATCTGCTTCTCAACCACTGCAGGATTTCAGTTGCTTTAGTTGCCTTCCGAACCTACAAGAAAGCTTGTGTTTGAGATAAATCCTGAAAACAAGCAGTTAGTAACAATTCTGAGCAGTTTTTCTAAACTGTTCTGGCATCTGTGTATTTGTTAGATGTCATTAGGAACCTAGTTAGGTGAGAGATGTACTATTCCCCTGCAGCGTCTGCTATCCACATTAATAAATCTGTGGTTAGGTATGACCAATGTGTCAGAGTCTCAGCTGGTGTGTGTACAGTGGTGTAGCTGCATGGACTCTAGTGAAGCTGTAATAATTTATACCAGCTGAGAATCTGAACTAAACATTCCATGTTTTTTAAACATCTCCATGTATCTTGTTTTGGGATAGACCAATGACGATAAAGTGCACACTGCTGAAAGATCAAAAATTTTATTCCATTCGCTGTTTTTGCTTATGTGGCTCTTCATTATATTTTTATTATTATCCACAAATCATTTTGAGCATGACACTTCCATCTAGGTATTTGTTGAATAAATACAGGAAAGTTACCTAAAATCTGCATCCACCCATAGTCCAGTCTTCTCAGTGACAAGATAGAACAGGATGAATGGAAATCTCAGGAAAAGGAATGACAAAGGCTATGCACAATCCTCAAAAATAACTTTGCCACCTAGTCATAAACTTTTAATTATTATTGCTTAGGAAAATGTACCTCTATTTAAAAGCAACTTGGTTGGGATCTACCTTGTGGCAGTTTGAATAGATTTCCTCTATATTGCCCTTTTCTGTGTCCTCACCCCTGGAAGCAATTCAGAGTTGTGCTGACCTGTTTCCCCCAAAAAAAGATTTGTTAAGACTGACCTTTCCTTTCTATTATTCTTCAGAATTCTTTGTACCTTTTCTCTGATCGCAGTGTGTATGAATGGCTACTCAGACAACTCGAAACAAGGCAGTCAATCACATGTATAAATAATACACCCTGTCCTTCCAGAGAAGTACCTGTGACCACTAAGACAACCTTGTGAGCAGTTGCAGTTCCAAAGCTGTGATTATTCTGTGCTCAAAGTTATGCTCGCAACAATTTTCTTGTGCTAGGAAGAGACATTATCAAGGACAGGCCCTGAATAATGAGATGGGTTTTGGGAAGCACTGCTTGTAGCATCTTTGCCCTCTAAAAATGTAAGGATTCTTTTTTAACTGTTAAATTTTATATCATAGCATCTATTTTGGAAGGTATGTGCAGTATTGTAATATAATTCCTTCTTGGCAGCAGACACAGTCTTCTCTAGTAACTTCTAGTCAATATATCCATTACATAGTCAAGTGTAGTTTGGTTTAAAATTAAGAGGCATTGCATTTCTCATGCAGCATTTTAGCCTTTCCATCACTGTTGAGGTCATGTTTTCCAGGGAATCTTTCTGCTGAATGTCTACATATAGATTTTACAATAACTACATGATCATAGAATCATAGAATCGTAGAATGGCATGGGTTGGAAGGGACCCCAAGGATCCACTGGATGGTCCACCCATCAAATCCACATCTTTCCAATTTAGAGATAAGGATGATGATATAGGTTCTGAATTTTCTTGAATGCCTTCATCTTCAGGAGAAGATTTGCTGTCTGATTTTGAAGATGTTGACATACTGAAATATTATTAATATCCTATTATTTTTGGACATATCTTTGTACGTGATTATGTAGTTCATCTCAGCTTTTTTTCTGTTACTGTGACAAGTTCTGGTCTCAGTTTCTCACTCAAGACTTCGTTCTTCAAGAACGCAATCACTTTGATTTGATACAGTGAAGTACGTAAATACC
Organism: Porphyrio hochstetteri; assembly: GCA_020800305.1. NCBI lineage: Eukaryota > Metazoa > Chordata > Aves > Gruiformes > Rallidae > Porphyrio > Porphyrio hochstetteri. The sequence continues at coordinate 111,167,707 of CM036907.1, forward strand.
TGCCTGACTTAACTATATAAGGAGCTCATTAAAATACATGGGATAGTCACATATTTAAACAGAAAGAGAAAACAGTTAAGCAGTTTGGGACCAGAGCTATCCACACCTGAGTGCTGCCACACTTGTGAGAGTATAAGCAGGAAAGTACAAAATGTGATGTCCAAAGAGATAGGAAATGTCTACTCAGAAAAGAGGCTGCTACAAAACATAAGACAATAAACTCTTCTCCATCTCTACAGGGGATATTGACAGGGCTTAAAATTGCAGAAAGATTTAGGTCCGATACTAGGAAATCTTTCTACACAGGAGATAGTGATGCACTGGAATTTTCATGGCAGCCTGTGGAATTTCAAGGTTTTTGAGAAACAGCTTAAAGAACTATCAGGTAAGAATGGCTGAAGTGCGATGCATGATGGCCTGAGACAGCAGCATAGGTTAGGTAACCTCTGAAATCTCTTCAGAACCTATTTTGTATGTTTTACTCTGTGGTTATTTAAAGGAATCACAGTTCAATGCCTACATTCTTTAATCCATCTGCCTTTGTCCTTCTCTGTAAAGGACAATACAAGCAGTTGCCCAAACACTGAGGCATGCTGTGAGGGTAAATGCAGTAAAGATTGTTAGCCAGTCAGATGCAATGGCACTAAGTAGGGAGCTGGAAAAGATAGCACAGACTGAAAAACTTCAGTAGATTTGGCCAGAGTGCTTGGACTGAAACTCTGTTATCAGCATCCCTTGGGCTGCCAAGCTTTCAGTGACAGCAGAATTTAAACACTCGTTTCATTGACTGCTGACTCAGTTCTATGTGAATTGAATAGGCAGTTCCTAGATCAAGAAGCAAAATGTAAAAGGTCCCAATTCTGCAATTACTTACACATGAAACTTAGTCTACTTGAGTAGAACTGTTAAGTGTGTGTATTCTGATGCATAAAAACAGTGACAGATGTAATTGCGACACAAAACCCACTCCAGCTTGTACGCAAAACACCCTGCAATTAGGTGATAGATTTTGATCCATAAAAACAGGCTTATTTATCTTTTTAATAACAAAAAACCCCACAAAACACAAACCAACTCAAAACAGAATAGCATACTCCATTGAGCAAACACATGTGGATAAACTTCTGGAGTATGTTACAGCACCTTCGCAAAACCTGCAACACTGGAAGATTCAAATAATTGCTTTATATAGCAATGTCTGTTAAAGCTCCACATTCTAACATCTTTCGGTGCTTGGCATGTGAAACTAAGACACCTGTTTCTTCATTCAAATTATTAGCTTGTCAAGGGTCAAAGGCTTTTCTCTGTTAAAATACTTGCAGCTGATAAACTGTGTAGACTTCATGTTGTTTAATAATGGGCTAATTTGGTCAGCCAGGAAAAGTACCATTTGAATACATCTGTTTGCATTAAATAGATGGACTGTGGAATTTATTTGTCCTTAGTGAGACATCTGAAAGCTAGATATCTATGTTTGAATGAGTCACTCATGGGAAAGGGAAGAAAGATGAGGGTGGTCAGTAGAGTGTTCAGCTCATCCTAAGATAGGTTAGATGAAGTTGTCTCACTGAGAAACTCACACTGGATATTCAAAATTCAACCACAGACTTGTGTGTGTTTTTTGCAAATTGCCATCAGAAGATATATTGAAAAAATATTTCGTGTATGAATCACAGAATCACAAGGTTGGAAAAGACCTCTGAAGATCATCAAGTCCAACCATTCCTGTCCTAAGTTAAACCATATCCCTAAGTACTTCATCTACCCTTTTTTTGAACACATCCAGGGAAGGTGACTCAACCCCCTCCCTGGGCAGCCTGTTCCAGGCCCTGACCACTCTTTCAGTAAAAAATTTTTTTCTAATATATAATCTGACCCTGCCCTGGCACAGCTTCATGCCATTTCCCATTGCCCTATCGCCTGCCACCTGGCTGAAGAGACCATTTCCCACCCCTCTACAACCTCCCTTCAGGTTGAAGTTGTCAGAGTTTAACTGTTTGTCTTTTGAAATTTTTGAAGAAGAGATTATCCTGTGAATATTTTTGTATAGGGGTTCCCACTGTTTCCCGGTGACCTGGCCTCTCTACAGTGTTTCAATATATAGGATAATATGGCCATGTCTGCAAATGCACATCAGTCATGTAGGTTTACACATCTGGCAGGGTGTATGCAAGTAAAATGAGCTTTTCTGTAAGAGGCTGTGCATTATTGTTTCTGAACTTAGACATCAGGGGAAATAACTCTTCAAGATTTTGCATACAGATGGTTTGAAACCCAAATTCAGTCTAGGTAGTTGTTACTGGGCACATTTAAAGACAAGCCAATTTTGGACCCAGTGCCTACTGCCAGTTTTTAGAGATGGAGGAGACTAAAGAAGAGAAGTTGACTTTAATGAGGTTCTTGTCTGTAAAATATCAACTACCCTTCCAGGTTCTGAAAGGCTTAAAACATTGTCTTTCAATTCCCAACACATCATAAGACAGTGCCTGATTGTATCCAGAGAGGTGGTGGATGCCCCGTCCCTGGAAGTGTTCAAATCCAGGTTGGATGGGGCCCTGGGCAACCTTGTGTAGATCCAGGCCTGAGGTTGGTGGCCCTGCCTGTGGCAGGGGGGTTGGAGCTCTGTGATCCTTGGGGTCCCCTCCAACCCATGCCATTCTATGATTCTATGATTTACTAATTTCAGGCACTGATTACAGATATCCTGAAAGCCAAGGAGAAGAATTTCTGAGTAGAAAAGTCTTTTGGCTATCACTTTACAACAGCCTCTATGGGACAGAGATCTTCTTACTCCTTTTTTTTTTTGTTTTTATGAAATAAGATAAAGTACACTCATAGTATTAAAAGAACAGTAAAATCCAAGCTGGGTACTTCAAGCAAGCCCATAGAAATAAGGATACAAACTTGCAAATACCTTTTCAGAAATTTATAATACAGAGGATATCAACAATGTTGACCTCTGGATCTCAATTTTATGCTTTACTTAACATTTACAGTGCACTGACACTTAATCTATAATGCAATTTATTATTTTTGTAGAATAAAAATCCTTTGTATTTGGTAGGCTGCTTTGCTAGATGAAATGAAAAAGAATAGCTGGTTTTCTTTATTTTTTAAAGATCAGGCTAGTCACTAAGTGAATAAATATAATCTGAATTATATAATTATATTACAATCTAAATTTTATAAATTATATAATAATTTAAATGTGAGATACCAGTGTATAACTTTAGAAATTCCATATTTGCTGCTGTTGTCTTAAGATACCTGCATCAGGTACTGAAGTCTAGAGTTCTTATGTAAGAAATTCAACCCTATACTTACAACATTCTAATTATGGAATTTGTTATAGGTACACGTTGTTACTAGGTATATAATTTTAAAGTCATTAAAGTATATAATTACATTATAGTTAGTGCATCCAGAGTCTAAAAATATACATTGTAGAAATGAGATTGAGATTAAGTAATTACACAGGAAGTTAATGTACAGCCTATATTAATTAGCACTATTTACTGGCATAAAACACGATGTAGTTCTATTAAATTGTAATTTCATTATAAAACTATAATATATGTACCTGAATAATCATTATTGTCATTGTTAATAATAAAATGCTTGAAGATATTCTCCTTAGCCTGGTGATGTGTACATAGGTGATTTTGCTATAGGAGGAGTGCTCAGCATCTCTACCAGTTTTCATTCTTTTCTACAATGTAATCACTTTAGTCTGACTCCACTTCCTAGTCCTGTCTCAGCCTGTTAAGATCTTGATAATGAAAAATTTCAGAGACTATGTGCATGATCCTATTTATAGTTGGTTTCTTTGAATTAAACTTTTTCCCTGCTGTAAGAAATGGTGAAGCTGTTTTTGCAGTTCCTAGGGAAAGAAGCCATAGGTGATGTCCAACCTAACATGTCTTTGTTGATAGCACAAAGAGCATTTGCTGCCAAAGGCATCCTGCGTTGCCAATGCCCTTTTCAAATGCCTCTAGCCTAGAATATAGTCAACATGCAGCTGCTTGTCGTTGCTCAGCCACCACCTGTAAGTCTATAGCCTTGCTTGGAACCCAGCTTTACATCTTTTGGGCAAAAATATGGCAGTAGATATGCAGTGAATCCGATGTAATCACCATCCATTTCACAGGGATGCTGTGCTGTTTGTAATAGAGAGGTCTGCAGATGAGGCATGGTTCCAGCTGCATCATTCCAAGCTCTGGCACATCATTTAAGTCTAGTGTGGAACAAATATTACAAAGCTTAATTCAAATATGCAGTGGTCATGTACCTGAATGTTTCAGCCAACCAGAAATATCTGAAAAATGTCCTGCACCTGCTGTTATTATTAGAAGTAGGAAAAGGGGTAAAATCTCCTTACTGCTTCTGACTTCCAATCCCAGCAGCCTGACTCATGTTCACCTTACAAGGAATAATATTTGCAAAGTGAACTGCTGTTTCTGCTTTGTTCAGTTGCAATTTGTGCTTCTGTGTAACCGTACTCCAGAACCTCTGCTGCCATCTGAAAAATACTAAACTTCATGATTCTGTAGTTGGATACAAAGTTCAAAATATGAAGTAAATGTAAATCACCTCATGACAGCTTCTGACATCCTTAGGCAATCTGATGTAATAGCATGGTGTCTGGCAGAGTGATTTCATATACTATCGACCAGTAAAATCAATGATATCTGAAATGGTAGTGTGGATAATGCTCACATTTTTTTGTCTCTTTTAAAGCAAAATAGAATCATAGAATCATAGAATCTCCTGAGTTGGAAGTGACCCATAAGGATGATTGAGTCCAACTCCTGGCTCCACACAGGCCCAGCCAAGTCAGAGCATGGGACTGAGGGTGTCATCCTGATGCTTCTTGAACTCCTCCAAGCTCAGTGCTGTGACTGCTTCCCTGGGGAGCCTGTTCCAGTGCCCGAGCACCCTCTCAGTAAAAAACCTCTTCCTAACACCCAGCCTAAACCTCCCCTATTGCAGCTTCATACCGTTGCCTTGGGTTCTGTCACTGGTCATCAAAGAGAGGAGATTGGCTCCTGCCCCTTTGCTCCCCCTCATCAGACCGCGACTCCCCCTCAGCCTCCTTTTCTCCAGGCTGTACAAACAAAGGGACTTCAGCCTCTCCTCATAAGCCTTCCCCTCCACACCCTTCACCATCCTTGTTGCTCTCTTCTGGACACTCTCCAATATTTTTATGTCCCTCTGGTACTGTGGTGCCCAAAACTGCTCCCAGTGCTTGAGGTGAGGCCGCATCAGTGTGGTGTAGAGCTGGAAAACCCCCTCCCTATACTGGGTGGCCATGCCATGCTTGATGGACTCCAAGATATGGTTGGCCCTCCTGGCTGCCCAGCCAGCTCATGGTTTAACTTCTGTCATCCAAGACCCCCAAATCCCTCTCAGCATGGCCAAAATATCCAAGTAATCTCATCTGATACAGGCAGAAACAGATTTTGGCATGGGAAAAGGAACTGCTGTTTGCAACAAAGGAGATGAAGATGAGAGAGTTCAACCTGCTATTCTTCCTCTATTTTTAAAACCATGCCTGTTCTTGTGTAGTACACAGGGCCTGGTGTAGCAGAAATTGAGTCAATGAAATAATTCCCATTGATTTCAATGAGTGCTGGACTGATGCCCAAAAGAGAGAGGGAATGTACTTCCTCTAGAAGCAATAGTATCATCTGTTTTCTCAGTGCCAAAATTTCTAACCGCCTCCCCCACTCTTGTGGGGAAACAAAACAAAACAAAACCTACCAAAAATCTTCCTTTCCTTGTTCACATATTCTCTAAGGCTTAGTGTGCTTTTTTTTTCCAGAAATCTGCAGCTTCCTGGTGCAAAAAGCAACGTTTTAACATAAAAAACAGTGACATAAGGATACTCTGTTGACCGTCATGAACAAGCCTGTGAAAAGGGCACGGTTTCAACATTCCTGATGCACCAGTACAAGCCCTGGCACATCTCTTAGAGTTGACGCTTGACAAATTACATGCAGCTTTGTCCATGTTTATTGTCCCTTGCAATAATACATTTTTTTATTTTATATATATATAGTAAATGGGAAGACCTGTAGGCACCATAACTTAGCAGCTGGATGTGGTTTTATTTCCTTTCTCATAAGGAGCATCAGTATTTGCAAATAGTAAACAGCAAGCTGTGGACAGGGATTAAGAAATTTTTTCTTCTGAATGGAGAGTCACAAGGTAAAGACCTAGATGACTTGTGTAACTCTACAGTTTCACCTGTATCACTTTTTTCTATCTTTCTTCTTGCTGTTATTCCACAGAGAACTAATTCGTAGCAGCTTGTCCTGTTTAAAGTCTAAACCCCATGGTACAGCTTTTAATCTTGATAACACTGTGAGATCCTGAGTCTCACCATCAAATAATTAATACAAAATGCTTTGGGATATTGATAAGCAGGGTCCTATATAGGTAAAAATAATCTGCTTCATGCACTGTGCTTTTGAAGTCCTCTTTTGTTTGCATTCAAGAAATCCTTTCTGGAAGCAAGTATAAATTAGGATCCAGCCTTCAGCCCTTCCTTACCAGGGTCTCTCTCTAAGCATGTAATTAGCTGCAGATGAAACTGAAGCTATTTAAGTGTTTAAGCACCTGATGGCTTCTGGTAACCAGATACTCACATGCCTAAATTACAGTAATTTTCATCCACTCTCTGCAGGTTCACTTTCTGGCCCAAAAGTAATTTGGACCACTCCTGTGTCAGCAAAAGCAGTAAGAGATGCCTGTTCACTGTGTTTTTCATAATAGGATAGGGGTGGTACAGCTTTTTTTTTAACTTTGTAGACGTAATTTTTATGGCATAGCATTATGTATTATTTGTATACTTTTAAAGTCCATCAGAGACTAAAAAGATTTCCATGGATGTCACTGGACTTACTGTAGCAGCAAGGGACCCAAGATAGAGGAGGGAATCTCTACTGAGGCTGCAGCTATGGCTTTTCCCAAGAAAAGAGGAAAAAAAATCATCATTCTTTCAAAGAACAACAATTTTGAAAAGCAGTTCTCTCCCCAGAGCGTTAGGAAGGGTGGGCAGTGAAGAAATAGCAAGGTGGTTGCTGATGTTCAGGGATTCTTAGATGTAAAGATCTAGGTGTTATTAAAATAAAATGAACTGCTGGCAGAGCTGCAAAATCACCAGCTAATAAGAATGGATTCAGCATTGCCTGGGGGGGTTTGACAGGAGCTCAAAGGAGAGCCTCTCCAACACACTACATTTATCTCACAATGGCTGGAGTTTTGATTCACGGTGGTTGAATTTGGATGCTCCGTTTCCATTATCACTTACCTTACTAACACAGCCCATTGATTTTATTGCCACCTCTGTTCTCCCTTGTCTTCCTGTATTGGTTTGTCAGGAAACCAGTGTTATAGCCACCGGCCCTCCAGAGCCACAGGCCAGCCCCACCTGCACCCCCAGTACATGGCCTTGCACCCGAGCAGCACCAGTCCACTGCAGCTGTGTGGTCCTGAGGCTGCTATGGCTAAAAACCTTTTCATCCTGCCGGAACACCATGCTGTCATATTATCCAGCTGGCACAGGTCTCTGGCCAGCTGACTCCAACAGTTATTGCCGTGCTAGACACTGGAACTTCAAATATGCATGCTAACCTAAAAATGTTGCAGCCTGTCATAAAGCTAAGCGACAAGTTCTTCTTTCATTGTCTCTCCCTAATATAAGCTGTACACCTTCTATAGTATATATACATATTGCATATGTTCATAGCATACTCATAAAACATAGATATATATTTATCTCTCTCATATTTATTCACAAAAGTGAATCCAGGTATGTGTTCAGGCAACATGCTGTGCCAGAATGAATGCCTCTGTGACTGCTCTTTAGCAGAATCATCCCTAAATTAAACGTATATAGACCCGACTCCCTGATGTGTTTACACACAGATTTTGCACATATATGTGTGTATATATGTAGTACATATAACCCATACACATTTTATATATGCTAATAGTATTTTCAGATGTATGGATAAGATAATAGAATTATATAGTACAAAATACAACTGAATTGTTAAAATTTTGGTGGTGATAATTCACAGTACCTTGAATCTGTACGACAAAAAATACAAGGCTTCTTTCTCAAATAGAAAATAGCAATCTGCCTTTAAAATGAGAATATCCTTGAAGTGCAACCTATCTGCCCAAGCAAAACCCCAAATCCGAGGTTAAGATCTACCACCATCTTCTGTGCCCAGACAGGGAAGAGTGTTGCATGGTGACACTAGGCAAATCCTCTGCTGATTTTCTCTGTTTCCCTGACTAAAGCAAAATGAAATTCTCTACAGTTACAGTCCAGGCAGAATTACCTCTAAGTATGCACAAAAGGAAGACCATGTTTAAATTTACAGCCGCCATGCATAAGTCAGGAATTCCATGCAAGGAGAAGCTTCATGCTGAGCATCTTAATTCTTCCCTTCCTCAGCTTCTGGCATTTTTTTTAAAAGAACCTGAGGATCTGGTTAACCTCTAACTGCACTGATAAATCTGGAATCTCTTAAGGTCCTTAATGATCACAGATTCACAGAATGGTTTGGGTTGGAAGGGACCTTAAAGGTCACCCAGTTCCAACCCCCGCCATGGGCAGAGACACCCTCCATTAGCCCAGGTTGCCCAAAGCCCCATCCAGCCTGGCCTTGGGCACTGCCAGGGAGGGCACAGCCACAGCTTCTCTGGGCAGCCTGTGCCAGGGCCTTCACAAGGAAGTATTTTTTCCTTACATCTAATCTAAATCTCCCCTCTTTTGGCTGAAAGCCATCACCCCTTGTTCTATCACTACTTGCCACTGTACATAGTACCTCTCCATCTTACCTGTTAGCCACTTTCAGGTACTGTAAGGCTGCAATAAGGCCTCCTTGGAGCCTTTGTCTTCTTCAGGCTGAATAAGCCCAACTCTCTCAGCCTGTCTTCTCACATGTGCTCCAGCCCTCTGATCTTCGTTGTCGACCTATTCTGGACTTGCTGTAAAAGCTCCATGTCTTTCTTGTACTGGAGACCCTGGAGCTGGACACAAGAGTGGAGGAAAGATCTTAAAGGTCTTTTCCAACCTTGTGATTCTGTGAATCACCTCCTTTGACCTACTGGTCATACTTCTTTTGATGCAGCCCAAGGTATGGTTGATTTTTCTTACTGATACTGCACATAAATCTCTAAATCATGAAGTAAATGAATTTCAAACAATGGCCTACCATCCTCTGCTGATTAATCTTCATGATTTTTCCCCAAACTCTAAATTAGCCCAAGTGTTTTAGTCTACAGATTGATTTAGCCTCAGCTGAAAGCATTGGGATTTTTCCATTCATTTTAGAGATTGTTGGATCAGACTTTACTCATTTTGTTTTTGAACCAAACCTTAATGTTGTCAATAAAATGACTTCTATGCTGTTTAATGGGCTTGTAGTCATTCCAGTTGTTCCCTATTAAAAAAACCCCAAAACAACAAACCAACAACTTTCTTAGCCTTCTTCCAACCAATGTGGTTTTGGATTCTTTTACTTCATTGCTGCCCCTCCCAGTTGGATCAAATTAGCTTGCTCATAGAAAATGTCAGCACTGAGACAAAGTCTCACATAAACACAGAAACTCAGCTATGTTCTGAGATGTGGTCCTCTCAGGATACACGAGAGGGAAGATAGCAGAGAAAGCTTGTTCTGTTTCATAGCAACATAAAAGACATTGGTCCCTAAGGTTATTTCTGCACCGCATTCAGGCAGTACGATGTCAGCACTCACTTCAATGTAGCCAGCAGGTGTCATTACCAGGGAAGCTGCAGTGCCACTCACTTCAGGTAGGCTGAATGAGGCCATTTGAAATGCAGAGTGCCGGATTAGGAAGCTCATCTATGAGGACATCATAACTTCATGGCTATGAATACTGAGCTAGCTAAGTTGTAGATGGTCTGATGCACTTGTGTGTGCTCCTGTAACACTCCCATTACAGGCTCAGTGCTGCTTGCAGCTCCGAATTTGTAATTATTAGGCTTTGATTTGCAGAGCATTGAAGGCAGTTGAGAGATTCCCCACTGCAAACACCTTCCTATGCTTAGTTTACAGCTCATCAGCCTGCTTAAATGCTTACCCCCCTTAAAGCACCCAAGTGTCATGAGTAAAGTGCTATGGGATTGCTTATGCACTTTTAAGGTTTGTTTTGGAAAAACAGCCTTAATAATCTCTAAATGTAGGAAAAATACTGATTACTAAAATAAACCTAAGATGTGGGTTTTGTCTGAGGCAAAGTATTAGTACCTGCTCCAATCTAACATCTGAATACTTGATAGAATTTTGAGTTAAGACAATATGATTAATACAGGCACAATGGTATCTCATTTTCTGCATTAAATAGACTTCAAAAATGTTGCACAATGAAAGATCTCATAAACACCACTTAACAAATGATGCTGAATATTCAGGAAAAAAAGTATTTTAAAATTTTTTTTAAAGCAGCAACCTAAATTTTTCTCTCTCTTTACAACCAGGAGCTGCACTGCTTTGTCAGACAGAGCACTCTGTATATCCCCTAGCAGGAGCAGTTTGTTCCCTAGATAATGAATTATGCACCAAAATTGGTGTGTATTTTATCAATAGGATACTTACACAAAAGAATCATCCCTAAGAAATAGGAGATTTTCTGATGCTCAACATTCTTTAAATTATTTCAAGACTAAGTCACCATTATGCATTTCCTGCTCTGGTTTATTTGGCTGTTTTGGTCCATTGTTGGCTGTATTTTAAAACACAGCTTTAATAAATGTGACCATTGGTTTCCGATAGAAAGGTTTTCATCCAAGGACCGTGTTATCGATGGCTACTCTCATTTGCAGCACTTGCACTCTCCACGGCTCTCTGCAGCTGACTGCACTGACGTCATCTCCAGCACTATCGACACATTCTTTTGTGTGGTGTGAATGAAAAAGTAAATTGATCCCAGTGGGGACTATGCTCACAGTGAACAGGAAAAAGCTGCCACTCTGCCAGCTATAGATGGCATCAGATGTCTATTAGTACAGTCCTTGCTTTGGCACTCAGAGCAGGCAGAGCTCCAGCTAGAGGGTTGTTTTTATGCCCCTCAAAAAATATTATGGTTTTGGGGAGCTAAACTTGACATATGGAAATTAATAATGATTTAAACAGCAAAGGATGTGAAGAAGAGCACCTTGTATCCCGGAGGTAATTTTAGAAGGGACAAATATTATTTTGCCATATTTATGGATGAGGGAAGCATAATCTCCTCGGGGTTATGGAACAAAGGCAAGGCATAAAGGGGAATAAAGAACTAGTCACCAAATATTTGATTTGTGAAAAAATATCCATTTTGGAGAGTTGAAATAATCTATGCTAAATAAATTACACTTGCCAGGCATCTGATCTTACGTCTCCTGAATTCTAGTTGTGAAGTCTAAGTATTCATGACAGGACTACTGTTTCTATAGCATGCAAAGGCAGAATTTAAGGGTTTACACTGACTGGATATTTGGTTTAGTTTTTGTTTTAGCTATTTTTATATGAGCCTTTGTATCAAGGAGAGATGAAAAAAGAAAAGGGAGGTGTTTTCTAAGCTCTTCCCACATTATGTACATTCATTTACAGTATGTATTTGCTCCCATTCTGCTATTGTCAGTTACTATATTTATAATGTCCAACATTTTTATCCTTTCAAAGTCCCTGTGAGATAGATCAGTACCTTCCTTCACTTAACACTGGTAAACATACGTGCGTGTGAGAAAAGGATTAGAGGAACAAATGGTGGCATGCCTCTATTTCCCTAGAAAACCTGTGGGCAAGGCAGGAAAAGAAATTAAAAGCTGAAATGTCATCCCAGAAGTGAGCTGTTCCCTCTCTTCTCCCATCATGCAACAGTGATCACAGGGTCTGCATCCCCCATCCTTATGCCAAAACAGGGTCTAGTCACGCTTGCAGTGCAGTACTGTCATCTGTTACACAGGATGGGGTGCAAATCTGGTAAGATTTGACCACTTGATTCACAGGTCATTTCCTGTTTCTCATCAGTTGGTTTCATTATTTTCCATCAGCATGTGAATGCTGTGACTGTCTTGTCCTGGCAGACATAGTGCACCTCATAATGCAGAGCTAATCAACATCTTATCTTTTCTACACAATATTGACAAAACGGGAATGCTGACCTATCCATGGTTTATGAAGTACTAACACTGCAGTTTGAGGCATGACATTCACATTCTTGGATCAGAGAAGTAACATGCCATCATAGCAATTGGTGGTTATAACCAGACATCTTCTGCCAGAAAGGTGACATGTGCAGAAAGACAACTTATTGTGCAGAAAGACTGCTTGCTGTGCAGAAATGCAGCAGAAGTTTTGCCGTACTGTAAGTTTCTATAAACTATATGTTCTGCTCAAGTCCCACTTTATAGAGATGCTTGTAGGAAAATTACTTTTTACCCATTTAGGCTTTGGCTAACAAATTTTCTTCACGGGCAGAGTTTCCCATGTGCTTGTTCTGTGCACATACGATTCTATATGTAATTTCCTTATCCCAAAATGAGAACTATTTTTAGTTAGAGAAAAAAATGGAGCACTTTAACTCAAAGTAAAAGTTTGTTGGCTGCAAAGTTACCGGTTGAAGCTGATGCTCTTTCCTACCATGGAGTTTGACTCAGTGAAGCTGGTTAAACATCTTGATTTCTGTGTTCATGTGCTCGAAACCATTTCCATCTTCTAGATAATAGACACCAGAAGAGTAGGGAAGAGTAATTTTTATTATCTTATTTTAGTATTTGAAGGGTCATTTTTAATTTTTAGTATCCTATTTTAGTATTTGAAGGGGTATAAAAATAGGTTGATGCCATAGGCAGATAATTATCACTTCCTTTTTTAACTAAATATGCATTGCAGGCATGGGATTTTTCCTATAGGTTATCCATATAGGTTTTATCACAAAATGACTTAGTCAAAATAGTGACTTCTGAGCACTATCTGCATAAAACCCAGGGATAAATAAAGTAATTTTAAAGCTCCACTAAGAATTTTGTTGGCTTTTTTTTTCCTTTTTATTAGTCTGTTGAGTGTTGTTATAAATCTTTCTCAGTGTAAATGTAGAAATAATTTTTTCTCTGAAATTTCTTCTAAGCTGTGGTTTTCAGGCTTCACATTAAAAGACCAACTTATTTTGACACAAGTGGAAGCAAATTTTTGCTATGTCCATTACAAATTTTTTTAAAATTAAATTAATTTTTTCTACTAACATATTCTTAACATTTGAAAGATTGAAAACCAAATGAAATGTCATAATGTTTTCAATTAAAACAGCTAAAGTAATTTAAATGCCTTACTTCTTATTTTTCATGTTTAACTCCCCTTTGTTTTTGCTCTTCTTTCTTTTCATGGGGGGAAAAAAATTGGGAGAACATAGTTTTATTTCCCATAAAATGGACAATCTGGTGTCTGCCTTGCTTTACTCCCATGGGGAGAGTGTAACAGATGTACAAAAAGGACTATTGTTATATAACAGAGAAGTTTAACAGACTGCTGAACTGTTCAGTAACTCCTCTCATCTTACTCATCTCATGCCCATACAGCTGAGATACAAGGCTGAAGTGTGTGCTGTCAGTCTGAGTACCCTTGAGCAGAGGGTCCCAGAATGCCGAAGCACCATCTGGCAGTGATGTGCGTCTGTCAACAGATTAATAATGGGAAACTGGACAGCATTTGAGCTGTTATGTGTTGATTATAGAATCACAGAATGGTTTGGGTTGGAAGAGACCTCGAAGACCATCCAGTTCCATGTTCAGGGACACCGTCTACTAGCCCAGGTTGCCCAAAGCCCCATCCAACCTGGCCTTCAACACTGCAAGGGAGGGGGCAGCCACAGCTTCTCTGGGCAGCCTGTTCCTGCTTTTCACCACCCTCAGTGTGAAGAATTTTCTTCCTAATATCTAATGTAAACCTACCCTCTGTCATCCTATCACTACATTCCCTTGTACACTGCCCCTTTCTAGGTTTTTTTTGAGCCCCTTTCAGGTACTGGAAACATTAAAGTATGGGGTTTTTTTCTAGAAGCTTGATATTATGGAAGATTGCCTGGATGCCCTGGTCAATCAATGCCAAAAAACCACCCTAAGGTTATGCAAACTCAACCAATTTTTTTTTTTCGTAGAAATGAGGTGGTGAATTTTCTGAGTGCAGTGAACTCCGCTGGATTTAGTGCATGGCTTCACTGTAGCCATGGGTTTGGTGAGTAAAGGAAAGAAAGAAACATCCTGGATACATAGGCCTGTTTTTTACATCTCACATTAATCGACTTAACCCTGGGCCAGGGTGGCAGACAAGGAGAGACTCCTTGCCACCATTGGAGAGGCAAGGGCTTTAGAGATATGGAAGCATTATTGGCATTTATGGAGTAGGGGGATTTTTCTGTACAAGTCCTGCTCCTTTCCTTCAACTGCTTGAGGCTCTGCTGTTTTCATCTGCAGGAGGTGGTATGTCTCTCCTGCCCTCACAGGCTAGATATCCTTTTCTAGGTCAGACCAGAGGAAAAAATGATTCCTGTGGTCCAGAGAGTTTCACAAGAGCAGACAGGAGGTCTTTCAGGGTGAAGGCAAAAGAACTTGTTAAATCTACTGTTGGTCACAAGTGCATTATTGGCTGACCTGACAAATACTATTCACCCTTTAACTAGTGAATAGGCACAGCATGAATACTGCAGAATTCCCTCCTTTGACCTCAACATTAAATTGTAGAAGATTATTTTGTCTCTTACCTACTTTCCTCTCTCTTCGGTGAGTTGAGAAGACTCCCTGTGAGCACCAAGCGTGTTTATTTTGGGAAGAAGCTACTTGAGAACACTAACTCAATAAGAAAAGTCTTATGCAGTTCACAGCAAGCCACCATTTGATAAAAATCCTATTTTTTCCATCATCTTGATCTGAGGAGCATACAAAATAACTGTATGCAGAAAAGGTTTGTTACCTATTACCAGTGACCAAAGCCATCTTCTTTTGCTGGTTCTGTCTGTAAGGTGCCCCTGGAGGACATATAAGCAGTAAAACTCAGTAGTTTCCACAGCAAGTCCATCTTTTGCCTTTGAAGGAAATTTCTAGTTCATGAAGGAAACTTCCTTCCTTTAAAGATGCACAGCTCTTCAACCTTGGCCTGGAGGTGAATAGTCTTTCATATCCAGAAAATACATTATTTTCTTATATATCATTGGTCACTTTATCAATAAATTCCTATAGATGAATCTAATTCGAGTTTCCATGTTGTTTCCTGTAAAACAAGAGGTAGGTTAGGTCACTGCCTGAAATCTGTCATGGAAATTGAAGCTGAGCCAATGAGCAACCTTCACAGTGTTCCCGTCCTGGGAAAGTAAAACATGTCAGCGGAGGAGTTTAACAGATTTGTTGTCACGAATATAATTTTGAAACAGAAGGCAAGCTTGTCTCATAGTGCAATTCGGGAACCCCACGATTAATGCTGCTATTCAGCCAGCACGGATGCTTTATCCTCACGTACCACAGCACCCAACTGATGGGCTGACACAGGGGACACGATTAAAAGAGCAGCGTGCCTGGTCTTGGGTATGGCTATTTACATGATGCCTGCAGCACACAGGCTGTTTGCACTGATGTAGCTGTGAGCTCTGGAAAAGTCAAACACCAGGAACCTCCTCTCTGCAGGTACCACTCTACAGCTCCCATCAGCCTTTACAGCAGCTCGGTTGTTCATTAGCTTTCATTGTGTCTTATTCTGTGGTGACCACCTCCCCTCCCTCCACATTGGCTAATATCTCCCCAATCCCAGTAGCCCATGTTGCTCCTACATAGGGGATTTCTAAATGGTTTGAGTTTTCAGTAGAAACCATTTGCTATGGTGACGCTGCCTGTTAATTATCTCTTCATCCCCCCTTTTATCTTCTTTACCCCCCAATAAAATACCTCGATGTGGGGTTTATAGAATTAATGATAACTGGTGAGAAGTGAAGCCAAAAGGCAACTCATTGCATAAAATAAATTCTTTTTAATTTAATTGACTTGGTAGATTACACATCTAAGTCACACAGTTACAGTACTACAGAAAGCAGATATGTATGCTAAAAAAGCATTAAGCAGGACTTGAGGGGAATTCCCATGGTTGGAAAATGCACTAAGGAGCATGGTAGAACTGAGGAAACTTTTGGCACTTGTTCAGAGTAATGTTTTGGAGGCAAAAAACTTAGAAGTGATTTAAATTATATGAGATTACAACAGAGTAAGCAAAATTTACTTATGTTAAGGCTGGAAAAAAAAAGAAAGAACAGCAAACGAAAGAAGAAATGTGGAGTGGGAGGGAACCAGCTTTATCTTACATTGCCCAGCTGGTGATCACAGAATCACGGAATTGTAGGGTTTGGAAGGGACCTCCAGAGATCATTGAATCCAACCCCCCTGCCAAAGCAGGGTCCCTAAGACAGATCGCATAGGTAGGTATCCAGACAGGTCTTGAATATCTCCAGAGAAGGAAACTCCACACCTCCCTGTGCAGCCTGTCCCAGGGCTCTGTCACCCTCACCCTGAAGAAGTTCTGTATATTGGTGTGGAACTTCCTGTGCTCCAACCTGAGGTCATCACCCCTTGTCCTGTCCTCACAGACCACTGAAAAGAGGTCAGCCATTTCTCTTTGTCTCCCAGTGATGTTCCTAGCTATGTGCAGAGGTCTGGAAGAGATGTCCAGGTCGATGATGTCCTACTTAGCATGTGAGAGTTGTATTCTGAGGTTCTTGTCTTGTTGCTCTTCCAGTATTCATTCTGTTCTTTAATTCCTCCAGAGATACTGCTTCACAGGATAGAGTGACAGGTCAGTTCTTGAGGGCTTAATGACAAAAATGGTGAAAAGTACAAGATGTCCTTATCCTCATGAAACAAATCTTCTTCTCTTTGCAGAACAGTTTTCATAACATGTTTGTGTATTTCCATTCAATGGGCCAATCATGATATTTATCATGCTCATTATTCTTGCAGAAGACACTCAGTATATAGTAAAATAATTATGGTTGTGCCATACAAAAGGCAGCATGAAGGAGGCATATAGAAAAAGGGCTCAGAGAATCACAGTTAGCAGCAATAAGTATGTGAGACAGTGGGATTATTTGAAATTTAGGAGAGCTCATAGCCTTACTAAAAGGAGTCAATTAAGGCTAAAGCATTAGCAACCTATACATTAGAAGTATACTATTTTTGTTTTTCATGTATGTATCCCTAATGCCTTTTTAGGAAATCAAATTCTGAAGACCTTAACTCAATTTTTATTCACTTCTCACTCAGACAAGACTCTAACCAACTTCAGTCAAGACCTTGCCCCAGCATGTTAGATGAGCTGTGTCATGTTTTACTGCCATCAGATGATAATAAAAAGTTACAGCTATAAAATATAATGAGGTAAAGGACATTTTATACTGAATGATTTAATAACACTTTATGCTTATATTGTGCCAGACAAGTAAGGATCACGAAGTACTTTACAAACACCACTGAATGCATTTTAAGAACAAGGTCTGTGATTAAGTAAATGAAACTTTGTTTTAGCTTTCCTGATAAAAAGGCACTGTCAGGTTAGATAGATGAAACACAAGTCTCTTAAACCAAGGGATCCAAAGCTCATCCATTTCTACATGTGCTGTGGCTCTGCTTCAGTGTGAGCACATGCTTACAGGCTTTGCTCAGATTTTCTGATGTCCGGTTTCCTTCTGCCTTGATTGGAAAGCCATTTTGTCTTAGAGCTGTCTCATCTGCAGACAATTCTTCATCCCCCATATTCCTTCAAAGGTCATGTTCAATCTATCTTTCCTGGTTCATTCATTCATTCTTAGCACTGAGGTATAGAGACCAAAAATCCGTTTCTTGCAGTGCAGGCTGACCATCCACTCCAGTTAGGCAGTACTGGCTTCTTTTTTCAGAACTGTCAAATTACTCTGATTATATTTCAGTAAGTTAATTTCAGGTGAAAATAATGCAGAAGGAAATGTAGCAGAGGTATTGAGTTATTTCTACCATGACTTGTTGATTCCTTCCTATTATTTTTTATTGTTCTTTAAGCAGAAGATAAAAATATCTGAATCAGGAGCCTTGTGCTCACAGTGGAAATGTTCAAAATGTAATCATAAAATTCTATTATACTGTCATTGCCTTTTCAGGCCTTCTAGTCAGAGGAGCTTGCTTACCGTCAGAGATCAGAGATCAGAGCCTGCTGCAGTCACAGACTCACAATGAATGAAAGAACGCATTAATATTTGTTGAAGGCTAAAGCCAAGGCTTTGCTTTATTATATATTACAGCAAGGTGCTTTAGGTGCACAGCTGTGATAGTAATAAGAATCTACCAGAGATGTACTATCAGTTCTGAGTAATAGGGAGATACCAGGGCCTACACAGTATGTTTGAGATGGAAAAGATCTACTAGTTCAGAGAATCTGTATCCATGCTGTGGTGAGATAATGTATCTTTCTGTCTAATCTTTTGTGGTGTCAACTTTCATTCAGGTGATTGTTAATCTCTTCGACTCCCACTCAGTCATTCTCATGGCTTCATCTGACCTTCAGTCCCATCCAGCACTGATAGATTCCTTACGTACCCTAAGCCTCTACTGAGAAAGGCCCACATACAATGCTTACTATTGTCTGATAATTAGTGAGGCCCAATATATTACACCAAGTTTCATATGATACAGCATGTGCATTTGTCTTTTCCATGGCTTCCAGGCAGTAAGTAAGGGTGATTCCATTGTGTTGTTTTCCTTTCAGCTATCTCCTTTTTGATTTTTCACCTCCAGGTCTTCCAAAGTTGATGTCTCAACATCTCCTCCCCTTCCCCTGTCCTTTTCTGAATTTTTGTAGCAGTTGGCCTTTTTCTGTTTACCCAAGGAGCTGCCAAAATCAAAACTTTGTTTCCTGTTACCTGATCCTGAACATCTCCTGAGAAAATGTATTTAGTCTAACATCCTCTGGTGCCAATGACAACTCTCACACAAACCAGTTTAACTTCTTCCTCACCATGTTCCAAGTCCACAGCCCATGGTATCTACTTGTGTCTATGTTTTCATTACATCAGCTGTACTGAAAATCATGTTGATACGAGAATACATTACACAAATAACTGTGCAGAAGCCCAAAGTTGTTTGGCTGGGTGTAAAAGATGATATTTTGTTTAGATGTAAATGATAAAATCACAAAGATCTATTTTGCATTAAACAAAAAATTAAAATAAATTTAGAAGCAAAATCTAAAATCACAAACCTTATTTTCCTGATACTTTTGTAACAATGTGGTTAAAAGGTTACTTTTTTCTTTGTATATATGCACTGTTATTATTTTATAACAATAAAGCATTCATTTAATTTAAAAATGTAAAAATTCTCTTTCACAGTTCAGAGTATTTTACTGTTAAGCAGGAACTGATACACATTTCTATTCTCTCTGTTTCCTGAAAGGAACCTTCCAGTCCCAGAGTGACCCTTCGGTAGCTATTCTCAGCACTGGTGAGTCATTCATTAGAGCTTTTGAGTCATAGATGGTATCAGTTTCACATAGGCATCAGAATCACAACTGTACTTGCTATGTAAGACAGGAAAGTAGCAGTGGGAGATAAATTACTTCAGCAAAACTTCTTTATTTTCTTGCTTTTCCACATGCTAATTTCATATCTTCTGGAGCCTGTAGACATTCATTATTGAAATGTATTGTGTCACCTGCAAACTTTATTTTGATCAGCTTGATAGGAAAAAATCAAATTTATTGGGCTTTGTTCTGCTGTAGCTAGAACAGTTTTCTCCAGGCAAAAGATGTTTTACAATGACATTGAATGAGAATTTATTCCTTTGAGAGATTATAGTGAATTGTCAAAGGGATAAGAGTACCGCACTTTTTGATAGAACTAATTCTAGGACAAAGTTCTATCTGCCCTAGAGTCATGAAAGAGGTAAAGGTAAGCCTATTTGTTAGGAGAATCTTAAGCAATGAATGAATAATATTTTCATTCGTTTCAGTTCATTTATTGATTTACCTGCAAGTGGAAGACCTTTCTATTTTTATTCGGTGAAATGAACAAAGAAACTCCCCCCAAGAATGTCCAAGGGAAATGAAATGTAAAAATCCTCCTTTGAAGGAAATTTTACCATTCTTCAGTGCCACCCTCTAATATCCAGTCTCCTACCTTTAATGATATCACAGTCTGCTATTTTAGGATGAAAATCTCTTTTGCCCTTCCCTACTATTCTGGACTTTGTGATTAACAGATTAGTGCTGACACCAAAAAAGGAGTATCCTAGATGTTTTCTCAGAGGCTTCAGCTTCAGTATCCTCAAATGGAGATTCTGGTTTTCAAAAGCATAGCTTTAATTTTAAAGGGACGTACAGGGAGATAAAAAAGGATTAAAGTATGTGATTACTGCAGATCTGCAACTGTGGAACATAGCAACAGCTGACAGACAGGTGCTTGTTCTTATGGTTTCTGGTGGTGTGTCATACTTGGCTCTCTCTTTGCTGGAGTTGCAGGTGGTTGTGGTTTCAAAGGGGTTGTGGGAACAGGACTGAAATAAATTGTTCTTATAGTGGGTGGTGCTCTCTGTAGCCTGCTTGCAGCAAGATACTTGCCATTGCATTCAGGTTCTCGGAGTCCTCCGCAGACGGTTTTCTCCAAGACAATTCAGTTTCTGCTAAATCAAAATATTCCGGAAAATGGTGGATTTCTCTCTCTCTCTCTCTCTTCTATTTTTTTGGGTTTTTTTGTTTTTTTAATTTTGCACTGGATAAAATTTCCAATAAATACTCTGTTCATTTTTGCTTATTCAAGGTGAACCAGAATTCTTGAATGTTCCAACCTGTTTCAGCAAAACACTAAACTAGATGTTTCTGTTATAACACATTTCTAGCAGAAATAAATGTTGTCATCCACATTGTTCCTTATCAGGAGCTTGCACTGGACATTATGTTTTCCAGAAGTCTTTGCCACAAATTTCACTGTGAGATATATGGTTCATGGAAAATGTGTGTTGCATATGGGAGGAGTAGTTCAGCTAATGAAAATGTAGTCATTGGCTTTCTGAGCTGTAGGGAAATGAAGTTTAGTGTCAACATTACTTGTGAAAGATTTTTGAGTTATTTCAACAAATCAAAACTTGGGGAAATCGAAAAGTTTCTTCTCATCAGAAGTATTATAACATTCTTGAAAATACAAATGTGATAATTTTCAGTATATATATTGTATCTGTATATATAATTTGTATATAATATATATAAAAACATTGCACAGAAATACAGAAATATAAACTACTTTGCACTATTTGAAATGCAGAGAAAATGATGAAATGATGACATGTCAGGATGTCTGATGGAGTGGAAATTCGATAATTTTTTAGCCAAATCACAATTTTTCAGAATTTCTGAATAATGGTTTCCTGATTTGTTATTTAGGACACCACTTTAATAATACAAGTAGTTGCACAAGTAAGTGAAGCATTAAAAATTATGATAATGCTTAATACACTGTTCATTCAGGTGACAAAATTTTGGAGGCAATAATATGTGTCTTCATTTTGGTTCCCACTTGAAATTATTTACAAGCTCATACAGTTGGGAACTTGAGAGCCCTATTTTCTCTTAGAAACCTCCTACCTGACTGAACACCTCTGCATTAGTTCATGAAACTTGAAGGATCTAAAAAAATTTTACAAGCCTATTTGCAATGGTGAAAAACAGTCCTATTTTTCAGAGGAAAAAAACCCCAGTCCTAGGATTGTGAAGAAAATATACTGAGAAAGACTAGCTACTACTGAATATTTATGTCTGCAGTTTCTCCTTCACAGTACTGGGTTTAGTTATGAAGGAGTAGTGTCATTCCTTGGAAAATTAAGCATTCTAAAATAGGTCCATCTTAATTTCACTGCTTTAAGAAGCATCTGCTTTGCTGTGCTGTGAATAAAGATAAATCATTAATTAAAATATTGGACCGTTGCACTGTAAGCTTATTTTTCTTATTAAACTCTCAGAATATTTTTCTCCAGCCTAAATCTTTGTGTTCAGAAAATCTAAACAACCTTCTTTAGCAAATTCAGAACTGAATTCAGAATTAGTAGGAGATGCGCTCATATGTGTGTGAACAAAGTTGAAGGGTGCTATTCAGAGGAGATTTTTAACTCAGTTTTTTGAAAAGTAGAAGCTGAAGAAAAAGCTGGGTTTACACAACAGGGGGTAAATTGTGCTTTAACCAGCATGCATACAACTTTTTTGAGGTTTAAAAGCTACTTGTTCAAACCACGTCTGACTGAAACTGATGCAGAACTTGTCTGTGCCAGAGGAAAATATTGACTTTTATTTAAAAAAAACCCCCATATTTTATACCTGACCCAAAACCTGCTTGTGAATGAGAACTTTTCCACTGATTATGAAGGAATCTTTTTCAGGCTCCAAGTGAAAATTTCAGCCTGACCAATGTTGGCTCCAGTTTTCTGTCCCATGTAGAGGATTAAGAAGGTCATTCTTATCTCTCGTCTAAAGCAGCATTTTAATTAATTAACTGAAATCTTGAAATATGAGATGAGTGTATAAAGGTCTGCTCAGATGTATCATGATGGAAAATGCAAAAACTACTGTCACTAACAGGAGCTGGAGATAGGCAAGGTGAAACAAAGAGAATGCAAAATTAACACTGTGCATGACTTTGCTGTGCTGAGAACAGCCAGATTGGACATTAGTCATATCTATGAATCTTCCTAAAGAAGAAAATGTGCAGAGATATTTTATGAGAGATGACAGAAGCAAGGAGAAGACCTCACTTCTAGCTTTTCTAAAACAGGTAAGTGTGTGTGCACATACACACGTGCAGAGTGTCAATCTGTTTCTTCAGTAACAGAAATCTGAAAACTCTTCTGAAAAAAAATTGTCACTACTAAAATTATCTTGTATCCATTCCATTTGGATTAATGTGATGACACAGAATAAAGTAGCCTAGAAATTTAGAACCTTTAAATACCCACTCCACCTTTTTGAGTCCTAGGTTCAAATCCTAACAGGATTTAAAATAATACAAAGTTAATATTGAACAAACAAAAGAAACATAGATGTCATGTAAAGAAGAAAATTTTGCAGCCTATTCGTTTGTAATTCATTATTATAAACATATTCAGTGATTCAGAAACCCATTAAAAGCTTAGTCTGTTTTGCTGCCTTCTACAGAATTTGATGTTCAATCTGCAATCACTTCATTAGAGGTCAAAGAAGCTCTGAAGTAAAAAGTACACTTTCAAAGTTCCTGTAACTCCTAAACTAATGAGGCAAAAAACATGTCAAAAGAAAATGGTAAATAGTTGAAAATATGCTTGTGTTTCTAAACAGAAAAAAAAATATGTAGTAAGAATGAACTTGTGCTAAAGCAGATAATTTCCATCAACGCTGTGTCCTGATGGGAATGATTCTTCCTGTAATAAGCAAGAAAATCTGTTCTCTGTGGGTAGATTAATCTTAGACTAAAAGTCAGATTTATCATGATGTAAGTACTTGAGATACTACATGTAAAGTTATGGCAAAAATTTTCAGTTGAATAGGTTTTTTTGTTTTTTTATTTAAAAGTAAAAACAACCAAACCAAACCAAAATAGCAAACAAAACCCCAGACCTAGAACTTAACATTTTGTTGTTATCTGTTTTTTCTCCTGGTTTGGAAAATGACAGGGTAATACAGTAGAAAAATCCCCACTCAATTCCATCAGTCCATTGAATTTGTCTGCTAACTTCTACGCAATTTCAAGTGCCTTATAAAATGATGCTTGTAAGGGTTTGAGTTGCTTCTATATGCAAGGAAGGCTGTTCAAAGATAGGCTAAATGAATCTGTCTCCTGAGGTATCTATTTTTCTCTATTAAACATAGAGAAATGTAGGCTCCTGTTTGAAGAATACCTTTTCATTAGACATGTAAGGTTTAAAAATCATGTATAGGTGCTTAAGTGTGACAGAGTAGGCCCCACCCAGGTCTGTCTAGCTTTTGTCATTCATTTAAGCATTTTGCCTTTATCTGTGTCTCATTTTTTTTGCTTCCCACTCTGGGAAGAGAAGTTCTGGAACCTCCTCCTTGTCCACGTGCTCTTCACCTGCCCTTCAAGACTTATCAAGTGTTATGAAAGACTTTTATATAAATAAGACTTTTTTGTATTATAGTTAGTTACTTTTTTCTATAGGAAGGAAAATAAATTTATAAGTCAATGTAGGACAGAAGGATGGTCTATGCAGTTTGTGGGGAATCTCTCCCTATTTGAACTTGCTATGAGACTCAAGAGGACTGAGCCACACCAGCAAGCCAAGGCACCCCAGTGAGTGGTACTTCCTGAGGGTAGCAGACATTGCACTGCTTTCAGACATCCCTGTCACTTGGATGACTCAGTTAAGACTTCCCGTACAGCGTTGCACTGCCCTACCTGGGCATGTTGAGGTGTTGGGCTTTCACCAGAGCAATACAGTATTTTATCAGGGAATCCTTGCTTACTGCAGCAGGAAAGAAGAAAGGTAGTGCAACCTACTCCTTCTGACTTGAAGGAAAAAGCTCCTTGAGCAACAAAAAGGGAGGCCATGGATTTATATTAGTCAGTTCTACTGACTCCAGCTTTTATTTTCATGCACTTAGCCACTCATACTGAATAAATCCATGCTTGCCTTCTAAGCTGGGGACATTCACGTATGAACTGCTATCATATTTTATAAATAAGCTAAAAGGAAGGTCATGGATTGCCTCAGGAACAGAACCTAGGACCTCATGCAATAAGTTTTAGTCTTAACAAATCATCCATACGGCCTCCTAGATTGAATATACTTTTCATAGTAAATCTCTAAATACTAACCCACAAATTTATTCTGCAGTCAAAGATAAAAAACAAGATTCCTCATCCCTAGCATGTGACTGGCAATTAGACAGAAGTTATGTGATTCAGGATGAACATATATGTAAAAATCTCACAATGGAACGTGACAGAATAAAAGCTCTCTGGTATTCAAATACACTTAAAGTGTGAATGAAAATGTCATAAATGCATGGATATATGATTTCTTTTGGTTTTAATTGTGCTTAATTTTATTTACTGTTAAATATGTCATGAGTACTTATACCAGAACATAGTTATGATATGAGTACTGTGGTAAAGATATAAACACCCCAATATTAAGGTAATTCATCTCCCTTTGCCTTGGCAATTTACTCACTGAAGTTTAATAAATATATTTAATAAAAAGAAAAAAAATCACTAGGAAAAATGTTTGGTGGCAGTAAAGGGTGCACCAGACATCCTGTAAACTCGAAACCTGAGAAATCAGATGTCGAGAGAGAAGTTTCCTGAACTCCTTATCGCTTTTTCATTGTCTGAAATACTGTCAGCAGCATTCCTCCAAACCACACGAACTTTCTACTTTCATCTGCAACAAACATCAAAAAGAAACACATATTCCGGCTCACAGACTGGTTTATATATTTCCTCAGGGTCTCAGGCTTGCTAAGGCATAACGCTTCCTGAGCGCACAGAACAAGTGTGAGTCAGATAGACCCTTCTGTTGATACAAAGAGCATGTGAGGTCAGCCTTAAGACTCTGGAGTGTGAGTTTGATGAAGTTCTTGTTTATGCTACTAGAAGGTTTCTAGTAAATGATGGAAATCCCATATCTAGTCCATTTGCCAGTACATGTTTGCTTACTGCAGTATAACCTCTGGAGAAATGCTCATTTTTAAATAACACAAATACTATTTTTTTTTGCTTTTTTGGATTCACTAACTCACTTTTAAATATCAGTGGCGCTGGAAGTGATAGAGGCTGATGACACAGTAAATGCTCCTGAAAAAATTGTCTGCACTTATGACTTAGGCTGACTAGAGATGTGGAGACCTTATACTAATACTAAAAATTAGCATAAACATCTGTTGCTCTTCCCATTTTTATACCTAAATATATCTGGATGAATCAATGCGTTCTCAGAAGGTATTGCAAAGCTACTAGACTGAGAATCATGCTAGGCTATCTCAAACTTTAAAACCATTAAACAATTCTCACAATGGGTAAGAAAGTTGAAAATAGAACCATAAGCAAAATCTTCAATAAAATACAACTGAAAACACATGAGATATGAAGGAACTATTTTTTTTCTTTACTGTATGTCATATATAGTTACAGAGGATTCAGTCTTGGAGGTAATAAATGCTTTGGTTAAAGAGAAGCACATCCATATGAAGCTTTTAAGCTGTGCTAATACAGAAATAGGACAAAATTTTTGAGAATTAGATGGTTTTGTAGGATAAAAGCCAGCTACAGATAAGACCATGTTGTAGCAGTAATAACATAAACAATGAGGCTGGAGAGTGTTTTCTGTATATAGGGAGACTAAATTGAATGCACCTCTTCATCTTGGAGAGGACACCACAGAGGAATATGACAGTTGTGTAAGTTTATGAATAGCATGGAGAACAGGGAAGACTTAGATTTCTTGCAGTAGAGGAACTCAGGAGGAGACAAACACAATGAAGTTATCAGGTAGTGAGTTTAAAATAAACATAAGGAAATACTTTTCCATATTGTTGCATAACTGTACTGTGAAATCATTTCTATGAGATGCTGTGGATGCCAAAAATATAAACAGATTTAAACAGGGTTTAGAGAAATTAATGGGAATACATCCATAAGTAACCCAGATGAAATGTCTGGTTCAGGAAATATTTACAAGGATCACTGCTGGAGCTGAGAGGATAGACCAAGAGTACAACCTTTTACATGTCTCTTGTTTTTTCTACTTTTTCCTATATATTCACAATTGGCCAGAGACTAAAATAATACCACCATAGAAGGGGAAAGCAGGATGACTAGGAAAAATGAAAGATACTGTCTTGTAGCTGGACATATTTTGAGATGGACTTTGAATGCTTACAGAAGCTATAGAAAAATCTATAGAAAATACAATATACACAAAGAACAGAATTTTGAAATGAAATTACTTTCCTCTCCTCTATTTCAAAAGAAAATATACATTTTGCCCAGCTCTGCTCCTTAGCAGTGCCACAGGAGCAGTCTTGATGCCCTCCACAGCCTGATGGCCCATTGCTTGGGGTCTCTAAGCACTGTGTCCGGAAGGGAGGGTCACAGTGAGGATCAGTGTCCTCCAGTGAGTACAGCTGGAAGAAATTCCAGTATCCATTGAAAGGGAATGAGAGAAAGTGCCATTTGAAGAAGAATGCTATTTCATGAAAAGAAGGAATGGGATCACTTACTCCTAATATTATCCATGAAACTGATGTGACTAGCCTAAGCACTCAGACTATCTACAGTGAATCATCATTTCTCCTATTCCTTCTGTAGGTGATAAAGAGACAGCCGGAGTGGTTCAATGCTTTTTCTCCAGTGATTATAGAGGGCTCACGAGTAATTAGTTTACAACTTTTATGTAGCTCAAGTTCTGGTAAATGTGCCCCGTAAGGTCCAATTTACAAAGTGAACTTTCTCGTGAGTACAAGGGGGTTTTTGTCACTGAATTCTGTGACAAATTCCACAGCTGAATCTCCTTCGACATTTTGGTATCTCATTTTGTTTTCTCCTAAATGTGATTTTCTTTCTGAAGCAAATTATCCTTTAGTCAAAGGTAGTAGATTTCAAGCCCTAAAAAGCCTTTTATTAATTCATAAACTAGATATAAATAAACAGTAGCAATTTGTTTCCTATCCACTTATTACTTTTTCAGGGTCTCTTTGTGTATGCACCATCATCACCCTAATAGCTGCTTGGTCAGTGTGCTACATCCCCACATTTGCATATAAGCTGAGGCTGACAATAAACTTTCCAGTTAGTGCCAAGTGAGTTGGTGTTCTTGTAATGTTAAACACTTCTCCAGTGGTATGAGACCACGCATCTCATTTCATGTGGGATATTGAACAATTAACATCTTTCAGTCGCTTAACCACCAGGACTGAATAAGAAGTGACAACTTAGAGTCTCACCATGAGCAAGTCATGATCTACTCAGCCCCCTGTATATGCATTTTTAACATAACTGAATGTAATTGTAAGAAGATTTTGCATGAGAAGAAACTACTTAGTGTTCTGTAACATGCCTCAATTGCAAATCTGATACTGAGTGGAGTATTTTGTTCATATTCTCTCTATATAATGTTAGACAGCATTTAAAAGGGGGATTTTAAGGCAATAAATTGGATAGGCTACTAAAATTTGAACAGGCTGCTGAAAACTGTTGTTTAGTATGAGGACAGGGCTCCTCACCATAAGAAGGACATTGAGGTCCTTGAGTGTGTCCAGAGAAGGGCAACCAGGCTGGTGAAGGGGATGGAGGGCAAATCCTATGAGGACTGGCTGAGGGAGCTGGGGCTGTTTAGCTTAGAGAAGAGGAGGCTGAGGGGAGACCTTATCACCGCCTACAACTACCTGAAGGGAGGTTATAGAGAGGTAGCTGTTGGTCTCTTCAGCCAGGTGACGGGTGATAGGACAAGGGGGAATGGCATGAAGCTGTGCCAGGGCAGGTTTAGATTGGATGTTAGGAAAAAATTTTTTACTGAAAGAGTTGTCAGGGCCTGGAACAGGCTGCCCAGGGAGGGGGTCGAGTCACCTTCCCTGGATGTGTTCAAAAAAAGGGTAGATGAGGTACTTAGGGATATGGTTTAGCTTAAGATGTGAATGGTTGGACTTGATGATCTTAAAGGTCTTTTCCAACCTTGTGATTCTGTGATTCTGCGATTCTGTGACAGTTAACAGGTCAAATCTCAATTTGCACACTATTCAATTTCTGTACTTAATAGCTGACACATAGAGAATAATATATATTTGCATATTATTTAAGTATTTTATGTAACTTTGTTGTCATTGGCTTTTAGAATAACCTATAATGAAGAAACTGAGGCACCTGTCTGGGACGTGTCTTCCCCAGTGTCCCACAGGAGTCCTTTGCCTAAAACAAAGCTGTAATTCCCACTTAGAAGTAGTTCTGTCTTATCTGCACTTCTGACTTCTTTCTTCTTGTCTTCAAAATATTGTTTCTTATTCCAAGATGGATATGTACAGCATGCTTGTTTGTTCTTTATCTCTTGAATCCTGAATCAGAGTTCTATGTCTCACGAAGAGGGCACTGGTAATTTTCCTCATGTTATTTCAAAGGCAAAGAAATGCTAGACTCTGTTTTCTTCTGTAGCTGGCTGAAGTCTCATAATCAAACATTACTTCCTTCAGCTTTTGAAGGAAAATTAAAAGAAGCTTTTGCCCTGCAGTTATTGGCAGCTGCTGTAGTGGTTAATTATCCATATTTCAGACTCAGATTTACTGTACAGCTTAATCAGCATTTCTGTGGTTTTGTGTAATCTAGGAATGGTTTTATGAAGCATGGCAAAAGTGTACATGCAGGGTCACACCGAACCACTGTTGATGAATATACCACTTTAATATTACTACCACTATTCTCAAGCTCTGAGGGCAAACAGAAATCTTTGTTGTTTGATGTGGAAAAGACGGATTCTTTCAAACTTGCCATTTTAATTGAGCCTGGAATTGCACTGAGTCTGTACTGGCAAGGAAGCTGCATATCCTGATTGTTCCTGGGGGAAGGTCTGGGCTCTGATGGCATCCTCTCTGCGTGTGTGTTCATTTGCTTCAGTTCTCTTTTGGGGAGTGAACAAAGTATTTATGCTGTCATGAAACTGGCTTACAGTTTCAGCACTGGTTTGGTCCAGAGGCTGTTTCTGTTGCGTATGCACCAGGCTTGCTTGCTCGCAGGTTTTCAGCCTTCCTCCAGCACATCAGTACCCTCGCAGGACCACAACATACCTGTGGCCACCCTCACAAGTTCTCTACCCCCATCAGAAGATGTGCATGATATTATGACAGTATACAAAACCCACTCCCATTAATTATGACATAGTATTTGCATTACTTCTGGCATTTTGAAATTAAATATAAGAAAATAAATTACTAATTCTGCCTCAGGGCTATAGGGCTATTTTCTGTTAACAAATTAAACAACACAGGGATGAGTTTAACTATTGCACCAACAGTGAGGGGATGAGTCCAGGTTTTGCACCTTGATCATCTTGGATGTTGAAGTAGTAGAACAATCACCTGTGCAATTTTGGTTTAGGCCATTTAGTGCTAACCTAAGCTACTTTTTAGCAAGGTTCAGAAACACATCCAGGCTCTGTTCTGGAATGGTTTAGGTTGCTGGACTATAAGTAGAGCTGCAATGTGAGATGCACAGAAGACTATGTTCAAATATCCATCCAGTCTGATCCAGAGAGGCCACATAGACATAAGCCACCCTGAGCCACCACGTATCGCTGCCAGACATCACTGTGTGCAGCAAATGGCTTTAGCAGTGTAGATATAACCTAAGTAGTCCAGGGTGCTTAGGTGTAGCATTGGAACAGTCTGGATGAGATTTTAAAGGAGAAATCTTGGACGTGTCCTATGCATTGTTGTGAATTAGGTGCTTCACATGCTGGCTCTGAGGACTGGCTTAGCAGCCTCTGTTCATCCTCCCTGCACTTTGCAAGACTCAGGCAGGTTCCAGTGGGAGCTGCTGACATCTGTAGCAGGGGAAGGTGAGGTTGGCAGGCAGCCTGAAAGGAAGGCTGTGTTGAGACCTACCACAGAGCTGAGGTGCATAGCAATGGCTACAGCTGTGGGATTCATGCAGGTCTCACTGGTTGTGGGTCTGGAGAAAGAGACACTCTCCCAGGCTCCCTGGGGAGTGTTAACAGCTCTATATCCCCAGACATTGAACAGCAGGGGTTTACATCCTCACCCAATGTGCCTGACAAAAGCAAGAAGGCCTTGCTTGGATGGGGTCTGCAGTCCTGAGGCAGTTTGATCAGTGCATTTTATTTGTATGTGAAAAAAATCAACCCAAAGCCATGGCAATTGAAATTTAGGTGTTTTTCACCCAAGCAAAGTTGGAAAGCTATTGATCAGGTTGTATAGGATTTGGTTTAGTGTCAGAAGCCTGACATGATATACATCTCATGTCCCTTACCAGCCCTTGAGATATATATAATTACAGAATTTGGGCATCAGGTTTCCTTTTCAAAAAATGTCAAAGTTTTGATGTTACCTATAGATTCTAATACAGTTTTTCCTCATTATGTCAAAACATTTTTTCATAATTTCAATTAGTCTTATTTTTACATATTAAGATACACTGTGCATTATTTTAATTACAATGCAGCTGGCTATAATAACTAGCCATGATATGCAATTTACAATGAAAACGAAGCAAATAATAAGTTGAAATTAAATATAAAATATTTCAATTCACTTTTACCAGTAGATTCACATTGTTAATTATTTTTCTGGTTCTGACAATACTGTAGTTTGATAGTAAATTGTTCTCTTGAATATTTTTTCATTCTTATTACAAACACAATAAATTTCAAATGAGCTGGTGAGAATATATAGCATAGAAAACATCCAAATCTTCCCAATGTCTCAACTCAATGGTTCTTTTTTAGATTTGTGGAGAGGAACAATTTGATCCAGAATTATGAAGAGTTATCTGGAGGTGAAATGATTTATCACAGAGTAACATATAACCACAGGACTGGAAGACGACAGGAGCGATGACAGTTACTTTCCTTCCTGCTTGTTTAACTCCGAGCTCAACATCAGGTACAGGATGTTCTAAGGTATTGCAAAAACTCATTAGCTCTCTATAAGGAAAGTTTGCCCTGGAGTTCACAGTTATTATCCTTGAAGCTAACGATGTGAGTTGAAATTCTATGCAGCTTCGGTGCAGCATGTTTCTGCATTTACTGTGTCACCTCAGCTGAACCCTTTTGGCTCTGAGAGCCTTACTGCAGCCCATCAGCAAAATTACAGGTTATGGTGAACAAATGCTTCAAGTTCTTGGGTAATTTCTGGATTAATCAATGGAAATTTTTACAGCTATAGTATTTTTCTGCTGAAAGGATAATTATTTTTCCTATTTTTGCCTAGAAATGAACAAATGGATAACACAGACTCCAAGACTAGAAGTAAAACTAGTAAACACATATTTCTATAGCCTTATGTGCTCAAAATTTTATTCAGTCACAAGAGTGCTGCCCATTGAATTCCCCAATCTCTTACTAAGCCTGCAATTAATTTTGGCACTGGACAGCAGGTAGTATGCTCTTTGCTTGCAGGTGCAATATGCTGAGCGGCATTTGTAACACTTTTCCCTTCAAGAATCATTTATTTGGATGGTAATTCTCCCTTTTTGTTCTAGTTACACATTTGTGCTAGAAATCTATGAAACCTGGATGTATATGATGTAATTATTGATACAAGAGGCAGATGTATATGCAATGGAGCAGATTTTGAGAGGCTTGTGCTTGGCTGAGTTGTTAAGTGGCCTCCATCCGATGCTGCTGGCTAATGTTAAGCTCTTCATTTACTGTAAAGCACAAGAAGAATGAGGCTGATATTCTTTTCCAATTTGACTAGTCCCGTAGCGTGGAGGAGCTTCACTTTGCCCCACACACAAGGCTGATCCCAGAGAGACCTGTATAGCTCCTACCTAAGCAGCCACATGCACTCCTCGTAAAGAAATCAGAGTAAAAACACTCAGCCAAAACACTCCCAAATGCCAGCCCACTTGTACCATTACAAAATTCAGAGCCAGACTGAGATTTAAAATGTCTCTATAGGAATTTTACTGTCTAAATGTTTACAACATCCCTGCATGAGGGAAGAATTGCATTACAAACCACCATTTTGCATATAAACCAAGCCTTTCAACAGTATTTAGTTCCTTTGTTAATCTCACTCTGCTATATGAATTACTGAAAAAAGAGAGAATTGTTAGATGCTATCATGTACCAGAGTAAAATCCAAATCTTATATGATACATTTGATCAAAATCCAAGATTTCTGAACCTCATTATAAAGTGAACCAAGGTCAAATGCATGTATACAACCTGCAATCTCCACTTGTGATTTAATTCATAGCCTGAAAAATACTTGTCATTTTTCATTAGAAACTGCTAATCATGTTGTTTTGCATATAATGGGAGAAGCCCAAATTTATGGCTTGGGATTTGAAAGGAAGAGGAGCTTACTTCAATGTTCTCACAGGTCAAAGGCATGCAGCAGCACTGCACAGGATTTCCTTTCCCTTCCCTTCCCTTCCCTTCCCTTCCCTTCCCTTCCCTTCCCTTCCCTTCCCTTCCCTTCCCTTCCCTTCCCCAGGTTTATGCTATTTCCCATGTAATGACAACCACTAGCTAAAACTATCAGACTAAGCCAATGAGACAACTTAGCTGTGCATTCAGCATATGGAAACAGTGGTATTGAACTCAACTGTCGGACTGGCAGCTGCCTCATCCTGGTTATGTATCAGTGTCTCACAATAGGAAGCAGTGGTAAGGACAGACCACAGACCCAAAGACCTCCATGGAAGGTAAAGTACTGTGTAATTACCATCAACAAGGACAAAATTTTCTGTTCCATGACAGACTCCTTCTAAGTTACCAGCTAAATAAGACATAAAATTCCTTTCAATCATGCAAAGCAGCCAAAACCTCAGCTCACTGATTTGTCTAGATAACTCGAGGAAGTCCAAAATGGTGCATACATAGAATGAGGTCCATACTTTCCGCCTTTGATGCTAGTGATGTTAAGATAACCCCTTTCCATCTTCTTTTCTTGTTAGTGCTGCATCAGTTAATGCCTTGGTTACTTATGTCATTCTATGAACCTGAAAAGAACATTGATTACATTTATAGGAGTTGGCAGCATATATTGTGTTTATACAAAAACTTCCCAGTCCTCATAGACAAACTGAGATGGGCTTGTATGACAAAAAGTGACAAGTATAGAGAACATGTTTTACCAAGAATTTTGCATAGAAAAAGAAAAAACACAGAAGACACCTAATTAAATAGTTTAAGATGAAAAATAATTTAATGACATAATACAGAATCAAGTTAATTTTGAATGAATTTGCAGGCTCTTAACAGTTTCCATATTAAAGGAATCCCATAGAAGGTATAGTGGAAAAGATCGTATTCTTTGTACTTTAATCTGGTCAAAATTCTGTATAAAATTTTAAAAGTTTATGTTTTGTGAAATTTGTTGGCAATAGTGTTCAATAACTTACTAAAACAGCAAGATCAGTCATGCAGTTACAAATTATAATATGCAACTAATTATGCTAAAGTTTTGAAAATCAATAAAAATTTAGTGAAATGTACTGGGAAAGCCTAAATTACATGATGGAGATTTTTCTTGTTTTGAACTATAAAAATCAATTTTGAGTTGTGTGCTTGTTCATTTCTGAGGGGGAAGACAGATTTAAAATAAGAGGTAGAAACACAGCAAAATTGTAATTCTGTGTTTTTCTATATGGAGTAAGGATCCTCAGAGCAGACTCAAGGAATGAGACACTCCAGGTGCCACATGCTGGGTTGATGGCTTAGGAGAAGTCATAGTGACCTTTAGACAATATCTTTCTGACCTGCCTCTGGTAGCTCTTTAATTGAGGCATTGTCTCAGGTTAACACAGGAGCTAATAGCTAAATCTAAATGCTACAGGACTGTCAAGGCTGTAAGAGCAGTTATTGCTTCCCTTTCACCTTCATCATGCACCCATAAAATAAGGTTTGATAGTCTGCTATTTCATTAAATAGCATGCATCTACATCAGTCGTGGTGAAAGGATTATGATCCAGCTCTTCACAGGGGCTACCTTAACTAGTGGACACTGCACAGTGTTTATTTTTATCATGAGCACCTTTTCTTTATTCATTAACTTATTCTGTTTCCCACTAGTCCCGGACCAGTCAGACTCTTGCAAGTTGGAGAATGAGGGACATTCCATGCTTTTTCAACCATGGACTTTTCCCAGAGAGCTCCAGAAAGAGAAAAGAAGCAGTCTTAGTAGCTGCCACATTAATTCTTAGTGCTTCCTGACCTGTCTAGCAGAGATGATCTGCAGTCTGTGTTTATTTGGAGACATTGTGTTCAAATACAAAACACTTTTATTTGTTTTCCCCGCCATTAAAAATAAAATAAAATAAAATAAAATAAAATAAATTTGAAAAACAACCAAAACAAATCAAAGCACTTTGTGGACCCAGGTAATCTATTTCATGCTTAGGCAGTATATAAGGACAGCGCCCCTGTTCCAGATGGGATTGAGCTTTTGCTGATCTCTATTCCACCATACATTTCCTCATCACAAGGTGATGTTGCTGTTCTGGCATCACCTTGTGATGAGGAGTGCCTGCAGCTCTGTGGGCATCATGATGATGTAGAGGAATCTCTTTGCCTGTGATCCCCTCTACCTGATTCACTACTGCAGTTAGAATGCAGCATTACAAAGGCTTATATCTGCTGTATGTTTATTCTATTTTTTCTTTTATTGTTTATTCATGACAGTGACTCAGAAATTATGCAGTATTCTAATTATCACAATTGTGTCCAAAAGAAGCAATTCTATTACCAGTACCTTGATTTCAGTATTTGGACCACAGGATACCATTTAGCTGCAGCTGTTGAAATTGGCTGAATTTTTATGATACCAACTGCTGAAGCTATAGTACAGCTATGTTAATCCTACCATTTATATTAGCACAAAAGTAATTGAATACTAAAGCTGCTCAATTTGCATTACAAAATCATTTCAGTAAAATAATTGCAAGTATGAATCTTTATTCTTATGGCATCAAATAAAACTGGCCTTTTGTGCATAAGATTTGTTTCAAAATAGAATTAACCATGAACTGTTCTACAGGGAATTCCTGCCCTTTTTTCACAGGAGCTTTAAGCAGCTTTTTCTAAGGCAGGAATCAACATGGATGATATTACAATTCAGATGGGCAAAATAAACAAGTACAATTTCCTTTAATCACCTATGAATATGCATAAACAAAATATCTCCTCTGTGGTTTAGATATCAGAGGCTTATTGCTAGCATAGGAAAGCTTTGGAAAAAAGCAAATCGAGGGAAAGTCAATCAGCTGAGAGTAGTCAATCGAAAAACACATCCTTCATCCCAAGTAGATTAAGTGGCAAGATGATTTAGGTATCATGCACGTAGTCCACAAAGCCCACAAGATTTGTTGATTTTTTTTTTCTTTCAACATCAGTTGAATCAAGAAAGCATCCTGGATAACATCCTGGAACAAACAATGAAACCCAGAAAA
The DNA here is from genome assembly GCA_020800305.1 of Porphyrio hochstetteri. Classification (NCBI taxonomy): domain Eukaryota; kingdom Metazoa; phylum Chordata; class Aves; order Gruiformes; family Rallidae; genus Porphyrio; species Porphyrio hochstetteri. Next base: position 111,203,884 of record CM036907.1, read on the forward strand.
TGGCATGTCTATTTTCAAATATTTATAGAGTCACATGGATAACTTTGGCAAAGGAAGAACAAATCCATCTTAATGGGTATTAAACAGCAAATAAAACTTCACAAGAGACTCTTTGGTGTAACGAGCTTAAAGACTAATTGCAGGCACTGTACAATGAGCAAAAGGAAATAAGACACCTCAAACTCTGTGGGATAAGAAAGGCTAACGATTATGCCTTCAAGGTCACATGTTAACAGCTGTATGATGCCTCTATACGTATTATTAAGGACGGTCTGATTCTCTGTTGGACATATCTTTCCTTAATCTAACAGAGTAGCAAAGGGAGCTTTATTTGAAATAGTATTCTAAGGGTCCATTTGCCCATGTGAACTAATTACTATGTCAAGAATTTGCAGGTCATCTGAGCTGCAGTATCTACATGTACTCATCATACACAGATTCACTCAAATGTGGGCAAAAGGGAAGGCTGAAATAGAGCCACACTACCCTTCAGTTGCTGAGGAAACGCACAAATCCTGAAGTAGCTACTCAGAGGTCAAGAGGTAACTCGTAAAGAAAAATAATAGAGCCCATGTTTGATTCTTAGGATAATCTTGTCGGGGAAGAACAGGAGAAGAGGTAATGTTAATGGTTTGGTGAAAAAGGATTGTGAAGGTACTCTGTGTGTAAAGGAGAAGGCTCCTAGATCCAAAGAAACAGATGCAATTTTTGAAGCAGTGATTTCACGCAGTAAAAACTAAGGTGCTTAGGAGACCTAGACATGTTGAATCCAACCATGATAACTTCTCACTTAGGACAGGGAGAGGTAATAAAGGAATTCAAAGGCCTTACTGCTGGTCTTCATTGACTTCTTTGAGACATCTGCAGTTATCAACAACTACACAAAACCAATATAAATTGTTGTCCAAAGAATCACAGTAATATGTTTTATACATTTTTATACTAATATCAATTACCATCCAAGAATAAAATAATGAGGAATCAAGCTTAGTGTTCATGAAAAAAATGAGATCTTCAGATGAAAGGCACTGCAAAAGCCACAAATTTTGTAGTTTTTACTTTCTCTCCAGGGTTGCTACCTGTAAGATGAAATTGGAGAAAAAAATGCTAGTCTCTGCCCTCTTTGATTTTTAAGTGCAACCTACCCCTGATATCTCTTTTCAGCTGGAATTCACACATGAGCTGAAGAATAATAATTTTGTTTGGCATGTGTGATATTGTCCAGCTATTTTTATGAGAATGCTGAACATAGCTGTATGTTTTAGGCTCTTAGTACACTTCTTGCTTGGTTACATGATACAGTTATTTCATACCCAGTGCTGTTAAAAGCAACTAGGGTCACTTGCTTCCCATCTAACATTTCTGGCTCATGGAATTTTTCAAATTGACAAATAGGTTCAATGTGGGTTCAACTCAGTTTTTGAGCCTTGCTTTTTGCTGATACTTCTTAAAATTCCAGCTCCTTCTCCCCAGGCATTGCAGATTAGAAGTAAATAGGCACCATTCTAATTCATGTCACTTGTGGTTATGATTGCCTTATGACTCCTGAACTGCTGGGAAAGTATACATTTTCCATAAACTTTTGCCTTCAGTATTTACCTGCCTGTCAATTTAATATTCATTCTTCTGATGCCAATATATATTGTATATAATTACATTCAGATTCCAGCTTTCATTTTTCTTCTAGTGGTAAGCAGAAGCAAACTTAACAGAACAGAAATATGTAATTATTTTTTTTCTTTTCTTATGAACTTTGATTTTGTGTATCTATTTTCTCCACAGTATTAATACATATGTCACGGTGCAAAATCATCATCAGGTGCAAAAGAGTGCAACCCTGTTTAGCTGAATAAAAGATGCTAATTTATAGCAGCTGAGGGTATGGTCCCAAGGTTAGGATATAATATTGCATTAGCGTGTTTTTCCCTAATGTGGTTCTGACTGCATCATTACTGTGTCAGTTTCTAGTGCAAAGAAGAACATATGCCTTTGCTTTACTCTAGGCTAAGATAAATCATATGATTACACAGGTTTTATCTTTGTCTGGAATAGCACACCTGAGTGGTAAAGAGCAACCCCCTGCTAATAACCGCTGGCCTGACAAGTACCAGGTGCACTGTGCAGGTAGCTGAAATTATTTAATCAAAATTAATAATTTAGCAAAACTGATTTCCCAGCTTACACTTATGTTATAATGATGTTTTTCAGGGACATATATTTTCTACTAATTTCTAGTGTCTACATACATTTTTAGAATATTCTCCTTTATCCTGCGTCCTGTATCTCTCATGCACTGTTTTCTTCAGAAGAGCAATAGCAAACATCACCTTTTTCTGAACATTGTCATGCAGAGTATTCATTATTTGAATGCAATGTTCTGCCTTCTTTTGAATTTAGTCTTTCTGAATTGTGTTTCTGAAGATATTCTCCCTGATCTAATGGCAAAGTCAGATCAGTCACACTGTTGTTAGACTGTTTTATCCTGACTGTTTTTATGGAGATGCTGCACATGTCTTGATTTAATCTTGCATATATGAATAGTTCTGCTAAAATGTGCAAGCTGAACTTATCCCACTAAAGAGAATGCATTGTGTTCATACTTTGCTCTGATCTAAGAAGTATCGGTACCTGTTAACTGTGCTGGTAGTTAATATTATCCAAAACTTTCCAGTTAAAGGGGTGGTTCTGTAATTCTTAAAACTCTGAAAAATACTCATTATGTGGTAGAAACCTTGTATTCAGATTGAATATTTTTATAATTCCCGCCTAAATCAGCTCAACACTTTCTGAGAATATATTGTCTTGCCTATCTAAAGATAACTGTACAGCTGTTTATTTGTGAAGCTATGCCAACTCAGTGTGTGATTAGATAGGGACTTGGAATCTGTCTGGGAGGGAGGAAGGACATAACCAACCTAATTTCAGAAATTTTCTTTCTGCTGTGTCTTGAATATTGCTTAGGTATGAACAGCTGGTCAGACTGCAGACTGCAGTTCATATACTTGAAGGCCTAAAATTTGCTAGCTCATTTCTTTGAAAATGCCATTGTATCTAAATGTGGGCACAGAATTTTGGAAGAGAAAAGAGACTAGCGAAGACAGAGATGAGTATTAGAAGAGTGACAGATATGAGGAAGGGATATCATCAAGGGAATGGATGAAAAGCACAGGGAAGCAGAGCAAACAAGCCTATTGCTACTAGAATAAATATCTTCCATAATCAAAGACGGTCCTTCATGTTCTTTTATTGCCTAGCCACTGTCTGTAATACATATTGTAAGTGGCGGTTATTTGCCCTATGGAAACTGGGGCACATACAAAGAACAGATGTCTGATCACCTGGTGTATTTTTTTCCCCCCATAGAGGGGGAAATTATTTTTTATCCTCACCCCTGAGTTCATACAGCTTCCTGCATAATTAACACTAATATTGTTAGGATTCAGTGATGTGGTGATGATTCCTTTCCTTATTACACTGCCATATCCAAGACCTTTCAATGCCGTGGAACAAAAAAAATCCCCTTCCTTCAAATCACCTCCCCCTTCCCCCCCCACCCTCCCCATTTGCAATTTCGAATAGCCCACAGATTATAATTCAGGGCAATCGCCCAGAGTATGAGATATCATATTTCAATTTCCTGCTTTAAACCAAGTTGAACGGGCATTGATCCTTTGTCTTTCTTATTACTGCCTGGGCTTCAGAGTGTTACAAATAAAATTCCTCCCAAACTCTGACAATTACAAGTTTCACTGAAACGGATATGCTCCTGTAGAGGTGTTTCGATGTCACTGAGCACACAAAAAAAGCCATTACACTGAGAAACTGGTGTGGAGTGCTGCTTTGGAAAGCCCCTAGAAATGACAGTGGAGGGAAGCAATGAGTGTAAGTCACCTTTTACACAGTTTGGAGTGTGATGGAACTTGAAAAAGGCGATTAAAAACGTAATGCTTCTATCACTTTTCTGAAAGCAGTACAGGAGAGAATTTTGGTTAAAGCTGTTTCTTATATTAACCTTAACATCCTCTTAATTATTACTTTTTGGGTTATTTTAGAACTGCACAGAAGCCTCATTGTGCAAGCATGGTATAAACAATGACCTAAACAAAGTGCTTTCTAAGTTCAGACAAGTCAGAATAAAATACAGGTTGTGATCAAGGGAACAAAGCTGAAGTTGCTGGGTAGGGCTGCCATGTCACATGGGGAAGAAAATATGGTTGTGTAGGTGAATAATTAGCTCAATTAATGGCTTTCAAACAAATTCACAACATCAGTTTCCTTTACTGGCCTTCTGTCATTTCAGAACTTCCTATATAGAACCTAAATAGATTCAATATAAAGGCACAACAGGTGAATTTCCTCACATACTTATTTTCATCTGCTGTTAATGATAGGTGTCTTATTAGAAATTCATCTTCATGCTGCAGAATACGAAAATGCCTTATTTTGCTTTCTTGCTTTTGCTCTATTGATTTTAACTGGAAAATATATATGGCAGTTTTGAAGCACAGACTTTAACAAGACAAATGACCTGTGATTTTTCTTAGGAAAGAAAAAATATGGAAAAATAAGCAGTAGGATGGATAGAAAATAGTGTATTCCTTAAAGGAAAAAAGTGTCAAGAAAGGTTTCTGTTTATTTCAAGGAATTAAGGCTGCAGGGTTTTGGGTTTGTTTGTTTGGTTGGTTGGTTTGGTTTGGTTTGGTTTTTTGGCTAACATTTTATTGATTTTTCAATTAAGAAATAGATCTCCCCGTACTGTTGAGTAAGATCATTTTTATCCAAATGATGCATGCAAATCATGACCTAAAAGTCTTTTTTATTAACTTTGTGTTTCTTCACAGGTCAAATTCATCTGCAACTGATTTAAATTTAGTATTGCTCAATCTCCAATCCGTAAAATTGATGGAAATATACTGATCAGCCTAGGACCTTTATACTGGTTTACAGGGCAGAGACCTTCTTTGGAAGATGGGTAAGTGTATCCAGGTAAAAAGAGCCTAATACTTTATACTGTGCCATTGGCTTGACATAAATTTGGTGCATTTTCTTCATGGAATAATGGCAGACTAGATTTTGCCCCCTGTTTACAGCTGTGAAAATGAGAAAGCCAGGTCTAAATGTACTCTAGGATTCTTTCAGATGCTTATGAAGTATAGATGGGTTGTGTATTTCATAATTCACTGGAAAAAGAAGAGGGGTTTATTTTAATGCAGTTGCCAGGGAACAAAATGTTGAAATAAAACTAAATACCAGATATCCCTTCATGTTATAAAACATATTTCCTACAATGTACCATATGGTCTACCTGCCACTGATGTAATTCTGTAATAAATTCCAGAGGTGCATCTGCAGTAAAACTGGGTTGGAATGAGCAGAACTCATCATCTACCTTTCTAAAGGAAAGGATGGGTGTTATTTCATCCGCACAGCAGCATTTCCCTATTCTCTTGGGTTTTCAACTTACTTTGAGTTGCTCAGCAGATATGCTTCTGATCTTAATACACAGTTATTTTTATTTTGCAGCAAAAAAGAAATCATTACATACATTTATCTTTCTAAAAAATAGAATTCTTACTGATTCTGATGAATTTTGGACTGGATAGTGATTAGTTTTTTCAAAAACCAAAGCTTGAGCTTCCAAACTAGGTGTTTGTTTTATAAATTTCCTTACAACAGTGTTAGTTATCTGCAAACAAAGTCTAATTCATATGAAGCTATAGTGTGATCTCTTCTTCTCCCAGAAAAACAGCCACAACTAAATAGCATAAGAGGTTCTTATTCTATGTAAAAAGTTGTAGAGGTATTAAAAAAGAGCTGATACAGAATAACTATCTGTGCATGACACCATGTGTAGATCAGTTCCTCTTCTCTCATATATTGCCAGCTACCACTGAAAACTTTCAAAAAACCATGCTATTTTCATAGTGCAAATATGAAAAAAATTCCCGCCATTGTGTCTCATATATCACTGGATGAGTATTTGACAAGGACTAGGTATTGAAGATAACACCCAAGAGTGGTCTCAGAATCATGCTGGTATTGATCTTGGATTATTCTTGTGTTCTAGTAATTATTGTAAAGTAAAATATATTTTTTTGAAAGACGCACTAGATGACATCAAATTTACATACAGTTGGAGATGTTTCTGAGTATGCATTATGAAGACATCTTTCAATTCATAGTTATTGTCCAACATGGAGATTTGCCTTTCCTTTGAGTTACTACAGGCTTTCCAAATTGTGGTTTGCAGGAGAAAGAAAACAGGAAAACTGTGTAACCTGATCTCAGGTGTGACCTTACACTGCTTGAGACTTAAACTGTTTCTACTGGTAATCCAGTAGCTATCTTTGACATTATTCTTATAAATTTCTATGGTGGTTTGACCCTGGCTGGAGGCTGGACACCCACCAAAGCTGTTCTATCACTCCCGTTTTCAGTTGGACAGGGGAGAAAATATATATTGAGAGGCTTAAGAGTCGAGATAATGATGGGGATAGATCACTCCACAATTAGCGTCACAGGCAAAAAAAACCTCAACACAGAATAAAGTAAAGAAAAGTCTAATTTATTACACTGCATAACACACACAGTGAAACCAGAGTTGGATAATGAGAAGTGCAACCAGATCTTAAAGAACCTTCCCCCATCTCTCCTTTCTTAGCAGACTTCACTTTAGTCATGATTTCGCTCCCTTCTTCCCCTTATTGGGGCACAGGGAACGTGCAGGGACTGGGGGAATGGGGGTTTTGGTCAGTTCCTCACAAGTTGTTTTCCATCTTAATCAGGGCAGCATTCCTCACACCCTTCCCCTTCTGCACCGTGGGGTACCACCCACAGGAGACAGTCCTCCACAAACTTCTCCAACATGAGTTCTTTCCCTCTCAGCTTCAGCTCTTCCCCAGCTGGCTCAGCATGGGTCACTTCTATGGGGCGCAGTCATAAATCGTAGAATACCTCTCAGTCTCTCAGGCCCAGACTACTCTAGCCTGGTCCTTCATGGAGTCAAAAGTTTCGCCCCCAGCAAATGTGCTCAGGTGTGGGTCTCTCTCTCACTCATCTTTGTGTCTCTGTTTCTCCACGGGCTGCAAGTGCTGGCAGAGGCTTGCTCCAATGTGGGTCACAGCATCTCCTGTATGTCTCCACCTGCTCCAGCATGGGGCCTCTCCACGGGCTGCAGGTGGGGTCTGGGCCTTTTCCATGGGCTGCGGGGGGACATCCGCTCCACCATGGGTTTCTCCACAGGTTGCATGGGCATCTTTCTCTCTGGCACCTGGGGTACCTCCTCCCCACCCTTCCCTGGCCTTGGTGCCTGCACAGTTTCTTAAATCTTCTCACTCCCTTCTCTGGTGGCAATAAGTGGCTACTTGTGGTTTGTTTTTCTTTTTTTTTCTCCTCAGTGTTATTCCCAGAGGCACTGTGACCATCGCTGATGGGCTTGGCCTTGGTCAGACACAACTCCGGTCTTGAGCTGGCTGGTGTTTACTCTCAGATTTGCAGAAAGCTTCTGGCCGCTTCTTACAGAAGCCACACCTGAAGCCCCCCTCCTCCTCCACCAGAACCCAGCCACACAAAACTACAAAATTTCTTAGCAAAGGAAAGGAATAGTGCATCAATGTTTTATGTTTTCTTTAAGGGAAAAGCTAGCTTGGGTCACAGAGGGCCAATAGGAATATATATTGTAGACATCATATTTATTCTGCTTGCAAATGCCAAGTGATCGAACATTTGTGAAGCTGTATTTAAGGAAAAACTTTCCCAGACTATTTGATAGCTTTTACATCTGTAGCAAAACACTGTGGGTCATATTAATAACTCTGCCTAAGTTGGACATAAAGCATTTCTGTTAGGATTTCTTTCTATGTCTACCCTCTATGAGAAAAGTATTCTGAATTTCCAAAATGATAAGTATAATCCCAAGTTTAAGATTTTTTTTTCTTTTTATTCTTCTAGAAAAGTACACAAAATACTGGTTCAATTTATCACCTGGTTCAGAGTACATTTAAAACCACAACATCTTTGTTCAGCTTAATTTTTGAAGAATAATGTATTTCTCAATTATTTAATATCTATGCAACCCTGTTACAAGAGGCAGTAATGTGGTGCATTTCTCAAGTGGAATCTTTAGTACTGCAAATGTAATGTAAATCTGGATAAACTCTTGTTCCTTCTGGGGGTAGCTACTGAGATTTATTTGACTGTGTCCCACATTTTGCTTATTCCTCGTTGCACTCTCTATGCTATTGCTTGAGACACAGTCCAGTGGGAGTTTAGAATCCACTTGGTGCTATTTTAAGATACAGAAGTGGTTAGAACAATTTTTCCAGTATTAGGCAGTAATGTTTCCATCAAAGTCATCATAGAAGTTATTGTTTCACCTTGGGTAATTAAGAGGTTTGCTTAATGCACTTAGTTGCTTTCTGAAATAGAAAAACCTACTCCTCACTAGGAAGAAGTTTCTATTGTAAATATACAGTAGCAATTATATTGTTTTCAGTTTTACATAGACACCTGATTCTTTCTCTCTTCTCATTTTCAAGCTAATTAGGTAAAAAAAGGTGGGAATAAAACTGTAAAGAAGGGATTCCTTCTGGATGGTTCCATCCTGTATAGCTGGAGGGAGGGAGAGGGAATCCTAAAGAAATCATTATATCTTCAAGGTACTGTCAGCATGAAGAGCTACTCTAGTCACACCAGGCACTAACTGTGGCTGGGTAGAGCAGGAAAGCTCTTTTGCTTTGTTTTTAAAATCTACTCTGCACATCTGCTTATCCTTGACACGCAGGACAGCTTCTGCAGTGTCTGGACTACTTATTTTGCAGGTCATAAAGCTTTATACAGAGATTTTGTCATCAAACTCAATGATCTGTGAAGGAGCTTGAACTTATTGACTCATCCAAGCTTGATTTTAGGATGCATACAACTGCTTCTGCCTTTCCTTATCTTTATCCTTCATTTTCCATTCATAATTTTAAATAAAAAATCCTTACTGTAAGTTACAATTTATTAAAGAAAATGCATTAACTTCAGTTAAAGAAAGACGAGTGTCTTGATTAATTAATTAATCTCTGGTAGATTGGCAAGGATCTTTTTCTGGGAGACAAAAAGCCGGATGAATATAACAGAGTTCATTCTCCTTATGGACTTCTCTTTCAGATACCTGTTGAAATCACTATGTGTCCTGGCCAAGACAAATTGTGTTCTCCAAATTCTACTTCCTCTTCTCCTTAGTCTACTTGAAGTATAAAATAATGTATTTCAAACATCCCTTTCCTCTAGAAAGTATTTTTTTGTATTAGAGTTAAAATGGGCCAAAATACATAATATTCTAGCTGATTGCTTGAAAAGTTTTACCTATTTTTTTCTATATACTATTGGCTATGAAATTAATTTTTGAATTGTTTTTAATGTCCATTATTATTCAGGTGTTATTTAGACATTCTTGTCTTCCACTGCCAGCAACAGACTAATGCATCTAAGACATAGGATGTCCCCAAGATACATGCCTGTTTCCATTGGTCATAGTCCCTGTAAGCTTTGGTCAGCTTGCTTCCACCTTAGCCACTTTTATTAAATATTTCTATTCAAGCAGAAAGAATCCTTGCCATAATGACAGACAAATACCATTCCAGATGTAATAGTTTTGTTCAAGCTGGATAAAAAATAACTGTGTTGACTGACTGCCTTGAAGGCCCCTGCATTTTCCATATATTACCAGATACAAAGGCCTCTTTCCTTGAATTTTATGCAAGTAGAATGCATGTGCTTTTTTCTACTTCTTTGATGTAGAAATTGAGAAGAAAGTTAAGGATGATGTAATTGTGAATTTGAATGAGCAATTATAGTAAAGCCCCTTGAAGTTAAAATGATATTTAAATAAAATTAATTTATAATTCAGCTGTTAGGAATGTCTCTTTGAGGGATTAACTTTTCATACATTAGCAAAATAGAATGCAAAGAACTAGTTGTTCTAAACTAAGCATTAGGCGATTGATATTGTCCAGTAAGTGGTACTATATTCTTGGGGGGATGGACACCCCCACACCTCCACACTAAAGAAAAAAGACAAGACATTTTCCTTAGCAAACAATATTAGCAATAGCACTACTTTTTCTTTCATATATAGTTTCTACTGCATTAATGTTTGAGATTTCCTATAATATAGGTAAGAATAAGATACTGTGTTAGGTAAGGCAAATAAAATGCACGTTTAGTATTATGTCAGGATCAAAAAAAGGTTGCATTCTACTGCTCTGAAAACTGGTGCTTTCTTAACTATATGGCATAACGGATGCTTGTTTTCTTTTCTTTTTTAAAGTCAAATTATTATATGTCACCATTACTTGTCCTTCTTTGTTAATTTTAGAAAAGCAATTGATCCAAAAATTTCTCACCTATAGTTTAGGGTCACTGAGAACAAAGCTTGTTTGTTTTTATTTGAAATGTTTAGTGGAAAAGAGTTTTCTTCATGTCACAAAACAGCCATAATAAATTAACATGAATTGGCAGGCTTCTTTCAGGAAATGCTATGTCAGTAGAGCAAAGTAATAAGCATATATTTTACATTTATTGCAGGCTCTGGGAAATAACAGAAATTGTGTTAGCTAAGTTACAAAATGATGTGCTCTCTGGAGATTGCCTGAAACAATTTAATGAACTTTTGAGATTTCTGAGTATCATTCTGCCAGTGGGCCAGGTGTTTTTCATCCCTGTCCCAAAGTACAATATGTCATTGTCAGCCTCATCAGTGCCACTGTGTCTCTTGTGCAGCACCTGCAGTATTTATAAATAAAGATCGAGTCAAGCTTCTTCTAGAAAATGCTAATGTACACTGACCTTGCACTTAGGAATGGAATTAACCCATATCATACTGGGGGCTGACAGTATGGAGGATGCTACTATCCTTTGGTTGAATCTAGACTTAGTAACTTCACTAAATATTTACCACAGAGCAAGTATTACTTTGCCAAAACTGCTCTTACATCACCCAGCCAACTCCCCTAATCAGAAAACAGCTACCTGTATAACCTACCTGACTCAGAACTAGAAGATTCAGAGCCTCCATGAAGTCATTATTGTTAGTTTATTTACTTGTAAAGGCTATCAATTACCTCCATGATAGGTAGGGTCATTGCACACACCATGCCTGGACACTCAGCCATTATCAGTGCCAACAGTCAGCATTACACAAAAGAATTGTGCTGAATTCAGACCGTTTGAATGTGTTTTCATTGAATGATTTTACAACTGGCCCCACTGGTTCTGATCTTCAGCATGTGCCTGAAAGAAGGCTGAAATTTATATCTCAGTCTCTTTCAAATAAGATTTAATTATCATACCATTCTGGGTATAAATACAAATACAATACAAGGAACTTTACATGGTAATAAAATCAGGTCCTTCACAGCATTTTATCTGAAGTCTTAGCCCACCAACTGCTACACGTTGAAATGATATTACAGTCCATACAAATTACAATAATCACATTTTTCTGCAGGCCCATGTCCAAGAGCTGTCTACTGCTGTTCTACTGCATGGTTACAGTGAGCAGTGGTGGATTCTAGCCTTCATGATGCATTCCTCTGTTATTTCTTCCTCTGCTACAAATGACTCCAGATATGATTTTGAGTGAAAGTATCTTTTCTGAGGAATTAGATGATTCATTTAATACTGCCGGTGGACTAAAATATGAAACTGGGGCAGACATGATCAACTTTCCTTGTCTCTGGCTTTACTAGGGGCAAGTCCTACCTGACCAATCTAGTGGCTTTCTACAATGGAGTAACTGCTTCAGTAGACAACAGAAGAGCTATGGGTATCATCTATCTAGATTTCTGCAAGGCCTTTGACATGGTCCCCCACAACATCCTTCTCTCTAAGTTGAAAAGGTATGGATTTGATGGGTGGACTGTTCAGTGAATAAGGAATTAGATGGATGGTTGCATACAGAGGGTGGTGGTCAAGGGATCCAAGTCCAGATGGAAGATGGTGACAACCGGACTTTCTCAAGGGTCTGTGCTGGGACCGATGCTGTTTAATATCTTCATTAATGATATTGACAGTGGGATTGAGCGCACTCTCAGCATGTTTGCTATATGACACCAAGTTGAGTGGTGAAGTTGATGTGCTGGAGGGACATGATGCCATCCAGAGGGACCTGGACAAGCTGGAGAAGTGAGCCCAGGTGAACTTCATGACGTTCAACAAAGCCAAGTGCAGGGTCCTGCACCTGGACTGGAACAATCCCTGTTATCCATACAGGTTAGGAGATGGTGTGCTTGAAAGCAGCCCTGAGGAAAAGGACTTGGGAGTACTCATGGATGAGAAGCTGGACATGACCCACCAATGTGCACCTTCAGCCTAGAGGGCCAACTGCATCCTGGGCTGCATCAAAAGAAGTGTGGCCAGCAGATTGAGATAGGTGATTCTGCCCCTCTGCAGGACATGGACCTGTGAGAACATGTCCAGAGGAGGACCATGAATTTGATCAAAGGGCTGGACCACCTCTCCTATGAAGACAGGCTGTGAGAGTTGGGCTTGTTCAGCTTGGAGAAGAGAAGGCTCGGGGGGTATCTTATAGTGGTCTGCCAGTACCTGAAAGGTTCCTGAAAGAAAGCTGGGAAAGAACTGCTCATGAGGGCGTGTAGCACTAGGACGAGGGGTAATGGTTTTGAACTAGAAAACAGGAGGTTTAGGTTGGATATTAGGAAAAAATTCTTTAGTATGAGGGTGGTACATCATTGGAACAGGATGCCAAGAGATGTAGTGGAGGCCCCATCCCTGAAGATGGGGCTTGATGGGCCTCTGAGTGACCTGATCTAGTGAAGATGTCCCTGCTGACTGCAGGGGGCTGAGACCAATGGGATGAAGTTTAACAAGGCCAAGTGTAGAGTGCTGCACATGGGACATAACAACCCCATGCAGCGCTACAGGCTTGGGGGAGACTGGCTGGAGAGCTGCCAGGCAGAGAAGGACCTGGGGGTGTTGGTTGACTGCAGACTGAATATGAGTCAGCAGTGTGCTCAGGTGGCCAGGAAAGCCAATGGCATCTTGGCTTGTATCAAAAACAGTTGGCCAGTAGGTCTAGGGAGGTGATTGTGCCCCTGTACTCGGCATTGGTGAGGCCACACCTTGAGTGCTGTGTCCAGTTCTGGGCTCCTCACCACAAGAAGGACATGGAGGTCCTGGAGCGAGTCCAGAGAAGGGCAACCAGGCTGGTGAAGGGGCTGGAGGGAAAATCTTATGAGGAGCGGCTGAGGGAGCTGGGACTGTTTAGCCTGGAGAAGAGGAGACTGAGGGGAGACCTTATCACCACCTACAACTATCTGAAGGGAGGTTATAGAGAGATAGGTGATGGTCTCTTCAGCCAGGTGGCAGGACAAGGGGGAATGGCATGAAGCTGTGCCAGGGCAGGTTTAGATTGGATGTTAGAAAAAAATTTTTTACTGAAAGAGTTGTCAGGGCCTGGAACAGGCTGCCCAGGGAGGTGGTTGAGTCACCTTCCCTGGGTGTGTTCAAAAAAAGGGTAGATGAAGTACTTAGGGATATGGTTTAACTTAGGACAGGAATGGTTGGACTTGATGATCTTCAGAGGTCTTTTCCAACCTTCTGTGATTCTGTGATTCTGTGAATTGGATGAACTTTAAATGTCCCTTCTAACCTAACACATTCTATGATTCTATGATTCTATGATAATTCCTATTCTGAAGAACCAGAATCACGAAAACTTTCTAGTAAGCAGTGTGATACTTCCTGTTTTTCAGGAAACTAACAGGGCAGATATGTGTTTTGAGAGCCATATATGGAGATCAATAAGCCTAAATTTCCATTAAAACTTTGCTTTTTTTAAAAAAAAGAACCTAAAACCCCCTACTATCAGCTTAGGTCTTAGTGCCTTGAATATTTATTGAGTTACACAAAACTTAGCAGATCACATCAAAGAGTCTGGCCAATGCTATCTACAACTAAGCTCCACTTGCTTTGGTAGAAAGCTATTTCCAGTGTTATTGGTCTTTATTACCAGTAATGGAATATTGTTTGCAACTAATCATTCACTTCACTTTGCACTGTCAGATGTAGCAAAGTATAGGAAAAGTTGATACAAAGGAAATGAACTATCAGCATCACTTTATATTAAAGTACTCGAGATTCCCATCAGAAAATAGAAAATGAGATCCTAGATTTTTGCTTCACTGATACATATTAATGAGATTTATGCACATAATGAATACTGATAAAAATCCAGGAGGATTCAATCTAAGATATAACTGAGAAAAAGAAATTTTAGAAGGGAAACTATGTTGAAAACACCCTTTCTAGCCAGAAGGGTAGAAAGCAGACTGCCCCATTTCCATGTTGGAAATAGCTGAAAACAGATTCACGGGTGCTTCACATACCATGCTGCAGGCCAGACACTGGGGAATATAAAAAATACAAATGGCCATTTTCTACAGGTGACACAGGAAAAGTCTTGGTTTTGTAGCCTGCGTGAGATCTCATGGAACACAAATTTGGGAGTGGTGGAGGGAGAGCAAGGTATGCTTGGGAAGATGTAAGATGTTCATTCATAGATTTCTTGTGACTTATACAGACAATTCTGAACATCTTGTCATATCTGCATAGCAAAACTACTTGTGCTTTTAAATGATGAGATAGCATGTTAAATGTGGAACTTACAACATGACTGTATAGAAATAGAGAGAGAGATGAGGTAGCTAGGAATAAATTCCCATGTTAGAAGAAACTGCAATAATACAAAGCTGCCAGACTGTCATGTGAAATATGAAAGGATTTCTTAAATGAAGATGATTTAATTATTTTGGAGGGGGGGTTTGTTTGAAAACTGCTGTGTATTTAATGAAATTATTTTCATTGGAATAAAATGAAATTACTATATGCATATTACAATAATGTGTTAAAAAAGACACACTTTTGGCTCCATCTCAGCTCAGAGGGGACATGGAGGAGTCAAACTTGACTGTAAAAATGGCTTACACAGAACAGTCCTGCTCTGTGAGAGAGAAGGGCCCAAAATATTGTAACCTTACTATCAAATATTTTATTATTTACCTATTCATAAACAATGTCCTTACTTGTTTATTGACACTCTGGCAAGCAGTTTTATTCTGATACAAGAGGAATAGCTTTGCCTTTTGCTTGATTAGTCTAAAACCCCCTTTTTATTTTTTGGTGGTTTTTTCATCTCTGGGTACTAGCTAAACTGTGTAAGAGAATATGGTGAAAATGTGCCATATAATCATGAATGTTTTCTAGTTTAAATAAATTTGTTAGAGTTGAAATGGAGAGTCCTTTAAAGCTGGGCTATTCTGAGTTTAAATTTGGGATGGGGTAAAAATGCACCTTTAGTAAAGTAAGTTTTCTTTTGCCTGAAGACTTGTTGCAATAGAAGTTAATTTCAAAACTACCTACATGATGCTTAGTAGCACTTTTTTAAGTGAAAGACTGTTTACTGTAATCATCCAATCACCTTTCATAGATCTGCTGTGTTGACATCCTTACTACCATATACGAACAAGAAGATTATGCTTTTTGACATCATAACCTGAGATCTCACTTGAAGAACATGCAAGGACCAGGACATCAGAAAGTTTGCTTTACTGGCATAAGATGGTATTGCCTGCAATTTATTTTGGGGATGCTGCATATATAAGGTAAGGTTCAATTATTTATAGGTTCACAAACAGTACGAACAGGGTTCATAATGCAGTTTAAGTACAGAGCCTTCCCATCTGCTGAAAACAAAGCATGTGCTGTTCAATTTTGTATTTTAGAGATTCTTCATAAAATCTCTTCTAAGATTACAGAAAATGGTAAAGAGCAAAGCAGCAAGAGCAATACAAAACAGAGAAAGAGGAAAATGTCAAAAGTCTTGAGATGGCAGCTTAAATCTCTAAAAGGTATTTCCTGTTCTAGAAGAGCAGAAGCATAGCATGCAATGTAATTACGATTATTAGAACCAGACTTTATAAATATCTTAAGTATGGGATACAGGGGGAAATGGCCAGCCCCTTTTCAGTGGTCTGTGGGGACAGGACAAGGGGCAATGGCTGTAAACTGGAGCACAGGAAGTTCCGCACCAACATGCAGAAGAACTTTTACACAGTGAGGGTGACAGAGCCCTGGGACAGGCTGCCCAGGGAGGTGGTGGAGTCTCCTTCTCTGGAGATATTCAAGACTCGTCTGGACGCCTATCTGTGCAATATGTGCTAGGGAGCTGCTTTAGCAGGGGGTTGGACCTGATGATCTTCAAAGTCTCTTCCCACCCCTATGATTCTATGACTCTTTTGCCTCTGGAAAACATCTGGCTATGTTTTGATGTTTTTTCCTCTGCAATGAAAATGACCCTATTACCTAGCTGTTGGCCTTGGAAACCTTCCCTGGAAATCAGGTGTCTCAAAGAGAATTATCACTTTTCAAAACTGTGGTGAGATAAGTTTTGCCCTAGATTTATTAAAAAGCACAGAGAAAAGATGAAAAGGGGACACAGGAATCAAAATGGAAATGAAAAAATGCAGCTACACAAGGAAGCAGCAACATAGTCACATCTGAAATTTTACTTTGGTTTAGCTGGCTGCTTTCCTTGGAATGTCCTTTTTGATCAAGAATCACCCTAATGATGTGGTGATATCATACAGGTAAATATACTTCTAAGTGTGAGTATGTTATAGTCAATGAAATGAAAAGGTTGCAATTCACATATCAAGTAGAAAAAATCAGTGAAAACAGATTCTTGATAATCCTTCATTACAGACACTGTAAGTTACTTTAAAATACAGAAAGACACTGATATAACCATTTTATACCCTCTCAAGAAACCCTGAAAAGTAGTTAACAGCAATAATTTTCATATAACTGATACATATTAATGTGATTTTTTGTCTTTATTTTATGCTGCCTTTGAATAACACTTTCCCATCATCTTTACTGGTAAAGGCTATTGTTGGAAAATTGCTGTCTTGTAAAATTTTTTAAAAAAGTATAATATTCAGAAGGAATGAAATCTTAGGCTATCTGAAGTGACAGACAACACTATAATTGATTTAACAGAACCGGAAGTTTTCCAGAGTGATCTAACCTAATCCTGAAAACCTGCCATATGCCACAAAACCCATTTTTCTTTTCACAGCATAGATGGCACTTTCAGCAGTCAGAACCTGTACATTCAGATTCAAGGTATAATTCATATACCTGCTTTTGCATATTTGTGGAAATAAAAATTTGGGCAGAAAGGACTTGTTTCTGTGAGATAATTTCATCATTTTTATCATCAAGAAATATCTAGCTTTTCAGACACATAGACATAATCCACAGAGGGCACCTTCTATTAGGTACCTAAGAGCTGAAGCACTGTTTATGGGTCAACTTTTGTGGGTCATCTTTCAGGAAAAATAAGTGGTTGAGCAAGAATTGGCATGTTAATATTTCCCTTGCAAAGTGAGGACACTCTTTATGTAGGATAGCTTGCAAGAGCACTTTTACTTAAGTTTGCTTATCTGCAAGTTAAGTGCCAAGCCTTAGCCACTTACCTTGTTACCTCTCCAGTCAATGAGGGAGAGACTTGCAGTGGCTAAGTTGGTCAACTGCAAGACATAATTGTAGCACTACCAGGGAAAAAAGATTCATCAACGTGAATCTCACTATGGAGATGTCTGTTTCTCTGGATACCTACATTTTAGATGGCTAGCATTAAATAAGGAAAGGCCACTGGTGCTAAAAAAAAAAAAAAGGGCCAGTGGGGCATATTATCTGAAGAGTTGGGACGGATGTTAGCAAGGACATAATGGCCCAAGACAATGCTAAGGTCTCTCCTGTAAATTGATGGGAAAGCTGTATAGCTGAGCATTGAACTACATGAGAATAAATAGATGTGCAGGCAGCTTGCTGATCTAAAAACCTGTTTTGGCACCTTGATCCACATATTCCACACAAATAGGTTGCTTACGGAAGGATGTTGACCAAAGAGCTTTGTGAATGTTGGTTCATTTCGGTAGTTGAACTGAAAAATAAAATAGAACTGATAACGGAAAGTCAAAGAGAAATGTTCAGACCTCTTTAGTAAGTCAAAGAATTTAATTTCAACTTAGACCAACTTTAATTTTTTTAAACCAAATGATGCTTTGTTTTACTTTCAAGGCTTAAGCTGCCTTTAAATAGTCAAACTTATAAGGCCAGGGTTCACAAGATCAAGGAGTAGAGGATGTTTCCCTTATATTGTAAAGTTATGTTTTTCACCTCAGGAGGAAAAAACCCAACCTTCCTGTTTATCCTGTCTCTGATTCATTTAGTGGGCTTCAACCTGGATCTCAGGCTTTGGCAGTACGTTTTCTAATTCACTACGTCAGTGAGCTCAGGCTCTCAGGCTTCTATTTGATGTTCTTTGTTTGGCATAAAGATTTATTTGTAACTAAATCTTAGGGTAGTATTTACAATGCCTTCTCCAAATGATGACATAACCACTGATCTGTAAACTTTTTTCTATTCTGATTAATGCTGTATAGTATATGTATACGATAGTATACTATAGTATACGTATATAGTATACGTATACTATAGTATAGAGGTTAGGGCAATCATCTAAAAAAGAGACCGCAGCTCCAAATTCAAATCCATAATCTAAATCAGGAGGCAGCCTTGTTCAGTGAATGAGTTCAATTCTTTCACTTCATTGAGAAGTGTGCTGCACTATGTAACTGCCTCAACTTGTTTTTCTTAGCTTTAAAACCCTTTTGTTCTGTCTGGAGGGAAAGAAAAAAAAAAAGAGAATACTTTCAAGAATATTGTAAAGAATTTTGTGACCTTTTAGATACTCATGTTGGTTCTGTGTGTGTTTGTGACAGTAAGGTCAACACCTTTCACTGCATTCAAACTGGTTTTGCTGATATTTTTATCTACTTGAAATCACCTTTCTTTTTTGCAGAGAAAATGCAGAGTTTTCTTTGGTGGGTCTCAATGGTCAGCATTTCCCAAAAGGAGGGTCTTGGGGGTGCCCACAGAGAAAACATCTTACAGAATAACAAGCTGCTAGCATCCATCAGGAAGCCTGGTATTTTACATTTGTATAAATAACTATGTATGTATATGTGCCTAAGGCTGAATATTAGAGGGTTCCATTCACAGGCATCAAAAAGGGAGCAGAAATGCAAGTAGATCTATAACAAGATCAAAAAACAGCTGAACTTCATTGAGCCTGCTTGTGCAAAATATTACCCTAGTTCAAACCTATAATGTTCTATAATCTTCTTTTAAAAGAAGATAAATGGTTTATCTTCATTTAGAAAGAAACACTTTTGTATTGTGTGTTAAAATAGGCAATATAGCATATAAATAAATAACAAACATACAGATATTAAACACCAATTATATAAAGTGTTTTGCCAACAGAACAGATCTAGATAAAAGTATATAATAATAAAGAAACCATCTATATTTCACAGGTCAATCCTTCAATAAACTCTGTTCAAGTGTGCCCATATAACCCTTAGTGTGATGAACCAGTCCTAAATGACATAGACAACAGTAAGGTGCTTACTTGATTAACATCGACATGAGAGCAGATGTCACACTCCTTTCTCTCCTGCTTGTAAATTCATGTTACTTTTTATGACTTTGAACAAACAAAAATTAAAGGACTTGCATAGAGAATTTTACTGCTCTATTATTCACACACATCAGATTGCCTTATAATTTCATGCTGACAGCTTTAGAGAAATCTTTGTTGGTTAATTTCAATGTAATCCTTTCAGGTAGTGGACATCCAACCAGCATTTCTGAAGGTAATTAGTGAATCAAATAAAATGCTAATGGAAACAGGTAATTACTTGAGAGCCTGTGGGTAATAGTAGGAGGTAATTATTTCAATATCTGCATGCTCTTACTCAAATTGCAGATGGATTGCCACAGCCTTGCTTTAGGAAAGCCTGCAGTGTCACTACTTTATTTTTAAAAGGATGCAAGAGAATCCTTTCTTAAGTAAGGGTGCATTTCACACCATAAAAGGAAGCACAATCACATAAACACTTTAATTTGATAAGATAATCTGTAATTCTGACAGGCCAAAGTAGTGCAGTGTAAGGAAAATTCAGCGCTCCTTAAAAGCAGATTTTTATTCTGTACAAAGTTGATTAGAAAAATAAGATTCATTAAAACATGGATGGAAAACATCTGGTTATATTGCAGATGGTAATTCAGCTATCAACACATCCAACTGTTAAATGAATGGACTGATTTAATACAAAAAGTATGGCTTTCCCTCCTCTATGGCTCATTCATTTTCAGATTGTTGAAATATTTTTTTTCATATTAAACTGAGCTCTTCAACAATTCAAAATGATTAAAATCCTCCATCTCCCCCTCGCCTCTGGCATACACCTTCTCTATTCTTTGTTTTAGGAGCAATGCTAAAACAAAGAAAAATGATTCATCCTTAATGCAGAAAAGTGGAAAATTTGTGTGTCCTTTCCAGGCATTATAACATGCTGGGCCAAACTTTTGGCTGCAGTAACACTGATTTCTTGGGAGCTGAACTGACTGTATCTGGTTTCTCCTATACAGTGGAGAAGATCCTCCTGATTTACTTCCTAAATTCCTAGAATAATTTCATAACAGAAGTATTGCAGTAACGATCTCTTTAGATACTGTTGTCAGAAACAGTTTCCTATAATGATTGTAGAGAATCCCACCCTTTAAAACAATAATGAGGCTCCTCACACAGTGCCTTTCGTGATCTTGGAGGCTAGCATGAACTGTCATTATACATGGACCAGAAGGCGTTTCTTGGCTCTTGACTATTCATTTCAGAAGGTTACATTCTGCCTTGCATTATACTTGTGCAACATCATTGCAGTCAAAAGGGTTGTGAAACTGAGACCTGCAGATAGAATTTCAGATGGTTTTGCCCTGAATTTATATTGCTCAATTGCTGTGCCCCAATTTCCTTGTTTTTTTGAGGTCGCTAAATGTCTATATGTGCTACAAAGAAGGTCCTTCTAAATGCTTAAAATGGAACAGTTTTTATTCTTTAATGAGCGTAGCAGTTATATGTCTGATCCTGAAGTTATTAAGAAGTAAAACTTTCAGTCTTGGAGGATCAGGGACAACCTCAGAGAGATACTGGTATTGGGTGAGTGCATGGCAGGTAGTTTGGGCTTGGCCCAAAACCTAAGAAGGGTGGAGAAGATGTTAGCTTAAGCATACATTCCTTTAGTAGGGAGAGGATGTTAGGACCTTAAGAAAGGACTCCTTTGAGACATCTACTAGGCATTAGCTAACAGACCTAGATGTATTTTAAATAGAACAGTAGCTCTAGCTACTGTTTATTACTATCAAATTTATGAGACCTGAATAATATCATTAATTTATTGACTGATGTTAATCTGGATGATTGAGGATCACAGGCAAGGAAGATCATAAGCAATATAAGGAATTTAGAGTCTAATAGAATATCAACAGGAACTGATCAACAACAGATCCGTCTCATGGAGCTGAGAAAGTGATTGGTAGAGTGAGAAATTATGTAAGTCAAGCTTTTTATACATTACGACAGAAGTTAAAACATGTCATAAAGTATGCATATAGAAATACAATAAAGTATAAATACAAAAATATATGTCAAAAACTATAATGAAATAGTTTCTTGGTCACATTGACAAAAAAAAGGAAGAAACAACCAAAGGGAAAGCTATTGTGAAATAGGATCAAAATTAAATATAATTAAATATGGAATTTTCTATATTCAGTGAGTGAGTTTCAGTGCAGTTGACGTTCTTGGTTAGGATGAGAATATCATTTGACTCATATAAGCAAGTGCTGCTGTTGTTTTGGTGAGTACAGGAAGCTTCCCACCCATACCAGTAACATTGCAAGAACTAACCCTTTGGCTTCACCTCATGAGTGCCTGATACTCATGCTAACTTTGAGTACACACATGATGTCCTCAACTGTACTTCCTGATGGCTTGAAAATGTATGTTAAGTAGTGAAGTTCACATATCCAGATGTATAACCACAATAAATCATAGCAGAGAAATGACAATATCTTTTATGAAAGTTGCATGGTTTATACAGCATAAAAGTCCAGTAGAATGAATATGATGCTACTTGAATATGAATGATTTATGTTGTGTTAGCATAGCAATATCTATTATATCTAAAAAAGTCTTCAAAGTTTTAAAAATATCTCCTCTGAAAGTGGGTGCCAAAAGAATCTAGTGAAATAATTTCCATTAATCTATTGATCGGATTTCTCAACAACATGTATTTCATTATTTTTCCTTTGAAGTCTTCAGCAAACAAGTTTGTCAATGAAAAATGCCTATGTCTCATTTAGGGAAAAGAAGGTCTGACGCACAAACTATTCTCAGGCTAAATCAGAAACCTAGCATGTTAAAGGTTTTGACTATATTTCTGGAAGTGTCTGGTATAAGATTCTGTAGAATTCACTTATATAGAGAGATCCAGAAACAGCATCCACTTCTGCTTACATCAGGCTGAGTCTGAAACTTGTAAAATACAACCCAAGACTCCAGTTCAGGAATGCTTCCCTATTAATCAATGGACTAGAAAATGGTCATTGCTTTTAGCACACGTTCATCTCCAAGCAAAAAAACCCCAAAGAACAAATTTGGGAGCAATTATAGAACTGGATAGTTCATCCCTAAAGCAGTTCAGAAACTCTTTTTCAGAACAAGGTTAGGTAGGTGAACTTTGGAACAGAGTTACACAGTTGGTGCAAGTGTGCTTAAGTCAATGAATCTTTCAGGTTGAAAACAGTCATTCCTCTATTGAAGTCTGCTCACATTCACAATACACTTCTTTGGAACATAGTGTTTAAAAATAATTTCCCTTGAAATGATCAAGTGATTTGACAAGACAAACGTTTTGACCAGAAATTTTACTAGCATGTTTCAGAGTGAGGATCAATGAGTAGGCACTGCTTGAGAAGTCAATCAACATTTAGATCGTGAAGTCTGACAAAATTATTATTGTATTACTGCGTAGGTATATGTTTCCGGTTATAGTAAAAAGGGGGGCAGATCATTATGAAATTAATAGATTCTAGGGGAGGGGGTTCTGAATTATTTATGTGGTTTCATCCATTCATACAGAAAATGTTTAATAATTTTCTGTTACTTTAGGAGATATTATTTTAATATTTTACAAGTTGGCAATTTTTGTGTAAATATTTTTAAAAGTAAATTCATAGCAGTAAAACAAAATTTTACAAAGCTTTTCTAATAATTTGTGTTACTAATGCAGCTAGACCACAGTAGTAACAGAAGGAATCAAAAAAGGACATTTTGAGAAAAAACTAAGTCATAAGTGAAGAATGCAAAATAAAGAGATCTGCAATAAATACTAAAATTTAAAAGGGCACACTGATGGGTCCTAATGTTACTTTTTTTAATTGAGGTGACAATGAAATAGTAGGGTTCAACTCACTCAACTTCACCTATATATAGTACAGACATCTGAGCTGGGCATCCTGATACCTTCTGCAGACAGTAGACAGAGTGAGAAATTCTCTGGCACATAGCTGATCTCATCTGCAATATCAATGTGGTGTAAGGGAGGTGAGATGCGCTCTGCAAGTGCCAGTTCTCTCCAGTTCTCTCACTAGGCATATAGGTGGTCTCTATGCTTAGTTCAGATGCAGGTATCTCCACTGTAGAGTCTACATTTTGTATGTGTACATGAAGTATACTACAGGTTCTTTTTCAACAGAAATAAATAAAGGAAATAATGTTTGCAAAGAGCTGTGCTTGGTGGGAAAGCACAGACTATTCCATGTGAGCATTTCATGGAAAACAGATTGACATTAATATTTGATTTTTATTTCACCTGTGTGGCTCCACTGCAACTTCATAAAACTTCTTTGACTAGATCTTGATTTATTACTAGGCAGATAAGATTATAGTATAGCGTTAAGCATGAGGAAAATAACATACTCATTCAAGTTTGGAAGTTTATTATATTAATTATATCTGGACTTAAGTGATTTTTTTCAACTGACTCTTTAAAATAATGCAAAAGTAATTTGTTCAAATGTGGAGAGAACAATAAAATCAGCTTTTTTTCACATAATTCTTTAATTTGAAACACCCTTGATTTATTATTGTTTTCTAATATGGTTTTAAAATTGCCCACTTTTAAATCCCTCACACATTACCCAGCTTATCTCACCTGAATAAATCTGCAACAAAGACTGTTGAAATCAGTGGAGAAATTCCACTGAGTTGAATAGACACAACTGAAGGGAGCATAAGTAATTTCATAACCAGCGATACCAACTTTCAAAAGCTTCTATCACTAAATCAAAGCCAGTTTGTTTATGCTCGGGAAAAAATGCATATCTCTATAGTACTCTGATCAGCTTTGCATTTCAAGTCCATTCTATTCCTTTTGAAAATTGTTCTGAAATGTGGCCATAACTGAGAAAATTTTTGTTTTTATTTTCTTTTATTCAAATTAATTTTAAAAAAAGCTATTTCCCCATGCTTTAAAATCGTACTTTGTTATAAATTGGCACAGAGGAAATTAATTATTTGAGATGTATTGTCTAACAACATAGTATGGAAAAAACCACTTTATACATACTAATGGTATAAAAATTTAATTACAAAACCAGACATGACAAACTGTAAATGCTGTATAATGTTACAATGAATATACACTACAGAATATACACTACAGTATATGAAATACTGGCAGATCATTGGACAGATGAAATGAAAATAGCAAACACTGTAATTTGCTGTTTTCTGACAAAATGATAAGAGGAAACATATAGTTTCTACCTCCACAATCTCATGGCCTGAAAGTCCTCAAAGAGAAACCTGATGGGAAAGTAGTGGAATAAATAAAGGAAAAAAAATTTCAATCCAAAAGAAAATAATATCAGGGACTTCAGTCAGGAACATTTTATTGGAGCTCCTATTCCTTTTTTCTGGAAGACAATAGAAAGTAATGTAATTAATTTTTCATATTTGTGAATAATATTTTACATCTCAAAATAGTGTCGTGCAAAAAGACCTAACCATGCGTGAACTACCCTACCAAGCATGAACATACATCTCCCCTGCACTGGTCATCCCTGTATTCCCATCTCTTGGGAACAAGCATGAGGAAAGAGACTGCACTCAGTGTTTAGTGTTAAGTGGTGTGACACCTATCTCTACAGCTTATTTCTGTAGGCAAAGTGCAGATGGAAAAGAGTGAAACATAATGGTGCTTTGTCCTGTGGGGAGATCTGTCTCACCAGAGCTGAATTGTAGTCCAGCACAAGATCTATTTCCTCTGTTGTGAATTTGCCCATGAGGAATAGAAGGGGAAGTCAAGAGACAGTTTGGGTGGGTAGGTAAATGAATCATTCCACTATTAGCAAAATTAAAAACCAAAAAAAGTATTATTTGTAAAAAAGGCTGTAGCCTATATATAGACCAGATTTACTGGTTAAAAAACCAAAAAAATGTTTTTAAAGGTAAAATTAACCTGACTATACATTCTTGTAAAACAGCATTATTTTGCAGGACATTTTAAAAAATGTTGGAAATAAAATTATTGAATCCTCCAGGTGAAAATCAGCCAGCAGGACTCTCTTGATTCTGCTACATATTGATTTTTCTTGTCTAATGTACCAAAAATTGATCATCACAATGAAAATCTGGATGTAAGAATTGCAGCTGTGCTGAGAAGAACCAAACTTGAGGGCACATTGCTTGAGAGAAATAAAAGGTCACCTGAAGCTGTTCAGCATGTCCCTGGGAATGGACAACCTGACAAACAAAAAATTACAAGCAAAAAAAGCATGGAAAGTCCTAGAGCAGTCCAAGGTAGACCTGAAAGTGCAAGGCAAGAGCTTTCATTGATCTCACAGAATCACGGAATCACAGAATCACAGAATTACAGAATGGTAGGAGTTGGAAGGGACCTCTGAAGATCATCTAGTCCAATCCCCCGGCTAAAGCAGGATTGCCTAGAGCACGTTGCACAGGGCTGTATTGACAGTTCTTGAATATCTCCAGAGAAGGAGACTCCAAACCCTCTCTGGGCACCCTGTCCCAGTGCTCTGTCACCCTCAAGGTTAAGTTTTTTGTCATGTTCAGACAGAAATTCCTGTGTTCCAGTATTAACTGTACATTTATCTTGTAACTGCAAGGTCATAACAGCCATTTCATACGACCATTTTTTAACCTTGCTATTTGCCCTTTGGATAGTTCAGCATATATTTACAAAATTTATTTTCTCTTGCTCAGATGATGAGCTTAGGAGACAGAGAAGAGAATCTGGAACATGATATAAATAAATAAATTATATAAATACAAGATCCTAAATGTGTCAGTCTTCCTCTTGTAAACATTTACTTTCTCTATCTAGTAGTATTCTCTGTTCAACGCCCTCAGGTGGAGACTGTCCACCTGCAATTTCTGCCCCATAGAATTGGCAGGACATATTTCCTGCCACAACAACAGGCACAGATGCAGAGCTATGAGTACTGAGTTTGATATTCATAGAAGAGCAAAACCTCATCAGCCCTGAAATACTGAGCGGGAGTACTGAGAGACAGAGAAAACAATTAGGTCTGCTGAAGCTAAAACACACTTGAGTCATATTATTTCTCCTGCTGTAAATGTTATTAGTAGGTATTGATTCATTTCACCAGTAACCACGCAGCAAATCAAAGCCTTTAAAACCTTCTGCTTGGGTGGGAAGTTTGGTATATACTCATCTGTGCAGGGATTGTAAATGGACCTGATTTGTTATATCGTTGTAATTACATTAAAATGTCATGAAAATTAAATATTCTGGAAAATCCAGAAATATTTCCATACATAGTGTGAACAGCTTATTAGAAACACTGGGTTTTATAGGGAATAGTATGGATATAAACAATTACCGAATATTAATCCATCTTAAAATTTTCTTGTTACTGCAATCAAAAGCATGGGAAATTTCTTGGTGATTAAAGAGTGAATACCTCTGAGGAGTAGTCCTTTCAAACCTCAGATGGACCTATTATAGTGAACAGAAATATTTCCAAAGCAAGGAAGTAGGTGTGACTGAGAAGAACACAAGCAAGCCAGGGGCAATTTAGGCCTTATCTTTGATCCTTTCTCCAGGCTCCTATTCACAGTTGCGTTATGCCTTATGTTCATGATGTATAATATGTGCCTTATGTGAATTTCGCTTCTGCTGTAACAGGAACTACACCATAGGCAGTGCACAGGGGTGACTCCACCATAAGGAACGTAAAAGTATCCATGGTGGCTATGGTGCCCTGGCACAGAACCTGCCTACTGGTGGGATGTGGTCAGATAAACAGGTAAGCTACCTAATTCAAAATATCTCCTGGCACTCAATCTAGCTCCAGGTATTGCAAGGTTGTCTATGACAAAAGCATCACTTGAAACTGGTTTGTGTATATGAGATACGCGAATGTTCCGTATTACATATTGACAAGCTTGAACTGTAACTTGCACATATTCTCTATATAGACAAGTATGAATAGTGTATGCTGGATTTTAGGTGTTGGATAGACAAGTCCTATTATTATTGCGCAGCCGCAACACATTTGTGTTGGACTCTTTTGCTGGACTTCCTGAATACAGAAACTGATCCAGAATTAAACAGATCTCATGTCCAAGATGGCCACAGCTGCTGAAGTTTGAAGTGGCAGACTGCAAAGGAAAATGCAGGGGTATTCTTTGTTTACGTATTTCTAGGTCTTACAGAAAATACAACAGAACAAATGTTTCCTTCCTTGATTAAATGCACAATTAATACCAGTTTATTAGCCAGAATCATACATGTAAAGGTTGTATCAAAGCTATTTTAATTTTTTTTTTGATTGAATTAGAATGTTTTGAATGGGTTTCTTTGTCTTCGTGGTCCAAAAGGATCTTTAAAAAAGCACCATTTGAAATGAATGTTTTGAAGGATTTTTTTCCTTACCTTCTCTTTTTATCTACCTATCATTTTCTTCAACACTTATTTTATTTTCACAGTGTCTGCATCTTGCCCTTCCATCTAATTTTCCACTGCTGTGAAGTATTTTGGAAAAAGAGGTGGGTTTTTTTTATTTTTTTTATTTTCTGACACAAGGACTAGGAAAAAAAATTGCCTGATGGAACTATTACCTTCAAGTACTTTGCCAATCTGATGATAATGAAAGTTATTTCCTCCTGTAGTTAAAAATACACTTTTCAAAGTAATCATTTCACTCCTCCATCCACTTCTGATGACTCATTGCCCCAAGGCAGGGATCCACAGCACTGTTTGTGAAGTTCACAACCAAAGCAATATTAAAAATATAACATTCTGTAAATCAGTGTTTTCTTTAGTGTGAAAAACAATTAAATTCAAATGGAGGTGTAAATCTGCAACTAAAACAAAATATATGCAAAGACCAACATGCTAAATAACAGCTTTAGCCACTTGATTACTGAATTTTGAAGATGTTGAAAACAACCTGGCATAGCAAATAAGGCAAAATAGAAAGGGAAAATCGGTGCTTTGATAAGCACTTGAATGCCTCACTTAGGCTGATAGTAGCTTTGCAACTCCCACTTAGCCTACTCCTTATTCTAAGTTCTTATTCCATCCATATAGTTAGGATATTTCTACCATATTTATCCTCTCTGCAGGAATCTGAATTTCTGGTTAATCTTCTCAACCTCTCTTAAATTGTTCAGTGGGTCTCAAAAGAGTTATTAATGGATTAAGCCTGTTGCCCTCTAAAGACACATATTTGATGGAGTTCTGAAAGAATACTGACCATCCCATCCCACACTGTAGAAATGTAGCGCTTTCCCAGTGACAAACATCCCTAACATCAAGGCAGAAGCACTCCAGGTTCACAGACTTCTTGAAAGTGACTGCTGTGCTCATGCAGGTGGCAAACTGTGGGAAACTGGTTGGGAGCAGGACATGTGGGTGTTTTAAAAATATATAAATGAAACAATTAAAACCTTTGTGCAGCAGCGTCATCTCTGAGAGCTAAAACTTCCAGCAAAATCACTCAACATAACTTAAGTATTACTTGACTATATAACAAACTCCTGAAGCAATCTCTCTGGTGGCAGCGTGCCATACATTGCGTGGGAGGAGGTGCAACTTTTATTGTAACTGTGGTTTATTAACCTTCTGCTAAGGAAGTCCCTGAAGAAGTGACGTGTTGCAGGGAAGAGAACAAGGATCTCTGTATAAAGCCATCACTGAAGCAGAGATGCTTTGGTGCGTGAGACCTGCTCATTGCTGTTCTTTCACACTTCTAATCACTGAAACAGGCTGCTGTGATTGTGGAGGTGGTATGTTGGGTCTGCGCGAAGCAAATCAGCCAGCACATGTGTGGGCAGCCACCTTATTGTAGTTTAGAGAGGTTTGTCAGCGAGCTGGAAAGATGGGTGGTTGGAAGAGCAGCAGAAGCAGCTTGAGGCTGTGTGGGAGCAGAGCTGTTGGCCTTGTGCGTGCTCTGCCTGTGAATGGGAGAACTGACACTCCGCTGGAAAGGAAGGAAAATGTTGAGAAATTCCAGTAAAAATTGAAATGTAAAAATAAAAAGCTGGCTCTCTCCTGGAGTAAATCAGCAGGGACACGTTGAAACCCTGGATTTACCTAGGCTGAGGATCTCATCCTGTGCGTCTCTCCCTGCTCTCACACCACTCAGCCAGTATTACAGGGGATAATTGAATCATCTTGATTTAACTGCATTCTAGTGCAGGGGTGGGAGAGGTTGCTATCATAAGAATTATATCATAATATAATCTCTTCTGCTTTATTGCAGTTCATATTTATATTTCATTCTGAATTAATTTGTCACAATAAAATGAAAGTTTTATATATGATAAAGGTTTGCTCTTCTTTCAACCATTTCTTATAATGGTTTATAAAAAAAAAAAAAAAGCCGCCTCAGTTGAAATCAGGATAAACATAAAACTTTTACCGTGAGGAAACATTGGGTGCGATCTGGTCTCAGAAGCCTGGGGACTCTAAAACAATCAGTTACCTGAATTTGCAAAGCTATTATGTACAACTTACGTGTATTTTCAGAAACCCTCCAAGTTGCCATGAAGGAATTATTTTGTCCTTTTGCTGAAACCTCTGCTTAACTTTGGAAAAATTAGTAACATCTTAACCTGGAGGCACAGCATGTTCCTGGTTTAAAGTTAATTTAAATAAATGAGAGGCCATCCACTGCTGCAATTAATTAATTGTCAAGCCTTTCATGTATCAGTTTATTTTTTGAAGAGACAGTAAGAGAAGTTTGCCTTGCTTTGCAATCTTTAAAAGAAAAACATGTTCCAAACACACACAAAAAATTGTCTGTAACCCCATTGCACAAATTTAATACACGATTAACTGGAAAACAGTAAGATTTACTTTGACCAACTTCAAGCACTCAGAATCTAATAAACTCAGTCCTATCTTTACAGTTCCCTGAAGGATCAGGGCTTCTGTGTGTAGAAAGGACTAAAAATGTTTTTTGTGAGACGGCTCTTTACAGCCTCCCAGTTTTCTCTGTGAATCTCATACCATCATCCCTGTGTGCTTCCTTCAGAACTAGAAAATTTCTAATAATCAGCCCAATTTCAATAAGATATCACTCTATGTATCAAGGAAGAACATCTCTGTATACTTTGTCTTAACACTTAAAAAAAATCATACCAACCCAGTATTTCTTAATCTGAGTTTGTTCCAGCTCATCTCCTCTGTTTCTTATTGCCATTCATATCCCTGTTTAAAATAGCAGTCTCCATCAATTTTTATTTCCCTGTCATCAATTATTCCTCTCAGCCTTGAGCCATATTAAACCAAAGCTTTCATACTTTCCATCCATTGTCATCTGTTTCATGCTCAGCTTTTACTTGTGCTTAAAGTGCTTTTAGCAAGGAAAAAAGTCCACACAGTGTGATCAAAATGTGGTTAGGATCATAGCCATTATTTTGTTACTTTAAGACTAAAGTATAAGCATTGGAGGTATATGAATAATTTGTAAGAGAAGTAAATAAAATTGTTTGTGACTATTGTGGTTTATCTGCAAAACATGGCAAATTTATTATATTCAGGACATGCCATACAATATGAGCTGTTACAAATTACAGAATGCATGTGTATTAAATAAAGTAAAAACATAATGTGATATTAGGTCATCAAATTGTCATTGTACTTTATACCCCTGAGCTGTTTATAAATAGGTAGCAGCATTGAAAGATTAATCATTTCAGAAGATTTATAAATAGGTATGTAATGTTTTTCCCTACATGAATAACACATTTTCGGAGTTTCATATTACAGCTTGAAAATCATGTCATACTTATTACTGTGCATTAAGCCACATGACTTTGGCTCTTCTCTGAGTTAATTAGTGATGGAAAAAACCCCCACAAAACATAGTATATTAGAACTGGTAAAAAAAAGAAGAGGCAAGGAAAGATAAAAAGAAAACTCGTCTTCAGTTGTGATTAATGTGTGCATTCAGTTCCGTATAGTGAGCACATGCAGAAATCTATTCATACAGTTCATACTGTTAACTTGGCTGTGATAGAAAACATTTTTTTGGTGGCAAAAATGTATTTGGAAATAATAGAGCTAAATACGTTAATTTTCCATATTAATTTTTAGGCAATGCCTTTTAATTAATTTGTTGCTTGCAGTATGTACACATTTCACATGAAGTCCTGCCCCTAGGTCTCTTCAGAAGGCTTCCTGTCTCTTGTTTCCTCAGGGAAGATAATCCACCCTTGATCACGAAAGACCCTGCAAAAGTGTAAGGTTCTGGCACGTCTCTGGACATCCTTTTCTGATCTCCTGAATGCACTGAGGAATGGAAGTGGTTTTAGACCTTACTGTCCTGCTGTATGATGACGCTGATGAAATTGAGTAGCATAAATGAGCTCAGATCTTCTAGAAGGCCACAAAAAGTCACAGGCTGATACTCTGTCATTAAAACAAATGAAAAACATCACTGAGAGAAATTTAGCTGCAAATACAAGACAAGAGATTACAGGAGACTAGGTAGAGGAAGAGAACAGAGAGAAATGGCTCTTTCTTTCTAACAGCCTATGAGACTCTATTAAATTAACATTTCTGAGAAGTTCAGCATTTTGGGGACTGCAGTTGCTCTTATGGAAGCAAATGCAAAGTGACATGACATAAATCTCAACTGTTTTACACTTTGCTTTGCTGGAGTTTTCTCTATGGGCATCACAGCTCCGTAGCATTGCTCTAGTTTTGCTTTGAAAATAGAGCATGTCTAGTCTGAGTATCCAAATATGACTTTCTTCTTGCTTAAGCAGGGAACTGCAAGGATCACGATGAATCAGGCTACAGTTTTACAGGGGTGTTTTCCCACTGAGGTTGATTTGCTCTAATGGTTATTGATTCAACAAAACTAACTTGGAAGAAAGGAGGACCTGTGAATGGAGCTGGGCTGGAGGTATTAAATTACCCTAATGTAACTTCTAATGGACCTACCAGCAGTGTCCGCTCTTTCCAGAAGGCCCGAAAACAGCTCTGTCCCTAATTTCAGCCATTATCACAGGCAGTTGCATTGCTAATGCTGTGTATTGATAAAAGGATAAATGCTATTTTTGCTCTTGGTATCAGGAGGACTGGGTATCACATTAAAGGCATAGATCGCTGAAGTTCTGTCCTTGAAATAGTCATGGCTTTCAATTTCTTTCTCAGCATGTGTTTAAATATTCCCAAGAGCCCCAAACTGCCTCCAGTTGCTTCCTGTTTAAATAAAAGATGATTCCTCTTTTTATTCTGTGGAATCCATTCAAAGGAAAAGGTCATGCTCAAAGGGAGAAAGCAATTTCCTTATTCTTCATTTCAGAGCTCTAGGGATTTGTAATTTTAGTTTCCCAGAAAAGCCTCCATCTCTTTTAATTGATATTCTTTGTTAATATTTTTTTTTTTTTGAGAGAGAGTGTGGTCATGTTTGTCTAGTCCTAAAGCAAAAACCTTTACAGCATTTAGAGTTGCTAAACCCCCAGCAGCTCAGAAATGCAACATGCCTAAGATAGCTTCAGGTTAGCTAGAAAGATGATTAAAAGTACTCTTTTTGTTTAACTAACTTTTCTTCTGCTGATACCTGACATAAGTGATTCCAAATGCACCTTTCTTTCCCACTTGAGAAGGGGAGCCCATGAAGCATTTCACAGGGTGTATTATTAATGTGTAATAATAAGCATTTTCTCAGTGGTGACTGCAAGGTTTTGTTTTTTCAGAAGATTTCACATTTTTGTCTGAAATTAGAGGTGACCTGGCCATTAGATGGGTGGGAGGAAATTATTCCTACAGTCCCAATGATATTTGGAAAGAGATTTGTTTTCCTGATGATGTAATAAAGCATAGTGATTTTAAAAATAATTTTGGCGCTTTTTTAAAATATGCCTTACATTGATAAAACTAGATTAATAATAACAGAAATTCGATAAAATCTTCAAGGGTAAGCCCTGTGGACTAGTAAACACCTGCCTAAATGGATCTAAGTCCTTTGATTTTTGTAGAAGTTCAAGCTTGGGAATGAAAACCTCAAAATTATTATATTAAATTACTATAAATATTTTGATTTTTTGAAGAATGGATGATAGATCACTCATGTGATGTGGGCAGCTGCTATCTTAAATTATGATACATATATATTTATTTTGGATTTTATTCTAATATTCAGTAGTGTTCAACTGCGTTAAAGAAATCATGGTCAGGAAATCAGTATCTTTGGCTGGAATCTGAACTCTCTTAATTTACTTGCATTTTGACTGCTTGTTAATAAGGAGGAGGTACATTCTAAATTACTTAGCACTGCCAAAACAACAAGTATGCACAATGCCTTTTATATTTATGATTTTAGGCTTCTATTACTTCCTTTGCAGCCTCTTTGCCCCACCCCTCCCTTCTTACACAAGCTTTGTTTGGTTAGGACTCTGGAAATACCCTGTTCAGGAGGATGAAGAATATTACTAAGCCTCCTTGTTACCTACTTGACTGCCTGTAAATGGGTTTGGGTGCTGACACCAACCTTACATTCTTCCCTCATCCAAGCATGCTCCAACCTGTGCATTAACCTCTCCCCTCACACCTACCCCACCCAAAGGCTGCCCAAGAAGCGTGAGACCAAAGTTTGTGCTTAGTCCCAGGTACTTGGGTCCCACTGATCACAACATGCCTTGTAGTGACCCACAGCATAGTTTGCAGTCCGGAGACTCTCTAAAGTGATGAATGTTTTGTGACTGCCCAGTGTTGCAATGGTTTGACTTTGTTAGGCACAGATGCTTTGTTAGCTGCTTTCAAGCGAAGATGGGAGGGACTGCAAAATAAACTGATCAAACTGTTTCAAAACAACAGGATAGGATAGTCATTAAAAGCTGGGGTTTCAAGCTTACGTAAGTGAACAAGCTTAATGAATATTTACAAATAAAAAATTGCTTTAGAACTGTCTAGATAAGCTCATGTATAATTCAGTAATCAGAGATGAGAACCAAAGATCTGCAATCTACTTTCTCTAATGTAACATTAAGGGTATATATTTTTATAAGTGAGCCATCACCTATTCCTATCCCATACAAGTCCAGACTGATTACCTCCTACATACGCATTTATTATTCATAAGTTTCTACTGAAAACTATGGATTAACCATTTTGAGAGCATGGTTCATTTGTGAACTTTCTGTCTAGCTTTCCACATTTCTTTTTGTGATGGATAACACTGTGAGTGGATGACTGAATCTTTTTAGCAGTAGAGCTAATAATGGAGCATGAGGCTATGACATAAACTTTCCTTATAAATAATCATGGAGGTTTAAAAAATAATCATGGATGCTAAAACCCCTACAGCTTTTTGGCACACAAAATATATTACATACTTGAGAGGAGTCTTCATGGGTAGAGAATAATGTGAGCATACAACCATAGCAAACCAAACTGATGGTCTCTCTTCATGGAGACATTGTGGATCAGGCTTCCTGGACTGAGTGTCTGATGCTGACTGAAGCCATGTATGAGAAATTGTTCTATTAAGCCACATGAAATTTCACAGGGGTGCCATCATGGCTATATAATATTCTTAATCTGACTATGATTGTTGCTGCTTGTCTTGAATGTTTGAGGTCTGGGAGGGTGTGTGTGTGTGAGAGAGAGATAACAAGAAGGATGACAAGTGACAAAATATGCTAAAGAGAAAAAAAGGGACTGTTGCTAAACTATCCAATGTACTGGAAGTCATCTCTCTAGCAAATGGAAGAAGCTAAATGTCCACCTACTCTTTCTAAATTTTCACGTACCTTTTACATGTATTGCATGCAATTACAAACCCATTTGTACACCAAGGAGAGTATTCAAATGAATATGAAAAGATCTGAACATGTACATTTAGACTCTGGTTTACAAACCTGAATAAAATATCACCATGTGAAGGAACCTCTTTCCTGCACTGGCTCAACAAATGTATTCAGAAATGAAAATACATAAACCTCTATATTCAGGCACCAACTAGGAGCAACATAATAGTAAGTTCCTATCTTGAGGAATAAACCAAACCAAATCAGACAGGACTCCTGGAAAACTCTACCAAGGACGCATTGCCCTTTCTCCGCTTCTACCTTCTCTAATGAACAAATTGTCCAAAGATACAAACCAAGCTGTTGTAAAACTTGAGACTAAAGAATGTGCAGCAGGTGGCAACATATGTGTCCGGTTAGTTCCAGCCAAAACAGTCTAATTTGCAGAAAAGGGTACAGAATTTCACTGTGACTCAGCTGAGGGGGCGATCCAAAAAGAAAAGAGGCTCTAGCTCAACTACTAGGCCTGCTGAAGAGAATACTTATGAATTTAATGGAATTTCTAGACTAGCCTGACCTATTGGGTATACAATAAATCACTTTATACACAAAATTTTTTGTCTGCGTGGAGTTGATTTTCCTTTGGGGTTTGGTCTTTTTTTGTTTCTCCATTTCCAGAAATGTTAAATTAACATTGTCTGTATAGGCTAAAGCTTAGGAACGCACAAATGAATTAGGCCAAAACCAAATCTCTGACCTTTCAGCCATTCTAATCAACAGAACAAATAATTTTATTAATTTTTTATATATGCAGTCTCCCTCTAGTGGTGATCTAGTCACTACTTGAACCAGTCAACACCTTTCTGAAAGCAATGTCATCATGGCTTGCCTGTCGTAATTTTGATGCAAATAAATCAAAATCAATTGTTCTGACCAGCAACTACCGACACTTGGATGTTGAATAAAGAAAATAATAACGAATGAAACAGCAGCCTCGTGATGGCAACAGTGAAAATAAGAAACAAATTATTAAAATAACAACTGAAAGTTACTACTACCTGCTGGGTATGTGGCTGGATTTCAGTGGTTTCTCGTGAATTATGTCTTCAACACTACAAGCACTATCATAGTTATGAAAGTAATTTTTTTTTTACACCAAAACTATCATGTTCAGGTTTAATAAGGCTATAAAGCTAGTGTGGCTAGGCCTGATTACTGAAACCACATAATTCAAGCATGTGATTAAACTTCATTTGATGTAATCCAACTGGAAGTTAAGTATATTCTTAACGCTGAAGAAGGATATTTTCCTATATCAAATAATCAACAACTGGTGGACTGATTTGAGAAATTGTATTTTCTTATGATAAAAATGTCCTAGTGAGGGAAGGAGAGAGGGAAGATGAGTAGGTGACTACTGTTGAGAAGAGTGTGAATTTGGGGTTTTCTTTTTTTTTTTTTTTAATTATTTTGGGGACTCCTTTTTGAGCAAATAGAACACTGGTCAATTTTCACCAAAAAGAAAGTAAAGTGTACCTCCTATTTGAAAGCAAGACAAGCTAAACCAAAACAAAGTAGAAAGCAAACCAGAGTTTCATAAATTAGGGATATTTCTTGGGAAAAAAATCTCAATTATCACAAAACCATACTTTTTTGCACCACTTACATTTTGACAAATAATTTCCAATAGGCATGTGTATTCAAAGAGATTTTCAATCTCAGAGCTTGACATCTCAGGTGTGATGGCTGGATGTAGCAATAATGGATGGCTCTTACGTTACTGCTTTTAATCACTATCTGCCAAAAAGCTTCATGAAAATGATCAGAATTTTTTTTTTTTTTTTTCACTCTGGAATGCTAAAAACCTCCGATCACCAAAGAACACACTTACCACTAGATCTCCTATGAGGTTGTTAATAAAATCCAGGAATTTTAGGGGACTAAATGTTTTTGGGTTTTGGTGGTTTGTTTTTGGGTTGGGTTTGGGTTTTTTTCTTCCAAAAAACATGTTCAAGTAAACTAAACTGATGAATAAAAAATACAGGCATCTCAAAACCATTCTGTTTTAGTTAATCCTGAAGTTATATTTAAAATTATATTAGAATGCTTTTAGGAGAGCCAAGTCTGCTTCGCTGAAAATGTCAGAAGAAAACCCTCCTTCGTTTGCTTTTGAATATGTCAAAAAATGTTGAAGGCAAAAATGTGTCTTTTTGAACAATTGATAACTAATTTTCAATTCTGATTTTTCAGAAATCTGAAATTCTGCTGGTACACTGAAATTAAAAGTTATTTGCAGAACTGTACCTGGCTGCAAATCCAAATTCTCATGTAAAGTAGGTAACATGGCCATGTGTACCATCACTTCTACTTTATAAAGAGACCTTTATCTGTGGTTGGCTCTCTTTGACAATGGGAAAGGAAGAAGTAATTATTATTTATTTATGTTTCTATACATTTATTTAGTTAGTTTAAAAAAGGTAGCCTTTAAGACTCAATTTTAAACTAATATATTGTCTATTTTTTAATGTTTCTCAAGAAAGAAAATGAGGTGTAGAGATTTAAGACATTTCATTTCACTCCAGTGAACACACATTAGCCCAATAGATTGTGAATTAGAGACTGGATATTCAAGCAATTATAAGAAAAAAAAAGTTGCCAGTTTGATGGTTTCTGAAACATCATTAACAGCTCGATAAATTAAATTTCAGTGTTAAAAGGGGAAAAAAAAGTAACATTAGTACCTAAATAATCTGAAACTGTTCATTAAGATTATGAGATAGTCAAGGAACTGGAAAAAGCTTTAAAGGGTGTATCCTACCTTTTGCTAGCTTTTGTCACTTTCCTGCTTTTTCACACTCTATCAATCCTTTTCTTTTTTTTTTCTGCTGAGACAATGGAAGTGTTGCTTGAACTCAGTTTTGAAGTCTAGCTTTTATGGTGGCAGCAATATGTTTTGTGTTCATATATAGAATACCAAATAAGCAAGTGTATCAGATACTGCACGTCCTGTTGCCATTCTACACATTAAGGCGGCGGCAGCTACTGCACTTTTGGAGGCTCCATTCCCAGTAGATTGTTAATCTAGCATTACCATCGTTTTTGTATATTGAAAAAAGTACAGATGGACTAGTGTGGGAAACAAATAACAAACTTATAAAAAGTCCTCCTTGACTGTCCTTTCATCCCATCCTAATCATGTTTTTTGCTTTCCTTCCCTACTTTGCGCAGAACACTGATAAGAAAGAATTCAGCCCAAAGCTAATATGTCATTTTTAAGATCATGGTTTTTGAGTATCAAATGTTTGGCCTGCACTTTTGGAATAGCAGACATATTAGATCACTCATTTTGTGGTGCCCTTGTTTATTGGAAAGCAACTTGTACTTTATCTTCTTAGCCACAATCATGTATAATGTTTTGGGTAGCAGAATCTAGTTTTGATTATTAAATTATACATTTAGAACTGCAATCTTATTGAATTTGCAAGTTAACTTTTTTGTTGTGACTGCCTGTTTTAGTTTTGACTGCAGTAGGTAAGTGAATGTCTCTGACCTGACATAATGTCACGCGTAAACAAAGAAATTAGGAAAGAAGTCTTGCTGTACAAAATAACAATCTTAGCCTAACGTGATATTTTGGGAAGACTATGATGTTAGCAAAGCAGAATCTGAAGCTGAGCTGGCAATGCATCGTCCATTTTTGCCCAAGACATTCCTCCTGAGAAAATCCTGTCATCTGACTTTTTACATGATAGGACATCAAAAATAAACCTACATATTGTAACTCAATGGTCAACCTTTGCAGGCTCCCTGACAAGTTTTATTATCAGGCATCTGAAAATCTGCAGTGGGGGATGCTGAAAAAGCATAAACTGAAATATGGTAAAGAAGTATTTGGACATAACATTAAGAAACACTTCAGAGTAATAGTGTATAAATTCTGTATGACTCAACAGCTGTACAGGTAGAGAAAGCCCAGCATGACATTGCCTGATTTAAGAAAACTTGAAGGCAGAATTAATCATTGATGTGGCAATTTCTGGAAATGAAAGAGGTTTTGAAAGAGAGGAAAATGTGAAAACCATACAGATTGAGTGACTGTACCATAAAATAAGATTTCTCTTGGTAATTTAGCAGTAAAAATAAAATGTGACCGGCTCTAGGATCTAACAAGAATGTGTTGGACACAGAAATTGTCTGGATTTACATATGATACTTGCCAAGTCTACCATTCTTGGAAATCCCTCCTGCATTCCTGCTCCTCTAAAGGGAATTCATGGATCATTTGTTTGCTTCCAAAAATGAATATGAACAAAAATCATATCCTTATGGGAGGATGTACACTGTAGCCCAAAGTTCTCTATGCTAACAGTACGAGCAACTTTTGATACCTTTCCTCACAAAGTTGAAGAGTAGATAATCATGAGTTGTCATCAGCAAACATGGTAGAGAACATCATCATTGTTCAAATCACAACAGGATCTTCAACATCTCAAGTAACTGTATTGAGACAAAAACTGAAATAGATGGCAAAGATAAATAAGAATGGAATAAGGCAAAACAAATAATAGAAAAGAATAAGAGAAGGGAAAATTGACTATTTTGACGGGAGCTACCCAGGAACATGATCTGCAGGGTACAGTGATAAGAGAAGCCTCCCACCAAAGAACCAGGGAAATATTTTGAAATGCAGGACTCAGTCAAAGGCAGTATTTTAGCTGAAATACTGGTAAAAAAGAGGCTTGCCCACACCTTGAATTATGATGATATGTGAAGCAGACTCTGCAGGAGTGTTAAGCTAAAGAGCCTGAACTGAGTTTCCAGGGTCTTTGATGTAGATATGAGACACACATTTGAAAAGATATTCCTTAAGAACTTAAAGTAGCACAGAACTACCAACTCCTAATAACTTGTACAGACCCTAAAAAATACCACCAGGTCCTGATTCTGATCTTGTGGTCTTGAAATTGTACAGTCAGAAATTTCTACTGCCTTTGCACATGTTATATATCTCAGCAAAAATGTTCTTTTCATCACTGCTCTCTCAAGCTAAGATGCTATTCCTGCTTGTTGGTAACACCATGCGTTATGAAAGGCTGGAGGGAGAGCACCATTTCATGAAGTATGTGGGGAAGCAGGTTTTAAATTCATCAAAAGCAGAGTGCCAAACCTGCTAGCCTTCCCTCCTTGTCTGTGCTTACAAGTTAAGCAGGTTTAACATTGATCAGAGGTATCTAGGGAAATACCTGGCTGCTGTTAAAAAACCTCAACAAACTAAACTGACCATCCCCCAAACCCTTAGACGTCACTCCTCCCTCCCCAGCTATTCAGCATGTTTCTGTGTTTTTCCTGAACCAATGCCCCTGCATATTAAGAACAGGCTGCTGCTGGAGCCATCACCTTGGGAGTGTGAAATGGAGTGGCATTAAGTTCTGGCTGCTGTGACTCATATTTGTTTGTCCTCGTACAGCTCAGATTTCCTGCTGGCATCCTAGATTGCAAGAACATATGCATGGTGCATACATGGAGCAATGCCTGTTTCCTCAGACAAAGAACTGAACATTGTGTGACAGCAGGTCCACCCCTCTGGAGACTGGAGAGCGCAGATCTGTTCTGATGATGAAATCCATGGATAATTTCATGGGAGAGGACGATGAAAGGAAACATTTCATCAATCCCACAGTAAAGTACTGTAAAGCACTCTTTCTAGAAGAAAGGTTATGAATGAAAAATGAAATGTGTGCAAGTAATTTCTGACACTGTAGATTCAGGGCAGAACTACAGCTGCTGACCTCTTTGCAATGTTTCACAATAGCCATGTGTTTTGATCTTCAAACTCTTGTTAATGAAAGTTATGGAAAAATTGCTACATGAGCATACTTTAAAAAAAGCTTTTTGAAGATTTCCTTTGTGAGAAAAAAATTATCTTGGCCTATTACTCTGAAGGTGTTGACTCCTAAATTTTGTTTTCTTCGTCAAATTATTTTCTCAGTTAAACAGTACAACTTCTCACACCATACAGTGCTCTGTGCTTCCTTTCCTGTACTGATCACTCATCACCCTGACCCCTACAAATGGGTGTCAGGCAGCATGAACTGCATTTTCTTGACATGCGTTTGAGAAATCTGCTCCTTCATTTCCACATGGATGCAATGAAGGTTTGGATCAGCTAAAACCAAGGACATAATCCAAAAGTGTATCTTAGTCTTGCCATCACATTGGTAGGTGTGGATGAAGCAACTGAGCAGACTGCTAACATGTGCAACAATGACTGGTGACATGCAGCACCCAAAGCAGGCAAGGGTCTTTTGCTTTCTGCTGGGTTCAGGATAGCAGAAACGCTGGTTTCTGTTGGCTCGGGATACTGAAAATGCTTAATATATGAGGAGGAATGGAGGAATTAATTCCTTTCATGCTACTGAATTTGTGCAGGTCATGGGACATAAAAATATTGCAGAGTGTCCTGAGGAGGGCAATGAGGATGGTGAAGAGTCTGAAGGGGCTTATGAGGAAAGGCTGAAGTCCCTTGTTTTGTTCAGCCTGGGGAAAAGGAGGCTGAGGGGAGACCTCATCATGGTCTGTGGCTTCCTGACAAGGGGGAGTGAAGGGGTAGGTGCTGATCTCTCTTTGGTGGCCAGGGATAGAACCCAAGGGGACGGTATGAAGTTGTGACAGGGGAGGATTAGGTTGGAAGTTAGGAAGCAGCTCTTTACTGAGAGGGGTGTCAGGCACTGGAACAGGCTCCCCATGGAAGTGGCCACAGCACTGATCTTGGTTGAGTTCAAGAAGCGTCTGGACAATGCCCTCAGTCCCATGCTCTGACTTGGCTGGGCCTGTATGGAGCCAGGATTTGGACACAATGATTTTTATGGGTCCCTTCCAACTCAGGGTATTCTATGATTCCATGAATCTATGATTTTTTGCTTGCACAAGTCTGAAATTGATTCTTCTTTCTGTCTGCAGCAGTGGCTCTCCCATCCC
This sequence comes from Porphyrio hochstetteri, assembly GCA_020800305.1. NCBI lineage: Eukaryota > Metazoa > Chordata > Aves > Gruiformes > Rallidae > Porphyrio > Porphyrio hochstetteri. Next base: position 111,246,155 of record CM036907.1, read on the forward strand.
AACTCCTGCTGGATCTCACTGGGAACTGAAAGTCACAGTCTCTAAGATGAGGTCTGCTTAGGTAAAGCTGTATGAGGTAGATGTCTTTTAGTAATGAGGTGGACATCTGAAGATCCAAGATCCTTGTTTTATTTACAGGTAAGATGATGTCTTGTTCCTATGCAAAGAAATAATATCCACAATAGCAGGAATTGAATCATAGTGGAGTTATTGCCTAAAAAATCAGTGATACCGTGTTGTTCTAGGTGATCCTGCTCTGGCAGGTGTGGAGGGTGGACTAGATGATCTTTTGAGTTCCCTTCTGACTCCTAATGTTCTGAGATTCTGTGATTCAAATTAGAAAAGTGATTGTTTGGCATACCATTAAATACAGAGTCTGTCTAAGCATTGGGGTTTGTTAAATTTCTAAAGATAGAAATATTTATCACCTGATACAGATTATCTTGCAAATCACCATGTGGACAGGATTTTTTCAGATCAAGTTTAGAACTAAAACTCTCAAATAACACTTCTATTCTGGAAAGTTTTAGGAATTTATTTATATTTGAATCTTTTACCCTCTGTCAAATATAGTTGAAGTTGGCTAGTGGGTTCAGAATATTTTTTTGAAAAAATGAGGAGAGCAGACAGCAGACAGGCAGCTCAATAGGCAGACAGCTTGATCACATACGCACTGTTTTCTTAGGAAACAAAACTATATTGGAGCACCAGGAGGCTAGTTGTCTGAGACTTCTCATCTATAACACTCTGGTTTAAAAGTACTGTTGGTTTATAGGTTTTTGAAGGTCTTTCTCTAACAAACCTTTCCTTAGTAACCTGTCGTGGTTTGTCCCCAGCTGGCAGCTAAACACCACACAGCCACTCATTCACTCTCCCCTGATAGGATGGGGGAGAGAATTAGATGAGTAAAAGTGAGAAAACTCGTGGGTTGAGATAAAGACAGTTTAATAGGTAAAGCAAATGTTTCACATGCAAACAAAGCAAAAGGAATTCATTCACCACTTCCCATGGGCAGGCAGGTCTTCAGCCATCTCCAGGAAAGCAGGGCTCCATTACACCAGATTGTTTTTTTGGGAAGGCAAAGAAGTCTGGAAGAGGGAAGAGAATCTTTGGCAGCAGGCTGGTCAACTTGGTGAAGTGGGCTGTAAACTGAAGGACTCAGGGGCTGGGATCCAAAGTGGCAATCCTGATACCATTGCATCCAACTGGGAGTAAGCCAGGCCAAACACAGCAGCAACAGATGTTCCTCAGCTGATAAGAACCAGAATGCTAACCACCTCAAGGTTATGTGTGGTTATGTTAGACCTTCTGCACTCATCCAGGGAAATCTCCATGCTCAACTACCTCCCTAAAATGCCTGTATACCAATGCACACAGCATGGGGAATAAAGAGGAAGAAATATGTGTGTGGTCATGAGTCCATGATCTGGTTGCAGTTACAGATAAGTGGTGAGATGGCTGGAATAATTCCATAACAGGAATGCTATCATGGATGTCTTTCAGGAAAGATGAGGTGAGATGGTGGAGTTGCTCTTTATGTGTAAGAGTAACTGGAATGTATTGTATTCAACATGGGATGAAGGACGAATGAGTTGGGAGCTTATGGGTAAGGATTAAGGGGCAGGGTAATTTAGATAACACTGTTCTGAGTGTTTACTACAGACCACCTGATCAGGAAGAAGACATTGATAAGGTCTTCTACAGACAGCTGGAAGCCACCTCATGATCACAGGCCCTGTTTCTACGAGGATTTTCAACCACCCTGATATTTGCTAGAATGCAGCTAGGCATACACAGTCCAAGAGCTTCTTGCAGAGCACTGATAAATTTAATGCAGGTGTTGGAGGAGCCCACAAGGAGAGGGATGCTACTGGACCTTGTACTAAGAAACAAAGAAGAAGTGGTTGAAGGTGTGAAGGTTGGGGGCAGCCTTGTCCTCAGTGACCAGGAGATGATAGAATTCAAGATCCCCAGAGAAAGGAGCAGAGCTTGTAGGATTGCAAACTTGGACTTCAGGAGAGCCAACACTGACCCTTTCAAAGATCTGCTTGGGAGAATCCCATGGGTTAGGACTCTAGAGGGTAAGGGGGCCCAAGAGATCTGGTGATTATTGAAGCATCAGGTCTTCTGAGCTTAAGATCAGTGCATCCCGAAAAATAGGAGAACAAGCAAAGGAGGAAGGAGACATGTATGGATGAGCAAGGAGCTACTGGAAAAAACTCAAAGGAAAGAACAAAGTTTACCAAATGTGGAAAAGGGACTTGCCACTTGGGAGGAATATAGGGATGTAGTCAGAGAATAGGGATACAAGGAAAACTAAGGCCTGGTTGGAATTAAAACTGGCAAGGGATGTCAAGGATGACAAGAAGGGTTTGTTCAAGTGCAACAACAGCATAAGGAAGACTATGAAAAAAGCAGGCCCACTGCTGAATGAGGTGGGTGTCAGTGATGGAAGGGGACAGACTCTTTTCAGTGGTCCCCAGTGACCGGACAAGGGGCAACAGGCACAAACTGGAACACAGGATTTTCTGTCTGAAAAAACTTCATTACTTTGAGGGTAACAGAGGTCTGGAACAGGCTGCCCAGAGAGGTTTTGGAGTCTCCTTGTCTGGAGATATTCAAGACACAGTCCTGTGCAGCATGCTCTAGGCAATTCTGCTTCAGCAGGAGGATTAGACTGCTCAACAACAACAAAACCACCTCTATATAGCAAAAAACATCTCTATATTATCAACACTGTTTCCAACACAAATCTAAAACATAGCCCCAGGCTAGCTATTATGAAGAAAAATTAACTCTATCTCAGCTGAAACCAGGACATAACCCCCTGATCATTAATGGAAAAGAGAGTATTTAAAAATATTCTGACACAAACCAGTATGTTCTGCAAACTGCATTTCTGAATTACTATTAACAACATTACTTATTCCACTTCACCAGTTATCCTGTAAGACTATCAGCAAAATATGGTGGGCTCTTGGCCAAATTTTTCTTTCTTGACTGTGGATCACTGGCTTTTTGGCTTCTAATAATCTCTTAAAGTTCTCTCACTTTCTGTTTGCATTTCCCTCCTACTCAATATTACTCATACTAACCCTCATCTTTGGGAAATTAGTTGTTTAGAGGAACTGTATATTAAGCTGATTAAGACTGTCCTCTGTTCAATTACCTATTGAATATCACCAGATCATGATCACCATTCTGCAGACTCTTCAGATTACCTACTTGTAGGTCCAGGAAACTATTTTTCTTTGTCCATTTTAACAACAGATAAAATAAACCATGGTTGAGTACCAGACCTTTTATATAGGAAATTATGTTGTATAACTTTTAGAAATTGTCACGCCTGTGCCCTACAGCCTGCACTTCTCAAACAAAGCATCATTAATTTTCTATACTTGACCAGAAGGTATGGTGGATAGTGTTCTGGTTGAGCTTTTTGACTTGCTTTAGACATCCTACAATCACCATGTAGTGTTGAGTTCCTAATACCCAAATACCCACAAATGTTTTTCTGCTCCATATATTATTTTTACATCTCCATGCTTTCTCCCTTTGTGTCCTTACATCTTGTAGCTGAAGATTTTTAAATCACCTGAAACATGCCTACTATAAGCTGCTCTGCCAACTACAGCACACTTCTGCTTTCCAAGAGTTTTCTGTTGGTTTTAGCCTATATATATAAATAAAAGGGTCATTTCCTCAACTTATTTCTCCCCTGGATCAATAAATTTGTAAAAAATGAGTTTTTAATACGAGTTTTATCATCTCTACTGATAGAACTATCATTATTGTCATCACTATTAACCAAGTCTTGCAGACTATTTCAATTTGCCACTGACCAGAGCGACTAGTCTGTACTCCTTATTTATAAGCCTCTGCTTATGTGGGGGAAAAAAAACCAACCCAAAAATATTTTGTGGAAACACCCCAAATCCAAAATCTTCCTTTTCATGTGATTTGTATACTCAACAGTCCATCCCTCTCTCACTCACAAAACGACTGCCTCTCCAAGGAAAACACTATAATTCATATAACGCCACGCGGTATCTCCTTATGAAAGAATGATGCATTTGCTGCAGGAACTTCCCAAACTTAATGTTAAAGATTTATTTTCACTCTAGTGAAATATTCCAGAATACTACTGTTCATGTGACTTCAGCTGAATTCTGTCCTAGGAGCCTGAGGTAATAGGATTTTCAACAGTTACCAAGCCATGTTCACTATTAACACTAAAACTGATAAAACATCACTGGAAAATAAAGACTGATCTCCTCTCACTACTTCTATTGAAAAACTATTCCAGAAAATTATTTCTCAGGCAGTTACTATCTAATTTTCAGCTGTATTCTTGAGTTTACAGCATTTGTTATTCTCTATTCTTCCCAGTATGCACTGACGAATGACAGTTTATCTCTCTCTAAAGGAGGCTGAAACACCTCTCTTGGTTGCTGCTTGCTTCATCCCATCAGGATGGTTATCACGTACAGATTTTGTAGCTTTCTGTTCCTTCAGGGACTTGTTTGGTATCTGACTCACTGAGTCACTGTTAGTGCTGCTGCACTTAAAGCAAAGTTGAAGCCTTCCTGATTTTAATTCTCTTTTGGTCACCAGGACACTTACTCAGTTCTTAGTACATTGTAGTCTGGTGTTTGTCCCCCAAAACCTCCATTTACAAGGGTATGAAATGACATTAAATAGCTGCTTTGAGATGGTAAGTTTCTTCTCCTATGATATGTTGGTCAGATTGCATTCAGTACACTGAAAGGAAAAATACATGAAAGGGTATAACTCCATACTTACACAGAAGGAATAAAGGCCCTCTCTTGGGCTCTTAAGCCCAGGTATTTGCCGCAAAGTTATAGACTTGCAAGTATATCAGGTTAAAGCTATTTTTCTTGACTGCAGTGAAGGATTTACCACAGAGGATTAAATTAATTTTACCTGGTTTATCATCTAAACCTTGGGCATTCTTTTCTTGCTAGTTACCTATGTCTTCCTGTAAGACAAAAATGGAAAAAGAACATCACACCTAGCAGAAATACTTATTTTAGGATACTTTCTGGAAGTTCCTGTCCTTCAATTTACTACACAAACCCCCCTATACAACCAGCCTTAATTAAAGGCCTAATTTTTAGATTTTTCTTAGTTAATTCCCTCTTGGGAAGAATATAGGCACTGCCACAGATTTTGACTCTTTATTTTCATAGATGACATTTTAGACTTGTATTTTCTAGGGAAAAAAAAAACTCTCACACAGAAAATACAAAAATCCCATGTGACCTGATTTTGCACTAAAGGGTTTTGCAAGGCAGGGGAGACAGACTACCAATATAAAATGAGCTGAAACCAAGAAGCGAGATCATGAGAGAAGAAAGCTGTTTCTCATCAACAGGACATATTAATTAGCATCTTATCTATGGTTTCTAGACCTGGAATTGCTGCTGCTTTGTCTTCACAACTACTGCTTGAAATGAAAAAAGCATTCTTTAGATTTAAAGAAACAGGCTGCAATACTCATTATTTCCCAGGTGCCAGCAGAGTAACAGACCATACACTGTGAATAATGTTCCAGGGTTCTTTGTGAATTTGCTAAATTTTCTTAATTCTGTGTCCCCAAAAATCTGACCAACCACACTCTTGCAGTCTGCTTTCCTTCAGAGAAGGGACAGTGAAATATATAAAATAATTTCTGCAAGTGACTCATTGAAAAATCGGATTGTTCAAAGAAAAGGCATTTTCTTAAATAACATTTGTGACCGTTTTAAACCCCTTTCTGTATATGACCTTATACAATTCATTGATCTCCCTAATGCTTCAGATGATCCATCTGTAAAAGGGGATAATAATACTTCCTTTGTAACATGCTTTGAGCCATGCAGATGAAAAACACTAGATAAGCAGCAGCCATTATCTTCATTGTTATAAAACCTTGCTGACAGGACACCGCTAGCACCGTAATTCCTACAAGACCTCAAGATACACTTTCATGCCTTTTGCAGACATGACTCTGTATTTGATGTCCTAACTCACTTAACATAAAAAATAAACAAGATAATGTAATTGTACTCTGCTTTACCTGGTCTGACTTTTAATAACAAGATGGCTCCTGAGGACAACAGCTCGCTCTATTCTAATACAAGTTTGGAACAGCTGCATGTACTCCATTCCAAGCTCTCCTCCTTGTATAGTTTATCTCCAAAACTACCTTAGAGCAAACCCCACTTGTTTACTTCAGTGGAAGTTTTTCTTCTAGGCATGTAAACTCACCCAACCTATCTTTCCCTAGTGTTTATATATAAAAATACCTAATCCATCTCCGCCAGAAAATCCAAGGAAAAGAATAAGTGTAGGCTATCCAAGGCTAAGCAAACCAAAATGTCATGGAGATTTTGGAAAATCTTTTTAGTTCATTTTCTTTGGAAAAACAAGCAAAACAGTGAGTGAAACCTGGTTCCCTATGTTTGTGTCCTTTGTCCTCTAAGCACACATCCTGCTCCAGCTAAACCCTTCGCTATTGCAACAATATCTTCCCTTAAGTCTGAGTGGGGAAAAAAAGCTGGCAAGGCTGTGGCTATCCTGGATCCATGGTAAGAAAATATGCAGGCTTCAAGAGAGTGGTGAACTGATAAAGAAAATGGTAGCGGAATAGTTTTGTTTCCTGAGAAAATCAAGCTGAAAACAGCACAGATGATCACTGAATGACATCCCGTACAGCCTTGAAGGCTAAGCTCTTCAAGCATGCAAAGATAGCTTCATCATTTATATGTTGCACTGAAGGACTAATGTTTAGTCCTCTGTGCTGCTTTGAAATCTACAATGAAAAGACAAGCTTCATTCCAATCTTTGCCACCCTGAGGCAGTGATCCCTGTTGATCACACACCTGTTGTAGGTGTTGTGGTTCAATCTTCAAGAAAAGGCTTATATTGCCTTTTTTTTTAAAAAAAAAGTTTTTTTCCACTTCCAGACTAAATATTACTAAAACTTTATCTGCTTACCAATACTGTACTGTTAGAACCTTACTGTCCAGAAGTACTATATATTAGTAGTATAATGGCTAGTAGAATGGTGTCATGGAAAAAATGATTCTGATATGAACTATTTATCTTCCAAAGAATAAACTGTATGTGTGTGAATATATAAATATATATATAAATAATACTAATTTTTAAATTTGTACTAAGTAGACTTTAAATTTTTAACTGAGTAATATAAATTGTTTCAGCTTCTGTGCTTAGATGTTAACATGTTAGATTGAAGTGCACCTGCTTTTACAGCTAGTCAGCCTGACTGCTGCTTCCCTGAAGGGAGAAAAGTGACATGGAATCCCCAGAGTCCCGCTGAAATATTAGTCAAAGACTGAAAAGTATCTGAACAATTTGCTGATGTATGTAGAGATGGCCTCCTCTCAGGGGAGTAGCTTTGACCTTGGCCCTTGTGTTATATCTGCATTACTACAAATCTGGCAATATGCAAGAAGATTTAAAGTTTCCAGGCTTCTCAAGTATAACGAGCAACTAACTTCAGCTCAGACAAGGAAGAGGCCTCAAAAATAATCCTTTTATGCTGAACCTCCTACAGCAGACACAGTAAAAAAGAAATTAGGTTTGAGTTACACAGTAAAAGAACAAATTAGGTTTGAGTTACTATTGATTTTTGAAGCCTACTGCCAATATAAAATCCCATACAGATTTTAAATCAGGGGTCAGTATTAGGACTAGTACTGTCCAACATCTTTGTCAGAGACATGGACAGTGGGATTGAGTACACCCTCAGCAAGTTTGACAACACCACCAAGCTGTGTGGTGCAGTCAACACACTGGGTAGAAGGGAAGCCATCTGGAGGGAACTTGACAAGCTTGAGAGGTGGGCCCATAAGAACCATATAAAGTTCAACAAGGCCAAGTTCAAGGTCCTGCACATGATTTGGTGCAATCCAAAGCAAAACTACAGGCTGGGCAGAGAACAGATGAGAGCAGCCCTGAGGAGAAGGACTTGGGCGTGTTGATTGTTGTAAAGCTCAACATGAGCTGGCAATGTGTGCTTGCAGCCCAGAAAGCCAACTGTGTCTTTGGCTGCATAAAACCAACATTAACAACAGGTCAAGGGACATGTTTCTGCTCTGTTTAGACCTCACCTGGAGTACTGTGTCCAACTCTGGGGGCCCAGTACAAGAACGATATTGAGTTGTTGAGTCCAGATTAGGGCCACAAAGATGATCAGAGTGCTGGAACACACCTCTCCTACAAGGACAGACTGAGAGAGTTGGACTTGTTCAAACTAGAGAAAAGAAAGGTCCAGGGAGACCTTTTAACAGTCTTCCACTACTGAAAGAGGTTTACAGGAAAGATGGAGAGGGACTCTTTATGAATGTGTGTAGTCACAGGACAAGGGGTAATGGGCTTAAACTAAAAGGAATATACTTAGATGAGACATAAAAATTTTTCAACATTGAGGGCGATGAGGCACTGACACAGGCTACCCAGAGAAGCTGTGTCTACCTCTTCCCTGGCAGTGTTCAAAGCCAGGTTGGATGGAGCTTTGGGCAACCTGAGCTAGTGGAGGGTGTCCCTGCCCATGGAAGGAGGTGGGACCTAGATGGTCTTTGAAGTCCCTTCCAACCCAAAACCTTCTGTGATTCTGTGATGGTTAGGAAATGATTCTACTTTTCTCATGCTTTTGGGAGTCAACATTAGCCTTTTGGATTGAAAGAAAAATTAAGTTGGACAGTTAATAATATTTCTCTTTATCATGTTTTTGTCTTGTGGTATAGTCTGAAAGCCTTCACTGGAAACAGATGCCTAGGAAGGATCTTCTGGTTATATTCTTATTCTTGGAGCAGTCTGCAGGATTTGGTACCACTGACTTCTGGATAGCTGTCTGTGCCAGGACATGGAGTCAGTTCCTCTGTTGTTGTAGGCACCATGTCTTATTATCCCATGCATTAAAGTCCCAAATTTCATCTAAAAAGCAGATTTCTGCCTTTTTTTTTGATTGGAAGGCTGTTTTAAAACATCATTGTTCTGACTGTTTTAATTTCCAGAGCAATTTATTCATGTACAACTTACACTAGACTTTTGTAATGCCAGCATTGTTCTTTAGCTTAAAATAGCTCTTTTAAATCTCTGCTTGTCCCCATGCAACAAACACAACTCTTTGCAACTTTTGTTTTCTTAGTTGAAACTCCTGCCAGACAGACCCTCTACTCCCTTACTTATCCTGGCAGTCCTTCTCTAACCATGTTCCACGCCAAGTTCATCTTTCTTGAACACAGATGATCGGTATTGTCTCTCAGTCACAACACTAACACTTCCTAGTCTCCTTTGATGTTGTGTTTCTCAACACATCTTAGGAACCAATTATTTTTGGGTAGCTGCATCATGATGTCTCAAAACTGAAGAATTCCATAGCCTTAGAGGGGTTTTGGTGGTTTTGTTTTTATGTTTATTTAATCTTTTAATAGATGAACAGCTATCTACCACAGTTCAGCATCTGGCTGATGGGGTTTTTTGATGTTTCTTTCAAATGGTGTCATTTGGTTTTAAGAAAAGAGAATTTAAAATACAAAGGTAATGTTCCTGAGTGTTTAAGGGAGTGTCTCAGTACCTTTTTCAGTCTGATAGTTAGGCATCTAAGCCAACTCTCTAGGCTCTTTTTATCATCAATGGAGAGAAACAAGCACCTCTGGAGTTTGATTAAGCTCATCCTAAAAAAGATATCTAAAACAAGTGGGAAGCATTACTCTTTAGAGATTACCTGTCTTTCCTTGTAGATCATAAAGGGAGCCTAGATAACTGTCTCAGATGTTTTGCTTAACTTGTGTGTGGCTAAAGCAAGAAGATATAAATCTTACTCTCAGTAATTCAGGACAATCAAAAGCTGTTTCACATGATATTTAAATTTGCTGGTGTTGAAATTATACTCAAATGCAATAAATTCTATGTTTCCTGCTCACTAGAAAATATTTGGCTTATTTATTTATTAACTGTAATAAGATTATATACATACAGGACAATTCCAAGAAATTTAAATAACCCCCTCTTCAAAATAGCACCTGAATATGTCAAAGGTTTTTATACTTGCTGTGTTACTCTGACAGCCCTGGAGATCCACAGATACACCAGACAGCTATGAATTCTGACCCAGATCCTACAACTATAAATATGATTATTTATCTGAAAAGAACTGCTCTCTCATGAGAAGTTGGTGGTGAATGTAAGTGCTCGCAGGATTTGAGCAATAATTCATGACAATGTTACAAATATATTATGCAGTAATGCAATAATACTCTTCCTATTGGGTGCATAGTATGCAGGATTAGACCCAAATATTTTAGCACAGGTCCTTTTATTATTAATTTTAATTTTAAAATTTTCATTTTCTGTCCTGTGAATAAAGTTGATATATGCATTCATATTATCACTTCCAAAAGAAGTGAGGTGAAGTCAAAGGGTTTACTTAAAATGTTTAAAGTTTAATATCATTATCTATAGATATCTTTCAGTAAGGAGAGCACTGTCTGTTAAAAAGTGCCCTGCAACATTTATTTTTAGTAGGTAATGAAGAAACGTACTTAACATTTTGTTCTTTGAACATGAAGAGGCACTTGAAAATGACATCCCCTTTTGTTGTGCTGAGACAGACTTTCCATTCACCCACCTGAACATGAAAAAACCCACATGAAGCCCAATGAACAATTCAGTTGTTAAACCTGAGATCACCTTTTATCGCTCTCTCAAAGCCACCCCAGTCCCTCCACAAATAAGTGTAAAAATAAAATTGAGAGAGCTACTTCCACCTTTCTGTCACAGGAAATCTTGCTGAGACTAATCTTCTTTATAGAAGGTTTACTTTTAAATAGGATTTCCTTTCTCTGCATGTACACACTCTGAGTCAGGAAGCTCCAGTCTGAGTCAATGCTAAATACATTTGGTTTTCAACTTGAGTCGACTTGCAAATGATGGAACCAATGATTCATAATTTCCATTCTGACCTTGTTTGCTTTATATTCACACTGTAGCAGGTGAACTGTCATGTTCAAGATCATCAAGTTATTTAAGGGGAAACTGATGCCACCCATTAGCCTGCCATGTGAAAGACACATTTGCATGTATAAGAACAAGGTATAGGAAGGTGATATGTCACTCAGATATTTCAAAGAGTTCATATTTTTGGTAAGTCTAGCATAATTTGCATATACTAGTAATGCTGCATAATTTAATTGTCATTTATGCTTGTTACAGGCCTATTATTTCTGTCATTCACTTCCAATATCTAATTAAATAAGCTGATTATTTTCAAGGTAAGCCTATCTGATAATGGATCCACTATATGGTATGCTGTGCCCATGATACGGAAAGTCTAGTTGTAAGCATATACATATACAGCTGCTTTGCAGTCTGTTTTGCTGCCAAATACAATTTCTGAATGGCCTTTACATGCCTACTTACCTTGTCTGTTAATGTCCAACAGAAATAAACCAAATAAGAATTAAGAATCAGGTGTTTCATTATGTTACGGGCCTCTGAAGTACTGATTTCCTGACACTATCTGTCAGAACAGATTTCTCCCTTGCTTTTTCTTTTTTCTTCCTTCTTCATTTTTTTTCAATTTTATACACACTGAGGGGGTGTAAAAACACCAGCCAAAGATGGTTGCGAGTAATCCATTCTGAACAGAAAGCACAAAGCATGAGGAGTCAATGCTTATTTCATGTAACTTCTTCTTGAAGCATATGAAGACATACAGGACAAATTTAGATCATGTCTCAGTGAGTGATTTGGATCATTTACCAAACCTTAAAATAATCATTCATCATATGCTCTTGGGATCATGACATTTCTAAGGCCCATTGCCGTAACTGAAAAGTTTATGGAGAAGACTGGAACTGCACAACTGTTTAACCCTCCTTTTGAATTGTTGTTCCATTTTCAACCAGGAGAGAAATCAAATGGGCAAGCAGGTAAGTGGTCCTATCGCTTACTGATGAGAACACTCACCTGGTATTTGTGAGTGACTGTCAAAGGACTATGATGGTAGATCTGTGTGTCTAAACTCGATCAAATTGAAAAAGCCTAGAATTTAATGTTCTTGTTTTCTTTCATGAAAATACAACACGAATGCTTTTCTTCAAAAGGCGGTTTAACAATGTCTATCTGGGCAGCATCATCTAGATTTTCACCCTGACTGGCTCAGGGAAGCTCCTTGCTTAATGTGCGCTGAGCCAGTATACAGAAACATTTAAGGCCCATGATGAATGGAGGCAGGAAAATGCACTTCACCTTATGAATCATTCTTCAGAGGTGCTGAGTTTTCATACTGTGCCTATATATACATCTATATATAGGATGACTAGCTTCCCCATTCCTATCTTAGGCTGGCTGACTCACTATGCTGAGGGCAGGAGTTTACTTTTTAGGCAATGGCCTATAAAACTAGGTAGTCTGGATGTAACCACCATCAGTGTGATTCATTTTACTCAACAACTTCACACATCTATCAATCAACTGCCTTAGCCTAAACCAGTCACTTTGGATTCCTCTCTGGTCAATGGATAAAACTAGACATTTCTTGAATGTCATTTTCCCCAATAACTTATGGACATGCACTTTTAGATGAGTTTCATTACCACCTGGTGTTCCTTGTTTCCCAACAGCTAGCTAAAATTTGGATATCTAAACATTAGATGTCTTAGGTTAAGTGGGATGGAATCACCTCTTGAATTTCAGGTCTCATTAAGACTGATTTCATTGACCCCTAGTCAGCATGAGTGACAGCAACTGGCTGGAGGGACACAGCACTTCTTTCTGGGAAATGCTAAGATGAGAAAAGGAAGCCACAATAAAACAAACAGAAATGTCTGAAAGAAGTCATGAGTAAGAAGGGTTAATGTCAACAGTATGGTTTAGAAAGTCTCTAGGCATCTGCTGTTTGGTGCATGGCTCTTTGTCCAGCATGTATCCCCCAGAATATGGCCATGATTGAGACACCCCAGAATGAACACAGCACTTTCCATCAGACGTATTCTCCCACTCAGTGTGTGAGAAGAAAATGTGACTCACCAAAGCCTGGTAACACTTACTTAGCAGGGGGTTTTCACTTGTGGCTGTCGCACACTGTAGGCTTATAAAACAAGAAAAAAAAAATCATAAGTCAGATCTCTAGATAAGCAGTTAAGACACTTCTCTTTACCTTCCCAAGTCTAGCATAAATGCCCCAGAAAAGGACTTTGCAAGAAAAGCCTGTATTTTGGTCAAATGAAGGCAAAAGGACATACCATTACCAGAGCTTTGTGATTTCAACAAGGTCGTATTAGCTTAGGCACAGCAGAAGAATTATGAAAGCGGTGTTGTTAGCTGAAGTGCTAGAAGAAGGACTTGATTGTACATTTCTCTGTGCAGAGCAGCTCTCAGTTATGCCACTGAAGAACAAAATGTAAATCTAGGTAGCTGCATTATAAAAGAAGGACTAACATTTGCAAAGTACACTTTGCACAGTTCTATTATTACCTGTGGAGAGGAGACTGGTATCTATGTACAGAATATCTGTAAACATGAGACACTACTTTCCTTATTATTTTGTTCAGAAAATAAAGTCTAATACTGCACTAGTAATCGGAGAGAGTGTTAGGATTGATTATAGAGCTATTAAGGAGTAAAGATAATGCATTTTAGAAAACTAGCAAATGTAAAGGCCCAAACCCCAGGCAACAGAGCAATGGCAACTAAAAGTTTTTTTTGAGGAAGTAGGATGCCCTTAGAGAAAAAAAAACGGAAAAGAAACCCTGTTTCAGAAAAGCATCTTTAAAAATATTTATTTTCTGTAAGCTTCATATACATTTAATTTTCTTTTTCCAGTTCAGTCCCATTAAATTAGTCACCTATAATACATTATAATTGAAAGGGAAATATCCCAATTACAGCTTCCCATGACAGTTTTTTCTTGGTTTGGATCCCTCATCTATAGGATCTAATAAAATTTTTGAGATGTACCTGAGCCATATCCCACCTGCTTTCAGATAAGCAACAGCAGGAAGAGTATATCTGGGTCTTGAGTTACTGCATAATCTTTTTCTTGCTGAAGGTATTATAGTACCAGGAATGTATTTATTCAGCTGTTAGAAGAAAAAAAGCAGCTGGAAACTTGTTTATTTACTACTAAAATGTATGAATTTGGCAGGGCATCTGGTCACATTTTATTTTGCTAAGAGAGGGCATCTTTTAGACAAAGTAGCTTGAATATCTGAGGACTACTTAAGGTACATAAGAAAAGTGGATTAATATCTGAATATTCTCAGATCTTTTACCAATTTTTGTTTTAATATTTTAATGTAATATAACCTTTCTTACAAGAAGTTTTTGAAGCACAAGCTACCAAAACCAGATACCTTGCAAGAAGAATTTTCTTTGATCTGATTTATCTCTAGAGTATTAATATTCTTTAAAAATAAACTGAGCTCGAGCTTTATATCCAAGTGATGAACCCACTGATCACAAAGCTGTGCTAGCCATAGTACTAATGAAAAACCCAAGATATAAATAGTCAATATAACCTAAAATAACTTGTTACCCTTTTTTGGTGTGAAATAAAAAGACTTTATAAAAAGTCTTCAAACCTTTAGTGCTCTGAAAATGGACTTGACCCTATTTTTCCAAAACTAAATAAACAGGAATACAAACGTTTTATCTGAGTCCCTGTTAACAAAATTCTACTTTGAATGCACATCATGGGCACAGCACATGTGTGCAGCTAATGCTTGGTGCAACGGCCTGCTGAGAATCCAGGGATGAAAGGGGGATTGCAGTTGCTGTTACTGGCACCGAGGAGCAGGGATAAAGAAGAGAGAAATGCTGTCCTTCCTTTGATTTAATGAGAGACCTGTGGAGGAAGAGGCAGTATTTGGGAAACAGAAAGAGCCAATGAAAACAAGGGATGATTTTAAACCTCAAAGTATCTGCAAATCTGTAGATGAGGCTATAGTTTATTAGGAAAGGGATTTTAATTCCTGTAAAAGCAAGACAAGCTGGATTAAAAAAATAAAAATTGTTTTGAGGTATGTTGGAGAATGGGAGTTATTTCCCATCTTAGACTTGCTTAGGTCTGAGGGCCCTTCTGCTTGACAGGCAGTGCTACCAGGCTCTTGGTTCCCTGTCAATCAGTCACACAGATGAACAGCAAGAAAGGTGAGCTGGCAGGAAATGAGGCAGGTTTTGAAACTTCCTGATTTCCATTGGCCTTTTGTTGATGAACAGAGGAAGACTTCCACTGCCTGGAAGCATGGAAAATGCCTGACCAGCTTTAGCTACTGACCTTCTTTTGTCACTTCTGCAGAGGATTCTCCTGTGGTCATGGGAACAACCCCAGTGAAGAAACAGAAACTGTTTTCTGTTGCACAAATGTGATGGCAGCTCCTTTGGGAACCAAATCCCTTGCCCCGGGACCACTAATCTGTGGGACAAAGAAAGAAAAGAGAAGAGGTGAGGAGTGAACATATGATTAAGCAGCAAAGGAGATAATTCAGTGCTGCTCTGCAGAAGGGAGTGTGATCATTATCCTCCTCTTGTTCTTGTCCCGCAGAAGAGCAACTCTTCTCTAAGGACACTGACTTAGCTCCAAGGCAGAGGAACTTTAATAGTGTTTGACAAGTCAGAGGAAATGCACCTTTTCTAAAGAACCAAACACCTTTTTTGAATATAGATTTTTTTTTTTTCCCAAGGACATAAATAGTCAGGGTGACATACTGTCTTTCTCATGTGGCAGTATGTAGTGTAACAGGTCACTCTGCATTCCACTTACATGAAAGCTGTAACAACCAGAAGTCCTTGTTTCATTGTTACACGGGGGCAGGGAGAAGCTTTCACTCACATACCACCTTCACCATCTGAAAGAAGGGTGGCTTTGACCTCTTTGGCTACTGGCTTTGAGTAGTATAGCCATGGTTTGACTGAGGCAACACCAACAAGAGTGATCTGTGATTGTGTGTTCCAACCTGAATCACCCATTTTCTGAAGCTGGGTAACACCATTTTTAAAAATCAAGTGCTTCTAAAATACCTCAGAAATCCTCTTAGAATTCTGATTTTACAGCCTTTCTCAGGCTGAAAGTGGCAGCAGCACGGGGAATGAACAAAGCCCAGAAATCTTTTCAACTTGAGGATTCATAGAGAACATAAACCTGGTTTTTTTTAAAGATCATATGACATCAGTACTGAGCATGTAATAAAGGACATTTCATCATAACAATGTTTTGCATAGCAATGCACCCTGCCATGAGGCAGAAACCCTGGAGTTAGAGATCATGAAGCAGTGCTTTATCTGTTTTATGTAGCACAGCAATTGTTCCGATGCTACAGAAGGCCAGGAAACAACTGAGAATCCACTTTCTTAGGTTACAGGATGACATTTCTGGATTATTCACAGCAACACACATTAATATTTTACTCTGTTTGGCACAATTTACGCATGGAAAGCTTGACAGCTATTAAGGCTGGATTCTGCAACTGACGCACAGAACCTGCACTGTGTGGCCTTGTTTGCTCTATGGCTTTGGAAGGACATCAGGAGAAGGCATGAACAGTTTCCACCACATCTACAAACCTTGGCAGAGACTTACAAGATTTCATGTCCATTTTCTCTCTCTTCCATTAGGCCAAACAGCAAGATCTGAATGCAAGCTACTCCTCTGTGTTCAAACAGGACAGGGGAGAGTGAAGGAAAAGCAGACACATTTACACTGCCTAAGATGCGCATAAATGCAGGGGTGTGTGCCCTGGTACGGGGATTAGGCACACATTTGCTTCACAAAAGGCTGTAGCAGTTTAAGGAGTTTTCCTACAGACCCTTCCTCTGACCATAGGTTGCAGTGTCTGAACACGCTTAAGCTGCTTCAGTGGTAGCATAACCTGAAAGGTTGTAGGACCTTGACTTAAGCTAAATTCTGGGCTTCATACTAAAACAGATGAGGAAGGTTCATACTTCTTTTCTCCTGCCAGAGTTGATGAGGTGTTATTCTCTGGTTGATGGGAAATAAAATATCAAACTGCTCCAGCTGTTTACTTCAGTGAGCATGCATCTAAACCATAATTGAACAAGACCTGAAATACTCATATGAGACCGGAAAAATAATTTTGTGGTCAAGAGAAAAGATGACCTTGTGGTTAGTTCAGGAAACCAGGGCAAGTTGCTTAGAGCTTAGGATGAGAAATTGAACCTGGTGCAAGGAGTAAGTAATGTACTACTTGATAGCTAAAATGTTTTTACAATATCTGCACATACTGCGTATCTCATGAATAATTAATGGAGAAACTGAATGTATTTGCTTATAAAGATGCAGATAAATTCTCATCAATTCGAGCCTATCTCAATCCAAAACCAAAAGACCGAAGGACTCCTGTTTAGTACTTTCACAGTGGCTCTCATTCACAATGTGCCCACAACTTCTGAGGATGACATTTATCAAACTTCCAGAGGAATTCCTGTTTATATTTCAGATTAGAACCAAGAATACACATGTCCCCATAGCAGGGCTTCATTGGTTTTGGGAATACCCTCTCTAGGAAAATAACATTTCCCGTTTTCTATTCTTTCTGTTTATGGGTCAAGATGGTCTTTTGCAATATACCTTACAGTACAGTATGGTCGACGGGCACATTCAACACTCTTTCTTTTCTACCCTAGACAGATAGTGTCCACAGGCTAAATTGGAAAATCCTTGCTCCACGACCTGACAATATCACCCAGGCCTCTGTTAAGAATAACAGACATTTCAGAGTGTACTTTCAAAACTGACTTTTCTCATGTGGCTACAGGAGAGTTTGGTTCTTGTATATTCTTTTAAATGCAGGTTTTGCTGCAAGACTCTTTTTGCACTAAAAATACCTTAATTACATTGAAAATATTTTTTTAAACAAGTCAGTACAGTCCCATCAGAATAGATGGTGTCGCTGATAATGGGCAGTTTCTATTTTCAATTGCTTTAAAGCTTCCTTTTAATATGAATAAGTATAGTTTTTGATAAAGCATTTAAAATTGGAGAATGACTATGAATAAAAATACAAACTTTCAATATGTATTAAATTCAAAACATTTTTTAAACTTGAATCCAGCATGGTCAAAAAAAAAGGAAAGAGAGGAGAAAGGAGTAAGGAAGAGTGGGAAAAAGGATCATACCAAAAATGAAATCAGGAAAATGATCAGGGCATTTGTTTGGGAAACTGGTATTCAATTCTTAATCTGCAGGATAAACCATTAATCATAGATTACTAACTATTTTTAATATTTCTCCCATCTTCTTTACCACCATAGATCCTGCATTCGTTCTTAAATCTCCGGTAGAAAAACATCTCTAGTCCTACTTACTTTTTTTTTAAAGGCAATGATATCTATTTTGTCTTAAATTAAAACTTCTACTGATTGTAATAGGAAGTATATCCACATCTGTAGGGGAGGTCATATGTTTTATCATAGCTAAAATTGCCTTGATAGAGCTGACTTTGTAGGTTCATTTTAAATACTAATATTTGATAGCCTGAAATTTCACATGACTTCACCTCTTTTAAAAGAAATAAAAATTAAAACCATTTTCTATTTAGTGGTAAAAAGACACTGAAATAACAATTCCATGAGATATTTTTCTTCCACATGCTTCAAGGATAGAGGAGAATTTCAGAGAGTATCTTCCTTTCTGTAATGGGGTGAGAACAAGCCTCTATTCCAAAACCCCTGGAGCCCAGGAATTATAGAACCAAGTATTTCCAAGCAAGTCAAACTATTTTGGATTCAAAAGCTTTCAGCAATCACATTTGCACTGTACTAAAAGATCTGCAGCATGACTGCTACCACAGTCCAATTACCATGATGACGCAGGAGGAAAAGTCTATTCTAAGCTTTGACGGCTATTCAGTAGGTCATGTCAAGTGTATTCACAAGAGCCCACTCACAAGGCTCAAGTGGCTCCATTCTTACTGGGGGACTTGTCCAGTGAAAATGCTTCAGAAGATGGGAAGTTTTTTGTCAGAGTTCAAGCAAGTTCAGAGCTTATAAATGACACCTCCTGTAAAGGCAGGCAGAGCTAGGAAAAGAGCAAGGGGAAGAAACATCAATAGGTAGGAAAAAAGTCTTAACACCACCACAATGGCTATTTTGTGTTTTTCTTTTACCTTTCCTAATTTCTTTGCCTTTATTATTCACAATTCAAAAATGAGATGTCTGGAAAATGTTCTAAGCTGAAAGAACAGAAACACCTAGGAAGGATCAAGGGAAGGAGCTCCTTGTGTTCATTCCATATAAAGCAAAGTAAGATTTGGCCCAGCTTTGAAATGACTGTAATGTCTGCAATCACAGCAAATTGCACCTGCTGCCAGAAATCATACCAATAGTTCTGCCATTTTAATACCATTCTTGCTCATCTTCTAAACCAAGAAATAGCAACTTATTTCCTGTAGCAAACCACTGCCACTACATATAGCAGAATATTGCAGACGCCAGCCTAGCAATATAGTCTTTTTTTTCTATACTTAAAAACAATTTCAATAAAGGGATTTAAAACTGAAGATTAGTCTAAGACTTTTAAAATGCACTTCATAATACAAAGCAATTCCCATTTGAAAGCCAGGAGCCATCTCCCCCACACACCAGAGATAAATGAATAGAGTTATATAAGGGCAATTTATCTGAATGATCATTACAGAATTAAGAAAAGGTTATTTAGCTTAGGAAACAGAAAATTGTTCATGTCTGCATTTTGAGAGACCAGGACACACAATTGTTATTTTGTAGTAGGTCATTCTTAGGTGTCTAGGACAGCCAAGTGGACCAGTCTCTGTTATAATGATTTATCAATTACATGTAATGATTTAAATAGTTGAATGTATCTTGCAGAAATCAGATATATCTCAGCACAATATCTCAAAACCTCAACTTAATACATTTTTTTAAATAATTACTGAGTTAAAGTTTACCAGAAGGTATTATTAAAATTCTTGATGTCAATGACAACAAGTCAATAAGAGGAAATGGGGTTGGTTTGGTATTTTTTTTCCAAATTTCATTTTGAATATTAAATGAAGGCCAGATCTAACACAGAGTCTTGGAATACTCTACCATATTACAGTATTGTTAGCTTGTTGCTATGTGCATCTTGTACCCTTCATACTAGGCTGTAACACTGGTTGAAACCAAGGAAGGATATTTTGTTATCCTATCTTATTCTGTAGTCCATTGCACAAAATCTGGGATTATCTATGTAACTGTTAAAATATTTAAATAACAAGAAACAGAAATACTAGAATTTGGAAAAATGTATCAGATGCATCTTCCTTTCAAAAGTACATTGAAAACTTAGGGCTTAATTTTCAAATGCATTTGTGTGCCTGGCAATGCAGGCATGATACTACTTTCAAGAGCATCTCAGAAAGTTAGGTGCTAATTTACCTTTAATTAAGTGCCTGAACAGCACAATGGGAATCTGGCACTACTCTGATGGATTGAAATATCTGAAAATCTGGTTGCTGGCATTCAGTTGAATATAAATTGACTAAGTCTATACTGCAAATAACTTATAGGAACATAAAGCAAAATTTGAAATTTACCTGATAAAGCACAGGTGGATTATAGAAATGCATGTATAAACTAATAATCTGAATTATTGGGTGCAATTAATTTCATTCTAAAGTATGCATCTAAAATAGGCCAGATGTATGACACTGTAAAATATCTCTGATTCTGTAATGGTTATTTTTCCCCACTGAAAGGCATTGTGTAGGACTTGGACCAAAAGAAGAGGTTCACTCATGTAGATAGTTTAGGGTTACAGTCCTTAGAAGTTCAGTTTATCTGAACTCTTTTCCCAGAGTCGGCCAGATGAAAACTAGGTGCTGTGATGTTGGCCCACCAGCCTACATAGTATGAGAACTCAAAGGGTTCATTTGTCTCATTTTTCATTTCTTTTTAATAAAGGTTTTGATTCTTTTCTCAAACCAATGAAATGATAAGAGGAAGAAGAGAATCAGGCCACAGAGAAGCATTAAAGTGAAAGAGACAGCAAGTATTGTGACAATAAAAAATCATTGGGAAATCTGCATCTGTTGGAAGGTGTTACAGACATCCTATTCAAAAAACTGGGTAGCATCTGATGTTAAACAAATTGTTTTTGTAGGTGATAATTAAAACAAAAATTCTACCAGTAAAAGTCAGTCCAATCAATTTAAATCTATTCAATTCGTGTCTAATTAGTACATATCAAAAATAAATCACTTGCCTGTGTATCTGAGGAGCTTTTAAATCTTTTTGATTATTACAGATAAGCCATTTGTTCTGCTTCCAGTTAAAGGTCAACCAGTACTTCTATTAACACCTTACTTTCAAGGTTTACAGGTTGGCTGTAATAATTTATTTTGAGTGGAGAAAGAAGGCAACATTCTTTTCAGTCAGGGAGAAAGGATCCTTTCTTATAAGTAAAGTAAATCTAAAATAGATCTTATTTTTAACATACAGAATGTCTTGTAGAACTGCCCATTCACTTGATTCAATTATAATTTTTGTGCTATACTTACGTTACATTAGTGAGGGAAAAAAGAGAGCTATTTAAGAAGAATCTCAGGAGACTGACATATTTTTGTGGGGCAGAGGAAGAATGATTCCTACGAAGAAACTAAAGTATTACTTTTATATAACAATGCTGAAAAGTGGAGAACAGTCTTCGGAAATATATCCCACTATCTTTATCTGTTCAGAGGAGTCAAAAGTTGTTCCAGCAGAAAATTCCTTCTGTATCAAGAGAGGATCTTCTTGGACATGTGTGTACACCTCACTGGCACCAATAGAGATCTTTCCAGACAATCTGGACATTCGCTTCAAGGGCAGATAGAGTTTAGTCCAGATTTGACAACTGGCCAACTGACCTTTGACAAATGCACACCTCTGTGCTTCACTCTCCCCTGCAGATGATTCCTTCTGTAAAAGGTTTTCAGACATATCAAATCAAAACAGATTTTCAGCTAACAAATTGTGGGGAACAGATGATGCGCTGGGGTGCTGGGTTGCCATTCAGAGGCACCCTGCCAGTTTAGAGAAATAGACAGACAGGAACCTCATGAAATTCAGTAAAGGAAAATGTCAAATCCTATATCTGGGAAAGAATACCTCCACAAACAAATCCAAGCTAAGGGTAGACTGAATCACAGAATCACAGAATTACAAGGTTGGAAAAGACCTTTAAGATCATTGAGTCCAACCATTCCTGTCCCATGCTAAACCATATCCCTAAGTACCTCATCTACACTTTTTTTAAACACATCCAGGGATGGTGACTCCACCACATTCCACTGGATGGAAAGTACTTTTGAAGAAAAAGGCCTGGAGATCCTTGTCATCAACAAGCTGAGCATAGATCAGCAGTGAGCCCATGCATCAAAGGTGGCCCATCACATCCTATATTAGCAAGAGTATAATCTGAAGTTTCAGGTAAGTGATTCTTCGCCTCTATTTGCCATGTGTGATACCATATGTGGATATTGTGTCCTTCTGGGGCTCCCCAGTAAAGGTAGATATTCCTAAACTGATGCTAGTCTGGCAAAAACTATCAAGCTCATCAGCCTATTGGAGCACAGGATGTATGAGGAAAAACTGAGGGAGCTTGGTTTCTTTAGTCCTATGAGGAGATGACTGATGGGGTTCTTTCTGCTGTCTACAGCCTCCTATTGGGATTGGATAGAAAAGATGGAGGTGCACAGTAGAGAGATGAAAGGTGATGAAAAAGAGATGGAACAGGGGAAATTCTCTTTCAGTATAAGAAGGATTTTTTTTAGCATGAAGGTGGTCAAACACTAGAGCAGCTTGCCTAGAGTGCTTATGCAAACTCCATTCTAAGAGATGCTCAATACTTGACTGGGCAACCTGATCTTACTGGACTTGCCCAGAGCAGAGGCTGGAGTAGATGACCTCTGGAGAAGCTTTCAAACCCACATGACTCCACTCTTTTTACCTACTTTTAAAAGTTTACAGTCAGACGTACACTTCCACTGAAATGGTCATTGGAGGGTCAAAGCTTTTTCAGAAGCTGGTGCTGAGAAAGCTAAGTTTATTTTCTCCTGAAATGTAACAAGAAGATAATTAAATCAATACTTTTGGTGTACACATGTTCTCAGTAAACACTCAGGACAAAAGATCTCAGGGTAGGCAATTGTCTGTAGCTCTAGCAGACCTACAACAGCCAGGAGATGACACAGACCCCTTACATGGTGAGGCCTCACCCTTCCCTCTTAGCAGGTGGCCGCAGCACAGTCCATTTCTGTCATTGTCTCCAGGTCACTCATCTGTGGGCATCCCTCTGATTTGAGAAAGGTGAAAGTTCTGCTTCAAAAGCTAAGGATCAAGCATCTTTGAGCCTGCACATAACATTTGCAGCAACACAAAGGTTATTATGCTCTCACACAGGTGGTAAAAGGCTGCGAGATGTCAGATGTAACATCTGCCTCACACTAGGGTAAATGACCACACAAAGTAGTGGAAAATGAAGGCTGCAATTAATTTGCTTCAAAGTAGTCTTTGTCAATCAGTAGTGTATTATTTTTAATGATTTTTGAACAGTGAAGCGATGCACAAACATTTCTTTAAACTGCGTACAAGTGCATCTAGTGATGCTAAGCTTTGATACTACGTTGCTCAGAGCTTGTGTTACTTGCAGTGTTTGAATCACCATTTGCCAACAGGAATATTAACTTCACTGCACCAGCTCTGGCCCTTGGTTTTTTCTCTTCTTAAATGGCTCTTCTATACTGGGGCAAGTTTCTAGAAGCACTGCTGTGATGCAAATAGAAGCCTTTGGAAAGTGTCGAAATGTCTGCATACATTATCTTATTTGGCTACAGAGTCTTTTTGAAACCTAATAAACAGTGAAACTGAAGGTATTAAAATGTGCCCTTTTAGACAGTATATATCACATTCTGTGCTCAGTTCCCTTGGGGCAGCCCAACTGCATGTAGAAAGAAGCATATAGCTGTATATAATTTAAGTTGTTACTTGTAAAAAATAACCAGCTTTTTGATATATCAGAACATGCCAAAGAAATAAAACAAACAAACAAAGCAAAATACAAGCCAAGATTCAATTCAAGTAATTTTTGTATTCTGGGACATTGCTAGCTTTCCATCTGTCTGGAGAACAAGACAATGCACTCATGTGACAATTCACCAAAACAAGTTTAAAAAGTCATCGAGCCCTCTGCTCTCTCATTATACAGGTGGTGTGCAATGCCAGATGCAAAATAATTGATATGGTTTCAAAGTTCTGTGGATCATGTCACAATTCATACATTACAAAATACGCAGGAACTTGCAATCTATATGCCAGTATCTCCTAGAGTTTATTTTTTTCATTTAGTTTGAAAATGTCTCGATAATCAAAAGCTGTTTTAAAATGCAAATAGTAACTCATGTTCTGTAAAGCTATACACTCTGATTCCTGTACTGGAATCTTAGTGAAATAATTAGAATACATTAAAAAATAATTTACAGATTAGCTGGAAGATAAAGTATTTTAACACCAGAATTTCAAAGTCATAACAAACAGAATCACAGAACCACAGAATCACAGAATCGTAGGGGTTGGAAGGGACCTTGAGAGATCATCGGGTCCAAACCCCCTGCCAAAGCAGCTCCCTAGCACATATTGCACAGATAGGCGTCCAGACGAGTCTTGAATATCTCCAGAGAAGGAGACTCCACCACCTCCTTGGGCAGCCTATTCCAGTGCTCTGTCACCCTCACTGTGTAAAAGTTCTTCCGCACGTTGGTGCAGAACTTCCTGTGCTCCAATTTACAGCCATTGCCCCTTGTCCTATCTACACAGACTACTGAAAAGGGGTTGGCCAATTCCCCCTGCATCCCATACTTAAGATATTTAGAAACATTAATTAGGTCCCCCCTCAGTCTTCTTTTCTCCAGGCTGAACAGCCCCAGCTCACTCAGCGTTTCCTCATACGGGAGATGCTCCAGGCATCATCTTCGTAGCCCTTCTCTGGACTCTCTCCAGGAGATCCCTGTCTTTTTTATACCAGGGAGCCCAGAACTGGACACAATACTCCAGGTGGGGCCTGACCAGGTGTCCTGGTTTCAGCTATGATGGAGTTAAACTTTTTTTTTTTTAGCAGTGGATGGAATGCCATGTTTGGGTGTTAGCATGAGAATAGTGCTGATAGCACCCTGATGTTTTCCGATTTGTTGCCGGGCAATCAAGGACCTTTCTCAGCTCTGCATACTTCCTTACTAGTGAGAAAGGAGGGGACGCAGCCAGGACAGGTGATCCGAATTGGCCAAAGAGGATATTCCATACCAGTTACGTCATGTTCGGTATAAGGGGGGACTGGGGGGAAGAGGGGGAGACAACGCCAGGACGTGCGGTTTTCTGGGGCGGTCGGGTTGTCCGGGACGGGCTCTAAGCTGTGCGGCCTGAGTTGTGTGGTTTGGTGAGAAATTGCATTGTGTATCACCAGTTTCATCTATTTTGTGCTTTAAACTTATGTTATTGTTATATCTAGTTTTCTGTTATTGTTTAGTAAACTATCCTTATCCCAACCTGCGTGGTTCTGGTTTCTAGGTTGTGGTTTCTTTTCCTCCTTTCTTCCTTCCCTTTTCCCCTTCCCCCAACTTTCCCTCCCCCTTCCTTTTAAAAGTACAAGCGACTGTGTGGGGTGCGGCCCTTGGCTGGGGCAAAACCACGACAGTTATTTTGGCGCCCAACGTGGGGCACGAACGGTTGGGATAACGGTAGATCTGACCCTAACTATAGCAATTAAGATAAGCACTGTTGTTTAAGCAATCTCTGGTCACGATGTTGTGGTATTTATTTACAAGGCTGTGGCAGCAAAACCACCGCATGCTGTATACAATCCTGGCAGGATTCTTTACTCTCTCAGGTCTGTGGCTCCCGTATTTGTTCCCATACTTCATTATAGTGTATTTTATGATATCGGTCTATGATACAATAATATCGATGATCATGAGCTTAAGCTGGTACCTGTATGAGGTTTTGCTGTCCTGTCCATTCTTTGGACAGGGAGGGGTTAATAACAGCAGCCGGTATGGTGGGGGCACTGCTTTCTTTTCCTTTGGGCTAAATACAACAGCTCTTAGGGCAGTTTTTGAAAATCTTCAATATCTCTGGGATATTCAAACTAGCATTTTGCTATTGGTAGGTTTGGTGCAGATGGTTCAGTTTTTGTTATATATCAAGCATAGGTTTATGAATACCACTGAAGAGCTTTCTCCGAGACAGAATAATCACGAGTGGCAGGGCATGTGGCAAAGTATGGGCGAGTACCTAGGTACTTTCTCACGCCCGATGGTTTGGAATTTCACTCCTGAACAGCTACAAGACCCCGATCAAGTGACTGCATACCTAAGAAAAAATTGCTGTAGGTTTCCCAGAGATGGACACCTTACTGCACTGTGCTGGGCTCTGGCCACTATTTATCAAACACTGCTTGATAGCAGGCAGCACTGTCAGCACTGTCAGCACTGTCAGGGAGAAGGGAAAGGAAACAGACTGGCAGATACTATAGCTGCTGCAACCACTGGGGCTAACACTGCAGCTACTGCAACCCCTGTGACCGACACTGCAGCTACTGTAATCTCTACAGCAGACACTGCAGATGATCTGAAAAACCAATCCACACCAGTGTCTGTTGCTCCCGTACAAAAGAGGAAAGGCACAAAGAAATCAGTTCGTATAGTGACGGATAAGGATGATGATCAACCGGGATCATCTCGAGGATATCAGGATGAGGCAGAACCAGAGATTGTTACCCGATCCCTGACTCTGAGTGAGCTGCGTGAGGTTCGAAAAGATTTCACTCGCCACCCAAGTGAGCACATTATCACTTGGTTGCTCCGATGTTGGGATCACGGGGCCAGTAGTTTGGAATTAGAAGGCAGAGAGGCCAAGCAGTTGGGATCCCTAGCTAGAGAAGGAGGAATTGACAAAGCAATTGGGAGGAGGCCGGAAATCCTCAGCCTCTGGAGGCGACTACTGTCAAGTGTGAAGGAAAGATATCCCATAAAGGAATATATTACATGCCAGACACCTAAGTGTAACAGCATAGAGACATCTGTCCAGCACCTGAGAGAATTAGCTGTACGGGAGATAATTTATTATGATCTGGACAATTCACGGCTTCCCTCTGATCCCGATGAAGTCCTATGCACTCCAGATATGTGGCGTAAGGTTGTACGAAGTGCACCAGCAGGGTATACCAATTCACTGGCAGCAATTGACTGGAATGATACGAATCCGCCAACCGTAAATGAGGTGGCCTGCCGACTCCGGAAATACCAAGACAATGTTTCCCTCTCCGTCATTGCAGCAGTAGAGAAACTGGTTCAACGACTTGACAACAATGTGTCCAACTCCCAACCCGTATGGAGCAATGTTGCAGCTATTGGGAGAAAGCGTCCATCGTTCCAAGAGGGAGAATACACACCACGACGTACATTGTGGTTTTACCTGCTTGATCATGGAGAGAACATGAGGAAATGGGATATGCAGCCCACCTCAGCCCTTCGAGCACGAGTAAATGAGCTGCGGGGTAAAACATTCGCACAACGAGATTCTGCCAGGAAGAAGGCTGCACCAGTTTCTACTGGGCAGTTCCCTAGACCAACTGGAAGGCCTACCTATATGTCTGATGTGCCTGATCCTTTTGAAGGGACCTCTAAGTCCTTTATGCAACCAGTGGAAAACAAATATGATCAGCAGCAATAGAGGGGCCCTGCCTCCAGCCAGGTGGAGGAGAGGGATAATCGGGTTTATTGGACTGTGTGGATCCGATGGCCTGGCACGTCAGACCCACAAGAGTACAAAGCTCTGGTGGATACTGGTGCCCAGTGTACTCTAATGCCATCGAATCATGAAGGGGTAGAACCTGTTTGTATTTCTGGAGTGACAGGGGGATCCCAACAACTAACTGTGCTAGAGGCTGAGGTGAGCCTAACTGGGAAGGACTGGGAAAAACACCCCATTGTGACTGGTCCAGAAGCTCCGTGCATTTTAGGTATAGATTATCTACGTAGAGGGTATTTTAAAGACCCAAAAGGGTACCGATGGGCTTTTGGAATAGCTGCTTTGGAAACAGAAGAAATTGAACAATTGTGTGCCTTGCCTGGACTCTCGGAGGATTCTGCTGTTGTGGGGTTGTTGAAGGGTGAAGAACAGCAAGTGCCAGTTGCTACGACGACGGTGCACAGACGACAATACCGTACTAACCGAGATTCCCTGATTCCCATCCATAAGCTGATTCATCAACTGGAGGATCAGGGAGTGATCAGCCGAACCCACTCACCCTTTAATAGTCCCATATGGCCAGTGAGGAAGTCCAATGGAGAGTGGAGGCTGACAGTAGATTATCGTGGCCTAAATGAAGTCACTCCAGGTATGAGTGCTGCTGTGCCAGACATGTTAGAGCTCCAGTATGAATTGGAATCGAAGGCAGCCAAGTGGTACGCCACAATCGACATTGCGAATGCTTTCTTCTCGATCCCACTGGCGCCAGAGTGCAGGCCACAGTTTGCTTTCACTTGGAGAGGCATCCAATACACGTGGAATCGTCTGCCCCAGGGGTGGAAACATAGCCCCACCATCTGCCATGGACTAATCCAGAATACACTGGAAAAGGGTGAAGCACCAGAGCACCTGCAGTATATCGATGACATCATTGTATGGGGCAACACAGCAGAGGAAGTTTTTGAAAAAGGAAACAGGGTAATTAAAATCCTTTTAGAAGCCGGTTTTGCTATAAAACGAAGTAAAGTCAAGGGGCCTACGCGAGAAATCCAGTTTTTAGGAATAAAATGGCAGGATGGGCGTCGTCACATCCCAATGGACATTATTAATAAAATAGCAGCTATGTCTCCACCAAGCAACAAAAAGGAAACACAAGCTTTCTTAGGTGTTATAGGTTTTTGGCGACTGCATGTCCCAAACTACAGTCTCATTGTGAGCCCACTCTACCATGTAACTCGAAAGAAGAATGATTTCCAATGGGGCCCTGAGCAACAGCAAGCCTTTGAGCAGATCAAACGCGAGATAGTCCATGCAGTGGCCCTCGGGCCTGTCCGGACAGGGACAGATATTAAAAATGTGCTCTACACTGCAGCTGGGGAGAACGGCCCGACCTGGAGTCTCTGGCAGAAAGCACAAGGGGAGACTCGAGGTCGACCGCTGGGGTTTTGGAGTCGGGCCTACAAAGGATCTGAGGCCAATTATACTCCAACAGAAAAGGAAATACTGGCTGCCTATGAAGGGGTTCGAGCCGCCTCAGAAGTGATTGGAACTGAAGCCCAGCTCCTCCTGGCACCCCGACTGCCGGTGCTGGGCTGGATGTTCAAAGGGAAGGTTCCTTCTACACACCATGCCACTGATGCTACGTGGAGCAAGTGGGTTGCACTAATTACACAGCGGGCTCGAATAGGAAACCCCAATCGCCCAGGAATTGTGGAGGTGATCACAGACTGGCCAGAAGGCAAAGATTTTGGGATGTCACCAGAGGATGAGGAGGTAACACGCGCTGAAGAAGCCCCACCCTACAACGAACTGCCAGAGAATGAGAAGCGATATGCCCTGTTCACTGATGGGTCTTGTCGCATTGTGGGTAAGCATCGGAGATGGAAAGCCGCTGTATGGAATCCTATAAGAAGAGTAGCAGAAGCCACTGAAGGAAAAGGTGAATCAAGCCAGTTCGCTGAGGTGAAGGCCATCCAGTTAGCCCTGGACATTGCTGAGAGAGAAAAGTGGCCAAGGCTCTACCTTTATACTGATTCATGGATGGTGGCGAATGCCCTGTGGGGGTGGTTGCAGCAGTGGAAAAAGAACAACTGGCAGCGTAGAGGCAAACCTATATGGGCTGGTGACTTATGGCAAGATATCTCTGCTCGGTTAGAGAAACTTGTTGTAAAGGTACGTCATGTCGATGCCCATGTACCTAAGAGTCGGGCCATGGAGGAACATGAAAACAACCATCAGGTAGATAAGGCTGCTAGGATTAAAGTGGCTCAGGTAGATCTAGACTGGCAACGTAAGGGTGAATTATTCATGGCTCGATGGGCTCATGATACCTCGGGTCATCAAGGGAGAGATGCAACATATAGATGGGCTCGGGATCGAGGGGTGGACTTGACCATGGACGCCATCGCACAAGTTGTCCACGAATGTGAGACATGTGCTGCAATCAAGCAAGCTAAGCGGTTAAAGCCCCTTTGGTATGGAGGACGGTGGATGAAATATAAATATGGGGAGGCTTGGCAGATTGATTACATCACCCTCCCACAAACCCGCCATGGCAAACGTTATGTGCTTACAATGGTGGAGGCAACTACCGGCTGGCTAGAAACATATCCCGTACCCCATGCCACTGCTCGAAATACAATTCTGGGCCTTGAAAGGCAAGTCCTCTGGCGACATGGTACTCCAGAAAGAATCGAGTCAGACAATGGGACTCATTTCCGAAACACTCTTATAGACACCTGGGCCAAAGAGCATGGCATTGAGTGGGTGTACCACATTCCTTACCATGCACCGGCCTCTGGGAAAATTGAACGATATAATGGACTTTTAAAAACTACACTGAAAGCAATGTGTGGTGGGACATTCAAGCATTGGGATACACATTTGGCCCAAGCCACGTGGTTAGTTAACTCTAGGGGATCTACCAATCGGGCTGGCCCTGCCCAGTCAAAATTTCCACGTACTGTAGAGGGAGACAGAGTGCCAGTAGTGCATATGAAGAGTGTATTGGGAAAGAGAGTTTGGGTCATTCCTGCTTCAGGCAAAGGTAAACCCATGTCTGGAATTGTTTTTGCTCAAGGACCTGGCTGTACTTGGTGGGTAATGCAGAGGGATGGAGAAGTTCGATGTGTACCTCAAGGGGATTTGATTTTGGGTGAGAATAGCCAATATAATTAATAAAGTAGAAATTATAATAATTGCCAAATAACCCATTATTGTATATTCATTATTGTTATGATTGCTGTATGTTGTACCATAGCATTATAGCCGGAGTCATACAAGTTAATGA
The DNA here is from genome assembly GCA_020800305.1 of Porphyrio hochstetteri. Taxonomy (NCBI): domain Eukaryota; kingdom Metazoa; phylum Chordata; class Aves; order Gruiformes; family Rallidae; genus Porphyrio; species Porphyrio hochstetteri. The sequence continues at coordinate 111,277,218 of CM036907.1, forward strand.
AGAATGAGTGCCATGATGATGGAACTAAAGCCTGGCCTCTCAAGAACTTTTTGCTCCCGTTGAAAATAAACTCTGACCCACAGACTATGAGCATGGACCATGCCAGGTGTATCAGTCAAGAGCCTGAGATGCAGCGTGCAACGAGCCAATGGAACATACAACTATCCTGAGAAACTGTTAACGACAAATGGAGCCTGGAAATCATGGACTAAATGAACTCAACAACTTCAGAGGGATGATTCACAGACTGAGGGAATAAGATCTGTATGCACATATGTGTGCATACATGTGTACATACATATATGGGTGTGTGAAACACGAAACTGGTTGTACCCAAAGAAAATTGTTGGATCTGGTCATGACGTAAATGGTATGGAATAAGGGGTGGATAATGTCCTGGTTTCAGCTATGATGGAGTTAAACTTTTTTTTTTAGCAGTGGATGGAATGCCATGTTTGGGTGTTAGCATGAGAATAGTGCTGATAGCACCCTGATGTTTTCCGATTTGTTGCCGGGCAATCAAGGACCTTTCTCAGCTCTGCATACTTCCTTACTAGTGAGAAAGGAGGGGACGCAGCCAGGACAGGTGATCCGAATTGGCCAAAGAGGATATTCCATACCAGTTACGTCATGTTCGGTATAAGGGGGGACTGGGGGGAAGAGGGGGAGACAACGCCAGGACGTGCGGTTTTCTGGGGCGGTCGGGTTGTCCGGGACGGGCTCTAAGCTGTGCGGCCTGAGTTGTGTGGTTTGGTGAGAAATTGCATTGTGTATCACCAGTTTCATCTATTTTGTGCTTTAAACTTATGTTATTGTTATATCTAGTTTTCTGTTATTGTTTAGTAAACTATCCTTATCCCAACCTGCGTGGTTCTGGTTTCTAGGTTGTGGTTTCTTTTCCTCCTTTCTTCCTTCCCTTTTCCCCTTCCCCCAACTTTCCCTCCCCCTTCCTTTTAAAAGTACAAGCGACTGTGTGGGGTGCGGCCCTTGGCTGGGGCAAAACCACGACACCAGGGCAGAGTAGAGGGGGAGGATCACCTCCTGTGACCTGCTGGCCACACTCCTTTTGATGTACCCCAGGATCCCATTGCCCCTCTTAGCCACCAGGGCACACTGCTGGCTCATAGCCAACCTGTCATCAACCAGAACCCCCAGGTCCTTCTCCACAGAGCTCTTCTCCAACAGGTCATCCCCCAGCCTGTACTGATACAGACGGTTATTCCTCCCCAGGTGCAAGACTTTATACTTGCTTTTATTAAACCTCATCTGGTTTCTCCCTGCCCAGCTTTCCAGCCTGTCCAGGTCTCGCTGGATGGCAGCGCAGTGTTCCTGCATGTCAGCCACCCCTCCCAGATTTTGTTCAGATTTTGTTCCACTGATCATGACCCTCTGAGCCCGGTCCGACAGCCAGTTATCAACTCACCTCACTGTCCACTCATCTATCCCATGATCTCTCAGCTTTTCTATCAGGATGTCATGGGAGACAGTATCAAAAGCCTTGCTGAAGTCAAGGTAGATGACATCCACTGCTCTCCCTCCATCCACCCAGCCGGTGATGAGATCATAGAATGCTATAAGATTGGTTGAGCACGATCTCCCCTTGGTGAATCCATGCTGACTACTCCTCATGACCTTCTTCTCTTCCAGTTGCTTGGTAATGGCATCCAGAACAAGCTGTTCCATCACCTTTCCAGGGACAGAAGTGAGGCTGACTGGCCTATAATTGTTAGGGTCCTCCTTCTTGCCCTTCTTGAAGACTGGAGTGATATTGGCTATCCTCCAATCCTCAGGTACTTCTCCTGTTCTCCAAGAGCTGTCGAAGATGATAGCAAGCAGCTCCGCAATCACTTCCGCCAGCTCCCTCAGCACACGTGGATGTATCCCTTCCAGGCCCATGGATTTGTTTGCATTAATCCCTTTGAGCCGCTCCTGGACCACCCCTACCTCAACTAGAGGGAAGCTTTTCATTCCCCAAACACTCCTACATTCATCCAGGATCTGCGGGTCCCGAGGGGCCTTTGGAATGAAGACCGAGGCAAAGAAGGCATTCAGTATTTCCACCTTCTCATCATCACCCGATACCAGGACACCCGCCTCATTCATCAAGGGACCTACATTATCCCTGGTCATCCTCTTACTATTCACGTATCTGAAAAAACTCTTTTTATCATCCTTTATGTCCTTTGCCAGTTTCATCTCCAAGCGGGCTTTAGCCTTTCTAGTCGCGTCCCTACAGGCCCTGACAACATCCCTATATTCCTCCCAGGTGCACAGACCCCGTTTCCACAGTTCATAAACCTTCTGCTTCCCTTTGAGTTTACACATTAGCTCCCTGCTCATCCATGCAGGTCTTCTGCCTCTCTTTCCTGATTTCTTACTCAAAGGGATGCACCTATCCTGTGCTTGGAAGAAGTGCTGTTTAAATGCTAGCCAGCTCTCACAGGCTCCCTTGCCTTCTAACAGCATAGCCCACGGGATAGCTCCTAAAAGGTTGCGGAAGAGATCAAAGTTAGCTCTTCTAAAATTCAGGGTAGCTATCCTGCTTTTTGGCTTGCTTCTTCCACTCAGGATCTTGAACTGGATCATTTCGTGGTCGCTTTGTCCTAAACTGCCCCCGACCTTCACCTCCCTGATGAGCCTTGTTAGTAAGAACAAGGTCCAGCACCCACCCTCCCCTTGTAGGTTCCTGCACCATCTGTAGCAGGAAATTGTCCTCAACATACTGCAGAAATTGCCTGGACTGCATACGACTGGCCGTATTGCTTGCCCAGCAAATATCTGGGTAGTTGAAGTCCCCCATAAGGACCAGGGCCTGGGATCTCGAGGCTACTTCTAGCTGCTCATAGAAAGCACTATCAACCCGCTCCTCTTGATCAGGGGGCCTATAGCACACACCCACAACAGTGTCACTCATACTAGCGTGACCCTTGATTCTTACCCACAAGCACTTGACTGATGGGTCATCTTTCCCCAGGTGGAGCTCAATACATTCAAGCTGCTCTCTAACATAAAGAGCAACTCCTCCACCTCGCCTCCCTAGCCTGTCCTTCCTGAAAAGCACATAGCCATCCATGACAGCGTGCCAGTCATCCAGGCTGTCCCACCACGTCTCTGTGATCGCAATGAGATCGTGGCCCTGCGACCGCACAAAGATCTCTAATTCTTCCTGCTTGTTTCCCATGCTGTGTGCATTTGTATAAAGGCATTTTAGTGGGGCAGCAGGTGCAGGTATCCTCAACAGATCACAGCGAGATTTACGACAAGGGATGGGCAATAGTGGCTCCACTGAGGAGTCCTCAGGGCAATCCCCAGAATTTTCCCCACTATCACACAGGATCCTAGTGTTAACATGAAAGGCCCAACTTGCAAAAAATAATAGTTTGTTAGCAGTCATTCAGGCAACATGTTCCTAATCTGTGTATTTTGTAATTACAGTCTATTTATAGCACATGAAAATTAAAATATTTCTCCAATTTTATTCAGTCCTTTAAAGAGGATCTGGAGGAGTTAGGGCTATTAAAAGACACAACTGTTTGGGTCACATGAAAAAGGAGGAGATACCTGCTGAGTTTGATTTACGGACACCTGCTGAGAAGAAATAAAGAGTGCAGCCATATCCCCATTTGTAGCTGTACCTGCTGCAGGAAGGAGAATTGTCAGCAAACTAGCCAGGAGCTTACAATGTGGTGCTCCTCTATTGGACTACCCTGTAATGCTACATATAAAACAGGAGCAGAAAGGCCATCCCCTTTTAAAGCTACTATGCTCTATTTCTGGTCCCACCTTTTAATGGGACAACTGAGGAAAACTTGATGAATAGAAATGCTATGAAGGTATGCTGAGGGAGAATGAAATAGTGTACTGAGTGTAAATGTACAAACCACAGATTTGAGGGCAAGAACTTTCTGCTTTTGATGCCTGGTTCTCTGAGATGCTAAAAAATAAATAAACTAAAAAGCCTAAATATTATTAAACTATATTCCCCAATACTTTCAGATGCTTGTTGTTAGGGACTGATGTATCAATTCAGCTTCAAAATAATAGTAATATAGATTAGAGAAGACTCATTATAGGAGTCACAGAAACTCTCTGAAAAAGCCTTATGTGGTAATCAGAAAATGCAGGGGAAGAGGGTGTTACAGATATGACACCACTGGGTACGAAAGATCAAGGAAGGAAGAAAAGCACTCCTGCTGTACTTCAGCAACTCAATGACACCGGTGACATGAGTTTTCCTCTGAGCTAACATTTGACTGCACGCATTTCATCAGAAACCTGGCTATGCATCTGCAGTTGGATGCTGCTTTTTATATTGGCCATGGCAATTTAAGGCCAAGATCTCATTCCTGCTCTTGCCAAAGAAGCAAAATTGTGACTAATTTAAATGAAATTTGCTGTTTGTGGAAGACTCAGCTATATCTTTATTTCCAGTAAAGGCTGTAATGTGCCCTGGAACATTTTGATTTTAAACAATCAGCTCTGAGCTCATGTAAGCATCCTCAGATATTGCTCTTCCTCCCCCATCAACTACTTTTACTGTGCATTCATCTACCTGTTATAATATAGATGTATAATTAAGAGTTTTAATTTAGAGTTCTCATTAATCAGATAAGAACTCTACAGTAATGGCCTCATCATTGCCAAGAACATCTTGTGAACTCTCCAAATTTACTTCAAAAAGTTTAAATCCATCACAGTTGCATTACTATCAACCCAGTCTAAATTTCAAATATTTACAATGACATCTGCAGTCTTTAGACACACATCACTTTGCTAAACACTGTGTTACCTTCGAAATTCAGACAGCTAGGACTTGGACTTATATTCATGAAGATTCTTTCCTGAATCAGAGCATAAGTCATATCCCTGCATGAAGAGGGTAGAATTTGAAGGTTTCTGATTTTGCAGAGTGAGAAGACTTGAAGATCTCCTGAATTTCTGCTTCACAGCTGTGAGGAAGAAGGGCTAATCCATGAGGCTTCTGGGGAGGAACTTGGTGAGCAACATGCAGAAAGAGATTTCCCCTAGCAGTATGCTTGTTATGCCCTTCTGATACATGAATGGATGCTAAAAATTTATGTTATTACTTCCAGTTATAGTGAACTTGCCCACTGTGGTGTTTGTGCTACTACAGCTTTGGTGAAGCTTTAACTGATTAACTCCTACTGAAAGTGACGGAGAACTAATCTGACTCCATAGGCATGACAGTGGAACAAGCTTGTACAGGGAAAGTGCAGGAATGACTGATGCACAGGTTAAAACTTGAAGAAGATTTAAATAAAACCCAAAATACCGCAAACTAAACAATTGTGCCATTCAAACTAGAAACTAAATTTCATGTCTGAGCATGAATCCTATCCATCTCCAAGTTAAAAATGTGTATCAAAACCAGCAGAAAGAACACATTTGAATTGAATAAGCCTTTTATGGATGTAGACTTGAATTAGATTAGTTTTATTCCTCTGAGTTTAGGGACTAGAAATGAAACAAACAAATGAAGAAAGAAGATAGAGGTGGAAGGTGGAAAGGAGAAAGTGACTCCCTGGGGAGGATAGTGGAGAGAGGGAAGGATAGGATATGAATGGAAATCCAGTGAATGCATTATAAAATGTGGGTGTGGAGTAACAGGGGAAAATAGAAAAAATAACAGTAAACAAAAGACTGGAAATGGAAATATATTTCATCACACGGAGAAATGACCACATTCACTGGCTGTTGTAAAGAAGCCTGCTTCAGGGTGTGACATAAAACTGCTACTTTGATGTTATTTACTCCTTTCCAGGTAACTCCAAAGCATTTCACAGGCTCAGGGGTCAACTGTGCGCTTGTCAGCCTTGAAGCCCAGTTTGGAACAGGCTGAGCTGGAGGTAGCAGAGGGTTCTTCCTGCGGTACCTCCTCACTGGGGTTGCTCCCTTTCCTTTCTCTTTGCCCCATGCCCAGGAAAGTGATTTGGACCACAAAGAACTCACATGCAAGTATGCAGTTTTCTTAGGGAAAATGAGGCACTCTACTTGTCTGCTTGCTTTCCTTCTAGAACAGCCTCCTCTTCATAACACAGCATAGCAGTAGCAAAGATGTTAGCTAAAATGGAGCTTTCCCTCAGTGAACAGGGAGCAGGAGCTAAATATGAGTAATGAATAAAAGTTAACAAGTAATTTTCTGGTAGAGAGGAAAAAAAAAAGTAGAGAAAAGGATATGCTGCAGTTCTACCCAGAGATAAAGCTGGCCAAAATTATAGAAAAAAAAAATCTCACTTTGTTCAAAAAACAAAAATTCCCATATTCTATTGAATAACTTGATTGTTTTTAAACATAAACATTGTTAGCTAGACAATTTTGGAAATTATCTTTAGTGTGTAACTAATTCAGTCAAAAATTTTGATCAGCTGACTAATCTGGGGGGCCTCCGTATAAATACAAGATCACATTGGTTTTATGTACTTGCTCAGTTGTTCCTGAACACTTGACAGGCCTGACAACTTGATTGATAAGTGATCCCATTCACCCAGACCTGCAGGTGCCTTTTGTGCTTTCCCTGCTGGAAGATGACAATCAGACTCATTAAAGGCAACACAAAACATTACCAATGACATGTTTGTTTCCTGTCTGACAAATACAGTCAATGCCTATTATGATTTTATCTGAGAGAAATTGATTTAATCAGCAGTCTAAGATTTAAACTATTGTTAATAATGCAATTTAAAGCTTTTCTCTCTCGCTTCTGATCAATCTAACTGGAATTTAAAAGGGTAGACGTGACGTGAACAAGCTCACAAGGGTCAGAGTTTATCTTTTCTGGCTGTGCCAGCCTCTTTGATGTTTGATGCGAAGGACTAATCCTCACAATTCCAGAAACCACCCTGCGAACAAGAAACAATTTACCAAAGCTATTATGTCACATATTGCTGTCTTAATTAAGGTTTTACAGAAGATTCATGTTCTGTGAGCTTGATGCATCTTCCAGATGCATCAAACTGAAAGCTGACAGGTTGTGTAAATCTAATGTTACATGGATATGCTGTATTAACGATCTATTCATTTAAGATTCTTTTTAGTATTGTCTTTCTGCTTTGTTTTTATCCAGCATTGTTCAATTAATTACAGACTACTTTAGCTTGGAATTTGTGGGCAGAAAAAAACATGTTTTCAGAGTGATTTAAAAAAAAATACTAAAGATATGGGAGAAAACACACAAAATAAGACTGCAATGATGCCTAAAAATGTACATTGATTTCTTGTGAAGTTATTCTACTGTGTCACTGTCAGTTTGTAATACAAGCACATTCTTAGTGAAAGATGTGAACCAATCGTAAATTTTGGTATTGACTTTCAAATATTACTATTACTAATACATTACAATGAGGTTTGAGTGTAAATCTGCCTATATAATATGGGCACTTTCTTACTCAACATACTCTTTTCCCTGCAGTCTTTGAATGTAGACATGCTGCTTTTGGTCATATTCTTCCTCCCTCATATTCAAACAATATTGATGGATAATTATTATAAAATACCATTTTACAACAATACAGAATATCATGCCATATTGTATTTGTATTGTTTAAAAAAAAAAAAGAAAGAAAATAAAAGAAAAAGAAAACAGCAGCACTTAGTCTGTGCTCTTATTAAGCAACATCAGTTTGGAGAAATGTGTGGTAATATGGGATGTCCTGAGGTGAAGAGTTGAGAGGGGTGCATTCAGAGGTCCATCAGGAAGGGCATGCCATGCCCACAGGACAACATAGATAACCAAAGAAAGAAGGCATTCAGAAACCTAAATCCACAAGTAGGAAGCCCTTAAAGGTTTCACAGACAGCTTGAAACTCATTTGTGAAACTCGTGTTTTTGTAAGATAACTGAGTGACATTGTGAATTGAAGGAGGTCTAAGGAGAAGTGGAGATGAAAATGATTACTGTAACCTAAACTAAAGAAGATAAAATTGGTAACAAACATTTTTTGGTTGCTGTGCAGAAAATTCTGGGTTAACTCACAAATGGCTGGGAGATGTATTTAATTTTCCTGTTAGCCCATGGTTTTCTCTGTCTGGGTTACAGCTTTTGTGAGCTGATAAATCTCTTGCATATTTGACAGCTCTGTGTAGGGAGACCAGCTGCACAGTTCAACCCAGGAACCTGACAAAATCCAAGGCAAAACATTAAGGAAGGCTTTTCAGTACGAGACCTGTCACCTTCAGGGTGGAGGTAGCCCAGTATCTTCCAAGATACTTCACAATGGGGGAACATTCTCAGGATCTGAATTAGGAGTTCAGTTTTGTCTGGCTAAATTTTATGTCAGAGCAGACAAGCAGAAGTACAGTCATCATGACAAGTCATGATACAAGATTGAAAAGGTAGGCTTTCCATTCATCAGCAGAGAAATGGAAGGTGAAAATGTGTCATGGGTTGATTTTCCACAGGGAGTCTGTGCACTTTGAAACTAAGAGAGAATGATGTAGACCCCCTAAAGGAGTAATTGGAGAGTTAGGAATACGGAGAGGAGACAGTAAAGACCTGTAAAAACTACAAGAGAAAATTACTTTGCAAGTGCATTACCATCAGTGACATTTTCAAAACAACAAGGCTGAGGTTCAGCAAGACAACTGAATAAAAAGCTTACAAAAAAAGGGTGGAAAGGCACTGTCAGTGTGGTGCAAGTCAAAATGGGAGAGTGTTAGCAAGGAGTGAGAGAAAAGGAATTGCTCTAACCCCACATATGGATTTAGAGGTGAAGAGAAACAAGACAAATGTCTAGTAATGGATCAGGGAAATCACTAGTATCTCTGAGGGGTAAAGGGACTCCATTATAGCTGCAGTTTAAAGGGAACGGAAACCATACCCTACGTAAGTGTTGGGGATATAAGGAAGTTATTTATTGACTTACCAAAGAGAATTTCTATACATATGTTTTAATTGTAATTAACGTTATACTTTATAAAACAGTTTCTGCTGACAGTAAAGTGAAGAGTAGGTAGGGATTTTTAATGTCACATGAACATTTTCAGCAAAACATTTTAACTTCACTGGTAAGCCATACACAAGTTACTGCTGAATAACCAGTCAACATGCATTATCTGAGCTGTGGTAATAGTCCAGGGTCACTCTTAGAACAGCAAATGCAAAGTCATATTAGCTAGTTCAGTACTTGTTTGTCACATGCTAAGTTAATTTGATTTGCCTAGTGTTTGCTGTGGACTTGAAAGAACCTACACAGATGGATAGTTACGCCCCTGAAATGTTTTTAATGGTCTGGGCTTTCAGTGTGAAATCATACAAGTAAATGAGAATAACTCTTTTAGTTCAGTAAGTGACCTTTAATACTGCTATCATTGTCACAGCCATCAGCTAAATGGTGGTGAAAATGAAGACTTCCTCTCATTGTTACAGCCAATTTTCATGAATTCTCCTGTAATATTTGTAAACCAGTGACCCTTTTTTCATTATCATGCTACTTCTAACCTACATTGAATCTTTATAATATTTTCAGCTTCCTCTTGAAAAATCTGAAAAGCTTATTCCCTAATTCTGTTAGAAATTGCTAATGATTCATGCATATTAAATCCAAACAAACCACCTGGTTTTGATTGTTTCCTAATCCTTCTTAAAATCAGAGGCCCATTATCGGTGGCCTTTGCAACAGAACTCTGCAATTAGAAATCCACACAAGCTTCCCTCTTTGTCATCAAGCTGTGTGTGCCTGCTCAGAGAAAATTGCTACAGCTGTCAGCTTAAGTGCAATGACAAATATGTTTCTCTGTATATTTGGTTTCAACTAGTTTTGCTCAATTCAGTATGACTTCACTGGCTCGACAAGTTATACAAGTGTTGCCAGAGTAAGAAAGACAAGCTGTCAGGTGTTTACTATAGGTTGACCCTACGTGGCGTTACAAACCATGCCTGGACATAGTCCCGTGGTCATTAGACATCAGTGGTCATTCTTGCATTGGTGGCAGATTGATACATAGTATGTTGCTGGTTTAAGGTTATATAGAATTTTACCCCATTATTTCTAACGAATAATCTGGTAATGATGATGTGTTGTTTTAGATAAGTGATTTGAGATAATGTTGATCTCCCTTTTTGTTTATCAGAGCTGAAGAATTTTTCGCGAACCACCTGTGATTTGTCGGATTCTGTCTACAGCTATTTGCCCTGTAAATTGTACACCCCCATGCTTAAAGGCACCAGACTAAAAGCCCCTGAGGCAATTTAATAACTTCTATGGAAACAACTTGGAATGGAGGGGAACTGACATTCCCAGATATAACAGCTTCTCCTCCAAGACATGTGAAGGAGTTGGGCCAACTGTTATTAAGTCTGCTGTGAGTTGAGTGTCTACTTCGATTGAAAAGTTCAGTCTATGGCAAACTACAATGAGAGATTTTGGCATTTTCACTGATGCTCAGCACATTCAGAAACACCTACAGCAAATAATGGGAACTTTAAGCTGCCAAGGATGTATTAAAAAGAGATGGGAGATACCAGACTGGTCACCTGAAGGGTAGGGCTTGTTATTAAAACTGATTATTTGCACAATAAAGCTTTCCTCTGTGCTGAGAACTGTTGCCTATTCCTAACACTGGCAGGTCAAATAAAACAATATTGAATATTACTGCCATTGCAGATCAGGAAAAATCATATTGAGAACTGTATGGAAATCAGTGCATCATATATGCTTTAACCAAGAATCCTGTATCGATCCTGAAGAGGAAAGTCTGCATCTACAATGCTCATTAAACTGAGTTGGATTATTACTTGAGCAAAGGCTATGTTGTTTTCATTGCACAAACAGCAGGGGAGCTTGCAGAATGCTCTTAAACAGCTCAAAAGAAATACTTTTCAGAGAACCTCATTCTGACTTCTCTAATCTATCATACCCATATTATACTGATAATATCTTGTCTTTCGATCAGTGATGCTGAGAAATATGAGGAACCTGTGAATGTATGGATGAATTAGCGTCTGATTAGATATCTTCATGGAATCTTATTTGTGTTTACTCAGAAAAATTCAAACCTTTGAGTGATGATTATTGGTTTATGCTTTTTTTTCTAAGAGAAATGCTGTTTAATTTTTTTTCCACAGTCCTATGGTTTAAAGCATTTCAAATAATTCACCAAACACACAGATACAGATGAACAATACTTTAGGAATCCGGAGATGTAAGCCAGCTCATAAGAGGCTGCATAGCTGGAAAATGGAAATATAAGTTGCTTTCCAAAGTGCCTTTCACTTGTTGAATGCTCAAAAAATAAAGAGCAAACAGCCTACAAAACCTACTATGGTTTTTATTCAAGTGCTTTTGTTACCATTGCCCCCTTGCTTTCTTTCCCTGCCTTCCCTAAAGCAGTTCTCTGGTTGGAACTGGGTAGACCTTTCCAGGCTACAGCATCTTCTTTCCAACACATATCCTGGAAGGAAACACCCAACAGCTAAGGCAGTAGCTTCTATTGCTTTTGAAGTGAATACTGAGCTGATTTTTCATGAGTTCTTGCAGCTACTTCTGATTTCTCCTTTTGTTTGTCTTTTGCCTCTGGGACTGCCTATTATGTTGTCTGGGCTTCTGCCACTGCCATCTTTGGTGTTCCTGTGTCACCACCTCAACACCTCGGTTTCTCCCTCTTGGCTGTGTGACAGAAGATGTTAGCTTGAGCTCCACACCACAACAATTTTAGGGGTTCTGCTGAGAGGGGAATATGTTACCAGATGTGAGCTAATCTCAAAAACGGTGATGAGTCAGACTCCCTAACCAGACCATGGACCCACGAATAGAAAGCTCCTGTGGGGACCTGTTGGGGTTCAGCTATTTGGGGTACATGCTGCTGATCTCTGAGGGACTGAATGTATTTCAGGACGGCTACCAGTCAGCTCATTACACCATTGCCATTATTGCTACCCTCAATTTTAAGCAATCAGTTACAGCTCTGCTCACAACTATCTCATTACCAGCCTGCCTTTGATGTTCCAGAAGCAGGAGAGGATATCTGTACTTTGTGAGTGCAAATTAGCAGCAGTTACAAAAAAATGTAACAGCTTGTGGAAATACTAGTTTGAACCAATACCCGAAAGACTTGCAAGGGTTAGATTCCCATGATATTACATAGGTCTCTCCCTGGATACAAATCCAGGGGTTTGGAAAGGGACAGACTGACAGCCCCCCAAAACTGTGTATTTCAAAGGAAACCCTGGATATCGGCACACGTTATTCACATTCTGCACCACCATCTGGCTTATTTTAAGACAAATCTTAATCAGATAGAGCTGAGTAATGGTTAATGCAATCAACTCATTATATTAGGTGTTTGTGACACATTCAAATATACTCATGTACACATTTGAATATGTATATTTATAAAATAATTCCTAATAGCCTTCTGCACCTGGCTGCTCTGATACCATCACCTCCAACAGGGCCAGCCATTCCTTCTTTTCATAAGCCTCTGTGAAATAGTTCAGGAAAACATCATGGTGGGGCACAGTAATTCCCTACCATCACATCCTCTCCTGCATGAATCCATGCAGATGTTAGGGTGGTTGATACGTAACAAGTCAATTCCTTCTTCCTCTGAAGGTGTAGATGAGAGTATGCTTAATCACTGTAAATTCATTCCTTTGTCTCACTGATCCCTCCATTTGCAAGCTGTCAGCTTTCTATAAAGCTAACAGAACACTCCTTATTCTCAGCACTGACCTTGTCTCATACGATGCTACATGATGCTATAAGAATGTAGGTGACATTTGCTGGTCAAGTCTGCTGTGTTGTCACACGGGTCCCTGTGACTTAGGTGATGCGGTAGGCTGCTGACAGGTTAAGTATTTAACCAACTAAAAAGAAAGCCTTGTGTTGACATACTTGTGATTTTCACTGGGGAAATATATGTCCCCTTTCTCAGTACAATAGGCAATAGTTATATATCTGTGAATACAAATACAGGTCTAGGTTGAGGAATGTATATACACGGAAGAACAGATGTACTTATGCAGAAAGCTACTATTGGTTCAACAAGGCAAACCTTGATGAATATATTTCTGCAGCTGCTAAACTGGTGCAGTCTGACAATTCTTATTTGGCTTTAGCCTCAAAAAAGGAAAATATTTTGGCAAGATCTTGTTTTAGAAAAACAATTAAAGAGTATAATTTATAATAATATGATGTAATATTTTCTGCTGCTGTGCCCACAGAACAACGAAGGCATATATCAAGTTGTGGGGAAATAATCTAAATTACCAAAAGCTTTAACAAACAAGCTAACAATTGATGTTTGAGGGCAAGTAGCCCTGCAAATGAAAATAATTATGATTTCACATTCAAATCTCTGCACTAAATTGCAGGTTCAAATGTTTTAGCTTCTGGACCTCTGACTGCTTGTTTTGTTGACTACCATCAAAATATTAGCATTTGTGACTGTAATAAATTGTGCCCACAAACTGCAGTGTCTGTTTCTCCCTCTTTTTAAAAGCAGGCACTAAAGGTAATTACATGTGCTGTGCTGCAGTATCACAACAGTAAGCTGTAGTTTTTGAGATCAAGCTATGTATAAACCTTCACTCAATCTGCATACCAAATAACTGACTTATTCAACATTAATTTTCAATTAACTGCTAACTTTTTTTTTTTAATTTTCTGTTTCAATATGAGCAGACAAGCATCAGCTGGAATAATTATAATCCCTAAGTACTAATATCTGCTCATATGAGGCGCAACTAAGGACTTTGGGTTTGTCTAGTTTGGAGAAAAAGACATTGGACATTGGAAAGCATTTCTTTACCAAGAGGGTTGTCAAAAACTGGAACAGGCTTCCTAGGGAGGTGACTGATACCTCAAGGGTGTCATTGTTTAAGAGACATTTGGGCAATGCCCTTAATCATAGAATCATAGAATCATAGAATGGCATGGTTTGGAAGGGATCCCAAGGATCATAGAGCTCCAACACCCCTGCCACAGGCAGGGCCACCAAACTCCAGGCCTGGATCTACACAAGGTTACCCCAGGGCCACAGCCAACCTGGCCTTGAACAACTCCAGGGATGGGGCATCCACTACCTCTCTGGGAAGCCTGTTCCAGCACCTCACCACTCTCTCTGTAAAAAACTTCCCCCTAATATCTCATCCAAACCTTCCTTCCTTTAGTTTTAATCCATTCCCCCTTGTCCTGTCATTATCTACCCTCTTACAAAGTTGATTCCCCTCCTGCTTGTATGCTTCCTTCAGGGACTGGAAGGCTGCAATGAGGTCCCCCCACAGCCTTCTCGTCTCCAGGCTGAACAATCCCAGCTCCCTCTGCCTCTCTTCATAGGGCAGGTGCTCCAGCCCTCTAATCATCTTTGTGGCCCTCCTCTGAACCCTCTCCAACAGTTCTACATCTTTCTTGCATTGGGGCCCCCAGATCTGGACACAGTACTCCAGATGGGGCCTCATGAGGGCAGAGTAGAGAGGGACAATCACGCTGGCCACCCCTCTTATGATGGAGCCCAGGATACCATTGGCCTTGTGAGCTGCAAGAGCACACTGCTGGCTCATGTTAAGTTTCTCATCCACCAGGACATCCAGGTCCTTCTCAGCAGGGCTACTCTCAAGGAGATCTTCTCCCAGTCTGTATCTATGTCTGGGATTCTTCGGGCCCAAGTGCAACACCTTACACTTTGCACTGTTGAACCTCATTAGGTTCACCCGGGCCCATCTCTCCAGCCTGTCAAGATCCCTCTGGATGGCTTCCTTTCCTTCTAGGGTGTCGACCACAGCACTCAGCTTGCTGTCAACCACAAACTTGCTGAGGGTGCACTCAATTCCATCATCGATGTCATTGATAAAGATGTTAAAGAGAACCTGTCCCAAGACAGACCCCTGGGGGACACCGCTTGTCACCGGCCTCCACCTGGACATGGACCCATTGACCACCACCCTTTGGCTATGGTCTGTTAACCAGTTTCTTATCCACTGGATGGTCCAGCCATCAAATCCACATCTCTCCAATTTAGAGATAAGGATGTGGTGGGGAACTGTGTTAAAGGCCTTGCACAAGTCCCATGCTTCAACTTTTGGTCAGGATTTAAGTGATCAGGCAGTCAGACTAGATGATGGTTGCAGAGTCTTTCCAATTGAGCTGTTCTATTCTATTATCACAGAATCATAGAATCACAGAATGGTTTGGATTTGAAGTGACCTCAAAGCCCATCTAGTTCTTACCCACTGCCATGGGCAGGAACACCCTCCACTAGCCCAGGGTGCCCAAAACCCCATCCAACCTGACCTTGGACACTGCCAGGGAGGGGGCAGGCACAACTTCTCTGGGCACCCTATGCCAGGGCCTCACCACCCTCACTGGGAAGGACTTCTTCCTATATGTAATCTAACTCTATGCTCCTTCAGTTCAAAAACCATTACCCCTTGTCCAAGCACTACATGCCCTTGTATAATGTCCCTCTCCAGATTCTTTCCCTTTTCTTTCATTTTCCATTCTAATATTTCTGACCAATAGGAACTGTTGCACTTGCCTCCACCAGTCAGCTTAATTTCTCATCATCTTCTGGAAAGCAGCATTTGAAAAAAATATCTGGAGTGAAAAGTTTGGAGATGTGATGGTTTCTTAAATTAGTGAGTGACTGGGTCCTGGCTGAGTCTTAGTCTTCCACACGCTAGTGCAAGCTCAGTGACAAGTCACGTTTTTATGGGTTTCTGTGTTATAAAATAGAGAGTAAGTGGAGCCACAAAAAATACCCTTCCCTGAATGAAATTAAACAACTGCATATGCTATTATCTTCAAATTGTTGCTCCCATTTCTATAGGTTCTGACAGATTCCTTCTTTATGTCATTTTTTGCAGATGAATAATATTATAAGAAGGTATTTTCCCCTTCTCCACAACTCAGTAAGAACAGAGGCAGAGAAACAGCAGAAATATGGATAGAAAATAGTGGGGAAATCTACACCAGTGTTGTTGCCACAAAAGGATAAATATTAAAGAGAAACTGTATCAAGGTAATGAACGTTGTCTGTGATCGGCTAATTTTGAAGACCTCTAACAAGAAAGAGACAAACAAAAATCTGGTTTGAGAAAGCTACAGAAAGTAACACTGTGTTATGCCTTAGGAGTAGACGTGCACAGCTTCTGCTATGGAAACAAATTTAGTCAATACTTTCCATAACAAATATATACCCAGGGTTTTCCGTTACTGAATACTACCAAAAGAAATTGTAGACTAGACCTTCATGGTTAAACCATCGTGCTATAAGATCAGACATGGTCATACAAGTACCTGCATCTGCCCTACCCTGTATCTTCTGCCCAGTGGAGCAGAACTGGGTTTATTTCATTTGGTATGGAGTGGTGCTCTGTAGAAATGCCCATTTGAGATTCCAGCATTACAAGTTCTCAGTAACAGCTCAGTTGTGCGTGCATTTACTCATGCTTTCCCCTTTCCTATCCACATATGTGGGGATCATTCAATCCACAATGTGTGTGGATTAATTTTCAGATGCACAGGCAACTGATTTTATAGGTTACCATTAAATTTAACCTATTGAAATGATGAACTAAAATTTCAGCTGCATAAATCTGCAAAACTTCATAGCTTATACTGGCTAGCAGTGGCTGAAGATCTAATTTATATTAACTGAAAGGAGAAATAGAGTTAATAAAAATCTAAGAAAAAGTCTTGAATTTCTAATGACGCTGGGTAACTGGAAGGTTATTTTAACACCCTATCTAGTAATAAGAAAATATTGCACAAGCTAGATAATATTTGCTGAACTAGGAGGATTAAAGAGAAGGAAATACTGACTTCAGGCATGTACTGAATATTACAGAATGGGGAAAAATAGAATATAAATAGAGGGCAAGTGAACTTTTGGAGAGGGTGAGAAATCTCTACTAGACTGATGCACACTGCTCCTGAATCACTTTTGTCACAAACATCTGTTTTTCTTACAAATGCAGATGCCTGTATACTTTCATTCTAAAGTATTATAGATTCATGTATGTAACTGAAAATCAGAAAAGCTTGGCTGAATGCAAATAGGGTCATTTTGAGGAAAAAAAAGACAGACAAAATTAAAAATATTCATTCTTTTACTTGAACAAACTTCACCTAAAAAAATAGAAAGCATTATGTAAACTTAAAAAATAAAGTTCTAATTTGTAATGGCTTCTAACCAACTGCATTTACAGCTCTTGTGCTGTGCAATAAAAATTGGCTATAGAGAAATATAACAAGGTATCTATAAGTGTCATAGTATAACATACACTGTTTATTATCTCAAAAGTTATTAAATACAAAGTTTAACAGAAACTAATATTCTTGCATAAGCAAATAATGCTAGAAAATTTTTTTTAGAATAAGTTCAGAAAATAGTACAAAAAAATTTTTATAAAAAAATAAATCACAGGAATGGTTCATACATAGTATCGTAGTTGTAAAAGAGAGGTTGCAAAAGAGAGGTGGATAGTCCTGGTGGTTTAGAAACAGGAATCTTCAGGTTTTTCATATCATCTTAGATTTTAAAATCAGAGGGAAGCTACAAGTCCAAATTTTAGATCAAAAAGCATCATCAGCTTGTTACAGAGTTAAGCCTTTAAACCTAACATTAACATTCCACTATCCCACATACTATCAGGCTCTCATATGGCAGAGAAATTCCAAGTTGTAAGGTCACTTCTTGCCTGAATTAACTTAATTCCAGATTCCAGCTATTTAACCTTACACTTTTCTTTTTTTTTTTGGATGAAGAGCTGCTTCTATCAGAAATATTCTGCTATACATAATGCAAACTACTATCAAGTTGATTTGATGTCAGTCTCTTTGACATGTAAGAGAACCACAGGAAATTGTTTATAGTGATCAGAATAGTGACACCATTATCTTTTTTAAATGCTCTTATTTGAATTTGGGGTTTTTGATATGATCTTCCTCTCTTCTCCAGAAGCATGTTTCTAACCTTCATCATAGCAAAAATAAATACAACTTTGAACACATGGGTAAAACTGCTATTAAAATTAAAAAGAAAAAGATAATCTTGAAAAAATGTCCTATTATCCAGTGACTGAGCCCAAACTCACATATTTTTAAGGCTTTATTCTCTATTTTGGCAGTACAAGACCAATTTTCCGATGCTCTTATTATCAATATATTTGTGACTGGAGAACTGTGTTGTGCTCTGGACACCTAGGGGAAATGATGTTATATGAGTCTTGCAAACTCCTTTTCCCCTTGCAAGGGAACTGTGTAGCATCTTCTGTCTTCTCATCCTACATCAGCAGACTTGTTGCTGAAATACATTTGGTTCTCTTTAGAAAATTCATAACACTTATTTGTAGAACTACCTAATGAATGGGATCTTTACTCCTTAGAAAATTATACATAGTATTTGTCTACCCTAAAAACCCTACCGACCTAAACATAAAAAAACCCCACAAAACCCACAGAATGATTTTATTCTTTTCTCTATTCCTCTGAAAAATCTATCATAGGTTTCTTTTTTTCCAAAAGCTCCTCTGTACTTTCTTGCATTTTTTGGGGGAACATCAGACAGTGGGCATAATTCAGATTCATTGATTTCCATGGGAACTAGATTCGTTCTCTTAGGCCAAAGCTCTGGAAGACTGAATACAACTATTTTCAATGAATAATTTGTTCTGGCAAAGAGGCCTTCAGATGAGCACAAATATGTAATCTGTCTCACAGAGTAAAATGCACTGGAAAGAGGGCTCTGTTCTCACAGAATCAAGCTCCCTGAATGGGTTTTGCTGTTCAGAATCAGCTCCTCATGAATATACTCTGAATTTATATTAAATTCACCGTTTCTGTTACCTTGCTTCCTAGAATATTCATCGAAAAAGAACAAAAACCATAACAAACACAAAGGGAATCTATTAATTTCTTTCTTTTCTATCCCAACATAAATTTAATGCAGTATTTTCTCAGTTCAGGAAAACAGCATAATTCAAATCCTCTCTCTTTAACCTACAATTGCAGAATGTCAATCTAAGAATTTTTAGGCGATTTTAAATGAATGCTATTGAAGTGACTATTCAGTAGATGAAGAATAGACATTTTAATTTCAGTTTTAGTAGGAGTGGAACATAAACAAGGGCTGCTTTCAGTATTTTCCAACAATATTCTTTTAATCTGTATTGCATTAATATTGTGTGCGCTAGCAGTCTAGACTAGGCGGTAGTATATAAAAGAGACTAAATTGTGCTGTGGCTACAATCAAACCTGATTAAGTAATGTTTCTGCATGGCATAATTTCACCACAGTTGGAAAGAGCAGCTAAAAATACGTCAGTTGAGAGAAGCTCTCTATTGTAACTCTTTAGACTGGTATTAAGTAGAAATGGCTACAGCTTCCAAGGATAACTTCTGTTCCTTGTATGAAAAAGTCTCCAGCAGATCAATGGTAAAACCATGCCCTCCTAATGTCCAGAGGGTGCACTGGGACAGAAGTGTCCAGGTGCCAAGGACTCTGGGATTGCCAGGCAGTATAATGGCTTTTGGGGACTGCTATTCACGGATCCAAGTTATGCTAAATTACTCAACCACTTTGGCCATCTAGAGCAGAAGCACTGAATCAGAAACCCGTGTGACCTCCCTAGCACTCCAGCCTGTAGGCTGTTTCCAGCAAACAGTGTGGAATGATCTCCTGCACAGAACACAAACACCTGCATAGATCAGTTTCCTTCATCTTCTCTCCTGTGGTTGAGCTACAAAGGATATGATCCCATTGCTGTCCCAGTGAAGGATCATGCAGTTTTGAGCTCAAGCCATTGAGGCTTGCTCTTTTCATTGGGGAGATTCTCAGCTCAAACTCAGTATATCAACTAACACTGTGCAGCCATTGAGTGAATCTGAAATATGTATATTTCTTATCCACATAGTTTGCAGTTTATCTGATATTCTTTACTTTCTGTATTTTCTTGATATACCCCATAAAATCTCTTCCACCACACACTTTGAAAACATCTGACTTCCAGAAATATATGAAAGTTTCTACACAAAACCCATAAAATATGTATGCCCTAGATTTATTTTCAGGATGGCCAGAAAAGCTCACTCATAAACAAATGAAATATCAATTATAGAAATGCTTGGAGAGGAAGAATTTTTCTTTGAGATGTAGTTATTTAAAAGGAATTGTTCCTTTCTTGGTATTTGGCCTGCAGCACTTAACACTTAATTCCACGTTCCCACAGAACTAAATGCATCTTTCCCCATTAATTATAGTAACAGTGATTGATTCTATGCCCCCAGTGCTGTGGGAATGCTCCCAGGTAATTTTACAGGAAGCAGGACCAAGGTTCAGTTGTTGACCAACTCCAGAGTTGTGAGCAGTCAGTTCCAGTAATGTCAGAGTGCTCTTGTTCTACCACTGTAAGTAAGGTAACTTTCCCACTGCCTATAAAAAAAGGGAAGGATGAAAATCTCTGTGTTTCTATACGTCACTAACAGGAAACCAGTTTAAGCATGTGTTACAGTTCCTATGCACCGAACGAGGGCTAGCCCTGGCTTTGATGAATGAGGTTTCACACCTGTAAATATCTCAGGGCCAAGTTAGAGGTTAGCAGAGGCTCCTTTGAAAATGCATTTCACAGCAATGAATGTGCATTTCACAGTCCCTGAGGCCGAGTTTTCTTGCCCTTCTTAATGAACAGCAGTTTTCCATGAGTAGCAACCACAGAGCGGCAATGGAAGATACTACAGTGTGGTATAACTGAAGGTAAATACAGACATCCTCTTCTGATTTGGGCAGCAGGGGTAGTAACCAGCTCTACAGTAAAAAAGTTGAGTTTGCCCAACAGGTGTATTTACCTCTTGTGTTATTTACCACAGTACCACTGTTAATAAATAACAGAATCAAACTTTGTCCTTTTGTGCTGACAGCTTTTTTAAAAGAAAAAAAAGATCAGCAGAGTTTGATGGAGAATTATAATGGAATGTTTGTGAAAAGTAAATTTTAAAAGTGATCAGAATGCAGACAGAAGAATTATTCATTTTTATAAACTTTATTTTTCAAGCAAATGCTACCTTTAAAAAAAGTTAGCTATTGATAATTATATTAAGATGTTGCTAGAAATGACTTCTGTTGTATTACAGTGATATGACCTAAAATATTTTTGCTATTATTCTCCAAGCTTCAATAGCCCAATGACCAAGAAACCCAGAAGTGACATCTCTATAAATCTATTGAGTAACTTGCTCTGAATCTCTTTCTCAAATTCAGTCCATTATAAATATAACCTAAGTGAGTCCTCTTCTGTTCTTAAATAGTTCCACCAAAAAATTACACATACACAATGGGCCCTGTGTAAAATTTTAATTCTTGTATTTGCTACTGACTGTCTTTTGAAAGGTATTTATCAGTCTAAACAAGCAGGATGGGCTCTAGGAGGAATTTTTGAAAGCACTTGGATTTAAAAATAAGGGTAATAGGTATTTCTATTAAAAAAATCAGAAGACATTGTCCTCTTTATACATTGGATGAGTATTACCTTGTGCTTAGTACTGTGAGTTTAAGTGGAAATTAAGTTCTCAATAGGAGTCCATAACCATCTGCAGGGTATTAATTTTAACATAATAAAGTGAAATCTTTTGATAAATGTCTAGGTTATATCTAAACCATTACCATTCTATTTCACACTCTTACTGTGTACCACAGACTTGCTTCAGTATGGAAACTACTATCTGCTTCCAAAGAACAGCAGGGAAATCCCATGAAAACTGCAATTATAATAACTATAAAGAACTAAAATAGCTTTTGGGCACTTTTTATTATTGTTGTTTTCGGTTGTCAAGGGGAAAAACTGAACAAAGAAAAAGAAAGATATGCTCCCAGCACTAGGGAAAGCATTTAAAAGGATCTTGTAAACAAGCTGGCAACAATTCATTCAGGGTTATACGTTTATTAGGAGAAAAAAAAGATATAGGGGAAAAAAAAGTGAAGCAATGGAGTAAGAGGTCTCCAGTTGAGAATGTCCTGTGGCCACTGCAAAGTGACTTGTAGCAGTAGAACTGTGCTGTGATTAAGGAACGGCAGATACAAAGACACGTTTAGAGGTGGTAGAAAAGTAGATATTCTCCTCTTAACAACCACAATGCCACCTGAAGAGGGAATGTGTTTCTCTTGTCATTAAAAAACCTGTAACTGCTGGATTTTTTTTATTTTAAATAAGACTGATGGGTTTTCTTTCCACAAACTCTACCACTTGTTTCCTATTCAAGTGAAAATTACTAGAAACAGTGAGACTCACAATTAAAGACCTGTTGTGGCTCTTTCATCTGGGCAGCAATCCCCAACAAAACCTGGGGCTATTTAGTCATTTTACACAAACCACTAAGAGCCATTGGTCATCACTGCACCGAGCCAGGTTTACATAGTCCTGAAAGGTTAAAGGTTTCCTTTCAGATATGCAATCTCCTCTCTGGACCTGGAATGATGAGGTCTGGAGACACAGAAATAAGCTTTTTAATGGTCTGCTTTGAAAAGGCTGATTAGCAAAGAGCTCTTGCATTGTTTGTGAGACAAGCAAGGCAGTATTTCATTGCAGCCATGGCCACTGAACCAAGAAAGAAAGTTTGTCAGTGCAGCATCAGGCAGGACAGAGGATTAAGCAGCTACTTTCTCTACATAAATATCTGTTGCTACTGCTGCCACTGAATGGTTGAAATTTTTTTGTGTGTGTGTGTGCGCCACAGAACACCTTCAACTGGAGGAACAAACTTTTGGGGACTACTCAGAGGAACTTTTACCATGAAGACTTTTTCCCGTCCTTTTCTCCAGAGGTGGCAGTATGTTTCTAATTTACCAAGTGAGATGGATTTTCCAGGGAAAGCAGGAAAAAAATTAGTTTAAATCAAAACAAAAGGCATGGTTCTTTCTATAAAAGTCATTACAATTAGAAAACCTATCAGAGGACATGTTTGCCTTTGTCAGTACAAAATATGACCTCTTCACAACTTATTTCCCTTTCCAGGCCCTCTGGCTGCTGGGGGAGCTCCCACCACCATCACTACCGCCATCATCTCCATCTGGACAGCCCTGCTCCAAGCAGAGCATCCTGCCCTCAGGAGCCATCATTTATCAAATCCCTCCCATATTCACTTTCAAAAACTTTTCCCTCACACTCTTTCTAGTTAGTGCTTGCAAAATCTTTTTCAGACCTTGTGCTGCACATCAGGCTCCTTTAAAACTGGCAATGTGACCCCCAAGCAGACTAGTTGGTGTCTTCCAGATACTCCATCCTTCCACACTATGCTCTACTGGGTCTGTCGCCAAAATTGCAAAAGTATTTATCTGTAGCCCGGATGGATGTGCACATTTGTACTGTTGAGATCCACTTCAGGACAAGTTTCAGGTATGCCTCATCCTTCACATCCAGTTTTTTATACAGGGCAGGAAAAGAAAAGCTGGTGTCATGTACTTCAGAAAGTCCTTTTTCCAGGTAGTGGGACAATCAGGACTGTGCAATGCTCTGGTGCTGTAGGCTTAAATGAACAGTGGAATGACAAGAGGCAATAGACTCAATATTGACCATGATCAATGAATTGTTTTTCTAACAATGACAGTGGTTAAGCACTGTACTGGTACAGGCAGCCCAGAAAGGCTGTCAAGCCTCTGTTGGAGATTTTAGAAACTTAAGTGGACAATACCCTGAGCATCCTGATCAGCTTCAAAGTTAGTTCTGCTCTGAATAAGAGATTGGACTGTGTGATCTTCAAAGGCCTTTTTTCCAACCATAATTATGACTTCATGATCTTACAGTTGATTCTTGCTTTACCAGGGAACTAATGGTCCCACTTGGTAGCTAGAAGACTTCCCAGACTTACAATTCCTGAAAGATCTATTCTTTAGCAAGACAGAATTAGAGAAAAATGCATGCAAAATATAAAGTAAAGAATATGCTTTGCCATTACCACTGGAATCACTGACAAAATGGGGGAATAAGAATTTCCTTTTTTTTTAGCAAGCTATTACTAATAGCATTTCACAAAAATCTTGGAATTCCAAAATAAACATGGAGTGAAAGTAATCAAATATAGCCTTTCACCCCAACAGAAGGTGCTAATATACTTTGTAAAGTTTTGATAGAAGACTGAATGGAAACTGACTGTGCAAAAAAGCATTTACTATGGTTACACAGTCACTCTTCTACTTTTCAAATACAGTCAGATGGGAAGCAAAAAGTGTTTCTCCTCCTAACAACAAGCTCTGCAAATTCTCCTTATATCTCAAGAGTCTTTTCAGCACAACGATGCAAATAGTAAAGATTCTGGCTGGGGGTTTCAGGGTAGTGTGGTGGCTTTGCTGTTTAGCCCCTGATGATTACATCAGATAATAACGTCCTTAGAACTCTGCTTCTACCTACCTTAACTCATTTAACTGCTTATTACCTGTAGCATCAGGCAAAATATACTCTGGCTGTCTAACAGAACCAATAACTTTGTGTTACCACATGAAAAAAAAATGTTGTCAGAAGTAAGTGAATACCTAACATACATATATCACTATACTTTTAATCATTAGCAACAATGAAACAAAAAAAATCTTCTTTTAGCACATTATCTGTTCCCATCTGGTGAAATCTGGTGGCAGATTGATTTTCAAAGCCCAAACTGAAAGACATGTTAAGGATTTAAATCACTGCATCTGGGAACTTTAATATATTTACATACATTCTGATTAAAAAAAAAAAAAAATTACTACCTCACAGTCAGAAGTAATTCAATGTCAGTAAGCATGTGATTCAGCATAAAGACAACAAATAAGTTGAGAAATTATCACTTTTTCCATGTAATCTTTGTGAGAACTGCATTTAAACTAACAGTAGAATCACTTTCTACAATCATTCCCCTAATTCTTAAGTAATTCAGGGACTCAGTTGGCACAAGAAACCTAGAGACACACAATTAAGTTTGAATGATGGCACCTTCTTGCATCAACGTAGCTCATTATTTAATACTATCAAAACACCAGGCTTAATTACACCTGAGTAACTAAAAATAAATGTCATAGATTTTTATTTTTTTCCCCTATTTCAGTTAAGGGCCCCTTCTTTTTCAAGCATGTACACGTATTGGATGAACAATGTAGTTTCTAATCTCATTTATTTACATTCATGCTTAATATCAACAGGAAAATAAATTAAAGTAAACCTAGTTGTGAAATCCTGCATGTGAACATTGGAGTTATCTGAACACTTAACAGACTTCCTTATACACAGCTGGCAACCTTACTTCAACAGGATAGAGAAAAAAATATAGGCTTGCCAAGGCAAAGCTTTGGCTGCTGCTTTTTCAGTGCAATTAATGTAAGGCAGAAACATTGCCTGCACTATGAGATGCAGTAATTACACATAGTTTCAGTTGGGAGATCTTCTTTTCTGTTGGATAACTCAGATTCCACTAACAAACTCTAGAGTGCGTCTGAGCCAACTTTAATAGTTTAAAGCTGCCTGGACCAAGACAGGAATCTCATTTTTCTCTACAGCCAGAGGAGAAAAGAAAAATCAGCCACCTCCAGAGGGCAAGTCAGATCACCATAGTGTGAGTGGCTGACAGACGTGAAATGATTGTGGCAGTGTGGAGAGGAGCTGGAGCAGCCCACCTCTCTCTAACAACTACAGAAGAAGCTACAGGACCACAGCAACCTTTCGTACAGTTGCTGGTCACCTCAGCTCAGTTATTTTGGCTTATGAGTAAAGAATAACTAGAAGGAAGGGACGCCACCTCACTAACTTATGTTTTCTTGAACTCATTCAGTTGAGCAGGATCAGAGGGCTGCATTCTTCCTTTTTGCCCACGAAGAGTGAAAGAGGGTGATAAACTTACAAAATTGGAAGTCTCTGTTCCATATCTGCCCTGTAAGATACTATCATTATTGAGTCCATTAGCATTCACAAAGCAGCACAACCCTTGAGTTTTCCTGTACTCTCCTTTACTTTGTTCCTCAGTAGTAAACCACCTAACACACTACTACTTTGAAAAAAACACACAACCTACAACCTACTTTGAAAAACAAGAGAAAGCACCAAGTCTGGTCTTAATGCATAAAAGAGTGGTGACAATTTGTGTCAGGAGGCAATGCTATAAATCAGTTCTTGTAATCTGTATGAAAAATATTGCCTTAGTACTGTCATCCTATGGAGTCTAGAGAACTATGCTAAAGTAAAATTTCCAATTTTTACATCATAAAATTTAACTGAGATAAATCTCACTCTAGAAACCAGTGAGTGGGTTTTGCTATTTTTTTGGTGCAAAATGTCACTTTCCATGCTGAATTCTAGCTGACATACGCAAGCAGCTCTCAGATGTCAAAGGGTATGCAGGTAAAAAGGAGGTGATTGTGCTTTTACTTGAAAACTTAGGTAAGTCTACAAGAAGGATGTTGATGACAGTGTAGTTGACAATGCCACTTAATTTATCCTCAAACATTTTTGTACAGTAGGATATAAATGAGTGCCCGCCAGACAAATATTTGCAAAAAATATTCATATTGCTTCATTGTCAGCCAAAAGAGAGATTACTAAGTTGTTGAAATCAGGCAAAACTCCCACTCATAACTCTTGGCTGGAAAATATGTATAGATTTGCTCCACTGAAAAAGGCTTGCTGTCAAATCAGCAGATGAACACAAAATTTCGATGAGATATGACACACACCTTTCTGGAGCTTGGTCTAGCAATATATTGACAGTATTATCAATGAGTCAATTGCTATTCTCTGCCTTGCAATTAATCTCTGAACTTGTTAGATTCTTGATTAAACTGTTAAGTTTTCCTTCGAGGGTTAGGCTCTGGCATCCCACTCCAATGATCAGCCCCCAGCAAAAAGAATAAACCCAACAAAACCCCAGTGATCCTCAGGTTGCAGGACACTAACCAATGGTGATTTACAGAAAACTTTTTAGTAGACTCTGCCATTAACTAATCTGAGGTGACCAATGACAGCTTTTGGACTGATCTAGGGCAACTTTGGACAGAAGATGTACATGTGTCTCTGGCCTTCTCTGCGAAATGCTCCCCAAAGAGCTGTTCTAATTAGTAGTTAGTAACAGTAAGCTTCCTTGCCCTGTTTTTAACTTTGGTGCCCATTTACACGTTGTGCTTATTAGTAGCTTGTTATTTTAAAAGTTATCACATAAGAAAGAATGAAGTGTGTCATGTGTTATGTGTTCGGGGCTTCTGAGAAAAAAAAAAAAAAAGAAAGAAAAAAAAGAAAGAGCTCTGTTTGCTTTGGCAACTGCAGCTCCAGTAATTTGTCTGAACAGGAGATGGAAATCTAGCAGCATATGGCTGCAGATATAAATACAGATCTAGAATTATATACAGACACATTATACATTAAAATGTAAAGCATTTCATGGGCAGTTGGTCACAGTGGTAATTCCAAAGTGTGGGATTTAGTTACCATTCTCAAGTATTTATCCCTTGCTATACGTAGTATCCTTTACTCTCAAAACCTTATTGTAATCTAAATTTAGCTAGAAAATGGCAGATTACCAGATTTACCCCAAAATACACAAAGGCAGGCCACTTCCCTCAGATGTATCTTAATATACCACACATGAGCACAATGAAACAAAACTGTTTGGTGTCTTTCAAATATGATTTATCTATACCATTCGCTTTATAGCGAGTGGAGAGGGGAAAGTGATGAACCTCTGTTAACTCCTGGGGGAAAATTGCAACTTGAAGAATGTTATTTAAAATTCTTCATAACTTGAGTCCTTGCTTACAAAAAAACCCCAAACACAAAACACCCCAAAAAACAAGAACCCAAAAAAGAAAACAGACTTTTTTTCCTATATACAATGTAAGAAGCAGGATTGATGAGGGGTGCTTCCATCTAAATATTCTTGTCAGAACTTCTTTTGATGAAGAGTAATAACACAAGAGCGAGGTCAAAGGGTGTCATTTGTATTTCTAAGAAAGCTCATCTAATTTATATAAAAATTAATTTTGACCCATTATTTTGCTGAAAGTTTGCCTATTTTCCAATTCATAAGCTTTTGCAATCAACAGAATTTTCCCCCACTCCTTTAAGTTTTTTTAATTGCTTAGCTATTAGGTTAATTCTGGTTTTTAGACTGTCTTTCTACATCACCTCGTAAGGATGTGGATCAAACCACACAACAGTGAATGTGGCTTAAAAAACAGCAAAGTAACTTTAAACAACTGATATCCAGTTTTACTGGTGAAAGTGAAATCTTCCTTAAGTATTTGTATCAGAAAATATGGTCATCATGTGTGCATCTGTAAGTATGGGATCTGTAGGTAGAAGTGTTTCATGGTGAGGGCTGGGAGGAAAAAATGAAAAAAACCCAAACCAAAACACCCCCAAAAATTCAGGCCTGCTTGGAACAAGTAGCTGGTAAAAAATACCAACAAAAAACCCTGCCAAAAAAAAATCCCAAACACAATCAAAGTTAGAATTGGATTTCCTATTCAGGTTCCCCAAAATATTAACAGGGTTGTTATTGGGATCACTACCGCTGTTTGCCTGCTGCTGTGCTGGGGCAGTTTGGCAAACAAGCACAGTGATGAACAGCCCTGCAAGTATAAAATTTACCATTAACTACTACTGAAACATACATTATTTCAAACATACCAATGGTGGGGGGGAGCCCCCAACCTTGGTTTTTTGACAACATGCAATTTAATCCTCATATACCATTTTAAAAAGCTATTCTTAAAGGGTATTGCTGGCTGAACAGCAGAGGTATCTATAGAAGCCATCAGTAACTGATGGTTGACCAGGTGTTTTCTAACCATCCAATTGTGACTTTGAACCAAGCAGCAACTCTAAATTCAATGGGAATTATAAAGAGTTAAAAGGATACAGTAATTCCAATTATTGAGACCAAACAGCAAGAAAATAGAAAGGAAATGATATACCAAGATACAATCTTTTTCTATTACATGAGCCTTTTGTTAAAATACCTTAGCTGATCCTGATATTAAATAGAAGTTTATCATTTGTAGCAGTGGTTTTTGTATCTTTACATTATTCTGCAGATAGAGGAAGTTAGTCACTAATGCAATAGCATGGATGAGTATGAATTAGTTTTCAAATCTATGATGCATGTCAGAGTGTTTTGTCATTATTATTTTTAATCAGATGGTTTTAAGAGAAAGAAGCACAACTTGAGTTGCAATTCTTGTTTTATCACTGCTGAAGCATGAGGTGATTTTTTATAAGCCTGACTTGCCAATCTCACCTTGAAAACAATTTTACTCATTAACCCTCTGTTGACAAAAGAAACAGTGTTTGAGTAGGATGGCAAGTCTTGACTTTTCATTACAAAAAAGGATGAAGCAATCCATAATACCATTGTCAGACTGTAAAATGAGTCAAACAAGATGCAGTAGAAAGAACAAGTTGCAGAAAATGTTTTTCAGGCACACAGCATTTATAGCAAAGCATTCAAACTCATTCTGGACACGTTTCTATCACTGTAGCAAAGATAATATCTCTTTTCACATGAAGTTAAGACATTGTACACCCACATACAATGGATTCCCTCTGTCTAGCTTTTTGTTGACTGTCATTAAAGTCCCAGTATCTATAAATCAAAAAAACCATGGAAGACCTGTGAACAACAGTGGTTAAGTGGTTAAGTCCAGTGTTTTAGCTTAAATAAGAAAGTAAAATATATTACCAAATGGCCCCAACTTTTGTTTTATATGATCACTCTGGCATTGCCAGTATACACTTTGCTTTCTAGTCCTTCACACAGAGAAGGAAAATATCTAAATATTTACAATATTCATTTGTGAAAAGCAGTGAATAAGCTTACAAATGGCATAACCAGCAGTAGATACTCAAGGTTATCTGTCACATACTATATAGGCATTATTTAGTTTGGTTAGATCATGACATTCATCACAACATCCAGATGCCTTACAGCTGCTCAGAGAAACATTTGTTAACAACTGGTGTAGTTCAGAATAGTTGGTTCAGAACAGACATCTGAACCTGGCTGTGCCAGACACATCCCTTAAAATTTACCCCCACAGTCAATAGACTTGAATTTAACACATGAAAAAATGAACACATAACAGGACATAATTATTTTTTTAAATTGATCAATTTTGAACACTACTATACTACAGAAACTAGCATAGTCCAGACAAAAAGTCCTCCCCTAAGAAGAGTACATACTATTTCATTGCTGGAGCCCAGCCTTTGGGACCAGCACTGAAGTTGCAGTGAAAGACAAGCAGAGATGAGCGAATACTGCAGTCCACCAGGAACAGAGCCAGCTATGACTTTTAAATTATAGCCAATACCTTGTTTTTCATCCAACATACACTAGGAACCAGTACAGAGATGTGCGTTCAAAGATCAGTGTGTCCATACTGGACTAGCCCACCTAAGCTCCTGTGTCCCTCTGCCAGCATCCCACACTTATGTCCTTTTCTTCCCTGGCTTAACTAAAAAAGACTCTCCTCTACTTCAGCTACTCTCATTAAAGCTTCTCCTTTTGTTTCATCTCTTCTATCTTCTGATCCTGACCACCTGGGAACTGGAGTGAGGCCATAATCTGGCCCTACACTTTTGCAAAACAGCTTTAACCGTAAAGTTGTTTCCAAAGGCAGAATTTAAGTGATGCTGAAGTGTGTCATCTCCTGCAGTTTTCTCCACCCGGCCCAAAATAGCTGACCCTTGACAGAACCACACCACCACAGTGCTTCTGACATAAGAATGAACTCAGCTGCAGTTTTTTGGCATTCACTTATGATTGCTCCCACCTGCCTCTATTATTTATGCAATGCTGTTTTGGAGACCAGGTCAGTATGAGGAAAAGTTTACCAATATAACTGTCCTGGCAAGCCATCCTTGTGTGGGTGCAGGTTTTACTGGAGAGAAAGAAAGTAATTTTACTGGTACAGAAAATACTGGTTCCCAAGTGGAATAAGTTATACTAACAAAAACACTTTCTATCCTAGTGTAACCATATCTACACCAAGCTTTTGACAATATATATATATAAAAAAAGAATCCCCAAAAAACCCACCTTGGGTTTTCCTTGCTGTGCTGGAAAATGTGCCTACTGTAGACCTGGCCAGATTTTATGAAAGAAAAGCCAGTTCTATGGATAAGCAAATGAATGTGTCTCCTCTAGTAAGAAAAGGGTGGGGAGGGAAAGGACTAACAATGAATTTGTAAATATGAAACATTCATTATTTCTGACAGTAATTGTTTCCTGTGAAAATTTTTAAATAGGGTAGAGTAATGAATCTAATTATCTTGGCCTTTTATTGGGCAGTTAGGGCAGCTGGAGGGCAAGTGCAGTAAAATATATTTCAGACTTACCATGGGAAACAGGCTAAAAGAGGAACTTTCTAAGGGGCTTTCAAAGGAGAGTGCTTTTATTGAAAAAGTACATTTTAAGACATCCAAATTAAAAAAATAAAATAAAATAATAATTTAGGCTGAGATAAAGTGGAAAGTAAAATCTTCCCCTCCTTATTTCTTAGGGTTAAAACAAGAGAGAATAAAAAAGAGAAGTATTGATAGCTGTGGCACTTACAGGTTGGGGTTTGTTTCTCTCTAGAGACCTATATAAAGGAGCCATTTTCATTTGTCTTGCTGAATCAAAGATTTCTGACACTGCAGAAAATGCTTCAGATTTTCTTAATTGTTACTGTTGCAGAAAGAAGTATCTGTGTTGTTCCTACCTTTATAACTGCTATCGGTGCTGTTGTGCAATCTGTTTTTGAAGGAGGTCTGGTAGGATGAAGACTGTCATTTCTGACTGTCTGCTGCTCAGGGCAGCGTGTGACTGTAACAACGTCTTTTATTGTTCCAGCTTCCAATAGATAAGACTCATACTTGCAAAGTGTAAGAAAAATCTTGTTCTGTCTTTGTTTTATTGACCAACTGTCATGATGTCAATGGGAGCTGTTCATCAACAGTACTTCACAGCCTTAACTGCAAAACTATTCTGTCCCCTAGCAAGGACAGGACATGCATGTGACTGGCAGGCAAAAAGGCTGTCAAAAGTGTGAAGGCATTGGCCAAACCGACCATTCTGCATTACCAGGCGTAGCCCTGCTTTCAGGCAAGATGGTTTGTGCTGAGCACAGGCCACTGAGGAAAGCCTCCTGTTAAACCCATGGCAGGGGGCTTAGGAACTTGATGATCTTTAAGGTCCCTTCCAGACCTAACTGTACTATGACTCTATGATTCTGTAAGTGTCTATAGAATCAGGGTTTGGGGTAAATGCTTATGGGTATGGAGGTTTTTTGTAATTTAATTAGAACTAAAAAGAATTTCTCAAGCACTGTGTAAAAACACCTAAAGAATTTTATTCTTGTAGGGAAAAAGTTGATTTACTAGACCTGAGCTCTGTGCCATGCTGTGCCAATGACTCACTGGGCACATCTCTGTGATTTGTAGCAGCATAGTTAATGTCTGTAGAAGGTCTTCCAGCTTTACGACAGAAAGGGTATACTATTACACAGGAGTAGTCCCAATCAGGTCAATGAATCTCCTCAAGGGAGCCAAGTTTCACCTGTGTCTGGATGTTTATAGGAACATAGATATAGGATACAGGATTTAATGAACTTAAGATGCAGAGTACTGACTGAATTGACTGCACTGCAGGGAGAAAAACTTCCCCATAGCTTCATAGAAAACCTTCATTCACTTTTCTATCTTAAAGCTTCATTTTCACATTTCAGGACCAGTTGCTGATGCATCCCTGCCATTATTTGCACAGACTCCTAATTGCAATCGAGTCAGACTAATTTTATGCCATGGGATTTTATAATGGTGAGTGCAAAACTAGCAGGCAGAAGACTGTTTATCAGTCGTGGAACCACAGAAATTAGACAAGGAAAAAGACATGTTATTATGTAATTTACTCCACCCCAGTACCAAATGATTGTTTTCTAGAGTAAGTACTTGAGCTCTTTGACCAGAGATATGTCAGCCACATGACCCAAAAAACACAGCTGTTTTATATGTTCATGGACTTCACTACTCAGAAAGCTCTTTATAAAAGTCCATCCTAAAATGAATTTGACTTGTATCAGTCATTCGGATTCCTCTTCTCATATCTAATGAAAAGAATTCAATTTCTTCTCTTTCCTTGTCTCCAGCCTTCTGACCTCTGTACTGTAAAATGTTTATCAGAATCAGCCCCTCCTGCTGTAACTTTTCTCTTGTGTAATACAATATTTATAGCCCAGGGAGGGGTGGGGGGACACGACTAAACACACAGGCAGAGAGGTAGATGTTTTCCTCCAGGCTGTCAGCTACCAGTACTGGCCAGCTGTGATGGGAGGAAGGCAGGATTCAAGTTATAACAGCAAAGAAATGTCCAGGCACTTCAGCGTCATACACTTGGTCAGTGCCAACATGGCAGAATTTTTAGTATGTTAGTTAGAGTAATAGGCATTTCTTTTTCTTTTAAACACTGGACAGGACACTAGATATTCACAAAAGATGACTGCAGGTACATTTAGATATATATATATACACATGTACACTCCTACACAGATGTATACAAAATAACATCACTGAAAACAAGTGAGTTTCGGTGGTGAAATGTCAAGAGTATGACCAGTGCATAGTGAAGATCTAACTATGAAACATTCAGGGAAAGATTCATTCATTCCCTCGGAGCTAAAGCTTCCTGCTCCAACACAAAGAATGGCCTGGGGGTATCTGTCCTTTGCAATATTCCATCAGTTTTGGTCTTCTTCCTCTTTGCTATGTCTGTCACTGGCAGTTGACAACTTGTCTTCCCACTGTGCAGATCCACACCTGACAAAGCAGTGTCACCTGTCAGTCAGTGCTTTAAAAAGAGTAACTTCATACAGCAGAAGACTTTAAAGCAGCATGTGCAAAGAGTTTCATTCATTTCAATGTGTGATGAATTTTTTTCTGGGAGAAAGAGAAGAAAAAACAAATGGAAAAAAAAACCCAAATGTGATCAGTGCAGAGGAGTCCTGGAGGATAAAGAGTTAAATCTTCAACCCATTTTTTTATCTTTATATAGGAGGCAAGGGGATGGCTGATATTTTACTGCAACAGCAGCTGATGTTCAAAATAAGTGTTGGGAAGGGCAATCAGACATTCCCCTCTTGAAAAATAATTTGAGACATCACTAGGCAGACACAGTCATTTCTGATGTTCACAAGGAAATCGGGGTGGCAGCCAATGAGTCCCCAGCCTTTCTCTCAAAATATCAAACCTGCCTGTTCTCTTCTGTAATTCCCACCATGTCAGCTTTAGAAAACAAACGGCTTGCTTTGAGCTTTCCCCATCTGCTGACTTGTAGTCTCTCTCATCACCTCTGTGCAGAGGCCTCACGCTCCTGCCAACAGCAATTCCCATGCCGCCCTCTCCCAGGAGGACACTCCTTCCTACTTTCTTGCTTTAAATCTTTTTCCTTCCAGTTTTTCTGCAAAATGCCTAAACCACTACTCCTATGGGTAATGGTGGGCTGCAAACCACGTCCAAATCCTATTGCAGGGTTAATGACTTTTGGGAGGGTTGTAACCGAAGGAGTTAGCCCCCTTATAGATAATTGCTCCTGCTTTGACTATTTGCAAGGGAGAGGAGAAAATACTTTCTAATGGCCCTGATGTGATGAGGAAATTATATCTGCTTTGGATCACAAATTGTAGATTTCCGACCTGCTCAGTGGGACACTGAATCTATTGTGTGGTGAAAAAACAGCTTGTGGAAGGATTCAAAGGGCTGCACAGCAGGCCCAACTTGCAGAGGGCAGTGAGGAGCCACAGCACCTTGCAGTGTCTCTCTGAGAAAAAGCAGAATCCATCCCCTTCATCCCACCACACCTGAGCTTGGGTGCTGTACTTTGCACAGAGGCAGGATGCCATGAGGAGGTGATGCTGGCATCCTGTCTCCTCCTGATTTTGAGATTGCCAGGAGCTGGGACTCTCACTGCCTCCCAGAGTGGCAGCTTTTCCTGACAATAACATTTTTATTGAGTTTAAGAACAAAAAATGCAGTCTTACTAACCACAGTAGAGAAATTGCTGACCTTAGGTTTTTTAGTACAAGCTCACGGTTTTTGTCCACTTTCTCCACTGAGGACACCCATGGTTGCACTCTGATTTCTTTCTTCTTTTAATATTATCAGTGAGTTGGATTCTGATTCCATAAATGTCTGTGTTTACCCATACCCACACTATCTGCTACTAGAAAAGACTGATGCCTTGGAGAAAGCTGAATGCATGGAGAATGCGGCATTAACTGTGCTGTCTTTCATTGTAAAACTTTAAAAGAGAACAAAATATACACAAGATTAAATATCCCATGAAGGGATTTAAACAAAAAAAATAGCTGAGAGGATGAGAAAATAACAATGGCATCAGTATATTTGATCAAAATAAATATTTTACATTGTAAAGGGCAGAAGCTGTCAAGTATGAAACTTGCCTGAGACCTTTGATACAAGATACAGACTTTTTTCCCAGAACACATAAACTGACTAAGAGTGGAGATTCATGTAAATACTTTTCATCTCCACTTCTTACCCATGATGTAATTATTTTGGCAGTTAATAAGACATTCAGGGTTGTACCTCCATCTTTCTTAGTTTGATACAGCTAAGAGATAAGATAATCCCCCCTCAACAATACAAGCCCTAGCTATGAGTCACTGTCTCTGATGAAGATGTGTCACTCTATATTATCTTGGGCACAAGAAACTGCCAGGTTTTTTTGGATACATTTTCACTGGGAATTAGGGTTTCCTGGTGTGTTGATTCAATTTGTATGTATTAAGCATGAAACCCAAGAGTTGTTGACCTGTCTGTTTTCAGGCACTGAACTCTTTGGAGATACAGTTTCATGACTGATAAAGGGGAAGACACTGGATTAGTGAAGTTAAAGAGGAATCAAAGATAAAACAGACCCACATGTACACACATGCACTTCACCTCCCTTATACTCACATCAGTCTCAAGAATTTCAGGAGGACAGATGATACGTCCCAGATCCTAATTCTTCATGTCAATAGACCCATTTCTTTTGGATTGCAACATATTGATTAAATGTATGTGTAAATATTTTCAGTAATATTTGTTTTATTAATTCACATTCTTTTCCATGTGCCAGAGCTCTACTCCCTGAATGGTTTAAAAGCGAACTAGCTTTAAAACTTAAAAAGTAGATTTCCAGACAGCAGCAAGATGCAAGAATCAGATGGATCATGGATATATCTGCACTATTGCCTCTGCTTTCTTTGAGCTGAGAAATGAGTGATGAAGGGTTATTTAATATAGTGTTGATGTGGAATTAGACAGGGTGGAGGAAAAAATTGTCTGCTGCTCTTTCCAAACTGTGTTTATGTTAGTTACTAAGAGCTTCTATCATGTTGTCTCCAGAATGGGAACAGCTTAAACATACATTCAAAACAGGGGCTTCAGAAAATGGGAAGAGATGATCTGAAAAAATGTTAGTGAAAGTAGATGTTATGAGAATAGTATAATATATAGCTACCAATACTGCTTTGGAAGTATGAATAACTAGTAATAAGTATGCCACACTGCTTATCTTTTCTGCTGCTTCTGCTAAAAGACAGGTAGACATGTGATTTCTCTCAAGCTTTACAATGTCCTGGTTAGTGTTAGAAGCAAACTTCAATGCCTGAAAAGTACTTTTGAACTGCTGAAAAGTGCCTAGGGCACCATGATGGTTCTGAACTGTCCTCTCAAGAACCATGCAGCTATTTTCCTTTTAGAACCTATACTGGGCTCTTCAGGATGCAGAACGATGCATTCGCAGTCTTGTTTGAGAAGTTAGCATTGATTCTGGGCAAGTAATAGAGCTCTCTCGAAGACTTCATTTACAGAATCAAAATACTGCCATCCTCTCAAAGATACCACGGTAGATTCCTTTTGCTCTTACCCATGCTGCTTAACACCAATGGGTCCACCTCAGTCCATCATTGTCGTGGTTTCTGCAGTTAATGACTGTGCTCAATCAGTAGCATGCAAAAGCCATGAGACTATTTTCCAATTATTCTATGGAGAAAGCATGAGTTGAGCTCATTGCTCCTTTGTGTAGTGGTGCATCTTCTCTCTCTGAATGGGGTACAGTAGGCTGCTGGGGTAAATATGTTTGCCTGTATATTCTAATCCCTGTTAATATGTTGCCACGGATTGAAGGTTGAATCACACAGGCATGTAATAACCAAAGGCCTCCTAAGAGAGAGTACTACAATGTAAAGGATGTGGATATATTCTTGTGTATACATTTATTGCCTCAAGATTCTCCATCTATATCCTGCCAAGAAATGTTCCACTGAGTGCCCCTCCATCTTTGATTTTGGGAATCACATACACTCACTCATATCTTGCTTATCATCACCTACTTGTGGAGGGCAGTTGATATTTTAGGAGTCAAGTTCTGCAGCACATATATCCCTGGAGACTGATTTCTCCTAAATTTTTGCATAGCTATACAGAGTAGTCAGCTATTGACATCAGTCTTGAAGTTAAGAAACACCTGAGAAATTGCTCAGCAAAGAGTGGACAACCCAAGGAACAACACAGAAGATGAGATTATCTGGCTACTGTAGAATCAGTCCTGAGACTTTCTAGCTAATATTCTTGAGAAGTAATGTTATGTACTTTTTTGTTCTTTCTCTTTTTTGAAATTCTTAATCCTAATCTAGCCCTAATATAACATTTACAGAATGTCTAGAACAGCTAGGTAGCTCGTGGTCATCACACAGGTGCCACATTAGAACTAAAATGCCATGTGCGCTCTGATGATATGGCCAGAAATGTATGATTATGGAAATAGGCTTGTTTCCTTGGGGTCAGAGCTCTGGGCAACACTGGCTGTGAATGCAGCATATTTGATAATGTGTTAAAAACTGCGTATGTGGAGAGTCGCAGGGGCTCAGCATAAGAATATGGTGATGCCAGTCAAACTTTGGAGCATTCTGTAGGGCCAGGACAGCCAAGATAGTCATGCTTTCTCAAAGCCTTGTAGGGAGACAGCAGGGCAGCAGTCATGAAATCCAGGAGTCAGATCCAACTTCAGTCACAGCTTCTGGAAAGCAGAAATTTTTCAGACTGTTGCGGGTTGGTGTAAATTCTACATAACTTCAAGCACCTCTGGTCCTGACAATACCTGTGGAACAGGTTCTTCACTTGTGCCATCTGGATGTCTTGAAAAGCAGCGTGTTTGAAATGCATAGTGTCTCCAGGCACCTCCCAGGTTATATACTCCTAACCTTCTTCCCTCCTCCCTGCACACTGTGTGCTCCTAAGGGCTTTAATCTTGCAAACAGTGATGTTTAGGGAGACTATCCTGGCAAAGGTAGCAGCTGGAGTTTTGAATTAATCAGATTCCTGAAAAACAAGTCTCTGACCTTGCCTTACAGCAGTGTCAATCGAAAGGGTGTCCTGGTTTCAGCTGGGATAGAGTTACCTTTCTTCCTAGCAGCTGGCATAATGCTTGGATTTAGTATGAAAATAATGTTGCTAAAATGATGACAGTTTAGTTGTTATTAAGCAACATTTGCAATTAAGTCAAGGACTTTTTATCTTCCCAGTGAGGAGGCATGAGCCTTTTGCAGCAGATGCACAAGAAGCTGGGAGGGGACACAGCCAGGACAGCTGACCTAAAATGATCATAGGGATATTCTATACCATATCATGTCATGCTCAGCTTATCAGCTTGGGGGAGCTGGCCAGGGAGTGCACCTGGCTTGGGAACTAGCTGGTCATCAGTCACAGTGTGGTGAGCAATTGTGCCATGCATCACTTGTTTTGTATATTTGTTTATTAGTAGTATTAGTATTATTTTCTTTTTGTGTCCTATTAAACTGTCTTTATCTCAACCCATGAGTTACCTTTCTTAAATTCTCTTCCCTATCCCTCTGGCCAGGTGATAATGAGTGAAAGGCTGTGTTGCTTTAGCTGCTGGCTGGATTAAATCACAGCAGGCCTCCAGTGGCATCAGTGAAATTACAATAAAATTACAAATGGCACAAAACCAGCAAACAGGAAAGCGCATCCCTGTTTTTCATGAACAAGAAGGGGCATCCAGAGAAAAAGAAATATTGAAGTTATAGAGTTCACTGCACTGGAACATTGTGAGGCCCTAAAACCTGCACAGATTTAAGAAGTGATTAGATCATGGAGGAGAGGTCTATTTGTGGCTATTAAACTCTACCACTGACTACAATCTCTGTCTCCATCAAATTAGCCTTCAGTTCACAGGCTACAATAGGAGACTTTAACTGCTTTACTCTTGTCCTAGGCCTCTGCTTTTACCCACTGTTGTCCAGGACTGAGCTAAAAGGACTAAAAGGACTTTTACACTCACCCAGGACAGCAGGTTTTATGTTCCTATTCTGTATTTACAACTCTGTCACTGAGGCTGGAACTTGGCCCATGATATGCGGTCATTTTTCACTCCGTTCATTTAGCTCTTGTACTACACTTAAGGCTGTGGGGGCAGGAAAAGACAAACAGCACAGCGAACTCTGTCTGCCTGTTTGTCTGTTGAACTCATTTACACTAATTGCTTCAATGTACTGACTGATTTCTTTTTAATTTATAAAATATGCCTATCCCTGGCTCCCAGTGCTTGCACAACAGTGGGCGGGGGGAAATGAACCTCACTGAAATTTGTACCATGCTGAGATAGGTACATCACGAAAGCCTCCACAGAGAAAAGAAACAGCTCCACAGATGCTTTTCAAAAAAACCATGCCCTATATTTGCAGCATGAGAGAAAATTAAACTAGATTCAGTTAGTGCCAAGGAAAAGGCAAGCTATAGATATAAGAGGTTAAAAATTAGGATGCCTGTCTTCTGGGATAATGCATTACAAGTATATTCTAAAATTACATGCGTTAATGTATACATAAATAGACAAAGGAAACAAGTGTGAAACAAAGATGAACTATTAGGTGGGGCAAGCAGCTGGTGAGAGGGAATGACAGCTCTCAGACAGAAATGTAAAGTTTGGCAGCTCTGGGACAGCTGAGGCTCAGGCTATAATCAGACAGAACAGAGCACGACAAAAAAAAGCCAAACCAAAAGCTGATGGTCTGAGGAGCAAAGATATAATCAGCAAGGCGAGCCAACAGACAGGTGCCATCTTAATGTAGCATAATCCCATTGCTCAGGGCAACAGAACTATATATGTGGACATTAGAGATGCTCTGCATCTCTTCTTGACATACAGCCCACTCTGGA
Source organism: Porphyrio hochstetteri (assembly GCA_020800305.1). Taxonomy (NCBI): domain Eukaryota; kingdom Metazoa; phylum Chordata; class Aves; order Gruiformes; family Rallidae; genus Porphyrio; species Porphyrio hochstetteri. The sequence continues at coordinate 111,317,402 of CM036907.1, forward strand.
TTCCCTCTTGATTACATCATTGCTTTTGCTGAAGGTTAGAACTCAAATTTTAAAATATTCCAGAAGTACAAAATACTCACAGATATTAGTACTCCACTATTAGTAGTCCCTTACTGCTTCTAATTACTTTAAATTAATTTCCTAAAGATTTATGGGGAAAAAAGATATAGTCAGCAAAGGAAGGCTTCCTCTTTTCCATTTATGTGAATGATAGAAAGTTTAATATCTGGTAATGACAAAATGAAAAGGATTCCTTAAAATTTGTGCTTGTGATTTATCCATCCTTCAGTAAGGTCCTATGGAAAAAACAGAATGGGAGTCAAGAGACTGGGTTGTGTTAGTAGTTCTCTTTGTTCTTCAGCATATAATTCATAAAATCTTAGTTTACGAGTCTGTAGTTTTCCCAAAGTATAACGGTGAAAATAACATTTGTCTTTCACTGTAAAAACTCTGTATTTCTCAAGTATAAAATTCCTATGTATAAGCCAAATATAAATCCAAAGCAATATCCTATCCATCCTATCCATTACTTTGATTCCTAATGCTAACCTTTAACTCGAATAAAATCTAATGCTCTGTAAGGCTTTCTCATGTTTTTTTCTCTACTTGAATTAACCTTGGATTATCCCATGTAATTCAAATATATCAGCATTTTCAAAAGAACTTTCCTGTTTTTTCCATATTTCATTCTGTCTCTGGAAGCAATTAAATTGTTGTCATAAGCAATTAAAAATGTCTCCGGAATCCTGAAACTCCTTGTCCGAACAGGTGAATTGCACAAAGGTGGGTGGAATGGAAACTTCACTCCACTGCTTTCCATGGAAGGTGCCTTATCGGGGGTTCAAAGGCAGCTAGACCTGTAAGTATTTATTTTAACATTTGCTATGTGTCTTTTTAAAAAAAAATCTTTCACACTTATCAGTAACACAGTGGCAGATCAATAGTGCTGCCTTTTAAACCCCTCAGTCTAGCTCAGGCTGGCTGGCATGAGTCATAGTTCATAGAAGTTGGAGTTATGGAAACAAAGCAGGTGACATTTTGTATGCAAAGCTCTGCAAACCATCCAGATGTGCCTGCACACAGCTAGCTCTCAATGTGCCACCACAGGCACAAGCCAGGCTGAAAGCGGCTGGGTAAAAGCTTTTTGACTTCTACCTCTGTGTTTAGAGGTCACTGATAGCATTTTCTTAAGAGAGAACCTGGAAGATATAGGGAACGTATCCAACTCTGCTCTGAAAGCGTGTGCTGCCAACCACAAATGCCGATCTGAGATGAGCTTCCACAGATGTTAAAAGGAGGTGGAAACAATCTTGGGTCCTTGTACCACACCTTCCCGTACCACATCCAATTGAGGTTAATGCTTCGTTAAGAGCTGACAGTATGCAGGAACTAAACAAATGGCAATGTCACACGTGAAGAAGTCATTAAGTCACATAAACCAGTTTACAGACAAGCCCCAGATGCCATAATAAGAGCCAACAACTGGAAGATAAAGCTATATAGTGCAAATTAGCAATAAAGCACACGTTTTTAACCGTGAGGGGTACAAATGTTGTTCAAGGAGGCTATCAAGGGAAATGATGGAGCCTCCACATCAGGACTTTCTCATATCATGACAGAGTGCGCTGTCGGAAATGCAGTAAGCAGCATCCCATGCTTGGTGCAGGAGGAAGTGGAAATAGTTTAATGGCAGTTTAACACAGGGAGTCTGATGTAATGAACAATTTCTTAGACTAAAAATTTTAGTACTGAATACTTGATAGAGTTTGACTCATTCACAAACAGTTAGAGAGTGAAAACAAATTACTGAGCGGTACTCTTATAGTGAAGACCAGCATATAGATGAAGCACACAGTTAAGACCAGACTATTAATGAAACAGAAAAAGGGCAATTTTGCTAAATGTGACCAGGCAGAGTATTCCTAAAGTATTCTTTACTATTCTTTCCAGTAGAAGAAAGTGGAGGATAGATTTCACAAGTTTCCATCTCCTTACTTCCTTTTTCATGTCTTAAAGTAGTATAACAGCAACCTGACACCTAGTGAGACATTTGTTAGTGAAATCTAGGATATGTAAAAGTTTGTGCCAGCCCATCTTTAAAGTATATATGATGACTGTGACTGCAGCTGACTTTCTATCTTTAGCAACAATGTTGCATCAATAATAAAACTTTTCTATGGATTAAATATTTGGGCAGCCACCCAAGATACCACTACTTTATATTCTATACAGAGATGACTTTTAAGAACTTAAGATGTGAATAAGTTTAAGTTCACCCTGTATTGCTGAAAACAAAGACGGACAAAGGAAAGCAACATCAAAATAGTCCAAGAAGTAGTTTCTCAAATATGGGATACTGTGATCGATCTAATGTTACAAGAATATCCCTATGCATGTTAATGCAACATTAATAAAAACTAAAGCAGTTGCATTTGTAGTTTCCAAGCTTTTCTGCAGACATAGAAATTGCTGGCCCACGTGAGTTAACATCATTTTAAAATGAACAACAGAAATGCTTAAAAAAACATAAAATGAAAGAATTATACACATATAGGTGAGAGTGCATTGTGCGATCTTGATGTAACAGACCTTTGGTTACAGCAGCTATAGCTGAAGCATCACAATGAACATCATGATCATATCCATTGAGATCTGAGCTATGTAAAACAGTCAAAGAGCCAAACAGTAGTCCAGTCTGCTATTTTCTAGTGGTTTAGGATCTTACATTCTTGAAGTGGCTGCCACCTTAGCCTGGAAAATTCTGAGGTGCTTAACATTCACCTGTACTTGCTCAGATGTAGTGGGGAGATACACACTGATTTCTCATGCCAGTGTGCCACTGCCATGCACATTAGCCAAGAAGTGAGCTAACCCTGTCAGTCACTAGAAGAGAAGATGGGGTGATGGAGACTTACCCTGAGCAGATGGCCCCAGGAAATCCTAGAAGCTTTGTTGATCCCTGGTGAACTGACAGATGACTTGGGCAGATCACTGTAAGGGGTTGCTACAGTCAGTGACGAGAAGGAGGTATCTAACCGATATGAGTCTTCAGCAAGGTTATCTCACTCCATTGAATTTATTGAAAACATCGGCATTTATTAGAGAAGGAGTAGTTTGTCAGCAGCCATATTTAGGTATTGGTTTCCTACCTTATTAAATGTACTATTGGTTAATAAGGAAGACGTCATCCCTCTCCTTACTCCTGAAAACTAACTTTCTTAAATGTATTTTTTTCTGCCTTCCTTTATTCAGATATTTCTGTCTACTGTGAAACTTAGGTTAGCAAAGACTGCTGCTTCTCTGACAAAGTCATAAAAACAAAACCACGCAGACTGAATTCAGAGGAAGCAAATGTACTCCTTTAATTGCTTGTTTGTTCCTTCCCAACCAGCTGTACCACCTCTACATAGATTATTAGTTAAGCTATAAATGTTAGCATCACATTGTCAGTCACTGCTAAAAGGAGATAATGTGAACTGCAACTTAGGAGTGAGTGCTCCAGAATACATGGGGTCAGATTCACCTATGTGGATAGTTTCTGATCTACTTATCTGGATGATTTTCAGAGCCAGTGGAAAAAAACAGGGACTTCCAGACCTTCATTTGTCTCTTCCTAACAGAGATATCTAAAATATGTCAGATGACTCACTTTTTAAAAGCATCTATTTCCCTCTATTGAACCTAAAGTCACTAGTTACAATGTAGACACCTAGACTGAGGATGGTGAGAAAGGAGATGAAATGCACGAACCATGTTCTCTTTAACCATAAGCAGCAAATTTTTAGAAGCATTTGTCTTCCAAACTTTGGTGTGAACCTAATTTCAGTAATACTTTCTTCCTACAAAGTGCCAAACTGCATCTCTGTGTGCTTAATTCTTTTAAAGTCTTTCTCTTCTGAGCACAAAGGAGTATGAGTCAGGATGTGTTGGGAAGTCTGTGCCCAACACCTCCATTTATCCTAGAAGGCAGATGTGACCCTGAGTATAAGATTGAGATGGGACCTGACAGCTCTTGCCATTCCTTGCTTTTTGTAGCATTCAGGAGACTGGGAAGGGATTTGGAAACTAGGTTTTCTCTGCTCTGCAGTGTGTCTGCTCCAGGACATACTGAGCTGTAAGGTGTACTCTGTGCCTAACCCAGGAGACCTCATGTGTCCAATCTGCTTCTAAAAAATCAGCAGACAGACAATTCAGAGTCCATCCTAAGGTTGTTTGCTGTGAGAGTGAGAGTTGCCTGCAGTCTGAGCAGAGGTTAACTGCAAGGCAGTCAACAAGGACAAGGTCAGCAACAATTCTGACTTCAGATGCCTCCTTAGACCAGAAAGATCAGTTAAATCTAACTGTTTTTCATTGCCCAACTGCAGAGGAAGACTGGGCTCATGCTACTCAGTAAGGGACACACAAACTTTGTGTAAGAGGGGGTCTTAAACTTCTGCTCCCGCGTATGTGAAGTCCCTAAACAGTCAACTCAACAGCAGCTGTAGCATGACTACAGTTAGATAGCTACAGGTAGCTGCTGCTCTGGTCTACTTCCTATATGGAAATAAAGTAGTGATATTGTAGTATTGTGATGGTATCACTATATTGTAGTGATAGGACAAGGCGTAATGGCTTTAAACTGTAAGAGGATAGAGATTAGATATAATGAAGAAATTCTTCCCTGTGAGGGCGGTGAGGCCCTGGCACAGGCTGCCCAGAGAAGCTGTGGGTGCCCCCTCCCTGGCAGTGTCCAAGGCCAGGTTGGATGGGGCTTTGGGCACTCTGGGCTAGTGGAGGGTGTCCCTGCCCATGGCAGGGGGTGGGGACTAGATGGGCTTGAAGTCCCTTCCAACCCAAACCATTCTGTGATTCTATTTAATAATCACACAATGTCTTCTTTTTGGACTCAGGGACACAATGTGAGACTTGAGAGATGTTAATAAGCTCTTTTTTCATGGATTTCTTTGGAAACCATTACTGTTCAGTCTTAATCTGTTCACCTTAGATTTTCATATCATATTCATCACACTATTTTTTTATGGTGCATTCAAGAAGCATGTTGAGTTACATTTACTTTTTTTTTTTAAATTTTAACATTATTGAACAATATTTTTTTAGTGCTAACAGCAAGGACAAAGAAATATCTGATGCCTGTACAGCTGTTCTTCTAACAACTACTCCATAGGATGTAAAAAGAGAAAGCTTCCTTTTCCTGCTTCTAGCCCTCCCTAGAGCATTTACGCAGGTCTAAAAGTGAGAGGCTTCAAATGCTGTCCTAATATTAAACAATGTGACTGTGAGGTTCTGTATTCATTCTCTGTTCCTTGTGAAATATAAACAAAGATTTTATTTTTCCTCCTGACTCTTTGGTGTCTTGCTAAATTGCTGTCCAAGGGCAAATTCTTTTTGCCATTCAGATCTGTAGGGTTGCTAAGCACACAGGAGGATAAAGATATATTCTAGTTACTCAATACTTGTTTTACAAAGTCTGCTGCTGAAAACAATATTGCATCACATAGGCTACTTTTGCAATACAGGGTGGATACCTAAAATCCTAAATTAAACAAGTTTCAGCCATAGGTGTATGTTTTGGAATTGTTCAGTTGTAGAGAAATGGAAAACTCCAGAAAGTTCAGCATAAAAAAGGGAGAGGTTAATTAGGGCTATATAAAGGCCAGTAAAATGTTAAATTGTTTAAGGAGTGGGATAATGACTATTTTAAATGCATCACATTTCCTGAAAAGTTTGGATAAGGTAATGGCTCCCATTTTAGGGCATATCTACACCAATGAAGTAATTAGAATAATTCAAGAACTTACATTCAAGTCAAAGGGCATTTTCAAATGTTGCCAATGTATTTTAGACAAAGCTGTTGACTAGCATGGTGAGAACAAAACTTGACCACAAGATTACCAGCGATATAAAGAATACTGCTGGTTAAATTTTTGTGTCTTAGGAGCTGCCTCAGTTCATGTGCTCATGTTGTGTATGCAAACATGGTGTTCAGTTTGAGAAATGATTCTAAGCACCTGACAAGTCTGTGAATGTGAGTCTTGGGGAAGTGAATATTCAGAATGCAATAAAGTGGTACAGAATCAATAAAGAGATTTGGTTTGATTCATGAAAAAGCAAGACATATAGATGACAAGTCAGGTGTATAAATTATGTTAGGAGACTAACTTCTATGTAATTGGCACTCAGATGCCCAAACCTTCATTAATCTTGGTATTCATCCATGCAATAGGTTCTGTTTTCAAAATGTTCCTCAAAACAGAAAACTGCATAAACATGCTGAAATTATTTCTGCATATAGGCAGGTAGGTAGGCAGGCTTTAAAGTTTAAATTTTAGATGAAATAGTATTCTTGTTTCTTGACCAGAAGTACTGAGTTCAGGTGAATAGGAAATAGTCTGTGAATCGAGCCTCAAATCCCTGGAAATACGATGGTTATAAAGTTTGGGATTAGGATTCACTGAAAGACTATTACAATCTTGAAAACACATTCATATAATGATGTCTGCAACTTCAAAAGGAGAGACTAAGAAAACAGTCTTGTCTGTGAATCTCACTTGTGAATCTAAAGACATTTAGCCATTAAGAATTAATCTGGAATGGCAAATTATGATTTGAAAACAAAACCATTGAACTCTAATGCAGTTACTGATTACTTTTAGTGGATCTGTCTGTTGGAAGTAAGGATCCTCCCTCTAAAAAAAAGGACAGTTAATATTCCTTGCATCAATTAATTGTTTGCTGCAACTGTACTTGCTTTTGGATTCAGTGACTTCTATGACAGAGTTTTATATTATGCTCTCCAAAACAACTATAAAAGTCGCACGACTGAAACTTTTCAGGGAAAAGCTATTAAATTACTTTCAGTAGAATCCTGGCTGTAAAGGCTGCAATCACACAATCACAAAGCAGGAAAAAATACTACTTCACTTTTTACAAGTCTACTTTTCAGGTCTTTATTACGTGCTTGGGGGGTATGGAAATGGAATTAGAAAGACCATTTCTTTAAGAAAGTTCATACATACAGTAACATTTTTTACATGAAAAGCTGAAGAAAGCCATGGAACATTAAGAAAAGCTAACCCTCAACCTAGACTCCAATAAAGCATTGTTCAAATGACACCCACAACATGAAAGAGAACAGCAGTCTGAATTATTGGTAATGTATCTAGTGAAACATCCCACACAAAGTTTGTGAAATGCTTAGAGAACAAAACATGTACCACTGCATAGTGATCAGACTCAATCTACAGGAAAAAATAGAACAAAACTCATCATGATTTAACAGATAATTTAATACTAGGGTAGACTTTAAATCTAACTACTGAGAATGAGTCATGAAGAAAGTAGAAAATGTTGGTGCCATCTATTGGTGAGAGTTGAGATTTGGAAATTATTCAAGCTAATTTGCATAAACCCAAAGAAAAGAAAAATTAAACTGGTCATGTTTTACTTCATGCTTAAAGAGTTTTGAATGTGGTATCTAGATTGAACTCTTTACTTTGGCATCCAGTCTGCAGAGGCTTACATGAGCATTTGACAACAAATTACAAATTATCTGCGCTTGTACTTAAGAAGAGAATGGAGAATTTAGGTTGTATTTTGCTTGTCTCTGCTTGCAGTAAAAGTTACTTGAAAAACCCAGCACACTAGGAAATGTTGAACAGGAAGATGGGTTAGTGGACTCAAAATATATGACTTTGCCAACCAAATTTCATTGGATATTACATTCCCTACAGAAATCCTGGACATGGTATGTTTGTCATAGTGCGTTGACACTGCTGCTATTCAGTGGTCTGAAAAGAGGATTCTGTTTGACACTGCACACACCATTTACTGTGTATCCTGGTGAGATATACTGACTTGGAGCAAAAGCAATCCTTCTTACTATGTGGAAGTGACCTTTATTGCATTATGGCAATGCACCAAGTTCTGCTTTAGTTAACTGCAGTTCCTGCCTCAGTCTGTTATTTAATAGCCCTGGAGTTGCAGGGGACACATTCAAGGCACATACTGCTTTTCCTTGATGTTTTCTGTTGGAGTCTGTTTCTGCAGATGCTTAAGACAGGAGTGCTTTGGTATACTGCAATCTTGGCTGTAGCTGTGGTTGAAGAGACTTTTTATACACAGGGAGTCAAGCATCTGCCGCCACTACTAAAAGAAGGCTGGCTTGTAGCACTTTGTAATGACTGACTAGTGGTGCTGTGATTCATCAAGGAAAAACGTGGCCATACACAAGATGCTGGTGCAGCAGATTGAAGTTTTTAACATGTATATCCAATCATTTAACATCTGCTTCTTTTATCAGCATTACCTTCAGTCCAAAAACTAACAGGTGTGAATAAAAGTTTCTTTGCCAAGTATCAGCCAAACTGGAAGGTAACAGAGAACTTCAGGTAGTCATTTATAAATTTAATTTCAAGGTTATTTTACAGATATAGCTCACTACAGTAAGATATTAAGAATTCTTCCAGCAGGTCACCTTTGTTGCTGGCAGCTATATATATTATGCATGTATAAATCCTGCTTGAACACAGTTGAATGAAATACTAGAGTGAGACTGGAGTAGAAGAAAGACTTGTAAAAGCACTGAGATAAGATTTAACTGTTTCACATGTCCAATATGCTGTCACTTACCATGTGGTCAGTCATTTTGTACCAGTGAACTCTTCTTATAGTCTTTTCCCTGCCTACATTAACTGAGACAAAGACTGTTGCTTACACCATGTGAACACATCCCCTGATGTAGTATCACCTCTTTGCACATAAGAGTCCTTGGCACAACTATTATTAAAATCTCATGGGTAATAAGGTGGAGATTACGTTATGTAACTAACTATAGATCTATCTCTTCATATCTTATTTCCAGTTGTAAGTCATCATCTTGGAGAAAAATTACACTGTAAACATATATTTATTTTAAGACAAGTAAGTCACAGGATTTAATATTGACAGCTGGATTGGTCTGTACCATTTCCAGGGTATAAACAGTCCATGGAATAGAGGGACAGCCACTGATAGTGATGCTCCCATTGTGGTTTGCTTGCAACATCAGCACAGACCAGCTACAGCAGTTGATTCTGTAAGGTTGGTGGTTGATGTGGAAAGAAAATGCAGTCTATGCAAGCAGTCAGTTAGAGAAAATCTTTGGGAAGGAAAATTAAAATTGTATGTTCAAAAATGCCACTGTCTAGCTTGAGGCTGGATGGGTAGTTGAAGTCTAAAAACTATCAGTTCCTTTGTTCCCCTTCCTCACACCTGCTTCATCCCTAACGCTCTGCTAAGAGACAACTCAGACGGCAAACAGAGCAGTGATCAACGGACCCAAATAGCTTGGAACAGCAAATGGAGGAACAAGGAACCAGAGCCAGTTCACACATATCAGTCAAACCCTGGTTGCCTAAGGCAGCAAAATGTTTAGTGGCTGTTTGTTGTGCAAGCGACTGCGGGCTGTGAGGAGCGTTCATTTCACAGATTGCCCATAAGGCAGTGAAAACTCAGCAACTGTGACAGCACAAGTAATGGGGAAATGCGTTGGATCTTCATTTACCAAAGAAGCAGATCACGGTGTGGGTTTTATATATGACAACTGTATGCTGTTCCACAAAGGAGCACAGGGAGAGATCCAGTGTTGCAGTTATCCTGGCAGCTGCTGTGGATACAGAGTTCTCAGTGGCACAAAGTCAGGAGGGAGAAAAGCTGCAAATGTAAATGCTGCTGCTCTCTCCTCTCTCAGCAGCCAACAAAACCCCAACCAGCCCCCACTGTGAAATCTGAAGTAGCCCTCCCAGGGATGGTAATGAGGAAGAGTTTATTCTGTGTCAGCCTAGTATATAAGAAAGGCAGAGGAGCTGTTGCAGAGCAAGGAGAAAATAGGCTGAACATCAAACCCTGTGGGTATATGTTTTTATTTCTGCTTTACCCAGATCGCCATAGAGGAAACACTGTAAGCACAAATTGCACCTGCTGGAAGGATGCCTCAGTGCTCTGACTCCAGATGGTTGCCAAGTGAACAGCCAGGGAGCTAAGCGGTACCAAGGGAATGGGAGGTCATTGCCTTTCTTATTCCCACAGAATTTCATTGTGGTGCAATATGCCAAAGTTCATCCTGGTTAAGGACAATTATTTTTTTTTTTCTCCCTGAACCTTGACATTCTACATAGTAGTGAAATACATTTCCCAGTCAGCTCTAAATGAGAACTTTAGTGATTTGATCAAGTTCTCACAGAAAATCTGTAGCAAGTCTGGGAATCAAACCTGTATTTCTCCCTCCCGATTTATATTTTTTCCTAGTTCTCAGATATCCCTCAGTTGCACATTGAAGAAAGGAAACAGTAAGTTAACCCACTCATCCATTTCTAGTGGAAGATTTTTCCCTGCAATCAAAGCTTTTCCATTCTGTAACAAATCGATTAATCTGATAACATTTCCACTGACTTCCCTAGAAGATTTCATGCAATAAAGCTCACTATTAGGAAAAGTTCTCAGGTTTTCAACCTAATTTTTCTCTTACTTAGTTTCATCTGATTGTTTCATTACAACCTATGGACCCATGCTAAATTGCCTTTACCTCCTCACTATTTACCTGTTATCTAATTGTTCCAGTTTAGGCTAATATTCATCCAACTTTCTAATTGTTATTCCTTCTTATTTCTTTCTCCCACAAGCATTTCCACTCCATAAAGACTGAAACTCCTCTGGATTTCAGGGGGGCTAAAATTTGAAAAACTGTGCATCTGCACCCACCACACACTGTGGTGGAAATCATGAGTACACGTGACACTATATACAAATGGTGAATCATAACAATGAATAATACCATGAGCACTTAGAAAACTCCACGTAATTCTGATTGTGAAACCATTTCAATGAATTAAAAAAAAAAAAAAAAAGCCTATGAGGGAAACTTTGGCTTTAGAGCAGAATAAAATTACATACTTCTTGATAGGTCTGGGGTAATCTACACAAGAGCACTGAGACTATTGTGACCTAATCTCCTGATTTTGCGTCTTGGACAAATGCTTGGACTTCAGTCAGACTTACTTAAGCTATTTCATTTATATTTAATCTACACTAGTTATGCCCAAACCAGCAGGGCACAGTACATTTTATTTTACTAGATCTTTCCCATGCTCCCAAACCATGGGTGCTAAATTCTTGCCACTACTCTATCAGTGTTGAAATCCTTGGTCTTGTTTACCAGTCTTAAAAGTCACGTTAGGAAGCTACACTTCATTGTTTTAAGTTCAATGATAGATTATTGATAATTTATTTAGGTGTCAGCACCAAGATAATCTTAGAAGAGCATTAAAATTATTTCTATTTCTAAAAATGATGAACATAGAAAATAAAGACCAGGCTTACAGAGGTAGTTAGTGAATTCTAAAAATCAAACAGCTGAGTCCAGTTCAATCCCATCCCACCTCACGGCGGAATACAGATAATGGGTAGGTACAGTGGAGGTGCCTATTTTTCTCAACCAGTAACAGAGAGCCTAGAAAATTCAGTGCTTCAATTAAGTAAGTAAAAGGCAAGTAGGATGAGGCTTAGATGTCAGAAGTCATGCAGGAAACATATGGACAGAGAAGGAAACTCTGCCTGAATAACCTAACCATGGGATCATCCTACTACTGGGTTTACTGGAATTGTGATGATTTATACTTAGAAAATGCACTTTTGTTAATGGATATGCTGTCATTCCTTATTTGCATGCAGAAATTTAACAAGATTTCTGTCCCCAGGAGTTTAGAATGAAATGTAAAATAAACCCCAAATCCTCTGCAGTGTAAGGAGAGAGCACGTTGCAAAAGACAAAGCCTGGGAGTGTGATTACAAAAATGAAAATGCTTTCTGAAATAATTTCCAGTTTGTTCTCGCTACTGCTTATAAACAGGAAAGGTATACAATGTTAAAATAATGAGTCACTTGAATTATTTATGAGACCCTAGAAACAAATCAGTTCCTTTTAAAGTAGGCAAGACCATGTAGGATGATTCACTGTGGTTGTTGTTTGATGTAAACTTCATTCCATTGGGTAGTCAATGTGATCTATATATGCTCTGTGGTATTCACAATGCTATTTACCACCTGCAAAGTTCATTTGCACCAATATTCAAAAAAAAATTGAAAAGGATTTATTATTTTCTTGAAATAGAGGGACAAAATAGTTGAAGGATTTAGCCATGATCACATACACAGTCCCCATGAAAGAGGATTCACCTGTACCAGATCAATATCAAGACTTTTGGATGGTGTTGCCCCCTTTGCAGCATAGCTGGTTTGAATTACAGTTTGAATGTTAAATTTAAAATGCATTACTTTGGCACAGTGGAATGTCATTAGACACAGTGAATACAAACAAGAAATTGGGTAGGGAAAATATTCTTCCCTATGTCTCAGTAATCAGTCTGTGAAAAATATTCTGAGAAACATAGAGGAAGCTGACAATAATATCTTTGCTACAGATCCAGCTGTCCTTCTACGTTTATTACTCTGGCACTGAAGTCAACGGGAAACCTGCCAGAATAAGAAAGGAGCTAGGACTACGGGATCTGGTCCTTATGTGTAAGTTTAATCATTTTCTTCCATCTGCTACTGATCAAAAATGTGGACTCTCTGAGCAAAGGCTGAAGGGGAGAGAGGGACTTTCAGAGGTAATAGGCAACAGATATGTTTTGACAGCAAGGGAAGGAGCTGTGACCTTCATTTAAATTACCTGCATGTGATTACAAAGTTCTAACATTCTACACATACAACATCCTTAATGATTCTTTGGGAAAATTTATGAGAATGGCAGAAGTGAACCATGGAGTTCTTGCAATAGTCAACAGAATTCAGGAGACCACTGGAGTCCTGAGAATGCTCTGCAAGAATTTATACCATGAAACCCTACCAGGATACTTTCCAAGGCTAGTGGGCATTTTAGGGCATTGAGAGTTTGCAGGCAATGGAAATCTAAAAGGCATTTATAAAGGGTAGGGGAGGCTGGAAGCCACAATTATAAAGAGAATAAAAAGCACACCCCAACTGGTATGAAAGCATGTAGGATCCATTCAGAAAAAAAGCTGATGAAGATACTTTAAAACAGGCTCCAGAATTACAAACTGAGATGAATCAGAGCATTTCTGGCCTGCAGACAGTGCTGTTATTAAGAATTACTGCTCAGTATAAAGAGCCAAAAAATGTGCTCAACTCTGTATGAGTTGCAAATAAAGACAAACTCTGCTGTAGGATTTTTCAGTCTAGCATGCAGCTCCTAAATATTGCTCTTCACAGCCTGTTGTGGGTATGCAAAGGCTGGTTAACTCTCACAAGGCACAGAAGTCCATCTACAGCAAGACTGTCAACAAAAAAACCACTGGTGACAGACATGATACAAACATATGTTGGGACACTTGATGGCCAAAGGAATCTCTTTGTTAAAGAGTAAGTGAAAGGCAGTGCTGGAAGGTCTTAAATTGGCTCAATTAATTCCTGGAAGTTCCCCTTGATTCCTACTGGCTACAGAGGTGTCTGAGCATGAGCGTATGCTCAACATCAATGCTGCTGTGCCTGATAGCAGAAAAGATAGATTTTCCTTCCATGGTTTTATGGTAAAGGTTAATACAGCAGTTTGGACTGGAAATCTTGGATACACAGGACAGATACCATGGAAAGATCCTATGAGAAAATGCATCATCCAGTGACGAACGTGAAAGCACAGTCACTGAAAACATTATGGGACATCCTTGTGTTCTACACACAGTTCCCAGGCAGAGCAGAGAGACTTCAGCCTCCAGGGAAAACTTGGAAGAATAACAGAGCAATAATAAAATGCAGGGCTTTGTTTTTAGTTTGCATGGGGCCCCAGTAGGAAAGTTGAAAACCTGCTGAAAGAGCATCTCATGAAGCATTATTAATAAGTTATGCATTGAGTCACTGATTACAGCAGCTCTTGAGAAGAATTCCTAAAATAAAAATGCATTCGTTATTATGTCCTTGCTCCTGCTTCATGCATTCTGGTCCTTAGATTTTTTGGTTTTAACATATTTTATTTAGATTACTCAAATGTAGACAAACCTCGGTTCTTTGTTTTCTAAATGGATTAAAAGATTGCAAATATATATGCATATATGGTTTACTTGAGAGGTAATTCATTGACACAGAAAGGATTTGTTTTCTGAACCTCCTACAGTCAGCTTATTTATAACTAGTATTTGTGTACCTAGGTTATGCGAGCATGGTGCTTTGCCAAAAAATTAGTATTCAGCCTTTTCAGTCCCTCATATATAAGCTGCTTTGGAGAGTGAAAACTCCCAGTTTTAGCAAAAAATTGCATAAATCCAGTGGCTTGCATTACCATCTGCTCAATCAACTTTTCTGGATTGTAAAGTGGAAAATGTCGGATTTATAGAAACCACATGCAAAGTTTCATATTTAACTTTGCCAAGACTTGCTGTCACAGCAACCTTAAAGCAGATATGCAAGCCACACAAAACTCAAGTCACTCTCCTGGTATTTCTGACAAGGATGTATAATCATGAAAGCGGATCTTTTATTATAAAGTCTCCTGGTAACCTGAAGTGATTAAAATGATCTTTTATTTCCCAATGGGTCAGTCGTGTTGAGATGGATTGTCTCACCTTCATAGAGATCTGGCATAAGTACTGTTTGAAGTACAAGGGACACGGGCAAGTTTAGAATACCCAAGTCAAATTTCTGCAGTAATTTGGAAATTTGGTCCAAATATTGCTCCAGATGTTCCTATTCACTATTCTATTTACTATCGCTGCACCAAAGTAATTGAAACAAAGATTATTTATCTTGGATCACTGCAAATATCATGATGGTTTTGTATTGCAATGAGTTCAGGAAACAGTATAAGGATTGAGAGTGAAGAACAAAGGAAAAACATTGTAAGGAGACAAAACAATAAAACACATCCAGCCATGTCATATGAGGCAAAATTGTGTCCTATTATTTTTTAGCAGTGTCTCAGCTTTAAAAAGAGTCATACTGTACCACAGTGTTAAGACAATTCCAGTTTAGAAGAGCTCAAAATTCACAGCCAAAAAGATGCATAAAGAAGTTGCACACAATCACTCGACAAGTGGCAGATGCAAGATCAAAACTGGTTTTATTTTGTGAGGGCTAGATCCTATCTCCCGCTGGCAACACCTTTTCCAGCACAGGAGGAAGAAATCTAAAGTATCGCTTGGTTATTAAAGACCTTTGGCTGGAGCCCAGCTTGGCTGATGGTAGTCAGTCCTTGTGAATATTCATGTTGCCTTTAGGAATACTTTCACACAAAGAGAGGAGGGAGAGAATTCTTGCAGGATGTCCTCTGCTGCGCTTATTTCAAAAGAAGTCTTCAAGTCCAGCTCTGAAATGATTGTTATTCTACTCTGATGTTGTCAGAAATCACACAACACTTCCTCATCAACTATGTTGGCAACAGCAGACATGGTGATATGTACTTGAATTTAAAACTACATATATTCTGAGAACAAAGAGGAAAATCAGACCACTGAATAGATTTGATTTCCAGTATTCAGGATGGAGATTTTTGCTCTTTTCTGCTATAATAATGTGTTTTTAAAGCCTCTGAACTTTCCATTCACATGATCCACTGAAACCAGAGAAATGTTTGTCATGAATCAGGTCAATAATCATTGTTATTCACTGTTATGTGATAACAGAAATCCGTGCTAGATCTTCCACAGGAAGGTGTCTGCTTTTCAGAACACAGGATTAGTTTTGCATGCTTCATATCATGAAACTTGATGGTCGAAGTATTTTCTAAATATTTATCCTAGTTTGTGTAAATAAGAGCGACATTCTTCTTTTCTACAGTTGTGCAAAGAGCAAGCAAAAACTCTATTCAGAGAGCCAAATCATAACCTTGCTGTCATATAGACTGATTTTTTTCAACATTATGGCAGGGACATCAGTTCCCTTGGCTTCAGCGGACATATGCATTTTGCTACCATTTAAGCATGATAATCCATATCCTCATTTCCAGTATCTGCCCTACCTTTGTGTTCTTATTAGTTATCATCAGCATGACTAAGAACTCAAACAAAGGTTTAGTCTTCAGTTTACTGTTAGTCTTGCTCTGTTTTCACTTTTACTAATACAATGTGATAGGACTACATGAGGAAGATCATGCTGGTGGATCTGACTAAGGATACTTGTCCATGCCAAATGTTCTTTCTGTTAATTGCATAGTTGTGCCAGTTACAAACCCAAGAACAGTGCTTCATACACAACTTCTGGAATTCAGCAAAAAGAGAAAAAAAAAGGAAGGGGCTATAGCAGTGATTTACTCATTTCATGGGCAAATTCTTTCCTCTTTGGAGTCATGTTCATTTGGTAAATCTTTTGTTACCCATCGGGTGTATTCATGTAATGTGGAATATTTTAACTAAACAGGTAGATTTAATAACTTCCAGCTACTAAGTGCAAAATTTACCTTTATCTCTCTCACAGTTATGTTTTAGTCATAGTACTAGGGAACTTTCTGCCTTTCAGAGGAAGTTTTTACACATATGATCTAAGCCTTCTAGATAAAAGCACTAAGAAAATTGGCAGGACTTTAAAGCAGTAAGGCAGGAAAGGTGGGGTGTTCCCTTCTAACACATGGAACTTGCTCATAGTAACATAGGGAGGTCTTACCACTCATCAAGATTAAATTCAGAATTTTAAAGGAAGGAACAAAGTTCATCATGGGCTCACCATGTCTTTTTTAACTGAGTTTTTGTAGCACTCCCTGAAATGCACCTGGATACTGCCTGATATTTTAAAGAATATTCAGAACAGCATATTACACTGCATGCACTGATGCTGGAAAACTTAACAGGCTTTTTTATGTTTGAAAGAAGATTTCAGAAGCTGCAAGAAGGTTGGATACTGCAGTCACAAAAATAGAATTCTACTTTTTTAACAAAGTAAAATGAAGCGTAAACAAAAATGAAAAGAAGGATTCTTATACTGCCAGAGTGTCTAGATCTGCTATTTCTGGTATCAGTCCATTATTATTATTAAATATAAATAAGGTTAAAATAAACATGAAATCCTCAAGGATTTACAAGCTAAATTAGGTTTTCATGGAGATAGGAAAACAAATACAGACAAAGAAAAAGCAGAAAACCATTAAAATTACTTCTAATGATTAAAAGTAGAGAATAAATAGTTCTGGTAGGAAAAAATAGGATAAGTATAGCTCACGTTGCACTGAAAATGAGGAAAAGAAATGTGTACTGGAGACTAAACCTTAATATAACCAGGCGACATAGAAAAATGATAGTGCCATAGAGTGATTAAATTCATGAAAGACAGCTTGCTAGCATTTAGAATTTAGAAAGATGAAACTGAAAAAAATATAATTCTGACTCCAAGTCTACTGATACAATTGAAATAAGAACATGAAATATGATTTTACTTCTGGGAATTGGAATAATGTTTAATGGCAGAATAGCTAGAGAACAGCTTATGGCAGGCAATTTAGGGTCCCGTCTCTGCTGCAGTATCTGCAACCTGATCCAAAGCTCAGTTCCTCAGTGTCCCTATGTATAGAAGTGGAATAGTTTTTTTCATGTAATTTAAATTTTTTAAGGGTTATATATGTTTAATGGGCCTACTATTATTTTTTACACTTAGAGGATGTATGCACACCAAAACATTCACAACTTCTATAGAGCAACATTATGTAACCCTGTTTTCTTGAGTATTGATGTGAAATGTTGTTGCACTTCCTCAGTACCACCTCTGTGGTGCAATAATAGACATTGCTAGAGCGCTCGTCAGTCAGCAACGTGTCACTTAGTATCAATTCTGGTAAGGCTGAGAGATGGGACTCAGCACTGTCATTCAAGTCTGTGCATTCAAAGTGATGCTATTTTTTCTGTCTAAGCAAGTCTGAACTTGCCTGGGATTTAGTGTGTTTACATGATACTATTAAGAACTGAAACTTACTCAGCTTAAGTTGACCAACTCTTTCCAAAACAGAGTTGCATGTGTTGGTTTCTGAAATTTAATAGGAGGCAAGAATTAGCCTTTTGCTTAGATTGTCTATTTAAAATCACCTACTCTTTCTTAACACAGCTCTTTATTACTGGTATCATGTTATAGGGCTGAACTGTTCCTTTATCCGTAGGATTTTCTGAATATGTAAAACATTTTGGATCTGATCCAAAATGACCAAATTACTTGTTGGGTTCCAAATCCTGTCCTGATATGTAAGACTGAAACAGATAAAACTGCATTGACCTCCTCAGCTGCAAATGATTCAACTTCCCTTTTTCAACTAGTTCTAAATTATTAAGATCTCTGTAAGGAATGTGATTACTTTGTTTCTGGTAGGGTATACAGAATTTGTACCAGTTGTTACTGTAATTAGATAATTCTTATTAGATTGAACTAATTCAATCATTTGCCATATTTGTACAGAAAAGCCCATGTGCCCTTGAATAACCTCAAAAAGCATCCACTAGCCTAAACAAATTGCTGTATATAGGAGATGCAAGATTTCCACATAGAGCTTTGCAAAAGGACAGGATAAAGAATAAAGATTTTATTTTTTTTTTAAATTATCTTTACTAGTCACCCTAAGCCTAGAACCAGATGTTTTCTCTTTGAAGCGTATTAAAACAATTTTATGGCTATTTTAAACAGCAATAGCTGGTGGTTTCTCTAATGTGCATTTTAAACAGGGCTAGCTCCAGCACAAGATTATGATAGATTTATTCTGTGTCTTTCCTATGAATAGGGTTAAGAAAGAAGGAAAGTACACGGTGTTTAACTCTCAAAATTGTTGGTGTCTAAGGACTTCTTAGCAGAGTGAGGGAGATCATGTACTTGCTAAATCTATCCAAGGTTAGGTAGTTTCAAATCCATAAAACCCTACAAGGCTGTATTCTATTGGATCTGAAAATCAGGTCCTAGTAATTTAGCAAAGTTTATGGCTAAAATTAATTCTAAGAAAATGACATCCTTAACTATGGAATGGCAATAACCAACCGTACTGTGCACAAATTTGGGCAAAGTCTGCCAAGTTAAATGAGAAAATTCACTGGTTAATAAACTATTTTGTTCACTCCATGTGTTTTGTGTACTTGGAGTTCTGAAAATTCTGGCTATTTCACTGTATATTTAAAGCCACACTGAATTAATGGGAGCTATTTGAAGTAGATATGGTCTGTCTTGATTGATACATTGGTGTATAAGTAACTTAAAATCCTCTTTTTTGAACATACTGGCCCCACTGACATTATGAAAAAAAAAATCTGGAAAAATTCTTATAGAACTGTCTTATACCAGAAATGCTGGGCTGGATATTTAAGATAATATAAAATATTAAAATCTATGTGATATATTTATTTCCTCTGATTTTGGATTCAAAAAGTGTAATGAACAGAAGCAAATTCAGTGTAGGCATAACTTTTTAAAAAAAGGCAAGGAACATAAGCTAGAGATAACAGAAGGAAAACAAACTACTGCAGCACATCACAGCAAGATCTCCAGCTAAAGCAGAGATCATCATCACAGATAATCACCTCAGCATGGGCTCTCAAGCACTGTGTTGAAGCAAGAAAGCCTAATGCAATTTTTGGATTCATAACTAGTGATATCCAGAAATTAGGGAAATGACCTTCCCTCTGCACAGAGAGCTGGTAAGACCATTACCAGAATATTGTACCCAATATTAGTGTCTGAAAAAGTCTGGGAATCTTTAGGAAGTTTTCAAAGAGTCAAAATGTTTTTTTCAGAAGCTTATGAGGAGCTTGGTAAAATCAAATATACAAAGAAAAGGCTGAGAGAAAGAAAAAGTTGATCATTTATATATAGGGAATTTAGATGTGAAAAAATGATCTGAAAGCAAGGGGTTATTCTACAGACAAACTAATAATAGGAACTTGAGAGCTGGAATTTGAGCTTAGACAGAGTCAACCTGACAATCCCACAGTTCACAGGGTTGAGGTAGCCCCAGGATCACCTGCCAGATGAAGTGAGAGGGTTGAGAAGGTTTGTCTGTAGTTGCACCCCAGAACTTGCTTTTAACACATAGTTAGGATGTGAGTTTGCACCCCTGATCTCATTTAGTCTTTAACTCTGATTTTCTGCCTCCTGTAGGCCAGGATCTAGCTCCTAGAACAGTGAGAATCATGGGATCCATCTCCCATCCACCTTCAGCAATGAAGTTTAGGTATCCAATTTAAGAGGACATTCAGAAATCATTCATAGCACTGAGAGGAAGTATCCTGCTTTATTTGTCCCTATCAGACAAATATATCCTAGCTTTGCCTGATGGCTATCTTAGCCAGCTTCTAAGGGCGTGTTTCAGGGTTTTTTAACTTTTTCCAGTGTTTTTGGGATTGCTCCGGTAGGTGAAAGGACCATGAAAGTTTCAGTGAACTCTACAGCTAGCCCATGTTCCCTAGTTACCATCCAAATATATGGATAAAACTACTTAACAAAAACATTAAGAAAAGAAAATATTCCTTGTGCCCCTATACTACCAGTATTTCATAGCAATGGTTCTATTTTACCTTCTAGACGTCTGCAGCACTAACACGGTAAGGCAATAGTCTTAGCTGGAAACAACCCAACAACCATATTTTTATACACACACACACACACACACACACACAAACACACACACACACACATATCTTTATGATGACAGGCAAATGCATTTTGAAAAAATGATTTCTTCAATGGAATATGAAAAATATGGCTACTTAAAGCTATATTGCAATATTTAGCATGCATATTGATGTTGACAATCGTAATATATAGTCACACTGGTTCACTGTACTTGTGACAAAGTGATTTTCACATTACCTCTGTTAAATGTGATGCATGCACACACTAACTTTTATTTGAATGTGAAATTACATGGATTTCCGGAATAAGATGGATGTAGCCTTTGTAATCACAAATGGCCATGGGTAGCTTACTTTTATATTTCTTCACTTATGGGAAAGCTTATTTTCATATGCACATTAATCACATTAGGTATGCGATAACTCATTCTCCAGTGCTAGAACAAATTTCTGGGAAACTTGTGAGCAGACAATATGCCAAACTGAATTTAAACCGAAAGGTTGTCCTAAGGAAAAGAAAAAAACACCAACTGAAAATAAATAAATAAATAAATAAAGCCACACCGTATGTTCTTGACAGGATAGCACAACAGTGAAATTTATCTTGGTGGCTATTCAGAGCTGGCTATTAACAGCCACCAGATCTATCAGCAATCCTGTTGACTCTGCAGGAGACATCCGGGACCACTGTTGTGTCCTATGGCTAATTCTGCAGTTATCCATAGGAGCATCCAGCAGGGCAATGGGGCAAAGGCGTCTTCCCAGGACTTTCTCACCCTATCCTTCCATAATGTAATCTGATGCAGTGTGAGCAAGCTGACGGAAGTGATCATCAAACCATTTCAATCATTTATCAGCAGTTCTGGCTAACCAGGAAGGTCCCAGCTGACTAGAAGTTAGCCATTGTGACACCCATCTACAAGAAGGGCCAGAAGGAGGATGTGAGGAACTACAGGCATGTCAGTCTGACCTCAGTGCCAGGGGATGTTAGGAGTACATGATCTCAAATGTCATTATGTGGCATGTACAGAACAACCAGGTGATAAGGACCAGTCAACATGGGTCTGCTTAGTGCTTGTGGAAAACATTGTGGATGTTGTCTTCCTAGGCTTTACTAAAACCTTTGACACTATTTCCCACATCATTGTCCTGGAGAAGTAGGCTGCTCTCAGCTGGGATGGGTGTACATCGAGTAAAAAAATGGCTGGGTGACCAGGCGCAAGGAGTGGTGGTGAATGGAGTTAAATCTAGTTGGTGGCTGGTCATGAGTGGTATTCTCCAGGGATCAGTACTGAGGTAAGTTCTCTTTATCGGTGATCTGGACAAGGGAATTAAGTGCACCCAAACAGTAAGTTCAGATGACACCTAGTTGGGTGGGAGTCTTGGTCTGCTGGAGGGTAAGAAAACTCTACAGAGGGATCTGGATTGATGGGCCAAGGGCAATCGTATGAGGTTCAACACGATTCAGTGCCAGATACTGCACTTGGGTCATAACTCTACAGGCTTGGGGATGAGTGGCTAGAATGCTGTCTGGTGGGAAAATGAAATTAATAAACATATTACAGTATCTAATCTGAGTCCATGCTTGTGACATTCCAGCCCTGTACATATACTGGCAATATTACTAGTATATACAGTCTTGGGATATAGAAGCAGTGTTGGTTTACAGATATAGTCAAGCAAGCTGAATGAAGTCAAGGAGCTCCTGGACAAACTCAAACAGAAAAGGGAAGCCTACAGAGGGTGGAAACAAGGAGAGGTAGCCTGGGAGGAATAGAGAGAAGCTCTGTGGATAGCCAGGGATCAGGTTAGGAAAGCTAAAGCCCAGATAGAATTAAATCTGACCAGGGATGTCAAGGGCCATGAGAAAAGATTCTATAGGTATGTCAGTGATAAAAGGAAGACTAGAGAAAACGTGGCACTCTCTGGAAGGAAATGGGAGACCTGGTTACCCAGGATATGGAGAAGACTGAGGTACTCAATGAATTTGTTTGCCCCAGTCTTCACTATCAAGTGATCTACCCACACTGTCCAAGTATCAGAAGGTAAAGGGAGGGACTGGGAGAATTGAAGCTTAACTAAAGGGGGCCTACAGGAAAGCTGGAGAGGGACTATTGTTCAGGAAGTGTAGGATAGGACAAAAGGTAGTGTGTTTAAACTAAAAGAGTAGATTTAGATGAGACATTAGGAAGAAATACTTTCCTGTGAGGGCGGTGAGGCCCTGGCACAGGCTGCCCAGAGAAGCTGTCGCTGCCCCCTCCCTGGAAGTGTCCAAGGCCAGGTTGGATGGGGTTTTGGGTAACCTGGGCTTGTGGAGGGTGTCTCTGCCCATGGCAGGGGCTGGGAAATTGATGGTCTTTGAGATTCTTTCCAACCCAAATGACCCTGTGATTCCATGGTTCTATGAGTCTATTAATTCATCAGACCAGCTAGTCTTTCTGCTGCTTTTGTTTCTCACATTCTCCTCCTTTCACCCAGTTAGATCATTGTGTTCCTTTCATGCTCTTTTTTTGCCTACAGATAAGCTTAGTTAAAAGGAAACCACAGAAACGTGTTCATAGTACTATGGGGAAAAATCATATCACCAAATAATTCAACCTCAGTTCTCACAAGTGAAAGAGAAACTATTAAGATAATGCTAAATCAGTCCTAGAAAGATAGCAATATACAACTTGAACACTCTAATTTCCTTCTAACACATTATGATCTATTATATTAACAGTTTTTGCCACTGTAAGGAAGTGTAAGGTAAAATGCTGTTGCAATACTCTGTGATACACACTGTACAGTAATTAAGATGACACTTTGCAACCAAGAAAAAATTAAAAACATGGTTTAGTTACTGTTGATCTGATGTTGTCCTGGAAGAGGCTAAAATAGGTTTTTTACTTACTGCTAGTTCCTTTGTACTAGTGAATGCAGGTTTCCCATCAATATTCACTGGTGTGTTTGGCATTAGCTTGTAAAGTTATGAGTAAATCCCAACTCTCAGAGCACCATCGTCCATATAAAGCACAGTAACTCAGTCTTGAAGATTTGATAGACAGAAAGAGGAATACGTATCATCCACTTACTGATCTGAAAGGGCAGAAAATGAATTAACAGTGAGATAAAGAAAAAACCCCACTTTTTCCTGCAATGGGCCAATGATTTCCATATGGTCAGTGATTATACCCAGAGCACAAAAATGCTTCTGAATACATTCATAATATTATTTTACTGCAACTTCTTCCGAGACCTTCCAGCTAATTTCCTGTATCTATGTCTGTCTAGCACGTATTGGTAAGGTTTTTATATTCATTCTTTCACAGTATAAACATTTAGTCAGTAAAATAAAACAGAAGCCTAATCACCCCAGGTTTCTGTACTGTCAAAAAAGATGGCCATTTTCAGACCCTGATTCAGACTGTAAATGGGATCATTGCTCTCTGGAAGTAATTATTCCTGTCCATTGATTATAGGACTGAGCAGGCAAATTAAAATTAAGCAACATGACTCTAGTCCTGAGTTCTGCAAGACACAGCTTGTCAGCTTCTTCTGTGTCATTACAGCGGTAGTAAATGGAAACCCCTGTCCAGGAAAAAACCCTCTAGGTGAAACCATTTTACTGCTAATATCTGTTATTGAATATCAGATTCTACTGAGGAATACTATTAACCTCAGGAATTAGGAAAAGAGTGAGCCAAGGTGCGATATAAAAATGAAACAATGTGATTGCTTTTTCTTCGCAACTAAGTAATATTAAGACATCATAGCCCTGGCACATTTTGTTTTAAAGAAGTCCAAAGTATTTTATAGATGCCAGTTAATATTTCATCTACCCCTATAAATTAACCAGCTTTCACCATTAAAACCTATGCTGAAGCTGTATGAAGAGACAGGACTTTCCATTATTTTTGTCCTTTTTCTATCCATTTAACAGTTCTCTTTCAGAGCATATATAAATTTATTTTTTGTTATTGATCTATTAACCCTCTTGGACAGAGCAGGCAGTGGCTGTTGGAGTTACTATAGCATCCGCCTTTCTGCACTGCTGTAAGATGGAGCAATATGACTAGATCACAGAATCACAGAATCAACAGAATCGTAGGGGTTGGAAGGGACCTCAAGGGATCTTCGGGTCCAACCCCCCTGCCAAAGCAGCTCCCTAGCTCATATTGCGCAGATAGGCATCCAGACGAGTCTTGAATATCTCCAGAGAAGGAGACTCCACCACCTCCCTGGGCAGCCTGTCCCAGTGCTCTGTCACCCTCACTGTGTAAAAGTTCTTCCGCATGTTGGTGCGGAACTTCCTGTGCTCCAATTTACAGCCATTACCCCTTGTCCTATCTCCACAGATTACTGAAAAGGGGCTGGCCAATTCCCCCTGCATCCCATACTTAAGATATTTATAAACATTAATTAGGTCCCCCCTCAGTCTTCTTTTCTCCAGGCTGAACAGTCCCAGCTCACTCAGCCTTTCCTCACAGGGGAGCTGTTCCAGGCCCTTAATCATCTTCGTAGCCCTTCTCTGGACTCTCTCCAGGAGGTCCCTGTCCTTTTTATAGCAGGGAGCCCAGAACTGGACACAATACTCCAGGTGGGGCCTGACCAGGGCATAGTAGAGGAGGAGGATCACCTCCTTCGACCTGCTGGCCACACTCTTCCTGATGCATCCCAGGATCCCATTGGCCCTCTTAGCCACCAGCCTCTTCTTACCCTAACTGCCACACCACACAATCCACTAACAAAATGTGACAAGCCTCATTTAAAGAGATGCTGAAAAGCTACAAAATGCCATGTTTAAAAGTATCTTTGATGAAGGTTTTACTGTAATTAAAAATGAACATGGAACAAATGAAAGCAAAGATACATCATTCAGTAAGGAATGACCATTCCCTCTCAATCAATCAGACTGACAGATTTATGCCATAATGACAATTAATGAATAGCTGCTTATGTAGCTTTTGTTGTCTTGCCTCATTCCCCATAGACCTATCATAAAACATTGTGTCCACAATGTAAAGCATCGGGGAAACATCCTTAAGAAATCAATGAAGTAGAATTAGGGGGCAAGTTGGAAGACAGATAATATAATTTTTCTTTATAATGCATGCTCCACCCTTGAGAAGTGATTTGTCAGAGCTGTGGGCCAAATTTGTTCTCTGCTTCCCCACCTGGTGCATGCTTCTCTCTAAAAGCATAGAGGTTTCCGTTTAGGACACAATGTGGAGATGAACATTTTTAGCCTTTGGCCTTTCATCCTGACAGGTCTTGCACTCCAGATGCAAAAATAAAGCAAGCTCTGAAACGTAAAAGCTCTGTATTAGCTAACGTAGGCAACTCTCAGGTGAGATCTGTTGTTCCAGTTTAGGGACCTGTGCCCCTGCACAATATTTGGGGGAAACTAGACATTCCAAAACAACCCATAAAAACCTAAAGCCCTGTTGTGTATATGAACCAACAAGCCCATTAGTCTGATCGAGAGGGCAGTGTTAAATTTTGAGTTCACAGTTCATCCAAACTCTTGTCTTCTTTGCAACATTGCTTGCCTTATGCTGGCTGTCCTGTGTATACTAATACTTCAAAAAAACCCTAATCCATTCCACATTAACTTCTGGTGCCACATAACAGCTATACGTATTTCATCCTGCACAGAAGCTCCTGATGGACCCTCAACTAGAAAGAAATGATCTTGGTAGGCTCTAACCATTCCTTCTCCCAAAGGAAATAAAATATCATCACAGTTTTAACTGTTCAAGTAGTATACAAATTGTTTTTAATAGCTAAATAACAGTACAGCCTGAGATGCTGAAGCACTATTAACACTTGTTAATAGTTGTGGTTGTTTCTAGCCACACTGGCAAGCATGGTGGTATTTTTAATGTATCAGTCATTGTGTGTACACCGGCAAGGTAGACATGAGTCAGGGACTGCCCTGTTGTAACAAGCAGACCACAAAGATACTGTAACATGTGAACTAAAACAATTCTATCGCTTGTGGAGATCAAGGCCTCCACTTACATGCCACTCAACGTGCCTAATTGAACCAAGCTCACACGTCCTGTGTACCCTGTGCAGAGGAAACAGGCAGTTAGCTGAAGGTCAGCACTCTCATATAGCTGTCTCAGTAAAAAAGAAGATAAAATCACAATCAAGCTGCTAGTTATTTAAGATAGGAAACTATGAGGACTATTGTAGACCATGTTTAGGTCATCAGAGGAAGCATTCAGGGAGCACATTCAGTACCTGAAAGGCAAAGTATTAACCCTGTGCTTTACTGACTGAAATCACAGAAGAGAAGCCTCTTTCCCCTTTTACTTCCGCTTACATTTTCTGCTTTCTTTTTAGGCAGAAGATGCCCCTCATCCTGAAAGACAATCTGATGCAGTACTTTATTGTTTTGCTGGGGGCACAGTTCAGTAGTTAAGCAGCAGCATTACAATGTTTTATTTAATATGCCCATTGTAATGTAAAGGAACATAATTAGCAGACAGAGTGAAATAGGGTTCTACTCATTAATTTATAGTAAGGGGTTATGCAGTTTTAGAGAACATTGTAAAACAGAAAAAAATTAGTGTATACCTACTGAAGGCTGTTGTCCACCCCCAGTAAATGCTATCAGGATGGGAAGAAAGCAGCTATGGATGCCAGGGAAGTTGTATGAAGACAAGACAAATGCTAGGGTCTTTCCTGGTGAGCTATTCTGGGATTGGAGAAGGATGAACTTGCCTATGTGTCTAGTCTTGCCTCTGACTACTAGGGGTAGCTTAGAACAGAGGGAAAGAAATCTTAAATTGTCACCACAGAGCTGTTCTCTGTGCCTAAGGCTAGAACCTCTTTCCTCTCTGTAAACACCCTGTATGAAAAAGCCAGTTGGCTATTTTCAAGTGTATTATCACTATACGTGATTACTCAGCACCAAGTAAAAAAAAAATAAAAATAAAAGCCTGCTGAATCATGTTGTCTTTCCAACAGGAGAGGGGAAGAAGTACCCAGGGGCATGGACTTGCATTGAGTTCCTGCATGGCAACCAGAAGATAGGAATGAAAGCAGCAGCACAGTAGCAAAAAAAAGGGAGCATTTGTTTTATTTTGAGGCCTTTAGCTTTCCTAAGGTAGTACAGGAATGGGAACAGCCCCAGGTGAATAAAACATAAACTCAGTACCCAGTTTTAAATAGCTATCCGATAAGAACTGAACTTTCCACTTCTTGTAGCTAAGCATCTAGTGGTAGAATACTTTAGAACAACTGCAGAAAAGCCAAACCATAAATCATGTCACAGAACCTGTCTCAGTCTCTCTCACTCTCCAAAACAGGTGATATTGTGCTGAAAGTTTTCAGACAGGTTATGAATCTTCAGCCACTCCTGAAGTTTTTCACCAGGTGAGCAATCATAGAATCATAGAATCATAGGGGTTGGCAGGGACCTCTGCTGCAACAGGTTACTTGGAGAGTTTTTAGGTTCTCCATCCACAGTGATACTCCAAACTTGATTGGATTGGACCCTAGGCAATATTTGAACCTAACTTCAAATCTGTTTTTATTTTAAGCAGGGTACTAGATCTGATGACATCCAGAGGTCTCTTACAGCTTTAATTATTCTGAGTCTCTGTGACTGAGTTGGTTATGTGAGCTGGGCAGAAGAAAAACTAAAAGAATGTTAACATTTCCTGAGTCTGGTATCACTGTACTGATAAACTGAAGTTCAGAGATAGTAACTCACCTAGAACAGTATTAGCTACATCACACTTTAATAACTGAGTATTATTTCAAAACATTCAAGGTGACACTGTTTTCATTCTGAAATTTCCTGGGATTATGACATTTAGTAGCAGACAAGTGAAAAACCTTGAAGGATTTTTTTTTTCTGAAACTGAAAAAGCAGTCTTAGCATGTGCCACACATGACACTGAAATACAAGAAATTTATGAGTCATAAGTAGTTTTCTATAACATTTTACTCTAAACAATAGAAGAATCTCCTTAGGAAGTTGTGTAATGAGAATAAAGTTCATGGTTTCAAAATAAAAGAGGGCTAATTAGTACCAAAAGAAGTGTTCCTACTTCCAATTACCATGGTTCTAAACAGCATCCATGCTAGAAATAGCATAAAAAGCATACAACAGGATTGCCACAGTGGAATTACATCAGACATAGTAAATTTACCTAGATTAAATGACTGACAAATGTCAACATGATGAATAGTATTTTGGTGTTATAAAAAGGATTCTAACCACTATAAATAAGACATTTTGCACAAAGCCTTTATTGCCTGTTTATGCTTGGGATTATCAAAGGAAGGACCTTTATTCTGATATGAAAACTATACCAGAAGAGGTCTTTTTGTAGTTTTTATAGTCCCTATGAATCTTATTGCAGTTATTTGAAACTGGTATTTTGTTAGAAAGGAGAACAAAATACTTTTGAGATTTGGATTGTGACAATTCTCATTTGATAGTGTTGTAATTAAGTTACCATACTCCGCTTAACTGCTGGCACAGTAAACGCTTCTCTAAAGAAGAAAGTTAGAACACTATGGCAAAGTTTTTAAGCCATCAATGATCTCAGAGGAAGGGCGTTTCTTCCAGTTGTAAACTTAAACAAAAACAACTGAACACTATACACTGGTACCGGAGGAGAACAAAACAGTCTCAGTTTCACAGAGCAGGTTTTAAATATGCTGGCCTAGAATGTCTTCTTTGCAAACAAGCAAAACCCGTTTTCAGTGCTGGTCTGTTGTAGAGAAGTGGGTTTGGCACAACAAAAAGAACTGAAGTTATAACAGATCTGCGACTACCAAATGCAAAGCTGATTCAGGTATATTGTCTCCGAACTGTCTATCCCTTTGCAGCATCATCCCTCTCCCTGGCCCCCAAGGGGAGCCACAGAAAAAGAGAAAAAAGATGGGAAAATCCAATAGTTGAATCACAGAATCACAGAATCACAGAATTGTAGGGGTTGGAAGGGACCTCGAGAGATCATCGGGTCCAACCCCCCTGCCAAAGCAGCTCCCTAGCTCATATTGCTCAGATAGGCATCCAGGCAGGTCTTGAATATCTCCAGTGAAGGAGACTCCACCACCTCCCTGGGCAGCCTATTCCAGTGCTCAGTCACCCTCACTGTGAAAAAGTTCTTCCGCATGTTGGTGCGGAACTTCCTATGCTCCAACTTGCAGCCATTGCCCCTTGTCCTATCCCCACAGACCACTGAAAAGGGGCTGGCTGATTCCCCCTGCATCCCCTGCTTCAGATGATTATAAACTTTGATTAGGTCCCCCCTTAGTCTTCTCTTCTCAAGGCTGAACAGTCCCAGCTTACTCAGCCTTTCCTCATAGGGGAGATGCTCTAGGCCCTTAATCATCTTCGTAGCCCTTCTTTGGACTCTTTCCAGGAGATCCCTGTCCTTTTTATACCAAGGAGCCCAGAACTGGACACAATACTCCAGGTGGGGCCTGACCAGGGCAGAGTAGAGAGGGAGGATCACCTCCTTTGACCTGCTGGCTACACTCCTCCTGATGCATCCCAGGATCCCATTGGCTCTCTTGGCCACCGAGGCACACTGCTGGCTCATGGCCAACCTGTCATCTACCAGGACCCCCAGGTCCTTCTCCACTGAGCTCTTCTCCAGCAGGTCATCCCCCAGCCTGTACTGATACAAACAGTTGTTCCTTCCCAGGTGCAAGACTTTACACTTGCTTTTGTTGAACTTCATCTGGTTACTCACTGCCCAGCTCTCCAGCCTGTCCAGGTCTCTCTGGATGGCAGCGCAGTGCTCCTGCGTGTCAGCCACCCCTCCCAGCTTTGTACCATCGGCGTATTTGCTGAGGGTGGATGTTATTCCCTCATCAAGATCGTCAATGAAGATATTAAACAGGACTGGACCCAACACTGAGCCCTGGGGAACACCGCTGGTAACAGGCCTCCAGTCAGATTCTACTCCACGAATCACAACCCTCTGGGTTCGGTCCGACAGCCAATTCTCAACCCACCTCACTGTCCACTCATCTATCCCATGCTTTCTCAGCTTTGCTATCAGGATGTCATGGGAGACAGTATCAAAGGCCTTGCTGAAGTCAAGGTAGATGACATCCACTGCTCTCCCTCCATCTACCCAGCCTGTCATGAGATCGTAGAAGGCTATGAGGTTGGTCGAGCACGATTTCCCCTTAGTGAATCCATGCTGACTACTCCTCATGACCTTCTTCTCTTCCAATTGCTTGGAGATGGCATCCAGAACAAGCTGTTCCATTACCTTTCCAGGGGCAGAGGTGAGGCTGACTGGCCTATAGTTACTAGGTTCCTCCTTCTTGCCCTTTTTAAAGACTGGAGTGACATTGGCTATCCTCCAGTCTTCAGGCACTTCTCCTGTCCTCCAAGAGCTGTCGAAGATGATAGAGAGCGGCTCAGCAATCACCTCCACCAGCTCCCTCAGCACACGTGGATGTAACCCATCTGGGCCCATGGATTTGTGTGCATTAATCCCTTTGAGCCGCTCCTGGACCTCCCCTACTTGAACCAGAGGGAAATTCTTCATTTCCCAATCAGTCCTACTCTCATCCAGTGTCTGTGGGTCCCGGGGGGCCTTTGAAGTGAAGACCGAAGCAAAGGCGGCATTCAATATCTCCACTTTCTCAGCATCCCCCATAACCAGGACACCCTCCTTATTCAGCAAGGGACCTACATTATCCCTGGACATCCTCTTACTGTTCACGTATCTAAAAAACCCCTTTTTATTATCCTTTATGTCCCTTGCCAGCTTAATTTCCAAGAGGGCTTCAGCCTTCCTAGTTGCATCCCTACAGGCCCTGACCACATTCCTGTATTCTTCCCAGGTGCTCAGACCCTTTTTCCACGATTCATAGATCTTCTGCTTCTCTTTGAGTTTGCTCAATAGCTCCCTGTTCATCCATGCAGGTCTTCTGCCTCTCTTTCCCCATTTCCTCCTCAAAGGGATGCATCGTTCCTGTGCTTGGAAGAAGTGCCGTTTGAATGCTAGCCAGCTCTTGCAGGCTCCCATTCCTTCAAACAGCGTAGCCCACGGGATAGCCCCCATTAAGTGGCGGAGGAGATCAAAGTTAGCTCTACCAAAATTCAGGGTAGCTATCCTACTTTTTGGCTTGCTTCTTCCACCCAGGATCATGAACTGAACCATTTCATGGTCGCTTTGCCCTAAGCTGCCCCCGACCTTCACTTCCCTAACAAGTCCATCCTTGTTAGTGAAAACAAGGTCCAGCAGCCGCCCTCCCCTTGTGGGCTCCTGCACCATCTGTAGCAGGAAATTGTCTTCAACACACTGCAGAAATTGTCTGGACTGCATACGACTGGCCGTATTGCTTGCCCAGCAAATATCTGGGTAGTTGAAGTCCCCCATAAGGATCAGTGCCCGGGAACTTGAGGCTACTTCTAACTGTTTATGGAACGCGTTATCTACCTGCTCCTCTTGATCAGGGGGCCTATAGCACACTCCCACAACAATGTCCCCCATACCGGTTTGCCCCTTGATTTTAACCCACAAGCACTCGACAGAAGGTTCATCCTTCCCCAGGTGGAGCTCAACACATTCTAGGTGCTCTCTCACATAAAGAGCAACTCCTCCACCTCGCTTCCCTAGCCTGTCTTTCCTAAAAAGCACATAGCCATCCATGACAGTGTGCCAGTCGTCCAGGTTGTCCCACCACGTCTCTGTGATTGCGATGAGATCATGGCCCTGCGACCGCACAAAGATCTCTAGTTCTTCTTGTTTGTTCCCCATGCTACGTGCATTTGTGTAAAGACAGTTCAGTGGTGAAGCAGATGTAGGTATCCTCAACGGCCCACAGCAAGATTTCTGACAGGGGACTGGCAAAAGTGGCTCCACGGAGGAGTACTCAGGGCAGTCCACAGAATTTTCCCTACTCTCACGTGGAAAAACGTCCCCAAGTCCACGACTGTGCTGTTGGTATTTACCTCTTCCCACCGTCAACTCCCGTTGTGTCTCCCGAAGCCTAACCCTGGCAGCTGCCTTAATATCCCCTTCCCCCTTCCTAACTAGTTTAAAGCACGATCGATGAGCCCTGCTATCTCCTGGGCGAGGATCCGCTTTCCTTTATAGGACAGGTGAGCCCCATTAGCAGTACTCATGCCAGGAGCAGAGTACACCATCCCTTGGTTAAAGAATCCAAAGTTCTTGCACCGGCACCAGCCTTTTAACCACACATTCAACTCGTGGGTTATCTTGTCCTGCTCTGAGCCCCTCCTCCCACAAGTGGGGATAGAGCAGAATATTATTTGGGCTCCCCCCCCTCAACAGAGCGCCCCAGGTCCCGGAATTCCCTTTTGACAGCTTGCAGGCTACACTTTGTGATTGCGTCCCTGCCTGCTTGAACTATCAGTAAGGGATAATAGTCAGTGGATCTTACCAGGCCTGGTAGCCTTCTGGTAATATCCCTGACCCGGGCTCCAGGGAGGCAACACACCTCCCTGCGTGTAGGGTCTGGCCTACATATAGGCCCTTCTGTCCCTCTGAGAAGGGAATCTCCTACTACGACTACCTTCCTCTCTTGCCTAACAGAGGCAGTCTCAAGGCGTGCAGATGACCGCCTCACTCTAGGCCTCCGCTTTCTCTGAGGCAGAGGGGCTCCATTCATCTCCTCAGGTACCTCCTCCTCAACTGTCAGGGCCCCAAACCTGTTGCTCAGGGACACCTGAGGGGGTGGGGTAGGTAGGCAGGGGGAGTGCCTACGACGCCGAGTCGGGACTGTCTTCCAGGCCTCCTCGGGGTTTGGGTCACTCCCATTAACCTGGCACGGGCAGTGAGGGGGGACCGTCTTCAGGTGTGAGGTGTCATCCCGACTGTCTTCCTTTTGGGATGCCAGGGAGCTACTCCACCAGTCAATCTCTCGCTCGCAGTCCCTGATCACCCGCAGTCTTTCAACCTCTTCCTTTAGTTGTACCACCAAAGCAAGCAGGTCATCGACCTGCTCACACCTCAGACAGGCTAGGTGTTTGCCTCTTATCCCAGGCAACTGCAGGCTCTGGCATTCCCTGCAGCCTGAGACCTGGACCGCAGCATCCCTAGGCAGGCCCTCCATCGGGGTTGCCCGAGATTTGCAGGGGGAACCTCTGCGCCTGGTGGAGACCATGGTTAGCTGAGCACACAGCAGACAGGGAACCCTCAGCTCGCCCTTTTGTACTCTGCGAGCCGGTCCTCTGAGTATACCCCCTCAGCAAACTAGGAGGGGAGGCTTGCTCGGCCTGCTTGCTCTGCCTGCGCGAACTGCCTCGCTAACTGCCGCGCCACGCCCTTCTGACGCGCCACGCCCTGTTTGCCCGTCCTGGTCGCCGCGCTCCGGGTTGCCGCCTCCCAGAGGCCTCTCTTGTATGGAGAGGGATAATTCCTGTCGCCCTTAGCTCCGCCCCCGATGAGTCACCGCTCCGGGCAGTGCAGGGGACGAACAATGGCTGTTAATGGGTGCTGATGGCCACTGATGGGTGCACCTCTGCCTCTCTCCTTTTGATCTTAGGTGCTTTTTGTTAGTTGCCCTCGCGGATCTATGTCCGGGGGTTGTTGCTCGCAGAAAGGGGGTCCCTCGACGGAGTCTCCCGCTTCAGAGCCCTGCTCCTCAGAAACCAGAAGGCACAAGTTCAAATTATGTTTTGCCACAGGCTTCCTATGTGATTACAGACTAGTCAGTCTCACAGGGCTTAGCAAGGATAAATACAGTTTCTTCACAACCTTTAATATATTCTACAGAAATGGAAACCAATTTAGTATTTGAGACCTTTTTCCTGCCATGTTTCATCATGTTGGAAGAACATGAGGAAGACCTGGTCTTCCCTTCCCTAGAAGCATATCTAGCTCACTTTTTTTCTCCATCCTTCTCAATCTCTCCCCCACTCTCTGCACCTAAATTCTAGAAACCCAGTATTGGTTTCTGACAGTCTGGGAAACAGAAGTCCAAGATGCACTTTGTACATAGTACAGATACCTTCAAGTCTTCATCCCCTCATTCCTTCTTTCAGAGAGATATTTTACACTGAACATTTTCTTCATTTGCAGATTTAAGTTGAACAATCTGGGCCAATAGCTCTTGCTTCAAGAAATTATGAAGGGCAAAAAAATATGTTCAACTAGGCAGCTCATGTTTCTTTCATGAGAATATCTTCCAGGATTTCAAGGACAGTCTTTTAAGAGATTAAAGTGAATAGAAAATGTATCGC
This sequence comes from Porphyrio hochstetteri, assembly GCA_020800305.1. Taxonomy (NCBI): domain Eukaryota; kingdom Metazoa; phylum Chordata; class Aves; order Gruiformes; family Rallidae; genus Porphyrio; species Porphyrio hochstetteri. The sequence continues at coordinate 111,352,154 of CM036907.1, forward strand.
ATATTGTCCAAAAAATTTAGGACAAATCCTGAAGTCAATCAACCAACACTTTGACATTTCTGGTTTTATGATCCAACAACCAGGAAAGGAAAACTGTCAAAAAAAAAAGAATTAGATGAGGTCCTTGCTTCAAGCATCCAATGAGAAAGATAATTGGTGATTGTTAATATGAATGTTCAGTTAAAATAACCCAAGCCTTGTTGTCAAGGGACATGTTTTTTGAAGATGAAATCTCTTTGAGGAATCTTGAAAGGAACACCCAATGTTGAAACAAGGTTATAGCATCCAAAAATCCACCCATGTCCTCTGGAACCACTGAGGCCACATGTTCATCAGCTGTGTAGCAGTCGTCTAGTTATGAATAAAGGCCTCCCATGCAGACTTCTGTGTGTGCAAAGACTGGCAGAACAGAGGGGCTGAAGAGCAACGGAGTGACAAAGACATGACCAGAGAACCTGGCCAAAAGAAAAAAAAAAATAAGAATGATGGGGTGGGGGTGGGGGGTGGGGGAGGTGTTTGGTGATTTTTTGTTTGTTTGTTTTATTTTAGTGTGGCCTGAAATGTTTGCTTTGGTCCTTGGAAATAGGTGTGCCCTTTGAAAGCAACGTTAATCAATGAAGAGAGAAGCAGCATGAAGATACAGGTAACACTGCAGCTGAACATAGCCTGTATGTGCGTAAACCGGCTGAGCTAGAATGTACAATGTGGTTGTTATTCCCAAAGTTGCATTGTGCACAAACAAAAGAATAAGTTGGATTGTTGTAGAAAATGATAAATAGCAAGCTCCTGCAGAGCAATTTATTCTGAATATTTTATCCCTTGATTTCTTTAATCGGTTATACGTATCTCATACTTCCCTCCATTATTACATGCCAAACAAGAGAAATTTAAAGCAGAAAATGTTATTTATTTTCCTTTGATGTTTTTGAATAAATTAAGGGTTTGAAAAGAGCCCTAGAGTTGCTATTAACATGGATTTTTAAATGTAGCTTGTAATAAAACAGCAATAAGTATTTCTCGATTAGAGTAATCTGACAGAAGTATTTATTTGGTCACTGGCCTTTTTATTTTGTGATTTAGAGTACTAAAGAGATTAAGTTTTAATTCTTGTTAAAAGAACAGTTCCTGTGGTAGCAGTTTCTATCAAGAGAACACATAGCTCAGAGTTTTAAGGACTGTCATCAGTTTCAAGTCTTGGAAATTTTATTTTTTCTTTTACTACTTTGTTAGTGTTCTAAAGGGACCTTCTCCGAGCCAGAGGTTGGACTTGATGGCCTCGAAGGGACTCAAAGCAATGGAAAATTATTATGGGACCAATGGCAGTGACCTTACAGAGATATTCTGATGCATATGAGCACATAAAGTGTGAGTGAAAGAGAATAATGTCTTCTTTGCTTTCATTTACAGCTTAATTCATGTGCTTGAAGTGGATACTAATAATTTAAAGTGTTTTCTGTGAAGTTCAAATATACATTGAAATGCACTTATACATACACACCTATGCAATTGTGCTCAATGTGTGTGTGTGTGTGTCTATATAGATAAACATTATATATTCAAGGCTAAAAATTACATTACTACTAAAGAAAGCATTTCAGTTGGAAAGTGGTACACTCTGGGTTGAGTTAAAACTTAGGTATGTACAGATGTACAAGAAAAAAAAATACTTTTGACAATGAGAAAATAGCATCATCAATCATCTTGAAGTTCGTATCCATTAAATCAGAAATAGACATGGTAAGCCAGAAGAATTCATATAATATTTCTTCTATGTCTTCATAACCACATCCAACAATGGTTATAAAATTTTAAGAAGAGCTCACAACAAATTATTTTGGGCTTTTAAAAAAAGTCAAAGAAAATCAACATCTTAGTCAGAATAAAGCTATTTCAAGTCCTCAGCTAACTAACATGGGCTTCTCCCAACCCCAAAAGAAAAAAAGGCTGACTTTTATCTTGGTGCAAAGTCATAAACTCTTAGATTTCCTATTGAGTATAGCTAGATGTTGTCCAAGCTAAATGCTCTTGTCCAGGAAGATTATTTCCTCAGTTGCCATGTCTCTTTTCAAGACATCTGTAGATTTTCAAATCCAAAACAGAAGAGGCAACTGCTGAGTCAGGATTATTTCTTTTAACTGATAAACTGATTCTGCTGAGTTGACAGTAAATTCAGCACATTAAAGGCAAAGATGCAGCACTGAGTGAAGGGAAATAGGCATCTTTGTGCATCAGAAGAAAGAGAGCACTATTGTCCTGATCACAAGTTTTGCTAAAGTATTTCTACCTCAGTTTAACTGCTGCTTGTTGACAGTGGCAAGTAATGCTCTACCCAGCCTACCCCACGAACACTCAGAAGCAGTGTGAACTTATGTTTGCATACAGCTAGTTAAGAAGAACTACATGGCACATCTGCTATGCTTGGTATCAAATCACAGAAAGCTTGATGAGTGTAATGACTAACAAGAAAAAAGGATTAGGAGTTCTTCAAATTGTCCTAGACACATATCCCAAACATTGAAATATATTACCATGCAGTGTTAAAAAAAAAAGACTCGTACAATTTATATCTGAATGAAAGAGCTTTATAGCATTTTTATTCTTTTAATTGAGGTTTGTATGTGAAGAGATGAAAGATGAGGGAAACTGAGAAAGAGGAGCAGAATGACAAATATACCACCAGATTAAGGTCTGGGAGTATAACCATAAGAAAAACCAGGAAACAGATATGGATATGCTTTTCTCTGGTTCTGTTAAAGGGACTTGAAGATGTGAGCAAATAAACTGTCTGCTGTTGGAATCGATATAAGGGAAATGGAATTTTGTATGTCTTTTACAAATAAACTAGAGAGCATCTATCACCAGATTCTCATCCTAACTACAGCTCAAGCTGTCCCACATTTTGAATAATCACTTGGGTCAGCTACAATTCATATCAAAAAATTAAAACATAAAAACCTAATGCTGTTCCCTTTCAGTAGGTCTCGAACATTATTCATGTAGGTTTTTACCTTGATTCTGGTTTTCCAAACTCGATTTTGATTTTTTTTAAGTACAGGTTGGGTTTTTTTTCATGGTAATCAAATTATACCCCCAAATATATAAAGCATATCTGACAACTGGCTGAGACAAAAGAACTTCAATGAAGTTTTGTGGAATTACTATAACGATTTCAATCAGCTTCTGTTATTAGCTAGGCTACTGAGAGTGTTTCCCCTTCCAATACTGAATATAAAAAGATATACATGTTCTCAACAGCTTAGAATGAATAGAAGATATTTGCTGCAACTGGTAAACTATTTTTCCTTTTTTTTTCTTCACTAAAACTGTATGTTATTGACTTACCTTAACACTCTTGTGTGTACCTGTTGCAAGTTCCTGCTAGGTGACCATGGCAGCAGTAGACAGACCCAAGGTCAGTCACACAAAGCAGGAGAGAGAGGGTCCTGATGTTCACATCAAAACCAGTTGTACATCATATGGTCTTGGCAGAATTTGCTTTTATCATGTGCAGTATGAGTTCAGCTTAAGTTGATAATAAAGGTACTGGTCTGCTAAGGTGTGTTGAAAAACACTGAATAGGAACCATTGCACAAACTGATATTGCTCTAAAAAAAAGGAGAAAAAAGACAGCACAAAACAACTTATAGCAGCCAAGTTCAAGTCTTAAATAAATAGATGTATCAAGAACATTTGAGGTAAAAACACGGGCTAAACCATGATGCTGGTAAAGGACCCGTCACCACAGTAGTAGCACTGACAGGCTTCACTGACAAAGGGACACAGAATTAGTTTTCAAGTGCACAGCTGTAGTTTTCCTGTAACCCTTTGGACCTACAGAGGACAGTTCTGGGTTTGGTGGGTGATTAATAGAATTTCCTTAAATTGTCTGAATCTGGAGTGCCAACAAAACAGATCTCCAAGAGTGAATGAAGAATATGGTGTCTACCCTTAACAAGATTTTTGGGGTCAAGACTGCATTACCTAACACATACATTTGCTTCCTATGGATGACATCTAATCAGTCAAAAAGTTGCATACTCCATTCTGGTTTTGTTGTTGCATACTCCATACTGATTTTCCTTTCTTGACCATGCAGTAGTTGTGGACATTGGATGTAATGAAATGTCCTGCACTTTTTCTCAAGAGATAAGGACATGAGAAGACCTTAATGGAATGTCTTTATCAAATTACTAAAAAACTGAAAACCAAAAAATACCACAAGCTGTTATCCTTTCAGAAAGTATTACATATTTTTAACAAAATATTAAACTAATAGTGATGTTTTAATTACAAAAATTGTAACTGAGATTTAGAATAAGCCAAATACTTTTTTTGTTTGTTTGCTTTTAAATTTCAGGATTTTGGTTTTTTGGGGGCTTTTGTGTTAGTTTGTTTGGGTTTTTTTCCCCAAAACCACTAATACCATGCACAGAAAATTATTAAGAACTCTTTATACCTTTCCCAAGTTTTTCCATTTATGAAGTTTCAAAATTTTTCCCATGTGGAAGAACAAATGGGAAAATGTAGAGACTATACTGTGTTCCTTAACTTTCAAAATTCTGATGAAAAAAACTTTGTCTCTTTTATTAATTTTCTGCAAAAAACTTTTTGATAAAAAAGTACTTCATATAATTTATTAATGTTGAATTTACACTACTGGCTTTAATGAGAAACAAATGAGAAAAATATCTCTGAGTTTCACAGTGAACATTTATTTATATTAAAATTTGGGATTGGATTTGGGACAGTGTTAAAATAAAATCATATGTGAACTATATTCCTATGAATATATATGGATTTATGGAAATGGAAATCCATATTTGAGTCATTTAGAGAAAATGCATGGCAAACAGAAGAGCACTTCTGTGTTTCATTTATAAAGAAATACAGAAAGTGAGATAACAACAGTGAACATTTTACTAAAGGAGTGTTAAGCTGCTGATCACCAGATATTCACTGGACTCACTTCTCAGTTGGTCTCTTCTGAGTACATAAACAAACGGTTGTTCTGTCAGCAGATGATTATAATAAATGATTTACACATGTGCAAATTTATTTCAACCTAAAATCAAAATATTTGATATTACCTCAGGTTGGTTGGGTAATCTGATTTGTTTCTTAAAATTCTAAGAAAAAAGCCCGTTAATTTCATGTGGAAAATAAATTAGCATTGACATTTTTTGAGATTTGGGGGTTTTTTTTAATGAATTAACCTTTCAGCCAAACGTTTCGAGGCTATCCAATTGGCATTACGAAGAAGGGTGAAGATTTGGGTTTTTTTTTTAACAGCAAATGACATTCTTAACTGATCTGACTTGACGAAAATATGCAGATAACAACAAAATATATAGATATGTTAGGAAACTTCCCTAACACATTTTCAGTGGTCACTGACTTTCCCAATTGCAAAGAGACACTTCAACTATCTTACAAGGTGTTAATCAGAAATAAGAGGTATCATTCCCAACTGCAGGACCATAAAGCTCTTCCCATTTTGTGCAATGTCCACTGATAGTTTGCTTAACTATTGCTATATGAAAGTACTGACTAATTTTACCTAGTTTGCAGTAGGATTCTCGACATGGGATAGGATCCTTTAAGGAGCAATCCAGACAGTAATGATATTTCTTTTACTTGATTCACAGAATACCTTTCTCTCTGAAATACAAGTTAAAATTATCTATAACTTGGGACACAGCAGCAGGTCTTCCCAAGAAGGAAACCTTATGTAGAGGAAAGAATATATGCAAAAGGATAAGGCATTCAGAGTAGTTAGGAGGACTTTAATTCTAACAGTCTTTTCCCCATGTGAAGTAACTGTAGAAAGCATATTCTTAGACACTCTTAATGTGATTTAAAACATTTCTTCTGTCAGGAGGAACATACAGACACAATTCTTAGTAATTAATTTGTTTTATCACTTTGTCCATTTAGGCCACAGAAAATCATTTTAACCTATTTAGAGACAGCTACCTAAAATGGCTGTGGCTCTTCTGCCAAGAAGGAAAAAAAGAAACGATAGTGGGAAATGCAACAGGAGAAAGATTCTCAGGAGTCAAGAGGATGTCCAAGCCGCAAATACATTCCAGTAGATCACTAATGAGTGAACATGTCTCATGTCTTACCGCCTGCTATAATCATTCATTTGATTTAAACAACATTTGGTTCCAATGTGTGCTTCATTTCCAGAAGGCGGGTAAAAATCTAGCTGAAAACCATATTCAGTGTTGTCTTTGCTGTTTTGACTAGTTTCTAGGCAGGATGACTGTGGTTTGGGTTGCTTTGAGCACTGGCATGAAGAGTTTCTACAGTTTGGCTCACAGTTTACTATGACCAAGTTTTGTGGCAGCTAGATGCTTTGTTAAAACCTGGTTGAAACTCCAAATATGATTTCCACAGGAAATTATGACATTTGGGGAGGGGCGCAGGGGGGAAAGGGCAAGCTCCAATTAAAATTGAAAACTAATCATTTTCTTAACTCTTGTAGAGAGAGATTCCAGGGGGTAAAAATTGCTTCAAGAAGAATGAACTGTTGGAGTTTGATTCTGAGAAACAACCTGGGTGGTCTCTGGAAATTTGGGACCATGAGATCATCTAATTTCAGAAAATCAAAGATAGCCTGAAACATTCAATGTGTTGAGAAGAAAGCCCGGAATCCCTTGACAACACAAGGGGCCTTTAACACTTCCAACTGCGTGGCAGGATGACTGGGAAATTTTAAGTTGAAAGTCTCAGATCTTTTAAGAAGATTTAAATTTAGTAGTGTGAGGGCTGCCCGAAGTTTCCTGACTCAGAGCAGAGGATGGCCTTGAACTGCAGATCTTAGACTTTGAGATTGCTTAATATTCTGCTAGACTAAAACAGGAATGCAATCCACTTTAATCACCATGGAAGTTCAATACAGGGAGATACTTTGTTGAAAATAAAATATTTTCAGCTCTGAAATATCAGCTAAAACAGGTTCTCTCAATTGTTGATGCAAATTGGCTGCTTTCATGCATATTAAGAACCCTATTCAGTAGAATTTGCATTACTCTGCATGAGGTGTCATTTGAAACTCTTTTGCATTGTAGGAATCATCTCAGCAAACACACAACCCAAATGTACAATCTTGCCCATGGCTGTAGAAAGAATGAAATTTTTAAAAACAAATTTTTCTCTAGAAATCAAAAGCACCACTCCCTTTGTCCTCCCAGAAGCATTTTTCCCCTCTTTATTTTTTAAACTTTAATTGAAAAATCCTATTAAATTTTAATTTGGTTGCTGATCTCATTTCCTGAGAAGTAACCAAGGAAGACTCTGTAGTAAGTAAAAAAGGAGAGAAGAGACAAGGAAAAACTCTTATCTCTTGGTTCCTTTCAGTGAAACAACTGAATCAACTAGTCTAAAACTGAATTTGTTTACTTGCCAGCCTGTGAACAGTAGTTGAAGTACATAATAGTCAGACAAAATAAGTTCTAATCCCAAGGTAGCACACAGTGGATAGCAATTACTTTGATTTGAAGATAGGTCAATATATAAGTAGATCCACTGAGGAGGAAAAGGTCAGTTCTTGACAAATAGAAATTCTACTAGCTTTTTGCCTACAGCAGTAAATTGTCTCCACTTCCATTCAGTTTTCTTTGGTACTTACTCTTCTTTCAGCTATGAAATAGTACCTTGTTCAGAAAATTATGTATTGGCTTAGCTTTTAAAGCTACTGTTTTTCACATTTGGTGGTGACGTAGAGAGCACCGATGAACTTCCTCACTCTGGACTTACTTTCACTATTTTCACAGCAGCTGACATTATTTGGGGATATTGCTTATGCTAGTCCTGCTAGTCCAGCCATTCTTAGCCCTGGTACCAAAGTAGACACATGCTGTGAATGTGGACCTCTATCTCTAGCTGTGTCTTCTCTTGCAGAGAAGAAACAATGCAACCACTCAGTCATTCTGTTCACATACGTTAGAAAACCTGTCTTCCTCTTGAGAGCAATGGGCCTCCTTCTTCTCTTCATTATATAGTCCTTTGCTGGACTGATGCCACTGAAAGGCTGTTACACCACTGCAGAACTAGTTGTATACATAGAAGCAGTCCTGGAAAATCCTGGAAATAATACTGAGATGATTCTTCTTTGTAAAAAAATCCACTTAATTCTTTTTAGGATTCTGTTCTTATCATATTTCATCTTTTTGTCTGAACTGAAGAGACATGGAAAAATAGTTACAGGTCTTGGTTTTTTTGTGGGTTTTTTTTTTCCCTAGGATAAATTCAGCAAACTGGATTCATGTTTCATGTTTTGAAGCCACATCCAGTCTTGGAACACCCATTCCCCTTCATTTTCACAATACCGTTGTATCCAGTCTACCTCCAAATGCAATACTGACATGTCCTTGATTATCTCCTCGTTAAACAGAAGAAGTTTTAATTCTACCCATGCTGCATATTTTAGATTAAATGCCTAACTCTTACACTTTCAAGAAAAGAAATAGAGACAACAATGGTATTTAGCTGCAAAACTTCTGAAATTTAGTGTGGCCATTTGTGAGGAGCCATCTCTAAAAAGCCAAAACCTATATTTGTATTGATATATATGTATGCATGCACACATGTGTATGTATATGCAAATATATATGTGCAGGATTTATATTGTGTTCCAACATGGAATGAGGAGTCTCCAGTATTTGGCTTAAAAATCCTTCTGACACATGGATCTTATTAAACTGTACCTCAGTCTAACTGTAGCTGAGCAAACAAAAGTGGTTCCACATGGCTGATAAAAAGCCTGATCAAGAATAGGAAAGAAAAATGTTTCTACTTGCTTTGCTGCCTCCGGAAATCTGCAGATCGAAGACTGAATTATTTTGCCTCTAGTGCAATGTATGTAATCACTGAAGTCTGACCATATCTCCATTCAAATGAGAGGAAAAAATGTCAGATGCATTCAGCTAAACAAAGCCCAATGATTCCACATTGAAACCTAACAAGAGCAATAGCTATACATGCAAGCCTCAAAGCTTTCCTCCCTTTACATACTGCAATCTGTATTTTTCCCATAACACTGTAAGAGCAAGAATTTGGAAGAGATTGACAATTCTGCTCAGATATCTTTCTTTAGAGGAGTAATCTTTAAATATGACAACACTTACTAGTTATGCTAATTATAATAGATAAATAAATAAATAAATGTTTTATGTGATCCTTCTTAAATTTACACAGTATTTCTTATAAGGAAGAGAACTTGTAAAATAATCGACAAGTTCTGCTGGAATGTAAAGGGACACCTGTTTGCCAGCAGAAAGTGCACTGTACATCAGTTTAAAGCAGCACTCTTATCTCTTCATCGGATGCAGTCACCATTGCACACCTAATATATCTCCTCTACTACCTGACAAAGTACTGCAGCACTGCAGCTTGCTGTGCCACGTATGAGAGAAAATAGCTAATGCCTAATCTTCTGATACAGAAATACAAACAGCTTCTCACATTATAGAACTGCTAATATGTGATCAAATATTTCTAAACTTAGATGGTTATAAATAGGGAGTCACAAGGAGAGTCTAATAGAGCTATGTAGTACGAGCAAGCTCATAAGAGACAGAGCAGGCAGGCTCAGGAAATGATCCCCCCCTGAAATAATGCAAGAAAGGTAGAAAATATTAATATAAATACTCATCTGAAATGGCACTTCACTTCCTTGAAAATGCTGCTGATGTCAATGGAGACATTTCCATCATTAGACACTCAGTAGGATTTAAGCTACAGGTATATCCTGATTCAAAACTAATGGAATCATGGCTAACAATCAGGACAGCCTTTCAAATCAAGCAACTGCATTTGTTTCTTTAACAACAACAAAGCAACAGAAAAAAGAAAGGTAAGGGTGAAGGAAGCAAAGAAATGGATGGTCAGATTTATTAGGCTGTGCAACAAGTCTCTAGAAAGAGTCACACTTTTCTCACATTTCTGTTCCTTAGCTCCCCTTTCCCATCTCCATCACCAGTGAATGACTGTTCAGTCTGCCCTCCTGTCTACTTGCCAATGTTTCATTCCTCCTCCTCAGGACTTTCTCTTTCCTGATATTCAGTATGCTTACCCTTGATTTAGCATTTACTTAATCATGATTCAAAAACATCCACAGAGATAGCAAGTAGCAGATAATGAGGTGAAAAACAGTATGGAGACACATAAATAGGGGTTTGGTTTGTTGGTTCATTGGTTGGTTTTGCTGTTGCTTTATCTGCTTCTACATAACTCTTTTCCAGAAGTCAGAATGAGGATGGAAAGAGTCAAGAGTGGGTATGAATGGATACTTGTAAGGGGCCTCAGGTACTCACTCAGGGAGAAAGAGAGGAATGTTATACAAGATATACCTCTGTCCTGGAAGTGCTGAAATCCTGTTCAAATAAAACTCCTCACTGTACTGGTGTGCAAAGTATTAGCATCCTCAGTTTAATTTAATCAGATACAAAAGAAGAAATGGAAGAATAAGACCCTATATAGGAAGAGTGCAGTATTCTCAGGATGCCGTGTAGGACTAAATAAATGTCTTGTTCACATAAGATTTGGTGATACCTGTGGGATCACAATATTTGTTTTATATCAGTTATCAAATACTTTTACATTAAAGTAAATGCATTTACATTAAATCATCTTCCATATTAAATAAGTAAATATGAAGATATGTTATTTCATTACAATAATGCAGTTACATTATTTAATTAAGTTTCAAACTTAAAAACTTCCAGCTCTAGTGATTGCCATTTATCACGTTTTACAAAGACAGAAAGCTTAAACAAAACCCAAGAAACCCTACAACTTCTATCTGAGACTATGAGCTATGTAATGAAGCAGACCCCTTGAAGCAGAAATAAATATAATTGGAAGAAAAGTGTAAAGTCTAAATTGTTTTTCAGCTTGACCAGAAACAGTTGTTGGAACTTCCTGCCATACTAGTAAATATTAGTCTGATCTTCTGCCACAGCAGTAGGAATTTTCTCTGCTGGCTCTGCTGAAGAAAATGGGCAGAACATTATGGGAATTTTTTATATTTCATATTCAGGCTTCAAGGCAGGAGGAAATTCAGAGAATACTGGGTTTCCTCCAAAAGAACTCAATCTTCTAGCATCATTGTCATCAATGTTAACATATACTATTTTCAGGGCAAAAAAGAGATGGAAAGCAAGCACACCCTAATCATCTCTCTTCAATTAAGAATGGGATCAAAGAAATCCAAACATAAAAAAAAATAATATGACTGAGATTCATTACCACTAGGTCCTTGAAGCTCATTCATGCATGGGGTCCTTCTTATACTCAACCCTTCTTACACAGTTCACACTTTATTTCAGCAGTCAAAAAGAATGAGAATTATTAAAGTCTAAAATGTTCCATGATCTTTTTCTTTGACAAATCCTTTCTGATCACTGCAAAGAGAAGGACTAGCAACACAATCTATAACCTGCAGAAACCACGTGATGCACCCAAGGGCAACAGGAATTTTTGAAGACAAGGACAGGACTAAAACTCTTTTTAGAACACAGAAAATACTCTAAGTAGGCAATGTACAAAGTATCATGTAACATACAAGACAAACGCTTTGCAGCCCATTTTCACCACAGAAATAAAAGGAATGCCAACATCAGTAATCAAAACCATGTATAGAACAGTAAGTTGCTTAGAAACAGATAAACATATTTAAACTTTCATACTTTCTTGATCAATCAACAGAGAATAATGGTACAAACTCAATTATGTCTTGCATTTGTGTGGCAAGGTTGACAGTGAAGGGCTACAGGGGTGTCTTTTTTGAGGAGAGACCAGGAGCTGCCCATGTGTTGGAAAGAGCCAGTTCCAGACAGCTCCAAATGGACCTGTCACTGAGCAAAGCTGAGCCCATCAACGATGTTGGTAGCACCCCTGTGATAACATATTGAAGAAAGGGTATAAAATGCAGACAGAGAGAGAGAGAGAAAGAGAGAGAGAGGGAGGAGTGAGAAAATATATCAGAAAAGCTGACAGCAAGGTCAGGGAAAAAGGAGGGGGAGGAAGTGCTCCAGGCATCAGAGCAGGTAGTCCCCTGTGGTCAATGGTAAAGACCACAGTAATGCGGGTTGTCCCCCCGCAGCCCATGGAGAGCTACAGTAGAGCAGATATCCACTCTGATACCCATAGAGGACTACATGCCACAGCATGGATACGTCTTGAAGGAAGCTGCCGTTCATGGACATTCCATGCTGGAGCATGCTCCTGGTAGGTATTCTGGCAGGGTCTGTGACTCTACAGGGCACCTACGTTGGACCTCTTTCTTCTTGAAGGACTGTACCCCATTGGGAGGATCTACATCAAAGCAGTTAATGATAGACTTTCTCCCATGGGAGGTAAACCCACACTGCAGCAGGGGACCAGCATGAGAAGGAAGGAGTGACAAAAACAAATTGTTATGAACTGATCCATCCATCCCATTCACCACCCCCTTGTGGCACTCAGGGCAGGGGAGGAAGAAGTAGAAGAGTCAGGAACAAAATAATGGAGTTGAGCCTCAAAAGAAAGAGGGATTTGTGGAAAGGTGGTTTCAGTTTGGTTTTTATTAATCACTGTGCTAGTCTACTTCTAATTGGAAATAAACTAAATTAATCTTCCCAAGTCAAGTCTGTTTTCCCGTAACAGTGATTGGTGAATGATTGCCCAGCCCTTATCTCAACCCACAAAGTTTTTTGATCTTATTTTTTCCCCCTATCCTGCTGAGGTGGGGGAGTAGGAGAGCAGCCATCCAAGGTGAACTAACCACAGTTCATTTCTGGAGACAAAAAGAGCAATTAGAATGACAGAAGAAAAATAAATAGTTGGCTATATTTATGGCAGAAATATTTTGTACTCTCTACCTGATTACAAAGTTTGTTTGTTAATGATAATATCAAATAATATCTAATGTTGCCATTTTAGAACTTTGACAGTCATAAACCATTTTTAAAAATTACATAGGTACTGTACTTGCACTTAAAGCGTCTGTGTAGCAATCTAACAGAAAATCCGGTAAATCACAGGATTCACTTGTGACTATTACAATTGTGTAATAATTTATAGAACAAATTATACAGGACAGCAACTACACAGCATCTCAAGTAATACTGATACTACTTAAAGAATCCCCACTACTTTAATTTAAATTAGAAGAAACAATAGCTGTGCCTCTGATTTGTACATTATAGCTTTTCTGTCGCATTAACAAACTAACAAAAAGGAACACTTTGCATTGTACAGCTGGCATATTTTATGACCTTTAACAAATCTATTAATCTTTCTTTCTTAAAAAGAGATTACATAAATCAGATGGATCCTTTGAGCATTCATTGAATGTTCTAATCTTCAATGAAACCCAGACTAGTAAGACTAGAAGGGATCTCAGCAGTTCAGCCAGTCTACTGACAAGATCATCTGTTCCCACGTGACCCCTCAGAGATGCTGCTTCATCGTCCTTGAGTGAGATGTCCTGACCACCCGGGTACTCTATTCCAGATAGTGTGGGGAGGAAGGAGAGGAAAGGATATAAAGAGCCCAGGGATGGAACTGAAAAGGGTAGCAGAGGTTTGCCTGTGGTTTGGGATCACAACAGGTGTTGCATATGGGGAAGAGGGAGTAGGAGGTGGAAGGCAAATACCTTTAGAAAGAGGAGTTAAGTTGCAAAAGCAAGGCATTAGTACTAATTTTTTAGGATCCTGTATCTACTCTGTTTACATGTTAGTGATGCTTCCTTGCAGTCACAATAATGCCAGAATCAGGCTATTGAAATGGAAATGGACATAACAATTTCTAAAGATGACAGATATGCATATTATGGTATTGTTTTTTAAAGTTTTCACTCAGATGAATATTTCAAATGGAAATGCAAACACAAGTTCAATTCTTACAGATGTTCATAGACAATTTCTGTGGACTTCAAATAAGAATCATATCAGATCCTTCAGGACAAGGTCTGCTTGAGAGACACAGATGTTTAAAAGCTGGAATGCACACACAAAACTCAGAAGTGCTAATCTAGAAGGAAATGTGCAGCTGCTCTGTCCTGCTTCTGTAAATCTACATGTGTACCTTACTCCTTTTATACAGCTTTCAGACAACTTCTGAGCTTTCTATGGGATCCATATAAATGGGGAAAGCATATCAGTGAAGTGAAATTCCTTATGTAGATATGAAGGGGAGAAAATCATTCTTAGTAATTTTCTAATGATATATTTAAATTCTGAGAAATTAAGTTTCATTCATAATTCAAGAGTACAAGTATGTCAGACCACGGATGGTAAATCAACTATGCGCATCTAATAGCAGTTCTACACTTCAACAAACTTGCTAGGAATGGGGGATACAAGATTAGGACCTATTTATAGAACCTGGCAGGATATAGAGCTGAAGGCCATGTGATCAGATGCTGTATTACTCTAACATAAATGGAAGGGGATTAGATAGCTGCACATGCATCTCCATAGAGCTGGATAAAAGATCATGCAGGTGATGCTCAGGCAAATCTGAGAAGGTGAACGTTTCTGGCATTCCCTTGAGCCAGGGATGAAAAAAACATTAGCAGATATTTGAGAAGAGCTCCAAACCTGAGCTGACAATGCGAAATGCCAGCTGTCAGAATGCTGACAATGAAGAAACTGTGTAATTTCTCTCCTTCCCCATTTCTCCACTAGTTTTATTATATACTTATCCAAGGCTGTGAATTTTCAGGAATGGTTTAACATCACAAGGTGGTGGGGGAAGGCAAAGAATCTTAACATATGAAAGTATATTAATCTCTGGGGTTTGCTGATGCATCAGTTTGGTAGGTTACTACTGAAATCAAAGGTCAATTGATGCTTACTGGAGGTCAGTAAAGTGTTAGAAGCGTACTTGCCTTGGGGCAACAAATGGACTTTGCAAACCAAACTGATAGGAAAATAGAGAAACTTTGAAAACCCTGAGGAGATTTTAGCATTTCAATGGTCCTGAAAGCTAACAGGTATTTTCCTCTGGGGTTTCAATTTGCCCCAGGATATTTAGGCGTGGATTGCCAGTTCAGGGATTAGTATATGTATTTCCTTCTCCCAGCATGGGAGCCATTTGTACAGCTGCTGCTTTGGTAAACGTTCAATAATCTTTCATTCTGAAGAGTCACAAGCACTCATGGAAGCCAAGAAGTCCTTTTTGGACATGCACTGCCTCTTTGCTTTGGCTTCTGCGCATTTGATCTACACATGCAAAGCACAGAAAAAGCTTTGTAGTGAGTTTGCAGTGTTTGGAGAGTGAGAAATCATGAAAATAACTGGCTGAAATTTTAATGCCTCTTAATTCCCAGGCCTTCACTAACAGGACAGATGCATTCAAAAGAATGAAAGCAGATGAATCTGGAATTGAAACAGGGACTAACATTTGCAAACAGATAAACCTGTCTATAGAAAAGAAGGATGCATGGAATTTTGCCAGTAGTCAGCTGAAACTGGCTCTATTCACAGCCTTGAAATGTATATAGTATCTCCTCTCCAAGCCTTTCTTTCTATTTGATTGCATCTGCTACTAGTCCAGAAGACCGATCAAATTCCAAGAGATTAGTCTTTTGAGTTTGGCTGTATTGGGGTTGGGTATTTTTTTGCCCACCTAGTAACAGGATGATCTGGAAACCTTATGAGAACTGTACTTCAACTTGGCAGATAATCATAACCCAAACAGAACCCAGTCTAAAACCCTGAACTCAGTAGAAAAGCTCCCTGTGCCTGATGCTGTGGCCTGAAATGCATTTAGAAGTCCCATGCCTGCATATGGCTCCAATGGTATCCTTGATCAAGAAAACATAATGTGACTTCAGTCAGGCTCCAGCTAGGGTGAAGCATGCTGTAGGGATCAGGGATAAATGAAAAGCCAAGTTTCTGAGTGTTTTTCCAAGCCAAACAAAGCTGCTGAACTTTCTGGGGTTTTCTTGGCACTTCTAGCGCTACTGGGAATTTGAATGGTGCCGGTCCGAGGATAATTGACTCCCTCTGTACACTATCGTGATTCTCAAAAAAAGCAGCATTTTCCTCAATCTTTCCAGACATAGTCATGTTCTTAACAGAGACTGGGGAGAGTAGGAAATGGCACAGGATGTTCTACAAGATCTAGATTAAAGTCCATGAAAAGAAACCCACACCCCTGGATCACCTCAACAGGTGATGACCCAGTTATGTTAATAATTCATTATAGAGTTTTATTCTCCTTATTTGCACACGGTACTCCCATTTCGATTTGTTTGAGTGGCTTAGCCACAGCAGGAAAGAGGAGATTTAAATCTCTGGTTTCTGCTATGCATGTTTTAAGAAGGAAATTAACTGTACTGTACAAAGGCAAAAGAACTCCAAGCTACAGAAGCTGAGTATGCTGAATATAAATGCAGAAGTGGCATCATAGCAGGGAGTTGTTAAAAACACAAGTCACTCTTTATTTTCAAACTTTATGCATTATGAAGTCAGACCATGATTAGTGTTGTTGAGGAAGTTGAAGTTTTCACTTGGTTTAGTTTTGCCAGTTCGGTAAGTGTGCTACCAATGGTACACTTTTGGAAGGGAAACCCCCATCATCCCAAGGTATTTTTTTCAACTGCAATTTCAATCAGTATATTTGATTATTTTGTGTTTGAACACTGTGCTGATGCTCAACTAAACTGACTTTTTTTTTATTAGTGTCAAGCAGTTCATGAAAAAACTTATTAATTTGAAGAGTCTTGAACTAATGTTTTCTGTACTGTGACCTGAATGAGCTGATGCATAGCAGCTAGTATGATAATCTTCTCCCTGTCCAGATCACAATGTTTGTATCATTTGTGAGTAGAAGATGAGAGGGGCAATTGCCTTACCAGTAACTTATGCTAATTAAATTATGCTAATAAAATTTTGAAAAGATATCTTAATAACTGTTTTACTTTTGCTTTTGAGGTACAAAACAAAACAAAAGTTCTAATATTTTTCATTCTGCAAACTTCCAAACAGAACTTCACCGCAAGCGCACACATTTATTACTAAGCTCTAAGAATGCCCAAAGCATGCTGGGTTTTTCTTCTGATTTTTCTTTTCATGCAAAAGAAAGCAAAGTGAAAACGATAAAATAAAAACTCCAGTAACTGCACAAGATAAGGAATTTCTTGTGTCCCTATGGGCATCCAGACCAAATGCCATTATTATTACTATTATGGCACTGCAGCATATTGAGTGCTAGCTAATTGCCTCTTTAACTGACTTTTTTTTTTTTAGCTGGGAGCATGGGGGAGCAGGAAGAAGTTGATTTAAAATTCTTAACATCCCCATGATAAAAGAACCCCCAAAAGGCAACAGCTGCTTAGAGAAGTGAAAACATTGCATCTTCAGAGGCCATGCAAGCAGAGTATGTTTTTCCTCCGTTAGCTTGTCACCTAGAGTAACGAGTTTAAAGGCATCATGTGCAGTTGCTGACAAATGCCAAGAACACACTAAAAGTGCAGGAGTGTGTATGCAAGAACTGCTAATCGCTGCTATTGCAACCCTCAGTCCAACAAACATTATAAAAATTCATTTGTGTTACACGCTATGATAAAAATTATGGAATTTATTTAATCTAGGAGGGGAAAAAAACAAGCAGAAAATCAACATTCAAGAATGAGGGATCCTACAAATGGCATCTGCATTTATATCTAAAAGGTAGGGCATGGGATACTGGACCTGAGACTCCTCCAACCTGCACTGATACTAGGTGAGAAGCAGGAAATCAGCTTTAAGATAAAAGTAGGTAAATGAGTGAATGAAAGGCAGAAGCAAACCAAAGCCCTCACAAGGAGGCAGAAAGCTCAGTAGCAGCTAGCTAACAGCAATGGCTGACATGAATAGCAAATTCTGGGCTGCCTGTTTCCCAGGTCAGCATCAGAACAAGCCCTCAAGGATTCACTCTGCCAGGCAGGGTCATCTGAGGAACACTGAAGCGCAGCTTTTGTATCCATAATACAGGAAATAAATCCTAGCTGAGAAATACCGGAGCACAGTACTTTTAGGAAACAAGCAGAGTAATGTGTCAGGGCTCTGGGGAAACACCAAAACTACTGATCTTCTAAAATCTGAGTCTCAGGTATAATTTTAGCATCACTTAACAGTGCTGTCTCCAAAACATGGACTATTTTTTCTATTTAAAAGAGATGTCCTCAGTGACTACCAAAGATCTTGGCACGCTCATATCTCATATCTCTTTGCTCTTACACCAGCGTTACCTTCAATGATGCACTAGCAAAGCGAGGCGTAACTTGATTATTCTCTATGCTAAGTCTCAGTTCAGAAAAGCACTGATGCTCAGATTTTTGGGTATAAAGGCAATGCTGCAAAAGCCATGTTACTGAACACTTTACTGGGGCAGGGGGGCAGGGGAGAACAAGCCACCCTGCAGTGTAAAGACAGTGCAGGTACCAGGTACAGAGTACTGTCTCTGATTGCCATCTACTTGCATCAACTGGACTCCAGCCTGCACAGAGCAGAACAGAAGTATATCCGAGAAAAAGAGAGTGGGAGGACAGAGGGATGTTCACATTAGTGTGTCAGATGATAGAGCTTTGGTAAGGGCTGATAAAGTCATATTAAAAAAAAAAGAAATGGCTGGAAGGGATTTCTGGAGGTCACCTAGTTCAACTTCCTGCTCAAAGCAGAACTATCTTCAAAGTCAGATCAGGTTGCTTAATACACTAACATCAGAGAGGAAGAGACTGCCCAGCCTTTATACTACAAAATAATGGAAATAGCAGGTAATAGTGACAGATCTTAGACTAAAATCCATAACTGAATCTTGGGGTTTATTTTTTTTTTCTTATCATTTCAAAACTGGTTTGCAAAGTAAGATTTTTCCTGTAACACACAGCATATCATCATCTATAGGTTCATTATTTGTTTCTCCATCCTTTCCTCTACAGGTAATAAATTAAGCAAGAGAAAGATCGGGAGCCGGAAACTGGAGCTCACATCTGTTTTTACCATTGTTCCCCGAATGGTCCTAGCAGTCCACTGCAAATAGAAGCAATCCCTAGCCAGAAAACAAACCCTCAGTTTGGAAAGCATTGCAGTTTGAAGTTCTCCCACTTCTGACCTCCCCAGCCCTGTATTTTAAACCTTTTAATTACCTATGACACAATGATTTCCTTGCTTATCCTTCACACACACCACAGTAAGACATGAGGTGTAACTGGGGAATGCAGAAACCTGACAACATACAAAGAAGCAGTAGTTTTATTTAAAAAATAAAAAAAAATTAAAAATCCTCTGCTTTGATTCCCTCATAATTAGTGTTGTTTATGTGACAATTGAATTTGGCCTTCTTGAATACCAGGATAAGGTACTGGTAACCAACACTTGCATAATATAGTTGAGTAATGAATCTTCGATGATATTACTAATGAAAATCTTAAAGGATTTAATTGAAACTTTATGCCTACAGCAAAGGTGGGGCATGAACCACACTACCCTGGGAGTGACTCTCTGACTCAGATGTACAGTTCTTCCCTCAATTCCTCCTTGCTCCTGGCACATAGCAGCTCACTCCTGAGCTGCTCCAGTTATAAAATATGACCCACCCTGCAATGGCTCATCTACTGTTTATATAACCTTTTGTTTTGTCTCTCTTCTCCAGATAGGCTGCTAAGGCAGAGAACAGGAAAGCAAAACCAAGGACTCCGCTTGCTTCCCCCTGCTACAACAAGAGCCAGGTAGTTACCTAGGCAGGAGTTGGGCATATATTTTTCAGACAAGGCCAGAAATGAAACTCAGATTAAACAGAGGGAGTGGAAGAAAAAAACGTATTTAGCCATATATTTAACAAGGCAGACAGAAAAAAAGCCCAACAACTCTGAGCTTCAGAGCAAAAATGGATATGGGAGAACCACATTGTTGAAAATTGTGAAAATATAAAGCTGTAGGCATAATTACAGAATTACTAGGATAAAAAAGACCAACAATACATTTTAACATTTAATACATTAAATACATTCATATTTTGTCTGTAAAGCACATTTTAAGTGCTTTACAGACAAAATATGAATGCTTTAATAACTTACAGTAGGGAAATGACAGGAAAATGCAAGATTTTCAACCATGCTATATAAAAAAAAAAATCTTAAATTACTTCATCTGACTTTCAAATTCATGATTCTATCTTTAAAAGTTAAAGGAGGAGTAAGAAAGTCTATAAAGCTCCTTTTCTGTGCCATATTCAGTTGAACCTTTTCCTCACCCCAGATCCACTTCTCCCACTGCAAATTAGTTTGACAGGTTCCTGGCAGGGCTTCAGCAACTTTGCGTTTCTCTGGAATTAGCAAAAATGCTAATTTGGGCAGTTTGCTGCTAGTGCAAGTTTTTTAGCCTGGCTGAAGCTTCAAGGCTATTTCAGATAATATCAAATCAAAGAACAAAGGGGCACCTGTCATGAGCCCCAAGCGAAGGAAACAGATACCGCTTGAGGAATTAAAATGAGGGTGCTTTTTTTTTTTGCACCAAATGTTGAACAGCGTAAGCAGAATGGTGTAAGAACAACTGGAGTGGCCAGCTCTAAATCTGAGTAGAGGGGAGGAGGGAAGAGGGTGAGGAATGTGGTGCATTCAAACAACTGCTGCCATTTGAAGGGTGGGGATGGCCTTAGATAAGCTTCCTGATCCACTTCCACTGAGACACTCAAAACAATGGGGTGGCAGAGCCATTTGCAGGCAATGGGATATGTTCATTGGACTACACCCCTTCCTCTTGGATGAGGTTATGGCTGCGCTCATCCGGACAGCTCTCATCATGAAACTGCCGGCTTGCAGAGTGCTGTGTCTATAGCTGTCTGCAGTGTGGGCACAATGTAACACCCTAAGCCTCAGGTCAGAGCAGTGAGAAAACTATCAAGCAAAAATCCTATCAGCAGCGTGACATAAGCACCCTTCCCCACCCTCCGCTGAATACCAGTTTGTGGTCCTCCCTGTAACCTTTTCAGATGCCTCCAAACTAGAGACTGTTCTTATGTATGGAAACAGGTTTGTCTTGAAATTAGGGCCAATGCTTCCCTTTTTGTTTTCTTTTTAATTTCTTTTTTTTTTTTAATTGTTTGGGTTTGGAGTTTTGGGGTTTTTTTTTTAATATTCATGCCACAGAGACCTGGGACCCAGGGCAAGGCTGCAAGGGGAAGTTTGCTAGTGTTCCTCTATAGGCAGATCCAGGGCATAATATTGGCAGACCCGCATGCACTCAAAGTCACAACCTCCGCACAGCACCGTGGTGTGCTGCGCAGCCAGCACAGGGTATTTCCAGCTGCCTTGAACATTTGTGGCAACAACACAGGTTACAAAGCAGAAAAAAAAAAAAAAGGAATCCCTTCAGCTAAACAGGCGTTTATCCTGCTTCAAGCCCTGTTTTTCAGGCAAAAACGTCTTGCCAGGACAGATTTAACCCTTACTAGTAACCAAGTAGTATGAATATTTTTGGATATGACTGCTATAAGCACTTACTCTAAAACTTATATGTAAAAATGCATAAATCTAAAATTAAAAAAAAAAAAGGCAGAACTGGAAGAAGTGCAGCACAAAAATTTCCCACCAGAAGAATGATGCATACTCCATATATGATTTCTCTTAAGGATGTACACACTTGTGAGAAAGTTATTAGACTTTCTGTCATTGCTTGAAATTAAATTATTTTGAAATTGAAAAAAAAATCAAAGGAAGAATGCCTTTTCTTCCCTTGCCTGCTGTGGCTCATCCATAGTCCCATTAATAAGTGTATGTTGAATTCAAATCTAGAGCAAAATGTAATGGTAAACCAAATTTAAGCTCTCACTGTTTCTCCAAATGTGTGATATACCAGGGGTTTTCATTAACAGCCAACTACCTCACAGGAAAATCCAATCAAATCAAATAAAATATTTATTCTGATATTATGACTCCACAAAACAAGTGTCATTTCAAAACTTATATACAAATATACATACACACACACACACACAAAATTCTAAAGGTTACTTTAAAGCTTTGCATCGCAGATAACATTCTCAAGGGAACTGATCTGTGTCGACCCATGGCCATTCTTTTTCCAGGTGACAACAGCAGCTCTGAGGGAACTGTATATAATATAGTATAGAACAATCTTATTTTAGATCCTACTTCTGTGTGCATTTTAATTTGCAATCAGTGTAAATCCTGTGATTCCTACGGTGCCAGAATCCTTTTGGGATCAGCATAATTTTGGTCTTTTGCTTTTTTTTCATCACAGTCATCTTCCTATCGCCTTACACAAAACTAAAGTCTTACATAGAGGATTACATGTTCATATGACCCAACACTTAAATCTATGGTGATTTTAGATAATACCATGCTTGTAAAAGATATAATCCTCATGTTTTGGGATACATGCCAAGGATTTACTGTCTGATGTTATAAAGAAATTTTCCTTTGGGCAAGTTGCAATATAATTGTCCCTTTGCAGGGATTCTGACACTTCCTTCCAAAGCACCAGGAATTAACATCAGAAAGGAAATATTTCAAAATCCTACTTTTCCAAGGATTAAAAGATAAGCTTGCCAAATGTCTCAAGAGACTGAAATAGAAGATAAAATCCTACTATATAAAATGAGATGTAATTTTATGACAGGCAGTGCAAAGTCAATATCACTTTTGCCAGGGAATCATGATCTTCATGATTATGAAGATCATGCTTGATCTTCTCAGGCAGACAAGTCCAAGCAAATATTGTAGGAATGTCCATTACTGAGGTTAACAGAATGTTAGTGCTCTTATTATTATTACAAAAAAGGGAAAATAGAGGCTTTCTAAGTATCAAATCAGTCATCTGGCTCACCTTGACAGGCTACATGGAGGTCTTTAACATAACTTTAATTGTGAAACAGGTTGGAGATGCTCTGCAGAGAAAGGTTTTTATTATATGGCAAATTACATGTTATTACAAAAGTATGAAGAGGTTCAAATTTCAAATTATGCAGTCTTCAAGGGGTGAACCAAAATGTAAACTGCTGCAGGAAAAAGAACTCTTTAGGGCATTTAGTATGCAAAATGATATTGAGAAAGTTTGAGACTGTATTTGAGTCTACTTATAGAAAAGATGCTAACAGGAATGGGGAAGCAATATTTCACAGCACTTCTGGACTCAAAGACCCCTTCTTGAATAAATTTATGAGCATTCCAATATCAATCATAGATGTGAAATGGCCAAAGTCACATCTGTTGGAATAGGGGGTCTCTTTGCTAGTAGGGAAACAAGAAATTTCAAGGCATGTCTAAAGAACCTCCATGGTTCTACACATAAAGCCCTTGCAGAGATCCTCTGTTTTTATTATCTAGGACTGCACTGACAAAGTGGAAGCATAACTTGGAGCCTCAAAACAAAGCAAAATTTCTCTCCTCAGCCCTGTCCAGCTGAGGAGAGTAATTACCAGAACACAGACAACGTCAACTTCAATTGTGATGAGCACTCCTGAGAGAGCTCCTGAACCAAGAACTTGGAATGGAGTTCCGAGTCTATTGATTTTTCTTTGTAAATCTGTTTCCAAATTCTGTAACATGTTATTTGACCTTTATCTTAGTAGAATAAATCAAGGTATCTAACCTTTAGCCCTAACTTGCAATAAGCATGAAGCAACACCCACAGACTACTTTGTCCTAGGGGGAAATCAGAAGGACCTAGATTTTTTTGAGTTTGCTCCATCTTCTTGCAATTAGGTTCTCAACAGTGAGAATTTATCACCATACTACAAGGCCACTCTGGGAACTGGTTGCACAAAATTACACACTTGTGGAACTTGACTCTTTGCATGAAGCCTTAACTCTTCCAAGTGTTCTAAAGTAGCTTAGGAAGTCTCATCTAACCTGGGCTCACAACTGTGCTTCAAATCACATCAAACAGGGATCTGACATTGAGTTTCTCCAGCCTCAGGGAAGCACTGTAATCACTAGGCTATGGTGGACTAGCCAGGCTTGAAACAAAATCTCAAGAAATCTTACCTTAAAGAGAAGGAACAATCTCAACAAATAGTTGTCAGAACAAACAGCAGCAAGAAGTTTCACTTTCAACTCATCAGCATTTTTTAATTAAAACATGCTTTGTGAAAATATCCTACCCAGCTCCAGCTACTTTCAGATCATAGGTACAGAGTAAAATGAGACAGAAAGCATTTCTGAGGAAAAGTCATCTACAGACAGATGGCTGAGCTGTGACCCAGATTCCCTCTACACCAGAGGAAACCCGAAATAACCCTATGGAATACAGAAAGACAAAAATGACTCTGGTACTTCAGCTGTGACAGGGCTAGCAGTGCAAGTCTCAGGCTGGGTTTTCCATTTTTCTTTATTACTAATGCATGCTTCTTATGAACTCTGGAGAAAAAGTATGACTTCCTACATTACATACTATCTCAGTGGGGTCGGCAACGGAGTAGACATCAGAACCTATGCACATGCCTTGACAGCTAAGTAGTTCTGCCTCCAGTTAGCATTTGTATAGAAAAGATCTAGTTTAAAAGAAATCTTTATTTTCCTACTGAAGACTGATTGTAAGTTGAATATAAGCAGTCAGCCATTAGCCTTATAGGTATGTTGTATTAATTTAGGAAAACCATTGATGGCAAACTGCTTTTAACAGAGCCTGTTGGTCTGACCAGAAAAATATATTCCAACATGTGGCAGACAGAGAACAGAATGGCATTACCATTCTTAAGGCAGCATGCTGTAAAGAAGCTCAGGACTGAAAAGATGGATTTAACTTCACAATAAAAGGAAATTCTGCATGTTTCTCGTGTATCAACTCTGCTTCTGTTTAGCACACCGTGAAAAGCATTATCTAAATTGATAATAGATTATTCCATTGTAATAGTTTTATATCTCTATGTGATTTGGCAGCTGTTGACAACATTAAACTTTCTTTGACTAACAGAGAAAAAAGACACTTCTCACCAAAAAATAAAGAAGAAATCACAAGACCTCCACTGTACCAAATTTAAATTTAAAAAGCCCACAAAATTAACAAAAACCTAATCCTTCTTAATTCCTCCCAACATCCTGCCAATCTGCCCAAAGGATGGCTTTTGCAGTTGAAAATAATGAAGATTAGGAAGGGCATTTGTACCTTAAAATCTGTTTCTATGGCTGGGATTGCTCAAGTCCTTAGCGGTGTATGACCTGTTCTCTATTTATTGCTCCTGCTAGGTCCAGACCAACAAGCAAGTTTAGATAAGGGCAACTAGACCAGACTCCATGTAGAATATTTTCCAAAGGAAAGATGATCCTCTTTTCTATCTCTATTATGTGAGGGGTCTAGGTTAAGGTTCCTTCCACCTTAGAGGTAATTATCTAGCCCACAGACTAAACTGCATTTTTATTCAAGAAGAAAAGGGAAGCTGGGTGAGGGGAACACTCTTTCAGTAGGTCCTTTTGAAGTTCTTTCAGCTTGGGTAGAATAGCTAAATGTTCACTGCAGCAAAGAAATAGGATAGTAACAGGGCTCCAGAATTACCTTTTTAGGAGAGCCACAATAGGACAGAAGCTGACACTCAGCTCTGCTCTAGATGCTATAAAACATACAAAAAAACTGGGAGGGTAATTAATTTCCAAATTCTTGTGGCATAGATGCCCACACATGAACAGGCTTCTAGGTTTCCTATACCAACAATAATTTAGAGAGAATTTTCAGTCATCCTGAAGCAGACACCTATCCTGGTCAGGTGATGAGCTTTTTAGACTCCTGTATATAATACAAAATGAGATACTTAACATGAGCCAGTTGTGTTTTCTTGCAGCTCGAAAGGCCAATGTTATCCTGGGCTCCATCAGAAGAGGGGTGGCCAGCAGGGACAGGGAGGTGATTGTCCCTCTCTATTCTGCCCTCGTGAGGCCCCATCTGGAGTATTGAGTCCAGATCTGGGGGCCCCAATACAAGAAAGATGTAGAACTGTTGGAGAGGGTTCAGAGGAGGGCCACAAAGATGATTAGAGGGCTGGAGCACCTGCCCTACGAAGAGAGGCTGAGGGAGCTGGGCTTGTTCAGCCTGGAGAAGAGAAGGCTGCAGGAGGACCTCATTGAAGCCTTCCAGTACCTGAAGGCAGCATATAAACAGGAGAGGATTCAACTGTTTAAAAGGGTAGATAATGGCAGGACAAGGGGGAATGGACTAAAGCTAAAGGAGGGAAGGTTTAGATTAGGTATTAGGGGGAAGTTTTTTTACAGAGAGAGTGGTGAGGTGCTGGAACAGGCTGCCCAGAGAGGTGGTGGATGCCCCGTCCCTGGAAGTGTTCAAGGCCAGGTTGGCTGGGGCCCTGGGCAACCTTGTGTAGATCCAGGCCTGAGGTTGGTGGCCCTGCCTGTGGCAGGGGGGTTGGAGCTTTATGATCCTTGGGGTCCCTTCCAACCCAGACCATTCTATGATTCTATGATTCTATGATTCTATACCAAGATCAACTGTAGAAAGACACTGCATCTTATTCTGTTTCCAGCATCTCAGATGACTGCCCTACTTTTTTCTCACCTTGTAGCTAAAGAGAAACTCACATTACTTCCTCTTCCTTGTGTGTTTGTAGACACTAGCTTGGTGTGCATGATCAGAGAAAACCTACCCAACTAGGTCAAGATGCAAAATAAGCTACAAGCACCCTAGTTTGTGGATCTCCAGGAGGCCTCAGCTGCACTTTGCCTCAAAGGTGTTAGAATTTTTGGGGAAGTGAGAAACAGGTTAAAATTCAGAGGGATTGATCTTCTGCAGTTTGGATTTCTAGGGAAAGAAAAGGAATGGAGAATTCAGCTGACCAGATCATGTAACACAATCTATTTATGCAACCACAGCTTCTCAAGAGCAATTCTCTGAAGTCAAAACCCATCAGTATTAGATTTGCTTATGCATGTATGTCCTGAATGTCCTGATGAGTTTTTTATTATTTGGTCACATTTGCTGCAGTTTGAATGGCAGTTTATTATTCCTTCTAAAACCTTTAATCCTTGTGTGTGGCATTTTAAATTATAAATACTCAACATATCAGAAATTTATTCTATTTTATTAAATACTTCAAATAAAGTTTGTCTTGCACAAATATTCTTAAAATGCCTTTTGACAGTACGTGCCATCCAAAAAAGCATAGAATTTAATTTTAAAGATCTATGAGTACCTATTTATGATTTGCTTAACCTCCTTCATAGCTTTAGGTTTTATAACTATTTGCTATGCTCCCCATTGCATTTTACAGTGTCAGATATTTTTTCTTTAACCTATGTTGCCAGGTAAATATCACCTCTTTATTGGTGGATTTACATCTGTTCTCATAAAGATTTACTAGCCAGGGAAAGTCTACACAGGGTAAATTATGTTCTTTAGTAAGACCCAGATATAAGCTACATACGGTAACTTGTGGAACAGTAATTAATGCATAGTAAATGTCTGTCATCTTATAGATATGAGAAACAGCAATGAAGATGAAAAATGAAAAATAAAATGTCTATCCTAACATTTCCCAATAATCCAAGCCAAATAGCTATTTTTTCCTCAGTTCCACATTCACACTTGTTTAACCTTCAATAGAAAGTACTAAATATGGACTAATAACTTAAAACTCCTGTAATTCTCTTTATTGAGATTAAAAGGGTTAAAATAACTGTCATATTAAAGCTATTTAGAAAGTTCTAGCTGACATAATTTGTGGATAGTATCGTAAATAAGGGTCTTTGGCAATATTAAAGACATAATAAGCCTGGTAAGGTATTGATGATTTTATCCATGCAAGCTTAACCAAAGAGCTGTATAGGCCAGACCAGAGTCTACTGCAATACTACTCCCTTTTGGCTGTCTGAATGTCAGTCATGGACACATCAAAATGGTTTCAGAAAGCTACCCAGAACACCTGCAATCTGTGGGAAGAAGGTACACCTGCTCCACTGTCATTACTGAGAAAGGAAGTTAGCATTCTTCTGTGCAAAGCAACTCTTTCCTTAGATCAAAAGTCAAGAAGACAGCAAGTTATTTCTGTGGAAGTAACGTTAGCACAGAGAGAGAGAGGCAATGTGCTTGGAAGCATTTGCTCTGAGAAAAACCCAAACCCAACCCACTTGAAAACAACCCTGAAATGGAGGCTTCTACAAAGAACTTCAACAGACTTACTGTAGTATTACAAAGAAAGAAGTAGACTTCAAGTATAAAATTGGGTTAAAAGCACACAAAGTAATTTACTCCTTATTTTTACTGTGAGTTCTATGAAATCCCCATTTTTTAATTTAAAAAAAAAATCACATAGCAAAAGAAGTCTAGTGGTGTTCATACGGAATCTAAAATTACACATATTAGATCCTGATAGGATGTCCCCTTTCCCGAGGGTCTTACATTATGGAGTCACTCTTTCCACCTCTATACCCAAGCTGCTTCTGTTGAGAAATGCTGCAACTCAGGCTAAACAGCATGTGAAGTTATGTGGAAGTATTTATTAGGAGTATCTCATTCAAATCCTCCTCAAGCCATTTTGCTGTTTGTTGATCTTTTCATCAAAGTAATTTTTCTAAGACTAAATTTTGGTTCCCCGACTACAAATTTATGACAAGTTTTCAGAGATGATCACTATTATTCTTCTTTGTGCCTGGGTGGAATGTGATTTCTTGCTCAAAGTAATAATAAGGTTGAGGAATATTCTACAAGACAAGAGAGATACCAAAAAATTTTTTCTCTGTCTTTTATTTATCCTTCTTTTTTTAACGTAGTCATGCACTGGAATCTGTTCTACTTGAAGAGAAGGAGCTTATGACCATGAATGTATTTCACTGTCTGCATAGATATAACTAACTTTTTTAGATAAAGTATTATAAAATTTCAGAGATTTTCAGCACACTAGACAGAAGACAGGAGAAGAATCAATAGCTTTTCAAGGGGATGAGACTAATTTTTTGACAAGAAGATAAAATTATATTTTCAAATAGAGCTAGGGTAGAAAAAGAGGAAAATTATATATAATGCATTTACCATGTGAGAACCAGAATACCCTGAAACTGAGAAAAGTATTCAGAGTAAGTAGTTTAACAGATAAGCCTTTAATTAAAAAGTGGTGATTCCAGTTACCTGTGAAAATGTAGTATGGGCTTTATATTCAGCTTTAACAAATGTTATGCAACATGCCAACTAGTACAGATGAAACGTGCTCTTGCTTCATCGGTTATTACAGTCAGGATATTTTTAAACTGTCCTTAGTACCTGAATGGCTAATGTTTAACTAACTGTTTCACTCTGGGAGGTCCCAGCAACTTCCAACAAAAGCTAATAAAGGCAAGCTGTATTTCAGCTTTGCCTCTCCCACTTAGCATTTGGAATCTCATTTGCAATTTTTTTCCAGTAAAGGTCTGTGTAGTTAATGTGCATAAAAATCTCTGTGTGTGTATACACACAAGTATATCTGAATCATTATTTTGCTTGTATAGTTAAAGAAAACAAAACAAGCAAACAAACAAAAAAACCCAGCTGCTAGTACTGTGCCTTCAAGGAAGCATTGCTGGAACTGATCTTCCCTGAGAGCTATGTTGTTCTGGATTGTTAATGCTTGCAAAAATTCTTCCATTTTTAGCTTTCCTTTTGGATATCCAAACTTTGGTGCAGATTAGACATGACAGGGTAGAGTAAAAAAAAAAATGTCTAGAATATTTATATATGATTATTTTTCAGGGTTTTTTCAGTATTATAAAGAGATATTACTGTTAAATGTCATGTCAATTTGCCACTTCCCCACAATTTTTTAATGCCATCAGTAAATGTAGATTTGGGCACCTCCATTTCTTCAGGCTAGCACAGCAATGTCTGTGCCAAATAGCACACACAAAAAGTATTATGTCCAACTGCCTTCACTTTGTCACCTTACGTGCAGGTACTCTATCCATCTGTGGCTGGATTAGCTTTTTGGCACATGAACGAGGTAAAAACTCAGGCTTCTGCAGCCCAGAGCAAAGACTTTACTCTTCTAATCAAATAGAAGTAGTGAAAATAATCCTCTGGGTCTTATACAGTTGTATGTGGTGCTCTCCTTAATAGCACCATGGAGAACATCACTTATTTTGTGTAGGGTCTTTGAAAGCAACTGCCTGTGCACTGCACCCTGTTCCTTTGGCAGATCAGATGATGCTCTCACAGGGCTGCATAGGGTACAAAAAGAGGGACTCACACTGGCTTAGACCAATGTGTCCTCTAGATCAGCACCTGGTCCCAGGCAGTGGGGATTCCTGTTTGACTTGACCCTGGCTGTAGCCAGGCTGGTTAGGACAATACCAGGAGAGGGAAGATTTCCAGGAGAACCCCCAGCCACTGCATGGCTCATTTCTGTTGTCTTGCCTTATGCTGCCTGGGTTGAGCCCCTCTGGACAGTGTCTGCTGGCTCCTGGGACATCCTCATGGGCTGTGCTCTCAGTGTTGCCTTCTGGTTTATATCATTCAGCATTTGGTTCTTTGGTTCAGGTTCTTTTTTTTATTATTATTTTTTTGATCACAAATCTCATTGCATCAGGAGTCAAGCTACTGCTTGGCCTTGCTCTTCATGCACAGACCTACAAATTAGAGGAATCCAGTGACAGGGACTTTACTCATGTCCAGGGAGCTCATTCTATACACATCTACCATCTCCTCTGATGTAGTTCAGATCCCCACACATGAATCACAAACAGAAGAGACAAAAGAAGTAAGCAAATTAGCTTATTAGTTCCATGCTGCTTCTTTCTAAACATTCAAGTTTTCTGCCCAAATGGTTGTTCAGTGAGTCACATTCCTCCTTCACCACTGCATTTATCAACTATTTAGGTTACAATGGAAAATCCTTTAAGCATGACCTTCTCTCCTGAGGCCTTAATTCAGTAACACATTTAAGTATGCATCAGCATGCAGCCTCTATCAGTGAAATAGTGTGACTAGCAGGAGTAGGGAAGAGATTGTTCCATTATACTTAGCTCTGGTGAGGCTGCACCTTGAGTACTGTGTCCAGTTTTGGGTCCCTCACTACAAGAAGGATGTTGAGATGCTGAAGTGTGTCCAGAGAAGGGCAATGAAGCTGGTGAGGGTTTGGAGCACAAGTCCTGTGAGGAACTAGGGGCTTTTAGTCTTAAGAAAAGGAGGCTGAGGTAAGACCTGCCTGCAAGGAGGGTATAGAGAGGTGGGGGCCAGTCTCTTCTCTCAGGTAACAAGTGATAGGATGAGAGGAAATTATTTCAAATTGCACCAGGGGAGATTTAGCTTAGATATTGGGAAGAATTTCTTTACTGAAAGGGTTGTCAAATATTGGAACAGGCTGCCCAGGGAAGTGGTGGAGTCACCATCCCTGGAGGTATTTAAAAGGTGTGTAGATGTTGTGCTTGAGGACATGGTCTAGAGGGGGACTAGGCTGAGGTTGGACTCGATGATCTTAAAGATCTCTTCCAATCTAAGTGAACCTATGACTCTATAATTCTATGAAATACCTCCAATTTTGTGATAACTACCAGACACCTTGTACAAATGGCTTGCTGAAATGCAAAGGACCATAGAACCTTTTCTGTACACAACTAATATTTTCAAGCTAAATGAAAATAGAACCATATAAGATAATATGTGATAGTGAAAGATACAGTTTGTTATTCTGGGAAAGCACACAGTTAAGAACCCATAAATTTATGAAAGTCTGCCTGTAATTAAAAGTCATTCCCCTAGTATAGACTTGGGTTGAGATAATTCATTATGACTTTCAGTTATTTCTGTAAGGTCATGGAAAACCAGAAAACTTGAAATGAAAAAGCAAACCCAAATGAATCTAGGCATTCCAGGAGATCGACTATTTCTAAGAGTTTTTATTCAAATGACAAGAGAAAGAAGAATAAAGCAAAACAAGGAAAAATCATGGACATCAGTTATATTTTATCTATCTATCTAAAGTAATCTTGCAGGTGTAGAACAGTAATAAGGGCAGAGTGATAAATTAGGAAACCTGCTCAGCGGGGTAACTTTGGTCCCTTCTAATAAAATACCCTTTGTGAAGGCTCTACCTGCAGATTAGGATAAACAAAGGGAAGCCCAGTGGGGTAGTGGATAAAAATTCAACACAAGCTCTTATTGCAATACAGTGACAAGTATAATGAATAGGACTGTGTAATGTATGAAAGAATGAGGATTAGAAAGACAAGCACAGGAATGAACAACACAATTCTGATGTCCTTGCTTCTTATCTGTATAAGATTGTGGAAGCTTCCTTAATATTCAAGTTGGAAACAAAAAAAACCCAAAAAACCCATCAAACAACAAAACCACAAACCAAAATAATTGTTGGTAAACAACCACTGGCACATTTCTCAAGGTGTAACTGATCCAGATTTTGAGTATGAAATAAGCCTGTAAGTCCTTTCCCTGTTTCACCTGGCCTAGGACTAAACAGGATGCCAAAAGCTGGAGAAGATACATGAGACCCACAAAGGTCATGGCTACAGTGATGAGTAATTCAGAACAACAGTAATGGGTCAGTATATCAAAGCAGTTCATGCTGGTGGCTCTAGCTCTGTGTTAAGCTTCCTGAGTTTACTTAGGACTCGATTTAGGATTTCCTGAAGCATCCTTAATATTCATGTGATTTGAAGCTGTCTGAAGGACTGGTTTGAACCTAATATCCTCATAAGGATGTAGAGCATATTTCATATATAACTGGAGCAGGTCTTCCACATCCATTTCTTCATGTGCAATATGGTTTGTGCACACCATCACTGGCCTGTGAACCTACACAGCAAGTGGGGTTGATTTGGGGGCTGGCTTCAAAACAGCATATAACTCCACATCATCCTAAACTGCACTGCCAAAGTATTTCAAGGACTGAGCAATTTGCCTTATACTAGATATATAAAGATGTCCATGTAGTTTCTCAAAATGAGGATTGAAAGAAGGCTAGACATATTGTGAGTAGTATTTGGCTCCTCATAACACTAAGTACTGAAATATTCTTGCATCTATTTGTCAAAAGGCTGGAGTATAGCCAGAAATTCTTAGTATAATCCTGGTGAATTCAAATTTAAAATCAAAAGCAATCTTTTTTTTAATGGTCATCACTATTGAAAAAAAAACAATTTGATCCTTTGGCATTTAGGTCCAGTAGCATTAGCCATCTGATATAAAGATCACGTAGGGGTAGTCCTGCAAACTTTGCACTCTTTTTTGGTGACTAGTGCTAGACAAGATGAATTTTCACATCATAATGGCTTTAGATCAAACTAAATGTATTCTGGAAGGTGTACTTATGAATGTCTTGCTTTATTGGGCCCTGTAAAGTCCTAATGCCTTGAAGTAGCCTGTTACAGTCAGGAAGTTGGAATAGAACATCTTGACTGACTATGAATAGACAGAAACCATGACATTGCCTCTATTTAATAATGACCACATGAAAGACCGTGCATGTGATTGCAGGGGTAGAGAAAGCAGGAAGGGTAACAATCTCTTTCAAAGATCAGAAAATATGGACCAATGACTCCTGCAGATCTAGACAAAATCATGAGTACAATGAGCTGCTTTGATTTTCTGCTAGCAGCACCTAAATTTCCTTCAGTGTCTCACCCCCCATTCCTACAATTTATTTGCTTTATTTCAAAGAAGAGTTAAATAGGTTTCAAAAACTCCTCCATTCTACTCAACGCAACACAAAATTTAATTACTGAAAAGGTTTGGTTCTTTTTTTTTTGTCCTTAAAAAATAGAAAAGGAACAGCTTCAGGTGAAGTTGAAGCTTTCACAGTTACTCACATATCTTTAATGCAGGGTGTAACAAGGCCTTAAGTACCAACTCTCCAAGTACACTCCCTGCTGTGGCATTCTCACTGCCTCAAAATAACTCAGTGTGGAGTGCAGAGATACTAGTCTTTAATTAGAGACCAGAACAGTTTCAACATATGGGTCCAGATTCTATTCAAAGAAACTGTACTACAAGCACACAATCCACCTTTTGTTGAGTTCAGCAGAAACATAACCTCCTGCCTTCAGTCTGGATATAATACAATCCTCCCTGAAATCAGTGTAAGTTACAATGGGGAGAATAATCAAGACTTGGGCTATTAACTAAAGTAACTGTTTATTGAAGTTTGTAAAAACCTTTTCCTTCACGAGGAAATAACGAGGCTGCCAAAGTCTGGAGCCAGGCCCAATGGTCCCCATTTGGTTCCTACAGGGTTTTTTGAACAGCAGTGAGGCAGTTAAATTAAAAAAAAAAAAAAAAGAAAAGTGAAACAATGCTGGGGGTTTTGTGTGTGTGCAATCACTATAAATAAAGTTAATTTACAATTTAAAAAAAGACTCTGCATAACATTAGAAGGAAGTAGTATAATGCCAGCTTGAAACAGTGCCGCAGCAAAATCAAGGGTATATCTGCTGGGAAGAGAGAGCTGTCCCTGCTGCAGGAATCATGTAAGGTCCAGGTACTGGGTTTGGACGTGTAGGTCCTCACTTCCTCCTTCCATCCCTACCTCCTCTCTTCAGCCTCTCAATTCAAATTAGAAGTCTTTAAAGGAAAAGAAAACCAAATTGCCTTCGCTTTGGTTTTCTCTCGGAAGGACAAGTTGCAGGGTGGTTGGGTTATTTTAGGTCTGGCAGTCCCATCAGTTGCCGTAGCCGCCTTGGCCAGGGCACGGTGAGCTGACACAGTCTGATGCTCTGAAAAGACTGGAGGGCAAGTGACACGCAGCAACATCTGTCTGTCCAACAGTTATGATTAAGGCAACTGGAACCGTAGCACATACCAGGGTTTTATTTGAAAAAGAAAGAGCTGGTGAAGAGACTAAAAAAGGATTTGTTTGTTTGTTTGTTTTCATTTTGGCAGATAAAGGTAAACCAGCTTACGGCTTTGACAATTCCTGACAGTTTTCACTGGGCAACTGTGAAGACATTAAAAGCTCTTTTAAACTAGATGATAGTAGTAAACGAAGCTATTTCCTTGCTAGCACTGGCTGTTTTAAGACAGTTATCTCGAAAAGAGCTGGTTCCCTGAGATCTCTAAGTATCTGTTCGGATTAACAAGGTATTTTAGGGTGTCATTACATGGCAGGAAATAAACTATGCTGCAGACTGCATGAAGAGAAAAGCATTTGTCCTGAACAGCAAACGCAATATCCAAATCTATCAGGAATGCTACCACTAGTGGCCAAAATATTTCACATAAAATAGGATTTAATGGATTGCTTTGTTGTCCACATTTCTATTAACAAATATTGGCTGTGCCTTCCAGGCATCCTACCAAAATCTGAAAAGATGTATATAACCACAATGTATAACTTGTCTAATGAAAAACCTTAAACAGGTGGGTGTATACACAAGAAGGTTGTCATGATGAAATACAGCCTTCACAAACTGTCCTAAATGCAGTGTAGACTCTGGATGCTCAAAGTGTGAACCTTTAATCTCTTTTTTAATTCCCATAGGTTCTGTCATCCTTGAAGATACTTTTTAGTGGGAAAGGAAAGGAAAGGAAAGGAAAGGAAAGGAAAGGAAAGGAAAGGAAAGGAAAGGAAAGGAAAGGAAAGGAAAGGAAAGGAAAGGAAAGGGAAGGGAAGGGAAGGGAAGGGAAGGGAAGGGAAGGGAAGGGAAGGGAAGGGAAGGGAAGGAAAGGAAAGGAAAGGAAAGGAAAGGAAAGGAAAGGAAAGGAAAGGAAAGGAAAGGAAAGGAAAGGAAAGGAAAGGAAAGGAAAGGAAAGGAAAGGAAAGGAAAGGAAAGGCAAGGCTGAAGAATCATCTGCACAGCAGAAACTCAGTTTTACCCCAATAAAAATTTATCTATGTGACAAATGGGTCTATGAAGCTTATTGTACTTTTATAAGGCAAAATTCTTCACCTGGAGAAGAGAAAAGAGTCTTTTCCCCCTTCTGAAAAGCTAAGATTAGAAAACACCTACTACATGAGAGAATTAACTGAGAAGAGCAGCCTACTGTGAAAGCAAGACAAAAGCACAAACAGCAATAGCAAATTTGCAGGGGGAATTTTGTTAATGACTTGAGAGATAGCAACTTCAACATCAGCTTGAAATGATTCACTGTATCTATACCATTTCTTTCCAGTGATAAGAACTTCCATGCAATTAAACAAGTCCATGATTCTGAAAAGCCTTGCAAGGGAAAAAAGGCAGATTTCCCTTGCTCGTGATGATTACCCAGTGAATACACTCAAAGCATCTGAAATGAGAGCCTGCATTTTTCAGCTGTGTTTGTATCTGTTCAGATACTCATCTGTTCCCTTGTGGTGAAAACACAAAATGTACAGTAATATGTAATGTCATCCTTCAGCCACAACAGTCATGGCTCATGCCCAAGTAAAGCATTTCCTTTTGTAAAAGACACAGTATTCATTCCCTGTTCCCCACTTTGCTGTTGGAATTGAGTGGTCATCAGGTTTAAGCATCAATTTATTAACCCTTCCTACCTAAAACACACTGCAGGCAATGCAGTGCAGACATCCACACTGTGATCTGTTAGTATTGCATTACTCAGCCCAGGACATGTCCATCACATCTATATTTGGGATATTGATCCTCCATTTGTCACTTGGAGCGTATGTGACTAAGCAGTAGTTTGACTTGTGCCTTCATTAATCAAGGCAGCAATGGAAAAGAAACTGTCTTAAAGATGATCACTTCAGGTGACAGAGGAAGCATTTTGGGTGCCATGTGGCCAACACCACTTTACCTACTTGGTTCCTTGGTTCGATAAATGCTTTGTGGTGCAGTGAGGTCATGTTTTTGCCCTGAGCCACTATAACCTGTTACAGTCTATCTGAGAATTATGCTTGTGCAGCTTGTGGCAAGAAGGGAAAAAAATCTAGCACAGGCTAGTGACTCCTAGTTTGGGTTTTTTATTATCACATGTTAAGGAATTAGTGTCTGAGTCTCACATGTTTCCAATTGTTGGAAGTTTTCTGCATTAAAGTTCAAAATTTAATTAATATAAGCAATTTAACTGGAGTGGTCTGTATTGGGCTTGGTAATGTGAGATATTCTCTACACATTGCAGAAAGCTACTAGATTTCTAACCTAATTAAAGGTATTTTTTTTTTCCATTATAGTGAAATAATGTAAATCTTAGGAGCATATAATCTGCTTTCAAAGAACCCTTCAAGTCTTTATAAGTTTCTCTCAACTGAACCTTTTATGGTTCACTTGTCATCGGTTTGTTCCTGCTGTGAGTGTTTACCATCACTATAACTGAACTGCCACGCATGCCTGCACACTTCTATATATATGCACATACACACACCTGCCTCCTCAGATTTTATTAATGCAGCTGTGTGCGAGCACATGAAAAGCTATGTCATGCACAGCATTTCGGAGCACTGTCAAATGTATTGGCTAATGAAGACTGCAACATATGGTATGTTAATTGTCTCACGTTGAAGCTGAGATGAGCAAGCAATGAGGAAATACTGTATCGGTTCTGGTAGCCCAAAGTATATGTCTTCTTAGCTGGGAATCATGGACAACCTGG
Source organism: Porphyrio hochstetteri (assembly GCA_020800305.1). Taxonomy (NCBI): domain Eukaryota; kingdom Metazoa; phylum Chordata; class Aves; order Gruiformes; family Rallidae; genus Porphyrio; species Porphyrio hochstetteri. Next base: position 111,389,602 of record CM036907.1, read on the forward strand.
AAAATGTAAAACATGCTGCAGCAGTCCTTATCAGGAGGCAGTGCAGGCATGCAATACATCAGCGTAATCACACATGGATCTTACCTCTTATTTATTTTCTAATTGACCGAGACATTTCTGGTCACTTCCTAGAAGTGCAAAAGTAGATGTGTATAGATTAAAGATGTGATGAATAGCTAGGAAAATAGCTGGGAGATGGGGTTAACTTCTCTCGCTACCTAACAGGTTAATCCACGTTCTTCAAACTGAGTGTTTTCCTCTTTACCTTCACTACTGATCTTCTCACCAAGCCCACAGAGGAACAGATCAGGGCTAATGACACTATAACCTCTGCAATCTCCCCAATTATCTTTCAGTTCTTATTGGATCCACATATAGAGAATAGCACTCTATAGCTAAATCCTCTGTGAGAGTCACAGAGAGGCTCTTCAGCATCCAAAGGAAAAGGTAAATCTAACAGCATTCAGTTCAAAAAGCTTTCTACTTCTAATTCAGACAAACTGAGAGTGGGGGTGAATCAATGGTGAAAACAATTTGGAAACAATTGTTCATCATGTTGGGACACTTTACCTGTGTGTGACACTTGCCATAAATAAAGAGGTTAGCAGCTCTTGCTCCCAGGACTAAAACACTATGACCAATTATTAAAACAAGTGTTTTGTGTTGGCATTTCAAATAGCGGATGTGCTTTTTGTAATTGCTTTGCCTAGTCAGTGGAATGCTGTCATCACTTATGCCCGCTGGTGCATAAATTTACAAACATCATGCAAATGCACTATTTGTAATAAAACTGACTAATGAACTTTAAAGGCCAATTATTTGTACATGTCTGCTGGCTCAGAGTAATCATGCATCATTCAGATTTGCACTTACATACTTGCTGTAGTGCAATTTTAATCACTTGTTAATCTATGGTTCATGATAAGCACCGCAAGTAAAGCTAGATGGAAAATGGGTTTCTCAGACTGTGAAGGTCTGGTGCTTCCAAGATGATACAATTGAATTTGGAAGCTGTTTAAGAAAAAGCACCCTGCCACAACTCAGATGAAAGGCAGCTCCCAAAATCCGGGTGCCAAGGGGTAACCACCGTACCGTTTCCTGCAGGATTCCAGTACAGGTAACAGTGGCCCAGTCTCCTGGGCAAGCTGGGACACTGCTTGAGTAGTTCCCCCTGTGGTGGATCCACGCCAGATCTATGCATCTACTTGAGGATGCACTTGTTTTGTTGATATAGCTAACGGACTGGCAACAGACTATTCTGGGAGCATTTCTGACAAACCCACTGGGTGCTTCCTTCCTACAAATAGTTTGTCCAAGTTTCTGAATCTGGCACCTTTTTATTAAAACATTTGTTTTCCTGATGTGCTTCCTGGAAAGAATTTTCAGACAGGTAGATTGACACCCTGTTGGCCCACCTCCACATCTGAGTTGGGGATTTTTTTGCATGAACTTTTCTTGCTTATCTTTGTCTTTTCTTAACCAAACTGGCACTATCTTAGTTGTTGTGATAACAACGGGCTATGATGAAATAATTAAATACATAAAGCAATTATCATCGGGAGCTGGAGGCTATCTGCTGGCCAGACAAGAATGGTTTGGATTCAAAACAAGTTCCCTTTCTCACCAGTCTCAGACTGGGGGAAAATCTGCTGGCCAGACTGGAATTACTCTCAATGATTTACCACCATGAGAGGAGCAGAGTGAACCCTCTAGGGGCTACTCCTGACTCTGTCGCTGACCTTGCATTAGTCCCTTGACTTCTCTACGCTTCATCTTACCTATTGTGATGCTTAACTGTCTAGAGTGCAGATTTAGAGGTTTAATTAAGCATTGTAAAAACATTTAGAGTCCTCAAAATTAGACAGGGTTTTTTTTTTTTTTTTTTTCTTTTTCTCCTTAATGCCCCCTGCACTGAAAATAACAAGCAAAAGATGTGAACTCTTAGAAACAAACACCTAGAAGGAAGCTGCTGGGCTGCTTGCTTTGCTCAGCTTTCACCATCATTCTTCCAAAAAATGAAAGTACAGGCCCACTCCTGCTGAGGATGCTGTTCCTGCAGTGATTGGGGTGGCAGTGAGAGCTTGTCACCTAGCTGATGTTGCATGTAGTGACACTGAAGCCCCCAGGAAATTCTTCAAGAGAACAGTTTGTTAATGTCACCACTAAAAACTCTCATTAGAAAAATCATTGCTAAGAGTAAATGCCTTCCATCTTTATACCCCTCTTTCTGTCTCCATGGAGCCTGGTATTTCCACTGGGAACTGGGGAAGTGCAAGAATCTGTCATATTGTCATAATAGAAAGAATTAAGGGAACCTGCAAGCTCTGGGAAGCGTTAAGTCTTTCTGTATTTTTTCCTTCATTTACCTAGTAAAGAAAATGATAAAATTTCACCTCAGGAAAGAAAGGAATTTAGGGATGGGAGGGTGGAAAGATACAGGAATAAACATCACAGGTTCATTAGGAACCAATACCACGAGGAAAAGCTAGAAAAGAACTCAGATAAAAAAGCAATTGAGCCTTTTCAGAAAGCCCCAGGCAAGTGGAAAAAACCCTGCCTCGGTAATACACACAAGATCAAGAGACACTTCATTAAATCAGTTTATATGTGATTCATTGGTAATCAAACTGTGCCAGTCCCTGCACAGACAATTGCTTTGGTGCCACAAGGAGAGTTTCAGGGAGGTGAGGGTGGAGGCACATCATGCATGGACAAAACTTCTTCAGGTAGTGAGACCAGGCTGGATCCCCTAAATCTGGTGCCCCTTTCTGAACTGATCTCCCCTCTTCCAGCCCACTGAGTGATTTCTCTTTTTTTTTCAAAATTAATTCCTCCCCTATTTTATTCAATATCAGCACAAAGCAACTCAAGAAGACTGAGTGACACTTCAAATTAAAATACCAGCAGTGTCTTGACAACTGACAGCCCTGTATTTCCTTACATCTAATCACAGCAGAACTGTCTTACAGTATGCTGCTTATAGCTTCACTGTCCCAAGAAAATGCTGATGGAGTTGGCCTCAGGCAAGAGAGAGGTTCGAGCAAGTAAGAACCGGAAACTTTTGAGAACTTTATTCAGTCGTGACCTTAGTTTCTATTGATCCCACCAGGTCATAGTTTTCAGTCCTTTCTGGGCATAAATTCAGTTTCTGAAGGGTAACACAGTTCTTGCTACTGCAGGAATGATTTCTGCAGATTTCTGGCTTCTCTAAACCTCCCTGGAAAGGTTAAACATCACTGCTCAAATCCTTTCAAGGTCTTTCATCCAAACACTACACAGCAGTTGAATCAAAATCCAAAATAAAACACAATGCATAAACCAGTTGCTATCTCTCCAGATGTGCAGGTGGTTTCTTTCCTCACCAGATCTTCCTGTTTCTAGTAGCTACTTCCCACTTTTTCTAGACACAGTTTTATTAAAGAGAAATATCACCTCACATCTAAGAACTCCCTTCCCTCAGATCTTTTTACCATTATCTTTCAGCTTTCTCCAGATGAATGGCAGCTTCTTACAATCATCTGACCTTGTGGTTGTGGGTTAATCTACTCAGACATAGTCTACACCTACATTTAAAAGCACTTCAGCAAAGGCTTGTTGATCCTTAAAAAAAAAAAAAAGAGTACTGCTCCATAACAGGTCCTACATCTGGCCAACAGATGATGCCTTGCTCTAGAAAGCTAACATGCTGGAAGTTGTGCCTGTGTTAGTGATGCTCTGGCCGGACTTGCCAGAAGGTTTACCCTCAAGGAAGAACCCAAAAGGACATTGAATTACTACAGGTGTGTTTTATGATACCACTAACAACCCTTGATGTGGTTGAAAATTGAAAATTCATCTGCATTAAGCAAAAGAAATTCCAAGATTTGAAAATGTGTCCACTCTCCCTACCTTGAAGGACAGTACCTTCTATCCAGTTTTTACTCCATCCAACAATTTCCAGTAGTTTCCAAAGTTGCAATAAACTACATAGTCTCTTCCTGGTCCATAGGTATGTATGGGATCTCAATATCCCTTCTGCACTGTAGATGTTGCTCTCTACTCTTCTCGGGAACCACCATTTCCACTGCAGGCAGGTACAAGGCTGTTCCCCATTGATGCAGGCTGCTTCCTGCTGAGCAAGAATCATAGAGTACTCACAGAACCATAGAATCACAGGATCATTTGGATTGGAAGAGACCTCAAAGACCATCTAGGTCCCACCCCCTGCCATGGGCAGGGACACCCTTCACTAGCCCATAGTGCCCAAAGCCCCATCCAATTTGGCCTTGAACACTGCCAGGGAAGGGGCATCCACAGCTTCTCTGGGCAGCCTCTGCCAGAGCATCACTGCCCTCAACGGGAAGGATTTCTTTCTTATATCTACCTAAATCCACCCTCTTTTAGTTAAAAAAAAAAATTAGCCTTTGTCCTATCTCAACAGGGTCTACTAAAAAGTCTGTCCCCATCTTTCTTATAAGCACCCTTTAAATACTGTAAGGCTGCAATAAGGAATGCCTAGAGCCTGCTCTTCTCCCAGTTTGAACAAGCCCAACTCTCAGCCTTTCCTCATAGGAGAGGTATTCTGTCCCACTGATAATTTTCGTGACCCTCTGGACTTACTCCAACAGTTCCATGTTCTTTTGCTGGGGACCCCAGAGCTGGGTGCAGTAATGTGAATGGGGCTTTTCAGAGTGGAGTAGAGGGAGACAACCACCTCCCGGTACCTGCTGTTACTTTGGTTTTGATGTAACCCAGGATACCTTTGGCTTTCTTTTATGCAAGACAACATTGTTGGTTCACATTTGGTTTTTTATCTACCAGCACCACGAAGTCCTTCTTCTCAGGGCTGCTCTCGATTCCCTCATGTCCCAGCTTGAATGGATACTGGGAGTTTCCCCAACCTATTTGCAGGAACTTTCACTTGGCCTTGTTGAACATCAACAGGTTCACATGACCCCATTTCTTGAGCTTGTCTAGGTCCCTCTGGATGGCATACCTTCCCTCGGGCATGTCAACTGAAGCACTCATCTTGGTTTCATCTGCAGACTTGCTGAGGGTAAACTTGATCCTGCTGTCTACGTCACTGATGAAGTACTGGTCCCAGTATGGGCACCATACTGGTCCTAGTATGGATGCCTCGGGGACAAATACATATTCAGATGCATTTGGTTACCCAGTTCCTATGGCAAAGGTCTTATCTGGCTCAGAATAAGCATCCAGTCCTCAGCAAGGCACCTTTCCTCTCTGATGCCCAGCCATGGACTTATAGCTGAACAGCCAGGTAGCAATGAATGCAAGAAGGCAAATACAAGTGATGCCATCCATCTCTACATCATAATTACAATTCAATTTACTAAAGAAATAAGTTGAGGAAAAGCAGTTCCTAATGGCTTGGAAGTGAGTTGTCCTTGCACAGCAGTGGAGGCTGGTTGCTGTATGTCATTGCTCTGTTCTGCAGTGGTTCCCTGGGGAATGTGACAAAATGGCAACACTCCCAGCTTCAGAGCATGTTTTCAAAGCAGCACTTTTATCTCTCTCTCTCTTTTTGCTGCCTTATCCAAAGGCATGAATTAGAGGAGACCGTATTTTGCAGGCAAAAGCAGTTTCAATAGGAAGTAAACAATATTAACAATCCTCCCAGCTCTGACAGGGAAGTTTCAGCATCCCCCTTCTTTCACCTCCAGGGCACCTAGATTCTGGGGCAGTAAACATCATAACCGCTGTCCTAAAGAGTTACTTTAAGCAAACCAAACCTCTGCAGGGAAGAACCGAGGATGAACAAGTAAATAATTTGTAGAACTAGTATATAGGATGCTTTAATAAGAACACAATTTCATTGCTGTTAGTATTGAGCTCAGCTTTATACAAAATTAATCACCTATTTTAATTTTTTCAAGATTCTTGCACTTGTGGTGTTTGTACTGCTTGTGCGCTGTTTATGATCCAAGCTCTCTCTGTTACATATTTGGAGCCAGATTCTCATTCCTTACACAATGTCCAATTTTCCACCAGGGATCCATTATGGTTTGGGGTAATCCTTCTCCCAACACACAGCTATACCACAGCCTCTCAACAGTAATAATAAGCCAAGGCAGCGCACACACTACTTCCACTAACCACTGTCTGCGTGACTCATAAACAATGGTAGCACTAACATTTTCTCCTTTACTACTTGAAAATATATCTTTTTCTTCAGTCTTATCAACAGAACTCAACATACATTTAATTAAGTGTGGACAGCGTGCCAGCAGCCACTGCATTTAGCAGAAATAAGAATGACGCTTCTGATGGTTGGGTTTTTTTTTTCAGGAAATAGTTTATAAATAAGTTTTGGCATTCAAAAAAATAGAGACATGAATGAACAAAATAAATGGTTATGCTTGCTTCTTATTAAAGTAGCCATTTTTCTGTTGCCCTAGGAGGAAAGTTAGGTTGCTATTCTACTCAGTGGTTTTCTTTGAAAGGTTCACTCCATTTCTGAATAGAAGTATTTTTAAAAAATAAACCCACAGCTTTGTCATTGTTCTTATGAAGGTACTGTAACACACATCAGCTTCCTGAACATGGGAACAGGTCGTCTGTTTTGTGACTGTTAACACCTTGATCTTAGACATTAATTCATGGAATCAGCTAAAAATATGTGTAAAATTTTATTTTACGTTTCCCTTTAAAAAAAATAATGTACATTCCAATAGAAACCTTTATATGACAGTCATTCTCCCCTTAAATAGCTGTGGTGGATTGATGTTGCCTGGACACCAGATGCCCACCAAGCTGCTCTATCACTCCTGTCCTCAGCAGGAGAGGGAGGGGAGAAAAACAAGATGGAAAAAAACTTGTGGGTGAAATAAAGGCAGTTTAATAACACAAAATCAAAAGGCCACATGTGGAAGCAAAGGAAAAAACTCAAAATATTTAATCTCTACTTCCCATCAACAGGTGATGTCCAGCCACTTCCCAAGAAGTAGGGCTTTGTACAAATAGCAGTTGCTCCAGAAGACAAATATTATAAATAGCCAGTGTCACCCCTTCCTCCTCCTTTCCCTCAGCTTTTCCTGCTGAGCAGATGTCATATGGGATGTATGGAATATCCCTTTGGTCAATGTAGGTCATCTCTCCTGGCTGTGTCCCCTCCTCAGATCCTGCCCACCCCCAGCCCACGGCTGAGGGAGATGTTGGAGAGACAGCCTTGATGTGTGCAGCCCTGCTCAGCAGCAGCCAAACCCTGCTGTGTTACCAGCACCTTGCCGGCTGCTGATACACAGCACAGCGCTATGAGGGTGCTGTGGGAGAGTTAGCTCCAGCTCAGCCAGACCCATTACAATAGCAGTTTCCAGGTTCTTTCTAGTAGAAGTGTTTCTTTGAGGGTTTATACCAACCTTTCAATGAATAACAAAGCACTTGGGTACCATAGAATCCACAGAGTGATTCAAGAAGTATTTCTGTCAGTGCTGTGTAGAGGTTGGAGTATATAAAGAAGGTATTTGCTGGACTGAGCCACAGTGCTCTGGCTAGATTTACTGCTTTAGATTTTCATATCTTCTAGGTGGAAGAGCAGAATAATGAAACAGCCATTGTGCCTTTTCTAAAATATAAACTCTCAAAAATTCTTTTTGTTTAATTAGTAAAACTAATGGAAGGATGCTGCAGCCTCCATAGAATAGAAGAGGACAGTATCAGTGATATGAGCACACAGCAGAATTGAGGAGAAACCCAAACTTCCCAAAAATGTAAGGTTTGACTGAACCAAAATAATTTCTGCACAACTTTTCCTCAAAAGTACTTTTGGGACACAGGAACCCAACTCCAAATTTCCCTTGAGATCTTGTTCCTATATAGCTCAGGAAATGCTCTTTACACTGGTTAATCCTATTTAGGGGTCTCATTTCATTAAATGTCATGCAGAAATGTTATCCCAAACCTGGTGTGCATTTTCTGATGACTGGAATCACCATCGCTATGTTCTTGAGAAGAGTTTCAATGTCAGTGAATTAGCTATTAAGAAAATTGGTTTAAAATATGTTGCTGACATTTCTACCAGTTCAGTTGCACACACTCGGTCATGAATGAATAACCCTGTTCAAGATCATCCAAGCTCAGGAAAACTTCTTTTCCCACCTAGGGACGTGCCAGTGCAGTACAGTCCTTCTCCCAACTGGGTCTTCTCAGATGACCAGGCCTCTGCAGTTCCCTACTTAAACCATAAGCCTGTGCTTCTTACCAGCCATTCCAACATCTCTTGTCAGAAAAAGCACATTTCTTTTAACTGTGTAGATGGGCCAGTTGTGCTCTGTTCTTTGACAAGCCCTCCAGCCTTTGCAAGTCTTGCAACTCCACCATATGTTTTTTTGGATTAAATTCTGGTCCTTACTATAATACAGAGGAACTCCAAAACCTGGGGCTGGTTTTCCTGGATATCTTGGGTTTCTTCTTATATATACAATTTTTAAAGAGGAGATCAGGAAATTAAGGCTTTGGGAAATTTTAGCTAGCATTAAATGAAAACCTATGCATAAAGCAAGGCTGTGCAGCAGTCAAGAAATCCCACCTTGCAGATCTCATTTCCCTTGCTCAGAGTTGCTCTGTGGAGCCAGCGCGGGAGCTCTGGCTACATCTGCCCAGGTTTCAGGTAAGCAAGGAATGTGCAAATGGATAAACATGCTGAGAGAGCAGAACAGAGCTAGTAGCCTCAGAAATCCTGCACTGACAGCAACTGTGTGGTCCAGAGCTGCTTTGTTGGCAGGGTAGGCAGCAGCCTGCTGCCCTCTGGGGTGGGCTCTGGCCACAGACCCATCATATTACATACCTGCTCACTCTCCCTGCAACAGTTTCTGGTTAAAAGCAACGGGCAGTTACAGCTCGACTTCAAAGTCTAAAGAAAAAAAGGAAGAAAGAGGTCAGCCTATTGATTTTGACATTATCCCGACCATTCAGGAGAAGGAGTAGCAGGAGGTTTATTTCTCTCCCCTCCCTTTGAAGTTCAGTCTTTAAATTACTATTCTAGTAAGTTTGTTTTGGTTCTTTCCTCAAGGTGAGACACCACTGTAAATTTCCACTCCAAAAGGCATATAGTACATGACGTTCAGTAGCGTATTGTGCAGACCTTTGCTGAGTATAATCAACTCAGGGCAATAAACTCCTTTGCCTTGGCAAATTCTGCATCTTTGTAGGAGAAATATTATCAGGACCTGGATTAAAAAGAAAAAGAAAAAAAAAATGGAGAGATAAAGAGAGAGACTGTTGAACTCTAACGAAATACATGCCACCTGAAGTGTTAAAAAGTCAGTTAGTTTTAGTCATTTTCTGTATATAGACAGTCGTATGATAGCAGCCTTTCAGGTCAATACTGAATGAGATGAGGCACTAGCCATGTGTCTCAGGCATGACGCCTTGCTTGTGTCTCCACACCAGTCATAAAACTGACTGGAAATATCTGAGATGGCTTAGTTTTAGCTTTTGTGTTTAGGCATGATCTAGCTGGAGCAGCATGAGCCTGTTAAGTGATCTTTCTTCCTTCTCTGGAAGTCTTTGCAGCAGTGACTGTGACAGGTAGCAAAGCTCAATAGTTTGCAGCTAGTCTCATGCACTTAATCTTGTAAACGAGTTAACTAGCAGGTACTGGTATACCAGCAGCAGATGATGATTCCTACCAGTATAATATCATCACAAAGCCATGAGGGGTGCAAGGCTAAAAGATAAATAGAAAGTCAAGAACAAGTCAAGTAGATTTGAATAGATTCAGTAGAAAGAAGGAAATAATTATTCAAGTCATTCAGCTTCCATAGGGCTGAGTGATCTGATTATGGAAGGGAGGGAGGGAGGGAGGGAGGGAGGAAGGAAGGAAGGGATCAAACAGAAATTTAAATGATCAGATAACTGGTAGGTATACAAAGGAAAAAAGTATTTCTGAGACTGTCCATTTTAGTGTGTTCCTATGATTGTTTTTTTATTTTCTGAAGTTGATTTTTAGCTTTCCATTCTTACTCAAGCTCAGATGCTCCACAAACAATGAAATCTTAGGCAACTACTCAAATGTCTACAAAAATATCATAACAACTCAAACAAACAATGGCTAATAAAAATGAAGTCAGATACAACTGGCCAAATTCAGTTTAGTTACCCCAGTGTAATATTTTGCATTTAAGCTAACATAGCTAAGTTATAATTGGCTCAGTACTTTTGAAAGTCCTTTGGGATACACTCTTAAAATGGAAAATTAATTCTACGTGAGGGATCAGGTAGAGCTTTAACTTATTAGACCAGAAAAACACAAAGGCCTTGAACCTGCTGTCCTACAGGCCAGCACATCCACCTGCTCAAGGACCAATTAAAGTTGTATATACAGGAATCAGCTCAGGCAGGTTAGACACTGGAGGGACAAAACCCTCACGCACAGTATATAGGCTGTTATCTTTTGTTATCTGAAAGCTGAGTGACACATCTCAACCATCATGGGCAAAAATAAAAATGTTTTGCCTTCAGTTCACCATTTTCTGAAAAACATTTTGGTTTGCATGTTCAAATTGACAGACATCCAGGCCTGTTTGTAGAAAGCTAGGACCTCTTCTGTGTGGACTAGTTCTTCTACTAATCAGTTATCTGAGGGTAAAAAAAGGTCTCATACACAATGTACAGATGAGATTGTGTTTCGTTGTCTCTGTAGCACTTGTAATCAAGCTTCCAGTCCTTCCTGTTTTTGAAGACAGTAATTTGATGCAGCTGTGCTATTGGCACAATGTAGTGATGTAAATCTGATCTTGCCTGGCTACTTTGGCCCTTAGCTATAACTGAACTGCACTTTGTATTTCCAGACTAATACTGGCTTTTAATGTAAGCACTTCTGATGAAGGCTCGATTACTAGGCTTTTCAGAGATTACTAGGCTATTCAGAAGAAAAAAAGCTCCCCAAATTTCTTGATGTGGTCTCATTTCTGTCCCAGCAGTGCCTGTTCCTCTGAAACCAAGATAAACAGAAAAAGTTTGGCGGGGATGACAAAACTAAAATATTATTATCAAATATTTACTATGCAAAAGGTATGTAGCAGACTGCATGTGACATTAGCCTACATTCTTATTACAAATTCATTTAAGGAAACAAAATATATTAGAGATGTATGTGGCCACAAAACTGTATTTACCTGTCAGTCTGCACCTGTTATGAACCTACTGAGATATCAGTGGCCATAGCCAGAGCTGACAAGAGTCAAGTGAGCTAACACATTTCATTGGAGTGCAGCGTTAGCAAGAGAAGCTCCAAACAGCGTTTTCATTCCTGCTTCCCCATGCCAATACCTCACAGATGCAAGGAACTGAAGAAGACGATGTCTAAGTGAGAGAGAAAAGAAGTAACTTTAAGCAAGACTGCTAAGAGAAATCCAAGAACTCTTTTCTGTCTCCTGAAACTCAACTATCTTGCCTGCAGCACAGGTTCTGCCTTGATTTGTCATCCAAAGGGAAATCCCCCTCTGAAGGTGGGCATACAGTTGTAAAATCCATCCTAGGTACCCTCAGGTTTTTTAAGTCTATGGATGCATTTTCAAGGCTAGTAGCTTTTTCAAAGCTTTTAGCCTGGAATTCAGTGATGCCAAAAGACAGCTATGAGTAGTTTTTTCAGTGCTCTCTCTACTACCTGAGGTTAAAGCATAAACTTCACAAAAATGCTGTGGTCAGCAGTTAAATAAACTTGAAATACTTTGTCTGTTCACAATGTTGAAATCACTCACTTCATCCAGTTGTGCCCCAAACATTCACTGCTATCAGCACAGGTCAGGTTCTTCAGGACCTTGAAGATCTCAGGCAGACCTCAGGACCCACGCATTGGTCTCCCCATCATGTTTTAGCACTTGAGCTTCTTGCTACGTGAGGCTGAGAAGCTGGGAAAGCCACTCCTTGCTCAGGTTCCCAAGGGACAGGCGCCACTCAGAGTTCTGGTCTAAGTGTTTTAGGAAGACAGTTCCCTGCCACTGCCCAGGGAACTGGTTCCAGGTTGGCATGACACAGGCTACAGTAGCTTTTCACACAAACATGCAGGGCCTCCAGCCTTTGTATGGTTGCATGCCCTTTTGGCTGCAGCAGTAAAGGAAATTCACCTTCCTTTTTCTCGCTTTTATTTTCTGTGGTTTTGATTTATTTATTTTTATGTGATATTGTGCAATGTTGGGCAATACCTTCCAAGCTATGTCACTATTCTTGCCAGTTAGCATTATTAAGGCTGTTGCTCATTTCTTCCCTCTGTTACGCATTCCTGCCTCTTTCCAAGGTGAAGTGGGGTTGGAGGCTTTCCCCAAGGAAGAGGCGTTGGTGCTGTGCAGAGCCATGGGAGCCACCCTAGCACTGCATTGGAGTTTTCTGTGGGGACTGTTCACATCAAGCAGCTGCTCTGTCAGCCAGCTATATGCCTCTCAGACACCTCCAGTGGAGCCAAAAATATACTTATGGATCAATTCAGCTCCCACTGAGTTTGATGGAATGTTTTCCATTGATTTCTAATGAGATTTGGATGACAAACATTTCTGCACAGAAGGCTTGTCTCTAGCCTACGGGGAGGAGAAACTAGCATGTGGTTTCTCATTTTCACATAGTGCTATTCTCCCAAATCTTGCAAATAAGTGAGTATGTGGCCTGTGTAGCATAGGAGAGCCACCAGTTTGCAGACTTTAACATTGTCAGTGTCAGCTCCTCAGCTCTGTGACTGTAGCTATTCAGTATTATAACATTCAAAATAATTATACCTTTGAAATACTTCATTTGAAGTTGCAATGACTTTCTTTCATGAACTGTTTCTAATTATTGTACTTCAAGTGACAAATTAAATGTCATTTGAAGCAATTATACCAAATACTCAAAAAAATTATACATAGGTATGTCAATTAATATAATTAAGTCAAAAGTTACATTTCACAGCTGATTCAGCTTTTCCATTACAGCCTTGAAATTGCTCATGAGTTGAAAGCAACATTTGAACAAATCTGTGGCAATCCTGAACACTAAAGGACTAATTTATTTTTATGCATTTATTAGACAAGTTGGGAAAAGCATGAGTGATCCTACATGAATAAGAAGGAATAATATAGCATTCTTTTTCAGAAGCAGTTTTTTTTTCCCATTTAACTTTAATAATTTTGTTTGTCAAAGCTCTATAGAGGAACTTGTTCCTGAGCCTCCACTCTTGCTTTGTGGAAAAAGCAAACAAACATATTCTAAAGGGATTTACAGCTTTGATTTCACAATGGATAAAATGTAGAGGTTCAAATGAGGCAACACCATGCTCAGTTTCTCCTTTTAAAATAGCCCCTAAAACACTGCTACCCTTTCTTGAATCACTTGATTACTTAGAATCTGGAGTCAGCAGTCTTCCTTAGAAAGAAAATCTTTGATGTCAAAGCTCTCTACCTCTGAACACAGGCAGACCAAGGGAGTCTGAGAGTTGCTCTGAGAGTCCTTAGTGTACTTCTCCATTTTGTATTTACAGTTCTCACACTTGCTTTCTTGACTGCCACAAAAACGACCTGGTGAAGCATTTGCTCAAGCTTGCTCTATTCTGGTGTTCTGGTTGCCATCATCTGGAAGAGTTACATGATCTTTATTGAGTGCAAGAGGACTGATCAGTCTAATCTTTACCACATTACAGTCCCCAAAGCCTTTTTGCACAGCTGTGTTCAATGTTACTCATAAAAAGCATCCAGTTCTACCCAGTGGATATCTGTACCTGACAAATGGTGCAAAGATACTGCACAGTCACTGGGCAATGGTGCACATCCCCAAAAATGACACTAAAGGACTTTGCTTACACAAGTAATTTTCCTCCAGTAGTTTTATGTTTTTTAGGTTTTTTTTACAGCATTGTCAATTAACATGATAAAACCACCTCCAGGGAGGTGGTTGAGTCACCAACCCTGGATGTATTTAAAAGATGGGTAGATGAGGTACTTAGGGATATGGTTTAGTAGAGGATGGGTATGGTTGAACTAGAATATCTCAAAGGTCTTTTCCAACCTAGTGATTCTGTGATAATGGCACCTGTTGGAGAGGACAGCAGGCCTGCTAGCAGCCTAGCTCTCTTCTCCCAAGATTTAGGCCCTGACAGTATTCTTCTCTTCCCATGAGAGAGGAAAAGTTACTCATGCTCTGAGGATCCTAATAATCACATTCTCAAAACACAGTGGCCTTGTTGATAGGGGTACAGGCTGCCCTAAACCAAGAAGCAGTTATGGGAAGGTACTTGGGAATAACGGAACTGTTAAGAACCAACCATAATACGATGGTCAAAAACAGCAGGTGTGCAGATACTTTTAGGCATTAAAGGTAAACTAACTATATTTAGCTATAAGATAGGTTTATCAGACCTCGTTATAATTACTAATCAATCAATACAGTGTGAACAGTGGGTATAACCAATCAGCAGTTTTTTTAGCTTGCCACGTTTGCAGTAATAAAGGTATATAATCTCTGTGATTTCACCCAATAAAGTGGCTTTACCTAAAATTCATATCAAATTGCATGTTACTCTCTGCTGGTCACCACAAACACCAAGTATAAAACCGTGACTTTTCCAAACCTCCTATAATTTCTAATATTTTCTCACACTTTAATAATGCACTTATGGTCCAAAAAACCCACCTACAGTGATGAGAAAACATAGTGCAAGTTAACAAAGTTAAAAGGAGAGAACATGAGCCATAGATAGAATCTAGAGCTCTTGAAAGGTGCTGAAATTACAGCACCAGAGACAGGTGGTACTCATTTAGTCACAGATCAAATTCCATGTGTTTTGTCTGCTCTCCTTGCTGGTTAGTTTCCATAATCAAAAATAAAAATCATCTAAAAGGAATTTCTATTCTGCTCTTGCTTTCATGTGAAAACATGACTCCCTAATTCTCTTTTAAAGCATGAGTTACAATGTTTGACCTATGGCTTGTAGTCCAACGTGGGATGCAGGTGCTGAGATACCATAATGATGATGGCCATGGTGTAAATACCACAATAGACAAATACTCACAATGGGGAACCCAGAGACAAAATGAATGTTTCAGAAAAGTAGCAGTGCAAGAAGCTGTGAAAGACCAGGCATTAATTACTGTGACATATACAGCATTGATAGCCAGAGTTTCATGCTGCCACAGTGGTGATGTGAAAACTTTAAAAAAAAATGTAAGCATATTTTTTAAATGTGCATGTCAAAAAATATTAATCTAGATGTAAAATAAAAGAACTATGCCCTTATAAATGATAATGAAGACATGCGTATGCATTTGGCTTTTCTGGAAATCTGGCTGTACTTGTAGTTGATTTTGAACTGTGCAAAGGAGAGAGGGCAAAAGACCCTTCAAACAATCTGTTCGATGAAAAATTATAAAATTTAGTGACTCTAGTATATGAGGAATAATAACTGGCCAGCTCAGGGACTCACACTGCAAAAAGGTGGAATGTGACACCTGTGTTTATTTTATTAAAACCTTAAAAGTAAGTAAATGTCCAAAAGGGAAAATAGAGGCATACTATATTCAGAAAAAAACCCCCAAAAAATCCTTAGAAAAATATGTGAAAACACAAAGGTATTGATATGTATATTAGCATACTTTCATTAACAGGCAACTAGGATAAAGATTTTATAATTAGTCTCTTGAGACTAATAGATGTTCAGCTACCTCTTGGACCCATATTTCTCCTCATGATTTGTCACTGCTACTTAGAATTAAAAAATCCAAACAAAAAAGAAAACCTCAGACAGCAACATTCTACACTAGGAGTGTCACAAAATTAGTATCATAAGTATTTATTCATTAAAAATTAGGAAGTAATAAAGGGCATTTTTAAAAGTTATTTTGACATGCAGTTGCTCTTAAACCTCTCACACCAGTGTTGTGAAAGGTTGCGTTTCTTCAGTAAGACAGTAAGAAAATATTTTGAAGGGGCTTTTTGGATCTTGTGAATTTAGGGCATGATCTTCATTTGGGCTGATAATACCCAAGTGAAGACAAGTAGTGAAATTAGCAGCAGAAAGTGTTGGCATTCATGATACTGCTCTCATCAGTTGACAGTCTAGGGAGACTCCATATGCTTCTCTGTTTATAATGAAATGTCTTTTTATTATCCTGCCATTGTTACAGTTCCAACTGAATGGCAAATGGTTTACCTAGAATATATATAGATATATATTTTTTGTGTATTTCTTTAATTGACAGTACACTGATTTGGTTAATAGAAACTTCAGAAAATAGCTAATCTCTGATAAAGTCCAGCTGGGAAGCTAGCACATGGCTTTGCTAGTTATATACACAGTTGCTCTAATGGCAGACACAATAAAAATAAATTTTAAAAAGGTAAATAAATACACACATCAGCCTCCCCACACCATTTTTTTTCAGAATTTAAGAATACTAGAACATGTTTTAGCATTCATGGTCTTTTCCATCTATCTGCCAGCCATTAGGCTTTCATTAGCCTGACATAATATTAAAAGTAAACAAGGGGTTCTGGGCAAAATGTTCACATAATGGGATGTTCTTCACAGATGTGACATTAGAAAGGTCCAGAAAGCAAATATAAAGGAGAATGGAGCAAATAACCTGGTTCTTTTCAGTCGTCGTATTTGCTATGCAAAGCATTCACGTTTAATGTGACTCTCTAGTGAGAGGTGTCCCTGACCATGGCAGGGGGAGTGGAACTTGATGTTCTTTAAGGTCCCTTCCAACTCTAACCATTTTATGAATCTGTGATAAAGTAGTTCTCAGCTGATTTTTATTAACCATGGTCCTAATACTACACCAGGCTCCCTCTACATTGTTTTGCCAGGGCAAAAGCAGCCTTGGGGTTGGTGAAACTTGGCAGAACAGGATAAATTCACTTATCCTTGATCTCCCCCATTACTTTTTCTTCCTACCTAGGTAGATATTGTATACATAATAATAACTAAATAAGTGAATTAAATTATAATGGTGAATGGCATCAGATAGAATGTCTGACTACATTTGTCCATCTACAAACAGATCCTTGTTCTCATAATATTTATTGAGGCATTCTATCAAGTCAGAACATCGCTCCTGGTCAATGAAAACCCAATGGACTAAGTTTCATTCCCCCATCTTCTGTCTGGCTTTAATGATATCTGTTAATTATAGGTTGCTTTATAAACATTTAATTAAGCCTGGAAATAGTCCTGAATGGCAGGAAATATTTTCTTGTCCCTATCTGGGAGATAGGGTAGGTATCTAAATTGTAGATAGCACAAGCTATCTATGAAACAAGCTGTCTATGAAACCAGGGCACACAACTGCCAAATTTAATTGTCAGTCATGTCTACATAATGCAGGTAAAATACTGAAAAATAAATTTCAGGAAAACATTTCACAAATAATACTTCATTTTTGTAAAAATTTTTGTTGGATAAGTCGAGTGCCCCATGCAAAATATTATACCCATACCAGAATAAATTCCTTAATAAAAAGATAGATTAGTCTATTTCATGAATATGCTCTTCAAGAAGTTTAGAGCCATGAAAAGAAAGTTTAGACATCTCTCCCTCAGATATCTAATTTATCAAACACGTCAAACATATACCACACATATGGTCACGAGCACAAAGGTAAGATTGCTTAATTGGAGCTTTATGGCTGCTACATGCTTGAAGTTAAATATAAGCATGCTACAAAAATTCTTCCTCCTGGTGTTGCCAGTGAAGTGCACATGCATTTCTTCTTCAAAAAACAATTGGAGTATATTTATTAAATCTATATGTAACTGATATATCTATAAAAGTAGAAGATTTTTCCTGATTGACTGTGTAAAGAAGTGGTATTTTACCCTAGGCTAATAATTGTCCAGCCAATACTGTTTTGTGGGGATTTTTAATTACTGAAGCATAAAGAATGGGATATAATGAAATTATGATAGACTGTTATACTAATGATTACTTGGACAAAGCACAAATATCAGTAACAGTAGTCTTTCCTATTTTAAATGTTAAGTGCCTTTTCATGCTTATAGTAAACCAAACTGATTTAATATGAACAAATTCCATGATAGAAGAACCAAAAAGGTATGCAAATGTGAAAGTTTTATCTCCTGTCAGCCTTAAACAACAATCTATTATCTGAGTTGCTCTGGAATTCTGATTTATTCCAGTTCCCTGCATCCCAATGGATTTTTCAGATATTGATTTGAATATGACTGCACACAATTAAAACAAATTATTTCCCAAGAGTCTATGAAGCTATTTACAATTTTACCTCAATAGCTAGCTGCCAAAATTTACCAGTCCAGAGCTTTGCAATTTTTTTCATTTGTCACATGCATTGAAACAATTATTTTTGTTTCAATTGTCATCTGTGAAGCTGATATATATGTTTATTTCCTCCTTGATATTGTGCATTTGTTCTGCTATGTGTTTAATGGCAACTGCCATTCTCTATTAAGATCCTTTTCTTATTTGGCCTTTAAAGTCTACTTTCCCACATAGAGTCAACAGTAAGTTTCCAAACAATGTTCCTTAATAATCAAGGAAACACTGAGAGTGATGGGCATAAAGAGAGTAAGAAAAACAGATCTAAGTTCAACACTGAACAACAGTTCCTGGGCACTCAGACCCAAACCAACTAAAACTTTGCCACTTAAGAACTTTTAAGTATGTATCAACCTTATGAAATATGAGGTGGGCCTCAGCTTTTCAAATGATCACCTAGCCTGAGCATAAATGTTAGTCAACTCAGACAAACTTTCTAATCTAGTAGAGGTGGATGTCTTTGAGAGTCTTCAAAGAGAAAGTGTTTTTTATAAAAGCAGTATACACAGTTGTTCACATTTGAAGGTCTTGAATTCAAGAAGCCTTGGCATCTCCATGAAGCAGTTCCAAGTTCCAGCTCAATAACTAGCAGTAAATTCCGGATTTTCCATCAGGTACCTCTGCCTGCTGAGGATTCAGACTACTGACTTCTCTAGACAGTAAGCACATATCTTATGATGCTGTAGCTTAAACTGTAAGTTCAAAGGTTCAGAAGAAGGAAAGGGAGAGGCAAGTCGACCTGTCACAGAGGAATGATAGGATATTCAGACATCAAATTGAGGAAAACTTTACATTCCTGGGGGTAAAAAAATCCATGGAGAAGCAAATGTTACATGGAGAGGGAAAGGGGGGAAGTGGGAAACTGAAGTATTCATAATTGAGACAAGCGAAAGAATAATGGAGAAAACATGTTTATGCAAAAATGACAGAAATATGAAAGCTAACAGAAAGAACAATGAGCTTTAGAGCATCTGTAAAGCTTTGATATGCATGACACCAAGACTTGGTGATAGAGAACATCAGACCTATTACAGAAAAACATGTTTTGCTTCATAAATACAGATAGAAGAAATGTGAGGGAGTGCTACGTCATCTAATTAAAATTATATATAGTCATTATGAAGTTCAAGAAAATACAAAAAGCAGATTGCTGAAAATCTCTCAGTAAAGAAAAATGATTAAAAAAGCAGAGTTATCAAGGTAAGTGTTCACCATGGATCACTTAATCAAAAAGCATTTCTATTTTAAGCAGTTATAGAAAGCATATTAATGATAGTAGCTGGAAGTAATGGGAGGCTGTGTCAACACCGGTCTATAGGAATGGCAGTATTAGAGCGAGATAAAACCATCCTTCAAACTCTCATGAAAAAAAAAAACAAAACAGAAAACAAAGAGATAAATTCTATTTTAACATTGTAATACCTTATCAGGGTCACAGTAACACCCTGAAAATGGGGAGGAAGGTTATAGCAGATTTTTGCAGAAAAATATGGAGGTACCAGATAGTAGGGCAAGCAACACTTACAGCTGCCCCACTACGTATTAGGCTGCACCCCATTTAATATATGTATTGAACTGAGAGTAAGCGATATTATTCTTGCTTATGTTTTCATAAAATATATAGCTCTCAAATTATTTTGAAAGCAAAATGTACTGAACTTCAACATTTGTCTCTGTATAGGTGGCATTTCAAAAGCATATGTAGATATCAAACGTAAATAATGCCACAGATAGCAGTCAATCAGTAACCTAATTAAAGTAATTGTTGTGTTTAAACAGGCAATCTTTTGTGGTGTTTTTATACTCTGTGTAGTTCCCACCAAGAAAGGAAGCATAGTTGTATGTATATGTATGTGTGTATACATAATTTCTGTTCAAGAATTTGTTTAGGGAAAAGGATGACTGGAGAACGTGGCTATTTTGAATTATTAGGTCCTAACTCTAACAGTATCCTGCCACCTATATGGTTCCTCTCTCAAGAAGAACTTGCAAGTTTGAAGAGTTGTCCTTCTCTTAGCTGCAAAAGTCTAGATACAGGCTTGTGATGAAATGATCAGACATAAATGGAGAGTGAGGAAAAGTAGTTTTGGTCAAAATTATCATTGTGAAATAAAATAATTCTTCTCAGGAAAATGGTGTTGGAAGAACAGAAAAATAATTTAATTAATTAAAACTGCATCAGAACTTGTATGTAGGGCTTCTTAACCAGGTAATGTGAAAATTAATGCACCATGTGATGTCAGGCTATTGATGTTCAATGGTGAACTGCCCCAAAATAAGCAAATTAGTGAGGGAAATCATACAAATAGATTTACATTGATGCATTAGTTATTCCTTGGTGGTCTGAATGTTTTTTGAAGCATTGTCTAAAAAGCAAAAACAAATCCAATGAAGGACAAGTATAAAATGGGGAAAACATTGCGTTAAAAACAGAAATAAAAGAAGAAAGCAATAGATGGTTTTAAGAGTAAAACTGTACTGGAAATAAGAGGAAAACAAAGAGGAAGTAAATATCTGGTCCTACATAAAAATGATAATACTGGGAGAAAACTATAGAAATCTTTTCCATATTTACATAAGTGCTTTTAAAAAAAATAAAAGAACAGAAACCAAAAATCAAGTTAAATCTTAATTGGATAAGTAATAATCTCACTGCCGGTTCAGAAGAGAGGAGTGCAGACAAGAGTTCAAAAGGAAAAGGTGAAATCACTGCTTTCCACTCCATAGTGTGTGGTATAATTGTTGAGTACAGTATATTCCATCCACGGTAATTTTGAACTTAGATAAAACTGAGGCTGATGAGAATAAACAATTGTGTTGTCACAGCACGCTACTTCCTTGAGATTGATAACATGGGCTAGAGACAACAAAATTAAGATATTTTAGATAAGATAGTTGTGTTAAACTCAGCAGGCCCTAATAGGTCACTGGGGAACATTTCAGCAATGCCTTGGAGCAGACACCAAGATGTTGACCATTATCTTTCAAGGTTGAGAAAGTCCCAGAGAATTGGAGGAAGGTGAGCAATATACCTGCTTTTGAAAAAGGGATTGTGGTAAGTCTGAGGAATCATGGACTCTTGTAATTTAAATCCCTTGTGAATTTGGGAATAAATTGTTAGAAACTATTGGTAAGAAATCTAAATGGTAGCAGAGTGATTAAAGTAGTCAATGTAGATTTATCAAAAACTGATTATACAAGCAGGTTATTTTTTTTTTCAATAAATTACCTGGACAAACTAAATTAATGGAAGCCATAGATGGGATATATTTCAATTTAAGAAGGCTTTTGGTATTGTCTCCTGCAAGCTAAAGAATTATGTTCTATACATAATCTTTATCAGATGCATTTATAATTGACCATAAAATATCTTGGGATGTTGTTTGTGTGTGTGGAGAACACTGGATAATGTATTGTACACCAGTTCTAGTTGATGCTGTCAGCAAGATTTTGGAAAACATAATTCACATATTAGATTTAAGCATGATATTCCTTCAAAAAAAAAAAAAAGCATCAGGTGAAAGGACAAAACTATTCAAAAGGCAAACAATTTACCTCAACAAATACAAATAGCAATTTGAAATGCAGTTAAGCACAAAGAATTTGTACTTACAACTTTGTACTTTTAGGAGTGTAGCAGAAGGATCTGAGGCTCACAGACTATATATAAGTCAACACAATGTCATGCCAAAAAAGGTGAATCTCTTCTTTGCATGCATTGAGAAATGCTGAATGTCAGATATGAGAGAGCTGTTTGATCGGTGAGTGATGGCAGGGATGCAGCAGCTGAAATTGCACATCCAACACTGGACTTTTGTAGTTGTATGAAAGTGTAGCGTAGAGATCTCTGAAAGAACAGCAGCAAACTAAAGCTTAGAAACATGACACACAAGTCAAGGCTCATAGAAGAGGGAGCTGAATCTCAAGAGACGTCCGATATGCCACATAATAGGATTTCAACCATAAAGGGAATTGTCAATGGTATAGCAATCTCCTATTGTGCATGGCCCTAGAGCAAGGGTTGAGGACAAATGTTCAGCAGATTAGATGAAATAAGTATACTGAGGGAAAAAAAATCCACTTGGTAATTAAAAAAGTTGGGAACCAGTGAGGTCTATAGTCTCCATCACTAGAGATGGATGTCTATCGAAAGCACTTTGTAGTTTCTTGTCCTCCTATGTCCTGACTCAATGTGGCAAATTGAATTAGGTGATTTTTTAATTTATTTTTCTTTTTTTAGAAAGATGCATGCTTCTAATCACGGACATGTGAGTGAAGCTCACCTTAGTCCTTTACTGTTTCTGCTGGGAACCTGGAACAAGGTCTCTGCTGTTTCCTTATGTTTGTGCCTCTGATTTTCCTCCCCAACACCTGAGCAGAGGATGTGTGGGCTTTTGGTCACATATTTTGTGTTCTTTCTTGATGTCTTGGGGTCCCCAGTTTGGAAGGAGCCTTTCAGCCTGAATCTCTATGATTCTTGTTACAAATCTCCTTTGAAACCTAATGAACATGAACTGTGCAATCACCACCATGAAAGATTGACTATGTTCCATAGTACACGTCCACCTTTATGCTACTGTGTGTGTGTGGTGGGGAGAACAGCATTCATTATTCAATTTTTCCTCAGAAGAAAATGTTACATACTGTGTTAACAGTATTTTCTTAGGATGCTTTCTCTTCAAGCTATGACCCTCTTTGTGATCCCGGTTTTCTTTCTGTGAAAGAAAAAAACCACTACATAATTGAAAATACTGTGCTGATCACATGCAGTGTCAGTGGTCTGTGGAAGCCTGGATGTCCTTGAGTCTCACTTACTGACACCTTATTTATTACCTATTTACATTCTCACGTTAGTGTGAATAAATGGAGTGTGGCTGCAGACTTGTGATGCTACTTCTGTATGTTTCTTGCTTTATGCTTCATACTTTTGCAGAAGTACTTTTCTTCAGTCTCACTGTCATTAAGTTTTTATACATATATTTATGCATGTGTGTATTTGTCTGGCTTTTCCTGCCCTGCTATTATTTCAGTTTATTAATAATTCAGGCTTTTCAAACTGCTTCATACTGGATTAATCCCTCCCCCTTTATTTGAGGATGATAAATTAAGCTATTTAAAGAATGACTCATTACAAGTATACATCCTGTTGGTGCCACCACCCTCCTACACATAATAATTATTGAAGTTTGCAATGTGACGCACAGTCAGCACTTTCAAAGCAGGATATCAGTGCTGGTGGTTGCAGTGCCTGAATACCTTACTGGCACTTGTTACCCATGGCAACTAAAATTTGCCGTGATAATGGCTTGTTGTTCTGTTTGATAGTTTTGCTGTATTCCTCCCTGTTTCAATTTTAACAGGAATCTATAGATTTAAAAATTCTTTTAAAAAAACCCAAACAGAACGGTGACTAAAATTTCACTTTTGGTGTTTGTGCAAACACGGAGTAACAGGAATACATCATCTCATAGATTTTATTACTGTAACAAACCTCCTGAGTCTAAACTAATAAAATTAAATCATTCCACCTTGTCTATAAACGTATACCTTTATTGTTTAGTAGTAAGCACCTACCCTGGAGATTTTTGCAAGTGTAAGAAAGTGGAAGAGCACACTGTGATTTCTATTTGCTGCATGTCCATTATTTGCAGATCATCATGATTTCCTATTGTCATTAATAATACTTTAAGCAAACTGTCCCAAAGGTAGGGAAGGTAATAACTCACTTTTAAGATGTTAATAAAAACTTTTTTGGATATAAAACACAATTTGATTTGTAAGCTAATGAACATTTTTCCTGCTACAAGCGGTTGATAATTGGCAAGTATTTTTAATTGGCAATGCTGAACTGCAAATATTTTGGATTGTTCAATCAAACTCAGTGTAACCATGATGTCTTTTGCCAGCTTTTTATACCATAGCATGCTTAAGACAAGAAACTATCCCTCCCTGAGCTGTTAGATATCCAGTAATGGAAATTAAAGTAAAAATACTTCAGAATGGCCTTCTTTTTATATCAGTAATTAACAGCAAGAGCATGATGGCAGGGCAGGACACTGCCTTTTAGAAAGGAGCACCACACTGTCCCTCCATCTCTGAGCAGCTATGCTGGCTGGTGCCAACCCTGCCTGGGGAAGAGCCATCCATCTTCTCTTTTCTGAGGAGTCTGAAAACTCTAAAAAGAGATTTTGGACCCTCCAGCATCTTCCCTCTTTTAAAGAACCTTACAAGTGTCATTGCAGATCTAAAGCCTCTTCTCTCACGTCAGCAATTTTAGGTGTATATGCCCTCATTTGCTGACTGTGTTGCCACCCCATTGCCTGCTGATGCAGCCTGAGGTTATATCTGGTTCCTGTTCAAATAGCTTTCCTTCACATCCAACCCATGCACCAGCCAGCCCTTTATCTTGGGAATCAAATGGGAATACTTATAGAGTGAGATAAAAATATTTAAGCTTTGTTGATGTGAATATAAGGTTCATTTTGCCAGTGGAGGGTCATAGAGCCTAGGGGGAAACTTCTAAGGAATTTTTTGTTCATTCTATTGACAATATCTCCTCGAATCAAGGGTATAAATCCCGATGCCCTTAAGCTGGTAAATTTTAGTGAAGAAAATGGGCCTTAGTCCAACTATGATCTAATAAGGTCTTCAAAATTTGGCCTTATGGAAGAGAAGCTGCTTTCTGTGGGTTGTGGTTAGGGTTGTGGGTTGTGATTAGAATTTTTGATTTGCTAGCTAGGCTGACCAAGTTTTCCCATAGTCCAAACATCTGCAGTCCTGAGGAATTTAATTTATACTTTCATAGGACTGCAATGTAAAATTCAAGAACCCTACATACTATTATCCCTGAAATAAAAAGTTTTCTCAGGATTATTTTTAGTTGGGTGTCCAGAGAAACCAGTTACTCCCAGGAGATAGCAAGCAAAAAAATCATCTTCAAGTTGTATGGATAAAACACTTTGTGATGGAAGTTTGGGTTTCTTTTTTGAAGAAGGAAAAAGATGATGTTTAGGTCACAGTACACCTTTATGCATGCAATTTCAAGATTAGCCTTTCCTCACACATATAATCAGAGTCTTTTACTTGAAACCTTTTTTGTAGGCATTTAATTCTTTAGTTTTGTGAGAAACTAGAAAATCTGTTCCTCTGTCAATTCTCTATTTCCACCTGAATAAATCAGATGTAAGGAGTCCAACCTTAGTTGTAGAGAATTCTGTGCTATCACTTACGTCAGAACAGAACTCAGGGAAAATGCTGCTATTCTGATTTACTACCATTTTACACCTCTTGTTGCTGGAGCATGATCAATAGCCTGAAGTGTACAAGAAAAGCCTTATTATACTAGACTCTATTCTACCCATTTTAAAGCCAGTCCAATGGTAATTTGATTATGCTGAGGCTGAGATCAATCTAAATTCTGCTGCAGAACACAGATCATCAATTTTGATTTCACTGACCAAGCGTCTTCTCTACTGGGAAGCTTTATGAATGATGGACCACATCAATGAATGCTTACGCTCAGAATTGCTCCATATGTTGTAGCACAGGGATGATTCACCTCATTCATTCAAGGACTGCTTGAGTGAAGGGAAAGAATGGCAAGATTATTGGTCATGCCTCAGGGAGATTTTGTGTATTGCAATTTGCAGGTTCACAGGCATGGTATTTCTGTGTGCTGGGTATCCCAATTAATTGGAGTGTGGTCACTAATACCCACAAGACCAGAGGGAAATTGTGGCACTATCCAGACATTGGTGAACATGGATTTCAGTGTCAGCAATTTAAGTTGTGATTCTTATGTCCCAGACCTTTTTGTTAATGTTTCATGTCAGCCTCACCCTGTCCCTGGGAAAGTTATGGAAAGCTAGAAAGTAGCTTCACACAAAAACCTCCTGGTCATCAGCAAGCTGAGCAGGAGGCAGCAGAGTGCCCTTGCATCAGTGTAGACAAACATGTAGCCAGGGGCTCCAGCACAGTGATTCTGACCCTCTATTCACCACTTGTGAGACCACAGCTCCAGATCTGGATATTTCGTTCTGTTTGCATCTTCTCAGCAAAA
Source organism: Porphyrio hochstetteri (assembly GCA_020800305.1). Classification (NCBI taxonomy): domain Eukaryota; kingdom Metazoa; phylum Chordata; class Aves; order Gruiformes; family Rallidae; genus Porphyrio; species Porphyrio hochstetteri. The sequence continues at coordinate 111,415,920 of CM036907.1, forward strand.
GGAAAACATAACTATGCTGTAGCAAGTCCAGTGAAAGTCCACCAAGCTGTAGAACACAGAGTACAAAGAATGGCTAAGGGAACAGGATTTGCTCAGCTTTAAGAAGAGATGGCCGAGGGGGGTCTTTTTGCTGCCTGAAGCTAGGATCGTGTAGAAAAGAAAGAGACAGAGGTGTAGACTGGAAGGAGGGGAGGTAGCAGTCTCTAGCTGAACATAGGAAATTCCAACCTGATAGAGGGGAAAATTAAGATAAGGGTCAACAAATACTGGAGCAGCTTGTCCAGAGAAGCTATGGGAACTCCATCTTTGGAGATACTCACTCCTTGACAATACAATGTCCCAGTCATCCTGCTGTATTGGTCTTTGTGTGTGACCTGGGCAAGATGGAGAAGTGGGCCCATGTGAAACCCATGAGGTGTGCAAGGTCCTGCACCTGGGTCTGGGCAATCCTCGTCATCAATACAGGCTGGGAGATGATAGAGAACAGCCCTTCAGAGAAGGACTTGGGGGTAATGGCAGATGAGAAGCTTGATGTGAGCTGACTGTGTGGTTGCAGACCAAAAGGCCAGTCGTATCCTGGGCTGCATCAAAAGGAACATGGCCAGCAGGTCGAGGGAGGTGATTCTTCCCCTCTGCTCTGCTCTTGTGAGACCCCACCTGGAGTACTGTGTCCATCTCTGGAGTCCTCAACATAAGAAGGACATAGAGCTGTTGGAATGAGTCCAGAGGAGGGCCATAAAGATGATTGGATGGCTGGAGCACCTCTCCTATGAAGATAGGCTTGAGAGAGTTGGGACTTGTTCAGCCTGGAGAATAGAAGGCTCAGGTGAGACCTTATACCGTCCTTCGTACCTGAAAGGGCCTACAAGGGAGCTGAGGAGGGACTTTTTGGAAGGGCATGTAGTGATAGGACAAGGGAGAACGGTTTTAAATTGGAAGAAGGTAGAATTAGATTGGATATTAGGAACACATTCTTCACTATGAGGGTGGTGAGGCAATGGAACAGGTTTCCAAGGGAGGTGGTGTCTGTCCCTTCCGTGGAAGTGTTCAAGGCAATATTGGATGGGGCCTTGAGCAGCCTGGTCTAGTGAGAGGTGTCCCTGCCCATGGCAGGGTTTTGGAACTTGATGATCTCTAAGGTCCCTTCCAACCCTAACCACTCTATGATTCTGTGAGCCAGTGGTGAGACCTGGGTCCTTCTAGGGTCTCTCCCTTCCAACCTATGCAATGTTATGATTACCACATATGTCATTCTGTTTTGTTGCAATGATGATGTATGCCTTTTTCACCACAAAAATATATCACCACTCAAAGCCTTTCACGAGGCTATGTAACACTGCCTCCCACGCAGAGTACATTATACTTTCCATCCTTACAGCAATTTGCATATCTTAGTCTACATCTGCACCAGGTAACCGAGCAGTTGTAGGCCATGCTCCATCCTCAAGTCCATCTGCCACATCCCTAAGTAGCTCTCTTAGCATCCAGAATTGGCCTATGCCACTCATACTTCCCTTTGGTAGTTTTTGGTCTATGCTGGCTCCTGAGTCATGCCTGGGAGTTGCTTGGCTGCACGCAAGTTGGCCTGGGTCATAACTGTGCAAGGGCCCGAGTTAACAATAATACAGACAACCAAGACCCAGCACTGGCACTATAAACCAGGTTTTTAAAACTTGACTTCTCTAGGTTGGTTTGCAGAGGAGGATGAACCGTCTATTTTACCACTTGAAAAAGAGAGACATCTACTGTAAACAATGCTAAGTAAAAAAGCAAGTTCTCCCACCACACAAAACCGATACAGGTATCCCTTGAAACTGGTGATGTGTGGATGCGGTTTTGTTTTTTTAAGCAAACAGATGTGCATTGGTAAGAGAGTATCTGTAAATATTGTCCTTTTCGATTTTTTCTTTATCTTGCTCCTCCTTGCTGATTTATTCTATGTATAGAACACTGCTTGAATTAGGAACTCAGCATTGTTAATATCCACATTAGGAGATTATTCAGGTTGCTCAAAATACACAGAAAGTGACCTACAGGGAGATACCTGTAGACTAAATGAGATATACACAAGGTTATTTCAAGGTTTCTCATGCACACAGCTGACACTGTATTGTGCAAAAAAATTGTAGGGGAAAAATATGGAAAATTATGTTACTCAGACATCATTACATTTCCTCATTGCTGATAAACTGACAGGGGGATGGTAAAGAAGGGAATATAGCAAAGCTCATCATGTTTTGGGAGACATTATTAAATTAAGCTGCAACTTGAGCAATAATTAATTAATGCAATGCGGAAGGTTCAGGGTGGAGATCTCAAAACAACTCAGCATCAGCCTGACTTTGTTCTGATTGAAGTTAAATTGACTTGTTCCCAGTGACGTCAATGGGAGCAGAGCTAGACCCAATCCTTAATAAACATTGGTCCAAATTGTCAGAAATCATTTGTGTGTGTGGATGCCCAAAACAAAGCCCCAGAATAAGGTCCTCCTTCTGAGAGAGGTGTTCAGCATTAAGATTACTTGATTCACTTGAAGTCGGGTTACCAAAAATCAAAAATCAAATTTAAACAGTAAATCTTTAGCAAAGTATTTGCTATAGGGTCTCCCAGTGTCTGACATTAACTGAAATTATATTTGTGTTCAGTTCAAGGAACTGAAGTGCTTTGATTTTCAATAGCTTACAACAATGTATTTTATTTTGATTCTTTCATTTCTGTCATGGAAAATTACAATTTCTGCAGCAATTGCTTTTTCTTGTGAAGTGTTTTTTCTTAGAAAAATTCCCAAGCAGCTTTATTAATTAGACATGCTCAATCACACCAAGGAATATCAACATGTATTATAAGTGCCCTTGAAGACAACATGGAGAGTAAGTTACTTTTTAAAGCAAGTAAATGTTCTGTTCCTTTCATTGTGGTGACGTTCAATTCATACCAGATATCCACCAGCTTCAGGGGCAGATATGATTCCTTTCCTAAATGTTATTCTGCCATAGCAGATATACCCCTCCCACTTTCTTCAGACTTATCCTTTCAATTTTCAGAAAAAAACTCAGTCTGACTTTGCACTGCTTTCTTAGCCATTGTAAATGGACTAATCAAACTATAACCGCTTGTGTGTAAGATATTTTGCTTATTGTTCTCATTTGGAATCTGTGCTCTAGCACAGGGTCCCACTGACTTCTGGCAGTCATAGGAATAGATGCACAAATGAGGCAAGGTGTACTGTACAGCAATTCATGTGGGTTTTGAAAAAAGCCATACACACCAGCACTTACATCTTACGAGGTACAGAAAAATCTTTTAGTCCATCTGCACACTTCCAATTCTATGCAAGATCCATACAAAACTTAAATCTTAAGCCATAATCATGAAATAATCATAGAATCATAGAATCATAGGGGTTGGAAGGGACCTTAATGATTGCATTAAGCAGCTGATGCCTACTTAATATTGTCCTCTCATGCGAAATAAATACAAGTTTCAAGGGAGAAAATGTATTTGCAGTGGGTCAGTTTCCATTGCTCTTCTGCCAATCTAGCAATCAGACATGGAAACTTTAGTCCCATCTACTGAATTTCTTACCTTTCCTGTTAACTGTATTTCTGCTTCATTCTTACTTGGATAAGAAAACAAGCTACTGATGTGACAACATGTGTCCTAACCCTATGACATTTCCAAATGCTAGTCACACAACATGTATTATAGGTTCAAGATTGGTAAGATTGCCTCTGGATATTTTTGTGGCTCTTACAGGGCCCCTGAAAAAGGTTTTTGATCTTTCCAAAAAGCAGCTTTATCTACAAAGCATGTAGGAGCTCAAACAGCAGAGGGTGCTTTGTAAGCAAATACAAAACACTTGATCTAAAATTATTGCTGTAGATAGCTCCTGCAGCTGTGCAGATGCTTTACTACCAGCTCTATTCATGAGGTGGCAGATTCAATGGCTCGCTGCTTATTAGAATTGTTTCAGATGCTCCAATAAATCTCCTGTGGAATCCACCCCCAAAATTCTACATATAGGGGATAAAAAAATGGAGATGTTTAATCATGGAACTCTGTGTTTTTAAATAAGGTGAACAGTACGCTGAGAAATAATGCATTATTCATAGATTCTTACTGTTTCAAAAGCTTAATAAAGAATTTGATTAATAGTCCAGGCACATGTCCCGCATATTTATATCCTGGTATGCATACAAATGTAATGTATAACATTAGATACTTGTAATATCCTCTTGTCTTTTATGCTTTTTAAGCACTTACGATGCAGAGCGGTTGAGTCGAATTGCAAAACAAAGCCAAGCACACCAAATTGTTATCATTCTGCAAAGTGGGTGGGTGGTCATCCTTCACAAGGAGCTCTATTTCATCACCATTGTGCTGATTTGGAACAGTTTTGTGGAAAAAATGCTTTCATGACCAGAGCTGCGTATTATGAATGAGCCGTGATCACAGAATACCATCTAAAGTATAAAAATGAATCTTCGTGCAAAAATGAAGAAAGCTTGTCTGCTCTGCACATCACAAAAATATTTAATCTTATTGGCAATCTGCTGCCATGTATGACATTCACTCTGGGTGAAGAGAGAACAGACTTGTTCCTAGGAAGCTGTGGGATGATACATACTAAAGAGTGCTGTGTGGAACTAGAACTAAAGTTATGTGTTCTCCATGGGAACATTGGTACTGATAATATGCCCAGTGTAATAAATGCGCTGACCTATGTAAGAAGTAAACCATAGTCTGGAGGAAATTCTATTAAGAGAGGGAGGTTTTTAGAATGCAAGTTTATGTAAACATACAATACTTGTTGCTGCCCTTCACCTGACACCTCCACTCTTCTATCATAAGTAGATGACTGGGGTCTCTTTTTTGTAAATGCCCTTTGAGTTAATTTGCAGTTTTACCTTTTTGCTTTCTTTGACAATTCACTTTTCCTTCTTTAACATCACCATAGACATTTTCCATTTCATTTATCTTCCAACAAGGGAAAGGGAAGTTTGGCACTGAGCAGAAAAGAATGGCAGTGTTTTCAGGCATGGAGGCAAACAGGTGAGAAATAGAAGACAGGGTGAGGGTATCGTTAGATCTTTAGTGCTAACATTTATTACAACTCTCCAATTACAGCTTTGAAACTGCAATGACTTCCACCAGAAAACTTTTGAAGGAAAAGTGGAAGAAACTGGGTTTTAGGCCCACCCATTTCACCTTGTTAAGGTGACAGAAGTGACAGATGGTATTGAGTAAAGAACTTGAATGAAAGAAAAGACAGAAGACAACAAAGATGTGGAGAAGCCTGTTTCAAAGACGTCACTACAGAGTTGAATCGCATGAATAGGAAAGAACAAAGGTGCTGAGGCAGAAGTACTGTCTGACACAGTCCTTAGAAGACAGCAACAGGCAGCTTCACTCAGGATGTCACTGGGGAAAAAGTTACAGAGGTAGAAAGAACACCACGGAGTACAGAGAAGTCCTGGGAAGTGAATTCTCTCCCACCCAAACTATTTGAAATAAAAACTGCACTCATGTTCTCATATTCACATTTCTCTTCAACTTCTGCTTGTAAGATTCATTTTTGCAGTTGAATTTCCATTGAGTTGCAGCTTCTATCTACACGTCATGACCACATCATGATCCTTAGTTCAAGGACAACTGTTCAGGGGTAGAGCGGACCATGTAAATCACCCTTTTTGACTTCTGTCAGCCCTGTATACTTGGCACAACAGGTCTGAATTCTTAGCTGTGTCATATTTTTTTTAAAAAGTTATAATAAATGCCTTCAAATAAAAGTCCATTTATTTTCCAGTCATCTATTGTCAGAAATCTCTTCCAGAAATCTCTTCTTTTTTTTTTTTAAATAAGGGAAGCAAGAGATGTAAATCTTTTATTGTAGACAAATTTCATACATATAAATATTACAGCTCTTTACGAGACTGTCTGGTTTAATATAAATCTTGAGAAGTTCATGAAGCACTGGGTGCAGTATTACACCAATAAAAATTCCTTGTTCTTATTCTAGGTCCTCTGCTGTCAGGATACCTTGAGGGGTTCATATCCAATAGCTACAACGCCAGGTTTCTGAGCTTTGCTGTCTACCAATATTGCACCTCCCATTTTAGACCCTGTCTCTAATCAGCATTCATGGGAAAAAAAGGTTTTCATTATTATGAAGAGGTGAAGGAAAAAGGAAATACTAAAGCAGGTAAATATTCTCATTACATTTTTAAATTAAAAAAAAATCAGGTTTATGACTAATTTACTATAACAAAGAAGGAAAGGAGTAGTGAGGCATTTTCTACAGTGGATAGCAGAGCACATAAGAGATACTTGAAGCAGTAGAAAGTGGTTGCTGTTACAAACAGAAAGAGAAGGCAATATATAGGTTTGTCCTGTTGGTAGGCAGGGTGAAAAAGTGCTACACATGACAGGTACATTAAAGGTGAACAGTGAGCACAAAAACTTGGTGAAGATTCAAATGGAGAGAGCTCTCCAGACTAAAATGAGAGGCAGGATCTAGCATTGAACCTATGCTGTAGTGGTGGAATGGCATCAACAGAGAAAGATACAATGCATAAAAAGGAGACATTGCAGTAAGGGAGATATTACAGCTCTGATAAATACTGGGCTGAGGAGGAGGAAGAAAGGCAGGGAGAATAAGAGTTAGGGAGATGAGTAATGACATGGATGGTGAGTGGAGGGGGAAGCGGTGGGACACAAAGGCAGAGGGAAAAGCTTGTTGTGGCAGGAGTCATCAGATGGCATTGTTACATATAGTCTTAAAGGTTATTTTCCTTGGCATGTAAGTAAGTTTTTGTTTCAGGAAAAAGAAATTAAAAAGAAAAGAGATGTGTTTTCACTGTTATAAATGTCTACAGGAGTCATAACAAGCAATGGAACTAGAGATGATGTTGGAGTTGGAAATTCTGGAGGAACTAGACAGAGAGGTCTGATTTTAAAATAAAATAATACCCCCCCCCCCAAAATCCTGGCTTTTCATGGGTGATTTTTTGATCCATGACTGATATATAGACACAAGAACTGAGATAGAACTACAAGCAAAACCTGATTTTGTTTTTTGGGGGTTTTTTGTTTGTTTTTGAGTAGTGAGATAATCTATAAAGCCCTGACAGCTCCTATCCTTCAGTAGAAACGCAATCTGATGATATCAGGAGGGTCTAAAGAGAAGAATCAAGTAAATGGAGAGGAGTACGAAGTGGAAAAATAGCAACATTGGAAAAGAACAGGGAAAACATTAGATACAATCAATAGGTAGTGAAGCATATCTGCAAGTCAAGGCAGTCAATAGAGTAGCAAATACAGAACAATGAAAAAGGCTCAAAATATCATGTAGAAGTGATATGCAGCCAAAATAAGGTAGATGCAACCTTTAGAGTCTTGTTTTGGGCTATTCTAAAAGTGTTATCATATTTCAATAACTGCACTAGAAGACAAAGGCCTTGCTGGTGGGGAAAGACTCCAGAGTAGAAGGTGCAAGCAACATCTGCAACACACTACTTGCATTGCTGCTTAATGGCAAAAATTTTCTTCTATAATATAAACCAAATCTATTATATTTAATGCCATTTCTTTCTGGTTTTCACACCTATTTCAGGGTTTCCTGCTTCCTAAATTTTTGTACATAGTCTAGTCATAGATTTAAATTCCATAAATAAAGAAAAACCCAAATGGCTTTTAAATGACTGCCCTCTTGCTAGAGAGCAAAATCCCTAACGAAGAAGTCCAAGAAAGTCTCTGAGGCACACTGCTTACTATTCAGAAAGGAAACTGGGGAGAGAGGATGTAAACAATTGTATTCCCACCCTTCTCCGGGCAGAACATTCACCGTGTGTTCATTCCAGATTTCCCTCCTTCCTGTGGCCTGACCTTTATGACAAAACAAAAGCCTGAGAGTTTTTCATAGTCTTGGCTGCTTACGGAGCTTCCCAGAGAAGCTTATCTGTCACGGTGTCACAGTGTAAGGCTCTCTAGCAGAGAATACACTTCCAGCATCTGTATAGTCTGATACCCTCTTTCTGGCTGCTCAGCTGTGCCTAGCCCTCCTTTCCACTCTGCTCTGGGAGTCCTTCAAGAAATACCTGCTCTAAGGAGGGCTGTGTTTGTAAATAGCATTAGCTATTTTCAGTTAATCAGGGCCTGCTCTACTTAAAAGCATATTACACCTGCTGGTATTTAAAGTAACTTTAAAGAAGGAAACGAAACACTAATACATGTCTCTGCCCATCTGTTCACACTTCCACATTGGGCTCATGGGCCGTTTAACATCTCTTTCTGACATAATAAGTTATCTTGTTAGGACAGAAGACTGAAAGGAACTGTATCATATTTGGAGGCTTTTTTTTGAAGGACAACATTTTTAACATTACAACAAAACAGGTCATCAGCAAAATTTGTGAGCAGCAGTTTGTATTTCTGTAATAGCACTTTTCTAGGTCTGGATTCCATCTCTTCCATCTTTTTTTGTTCTGTTTGGTTTAGCTGATCCTGGTTACATAACTGTTCTCTTTAGTCAGTAAACTTAAAGGTCAGTATAACATAACATCAAAATCAGGATTATATCATGTGAAGGGGCAACATAACAAACTAATGTGCTTTGAGCTGGTGAGCCCATGTGATGCCGCTGACTAGTTCCTCCCCACTCCCTATCTGAAACTGTCCTGTGACTTGCACCTCACTGAGACAAGCCGGAAGAGAAGCATCTGTGCCACAACTAAGAGGTAATGTTTTGAAATGCCATTAGTTCCCAAGAAAGGAATGTTTTTCACATAACTGGAACCTGGGAAACGGGGTATGTAAAAAAATACAAGGGAAACATCAAGAAACAATGGTTGCTAGGAAATTCAACAGAGTCAACAGGCATGGTCATGCTCTTTCAGCCCTCAAAAATGTATCTCAATGAAGTACTGGATTATTTCCAAACTAAAGTAATAGTAACGAGGTGATAAAAGTATACATCTCCTATTCATTGTAGAAACCACTTCCACTATATATGTTCCAGGAGGCACAAATACAAAAAAATGTTTTGTTAAATAAAATTTTAAAAGCTGACCATATATATTTTTTAAAGAACAGGGAAAGTCAGTCGAGAAGCTCCCAAGTGGTGCTAGAAACTCTTACAACCTCTAGCTTAAAGATACAGTTTCAAAAAGAAAATTTGCAAACAATAATTCTCAGTGATGGCCAGCAAGAGGACAAGGGGCAAACGGGTGCAAGCTGGAGCATAGGCAGTTCCATGTGAATATAAAGAGGATCTTTTTCACTGTAAGGGTGACAGAGCACTGGAACAGACTGCCCAGCAAGGTTGTGGAGTCTCTTCTGGAGAACTTCAAAATCTACCTGGATGCGTTCCTGTGTGATTTAGTCTAGGTGATCCTGCTCTGGCATAGGGGTGTTGGACTAGGTGATCTTTCAAGGTCCCTTCCAACTCCTAATGTTCTGTGATTCTGTGTATGAATTTAAGAATTCACTTAAGACCTGAAAGGAAAAGTAGCAGGATATGGGCAGTCTCCCAGTTTTTCAAGAGGATCAAGCCTATATCACTTGGTTTTTCACAGAGGAAAATACAAATTGGCTTTTGAAAAGGAGATACTATTGCTTTAAGTAGCATATTGCTACCTCTGTTCTTCACTTTCAGTCATCCACAAATTTAGTCTCAGTCCACCTTAACTTTGTCACATACCTTTCAGACTTCTTAGGGTTCACTGGAATTTGCATATGTGTTTGAAAGTTTTGCAATATTAAAAAATAAAGCAGACTATAGAAGCTTAATTTCTTTTTATGAGTCTTATAGTTCTCAATTTATTAGTAACAACTCATTCATTTGCCATTCAAATTTTAGAGATGTCCATGAGCAACCATGAACACAGGGAGATGACACTTAAAAGACAGACGGAGAACAGATCTTAGACAGAACTCTAAAGATAAACCCAGTCACCATCATTGCTACTCATTTTTTTTGCTAAAAATACCAGAACGATTTTTCCACGTGTAAAGAACCATTCATCTTCCAGCACAGACACAACACTGTCACATTGTGCTCTCCAAATCATTGCTGTTATTCTAGTTTAACAGCACGCTTGCTATCTGTTATGAAAGTTAGACTGTGACTTGTCCACACAAGGTCACATTCCCCAAACACTCAGATTTGCACATATAAAGGACAAATTCATAGCAAATTAAATCCTATTTCAACCTCTTACATGGCTCTTCCACAATAGGAACAGAGTATTTTTAGTTATGATTTCCAAGTGTAAGACATAAAGTTGAAGCAAATCGGCTGAGGGTAGGCCTATTTTGTTATTTGTTTTGCTGTACAATCCAGTATTTGCTTAGGCTAATGATTTGAAAATCTATAATCACTGTCTGTCTGTGAAATTTTTAATGAATCAGACCCAGATCATAGTTCTTGTTTTTGTTCTCTCTTATCAGGTGAGAGATAGAGTCCATGAAGGAAGATGATGACAATAAGCTCTCTAGAACATACCAAGTTGGGTGATTCAGCACAGTGTCTCCACACACTGTAATTAAAAGGCAGGCAGACACACATTTTCAGTAATATGAAGGAAAGTGTTTTCTAATTGCTGGGTTTTTTCCAATTGAAATACACTTGTTTAACCTATAGTGCAATCCATCCCTTCCTACCATTATGTGTCATCAGTGAATCTGAAGGTTTATTCAAGCTCTGTGCTACACTCCCCCGACCACTTCATACAGGGAAGCTTAAAGCATGTGTTAGCATTCTGCAGAATTGTCTGAGAGAGTCTATAAAGGCATTTTCAATATCTTTATTAAAAATTCAGGCAGGATGGACAAACCCATTTGAAATCAGGTCTGAAAGCGTTTAATGATTATAGATGAGAATCATGCTATCATCAAGTCCTATGTGGAGTATATGCATCTATTTACACCTCTCTATGTAGGCGAAGTGGTTTGTTCTCACATACCCTTGCAATGATACATTTACATACAGAGCCTACTCACAGTCCATATCAACTCTGAAGCATTTGGCAACATGTTGTATTATATTTAATGTTAACACTTATGTTAAGGAAGGATATACCTGGCATACAGAACAGTAGTGTAAAAAGCATTGCTTTCTTTCAGTTTCTCTCCCTTTCTAGCTTGCTGTTGCTGTATTATTCTGTGCAACACAGCAGTAATTTCTATTAAATTCTATCTTCTCTTTCTGTAGAGCGTAATTAAGTCTTTTTTCTCTCTCGCTTTTCTTTTGCTGGTTCCCAATGGTCCAATTGCAGTTTAGTCCTGGGAAGATGTCATTACTGTGTGAAGCTCATTTTTCATTCACTAACATTTGTACACATGAACACATTCAGGTTTGGACTCAGTCTAACATTCCAGAGCCACACATTTAATGACCTTTGCTGAAGCAATTATGTTGGTTAAAATAATTGAAGAAGCCTTGGACAGCCGCTGATTCAGGGGATCTTGCATTTTCAGACACTTTTCAGAAGCAGCCCTGCAAACAATTTCTAGATTGAGATTAGCTAGACTGAGAAAGCTGAGGAAGGACTGTTAAACCTGGAGAGGGATTGTTTACGAGGGTGTGCAATAATAGGACAAGGGGTAATGGTTACAAACTGAAAGAGGGTGGATTTAGATCAGATATAAGGAATAAATTCTTCCCTGTGAGGGTGGTAAGGCCCTGGAACAGGCTGCCCAGAGAAGCTGTCGCTGCCCCCTCCCTGGCAGTGTCCAAGGCCAGGCTGGATGGGGCTTTGGGCACCCTGGGCCAGTGGAAGGTGTCCCTGTCCATGGCAGGAAGTTGAAGTCCCTGCCAACCTAAACCATTTTATGATTCTATGATTCAGGCCTGAAATTAAATCAGAAAAAGGCAATCACCTCAAAGAGAAGTGTATTATTATACTAGGGTTTTTTTCCTAAGTATAAAATAGATATTCCTTTAAAACAAAAGGGTTCTTTCAGCTGTAACATAAAACATGCACAGTAACTATACACAGTCAAAAAAGAAAAGGAGGAAGAGTTACCCAAGGAGGAAAAGAGCTCAATACTGGCATTTTGACTTGCATTGATAGCACTTAGGTTTCAACAACACAGAGGCTCCTATTTTTTAATACTTTGTCTTATAGATGATTTTACTGAAGAAACCATGATGGAGTTAGTGAACACTGTTCCAATTATTAAATATTTTTTCCTATGATCAGTGTTGTCTGAATAGAGCCTTCAGCTGCAGAAGAGCCTGCACAGAAAAAAAAATTTTGTTGCAGCTCATTTTGTTTGTAACTAATGAGGGGGTAAGAGAGCTCATCTGTATGATAAGTCCACTTAGTTAGTGGTGTTCAGGTCCAGGCTTTTATTGAAAAACCCCCAGGCTGTGGAGCTGTAACAGGTAGATTAGGTGAACAGACCTCTGCTTGGTTTCTGGTGCCTACATAGTTTACAGTCAGCAATAAATATTAAAGATCATCCTGGCAGGTCACAAAAATAGCCTTGGGCCGTGTATACAGTGGGGATTTGTTCTTTTTGCAGACATTGGTAACCATCCTGTGGAGCTGCTGCACCATCACTGTCCTCAGGCTCGACAGACAGAGCTGGATCATGAACAAAGTTATCTCACACTGGCTGCAGGCAGAAAGAGCAAATCACTGCTCGTATATAACGGGTCTGTCTGGGTCTGTGTGCCTACAGAGAGGTGAATGACAATCCCCCAATACAAACGGGGACAGAGACCCAAACAGGATATCTCTTCCTGTTGACATAGATTTACCTCTTGATTCACAATTTTCCCGTCAATTCCTCTGCACACCTTTGAAATACTGAAAGTACCTAATTCTGAAAGTAGGCTTGGTCCTGCTCCTAATGCAAGAGTTAGAAATGTTGCCACTAACATTGACAGGTGCAGGACTAGGCCTGTAGCTCATGTGCATCATGTTTCTTGGTGCAGTTAGACCAGAATGCCATACAGCATCCCTGCCAATCCCTGTCCCTCCAGTAGCTGTTTCTGTGGAAAAGAAATCAGCCTGATCTGCCTTGGCTTACTAGAGGTTGAGGGACTTCACGGACTTTAACTGAATGAAGTCTATAAATAATTATATCTTTTTCCACTTGGAACTTCATGAAAAGGTGACTTGGAAAGTATTTTCCTTTTGTTTTCATGTTGCATTTGCCTTCTTCCTGTCTTCTTTAAGAACATCACAGAAAGTTGAAGATTTTATTGTGTTTTTAGATCATGATATTTGACAGCTCTTGACCATCTTTTATGAATAGAGAATAATCTCCTGAGTGTCTCACTGCATGAGTATCAGCTCCCACAATTTAACAGCTAAAGGCTCAATGTACCCACTGACTTCCTTCCTCCAAAGTTCTACTGAAAGAAAATAGATTTGAACAAGAGCACCAAAACATGAGGAAGCAAGAAATCTTCCTGCTATTCTTTTCATTCCTAAAAGTGTTTAGCACGCCTCCCTTTACCAGTCTTTTCTTCCACCCCATGTGAGCACGTTACGTGGAGTAAACGTCTGTGCAGTGGTGATACAAAGAGAGACATGTATAGCATTTCATCCCCAGGGAAGGAGCATCTGGTGCATCACAGATTTGTCAGGAATTAGGTCGGGAGTCACAGTACTGTACTATGGTTTTTAATCTTGTTTGACTCAAAACTGTATTTTGTAATCAGTGTAATAGAAAGGCACCACTGAGATATAGGGATTAGCTGCAGAGAAGAAAAACAATAGTACACATATTTTTGATGTATTTCTATTTGAATTAGAAAGTGCCACTTAGACAGCTCCGAGAGCTGCATATAAAATCCCAGTTTAGTAATCACACTGTCCAGCACTTGAACTTCTTGCAAAATATTGTCGAAATCAGGCAGAAGCAAACTCTGAGCAATTTAGAAGGGCAATAAAGGATTCAGTATAATAAATCACAAGAAACATGTATCATATTGGGTGTTTACAGCTATCAGTAATGTCAAGCATATGAATAGAAAGCATTTAGTAATGAAAATTAAATGTTTAATAGAAGACATTTAATGAAAGAATGTCTGCATTTTGTTTAAATTAGAGATAGTAGAAGGGAATCAGGGCAAATACTACATATGATTTTAGATTTTCCTTTTTTGTGATTTTTTTTTTAATCCTGGCTAGCAAACACAGGCAGAATGATCATGGAGACCTTCTGTCTGTGGAACATAAACTGGGATTTATCACCCTAGAGGAATTGCCACTGTAGAAATGCCTGTTTCAACATTGTTAAAAGCTAGACATATTTGGCAGTGGACTAAAGTGTTAGGAATTCTTTAAAACCCATCTTTTGATCCAAACTTGTGTTGTAAATAACACAGCAGCAGCAAAGGATTCTCAGTTTCCTCCATTAACTTGTTAGGCAGAGACTTTTCTCTCCATAATTACATTTAAAACTTGCTGAGTTGATTCCAAAAAGCTTATGCACTCCCATAAGAGCAAATAAAAACAAAATATATACTTTTAAATATTATTATTATTATTATTGTTGTTGTTATTATTATTATAGTGGATCTGTTCCTACACATACCACACAAATAAATCCTTCTTAAATAATAGAAGTTTTGCAATACTTTGAGTTACAGAATCAGGGTTAAGTATAAACTGAATGGTTCCTTTCTGTTGATAGTCAAGTTGTATACCATCCCCATTCCGTGGAAAAAATAATGTTTACTTTGGAGTTTTACAATTTAAGTTTTAAGGAGAGAACATGGCCCAAAACTTTCCACTTCATGCCATGTAAACTCTGAGAAATCAGATGATCTGTCTGAGAAAAGGGCTAATGAGGCTGATTTTGGAAATGTGCTTTAGGCTGCATCAGAGATAAAGATCCAGAAATTTAACTTATACAGAAAACCTAAGACTGTGCTTTCTGAGGTATGAATCCATGATCAGTTCAGCTGTGGCCAGTTCTGTTTCTACCTTTGAGCAGTTGCATCTCTTTCTTCCAGTGCTCTCCAGCTCAATACCTGGTTCAGGGCAGCCTAGAAAGATGTACATCCTAGATGAACACTTTGTTATCTCCTAAGAGATTGCTCTTCTAGCAAAATTAGAGCCTCCTTTTTTCCTCAGTAGCTTAGTGTTTGACTAGACAAGCAGCATTCCTTTGCTCACAAGAAGGAATTCAACCCATACCATTGCTTACTAAGAAAGGACACTCACTAACCAACTATAGACTACACTAGTGTGGGTGCATAGCAGACACCTCTCTCCTCAGCAACGTGATACTCCAGTAGACCTGTATCCATTAAAAATAATTGAGTAAAGTTACTTGCCAGTGTGAAGACATGAACTTAGTTCTTATTCCAAAATATTAAATTAAGCATTCTTGGAGAAAGGACTATGATACAGGCTGTGTCCATCTTCTCAGGAGCCCAGGCTGTTGCTGATACACTTGGAGAAGCTGACTTCACTGCACATGAGAAAATAATATTATTCTCTTTTTTTCACCTAAGCTGTATTCCATCTTTTCTTTTTCATGGTCAGGCAATGATCAAGTTACTTCTTAGTCCATTGAAACCTGTAGGAATTGATCATGTCAGACATCAAACTCACCCCCTCCCCTTTTCACAAACCAACAGTTTTGCTTATAACTCAAACCTTTTTAACTATCAGGAACATCAAATTACCTCATAAAGCACACGGGTTTGGGTGGAATGCCTGCAGGCTCTCTCCTGGCAAGGCTGAGTGCTTCCCATGCCCAGTAATGAGGACAGCCAGGTACAATAATATGATGAAACTGTACAGGAAATGTAATTGCTGCTAAGAAAGGTTTACCCTACTCCTGGCAGCAATCAGAGGTGAAATAGACCCCTTTTGTTTCCACAGAAATTTAAAGACTGCCTACACAGAGAGAATGCTGCATCTCAGCAGAGAATTGAATGGAAATGCAAATCTAGAAAGATATATATGGAGGAACTTGGTTTTCTTATTTTCTGATAGCACAAATTAACCAGCAATATTTGATATATTTTTGACAACAAATACCAATGTCTTCATTGTCCTTTGATCTGTAACAAAAATCTTGCCCTTCAAATCTGCCAACACACAAACCTTATTCTAATTTTGGCTTCTATGATTTTGCCCTGAACCCTCACTACTCAATAAAGCCAGCTTTCACCTGTTATATTACTATTTTGTAAAACATATACCTTGCTAGTTGCATCCAGATTAACCTTAAGATAGCAATGGTGGATGGCTTGTTCATTAGTTGAAAAGAATTATCAGATATTTCAGGCCCAGTCTGGCCATTTGAAAATGTACATGGTTCTAAAAAGGTGTCTAAAAATCTTGATCTCAAGGAACAAGCTCCATGTAATAAAAATGCCTTTTTGTGAGTACCAAAGGCTAGACAGGATGCATCTGTTCTGGTTGCCATCAGTGGACAGAGCTGAGGCATATATAAATATAGAGCCATAGATCCAGTCAGAGAAACTAGTATAATTTTCTCAACAATGTATCTGCTGACAGGCCACCATTCAAGAGCACCATATGCAGCTGGACAGAAAAGTAAATGCAAGGAATATCCTACAACTTACTTCAGCATGAGATACCACAATACTTTCATAAGCTTATCTCTTGACCCTTCTGATTCTCACCTGGAGATCAGAGATCTCCCTTCCTATTTCCCTCTCTTTCAAGGTAAATGCAATGAGCCCATGCCAGTTTTCACCTGATGGGGATTTGGCTCACTGAGTATCAGACTAATGGCTTCAGAAAACACTTCAGCCTTGGCAGCAATAGTAACTACTGTTTCATGTTAGTTATGTATACCTCACACACTTAGCTCTAACTTACTGTAAATAGAATGAAGAGTGCCTTGTTGCTGAATAATTTATTACACATTAAATATGGCCCAAGGCAATAGAGTTTTCAAGTTCCACAAGGCCTTATATATTTCCTGCTGTTATAATTATGTAAAGGAAATACTGACAGTCTGAATTATGAAATATAGATTACCCATTCAGCAACAGTTCAAAGATACATTGTGTGTGAGGGCAATTATCAGAGACAGGATATTTCAAGCATTATATGTACTCTTATGATAGGTACAGTATCTGTTTAAATACATCCCTGCTGCACAGAAAAACTGTAGAACATGAAGAAACCTTCAGTCCCCCTAACAAATGGGCATGTCTGATACTACTGACTCATATCCCCTTTACAGCCACATTTTTTTCTTTTCTTTGTTTCCTAGTCTCACTTTATCCTTCTTTTCATGTTTAATGAGACATAAAAAGACCTTTACTTCACTGAATATCTTTCAGCCAAGCAGCAAAGAACAGCACATTCAGGCACACAACACCTCTGTGAGGGAAGTAAGAGGTACACAGAGATTTTTTCTGCCTACCGTAAGGTGTATAGATCTCTAAAGTGGAGGGCAGTAACTCTTCCAAGAAGAATGTATCTCAAGATTACTCTTAAACAGCATATTACCTGTGCAAGGTGCTACACGACATATCCTCAGTCAAGAAAAATACTCAATACTTGTGCTTAAACTAGATATGTAGATTTGTTGGAGCTACATTCTTAAAATGTCATGTGATTAAAAGTTTCCTTCTACACTTCAAAGAACCAAACATTTAAGGAAATAGAGATCAATGAATTCTGAAGTCTCAGTGAGACCTGAAGTACCAGTTGACATGGTTTTCAGCTATGGACAAATTTTAAGAAGGATACTTTGAAATTCTGCAATGACTTCCATCAGAGGTCAATATACATTATAAAATATATGAAGCACATTATTTCTGTTTTACAAGTGAGGAAGCTATACACAAACTGTGATGTATTTTCCAAAGGCTGACAGCAAACTAGGAACGTACAAACAGGAACACCCTGCTGGCTTCTCACATGGCAGAGAGCCTTCAGCTGCTTCTTGTAGAAGCCACCCCTGCAGCCCCCCCTTCTCCACCAGAACCCAGCCATACAAAGCTGTGACATTTGTACTTATTCTGATATACTTTTTAGAGAGACTTACCTGCTACAGTTTGAATCTAGGCAACGATATCCATGGCTTTTAATGGCAGAAATGCAGATCTGGGATTTTTTGTTTTTTTTTTTTTTTTTAATGACATCAGACAGGGGAAAAATATGTATTAAAATTATAAACATGTAGATTAACACATTTTTCTCTTGATTATTCAGGAATGAATTTCTTGTGTGTGTCTGTTCAGGTTTCTTCACTTTTTAAAACAGTTGTTTAATGGAAGGCTTTCAGAAACCCCACAAATTCGTTAAGAAGTTTGCTTACTTTTCCAGGTCCTCCCAAAACTTTCCAGGCCAAATGGAATTATGAAACTTTCCTATGATACTCTTGAGTGATGTATCATGAGATCTATGGAGATGATGCATCATAAGATTTCTGTATTTCAGAGAATAGTAAAGAAATGGCTTGACAATGACATACAGACATTTTACCACAAAAACTACTTGTGCAGAGTGACATTCATTATCTGAATGGCAGATCAAATGCACTTTGTTCTATATATGGCATAGATATACCCTTAGTTACGCACTCATGGAACTTCACCCTCACTATAACACTGTATGAAAGGAAAACAGGCTGAGAAAGCAATTCCAGCTGTTATAATGAGGGTAGGTTGGATTACATTTAACTGAATCAGAAGTACGCTGCAGTCATTGGGAGGGGAGAGTGAGAGAACACATTCTTGGCACCTGTGAAAAATAGCAAAACAAGTGCGATTTGACTAAATGGCAGAGTTAGGGAAGGGGGCTTGATTTGCCCATACAGCTTCTCTGCTCTTCCTTGTACTTAAGCATTATGATTGACTATTTAATTATATTGATCATGTACTATTTTTTTTTTTATTCTGCAGAACCACTGCCTCATTTAGTGGGTGGTACTCAGTAAACAAGGCAGCTGTTCAATATTCCTTTTTATCCACTTTATTCACTGTGTGTGGTCTCATGCCTTATTTAGTTCACAGAATCCCAAATCGGCCCTGGGTCTGGAATTATTCACCAAATAGTATGTGATTATGCAATTAAAGACTGTATCAAAACACACAAAAGGGTAGAATTAGGATTGCATACAGCTGAATTTAAGTTAGTTGAATTCCCTACATTTGGAGTGCTGGATTTTTCCACCTTAATAAACTTCTTTCGGTAGTTTTGTCTTTATTTTTGCTGACCTTCTGAGGAAAAGCCTGTGGTGGACCTTTGTAAGCCTCAGTTACTAGAACTGTAAAGTTGTGGCCTAAATTGTGAATGGTTTGCTGTGTAGAGCTAAAAAAACCCTTAATTCTCAGCGTAGCCCCAGGAAAGCCTCAGGACCTTCTCTGCTGGGTCATTGCCTGATGCAGCAGTATCATTCTTTCCTATGCCATTCTCCTAACAGAACCTCCTGAGAAACAGCCTCACCTTTGCTGGAGGAGTAAAAAAGGCTCATTGTAGATCCTACCTAATACAACACTGTTCCTTACACAAGGAAACCCACAAGGGTCTGGAGAGAGATGACGCATCTTGTTCAACAACCCCTGGCCAGATGGGGATACCTTAGGTGTGATGGCATCTCTGATCACAAACTGCGGACTGTGCTTGTGGGTACCCAGGAACATCCCTTTTTCCTCACTCAGCAAACAAAGGGTATAAGATGGCTGTCTATAATGTTAGAGATAAAAGACCTCTCCTGTCACCTACTTCATTTCCCCTGTGGTTTTCACACGTTTTTGCCTAATTCCCATGTATAAGGGATCCCACTGTTAGCAAGGCTGTTTTTTCATGCTGATTTTTTTTCCCTTTATTTAATCCCAGTCTAATTATACCCAAGTATGTCTAATTATATCCCCTAATAGCAGGCTAAATAATTTCCAACCCTACTTGGCTTTTACCCTGTTCAAATATTTAAAACTGGGGCCAGAATCTCCTCTCATTTCTACCAGGCTATGTCAGAGAGTAAAATTTAGCATAGACCAACGGAGCTTCAGGATCATGGTAATGCAAAGTGGTGTGAGAAGAGGGCAGTGTCTCATAATCCAGGATAATTCTAGGATCCAATCACTTTGGTAATTCGGGCCTAAATTGATTCACTTTGGAAATTTTCCATAACTCAAATTTCTAAGGCTTTGTGGGGCCTGGGAGGAAGGAGGTGGAAAGGAACAGGGGAATTTACTCTTCATTTTGAATTTCAAGTGCAGAGGCTTTAGTAAATGAATGCATGGAGGGCTCCAATTGCACATGGAGAAGCACTGGGTTGTGAGCATGGAAAAGGGCTGTTTATTAATTATTGTCACTTATGTTGTGGGGACTGTTAAACCACAGTTACTGTCACGCTAAGGTATAGCTGGAAATGTCACCCTTGTTCTTGCTTTACATGACCTGGTAAAAGACACAGATGAACATTCTACTAACATGGATAAAATAGCCTGTGTACAGGCTGCTGCTCCCATTTATTTTTCCTCTTTATATTGGCTCTCTTCCTAAACATATTGGAAAATTCAGTATCCTCCACTTACCACTACAGCCTCCTCTTCTTCCTGTTCCATCTCAAGCTATGAATAAAGAAAAGCAGCTGGATTCTCTTCCACTTTATGTATTTAACAAATATGTAAATTCAGACCAAACCCACCGACCTGAGAACACACCTTGCCATTGGCCTTGACCTGTTTCCACAAAATGAAACATAAATAATCAAATGAACCAGCATTTAATTTCAAATAGCCCATACCAAAATTGAAAATATAAACCAATATTAAAGGAGCTTTTCTGTTGAATAGCAGCTGAAGTCCTTGTTTTGAAGTCATAAAATCATGTGACTATTAAATAAAATCACAGAATGGTTTGAGTTGGCAAGAAACCTCAAGGATCATCTAGTTCCCACCCCCTGCCATGGGCAGGGACACCCTCCATTAGCCCAGGTTGCTCAAAGACCCATCCAACCTGTCCCTGAACAATGCCAGGGAGGGGGAAGCCACAGTTTCTCTGGGCAGCCTGTGCCAGGGCCTTACCGCCCTTACAGGGAAGGATCCTAACAACTAATCTAAACCTACAAAGCTTAAATCCATTCCCCCTTGTCCTATCAGTGCACTCCCTGATAAACAGCTCCTCTCCAGCATTTCTTGTAGGCCCCTTCAAGTACTGGAAGGCTGCAATAAGATCTCCCTGGAGCCTTCTCTTCTCCAGGCTGAACAAGCCCATCTCTCTCAGCCTGTCTTCATAGCAGAGGTGCTCCAGCCCACTGATCAACTTTGTGGCCTCTTCTGGAATTGCTCCAACAGCTCCATTTCTTTCTAGTACTGAGGACCCCAGAGGTGCGTGCATAAGTATCCAAACATGTCCCAGAAAATAAAAATGCATAAAACAGGGCAAAATATCCCAATATGTTTCTTCTGCTCTTGGGCTAGATGGATTTCTGGTGTGACCCAGTATTACCATTCTTATTATCCTAATTTGTTTGTATGATAATTATTTATAGTCTCCAGAGAAATGCATATAGATTATACTGACAAGAAGGGTGGACACACAACCACTCTGAACTAACACTGTTAACACTCACTGAGATTTTTTCTCTCAGCTGCATTTCAAATGAAGGATGAGGAGGAAGGAGGAACTGAATTACTTTATTATATTAATAATATTGTTATATTAAAAATATTGTTATATTGATGTATTCTTTGTATTTCTGTTCCTAAATGACTGCGACTTCAAGTTGCCTGTTCTTTCACATAGAATTCCACAAATAACTTCACTTTTTCAAATTAGCTATTCAAAACTCACTGTCTTCCTTATGAACAAGGTTGCAGAGTTGACACTAGCAAACATTCTTTGAAAAGACATTTTCCTCAACAACTCACCTTTGGAAAACATGGTAACACAATGTATTGTGTTTCTGTGGCAAGGTTTTTGTAGCAAGGGTTAGGGGAACTACAGGGGTAGCTTCTGATAGGTAATGCCAGAAGCTTCCCCATGTCCAATAGAGCAAATGCCAGCCAACTCCAAGATGGACCTGCTGCTAGCCAAGGACAAGCCCATCAGTGACAGTGGTAGCACCTCTGTGATAACATATTTAAGAAGGAAAAAAGAAAGGAGCAGAAGCTTTTGCAGCCAGAGAGAGGAGTGAGAATATGTGAGGAATTGCAGACACCAAGGTCAGTGAAGAAGGAGGGGGAGGATGTGTTCCAGATGCTATCCCCTGCAGCCCATGGAAGTAGACCCTGATGAGGCAGGCTGTTTTCTTGCATCCCATGGAAGAAGATGGTGGAGCAGACATTACAACTGCAGCCTGTGAAGGACACCTGAAGCAAGCTGTGACCCCATGGGATGCTCATGCTGGAGCAGGGTCCTGGCAGGACCTACAGCCCATGGAGAGAGGAGCTCATGTTGTCACCAGTTTGCTGTCAGGATTTGTGACCCCATGGAAGGGACCCATGATGGAGCTGTTTGTGAAAACCTGGAAAGGACTCACACTGAAGAAGTTCATGGAGGACTGTCTCCCATGGGAGGCACCTCACAATGGAACAGGGGAAGAGTGTGAGGATTCCTCCCTCTAAGGAGGAAGGAGTGGCAGAGACGTGATGAACTGACCACAACCCCTGTTCCCTGTCCCCCTGTGCTTCTGGGGGGGAGGAGGTAGAGCAGTGTAGGAATAAAGTTGAGCCTGGAAAGAAGGAAGGAGTAAGAAAAGGTGTTTTAATATTTAGGTTTATTTCTCATTACCCTACTCTGACATTTGCCTGGTAATAAATCAAATTATTTTCCCTGAGTTAAATCTGTTTTGCCCATGATGGCAATTGGTGAGTGATCTCTCCCTGTTCTTATCTCGACCCACAAGCCTTTCATTACATTTTCTCCCCCGTCCAGCTGAGGAATGGGAGTGACTGAGTGGCTTGGTGGGCACCTGACAACCAGACAAGGTCAATCTACCCCACACAGATTTGTAAATATATAGAAATACACAAGTATGATATCTTATGGAATTTTCCACATGAAGGAAAATTTAAAAAATTGTGGTTTTAAAAATCAGTTATGTTTACTTTGAGACTACAAAATCTACTATATTCCCATCCTAAGTGTATTGCTTCTTCTTTACATACCCCAGGGTACATGGGTACACCAGCAGTCTTAACTTGGTTAAATGTCTTTTATATTAACCTCACCTCTGATTTTTTAATGTTTTAAGGATTGGTTTTGGAATACTTGCTATTTGTTTTATGTTTTATGCTTTTCACTGTGTATCTTTTATCTAGCATCATGGAGTATTTATCTAGGAATTTCTATAAAATCCCATGACTCTCTTTCATTACTTAACATGCACCTAATATGCACTTTTCAAGCACGTCTGGACTGATTATTTACTTGAAGGTTTTCTCATGGATCTACAGAAATACCAAGCTCTGCAAAGGCTAAAACAGGTGCTTTAGTCTTTGAGTGACACCTCTGCAGGTCTACAGACTAAGTTAGTGACAGCTTATGAACTCCTGGTATAATTAGTAAGTTTATATATGGATCATGATAAATCTTCCAACAGCAGAATACAGTGTTCCAAAACTTTGGACCCTGAATTAACTTTACATTATTTTATTTTCAAAAAATCCTTCTTGTATTCAATCTGCTTATAATTTTTACGGTTGGCATGGTGACTGCCAAAAATGTGCTAGAGGCATTACAGCTCTAAGCTTTTCTTGTAGCCTATGATGCTTAATCAAAAAGTTTGCAATACATCCCAATACTGTAAGTGGTAAAGCTAAAAATACTGCTCTCTTCAGAGCATAAACAATTGCAACATGCTTTCAAAAAGAGTTTGTGCTTACAGCAAAACAGAAAAACACCAACACTTATCCCTTTATCCAGTTCTGCACTTTAGGAGCATGCAGCAACCCTGGAAGTCTTAAATGTCTGGTATTGAGCAATTTTTTTTCTTTTACAGCACTATCTACTTTTAAGACATAATTTGGTTAGTATTCAAGGATAGCCTCCTCCAAGCTCAGCAGTGATGCACCCTGACTAAAAAAAAAAGCCAGACAAAGATGTGAGGAGGCCTGCGTGGATAAAGCAGGAGCTCCTGGGCAAACTCAAATACAAAAAAAAAGAAGCTTACAGAGGGTAGAAGCAAGGGCAGGTAGTCTGGGAGAAATACAGAGAAATTGTCTGAGCAGCCAGTGGTCAGGTAAAGAAAACTAAGGTCCTGATAGAATTAGATTTGTCTAGGGACATCAAAGACAACAAGAAAAGCTTCTGTAGGTATGTAAATGATAAAAGGAATAATAGGGAAAACATGAGCCCTCTCCATAAGGAAATGGAAGACCTGGTTACCCAGGATGTGGAGAAGGCTGAGGTACTCATTGAATGATTTTTGCCTCAACCTTCCCCAGCAAGGGCTCTAGTCACGTTGCCCAAATTGCAGAAGGCAAAGGCGGGGACTGAGAGAATGAAGAATCACCCACTGTAGGAGAAGATCAGGTTCAAAATCAACTAAGGAATCTGAAGGTGCACAAGTCCATGTGATCTGATGGGAGACATATGTGAGTCATGAGGGAAGTGGCAGAAGAATTTGCTAAAACACTCTGCATCATATTTGAGAAGTCATGCCAGTCTGGTGAAGATCCCACTGACTGGAAAAGGGGAAATAGAAACCCCATTTTTAAGAAGAAAAAAAAGGAAGACCTGTGAAACTACTGGCCAGTCAGTTTCACCTCTGTGCCTAGCAATATCATGGAGCAGATCCTCCTGGAAACTATGCTCAGGTATATGGAAAATAAGGACTTTATTGGTGACAGCCAACATGGCTTCACTAAGGGCAAGTCATGCCTCACAAATTTGGTGTCCTTCCGTGATGGGGTTACAGCATTGGTGAAGAAGGGAAGAGTGACTGACATCATCTACCTGGACTTGTGCAAAGCATTTGACACTGTTCCGCATGACATCCTTTTCTCTAAATTGGACAGGTGTGGATTTGATGGATGGACCACTCAGTGGATAGGAAGTTGGCTGAATGGTCACACTCAAAGAGCTGTGGTCAACAGTTCAATATCCAAGTGGAGAGCAGTGACAGGTAGCATACCTCAGGGGTCAGTATTGGAACTGGGGCTGTTTAATATCTTTGTCAGAGACATGGACAGCAGTATTGTGTGCACCATCAACAAGTCTGCTGATGACATCAAGCTGTGTGGTGTAGCCAATATGCTGGAAGGAAGGAACTCTGTCCAGAGGGACCTTTACAGATTTGAGGGGTGGGCCTGTGCAAACCTTATGAAGTTCAACATGGCCACGTGCGAGGTTCTGCACATTGGTCAGCACAATCCCAAGCACAAATACAGGATGGGCAGAGAATGGATTGCGAGCAGCTGTGAGGAAAAGAACTTTGGGTTGTTGGCAGATGAGACTCTGGGCATGAGTGGGCAAGGTCCACTTGCAGCCCAGAAAGCCAAATGTATCCTGGGCTGCATCAAAACCAACATGACCAGCAGCTCAAGGGAGGTGATCCTCCCCCCTGCTCCACTCTTGTGAGACTTTACCTGGAGTACTGTGTGCAGCTGTGGGGTCCCCAGTACAAGAAAGACATGGAGCTATGGGACGGAGTCAAGATGAGTGAAGATGATTAGAGGGCTGGAGCACCTCTGCTATGAAGACAGGCACCCTGGGCTAGTGGAGGGTGTCCCCTGCCCATGGCAGGGAGTTGGAACTAGGCAATCTTGAGGTCCCTTCCAACCCAAACCATTTTATGATTCTGTGATTATGATTCTAGGGTAAGTTTGAGATATGTACAGATTGAAAGAGTTTGCTCCCTTTAATACATTACAAAAATTTTATTTAAAGCCATGCTCCTGTAAACGCATATATGTGAGGAGATTTGCACCAAAGTGAATAATAGCACTGAACTTATGGGGATGACTTACAATGGGAGTAATCTTAGTGTTCAGCTGTCTGCACAATTTGGACTCATCCATTATAAATCACAACACACAGGGCAAACATCTCCTCATACAGGCAAATGACAGCCCTCATGTGGTTTGTTTATTCCTGTAGCATGGGTGAGCATTTTACCTATGGGGAATACATTCCAATTTGGTACTTTTATATATGGGTACTTAAAAGCAGGGATCACACCATACTTTCTTTCCAGATGTTTATGATAGTCCACATTTATGCACCTTGAACTGGCACTTACACAGTGTGAAGCCAGATGAACCCTATAGTTTTAGGAGGTGAATGTCTGGTTTCTGGGGCTATGGCCCAGATGTACATTCTGTCGCACACAGCAAATTGATACAGCTGTTTACAAGGTGTGTTATCTCTCCTAAGGTATTGGTATTTCTATTCTCTCATATTTTCTGAAGACTTTCAAAGAGGGATATTGCGTCTACTCCTGTGTAAGAGGTGACTGGCAGTGCATTGGTGGCAGCAGTGGTAATGCCACCGATGCTGACTTTGAAACTGTTGCTTAGTGTTGGAAAATCCTACTCTGTAAAGCCTTATAATCTAAATATGTGGCAGTTCCAATGATTGGTGGGAGTCAGAGTTGCTCAGAGCGACTGAGGATCAGGTTTCTCAACGAGATGTCATGTATGACTTGCGTAATCTGTATTTGAAAAACTTTTCTTTGAAAGGTTTGGCCTCATCACTCACTGCTGTCCTCTAATGAGATTAAGAGAGGGATTTTGACTGTCATGTATGGCTGTAATGGGGGTATGTGTAGGCCTGTAAAATTTCTTCTGGTCTCGAGGAAAAAAATTTAATTGCAACAGAAGAAGGTAATTTTTATGATCCCAACCTTTTCCTTCCCAACAGTTTCCTTCTCTGTACATCACCAACTTCTTGCAATACCTTGATCATACTGAGGCAGAAAATGGGCCAGATCCACAAGAGTAAACAAGTTCTATCTTCCACAAGCTGAAGTAAAGACACATACATGAGAATTATGGTCTTGTAGAATATAAACACAGAAGCACTCAAAACCTCCAGTGTGTTTAATATGTTTACTTTTGTTAAGGAAACGCCGGATGCTTGTTTGCAAGAGAAACCTTAATTCAAACATATAAGAGGTAATGACTGTACTGGTGTGAGTACACTCTGTTTATACAGGATTGTAGGAGTAAGCTCTTAAAAAGCATCTTTTTCATGTTTTTAAAAATCTAGGTTACATTTAGGAACAACTTTCAGGTATTATTAATTATTACATTTGCAAAAGCAGGTGCAATTATGCTCTTCATCAAAACTATAAAGCTGCAAAAAAAATATTTATTATTTCATTACATTTTTATCTAGTTTTCTAAGGAACAGCGGCTGACCATGATTCAGTTACCTGTCCATCAGTCTTATTATAATTCTATTTGTCTGGCTTCACAAATAGGTTTTGGATGTTTTGAAAAATTTCAGAGAATTAGAAGTTTCAAAGTTATTATATTGCTAAAAGTGTTTTGAAAATATGGAACTGTGTAGGACAGAGGTATGATATTAGCTGTCCAAAATGGGAGTATGGATGCAATGTAAGCTCACTCCTGATTACACATCAGAGCATCTACACAAAAAAACAAAAGTGTTCCAACCATTACAAAAATTTCACTGTGAGTTTGTGCCTTGGCTGATGCTGGACAATTTATTTACCAGATATAGTGTCTCACTGGTGTGGTTTCACTGAGTTGTATCAAGGGCCCAGTAGGTCTTGTAATTTTAGTGGAACTCAAAATATTCCATAATTTTGTAAAGATGCTAATGGGTCCTGATGGGATGCACCCAAAGGTGCTGAGGGAGCTGGAGGAAGTCATTGCTAGGCCACTATCCATCATCTTTGCTAAATCCTGGGAAATCGGAGAGGTGCCTGAGGACTGGAGGACAGCAAATATTATTTCAGACTTCAAAAAGGGCAAGAAGGAGGACCAAGGTAGCTGCAGATCAGTTAGCCTCATTTCCATCCCTAGAAAGCAGAATGAACTACTTATCCTTGGTTCTGTCTCTAGGCACATCAAGGATAAAAGGGTTGTTAGGAGCAGTCAACTTGGTTTTACCAAGGGAGGGTCATATTTGACTAATCTAATAGCCTTTTATGAGGATATAACCAGGTGGATAGATGATGGTAGGGCAGTAGATGTGGTCTACCTTGACACTGTCTCCCACAGCATCCTCATGGCTAAACTGAGAAAGTGTGGTCTGGAAAGTCGTGTAGTTGAGGTGGATTGAGAGCTGGTTGAAGGAAATAAGCCAGCAAGATTTGATCAATGGGTCAGGGTCTGGTTGGAGGCCTGTATCTAGTGGAGTCCCTCAGGGGTCGGCACTGGGACCTGTACTATTCATTATATTCATCAATGACCTGGATGAGGGAATAGAGCGTGGTCAGCAAGTTTGCTGACCAAACAAAGCTGGGAGGGGTGGCTGACACACCAGAGGGCTGTGCTGCCATCCAGCAAGACTTAGACAGGCTGGAGAGTTGGGCGGAGAGTTTATTGAGTTTTAACAAGGGCAAGTGCAGGGTCTTGCATCTGGGGAAGAACAACCCCAGGTACCAGTATAGGCTGGGGACTGGACAGTTGTAGAGCAGCGTAAGTGAAAGAGACCTGGGGGTCCTGGTGGACAGTAGGATGACCATGAGCCAGCAATGTGCACTCGTGGCTAAGGCGGCCAATGGCATCCTGAGGTGTATTGGAAGGGGTGTGGTTAGTAGGTCACAGAATCACAGAATCACAGAATCACAAGGTTGGAAAAGACTTTTAAGATCATCAAGTCCAACCATTCACATCCTAAACTAAACCATATCCCTAAGTACTTCATCTACCCTTTTTTTAAACACATCCAGGGAAGGTGACTCGACCACCTCCCTGGGCAGCCTGTTCCAGGCAAACAAGAGAGGTCCTTCTCCCCATCTACTCTGCCCTGGTGATACCGCATCTGGAATATTGTGTCCAGTTGTTCTGGACCCCTCAGTTCAAGAAGGACATAGAACTCCTTGCAAGAGTCCCGCTCAGGGCCACCAAGATGATTAAGGGAGTGGAACACCTTCTTTATGAGGTGAGGCTGAGGGAGCTGGGCCTCTTTAGCTTGGAGGAGACTAAGAGGTGACCTTATTAATGTTTATAAATATGTAAAGGGGAGAAGCCAAGCTCTTATCAGTGATGAGCAGCGATAGAACAAGGGGCAATGGGTGCAACCTGAAGCATAGGCAGTTCCATGTAAATATAAAGAGGAACTTTCTCACTGTAAGGGTGACAGAGCACTGGAACAGGCTACCCAGAGAGGTTGTGGAGTCTCTTTCTCTGGAGAACTTCAAAACCCACCTGGATCCATTCCTGTGTGATTTAGCCTAGGTGATTCTGCTCTGGGACAAGGGGGTTACACTAGGCGACCTTTCGAGTTCCTTTCCAACTCCTAACATTCTATGGTTCTGTGATTCTGTTATTTTAGGTCAATTTTGATGGTCTACAGCTTTGTTTATGATGCATTTCTGTCCCATGATGGACATTTTTTCAGGGATTTGATGGTCTCTTGCAGCTTCCTGTGCTAGCAAAACCCCATTTTACTCAATATTCAGGTAAGCTGTCACCCAACCCTAAGGGAACACAAGTGCTGCTGCAGCTTTGAACTCCATCCAGATGAAGGGTATGGCTGAACTGAGACTTTGCTTGATGTTTCTGTGGTCACCACAGCTTGTAACACTGTCCAGTGCAGACCATGAAAACACACTTAAAACATCCTTTACAAGTATCATAGAATCATAGAATCATAGAATCATAGGGGTTGGAAGGGACCTCGAGAGATCATTGGGTCCAACCCCCCTGCCAAAGCAGGCTCCCTAGCTCATATTGCACAGATAGGCGTCCAGACGAGTCTTGAATATCTCCAGAGAAGGAGACTCCACCACCTCCCTGGGCAGCCTGTCCCAGGGCTCTGTCACCCTCACTGTGAAAAAGTTCTTCCGCATGTTGGTGCGGAACTTCCTGTGCTCCAGTTTACAGCCATTGCCCCTTGTCCTGTCCCCACAGATGACTGAAAAGGGGCTGGCCATGTCCCCCTGCATCCCATACTTAAGATATTTATAAACTTAAGATATTTATAATTTATTTCTTTCCTCCAGGCTGAACAGCCCCAGCTCACTCAGCCTTTCCTCATAGGGGAGATGCTCCAGGCCCTTAATCATCTTCGTAGCCTTTCTCTGGACTCTCTCCAGGAGATCCCTGTCCTTTTTATACCAGGGAGCCCAGAACTGGACACAATACTCCAGGTGGGGCCTGACCAGGGCAGAGTAGAGGGGAAGGATCACCTCCTTAGACCTGCTGGCCACACTCCTCCCAATGCATCCCAGGATCCCATTGGCCCTCTTAGCCACCAGGGCACACTGCTGGCTCATAGCCAACCTGTCATCAACCAGGACCCCCAGGTCCTTCTCCACAGAGCTCTTCTCCAGCAGTACCTTCTAAAATCAAAGAGAATATATATGAAGACATTTCCATGATGTTGGGGTTCTGGTCCTGCTGGGAGAGACAATATTTCAGTTGTGAAAGAAGCAGGAACCAGACAGGAGGGTTTTATTTTCCAGATCTTGTTCAATTCACTTCAAAACCCTCCTGAGTATACAATGAAATACTTCTAACTCCTAAGATGAAGGAAGCATAACTTTAATTATTGGTGAAATTTTACGAGGAAATTATGAATATTATTTCAAGCCAATATTAGAAATACTAAATTTTACAGAAAATCAAAAATAAATCTAGAAGTGGGAACTTCTCACGACTCTGAGTGACCAACCCAATCCTGAATAATGGTTGACTTGGGATGACAATACTTAAAAACCACTGCTTTTCATTTACATGCACTTAAAATAAACCTAACATAAAAAAACCCCCACAAACAAAACCCTCAAACAAAAAAACCAACCCAACAAAACAAAACAAAAACCTCTTAAAAGGCATCTAAAGTAAAAAGCTCAAACAAAATACACATAAATTAAAAAACCCAAAAAAACCCTAAATCTAAAGATTTAACCGTTATGCTTGTGAATACATATTTTCCATTTAAAATATAACTTTATATATGTAATATGTAGGATACCTTTTTAATGAGATTGCAGGGGGGTTTTTTAACTTCCTTAGTTTGCAAATCATCTGTGGCAATGATCACTTAATTTGATTTGGTTTCTTTAACAGTTAGGAATTTCAGAAGCATAACTTTCTGTTAAACGGGCCGTGTTAGCCAGGAAACTCTCTTTTTCCGTGGGTCTGATTCCTGCAAGAGAATCCCAGATACAAACAGCCCCAGCCCCTGCAGACACGTAATCAGGTTTACCCTTACAACATCAATGTGAAGCTACATATGTAAGTAAAATATGTGGATACGGGCCAGGGTGACATCGAGGGACATTTGCCAGGTCTTAATTGAGCAATAAGACAGGGTGTAGACTCTGATCCCATGCTTTGGT
Organism: Porphyrio hochstetteri; assembly: GCA_020800305.1. Taxonomy (NCBI): domain Eukaryota; kingdom Metazoa; phylum Chordata; class Aves; order Gruiformes; family Rallidae; genus Porphyrio; species Porphyrio hochstetteri. Next base: position 111,447,303 of record CM036907.1, read on the forward strand.
ATGTTGCTAGGCAAAGGGCAACAGCTCTGCACTATCACTCAACGAGGTGTGCTGTCATTGCACAATAGCTCCGTATTGTATGCTGGGATGATTATAGAGTGCTATTTTCAGTGTATAGAAGATATTTTATTTATGTATATTTTATTCTGCTGACATGCAGAGGAAATAGCTGCTTGGTAAATGCCATGTAAGTGCATGGTCTATTTTTAGCCAGACAAAAATGTGAAAGGTGCTATCGTTTATTGAACACTATAGGTGTGCATGGTCTTACATACCAAGGTTGGATGAAAGACTTAAAAGAACAATGCCTTGTTCCTGCAATGAGTTGTGGGCATGCAGAATCCTACCGACACATGATGCCGAGGAGAGAGGCGTTCAGTGCCTTGCTGCCTCCAACACTGAAAGTATACCTGTAGCAAAAAATTCCCAATGCATGTTGTGAGGAAATCTGGGATATGTAAAAAGACAATACTGCTCCTTGGAAAACAATTTCTCATAGGAAGAAGCATGAAATTGTTTTTGGCTTCATAGTTATCTTGTTTGTTTTGCTAATCCTCAGAAAGATTAATAAAGGAATGATGAGACAACAGCAAACTGTAAGCACAGGAAGCGACTATTGCCTAAAGCATCTGGATATGATTATGTAAACACAATGTAATAAGAAAGCTGAGAGATTTAACTTTTGAAATCTCTTTTATTCCCTCCTAAAAAAACACCCTCTCAGAATATTTACCTTATTCCTGTGAGTTGTTAAAGCACTGCAATTTTCACTTCACGTTCCTTGTTATTATTGATCACTCTACCCTAGATTTGATCTTTTGTCCAAAATTTTCCCAGCATGTGTTCTGGTATCTGACCCTTTAATTTGAAAGAGAGAGGTAATTATAATTTGAAAGGGGTTTTTTTGTATCAAACTGCTATAGGTACTATTTTCCTCCTACCTGCTGGTAAATATAATCAATATTTTGAACATTTATTACATGGTATGGTTTCTTTGTCACTGAAACACTGACCTCTGCTTTAAGAGCAAGAAGTTGAACATTATTCACAGTGAGCCAGGCAAGCCACCCAAGCTGACAACTCACTAAAATTCCCAAGAGAGAAACATTTTAAGAATACTAATACATATTTATGTTAGCAGTTTTAATATTCATTCTACTAACTTTTAGTTTTTTCATCCCTTAGAAATTCCATTTTGTAAAGACTGCTAACTGTACAGATTTAATTTTTTAGCCCTTTTGTTCAAAGGAATTCAGTTTTATAAAAAAATCACCTTAATATGCATTTTATATAATACACATATACTATATATACACTACACTCATTTTGACCTGGGTTCTCTCTCCGTGGATCAGCATTACTGAGCTTGACCATATGAGGCTCCTCGGAGATTCTATAATGCTACTATCTGGCAAATGATGCAGACATATTTGATAATGTCTAAATTTTACCCTTTTCTCCAATCAAGTGATTCAGGTAAACAGTGGTAATAGGAAGAATTTTTCGTCTCTTAAAGCTGACTCACAAAACCCTACATGCTAAAGGAAGCAGTCGAGAGCAATCCAACAGGAACCCATTGTCACCCTGGAGCATGTAGTCACTGGAGCTAGGAGTACAAAAGGCATCTCTGCGTATCTCAGCAAGCCTTACATCTCTCAGGCCTCACTTCAGACAAGTTCTTAGACAGCCATAGAAGTGGTATTATTCATTAGCAATCCACTGGTCTGGATGCATGCTTGGGAAGTGGGGGCCTTCATTCGGTCTGAACACATGCAGATCCAAAGGCTCTGTAGGTCAGGACACTGCCATGCCCAGGTCATACACAGCACAGGCTCATCCTCAACTTTCTCTTGAAGCCAAACCACTGGGAAAACACAAATGCAAGAGACATTAAGAAAGATGCAGAAGAAGACCAAGGGTGCAGTAACTTGAGCACTTCATTAAAGCAAGAGAAATACACACCTATTCTGTCATTTTATACCCATCTAATAATGTAGAATGACTGGAGAGTTCAGAAGCGAGGAGGAACAGGTTTCTGTCTAGGACTTCTATAGCACCCCCTGTAATGCATAAAAAAGTCCTGCTTAGCCTTAGTAGCTCTTGGCAGAACACGGTCATTGCAGTGGCCTCTTCAGTAACTCTATGAAGCATATTGAAAGGAGAATATTTTGACGGTAGGAGGCTAATGATTGGGCCAAGTAGGTTTGTTTCATAAAGCCACCAAAACCATTTCTCTGGTGCTAGGAAAAAATCCCACAAAACTCTCTTTTCCTCTAGGTTTTGTTGTTTAAGCACAAGGCTGAAAGAACCTACCAATGACACAAGGACAAACATATAGTCCATTGTCCTTTTTCTTTTTTTTTCCCCCAAACACTATTTTAGCTGAATTTTCCCAAAAGGAAACACATAAAAAGAAGTTGAGACAGATGTCTGGCAGGGGTATTTTCAATTCACTTGGTCAGAGTCTGATAAGGTTATAAACAACAAAACACACGTTCCTCTTGACTAACACAGTCAGTCAACCATAAAAACAGTCAGTCAACTAACTGCTCGCAACTGTAATAAGGAACTACTGAATGCCAAACTATTACAGTTTTGCCCATAATATTGTTATAATGGATAATTACAGGTATCAAGATGGGCAGCTGTTTCTATGAATTAATATTGTCTTTTCATTTTTTCATTTAGATAAGACAACAAAAATGTTAAAAATGAGTAGTCATTCATTATATAAAGCAGCAGCTGAGCGGTAGGTGGAGGAATAGTTGTTTGTTCCTACTCCTAAGCAAACACACATACAGTTTCATTTTTTAAGTTCATTTTATTTTGATGGCAGAAGAAGTGATCTTTAATGACACAGAGTTTTGACTGGTAAATCTTCTTTGCAGTTTTTCCTGTTTAATCTCTGAAAGCTGATGTAGCTCATTCCAATTGCCCACAGCATCAGCTTTATTCTCTTGAAAGAACTTGCTCTCTTTTTAGTTTTCCCTTAATGTTTTGAGCCCTTATGAGAAATGGTAATAATCTTAAGGTGTTGGCAGGAGCCATAAAATTCACCAAAAATAGAGCTCATGTCTAACCAAGTATCCCATTATCAAGACCACCCAAGAGATCCAGGTTTGTCACAGACACAAGTATATTCATAGAATCATAGAATCACAGAATCATATTCCCTTATATGATTTTCTAGGATTAGAAAGGAAAGGAATTTGGTTGATTAATCAAATTAGAAAATGGTTACGAAGGCAATTCTACCTAAAGAACACGGCCTTTTAGTTGTTTTGTAGCTAATGCATTCAGGTCTAGTTGTTTATTACAGCCAGTCCTTTTATCAGGTTTGATTTCATGCAGCCATCCTGATGCTGGGTCCCACACCTTGTATTGAAGAACTTTCCTTGACAATTTGTGACCAGCTTTTGCCCAAACGACTCTATCTCTGCATGCTGGCACTGGATCCTATGCAAGATGGAAACACTGCAGGAGCTTCAAGATGCTGCTGCACCTCTCAGTTATAAACTTTCCCCCTGACCATGGCTTTGTGAGCCAAAGCTTTGATTGCTGCAACATACTGCTTGGGCTGTTACCCCGCAATGGGACGGGGAGGGCAAAGCATTCCCTGGAACTGGTCCAGGGATGACTGGCCTATCCTGCAACAAGAGCCCAAATATCAGGTGTGAATGTCGTCTTCATTGTTTGTTTCTCTGAAAGCCCAGAAAGTTCTGGAAACTCTGAAGCATTTTGTTTCAGCACAGGTTGGGAGTTGCCACTGTAGCACCTATTGAAAAAACAGTGGTTTGCATCACAACAGCACGATGAGACATAGTGATACTTGAGCTAAGTCACCGCCACTTCCCAGCTCAGTTCAGGGTGATGACTAGTCCCAGAGTAGCTGGCATCCTGCTATAGGAAAGATCACTTCTTTCACTGTCTCGTACAGTAGTGATTATAATCTGCCAGATCAATCTTTCCTTTCCTGGAGCTGAAATCTCTCTGACTGACAGAAGATCATATTTGGAGGCTCCACAGTTCTGAAATTGGGTTATTCTGGAAATCTGCCACTGTCACAGCCTGGCAAAGTACAGGGATCAGAATTACACTTGGCTATGCAGTCAGTCTTGTGAACTGTTGCATCACCCACTGCTTCAGGATGTTACAAGCTTTTGAGTTTAATGGACAGCTCTTTCCTTTAGTCTTAGGATCATTTCCATTAGTTTCCACATACCAAAAATGGAAAAAAAAAATACACTTCTCAAGTCCATTGCACTTTGAAAATTTCTCTCTTCAATATTTCTCTGCCCATCTTAGCTGAGGTATCCCAGAAAATAAATAATGGGAAATGCCTGTAAGTAGCAGGCTGGGGACCCACATCAAAAAATTAGGTGAAAACAGTCATTAATTCATGCCTTGTGAGACAGAAATTAAATGACTTTATGTTAATTTCCTCCCCACACCTCCACCCTTTTCTAAGGTTAACAGAAAGGATTCCTGTTGTACACAAGTTATTGTAAGATCTTGAACAACTTTCAGATCTAACGTGTATAAATAACCCCACCTGTTGCAGTATCATATATATGATATCATTAAAATAGATGCAAGCAAAAAATAGTAGTATAGTACATTTCAATCTAAAAATGATTCTAGGAACAAAGCAGAGATATGAGACATGGCTCTTCCTATGTCAAAAAGATAAAAGGGATTCTCCAGTCTGAGGTGGATTTTCCACTGTCGAAACCCTATTATAAACTCATCAACATTTTTGAAGTTACTGAAAATTGAAAAAAAACCCCATGTATTTCCTTGGCCAGCTGTTGAAGTTCCCAGAAAATGTTGTGTTGCTGTGCCTAGTAGGGTTTGTCAAAGTGGTGCCAAGGATGTCCCAAAGTTGTCTCAGCTTCACAAATTCATAGGTCCCCTTTTACTGTTGCACCTGAAACAACCATGGGCCTTCAGGAGTTAATGAAGAGCTTTCCCCCCATTTTTCAATAGAGAACTGAGACACACACTGAGAAAACTCAAAGGCATTTTGTGATATTGTAGGCACAAGACACAAGAAGAAAGAGTACCTGCTCCAAACTGCAAGCTGATCCAAACTATACTCCTTTGCATGGTGGAACAGCTGTATTTCAAATATGAAAGAGAACGATACCAAGCTTCCTGCAAATTATTCCCCCCAAAAAGCACTGTGGTGTGAAGGTGGTTATTTTTACAATGATATTTTGGCTTCTTTGGTGGCCATATCACTTTTTTCAGCACCTAGAAATCCTCCACTTATGACGGTGTCTGAATGAAATGTTGTTACTGACGTAACAATTATCTCCTCACCCTGTAGCTTTCAAGTTATGACTTAATGTTGAGAAAACTGTGGGCTAAGTGAGTGAAATAAGCTCAGTACCTTCAAAGGATGTGGTTAGAATAGTTTGTAGGGGTGGGAAGAGAGATTTCCTTTGCAGTTGGTAGAGCAGCAACAACAGAGTGACTTTTCAATTGCTTCTGTATTGCAGCTCAGGGCTTTTAGCCCCTGTCTGCTGCACCCACACACGATCTGGTGCAGTCACTTAAAAAGCATATAGCAACCTCTCAGCTCAAGGAGGCCTTTCAAAGCAAGCTTCAGTCACCCAGAGGGCCAGCAATCTGTAGAGGCTGCTTTTTCTGTCCCTGAGACAGAGTATCACACTGGCTCTGGTGCACTGGGACCACCCTATGCCCATGGTGCAGAAATAGGATTTGCTTTTCATTAGTTCTGTTACTATAAAAAAATTCCTGTAGGATATTCTGTAGCTAGAGCACTGAATCATTTCTGAAACTTCCTATTCAAATATTTGTTTTATATGGCAATGGTATTAGTAATGTGCAAGTTTTATGCACTGCTATTTCCTCCCACACCCATTGAAAACTAACAAGAGCCAGCCTGTCAAAATAAGCATGTGAATTATAGATCAGCTATAACATGCTTCAAATAGCCAGTGTTCCAGCCTAGGTGATACCATATAACTCTGCTTTCCCTGTGCTTGTAAAATTGCACAGGTTATGATTCGCCAAAAAAAAAGCCTACAAACCAAAGTCTGCATTGATCTCATTTCATTGGAGATATTTAAATCAGATACTTAAGAATGGAGAATTTTCTCCTGTGGTTGATGGAAAGCGACAGAAAGATTCCTTTTGGCTCACCTAGGATTTAACTTGTCCTTCAGGAGGTCCACTGCTAGCTACTGGCAGAACCCAAGCTGACTGATTTCAACTTCAGTGCCTCAGCTCCATACTTCATTTTCAAGAACAAAAGATGCTGAGGCTGCCCCTGAAGCTCCAATAAGCTTGTAGGGAAGCTGAGCTCTCTGTTTCCAGACCAACCCCTTTTCATGGACTGCATCCATACGTTGCCTTGGAGGTTGGCTCTGGCATTACCCTGCAGTGCCAGCTGCTCCCAATTCCGAACACCTAGTACATATATTGTCCTGTGGGCTATGCTCAAAATGATCAGGAAATGGGAGTAAGTAATATGTCTGCAATGTTTGCTCATGTGGGGTAATAAAAATGAAAGCTGACTCTGAGGAGCTGCAGAGGGGCCTTATGCTACTGAATGACTGGGTAATAAAATGGCAGAGGAAATCCAGTGTTGATAAATGCAAAGCAGTTCACAAGGGGAGAAAAATAACCTTAACTGTATAATCCAGCAATGAGCTCTGATCTGGTCCTAATCACTGAGGGGACACAGAAATCTTGGAGTCATGAATACAGCCATAGTACAGCCCCATACAGACTGTCACAGTCAGCATAGCAATTATTAGTGGTCAGAAAAGCAAGTCAGTATCAACAACTATTAGAAAGAAATACAGAACAAACCAGAAGCCAACAGTGTGTCACTATAAATCTGCTGCTGTATCCTGAATATTGAGTGGGATTCTGGTTTCCTATCCCAGAGGGTATACCAGAACCAGAAAAGGAACAGTGAAATGAGATCTTTTATAAAAGGAATTATTAAATAGATTGAGATTCTTCATCTGGGAAAAGAGATGGGATATAATACCGGGTCTATAAAATCATGAATGGCAGAGAGAAACTAAGTACAGAATTACTGTTTGCTGTCTCCTCTAACACAGTAAAGAGGGGGTTTCAAATGAAATTAGAAGGCTTGAATGACACAAGTTCAAACAAAGAGTTACTTTTTCATATATACAATTAAGTTACGGAATGCCTGGCCACAGGATGCTGCGGTTGCTAAGAGCACATGAGGGTTAGAAAGCAAATCAGAAGAATTCACTGAAGAAAAATCCGCTGATGGATATCAAATAGAAAGGCACTGCTGCTGGTTCAGCAAGCAAATGGGCTGCAGATCACTGGGAGAGGGGCCTGAGAGATTGCTGTGAGGGTGTGTCATTACATGCTTGCACTGTTCTTGCCTTTTCCCACAGACATTTGCTGTTGTCCTGTGTCAAAGAGACAACGCTGTATCACATGGACCACGGGTCTGGCTTTGTATGGTCATTGTTATGTTTTTTAGTGTACCTACAAAACTCCTATGCTTAAAGATGAAAAAACATCATTCTAAGTAAGATCATACACCTTTTTGTCTGGCTGATGTCATCACCTAAGCAAATAGAGGGTAAAAAAATGCTTGTGGAAATCCAAACAGGAAGCACTTGGCAAGCAAAGAGGCACAGGCTGGTGCCTGCAGAGCTGCTACTCTTCATGCTCCATGGGACCTGAAAGAGGCCTCTGCTACCTGCAGCTAGAGCACAGAGGCAGAAGGACAATGAAGTGATCTGATTCTTTTTTCTTGGTTGGTTTGTTTGGTTGATTTTTTTCTCCAGATTATGGCAGGTCTGATGTTTATTGTTTCCAAGCCAGGACACACCTGGGCAGTAGCAGCACAATGCTGAGACAGAACTATGACAGACAGTAACTTTCCCTGGCTAATATGTTCTGATGAAACCCAGGCCAGCACTCAGGGAAAACTCTCTGGTTTTAGTGCTCTCGCAGACTTCAGTCTTCAGTGCCAGCAGTGTGGTAACACTCACAGTATAGCATGAAGCAAGGCTTTGTTCCAAACAACCCAGAATTGGCTCATCTAACCAGCCCTACCTCTGGGTGTAGGGTGACCTTCCTGATTAGCCTTTTAAAAGCCTTTCACTATATATGGCACTTTCAGTCTTGGCAAGATGAATCTGAAAGGAGAGCAAAGGGATGTCTCATGATGCAAGTACTAAAGCATTCTTGGATTTTCAAGAAAAAATACACAAAACAACTTCCTGACTCAAAAAGAGCTGCATCTGGCATGGGAAACTTGTACATTAGATCTCATCCTGACAAGGAAGTATTAATCACAAAATTTAGAGTTTGCTTAGGTGGAAATGATAATGTCTTGGGTTTATGTTTTATGTGCTTTAAAAATGCATTTTACATGTTTTACATGTAGGCAGGATAATGTCCTAACCGGTATAATTTATATCTATTGACTTAAAAGATCCTGTTCCACAAAGCTAAAAGAAAAAAAAATAAGAGATGTATCAGCAAGCCTGGGTGATAAAATTTCAACTGATAAAATGTGAATAGTAATTTAAAGCAAGTCAGAAAAATTTAATTAGGTCTTCAAAACTTCACAATCAAGAAAGACGCACACACTGGCTGAAACCAGCATCCTTCTGAGGAAGGACTGGAAGAAAGTTAATATTTTGCCAATACTTCTGCAGACAAAATAGGGCAACCAGGTAATTATAGGCCTGTCAGTTTGACGTCTGTTCCAGGCAGAGTGATGGAGTTGTTGATAAGAAAGTCAATTAATAAAGTAGTAAAACAGTGCAATTTAATTAACGGCAATCAACACAGATTAATGGAAGAAAGATCTTATCAAATTAATGTGCTATTTTTATAAGACTACAAATTTGGTGGATAAAAGCAATTGTGGTTATATTGTATACATGGACTTTGGATACATTTGCCATATAGTATCACAAGAGATTCTGACAGATATCAGATCTAATATGATGAACACCCCTGGCCAAGCAACTTGTCTTAAAGCTGGCAAGCACAAGTTCTGACAGCCTAATGTAACGCAGGGCTATCAGAGAATGGGTTCTGCAGGGACTGCTTATTAGCCTCGGGCTTATTAATAATGCCATTGGCAATGCAGGAGTTAGCAGTGCCATTGCTAATAATATTTTTTAATGAAACAAAATTTGGAAGTGGCAATGCCGTGTCAGCATTGCTTGAGGAGGAGGTGCAAAAGAAATAACAGGGGTTTCACATGTAACCCATCGTGAAGGATCTGTTTAAGAACAAACATCTCAGGCTTTACTCACATAAAGGTTCTTCTTTGGGAAGCTGAGACTGAAAAATGAACTGTGGGTCCTGGCAGACAACCGGCTAAGGCCCAGAGCTGCCTGAAATTGTGTTGCCAGAAGGGTCAACACAATCTTTTTCTGTGCATGGAGGATAGCATCAAAGGGCTAAAGAGGTTGTATTACTTGGGCATTTAGCTTTGGTAAAAACTATTGGAATAATGTCAGACCTGATGTCAGCAGCTCAAGAAGGACGTTGGCAAATTAGAGGTAGTTCAGAGAAGAACCACAAGAATATGAATGAAATTAAAAAAAAGGCTGTAAAGGGGAGTGACTCCACAGGGTAAAGTCTCTTTAGATTTAGTGTAAAGCTAAGGAATAACTTGATTATGGTTTGTAAGTGCTTTCATGTGGAACAGACACTGTCTAATTGTGGAGTTTTCACTCTGGTAGAAAATTATCCAAGGAAATCTAATGGAAAGCTGAAGATTCATAATTTCAGTTATGTTAAGGATAGGGAACTACCACAACCATTTACTATTTGCTGTGATAGAGCAGGATGTATTTTTTGTCTAGTCCTTCACAAGGCCTGTTTTTGTTCAACAGGAATCAATTCCATGTAAGTTAAGAGTCAGAAATAGTCATAAGATGGTTTATGCCCTTAACATCCGTGAATGCAACTGTGCAAACTCTATCAGCACACATTTTTAAGTAAATAAATTAAAGATGTTTCTGAGTGAAGAATGGGATTCAAATTCAGCTAATGGGAGTTTCTTGTGTACATCATGAGGTGCTCTGTGAATGATGGGGATGGTGTTTCTTTCTAGGTCTGCTTTGGAAATCTACTTAGATTTCAGTGCTACTCAGAACTGGCCACACAAGACTGCAATGAGGTTTTGGAAAACAACTAGAAGCACATTCAGTTGTCATGTTTCCTTCTCACAATTACCTCCAGCAGTGTGGTACTGATGGGTGCCACTAGCCTGCAAAAGCTGCCAAGAGGGATCTGGTTCAGGAAAATAACTTTGCAAGGTAACTTTTTCCTAAAGTGAAAAATGGACATTATATCTCCCTAAAAGAAAAGAGATCTTAATGGCAACTGGCTTGGGTGAGTTCAATCCCAAAAGGCTTGAAATAACTACTCCTAATATTTCATAGCTCCTTTGGCATGTAAGGGTTTCCCTGGAATGTGCAAACATAGCACTTCTCTTCCCTATCTTACACCCGTGGGTGTATTCTACTCACCTGGCCCAATACAAAAGAAATGATCCCACCCTTTTTCTTCTCTTAGCAATACTAGCGTAACTTAAAGTGCCGAAGATGGAAAAGACATGCCACTTACATCTGACCAGTGAGGGAATGCTTTTCCTCAGGTAATTTCATAAAGCTAAAAGAGGAGGCCATTCAGAAGACAATTTCACCACTTAAGATTTATTTCAATTAATGGGGGATACCACTGATGTGGATATACATAACACAACCACTTTTTAGCTTCTGGGAATAGTGCCATCTTCAAATAATGAGAGCTAGCAGTAACAGAGAAGTGTAAGGTCTGACTGGGGTAACCAACAGCCCACAGTCTTGACAGTCTGATTTGGAGGGCAGTGTTGTGATTTAGAAGGTTAACTTGCTTTTGCTCGTGCTATCAGAGACCAATCAGCAGAACACCTGACATACAGATGAAGATTTCATAGCCACAGCTCAAACTTGGGTATATAATACAATCACTTAGAAAAAGCTGTTTCTGGGATCCAGAACCAGATTACTGATTCTTGAGCCAAGGACTCCTTTGCCTCCTAGGCACTGCACTATCCTATATGCAGAGATTTGTCCTGCAGACAACTAAGATATTTTTTAGGTCCCATATGAATAAATATATGAAGACAAACCTCACAACACTTCAGCTAGAAGCTTTTTTTCTTTACAATTTCTGTACAATATAACATGAAGGCAGCTTGCAGAAATGTTGGACCTGCTTCTCTGTACCTCATTTAACTGGCTTCTGTACATAAATTACTTGGTGGAGTGTTGTTTTGCTTTTTTTTTTTTTTATTGCACTGTAGTCAGTTGTAAATCTTGCACTGAGTTATTCAATAGCACCTTTTTTTTTATTGTTTGAATGAAGAATGAAGCCTAAGGCTTGATTCTGACTACAGATATGGTACATGGGTATTTATCCTGACATACTTTGTTAGATTCATACTGCTCACACATGTAAGCCCCCCACAAGCAGTTCATGCAAATGGGTATATTTCTTGTCAAGTTACCTCTTGACAGTAGCTCATTTAATAAAAAAATAGACTCAAAATTCAGACTCACACCTCTTTGTTAAAGAACAGATTCTTGTCTCCATGTATTCGGGTTGCCTTTTTTTAACGCATGGAAAAAAAGATTGTCCATTTATTGTCCCATGATTTATCATTTTGTTTAGCCTTCTATACTGAAGCTCTAGTGTAAATTATTTCAAAAAATAGCAAAAGATATCCAAGTTGGCATGGGGATCCAGCCTCGACAACTGCTACTTGCAAGCATATTTTGAGCTACACACTTGGATTAATTTTTCTGGAATGAGACGGTCTTCTCAATATGACAGTTCTCAACACTTAATAGTTGTTTAATGTTCCCAGTAGGCTCAGCCCTGCACTTTGTAAATCAGCAAAAAAATAAAATTAAGTTCTTTATTTTACCACTTCAAAAATGATTATCCTTTTTGTTCTGACTTGTGTTTGTATGCTGATAATACATTTTCTGTAAAGGGACAAGGAGCAGACTGACCTCGAAAAGGAAGTCTTTTTTATGTAGAGCTGTCTTTGATCACTCACAAGACTTGTGCTCTGATCTAGGCTCATTGACATCAATGGAAGAAAGGCTGCTATTTGCTTGAGGGGGGAGGGTTGGCTCCTGTCCACCCTGAGTCCATATACACTAAAGCAGATGAGAAGAGATAAAACATTAGAAGTCAGAGTTACAGAAAAGATACTTTTCTTTGGACAAGGTTAGATTTACAACATGCGTTTCACTTGGTATTTTTTTCTTAGTCCCTGACATAGGAAACTCCAATTTTTACATCTATTGTTGCTGTTTAACAGCAGATAAACCTTGGATACAGAAAAGGGGAGAGTTTGGTAGATACTTTCCATAGCATGTAAATGGAAGCCTCCTCCACACACTCTCTTAGGATGCTGAAGAAGAGGAAAAGGGAAAAGAAGGTTCCAGGGAGACTGTCCCCACAGCTGCATTTCCCCCAGGATGAGCCACACCAGGGAGGGAACTCAGCACTATAGTAATGGACACACTGATCAAAGAAGTGGGTAATTGCAGAGTCTGTTTTAAAGATAAAGAAACTTCGAGGATTGTCTCCCTTGGTGACAGTTTCCAGACAAGGTAGATCAACACAATGAAGTCCAGAGATGAAAAGTCAGTCCTAAAAGGAATCCTCCCCACCTCACTTGGAGGAAAGAAGGCAACCTTCACTCTGACATGTTCAGTATCCTCAGAAAGGTCATAGGGAGATCATGCTAGTTTTGTCGTATGCCATTCAGTGGGCTGCTGCTTTGGTACTACTGGCTCGCTAACTTTTTTATATTACATACGCAGAAAATTTCTCTAATTCAACTAAACGAGAAAATATAATGAAACAATATGTGCAACTACCAGCACAGTTTATTTCAAACAAGAGTCTCTAAGTGCTGTGACATTTAGGCTTGGACCAGCTAATGGCATCCCTTTAGCCCAGACATTCTGGACGATGTGTCAAGCATTTCTTTCTCTTTTGGTTAATGCTTAAGCACCACAGCTATGCAAGACAGGCAGCAGTTAGACAAAACCTTACTTCTGACTTGGACTTCAGACTTCGATCTGACTTTTTAGGACCTGAGTCCTTTCCATATCTTACATGTTATACGCTGACCCTGATCTACAATTTCCACTGATTGATATAGAAGTGGTGGGCTGATCCTGCATGGACACAGATGCCCACCAAAGCTGCTCTGTCACTCCCATCCTCAGCTGGACAGGGAAGAGAAGGCATAATAGAACACTCATGGGTTGAGATAAGGACAGGGAGATATCACTCAGCAATTACCATCACCAACAAAACTGACTTAACTTAGAAAAAAATTAATCTAGTTTATTACCCAAGCAAGACAGAGTAATGAGAAATAAAACAAAATGTTAAAACAACTCCCCTGCCCCTTCTTCCTGGGCTCAATTCCTCCCTCCTCCCCACCAGCAGCAGTTCATCACATGTTGTCTCTCCTGCTCCTACCTCCTCAGGGGAAGACTCCTCACACTCTGACCTGCTTCAGCATGGGGTTCCTCCCATGGGAGACCGTTGTCCACCAAACTCTCCAATGTGAATCCTTCCCATGGGCTGCAGTTCTTCACCAACTGCTCCAGGGTGGGTCCCGTCCACAGGGTGCAGACCTGCAGGACCATATAGCTCCAGCGTGGGTCCCCCATGAGGTCACAAGTTCTCCCCCAGCAATCCGGCTCCAGTTTGAGCTCCTCTCTCCACAAGACCACAAGTCCCTGCTCTAGCCTGGGCTTCCCACAGGGTCACAGTCTCATTCATCTGTCTCTATCTGCTCTGGTGTGGCGTCCTCCATGAGCTGCAGATGGAATCTCTGCTCCACCATCATCCTCCATGGGCTGCAGGGTTGCTGCCTGCTTCATCATGGTCTTCTCCATGGGCTGCAGGGGAATCTCTCCTCCAGTACCTGGAGCACCTCCTCCTCCTTCTTCACTGACCTTGGGGTCTGTAGAGTTTCTTACATCTTCTTACTCCTTTCTGGCTGCAAAAGCTCCTTCCCCCCCCCCCCCCCCCAACTCTTTTATCCTAGAGACACTGCCACTGTTGCTGATGGGCTTGGCCCTGGCCAACAGCAGATCTGTCTTGGAGCCAGCTGGTATTGGCTCTGTCACACCTAGAGGAAGCTTCTAGCATCATCTCATAGAAGGCAGCCCTGTAGCCCACTGCTACCAACACCTTGCCACACAAAGCCAAAATACTAGACTTAGACTGATAACAAAAGGCAAGGGATTATGCATACCTAACGTCTGTAAGATATATAATGATTTGCTTATTTAGAGCTTATTCCTTTAACATTGGAATAAAATGACAATATAGTCATAGAATTATCTGAAAGCAGAAGCAATGTTTGCAAAGTGTTAGGTTTGGGGAAAGATGGCCTAGATAAGGTAAGCAAAATTATTAAAATATAATGGAAGAACAAAATTAATCAAATATCTATCCATGGATAGATAAGTGTGTAATTCCCACTACATGTATCCTTTCCTGCCTTTTAGTGTAGAATTAAATCCAAAACCCAAAATTTATAATGTCTTCCTTCCAAACTTGAATATTTACGGCAAGTGTATTTCACTCCACCTTGAATCATTTCCTCAGATTCTACCAGGAGTTTCCAACTAGAGGCTTAGAATGAACTAGGTTTTTCACCCTTTTCTCCTTTCACTCCTTTCTCCTGTTGGGCTCGGAGGCTCTGGGTAGCTTTTCCAGAGTTGCTAGGGACTGTGGCTCCAGCTGATGCTGGGTAACTAGGAAAGTTAAACAGAAAACACTGGTCTAGAGAACAAAGGTTGATGCAAGAGCCTAGGTCTCTCGTGCTTTGTCATAGTCAGGAGAAGTATGCAGGGGGAAAGGAAGGGAGAAATTGTGTAAAAAGCCATCTACTAAGAAAAGAATGTTTGATTTGGATCACAGGATGTGAGACTGGAGAATGTATTGCATAACTTTATGGCTTGTCCTTATTTGCAATGATTCAGTATCCGGCACTGCTCATCCCATTTCTAAAAATGGTATTGAAAAGTTACAGAGTATTCAGAGGTGATGGGAATAACCAGGGAATGGCAGGAAAACACCTTCTCATTTTCTAGCAGGTCAGGTAGCAGATAAAGACGGGTCTGCAGATCATCCTATAGGTCCTTGCAGATCACTGGTTCTGTGTCCTTCCCCACTACCAAAGGGGCATTCACCAGGCCAGATCTCCACTGTTGCCAGACACTCACCTTCTCCATGCCAAACTAAAGATCACACAATCTTTTTTCAATGGTAACTACTTTATAACTGCACGTATAGGGCACGTACATCTACTGGTGCAGAGGAGAAGAGATGAGGCAGGTGCAATGCTGTGGACAAGAGCTACCCCTCATCACAGCCATTTCTGAAGACTCCCCTGCCAAGACTAGCCCCTGATGGAGGAATCTCTTCAGCCTCTTTGGAGCCCTGTTTAGAGGCATTTCTCTCTACCCCAAAGCAGGCTCCTCCAGGACTGACTCCTGTATCAGGGTTATTTCATAATTAGAATGTTCATTTCTCCCTACCCCCTGGAAACAAGCCTCATCCAAACCCACAGGTCCTCATCCCAAAATGCTTTTCTCGCTTCTGACCCTCGCCTCTGCTGATGTGGAAAAAGGAGAGCCAAGGCATCACCCTGCAAAGGTTGCAGCTCTGGGACCAAGCCCTTT
This sequence comes from Porphyrio hochstetteri, assembly GCA_020800305.1. Taxonomy (NCBI): domain Eukaryota; kingdom Metazoa; phylum Chordata; class Aves; order Gruiformes; family Rallidae; genus Porphyrio; species Porphyrio hochstetteri. The sequence continues at coordinate 111,463,064 of CM036907.1, forward strand.
TCACCCTGTCCTTTGCTTACTGCTGTTTTATCTCAGTTTCTTGATTGTTTTTTTGTTGGGAGGGTGTTTTTTGTGGGGGCGATGGTAGTAGCTTTTTGGTAGTCATTTTGGGGGGTTGGGGGGCAGTCGTTGTTTTAAAGGGATTCACAACAAAAATCCAGGCTTGTTAGGAGGTCAGGGAGCTGCTCATCAAACTTTAACATACATCCAAACTCACGTTATTTAAACAATAAAAGGGGAGCCGTTGAAGAAAACCTAGCAGACCGCAGTGGTGCTGGGCGGGGACATACCGACCTCATTCATGGCTTTCCGTGCAGGGTGAAAGGGTTTACGTTTTCCTTCTGCTTCACCCCCCACCCCCCATTTTAATTTTGGAATGGATTAAGACGAGCCTGGAATCGGGAGAACTCCTCCCACTCGACTGCACCGGGAAGCAACAGCTTCTGCTCCCGTCAGTGCGCGGAGACTCACGCTGCCCGGAAAAAAACCCGATTTCTTCATTGAGAAAAAAAGCCCGTCCGCTTTCAGCCCCGGCACATTTAACAGCGCACCCGGCGCCTCGTTCGGGGGCTTTTATTTCATTATTACCGTGATTATTATTGTTGTTATTATTTAGTAAATCATTATTATATTAACATTAATTAGTTAACATCTCACCCCCAACCGCAAAGGGCAATCCTCCGAGAGGCAGGACCTGCCGGAGTTCAGTCAGCGGGGGAGCCGCGATCAGCATCAAGGTGGTGCATACTGGTGCACACTGGTGCACATTGGTGCCGGGGGCCCCGGCTCGGCGGGCTGCCCCCAGAGCCCCCACCAGCACGGCTCGGCAGGGCTGCGGAAGGACGTCTCACCTTGTTTACCCTGAGCGCGGCTGGCGGCGGGAGGAGGCGGAGGGTGGCCGGGGCGGAGCGGGCGGCCGGGGCGGGGCGCGGTGGGGCCGGGCCGGGCCGGGCCGGGCCGGGGCGGGCGGCGGCGCCGGGGCAGTCAGCCTGCGCGCTGGGCACCGTGCGGGCGTGCGGCGGCCGGCAGCGAGGCACGGAGGCAGCCAGCGTCCCCGCCACGTAAGTAGCTATTAATACGCCGGGGGGAGACGATGCCTTGCTGAAGGGGAGCGGCGCGGCCATCCCTTTCCTGCCCCTTGTCCTACCCCAAGGAAAAGAAAAAAGAAAAAAAGGAAAAAAAAAAAAAAAGAAAGATTCCAACAAAACCTTCTCCCTGCGGTTTTTTTTTTTAAACTATTCCGATTTATTTCCTCACCCTCGGCCTTTCGCTACTGCCCCTCCAGCTCTACAGTAAGAAGTCAGCCCCTTCCTCGCCGTGCAGGTTTTTTCTTTTCTTTGTGCGCGAACTACGTTAAACCGCCGCGAAGGCAACGAGCCCTCAGACAGAAATCCCGCTGTGCGGCGGCAACGTGAAAGCGTTCCTCTCCCCTCTCCCGTGGTTGCACTTTTTGTTCTGTCGAGGCGGCCGCGACAACGACAGCACAGTCCTTTTCTCCGGCGCGGAGCGGTGCGCGCTGCCCCGCTGTTCCCCGTGCCTGCGCGGGTGCGCGGCCCCATCCTCCGGGGCTGCTCTGCCCAGCCTTTTGCCGCGCCGAGCGCCCTTTTGTCGGCCCGGGCGCTGCCCGCTCCAAGTTAAATGCTCCCTCGTTATTTCGCGGGGCATTTTCGGAGCGCCCCGGGCGCCAGCGGCGAGGCTCACGCGCCATCTACAGCCCGGCCGCGGCAGCGCGGCTCTGCCTCCCCGTAGGAGAGAGAAAGGACGATCCCCGCTGCGCGCAGCGCGTTACCTAACCTTTTGTTTTCGCCCGCGCTGCGCGCCCCGCGGGAGCGGCGGCCGCCCAGGCCCGGCCGCGCCGCTCCAGCGCCCCGCTCCGCCGCCGCCGCTCCCCCTGGCACCGGGCGCCGCTGCCCCGCCGCCGCGCTGTTCCGCGCCGCTCCGCGCCCGGCCGCCGGCGGAACAAAGGGCCGCGGGCTGAGCGCTCTCTCCCTGTGCCCAGGACGCGGCGCTGAGGCTGGTCGCCCGCCGCCGCCGCGCTCCCGCCCCCCCCGCCACACAAAGGCAGCCGCAGCTGGACGGGCGAGGGACCGCGCTCCACGCCAGGGCTCCGGTGCAGCGTCTCGGCTGGTCTTCTCCATACTCATGAACATACAAAGGTCAACCCCTATCACGATAGCACGGTATGGGAGACCGCGGAATAAAACCCAGGATTTTGAGGAGCTCTCGTCCATACGGTCCATCGAGCCAAGCCAGAGTTTTAGCCCGAATCTAGGCTCGCCGAGCCCGCCGGAGACCCCGAACTTGTCGCATTGCGTTTCTTGCATCGGGAAATACTTATTGTTGGAGCCTCTCGAGGGAGACCACGTTTTCCGAGCCGTACATCTGCACAGCGGCGAGGAGCTGGTTTGCAAGGTAATACCTCTGCTCCTTGTTCTCCCCTCGGGTTAGCCTGCTGTCGCGTGTTGGTTTCCTGTGTCTTGCAGGAGGGCCGAGCACGGTCGTGTAGCTCAATTATTAAATAGTTGAGAAACAAAAGGCAGGGAGACAGGATTAGAGGCGCATCCTGTAACTTTTCCCTCTCTCTAGACAATGGCCACGTTAGAGCGGTGGCCCGGAGCCAGTTCTGCCTCCTACCCGGGGGATATTGTTCTGGAAAGAGCCGTCCTTTAAGTAGGTCTTAACGTGAGTTCAGATCAGGAGAAAGCCTCGTCTTCCCCACTCTCACTTTTCAAAATGGAGTAGGGAATCCCCGGGTAATTTTAAGGTGTTGGGACCTGCTGGCTTCCTCTGTTATTCTTGTCCCTTGTTCTGCGAGTTGGGCTACGGAAGAGGATGGAGAAGCTGGGGTGTGGGGGGAGAGATTGGCATCAGCTTTCTCTTAGAAGTGATTTTTAAAAAAATTTAAAATATCCACATCGAATTAATCAGCCTGAGCTCCCTCACCGTGGAGGTTGTTTGCAAACAGCATCCTCCCCCATTGCACAGCTGAGCAAGAATAAAACCTGCACACCTACGGTTTTTAGAAGAGCAGACAAAATAGCTGTCCCACTCTTTGTAACCTGCCTGCTTTTCTCTGCCTCCTCCCAGTTTGCTCCCACTATTCGAAGGTGAGCTGTGGGAAAGAGAAAGCCACATGCGTGCACGGCTGTAGAGGGATATTTTTCTCTTTTTCAGGTTGAGAGAATATTTTCCTTTGTTCCTAAATTGTGACTCTCATTGTCTGTAGTGACCCAGACTTACGCCCAGCAAACCGAGGCAGTACCCAGTAGTAGTTTTTATAACTACGTAGCAAATTGCAACCTTGCAACGCACACTGCAGTGTTTGTATTGTTCCTAAAATATGGAATTGTGCCATTTGGCTATCTCGGGCAAATTTCTAGTGTCGAACTAACTGCAAAACAGATAAGTAGACACATTATAGCTTATTTGTATTCCAGAGATTAAGAAAGTGTTGCTGACTGTTTCATACTTTCTCATACTTGATTCATAAGAAGTTACGGGCTAGGCTGTACCAGGGAAGAGAAAATAATTGCTCCTGTTTGCTATTTGAAAGATTGGAGTTCAGAGGGCAATCTAAATATGCTTACTGATTGAGTTATAAAACCTGATCTGAGGCAACCCAGGACTTTGTGTGATTATGCAGGGGGAAAAAAGGGCCCGTGACTTTGCAAAGGACTAATATTGCATGCTGAACTGAATGCTTTGTTACTAAACTGAAACAGAACATGAGAATTTCTCGAATGAAAGCCCCGCTCAGTGCAGTAGTACAGAGCTGCACTCTAGGACATTGGCATCTTTTCATGAAATAAACAGATCCCACAAAGCTGCTGCTCTGCATGAAATTATAGGTGAACTTGCATAGTGAGTAGTAAAGCGGGGGCTATGCTCTTCTTTGTTTCCTGTTTGGTTTGCAGGATTAAGGCACTGTTTTCATAACAGTATGAACTGCGTTACTGCAGCTCACAGAGAGTAGACTTTATTTCTCCCCCCATACCCTTTAAGCTGTATGTTTTTGAGCCGATCCTGACATTTGAATAGTATCAGTTTTTCCATATGTGCGAGGAACTACTCCTAGCTGTGCTCCAAAAATATGATTGTAGCCTGAATTGCTAGTTGGTGAATACGCACTTGTCAGCCCTGAACTCATCTTAATTTAATGCGTGCTTTAAAATGCCTGCAGTATCATGACTACTATTTGTCAAGTAGCCTTCCGGCTGAGGGACCTGCTATCTGGTATCTTATTGAAGATGCTCTTAGAGATTGCTTGCAGAAACATTGGTTTGGATAACAGACACATACTGATGATTCTCAAGATTCATTTGGCTGCACCCACTGACTGTACAGATGCTGTTATTTGCTTCAAGGCTCTGTGGCATCCAAACAATGGTAACTTCTCACTTCCAATTCCCAGCAAGAACTAAATCAAACTGCAGCTTATTGGACATTTGCTGAATTGAGGCCAGGGATCTTAAAAACTGGGATACAAAGAAGCCCTTTATAAAAGGTATTCTAGACTGTAGCAGTATGATAGCTCTTCCCATCTCCCCCCTCTCAAGCATAGTAATAGTACGTATCCAGACCTACTTATTTAACATGACAACCACAAAATGTAACTAATTTAGAACAGTATAATCTGGTTAGGAGGGAATTCTGTAAAGGTTGGGTTTGGTTTTTTTTTTATATGGGGGTTTGAGCTACATGAATGCTCCTGCTTAAATTTTATTTTATAGCAGCCGCTTTGTAGAACAGCCATTCACATACAATGTAGTAGTTACGAGTTTTGAGATCCAAATGTCAGTGGATTCTTCTCTGGAATGAATTACACTCCAGGGATTTTAGAAACACCCCCACCTCACCCTGGTTCTGCTTCCCTGGTGCACTGTGTCACCAGAATGCCTCAGTGCTAATCTACCCCCTGTAAAACGTGCTGGATCTGCTTGACAGTCTGCCTTTAAGCTTGTTGGATTTTGCCTGTGCCAGAATACAGCAGCACAGGTACGGGGTGAGGAGAAAGAGGTTTGTTAGGAGGGGGTGTCCCAGTTTCTTGGGATTTGGGTTCCTTTCTGCAGGAGTTTGTTAGGATTGCATTCTGAAGCATAAAATGACTCAAGTTTTGAAGCCTCAGGTATATTTTTATTCAACCATATCACTCTCAGTTTTGAAAGCTTCAGAGAAGGCAGGGAAATTTGCTTCTTGGAGAGGATACAAATACCTGCTATTGGAATAGAAATGCTAAAGTGTGCACACACACACACACACAAAGAAAAACATTTGCAACTGTTTAAACCAGTTGGTTAGAGACCTATAGAGTTCTTTATTTTTATGTACAGTTAGAATGACATGTGACTACCTTAAATTCTTTTCACTAAAGCAACAAAACACCTAAGAGTAAGTTATATATTAATAGAATTTTTATGCTGGTGGAAACACTAATCCCTTGGTTTGTAATACCTCTGGAGCCAGTAGCATTAAAAATAAAAATCTCTTCTATCAGTACCTTGCTCGTATTCTGTTTTAGCACACTGACTTCTGTTATTCTCAATGAAGTCTTTCTTCTTGTAATGTGGGCATTTCTCAATTGATTCAGATACCAATTCATTCGTCATCACTAGATTATAGTAACTTTTTATATTTGGGTTTCCCAGCAGCCTTTTTAGTTCTTTCAGCTCATTCATAAGATCAGTGATAACATACTTACTACTAAAGGGACACTTTGCTTTTAATAGAGCACTTGATTGAAATGCAGCGAGTTCAGGGTGGTTTTGTCTTTGCCTTTTGAAGGGTGTTTGTCTACACTCCAACAGGCAGGGCTGTTTCCCCTGTTGTCCTTTCTGATTTTATAAACAGCCATTGTAAAGCTGAAACTTTGAAAGTGAAAGTGACTTTGCTGCTGACAGAGATGAAAGAAAGGCAGGAAGTAAATGTGAATAGAGCAAGATGATATTTTGAACCTGAAAATCTTTAATGCTCTAATGGGTTAATAAAATCAAGAGAGGCATGTGGATTGGAGTGGATTTAATATGACATCTTCTTCCAATACAAAGCCTACTGGCCATATTCTGTACGAGTTTGGATGGAAAACAGAAGATAAACACATTTCCTTCTAAGTACTGCTCCTGTATGTTGCTGTCTTCAGAGTTTAGTTCAGATTATGTTCTAAATTTGATCAGCTATTAGCTAATGAAACTATTCTTCCTGCAAGTTTTGAAGGCTAGCTCTTCCTGACAAGGTTACATGTATATTCTGTGTGGGGTTATGTAGTCTGTTTGGTCTTGTCCTCAGTGCCATGAGCTTGTGACATCCTGTTTACATTGGTGCAGCTTAAGCAGTAGCATAAATTGTTGTTAGAGATGGTTCTGTTAGCAGAATTAGATGTACCATAACTGCACTGTCCTTTGTGTTGCTAACCCTGGCTTTACTGTCATTGTTCCTGCAGGTGTTTGATATTGGCTGCTACCAGGAGTTATTAGCACCATGTTTTTGTCTGCCTGCGCATAAAAATATCAACCAAATTACCGAAATAATTCTTGGGGAGACAAAAGCATATGTGTTCTTTGAAAGGAGCTATGGGGACATGCATTCGTTTGTTCGTACCTGCAAGAAGCTTAAAGAAGAGGAGGCAGCCAAACTCTTCTATCAAATAGCTTCCGCTGTTGCACACTGCCATGATGGTGGACTGGTACTGCGAGATCTCAAGCTGCGAAAGTTTATTTTCAAGGATGAGGAAAGGTAAGAGTCTCCTTTACTTTGCAGGTTGGTGTGTCTGAGGTCAGATACTCAGAGTGGCAGGATGCTGTGCCCTTCATTGTCACTGTACTGTTCACTTGCGGTACACAAGGTGTTGCACTTCCTTTATTTTCCTCTACAACCGAATCACGGGAGATGGATGTGCCATTTTACCTTCTGGCTTAGGCTTTGGAGTAAAGTAAGTATGGCATGCCATTTGCATCTGTGCATGGCCTCTGCATTTCCACCTAAGGGAGCAGCACCCTCTCCCCTAAGGAGGGCACATCTCCTGGACGAAGGCTCTGCAGAGGTGTCTGTAGGAGCTCCGCTACTGTAAATGCAGCTGGTGTTAAGAGGGAAGGAGGAAAAGATCCATTATGTTAAAGAGGGACTGAAATGGCTCCTTTCATCGAGGGAGGCATGAAGGGGAACAGCCAAGTGGTCAGTGCTGGTGTGGATTGGAGAGAAGGGCTACCTACCAGTGCTTTGAAGGACTGCTTTGAGTACAGCTTCTTGCTTCCCATACTGGGAAGGATATGGAGATTGCTTCTGAGAGTATTATGTGGTCACTAATCATACTAAGACTAAAACCACCTTGCTGTGTGGGTGCCCATTTTTAGTATCAGACCTGCTGTGGTACTTGGGAAACTACCTTATTTATTTATTTATTTTCCTTTTTTTGTAATTGTACAATTGTATCTCCTACTTGCGCACTCTGGATAATTGGGCAGTAGACAGTTTGGGGAAGGAGTATGGGAAGACAATAAAAATAAAAAAGGCCTTGCTGTCTAGATATATTGTTGAAGCACAGTTTCCCATGCTGAGCCGGAGCTGTGCTGTTGTACCTGTGGAAACTTGGTATCTCTTTCCCTGTGGTTACCAGTTGTCATTATGTTACATCATGCATTCACTTGCAACTTCCACAGGAAGCAGTAGAGTCACTAACAGAGTCATTGCAGCCTTTTGTAGAGGGATTACATTGGAACATGCCCATTAGAGGGGAAAAAAAAGTTAACGAAGCAGGGACAGAGCCAGCCTTTGTGCTTCTTCATGTCTTGATAGAGGATGGGGAGGTGTTTTTCCCTTTTAGCTAGATCCTGTAGATTGTCTGGAAGCTTGTTCAGATGGTTGCAGAGTGAAATGGATGTTCTGGAGAGCTTTGTAAACATTACCAGTGCATATCTATTCTGTTTGGGGAAGGTATAAACAGTAGCTGAGGCATATAAATTTTCTACAGGCTCAGTAAGTACATGATCTGAGAATTAAAAAAAAAAAAATAAAATTACACAATACGAAGAGGTTCCTGGCCTTAAAATAAAAATGCCAACCATCTATCCTTTCTAAATATTCCCTACTTAAGTCTTATTACAAGCTGAATTTTGCAAAATAAACCTCCTTTTAATCTCCTTACAAACTGAAAAATAAAAGACATATTTTCACTTCTTAAGCCAGTTCAAGCAATTCTCTGCAAAGCAAAAAGATACTCCTTGTTTTTCTAATGCAGCCCCAATATGTTTACCCTTTCCCCCTTCAAATAAAAAAAGCATGAAATGAAACTAGCTTAATGTCTATGCAGTGAGAAATGCAGAGAAGTGAAAGTGCAGCTTACATCTACCAACTTTTACTCTCAGTTTAATAATTAAACACCATTATAGCACTTCTGATGCAGATAAGAAGGAAAGGTACCAAATAGTTGAGAGGGGAATTGTTTTCTGTTGTAGCTGATAACGTCCTAACGTTAAAGAGGGGTTTTTTTTTGTTGCTGTCGGATTTTTTTCTTCCCCTGGGGATATATGTAAACTTGTGGGGTTTTGTACAAAGGACAGGACTTGGTGAAGCTCTAGGGATTGCCATAACTTTCTGCTCTACATGAAGGCAGCAGGAGCTCAGGGCAGTGCAGCAGGAGCAGCCATGGGCCTGTGCTGAATACTTTTGAACTCCTACCCTGCTGCTTACTAGGAACTGAACGCAGCACGAGGCACAGGGCCAAATCCTTTAGCCACCCAAGAAGAGTGGTGCGTACTATAATAGCAGTGTTTGCTTTTATGAATGTTTTTAATGTAACCGTAGCCTGCAAAATCACACAGTTACTCAGTTTTGAGCAGTGTCTTCTAATTATACAATAATTCACTTCAAAGGTCAAATAAGACTTGCTGGTTATTTTTAAGATAATCTTAATGTGGTTTTCTTCTGGATGTTATGTTGATTTGTAAGTAGAGAGGTATTGTAATCCTTCGTCTGCTAAATAAACAGAAACGAAATAGTGTGAGATAGAAATAGAACCAGTGACTGTCTTTTTTCACATGCTCTGATAATCAGACTGTAATCAGTCATCACTTTCAATCTGCTACTATATTTAGGCTGGAAGATCTTCCCAGTCCTTCTGGGCTCACAGAGGTGTTTGTGGGTTCTTTGCAGCCCTCCAAACTCATATTTTCCTGAGGGTGCTGGTGGAGATGCCTGAGTGCTGAGTGACCTGCCTTTCAGGAGCTGCTCTCAGCAGCTGTGGCTGGGAGGATGGGTGCTGCATGTTTTATTGCTCCTTGATGCCAGTAATGAACCAAGGAGGAATAAAAGATATGAAAATGATGTTTTGAGAAATATGTCTGAGAGCTGTTGCTGCGTGTCACCTCTTCTTCAGTGGAGCTCTTTCTCGGTAGTTCTCTTCCAAACTATTTCTTCAAGTCTGTTTTGCTGCAGTTCACCTTTAGTACCTCCTGCTTTGAAACTTTCTCTTCTTGAAGACTCTCACAGCTTTTATTTTGGTAGAAGAAAAGATGTGAAATCCAGCAAGCAGAGAACACATGAATGGAAAACTCGAGGCTTTTATTTTATTTTTTTTTTAGCAAGACACTTGTCTGCTCTTAGCTGAGAGCTGCCAGACTGGAGGAGCCGGAGAGAATGTGAAGGATATATGGAAGCAGTTCCATTCATTTAAAAAAGAAAATCAATTAAAGCATTTCTTAGTGCATACTACTCCCATTGATCCTAATGATGTCTCAGTAGGTCGATACGAAATCAGAGCTCTTGCGTTTTGCAGATGTTTAAACTCATGCAGCATTGAAACTCTTTCTGCCCCATTCCCATTATCTAAATTACAGCTGGAATTTGCAAAGATTTAGGCTCCTGATCTAGCAGCGTCACAAGTGCTCTTTGCCCCTACTGATGTCACTGCTAAGAATGCATGTTATTTCGATGTTGCAAATTGCAGTGCCTTGGGATGTCTGTATTGAAATGGGGCAGGGGGTGGGGGGGGGGGTGTAGGAAGGTGAACAAAATAATGTTGGAGGCTGTTAGTGCTGAGCATTTTGCAGGGGACCTAATCTTACTAGTGACGTTCTCTTGATGTGCGCAAGGGTAGATTGTAGTGGTGTGTTACATCTTGCTACTGCATGTATGTAAATACATCAGCACTTGAAATCCAAACTTACATGCTGTGGAAACAAACAAAACTGATTTGCGTGTGTTTCAAGGTACTTTACCTATTGCTTCTTTTAATCAAGTTTTGAAGGTACAGTAAATTGCATTCCATGAAAATGATGTGGGCTTTTGCCAAGCACTTTAGGTCATTTATGGTGGGATATCTTTTTTTGTATAAAAGAAAGATGGGGGAGGGTGTGGTGTGTGTTTTGGGGGGAGGTATGTCTGTGGTTCCATTTTAAACCATAGGTAAAATAGCCAGTTTTGTAGTATTGAAATTTCAGAGGTAAGCTCCTTAAACCTACAGCTGAACTGGATAAAGTGGAACTTCTAAGACATTACAGCATGGCAGGAATAGTTTTGTAAGGCTGGATTTGCAAGAAGCAGCAGCACATCCATTAAATGAAGACAGTGACTTTCAGAGCACTGAAAATATGGAAAACAACACTGACTTGCCATGCTGGGTCTCACCAAACTTTCTAAAGTACCTATAATATTCTTGAATACTTACAAAATTTGGTCCTTAAACATCTAAACAAAATCTGAATCCACAGTGGAGATGAGCTAAAACAAAACATGTGGGTTTACTGCTTCCTTCCATGTTAGTAATTTTTTTCTTTTCCTGGATATTAAACCAGGTTGTTGTTGTGGGGCTCTTGCTTTTGATTAATTTTGCTGTGTTCTTGTCGTGGGATTTACAGTTTTCCTTGTACAGCCTGTCCTCATCGTAGGCCCTTGGGCAGAGTGATTGTGCCCTTCTGCTAGCTGGAGCCCCATAACGATGCTACAAAATGGGGAGGGCTTTTTGGGTTATGCTAAAAATAGCACAATACACGGTATATAGCTAATAAAACAGTTCATCAGTCTGATATATAGCACATGCTTTGAGAAAGAGCCACCTCAAAGATCTCAGAATTAAATCAAGCATTTCTGCGTTGGTTGTTCCAATGGTTTTCTTAATACAAGAACATTTCTGCTGTCAGGGAATTATTAATTTCTTTAGTGCATTTTTAAGCCTTTAATTATATTAAAATATTAGCTGTCGTAATATTTGAAGCTTAAAGACCTTGTACATTCATCATACTTGTTGAAGGGAAAATTAAAATAATTTTGGTAGCTAGATATTGTAATTTTCCTGTATTCTTTGAGTAAATATGAGGCAGGTGGGATTCAATAAAAATAAATAGAATTTGACACTTTTTTGCTCGGCGCCAGGGGAATGCAGCCTGTACAATACACTAATTTAGAAAGCCTGTGTTAGCACAACATATTTATTTGGTGCTTTTATAATGTTGTTGTTTTCTTTTTTTTTTTTCTGCTAGAAATTTGCAGCTTTGAGTTGATGATGCTTTAAGGTGACCTAGTTATGTTGTTTGTAATCCTAGTGATACAAACCTGATCCCACAAAAAAATACAGAATGCATATACTGACCTGTTTCCAAGTAGCCCTTGAATTTCCTTATAGCTAGTAGTAAGCTTCCTCCCCAGCCTTTGTCAAATTGCACTGTGGCCAGCCGCTTTTTCCCTGTGGTGTTAAAACTTACTGTTTTACTTATAATTCCATGGAGAACAGGTAAGTTAATGCTTTCCTTATGTGTACTAGAAAGAGAGTCCTAGAGTGGAAGAAAAAACCCCAAACAAAATAGGAGTGTCCTTTAAATACTGGAATAATTAAAAATAAATAAAACCAGTCTTTATCTGTTTTGTCATTTATGCACTTCACATTATCCTGGATGGGGCCACAGGACCAAAGAGCATAACTTCTTCTGTAGTGGAGAATCACAGGTCAGATTTCAACCCAGAAATTATGATTCCTAGAATAGTAATGGGGAGGAAGGCAAATTTCTTCACAGGCTGCAAATCTCTGCTGTCAAACGTAGGATAAAGGAGTAAAGCAGTTGCACAACTGTTTTCCATACGGGGGTTCGTGCTCCCTTTTGCCTTCATGTGGTTTGGTTACTACGCCTCTGTTTTCTCCCAGTGTTCCTGGGAGCAACACATCTTGGATTTGCTGAGTATATGGTACTTTTCCCAGCAAGGTGTGGGAGGCTATGTGCAACGTCACACCAGCCCAGAGAAGTGCTTAAATTTCCTCCTGAGGGTATAGATAGTCACAGAGGTTAAATGCTGTGCCTAAGGTCATAAAAGCAAAAGTCAAAGAAAAGTTGGCTGGTATCTGGCCCCAGGATGAAAACTGGAGCTCCACTAACTAAAGACTCTTCAGTGAGACGTGAATGATGAGAGCCTTTGTTTTGTAGTACTCTGGCGTTTGTGGAAAGTTTTACCCTTGGACTGTTTGGTATTTCACCAACAGTTGGACCTGTATCTTTTCTTCTTCACTCTTTCTTCAGTCTTTTTCTGTTTGCAGCCTCACGTACTAGATCTGCAGAAGGGTGGCGTTGTGGTATAACCCATGGAGCAGGAGGGGACCCCTGTTTGGGGACCTGCCTGTGGGCTGGGATGTCCCCATGTCCTGCCTTGCCTCCCCAGTCATGCTGTTGGACTTCATGAGGCTGCATCTGGCAGAATACTGTGTTATGCGTTAGCTGTAATGTTTGAAGACTTGCACTGAGTCCATGGATGGAGGTTTTCATGATGACTTTTGAGTGGAGTTTGAGGACTTCTGCAGACACCTGTGCTGGAGGGGAGGCAGGATGCTCAGCTAGTGGCAGCTGCAGTGGACTGTCATGGTGAAATTCTTCTGCTGCCTTTTCTAATTGCCCTTCTAATTTTCTTCTGTTATCACACTGTGTGGTTGCTTACAGGCTTGTGAGAGAGAGGAAACAGGGAGATTATAAACAGGAGTTAACCTAGGGCCTAGTTAGTCTTTAGCACCTGCCTTTTGGTAGATGTATATTGCTTGAAGTCAGGTTTATAGACGTGTATGTAGAGGGTTTCCATCAAGGTTATGAAATAATGGCCCTGCTTTACCTTAAGCTCAGGCCCTGCTTTACCAGGCTCAGAAAATGTGGGGCTTTTTTTACAACAAGCAGTAGTGTTAACAGTATAAAATTTTGGTCTCTTTTCCCCGTGGATCTTCACCATACATCATATGAAAAGACCTAGAAAAGACGGTGAACACAGCGTAGAGTTAGCAAAACCTTCTGAAACTCTGGCCTTCAATGTGATCTAAAAAGGTATGTGAGGTGAAGTAGCTGTCCTGAGCCTGAGAATCATCAACTAATGGCCTCTCACAGTAACCCTGTGGAAGGGTCTGCATTGTATTTGAGAGCCTGCTCCTCAGCACACATCTTGCTGCATACCTACATACTTTTTAGGAAACTTCTTGTCTCCTTAGGCAATAAGGGCACGGAAGAAACTAAGTCTATGGCATATAGGACAGGCTGTTCCTAGTAATCCTATTTGAGTGTTGGAAAGCTGAGGTCTTTGGTACCCCAGCCCTTCCTGGAGGTGTGTGCAGTGTGCAGGGGTTGTCTCAGACCTTTTTTTTTTTTTTTTTTTTTTAAAGAGGAATTCTGTAGAAAGAAAGCCAGTTAAAACAAATTAACAGCTCAATGTTGTTAGGCCCTACGTGTCAGGAAGGGGGTGTAGGGCAGGGCTGAGTGTGCTGGTAGCATCCCTTCAGAGGAAGGGTGGGGGATATGTAATTTTTAGAGGCTTCCGCATTCTGCGGAAGTACCAGTGAGGGAATCTTCCCTTAGGAACAAGGTTCATCCTGTAAACCCGTGCTGCCTGCAAATCCCAGTTGTCTTTCGAAACATATCCTTGAGCCTGTTTCATTATGCAAAAGACACTTTGTCTGACAGCCTTTGTGCAGGGTTTGTTGTTTTTTCCCCCCTGAAGTTGTGTAGGATGTTGTGCAGTGAACTCCCAGGCTGTGTGCTGTTACGCACTGGAAGGGAACTTGTGGTGCAAGGAGCAGGATTTAAATTGATGGCATAACATTTCCCCTCTGATCCCGTGTGCCTCACCGCCCCCGGAGGAGATCGGCTAGTTCTGAGTTCAGTATGAGTCTTTACACCAAGCTACAAATCATCTGCGCCGCGTTTCGTTAGCTGCCTTCCCCATCTCACGGTCTGTGTGACGGCAGCCTACTTCTGCATTATTTAGGAGAGATTCCCTTAGTTAAAAAATCAATTAGCAGAAGATAACTGTTTCCAATGTCGAGCTTCCCTTTTATTTATTTTTTTTCCCCTCTTTGTGACTCTAATGGCATGATTGCATTCATGCTTGTCTGGTCTTTATGATGGGGTGCTAGTAACTGACCTTGATTAAATGACCTGTAAATTATTGGCCACATAGGAGCAATCCCTGATCTGCTGGGCAGTTGATGGTTTGAGTGCCTCTACCTAGGGAAAGGCTTTCCTGGCCTCAGCTAGGATAATGCTGAAATATGTGCTAGCATTGCTTGGGTACCTTCGTTTTTTATGTTTAGGGGGGACTATTGTGGGGTACCTCTTCCTTAAAAATTGCCATTTTATATTTACCTGCAGCCATACTAATAAAATGGCAATTCAGATGGCGATGGGTTATTTTCTGGTCTCTGGGGGCATGAGACTACTATTTAGAATCTGTAAATCTGTATCATCCAATTTTGACTCAGCCTAAATAACAAGTGGTTGGTGTACCTGAACTATCCATACCACGATGGCTCCTTCTGTCTTCTCCCAGTGCAGCTGATCTGGCTGTCATCTGGGGGGTGATGCTGAACTAAAATTGTGGGTGTGGTCTGCTGTTAGTGTTCCCAAAATGGTAACAGTGGCTCAGCTGTGGTTCAGGTGTTACTTCCCATAAGAGTTGGCTTCAGGGGCAGACCTTCTGCTTTCATTCATTCAGGCATGGGCTCCTTTACTACTGACCATTTATTCACTGCAGTAGAGATACTTTCCTCTGAAATACTCGACTTTCAGTATTTCTGTTTTAAATGTCCTTTTTCTTTTTTTTTTTTTGCCTTCCCCCCTGCCTTATGAGCTTAGAGCCCTCTGAATGATTCCACTGAATTTGGTATGGAAATTGTGTTTGCTTTTGGAGCGCAAGTGTGAATGCCGGGTTCTTACAGTCCTGGCTCCGGTGTCAAAAGGCAGGATAGCAATTTGCCAGTAGCCCCTAAGCTCTGCAGGAAGGAATAATGCGAATCACTCTGAAAAAAGTATAGGATGTGCAACAAAGCCGTCTGCCAGAGACGGGTGCTAACTCAGGAGGATGCATTGAAGAATCTTCTGGAAGACGTTTAATTGATTAGGTTTTGTTACATTACTGAAGAGCTAAGTCTGAATGCAGTCAAGTAATGAATGGCATATTGATAAGAAATTCAGAGCGGTATTGTTTTTCATGGGTTTCCCTGACGGTTTCTATGGGGACAAAGACGCATTTCCCGTCTGAGTGCTGCTGCTGCCCTCTGATTGCACTTCTGTGGTTTCATTCACCAGTAATGGGAAAGCATTCATAGGCAGAATAGCTTCCCCTTTTTAAATAGCCATGATTCAGGGTTGTATTTCTTTTTTTAATGCATTAGACTAATGCAGTGTTTTATCAATGATCTGATAGATGCATAATGCACTGTTTCCAAGTGCTTATTCAGGGTCTGCATTAAAACTTGAAATTATGTACTGTAATTACGTAAGCCTTGACAAAAGTCTTTGTTGCCCTACAGTATGTGTACAAAGTGATTCTCATCCGGCTTTGGCAGTAGCTTACATTTGAACTTCAGGGATTAATTTTGTTGCAACCATTTGAATGGTTGAACTTGAATGCTGATGCTTTGCAAAACTTTTTTTTTTCCCTCTTGTGGGGGTCCTTAGTTGGCTGATGTGAGTTAATTATTTAGAGAATGGAAGGGTTTTAGATATGTGACTTCAAAAAAAAATTGTTTGTCCTTTTTCTTCTCTACAATGGGAGGCACTTCAAAGCTGATTATAATTTCACATCTCAGTGTTTGGTTTTGACTCCGTGTCTTGCCTGCCAAGTGTCATATTTAGGGTTGTCCAGTTACTCTGAAATTGGATGTACTCCCCACCCTTTGCTGTGGAGGTTCTGTATTCTCAGAAACTACTTTCAGTTTTGAGGGTCTGTTTGTTGTTGTTGGCTTTTATTCTTTTTCCTGGATATTTGATTTCAGTGCTTCCTTTGAGAGCGAGCGTGTGTGGGAGAGGGAGATTGCTTCTCATCCAGTGTGTCTCTGCATTTCTGTGTATTTAGACTCTCTTCTTTCCTTCTCCACCCCACCACTACCCCCACCCCCACCCCCAAAAAAAAAGAAAAAGAAAAGAGAGAGAAAAATAACCCCACAACAGAAAACCTCTCTGGGCTTGCAGAAAACAAATCTCTTAGGCAATGGTTGAAATGTGGAGGGAGGGAAAGCCAGTCAGAGCTGGAAGAACATGTCTTGCAGAAATGAGGTGCTGTGCAAAGGGAAATAGCAACTCCTGAGCCAGACTGCTCCTTTCTGGTTCCCTGAAAAACAGCATGAAATGACTGCAAAAAGGGGAGTGAGACTTGATGTTTACACCTGCATATTACTCAATTGTAGTATGATTACAGCCTGCATTCTTTAAGTCATATGTCACTGGTGAGCACAGGCTGGAGTGGGTCTCCCCAGCCCCAACGCTGGCTGGCCATGATGGGTGCCAGTGGAGCCAGGCTCTTGGCAGAGCTAAAGCTTGTGAGCCCTTCCGTGCACCAGCTGTGCCAAGTGGGTCGGTGAGCCCTTCCTTCACTCTGTGCTCTCCTTGCTGTAAGGATCAAAAATCAGTGTCGTCACCTTCTGCAAAGATAATCTTACAGATGAAAATGGGATCAACCAAGTTGTTCCTGGTGGTAATGAGGAGGAGGAGGAAGGAGTAACACTGAGTCTGTGTAGCTGGCCGTATGTGCTCAGGAAAGGCAGCTCCTGCAGCTTGCAAGGGGAATGCAAACCTGTGCAGAGTAGCATGTCCAGTGCTATACCTGCGTTCCCCCTGTGCAGGGTAACCATTTCACTGTTTGTACCTTTTACATGAGGATGTTACTGATTGAGAGTTATTGAGAGTTATGGGGGCTGGTGAGGAGAGAGAATGGGGAATGAAGGTTGTGTTTTTGTTTAATTTGTGACCTTTTGTTTCCTCAAAGGCTGTCAACTCAGCAGGATGAAAAACCTGGTTTGAGTGTCTGCTTCATTTGGCCGCAGCTTATGGAGGAGCAGGCAGATAAGGGCCAGCTGTTGTTCCATTTGCTTGCTTAAACAAAACCCTCTGTAGCATGCGCGGAGGGCTGCAGGCTGCAGCACCTTACAAGAAAAGCAAGGCAGGGATAAGGCTTTTGTATGCTGCTTTTGGTTTATTATTGAGAAATTATTTCTCCTGTTGGAGAGAAAAAAATACATTTTTTGGACACACCTTGCAGTCTGTTCTCTGTGGGTTTGTACTGTGTACCTTGTAGAAAATGAGAGATTAGGGAATTCCAATAATTTTTAGTAATATAAAAGCTTTTCACTGAACTGTTTCTCTAAATTCTTTGGCAACTCTCAGAGATGGAAAATAGGGTGGGAGAATAAGCAGTGCTTCCCTGCGCTGTTGGCACTGGCATGGCAGGAGAGGGTGTATGGGGGGGGGGGAATCCACTCCTGTAAGTTGTTTATAAATAGCGTGCTCTGCCCTGCTCCCTGTGCGTGTGCTGCTTCTGCTCGCTAGCGGGAGTGCGTGGATGCTTTCCTGTCTGGCAGTTCAGTGACTTCATGCTTGTTTGAGTAGCTGGCCTCACTGTTTTATTGCTACACACGCTTTCCTATGGAAAAACTGAGGTGGGCAATGCAAATGGGGAACCACAACTCCCATCCCTGCCTTCCCTTTCATTTCCTCCTCTCTGTTCTCTGCCGCCCTTGCTGTGGTTTTGGTTTTTTCTCCTGGGCGTTTATCCTCCCTGCTTTTCCTATTCTGTGCAGGGGAGCATTGCGAAACGGCTCTTCTCTAGTCACTCTCCTGTTTCGGACCCTCTGAGGCGTGTACAGAGGGAAATTGCCGTGGTCTTGATAACTGCAGTTAGGTTTCTCCTTGCAGCCAGTTTCCTGTGTGAGGTATTGCTGCTGTTAGGTATTGTTTGAGTGCTAATGAGGTGGCTGTCCATGGCCAGAAGTGCTGTTAGGCTAGCAGTGGGTAATTAATCAGGAAGCAGGTGTATTGCGCAAACCTGGTCAGCATCCCGGCTAGAGGAGCAAACACTGGCCTATTTAAAGAGAGTGGGAGCTGCCCTGATGCACTGTGCTTTGGAGCCAGGTATTCTGAATTCTGTATTTATGACTTCCTGATTTGGGGCACGTTGCCAAAGGGGCTTTCACCTCTGCTAGTAAACATCTCTAGCTGTTGAAAAGGTCCAAGTGTCACTATGAGAGTTTATGGCACAGTTGCCTCTGGAGTACTCCACGGAGTAAAATGCTCTTCTGTTGGTTCAAAGAAGATAGTGCTGAGCTGCCTTGGAACCAAGTATAAGCCAAAGCTGGCCCAGCTGTCTTGTGCAACTCCAGCATGAGCAATGTTGCCCTCGGTAAACATTTAGGAAACAGGGGTCTCCTTGTCTGATTTTAATGCCTGTTAAATGATGTGCTTTAGTCAAGAGACATGAGTTCTGATTTCTGGGATGAAGTTCAGCCCCTGCCTGTGAATGTCTGTGGTATGGGAACATGGCCATGAAACAGGGCTAAGAGGGATCCTACAGACCGGTGAGGTTGAGGGGGCAAGGACAGTAATATCCAAAGTTGAATTATGACCCTGAGTTGTTCAAAAGAAAGCCTGCACTACTGCTAGGTCACTCTTCCATCCAGAGCCACTGGACAAGTTGTGTTGTAGTGACTGCTTTTAACACCAACTGTTGCTGGCAAATAGTCTAAAGGGTAATTGGTAATCCTTTCAGATGCCTTTAAGAGGGACAGGTTTTTAACTATAGTTACAGGTGCTAGCGGTGAGAATTAAAGGGAAAGAAAGGTTATATTCATCTAGTGCTATGACAAGCAACTCAGCATCATTTTTTCTGCCCCTGTGGTGTGATATCTGTAAGGGAAGAAAATTCTCTTGCAGAGATAATTACTGCAGCACAGTGACAAGTTCACAGTGCTTTGCAGGCAGGAGGAGACTGCAATCTAGGGAAGACATCGCTGTCATCTCTCTGCAAGCCCTGTTCATTCCAATGAGAGGAGCTTCTCTGGTTCATCTGGGTAGATGGTTGTTTATCTCAGTGGCATTCAGCTCACCTGATCTCCGTTTGTCCAGAGGTCTGTTTAGGAAGACTGAAATCTGCTAAAATTGCTTTTCCTTCATGCTGGGACAAAGAAAAATGTTGGTTGGTCAGAGGGATCATTTATGGCCAAAATGACCATTTTATTCTTGTTGAACCTTGTGAAATTGCAGATGCAAGCAACTGTTCACCAGTGTGAAGGTGTCAAAATAACCTTGTCTAGTTAGGGCTAGGCTTGTATTTGGACACGAGTCCTAGAAAGGTACATTAGAGTGCAGCCAACACAGGAAAAAAATCTTGATGTTTGTATGTCATTTTGGTTATCATGTCTATGTCGAATTTACCAAGAACACTATGGCAATTACTTTTATCTTTTTAAGACCTTACTACCAGACAGAACTGTATTTGACATCTTGTAGCTGTGTGTGTGGCAGTATTCCTTATGTCTCTAATATTTCTAAACTCTAAGAGAAGAGACTGTATCAGTTGTCTGTATCAAGTGCTGTAAGTGGGATTTTTAAATTTATGCACTTTTGCAGTTGTTGATGATAACCATGTAAATGTAACAGCCAGGAATTTGTGTTTTGATTTTACTTACCTTGATGGTTTTGTTTTTGGTTTTGTGTTTTTTTTCCCCACAGGACTAGAGTGAAATTGGAAAGCCTAGAAGATGCTTATATTTTAAGAGGAAATGATGACTCTCTTTCTGATAAGCATGGATGCCCAGCCTATGTGAGTCCAGAGATCTTGAACACAAATGGCAGCTACTCTGGCAAAGCAGCGGACGTATGGAGTCTAGGTGTCATGCTTTATACCATGCTAGTTGGACGCTATCCTTTCCATGACATTGAGCCTAGTTCCCTCTTCAGCAAGATCCGTCGTGGGCAGTTTAACATTCCAGAAACTCTATCCCCCAAGGCAAAATGCCTCATACGTAGCATACTGCGTCGGGAGCCATCGGAAAGGCTGACTTCACAGGAAATTCTGGACCATCCATGGTTTTCTACAGATTTTAATGTAACGAATTCAGGATATGGTGCTAAGGAAGTATCAGATCAGCTGGTGCCTGATGTCAACATGGAAGAAGACTTGGACCCATTCTTTAACTGAGCACAAAGACTGGTGTTCAGAAGGTACACAACCTGGAGATGGACACATGAAGGAGCCCTTCCTGACCGTGTTAAATCACATCCTGCATCAGCCTAGCTTGGTAGCAAAAGACACTCAGAGGTCCTCGGATAGAGAAGGAACCTCCACAAGGAGCTAATATAACAAATGTAGCATGGGGACAGATTGGGGGGCGGGGGGGAGCTTGCTATCAGGTTAGATTGATTTGGAGGAGAAAAGGCAGCATGGAGCAATTGTAGCTTCTCACCTTTTTGGAGCCAAGGAGACTGCACATGCCAATTCTGGTGCAGCTGTATCACTCCTGTTTCTGTTCCATTAAAAATAGTGGTAACTCACGACAAATAGAAACTCTTTTGCCTCAGCTCACATCTTGGCATCGCACTGTTAGATATTTAACTTCAGCCATTATTCAGGGAAAGTACAATTGGCTAACATTTTTTTTTAATCGGATGTCTAATAATTAATGGGATTAATTTAAGAAAAGAATTAGGTGCACAAAGACGGACATGAAAAGTGGGTGCTAAAAACAAACAAAATTTCAGTTCATGTCTCTTGATAGCTATTTTCAACTCATTTCTTCTAAATAAACTACTTAATATTCTTGTCAGGAAATGACATTTTAATGCTTTGTTCCCTTAAGGGGAAGTAACTGTCATTTAACAAGCTGTTCTGTTTTGTGTCAAATGGTTTGTTGCAGGAAGTTATTATAACTCGAACTTCCAGATGCATTACTGCTATAATGGGGGGGTGGGGTGGGGAGAAGAAAACTGTATATTTTTTTTTTAAAGATATGAGATACTGGCTTCCATATCTGCCATGCTGCACGTATATGACTAGAGAGGGCATGAAGCCCCTAATTGTGTCTTTATCTGAGAAACGATCTCTTCTTTAACTGACTGGCCCACATGTAAATAGAGGGCTCTTTATTATTGAAGAAGAGTATCGTGGGTTTTTTTTTTCTTTGAATTTCTCTCAACTTGGGAAAAGAACTGTTTGGGTTTGATTTTTTTTTTTTTTTTTTGTTTATGTCCAGAATGAGAAATAAGAGGGTATTAATAAGCTGAACATTTATATTACAGATATTCCTCTTGAAACATACACAGTAATATGCACCTTTTGTATTGTCAAGACTTATTCTATTTATTGAAGAAAATGTCACAGTAGTGATGTATTAAGCCAGTACTTCAATTACGGGTTGACTTGGGATGACATGTTACATGCTGTAGTTAACACACTTCTTTTCTGTTCAGGTATTTCTGTCCCTAAATAACTTTTTATTTAGCTTCTTTTTCTAGATAGCTTTATTTGATTTAGACTGGCAAATGTTTTTATTACTGCTTTTATATTGCTGTATGATATTGAAATCTCTTGGCATAAATATTTGTGTTTCCAGTACCTCAGTTGTTCTGATATTACTGCCTGTATACGTTTTGTGAAGTGGTCATGTTTTTTGGGTAGGTACATGTGGACTCTGTAGTATGTAAATGTTACTTGAATTTGTGCTTAATTATAGTATGTGGCATGTGCGTACAGCTACTTGGCATTTGACGTATGGATGCTATTTACCTGCCTTGCAGGAAAGTTATGGTTCCACTCTCAAGAGGATGTTTCACAGTTCTTTATCAAGAGACAAAGCTAGCTGCAGCTGACCTGCCTTGGTTCTATTTTGGTAACTAAGAATATAAAGGAGTAATGTTTTTACACTCTGAAGATGGTGCTGTGTCAAGAAGGACTTTTTTTATTTTATAAGTACCTTATAGGAGGAAAGACTGGTGATGTGCATGGTGGGGTTTTACTGCCTCTGGTGCTTTGTCATGTATTTGGTTTAATGTTTTTGTCCTAATCTCTTCAATAAATAAAATTGTGCATATTTAACTAAAATTCAGTGGTGACTGGTGTTCATACTGAGTGTCTGTTGTTAGGAATATTTAGTTGGTATGTTTTGGGCTGCTAACAAGCTCTTGCCAGACCTGCGAGCTGAGAAAGCTTAGCACTTATATTTACAAGCTAACACTGTAAGCCTTTTCATCAAATGTTCTGGCCTTTGCTATGAATGAAACTGGCTATTATGCTGTTTATTTTTTTGGCATGTCCCTGCCGCTTTATCAACCTGTTTACCCTCTTCAAGGAGGGCACCGAAATGCAGTGAGGACTTAGGTGATGAGAGGCTCTTTGGCTGATGGTGAGAGGCACCAAAATGGAGCAAGCTGGCACTTGGACTTTCCAAAGTCCTACAGAAATGTGCAGCTTGCATTTACACCTCAGAAAAGATGGCACCTCCTAATTTACTGTCTTTTAATTAAGACTGGATTCTGTTTCCATCTTTCATCTTGGATAATAAGTAATAGATACAGATGGTGAACTCGCCTAGAAGTGCATGTGGAGTATCAAGGTGCTTTGTGTATGAGGCAGGACAGATGAATCCTGGCCCATTAAGAAAAGACCATTTGAATTCGGCTTTGATTTGAACAGGATGCAGTTTGTTTCCAGCAGTTCTGTGGTTTGAAAAAGATATAGGTGGCTGATGATCAACCCTAAAGAACACCCACACACCCTTCCAAACCTCTCTGAAATAAGAGCATTGCACCAAAACTGTTAGCATGGGGCTTGCTGTCAGGCTGGCTAACTTTGTACCGCATGATTTCATCTTGGGTAATTCCTGGCATGTGTTGAATATTTCAGTTAGTAGGTTGAAAATTAAAACCGTTGATTATAGTGCCGACCAGAAATGCTATTAACGTGAGAAACACTTGAAAATCAGTTTTAAATGATCTGTATGCCTGCAGCCAAAGTTTAAACTACTTGGAAACTCTTTCAAATCAAACTCCCACAATAAATGTGCTTTATAGAAAAAAGCAGATTGTAATCAGTCATAGAGAGAAGGGGAGGGGGGGAGTGCTGAGGATTTCCCTCTCCCCCACTAAAACTTATGTGGATGGCTTCTGTTCTGTTTGGGTGGAAGTAGTTAGACCTTATTTTACAACAACCTGCACGCTTGCTTTTTCACTGCCAGTAATTATATGAAAAATGCGGCTGACTAATGATTGCTCATTTACAGTGAATTTTTTATTCGAGGCAAAAGCTTTCTTGGTGTTGCTGCAGAGGAATCCTTTGGCAGCTGAAGTCAGCTTTATAAAATGCTGAAGGGTGCCTTGTTTTCTGAGCTTCCTTGTTCCTAAAGTGAAACCTGAGAGGGGAATCTGTAACTCAAACAACTGATTTCTGGCTCTTTTTTAATTCTTGCTTCATGGCCACTGTTAGTGGAGTACGGGTATTGCACTGCTTGCTGCTGAAATGCCTCAACATCTTCCTTAGTGCTGCTCAACCCTTGGCTTGGGTAGCAGCTTCAGCAGGATGCAGGATTTTGCTGAGCAGAGACTGCTGGATGGACTTAGCTGCCTCCAGGTCCTGGGGAAAGGGACGATCTCCTGTCTGTGCAGGGTGAAAAGCCATGTCTACAAACTAAACCATTTTACAGAATGGGACTCTGTGGAAAACTGGGAGCGGAAACCTGATGGTCTCTCTGTCTCCTATACCCCTCCCAATTAAAAAATAAAATGCTGTTATTTACCACAACATTTATGTTGTCAATGCAGCACTGTGTGCAATTTCAGGCTACAGGTTTTTCTTCAGGCCTGCACAAACAAGTAACAATTATTCCTTTGGCACCATGATGTCATATAACTTGATCCCTTAGCCTTACTGAGGTGTGCATGTGTTAAGGGGATAAACAAGTCAATTAAAAATGCATTCTCTTAGGGATAAAATAACCTTGGTATACCTGTGTTTCTGGAAAAAAAAAAAAAAAACAACAAACCCAAACCCCAGTCCAAGCCCCTAAAACCCCAAACCGCACTCTCCTGGCAGTCAGAGAGGAAGGGTATGAAATGTGATGCCAAGGAAAAATTATTGGGAAGGGGAAAAAATAATGCTCCTCATCCTGAAATGATTATGTTGAAATTTGGAAATGTATGAGTGAGCTCTGTGACTAACAGCATAATGAATACCAAAAGAATTAGTAATGATCAGTTCTTTATACTTAAAGTTTTGTCGAAGGTTTCTATGAAAAACTTGCTAATTTAATAAGTGACAGTATAGCTAACAACTTAACTAGCTTGTAACTTTCCTATTCATTTAGTAGAAGCAAATGTTGAAAATTGGTAACACGATGATACAAATTGAAATTAAAGTGTGAGTAAATCAGGTTATAAATGACCTATAAAGTGGTATAATTCCATTGGAACATGAAAAACAACTAAGGAAAATTTCTTTTTTTAAAAAAAAACCAAAACAACAAAACCCAAACCTTAAATCAGGCCCTTTTCTGGCACTGGCTTTTCCTTTTCCCAATGTCATTGATAGTTACATTCTTGGTACCAGTTTCCATGCTTTCATTTCTGCTTTTTCAACTTTGGAATTAAGCCAATTTAGGCTATTTGCTTGAAATTTTGACCTCCTGAGAGGCCTCTCCAGAGTCCTCTACACAAGCGCCATATTTGGTGTGTAAAGATTTAAGTATACTGGTCAGCACATGTAAATATGAAGAAAAATGTTTTTGCAGTGATGGTGGAGTAAAGCCCGAGAAATTAATTTGATATTATTTGCACTGATCTAAATGAGTAGAATTTGTTTCTTAAGGGCCTAAATAAGCCTGACTTGTGTGCTGAGAGGAGTCATTTATTCTAGTTATTATTCAATTTAAATTCTTTTAGACTCCTTATGAAAAATGGCTCAGCACAGGAGTAGATCACATTGTTCTGGCTCTCCTGCCTCCTTCACATAGCATCCATAGCCTGCAGGGGGGAAATAAAATAATCTTGGTGTGGCAGCTTGCAGAAAGGAATAGGTTAGCTACTGCATTTATTTCTGCTCAAGAGATTAAAGTGTAGTGGCAAAGCTGGTGCTGACATCATTCCAAGAACACAAAAAGCTGACGTCAGTTATACAGTACATTGCAGGGTGTTTATCTTCATCTGATTAGGTTAGCAAAACGCACACTGCAAAGGCAGCACACAAAGAAGGAAACTGTGTGTTGGTCTGTGCTTCCCACTCGCCCTCCAATACTGGAGTCAGTCCTGGAAAAACTGAAACACTTTGAGCTCAAATAGGCACCTGTAAAAATCTGTGGACCTACCCTACCACTGGGCTAGACTTTCCCCATGTCAATCTCTGAATATCAATGTTAAGGACAGTGCTTGAGGTGGGTATTGGGCAGCCTCTCCTTGCAGAGGAGTACAGATCTGAACTTTTGGTTCTCTGCAAAGCCAATCAAAGTGACAATGTGAAAAGGTATGTTGTGATGCAGCAGTGTAAACGCTGTCCTTCTCTTCTTCGTGCTTATCTAAATGTGCGTAATAGGTCTGCAAGGAAGGCAGGAGTGCTGCTGCTCTATCAGTAGCAAGGCCAGAGGCTGCTGCCCCTGCCTGCTGTCCCTGTCTGCTGCCCCTGCCTGATGCCCCTGCCTACTATCCCTGCTTGCTGCCCCTGCCTGCTGCCCAAACTGTGCAGGCAGCACTTGGTGCTGCTGCAGGAGCTGTGTATGCTGCCTTTGCTTCCCCCATCTGTAGCAGTGTGCTGAAGATGTGGAGCAACAGAAAAGAGACTTCTTCCTCCCTTCAGGTGTGACCAGAGGTACCCTTAAAAACAGACACCTCCAGTCATAGCAGTCAATACCTGCACTGAGAGGACACCTGGGAATAGTGTGCTCTATGGGTCAAGCCCAGTTCTTCACCATTTGGGGCAGAGGTGGACTAGTGTCTGGTGTTTTCTTGGAGTGAGTTGTTGTGTACACATTTGTGTTCCATGCTTTACTTACCCTTAAAAGGACAGAGACAGTGTGTGCTCTGTATACCTGGCTTGGATATTTGCGTGTGCTTCCACAAGAGGAGACACATTGCTCTGTAAGGACTACTGGGCACAACTAATGACCACTCAGCTGATGCAATTCAGTCTTCATTTCAGTCACCTTCTCTTATCTTTTTTTTTTTCCTTCCAAGTTAGTCGGTTCATTGTTTTTCTCATAACAGGTTAAAATTTGATCTAATTTAGTCACTAGAAAGAAGGATAATAGTTAGGCGTGCACTTCAGTCAGAATTAGAATATCATGAGTTGAATAAAAAATTTCCATTCCATGAAGTTACAGTTTAACTTTCAAAGCTCAATGTCAGCCAGCCAGAAGAGGGGAGTTCACGCTTTCTGGTCACCAGTGGGCCTATTGTTAGTCCACATTTTGTTACACTCTACTCCCTCCCATGTGTAATCACCATAACTGTAGATTGTTTGTAATTTCTAAGTGTTTGTAATTGCTAAATAAGAGTGTTCATTTTTACATTAGCAAGAAATACGCCTGATCCATGTGAACAGCCTAGAGAGCAGCTGCAAGATGGAGTGTATCTGTGGGTAAAAATTGCAGCTCTTCTGGGCGCTGAGTTTCTGACAGGGCTCCAGATGCATTAGGGTAGAAAGATTTTACTACAAACTTTTATTAGAGTAAACCTTGCTTCAAAAATTATGTAACATGCCTACTCTCCTTGGTAGTTCAAATCAAGGCCAATCAAATCAACATGCTCAAGATGAGTAAGTACATGCATATTTTACCAGTTGTTACTTTTAAAAAACTCCATAATTCAGTCAAAGGAACATATCTTGGAAGAGCAATAGCATGATTGCAACAGAGACTTTATGGCAGAGAAAGAAAACATTTTTTTTTTCTTCTTTTCAACAGGATGAGAAATGTTGACAAATCCATTTTCTACTGTGCAGAATATCGAGTCTTTGGTCTTTCTGAGGAGCTGCTAACATGAATAAGTAGTGATCTCATGTAACTTCAGGACAGCAGCGAGATTTGTCAGAAAGTTAGCAATGTACTGTCTTTAATTTAAAAAAGGAATATCCGGCAGCATGAAATGCACAATTCAGAGAAAATGCAGAGGCCTTTTGCTATTGACTGCAGCTGATAAAACTGGAGTAGTCAAAATTGTCTGATTTCATCCCTACTGATTGATCAGGCTGTGAATATAACCCACATTTAACTGCAGGATGAAATTTTTCCAGGATAAATTTAACTGTGTGTAGAAAGCCAGGACAATGTCAAGATTGCATCTGTGTCCCCAGAGCACAGGAGAAGCAGGGTGATTGTGCTTTTCCTCTTTTTTTTTTTCCTTCCCTTCCAGAGTAGTCCATCTACATAGGTAAATGTAAGGAAGATAACGTCCTTTGCCTCCTTGTGTAGGACAAATGTTGCTGGCCTGTTCCAGAATGACTCTGCATGCCAACCTGTCAAAGGCCAAATGGCATTTTAAATTCTACTTAATTTTGTTAGTTGAGCAAGGGAAAGCCTGTGCCTTATTTTTTCCAAGTAAATTGGAATTGTACAACTGATTTTGCAAAATGTCTCGAAATATATTGGTAACATACCCCCATGATTTAACAAGCACATTATTCTGCTCCTTCTTCTATAGTTCTTCAACAACGTCATCACTGTTTTCTATAGTTATTAATACTCAGGGAAACTAACTGTTTAGGTTTCAGATAGTCTTGCCTTTGTAGGCCACAATAAGCCACAAAGATAACAAACACAGCAGGTAAAGGGTTTTTTATACAAGTAATCACAGACTTTTGGCAATCCATTTTCCGAAACTGCAGAACAAAGACGGAAATCCCTCAGTCATTGCGTTATTCAGTTTTATGTTCTGACTTTTTCTATTCTTCCAATGTACTTTGCTTTTGTTTAAGACAACTGCAGTTGTAAGTGATGCTTGCTACCTTGGGTTTTGTGCTGCTGGGATACTCAGAGTGCATTCAGAGGCCGCCACAGTGAGCACACTGGTAAAAGTAAAGGAGAAATGCATGGTTTGTATCCAAAAGCTATCTATCTCAGAAGCACCAGAAAGTGTGCTCTGAAGGGTAGAAGACTTCTCGTCTTCTTTCTAATGGTAGGTGGAATTAAGAGGCTCTGAATATTGCTGCTCCCATCCATAAGTAATGTTTCTAACATTATAGCTGTTGGATGCCAATTGTTCAGTGAAGTGGAAAAGAAGTGTCTAAACCACATCTCTCAATATTTCCTTTGCAACTTCTTGACATCATCAATTTACTGAGTTCCAGTTAGCTGCATCAATAACAGATATAATCCCTAGGGACCTAGGAAAGAGCTAGGCTAGTTAGGAGGTTAGTAAGCAGGCCATAGGCTACTTTGTTGGATGGAATCATTGTGCTTTTGCTGCAGAACTAGACTGAAGACTGTGATATTTAGGGCGATTTCAAAGCTTGTTCCAAGATTGTTTTCACAACAAAAGGTTACCCTGTCAGAGCACAGCAGGGGAGGCTGACTGCACTCCAGGAGTCACTATAGACAAGCCCAAGCTTTGTTCTGCCTCACTTCTCTTAAATCAAGTTCCTCGCAGAGGGACAGAGAAACCCACTGCCAGCTTTACATGTACAGAGAGGAGAAGGACAAGACTCAGACCATCTAATGCTGTTGAAGCTGTGAGTTACGGCTTACACAAGTGGAATTTAGGGGTGGGATTTATCCAGCTAAATGTTGACAAGTATATTTCTCTCTGCTGACTATAAAAGGAGCTCAGCATGACTAGCTCAGGCATAGATGTCTAAAGTTAGATGGGATTAATCTTCCCTGCTTTCCAGAGCCCAAATTCATTTGCATACACAGAAATATCTTGTTCCTTTTGAGATACAGCAGGTATCCAAGACATCTATGCAAGGCTTGCAGTGATACAGAAGTGATGAAAGGAGGAGGACTTCTGAAGAGACAGACGGAGATGTGGTGGGGTGCCCATGAGCTTCTCAGAGGGTAGTGGATGGGCAATCTATATGGGCATCCATGAAGGGTAGTCCAGAAAACCTTAACTTCTGAATAGCTAGGATTCATAACACTATTTTCTCATTAGCTTGGGAATTTCCTAGGTGTTGACAGTTGGCTTCCTTTAAAAATGTACATAAATGTGTAATTTATGTGGGAAAACGCTCCCCTTCCCTCTTCAGAAATGACCACTGTGAAATAAGCTTGCAAATGTTGTTGGCCCAGAAGGGTTTCAGGCCAAAGGAGGCCTGACCCTTATGTAATATGTGAGTAAGTGCTCAGCCACGGGCACATGTGGGCTGCTTTAAGCCTTTTACATCAGGCAGTTGCTGCACAAAACCCAGAAATAAACCCAACATAAGAGACAGCATAAATCATCATTAAAAAATAGCAATGATGAATGT
The DNA here is from genome assembly GCA_020800305.1 of Porphyrio hochstetteri. NCBI lineage: Eukaryota > Metazoa > Chordata > Aves > Gruiformes > Rallidae > Porphyrio > Porphyrio hochstetteri. The sequence continues at coordinate 111,492,728 of CM036907.1, forward strand.
TGATATATCAGGATATACAGGGAGACTAAATAAAACATGAAGAGCAAATGCATTTATTTACTTTTTATAGCATGTTGCTATTTTATTTTCCTCTTGTTACACCTCCAAGTAGTATGTGCACCTAGTGAAATCAAAAACTACCACCTGTTAATAGAGAAATTAAATGATTTAGAAAAGCATTTCCAATGTCTTTCCTTTAGTGTCCGACATAGGATGTGCCCCTTGGATCCAGAAGCAGCTGTTGTAACTCAAATAGCTCATTAAAGGTGCCTTGTGATCTCTTCTGTTGTGTACATGGCACTTTAACCTGTTTGCTCTTAGAATTTCTGCCCCCACAACTTCCCACAAAAACAAGTCACTCTTTATTTGGGAGACAGATCTACGTGGTGTCAGAGAGGAAGATTCAAATCGGGCACAGCACAATAAACACAACACTTGCAAATCTCTCTGGTTTTAGGCAGTAGAAAAATGAGATCCTAGCATTTGCTAATACTTCTCCAGACAAATGTGTTCATTAAACAATGTTAATGTTTTTCTTCTCTTAAAAGCCAAGCTATGGTATGAAGCAGCCTTGTGTTTAGCAGTTGCTCACAGAGTAAAAATCCTATGGCAACCAATAAATGGAAGCCAAAAAATGTTGCAATATTATTTTAGAGGACTCATCTGCTTATTTTTACAGTTAGCCTTGCATAACCTTCTGCATTTTTGGACTCTGTCTTATGTAGAATACTTCTTAAAGTTTCCATTTATTTCAGTTGTACACTGCACATTAGGGAAACTCTCTTATAAATGAGTCACAAATACTTTCCCTTTACAATGTTATTCTGCCCTTCTATAACCTATTTATATGCTGCCCTTACATAATATTTATTTGATGTTATAGTTTTGTTAAGGATCTAACACTGATTTTTTAGTCTACAAAGCAAAGATGAAAATAGTGTAATGATGGTAGCTTGAAACAGGTCTTATTCCTGGGATTCAAACATGCAGACACAACAAATGATATATGGCGCTCAGCTGATGCCCAGAGCTGGGTTTGCAGTTTCAGCCACACCATATCTATCACAAGAGTTTGTGGGATTTGGGACGGGTCCTTTTCCCTTTCCCTTTCCCTTTCCCTTTCCCTTTCCCTTTCCCTTTCCCTTTCCCTTTCCCTTTCCCTTTCCCTTCCCTTTCCCTTTCCCCTTCCCCTTTTCCCCTTCCCTTCCCTTCCCTTCCCTTCTCTTTCAGAGCTGTTGTGGAAATGTATGATTATAAACACTGAAATAAGGTCTAATGGTAGATTTAAAATGACATATAAAACCAAGCATTTACTATCAGTTCAGGTGTTTGGTTTATGCCTACCTCTGTATTACCTTGGCATAACTGTTATCAGCAGAATATCAAAGTCTGTATCTGTAAGAGTCAGCCTTCATACAGATATGACATACAAACAATGATATATTTCACTCTCTCATCCCACAAAAATAGCACAAGATCCCAGCAGTCTGTTAATCTTTAGCCAGCAGTACTGCTGTACATGAATTGCTTCAAGACAGTTCTCTATAGATTGGCTGGTTCATGCCCGATGTTGCAACCCCATCATCCATGACGAATTACACATGTAACGGTTGCAAAATTGTATTCTGAATAAATAAAGGCTTGGAATTTTTTCTTTGTCTTTCTTCAACAAACAGAATCTTATGTAAAAGTGCAGATGGATGAGTTTGCATGTCTCTGTGTGTGCATGAGGGTGTGCGTGCACATGCATAAGTGAACAATCCTAAATGAGAGAGGGGGTGGGGACGGCACCATTCTGCTTCTCACATATCTCTGCACCAAGCTGGATAAGAAGCTGAAATAGGAAATAGTGACGTATTCTCCAGTTGCTTTGAAGCATCACAGCTTATCTCTTCAGCAAGAAGAGCTGGAAAAAGGTTTGGCATTCTTGTGGGCTGGGGGTTTGCAACATGCTGGGCCTGCTGTTTGAGAGGGAAGTCAATGCGAGGTGACAGAACCCCCTTTCCTTCACCTTTTCAGGAAATCCCTGCCCATACAAATATGCCTGTGCAGAAACAAACAGGTTTATACATGCCAGTATGCATTTATAGATAATAAGGTGGAATATAACTATTCATGTGCTAATCCAATTAAAACGTGTCCTTAGGTTGCAAATGTCAATGGAATAAGAACAGGGTTTTTTTCCTCGATGTTTGTATATGGCGGCATAAAACAGTCTGGATAGGCCTAGGACTGAGGCTCCTTCTGATTACTGAAACACCAGTACTATATTAGAATGGTTGAGTAGTCTTGGGATCAAGTACAATATGTCCTGTCTTATGAGATCAGCAGCCTCCTATTCTTCAGACAAAGCATCAGCTCTGTTCTAATTGAATTCTTTGGGTGGTTTGGTTTTTTTTGTATGAAGGAAACAAATTTTATGTCTGAACTTTAGCTGCAACTGACCTAATATTGCAAAACCCATTTCTCACAGAACCTAAGCAGGTTTTAACCCAGCTTTTGAAAGGAAAACAAAATATAATAATCTACTTCAGCAACTGTACTCAGAAGATAATCTATTAAGGGTAAATGAAAACATTGGAATAATTTTCTTTTTATGGTCTTGTTTGGAAAAAAGGTCACACAAAAATCTCATAAACTCAGGTATTGTTTATCATTTTAGATGGTCCTAGTATACCTTGGAATATTGGTCCAAGAGAAACCATCCAGTATATTTTATGAAAGGTGGTTTGGGTTTTTTTTAATAGTATATTTTAAATAGTGTATTTTAAGTAGTATATTTAGTTATATCCAACACTATATTACATATTACAGTGCTATTATCTTCAGATATATGAGAAAAAGGAAATAGCAGAAGATTTTTGAAATGTACTGGTTTGATAAGCATAGCTTACTGGTTTATAAAACCAAACAAGGTGTGACAGTGTAAGGAGCAATCCTTCCTGATCCATGTGTGTTTTGTGTAGTTCAGTTTGGTTTATCACTGTTGTTCATTTTGTGAATATAGTTAGCTATGCTCAGTCCTGACCAGTGGTGAAAAAACTACCAGGAACAAAGCTCTTTTCATGATAGACATGGTCATGAAGCTCTGGTTGCAAGGTGCCTGTGCCACTCTAATGAGATGCCCATGTCAATTAATCTCTGATGTTCAGACCCAACTTCAAATACTCCGGAACAAGAATTCTCCAGGGGTGTTCTGAACATTGCCGGCAGCCTGAAAAGCCCCTGCTTGGAGTCTAAAGCATCTTCTCACCTGAAGCCAGCACTGGCAAATGCAGGTGCACATCAGGCTGGAGCTGCTGTGGGTACCAGAGCTGCACTACAACTGCAGTAGTGGTCAGGGTGTGCAGGGCTGTGTAGTTCAGGGAAGCCCTGAAAGACAGTGCTGCAGCACAAGTCACACACTTCACCCAACCTTTAGATAGTTTCATGAGGAAAAAAATAGTGTTGTAAGGGAAGACTCAGTATCTTCATAAACTAAATGTGGTCCTCTCATTTATGAACCAGTATGGTGTATCTTGCACTAGGAAATGCTGGTGTAAAGGGATAGTGCTGCAAATTGCCTGTACTTAGCTCTTGCTGGAGGTTAATTCAACATACATTTACCAATCTATTTGTTACGATAGGTTAATTACAACACCCCCGACCCCTCATTCCTTCTGAGGTTTCTTTCACTTCATATTTCTACTTTAAATGAACAGCCTTCATGAAGGGGGGGTTGTGTATTGCAGTAGGAAGAGCAGAGATGTGGAGGTTTTTTTAATAAGAATTTAACTTTTATTTTAAATTAAAATGTGAAATTAGACAAAGAGGAATGCAGAGCACTCTCTCCTCCACTCTCACAGACTGATATGTTCCATCATCCCTTTTTATTGTTGTTACAGCGTCACTTTTCCCACCTCCCATAGCAATGCACAATTCCCAGGCAGTAGTCAACACATACAAGAGTTTCATAGATTCACACATGACTTCTTTCCAGCTTGCATTGTAGTACTGTCTCCTCTCATCTTTTAACAGAAGTTTTGTAGTTTCAGTAGTTTTTCTAAGACTTAATATTCTGGATTTTTTTTTTTTTTGCTTCTGTCCCTGGTTTAAACTTTGAATTTATTTCTCTTATGGTCGTAAAGCTAAAATGACAGAAATGCATAAGTACCTTCAGATGTGTTATTTTTTTCAAAGTTCACAGTTTTTAAACAGCCTGTGTGTGTTTTGGAGGCCTGACTTGTTTGTTATTTTTAGTGCTGAAGCTGAACTGAACTGCAAAAGCCAAGAAATGTTGTAAACACAACTCTCTAACTACTTTGTTTAATCTTATTTCATTCATCTTATATGACCACTGAGAGGAATGCAGCCCTGGCTGGGTACTTTTCCTGTGAAAACATGTTAATTTGTTCCATGCCATCAACATTTTTTGGGTATCTATGTCCAAGGCCAACTTTCACTGGTCATTCCAGGTGAGATACAGGACAGAACAGGAGACTAAACTTCTTGGTAATTTCTAGACATCTCAGAAATTAAATCCCTCAATAGCAGTGCCTTTTAAAAGATTTGTGCTTTGGTTGATTTAATAATAAATATTATTGCTCTGCAACTCACTACTCCTCTGCAAAATATCCCAACCATCAGAAACTAAAGGTAATAAAAATCACAGGATCACTAGGTTGGAAAAGACCTTTGAGATCGAGTCCAGCATATCAGGACAGCTTGAGAAACAGATAGCTATTTCACACCAGGATCCTTCAGGAGTAATAGTGTTTCACTCCCCAGAACCTGTGACTTCATGTCTGGCCTATGATATGTTGGGCCACACTCCACACCTGTGTTTGGAAATAACTGTGCCTGATGCTGAGCTTCACTATCTCTTGGGCTGTGGTGCTGAACAATTAAGCACATTAACTTTTTAATATTCAATTTTAAATTGGAAGTATTTTCTGTAGTTATTTAGATAAATAAATAAGATATAGTTATTACAATGTATTATATATACATACACAATACATCTAGTTAATAGTATATAGTATGCATTATATATAAAATTTATATTTTTATATATGTGAATAATGTGAAATTTCTTCTGTGTTTATATAAATGTATTTCAACATAGACAAAAACAGAGTCCATTTTGTGGTCTCTTCTGTTCAGCTAGGTGAGGAACAAGTTGTTCTCATGCTGCATGACACAAAGCTATTTCATCAGCCTGCTCTTTGCAGCTCTTTCCTTATAAACAGGGCTAAGCAGAGTCACCAGTAAGAAAGGAGCAGGTTGCAAATGCCTCATTGCACAGATTTTCCTTTCACACTGAGGAGCTTTCAGGGCAGAATGACTCAGGTGACTGATAGTGTTAATGGCAACAGGAAAAAAGATAAAATTTGGATGGAAACCATGCAGCAAACTGAAAGAAAGAATGTCAGTCTCCACAGTCACCTGGCATCTTCCTGTTACAAATGAACTAATTTTGCCCTTCCCTTCCCTTCCTTTCCCTTCCCACATTTGTTCTCCTTGTCCTCCCAGCTGCCCCATGAATAGTGCTCTGGCTCCTGAATCATGAAGCGAGGCATCCAGTGAACTGAGGAAACAAATTATTGCTGTAGAAAAACCTCTATTGCACAGTTTCCCCTTTCAAAATTCACAGCCTGAAAATTATGTATTTCCCCCTTCTACTCCCCAAATGTTTGGAGAGTCACACAGAAACTGAAAACAGAGGGTAATTTTTAATTTTCATAATTGCCTCAAGATAGCTAAAGCTTTGTGTTAGAGCACAATCAGTACCCCCAACTCTTACTATATTCTGTCAAACTTGAAAGAGCTGTAGCAGAATTTCATTTAGATTTTGTAAGATCTGGCCTTTTGAAATCAGCATAAATTATAATGTTCCAGTCAATAGTTTGTCCAGCAGACAGCAAGTCACTTGATTTCACTTTAGAATGTCTCAATCTGTGAAACAATAAGGCTTTTCTTTGCTGAAGTAGGACTGGTGTGCGTGCAGTAAGAATAAGCTCACTCTAACAGTTTTGCTTTGCTTTCCTGTTCTATATAGTAACAGTTTGTAAATACACTGTTACTAAACCATGTTTGGTAGCAATGTCTGAAGACTGATAAAAGAAGAATTGTCCCTAACTACTCAACCTCAGTCTAATAAGATCAAAATGCATTAGGGAATTCTTGCTTATTTCTTTGTAGCTTATTGTTTCACAGCTTTTTAGTTTTTGTTTCAAAGACTGACTGAAAGCAGGACTGTGAAATGCTGCATGATATTTTTCTACCTGAGTATGATGTTGAAAGCTCACAAGACTGTTTTTATCTTTCCTGGCCAATACAGTTAAGTTCTTTCTTCTTTACGTGGTCTTCTGAATAGGATGTTGCTAATTATGAATCACTGTCAGAAAAGGGATTAAATATGAAGCCATACATATTCAAGATACTTTGCAGGTGCAGGGGTAGGTTTGCTGACATCAACCTTTTGTATCTTTATTTTCTCAGTCTTATTTCTTGTCAAGATACTGCAGACCAGATGCTGTAAGAGAACATACACTTTAAAGGAGAAACAGTCTTTGGCACAAAGCTCCTTCTTAAACCAACATCAGGATATCCTAGCTATTCCAGATTAAGAGCAGTCTGAATCCTCTATTTTTGTGAGTGTTCTCCACGACTTACAATTTTATATGTTTTACATACAGTACTATGGCAATCACAAGAATCAACTTATTAACATAAAACATAGGCCTATGTTCCACTTCTTACTCTTAGCTAATTCTGATTAGTTACGTGTTTTCTGAGAACTGAAAACTCTTTCGGTTGACTAACATGAGTGAATGAGCCTAATATTCACCAATATTAAGAAAAACTAGGCCTGAATCTGTTATCTAGTCTCTGCATGGACTTTTGAAAAGTTCTACGGTAGAAACTTGGATCTACTAAACAGAATAAAAACCCAGTCATTGACCTCAGTGGGATGAGAGTTTCATTGTAGATATCCTATAGGTCCACTGAATTACTTTTCTTTCCATTTCCTAAATGAAAGACTAAAAAAATTAAGAAACTTTAAAACTACTTACTGTTCATCAAAAGTAACGACCATCTGCTCTCTCAGAATTTCATTCCTTACTGAGCAAAATGATTGGAATGAATTTTTAGGTGTTTTTTCCAGGAAAAGTAGGGGGGGAAAAATAGGGCAGTGATTTATTTTTGCTTTGTTGTCTTTCTATGTAGCTGCCAAATCTCATTCTCTTTGAATACAGTGGTATCTATATGGAGGAGTGTGTGTTTCAGTCCTCAATATGCTATTCCTTTTAGTACCAGTGGATATTAGGATGAGATACTTCATATTCAGCTAATGTCTTGCTTTCATTTACAGTCACACCACGCTCTTAATTACGCCCATTTGGCAGAAACTGAATCTCTGCAAACCAGGACCTCTGGTCTGGAGTTTCTGTGGTCTGTATCTGCTTAGTTTTTGTGGGTTTTTTTAGAAGAGAAGAATAGATCAAAGAATAGTCCTGTTTTTCCCTCTCATTTCTGAAGGGAAATTAAATAACAGCCATGGTTCTACATCATGGCCTCCCTTTCTGCCTTGCTTTAATTTCAGCCATCTTTTGCTGGTTCCTGTTATACTTAGTTCCTGAACTCTCAGCACAATAAATGTTATTGTTCATGGGGAGAATGAGTTGTATAAATGTCAAGTCATCAACAATCAGCTGGCCAATTGCCTGAAGCCTTTTTTGTTTTCTTCATGGGTCATAACTGTAAGTACTTATTCATATGAATGAGTCTTATACACCTAAAAGTAGACCTATTGACAGTAGTGGTGAATTGAATGGGGAAAAAAAAAGGAGTGTTGTATAACAGTGTCTTTTAAATAGGACTGAAGTTCTAGCTGTAACAAATCTTTAGGTGATGATAAAACTTCACTTGCTTCTGGCAACATATACACCCTTATACCAGTTGTACATTTTAAAAAGGCAGATAAGAGAAATCAAATTCAGAAGTAGAAAATTGTTATGCAGGTAATTTCAAAAGCAAGGAATGATGTGGGTAGGACAAAGATTGAGGCTCCTGAAACATTTAGTAAAAATATAAAATTGGATCTGTCTTATACTATTAGCATCTCACTGAGTGTTGAATTCTTTGGAAGAACATACCAGTGTAGAGAAAAGATTATCATCTTTAATACACCAAGCCCCAAGCCCAAGACTATGGAAGACAGGAAAATAAAGCTAACAACTTTCACAGCATCTAAAAATGAGGAAAGAAGCTAAACAGTAACAGCTATTAATTAAAGAGCAATATAATGAAATGGAGTATTATGCTTGTTGCAGTAGCAGGAGCAGCAATTAGTATTCACCTATGCAGTAATAATAAATAAACCCAATAGTAATAAAACATATTTGCAACACTTTTCAAGCAAACATTTGAGGAGTCTCAAAATAAAATTGGATTTGAAAGGTGTAAAACCACTTTGAAATTGTTTAAAGTTGAACTCATAGGAAATAATTATTTATTTTTTTAATTGAACAAGATCACAGGAGGGGAATTATCAGCATGAAATGACTGGTATTTTGGGAAGTGTACTGTGCTAAATTTAGAATTTATTGTCATGAAGGATCATGTGCCCCTTCATCAGGTTACATGGGATACTTCCCCATCTAGTTTGAGGCATAGTTCCTTTCTCTTTGGTAATATGAGTGCTGCTTGGCTTCTGGAGCTATTCAGTAACACCTATGTTCCTCACCCAAGGTGTGATTCAGTTACCTAGACATAGATGTTTGGGACACTTTAGGCTAGCTGGCCTAGCCTGCAGCTGCTGGTTGAGAAAATGCAGTTCTTCTCTAAGATCTGTGTCATGTCTGTGACACTGGGACACATTGTGCATCTCAAATATTGTAAGGCACTTGCTTAGGTCTCTGGCAGTGTAGGTGTTCACAGGTGAGGTAGGTGTCTAGGCTACCAGCAGAGTCCAAAGGACTACTCCTCTCATCCTAGCCACTTCCACATGGTCCCATGAAATGCCTCATAAACCCTTTTGCTATCTTCAGCTTTACTTCTCAGCAGTGTATAACCTCTCGTGTCAGTGCTATGTGCTTGCCCCCAGGCTACCTGCTCTTTGCCACCTCAGCAGCCAGCACCCATCTGTCAGCCCACTAGGCTCCTACAGGGTCTTTTCTAGTCTAAGGCAATCTGAGTGTAGCATGTTCTACAGAAAGGGTTTTTTTCTAGGTGTTGTCTAATAGCTTGGTCAATGATGGTTCCTCCAGCTCATTGTGGAAGGATGAAAGTCCCTATCTGAAAAGAAGCTGATTGTTCTTTCTGTTTCAGCCCACCAAAATCTGTAAATAGGACACCACAGCAGATGGATGAAAAATCACTCATGGGAATTTCAAAATGCCACAAGATTTGCTTCTCTTGTTTAATATCAATCTAATACTTCGTGATGTAAAGTTAGAATCCCTCATCTCCATTTTGTGAGTCATTTATATTATGGACACTGTAAGAGATCTGTGCACTGACTGGAACTATGTGAACTTTGAACAGTTTCCCCAAAGTTAACTTGACATTTCCTCATCTTAGAATCATAGAATCATAGAATGGCATGGGTTGGAAGGGACCCCAGGGATCTGAGAGCTTGTGACTTTGCTGTTTAGTTTTGTTGTCTTATAAGAATACATATATTCTTTTTTCTTTTTTTTTATCTTCTAGCGGCTGGAACTAATAGCTACTTCTCATTGAGGGGATTTTTTTCTCCTTCACATCCTCTTTCAATGTGAATTTTAGTAATATCTTATAAGATTTGAAAAAGATGCCTCAGTAATTTTTTTATTTTGTAAAATATCTTTGATTTTTTTATATTTCAAAAGCCCAAACAACCTATCAGGAAAACCATATTCATTTTTTTCCACAGTAGAAGCTGCAAATTATTTATAACAGTAGTTTGATTATATTAAAAAGCACAATCCCAAGTCTGCAGTACATTACTGGCTCCATTCCTTGCCTAAAACAGGCGTGTTTATATTTTTCCTCAGTAAATATGTGATAATTAAATGCAAATAGACCATATTTTTCAAACGAATTCCCAACCCTGGAAACTTGGATGATGGTAATCTTGCCTAATAAATGCACAACTGCAAGTGAAATCAAAGTTTACTGAAGCAGAACATTCTTAGCAGTCAGTAGCAGCCATCGCTTAGTGAAAAAAAACCAGGATTAATATAGACACGTCATTGAAAAATGGATAGCCCTAAGGTATTTTATAATCATGGTATATACCTAAGTATTAATTGAAAACACTGTGCGCTCTTTATAGGATGTTCTCAGCTAATCCATTCCTGTAAATTATTAGGCTATATTGAAGTCATGCCTAAGGCTGTCATCAGTTCTCGTGCATGTTCCCCATTGTGTGTGTTATCCCCTGTTTCTAGGTCAGCTTTTCAGCCTTTTCCTTTCCCCTTATGAAAGCAAGCAAACTCTCTCCCATATATTTCCTTTCTGAAGAGAGATACTCATGTTCCTTGGCTGGCAGCACTTGGGCTTCTCCCACTCCTGTATGATCTGAGGTCCTGAGTCTCCCTTGGGGGTAATGGAAGGGCTTTTTTATCGCTTTGCCAGTGGCATCCCAATGAGTGGCTGTTTCTCCCTTCTCTTTGATGGATTGGGTCTCTTTGCCTTCTCTCTCCCAATCTGTTGGGCTAAAGAGGGGAATACCAAATCCCAGAGGAACGAGCACCAAACAAGGGACTGTCTCCTGTCCAGCCTGCAGTAAGAAACTGAAACCTCTTCTGCAACCCTCCTCATTGCTTCCTCTTTTTCTGATTATTCTCAACATGCTCCACTTCTACACAGCTGTTTGCCAACATCTGGAAATAAATTATCACATGCTCTTAAGAAAAGCCTTAAAGTGTGGGATCTTGTCTCACTGGCAGGATGCTGGCAAGAAGCCAAGCATTGTCTTTGCATTACCTGGCTGGCTGCCCTTCCTGTCCCAAATAACTGTTTTCTTTGCTGGGATTCCTGTAGCTGCCTTTCCTCCAGTCCTCCGCCCAAGACTGTATTCCTGAGAAATTTGGAGAAATGCCTAAGGATATCTCCTTTCCTTATGACTTCCTCACATTAAATTATCTTTTCCCCCACCCCCCTTTTATTTAATTCTCCTTACCAGCTAAAGAAAGAGTCTGCGTGTTTTCCCCTCTTAGTGACTTTATGAATGGGGGACAATATTATACGGTCCATAGGAAGCATGGATTTAAGGTCTGATGGCTATTCCTTCTGTAGCTCTATCCCTTTCATGCATCACTGTTTTCTTGCCTGAACCTGCAGAAAGAGAGCAGTTGCAGGGGAGGAAAAGGCAGGTTCCTGGAAGAAGGAGTAGATGACAGGATGTTGCTTTTGTTGGACAAGATCCATCCTGTTGACAACAAGGAGGACCCAATAAGGCTGAGAGTTAGCTACCAACCAAGCAGCATGCTGCCAATCAGCATTTGGAGGCCAAACTTTCATTCTTCCTGCCAAGAAAAGGCATTTAAATAGGGTCTGAAGTATGATTTCAATTTCACTCCACTTTAATGCAGACAGCAGAAAAAACACTATGACTCACAATACATTCTTGCCCCTACAGTAAATAAAATTTCCTGTCAGAACTCTGCAATTTTGAATCATTAGAGAGGCATGGCGAACACTGGATCCTAGGAAGTATGCAACACACCAGGTGGGTTTTCATTCTAGGAAAGGCTAAGAAAAAAAAGGTGTTGAAAGTTTGTGAGAAAAAGGCCACGATTGACATTAATGTTCTGTTTCCTTCACAGATGCAGAAATAACTGTTTAGAAAAAATATTAAAGGGCAGTAGCTGATCTTATTCCCACAACTATAAAACTTAAAACAACCAACCTGTGCCCCAAAGCAGTCACCTTCTTACCACATATCTTGTATTGCCACAGATAAGGCTGTAAAAGCAAAGTTACAGTGTAAGCTACAATTTTACTCCATAGCATTGGTATACTAAACAGTGATGCGTGCGGGAGAGGTTTTTTCCTTTCTCTGTCCTCCCTTGCTTGTGGTCCTAATGCTTGATCAGCTCATCAGTCACATAGCAAAGGTCAGGAGACCCACAAATAGTTGGCATGTATATTGGCCAGTGGTATTTGTTCTTTGTCTTTGAAGGTGACCAAGAGATATGAATATCAGATTAATTTTGGATTTTAGATTCAAGACTGAGGTTTTCACTTTATGTAATGCTTTCTGAAATGTCCTGAAAAGAACTGAAGAGTTAGGCTGAAATCCAGGAAAGGAACTGAATGGCAGAAATGATACATAATCTCGCCTGACATCCTGTTAACACGGCCTCGTGCTTAGCCCATGAGCTCTGCCTTGCAGAGCTGGCAGGGTGAACACACTCCTGACTACAAATGTGTTTTTGCAGCCCTGTCCTGGTTTGCTGTGCAGCAAAGCCTTTGCTGTGTGCCAGGGTCTCAGGGCTTGCTGCTACTATGCTGGACTGGGAAAGCCACGTACAGTGTCCCATGTCCCAACCTCTGGCACTGACTTTCGCTACGCTGGAGCATGGTGGCCCAGACTGGCTCCTGTCTTTTCTCGAGTATTTAAAGGCTAGCTCAAAGCCTGCTAAATGCAATGTTTTAACTGACATCAGGAAGTTTTGATCCTGCCCTTGGGAAGAGCTGGAATGAAGGACAGGAAGTACAATTTGATTTGTTTTTCCCAGATTATTATTTATTTTTATTATATATATTGATTTCTTTGATGTTTTAATCATTGTGGAAGCATGGCAACCTGATGGATTGCTATTAACATCCATTTAAATACAAAAGGGACAGTTTATTTTTCAGCAGTTTGAGCACCTGCAATTCACGTTAACTTCAGCTGGAATTCTGTGTGCTCAGCAAATTAAATGTTCAGTAAACAACATTATAACAACATTGACTTTAAGATGAAATCATAAATGCATGAAAATAGGACAAAGCCTATAGCTATTTGTAGCTTTGTTCAATCTGTTGTGCCTCTGGGCCCTGGAATATAAGGTTGGAAGAGACCTCGGTGGCTATGAATTAGCTGAGCTCCTCAATTATAGCACCTGAGAAGATGAGAGCTCGTACTTTGCTTATATTAGATACCCAACCCAACATTGTCACACAAAAGGAAGATTATTTTTTTTATTACAATACTAAAATCAAATTCATCTTAGAGCTGCATTACTCTGATTTGCTGAGTCCTGCAGGCCACCACCTTTCTTTTTTGATATGCTGAGACTACTAATTCTCCATCTCTGATGGAAAGAATAGAGACAGTGTGATTTTATGCATCCTCCTTTCATTTCTGCAATATGCCATTACCCAAGCACTCTCATTTGTGGTGTCTACCATCTAATATCCATCCAGCCTAGCAAAATCACTGTGCGAAAAACAGCAGATATGCTTAATAAAAAACCTCAACCTAAGGATATGTGCATAGTGATAAATTTGATCTACTGCAGACCAAGCTGGTCCATTATGAGACATTCAAAGGAACACTCACGCCCTGTTTTCAGATCAATCCCAAAGTGTATTAACCTGCCTTGAAATGCCTGGGACCCATGGGAGATGGCCATTGAATACACCACTGAAGGGAGACTGAAGAGCTTAAATGCAGTCAGAAAGGAAACAAAAATAATTTTCTATCTGTTTGGATAAGATATTACTGACTCAAGAGATTATACATACCAGAAATGAGATTTTTTACTCCTGATCTTGGAAATTCTCCCAATAGGAAAAGTCTACATCCTTCCTTGGATTTAAAAAGTGTTGTGAGAAAATCCCATCGCTGTGCCTGCCTGCCTTCCCTTCCTCAGTCATTAGATATACTTCCGTGTACTGACCCAAGCCTCTGACCTTTCTGAGGATTATGGAAGTGTTTGATAAGAAGCAGTCACCACTTTGGAGCAGACTGTTCTCAGTTTCCTACACAGAAGCTCCAGCATCTCTCTCCTTTCCTGTGATACTTCACACAGCAGTGGACTTTGGGGCAAAGAGGAGCTGAAGATACCAAAAATTGCCCCCTTATCTACTTCAGAGGATCAAGAAAGCTAGAGGATGGAGAACATAGAGGACATCCATGCTAAAAAAAAGATAATAAATGTACACAGCATAGAGGAATAAGGTTTAAATCTGCTACCCTGTAAGTTTGCAGAAATTAACAACCCAAACACTACTTAAATAAGGGGACAAGAGCAGGTAAGACATTGACTGTGTTGGCACAGAGTATCTTAGCTAAAAGGGTCAGGCTCTAAAAGGGTCAGGCTCCAAGTGAAGCCCTTCCCTCTCAGTTGGGACCCTGTATGTATTTATGCCCTTCAGTGAATGAAGGGCAGACCCTCCTGCATTTGAAGCAGTTTGTTTATCCATGCTGGGAGCACTTGCTATCACATCTCTTCCGAAAAGAATTTTTCTGACTCATGAAAATTGGGAAAGTGCTCAAATGAAAATCTACTATTTATCATGAGTGCCTCCCTCAGAGCCCCCTGCTTCAGGGCCTGTGGTGGCAGCACATTTCTCTTTTGCAATCTCATTTCTAATATTTGTTTCAGTAAACAACAGCTGACCCTCATAAGTGTGTGGAACTCATTGACCCCAGGCCCTCTCAACATTAAGAGTAAGCTGTGCTGTTACACAGACATGTGTAACATGTTTTATCGTCATTTTTTGGGGAGGGTTTGGTATACAGATAGCTTGGGGTGGACAGGAACCTCCTGAGACTCTGGAATCAGGCAAGTCTTTAGCTTCTGGAGCTGGTAGCTCTGCTATTGTTTCCCCCCAGATGAAACAGTCTTGCTGGGATTTTGAAGGAACCAGGAGTGAGGGTCAAATGGACAGCAGAGATTTTGCTGTTTTACTACAGAAAACAAAGCTAAGGGAAAATCTGTAAAGTAGTGTCTGCTTGTGATTCAACTCTTCTACATAAGAGAGAGTATTTCTGAGACCCTAGGCTCTATAGCCTGATTTTCTGGTCTAGAGAACTTGATGCGATTATTTACTTGGGACAGGGAAAGGGGGATGTGGCAGAGTCTGATTGATCTTACACCAAAGAAAGGAAGATGACGACCACACATGTTGCTGGATAAATAAGGCATCAACATGCCAATAGATATCTAACTGGCTTCAGAACTACAAAGGTGTGTTTATTATTTACAAGTTTTGTTCTTTGCACAATGATTGCCTAAGGCCTTTGTGGCCAGGTTTGAATTTTTTTTTTCTTTCTCCCACTGAGCAGTGGTTTATTTTATTGTAATTCTTTTCCATACCTCATGTGAGGCGGATGTCATTGTTTGCTTCTTTCCTTTCTATTTCAGAATTGGATGGTGATCATAAGGCACCCTTGTACAAGTCCTACAGAGCAGATCCTATCACCTGAATCGAGGACATTCAGATCTGACAGGGCCTTGACAGTTCCTCACTGACCTCCATGTGCTTTCAAAGGAAATCCGCTGGTATATTGGTCAGCACTGTTTGGCCTGCCAATGGACGTAAGTCTCAG
Source organism: Porphyrio hochstetteri (assembly GCA_020800305.1). Taxonomy (NCBI): domain Eukaryota; kingdom Metazoa; phylum Chordata; class Aves; order Gruiformes; family Rallidae; genus Porphyrio; species Porphyrio hochstetteri. Next base: position 111,508,239 of record CM036907.1, read on the forward strand.
TCAGATGTAACTTTCTTCTGTGGTCTCAGACACTGGTGCTAGAAATTCTAAAAGTCATTGCTATCACGCACAGTAAATTAGAAGGTATAAATGAGGCACAGCATGGAGACAGACTCTATATACATACCTATTTCTAATATATAGCTCTCATGTTGCTAATGCATCTTTAGATGTACTTGTAGGTGAACCTTTTAACTTTATTTTGTAGGCAAGAACTAAGATGCTCTTTCCTCTCTTTTTATCTTTTGTTTGATTTCTCTGCTGGAACTCTCCTGTATTATTTGATGCTGGGGGCTAGGGAAAAATCTGTAAGTTCTCAAAATAAATCTAAGATACATAAAGATGTGGGTGATACCTAGTCCTCTTATAAGTCTGTATGAAAAAACTTGCCTGAATATGGAGAGAAATTGTACACTTAGTGTGCTGGATATGGAAATACATTTTAAAATAAATGTTTATCTGTCAACTTCTGTGAGAAAGGCATTTACATCAGAATGGAGAGAGTACATGTTTGGAGGGATAAAGTGCTGTAGCTACACAAACAGGCACAAAATAGAGGTTAGACATTTTGGCCTTCACTTTTAGGAGCTATTAGATCTGCCTGAGAAGATCCCTTCTATTTAGAAGCCAGCAAGTGTCCTACCAGTGACCAAGGACTGCCTGTGTTTGAATTAAAGATGTAGATCTCTAACACTTACACAGCACTTTGTCCTGATTATTGACAAATGAAATTTCTGTAGCATAAAAACATGTCATCTAGGAGTGATGCTGAATCAATATGCCTCAAGAGAATAAACTGGACCACTTTGCAGGTAGCTCAGCCAAGACTTTTCAGCTCAATTTGAAGTCACGATCAGAAACACAAATATAGTTAGCCAGCTCATTTTTTTTACACAATCCACATGGAGATCACTAAAGTGCTCTTCTGTAAAGCAGAAATGTCCTCATCTGCAATTTATATGCAATAAAGATTATTGCTTTCTGAAGAAAGTATTTTGAGGAGCTATTCAAAGAAAATTGACAGTGAGACTTGGAAATGGTCAACTCATAGCAGGAGATGGACATGATAAAAATGTGCAAAGCAATAACTGAGCCAGAGATAGGAAGAAATACTTTTTTCATCCAACCTGTAATTAGCTTGTGGAAGTCATAGCTACGGAGAGTCAAGGGCAATAATATAATTAGATTCCAAAAGGGACTGGAAATGTATATTTATGTAATTAATTATAACTCTGAATATATTTCCTGAAGTTTTGTTGCAGCAATATTAAACCTCATTCTTCCCCCTGGAGGGACTGTGTTTTTGCAGAAGGCCAAAGAACATGTGGGCAGGAAACAGCCCTTAGGTAGTCTGCAACACACAAATGACACTCCTGAGGGAGAAACAAAGGTGCCGTTATGGCATTGAGCAGTAGGGCTAGTAAGGTGCTGGGTGGTCTCTGTGTGTGTGTGTATGACTGACACAATAATGACTTAGACTAGTACTCAAACATACAGTCACAGACGCCAGATGGTCACCAGCTGGGAGACAAGTCTTATTTTTGAAATTGTACATCCCTTGTAAAATATCTTTATCGCTATCAGCCTCTGTAAACTTTATTTTGACAGTCTGCTCTGCTGGCTGAATTTTACAGTACACTAAGTATGCCAATTATAGATATTGAGGTAAATTTAAGTTCCAACTGGAAAGTTTTTCAAAGGCAACTATTATAATTAGTTTACATAAACTAAGAGGCTACTGTAGTGTGTATGCAAAGACCACATGGAGAAAAGCTTTCCAATATTGCACATTAATTTTTCAGCAATATGATGCAAGCATAGGTAGCACTCTGGAGTGTTTTATTGGGGATTATTCTGTCCTTTCTTATCACAGAGGAAACTAGCTAATATTTTCCTTACTGTTTAAATACATAGCTTAGTAGCTAACACATTAGGAAAAACAAAGTAATCAGGAATGGGGTGGTGCAATCCCAAAAGGAAAATAAAACCTACCCTGGAATACTAATAAGCCTTGTGATGGAAATACTAAAGGTTAGAAGTTTCTGCAACTTCCGTTCTTGGCAGAAGAGAATTGTGATTGCATTTGCTATGGGAGGTCAAGAACAGTCAGATGATACCACCTCACTATGCACTGTGATGCTCATAGCATAATGCACTCAGCTTCCTTGGGATCTGCTGTACTTGGTACCAAGGGTAGTTTTGACCTACTACTGAGGTATAAAAGGTATTTATGAATAGAATGAGAGTGTGTAGCTGAGGTAATAGACATGGGCACACATGATCCCCTGACCTGCCCTCTGATATTTAGGAGGGCTTCAGGGCATTTGCCAGTTGTTTTGGGTGGGACTTCTACTTGGCCAAGGTAGCTTTTTTTTTTTTTTTTTAAACACTGGAAATATATTAAAAGAGGATCTCTGAGTAGTTCTGTTTCCCTGTTTTGATTTTCTGTGTATGATGAAGCAATTCAAACTGAAAATAAAGATATATCAAAATAAGCATATTTTCTACTGGCTGGGTATGGTCTTATCTAGATTAAACTGTGAGTGAAATAAGCCTGACTGTAGTTACTTGACCAAGTTGCAGAACAGTCCCATCTTGTTAAAAGACTTTTAGAAGCACATAAGAGGTATTGTAATGCAGTGCAGAAATACACTGCTAAAACTGTGTGAGAAACCTAGTAGCGATATAACCTTGAATCACGTTAGGTAGAAGAAAGTTAGAAAGCTTTGTGTCTCAACAGCAAAATGTGCCAGATAGATAACTGTTTCAGTATCACAGTATCTCTAGAATAACTGCTTTCCATCAATGACCACCAAATGAATAATAGCTGGAGTGTGTTTTACCCCCAACAGACCTCAGCTACAACTTCCTCTTCATTTAAGGAACCACCACAACTGGAGTCACACCTTAACACGGACTTTCACAAATCTAATTCTTAGTGTGAAATACTACAGTGTTCTTCTTGAAAAAAAATACTTGATATATGTTATCTCTTTTTTTACTTCCAGCATTAAAAAAAATTGCTTGAACAAGGCTCAAGATAAAGTGTATGCATTTTGCATCTCCTTATTTACAATAAAACATTGCTTTTGACAGAAACTTGAATGGCCATCAATTTGATTATTGACTTAGATTATTGGAAGTTGTTCGTCTGAACACCTGTTTTATCAAAACCAAGCTGGTATGCTTCCTTTCAGTCTGAGCCTTTGTGGTAATAACTCCTGATTAATGCCAGTTAAAGTTGGCAGTGGCCAGTAACTCACTGGCTTGAAACCTCATTTATTCTAAACTCAATTGTAGAGGGATCTACTTCATCTCACTCTTTCAGGCTTCAACTGGGCATTTAGTTCATTTGGCCTAATAGGAAAAAAAATCAGAAATGCTGAATATACCTTTAGTCCACACCCTTATTTCCTTCCTACTCTTGTACCTCTTCAAGGACATGTAGACTTAAAGAAAATAGAAAATGTTGGAGTTGACAGTCTTCATTCTATTGACAAACAAAAAATTCCATGTACAAAGGCACAACATTGGGCACGTGCAGTTCTAGCAAACTACAGAGTAGGGCTTAAATACTCATCAAGCAGTCAGACACCTTTCTCTGTACATGCTGGTTTCAGGGAGATATTCATATTTCATATATTTTGCTTAGCACTTATTAAAGGAATGACAGTGAAGTTCATTGCTTTTCTGGCTACCCAATCTTCAACCTACTATGCATTAAAAGAAATCTCTTAATTCTGTTGTAAAGTTCTAGGCCAGAGCACCTGGGATCCAGGAATTATCACTGAGAACAGCAATTCACTAATGACATCATGGTGAGAACCTCACACTCATGGAGAGTCACTCATGAAACCAATAAAACCAGGCAGCATCTCTTAAACTTTCTGGCACAACCTTGATGCAGGATGCAGAAGAATAGTTAAAATAGTTTTGCAGCTTGCGTTTCCAAGTTATTTCTTTACTGACCCAAAAGCATATGCTAGACAGATGTGCTCAGTCTGATAAGTTTGCATATGGTATTGATGATCTGTAGATATCAGAACAATTCTTGGATTTATGTAAGTAGATATGTCCAAGTAAAGTCTGTGAATGTTAAGGGAGTGTAATTCAGAACTGATGTAACTTGTATAACTGGAATATTTGTATACTGCTTTAGGCTTCAAATATGTAGGATATCAACAAGAAATAATTATTTTGTCTGCATCTTTATAGATGTCTCATTAAGATGCAGCAATTAAGCCCTATTTTCAGCAACATTTTTTACAAAAAAGTCATCATCTTTTAAAAATAATAAATCTGTAATTTCTTTGGGTTCTTATTATTAATTGCAGTATTATGGACATTTCCATTCTTGGGAGTGTACTTGACGAGATTTTGGCCAGTGGGGATGGAGTTTCCTATGGAAAAATGTACATTTTACTTTCAGAAATATATGAGCCCTAGTGCTAAAAAGGTACCTATTCTTAGGATCTTCCAGAAGACAGTAACGCTTCCGTCTGTAAATATAATAAAGAAAACATCTGTAGAAAGATTTTTTTACGCTTATGAGAGATCTCTCATGTTACACTGTCTTGCAGTCTGAACAGCATGTGAAAATCCAACGTGGGAGTAGAGGAATTAGTTCATGTAAGGATTTGATTAACATCTAACACCAAGTTTCCATAACTTCTACTCTAATGTTTCCTCAATTTTTATTTATCACGAAAATATACTGAGAATTGTCAATTTTTAAGTTTGTTTTGGAAAGATCCTTAGTGGTTACATTAAAGCTGAAACAATGTCTTGCTCCTACGTGTGGCTTTCCTTCCAATGGGTCAAAACAATGGTGAGCAAAACCAGAAGCACAGAGTGTATAGAGAGTATCTTTCTTCTTTTGAACAGCGCTTGCCATTTCAGCATTGTCTCTGAGACATGGAACTTCAGCCCTTTTCAAACAAAGTCTCTTGAGGACAGTAGTGTTACAGAACTGCAAGAGACTAACACTGTTCTGGTTCTTGTGGTCTGCTGGGAGGGAAACAGCTACTTGGATGATTACTTACCCTCAATTTATCAATAGGTACTGGAGGCCTATCAAGCACTTTCAGCCCATGTGCTTTTGAGGAGCTTAACCCAAGCAATTCAGCCAGGGTGTGCCAGGATGTTTGGAGCAGAATTGTAAATTAGTCAGTCTTCAGAAGAAGTCCTGACATTAACACAGGGCTAAAATCCCAGCTGCATACAGAGAGTGAGGTGCTATTACTACAGATCTCTTCTGGAGTTCATCATTCCTTAAGGATATGAAGCAGCTCTGTAATGGTTCAGCTGTTAATGGTTAGCTGAGAACTGCTCAGCAAGAACTGCAGGAATGTGCTATGCTCCAGCAGTGGTTGGAGCCCTGATACTTTTTCCAGCCCCTGACCAGCCTGGCTAGATTTTCTGCCATATAGCTGTTGCCGCTGAACATAAGCTGGCCATCCATGTGTGGGTGAAGCACCCCACTTTGTTTTAATGAAGATAAAAATATTCAACACTTAAAACATGCAGCTCTGTACTGCTTAAGGAATTTTCCTTGACTTTGACACACATAGAGAAATTCCTAAGGCCACCTTCATTTTACTGTTGTGGTTTCACACCTCTGCTCAACAGCACTGAACTTAAAAACAATTAAATAGAAAAGTTAAGAGAGGGGTGAATAATTCACAATGAAAGATGGACCTGCCAAAACGAGTCTATTTCTTGGTTCATGGAAAGTCTGCGCACTGGCTGTAATTTCCAAACATGTATTTATGACTTTGGTCTGCCTGATAGTCTCCTGAGAATTTATTTTTACACTGTAGGAGGTATCACACAGAATTTGCTTCAAGCACTTGAACTGAAAATCTGAGCTGTGTTAGTTAATTGTGGTTGCTCATATGTAGTTACATGAGATGGCAAGAGTTCAACAGCAGTGAAAGCAGAAAAGAACTGGAAAAGATTGCCCTGGGATGAAGTCTGTCTCTAGGATGGGCTGATGAACTGCATACATGGAATTATTTTAGATTTTCTAAAAACTGTTTGGTCTGTAGAAAGCATAGAATCATGGAATGGTTTGGGGTGGAAGGGACCTTTAAAGATCATCTAAGAAATGTAGGTTTTGCCTAGTGTTAAATGAGGATGGGACCAGATGATAGCAAAATCTATTTGCTACATACAGAGTGTAAATGCAGTTTCCTGTAGCTATGTTTCCATAAAATAATTATTTTTATACAGGAGCTCTTATTCTCCCTAAAGGGTAGTTTCACAGGACACGGTCAGATCATCTGAGTGTAACTGCCCTTAAGCTAGGGCTATAATAAGATGTTTTAGGGACTCTGTCCTGTTGTCTCAGAGGTAGATACATCTAAATAAGTTCATTTTTACATTTCTGTAAGTCCCTGTCAAACACATTTGGGAATATTTGTTTAGCTTCTCTGTTTTTCTTACAGGAGGAACATTTGCCTTGTGTTACTGCTACTGATTCCTATTTGAGGCCAAATTATTTTTAGTGAGGATAAATCTTTTATGGAACTAAATTTTTTATTAGTTTAAATACAAAATATTTATGTTCCATTACATATTTACAATCCTATTCATGAAAAAATAATGGTCATCCTAAAGAAGTATTTCCATAGGAATTATTAAAAAGAAGAAAAAAAGAAAGAAAAAGAATATTCCACTGTAACTTTTTCCCTACAATAAACGAAACACTTGTAGGTAAGAATTTACACGAGACACTTAGCAAGCAATAGATATGCACTTGCCACTTTTAAGTCCTGCTTTGAAATTCACATTATGTCAAACATGATCATAATGATTAACTTTATTGCTTTGGCTAGACACAAACTGTTTCCTATTGTTCTTCACCAGGAAATTTTTAAGATAAATAATTACTGCTCACTATTCTATATTTGCTGTTGCAGTGAAACCAGTGATAAACTCTGTACTAGGCATCTTCAAATATCTGCAGCATTTCATTAGAAGGTGAGCCAAATTAATTTCTGGAGCAGCACTATTGAAATTCTGGTCAATGAGCCAAGCAAAGGACATAAACAAGTGTTTAAGCAGTGGGGGTAATCCTGTGAGTTCAATGGGACTATTATCATGGTACAAGTTAAATATGTGCTTACTTGGGTGGATAGGGGCCTTTGCAAAATTCAATGCACAGCATCTATAGGCCTGAAAGCCAGCTGAAGGACAGTCTCTAACTTTGAGAGATTTTGAGCCAGCCACGAATGACCTGGTGTCATTCATGATGTCTAGGGGATCACAACAATTGACTCAACTGGATGATGAATAAAATGGTTACTTGAATCTGCAAATTACCCATTTTTCTCTAGCTTTCATTTTTTGTCACTGGGTAGTACTCATTTTCAGTGACCATTTCAAGGTCACCGCATTCAGCCTGAAGAATTGACCTAGCTCAGAAATTGAGGTTGGTAGCCTCAGGTTAGTTTTTCCATGTAGTACATAAGATGATTTTCTGGACTGCAGGAATTTTCTAGCTATGCCATTTTTCTCTTCTGGGAAAGAGACATGGATATGTGGAGTAAATATTTTCTTTCTCACTGACCTCTTTTCAATAAGCCAGTTACTCAAAAGAACATTTTCTTGACTAGAATTTGTTATATTATTTTTCATAACAGATCAAGAAATCCTTTGTCGAGCAATCATTTGTGGTGTTAAATTAGAAATGCTAAGCAGGAAAAAAAGAGAAATTTGCTTAGGGGGCTAAAGGGGAGAGAAAATAGGGTTTGGGCTGAATATGATCTGTGGCAAGTTTCCCCCCAGATTTTAGCAAAATGATTTGCTAAACATTTCTTTTAATCTGATGTCAGGTCACAAATTCTCCTTTTTTTGCCACTGAGATACACTAACTCAACATAATGGTTTTGTGATGTAAGGGGAGAAGTGAATACACACATGTGTTCAGAGCTTCCTGGCAACATGCACTGAGATCATTTGCTGCCTCTACACTAGCACTTGGAGTGCTCAGGTTCCTGAGAATTCACTTAATCAGGTCAGACCTGGAGCCATATACATCTCATTCACCTCAGAGATTTGCCATAAACTTAAAACTGTTTCTCTCTAACTTCAAAAAAATGACTCCAAGATGCTTTTGTTCTGACTCTCCTTCAAGTGCAGGAAGTTGAGTCATGGCTGTTTGGAACTGCAGGATGGCAGGTCATGTCCTTGTGTTCTCACTGCATCCATATGATTCTGATTTTTTCATGGTGTCATAATGAGAGCAAAGAAGAGGTCAGTTCCTTTGTGGCTGTGCTGTTGTTTCCAAGCGAGATACATACATGTAGCCTTTATATATATTAAGTCATGAAATGTTCGTCAACTTTTGTGTTTCCTAGAATATCTTGATTTTTGTCTTTTTGTGCTTTCTCTTGGGATACAACTGCATACTTACATCCTCATGTAAGAGGTGGATTTGCTTTCATAGCGGAATAACATGGGCTAGAGCCTAGTTTGAAGGAGCAACAAACAGAATTGAGGAGGAGGTAATGCGAAGGGATAAGGGCAGCTGATAATGCCTTCTTTTGCAGGTAAAAAAGTTCCCCAAGCCTTTAGTTGTTTTAAGAAAGCCTTTTTTGAATTTTATTTTTAGGTACACTTGCTACACAGGTACAGGGACCAGGAAGTACTTAGGGAGGTTGGGACTTAAAAATTCTGTCTCATCTGGGACAGATAGCAATCTGGCCTGTGGGTTTTGACAAACATAGGCTGGGATGGGTTCATATGATCCCCAGCACTCAGAGTGTCTAAACACTCCAGAGTTTGTTTCAGCTATTGGAAGAGCCCTGTAGAAAATGGGCATTCGGGTGCGCTCTCAGCAATCATGTGGAGCTGGGCAATCTGGATGAGTTCAGCAGCTGGGACATTGCCTCTAACACCATAGTTGGCTATGCAATAGTCCCATGATTCTGTGAAAGGACTCTCTACTCTGGTCCCCACCATCCAGACCTGTCAACTCTTTTCAGTCTTCCATTCCCTCAGTTTTCTCTCTCCTCATGTTCCACTCCCATACAGCAAGCTTTTAGTGGGCAAGACTGCTGGTCTCTCATCCTCTGTGGTGGCACAGCCTGCCTCCCTGATCTATTACATGTTGCAGGCACTTCAGCCTGTGTACAGTCACAGGGTATGAAACTGTGGCTCAAAATCTTCTCATGGAAAGACACCCATAGTCTCTCCTCACCAAATGATTTAACTACATCATTCTTCTGCTGTGTTGCTCACCGTGCCAGTTGCACCTTCTTCCTATCTGATCTCAGCCAGCACCTTCTGGCTCACCAGGAAAGAGGCTCCCTGAGAGAGATCTTGTGGCAGGAGTGTGTGGAGACTCTGCTCTGTGGGAAAGTGTATGGTTTTGGAAAGAAAATTCCCGTGGAGATCCTCTGTTAAATTTTCCTTTAGGTTCTCACAGAACTGAAATGAACCTCAAACTATTTCTTAAAAAGTTCTCCTTCCTGAGATTTGAGCTTATTAAAATCTTGCCTGAGATACCAATAGCTGGCTCAGTATTTGCTGCAGAGGCTTTTGTCTTGCCCCTTCTGAGGTTTTCAAACAGTATAATTTTTTTTAGTTTAACTGGAGGCTCTCTATCCCTGAGCTATTCTCTTCACCCCCAGCCTCTTCTGTAGCAAATCCCAGGGCTTTCTACCTGAAGTCAGCTAATAGCTGAGTTTTGTATTCTCATCAGGAAGGAGTAGTGTGATTAATTCTCCAATGTCTCTTCTATTCCTCTGAGGTCTGTTTCCTTATGGGGAATCGGCAATATAGCAGGGCGGGAGCCAGCACTGAATTCTCTCTTCCTTAAAATAGACACATCACCTGCTCCACCTTCACATTATGGAATAAGCCATGATGAGAGCAAAATATGCAATGCTGTCTCATCATTGACTTGCAGTCTGGCTTTTGTCATCTTGCAAAAAGTGGAGACAGTCTGTAATAAAGATGTGATTCAAGAGGGATGTGGGCGAAATACTACAATTAAACAGGCAAAATCAGCTGCATAAATATGTCTTCTGGGGCAGCACTCCCTGAAAAGATTTTGATTAACAGTGTGTCAGAATGGAAATATAAGTCAAAAGCTTTTAAAGGTGGATGCCTGTTAGTACAAAAGGAGGAGTATTCACATGCTTTGATGGGGAGTGTGCGCACTACATCCTGTAGCACTTGTAGAGGATATTTTACCCTGTAATGCAGGAGCAATGACTTAGGAACTGTAAAGTTTTGATTTGCTTGGGAGAACTCCCTACTTCTCTCTGTTGGCTCCAGAGGAAAGTTGGACCAAACAACCTTTTTGCCACAATCGAGTGTCTGAAGTAAGTGAAACCAACCAAGGTCATGAGGGTGCAAGGGAAAAGAGACCACTGGAGCACGGTCTTCTCCTGCAGCTCGTCACAGTCTCCTATTTGTGCTGGGGAATTCAGTCCTGCACCTCCCACGCTGGCTGTTACCATGATTTGTGGCTTGGAGACAGCCATCATAGGAAAAGGTTAGATCTTCTCAGGACCATGTAGTTCCTTTTTCAGGAAGGGCAAGTTTTTGTTCCTTCAAAGTTTATTCTTTGGGTTTTCATGCTTGATCTGTGATTCCCAAACTTAAAATCCACATCACATAGACAAGCTGACAGCATTGTAATGGTAGTAATTTATATGCCATTAAGTAAAGGAGAATGCTCTATCTGCAAGAAACACTTCATTTTCCCCAGCTGGCAACGAAAGTGAAGAGGGTTGCCTTCTGATTCAGAAAAGATGATATGCAAGCTCTGGGAATGCAAGTGGCATGGCTTGAGTTCACTGCATGTGTATGGGGCTCTTTGGAAGGTGTATGTTTGTATCTTTTATTAGTTCTCTTCACAGAGAAAAAATGTTGAGCTGTCCTGGCATTTCCTGTGAGAAGACTTCCATCTGTGTATACTTTGAGCACTGAGGAATCATTATACTTAGAAGGTCATGGCAATGCAAAGGTAGAAACCTGGGGTTCATCTAGAACTTTAAACTGAAGTTTAAAGATGAAGGCATCCTTAGCCATGCTGCTGTATAAAAATTGCCGCTGTTCCCAGTGTGGATTATAGCAGGTTTAAGCACTGACAAAAGATGCTGGAGGTCATGCATTCTTTTGTGCATCTTCTTTTCTTCCCAAAGTAGTGAAACCACCTATTGTCTCTAGTAAAATCAGAGGGGTTTTTTTTCCACTTTTGTTCTTACAGAGCTTTTGCCGTGAATTCCTTATGCACATTCTCATCCTTAACTTTATTACTATGAGTATTTGGGCAAAATGTCAAATGTGATTTTTTCTAAGTCTGGAATTTTAGACAAACACTACTACATGGGGTTTTTTTGAGGATGGGTGGTTCCAGAAAGGTCAGAAGGTCTGTACATTAGATAAAAATAGAGTAACACCACCTGTCAACATGTCTAGACTGTAATATGTGGAAGTAAAATCTATTTTTTTCTCCTGAATTCTGTCTTTGAAACTTAAGGACTGTATAAAATACAGAAGTCCAGTTATAAATAATTACATCTTCACTGTACATTAAGCAAAAAGTCAAAGAGAAGTTCCTACTGGCAATCAAAAATTCTCAAATATTCCACTCTCAAATACGCACTACTCATAAATTCACTTGGAGCCATATGCATAAGAATGATTTTAAAATTATATTAAAACCTTTGTTTATTGAGTTTTATAGAAGAAGCCTACCACTGAGGAAGTGACTCTATCGCTGAGTTTAAAATAGCTTGTGGGGAGGGGTGCAGGGAGGAAAGAGGATTTGAGCTACTTCCCAGAGAACAGGGCTGTAGAAATCATGGTATAATAGATCATTCTTTCCTATGCTACAGCAAGTGATAAAAGGGCTTAATATATAGCCTAAATGGATGTTGACTTGAATAGTTATATACTCAGCTTCTTGTGCCAGAGATTTAATCTAGCCAGGGCTGCTTTTATAGAAAAGTGACTTGTTTGTTTTCTGTAGGACATTTCTGCTCTTTTATGTGAAGTCTTATATGTCTGAAGGATTAAAATTGCTGCAGTGTTTTTAGGAAATAATGACTACTAAAAACTCTAAAGTAGTTGGGTCAATAGAGAAAATAAATGTGTTAAAAGGGATTTGAGGTATGAAAATGAATAGATATAACTAAAAAGGTAAGCTCCTAATGAGGTAAGCTCCTAATGAGGGACCTTGAGGATGCCAAACATTTATGAAGTTTTTTGTTTAGTTTTAACTATGTTTTAATATGCTTTTCATTATTTTTATATAATGATTTGAAATGGTAGTAATACTTTTCTTTCCCTTTACTGAAAACCTTTTATTCTTACCTTAGATGAATGAACTAGCAGTGCAAAAGTTTACTTTTTTAACTGATAGATTGGAAAAGTGATAAAAAGTATAACGAGCTGACTACACATAACAGCAAAAGTGAATCCCAGCTAGACAGGTGATGGCAGACCCCTCACTGAGTTTTCCATGCCCAGGATTTCTTCCTTGGAATTTCAATTAACCACAGCTGGTTCAAAAAATTTCCTTTACTATCTTTACTCTGTACTATTGGCCATCATGTTTTCCTTTCTTTTTGAAGGCATGACATTTATTACTTGCATGTGTACCAGGCTGAGTACCAGTCCAGCAAAGCACGTAAATCCTTATGCAGCATTGGTTTTATTGTAGCATGTGCATTTTGCCCAAATTAATAGCTTTCTCCACTTCCTCAACTCAGGCAATTATGCAAAAATGTACATTTGTTTTATTCCAAAGATGAATATGCATATTTTATTGAAGAAAACACAAGGAAAATCTTGGTAGTTCTAAAAGGGAGTAGATAAAGAAGATACCATCCATATTAGTTTAAAAATTGTGTGTGTGTATACATATGTGTGTGTATATATATATGCATGTGTGCACATATATATGTATTTACATCTTTTAAACTAGACTCATTGTTTTGGGGGAAGGAGATCAGGGGAAAAATGGGCTGACTCACGATCTGAATCCTATGTTAATAGCTTGAAGAAAGCATGTTATAATCTCAGTGGGAATGTCTATACTGTTATGTTTGTTCCTTCATGTTTCCACAGCCTATGTTGCTTTTCACCCTGTCTCAGTGCTGGGGTGAGGTAACTAATCCTTCAGGCATAGATTGGGAAAACTTTTGGTCTGCGGTCAAACTCAGCCCTTACAGGCAGTATAGGTGGCAACCGAGGTCATGTGCTGTTGAAACTCAAGCTTACTGTCAGGCCTTGTGAAGAAGAAAGGAATAAAAAAAGCTATTAAATCCTGCATGTGTACTCTTTGGGGAAGGGATGTTAGGGTTAGCTATATTGGCTTCTTACCCAGGAGCTCCCATGAATAAGCTCTGTTATCCCTGAGCGGGTGACAGGACCAGAACAAGAAGGAGATCTGCTCCTTTGAAACAGCACTGTAACCCGAACTAGTTTAGCCAACCAAAGTGTCTTAATCCTTTGTAAAATTACTGAAGGGGTCAAACAAGACTATGGAAATTAAAAGCAGTGTTGCTTAGCTGAAAACACAAGCTAATCTAATCTTTTTGGTTAAGACAGATAAATTCCAACAATTTAGCTATCATATTGGATATGTAATTATTGGCATCAGCATATAGGACAATTAGATTATAACTTTGCTTCCTGCCTTTTCCAGAAAATTTGGTAATGAAACTAAAGAGAATTCGTCTGTGACTGCCTCCCCTTATAAGGGACCCATACAAATCAAGTATTTAGCTTTGTGATTGAGTGATTAGATGGAAAATGGATGAAGATAGATAAATTTATACACATTCAATTATTTATTTTATCTTTGTTTATTTTATTTGCGGAAGCCTATTTGGAGCACCCTGATTTTCCATCTGGCATTTCATAACTGCAGTAAACTACTAAGTAGCTGGTTGCCCACTGTTCTGGGCAATGGGGATAGCAGCCTTGCTTTACACCTATTTTGAGTAGGTCCACCTCTCTTGGAAAGCACTGGGTCTGTGCAAGCTTCTGTTCTGAGAAGATACTGAGAAGGAGGAAGCCCAGCAAAACCCTTCCTCCCTGCCAGCCTGTGGTCCCAGCACACCGCAGCACTGGCATACCTGCTGCTGCCTGGTTCAGAGGAGACAGCTGCTGCCTGACTGAAGCTAGAGCAAAGTCCAAAGAGCACATAGCACCCTGGAATGTACCAAAGATCCAGTATTTTCTTTTTCACCCTCTCTTTATGACTATATATTAGAACTTGGGGAACTCAGCACCACTGATAATAAAGGCTTGGTAGAACTGCCTTTAGGCTTAGCTTTAAATTTGATGATTTTATTTCTTTGCTGCTACTGCCTTATCACCATCTGCTGTGTTTGTGCTCAGCTGTCAACTGGGACTTGTTCACGTGCACACTGTAATCCTATTGCCTTCACATAGCAATTTGTATGTTAAGGGCTGGCAGTTTGCATGTTTAGGTAGGTGGAACAACACTGCAATTTATGCAGCCCTTGATCAGCATCCCCCTGTGCAGCACCGCATTATTTAACCGAAGTAAAATCATGTGGTTGAACATATAACTGTTCACTTTGAACATATAACTGTTCACTCAGACCTTTAGCTACATGCTGCATGTGTTGCTTTCTTGCTAAAATCTGTCTGAATGTGGACTAGGACCCCAAGACACCTCAGCTGTGGTCAGTAAGACCCCAAGAAACTCTCCATTCCAGCTTTCTGGTTCATCTTTGACAAGTCAAGCTGACCCTTTTTGAACCTAAGATTTTCTGACTATAAAACAGAGACAGAGAATCCTGCCCTTCTTTCTAGATCTAAGGGGGTAAAGCATTTTACATAAGAGCTCGATGCTGTGTTCGGTGGTAGGGCAGACTCATCACCCTCAAAGGCAAGAAGGTGTAGGGAGACCAGGGCTGAAAGGGAGATGAATGCTGAGGGACTGAGGAAGTGAGCAAACTCTCAGCAAAGGGGGGTGCGGGGGGTAAAGAAGAGTTAGCTGCATCCTCTAGTGAAAGAAATGGGAAGGCTGTTATTGACTCTGACCTCTCCTTGTGCAACAGGAGCTCTCGCCTCTTTCTTGTTCCCCTCCCATCCTTTCTCTTTAGTCAGGCTTGCCTGTGGAGGCTGTAATAGCTTAAGACCAAAAAGTGAATACAAGCTGTATGGCATCTGATGTGGTAGCAGCAAGTATTTTGACATTTGAAGAGTGCTAGCAGGCAGCCAGGCTAGTCACTGATGGAGACAGGAATGAAGAGAATGCCCTGTCCCCTTCTGTGCTGAGTGTTACAGTCAGTAACCTGGAAAAGGTCTGTCATTAGCAATGGGCACTGCAAGACTCAGAGATGATCGCAGGACACGTTATCCCCCATTGTGCACATCTCTTCCTGCACTGGAGGACATGAGCTGTCATCCCCACAATGAGTAATGGTGCCTTTAAACTGTACTATAATCTAAGTATTTCCTGGTAAGAGCAGTGTTAACCCTAATTCTCACTTAAGTTGCCCAAAAAATTAATGATCCAAATACATTTTGATCCAGAATTTGAGCTTGAACTTTCCTGGTTTTAATACTCTACAGAAGCACTCACATTGGGATTTTACTGACAGAAGGAGGTAGGAATAAGAATTGTTTAAACAGGCTTTTAGCACTATGGGGTCCCTGACATTCTCGTGCAGCAATTCAGAGCTTTCTCCCTATCTTCAGGGCTTGCTTACTGATGACACATGCTGGTTAATTTAGTGTGCAGTGTCCTAATGCCAGGACATAAAGCTACTACCTATAGGTTCTTTATGAATATTTCCACTTCTAATAGTTTTTACCAGATATTCTGAGTGCAAAGTTTATAATGCAATAGCTGCAAACAGGACAGTCTGACACAGGTATTATGTCAACATCCGTATGTTTTGCCATAGATGTTTACCAATAGCTCAAGCAGAGAAACCAAAGAGTAGCAATTAAAATAATCCATCCTTGTAATTTAAATCTTCCTGTGTAAGGAAGTGGAGAAGCATTATTGTCTCTGGATTTTAGCCTGCAGAATACTTTCAGATTGTGAATTCAGGAACCTGAGGGAGGGTAGAAAATTTGAGTAAGCACATTACCACTTCCTCTGGAGGAGTTGGTTGCTGTTCCAGTGGTATTGTAACCACTAAATGTCACAGTGATCTCTCTGGTCCAGCTCAGCACTGCTCCGCAAACTCATCTTTTTACAGTCACTGACTCAGCTTTATGAGTAGCTGGTGTACCTTTTTTGAGATCAGTAGGAAACTCAACTATATATTTATGGTATTTTATAAATAACTCCCTCCCCTCTACACAGCTGACACAAAAGGAGGTTTTAATTTCTCATTTTGGTAATGATTTACAGCTGTTGTTCACTGGGCTTAGGGAACATCATATATATGCTTCAATGAATGTTTCATACGTATATATTTAAATATAAATAGTGAAAATTTACTTCTAAAAGTCACTTGTGACACTACCATATTTTATGCAATACCCATGTCATGTAGATGTACTAAGCAGTCCTTGCTGCTATCACAGTGAAGCAGAGCAATCCTCATTCTTCCCTTTCTTTTCTATATATATGTATATTTCAGTAATGAAGATAGAGCTATGATTCAGGATGACAATTTTTGGACAGCAGAGCTATTTTTCAGTGGCTGATTTAAGTCCTGTGAAGGGCTGTTTATTCTGGAAAATGCTTTGCTATATTTTCTTTTTACAAAAAAAAAAAGTAAGATTGCACAAGGTTAGGATTTTTTCTAATTTAAATTCAGAGTTTCTAATCTTGGCAATATGCTTGCTCTGCTCTTATGGTTTGGGGTGCTTTGGTTTTTTGATTTTTTCTTCATTGTAATCAAATCATCCAGAATTTTTCTTTGACTCAGCATTTGAAGTGGAAAATTAAAGGTGGATGAAAAGAAACCAACTGAAATTCTCCACTGCTGGAACAAGGGCTGTGACTGCAGGTCTGCTGTGTGAAATAAGGCAAATCACTTGGCCTGTGCCTCAGCTTTCCAGTCTGTAAACAGGGGCTATAACTGCTTTTCAGTGAGATAGTTTGAGATTCACATCTGAAAAGCAATAAGCATGATTAATATCCAAGCACGTGATGCCTGACATGCAAAAATACCATGTTGTTTAATCACGGGTGCCTTATGGATATTCTTTGACATAAAGACAGCAGCTGGGTCTCTTCATAACAATCCCAAAAAGTCTAATCACTAATGATTTACTTGCTATTCACAAGAGGTGTTTTATGCAAATAATTACACAGGGACTAGGAATTTGAACAGTGGTGTGATCAAGATTCATCTGCATGATTGCAAACATTTAAAATTATTTTTCAAATATTTATTTTTAATGAAAATTAAATTAAAAATTCTTAAAGCATGGTATTTAAGATCATATTTTTAAAATGTCTACTGGGAGTTAAAGGAAGTCTAGGAGAGCGGAATGCTTAATACTTAAAAGGGGAAAAGTTGGTTTGTCCTTTTATTGTTTGCTCTCACCCTCCCACTTAACAAGGATAGGGGAGGTCATAGAGGATCCTGAAATGATCAGTCACTTTCTCCATTAAGGGCACTCCTGTGCCTCCCTGCCCATCACCCACTACAAACTCCCACAGGGCCAATAGTAATTAAATGGAGAAGCCAGTGCAAGTAATAATATCAAGGAATGAAGACAAATCAGTTCTGTGGGTGTAGTCTGGTTAGTTCTCTTTTGATAAAGAGCTTCTCCTCAGCTGTGTACACCTCTTTTCTATTTAAAGTACCATCTCTCTCTGCTGACCCCAGTGACATTTTCAGTCCTACCTTTTTTGCTCACCCATTTTCTGGTTTTATTATCCCCACCTATTTTTGTAGGTCAAACAGGAAGGAAGATACAACAGCGAGCTGTGTGACATTCTAGACTTCCTAATACCCCTGATGTGACTGGTAGTTCATGAAGAAACTGGTTTGCATTGCAGTTGGACTAGATCATAGAATCAGAATAACATGGGTTGGAAGGGACCCCAAGGATCATAGAGCTCCAACCCCCCTGCCACAGGCAGGGCCACCAACCTCAGGCCTGGAGATACACAAGGTTGCCCAGAGCCTCATCCAACCTGGCCTTGAACACTTCCAGGAACAGGGCATCCACCACCTCTCTGGGCAGCCTGTTCCAGCACCTCACCACTCTCTCTGTAAAAAACTTCCCCCTAATATCTAATCTAAACCTTCCTTCCTTTAGTTTTAATCCATTCCCTCTTGTCCTGTCATTATCTACCCTTTTAAAAAGTTGAATCCCCTCCTGTTTCTCTGCTCCCTTCAGGTACTGGAAGGCTGCAATGAGGTCCCCCTGCAGCCTTCTCTTCTCCAGGCTGAACAAGCCCAGCTACCTCAGCCTCTCTTTGTAGGGCAGGTGCTCCAGCCCTCTAATCATCTTCATGGACTCCTCCGAACCCTCTCCAACAGTTCCACATCCTTCTTGTATTGCAGGCCCCAGATCTGGACACAGTACTCCAGATGGGGCCTCACGATGGCAGAGTAGAGAGGGACAATCACCTCCCTGTCCCTGCTGGCCACCCCTCTTCTAATGGAGCCCAGGATACCATTGGCCTTGCGAGCTGCAAGAGCACACTGCTGGCTCATGTTAAGTTTCTCATCCACCAGAATCCCCAAGTCCTTCTCAGCAGGGCTGCTGTCAAGAAGCTCTTCTCCCAGTCTGTATCTATGTCTGGGATTCTTCCAGCCCAAGTGCAACACCTTACACTTTGCAGTGTTGAACCTCATTAGGTTCACCAAGATGATCCTTGTAGGTCCCTTCCAACCGAACTATTCTATTCTACTCTTCTGAAGCAGAATAAGAAAGTTGTACTTGGTGATGTAATAACCGCATTTAGGAAGGAATTTAATCATAGGTATATATATTTCAAAGTATGTGTACAGCCTTGTGGAGTGCAGTGTGTGCCTGTAATTCTATTTTGGACTTCAATGGAGTTTGCTAGTTCCATAAATGCTTAAGACTTAAATGTCTTTTAGTGATGCTAATCCTTGTGATTAGATTATATGACTGATGGGGTTCTTGGTGAGGTTTTTTGGTTGGTGGTTTGGTTTTTTTTTTTTAATTACCAGCTGCTCTAGTTTGTCTTCTAAAACATTAGCATTCCTTAATTTTATTTTTTTTTACTTCATACTCTTCCCCCAGTGCCTATGCTCTCTGTCTGAGCGAGGAACACCTCCTTTCAACCTGACTTCCATTTCAACTCAGCAGGCACTGCAATCTTTTTTCCTGGCTCCCAGTATCTCATCTAATCAGTCACCGTGCTTTTATGCTGGCTCCCTACATCTGCAGTAGGTATTTTGTTAGATTATCAGGCAGAACTAAAAGCTTCCAGCTTGCCTACATTCTTGTCTGCCAAATTGGAGAGAGAGGAGGAGAGAAGGTGTGGGGGGAGAGAGAGACAGTGAGAGCCCTTTAGTGTGAGTCATCTCTAACTTCAGTCTCCTTTCCCTACTCCTATGGAAGTGCTACTTGGTATCTCTAGTGTGCATGAAAATTCAGCGCTTTGCCCTGCACAGAGAGACTTCCCACACCCTTTGATAATATCCTATTCTCAAACAGCAGATATATCTTAATGCTGAATTTTGGGCAGTTTAAAATAAAATTTAAAAAACCACCTCTATCTCACTGGTCTGTGTAAACTCTTCATATATAACTCTTGAAGCTAATACAAAAATAGAGGAAAGACAACTTCATCTCTAATAAAACTTTCAATTTTAGTAAGGGAGTCTGCTGGTTTAGTAATACAGGGAAAGGATCACAAATTTCAACTGCATTTATGTTCCACTTTTCACTACTGTATATCTAGTTTCAGTTACTGCACACTGAAACAAGAAGAAGTTCTCACACTACTCTGATGGTTTAGGGTCTTTTGAGTTGTATGGAATAGGTCAAAATGATGACCAAAGCAAGAGTGGCCAGAATCACTAGTCAGCACACTACAGCCGTCAATAATGCCATTGGTGGCTGCACAAGTACAGATGACAGGGGTGATAGCATTATGCTCATGTAAAGTAGCACCCTGTACAGAATGTGGGTTCAGTTCCAAAAATAGCATAGAAGAAGTACAGAAGCTAAATGATGAATGTGAAGTGATCATAGTTTGGGGCACAGGTAGATCTGATAGAGAGCTAGGTGGTCTGCTATACATCTTTCCTCATAGCCATTGTCCTTCTGCCTCCTTCCCCTTCACTGTCACTTTGCAGGGACGTGTACATCTCCCCTTGTCACCATGGCTGTGTCTGTCTTCTGTCCCTGCACACACCGGAGGGAGTTAGATGTTTATTGGGAAGAATTACAGTCCAGAGCAGCCATTGAATGACATACATACTCAAAAGCCACAAAAGATCGTTTTCTGTTGAGTGTTGACATCTCAAATTCTTTACCCTACAGCTGCCATTATATATAGTTAAAATAAGTCACAGATCAGCTCATAAAACACATGACAAGCTGCTGAAAACAGCTAACACGCTCTATGGTGACATACATCAGCCACTGAGTTAAGACAATACAGATCAACAACGCAGGTTTGGTTTGGTGTGTTTTGGAGTTTTACTTTTGTAAAATTATTTTTAAGAACATAAAAAGCATTTTTTATTGTTTAAGCCTGTCTGAGTCTTCTAGTGTTTGTGGAATAATGCAGACTCCAGTTTACATAATTCCCTGACCCTTTGCTACCTACTTGTTCTGGCTGAAATGAATGTCAAACTTTAGTTTGATGATGTGGTTGGATAATAACACATATTTCTTCATCCAGTTAAATTGCTCTGCAAGGTGTGTAGTATCTGATAAACCACAGACACTACAGCAAAGAAAGAAACCTTTGTTTTCTCTTTCCCTTTTTTTGTTCTCTGTCACTTGGCCTTTGTTTCCATTTTATGTCATGGGATTATGTTAAGCAGTTTACGCCCTTTGCTTTTTTTTTTTCTGGGAAACCACCACTTAATCCTGATTCCCTTTCTTTGTGCATGTATGTCATTGCAAGAGACTTTTGCTCTTCCCTTGTATTATTGCAGCATTTTGGGCCAGGTCTTTCTCCAGTTTCTTTACTTGGTGCCAAGTGCTGTATCACTTCCTTTTCTCAGCAACCTGGTAAAGGCAATTCCCCTCTACTTGTACTTGTATAAACCTGGAGTGTTTCAGGTACAGGCAGTGAACCCATGCCAGGGCACAACAATGTAGTTATCAGTGTGGTGGAACATCACAAATTACAAATAAACATAAAAGTGGCCTTTTTCATCATATGGCAGCTACAAACATGTAAACATAGTAAATTCATAGGACAACTTCGACCCAGGTTATATTTGCAGTAGATTCAATGTGACTGGAAGAAAACTTTATATTAATATATGGTATTTCCTTAATGCAAGACACCCATCACTTTGTACAAGTTAATAAATATTGAATTTCGTTCTGATGGACAAAAAAGTGTAATCTCTGGTCTAAAGATATAATGTTTGTCTATGTAGAAGTCATCATTTTCTCTCACATGTTCATTTGTGTGATCAGATTATAGCACAAACTGTAATTAACATATGTAAAATTTTAAGAATTGCTGGTTTTCCCCAAATCAACATAATTGTGTAGTGAAAACTTCATCTTCTTTCAGGCAGTGTTAAAAAATAATGGGGAGAATTGTTTACAGCCTTCTTCCCAAGAATCTGAAAACTGATGACTCCCTAAAATCCAGAAAATTGGTTGCTTTAATAATTAGCCATTTAAAAGACAAATGTAAACACTGATGTGCATGAAGTCAATGAGAGGCAACTTAAAAAAAATCATACCAGAAAAAGAAATCCATTGTGAGATATGTCTATATACTTGTTTAAATCATTAGTAACAAGTCTGCAGAAGACATGATAAATCATGAGGACAGCCAAATGTACACAGTAGTGTGTTACCTACTTACATGTTTGTGGGCTGGCAGCCAGAAGAGTACAACTGGGAGCAGAGACTGAAGATTGTATCAGCAGACTGTACCCATAGATAGATATTGATGTACTATATATGTGTGCATGTGTCTGTGTGTGTGTGTTTCTCTTAAGTCAGTAGAGAAAGACATTTTCATGGATAACCACCTCTTCAAGCTCTGTGTTTGCGTCCTGACACAAGTCTTGTTATGGACAAGAGAGTATTAAGTAAGAGGAAAAAATATCTTGTCTCTGTACTTGGCATTATGTGTGCCAAGGGGACAGACAAAAGGATAGGTGTTCAGTTCAGATGCCAGGTGAGGGTGAATAATTAGAGGAAAAACTGCTTTGAGAAAGTGTTGGATTCTCTGACATTGTTAAAATGAGATTTACATACATTTCTTTTTCAGTTCAACTCTAGGCAAAATCCTGTCGTCTGTATGACAAGTATTAGAATGGATAGCCTTTTGTGTATTTAAATGCCCTAAATTCCCCTTTTCTTTCCTTGAAATCTTTACTTAGCCTTTTTACTTTTTTCTCCCTTTGTAACTACGGGGGATACAGGTCTTCCTCCACAGTAATATTTCACACCTGAGTCTTTGGTACTACTCTCAAGCAGCCCTGTGGAAATCACTGAGTCTCGTTTAGGGGACGGGGGGTTAAGCATTGCCTTAGGTATGCCCACAGCACTTGCAGCTCTAAATAAAGATATGGTTATAATCAAATCTTATGGTTCAGGGCTTTTATGACTGCCTGGAAGAAGGGAGAAGAATCTTTTCCTTCTTTCCCCACGCTGCCCCCCCACCCCCCACCCCTCCCTGCTTCTGTTTCCTTAAGAACAATTGACCATTATTCTTTCAGGGTGTTTCTTAGCTTGTCTTCTGCCTTCTATTCCAAAACTGAATGAGGAGGGACATTTGTTGAAGGTGAAAATGGTGCAAGAGCAAGAGAGGTCAGGGTAGAAATGAGAAGCCTCTTCTGAAGGTGAATATACTTGTGATCTTTCTGTATGCACCTAAAGTCAAATCAAACATGAACTTTAGGGAGAAATACAGATTTTGAACCTGGGATGAACAGCTGTTATGATGGGGTTTTGATGTTGGTTTTTTTTGTCAGTACTGTGGATTAGTATCTTCTGGGCATGCCCTTGGTTATGAGCTAAATTGTCTTCCCTGTCCTCTGCCTGTGGAGCAGAACTGTTTATTCCCCTGAGGACAAGAAATAATCCCTCTGTCCTTTAGCCTAGCAGTGTAGTTCAATGACACAGTTAATCAGGGGTACCTGTTTTCATGCAGCTAAGCATCGCACTGGTTTAACTGTACCAGAAAAGGTAACCTAAGTATTAAAAAAGGAGAGAAATGTAATAGCCTGTATTATTCAGGAAGACCAAATAGATGATACAAAGGTCTCTCTTGTTTTTATGCTCCATGAAAGGAAGAAACAGCAAGTCATCCTTCAGCTTTTTTCCTGAGTTTCCAAATATACTTAATTTTGTCTTTAACCCTGAACTGGTTCATTTATTATTTCTTTTTCAGTATCACAGCTTGAAGCTATATGGCTGGTTCTTTCTTTTTCAGTCTGTTCCTTTCACTAAGTGCATGTCCAGATTACTCTTTCATGCCTCATTTAATGTGGCTTGCTGTACAAAGATATCAAGTGTTTCGTTAGCTAGTTTACTCATCCTGCTGCACTGCAGGTTTTCTGAGGCTTTTCTCTGCACTGACTCTCTGTGTGTTCCCCTTTGTTTCGCTGCAGTGCCACGGATGCTGTCTTGGCTGAACACGGTCCTTACAAATTGTTTTGATCTCTCCATTTAATTTGTATGTTGAAAATGACATGGTTTAAAAATGAATACATGCCACTGGCCTTGACAGGTGGACCCTCAGCTGGGTTAAAAACTGGCTGGATGGCCGGGCCCAAAGGGTGGTGATAAATGGAAGAAAATCCAGCTGGAGGCCGGTCACAAGTAGCGTCCCCCAGGGCTCAGTCCTGGGTCCAGTCTTGTTCAACATCTTTATCAATGATCTCGACGAAGGGATTGAATGCTCCCTCATTAAGTTTGCAGATGACACTAAACTAGGAGGAAGTGTTGATCTGCCTGAGAGTAGGGAGGCTCTTCAGAGGGATCTGAACAGACTGGACTGATGGGCTGAGACCAATGGGATGAAGTTTAACAAGGCCAAGTGTAGAGTGCTGTACATGGGAAATAACAACCCCATGCAGGGCTACAGGCTTGGGGGAGACTGGCTGGAGAGCTGTCAGGCAGAGAAGGACCTGGGGGTGTTGGTTGACTGCAGACTGAATATGAGTCAGCAGTGTGCCCAGGTGGTCAAGAAGGCCAATGGCATCTTGGCTTGTATCAAAAACAGATTGGCCAGTAGGTCTGGGGAAGTGATTGTGCCCCTGTACTCGGCATTGGTGAGGCCACACCTCGAGTACTGTGTCCAGTTCTGGGCTCCTCACCATAAGAAACACATTGAGGTCCTGGAGCGAGTCCAGAGAAGGGCAACCAAGCTGGTGAAGGGGCTGGAGGGCAAATCCTATGAGGAGTGGCTGAGGGAGCTGGGGTTGTTTAGCTTAGAGAAGAGGAGGCTGAGGGGAGACCTTATCACCGCCTACAACTACCTGAAGGGAGGTTATAGAGAGGTAGGTGATGGTCTCTTCAGTCAGGTGACAGGTGATAGGACAAGGGGAAATGGCACAAAGCTGCACCAGGGCAGGTTTAGATTGGACAATAGAAAAAAATTTTTCCCTGAAAGAGTTGTCAGGGCCTGGAACAGGCTGCCCAGGGAGGTGGTTGAGTCACCTTCCCTGGATGTGTTTAAATAAAGGGTAGATGAAGTACTTAGGGATATGGTTTAGCTTAGGATGGGATTGGTTGGACTTGATGACCTTAAAGGTCTTTTGCAACCTTGTGATTCTGTTCTTCTGTGATTCTGTGAATAAAACTATAATTTCTTTCAGATTCAAAGACATGGCAGGTATGCCATGGTAAGTGCAGGGAAGTGCCAGGCTGCGGCCGGTATAGAGCAGCAAGCCATGCAACCCACTTGGGACACTGGTTTGGTGTGAGATAAAGGATGTCTGGGCTATGCCTCTCTCTTTCCTATAACTGGCTTAATGTACTTTTAGACACTTAACTTTTAGATACTTAAAACAAGAATATGTACGTCATCTGGGTTGCTTAGGTCTGACATGGGGACCTGGGATAATACTTTTCTTCTGTACGAAGGCTCAGTACAAATGCTTCAGGATCATCTCCTTGAAGCCTTCTTTTGAATTTTGATGCAGCTTATGACATATCTCCCTTGGGGTTATTTTCTTTAACTACCACTTCCTTTCAGAGGAATTACTTCCAGTCTCTCCTCACTGTACAGGTGAGGAAAGTCCCAGGAAGACGAGTACACTGTGCAATGAGACAGGGATATGTCTGCTGGAGGGAGCTCTGAGAAGGCCAGATGGGAAACCAGCATCACGGCCTTCATGAATGTTCGTACAGGGCTTTGTGGAAGGCCAATCTGCTACTTTAGTCTCTCTGTGATTTAACATAGTGGTGTATAGACAGATGTCCTATCCCCCCACTCTTTCCTTGATTTTTCAGTTTCTAACATTTCAGGACTTATGAGGAAGATCTCCTGCCATTTGGAGATCTTACATCCAAGGAAAGTCGTACTGCATCAGTTGTAGGTTGGTCTTAATCTAGTTCTGGCAACTATTAGAGATTTATAAATCCTACCATTGCACGCGTTTAAGAAACAAAAGAATCTAGTGTTCAGTTTAAGTGATGGGAATGGGCATGTTTCAACATGCAAAATGAATCACCACACTCTATGAACCAGTCGAGTACAGTAGAGTATAAAGATGTTTTGGGTTTTTTTCTTACGTCTAATTGCCTTCCAGAGTGATGGAAAAACCTGATACTTTAGAGAAGCCCAGGTGCCTAATTTCCCTTTCCAGAATGTTTTTTTTATTAAAAATCTTTTAAAATTAATTGAGAGTTAGCTGCTGTTGCATGTGTGGGTGGAGAATCAACTCTTAGCTCAAAAAGAAAAATAAACCAGATGTAAATCAGAGGAAAATTTTTATTTTTAGGAAACCTGAGTGTGTGTGCAGAGATGGGGAATAAAAGCCATGCATTTGCAGATATCTAAACTGATTTTAAATTGTGCAGATTGAAGTTGAGGCATTTATTCTGGGGTGCTTATTCCAGATGACAGTTACAAGACAAAAATCCCCAAATCTAGGGTTTCTATCAGGCTGTTCCAAAAATGTAGCAATGAAAGAAAACACTCATTAAATGTAACAATTTAGCACTTGGAAAAGGTGATTATTTGATCTCAGAAGTTTCCTTGTAGCTTATCTTTATTACTTAAATACAACAAACTTTTGTTTTGCTTGAATAAAAAAAGCCTTGCTAAAATAATAACCTAGTTTTTTTTTATTTGGCAAGGAATATATTCCATTTAGTTGATTTCTAAGTTGCTAATTCTCTTGAATTATTGGGATTTAATTGGATACTTATTGAATTTCTTCTTCTGACATCCTACTGACCCTCAGGCCTTCCTGTCCTTGAGATCTGGGTACACTGGGTCTTCCAGAGTTACAAATGGACCCCTCTGTGCAGAAGACAAGATCCTGATGGCCTTCAGTATCTTCACTGTCCTGGGCTTTGCAGTGAGAAAGAGAAAGCTTGTTGTTTACAGTCCAAACTGGGCAAATTAATGAGGGGAATTTAATGTGGTCCAAAGCAATAGTATCCTGGCTTTAATCAGAAATAGTGTGGCCAGCAGGACTTGAGAATTTTAGAATCGTTTGGGTTGGAAGGGACTTAGAAAGATCACCTTGTTCAACTTCCTCCCTACCATGGGCGGAGATGTCTTTCACTGGACCAAGTTGCTTAAAGCTCCATCCAACCTGTCCTTGAACATTTCTAGTGTGGGGAATCCACAGCTTCTCTGGGCAACCTGTTCTATCACTGGGGAAGTGGTTGTCACCCTGTACTCAGCACTGGTGAGGCCGCACCCTGAATACTGTGTTAGTTTTAAACCCCTCACTACAAAAAAGACATTGAGACTCTGGAGTGAGTGCAAAGAAGGACAACAAAGCTGGTAAAGGTTCTAGAGAACAGGTTTTATGAAGAGTGGCCGAGGGAACTGGGGTTATTTATCCTGGAAAAAAGAAGGCTAAGGGGAACCTTATTGCTCTCTACAACTACCTGAAAGGAAGTTGTAGCCAGATGGGTCTTAGTCTCTCCTCCCAAGTAATAAGTGATAGGACAAGAGGAAACAACCTCAGATTTTGCCTCAGTGATGTTTAGATTGGATATTAGGAAAAAAATTCTTCACCAAAAAGGCTGTCAGGTATTGGAACAGGCTGCCCAAGGAATTGGTTGTGTCAGCATTCCTGGACGTATTTAAAAGGCGTGCAGGTGTGGTGCTTAGGAACATGGTTTAGTGGTGGACTTGGCAGTGCTGGGTTAATGGTTCTACTTGTTGATCCTAAATCTTGTCTTTTTCATCCTAAATGACTCTATGATTCCATGGTTAGTGATTCTACTCAGCAGCTATGCTGTATGGGGAAAACTAAAGGGTATCTCTGTCTTGGGGTCTGTCTTTGGACCGGTTCTCTTTAACATCTTTATCAATGACATCGATGATGGAATTGAGTGCACCCTCAACAAGTTTGCGGATGACACCAAGCTGAGTGGTGTGGTTGACACCCTAGAAGGAAAGGAAGCCATCCAGAGGGATCTTGACAGGCTGGAGAGATGGGCCCGGGTGAACCTAATGAGGTTCAACACTGCAAAGTGTAAGGTGTTGCACTTGGGCCAGAGGAATCCCAGACATAGATACAGACTGGGAGAAGAGCTTCTTGACAGCAGCCCTGCTGAGAAGGACTTGGGGATTCTGGTGGATGAGAAACTTAACATGAGCCAGCAGTGTGCTCTTGCAGCTCGCAAGGCCAATGGTATCCTGGGCTCCATTAGAAGAGGGGTGGCCAGCAGGGACAGGGAGGTGATTGTCCCTCTCTACTCTGCCATCGTGAGGCCCCATCTGGAGTACTGTGTCCAGATCTGGGGCCTGCAATACAAGAAGGATGTGGAACTGTTGGAGAGGGTTCGGAGGAGTCCATGAAGATGATTAGAGGGCTGGAGCACCTGCCCTACAAAGAGAGGCTGAGGTAGCTGGGCTTGTTCAGCCTGGAGAAGAGAAGGCTGCAGGGGGACCTCATTGCAGCCTTCCAGTACCTGAAGGGAGCAGAGAAACAGGAGGGGATTCAACTTTTTAAAAGGATAGACAATGACAGGACAAGGGGGAATGGATTAAAACTAAAGGAAGGAAGGTTTAGATTAGATATTAGGGGGAAGTTTTTTACAGAGAGAGTGGTGAGGTGCTGGAACAGGATGCCCAGAGAGGTGGTGGATGCCCCATCCCTGGAAGTGTTCAAGGCCAGGTTGGATGGGGCCCTGGGCAACCTTGTGTAGATCCAGGCCTGAGGTTGGTGGCCCTGCCTGTGGCAGGGGGGTTGGAGCTTTATGATCCTTGGGGTCCCTTCCAACCCACACCATTCTATGATTCTATGATTCTATGATCTAAGTCATCTTGGCTTAGCAAATACAGGCTTGGCAGAGACGGATGTAAGATTGCTGCTGAGGAGCAGGGCTCTGAAGCGGGAGACTCCGTCGAGGGACCCCCTTTCTGCGAGCAACAACCCCCGGACATAGATCCGCGAGGGCAACTAACAAAAAGCACCTAAGATCAAAAGGAGAGAGGCAGAGGTGCACCCATCAGTGGCCATCAGCACCCATTAACAGCCATTGTTCGTCCCCTGCACTGCCCGGAGCGGTGACTCATCGGGGGCGGAGCTAAGGGCGACAGGAATTATCCCTCTCCATACAAGAGAGGCCTCTGGGAGCGCGGCGACCCGGAGCGCGGCGACCAGGACGGGCAAACAGGGCGTGGCGCGTCAGAAGGGCGTGGCGCGGCAGTTAGCGAGGCAGTTCGCGCAGGCAGAGCAAGCAGGCCGAGCAAGCCTCCCCTCCTAGTTTGCTGAGGGGGTATACTCAGAGGACCGGCTCGCAGAGTACAAAAGGGTGAGCTGAGGGTTCCCTGTCTGCTGTGTGCTCAGCTAACCATGGTCTCCACCAGGCGCAGAGGTTCCCCCTGCAAATCTCGGGCAACCCCGATGGAGGGCCTGCCTAGGGATGCTGCGGTCCAGGTCTCAGGCTGCAGGGAATGCCAGAGCCTGCAGTTGCCTGGGATAAGAGGCAAACACCTAGCCTGTCTGAGGTGTGAGCAGGTCGATGACCTGCTTGCTTTGGTGGTACAACTAAAGGAAGAGGTTGAAAGACTGCGGGTGATCAGGGACTGCGAGCGAGAGATTGACTGGTGGAGTAGCTCCCTGGCGTCCCAAAAGGAAGACAGTCGGGATGACACCTCACACCTGAAGACGGTCCCCCCTCACTGCCCGTGCCAGGTTAATGGGAGTGACCCAAACCCCGAGGAGGCCTGGAAGACAGTCCCGACTCGGCGTCGTAGGCACTCCCCCTGCCTACCTACCCCACCCCCTCAGGTGTCCCTGAGCAACAGGTTTGGGGCCCTGACAGTTGAGGAGGAGGTACCTGAGGAGATGAATGGAGCCCCTCTGCCTCAGAGAAAGCGGAGGCCTAGAGTGAGGCGGTCACCTGCACGCCTTGAGACTGCCTCTGTTAGGCAAGAGAGGAAGGTAGTCGTAGTAGGAGATTCCCTTCTCAGAGGGACAGAAGGGCCTATATGTAGGCCAGACCCTACACGCAGGGAGGTGTGTTGCCTCCCTGGAGCCCGGGTCAGGGATATTACCAGAAGGCTACCAGGCCTGGTAAGATCCACTGACTATTATCCCTTACTGATAGTTCAAGCAGGCAGGGACGCAATCACAAAGTGTAGCCTGCAAGCTGTCAAAAGGGAATTCCGGGACCTGGGGCGCTCTGTTGAGGGGGGGGGAGCCCAAATAATATTCTGCTCTATCCCCACTTGTGGGAGGAGGGGCTCAGAGCAGGACAGGATAACCCACGAGTTGAATGTGTGGTTAAAAGGCTGGTGCCGGCGCAAGAACTTTGGATTCTTTAACCAAGGGATGGTGTACTCTGCTCCTGGCATGAGTACTGCTAATGGGGCTCACCTGTCCTATAAAGGAAAGCGGATCCTCGCCCAGGAGATAGCAGGGCTCATCGATCGTGCTTTAAACTAGTTAGGAAGGGGGAAGGGGATATTAAGGCGGCTGCCAGGGTTAGGCTTCGGGAGACACAACGGGAGTTGACGGTGGGAAGAGGTAAATACCAACAGCACAGTCGTGGACTTGGGGACGTTTTTCCACGTGAGAGTAGGGAAAATTCTGTGGACTGCCCTGAGTACTCCTCCGTGGAGCCACTTTTGCCAGTCCCCTGTCAGAAATCTCGCTGTGGGCCATTGAGGATACCTACATCTGCTTCACCACTGAACTGTCTTTACACAAATGCACGTAGCATGGGGAACAAACAAGAAGAACTAGAGATCTTTGTGCGGTCGCAGGGCCATGATCTCATCGCAATCACAGAGACGTGGTGGGACAACCTGGATGACTGGCACACTGTCATGGATGGCTATGTGCTTTTTAGGAAAGACAGGCTAGGGAAGCGAGGTGGAGGAGTTGCTCTTTATGTGAGAGAGCACCTAGAATGTGTTGAGCTCCACCTGGGGAAGGATGAACCTTCTGTCGAGTGCTTGTGGGTTAAAATCAAGGGGCAAACCGATATGGGGGACATTGTTGTGGGAGTGTGCTATAGGCCCCCTGATCAAGAGGAGCAGGTAGATAACGCATTCCATAAACAGTTAGAAGTAGCCTCAAGTTCCCGGGCACTGATCCTTATGGGGGACTTCAACTACCCAGATATTTGCTGGGCAAGCAATACGGCCAGTCGTATGCAGTCCAGACAATTTCTGCAGTGTGTTGAAGACAATTTCCTGCTACAGATGGTGCAGGAGCCCACAAGGGGAGGGCGGCTGCTGGACCTTGTTTTCACTAACAAGGATGGACTTGTTAGGGAAGTGAAGGTCGGGGGCAGCTTAGGGCAAAGCGACCATGAAATGGTTCAGTTCATGATCCTGGGTGGAAGAAGCAAGCCAAAAAGTAGGATAGCTACCCTGAATTTTGGTAGAGCTAACTTTGATCTCCTCCGCCACTTAATGGGGGCTATCCCATGGGCTACGCTGTTTGAAGGAATGGGAGCCTGCGAGAGCTGGCTAGCATTCAAACAGCACTTCTTGCAAGCACAGGAACGATGCATCCCTTTGAGGAGGAAATGGGGAAAGAGAGGCAGAAGACCTGCATGGATGAACAGGGAGCTATTGAGCAAACTCAAAGAGAAGCAGAAGATCTATGAATCGTGGAAAAAGGGTCTGAGCACCTGGGAAGAATACAGGAATGTGGTCAGGGCCTGTAGGGATGCAACTAGGAAGGCTAAAGCCCTCTTGGAAATTAAGCTGGCAAGGGACATAAAGGATAATAAAAAGGGGTTTTTTAGACACGTGAACAGTAAGAGGATGTCCAGGGATAATGTAGGTCCCTTGCTGAATAAGGAGGGTGTCCTGGTTACGGGGGATGCTGAGAAAGTGGAGATATTGAATGCCGCCTTTGCTTCGGTCTTCACTTCAAAGGCCCCCCGGGACCCACAGACACTGGATGAGAGTAGGACTGATTGGGAAATGAAGAATTTCCCTCTGGTTCAAGTAGGGGAGGTCCAGGAGCGGCTCAA
Source organism: Porphyrio hochstetteri (assembly GCA_020800305.1). Lineage (NCBI taxonomy): Eukaryota > Metazoa > Chordata > Aves > Gruiformes > Rallidae > Porphyrio > Porphyrio hochstetteri. The sequence continues at coordinate 111,539,961 of CM036907.1, forward strand.
AGGGATTAATGCACACAAATCCATGGGCCCAGATGGGTTACATCCACGTGTGCTGAGGGAGCTGGCGGAGGTGATTGCTGAGCCGCTCTCTATCATCTTCGACAGGTCTTGGAGGACAGGAGAAGTGCCTGAAGACTGGAGGATAGCCAATGTCACTCCAGTCTTTAAAAAGGGCAAGAAGGAGGAACCTAGTAACTATAGGCCAGTCAGCCTCACCTCTGCCCCTGGAAAGGTAATGGAACAGCTTGTTCTGGATGCCATCTCCAAGCAATTGGAAGAGAAGAAGGTCATGAGGAGTAGTCAGCATGGATTCACTAAGGGGAAATCGTGCTCGACCAACCTCATAGCCTTCTACGATCTCATGACAGGCTGGGTAGATGGAGGGAGAGCAGTGGATGTCATCTACCTTGACTTCAGCAAGGCCTTTGATACTGTCTCCCATGACATCCTGATAGCAAAGCTGAGAAAGCATGGGATAGATGAGTGGACAGTGAGGTGGGTTGAGAATTGGCTGTCGGACCGAACCCAGAGGGTTGTGATTCGTGGAGTAGAATCTGACTGGAGGCCTGTTACCAGCGGTGTTCCCCAGGGCTCAGTGTTGGGTCCAGTCCTGTTTAATATCTTCATTGACAATCTTGATGAGGGAATAACATCCACCCTCAGCAAGTACGCCGATGATACAAAGCTGGGAGGAGTGGCTGACACGCAGGAGCACTGCGCTGCCATCCAGAGAGACCTGGACAGGCTGGAGAGCTGGGCAGTGAGAAACCAGATGAAGTTCAACAAAAGCAAGTGTAAAGTCTTGCACCTGGGAAGGAACAACTGTTTGTATCAGTACAGGCTGGGGGATGACCTGCTGGAGAAGAGCTCAGTGGAGAAGGACCTGGGGGTCCTGGTAGATGACAGGTTGGCCATGAGCCAGCAGTGTGCCTCGGTGGCCAAGAGAGCCAATGGGATCCTGGGATGCATCAGGAGGAGTGTAGCCAGCAGGTCAAAGGAGGTGATCCTCCCTCTCTACTCTGCCCTGGTCAGGCCCCACCTGGAGTATTGTGTCCAGTTCTGGGCTCCTTGGTATAAAAAGGACAGGGATCTCCTGGAAAGAGTCCAAAGAAGGGCTACGAAGATGATTAAGGGCCTAGAGCATCTCCCCTATGAGGAAAGGCTGAGTAAGCTGGGACTGTTCAGCCTTGAGAAGAGAAGACTAAGGGGGGACCTAATCAAAGTTTATAATTATCTGAAGCAGGGGATGCAGGGGGAATCAGCCAGCCCCTTTTCAGTGGTCTGTGGGGATAGGACAAGGGGCAATGGCTGCAAGTTGGAGCATAGGAAGTTCCGCACCAACATGCGGAAGAACTTTTTCACAGTGAGGGTGACTGAGCACTGGAATAGGCTGCTCAGGGAGGTGGTGGAGTCTCCTTCACTGGAGATATTCAAGACCCGCCTGGACGCCTATCTGAGCAATATGAGCTAGGGAGCTGCTTTGGCAGGGGGGTTGGACCCGATGATCTCTCGAGGTCCCTTCCAACCCCTACAATTCTGTGATTCTGTGATTCTGTGATTGTCAGTAAAACCAAGATGCACTGGGGAATCCCCGAGCTTCCTTGTTGTTACACAAAGCTTTGGGATATCGGAAGTACATCTATGAAACCATTTATGCATAGAAGTTCCACAACACTTTTCTTCCATCAAGGAAATATGTTACATTGGTAGAAGAGGTTTTTCCAAGAAATAGGATTATGAGGCCCTGTGCCTCTGCTGGGTTCTTTTCCTTTACTTTTTCTCCTCTTTATTTTTCGTTGCATTGCATTGCCTTGCCTTGCCTTGCCTTGCCTTCCCTTCCCTCCCTTCCCTTCCCTTCCCTTTTCTCATATGTGTATGGACTCATTATTTCTCATAATCTTTCCACTGAGGCTGCTGGAAGACAAGGATCAAGATACTAGCAAAATGTTGGCTGTACGTTAGTGGCTTCCTGTTCAGTTCAGAAGTAAACAGAGAAGTAGTTGTCATCACAGGACACAGAGGGTGACCTGAAGCTTTCAGGCTGTGAAACCCTATGTTCTCTTCAGAATAACTTCTTAAAAACACAATTCCAGCCTGGGTGGAAAATTCAGGTGAGTTTTATTTGGGCTTGTCACAGTTGCTTTCCCATTTGCTTTTTGGTATTGCAGGAGACTTGTCTCAGGATGTCAAGCTGCAAACTCATGCTCTGCCCTGGGATGTGGGTTTGAAGGCCATGGGCTGTTGTCAGCAGAACTAGCTCCATGACCAAAAGAGGGAGATGCCGTATCTCTGGCTGTCTGCTGTAGCTAAGGACTCCTCTGAGCTACCTCAGGGGTGGATGTGTGCTGCCTTCAGTTGGCACTGCCTCAGGAACTCTTCTGAGTTTCTCCATTTTTCCACATAACTGTGTTTGGAGAAATGCTTCACAGAGAAAAGATGCCTATCAGAAAGAATGAAGGTCAGATGCATGGTCATGGGGAGAAGGCAAGATGAAATTCTGATCCTTGTCTTAATAGCAATTTTTACACTTCTCTGACTTATTCTGATGTAAAACCAGTGTAATTGCAGTACCCTTCGGGAATTTACAGTTTGTTCTGATGTGGAAAAGGGAATTTATGCTGTATACGTGTAGTCAAAAAGGATATTCTGACTCTGCAACTGTTTTACCATCAGAAAGGTTGTCATGTCTGTCTTGCCTAAGCTTCTTTATGACTGTATCTTTCTATCATCACTTCTGGATTAAGGGTGAGACTGTTATTCTGCATCCCTTATTTATCCCCTTCCACCTTGGCTCCCAAAGGGTTACCTTCAGGATGCCAGAAGAAATATGTGTTGAGGAGCTGAGCCAGCAAGGCATTTTTGATGGAAATACTTGATTTGTCAAGGCTACGGCAATACTCTGGAGACATATCTCTGTGATGAATATACCAGTATCAAAAGCTTTTGAAATTGTTGACAGAGCTTATTTAGAAAATTTTAAAAAAGAAAGATTGGATTGGTTGGTTATTTTAATTGAGTTTTTGTTTTGAAATTTTGATGTTTACTAAAAGGTGAAGAAAAAAGGAAAGGTCAAAATTGAAAGCAAATAGCTTGTTGTTACTGAAAAAATCTGAATTGACCTGATTTGAGTTGTTTTCAGAGAAACAGCTTGCAAAACAATAACAAACTTTCAAATTTTTCTTTCATTTTGAATCAGAAATAACAGTAAAAACTTAAAATTCTCCCATAACAGCAAAAACTCTTGCCCAAAAGTGTACAACACCCACTCTTCCAGCAGCCTCTTGGAGACAAGGATTGCAGCAGGCATCTGAAAAAGGGAGTTCAGTGAGGACTGGAGCCTGTACAGTGTTTTAAACACTGAAAGCACAACTACAGCCAAGCCTGCCTTCTCCACTCTGCCTAGTGTAAGCAATGGTTTACCCATTCCTCCTCTGACAAGGAGCGGTGATTTGCATGAAAGAGGTCCAAAACTGAAGTGATTAAGAAAGGAAATGCTACTAACACTAGGCTTTGCATAGGGTAACTCTTGAACCTTCACCTAAAAAGAAAACCTCTCTCTTCATTTACAGGGATTCACTTTGCCTGGTGGAATTATACAGCCATGGCAGAGAGGATCTGTACCTTTTCATGAGTTGTTTTTTGTTACCTTGGTGTTTTCTGTTTCGTGTGTTCCTTGGCCTTTCTGAGGCCCCCGTGAGTGGCTTACTCTATGTGTTTTTGCAATCATTTTCTGCTCTGCTTATCTGATTGGGTTCATTTTGAACTATTTGTAGACAGTACAAAAAGAGACCAGATTAAAATCAATGCAGACATTGTGTTCCCACACATGCCCTGTATTCCTAGGTATTAGAAATGGGAATGAGTCATCCAGCAATACAGTTAAGTACTGACAAATGGTTGTCTAATGCTCTGATAAGTAAAATCTCTTTGACTTATTGCGTATTTTCTGTCTCCACATAGTGCTGGTATAAATCTAAACCAAAAATCTAGTCTGTGCCTCCCCAAGGACAGAACTTGCAGTCTTTGTTCAGGTATATTTTCCAATTAAATGTGTAGGAGTTTTGGGGACTAAAGCACTGAGACTAAATTTATGTCTTGGGACAGAGAAAAATAAAATAATCCTCCCTTATGGACAGCACTTGTCTGCATCAATGCAAATGTATATGTTTCTCTGCAACCAGAGAACAATGATATTTTTAAAGCTTTACTTGGTAATGTTGCTTCTCTCCAACTCAAGGGATGTCTCACTTTCTAAATCATGCTGAGCACACCAGGTTTTAGCTGTTAAAAAGTTAACAATAAAATGAAGAAAAGTGATAGAAAGGATAATAAAATATCACCTGAAGACAACTCAATGTTTTATCTGTATTGTTTATTTTAAGCATATTCCTTGAGAATTGAGTTAGTTTAGCTGCAGGGCTATAGTTAAAGTCTTTTTACAACAGAGGAAGGACATTTTACTGATACGCTATTTATGTGAAGACTAGTATAGGAGTTTATTCTTAAGGCTGTGCTTAAATGAGAAACATACACAGAAAGTGATTATTTCAGAAGAACAGAAGAACTCACTGAATAAATTCACCCCACAATTATTTATTTAACATTAACACATCTACAGTCAAAGGCAAAATTCACTTGCATATGCTGGGAGAGCATGGAGCTGGCTTCTCCTGGCTTTTCACGGGGTCTCTTAAAGTCCCTCTTACAGGACTCCACTGTGTGTTCAAAGCTCTTTAAGTTTACCTTCTAACTGGAAATTATTTAATTCCCAGCCTACAGATATTTTCACCCATGTTTTCATCAGCTGCAAGAGCCTGAAATACTTTTTCCTTCTCTTTGTCTCTCTTTCTCTTTTTAAAATACCCATGCAGGAGACATTGGGATTTGTTAAGGTTGTCCTGAGCTGGACATTAAAAAAAGCATAGGCAGTAAATGTACAAGTCTGTCACATGCTTTGCTCTTGTAGCTCCTTTGTTCTAACTCTGGGATGCTCAGGAGCAAAAGTAGCAAAATGAGCAATGGGTCTATGACCCTCTGTATGTGAGAACTAAACTGAAACTTTTCTTTTGTGTGTGTATTTGCAACATAAGATTTGAATGCAAGCCATCAAAGATGCAAAAAGAAACCCACATCTTCTTCCTGCATTCCCAGCTTGTGTGAGTAGCCCCTCTGCCATGGCTCCCTTTAAACATTCCCCATCTTCCCCCTCCCCTTCATGACCTGTCCGTTGTTTTTTTATCCACTCCTGGGCAGGAACCTGCAATTCCCCTCCCGGAGGCAGACCTTGGATATGTGTACCTACTGTCCTGAGTTCAAGGCATACTTCTTTGAATTCTCTAAGAAAAAAAAAAAAAAAAGAAAGCACATTCCTTTAGATTTTATTAAAAATAAATTCCAAAAGAAACCCTCTGCTGAACACACATCTTCCCCTGAGGAGAGAAACAGAGAGCACAAACACTTGACAGATGTTGGTCACGTTGCTTAGTGCATTACTGGAAGGAACGGAGACACTTCGGTGATGGGAGCAGTATCAGAAATGACATACACAAGAACAGAGTAAAGATTTGATGAGATATTTAGTCTGCTATGCTTTGTTACTTTCACACCTTCCAGCTCTCACATAAGCTTGTGGAAAGTTGTAACAAGACTAAAGCATAATAATAAAATGGATTTTGACCCAAAACATGCTGCAAAGATAATAGCAAATTAAGCTATGCTCTTGTTTCAGTCTCTGTCTACTGTGCATTTAAAGGTTTGATATGGGGGTGTTTCACAAACTCCCTGCCTGTGCAACATACCATCCCCTGTATGTAATATCTTTTGCTTCCCAACAATTCATATTCCAAATTAAAAAATAGAAGTGGTCAAGTGGAATTGACCCTTGTGTATACTAAAATAGCATAAGTTGTAAGTTCAGCCTCAGGAAATCTGGTCTTTTGGAACAAATACCCAGTAGATGCTGATATGCTTTAATGCGTTTATTTGTCTGCCCCTAAAAAAATTCTCTGCAAAGGATCACAACCTTCCATATTCAGCTGCATCTTAGATTTTCCTTTTTGCATTCTACATTCATTTATTTTATTTTGCAGGACCCATGTCAACTTTGTAAAAGCTAAACATTTTGGCAAGACTTGATGAATGCATCTCCCCTCTTTGAATAAGCACTGTCTCGCCCTGGGAAAGATTTCTACCATGTCAAGAGAAAAAAGAAAATAGTTGAACACTATATTGGGTCAAGAAAAGATAACTAATGGGTTAACTATTTATATACAATGAAGTAGATCCAGAAATTAAAAGAGCCACAGGAAAGAATGGTCTGGAATACAGTCAGAGAAGGTATTTGACACTGGACCTGTTGTACTTTTAGAATCATTGAATGTATCACAGAATTCAGAATCACAGACTGGTTGGGTTGGAAAGGACCTCAAAGACCATCTAGTTCCAACTGTACTACCATGGACAGAGACACACTCTACTACCCCAGGTTGCCCAAAGCCTCATCCAGCCTGGCCTTGAACACTGCCAGGGAGAGGGCAGCCAAAGCTTCTCTGGGCAACCTGTGCCAGGGCCTCACCACCCTCACAGGGAAGGATTTCTTCCTAATATCTAATCTAAATCTGCCCTCCTTCCACTTAAGACCATCATCCCTCGTCCTATCACTACATGCCCTTGTAAACAGTCCCTCTTCAGATTTCTTCTAGGCATCCTTCAGGTACTTTAACTTGCATAACCTAAATTAGTTACTGACACCATCGAAGCTTCCAACAGATCCAACTTTAAAGGTAGTGGTTTTTTTCATAATTGTAGAACTAAAAACCGGCATCTTTTTGTGTTCTGTGAGAACTTTAGTATGCAAGTACTCAGAGCTGCACTATTACAAAATTGAAACTCTTACACTAGTTCGTATGTTAACATATGACCTCTCCTAAACCGGGTTAGAGAGCAACTTCTTGACGAGATAAGGCTGAGAATGGGACTTCAAACATGCATTACACATAGGGAAAGGCAGTAGATAGGAATTCTCTTAAGGCGCCAGAGATAGTCTCTGAAATTCTGTTATTTACTGTATCTGAGATGATTTTAAACTTTCTCATTCAATCTCATTCTGATGCAAGTTGTCAAAATACAGGAAATCTATCTATATCTGTGTATTTTAGAAATCACAGCCCGTCAGAAAATACACAGTTATCAGACAGTGATTCTCCCACTACAGTTCTTGAGAACTCTCATTAGATGTGAAAACCAAGGAGAAAAAGTTCTTGTTGCTTCTTTCCCACAGTTTGTGTAACCCAAACGATCTCCTCAGCTTGTTTTCCAAACTAAATCTTACTCCACATGCTAGCATTATTCCTGCAATTTGGAAAGACAGTATGTAACAGCATCTCTTGTTGACATCTGTTGTAATAGTAGTTCTGCTAGAATGCTGTAATGAATTCAAGGAAAACTTCTAGTGCTGATTGCAAGCTATCTTGTGATTGCAGAGATATTCCTTCTGTAGATTATTTTGTTGTTTACCTTATGATTTAATAGAGATTTTAAACCAAGGCCACTTGTTAAGGCCTATCATCAGCCTTGTTTCTTGCACAGCTTGGTGCCTCCAGGGCTTCTTTCATAGTTCTTTTGCTCAAATGAAATACAGATCATCACAATAAGGAGTGAATAGTCACTGCACATCATGCTCTGCCAGTAGAGACAACCTGAGACTCTCATTTTAGCCTCTGCATTTACTGCAGGATGTTTTCTTTTTACCAGAATTACCTTCTTAAACCTCATCTGTCAAACTGCTCCTCTGCTTTATGCTGAGATACCCAGGCAAAAGGGCTACTAGTAAGTGCTTTTGAGGACTGCCAAGAAAATCTTAGCCATTAAGTGCACCTTACCTAAAAAGGGCGACTGTTTGACATTGTTACCATTCAGCTTCCCACTTTTTTCAATTTGTTAGCATCACTTACAGATTAGAGTCAGTTTATAGTCTTCTTCTCTGAAGAACCCTGCATGTATTACAGGGCTGTAAAACCAGTAAAAGCCAACCCGCCCTCCCTTTCTGCCTTCCTTCCTTCCTTCCTTCCTTCCTTCCTTCTTTCCTTCCTTCCTGCCTTCCTGCCTTCCTGCCTTCCTTCCTGCCTCACTTCCTCCCTTCCTCTTCCTTCCTGCCTCCCTCCCTCCCTCCCTCCCTTCCTTCCTCGTGCCATTTAGCCATCATCATCTTTCACTGAAACTTCTAACACAGTCTTGAACAGTTTGCCAGATTTCACTCTGGTGCAGTGGTGAAGGTGATAGTCTCAGCTCTCCAGGTAAATAGTCCATGTTCTAATCTTTGTGCCCATTCAGGTGGACAAGGCCGCAAATGATTTGCTGTCATTTATTGTTTGAATATGTTTTCCACTTTAAGTTTTCCATCAGCTTTATGGGCTTTGGATCAGGCCAACACAGAATTGCAATAAACTCAGATCATTACAAGCTAAGAATAGGTAGACATCATTTCTGCCCAACTCTTTTCTCATAGAACACAGGTTTTCAATGTGAGAATCATGAAGAAGTATCAAGGTTGCAGTTATTTCACTCTTCCTGTATTATTTAATAGAGACTTTTCTGCTTTCTAACCTGAGCAAAGAAATCCTGTGCATGAACTAAGATCTCCTTCTGCTGCAAAGATTGAGCATCTCAGATGGGCAGGATGCTTTTACCACTTAAAAACTGGCTTGTAAAACACAAGAACTACAGCATTAGTGATGAGAAGAGGTTCAGGTATTTTACCCCTTCCAGACTTTAGGAATATTCTGAATTGAAAGTGAACTTTTGGGTTAGGTCCCCTCATATACATGAGCCTTCCTTACCTAATAGCTTTGTGTGGAGGACTGGCTGCAACACTTGTATAGCATAGGGTATAGCATTGATGGTTCCTATTTTCATTTCCATAGATATACTTATCATCATTTCTTTCTGATTATAGAAGCAATGAGTGGGTTCATTTTGTTGATACTGTATCTTTCTTTGGTATGATGATGCACCAATTACCAGCAGAGCACCATAGGTTTAAATTAATCTTTCTGATACAGCCCAACTTCCTCAATTGAATGTTACCTGTTTTTCCAGAGGAGAGAGAGTGGAATCAGTAGTCACTGTCTGTTGCGTGTGACATGGTTTTGTTTCATTAGAAGAAAGCTTGTTGCCCTTAGCTGCCATATGGCAGCTCCAACAGCTGTTTGCAGCCCAGCAATATTATGTTGCATGCAGGAAAGGAATGTGGTGATACTGCAGTCCAGATCTTCAGCTGGTATAAATCTGTATAGCTGCCTCAACTCAAAACAGACCCCTGTTGTTTTATGCATTCTGATGACACATCAACGCTTCAAAATGAAGTGTGGTGCAGAAATCACTGAAAAGGGGAAAGTCTGTGTCAGTAAATCCACATGACATAGTACAGCCCATTCATGGAATGATCTGCTGAGCTTCATAATCAGGATAGTCCTGGTATCTTTAAAGCTAGGTTAATCAATAAGATTTACTCTGCTGCAGAATATTGCAAATGTGGCTGTCAAGCTTCAATGCTGAAGATGATCTTCAGTCATGTGTTTTGCCATTACAGTCCCCAATGTTTTCTGGTGCAGGGTTATCATGTGCAGAGTTTAGGCCTTGGATTTCTGAGTATGCACTGAAGTAGACATGCACTCTGTAGTTGGTTTATAGCTTAAGATTTCTACTGTTACATTTCCTATAATTGAAATGTTGTTCTTTATTTTAAACTGAGTTTTTCTTCAAGGGGCCATTCATTGAATTCTGGGTTCTTCACTGTAGTTCTTGCATATCAGACTGTTTTGACATCTCCTGTGCCTTTCGTGATTTCCAGACTGCCAAAACTGGACATGTAAGAGGTAACCACACTCACCACCGAGAACTTCCTTACCTGTGATGGTGTAACCTGAAGGAAGCAGGGTCCCTGTTTTCACAACACATTAATTTTCTTATCTGCTGAGCTCTGGTTCTAGTAATATGTTCTGGGTAGCATTCATAGTTTCTGCTTGTTGAAAAGAGGGCACTCTCTTTTGTGGAGCACACTAAATAAAACCTGCCCATCATGTGTTTCTTAATCTTTTCTTTCTAAATGCAGGTGTTAACCACCTTCATTGTACCCTTCTTCCAAATTGATGTTGATCTCACTCCTGTAGGCCTTAACTCTGCTCAGGCTACTGTTTTGATTCTCACACTGGCTCTGCCAACAAGCACTTGGACACCCTTTCCCAATTTTGATTTCTCAAATGAAATACTGACCCCAAATTTGTGTCTATTTCACCTTGAAAATTAAGTGAATGAGATCTCCTGAGGGCACACAATTGATCTAACTTGTGGAGATGTTTCTTCAGAGGAAGAATATGACTACATGTAAGACCTGCAAGAAAATCAGTGTTGTTACTAAGCAATAACTTCTACCCTTCTCTGTTTAATTTTTAACTATTCAGGTTCCGCCATAAAGAGAAGAGTCTGGATTGCACATCCTGCCTCCAGCAGCTCCCAGCTGTTGGGATTACTGGATTACTGGAGTATGGGGTCATCACTGGATTGGATAGGGAAACCTCCATACCCTGCAATATGGAAGTCCAAGAGAAATTAAGAGCACATCCATAACAGATAATGCTGTTCAGGATGATCTCATTTACTTTTTGGAGCATTTGTGCCTGTAAAGAACAGAATTTACACAGAGAGTACATAGCAGAGAACCACAACTACCACACACTAATCCCTATGTCTGCTTTTGGCACCTACCTACCAGTTACAGGGGCTTGTGGAGAGGCTCCTATGGCTGCTCTAGAAGCAGTCAAGGTGTCTGATACCGCTTGTGTTTAATTACCATGTCAGAGTTTTGGAAAAGGTGGGATTTATTTTTGTAGGCAAATAATAGGTTAAGAAGAATCAGCAGTGTTCTGTGCTTATATATTTCTTCATGGTTTGCAGACTCATGCTGACATCATAGCAGTGAGCCTACAGCAGCTGCCAATTAGAAACAGAATGAATATATCATTCTTCAAATGGAGGAAGTTAACAACTGGCCTTTATTATTATGTAATTAAGTTAAGGATCTGGTCTTGATCTTCAAAACCTTCAAAGTGTTTGGCTCAAACTCTTTTGAGTACAGTCTTTCTGTCCCCAGACAGTGACCACTAACATCACTGCTTTCTGAAAGAAGAACAAAAGCAGCTTGCTTGCTTAACTTGTTTTCATAGTATAAATAATTCAGCAGATATGCAAGGCACTAAAAGTAGGAAATAAACCTGACAGGTACAAGACACTTAGAAAGCCAGTAGCCAGGAACAATTTCTCAGGAACAAGAGACAAGTCAAAATTGAAGAAAAAAATCAGATATAAGCCACCCCGGGAGGTCACTTGCTTCTACATTTTAGATCTGTACCGTCTGTGCCTTACCTGGGTCTCTCCATGCAATGCACAGTGAGAGAAGCAGTGCCCTCCCTCACTCATGTACACCCCCACTGGGACTGTGTTGGTGTTCTGTTTACATCTTCCCCTGCTGAACCACTACTCCTTCATGGCACTTGCACACAAAATCATCTTTTCTATTTTTAGGTTCTCCGACTCACATCCTGTGAAGAGCAGTTGTGCACTGGGCATGTTCTCCTTCATTTATTTATTTCTCATCACTTATTAATGGTGCTTAACACATGTATATGTCATTTAGATGCCTGGATTTATCCTTCATATTTTTAAAATTATGTAATGAAGTCTCAGCAGGCTTGGGATGCTCCTGTTTATGCTTTTTTTGTGCTGACATGCTTTTGCTGACTTTAAAAGTCAGTGGGAATTCTGTCACTGACTCCAGTGGAAATAAGAGTGTTTCCCAAGTGAGATTTTCACCCTGTATTCTCACCCCACCCCCAAATTTTCTATTCTGACAAGTATTTAAATATGACACCAGATCTCACTGCTCTCTGAAATACCCTTGGGAGAGTACGTGTTCTTTTTAATTACTTTATGAATGAAACCTCAGAAAAAATCTTGAAAACACAAGAAGATATTTTCTTAAAGACCTTAGATGAATACAGCAAACCAAGGCTGAAATGGCTTTTCTAACTCAATCTCCATGACCCAATTACTGTTTCTCTCTTTTAAAATAATGACCCAAATTTCTGTTCCATTATGTCATTACAACACCAAGCCTTGGCTTAAGATTTTCAGCTTCAGGTAGTCAAAATCTTTTATATACAGCTAAAAAATTGAATGAAAACCAGCTGAATTTTCAGTTCCCGAGCACTTAGCATTTTCATTGACTTTAGTAAAAACTGTGGCTGCTTGGCACTTCGAAAAATTAGGCCAGCATTCTGAGGTTCTTTATATGTAGTGACGTAGTGACCTGATTTTCAAGACTGTTGAGTACAAAGAAGTTTTAATAAACCCAGGGCATCTTCAGGTGTTTCTTGAATTTGGATACTAAGCCAATACTTGCATAAAATCAGTAAGAATTTGCCAAAGTCTCCAGAAGCATCCAGGCAGGATATTAAATTGGTGTCTCTTGGGTTCATTCTGTAACACTGGACATGATTTGCATATGTACATCCCATAGTGACACTGTTAGGTTTTTAACCACATCCTGTGCTTTCCTTTTAATTATTTTTCTCAATGAATGTTACAATATGCAGTAACATTTTGGTACAGAGAGCAATGACACATCCTGTACCAGAACAGATATGAAGGCTGATAACAGAACAGAGAGGTCTTTGTTCATCTGTTTGAAAAACAACCAGCTACATTTTTAATCTCTTCCTATGAAAAACTATTTTGTGCTCTTTCTACAGTGTATAAGGAAATAGATTTGGGTTTGATGAAAAATCTACATTTTTTTAAATGTTACTCCAGAATTTGGACAGAAAAGATAAGTCTCTGTTCTTTAGTCCTTTTGCATACATGTGGGTCAGTGCAGATGCTCTCATATCATCCTGTAAAATTATTCTGCCAACAGAATGAGGAGTTAGTGAATGGGGTGGTTAATTGAAGGATGCTCCTTGCTCACCCTCTGAATTATATCTGTAGTACTCCTGTTCTGAAAAACCAGGCATTCCTCTTTTCCCTTGCAAAGCCTTTACATGTTTTTATGTATCAAAAAAATAATTCATACGCATCTGCCCTGGGTGCAAAGATTTTTTTTAACTGTTCTCTTGTCTTCACATGTTTTTTTCTATTAGAAAAAATAAAAAGACTCCTTTGGGAATGGACTGCTCACCCCAAATCACGGAAAATGAGTACCTTTTTCTCATAATATTTTATTACTCTGGTCTCTGGGTCACAATCAATATTGTCATCTTGCCTGAAATCCACAGAGCTCACAATCACCTTTTTCCTTTCCTTATTATTTTATTTGATGCAATTTTGTTGTTATTGTAGTGGTTTTTGATCTCCTATAGACCTGTTCTGTAGTAATTACAGTGATTTGGACTAAGTCATCTAGCTTATTTATCTGCTAAAATCTTTAAAAACCCTAGAAAGCACCAGGGAAAGGGGGAATATCTTTGGCACCTCCTGTCTGTTCAAAAGCAGCACTCTGAGATTGATTTTTAAAATTTAATCCACTAATTAATTTAATGTAGTGGCTTTAGATGGTTATATTAGCCATTTCAAGGTTGTTTCCTATAAAATTAAGACCTTTAATTCTCCTTTATTTCTCCTGCTCAGGTAGTTCTCAAGTCACTTTTTCTAAGCTATTCAGAAAGATTTTCTGCCTCCTGTAAAATGCAGCATTTTGATCTGTCTCAGTATTGCTCTGGGCACTTCACTGAGCTATAAGTACATGGCTGTGCTTGTGGTGTTAGAGTTATTTTAAAAACTGGTTTACACTAGATTTCTGTCTGGACATTAGCAGAGTAAGATCCCAACAATATTCTAAAAGTTAATGTCTTGTCATCAGCTTGTGCTGAGATATCAATTGGGCCTTTGCCAAAGAGATAAAAAGAAGACCACAGAGAAATGGGAAATTAATGGAAAATATGAGGTAGAAGTATCGTAATTTTTTATGTGAGACTTGTATCTTTAAAGCTCTGCCCAACTTGCCACCTTGTTGACTGAGGGCCACTTCTCATTGTCTGTTAGTAGGAGTAAGTCAGCACTGGATTAGTTTGAGTGAATGGAGTTGACGATGGGATGTCACAAAGGTCTCATGGGTCTCGCAAGACGTTACAGCAGAAATATCCCAAAGAGGCTGTACTGAGATGTGTCTTCTGCGTGGGTAGGGTGCAATAGGAAGGAGAGAGACGGGAGGTGTCAATGTGTGAAGGGGAACAGAAACTGTTGAAGGGGTGCCAGCTGAAATGTATGGTCAGGTGGCATGTTTTTTCAAAGAAGCCAATGAACAAGAGAGCAGGATCCCAACCTCTTTGCAAGGCTCTGGCCAAATATCAGAGGTCTGAAGGTAAGCCTCTACTTCTTTTATTGTTTTACCTAGATTTAACTGTATACTCAGATTTTGCCATACTAGGTGACCATTCAGGCTCCCAGGCTTGTTTTCTACTTCTGGCCCTGTGAATTCTGCATTCCTGGCTGCAGAGGCAGGACAGAAACCCTTCAAAATAGGTAAAAAGGCAATCCATACAAGCCTGACACTTTGGAGAGATGGGAGAATTGCTCATCATGGCCAAGGTGAGAAAGTGAGAGGGTTTTTGTACTGGGTGCTGATCTACAGGCTGTATTTTGGGTATTGGTTTGTCTCAGGTGCCCTGTCTGCATTCTGCAAAAACAAAGTAATTTCTCCATCTCAACAAGGAGTATGTTAAAAGGAAATTGTTTCATTCCCAGACCCAGGGTACAGAGTACCCCAGCTGCACCATACATATTTATGGCTGTCCCACTTAGATCTGTTTTTGATGGTGGGGAAAGGACCATCCTCTTTGCTCATCAGTCCCTCATTTTGTAGCCCATTACATGCAAATTTTTTGCCACTACAAGTAAAAGGTCAAGTGCTTCCAGTTGACCAGACAGTGCAGGGATTAAAGACATGCCTGAACTTGTCTTGGCCTGAGCTGTCTTTAGCTTGCAGTTGCTGTGATAGCTATTGCCTAGCAATCAGCTAACTATTGCCTGCATTTGTTTTAGTTTAGCTTTAGGTTTTGGTGATAATTATTTTGTCACCTGTCTGTGACTCCAGAAGTGTGTCATGGCAGAAAGTTGGTTCCTGCTCACGTCCTTCTACCACCCATAGTGCTCTGACAGGGTTTTTCTGATCATGCAGAATACAGTAGCAGGGAAATAATTGTCTCAAAAATAGCCAATTTTGACAGGTTTTTTTCCTTTCCAGCTGTGAACAGCTTAAATAGTATTGCTGCTCATGGCTTCGGCCCTAAGGAAAGGGGACCATCCAGGGATCTGGACATCTAAGCTCAAACTATAAATTCCCCTGATTCATGGACCTCAGATCTTTTGCAGATCTAGGCCAAAGAGTTTTTTTCTAAGGTCTCCATGTAAATTCTCCATAGAGCAGTACCCCCAACCTGCTGCTGTTTTTTCCCTCTTGTGTAACATACTCTTTGCAGACTCTTTTAGCTGGAAAATACTGGTTTGAGCAGTAGGCCTTTGCACAACTTTGCTTGTAGAGGGAAAGTTTAAAAATACATTTGTTCGTACTGTTTCAGAAGAACTTGCATTTTTCTTATGCTAGGAATAGTTGCTCAAAAAAGAAGGAAAAAAGCACTGTCAGAAAGCCAAAAACTTTGCTAGTTTTTCTTTGACTGTAACCCGCACCCCAAATTATTTGCACAGTTCTATTTTGAGAAAGACTTTTAAAGCCTTGACTACTTCAAAAGAAAAATACTGCAAATTTCTGCTAATAGGTTATATCTGTGAAAAGGAAGAGTCTGGTAATGAGTAACCTTTCTCTTTTTCTTTTGCTTCAGAACATTTTAATTGTGTTCCAATTACTTCAACATATTTAATATACTTCCAATATGTATTTGTACAGTATGCAGGCAAATGATTTTCCAAAGCCTTATACAATATAGTGAGTCATAAATGATTGCTGTTCCCACTCCCCCCGATCGAGCGTGAGTCACAAAGTGGTAAAGTCTGTCTCCCCCGAGCGCTGAGCGAAATCCACCTGATTTAAGGCAGTCGGTACAAAGCTGACAGCTGAGTGGCATGCGGAGATCCCTTGGCTGAATGGAGCGTGTCTGCCTACACATCCCTTACCTGCTGTGAAAAAGGGGCATATCGCAGCCTTTTGTGCTGTGTTGTAGTGATTTGCTGATCCCAGCACGTCCCACAGCAGCTAGGCTCTGGCTGTGGCTGTGCTCCAGCTGTGCACCCTGTCCCTGGGTTACGGGGGTGGATTTCCTAACCGCTCTTCATCTGGCAGGGGCTCCCAAGTTATGGGGCTGTGCGCAGGGACAGATTCCAGTTTGACTCAGTACCTAAGCATGACAGTCACCCCCTCAGCTGCGTCAGTGGGGTGGCAGCAGTCTCCGAGTGGATTTTGGCAAGTTACTTGTAGCTGTGCACAGACAAAGCCTCTGCTCCCCACAAGCACATGCCACTTGAAGAGAAGTCCCTTGAAATCAGATGCCTCTGGGTGGGTGGGATTTGCTTCCTTCCGTCCCTGGAAAATTAAAGCTTATTTCTTTTCACAAAGGAAGAAAATATTCTGTAATCTGGTATTGTAGAGAAAATATATTTTAAATGTTCATCCCAGGATCCATGTTAACCAGGCCACAAAATGGTCTTTGGGCATATGAGACCAAGTCATTCTTATCTTCTGTTGATTAAGTTTACGAAGTATTCTGAACGATACTCAGTACAGGTTATTGTCAAGAATCAACTCTTTGAATTGTATCCTGGCAATCAGGCAATATCACAGCTATTCCTGCCTGAAATTTCAAGGGTACAGGTGTATCATTATTAATTTTTGCTGGTATGGGTGAATAGAGGGTTCTTCTTAATTTAGATATTCGTAAACACATCTATACTAAAGTTTTTAAGACCTGATCTTATTTCCACTGATTTTTCTTTGTGAAGACTGCCTTTCAAAAGCAGATAGATCAGCTCTTACAGGAAATGAAGGATCAAGTAGAATAGCAAAATTTATCTTTCAAAATACTTTGTAATATACCTCTAAATAATTTTCTTTCACATTTGAGTTTTCTGACTTGCATAAGTTAATCCTCTTAACAAAAAATAACCCAAACAAAACCTTCAGGGATCGAAGCTATATTCTTCTAAACACAGAAGAAATCACCTTTCCCATTTAGATCCTGATAGTGTAAAACCCTTCTTACACAAATATTTCAACACGTATTCACTTTCTTCAGAGAAAGAGTTACTCAGCATATGCTTAATGCACTTCAAATGTGATTTAGCTTACTTAGTTTTGATCATTTAAATGCTAGATGTCAAGTCTAACCAACTTTCTTAAGTTTCTTCTACAGCCAATAGAGAGAGAGATTCGCCTTCAGAGGGGTGATTCATACCTGCTATCTTAGACTTCTGCCTCTCAATTGACAACAGAAGTGTAGCCTAGACAACTGTGTAAAATAGATTCCTATCTCTTAGATTAGGTGAGACAAATCCTATTCTTGGCCGTCTTTCTGCATGCGAATTTACAGGGTTGGACTTAAGTTGTTTTAACACCTAAAGTACCTGTGTGGGCAGATAGACTAATTGATTTATTTAGAAGCTATCCAAACCGTGAGTGCAGAACAAAAAAAAAAATCATATAGTTCTTTTATGGAGAGAAAAAAAGAGAAATATATAGAAAAAAATAATATTTGCCTCTCAAGTGTAAGAACATGATAGCAATAAAAAAAAAGTGAAAAATACCCATACCTATATTGCTTAAATTAGCAACAACAAATGTCAGTTAAGAGGTAAATTTGGTAGGTATATTTAGGTAATGCCCCAAACATAGCCTTGAGTTTCAGCAACTGTACATGGCTTTGGCTATATGTTTTAATCCAATAGGGTAGAATTCACATCTGAGCCATTCCTGCTTCATTGTCCAAACATTTCCCTTCCTAAGGAATCAGCTGGCTCCCTTCAGGCAATAGAAGGTGTGCAAACCAACAACATCACCAACCTTCCACATATCAAGAGTCATGAAAATACAGTTTAGTGACACAAACAACAGACTTTAAAATGTGCCCTGTTTAGGATTTTGTAGATTTTTTTTTTTTTTACTGTGAATGCTAACACACTAACCTAACCAAATTTCTGGTTTATGCATTAAAGTCCATTTGATGATAAGCAAGCAGATCAGAGAAAACAAAATCCTCAAATTTTGACTATTCTTCCTTTCATTGCCTCTTCTTTTCTAGCCTTAGACCTCTTTACTTCCTTTCCTTTCTGACTCCCTCACTCCTTGGCTTTCCTAGTTTCAACTACTGTTGACTCAGCATTTCGCTGAGTCAAAGGTCTGTCAATTAAAAAATCATAGCCACTATTATTGTTTGGGCAGAAAGACACTGCAGCTGCTGCTGTTTCTCTTCCACCTTTGTCTCATCTCCATCTATTCAGCTGAAAAAAATCTGCTAGTGAAAACTTTTTGCAAAAGCCACCTCTTCCATGTAAATGAGACACCTTGGCTTTCAAGATGCCATTTGGCTACCAGGGAACCACTTGACCATGAGGTTTAGACCTGGATGACTGTAATTAGAGTAATCTGACAATATCACAAGAGATGTATTTATAAGGCTCTTGATATGGGGACACAAGTCAACTCAAGGAGACACAGCTTTATTCTTCAAATTTTGACATGTTTTCCTAACACCATAGAGCCTGAATGATCATATCATGTAAGTTTGTAAATGAGAAAATACACTAGATTTAGTGCTGAGGCATTTCAGCTCTGTCACATAACCCAATACTGAGGAATCCACTGAAAAGTTCCTTTATACTGAATTTAAAGTGGATATATATAATCTTGCAATAAACTGCTTGACTTAATCTTGATGTTCACGTTGCATGCCAGTCCCAGGCTTTGGCTTTGTGCATGCTCAGTGTCTTAGTCAATTTTCTCTGAGGAAAAATTCTGATTCACTCAAAAATCATGAAAGAAGAAACTCTGAATGTTGTCCAGACATGAGATTAAAAGCTCTTTTCCAGATTAATTAGCATCCTAAAAGATAAATCAATGCCACATCCAGTATTTCCAAATTTTCCTGGGAATTAAAATCCCGACATATTTTTGTCATATGATATGCTTTTCCTTCCTTTCACAGTCTAAACGTAAAAGTCAGTGTGTGACTAGACTAGAGGTCTACTTAATTTCAGATTGTTTTGTAGCACAACTCTATAACTGGAATAATTTGGAGACCGAGGCAGAGTTGATGCCAGCTGCAGAGGCAGCTGACATGGGCCAGGTAGTCACTGCATGTTAGTGCTTCTAAGCGTGCTCCTTGTAGGGTCTCCAGTTGTTGTGTTGACCATCTCAGGAGCTCAGCTCCTTGTGTGGGCACCTGAAGCCTTGTGGTAGAAATGCAGAGATACATGAATGTGCCAGAACAGTTACCTGGCTGCCTTCCTGCATCAAATGTCATTAGACTCATCTCCCTTGCTCAAAAGGAGTGGGGTTTTTTATTCCTGACACAGATAATCGTTAAGCCTCTATGGAGTATTTGGTGCACACTTGTGTGCCACGAGTCTCAGCTAGTTGTCTTTGAGTCATGCTATTTCCTACCCAAAAGAGAGGGTGTGTCCCTCCTCTGCTGCTGAAAGAGCTGTACTCAAGAGTGTGGAAAGAACTGCAACTTGAGGTGACATGTCTCTTGCCTGTATTTTTGCGCTAACTCTCGAGTTGTTAAACCTTCTAAAGAAACCTAGGGCATGTAAAGAGGAAGAACTGTGAGTGATTTGGGCACGAACAGTGGAAATCAGAGACATGTTCATGTACCACAGATCTGGTGATACAGCCCTCAAGCATTATGTCAGGACGCGAGCCTGTGTTGTCTGGAGTACCCTAGGATGGTTGTGCATCAGAAACAGAATAACCAGATTAAGACAAGCTAATAAATCTTGTTGCTTTGCTGAGCAAATTGCCTGGGTGGGCAGAGCTTGGATTAAGTGAAGGTATTTTGCTTCTGGTACTCTGGTTGGCTCATTCAGAGATAATCAAGCTATTTCCACATTGCAACAAGAGAATGAAAAATATAATTATATACAAATATATTATTTCTAAAACTATATATAAATGAATACATATAATTGTGTGTTGATATGTATCTATAGTTGTTGATGAGTGTGTTTATATAAATGTAAATGTTGATGTGTCCTTGCTAGTAGCAAGGCAATAATAATGCTTCCTTCTCTCACAAGGGGCTGCAGGATGTATTAAAAATTGTGAGGGACTGTCATGGTGATTGTAACCATGTAACTGTATATAATTGTGATATGAAATGTATGATTTATTTTTTAAAATGTTATTTTCTCTCTATGTGCTCAATAACTTTTCTCTTACATTAGTTCTTACATTAATATTTTTCCCCCTCATAATTTTTCTCTACTATATAGTTTTTTTCAAAAGTAAGAGATTACTTCAGAAAAAGCTCGCAAAAATGCTGAAAAATAAGAGCATGCACACATGTTCAAGAAACATATGCAGAATTGGAAAGACTCCAGAAGAATTCAGCAGGAATGATCAGAGATCTAGAAAACATGACATTTGTTTTCAAGGAAACACTTTAAAAAAATGAATCAGATTTTAGTATAGACAAACCTGAAGAATGTAAAATTTAACTGGAGAGGGAAAAGCGATAGACTGCTTTGCTGGTTGGAACTCAAAGAAGGGAAACATTAAAAGTGGTTTAGAGAAGATATATTTGGAAGGAAGGAAGGAAGGAAGGAAGGAAGGAAGGAAGGAAGGAAGGAAGGAAGGAAGGAAGGAAGGAAGGAAGGAAGGAAGGAAGGGAGGGCTTTCTGTTTAGAGACATGAATATTCTACATTTTGAAATGTAATAACTTTGGAACACACAATTGTAAATGCTGTCTTTTGGAGATATTTCTTTACCTAATTCTTGTGGATGCCAAGTAGGTACCTGTCTATAAATCTATTCAACCCAAATAAACATTTTTTCCTTCATTGTTTATTTTTTCAGTTTGACTTTTCTTGATGTAAATTTTACATTATTTATGGCCACATTTCTATTTTCATGACCATTTAATTGCAGACCATTCCATTCAGATTTGACCACCAAACAATATTTGTGAGCATTCATTCCTGTTCTGAATAAATGTTTGTTGTCTCTATTGTTGATGGCATAGTAACCTATAGATCTACTTGTGTAATAATACAGGCAGATTGTACATAAAAATAGAAAGAGATTGCCTTGGGCTAATTATCTCTTATCTAAAATGTCAGTAAGGAGGTGACCAGAGGTACCACAGATAATTTCCTTTTTTTATTTTACTCTTTAAGTTTACCTCTTATTACGTGTCAGGAACTAAGTACATACACTAACACATATATTTTGGTCTGTTGAAAGGTTTTATCCACACTTTGGGAGCATATATGCAAATATCACTTATAATTACCTATCTTTTGTTTACATTAAAAATAGAAAAGTCAGTCCAGAACTAATAAGTGACATAGTATAATTTAATGGTAAAACAGCTGAGGCATTATGAAAGCTTTTTCTTGCACTTATGATTAATCATTTTTCTTTTAAGGCTGCTGAGAGCAGCATAAAAGCAATTCTCATCCTTTGTCACTGCTGATGTCACCAGTTTCAGCTTAGCACTTTCAACAGACATTGTGCTGTATATTTAGGTTGAAAATGCAGCCCGAAGGCTGCTAGCAAAACTGATGCAAACGTGTTGTTAAGCTCTATTCTGGAAAGATGTCACAGTTTGTCATATTGATTTCAATAAAATCTCTTGGGTGCTGGGCAAAGTTTCCCTGAAATACCTGATTCAAGTTGGAAAGTGCAGTTGTCAGCATGGTGTCAAAGCTGAGCAGGGCTGGGAAAGGTTTAATATTCTATCTTCTAATACCCAGTGCATCCATCTGCTCATGGGAATATATCTCTTTACATGCTTCCTGTGCACAGCCCGTCTCCCACCCAGGGAAGAAAAAGTGTTTCACTGCCACCCCGGTGGGTATGGCTCAGGCTGGGCTGCAGAGCTCCTCTCTCCCAGCTGAGTCCTCTCCCTCTGCTCCCCTCCTGCTCAGCCAACATGCTTCTGACTGGGGTTTTCACTCATCAGGCATCTTCAACACAGCCAGGTTCACAGCCTGCTCTTTTTGAAATTGTCCCCTCCCTGGGCTTTCAACATGTCTGAGGCATTGCTGTCCTCTATCTCCCTCCGTATTTCTTGATAGGTTTCAGATCTGATGTTGCACTCCAGATCTACCTCAATGAAAATCTTGTCCAGGACTTTTTTTCTCAGTCACATCATTTTCATGGTGCTGTCAGAACTTGCTTGCTATGTGCTGTGTTTTCTCTGCTTGTGATACTCAGGTCCTGCCTGTTTCTTAATTTTTCCAAGAAGCCCTTTTGGACTACTACTGTCCATGCTGCCCATCATGCTTACTTTATAAAGCTTTCCAAAGTGATTTGTTCTTTTTGGGTCTTCCATGAAAACTTTTCTATTTTGAGTGATCTATCAGAGTTTGCCAGAGACCACAAGGCCACACATGGAGAACCACAGTGTTTTATTCCACTGCATTATGCATCTCTATCTAGCAGTTGCCTCCTGTAGTCAGATATAGTTGGTTTTGGGGTTCTACCACTTCCAGATAGTGTTTGGTATATTCCTGAGCATCACTGTAACGATACTGTTGGTATTGTCTGCGCACCAGTTGGTATGTATTCATATAGAACTTTCTTTGCCTAGCTGGATGTGAGTTCAGGGTGGGCAATATGAAATGCTGGAAAATATTCCTGTTGGTAGAAGCGATGCCTTACTGATGGGGAATGTGTTCTCTTAACCTGACTATGACATAGGAGTTAATAATGTTTTCCCTCTTTCTGTGTTGCTGAGAGGAGGAAGGAATAGGAGAATGAATGTGCTTTTTGTTGCTTGCCTCAGACAGCCGGAGGCAAATGAAGCTGACTTTCCTAATCACATAGATACAAAGCGGGTAGTTTCCCACACATGAAAACCACCTACATGACTCAAAACTCCTTTCTGTTCAGATGCTCCTATTGCTGCTTGTTTGGATAACCAGGAATTTCAGCAACACTGAATATGATTCACCCTTGACAGGGAGAAGGGCAGGAACATTGTGGCCAGCTTTGTACCATGGCAGGGATGGTGGCGTCACATTGTGAGGCACGTGGGTTACAGTGGATCCAGCAGTGATTCCCAGCTTGCATGGCCAGCACAGAGGTTTGTCAGAGGCTTTATTCTCTGTGCAATCTACCTCTTGCTATTAGTTCAGTTAGGAAATGAAAGTCTTAATACTGCTAAGTGCTGAGATCCCTGGCTCTAGTCCAGACATGTACTAGGCATGTGTGAGTCAGACCATTTCTTTGGAATTGATGATGTGCTTAAAACTTAAGCACATGCTTAAGTAATTTACTGAATTGGGACCAGAAAGCTTGGCAACTTGCAAGATTGAGCCCTAAACTAATCCAAACATGTTTTTATTTATAGTAAAAGAAATAAGTCCCTAGCTCCATCCTCTTTAATAATAATTTCAGGGTATTTTTTTGTGGTGGGTTTTTGTTGTGGTTTTTTTTTTCTTTTTAATGTTATCAGGAATAAAAGTTTCCCTTCAAGGTGATAAAACAGATATCTATTTTTTTACTATGTTCTGCATATGCTACCATATATCCTGCACAAATTTCTATTCTGACTAGCTTACAAAAGCACCATATTATGGACAGAACTCACAGCATAGATTGGTAACATAAGTAACCCAATCCAAAAGACAGCAGATTCAGAGCATGAAGCACTGAGATGTAGCTACTTGATTCAAATAAATTTTCCATTGTGCTACCTTCTACTATATCTGGGTTTCTGTTTACCTCTGATTTCCATGCTGCTGTTGACAAGTGCTGAAATGAAACTAAGCTACCTTACATTATTGCAATTAAAGCACAAGTTGTTAAAATACAGTAGTTTAGCATTTAGAAGTTCTGACAAAACAGTGTTTAGTGCAAAGTGCTGCAATAAGAAAGATTTGCATTCAAATATAGAGATGGTTTAGCTCTTAGATATAAAATTCAAAATATTTAATAGAGAATTAGTAAAATACTAACATGTTTAAATAAAGTTTCTGCAGATTATAGCAAGAAAACCCGAACCAAAACCCTGAGCATAAAATTTTCCACTTTATAAAGTGTTTTGTGATGCTGGAAGAGAAGCACAAGTAAAATGTCCTCTGCTTTCAGTGTTATGCCTGCTAGTCAGTATCTCTTTGACTGACTCCAGTAATCCCCATGATATCTTGAATTATCTGCATTGGCCTTTCAGTTGGAAATTCAAAGGATAACAGACATTATGGAAGCCTGGTAATATTTTTACATCAAAACCGAAGGACTGTCCTGTATAATGAAACTATGACCTAGAAGTAGAGTATATAATAATTTCCTTGAGTAAGGTGTATCATGAAATGTTAAGAAAAGGCTTCTTTTACCAGCAGAATAAAGATCTCTTTGTGGCTTAGAGATAGCATAATTTTTCAAGAATGTACAGCACTAATTAGTCTTGTGATATTATCTGATCCCTTCTGTTGTCATAGTGTAATGACTCTGTATTGCTACACCTTTGAAGACAACACTCAGGCCTGGGAGTTCATGCTGTACAGAACTCCTTCTTACCTGTAGGAAGAGAGCAAAATACATCTTCATAAGGCATAGCTTTGGGAATCTTTTTTCTTTAGGTATCAGAGAAATGAATGCCATACTCTGAAGTAGTTGGCCAGGTTTCACTTCATTACAGAGCTACATATATCACCTGAGCATGTGTGCAGGAAATCTGTCCTAAAGCCAGACTCCTTTGGATCTGTTTATTTGGTTTGTGTTAAAATGAAAACAACGATATTGAGCAAGAGTTTTCCTGTCATACTTCAGAGCTGAACTTTTCTCAAATTGTGCAAGTGACGTCTTCCATTTAGCTGTCCTGGAACACTTGCATTTCGTAAGGTTATGGGTTCTCTTGTGTTAGCCTGTCATGATTTGCAAAATGCTGAGGCAATCAAAGGCTCTCGCCTAGATATTTTTTCTGGTTCTAAGCATTTTCTGAACCTCACAGAGTCATACAAATAAAATGACAGGATAGAGTCTTGGTTGCTCAGCTTCTCAATTATACAGCACAGAAAGGGCTGGATGGCTCTTGAGGACTTGGTAGACATCAGTACATTTATAATGACTGCTGAGTTGTTGTGTCAATGGAAAGTTGTACAATCAGAGCTTGGAGTTCTCTTGCCCTTGAGGCTCATGAAGACAAGCAAGTTTACTTCACACAAAATCCATCCTCTGCTGGAGCTGTCTATTTGGCTGGGTGCCACACTTCCTACTGCACCTTGTTGGCCATGCAACTTAGAAACAAGCACCTCTGGTAAAGGTACTCCTAGTTCTTGGGCAAGCCCTAGGTCATCTCTCCAGGTTTCTGGCATGCTCTGAAATCTTGATTTCTGAGACATGTCTATGTATAAAATTCACATGTTTATCCATAGGGAAAAACTGAGCAACCTTTTTTTGTTCTGAAATATAAATGACAAAAGATGCTAATGGGCATGAGGAAGGGGATGTGAAGGATTTCCACCTCTCTTAAGGATGCTTCCTTTGATAGGTACATGGTAGTTGTCTGTCACTGGTTTTTGTGGAGTTCTTGGCCAACAAAGACAGTGATGCCTCTGATTCCCCAGGTCAAGATAAAAGGCACGAAGAGAAAGAAATGTCCCCTTCTTTTTTTATCTTTTTTTTCCTGGAGATATGTGAGGTTTGTAGAAACAACAGTCTCTGGGCTCTTTAGTTTTGGGACAACAATCATCTATGGATGGTTGTTTAAGAAACTCTCTTACAGCTTCACATTTCCTCCTGTTTAATACTTCTCAAAGACAGGCAATACTGAAAAGATTGTGTGCTCTCTGATTTCCATATGGATTTTCACATGCATGATATCTATAAACTGGCAAGTCTGGACACCGTTCTTGTACAGCATGCTAAAATTTGAAGGCCAATACTCTTTAAATATACTGATTAAGATTTTGTATGTATAGCATCAGATACATATAGTCTTTTGACATATGAAATTACACCAGTTCCCACTAACTAATATCCCAGGACAATTTCTTTCACAAATCAATGCTGAAAAATAAAATTCAGAAGAAAACTATATTCACAAATATGATTGTGACTAGAGACTGAGAAATGAATACAGATTTTCAGGATGGTAAAAAGTGGTCTATGCTCTGCATGAAGAGCACGTGTACTGAGTTAGGACTTGAGACTTCAGTGCGTGGCTTCAAAAGGGCTGATGCTGAAAGGAGATTTCTTTTCTTGCCCTTTCTTTTGAAGTGTGCTATTGTTACAAGGAAAAAAAATCACATCCTGCAATACCTACAGAGAGCCTGGCTGTACCATCCACTGCTCATGTCAAGTAGTGTCTTTTGTAAGAAGTTCCATTCACTTCACTTTAAATACTGATGTAAGGGAAGATTATCCAAGGAAAGCAAGGTTTGTGAGAGCAGGCCATAAAAATGCACACCCAAGGAAGAGTATTACAGAAGCCAAGACCTTGGTATTCGCACCTGGCTATGATTTTGAGAACAGTTTAAAGAGAAGAAAAAAGTTTTTTCTAAACAAGAAGTGAATGGAAACAACCTTAAATCACAAAAGCTCTACCCTGTATATGAAATGTGAATTCATATTTATAACAGCATCAAGGGATAGGAATATTTTGAACCTATGAAGGAAGGTAGGAAATGATAGAAGAAAAAGAAAAAAAAGAAACAACAAACCGCAATCTGGAGCTTTAAAATTTTAGGCATTCTTGAAAATATTGGAAATGGCAGTTTGAAGATTTTTTTAAGCTAAGTGGATCATGGTTTTCCTTGAACAGACACTTTACAAATTCCTTTTTGACTGTCATCTGCAAATCATTTGACTGCTGGTAAACAGAACCCTCTATGTTTTCCTGATAACAGAGGAAAGGCTGGAAATAAGGAATTCCACCCTTAAAGCTGTTAAGGTAAGTCTAAAATTGATGTGTATTGGATCAAAGGGTGGAATATTTTCCAGATGATCCTCTGTTTCTTCT
Organism: Porphyrio hochstetteri; assembly: GCA_020800305.1. Lineage (NCBI taxonomy): Eukaryota > Metazoa > Chordata > Aves > Gruiformes > Rallidae > Porphyrio > Porphyrio hochstetteri. Next base: position 111,567,147 of record CM036907.1, read on the forward strand.
GGGAAAAAGAAAAATAAAACCCTGACAACACATAAACCCAAAAAATAATTTCTGAGGTGTTAAGCTTCAGTTGCTGAGCATGGGGATTCAATTTGCAATTTTGTGTCCTGCTAGGATGAAACCTGAATTTGACAGTAAAAACCACTTTATATTGCATGTTTGTTCTTTTACTACAAATGAAAAGTTACAGTCCATCAACAGCTATAGGTGTCTGGTTTAGAGGGGAAAATCTAATGAGAATAACCAATTGAAATTATTTTTCTGTAATGTTTATTTTACAACATATTTATGTATGAAAATGACATGGCCAGAGGAAGTCCCTAATTTAAATGAATCCTTAAATTTTATTGTTTGGGAAAGTGGGAGCTTTTAGTATAGTCAGAGAGTATACTTCCACGGAAGTATTAGTCATTACAGCCTTGGAAAGTAAATATGAATGTCAGCACAAATAAGCATCCATTTAAATTTCAGTATATGCAAGCCACAGAGGGAGATGCTTCTCGTAGCTCATCTTCAGCCCCCTAAGAACTTATTCTAAATGTGGTGAGTTTGTTGGCCTGTTTAAAGTGAATATTATGCTCTCACATCCTTCCTAGGGAGCAGTGACCACATCAAACAAACAACAAAAACATCACCATTACCACCACCGTTAACTTTTCTTCTGTCTCAGTAAAATGGGACACAGTTAGGACTATGGTAGAGAAGGAACTGTGTTTTAACCTTCTGTGTTTCACCACCATATCTGACTTAAACGTAAATTGTTACAGGAAAACTTCTTTTATTAGCATCAGTGTTTCAAATTTGGGATTATCTGGGGAGCGACAGGTAGCACTGGTCACAGCCTAGGGTGGTGTGTGCACCCCCAATTGTGTGACATGGGGAGGTAAGGTGTGCTGTGAGAAGAGCTGCACATCTTCCCGGTCCTTGATCGATGTGGGATAGCAGCATCTTCTTCAGGGATGTCTGGCAGGGTTTGTTTTTGTTAAAAATAGGATTTTGACATGCATGTTTAACCTCTGCAGATGGCTAATTTTGATCAATAGATTTTCTGTTGTGATTTTGTGTAAAAATCCATCTCTGGCCTACCCCCCTTGGTTCTCTTTCCTAACTTGCTAGTATCCTGTCCATCTTTTTGAACCTAATGTGCTCATCCCTTCCCATGCTTCCCATGCACCCATTTCCTCTTCCCCAGCACTTGTCTCTAGCAGAGGAGAGTGCTGACAGAACAGGAAAGACAGCTGCCCCAATTTTTGGAGAGTGCGTTGACTTTTCTCCAAGACTGATTTATGACTTATAGAATGCTTTGGCTTTATTCTGATGGAAACAGAAAGGAGACATATTTTACAAAATATAGGGAACTAGGATTTATCAAAGAAAAGATCAGCAATTTAAATTTTTTTTTTGTATGTCAAATGCCATTTTGTGTAGGTCTACCATTATTTTTGGAAGGGCATTCACAGATTTTTGGCTGAAATGATACATAACTCCTCAACAACATACATTTACTGAGTCCCACAGGCTGCAGGGAAAATGGTTAATCAGCAATAAAGGCAAAACAGAGCCTTTAGAGTGGAATTGTTGTTGAACTGTTACTGTATTTTGCTGTTGTTGAGAAGAGAGCCTTCTGTTAGAAACCTTGCATCTTATTGTAAGAAAATAGTTTAAAAAACCCCTACCCTAGCCTAATCATCTAATAAACATTTGGCACTGCAGCATACAGTGCAAGACTCTGTAAATCCAGAGAAAAAGGCCTTTTCAAGATGAGGATTTTATCATTCATTCTGGTAAGTTCACTCTTCACTGAAAACATGGGAAAAAATGAATTGAGAACTCTAATAACCAGCCAGCAGGAAATACAAAAATAAATCTAAATTGATGGCTTTGCTCTGTGTCTATATGGCTTCCTTTAGAGAGTATCTCAGCCTGCAAATTCTCCAAACTCATTAGTATGGAATCCTAAATTCCAATAAAATCCTCCCCCCTCCCAATTTGCTTGACCTTCTGCTACGACTGACCTACTGTACAGCTCATCTCAGGGCTAATTCTGAGCCAGATGTAAGTGGGACAGCTAGTCTTCAAATCCACTACAACCAGCCCCACCTTTTACGATTTTAAGTTGAAGCTGCCAGTACAGACAGTTACAGATCTGTAGTTTCAAAATAAGTGTAGGGCATGCTCTTTATCCTTATTCTCCTCAAGAGGGTAACAGTTCTTTTCATAGTTATTCCCAGGAGTCCATTAGTAAATCTGAATATCTCTGTGTTGGGGTCATAGGAAAGATTCAAACTGACATTCCTGACAAATGCGTCACTAGTAAGATCCAGTCTCTTTCTGAAAAAAAATAATATTTACAAGTATTTAAGGTGATATTTCAGGATAGCAGATGTTGGCTAAACATAGCATGTTATCACGACATTCTTTATCTGATCAAAGAAAAGCCCTAAGCACTTTCTAACTGATATGGAGACGGTTTCTAAGACTGCATTCTGTGTTACTAGATATTGTATTGCAGGAGGTTTGCTGAGACTCATGTCATCAGAAACCCCTATTAGTGCATTATACACCCTGGCGCTGATAGTGCTGCTTACAGCGGTGATATCATTCCATTCCCGCTCTCAGCCTCATGATGCTCTCAGTATGCGTTTCTATTCTCTCTGAAGTCTGTTGACCCTTTTAATGAACACATCTCAAATCATTTTGTTCTCCAAGAGGAGGTCATACCATGGATTTCTGCTCAAATCTCAGTTCACATGATTCTAACTTGAAATCAGTAGTTTCAGGCAGATATAGTCCTTTTAATTTCCTCTTAAATTGGTGATGTTGTTTTCAAGCAGTGTTGTGTTTATACTGCATTTACAGTGAAGAGAAATATTCATCCTATGACAGGAGTCTCTTTTGATACTAAATATTGCACAAATTGTTGCAGCTTTGTTAAACGCAGTCCTCTGTAGAATCAGAAAACACAGTTTTGAATTGTGAGGGGTTTTTGAAACTCCAGTATGGTAATGATTATAAAGAATCTTCTTTCCCCTTCAGAAAATGTTCTGAGTCTCAAACAGGCTAACAGTTTAGTAGTAATTGATTTACTGTCCTCATTACTGTATGGCATGTGGCAGTTATTTTCCTGGCTGCTCATCACAAACATTCAGGAGGGGTAAGTACTAAAAAAATTCCATTTTTAGAACAGTAATGGTGATAAGAATCACTAATGTCTTATAAAGCATTTTTTCTTCTGGCAGGTTTTCACATTCAGACATAGGGAATAAATCATATAAAATTAACAAATTGCAGTTGACAGTTTATTTCAATCAATCATGATTTACAAAGGCAAGCTCTAAGGAAATCCCAAATAATATTTTATAGCTATCACTCTCTGTCCTTCTGGAAAACAAAGCTCTGACTACATGCTTCTGCAAGGCTTGCCATCATATGTAAGTGTGTGTGAGTGTATGTGCATAAAAGTGCATATTTGGTCTGATTGTCTACTTTCTTATTTCAGTTTTAGCTCCTGTACCCAAACTGATTGCTGATTGACTGTAAGGGGTTACGGAGTGAGGTAAATTTTACTAGTAGATGAAGCTTTGAAAGAACATCTGAACATTACATTTTATCCTACTGTATGAGCAAACACATTTGGCATACAAAGCACCTCACCAAGCTGCAGCTACATATCGTATCTGGCTGATCGAGGTTCACATTGTTTTGTCATATCATAAAACATCAGCTCTCTCACTTCAGCTGTGAGAAGATTTAAGGCCGGTAAGCCTCTGCTTTCTCTGCAGAAGCATAATTTCCTTCTCTCCTGAACAGTTCCCCTTTGAGTCCTCAAGCTAACGTCCTTCTCCTGCATCACTGAAGGAGAAACCAAATGGGGAAGAGGGAGTAATGGATATACAGGGAGCCTTACAGATGTGGATATTATTGATTTTTGGAGACTGCACATGAGACAGTATTGCAGAGAGGTGATGATGCAGAGTGGGCTCATGGAGCAACAAGCATGGGCAGAGAAAGGTAAAAGTAGTTTTAATATATCCCTCAGAAAAATAAGAATGTATCCAGAGGCCAACCAGGGGGTTGTTTAAGAATTAAAGCAGCAAAAGGGAGTTTTAGACATTAAGGTAAAGCAGAGATGGGCAGACCACAAGTACTTGTCACACCATAGTTTTCCTTGAAAGACAAGAAACCTAATGTTTATGGCAGAAGCCTCCTGAATTATATCACCAAATTTTCAAATTGTGGGGTTCTGCCTATACGCAAAAAACCAAATGTAAGTTAACCACTGCATAGTCATGCTTCATTTCTAACAAAAGTGAATTAATTTTAAAATAGGACATATATTTATAAGAACCAGAAGAAATAGAAACAGCCAAAGAGCATTATCCAAATATTTCAGCATTCTCAAAACACTTTTGTTCATTAGTTAAACATCTGCAGCATCCTGGGAAGTGAGCAACAATTTATTTTCATTATTTGTTAATTACCTCATCCAGCATTACCTATTTAAAACTTAGCTGCTTATTTTAAGCCCTTTGTCTAGACTCGTGTCATAGTCAGCAAGGAAAGACAGGTCAATTGCCCTCACTGCCTCTCTCCAATGATAGGGAGAGTTTAGTTTGCCAATTTTGACTAACTATAACTTTCTGATTCAGAAAATTCACTGAAAGAAATTGCACCTTTAGTAACTGGTGAAGTGTAAGAAGCTGAAAGGTGAGGTAAGAAAGCCTGCTGAAAATAAGATCGGACAACACAAGCACTATTGTTCAATTTTAAAAACTGTTAGATTCACAGAACCACAGAATGCTTTGGGTTGGAAGGGACCTCAAAGACCACCTAGTTCCCACCCACTGCCATTGGCAGAAATATCCTCCACTGGCCCAGGGTGCCCAAAGCCCCATCCAACCTGGCCTTGAACACTGCCAGGAAGGGGGCAACCACAGCTTCTCAGGGCAGCCTGTGCCAAGGCCTCACCTCCCTCACAGAGAAGGATTTCTTCCTTATGACCAAGCTAAACCTACTCTCTTTCATCTCAAATCCATTCCCCCTTGTCCTATCACTACACTCCCTGACACACAGTCCCTCTCAAGCTTTTCAGTATGCCCCTTCAGGGACTGGAAGCCTGCAGTAAGGTTCAGGGCTTGTTCAGCCTGGAGCCTTCTCTTCTCCAGGCTGAACAAGCCCAACTCTCTCAGCCTGTCTTCATAAGAGAGGTGTTCCAGCCCACTGATCAACTTCATGGCCACCTCTGGACTCGCCTCAACAGCTCCATGTCTTTCTTGTACTGGGGACCCCACAACCGGATGCAGTACTGCAGGTGGGGTCTCACCAGGGCAGAGTAGAGGGGATAAAATTTCAACCTGTTGGTTACACTGTTTTGACATAGTTGGCCTTCTGAGCTGCTAGTGCATACTTCCAGCTCATATTGAGCTTGTTGTTGATCAGCACCCCCAAGTCCTTCTCCTCAGGGCTGGTCTTGATCCATTCTCCACCCAGCCTGTAGTAGTGTTTGGGACTGCTCCAAGCCATGTGCAGGAGTTTACACTTGGCTTTGTTAAACTTCATGCAGTCTGCATGGGCCCATCTCTGCAGCCTGTCAAGGTCCCTCTGGATGACACCCCTTTCCTCCTGCATGTTGAGCTCACCAAACAGCTTGGTGTCATCAGCAGACTTGCTGAGGGTGTACTGGATCCCACAGTCCATATTGCCAACAAAGATAGTACCAGTTCCAGTACTGACCCCTGTGTAACACCACTTGCCATTGACCTCCACATGGACATTGAGCTGTTGACCACAACTCTTTTTTAATATCTAAGGGATATTAAAAAAAATCAATTAAATTCAATTAATAAGGAAATAAATAAGAGGTAAAACTATTTATAGAGACCAGAAAAAAATTTAGACTGATGGTCTAGCAGTCTAGAATATAGATTCTACTAAGTGTCAAAGGGGGGTGAATGAAATCTTAGCATCTTAAATCAAACGCTGCTCTGAAGTGTATTCATAACATATCTGAAGTGATGAGTTCTGCATAGGTGTGAGGACAGAATTTGTGTCTCATGTAGTGTGGTGTGAATTCAAACACTTTCCTTACCTGAAAACTAATATGATGAGAGTAAAATAATACAATGTAACTATGTGATTCTTAAAATTATTGGAAAATCTGGAATGTGGCTTCTCTTCAAGAGTGGTGTAATGTTTACCTATCAGTAAAAGAGAAAACAATACTTGTCAAATTTCTCCAAGTTTAAATCTGCAAACAGCTTTCCTACATTTGGCAAAGACCGGCTTTAGCTGTTTAAAATGGAGCGTGCATCCTTCTGTTTTGGCCTATAGAAAGGCCAGAACTGGGGAATTGAGCTTTGGGTCCTGGCTGGGACTCCTTGGATTGCCAAGTGCAGAAGCATCCTCTCCAACAATTTTTATTCAGAAGGAAAGGGGATTGCTTGCTAGAACAAGTTCGGCTCTGTTTTCCAATAGTTGACAGAAAGGTAGATAATTTCACTGGGAGCAGGTTTGGGACCCTCAGCATTCCTGACTGGCTATGGTCCTTTACATTCTTTCTATATTTTACTTTCCCATTTTTAATCTCCTTCAAAATTTAACAGTTCTCCTTTAAATGCTGGAATCCCGCCACCCATTACTATGGTTACAGTTCCTGAATCTTGACCCATTTCACTTTCTTTTGAATGTAGAAGTAATAACATTAGCAAATACCACTGTACTGAATTCTCATCAAACAGGATACAACATGCCACAATGGATATCTGTGCAATGCCAGCAGTCACCCTCACTTAACATATCTACGTTACTAGACTTGTCCTTCATGGTATTATAAATGGAACAAAAAAAAAAAAAAAAAAAGAAGGAAATTATTCAAACTGGGATGAAAAGTGTATTTCAGATAACAAAATCAGTTTAGCAAAAGGTTACCAGAAAGAATTTTCTTCTTTTGTTAGGAACTATTTCATCACCAAACACACTGAAAATAGTTTTATTAGTATTAGCAACACACATTTGTTACAAAGTAGCAACATATTTGTATGAAAATTGCACCCAATATCCCCGGACCTGAGATGCACTATACTGAGCGGGAAAACAAGCACACGTTACCATATATTACCATATATTTCACGTCTGTAATTACTTTCACCAGGAGATCTGAGGACAGGTGTCAGGTGAAATGCTCTTAACTGCAGTGAGATAAATTAGACCCCTTCTCCATGGGTTCCCGTTTCTTTTTTACAGCCACAGAAATAGCAGCAGGGTAGTTTGTAGTGAAGTGATATGCAGGGCTCTGACTCAAATGTTGTCACACAAACGCAGCACATTTTCTGTTGTGGAATGGTAAACACATTGAGAGTCTCCTGTTTCATCCCACTGGTGCCCTCTCCTTTTTAGCCCATGCTGTCACCACGCACTGTGTGACAGGTATTGCTTGCTGGAAGAGCCACAATGCGGCGAGTCACCTCTGTTCAGCAGCACCATGTGTCAAAGTGCAGCCTGACAGCTGTGTGGAGGAACTGGATGACTCCTTTTGATGAGATTGTGAAAAAAGACAAAAATGGTTTTTACTTGAAGCTCATACTTTACAGGATGGTAGAGCACCCTCTGTGTTCTCATCTCAAAATCACTTCCATCATATTATAATGTAGTATCCTTTTGGGGAAGAAAGTGGTTAGGCAAACACACACAGCGAAGCACACTAAAGACCCTTGTGTTTTACTTGCAGCTAACGTGGTCAGCTCTAGGTAGTCAGTGCAATAGGATGTGTGTTCGTGTTGTCAAAGTGCTGAAGGTACTATGGGGTTGGTTTTGATTAAATCTACCCGCATGCACCTAAAATCTGTTGGCAGTCCAGGATTCCTGCTCTGAAAGCTTCTGTGCCCAAGTTTACTACACATTCACATGGTTTGCATCACTTTCCCACTTCAGAAGGTACACTTTCATTTCAGTGCCACATTTGTCATCTTCCTCCACGTTCACTTGCGTGCACCTCAGGGGCTTTGCCAAGAAAGCCTGCGGGAATGTGTGCACACATACGGGACAGATTACATCAGGGATGCAAAGCTATTAAAACAAACATGCAATATGACTGCTGCCAGCAGCGAGATCTGGAAATGGGTCGATGAGAAGCACAACAGGAAGGTTGGTCTGAAACCGATTTTTCTATAGCTGTGAGAAAATTGTTGCACATCTGCCCCACAGATGGCCAGAGCTGGAAGACCATTTCTGAGTGTGAAGTATGCATTGCTGCTTCAATTTAGGATATATGGAGGCTTCAGATTGAAGTGTGATTGTAACACATGTAGCACATACCAAGTCAGCTTTAATCTAAAAACTGCATACCACAGTATACAGACGCCAAACGAGCATTCAAGTTTATGTACAAGTGTACTTTGCTCACAGCAAAGCCAGCATTCAAGTGGGTTTTCTGCCATCAGTAGAGGAGCAAAGCAGATGATCAGAAAATTAGAGCTAGTCCAGTTATGTCTGTATGTCCTAATTGCAGTGTAGACGTAGTTTTCCTGTCAACACACAATGCTGTGGATTACTAACCTAAATTTACATAGAATATCCTCTGATATGTGCATCTTTATGCATGAAAACATTACTCCTGACTTTTTCCTGTGTCCAGACAAACACAGGTTTCATGGATTTTTACTTCATAGCTCCTTAAAAGCACCTCAATATTCGACACCCATGTTTGAAACCAGGCACTGGCATGGGAAGTATTCTGATGGTACAGGTATAATATGCTTTTTTCTCTAAAGCTATACTGCTGAGACGTAGGGTTCTCTTTCTCTTATCAGCATGTATCTTTTGTAAGTACCTAACCAAAAAGCCAAAACAATATTTTATCATAATTAAAATTTCCCCTTGTTTCTCCCATCCACATGGATGTTCTAAATATAAGAAGAGCTAAGCATCGAGGGTGGCTTCAGAAAGTAATGAAGAATCCAATTTCTCTCCTGAAAAGACAAGTCTGTTTTAGTATTGGGCTAAACAGACTTTTCATGGATAGTCTTGGCACATCTAACTCTTCCGCAATGCAAGCAGATAGACTACTGGATCTTTGAAATCTCTTTCATTGCTACACTACTATGATACCTTTATTTGTTTTTATTTGTGCTAAAGGGATTAAGGCTGCTTTGCTGAGCATTACATAGGATCCAGAACAGAGAGAGCTCTTTCTCTGATGAATTAACAGTTTCCCTGCCCTAAGGGTCTTAGTGTTCAACTACAGAAAACACAACACAGATATGGAAAGCATAAAAAAAAGTTCATAATGACAATCACAGCACTACATTTGGCTTTTCATAAGCATAACTTTAACATTTTTTTCTTCTCTCCTGCAAGGCCATCTTGTATTTACCTACTGTAAGTGATTGTTAATGTTAATGTAAAAGAACTGTTACGAAAACACCATGATTAGTGATCATTCTCATCTTCTTTGCTAAGGAACTTCATAACTTTGGGTAAACTCTTCAGCAAATTTTGTACCCTTCATGAATCTAACATTTTTCTTTGATAACTACCCTTGCATCAATGTAACTGTATAATTATTAATGCAGATCCTAGCAGGGAGAAACAATTTTAAAAACACTACTTTGAATAATTGAAATTCAGAGCTGCCCTTTCATTTTGATCTAGTATTGCAGACCTGCCATCAGTCTCTGGCCTACGGGCAACAGCACCAAGCAGGAAATGAACTACAGTCACCATTAAGCTTTTTTTTTTTTTTCTTCCTGTGAACTAATGAAACATGTAGAAAACAAAATACTGGCTTGCAAGCAAAATCAGAGCAATTTGTTGTCTATATAGTATGAAATGAGGATTATTGTGGCTCGCGTGTTATTACAGGGGGACATTAACCAGCAGAGGAGGATGGAGGGATGTGGCTTTTACAATGCACAGTAGTTCAATGCTCAGCCAGGCAGTGGCTGTAGAGTCCTGTGACTCCACTATGAACAGAGAAGAGGATTGCGGTTGACCCAGAGACATGCCACTGGAGGCCAAGGATGTTGAACTGGGGTGCAGTCTTCTGCCTCGCAGAAACTGGGGGAAAAAATAATGTAATAGAGGTACGGGGAGTTTCTAGGAGCTCTTTAGACAGTTGCCAGGTTAACAGTCCAGAAAGCATAGACATATGTCTGAGCTTAGGTTATGGTGTTTGATGGTTCCTCAGAATGTTTGTCCTGTCTTGCCCTCATCAGGTCCATTTTGCTAAAATTTAGTCGTAGGTTATTGTTCTTCACTGACACCGTGTGAGTACGTGCGTTTGATAGGAGTGCCCTCTGCCTTGCTATGATTTCGAGACCTGCTTCTCTGCAGAACTTTCACTTAGCTTTTGTATAGAGCAGAAAAAAGGGCTGAACCTCAACAGCACTCCCACACCTGTTTTTCTTTAAAGCACCAGTGGGATAATATAGATAAATTAATTTAATTTAAATGATTTTCAAAAATTAAGAAAACTATTGTTGCAATATAGCACACATAACATGAACATTTGTACTTTCTTTCCTGTGCTAGATTAGGCATTATCATGGTATGACTTAAAGCATGAGATCTTGAATGAATTTTAAATTAAAAATACATCTCTATAAGTAGATGAGCAAACAGCTATTTTGACAAAATATATTATGAGTTCAGCTTGGCATCACTAAAATAGCCCCACCAACACTTTTTTCCTCTCATAGTCCCTTGATATGCAAGAATACCTTATATTTTAGCTGTCATCTTAATGGTAGATATTATTATAGGGGAAAAAGAGCTAATATCAACTGCTTTTAATTTAGGCAGGGTTTCTTTTACATGAAGACAGAGAATTTTTCTTCTATAACCATTTTGACTGGAAGTCGTAGGGCCCTTGCCAAGAAGTTTCAATTATGCTTTTAAAATATAAATCCTAGGAGTCTTGAAATTACAGGGTGTGGGTAGCGATATGTTAAATGTTTTACAAGTGAGGAGAAATTAGTGCATTTGGCTTACCCTCAGTGCTGTTAAGAAACAAAACTGTTCTTTTGTTGTAGGTAAAAGCAGTTCCTTCCAAAGAAGTCTGTAAAAACTGGAAAGTGTTTTCATATAATTCTGTGAAAATGACACACAGATAACTGCAGAATGTGGAAAATAAAGCCAGCCACAGAGCCTCACCCCGGACATGTTCATCAGGAGCACATGGTATAAACACATTGTAGGATGTTTTGGCTGCTAGAGCAACCATGGGATAATTTGGGGTGTGTTTTATGTCTACCCACCTAACACATTTCCCATGTGGTATTTGGGTGGGAGAAATGAAAAACTACCCCCTTGTCAGGTATGAAACTATTTTTTTTTGTCAGTTTGAGGTTAAGTGTATGTCTTAGTCGTTTGGGTGGAGGACAAACAGTTTCAGTCAGTCTTCAAGGAGAGGATATTTCAGTTGGGGCAGGAAGGATTGATTTCTTCATACCTTAGAGTTGTTCATATCACTACTGATTTCAACAAAGATGATGTGTCAAGAGATAGCATAGAGGACTATTCATAAAGCCTTCCTTCAAATGTGGCAAGTTATGCCACAGTTGTGCTGTCACTGTTAGTGATCAATAGCAAAGTCACTCCTGTATGTATATCACACAAATGCGATCCAGCTTGCTTGTGATCAGATGGCTGTACTTCTGTCACATTAGACAGAGCACACACACCAGAGTTTATTTTGGCATTATGATTTTTTTTCCAAAGACAGTAGAACAGATTATATCAGCTCTGGTATTAAGATGGAATGGTGAAGATGAACAAAACGAACTCTGGCACAAAGTTTGTTGGTAAAAATTTAACCCTTCAGCTATTTTTGTATAAAATTGAGCCAGTTGAAAGAGATAATATAGAATCAGCCTTTTACATCATATGGCTTTGGCTTTTTGAATCAACATCAGGAGCCCTAAAGCCAAGATTTACTGTCTTATACACCTACAGCCTCGAGTAATAGAACACACAACGCTCCTAAAGTTCCATTATTATGGATGCATAAATCAGCACACTTCAGACCAACTAACAAACTTTCCAGGTAAATATAGTGAGAGTCACATTCAGGGTTGCTATTGACACTTGTTGAAATGAGATTATGAAAACTTTCAGGTTTCTCAGTCCTTAGGGCAGTCAGCGAGTTTACTACATTTCCTCTCCTTTCACTGTTGAAGTAGATCTTAAAACCTAAATGGATAAGAATGAGACTTTAGACCTTCATTTTGGTTAGCTTTCTCTAAAAATATGTTGAACCTTTCTTTCTTGCTGCTTGCTAGCTTGCTTTCTTCTTTCCATTATTAAACTAAAGCTTTGGAGTACTATAAGAAAGCAAGGGGAGTTACTGTTCTCAAGTGAATTATTTTAGACTAATCTGTGGGAGGCAGGGAATAAATTCCTGTTGCACTTCTGAATGCTGAAAGCAAAATTGTCTACAACTGGGATTCCTAAGCATAACTGAAAAACTACAAATCAGCGACAACTTTTAATACAGCCATGGCCTAATTAAAATCAGTACACTGTAAGCTACAGTATTGACAATGGAGGAGCTGATGAATGGTGGAATATGATAGCATCACTTTCTTCCATCAAACGCATATTACTAAGCTCAGTTCAGGGGTAACACGGAGAAATGATAGGCATCTGTGATAAACAGGAGGTGATGATTAGATAATTTAAGGGTCTTTCCTCTAAAGTCTGTGAAACTAGAAGAACCGATAAGTAAAGATGATGTGCATTAGCTAACACAAAGTGTAGAAACTCACCATAAGCTTGATGCAGTTTTTTCTTTTTTCCTTTAAAGTTTCTTTCTCAAGGTGATGTTCACTCATTATTTATAGATTTATCAGAAATTTACCTGGATATGGTTAGATTTTCCTGTGAGGTTCAGGCATCAATTCCTGACATTTCCACGACTTCCCTAGAGCCAAGGGGAGCTAGAAGTACTGTGCAACGCCCGCAAACTGTGTCAAAGAGCAAACGTCATGATCAGAAGCTACTATGAAAATTTGGCATTACCTTCTTTCCCCTCCCACTCCCCAAGGTCATCCAGAATTAGATTTCAGTGATTCCTGTTTCCTAATCTTCTGTTCAGTAGGGCATGTTTTGCTGCCTTGCTCTTTCACAACAATTTAACAGGATATAACAGCTATTACAAAACCTGACAAATTAAATTTTAAGGTAACCTGAGAGATTTCTTTAAGCAGGTAAGATTCTGATCTCACAATTTTTTTCACATAGATAGGACATAGGGGAGGTCCAGGAGCGGCTCAAAGGGATTAATGCACACAAATCCATGGGCCCAGATGGGTTACATCCACGTGTGCTGAGGGAGCTGGCGGAGGTGATTGCTGAGCCGCTCTCTATCATCTTCGACAGGTCTTGGAGGACAGGAGAAGTGCCTGAAGACTGGAGGATAGCCAATGTCACTCCAGTCTTTAAAAAGGGCAAGAAGGAGGAACCTAGTAACTATAGGCCAGTCAGCCTCACCTCTGCCCCTGGAAAGGTAATGGAACAGCTTGTTCTGGATGCCATCTCCAAGCAATTGGAAGAGAAGAAGGTCATGAGGAGTAGTCAGCATGGATTCACTAAGGGGAAATCGTGCTCGACCAACCTCATAGCCTTCTACGATCTCATGACAGGCTGGGTAGATGGAGGGAGAGCAGTGGATGTCATCTACCTTGACTTCAGCAAGGCCTTTGATACTGTCTCCCATGACATCCTGATAGCAAAGCTGAGAAAGCATGGGATAGATGAGTGGACAGTGAGGTGGGTTGAGAATTGGCTGTCGGACCGAACCCAGAGGGTTGTGATTCGTGGAGTAGAATCTGACTGGAGGCCTGTTACCAGCGGTGTTCCCCAGGGCTCAGTGTTGGGTCCAGTCCTGTTTAATATCTTCATTGACAATCTTGATGAGGGAATAACATCCACCCTCAGCAAGTACGCCGATGATACAAAGCTGGGAGGAGTGGCTGACACGCAGGAGCACTGCGCTGCCATCCAGAGACCTGGACAGGCTGGAGAGCTGGGCAGTGAGAAACCAGATGAAGTTCAACAAAAGCAAGTGTAAAGTCTTGCACCTGGGAAGGAACAACTGTTTGTATCAGTACAGGCTGGGGGATGACCTGCTGGAGAAGAGCTCAGTGGAGAAGGACCTGGGGGTCCTGGTAGATGACAGGTTGGCCATGAGCCAGCAGTGTGCCTCGGTGGCCAAGAGAGCCAATGGGATCCTGGGATGCATCAGGAGGAGTGTAGCCAGCAGGTCAAAGGAGGTGATCCTCCCTCTCTACTCTGCCCTGGTCAGGCCCCACCTGGAGTATTGTGTCCAGTTCTGGGCTCCTTGGTATAAAAAGGACAGGGATCTCCTGGAAAGAGTCCAAAGAAGGGCTACGAAGATGATTAAGGGCCTAGAGCATCTCCCCTATGAGGAAAGGCTGAGTAAGCTGGGACTGTTCAGCCTTGAGAAGAGAAGACTAAGGGGGGACCTAATCAAAGTTTATAATTATCTGAAGCAGGGGATGCAGGGGGAATCAGCCAGCCCCTTTTCAGTGGTCTGTGGGGATAGGACAAGGGGCAATGGCTGCAAGTTGGAGCACAGGAAGTTCCGCACCAACATGCGGAAGAACTTTTTCACAGTGAGGGTGACTGAGCACTGGAATAGGCTGCCCAGGGGGGTGGTGGAGTCTCCTTCACTGGAGATATTCAAGACCCGCCTGGACGCCTATCTGAGCAATATGAGCTAGGGAGCCTGCTTTGGCAGGGGGGTTGGACCCGATGATCTCTCGAGGTCCCTTCCAACCCCTACAATTCTGTGATTCTGTGAATCTGTGACTCTGTACAGGATAACGCTCCTAGTGAACAAAGGATTAGGGATGCATTAATATATATGAGAGCTATAGAATGTTATAAGCGGCATGAATCTTAAGTATGTGACCCCTACCTTTTGTCCTACTATAGCTTCTTTGGATATCTGATATGAAACCATGATCCTGATCTAACAGAGGCATCCATGTGTTCTGTTCATAAGTCATTAACAGATTCCTGGAATAAAACACATCAAAACAATTTCATATTCTTTTCTTTCCAGACCATCCCAACTAAGCGAAGAACATCTGTTTGTGTTGAAAGCTGAGCTCATATTTAAGTATATAGCTAAGCAGCGGCATTAATTTTTAACTTCCTTTATGAGATGGTTCAGGGTAAGCAAAGCTCAGTAATCCAGAAATAGCTGGGAGAGAGAACTGGAAAACTTGGCCCAGTTTGGTTTTTAGGATATAAGAGATAAATCTAAATCTGAAGTTACTTCCCACCATTCAGAGATAAATAGGTCAGAACACATCCTTTCATTCTGCAAACATGCTGACCCAAAGACATAGAAATGCTTTAAAAATCAAATCCAAATCACTACTTTTCTTAAGTCATGCACCCAGTTTGTAAGATTTACTGTTCGACTATTCAGATATCTGACAAAAAGTGTCAGTATTGCTAATGTCAAAGGTAACGTTGTTAAGTCAAATATCCAGTGGCTTGTCTTCCATTTTTCTGTTGACCTATAATACGTTTGTAAAAAAATTAACAGAAGTCATTGATACATCAAGGGGACACTGTAGAAAATTTCAGCAGAAAGCTTTGGGGATTTATGTGTCGGACTAGGGTATCAGCCTCATGTTCTATTGAGGCTTCTTATCTTTATCCCACACTATCTAGTAGAATATAAATCTATAATGGGAGAAGTACCACAGATGCTGTAGTTTACAATATCTAGAAGAAACAACAGAGGCAGAGGAAACATAAAAGGATAATTTTGCTTATACAAAATAGCAGCCTGAAAAATAAAACCAGGAAAACAAACAAGCAGATGGAGAAGGCGAAGTCTGCAAGACACAGCTGTGCAAAGTATTTAAATATCCAGATGCAAAGCAGTTTAAGGGTCAGGGACAAGGAAAGGACGCAAAATGCTCTTAGCAACTCTGCAGCTTAATTGAATGGTGGGCTTTAACATTTTAAACACATTAATGATTGTTGATTGTCCAGCTTTCTGTCAGATTTAAATGGAATCTTAGATTTTGTTATAAATCCAAACTCCCGAGACTCCTGAGCACCTTTTAATATGAGTTTGTTAGTATTTGCTCAGGACTACAGTAATTAATGTGTAGTAAAAAAGCTTTCTCAGTTTGTCTTTACTCTTTTAGCAAAAGGAACAATAAAACTTTTTTTTTATAGTCAAAATTGTTTTCTGAAGCAGTTGCTACCCATAATAATAATTTATGCTTTTGCTGTATACTGACTTCATCTAAGGGATTCAAGTGCTTTATGAATGTTAATTAGGCATCTGCAGGCATCTATTAGGCACCACCAGTTGCTAGATGATAATTTTGGTCTATCATTAGCTCAAAAGACTCCACCTGCCTACTTTGCTTAGTATGCTTCAAAGGGGGCTGGGGGAGGGTATCTGCACGCTGAAATGTGGGAAAGATGCTTTTCGCTCTAAAATGTAACTGCAGCGGAAAGTGTTAAATTAAAATGAGTTCCTGAATAAGATTTTATTACTGCTTTGATTATCTTCCTGGGCTTTGGACTCCCTCCTGAGCTGGCAGATGTCCCCTCACATCACATCAGTGTCTGAAAGACAGATTTTCATTCTTCCCCTCAATTGTATCTTACCTTCAGTCATTTTGGGATACTGTTCAAAGCTACAGATCCAGTTTATAATCCCTCCATACGGACAGGTTCAAATGCCTCAAATGATCTTTTGCTCACCACGCTTCTTTCCTCATCTCCTCCACTGCCTTCCTGTTCTGTCTTTTTCCTGCTACAGGTGTAAGATACCCAAGGTACCTGATGTAGCCCCATACCAGCCTGGCCAGGGCCAGAAGGCAGTTATTAAAACCAGTTTTGTGACACAGTCACCGCATTAGTAACCCTTCCTTTGTGGGGTGAATAACTGCATTTAAAAGGAGCCCCAAACTTGCTGTATTTTTTGGTAAAGGCTTCTAATCTCCTTACAAGGAACTTCAGAAGCAAGGTAAATAATAAAGAAGTGCCAGGGGCAATGAAAACTGAGCTAGGGAGTCACATGGGAACTTCAGTCTAATGTAGACTTGGTACTTACACAAACATACTGCCACAGCCTGCATTCCTCATAGGGAAGACCTGCAAAGCACAGAGAATATTGTTTTCCTAAATTGTGATTTCATAATTCAGGCAAAAAAAGAGCATTGTGATGGTGAAAACCATATTTCCTATAACTAGACAGACCAAAAAAAGTCATATAAAAGGATTTTGATAGAGCTATATAAGGAAAATCTTCTGATTACTAACTGTAACTTTTAAAGGGTGTTAAAATCCTGTTTCAGTGAGATGGCTGGTTTTGACTTGCAAGCCCTCTCTATAGGACTGTAATATCAGTTTCCCTTTACACACATGTTTACATTAAACAAGGAACTCTCTTTTCCAGTTTCTCAAGTATTTTTGCACGCTGCCATTACAGGTAGGCTGGGTGTTAGATATCTGATCCTGGCTTTTTTATGGTCTTTCACTATATAAGAGACAGGAGGAAGCCCTGAGACCCTGGTCACATCCTTACAGAATCACAGAATCACAGAATTATCAAGGTTGGAAAAGACCTAGAAGATCATCCAGTCCAACCATTCACCTATTACTACTAGCTCCCACTAAACCATATCCCTCAATACAACGTCCAGTCTTTCCTTGAACACCCCCAGGGTTGGTGACTCCACCACCTCCCTGGGCAGTGCATTCCAGTGCCTGACTACCCTTTCTGAGAAGTAGTGCTTCCTAATGTCGAGCCTGAATCTCCCCTGGCGCAGCTTGCTACCATTCCCTCTAGTTCTGTCACTGCCTACACGGGAGAAGAGGTCGACCCCCAGCTCACTACAACCTCCCTTCAGGAAGTTATAGAGAGCTATAAGGTCTCTCCTAAGCCTCCTCTTCTCCAGGCTGAACAATCCCAGCTTCCTCAGACGCTCCTCGTAAGGCCTGTGTTCCAGACCCCTCACCAGCTTAGTAGCCCTCCTCTGAACGCGTTCCAGAGCCTCAATGTCTTTCCTGTAGTGAGGGGCCCAAAACTAAACACAGTACTCGAGATGCGGACTCACAAGTGCTGAGTACAGGGGGACAATTACCTCCCTGCTCCTACTAGTAACACTATTTTTGATGCAAGCCAGGATGCCGTTGGCCTTCTTGGCCACCCGCGCACACTGTCGGCTCATGTTCAGCCGTGCATCAATCAGTACCCCCAGGTCCATTTCCTCCACACAGTCCTCCAGCCACTCCGCCCCAAGCCTATAGCGCTGCCTGGGGTTGTTGTGGCCAAAGTGCAGGACTCGGCATTTGTTCTTGTTGAACCTCATGCCATTGGCTTCAGCCCAGCTCTCCAGCCTGTCCAGATCCCTCTGTAGGGCCTCGCTACCCCCAGGCAGATCCACACTCCCAGCCAATTTAGTGTCATCTGCAAACTTACTGAGGGTGCACTCAATGCCCATGAGAGGTCCTACCTCTCATGGAAATGCCATTATCTTACAAAAATCACCCTCTGAAACCTGGTTTATCACTAAGGAAGTCTGTTTTAGATGGATCCAATTTATAAAAAATATTAATCTGAGCAGCAGCTGCAGAATCAGCCCATGTTTTATTGTCATAAAGATTGATTTTAAAACTGGAAAACTTTGCTGGACTAGAGGAGATTATCTTCAAGATGTGTTGCTAGCAGTGTTGTAGACATACCAGAATGTGGTTGGACTGTTCTGTACCTTGATAAGACCAGCAGTTTCTGGGTCTGTGCTGGTCTGCAGGGATTTTATTGAGGCTGTATACCACCTAATGCTATTCCAGAAAGTTGGAAGCTTCCTCCTGTTTTGACTCAGTACAGGCAGCCACTGCCAAGGGCGCAGTGAAGGGCTGGTGGAACGCACTTTGTAGCTGTGAGAAAGCAGCACTTCTGCCATCATACATCCTACCAAGATCCCCTCATAGCTAAGAGGTGCCAGTCTGGTCCCAGGTTGGATCTTGCAACATCAGTTGCTTGCTTTTACCCCACACTTTGATGTGCCCTCTGTGGGAGAGAACCCTGAGGTCAGAGACAGTGCTGCAATTCAGAGGCCCAGCCCCAGCCTGGCTCATCTCCTGGCAGCTCTGCCTCCCCGACATAGCACAGAAATCCCAGTTCTTCCAGTGTAGGTGCACTCCTCCTCAACTGCTCATGGTGGGATGCAAACAAGAGCAGTTCAAGAACTACTGCTTTATGTATAGCTCCAGCATCATTTCCTTGTTATGAAATGAATCATGCTTTCATTCTTCAGACTGTTACCAAAAAAAAAAAGAAAAAGAAAAAGTAAAAGAAAAGCGTGACTGTGAACTACATTCCTTTTTCCTTGCATTCAAGAAATGAAGCTAAAGCCAAAGCACTGCTGAACATGGAACCAATTATTACTTTATCAGCTACCCAAAAAAAACATAACCACCAAGAAATAACCCTCACATTCATAGTAGGCAAAGCTAGCTCAAAATCTGTAGGGAGCTTTTTTTTTAAAAAAATTCTTAAAATCCCTTGGATCCACCTCGTTTTTATCCTGTTTCCTGTCATTGCTATAACAAACATTTTTGGCAAGCAAACAAGATTTCTTTTGTTGCACTGAAAACTTTGTGCATGATTCATTTTTTTTTCTTAGAAAAAGCTTCAAGCTAAATATTGTTTTCAGAGCCTTTTCTTCCTATGTCCTGTCCCCTCCCCAAATCCTTTTTCCTGAGGGACATCCTTGTTCATGGTAGCCTACTGTAAACAAAAGAAAGATGATATCAAAGTAATTGCTTGAAATATAATTGATGACAGACTTCTTCATGTGCAAAACTTAGTGATGTCTCTTTGCATGCACATAATAGTTTTGCACACTTTGCTAATGCTGAGAACTAGTCATCCATTGGAATTAAAAAAAACCCCAAAAACCCAAAGAACAGGACAAAAGGCAAAACACACAAGATCATTTCTTAAAAGAGCTTGTGAACTTACAAGGTACATACAGTGCTTTTCCAAACACGGTCTGTGTCTGCATCTCACCAGTTTCTTCTGGCAGATTTTGGTATCTTGCCCCTTGCAGCTTTCGTGTTTGAAATGTTTTATCATGCACCTCTCCATATGCTATCACATATTATCCTGATACTTTGTGTTTTTTTTCACAGCACACCCAGAAAACTGCTCGAGGGGGCTCCTGTTTTCTGATCAATCTGTAATATGCTTTGCTTTCATACATTCCTATTTTGAATTCTGTTTTCTTATTAATTTTTTATTGCTTCCATTCATGGTTTTAAAAATTGAGATAGGTATTGTAAAAACAGACAGAAAGGAGTATTTCATCAGCTCGGGGCATGTCCACCTTTCCCTCTCCATATCCATCTGGGCTTCCTTTTACCAAACTACCCAAATCTTCCACTGGGACGAGTCAAGAGAATTTGCAGTCTCAGCCAAATTAGTTGATCTTAAACAGCATACTTAAGTTACTACCAGTAATTCCTGCTTACTAACAGACAGTTTTACCATGATACATTATGACAAAAAGAAGCACAATTCTAAATAATGTTTCCATTATTTGGCAAAAAAAATCCAAGGGAAAAAAAAATAAAGAAGGATTTTGAAACAATTTTGTTTGATATGTTTTGGTGCTTTGTAAAATGTGATTCGTGTATTTCGCTTTCTCTTTTTAGCTCTTCTCATGTTTAAAGCTTATATCTTCTTCCTCCAAAGGCTACTTGAGTTAATTTTTCTATCATACCAGAAGAACATCTTGTTCAGATAAGACTCAATGGAGACTGTGTTTATCAGTTTATAGATTTATGATTTGTGATGATTCGTCATGGAGAAAATAAATGATGACTTGTTCTTAAGTACAGAAATATGTGGTTAATGCATATAGCCACATGTTGTTGCTATTTATTTCCTTACTTTTCTCTTTCTGTGTGTGTTCTACTCATTCATATTTAGTCTTAAACTGAAAGTCCTATGCTTTGAGACAGTGGTTGTACGAGACTAAGTAGAATGAGATGTCAACCTTGATCTAAATCTACTTGTTCTAGCTCACTGCAAATAAATAATAGCAACAACAGTAGTTTAAAGACAGTGGGTGGGATCCTGTCCATGAAACTTAGGAGTATAATTGCACTTTAATTATAGACCCTTAGGGTGAAATTTCATTTCATGTAAATCTAATTGTTTGCTACACAGATGTCTGCATTTCAGCTATTTATTGACGTTCTCTTTATTGAAGAAAAAGAAACAGAGGCAAAATTCTCATCCCTTTTAGGATGAGATGCATCACTCCCTCCAAGGGAACAAGAGGAACTTTGTTGTAATGGAACACATATGTTTTCAGAGGTTTCTGCCTCACTAAGCTCAGATTGTTTACATGTGGAAGGCAGGTCTCTAGGAAATGAGATACCACTGTGTGGCTGATACCTCAGAGAGATTTGTTAGTAAGGTTATGAGTACCAACTTCTGATCTCATGATGATGAAGGTTTTGATACTGATGTAAAGACTGAGAAAATTTTCTATAGCTAGATGTAATATTATCTCAAACTCCTTAGCTGGAGGAGAAGAAAAGAAGCTCTTAAAGAAATTTGGTTCTCTGATATTCCTGGGAACACAGAGTCTAATACTTCTAATTGGACACAACTGAATTATTTCACTACTAAAACAGTTTTCCTTTGGAAATGTAGGTCTTTCTCACAGATAGCTTTCTTCTACTAGGTA
Organism: Porphyrio hochstetteri; assembly: GCA_020800305.1. Classification (NCBI taxonomy): domain Eukaryota; kingdom Metazoa; phylum Chordata; class Aves; order Gruiformes; family Rallidae; genus Porphyrio; species Porphyrio hochstetteri. The sequence continues at coordinate 111,588,905 of CM036907.1, forward strand.
GGATAGGCAAAACATAATTGCCACAATATTTCACATCTAGTGGTATTTTGTGAAATGCAGCAAAAAATATATTGGACTTAATTATTTTTTTCCTTGGTATGGAGTTCTAGATGAGACAAAGTTTATAGTTGGGATTGTGGATGTCTTCAAAAGCTGTGGAAATCAAAACTGATGTGACCAAGGGGCAGAGATTACTATGAGAGCTTCAGGTTTTTTTCAGGGCCTTTGTTGTATTTGTGGCTAAGTATGTATCAGTAGATCTTTCCAGAGGAGCATTAATTGTCCTTTGTTCAGCTGTTCCTAGAATAACATCTTTGACTCTCCTGGTCATATTCACAAAACACCCAGAAGGTGTGTTTTAGAGTTAGTATCAAGTGTACAACTTCACTTCAGACTTGTAAGAATCAACAGAGAATAACCCTGTGAATTCACTAACACCACACTATCACAAAAAAAACCCAACCCAAAACCCAAAACTCAAACAAACAACAAAAAAACACTAGAAGAATTTATTTTAAATATAAACATTAGAACTATCAATATTTTTACATTTGTGTGGATCTAAATTAAGCTGTTTTGAACTCAACCCCTGTAAATGAAGACCCTGCAAATTGTTGGAAACTTTTAAAAATCTGATTCTAAATGGCAATGAGCTGTCTGACTGTATCTTTCCTTTTCCTAGAATGACATTAGTGTTCATAGTTGTGGTATGGACCACGAAGAGCAGCAGCTTCTTAAGGACTTCTTTCCTCTTATCTATAAGTCACACTAAAACCTTTCGCTTATTAATATGTTTTTCTTTGACCATAATATTATTATTTGAAAGGAATATGGAAATGTTTGCTGGAAAGATGCAATTTAATTGCAACTAACATAATTAAAGGGCATGATAGCCATATAAAGACAGCAGTAAAAATCACACAAGAGAAGAAAGATACATGGCTTTGATTTCACCCTCTAATTAATTGCATTGCCCCAAACCACAGCCGTATACCATGAAAGAAGGCTTAAAAGTGATTGTGTGATGACAGTTATGTAGATATTACTCATTTATTCCAAAGCAGTAAACTTATGTTCTGGAACAGTCTTTTTCTAATATATTTTTTATTATTTCTCTCTGCATTGTTAAATGAAATAAACACAATATCAGCAAGTTCCAAAATAAAAGTAAAATCTTTACAGACATGCTTTTTTCTACCTTGAGAAAGGACGCACATGTTCTTTCTGCAATAATTCACAAATTCAAGCCTGCTCAGATTGTGTCAACAAACAAACAAAAAGCCCCCAAATAACAAACCCTATATTTTTCCTAGTCCTTTAAAAAATTATCTGAAGTTTTGGGAGGATTTTTGGGGGTTTTGGGGTTTTTTTGGGTTTTTTGTTTTTTTTCTGTTAAGATTAGATAAGAAAGAATCACTCTGAAAATATTTTAGTTTGAAAACACACAGTGTTAGCTTGAATTTTCTTTTCCTTCTTGTGGATTAATCTTATTAAGGACTCCACTACCGAGAACTCTAGATTTAAAGCATCACAGTCTTCTGCTGATACACAGTTTTGATTCTATGGGTTAAAACAATGTTACATGTTCATTCTGCTAATAAGTTCCTCAGAATCACTGAAATTGGGTGATAAAAACAGGCAAAACCTGACTTATGAGGAATCTGTGAAATGGGGACCACTTGCCATTGAGAGTCGTAAGGCTGAATATGGGATGTGGGTGTAATCTGCAGCCCAGACATACCTCTGATTTCTGGAAATATGTAATAAATCATGCATACAACTTGCTCTAGGATTTCACTGGTAAAATCATTATACAATCTTTTTTCAGCTTTGTGACTATCTAGAGAAGTAGTCTGAAAATCGTGTATAAAGGGGATTAGGTTAACCTCCCAAAATTAGGCTATAGCAAAGGACTGGAGTAACTGAGCATCACTCATATGTTCACATATATGTACATTGGCCTATTAAAGTGCTTCTACACAGTTTTCAGGAGGCAGTTCATGATGTGGAGTTGATTTCTGACAAAAGCAAACCACGTAGGTCATTTAGTTGAACTAGCCTTAATTTTAATATTTCCCTCCTTTGGAGGGCGGGAGAGTACTAAAAAGAAAACAATAATAATTTTCAAAAAGAGCAAGCAAAAGAAAAGAGAGAGAGAATGGAAAAGGAAAGGGAAGGAGAATGAGAAAGAGAAAGAGAAAGCAAAGACAAGGTTCCTTCAAGATTCACTCAAAACTGGACAACATTTTGCAATGTTTCCATTTTATGCTTTTTCATGCAAGTGTTTGATGAAAATCTTTGGTCATATGAACTTTTTTTTTTTTCCTTTTCATCTTTTCTTTTCCCCTTAAGATTTCACACTTTATTTCCCTAATATTTTGCTGCAGAAACTCAATCATGTTTTTGACAGCAAAATCAATTCTACAAGATAGAAAAGAGAGGAGAATCACAGCACCTCATCCAAGAATAAAGCATTTAGATGAGGTGCCAAGCAGAGTGGTGTAGTTGCTTTGAGGCTTCACTCAAAAAGAGGACACAGCCATGAGATGAGGCTTTCTTCAGGCAAGCAGGCTCCCAAGGGCAGTCAGGTCAGGGCAGGGTGAGTTGTGTGCTGGAGCTGACTGTTTTCTTGACTCCAGAGGAAGCTTACAGCAGCTTCTTTCCTCATTTAAACACCATGGTAGTGCACTTGTGGTTCAGCAGAATGGATCTGAGCCTAGTGGAATGCTGCAGAGGAATTAAGGAACATTTTGGCTCTTTGTATGCCTTTGCTGGTGAAGAAAAGTGACAAAAATTCTTATGTACACATGTCTAAAACACACAGAGTATCTGATATAGTATTGGGTAAATACCTCTAATCCTGCCTCATCACAAACACGTTATGCAGTCATGCTCAGCATTACTTTAGGAATGAATTCTGAATGCAAGATCATATTCCTCCAAAATCTGTAAAGCTGCAAAAGTTCAGAGGATTAGGTTTGCAATTTAATCTATTTACAGCTCAGTTAAAATGTACACCCATTTGAATTTGTCTGATGGAAATACTGAGCATGACTCACTCGTTCCATAATTTGTATTTTATTAAACCCTGTCAAAATACGATTTATGGCTAACCCAAGGCAGCCTTGAGACAGGAAAGCAGAAATCTCTTGTAGGTGTTATATGACAGATGTTAGTTTGAGTTTGTTTCTCCTGTTCACAATACATAATTTGCATGAGAATAAGCACTCTGATTTCAGCTAATTCATACGTGCCTCTAATTGTTGTGTCAATCTTCTCTGTGGCAGGGCAGACACCTTCAACAGCATGGGTGCCACCCAAAAGTAACATTGCAAATTCACAGCCCATACTCTAACCTGCCACCAGTTTCAGCCCACTGCTGAAGGAGTTTTAAATTCAGGGAATCCCTTTTTTCCCTCACAGCACTAAGAAGCACTGTCCTGATCATCAACTAAATACTTCCCACTATTCCTGAGCACATGAGCAGGGTTTGCTGACATAGAGAAGGTAAGAATACTAGGACTGAGTCTGAAAATAGAGAGGGTAGGATGTCCCAGGCTCAGGTATTATTTGGTGAGGATGAAAAGGGCCTTTCTGAATGTTCAGGGAATCAGTCATCTCTAAAGTATACAATGAATGGTAGTCCGATTTTAATTACTGGTACTCTAGCTATACAGCATTTGAAATTTTCTACATGCTGCCTTCTAAAAGTGGGTTTCTGAAAGAATTCTCTCTCTAAGTGCTGTAAGGATCCAATTAGAGGCAATTCTTGATTTCCAAATCCTTTTGATCAGCGTTTGGTAGTGGCCCACTTCTGAATTCCTCAGGAGCTTTCGGCTTCATTGACAGTCCAGAAATAATGCCTTGGTAGGATGTCACTTGGAGCTCTGATACACCCTCTATTCAGGCACCTGTACTAGACATTATCAGGCCACAGCAAGGGTCTTTTGCTAACAGCAATAAAGCTGGCAAAAAAAAAGGAGGACTGGAATTGTTAAGCACTTTCCAAAGCTTCAGCTTTTCAAAGACAAACAGTCGAGACTTGTCTTCAAAGAATTATGGTGTCTTGCTGAAATCAATAGAAAGCTCCAGTTTTTATCTTCTAGCATGCTCGGGAGATTCAAACCAGAAGTATTCATGATATAAGAGATCCAATTCTCCTCTAAAAGGAACTTACAGAATACGCATCACACATCTTCCTAGAAGAGTGTGATTTTACATCATTGTGTTAGAGAGGAGAGAGAATTCTGTTTTTATTTTAGCCATTAAGCAAACAGTGGGAATAACCCAAACACTTTTTACAATCAGATGGAACAGGTGAATACCATATCCAGTGAAATATCCAGCTCTGTTCATGGAATCACATTTCTTCTGTCTTTAGCTGATAAGAAGACACTACTTGCAGGATATTAAGCACTCTCTAACCTGGATATAGCACCATGGCTGCATCCTCAGTATTGTACACATCTGATAATACTTAATAAAAGAAAGAAGCAGACCATATGAAAAAGTCCCTTCTTCTGAAAAAAAAAAAATTAAAAATCAGTTGTGTGTGGCAAATACCTACATGTAGAGTGCCACTGAAAATTAAGACTAGCTAAGCAACCATCCTTTCAGAAGTTAATGTGGTTTTGGAGTTTCATCTTAGGGAAAAGTAGTCTTTGAAACATAGCATAATTATTTTCTCATTTTTCTTTTTTACCAATGACAAGCCAAACCAAAAATCTTGTTATTCCAAAAGTTTGGCAGGATTCTGTGATGCCATAGGATTTCAACAAAAATACCTTTATCTGAACAACATTTTCCTTCAGTTTTCTTAAAGTGTGAATCCTATACCACGTAGAATTGTCAGGTGTTTGTGAAATATGTGCATTTAACTGCTTCCTTTCTATAAAAACTTGTATTATTTTTACAGCTGATAGTAACTTTGCTTTAAAGATGCTTTAGTTCCAGTAGGAGTGAAAGAACATGCTGGTCAGATGAGTTAGTGTTATCAGTATTCTTATAGCAATTGGTTTTAATGGAGAGGGTTTCTGTAGGTTTATTTACAGTAAGAAAATAGAAGACTTTACATTTCTTTATGGTTTCACATCCCCAATGCCTGTGATATCTAACCTACATGTGAAGAAATGATAACCGATACAAGTACAAGCAGCTATAGGAATTTACCTCAGCTGAGAAAATAATAGTAACATTTTAAACTACCACTTACAAAACAGAATGTACTTTGTAGGAAAACTTTTCTAAATACAATCCCAAAATGTAAATGGAAGGTGCTTTTAGGAAAAAAAAAACAAACAGATGAGCTAGAATAAATTATTAGGTTAAGACCCTTTTAAATAAGTCTATGCTTAGCCAGCATACTTCCAACTTGTTCTTTAACACCTCGGTCTTTCCTTGTGACCTAGTGCCTATCTACTATTCAAATCAACCTCTTTCACAAACATTTAATTTTATCATTTTCATACTATTAAATGTTGCTTACAAATGCATTTACCAAGCTGATATAAATGTACTGTTCAGTTATTCCCATAGAATTTTTAAATACCATGTCGCAATTCTTCCCTGATTTCTACTGGTAGAAATGATATATAAAGTGTTGCTGAGGTGTAAAAATTACTTAGATGAGGAATCAAGGTAATCAAGGTAATACTGTGAGAGTTCTTTTGGAGGGAATACTTTTGGTGAGTACATATACTGTAGATAGAAATGTTCTCTTTTTCCTAATGTAGAATTTTAACAGATTTCTTTGTGCCTTGCATGTTTCCCAAAGGAGTGGAAATTTAATACTGAATGTCAATACATGAAAGAATTAAATCTGTGCAAGACTTTGTTAAACTCTATTTTTGCCATGTCAGTTCTGCCAGATCACACCATCACAAGCATTGACAAAGACCCATTTGTGGAACTGTAGCTTGGCCTTTGCAGCAGCAAAGTACTGAAGTACATCAGCAGTTACACTGCTTTGAGGAAGATGATTTCCTGAATGATAAAACCTTTCCAGTGGGGCAACTTGTGTGTTTAAATATATGCATGACTATAAGTGCTTTTCAAATCTGAGGTTTAAAATATGTGTTTTGTATTCTATACTCTGAGTCCACAATTGGAATATTTTTTGACATTTCCTGGATTAATTTAAAGGGGAAACAACTTGTTTTCCCAGATTTTCTACATGAGAAACTTGAGCCTGTTTTCCCAGAGAGGAAAGAAAAAAAAAAAAAAACAAAAGAAAAGAAAGAAGTGTCAATTAAAGGCTCACTTCCCTACAGCAATACTATATTTGGTCAAGTTCCATGACTCATCTTTCCTAGAAATACAACATGATATCACAAAGTCCATTTCCTTCTTGCTCCAAGTAGGTTTATTCTCCTAAGCATACAGGGAATTCTTTGATTTCTAATGCAATGATGTTTCATAGTGCATTGGACATGTAACAAAGGGAGCATTAGGCAGCTCTTCTCTCACTGTAGCAATTTTAAGCCTCTGTTTTCTCCACTGGTTGAGCCAAAAGTTGTAAGATCAACTCTAAAAATAGACCATGTAACCCTTGTGCAAAGGTCTAAAGTGAAATTCTGTGAAAAAAACTCATACATTTTTTAACATCCTTTAAAGGTATTTATGTAAATATTCCAGGTGTGTTTGTTTAAAAAAAATTCCCATCTCTCAACTAAAAAAGTTAAGTTGGAGGCTGAATTGTAATTCTTTGCTCTGTGCAGGTCAATACAGCTGGAGGTATTCTGTGGTAAAAGGCAAGCCCCCATGGTTAGCCCAGTACTGGGCACACGTGACTGCTGGCAGGAATGGGTTGCAAAGTAGAACTTTTTCAAGGAATAGGAGGAATAGTATGGAGAAATTCGATAGTTTTCCTCAAAACAGATTAGAAGCCCTCTAGCAGTCCTCCCTTTGTTACTGAAGAAGCCATTGGACCCTGCATGGAGCAGTGGGTCACTAACTAGCTAAACTTTGGGTAACTGATAAAGACAATTATCTGACTGTATCTGTGTAGCTTCATCTTATGCTCACTTGCTGAGAGAAGAAAGGCACAACAGTCTGTGATGACAGGGAACACGTAAACCAGCAATACAGTGAGTGTCCTCAGAGACCTACTGGCAGCTAAATTATAGCCGCAGCCTGCAGCAATAGGACCGTAATGTATGCTTAGCAGGGGAGAAAAGGATTAGAGCCTGGCTGTTTGGCAGAACTTTGTGTTTTGTTTTATGTCTGGACCGTTGCTTTGAAAGACAATATCTAACATTCACTGATAATTATTAGGCTAAAATGTACAACAAAACGGCTCCTGTTTATCAGCCAATGAAGCATTTCCTGGGATTTGAAAAAGTATACAGAATAACTACTTTTCAGTGCTATTAGTGAGTGAAGATTTTTTTATCCATCCACTGATGTACTCAGACTGAAGATAAGTGGTTTTAGTAAGAGAAAGATACTGGAGATGTTAGTACTGCAGTAACAGTGTGAAATCTGTGTGGGAGATCACTGGGGTCAAGCGAAAAGCACAGCTTGGACCTCTCTCAAAAGTCAAGTGCCTATGTTTTGGGAAATAATCTCCTCATATTAACTGTTGTTAATTCTGTGATAAATACCATGGAGTCTGCAAGAAGCTAGGGCTCTTGGAAGCTGTGCAGGTCAATACAAAAAGCACAATCACTGTGATATAAGGGTAATGCTGGAAGATTTCAGCATCAGTACTTTACAGATGAGCTCATGGACAATACAGAGGCAGTTGTGTAGCTGACAATGAACATGGATCCTTTTATGAGGGGAAGAAACAAGACAAAACATAGAACCCAATAAGGATCTTTTTGATCTATTCTGTCACAACAGGTTATTAATTCCTACTTACCAGGGACATGTCTCAAAAACAACTGAGCTTTTTGTGGTTGTCAAAGTGAAGTAATCTATTCCATAAGTATTACAGAGAAGATCATATAGCTGACGATGACACGTATTAAAAATCTATGTTGAGTTCATATCATCATGCACACAATTGTTTGATAGAGAATAGCCAAGAAAGGGTCTGTTGAACTGGCAAACTGAATAGGATTTAAATTCCTTGACTGCGGCTACCTAGGCATTAGGAACTGGTCCAAGCTAGTTTCTACTTTGCCTCTACAGCTAACAAGGAAGAAAATATTTAAGGCTGGGAAAAGGCCCTTATGTTTGTAGATATCTGTCTCTTTCCATTAATAGTGGCTGATACAAAAGATGGTTGTGCTATCATTCAGAGGGACCTGGAAAGTTTGGAGAAATAGGCAGAAAGGAATCTCATGAAGTTCAAGAAAAGAAATGCCAAGTCCTTCTCCTAGTGAAGACGATCTTTTGCATCAGTACATGCTGGGGACTGGCAAGCTAGAAAGCAGCTTTGCAGAGAAGGACCCAGGGGTCTTGGAGTACAAGAAGATGAACAATGTGACCTCATGATGAAGAAGCCCAACATCATCCTGGCTTCATTAGGCAGAATGTTGCCAGCAGGTCAAGGGAAGTGATCCTTCCTTTCTGCTCAGCATTCGTGAGGCCACACCTGGAGTATTGAGTACAGTTCCGGGCTCCTCAGTACAAGAGAGATATGAAGCTATGGAAGACTGTACAGCAAAAGGCCACGTGGATAATTAAAGGACTGGAGCACCCTTCATGCACAGAAAGGATGAGGTGGGACGATTCAGCCTAGAGCACAAGAAGACTCAGGGGGATCCCATCGATCTGTATAAGTACTTGCTGTGGGAACAGTAAAGGAGATGGAGCAAGCTCTTTTCAGTGGTGCCCAGTGACTGAATGGGAGGCAATGAAATGAATGGAAAACTGCAATTTCTGTCTAAATGTAAGAAAGAACTCTGTTTTACTGTAAGAGTAGTCTAACACTGGAGCAGGCTGTTCAGAGACAGTGTGGAGTCTCTTTTGGTAGAGATCTTCAAAACCTGACCAGCCACAGTCCTGGGCACCATGTTGTAGATGACCCTGCTTTGACCAGGGAGGTTGGACTAGGTGATCTCCAGGAGTCCCTTTCAACCTTAACTGTCAGCATATTATCTATTCAATGGTGCAACCCCAGATCCAATAACTGAAACTGGGATTACTCACAATTTGTTAAAATTGAAGTAGGTTTTCCTATGTCAGATTTCTCTGGGGTATTGAGCTTACCTACCATTATAGGTTGTAAGAACAAATACAATAGGACTGGAGCAATTCAGGTCTGATCTGATGCTGACAACAATGCATTAGCTTTGCCCAATCACCCATTCACCTTCCCCTGAGATTGGACAAGTAGAAAGAGTTAGTCGCTGGGAAGCTCCATACTAACACAGGCCTGGTGTTTCTAGAGCTCAGGCTAGTGTACCTCTGCACAGCACTGCATAGTGCTGTGGAGAAATGCTAAAAAAGAGGTGGCTTGGGCATCTCCACATGACACTGACTGCACCGTGTGAATCTGTCTTCTCAGTACTGCATAGCACAGAAACCTGACAGGCAGAAGTAGCTGTTGAACTCAGTCCTTCTCAGCGCTTAATTGAATACAGGTTGTTCTCTACACTCAATGGTCTACTTCATTTTCTCTCTGTTTCCAGCTTTCCACAGGAGCAAGGTTAAGGTCCTAGAGACAACAGTCTCTCTTGCTGCAGTTACTTTTTCTCAGTGCACAGGCCACTGTATTTTCTGATATATTCTTTCCCTGGTGTCATTTCTGACAAGAGCTGAACTATTTTAGCCATGTCTTCCTCCAAGAATTTAGAGACAGATAGCTAGCCTAAAAAGTTGAGCTTCCACTGCTGAATTTGACAAGTATACAAAGACTGCCAGCTGGAGCTGCTGGCTCTGTCTACTATGCTCCTTTGCTTTGTGGTCAGGTTTCTAATTTCATGCATTTTGATACAAAGCAGTAATATAAAAGTTAAGAGCTATTCCATGGCTCTAAACAGGTGTAGAGGAGTATGTCAGTTATTTGCTGATGTTTCATTTCCTTTTATTTTACAACTAATTAGTGTGCATTGGATGCTCTCTTTCATTATAGAACCACTTATCTCTGCTTTGATATCACCTATGGCATTTAATTCAGTGTCAAATAACTTTGCTCAGCCATGGTTAACCCTTGCCACTGCAACGTCTTAATTTCCTACCCTCATCTGAACCACCTACATGCTACAGCAAAAAGAGTCTATCTGGTTTTATCTTCATTCGCAAAAGCAGCTGGTCTCAACCTGTTCCTATGCTGAGCATTTCATTTCATGCTGAGAGTGTTGCTCCACTTTTGTTTTATCATTCCATGCTCTAAGAGGCTCCCGATAGACTGCAAAAAATCCCAGCAATGCAATGGAAGGAACTAGCTCCTTAGCAGCAATCTAAATGCCTCCAGATGTCACTTTTCGTCTGCAGCACAGCACGAGGCTTTAGAGATTTCTGGCAATTAAAACAATGCTATTAAGGGGCATGTCAGATAAAGTCTGCCATGTCTTCGCTGTCTGAGGCCTCATTACCTGGGTTGTTCAAAGTTGATCATACTGTCTGCTTTGAAGAGAGGGAAGCCTAAGCCTGCAATTACTTATCTACATGCTGGAAGCATGATAAGGCTTGGTTTTCTTTAGCACCTCATTCACTAGGAAAGAAACATTTATACAATTTATAGTTTTCAGATTTGCATTTTTTCAGTCCTTCCTGATGACAAAATAACCTTTTAAATCTTTTTTCCCCACCACCGCGAAATGTAGACCACATATCTTAAATTGGTGTTCTGTCACATGATGAAGGCATCCCCCCATCCCAAATGCCCCAGTGAGGGTTTCAGTCCTTGTAACTGTCATTTGTTGCTGACCTATATCAGCGCTGGGCTGGCACAGCCCTAAGGTTTGACTCCAGTTCCCTCACATGTGGTCTATAAGTTTGAGCAACCAGAGGCATGAGTTCCCAGGACTGCAGCAGGAGGAGGAGTTTGTGGTGGAGAAGTAAAAAAGACAGAATTATAGATATGAAATCTGACTGTGAAATGCTGCAGAACTATGTGATGATAGTGAGTCAAAGCAGAAAATAAAATATAATTTTAAATACTGAACAATAATGGTAATGTTAATAGGTGTAGAGTAGTGGGAAAAGCAATTCACCTATTATACCTAATTGGCATAGTTAGCTCTGAGGTAGTTATTATTACTAGGAAAAGGAAACTTGGAGTGTCTCTTGTCAGAAATGCAATCCTCAGATCAGTCATCACAGTCAGAAACAACTACATGATACAAAGGGCAAGGAACAAACCCCAAAATAGCATAGAATCATAGAATATCCTGAGTTGGAAGGGACCTATAATGATCATCAATCCAACTCCCGCAACACGCAATGAAACTACAATTTGATCCTCTCCTCTCCCTGTTCTTGTTCACACTACATTTATACAAACTGTGGGACACATTGCTCTGAAGCACTGTGATTGTCAAACTTCACCTGACTTCAAAAGCAAAAATACCCATCAAACAAGGCATGGCAAGTAGGTCAAAGGGGCTCCTGAGCAGCAGATCACTGCAGCATGGGAGGTGTCAACGAAGCTCTGATGTGCAACCATCCAGATCCCATGCATTCCCACTCAGACTACGAATAGGCCAACATTTATTTTTTTCAGGGCAGCCCAAAATGGCAGCTCTGCTGTCTTGTACAACAATATATTCCACTTCTGGTATGTGTGCCATGGATTTCACATCTCATCCCTCTATTGGGGGATTTTTATTTTTATTCCTTTAGATTAAGTGTATTAAGACCTAATATAACAAGATACAGAGTTCCAGAAGGTGACAAAAAAAAGGTCATTCTTAATGTAGGCTTGAAATTAAAGATGTGAGCTATTGATTACTATTGCATTCTTTTTTTAACAAATGTTGTTTTCTGTTCTGAAGGTCCCTTGTCAAATTTCAGTAGTGCAAGTAACATTTACAGATAGCATTATCCAGTCAGCTCATGCAAATCTGCTACCTTTTTTTTCCTCAAGGGCTCATCCATTTATACCATGGATTTATACCATTTACAATATAATTTTAAACCACTTTTTAATTTTTTTTTTTTTTACTTAAGTGTACAAAATGGTATATGACCTGAAGAGAAAGTGTGCATATTACTGAGAAAGATACTTATTTAATCTATGTTAAAGATGAAAGGACCACCATCTTATTTACAGGTATAGTGCTATGCCTTTTGGAATATAACTTGAGAGGAAATGTTTAAACTTCTGGACAAGTCACCAGACTGGTTTTAAACCTCCGCTTTGCCACAGATTTCTTGTGTTTTGCTTTCTAGATGAAAAAACTGACAATACTGTTTTTTTCTTTTAATCTAATTTTCAACAATTTCTTCCTCCAGTCAGTCAGAATGATTTCATTATTTGAAAAAATACCTTTTATCAAGACAGAATCCTGACCTTGATGGAAGTTCTTAGGTATTGCTGCAATATCACTGATTTAAATAATTAAAATAAGTAATAATTTAGCTCTGGTAGTTTTGCATTTCAAATGTATCAGTTGAAAATTTTTCTGTCATAGGACAGAGTAACTTAGGATTTTCATTGTCTGCCAAATTTACAGTATTGCAAATGATACACGTGCCAGATGAACACAAACATCTGAAATTTATCATAAATCCATTCCACCATATTTTTTGTTGTGTCAGAAGAATGATACAATTGAACAGTTCTGTAATTTCATCAACCTCTTGGATATAACCTAATTTAAAATCTATTGTAGTGAACAACATTTATTCAAAGATTTAGGAAAACAATATAGAATGTAAACCATTAAAGCCACCCTCAGGTTATATCTTTATATTCTATTAACTTTGTACAATGACTCCAGGTTTTATCTGTTTTAGTTCAATTCAAATAAAGGAATGAAATGCAGCTATTTTGTTCTGTAAGTTTTGAGAGAATAGAAGCAATAAAGTGTGTAATCTAGCACAGCTGTCTCTTTTGAATTTATGTGTATATTTTAATGCAGTTTTGCATTTACACCTTCATGTATTTTTCTGTGATGTCTAATAGTGATTTAGCTCCCAGTTTTCTAAAAGTCTTGACTAGAGGCCCCTGACAAGTCCCACTGAGGCCAGCCTGAGCCATGTTTGAAAGTAAGTAAACTTGTGTAGGAGTTTATGCAGTCCATCCCTCTCATTAGCACCTTTCTCCCATGTTGTTGAGTGTCATGGACCATCACTGTTTCTTTATTGCACTGACCATGTGGTCCTCGACATCGCAATGCTGAACTGCTGCAGCCCAGCCTTCACCAAGCAGATACCTTTCTTTGTTTCTGGAGATGATTGTTCCCACAGCAGCTGATGTTTCTTGCTTCTGCTAAGCTTTTTCTTCATTACTCCACCTCTTTTGATGCCTGTCTCAGGAGCTTCTTTCCTGCCTTTTTCCAGCCACTCCAGACCTCTCCATGGAAACTCCCTTCCAACCCTGCAGAACTGATTACCAGCAGCTCCCCTCCAGCTTTCTTCAGAGCCTGACACAGTTTCCTCACTTCTAATTTACAAGTCAGACAACAACTTCCTCAGTAATATTGCCCTTGCAGCTCCTCTCCTTCCTCTCTGTCTCGCCTGCTCCTCCCCTTTGTTCTGCAAGCAGCTCTTCTACCTGAGTGCTAACACAGCTCCACTGCTCCTTTCAGGAGCTTACACTGAGGAGCAGGCAACACAGCAGCTCATGTCTCTGACAGTGATTTTTGTTTTCAGAAGCTCTCTTCCAATATCAGCACATTTTGGCACAAAATATAGAGTTTGGAATAAAGTATCACGGGCCCAATCCAATTTCCTTTGAGGTTGGGGGATGTCTTTGTTTTGACCTTAGTGGATAATGCTGGATCAGACTCTGATGACCAGTGACTAATGCTCTTTTCGTTGTATATTTCATAATGTAAATATCCACAAAGGACCATGACCTGGAGACATACAAGGTACTTATTTTTCAATACTCATTTTCGACTCTGGCAAGAGCAGTCTAACACAAATAGTTGGTTTTAAATGCTATCCAAGGAGCTTGTTTGTCTCTATTCTTCACCTAGCAGCCTAGAAAAACAAACTTCCATTTTAGCAGTCTGTTTGACTCAGGCGACATTTATATGAAAACAGACTCATTGAATCTTTGTTAAAATAGAATATATATTATGGTTTGTTGCCAAGTAGAAACTCTTTGCTACCTGGGCTCCCTTCCTACTTTCAGTAAAGCTGTCACTTGCAGTACACAGGACCATCACTTTGCTGCTGATAAAACATTTACTGTGGACTGCATCTTAACCTTAGCTGTGCAAGCCTGCATATTTACCCTGTTAATCCCTACACCAGGAATCTGAAATGAGGGTGTTATCTTGACCAAAATAAATAGCAATTAGAAATCCATTGACACTTTTTCTTCCTTCTGCAGGTACATCCCTCATCTAATTTTGGGTGTGTACAGTAGAAATTATTAACTATTCAAGTTAGTATCAACTATTGCCATAAATAATATAGCTGTTTTCTATCCTTACTACTTTATTGTACTACTGTATTGTATATAGAGAAACACTTCTCTGTGGTGCATAAGAAGACATCATGTGAATATGAATATAAAATCTACAGTCACTTCAGTAAAATGAATAATGAAGATAGAAAAAAAAATAACCCAGGCTCTCCATACATTTAGACTCAAGTAAGTGGCAGCTAATATCTTCAAAGATTTCATCTGTACTGAAGATGTTTCTGGCCCTCCAAGGTTATTAAAAAAGAAAAGAAACAATTATGTCTCAATCTTTATCTCCTTAGTTATCTATCTATAAAATTGGAATAACACTGCCACCTAATCTTATATTGATACTTTAAAAATAAGTGGATAAACATATCTCTGAAGTACCCACACTTAAGGGCAAGGTCATATCCAGGATATAATTAATGGATTTGTCTGTATTAAAGACTTTGGAGTAGCTACGCTTAAAAAACCAACCAAACAAACCCAAAAACCAACAAAGCAAAGAATGACTAAGTACCAAGAAGTGGTGGATATTTCATCATTCTGTGGATAGGGGAAAAAATAGGATTTTTCAGTGTGATAATACTTCACCATGAAGATTAACACTCATTGCCAAGCTCGGCTCACATTATATATTTCTTGAAAGCTTGCTTCATATTCTCAAAACCCTTTTAACTCTGAGTTGTGTTGCCCGATTAGTAGATCAGAGAGAGGCACTCAGGAGATATCACCTTTCCAGTTCCTTGGCATCCTGCTCCTGCAGGTTCCTGGGGGAGCATGGTAGCTGGCCATTCCTTGGACACATTGTCCTGGCAGAAGGCACTCTTGTTCACCAGGGCTCTGCAGGCAAACACATCCCCATGGTGGATCCCAGTTCTTTTCCCGAGTGTGTGTGCAATGGCTTTCTTGCATCAGAGAATAAAATCAGAAACTTTGGGCATTTCAGATTTTAGAATAATGCAAATATTTACTGAATATTTTTTCATGAATATACATTAGTCCATTCTCCTAAAAAGGAATATAAACTTGAAAATTCCTATATTAGCATTGAAATTACATAAGAAAGATACAGGTGCTAAAATATTATGTGGAATATGTGCATATGTCTAAAAAATTATAGTACCCTTAACTGTGAATTTCAGTGATATCTCTGCAGTGCCAGAGTATAAAACTTCAGTATACAAATCACTAAAACTGTAAGAAGATGGGCCTGTTTTCTCCATATAAGTTATCTTCATCACTATAAATTCATGTTAACATGTTTTGTTAGCCTTATTCATGAGAATAAGATTTGTGTTGTCTAATTTATTATATTGATTATACAATGATGAACTGCTTTGGCCTTTTCAATATGCTGTTATGGGATTGGTTATCCATTCCAGTTCATTACTGCAAGCTACTTTGGTTTAAACACGAAGGAAGTGGAAAAGCCAGCCAATAAAATGACATAGCTGTAGACAGGTTAAAGAACTATGCAGCGTTTGACTAAAGCTGACAAGCACTGAAGTTTGGATTTCTCATTCTTATGACAAATATGGTAATGGGAAGAGAAAACAGCAGTATCTAATCCATTTTTATGACAGTGATTGTAATTAAATTGGAAAGGATATAAAAGCAACCTGTTCTTATTATAATTTATATATCCTTATCTTACGGCCTTTCCATGATTCTTCTAATTTAGAGTCAGTATGCCAGTGCAACCTTTGGACACCGATTCTTTGGGAAACATCTAAGACCATACGTACAGAGCATTGTGTTATCAAGAGGCTTATGTATTTCTGAAGAGATTCATATCTACTGGCATTAATATTCTAGGATAGAAAAGGATTGGTTAAAAGTAGAGATAACAATTTTACTGCTTGATGTTCACCAAAGTGAGCACATATGTCATATGAATCTTTCGTGAATCATTATTCACAGCATTTAATAGGATTGATCTTTACTTTGGAGTCACCAGTGATTCTAGATTCAGAAGTTTCTGTCTTCCATTAACTCAGGCATTAACTTTTCTTAAGAAAAGGGACGATAAAATGAAATGATAGGAATCAATCATTTTTATCAGTAAGGTAGGTAATATATAAAGGAACCTGCTTCCTACAGAACTGAATGAAAACGTAGGAGTGACTAAATATTTCACTATGAAAAATTAAATTTTGATTAATTTTTTAGAAGGTTGTCCTACTTCAAAAATGTACAGGTTTAATTCAATTTATCACTGTGATCTATATATTGGCATAAACTTTATTTTTCATAACGAAATAAAGGTCATGTTTGGGAAAGTAATTTCTTATATCCCCTACAGAGACAGTTCTAAATAATTCCTGAGAATTAATGACTGACTGTCTGTCATCTAAATTCTCAGTCATGCAAAAAATGTTAACATATGTTCACCTATAAACACAGGTACAAAATATTATCCATGCTGAGTTAGCTCAGCATCTTGCAGTAACCAGAAATGGAAGCTTAGGGCAGAGCACAAAGAATAAGAAGTCTATAGAAGTATAAGAAATGTCTGTGATATGAAATGTCAAACACAAATGACATTTGAGAATGGCCTTAGAAATGGATACAGCTGAATTTATAGAGATCCTACTGTTCCTGGACATATAGTATAGCACTATAGCTTTTTCTCTGTAGCGGGTATGTGCATCATACTGTTAATGTCAGTCTAGTCCTCAGCCTAACATTGCCCTTTGCCCTCAGATCTTGCAACAGCTCAGTGCATTACTGTAGGAGGACCTACCAAGTTAACTGGAAATGTTTTAACAGAAAAGCAATTTCCTTTTTATCTGGTAGTTCATGTACTTATCTTGTATTTAGTCTTGCAGATCGCAGTGTTTGGGTTGCAAGAAGTTATATACTAACTATCATCTCTACTTTTTTCATATGAAAAGGGATTGTTTCCTTTAAAAGTTTCCTATTGGTAAATATTTGTCATGATAAAAAGCATTCATATCTGTGTATTATTAAAATAGTAAACATATTTCTGATTAACTTTCTGGTCAAAGCTTTCTTCATCCCAGCTGGGGTCATCACTTTGTTTCTGATGCTGTGATGACACTGTATGAAAGGTTAGGACAAACAGTTTTAGTTTGTGGGGTGTGACCGACAATAACCATTTTATCAAAAGTTTGCCTATTTTGTTCCTTTAGAAAGGTTGTGGTCCTTCAGAAGAAGACTATTGTTTGCTTTGTCTGGTACAGACAGAGCTTTTTAAGGGAAAATGTACTCCTTGAAAGCACAAAGGAAGCAGGACAGAAAGAAAGGAATATATGAAAATATGATAAGCAAGGAGATGGAGCACACCAGCATCTGGGCAATTTTGGAGGAGATGAAAAAGCATGTCTGAATGCAGCTAGGCATCAGACTGGATGGAAAAAGTCTTCATAGGGTCTTTAAAGAGACTGAATAGAGTTTCTTGCAACACAGAAAGCTGTTGAGGTGCTGCTCTCAGGTCAAGGCTGGTGGAAGAGCATACCTACAAAAAAGGAGTTGATGGGGAACACCCCTCCAAGACCCCTTCTGGCCGTTTTGAGGTAACACCGTGATGAAAAACCTAGCCTGACCTAGGGCCTTATCAAGTTTTTTCAGCTCAATTAATGTAAGTTTGTGCTTTGGGATCCTGAGATCTAAATGTCTGCAGGTGCTGGCTCATCAAAAGGATTAATGATGCAAGTGTGATTCCCAGGGAATGTAGGTCAAAGAGGACTGTGAACTTGGCATGGGCTTTTGAAGGGGAAAGTAGAGGTTATAACTGCTGTGAATGCATTTTGGTGCTGTGGATTCTGAGACAATTTTGGATTTGACTTTTGGTTGTTATAACAAAGGGCCACAATTTAACTTGAATTTCCAGATTCAGTTCCTGCAGGTGATGACTTACTCAACTAATAATGAGGCTGGAGATATAGTGCTGTTGGGATATACTTGCTAAATGCACCATTACTATAATGATTTGTAATTAGACAGTAATCACCATATAAAATGCTAATAGAATAGATCTACTTGATATTTTTTTTCATGCTCCTGGCAAAAGTCCTCTAGGTATGTCATTTTCTCAAGGGTGTGCTGAGCAAAAGCAGACTGAATAAAAGAGTTGGGGCACGGCACTCACTTTCTGCTATTGTTTCTCTTTTGAAAGTGAATTATTGGTGATTTGGGGACCATCTTAAACCGATGAAATCATTCGGTGCTATTCTATTTCCAGTCTCTGCCCATGTGTCCTGCTGTCTTCCTTGCGTCTGCAGTAGCAATTAGCAATGGAACTATGGCTCCACTTGTCAAGAAAATGATCCAGGTGGAAATTAATACCATTTTGTTATTGTCAGATTACATTTTAGTCTGTTTGGTCTTCCCTTGTGGCAGGAACAAGCATTTAGCATGAGGACTTGGGAAAAAAGGCAGGGAAAAGGGCAAAATACTTCTTTTGGCAATGGTCTTTGCTTATGTCAGCTAAAGTTAATTGTCAATAGCAACCTGATTTAGAAGACAATAGCAGAGCAGCTGAGAAGATTCTGGTTCTCCTTGTGAGCATGCACCAGACTTGTCTGCTGTTTTGAGTAGAATACAGGGCTCCTTCCACATGTTCCTCTGTAATCTGGGGGTGGGGAGGGGGGGGTGGAAATTGGATGTGTAAGTCCTTGTGGCCCTTCTCCACCCTGCCCATCTGTATGCAACCATATGCTGGTACATGCTCTTGTATATACTCTTTCCCCTGCTTCACATCTGAACACTTGCAGGCTCAATATACTCAGGAATATGTTCCCACACAAACTGTCTCTCTCTAAATAAAACTTTTTTTTTCCAGTTTCTTACCCACATTTGGACTTATTCCTTTTCTTAATATGCAGGTCAGCAATCTCTGGGTACAGAGGTTTTGATAATTTTGACTGGTTTTGATGTCAGCTGGCAGCACTGTGTCATGTGTCTTCCTGGTGTGGAGGACTCTATACCTAGTTTAACCACCCTTTACCATCTGTGGTTGATGTGATGACTAACTGACTTTTTCAGTTCTTCATCTGACACAGGAGAAGATAAAAGAAATAATATATTTAGGGAAAAGTAATGTCAAATGTCCTTTATTTAATAAATTGTGCTATTTAGTTTGATTTTTCTTTATGCAATGTAGTCTTCATTTCAAAGAGAAAATTCAGTTACTTCTAGTTAAAATAAAAATGGTGTCATAACTGGTGCACTGCTTATGGATATGAAAAAAAACCTACAAAAAGATAAGCCACACATTAGCATTTTTCCTTTCAAATCCATGACTAAACTACTACGGTTGTTATTACACCTGGGATATATAGGATAGTAAAAGATCAGTGAGAAATCCACTAATCTTGTGATAGTTGTGATAGCAGATATTTTGTCATCTTTCTGAATTTTTGTCATTGAATTGTTAATTCATTCTTTCATGGCTCTGGAAATACACAAGGAGAAAAATCTTTCTATATTTCCTCTGAACTGATTTGCTAAATCTCAGGACATTTAACTCCGTCTAAATGATGCAAAAAGGCTAGAATTGCATACCCGTCTGAATATTATAAAGAGTCATGGACTGTGTGCCTTTTAGTATGCCCAGATCTGTAGCAACTCGCCCAAAGATTTTCTCAGATATAGTGGTAATAACATGCCACCAGCATATCTTGTTTTAAGGTGACATCACTTTTTCACTTATGTGAAATCTAAGGTTACCATAAATCATCTATACCAAAAAATGTGAAACCTAAGTAATAGGAAAAGAAAAGGTCAGTGTTTGCTAACACTTCTACTTTTCTCTGTGTTATTAATAGCTGGTGATTTGCATGATGTGTATGCCACTAATAGCTATTGTTGGCTTGTGGGAGTTCAGCCCATTAGTTTTAGTGGTATCAACAGATGCTGTGGCACAGTACAGGTGGAATGAGGTTTTAAATAATAACATTCACAGGCATATAGAAACTTCTCAGCTCTAACTGTTTTCCTTGTTGTGCAGCTTGGAACAGATGAAGGTTCAGATTTTAAATTGTTGGGGACTGCAACACCGATCATCCAGGCAGTTGGTCATCATTTGAAATCCAGATTTCTCTGCTGTGCCCCTACAAAAGAAATTTAGAAAGCTGGCATCCTGAAATGGAATTCCCACATACGAGCAAACCGAGGAAGACTTAAATTAGACAGATGAATAGTCACAAAGTCTAAAACTCCCTGGGCCCTGCATGCCTTAAGAAGACAACCCCACCCAGGATCTGTATCTTGGGCTTCTTTCCTAGCCTCCTTCCTTTGGAGGTGTGATTTTTGAGTGCTGTCAGGCAGTGGGAAGGCCTGAAACTGCTCTCCTGCTTTCTGCATGAGTGCTTAAGCTGTTGGTGAGCTAATCCATTAAAGGGGGACTGCAGATGTTGCCAATACCAACATAATTTCAAATAAAGTATTGGCTAATGTGTTTTGCATGCTGCCGGATTCAACTAGATGAAGGTGATACATCACAATGATGTCAGTGCTCAGGAGTCTCTAAACAAGTGTAGAAACAAAACTCTACCTTCCTTAGGTATATGTGGCTTTATGACATCTTCTGGGTTGGGCAAAAGAGATAGCGAGGCTCAGCTTTGTATGTGTTCACCTCTATTCTTTTTATTTTTTCTTTGTGGGTTTTCTGTTTGGTTGGTTTGGTTTGGTTTTAACTTGATCCTAAATCTCAGTGTTCACGTGGACTGATAGCAGCAATAACATGAACTGTTTGGAAAACTTGCTGTTCTGTCACCACATTTTCTTGAAAACAACAAAGCACATAAACAAGGCTGTTACCCCTGCCTGGTTAAAAAAAATGAATACTTTTGAAAAATCTATATACTAATAATGTATCCCATAGGGTAATTCTGATGCTTCGTTGCTACATTTGAAATATCTGCAGTTGTTATATGAAGTTTACACTTACATGACGAGCAGCATCCAAATGACTGCAGTTTCAAACTAAGCAAACTACTTAAGAGCTCAATATTTGTTACAAGATTCAATCAGCTAAAAAGATTTATGAGATGAACGACTGTGGTAAAAAGATTCATATCGTTAGGCACAAGTTATAGCTGATATTTCCCTCTAATGTGGAGTTAACGAATGGACAGTTAAAAGAACCTAAACGTAAACTATTCTTTTGGTTACCTTCTAACTTTGCAAGAATTTGCAGAGATTTTTTTTTGAGTTATATTTAACGCCCACAGAAGACAAAGTCAGACTTTCCATACACTTTAAAGGTAGGTGGACTTGTTTATTAGTCATTTTAGTAAAACCCAGTGATTTTCCTGTCAGCACTGGGGTGCTAGTGATCCTAGACTGTTATAAGAGACATTCTGAAACATATAAAATGTTGAAAGCTGTTTGAAAGATGTAAAATGTATGTTGCAGAATCTTAAAAAGGTATTTATGAAATCACGACTTTTTATAAAGAGCAAGAACCTACAGGGTTACTTATACAGAGAAAATGGTATCGTTTCAAACCACTGCTTTCACTGCCAAAGAAGCAGGCCAGTAAGATAATAGATTTAGAAGTAACAGTAACATGTATGTAGCAGTAAAACAGATTTCAGAAATCTGTAGCCATCAGATGATTCACATGTGTTGTAAACTGCTTGGAGGAGAGACCACTTTTCTGCTGGGTTTCTGGAGTACCTCAGCTCAAGGCACTCACTGGTGCCCAAAGCTTTAGACAGTTCTGCAGTATAAATATTAATGATAAAACCTAATAATCATTCTTCTAAAATAAAACCCCGAAAATTCTCCATTCCATCTGAGAGATTAATGCAGTATTGAAGAATTGTGTATCTGCATGGTACTCAATAAAAAAGAAAAGAGAACAACTGCCAGCAGAATTTTATAGCAGAAATCAGAGCTTTTGCTTGTTGTGACACCAGATGATCTGCCAGTATGTTTTTCCTTTAAATATGTTTTCTTACATATGTAAATATGTGATGGTGGTGCCCACTGAGGTTAGATTCTTGTTGAAGCTTTGGAATGAATCAAATGTGGTTTACGAGGTTATAAATTTACAGAACGAGATATGACATCCAGCTGTCTATAGGGCTTCACTTCGTTCAGCCAACAAGTCAGGAAACATAGATTAACACAATGAAGAAAAAAAAAAAATCAGGATGATTGAAATGTACTGATGTAATGTTTTTTTCTAATGTGTGGTTAAAGGAGGCGTTATGTTATGATGTACTAGCAACTGACACTATCATATGGAAAATTAACTTGTGATCAAATGCCTCCAGATCAGATATTATAGGATTACATTAAATTGCGGATTGTCTCAGTGGCATCTCTTTCAGATGTAGATCTACAGATGTCTTAACTGCAGTCAGTGTTTTTACTGGGTACAACAGTTCAACAGAGTTACTCTCAGGATTAATTTTCTAGGTTGCTTTAAATGGATTTCTTATTCCGTCAGAAAGCATCTGATCATTCTAGTTCTTGTTAATATGGGTAAACCAATATGGGATGGCCATGCTTGCTAAAATTAGACCTACGGAGGACTAATTAACTTATCTTGAGTGGCGATCATGGTTCTAATGCTGCTGATACTCTAGTGAGCTTGAGTATCAAGCATTAAAAAGTATCTTGAGAGAAGTTTATAAACACAAACTTTGATTTGGTACAACAAACCTTTGTATGAAACACCACTGCCCAGATTTCTCATTTTATCATCTGGCAGGTGTGTTGTAGTAGCCAGGAAGATGTGGCAATATATGTTGAGCAAATCTGTGGTGAGGAAGTAATATCTTTTATTAGACAGAGGTAAAAGAAATGGAAAAGATCATCAGTGTAGTAAGAATAGCAGTCAAGGTTTCACGGGTTTCACTTTCTGAGTCCTGACTGTAAAACTGTCAATGTAAAAAGGGACAGAACAAGCTTTCTTAAACCTTGCTTACACTGAGAGTTTGGCACTTAGGTTCCACCTAATTCTGAGCCAGCAGGCAGACCATCTGTTTGCTAGCCCTGCCTTATCTTTTACATGCAACACTGGTTAGACTGGATGCCTCGAGCTATGTACCCACACCCTAGATCAGACTACCTTTCTATGAGGAAGGATGTAGGAGAAGCTTTATCTTTTTGCATAGCAACCCTAAAGAGTAAACTCTTACTCAGAAAAGGAAAGGGATTCCCCTGCCCCCACATTCTAGCAAGAACGATCTTGCAGCTCCAGACTGTTAGAATCACCAATATTAGTTATTCTGCTCTATGTACCTATAGCGTTTGGTTCATTATGCAGTCACACACCTGGAAACCCAGTCTGATGGTAGCCTTAGTCCAAGTTCTGGCACTTAGTGCACATATTCGATGAACAGGGCTCTCATGTTTCGATTCATATTCCCAGGAACATACAAAAATGGAAACAGTTATGGTCTAATACTCAATGTCCGTATGTATTACAAGGAGTGGGATCTGAAATACTATCTGTAGCAGACTTTTCCCTGTTCTGCTTCAGAACTCACGATTATATGGTATTCCCTCTTCAACAGCAAGGGTAGCTACAGACTAGAACTGTGGGCTAGGGCACTCCTCTGCAATTCTTAGGCTGGGTAGAAGAGATCGGTGAGTTCAAATCTTCTGTTTCTTGGTCAATTGAGCAACTAAGGCAGTAAGACAAGATAGTGACTAACGAGAGGGCATAGAAATCCCTGCCACATACACCTTTCTCTTTATAAAGGGACATCGTATCTATGTGTTACCTGTGTGGGGGCCTGGGTTCTGGCAGGGTGGAGGTGATCAGCATTTCCTGTTGGTTCCTTAAACATTCACCAAAGAAGGAGACTCATTTTGGTGTCCTTACAGTGCCCTCCGGAGGTCTTCAGGGCCACCTACAAGTTGCCTTTGTAGAGAATTTGTGCCTACACAGCTATCCTCAAGTAGCTACAAACCAGAGCAACTTTTTAAAGCCATACAGAATCAGGAACATTCAAAGAAAAAAAACAACAACAAATGGAGGATTGCCAAGAAAAGGCAAATAGAAAGCTCTTCTAAGTCTGAGCACTATGAGAAGAGGGGTTAGAGTGATGGGGATGACTGGAGATAAGCAAAACTTGGGGTGGAAGGAGATGAAAGATGAGGAATGAGTGATATGGAGGTGCATGCCAGAAGGTGAAGAATGAGCAATGGGAAGCAGGGGTAGGGAGAACCCTCATCATTCACATTCAACGGGGTCATTAACATGCTACTGTCCTCCAGGTATAATAATAGGACACTTGCTGATGAATGCTTTCTGTATAGATCAGTAGCTTGATTTATATCAATATGTATTTACAGATGTCTTGTAGTTTCCAATCTGCTAGTGTTTAGTGGTTGGCTACTTTAAATAGTTTACTATCCTCTCTTGTAAGGTAAAACTAACTCTTAATGAGAGCAACAAGTCTAATTAAATGGTCTGTCTTTGGATTTACCATTGTTGTGATTGATTTCTCCAAGGTGATCAATCTTAGTAGCCAACTCAAACAAACAAGAAAAATAGTAAGTCTTAGGCTGAAATTGCTTGGAATTTAATCAATGCATAATGGTTCCCAGATGAAACTTGTACACTTTCTCATACAGGTCTGCAGTTTGTTCGTTAACCACAGCACAGTTCGTCCATCTTTCTCGAAGTGAAAGGATAGCATTTTTCATGTAGGGAAAAAAGATTCCACAAAAGCACCTGAAAAGCCAGTCAACCTATCCAGGCGAGGATAGGGATCTGATTGTTTCCTCACTCTAATCGGGTTCGTATCAAATTTGCTGCAGGGGAACTGAATAACTAAGAAATAATTTAGTGTGAAAAGAAAATCTAAGTGGGATGGTGATTTCCAATAACATAAATGGAAGCTAGGGACACTACGTGCACAGAAGATAATGAGATCTAGGGCCTACCTCCGTTCTGTGTATTTTAAAGTCTATGTCTAAGCCTCTGTTCTTCTGTTGACTTTCCAAGGAAGCTTTATCGAGCAATCTGACAAAGTAGTTACATTGTAAATTAATCAAGTTGGTGCAGCTCTGTAGATGACAAAAGAGCTATGATAATTTTTTGCCTCTGTAATGATCTTGATCTTTTCCAGTTGTACTTTTGCTAGCAGTGATGGGATGTATGTGTGGGTGTGGGGTTTTTGTTTGGGTTTTGGTTTGGGTTCTTTTTTTCATTAGGAGGCTCGTATGCTTCATATATTGAACAGCTGCCTTAAAAATAAGGGACTGATTTTGTTCTTAGCTCCACTAGTCTAAATCTAGAGTAATAGCCAAAATGATTGATTTACTTAAATAGCAAATTCAGAACATTTGGTAATCCATTTAGCTGAGAGAAGTACTAAACATATTTTTTCCTGCTACATATAAAGCTTCTACAAGTTCCTCCACCACAGGACACAGTTGCCTGTGATTTCTCTTCTCTCATTTTGGCATTGCTTCATACTCCTTCAGTGGAATGATTTTCAGCTTGCACCAGAAGGAAGCAAAAGGAAGGCCCCTTCCAGTATCCTTAGGGAACGCAAAGTGTATTTGCAGAGGAAATACATGCAGTAACAGGAGGAATAATGTGTTTACTTTGCTGTTTTCACAAAAACACTTTTATAGATATAATTGAAGAGGAAGACATTGCTGTTGGCAAACAAACTTCTATCAAGTTCAAGTGTCTTGAAAAGTTTATGCTTTTTTCCCTGATCTATCAGTTTTGTAAGCTTTCATAGTACAGATCAGAGAAAACATGACTTTCAAGGTGCTAAGAAGAGAGAGCACGTAAAAGCACAGGCTCTGATAGAGAAATTCATTGGAAATGCCTGCCCCTAGCTACTTTTCAGAGAGAAGGGATGTGTTCCTTAGACTTACACTTGTGTTCCTAAGGACAAAGAATCATTGCTGGAGATCAGAGCTCAATAACAGATGAACTCACTCAAAAGAAAATTGCTGTCTTCTGCCTCCCTGGCTATTCTTGCTAAGGGAAAACATACATTTCTCAAATTAGAGGTCTTGAGGTTTTTTGCATCTTGATGAAGAAGTTTCCCATCTTCTTCCCATTAGCAGTTTCTTGGACCATTGGCTTTCTCTTTGTCAATCCATCCCAAGAGTGAGAAAACTATCTCTGTGGAATCTGCTGGCATTGTTTGGATTGAACAGTAATATCCCAAATACTAGACACCTATTTTTAACTACTTTTTAATATGCCTTCTTTGCCTCGGTCTTCACTCCAAGGGCCCCTCGGGACCCGCAGATCCTGGATGAATGTAGGAGTGTTTGTGAAATGAAGATCTTCCCTCTAGTTGAGGTAGGGGTGGTCCAGGAGTGGCTCAAAGGGAATAATGCAAACAAATCCATGGGCCTGGATAGGATACATCCACGTGTGCTGAGGGAGCTGGCGGAAGTGATTGCGGAGCTGCTTGCTATCATCTTCGACAGCTCTTGGAGAACAGGAGAAGTACCTGAGGATTGGAGGATAGCCAATATCACTCCGGTCTTCAAGAAGGGCAAGAAGGAGGATCCTAGCAACTATAGGCCAGTCAGCCTCACTTCTGTCCCTGGAAAGGTGATGGAACAGCTTGTTCTGGATGCCATCACCAAGCAACTGGAAGAGAAGAAGGTCATGAGGAGTAGTCAGCATGGATTCACCAAGGGGAGATCGTGCTCGACCAATCTCATAGCCTTCTATGATCTCATCACCGGCTGGGTGGATGGAGGGAGAGCAGTGGATGTCATCTACCTTGACTTCAGCAAGGCTTTTGATACTGTCTCCCATGACATCCTGATAGAAAAGCTGAGAGATCATGGGATAGATGAGTGGACAGTGAGGTGGGTTGAGAACTGGCTGTCGGACCGGGCTCAGAGGGTTGTGATCAGTGGAACAAAATCTGAATGGAGGCCTGTGACTAGCGGTGTTCCCCAGGGCTCGGTGTTGGGTCCAGTCCTGTTTAATATCTTCATCGACGACCTTGATGAGGGAATAGCATCCACCCTCAGCAAGTGCTGATGATACAAAGCTGGGAGGGGTGGCTGACACGCAGGAACACTGCGCTGCCATCCAGCGAGACCTGGACAGGCTGGAAAGCTGGGCAGGGAGAAACCAGATGAGGTTTAGTAAAAGCAAGTGTAAAGTCTTGCACCTGGGGAGGAATAACCATCTGTATCAGTACAGGCTGGGGGATGACCTGCTGGAGAAGAGCTCTGTGGAGAAAGACCCAGGGGTCCTGGTTGATGACAGGTTGGCTATGAGCCAGCAGTGTGCCCTGGTGGCTGAGAGGGCCAATGGGATCCTGGGATGCATCAGGAAGAGTGTGGCCAGCAGGTTGAAGGAGGTGATCCTCCCTCTCTACTCTGCCCTGGTCAGGCCCCACCTGGAGTATTGTGTCCAGTTCTGGGCTCCCTGGTATAAAAAAGAGACAGGGATCTCATTGAGAGAGTCCAGAGAAGGGCTACGAAGATGATTAAGGGCCTGGAACATCTCCCATATGAGGAAAGGCTGAGTGAGCTGGGGCTGTTCAGCCTGGAGAAAAGAAGACTGAGGGGGGACCTAATTAATGTTTATAAATATCTTAAATATGGGATGCAGGGGGAATTGGCCAACCCCTTTTCAGTAGTCTGTGGAGATAGGACAAGGGGCAATGGCTGTATATTGGAGCACAGGAAGTTCCACACCAACATGTGGAAGAACTTTTACACAGTGAGGGTGACAGAGCACTGGAATAGGCTGCCCAGGGAGGTGGTGGAATCTCCTTCTCTGGAGATATTCAAGACTCGTCTGGACGCCTATCTGTGCAATATGTGCTAGGGAGGCTGCTTTGGCAGGGGGGTTGGACCCGATGATCTCTCGAGGTCCCTTCCAACCCCTACGATTCTGTGATTCTGTGATTTAGCAGGTAGAACCAGAAACACCACCACCATGTGAACCAAGATGTGCAACGCAGGCCAGGGACAGCCTTTAGATCACAGCATGTGATGCTTTTACCTGGGGTTTCAGGGGAAGAGTGAGCAAAGAAAGGGTCACAGGGCCATTTTGGCAGAGCCTGTAGTGTGGCTTGTGGACACGTCTGTACCTTGAGGAGAAGCAGGGCAGTACTTTTTCTCTGTGAGGTGCAAGATATGCAGTAGCTATGTCTTCTAAAAGCAGCTTTTGAAAGATGTAGTCCAGTGGCTGATGTAGAAGTGAGGTTATAGAAAGCAGAATCACATCTGCCTCTCTGCTCTCACAGGGAGAAAGAGCTGTAATTTTGCCTGATTCCTATTCAGGCCCAACTGAAAGAGGGAGAAAGTATTTTCCACCGTTGTCATCACTTCTGCATCACAGGCTGCTGAAAAAGGCACAAATACAGAACAAAGAGAAAAGACCATGATACATTTTCTAACGTGCTCTATATATTGAATTAAAAAATGGTCCTCTTGAAAAACAAACAAACAAACAAAGCCTCGAAAAAGGAAACCACATCAAATAATATATATCACAGAGTTAAGGTAAGAACAAGAATTGTTTTTCACCACAGTGTCAAAGCTTATTTTGATTTCAGTTTCAAATATTATTCCTGAAATATTTGTCTAATAAATTTGTTGCAGCTGTATCTGGCATTTCAATTCTGCAAGACTGAAATGTTCCTACATTTAATTCAAGAAAAAAACTATAAATTTGAGTTAGAAACTGCTTTCAAATTGAATAAGTGGATGTTCTGACATTGGTGAGCTCTGTTTTCTTGGGAATGAAGTGTAGACCAAAGTGATTGAATTTTGAAATATTTTTATTTTGACAGAATTGTTTTTTCTGCGACAGAACTCCTTAGCTGAAGTTATTCTATCGGCCTGCAATTGTGTCACTTGAGTAAATAGAGTTCAGTAAATAAACTACTTAAGGAAACAGACTAACTTTTGGCATTAATAGGTAGTTCTTCCCTCTGGAGGAGAAAACCTTTGTTGGCAGTGTTCGAACTATTTTATGACAGCAGGATAGGAAAGTTCAGAGGACCAAGATCGAGAGAAAAATGTGTCTTGCAGTGATTTGTAGACAATTTTGTTCTTAGTCATTCCGTTTCCTGCTATTCTGCTCTACTCCAACCCAGTCATACTTACCATTCTTATTTATGTCTGGCCATCCCTGTTCCCTCCTGCAATCCTCCTGCTCAGAGATATCACCTATACTCACTCCTCACAGCTCTGCACTTCTATTTAAGCAATGATCTACTGTCAAACAATGGTATCCACAGTCTCACGTCACTTGACAAGTGGCACAGTAGAAAGAAGAGCAAGCAGGCAAAGTGCGTCCTTTGCAGAGAAAAAAAATCATCCCTACTTGCTGCTAAATAAGCATACCTATGTTTCTTCCAGTGTCCACAAACTAAAACTTTCAAGGAATCATTGTCTCACTCTGTTTTAATCACTAAGGATAGCAAAAGATATGTGCTTGCCCACTTGTGTTTTTCTGTCAACTGGAAATCTTGGAGTATGGGAGTGTACTGATAAAATGGACTTCCTCCTGTTTTAAAAGCAGGGCCAACAACTTGGTTTTCCCTATGCTCTTTCTGAGGGGAGGAGAAAGCTCTCAGTATGGGCCAAATACACTCTTTGTAAAAGTCTAAATTTAAGGACAGAAATTAAGAGGAACTGGAATCTGAGCTGCTAAAGAAAAAAAGTGTAAGCATACACTAACTAGCTGTACCAATACTCAGTAATTTGAAGCTTTTATATCCTCAGTTCACAAAAATCGCATGTAGGAAATTTGTAGCTTCCTCCAAGTTCTATACCACTGTTGGAACTCTTACTCACTCAGATGACCTCATTAAGGTCACAGCCCTTAATAAAATGAGGCTGGGCAAATGAACTTTTACATTCAGCAAAATGGGGGAAATAATTAGTCGTGTATTTCCACTTTTGTGAACAGCTTCCTTGTACTCCAGGAAGGGATATCACCCCATAAATTAGTCACTTGCAATTTGTCACTTCTGATCCACAGCAGTAAAATGACTGTCCAGCTAAACAATTTCCAGAGTGCTTGAATACCCTTGCGCTACTATTGACTACATGAGTCAGATATGCAACTGATTGCTCAATCAGTCTGCACCTTGGATCCTGTATGCTATTCCTACTCTGCTTGGATGAAGCAACTAGGTAGCTGAACATAATGTGCATGATCTTCTACACTAAATAATCTCTTGAATTTCTGACCTGTAATCATCCTTGCTGTTTCGGGAAAACAAATGACATAGCTGCCTGTTTTGTGATCTTCTCCTGTACTGGTGTTGAAATCTTCTTCCACTTAAATTCAACTAAGTCCTTTCTTGGGTAGTGTGTCTCATCAGAAAAGGGTTTAGTTCATCAAAAGAAGGTATTTATTAAAAGAGTAATTGTGGAAGTTCTAATAGTGAAGTCACTTGGAGACACATTAAATAATAATGTTAAATTAACTCTGCTTTCATAAATAACCATGTCTGTCTTTTGTTTGTGTGACACCTAAAATTTATTATTTTCTAGAAATAATTTAGCAAAAAATTAATTTCTCTATGTGGTCTAGAAATAATATTAATTTTTAAAACATTACTTTTGCACTAAGAGAAGGTCACTGGGTGTGCATCGGTGACAGACCACACTGGGTCAGATAAAAGAAAAGAACAGTCTTGGAATGATGATCTTCAGTGAAAATTTGCATCAGGAAATCCCCTTTTGGGCAATGATGTAAATAAAGGAATTCCATCATTTGGAGGGGACTCCCACTGAGTCTTCCCCAAAGGGGGAGGTTGGGCGCTAACCACAGAAAGCTTGAGACAATTCATCTGTTCCCCATCATGAGGTGATTTCACCATCCGTCTTAGATTGCAGCAATGCTGTGTGATGGAAGAATATTTACCACGGAGGTTACCATAGTGTAACAAAGCACATAGGTACTTTAGGACCCTGAGAAAACAGCTGTGTCTGCTGTGTTAGAGGAAAGTGTGCAGGTGGAGAGAATTAGATGCTACTGTAAATAGATAGAGCCCAGGAGGAGTAGAGATGGGCTTTGCTAGAAGAAGTTGAAGAAGTGTAGCATTGATTTTTCTGGAGACTACTGCTTATTCTAACCTTCTGCCTGTTAATTTTGGTGATGAGTAAATTACTTTCCAGTGAACCCATGAAATGCCAGTTAAAAACTAAGCTTTGTTCTACTAGTCTGTTCCAGGTTTCCCCTCGGGAAAAAAAAAAAAATTAAAAAAAATCTCGTATTAAATTTCTTCATAAACGGGGAAAAAATACGAACCCTCGCTCACCTGACAGAAAGAAAGGGGTGACCTTCTGCGGGAAAGCAGGTAGGTCCTTAAGAGCTCGGATGTCTCTTTCTTCCTCCTACCAACAATAAAGCTGCTCTCAGGGGCTGCCGAGCCCAGAGGCCGCTGCGGGGACGGGGGGGAGCTCGGGGCCGGCAGGGGTGCCCGGGGCTGGCCGCGCTCCCCTCGGCTCCCCTGCCCTGCCCGGAGCTGCAGCGCCAACCGTGGGCCTGGCCTGCCACCTCGCGGTGCTCCGCGGATCGGGCAGGCACTGCTGCCTGCGAGAGCTTTGCGCAGGAGGCGCAAAGGAGGGAGAGGATGGCCCCAGTTTAAGTGAAGGCTCTCTGTCGGGCTTCGGGTTACGCCGTTTTTCTTCTCAATAGTCTTTAGCTTTAGTGCGAAGTTACGGGTCGGGATAAATGTCTAGTCCAGCCTGCTAGAATATATTTATTTCTCCAAAGGAAAGCAGAAACTTGAAGAAGTTAACTGCTAGTTTGGTAAGAAGAAAAGTTCAAAGGGGGACAGTGGCAACTGAAACTTTCTATAATCAAACGGGCTTTGGGCAGGGCAGGAAGGGAGGGATGCCGTAGTGTTCCGTGGTGCCTGTGCCGAATTGCTGGCAGAGGCTAGTGGCAGAACAATGAGAAGGAAGGCAGAGGTTGCAATTTTCGGTAGTCCTTTGGTTTGTGTCAGACAAGTTCATTGGCTGGTATTTGCTGCTGCTTTGCAACCTATGATACAAAAAATTCCTGCCATCTGTGTTTGTGAGACTAAATTAAGAAATGGGATAAATGAGATAAACACGATCCAATTAAAAAATCTATTCGAAGGAGAAGAAATTGCTTCTTTGGCAGAGTGGCATTGGCTTTGTTGCTCTGTGTTTCTCGGATTGAGCCTAACTGGAAAGAGGCTAGGAACACCTGTTGGAAATATCTTGGGAGGTTCTAAGTACCTTCTTAGTCCTTATCACATTACTAAGACAGTGGACACCACCAAACTGAGAAACACTTTACCTTAGATAAATGAATGAATGCACATTATAAGAGGAAATTAAAAGTATTTAAGGTTGTTTGGTTATTGTCTTCAGGTCATACTTGTTAATTCTAATTGCCCTACAAGTATTTTGAAGTTACGGTTGCTGTTCTATATAACCTCTGTTTTGACTGAGGACAGATTCATGTAGGACAGAAATGGATGCAAAAAGTCACTTGACATAGGTGCCTAGAACTCCTGGTTCTGATCACAGAAGGTAGAAAAGTAAATCCTCTTTGTTTCCTCCTTCATTTTCTTCCCTTCATGTGGAAAGTGAAAGTAGAAAAGTTGATTTTGCCACCCCTAAAATATGGGAAAAAGAGCGTGTTGAGCGGATCCATGACAAACATAACTAGGGAACAGTGGGAGAGGAGAGCTGCTGTCACTCAGCTCCTTGCTGGGCAGAGCTCTCTGTTTCCTGGGACATAGCATTGGGGAATTACCTGACCTGGGAATGTTGCAATAACTGTAATAAATTTTGAAAAGTGGGCTGAACTACTGGTGTTCCATTGGAAAAAAAAAATGCCATTAAAACAATCCTGCCTTTTATTACCAGCTGACAGACCGTGGTACAGTTCTGTCAGTTGTACCTGTCAGGGCTGGTCTGAAGACATTGGCTGAGACTTTTTTAGAGGTGTAAGGCATTAGAAGCAACTTTTTAAAACTCTGTTCATGACAGCTAACAGTACTTGCAGTACCACATGTTATTGTCAGAGGTAATCACTGAAACAAAATTGAAAGAATTTGCAGTAAGAAAGCCCAGCTCAGTTTCAGCAAAGTTTGGGTGTATCCTGTGTATCAGTCAAACAAAACCAACACGCAAGTCTTAGCACTCTTCTAGGTTTATGCATTGTCTTATTAAAATCCTAAATAATGGAAACACTACAGATAATATGACTATGGAAAGAATGGATTTGTTTGCAAACTTATCTTCTCTGATGTTCAGCTTGCCCTCTCCTGAGAATTGCTCATGTCTCTATCTCTCTCCCCTCATGGGGCAGAAATATTTTGATCATGCTTGTCCTTGATACTGATCTTTGCTATAAACATGACGTGTTTCCTTTTCTCTTTTCCTGCTTTAATTTTCTTTAGAAATTTTTTATCCATACAAATTAAAACAAGGCAGTGCTCTAAGTGCCATCAGTTTAAAAAAAAAAAAAAAGCTTAGCCCTGTAAGGGGCAGAAAATGGTTGGGGAACATGAAAAAAATATATCTAGCTTGCTAAAACACAGCGTAAAGGTCAAGAGATAGAGAAACACTCAGGTGTATCATTTGGAAATTAATGTATTAAAAAGGAGAAGAGATACAGGGATGACAGAGAAGTGACTATGAGCTTTTCTGAAAGACAAGTTTTAGGTAAGATGAGTATCCTATGAACATGTGAGGAACTCTGTTGGTAATTAAAGTTAATATGAAAGTTGCCTATAGCTGATAAAAATCAAATGCATGTCATTCCTTCTGGTTGTTGCCAATATCTATTCTAAGCTTTCATCACTAACTCCAAAACCGAAGATCTGACATAATGAAGACTGTTCATACAATCACAGCTCTGACCTTTGTGATAAGATTTATTGCAATACTTTGGAAACAATATACTCTATCTCCTAACATTCATTCCCATGTGAACATAAACCTTTCAGAGTCAAGGGAAGTCCCTGCTTAGCTTCTAATACTCTGGCAACAATTAACGACCCATCTCCTCCAAAGCAGAGAATAGAAAATGGACATAGCTACTGCTTAAACAACAGAGCTAATGTCAATCTCCAACATAGTATCCTGTCTATTTTTTTTCATGAGCAGTAGTATAATTGCAAGACATTGTGACAACACAAACATAAGATTTATGATACTTTACTATACGTTTGTTTACATTATTTTAATTATCAAGGTATCTTGGGCTTAAGTGAATGTATAGAAAACATCTGTTGCCATAGTATGTGCTTTAATTTCATGCTAATGTAACAAATAGCTGAGAATGACTATTATGTCTACTCTTCACTGCAAAGGGTTTTGAGATGTCAAGTTAATGTATGGTCTCTTTTTCCATGAAAGAGAGTATATTTCTCTAGTATTAAGAATTGCACTTTTATTTTGTGTTCAGTAGCTTTTCCACTGACTTCAGTTGGAATAGTTAGATTAATATGAAATAGTATTTAATTTAAGTAATAAGTCATAAATACACACTCTGCAATAATAGGCATTATAAATATATAAAATATTATCAAATATTCTGTTAAGGTGCAGGCTGGGTCCTGTAAGATAAGGATGTGGTGGTCTGATCCTGGTGGCCAGGTGCCTAACAGTGCATGTCTGTCACTTCCCTTCCTCACTGGACAGAGGGAGAAAAAAATATGATGGAAGGCTTATAGGTTGAGATAAGGACAGGGAATGATCATTTGGCAATTACTGTCATGAACAAACCAGAATCAACTCAGGAAAATTAATTTAATTTATTACCCAATCAAATCAGAGTAGAATAATAACAGGAACAAATCTTAAAAACATCCCCCCAGCCCTTCCTTCTTCCTGGGCTCAACTTAGCTCCCAGTTTCTCTCCATCCTCCTCCTGAGCAGCACAGAGGGATGGGGTTTGTGGTCAGTTCATCACACATTGTCTCTACCATTCCTTCCTCAGCTGAGGACTCCTCACACTCTGCTCCTGCTCTACTATGGGGTCCCTCCCACAAGAGATAATCCTCCATGAATTTATCCAACCTGAGTTCTTCCCACCGGCTGCAGTGCTTCACAAACTGTTCTCATTTGGTTCCCTTCCATGGGGTGCAGACCTTCAGGAACAGACTGCTCCAGCATGGGTCCCCCAGGGTCACAGGTCCTGCCAGCAAACATGCTCCAGCATGGGTCCCCCAGGGTCACAGGTCCTGCCAGCAAACCTGTTACGGTGTGGGATCCTCTTTTCAAAGGCCACGGGTCCTGCCAGGAGTCTGCTCCAGCATGGGCTTCCTAGAGGGTCACATCCTCCTTCAGGTACCTCCACCTGCCCTATTGTGGGGTCCTCCATGGGCTGCAGGGGGACAGCCTGCCTCACCACAGGCTTCTGCATGGGCTCCAGGGGAATCTGCTCTGATGCCTGGAGCACCTCCTCCCCGTCCTTCATTGCTGACCTTGGTGTCTGCAGAGGTCCTCTCACATTCTTACTCCTCTCTCCTGGCTGCTTTTGTCCAGCAGTTTTTCCCCCTTCTTAAATATATTATCACAAAGGTGCTGCCACCTTGGTCAGTGGCACTGGCTTTATTCACATGGGAGAAGCTTCTAACAGCTTCTCGTGAAAGCCAATCCTGCAGCTTCCCTGCTACCAAAACCTTGCCCGATGCAAAGGGGAGCATGCAAAGACATCTACAGCGCAGTAACATCTGGATGAATCTTTTGTTTAAACTACTATTGAATCATGGAGGAATTAGCCCTCATAAAGTCTTTTAATTATGATTCCAAGGACTTAACATTTGTCTTCACTTCAAGATCACATTTGACTTTTTGTGACCTTCTGTGTTGCAAAAGAAATGACAGAAGTTGTTGGAACAATATGTAGATTATTCTGCCAACTCTTGATTCCCAGAGCAACCCATGCCCAGGTAAAGAGGGTCATTACGTCAATAATTAGTCTGAATTTTCCAGGAAGAAAAAGTAATATACATGTTGTCAGGTCTAAATTTGCAATGGGAACAAAATTCTGCAGTTATGCCAAGACTAACAAGTGATGGAAGTGGAGATCTATTTTTAAGACAAATAGGATTGTTTAGTACCCTTATTCAACATATGATCCCACTTATCTTTTGATCTTTTTTTTATTGAACTTGCACATGATTTAAATTTTCTCCTATATTAAGTGTGACCTTTATTTCTGCCTTTTTATTTTCAACCCTTTTTCCAATGCATGGCACGTGCTTTTTTAAATACATTTTCTACCCTTGCTTTCTCCTTAAACTGGATGCAGGTTTGTTGTATTTTATATAGATAGATTATAGAATCAATAATAAAAGGAAGAAATATTTTGACAGAAGAAAGTGAGGTTTAGTATGTTCCTCTCTCTTTGCATTTTGTTTCAACAGGATAGCAGCACTTAAAGTGAACACTACACCTGAATTTCTTTTGTTACTCCCAGTTGCTTTATTCCAGGCACACACTGAATTTACAACAGAAAAATCTAAGATTGCTGAAGATGGTGTTCATCAGAAAAGTTGAAAGTGAAGGCTCCTGACAGCACAGAGCAATTCTTTTTTGTATCCCTAGTCACCTTTGCAAACCTTAATTCAATTCCTCAGTCAACCATCCTCTGTAATGAGACCTGGGCTGGAACTTTCCATATTGATTTGTGTGAACTCTCTTCCTCTTGGGACTTATTTATTCTCTTTCCCCCTAATTCACTCTCTGTTTCTATTGTTTCCCCAATCTTTATGTCTCCCTGTTTTTTGTATTGCTCTATTTTTCCCTGCTGCTCATTGTGATAAGAACCCAGCTTCCCCGCCCTACCCCCAGCAACTCTCTATGTGAAAAGACCTCTCTTCTATTCAAATGTGATCTCCATGCATAAATAACTTTACATTGAGGTAAATTTAAAAGGAAAAAGTATCCGACATTTATGTATAATGAGGGAGCCATTGAACATTTCAATTTTTTATATGCTGTATTGGAGAATTCTAGAATAGGTGTTGAAATATATGTTTGTTCAGCCTGTCCCTAACAGCATGAGGGTACTTAGTTCTTAGATGCCTTCTTCATGTGAAAACTGGTGCGTTATTTCCAGTTCTTTTTTCCTTTTTTTTTTTTTTTTTCTCTACAGGGCATATTTAAATGCAGGGTTTTTTCAAAATGTATCTGATTGTGGTGGTTTGACCCTGGCTGAACATAAGGTGCCCCCAAAGCTGCTTTTTCACTCTCCCCCTCAGCTGGACAGGGGAGAGAAGATTTAATGAAACGCTCATGGGTTGAGATAAGGGCAGGGAGAGATCATTCAGCAGTTACAGTCATGGGCAAAACAGACTCAACTTTTAAAAAAAAATATACAATTAAAAAATACCCAATCAGAGTAGGATAATGAGAAATAGTAACAAATCTTAAAACCTCTCCCCCCACCCCAAATTCCCGAGCCCAAATTCACTCCCAAATTATCTCACTCCTCCCCCACAGGTACAGGGGGATGGGGAATGGAGGTTGTGGTCCGTTCATTTCATGTTGTCTATGCCACTCCTTCCTCCTTGGGGAAGGGCTCCTCACATTCTGCCCCTGCTCCAGTGGGGGCTCCTCTCTCCATGGGCTGCAGATCCTGCCATGAGCCTGCTCCAATGTGGGCTTCCCACAGGGTCACAGCCTCCTTCAGGTGCCTCCTGAGTTATAGAGTTATATAACTTCCGGGTTATAGAGTCTATTTCCGTACATCACACCTGCTCCAGCATGGGGCTCCTCTATGGGCTGCAGGGGAATCTCTGCTCTGATGCCTGGAGTGCCTCCTGCCTTTTCTTCATTGCTGACCTGAGTGTCTGCAGAGTTGTTCCTCTCAAGTATTCTCTCTCTTCCCTCTGCCTGCTAAAATTGCTGCTCTTTTTTGCTTCCCCCCCGCCCCGGCCCCTTTACTCTGTCATTCCAGAGGAACTGTCACCAACACTGATGGGCTCAGCCTTGGCTAGCAGTGGGTCTGTCGTTGAGCCAGCTGGCATTCGGTCTATTTGACACAGGGGAAGCTTCTAGCATCTTCTCACAGAAGTCACCCCTGTAGCCACCACCCCAGTACCAACAGTTTACAAAGCAAACCCAAACCACTGATATCTTACATTTACGAGGCCACATTTAAAACAAAGCAGACTCTTTAATAAAATAATTTATTACTTTGAAAGTGAAAATTCACAATATTTTTTTGACATTACAGTGTCATTACAATATTCATGAATATTTTAAAACCTGTTAACGTCACTGAGAACCCAGATCATCAGTAGATATTCTTTCTGTTCAACTTCATCTTCTGTTTGTTACTTCCCAGCTCTGTGATGCACATTAACATTCTAGATACCTTGAATATATACATATAATCTCAATTCTGTGCATTCCAGAAATAGGTCTTTGCCACTGAATTTATTGACAGTTACTAGTTCTTTTTATGGTGCTGCAGAAACTCTGGTAGTGGATTAAAATCTTGTTGTGGTATGACCACTTCAAATACACCATAAAAACATATTTTTGTTCTTTTCATTACCTGGACAAGATACAGCACTATATACTCATTTCCTCTCTTATTTCTTGTGCTTTATAAACTGATGGTTTCAAAAAGCTTGGACTGTTTTCAGACTGGCAGGAGCACAGGGATGATCATACTTCTTTTATGTTGGGTACTAATTTGCTGTTGTACCAGTGGGCCGGCAAGGAATGAAAGCAGAGCAGTTCCTAAAACTGTGAAGGAAAGGGAGCAGGAGAGCAAGTTATTAAGGAGCAGTCAGGAGGAATTACGTTTGCTGAGGTTTAAAGAACAGACCTGTGAACAGATCTAGAAGTTAATCATGGATTAACACTGCTGGGATTGAGGGAGTCAGCTAAGGCTCAGCAAAGCTTGTGCTGGGTAGTGTTTAAAGGCATTATCTCACAAAAGATGGGCATTGCCATGGAAAATGTAAGCAAGGACTGCAATTATTTGCATTAAAGTAGCATGAGTAATCTGGAGGTTTTGCTGATCTAGGGTAGGACTGAGGTTCCCAGCCTGATGCTAAAATGGGTTTGTGTGAGTTTCTAGCCTATGTGAATGGTTTCTGACTGTTTCTAAGGCTTGTGTTGTGTGACACCCTCACTCACATACAGCTGAGCAAATGGCCTGGTTGGAGAGGACTTTTATGTATTATAAAGTACTATTTAAGTGGGAAGGAAGCTGAAACTCCAGTTAGTTCACTTGCATATGTGACTCTATTTAACCCTTTTCAAAAGATGTAAAACCATGAATCTAGAATAATATTAGAAGTGGATTCTTCTGAAACATGATTTTTACTGATTACTGATCCATGTTCTATTTATGAATCTAACAACTGAGTAAATGTTTTTCATTTGCTACAGCTCTAAATAGTAATTTATCTGAATTAGCAGCAATGCAGTGGCTTAGCTGAATGTGTTTGTGTTATAAGTGCTTCAGTTCTGACTTTTGGGTTAACCCTGGACAGAGCTAAAAGCCTAAGCAGTGTGCACACTGTACTGTGCCTTGGAGAGAGCTCCTGTTGTCCACCTTCCCAGACTGTACCCTCAGGCTCTGCCTAATGCTGCTTGTCACAATCCTCAGTAGACATTACAATTCTGTGACAGACTTACAAAAATTATAATACAATCATTTACAGAATGTGTGCATTAAATTGGCTGCTTCTACTGACATTTTTTAGGGATATAATGCAGCACTCCACCAAGGTAATGATTTTTTTTCTTTTTTTTTGTTAGGATTCTTGAATCACTTTGTGTGTGATACTATTCGAGTAAATATAGAGATATAAAAGTGTGGGAAGTATCCAGCCAAGGAAGGTGGGATTCTTTCATCACAAGTAAGCAAATGCTTTACCTGAACAGTCAGTTCTATGATGGATTTAAGGCTCTTCCATCGTCTGCTTTTTTAATACATATATAGAATGGTGACTTCAGGGTGCCTTGTTAATGCAAAAAATTTTATCATCTCTACAGAGCTGATGCTACATTTTCTCTCTCCTGTTTCCTATATTTACCTTAAGAGTAAAAATTTCTTTTGTTTCAGGATAGGCATCTTTAAGTTATTTATTGAACTTGGGGCTAGCTGGGCTTCATTCCTGCCAGAAACACTTCCTGAGAATGATTCATCTCAATATAAGATAGATAAATTAACTGGTTCCAAAGTTAGCTGAGTGCCATGCTGAATAAATACATTTGTTATTCAGGTCCCAAGATTTTACTGTACCAGGAATGGCTAAAATAACTTTTTTTCCCTTTCCTCTCCACCCCCTCTGTTCCCAGTATGCATTTGCTGAGAAAAGGCCCAAAGACTACTTTTGAATGTCAGTCTTGTTCCTCTTCTGACCTTGGCAGTTGCCAGTGTCCCAATGGCTGTAGATCATTTTGAACGCTGCTGTTTTGTAAGGTTTGCTGTTTTGTGGTCTGCACAGCAGAATTTGGATGCACAGAGTTTTAAGAACAGCTTCTCTGGAAGTCCATGCTTCTTTCTGTGCTGCACTGTTATCACTTTCCTGGCTGAAAAGGTTATTTTGCCACACAGAAGTAGCCACAACTTCTTGTTCAGGATCCATATTCCCGTTGTACTCTCTCTGTATGAGTTT
Source organism: Porphyrio hochstetteri (assembly GCA_020800305.1). Classification (NCBI taxonomy): domain Eukaryota; kingdom Metazoa; phylum Chordata; class Aves; order Gruiformes; family Rallidae; genus Porphyrio; species Porphyrio hochstetteri. The sequence continues at coordinate 111,629,903 of CM036907.1, forward strand.
TCAGCTCTTGCATAAAGTAACCACTCTTTGATGTGGTATGTTACAATGTCTTAAATGTTAGAGATTAATGCATTTCCTAAAATAAAAATGCATACAGTGAATAACAAGGCATATTTCAAGATATGTGTTCTAACTTCAGTGGCAGGACTTGCAACCCTCAAGAACGGTTTGCCATGGAGGTGGTGGAAAAAAAAGCTTAAAGTTAATGGTTGCAGTAGCAACTTGGTCATTGTTGGGAAATGTTATCTTTCACAGAAGGGAAATGCAGCTGATCAGATATTTGTTTCATGCAAAGCAAGGTCTCCTGGTAGCCACTGAGAACCTGGACATCACTGTGTAGGACACCCCTGTGTAGGAACAAGACACTGGTCACTTCTGAAGAAGTCTTCCATTGCTGTGGCAGCTATAGCTCCTACATAAAGCCAAATTTGGAAGATGCAGTGTCCCTTCCAGGCATGCAGTACACCAGTGAAAATTCTTTGTGTGCTGCCTCTGTGACTCTGCTACAGGTACACACTTGTGGTGATGCCTGTTCACTGGAGTTTTTCTATCTAAAATACATTTGGACAATGTTTGCCAAATCAGTTGGTTTGCTGTTGTAATTTGCAAATTAATAAGATAAATCCAGACCTGGTAGTATATTTTGTTCATAGTGTCTGCATTTTTACTGTACTATCCAGCTATCTAAGAGCTGAGGGACAAAACTGTAGAAATCAAAAGGAAGACAACAGAAAAATCCAAGATTTCCTTTAGATGTCACACTGTAAACATATTTATTGCACTGTCCTCATCACCATCGGTATACGGGTCCCCACAGAGCAAGCTGAAGTTTATGACCTTTATAATAAATTAGAGAAAACAAGAGGGGGGATTGTAAAATAGAGTGCCTAAATTCTTTAACATTGCCCCATAAGGAATTTCTCTGAATGTGTTTCATTCTTCACTTCTTTTGGTCCCTGTCTGCTTCAATTCCCCAGTGCAGTGATCCTGTCTCATTACAGCAGCTGCTCCAATTAAAAACTCATTGGTTGAGGAGAATATCTCACTTCTCAATAAAGGGGAACACATGCGGAGCTGCGCTGCCACTGCCGATCGGCATTGCAGTAGCCTCCAGCTATCGATTATTCTCATTTGTTTGGTCGCTGAGCTCAGTAGCAGTACTGGGGTGCCAAAAGTTAAGCAAAATGCAAATGTTTGCAAGGTCAAGGCCTGAGAGGCTTTTAAAAGCACAGACTGTTACTTGCTTTTGGCAGGACAGAATAATTTGGGGCACTAATGACTCTAGATGAGACGTATAGGCCTCATCCCCAGTAGTATAGCTAGTAACAATAACCAGAAGAATCTGTTAGTTCAAGGAAATTGCAGAACTACAGCCTGAAAAGCCCAGGCTTTATCCTTTAGGTTACAGTTTAGCGTTTCATCAAGGTATTAGATTCACGTTTATTTGCATTGTTCTGTCTAGAAGCTCATTAAACAGATTCCAGTCTCTAGCGCAGTGTGAACTGTTCATCTTCAGTTACCTACCGGTCTTTCTCAAGTTTTGAAGAGATCAACGTGTCTGTAAATGGAGTTTCTTTAAGTCCTTGGGTTATTTTTTAAGTCCTTGTTTGTCTTGTTCTATTTCTTTTCATCATGAAGGAACTGTTATTATACTGTTTATCGTTGTCTCAAAGTATCTTATTTCAAATTACACAGCTGAATTAGTTTCTTGAGAATAATTTTCCTACAGATTTTGTAACTAGATGCTAATAAATTCATTCTGTACTCAGTATATCAAACTTTCTCTTTCCTAAATTTAATTGAGAATGCTAGAATACACTAGAAAGATAACTAAAAAACAGCTGTTGATATCAAAGTGTTTATATGTATAAAAAGTTTATTACTTCTATGAATATTTTCACAATATACCTCAGAATAATATATTTATCACATAAAATTAGGGGTTGGAAGGCACTTCAAAAGATTATCTAGTCCAATCCCCTTGCTAGGATCATCTAGACTAAATTGCACAGGAACACATCGAGGCGGGTTTTGAATGTCTCCAGAGAAGGAGACTCCACAACCTCTCTGAGCAGCCTTTTCCAGTACTCAGTCACCCTCACAGTGAAAAAGTTCCTCCTTATATTCACATGGAACTATGCTCCAGCTTGCACTCATTGCCCCTTGTCCCATCGCTGGCCATCATTGAGAAGAGCCTGGCTCTGTCCTCCTGACTCTTGCCCTTTACACATTTATAGACATTAATGAGGTCACTCCTCGGTCTCCTCCAGGCTAAAGAGGCCCAGCTCCCTCAGCCTTTCCTCATGAGGAAGGTGTCCCACTCCCTTAAGCATCTTGGTGGCCCTGAGCTGGACTCTTGCAAGGAGTTCTATGTCCTTCTTGAACTGAGGGGCCCAGAACAACGGACACAATATTCCAGATGCAGTCTCACCATGGTAGAGTAGAGGAGCAGAAGGACCTCTCTTAACCTACTAACTGCCCCCCTTCTAATACACCCCAGGATGCCATTAGGCTTTCTTAGAGGGCACATTGCTGGATCATGGTCATCCTGCTGTCCACCAGGACCCCCAGGTCCCTCTCAGTTATGCTGCTGTCCAACAGGCCAGTCCCAAACTTATACTGGTACCTGCAGTTGCTCTTCCCCAGATGCAAGACCCTACACTTGCCCTTGTTAAAACTCAATAAACTTCTCCCTGCCCAGCTCTCCAGCCTAAGTCTTGCTGGATGGCAGCCACCCCTCCCAGTTTTGTGTGGTCAGCAAACTTGCTGACTACGCTCTATTCCCTCATCCAGGTCATCAATGAATATATTGAATAGCACATATCCCAGTACCAACCCCTGAGGGACTCTATTAGATACAGGCCTCCAGCTAGACTCTGTCCCATTGATCAAAACTTGCTGGCTTCTTCCCTTCAACCAACTCTCAATCCACCTCACTACTCAACCTTCCAGATTACATTTCCTCAGTTTAGCCACGAGGATGCTGTGGGAGATGGTGTTGAATGCTTTACTTAGGTCAAGCTAGACCACCTCTACTGCCCTACCCTGATGCAGTATTTGCTGAGAAGAAGAAAAAGAGCAAAGTGGAATTCAAGGTTTTGTGTTCTGAAATTATAAAAAAATGTTTTTGCGGAATTAGCAGATACTAAAAAAAAAAAATCCAGGAAGATTTTAACATCTTTATGGTTTATTATGTTACTGTCACAAAGAAACAGTAATATATTGTTACTCTGAGATCAGACTAAAGAAGGATATGAAGAATTCTGGAAATAAAATAATAAAAAATTCTTCACTACAACTATAAATGGAAACATTAACGAGCTGCTTAGATTGCCTAGGACTTGTTACTCAGTCAGTTCAGTAGACGTAAGAATTCTAAATGTTTGTGAGTTTGGATCCCTCCCACACTTACTCTGGTTTAAAGATGTTCCTGGGGTATCGGAACTGGGCTCAGTGAACACCAGTCGTGGGTAGCGGTGGATCAGATTAGTCAGAAAGTCTTGAATCCATTAAAAGGTGCTGCTTATCATAGAATGGTATGAGTTGGAAGGGACCCCAAGGATCACAGAGCTCCAACCCCCCTGCCACAGGCAGGGCCACCAACCTCAGGCCTGGATCTACACAAGGTTGCCCAGGGCCCCATCCAACCTGGCCTCTAGTGACATCTTACAAAGTTTTTCTTTTCAAAACTCACAGACCAGAATTAGCCTCTCACTGCCCACTGCAGAGTCCTTTCCTAATTTTAGAAAAGTTTGAATCTGGTCCATGTTAGAGATTGACCTCTGCATTAAATCACCGAGGAGCTTTCTCCATTCCTGTGAGGCTTACAGTAGTTGCAGTTTCCCAACTGAGACATAAATACAGTGAGTAAGGTCTTTGATTTTTCTGCATGTCTGATGAAGTAAAGGTGAGCTCTTCAGGAAGCAGCGCAGGGACCTACTGAAAATGCACACTTATGTACTGATGACTGAGCTCACACCTTTGCTCAGCAATAACATTCCTTTTACCTGCAAATTAATGCTAAATTCTATACCTGAAGCAGAATCCTGTTTCAGTGCTAAAGTGTCATGGGATAGCCATGTAAAATGGCTTTTTTACCTTCAGGGATTATTTTAAAGTATCAGTAAAACTGAACAATTAAGAAAACACATATTGTGAATCTATTTCCCCCTCTACTTTCCTGATTTTTGTTTATATACTTTTTATATATAAAGTGTATATGAAGTAGGAACCCCAACTGGATCAGTGCTAGTGTGCATTGTATACATAAAGATGATACCTACCCAAGGTTTATACATCTGAAATATGGAATAATAGCCTAGCAATATAAAGAGTGTAGGTAAGCACATGGACTAATGGGATCACATTTGTCTCAGCACCACAAGAGGGATGGAATATGTCTGCCCCTCTTCAGAAAGAAGAGCTGGCTGCTGTGTTAAGCATGTCCAGCAGCCTGTCATCATCAGAGCAGAGACACATTGATACTTATAAGAATAGGAGGTTGCTCTAAATATCTAAAGGGTGGGTGTCAAGAAGATGAGACCAGACCCTTTTCAGTGGTGCTCAGGGACAGGACAAGGGGCAATGGCAACAAACTGGAACACAGGAAGTTCCACCTCAACATGATGAAAAACTAGTTCACTTTGAGGGTGACAAAGCGCTGAGACAGGCTGCCCTGAAAGGTTGTGGAGTCCCCTTCTCTGGACATATTCAAAACCCACTTGGAAATGATTCTGCTCTAGGTGATCCTGCTATAACTAGACAGGGGGCGGGGGGAGGGGGGAGGGAGTGGGGGGAGATGGACTAGATCATCTCCAGAGGACCCTGCCAACCCCAACCAATCTGTGATTCTGTGACATAACAAGGTGCTGAGGAAATCCAGGTTGCCCTGAACTTAGTCGAGGTCAAGATTACTGCAGAGCTGACCCTGGATTTCTATAGTTTTAAGTCCCTTTTTTCACTTATGTAAGAAAACAACATGTTCTTGGAAGTGATTAAAATTCAAGCTGTATTTCTGACAGTGTTGGTTCTAGTTTCCTGGTGAAATTATAGCATGAGAAAATCGAGCCTGGCCTACCTGCATTCACCTGTGGGTACAAGAGGATGAAGTAGCCTTCATTTCTCTCTTAATATATTGTATAGTGTTCCTGGCAATGGTAGATGTGTGCAGCTTTCCAACCCAGAGGGGTCTATATTTCAGCGTGAGTGCAGTGATCCATATACTGTTATTATCACACCATACAACGCAATCTCTAAAGCACCTTGGGGTCCATCTCTCTTGGATGAAAGGCATTATAAAAATGAAAGGTATGTTCATAACGGTTTGCAGTAGAATACTGCATTAGCCTCATTGGGCTACAGTGATGGATTAAGGGGAACGATTGCCCTCAAGAAGAAAAGGGTTGAGTGAGTTATGTACTTCCTTCTCAATGCATTCAAAGTGTGCATATATTAAGAGTAGTTTTGGCAGGCTGTGGCAGAAGGCTGAAAAAGTCACAGGGAGGCAACCAGCTTTTGATAATAATTCATTAATTTTATTTGTCATAGTAGTAACTCTCTTTGAAGTACACACAGAGATGGTGATACACTGCTGGGCAGAGGGGAAAACAGAGCAGCAATGTAAGAAAGGAAACACAATTTTAAATATACTTGATTGAAAGAAAACCTGAAGAGAATCCTCCTGAATTATTCATGTGCTTTTAAGACATCTCCATTAAGTGACTTAACGGGAGGTCACAGTTTGAACAGGGGGGCAGAACTAAGAACACAGCACTATCTTTAGCCTCAAAGCCTATAACTTTATTCCCAGATGACAGCAGTGAATGTTATTATGAAATAAAACTTCCTGTGGGACTATACTGACTGCAGTAAAACTGTCATGGGGAACATTTCCCTTAGAGAGACAGAAACAGGGAGGTCTGTGGTGGACAGATCTTAGACTAGGGAGGTGGGAGAGCTTGGATTGTTAGTTGTGCTCTGATTCAGTAAGTCAGAACATCCCAGGTGAGTTTCAGAAATGCTTTTTTCTCTTTATCTTATTCAAAGAAGTCAGAAGACTTGGGTTTGCTCTAGCCCAGAACAGAGGATGTTTCTGTGACTTTAGCAAGTTCTCCAAAGCAAGAAAACAAGTTTCTCATTCCACTTTATTATTCCCAGGGCTGATCATCCTGGATGGAGACACAGTCAGATCAGTATTATGTACATAAGTAATAACAGGGCGTTCTAGTTTTGCATGGCTGGGTTCTGGTGGAGGAGGGGGGCTGCAGGAATGGCTTCTGCAAGAGGCATCCAGAAGCTCTCTGCAGGCCCCACAGAGCCCCCCACCAGCCGGCTCAAGGCCGGAGTCATTGTTGACCAAGGCCGAGCCCATCAGCAATGGTCACAGCACCTCTGGGAATCACATTTAGAGAAAATAAATGTATGCAGATGTTTTTTTGTCACCAGAGACCCCACACTGGAGCAGGGGAAGGGTGTGAGGAATGCCTTTCCCACCCCATCCTCCCCAGCCCCTGGCTAAGAAGGAAAACAACTCATGAGGAACTGACCAAAACCCCATTCCCCCATTCCCTGCCCCTCCCTGTGCCACAATGTGGGGGAAGAAGGGAGTAAAATCATGGCTAAAGTGAAGTCTGCTAAGAAGGGAAGGGTGGGAAGAGGTGCTTTAAGAGCTGGTCCTACTTCTCATTATCCAGCTCTGGTCTCACTGTGAGTGCAGTGTAATGTAATAAATCAGAGTTCTCTTTCCTTTATTCCGTGTTGAGTCTGTTTCCCCCTGACACTGAATGCGGATCATTGCGGAATGATGTCTCCCCGTCCTTATCTCCCCTGTCCAACTGAAAAGGGGAGTGATAAGAGTGACTTTAGTGGGCATCTGGCCTCCAGCCAGGGTCAAACCACCACCCAGGGATTGGGATTTAATATAATTTTTTTCTATTCTAAGTTGCTGATCAGAAATGGTTGCTGGGGTTTTGTTGGGTTTTTTGGGTTTTTTTTTAGTGGGGAGGGTGGGGTTTTTTGTTGGTTTGTTTAATTTTTGGGCTTGTGTTTTCTGAGGAGAATTTGCTCTTCAGACAGCTCCATGCATGTCTCTGGCATGTCTATCTGATGAGGTTGTAAGTGGAAGAAACTTGGACTGTAACCTTTCCCTGTTCCTTCACTTCCACATGGATGAAAGAAAATATCCTTTCCCTGTTGTCCTCTCCCTGGCACTGGCAGTCAACTAAGTGGGAGTGGGAAATATCTTAAATCTTCTAACATCTCCATCAGGGTATGTAGATGAGACCAGAAGCTGGCATGCCCCAAAGGAAAAAAAGGCCTAGTGAATCAAGTATTGAGCACTGTAATTTGTTCTCCTGCTGCGTGTCTTTGCAGGTTTATGGTCAATAGTTATCTGCATGTTGTTTTTCTTTCATTTTCAACATATTTCAGAACATTAATTTTTTAATCTTAACCCTTAACCTATCCATCACTCTACAGGACTCCACGCTACATCCATTGTTTCAATTTCATTTGTTCCTTCTCTTCCTATACCTTTGACTCTTATTGATTTTTGTAACATTCAGTTAATATTCCAGTATATTGTTAGTTTGTGTGACATTTTGTAGCTCATGCAGTTAAATCACAACAGGCATCTTGAAATTACTGTGCATGTAAGTCAAATAATTAAGCTAACTTTCAAGGGGGAAACTGTCAGAAAAACAACACAGAAGCTTTCGACCCAGTGAAAGTAATCATTTTTGTGTCTCTTAAGTGCCTCAAAGAACACTATGTTTTCCTTGGTTTAATTTTCTTTAAATTATTGAGGTGCATAGATATTCTCAAAACTACCTAATACTTGTCATCTGCGTATTTAGCTGCCTACATGACTGAAAATTCATTCTTAGTATATTTATGTCATGGCAAGGGAGCCAGACACTGTGGTAGTTCACTGATGTAGGAACTCCTCATGCTGGGTCAATGCACTCCCCTCTGGGAGTTCAACACTTGGCTCTCCACTAGCGAAGTTGGATTTGATATCTTGTACCTGCATGTGGGGAAAGGGGCAAATAGTAACTAGGGAAGACTTTCATTACAAGTTTGATACAGCAGAGATAATCCTACAGGACAGCAAAGTTCATCAGTTTTGGGGTTTTGTGTTGTGAGTTAGCAGCAGTTATTTATTAATTTTTAAATCTGTGGCAGGGGAACAGGTCAGATATGACACACTCTGCATACAGGTCATAAACATGGGTTATGTATGTTTTGTTTTAAGGTTAACTCTTTATGCATTACGTTGAATATTGTCTTTCCCACTTATGAAGAACTCATTTCTTACTACATGGATCTTGCACAAGTAATACAGAAAACTGTTATTATATAGCAGCTCTGTACACACTCACAATTAGTTATGTATAAATGCCTGAAGGAGAGGAATTTCTATTTCCAAGGCTAACGTTTAGCTAAATTGCTTTCTCCCTTTTGCCAATAGATGGCAATATGTTACAGACGAGGAATTACAAACCCGAAATTTAAACCTGCTTTTTTTCCAAGAGGCTTTTGAAACATTAATCGATCTGCATAGATTCTAAATGTAAGAAAACCAAGCCAAAAGTTACTTAAAATCACTTTTTTTCCTTTCTTTTTGTATGAGCCTCTAATTCAATGGGAATGTATTGCAAGAAAAGCTGAACAAAAGAACTCTCTCCAGGATGCCACACTACGTATAATTTTAAAGCAGAACAGAAGAATTACTACATAATACTTTCTTATGTGAGATTATAAATACCTGCCTGTAATATTATAACTGAAAATATTATAGAACTTATAAGGGCACTACAGTAGAGTCAATTTAAAAATGAGAGTGAAGAGTGATGTTAGAAAAGGAAGGAGATGAATAGAAGCAGTGGTTTGTTCCAGTTCTTAGCAAGATCTTCTCTTATAAAATGAACCTTTATCCAGGTTTTTAAAATACTAGGATGGGTACTAAATCAGCAATTGCTGAATGGTTGAATATGCTGAATACTATGAAGGGTGGTGGTGTTGGATGTTCTTTCTGTTCCCCTTATTTTCAGGCATGACCTTTACCAGTCCTTTAACTTTGCCCCAGCATCACTACTTGATTGCATTTGGCTTCTGGGCTTCAGGGAAAAATGGGACAAGAGATTTTTATCCACTATGACTCTTCAGTGGCGTTGGAAATCTGCTAGAGGATGCACAGCTTCTTTTCTGCACTCGTTGAGGAGCTGCAGCTGCACAAGCTTGTTGGAAGAGACACTGCTGCACCAGGGAACTGGGCTTTTTTGTGTATTAAAATGCTAGTTTCTCTCATGCATTGTGTTGTTAGAAGGGATATAAATAGCAGCTTTGTAAATTGAAGGACAGAAATAATCAGAGCAAAGCTAACATGTCCAGCAGAATATGTCAGTTAATTATAAATTTTCTGCATTATACCAGCATTCATTTTTATTTTAAATGGGAAATAAACCCCAAAAATAACAATGAGATGGAATGGAAATCATCGTGATGTTTATTGAAATAACCAAGAGACATGTTTTTTTGAGGAAATAAGTTATGAGATTAAAGCAATGTAGACTTCCCCTTACTTTAAGAGTTAACACACACATGATGTATTTATTTCTTTTTCAGTAAGATTATTTGGTTTTGTTGCAGCTTTTTGGATTTCACAGAATCCATGTTCGGTGCTGTTTGAGATATTTTTGAAGTTGGGAGGTTTTGTAAAGAAAACCACTATCTGTATGTTTATTTGGAAGTATGTGATCATGAAAATATAAGTTGAACTTTAGAAGTCCACAGTACATTAAAAAAAATCAATTTTCAACACCTGTTATTTTTTCTTCACCAAATTTCACCATTTTAAAAGTCAAAAAGGGTTTTTATAAACTGTATACAGTGAAAAGAAGATAAAATCTATTGTCTGAAGAGCAAGGCTATGCTCTTTTTACTTTGCAAGCTGTCACCAGAACAGGAGATTATAGAATTGGAATTCAGCTGACAGGTTTGCTAATGGTGCATAACATAAAATAAAGGAAAAGGAGGCTCTCTGTAGTAGTACCACACTGACTTTACAGAGCAATCAGCTAGAGGAATTCTGGCAATTTTTGACATGTCTGGGTTTTCGGAGCAGAGTCATTAAAAAAATTAGTCTTATTATTCAAAGCCAGTTTAAAATTATCACAACAATTTGAACTCGGAAAACTGAAATGGAATCTAGAGTTTGGTGATACTTCAGATATATTAGTATCATAATCGTTTATAATTTTAAAAAATAATCAGAAAATACTAAATATAAAAGATAATTAGGAATAACACATTTTTTGAACACCAAAGATGTCCAAATTTTTCATTCATCCACATTTTTTATTTATTATATTTTTCTGGAAACATAGCTAGTAATTCAATAGTAAATACATCCATCAAGAATCTGGTCCTCATCTCACAGTAGCACAAAGAAGCGCCACAAAAAATTCCTGTTAAACTGGTTGCTTCTTATTCATTTTAGAAGTATGAAATGTTTCCCAGTTCCTCCTAATACAGGATTTTACTCCCTCAAACAACAGAGCTTTAAAATCAATGTAACATCAAGTATTAGAGAGATAATTGGTTTTTATGTGCAAATCATCCATACTTCTGCCTTTTCATGAAATCTACGCAGAAGTTGTTCTGGGCACATGCAGCGATTCCAACACATCTGAAATGCACTGAACTGTGTTGTTAAACTGTGTTTTTTCTGGGAGACTCCAAAATAACTGTAGTCTAGATGGGGTTTGGTATCTGTTGATGTTCATCTTCTTGGGTCCGTAAAGATCAGACATGCTGAGTCCAGAGGAAGTTGATATCCACTCTTTGAATGCTGAGTTTTGTCATAATGGGAGAAAGTGACACCAGATTTTTGGAGAGGAGAGAAACAAAGTGAAGCAAAGAGAAGAGGAAAAAGAAAAAAAAAAGAGAGAAGGAAAGAAAAAAAACAATGGAAAGACTGAGTCTGCAGATAGTAATGAATTGGGCACTATGTTCTCTTGGCAAGTTTAGGGACAAACCATATAGAAAAGATGGGAATTCTTCCAACTGGGAACATCATCTGTTCTTCAAGACTGAGTCTTGCAAGGTGCCCTGACTCCAAGAGCAGATCTCTTACATTCATTTCCCCATAAAAATACTTGCATGATTAAAGTTAAGCAGTATTAAATACTGTGCTGCATTAGGTAATATAGAAGTGAATGAAATTGATTCCAAAGCCTAAATGAATCATGACACATTTTATTTCTGTGATACTTGTAGCAAAAATGCTCTGCACCGGTGGATGTCACTGTGTGCACCCAGACAGAGTAGCTTAATGATGCTGCAGATTAATCCTTGCAGAGGATGCATGGGGAAAAAAAGGACCCGTTTGTGATTCAAATTGGTACTCTCTTGCAATGTACAGAAAGTGCTTTTGAGAGTCTAAAAAACCTCCCATACACCCCTCCCCCCAAAAAAACACCCTATCCTATACCTTAGCTTGATTTTTTTTTTCAGTGTGGTTTATCATTCAAAGTCATGTATCTCCAGTTCTTTTCTATCTAGAACAAGTGAGATAAAAATAACAAATATATAGCTAAAGCCAGTGATAAATATTGCTGCATTTATAAAGTTTCTGGTTGTGTTGTTACAAGCAGACAAGTTGATAAAGTGGGAAATCCCTGAAGCACCATTTAGTACCCAGCACAGAAATTTTATTTATGTAGATAAATAACACTCCTTTAATGCGGTAGATCTGTTGGAGTGAAATCTGTGGTTTCAGGATTTGTAATGTGAGCATTTCAGAAATGTAAGTACCAGTTTATGCAAATAGGTCCCAAACTCATCAGTTTTACCTACCTTATTATTGATATCTATCTTCATTGAAGCTATGTACTGAGTGCACTTCATTAAGGCTGGCAAGCCAAAGGCTGCTGCTTCTCCCTGGGAATTGCCATCTCCTTTACAATGCAAAAGCCATTAAATGAGCCTTTTACAGTAAGTCAACTATCTCTGATTCCCTCCCCCAACGGGGGGCATTTTTTTTGTTTATTTTAGTCCACAAATCCTGCTTAAAGAGACATGGTAATATTCCTTACAATGAACAACATTGCACCTTTGTCCTTCCTCGGAGGAATGTATTTATTCCCCAGGGTTCCAACTACATGATAAGATATTAACCATGACCTTGTAGTTATACCCTGTGTGGGAAGTTGTACATATACTTTTTTACCATCGATTGCAAAGAAATGCTTTCTCTCCATTGCCTCTAAGAAGGTTTTATTTTTTCCCTACAACGTGTTACAATGCATCTGTTACATAGTGATATTTAAAGATAAAACAAAGTTTTCTATTTCTCTTGCTCTGGCTAGAGTTCCTGGATGTTAGAGACTTTACTCACAGGCTTGTTTTTTGTACAAGCTTTTCTAAAGCGTTTTCTTATAGGTTTCTTCCTAGATCACTTAATGTGTGGTCACATGTGAGAGAAGAACTTCTTTTAAAGGAAAATTCAGTATCTTGGCTGCAGCAAAAGGAATTTCCTTTGAGTTGATATTAAAAAATCAGTCGTGATGTAGATGGTTAATAAAAACCCATTTTTGTATCGTATGAGTCAGGCTACTCCCTCCCTACCTTAAAAATATATGCCCATTGTTTTTTTGTCATATGTGTACTTCTGAACTCAGCTCAAAATAAATTACCTTTCTGAGCTGCAAAATGACACATCTTCAGCTAGAACTGCAATGTTTGAGTTTTATTTTTTAATAATGGTTCTTATAAATACATGACAAATTATTCAACAACTGCTTTCTTCCTGACTTGCTGCTCAAGACCTAGACATAAGCTCTTGCTGCTACTTAGGCTGACCACATTAGAGACATTGTAAAGCACTGCAAAGAGTGGATTGGTGCTTTTGATGTAGATCTGAAACTTTTTCTTAATCTGCGAGGTGTTTTTAAAAGAATACTGCACCGTTATTCAGTCTGGCTTCTTTCTTATGTGATTTATTGCCTGCAGTCAGAGAGATCAGTTCAGATATCCTGATGTGCCAGGAGTAGAGAGGCTGCAGTCCATGTGCTAACGGCTGAGGAGACACTGCTCCACTCTGCATGTCCTTCCTTCAGGCAGGAATAACCACTCCTGAAGACTTGAATGGCTTCTCAGTTTGTAGTGAAGAAAAGGGAATTTAGTATTAAGTCCCTATGGTAGCAGTGAGGAGAACAGAGCACAAGACTCAGGTTTCAGAAAAAAGCTTCTCTTTGATAAGGTTTTATAGATGTAGACCATGTGCACATTTAAGATAGGAATTATTTCACCTATTTTTGGAATTTCAAAGCATTGTTCAGAATAATTCTCTCACTTGTGATCTATGTCAGAGTATTTTTTATTTACTGTAATATCTCAATTTTCTCTTCTGCTACTCTTTCCCCTTCATCTCTTCACAGGACCTCTGCTGTGGGCTGCACTGCCTGAAGTTCTCCAGGTAATCATCCAAGGGATGGATGCAGGCCTTGGGCACTGAGGCACCTAGTGGGGCTCCTTACCTACATAGAATATTGTCTCAAGTGAGAGAAGACAGTTGCTCTTCACCAGGCTTTTTGATGGTAGATGTGAACTGGAATGTCTTCAGTGCTAACTTCATCCTTCACAGGAAGCAGACTGTAGGCTGAGGCACTGTTACCAGTGTAGGGCATGTGTTCACATTTTTATTTCATTTTTGGTCTCTATTTTATCTAAAATAAAAATATACCTATATCTGCTGTATACACACATTATAGGACTCATATATTTGGGGATTTGACCTTGCAATTTGGTCACATACCCAGTCGGGACTGCGCATGCAATTTGATTGGAGCACCAGTAATTTTTCATGTTGCATTGAGAGGAAATAATTTTATTTTCCTGTTTAGGACTAAACAAATAAACCTATGACAGACTTTTTTCAGAGCAAATGTTCACGGATTATTTTCCATCAAATCTATTCAGAAAGAGTAGAATAATTGAAATTTGCAGTGCTCATTTAGCAATTGTTTGTATTTGCCTCCCCAGCCATCACATATCTCACTCTTGAGTTGTCTTTTTGCGTACTCTACTGGCATTGGTTGGGACAGAATTAACTGTCCTCATAGCAGCCCACATAGCGCTGTGCTTTGAATTTCTGGCTAGAGAAGTGTTGATGACACAGTGTTTTGGGTATTGCTGAGTAATGTGCACACAACCCCTTGAAGGACCAGTAGACTGGGAGTGGGCAAGAAATGAGGAGGGGACAGAGCCAGGAGAGCTGACCCACACTGACCATACCATATGACATCTGCTCAGCGATAAAGCTTGGGGAAAAGAGGAGGATGGGTGGAAATTCATTTGGTTCCCGAGGTAACCACTATGCATGAAGAGGCCCTGTGTACAAGGAACAGGACTTTGCCTGCTGAAGGCAAGGAATTAATTAATTCCCTTTTTTCCTCTGCTTCTGCATGTGACTTTTGCATTTCTTATTTTACTGCCTTTGTCCCAGACCATGACCTTGTCCATTTTATACTCTCACCCTGTCTTGGTGAGGAAGGAGAGTGAGACAACAACTGGGTGGGGATCTGGCAGGAGAGATGCAGTTATTGCCTTAATGAATAATTTTTACAAAATACTGTAGGGTGGGTTGTTTTTTGTTGGGGTTTTTTTTGGTTTGGTTTTGGGAATTTTTTGGCTTGTGAAAAAGCAGAGAGATAGAAGAAAATAATTATGTTTGACATGGGCTGAGCTGTGAACAGGTTCAGTTAGGTTCTAGGTGAATGGTATATTTGTGCCCTCAGTTCATACAGTGTTGGCAAATATGGGATATAGCTTTTTTTTTCCCCTTTACTGCAGTGTCAAAAAGCTTTTAAGGCAGGTTTTCTATGCAAGGGAAATAGAAGACAGAATCTTAAATTTCTTCCAAGTCATCAGGGAAATCAGATTTTAGACATGCATCAACGGCTAAATTGGGTGTGGAATTTTCTTGATGTGACAAATTGCTGTATCTAAAGGTCTTTCATTTTTTTGGTAATGAGATGGTGAGTGTTTAATTAGGGTATGGTTTGCTCATAGATTAAAATTGTCTAATTGCCACTTTGTGCACCTATATGTTTGATTTCTGTAGAGTAATCCTTGAGTTTATGAAGGAGTTGCCCAGTTCCCACAGGCTTTCTGCTCAAGTAGTAATCTTTCTTCACAGGTAATATAAGTTGAGACTCATTTTATAGACTATTTGAATCAGGAGAATAGAGTCCTTGATGGAGCAAAGCATTATTCATACCTTCAAAGTAAATGTGATGTTCCAGAAAACTTGCTTTCCTTATGTTGCATCGTTATGATGACACACTTAGGGCAGGTGGACAGACTGGCTTATCTCTATTTGGATCTGAGATTAAATTTTTACTCTTAGGACCAACACTAATGTTACCTAGGAAATTCATTCTTTGGCTCAAATCTTGCTTGTATTAAAATATTGTGGAATTGTATTTTGTTGTTTTGGAAATAAGGCTACATATGAGAGAGGTGTTGCTGTCCTTAAACTACTTCTGGAGAATCAGTGGCACTAGTCATGTTTGTAAGCCAGCCCTTTGCTATGACTAGTGAGATCCATTAATGAATAGGTAAATCAATTTTGAATAAAAGTCTTTTCAATTGTTTCATAATTTTGCAGAATTGTGAAGCTGTCTGTGAGTGTAACAACTCCAAATAAGCAATACAATATAATGTATCTTTATTTTGTCTCTTTTCTATGAACTGCATTTACAATACTTATGATGTGACATTGTTAGAGCCACTATTTGGAAGGGAGAATGAAAAAAAAAACTAGAGAGCCGTATAAGTTTGGAAGCTAATATAAGGGGAAAATAAGATTATTTTTAATTCTTTGGAAGCTGAATTAGGTTTGAGAGGGATAGAGTTACCTGTCCTCATAGAAGCCCATGTAGTACTGTGTCAATTTTAGATCTTTGGATCTAGTTTTCTGATTATATGAATGTTAGTATCCCTATTCAGCAAAGGTCTGAAATACAAACATGAAAATATTAATGCATTTTAACACTGTCCTGAACTGTAACATAGATGAGTGCTTCTTCAGGTCCAATTTAGGTGACTGTGTGCCAAAATGAGGAAAAGCCCACTTCACCTAGGTTAGTAGAATTCAGTTGAATTGCTGTCTGAAAGACTGGTATGTGTCTTTGAAGTTAGAGTATTAGACATAAACCCTGGAGTTGCCATAAAACAAAAAATACAAGACAGCCTAGTCCCTAGATTCGTATTTGACCCTGCATCTTGGGAGAGGCACTGCACTAACTGTACTATTGCTCCTCTACAAAGTAAACAATTTCCTCAAATTGTATTATCACCTAATATCTGGCACCGGAGAATGTGATTATCCCCTCCTGAAAATGCTTTAGACCTTATCAAGGAGTATGTCTAATCCACTGGCTTTAGAAGTAAATATTACAAGCTGTACTCACTGGATGCAGTCTAATCCAAAGAATTTGAATGCAAAGAGGCTGGAAGCCTGAAAGAAGAACATTTAAATATAATTTAAGTTTCATTGCAGATTTCTGTTCCAGTACCTGTTCAGAGCTTGTCCATCATGCCCTGTCACAGACTAGCCAATATTTAATGAGTTCGTTCAGTCCTTTACCTTCTCTTCCATAATGTCTGAAACAGCTTCCATTTATCTCAGTAAATTGAAGTCCTATACAAAAGCTTATTCACTTAAATATTATAGAAAGAAATCGCTTGCCTCATTGATAAAGTGTCCCTGCACTACCTGTAAGTCTACTTCCATTTAAAGAAAAAAGGATTAAGCTACTGCACTTCTGAAGAACAAGCACCTGTTTTAGTGAGAAAATCCCCTAAAGTGAAGATGATTCTAGAACACATTCATAATTTCATTCTATTGTCATTACCAGGAATCATACGTATTTTCTTTTTAAGCAACCTTGGAAAAAATAAAAATAGAAACTTTACCACAAATTAAGACTTTTTGCAAAACAAATGACAGAAACCTCCTTCTTTAAAGTACTTCTTTATTTATTCCCCCCTGCCTCTCCCCCGTATTTGATGTTACAGTTGAGTTTTGAAACACTGTATAGAGTCACAACATTCTGAGAAGAGAGCAGCAGATCAGACATCAGAGCTCTGAGATAAGGTGAGTTTCGCTCAGGTTTTTTGTGAAATCTCTGGGTCATACTGGGCAGTCTCAGTAACTAAAATCAGTATTTGTATATCCATTCTGGAGCTCTAGTATCAGTCACAACACATTGATACTTCTGTTAATTGATAAAAAATAGCAGAAAACCAACCAGGACAGCAGAACAACTTTCAGGAATAAGATGAGAAAAAAGTAACTTGTTGCTGAACCCAGCAAGTTACCATAAATTTCTGGATTTATTTCTCATATTCAATTGATTAATCCTTTTCCCAAGAAGTAATTTCAGTCTTTGCCCTTTCCTAGTATGTTCCTATCCCTTCTTTTTCATAGGAATTCTCAACCCTTTCAATCCTGTATATCTTCTGTAATACCTGAATGTACCCGGGCTGAGGATTGTATAAAGAAAGTAACAGTCTGCAGCCTTATCTTTCAATAGCAAAATGTAGCTGAAGGTTTTCACTTGGTGAGAGAGAAATTGAATATAAGGCAAAGGACTGAACATTCAGCATAAGGAAATCTAATTTATGTAGGTAAGAAGAAAGATGCATCCAAATAAATACCAAATAACAAATTTTAAATTTTTGGAAGAAAGACATAACTGAATCAGGGTGACAGGATATTTTTGTGTAGGAGTCTATAAATGATAAAAGAAGGGCTTTCTGATTAATGTGGCTCTCATTGTGTGCTGTATCTTTCTCTAAGTTCTGTGACTGCTACCATTATATGGTGTTGGTTAGTCCCAAGAACAGGGAAATCAATTGTTGATATCTTCCCTAGGCCATGCTAATTTTGATAATTGTTCAATTTCACTTTGCTGTTGCTTTTTACCCTGCATATTTCACAGGGAACAGAAAAAATCCAAATAGAACACAAGAAAGACAGGATCTGCCAACGTCTACTTGGCTGACACAGGGAACACCTTGGAAATTAAACATAATTGTTAGCAGGAGCAGCATCATAAGTAGCAAGAGGGTTAGAAAGGGAAAGCATGTAAAGACTGGCAATATCAGAGGGAGATTGACATAAAAAATATTAACGTCTTTGGCAGGGAAGAGTCATAAGACCTATGAGGAATATATTTGAGAATATATCTCTGTTATAGATATGCTTGATGTGATGTTCAGGGTGGGTAGATAGGGACTGTGGATATAGAACTGAAAGAAGCCTCCCAGCGCAGGGGTGATTCCTTTGCTAGACCTCATCATCTGGGGAGATGCAACTTTTAACTCCCTAGCTAACATTGGAGCTCATGGAAACTAATTTATGTGACTTAGGTTCCACTAAAGGGTTGTGTATTTTCTTTAAGAGGGAGAAAGCCTGAATTAGATACAGTACTACAAAACTGCTGGTCTATGCCATTCTTTTCTCCTGTCAAGAACAATGTCCCAGTCATCTGACACACAAAAATAAATTGATTAACATATTATTCTATGTTCACTTGTTAAATTAAAGAAGTGCTGTGCATCTGTGCTTAGAACTAACCAACCCATGAACAGTCACTTTATTAGGGAGATAAAAAATAAGTGTAAGATTTATGGTAATCTGAGGAGCGAGGTACAAAGTGTTCACTTATCCTCATCTCTCAAGTACTTTATAAATAAATGTAAGGTCTTAGGTTTCGATGATAAGACATCCAGTTAGTGACTTTGATAATAATTCAATGAATTATGTATTATTTAGTTGCAGAGGAATCATTGACAGGAAGACAGAAATTTAAGGAATATGGTGTTTAAAATCTCTGCAAATATTTGCAAAAACTTGTATCAAAACTAGACATCTAAGAAAAATTTATTAGTTTGTCATTGAAAATATGCACTTTTCCCTTTTAATAGCAGCTTCTTCATCTGTGTTCTATCTTTCAGGACCATAAGTGTGCACAAAAAGGTAGACTTTACCTAAAAATGCTAAGAAATTAATCCATTTTCTGCCAAGGAATTCCTGAAGGTGTATGCCTGCATCTAAGCAAGGTAAGCAGCACTCTGCACTTCCCCCAAAATCTCTTTTACCTGACTCAGCCAAACTTTATATCATGTGTAAAGAAATACTAGATTTGCACTCATTAGCAAACATAAAAATACTACTGCCTCCTAAAGGCTCTAAAGATTGTAGAATATTGAGAAACGTCGTATAATTGTTTATTGTGGTGTTGTAACTGACAAAGAAGAGAGGAAATAATAGAATCACAGAATCTTCAATGTTCTTCTCTGTTGTCATTACAGTAGGTTGACCCTGGCCGGAGGCTCTATCACTCCCCCAGCTGAGGAGCTGAGAGGGTAGAAAATATATAATGAAAGGCTAACAGGTCAAGATAAGGACAGGGAGAGATAATTCAGCAATTACTGTCGCCAGCAAAACACTCAACAAGGAATGAAAGGCATCTCATTTATTACCCAATCAATTCAAAGTAGGATAATGAGAAATAAAACGAAATCTTAAAACACCAGCCCCCACCCCTTCCTTCTTCCCAGGCTCAACTTATTCCCAATTTCTCTCCTTCCTCCCCTCCCTCGAGTGGCACAGGGAGACAGGGAATGCAGATTGTGGTCAGTTCATCACACATTGTCTCTGCCACTCCTTCCTCCTCAGGGGGAAGACGTCTCACACTCTCCAGCATGGGGTCCCTCCATGTGAGACAGTCCTCCATGAACTTCTTCAACATGAGTCCTTCTCACAGGGGCTTCAGAACTGCCCCAGTATGGCATCCATGGAGTGCAGACTTTCAGGAACAGAGTGCTCCAGCATGGGGTCAGAAGTCCTGCCAGAAAACCTGCTCTGGTTTGGGCTCTTCTCTCCATGGGCTGCAGGTCCTGTAAGGAGCTTGATCCAGCATGGATTTACCATCAGCTCCCAGCCTCATTCAGGTGTGTCCATCTGCTCTACCATGGGGTCCTCTGAGGCTGCAGGTGGGATCTCTATTCCCTGCCATCTTCCATGTGCTGCAAGAGTACAGCCTGCTTCACCATGGTCTTCTCCGTGGGCTGCAGGGGAATCTCTCTCTTCAGCACCTGGAGCACCTCATCCCCCCCCCCCCCCCCCCCGCTTCTTCACTGACCTTGGTGCCTGCAGAGGTTCTTGCATCTTGTCACCCCTTTCTCTGGCAGTAAAAAATAGCTGCTTGCCTTTTTTTTTTTTTTTGCCTTCTTAAATATGCTATCACAGAGGCACTACTACAGTTGCTGATTGGTTCAGCCTTGGTCAGTGGTGGGTCCGTCCTTGAGCCAACTGGTATTGTCTGTCATACCTAGGGAAGCTTCTAGCAGCTTTTTGCAGAAGAGGTTCTTTTACTGCTTCCCAAATTGCAAACAATCAAATCTCTCAGCAACTTTTTCACAGAGTTGCTCATTATTAATAATTTATAATTGGGGCACAAGAAAGAAAGGATTTAGATTAACTGTTAAATTCTATGGCAAAAATGAGGAAGAAATACCAATTCATGGACCTACCCCCTTCAAAAAACACTCTTTGTTTTTTCTTATGTTGCAGTTCGATGGTACCATTATGTTGTCTTTTTCCTTAGGAAACTAGGGGACAGCTACCAGGTGTAGAAAGAGGAACAGGTAAACACACAAGCAAGCATGGGAAAAATAATGTAATAGAAGTTCTTTTCTGAGCAATGGAACTAGTAGAGATTATTTCCCATGGGGTCTCTGACATCTCATCACTGTAATACCTCTAGTTTCCACCAGTCCCCACAATTATCACAATTATTATTTTGACTTTTGGTGGGAAAAGGATAGCTTGGGCTGTAGCCAAGGTATGTGGAAGCCACCTGTCACCATGCTGGAAGGATACAGCTGAAGTTTTATAAGCTTTTCATTAGAGGGACCCCTCTTGAGATTCTAGAGCTGCCAATTTACACGAAGCTTATAACCATTCACTATATTTTTGCATTTAGCACTCTGCTGAATTTCATTGATATTGATCAGGAGGTTAAAATTTTATATAGAAAGAAGGGGATAAATGACTGAGGAGGAAGTAGTGCTTTAAGGCCTATTGCTGATAAAAAGCCAGGGTAAAAAGCAAAATATTTTTACATACATAAACTAGATGAAATTTCCTCCATTTTTATAACAGATGTATAGACCTGTAATGGTAGTTTCAATATTCTCCCTCCTAGCCACATGCTCAGATAATCATAAAGCATTTGCAAATATGTGTGATATTATTATTATTATTATTATTATTATTATTATTATTATTACTACTACTACTACTACTATTGCTGCAGGAGAATCTAAAGACTCTCAATCACTCTTACAAAAGAACATAAATATCTGGGAAAATCACATTATAGAGTTAAACAGAAAGAAGTGGATTCAGACTACTGAATAGCTACTTCTCACCTACTACTCATCTGGTGCTGGGTGAAAAAGCTTCTCATTTTAGCTCTTTTCTGACTATACATATTCTCCCTTGACCTCCTTTCCACTACATTCCCAATTGCATATGCCAAATCTTTTCAGCCAAAAAAAATCATAGCAGAAAATGATGCAGTACATCCTCTAGAGCCTGCATAATGCAGACATTGAGAACTAAAATCTTTTGTATGTCCTCTCAGGGGCAAAACAGTGTGAACAATCAATTTGTGAACAATTATTTTCTGTAATTTTCAATATCTAGATGCATCTGGCTCAGGAATGTGTTGCTTATGTCAGGGACAAAATTATTCTCTAGCTAACTCAGTTAAAGTCTGTTATATCACTTTGAACAAATGCTCCTGCAGTCTGGTATTTGAAACATCTATAAGGATAAATTAAATTAATTTGAGGTAAGGCTGGAAGAAACCAAAGTGCAGAAGGGCCTATTTTTTGGTTTTGATGCATTTCTGATGCTGCAAGAAGAGGTCCAATTTTAGTTTGTTCTTTTTCCCCACTTTTTTTTTCTTTGCCCCCCCCCCAAAAAAAAATTCTTTTGCCTTAAATTTAAAAAAAAACCCAAACCAATAACACTAAAAAACAACCCTGCAATCTCTACAATTCTTTCCTCTTCTCCCATTACCAGCTCTACCACAGATCTGCTATGAGGTTTTGTATTAAGTGCAACTGAGTGGTAAACCACGTTCTTGGTGGAATCTGTACAGAGAACACAAAAATAGGTCACTGCATATCTAAGAAAGTAAAATTCAATGGCAATTTAATCTTATTTTTACGCATATAGTCAAGACTCAAACCTGACCTACAAAATAATGTAGGTTTACTGGTTTGACTCATTGAAAAGAATTTCAAACTAATAATGCAAATTTGAAATTGTGAATTCATTTACTAAGTCCATTTATGCACTGAAAAACATATATGCATTTAAGTACGGATTTATCCTGTGCTGGTAAGGGTATTGCAGTAACTCATCTAAGAAGCTTAAATAAAACTGCTTGTCAGGATCGCAATCCCTCTGTGTGTCTATAAAACCAATGATTTGAGCTCCAGGAGTATCTAGCAGCAATGATAACACTACAGAAGGGGAAGGTGACAGCTCAGTCTCACATAGTTCCCTTTCCTAAGAGCTGTTCCATTGCTGTGACTAATATGCCTAGCAGCAGTTTGAGAGTTGTGGTGAGACACAAGGTTTTGCTCCTGAGATAGGAGTTTGTTGTAGGTTAACCCTGGCCAGCAGCTCAGAGGCACACAGCCACTTGCTCATTCCCTTGCAGTTGGATGGGGGAGAGAATTGGATGTGTAAAAGGGAGAAAACTCATGGGTTGAGATAGGGACAATTTAATGGGTAAAACAAAAGGTATATGCAAACAAAGCGAAAGAATTCATCACTTCCGATGGGCAGTCAGGCGCTCAGCCACCTCCTGGAAAGCAGGGCTCCATCATTTGTAACTGTGACTTGGGAAGACAAACACCATCATTCAAATGTCCCACACTTCTTTCTTCTTTCCCCCAGCTTTATATACTGAGCATGACACCACATGTTATGGGACATCCCTTTGGTCAGTTGGAGTCAGCTGCCCCAGCTGTGCCCCCTCCCAGCATCTTGTGTACCCGCAGCCTACTCACTGGTGGGGTGAAAATTAGAAAAGCCCTTGGCTCTGTGTAAGCACTGCTCAGCAAGAACCAAAACATCCTTGTGTTATCAATACTGTTTCCAGCACAAATCCAAAACACGGTCCCATGTTAGCTACTATGAAGAAAACTATATCCCAGCCAAACTGGTACAGGTTTATTGGCCAAAGACAGAGCTAATGACAAACATTACTGAAATAATTTGGCTGAGGTTACTAGAGTAAATTAAAAGGCCATTTATGTTCATTAATTTTTCATTTAAGTAAATGTTGTTTAACATCTAACCAAATAATATGCTTCAAGGATGAAGTTATGTAGCTCTAAGCAATGCATAAGGTAAAAGCAATCTACTGACATAAAAGGGAGTCACCCCACCAAAGTGAAATAGATACAGAATGACCCAGTGCCATCTGGTCCTGTGAAGTTAGAGGAGAAGTTATGAATAAGAATAGCCATCACTGTATTCAGTAGACTTGGAAGAAAATCTCACAGGATGAGGCATAGTGGGAATTGTCTTTATTACTTTCTGGTGACATGAAGAGTTTTAAAGCATGGTAGAGTAATATTAATAGTTTTGCAGGTGTGACACGATTATAAAGCAAAAGTATTATTCCATTTTTTTGTTTGCAAATGTTATTATTTAGCTGAACTAATAACAAACTACATGTTTTGAGAAATGCATGTGGGAAGATCTGTCAGAACGTTCCATTCACTAGCAGCAAACAGGAGAAAATTATTGTAATCTGCATTATAATACTTTTATCTTGCTGGAATGACCTTCTACCTTACTGTCATAGCAACAATGGAAGAACTATTTGCACAGTTTTTATCTTTTTCGTTCAGGTGAGTGCTCCTGCATGGTTACTCCCACATGATAATCTATGTGCATGAAAATAGACACTTTAAAATCTTTTTTTTAAAGAATATTGTAAGATTGTTATGTACCCACCCCCCACCCCCAAAAAATAGACTTTAAAATTAGCAAAGCAGAAACTGACAAAGTCTGATAATTTAAAATATCTTTAAATGTCCTGGTTTCAGCTATGATGGAGTTAAACTTTTTTTTTAGCAGTGGATGGAATGCCATGTTTGGGTGTTAGCATGAGAATAGTGCTGATAGCACCCTGATGTTTTCCGATTTGTTGCCGGGCAATCAAGGACCTTTCTCAGCTCTGCATACTTCCTTACTAGTGAGAAAGGAGGGGACGCAGCCAGGACAGGTGATCCGAATTGGCCAAAGAGGATATTCCATACCAGTTACGTCATGTTCGGTATAAGGGGGGACTGGGGGGAAGAGGGGGAGACAACGCCAGGACGTGCAGTTTCTGGGGCGGTCGGGTTGTCCGGGACGGGCTCTAAGCTGTGCGGCCTGAGTTGTGTGGTTTGGTGAGAAATTGCATTGTGTATCACCAGTTTCATCTATTTTGTGCTTTAAACTTATGTTATTGTTATATCTAGTTTTCTGTTATTGTTTAGTAAACTATCCTTATCCCAACCTGCGTGGTTCTGGTTTCTAGGTTGTGGTTTCTTTTCCTCCTTTCTTCCTTCCCTTTTCCCCTTCCCCCAACTTTCCCTCCCCCTTCCTTTTAAAAGTACAAGCGACTGTGTGGGGTGCGGCCCTTGGCTGGGGCAAAACCACGACAGTTATTTTGGTGCCCGAACAGGGACACGAACGGTTGGGATAACGGTAGATCTGACCCTAACTATCGCAATTAAGATAAGCACTGTTGTTTAAGCAATCTCTGGTCACGATGTTGTGGTATTTATTTACAAGGCTGTGGCAGCAAAACCACCGCATGCTGTATACAATCCTGGCAGGATTCTTTACTCTCTCAGGTCTGCGGCTCCCGTATTTGTTCCCATACTTCATTATAGTGTATTTTATGATATCGGTCTATGATACAATAATATCGATGATCATGAGCTTAAGCTGGTACTTGTATGAGGTTTTGCTGTCCTGTCCATTCTTTGGACAGGGAGGGGTTAATAACAGCAGCCGGTATGGTGGGGGCACTGCTTTCTTTTCCTTTGGGCTAAATACAACAGCTCTTAGGGCAGTTTTTGAAAATCTTCAATATCTCTGGGATATTCAAACTAGCATTTTGCTATTGGTAGGTTTGGTGCAGATGGTTCAGTTTTTGTTATATATCAAGCATAGGTTTATGAATACCACTGAAGAGCTTTCTCCGAGACAGAATAATCACGAGTGGCAGGGCATGTGGCAAAGTATGGGCGAGTACCTAGGTACTTTCTCACGCCCGATGGTTTGGAATTTCACTCCTGAACAGCTACAAGACCCCGATCAAGTGACTGCATACCTAAGGCAAAATTGCTGTAGGTTTCCCAGAGATGGACACCTTACTGCACTGTGCTGGGCTCTGGCCACTATTTATCAAACACTGCTTGATAGCAGGCAGCACTGTCAGCACTGTCAGGGAGAAGGGAAAGGAAACAGACTGGCAGATACTATAGCTGCTGCAACCACTGGGGCTGACACTGCAGCTACTGCAACCCCTGTGACCGACACTGCAGCTACTGTAATCTCTACAGCAGACACTGCAGATGATCCGAAAAACCAACCCACACCAGTGTCTGTTGCTCCCGTACAAAAGAGGAAAGGCACAAAGAAATCAGTTCGTATAGTGACGGATAAGGATGATGATCAACCGGGATCATCTCGAGGATATCAGGATGAGGCAGAACCAGAGATTGTTACCCGATCCCTGACTCTGAGTGAGCTGCGTGAGGTTCGAAAAGATTTCACTCGCCACCCAAGTGAGCACATTATCACTTGGTTGCTCCGATGTTGGGATCACGGGGCCAGTAGTTTGGAATTAGAAGGCAGAGAGGCCAAGCAGTTGGGATCCCTAGCTAGAGAAGGAGGAATTGACAAAGCAATTGGGAGGAGGCCGGAAATCCTCAGCCTCTGGAGGCGACTACTGTCAAGTGTGAAGGAAAGATATCCCATAAAGGAATATATTACATGCCAGACACCCAAGTGTAACAGCATAGAGACATCTGTCCAGCCCCTGAGAGAATTAGCTGTACGGGAGATAATTTATTATGATCTGGACAATTCACGGCTTCCCTCTGATCCCGATGAAGTCCTATGCACTCCAGATATGTGGCGTAAGGTTGTACGAAGTGCACCAGCAGGGTATACCAATTCACTGGCAGCAATTGACTGGAATGATACGAATCCGCCAACCGTAAATGAGGTGGCCTGCCGACTCCGGAAATACCAAGACAATGTTTCCCTCTCCGTCATTGCAGCAGTAGAGAAACTGGTTCAACGACTTGACAACAATGTGTCCAACTCCCAACCCGTATGGAGCAATGTTGCAGCTACTGGGAGAAAGCGTCCATCGTTCCAAGAGGGAGAATACACACCACGACGTACATTGTGGTTTTACCTGCTTGATCATGGAGAGGACATGAGGAAATGGGATATGCAGCCCACCTCAGCCCTTCGAGCACGAGTAAATGAGCTGCGGGGTAAAACATTCGCACAATGAGATTCTGCCAGGAAGAAGGCTGCACCAGTTTCTACTGGGCAGTTCCCTAGACCAACTGGAAGGCCTACCTATATGTCTGATGTGCCTGATCCTTTTGAAGGGACCTCTAAGTCCTTTATGCAACCAGTGGAAAACAAATATGATCAGCAGCAATAGAGGGGCCCTGCCTCCAGCCAGGTGGAGGAGAGGGACAATCGGGTTTATTGGACTGTGTGGATCCGATGGCCTGGCACGTCAGACCCACAAGAGTACAAAGCTCTGGTGGATACTGGTGCCCAGTGTACTCTAATGCCATCGAATCATGAAGGGGTAGAACCTGTTTGTATTTCTGGAGTGACAGGGGGATCCCAACAACTAACTGTGCTAGAGGCTGAGGTGAGCCTAACTGGGAAGGACTGGGAAAAACACCCCATTGTGACTGGTCCAGAAGCTCCGTGCATTTTAGGTATAGATTATCTACGTAGAGGGTATTTTAAAGACCCAAAAGGGTACCGATGGGCTTTTGGAATAGCTGCTTTGGAAACAGAAGAAATTGAACAATTGTGTGCCTTGCCTGGACTCTCGGAGGATTCTGCTGTTGTGGGGTTGTTGAAGGGTGAAGAACAGCAAGTGCCAGTTGCTACGACGACGGTGCACAGACGACAATACCGTACTAACCGAGATTCCCTGATTCCCATCCATAAGCTGATTCGTCAACTGGAGGATCAGGGAGTGATCAGCCGAACCCACTCACCCTTTAATAGTCCCATATGGCCAGTGAGGAAGTCCAATGGAGAGTGGAGGCTGACAGTAGATTATCGTGGCCTAAATGAAGTCACTCCAGGTATGAGTGCTGCTGTGCCAGACATGTTAGAGCTCCAGTATGAATTGGAATCGAAGGCAGCCAAGTGGTACGCCACAATCGACATTGCGAATGCTTTCTTCTCGATCCCACTGGCGCCAGAGTGCAGGCCACAGTTTGCTTTCACTTGGAGAGGCATCCAATACACGTGGAATCGTCTGCCCCAGGGGTGGAAACATAGCCCCACCATCTGCCATGGACTAATCCAGAATACACTGGAAAAGGGTGAAGCACCAGAGCACCTGCAGTATATTGATGACATCATTGTATGGGGCAACACAGCAGAGGAAGTTTTTGAAAAAGGAAACAGGGTAATTAAAATCCTTTTAGAAGCCGGTTTTGCTATAAAACGAAGTAAAGTCAAGGGGCCTACGCGAGAAATCCAGTTTTTAGGAATAAAATGGCAGGATGGGCGTCGTCACATCCCAATGGACATTATTAATAAAATAGCAGCTATGTCTCCACCAAGCAACAAAAAGGAAACACAAGCTTTCTTAGGTGTTATAGGTTTTTGGCGACTGCATGTCCCAAACTACAGTCTCATTGTGAGCCCACTCTACCATGTAACTCGAAAGAAGAATGATTTCCAATGGGGCCCTGAGCAACAGCAAGCCTTTGAGCAGATCAAACGCGAAATAGTCCATGCAGTGGCCCTTGGGCCTGTCCGGACAGGGACAGATATTAAAAATGTGCTCTACACTGCAGCTGGGGAGAACGGCCCGACCTGGAGTCTCTGGCAGAAAGCACAAGGGGAGACTCGAGGTCGACCGCTGGGGTTTTGGAGTCGGGCCTACAAAGGATCTGAGGCCAATTATACTCCAACAGAAAAGGAAATACTGGCCGCCTATGAAGGGGTTCGAGCCGCCTCAGAAGTGATTGGAACTGAAGCCCAGCTCCTCCTGGCACCCCGACTGCCGGTGCTGGGCTGGATGTTCAAAGGGAAGGTTCCTTCTACACACCATGCCACTGATGCTACGTGGAGCAAGTGGGTTGCACTAATTACACAGCGGGCTCGAATAGGAAACCCCAATCGCCCAGGAATCATGGAGGTGATCACAGTCTGGCCAGAAGGCAAAGATTTTGGGATGTCACCAGAGGATGAGGAGGTAACACGCGCTGAAGAAGCCCCACCCTACAACGAACTGCCAGAGAATGAGAAGCGATATGCCCTGTTCACTGATGGGTCTTGTCGCATTGTGGGTAAGCATCGGAGATGGAAATCTGCTGTATGGAATCCTATAAGAAGAGTAGCAGAAGCCACTGAAGGAAAAGGTGAATCAAGCCAGTTCGCTGAGGTGAAGGCCATCCAGTTAGCCCTGGACATTGCTGAGAGAGAAAAGTGGCCAAGGCTCTACCTTTATACTGATTCATGGATGGTGGCGAATGCCCTGTGGGGGTGGTTGCAGCAGTGGAAAAAGAACAACTGGCAGCGTAGAGGCAAACCTATATGGGCTGATGACTTATGGCAAGATATCTCCGCTCGGTTAGAGAAACTTGTTGTAAAGGTACGTCATGTCGACGCCCATGTACCTAAGAGTCGGGCCATGGAGGAACATGAAAACAACCATCAGGTAGATAAGGCTGCTAGGATTAAAGTGGCTCAGGTAGATCTAGACTGGCAACGTAAGGGTGAATTATTCATGGCTCAATGGGCTCATGATACCTCGGGTCATCAAGGGAGAGATGCAACATATAGATGGGCTCGGGATCGAGGGGTGGACTTGACCATGGACGCCATCGCACAAGTTGTCCACGAATGTGAGACATGTGCTGCAATCAAGCAAGCTAAGCGGTTAAAGCCCCTTTGGTATGGAGGGCGGTGGATGAAATATAAATATGGGGAGGCTTGGCAGATTGATTACATCACCCTCCCACAAACCCACCATGGCAAACGTTATGTGCTTACAATGGTGGAGGCAACTACCGGCTGGCTAGAAACATATCCCGTACCCCATGCCACTGCTCGAAATACAATTCTGGGCCTTGAAAGGCAAGTCCTCTGGCGACATGGTACTCCAGAAAGAATCGAGTCAGACAATGGGACTCATTTCCGAAACACTCTTATAGACACCTGGGCCAAAGAGCATGGCATTGAGTGGGTGTACCACATTCCTTATCATGCACCGGCCTCTGGGAAAATTGAACGATATAATGGACTTTTAAAAACTACACTGAAAGCAATGTGTGGTGGGACATTCAAGCATTGGGATACACATTTGGCCAAAGCCACGTGGTTAGTTAACTCTAGGGGATCTACCAATCGGGCTGGCCCTGCCCAGTCAAAATTTCCACGTACTGTAGAGGGAGACAGAGTCCCAGTAGTGCATATGAAGAGTGTATTGGGAAAGAGAGTTTGGGTCATCCCTGCTTTAGGCAAAGGTAAACCCATGTCTGGAATTGTTTTTGCTCAAGGACCTGGCTGTACTTGGTGGGTAATGCAGAGGGATGGAGAAGTTCGATGTGTACCTCAAGGGGATTTGATTTTGGGTGAGAATAGCCAATATAATTAATAAAGTAGAAATTGTAATAATTGCCAAATAACCCATTATTGTATATTTCATTATTGTTATGATTGCTGTATGTTGTACCATAGCATTATAGCCGGAGTCATACAAGTTAATGAAGAATGAGTGCCATGATGATGGAACTAAAGCCTGGCCTCTCAAGAACTTTTTGCTCCCGTTGAAAATAAACTCTGACCCACAGACTATGAGCATGGACCATGCCAGGTGTATCAGTCAAGAGCCTGAGATGCAGCGTGCAACAAGCCAATGGAACATACAACTATCCTGAGAAACTGTTACAACAAAT
The DNA here is from genome assembly GCA_020800305.1 of Porphyrio hochstetteri. Classification (NCBI taxonomy): domain Eukaryota; kingdom Metazoa; phylum Chordata; class Aves; order Gruiformes; family Rallidae; genus Porphyrio; species Porphyrio hochstetteri. Next base: position 111,660,239 of record CM036907.1, read on the forward strand.
GGAGCCTGGAAATCATGGACTAAATGAACTCAACAACTTCAGAGGGATGATTCACAGACTGAGGGAATAAGATCTGTATGCACGTATGTGTGCATACATGTGTACATACATATATGGGTGTGTGAAACACGAAACTGGTTGTACCCAAAGAAAATTGTTGGATCTGGTCATGACGTAAATGGTATGGAATAAGGGGTGGATAATGTCCTGGTTTCAGCTATGATGGAGTTAAACTTTTTTTTTAGCAGTGAATGGAATGCCATATTTGGGTGTTAGCATGAGAATAGTGCTGATAGCACCCTGATGTTTTCCGATTTGTTGCCGGGCAATCAAGGACCTTTCTCAGCTCTGCATACTTCCTTACTAGTGAGAAAGGAGGGGACGCAGCCAGGACAGGTGATCCGAATTGGCCAAAGAGGATATTCCATACCAGTTACGTCATGTTCGGTATAAGGGGGGACTGGGGGGAAGAGGGGGAGACAACGCCAGGACGTGCAGTTTCTGGGGCGGTCGGGTTGTCCGGGACGGGCTCTAAGCTGTGCGGCCTGAGTTGTGTGGTTTGGTGAGAAATTGCATTGTGTATCACCAGTTTCATCTATTTTGTGCTTTAAACTTATGTTATTGTTATATCTAGTTTTCTGTTATTGTTTAGTAAACTATCCTTATCCCAACCTGCGTGGTTCTGGTTTCTAGGTTGTGGTTTCTTTTCCTCCTTTCTTCCTTCCCTTTTCCCCTTCCCCCAACTTTCCCTCCCCCTTCCTTTTAAAAGTACAAGCGACTGTGTGGGGTGCGGCCCTTGGCTGGGGCAAAACCACGACAATGACTCAATAGGAAGAGTATCTTTCTCAATTTTATATAACTGTATATTTTCACTTGAGTTTTCCTGGGCCACCTTGAGAAAATAAGGGGTTTTGTAGAGTTTAATACTCTTCCATAAATATATTTTGATAGATGCTTCTGCCATCATCAGGTCTCACATATTCATATGCTTGACTCTCAACTGAACCACTCTTTCTCCTCATAAAGGACTTTTGAAATAACACTAAGCAATCAAAAAGTTAAGTACTCTTCATTAGGAGTATAATAATGAACAAGTATCATCCCTAGGGTGTGAATGGAATAGAAGAGGCAAATGCTGGAAAAAAGAATTGTTACCTATTATTAGTAAGATACTGTAAGAGACTATATTTGGCTCTTTTTCTTTTTGCTATCATGCAAAATACTAATCTAATAAACTATTAAAAATATAATATGCACTGATCTATATTAAATAAACAAAATGTGTTCTGAAAGCTTAACCATAGAATCACAGACTGGTTTGGGTTGGAAGGAACCTTAAAGAACATCTAGTTCCAAACCCCTGCCCTGGGCAGGAAAAAAATAAAAAGTCTTTACTGTAGATAAAATCAAATTAAGTTCAAGGATTATAATTGAAGCTGTTTGTGCCTCAAGAAAAGATTAAGCTATAAAATAACTGAATTTAAAGGAAAGCAAAATGCTTGAAAGGCAGATAAGGTCACTGCAAAGATGGGCAATGAACATCAGAAAGATTAAAATAGACTAACAGCATGAACAAATAACTAGTTTATTTGATTTACTGTAGAAAAAGCAAGGTAATAAACTAAGAAATCAAATACCTGAAAAACGAATGTGCCTGGAAAATATAATATTCCGTCAAAAATTATACAGAATGAAGGATTTAAGGATTATTATGAAAAGACAGTAGAGTCTTCATCAGAGAACTCAAATAAACTTCCCAGATATGTGACAAAAACTAAATACCAGGGAGACAAATACCCAAAACATAAGAAGATAAAATACTCAGAGGAACACCACAATGAATTGGATACTCAAGGGTACTCATTTTAATTTTTTTTTCATCAGAAACTGAGAAATTAATTCTTATGTGCTATGCAATTTCAATGTCACATTGCAGTATGATTGGGTACTAAAAAGTATCCTTTAAGCATAAAATTACGTCTATAGTAACCTTGTAATGTGGGGTATAAGCACAAAATCCATGCTGCTTTTTTTTTTTTAATCAGTGATCAAAAGGTAAGATAATAAACATCTAGAAGGTCTTCAACGTTGAAGTGTTTAATCAAATTCTCAGTGTTTTCAAAGGGAGATCTTTAAAAATCTGATCCTAAACTGGTGCTAAAACCTTCATCAACCTGTCCTGAAGCCTGTCTGCAGCAATGACAAGTCTTAAATTTGCCATTGACAGTTGTTTAAATTGCTCCTTAACAGTGTTATGGAAAGATATTTCATCATGAATCATGGTCTGAACTAGTCACATGGATATTATCTGCAGAGTCCAAGCAGATGACAGCAAAGTGCTATGCAGCACTGCTGGTTATCAGTACCTTTCCACATTAAGAGTAGACAGAAATGAAGCAACTGAATTATGTCCATTTTGTTTCTTTTTATGTGTGACATCTCCACATGCCTCCATGATTGTAGCTGTGGGGTATATCAACAGTAAAGCAGATATTGGGTCTGAAGGATCCCAGGTTGCCAGGACTCTTGTGAAGCTTTCTAGTCAGAAAAATACTAACAGCTAGAGCTGTCTTTGAGAATATTCATAAGAGATCTATATTTTATGGAAAGTCATAAAGAGTAACATGCAATTCACCAACTCAGTTTGTGTAACAGGAGCAAATAAGATTCCCTGTTTATCTTAGTAAGACCCTTATAACTAAAGAGCACTCTTATAGTAATTGTTTAATTCTGCTACTAAATTGTAGTCTTTGATCTGAGGAGAAAATTAATCCCAAGACTGGAACACTTAGCTATTGTGCAAAGGGAGGGTGTTTACTGTGAGAGAGTGTGCTTGGTCTAATTTTCCTGAATACACTGCGGTTGTGTATTAAATGCAGCTACTAAGATCAGGACTCTGGATGCTTCATAAAGCAACTTGCTCAGGAGTTAGCCACTCTCTCTGAAGCCTTTTTGGTCCTTAGAGAAATCTAAATACCTACAAAGAACATAGGAAAAACTCAGGTAGAAAATTCAGATGCAAACTGAGGCATTGTATGGGTTCAGAGGCTGGTGGAATAGGGGATTGATGGTGTACATTTTTTGGAATGTGCACCCCTGCATATGTACAAAAAACTTGTCAAAAATCCTCTTTTAAGAAAGAAAAATATCTAGGACTTGCCCAAAATTATCTGGCTCCTGCACCATTCAGATAATGTTAGATGTGGAATCTTATGTTAATTCCCTCCATTCTGCAGGGTCCTATCTGCTGCACAGTCTCTTTAGTCCATTCTGGGGAGTGTGTTCATTCACAATTAGGCATTTTTCTCCCCTGCAGTATGTTTTCTTATTTCACACCATTTGAGAGTTCTTATTCACCTGTAATGCGCAGTGCATAAATATCACAGACGCAGAAAATGCAAAGTGAACTAAAAAGGTTCTTTCATCTCATGTTTATCAAATCTTACAGTCCAAAATATCCTACTCAACTATTACATTTTGTGAAAGCAAGCACTACTGAATCTGTTCAGAAAATATCTTCCAATGGTATTTTAGTGTTGAGATGTTTCTGCTTTACTCCTTCTCCATGAAGAGTGGTGGATATAAGACATTTGGATTACTCTTGTAGAATTATAGCCTCAAGATGGAGAATTGATAATTTCTGGAATAATTACAGCATTTCAGAAATAATAGTTGCTGATACTGTAATATTAAATGAGAGTTTACCAAAGCAATCTTACCTCTCTACTGCACCTGTGTAGTATGCCTCCATGAATTCTTGTTCTTTCAGTAGTATCCTTATAATACACATTAGCAATATGGATTCTCTTAACTTGACAGGAAAATCATTTGCAGTTGTAAACTAGGAAAGTCTGTTTGAAGTCAATGAACCTTCATTCATGCAGACCAGATGGGATGCAATACTATTATCTGAAGTTGAATTCTTTCAGGCAGGTTACAGAAGCTATGTATGTGTAACTCTGTAGATGAACTCTAGTAGAGAATATAATTTTTCCAAACATTTCCTACTTTTGTTTATTACATTCAATAAGGAATTTCTGGAATCCCCTGAATAAGTGCAATAAACTCACGGTTTTTCACAAACTGACACAGTTAATGAAAATTCAGAATTTATAAATTATGAAAGGAGATAGGTAGGTCAGATCACAGAATCATGGAATAGTTCAGGTTGGAAGGGCGGGAGATTATATTGTTCAACATACAGGCTCAAGCAGGGCCACTTATTGCTGGCTGCCCAGGACTGTGTCCTGGCTTTTGGCTATCTCTAAGGAGGTAGACTCCAGAAATGATTTTCAAAACTTGTTCCTATCTAGAATCCACTTTAATTTTGTCCAATGATGTCATGGTGACCTATGGTTTCCTATGATAGGTGTCAGACTAGATGACCTTTAAAGGTCCTTTCCAACCCAAAGAATTCTGTGATTGCATAATGATTACTGCAGTGCCTGTTTATGTCCAATTGCCCATGTAAAAGGCATATTTTATATTCTTCTGCTTGTCTCTTGATATATTTTTATCTACATTCCATGCCAATAGAGAGATAAATAGAAATACATATCTATTTTTCTATATGGATATAGGTACATTTGCAGAGTAAAGAGTAATTAAGTCAGATCCAACTGTCGGATACCCTAACAATCCTGTGAAAAGCCAAGATCGAACATTAAATGTAAAGGAAACAAAATATTCACCTAATTTGTTCCAATTAAATAAATACAGAAGGTCTACAATAAGCTTTTCCGTCCTGCCTAATTGAATTACAAAGTACTTTTTTTCCCTTAATCTCAGTCCAAGAGGTCAATCAAAACTTCATTCCAATTTGTGGGTATTGACTGCTTGCAAGCTTTTTTGGATTGAAGAATTAATAGAGAAAGATATATCTGACTTTGTTTTCATATTGGTAGTACATCTTCATGCAAGGGATACCTATGTAGACATTGTAAGGAGAGGAAGATGATTAGACAAATTTTAGAACCATGCAGAGGGATGCAACAATAATAAAATGTGTATTTTGGTAAATCAAAGAATCTCATATTTCCTAAAGCTACTACATTTATCTATCTGAACAGTCTCACTTTACAACAAAATCTCACTCTGGAATCAAGTAGAGAATATGGTTATTCATCTACTATAAAAAGTCCAGGTCTCCATGAATAAACTGTGTTTACATTAATACAATGTAGGAAGATAAAACAATAATGAAATATGGATTTCAGGAATGTCAAACATCATGCTTCTATTTTATGAGATTTTTCATTTACCCTTTTCCCTGAGTAATAGATACACATTTTTCTGATTGTGGTTTTCAACATTGTTATCCATCAGATAAAAAGAGAAACAACTATCAGGAAGACACTTCCAGCAGTGTAATACACAGTACAAGCAAAGTCTAAGTGGACTGCATCATCTAGGTACAAAGAGGAAAAGAAGATTATTATTCTTGCATTGGGTGTTTTGTCAGTTTGGGTTAGGAGGTTGGATGAAGAACTGTGATGACCCAAATCAGGAAAGTTGAAATAAGGATATTTACAGATGTGTCAACAAATAGTGCAATATAGTGCATATTATCTGTACGTTTTTGCTTAGCTGTGTTACAAAATGCAATGAATAGTATTAATGTGATAAAATGTTTATGCACTATTGTTGTAATGTATATAACAATTATATATTAAAATATTATATTAAATTATCTATATATGAATAATTTATAGAAAATGATATATTAAAACATTATATCCTGGGGTTACAATATAAAATTAATATTATAATGTGATAAATTGACTATAAACTGGTTATGCTGTTTTGTTGTGTGGTTATAGTTGGATTTAAGGCAAGAAAATACTGATTATATCTTGTTTAATTTGCTTCTACTATATGGATGTAACAGGCCTCTACTTTGGCTACACTAAGTAAAACCACTGGAAGGGTTCAAGGCCAGGTTGGATGGGACTTTGAGCAATCTGATCTAGTGGGAGGTGTCCTTGCCTATAGAAGGGGCTTGGAACGAGATGATCTCTGTGGTCCTTTCCAATCCAAACAATCTATGATTCTATGATTAAAATGTAAGGAAGAGGTGAAAAAATGTGTGCACAATGAGTGCCTGTACCAGACCGAACTATGATGTTCTATCATGGACTGTGATGGGAATTAGAGAGGTTGTTTAATATGGTGCAGTTCAGGGTTTCTGTATGGTTATGAACAAGGGGCATTACCACCACGCAGGGAACTGGCTTCTCCATTCTGTCTGACCTCCAATGGTAGTTTAATTTCTTCATAGCTCTAGCTTCTAAAGAATGATTCATAGCTCAACTGACTATTTGCATTAAATTATATTTTAATATTTTATTTATTGTAGTCAATAATCTGAAGACAAAAGACATTTATCTATTTCAACTTTGATTTCCTGCTTTTGTATAGGGTCAGCAGTAGTTGAGCACTTAATATTTGCACCGAGTAATTCTATCGAATAATAGATATGACACCCATACTTTTTAATTCCAGTGAGTACGCTCCTATTAATATTATGTTTTCACTTTTATGCTGACAGCATCATTAAATGTATGGTTTCTGCAAAAATGGAAGAATATTAATACCAGAATTCCAAGGTCCTTTTGCACCAACAGTTGTATCCCTATAATTGTTCATTATTAAGTTAATTAATGCATTGACCGCAAAGAAGAAAATTTCTGCTCGGTTTAAGAGTAGGTCTTCGACTCTAAATGGATGCAAGGATGGCAAAAACAGTAGGAATCTCTTGTTAGTATTTTACTTGCATTTTGGCATAGTACCTGTCTAGCTGTGCAGAGTGGAAAGATTAAAAAATACTTTATTTTTTTAATTTAGCGGAGATGGATTGGAATGGCCCTGATGGTGAGCTAACTTACTGCTGGTTAAGATAAATAGAAGATAACATTCTCTCTCTTTCTCTACCCCAAAGCTGAAAGCCTCTAGATTTACACTGAGGTCTGGGCAGTTTGGGAATTGGAAAGCTTCAGAATCTCTGTTGGTTCATCTGTACAATTTAGACAACATTTTGAGGACTTTTTTTTAACATATACAAATTTCATAACAACAGTTTTCATTATAACAATTCATTCTTTTAAACTAATTCACAGCCCAAGTTCTGATCTCATTTCCCTTGATATTTGTAGTAGCATGTAAAGAGACAGAAGAAGATATTAAAGCTTTTGTAAATAATACAGTACCAAAGAGATTTTTATAAGATATCATTAGACCTTTAAAATTCCTGGATAGATTTTTGAAGCAGTATGGTTGAAGGACACATTTTCTGTTATGCGTTTGCATTTGTCTATCATCTTTTTAAGCTTCTATCTCTGTTCCCATCCTTTCCACATTCTTTTTGCCCAAAGGTCAAAGACACCCCTTCTTATTGCACAAAATATTTATAGATTCACTGAACATTTTAGATTTGTGATGATTTTGAGATTTGGATCTAAGATGAGTAAATTTGTCAAGTGAAAAAAACCAAGATTCAATACTATGTTAGTTTTTCTAGATGCCCTTGCTTGGCTGACCCAATCTATATTCTCATCAATTTTTTAAAATTATTGCATAGTAGATTTTTCTAACCGTAATTGCTCATATTTTAAAATATAGCAGATGTCCAAAAAGAATATATATTAATCTATCCCATTTCAATAACTTTTTCTTATACAATAGTAAAATATTTTGCTTTTAGAATAGGTCTAGTTAATCTCTGTATTTATGCCAATTTATTTTTCTCTCTCAAATTTAGAAATCAGAATGTACTCTGTAAAAGTCTTCTATCTCATTTTTCACTTCTATCCTATATTATGTCTGAGCTAGAAGAAATCTCAATGTGAGTGAAGCTGACGAGCCTCAAGTAAAATGTATAATCTCTATTTACCCGATGGACAAAGATACTGCAAATGAGAAGAAACATCAGTTATAGCATTGTTTCCCACCAAACCTTAATAACACTTGTCACTTTTAAGTGTCTTTTGGAAGATTTAGAGTTTCTATCAAGTACTTCATCTAAGATCAAATTAAAGTCTCAGAAAATTATGATACACTCATTCACTCTGAAACAAACAGTATCTGTTTTGTTCAGCAGAGTGGCCTGAAAAGGCAGAGTGGAAAAGAACTCTAAGAGTTCTTACTTGCAATATCAGAATTTCAACCACTTCTATATATATATACATATATATATATATTGGATTTTTCTATAATAAATTGAAAAATAGGATTTGTTTGGTTCTCCCTTCCCCCTGCTTGCCCCATCACTCTTGAATTTATTTATAGCTGATGACTATTTGTAGATTTCTCGGCAACTGTACAAGATTATTAGTCATCAGCATATTAATAATAGATACATTTATAACATAAGAGTAAATCTAGATTTAAGCAGTTACCAGAGTTTCTAAAGATTCAGAGTTATTTACATTCTTTTCATTCTATTATTATGTAAAAGATCGATAGATTGATACACTCTCAATACACCTCATAGAGATACTAAGATTACTCAATGGAAAAATGCACAACTATGTTATATAAGCCTGTGGCTAAATTTCCTCCTTGAACTTCACTATAATTGGACATTCCGTCAGAGCTACCTTTCTCTTAGCAGTCAGCAAGAAAACTGGCCTTGTTTCCCCTTGTATTCATAGAATCAGGGACTGGTATGGGTTGGAAGGGACCTCGAAGATCATCTAGTTCCCACCCCCTGCCATGGGCAGGGCACCCTCCACTAGCCCAGGGTGCCCAAAGCCCCATCCAACCTGGCCTTGAACACTGCTAGGAAGGGGTCAGACACAACTTTTCTGGGCAGTGCTTGTGCTTCCCTGTGCCAGTGCTTCAACACCCTCACATGGAAGAATTTCTTCCTTGTATCTAATCTAAAACTACCCTCGTTCAGCTTAATGCCTTGTTTTATCACTACATGCCCTTAGAAACAGTTCCTCTCCATCTTTCCTTTAGGCCCCCTTTAGCTACTAGAAAGTTGCAACAAGATGTCCAGGCTGAGCAAGCCCAACTCTCTCTGTCTTCATGCGTGCTCCAGACTGATGATCAACTTTGTTGTCCTCCTCTGAACTTGTCTTGTACTGGGGACACCAGAGTTGGACAGAGTACTCTAGGTAGGTTCTCAAAAGAGCAAAGTAGATGGGGCAAATCCCCTTCCTTTACCTGCTAGTCATGTTTTTGATGCAGCCCAGGATACAGTTAGCTTTCTGGGCTGGAAGCACACACGGCTGACTCATATTGAGCTTCTTGTCTACCAACACCCTCAAGTCCTCAGGGCTGCTCTCAGTCCATTCTAACCCAGTCTGTTGTGCTTGGGACTGCTCCAACAGAGTTGGCCTTGTTGAAATGAGTACAGTTTAAAGTTTTGCCTGACAAGTGATTTAACACAAATTTCTCAGTCTTTTTCAGTCTTGTCAGAGGGTTTTAGTGCCATTTAATGAATGTACTATGCTATTAATATTCAGCCACAAAACTAATTTTATAAAAATAGTGGGAGAATAAATGTATGAAAGTTAGGTTGGTTTGTTCTTATAAGAAATGAGGCAAGTTTCACTACCTATATATCAACAAGATTGAGAAAATACTATGGAGATGCATTTTGCCACACTTAAACCACATTTGTTCTCTTGCTTAAAGTTTATAACAATCAATCTAAAAACAGTTTTATTGTAGTGCAATAATGGATTGGCAACTCCATAGTTGTTTTCTCACCTTTTTGTCATCCTCGAGCTAAACAGAATGAGTAGAAATATCAAAGTGAGACTGTGGCTATGTCCTTCACTACTTACACATCCCACCTATCATAGTTCATATGCCATTGCAGTATAGTGGTTAAAGTTATATCACTATCAGAAACTCTTTTCTTTCATTAAGACTGAAATATTACCTACTAAGTACAATTTAAATTAAAAACTTTTTTTCACATATTTGCTTTATTTCTAAAGTTAATTTCTCTTCAGTAGCACAATAGGTTTCTCATATTTATAAATTTATTTTCAGAAGAGTTTGAATTCTGATGAAGATAGTGCTCTATTTACTAAGGTGTCCGACTCTGGATATCCAGAGTCCCTTTGATAAATTATTCTCCTCCAGTCTGCCCATACGTGTCAGAGAACAGATTTGGAATTATGAATTTACCTGATTTCTGTCTCATTGCATTTCCTGAACTCAGCAGTTAGACTACAGCACTTCACAGTAATGAAAAGGAACTGATCACTTGTAAGCTAGGTAACAGTTTGCAAATATCAATACATCTTTGAGGAAACATACAGTGTTTGCAGAAATGCTGACCTACCTCTCCACATCCTTGGTTTCAGGTCTACTTGTATGATTTTATGAGTGATACCCATACAGTTCAAACCTGGACATCAAATTTTATTACTATTAAAAGAAAAAAAAAAATTATCATTTGAAGATCCTGCATTCACAAACACGTGCACACGTAATTGAGCACCTTTGTTTGTATACTGCTTTATGTTTTACAGTGATCATACATGGCCTTAAAGTTTTGCAGATGGATCATAAGTGGAATCATCATATTCTTCCATGAACAGTTTGAGAAGGTAATGAGTCCAAATGGAGTGTCACAAAGTATAGGTATTAGAAAAGTAAGAATGGCATATTAAAATGCAAGTTTTCACTAATGAAAAACAGGTTGGTGTGGGTTTGGTTTGCTTTTTAGATAAAAGTAACTTGGGATGCAATAGATTTCTTGTTGCTGAAGTAATTTAATAAAGTCAACTGGTACTGATGCTCAAAATGTAAAATTTACTGCCTTCATTCATAACAAATCTTATCTAATGCATGCTGAAACATGATGCACATGCTTATGTTGATGCTAATGGCTCGATATATAGACTTAAAAAGAGATCCTCTGAATTATTTAAGAAACTTAAAAAAGAAGTATGCATATATTTTTGTACATGCAATTCTAAAATTATTTTTAAAAGCTTGTGTGGCTTTGCACCTTTAGTTATGAACTTCTCTGTAGCCTTCTGTCATAGTTTAACTCCAGTCAGCAGCTAAATGCCATGCAGCCGCTTGCTCACTTTCTTCCCCATGGCAGGGGGAGGAAGAATGGGAAGACAAAGGCAAACTTTGTGGGTTGGGACAAAAACAGTTTACTGTGGCAGCAAAGGGAGGGAGAAGTAACAACATCAAGACATAACAAAATATGCAAAACTGGTGGATATCTGCAGCTGTTTAAACCTTCATATTTGATTTTGGTTGTAATGGTGGAGGGTGAGGACTGAAGCAGAATTCTGCCTTTGTGGGTCACTAGGGTCCAAGGTGACTCATTCTCTGTGGTCCTTGCCACAGGACCATGGTTCTGAAACAACTTGTCTATCTCTGTCTCAGCCCCTCTAATACTGTGTGGCCTGTTTCCTGCAACTCGGCCACCTGACAGGACAAATCATCAACCTGCACACATCTCTTGCAGGTACTTACCTTTACTCCAGAAGAAGGGTCTGGGCACTTGTTGCAATCTACTACCTGTACTGGAGTCTCCTTCCTTGCCTGTTCCATTTGGGTGGAAGGATCAGACATCTCAAGGGGTTTCTTAGTAGGAACATTAGTTTTAGATCTGAGGTGAGTGCCCACTGTTATGGCAGAGACCTCTTGAACTGGTGTGATGACTACACCCTTCCTACACGACCTTCCATGTGAACACCCATGCCAAACCCTGACTGATGTGCCACACCTGGTTTACCTGCTCTGTTTGCAGTGCTTCAGGTCACTAGCACTTCATAGGCTGTTTTTTATAGGCATAATGGCGGTCATAGTTGCTCTGGCATCACCCAGTTCTCTTCAGCGGCTCCCATGAGAGCTGCTGGCTTTCCTCAGGGAAACCCCCTGTGTGCTGAGATGGTCTGCTCCACCAAGGGTCAGGCCAGCTCTGGAGTAGCTCATCTCTGCCACTGATTCAATGTTCTTTATGTATATAATTTCTTCCTCTTTATCTTCTCTGTAAGAGGGAAATTTAAAAAAAAATGCTGTTTATCATTCTTGAAAGTTACAGGTCGGCATGTTTGCTGACTTCTTAGAGTAGATACCCATTTTCTTATTAAGTACTAAATAAAAATTAAATCACCCCTAATTAGCATGTCTGGTAGTCAGTGACAAGGACAGTTTGGGCATAATGAAGATGACCAGGTGGCTGTGTTGGGCTGAGCTGCCTTCCAGAGTTAACCCACACCATCAGGACTAATATTCTTTTGAAAACTGTGTGACACTGAGACTACAAAAACATTTCTTTCCTTTCAAGAGACTTTGTGTGTAAGGCCAGCTTTGGCAATTATATGGATCTACAGAGTAGTTGTGTGATTTTGAGCTACCCACCTTAAATTTTCATTACAGTCAATGGAGAGAAATAGGCATTTTGAGAATATTCTTTTTTTCTTGATCAGAAAAAAATAATCTGAAGTGATTAATTGAAGTGTAGATTTCTATGTTTAATCAGATTAATTAATCACACATTCAGTGGTAAATGGGAAGCACCAAATGGGTGTTCATCATTCACTTTGTAAAAGGAAAGAATGCTGAATGCTGGAAAGAAGAAGGGGAAAGACAAAGAGAAGTAAACTACTTATAGCTGTGCAAAGGAGATAGTGTGCTGATTATAAGCTAAGTTATATTCTGTGCTTGAAATGAATGCACATATTCTCTCAAGAAGCTTTTGTGAGGAATACAGTCCTGGATTATATAATTTTAATAATATACTTAAGAACTTGTTAAATCAGATAGTCTGTCACTGATGAGCTGGGATACATTGCAAAAAAATTTTTTGTAATCTAAAACTACAGCAAGAAAGTTTGAAGAGAAAACAGTAGGGGAAAAATACGGGGAATTTGTTTGTTTTTCAAGAGCTTCAGAGGGGAAGAGCCTTGCTGGAATTATCAGTGAAATTGAAATGGAACTATGCTTACCAAAGCATAAGAAATACAGCACAGCCAGCGTGTATTTGAATATGGCTTGGCAGCTGTAAAAAATATTGTTTGATATTTAGCTTCCTTACCTAAGAAACTTTGTTAGGTTTCCAATGAAGCAGTTGCCCTAATACAATAGATTTTATTCCCTGCAAAATAAATTAAGAGACGTAGATGATTCCCAGGAGAGGTCTTATCTGACCAAGTTTTGGCACCTAGAATGTAACCCATCTGGAGTGTACATAACCATTTAAGGTTCAGGGTCTAGTCTAAGCTATCATCTGGGCAGTGTTACAGACACTGGAGAGAAGCAGTTTCAGTGAACAACTTACCTTAAACAGAGATAGACAGTATTTAATCTATGGAGGGCCAACTGCAGATGAACCCTAACTCATTGAGGTAGGAAGCTCTCCTCACTATTTAACAGCTAAAATTAGGCAAGAGGTCCCAGCCCTGATGTAAACAGACACATTCTTATAAGGAGATTCAGAGTTAATTATCTTCTTTAACCGTGACTTTAAGTACTTGTTTTAAAGAGCTCCCATGAAGTGCCTAAGTCACAAAATGATCTATACAGATTAAACAGAATTTTTAAATTATTTTTTTTTGCATTCAGCTGGTTTAATTAGCATTTGTTCTATGAGCCAATACCAATAATATTTATACACAACAGGAAGTACAGATGAGTTCTCAAAACATAGTCTGTCTCTCACAGATGTATTCATGGCAAAAGTCAGATATAATGACTGATACCAGGTGGCTTTTTATTCTGTCATATCTTTTGATGTTGGATTTTTTTTTAGGCTTCAGGCTTGAAGGCCTTTATTGTAACAAATTAATTCAGCAGTGCATGGCTTGCATTGCACATGTACTAGGGCATATTTTTGTGGCTGCTGAATGATGCATTTTAAGAGTGAAAATTATGAGGATGTGATTCAATTGACATATTTGCACATGTATAAATGAATTTAGAATATAGTGGAGGTTTAATAAATGGAACTATTTTAATAAATTAAAATTAATTAAAATTAAGATAATCTATTTCACATTTTTATAATTTCTCCTCTAGAAATTGGCATATATTAATGAAGCCTATACTATTTTCCTATCTCCTAATAAATAGCTCAGTGGAGTCATGGCTCAGTACCCTCTTTTCATCTAAAAGTGAACAACTGAGATATGCTGGTAAAAGCTGTAAAAAGTTGTTTATAATATTAGAAGCAAAGCCAAAATTCAGATAAGATGTTCAATATCAAACCTGGGTTTTAGTTCTTCCTCAGCAGGTAAATGTAGAAAATATGGTGAAGGAGAGATTAGAGGCAATGGCACTTAAGAGAAGCAATTTTATATCATTACTGTCTAGAAATGACTGGACAGGAAGGGCTGAAACCATCTCAGAGTATTCTTCAAAATGATTGTTAGATGACTAGCAGTATTTATGATAAAAAAAGATGAATGCTGGAAACTCTGGAGAGACTTATTCATGCATTCATACATAGGATTTGTCTCTCGCCTGTGAGTTTGGCCTTGATATTTAAACTTATCTATATTGTCTCTAAAACTCACTATGGCATTTTTTGTGTACTTCTCCACTCAGATTTTGTTACACAAGCCAAATTTCATGGCTGGCAGAAGTACAGAATATTAAAATGGCAAAATCACCCAATTGCACTGAATTTTAACCTTACAGGTATTAAAGTAAACTTGACAGACCCTATCTTCTCAAATCAAAAACCAGAAACAGATGTCTGTAAATGTCATTCAATGCATAATATAATAAATGCTGTATACTCTACATATTCGCGTTCAAATTTGCTTATAAACATTGGAGTTAGCACTTGATGAGTAATGAGTAAAATCAACTCCAGTTTCACCCCAAGAAGCAATGTAATTTACATTTATGGGGTATTATTTGTATGCATTATTTATAGAAGTTTTCAAATGCTACTGGTTGTCTTACTACTTTTGGAGGCTATTTTTCTACTTATAAAGAGGATTATTTCAGCAGAGCTGTTCACAGCTGGTTTGGTTGCCTTTCAAACAGTCAATGCCTTCTTTCAGTCCTTGCCAAATCAACCCGTAGGTGAAACTCATGAGTGGGAAGTTCAAGCAGCCTCCTTCAGGGCTGGCACACTGTATATGGTGGCCTGGCCAAGTGGAGAGCACCCCTCTCTGCTGAGAAGTTAAATGCATGCTGATTGACCACCTGATGGCCTGGCCTGGGGATGTGTGAGCTCTACTTGGCTGCACCTGGAGTAGTTTAAATTGCCTTTGTTGATGGAGTGGTTGTGTGATATTAATCTGTTTATGGAGCAATCCTCTCTCAATCTTTGGGATGGTAACTAGTGCAAAGAGAGAGATGACCTGAAAGTGGATATATGGTTCATTGTATTAAAGAGAAAAATAGCACATGTAACCTTTGGGAACTGCAAAAAAAGTTGAAATTATACCCTGTATTTAGTGGTCCACTCTTCTGAACTGTTCTTCAACTGATCTTGTGTTTTCGTCTTTTATTTCTTTTAACTGTCTTGATTTTTTTTATAGGGAAAATTTTGGCTATGGGAGAATGAGAACTAAAAATCAGATTATCTAGATCTACCTCACTGCATGGTGGATGCAAAAATCACCTGCATCTGCCCTGCTCACCAATTCCCCCAGCAAAGTTATAAACATGGTTGCTACATCTCACTGCCTGCA
This sequence comes from Porphyrio hochstetteri, assembly GCA_020800305.1. Lineage (NCBI taxonomy): Eukaryota > Metazoa > Chordata > Aves > Gruiformes > Rallidae > Porphyrio > Porphyrio hochstetteri. Next base: position 111,675,865 of record CM036907.1, read on the forward strand.
ACACAAACATGTTTGGCAAGGCAGGAAGCTCATTCTGGCTATTACCTACATACAAACTTCTGTCCTCCCTTGTTTTGCTTCCTTCTCCTTTAAAAAAGAATATTTCACCCTGAATTTCACTACTGACTTTCATCTTTCAGGGAAGTGTATTATAGTGCTAGTGTTTATATATAGGTGAGAGAAATACAGGTATAGCTTTCCTATAACACAATCTCCTTTCTCCCAAACTCTATGCATAAATTTTACTTCAATGATCTGAGACTTCAAAAGATCATGACTATTGAAGAGTCTGCAATGATAATTTCTAGAGGCTGAACTTCTGCTAGCATTTCAAGTGCACTAAAAACTGGCTGCATAGTATCTGTAAGAATTTATTAATAAACAATAAGACATAAAAAAGTGAATAGTTATCACAGAAACTAAAATAGGATCTCCACAGATGGATAATGTTGTTAAGTCAAAAATGTGGGAGGAAGTGTGACTTTGGAACTTTCTGGCATCATTGATTTGGATTTCTGTCTCTGCTGTTACTGGTTGATATTGGTTCATTAACTGTAGATGTTTTGCATATCGGTTTTCTAGGCTGTGTGTTTAGAAGAGAGGAGCAATAATCCAGAAAAATATGGCTTACCCAGGTTTTGTAAATTCTTTCCTTTAAAACTAATTGACTTGTAAATTCCTTTGTTTACATTTATGCCAACCTACAAAACACACCAAAACTTATCCTGGTGGTGGTGTACAGTCTAAACTTGTAATCCAATTGATGAAGCACCATAGCAACTTCTGAGTATAACTCACCTAATAAAACAACTGTGATCTTCATTACCTTCCCTATACAACTTTAGTATCACAACACATAGCATCATTAAATTGTTCCTTTTTTTATTTGCACAGTCCATAACTTCTTCATATTTAAAGCAAATGCTACTCATGAGTCATCTTTGCTTTCAGAACTCAGCCTTACTCACTAAGTTCCTATACACACTGCAAAAGAGAGGCAAATGGCATGCTCTGGTAAAATTAGTTTGGTGCTTTGCTAAGAAGTGAGGATTGGAGGATGTCCTGGTTCTGTCCAGGCCAGAGTCAACCTCCCCATGCACCCAGCACAGGTGAGCTGAGTTAGCCCAGGCTGTTTCCACACTACCTGACTTCTTTCCGCCATAAAAGGGGCTGGTTGGGGAGGGGACTTCTGGGTGCTTCTGGGGTAGTCTGAGTATGGCTGGGGTGTTGGGTTGGGCCTTATGTCATGTGATCCTTTGTTATCATCAGGTGTGAGTGAAATTTACTGTGGGCTGTTACTGTTCCACTTTCACAGTGATTTTTGTCAGTAAACTGTCCTTATCCCAAACTAAGGCGGCTCTGTCTGTTTTTCCTTTGGGAGTGAGTGGCATGTGGTGCTCATCTACTGGCTGGGGCTGAACCACCACAGAAAGGCACGCTCTGTATGTACTGAGGTTTCTGTAAGCACTATGTTGATACTTAAATTAGAATTTTATTGAAGCCTTTTGATGAGCTCTTGTCCATTTTGCTTAAAAGGCAATGGTGATTTTTTTTGAAAGATTTTTTGGTTTGGTGTTTTCCTTGTCTGTTACAGCTGAGCTGAAGTTGGTCCTTCTCACTATGCGGTGGCTGCCTTCTTCAACATACTTTAGATGTATAATTCTTTGCTTTTCCTTTGCAATTTCTTTTTTCATGTGTGACCATTACAGGCTCAGCATTTCTCTGGCCAGAGTGTTCTCCCACTGCTGCCTTTCTTCTTCAACAGATCTGCAATGTGCCTGCTCATGTGATTTAACATTTCCTGGTAACTTCCATGCCGTGCTTCCTTCAATGCAGATTTTAACTGAACTTGTGATGACTCTCAGGCACTAACAAGTTCTGCCTCTAAATCAAGTTTGGCTCACAAGTTTATTGGTTCTTCCTTGGCTTGGGGAAGAATACATCCCAGAAAGTTATGGCCAATAAAAAAGGATTATCAGATATGCGTAAATAACTTCAACATCTAGTTCAAACTGAAGTTCAGCTTGGACTTATAGTACTTTGTTGGCTGACAATAACGTGGTTAAAATCCCTGGGCACTACTGCTTCACAACTGAGTTACAAAACCACACATTGTTAGTTTCTTATTTATGTTATGATTCCTAATGCTGTTCTCAAAAGGCATCAGGTCACAAGTAAAATTTAATATCTGTTACTTAATTACGCAATTTACCTAAATGGCAGAGTTAAAGTTTGGTTAGTCTACAGTCTATCCTTGGTGTCTCTCTGTATTTGACTCTGTAATGATATTTTAAATGCTGTTGTTCTATGTGAGACACAGCTATAGTAAATTAAATATGTATTTTTTAAAAAATGATTTTATGTACCTTACTGTTTTCTTATCAACATTGTTTTAGTCTGTTCATTGTTAAAAACCCCATGAATACATGCTTAGATTAATCATGAAGGTACTTCTAACTGTTTCCCAAGAAAGTTAAAATGGATGTGTTTTCTTCTAAAAATCTGCATATAATTTCTCACACAGAACCTTAAAGTCAGCAATTACTTTGGAAGCAATTCCAAAACTGAATGAAGAAGTCATTTACCTAGAATGATTTTGTGTTGATATATAGTCTGCTTAAAATTCACAATCTGTGACCTTGGTAGATTAACTAGAAATTGAAAACTGTATGGTTCTACATATTAGAAGGACTTCTCATAGAGTTGGGTGAAAATCTTTGAAAGTTGGTTGGGTTTTCTTTTGGGTTTTCCCCATTTCAACAAACAGATGGTCTGTAGCTGGCATGCCTGTTTAGAAGACCACCAATCTTGAGATCAACAGGCAATAAAAGCAGACTTCCTCGCTTACCATTGTAGGAGCTCTTCCTTAATGATTCCATTGACATTTACGGTTCACGATTCATGCATTCCTATTAATCCTCATAAAATGTCAGCATGTTCTCTAATGGGCACTTCTGGAAAACTGCTTCAGCCTGCAATGTCTATGGGCCCTGTGTCATTTCTCAACACTAGGCCATTGGGCTGGATAAAAAGGCTAACCTCACTCCTCTGCATAAGAGCAGATAAGCATGACTAGGTAGAATAGGCTGCATGTCCTGTTGAAACAATTCTGCTACAGTCTCTTGTCTTTACATAGCTCTCCCATGCCTTTCTCTTGGCACTTGTCCATGAAAGGAGGAAAGTAGCATTTCTTGCAAATTGCAAAGTACAAGGGGCAACCCAAATGTTTGTTTTGTTTGTAGACAGCCATCTACAAAACTGTCTATGTAGATAGAGTTTTGTTATTTTTATTATAGTTAAATCAAATGTTTGCGGCAGCAGTTGAGCTCATATTTGCTAATGCCTAAGTTTAAAATAGTTAGGGAAGGTGTATTTTTCTAACTAACTGGGAAAAGAAGCTTTGTATCTTTGTAGTGCCTCATGCCAGATGCAGGACTCATAAAGCAGGTTGTCATTTATTTTACAAGTAAAATTTGACATTCTGCTGCTATTGCATTTACATCACATTTTTCACTAAAAATTGTCTTTAGGATAAGGAACACAGAAACTAACAGTATGGACAGGCATTAGCATGTGCTCATTATTTCACATCTATTCACTGGTGCCCTCCCTTGAGTCATCGGTAAAGTTCATACACTGATTAACATTCTCTGACTGTTTTCATTAAAGTACATAACAAAGATATGATTTACCTTCAGATAAGATAGATCTGTTTATGTGATGCTGATATTAATGTCTTGTAGAAGTTCTTACTATTTGCAAAAGAAGCAGGTATTACATATTTCACTCATATTTCAGAGGAGCTAAGAACAAAAATCTCACCACCCACCTCCAAACATAATTGCTATGACTTTCTTTGCTACAGTTCCTGTAGCTGCTCTAGCTGGTGAATCTGCTATGTGAAAAAGCTGCAAGAGACCAACAGTCCATACTTAATAGTTTGAGGAAAAGGACTTGAGGGTGCTGGTTGATGAAAATCTCAGCATGATCCCAGAAAGCCAGCTCTGTCCTGAGCTGAATCGAAAGAAGCATGACCAGCAGGTTGAGAGGAGTGATTCTCCCCCTCTACTCTGCTCTAGTGAGAGCCTGCCTGGGGTACTATGTCAAGCTCAGGGGCTTCCAAAGTAAGAAGTAATATTGGAGCTGTTGGAACGAGTCCAGAGGAGGGCCACAAATATAATCAGAGGGCTAGAGCACCTCTCCTATGAAGACAGGCTGAGAGAGTTGGGCTTGTTCAGCCCAGAGAAGAGAAGGTTCCAGGGAGAACTTACTGCAGCCTTCCAGTACCTGAAGGGGCCAACAGGAAAGTTGGAGAGGGACAGTTTACAAGGGAAACCTGTAATTTTATTGACATGCCCATGAAAAATTTATACAATAATAGTAACGATGTTCCTCTTTTAAAAAAGTAATTATAGTGTCTTGTCTGTATGTTATAATAAGCATAATGAGAAAAGTTTTTTGAATTTTGCAACCACTAATCATGCTAAAGTCTGGTAGGAATACAAGTCTGTAACAATATATAGGGAAAACAACTGATCCCTTTTTCTTACAAGTGCATCACTGTGGTGCAAAGTTATTGTGCTGTATGGCTTTACCTTGATTTGAGCAGCAAAGAACACATTGCTTTTTTCTTGGTATAAAGAAAAACATAAACAGACCTTTAAATATGTGAACTGAGTCACTAAACATTACTGATCAACGCTTCTTACATTAGGTAAAATTATACTTAAATCTAACAGTCAAAACCTTCCATATTTGCCTACTTGGAAGTTTTTATCCTTTTAGCCGGTAGAAATCCCAGTTTACAAAGATGGTCTGGATGGAAGGTTACTTTGATGGGGATAGGCTTTCAAAAAGGCATTAGGTTTTACACTCCTTATTTATTTATTTATTTTAACATCTGGGTTTGTTGTGGTTTTACCCTAGCCCTTAATTAAGCACAATGCAGGCATTTGTTCACACACACACACACACCTCAAGAGAATAGGGAAAAGAATGGAAAAACTTGTAGGTGGAGATAGACAGTTTAATAGGATAACAAAGGAAGAGAATATGAATAACAATGACAATGGCAACAGCAATAATAATAAATTTAATGTAATTTAATATAGTTAATATAAGTAATATAATGTAATATAATGGAGTATAGTATTAATGATGCACAAATGCTATTGGTCACCACTTGTGGAAAAATAACCTTGATGTTCAGGCTGTTTCAGAGCAGCAGATCTGCCTCCCGCTTTGCTTCCCCAGTTACATACGGAGCATGATGTCATATGGTAGGGAATATCCTTTTGGGCAATTGGGTCAGCTGGCTTGGCTGTGCTCTCCTAGCTTCTTGTGTACCTGGCAGAGTGTGGGAAGCAGAAAAATCTTTGATTGTAGTTGAAATTATAACTACCTAGTGACAACTGAAAAATCAGTGCACTATCAACTCTTGTACTAAATACAAAACACAGAACTATACCATATACTAGAAAGAAAATTATCTCTGTCCCAGACAAAATCTAGATGGGAGGTGATTTGTCTTAGGCATTTGTGATTGCAACTTAAACTCAGTCAATCTATTGAAAAATCTCCATTTTAAGTTAAACTGGAAGCATGCTGTGCTAGCAAAGAGTGGTGAGAATCACTTCCATTATTTTCAGCATCAAAAAGCCCTAATGTGGCCTAGCGTCTCCAGAGAGTGAAACACCTCCTTCTGAAATAATTAAGATTCCTAAGCTTCAATAGATCAGATGAATTGTAATATGGACTTCCCTTTTACCCTCCATTGACTAGAAAACGGAATTTATGGCCAACATACAAATTGAGTGAAATGAATCCCACTGTGAGCCCCTGATGCTGATCTGCAAAAAAGCGGGAAAATATGACTCTCAGTACTACCCTAACAAACATACAACAGAATGCTTACCATTAATGTGTTAAACGTAGTTAACGATTGTAAGAGAAATAATAAAATACAAAAGTCTGTAACATTTCTAAGTTACTTCCACGGCCTGATTTCCTTAGATTCATGCCTTTAAATTTGTATTGCAGTGATTTATGCATGGCTTGAATGGGAGCCTGTGGATATGTTGACCCAAAATGAAAAAAAAAAGATTTTCTGGAGTTATTTCACAGCATCCTTAAGGGATTTTATCTTCTTCCATTAGGACATTTAATTTAATGCAAATTAAATATTTTATGGTATGTAGGTGAATGTACATGTCCGCTGAAGTCCAGCAGGAAATATTTTGGGTGTGACATGAGGTCTGACCTCCTAGGCTAAATTAACAGCAATGAAAGACAACTTTGGAAATTGAGAAAAAAAATGTGGCAGAAAACACCAATTTGGTTATCTGGAATTGCTATTTTAAAGTTAATACCGTGTGAAACTGCATAACTAACTATACAATGTAAGCATTAAATAAATCCACACCCCTTCTCCTTCTTCTCCCCAAACCACATTAAGTTGACTTTAAAGGCAAACCACCGTGGTTTCTCTTCACATATGCAAATATTCAGCTGTGTAAAAAATAAGTGGTATTTCTTGACAGGTATTCCTCAGGGAATTTTGAGCTGCAACGACTGTACAAAATGAGCAAAAATATATTAACTATAGAATACATAATAAAGGGAAAGAGAATGGCTCTCATCAACAAATAACTAGAAGAAAAACTACCAGTGTATCTATCTTTTACATACCTGGCCAATAAATATCTTTTTCAGGATATAATTTTGATTCAAATAATAATATTGAATGAACCATCTGATCTATTTGATTTAATTTTGAGGTGGAACCACGAAAATGTTATGTTAGGACATTTTCATTTAGACATAATATATTTTAAAATGTGTCTGCAGATGTGTTTTTACTTTATGACGTTTCAGGTGTCATAATTGACATAGTTGAGTGAAACCGTCACCTCTTCATTTTTTATATTTTAAATCCCTGTCTGAACCACAATTTCTAGCTTTAGAACCTTAGAAATAGCATTTTGATGGATTTTCAGAGGAAGGTTTAGTTTAAAATGACCATGCTATTGAAAATGTTCCTTGCTTTGTCTTTTCCATCATCAGGCCGCAATTTCCTGTTTGGCTATCTGAAGAAATGGAAGTGTGTGGATGAAGACGGAAATATCATGCAACACAATCAACAGGTATAGTCTGATGTTAGAGAGATATTAACCTTACGGCCAGCTTCCACCAGTTGAAAACTATTCTCTCTTTCTGTAGGATTAGTTTTGGCTGGGTGTGGCTTTTTGAACTGGGTTACCTTGAAAGCAGATGAATGACCTAGAACAGAGAAAGCAGCACCACATTTGCTCATTTAGCAACAGATATTGAATCTGATTAAATGCAGCATTGAACTCTGGTACTGTGATGGCATAAGGAAACAAACTTCTATCCAGCTTCACCCATTCTGGAGCCTTTAATTATATGGAACATCTAGACCTATGAGAGGAAATTTATTTATAAGACAAAAAAGCACAACATGGTCTAGGAAGTTTCAAGATGTGAATTCAGTAATCTGCTATAGTAACAACAGAACGGTATGAATGCTCTTGAGTATCTGCATTGCATTTTTCAAATGCCTATTTTTTAAGAACTAATTCAATCTGACACTTGTGAGCATAATGAATGCTGAGCTGAGATAGTTTTAAGTGCAATGCCAGATAATCCATGTAAGGGAGTTTAAATTGTAGCAAATATTTAAGTAGAATTAAACCAGATGTTAAATAGATGAGAAGTGTTGTGTTCTTCTCTCTTTATTCTGATCCTTTAAAATAAAGATTAAATGAAGAAATAGACAATAGTTGAAACTGATCCCTGATGTTATTAGATATAACTCCACTGAAGTCAATGAATTTGTGCCTGCAATGATTTTGTCTTTGAGTGTAATAATTTTTATTCAGTACACTGTAGTTTTTGTTTGATTTGATTTGTTTTGTTTTAATTTCCTCTTTAGCCATATACTGATTCACTCTACTCTTCATAGGATATCTGCTTGTTCTGGTTGGCAAAGTGTCCCAGTAATGATGATTTTACTCTATCACTTTAGAATGCTGTGGTGGAATATTAATATTAATAAATTACAGGGTGCATACAAGGCATCATAATGAAGAGAGATGGTGTGAGGAAAAGCAGCACATTGTAATGAGCCCTAAGCATAAAAACTATATACTATTGCTGTAATAAGATACAGTATATATGGCTGATTCAAGAAGATATGACCAATTAGTAAGTCGTCATAATAACAGAGCTCACAGAAATGTGAAATCTAGCAAGGCTCTTGGGCCTACTTTGAGACAGAAAGTAATTCTGCAAAGAATAAAATACCATATTGTACTTTCCCTTCTTATATAGCTCAGAAAATATTATTAATCTCCAGCTGGTGAGGAGCATGTATGCATATATATCCATATATAAAAATGCTATACATGTGGTAGTGATGCTAATAAAGATTTTAGTTTTTATTATGACCATCCACATAGTACGCCAATAACCAAATAGAATTTTGACACCTTCAGCTATCAAAATAGATCATTGCAGAAATGCATAATTTCACTTAAATAAGGTGATAATGAAGTTTATTGTCATGCATAGGAAATGAGCAGCAAGCTACTTCAGACAGCAGCCATGCCTGCTCTTTCCATGGGGAATGGGTTATGTGCTTTTTGTGTGACACAATGATAGAGCACTTCGAGGGTCATGGAAAGGGGCAGTGTTAATGAGCAGAAAATTTCAAATTATTAGTTTTCTAAATCAGACATGAAAACTACTGTAAAGAAGCCATAGGGAAAATTACAAGGAAAACTTTTAACTTACTGTGCTTTATATTCTGTTTACCAGGAAACACTATGATTTTCAGGAGCAAAATTAATGCTCTGAGTATCATGACCTCAACTTATTTGGTTTGTTCATTTTTTTAAATAAAACAAAGAACCATCTCACCGCATTGTTTTTTGTTGTTGTTTTTTTTTAATTACTATATTTCATTTGCCACCTGTCTTTGAGCCTCAAGTAGTGAGAACAGTTTTAAAGAATTGGAGAGTTATAAACAAACCTGGTTGAGTGCAGTATACCTAGTTGCTGCAGAAAAGTCCCTATTTTTTTAACACCTTGGAGCATATGCCATGCTTTCTTTCTGCTCTGGCATTTTGAATGAATAATGTGTCTATTAACTAATATAATATTTAGGGCTACAGATGAAATCTTGTCTGCCCATGCTGAAAGCATTGGTACCCAAAAAGGCTTTAGTCTACATCATGTGACATGAATTCGTAGTCCTGTTTCAGAATCCAGTTCTAGGTTACTGCTATCATGAAGAAATGAGATATTATCATAATTACTCTACTTGTAGATACATCTCAATTCTTCTTAGAAATTAAATATCATGCTGATTTTAAGTTAGAATCTGCTTTTGGATGCTATCACAAGCAAGGAATGACTGCCCAATGAGGAAATCTAGAAGAGCTTCTGATTTTATAAATATATTTAGAGAATAAGAAAGTAAGAAATCTAATAAAGACAAAAATATAATTGGGTTCTTCTGCATTTCCAAGGACAGAACTCCCACTGAAGTCATCTGGAGTTTGGCATCTATGTATACTGCCTGAAGAATCAGCAGGACATTTCTTGTGGCTTTTGCACTTCATTGAACTGACATTTCTTCTTCTGTATTCCCTTCTACTTTGTTTCAGGGAGCATTTCAATGGGTAAGGTATAATTTAAAATCATTTATGTGGTTTGAGCTATGTAATATGAAGCAGGAGAAATCAGCCAAAAAGCATTGTGTAAATTTGAGGATCCCCAGGAATAAGATTCCCAGGATGAACTCTTAGGTCCTAGCGTTTCTTTCTGCCTTGGGGGCTTTCTGCCTTGCTTGTATGTCTGGTGAATGCCTAAAAGACTTCCAAAAAGGCAGGAATGCATGAATATGGCAAGAAGACAAAAAAATATCTTGAAACATGGTATGCAGAATGCAAAGGTAATGTTGTACTTGATTGATAATCTGCTTTCATTCCCTGCCTGTTTCTCTAATTTGGAAATAAAATCAATTTATTGAGAAATATTTTCTGTCCCTATATAAAATACTTTTATTGCAGAATAAAAGTATGTCTGCACATGATAAAATTAAATAGCAAACAGTAAATTTTCTGATCTGTTTTTTTTTTTCCCTGTATTTTCTAAGATAGGTTATTTGTAATGTTCTATATGGACCTATTTACAATCTTTTTTGCTGTCATCTGTAAAACAAATAGAAAGCAAGACGTAAAACTTATATGTATCAAGAATAAATAGTGATTTCAAAGTTCCAAAGGTACTCTCAGTGGATGTAAGACTACAAATAACAGCAAAATGCCCAAATAACAAATAGTCTTTTCCCTCAAAGGAGTTTAGCAGCTGCCACTATTACTTTAAAATACCTGGTATCATGGTGTTGCTAATATTTGAAGCTGTTTAAGCTCTAGTTCCAGGCCACAATTCTGACAACAAAATCAGAACTGACTTTATTATTATTACTATTTTATATTCATTGCCTTCTCAAAAGGCGTGTTTTGATTTACTTAGTTTTCTTATCATGCTTATCTTTCAATTGTACTGTCCGTTAGGCACTCTCTGGGGATTTCTTTTTTGGGAGGGGGAGGGGGAGTGAGTTTGTGGAACAATTGGAATCACATTTTTAAAAGTATGAAGCGGTCTTAAAGATATCAAGTTCCCCTATGGCTAGAGGAAAGAGACCCAAATGAGTGCCACTGCCAAGCAGAGGCTGCTGTTTTCACTTACCAGAATCCTGGACATCAGAATTTATAGGACAAAGAGACACGGGAGATGAGGCTTCTCAGTTGCTCATTAATTCTTTCGTTTTAATCATTTCAAACTAATATACCTGGCTGTAATACAAATTCCTCTCCTTGAACAACTGAGTATGTGATTTTTAAGGAAATTTTCCTTTTTCTGATTTGAAAATTTAACCAAAAATAATATCTTGCTAAAATTGCTATCCTAATGCTAGAATTTAAGGTTAAATAAGCTTTCTGAAATGCTAGCTATACTCTTCAGTGTCTGCAGAAACCGAAGCATCAACACACCTCTCCTTTGATAGATGTGTTAAGGAATTAAGTCACATGAAAGAGTGAACTCATGCTGGAACTGTAGAGTCAGGTCTACGCTAGATGGCACTTGAGGATCCATTTATTTAGAATATGTCGAACTGCAGTAGCTGGAGTTCTGGTTCATAACATATTTTGTGTCTCTCTGACATGAGTCATTAGTAACTCTAAAATGAGATTTAATAATTCTCACACAAGTAGTAAAATAGCAGGAAATAAATATTCCATATTGTAACAGATATAAAAAACATTTTGACATCCTACATATACATCTAGAGTAGCTCTGTGGCATCCTTATGGAAGTCCTTTGCTATGTTACATAAAAATATTGTTAAATAGCATTCATAATTGCCCTCAGGCAATTCTCACACACTTCCCAGTTTACCCTCATATCACCTCTTGTTAGCTGGAGGTGATTTAAACAAACGGCCTTGGAGTGTGTGCACACAGCTCAGCTGGGGCAGTGATAATGTCTATCAGGATGAAAGCTTGGCTTACAGTAGTGTCATCTTGGAAGTATACCCTTAAACAAGAAAGGTTGCTTTGCTGGCATTGGAAAGTATCTGAATTTAAAATGCTCTCAGTTTTTTGTTTGTTTGTTTGGTTTGGTTTTGTTTTGTTATGTTTTGTTTTCTTTTGTTATGTTTTGTTTTGTTTTCTTTTGTTGGGAAGGCACATATGCTTTCTTTCTAGTATTTCTATCGCTATATTTTCTGTTGTAGTACTGCCCACAGTGCGGCAGCTGCTTATACTGGAGTGAAAGGACCGTGTGTTTCCTCCAGATTCCCTCTTCAATACTGAACGATGTCCTTTGAACACACGAGCGCACAGGTGCTCAGCGCTCTTTAAAATTCTAACCCATTTAACTGCTAACACATAGTGAAAGATAATGCTGTACATGCAATTCCTGAGTCTGCTGAGGGAAAATGTGATGAAGGATGAATCAGAAAGCAGTGTTTTTTGTCCTGTGAAGGTGCTGTGGAGAAGGCTGGTGTCCTGCAGCAGGGATGCTGTGGTACAACAAACCCTCCTCTTCCTCTGGATGTGGTGACTGTGGTGGGGTTTTTTATAGGGTTTTTTTACCTCTTCCATGTTTTCACCAAACACATGATATCTCATATGCATGGGATATGTATCCTTTGTAACATGCTATGCCAGGGTAGGATAGAGTTTATGGACCTCTCCAGACTGTACTCTTTTAAAGGACCAAAAATTGACTGTTAGCAGTTTGTGTTACCCTGTGCCTGTCCTCTGGAGGTCCCTGCCGTACTTTCTGCCTGTGCTCTGTGGGGTACCTGCCACAAGGGCTGCCTGAAAGCACATTCAAATTAAAACAGACCTGCCCCCTGCTTTTCTTCATCATAAGCCCACTGTGTGTCTCCTTGCACTTTAATCATCTACATGTTTAATGGCAGAACAGATTCATTTTCTACAGAAGTGCTGAGCACAATCCCACAGGAAGTTAATGACAGTGTTAAGCACTTAGTGATTCCAAAATATCACATCCCACATATGATGAGCAGTTGTGCAAAAGCAGTTATGCTTAGTAAGAGGAATAAGCACCCTTCAAGGTGAAGAACTGCACTTTGTAGATGACTCTTAAAACAAAATCTCTAATGGTGAGTTAGATCAAGCTTTTCATGGAGCATTAAATCTCCTTTATTAATAAAGAAATCAATTATCACACTCCAGCAATTTACCATTAACATTCGTTCTGCATCGCTTAAAATGTTGAACAGTCATAATCGTAAGCAAAGAATAGAAACAAAGAAAAGCTGTCCCCTAATTCCCCAAATAGTGTTTTAATTAAATTCCCACAAAAGGAGAGTGTTCACATTACAAAAAAAAGGTAATATAAATCTCAGGGTCTTTAGCTGTTCCCTTAGCTATTAGCATTTTTACTAGTTATTGTTGACATAACTTCAATTTGTCAGGCACATGTTTTTAAAATGCACCATTTATCCCAGTCTAGACAAGCGTTTAGTCAGTATAATAGTCTCCCAAGATGTGCCCCACAGCCTCTGCCAGGGTGGAAGTAATCTGCATGCTGTGCCTTAATCTACAGACCACACTTCAGTATTCCTGAAGATGAGCGTGTTAATATAGTGTTCTTCAGAAACAATACACATCTCACTGAGACATCACAGCATGCTATCAAATTGGGAAAGGGGCAAGCTTCTTAGGAGGCAGTGAGAGAAAAGGGCACAGTGTGGATGTGTGCTGGTGCACTTTCTATGTCAGTCCCAGGCATGAATGAATGTTTAGAAATGAATACATGAGAGGTTTAAGATATTAATTCTTTAAAGCATGCATTATTTATCAATTTTGGAAGGCAAAGTGCTGCTATATTGCCCATTAATTAATTGCAGAGAACCGTAAAATCCCTTTAGATTTTTATACCGGACAAAGCAAAATTAAAGTTTGCCAATAAGAAAACTTTGCTGATGTTCAGGCTAAGTGTGCACTGACAGTTTCATGTCATTTCTCTTTCAAACACTGCTTTGTGCTGCCTTGACAATTCCTTGTCCTTCTTTGTATTCACATCTTCTTTATGTCAAACACTTACGAAGGCTTATGCAATGCTAAATTTTCTGTGCATGGTCTGATTAGACTAAGGTTGTACAAAGCTGTCACTTTCTTAAGCATTTTACTGAAACGAAGTTTTCATCAATGACATTTTCTTGGTTTGCTTTAAATAAATAATGACAGGACTGTCTCTAGCTGGCCTGTTGCTCAGGGTTAGCAGATGCTCTTTGTTGTACAGCTCGTTTTCCCAGAGGAAGGGATGGCAGGAGGTTTGGGCGTAGTCTGGGTGCAGTTTGCTTTCTTTAGTTTCAGTCACATGGACTGGTTCTAGAACAAAGTCACAAACATGTTTCAACGCTCTTACCCTCTCTTCCAAGGCATGTTCCCAGAAAATAAAGTGACCTCAAACTATGGGTATATAGGTTAAACCAGAGTAAATCTCCCTTCAGTCTGACACAGCTTTCCACTTCCAGTAGAACAACCAAAGCAAGTAACAACTTCCAGTACGTGTTGCAAGAATGAATTTTGCTTGTAATTCAGGGAGAGAAGCCTTAGAAACACCAGTAGGAGACACCTGTTGTAATTGGCATATTTAGAAAAAAAACCCCTCCAAATTTTGGATGGTTTCAGTGGGAAATTATGCAAAACACCCTGGAGCATTCAGTCTTGCTGTTAACAGGAACAATTCTGTAGAAAACAATGAGTAAAACCAGCACAAGTTTTGACTCAGTGTTTTGAACTTTGAGCTTCAACTTCAGTATTGTGTTCCACTCAGTAATATGCAAGGCCTTAATTACTGCATAAGTCTTTGGTCCCAAAAGGGATTTGAAACTATTTATGTCAGTGCAAACAATCTAAGAAACAAAAAGATTGTTACAGAACCTGAATTAACACAAATATGCTCTTAAGAGTCTTGCTGTTTTTGACAGATGTGGCACATTGCTGAATTACATAATAATATGGGAGTTCTAAATAGCTCCACTCTTCCTGCGCCAGAGGATTTACTGCAATAAAGCTGTGTACTCAGAGTAATATGATAATTAATGTGTTGTGGATTGTTGTACAGGACAGCTATGGTTCTGTGCTATATTTTGTGTTTTAGTTCTCCCAAATTATATGTATGATTCATGTACATATATTAAAGAAGAGTGGAAGGAGGCTGAGTAAAAGCACTCAAGCTTCTTTGTCTTGCGATGGCAGCATGAGGTGCCTAAGGTGGGAGCATAGCCCCTGTAATTTTCTCACACAGTAGGTACCGAGAGAGAGAAAGAGGTTTCTGCCAAGGGTGATTCAGAGGTTAAGTGAACAGAGCTGCTGTTCAGACGTGACTCTTTCTCTTCCATATCAGTCTGCTCCTGATTTAAAAGGCTAGGTATGATGGCTACTTTCCGGGAGAGTGAGGCTAGGCCTTACAAGAGGTGATGGTTTTTTGTTCCATCTGGTTTTGGTTTTGATAGTTCCCTAAGGCAAACTTTCCTTTGTTATCTACCATATAGGAGGTATCACAACATTAACATTTACTTGCCCATTATACAGTGGGCAGAAATTTTCAACACTAGGAAGAAGCTCTGGGAATTCATTTAATTTCTATACCAATCCTATTTGCATTAAGCATGTCAGGTATTGTGACTCCTATTATCATCCCCTGCTCCCATAGATTATGTATAATGGGACAAGGAAACATAAAGGTGACAATCACCAACATTTACTCAGTTTGTGTCCACTGTGCTCATCCCCATCACTGTCAAATGGACCTTCTGTGTAACAATTGGATTGTTTTAAATATCTGTATTTATCCTTACATTTTTTCTTATTTATCTTATTTATACTTCTAGTTTATTCTTAGATTGGAAAATAATTTTTTTAAGTGAAAACAAAAAGCAACAACTGTAAGGTGCTCTTTTTAAAGATCTATGTATGCTGGAAATTAATGCCACTTTTTCTCTGGGAGTTTATTCTGAAAAGGAGTAAACTTGCTTTTGAATTGATGTTCATGCATCAGTTTCTATTAACACAAAATATTTCTGAATTTATGAATGGAAAGTATTATGAAAACAAATGGAATCCTGAATCCTTTCATGTTATTCTCTCAGAAAGGAGACTTTTGATATCTACGTAATACTAAGTTGTCTTCTACCATCAGACTTAAACATTTAGTGATAAACATATGAGAGGTGATACAGTTATAATGCGATTGCAAGTAAATCACTAGTGGGCTTTGTGTAATATTTCACATAAACAAGATCTAAGCAAGCATCTCAGCATTACTAGACTGTCACAATCAATTTTATCACAATGAAATCTGTCTCAGGTGCAATGGAAAAGTGCTGCTTGATTATGGACATTGAGGTCTGTATTTACCTTGGCCAATAGTTGAATTTAGAGCCTCTTTTCATTCCAGGGGACAGTAATTCTTGATTATTTTTTATATATTTTTCTCCTCAACTGCAGCATAAATAGGTGAAGCCAAAACACAGTATAGAGACCAGCATGTCCTAGGGCACTGGATATGTACATGTAAACAAAACCCAAGGATATCAAAGATTTCATTTTTATAGGGTTAGGTCAAGATAAACCATTAAAGTCTGAGGAAGATGCAGTTGAATGGACCTCAGAAATCCCTTAAACTCTCCAGCTCCAAGTTGCTATTCTTTCTGGAAAACTGACAGTTAATCCAACAAGACTGAGAAAACACCAGCCTCTACCAGCCTTTCTTTGGTGTATAGAATTCAGCAGCTAATAGTTGTTTCTTTCAGTCTGGGTTGCCAAGTTGCCTTACTGAGGAATAACAGTTCCTCTATGAATTCTGTGGCTTTGTTTCATTTCAAATTTGCTTTGCTATGTCTTTTAGGATGAAAAAGAGTCAAATGCTTGGTGAAATTAAGGGATGGAGGGTTGTTTTCTGGTGATAGTTTTTTTGTTGTTTTTCTTCTAAATGAAGGCTTTAATCCTAGAGGAGTGTGTTGAGGGATTTGGTTTATTGGCAGATATTTTTAAGGACTATAAATCATGGACTGGGAAAGTCTAATAATCTTGGGAAAGCAGAAAGAAATAAATGTTTTGAAAGAAAGCCTTACTATTGCCTCTGTACAAGGTCAACAATAAAAGAAAATGGTCAGTAGATATTCCCTTGTATCTTGGGTGCTATTTCAGGAGCACACTAATATCACTAATGTGATACTGTTTTCCAGTGGTTGTTATGGGGAAAATTTCTGTGAAAAATCCTAACAAAAAGTTTGCACTTCTTCACTGGAAGTGCAAGCCCAGAATCCTAAAACTCACAGACACCATAATACGTCAACAATTAACTCTCAGTTCTCCAGGAATGATCCCTAGTTTTTAAATGTGGCTATTCTGGGGTTTTTTTACAAGTTCAAAAAGGTATATTGAGCAACAATCTTGAGATTTCTGGAGGTAGTTGTAAGGTTTTGTCAAAAAGATCTTGTCAAAAAACCCCTTGAAATTATCGTGCCAAAGAAACTAGAAGATATCCCTCTGGTTTTCACTTTGATGCTTCCTTATCTGTTTGTCTGTTTTCTGAAGTATTGATGATTTGTGTTCTTGCAGTTGTAACGTAGGAAGGTGCTGTTCTTTAAGCAGAACTTGTGGTTCCTTATTTTCTCTTGCTTTCATCTGTGAGCTTGTTTGTCATTTTCTCCTTCAATGTATGAAGCTAATGTGGGGGAGAAGACCAGACTTAAATCACCCAGTTTTCTAAGAATAACAGGAAATTAGCAATGCAGCTTAGAAGTTTGACCCAGTAACTTTACAATGTATTGACAAATATCAGTCAAATTTGAGAGTGTTAGACAAACTAAGAAACTAAACTATGCCATTAGTCTGATTTCCTTGAGAATGAAAAATCCACCAGGAGATATAGATCATTTAAAACAATGTAACTGTGTTCAGAAAAAAGAGAAAGGAGAGGAAGAAATTATATAATGTTTTATTATATCTCTCACTCCAGGGCCTGAGTTAGGTCTATCAAGATCAATTTATAAAGCCATTTTACCCTTCTCTTTTTGATTGAAATGTCTCCTGAATTCCTTCTTGGGATGAGTGACAGTTTTTTTATAATATAAAATTTACAGAGATTGCAAAGTTATACTTAACTGATTTCCAGTTGACATAAAGTGTTTCATGCCATGAACCTAACTTGATTTTTAGGAATTCCAATAAGATGATCAGGTTAATGAGTGATATTTTCCAGCCATGCTTGAAGAGACAGGTGACAGGGGTATAATATAGGGTTCATCAGTCTTTTTGATCTTCAGAAATCAACTGTGGCTCCTGTGGGTCCTGGTCTGAGGGTGGGGAAAGGATAACTTCTTTAATAATTTGCTCAGTATGGGATCAAAGGATAAGGCTTTTATCTTTCCTCCTGTGCTCCTCTCAAGCAGACCTTAAGAGTACTCTAAACAGGTACAGAAGTTAGGAGATAGCTTTTAGCTCATAACAGCCTGCTAAAATGTCAGCTTCCCCTGCTCTCCATCTGTAAGAAAATGGCTTATGAGTTCTGAACAAAATTAATCAAAATTTCATAATTATATTTAATTATGTCTTTGAATATGTGTATATTCTATTAGCAAAGCTCTGCTGCTGCACTCCATTTAGCATACTATAGAGTACATTCTCACACCCCTCATCACAGACCACACACACACACACACACAAGTATTTCTGGGGTTGTTTTGCCAGTTTTATAAAACCAAGTTTCTAACTTTAGACTCTTCAGTGTGTATTTTTTTTTTTCTCAGCAGAATTATTAACTTCCAAGGAAAAGTATTAAGTAAGTGGTTATTTACAATAAAAAGAACCTTATATCAGGTAATCAAAATAAGGTTTTATCAGAAAAAATGATCAAGGTTAATAATGAAAAAGCAATAGTAGTAATAGCAGTAATAGCAGATAGGTATTCTGGCTGATCAGAGGAAATTACATGTGACTAACGGAAAAGGTCTAAGCACTGGCATAGCATATGAAAAAAAAAAAAAGCAATGACAATGTGGAAAGGAATAGAATAAAGACTTGACATTGCAACAGTTCTTCCAGCTTCATCTTTAACAAAGAAGGTCCTATCTAAGGCCCACTGGGCCTTTAAAATTCAAAAGGTGTTAAAAAAATATTGTTTTTATGGCCATGAATCACTAAGCCTTGCCTTTTAACTGTATTTTACATCAGGAAAAGTCTTCACCAGGCTATAGTAACAATTTGCAATAGTAATAAAGTAATTTAAAGTGGATATTTTGCTAAAAGAGGTTGATGGCTACCAGCTGCTATACTTTGACTGTGAAGACAATCACAGCTCTTATCAAACCTTAGCTATGCCAAGCAGTTCCTTGCAGGCTGAAAAAAATAATGAAGCCTCTTCATGCCGTAAAAGCATCTGGTGGTGGGAGTGGGAGATGGAACTTTCCCTCAGGAACTATGGCTACAGGACAATATGATACAGGACAATTTGACTATGTCTCAGATTGCTAGTGAGGGATTATTTTGTCATCTGGAAATAGTGTATATGCATGCACTGTGTCCTGTTTTTTGGCTGGGAAGAGTTAATTTTCACAAGATGCTGAGAGTGGACACAGTCAGGATAGCTGACCTAAAGTAGTCGGAGGGTTATTTGATACCATATGACATCATACTCAGTATATAAAGTTGGGAGCTGACTATACAGGAGCTATCACTGCTCAAGTCGGACTGGGCATTCCAGGTGGTGAGCACATTGTATTGTGTATCACCTGCTTTGTTTATTATTTCATTAGTATTATTCTTTTGATGTTATTTTCCTCTTCCTTTGTTGTCCTATTAAACTGTCCTTATCCCAACCCATGAGTTTTAGCTTTTTCTTCTGATTCTCCTCCCCATTGGAGGAGGGAAAATGAAGAGCAAGTGGGCAGCTGTTTAGTGCTTACTTGCTGGCCGAGGCTCAACAATGACACACTGGACATAGAAATCTAGGAATGAATGATAAAGGTGCAGAGAGACAGGACTTTGTGGTAGATGGTAGCAGATGTGGAGAATTCCGAGCTGTAGAGCTGCTTGCCTCTGTTCATGCTGTGCTTAGGGAAGTAGTCTTTTGTATATTTTTTTAAGTAGACAAACTTACATGAAACTATGTGTTTGACTGATGTCTGCAATTTTCTCATTCCAACTGAAATAACCTTTCTAGGCCCCAAATTACAACTAAAGGACTTAGGTCAGAGGAGCAATAGCATTGTGTTATCCCTATATTTGCATTTCATATAATGTACCAGTACTGATACAACTGGGCTTTATTTCTTTCAGCATGAAATTATATGAGCCTAAATAAACATCTTCTTGTTGAGACTACCAATGAAAACTTATGGTAATGAAGCTGCAAAAGTATGCTAAAGAATTTCTTGTTTAGGAATTAAATCCTCTCTCTGCCTACCTCTCCAGGATGAAAGATAATCAAAAGTGCTAGGGATTTGACCTGCTGCTTCTCTTACTTTTTCAACTTTGAAATGTGTGCTTGTCAAGTGAATTGAAGAAGTGAACACATTTTGTAAGCTGTCATTCTGTATAGAGATTTACAGCTTTCCATTTCTATTTAGAATTAAAGAATGATGGTGTAGCCCTTTCCTGAAAAGTCCAATAAAACCTAAGTGATGCACACAGTATATAATGAGAACTAAATGGAACTTTCAAAATCACGGGTAGCTATGCATCTCTGTCAAGCTGTCATTTATCACACAATCAAACCTCAAACAGAAGGCAAGCCACAAAATGGCCTTACAAAAATACATTGTTGAAGTCTTGCTGAAGAGTTTTCAGAAGGACATTATTAGAAATGCTTTATTTCATTAGTTATTGAAACTGCATAATTACTATCTAGTATGCAAGTATTTTTTGACAAGTATCAAAAGTCACAGCTTCTACTATATGTATAAATTCTGATTAATTGACACTTTCCTATTTAAATTATATATCCCAGTGGTTATAATCTTTTAATACATATAATTCAACATCAGTAATTAAAAGAGTTTTTTCAGAGTGCTTTTAATGTATCTCCTCTTAGACAGCAGTAAATATTGGCTTTATGTAACCATATTGGCTGAAAAATACTTCTGCAAATAGAATCATAGAATGCTTTGGGTTGGAAGGGACCCCAAAGTTCATGTAGTTCCAACCACCCTGCCTGGGCAGGGACACCCTCTGTTAGACCAGGTTGCCCAAAGCCCCATCCAACCTGGCCTTAAACGCCTCCAGGGATGAGCCTCTCTGGGCATCCCGTGCCAGGGTCTCACCTCTCTCATAGTAAAGAATTTCTTCCTGACGTCTAACCTAAACCTACCCTCTTTCAGCTTGAAGCCATTGCCCCTCATACTATCACTACACTCCCTGATAAACAGTCCCTCTCCCACTTTTCTGTAGGACCTCTTTAAGTATTGATATACTACAATTAGGTCACCCCAGAGCCTTCTCCAGAGTGAAAAAGCCCAACTCTCTCAGCCTGTCTTCACAGGAGAGGTACTCCAGCTCCTTGATCATATTTGTGGCCCTCCTCTGGACTCACTCCAACAGTTCTACATCTTTCCTGTACTGGGGACCCCAAAACTGGATGCAGGACCCGTAGCGGGGTCTCATGAGAGCAGAAGAGAGGGGCAGAATCACCTCCCTTGATCTGCTGGCCACACTGTTTTTGATGCAGCCCAGGACACGGTTTGGCAGGCACAATTTGCCCTTAGTGAAGCCAATGAATGAAAGCAGAACAGGATGATACTTCTTTCAATCTGCTTTCTACCCTTTTTCTAATGCAGTTCAGTATGAGGTTTGGTTTATGGAGTAAGAATGCATTGTTTATTGCCTTATGTTCAACATCATGTCCACAGTGGTGTCAGTGGGCTGTTCTCCTCAGCCTGCACTGATATGAGGGGTTATCCCACCCCAGCTGCAGAAGTGGGAACACCTCCTTTTTGAACCCCATGAGGTTCCCGTTGACCCAATCCCTGTGTTTGTCCATGTCATTCTGAGAGGAACTGCAGACATGTGCTAACAACTATTTCCCCTCATTTACTATACCCTCTCTAAAATTTTCGCTGTGTCTTATTATCCAAATCACTAATGAAAATACTGAAGAGCACAAGAATCTGTATTGGTCTCTGTGGCACCCTGTTCATTGCTAGCCACCACTAACTGATTGTTATTGGCTCTATATGGGCTAACAGTGCAGTGAATATTCAAAACTCTCTGGTTATTTTAAGCTTCAGATATTTTTAAACCTTCTTAAAGGACACCAGTAGAAGAACCCCAGGAGCCACCAAACCATTTGGGGATTTATTTCTTTTTAGGTTGAAGAACTTAGCCACATTTCTGTGTATTTTAACTTATTTATTAGGAAAGAGATTATTTTCTTTTTCCTCAAAGAAAACTTATACCAAATAATAATACCTTTAAGGCTGACAAAATATTCAAGAGACTGCAAGAAAAATACTAAGAGTTTTAAAACTGCAAATAAAGCAATTTTTTTTTGTTGTTTTTCATTTCCTCTTTCAGTGCTGCTGTTTCCATTGCTGCCCAAAATTATTTCTGCCTGCAGTTTAACTGATTCAGTCATCCTTCCTTATGATTTGTCATACATCTTAAAGTAGCCTATATTGCAGGTACAGAATTGTTTCAACAGAATTAGAGCCCACACAAATCGATCAATGTTGATGACATTGATAGTGGCAATCAAGTGCACCCTCAGCAAATTTGCTGATGACACCAAGCTTTGTGGTGTGGTTCACTCATTGGAGGGAAGGGATGAGAGGTGGCATACATGAAGTTCAGAAAGATTAAGTGCAAGGTCCTGCATGCAGGTCAGCAGAGTCCCAAGCACAACTATATGCTGGGAGGAAAACAGATTGAGACCAGCCCTGAGGAGAAAGACTTGGAAGTGTTGGTGGATGAGAAGCTCAACATGGGACAGTAATGTGTACATATAGCCTAGAAGGCTATATCCTGGGCTGCAGCAAAAGAAGCATGGCCAGCAGATGGAAGAGGTGATAGGTGATTCTTCCCCTCTACTCTGCTCTGGTGAGATGCCATAAGGAGCATTGTGTCCATCTCTGGAGTCCCTGGTACAAGATATGAAGCTGTTGGAGCAAGTCACAAGGGCCACAAAGTTGATCAGCAGACTGGAGCACCTCTCCTATGAAGATAAATTGGGAGAGCTTGTTCAACCTGGAGAAGAGAAAGCTCTGAGGATAACTTATTGCAGCCTTCCAGTACGTGAAGAGGCCAACAGGAAAGCTAGAAAGGGCCTATTTATCAGGGAGTGTAGGGATAGGACAAGTGGTAATGGGTTTAACCTGAAAGAGATTTAGATTAGATATTAGGAAGATATTCTTTTCTATGAGGGTGGTGAGGCACTGGCTCAGGTTGCCCTGAGAATCTGTGGCCGCCCACTCCCTGGCACTGTTCAAGGCCAGGATGGTTGGGACTTGGACAACCTGGTCTAGTGGAGGGTGTCCCTGCCCACAATCTTCAATATTCCTTCCAACTCAAACCACTCCATGATCCAACAATCCCATGATATGGTCAGTTTTTTCTTTGTCATTCTAAAATGTACTCCTATATTTATTATTAATTAGCCTTTTATATAAATAATGTGCATGGATCTTCCCTTGAATGTAAAATCTGAATGTTGAAAGGTAAGTACAAACTGCTTAAACACAGTAGCACATAGTAAAATGCATCATGAACAGATCTTCAGTGATTTCTATTGTGGGGACTGTACAATGAGTAGTTTCTTTAAAGCAGTCTGAAAAACAGGACTAAAAACTTAGGTTTTCATCCTTCATTCAAAGTTATTTGCCTTCTGCCACTCCAAATGCTGCCAAATTCCAGATCTTGAAATCTGATTTGACTTCCTTGGAGAAGCTGCATTAAGCTCACAATGGAGGAGAGTTGGATAAGTGGTGACTCAGAGGAGTCAAACTGCTCAGTGATATCTCTGGGCAGTTCTGTTCTCTCTTGCTTGGACCCCTGCTTGAGAAAGAATATAGAAATGTTGTATGCAAGTGTGACTTTCTGTAAAAACAAACCTGTGGAGTACTCATTAGCATCTTCTGCCCATCTATATCTCCATTCTGCAATTTTTACCACTGGGGCCCTAAATAAGTTAACCACCTGTGTAAAGTTATAGCTTAGTCCTCAAATTTACATCACAGGGAAAATATGTTACCTATACATCTGAAAATGGCAGTAAAATCTGAATAAAGTTAACACTGGCTCAGATCTTCTTTCACTGAATAAAATTACGTCCCTGGAAGCAGGAACAACCACTGCAATTCAGCAAGGCCTTTAGCATGATCTATGCTGCCTAAGATCACTTTGCTATTGGCAAAGGTGTTAACGAGAATGATCTTTCAAGATCACTGCCATCTGGCATCTTTGAAGGCAAAGATCCAGAGGGTTCTGCATGTTTTGAAACAACAGCATGACTTCCATATATAGCCAACTTCAGCTGTTACTTGCTTACCTTTAAGAATGATAGACTGATGTTAAAGTCATAAAGATAGCATGTTGGCTACAGACTAAAATAATGGAGAAACAAAGCAAAGGAGCATTTTTGTAACGGTCACAATCTCTTTGGCTCCCTCTCTCATTTAATCCTGATAGGAAAGAATAAGCTTTGAGAAGGAAGTTCATACATCTTTTCCTTTTTCTATTGTTTTTATAGACTGCAGAATCGTCTGACTGGCTAACAGTCGGCTCAGCTCTTGGCAAAGTGATATAATCTTTCTAAAGAAAACACTGGCAGTGTACCAACTCCAAACATTTCTATGTTCAGTTCAAAGGTAGGAAACACAAGCCGGGACAGATAAAACTGTGTTCAATTTCTTCACTTATTCAGAAGAAAATGTAAGGAACCTGATTCTTTCTGCTGCTTCCAAGTCAGATCTAAATCTGCAGGTAGACCCACTTTCATATCAGAAACTGAAGCAGATGTTAGCCTTGTGCAATTTTTTATTTGTTGTGCATTGCTGACTTTTCAGTCTTGGTGCTTGTCATTGATAACCAATGTGTTGGCCTGAGGCAGCACAAACATTATACTCATGGCACTGGCAGATGCTTTCTTCCCAGGAAGGTGAGAAATCCAGTTGCCAGGTGATGTTGTGCGTTCTCTTAACTGTATCTTACACTTTTTATGCCAGAATGACTTTTACCTACATTTTAGTGCCTGCACTATATTGAAGGAATTGCATGGGGCATTTTTTGAATGATTGTTTCCAGGTCTCTGTTTTTCCCAATGTATTTCTCTGCCCTGTGGAGACCTTCATGGTCTATAATGGTAAACACCCTATCTCTAGGTTAATTATAGCCCAAAAAGCGTTATGTCAGAGCAGGCAGAGAAGAATAGAGAAGGAAAGCAATTCATCACACAGGGGACACAAGCAATTAGTTGAAGGATGAGATTTTGCATAAATATAACTAGTGAAGAAAAAGAAAAGGTTTGTGGAATATGCAGTAGCACACAGTATAAGGACAAGTTAGCAGAATAAAAACAAACAGGTAATTGAAGGCCAAATAAAGAATAGTGTATGGATGATTGCTCTAGCTTGAAATAGCTTTCTCAGCTTTATTCAAGAAGCACACCACAACCAAGCAAAACCAAATTATAATTTAACTAAGAACATATTACCCATAGAAGGTTGTACATAAGATGTAGCAGAGCAAGGAAAATGCGCAGCCTGAAGTTTCAGGTGCTGTGGAAAGCAAAGGAGCCATCCTTTTCAGCTAAAAATGAGTAAATTCATGAACCACTGGCACTAAACTAGGACAAATAATTCACATGACAGACACTGAGGCAGAATAAAAGCATTCAGAACAGCCAATGTGCTGTGGTAGCTTGCCAGCAGAACTCAGGCAGTATTCATCTGAAGGACTGTGACACCCTCTAGCCACATTATACCTAGAGAAGGATGTAGCACTTCAGCAACCACACCACCCTTCCTGAAGTGGTCAGAGTACTGAAGAAAGAAAGAAAGAATGGAAAAAAAAAAAAAAAAAAAGGAAAAGGAAAGAAAGTAATGAAGCGAATGAAGCAAACTGGTAAGACAAGAGTGTTATTCAAGTTACAGGCAACATGTTGGATGAACAGCAAGGTAGGCTTTTAGAAACCAGCACAGCTATGTTTTCTTAAATCTAGGGAACCTGCATGTTAGGAAGTGTCCATTGCCAAGTATTTACAATACAAAAATATTAATATAAGGAAAGCAATTACCTGATAGGGGCTTTTGAGATTATCTATTTACAAATGCTGAGAATACAGTTTGCAGTCTATTAAAATAACTGATCTCAAAATGTGTCAGAAGACTCACAAATATGTTGTAAATCAATATTCAACAGATGTTTCAAAAATAAAATGTGTATAGCATTACCCTGGAGTGTTGCTACTAGAAGAGTTAGTGACGAAATATCCCTTACCATATGGAAATATTACAATGTAAATGAAGGATTATTCATACATTATAGTGCTGTGAAATGGGCCTTGGGCCCTTCCTCCTTCAGAGTCTGCTTGACAGCTTCTGTATGAGGCTCAGTATTGTCAGTGGAAAAAAGATAAGTGCAAATTAGAAAGCTCTAGCTATGTTGTTTCCTTGAAAAGGGGTTTAAAACAAATCTATTCATAAATGAAACATGCCCTTGAGGGGATTTTCAGAATACTCCACTAGAGAGTTTGATGACCACTTTCCACCCTGCCCCAAGGTGAAAAAGTATGCAGAGGCCAAAACCCACTGCGCATGGCAAGACAGCAAGCTGCCAGAAGGTAAATGGGCATGTACTAGCACCTCCAAGATCTCCTCTAGAAATAAATCATATTCTTAAGGATAGATTTATGGAGTAAGTCCTCATTCAGAAAACTTTGTAATGTGCTGGGTTACCAACTTAACACCCTTGTGTACCTCTGAGTGATGGAAGTTTGTGAAATAAAATATTCTGGTGAACAACATTCTGTTGAACACTAGCCATGGGTCAATTGATGAGGTATTAAAAAAACCCAACCAAAAACCAGAGAAGAGATCTGAACAAGCCACTTGCAGTGTATATAAAGCAAGAAAGGTAAATAGTCTAAGCTAAAGAGGAAATAAAGCCTTAATAATGTAGTCATCTCCAAAATGTATTCTGCAACAGTTGCCAGCTGTAAGAATGGGAAATTTCTCCCATGATTGGTAGGGTTTGACAAGACTTTTCTTCCAGAAGTGACAGGCCGTTTTTCCAGTTTTGCCACCTCATATTAAATAAATAATTCCTACTCTGCCTTGCACACAAATTAATATACATACCAGTTATACATATCTCTTTTTAATGATTATAAATTGTCAGGGAATCTGTGAGGTTAAGGATAGAAAAGACATAGTGGGTGGCACAGACCCTTCCTTTACCAATGCAGAATTATCTTTCAAAGTGCATGTGCAGAACTTTGTCTAGTTTTATACCAAATGTTATGTCACACAAACCAGTGATTTATTTGGCACTGGTTTCAGCAGCGTTTTCTTAAAGGTTAGGTTATCTCTTTTTCTGTCAGCTTCCAGCTGAGAGAAAAAGGACAGAAGAGGCAGATTAATATTGAGGGGAAAGAGTATCTAGGAATTATACAGGAGTTTGGGAGAGCAGAAGCAGCATGGATAAAGGTGAGCCTGTAAAGGGAAAAGGAGAAGCTCAGGTTATTGCTGGGTAACAGTATATATAATTTTTTTGAAAATAAAACAAGCAGTCAGGCTTTATTATTTCCTCTCCTACAGATGATTCAGTGCAACAGCTATTTGTAAACACACATCCACTGCCTCATACTGTGCACCTCCACCTATGTCATGACTGACTGTTTTTAAGATTTTTTTTTCTTTCTATGGCAAACTGCTACTTTTTTTTTAAAAAAATATTTTTAAGTGGAAAAATTGCCAAATAGTAGACAAAGCTTTGTAATCTAGGGATGGTCACTTGCTGGTATACCATGATTTCTGTATTCTGCTCATATTTATTCCTGTAATTTTCTTTAAGAAAGTTATCATTATTAGATATTACATATATGTATTAGATATTCTAAGATCTATTCTAAATTGCAAACAGATTCAGCATTGTTAAAGTCACAGGAACTTTATAAAGTATTTCAGAGGAAGTTCCTACATGATACTTCTACAGTGGCAGAGAAATAAATCCTGAATATGTAATAACATGACTCCAGCAGAGTTAAAGTAGATGTGATGGTTTTCTCTAGCTGATGGATCTGACCAAGAAGATGTCTTCAGAGCATATCTCTCATATAGAAGATCCAAAACTATTTCAGCAAGGGTTTAAACATTTATTCTGTGGGAAAAAAAAAAAAAAAAAAAGCTACTGTGGTGCAGGTTTGCTAAAAATAAATAAAACATTAATAGAAAAAAAATACTTGAGGAAAGACAAGGGAGATTACAGAAGATTTCTAAACTAAAAATGTTCTTGATGCACATTATCATGGTTTGGGGTTTGCTGCTACTTGTAATAGTTCTAAATTGGAAATAAATAGGAGTTCATCAAAGGTGAAATACCTTTTTGTGTTTCTTTGTTTCATTCTGAAGTTAAGAATACAAAGCCATGCTCAACTAGCAATTACTTTCCCTGTTCAGAGCTGTGAAAATACATTCTTGAGAGAACCTGTCCTCCCACACTTTTATTATTTTTCTCTTTCTTCATGACCCTAATTGCTGGCACACTTCAAAGCTTTATGCTAGTCATAAAAGAAATGCAGGAGCTCAGGTCACCAAAATCTGTTTATGCATGGATAAAGCAGGTGAAATTTAATATATTTTTCTAGCAGAAAGTTCCTGCTTGTAACAATTTATTATGTTTTAATTTCACTTCATGATAGTTAATCTATCCAACCATCCTACTATGATCAAATTTCTTGCTGATTCTTTCTTATTTTTTATTAGCCCATCCTTCCCTTTGAGGTTGATTGGGTTTTCTGCACTAAAAATTCATTTTAGTAGTATTCTGAAAGAGTTCATAATCTGTTTCCACTTAACTTCTTGTATTTCTTTAAAGTGGCTAATGTCAGCAAATAAATGATGGAAAAAATAAAGATTCTTTTACAGGGTAATTAATGTAATTTTATTTTCTAATATAAGTCTTCATGAATTTAAGAGTTCACTATTTATTTCTCCTATTAGCATTGGTTTTTAACGTTTCATCATCCTAGACCCAGGTAATCAGTCACCAGTCTAAGGAACATTTTGAGAGCTATGTAGTAATTGGGTTTTTTCCCTGCATTTCATTAAAAATTACATGGAAAGAAATAATAATAATAATAATAATATTAATGCTTCCAGTTTACTTTGCTTTTTAGGTGCACGTGCATTTGAAATGATACATAAATCCAGAAAAGTCAAAACCACAATGAAACTTTTTCGTTGAGTACCATGTTGAAGCAACAGATATATGGGTAAATGTCATCACTGACACTGGCAGATCCAAGCCCTTTGCTATGTGTGCTACACATGTACTACATGTACTACTATGGTAATGCTACATGTGTCTCCATACTACAATGTGGTCTAAAAACTGGTACACAACTCTGAGGTACATTGTTCCCAAGTGGAAGTGCTCACTTGTACTAAGGTCCTGATGTTTGAGTGGCCATGTGAGCTACAGTATGATTGTTTCTCAAATAACCTATTTCTCCTTCAGAGTATAAAGTGTCTTAGTTTTTAGGATACCTTAAGCTGAGTAACCTGTTCTTTCTCTTTTCTTTCATGAAATAAAATACCCATAGAGAGGTTCATGGGATAATGGTGAAACATCCAGTCTCTCCCCTACCCCAAGACAGGAGTATTCTTGAAAAATGCTTTTCCAATTTCTTTTAAAGACCCATGGTGAAAAAGTGACACAAAGTTTTCAGGCAAGTCATGTAAAAACTTCACTACTATTACCATTAGAAACTCTTCCTAACTTCTAATGTAAATCTGTCTTCTTTGTTATTTAAGCTACAAGCATGGATAAGAGGTTATAACTTTCTGTTTGAAGTTGCTTTTAATAGACTATAACTTAGGGAGTCCCTCAAGCATTCAATTAATGGATATTGTCAGAAGAATGCTTTCCACTGAATCCAGCATTTTACACTGCAAATTACTTTAATACTAAAAAAATCAAAGTGAGATACAATTATTTAATACATAACACAGTTCTTTATCTCATTACCTATATCCTTGTATGCTCTAGATAGTTCCATGGAGATAGCTGCAACAATACTAAGGTAGAATAATAAAAGAAACAGAATTGTTCTTTAAAAGGTTAGATCATGTTATATCATACTCTATATAGACTGCACTTTATCACCATGTTCCAAGAAACTGGGAAATATTAAATTTATATAAATTTTTAAAAAATATATTATAAGAATAAATTTTAGGAATAGATGTGTTCATAATTGTGTAGTATAGATAGGTTGGCCAGGACATTAGACATCAATAGTTTCCAAATGTCAATCCTATCTTTTATTTCCTGGAAATAAGAGTAGCCTCTTCCTAGTCTAACAACATTTTTCCTCACTCCCTACTCGTGTATTCCTGTTGTTATGATTGTAATATATTTTGGTGTTCATATTGTAATGTATTGGGACATAGCTATCAGATGATTCTGGTTTTTTTAGATGTGCAATACTGTGAAATACATCTGCATTGCATATATTATTCTCACCAATTATTATTAAATGCTTTTTTGTTTACTGACTGTACTTCATCCTGGCATATTTTCCCAAATATAAGATATATATTGCTAATTA
This sequence comes from Porphyrio hochstetteri, assembly GCA_020800305.1. Taxonomy (NCBI): domain Eukaryota; kingdom Metazoa; phylum Chordata; class Aves; order Gruiformes; family Rallidae; genus Porphyrio; species Porphyrio hochstetteri. Next base: position 111,706,258 of record CM036907.1, read on the forward strand.
GAGAGTTCCACTGTGATGCAAAACTCCCATTTTAAAACTCACATTATTTATTTGAAGTTATTTGTTTAACTGACAATTCACAGACTAGCTATTATTGCAGATTATACAAACACTAGTAAAATGAATTAGTGATAGCATAATAAAAAGAAGAAAGGTTTAGATTAAGATTTTCTCTATTTGTGTCCCTTTAAATCATTTAAGTAATTTTGCATGTCTCTGACACAGTTCATTATATGTTTACTCTTAATAATTTTGCCAGCAGCAGAAACAGGAATCCTTACAGTAGTATGGTCTTAATATATTTAAGCTTCATAGCAACTCCCTGACATTCACTATATCATCTCTCAAAAAAAAAAAAGTCAAACAGTTAATTTAAAAGGATTCTGATTTTTATTATTCTGAAGGGACAGTGTTACAGAAAGCTTTCCTTCAGCTTCTTCATCAGGTGGAGCTCATGGGAGAGGCTTTTGGCTTGCTCAGACTGAGGATAGAGTGTTTGGAGCAATGATTGGCAAATAATGGCAGAAGGATGCATAAAAACCCACTGTTTAATTTTCTTTATTAAAACAGTATGGGAAGAAAAAAGGAAAAGAAAAAAAAAAAAAAGCAGAGTTTAGTATACACCTCCGCTTATCTCTTTCCCACAGTACAAATATGCTGTTTCGTAATAAGATTACACTAGGTACCCAGGAAGATTTGACTTTGAGGACTCCTAGTCACCTGTATTACTTGTGAAGAGAAGTCTCCACTCACTATTCCTCAGATAGGTCACACATTTTAGGATGGAATCAAATGGAAGAGACTTTTTCTCTACAGCAGCTTTAGAAAGACAGCCTAGAAAACTAATGGAGAATACTTACCAGTGGTGTAATGATGGTCTGGCTCAGAGTTCCACAAACAGGTTCCAGTAATGTCACCAGTAAAATGCAACAGGCAATTCACAGGGAGTTATAAAAGTGACCAAGCCTTGGATTGCCTTGAGGCCCCATCTCCCAAGAGACAACTCATGGGGAGTTGTGTAGACAGCTCAAAGAGACTAAAAGGGACGGTGCCGCATAATTCAAAGAACGGAAACCTGGTTTGAGCCTTGTATTCCTTCAACAAACAATATAACCCGAGTCCCAGTCAAATCACTATTCAGTTGCCTAGAAGTAAGACATAGACAAGCCAGAGGGTGCCCATTTGGTTTCAGTGGAACCAGACAATACAAAAAAATGGAACAGATAGGGCATAAGATAAGGGGGAACACTGCTAATGACACACATGGAAGCTGATATTGTCCTGCCCACTGTCATGTAGATCAAAGAAATAAAAACAAATAAAACCCCTTGGGGTGAGAATCAGAAGCCACTTCTCCAACTCTGTGAGGGAACCCTTCCCCTTTGGCCAGGATGCTGGCTGAGGTAACATACTGAGAGCCCTCACCTGGAGAGATGGGTAAGTGAAGGTTTGATGTGCTTCAAGCTTGCAGTCTCGGTGACTGACTAACACACGTGTAGTATTCAGTGCGCTGGTGACAGCGCGTTCCTGAATCTGCTGCGGTTGTAATACTGAACCGTGTGAACTGCCCGCGGGTGGTAACAGTGAGTGACGTCACTGCTGCGGGCGGTGACGCCGCGGTTCGTGGCTGCGGTGCTGGCAGTAGCGCGTTTTGTGTTGGTTTAAGCAGAACATACATCTTTTTCTCCTCTGAAGTCCTTGTAGAGACTAATTCTACCAGATTGTCTAAAGCATACATTTTGAAATTGCTAACATTTATAGCAGTTTATACCACGTTAAATCACCTAAATCTTGGGTTTTTAAAGATGTGATACAACAAAGGAAGTCAAGGTACAATAATGGCCATGGCAAAACAACATCACAGTATAGGAAGTTTAGACAGTGACAGTTTCACTTTGTTCAGTTTTGTAGCTGGAAATAAATTAATTTCTAGGAAACAAATAGATTTCTAAATATTTATGAGCAACCCTTCCCTCAGGGCCTAACTGAATGATCATGGAAGGAATTAAAAAAAGGAAAAAAAGACTGGAAAAGATAGTTGAACAAGAACAAGATAAAAGGATTATACAAGCACAAGAAAAACAATCTAATTTCTCATGCACAAGTAATTGCAATGTGTAAAGGTTGGATTTTCTGTCCTAGGTGAACTGGTATCTCACACGATCTATGCACAGCACCTCTCATGCAGAATTAGAAACCTTTCTTTCCTCATGTTCCACCAGTATTAACAAAACCATATCAGAACTAATAGTGGCTTGGAGAATCAATACACAATTATAACGGACTGAAGGATGATGCAAGAAGAGGGATAACCGTGATGAGTACTGTGAAGCAGGTGGGTCATACAAGGTACCCTGAAGATGTGCTTGGGATGATTATTTGGTGATGTGGAGGTTGTGCACTAGCTCTGTCACAAACCACAGTTCTCTTTGAAAGAAAACTCTGCACTTAAACTGGGAGGAAAAAGGTCAAGACCAAAACCAGCACCAGAACAGGGCATATGTGTTCCAGCAGCAGAATTCAGTCACGATATGAATTTAGGGAGCAAAACTGTGTGACACATTACAAAGTACATCAAGCCACTAACTTTTTGCTCCACTTTTAACCACCAGGGTCCAGTTCTGCAAAAGCCCCCTGTGTGTCCCAGCCTTCAGAACATCTCAGCTTCATGATGGGGATTCAGACTAAGAGAATGAGATGCCTAGAAAAGCTCCTTGGAAATCTGGTGCACAGGAAAACTGAAAGCTAACTGGATATCAACTGGCAAAATGTACCAATTATAGGGACATCTGAGCTCGTAGCTCTTGCTGTCTTGGCTGCATAAGTCAGAGAAACGCATAATTCTCTCTGATGCCCACTAGAGCAATTGCTGAGAAGAAGAAATATAGGTCACACATTTTGCTTGACCTGAGGAGCTGCAAGAAAATCCTTTGGAATCATGGTGCAGCTAAAAGGCTCAGCAGGCTAAAGTTATTCTCCATGCAGACTGTTTGGGCTACATGGTTAACAAGTTGATGTGGGCTAGAGGAAAGCAAGAGAAAAGAAACCCGATAGTGTGGCTTTCTGGGTTGAGATGGGCTCAGTATTGGGGTTTCGGCTCCTTGGTTTCTTTTGCATTGCACAGTCTGTGAAATGGAATTCAAAATAAGTCCTAGGCCAAACTCACAGACTCCACTTTTCAAATATATGTCCTGAATCACTGGGGTGTTCATGTTCACTTGCTCACTGCTATTTGGGTCCAGGTGCCTGCTGTTCCTTCACAAGCAATGGCAAGACAGACAAGGGTTCATTGCTAAGGCAGAGGGGGGCTGATATGAATCCCAGCATGGCTCATCTCTAGCTCTCATAACTTTCTTGTGGGCAGATAAAGTAGGTCCTCCTTGTGCTAAATGAAATGCATTAAATCACAGAGCATGCCATTGAGATTTGATGACATAAATTTCCTGGAGATGAGTGAGGAACTACTTTGAAAGATTAATATGCCTGATATCTTATCCATAATCTGCCAGGTTAAAGATGAAATATGTTCCTTTTCCTCATCTCATTGTCTCCTATATTATTTGCCTATTTTATATAATGCTTCTCATATTTTCACTCTACAAATTTTCATGTCAAATATAAGGCTGTTGATTCTTGGTAGAACAAATACTTTATCATACTTTAAAAAGTTGGAGTGGCTTGGACTTTATGAACGTATAATATACTGAAATGCATGACGTTTACAAAAAAAGTAATTATTCTCATCTATTTTTTCATATTATGTAATGTAAATTTGGCTTCTTTCATTTGAGGATAATAAAAGTAGGGTTTTTATTAGATGTTCTTGCTTCTCTTTGAGTGAAAATGGTCCATTGTGAATTATTAAATATAAATTGGCCCTTCCCATTGCACTGGTTGTGCATATTTTTAATTAATACATTACATTTTTAGTCAAATTTACCTAAGAACCTTATTTAATTAATTGTTGAAGTAAATTTTGTCTTTCCTTAAATTATTCTCCATGTATTAACCTCATACTCCCATTTGACTAAACTTCCCATCATTTTGCCATATAAATTCTGTATAAAGAGATTTTTATGACCACAAATGAGCATTGAAGTGCATAGGAGCCTTTGAATTCCCCATCATGGGAGGTCTTTAAGAACAGGTTCAGCAAACATCTGTCATTGTACTGATACTGCCATGAACTAAAGGGATAATCAGATAACCTCTTGAGGTTCCTTCTAGGCAATGAGTCTATATGTGATTTGGACTATTTAATGCATGAACTGTGTCAAAACTTGACATGTGAACTATTTCTTGATAGGAATATAAGGCGAGGAAGAAGAATTTAGGTAATGGGCACAAAAAAAGAATTTTTAAAAATCCCAGAAATTAGGCCTTCTTTCTTTCCCTGCAGAAGGGAATTCTGTAATTGTACAGTATGGTGAAACTCATTGCAAGGGGTTGGGGAATTCTGCAGTTTATGCTACAAAAAGTATACAGAAAAATGGGAACTTGGCTTCTGCTTGAATAAGCTTGCATTGAAGCTAGTAGCAAGTAAAAGAACAGAAGATTTAAACATTATAAATACATATTTCACTGATAATTTGAAATATGGTGAATTAATTTGTTACTATATCTTCCTGTTTGCTATTTGTAACTGTTCCTTATGTATGTAGTTGCCTGTAAATAAAATTCCTTATTTACTGTGATATTTGGATACCTAATATAAGCAGAAAAATGACTCAAATAGACAAACAGAACTTTACTAGAAATTTAGACTTTTAGACCACCCAAATTTTTATCAAGTTCTAAGCTGGTTTCTCTTTTGAATGATGCATGTACTAGTATTATATAAAAAGCTCACTTGACTATATTACAGACTGCAATACTACTGCTTAAATTTAGCAGAAATATGTAAATTCAAGCAACATACATCCTTTTGTAAATATTGCTTCAGATTGGAAATTTATTATTGTCTGGTGTGAGATAGAAAATGATGATTTTATTTTAAGCTCTTGTTCAATTTGTGTACAAAAACATTCTGTCTGATAAAAGTTTCTCAAGTGTAGATATATGTCTCATTTCCTTTCTTTTTGATTTTTATTTTCTTGGCCTAAAATTTATAGAAGATCAATGTTTTCAATAGATTTTATGTGGGATCTTGGGGAGAATTGTTGATGAAATATAGTAAAATTCTGTTTTCAAAGTGTATTTTTCAATGAGAGGATTTCAATGTTTTATCTTGTGGACATTTGGGAACATTCTTGGTTTTTTTTAATGAATTTATCATTGTAATAGAATCATTGAAACATAGAGTCATAGAATTGTCTTGGTTGGAAGGGAGTCTTTAGGTCATCAAGCCCAACCATCACCCTAACCTGCCAACCACCACTACACCATGTCCCTCAGCACCACATCTAGCCATCTTTTAAATACCTTCAGCATGGAGACTCCACCACTTCCCTGGGATGCTCAATCCATTACCTAACAACCAACCCTCCCTGTGAAGTTTTTCCTAATGCCTAATCTAAACCTCTCTGGCATAAACTGACATCATTTCCTCTTGTCCTATCACTTGCCACTAGGGATAGAAGGTCAGCCCCCATCTCTCCACAACCTCCTCTCATGTAGTTGTAGAGAGCAACTAGGTCTCCCCCCAACCTCCTCCAGAATAAACCACCCCAGTTCCCTCAGCCACTCCTCATAATATTTATTCTCCAGTGCCCTCACTAGGCTCTTTACCCTTCTCTGGACACATTCCAGCACCTCAATATCTTTTTTGTAGTGAGGGATCAAAACTGAACACGGTACTCATGGTGGGGCCTAACCAGTGCTGAGTATAGGGAGATGATTGCTGCCCTAGTCCTGCTGGCCACACTGTTACAAGCCAGGACGCTGTTGTCCTTCTTGGCCACCTGGGCACACTGCTGGCTCATATTCAGTCATCTGTCAACAAACACACCCAGGTCCTTCCTTTCCAGGCAGCTTTCCCACCTGGGGAAACAACCTCTTTGCTTGGGGTTATTATGACCCAAATGTAAGACCCTGCACTTTGCTTTGTTGAACCTCATGCCATTGGCTTTGGCCCATCAATCCAACCTGTCCAGGTCACTCTGTAGGGCCTTCCTACCCTCAAGTATATCAACACTCCCATCTAACTTAGTGTTGTCTGCAAACTTACTGAGGGTGCAGTCAATCCTGCCATCCAAGTCATTAATAAAGTTATTAAAGCGAATTGACCCCAGCACAGAGCCCTGAGGGACACCACTGGTGACTGTCTGCCAACTGGATTTAGCTCTATCCACCAGCACTCTCTGGGCCTGGCCACCATGCCAGTTTTTTACCCAGTGAAGAGGACACCTACCCAAGCCAAGAGCAGCCAGTTTCTCTAGGAATATGTTATGGCATTACAAAATTTAAATTTCCCCTACTCTGCTAACTGAAATTTGACTAAAGTATAAAGTAACCACCTTTATTTTTGAAAACAGTGTAAGGGATATACCCAGAAAATTAGAACACTTTATTGCAGAATGTCTAGGGTTTTCCTATTTGTAGTGTTCAGAAGCCTGTGTTCCCCTGCCCATTGAGTGGGAAAAACTGCTCATCTCCCATGTGTGGGTTAAAGCTGTTTGTTTGGGTTTTTTTCAGTGACATTTCTCTAAATTCACACTGGATTCCAAATAAAATATTTTTAGATATATGTATACTGAAGCATTTTTATGAATGACATTTGTCTTAAATAAGCAAAAATAGCATGAATATATATATTATGATGTCTTTCTCCATTACACTCAAATGTAAGGATGTCTAGTTAGAAGTTATTCTAGTTAATAACAAACAAAAAGAGAACAAAAGGAAGGAAAAAAAGAAAAAAAAAAGAAAAAAATAAATGAGATGGAGACTTCTCTCTGCCTGTTCTGGGCAGAGTTGACAGATCTGTATATGTATCTAGATCTTATGAATACATGCTCAGCCTTGCTACAGACCCAACCTGCATAAGGGAAAACAGCAGAAAACAGGCTAGGAAGTACAGTCCCTACAGTGCTGGATTTGGCTTCTCTTCAGAATTATAATAAACAGACTTATGAGATTGTCTTTAGTCTCACAGGTTTGAAATATGGCCTTACCCTTCAGTGTGCTGAGATGAATGCTTCATATTTATTCTGTGAGAACAGAATTTACGTTTTGTTCAGCCACGAGGTTCTGAGCAATCACCTGCCTAATCTGATCTACCTAAGGTAATTCCAGGAAGCAGTTACAAGGGTATATAAGTACAACATTGTGTCAGGCAATACTCTAAATGCGAAAATACTGTCTCTTGAGGGGGAAAAAAAAAAAAAGAGAGAGAGAGAAAAAAGGTTTACTACTGTGCAATCTCTGAAATATTTTTATATTTATTTTTTGTAGTGTAATGATTTTCAGAGTAATAGCTTGTAATCATTTGAAAGCTATAGTTGGGGGAGGATGGGGTAGGGCAGGGGGTACATATAGGAAGACCAGCTGAAACACAGAAACTAATGGAGTGAGATGACTTGAGAGATCCCTTGTCAATGAGGTCAGTCTGAGGAATGGAATATTCACCAGATGAAAGTGAAGAAACCTCTCCTACCTGAATGTCTTAAAATTGAGCTCAGCAAATCTCTTAAAAATAGATGAAATTGGATGTGTAGGTCCCTTGAAAAGACAAAAAGCTAGTAGATTACTGAAAATGCAAATTAGTATCCCTCACCCTCAAGAAACGCATAAATAGACAAAGGCATACCAGTCCTTATTAGTATTTCTGTTAATCTGTTGCTGCAATTAACAGGAACCTTTACTCAGGTGCTTCATCCTCTTTCCCTACTGTGGATCTTAGTGATGCTTTCCAGCCTTGATTAACTGACACTGGATGGAGCTCTATGAGAACCAGGCTGCCTTTTTACTTAGGTACTACTGCTCTGCAATGAGAGACCTGCCAAATGAACAGGATGCAATAGTTCTCCTCTGCTTTCTCACAGTTTCACTCTTGGCCAAAAGGACTAAACTGACCCTCCACTTCTCAACACCACATAAACAACGGCTGAGATTGGAAGGCACCTCACTTCATCTAACCCAACCCTCTTGCTGAAAACAGGGACATCTAAAACAGGCTGTCCTGGACCATACCTTGCTTTCAAAACACAAGTATTGTGTTTTGAATAATTCCAACAATGGAGACTCCACTCTCTAACCAATCTGTTCCAATGCTCAAAAACCCTTACAGTAAGAAAAATTTCCCCCCTCATGTTTAAAGTTGATTGCCTGTATTTCACTTTTGCTTGTTGTTTCTTTTCCTGTTATTGGGTTCCCCTGACCATGATTATTATTTTAGATAGGTTTTCTGTACAGCTATTAATAACATGAGAGAATAAAGAAGAGGGAAACTCAAAGAACTCAACATACTGTGATACAGCTGCTTCCTAAATAGCCAAGCATACCTGTGTCATTTGTGCAGGCATGACAGGGAACACACCTGTTATGTTTAAACAGCGAAGAAATACTCTATAAAGTGTTTTTTTTCCCAAGGCAGCGTGAGAGGTTTTTTATTAAACTGGAAAACTCATGCAAAATATATGGCTGTATATAAAAACTTCAGGTCCTTCCTAGCAAAATTCCTAGCTGCTTCCTAAATAGAATTTTCTACAACTTATTTTTCTATTTTTTCAGATCCTGCCACAAGTTTTCCTGGCATTTCCATAAAAGAACCACTTTAAGATTACCCTTGCTTTCTATCTACAATATGTACTTTTTATTCAAATTCAAGGGAATTAGAATTTTTACCTTCATGTTTTCCTTTTTATGAACAATCTGACTTTTAGAGGTGCCTTACTAAGTTTTCTTGTTATGATTTGCATAGGAGGATATCTTCTAGTATTGACAACTTTTATCTTTTCCTTTTTTTTTTACCTTTTCCTTTTTTATTTACCCTTTCATTTAAGTGGAGCATCTTTCCACAAAATTCTGTGTAAAGATTCCTCCAGATTTCCATACAACACCATAAAATCATAATGACATGATCATAAAAGTCCCTTCTTATATATGTTCAGTATTCACTAGTTTTAATTCGACATCATACCATAAGCATCAGATGTGTAGCAGTTTTGAGCAGTGTGGAAAAGAAAACACAGTGTGTAAACATATGTGACAATTCTCATAAGGTTATTATTAAAATTTCTCTTACGTCTCCAAGATAAAACATTCTGTTTGTGTCATTTCCTGTGGTCTAAAGTCTCAGATATCAAGGAATTTTGATAGCATCCCCATGAAAGATGGTTAACTTTGCTAAGTCATTGGAAAAACTGAAGTATTGCTGAGCTCTCCATACCAAGATGTGGGGAGACTTGGAGGTTATGTATAACATGGGGAAGGAAAGCTATGATGCATGGCTTTTATCAGCCAGCTTACACTGAAATCATAAAACTGAAAGTTCTCATCTTTAAAAAGACTTATAACCCTCATTGTCAGAAGTTAGAAGCAAAGGCACCAACTTTTATTAGTCTGTACTTTAATATAACCATTATTCTCTGCATTTTAACTCACATATTACTAAATGCAGAGCTTATAATATTATACAGTACTGATTTGCAGAAATTGCTTTTCTGTCACTGAAATGTGTTTTCATTAGGCACTTGAAGGATAAGAGCAGTTTGCCTTTAATCTATAGAGGCACTGTCTTTACACAGTGGAATAGCATTGGGAGTGGGATATATTTTCATTTTAAGGAAAATAAATCTTTAATTCCACACTCTTCATGAAATTCCAGCCCCATTGAAGTCAATGATCACTTTGCCATTGACTTCAATGGAATTATAATTTCACCTTCATTTTTAACTTTCTCTTTCCTCACGTAACTGCTTAAACTTCAAGGGTTTTTTTTATTTACCTGAATCTGGCTTTCAATGGCTGGACTAAAAGCCAAAAGAGGCTTTTGTAGTGTTTAATTCTAATAAAAAGGAGGCAATAAATATAAAGCAATACTTAAAAATATATTAATAATTAAATAATTAAAAACAACAGATGCCAAGACTGCTGCAGTGAATTCCACAAAGAAAAAAATATACTTGAGAAGAAAACTATTAAATTTAGTTCTGGCTTGTTTGGGAAAGGCTTTCAAAATTTTGTCAGTATTTGTGAGAAGATACATACCATGATCATATCCTTAGGAGTGGTTGAGAATATGAAGATAAAAATACAGTAATTGGGGTTAGATAATCTGTATGAACCTTAAGGTGAAGGTTCTGATCTCCTTCAGTTATGAATTAATATCTCATCTTTGGAATTAAGGTTGTGTTAGCTAAAACCTTTTGACAAGTTATTGATCTGCTTCATTGTACTGATTTTACCTTAAGTATTCCAGCAAATTAAGCTAACAAAATTATTCACTTCTGCTTACTGTAAAATCCTGCACCTTGTTTCTATGGACTGTTATGAGGCTACTTCAGAGGGATAGTCAGAGGGTTAATGTATGTCAGTTTTATACGAAGCCATTTCTATGTTAGCTTCCAAATAGGCATGTTGCTTTAAGAAAGGTTTGTTTTGATGGCATTGTGATACTTTTTAACTCACCTCTTACAACAAAGATTATAGGTGAGCTATTCCTCTGAAAAATCTTGTTTTAATTAAAAAAAGATTGACATTAGAAATGCCTTCAATATAGAAAATGCTCTTTAAAAAGTCTTATATACACAAAGTATGTACATAAACAATTCATTAAGTAGCAATTAATAACACAGTTACAGCACATGACAACCCATAATACCATGAATTTGACATTAACAACATCACATATCATGCAAAAGAAAACTAAAAGGTGTCTTGTCAGATCCCAGTACTTACAACATAATAAAAACAACAAAAGCAAACATGTTTATATTAGGAGAGCAAAATACTATTTGCAGTTGTAGAACAGATATTTGTATTTTATGGGGTTTTTTAATGTAATATATAGTGCATTATATCTATCATTCTGATAGGAAGTAAATGCTTGTTGTGGGATTTACATTCAAGCCTGATACCAGTTATATTGCAACAAATTAAATAAGCAGAAACATTAAATGCAGATTTAAAACTCTTACCACTACAGTGATGTAATTATCCTAGTTGATTTTCTGATGTTGGATTGAGATTGAACTTCAGTTTATATCACATTCAAATCTCTGACACACTTTTTCATGGATTTTGAAGGAAGTTAAAAGAAAACCAACTCATTGCTTTGATGTCAGTACCAACAGAAACTAACAGACATGCCAGATGAAGCTGCTGTTATCCTTGAAAAGAAACTATTGAGCACTACACATCCCATGCATCCTGCATGTTGGCAGTGAATCCTTATAGCATGTCTAGGCATAGACCATGCAGGTTGCCAGAGACACCTGGCAGCAGCTTCTGTGGTATTCAAGGTCCAAGCTGAGATATGGTTTTGTTTCTGTGTGTTTATTTCTGGAGGATTGAAGCACATCAGTATTTCTGCTATTTTTGAGTGCTTCTGCAATTAAAATATATACCAGTTTGATGCTAAGTATTTGAATGAAAACTGCTTGCATGTATATGCATATACAAAAGAAATTATATATATGTATGTGTATATATATGTACAGCAAATTGAATGCCATCCATTCTGAAGCTGTAACAACATATGGTTTAGATTACACAAGGAAAATTTACATTGAGCAGAAAGTAATTTTACATGTTTGGGGGAGTGGGTGTGAATCATATATGGACTGTCAGATTCATACACAGTACTGTGTACTCATAGGATGACATTGTTTTGAGCAGCACTATAAAATATGCAAAATATGTGTGCCACAATGAACTACATAAAAACTAACTTTCTTTGCTATCATTCCTAAATGAAGCAAGTTCTTTCATTGCATTTCATCTTCCTACTAAGTTTGCGTGGGCTGGACGGGAAGAATTTCCTGAGTTTCCTTGACTTTCAAGAAACAGCCTGTTGAACAGTTAGGTCAATATTTCTCTGATGGAGAAGTCGCATGCCTATTAAGGCATGGATAGATGATCCTAGAATCCTCCCATTGTACACTCAAGGTTCACTGTCTCACTTCAAGAAAGTGCTCTTTGGGCTGTTTATTTTTTCACCCTCTTCATTCTACTTGCTGCATCTAAGCCTGCAGTTTTGTGAATGTTTCTATCTTTCCTTTCAACCTACTTTTTCCTGATGCTGCACTATCCTCTCTGGCTTTTTGCATTTAAGCATTTCATAGAATCATAGAATCATAGAATGGTTTGGGCTGGAAGAGATTTTAAAGACCTTCAACCCCCCTGACACGGGCAGGGACACTCTCCACTGGAACAGCTTGCTCATCTGGTTATCTAGCCATCCAACCTGGTATTGAACACTTCCAGGCATGGTGCATCCTTTAGTTATCTGGGTAACTTGTTCCAGTGCCTCACCACTCTCATAGAGAATTTTTTTTCTTAATATCTAACTTAAATCTACCCTTCTTCATTTTAAGACTTGGTCTATCACTACACTCCATGATAGAGAATCCCTCTAGCTTTGCTGTAAGCTCTCTTCAGTTATTGGAAGCTCTATAAGGTCTCCCTGGAGCCTTCTCCAGACTGAACAAGCACAACTCTATCTGTCTTCACAGGAGAGGTGCTCTAGCCATTTGATACCTTTCATGGACCTCCTCTGGACTCGCTGTAACAGCTCCATGTCTTTCTTGTACTGGGGCCAGTACAGTGGGGTATCCTGATTGTGGAGTAGAGGGGCAGAATCATCTCCCTCAATTTGCTGGACAGGATTCTTTTCATGCAGCCCAGAACATGGATGGCTTTCTTGGCTGCACATTGCTAGCTCATGTTGACCTTCTCATCTACCAAACATCCCCTTCTCCTTAATGCTGCTTTCATTCCAATCATTACTGTTTCCATGTTTGGGATTGCCCTGACCCACATGCAGGACCTTGCACTTGGCCTTGCTGAAATACATGAGGTTTGCACAGTTCCACTTCTCTAGCCTGTCAAGCTCTTTCTCTATCAAACCCTCTAGACTGTCAACCGCTCAGCTTGGTGTCATCTGCAAACTTCCTGAGGGTCCATTCAAACCCACTGCATATGTCCCCAACACATTTGTATGGCTCTGTGGCAGGAAAAACCTCCAACATGACTAACTGACATAGTTTCTAGTGTAGTCCACCATATGACCTTACAAATAGTTTTGTAAGCATGGCATGGCATGACACAGAGTGCATGAAAATGGGAATGAGTGATTATTTATGCCTGTATAAGTCTTTGCTGCTGAACATGAATCCACAGACTACACAATATTACTCATAAATCTTTTCCTACTTTCTTTCAGAACCTCTGTTGCTATTACCTATTTTCACTACCAGTTTTGTGGCAGTGTATCAAGGTTCAAAGGTTCTGTATAAAGTAAGAGAAAATTGCAGACCCCAAAACTGGAAACCTTAATAGACAAGACAGAGAGGAAAATAAGGCACAGGGAGGGAAAAATAGCCACCCTTGGGTCATACTGAAAAACTGCTACAAATAAAATAATTACAAGCCTTGGGCCAGTGCTTGACCTACTGAGCTGTCAAATGCAGATGGAAATACTTCCAGCTGGGTGGGGTAGGAATCTCCACCACCAGTTCCCATTATTACTATCCAGTCATATCAAGTAAACTTCTTTCAAATTTTAAATGTCAGTCAACACATACAGACTTTTTGTATTACAGATTTTCAAAACTATTCAATTACTGTTTTAGTAATGGATTAAAAAGGGTAACTGTGAAGTGTTACTTCAGAGTAGTCGGGTGTGTACATGCGGCATTTTCATTAGAGCTACCTAAGTAAATTATGTAGTCGCATATAAAGCAAACTTTACCTCAAAACATTGCACTAAACACTACACCAAGTGGCAGAAAGGCTGACAGTGTATCTATTAGTTATCATGACTGTCTTTAATAGTGACTCCAAAGAAATACAAGTGATACTGAAAAAATAAATGACTGAAAGCCAATGAAGTGGAACAAGATTTAGAAAACATACTCTCCTCTATTTTGTAAAATACATCCATCTTTTGAAGCTCATGTTTTTCTCCATTGGTGCAAAAATAGCATTTAAAGAGATTTTTCCTTGTAATAAAGTTTTGAAAATAGCACATGCTTTTTTTCTTTTTTTTTTTTTCTTACAAAGGATAATAAAGCAAAACAGAGTACAAAACAAAATGTTATTCCAGAGTGTATTACCGTGGCATATGAATTCTATACAGAATAAATATAGATTTCAGAGGAAGTATAAGATGGAGTGAAAATTACTACATGTTCCGTAGAAGAATAAAACAGCCATTGAGACACTTTGAGAAACATCTCATGTCATGAAAGATTTCTTGTTGTTATTGACTTTTAAATTTTGAAGCCTTTTTCAAGGTTTATAGGCGACAAGAGTTGCCAGAGGAAATTGGTATGAAACTGGTTACATTGCATCTTGCAATCAAAATGTATTCCGATACAATAATTGAACTGACATTGTCATCTAACTAGATGCTTTCAAAACATGTCCCTAGCCTGAACTGGTAATGAGTAGAACAATTTATTGTATTCAGAAGGGTGCTTCATGACAGAGCAGTAAGAAAGAAAGATTCAGTGTAAATGTGAAAGGTCAAAAAAAATGTCACAGAAATAGAAAAAAAAAAAATTGTTCTGACTATATAATTTTACTCAAAAATTACTTATTCTGAAAAGTACTGGGAAATGTATTACTTTTAAGATATAAAGGTCTTGTCAAAATCACTGTGAAATATTTCCAAGACTAGGAAAAGCCATTCACATATCAAAGACTGTGGTTCTTAAAAGGTAATTATCACAACAAAATGTATTTACAATAATAAAGGGCAAAAGTAATTTCCTTAAAAACATTTTCCTCCTCTATTCCCTACTCTATCTTGCAGACTACTGAATCATCAAATTAATAGTACATAATCTTTTGACATGAGCGGAATTTCTATGTATAGGGGGACATGAGAGAATTGATTATTTGTTTTCTTTAACTCATTTCCCTATATGGTGGATCTGCAAAGTAATAGCAAAATTGAGAATATTAAAAGGAGTTTCCCATTATAGGAAAAAAAAAAAACTCCTTGACTTAGAATCTGATTATATATTAAGTGCAATTTTTTTTTTTTAATTTTTCATCAGGTCTTGAACAGAAGTGATTTAGCAGCATTTAAGCAATTAGGAACCTTGCACAAACCTGACTTCCCAATAATTATTTTTTTTCTAAAGGTGCTAAAGGCAAAAAGCAAATTTTTTTCTTTGTCTAAACGCTAATTGTTCTTCAAGGACTCTGTGGACACAATAGCATCAGCTTAACAATTGCCTTCTTAACGATATGTATTTTTCAAAGACCAAGGATGTAGGTATGTGTTTGACTGGCTTCAGTGGGCAGCTGTGAGCCTCATGGCTGGCACCTGCGTAATCTGCCACGTAAGGATCCTGAGCTAAATTAACAGAAAGCAGTTCAAGTCCATTCTTGGAACTTTTCTTTTTTAATTTATTTTGGTATCAAAGGCAGGGTGATGCAACTAAAATAATATTAATAAGAGTACAGCTTTTTGTGTGCACCATATGTAGTTTGTCATTGAATGGAATGTCTTATCTCAGGGACTGGATTGAGAGGAACACCTGTCTTCTACCTGCTTTTATCCATTGTTTAGTCACTTTGTTTCACTTTTCTTGGCATGGCTTTGCTTTACTGTGTCTCCATAGCTGTGTCTGTGCTAGAGGGCTAGGGCATTGATCCTGGCACTGGTATGTGGCTCATCCATGATGCTTCATGACAGCCCACTACACTTTCAGGCAAAATCCAGAAGCAACCTCGGGGACAGCAAAGAAACAGTCTGGATGTGATCGCTCCATTGTGGTGTGAGAGGACAGCTGTTTGCTGCCTGGTCCTACCTCCTGGCTGCAAGATCAAAAACAAATGAACCCTTGGCCATTTTACACCCCCTATAAAGTGTCTATTGGTATGACCTTCATGGGTAGGTAGCTGTTTTGTGAAGTACACAGTAGTAGCACAAAAAGACTTTTAGCTTAGTTTTTATGACGTACAAATTATCCTAGTATTGAACTTTTATATGTTGTATGGAAATTATAGATTTTGGAAAGAGACAAGCTAGTTAGTCCCATTGGAAGCAGCTAAAGGATATGTTGTGGTTTAATGCTGGCTGGTAACTGAGCACCAAGGGAATGGAGAGAGAAAAAAAAAAGTGGGTTGAGATAAAGATGGTTTAATAGGCTAACAAAGGAAGATGTTGATGATGATGATTATAACAACAAAAATTTAAACCAAGTGATGCACAAATGCAGTTGGTCAGCACACGCAGAAGTGAAAAAACTCCTAGTGCCCATTGGTTTCCAAAAAGTGATCCCATCTCCCAACTCACTTTCCCCTTTCTAACTGGAACACAACTTTCTGTGCTAGGGAATATCACTTTGGCCACTCTATGTCAGCTGTCCTGGTTACTCTCCCAGCTTCTTGTGCACCTGGAAGGGTGTGAGGAAGAGAATTAACTCTATTGCAGCTCTCTATCAGGACAGGATACTACCCCAAAGAGAAATCACATTTACTGGAACTGCATTGATGTGGTTATGCTATAATATTCCACCAGATAATTCTAAATTAAATCTTTTATTCTTTCAAAAGTATGATTCCAAAAAATACAGTGTCATATTTTCCCCTGGAATAAAATTAAAAAGATAAAGTGACTTGTTTTGTGTGAGACAATATATATTTTCTCACTACTGGCTGAGGTTTTATGAAAAAAATGTAATAACAGTTGGAGTCAAAGCTACTCACAGAAATGGGAAATTGGTATTTCTGATGTTCTAAATGACATCAAACTGACAGATAAAGGCTTGTATCTGTCTGGTGCTAGTAGACAGACATATAGAGCAAGATAGTCTGAGAAAGCAACATTATCTGAGCACTTTGAACTTCCCGTTTCTTTGGTCACCATATAGCTGAGTTAAATTTCAATAGTTTGAAAAAATGTCATCAGCTACAAATTGCTAGAGTACATGATGGTTTGTACCTTCTCCTTTCTGATGTCGATTGTCACAAAAACTGTACAAACCAGCTGGGGTTCAGATGAATTGTCCCACAGACCGACAAAATCCTAGAGTTTTTGTTCTAATAAATTTTGATTAACTTTAAATATTTCCTGAAGTCTAAGACCTAAATGTACCGTTTGGCTTTATCGAAATAAGAGAGAACACCTTGAGTCACTACAAACTTCAAAAACCTCGGCATCGGTTCAACATTCACCTCTTCTCTACTTCTGTGTTGTTTTGTTGTTTTGCCTAATGGAGTTTGATGTCCAGGAACTAGATCTTTATATTCATCTCCACATTAAGCTCCTGAAGTCAGAGAAAAAAATGTGTTATACATTCCAAACAGATTATTTTAGGTAAGCTCAAATTCTTAGATGAAAAAGAATCATTGCCAGTAATGTCATCACAATAAGCCTGTACATCGTCAGTTCTGGAGCATCTAGCAAACTCTCAGTGAAAAAAGGCAGTTTGGCATGTATTTTATGCATGTATAAAGTATGAGTTTATTTTATGCAAATTTCAGTTACTGATAAGCCGATTAGTAAAGAATAGGCTCATACTAAATTTTATTCTTGTCGAATACATATTACAGAATGTTTGACAGTTTGCTATTGACATTTTTTAAGGATGCTGAGCTTGAGTCTATGGGATATTTTCCAACACTGTTTATTTCTTATGGTTTCCAAGACTTTTTAGCTTAAACACTTTTTTCTGGTACTGATAAAATTCTTCACGCAATTTATTGAGTATTCTGTTTACAGTACACGACACAAATTGAAAACAACAACAAACAAATCCCTTGAAGACAAATCTAGCTATTAAGCCTTTATTTCTATGTCCATGTTCTCACCATAATTTAAGTAAGTTTAACATATTTTCTTTATGTATTTTAAAAATATTTTTTGTTTTTCTTAGCACATAGCAAGCTGTTAAAATCTGTACTACTTTCATGGTCTCTTCTTGATTTCTTTTTTTTGTTGTTTTATTTTTGAAAGCTAAAGGGAATTTTTAATTTTTTTACATACTGCAAATTATACAGTCCACTGAATATTATTCAATGTCTTAATGTATATTTTTAAATACCAACCATTTAAACCTCCCTCCTTCCTTCCTTCCTTCCTTCCTTCCTTCCTTCCTTCCTCCCTTCCTCCCTTCCTCCCTTCCTCCCTTCCTCCCTTCCTCCCTTCCTCCCTTCCTCCCTTCCTCCCTTCCTCCCTTCCTCTCCTCCCTTTCTCTTTCTCTCTCTTTCTCTCTGCAGTGACATTAATAACTTAATACATTCAACTTTCTGTATCTCCATCTAACAGTAGTATTACCGAGTTATTTTGAAACATTCTCAAAAAAATTATCTTTTTCTGTAGCTGAAATTTGACTGACTCATAAAGTTTTAAAGCTACTTAATCACATTATCACTGGGCTGTCACTCACTTGGAACTTACTGAAAAAGCCAATAAAACAGGAGCCAGAAGCATTCTAAAGGAGAAAAAGACAAGCAAAATTGTGGGTAATCTTTAATGAAGCACTTCAATAAGTTTTTTTGACTGAACTCCATTTTAGAGCTTGCTTTCTTTGAAGTTATATTGGACAACATTTTTACTTCAGCTAAGTTAATTTCATTCATAATCAATGTAACAACTTCTGTCTTGGCTGTACTTGTTTAAATTAACACCTTTAATTGTGCTTAGTAGACAGTGATTTTTCCATTAAAGCAAACTTTTCAGATTTTTTCAAACTGACAGTATTTTGCCCTTTGAGAAAGCTTGGACTTAGAGGAAATCTTACCAGCTGTATCCTCTGAAGAGAAGAATTTGATCATGGAAATGTTTCTGAAAAAACAAATGCAAAGCTGAAGGTTTGTTGTTTTTATAATCATATGAAATATATGAACCCTTAATGGCAGCTACAGTAGACATTGCTGAAAGTCCTCAGTATGGGAAATTAGCCCAACACTCTCCTTTTAAACTCTTGTGCTACAGTCCTGCTCCTTTCCAGATTCCCTTTTTCTCCCTCATGCACAGCTTTAACCAGAAAAGTGGATGATATCTCCCTATGGAAAATCTTACGGGTCTGAAACCTTACTTTAATGAAGGGTCTATACCCTGAGAGAAGTAGGGTTTCAGGAATAATTTTCTTTTAAGCATTTTTCATTGCTTGATGTAGGTGAATGCTTCCCAATGTGTTGAATACTGTAAGTCATAGGTGAGATTCTCTATCTGCCTGCAACATCAATGTACAATTCAGTGCCTAAGTCAGGTTTCAAAATGCCTAATTCAGGTTTCTTTGGCAGTAAAACATCTGAATTTCAGGCTTTGTCTTAGTTCCCTTCATATTCCTGAGATCAAAATGTTTTCAATTTTCTGTGAACCATGATGATGTTGATTATGTAGGCATGACATCCTTATCCTGTTGTAAGCTACATTTTAAGGCTGGTTCTTCTTTAAATTTACCACCCCTTTTCTTCTTAGCATAATTTCTGGTAATTGCTAGGTTTTATTATTGCAGCTCCCATGTTATTTTTTTCCGAAATTCTTTTAGCAGTTGGCTGTTTATTTAGAGCTATTATAGATCTATGCAAGGTGCAAAACTTTACTGGAGATAAGACCAGTACAGAATTTGGACAACATTCCATCTTCATTTTTTATATCTAAATCATGTTCTGTGTTCTTCATTACCTTATGGTAGGCCTCTGGTACAAAAACGTGGCTTATAAGGAAAGATAGGACTGCATTTTAAATGTTAACTTCTCTTTTTCACTGCATGATGAGCTTGTTTCTTTTAACTGTGACATTTAAGATGTACGACAGATACTTTGAAAGTTGTATTTCCTAGTTGGCTTCTCTATCCCACATATTGTCCATTCTGCTTTGATTACCTTTAATCAATCTTTCCACCTGTTTCATCCTGAAACTGAAGTTTCACCATCTGAGCTAACTAATGTGTTTCTTGAACAGATAAAAAAATGCCAAAGTTGTCAAAACTGTCAACAGAGATTAATCTTCTGAGTTATATCAGCAAATACAAAACACTGTGAATCACTGTAGGTTGAAATCTGAAGTCTGGGGTCAGCTTTTATCCATTTTTTGGTTTAAGTAAACAATGAATTAAATAAAATTAGAGTAATTTTTAACCTTTTCATCAAGAAGGCATATATTCATAAGGAATGAATCATTTAATGTCTGTCAAATAGATCTATCTATCTCAGTGACACCATAGGTACAACAACATATTTCTGCCAGATGAAAATATTCAGTTACCCTCAATTTGAAATTACTTATGACTGGGGTAAGGCTACATGGATGTGGCAGGCAGATTGTAGCTTACTCTGCTCTCCTTCCAAGATGACCAGAAAAGAGGCCTCTTCAATTTAAAAGACAGCAAGTTTCATTAGCCTGTTATTTTTACATTATTTTCCTTCTTGGCAACATTTGCATGCTTTGGTATAGCTTCAGGAGGAAAAGGCTACATGTACATGCAAGGAAATTAACATCAGGGTCACAGGGTGTTAGGGCATGCCTTTAGAGAAAGCTGGCTTACTCTTTTTGCCTCCAAACAGGAATTTCACTTCCAAATTGCCACAAGGGAATGATTCTCTACTGCCTTGAATTCCCAAATTACTTTTGGGAACAACCTGGAAGAATAAGAATTGGGCAAGGTCAAAGCTGAGTCAGGAACCACCATGCTAATTTAACACAGTAGAATTGAATGTTCTACTGCCAAATATTTTGACCAGGTACTGGCTGCTTTACTAGTAGAGACACCTCTGTAGGTGAGTTACAGCGTGGAGATTAATTACAACCAACAGTTAAAAGGCCCCTTAATTGCTCTTCAGGGTAGAAAACAATAAATAAATTACCATACCTAGCTCCTAACTGCATCCTTAAGTGACTACATTGCTCTACAATTCTGGTCTTGATTTCCAAGGCCATAAAAGCAATGTTTACTAGAACAAAGATAATAATACATTTTCTAAAGCCACACTTAGAAGTTCAGTCAAGGAAACATCCTTTTTCTCATTAACCTAAGAGGGCTTTACTCAGAAACTCAAACCTATTTAATTAGTCTCAAATCACAAACTAAAAATCAATAATTATTTTTAAAAATAAATATCCTGTTTGAAATATGCTAAGACAATTTTTAGGGTAACTTTTCTGAACAAAAAAAGTGGTCAGGCAAATAGCTCTCCAATAGAATATTGGATAGATATGCTATCATAGAATATAATTACAAATCACACTGAATAGGTAGTCTAAAAGTAACGATGCAAATATTTCTTAGGATTATGGTTGAGGTTAGTAGCCATGGGTTATGTCTGTAAGAACAGACTGACAAAATGTGGAGGTAGAAAAACCCTGTGAATGCTGCCTCTGTGAACAGCATTATGAATGCCATGCATGGTTTCTGTCAAAAGCAAGCACTGAATTAAGACATGTGAACATTAGTTACATCTAACAATGCATTACTTAAAAGATGTCGCAATAGCCTCGAAAACACTGCAAACCAACATAAGTTTATTAAAGTTAAAAAGATGGTGCTAGTAGGGAAACCAAACCCAACCAAACCACAAACCACAAAAGAAGCCACAGGGGAGTGTTAATTAGTTTTTACTGAACAACAATGTGTGACACGGTTTTTTTGAAGCGAACCTAGGAAGAACTGATTTGGAATCATTTGGCACTGAAACAAGGGGCACAGAACAGTTCAACTTCACTAGTCATTACTAAGACAGAAGATCTAGGCTGCTTTTCTTAAAAAACCCAACAAAGTAGAGAAAAAGCTAGAGGAAAAAATGAAATTAAATTTAATCTAGAATCAGATTTTCATAGTTTATTCTTCTGTTTTATAACTTTTCTTTCAATCTTGTGATCTTTTTAGTGTTTAAAATTAATTCAGAAGAATATGAAGTAATTCAGTTCATCAGGGTCAAAACATTAAAAAAATGTCATGTGCATCACTAAACACTTGGGTGCCTGTATTACAGAGCAGTTTTAGAAATCTTAGGAGTTAAAACTGTTTTCTGTTAGTCTTTCCACTAGTCTTGGGGAACTATTTTTAAGTTCTTAGGTGAGTGGAATAGTGCCTTGTAGCAAGTGTCAGCTAACTCTCTCTGGAGAGTGGAATAGCACTTGGCTTTGTTTAATTCCATGTTTTGAAAAAAAAATATAGCCTTCTAACAGATCTAAACATTTTCCAAAGTATTTCAGTATGAATTGAAGGAACTGTCGCATCTGTAACTCATCACGGAAAACTTGACTTCTTGAGTAAGAAGAGGTTTTATTTCTGGTCCTGTTTAAAATTTAAAGACATATTAGAATTCATAATTCTAACTATGGGAGATAGATATCAGCAGGATTTAAAAAAAACATAATGAGAACATTGTCAGAGGTATATTAGAAGCAGACTTGGAAAATTGAATCACTACTTAGAGGAAATAGATTTTCAATTGGTTAAAGGACCACAGAGATTTTTGATAGAAGTGCCAAAAGGAAAAGTGATAATTTTGACATGAGAACTAGAAAAACAGGAATAAGCTAATAGAAACAGGAACTGCTTTTACCTATTGATATTATACCTGGGGAAAAAATAGTGTTAAGCTATGAGCCACTGTCATCAAGACAGAGAAGAAAATGTTATTTGTTTGGACAAGCTCTGAACTAATTAGAGAATCACACAGAATCACAGAATGTTAGGAGTTGGAAGGGACCTTGAAAGATTTTCTTGTCCAACCCCTCTGTCAGAGCAGGATCACCTAGTGTAGGTCACACAGGAACACGTGCAGGTAGGTAAAAGTTTTTCCTTATGTTTATGTGGAACATCCTATGCTCCAGCTTGTACCAATTGCCCCTTGTCCTATCATTGGAAATCACTGAGAAGAGCCTGGCTCCATCCTCCTGATGCTAACCCTTTACATATTTATAAACATTACTAAGGTCACCCCTCAGTCACCTCTCCTCCAGGCTAAAGAGGCCAAGCTCCCTCAACCTTTCCTCATAAGGAAGGTGCTCCACACCCTTAATCATCTTGGTGGCCCTGTGCTGGACTCTTTCAAGTAGTTCGCTCTCCTTCTTGAATTAAGGGGCCCAGAACTGGACACAATATTCCAGGTGTGGTCTCACCAGGACAGAGTAGAGGGGGAGGAGAATCTACTAACCACACCCCTTCTAATACACCTCCGGATGCCATTAGCCTTCTTGGCCACAAGGGGGCATGTGAATTTTGGATTTTTAATACCTCAAAAAATTACAAGGAGGAGGAAACATGTATATTCATCCCAGGAAAACTGGAAAGAATGCAGCCATGTGACTGTCATAGGTACGGAAAGAAGTCATCCTTCTAGGATCACTCAGGTGATTCAGGCATGGGGTAACTGATAATCCTAGAACATATTTTAAAATCTCTGATAACTTCAGTTTCTTCAAAAGGAAGATTTATTTCCTGAGATTCAGCCTTCCTCTCCTATCTCACAGAGTACATTTATTCAGTTAAGCAAATGACGTTAGCTGCATTACCTTACTAATTAAAATGGATATGAGATAAGGAAGAATGAAGATCATAGTCGAGGTCACAGAAAATTTCTGCTTCAAATTACATCCTTTTTCTACTACATGAATGCCATTATGACTATTATTATGAAAAAAGAGAAGAAATCAATGGTTTATTCTTGTGAACCAAGGACCTGGCCTGAACTGCACTTAACACTGGAACTCTGAAAAAGCAAAGTATTTAAAGACATAATTGACTTAGGATGAGTGTTCTGACTGACTCCAGTGCTCTACCTTCACATGTGAATAACTTGCCTGAATGAAGCCATAGAGAAACACCTGTTGACTTGGATGGAAATTGTTTTTCCCAATTCTTGTCAGAGGGCATTAATAATATACAAAGCAGCCTAACGTTGCCCAAAGTATTTTTTAAGGAATGATAAACTTTAACTATCCACTTCTATGTGCTGTCACATAAAGATTAATTTAAACAGTCACAGGTGCATTTATAACACAAGATAGTGTTTACACAAATGATATAGAATTTATTTTATTTCTCAAAGAGTTATTAAACTATTACATTAGTTGTCAAATGCATTGTAAAGTTTTATCTTAGGATACACAAATATTTCTGAAAAGTCAGCTGAAATTTCAGTACAAAGCTAGTTCTTTTTCACTATGTATCATCTTTCTGTTTCGGTGTCATTTTGGTAGCATGATCTGTCTTTTTGTAGCATACATTCACACAAAGGCTTGGCTCCTCCAGGAAATGAAACCGCTCAGCATTTTGAAAAACTATCTCCAAAAAAGGACAAAACAATACCTAAGAAATCATTGCAGTCCTTATTTTGTGAGTAGCGATTGCTTATCTGACAGGTTAATATTAAACTACAGTGGCATATTTTGAGGAAAAGAGGAGATAATTACCCATGACTCTCCAGTTTTCCCACTACAGAAGAATAAAATAAACGCAGCAATAAAATCTATTCACATGTCTGAAAACCAGGGTTGAAATCCCAACTACAAAAATTTAGCAGCAGGCTTTCTTTAACAATTATGGTTAGCATTTCATTGTGGTATTATAAATATTGCAGCTGTGAAAACTAGTAAAAAATGTTAGGAAACTGTCAAGGGCCACCTTTGCGTCTGGATATGGCCTGTGATTTTGGCTTCAAGAGACTTGTAACCATAGTTTGCATTGTCTCTAATTTTCAGCTGATACAGATGCTTAATTTTTACCTCCTCCTCATAAATATGACCAGGAAATCTTAGAATTCACAACAGCTTCTGAATTGTGGTGTCGTAGTCCAATACGTAATAAAAAAGGAAAAAGCTAAGTGAAGACTTAGTAGATTGCTCTGATTTTCCTTTAATGGTAATGTAGGTTTCTGTAATAATTGTCAGACTACTTTTTAAAAAGTGCTGCATATGGCATCTTTTGGGATAGCACGGTTGAGTAGTCACCATCAGACGTAGCTAACAGCTGCCCCTTAGGCAGATGCGCTCATCGTTTTAATTTCCAGCTCCCACACCTCCTCAAATGTGAAGAACTGGATTGACTGACAAGGCACCAACCCAGAAAATGCTTGGAGTAAGATTCATTAGAGCAGATGTAGCTCACTTCATCTGAACTAGTTGACTGATGTCCTTTTATAGGTAATGGAGAGAAATAGGCTGTCTTAGAACATGATTCATCTGACTTAT
Organism: Porphyrio hochstetteri; assembly: GCA_020800305.1. NCBI lineage: Eukaryota > Metazoa > Chordata > Aves > Gruiformes > Rallidae > Porphyrio > Porphyrio hochstetteri. Next base: position 111,731,519 of record CM036907.1, read on the forward strand.
TTTAGACATTTATTTTGGTGTGAGATGAATCACAAGAAGAGTGTTTATTTCTTTCCATTGGCGTTATCAAAAGTCTAGACAACTAGTTCAGAAATAGATGTCTATATTTATCCTGATTAATCCTGGCCGTGGAGGTGAAATTTTCCCTGCAGGGTTTGAAATGAAAATCCATGGTTGTATTCAGCGAAAAAAGTAGAGTAAGAAAGCCATGCACATCTAGAAAGAGCCTGATGTATACAGGAATTATTCTTGAAACCTGGAAAGGCATTTTATTCAATTTAGCTTGGATTGAAATATAGACTTAAGTGGGATTAAATGTGTCTGGAGGCTTGTAGCAGGGTGACTGTTTTTTAAAAATTTTGATAGTAGAACTTTATTACAGATGCTAAATAAAATGTCATTTTCCAAAGTCCTTTCATGAACATCACCTGTCTTTGCTCCTGAAAACTGAGGTGTAGATCCTTTTAAACCAGAAACAAGGTGACAAGCTGCTGACAGGTAGGAACCATTCTAGCTGGACAGAACAACTTTGAAAGATTTAACTTCAAAACAAGAACTAGAAACTGAGATGACCACTGGGAAACTTTTCTGGAAGAAGAAGGCACAGTACAGAAAGTGTAGCTCATTCCAAAGTTGTAACAAAAGATGAACGGATAGGTTAGAAAATAACGCATACGACTAAATCGAATTCTGATTACGACTGTTCCTATTCCTTTCAGAGTCCTGAAATTATTTTGTAGTGTTTCAAATTATTATAGCCTGACCTTGTATCCTTTTCTATTACTACAGGCATCTGAAAGCTTGATCTGATGGTCTGAGAAGGCAAAAGGTGCTACAGTTTTGTTTGAGCTACAGATGTACACATATGGCTGAGACAAATTGCCTTGTGCTTACAGAGTCAAAAGGCTTGAGGGAGAAAGGCTGAGCACTGGCACATGACTGGCTACAACACTAATTTCTCAGCAGGATTCTAGTTGTATCTTTGGCTTGGGCAAGGTAGCACGAGTATAGTTTAAGAGCTTAGCATGGGCCAGGGGCCATTTCCATCACATAGTTTGGATGCCATTATCCTCTTATGAGAGGTAAAATTAATTAGCTGTCTTTGATGTGATGCAATTTATGCCACTCCACTCAGTCTTGAGGACAGAGAAGTAAATATCAGTTGTATCCTATATAAATATCAGCATCATGGTCGTGTTGAGTTTTCCTGTCTGGCAGCATTTTAATGTGTGTCACTATGTTCATTTGAGTATTATGGGCTGGGGCTTTAATATTCTATAGATTATGTCTTTAGTTTTCCAGGAAACAATCTGGGTTTCTTGCAAAACATACTTATAGACTCTTCTATGTTTGAGGCTCAAAGGAACATAAAAATGTGTGACTGGCCCTGGTATGGCTAAAGCTGAATGGTTAATCCAGTGCCTAGCTGTGTCTGCCTTGCATCAGTAAATGTTTCAAGGATTAAATCTGGATAATCAGAAATAGTTGGGCATTAGAAATAAATTTGAATAGCTGTGTGAGTCTGAAACAATAGTGACAGTTATTAATGTTTTATTAAATGTTTACAGTTTTGTTTCATCTATTATTTCTCCACTGGGATTTCTGTCAAAATAATTATAGTTGTGAAATTATGACTACTGTACACTCATCCACCATCATATGTAAATTTAACAGTACAGCTATAACATAAGGCCAAACTTTCTGAAGTCAGGAGCCTTGTAATAAATTATAAGGCATGCCTTTTGTCAATTTTGGTCACAAACTTATGAGACAGAGATGTGAAACTATATTTTATATCCCACTGGATTGGGAATTGCGTCATTAGCACACTCAATTTGTTTCCAGTGTCAAAACACAGAAATTTAAGTGGAAAAGAAAAGATATGCTGTTAGGTGTTCATAAAGAGGGAAATAAGGGTAAACTTTGGCATAAAATGAAAATATTAAAAATTCTAGCAATTCTGTTTATTCACAGCTCCCGAAGGAACTGGCAGATGAAGTGGCTAAGCTCTGTCACATTGGAGGCTGAAAAAGGAGAAACATAGCACCCATCTTTAGAAAGGGAATAAAGGAAGACCCACAGAACTACAGATCAGTCAGTCTCATCTCTGTGCTTTGTAAGATCATGGAAACTATGTTCAGGCACATGGAAAATAGTGATGTGATTGGTGACAGCCAAAATGTCTTCACTAGGAACAAATCATGCCTGACAAATTTGCTGACCTTCTACAATGGGTTACAGCACTGGAGGATAAGGGAAGAGTGACAGATGTCTTCTAGCTGGACTTGTGCAAGATATTTGATACTGTCCAGCACAACTTCATTGTCTCTAGAATGAAGAGGCATGGATTTGATGGATGGACTGCTTGGTGGATAAGAAATTGGTTCAATGGTCATACCATTAACCAGTTGTGGTTAATAGCTCAATGTTCAAGTAGAGATCAGTCATGAGTGGCATTCCTCAGGGGTCAGTATTGGGACCGACAATTTTTAACACCTTCCTTAGTGATGTAGATAGTGGGATTGAATGCATGCTGAGCAAGTTTGCTGGAGATACCAAACTGTGTGGTACAATTGACCCACTGGGAAGATGGGATGCCATCCAGAGGGGCCTTGACAGGCTTGAGATATGGGCCCATGTGATCTGCATGAGGTTCAAGGCCAAGAGCAAGGTCCTGCACATGAGTCAGTGCAATCCCAAGCACAACCAGAGGCTGAGTGGAGAGAATGGATTGAGAGCAGCCCTAAAGAGATAAACTTTGGGGTGTTGATGGATGAGAAGTTCAACAGGTGCTTGCAGCCCAGAAAGCCAGCAGTATCCTGTGATTCATCAACAGAAGTCTGGCCTGCAAATTGAGGGTGGTGATTCTGCCCTTTTGCTGTACTCTGGTGAGTCCTCACCTAGAGTCCAGTTCTGGGGTTGACAGTACAAGACACTGGGCTGTTGGAGCGAGTCAGAGGAGGGCTGTGAAGACAGAGGACTGGAACGCCTCTCCTATGAAGACAGACTGGAGAGAGTTGAACTTGTTCAGCCTGGAGAAGAGAAAGCTCCTGGGACCCCTTGCTGCAGCTTTCTAGTAGCTGGGGAGGCTTACAGGAAAGATAGGGTGGGATTCTATCAGGGAATATAGTGACCCAAACCATTCTGTAATTCTATGATTCCATGATTCTATTAGTTTTAATTGTCTAATAATTTAATAATGTAATACTTCAAATAATTTTAAAGTTATAAGACAAAATGTAACCTAGGTTAAAATTAGTCCATCCTTTGTTGTAAAACTGTAATTTTCCTCTCAGCCCAAATACATTGATACAGAGTTATAGCTGGTAATGTACATCTGTACTGCAGTTTAAATAAAGCTATAGAAAGATTGTAATAATCTCCAAAACATGTTTTATTAATTCAAAACACAAGCATTGTAAGCTCTGGGTTTAAGTTAAATGTAAATTAAATACCAGGATGTTAAATGCAAACACTTGTAAATGATACTGACTGTTCTCTGTCCCGATGTCATGCATCTTGTGATTTGGATGTATTGGTTTTCCATTTCTATGTTATAATAATTTTGTTTGTTTAGTTTATTTTACTGATTATGTTATTTAAAGAAAGAATTAATATTGTGCATTTATGTAAAAATGTATGAATTTGAACAAAATACGTGTGTTTGGCCCTAGCTTCCACTGCGCCAGCAGCTGATATGAACCAGTAAATGCAGTTCTCGGTGTTCATCTTTTTGAGTCTATTACACATTTTTTTGTGTGCTTTACAGTACTTAGATTCATGATGATGTGATTCTGACTAGTATGGTTCGTTCCACCTTGAAACAAACCAGCTCTTCACTTTTCATTCCAATAAGTTTGAACTGCTTTGTTAAGTATTGCCAATGAACTGCTCCTATGTAGTGGAAACTTTGTCTATTTCTAATTAAGACTAGTTGGTAAATTTGATTTTACAAGTGGTTCTACGCTGAATATTTAGAAAGATAAAACTATATGAAAAAGCTTTTGGCTTTTTTTATTTTATGTACTCATAGATAGGTATTGGCAAGTCTATAAACAGCTCAAAACATGATGAACCATTTACTGAAGCATCATTTAATTGCAGAAACTCTTTATCATTTAGATTGTGCAATGTATATTTTGAGACCAGGAACTACACAAATTTAATCAGGAGGTTTTCCTGTAAAATCCAAAGTAAATTCTTAATGTAAAGAAGAGAGTGTTTCATAGATAAATGGCATTCAGTCCATACAAATGAATTTGCTGCCTAAGCCACATAATTCTTTTTATTTTTCTTCTGGTTTTATGTCATTCAGGTGAATCAAAGATGAGGCAACATTTCTATTCCCTTGCTTATTATAATAATCTTTATACAGAATAAAAGCTTACCTCCTAGTAGAAATAAGCCAAGTACTTCCTAATCTTTCTTATACTCTTTTGACAGTCAATGCTAAATAAAAAGCAAAGGATAGAGGAAATCAACACCAAACAAACATGATGACTAAAGCCTGAATGTTTGTAACTTGGTTCCTCTTTTTATTATTCTCTAAGTCACTAAGGCTGTCTTTTCGGATTTTTTTTTTTTTGGGGGGGGTTATGTTTTACAAATATGTGTTAAAAAAAATAGTGTTATGGCTAAGAAGAAACACCTCATCTGTTTTCAGTGTTTTTGTCAGATTATGAAAAATACAGTTCAGCTCCTGAAAGAAACTTTTGTTTTGTGAATTATTAATTAATGAAAAAATAGATTTTAATGAAAGAATAGGATATAGAACAGAAGAGCATTATCTCACTTTTTTTCCTGATTTCTCTAAATGAAATTCTTCATACTGGCAAAGAAGGAATGGTATTTGAAATCTGTAGCAGAATCTAGAAAAATATCTGGACTGAAACTGTTTGATGTATAGAAACAGTGATTTAGGAAGGAAAAATTAAAAGGGAAATCTTCCACTGATGTGGCTATTTTTTGTATGATTCCTAAGGATAATTTTCCAGTCTTTTGTTCTTTGGTATCTTTGTAAAAAGAACATAAAGAGATTGCTGACAAAGTTCACAAGTGTCACAAAGACAGGTGCAGGAGAAAGTAAATACAGGTCATATCAGCAATCGTTGCACTACATGGGTAGTTGACCTTATGATTTGTACAGCAATTAAATAAATTCAAGGTCATGTACCAAGAAACCAGGAAAAAGTCATGTTTGTAGCATGAGAGGACTATCACTACTTTGGAAAGCAATGACTCAAAAGGGATGAAGAAACCATGTCAGATACTGTATAGAACATGTTTTTTCACCAGGTACACTTGTGTTTCTGTTATTTCATAGATAAATTGGGAAACATCAAATATAAATTGGAAGGGAATTTTGCCTTTGTTTGCACTGCGGAAATAATTTCTTTTGTGTCCACTTTTAGTAACTGTATCTCAAGAAATGATTATTCAGAAGATAAAATAAATACAAATGAAAAAATGTCTCTTTCTTATTTATGAGTTAGGAACTGTCAAAGTAACCACCAAGCCAGCTGGAATGACTAAAACAAGAATTTTACTTATTTCAGTATAAAAATTATTTGCTCATGGGTGTAGTCTACTGTAAATTTTGTCTTGGCTTAGCATGTCTCCAATCCTGCACCAGGCAGTGACGTTTGGTTGCATATTTGTTTCTTTTTTCAAGAATTTAAAATTAAGTCTGTAAATTTAAAATACTTAAAATTAAGTCTTTGCAGAGTTAAGATTCACTTTCAGGTTCTTTGATGATAGAAAAGAGACTATCAAAAAAACACATGCTTGGCAACATGATAGATAAATTTGTAGACAGGTAGATCAGGATAGCTCCTCTGAAAGTAAATGCTTAAAATGCTCTAATAATATGAGACAGAGTTTATGCTGAAATGTCAAAGTTTGCTTCAAGTGAAACAAAAGAAAGGGAACTTTTTTTGGAGGTGATATAGATTTATAGGACATGAATTTATTGTAGGGTCTTGAAAAGAAGGGCTAAATATCATCTTTCTTCTGTCACAACTTCCTCTTTCTCTTTACTTCAGTAGATATTCCTTCCTTCCCATCACATCTCCCAGTCTCTTAGACTGACACAGTTATCTGTTCTCTTTATTGCATGTTGTCACTCACTTTCTCCTCCTCATTTCCACTTCATGTCTAATAACCTTGTCATAATCTCAGAGTAAAATATAGAATAGGAAAGAGAAATCTTTCTCACATTCCAGTTTCTTAAATGATACCAGTTCAGCATCCTGAGGCTCACCATTCATGTGTCCTCAAGATGATCAGCCTTGAGATGATTCAGTAGAGATGGTCAGGAAGAAAATTTCTGTGGGAGGTCTTAGAATCATAGAATCACAGAATTGTAGGGGTTGGAGGGGACCTCGAGAGATCATCAGGTCCAACCCCCCTGCCAAAGCAGCTCCCTAGCACATATTGCACAGATATGCGTCCAGACGAGTCTTGAATATCTCCAGGGAAGGAGACTCCACCACCTCCCTGGGCAGCCTATTCCAGTGCTCTGTCACCCTCACTGTGTAAAAGTTCTTCTGCATGTTGGTGCGGAACTTCCTGTGCTCCAGTTTACAGCCATTGCCCCTTGTCCTATCTCCACAGACCACTGAAAAGGGGCTGGCCAATTCCCCCTGCATCCCATACTTAAGATATTTATAAACATTAATAAGGTCCCCCCTTATTCTTCTTTTCTCCAGGCTGAACAGCCCCAGCTCACTCAGCCTTTCCTCATATGGGAGATGCTCTAGGCCCTTAATCATCTTCATAGCCCTTCTCTGGACTCTCTCAATGAGATCCCTGTCTTTTTTATAGCAGGGAGCCCAGAACTGGACACAATACTCCAGGTGGGGCCTGACCAGGGCAGAGTAGATCCTATCACCTACTTCTTCCTGCTGGCCACACTCCTCCTAATGCATCCCAGGATCCCATTGGCCCTCTTAGCCACCAGGGCACACTGCTGGCTCATAGCCAACCTGTCATCAACCAGAACCCCCAGGTCCTTCTCCACAGAGCTCTTCTTCAGCAGGTCATCCCCCAGCCTGTACTGATACACACAGTTATTCCTCCCCAGGTGCAAGACTTTACACTTGCTTTTATTAAACCTCATCTGGTTTCTCCCTGCCCAGCTTTCCAGCCTGTCCAGGTCTCGCTGGATGGCAGCGCAGTGTTCCTGCGTGTCAGCCACCCCTGCCAGCTTTGTATCATCGGGTACTTGCTGAGGGTGGATGCTATTCCCTCATCAAGGTCGTCAATGAAGATATTAAACAGGACTGGACCCAACACCGAGCCCTGGGGAATACCACTAGTCACAGGTCTCCATTCAGATCTTGTTCCACTGATCACGACCCTCTGAGCCCGGTCCAACAGCCAGTTCTCAACCCACCTCACTGTCCACTCATCTATCCCATGCTCTCTAAGCTTTGCTATCTTCCTGAAGAATAAGGCAATCAGGCTGTTCTGCAGCATCTTTGTAGTTGGACTTAAGAATTGTTGTCATGCTATCACAGTGGACCTTTTAAATTTTCGAGATACTGTTTTTCACTCACACTAATAAAGAGCTGTGTATCATGCAAGTGGGAAACGAATATCCAGTGAAGCTTTTTAGTACGTGAAACAGATGAACTTCAAGGAAAAGTAGAATTGATATGGGGGGATGGGAAGAGAGGGTGAGTGAATTCAGCAATATCAAAATATTTCATAATCAGTCCTTATCCAATGGACTCAATGCAGTTCAAGTATTCCTGAATTACAGCCACAGTATTTGTATTAATTCATGCTGTTGTTTGATGTGGCATCTACTTGTGTGTACATAAATTAATTACCTCAACAGTTATTTATTTCTATTTCAGGAACAGTTAAAAGTATTAATCATGGAGCAGAGCTCCACTAAATCTAAATTTACCAGTGCTGTAGACACTAATGGGAGGGTAAAATGCAAAAAAGTCAGTAAGCCTTTGCTGGTAAGCCAGAGAGGCAATGCTGTCAACATTTCAATTGACAGATTATTAAAAAGTTTTTAAAACATGTTTGGAGAATATAAAAATCAAGGAGAGAGGTTTAAGGAGATATTCATGTTGTGTTGCTCTATTCAAAGGAGGAGGTACTTTAATAAAAATTTATCAAAGGAGATAATTTGTGCTAGGCTGTATGTAAGCTAATTTTTTAATAGAGAATGCTGTATAAATTGGATTCTTACATACACATTTCTGGAATGTATTTATCTCCTTAAACTTGATTTGTGTACCAGATTTTGCACTCTAAAGCCATTGTATGGGTCATAAACTACTCTATTCCCCAATGTTAACTTATATTCATAACAATAGGCTTGAGTTTCACAGTCTTCAAGCTATTGGCAAAGAAATGTTACCATTTTCAAAGAAAAGATCTGGAATTTTGACTTGTGGTTTATAAATAAATAAGAAAATATGTAATGAAAGAATACATCTTTCTGAAACATTAAAATGATGTGCCTCCTATTCTCTGCAAGTCAATAAAATCACAGGCATTATAGTTGGGAAAGCTACCAGCCAGCTATCTGTAAAAATTAATGTACAATATCAAAGAGTTTATAGGAAAAAGCAGTTAATTAAGTGTGTTCAAGATCATTTAATTAATTCCATTTTTCTGTGAAAACATATTAAATGAGAATGAAAGGTTTTGGTCTTCACTATTTGAGCTCTTCACAAATGAACACACTTTACACTTTATGGTGTAGTGCAATATATAAAAATATATTTCATTAAGGATGACTAAATTAATTTCTCATTTATACACATATGTTCAGATTCTTTAGGCTTTAATCAGACTATAAAGGCAAAGGCAGTATATTGCAGGGTTAATTTAGGTGTTTTATCTCCTAAATATTGCAGAGCAGAGCACTTTCCTGTCAACACTAAGACTGATTACTATGCCTTGATAGAAGTTCCTTAGAACATCAGACATACCAGTATAAATAAGCACTCAGTCTTTAGAAGAAAATTATAGTGCATCATGCAGATAGCATTGGTAATTATTCAGAATGCCTTTACCTGTGGAGGAACCAAAACAAGGAATCCTAAAATAAAGTACATGTACAGGATAATTTGCACTAGTTATAGGCTATTTACCTGGGGAACACTTTGTTCAGCTGTAATTATCTTCTGGAATACTTTATGAAGTAATGTCTTAGTCAAAATCATAATGAAGTAAATTATAGGACTATCATTCACTCATTAGTGGAATGAGAAATTTACAATTACCATGTCTTAGATTGGCAGTAATGTGCAAAATACTAATTTGAAACTTGAGCATAAAAGGTTGCTTTAAAAGTACTGCCCTTACTTCATGGTGGCCAGGAGACTTGTAATGTTTTGGAATGGGATATTCTCTTGCTGACAAAGCATCAATGTCCTTTTTCCTTCTATTTAGGACACATTTGTCATTGCTATAACTGCTCCTAACAAGAACAGGTTGCGGGCACTTGGAAGTATTCAAAGATTCTAGTAAAGCTCAGATGGGTTTTAAAACTCCACTTAAGCTAACTAGTCTTGGTGATGTTTCTCTTAGCATGACCTTAAACCACCTCTTATCCTAGAGAAAAATTTAATTGCTCACCCTGTTCACAGGTATATGAACCAGAGTGTAGGACTTGCAGTGAGGATGGCTATAATACAATGTGAGATGTGGGCTATTTTATTCACTAGAAATTATAACAAAGCAACCACAACTGGTTTTGCTACTCCTAATGAAAAGGAGAAAGGGGAGAGAGAAGAATTTTTTTCCAAGTCACTGTCTTAGAAACAATAAATGAGTCTGTAATGCCAATTATTGCCTAATTTCTTTATTAGATTGTCTTAAACAAAAAAATCTATCAGGTCCATCTGTAAAGATACATTCAATATCTTAAATGGAATTACTATTTTCACATCTTGGGCACTCCTTCATTAAACAGAATAAACTACTGCATTTATCTGCTCAGCTGTGTGTGTTTATTCACTCTCTGCTTGTATAAGACACCAAATACTACTGCACGTCTGCACAGGTCTACCCTTGCAAAAGAATGTAACATGGTCCAAGGACAAATTCCACCACCACATGCCCACAGGGAAACCTATTGCGAGAAAAAGAATTAGAAATCACTCTTCTGGTATATAGTTCAAAAAGGTAGGTAGAGTTGTCAACATGGAATTGGGGTGTCTGCAAAATATACTTTAATATTCACCTTTTGGTTTTAAATATTGGTGTTTCAAATGAGGTTGTAATTATTGTCTCAAAATGCAGTCTATGACCACTTAGATGGGTATTAGAAAACAACTCTGAAAATGCTTTTTAGAAAAGTGTCAAAATATTGGGCTTTAACTTCCAACAAATTTATTAATATCTTGTTTGCTTTAAACACTCCATTAGGAAAATGGATGCTCTTGTGACTCCTAGAATGTATTTTTAAAATTATGATGAAATGCCCACAAAATGAGTATGGGCAGTTTCATATAGAAATGTTTGCAAGCATGTGTAAGCAACCTATAAACTCATTTAAGAAAATGTCACCAGGCAAGTGATAAGTAAATGAAATGGAAATGCAAATCCAAATGTCCATATTCTAAAGCCTTGTGGACATACTAAGCAAGTTCTAAATATTTTTAAGGAGAGAGTAGACCTTAATATATGCACTAACTCACAGACACCAGAAGGCATTGTGTCCTTGAGATGTATAATGCTTCTCCTGACGAAGTGATGCTTACCATACCAAGTTTGCTCCAATGCAGCTGTCATAAGGGGGCTCTTTTCCTTTCCAAAAAACCTCTAGAAAAGAGTATCATTACAGCTGCTGGAAAAGAGGGTATTTCCTCCTTCACCTGTTTTGTCCTCTCCTGAAGTATGTCCCGTCTCTCACTATCTGATCAAAACAAGTTATTACACCTGCAAATCTTCTCTCTTCAAAGGTCTTAAAATACCAGGCATGTATAGCAGAGGTAGAATACCTAGGCATCAGGTAAAATCCAAGAGTCTGATACATACTCTGCAAATATGTCTTCTCACATTTTATTAATTTTTCATGTTGATATGATTATTTATTCTTCAGCCGCTGGTAGCTTTGAGAGTCTCAGAGTTTGGGTGCCAGGCTTTCTGTGGTGAGATGAAAGAATGGCTTCTCCTAAGCCAGATTTAATCAATTTCACAGAAATTTAGTTGGCCTTCTGCTAGCTTTACTGGAGAGTCTGGATAAGAACCAGAAAGACATGTATACCTTTAATTTAGACTGAAGAGGAAATTAGCTTTGCAAAACCACCTCACTAAACTGCATACGAAACTAGAAGACTGTAAGTATCCTATTTAGGCATTTCAGCATTCAGCAGAGAAGCTCTGGACATGGCAGACTCAAGTCCAAATTTAGTTCCTTTATTTACCTTGTAATTGAGCAGACAGTCTAGTTTACATGGCCGTAACATACCAGTTCAATGAGCTATATATAAAAAACCAAACATGAAACGTCTTGCGACAAGTCTTGTTAGTTATTTTACTGTTTTAGAAATAGTAGATCCAAGTTCCAATTTGCCACAGGAAAAAAGTTCTCAAGTCATGTGGTTTAAATCAAATTAGGGTCAAAATGATTTATTGATTCATTGATGACAGATACTTAGCAGGCAGCAGCTGAATTATACATTCCAGATCAATATCAATAATACATCAGATAAACTACAATACTGGATGCTTAAAAACTTAATGAACACCTACAAATCTCTGATCATCCTTCTAAAACTAATGACAGAAAGTTCTAATCACCTCCACCATGACACAGACACAAAGATAGATGCACAGCTATATGGCATAGAGGCCATGAGGAGCAGAAGAGCACACACACACACACTCCTTTCTCCACTACTTGCACATCCCTCAACTCATGGTTCTCTGCTGTTCAGTTTGTGCCAGGATAACTTCTGTAGAGACATGCCTTGTGCTTTGGAACCAGAAGGATAATCAGTGTATCCGTGAGGCAGGATGTCTACATGGGGCTTATTAGCTTCTGTGCAGCAGATGAAAATAGCCCTTAGAGGTTTGGGTTTTTTTTTGCATGAGTCTGCTCTGCCATGTACACATAAACTCTGAATCTCCGGCACTGCCATTCGGTGCATGGGATAGGCACCCTTTTATGTATATAATTTTCAACACAATGTTTTAGGGCATGGATTCTTCACCATAGCCAACTGTTAGGCATCATGATGAAGAGATAAGCTTCCCTTGCAGAGCTTGTTTAACAGGGCTATTCCAGCCGTGGAGGCCCAGACCTACGCTGTACCTCTGAGATGTGTGAAAGGCAGGTCAGCAGGCTCCTCACCTTTGGCCCTCTATTTGGCTATTCCATGCAGTGTCTGACATAACTGAGTCCTGTGTGAGAAGCTTGAAAGTGGCTTTTATTATATGTGGAGCAACTTAGATTTGAATTCAGCCAAATCTCATTAATAATGGCATTATTTGTCATGCATAATAAGGTTTAATTGCACTGTTTAAAACCCCATAGTGCTTACATTAAACTGATTTTAATCTAAATGGCAAGTCAATGAGTTTCAAAATAAATTGCACTTGCAGATTTTTATGCCAGTATTTCCTTTACTTATTATTGTAAATAATGCTTTATTTGAAAGTGTCCTCTGTTTACCAAAATTATTATGCATGGAAATTAAGTGTTCTAATATGTATGCAGAAGACTCTTAAATGGTATTTGTAAATCAGAGACTCAATTTGGAAAAGTGGATGCTACTTATAAGTAAGAACACAGACTGGAAAAATCATACACAGTACAAGTCTGATTGCAATTTGTTGGGGGAAATACAATATTTGGGTTCTTACCTCCAGTCAGAATCTAAATAGGATAATCAATTTTAAAGTGCAACTTCCCATTTCCAAAGTTACTCTATTATCTTCATTCAAGATCATTTAAAGACTATCTAGGTATTCCACCCACAAATCTCTGGCCAAATTTCCTGTCATTTGTCAAAACAAGCTGCTGCTTCCATAAAGGTATTATATATATATATATACCACATGGGTGTGGGGATAGTAAGAGAAAGTCCATCGGGCAGGTACTTGGAGAAGTTATGTTTTTTCAGCGAGTAACTTTGTATTTTCTTACAAACTACCTTTTTCCCGATTTTGAGACAAAACAACAGTCATTTCTTGGGCTTTGATACGTCTTGAGAGTTAACAAAACTCCTGACACTTTGGTGTGGTTTTGGAGTGCAACATCTATATATTATCTCACTCAGATTGATAATTCAAACTTACTTCAATATATAATCATAGCTCCAAAATTACATGAATGTACAATCATAACCACTATATAATATTAGAATTGTTCTTTAAGTAGACTGACTAAATGGTGTTACCCTGTCCCATGACCAAGCACAGGAAAAATATAGGTCACTACAGAAGGTAAATGGTAAATCATGTTATGTGTTTTGTTTATTGAAGTTATCTGTTGCAACATACAGTAAAACCTCTGGCTGATAAATGAGGGATAGCATTTTCAATAACCATGAACACTGCTAGGTGTTTTGAAAAGTATTTTACCACTCACCTGGCCTTTCATCACTTTCAAAACATGTATTTTTACAGAAACTTTATCTTGGATACTCAAGAGAATGTTCATTTAACATTAAAGTCTTTCTAAAATGATAATTTTAAGAACACCAGTAGGATGGGGATTATAAGCATGCTGATTTTAAACTTTTGCAAATGCCTCAAAATCAGAGTAGAATGGTATTATAGCTGTGGAAAACTCAACAGTTCCACTTGTCAAGAGATTTCAATGGTTTCATGGCCATAGGGTTTTTATTCTCTTTCTGTGCAATTTTCCACTCCCAGTTCCACTTCTGTTGCCTTGAGCTCTGTTCATAAATCATGTGCTCCAGCCGCCTGAACATTTCCAAGTTTATTGGCATCTTTCTTGTGTTTGTGGAACCAAAAAACAAAAACTGGGACAAAATTCCAGGTGTGGTCTAATGAGTGCTGAGCAGAGAAGGGGAAGCTTACTTCCCTTAATCTCCTGGCTGTGCTCATAGTCATGGGATGCAGCCAACTTATAGTGCTGCCCGGGTTCAATGCCATCTTGCACATAGAAGATCCCAGGTCCCCTTTCAGTAGAGCTGCTGTCTTGACAGCCAGTGCCCAACCTGTATCACCACAGGGTGATATGCAATATGTAATGTGTATATGTGCATATATATATGTATTTGTGATATGTAATTCTATACTAGGTTAAAAATCTATAGAACTGTAATATCTTTCCATTGTGGGAGGTTCGTTGCTAATGAGAAAAAAACCCAAAAGCTTGCTTTCATAAGTCTGTCTTTTCTAGTACTGGCAGACAAGAGATAAAATCTGTGCTGCAGAAATATTACACTTCATATGCAATTGTGCTATGAAGAACAACAATTGCAGCAGCACTGAGGATGAGTTACTACATTCCCGATACACCCATCACTAAATGTACTGGTTGTGACACATGCAATGTCATAGAAAGCAACCTCAAAAACCTTAACATGCAGTTTCAAGGACTGGTGAAAAATTATAAAAAATGATTGACTATCCATTTGAGTTATCAAGAATTATTACAGTGAAACCCAACATAAATACTGGACTACCAGACCTTGTCTTTTAGATGGAATACGTGTCTAAATCCATTAGAGGTCAAAAGGAAAATATATAAGTGAATTAATTTTCATGCTATTGGTCTGAACCAATATAATGATTTCTATAAGGGAAAGAGTGGCTATTCATTATCTGAGTTCAGCAATGATTAAAAAAATGATAGCTCTCAACGAAAGTATTCAAGTATTTAAAAGGTAATGTGGTGGGTAGTTATACAGTTAGGGATAAGCAATAGCATGCTGAAGGAGGATAATGTACATCATTTTCTTAGATACCTCAAAAAAAAAGGAAAAGTTAAAAAAGTAATTCTCCAATATTTCTGCAAGAGCCAAAAAAACGGGCAAGAGGAAAGTAAGCAATAACATCTATCAAGGAACCTCATCCATACACAGCAGGTAAATGACTTTCTTATTAGACAAACAACAATATTAATAAAATACAAAGGGCCTCAGACACTCATTCATAGTGAGCCTGGAGCCATCGGGAGTCGGTGGCAGTGGTGATTATATCAAAAGAATCTATTATAATATTCCCTTCAGTGCCCTCTGCTGACTAGCTGACTTTAATAATCATAGACTGTAGGACACTATTTGTGAAATAACTATTACCATTGAACTTTATCTCTGTAAGCAAATAAGTATTTAATGAAAAACTCCTCTGGGGCAGGAGTGTAAACCTGTGGGTTGCTCTTGCCTGTCTTGTAAAGATATTTTCTTTGGTAGATGATACTGTGAAGCAGAGTGGAGGGTGAGAACTCATACACTGTTTTATCTTAATATTATAAATGATGAAGTCACCAAATAAATGCCACCACCATTGTTATGTCATTAGCATAACTGTGATAATATCTGTAATAAAACCAGAAACACAAATTTTCTTTGCCTTTAGTTACAAACCTATTTCTCTATGTGAACATTTGAAACGAGGCTGAAACTAGATTACTTCAGGTTTTTTGAGTGACTAGACTGAATTTTGGATTGGCTCAGACCTTCTTGAGCAGAAATTAGGAGCTGGAATATTTCTAAGTGTTAGGGGATTCAGCTATAGCTTAGGAAGTCAGGGGTTCAAATGAAAACAATCCACCTGCTGTTCTGTAAGCTCTGAATGCAAAATTAATTCAAACTTAATAAATAAATATATTTTCTTTGAGGTAGGGCACATAGATGGTAGCTAACTTTAGCGACCAGGGTGTAGTCTAAAGTGTCTCCCCTTTCCTGCTCCATGGATTATAGGAATACTTGGATGGTCTGGAAATCCTTAGCTCAAAACCTCGAGTCATTTAAATTTCTTCTAGTATTACTAATGCTCTAGTATTGCTATTGCTAGGTCTGCAAAACAAGCTACCTTGTATATTTGTGTCAGAAATGAAAGTTCTTCTTCCTACAGAAACATTGCTCAGTCACAGGAGGCCATTAGAGAGAATAAGGGAAGAATTCAGCCTTCTCCTCTGCCTCTTCCCTGGACCAGCCCCCTGGTGAGGGCACTTTCATGTGTTTTTATCTGAAATCCAAGTGTCATAGCTGCATATGCCTCCAGATTGAAGGAGAATTTAATATCAGTCCTCGTGAATTGATTCCCTGGAGCTTCATGTTGCTCTAATTTTCAGCTACCTAAATTTCTGGTGGGAAAGATAAAAGGGGCAATGGGGGTGGCAAATCCAAGCTAGTCTCTCCTGCTGTGAAAGCTAAGAAAGGTCAGCTGGAATGTGTGAATACATATAGCGGCAGTGGAAAGCAATAAGCTCCACAAAACAGGATCTCCCATTCAATTTATATTTTATGTTCTTCAGAAATGAGCTGTATAGCCTTCCTGGAAAGCTGCCAAAATTTGAATTACATTATCTGTACTGATTTACAGGACATATCTGGGAGGGGCAATGTGGAAATGTTCTGTATTGGGAAGCAAGTCCTAAAAGGATATTGTTTGGGAATGGAAAGAGTCATTATTGCCTCTCTGAGTTTAAGAACTCTGTGCACCACAGATTTATCATTCAAAATCATCATTACTTATAACTTTAAGAACACATTGCCAAAGTGTTCTGTGCTCATTCATTCTGCCTGTCTGTGGATATAGTGAACAGAGCAGCAGGTATATCTATTTTTTCTACCTTTGTCTCTTTGACGGAGTCTGTATGAGGGAAATGATATCTGTCATATCCCAAAGAACACACTATGTTCAAAACATCTAAAATCAGAAAGGAATTTATTAGCAACTTCATATAACTTATAATTCAGTGTGCTCTGGCTACTACTGGTGTGGTGCTATTCAGAGAACAGACAAATACTGAAACAGTTGGAAGTGACTTCAACTTTTACCCAGCTGAATAAGCTTGTATTCACTGTATTCTATACAGGAGATGACCCTTTCAGCCCTGTTTTTTTTCTTCTATTTATCCTGTTTGCCCCAGAGATCATACAACACCAGAAAAGTTGTGGGGGTTGTGTAATTGTGGCATTGCAATTTCATGTATGTTACCCCAATGTGGAGCAAGGCCCAGATCTGGTAGGCACTGAGCCTTGTCTCGCAAAAAACCCATAAGGATGGAGTGCTTCATTCACAGGGCTTTTTGAAACCTTTCTTAAATGTATAGTGATCCTTTTCTGCCAACAGCAGGAACAACTTCAACAACTTTATGGTAATTTTGATATGGAAATTTTCAGGGTAGTTATGACCGTGAAACTCCTGCAGAGTTCAGAAATGAGGATATTAGGAGTTTCTTCACAGACTTGATTTCCATCAAATTGCCATGCATTGATGCACACAGTATCTCTGTAAGGTGATGAAACATTATTGATTATCATTCCTGTTCTATTTTTTTCAGGAACTGAGAAGGAAATTAGATTATCTGAGGTTGCAGAGGCAGAACTCAGGCTTGTCCTCAGGCTTGTCCACTTGTCCTTTGTGTTTGAGCTTGTCCTTTAAACACAAACTCATGCAGTCTCTACTTTTTATAAAGGAAATTTAACAAAACATTTTTGGTGTAAAATATCCCCATGGTTTATAAGGGCCATTTTGTAAACAGGACATAGATCAAAATCCAGGTCACTGCTGAGAAGGAAAGCTACAGAACGCTATGGCAAACTTAGTGTTTTCACAGAGGCTTGTGCACATTTGGAAGGGATGGAATGAGCCTGTGGGGAAAGATTCATCCTGGCTTCAGCTCTTCTTTACTGCCTGGATTCAGTTCCAGTGAAGTGAAGGGCCGAGGACTACCCCTGACCTTATTTTTTGCTTCTTGTTACAGTCATGGGAGAAATTTATACCTGACTGAAGTATCGGTAAACCCTGAAAACATTTTTCCTTCAAAATTTTTCTGTTTCGATGTTTATTGACTCAAAGAAAATATTTTAATGGAATATTTTTTTGCATGAGTTCAGCTTTCATAAGTTTAAAAATGATGGGAACATACCCAAGCTTTAATAAATGCTATATTTTCTGAATGTAGACACTCTGCTATTGAATACATTTGTTGTTTGCTACTGTAATTATGGCTTGCTTAGTTCTAAATAAGTAGAAGTAATGTATGTCAAAAATCCCAATCAAAATAACCAGAATTTCGGATTACTCATTGTAAGCGACAGTACCAATTCCTACAGTTCCTTGAGAGTCTTCTTGAAAGAGAACAACTGATCATTTGAAAACTCCTTATATTTATTTGTTTGTTTGCTTCAATACATACTGATATGAAACCTTCTGGTAAGGATCTTTGATTCTATTTGTAGTAATGATGATTAAAGATAAGAAAGAAGGCAGAATACATTGAAGTGTAGCAGAAAAACCTCATTGCATAAAGGTAATAAATAGATTGTGTTTCTCTGAAATATGACAGACCAATTTTTTGATCCACAATACTGCTAATTTGAGTCCTAAAATTCCATGTGTTGTATAATAATCTGTGTTTGTTGATGGAGAAGTCTCCACACTGTAGCAATAAAACAATGTAGGCCTAAATCTGTAACTACTCTTTCAGCCAAGGGATGTCTCCCTAAGAGTTTTGAATAAGGAATATAAGATTACACTATCTTCAGAGTTTCATTATAATTAAAACAGACACAGAGGCAGCTGAAGGATATCTGATGAACTTTATGTTGGGTATAAAAACAAATGATCACAGATGTTCTCAGAAGTGCATCAGAAAAACAAAAAAGTGAATGAAAGAAAAATTAAAGGTGTCAAAGCTACTTTGAACCTCATGCATGTTATATCTGCTAATTATGCATTTAGATTTGCTGGATATTCTGCTATGGTATTATATTTTATTGAAAGCACACTGGCTACTTCTTTCTCACTGATAATATTTTCTCTCCTTAGAGACTAATGACTTTATCATGAAGAGCCTGTAATTTGGTTTTATGATGGTACTCTCCTAAACTCAGTCAAATAATGGGGAAAGAAATTATATCTGGTTGCTGTTCTATTCCAGATAGCATTGTCATATTGGTCCTTCCCAGCACCTGGAAGGGTTAAACAGTGAGCTAACCATCAGCCAGATGTAGTCCTTTCTCTCTCTCTTCCCCCACCCCCCGTCGCCCCACACACAATTTCTGGGGAGATAGAGAGCTATATCCACATTGAAATACTTTGATTGAGATTGTGGTTTACTTTTCCCGATGTTCGTTCTCTGATGTGTCTAGGCCACTGAAAGTAGTCAGAAATGTGTGTAGTACTTTCCTAAATCCTCAGCAATGACTATTGCAATGGTTAGTTCTTTTTTTTTTTTTGGATACAAAGGATAGTAGGTCAAATAATCTTTCTAAAACTTTTTCCACACTGTCTCTAGATAGTAGTTTTAATTACTTTGATTATTTTTCTTTGAAAGGAAAGAATGCTTCTGAAAGTTCTACTTACAGCTGGTAATAGTCACAGAGACTTAATTCCTCTACTTACTGAGGAATAATATAGACAGTTTTTCTTCATGGTGATTGCCCTTCAACTCTGTGAATTTAGGTGTGGTAACTCCATAACTGTATGCTGAGGAATTTATCAGATTCTTAGTCCTAGAAATGCCAGACAAGACATCTAATAACGACAAACGTAGATTGCTTGCGCACGTAGACAGGTATTCAAAAATTAAAGGTGCTCACAATGAAAGACTACCCTAAAAGATTTGCAGATCAGACCACAGATCCTGACCCATATTTCAAATAATCTGGTGGCATTTCCAAGCATTTTTTGATCAAGAACTTCAGAGAGGAGGATATGCATACATAATTTATAATAAATTAATCTCTGCATTCTGGCACCGGGCATGCTCTATGTGTGCTTTCCCCATAAAAACCTAATGAAATTCTTAACAAAAAAGTTGGGTTTAATTTTAAGCAATAGATCTCAATTATTTTTATTTTAACAGTCAGAGCTAATATGTGTTTTCAGAAAGGTGCAAAACACTTCTTAGAATTCTGCCACTTAATTAATCAATTTAAATGAAAATCAATCCACGTTAAATTCTAATTTTAACTTACATTGTTATTAGTACAGGAAATCACAAACCACTCTCTGTGACTTTAATAGTTACTGTAATGCTGTACCTGTTGCTTTATTCAAAATGTCAATTTGTGCAGTGTTATTAAAATCACAGTGCAATACATTTTCTTAATCATAGTTGGAATTCTGTGTTTATTCAAAACATCCTTGACTTAAGATTTATTTCCTTCTCTATGAAAAGTTATGCTGTAATTAAACTGTTTTTCTTGTATTCAGGGTACAGAAGACTGTTTACTTACCCATGAAAAGGCACCTAGTGCCATTTAAGACTACTCTGTCTGTGTACACAGATGACATAAAAATATATATATATTAGTGCCCTACCACCTCTGTGCATGTGTCTTAGACACATGTCCTGATGTCAGCAAGCATCTGGTATAGTGCTTTGGATTAAAATGAGAGTAAAGTTAATAACACACTAATATTTCAACTTTTCATTCTGCCCTGCTAACAAGAAGGTGGAGGGTGCCCAAGAAGTTGGGAGGGGACACAGCCAGGACAAGTGACCCAAAGTGCCCAAAGGGGTACTCCATACCATATGATATCATGCTCCCTATATAACTGGGAGTTTGCCAGAAGGTGAGGGAACTCAGGAACTAGCTGAGAATTAGCTTCAGGTGGTAAGAAGCTGTGCTGTTCATCGCTTGTTTTGTATGTTGATGTTTTTGTTGTTTTGTTGTAGCCGTTGTAATTTGCTGCTCCTCCGCCCCGTCCAGTTCTTCCTTGAACACCTTAATTTTTAGAGACCAAAGAAGACAACATGAGTTAAAAAGACAGAAAGATAATACATCTGCCTTTATCTTTTTTGTTTCAATTACAGTTGCCTAAAGACTTTATAAACATGTTTACTGGAAAGAAAGGAAACATCCTCTATACAAATCAACAAATTTACATGATGATGGCTACTAAATTAATAAAATAGTTTAAAGATGGGAAAAGTAAAGTGAGAAAAAGAGTACATAAAGACAAATTACTAACGTAGGGGAAGGGACAGCTGAAAAGATTCCTTAGTTTGCAAATAGTAGTTACTCATGTTGTAGTGCATAGTTCTTGTAATACCTTGCATATCTTGCCACGAGCAAGATATAATGAATTAGTGAGGAAGTCTAGGCAATCCCCTCCCTTCCCTTAGGAAGAATGGCTGATTACATTTTTGAGCTGGCCTATCATTGGAACAATTTTTTCACAAGGTGTCCCCAACAGTACACATAGGAATAATCCTTAGTGACAATCAGGGACAGTTCAGCAAGAAACTGATATTTCTTGTGATCATTCTTGTGAGGAGTCCATACTGATAAATTGTTTGCCCTTTTTGTTTGCTCAGGACAACTATTATTTTCACAAGCAGAACCTAGAATAGCTTGAGGGTTAGTATGGGCCAAGAAAAACTGCCAGTGGTTGGCTTAGTTGATGTCATCATATTTTGAAGAGTAAGGGAGTTTAATTGTATGGATGTAAGCTCTGCAGAGCCAAATTGCTTCAGGACACAAGAACTCCTGTCCCTGGATGAGTGTGTTTACTGTTTTCCATTAGATGGATGTTGCATAGCCCACACCTCTGTAATCATAGTTTTCTAGATTCATCAGTGATTTAAGTACTGTTTGATATATATATAAAAAAAGGGAAAAAAAGAATAAACTCAAATCTTTGTGTATGACAGGGCTGTTTCTCAATCCATTATACGATTGTCCCTGTAGTCCATGAAAGAGCATGTGTTTTGTTTGACAAAAATATTGAATGCTTTATACCTCTTACGGAAACCTATAGTTTGCATTGTTTTGCACCCAAGAGAGTATTCTCCAGAGACTGCATTGTGAGAAACAGTCTGAAACATGGATACAGTAAAGTGATATACCATGTCATAACTTCTCTCTAACACAGCAAACAGAAATCTGGAAAGGAACAAACTCATAAAACCAGTAACTTCTTAATGGACTAATGAAATTCTTCTGTCTAAGAAAGGTTTAGCTGAAAAAATATTTTTAGGTGAGGAAGTTTAATTTTGCAAGCTTTTTTTCACTAGAAGCAGTAAACTTTCCATCCAGAGCTTTTCCAAGAGGTTAAGAAGAATCACTGTTGTTCAGGAGTAAGCTGAGCAGCTTCTGCTATTGAAATGCAGCAGCTTTGTTGGGCATCTGCCACATTTCAAAACGCAGAGAGATCACATTCTTCTCTTCCTGAACATTTTACATGGTAATAATAACCACAGGCTATATGTTCCTCTTCTGCTGTATATAAACAATCCCTAAATTGTTAGTTGATCTCCATAATGTTCAAGGGTATGCTTAGTATTAAGTCTTTTCTGCAAAAGGTCTCTAGACGTATAGAAGAGCATAAAACACCCCCAGTGAGGTTATTTTGGTTTCAAATTTTAATTTCATACCTGTGCTTTGATCTAGTATATTTTTAACTGTGTTTCTTTGAAGAAAAAGATACTACATGTGAAGTATGTATGCAAAAGCACCAGTCATTTGCAGTTTCTGGTATGTCAGTATTCAGACTGACAAATCTCTGACCTTGCATTTGATATCCAAGATATTCAGAATATGCCAACGTTTAGCTGGTTTCATAATATTTCTATGTATTAAGAAGAATGCAATGTGGTTGAACCACTGTTTGTGTTCTTTCACAGTTGTCTTCAGGATTTTGTTTACAAATTAATTTTTGTTTTAAAATTTAAAGCATTTTTTAAAATGCCTTATTTGAAGAGAAAAAGCACTGGCTATGTTTATATTAGTAAATTAGGTGTGAATAGAAATGTGTGTTGTTTTTTTTTTTAATTTTCATAATGCTCTTTTCTTTCTGGATTGCTACCTCTGATTTGTAGCATAAAGAAAATCATCTAACATATGCTATATAAGAAAACAATTATAACAGTTATCTTCATGTCCAGAGAAGGGCAACCAGTGAAGGATCTGGAGAGTAAATCTTATGAGGAGAGGCTGAGGGAACTGGGGTTGTTTATCCTTGAGAAGAAGAGGCTGAGGGGAGACCTTATCGCCACCTACAATTACCTGAAAGGAGGTTGTAGAGAGATGGGTGTTGGTCCTTTGCCCAACCAACAGGTGACAGGATGAGGGGGAATGGCCCCAAGATGCACCAGGGCAGGTTCAAATTAGACATTAGGAAAAAGTTCTTCACTGAAAGGGTTATCTGGCATTGGAACAGGCAGCCCAAGGAGGTGGCAAGAGTCACCAGCCCTGGATGATTTAAAAGATAGGAATACGAGGTGCTTAGGGATATAGTTTAGTTTAGGCCCTACCTGGAGTATTGTATCCACTTCTGGGCTCCTTGGTATAAAAAAGACGGGGATCTCCTGGAAAGAGACCAGAGAAGGGCTACAAAGAGGATTAAAGGCCTGCAGCATCTCTCCTACGAGGAAAGGCTGAGAGAACTTGGATTGTTAAGCCTAGAGAAGGCTAAAGAAGATATCCTATGGAATGGAAAGAAGATGAAGAAGCTGGTCTCTTCTCACTGGTCCCACTGAAAGGACAAGACACAACTGATACAAGTTAAAAGACATGATTTTTCATCCAATCATAAGAAAATAACTTTTTTCCTGTGGGAGTGACTGAGCACTGGAACAAGTTGCCCAGACAGATTGTGGTCTCCATCCTTGGAGATATTCAAAACTCACTGGACACAATCTTGGGTGACCTGCTCTATGTATTCCTGTTGGAGTAAGGAAGGTAGACTAGAAGGACTCCTCAAGTTCACTTCAACGTCAAAAATTCTGTGAAAATCTAGATGGGCAAATATACAGCAATTACAAAATATATTTGAACAAAGATTTCTGTGCTTTAACAAACAGACAGCAGAACAACTCAGGGAGATTTAATACAACTTTTGGTTACAACAGAATTTGATAAAACAAAACAAAGCTGAATAGAAGGAATGACCCAGCAGACTTTGAATGAGCAGGCAAACAAACAGAAACCCTTGACATCTGATCTTTAGAAACACTTTCCTCATGCGGCCCTTGAACCTGAAATATGAACACACTAGCACTGTATAATACATTGCCATCCTGACCTCCACAGGACTGTGTGCGGAATAAGGTATTACCTTTGTCATGGGAGAACTGTCAATAAATAATAAAAATAGACAATGAACCACACCCTAGCAGTCATAGGCAATCAGAACTAGAGCTGTGATCTGTTATGTCCCTGTTGAATGTTTTGCTCAATCAGCTGTACCGTGTCACCAACCCTTCGACTCCTGCATTCTCTCCATTCAGCTGTAGCTGGAGAAGTGAGACACAGCATATATCAGTTTTGCTTGCCCCTTCTGTTCCTCATGCTGTAGTTTACAGGCTAGAGTATTCTTTTGACAAATGAGAGGTGAGATTTCACCACTGAGGTAAAACAGATATTCCGTTTTCTGAGTGAAAGTCTTAACCATTGAGCCTTAATACACTGTTGCTATTTTGAGAAGAACAAATCCATCTCACCTGTATCATCCCCCCGCCAAGGAAAGGAAGACTATTTTTCTATCTCTTTATGGAGAAAGAAAAACCTATAGGGCTTAAGAATGTGCTCTGGGTTTTTTCCTCGTGGAAAATGATCCTATTGTATTTTTGAATATTTTATTATCTAAATAATTGGATTTTACCACTGAAGAAAATGCTTTCAGTGAATAAAAATCATGCTATAAATTAGAAAGGAGAGAAAAATCTGCAGAGGAGTTGCTTAATTATAGTAATTTATCTTCTATTCCAGTGGATAAAAGGAAGACTTTTGAAGGAAAACCATTGTGCGAAAAAAGAGCTGGAAATACAGAGAAATAAAATATTTCATCTGACCACTTGTCTTTAATGTGATGTAGGCAAGGGAAGAGAAGTTCAAATAAATGTCCATAAGTTCTGAGTACAACAGGGTATTTACTCTTTCCTACAAAATCAAGAAATATGCTCAGTAAACAACAACCTTCTCTTGCCTAACAAAAGAAGAGTCTCTGACTTAGTAAACAGAGGAAACGTCTAGGAGCAGTTTCAGGAGCTGAAAACCTAGCTCTGCTTTTTTGCTGTTTTTCTTAGTCATTCAAATGAAATAAAGATCAATGCAGGAGAGAGAGGCTAGTATTTAATTGTGTTTGCTGCTGGCTGTGATCAGTGTTAGGGGCCACTTCTAGGACTGAACAAAGATATCTAGTTTGTTTGGGGTTTTTTTTTTTTGTTATCAAAGAATTAATTTGTCACTTGATTTTTTTCAGTGAACTGAACTACTTCTATGAATAATAGTACAGGAAGGAAGGAAGGAAGGAAGGCAGGCAGGAAGGCCAGTCTTGTTCTTCTTTGGAGGAAGGTCCTTACTGTAATATTCACCAAGCAGCAAAAAAAACCCAACAACAAAAACAAACAACCACAGCAGAAACAACAGATGTGTCAAAAGATGTGTCAAGACTGGGAAATATAGAGTTATGCATTCATTTCATTGAGATGTTGTTCAGTAGATAATCTATTCTCACTACCATGCTCAAAGAAAGTGTAATTAGTACAGTATGCTCAGCTTTGGCCAAATCTTGGTCACCTTCAAAGATCCTAATCAAATATGAACTTTCCAGATATTGGAGAAATGAGTGAAAGACTCATCTAATCAAGGAGAGTCTGTCTATGTGAATAAAAATCTGAATTACATCCTTGCCAAGAATTAGGAAATCGATCACCTGAGAATGTCGGGTTTGTAAATATTTCTGGTTAGTGGCTATTTATTAAAGAAATTCCCAAACCAACAAAAACCACCAAAAGAACCCCCAAGAAAAACAGACAAGCCACGTAACAAATTAAACTCTAATGACTGGAGATAATATAGATAATTAGAAAGATGAAATGTGTTGTGTTTGTTGCTGGTTTCTGGGCTATTAAAGAAAATTCTCACTTTGCAGCTGATAAAGCAGAGGAAAGATGTTTGTGGGTTTCATGGGACAGCATCCACATTTTATAGGATATCTGAGAGATCTTGTGGAGTTGTGCAAAACTTATAAGATGTTTAGTGGAAGGACTAAAGACAAGGAAAAGGATGAACAAGCTTGAAAGACTAGGGAGAGTGGTTATAAAGGGCATAAGACAGCAGCTGGTCAGCAGGCTTTCTGGTCAAACCCTTCATCTCATTACTTTTCAGTCTGTCCTCTCTTCATATTAAGTCTTATTTTGTGTGCAATGCTGCTGTTAAGCTGTATGTGAGCATATTTGTGTGAGAGATTCATTAGAAAACTTCGGGCTGAAGTAGGTAATAAGTAGGCTGATAAACCAGCACCTGGAAAGATCAATTTTCAGTTACTCAAAATGTACTCAAATTGAGAGGGAATTGCTAAGTAGTCAATGAGGTGAAAAGAAATAGCTCTTTACTCTAGAGAAAGAGAGATATCCACAAAGCCAGTTGAGGCTTCAGGGGCTGGGAAGAGTGTAAAGTTTATTTTATGTCTCTTGCAGGTGACACACCATCCCAGTGTCCTATAGTGTTCTGACACTGATTCTGACACTGACAGCGTAGATTTTGAAGCATAATAGCTCTCAGACTCCCTTTCTGCTTCCTAACCAGGTCTTCCCATTCCATATTACCTAACTACAATATATTCTTGTCAGTGATTAATTTCATTATATTTATGGGGGATTTTCCAGGCCATTTTTCCTGTTTGTCAGTATCACTTTGAATTCTAGCCCTGTCTCTTAAATTGCAATAAGTACATTCACGCTTCCATCATATTGGTCATTAATGACAATATTCAATTATATTCAGTTCAGAACAGATCACATCGCAGCCATAAGCTCTAGAGGATGGGTCCAATTGTAACAAAAAATATTGGCTGGCATTTAATGAAGCTGGGGACTGCTATGGCCAGTTATGTCAGCAAACACTATAGCAGCAGAAGAGGTAAATCTTACTGGTGGTATATCATCAGCTCTAGAGTTTTGTATAATACTGATTGTTCTAGCAAACCAAATTGCTATGTTTGTGCTCTATACTTATTCTTTTTATTTCAGGAGGTTTTTTTTTTTTTTCAAATCTGCTTATTGCTCATGAATGAGGAAAAACAGTTGTGGTTTGTTTGTTTGTTTTAAATGCCAGCCAGTAAAATTAAGCATTCTTGTTTCAGAGTGGGAGATTGGGACAGTAACACTGTAATAATTTTTCTAAGGAAGTCTAGAAATTTAGCCTAGCCATTTTTGCTCTCAGTTGTTACTTGGCAGAAAGTTTTTAAAGTAAATATATTCTCTGCTGAACAAACATATGTTCAAAAACATCCACTTGATTCTACAAGATTTTAATTTTTCACAACAAAGAAATATGTGGAGAAGGCCTGATATTCAGAAATAATCAGTTCAGACATAAAGAGCAACAACTTTTAAAACTCTGGTGTCTTCTCTTTGGTTTCCCAAAGGGATGTTGATTTCTTTTGAAAAAGTAATCTTTTGTCATCCTTGTAGGAGACTTGAGTACCACCCCTACACAGTTTAGAAAGCCTAGCCCAGGAAGGTGCCTTATTCAAGGTGACCTGACAGGCCATTTGGCAGGCAAAAGTGGAATACTGCTGCTTAGCTCTTACTAAGCAGTGGTGAATTTCTTTTATCGACTCTCTGTCATACAACCTACTTTCTATAAGGTTCACTTTGACATCTTACAAACTAGACATCATGATGCTTTATTGCTGTACCCAAAAAATCCATCGCCTTCTGAGAATTATTTTCTGAACTATGATTGTAACAATCATATTACTCCTTATTAACAGAAGAAAATTAAATGTGTATATCACTTGCCCTCTGTGAAAATGTGTTGAAATTATAGGGATGATCAATGTCTAACACCCTTTCAGAGGACAGTAGACTTCAGACTTCTTGGAGGCAAGGACAGTACCCTTGAGAAGTTTCTTCTATCTCACCTCCTCTTTTGTCATCCTCCCTCCTGACTTTGGGGTTTTCAATGGTTTGTCTCATTTTTATATGGAAAAGAAGGACTGAATATGCTTGCAATTGCTGCTTTTCCCTTTTGGACTGACTTTGGAATAATTATTACTCTTAGAAATAAGAATGTTAGGAAGATTAGAAGATTATTCCAATGCCTAAAAGTCAAACCCAAAACTAAAACAACACAAATTAATCTGTATTTCTGAAGTCAGCAAGGTTTTCTGTGGCAGTATGTCAAATGGAATGGATTAAAGCTTCACTTCTCCCTCTGGATAAAAAAATAATAGAGGAGTCTACTAAAAAATTCTTAAGAGCCCTCACAGAATCTGTTGACAGTTTAAAAGAGCTGCAAGTATGTTACTGCATCAATATCCTACACAGTAGAAAGCTAGATAATCTAACATCCAAATAAACACTCTAAACCAATGTACTGATGGGATGGGAACACAACTGATTAAACATGACATATAAATAACAGTATGGAGGTAGAAATTAAGCTAAGCAGATAAAATACAAAATGTGTTAGTGAAAGATAACAAGTCTCTAAATAACAAAAAGGAAAACCTAAAAAAATAAATCTAGTTTCTATAATGTGCTCATCATAGGGATACCAGGAGGAAAAGCAGTAACACAAGCTTTCAGAGAAAGGCTCAAAGGACTTTAGGATATAAATACAAGGGAGGTCTTCTATACAAAACCCCACTCCATCAGAAACAAGTGAAAGCAGATTGTGTGGTAAGGGGGAAAGCGTGGTGGGGTGAAAAAAGGTTTTTTGCTTAAAAGTATCATGAGATAGATAGGGTTATCTAGAGAATCACAGAAAGGGTCTCTCACTGAAAGGAAAACCTCTCTCTTCTTCCTAAAAATATGTCTTAAGGCAAGGACTTTGCATTTGGAGGTACTGGAGGAATCCTCTTGAATAACAGGAGACGTGCCTCCCTACTTGAGTTGCACAGGCAGACTTCTATTATTCTGCTAGGTAAGTGCTAAAATATTCCAAGCATATAGGATAGAATGAATGAGCTGTGAATCAATCACTATTGCTCTGTTTCTAAGAAATAGGTACAGATTGCAAAATTTGAAACCAGATCTGCCATGTAATTACTGCACACCTTGGGACAATCCATTAATACTTGTAGGTATTGTTAAGTTTTATATATATCTGTCTCAAACCTAGCTCTGTGATTTAAATGGGACTTAGTTCAAATCTGTATTTTTTTATCTAGTTTTCAGAATTTCGGTGGTTTTAGTTAAACTGATGACTATGATGATTATACTGGTGGTTATAGAAATATATACATGAAAATAAAATTATATGCCTTAAAGCATACAGAAAATATAGGTAGTTGCATATAATTGAGTTTAGACTAAAAATGTTAGATTAAGGGCTAGCAGATGTATATGCATAAAGAATTATGTGGTAACTGATAAATAACAAAGAATTCTGTAAATTACAGTCAGTTTTCTCTAACATTTTGTATAAGAACGGTTGTTTAACTTCCCCTTGCAGCAGATTGTCTTCTCCTCTAGCATAATAAAGCTTTTTATAATGTCTTTGTGTATCTTATTAATTTATTTGGCATGGAGAAACACCACATATTTATTTAGTCTTATTCTATTAGTAGAACATCACTGGTTTACATATATTACTATAGGTTAAGTTTGCACAGAATTGATAGCAGGCTTTGAAAGTTGTTGACAGAATAAAGCACTGAATTTTGTTCCCTGATGTGCAGGTGGTTTTATTTATTTATATGTTTGTTTTGCAAGCATTTATATGGCTACTGGGAATTCATGAAAAATATAGTGAATCAAAACATTTCATAAAATTTAGCATGAAAAGTCATCCCACTGGTGTGTTACTTGGCATTTGGTTTTCATCATCCTTCTATTTAAAAATGTTCAGTTACTCATATTCCATTTGACTTTGGTGAAAAAAACAAACAGCTAAAACTGGAAAAAAAAAAAGAAAATAGAACAGTTGGAATACATAATTTGCTAATAATCCATAGTCTGACATTTATTGATACAATCCTTCACCTAATACTAGCAAACTACAAATGAAAAAAAAAAGTCAAGACCTGTTTGTGATTCATTATGAAAAAAAAAAAAAGAAAACCAACAAATATTAATTGTAATGTTTTTCTGGCTATAAAACTATTAATAAATAGTCTAGCTCCAAGAATTATGGTTACAAAACCATAAAGACTAAAGCTTTAGAAAGCTCAACATTCAAAGTGTGAAGTACTTGGAGAGACACCAGAAATCATGTGTATTGTTAATCTTAAATTTTCTACTTCACGGTGATTTCTAAGGCAAAGAGTTTCTGCTCTGTTCTATAAAAGAAATAGATTTCTTTTCTCTTTTTTTTTTTAATGTGTATACAGATAGCCTGGTGGAAAGCAATTTGCATGAGTTAAGTCTTTTCTTCTGTTTGATATAGAGTACCTTTGCTTCAGAGAGTTTCGGTATGAATGAAAATATTTTACAGTCCCCAAATGATTTAAGGAAAAGGCTAGAAATTTTTGTCTTGCTCATTGCCTTCCATTCAACTTAAAAAAGAAAACTGCTAAAATCAGGATGTGTTTTGTGAAATATTTTAATTCCTGTCCTGCATGAAAACATGCAGGGCTCCTCCAAACAAAATTGCCATTAATCAGAAAGTTTTGCCATTTTGAAATGTGTTTATTGTCAGGTAGGCTGATTTTTTTTCCATAAGCCCTCAGGAGAGGTCCAGTAAAGTGCTGTTGTTATGAGTACAACAGGGAATCATGATAATTATAAGAATGAAAAGTTTGGAATGAATGATGCTGTTCACCAACCCTTGTGATGCAGGACCTTACCATAAATTTTATCTTGTTTTCTAGGGACTCTGGGACCAGTCCAGTTTCAGAACAGAGGACAGATGATAACTGCTAATGGGGCTGAGTTCTAATGATGCTTTTTATTGCCATCTCCTGTTTAAAAGATTAATCTCTTAATTGAGTGCTTGCCGCTTTGGGTTTTATAACATTGGCATTCCTTCTTCCCCAGCTGTTTATTTTTGTTGCTAATATTTTGATGTTCAGTATAATGAAACTCTGTTAGTATGTTCTCTAATCTTTGACTCTGTCTATAATCTCAGGCATTATGCATGCACTTGTATAACAGGCTGTTAGAAAGGATATGTTCTGCCTTAATGTAATAACCACCCCAGCATCCTATATAAATTAGCGCCCTAGGAAGAACATTCTCGCTTTTTACCTTCTTCATGAATATGCATCACTTGTGTTGCAGCAAGAATTATGGATATAATTTATAACTACCATTTCCTTAAACATTTAAAAAATAAGCACGTGCTTATGCATTGAGTGCTGGTTTATGTATTATGCTAGTTTGTGAACTATTTGGTCCCATCAGTTCACGTAGATTGTGACCTCCAGACATTATGTAGCACACAGTTTATTGGCATCTTTCTTTAATGGGGCATTAATTCTGAAAATGCATATCTACATGTTTATATTTAAGGACTTTCCCTGTCATGTTGGAAGAAATTGTGCTGTTCACAGGAACAGCTAACCACATGTATGTTTTCATGCTATTGGCTTGACTGCCAAGAAAGGTTTGAAAAGTCTGTAGGGTGATTCTTCCAGGACCTGTTGCATTTAAAGCCATATTATATTATGAAAGAAATAAAACCACAAAAGTAACACAACAAGTGATGTCAAATTCTTTTAATAGTAGCAAAATTTAAAAGAAAAAGTTTACTGAATTAAAGTTACTCTCATGTCTGGCATTTGTTGCCACTGACAAGTTTCCAATCCCAGCTTGCAACAAATATACAAGAAAACTTTATTCAGACAACAACTTGAAGGAGCACAGTTAATATTATTGTCTTTATCATATTCATCACCACTATGAAAATTACAGTTATTGCTCTTACTCTACAACTAGCATTACCTAATCTCTTTAAGTGAATATTGGATATTGGCAAGCAAAGAGAGCTTTAAGAAAGAGATTCCTTTTCTATACACTGAAATTTCACGTAGCATGTCTGCATCTTGAACCTTGCAGTTTCATCTTGGAAACACGTGTCGTATTCTGATTTTCATTTAGAAACTAAATGGCAACCCAGACATAACATTAAACATGTCCCCTCACAGTGCAATAAAATAATAGATAAGCTGTTTATGAAGTAAAATATAACTGTAACATATTAGCCATGTGTCACTGCATGAAAAGATTGAAGCATAAAACTTTATGACCATTTTCTGTTACTTTACCAGAGGAACTCAGCCAGGCCACAGAAGTGACTACATTAGTTTTTATTTAAAAATATGCTACAAAAAACCTAAAAACTGAAGCCTCGAATCAAACCAAAGCACTAAATACTCTGCTTTAATTTTATCAATAAAATTATCTTTATTGCGTAACTATATTGAAAAGATTAAGACTGCTTTTGCTACTCCTGGAGATTAACAGTAGTAAAGTTTTTAGACCATAACTTCTCCATAACATGAATAATCTACACAACAGAGAGGTTTTAAAATGGTTTTCTGTCTCAGTTCAGAAGTCCATTTTCATGGTTTTGAGGCTTACTTCAGCATGCTATCATGGCTTTATTTTATAACTTGGATAATATGCCATATGAATCTTACACTGGTTAACACAGAAATAGTTATATGAATTGGTGCAGGATTTCCCAAGAAGTAATGTGCATAATCAATGTGTGATTTGGTATATTGAATCTGATACCATGCAAAGCACTCAAGGCTAGAATAAAGTTTTCTGGGGCACATGCTGACATCCTCTCTAGCTGCTGCCTCTTGTTCTTGCAAGTGAAAACCTTGAGATCATAAAATGAAGTGTCTGTTATTTCAGTTGCAGTGATGTCTGTGAGTAGCTTCTTCTCATGCTGAGGAAGTTCAGTAAAGATAGCTGTCATATTGACATATAAATTACATAACTTCTCTTCAGAATAAGTGTCCTTTCTTTTTCCTAATATGATTCAATGAAAATTTAAAATACATCAAGACACTTTATTAGCATTGCCATTCAATATTTCAGTGATAATAGCATTTAATTCTTATTTCTCTAGAATATAATTAGGAAAAAATAAGGATGATTATATTCACAAAGTGGTGATGGCAGTCACATTGGCTGATGCAGGTTCTTTATGCCCATTATACCACAAGTCATCGATTCAATGTTGATTTTTAAGCTAGTTGAACCAAACTAATGGATAACTTTGAAACCGTATTTATTTAACTATAGTGCTAATGATTTTTTATAAAGATGGATGGATGGATGGATGGATGGATGGATGGATACTGAAGGTCAGGAAATTTTCTAAGGAATACCACTTTTAGGGAAAACCTTCTGCTCTGTTCTTTAGGACCATTCAAACTCAGTGTTCAGGGTTTTCTAATTATGAAATTATAAGAAACTTCTCAACATTAGTGTTGAAATGGTGAGAAAATAGTAATAAGGGAACTGTGTCCAATTTTCCCCTTCAAGTCTTCAAGCTTTTAACTCTAAAGTGAAAAAGTTTGCATTGAAATATTATATAACATAATTATATCTCTGTCTTTACCAAATTTAACAGCTGCAAATCAATTAACTTGTCCAACTATTAAAGAAATAATCCATTTTATAAATGTTCTATCTTGGCCATAGGAGAGAATGTTAACTGGCAGAATAAATACTGGTCTTTCCACCCTAAATTAATTGTGAGGTCTCATGTCTGAAGTTGTTTAAAGAAAGCAAGTGTGCTTGCCCAGCCCTCACACTATCAAGGTCAGTGAAAGCATTATTTTGGAAAATATAAGAACCGGAAATCTTAATTTCCAGATTCTTACATGAAATTTATGGGGAAAAGACATTGGAATGAACCATCAATATTCCCTTCTCCTTATGTATCAGTTAGCATAGTAAAATTCAGGGTATTTTAAGCACACATGATTATTTTCTGTCAATACATTTTACAGGTTTTTTTTTTTTGTGCAAGTCTCCATCTAAGGGAAAACTTAGAAGAAATTTGCTGCCACATATTTCTTGTTCTTCAAACACATCTGAATAGTAAAGACATAATGTGGTGGAAAAGGAACAAGGTACCATGGATAACAGAAATTATTATTCATATTTCAACTTTGTTTTTCCTGTGGTGTGTTAGTCACATCACACCTTGTTCCATATGCAAAAGTACGGTAAATGTATCTGTACAAAGCAGTTATATGTAGCCTGTGCTGACATATTCTTAGTCATCTCAATTATTTTCCTTGCTGTTAGGCAAAAATGTGGTATTTTTAATATCTTTCTGTGATTTTTGAATCACCCTTCTGTGTAGAAAAATGCTCTGCCACTGCTTCTTTGCTCTCTCAAAATTTGTTTTCAGAGTAGGAGATAGAATGAAACCTATCCAATTTACAAATTTACCCTTTCCCCTAAATTTTAGGGGACTAGAGAAGCCATTCCCCTGGATTGTCAGGGTTCCCTGTCTAGTTAGAAAACAGAGGCAAGTGATTTTAAGTCCTTCAGGGGAAGACCTACTTTGGTGGGAATAATGGCTACCACTGTTAAGGGATGCTAAGAGTGGCATCTCAATTTAGTATTTCAAGTGGGCAGATTGATAGTCAAGAAACTAGCATTCCTTATATCTGCTTTCTTCTAAAATAGTCAATCCTACATGTGTAGTTGAAATGAAAGCTTTGTATGTGGTTTCTAAACAATAATAAAATTATTTCATGCCATGCTCAAAGCCATCGTTTGCTAGATAAATGAACAGACTAGAAGGTAAAGTTTGCAAGCACGCATACAAAATAACTCCCAACCAAACAGACAAAAACCCTAACACTGTAATCCTTATCAAAGTGAATGATACTATCTTCCTTGTCAAAAAGCATCCTTTCTGTTCCTGTTGGATTGACTGCTTCCTTTTATTAAAAATCAGATTGCGAAATAAGTGGTATCAACCCTTATCTTCTGCACTGGGTAACAATTAACCACCTGTCTCTATCCATACTTCCCACCTAAAATGCCTAATGAATTTGTATATAAGGAGACAAGATTATCAATTCACAGGACAGCTCAGAGGGCAGCTTTCCTGAATGGTTAGAGCAGTTTTAGACAGGTAACAAAAAACCCAGTTTTGTCTCCACCAGTTCACTAGGCTGAACCACATGCAAGAGGTACTCACTGATGAAGAAATGACTGGAGAAAGGTGGAATATGTTGATCTAGAATAGTACCTGGAGAGACATAACACATCTTAAGAAATTCATATGGCAAGGAAAATTCCACCTTGTTTAAATACCATTATATATAAGGGATTGTCCTTAATGTTTGCCTACTTAATGATATATATTACATGCACATAAAAGTTTGCATACTTAAACTCTGTTTGAAATGCCAGTGCAAGAGGTAATACATTGTGGTTTGCTGCTATGGGGAGAAAAATTCATTATGCCTGTGTATATCTTAATAAGGGGATTTTGTTTTGTATTGCTGCATTTTTGCCTGAACTTCTCATTACTTCACAGACTGAAATGTCCAAAAATCTTACTGGAGAGGAATATAGCACATCATTTTATTATGACTGTACAGATTTTTTTTAATTACGGTCTGAATTGATTCCTGCCAGCAGTGGCAGTATGGGACTTTCTCTGAACTGCTCAGTGGCATCAGAGGTTTTATCCAAAGCAGGAGAAGTAAATGACTTTGGTTTAAACTTTTCTGGTCTGTTTCCACATGCACGCAGTTCATCTGGTGCTGCTTATTTCTTTTTATTTTGCATCGAAGAACTGTGAAAAGCTCAATGGCTGTACTGTACAAGCTTAGTTGTGATTTTGACTGATGCCTTGTATTCCTAAATAGCTGGGTGCTATGCAAACAGACATATAATAGGATTGCCTGCAGTAGAAGGAACTGAATTAAATGACTCTTGCTTTGCTATTTCCTTTCAATATTTAGTCCATTCAATCAGGTAATTGCTTATTGCTAAAAATGAACACAGCCTGAGAAGAGTCCAACCTCGTATCTCTCTTTCTACGTGAGTTAATGAATAGATTTGAGAAACATGGTCTCCTATTTCTTTAATCTACTACTTTTTATATTATTCTAACCAGAAGGAAACAGCTTCAGTAGATATGGTGCTGGGAAACCTGTTTCCCCTTTTCCCCTTAGCCTTTAAACTAGGGTTTGAGGCACTTTTGGAAGGTGTTAGATGCAGATCTGAAAGTCTCAGAGTTGGAAATAAAATTTCAGTCCACCAGCCCAATTCTAACCAGTAGATTTGCATGAAATGGTGCAGCAGCTCCTGTCCAATGCCACAGGGGTGTAGGTAAATCTTGTTTTGCCAGGTGTTGTTCAGAGGATGGCCATTCATGAGAGTCTCTTTGAAAAAAATATGATTTGTGGATCCAAAATACTCCTAAGTGGGATAGATCAGCAGAGCAGCCAGCACACATCGTACTGAAATGCTTCTAGTCATTTGCAGAAACATTTAACTCCTGAGGGAACTTGAATGAAATTTTATTAAAGTTCTTAGATTGTGCATGATCTTCCTGTTATCTATGATGTGGACACTGCCCAAGTGATTTTCTCGTTATGGCACAAATATTACTGTATGAAGCTGTTGAATTAACTGGGGGAAGGGGTGTGTGTGTGTGTGTGTGTGTGTGTTACATTTCTTTATTACCATACTTTATGACTGATTAAATAGTAATTTATCCTTTTGTGCCTGGAAAACCGTTTAACCATCCCACCAGGAGGATCTGATGGCATCTGTCATCAGCTATCAGAGTAGAGATTTCCAGTCAAGTAGCTGAGAGGGAAAAACAAATAAATTTTAATTTTTTTTTTATACTTAAAGAATGCCAAAAACATTGTTTATATCTCTGAATTTCATTACACAAACAAAGAAATATCTATAAAAAACTAAAAATCATAAACTCTTTGGTGTTTTAAGTTCTGACAGAAGAGTGCAAGAACATCCCTGATCCTCATTCGCTGCTCAAACCAGTTCTATTATTAGATTGGAGGTTGTGCACGCAGCAGAAGAGGAGAGACAATGCATTCTACTGCAGGGGCCAAGAAAGAAGCTCTGTAACCAACATGGCTTTGCCAGTTGTCTCTTCACTGTTCAGTAGGAGCATGAGTCATTCTTGGCAGGGTATCACTGCCTTTTTCATACCATCATGCCTGACTACCTGATGAATAGAAACATGGAAATATGTTTTATATGTTTTAAAAAGTGACACTCTACAGTGTATTCAACTGTACTGAAATATCCATCATAGCAATTTAATGGATGCATTTTCATTTATGTTCAGCTTTACATCTACATAGTCTCAGCAGTCTTTTGCATAGTTGTTTTTTCTTATTAAATTTCTTTCATTTTAATTAAAATACTGATAAAAAAATAAATGCATAGCCCTACAACAATTCAGATTTCCAGGTGTTTAAAGGGGAGGTTGGGGGGAAAAAAAAAAAAAAAAAGGAATTTTTCTCTACTTGTTTTTTTGTGCTAGAAACAACAACCAGTTTACTAACATTGAAACATAAATCACCCTTAGCAGCAAATGATTGTTTTTGCTTTCCAATCAACTCCACATAAATATCAAGCCTATTTTTTAACACAACAACCTTGTGGAGATATTATTTTCTTTTTAATGCTTATTTAGCCTATGGAAAGAAGATTTATTCTGTTTTACCAAGAGACTGTGATGCTTATATTATTCTTCCTAGAAGACTGATATTTTACTGATGATATAATATTCTCTCTCAGAATGGAATCACTGCTATTCTATCCATGAAATTACTGTAAGAGTGAATGTTTATTCATTTTAACTAGAAATATGCTGGAAGAATTTGGTGACAGTTCCACAAAATAAAGGTAGTTTATTCTGTTTATACGTAAATGACTGAACAGATGTTAGTGTATAAATTATGTTCCAGTGTATTAGTTACATTTTCTCCACATAATTTCCAATTAATATGTAAAACATTGCATAAAGTGGCAGAGGTTTTTTGGTAATTTCATTTTCATCTGCATCACCAATATTGGTGATGCTCAAGGGGTTGATTTGAATTTCCCTAGTGCTTTCCATAGACATTTACTTCTTGCCTTTAAGTAAATGTGTCCATTTGATAAGGTGTTCAG
Source organism: Porphyrio hochstetteri (assembly GCA_020800305.1). Taxonomy (NCBI): domain Eukaryota; kingdom Metazoa; phylum Chordata; class Aves; order Gruiformes; family Rallidae; genus Porphyrio; species Porphyrio hochstetteri. The sequence goes on from CM036907.1 coordinate 111,769,680, forward strand.
TATTTCCGCCCATGTTACAGGAGAAACTGCTTGTGTCTAGACGACATAGACACTGGTTGTTCTTTTTTTTAACAGTCAGACTGAGAATAAATAAGTATTTACACATTTTATGAATTTTCACAAGATTTCTTACTATTTTTTACAGTGAAAAATAACAGTATTCAAATCCATCCCTGTTACATATTAACTTTCTACACTGACAAATTATTTAATTATGAAGTTTTAAAATATTTTCTGACCTCTACCTATTAAAGAAAAAATATCAGTGATTCCTTAAATTCTTAATACAGTACATTATACATCCTGTGATGAGATTTGTAAAGTGATCCCTTTACTATCCTGTGTTACGTGTTTTAGGATAGCAAATTCACATTTACTTTTATCACTAAATCGCTTTTCATCATGGCTTTCACGTGTTTAACAATGATGTATGACTTCTAAGAGAAGATTAACATGGCGCAATTTTACCCAGGGATTTATTGTTGACAGCACTGATGATATGTAGAAGTCTAATTACTTGATCAGTTAGCAGAAAATAGGAGTTTGAATTGTGTTCCTTACATGCAATGCTCAGCAAAGTATGTAATTTGTGCAGTGGATTCCTTGTGTTTAGCTTTTGTCTTCCAGAATACACATGCTCACGGTCAGCAGTTGTTTACAGCTTTGCTTTACTGTAACTTTTCTCTCTTTTTTAGTGGCCCTTCAGATAATTCTATAAAGTGCCAATGCTGAAAATCTGAGATGCTCATTTTTAGATATCCATTAAATAGAATTTTGACTTTTTCACTTCAGGATCCTCAAAATGAAGGCATCTTTTTGTTACATTGACTGTTTTATCTCCAGAGTAACCAGGTTTTGATCCTTAATGTTAACAAAGCACACAAACTATCCAGCACTCATGATGCTATCATATTGGTCAGACACTAAGATGGACAAGCAGTGAGTCAAATGTGAGTTCCATTTCGTTTTATTTTGATCATTGTAACAAATTATATTTAAATTTAAAAAAAAAACCCCAAAACCAAAAACATAAGTACAAAGCATTTAGTAGTCTTTGGAAGTAAGAGATGTACTTTTCCTCACTCCTTCTCATTTGCTCTAGATTTTCTCTGTACAGAAGTGTTGTCTATTTTGCTTCTCTTCTCAATTCTGTTACTAGAACAAGATATGAATATGTATAGAGCAGAAACAAAGAAAGTAACACATCATGAGAAGCAGAAGCATATTGGGATGCTAAGAGTCTCAGACTTAAAAGTGGTTTGTCATTCAGTCCCCAGAATGTAGATTAGAAAAGGTCAATCTGGACAAAAAGGGTGATTTTTACCTTCTCCAGATTACATGTCAAAACTTCTCAGAAGTATTTGGGCTTCTAACACAACCATTAGGTTTGAAATTGTCATAACCCACAATGTCATGTGAGCTTAGTATAAGGCTGTATGACAGGCTAACCATCAAGAACAGTTCATCCCAGCATGTGACCTGTGATGCTAGGAAAAGTGTAGCACAGCCTGGGAAGATAAAGTGAATCTCTCCCTGGTATGCTTTCCTGGTTTCTGTAAGTATCATCTTTGGCTCTGTGTATTTGTCTAACAAACAAATAATTGTTAACTTTTTCTGGAGAAAAGAGTCTACCTTCAGTAGTGACAGCAAAGTTGAAGTCGTGCCAAAGTCACATCCATCTTCTGGAAGGATTTGTTTCTGAATGTCTTTTGCAATTAGGTAGTAAGTGCAAAGTTCTAAAATATATAGCTTCTTCTGAGTTCCTTTCCTGCAGACAGTTTTCTGTAATCAGCTTCTCTGCATTGTTTCCCCTTAAAATCCTCTAAGGGTTCCTCAGCTCTACTGTCACAGAGATTACTATCTTTATAGATGCATTAAGCATGCAATAGTTGATTGACAGTGTAATCCTCATTTTTATGTGATTGGGTGGCAGCTGCCTCTCAGGAGGAATATGTTCAAGAGTATGTCTTTTACACAGAGATCAGTCATAAATCTCACATTTTCAATCTGGATGTTTAGCCTGGGAAATTGACTCTGCTTTTTCTGTACTCAAGGGTACGTTTTTAAACTTGGTTCAAGTTTTGAGGAAATCTTGTTAATCACTTTGAGCTCCTCTGTACGTATTGTCATAAGAGGATTTTGAATTTCAGGATTTTGCTTGATTTGTTATGATAACTGGTGTATAAAAAGTGAATTATAATTTGCATTCCAATAGCTATTTAAAAGAAAGCCTGCTTGATTCATTGTAGTGGGAGAAATCTAATCAGATGGTGAACATATCCTTGAGCAAGGTGACTCGGTGTCCTCATGTGTTAGTTTCATGGATGACTACACTATGTGCTCCACATTTATGTGTGTTAAGATACTCTTCCTCACACATGAATACATGGTGTTAATGGATGGTCCAGACAGCGTAACACACTAATTAAACCCCCCTGTATTATACCATTAAAATATATAAAATTAAATAAAGGCTTTCTGACAAAGAAGGTCAAACATTTAAATATTGTAGGAAGATATACATGATGTACAATAACAAACACCAGATTCTGCATCTGAAACAGAGTAATGCCAGGCATATCTATAGACTGGGAGAGGAGTGGCTGGAGAGCAACCCTGTAGAAAGGGATCCAGGCTGCTGGTTGGCAGCAGGCTCAGTATGAGCCAGCAATGTGCCCTGGCAGCCAAGAGGGCAAACCCCATCCTGGGGTGCATCAAACATAGCATAACCAGCTGGTCAAAAGAAGTGATTATCCCTCTGTATTTAGTGATAGTACGGCCTCATCTTTAATGTTGTGTGCAGTTCTGGGCCCCACTATTTTAAGAAAGATCTGAATGAATCAAGAGTAGGGCAAAAAATCTGGTGAAAGGGCTGGAAGGAATGTCCTATGAGGAGTAGCTAAGGACTTCAGGTTTGTCTAGGTGGCAGAGAAGGAGGCTGAGGTGTGACCTAATTGCTCTCTATAGCTTCCTGAGGAGGGGAAGTGGAGAGGGAGGTGCTGAGCATTAGTTCCTGGTATGCAGTGATAGAAGACATAAGAATGTTTCAAAGCAGTGCCAGGGAGGTTTAGACTGGATATTGGGAGACATTTTGTTACTGAGAGGGTTTTTGAACACTGGAACAGTCTTCCCAGAGAGCTGGTTGACACCTCAAGCCTGTCAGTGTTTAAGAGGCCTTTGGACAATGGTCTTAACAGTATATTTAACTTTCGATTGTCCTGAAGTGGTCAGGCAGTTGGGCTACATCTTTGTAGCTTCATCCAACTAGACTGTGCTGTACTGTGTTGTGCTGTGCTATTCCTTTCCTTTCCTTTCCTTTCCTTTCCTTTCCTTTCCTTTCCTTTCCTTTCCTTTCCTTTCCTTTCCTTTCCTTTCCTTTCCTTTCCTTTCCTTTCCTTTCCTTTCCTTTCCTTTCCTTTCCTTTCCTTTCCTTTCCTTTCCTTTCCTTTCCTTCCCTTCCCTTCCTTTCCCTTCCTTTCCTTTCCTTTCCTTTCCTTTCCTTTCCTTTCCTTTCCTTTCCTTTCCTTTCCTTTCCTTTCCTTTCCTTTCCTTTCCTTTCCTTTCCTTTCCTTTCCTTTCCTTTCCTTTCCTTTCCTTTCCCTTCCCTTCCCTTCCCTTTCCTCTCCACTCCAATTCACTCCACTCTATTTTATATTTTTGTGTTGTTTTTTTTTTTCCTTTAGGGCAGCCACTGACTCAAGAAAGGAGTAAATCCAGGCTTTACAGTCTGAATTGTATGTTGTGTGAACAAAGGCTACATATGAAAGAACTAGAGAACACTATATGTAACCAAATGTGTAGTTTTTTTTGCAGTTGAGGAATAGTAAAAAAAGAAATATATCTAAAAATAAAATAAAGATAAAACTGAAAAAGTAAATATCTGGCTCAAGTAAGTCCAACACACTGTCTTGTCATATCTGTCATCACTTGTTTTACATAGATGTAAATGTCTCAAGACTATGCTCAGTTATGGTTGATTTGAGACCAATTAAATCTTTTTGTAACGTATCTTTTTGATCAGAATTTAGACAGGCATTTTCAGCTAAAATCATGTACATTGGAAGCCCCATTTTGCCAATGGCAGAAAATAGGAATTCTTTTTGTTCTGCTGACCTTGCTTCTTCCATTATACATTCAAGGGTGTCACAAGTTTTGGAGTCTTGTAAGTGTAAATGTCACAACTTTTGCAGGCATTTTAAGTGAGTTGCTCTTATCCTAATATTCCTAGTGTTTTCTGAAGCCATGTTATTCTTCAGGCAGGAGAGAGATACCAGAGCTGTGTAAATTATAGCAAAGCAGAGGAACATCAGAGTCATCGGTCTCTTTCAAGCTTGGCAGGTGATATTACTGATTAGACAATCATTTTGCAATGCCTTTATCCAATCTTTTGAAGCCACAGTGTATCACAGTAGCATTGATTTTCAAGTGGGTTTTCTGGTGTTTTAAGTGAGGTATCCCATTTCCAGCTGTGGCTGGTTCCTTATGGTTCAAAGGAAGGTGAACTACCCTCTGTCTATCCTAATAATGAATTTAGACAGTTGTGCAATCCCTTTTCTGATAGCTGCAGGCAATGCCAGCAAAGGTAACCATGCTGCTTGAGTAATTTCACTGCCTTTGTAGACAGATTAGGGAGTGTACTTGTCTGTCGACAAATTAAAGGTGGAAAGATAGCATATTGTCCCTTTTTCTGCTTAGTTCCTGACAATACATTTCACATTCTGTACCTTGGTGGATGTTACCAACCTTCAACTGACCTCTGACGAAATATCGAAACTGAAACATTCAGCTCCAGCTTTCCCTGTCCACCTTTCACTTATGCTTAATTACCCTGTCTTGCTTGCTGTGTCCCAGTGGGCTGAAAGTGGAGGACCTTTTGCACACCAGCGATCAAGACTCATGATTGCTTAAATTGTGTCTCCTTTCCCCAGCCAGCAGGAAGGGGGAGTGACACTACATTGTCAAGAAGACTGAGCAGGAACAGCTGCATCTGAAGTAGCAGAAAAAAACCCAGGTTTTTTAAAAGCAGTGAAAATTGTCAAAGAAAAGGGAACTCTTGCTTTGGATGCTGTTCTGCTTTCCTGCAGCAGTGGCAATGCAATGACAATATTATTATATCCAGAAGATAAGTATTTAATTGAAAATTTTCTGATAAATTATAATAAAATATTACTTTTTATGCTAGATCTATGTTCATGAGCTTTAGAAGTTTAAGTGGCTGTTAATACAGATCAAAACAAGTGAAATCTCTGGGCCTTCCATTCTGCAGACACTGTTGCATGACCTGATACTTATACTTAGTTTCTTAAAGAAAGTCTTGATATTAATCATTTCAAACAAACAACCAACAATTTCTTTCTTTTTTTCTTTTTTATACTAGGATGCAAAAAGAACTGTATGACCTGCTTCAGTGTGGGTCCCTTCCAAGGGGTGCAGATCTACATGGTCAGACTGCTCCAGTGTGGTTTCCCATGGAGTCACAAGTTCCCCCAGAATACCTGCTCCAGCTTGGGGTCCTCTGTCCATGGGGGCACAGGTGCTGCCAGGAGCTTGCTCCAGTGAAGGCTTTCCATGGGGTGATAAGCTTCCTTCAGGTGTCTCCACCTAGCAGGTGGGAATCCTCCCATGACGTGCAGGGGGACAGCCTGCTTCACCATGGTCTTCTCCACAGGCTACAGGGGAATCTCTGCTCCAGCGCCTGGATGACCTGCTCCATCTCCTTCTGTACTGACCTTGGTGTCTGCAAAGTTTCTCACATCACACTTCTCACTCAGGCTGTAAAAGCTGCTCTTAGGCTTGTTTTTTTAAATTTTTTTTCTACTTCTATCCCAGTGCACTACCATCATTGCTGATTGACTTTGCCCCATCCAGCAGCAGGTCCATCTTCGAGCCAGCTTGTACTAGCTCTGTCAGACCCAGGGGAAGCTTCTAGCCCCTTCTCACAGAAGCCATCCCTGTAGCCCTCACGCTACCAAAACTTTGCCATGCAAACCCAAAACAACCTTAATTTACAGAGTGCCTTTTTGCTCATGATTTGTGTATTCTTTTTGTTGTCAGTCAGTTTCCTGAGGCTGAAGAGTTAATCACAGCAGTGGTGCAGATTTTTTACATGGTTCAGTGTGAACCACTATTTCTGGAAAAGGACAACACTTGAAATTTCTCTTTAGTGGTAGGAACCATATGCTTCTTAATGACTATTTTCAACATGGATTCATCAAGGGGAGATTGTGCTCGACCAATCTCATAGCCTTCTATGATCTCATCACCGGCTGGGTGGATGGAGGGAGAGCAGTGGATGTCATCTACCTTGACTTCAGCAAGGCTTTCGATACTGTCTCCCATGACATCCTGATAGAAAAGCTAAGAGATCATGGGATAGATGAGTGGACAGTGAGGTGGGTTGAGAACTGGCTGTCGGACCGGGCTCAGAGGGTCGTGATCAGTGGAACAAGATCTGAATGGAGGCCTGTGACTAGCGGTGTTCCCCAGGGCTCGGTGTTGGGTCCACTCCTGTTTAATATCTTCATCAATGACCTTGATGAGGGAATAGCATCCACCCTCAGCAAGTACACTGATGATACAAAGCTGGGAGGGGTGGCTGACACGCAGGAACACTGCGCTGCCATCTAGCAAGACCTGGACAGGCTGGAAAGCTGGGCAGGGAGAAACCAGATGAGGTTTAATAAAAGCAAGTGTAAAGTCTTGCACCTGGGGAGGAATAACCGTCAGTATCAGTACAGGCTGGGGAATGACCTGCTGGAGAAGAGCTCTGTGGAGAAGGACCTGGGGGTCCTGGTTGATGACAGGTTGGTTATGAGCCAGCAGTGTGCCCTGGTGGCTAAGAGGGCCAATGGGATCCTGGGATGCATCAGGAAGAGTGTGGCCAGCAGGTCTAAGGAGGTGATCCTCCCCCTCTACTCTGCCCTGGTCAGGCCCCACCTGGAGTATTGTGTCCAGTTCTGGGCTCCCTGCTATAAAAAGGACAGGGATCTCCTTGATAGAATCCAGAGAAGGGCTATGAAGATGATTAAGGGCCTGGAGCATCTCCCATATGAGGAAAGGCTGAGTGAGCTGGGGCTGTTCAGCCTGGAGAAAAGAAGACTGAGGGGGGACCTAATTAATGTTTATTAATATCTTAAGTATGGGATGCAAGGGGAATTGGCCAACCCCTTTTCAGTAGTCTGTGGAGACAGGACAAGGGGCAATGGCTGTAAACTGGAGCACAGGAAGTTCCACACCAACATGCGGAAGAACTTTTACACAGTGAGGGTGACAGAGCCCTGGGACAGGCTGCCCAGGGAGGTGGTGGAGTCTCCTTCTCTGGAGATATTCAAGACTCGTCTGGACGCCTATCTGTGCAATATGTGCTAGGGAGCCTGCTTTGGCAGGGGGGTTGGACCCGATGATCTCTCGAGGTCCCTTCCAACCCCTACAATTCTGTGATTCTGTGACTCTGTGACTAGAATTGATTGAATCTTACTATGACTCTACATTGCTAAAGATGCTTCAGGAAAGGAAGTCAGATCATAAATAACCTGTTAGTTTACATGAAATAAGACTGAAGCTAGTTTGATGGATTTGGTTTTTTGCCACTGGAGTTTCTCAATCGCTAGAAGGGCATATGACAATGCACAACCATTTTATTGCTGCTAGATGTATGTTTGTTTTACATTTCTTCAAGTAACCTCACCTCACATGTCCCTAAATTTTGCATATGTTCAATGCTAGTATACAATATTTAGAGTACTTTTACCAGAGGTAGTAAAAAAACTGTGCATCCATGTCATAAGTTATACTATTATAAAGATATTTATGCTTTTAATGCTCTGAAAGGTCTTTCCCAGCAGACCTTTGACAGTTATAATTTATTAAGGATTACACCCAACTTCTCAGACAAAAGTAATTTGGACTAATTGACTAAGAAGAAGTCAAGGGTTTCCTTGATAACACTATATAAAACTGGTATATGCATGCCATCTGTCCATCTGAAACTAAAATTGCTCCCAGAGAAATTGACCAGCCATAGGGATCCAGAGAAATGGTACTAGCACTGCATCTTGCACTTGTGGTCAGTGAATGTGGTTCTTTGTCAACAAAGGCCTTATTTTAGAGATGCCTATTAATTTTTTTAGAGAAGACAAAAAGCAGTATGGAGGATTAGAGCTTTATCTGTTTATCTGACTTCTTTAGCTCTTAGCACACCTAAGGATTTGAAGAGTAAATCCATCTTCCCTATGAAAAATGGGATGGAAATCTTGTTAATAACTGATGAAGATTCTCCTTTACATCCTGCATGTAAATTGCAGGAATTCCTATGCAGGAAATTGCTCGCAGTGAGATTGGATCAAAAGAAATCCTGCTCATGTCTGAGCAGTGGGAAGACAATAGTGATGTGAATGAACAAGAGTAACACTCTCATAAATACGTAAATTCACACCCTCAGACTTTTAATATGACTTTACATATAGGGTCAGGAGAACTGGCTGCAAGGCTTTTGAACCCCAAATCATAATTTCTGTGGTTGATGTGATTTTATAGCAGCATACTTACTATTTTAAAAAGGCCTGCTGGATTCACTGGCATGGCACTTGCTTCGAAGGTTAGGCATATCACAGTATTTTACAGCATAAGAGTCAGTAAATTAGAACACTCTCATTTAAACTCTATTCTTCCCATAAATCAGATGAGCATTAGTAGTCTATATTCAGTCATTCAGCTGCACAATTTGCTAAGGGCCTTGAAGAATTATCTATAGTAACTCTCAAAGCTCTTTCTCAGTCAGTGTTCAGGAAACCAATTGCTCCCTATGTAAAGCTCCTCTTTCTTCATTTTTTTAGTACAATACATGATTTCTTAGACTCATTAATTGGTATTTAATCACTGATTTCTGCAAATATTCCATAAAAAATAAAATTAACCTCCTCCAGAGCCATCAATTAGAATTACTTTTTCATACAATTTAATTGCAGCACACTTGCTAATTGTGTCTGTCAACGGTTGCATGTATAATTTTGGCATTTGCTATGTCTTTCTCAAAGATTTCTTAACAATAATTCAAAACACATGAGTCAAAGCATGTGTTTTCCCAAGCATAGCGTTTTATTAACTCAGTTCTTCCATGCTGATGTAATTCTACCTCAAGGATGGCATATTGGCCTGGGGGAGCATCTCTGGTTCTCAGCTGTTCATCCATGGGAATATTTATGAATATGAACAGAGAACTGTCAGCATTAATGCACTGGGACATTTTTTTCCTTAGTATTATTTCTAAATGCTATCTTTTTTGCTTCAAGATTGTTTAGCAAGAATTCCTTTTTGTTTTGAAATTTTTTCTCTCTGTTCATTCCTGTGATGTCATTAACAATGGTGTAAGCAGTTTGTAAAGGGCCATAATTCCCATACACAGATCAGAAAGGAGTAAGCATCTGTTCTTGCCATTTCTACAAGCGATACATTTTCCCAGTGGTTATTTTCAGTATTTATTTTCTGCTGCACTGCTTTAAACTCAAATCTTTTACCATGCTTTTATGATTGGCCAAATTTTTCTTTCTGGTACCCTGCTTTATTCAAAAGACTGAATTTTCTTCAAAAGATGCACTGAGTGACACTAAGCGCCTGTAGTCTCTTTTTCCTCAATAGCTCTCTGAATAGTTTAAATCTTTTAAGCCTGTCATCCTGATTACCATGTTGCTGCCACACAACATCTGAGGCAAAGCTGATCAATAGAATAATGGTTACTGCACTGCAGCCTGTGAGGCGGATTTGCAGCTTGGCCTCCATAAGGTTGTCATCATCAATAGCAAGGGAATGGTCGCACAGCTGATTTGCAGCAGCTCTCTATGTGTGTTAATTAAATCTGTAATATAGCTGCTAGGCAGCCAGATTTGCAGCCCTCCTGGACAGCGATCATGTAGCAGTTCAAAATATTGTAATTAAAAGCAAGACGCAATGACTAACACTTATGTACAAAATGAGTATGTTCTCTTTTTAGGTTAAGCCAGACACCTGAATGCCAAACTAATGTTCCAAAATCCTCTCTTCCTCCTTATTCTGTGTATTTCTATCTGGCATTTGACAATCAGATTTCATGGGGCAGTTCCCAAAAATCTATTCCCATATCAGTCATTCTCACTAGCAATCTCATCGGAATTAGAATTTTCAGGACTGACCTTACACAACAGCAACTTACAAAGAAAAAAAATTGTAACAAAATTGTTTCACATAGTTTTATTTAAAAGTATCTATGAAACACCTGATTCAGAAATAGCTATAAATCTATTTTGGAATAGAATCAGAAGAGGACATTCTATACTTGCATTTTAGCATAAATCTTAAATCTCATTGGCTACATCTAAACTGATGTACATCTTATTACTTTGTGAAGCAGAAGTTTTTATTTGTTCAAACAGTGATGTTTGACTAAGTCTGTGCCCATGTATATTATGACTGCCTTGCAAACCACAAACATGAATCACAAGGAACAGAGATTTTCAGAAACAACCAAACTTAGTAAGTAGTAGTGCTAAAAAAGTTACTTGATTGGATGTTTGAGACAAAGTCCAGGTTATGCAGTAGCCCTTTCTCTGGAAAGCCTTTGCACATACCGTAGTCAGCGATATGTGTGTTTGGGTGGAGGCAGTTCCAGTCCCAGGAATCAACTCAGGAATGGCTGAGTTGTGTTTGTTGCCCTTTGGCTGAATAGATGTAACAGAGGAAAGTAGAAGAGAGATCATTCCTTTAACTGCAGATGAAGTTTGGGAGAAGAAAGCCTGGGAAAGTGAGAGTTCAGTAAAAAAACTTTGCAACATCTGGTGGAAGATTAATTAGGGTGAGCAGAAAGAAAAGTAGGTGTCTGCCTTACCACTTTGCATAGCTTAGGCCTAAAAAATGTGACTGTTATATCTTACATCCCTGAGTGGAAATGTTACTTACCACCACTGAGAACATTCATACTCCTATTCTCTATACTCATAAAACATTAATGTTGCATCTCTTCAAGAGAACCAATCAGGAAAAAGATATTGCAGCTATTGTATTGTATACATAGGTTTACCAGTCAGACTTATAGAGTTACCTCTATTGAACAGTTAAACTAATGTTGGCAATAATTTATGAGGAAGCAATGATTCTCAGTCGGTTTACAAAAAGTATTTGTTAATCAGCTGGAACAACAAACAAACTGCTGGATACCATAAAGAGGCTAAATCTGTGTATAATCTGTTTGTCATTAATAATTTGGTTTGCTCTAGCTGTTTAGTTATATGTGCTAAACTATTAAATATTATGTACATTGTTATAATGTGCTTATATCTATGCTTACAATAAAAAGGGTCCTCATTTTCAAGCTAGCTATATAAACCAAAAGGCAATTAAGCTAGGTATCACAAGGGCCTTTAACTTGTTGTATAATTGTGATAGTATTTATGGAACATGAATGACTCCAAATTGCTAGATTTTTATGGCTCACATTCTACCTTATGACAATTACACTATTACAGAGTAATTACATGAATTAAATTATTTGTGCTACACAAAAGCAGTCTTTCATATACTTTGGGTTTACGTAACGCCCAAAACCTAGCACTGTCTTTTTACTGTGTTGAACTGTGCTGTTTATTGGAATGGATCAGATCTAACCCTTATTCTTCATCGCAACAGAAGGATATAGATATAGTTGTGGATATAGACAGATATAGATTGTATAGAGATTTGGATAAATACATGTAAATTCCTAAAATCCTTCTGTCTCCTCACCAGTGTATTACATGGGAAGCCTTTACCTCTAGAACTCTGCATTGGAGGCTCACACAGTGACTGAATTAAGTTGAAAATAAACAGGATTTATTTTTCTCTAAGGTATAAATACTCTAGTGACTCATGTCCCTTTGAAACAGGTTTCCAAAAACTGTTAAAAAGCCAACCATGTATTCAAAGCCAAGCAATTAAGAGTTACTTGGGTTTGTTTTCTCCCCAGACGTTTTGTTTCACTGTTTTCCTCCCTCTGCATTATGTTAGCACAAGTATTTGTGCAGTTACTCTGTGAAAGATTGCTGAAAAACAACTCAGCAGAATTAAAGTGGTTATTTCTTGGAATTGGTTTGCTTATTTAATCCTTTGGCACAGCTAGAAAAATACTTGTGCACATGTAACATGAGTAATAAGGATAGAGAAGCAGGTGACTGGGCAGGACAGGAGGAGTGGCCATTGTTTTCACCATCTCTAATAGTTGAAGAAATGCATCTGTAGTTTGGAATACTCTGATTAATATTCTGAACATATCTCTTGCTTCTCAGATTTCTGTGGTTCAATTTAATTGGTAAGTCTTCCCTCCTAGGTTTTGAACTCTGGATTAGGATGTCAGGCAAATCAGAAAGTATAGCTGCACCACGCTGCATTCACAGCTTCATCCACACCATCCAGCTCCATACACGGAGAGGAATTTGTGTTCTTGGTCATAGCCCATCAAAGCTGAGGATGTCCTAAATGGACGCAGTGAAGTCTATGAGTGTTAGTATTTGAGGATTGGGGATTTGTACCACAGACTTTTTCCCATCCCTTCATATTATTGAAATCCAATTTAAGGGATGATTTGCTGTTTCTGAACAGAGCAAATTAAGGAATTTGAAATCTTAAGGAAAGGAAATGTCTATGAAGTTTTTCACCTCTTGATAATCACTTAGAGATTCACCTAGGAGAGCAGTAACTAAAAATTATTACTGTTTGTGAGTCCTCTGAGTGCCTCTGTGAAATGAGTTAGTGTTCAGCCCTGTTCCTAGTCGACACCCTGAATCATTACTGCTCTGTGCTTGTATGCTTTTCAGCAAAAATGTGAAAAAGTAAATAAAAATTTAGGAGATAGCGGAGAGTCATTTGAACTAAAATCTCATGGTGGAGTCTCATATCTCTTTTGAACAGTTTTTTTTTTTAAGTTAACTGCGAAGGCGGTGATTTTTCTGCAGACTCTTAGGTCATGAAGAGACACTTTTGTCCATTTCTCTCTAGCAGAATGGTTTATTTCTTCAATACTGATCTGAGGGATCATTTCAAGGGCTGTGTGTAATCGAGCTTCCAAGCCCATTCAAGCCTCTATCTTTGGGGACCAGAGTTTAGTTTTCTCGCTTTCTTTCTTTCTCACACCTCTGTTGATTACAGATGCTTATGCTGAGTTCTTTTTTCTTCTAATGCAGTTTCTAGCCCATCCTGAACATTGTTTTAGCATTCAGAGTGCAATTGTCTCTTGAACTCTGTCACATAAAAGGGTAAGAATCCCATGCATGGCTGAGGGAGGCCCTCCTGTTGAGTCATGAGGTTCAGAAAGAACCCCCTTGCTTTCTAAACTCCTTCTCAGACCATCAGTGCAGCTAGGTCCAATCTTAGTCCAGCCTTGGTCAACGGTTTATATCTAAAGGATATCAGGGTCATATCAGAGTCAATGTTTGCCTGTCAGAGCCCTCATAGGACGTTCACTGAGACAGATTCAAAAAATTTAAAAAGACAGGTTATTTATTAAGGTGACAGTTATAAAAGTTCCTGATTTCCATTTATAAATGTACTTACTGCAATAGCACTAATATGTGAATATAATGCCAACAAAGTGCTATCCTTGCTATTCTTCACCAAAAGGTAAAGTTGCAATTCTTACCAAAAAGGCGTTCCTATCTTAGATGGAGGAGAAGGAGCACAGCCTAGTGACTGCCTCTTTTGGGTCTTCAATATCTTCTCTGCCCTCAGAGGTACTATCTTCAAGATCATTTAAACCTTAACCTTAACTGTTCCTCTCCCTGGAGTGACATTTAACAGGATTGGTGTGGAAAGTTGAGTACTAGAGTAATATATCTTTAGCAGGTACTTGTTTTAGCTTTTATCATACTTAGGAGTGTCAACTTAAATATAAATTTCAGTTAATGAAACAAAAGGTCTCACTCGGCATTGTGGCCTTCAAGCTTCTGTGTAGAAACCATTTATCTGTTTATTCTACACTCTTTAGCTAAAACAGAACTGTCAAGCATCCATAAATCTCCCTCCACTAGTGTCTGCTCATGCCAACTACGTGGATCTCCATCACAATGTTTCCACAAGAGATAAGTGGATACCTGTGTTTTAACCTCTTATATTCAATTCTCATAAACTTCAGTGTTCACAATCCTTTCAGCTTCCTAGTTGTTTTTTTTTTTTTTTTTGGGGGGGGGTAGGGAATTTTTACCTTTTCAATAGGTGATCAGGCATCTATGCCCTTCAAGATGCTATACAGCTTCATCATCTTAATTCTTTGTAATGACAATAAATCAAAATTCTCTGGCCTCTCTTCAAATAGCAGTTATAGTTCATCTGCATTTTCACACTATTTTGTACAATTTCCAGGTATTTGTTCTGCTTGCTTCAAAAAGGTGCCCGGATTTATATGCAATACTCCAGGTAGAGTTGCATTAGTTTTGTGTATACAGAGTCAAAATGTAAAATTACCTCTTCAGACATGAGTTTTCCTCCTCTATCTTTGCTTCAATCCTTTCTGGTACTATGTTTACTGTTTTAATTGCTGCCAATTTTGAAGTTGATGGTTTTTGAAACTACATCATCAGTCCTGCTAACACTGGTAGATCAAAAAATTGTAAAAAACATGCCAGACACTTCCTGTTCCTGACAGACTTATTATCAGTGCAGATCAACTCTGCTTTGCATCAAGAAGAGAGTTGATTTGTACATGCACCGTGACCAGTGGTGTTTAGTGTTTTTTACATTGTCAGGTGTCCTGAGCTCACAGGTGAGGAAACTCACTAGATAGTAGCTTAAAATAATATGATAGTAGATTTCTGGTAAAAGGGATCTTCATGACCAGATTTGTTAGTTCAACTACTAGTTGAACATACTACTTTTTTTTATACAAAATGCTATCAATTTTCAATAGCTTTTATTGATTTTCCTTAAGAAACCTTCCCAAACTTAAACAGCTATATAAGAGCTACAGAGAATTGTGTCTCATCATAGTGATTTTCTATTACGTGTTTTTTATTAAATTGAGAGAACCACAGCTGTATGATATCACAGAGGTTAAATTACTCGTCTTAATGAAAATTAAGTATTTTTAGGCAGCAAAGAACTTTTAACTCCCAATGAACCCTGAGAAGTCAGACTTGCCTATGAGGAAGGCCACCAAAAATCATGAGGACATTTTCAAACACAATTATGTTCCTAAGTTGGTTAGTGGGCTCTTGTACTTTAAATCTTGTAAGAGGTTACTCAAAATTAATTTTCTTTTACCAGTGAAATACTTTGGTTTCCACTGACTTATCCTGCCTGTGCCATAATGGGTAAGATGCAGGCCTGGATCTACACAAGGTTGCCCAGGGCCCCATCCAACCTGGCCTTGAACACCTCCAGGGATGGGGCATCCACCACCTCTCTGGGCAGCCTGTTCCAGCACCTCACCACTCTCTCTGTAAAAAACTTCCCCCTAATATCTAATATAAACCTTGCCTCCTTTAGCTTCAATCCATTCCCCCTTGTGCTGCCATTATCTACCCTTTTCAAAAGTTGATTCTCCTCATATTTGTATGCTCCCTTCAGGTACTGGAAGGCTGCAATGAGGTCCCCTTACAGTCTTTTCTTCTCCAGACTGAACAAGCCCAGCTCCCTCAGCGTTTCTTTGTAGGGCAGGTGCTCCAGCCCTCTAATCATCTTCGTGGCCCTCCTCTGAACCCTCTCCAACAGTTCCACAGCTTTCTTGTATTGGGGGCCCCAGATCTGGTCACAGTACTCCAGATGGGGCCTCACGAGGGAAGAGTAGAGAGGGACAGTCACCTCCCTGTCCCTGCTGGCCACCCCTCTTCTGGTGAAGCCCAGGATACTATTGGCCTTCAGAGCTGCAAGAGCACACTGCTGGCTCATGTTAAGTTTCTCATCCACCAGAATCCCCAAGTCCTTCTCAGCAGGGCTACTTACCAGGAGCTCTTCTCCCAGCCTGTATAATATATCAGGGATTCTTCTGACCCAAGTGCAAGACCTTCACTTTACAGCATCTCCTTGTTTTTATTGCACTTCATGGCATATTCCTATTTCTTAAAAAGTCCCCCTCCCTCTTTTTTTTTAATCTTCAGATGCAGAGTGCACTTTTAGATTTAGATATTGTTTTTGCATTTATAAGCATGGGCATTTTACATTATAAGAATAACCAGTTTACCAAAACTTCCTAGTATAAAAGCTAAATCATTCAAATAATTCCATATAACCTAACATTTCAAATCTATTACAGTTTGAATCCATTGAAAGTATGCCTGATATCTATCTGCATTTTGTGCTACCTGAATCTACCAGCCAATTCTTAAGGGACTTCTTAAAGTTAACTCAAACAGTAGTCATAAAAGATAACTTGACATTTAAATTCGTAGAGAGTATTGATTATTAACCACCTTATTTCAGGCTCTCAGATGAGCTGTTATTTATGCCTACAGATGTTTCCTCTGTGAAACCACATCAAAGAAGTTAAAGATAATATATGCAAATATCTGCATTCTTCACAACTTCAAATACCTCAAAGGAGTGGTGCTATCAGTGCACTGAAATAGTATGTTTCTCTGGACAAGACATAGTAAAGCTGAAATTCTTTCATTTCAGTATGTTGGGAGTTACTTTTCTTTTTTTTAATTAAACTATTTTAACATGATTTTGTAGGTTCCTATTACTTCAAAACTTTTCTTTGTCTTCCAGATTGGAAAAATGGACTTGTTTTATTGTATACTAATGTGATTGTACTGTCCTCAGCATATTTTCACTTTGATAACAGAATGATATATTATTGTTAAGGAATTTTTCATTTTATGTATTTTGTTTCATTTATATACAATTTATGCATACAATTTTGACTTGAGTGGGATTGATTCTGGTCTGTAAGTGTTCAAAAGCTTGCTTAACAATGCTATTATAAACTTTGGCAAAAAATTAAAATTTGCTGTCTTTGTTTAGTCCCAGCCAACAGTTGAGCACCGCCCAGCTGATCGCTTATGCCCCCCCATCTCCCCACTCCCCCCAGTGGGATGGGGAGAATTGGAAGAAAAAGGTAAAACTCATAGGATGAGATAGGGAAAGTTAGGAATACCCCTTTGGCTAGTTTGGGTCACCTTTCCTGGCTTTCCCCCCTCCCAGCTTCTTCTGAGAATTAACTCTATTCTAGACAAAACCCCAGGATATTTACTCATTTCAGAAATTCTAAGTATTACAATAATGTTTTATAAGTCTAGGTTTGGATTAAGTCATTTACTTAACTGAACTCCAGGCACTGATTTTATATTGTCTTATGGCAGGAAAACACCTTGTAGAGTTCTGCAGCTGAACACTGATGATGAACCAATTAAAAAAAAAAAAAAGTTGGAAATAAAATCCATAACTTAATTTATACTGAATTATAAAAGCAATTGCTGCTTTCTTAGATAAATGAATAAATAAAATAAACCAGCATCTGTCATTTAATCAAGTTAAGATGAGCAAAGATGACTACAGAGATGGTGGAATTACTGAACCTTAGGATAAGAGTCTTATAAATCTTTGGATAACTCAAGATGCAATACCACCATATTATATGTGAATAGCAGTATTGCCAACTGAATGTGTGTGCCCTCTGCCTTGATAAATTTAAAGGGAATATCATGGATATCTTGCATTTCACCTTAAGATAGCAGGAAAAAATACACTAACAATAGATTGCAACAACGCTGAGAGGAATTTGCCTTTCAGCAAAAGTTTAGCATACAGTTAACCAAACATTTTCAATATGTACTGCAGAACATGTGAAATAGAGGTGAAGTGATGCCAGGTAGCATGCAGAGATCTGCAAATGTCTTTTATTTTTTTATTTTGCTGGCAAAACTGTCAGGTACCTGAGAGATGTATCATTTTACTCCTTCCTAACTGGCATTTCTCATTCATTGCATTATACAGCTGTGCAGTTGTGTCCCTCCTGACACTGGGAAACTGATTAAACCAGCTGGTTTATGGTTTCTACTGGCTGTAGCTGAGTATATTTTGTTCTGTAACATATGGCACTTTAGGGCAGTGTGTTTGCAGAGCCTGGGAAATAAGAGTTGGGTTCATGGTGTGTTCATTTGCTGAAACATGTATTTGTCCTGGCTTCTAAACTGACTGACTGTGAAAGTCTTGTTTAAGGCTCTTAATTACTATTACTTTCTATATTGTTTACTAAAGTTACGTTGCATGCTGTTGATGGTTCTTTGATGACATCCTTTGATTTTTATTTGTTATGCTAAAGTAGGCCAGTACTGGACACTGTTCTTGTGTTACATATTTCTGCCATGACAAGGATTAACATACCCTAGATGTCTTTTTGGTCTATAGCCCACCTCTTTTCCTAAAGAAATCGGTAAATAATGAGAATATTTTAGTTTTGTTGGTTGTTTGTTTTTTTCTTAATTTGACAGTAAGATTATGCTCATGTCTAAGACTTCCTACCTCACTTAATTCTTAGCATTTTAAGTAGATTTCTACCAAGTGACCTTTTCTATTGAGACATTTTTATTAGAATACTATTTTTTTGTCATATTTTATTTCCTTTATTTTCCTGCATTAATTAAGACTGATTGTTACTTGTTATTTTAAGTCTATTGCAATATTTAGAGCAAAAAACTTCCTTATTTGTCCAGAATATATTTTTCATCTGCATTTCAAGCATATCAAGGTTGATTTAGTGAATCTTTGCTCCTACATCTGTGCTTTCAAATTTGGAGCAATCTTTTTTTTCTCTTTTCTTCTATATGTACAAGAAATTGTAACTCATTTTGTTGCTAGGACTACAAATAACAGTATATCATTCATCTTATTTTATTGTTTATGGAATTATGACTAGTTGATTAAATAGGGTTTTATCTTTTCTTTTTCTTCTGTAATATATATTTTATTATACAACCATGTATCTGTTTTGGGTTATTTTGCCCTACTGCTACTTCGTAGCATGACAGATTCTACAGCTTAGATACATATACCTTCACTTTTGAATAATCATCAGGGACACTTCACTTGTGATTTCTCCAGGGGTTCCTGTTTTAATCATTAAATTTCTTTGAATTATAAAGCTATTACCTCACGCCTTTTTCTCCTGAGAAATCCTTTCCATATGATGATATATCCTTCAACATTAGTCTGTATTGATTTTCATTCCCGGTTATATTTCAGTTAAACCTTTTTGCACTCTAGTTCTATGTACATCTTTGGTTTTAACAATTACTTAGCATTGTCATGATCACTTTATCAGACTGGGTGGAATTGCTTTTGTCTGGGAGTGCAAACTTAGGTCTCAGCTGCAGGCTAAATGTCCATCAGCTGCAAAATTCATACAAGTAACAAAACTCTGCTAGATACTCCTCAGAGAATTCTATTTGACTTATTTCAAAATAAATTTTGCATAACTGATTGAATTTGGACAGCTAAGTTTTTGTCTCTGAAATATCCTCAGATAACAGAGACAACTGTGCAGTGGTCCAAACAACCTGTGCCATCTTCTATGACCTCTCAGTTACATTGCTGCCCTTCTTCAGTTCCTGTCAAATTAATTCCTCTTTGAAATCTTAACTGACAAAATACTAGAATGCCTTGCAACCCCCCATACTTACCCTTTCAAATGGATTTGTGAAATCTCATTGGCTTCTACATCTGAGGAAAAAAATCTATTTTCTGCTTTGTCTTTTTGAGATTTGATGAGTTCTTCCTAAAGTTTTTTCCACTGTACCAAATTATTTCTTTTAGCATCTTTCTTTTAGGTAGTTTAGGTGATGTGTAAATTTCCTTCGGTATCAGAAAGACACATGTTTTTATAAATCTCCTGCTTTAGACACTAGGTATTTCCATGATCTGAGGACGTCAGTGAGTTGTTGGTTAAATAAGCTTATTTTAGTTTTTAAAACAAAACTGTTCACTGGTATTACTGAAAGACAAAGTCACTGCTATTTAACCCAGCTGAAAAAAATTGAATTTTAGTGATTCAATAGGAGTTAATAATTGCCTTTTCTTCACAGTTTGTATCTTTGTACTGGAAAGAGGTTGTTATGTTGTTCACTAGCAAAGAAGATGAAATGATTTTCCTTGAAGCCAAAAAAGATATCAGAGATATTTTCACATATATGTTAGGTGTTCTACCAGCTTCATTTTTCTTAGCAGGAATAGGATGGGAGTACTTTCTGAGAGAGAACAATAATTGTCAATAACAGATTACAATTCTGCAGGCTGACTGTCTAGTGCTATGAAACAAAATGGTTGAAATTCTTTTTGATAATGATTGAGTCACTCTTAGTACCTTGTAGGTAAAACTGCTATTTGATTCATGTAACTAAGAATAGCAAACAGAGTTAGCCTTTAGGAGTTCTTCCACAGTTAGTCATTCAGGTGGTCATGCTGACTTCAAAGGGGCTACATAGGCCTATGCATTATCCAGTAAGGTCTGCAAGACTAAGCCTTTAAACTTTTACTGTAATACACTACAGAGGTTTGGGTGGGTTATTTTTTTAAGATATTTTAATTATAAGGTTGAGCAGAAGTGTCTATGTTAGACATTTGATTCCAAAATAGCCCTATGAGGTAGGCAAGAACTAAGCATGGTACTGTTATCTCTTAGAAGCAGAAAAATAAAGTGTCTTGCCCAGAGCAGGATAGGTGACCAACTTTGAAGGAATAATTAATCCACATTTTTACACTATATGCAAGAAATAATGTGTCTGTTAATTTATTTTTGGTTTGGTCAGTTTTCTAAAATATCTGTATTATATGAAGATTGATTTAAGCTTTCTGCAATCAATTCAGTTAAACATTTCAGTCGCTATTACAACATCCCGTTTAATTTATCTTTTCAGTCATAGCTTTCTAAGTCTGGAAAGAAATTTAATTATATTGTGGCTATAAGTTATATTTTTAATAAGTAAATTCCTTAGAATTTTTTTTCTGAACTTTCCTGAAATTATGCAAAGGAAAATATGTACTCTAATCTGGGTTACTTCTCCTTAGCACATCTGATAGAAAAATGATTTTTTTTTACTACTACGTTATGAATATTTTTTCTTATTCTTGTTCTGCATAAAAGAATTGTTGAATATTGTTTACAGAATGAATATTGATGATCATTTATTATTAGAATAATTTTAGTTTACTGTTCTTGAAACTTTTATTTGCTGCAGTTCATCAATTCAAAAAATTCTGAATTCGATTTTAATCATATTAGAAAATTAGTGTCATGTTTTTACACCAGCCAGCAACTAAGCACTACACAGCTGCTCACTCACCTTTTCCTGCAGTGGGATGGGAGAGAAAATTAGAAGTTTAGAAGTGAGAAAACTCATGGGTTGAGATAATTTAACAGGAAAAGCAAAAGCACATGCATGCAAGCAAAGCAAACTCACTTCTTCCCATCAGTAGGCAGGTGTTCAGCCATGTCCAAGAAAAGAGGGCTCCATTACATGTAACAATGATTTGGAAAGACAAATGCCATCACTCCAAACATCCTCCCCTTCCTTCTCCTTTGATCAGCTTTTATTGCTGAGTGTGATCTCATATGGTATAGAATATCCCTGTGGTCAGTTGGGGTCAGCTGTCCCAGCTATGTCCCCTCACAAATTTTTGTTTATCCCCAGCATAGGGGTGGGGTGAGAAGCAGAAAAGGTCTGGCTCTGTGTAAGCACTACTCAGCAACAGTTAAAACTTCCTTGTGCTAAAAACAGTGCTCCCAGCACAAACCCAAAATGAAGCCACATACCACCAACTATGAAGAAAAATTAACTCTATCACAGACAAAAAAAGCACAATGAGCTTGCTAAGTTGTTGGCTGGTTTTGGAGATACAGAAGTAGGTGTAAATACTGCCTTGTCAATTAGCCTTTGTTAAAGTAGCTATGTGTTTGAAATGAGATACTCACATGTGTGCACCAGCATCTGACTTTTACACTTATCCACTGAGAGTTTTGCTTACATCTACTTTGGCTGGGAAAAAAGAAGAATCTCTGCCAAGTAGAGTCATGGCACCATCCTCTGTGATCAAAGCAGCTGTGCTCTGTTTCCAGCCAAAGAGCAGATAGCTTTCAGCGAATCCCAGTTCTTTCCAGCTTCTAATTTACTGAATAAATTCACACTATGAAAGCATCACTAATGATACTGGCAATCAAAGACTTTATGAAGCCACATATTAGCTTCTCTCTTATATTAGGTACCTGTGTCCTAGCGATAATACAAAATGCTTTCCTTCTAGATGTATTTAATAGAATTTTTACATAATTTCAAGTATTTTTTGTGATTATGTTCTATAAATAACATGGATTTTCATTGCATAAAGGATATGCACAAGAGTGCTCTTATTTCTACCTCTTTTGTAGTGCCTTTGGGTCAAGTTCAGACCTGATTAAAGAGTATGGCACAGCTCTGACAAATATTCTCTTGTGCTTATACTAGTGAGTAGCTCTTTTCATAACATATCACAGTCACATTTTGCACTGCTGTAGCAATGTTTGGTACCAGTTTGATCAAATGCCAGTTGCCCAGTTGAAAGCTGTAAGACTGCACGACTTCTGCATTGGAGAAAATGCTGTTTGCTCAATTCTATCTCTGTCTGCTGGAGCATTCAGTGGGAGAGCTAACTAAATGACAGTTCTTTTCAGCTGAAATGGACTCACAAACTAGTGCAAATTGAATGTTTGCTTCTAGCAGATAGCCTTTCTTTGCTCTGTATTCTCTGGTTCTACGTGCACAGGAATATAAAATCAAAGAATTTACACTGTCTTTTATCCACCTCTGCATTCTAGGCTTGTACAGTTTTGATTTGGTAGAAAAAATTCTGAATTTGAAAAAAAAAAAAAGTTGTATTCTACTTTAGAGCAATTCTGAGTTCACCTTATGCTTGGTTCTTGTCCTTTTCTTGTTCAACTACCAATAGATTTGGTGTTTATCCAATGGAGAGGTGTTTCTGTAATAATATAGTTTACAGTTCATTTTGAAGCAATGTCAATGTATTATGTGTGCTCTCTTTCCCACTGAATAAGCGTATGATTACACCAAGAATACATTAAAAAGAAAATTCTATTTCACTCTATGAAGACTGTATGGTTCCTGTGTGTGAGCCTGTGACACAGAAACTGAATTAGAATAGATCATGTGCTGCATCATATAAAAAATTATTATGCTACACATGTATGCTACAAATTTTTGAACCAGATGCTGACAACATTTTTAAATTAAGAAGATAATTCAGACCAAATACTTACTTTTTGTTTCTGCTTCTTCCCCCACACTCCCCCACCCCACAGACACAGTTCACCAGTACATTTGAATTGCACCAAATGCAGTGTGGGCAACATGTCAGTAAGAAAAGTTGTATGAAGGACTATTACTGATAATCAAATTATTTATTATTAATAAGCCAATTAGACTTGAGGGCATAATAAGAGCCTTTAAAATAAATGAGATTATAGAAATGTCTTTGAAGAGGAAATAAAATTTTCAAATAAACACTTTTTCATATGTCAAATATATATTAATTCTTCAAAACAGTGAGTGGATGCTTATATCTTTTACCCAGTTGGAAGCCGTAGCACGCTTCACTGTATTTCCCAATAGTGAAATGTGTTTGCTAAACTTTTCTTCTAACATGTTCTGTCACAAGTGGTTCAGTCAATGTTAATGCAGATAATTTATTTTTTTTAATTTTTTAGTTGTCACTAGGTAGTTGTAGTGTCTACACAGGTACACAAGAAGCTGGGAGAGCACAGCCAGGACAGCCGACCCAGGCTGGCCAAAGGGATATACCCTACCATGTGATGCCATGCTCTGTATATAACTGAGGAAGCTAGCCAGGAGGCATATTTGCTGCTCTGAAACACACTGGGTATCAGACTGTTTTATTCTCCATTAGCATGTTGGTACCAATTGCATTAGTGCATAATTTTTAGCATTGTTCATATTGTTCTTAAAGTTGTTGTTATTATTATTATTATTATCTTCCTTCATTATCCTATTAAACTGTCTTTATCTTAACCTACGAAGACTTTTTTCCATTTTCTTTCCCATCCCCTTGAAAGGGGGAGGGCTGAAGAAATGGTTGAATGATACCCAGTTACTGGCTGAAAAGCAGCCCATCACTCAATTTACTAACAGTTAATTTCCATTTTCATGTTAGAGTGATTGTCTAGATAAATGCATTATTTGCACAAAGATTTCAGATTAGTAATCGTGCTGCAGAATGGAATAATCATTATCTAAGATCAGTGGCATCTCACATAAGATTTCTGCAATGTGTATCCATGCAATCTAACCCTATCATCCTAGATGTCCTTTTTAGTCAATAGAGATCATCAGGCACTTTTATGGAATGCTGCATGTGACCTATTTTCAGCATCTTTGGTAAGATGAGATTTATTCACATCCTAAGTTCCACAAGTCAATATTTACTAAAGTTTCATTAGATAGAGGTCAAACTGATTCAGATGTAATCATCTGCTCTGTGAATACCCACATTTGATGGGAAGAATTCTACCAAAGAAATTAACGGTTTTGACACTGTCTATCTTAGTCAGGGAGATACTCACTTTTCTAGAAGAACTAAAATAAAGGAAAGGGTTCTCAACTATTCTTTTTAGAGAACTGCCTGTACCCTACTGTTCCTGACAGGCCAACAGGCAAAAATCTGTGAAACTGTTAATGTCACCAGTAAGAGTTGGAGAGGTTTTGGTTTCTAAAACAGCTGGAAGACTTAAAGAAATATCATCTCATCACAGTGTTCTGTGTGACGATATTAGCTTTATCACAGGTACTAGGTGCTACATAAAGAAGTGTCAAACCTAAATAGAACCTAGTCTTCATCAGTCTCTACTGCACTAAAATCTTCTAAATGTGTAAAGAAAGGATATCTATCTCATTTACTTCTGTCAGATTCACTCATCATTCAACTGAGTCATCAAATAACAACAGTTCAATCTCTTATGATAAAGATAATTAGGAGCTGATCCAGTTTTATAATTCTAGATACCTGAAAATAAGGGGTCTAAGTTACTTACCATATTAATCTTAGAAAACTATCTAAAAGAGGGATATATCTTTATCTAAACATCCCTGTCTTTCCACTAAGACGGAATGTGAACTACGTGTTTAACTTCTATAGTGTGAAAGGCAAGTGAAAATATTCCACCCAAAGGATATTCCTGTGGGATTTGTCAGATGTGAGTTGCAAACTGCACGTGACTGGTCTTTTCTGATACTCAAGAAAACAAGTAAACATATGAAAAAAAGTCTTAGTTAAACAGAGGGCTAACAATGGAGTTCCAATACAAAAAAACCCAACCCAATAAAAAAACCAACAAAAATACCCCACAAACCACCTATCCAAAAAAAACAAACAAACAACCAAAAAACCCAAAAATACACAAAGCCAAATAAACCAAAAAAAAACCCAAAGCAAGTGCTGTAGAAGCAGCAAAAAGCTGCAGAGGAATGGAAGAATTTAGGAACGCTCTCTGAGTATGAGAAAGCATTGCTGCAAATGCCAGAGCTCACGTAGAGTTGACATTTGCGGTTTGAGTGGCATCAAGGACAAGACCTTCTATTACAACACTAGTAGCCAAATACTGAATAAGCAAAACAGTGGTCTATAGGAGTTGGTGCAATGCAGCCTCACCAATTTCTCAGATAGAGAGTAATGAAGAAGAACAGTCAGTATGCTAGAAGGTTGTGCTGCCATTCAATCTAAACAGGCTAGAGAAATGGGATGACAGAAATGTAATAAAATTCAACAAGGACAAATGTGAAATCCTGCACCTGGTACAGAGGAAACCCTCTGCACGAGCCCAGGCTGGGGACTGGCTGGCTGGTAAGCAGCTCTGTGGAAATGGCCTGTGAGATTCTGAAGGGCAGCAAGCAGCATGAGCCAGCAGTGCACCCTGACAGGAAGGCAGTAATTCAAAAGCTCAGACTGGATATAAAGGAATATTTTTTCCTATGTGGACAGTCAAGAAGTGGAACAGGTTGATCAGCAAGACTGTTCGTGCTCCACCCACGGACATTTTCAAGACCAAATGAGGCGAATTAGTCTGATTTTCGTATTGGCCAGGCTTTGAGTGAGAGATTGGCTTTAAGACCCACTGAGATCCCTCTCAAGCTAGAAGACCCTGTGATCTTTTTCTCTTTTTCATAATTCTCTTTTTCGTAAGAAGGAAATTCACGTTATGTCTCCTTGGTAAATAGCTCTCTAAACAGTTCAATAACTTGAAAAAAAAACCATCAAAAAAGCACAAATATAAGTGAAGGCTGGATTCTGTATTGCTCCCAGTAGTAAATATCCATGCCTCTCAGGAATAAATAGGACTCTATCTTTGACTGTCTCTCATTTTAAATGTCTGTCAAGAAAGATCAATTTTGACCCCAGTGTCAAGCTTTGGTTCAAATCCCAGGGCTTATTTGTTAGCTTTCCAATATAGTTCAGATATTCTTTCCATTCACTCAGCTGTTTTGTGCCCCAAGCACAGAGACCCTTCATCTTCCCCTCTCATGGAAGTCTTTACATATGTCTAAACAGATAAGGAGATATAGGCATAAGGAAGGAAGTTTAGTGATGAGCTGATGCATTACTGAAATTAGAAACAGATGAAAAGGACAGAAGTCACATCTGTTATGCTTAGTCATGAGATAACTTTACAAAACTGTTGGCAACAATTAAGAATAAGGTGAAGGGCCTTATCTCACAAACACTGTACCAACAGGACAATGTTTATCTTTTAGGCAAGCATCAAGGTATAACAGTGTATTGGGTCTGGCTGGGCAGGAGCTAACTCTCCCACAGCACCCTCACAGCACTGTGCTGTGTGTCAGCAGCCAGCAAGGCGCTGGTAGCACACCGGGATTTGGCTGCTGCTGAGCAGGGCTGCACACATCAAGGCTGTCTCTCCAACATCTCCCTCCACAGAGGGCTGAGGCTGGGCAAGATCTTGGGAGGGGACACAGCCAGGAGAGCTGACCCACACTGACCATAGGGATATTCCATACTGTATGACATCTGCTCAGCAATAAAAGCTGAGAGAAAGGAGGGAAAAGGGGGGACATTGGTTATTTCTAGCATTTGTCTTCCAGAGAAACTGCTGCCCATACTGAAGCTTCCTGGAAAGTGGCTGGACTTCACCTGCTGATGGAAAGGAGAGAATCATAGAATCAGAGAATGGTTTTGGTTGGAAAACACCTTCAAGATCATCAACAGTTGGCTTTGGCCCATAGATCCAGCCAATAATAATGAGAGAACAATAATGAGAAAATAATACTGATGTGACAATGCAATGGTGAGACACTGGAACAGGTTGCACAGTGAGGTTTTGGATGCCCCCTCCCTGGCAGTGTTCAAAGCCACGGTGGGGCTTTGAGCAACCTGGGTTAGTGAGAGGTGCCCTTGCCCATAGCATAACAGTGGGAACAAGATGTACTCTAAGGTCCCTTCCATCCCAAACCATTCTATGATTCTATAAACCTTTTGTTTACCTTTGCTTCCATGCAAGACCTTTGCTGTTGCTTTATTAAACTGCCTTTATCTTATCCCACTTTTCTTTTTCCTACACCATTTTCTCCCATCTCTGTTCTGCCAAGAAAGGGAGTGGTAGAGCACCTTGACGAGAACCTGGCATCCAGCCAAGGTCAAATCACTACAAACACATTCTTGTTTTAATAATGTATCCAATCTACCTCTTTTATTTATTTTAAAAGTAGGTAAGTCTATTTCATTCCAATATCCCAAATTGTCAATAAATGTTAACCAGTGGGATTATGAGTCTGGAAATTTACATATTTATACGTAAAGTTATGGTGATTAACATGGAGATCCTTGCTTTATTGATCACATACTGCTGTCTTTAACAATGAAAGTAAATAATGCAGACAGTATTTTAAAACGAAAGCTTGGCAGAAGTAAGTGAGGACTTGGAAGGGGTTTATGTTACAAAACCACATCTAACCAGAAGTCAGACAGAAGTTAATAGGAACAGTTTGAGTTTCAGAGGTATCGACCTTCAGTAACTGTGTCTGAAGCCAATGAAAACAATCTGCTCTTTCCACCTTTCAGAATCAGAGGATATATTTAACAGATTGGAAAATCTCTAAGTATTTTAACTTCACCTACTTCTTAACATCTGTATAAAAGATTAACATGATCCTAATATCATATTGTTGAAGGACTTCACAGACATGAATTGCATTTATTAATCTTTATAGCATTCCTGAGAAGTATGAAAATGCTGCTATCCCTACCTGTTGTGGGTTTGCATGGGTTGGAAACCACACTGGTGTAGCTGGTGAAGACCTGAAGCCCTCTGGGAAAGGACTCACACTGGAGAAGTTCGTGGAGGACTGTCTCCTGTGGGTGGGACCCCTCAGTGCAGCAGAGGAAGGGTGTGAGGAATGCCCCCTCTCCCCCCACCTCTACTCAGCTAAGAAGGAAAACCACTTGTAAGGAACTGACAGGAACCCCATCCTTGTCTCCCCCGTGACACCTGGAGAGGCAGAGGAGGAAGAGAAACCATTAAGAGAAATCATGAATAAAGCTGAGCCTGGGAAGAAGGGAGGAGTGGGGAAGGTGTTTGTAACATTTGGGTTTACTTCTCATTATTGTACTCTGGTTTCATTAGGTACTTTCTTGGGCCAGTGTGTGTGTCTATGTGTGTAATAAATTAGATGCCTTTTATTCCGTGTTGAGTCTGTATTTTTGTTTCTTATTGGTGGCTTATATGCCGCTGATGTTTTGTAAACTTGAACGTGTTTTAAATGTTACTCTCTGTCCTGTTCAAGGGTAGACATAGATAGGCAAAGGTAAGACCTAAGAAACATGTTTGTGTTGTAGACTGAGTCTAAAATTGCCTGTTGGTCTAGTTTGTAACTTTATTAAATTCAAAAGGACCAAAACCTCTAAGAAGTGCAAGTCTTTGCACTTAACAGCTTCATTCTATATGGCTCATTTTTTCTGGCAGCAATTACAGTGGATGTGGTACATCCTTATAACCAATTTAGATCTGTTTCATACTTTCCACGCTTTTGCTTTTTCTGTGTTATTTCATCCTTACATTACTGTGTGTCATAGGAAATAGAGTGTATAAGATTTCCTGAAAATTTTAGTGTCTAACTGAGGAGCAGGAGGTAGGGGAGAATAGCTGTTGAACAAGATTAGTTCAACATCCTTCTACCTTTTTTCAGTGCCTCATCTTTAGGCATTGGTTTAGACTTTCACATAATTCGACCTACACATTTAAAGTAAACCACTCTCCTTTCTGGCCTTGTTTTTCACTCTGTCCACTTTGTTCTATTCTTTCATTGCTGTCTACCCTTCCATTTCTTTATGTCTTTGAGGTTCCATTTCATTTTTATGAATCTTGCTGCCTCTTCCCCTGAGCCATATTTGTTATCTACATTATGTGACTCAGTAGGAGCAGTGCAGCAATTGATTGGCAGTCAGTCAATAGTTCAGAAATTGGTAGGGAACTGCTGAGCACCAAATCATTGATTTCCTCCGCACTGATACCTTCACAGCTGGTTACTTTTTAGTGTGCCATTACAGATAAAGGGAGGCAGAAAATGGAAATGAAATATATCTGTATGTATAATACACAGATAAAATATCATGTATTTATATATATTAAACCTTTCCATTCCAAGGAAAAGGCAGATAAAAATTTGTTTTGGCAGCATGATCACAGTCAACAATGCAGAACACAAATCACAGAGAGGGAGTACATCAGATAATGAAATCCATTAACTCTAATATTGAAAATGTGAATTTTTTGCAGAACAGTTGTTCAGAAAATTCCAAAGAACTTGAATAATGGCTTTGAATAAATTCCATTAATTCTGCTGGTTTTTAATTTTTTTTTAGGTTTCAAATAGAAAAAAATCAAAGAATCTTTTGAACTTCTATATATATAATGTTGATATGATCTGCATCATATGATCTACCTTCACGTTTAACTCAGAATTTTTTGAGACCCATATTTTTCAAAAGTCTAAAATCTTCAGTTTAGCTTCAGAGTTTCAGAAAAAAAATCAGTAATGAGTCCCAAGGATTTTCTGTAGACTGTAACTTTTGGTGGATTTGAGGCATTTAGACCTATGGCTTAAGCTTTGGACATATTTATGTCTAAACTAGGCTAGATGAGATTATAAGAATGCCTACATAATCTGTTGGCTTTTACAGTGGAGTTACTGTGTTGGTGAATAAGGGAAGGTAAAGTGTTATCACCTACCTTTACTCCTAAAAGTCTTGACATGGCCCCACACAACATCCTTGCCTCTTAATTGGAGACATAATGGATTTGATGGTTGAAATATTTGAGGAAGAGGAGGAGGAAGAGAGGAATATTCTATACTTATCTGCTACATAACCTAGATATACACAAGTCTATGGGGCCAGATAGGATCCACTCAAAGGTGCTGAGGGAGCTGGCAGAAGTGCTTGCCAAGCCACTGTCCGTCATCAGTCAGCAGTCCTGGCTAAGTGGGGAGTCCCACTTGACTGGAGGCTTGCAAATGTGATACCCATTTACAAGAAGGGGCAGAAGGAGAACCTGGGAAACTACAGACCTGTCAGTCTGACCTTGGTGCCAGTGAAGGTTATGGAGCAGATCATCTTGAATGCCATCACACAGAACGTGCAGGGCAACCACGTGATCAAGTCTAGTCTACATGGATTCAGGAAGAGCAGGTCCTGCTTAACTAACGTGACCTCCTTCTATGATCAGGTGATCCACCTAGTGGATGAGGAAAGGGCTGTGAACATTGTCTACTCAGACCTCAGTCAGGTCTTTGATACTGGTTCACACAGCATTCTCCTAGAGAAACTGTTGGCTGATGGCTTGGGTGGTCACACACTTCACTGGGTGAAACACTGGCTGGATGGTCTGGCACAAAAGGTTGTGGTAAACAGAGTTAAATCCAGCTGGAGGCCAGTCACCAGTGGCGTTCCCCAGGGCTCAGTACTGGTGCCAGTTCTGTTTAATGTCTTTATCAATGACATGGATGAGGAAGTTGAGTGTGTCTTTGGTAAATTTGCAGATGATATGAATTTTGTCAGGAGTGTTGATCTGTCAGTGGGTAGGCAGGCTCTACAGAGGGACCTAGACAGGCTGGATCGATGGGCCAAGCTCAACTGCATGAGGTTCAACAAGGCCAAGTGCCAGGTCCTTCACTTGGGTCACAACAACGCCATGCATAGCTACAGGCTTGAAGAGGAGTGGCTGGAGAACTGTCTGAAGGAGAAGAGACCTAGGGGTGTTGATCAACATCCATCTGAATATGAGCCAGCAGTGTGCCCAGGTGGCCAAGAAGGGTCAATGGCATCCTGGCCTGCATCAGGATCAGTGTGGCCAGCAGGAGTAGGGAAGTGATCCTTCCCCTGTACTCAGTGCTCATGAGGCTGCATCCAGAGTACTGGGTTTAGTTTTGGGCCCCTCCCTACAAGAAGGACATCGAGAGGCTCAAGTGTGTCCAGAGAAGGGTTACAAGGCCGGTGAAGGGTTTAGAAGACAAATTTTATGCTGAGCACCTGAGGGAGCTGGGATTGTTTAGTCTAGAGAAAAGGAGACTGAGGGGAGACCTCACTGCTCTCTACAACTCCCTAAAATGTGGTTGGGGTGAGGTGGGGGTTGTTCTCTTCTCCCTGGTGGCTAGTGACAGGAAAAGGGGAAACAGTCTTAAATTGTGTCAGGGGAAGTTTAGGTTGGATGTTAGGAACAATTTATTTACTGAAAGAGTTTTTAGATATTGGAACAGGCTGTCCAGGGAGGTGGTTGAGCCACCAACTCTGGAAGTGTTTAAAAGAAGAGTAGTAGTTGTGCTTTGTGACATGGTCTAGTGTTGGACCTAGTAGGGCTGGATAGATGTCTGGACTCAATGATCTTAAAGGTCTTTTCCAACCAAAACCATTCTATAATTCCATGATTGTATACTGGAAATCAAAGAAAAACTACACCATGATTTTTAAATAGTCAAAGGTACATCATATTTCTCATAGAAAACTTTTCAATTTTTTTCCTCTACCTTTTGCATTTTTTGCTGGGGAACCATGTAGTTCTTTGAGACAGTATGTACTGTTACTGGTAGTAACATGGTATAGGCTTTTCACCTAGTTTGCAGGGCCTCAAGACAGAGGGTTTTTAGGCTTCTCTTGTTTGAACTGGTTCTGACCTTTCTGCAACTCTGTTTTATTTGGTTTAGGAGTGGGAGCAGTTTTTCAAACTGACCTGATGGCTATGGCTACTTAGTTTTAGTTTTATCTCTGTATGGTTTCACCATAGTGGTACTATAGCGATGTGGTATAAAGAAATACATAGCTGGTATCATAACAGCATGCATAACAAGCAACAACAAATATAATAAATCCTGATACAACATGAAGCTGCAGATCCATAAGGAACAAAGAAAGGTATAAATGCCTGCTAGCAAACATGTTAAATGACCACAAGTGGATATAAACATAAAGTGAAGAAATCACCATCATATTCCTCCCAGCAAAATATCACAGATGCTGACACCCTGCTCTGATACCTCTCATCAACGTCGCCAGAAGAATAAGTTCAGGACCCAGAGGAGCAGTGGAAGTGTGAGCACATCAGTAGAAAATATGTGCGTTTTTAAGAATTCTAATTGTTTCATTACGTTATTGAAACTTCTGTGCACACATATCCTTTTTTTTCCTGTGATAATTACATTGGGACTAATAAATATGCTTGGATTTGACTGTTAAGATTTCAATAATGCTAGCAATAAATTCTTGTCTTAACATGTTAGATATGGTTCCTCTTTGCCCACAAGCAAGATTTTGATCATACTGTTTTGGTTTTCTGCTTGTTACAGTTACCCAAAAAAGCCCCTTTTTCTGTTTCACCAAAACAAAACTAAAGTGATTGAGTCTACAGTTGGCTTCAAATCCTTTTGCCTATCCAAAAAGAGTCTGTTGAATAGTTGGCATGGTAAAACTAACAAATAGTGATTAAAACTATTTCTAAATTTCTAAATTTGAATTACATACTACAGCTGATTCCACTGGTCCAATTTTAGGTGAAAATGAAAGCATAACATCTTTGGCCACTAAGTATTTGATCACTTTGTAAAATGATTCTTTAGAACATGTGACTGTCTTCTTATTGGTGGCAGAAATTAAAATCTCACCAGTAGTTGACCCCAACAGAAATTTTGTGTGAATCTGAATACATTTTTGGCCACTGATACACTCATTTTTCAAAAATAACTTGCTTACATGCAGGATTAAAAGTAGGGTTAATATTTATGATAACCACTCAGAGGGTATGAACTATTATTCACCTGATTCATGGAAATGTAGCTGAATGCTCCTGTAAAGGCAGCAGGTGATAAACATGACACTAGAAATGCATGTAATAACGTAGTTTGCAATTATGAATAGCAGTCACGCCACATTGAAATTAATCTATAGTGTACTAGGAAAACTTTACTAATGAAGCACTCTTTCAACAAGTTTTAGAGAATAAGATTAAAAGTAAAATTTCTTGGCAGGTACTAGAGTCTTGAATGTTGAAGATATGTCTTTTTCCATAAATCTACCTATGACTCTTCAGTCATTGTATTTTCTACAAAGAGTGTGATGTGTCTTTTATGCAGTCCCTTTGCATTTAAAAAAAAAAAAAAATATATAGATTAATCATCTAGATTACACTTATGCTTCTCTGTTCTTCTATTTTTTTGGTATATTAAAAAATTATGATGAATCTGAATTTTTTTTTCACATAATTTATCCCTGAGCCCCTACTACTATTTGGTAGTTGAAAAACTAGTGAAAAAAATATTGAAAAATCAGTTTCAAGGGTTTTTTTTTTTAAAAAGTACAATAATAGTTCATAAGACTTTGGTCTGTACATTTGCAAAAATAAAATTGACTTCTGTTTCCTCATCCTGAATATAAAAAAAACCTTTTTTGGAGTCTTTTTTTTTTTAATGTTTATCTTGCTTCTTTTTTCTTTCTGGTTTTGTTTTTTTTTTTTCTTGAAAGGTCATTAGTATTCTTCCTAATGTGGATGCTTCATTTGTAGGTCTTTGAAGTGAACAGTAAGCGAGATTTAATGATGTATTGAAGCTGAGGAAATGCTCTGATATAAGACTGGCAATTCTGTGTCTAAGTATTTTTTTTTACTTAAATCAGTAAATTCTATTTAGCAATGGTGACTCTACATTAAAGTTTAGATGGAAGCTATAAAATTTATTTTTATTTTTATCTTT
The DNA here is from genome assembly GCA_020800305.1 of Porphyrio hochstetteri. Taxonomy (NCBI): domain Eukaryota; kingdom Metazoa; phylum Chordata; class Aves; order Gruiformes; family Rallidae; genus Porphyrio; species Porphyrio hochstetteri. The sequence continues at coordinate 111,803,921 of CM036907.1, forward strand.
ATTTTTATTTTGACAGCTTTCCTCAGCATTTGCTACTTACTGCTTCCAGGAACACTATGTGGACTCAATGAACTTCAGTCTTATTTACATCTGCCATTCTTACATTTTCAGATTAGATATTTTCATACTACATCCATACATATTTGCATGCATGAATATATCACTCAAGCATCTGCCAAGATCCTTTGCATTTCAATTTATTACTTTTTTTTAGGCAATCTGGTTTTGTGCCTGGATGATACTGTTTTGAAAATCAAGATATGGTCTGTTTCTGGTCTGTTTCTGATATTATCTTTCATTGTTACCAGTCACAGATGTTTCAAATAATGTGAATATAGTAAAGGAGACATTTAAAAACATGTAAAACAATAGGAATATTTTGATTTATATATTGTTTCTTCAGTGACCTGCAGTGAACTGCAATTTTGAATAAATAATTTTTCCACCTTCTTTTCTTATAACACTTAAGAATCTTTTCAGTAATAATTAATATTATTTTTTCTCTTGCTGGAGTGCTTCCTGGTTGTTGTTTGCCAGCCTTTTAAATAATTTTTCTTTTTCTTTTTTACAATGATTTTTTTTCTGTTTTCCCAAGTCTTTTTTCTTCATATATGAAGGATGTCACTCATATATTTGCAATATCTTTGAAATCATCATCTGAACCATGTAAATGTTTCTTTTCAGTACGAGTACCTATCAGCAGCTTACCTCTATTCTGAACATCCTGAGGTAAAACTAGAATTTTCTTTCTACTCTGTATCTTTTCTCAGCTCTTCCCATTTCTAGGATATCACACGGTTACAATGTTTGTTCAATGCCTGCTTTTTTCATGTATATCATAATAAAATTACTTCTCTTATGTCTCTGTACTAATGCAATTTAATGCCCTCCACATTTCAAAATTATTGCTACGTATAGCTCTCAGTTCCCAAATGAATCCTGTTGATCAGTACTAAGCTGTTATCCCAGCAACTGTTTCAAATTTCTGGATAAAAATCTTTCTCAAAAAATAACTTTCTTTTCCAAGAGATATCTAACCAATTAGAAGGTGATTGCACTTGTTGACTACAATAGGATTTCCACATAGCAAAGTAACTTATACTTTGCTAGTATTAATAGATTGTTGTGTCTATCTAGGCACATGGTAGAATCTAATAGGACTAGTAAAGAATAAATTATTTTAAACAAATTACTTTTTTTTTTAAAAATTTTTCATTTTCATGTAATGATCTGCATTCACCAAGCCTGCTACCTGGCATAAAGCAGCATAAAGGGCCTTAAGTATAAAACCAAACAAAAAGAAAACAAACAAACAAACAAACAAACAAAGAAACAACAACATGTTGTCTGGTCATTCAAGATCTTAAAGATTTTGGACCTACATTTTGCAAATACAAGATATTCAAATGTGTGACCACGATATTCAAAGAATGACATTCTAGTCACCAAAGCCTTTTAATGAATCCAATATAAAGGAAAAAAAAGTGCCTAACTCCACATACAAACTAGTACAAAAATCATGTTTCTAGACATCTAAAAATTGATTTAATGTCTTCTCTGTGCCTAACACCTTTTCTTCCTTTATTGTCTTGTCGATCTCTTCTCTTCTAATGAACCACTATTTTCTATATTGCATTCGCCCTTTATTGCACTTCTAAGACTTTGCTGATTTGACTTTTAGTGTTAGGCTTCAATTATTCCCAGTCCTAACAAGGTTCCTTTAATCAGTAGCATTTGTACAATTTGCAAGTTGTTCTATCTTTTCAACAGACCACTATTGCAACAGAAAATAATCTTGAACAAATATACTAAATCAGATAATTATTAGAATGTGCAAAATTTTATTTTTTTCTATTTGTTTCAATAAATTTGTCCTTTCATACCCAGCTATAGAAAGTTGAAAACTAAAATTACTTAGGCTCATAATTTGTCTCTGCTCAGTCTTTGTCAGTTACATATTATATAGAATTTTTTAGTGTAAAGAGAATGATGCAGAAGAAGAATAATCCTTCCTGGACATGAATTCAATAATATTAGCCTTGACAGTCTCTGCTAACAGGGCTAACCACTACATACTTCAGCCTTCTGCTCTCAGAAGTTCATTTAAATATGAGATAGCAGGGCAAGAGAGAGTACTTCCACAGTACTTAAGGCACTGAATCACAGTCAGAGCTACTTTGTTAATAGCTTAATAATAGAGTGGGGGTTTTTTGAAGTCTGCTAATAGTTTTTTCTGGCATACGTTAAGTTGCAGAAAATATAATTAAAAAAAAAAGTTGCTAATTTACAGAATAGGCACTGACTTTTAGAGTTTCACTGTCTTTGAGATTCACAACCCAGTTATTAATTAAAGCTCAAAGACTTTTTGGCTAGGTTTTCACTGTAACTGTTGCCAAAAAAACAGTCCTTGCTGAACAGTAATAAAGACAGATTACTTTGGACTTCATTAAGGTATGATGAGATTTCTACTAGTTTTGATAATGGATTGCCACTTTGTTTACAGCAAACAGCCCTGTTAATGTTATACAGAAATAAAACATTCTCATACTTTAAGATATTATTAGAGCCAACCAGTCTTGAACACTGTATATATTTGATAACAGAGGTATGTAGTAAGAAGAATGGACACACATGAAGTCAATGAACATTGGGTCATTTTTATGTCCTTTTCTTACACCATTTGTCCATGAGTAACCCAGGTAAAAATAAAATGAGACTCAGACATCCCAATTCAAAGAAGCTTTAAAATGCATATTCAGCTTAAATCTTGGAAGCACCTTTGCACAGCTGAAGAGATGAAAAATATAAGTGAGATGTAAATCTGTTTGGTAGGTAAGCATGTAATTAAAAAAAATACTACAAAAGGGAATATAATGTAGTTTACAAAGCCTTGGGTAATTCTTTTTTTCAATCAAAATAGTATGTTTTGGTGTGCTTTTGGGGTTTTTTTTTGTTTGTTTTTTTTTTTAAATTGAGAAGCAGTGTCCTCTTACAACTCAGTCCCTCAATCTCTTACTTGAATAAAAGCTGTCTCTTGTATTGATTACTGGAACTGATTGAGAAATATTTTTAAGAACAAAAACCTTTCTGCTTGAAGAATACCAAATTTAAAATCAACCTTGTGGTCTCAATGATTTTAAATTTTTTTTTTTAAATTCAGTTTTCCATTTCAGACTAGGGAAAGAGATAAATCCATCTTAACTTTCTTATTCATTCAGTGCTTAACTCACTCCCTTAAAAACTTTCTTTTCCAGAAAATTTATCATGTCTGATTCAGGTAAAGGATTAAAACAAGGTCTTCATATGTCATAGGTGAAAGCCCTGGGTAATGAATAAAGAAGTTCCACTGTAGCCAAAAGAATGTCATTACCAGGAACTAAAAGAGATCAAAAAGAAAACTCTAACTTGGAGTATACAGATAAGGAGTTTTTCAATGCTGGAAGCAAATCACTATGTGAAACTGGGCCTGGATTCTGGTTCTTCTGTACCCTAGATGAATGCTCAAGTGAATGTTCTCGGCCATTCTGGGCATCCACCAATTTATTTGGGGCATTTTTTATTGTTTTTAAAGTCTAGTATTAATTCTACAAACAGATAAATTTCAGCACATTAATATGCATCCCAAAATTAAGTTCTCACCTTTTACAACATGTTACAAAAACTGTATAATTTGTGGAACTGCATCCTTCCTAAGTATGATTCTGTATCAGCTAAAAGTAATCCATAAACGTATGTCACAGACCTTACAGATGAATTTGCTGACTGCTCATTTTGCTAAAAATGATCCTCGATATCAAGATGAAAACAATTACCAGAAGACAAATCACTTGGTTTCCATAAGTTATAAATAGTTTTGTTCTTCAAGTGTATCTTATAAAAGGATTTATTTCCCTTTGTTATAAACCAAAATATTCCCACAGATAGTATTTTTTCCATATAAAAAATAAACATACAGTTCTTAAATACAAGAGTAACAGCATATAAGCATTTTTTTCATGTAGTCTAGGAAAGTCATTCCCCTTTGATTTCTAACATGCAAAGTTCAGTTTACTACTACACATGCAAAAGGAAAACGTCAGGGTTGTTCGTATTAATAATAATTTTATAGAAATAAATTGAATACTAAAAATTCTAGATGGAAATAGTTTTATTCATTATTCAAAGTCAAAAATTCTAACTGCATGAATGCTGAATGCTTATGCTCATTCTCAAAGATATACAATCATCAGTGCTCCAACTGAACCATAAACACAGGATCTAGAAAGTACTGATTTTTATATAAAAAAATTGGAGATTATAAGACAAAGAAATCTCTCAGTGTAGCCTCTGTCTATGTCTACACTACACTGGTTTTGGTCATGGTATGGGGGTATAACATACCTCCTATCTGTAGATAAAAGGATTGTGCATTTGCCTGATAATGGTGCTTTACTCAATGCCACTTACCCAAGACTGATAGTCTATATAAAGTTGTATTTACCAAGGAACAACAGACAATCTGAAGTGATTTTTTTTTTCCTGAGGTATTTGTCTCTCTTTTTCAGATTTAGGTTAAAAACAGAATGTGACCTCCAAAGTTTTGAGCAATCAACTACTATCTTACTACTACAGTATGAGATGAAAATCAAAGTATAAAATGAAAATATTGAAAGCATTAATAAATGAAATGTGCTTGGGTGCATAGGACTGAAATAATATTTAAAACATCTTAAATTACCTTCTCAAAAAAAGAAGAAATAAGGGTTATCATAGATGAAAATAAAATAATTCAGGGATAGTTTTGAAAGTTGTTCTTGTTCCCAAAACTCTTCTAAAACTAAGTACATTGGGGTTTTTTTGTAATTCAATATTAAACTTTAGATATGCCATGTATCTGAACAAAACAAGCACTCACATGCAAGGGGATCATTAATCACAGTCCAAGCTTTTCTCAGAAGCTCTGTCAGTCTGTTTACACGCCTCAGATTTGCTGCCTAATCTCTACATGTCTCTCTTATTTAATAAAAATGAAAAGTAGTTGTGATGTGCATCTGTTAAAATTAAGTGAAACTTATGAAAACAACCTTTCAAAGGATTTTTTCCAGTAGAAAAAAAACCCAGAAAGAATAGCATAGCAAAACTTACATAAGCATAGCATAGAACACAGTAAGATTTTTAGGGAAATCAAATTGGATTTGAAAGAGAAAAAATAATTGTTTCACATAACATAAAGGGACCCTGTAAATCAATACTATATCAAGGGGAAAAAAAACCCAACAAACAAAACATTAAAAACATATATCAGAAATCCACTCCTTTTCAAGGTTTTGATTGGAACTTCTACAGCAAGTTAAAAGGTCTATGCAAAATAGTAGATACAATCAAAATTCCAGTACTAATTTTTTTCTTTTTTTGCATTTAATAATTTGATATTCATTGGGAAGATTTTTCCTTCACAGAAATGATTACTCTTTTTGCAAGGCACAGATATAAAATTAATTACTGGGAGAATGTCTTATTGTTAACAGAATGCCTTTTGACAGCTGTAGCATGGTGTTCATGTTTTTGATATTTTAGGACTCTTCCTTACACATATGTATGTATCTGAAGTGAGGGCATATGATGAGTTCATACAATGAGACATATGAGTTCATAATATTAAAGTTTCTGAGCTTTTGAAAGAGTGCAACTATTCTAGTAGTAGTTAATAGACGTAGGATTTGTCACAAACCAAGACTGTATCAGGGATAATTCTAACAACTGAACACTTCAGATGATTGAATCAGAATGGTGGGAATGGTCCCTGCCACTTTGCAATTTACTAGTACAGATATAGCTTGAATTTATGCATAGGTAGAATCCTAATGGCACCAACTTGCTCAGTGTCAGACAGTTCACCTGGGGACCAGCAGTTCCTGGATCACAGATATCACTTAGGAAATAGCTCATTGGTGAGAGATGTAACTTAGGTTTTGGGGAAAATACAGCTTCTAACATGCATTTTAATTCATTTGGAATTACATTAGAGCTGATTTTTTTCTACAGGTGTGGCTTGATTTGCAAATTTCTCTAAATTTGGGAGCTATTGTTATCTATTTTTGCAGAATGCAACCTTATAGAATGATAGAATCATAGATTGGTTTGTGTTAGAATGGACCTCAAAGATCACCTAGTTCAGCCCCCCCTGCTATGAGCAGAGACACCCTCCACTAACCCAGATTACCCAAAGCCCCATCCAACCTGGCCTTGAACACTGCCAGGGAGGGGGCAGCCACAGCTTCTCTGGGCAGCCTGTGCCAGGGCCTCACCACTGTCACAGTAACATATTTTTTCCTTATATCAATATAAATCTACCCTTTTTAGTTTAAAACCATTACCACTTGCCCTATCACCTATGTCTTTGTAAACTGTCCCTTCCCCCCACCACATTTTTTCCCCCCATGGCAGGACATGTGGGGTGGGGTTGGGGGTTTGTGATGGGAACAAGTGAGTGACTGCATGGTGCTCAACTGCTGGATGGGGCTAAACCACAACTGTCCATTTTGCCATCCCTGGTTGGGCCCGAAACTTCAGCCTGTCAGTTGACAGCCACAACACTAATAATAGAAAATGTTCATTAATATTTGTTCAATATCCATAAGTTGGGATTCTTGTTCATTTCAGTTTTTAATGAGAATTTTTTTACTTCATCAGAGAATGGATTACTTTGTACTGTTAGAATATACTTGACCAAAAAGGGCTAAGAAAGCTATAACTCTTAATAAAATAGTTCACTGGCCAAGGGTGATGCAGAGGGTGAAAGACTGCTGTTTATATGAGCAGTAGCAGGGGACAGAATGCAGGTTACCCACGTGATGCTGCTCGTAACTGTGAAAGCTCCCTACTTCCCCTCAGGTTTTGTCTAACCTGTGTGAAGTACTTTAAAAGCAAAACCAGGTTTAACAAATTCTGAAGTGAAAGAAAGCATGTAATTCTCTGTCATCATTTAACCCGTCTGGCAGCTAAAACAGCCATACAGCCTTTTGCACACACCTGACACATACACAGTGGGATAGGGGAGAATTGAAGGGGACAAAAAAAGCAAGATGATGAGGAAGATGACGATGATGACAACAATGATGATGACACTGATAAATGTCTAAAGGATAGATGTCTAGAGGAAGGAGCTAGGCTCTTCTCAATGGTACACATTGACAGGAGAAGGGAAAATGGACAAAGGAAATTCCATCTCAATATGAGAAAAAACTTCTTTCCTTTGAAGGTGACAGAGCTCTGGAACAGATTACCCAGAGAGGTTGTAGAGTCTCCTTCTCTGGAGACACTCAAAACCCACCTGTGCATTATTCTATGCAACCTGCTCTAGGTGAAGCTGCTTTATCAGGGGGTTGGACTAGATGATCTCCAGACTTTTCTCAGTTCTCTCAAATCTCCCAGATCTGTGATTCTCACAGATTCTCACAGATCTTCCAACTCTGTGAATCTGTAAATAATAGTAATAATAGAAATAATAATAGTGATAGGAGTATTATATCTTTATCATATTGTCCTGGTTTCAGCTATGATGGAGTTAAACCTTTTTTTTTTTAGCAGTGAATGGAATGCCATGTTTGGGTGTTAGCATGAGAATAGTGCTGATAGCACCCTGATGTCTCCGATTTGTTGCCGGGCAATCAAGTACCTTTCTCAGCTCTGCATACTTCCTTACTAGTGAGAAAGGAGGGGACACAGCCAGGACAGGTGACTCGAATTGGCCAAAGAGCATATTCCATGCCAGTTACGTCATGCTGAGTTTAAGGGGGGACTGGGGGGAAGAGGGGGAGACAACGCCAGGACGTGCAGTTTCTGGGGCGGTCGGGTTGTCCGGGACGGGCTCTAAGCTGTGCGGCCTGAGTTGTGTGGTTTGGTGAGAAATTGCATTGTGTATCACCAGTTTCATCTATTTTGTGCTTTAAACTTATGTTATTGTTATATCTAGTTTTCTGTTATTGTTTAGTAAACTATCCTTATCCCAACCTGCGTGGTTCTGGTTTCTAGGTTGTGGTTTCTTTTCCTCCTTTCTTCCTTCCCTTTTCCCCTTCCCCCAACTTTCCCTCCCCCTTCCTTTTAAAAGTACAAGCGACTGTGTGGGGTGCGGCCCTTGGCTGGGGCAAAACCACGACAGTTATTTTGGTGCCCAACGTGGGGCACGAACGGTTGGGATAACGGTAGATCTGACCCTAACTATCGCAATTAAGATAAGCACTGTTGTTTAAGCAATCTCTGGTCACGATGCTGTGGTATTTATTCACAAGGCTGTGGCAGCAAAACCACCGCATGCTGTATACAATCCTGGCAGGATTCTTTACTCTCTCAGGTCTGCGGCTCCCGTATTTGTTCCCATACTTCATTATAGTGTATTTTATGATATCGGTCTATGATACAATAATATCGATGATCATGAGCTTAATCTGGTACTTGTATGAGGTTTTGCTGTCCTGTCCATTCTTTGGACAGGGAGGGGTTAATAACAGCAGCCGGTATGGTGGGGGCACTGCTTTCTTTTCCTTTGGGCTAAATACAACAGCTCTTATGACAGTTTTTGAAAATCTTCAATATCTCTGGGATTTTCAAACTAGCATTTTGCTATTGGTAGGTTTGGTGCAGATGGTTCAGTTTTTGTTATATATCAAGCATAGGTTTATGAATACCACTGAAGAGCTTTCTCCGAGACAGAATAATCACGAGTGGCAGGGCATGTGGCAAAGTATGGGCGAGTACCTAGGTACTTTCTCACGCCCGATGGTTTGGAATTTCACTCCTGAACAGCTACAAGACCCCGATCAAGTGACTGCATACCTAAGGAAAAATTGCTGTAGGTTTCCCAGAGATGGACACCTTACTGCACTGTGCTGGGCTCTGGCCACTATTTATCAAACACTGCTTGATAGCAGGCAGCACTGTCAGCACTGTCAGCACTGTCAGGGAGAAGGGAAAGGAAACAGACTGGCAGATACTATAGCTGCTGCAACCACTGGGGCTGACACTGCAGCTACTGCAACCCCTGTGACCGACACTGCAGCTACTGTAATCTCTACAGCAGACACTGCAGATGATCTGAAAAACCAATCCACACCAGTGTCTGTTGCTCCCGTACAAAAGAGGAAAGGCACAAAGAAATCAGTTCGTATAGTGACGGATAAGGATGATGATCAACCGGGATCATCTCGAGGATATCAGGATGAGGCAGAACCAGAGATTGTTACCCGATCCCTGACTCTGAGTGAGCTGCGTGAGGTTCGAAAAGATTTCACTCGCCACCCAAGTGAGCACATTATCACTTGGTTGCTCCGATGTTGGGATCACGGGGCCAGTAGTTTGGAATTAGAAGGCAGAGAGGCCAAGCAGTTGGGATCCCTAGCTAGAGAAGGAGGAATTGACAAAGCAATTGGGAGGAGGCCGGAAATCCTCAGCTTCTGGAGGCGACTACTGTCAAGTGTGAAGGAAAGATATCCCATAAAGGAATATATTACATGCCAGACACCTAAGTGTAACAGCATAGAGACATCTGTTCAGCACCTGAGAGAATTAGCTGTACGGGAGATAATTTATTATGATCTGGACAATTCACGGCTTCCCTCTGATCCCGATGAAGTCCTATGCACTCCAGATATGTGGCGTAAGGTTGTACGAAGTGCACCAGCAGGGTATACCAATTCACTGGCAGCAATTGACTGGAATGATACGAATCCGCCAACCGTAAATGAGGTGGCCTGCCGACTCCGGAAATACCAAGACAATGTTTCCCTCTCCGTCATTGCAGCAGTAGAGAAACTGGTTCAACGACTTGACAACAATGTGTCCAACTCCCAACCCGTATGGAGCAATGTTGCAGCTACTGGGAGAAAGCGTCCATCGTTCCAAGAGGGAGAATACACACCACGACGTACATTGTGGTTTTACCTGCTTGATCATGGAGAGGACATGAGGAAATGGGATATGCAGCCCACCTCAGCCCTTCGAGCACGAGTAAATGAGCTGCGGGGTAAAACATTCGCACAACGAGATTCTGCCAGGAAGAAGGCTGCACCAGTTTCTACTGGGCAGTTCCCTAGACCAACTGGAAGGCCTACCTATATGTCTGATGTGCCTGATCCTTTTGAAGGGACCTCTAAGTCCTTTATGCAACCAGTGGAAAACAAATATGATCAGCAGCAATAGAGGGGCCCTGCCTCCAGCCAGGTGGAGGAGAGGGACAATCGGGTTTATTGGACTGTGTGGATCCGATGGCCTGGCACGTCAGACCCACAAGAGTACAAAGCTCTGGTGGATACTGGTGCCCAGTGTACTCTAATGCCATCGAATCATGAAGGGGTAGAACCTGTTTGTATTTCTGGAGTGACAGGGGGATCCCAACAACTAACTGTGCTAGAGGCTGAGGTGAGCCTAACTGGGAAGGACTGGGAAAAACACCCCATTGTGACTGGTCCGGAAGCTCCGTGCATTTTAGGTATAGATTATCTACGTAGAGGGTATTTTAAAGACCCAAAAGGGTACCGATGGGCTTTTGGAATAGCTGCTTTGGAAACAGAAGAAATTGAACAATTGTGTGCCTTGCCTGGACTCTCGGAGGATTCTGCTGTTGTGGGGTTGTTGAAGGGTGAAGAACAGCAAGTGCCAGTTGCTACGACGACGGTGCACAGACGACAATACCGTACTAACCGAGATTCCCTGATTCCCATCCATAAGCTGATTCGTCAACTGGAGGATCAGGGAGTGATCAGCCGAACCCACTCACCCTTTAATAGTCCCATATGGCCAGTGAGGAAGTCCAATGGAGAGTGGAGGCTGACAGTAGATTATCGTGGCCTAAATGAAGTCACTCCAGGTATGAGTGCTGCTGTGCCAGACATGTTAGAGCTCCAGTATGAATTGGAATCGAAGGCAGCCAAGTGGTACGCCACAATCGACATTGCGAATGCTTTCTTCTCGATCCCACTGGCGCCAGAGTGCAGGCCACAGTTTGCTTTCACTTGGAGAGGCATCCAATACACGTGGAATCGTCTGCCCCAGGGGTGGAAACATAGCCCCACCATCTGCCATGGACTAATCCAGAATACACTGGAAAAGGGTGAAGCACCAGAGCACCTGCAGTATATTGATGACATCATTGTATGGGGCAACACAGCAGAGGAAGTTTTTGAAAAAGGAAACAGGGTAATTAAAATCCTTTTAGAAGCCGGTTTTGCTATAAAACGAAGTAAAGTCAAGGGGCCTACGCGAGAAATCCAGTTTTTAGGAATAAAATGGCAGGATGGGCGTCGTCACATCCCAATGGACATTATTAATAAAATAGCAGCTATGTCTCCACCAAGCAACAAAAAGGAAACACAAGCTTTCTTAGGTGTTATAGGTTTTTGGCGAATGCATGTCCCAAACTACAGTCTCATTGTGAGCCCACTCTACCATGTAACTCGAAAGAAGAATGATTTCCAATGGGGCCCTGAGCAACAGCAAGCCTTTGAGCAGATCAAACGCGAGATAGTCCATGCAGTGGCCCTTGGGCCTGTCCGGACAGGGACAGATATTAAAAATGTGCTCTACACTGCAGCTGGGGAGAACGGCCCGACCTGGAGTCTCTGGCAGAAAGCACAAGGGGAGACTCGAGGTCGACCGCTGGGGTTTTGGAGTCGGGCCTACAAAGGATCTGAGGCCAATTATACTCCAACAGAAAAGGAAATACTGGCCGCCTATGAAGGGGTTCGAGCCGCCTCAGAAGTGATTGGAACTGAAGCCCAGCTCCTCCTGGCACCCCGACTGCCGGTGCTGGGCTGGATGTTCAAAGGGAAAGTTCCTTCTACACACCATGCCACTGATGCTACATGGAGCAAGTGGGTTGCATTAATTACTCAGCGGGCTCGAATAGGAAACCCCAATCGCCCAGGAATCGTGGAGGTGATCACAGACTGGCCAGAAGGCAAAGATTTTGGGATGTCACCAGAGGATGAGGAGGTAACACGCGCTGAAGAAGCCCCACCCTACAACGAACTGCCAGAGAATGAGAAGCGATATGCCCTGTTCACTGATGGGTCTTGTCGAATTGTGGGTAAGCATCGGAGATGGAAAGCCGCTGTATGGAATCCTATAAGAAGAGTAGCAGAAGCCACTGAAGGAAAAGGTGAATCAAGCCAGTTCGCTGAGGTGAAGGCCATCCAGTTAGCCCTGGACATTGCTGAGAGAGAAAAGTGGCCAAGGCTCTACCTTTATACTGATTCATGGATGGTGGCGAATGCCCTGTGGGGGTGGTTGCAGCAGTGGAAAAAGAACAACTGGCAGCGTAGAGGCAAACCTATATGGGCTGATGACTTATGGCAAGATATCTCTGCTCGGTTAGAGAAACTTGTTGTAAAGGTACGTCATGTCGACGCCCATGTACCTAAGAGTCGGGCCATGGAGGAACATGAAAACAACCATCAGGTAGATAAGGCTGCTAGGATTAAAGTGGCTCAGGTAGATCTAGACTGGCAACGTAAGGGTGAATTATTCATGGCTCGATGGGCTCATGATACCTCGGGTCATCAAGGGAGAGATGCAACATATAGATGGGCTCGGGATCGAGGGGTGGACTTGACCATGGACGCCATCGCACAAGTTGTCCACGAATGTGAGACATGTGCTGCAATCAAGCAAGCTAAGCGGTTAAAGCCCCTTTGGTATGGAGGACGGTGGATGAAATATAAATATGGGGAGGCTTGGCAGATTGATTACATCACCCTCCCACAAACCCGCCATGGCAAACGTTATGTGCTTACAATGGTGGAGGCAACTACCGGCTGGCTAGAAACATATCCCGTACCCCATGCCACTGCTCGAAATACAATTCTGGGCCTTGAAAGGCAAGTCCTCTGGCGACATGGTACTCCAGAAAGAATCGAGTCAGACAATGGGACTCATTTCCGAAACACTCTTATAGACACCTGGGCCAAAGAGCATGGCATTGAGTGGGTGTACCACATTCCTTACCATGCACCGGCCTCTGGGAAAATTGAACGATATAATGGACTTTTAAAAACTACACTGAAAGCAATGTGTGGTGGGACATTCAAGCATTGGGATACACATTTGGCCCAAGCCACGTGGTTAGTTAACTCTAGGGGATCTACCAATCGGGCTGGCCCTGCCCAGTCAAAATTTCCACGTACTGTAGAGGGAGACAGAGTGCCAGTAGTGCATATGAAGAGTGTATTGGGAAAGAGAGTTTGGGTCATCCCTGCTTCAGGCAAAGGTAAACCCATGTCTGGAATTGTTTTTGCTCAAGGACCTGGCTGTACTTGGTGGGTAATGCAGAGGGATGGAGAAGTTCGATGTGTACCTCAAGGGGATTTGATTTTGGGTGAGAATAGCCAATATAATTAATAAAGTAGAAATTGTAATAATTGCCAAATAACCCATTATTGTATATTTCATTATTGTTATGATTGCTGTATATTGTACCATAGCATTATAGCCGGAGTCATACAAGTTAATGAAGAAGGAGTGCCATGATGATGGAACTAAAGCCTGGCCTCTCAAGAACTTTTTTCTCCCTTTGAAAATAAACTCTGACCCACAGACTATGAGCATGGACCATGCCAGGTGTATCAGTCAAGAGCCTGAGATGCAGCATGCAACGAGCCAATGGAACATACAATTATCCTGAGAAACTGTTACGACAAATGGAGCCTGAAAGTCATGGACTAAATGAACTCAACAACTTCAGAGGGATGATTCACAGACTGAGGGAATAAGATCTGTATGCACGTATGTGTGCATATATGTGTACATACATATATGGGTGTGTGAAACACGAAACTGGTTGTACCCAAAGAAAATTGTTGGATCTGGTCATGACGTAAATGGTATGGAATAAGGGGTGGATAATGTCCTGGTTTCAGCTATGATGGAGTTAAACCTTTTTTTTTTTAGCAGTGAATGGAATGCCATGTTTGGGTGTTAGCATGAGAATAGTGCTGATAGCACCCTGATGTCTCCGATTTGTTGCCGGGCAATCAAGTACCTTTCTCAGCTCTGCATACTTCCTTACTAGTGAGAAAGGAGGGGACACAGCCAGGACAGGTGACTCGAATTGGCCAAAGAGCATATTCCATGCCAGTTACGTCATGCTGAGTTTAAGGGGGGACTGGGGGGAAGAGGGGGAGACAACGCCAGGACGTGCAGTTTCTGGGGCGGTCGGGTTGTCCGGGACGGGCTCTAAGCTGTGCGGCCTGAGTTGTGTGGTTTGGTGAGAAATTGCATTGTGTATCACCAGTTTCATCTATTTTGTGCTTTAAACTTATGTTATTGTTATATCTAGTTTTCTGTTATTGTTTAGTAAACTATCCTTATCCCAACCTGCGTGGTTCTGGTTTCTAGGTTGTGGTTTCTTTTCCTCCTTTCTTCCTTCCCTTTTCCCCTTCCCCCAACTTTCCCTCCCCCTTCCTTTTAAAAGTACAAGCGACTGTGTGGGGTGCGGCCCTTGGCTGGGGCAAAACCACGACACATATTTTATTATGATGATAAGAAATATACAAAACAATTTATGTACAGCACCATTTCTTACCTACCAAAACTGATACAAAACTAGCTCCTGAGCCATGCCAGCTCCTAGCCAGCCCCTCAGTTATGTATATTGCATGATGTTATATGGACTATGAACATTATATGACCATAAACTTTGTCACGTTTTGGTCAGCTGTCCTGGCTGTGTCCCTTCACAGCTACTTGGATGTCCCCACCTTCACACTGGCAGGGCAGTGTGAGAAGCTGAAAAGTCCTTGAATTCTTGGCAACAAATAAATTATTAGTGTGTTATTAATGTTTTTCTCATCCTAAATTAAAAAAGCAAAACAAACAAACATGGCACTATACCAGCTACTACAAAGAAAATTAACTCTATCCCTGCCAAAACCAATGCTGAATTTTCCTATTATGTTATAAAAAGTGCATGTAATGATTATGTTTTGTAATGCTGATCAGTCTCATATGGACCTATGTAGTCTTTTTAAAATCTGATTATATAGAAAAGACTATAGCTTTTAATACTGTGGTTATTAAAAAAAAACAAAAACACATAAGTGAATCACCCATCCATCAGGTTGTTTATCTCTCTGCAAGAAAGAAAATAAACCTTTTCAAAGTTATGATGACAATAATGGCAAAAATTAGTAAGTGTCTCTATGAAAACATTGTTCAGATACTCTATCAATTCCAGAAGCAAACAATTTTATGAGCTTATTAAAAGCAATCTTTAATTTATATATATATATTTTGTTTCCACAAAGACAGTAAAAATGGGCCCTGCTCCATGACTCTTCTCAGTGCTATGATAATACAAAAATTTAATTATTGTAATTTCCATTCTTTGATTTCTTACTGTTGTTTTAATAAATACACAAATATATGACCATCTCCAGAGTCATTAACAATATTAAGATTGCTTATTTTGATCCTTTTTTCCTGAAAAATTAACCTCAAATAAAGAATCTTAATTATTTACCTAATAAGATCACTTTCTTCAGTAAAGTAGGTCATGCACAAGGCTTTAATATCTAGGCTATAATAAAGCTAAATTTTCTATTATTTTAGTCCAGGGTGGTTCAAGTTATGTCAGCTGGAGTTGTATGAAAAAAGGTCATGGAATAACTAAAATGGGGTTATATTGTAGAACATTGTGTGCAATAAAGTGAGACTTTTTAAATATTATTATAATGCATCTTTGTTAGAATATTTGGGGCAGGGGAAAGAATTTGGTTCCTTTATTCCAAAGATGTAAAATTCAGATCTCTGTTCACTCCAAAAAAGAAAAGGTCTGAAGTTACATTACCTTGGTAGCACTTCCTGTAGCTGTGATAGTCTATGAGAAACAAGTGTGTAACAGTTTGGATACATTTACAAATACTGCAAAAAGAGTTTACAACTTTTAACAACCTAGCTCGTACTGTTAGAAAAAATGGACAATTTTTCAGGCATACGGTCCTCCCTCTTTAAAGAAATAATTCTTAAAATGAGAAGAATTTGCTCTTAAAGCCCACAGGTATGCAAATGCAATATTACTTTAAATCCCCTTTACTTGTTTTCTTGTCAAATTATCCCTTGTGCTAAAAAGGTTTGGTATCTCCAGCTCTATGGATAGTTGTGCTTTTTGTTGGTCATGTACATCTGTGGTCTGAACAAACAAAATACCAGTCAGCCTGATTGATGGAGTAAATAAACTCAAAACAGTTGACAGTTCCTGACAACAGTGAAAGAGTGGGTGTTATGATATGCAATTAAAGACAAAGGGGATATAAACTGCATTATCTGCAACTAAAAATAGTAGTTTTAAATGCAAATTATTTTAGCATATTTTTGTGTTTTTGAATATTGGCCATAAATACATTAAATCATCCTCTGGATGGTGATTTTGGAGGGGGTTTTTACTTATCACATTTCATAGTTTGCTGATTCTTTTTTGACACACTAAGTGAACATTAAACTTTATTTTACAGCCTAGGTATTTAATTAGTTTTGTATTTCTGTATGCACAAATCAATGACTGAAGAATATACTTTTATGGTTTTGCTATAAATTAAACTCCCTGTAGGCAGATTTCTATGTCAAGAACATTGCAGTATATTCAAAGCTATTCATGTTTTCAAAAAGTTCTGAACATCTAGAATCTAACGAAGTACAGAATTGAAGTGAAAATAGAAGCATTTTCTGTAATTATGTAACCAAAGAAAAGCAAGCTAAAAAATGTGGTTAATCTGGGGGAAGGATAGAATGTATACTGAATCATTCCATAAATTAATACGGACATAAATCATTAAAAAACTGACTGATGTAAAGTTTTACTAGGTCAACTATTAAGAAAAAGATTAATTTGTTCTTCATAGCCATTATTTTGCTGGTTCCAGAAGAAATATCAGGCTGAAAACTTTCTCAACAGTTATATTGTTCTATGAATATTTAAGACTTGAAAATTTCTATGTTCTGTTTTAAGTATTTGAGGCATAAAATTCGCTATTCAGAATTACCTGTGAGTTAGAAGCCTATAGCTGCATAAAATGGATTATATGGGTATCCCTTTCAGTGGATTGCAAAAGAATTTTAGTAATGCAGTCCAATACCAACATGGATACTAAATCTAAACAAATTTTTTAAATAACACACTAAATTTTCAAAGACTTTATGAAATGTGTTCTCAGAATATCTCCGTGTAAGGAAAGGACTACTGGGCCTGATTTTCTGAAAGTGCAACACCACCAGCCTTCCTCTAAAGGATGAGCAAGAGGAACACCCAGAAGATTAAACTTCTAAAATCATTAATTGCCTTAAAAAAGGGGAAGAGTGTTTGATTCCTTGAACTTCACATAGAATCATAGAATCATAGAATGGTATGAGTTGGAAGGGACTCCAAGGATCACAGAGCTCCAACCCCCTGCCACAGGGAAGGCCACAAACCTCAGGCCTGGATCTACACTAGGTTGCCCAGGTCCCCATCCAACCTGGCCTTGAACACTTCCAGGGATGGGGCATCCACTACCTCTCTGGGCAACCTGTTCCAGCACCTCACCACTCTTTCTGTAAAAAACTTACCCCTAATATCTAATCTAAACCTTCCTTCCTTTAGTTTTAATCCATTCCCCCTTGTCCTGTCATTTCTATCCTTTTAAAAAGTTGATTCCCCTCCTGTTTGTATGTTCCCTTCAGGGACTGGAAGGCTGCAATGAGGTCCCCCCGCAGCCTTCTCTTCTCCAGACTGAACAAGCCCAGCTCCCTCAGCGTTTCTTTGTAGGGCAGGTGCTCCAGCCCTCTAATCATCTTCGTGGCCCTCCTCTGAACCCTCTCCAACAGTTCCACATCCTTCTTGTATTGGGGGCCCCAGATCTGGACACAGAAACCATACTATAAAGAATGAAGTGAATGGAAAATAGCACTGATTGGAATAATGACAATTCTAGTTCTTCTAAATGTTGTTGGGTATTGCAGGTTCTGTTACTGTACTTCATGATTATTTGTATTTAAATCATAAACTATTGTCAGATTTGTTTTGTGCATGATTTTTATTTGGAAAAATCTCCAAATGTATAGTCATATGGGACAGGATATTGACAAACTGATGTGGAGTCAGTAGCTACGACATCCTAGTTGAGCAGAAAGTTGGGAATATAAATATACCAGTAAATACATATAAAAATATGATAATCAACCGGCTACTTGTATTTTCTTGCTCTCTATAAAATGACACACTCAAGTGTGAAAAATCATGGGGGTTTTTTATATATAGGTATTTAAATACACTCACACATCCCATATGTGCAAAATCTGTTATATAAAGTGTTTACGCCTAAGTAGTACTATGTTTTCAGGAGATAAAAATTAGCTAGATTCCTAATGCATTATAACCATGTTTGTAGGTATTCCCAGTAGAAAGAAGAGGGAGGTTTAGATAACAAAAGCTGATTATACTTATCTAATAGAGGACTATTTTAAGGCTGACTGCTCAATGTATAAGATCCTTCACAAACCTTTTTTTTTCCTATCACGTATATGATGTTTGCAACATTTAAGACTGTAATATCACTCTTTTGTTTGTCATAGTTGGTAGAAAAGGTTGTTTTGCTGTTTCTTTACATTATTTTTTTTATATTTGTAGCATTAAATTGGGGATCAATGAGCTTTTTCCTCTCACATTGCAGCTAAGGACCCCTAGAACAGTACCTGCCTTCAGACAGTCATCAAGATCTTTTCAGTGATTCACTGTCCTGCCCCTCCCCAGACATCAAAGGAAAGAAAAAAGTTGCTTATTTGACCTGGTCTAAACATCACAAATGAGAGCTATTCACATACATAGACTGAGAAGCATCCCGTGGTAAGAGGCAGCAAAGGTTGTAGCACTCCCTGCAGTAGTTCTGGTTCAAAACATGCACTCCAGGACAATAGGAATGTGTGCGCTGTGGCTGTTCTTATGTTGTGGTTTTGCATGGCTGGGTTCTGAGGAGGGAAGCGGGGAGGGACTGCAGGGTGGGCTTCTGCAAGATGAGAGCTGTGGTAAATGGAACCAAATCCAGCTGGAGGCTGGTAACAAGTGGTGTTCCCAGGGCTCAGTCTTGGGTCCAGTCCTGTTCAATATCTTTATCAGTGACCTGGATGAAGGAAATGAATGTTCCCTCAGTAAGATTGCAGATGACACTAAGATGGGAGGAAGTGTCAATCTGCCTCAGGGTAGGGAAGCTCTTCAAAGGGATCTGAACAGGCTGGATCAATGGGCTGAGTCCAATGGGATGAGGTTCAACAAGGCCAAGTGCAGAGTCCCACACCTGGGACATAACAACCCCATCCAGTGCTACAGGCTTGGGCAAGACTGGCTAGAAAGCTGCCTGGAGGAGAAGGACCTGGGGGTGTTGGTTGACTGCAGACTGAATACGAGCCAGCAGTGTGCACAGGTGGCCAAGAAGGCCAATGGCATCTTGGCTTGTATCAAAACCAGTGTGGCCAGTAGGTCTAGGGAGGTGATTGTGCCCCTGTACTCGGCATTGGTGAGGCCACACCTCAAATACTGTGTCCAGTTTTGCACCCCTCACTACAAGAAAGACATCGAGGCCCTGGAGTATGTCCAGGGAAGGGCAACCAGGCTGGTGAAAGGGCTGAAGGGCAAACCTTATGAGGAGTGGCTGAGAGAACTGGGGTTGTTTAGTCTTGAGAAGCGACCTTATCACTGCCTAGTATTATCTGAAAGCAGGTTGTAGATAGATGGGTGTTCGTCTCTTCACCCAAGTGACAGGTAATAGGATGAGGGGGAATGGACTCAAGCTGTGCCAGGGCAGGTTCAGATTAGACATTACTGAAAAGGTTATCGGATATTGGAACAGGCTGCCCAGGGAGGTGTTTAAGTCACTGACCCTGAATGTATTTAAAAGACGGGTAGATGAGGTGCTCAGGGATATGGTTTAGTAGAGGACAGGTATGGTTTGACTCAGTGATCTCAAAGATCTTTTCCAACCTAGTGATTATGTGACTCTGTGATTCTTAGATATATGAAAGATACTATGACTGCACCCCATAGCAGTGACCCACACTGGGGCAGTTCGTGAAGAGCCAAAGCCTTGTTGGAAAGGACTCATGTTGGAGAAATTCATTGAGGACTGTGTCTCATGGGTGGGACCCCACACTGGAGCTTTTTATTCCATATTGAGTCTGTTTTTCCCATGACGCTCATTGAGGAATGATGTCTCCCTGTCCTTATCTCGACTCCTAAGCCTCTCAATATATATTTTCTCCCCTGTCCAGATGAAAAGGGAAGTGATAGAGCCGCTTTGGTGGGCACATGGCCTCCAGCCAGGGTCAAACCGCTATACCTTAAATAGAAACGCTGTCTGAAGCTGGCAGATCTAGGAACACTTCATCCTTTTCAGCAGGTATTGTTATGCAGAGATTCTCTAAGTAGCTTGCCTACAAATTTTCTTGGTGTGGGCATTAACATTCACTTCCCCTTTCAAGCATTTTTTCCTGTTCTGTCACAATCAGGCTTTCTGTTCTGCTGATCATCCTAATAATCCTGTTCTCTTTCAGTGCAGATTCATTTGGCTTGATCATAAATGATGAAAAATGTATAGCAATTCAGATGAGTTCCCACCAGCAACTTCCACAGCTGATCTTTTATAATATGTATGTCATGTGATACACGATTAAACTTGCCTTTTTTACTTTGGTATCATTCTGCAGATGACATCATGATATTCCTGATAGTTAATTAGAAGTCTTTCCCTTGTTCAAAGATAGAGAGGCACGTACAAGAACTAATTCAATATAAGAATTAGTTGTTACTATCTTGTGACAGTGGAATTTCTGCCATTTACAATGTAAAATGTATTTAACTGCTTTTGATAAAGCTGTGAGGATGGGGTTTATTTCAGCTAAATTTAGATGTCTCGGTGTAACCTTTGGAGCAATTTATCTCACCCATTGTTGATCCTTTCTTCCTTATTTCCAAAGGTGTATCCCACTGTTTCCCACGGCAACCCAGTGTAATGTGTGAAGATATTAGATGCAGCATATATTACATGCATGTCAGATGACTCCACTATAAAGCAACTTTTTCAAAGGACTTCAGAATTTAAACCCTAATTATTTTCAGTGACACCTATCCAAAACCGCCCTGGAGGTTTATATGAAACCTTTTTTGTGGAGTACTCCAAGAATCAGAAGCACTCAGAAGTGTGAAGCAAGTTCCCTAGCATATGGTCCAGCTGACAAGGCTTCACACCACAGAGCAGTAATGCATTATAGAAATGTGGTATTGTACATCAAGAGTAGTATTGTTATGTTTGAACAAATTGTGCAGGTGGTGTATTTTGTGTCCTGACATATTTGGTCTCCATGGAAGAGCACAACATAATATGGTATATCCACCCCAGAAGGGTATACTGTGTTAAACCACATTTCATTTTATTATATAGACACATCATTATATCAGGCACAATTTCAGTAACAGATTTCAGAGTTAGAATTAAGAACATAAATAGACGTTAGTTCCAATGAAGAGTTAAGCACCTCCAGAAGGTTTTCATCCTGTGTAAATGTAGGTGCCTAAGATAGGTGCAATGAATTGCCATCTGTCTCTTTCTATTCAGAGCAGATAACTAGTTTGAAGTATGTGCCAGACTGTTACATACACAAAGATACATTAAATAGATTGTAAGAAGAGCTTAAGCTTTTGGTATCAAAATTCTTCATACACCTAAGCTCCAGCTTCTAGACATGTTGAGAAGGGACTCAGTCTTGACTGCATTTATTTACACATTATCAGAATATGCAAAATAGGCAGCCCTTTCTCTTGTTTTGACTGATGGGCTTCTGAGGGTAGAATCGGAGACAAAGTGCTATGTGAAAGGCACTGAAAGACTCAATGGGGATGCTGTAGATAACTGTTATTGAAATTCTGAAACACTCAATTACATGGTATCCTCCCTAAATGGCCATCTCATTTCAATAGGCAGCTCTTTGGAAATCAGACCAAATTTTCTTTCTTTTTTAAGATGTTAGATGGCCCTGTAAAATAGATATGGAATAACAGAATTGCACCATTTTTCTGCCCAAAACTATCCCCAGACAAGACAAAAATGCCTAGGGAAATTCCTACTATTTGGTATCTATCACCATCAACTAAAGAAGTCTTTATGCATCATGAATTAGGAAACCCAGGAGCACCAGTGCGTAACAAAAATCTTCTGTGAAACTTGTTTATTACCTCTCAGACTATAAAAGAGTGGGGAAAAAGATTACAGAATCACAGAACATTAGGAGTAGGAAGGGACCTCGAAAAATCATCTCATCCAACCGCCCGACAGAGCAGGGTCACCCAGACTAAATCACACAGGAACGCATCCAGGTGGGTTTTGAACATCTCCAGAGAAGGAGACTCCACAACCTCTCTGGACAGAATGTTCCAGTGCTCCAGCAGTTCAAATCAGTTTAGTGCAAGGAAAAAAACACCAGTTTAGAGTCTTTTGGTACTAACTTTTTTTTTTTTAATTGACTTCCTATACTTGTTATGGGATTCATCAGATAAAATGCAGGTGTGTATAATGAAACAAGCTCCCTTTACAAACAATAGAGACTATAAAGGTATCATCTCTCCCTAAAGTTTATATTTAACATGAAGGAGAGGAATTGTATCCATTCTATTCAGTTCCAATAAAGGGGCTCTAGGATAGGTAGCTTAGATGCATTTGTCTATATCACAAGGTGTCTTTGTATGCATAGATGTAAGAGGTAGTAGTCTTTGAAGTGTTATAAGGTAGACAAAATTACGGCATGGTGTCTACAAGAAGATGAATCTTACGATGGACTTGAGAGTCCTGCTATCTTAATAACTGAGCAAGTGAAAATAAAACCTTCCAGACATGTAAGAAGAAACTTTTTCACGATGATGGTGACAAGAGCACTGGCACAGGCTTCCCAGAGAGGTTGTGGGGTCTCCTTCCCTGGAGACATTCAAAACCCACTTGGATGCTTTCCTGTGTGATTCAGTCTAGCTGATCCTGCTCTGGCAGAGGGGTTGGACTAGATTATCTTTCAAGGTCTCTTCCAACTCCTAACGTTCTGTGATTCTGTGGACATCCCTTGCACAAACACATTTGTTAAAGTGCTATCACAAGCATAATTTTAATACTAAAAAAATGAGTTCATGGTTTGTTACAAGGTGCAGCCCACTGCATAAGCTGTTGCCTTTGATAATAGTATCTTAAGGAAAACTTGGCTTGCTGATTCAGATATAACAACTGTGACATAGTCTCACACCATTTTTTAATGCTGTGAAATGCATCATCTTCAAGACAAAACTGAAAAGTATAGCATCGAGCACACATGAGTATTAGAAATCTAGTCATGATCATATTAGCTACCTAGCTAAGTCATGACAGTCTGTGTCAGTCCTGCTAACAAACTGCTGGGAGGTAACCTGCCTTAAAAGAGGGTCATTCAAAGAAGAAGCTGCAGAGGTTACAGAATCATAAAAATGCCAGTTGTAAGGGATTGCTGCAGGTCATGCAGTTCAGCTCCCACTTGAAGCAGGCCTGTTGCCAACAATAGATCAGGTCACCTGTATCTTTATCCTACCTAGCCTTAAATACTACTAGAGATGGAAGTTTTTCTTCAGTTGTTCTAGCAAGCCTGCTGCAGTGCTGCATTGCCATCTTAATGGAAAATAGTTTCCTAAATGTCTAATCTGAACCGTTCAATCCACAATTTGTTCTCATTCACCTTGTTTTGCCATCATTTATTTACTGAGCAGAGGTTGGATTTCCTGCCTCTAACTGTCTTTCATGTAACTGCAGCTCACCTGTTGAGCATCCACCAGACTGCAAGCTCTCCTTTCAGTGTCCTTGTTGTCAGACAGAACAAGCCCAGCTTTGTCTATGGCCTTTTTATTTCCTAGAGTATGAATAATGGTCCAAATGATGGAGATTAATGGGATCATAAAGCTGGTAGTGACCTCATTCAGCTTGTCCCTTCTGCCCTACAAATTGCACACGTAGTACTCCACAAGTACTGCACACAGAGCCACATCCATCTGCCACCCACATAAACACGAGCAGTGAACATCACCAATGACTCAAGTCTTGTTTCTTTCCACCTGCAGGTCACACTCTTTCTCTTCCTCTTTCTCTGTATTTCCTGTAGTTGGTCTCAGACATTTAGTCCACCCACTTGCTGGCTCCCAGACCCTAGTGTCCTCTATCTGCTGCGACCCAGAGTGCAGGTCTTTCAAGCATCACATTGCCACTCTAGGTGGTTGACACATACAGACCTCTTCTCCCACTACTCAGCTTTTTTGGCTTTAAATTCTCTACCATGTATACAAAGTGCCTCAGATAGGAAATGCACTTACCCCAAAGAGAGTTAGAAAAAGACTTAATGAGATTATAGAACAGACTGCAGTGATTAGGTGTGGGGCTCCCAGATGAGCATACTGACCAGCCACCTACTTACAGGCAATTACCCCCTCTTATCACCCTTTTTTCCCTATTTTTCCCTCACTGGTCAACCCTGAGACCTCCCTTTCCCCTGTTTAGTCCTTCCCCTAAACGTATTTCATATGTTCCCAAAATATTCTTTAAACAGCCAATAATACGATTTACACAGCCTGCATTCTCTCTTCCCACTGCATTCCAAGTCCTACACCCCTTTAGGCAATAACTCCTTTAGTTTTGATAGCCTTCCAGAGAGACTCTTTTCTTGATGCATCTTGGTGGGTTTCACATCAGGGGCTGTTTTCTAATTATTCCCTGGTAATTTTTGGAGTACCTTATCCCATGTGTTTACTATAGTTTCTCCACCTGTCATTGTCCTTTCATCTTTGCCAGGTCTTTGTGTTCACTGTGATTAGCCTTTATTCATATAACCTAAGAGCATTCACAAACACTGGAGAAACATGCAAACATCATGAAACACATCACAGTGAACTGCTGTCAACACAAAAAGTGATGATAAATGATGCACAAAGGAGTTTCACAGGCTTCTTTTAGATTGCATGCCTAGAAAATATTTTTTTCCCAACAGTATTGTTTATGAATTGAAAAACAGAAGTGAAATAACACCATGGTGGAAAAAAAAGCATAAGTGAATTGAACAAAGCCCAAATCCAATGGGCATTTCAGCCACTGTATGATACCTGAAGAACCACAAAACAGTTTTAGAGGAATATTTCAAAAATTTGTCCTAAAATACACATTTTGCAGAAAAGAATGGTAAGAACAGATTAAACCAAAATTTACTATGAGCTGAATAATAAGATGAAGATCATAAAAACAGCATTGTTTCTTCACATTTAGATAGCTTTCACTCCCATTCAAACCTAAACTACCTAACTGAATTATTTAACTGTTACAGTCCATTCACTTGACTTCATTCTACTTGTCTCGATGTGCTTTGTTGCTGTTTTTGCTGTGATCATCTAGGCTACTTGCATTCCATGCAAAGTGATTATATTGGTACCTCTCCAGGGCATACAATCTTGTATTTCTACATCTTTACCACACATTTGTGAGCATTTTGGCATTGTTTTAAGTAAAACTAAATGTAAATACCCAGACATAAGTTTACTAGGTTCTTTTCTAAACTAATATTAGAAATAATGCAGTTTTTTGTTGTGGTTTATTTTAATTGTCATCTTGTTCCTATTGTTCAAAATTATTTTTCAATCAGAGCACAGAAAGTGCAGAGGAAAATGAGTCAGGGGAGAATATTCTGAAATGGAGCTCCATTTAGAGGATTCAGCAATAAAAACAAGGGGTTTTTATTTAGATATGGCAGACTCAATTAGCATCTCATTAGCAATAAGCTGTATAAATAGGCATGTTCAGCAGAGGGAAAAAAAAGTCAATAGTCTGCTGGCAGCTACTCAGTATCCCAGCACCAAGCTTTCAACACATACAGAAGCTCTAATTAGAAGCTTGTCCATGTGCATGCATCACTCATTAACTGCCTCTTTACTGAAAGGGAATAATGAATTGAGTCCTTTAATCTGACATTAATAAATTGCCACCATTTTGGGAGGTATTTGAATGTAAAATGGTGATGTTCATTATCAAAATTATGTTTGATGAGTTGAGTTTGTTCTGGCTCATTGAGAGGGATAATTTTTATACTGTTAGGGCTCCTTCCAAAAAATGAGTTTGGATGTTTATGGCTTCCCCCACAGAACTTTAAGTGAGAGTCTGGATCTGTGAAGACCAACACTTTCAACTACCGATGCATATGTGATGATATAATGACATGTTTCCTGCATTTTCTGGTTATGGACGCAAAAGTAATTTGCGTGCAAACATGACTTGAAGGTATGCCTTAGGGGAAAAAAAACCCCAAACATTCATCTTCTGTTTATTACATTGCTTTTGTACAAACTGAGTCCATCAGAAGGAATTCATCTCCATACACATGGAAAATATATAACAAGTATTTTGGGCCTAGGCAAACTTCCTGTCCCTTGTTCTGGGTCAGTTTCCTCTTTTACTAGGTTTTATTTCAGCTGTATTTCATCTTTCCTATGAGCCAAAATGATATACTGGACTATAATGCTTTACACATATAACAGACCTTGAGCCACATGTTGGTCACCGCACAAGGGTCTGAATTGGGCT
Organism: Porphyrio hochstetteri; assembly: GCA_020800305.1. Classification (NCBI taxonomy): domain Eukaryota; kingdom Metazoa; phylum Chordata; class Aves; order Gruiformes; family Rallidae; genus Porphyrio; species Porphyrio hochstetteri. The sequence continues at coordinate 111,830,539 of CM036907.1, forward strand.
TCTCAGAGCTACATCATGCCACTAGTGAGGTTGTGCAAAGACTGATGAGTAATCCGGTCTCCTCTCTAGTAAAAGGCAGCCTAATCACATTCTGCAGCAGAAGATACAGAAACCTTTACAATTTTCCATTTGTTAAGTGCTCTCAGAACCTCTTCCCTTTGGCTCTAGGTATGTGATCGGTGTCCTTAGCAATCCGTATGACTACCTTCACATGTGGGTTTACACAGTCAATTAGCAACCTTTGCAATGGAGGATAAAAACTGATAAAGAGCAAGTTAATAAAGCAGAACTGTTGAAGTATACATAAAATAAGCAAATAAGTCTCAAAGACAGAAAGTATAGTAGATAAATTCTGATTTGCCCAAGTTAGAAGTGAGTAAATTGTATTCATCTGTGACTGTAACACAGCTGTAAAAATGTACTTAACAAAATTGTGCAGTAGCAAGATATGACTTTTTGCCAAAGTAGATCTACCCAACAGGCAAAGTCAACTTACTATGGAGAAGTGTCATAATGTTATATTTCAGTACTGAAAAGTCATATAAAAAAACACCCCATACTGCGCTGTTGCCACTATTTAGCAAAATAAATCTAACAAAGTCTTGGAGAAGTATTGTGAAAATAAGGTGAAAGAAAAATGCTTATCTACCTTTCCTCACATTTCCTCAGTGGGCGGCCAATTCTTAGAATGGATCAAATAATACATTCAGGCATGATTATTGGAACCATGTTTCTAATACTGGAACACAAGAGGTTTTTAAAAATTTATCTTAAAGAATTCTTCCCATTTTTTTAACATATTTATGAACAACATAGTCATTGTCTATATTGTTCTTAATAACATTTCCAGTCTCTGTGACAAAATGAATAACTATATAATATTTTAGTCTATATAAATACTTGTTTTCCTCCTTTTTTCTTCACTTGACAGTTTATTATATATCAGGCCATTTCCCTGTATCAGTTTCTGTTGTATTAAGTATATCCTTATCTCCATAACACCAAAGAGGACAGTTTCAATAGGCCAAACATTTCTTGCATAAATTCATTTTGTATATAGTCTCTGCAGAGAACTTTGACAGGAATGATGCCTCTGTTTAGGTAAGAATTTTTTTAAGGACCAAACATATTTGGATTGTATAAAAAAAAAAAAAAATAGAGTATTTGCATTATTTTCTCCAGCTATCATAAAGGTATTGGATGGTCAATGGATATTTAAGTATATAAATTTATTGAATTCAGTGATCCAGATGACAGGCTTTGAACTACAGACTGGAAAAGAAATGTGTCTCCCACATTTTTCTTGCCACCTCACATCACCTCTAGCTTTTTCTCAGCCTGACTTTGATATATAGACTAGAAGGCTTTTGTAGTAGGATGGTGTATAACAAAAAACAAACCTCACATTTTGTAGTGCTTCAGTTGCACTAATCTTAATGCAAACATTAAGCATGTTTAGCTTATAGGAATGACTGATTAGCTTAGAGAATATATTCAGGGAAGTTACTTAAGATCTTCTAATTCCTAAAGTATTTTATTGTAATTTAAGATTTGGTACTGAATAGAAACTACTAGTAATTTTATATTAATGTTAAATAACAATCTTACTTGGCTTTTGTTTTACCTAAGTCAGCTAACATCTCCTCTGAGAAATATTTTGTCCTTGGTTTTTAAAGGTGGAACTGGAAAAAAGGCTACAGACCTAAATTCACAATAAGTCAATACTCTTAATTAAAATCTATTTCACTAATAGTCTGTCTAATCCTTGGCAGTGGTTTATCTCACTAAAGACTCCAGGAGACATGTGACAGAGGATTAACGTCAGGCAGCTGAAACAGCTACAGCCACCAGTCAGTCTCCCACTTTGCCCTTCTGATAGATGCTGACACCCTCAGCAGAATGCCTGATGTTTAGGGAAGAAAGTTCCTAAGCCAGGATGTTGAAAAAGAATTAAGTTTGTAATCTAACTAACTAAATTGAACTACTCTTACGTTTTTATTGTGAGAGTGATAATGAAAGACTTGCTACTTAAATAGCTCAGACATAAGTAACTTTCAGTAATATCTGTGAGTGAATGACAGAGATGGCTAGGGTATTAACAAAGTTACCTATCTGATTTCCATAGAATCATAGAATGGTCTGGGTTGGAAGGGACCCCCAAGGATCATACAGTTTCAAATCCCCTGCCACAGGCAGGGCCACCAACCTCCAGGCCTGGATCTACACAAGGTTGCCCAGGTCCCCATTCAACCTGGCCTTGAACACTTCCAGGGATGGGACATCTTCCACCTCTCTCTGGGCAGCCTGTTCCAGCACCTAACAGCTCTCTCTGTAAAGAACTTCCTTCTTTCTATCTGCTGTCATATGCTGTTAGACCTCTGAATAAAACACAACGCTGGTGAAGCATTCTTCTTGTAGAGACCCACTCATAAAATTTTCAGGTTTTTTGTTGTGCCTATGGTGGTTAGACACCTTCTGGTTGAAGAATCTTGTATTGCCAGTTCTGACCACCTAATCCTAACTAAATTTGTTTCAGAAACGTATTCACTAATTTCATACCCAAGAGTCTCTGAAAATATAGAGACATTCTACACACACATTGTTATAGTTTCAGTTATAAAAATCAATGGCTACCTGAAGGTGTTATCCTGTTGTAAACTTACGTCTGTCTGGGTTGTGGGTTTTTTTTGTCTGATGTCAGATCCAAATCCCAGTGGATTTTTCTTTTACATAGGAAATATTAGGCAAAGGTGAATATATCCTTTTTGGGTGACTATTTTTTTTTTCCGCAGATAAATCATAGAGTTGTTCTGTTTAATGTATATCAAATTTCTAATGTATCTCATCAAAATGAAATTGTATCTCCTGGAGAAGTTAGATGAACTCATCTGCTACAAAGGTAGCTCTCTGCAGTGTGCATTTCTATATTTAAACTTGTCATTTCACTTTCTTGATGGACAATGAAGAGTAATACATGTTTCTAAGAGTGCCTGCTATTTATTACATAGGCATCTTATTACTTATTTACAACCTATGGTAGACAACTAAAATAGAGTAAATGAAGGAACTCCAGAAGTGCTTATTTATCTTCATGAGTAATAAAAGTCTAGGATGACTAGTTGAGATATAGGCATTTATATTATAAAGTTCAGTAGAAGAATCCTGCCCTATTGATAAAAATATCTCAGTCACCTAACAGGTTCCCTCTGCAGTCAGTAGAGGGAAGTCAGAACCTCCTGAAGGCACTTCATCTCAGAGATCATTGACACTTCTTTTGGGTAGGATAAATTGCTAAGATGGCATCTGAAAGCCACCATTCTTGCCATTATCTTGAGGGAATCTAGACAAACAGCTGAACAGAGCATTTCAGTTTAAGGTGGTTGTTAAAGGAGATGAATCTCATTCTTTCAAACTTTAATGCTTATTTTTCCATTTCTTTTAATCATTGCCTATTTGTAATCCATTTCTGTGATTCTTAAATAGCACTTCAAGACTCTATACAGGCCATCATAAACAGACTTATTATACCAAGATTAGCTCTGGCTTTTCTGCCAATGATGTGTACGTAACTGCAGTGGTTTAACCTTGGCTGGCAACTAAGCACTCCACAGCTGCTCTCTCACTTCCCCCTGGTGGGACAGGGGATCAAGTTGGAAGAGTGAAAGTGAGTAAACCTGTGGGTTGATATAAATCTAGTTTAACAGGTAAAGTAAAAGCCACACACACACAAGCAAAGCAAGACAATTAATTAATTCCCCACTTCCCATGAACAGGCAGGAAAGCAGGGCTCCATCATGCGTAATGGTGACTTGGGAAAAAAAAGCACCATCACTCTGAACACTGCCATCACCATTCTTCCTCTTCCCCAGCCTCTTATAAGCTAAGCATGACATCATATGGTATGGAATATCCTTTTGGTCAGTTTGGGTCACCTGTCCTGGCTGTGAACCCTCCCAACATCTTGTGCACTGCCAGCCATCCTGCTGGTGGGGTGGCATGAGAAGTAGAAAAGCCCTTGGCTCCATGTAAGCACTGCTCAGCGACAACAAACACATCTCTGTATTATCAATACTGCTTCCAGCACAAATCCAAAACATAGCTCCATGCTAGCTATTATGAAGAAAATTAACTCTATCTCATCTGGAACCAGGACAATAACTGAATTTATGGTATTTTTTACCTTGAAAAAAAATAAAATGCCCATGTTCAATCAAAAAAAAAAAAAAGCAGCAGAAGTTAATTTGGTTTTTAAGTGGTGAAAACTATGAGAAAAAAATGCACCTTAGAAGAAATAAATGTATAAGATCTTCATTAAGCCTCTAAAATTTTTCCTAATTAGAAATGTGATTATGCTGGGCTAAAGGCACAGTTTATTGTTTGAGGGGGGTTTAATATAACTGTAGTTCAACATTATAAGTTTAGAAATACAACCTGCTTTGCAATAGCCTTAGTTTCAGAAGAGAAAAAATGCATTTAGTCTACTACCTTAGATGATGGTCATGTTACAAAGCTCAGTAAATCACTTTATGCCAACTGTCATCTTTATGATGAAATAATTTTCTCAAAGAAAAAAAAAGCTAATTTATATAATTTAAACTTGTAAATCTCTCTCTGTAGTCACAGTATTTATACACATTTGCTGTATGATATTCCAGCAGCATTAAAATAATTATTCCAACAAAAATTTACTCTTCCAGTTCCTTCATAGTGTTAGGTGGCAATCTTTTAGTTTTCTCCAAAAGCCAGTTAAAAAAATACTGACTACATTATGACTGATAAGCTTATTTTTGGACACAAGTAGAGAATCAGTCTCATAGCTTTAAATAAGGTTGTTTTAAATTGTGTGGCTTTGAGGAAAATCCATATAGTTTATAGGACTTAATTGTTTTTGTGGAATTAGGAGTTTGAAAAGGTTTTTAGGCAGCATAGAGTTACAATACAGAGACTGAGCAAACATGCATTACAAGTGACATCATATGCCCTTCATAACACATTATCTATCTCCATACAGTTTACATTAAAGCTTGAGGTAACAGATTTACGGAAAACAATGGCAAGCTACCCATCTGAAAAGAATTACATCTGAAATGTGCGTTGTTCAGCACATTTGTACTCAGTTGAATCTCTGGCAGATATTGGCTAAGCAAGTGAGCTACAGTCAGACAAACTAGGGATAAATGGGATATACTTTCAACAGTAGTAAATTACACAGAATGAGACACTGGATTACCTGCACTGTTACTTTGTTAGAGTGTTCCCTGGCATGAGTTAGGCTGAGGTGAAGTAGAGCCATACAAACAGTTCCCAGGCCCAATTTGAGACCTAGTCCGGATGATTAGGCAGGGATTATTTTATAAAACTGGCTTGGAAGCACCACCTTGTTTTGGCTAGGAAGACTGTTTAATAATGTGGATGTAGCCAAATCATGCCAGTTGGGCTGCACAGACCCTGGCTGGCTTCAGTTTACTAACATATATATATAGGTTCTATAAAATACGTGGTTTGAAGGATTAATGAGTTTAATCATCTGAGGCAATCTAAAGAACCAGAAAAATGCTCCTGGGAGCAGAGAAGAGGGAATGAAGGACAAAAAAAGGAAAAAGAGAGAAGGGAGTTGGGGAAGAGGAAGGAAGGTGTGACATGGCATCCTTGGCAATCATGGACTCTTAGAATGGCTCAGCTAGTCATAAAACATCAGCTCAGCACAGGAGATCTTTAGAGTGAAATCTGGGTTTACTAAATTTTATACATTCTGTGTTTCATTTTTACAATGTATACTTAAGAACAGGACTGTCCTGCTTTAGACAGGGATAGAGTTCATTTTCTTTCTAGCAGCTGGTGCAGTGTTGTGCTGTAGATTTAGGATGAAAATAATGTTGATAACACATAAATGTTTTTTGTGGTTGCCAAGCCACAGGACTTTTCAGCTTCTCAGTGCTCTGACAATGAGAAGACTGGGGGCACCCAAGCAGCTGGGAGGGGACACAGCCAGGACAGTTCACCCAAACTAACCAAAGAGACAGTTATGTTTGTAACTGGGGGGTGAGCTGGAGGGCTGAGTGACCACTGAGGGGCTAAGGAGAAGCTGAGGACCTAGTGTGGTAGCTGAGGGTCTTGCGCAGCATCGACTTTGGGGTGATGGTGAAATACATACCTGCCCATGAGAAGTGGTGAATGAATTCCTAGTTTTGCTTTGCTTGTTTGTGTGTGCTGAAGCTGGACAGTTTGGGGGGGGGGGGGTCTTGCACGGCAGCTGGAAGGTCTTGCACAGCATTGACTTAATGTGAAGAGAAATTGTGCTGTTCATCACTCGTTTTGTGCATATATTATTATTATTATTATCATCATCACCATCTTCTTCTTTTGTGTGTGTGTATGTCCTATTAAACTATTTCTATCTGAACCTTAGAGTTCTCTCACTTTCACTCTTCCGATTCTGTCCCCCATCCCACTGTGGGGTAGTGAGCAAGCAGTTGTTGTTGGCCAGGGCTAAACCAAGACAAAGGTGCATCCAGGAAAAGATGATAGAAGTGAAGATATAATTATAATGCATAATAAATATCTAAGGATCAGGCAGTTTATCTTACTAACAGTGGTACTTGGACTACTTAATATGAGGATTCACGATGGGAATGAGAAATTTGTTCTAGCAAAAAGGAGTGTCCCAACCCCCTGATGATTAGTAATCCCTTAATAAAATGCCTGCTCAGTTCTTCCACTCTGCAATCATCTGATGCACGTATTGGTAGTTTAATATCCCTGGTCCTTTCTGCAAAACGAAATTCACATAGACACAGGCACATATGAAGCTCAGGTTGACATGGAGGCAAGTTATCCTATAACACATATCAGATTAGTCTGGAAGAGAAGAGGACAAAGCTTGGTTGGGAAAGCATGTAAATGTGACATAATCTGTCAGGAGCAGTTTTGCTGTCCTGGGTCAACACAGACTTGTTTTAACTGTCTTTTTGACAGTTGAAGACGGGCTAACATGCTACTGGTGCAGGAGACAGATAGAGCCATGTATGCACAATCATCTTGCTCTCATACTGCGTACCACCATTGCAATTCAGGACCAAGCAAAAATGAAGGAAGAGCAGTTTTAGGCCTAGAAAAGGTGGATGCTATGAGAATTTAGGCTAGGCATTGCCAAGATCAAATGTGGATATGCCACCAGCTGGCATCACATACAGAGGATGCCTAGTTTGGCATGCAGCAGGTTTCCACTGGCTGGATTATCACTGTCCCACGTGAACAATAAAAATGTTTTCCATCTGAATCGTGAGCCTGCTCAAACAGAGATGGATCAGACACTGTTATTTCTATTCTGAAATATTTTACTTGATATTGTAAATTTATTCTGTTCTTTAAAAATTAATGAATGGAGAAGTGTATAGTCAGTCCCCCTGACACTCAGTAGTTTTTTTTTTTTTAGATTTTACTATTCAGACTGTTTTAATCAAATGGGAAGAGTAGTCAATCCTTTTTCTTATAGTGCCTTTGTAACCAGGCCTTTCAAGCTGACAATGTAAAAACATGAAAAAAAGCCTTCCATCTCCCTAGGCACCTTAGACTCTGTATTCAAATAATTTGAAAGTTAGTGGCTGAATTCAAAATAAAGTCAGAAAAATAGACTTCACTTAGAGGAAAAGATATTGTAATACAAGTCTAGAGATAGCTGAAGTCGCTGGAAAAATTTTCTTACACCACTAACCCAGAGAAAATTTTGTTGCAGTTGTGACAGTTGCACAAATTAAAGAGAAAGTACTATTTTGTTTGAGCATTTTCAAAGTGGGAAGAAAACACTTTTTGAAAAAGGGCAATCAGGCAAAGTTCAAACAATTTTCAGTATCATAGAAAAGATGTCTTGAATGCATTATTTAACTACTAGCTAGGCAACAATCATTTTATGAGCTGTCAGTTGAAATATATTCAACTGTAGGAACGACAGTGCTTTAGGAAAACTTACAAAGACTGTAAAAGTGAGTAAAAGGAGACTTCACATGGGGAACTTACCACAGTCAAGTGGTATACTCAGTCCCTTTCTAAAGAGATTTGCCTTAGAACATCTTTTTGTCCTTCAGGTCAAGAATTCAAAGTTATTTTTATTAAATAAGAACAAATGGGGGAGTGTTGTAAAAATGAGTAAAAGGAATGGCTGCCACAGATTGCAAGGAGTGACACTGTGGCGTGTTTTTTAAACTTATTTCTTGAACTCATGAAAAGAATCTTATCTTTTTCTACCTGGAGGCTAGGATTCATTACACTTGCTTTAGCAAAGTAAAAGTTAGAAAAATGGTCTGTGCCAGTGATCTTGAATGTCTTCAAAGCCAATGAAAAACGACAAAAAATATGGAAAATTACTCTTCCTATTTATCTTAAACACCTAGTTATATGGAATTAATTTCTCTTTTGAAAGTGTTAGTATTTATCTTTTGGATGCTTCCTTCCCTTATGTCTTTGCAACTCAGTGATTTCTGTGGTCTGTTTCTACTTTATGGTCTTAAATAGTAAGTAATTGAAAGTATACTTATAAACCATTTATACAATTAATAACTCTGCAAAGTAAAATTTTCCATAACGTATTTTTAAAAGGTATATTGCACATATATCTGTGTAACATTTAATTGGAAAATATATTTTATACTCTCTTTGGCATTTACTTTGCTGGCCTTGTGCACACAAACTGGTTTTGGGATTGTAATTACATCTTTGTGTACTTCTCAGAACTTATTTGATAGCTAATCTTCTTTTAGAGAGAACAATAATAAACCAATAACTTTAGGTCCAACATATTTCCTCGGAATTTCCTGAACACAACTAATTGTCATCAGACCAAGTTGTGAGGGAGGGCAAGTTATACAGTATCTAAGCATGGTGTGAAGTTATATGAATTTCTTAAACCCATTTAATTAATATGTAGTATAATACTAACCTTAAAATCATCTTGCTCACTGTCAAGCTCAACAAATCCCATAAAAAAGAAAGTGCCTGTGATTTATAGAAAAAAAATAGACTCCAGCCTTGATGCTTTTACCTCTTCAGCCAGTCATTATTAGGAGCATATTTTGTATTGCTCAGATTATTTAAAAGAAAGGTCTAAACCACCCAGTGCAGAAAACAATGTTTCAATAGTTAAGAACAGAGCTTCTTTGTGGCTTATTTATCTTTCTAAGTAGATATCTATGAAAATATTTTCTGACAGTTTTGAGGATGCCTTGGTAGGGGCGGGAGTTGTCCCCAAACTGCTCTCTCAAAAGTTCTTAGATTTTGCACACTTATGCACTTATTTTTCTTGAATGCCTTTCTTCATTAAAAAAAAAAATGAACAAAACCTAAAAAAAACCAAGAAACAAACCAACCAAAAAACACAATAATAAAGGTTGCTATTTATTTCAGGTGTTATTATGTCCATATCTTCTCACATCATTTCCCACACATTTATACTGCATTTTTTGTGCTCCTACAGTCTTTACAGTTATCCTCATAAAGCCTTGACAAGGAGTAAAATACCAATACACACGTTTGACTAAGATACAAAGAAAAAATAACTTTCTCAAGCTATATGGGAAGTTTTAGACGAAAAAATTACTTAAGTACAAACCCTTTGCCAGTGTCATAAGCTCATGCTGTACCACTGGAAATTAGTCAGTGAAAGAGAAAAATCTGGACTACCTCTAAACACTTCAAAGGCTTCTAATACTCTAGAGGATCAGTGATCACATTGGAAAACAAACGGTTGACAAAATGGAGTAGCTTAGGTGCAAACAAAACGCGAAGAACTAGAAAACGATGAAAAGTATGAACAAATAAGGATATTCGAATGTCTGCATCCAAGCAACATGCACAGACCACTCTATGGACAATGAAGAATTAAAACAAAAAAAAAAAGGGAGTGGTGTTTTTAAGGAAAATACATCACAAAATAAATAAATGTGAAAAATACACCACATAAACTATTGCTCAGATGCTGTGACGGAAAAACACTCGACTGCAGGGTTTTAAACCCACGTGCATCACTACTGCAGGTGCCATGGGTACAATGGAGAAATGCACCATTGCAATTTAGAAGTACGACTACACTTACCACAACCACAACTGATTCACAGAACGCGCTACTGCCAGCACCGCAGCCACGAACCGCGGCGTCACTGCCCGCAGCAGTGACGTCACTCACTGTTACCGCCCGCGGGCAGTTCACACGGTTCAGTATTACAACCGCAGCAGATTCAGGAACGCGCTGTCACCAGCGCACTGAATACTACACGTGTGTTAGTCAGTCACCGAGACTGCAAGCTTGAAGCACATCAAACCTTCACTTACCCATCTCTCCAGGTGAGGGCTCTCAGTATGTTACCTCAGCCAGCATCCTGGCCGGGGGAGCAGAGTCTCCTCGCAGAATTGGAGAAGCAGCTCCCCCCTCTCAAACCGAATCCGAGGGGTTTTATTTGTCCTGACAGTGGGCAGGGCTGTGCCGGAGTGGACAAGGCCACCTTCCATGTGTGTCATTAGCAGTGTTCCCCCTTATCTTAGGCCCTATCTGTTACCTCTCTTTGCATTGTCAGGGCCCATTAAGGCCAAATGGGGACCCTCTGGCTGGATTTTGTCTTACTGCAAGGCAGCTGAATAGTGGCTTGATTGGGACTCAGGGCATATTGTTTGTTGAAGGAATTCAAGGCTCAACCCAGGTTTCAGTTTGTTGAATTATGCAGAACTGCCCTGTTTGGTCTCCTTTTACAGGACAACTCAAGTCTGAGCTCCATACACCGCTGCCCATGAGTTGTCTCTGCTGAGATGGGGCCTCAAGGCAATCCGAAGCTGAGTCGTTTTACAACCCCAATGTCATCAACTCTCAAGTCTACAGAGATCAATGCCTTGCTTTCAGGTCAGCGTTCAAAAGGGGAAAAGGAGACTGAATAAAAGAGAATTTTTCAGCTTTACTTCAACAGACTTAATTTCAGTAATCAGCCTGTTTCAAATGAATTTGTAAAGATGAATCTTATTTATTTTTTCTTACCAAAATTTTCAATATTAACTATAATTAATAAATCATAAAATTGACCTATGTCTTTTTTTTTTAATTAGTTATATCTGGTAACAAATTTTAAAGTTATATCTTAAATATTTAGGGGTACAATTTTAGGCCTTCATTTAATTTTCATGCAAATTTAGGGTGCAGCTGAAGAAAGATGAATTACATTGCAGCTCATGAAAATCTGCAAATATATGTCCAATTTGAATCATGCATGTAAATATAATTATTTTAACAGAATATATGCATACTTATGTGCTTCAGGATGTAAATTCAAAATGTAATTTCTACTGACCATACAAAAATAATCTTCTAATGTCTTTCTTATTCCAAGTTTATATGTGTGAGCATTTTCATTGAAAAAAAAATGTATGCAGGTAATTTTATTGGTTTGGCATGAATGATTTCGGGCTTATGGTCTTCAACTAAATTGCAGATACAGATTCAAAGAAGTAGATGATTTATACAGATTTGAAGTCACAACTGGAAACTATTGAATAAATATGAGCTCTCAGTTGTACCAAGAATTCATGGTGTGAGAACATGCAAAGTATGGGCAAACTACATCCTCATACTGCACATGCTCCCTGTTCTGTTGTAGGAAGGCATCTGATGGGTACTGGTGCATTCAGTAGTACCATCCTCTGACTAGCTAAACCAATGTTAAATCAATTTTATACTGGAAGTGCTGTGGAAACCTGCCACAGCATAATCCACAATCCAGTTGTAAACCTTTTTTTTAATTCTTTTTTTAATTTAAAAAAAGGAAGTGTATAGATCTATGTGATCTCAATTGCATATGACAAAATATGGTGCCTAAAATATGATGCCTGCACTGGTTGTTAGAGTTCATGTTATATTTGCTTTAAAATAATTTCATAAGTTGTCCAAAACACCTCTGATGTCATATCTATTTGCTTTCAAAATAATGGATATCTGGCCCTCAACTTCACAAATCTTTTTTTTTTTTTGTTATATAACTCAATATGAGATTTTTATCTCAAGATCTATTTCAGGACAATCTGTAAATGTAAAGCAGAACCTGAATCCCCTGTGCACTATGTGTAAAACAACATCTCTCCTTTGTCCTGTGGGTCTGGCAATTTTTGTTCACTGCTTATTAAGATTTTAGGTTGCCTTTGTGATCTATTCAGAATTGAATTTACTTCATTTCCCCAGAGAAGAAATGACAGAAGCTATTAAATACCTTGTGATTATTTTTTCAAACACTAGTACAGCATGGCTACGTTCTCGGAAATAAATATGAAAATGTGAGATTTGTCTCTTTTACTGTTGGATGTTTAAATTTTAGTCTACATATACATAATCACATTACACTCCCTTTAAAATCGTTGGGGGAATAAAGGCAGTTCAAAAGGTGATTCATTTGACCTTGTCTAAATCTTATTTCAGAAAGATATAAATCTGCATTTGCAATTTCACAGAATCACAGAATCACAGAATTGTAGGGGTTGGAAGGGACCTCGAGAGATCATCGGGTCCAACCCTCCTGCCAAAGCAGCTCCCTAGCACATATTGCACAGATAGGCGTCCAGACGAGTCTTGAATATCTCCAGAGAAGGAGACTCCACCACCTCCCTGGGCAGCCTATTCCAGTGCTCTGTCACCCTCACTGTGTAAATGTTCTTCCGCATGTTGGTGTGGAACTTCCTGTGCTCCAGTTTACAGCCATTACCCCTTGTCCTATCTCCACAGACTACTGAAAAGGGGTTGGCCAATTCCCCCTGCATCCCATACTTAAGATATTCATAAACATTAATTAGGTCCCCCCTTATTCTTCTTTTCTCCAGGCTGAACAGCCCCAGCTCACTCAGCCTTTCCTCATAAGGAAGATGTTCCAGGCCCTTAATCATCTTCGTGGCCCTTAATCATCTTTGTAGCCCTTCTCTGGACTCTCTACAGGAGATCCCTGTCCTTTTTATACCAGGGAGCCCAGAACTGGACACAATACTCTGGGTGGGGCCTGTCCAGGGCAGAGTAGAGGGGGAGGATCACCTCCTTAGACCTGCTGGCCACACTCTTCCTGATGCATCCCAGGATCCCATTGGCCTTCTTAGCCACCAGGGCACACTGCTGGCTCCTAGCCAACCTGTCATCAACCAGGACCCCCAGGTCCTTCTCCACAGAGCTCTTCTCCAGCAGGTCATCCCCCAGCCTGTACTGATACAGACGGTTATTCCTCCCCAGGTGCAAGACTTCACACTTGCTTTTATTAAACCTCATCTGGTTTCTCCCTGCCCAGCTTTCCAGCCTGTCCAGGTCTCGCTGGATGGCAGCGCAGTGTTCCTGCGTGTCAGCCACCCCTCCCAGCTTTGTATCATCGGGTACTTGCTGAGGGTGGATGCTATTCCCTCATCAAGGTCATCAATGAAGATATTAAACAAATAACTATAAAAAGAATTAGTGTGATTAGCTCACAGGCATATGTCTACTTACAGTCATGCCAATCTCAGTGTAGTTGTCTAGTGCAATTTATTTTTTTATTCTTCCTTTTCCCTTTTGTGTTCAATGGTTTACACTTTTTTTGCTATGTACTTAAATAAAAAATCCTTCAAAAAGAATTCCACAAGCACAGGGATTAATGTATTAAAAATTGACAAAGGATCCTACCTTTCTTCAGGCAGATCATTTAACCCCATGCACTTAAATTTACAAAGATGATCAGAGGGCAGGAGCACATCTCCTGTGAAGACAGGCTGGGAGATTTGGGCTTGTTCAGCCTGGAGAAGAGAAGGCTCCCGGGAGACCTAATAGCTGCCTGAAAGGAGCTGACAGGAAAGCTGGAGAGGGGCTGTTTCTCAGGGTGTGTAAGAATAGGAAAACAGAATAATCAATTTAAACTGAAAGAGGGTAGATTTAGAGTAGATATAAGACAGAAATCCTTCCCTGTGAGGGCAGTGAAGCACTGGCACAGGCTGCTCCATCCCTGGCAGTGCCCAAGGCCAGGTTGGATGGGGCTTTGGGCAACCTGGTCTAGTGGAGGGTGTCCCTGCCCATGGCAGGGGGTCAGAACCATATGGGCTTTAAGGTCCCTTCCAACCCAAAACAGTCTGTGATTCAATAGGAATGGCATAACAAGCACAAGGTTGGAGGGTACCTATATATTGAATATATCCCTGCTTCGTAGTGAGGCAAAGCCTTAAGTGTAGGTGCAGGTGTTTTGCATGTACAACAAGTTCCTCTGTCCCAGCTGCCATTCCAGAAGGGGGAAGGGATTTATGGGGAACAGAGAAGAACACGAAAATACTCCAAACTTCAGAGAAGCACTATCCAGGGCATTGTGGGAAAGGGGTGGGAGAACCCACACTGAGACATGCACCCCTGAGAGCCAAGGGGATTCAGCATGCAGGAGTTACTGCAGACAGCGACAAGCAAGTAACAAGGCAGCCTCCACATCCCATTGCTGCTTCTCTGAGCCATTCATCCCTCAATTAATTTAATAAGTGTTCCATTAAGAAAAAGTGGATGCCCATGAATTTCTGCTGCGAGGTATAGCACACAAAGCTTCAAACAAGGCTCATAATGATTTTTTTGGTCTCTGTGCAATACTATAATCTCTCATACATGCCTTTTTTTTATACAAGAAAAGCCAAGGAGGGAAAAAGTGCTTGTTATGAGTGGTGCGGCAGAAATTTTTAATGAAACTTGTATTTTATCTGGCATGGATTTAATCTTTAAAACAAAAGTGTCACAGGCACCAATCATTTTGAAACATTATTAAAAATCTCTGGGTTTGTTCTCAGTTGTGCCTCTGAGGTTTCATTTGAGCTTTGAAACTTTATCTGCTCAACAATACCTTTTTCAGGACATTCTGATTGTCAAAGGAATACATGGAAGATTTCATTTGATTTAATTTATTATTTATTTTTATAAATATTCATTTTGTAGGGTTTTATTAGTAAATCACTTCCAGGAGTAAAGCATAGACATACTGAAATTGAATCATCCAAGCTTTTAACCACTTAAAATAAAAATATTTATATTTTCCTCCTGGTTGTCTAAGAACCCTTATCAGCTTTGCTGATGAAACAGTTCAAAATATTTATCTCCTGTCATCAGGATGAACAAAGGAACCCATTACTTTTAAATATGAGTTGATTCAGTCTTTTCTTCTGTCATTAATTATTGTATATTGTATTACTATAAATAAATCACAGGAAGTATAATTGTACAGGAGTGTTGTTCCTCTTCTTCCCACCCTTAATACATTCACAAAAGGCTTATAGAAAACTGAGAAATAACCTTTGGAAACTTCATATTAGATTTTTTTTAAGATAAATTTATGTCTGTATGAATGATAGTTTTCACACACTATCTTCTGCATTATATGCAAAACTGTAGTGTTATGAATTCTTCTTTCATTTATTTTTTGAGCTGAGTGATCGCAGCATTATAATTTTGGTGTGTTGACCCTGGTGGGAGGCCAGATGCAAACTAAAGTTGCTCTATCACTCACCTCCTCAGCTGGACAGGGGAGAAAATATATAAGGCTTAGGAATTGAGATAAAGACAGAGAGATTATTCAGCAACTAATGTCATGGGCAAAACAGACTCAACACAGAATAAAAGGCATCTAATTTATTACCCAATAAAGCCAGAGTAGAATAATGAGAAATAAAACCAAATCTTAAACCATCTCACAGAATCACAGAATCACAAGGTTGGAAAAGACCTTTAAGATCATCAAGTCCAACCATTTGCATCCTAAACTAAATCATATCCCTAAGTACTTCATCTACCCTTTTTTTGAACACATCCAGGGAAGGTGACTCAACCCCCTCCCTGGGCAGCCTGTTCCAGGCCCTGACAACTCTTTCAGGGAAAAATTTTTTTCTAACATCCAATCTAAACCTGCCCTGGCACAGCTTCATGCCATTCCCCCTTGTCCCATTGCCTGCCACCTGGCTGAAGAGACCATCACCCATCTCTCTATAACCTCCCTTCAGGTAGTTTTAGGTGGTGATAAGGTCTCCCCTCAGCCTCCTCTTCTCTAGGCTAAACAGCCCCAGCTCCCTCAGCCGCTCCTCATAGGATTTGCCCTCCAGCCCCTTCACCAGCCTGGTTGCCCTTCTCTGGACTCGCTCCAGGACCTCCATGTCCTTCTTGTGGTGAGGAGCCCAGAACTGGACACAGTACTCGAGGTGTGGCCTCACCAATGCCGAGTACAGGGGCACAATCACCTCCCTAGACCTACTGGCCACACTGGTTTTGATACAAGCCAAGATGCCATTGGCCTTCTTGGCCGCCTGGGCACACTGCTGGCTCATGTTCAGCCTGCAATCACCCAACACCCCCAGGTCCTTCTCTGCCTGACAGCTCTCCAGCCAGTCTCCCCCAAGCCTGTAGCACTGCATGGGGTTGTTATGTCCCATGTGCAGCACTCTACACTTGTCCTTGTTAAACTTCATCCCCTCAGCCCTCCCTTCTTCCTGGGCTCAACTTTACTCCCGATTGCTCTCCCTCCTCCTGCCGAGAAGCACAAGGGGAAAGGGAATGAAGGTTGTGGTCAGTTCATCAAGAATCGTTTCATTGGCAGGTCTGTCCTTCATCCGGCTGGTATTGGCTCTGTTGGACCTAGAATCATAGACTACACTGAGCTGGAAGAGACCCATAAGGATCATTGAGTCCAACTCCTGGCTCCAGACAGGACTTAGGGGAAAATTCTAGCAGCATTGCCGAAGCCACCTCTGCAGCCTGCCCACCCCCCCCACCACCGAAATGTTGCCATGCAAATCCAAAACACAAATGTGCATTAGTACTATTTTGAAACACAGCAGAAGTTATAAATAGAAAAAGAAGCGATGAAGAATTTAAAAAAAAAAGTTTAAATTTTATTTTCAAGTAAGAAAACAGGAGAAGAAAGGTTTTTTCCCTGCACTAGGTCTTTCTGTAGTCCAGTAAAGACCAACAACCTAAAAAGTGTCAATTCTTCCTGTTTTAAAGAGTTTGGCTGTATCCAAGATATCAGGCCATTCAATGGGTGAGTACTACTTGGACCAGCCAACTGCCTGGGAGAGACCAGTCCCAGAGTTTAACTGTCCAGCTGATATAATTCTGGCACTTGGAGACCTACCCTGGTACTGTGTAGTTTCCTAATATATGAGTAGTCAAAACATCTCTGGTTCCACAAGAGGAACAATGCTTTATATATTAGAAAAATTCCTTTCCAAACCCCAGCCACCTCATCTCTTGTAGTGACAATTTGTAGGTTGTCAGGGAAAAAAATCTAGACTGTATTTCAGAAATATATCTCAGAATACATGATTCAGAGATGCTACCATATACAAGCTGATTCAGTTTAACTCCAACCCAATTATGCCTCCTCCAACCATATTTATCTTCTCCCCAAAATGACTAGATAGGCTTAATCATGACTCATGACATTTGGGGTTGTAGGTGGGGGATGTGTTCTGGTTTTTGGGGGTGTTTTGTTTATCTCTTTTGCTTATTTTATGAATCTAAATATCCTTTGTCTTCCTGGATACCCAGAACAAATTCTTAACACACTACTACTTTTTCTCTTTTTTTTCCTTTTTTTTTTCCTTTTTTTCCCCAAATCCATTAATCTTGGTATTTATAAATGGTACTAGACAGTTCTGATGCATACCCTCAACCTTGGATATGTGTAGACACCCTCCACCCAGACCCCGCTGCCTGGATGTCAGAGACAATTCTGTTGTTCCAATTCTAGGTCTTAAACCACCACATATTACAAACCTGGCCTCATGCGCTGTGGGAAATTGGTGCCAGTTATGTTCTTACCCTGGGTTTGCAATTGTAGCAGGTGCTGCCTGGTGAGCAATGGGTTTCTTTCTGGACTGGTGCAGGTCAGACAGGTGTGGGCAAGATCAGTCATCCCTCCCCAAGTATCTAAGCCTAGTAACAGCATCATATGGCAACTCCTACCATAAGGAGGAAAATGAAGAATAAATATCTTGTATATAGAAATGTTTAAATGTGGTGTATCATGGAGTATGAAAATGTCAACCTGAAACCCTGGAGATTGATAATAACATGATGTTTATAGTATGAGCCATTAAACCCATCACAGAAAACCAGATAGAGGAGACTCAGAGTAGTAATCATGCTGTGTTTGTTTCATCATTGTTTTGGACAGACATGACATTCCTTAACTGTAATTCTATAGCTCTATTGTACTAGGAACTTTTCTAATTTAATTTAAACCATTAAAAAAAAACCAACCTTTAATAAGACCACACACACATTAAACTTTAAAAATTTGTAAAATTAGAAGTCATTCATTAAAGTATTTTTAAATGTGTTGTGTTTTGTTTAGTTTATAAAAAACTGACAAAAGTTTACACTACTTCCCTCCATCTTATTTTGAGATCTTTTCCATATTGTCTCTCCTGTAGTTTCCACATTAATCATTATGTTATTTTTTAAGACTATCAATGGAACTAATTGGGAAAAACTTTCAAAAGATGCCTGCTTTGATTTTGAGATGACACACATCTATACCAAGTTATGTAGTACAATGTACTCTTCAGTAGCTCACATACGCATTTAACACTGGACTGCAAATACAGAATAGCTATGATCAAGAACAATATACTTCTTTGCCTTGAAATGGCTTTCCCATTCTTTATTTAACTCAGGTTATGTATTTCAAACACATAGATTCCTGTTTAAGGTTTACAAAGTCTAAAGTGCTGGCTGCATTTTCAGTGCTTAAATGGCACTGAGAGCTATAAATTTCTTAAGAAAGCACTTTTTTAGACAAATCTTTCTGACACAAGTTTCAAGAAATACAGATAGTGAAAATACTATGAATGATATCTGTAAAAAAACCCAGTAGTTTGCTGAGAAAGACAATAAGAACTTTCACACAACTACTTTTCTGCTATGTAATCAGTGTCAGTAAACAAGAATCTAGCTGTCCTGCTTAGATTAAAGAAGATGGAATTGAGGGAAAAGTCCTAGAAAATATTCAGACATTTCATTTGTACTTGACAATGACTTGTTAACATCCAGGTTTATTTGGGGACATTCTGAAAGACAAAAAAACTCTGGAAAGTAAAAACTGTTGAGTTGGCACCTTGGCTTTGCTCAGATAAAGCCTGTTTTCATTGTAAGCCTGCCTCAAATTTAAAGTGGATTCGAAGATTCATAACAAACAACTAATTCTTTTATTTCCACAGAGAGAGGAAGTCCAAATAAGCTGGTGCGCATCTACAGACTCTTTGGATGACAGCAAAGTTTATAAATGACAGAAGCTGGGCTATGTTTTCTACCTATAAGAGTCAGTTTGAAAAAGTAGTGTTGTCAAGCATTGGAAAGAGGTTTTCTTTCCTTATAAAAGTCTTAGTGGAAACTAGACAGGTGGTGGAAGAAAAGCCAACAATTTCAAGAATTGTCTATTATTACCATTTACTGGGTATTCATCATAAAAATAGAAATAATATATGGTGTATATACATATTCAGATATTTATGTGAGATACTTTTGTATGAACTCTGCAGAATTTATTTCTGTTCCTTCATTTACTCAGAAATATAAAAAACCTAAATTTCAATATTTAAAAAATATTGATCAGAGGATATAAAGGATTGAAATCATAGGGGATATTAGTTGCCAGTCAGCTGAGTATGAGCCAGCAGTGTGCCGAGGTGGCAAAGAACAGCATCCTGGCTTGTATCAGTGATAGTGTGGCCAGGACTAGGGCAGTGATCATCTCCCTATACTCGGCACTGATGAGGCTGCACCTTGAGTACTGTGTTCAGTTTTGGGACCCTCACTACAAGAAAGACCTGCTGGAACATGTCCAGAGAAGGACAACAAAGTTGGGGAAGGGTGTAAAGTGCAAGTTCTATAAAGGAACTAGGGGTGTTTAGCCTGAAGAAAAAGCAGTCTGAGGGGACACCTTATTGGTCTCTACAACTAGCTGAAAGGAGGTTGTAGCCCGGTGGGGTTTGGTCTCTTCTACCACGTAGAGAGCTATAAGACAAGAGGAAATGGCCTCTGGTTGTACTGAGGGAGGTTTAAATTTGATATTAGAAAAAATTTCTTCACTGAAAGATTTATCAAGTACTGGAACAGGTTCCCCAGGGAAGTGGTGAAATCACCATCCTTGGAGGTATTTAAAAGACGTGTAGATGCTGTGCTTGCAGAATGTGGCTTAGTGGTGGACTTGGCAATGTTAGGTTAATTGTGGGGACTCAATGGTTGTAAGGGCCTTTTGCAATCCAAAAGATTCTATGATTCTTTGACTGTTTCAGGAACCTTGGCTGGGATCACAGGGTATTACTAATTCACTACATGTTGCTCATCACCCAGAAGCATGTGTGCAGTCTGTCTTCAATAATCAAATGTCACTTTCCACATGAAAATAAATGTTCTGTGGATTAAGTGGTGAGTTGTAGCTGCAAGTTTGTAGTTATATGATGCAAAAGGTACTGTCTGACATGTGGTATAGCTGCGCAGAGAAAAGGGCTGATAAGCAACCCTCTGTATGCTCGAGTAATAGAGGCACTCCATGAACAAATATTATGCATGAGCCAAATTCTCCCTCTGATCTTTCTAATTTCATTCAGTATGAATGCATCTGTAGTATCATGTCATGGCCCTGTAGCCCATACCACCAATCCATATTGTGTTTTTGCTGTTGACCTCACTGTTTGTATTCATGGAGAAACTTAGATGAGAAGGAGGATGAAGGAGGAGGGGACAGTATTTACACTAAATTTTGTCCCTCTTTGGAGTACAGATAAGGGCAGAAACAAGCAATTTGTGATGTGTCTCTCTCTCACAGTCTTATTAAGGTACCTCAGCAAACCTTGCAACTACCAGACAGGCACTGACCTAATCAATAGGAAACTGATTTTACGGGCACACACTTGACCAGGGTTACCAGTCATCGTGTAGATAAAACAGTCTGGGTGATAATGACTTTCTTACTGATCTTCTGTTGCCTTTTACTTCTTCTACACTGGTTGCTTTTGAATAGTTGCTTTTATTTTTCAAGGTGTTGCTGATTATGTTATATTCTTTATCACAACATCCACCAGAAAAAAAAAAAAAGAAAGAAAAAAGAATAGAGAAGTCACCAGCTGTCAAGGAAATGGAGTATTCCACCTAGTCAAATTGGTTATCCTCACAAAGCATACTATAAACATACAGAGGAGACTACTTGAATGATGAAAACAACTTCAATGACAGAAGAAGAGGTACATGAGGGAGGGCATGTGGCAAAGGGAGATGAAAATTGAGTTACTTGGAGAAATTGAGTGACTAGTGCTTGTCTACTGCTTCACCTACCATAGGCATCAGAAGAAACAATCAGGCAATTTTACAAAAAATCCCAAAGGTTTCATTACCCAATAAATGATTAGATTGTAAAAATCACTGCCACAGGGTGCTATTGATTCCACAAGTTTAAATAGCTTGTATTTAAAGACTAATTTGAAAGGAGAAATGTATAAAGATCTGTTCAAATTTCAGTGCAAATTCTGGTTTAGAAGGTCCTTTTAAGATACCAAATTGTATAAAATGGGGGATGCATTTTTGGAATATGTAGGGAAATTATCACTTGCCATATGCTTTTTTTCCTAAACATTTCCTATTCTTCATGGGTAAAGGCAGGATGTTGGTCTGGTCTCATTTGTTGCTGTATCTCAACAGTCTCTCAGATGCAGGAAATGTCTCCCTCCCACATTTAGGTGAATCTCAGTGTTCTGTAGCCTCAGGTCACTCAAGATTGATTCCCAGATCCCATTGGAATCTATTTGAATATTCTAGATATCTAGATATTTCTAGATACTAGATGAACACAGAAGCTGGAGAATGCTTTAGGAGCAGCAAACTCTTCATGTTACTGTTTTCCAGTGAAGAAACTGACAGAGATCTTACATTGCTACATCTCTTATTGGAGCAAAATCAGCCTTCAGGCATTTTTTTATCACATTTCCCCTCCAAAACTTCTCACTAAATATGAGGTTGAAGGTAAGCTCTCTTCCATGCTGAGAGTCTAAGCCACTTGGAGGTGGAAGTTCATTAGCAAGGGAGTACAATGAAAATGATAAGGGGGAAGGAAATCCTGAAAAAAATTAAATTATAAGGTTGCTCCAATATCATGTCCCACTATGCAGTCTTGTCTAGCATCTCTAGACTGCCAACACATTGGTGCAAACAGACATAATCATGGAGCAAAAACAATTCCAAGTTTTCAAAAGGAATCTGATACAACTTCCCATTTGATTTGCTTTGATACTTTTCAAGTGTGTTTACTTCCATTTGGAAGAAAAAAAAAAATACTCTTCTGGCCCACTCAGAATGTCTATGTATGCTTGAAACATCTGCAGTAGAAAGAACTTGTCATTAAATAATTTTCAGGATTTATAACTGTTTGCATATTGATGTATATGACTTTGAATGTTAAGATCAAACTTGGGTAAAATGCTTATCAGACTCAAATAAGACAGAGAAGTTCAAAGCATAGGAAAGCTAGGACTTGATACAATACTTACTAGGTCTGATTTTGTTCCCTGACAAGACTGTGTCTGCCAACAGTTGAAAATACATGTAGATTATGTCTACCTGTTAGAAAATATGGGCAGTATTTTTTTCCTTCATGTATTTTTTTTGGAACATATGTGGTATACCTTAGAGGCGGATTTTCAGCATGATGTAGGAATCATGTAGCTCAATCCCTTTCTTTCCTCTAATAATAACGATTTTAACACTAACACCTTGTAAAGAAAACTGAACTATAAATCTTAACCAAAAGCTACATTGTGTGTCCTACTGAACCAATTTTCATTAGTTTCTTTTTTCTGTATTTAGGTTCTATTGAAAAATTAGTTTTGAGATATAAATACAATACCAGTGCAGGAAGTATGTGGTTGAAATGACAAAAATCTATGATTAAAAACAAACAAACAAACAAACAAACAAATTTTGTTC
Source organism: Porphyrio hochstetteri (assembly GCA_020800305.1). Taxonomy (NCBI): domain Eukaryota; kingdom Metazoa; phylum Chordata; class Aves; order Gruiformes; family Rallidae; genus Porphyrio; species Porphyrio hochstetteri. The sequence goes on from CM036907.1 coordinate 111,853,514, forward strand.
AAAAAATGAACAATATTTTTAAATAAATTATTGTAATCAGATTACTTTTATGGACTCGAAGGTGTTATATAGAATTTACATTTTTACCTCAGTATAACATTCTCATGTTATTTTTATTCAACTGAAATAAATGAATTTGAGCTCTGATGAAACTCTCACTACTGTAAAGGGGAATGTCAGTTACTGAGTTTTTGTATTAGCAAGAAAAGCCCTGTATGTGTAAGTCATTTGCGCTCCTTTTCTTAACTATCGGGAAAATAGCCTTTCTTTTATTTTTTGTACTGAACCAGTAACTTTTTTCACTAGAAACTCTCCCAAGTATGTCTGTGATGCCTGACTAATCATGTTCTACTCTCTTGTCCCTACCCACATGCCTGGGCCATATTGAATTGATTCAAATAATTTCTTGTGTTTAAAAAAAGAAGATTTAATTAATAAAGCAATTTTCTATTATCACTGTTGAATGGGCAGATTGGAAGTCAGAAGACCATTAAAAGAAGCTACCTCTGATTTGTTATACACAAATCAATAACTTTGGATATATCTCCCTATCTGGGAATCTATCAAGGCAGATATATCTTGCAACTTGTGCTTTTTAATGGGTTTTTTGTTTGGTTTTTGGTTGGTTGGGTTTTTTTTAAACAATTCTCAATTTTACAGTGAAGTGCAATGAAATTATAGCAGAAGCTGGTAAGTAAAAATTCAGGTGAAGTTTCTGAAACACACACTGGGGTATTATAACCCAAATTACAGCATTGGAATAGAACTTCAATAAGAAAAATATAGACATTTGTTTAGGAAATCAGCATGTCCTGCAACTAATATGCGAAATGTGATAATAAATATGTCTGATTCTTGGTGTCATTGGCAGGGCATATAACCACATACCTCGATTAACAGTGTGAAGACAAATTGCTTTGCTATTTACTAATATAAGTCAAATCTTCTCATTTAGCTGTTTTCTATGCCAAATACAGAAATGCAAGCCATTCAGTAATTCTTTTGATTTAGCTGACTTAAGAGAAGCAAGATGTTAGATATAAGGTGGTAGAATATCTCTAAAATTGTGACAATGTTATAGTACATAGAGCTGTAAATACATCTGAATGAGACTGGTCTTGCGGGTCATATTTTTCATAGGATAACCAGAATAAACAAGTTTATAATTTCCATTAAAAGGATTGTTAGTTACTACAGACAAACCCAGACCTGTAGCTTTATCAAATCATTGGACACATTTCAGGTAATCATTACACTACTGTTTTGCCATATAGCCATGAATTGAAGTTTTTCATATTAAAGTTGAAAGAATGGTCTTTTGAACTGTAAACAGGAAAATGTATTTCTTTCACACAGTTGCTCTAAAGCAGATATCTAGACCTGATTACGAAGTGATTGGAGTTGCTATTGGAGTTCCTGCATTACACACAGAAAAAGCATAGTTCTAAACAAGCTAAGTGTGATTCTTCGCTAAACAAAGTGATAGCTGGAGGCTTTAAATTGATGCACTCAACAATGTCTAATGAAAGTCTACCAAAGATGTATCTTTAACAAGTGTGGTGTTGTTCATGATAGAGTGACTGAAGTAAAAAGGACTATGACTGAGGTTTATGAACTAACACATGGTCTAAAGTCTATAAACTGGTGCTTTTATATCCTTTTTCATACTGCTAGAACAAAGTCATGTCCAGTAAAATTGATACACAACAAACACAACAATGCTAAAAGGCCATAGATTACATAAAGTGCACAGCAATCCTGTAAAAGCAATGCCACAATTCTTGTTCAGGCCAAGACTTCAGCCATGTTCAAAAAAGACTAAATTTTAGAGGTGCAATGAAAGTTCCTACTACCTATAGTAGAATTAACAGATGCTTCATGGCAGAAATAAGTCGATTTAAGACTCTACCTAAAAGTTTGGTTACTCTTCAGACACAGAAATACTCCCATTGACTCTAAAGAGGAAAAGGTTTTATACGTATACATTCAATAACTGGGATCATGGTATCTGCTACCAGAAATGTGCTATTGAGCAATTAAAAAAGGATATAATAAAGACTACATTACACTACATTAATATAATCTCACAGTCTCCACACAGTTAAGATATTCGTTCCTTAGATGGTATTCCACTTCTACTTTGCTTTGTCAGGCTCGCTTTCTGGCAACATTTGAGTAAATATTTATTGGCAATATATGCTATTGTGAACAGATTTGTTCCTTTTAAAAAGTAAATCTAAGCATGAAATAAAAGAATTAGTGAGATGAAACTATACAAACAGACATGAATGAAGAAGCCCCAGAGAGCATTAACTATATCATTGTAATGAGCAGCTACTTAATCTGGAGTCTGTTCTGTGCTAACCTTACCACTTGAGCATAGCAAGCACTAATAAAATGGCAACAAATACATATTTCTGAATCAGAATAAATAGGAAAATCTAAATTCCTCAATGAGGAAAGTTGGAAAATAGGAGCACCATTTTCTGACAATTTTGATGGCTGTCTTCACCTCTCATCCCTGCTAATAAGATAACAGTGAGATCTTTCCAAATGTTTGAGAAGCCTTTAGGGAATAAAGCTTGGAAAAGAAAAAGCTCTCCACTCCTTCAAATGACCAATCTGATGCTTTAAACATACACAGGGTAAGGGACTTACATCTGAATCCTAAATATCCTGTTATTTGGGTTTTTTCCCCTTAAAGAGAAATTCTACTTTGGATGAAAGGAAACTTCCTTATGAAATTTTCACTGAATCCAATCCACTCTCACAAAATATGTTGGTAAAAGTTAACAAAATTTTATATGTAAAAGCTGTGTACTCCTCTTTTTCTATTATTTTATTTCTTTTTTAATCATCTCTGATGTTAATGATCCTTTGCCACAAATGAAGCTTGAAATAAATGTGAACATAAAATATCCAGTTCATGATCTTTGCAAATTGTCGCATTGTCACAAGAATATGTATTAACCATAATCACTGAAGCATAAGTTTTGCATGGATTATAAAGTTTATATATTTCACAGGAGACACTGCTGTTACTCATACTAGCTTTATATGAAGGTTTTATACAAGTTCAAGTCCATTGACTTTACTGGAGCTTCTAAAAATGTACACCAGTACAAATGAGAGAAAGCAAGACTGACAAACAATAATAACTGTTTGTATGCAGTTAGACAAAATATTTTTGCTAATAATCTGTTTTAAATAAGTTTTTTTTTTTCTGAGATTTTCTCCACCTCATGGGAATTTCATGCTAGAGAGCAACTTTATTATACTGCTTCTGTGCTTAATTTGTTTTCAAATGCTTTAACATTTATTCAAAATGTTTTGCTGTATCCAGTTTTGGGCCCCTTGTTACAAGAAGAACATTAAGGTGCTGTAAAATGTCCAAAGCATGGCAATAATGGTGATGAAGTGTCTAGAGCATGTCAGATGAGGACCAGCTGAGGGGACTGAGGTTGTTTAGCTTGGAGAAAAAGAGGCTGAGGGGACACTGTCATAGTTTTCTGTGGCTGGGTTCTGGTGGAGGAGGGGGCTGCAGGGGTGGCTTCTGCAAGAAGCAGACAGAAGCTGTCTGCCGGCCACACAGAGCAAACAACCAGCTGGCTCAAGGCTGGAGCCGTTGATGACCAAGGCTGAGCTCATCAGTGATGGTCACAGCACCTCTGGGAATCACATTTAAGAGGAAAAAACCTCAAGCAGCTACATTTTGCCACCAGAGAAGGGAGTGAGAAGATGTAAGAAACGATGTAGACACCAAGGTCAGCGAAGAAAGGGAGGTGAGGGGTGTGATGATGCGCTCCAGGTGCTGGAGAGAGAGATTCCCATCTACAGCCCATGGAGGACCCCATGTCAGAGTAGGTGGAGACACCTGAAGGATGCTGAGACCTGGCAGCAAGCTCCTGGCAGCAAAACCTGCAGCCGGTGGAGACAACAACCCATGCTGGAGCAGGTTTGTCAGGGGACTTATGACTCTGTGGGGGACCAGGCTGGAGCAGTCTGTACATGTAGGTCAGTGCCCCATGGAAGGGAGCCGCCCTGAGGGAGTTGGTGAGGATCACTCAGCTCCAGGACATGTGGTTTTGGGGGATGGTCTGGTTTTGGGATGTCTCTGAGCCGTATGGCCCAAGTTGGGTTGTTTGGTGAGAAACTGCATCATGTATCACCAGTCTTGTTTATTCTGTTATGAAGTCCTATTATTATTATTGTATCTATCTTTCTGCTATCTGAGTAAACTATCTTTATCCCAAACTGAAAGACATTGTTTTTTCTAGTTTTCTTTTCTCTCCCTTTCCCCCTGCCCCAATTCCCCCCCTACACACCCCCTTTTAAAGAGCAAGCAGCTATGTGGTGCCTGGTTCTTGGCTGGGGCAAAACCAGGCAAAACCACAAGACACCTCATTAGTCACTATAGCTACCTGACAGGGTGTTGTAGCCAGGTGGGGGTTGCTCTCTTCTGCCAAGTAGCAAGCAATAGAACAAGAGGAAATGGCCTCTGATTCAGAGAATAAATAGTTAAACACTGTTAGTGTAATCTAGTGTAGCTCAGCAAATGTCGAGGCCTGGAACTAAAGTTTAGCCAAAATAAGGAGGCAGCCTTGAGCTGTATGCACAAGATATAAGGTAACAGAAACAGTCTACACGCAATAGGAGGAATTCAATTGTCTTTGTGAAATAACCATCTAGTTAGGACCACCTCTGCTGTTTGGAGTCCAGACAACTCGGCATTCCATACCAAAGGTGAAGAATACACTGCGAGGAAGATGATGAGCCTTCCTCCAGAAGACCCCTAAAGACCACCACCAGATGGTAGTGCTTCTGCCCAAGGAGAATGGCACCTATGCTAATGAATTCTGAAAAATAATTATAATAATCACATCTATTCCCCAAGCCCCCTTAATGAATATGCATGTTTGTGTATCGTAAAGGAGGGTTGCTTTGTCCCTTCTGTGTGCAAGTTCGGAGGAGTGATTCCTGATTCCTCCTTGCACCCAGCACTGCAGTAAACATACCCGCTTTATAGCTTCCTATGGGGTTGTGAAGTTTGTTTCCACACGTCAGCTTCCAGTTGTGCCAGGGGAGGCTTAGATTGGATATTGGGAAAAATTTCTGCACTGAAAATGTTGTCAATCATTGGGACAAGCTAAGCAGGGAAGTGGTTGAGTCACCATCCCTAGGTCTTGCACCAAGTTTCTATGCAACATTTTAATGTTACTAGTTGATTGCATGTAACAAATAGAAAAAAGAAGTATAGCATTTTAAATAAGCAGCTCTAGCAGCTGGCATTTACCCACACCAATTAATTCCCTTTCAGTGTTTGGATATATATGAGTAGTGCAGTTTCTTTTTCCTAAGTATTAAATTTATCAGTGCCAAGGACTTAACTTGTTTGGTAGTCTTGATGTACTTCGATAAAAGGTAGATAATATAGGACTAATATTTTTGATGTTTAGTATAAAGTATATAAATTCTTTCTCAGTTATTCAAGCAACTAGATATTTATTATTATTATAGCTCCACTGATTATTTTTCTTGATCATACAGTATTCACAAGTACAAATCAGATGTGGCAAATTTTACGGTTGTTTTGGAAACCTATCATAGATAAAGTAACCTATAAATGGGAATAAATAATGTATGAATAGGATATTTCAGATTTCTCTCATTTCTTGTAAAAGGGTCAAGTGAATGCTTGAACAGTTATTTCAGGGTTTTTTTTCTTTACCCTAATCTCATACTCTATGCTAGCTGTAGTAAATTACACAGTTCCAGGTCAATGACTCAGGCTATCAATTATATTCCCTATTCTGTGAAATTGTTAAAATGATGCCTTGTTCAGTTTTGGCTTGAGACATCCGAAATTCATTAACAAAATTCCCACACACATCTTTAGATTTAGCGCTGGCCAGGTGCCATGCCCCATAGGCAGTGTAGACATAGTTTCCCTGTACTGGAGGATTAAGGCATTTTCTGGGCTGGGGATTTGAACAGACCCTGTAGGTGACCTCAGGAGCAGAGAACAAAGCCTTTTGCTACTTTGGAATCATATATTTAGCTGCAAAGCCCACACCCTTATGTAGAGTATCATAAAACCAATCTCCACCTCAGTGCTTCCCTGAGGAAATGTGCTCTGTATTTTGATTCTGCTTGTTGGGAAAGGTGATCAAAATTTCTATGTCCTAGGAATAAAATGGAGAAGTCATTGGCATGTACAGCCACTCTTAACTAGACACTTATGTGTGATCATTTAAGATTCTCTGATCGCTATCTCTGTTGGCACTATTGCTGCCTTTCTCAATGAGGCTGCAGCCTGGATGACTGTGAAGACTAAACTGCCTGCTTTATCCCCTACAGGACAAATTTCGGTAGGCAGAATACAATTATGTTAATCTAAATTTGGCCCAGACAGCAGAGCTGACATTAGTTTTCCTGGTGGGATTCTTGCCTCTGTAACAGTGCGGTAATCTTCATTGGATAGTCTAGCAACATCTACAACATCAGCATAGAGCATGGGTGTGTACTGAAGCACTGTGTAAGTGTTTCAGAAGAAAAATAAGAAAATTAGGAACAACCTTAATAATCCCAGCGGAACAGATTCACAGGAAAGCTTCATTAAAATTGTGCCATCCACAAATATGTGTTAAAAAACACAACCACTCAAAACACTCAGATACATTATTAAATACTATCACACAAATGAATAATTTACATTTAATAGGCAAACAGTATGATTAAAGAGCTTTAATGGTTCAATTTTCTTTATCCTTTTCCTTCTTCAACCCTTTAGGAAGGTTTGACAAATGTCTTTTTCATTTGGGAAAAATTTGCTGACCATTAGGAATGGATTACAAGCTTGAATATTTCTGTACCTGACTTTTATAAATTTTTTCCTTACTTTCAACTTAGGTTGTTCAACACCATGGACTGCTATGTTCTTAATTTTTAGGTTCAAATATGAATTAGCTTTGGAATTTTGAATGTAGTACACTGAAGTAATCTGTTTTTTACTGGACTTCAAATAGACCAAGATGTCTACTCTTAAAATTAAGGTGGTAAAAAACCCAAACCAAACAAAACATTAAAACACTTATGAGAAGGATTGGTCCTTCTACACCTAGATTATTCTGTTGTTGTTTTTGCATTTCACAGTGTGCTATCATGAGGTGTCAATACATAAGAGGCAACATCAAATAACTTGTGTTCCCCATTTCCTCCTGGGTCTCTTGCTATCTCAATCTTCCCTGTTGCAGCATATTAACCCCTGGACATTAATTTTGAATGCACTACTTATTTCCCATGGAACAGGTGATATTTGGGTGATAGTTCACTCCTGAAACTGTTCCTAAGGGTAATATGGAAGTTCTCACACCCAGTTTGATACCATTCACCTATATGTTTTATCACACTATTCGAGCAGGTCTTTTGCTGTGCTCCCACTCACATACCCTTGTGATATTTCCTAGCACCTGTAACTTGTGCCACTTTACTGTAGTATAAAAATGTCCTTATGGTGGTTTGACAGCTCCCACATGATTTCAAGCATTGGGCCTGAAAAATCGTAGAAAAAACTAGTCATTATTTCTTTTGGTTTCAAGAGTATCATGTATTTTGTATAAAAAAGAGAGACATGAAAGAAAAATACAATTCCACTGGCTGTATTGTACTTTAAAGGTAACTACTCAAGTGATACGGAATGATCATGTACATACTGCTCAAAGCAAACACCCTTAAAACCAGACAGTCTGAGATCATGCAACAGCACATTTGACCTGACTCTGAGCTGGACTGTAATCAGTATTTCAAAATATAGATGGTCATCCCCTTTTATGTCCTTTAGCTCTTTGTAGCTTCGTTTTAGTGTGATGATTATCCTATCTATGGCCAAATAGTCATTTTTCTACATGCTGACACTTAATAGGAGAGCTTAGCAAAGTTGAACTATGTGGTGCCTACTAGCTTTTTCTTTGTAGACTGTACATTCTGGAGAGAAAATGAAAAGAAGGGCCCTACACACCCCTTGCAAATTCAGTTCTTTGCACTGTCTAAAATTCAACAGTTAGCTGAAGTAATCCATAAAATCTGACTTTGGTACAACCTGGAGTATCTTTTACAGCTTTAAAGGCAAAGTTTAAGTATGTTGAATAAAACACAGTTAAGAGGAGCAGGATTTTTGACAGACAATAAATAATAGTCTATGCTAGATCCACAGATACTAATGTTTGTAGATAACACTGGGTTTCAGTGCCTTCACATAATAAAGGAAAAAGAAATACCACTACAGGGTTGCAATACTATTTGTCTCCTATCAGGAGAAAATCACAGAAATTGGAAAGCATCTGTGTTAACCTTGATTAGGAAGTTTGTCAGGAGATGCCAAAAAAAAGACGCAAAACAATCTCTAACCTTGGACCCGAGGCAATGGGGAAAGTGTGTTACTGGTTTTGTCTGCACAGGGTCAAGACGTGGGTTTGGCCTCTGTCTGATGTAAGTAACCTGCAGATACCAGTGTGCTCCAGTCTAAGGAACAGCATGTGCTAGAGACCATTCCCACTAGCCAATTTGGAGAAGCACATTCTATACGGGGGGAGAAGATTTTGTCACTATGAAAGCAAACTATTACATTCCATCCCACTTGTCCCCTGGGCCATCAATGTTCTCCTGTTACAGACCGGGATACACATATTCTATAGAAGCAGGTGAAAAGACTGCCTTTCTAAGGAGGTTAACTGCAGATTCACCTAGAACTGTTCTGTAGTAAAAATTGACAATCTCATTAATTTACAGAAGGTACTTTTGAGTTGGGGAATCCAGCAGTCAGGTCCTTCTTACCCTCTAGCTTCCTTGTGATACTGCATTTATGTCTCTTTATCTTGGTCCCTTTCTGGCACAATACACCCACTGAATCACACTTGCTCCTGAGAAAAGCTTCACCAAAGCTCTTGTCAACAAAAGAACTTAAGAGAAGGAATGACTGCATGCCTTTTTATAAAGCCATGATGATAGTTTGAAGCAAATTTGGTCCATACACAGCCTTGGACAATTTCGTCACACATTTCCTCTTCTGTGCATTCATCAACAGTTTCTGTTTATTCTTTTATTCTTTGTTGTGTTGGGTTTTTTTCCTGACACATATCAGCCTGTTCAAAAGGCATCACCTAAAGAGAGGAAACTGCTATCAAATGTTAAATGACTAACAAAAAACTTTTCAATTACCAGTTGAAAACGTTTTTGTTATATAAATGAAAGTACTGTACATATGCCCTTATGTGACAGCTGATGAAGGCACTTCACCATCTTTAGCACAGAGTGGCCAGAAAAAAACCAGTGATCAGTGACTTCAAAATAGCAGTCACAAAGAACTGACATCCACAAAAGGATTTAGGAAATTCAAGTAAGATTTGCACAGATACAGAGGCCAAAGATAAAGTGTAATGACTTCAGAAGCACTACATAATTCCACAGATTTCCACATTTTCTCAAAGAAAGTTTTGTTAGCACAACAGTTGTTTGTACAAGGACCAGGAACTGACACCATCTAAACCAAATATCTTGGAACTTAAAGTTACATCCAATTAAGATCTTAAAATTAAATATTTCTTTGGTTTTGTCATCATAAAGATCTAATCTTTTATCTGCAAGTAGAAAATACCTAAAACATGAGTAGCACTGCATTCTTTAGCCCATACCTTCTTTCTTCCCATTAAAAATAGGTGAGAACAATACCAAAGATGTGGAAAAAACCTCGGTTCAGTGTTTCCTCATTAGCTCTCCATCTTCCAGTAGAAAATACTTCAAGATGGAAGATTCTGATAGGAGCTGTGCTTCACAAGTTAAAGGAGGCAGAGAGAGGTAGCTCTATCCTCTAAGTGATTAGCTCACCTGAAAGAGGGACATCTGCATTTCAGGTTTTGCTTTCGAGATTATTAATTTATATTATACTTTGGCTACTACTTGCACATATTTAGGATGTTTGGGGTGAGGAAGAAGAAAAAAAAAAAAAAAGAAAAAATGAATGTGTGATATTCATCTTCCCTCTTTGGAGGATTAGGCGTCTGACCTGTAAGGGCAGCAGGGTGTGTAATTATTGGCATCACTTTTTTTCCCCTACTGATTGCATAGTCGTGCTTGATGTTGTGAGTTTTAATGTTTGTTTCCTGCCTAATAGAGGTAGTTTAGGTACACATTTCCAAAATTAGGGCCTTAAAAGGTAGATGTTATGTTGATAAATATGCATTTACCTAAATCTCTTGGTTTAGCTCTGAAAGATCTTTCATCTTCAGATATCCTTGGGAGGGAACAAAAAAAACATTATCACTTCTGTTGCTGCCTAGAGATTACAGTTCAATCAATCTAAAATCTATATTGCTCATTAGAGTTATCTACTAGACAGAAAATTTGAAAGATAAACTGTATAGGCTATAGGTTTAATCTTTAGTTAATTAAAATTCGCTGAATCATACACATTGCATCTGAACATTATAGTACTGACACATAAATCAAAAATGTATTTTTTTATCTTCTCACTGTGGTTAAGTCTGTTAACATCCATGAGTTGTATTAGTGTAAAATGTGAATGCTTCTGCTCAAGCATAGATTATTTTGTACTGAAAAAATGTTTCTTCAGAATGTGCAGTGTGACTTTCCTTTCTAAAACAAACTTTGAATCTCCCAGAAGCTGGTGTGTCTTCCTTTTAAAGCCCTAGGTCTCAAGTTATCTGGGTGCTTAAATATCCATGTTTCCTTGGAAGGAAATGATAGCTCTCAGGAATTCAGTAAGACAATCAAATTTAATGTAATATAATATAATCCTTTAAATATGTAATACAAAATATCTTTCTTTTATTTTTTTAATGTCCCTTTACTTTTGAACATTAAGGATTAGGAATATTTATACCATTTTAATTGCACTTTTCTAATGTTTCTGTTCTGTTAATTGCCCCGGAACTCTTGCAGTGTCCTAAATTTTTCAGTACGTTATAAACCAGAAAGCAGAACAAAATCAATCGGAAAATACAGTACAGTAAAAATCAGTAAAAATATAAAAAAAGGCAGTTCACCTTCTTTGAGGTTTAATTTTTTGTTTTGTTTTTTTTCTTGGGGGGTGTTTGTTTTGGATTTTTTTTTACTTGTCTATTTCTTAAAACAGTTGTTTTTACTATAAAGACAGATGGAAAGACAAACTTCTGTAAGGTTAGCAAGAAATGTAAACCTGAAGAGCTCTGGCACTGAAGCAAAGCCAGTTCTGTAGAGCATTATATATCACCTGTATATGTTCTGTGTGCAGTGTATATCATCTTCAAATATGTGTGTCATATTCAAGCAACATTTCATTGGAATTGAAAGCCACCTAAAAAATATTCTGTGTTGAATCAATATGTAATTTTATTAGTTAGTGATATATTTAAGTAGAATTGCTCATAAATGTGAGAGAATTCCTGTTGAGTTCAGAAAGTGCTGTCACAATGGTTCAGGCTTTTTTCTCTAGCAATCAGATAAACTAAGTGTCAAGCCCAGTCTGAAATTGGTTGTTCCACCATCAGGGAATAAACCAGTTAGTGAAGGTAGCAGTACTCATTCAGTAATACATTAAATTATGTAAAAGCTTATGAGTTTTCAAGTGTTAAACTGGAATTATCTATATGTAGTGGAAATAGTCTTATATTGTAATAATGGTCTTAAGCTGTAATAAACAAGTGCATAATTCTGAATAAAGATTATACTTCCAAAGACAATAAAATACCACCAAAATGTAGCGATCACTTGAAACAAAAATAATACAAATAAAAAGCCCTTAAATAATGTCTCCATGCTTCTATTTTTAACAGAATTTTTATAATTGTTTGTGCTGACATATTCAAAGAATAAGAAAGGCTTTGTGATACCTTATTTGCATTCCCTGCTGCCTAGAATTCAGAAGAGATCTCTTCCCTCTAGAAAAAGAAAAATGTGCTTATGCAGCAATCAAAACTTGTCACTCAGCATTCTTCAAGGAGCAAAAATATGTACCCTTTTGTATATTCTGTGGAGGCTTCACAAATATAGCTACATATAGACATTTGCTAGTCAAAGTCAAATGATGGTATATACCACTACATAAGAAAACAAACCATTATGTGTAACATATGTGAATAGTGGGAAGAAAGAAAACTGTTTTTTCCAAGGATCTGCTATTTCCTCTCCGAGAAGAGCCCCAGTTCCTCAACACATCTTGTACAATTTTCCTCTTCATGCTGTTCTTCCACTTTCTTTCTTTAAACAAATTATTTTAAAAATAATTTATAAGTATCTCAATCTCCCTCTACCTTCCCTTTGACCTCTTCAATTCTCTTTCGTCCCTTCTTACCTGAGGCAAAAGATAGAAAGTTTTGTAGCTGGCTAGGAGAAGTTAATATGGTGATAGACTGGATAGCAAGCAAAAGAACCCGAGATAATTGTTGCACACATCTGATTTTCTTGGTCAGCCATTGCCCTCACATTATGAAACTTAATGCTTAATCGAAATTTAGAATTTTTGAAACCTTAACTGACCTGTAAAATCTGATTGAAAATGCCCAGTGATATCAAATGTTATTAAAGGAAACTGCCAGATGTGGAAAGAAACAGCCAAAAACCCAAAACCATTAGGTAAGCGTTACTCAGGAAATAAAATTAAAAGTCCAGTTTAGGATCACCTACTGATTTTGACCAGGTATATAGTGCTACCTATGTTCTATAAAATGTTTATAGCACTGCTGAACACTTTAAATGCAGTTTATTTTCTATCATTAAATCTGGAACAAAATATCTTCCTATTAAATAATGTATGTAAACATAATATTATTGTGCAAAGCAATTGTTATTAATACAGTAATTATCTTTGCTTAACTATTTTAGCAGAGGTGTTTTGCACTTCACATGTTATGATACCCAGCTTGGTTTCCTCAGCTTGTATACAAGGAGCATGCCCAAAGAAGGAAAATGAAGCTGGTTAAGGGTCTAAAGAAAAGGTCTGGTAAGTAGCCACTGAAGGAACTGGGGCTATTTAGCCTGGAGAAAACAAAGCTCAGGAGAGATCTCATCACTTTCTATAACTACCTGAAAGGTGTTGGTCTCTTCTCTCAAGTAACAAGTGATAGGACAAGAGGAAATGGCTTCAAGTTGTGTCAGGGGGAGGTTTAGATTGGATATTAGGAAGAAATTCTGCACTAAAAGGGTTGTCAATCATTGGAAAAGGATACCCAGGAAGTGGTTAAGTTACCATCCCTGGAGGTATTTAAAAAAGGTGTAGATGTGGTGCTTAGGTTGCTTAGTGGTGGATTTGGCAATGCTAGGTTAATGGTATGGCTTGATGATCTTAAAGGTCTTTTCCAACAAAACCGATTTTATGACTCTATGGAAAAATTTATTTGACTCCATCAGTCTGTTTCCTGACTTAGATTTATGGAAAGTAGAACTAAAACTCAGTGACATCCAAATAGAGCCCTGCAATTACAGTACATGCACTTAGAAAAGGAACTTATTAACAGGAGAGTGCATTTCCTGGCTAATACAAAGATATGATTGACAAGAAATAAATCTTAAGGCTATTTTTGTTGTCTAATGGCTTTGTCTTGCAGGAATGGACTTCATACAGTCATTTACCTTAATTTTTTTCCATATTTTCAAAGCATCAAACAGTCTATCACTTGCCAACAGTAGCAGGAACTGTGGACACTGTCAAAATCATGGATTAATGATTTTGAGGAGTGAAAATATATCTGTTTGTGTTTCCGAGGCAAATTTTTGCCTATGTTTTAAGAATTTTGTGCTGCATTACATGGTCCACCTGGATGTTGCCCTTGTGCAACGTACTCTAGGTTGGCCTGGATGATCTCCAGAGGTCCCTTCCAACCCCTATCATTCTGTGATATGTTATACAGTAGAAGCCATAAATAAAATGTAAAAACAACTGTGGTGGTTTTACCCCGGCTGGAAGCCAGATGTCCACCAAAGTCCCTCTATCACTCCCATTTTCAGCTGGACAAGGGGTAAAATACATATTGAGAGACTTAGGAGTCGAGATAAGGACAGAGAGAGATCATTCTGCAATCATCATCACAGGCAAAACAGACTCAACACAGAATAAAGGAAAGAAAACTCACTAATTTATTTCACTGCACTACACACCCAGTGAAACCAGAGTTGGATAATGAGAAGTGTGACCAGATCTTAAAGCACCTTCCCCCATGCCTCCTTTCTTAGCAGACTTCACTTTAGTCATTATTTCCCTCCCCTCTTCCCCCATCCTCCCCCGCCCACTGTGGCACGGGGAGGGGCAGGGAATGGGGGTTTCGGTCAGTTCCTACAGAGTTGTTTTCCTTCTTAGCTGGGGGTGGGGAGGGGGGCATTCCTCAAAGCCTTCCACTTCTCCAGCATGGGGTCCTTCCCATGGGAGACAGTCCTCCATGAACTTTTGTGATGTGAGTCCTTTCCCACAGGGCTTCACTCCTCACCAGCTGCCCCAGTTTGGGGCGCTGCTATGGGGTGCAGTCATAAATCTTAGAATGGCTCTGTCTCTCAGGCCCAGACTGCTCCAGCCTGGTACCCCATGGAGTCACAAGCCTTCCCCCCCCAACAAACCTGCTCCAGCGTGGGTCTCTCACTTATCTCCATGTCTCTGTCTCTCTCCATGGGCTGCAAGAGCTGGCAGGGGCTTGCTCCAACATGGGTCACAGTGTCTCCTGTATGTCTCCACCAGCTTCAGCATGGGGCCTCTCCACGGGCTGCAGATGGAGTCTCGGCCTTTTCCATGGGCTGTGGGGGGACACCCTCTCCACCATGGGTTTCTCCACAGGCTGCAGGGGCACCTTTCTCTCTGGCACCTGGGGTGCCATGGCACCCTTCCCTGACCTTGGTGTCTACATCGTTTCTTACATCTTCTCACTCCCTTCTCTGGTGGCAAAAAGTAGCTGCTTGAGTATTTTTTCCCCTTAAATGTGATTCCCAGAGGTGCTGTGACCATCACTGATGAGCTCAGCCTTGGTCATCAACGGCTCCGGCCTTGAGCCAGCTGGTGTTTGCTCTGTGTGGCCGGCAGAGAGCTTCTGTCTGCTTCTTGCAGAAGCCCCCCCTGCAGCCCCCTCCTCCACCAGAACCCAGCCACGCAGAACTACAACAGAAACTTAAAGTGTTCCAGTAACTCTTTTGGAAGTTTATTTTGGGAAAGCTCATCTTGATTGTACTTCTCTTGTCTTACTTTAGAAGTTTAACCAATGGCTTTTGTACAATTATTGCCAAATATTTAATCCCTCCCTTCCCCCATCTGAATTAAACGAAATCTAAAATGCATTGCATTGACCTGCAAACTAGAATACTAAATGGAACCACCATCCTATACAGTACCACTACTATTGCTATATTTTATAGAATTTAATGGAAAATAATTTTTTGTCACTTCTAAACAATGAGCTCTCATTTTTGCCTATATACTACCAAGTGAAAACTTACACATTAAACTAGACCACAAGAAGAATAATTTAGTTCACAAAGGTAAGTGGAAGCTAATTTTAATATAGAAACTCCTCTAAGACTGTTGGCTTTGCCTGGGCTTGAACAGATTTGGTTGAATTGAGTGGGAGCTTTCTGCCAATTTATCTACCTTGTCAGTACTGATTTAGCAAAAATCATTACCATAAGGAATTTACAGTATTAAGGTATACCTTTTAAAAATTTTGCTTGTCTACCTTGTTGGAGGAAAGGAAAATAAGATTAATTAATGTTAAATTAAATATAATTGTTATTCCTGCATGTCTGTATATTATAAATGAAGGAAATGTATAAATACAAATAGATGTAAAATTACAGTATATAAGTAAGTATAGTTAAGTAAGACTTAAAAACTGGCACCAGGTTGAGTAACTGCATTTAAAAAGTTTAGGAACCATAAAATTCTGCTTTTCAGGCTTTTACTTCAATAACATTCATTGAATGATTTTCCCCCTCACTTCTTTAACTAAAAGAGATCTCACTGGTATTAGCAAAGGCCAATAAAAGCTGCTTTTATTGTGAGTGAAGAGACACTGCTGCCTCACATCATTAGAAACAATTTCTAGTCTCCCAGAAGACACAGTTTAATTGATAAAGCATTAGTGTGATAGAGGACATTTGTCAAAAGTTAGACTTGTGAACTTACTAGAACTTAATGAAAATGAGCTGTTTGGTTGTTTTCTTTAAAAAACCCTACCGTTTCTTCTTTCCCCTATATGTCTTTTCCTATAGTTTTATTTTCCCATATTTTTTTTTACTTGTTGTGTAACATTATTATATTTTATAATGGAAAATACTTTCTTTTATTTTTGATAGATTTTTTTTAAACTAGTACTGCACAAAATTTACCTTTTTATGGACGATTTCCTAGTAGCTGTCTCTGTTCTTCTAATTAAGTGTTATTGTATGATTTGGTTTTTATTTACTCCTGTAATTATTTTCTCAACAGTTATTTCTCCTCTACATATCATAATAGTCTTAAGGTTTCTATTGCATTCTTCTAACATATTCTGATTCATCTTTAGTGATGTAAGGCCCCATAGCTGCAGCAAAGACCAAACCATACCTTTCTATAAAAAGATGTCAGCGAGGAGCAATAAAATTATAAAATCGTAGAAATATCAGAAGGAGAAAATAGCCAAGCACACTGTTTTTGCCTTAGGGACTGTGAGATCTTCTGGTTCTCTTTACCAGAACACTGCCTCACTGGTGGGAACCCAGCAACAACCCCCTTCGAATCTAGTTTAAAGCCCTATGGATGAGGCCAGCTAATTCTCTTTCTAGAACCCTACTCACCCTGGGCAATAAGCCCTTCCCACATACTCCTGTCAGGCCTGTTGTCTTATAAAACAAGTCAAGACCAAAGAAGCCATGCCCTGCCTGTAGCACAAGTCTCTGAGCGATGTATTTACAGACATGATCCATTAGACCCTATGTCATCTCCCAGAACTGGAAGGAGGGAAGAGAAAATAACTTGTGCCCTAGAGTTTTTCACCAACCATCCCAAGGCCTTGAAGTCTCTTTTCTTTCCCTTCAGGCTATGTGATGCAACTTCTTTTCCCCCTGCCTGTAAGATGAGCAGTGGGTAATCATCTGATGACTGCAGCAGGCTGTGGAGTTGAAGTATACAGACCTCCCAGTGATGATTAATCCAGCATATTGGCCCTCTGTTCCCTTTAGAAATAAGTCTCCCACAGGTATAACTCTTCTTTTTGGGATTTGTTATATGGCTGGAATGGCTATCTGCCTGTGGTAAGACCTCATTATCAGGCTGGCCACATTCCAGCAGGGCCTCATACCTGTTTGTCAGTGAAACCTGAGGAGGCAAGGCAGGCAAGGAAGGTGCTCGCTTTCTGCCCTTGCCATGAACCTGGTTCATTTAGGCTTCTGCCTTCCACCTTTCTGGGACAGGATACAAAGTCCCTTTGATCCTGGATACTACCAAGCAGGTAGAACAAATTCTGCAGACAAAAATAGAAAATTATAACAAAGTGCTCCAGAAACTTACTTGTTGGCTTTTTTTTTTTTAAGTAAACCAAGAAATTTTAGCTGAAAGAACTTTAAGATAGCTTGATTTGGTTTACATGTCAAGGTTTTTGTAGTGAGGGAACTGCAGTGGTGCACTTGGCAAGAGAACAGAAGAATCCTTAAAGGAGTTCTTTCATTTCACTAGAAAATAAACAGTAATACACAGTCCTCAAGTTACATAGTCAAAACATTACATCGTTAACAGAAATTTGTTGTGGTGTCTAAGACATTTTATGATTTTACACATTTTAATTGAAATAATTATAACATGATAGCTAGTGGTTGTTGCAAAACAAGTGAAAAACAATCATTTTGACGTGATCAGAGAGTTATATGCAGCAGTTTTAAAAATAATAACCATTATTTAGAATAGCCATTTGCTCGGTCTTGCTCCATTTAGAATAAAAAATAAAAGACAAAGGTAGAATTATATGACATATATTTCAGCTGTCGAGAGACATCACCTTCAGGAGAGACCTCAAGTTTACTGACAAGGATTAGAAGAGCTACTTTAGACCAATTCAGTCTTAAAACTGGTAACATTAAATGAAATAAATCTTACTTCAGGCTTTTTCAGAAGCAATATGAGGGACTTCACCTACTGGTTTATTTCAATGGCAATCTGTTAGAAATTACAAAAATTTTGCACCTTTTTACATCATTCTGCTCTCTCTTATAAAGAAGATTTAAAAGGAAGCAAGATTTTAAAGGATTTAAAATGATGGAAGAACATTTCACAGTCTAGTAGTTTAAGTATCAAGGAGGAAGTGAAAAGAAATGAAGAAAGATTCATCGTTTTAAAGCTGAAAGGGAAAGTTAATCATGTAGTCTGACATCCTATAAAATAGACCTTTATCTATTTTCACCAGTACCATGTCCAAAAATTTGTTCGCCCAAACTTGCCACTCTGTAAAGACTTCTGATTATAGAGATTTCAGACCACAATTCCAGTAGGAAGTTTATTCCAATGATTAAGATGTTTGAAATTGTGTAGGGAGCATGATGACGTACATATTATACCATCAGAAGATATAGCTAATCTTCTGGAAAAAAAAAATAAATATTTATATAATCACCTTAGAGCCATGTGCAAGCAAATGAATAGATAGCAGGGGATAAAGATAAATCTTGTGGGAATACAAAGAATCAGAAAGTAGGATTCATTTGCCATTAATAAGGCATATAAGTTTGATCTCTAAGACTCAGATAGTTATCTCCCAAAGGTAATTAATGTAAATCCAAAAGAAAGATATAAGGCAGATGAGATTAATTCCACTCTGGAAGTATGTGTTTATCTGCATTCCTACACAGAGAGCTCATTCAGCATTTCTAAACTTTAGATGGCCAAAATTAGAAAATAATCATAGAATCTTTTAGGTTGGAAAAGGTTTTTAAGATCATCTATTCCAACTATTAACATAAATCTTCAATTCCACTATTAAACTATGTCTGTAAGCAACACATCTACATGACTTTTAAATACCTCCAGGAATGGTGGCTCAACTGATTTCCAGGAAAGCCCGTTGCAATGCTTGATAAATCTTTCAGTAAATACTCCTTTCTAATAACCAATCTAAACCGCCCCTGGTACAATTAGAGGCCATTTCCTCATTTCTGTCACTTGTGAGAAGAAACTAACACCCACCTAGCTACAGCCTCCTTTCAGGTAGCTGTAGAGAGCGATAAGGTCTCCCCTCAGCCTCCTTTTCTCCAGGCTAAACACCCCCAGTTCCCTTCATCAGCTTCATTCCTCTTCTTTGGACACAGTCCAGCACCTCAAGGTCTTTCTTGTAGTAAGGGTCCCAAAACTGAACACGGTACTCAAGGAGTGGCCTCACCAGTGTTGAATACAGGGGCACTTCCCTAGTCTCGCTGGCCACACTGTTCAACTGACACAAGGCACGATACTGTTGGCCTTCTTGACCACCTGGGCACACTGTTGCCTCATATTCAGCTGGCTGACAACTAGCACCTCCAGGTCCAGTGCTGCCTGGCACTCTTCCCCAAGCATGTAGCATTGTCCGGGGTTGGTGTGACATAGGTGCAGGTCCCAGCACTAATTTGGGTCATCTGAAACCAAAACCTTATATACTCAGAAGTCATGACCAAAACTGATTTGTAAAAATTTTGTTTTTTAAAAATTGTTCTCTGAGATTCGTGTGTATATTTATTTCATATGTTTACTGAATCCTCAATTTGCTGCTAAATTACAGCACTGCATTCAAATGACAATTAACATTTCTGCAATATCCCATACTAAATAAAACTTCATGTGAAATATTTATTTTTAAAATAAATTGGTTCTGTTCTTTATTATTTGAACTCTAGAAAAGACTTTACAGTCTTTACTATACTCTATCATTCATTTTTACTTTCTTGCCCAAAATTCTTTGTTATTTGGTTATGACAATTACTGATGATACAGGATGATGAAACAATGAAAAGATGGCGTCTCTTACACAATTCTGCTGCTTAGGAAACAAGAAGCTCTTTTTCCTGATCATAGGATTAATCAAGTAAAAAGCAATTTTCTGTGCATAGTTTCCTGTCTTGCTCTATGAATGCCTTGATCTAAAAACTAAGGGGTTTTTCTAGGCTTCTCACAAGGTTCTGTACAAGTGCTGTCTCACATTGGAACAGTATGAGTTATTCTCATTTTACTCATCTGTATGTTCGTCTCTCTTTGTTCTAGTTGTCCTCAGAGACAAATAAAGGCTTTCAGACAGCCATTCATCAAAATTGTGTTTTAAAGTCTCTTTCTGGATAGGAGGAATCTCTCTAGTGTGTGTATTCTTTTTCCCACTGCATTTTAAGGACTTTTTGGGTGAGGAACTCCAGTGACAACCTTAACACTGGTGACTGACACTGTCAGATAAAATGCACTCGTCATTTCCCTGTTTCCCCCCTTGAGCTTTCTTTCCTAGACATTCTTGATGCCAATCTGCAAACACCCAGCAAATGTCTCTAAAACCAGAACTGAAGTTCAACCACAGAACTGGAGTTATCACAAGACCCAGATTGGAGGCTGTGGCCATGGGTGAATTAAGGGCATGACCAGGTGTAGAGGTGAGGGCCAGAACTGAAATGCATTCCCTGGCTGGAGGATGGCCCTGGTGGACATCTCACCACCCTGCCTCACACAGCTCATCCCACTTCATCCTGACCCTAGATATTCAACAGCATCCTGCAACTCCAGCCTGGGGCATGCACAGCAAACCTCCATGGGTGTGGGGCCTTGGTCAGGGCCTCACACCTTTCAGTGAGGAACTGTCAAGTCCAGGGCTTGTGTTTGGTGGATCTAATTCCCCAAGACCCACTTCTGTTAGGGATTTAATAATATCTCATTGCTGCTGTTATCACCTCTTTTCACTGATGTTTTCTAAAATTTGCCAATGTTATCATCAAGTTTCAATACAGCTGCACTATATATCTATATAGTAAATGGCACATAAAAAATATGATTTTTTTTTCTGAATGTAAAGTTGCACTTTATTTTTCAATTTCAAAGTTTCTTCAGCTTTTACTTGTCTGCTTATGTTCCCTGAAGGCTTTCATTCCTCCATTTCACTACCATTTAGGAAAACACAAATACCATATTGTGTGATGCTGTCTTTGTAGAAGTGCAATTAAGCCTGTCAGTAGTACAGACTGAAGTGTTACTGATGGACTATATACATGAAAATATCACAAGAATAATGCCCTGCAATGTCAGCTCTTATGCTTCAGTGACAAAGCACTCTTAATAACAGTTATCTACACAGAGATATTCTACACGCCAGTGAGTTAACAAATTTTAACACAGACCCTAAAATAGAAGAATAAGAGAAACAATTTTCTCCATCTGTTGAACTCTTCTGATGTTTCTAGTAACTCTTCATTTGCTTTGAAACGATTATTCCCACTGCATCTGGTAGAAATAGCACATCAGCAAACATTACTATTCCATTTCCTTTAATAAAAGTTAAGTAAGCATTCTGAGGATTGTCCAAGGTATATTTATTCTCCAGTTAGGAGTAAATGACATTAAAACCTTCTTAAGAAATAAAATTAGTATTGGTATCAATATCTCCTCATGTTACGTTTTTCTTTTAAATTATCACAATTCTAGAAATTATTGGTGAGATGCAGTGTGATTCAACTAGTAAACTCACAGTAACAGTCACAGATTTGGAAATAATACACATTTTTGGATTTAACTAGTGTATAAATCAAACGGGCTTGAGAAAAACTAATAGAAAAAGTTGTTTTAAAGCAATGAAATAACAATATGGGAATAAGCACAACAAGAGCACATTGAGTATGATCGTGCAACAAAAATTCGGAAATTTGTTGCGCCACTTAATACAAAGATTTGTGCATTCTGCATTCCACTTTCTAAGAGAAATATCAGGATGTTAAAAAACTGTGAAAGGTGCAAAAAGAGCTTTGAGGGACAAACCTGTTAAAGCAAGTGTCATGATGACTTCTACTTACACAATTTATCAAAATGTTGAGAAGTAGCTCTCTAACGGTATATAAATATCCTCACACAGAAAGAACACTAGATACCAACAGCTATAAAATCTATCAAAAAGGAGGAAAAAAAGTGTTGGAAGCTTAAACTGTGTATGCTTAAATATCAAGGTTAAAGGATGATTTCTTAAAAAAAAGAATAAATAATTGCAATAAAATACCAGGAAAAGTGTCAGATCCTCACACACTTTGATACCCCAAGCACTGGATATATTTCCAAAAAGATATGCTCTGCACAAAAAAAAAGGGCAAATTCTATAGTCTGTGATATATAGAGGAGGTCAGACAGAATTACTCAATGTTCCCTATTGTCCTTTCACTTTATGAATCTGTTTTATAGTCTTTGTGAGTAGGGCCCTGAAAGGTGTAGACATCTATTTATGAAGCTAGTTGCAGGAGCAAGAACCTTAGAAAATGTGAAAATGAGAGAGAAAGAATTGCAACTAGAAAGGTAGCTATGGTACTTGAATACAATTTACCATGCATAAATTAACAAGGAGACAATATCCAGATGCATCAGTTATACATGCTTGACCATACTTTTATCTCTAATGTATATTTACTATGATTCATGTAACTGCATTATCATGCATTTTCACAAAACTACAGCCTCATTCACTGTGCGTAGAAGATTATGAATGAAGCATCTGAGCTAAATTTAATTTAAGCCTAATTATTTAATGAGTTGTTCTCTGCCTTGTGCATACTTTATCAGCAAATCCACATGCAGAGTACTTAAAGTTCTTCTCAGTAATATCTTTGTGTTTTGAAAGTGTCTTCCTTATTAATCAGATCTGCTTCAGATTTTTATTATGGGAAATGCAAATACTATTTGGAGAAAAATTAATTAGGGATCCAAAGGATTATTTCAGAGTCACATAAAATGAGTCTCTTGCTCACATATTTTGCTTGTTATTCAAATTATTCACTTAATTAGGTAGGGTGTTGTAGATGTTTTTTTCTAATTATATGCATAAAGAGATTTTGAAAACAAGCACAAGTCATTTAACCTAAAATACTGAATTGTCCTTACCCTATAAGGCTGCAAAATAAATACAATAGTGAAATTTTGGGGAACAGTCTGTTTATTGGCTGAACATATGTATGATAATTGAGGACAAGACAATACAGTGAGTACCAATGGTGAAAGGCATGAAGGTTACTGGGAATCTCTTGCATGGATTTATCATACACAAACTGTGTCTGACTGACAGCTTGTTGTGACAAGATGTCTGGCTTTTTAAACAAAGATAAAAGAGAGGATGCTGTTTACTTTGACTTAATGGTGCAGTATATATGGATGGACTGGTTGTTTTAGTACAGTACAAAGTCCATCTATTGATGAGTGATCAATAGAATTCCTGAGGAACTTATAGGCAGGTAGTACTCTTAATTTCCTTTATTGATGGCATGAACAAGCAGATGGAATGTACCCGCAGAAAATTTGTGGACAGTAAAAACTTGCGACCTGTTGGATATGGTGAAAGAAATGGTAATATTCAACTGAACCTTGACAGTCTTTAGAAGTATTTTGAGAGTAACTTAAATTTCCTCACAGGCAAATGCAAAATTTAGCTCCAGGGATAGAGTAATCCCAAGGTTCTGCATGGGCCAGGCACAAACTGAATACAAACCAGCTTTGCAGCTTTGTCCAGAGTGACAAGATAAATATGATTCAGCAATGTCTCTTTGGGCTGAAGAAGGCCAACCTCAGATTCAGCAAGACTGTATGGAGCAGGACTACAAGAGAAATTATATTTCTCCTCTGTTGAGACCACATCTGTAGAGCTGTGTCTAGGTTCAGGCTCCCCAGTAAAGACAGAGGTTGACAAACTGGGGTAAGATCAGTGGAAGGTTACCAAAGCGTGTGGGGACCTGGAACCCGTAACATGCAGTTGAGAGATCTTAATTCAACTAGTTTTAAAAAGAGAAGACTGCGAGAGGAGGATTTCATTGTTGTATTCAGTTGCCCTGTGAGCAGTTGTAGAGAATGGAGCCTGACTCTTCTTGAGAAGCTAAGAGGCAAAAAGCACAAGATGAAGCAAAAGACATTCTGAATAGATGTAATAAAACCCAACACTCATAGTGAGGGAAGTCAAATGCTGGAGCAAATTGCTCAGAGAGCCTAAGGAATCCCCACCAGTGGAAATTTTCAAAACACAACTAGAGAAGAAAAGTATCTAGTACTGTTCTAGTCAGTCCTGGTTTGAGTGGGAATTGAACATGATGATCTCCAGAGACCCCTTCGAAACGGAATTATTCTGTGATTCTGTATTACCATCATGGAATGTGATCTTCAAGTGCAGATCTTCAAGAAACATTATGCTGTTTTAAAAGACAGTGTTGCAGTTTTGTGTAGTTGGGTGCTGGAAAAGAACAGGGGTGCAGAAAATGGCTGCTGCGAGGAGCTGCTGGAATTCTCCAGAGCTTCTAAGGATAAACAATTCAAGTATAAACAATCATTGTTGACCAGGGCCAAGCCAATGAGAGATAGTCATAACGCCTCTGAGAATCACATATAGGAGAAAACAACCCGGAAGCAGCTGCATTTTGCCACCGGAGAAGGCAGTGAAGAGATGTAACGAGCTGTGCAGACACCAAGGCCGGGGAAGACGGGGGAGGAGGCACCCCAGGTGCCAGAGAGAAAGATGCCACCTCGCAGCCCGCGGAGAAACCACACCCATGGAAAAGGCTGAGACCCCACCTGTAGCCCGTGGAGGGGCTCCACGCTGGATGAAGCAGGTGGAGAAATAGAGAAGACGCTGTGACCCTACGTTGTGACCCCCTGCCAGCACTTGCAGCCCATGAAGAGAAACAGAGACACAGAGATGAGCAAGAGAGAGTTTTGCACCAAACAGGTTTGCTGGGGGGGCTGGTGACCCCATGGAAGACTGGGACTGAGAGACATTGTGATTTATGGCTGCCCGCCATAGCAGTGATCCAGGTGGAGCAGCTGATGAAAAGATAAAGCCCTGGGGGAAGAGACTCACCTTGGAGAAAGTTCATGGAGGACTGTCTCCCGTGGGTGGGACCCCACGGTGCAGCAGGGGGAGGGTGTGTGTGGAATGAATGCCCCCTCCCCGGCCAAGAAGGAAACCAACTTGCAAGGAACTGACCAAAGGCCCCATCTCCCAGTCCCTGCCCCCCTGCGCTGTGATCGGGGGGAGGAAGGGAGTGAAATCATGACTAGAGTGAAGTCTGCTAAGAAGGGAGTGAGGGGGGAAGGTAGAGGTGTTTTAAGATCTGGGAAAGGAGACAGCTCATGAAGAAGTAACCGGGAACCCCATTATTTTTTTCCTAGTCCCTGCCCCGCCCTGTGCTGCGAGCAGGGAGGGAAGAAGGGAGTAAAATCATGGCTAAAGGGAAGTCTGCTTAGAATGGAGGGGTGGGGGGAAGGTGCTACCGAGAACCCCATTTTCCCCAGTCCCTGCCCTTCCTGTACTGCGAATGGGAGGGAAGAAGGGAGCAAATAAACCCTGACTAAAGTCTGCTAAGAAAGGAGTGGTGGGGTGAACGTGTGTTTAAGATCTGCTTGCATTTGTTTTAAGATTTGGTTGTGCTCCTGACTCTGGTTTTCTCTGTTCTTTTTAGTGTAGTGCAATAAATTAGAGTAGTTTCTTTCTTCATTCTGTGTTGAGTCTGTTTTGCCCGTCTTGTTGCTGGTAAAATGATCTCTACTTGTCCTTATCTGGACTCCTAAGCCTCTTGATATATATTTTCTCCCCTGTCCAATTAAGAAGGGGAGCAATAGACTGATTTTGGTGGGCATCTGGCCTCCAGCCAGGGCTAAACCATCACAGACAGTAAAAAGAATATAAAAAACCCCAAATCTTAAAAGGATTACCCTTCAGAAGTTTAGCCAGAGATTGAGTAGCAAGCTTATTTTTTAAGCATGTAGTGAAGGGCATTTTTTTAATTTTAGTTTTGACTAAGAGGTGGGGAAAAATGGCTGGATTAGAATATTTTACTTCTCTGCTGTTCAGGAAGTAAGGTTTCATATTTATGATTTGCAAGTAAATAGAATAATAATTTGTTTTTAATTAAAAGAACATTATATATGTTGTGTTTGGACATTTCTGACAGGCAGGAGGAATCCAGATTTTGCAGTACCACTCTTCCTTATTGAACACAGAATGCACCAGGACTCTTGCTAGCAGCTGATACTTTCATAGTCAGTGAAATTAATTTAGGTCTTACTGTCCAAACTGTCATGTAATATCTTAAACTCATAAAATTCTATTTCATTAATACTTCTGCTCTGTACTGTTGCAGCAGCTGTGAAACTATACTGCTTTAGTGTCTGATAATTTAATTTTGAATTAATACACCACAGAATAACAAATTCAGAATCTCTGTAGACAAGTGGATTAAGTAACCTGGCAAAGTGAAGGGAGAAAAACACAAGCAAAGCTTTGGAATGTGTAATTGTTAACAGCAGGACACGTTTGTATTTTAATGTCTCATTCTGCAGAGTCCCATTTGAGGACGGTAACAGTATATTGTATTTTTTCATTACAAACAGTGCTGAAATTCAAATCACTCAGAACTGTTGGTTTATCCTCTGTTTTTATTTTCTCTCTTCTTCAATTAATTGAAAATTTCTAAGCACATCCTGATTTCCTTGTGTTTGCTACTACAGTTTTGCCATTGATATAGACTGAGTTTATTGAATGTTATGCGGACTTCATTGTCAAGTTAAATTAAACAACTCTCTTTAGAAAACAACGATAAACCACAATCTGAGGTTAAAACACATGGAACCCTTGGTTACTCAAATGCCTCTGCTTTAGTAATTGTGTTCTTAGTTTAACATCTCTCTAGTGAATAAAGAGTAAGGGGATCCTCTAGAAGTAGCTACCTGTGTCAATGATAAAATCCTACACTTTATCAGACAGTATATCTCTCATTGACCTGGTGAGTGTCAGTTTTGTATGTAAATAGACTTCCTTAGAAAGAACTGATGGAAAATTCCAGAAAAAAAAAATCCAGAAGAAACAGAACCACGTTCAGTTTCAAAGTTCAAAAATATCTTTCCAGATTTCTCCTTACCTCAAATTTGCTGCATTGGAGCATTGGATTTCTGTATCGTGCTGGCAGAGTGTTTTAATGGTTTTGGCTCTAGCCAAAAAAGACTAGAAATGGCAAAGGCCATGGGGTTATCCTCAGTTGAACAAGATCACTCAAAGATCAATTTCTTTTATGTTCCTCAAATACGGCTGTAGCAGGTGTGTTTTTCTATGTTCATGCCATATGTCACAGCATTTAAAACATAAAACATAAATTATTTTAAACTATGAAAATACTTCACTGTTGGGCAGCAAACAGCATTTTCATTATGGCAGAATTTGAAGTGCAATGTAAAGAATTTAAACCTGGCAAGAGTTATGTTTTGAGGCCACGGTGACGTTGAATAAAGCCTGAGGACAAGGACTGTACAACGTTGTCAGTCCATGACACAATCTGTAGAACGCCTTTTTTCGTTTAGTATAGATGCAAAGGAAAGTGTATAAAAGCTACATATAGTAGTAGAAGCTACATATAGAATAGTAGTAGAAGATGTTTACAGGTAATAGAGAAAGACCATTCATCTCTCCTGTTCTAGTTTCTTGCTCTGCAAACAACCTCTTAGATCAGCTGAGAAGTCTCACTCAAGCTCAAAAATACCTTTAAACAATCCCACTTCTCCCCTCAGTGCTCCTCCCCTGTGGGACAAAAGGCAAGATGCTGATGGCATGAGATGAACATCAGTGTCTCCTCCTCCCTACACACCAGGATTGCCCACAACAGGAACTCAGCAGGGTGAGAATAGCCAATAAATTAAATTCTATGATGTTAATCACTAAATAACCCTGATATTGTATGTCATCACTACTATAATTGCTGCATGTTGTAAGAGTCACCCAGACTAATGAAGAATGAACTTTGATAAAACCAATCAAGGTGCAGAGCTGGCTTCATCAACAAGCACCCAGTAACTCCTTTGTAATCGGCATCATCAACCCGCAGACCACAAGCATGGACCACAACAGATACACCAGCTGCAACAATCCAACAGCACACACACTATCTCCCCTGTCCTGAACGATTGTTATGACAGAGCAAAAAAGTCATGGATTAAATGAATTCAGTGAACATTTCAGAGGCATGGCCCATAGACTAAGAGAATGGTATCTGCATGTCTATGTATAGGGATACTCCTATATATATATACACACATATATATCAAAGACAGGAAAAGTGGTCGTAATTAATTCGAAAGTGTAGGACCTGAGCATGACATAGATGGTATAGAATAAGGGGTGGTTAATTTCCTGTTCTTTGTCTAGGATACAGTTAATTTTCACAAGAAGCTGGGAAGGGACACAGCCAGGACAGCTGCTCCAAACTAGTCAAAGGGGTAGTTATTATATTGAAAGGGGTAGTTATTACATTGTGTTGCATATTAGCTACTTTGTATATTTTTGAATGAGTATTGTAATTTTCCTTTACTGTTCTAATAAGCTGCGCTTATCCCAAGACACAAGCTTTATCTTTTTCTTCCAATTCTCCTCCCCATCCCGTAATGGGGGGAAGAGTGAGCAAGTGGCTACATCGTGCTTAGCTGCCAGATAGGGCTAAATAATTAAAATAATAATAATGATAACAACATTGTTTATTTGTTATTCCTTTGTAAATCGTCTTTATCTCAACTCACACGTTTTCTTACATTCTCCTCCCCACCCCACTGGGTAGAGAAGGATAAGTGAGCAGCTACATGGTGCTTATGGACCAGATGGAGGTAAACCATGACACACCTTAGTCTAAAATATACCCATTTGTGTGTCTCTGGTCCATATGTTTCCCTTGATAGGTGTGATTCATCTGATGAAATTTTAGCCATTTTGATGAGTGGTAGTCAGGCTTCCTATCTGGTCAGGACTAGCATATCTAGAGAGTGTTTCAAAGTCTGCTATCCCAGTTGACTATTTTAAGAATTGTTTTCCTCCGATCAAGTGCTGAGGAAACCTAGGACAACTTATTTAGACTAAACAGCTCTTGTTGATTACTACAATTAGCTGAGATGAAACCTGTTGTGTCATGAACACTCACAGATCACTGAAAATTTTCAAAAACTTAATTCTGAAATAGCTACTATGAATTGAAAATTTGAACTGGGGGCTTAAGTTTGGAAAATTTGACAAAAGCTCAGAAAAGATATTTTTGATGGGAAGTAATAATGTGGACACAAAGACAGCAAGTGGTGCTGTCAGGTGTTATACTTGTAAAATCATTGCACATTACTTAATTTTGGAGAAACTTTGTAGTAATCTCTTGAACTGCAACTGTCTAGGGAGAAAGAAGATTGTCAAGTTAGAATCTACAATTTAAATAAAGGTATTACATCAAGTTTAATCATTTATGTTAGGCCTGCATTAATTTCTGCAGTTTGAATAGGGAAAATATTTGTAATGCAAATAAAATAAGTGTGATGACTAGTAATGTGACACTGGGAATTCTCTGAACTGCTGTTGAACTCTGTCGTGGCTCAGAAAAAGTGGACATTATACTTAGAGTACATGGTTGTGTCAGTAAAGTAATAAATATTAAATTTGTCCCTACAGGGAAGAAGAAGAGGTTTTATTAATATGAGCAAAGTACCTTGGGTTATTCAAGAGTTTTCTTACCAACTTTGAGAAGCAGAAATAAAATTAAAGTTGACATAGCAGTACTGGAACAAATTAAGGAAAGCCTTGCTGCTGAAGAAATTTCATAATACTGGCAAATTAGATTATTTCAGTAATTCAACAAATTCATAAGAACAGCTAAAGGACACCTCTTTAAAAGTATACTAACATGGCTAAAGATGAAGTACATAATGAAGAGGGAATATAAAAGAGTCTGCCAGAGCAAGTAAAGACAATGCAATCTTTCAAAGTTGGAAGTGTAACTTTAATTGCAACAAAACCTTGCTTTAACAAGAAATGTGTTGGTTTTCTTGGAGAAAAAAAAAAACCAAAACAAACAAAAGACCCCACCCAAAATCACACATACAACCCCCCCCCCCCAAACAAACAAACACCATGGTGAACTAATACAGCCTAAAGAAGAAAACTCACAAGACCTAGTTTCAGAACACTTCTTTCAGATGAAAATTTCTGATTTGCTACATTGGCACAAAGGAAATACTTCAGATTGTGAAATTATTCATATAATTAAGATTTTTTCTTCCATTTTATTAATCATTACCAGTATTACCTGTTTATTTATCACAAGTATTAATTGCACAATAAAGTATATAAACATTACAGTATGTGTTTTTTCAAGTCGTAGTCTAATAATTTAATGTAACATTAAAACACATGCCAAAACAAGGAAGATAAATGGATAAATTTATACACCAAGATCTTAAAGAAATTGTTCTAAATACCTAATGAAAGTCAGTATTCTCTTTTATTTTGAAATAAAAATAAAGCCTGAGATGCTGTGAATGTTAGCAAACAAAATCTTAACTGAATTTCAGATGTGAACACCTAGTGATACTTTTGTTGTTTTGTTGACCATGGAAAAATTACTGTCCTGGTTTTGCTAGGATAGAGTTAATTTCTTTTCTAGCAGTGGATGGAATGCAGTGTTTGGGAGTTAGGTTGAGAGTAGTGATGATAACACCCTGATGTTTCTAGTTGTTGCCAAGCAGTCAAGGACGTTTCAGTTGTTCATATCGCCCTGCTAAGGAGAAGGGAGGGATACAGCCAGGACAGGTGACCTGAACTGGCCAAAGAGGGTATTCCATGCCAATTACGTCATGCTCAGCATAAAGGGGGCTGATGGGGGGAGGAGCACTCAGCTCCAGAACGCATGGCTTTGGGGACGGGACGGTTTCAGAACAGCTCTGAGCTGTACGGTTCGGTGAGAAACTGCATTGTGTATCACCAGTTTAATATATTTTGCTATAAAGTCCTGTAACTATTATTATTGTATCTATATTTCTGCTATCCCAGTAAACTATCCTTATCCCAACCCACAAGGTTTTGGTTCCTGGGGTTTTCTTCTCCTTCCCTTTCCCCCTCTCTCAACTCCTGCCCCCCGACCTTTTAAAGGACAAGCAGCTGCGTGATCGGCTCTCAGACGGGGCAAAGCCACGACAATGACGTAATGTGTTTTTAGCTATGTAACTTCCTTATGTAAAAGGCAATTATATTACTGAATGAGTGTCCTTGATGCTTGTTAAATTGTGCACCACTAGCCTTGATTTGTGATCTTTAGTACTCATTTAATTGTACAGGTGAACACTCAGAATGAAATAGTTTGAGACTGCCTTCTATTCTTTACCCCTTACTGCCCTACTTTATTCTCTAGTTCCTGGAGTTGACTGGTTTGTAAGCTCTGTGCCTTCATTCTTTTTCTGTATTACCATATCTGTCAACTTCAGGTTTCTCCTATTCTTTTGCATGCATCCAAAGCTTATTTTCCATTGCATGCATGCTAGAAAACCAAACAGGAGCCAAGTCAAGGTCTGCCAAAATATATTTTTGTACCCTAATCAACATGGCAGACCATCAGAACTCACCAATGTCTCTGGAAGCTGGAGTAGATTGGCTTATATTAAATTAAACATTAATTGATAAGAACAGCTTTATTATTAAACAAATATGACAGCATAAATTCTACCTACAGTCTGAGTCAAATAATTTTAAAAATTTACTTCAGATTACTTACTGCCTTCATTTGAGAATATATTTCAATTCTCTAATGTTTGTGAAAAAAATCTCCCGTCAGTCTTAAGAGGCTCACTTTCTAAACATATTTAAAAGTAGAAAAGAATATACTTTCCATGACAAAAAGAAACAATATTATGGTAAAATGGTACACAGGTTTAACACAAACATACTAAGGTAACTTACCATACGCGGGACCATAACCCGAACTTAAGGTGTTCATTTGTTTATCTGTATTTATCTCTCACTACATATATGAATGCATAGTTACATGAGTTCCAGAGGTGAAAAATATTTCAGTAGTATATGAGAAGGGTTGCTAGTAGTTTTATAACTTAGCATTTATTGTCTGCCTGGAGAGAAGGACATACCAATCTTTTCGAGTTCTTCACAGCCACCTCAGTGGAAATTATTTCTACCTTTATAGTGTGTTATTTAGACTATTTTTTTTTTTTAAATTTACACCCATTGTTTTATGTCTTGAAAGGTTACATATTCTTTCCCAATACATTTTGTTCTATTTTTTGCTGTATATATCTTCAAACTAGCTCATGAATTTCAGTCGCTATTCTTGTGGCCAATGGTAACAGATATCTTCAAAGCATGTCTGTGGTCAGCTGCCTGTAATGGGTAAGAGAAACATCTTACTACTTGAGTTTGTGTTTAATGAACACCTCCAAGGAGATTGTCTGACGTGAAGACGCATGGCATCAACATTTGAAGAGAGATGTAGTCCTCTTGGGTATTAAGCATATATATTTTTATTTTATATATTGACAGATATAGGCCATTGCAGAGGACAACACAATACTTTATCCATAACTTAGATTTCTATATGTTTGGTATTTAAACAAAAAGTAGACTAGTAGGAATGCTGATTTGTCTGTATTTGGCTTGATTACAAAACTATGAAGAGGGAGTCCTCCATCAGAACAAAGTTGTAGTCTGTCAGAGTCCAAACAGCACAGCTTTTTTGCTGTGGATCTTAGTTACACCATTGCAGAAGAAATTTTTGTAGATCTTTATAAAAGTAAGTATTGTGGGATTGTACTCCAGGTGATTCATGTAGAATAGTAGTGCTTTTAATGACAGCAAGAATAAACAAGTACTCAGTGGAAAAGAAAACCAAACACAAACCCAACAAACGACCAAACACCAAAATCCACAACAGTTTCTGTTTTGTTCAGAGATAGATGTTTATAAAATGACTTCTTCCTTTCTCTCAAGGTCCCTAAGAATCTGAATATATGCTTGAGAGGGACTTTGAAGGACACTTCACTCTTCTATAAGAAGGAAAGTAGAATCATGGTGCATTGGCGTGCACCATGGATGCAGCCAAACAAACTCCCAGTCCTCCAAAAAATACCAACCAAACCCCACCTTCCCTAACTGTATTTTTCTACATGATATGCCTCATCATGTGGACATAAAATGTATGGTGCATTTCATAGAATACTCCCAGTTAAGTAATCCACATTTAAATGACCTACCATTTCACTGTCCCAGGTATTATACCAAAAACCCAAAAGTAAACAAAAAAAACCCAACCCAACAATCCAACAATTTTTTTAAAAAATGCCAAAATTGTGTAAAATGCATTGGTAAAAGTCTATGAGCAGATTTATTTATTTGTTTGTTTGTTTGTTAGAATAGTACTGTTTTCTTCCAGGTTCACCCTCTCTGTGATTCTGAACTGACCTATTTTCTCTAAGTTGTGAGACCTTTATGACATCTCATGGCTCAAAGTATCACTTACAAAAAGCAGTGTTCATCCCTTGGGTGGATTGATTTTTGGCCTTGGCAGTAAATCTGAAAAAGATTGATTTCAGGACTCTTTTTAGACATTGGGGTTTACAGGCATGATAATTCAAAAGGTCAAAGGTATTTGACCAGGTCTTCGTCTAATATGTTTTCATTGTAAACCACAATTCTCTATTTTTGTCTTTGTCAAAAGCTTTGAAATTCTTTTTTTATTCTCAAAGTAAATGTCATTGATAGAAATTAAGTAGAATAATATTTTTTCCTTTCTATATATGCTCATTATAAATGTCTGCAATACACTTGACAGTTGAAGGATGATATATTGATTTCTTCTCTAATTTCAACTGTAAAACTGCAAGGCAGCTGGCTGGCTAAGCATTTGCAGATTCAAGATGGGTTGCCTCTATGAAAGAAATGGATTTTCTTTTTCTCTCTGATGGGACTATTGTTCAGAGTTAATAACATGCTACAGAGGCATTTAAATTTTTTCAACACTAGTTTACATCCCTGTTTAAATTAAAATAAACTTAATTAAGACAAAACCCCATTGTTTTTTACTTAGGCATGGATACTACTCACAAAACTGTGTATTTATTATCTTTATTTTCCTGAGGGTAAGAAAACTTTATGAAAGTGTGCATTACAAGAATGTCCTTGAAATAATTATTGGGCTTTACAGAAGGAGTGTGCAACTAATTTTAATTGCTAATTTCATCAGAGTGGTTGTAGAACAGAGCATTTGGACTCTGATTTGGTTTCTAAAACTTTTTTTAATATGAATTTTGTCTTGAATTAGGTTTCATTACACCTAAATTTAGCTCTAAAAATTTACATATCTAATACTGACTCCCTTTCTAGTACAAGGAGAGAGATCTGTATTATGGTCAGTAACTCATATAGTCTTGGGCATAGGGAAACAAGCTAAATAGATTACATAAGTCTGCTGTAGTAAACATGGTTGTTATCAGTGTTGTGACCTACTTTTGATGGATCCTAACACAAAGGAATGAAATAGTGCCCTTCATTCTTTAGATCTCCAAATAACGTGTAAATAGGCAATAACTCGATAACCGTTTCTGATAACTGGTATTTCCTATCATAAAAATAATTCTTTTGCAAAAACATGTCTCTATAACTTAAAAGGCACTGTCAAGGGGAATCAAGAGATGATCATAGGTGTCACAGAAATCATTTAAAAAATATGATACTGATTACTAGTCTGTTTTTTATTGGAGAGACTAAAGGATGTAAGTGAACATCTTTATTAAAGATGTCATATGCATTTATAAGCTTAGCACTACTTGCTTCCACTTAGACTATTATCAGATATTGAACCAACATTTATTTCCTGCTTGTGGTCATGCACATGCATATATTTTGTTGAAAACAGGTTGGCATAAGTCAGTATTTCTTACACCTTTACATTTATTTGCCATTATGATGTAATCATCCCCATTTCACACAATCTCACTCTAAGAATAACAGAGAATATATTGTCTATATTCCAAAGAAGGCATCAAGTCTTGATGAATCATGAAAATCTGTTGTATCTACATTATCACTATGACTGCAAAGGCCTTTCTGTGAGCTGTATTTCAGTTTTCAATAATCCCCAAATTTGCGTCTGTGTTCTGTGTCAGATTTTGAAAGTAGTACTGTCACAGTGAAAGAAAAGAAGAAATCTATCAACTACTGTTACTTAAAAAAACCCACAAATTTTTATCTGATTAAGACTTCTGTCCTGCAAACTATATTCACTGTATTAAATTCTGTTTCCCCTCAAAGCACTCCAGGTCTCATATCCTCCTTAGATGAGCTTTTCATCTGTGGCATACCCATCATGTTACAATTCTCAGGTTTAAGTTTTTTTCAGTGTGAATGTCTTCTAATCCACCTGGTCAGAATTGTCCCATGTGGCACTTTTCCTCTCCAGTGGCCTTGTAGCTGAGAACCAGAAGGCAGATGTGTTTTCATTAGCCTGAAAAACTCCATAGTATCTTTTTTTATTCTGATGTGTTACAGAATCATAGAATCACAGAATAACAAGGTTGGAAAAGACCTTTAAGATCATCAAGTCCAACCATTCACATACTAAAATAAACCATATCCCTAAGTACCTCATCTACCCTTTTTTTGAACACATCCAGGGAAGGTGACTCAACCCCCTCCCTGGGCAGCCTGTTCCAGGCCTTGATAATTCTTTCAGTAAAAATTTTTTTCCTAACATCCAATCTAAACCTGCCCTGGCACAGCTTCATGCCATTCCCCCTTGTCCTATCACCTGTCACCTGGCTGAAAAGACCATCACCTACCTCTCTATAACCTCCCTTCAGGTCGTTGTAGGCGGTGATAAGGTCTCCCCTCATCCTCCTCTTCTCTAGGCTAAACAGCCCCAGCTCCCTCAGCCACTCCTCATAGGATTTGCCCTCCAGCCCCTTCACCAGCCTGGCTGCCCTTCTCTGGACTCGCTCCAGGACCTCCATGTCCTTCTTGTGGTGAGGAGCCCAGAACTGGACACAGTACTCAAGGTGTGGCCTCACCAATGCCGAGTACAGGGGCACAATCACCTCCCTAGACCTACTGGCCACACTGGTTTTGATACAAGCCAAGATGCCATTGGCCTTCTTGGCTGCCTGAGCACGCTGCTGACTCATATTCAGTCTGCAGTCAACCAACACTCCCAGGTCCTTCTCTACCTGACAGCTCTCCAGCCAGTCTCCCCCAAGCCTGTAGCGCTGCATGGGGTTGTGATGTCCCATGTGCAGCACTCTACACTTGGCCTTGTTAAACTTCATCCCATTGGACTCAGCCCATCAGTCCAGTCTGTTCAGATCCCTCTGAAGAGCCTCCCTACTCTCAGGCAGATCAACACTTCCTCCTAGTTTGGTGTCATCTGCAAACTTAGTGAGGGAGCATTCAATCCCTTCGTCGAGATCATTGATAAAGATGTTGAACAAGACTGGACCCAGGACTGAGCCCTGGGGGACGCCACTCGTGACTGGCCTCCAGCTGGATTTTGTTCCATTCACCACCACCCTTTGGGCTCGGCCATCCAGCCAGTTTTTAACCCAGCTGAGGGTCCACCTGTCCAGGCCAGTGGCAGCCAGTTTCTCAGTCAGAATGCTGTGAGAAACTGTGTCAAAGGCTTTACCAAAGTCCAGGTAGATCACATCCACAGCCTTCCCCTCGTCCATTAAGTGGGTCACCTTGTCACAGAAGGTGATCAGGTTAGTTTGACAGGATCTACCTTTTGTAAACCCATGTTGACTAGGCCTGATCCCCTGGCCATCGTGCATGTGCTGCATGATAGCTCCCAAGATGACCCTCTCCATGATCTTCCCTGGGACTGAGGTCAGACTGACAGGCCTGTAGTTCCCTGGATCCTCCTTCCGACCCTTCTTGTATATGGGTGTAACATCTGCCAGCCTCCAGTCGACTGGAACTTCCCCAGTCTGCCAGGATTGCTGATAGATGATGGAAAGGGGTTTGGCAAGCACATCTGACAGCTCCCTCAGTACCCTGGGGTGAATCCCATCTGGCCCCATTGACTTGTGGGTATCTAACTGGCCAAGTAGGTTGCTAATCATTTCCTCCTGAACCATGGGAACTTTGTTATTCTTCCCCTCCCTGTCAGCCAGTTCCAGAGGATGAGTACTCAGGGAATATCCTTCTTTACTGTTAAAGACTGAGGCAAAGAAGGAATTAAGGACCTCAGCCTTGTCCTCATCTCTTGTCACTAATGTGCCATCAGCATCCAGTAAGGGCTGGAGATTCTCCTTGACCCTCCTTTTACTATTAATATACCTATAGCAGGACTTTTTATTATCTTTTACAGAACTGGCTAGCCTGAGTTCCAGATCAGCTTTAGCCCTTCTGACTTTCTCCCTACATGATCTTACTAAATTCCTATAATCCTCACAAGACACTTGCCCCTTCTTCCAAAGCTCATATTTTTCCTTCTTTTCCTGTATATCAGCCTTGTATATCCTGTATATCAGCCTTGTGTTGGATCTGGCTGAGGTGGAGTTAATCTCTGGCTGAGGGGAGTGATAGAGCAGTTTGGTGGACAGTTGGTATGCAGCCAAGGTCAACGCACCACATGCATGTTCAAATCAAATTAGAGTTTTTTGGTTTGGTCCATGCCAACCACTGGACTCAGTTTTAACATTCTGCTCAATATCTCCAATTTACTTTTCTAAGTGAAGACAATGCATACAGGCAAGTTACAAGCTGAAAATGGAGCCCAAATGTTAACCTAAATTATTTGCAGATCACTCTCCTGATGTTACCATGTATCTTTGCATCCGTGTGTTTTGATTTCCTCTTCCTCTCTTTTCATATGGATATTTACAGATGATTCTTAAAGGAACTTCAAAATACTTCATAAAGTAAAACTTGAATTAGAGAGGAAAATAATGCTGGATTGATCACAAAAAAAAGGCATTGAATTTGAGCCAGAGAATTTAAAATCCTTCATTTAGATACTGCAGTTTTATCATAGAAAGAAAAGGCAATGGTAAGTCACTTTCAACACCGAAATTGGTGGTCTTAAAGTAGACCTCTTACACTCTTGACAACATGCAATAAAATACATCAAACAGTACTATAACCACGCAGTAACAGATCATTTTTAAAGCCTTGCAAAACAACCAAAAATAAAAACAGACTTTGAAAACCTCTTCCTTTTGAAAGTTACCTTTTTTCAGTCGTAAGTTATATGTAACAGCTTCTGAGTGTAAGCCTGATATCACAGACTTCTCAAAAGCAATGTGACTGCAGCAAAAATTGATGTGATTTATTTTTAGTTTATATTCATTTACCTTCATTGTTCTGATTCTCACCTGGTATTCCTGCTTTCTCCATACTTCTGACTCTACCAGAGAGCTTAATTTAAATTGTCCTGCAACTTTGAGCAATTTCATACTATTGTGCTAGAAAACGTTACACCATGAAGAATATTATGGGTAGCTACCAAATTCTGCAGACCCCAGACCTGGAAATTCCTCCTGTCTGGGTTCTGGAGAGTGCTGGGTATATTCTTTGTCCTGGCTGATGTTCCTGTTTGCCCATTCAGCCAGTAACAATGCTGAGTAGGTATCCCAGACAGAGGAACATACAAGCACACAAAATTTACACGTGCAGACAGCCAGTTCATACTCCTTTTTTCCAAGTGTTCACGCTTGGGTTTTCCTAATGAAAAAACACGTCCCCACCTCCACCAGTCTACCCCCAACATTAAAAATCCTGAAAGGAATAGTAGTATTATAGTGAGTTCGTAATAAAAAAGGATTAGGAATAATTAATCAGCTTTGCTAGCTCTCCATGGGGATGGAAAGGGTTAACAAAAAGGTTAAAGGAAGAGTTACCCTCCATGGCTCAATGTCCAAGTGGAAACCACTACAAAGTGCTGCCCCTCAAAGGTTCATCCTGCCACTGATCCTATTTAATATTTGCACCTGTGACATGCAGAGTGGGATCGAGTGCACCCTCAGCAAGTTGTGGGTGACAATGAGCTGTGTGGTGCACTTGACACGCTGGAGGGAAGGGATGCCGTCCAGAGGAACCTTGATATGTGTTGTGGTTTTGTGCGGTAGGGGTTTGGTGGTGGGGGAGGGAGGGTTGCATGTGTGGCTTCTGCAAGGAGCAGTGAGGAGCTTTCCCCAGGCCTGACAGAGCAAACACCAGCCGGATCAAGGCCGGAGTTGTTGCTGGTCAAGGCTGAGCCCATCAACAGTCCTAACATCTGATCTGACCCTGCCCTGGTGCAGCTTCTTGTCATTTCCCCTTGTCCTATCTCCTGACACCTGGAGTTGTTGCTGACCAAGGCCAAGCCCATCAGTGATGGTCACAGCGCCTCTAGGAAACACATTTAGGAGAAAATCCCACAAGCAGCTGTTTGTTGCCCCCAAAGAAGGGCGTGAGAATATGTCAGAAACTCTGCAAGCACCAAGGCCAGGGAAGGGGGGAGGAGGTGCCCCCGGTGCCGGAGAGAAAGATGCCCCTGCAGCCCTTGGAGAAACCCATGGTGGAGAGGGTGTCCCCCCACAGCCTGTGGAAAAGGCCCAGACCCCACCTGCAGCCCGTAGAGAGGCCCCACGCTGGAGCAGGTGGGGACATACAGGAGATGCCGTGACCCACGTTGGAGCAAGCCTCTGCCAGCACTTGCAGCCCATGGAGAGAGAACAGAGACACAGAGATGAGTGAGGCAGAGAGATCTGTGATGGAGTAGGTTTGCTGGGGGGGCTTATGACCCCATGGGGGACCAGGCTGGAGTAGTCTGGGCCAGAGTGATGTTGGTTAGGCACTGTTGTGCATGACCAGGTTTTGGTGGTGGTGGTGGTGGTACTGCAGGGCTGGATTCTGCAAGACGCTGCTAGAAGCTTCCCCCAGGTCTAACATAGCCAACACCAGCCAGCTCAAGGACAGACCTGCTGGTGGCCAAGGCCGAGCCAATCAGTGACAGTGGTAGTGCCTCTATGATAACATATTTAAAAAGAAAACCTGTAAGCAGCTCCTTTTTACCACCAGAGAAAGGAGTGAGAACATGTGAGAAGCTCTGCAGACCCCAAGGTCAGTGCAGAAGGAGGGCAGGAGGTGCTCCATGTGCCAGAGGAGAGATCCCTCTGCAGCCTGTGGAGAAGACAGTGGTGAAGCAAGTTGTCCCCCAGCAGCCTATGGAGGATGATGAGAAGCAAAGTTCCCCCCCATAGGACATGGAGGACCCCATGCTGGAGTGGGTGGAGACATATGGAAGTCCCTGTGACCCAGTGGGAAGCCCATGTTGGAGCAAGCTCCTGGTAGCACCTGCAGCCCATGGAGAGGGAGGCCCACACTGTAGTGGGATTGCTGTGGGGACATGTGACCTGTGGGTGATGAGGCTGAAGCAGTCTTGGCCCGAGAGACTGCACCCCATGGAAGGGACCCACACCAGGGCAGTTTAATTGAAACAGAATGCCAAGGCAGTTTCCTGAGAGGGATGTTTCTGCTTTAGAGCTCATTTTTACCAGTTTGTAAATGAATAGTGACAAATGGATCTTATTTGAGCAACGGATGTGATTTGGCGGGTGCTCTTGCACCTCTTTGGTGTCATTTTCTGGTGCCCCCTGCACTCCCTGCCCATCCCGTGCAGACACAGAAAGGTTCTGAATATGGCTTTTAATGGAAAACTATAACAAAAGAGTTATCAAAGGTACTAACTACATCATCAACACCCTTCTTCCCTCCCTCCATACTTAAATTTTGGTCACTTTAATTGAAAAAAAGAGCAGTAACCAACGAAATAAATAAACAAAAAATTAGCACAAGAATCTGCGTATTTTAAGATGTCTTTCCCAATTTTCACGACACATTGCTAAGTTTCAAACAAAATGCACTCCTACATCCTGTTTAAGCATCCAGGTGTCTGAAAAGTTTCATACTTTTAATGATGTAAGAGAAGGAATTTTCCTACTCAGAAGCAGGTATCGCTATGAAAGAAGCAAGATATCTCTACTATTACCTTCCTGTTACATGACCCAGAATATACTTGTTGCACTGTGTTGCGAAGGGGGGTACTATAAAAACCTTTTCCAATGATATATATATTTCTTTTCTTACCATTCATACATTTTATTATATATATAAATTATAA
Source organism: Porphyrio hochstetteri (assembly GCA_020800305.1). Taxonomy (NCBI): domain Eukaryota; kingdom Metazoa; phylum Chordata; class Aves; order Gruiformes; family Rallidae; genus Porphyrio; species Porphyrio hochstetteri. Next base: position 111,894,647 of record CM036907.1, read on the forward strand.
AGTGAAAAGGAATAGTGTTGTCATCCAAACTGGCTTCATTTATGCAAGAGAAAGTCCATGTGTTGATTCTCAGATGAGGTGTATTATACCTTTTTGTAAAAAAGGCACAGAATTTAATAGTGATAACTACAACAGGAATAATCACAGAATTTTATTTTTTTTTTCCATTCAATCCTTTCATTCCTTTTCCTGATAGACAGGAAAGCTCACACCGCTGCAAGCACAAAGCAGCTAAGTGAAAAGAGAAATTATAATATATAATCCATCCTCTGGTAGTCTACACCCAACTGCAAGTTTCCCATTTGGAAACTGGGCTACTCTGTGAAAAGTGCACTTTTAAGCATCCTGTCAGAGTTCATCTACAAATTGGGGGTTGGTCTCAATGATTTCTTTGAAGTCTCTTCCAACCCCTACAATTCTGTGAAACCTAGTAACAGAAGTAGTTAGGGCTGCACAGATGTCATCAACTAGAACTTGTTTTTGGAGGTAAAACTTAGGAAATAATTCTGCCAATGGATGCTATAAGACAAAAATCAAATCTAGCACACAAAGTCTGTTAGCACAGCAGGGCTAAAATAGTTTTAATTTTTTTTTTTTCTTGTCACTAAGCAGATAAGTGTTGAAGAGTAGATTTATTGATTAAAAAGATGACAGTAACCTTCCAGATTATAATGTCACTCCAACATTGATTTCCCAAGGAGATTCTGAAGAAACCTAAACCTCCAGGTAAAGTATTTAAGATATGAAAAGGATTTTAAAAAATAATTCATTTTAATCACTATTTAGTCATCTGGTAAGATCAGATATTCAAAATAAATATTTTTTTTTAAAAATCCCCTTCTAGCTATATTGTTATCTCTGACAATATTCTCTCAGATATTTTGTTTCTGCTTTATATTTTACAGAACAATATTTTTGGCTTTATCAGTATAATTTTAAGAGTTATAAATTGTGCATTTTTCTGGCTGTTATCACATTATCTACCTATCAGAATGACCAAAGTATTTAGGAGGCCACTATGATTTTTTTAAATATTTTTTTCCCCCCATCCATTTTATTGATTATCCCAAGTTCAGTAGCTTTACAGGAGGAAGCATAGTGTGGATCTGGATACTTAGCAACACAAAACAGTTCAAACTGAGGTACCTACCAATTCAGAACAAAAAATGTAAGCCTTTAATACTGTCATTAAACCTAAGTCTATACCTTCCAGTATTCTTCTGTGTTTTGAATGGCTCACCAGAAGAGTCTAAAATACTCATCTATGTGGAATTAAAGCCATATTGTAAACAGATTTCAGATAGTTTGAGCTGGAAATATTTCTAAGGCTTCCAGAAAGAGAAAATTACATCTTCTCTTACAAACTATTTTACTAACCTATTTTCACTTATTTTCTTAATTAATATTAAAGAGGTATGTAAATTTTTAGGACCTTTACTTTTTTTTCTTGCAGATTTTCTTCTCCCAAAGATGAGTGTTCTCCCCTTCACCTTGTCTTATACATGAACCTGATCAGACCTAGAAAAAAATATTTATACCCAAGCTTTTAATTTACATTTAAATTAAATCATTAAAACATGGACAAACTCATTATTAGCTTTGAAAGCAAGAAAGGAACATTTTTTAGGGTCTAAAAAACTAAATATTAAAATTATAAAACAGAACTTTAAAGCATGAGAACATTATTTCACAGGAACCATTTCAGTTCAGTAGTTATAGAAAAGGACAGAGACTCAGCTGAGATAAAACAAACAAAAATTTCATGATTAGGTGAGCCTGCTAGAAGAAATGTTTCTCTATTTTATTAGTGAGGACAGAAAGATTATAATAATTTTATTCAAAATGTGGAGAGATAACATTAAAGGTTCTGAGATAGCCTTTCCTCAGAAAGTTTAATTTCTGCCATCCTTAATGACATTTTGAAAATATAGAAGTTCTTTAATGTTTTACCTGTAAATCCATGATGAGTAGGAGGAATGTGATATTTTTACTATTAGCCAACTGATGAAGCAGAGATTTATGAGCCAGAGAGATCTACAGGGTTTTTAATATTAGAATTTAATCTGTTTTACAGAAAGAAGGAGGAAAAAAAACCAACCAGTCTCCATTGGCAAGATTTTGGGAATATTTTCAGATGTGTAAGTTGTATTTGAGACTGGGAATTATCTTTATATACTTTAGACTATATATTGCATTTTAAATATGGGTAAAATTACCTTATTTTATCTCTATGTTCAAGTAGAGTCCACAGGCACACTGGTAAAATTCTTGTTCCCTGGTACCTAACCAAATTTGAGAGTCCTTCCTTAATTTAAATAGAATACCCTTGTACAAAGATACAGCAGTTCTTTCATATATCAGTTTTCAAATCTATCCTTTAATGGATCATAGCAATGCCTGCCTGATAAAGCAGATGATTAATTTTTTTGTAAAAGCGAGGGTGTCACACTGACTATTAATGGAAATGAGAGGAGAAGAAGAGCTTCTAAAGAAATGGCAAAGGCTCCAAGCTTGGAGAAAGAAATCCAGGTTGTGACCATAAACTTAGGAGATTGCTTTAGATTCAAGAAGGTTTGTTTGAATTAGGGAAATCAAGCTCAAATATACACAGAAGTTTCCTTCAACTGCTGTGTGCTCCTTAAGATTTATGAATCCATCTGTGCATAGAACTGGTGCTTTGAGGAGTCCACTTAAGCAACTGATGACCTGTAAAAAGCCTTGAGATTTCAGAGTAGGCAAGACATGAGGACACTTTTTGGTTTTTTTTTTTTTTTTGTGTGTGAACACTGTTACTCTAAAGCACGTATGGCTTGGAGGCTGATGCGCTGCCACCAACTCCTGTGACATAAACTTTGTAATTGTACATCCTATTACCACAGAATTCATGAAAAATACCTAAGTAAATGCTAAATACATCCCTACACCACAGACTGGCTCAGCTAGGGTCAGCAACAGGTCCATCTTGTAGCTGGCTGGAGCTGACTTTGTTCAACATGGAGACAGCTTTTTCCATCTTCTCACAGAAGCCACCACTGCAGCCTCCCACTGCACAAACCTTTCCACATAAAGCCGATAGAGATATTGTCATGGACTCATAGAATCATAGAATGGTTAGGGTTGGAAGGGACCTTAAAGACCATCAAGTTCCAAACCCCTGCCATGGACAGGGGGACCTCTCACTAGACCAGTCTGCTCAAGGCCTCATCCAACCTGACCTTGAACACTGCCACCACCTCTCTGGGCAACCTGTTCCATTGCCTCACCACCCGCATAGTGAAGAATTTCTTCCTAATATCCAATATAAATCTACCCCCTTCCAATTTAAAACCATTCCCCCTCATCCTATCACTACATGTCCTTCTAAAAAGTCCCTTCCCATCTTCCTTGTAGGCCCCTTCAGGTGCTGGAAGGCCATTATAAGATCTCCCCCGAGCCTTCTCTTCTTGAGGCTGAACAACCCCAATTCTCTCAGCCTGTCTTAGTAGGAGAGGTGCTCCAGCCCTCCAATCATCTTCATGGCCCTCCTCTGGACTCATTCCAACAGTTCCATGTCCTTCTTATGTTGGGGACTCCAGAAATGGACACAGTACTTCATGTGGGGTCTCATGAGAGCAGAGTAGAAGGGCAGAATCACCTCCCCCCAACCTGCTGGCCATGCTCCTTTTGATGCAGCCCAGGATACAATTGGACTTCTGTGCTGTGGGCATGCATTGTCAGCTCACGTCAAGCTTCTCATCCACCATCACCCCCAAGTCCTTCACTGAAGGGCTGCTCTCAATCACTTCATCTCCCATCCTGTATTGATGATGCGGATTGCCCCAAACCAGATGGACCTTGCACTTGTCTTTGTTGAACCTCATGAGGTTCACATGGGCCCACTTCTCCAGCTTGTCCAGGTCGCTCTTGATGACATCCTGTCCTTTTGGCCTATCAACTGAACCACTCAGCTTGGTGTCATCCGCAAAATTTAAAGTCGATGTCATTGATGCAAACATTAATTGTGGATGACATATTAAACTTGCAGTTAATAATCATAGAATCGTAGAATGGTTCTAGTTGGTAAAGACCTTCAAGATCAAGTCCAACCATCTATCCAGCCCTACTAGGTCCAACACTAGACCATGTCACCAAGTACAACATCTACTCTTCTTTTAAACACCTCCAGGGATGGTGACTCAACCACCTCTTGGGTAGCCTGTTCCAATATCTAACAACTGTTTCAGTAAAGAAATTGTTCCTAATATCCAACCTAAACTTCTCCTGACCATTTCCCCTTGTCCTGTTTCACCTGCTTAAAATTCATGCTAACATTTATGCTTCCCTATATTCCTTATTATCCTGAAGTATCTAGTTTGATAGTGGAACTAATTTATGAAACTCGCTTCTCTGATCTTTTTGCTTTTTCCTATTTCAACCTTTTCTCATATAGAGCATCTTAAATGGTGATTTAAATTATGTTAGACAAAGAGTACTACTATTCATTACTATCTACACAGAGCCTAAATTTATAAAAGAACTGGAACTGTACCCTAGCAAGCATTTATATTTGGTTGAATTAGTGATGGAGGAGGCTTATTTGGGTATGCACAAAGCATATCACTTTAGTATCTTCTGTAATAAATGATTTTGACTGATAGTATGTGTATGAATAAAATTAGCAGCTGATCTTTCAAGAATAAAAGATCAAGATGACAAGAGAAAAGGAACATTAAAAGAACAAGTTGCCAATCAAACAACATCAAGAACATTAAAAGAGCAGTAAAAATTCAAATCTCAATGTACATTCATATGATTGCTGCAGAAATGCCTCAGGAAAGCACATGTTCTTCACTGTTCTGGCTAAACTATGATCAGTACCCAGAATAGTGACGCTAAAACTAATTTTTTTTTTTTTCCAAGCTTTGCTTAGCCATACTCTTAAACATAGAACAGTGCAATCTTTTACAAGATAGAGACCCATTACTGTCTTTCATTAGAAATGTGTTCTAGTTTGGCCAACTTCAAACTAATGGTTTTCCTGATATTGATGTTCCACATACACAAACATGTACATTTACAGAAATCTACTACACTAAAATAAAAGGTTGCATAGACCACCTCAACCTTCTCAGTATGAAGACTGCTTGTGCTTATTCCTCTGGTGTGGAATTTCTGTGACTGCAACTAAAACTTCATCAACATATTTCAAGACTAATGTACATGTATTTTACAGCTTTTAAACACTTTTGGTACTGATTGGCATTCCTATATTGTATGGCAGTATATAAAGAAAAGTTTTCCTCTTTTCCTCTTCTTTCTGTGAATTATGATATATTGTTTATCACCAACTGTTATATTTTTTCACACGATTGCCAGGCCTACTTGGAAACAAATCTTTTTAATCTTCTTTCTTCTTTTTTTTTCTTTTCCCCTAAAATATTCATTTTGAGGCAAGCATAAAGAATATCAACCTAGAGAGTTAAATTATTGGAAAAGCTATAAGCAACTGACAATGGAACCTTTTATTGCTAAATACCAAGTAGGCCTCATAGCAGAATGTGATAAACATGAATCCTTCAGGATACACAAAGCAAGGCTGAGAGACAGATTGACAAGAATGAGTTTGATAAAGAGTAAGTAATAAAACTGATAAAGAGTGAGTCAAGCAAAAAAAAAAAAATTTATACCATCCTCATAACTACCTAAGTATCAAAAACTGGAAATAGAAATAAGGAATTTTTAGCATAATGCTTTAAGAAAAAATCCTCTACAAAACGTAATCCTCTACAAAAAGACCTGAAATAAAATAACTATAATGCAAAGCTATTATACATATACATGTGATAAAAGATTATACGGATTCAAGACAATATGTGGGTTTAAATACGTAACAGAATTTTAGTATTAGTTTAAAGAAAGTATGGAGAGATTATATAAAAATGCAACTTACACAAAATAATTTCAGTACTAACTAGGCTGTCTCAGAAATTAATGAGATTTTTAATTGACTTCAAAAAAGAAAAAGCTGGGTTAAATTCTCAGTGGAAAGTTTAAATATGATCACTACTTTTACTGCAAAGTTATAAAACAGCATCCTGACTGGGCCTGATCCCCTGGCTGTCCTGCACATACTGTGTGAGCACACTCAAGATGAACTGTTCCATAATCTTCCCTGCTACCAAGGTCAGACTGAAAGTCCTGTAGTTCCTCCTTCTGCCCCTTGTTGTAAAAGGGAGTCATATTGGCAAGCCTCCAGTCACCTGGGACTTCCCCTATTAACTGGGACTGGTGATAAATGGAGAGTGGCTTGACAATGTCATCCCCCAGCTGTCTCAGTACTCTTGGGTGGATCCCATCTGGCTCCATAGACTTGTGAGTACCCAGGTGGTGTAGCAAGTTGTTCACTGCTTCCCTTTGGATTATGGGGGTTTATTCTGCTCCCTGTCTTCCAGCTCAGGGGCCTGAATACCTTGAGCATAACTGGTCTGACTATTAAAGACTGAGGCATAGAAGATACTCAGTACCTCAGCCTTTTCCTCATCCTTGGTGGCAATGTTCCCCCCACATTCAATGCTCTCTTTTTGTTGTTATTATATTTATAAAAGCATTTTTGTATCCCTTACAGCACTGAGCAGATTGAGTTCTAGATGGGATTTTGCCTTTCTAATTTTCTCTCTGCATAACCTAATGAGACCCCTGTAGTCTTCTTGAGTTACCTACTCCTTCCTCCAAAAGTGGTAGACACCTTTTTTCTTCCTGAGTCACAGCAAAAACTCCTATTTCAGCCAGAACACTTCATCTTACTGTCCGTAGGGACACCCTGCCTCTAGGACTTCTTTCCTGAAGAATTTCCAGCCTTACTGGACCACTTTGCCCTTCAGGATTGTCTCTCAAGGACTCTCTCAACCAGAGTCATGAACAGGCCAAAGTCTGCCCTCCAGAAGTCCACAATAGTGTTTTTGCTGTCACCCACTCCCCATCCATACTTAACAAAGAATCAAGAACTTTGTCATTTCATGGTTGCTAACCCCAAGACATCCTCTGACCACCTCATTGGCCAGTCAAGTTCTTGCTGCTCCCTTTAAATGAAGATCATTTAAACACTTTTTTTTTTTAATCCATTGTTTTTTACATAGACAGTATACCTTGCCAGTATCATACTTAGAATATAGAATGCTTCGAAATATCTGTATAACAATTTCCTTATAAATTTGCATTTGAATGGAGATCACTTCATCTCAAGGGGACAGGAAGATAAAACCTTAAGAAGGCCTCAGGAAGGTTCAACTTCCTCTGAAGATGAGCAATTAAAATTAAAATGTCTCTGGATTACAATTTTATAGTTTCAAAGTATGTCTTCTTTTAATCTGAAACCGTGAATGCTTAATGTTTCAATCAGACCATTGGTTCTTAGATTGTGTACCCAAAAATGACACTAAAATGCACAAAAATCTCAATCAGCTAAAGAAGAAATAAAGGAAGCTTTGCTTCTTCACACTGCTCCCAATGCCTACTTGCTAGGCATGTTTAATTTAACTTGTGCCTTTTAGGTCTAATTAATGAAATTTTGGGCTGCCAAAATTTCTACCTCAGTGAAATACATGGAGCAAATCATTGGTAAAGCACTTTAAGCGCTATCCTGTGTTTATCCATTGGTGGAAAAATATAAACCTAAAATCTTTAGCAGTTCCACAGCTGGTTGCATCACACAACACTAAACATTTTTAAAGTCAAATAGGATCAACCATAAGCACCACAAGACTCGGGGAATATTTAATGCGGTATCTCAATCCATTTAATAAAAGCAAATTTGCCTTTTAGTAAAAGCAAAACTGCCTTCCATTTAAATGTTCATGATACTGTACAGTCCCTCAATTCCAGCTTCTGTATTTTTCACTTTCTTATACTTTAGTCTTGCATTTCAGCAGTCTTCAATCCTCTTCTTAAGCACCATTCCCCAGGCCTGGAATCCCAGATCTCAAGCATGGAAGCAAGCACACCACAGAGTAGGAGCTCCAACTTCACACAGGAGGAAGTTCCTACACAGGAAACTCAACTTTCTAGAGCTGTCCATGTGCAAGGGCTTACTCTACAGCTAAATCTAGGTTTACCTACCCTTTCAGTGAAGAAAAATCAAAGCTTCAGATGTGTCCAGGCTTGTGGTAACTAGATGAAGAGGAGGAATAAGCATACTAAGATTCCAGGGTATGTATTTGTTATGTGGATTGTGCTAGTTCTATCTAAAAAAGTTTCTATAGAAATAGGATAACCTACTAAAGTGTTTAAAAGATCTAATTAAGTCTACTGAGCTCTACTATTAAAGGATACACTGCAGTATGATCTTGCCAAAACAAGTTGTCTTCAGCCTTGAAGGCTTCAAGACCTGACCAGCTTAAGCCCTAAGCAGCCTGATCTGATTTCATTGCTGACCCTGCTTAAGCGGGAGGTTGAGCTAGAGACCTCCTGAGGTCCCTCCTGACCTGAATTATTCTGTGATTCTATGATTCTAAAAAGAAAGAGCAAACAATAATCAGACCATGATTAATACATCAAGTTAATTCTTTTTTTCACAATTGCAAAATCTAGGCAACAGTGAGTTTCTGCCTAACTTTTTCAATATGCCATGCTTAACTGATTTTTTTTTTTTTCAATACTCCAAATACTGTCACATTTAGTAGTTTCTGGACTGTGAGTAGTAGAGCCATGGAAACCAGACTTCAATGTGTTCTGAAGCAATTAACCTGTAAGAACATTTTGTACTGCTGAGTTCTGTGGTCAGAACTGAACAGAGATAACCTTAAAAAGCACACAACAGGCAAGGAGAATGATCCACATGCAGTTCCCAATGTTCTTAATTTGAAATGGTATTTGAATCTGTATCATGAAGTAGTATCATTTAAAACTCATTGTCTTTCTTTTAATCACAGAGTTATGCTTGGATCTTCCTTGTGTTTCAACTGCAACAAATTAAAATGAAGGAAAAAGATCTCCAGCTTTTGCTATTATTTGCTTAATAATGAGGCTTTCATTTATCAGTTGTTCAATTTCAGTTATTTAGGAGCAAGTACCTTCCTCTAGCTCTAGTTGAGAGGAATAAATTTATAAACTCTAGCATTGTGGTTTAACCCCAGCTGGCAACTAAGCACTATGCAGCCATTTCCCCAGCAGGATGAAGGAAAGAATAGAAGAAGGAAAGTGAGAAAACTCAAGGGCTGAGATAAAGATAGCTTAATAGGTAAGGCAAAAACCAAGCACACAAGCAAAGAAAAAAAAAAAAAAAATTCATTCCCACTTCCCATGGGCAGGCAGGTGTTCAGCTACCTCCTGGAAAGCAGGGTTCCATGATGCGTAATGGTGACTTGGGAAGACAAATTATATTACCCCTAACATCCTCCCCTTCCTCCTTCTTCCCCCAGCTTTATGTGCTGAGCTTGATGTCATATGGTGGTGTAGTTTTGCATGGCTGGGTTCTGGTGGCTTCTGCAAGAAGCAGCCAGAAGCTCTCTGCCAGCCCCACAGAGCAAACAACAGCCAGCTCAAGGTCGGAACCATTGTTGACCAAGGCCGAGCCCATCAGCGATGGTCACAGCACCTCTGGGAATCACATTTAGGAGAAAAAAAACCTCAAGCAGCCGCTTTTTGCCACCAGAGAAGGGAGTGAGAAGATGTAAGAAACGGTGTGGACACCAAGGTGAGGGAAGCGGGGGAGGAGGTGCCCCAGGTTCTGGTGAGAAAGAAGCCCCAGCAGCCTGTGGAGAAACCCATGGTGGAGCGGGTGTCCCCGCACAGCCCATGGAAGAGCACGAGACCCCACCTGCAGCCCATGGAGAGGCCCCATGCTGGAGCAGGTGGAGACATACAGAAGATGCTGTGACCTGCATTGGAGCAAGCCTCTGCCAGCACTTCCAGCCCATAGAGAGAGAGAGAGATGAAGGAAAAATATCTGCACCGCAGCAGGTTTGCTGGGCAGCCTTGTGACCCCATGGGGGATCAGGTTGGAGCAGTCTCATCTCCTGATAGGTCACCAACTTCATACCTTTTGCTCACCTACTGCAATTATTCCACAGCACCACATGTTAAGATAGACCTTTTTTCTGTGTGCCAGTACAACAGGACTGAAAGGAGAAAAATGTCTGCGACCTTTATTTCCCATAAACAGGTATAAATGTTTTGTGATTTTTCTTAGTGACAAAATCACCTTAACACTCATGCTAATCACAATGTTTTCTAAGAGGTTGGAGAAAAATGTAGGATTAAACACGGGAAAAAGTTGGCAATTTGTATGTGTATTTACTATTCTCCAAAAAGTAAATTTCCATCTTTTCTCAGGGAAAAATTGAAGTAGGTGGTTTTCCTGCAATAAAAGCAGTCTTCTCCCACTACTAATTTTGGTGAATCTCTTCAGGTTCTTATTTCCTAGTCAGTAAGTCTCATGCTGTTTTACTATACCTGCTTTCACAATCTTTTTCTTTTCTAGGTACACCCCTGTAGACCTAAGACACACATATGTGTTCCACATAGTGCTTTTTTTTTGTTTCCTTCCAGTTGCCTACACTTGCAATAATTTTTCAGACTTACCTCTTTCCCTTAAGAATAGCTCATTGAAGATACAAGATCCTTAATGATGATTTATGGTTCCCTTCCAAAAGCTTAACGACCAATCTTTTGTGACCCTCTTTCACAGAGCTGTGTGCAGTCCTCATGACCTTGCCAGTGTTTGTTTTCTTCTTTCAAAGAGGTGTTTTCTTTAACACTACCTTCCCCAATTTTAAGCTCTATTCAGGTTCTTATGGAAAATAAATAGGGAAAGAAATCCTGAACCTCAGTCTTGATGGTCACCTACCTCTTCCCCAAGTAATTTCTGTATACTCTCTCAAACCTACAGGAAAAGAGGGCACTTGTTTTTGCTGATCCGACCATGATGTAAGTACAAGTGTGTGGGTGGTTCTTTCAGTACATTCTTTCAGTTTTAAATGAGTTTTAACTCCCTTCTGATGATTGTGTGCAGTTGGAGATTCATAGTGTGCTGTGTGCCAGTTCTGATGCAGATGACCACTGCTTTACTGAATGTATAGAACATGTAAGAAATGGTGTCATAAATTCTGAAGTAATAATTTTTAATACCTAAGACTACTGTCACAATAATTTTTTTCTCTCTTAAAAAAGCAAATCAAACCAGATGAAAAAAAAGAATAAATAAAAAATCAGCCACCAAAGGCTGTCATATTTAAGGTACAATATGGCTGACATAGAGTTAGTCTATTAACATCACACTACAAAATGGAAAGTGAGGAAACAATAAAATACTCCACAGATGAAGAACGTTACCAGCTTGGCTGCTGAGCTTGGTATGAAGTCAGTGAGGTCAAGCATCAATTTTGCAACAGAGGCACTTCCTTGATGAGAAAATCTATTTAATGTGCATGTGTGTATGCTCTCAGGCATTAGGGCTTATTGATATGTTTTTTTGAATCTTATTTAAATAGTACATATGAAATAGCAAACAAAGATTTGCCATTTTAGTTATGTGTTAATCATTTCAGGATTTTTTTTATTTTTCTTTTTTTTTCCCCTGTAATCTGAAGTGTTTACAGCATGGAGTGAAGCAGTTAGAAATTTAAGTCTTCCCTAAATTTCCCTGAAAGGGGGGAGTGTGGAAGATTCTGCCAGCAAAAAAGCTACAAGCTGGAAAAAAATGGATGAAACAAAACTTCTGAAGGGTATTTATGGAATTACATATACATCCCTTAGCTGAAGAACATTGTGTTCTTTTAAAATATTTTGTAATAAATAGATGAATATTTATGGTAATATTATTACTTCATGTCTAATCTTTAAAACTGTCATGGTTTTATGAGCTTCCATGATTTGTATTGCAACTACAAACTGTTCTAATGATGAAGTTTTCTTATTTATTATTATATTTCCTACAGAAGAATTTAAATCTTTTTTTGGAACATCATCAGTACTGAAACTTAATAATATGCATATATTTTTAATGGTGAATGAAAGGATGTTTCTTGATTTTTTTAAAATTATTTTTAAATACAAGTTTATAGAGGATATTGAACACGCAAAGAACATAATTTTCCTATGGTTTGATACAAATAAAGGGCAGAGAAATGATCCATCTAGATACACGTCCTGGTGAAAGCTTATGTACATCAGCAAAATCCATAAGGATTATCCTATGTTGCTTAAACCTGACACTTAAGATGTTTCCAACGTATGAAAATATCATGTGTGGCAAATCCTCACTATGAACAATGATAACAAATGTGTCCCTTTTGCAATATCATGAGGTTGTACAAGGTGGTTTTTCTACAAGTAGTAAAAGAAAATTAGGTTATAAACTTTCAACTAAGAAAGCGCTCAATGAGTCTCTGAATTTTGCAAATATTTTGCATCGATATTAAATGAGGTGTAGAGAAGCAAAACTCAGTGATTCTGTGTTATTAGGAACCAAACAGAAAAGTCTTCTAATATTATCTGGTTTATTTCAGTGGGTTTGTAGATATTGTGTTCCCCTACATATAGATATCAAATTCATACAGGAAAGCATTTAATACAATTGACATAGGGATGACTTAAAGGTAAAAAATACCATGCCTTACAAAGTCCTAGAGCCTGACACTGTCCTGTAGCAGCTGCTACTTCTTTTCCCTCCATCTCAGCATTTACATCGTAACATTGAAAAAAACCCATGATTTAAGTGCTAGCACTCAGTAATACTTTCAAATGTGGTATCTCTGAGAAACTCATACAAATATTTATGACTTGTTCGGTTAGAAGCAGAATATATATTTATAGAATTATGAATACCCACCATCTGTGAAATAATACAGAATACTAGGTGATGTACAATTTGCCTATACATTCTCTTCTGTGTATGTAATAGATGAACAAACACACACACAGAAATGAAGTAACATATCAGTACAGCCAAAATTATATAATTATGTTATACACAAATCCATATACCAGTAACACTGCTGATAAACTGTAGAATATCGTATGCAAACAATTTTTGGCATTGCTCTCAGCTCGCTGAACAATCAAAGGAATTTGTATCAGCTTCTATTATTTTTTAATATGAGTATAATATTCACAAAATGGACCACAGTGAGAGAATAGTAAAAATTTGGCTGGTCCTATGTGACAATGGTATTCTAATATCTTGAGAAATTAGCAATACTAGTTTATTGTGTAAATTTGATTCTCAAGGTTCTATCAAGAAATGTACCAGACTGACACTTACATGGTGATAAAGGATTTTTTTCAAAGACTTTATGAGAGTCTACTAAATTAATGCTACAACTGCTAAAGCATCTGCATACAAAAGCTTATGAGTAATTTAAAAAGCTTCAGTATTGTCAGAGCAGAACTTCCTCTATAGTTTTGTGAAAGAATACTGTGGTGGTTTGACCCTGACTGGAGGTCAGATACCCACTAAAGTCACTCTATCACTCCCCTTTTCAGCTGGACAAGGGAGAAAATATATATTGAGAGGCTTAGGAGTTGAGATAAGGACAGGGAGAGATCATTCCGCAATCAGCATCACAGGCAGAACAGATTCAACACAGAATAAAGGGAAGGAAACTATCTAACTACAACAAATAGTGACATCAAAAGAAAAAATAATAAACCTAATCCAGCTAGATTTCAATATAGCTCTTAAATAAAGTTATAATTAATACCTGCATTCTGTTTTTTGTTTTCTGTAATTTTGTAATTGTTAGTAGTTGCAGATCTGACTTACAATATTGTAAACATAAGCAGACAGAAAAAATATTTACCATCCATAGAATAGGTAAGATCAGATCACAATCTGAGGAAAGTCTGGGGTTCATCTTCTAGGCAGGTGTCTTTGACTGTTACTATATTGTCTATGTATGACAATATTTATGCAGATCTTCCAGAAGATCAAAATTAATAAGGTGCAAGACATAAAATACTTTTTCATGGTGTAATACTAATATGAGACTCTACTTTGGTTGCTTTCCGATAAATAAAGTCATCTGTACTGAATAAGAAGACCTTTCTTAGACATACCACAAAATGTATTACTCTTATCCCAATTAGTTTAATGGGCAGAAATTGCAAGGTTCAAAAGTATATTTGGCATACAGCATTTTGACAGTGTGCAACAAGAAGTATTATTAGAAGCAATAAGTGAAGTGGAATTTAAAGCCTTGCTCAGAAAATGAAGGAAAAATTAATTGACTGTAGCACAATTTAGAAATAGCATAGAAGATCTATAAATATATTGTAAAAAACCAAAATATTTGAGATTTTTTGCACTGATGTTCCCATGACAAGTGTTTTCAGTAATGTTCCTTCACCAGTAACTCTGTTAGAGAGGTTTCCTAGGAAAAGTCTGAGGAAATTTCAGTGTTGGTACAAAATGTTCTTAAAAAAAAGTCAACAGCAAAATGAAGACATAATAAGACATTAGGATGAGGTGGTAGTCTTCTACAAGTTCTAAAGAACTCAGATATGAAACTACTGAAAAATTAATTAGTATCTAAACTGTCCATGAATTTTGACAAGAATTAGAGGAAAAAATATTAGCAAGACTGGCACCAGTTTTTAATAAAAATCTTCAACAGTCCAGAAATTACTAGGTGACAGTTCTGACACATAAACCATGCAAATTTGTAGAAGTGATAAATGGAAATCTATTAGTCAACATGTCATAGATACCTCAGTCCCTGGAAACATTAAAGGTCTGGTTGGAGAGGGCTTTGAGCAACCTGACCTAGTTGAAAATGTCCCTGCTTATTACAGAGGGGTGTGACTAGATGGCCTCTAAAGGTCCCTTCCAACCTAAAACATTCTATGATTCTATGATTCAGGTCTATATTGAGCCATCTGAAAGGTAAGAACTTTATGAAAGTTGTTCCAATTCCAGCAGAAAGATCTTAATTTTTAACAAAGAATTTTTACCAATCCCACCTATTTAGGGTAGCGGTTCTTTTAGTGTAGGAAACATTATCCTCTGAAAATGCTGTATCATTTCACTACCTGTTGAAGGACTTTAGACACGTAACATGGATAAAGTGTCATGTGCAACATCAGTGTCCCTGTGTAGATAGATTCTCAGACTGGACACAAAGATTCTTTCCAGAAGATACTTCTTTATCTCATACCCAAGATCTATACTGTACATAAAGATTTTAAAATTGAACATATATGCTAAAAGCTATGTTCAATGTCTGAAAGATTTTTTTGCATTGTCATCTGGAAATTCCTTTCTTCTTCTGTAGTTGTGCTTTTTGCTGTTTCACCTGACACTTGAAACTTGCAGTGTGGCATTACTGTTCTACATTTTAGTTCAGAAATAAACAAGAGATAAGATAGAAAAACTACATAACAAAATGCAACAGAAAAGACTAAAGATAGGAAATCCATTTAGGGTGGAATAGCAAAAAGTTCTGAATTTATTTATAATTATGAGAAATTAAATTTATAGAAATGTAGTTGAAATCTTCTCTTAAGCTTTTGCAACTAGACTGACTCATTAAAGGGGCAGTCAGTTCTTCTCTGTATCTCCACTTACTCCATACCAAGAACGATGTCATAAAATGTACATAGTCATGTCCTAATATTGTTGCTGATGACCAAAATACAAAAATGTCAGTAGAAGAGATAGGGAACTAAAAATGAACGTGAGAGAAAGCAAAAAGGCTAGTGAGAATCTCAAAATTTAAAGCCCTATGTTAAATATCTCAGGTATAAATTCTAGAGGAGGTTCGTTGCTTGCCATGCCTCAGGGATGTCCAAATATTACAGAATTAAGAAAACAGTTGAGAAAAAGAGCCCTTTAATTTTTTTTCTTAACTGGAATCCCAGTTCTGTTGGAGTCACTGGAGTACATGAATCCACCTCTGATATCAAATTTGTTTATGTGCATCTGTGAATAGATCCTCTATGCACCTAATAATGCACTGGTAAGTGATTTTTCAAAATCAAGAAGAGATTTGATTTTCCTCTGATATATGTTAACTATTTAATCTAGAAAACTGGATAAAATTAAAGATGAGAAAAAGGGGGAAATTAAAAAATATGTAATTTATTGGAGGTGAAGATAATTGTATATTGTATGACAGGAAACTTCTGATTACCATTATGCAGATGTCCAAAAGCAAATAAACTCATCCCTTGTTTATTTCAATAGGTTATTAAACTCTATATTATGACCACCTTTATCTTGCTGCACTGTGGGTTTGGTTTTTTTTTAATAAAAATAATTTCTGCAGACATAGCATGCATATAAGTCACTGTGAGCTTAGATTGCCATCAATTTCCAAAAAACCAGCCAGAAGCAGGTACTGGTTAGAGACAAGTAAATCCATAGCCCAAGGTTAAGACAAGTGACTTTGCTTCGTAGCAGGATTCTTCTGTGATCTATTCCTGTTTATAGCTCCTGTTTATAGCTCTTCCCAATCAGTTAAATGTGGACTGCAGTGTTTCAGAGGGGTGATTGCATCTATTGCATTTGTACAGAACCAAAACTGACTTGTCTCTTTTGAATAACTGTGCTGGGTATCTATATCTTAAGCAAGCCACAGTTTAACACTTTTGTAGGTAGATAGTGCTATTTAAATTTTTAAAATCATTATTTCTAAAACATTCACCAAGACAAACTATTAGAAAATACATCAGGACATACAGTCCCTTTCTTATACATGACAAGGTGTTAAGAAGATAATTGCAGGTATTTTTAGATTAAGGAAGGTAAACAGAGATAGGTCAGAGTCCAGGTTTGTTTTGGATATCAGAGGTTCCTGAGGAAAGCAGAAAACATTTTGTTCAATACTGCAATCAAAACAAAAACATTAAAAAAATAAAGAACGTTGACTTTAAAGTAGCTCAAAGAAGTAAGGTTGTAAGAAATCTAATGAGTATGGTCAGAAAAACACACAGTCCCTAATTTAAACAGAGTAGCATAAAATAAATCTAAACCAGAAGACAGATGCTTCAAAAAGTGCACATATATATATTTTTTTTTTATTTAGGAGACTTTAATAATAAACAGGAAAACCTATGGCTGGAAACAATTTCAGAACTCAATAATTCTATGGAATTAATATTATTTTTCTTCAAAACATACTATGAAGTTTATTTGGATTCAGTTTTGAATATTTTTCTCTTAGAGTTATCACTTAAAATTTATCATTAACTGTCACTTTTAATTCCTTGAGAGATGGACAATTTTTAGTCAAACCTAAGAAAAGAAAATGCTTTTTTAATTCTCCTGCATTTAAAAATAAATAATAAATTCCCATATTTGGGAACACTACAAGATTAAAAAGAGGTAAACATGATATTTTAAAGTTAAGTTCTATTAATAAACTTATTAAGGTGAAAACAAGTTATGGATGAGTTATAATTAATTTGCTTAAGGAAACCGTGGTCTTGTGCTTACTGTAGATCAGAAGTTTTTGCCATTAAATATTTCAGGGGAAAACAGCAGGGATTTGAAGTAAGACCTCCTATAGGGCAAGATTTAATGAGGAGAGGCTGAGGTGACTTACTCTGTTCAATTTAGAGAAGATAATACTGGCAGGTGACTTCATCACAGTCTACAACTTCATAGACTCATAGAATCAATCATTGAATCACAGGCTGGTTTGGGTTGGCAGGTACCTCAAAGACCATCTAGTTCCCCCCCCCCCACCATGGGAACGGACACCCCTCACTAGCACAGGCCATCCAACCTGGCCTTGAGAACTGCCAGGGAGGGAGCAGCCACAGCTTCTCTGGGCAACCTGTGCCAGGGCTTCACTATGTTCACAGGGAAGAATTTCTTCTTTATATCTTACCTAAATATACCCTCCTACAGCTAAAGGCCATTACCACTTGTCCTATCACTAAATGCCCTTGTAAACAGTCCCTCTCCAGCTTTCTTATGTGCCCCCTTTAGGTACTGTAGGGAGGCAGCAGAGAGGGATTTACTGATCTCTTATCTCCTGTGACCAGCAATAGGTCATGAGGAAATGGAATGAAGCTGTGTTAGAGGAAGTTAAAACTGGATATTAGGAAAAGGTTCTTCACTGGAACAGCCTCCCTAGAGACTTGGTCATAGCACCAAGCCTGTCAGTGTTTAAGGAGCATCTGGATGATGCTCTTTGTCATGTGTTTTAGTTTTAGGTAGTCCCATGAGGAGCAAGGAGTTGGATTCATTGATCTTTATGAACCCCTTCCAACTTAAGGATCCATCTTGGTTCCCCAAGGTTAGGGAAAAAGATATATCAAGTCTCATTTTCTTGCAAATCCATCTTCATCCTTCAAGTTTATACATAGGTCTAACACTCCAGGTTTGTAAAAGCAGGATTCTTCAGTAACAAAATAAGTGGCTGGTATTTTTTGACATAATTCAGAGCTATATAGAAACTCTTGAGCTAATCACAGAAGCAGTAGGTAGAGCTCAAATATTCATTCTCAGTGTTCCTCTCTACATTTGCTGCTTAAACCTGGGATCAATCCCAGGTCCTTGTTTCCAGCCCATGCCAAGGGGAACATTCACTGACAGCTGTCACAGACAAGACTACACCAGCTCCAGCTTGCTTTTTGTAACACCTTACTCCCCTACCCTAACAGGCTCTGCATCTTCAAATGCCCTTGCACACTCTCACAATATACCTCATACCTCAACTTAATTCCATAGAAAGGTGAGTTAAGTGGCTATCTGTTTCTTTGTATGCTTTATTTTAGACTGGAGGGACTAGCTTTGAAGAGAATGCATTTTTCTCACTCTGCCTTGGTCTGGATGTGTCTTCCTGATGCAGGTGCTATGCTGATGCAACCTAAAGGACTATCAAGAAGGGGAAAATGAAGCTCAATTATGCTGTTTTCAATACTAAAGCTCACTTAAAAACTACTATTTATCCCTGCACAGCACTGCACTGCTAAAATACAGCAGTGGGCTAACAGAAATGTTAGATGAAGCCATAATGATACAAAGCATTTGGCATTCCATTTGCTCAGCTAAGGATTCAAGATAAAATTGTTATGGAGAACTGGCATATCTTGCAAAGACCTCATGTTTCCTTAGATCAGTGAAGCTATTACTATAATTCAGATACTAATGATACTTCTTAAAGAAGCTGAACTATGGTTATGCAGAGATATAACTGACCAGAGAAAACCAGACTTTTTTACTTTTCCTCATTGATCACATTTTTAGAGCAAATTTTGTTGTATTTCCAGAAGCCCTCTAGATACATTGAACTTATTCATGAGCTAGTTCTGCACATACTATTTCTTCCATTATGCTAAAGTAGGTTGTGCATATTTTCATTTCATCGTATCTGTTTGTGTATCTTTAAATGATAGCCGTAAGCTTATGGCTATGTTGTATGTAACTGATTTAAAAACAAACAACCCATAAGCAATAAAGAAAAAAAAGCTTAAGAAGTAGAAAAAACCAAAACGACCAGTGAAGTCTAAACAATTTGACTCCTACACAGCTGCCTTAATGCATCTTCGGCAGAAATAATTAGCTACTTAGATCAAAAGAAAATCACCACCTTTTCTAGAATGATTAAATTTTTTTTCTTTTTATATTAAAAATGACCAGTTCCATTATTTTTTGTATGTAAAAGCCTGAAAGATTCCATACATTGTATCGTGCAGGTACATGAAAAGCAAAACTTAGAATTCTTAATGTCATTTAAAAATGCAGTCTGGAATAATGAATAGCAGTGCTAAAGAGGAAGTAAAGGGAGGCAGTTTCACTGCAATACTGAATGTTGCTTAAGTGACAGCCAACAGCGAAGATAATTAAACTGCTCAGAATGACCTTCTCTGAACACACCTTTTGTTTTAGTCTTATAAAAGGAGCAGAGAGATCATTAGCAATAGGAGTGTTCTGTTTCCAGAAGATTCTTTTAGGAAATATTAATAGATGTTCCAGTACTTTGCACAGTTTATACACAAACTGTTATTTTTCAGAACAGGAACAATGAGCTGCCTAATGCAGTCATGGAAACATAGGTTTGAAAGTGTCTTCAGAATCTAGATTGCCGCTCAAAGGCATAACCAAATGGATCCAGACCAGCTCCGACAGAATGCTATTGCCTGTACTTGTCTGAATATGTTTGTTTTAAGTAAAGTCTAATGTTGTGAATTACAGTAGTGTGCTTACTTATGATTTCCTAACCTGTATCAGGTAAATTTTTAATTAATGTCATTATTTTTTATTAAATACTTTTATGAATATGCGTGTCTGTCTTTGGTAGATATAAAGAACTATCTTCACTATCTTTTCAAAGATTTTTCATATTTTTTAAGACTATCATCGCATTCCTAAATCCTTTTACCAGTCCTTCATTAGAGACAATTTTAAAATCCATTTTAACAGGAGACCAATGCTTATTGCACAGAAAGTTTGCTATCCATTTTAACAACCTTGCAGGCAGTTTGCATGTCATAACTCATTTGGGTGAAAAAATCATCCAAAGTGTTGATAACCTTGTTAAGTTATAGGATTATCTTCTCTTTATTATAACCATAGCTTGGGACTGGCAAAAAAGACATTTGGTAAGAGTTGCTTAAAAAGTCAAATATCCAAGCTCTGTTGTTGCTGTTACCTTGGAAGAAGGATTGCAAATCTGCAATTGCAGCAGCTGGACAAAACAGCTTAAAAAAAACCTGAAGGAAAAGAGGAAATACATCTTTGGTACCAAAATGATTCATTATCAAACCTTCATAAGTGACACTCCTTAAATAGAAACACCCAATTTTGATTTTCTCACTAGAAATATCAAATTTTGAGCTTGCCACACCATCTCCTAGCAATAATTTAGCTAGTTATTCAAGTGAATTTGCCATCTTTTTTACTAGTGGGATAAAGTGTCAAATATAGACTATTACTGTACAATTCTCATAAACTACTGATATAACATTTGCTTTCTATTTCCATAACAGGCGATTATAAAAAGCAGTTATTTATTTGAGTAAATGCATTCTGAATGCACAGTTGCTGGGCTTTTTTTATTTATCTGCACACCATTGTTAGATGTTTCCATAGAATTTAATTGTGAATTGGGGGTTGGACTAAATGAACTCCAGATGTCCCTTCCAATCCCTATCATTCTGTGAATTGCTCACAAAGAACATACAGAAATCTCTGCTAACATACTATGGATAGATCTACGTCAACAAAGAAGGCAACATCACAGTCTATTCTCTCAGGTTAGCTATATTTCTTTGCCAAAAATAAAATATGTGGCCTTTAAAATATAATAGTCAAAGACTTATTTTTTATTGCAAGCATGCATTCTGTCTACATGCATTTTGGCATCCAAAATTGCTAAACAAACTTTTCCTACACAATTGTTGATAATAGCCCTAATAACTCTTGTATCAGTTGCTTTATAGTTTTAATGTACATAGAGGTTGTTAAGGCCATTACATTCTCAAGCAAAAAAATACACCCATTGCCTTTCTTTCAAGGTGCCTGCAGGTTTTGTTTTTTTTTTTTTCCAAACAAGTACACATGAATTGATTTATGCTTAAATTAAAAATACTGATGTTTTAAAAATTAAATAACTGCAATAGAATAACAAATGCCTAGAGAGAAACAGCAAGCATTCCAGAAAATTGGATGGAGCAGTAGTAATGAACTTTACAATTACGTTAATTTCTCACATTATAAACCATGACAGGGTACCCCTAGAAGAAAGGATTTTTCATTTGGTAAAATGCCAAGCTCTGTATTTAGAAAAATACTGTAACTGTAAATAAATAGACCAACACATTGAATGTTTTCTAATAATATTGATCTTACTAATCATTTTATGTATATGTATGCATGCATATGTATATTTCAAGTATATCTGTATAGCCATACAAACCAACACTTGATGTTATTCTGCATTTCAGTAATTTCAAAGCAGCTTATTAAAGGCTTCTGTATCTAGCTGGATCAAAACTTTGCTGTACAAGTTGTATTCATGTTCACATGAATTACTGTCCTTTTTACTTCTCCACAGGTTTGTTCAACCACCTACTGAATTCAGTGGGATACGCCATCTGTTGAACTGGAGTCCAAGTCTTCTCTCAACAGCCAAATTCTAATTTCTACATATCCATGTTTTAAACTTCTAAGTTCATGTTAGAAGGTTTCCTTGGACTGTATTCCAGAGAATTTTCAGGGACTTGGACTTCATATACATGAATAAAGAAAAAGGCCCAACACAGGTTAAAGAACTAGTATGTGATTTTCCTCACCAATTAATAGCCTGATCAAAAATTGTCTGTGTTTTTTCTTGGGCAATCAAAATCCCTTCCACACTAAGCCCGATCTTGCTTAGTATTACCCAACAGTCTTTCCCAAAAGGCAGCTTGAACAGGACCAGACTTTTTACAGAAGAGTGGGGAGATAAGCTGCATTAGCACAAACCCTTTATTTGGAAAATCTGTATATTGTTTTCTGAAATGGATTTAGCAAAGAAATACTCAAGACATCATTGATATCATGTTTCTGGGCTCCAGCATTCACTTCACCCACAAAGTCTGAGATATTTCTGGGCTGCAACCAACACTGTGGACAGAGAATGTGAGGAGGGTCTTTTCCCAGCCTGTCCAGTCTTCAGATCTTCTCTTCACTTGATGAAGGAAGTATTGGCCAAGGCTTTCTCTGTTGACTTCAACAGACTTTTTATTTGACCCCAAAAGTCTTAGGACTCCTGTCAATGTGGGGTAAAAATGTTTCCAAAACAAGACACAAAACACTGAAGCAAACTTGTAGAGGCAACTGCACTTATTTTCCTTTCAGTGTTTAAAAGCTATCTGTCTTGGAGTTAAAAAAACCTCCTTAATTTAATCTATCTCAAGTTGTACAGCTATTTTACTTGAAATATAAGCACCTATCTATAATGGGGGAATTATCAATGACATTAAAAGAAATGAGTGATTAAGCACAATTTTTCAAATTTTTTAAAAACTCCCAAAATTAGTATATTTGTAACCAAGAGTTACTTGTTCACCGTTGGTCATGTAGCATTGCTATTTAAAACTGCTGTAAAATATAGTCTGTTTTAACCCTAGAAATTCTTAATGCCTACCAAAGGTAAATGTTCAGCTCTGTTGTAACCCCTTGATCAGAGGCAGTTAGCACACCATGAAATTGCCACCCTGAAAATTACATTGCAGCCTCTTTCTTTAATGGCTACCTACATAGCTGAAGTGAAACAATCCTCACTAGTATGGCCAATAAGGACTCCCATATTTTTGCTGTGTTTTGTGATAGAAACCTTTTCTTCAGAATTATAGGGTTTTGTAACATTTCCTGTCCTCATCTTTGCTGTAAGAATGTAATTAAACTGTATCTTCATTTCAACTCTGACAGACAATCAATTATGAGTGCTTCCATCTGTGGCCTCTAATTTAGAAAAGTGTCGACATTATATGGATTTTTGACTTTGATTTAGAAACATAATAGATTTTCTGTGCCTTAAAATCCCTTGCTGCCTTTTGTATCCCATTCCTCACAAGGAAGTAATAACTTGGTAAGAGTACCACTAGGAGAATCAGTAAGGCTAACTTTTATGCGGATGACAATTCTAGCCCAGCAACACAATCTGACATGATAGACGAGTCACCGTTTTTTGAATTTGATGATGGGATTCTATAAAATGTGTGATCCAGAACTGCTGAGGTCTGGATAACAAAGGTTTTACCATTTATCTAAAAATCTACCCTTTTTTCTCTAGGTCAGTTTGGCATACATTCACAATTTGTAGGGATTCACATTCAGAAACTGGAATTTGCTTAAAAGTAGTTCAGTAATTGATGGAAATAATGGATTTTTAATTATTCAGAGTCAAGTGTTCATCAAGCTTTATCTGACTCTGAATAAAGTAAAATGTTCCTTCTCTTGCATTCATAAAAAAAATTATCTTCTCCATTCCACTGCTGGAGAAAATAGCTCATGCAATAAAATCAGTTCATCATACTCTAGAGTGATTCAAGTCCAATAAGTGTCTCTCTAGAAAATAGGAATAAATCTAGTTCTTTAGGAAGATAAATATCTAAATCTACAAAGATCTCTCTACTTTGATTAATATCTACTAATTATCTGTTTAACATACTTATACCACAGAAAATTATTTTTACGCTGAGTATCCATATTGCCAATCCAACGATGCTATCATGTTCCTTTCCTAAATCAATGGTTTTATTTGATTTTTCATGTGACATTATACTATTGCCATGATCTTATGGAACAGTGCTTCATTAATCATTCTGTATGTATGTTATTTGCCTCTTTTATCTTGCCATTTCATCACTGCTCTATGTTATATAATTTTGCCTTGCAAATGGCTTTGTATGCATGTTATCACATCTATTAGAGTTTCCTTCTAAGGCATCTTACTCATCCAGCATTCCTAATGCATCTACTTCTTATCGTGTGATGTAAGATTAATGACAGATTGTGTTGTACATGAATTATAAAGACTGTGAGTATATGCAGCACACAAAAAGCTGGACTGAATCACACAAAACTGCACATAATCTTTTCCAAACAATATCCTTGATATTTTTCACTGCATAGCTGAAAGCAAACATGCTAGAAGAAAGTGTTGTAAGCGAAAGGACTGGAAGCAGTAAGACATATTTGTGAATTGTTTATTTAGTAATCAGCTAATTGCCTGCTTCTTTTTCTGCATGCATGATCTGTGATCTTTCCTACCCTTTCATTTTCCCTATATTCGGTGCATTGTATATTTATGTGCTTCTTTCCCTAGTGTTAACATGCAGTAGATATTATAGTTGTAATCTAAATGTCACATGTTTAGACAGCAATCCATGAAGACCACCTCATCCACTTTATGTAGTACGTAATATGACCCTTACTCTTAAGTTATAAATTGTAAATAGATAGCTAAAATTCTAACCATGCCCTCCAGCCCTATTTTCCTGACTGTATTTAGTTTCTCTGCAGTATTTTGCTTCCTTACCTGTCAGTGGTTCTAACATTGCCTCGGAATTCATTAATAAAAAGACTTAGAGGTAATACTTACTGACCTTTCAGAGAATTTGATAACTAGCTGCTCTTTAATATTTCCAAATACAGTTTTCAGATAATTTTGGTGGCATTTTAAATCACAGTGCCAAAGTATGTGTTTAATTGATCATGTGAATAGAGCTGATAAACTAAAGATTTCCTAAAGTTTACCCAAAGGGGCAAAGAGACAGCAATCACTGTGTTAACCTGTTATCCCAAGGGTCACTTTAGGAATTTTGTACACGTGGTTAATTGGGCCATCAAGACTGCAGGGATTCGCTTGTAAGGCTTCAAGGGTACAGATATTCTAGATGATAGACACATTCTTGGTTACCTCAGGAAATAAAAATGTCAACAATCTATGCTGATTTTAAATTGCATTTGACAGGATCTGAAAAAAAATCTGACCCTTGTCATATCGAATTTAACTGCTAGTTGGGCAAATGATTATGAATGGGAAGACCAACACCTTTCACTAATATTCATGTGTTTAAGGCTACTCTGCATGTGAATTTGTGTAGGGCTTTTACTAGAAGACACTGAGAATACAAAAGCTTGAAGAAGAATTTTAAACCCTGCAAGCTTGTCCAGTTTTTTTCAACTGTCATTTCGCCTTAAAAAAGCATACTTAGCTCACCTTACAAACAGTGCTTCAGTTTAAGAATAGAGTTGCTTACAAGTATCAAACAAAAGGTGAACAATAGTTCATTTCTTGCTTTAGAGTCACTTCGACTTTCCTGAGGTATGTCAGATAATGAGCTCTACCGTATTCAAATACTGCTCACAATATATATATTTTTAAATTCTTGAAAAACTTCAAAGGGAACCTATCTACAAAGAAAAGAAGCCCCTTTTTTAATGTTAAACATAAAAAAAAGATTATGTCAATTTTTTTTCTTCCTCCTTCTTCCTAGATATCACTATATGATTGCTACCAAGTTCCCACAAGGAGCAGTATTAGCTGAAATCCCTCTTTTATCTTTTAATGTCTGCTTAGATCTCTTGGATTTTTAATTTCATCAAATATTTCCAGATTATAAACAATACTTATATATAAAATGCCTATAATTTTTAACAACGGTTCAGATCTACAGACTCTCCACTTACCTGTTGTCAAATACTGTTAAAAGTGCCATGTTGAATGAATACTAAAATCAACATAAAATGCATACTAACAATGAGACATAGATGCTGTTCTGCAATACACCCAAAAGAACTATCCTTTATGGTAGATAATTTAGCAGAACTTCAGTTGAATGGAATGAGGCTTCTCTAGGACCTAGTAGGAAGTGTTATCTGCCAGCAGATTGGGGTTGATATCCAAGATAAGAGCAAAATAAACTCAAAACTGGCATCCATTTTTTAGGCGATGCTTTATGAAATAGAGAGATACTCTCAGGACATGATTGGCACTTTTCAATATTTAATACAAATGATATACAGAGAAAAAACTGTGATTGTTTTTCCTGAAGAGGCATAAACATCATCTCTACAACTCAAAATTGGACATTTAAGTCTAAGAATGAGACAGGGTTTAAGACACAGTGCCCCCTTCATGAATATGAGTAATTTGATCTCATATGGGTGATTAATTAGACCCTTAACATACGGTCCTTCATATGCTACAGTTTTAAGAGAGCATCTTGTAGCTCGTCTGAGCAGGTGACCCAAGCTAACAACTCAACTCTCTCAGCACTTCAAATCTGAAATCCTAGCAACTCCCTTTTGCTGAAGACTTCAGTTCCACTCTAAACAAAAAGCAAGCTGCTCACATTTTTCTTGGCTTATTTTCCTCTGGTTGTGTAAGTTTACCTGGCTCACTTGAGAGGTCTCGCAAAATGAATAGGTGCAGCTAAGAGCTGAGGAGAGAAATAAATGGAACAAGAGGGTATGACCTCCTCATTTTGATAACAGCAAGTTGTTGGATTTCTTTGCCATAAATAGGGTTTATGTCTGCACACCCAACAGCTGTATTTCCTCTGCAGATTTGCAGAGGTAGAACTTAACAACTTTATAGCACTCTGGGGGCTAAGCGTTGTTTGAAAGGGAATAATTGCAAGGAAAAAGCATCTACTTTCTCTCCTTGTTCTTCACTCTTCCTTTAAAAAATACACTAAAAATATGTACTAAAAAACCTAAAAGAAAGACAAATTGCAGTGTTATTTTCTTTATTGTAGCTACTTACAACTTTTGATTATGCTTCAAATATGTTATAGCATCAAGTGAAAAAACAGTGATACAGAAGTTTAGCAACCCAGTGATATATTAGGAAGGTCTTGTTTTAAACCATGTCAGCTTGAACAATGGGCAGCTTCAAGGTGCCAGACATGAACAGCCGTTTTTTTGGAACTAAAAGGGCTACTCTTGCATCTGTAGAAGAGCATGAAGCTGCGAACCTGACTCTCATCATGGCCTCATAGGCTACTGCAGTCTGGAACACTATGTGAAGATATATATTCAGGAGGTTTCAGTTATTACATCTACAGGCACATACTATTCTAGTCTAGTTAACACAGGCAGGGAAAGTTTAAAATGAAGATACACCGTAGGACACTAGTAGAAGTATGAGTCCCGAGATGGAATCTGTATTTCTCTACGATCACTCTCATGCTTTTAACAAACTGTGGTTTAATTAGAGATTTTGTGGGATTTTCAGTTGTAAAATACCCTAGTTGCAATTATGCTGCAGACATAGGTTTACTTGAAAATGAGCTGCACTAGTTGAAATTGTCTTTATCTCACTATAAAACTAGGGGATAAATCATATGAATTATCTACACCATTAATTTAAAAACATACACAAGGAAATGCATCATCCTCTAACAACAAAATTAAATTGTTCTTTTCAAAGGATCTACTGAACTTAATTTCTGAACAAGTATAGAAAAGAAAAGGGAAATATCACCTTTTTATCATTATATAATTGCATACTAATAATGTACAATAATGCTATTTGGATTAGCTGGTGCATTGGTGGATAATATGCATTTACTGTGTAAATATTAAAACACATGCACACATGTATACACAATTTTCTTTTTAAAAAAATGTAATATGTTGAATATAGTATAGTGTCTAAAAAAACTCAAGTAGAACAGAATCTTCTTGCTAGAAGTTAAAAGAACAGAAAAGATCCTTTTCCTAAGAAGGTATTATATTTAATCTATTGGCTGGATATAAAATTCTGTTTATATATTAGATTTATTTTAAAATTAATTTTAGGCCATATATCACAATTTTAACTTAAATACCAAAGGATAAACCTTATGTTGGTTTTGTTTTGGTTTTGGGGTTTTTTTCAATTATTATTTTTATGTTAAGACTTCTATACAAAATCACAGAACATGATGATCCTGCTTGAAGTTGGAAAGGACCTCTGGAAGTCATCTAGACAAACTCCTATGCTTAAGCAGGGCCACCTTGAGCTGTTTCCCCAGGATTGTGTCTGGATGGCTTTTGAATATCCTTAAGGCTGGAGATTCTAACACTTCTCTGGGCAACCTGTGCCAGTACTTAGTCACCCTCACAGTGAAGAAGTGTTTCCTGCTGTTCAGACAGCACCTCCTGTGTTTCAGTTTATGCCCATTGCCTGTGGGCCTGTCACTGATTACCACTGAAGAAAGCTTGGCTCCATCTTCTTTTCATTCTCACGTCAGGTATTTATACACATGTATAAAATCTCCTAAGCTCTCTCTTTGCCACCCTTTTGAGTCTCTCAGGTATGTCCATGTGTCTCTTCTACTAGGGAGTCTAGAACTGGAAACAGTACTCCACGTGTGGCCTCACCAGTGCTGAGCAGAAGTGAAGGATCATGACCCTCAACCTGCCAGCAATGCCTAGTTCAGTCCAGGACACCATTTCCTTTCTTTGCTGCAAGAGCACGTTTGCTTGCTCATGTTCAAGAGCAATCCAACTTACTAAAAAGCCTAAATAATTTCCTTTATTCATATGATGAAAAGAAAATTAATGAAACATTTTTAAAGGATTCAACTTATCACAGAAGACTTGCTATAATTTTTTTAGCACAAGTATAAGCATGAGTAAGCAGTCCTCATAAACAGGTGAGAGACTGACATAGATTTTATGTTTTTAAAAATGCTTTTCTGCTTCTATCTTCATCTCACTTTCATCTTCCAGTTGTGTCTGAATCCTTTGCTCCCTTTGTTGAGTTGGTAGATATTTTTGTCTCTGTTTTGCTTTGTAGTGCTTTGTTTCTATGACTTTGCTAATAGTTAACGTTTTATTTCTGAAGAAGGGTAATTGAATACCTAAAAAACCCAAGAAGCAATTATAGTTTTAACTGGAACACTTATTGCCAGCACTTGACAACTGTTGACAGGTTGGAAGAAGAGAATATTTATTTGGAATATATTATGGAAAAGGCATTTATTTTTCTCAATTTAACCTCATTAGTCATAGTTATATATGTCGCTTATTATGGATGGAATGCTATTAAGGCTCTTAAAAATGGGATTTAAGTCAAATTCAAAAACTTCAGTCTAAAACTGTAATTGTTAAAATACACACTCAGTTGTCATCAAACTCTCTGTGTTCATTGCATTTTTAAACTGCAAGCTTGCAGGGATACAGTGTTGTGCCTCTGAGCTCGTACAGAGCTTCAACCCGCCCAGGCTAATCAGTGTTATGCCTTGCCCCTAACACAGTCAACACCCCTCATTCTTTTCAGCTACTTGCAGGCATTCTCAACAATAAACTGCAACTAACAGAAAAATTCGGTTACTTTTTTAAGGCTGCTGGTGACAGTATAATAACAATACTTACTCACCTTCAGGTCTACTCCCTACCCCATGGAAATATGCAGTAGTGCACAAGAACTTAATGGGGGCATTGGAGATGTTGACCTTTTATTTCTCCCTACCTGAATTGGGTTTGGCACTAAACAGCTCTCCAAAGAAGTGGAAAAAGTGTTCAAAGAAGGTAAAAAAAAACCTTTCTCAAGCCGAGTGCCCTGATCTTTCATTACAAAGAAGACAAAAGTGCTAGCATCTTTACTTCAAGTAGCAGAATATTCTTAATGAGCTACAGTATCTCAGTGTTCAGGTTACAGACAGAAACAAAAGAACAAATGCTACACAATCTCTTAGAAGAGAAATTATTTAGAAAAATGTTCAGGCTTGGTCTAGTGGAGGGTGTCCCTGCCCATGGCAGGGGCATTGGAACTAAATGGTCTTTGAGGTCCCTTCCAACCCAAACCATTCTGTGATTCTGTGATTCTATGTGCTATGAATCAATGATTTATGATTCTAAGATATTTCAACACTTGTCTGTCTCGTTGAACAGCATGGGGCCCAGTGTCAATCCGTAGGAGATCCCACTTGTGACCTCAATTTTTGTACCTCTGCAAATCAACTGATCAAAGTCTTAGTCTTATCTTCCAATCTTATCTTCTACTGGAGATTGCTTTCCAAAACAGGAATAGAATTAAAACAGCATTAAAGGCTGCTATGTGTATGTGTCTTTCACCTGCCATGCCAGCTGGAGAGTCAGCTGAGAGTAACAGGCAACAACAGCGTAGCCATGTCTTTGAAGATGTTTGAGCTTTTCAGTTATTTCGCGCTGCCCGCCCCACCCCCCCAAAATCCCTGTCTTCTACTTTTCTAACATTACATACAAAATTATAAAAAAAAAAATAAGAGAAAAGAAAAAAAAAAGGGAAGCATACACAGTGAGGATTGTAAACTGGGCACAGCGGAGACCTCCAAGTTTTGGGACTGCCTAAAAACCCAAGAAATTCCTTTTCCAGAACATCTATGATAGAAAGTTGCTAGTTGGATTTTGTTTGGTTGGGGTTTTTTGAGGGTTTTTTGTTTGTTTTTCTTGTTAATGATTTAAATTCTAAACAATATATTACCCATTAAATGACAATTTACATTAAATCAATGCACAGTTATCTGTTCTGCTATTTGTGGTAGGTTTCATTTATATTTGTCTTTTATTAACTTAGAGATGTATTAGAGAAAGCTGGTTCAGAAATAAACAAAAACTTATAGAAGCCCATAAGTTTATACTGAATAATACAAGTTGCATCTTAAGGGTCCTAGCATATTTTACATAATACATCTTATGATGTGTATATGTGACAGTATATATACAATGGCATGTAATGTAATATATCAAGCCATTTTATACCACTGTCCACAGTTCATTACCAGTGAATTCCAGGTAGAGTGGAAGTTATTTGCTAATTTCAATTCTTCTATATATAATATTGGACCAATATTATTCTTAGATCGAGTTGAAAACTTTCTTAACTGGGGTAAAGTAACAATCATGTGGATTATACTTAATTAATGGCTCCTAAGCTAATCTTTGTTACATGCTGATGGTTCAAATATTTATATTTGGTTTATATTTTTCAGCAAACAATTTACAGGTCAGTAGAACAATAAACCTGTTCTAATTCTATACCAATTCTCCTCATTCAGGTTATTGTGTTAACACTAACACAATAATGAAAGAAAGCAGCAGAGCTAGAAAACACAAACTTTGGTTTGAGTCTGTGTCAGAGAAGTGAAAGCAAGATGAAAACTCTTTGCATGCTGCCCCTGTTCTGATAAACCCTTAGGAGAGTGACGGGTAACTCACAAGGGAGAAATAGAAACAACCAACATAATAAATTCAAAAAGCCCAGGTCTGAGCATCTGTGGAGTTACTGCAAACATGTATAAATATTTCTTATCATTGAGGAGACTATGTAGGAAAAATACTGTTGATCCAAGCCATCCTGTGCAATTTCTCCAAGAAAAGAAGGATGATGTGCATTCCCTGGCTCCTGCTCAAACCTTTCATTTATTCTCAACTTTTTCCACTAAGGAAATAATTTTGACATATGGAGCTAGTACTTTTTGAAGTAACCAACTTGTTTCACTTCTGAGAACAACCTTCCTTTCTCTGTGATACGGCCCTTTGAGAGCTTTATGATGAAAGTGAATGTGAACTACTCTATAAAATGTGATAGGTTGCGTGTGCTATAGAGAGGAGTATAATTTTCTGTGGGCAACTTCCCCCTCAACCAAAAACTAATGTCCTGCTAGAATAAAGACAAAAGCTTCTGTGGTGGCTGAATGTACAAAAAGGAACATCTGTGAGTTCCAGGTGTAGAAACTCCCTCTGCAAGAATTTAGGAAAGGAAATGTGTTGACCTGCTCTGTGCACTGGTCAATGCCAAGTTGATCCAGCAAATTTCTGATCAGTTGACTGTGCTAAGCACTGCAACTCTTTGAAATCTAGGAAGAGATGCTCCAGGAGATATCTCAAATCACAAATGTCTGATATTACTGCTACTACTGCTGCTGCTGCTGCTGCTGCTGCTACCAGCACCACCACTACCACCATGTTTTTATTTATCTGGTTACTGCATTTTCTTTTCCCTAAAGGTGAAATGAAGCTTGGTTTTATAGCTTTGCCTTGTTTGGAAATGTGTCCTTTCAGAGCTCTGCCAGGAAATTTATCTCTGTATATGTCTGTTCTCATTGGAAGAGGAATTGTGTTGTGTTTTCCTCCTGTTGGTAAAAATCATCATGGCTATGTGTTTCTGAAGATCTAGCCTTTTTATTTCTGTGCATATATTTAAAGGGATTGATCATACGTTCCTGCTTTACAAGCATTCTTTGAGGGTAAAGTAAAACACTGGTCATGTGACAACAGGGCTCTGTATGTCTTGTGAAAATGAATAAGAGAAAAAGTAAAGCTGAGAATTATAATGAAGTGTACTTTTGTTTTTAGTAATTCATCTGGCCCTTAATAGGACATCTATTTTGCTTAGAACATAGATTTGAATAAAGTAGCAAAGCTTATTGCAGAGAATCACCATCATCACAGATGTAAATTTCTATAGTGTATAATAAAGACAAAAGCAGCCAAATAAATAAACCATGGCTAATGCTTTAGATCCAACTGGAACATGGTATTCCTCAACACTGAAATGGAAGTGCCATTCCCACAGCATGGGAAGACTGTGTTTGTTTGTTTCCACTTCATATTTCCCTAAGGACACTTTGCTCCGCCAGTATAATTAGGATGACATTTGGAGCTGCTGTATGTCAATGCAACAGTAAGAGACACTGTGCAGCTTGACAAGAGATTATGACGTCAAGTCAATTGCTGCTACAATATCAATATTTATTCCCTCTCTCCTTATGTCTTGTTTTATTTTTGTTCCTCTTTTTCTATTACACATAGAATGCATATGAAAACTATCTTCATGTTGCAGCTTTTCTTTTTTCTGTGTCCTTTATTTTTCCCTGATAATTTTGATCTAAAAGCTTTCCCGTCTCAGGTGGATTTTATTTAACCCTTTCACTAGTGCAAATGCTTTCATAGAAGAAATTCTCAATTGAATAGAATGGTGAATACAGTGGATAGATAGTATGGGTATGTATGATGAATACAATGGGCACATACAGTGGGCATGTATTCACTGTTAGTGAAGCAATTAAAATTGAAAAAATATCATTATAGTTCTGAGATCACTCTTTGATGAGTTCAGATACAGAAATTATTGCACTAGATTAATTGAGGTACAAGGATTGCCTTTAAACATGCAGTACTTGCCACACCACATAGCATTACCTGAGATTATTTGATTTTTATAAACTGGGAAAGTGATCTGTGGTTATCTGGTCATCCATGGTTTCTGTTTTGTAGTGTAGCAGAAAAACATTATCCTGAAATTAAGTCAGATCATCATGTACATCCTAATGATCATTGCAGCATGGTTTCTGAGGAATAATATAATAGCAACAAAACACATGTGGTGGTGTGATATGGTTTAGCATATGATGGGAATGGTTTGACTTGATGATCTTAAAAGGTCTTTTCCAACCTTGTGATTCTGTGATTCTGTTTGACCCTGGCTGGAGGCCAGATGCCCACCAAAGTCATTTGATCACTCCCCTTTTCAGGTGGATAGGGAAGAAAATATATATTGAGAGGCTTAGGAGTCGAGATAAGGACACATAAGTATGGCTATGTTCAGTAATACTTTTTTTTCTAAGGAAATCTTCCACTTTCTTAGTGTCCTTTTTTCAGTTAATTTCCTTTCTAGCAGTGGGTGGAATGCTGTGTTTGGGAGACAGGATGAGAGCGATGCTGATAACACCCTGATGGTTTTAGTTGCTGCTAAGCAGTAAAGGACTTTTCCGTTGTTTATATTGCCCTGCTAAGGAGAAGGAAGGGGTATGGGAGAGGGGGCGCGGCACCCAGGAAGCTGGGAGGGGACACAGCCAGAACAGGTGACCCAAACTGGCCAAAGAGAGTATTCTATGCCAATTACATCATGCTCAGCATAAAAGGGACAGTCCAGTTTCAGGTCTGAGTTGTGCAGTTCAGTGAGGAACTGCATCATGTATTATCAGTTTTGTATATTTTGCTATAATGTCTTATTATTGTTATATCTCTCTTTTTCTCTGCTGCCTCAGTAAACTATCCTTACTCCAACCCATGAGGTTTAGGGTTTTTTTCTGGGATTTTTTCCTCTTCCCCTTCCCCCATCCCAACAAATTTCCCACACACACCCTGAGAGAGCAAGTGTCTGTGTGGTTCTGGGGCAAAACCACAACACTTAGAGATCTGTCTGTTTAAAAGCAGATCTATCTCATACAGAAGCACAACATCTTTAATAGTGTTACAGTTACCCTAATAAAATAGCTTGAATCCTAGGTTATTTTGATTTTAGTTTGGAATATGATTTTCATTTTAAAGGAATTATAACAACTGTGGAAATATAAAACATGTTAAGTCCCTTAGGAATAGGTAACTAGGATGGTGTGTGCCTTGATCAATATGGGAATCACTATGGAGTCTAAATTAAAACAATGGGTACTAGTTATGGACCTTGAGTCAAAACAATAGGTACCAGAGGAGACTGGTTTTGGTTTGGAAGATCAGCCAAAGATGAAGTGAGCATGCGCAAGGATGGGGTTCAATCGGTGGACAGTGAGGAAGGCTACTGACAACCACAAGAGGACCCCTGCTCAACGTAACTGTGCACATGCTGGGGACATTTGCATATGATGGCTTTCAGGAAATAACATAAATATGCTAATCATTACTCTCCCCTTTTTGCATTCAAAGTAATCAATGAAGTTAACCAATGATTTCTGTAGAATAAGAATATAGGTAAGGTGAGGCAACAGAAAGCCAATCATTGCAAAGGCTGAATTAAGAAGAGAGCATTATATGCAATTTTGAGCAACGACTCTGCTAAAAAAGTGTACAAAATGTTGCATTTTGTAGCTGTTGACAATCACGTCTTTGGTGGAGTTATCCCCCATGTTCCCCAGCACCGGAATGAAGAAGTGCCTGCTTATCTGCTTAATGTAGAATTGTGACCGTTTAAAATAGGATTACTTTTTAAATGGATCAGAAAATCAGCTTCTCAATTTAAGGGTCTGTTAAGTTTTAGTGCATTAGGTTTTCTTTGAAAATTTGGTTTATTTTTTCTATTACACCGTCATAAAGTTTTTTGTTTAATTTTTTGGTTAATTTTTTTTCACATCGCTAGATGGCAGTGTCCCTTCCAGCCTTTATTTCTGTTTCTACACATCTCCAAGACATTTAATTGTGAATCATAGTTGCTCAACTTTTATTAACCATGGAGCATGCATAATAATAATATAAAATTAATTTATCTTCACTCATAAGCATAAGGCAAATATCAAAGGAAATAATGATGTTTTAGTCTATTTACTTTAAGATTTACAGGCATTTATTTTTGCCCTATTTTAAAGTGAGCTTTATGATGAAGTAAGCTTGTGAATGTTTAATTTCCTTTTAAATTAACTTTTCATATTTCATGTTTGTATTGGGTTTGGGTTGGTTTTGGTTTGGTTTTGAGGTTGTGGGGGTGTTTGTGTTTGGTTTTGGTTTGTTTTAATTTTTACTTTTACTGTCATTTATTAGATTGTTTGCAAAGGTCTCCAGATAATTATTCAAAACTGTAACTAACTTTTTATTGATAGCTTATTTTGTGTATGAAGTGGGGGAAGGGGTGGGGGAGCAGAGAGAGAAGATAGTGGAGTCCTTAGGGTTAGAAGCTTACACTATACTGATGTGCAAAAACAAACTTCACAACCCGTAGGAGATTATAAAGCAGGTATGTTTATTGCAGCGCTGGGTGCAAGGGGGATGGCTTCTCCAAACTTGCACACCACAGGGACAAACAAAAATGTTGGTTCCTGTTGTCTAAAATGTTAAGTTTTCCACTTAGCAAGCTAATCTTGCTTGTTGAGAGTAGGGTTTAACCTATATCAATACTATGGTGGATTCCAAAGAAAGTGCTACCAGTATAAAGAGTCTCAGAGAAGTATTTGTAAATTCCACCTAATGAGGCTGGCCTCCCATTATGCTCACTAGAAAGAGACACCTTCCAGAACACAACTGGAATAGTAATGCAGGTGCTTGAAAGCAGCTAAATTTAGGCATTTAAGAGTTGGGCAACCAGAATATGCTGGCTGTCTCCAATGTCTCTGGCAAGACAGGCATTTCCACAGGTTTATTTTGTGCTGGGACAGCAATTCACTTGTTCATGATAGCCTTGGGGCAATCCAGCTCACCCATTTTAGATAGCTTGCCTGTGAATTATTGCATAAACTTGTGAAGGCACCTGTCTTTCTCTATTAACAGCTATATTCAATGCACCATCAAATCTTCTAGGTATCTAAAAGTTAGTCAGAAAGAAAGTTACTCCAAATGAGACTCTTCTCCATTGATTAAAATTTATTATAGAGGAAGTTTAGGCTAGCTTGAGCTAAGCGTTATGAGTGCTTCCCCTAAATGACTGTAAGAGTTTGAATTAATCTTTAAGTATGGTGCAGCAAATTTATATCTTTAACTTAATTTGAAAATGGATATTTCTCTTTTTTTGTGTGTCAAGTTCTTTGTCACTACTCCTGACTATAAAGTGTTGTGTGCTGCCATAATTATGGTGTCATTGCAGCTAGGTGGAGCCACTCTAAAACCATTGACATTTTAGCAACAATTTACATCATAAGTTATTAATTCAATCTAAGCAATGAGAGCAACATAAGAGAAACTTATTTTTTTAGTAAAACTTCTTGTGTTCACTTTAAGTTGCAAGTGAAGCTTTCAGTTTGTGACATGGGGCATTATTACCTCTGAAAATAATGGTGAGAGCTTCAGTCCTTCATTGGCACAAATGCCTTCCCAAAAAAGAACTGCACAGTAGCTATCTGAAAAATATCACTTCTTCCAAATGCGAGCAATCAAATTGCAATTTAACACTGTATTAGCATAGTCAGTGTGATTAAGGAGATTAAAATACACTGTTCCTTGTGTATGATAAGGTAAGTTCATGACTTAATATTTTACATACATGTGAATATATGCAGTTGGTTTCTCAGTGCTCAAAAGTTCAGTTTTATGAGTGAATTTATCAATTTCTGTAAGTCTTTTCAAATCGTAATGGTTTATATGCAAATAAAACCATGCATGTGCCCAAACTTTCAAATTGTATTGCTTAATGGCAAAAATCCATAGATTTTACTGAAGTTCCCATATAAAAAATTTGGCTTATTTTCAAAGGCTTTATATGCTATTGGATTTATGCAATGATAGCTGCTTAACAGTTTCAGCAAACAACATATAGTTAAGGCGCATCACTACAGAAGAAGCCATATTAAAAATCTTAAAAGTTTGTCTTGCCACCAGGTCAAGTTAGAACAACTTTCAGTACTCAAAGTTGTGATTGCTTTTCCTTTTCAAATATGAAGTGGGTTTTTTTTGTAGTTGTTGTTCTTTGCAGTGATGCCGTGAAATGTCGAAATCATAACTCAATAGTCTTGGTGACTCCTAAGCAAGTGTTCATTATTGCAGCGCTGGGCAGCACAGGGGATCGCTCCTCCTGATGTGCACGTGTAAAGAGTCAGCAGTCGCACAGCTTTTATATAAGACATATATGCATATCTATAGGGTTTCCAAAAAATGGTTAGTTTTTCCATTATGAGAATCCATTTTACCCACTCCCTCATGATGAGCATTATAATCTCTGGGTGGCATTCAAAGATACTTGATGGGCGTTTACTTCATTTACCTCTCTTCATGGCAGATCCTTTAGGTGAGCTCTAGCTTTTGTCTTGCTAACAAAGGCACAGAGCTGGCTCTGCGGCCTTGAGGCCCCTCCTGTTCTTCTCTCCCCCTCTTCCTCGTTATCACTCAGATCAGTTGTTTCTCCCTAGGGATCACAATGTGCTACCATTGCAGTCCTTTAGGTGGAACTTTGCACGTCCTTTACATAGTCCGTTGCTGACAAGTGCTTATTTGACAAGTTTAACTAATATTTATCATGTTCTCCGCTTCAGCAGGATGTTGATAGCATTCTGTTTATATGCCATTTTTAATTTTCATTTATTTTCATTTTCAGTCACTTTTTTCTTCATGTTTACCTTTTCCTATGCAATTTTATAAGGCATTTAATTTATATAAAAATATTTATGTTATGAAATTAAATGCAAATATGACTTATCAAAATAAGGTTTACCTTTCTTACCTCCTCTAATTATAATTAAATCTACATAGGACACAAATGCAAATAGTTTCTTTTTCTGTATTACAAAGAACTATTTTCAGAGACTGATTCAGAGCAAAAACTGTAAAAGAAATAGCAAGACCAAAATAAGTGTCATTATTGCACCTTTTATGTTACCAGCTGACTGTTAAGAGGAACATTTATACACTATTGATGATGGAGGAGTGAAACATTTTTCACACCTATTGATAGAATTACTTCTGAGGTGCTTTTAACTACGATTTCCATAAGAGGCAACAGAGTCTTGGAAACATAAAACCTTTGTTCTGGGAGTGACAAATAACCCATTAAAACAACCCACATTTCTACTCTTACCTTTTGTTAATGTAGAGTACTCCCACTTCTTGCACATTCATGTTGACAATCATTTTACAGGGAC
The DNA here is from genome assembly GCA_020800305.1 of Porphyrio hochstetteri. NCBI lineage: Eukaryota > Metazoa > Chordata > Aves > Gruiformes > Rallidae > Porphyrio > Porphyrio hochstetteri. The sequence continues at coordinate 111,933,587 of CM036907.1, forward strand.
AAATCCATGTTTTCCATGTTAATGAAAGCAGTGGGGTTCATTTCTACCTGCAGACTGGGAGAGCACTGGAGAAAGAATAACATTTTTTTATAAAAAAATGAGATAAAATAATGCACCAGTATAATTTTAAATCTTCAACACTAAAGGATTAGTGAAGATTTTGTGAAGATTTTATTCTTAGGTCTTTTAACCCTCTTTTTTTTTTTTTTTTCTTGATTGTCCAGTATCATAGAATGTCTCTAAGCATATGCAACTGCATCTTTACTTTATTCCTTTACTTTCTTTATCAGAAACTATTTTTATGAGTATGAACTCCTAACCTGTTACAGAAGCCTGTAAAGTCTGAAATGCTTCCCTACTAATGCCTTTCCCTATGGCTGCATCATGACTGCATCCAAAGGATATTTTGGCTGATTTATTTATTTTCTTCTAATGTAGATAACATTGTGATGACTTGAGAACTGATGAACAAACACATTAATCAAGCAGTTTGGAAGGGAGCTGAGCATTTAATATTACTCAAAACCTGGCAAGGTGGCTTGATTTGTACCACCTAGGAAGATATAATAAAGGTTTTGGGACAGATAAAGGCAACTTTGAATATGGTTTAGCTTTGGTTTTTTTCTTTTTTTGGGGGGGAAGGAGGGGGCGATTGTGGTGTTATTTTTGTCTAATTTATGATGTGGAACTCTCATGGTTCAAAATTCCATTATGCTACTGAGCCTCTGGATACGACACAGAGGAATCTTCTGTCCTGAAACACTATGAAGCTGAATACAAGATACTAAGAAAAGATTATCTCAGTCAGAAATATGGAGAGCAAAAGGAAATTGTAAAATGGAATATTAAGAAAAATAGATTTATATCAGTGTAATAGAAAGTTTGGGTACTTTGAGAGAGAAAAGTCTGCTCTGCAGACTAAAGTTCCCAACTCATGTGATTACCTGTGACTATTTTAATAAGTAAGATATTTTCATAACTAGAATTGTGTACATTGTCAGTCAGGAGTGATTTTCCCATATATATCTCTCTGGACTCCATGCTTATCTTTGTAGCAAAGGGATTATATTGAGATAAATCTATTGTTTAATACATTCAAGTGTTTGTGATGTCTGAGCTACAGGTGTTTCTTCTATACATTTACTAATTCTCAAAACAAACAAAAGACTCCTTTAAGGCTTTCTGTTGTAGCTTTAATTACTTCATTAGAAGCAAGCAGCACAATATGGCAGCATTGAGCCCCAAAGATTGAGATAAAATTATGAGCATTTTATTATGAATGTTCAGAGAACAGACCATATTTTCACATAAAAATATTTAGGCCTTATGGTGGATTTATCCCTTCACCTACAGAAGAGATTCTGCATGTCAAACCACCAATGAAGACAGAACATTTAAATGTCAGGGTTGTTTGCTGTGTCAGGTGATCAGTTTTTCCTAAGCAGAGAATGATAAATCAATCAATAAAGTGAGTTTTGCAAGTATACACAAAGCACTTCACTCATAAGCACATCCTTGTTGATCCAGTCTCACAACACTTCCACTCTGTACAATAGCTACAAGTTGCTTAACCTGCAGTAATGTAACTAAGCATTGTGTTATCAGGAAAGTTCATTTTTAGAGACAAGTTATTTTCTTACACAGTTGTAAAATAAGCATTGCAGTTGAAAAAAATCAAACCTGACTAAAGGCCATATCCTTCTCATTCACTGGCATAAATCAAGGTTAATTGTTATTTCAAATAAATACTCCAGGAAAATAATATGTTTTTCTGATCTCAGTTGTATGGAAGAAATAGCCTTAGCTTTGAGGGAGAAAAATAACAAAGTGGATCTTGTGCTGATTTTTGCAGAGGGTCTTATTGTTCCGCTTCTCTGTGTCCTTGGAGAAAGCCACAGGATACTTGTCATGTGTTAGGGTTTGTCTTCATCCTCTAGAACATGCATTAGCATTCTTTAGCAAAGAAACACTTGAAAGGATTCCAGAGTTCTTAATTAGCTTTTAAGACCAAAATTAAGTACTTCATTTTCCTCTTATAAATGTATCCAATATAATTTTTTTTTTTCTGAAACGGCAGTTAATCTGATCCAGGATCACAGCATGCCTCATTGTAACTTGGACAGAATATTCCCAGATACATTTTGAAGTTTATTGTCAAACATTTTAAATACTGGAATTTTCATCATAGCTTAAAAAAACCACCAGATTTTAAAAACAACAAAAAGTGCTCCAAAACCAATCAAAGAACCAAAAAAAACCCAAAACAAACCAACAGTGGGAATGACTTAGGCAGCATCACTGTACTAAGAAATAAAATGGCACCAGAGAAATGTCAAGTAACTTGATCAGAATTTGTACCATAATTTCTTGTTCTTTTCATCCCTTGTCAAATACGTAGAGTATATATTCTCTTCCATATGTTCTTCATCCAAAGATTGATGCAGAAAAGAATAAAAAAATTTATATTGTCTTTTCTAAACTAATAAATTACCAGTTCTATACATGGGTGCTGGCTTGTGAGATCAGTCTTAATATATTTATTTAAGTCTTCTTATGGTTATGATGAATCATTACTTTAGTAATATGTTGAGGTATTGACTGTTACCTTTCTATAATCTATTTGGTCATGCCTGGATGTTTAGATTCTAATTACAGCTTTGTAATCAGTGATCTACTCAAGATTGTGAACAATTTCTGTCATGAAATGGAAGCTTTATCCCATAAGTTAATTTAGTCCAGAAGAACAGTTTTGATTTTTAGGATGTTCTAGTATTCCACAGATTCCAGATTCAAAAAAATAGAAAAGATATAAAGATCTACAACAAGATTAGTATATACAAGCCTCATCTAAATCTACATTTGACATCCTCATGTAAATCTAATAAGAATGACTTTTGTTTGGTCATTCACATTTAGCAAAGCTGGACTGATGTCCGAGACAAAATAGAAGAGCAGATACAGGAATGATCAGCAAATTGGATTGCCTCTCTGAAGAGAGGAGGCTGGAAAGAAGCCTGAGAAGGTATAGAAACACTGTCACCAAGTACAGACAAGGGTGTAAGGAAAACCAAAAAGAATACTAGAATTCATATGAGCTGTCTATTAATATATTTAGGCTGGAAATTAGAAGAAAGATTCTAACTGACAGAGAAATGAGATTCTGCAAGAATATTCCAACAGGATAGCTTCTGACAAAAAGTGAATTGGTCTAATGTAGAACCCATAAGGAGTTACTATGATATGTCCTATTTCAGTACAGGGTAAAACAACCCAGAGGACAGGTAACTGCCCAATAGGTACAACTGATTAACAGAAGGAAAAGAAACAATTTGCAGTTTAAGCAACATAGTGTTTTTTGTTCATGGATCCTTTATAAACTCTTATTTAATAAGCAGCATTTTTTTTATCATTGGTATTGTGCAAGGACTGTGTAAAGGAATGATGGAAGGGGTGTGAGTAGCAATTACTAATGGAAAATATGAGCTTGGAGAAGAGAAAGGAAGAAATTCTTAGTAGTTTTCGTATTTTCTTTACGCTTTCATAAATTTGTTTTTAATTCTTGAATATCTAGGAAATACTTAGAAACAAAAAAACTTCTGGGATGTTGAAATGTAGCCTTGGATTGAATAAGATGCAAATTTTTTTCTGAAGTTTTTTTTTTAAAAAAACATGCACACATTTGAAAACTTGTGTCTATCTGAGATACTCAAAGGAAAATCTGAAATATTAATATGTGTTGTGGGAAATCAATAATCAGAAAATTAATCTGCTAACCTCAACAAATTAAAACTAAAATATCTGAAAATGCAGCAATTTCTGACTAATTTTTGTTGCTGTTGTCATTTACAGTATCAGCTAAAAAAATCAAGCTAGCTTACTGTTCAATTTTCCTGCAGCACTTGTCTGATAATTTGTTTATTTCTTCTACTCTTACTTTCATCCTGAAATGTTGGTGTTAATGAAACTCACATTTTGGTCTAGTAGTTGATGCAAGATCTTAGTTATCAATTACATTTATAACATTATTTGCCTTTGACATTACGGCTGTTATTGGAACTGACCCTTTTTCCCACAGGGGCTAATTAGTATTTGCTACTTCATTGAAGCTGATAATGGAACCCAATGGCCAGAAGATAACTGGAGGGTCCTTTTTAATATTCTTGTTTATCATGACACTTCCTTTCATGTGCTGCATAATTTGCTTACTCAGCTAGTTTCTTTGGAAGATTTAATGTAATTTTCTGTATGTTGAACAAATTATTCCCATCCACAGTGTAAAATCAGCAAAACATTTTAAAATGTTGCAATTAATATTCTTATCTTCATTTAGAACTAGGCCTACTAAAACAAAGAAAAAGAATCCATCAGGGAATTAATACTGTTTTCTATTCTGGGATGCCATAGGTTTCCATTATGCAGTGCTCACACTCCTACAAGGTTGCCTAATAGTATCCATGCATCATATGTAGCATAACTACTTCTCTAACATTCAGTGTCATTATGACACTGATGCTGGTTGCCAAAATCCCAGTTTACTGATAAACTGTTTCCTGCCTTTCTGTTCTGGTCTCCTTATGCTGATTTACTTTGCTATTTTCAGTTCAGGAATTTAATCCTATCTGTTTTGCTTCATCTCTTTTACTTCTAAGTGTGACGTGTAAAGGAACTCGTTGGTGCCTCCTTTCCTTGCAGTCAGTGAAGTGCCGTAGATTGTAGTGGGCACGTCTAGAAAAAAATGTCTAGGCACCAAACCCATAAATTAATTTAGATTAATCGATCCAAATTTAAAAGTCTTTCTGCTCACATTTAAAATGCATAATGGCCTTGAATTCTTTTGGAATTAACTGTTATTGCATATTTTCTTTTATAGTGTATTCTCTTCATTCATCCTCAGTGCATCTGCGTTCGTAGCTTCTGGTTTTATGTTTACTCGTATCTTTCATTAGGCCAGTTTAGGACTTGTAAATTTATTACTGCTTTTTAATCAAGACTCCTAAACATTCAAATAGTTTTTTAATATTTGTTTCTAGTTGGAAAGATTTTTTAAATCCCAGGTGAACTAGATACTTTTTGTTTACCTTCTTCAAACTTTGGGGATAGCATTATTTCTCAATTTTTTGTTTTTGGGTACCTAATACTGGGGACTTAGAGAGCAAATTTCAGACTTATCTGCATGCTTACGCATCTTTTAAAAATCTCTTTCCAAATGACCTCAAAGCTTAGAAATATTTACCTTAGAGCAATGTTATGTTTAAAGGAGCTATTCTGAGAAAAAATAAATAGCATAATATTCTTTGGGTTTGTTTCTATCTTCCAAAATATTTGAACAGAATTTTAATGAATAAGTTTCACAGGAGTAAGGTATCCCTGGGTTCATTATGTCCCTGGATAAAGGAATGTCCTTTCTGACATTTTATATACAGAATATTGCCATCTTCTAGTCTATAGGCAAGTAAGAAATTGTGACCTGAGCATTTTTGCACCAATTTATATCACTTGATTTAACCTAGCCTCTTATCATTCCTGCCACATTTATTCTTCTTCCCCAGTACTTGTGAGCTTTTTCTCCTTTAGACTGCAATCTCTTGCAGGCAAGGACTGCCATTTATTTCAGTATGATGGACTTTCAGCTGAGCATACCTCTAGGTGCTACTGAAAAACAGACAATAGTATTAAGAGGAATTAATTTATATGGCATGATAAATATACATATAGAACAAGCATACTGTATTTTAGGACTATTATGGCAGTTCAGAAGCATAACATTTTCAGTGGACAGAAGACCAGTAGGGACAATATTTGCAGAAAGTTATGATTTTTTTTCTTTTTAAGCTTTCTCTACAGATCAATTTTAATGCTGTTTATTCTCCTTTGGCAATTTGTTTTGCAGTGATTGAATGCCTGTATGCTTATTGCATGCATAAGGCAATTTTTAGGATTACATAATCTTTCTTTGCATTCTGGAAGTGCTTCTGATTGTATAATCTCAGAATGGAATGGAAAATAAATGAGAAATATAGAAAGAAAAGGAGAATTAATTATTAACAAATTTTGTTAGTAGTCTCTATTTAAGAAAAAAAAAAGGCCTTTAAAGTCATTCAGCACTGCTTTGTGCTTTAGTTTTGAATACATGATTACTGATGGCTTTGTTTCAAAGAAGCGATGAGTTGAAAAAGTTAATCAGCTACTTTCTATCAGTGGGCCTAAACACTGTTCAAGCTGTTTAGTTCAGTCAGTTCAGTCAGCACAGTTTAGCTTTGCTTTAGAACTTACAGAAAGATTGGGGGGACCTCCTTTTCCCTCACTTTTGTCTTAAAGTACACGCTACTTTATGAAAACTTATTGCCTGTCACTTTGAAAAGGACCTTTTCCCCTGACAGGTAAAAATGATGGGAACGGCAGGGAGCTAGTTGACCATCAATTAAATGGAAGGCTGCAATGTCAGTACATTCAATGAGTCTCAGAAGGACTTGCAAGCTAAAGGAAACACACAAAGACAAAATAATAGAGCCATATAACTAGTGACCTTATTGTAAATGTTTACAGCAGAGATAGTAATGACTAACATCTCCGCCTAATTACCAACAAGAGAGAAAGTGGGTATTCCATCTACGCCCCCGTCCCCTGTTTGTAGGTTCTTTGTGCTGTGATACATATTTGTTTGGTAAGACAGTTCTGGGAACTAAATTAGTAGGAAGATATTAACTACTTTTTTCTGCAGGCGTAATCTTCAGCCACTGTATTGGTACTGTGAAAATACTAATGAGAATCAGAGGCTGAGAGACAAACTGATTAATTAGGAGAGATTGGATCAAGTTCAGGAGTGATGTGAAGATTAAGCCCTTTTCTTGTTAAATACACTTCACATTCATAAAAACATCACAAAGGCTATCAACATTAGTATAGGACAGACGTTAATGTCAAAAAGGGTCATGTCTACACCTTTTTTGAATACCCGAGGAATGGTAACTCAACCACTTCCATGGGCAGACTCTTCCAGTGCTTGATAAACCTTTCAGTAAAGAAATTCAGTAATATCCAATCTAAACCTCCCCGCTGCAACTCCAGGCCATAGCCTCTTGTCCTTCTACTTGTTACTTGTAAGAAGAAACTTACCCCAACCTGGCTACAATCTCCTTTCAGGTAGTTGTAGCGTGTGATAAGGTCTCCCCTTAGCTTCCTTTTCTACAGAGTAAGTAAACCCCAGTTCCCTCATCCACTTCTCATAAGACTTGTGCTCTAGAACATCAGCTTTGCTGCTCTTCTTTGGACACACTCTAGAACCTCTACATCTTTCTTGTTTGCTTGACTGGACCATCTGCATTATGAGGAAAGGCTGAGAGAGCTGTGTCTGTTTATCCTTGAGAAGACTGAGAGGGCAGGTGTCAAGAGAATGGGGCCAGACTCTTCAGTGGTGCTCAGTGACAGGACAAGAGGCAACAGGCACAAACTGAAACACAAGAAGTTCCATCTCCACATGAGGAACAACTTCCTTTCTCTTAGGGTGACAGAGCACTGGGACAGGCTACCCAGAGAGGTTGTAGATGCTCTTCCTCTGGAGATATTAAAAGCCCACCTGGATGTGATTCTGTGCAACCTCGTCCAGCTGATAATGGTTTAACAGGGAGATTGGATCTCCAGAGATCCCTTCGAACTCCTACTGTTCGTTGGTTCTGTTATTCTATTTATTTAAAAGAGATGGTAATATTAGTATTGAGTATAAAGTTTGCACTGGGTTGGAAAAGCTTAACTCTTAGAAGAAGGTATAAGAAATGTACTCCATCGAGCATCTGGATGGTGAAGCTCTGTACCTCCTTCTACATATAGGAACAGAAGGAGTGCATTTTCTTCTTCAGATAGTTCTGAGGAGCTCAGAGCAAGCCCTCAGCTTTTTTGCTAGTAAGAAACATGGGAGTGATGGCATATCAGAAGAGAGCACTGTAAATTCAGAATGTAGCATGATTATATGAGCTGGCCTGAAGTGCTGAACCTTTTGAAATTTACCTGTACAGAAAATGTAAACCCTAACCTTAATTGCAAGTCCTCTTGAGTGCGCCAATACATTGTTAAAACTACAGAAAATCAACAGAGCATAAATACATCTTGAGAGAGTATAATAGCATTGAGAATGTTAAAACTTTTCTGCTATGTGTTATAGCATTTCATTTGTACAATGCAATGATATAAGAGATTGAATCAGCCTGTAATTCTCTGTTTAAGATTTATATGCAGCACTTGAAACCACCACTTTACCTGTCAACTTTTCCCATTAAATCCTAAATATTTTTAAAATGTAGGAATAGTATGCATCAGAGTTGGTCTGCTAAATTTCAAATGTAGGTAAAGTGTGTGAGAGATCATTAACATTTCTTCTGCTTTAAAGTTTTAAAGGGACTAGAAAAACCTGAAGATACCTTGAATATCTTTAAATTAGATTTTACGGGCATGAAATAGCAGCTACCTCCCAAAGAGTGACACAGAGAAAGGAAGTTGTAAACTAAGATCCTGTGCATTCAGGTGTGTTTCCTCATAGCAGAGTATTTAGTTATAGAACAATTTTTGTTGGACCATCAGTAATAAATGAGAATCCAGACAATTCCAGTCATATGAAATACATTAATTTATTGACAGAATAAATTTTAAAAAATAAAAGAAGATTAACAGAATAGTAGGTGGTAAATCTGGGATGAGTCACTTCCTTCTCACAGCAGTGCTGGCCAGGCCTCCTGTTGCAAAAGAATGGGGATTTCTGTAACCGGAATGATGGGGTGTGACTTGTAATAATATTTTTTTTTAATATAACAGAGAGTAAAAGAGAACTATGTTACCGGGAATCTACAATAACTTAAAAATTTTTGAGAACAATATCACAGACTCTGAATAAATACTACCACTAGAGTGGCTTTTTATGGAGGAATTTTTTGTGTTTAAACATCCACAATCGAATTTAGGTGCAACTCGTTGGCACAATGCTTTATGAGGGACATCTGAGCTAGTGCTGGAGGAGCTGGTATGCTTCATGGTAAAGCATCCTGAAGAAATTAAAAATTTTCTCAAATAATAAAACAAACAGTATTGCCACTGGACTGTGTTCACTAGAACAATTTTTAAGGTGCATTTAGGAGTGATATGCCAAGCCCACTTCAAAAGGAAATGGGAGCTAGAGTGCTGAAGTCAAAAAACACCCATTCAGTTGTGTTGGTTTGGGTTTGTGTGACAAGGCTGGAGGGGAGGAGGGGGGAGGCTGAAGGGGGCTTCTGCAAGAGTAAATATCAGCTGCGCTCAAGAATGGACCCACTGCTGATCAGCAACTGTGATAGCTCCTCTAGGGTAACATATTTAAGAGGAAAAAAAAAAACCTGCAAGTGAAATGAGTGAGCAGATGTAAAGACCTCTGCAGACACCAAGATCAGTGAAGAAGAAGGGGCAGGAGGTGCTCCAGGTGCCAGAGAGAGATATTCCCCTACAGCCTGTGCAAAACCCCATGGGGAAGGGCTGTGCAGCTGCAACCCTTGGAAGATGATGGGGAGTAGAGATCCCACATGAAGCCTGTGGGGGACACCATGCTGGAGCAGGTGGAGACACCTGAAGGATGCCAGGACCGACTGGGAAGCCTGTGCTGGAGCAGGCTTCTGGCAAGACCTGCAGCCCCTGCAGAGAGGGGCCACACTGGATCATGTTTGCTGGGGGAACGTGTGACGCGCTGGGGGACACACACTGGAGCAGTCTGTTCCTAAAGGTCTGCACCCCATGGAAGCAACATTGGGGCAGTTTGTGAAGAACTGAAGCCCCCATGGGAAGGACAGGTTGGAGAAGTTTATGGAGGATTGTCTCCCATGGAGGGATGCTGAAGCAGGGGCAGAGTGTGAGTCCTCCCTCTGAGGAGGAAGGAGCAGCAGAGGTGTGTGATGAATGACCACAACCCCCATTCTCTGTCTCTCTGTGCTGCTTGGTGGGAGGTGGTAGAGAAATTGGGAGTAAAGTTGGGCCTGAGAACAAAGGAGGCTGGGGGGAAGGCGTTTTAATATTTGGGTTTATTTCTCATTATCCTACTCTGTTTTCATTGGGTAATAAATTAAGTGCCTTTTATTCCATGTTGAGTCTGTTTTGCCCATGACACTCATTGTGGAATGATCTCTCCCTGTCCTTATCTCGACTCCTAAGCCTCTCAATATATCTATTTCTCCCCTATTCCGCTGAGAAGGGGAATGATGGAGCGATATTGGTGGGCATCTGGTCTCCAGCCAGGGTCAAACCACCAAATGTGTATATATTGATAATGTTTTGCTCTGTATCCTCACAGTTCACAGGTTTAGCATACTTTAAACTACAGCAGTGCAATGGGGTGCCCTGACACTTAGAGGACAATTAAAACTGTCCATCTGGCATAGCTGCAGTCTATTAATGTGCTTTCGCTTAAAATAAATATATTCCATAACTCCAAACAACAGTCAATCAATAAAGGATCTGCGCAAACATTAATTCCAAAACTCGGTATCACATCAGTCTCACCTGCTTTAGAGTGATACAAATCCAAACTGGCCTACACCTCCAGTGTGCTGTGATGGATGAGTTAATTCTGGTTCAGCATATGTGTTTGAGGATTATGCTGCTGGGTACTCACCTCATATATATTTCACCTTCATATACATTTCCTGGATCAGTTTCCACTAACATCTGTGCTTCTTTCTCTTCTCCATAGTGCTGCTGTACATAATACTCTATCTATCTTAACAACCCAGAGCTAAACTGCAATCCCATTTGAATTGGTTTATTTTGAATTAACACTTGAATCACCTTTACTAGATAGCTTGTTCCTTAGCCAATAAAAATATGAATTTTAAAGTGTTGAGAGCAGGAATGTAATTTTATTAAATAGAGAGATCTTTATCATTGAAACAATCATCTTTCACATGTTCCTCAATCATACAATTATTTTTATTTTTACTTAGTCTGCAATGTACATTTGGCACAATAAAGTCACTTTTCATTCTGCAGTATTAAGCAAAGCTTCATATACTTCATAGAAATAAATTTTCTTAACTGTACTATACATCAGTTCAAGGGAAGATTCAGCAGCAGCTGATTTTACTTTTATTGAGTCCCTCTTCTAAATACCTTGGATATTGACAGAAATCCTTCAGGATTGTTTCCATATAAATACTTAAAAGAATGATTCAGCTCCTTTGGAAATCAGCAGCAGGTTTTCCATAAAAGATATGGTTATTGATTATTTGTTTAAAAACATGTATTGATGGGGAAATGTCCCTATAGCTCACCAAGGACAAACTGTCTGTACTAGTACCTAAAGTGACTATAGGCAGAGCTATGTTATTCAGTTCTGCTAACTTGTCCCAGGCAGAGCCTGCAGTTACGGGCCAGCTGACACTCTGGCTGCTGGTTCCCAGCTTTGATTTGGGGGTCAACAATGAACTAAGACCTTAGTCAGCAAGCAGTTTTGATGCCAGCAGCTTCTGGGTAGCAGGGTGCATAGCTTCAGACATGGTGTACCAGCTAGTCCAAAAGAAGGGTTGCTGGGCTGTTTTAGTTGTCTGTAAAAAAATGTGTCCTTAGCAAGTGGGAAAGTAACAACCAATCAACCATATTGTACTTGGTGTATAGCAGCACTAAGCTTCCCTTAAAATACATTTTTTCGTGTCTATATTTTACCTAAGTGGGCCAGTTAACTGGAGGTTCATGTGCTATGGACAGATTCCAAAAAGAAAATAATCTTTTAACATTTATGTAGAAAGAAAGTTAAAATATAACAGCTTGTCTCTCCAAAATTGATTTAATTTCTTTTTAATGTTCTTGAAGTTTTGCCAAGATTTAAATTGAACTTCTGAATTTGATTTTGGTTTGCAGAATATGGTATTAGCCAATGCAGTCCCATAGGAATTAAAAAAGAAAAAGTTTAGCACCTCATCGTTAATAAAATTGTTCCAAGCCATGTTTGCTCTGTGCAAATTTGCAATAGAGTTCTGTTCATATATTGTATCACAATTATGCTAAATTTAAGAATCTAGGATTAAAATACAATAAGGAAACACCATTAGTTCATCACATAACATTTTAGTAGAAACTTATGTTTCAAATAATCCACATTATTTCAGAATTACAGGCTTTGTGCTTGGTGATACCATTGCACAAGGGGGCATCCTTTGCTTACAAATTCTCAGAACTCACCCCTGCCTCTAGGCTAATGATGTCGAGGGATGATAGCGTTTCTCTGCTCTCTTCCCTGCTATGTCCATCGTCATACAGTCCCATCACCAGAACATCAAGGCAGGAGCACCATGCCACAGCAAAGCTGTGTTTTAACTTACTACTGGAGTAATTAAAAGCCATGCCTAATTGAATGGACCCCACTATGGTTATTAAGGACGTGGAAGAGGCCTTTGCACATTTTACTCTTTATGAAACCTGTCGTGGCTTGCAAACTTTGGCTGTTCTCCCATTTAGGGTTTCAGTGGACTGGAGTAACGGTGAGGGAGAATACAAATGTGAGATTTCTCCCATAGAAAAGCCGTGAACAATCAACATTTGCAATGCATTTGGGAACACTGCATCTTCAGAATTGCAAAGGAGATTGCTTATATATCCTGAGGGAATGCACCTGGATAATTTAAAGGCATTTTTAACTCTACTCTGGAATTCAGTATGTCCACACTATGCAGCTCTAGAGAATGATTTAAACACCTTGTATATAAGATTTCATTCATTGTACTGTTTCTTGGATTTTAAAAATAGCTTCTGTAGAGAAATAAGAAAACCAGCTGTTTGCTTTTCACTGTTGTTTCTTTATGTACAGCAAGTGTTGGAACTAGGACAGACCCTTATCAGCATGGACCACAATTCCCTTCCAGTGTCAGTGCCTGAGTTTGTGAGATGTGTGAGGAAGGCAGGAAGGGATAATGCAGTTGGACTGCATCCCAGGAGAACTCCACAGCACAGCTGAGGTGTGCACCAAATACCAGTGTTTGAAGAAGCATTCCAGGGTCCGTTGCACAGACTTAACACAATAGGACACTATACTTTCATATAAACCAGTCAAAAGTGGGACAGCTACCACCTTTTTGTAGTCTTTCAGACATATCAGAGAAAAAAGTTCATGAATTTTGTTGCCAGAAACTAAAGACACAATCACACTATGTGCCACCACAATCTTAACTTTATTGGATTTAAAACTAGCAGACAACCCTTTTAGTTAATCAAAGGAAGATTCCTGTTAAAGAAAGCAAAAAGGGGATTAGGATAACCATTTCCAATAAACCACAAAGGATTTTTGGGAAAAATATCTTCCTGAGTTCCAATCATGTTGTCTGTATTGTAGATACGTCTTCAGTGGTTATATGAACTAAAGCCAATGAAAAAGTAATTGGAAAATTATAAGGAAAACCCTCTGCCCATATTAGAAAATGTATTCCCCTGGAAAATATATGTGGGACAAAGTAGCATTTTTCAACAAAAAAATATGGAAGAAAACACTTCAAACTTTCTAGTTTGAGCATTGGTGGAAAATGTCTGTAGTAAACAGTGCTGACAAGAGCAGCTAAGTAAATAATGCTGCTGCCTTCCACAGATATGCTAGGAATAATTGGATGAATAAACTTATTTGCTAAATCTAATAATGCAATGAAAAAAGAAGACAATTTTCTATGGAATGAAAAATGGCATTGCTGATCAGTGGCAATAATTTTCCTGATTTTTTTTTGTTTAGTTTGGTATGTTTTTTCTAAGCCTATTAAAGCTATTTAAAACCAATGCTGTACAAAAGTTTTTAACGGCGTTAGGGAATTATTTCTTGATCTTCTTTTCAGAAAGGTGTAAAAACATTGCCCAAACTAAAATAACAAGACAAAGCAAAAAGAATAGACAAAGAGCATACACAACAAAGGTTCATTACAAACTGAGATCACACAAGGAAAATTTAAACCTGGAAAAATGATTGTTTTTCAGAGTTATATAGAGTTTAAATTTAATACTGGAAAAGACTTTTACATGGAAGTGATTATACAACCATAGCTCAACGCTATTTATCATACATATATATATATTTATTATATACATATAAATATAATTCATATAAATATTAAGTAATCTATGAGATTAACATTTAAATTTAAATTCATGTGCTTGGGAAACATGAAACAGAATTAATTCAATATCCTGTTTAAAATTAGAATTCCTTGGATACAGGATTCACAGCTATGAGATTATCGGGTCAGAACAGGGTCAATTTGCTGTGTAATTTTAATCCCAAAAAAAAAAATCTGAAAAAAACCCCATTAATGTAAAAGAAGCAAACATACAGGAAGCAACAGAAAGGATAAAACATCTTCAAAATTCTAGTCCAAATTAAGACAATGATAACTCTTATAGGGCCAGGATTTCTCCTATGGTATTTAAAATATTGATAAGTACTTTGAGGACTGAATTTTTAGAACAATACTGCTACTGAAGCACCAAGCTAAGCAACCAGATTATGAAAAGATCTCAGAAAGTGATATAAAGTTGAGATTTTTTTGAAAATATTCTAATCTTTCCCTCACTAATTCTATATCAAATTACTAGCCTTAAGCTTAGTACACATGAACTTCACAGTAGGCTTTCCACTGACCTTAAAGAGCACCGAATCATCTCCACAACAGTAATTGATACCTATATTTGATTGTGTCAAACATTAAATGTGTTGAGTTTGTCATTAACTATAATGTATTACAGTGTGAAAATGCTGTTCTGTTGCTCTTGCCATTGGCAAACTCTTTAGTGTGAGATACATTATAGCATTTCTATTTAATTAGATGGGCTTAGTGGACAGATGCCTGACATTTTTAGGCGTCTTTTGACATATTCAGGTGTTACAAGGACAGCGGAGAATTTGCTCTTACGTCCTGGAAAACACTTTAGAATTTGACTGAACAGGTGTACCTACGTAACAGTAAACTCAGAACTTAGTAGTGCTAAGAAATATTAATTGACTTTAAAATCTGTGGACAGGGTCTACTCACACTAGTGCTGTTAACATCCATACTGCCTATAGGAATGGTACCTGTCCTAGGCTAACTCCTGAGAATGACTAGGAGTTTGGAGGCATCACAGATTTCCTTGAATCAAAACAGTGTCTGAGTCAGTTACAAGATTTAGCAGCATGGAAAGCTATCCTTCAGTGCTGGACTCATTCACAGACATAGCCAATATGCCCCAATATACCCATCCCTGCAAGTGTTCAAAGCCAGGGTGGATGGGGCTTTGGGAAACCTGGTCTAGTGGAGGGTGTCCCTGCCCTATGGCAGGAGAGTTGGAACTAAATGATCTCTGAGGTCCCTTCTGACCCAAACCATTCTATGATTCTATGATTTATAGAACAATAGTCTCTTAATGGCATTGAATTGAAACATGACTCCTTAGGTCATATGATCTTTACTCGCTTTTCCACTTTCAGCATCACTGGTCTTGGAGTTGCATTCCCTACCCTTCCCTTTGTTTATATTACAACCTTCACATGTTCTGGACAGGCAGTTGTTTTCTTTAAAAATGTCTTTTTCTACTTCTTTGCTTTGCCTGCCATTTTTCTGAAGGCTAGTCAAAACCGTTTTCATATCTTACTGCAGTATTTTCCCCTCATTAACCTCATTCATTAACCTCTGAAGGGCCCCCCTCTCCTCCTGAATAACTGTGCAGCTAACAGGGCGGCAGATGGCAGTTGAGATGCTCTAGGTCATTCCTAACATTTTGTTAGATGAAGCATACTCTCTTTCCAAATCTAATGAGTCCTTCCTAAGTAAAGATTATAAAAGCAGAGGAGCAGACAGCAGATGTCATTGCTTTCCTTATGAATTGTTCTCAGCATATCCAAACCAATGTGATTGAAGGGTCAGCATCCCCCAAAAATTACTCCCTTTACCTGTGACAAATCACAAATTTCAGATCAATAGTAGCATATGCTGCATCACTAAAACTAATCAACAGATTTAATTTTTAAACCAAACGTATTGAAAACAGCTTGTTTTTCACTTACATGAAAGTTAGTTCCTTCTCTTAACGTAGCTTAAAACATCTGGACTTAATTCTGTCCTAGATATAGGTGTGAATAAGACCCGTAAGCAGCTGATGTAATATGAAAACTTACTGTAGTTTGGATGCTCGCTCAGAAAAAAAAAGATATATTTTCTGAAAAAAAAAACCGAACCCAAAAACTTTTCAAATTAATAAACCACTTGACCATTTAGGGAATGCTTTGGGCTCACACTTACTGCTTACACCACTGACTAGAAAAGCACATCTAATGTTCATTTGATTTGGTGAGGCTTATGAAATTTACATAGTTTTAATTATGCACTGAGTAAAGGACAAGGGGCTCACTGTGTTGCTGGACTTGAAACAATATTCAACATCTTATGTAAGAAAAGAGAACCTATGTATTTTTATATAGTTTGTGAAATTTTATATACTTACACTTTGTGTGTGTATGTATGTACATACATACAGAACCTACATATTTCCTATGAATACAGATGTTTTGTAAAACTATCAATATATGCACAAATATTTACACATATATTCACATTCACTTCTCTGCACACAAATGTATGCATAACTCAACATACATAAAGAACATATACACGCAAAAAGACATGCATAGGTCCATAAGCTCACAGGCACACAATTTTGTTACCATTTCTGATGACGCATTTTTATACTTGACTTAGTTCCAGTGTTCACACACACCAGAGAATGATAACTGGACATAACTGACATATCCACCTACCCATCTAGTCACCTACCTGTGTCCCTCAGTTCTCTGTAATGACTATAGTCATTAATCAGTTCACTCCCTATCCTGCATTTAACAAGCAGGAAATGGAAGATCCTAGAAGGGTGTCAACCATAAATCAAATCCTGCAAAACACTTACATGGTAGACAAACTCTTTTCTTTTGTGAACAGTATCCTTGAATCCACAATGGTTATTCAAAGCAAATAACTTTTTTTTTTTTTTTGAGGGGGGAGGTTTTGCTTATAGTCAGTAGGAGGGGGAACACCTGTTACTGAGCTTGATCAGACTGAATCCAGATGTTCTGATGATGATGTAAAAGGTACTTTTTCATGCACTGTGTCATAATCCAGTCCCCTGTCTGCTCTGGCCCACCGCAGTGATGTGTTCCTCTCCAAGTGCAACAAATCACAGAGCAGTATGTTTTTTCCCAAATCAAGCACTGACTTTTAAATTCTCTATAATCACATATTTTGGTGAGATGGATTATAAAATAGCTTTATCTTAATTCAGTTTGAAAAAGGATGCCTTTACAAGCCAAATTTTAAATTGCTAATATTTTTAGCCTAGAAATAAGAACAAAAAAACCACCAACAACACAAAAAACCCAAAAAAGAGTTCTTGTTTCCAGAAAAGTGGCTTTTCTTATTTCATTACAAATGGTATTTTTACAGACTTTCTAGCTTAATAGTAGATTTGTTCTGGACATATTTTCATAGCTTTTTAAAAGCAGAAAAGACATTTTAATGCATATTAAAACCCCACCAAAATAAGAGAATTCTTTATTGGTAAGATGATACAATCCTCATATCAAAAGTTTAGTCCTTCAGGAGAAATAAAACTTATGAATTTCCCCCATCTCTAATGTATAAAAATCAAGTACTCAGAGCTGTGGTGGGAGTTTTTGTCCTTGCTTTTTTGTTTTATTTTCTCACTTGAAACAATTTCTCCATCCCATAATGCAACACATATTTCTCAAATTGCTATTTCAGCTGCAATAATTATTTTAGATTAAATATTATAAATTTTTAGGACAAAAAAACCACAACCCATAAACCCCTCATCTTTGAATACTCATGTTCAACTGTATTCTGTTTCTTTTCAAACTTCTGTTTTCTTCTGATGTCCTGCACAGATTTTAGAATTCTCTTGTTGCTCTGTGCATTTTTATGGTACATAATATTTCATTTGCTTTTCGCTAAGAAAGATTCACTGTCTCTTGCTGATTTAATTTTACCATTAAATTGAATTTAACATTAAAGTTTCACTCTTTAAAACATCACTCTTATTTGTTCTAATTAAAACAAGAATATTTGGCATGCTCAAGCCATTTACAAAATTTATATGTACATATACGGAAAACATCTAATTAGAAAGAAGTTGTACTGAATCTCAAAGAGGTTTGAAAAACATGCCCTAATATTCTGTTCACGTGGATTTTCTGTTAACGTTGGTCCCTCTTGATACACTAGTATAAACATATCTTTGTAGTTGTATGCTGTATTATTTATAAAATTGTCTGTTGTCCAAGAAACAACATTTTATACGCTCAGACACTTCATAAGACACAATATGCAATATAAGGCTAGAGAAATGTGAGAAAAACCTACAGAACACAGGAGATTTCCTGACCAAAAAAATTGATTAGGTATCTATTTTTTACAGTGAAAAGGAAAAATACCTAGTTCTTGCAATGTGGTGAAGGAAGTAGGATTCTGCTTACACTGACACCCATGGCAATAGACTCCCCTGTCCGTAACAGAACAGCATAACCTGAAGGATTAGAAAGTATGAGCATGGCCTTGCACGAACTCCATACAAAATCCTCTCTTTGCCAAATGGGAGGACTTGGTGTGTCAAATGTGTACCCTTAGGTATGACAGAGACAAAATAAGGCCACTTTTGCAGCTGGTAAAATCAGATTGTTTGGGTAAACATGGTAGCTCCATAAATCTTCCAAATCTTTCTCATTTGGAACCAAAGATCAAAAACTCAGAAGTGATGCCTTGAAATACAATATTTGTAAAGTGGATTTGTAACGGCTCATTTATTTGAGCAAAGTTTTAGTCAACTAAGTTTTCTGATACAATAACTCTATAGATCAAAATAAAATTCTATATTCCAAATTAGTTTTGTCATTATTTATATTCTCATATCTTGTGATGTCATTTGGAGGGAAAAAGTGAAAATGTGTCTCATTTAGTACAGATTAATTTGAAAATTAAAGTACAATTCATTTCAGCAAGCAATTACTTGGACCTGAGAAGTGGATCCTTGGATAGGTGGGGTGACTTGTCTTAAAGAATTGACTCACAAGCCTTCTTGTCTAGGAAGAGTTTAGCTTAACTTTTTAGCTAAGGTCACGTCAGATGGATCACATCTACAGAGAAAGAGAATTTGCAACTGAGAGGACCATCAAGATAAATTACATAATATGTAACACCTTCATGTCCTTAAAACAATTAAAATGGTATCTCAGTCAGGATTAAGGGTATTTAAATGTTTTTAGGAAAGCTTCCATAGAGAACAATGTTCTTCCAGGGAGGGGGGGCGGGGGGGTCAGGGGTTGTCCTTGATTGTACCCTGGGTGTTACGATTATTGTTATCAATACAAAAAAAAAGGTGACTGTAAATAATAAATACATGGACAATTAGAAGAACTGGTCATTAAAATAATATGATAGGGAGGGTGTACAAAGAAACCAAGATTCTTTATAAAGGTATTGGGATTCTGAGTACATCCAAAGCTGAAAAATTTACACCCGGGGTAAATGCTGCACTTGCAAGAGTAAGTTGGTCACCACATTCCATCCTACGGTCTTCTTGTTTGGACAATGCCTTGCTACCATATTTTGTTTGTTGCATAGCAATGCAATATAGAAAATGAAGGAG
Organism: Porphyrio hochstetteri; assembly: GCA_020800305.1. NCBI lineage: Eukaryota > Metazoa > Chordata > Aves > Gruiformes > Rallidae > Porphyrio > Porphyrio hochstetteri. The sequence goes on from CM036907.1 coordinate 111,953,255, forward strand.
TTTAACTCTCTTTTAGTATTTGCCATGTAGCCATGAATTTTACTATTTTATATAAAACTTATTTCTTGCTCTACACAAAGAGCATATATTACTAATGCATCTTGAATCTCCATTGCATAGTGCACATCAAACATAGAGATCCTTAGCTGAAAGTATGCATAAACATGCAAATATTTTTTTATTATTAATACTCTCTAGTTGGCAAATTAGGGTTTCAGTCTAGAACATAACATTTAACAGCTGTTTAAGCATCAGTTATCTGCTTGGCACCGGGGGCTGCCTTCCCTTTCAGCAGCACTTTGCAAACTTTATGACTCCCTTCTGTCATTTCCTGAGACAAAATGCTGGCTGACACAGACCACTTTTTCATGTACTTAAATACGCTGTAGATTTTCAGGGTATTTACATCAAGTCTCAAATCTTCAACTTTATGACCCATTCCCTATGAGCTCTATTCTCTTTCCTGATAGATGCTATTTCTGGTTTGTTTGGTTTATTTCCCATAATATGTTTTCAGGTATTGGCAAGACTTGTAAAATATGTCTCATAGGTGACAATTTTAACAAGAGAATAAAAGCAGGTTGGGGGAAAAAATTGGTTTGAATTTCAAGTAGTCTATAGACTGAGATTTCATCCCTGGTGAATCATAGTGATGACATGCTGAAGAAGCTTCCAGGAGGATGTTGAATACTTTTCTTCACCATGACATCTTAGTGAAGCCATAACTTGTCTTTTTAATTAGTCACTAAATGATACAAACAAATTCAACCCTAAACCAAATATTGAATTAAATGCTACAAGACTGAGAAACTAATTTAGCCCGAAATATTCTGACAGATTTCCTATTACCAGATTTTTGCTCCATTCTTTAGGTGATGACCTTTATAATGGAGTTTGTGGTTGGGTCAGTGATCAGGCAAAAGTATGACAGGTGTCTAGAGGATAAGCAAGTCTCTAACAGTCAGAGAAAGAGTCACAGGCCTAGAAACAGACATAGGGAGATTTCTCAGGGTAGGATTTGATATCCCTTCCTAACACCTATGGCTTCTGGGGAGCAGAGAACAATAACCTGAGTTTTGGTGTCCAGGGTAAAGAAAGACAGGGACCTGAAGAGAAACTAAAGTGGTTAACAGGGTGGGAGAATACTCTCCACAGTGGCCTCAAGAGAAAGTCTGTTGTCCAAGACTGAATAAAAAGAGGAGATACTGAAATGCCTCAGCACTGACTTGGTTATGGGAAGCAGTCATGAGAGAAATATCTAAATTATATGACAGTGCTGTTACAGTAATGATTATCTAGAAATTTACACAGGTCAAGATGTTTCCAGAGAGCTGATATAATTTGCTAACCAATTGCTGTGGTGGGAAAAGACAGACACCTTTTCAGCTGGAACAACCCCCATTCCCCTATAGCATGCAGGTGCTGCCTGTCAAGGAGCTGTGGGCCATGGAGCTGGCCAGGGGCAAGGGCAGAGTGTCAGGAGACAAGGGCACCCACACCTTGAGCGCAGGTACTCGGCCCCACAAAAACAGCAGAGCAGACACAGCCCTATGAGGACAGACCCCCTGCTGCCGTGGCATGCAGTTCCAGGGCCCAGAAAAGATGTCATCGCAGGAAAAAGAAAGAGGGCATGGCCAAATGCAGTGGTGAGGGCCAGAGCCAAAACAGCCATATAGCTAAAGGGATGTCCCCAGCTGCCAAACCCAGTCAGCACTGGGGCTGGGATCACAGTCTAGGGCAGACATGCTCACACAAGCAGTCCCGATCAAAGGATAAGATGGTTATCAGTAAAAAATTAAATATTGAAAAATAGTCACTCAACTACCTATCTCTCAGTCTTAAGAAAGATCTACAAAAGCCTTGGGAAGGTGATCCTGAGATCTCAAACACATCACTCCCATGCATGCTAAAATCATAGGTTTGATAAAATTACGGGTTTGAGACACATCATAACCTTTTTCTCATGATTTCTCAGTAGAATCATTAGAATCACTAGGTTGGAAAGGACTTTTGAGATCACTGAGTCCAACTGTACCTGTCCTCTACTAAACCATATCCCTGAGCACCTCATCTACTTGTCTTTTAAATACATCCAGGGGTGGTGACTCAACCACCTCCCTGGGCAGCCTGTTTTAATGCCCCATAACCCTTTTTGTCTAATCTGAACATGCCCTGGCACAGCTTGAGTCCATTCTCCCTTGTCCTGTCACCTCTCACTTGGGTAAAGAGACCAACATCCACCACTTTACAACCTCCTATTAGATAATGTAGGTGGTGATAAGGTCTCCCCTCAGCCTCCTCTTCTCAAGTCTAAACAACTCCAGTTCCCTCAGCCACTTCTAGTATGGTTTGCTCTCCAGCCCCTTCACCAGCCTGGTTGTCCTTCTCTGGACACCCTTCTCATTCTACTTGCTAATGTTTTTATGCTCTGCATCCTGCCCTGTGGTCTGTGTGAAAAATAGACCTGCTCCTTTCGTCATAGAAAATAACCACCTCATCTCTCTCATTATTTCAATCCTTCCCACTTCAAGTGTGCAAGCTACTTTTTTTCTCAATAATCTAATAAACTTGATAAAACTATCAAAACCTGATATTTAGGTTTGAAGTTTGTTGCTTTTCTTTCAGACTACAAGAAATCCTTGTTATGCCAGAAAATTCATCTATTTTTGTGACCTGATAAAGTATTTCATTCTTTTACCTGAGAATGCTGTGTTGCTTACCCCTATTGAAATACTCAAGAAGGTTTACATTACCATTTGTACCACAATGTTTCTTAGTAACTGCATATCAATGTAGAACCTTGGATAAGGCTACGGGGAAGAAGAAAGGGAGGCAGCATCCAGGCTGGCTGTCAGATTGCATGAGCTCCATTTTAGAGAGTCATTTTTTTGGTGACTTGTCTCAGGATAAATCTATGTGCTAAGACATTTCTGGGTACTATTCCTAACTGTGTTTGAATCATGTAGCAAGTCTTTGATGGAGCTTTTATCCATAAGTGGATCTGTATAGATTACATTACTGTTTGCTCCTGCAGTCTAGACTATTGTTATAAATTCATTATTTGTTTCTGAGAGACAGATAAAATTATGAGTTATCCCAGTTAAACTTAGTGAGATCTTTCATTGATGAAAAAGCCATGAAGTTTGCAGTGTTTCCATGAGAAAAACAGTACTGTGCAATTAATATCACTGTCATCAGCAGCAAATCCATCTTACTAGGAGCATCAACAGACTTTGTGCTACCTTTCTGACTGTTAATGTTAGTCACACATTAAAACACATCCTACTTGACTTTCATGGGCTTTTGATATTACGTCAATAGAATAACCTCTGACAATCATTTTACACAAAGGGTCATCTAAGGGGAATGCAGCAAATAGAAAAAAATATCTAAGGAATAATCTTACACTTACCATATTTGAATTTCTGCAGTGAGTAAGATAGAACGTACTTGCTAGTACTACTTTTTTTTTCCTTAGCTAATTTCTCTTCTCTCCTCCTGTTGGATCAGGTGAGGTTTCTTGTATACTTTTAGATAGAAATGCATTTACTTTTGATTCCAAATTGAGTCAGACTCCTCACTGTAAATTGTATTTTGATGCTAAATGAATTTGTGGTTCAAAGTAGATTTCTGATAGCATAGAAAGCTATTGTATCGTGACTCAAAAAGTAGTTGAGAGTGCTCAGGGCCTCACTGGATCATTGTTCTAAGCAAAGCTAAAATACAATAGAAAAATGTTATTTAAAACAATAATAAGATTTATAATCTAATGAACTCGTAGATAGTTTGATCAAGGCATTGCTCAAAAGGAAAAGCAAAGTGAAATGAAAGGAAGTGTCAAAGAACAGAATGGAAAAGAAGTGAGTGAAAGCAAGGAAAATACCCTCTGGATTTTTGAACATTGTAGTAGCTGAAAGGAGGGATCTGGCTGAGCAAACTCTGTCCTGCAGTGAGAATGCATAATGTGGTTAAACTATGGCTCGGGCAATCCTCTGTGTTGAGATGCAATGCCTTAGGCAAGCTCCCAGCAATGATTCTGCCCTCATATAATGATGCAGGTAAAAAAGAAAGTTCTAAGCAAGGCATGAACAGTCAGAAATATGATTAGCAAAGGAAATAAATCTGTATGCAGTAATTTCGAGTAACATAAAAGCGTGCAACAAGGGCAATTTACAAAAGGAAGGGAAGTGAGAGAAATACACTATTCTCTTCCTTTTCAAGTCAGTAATTAAGCAATAGTAGGGAAAAGCAGTTAATTAAAAGAAAGCATTAAGATGCCCTATTTGTGCTAATGTAGATAATCAGTAACCTTTTCAGTTGTAAGTATTAGAATGAAGAAGAAAGCTCTCTGCGGAGCAGAATGGATATCCAAGAACTATGTGCTACTCACATGATTTACTCGTAGCCAAGTTTGGAAATAAATTTTAAACTCATTCTTTACTTTGTACCCAGTGTGTAAATGTTTGCCTTTAATGCAGGGCTTTCACTGCAGCCTGTGCACTATTGTATTTTTTATAAACCACCTGTTACTAGTATGTTAGAAAGTACATAATAAATAGAACTTGAGGTTTCTGCCCTAGAGAACAGGGAACTGGAATTCAGAAAATAATTAGTGGTTAGGACAGCGAGGACACTTGTGCAACACTGGACAGCCTTGCAGTGAGAGGTTTATTTTCTAAATTCCAACCCACTATTCATGTAACTACTGAAAAGAGAATGCTTGGTGTGTTACTCTCATTTTACATCCTTTGATCCTGAATAACCTCACTGAAGGTTAGAAGGCTGTCCTGGTTTCGGCTAGGACAGAGTTAATTTTCTTTCTGGCAGCTGGTGGAATGGTGTTTGGGGGTTAGGATGAGAGCAGTGATAACACACTGATCGTTGTGCCAAGCAGTCAAGGACTTTTCAGATGTTCATACTGCCCTGATAAGAAGGAGGTACGGGTACCCAGGAAGCTGGGAGGGGACACGAAACGGGGGGCCGGGGGGGGGGGGGGGAAGGAGGGCGGGCTGGTGAGGGGTGGATCATTCAGCTCCAGGACACTCATATTTTGGCGACAGCCCGGTTTCGACAGCTCGGCCTGAGTTGTGCGGTTCGGTGAGAAACTGCATTGTGTATCACTGGTTTTCTGTATTTTGCCATAAAGTTCTCTCTCTGCTATCCCAACCCACGAGGTTTTTTCTCCTTTTTTCTCCTTTTATCCTTCTCCCCCTCCACCCCCACAACTTCCACCCCCCCCTCCCCCGCACCGAGGGAGCGGCTGCGTGGTGCTCAGCTCCCGGCGGGGGCAGAACCACAACACAGGCCAAGCTGTGTGTTACTGAAGAATTAACGTCTTGAGAATAAGATTTAGTCATTTCCTTATACAGTATTTAGCTGCAGTCTGTATGTTCAGCTTTAAAAGAAAAATAAGTTCTGTATTATTCAGTATGTATGTATGAAAGTTTGGCATCTGCAAATACATTTAGAATGCTCAGATTTCCACTGCGCCATTGTTCCTAAAGTCTTCAATTCTTCAACTTTGTTGATTTATATATATTCCACAGCGGTGGAATTCGTAGAAGGAACTAGAAAAACTCACTCCATAGGTACGGGTCTATACTTGTTTCAACTGCAAATAATAGAACCTATAAGGAAAAAGAATTTCAATTTTAATAGACTTTTAATTAACTTATTTTTTTAAAAAAATACAAGGTACAGATTACAATTGTAGGTATTCTACATTACAATGTGTGTAGAACTTTATGTTCTACATAAAGAAGATTTATTGGGGTAAATCTTGAAAATTATCTCCCAAGGTGTTTCTCAGTGCTAAAAGTGCAAGCCTGAGCACAACTTAGATAAGCAGTTCAAAATTTGTTTCACTGAAGTGAGCAATCTCAAGAAAACCATATGACAACACACAAAAAATTTTAAATAAATCTGTGCAGTCAAGGAACCTATTTGGAGACAGACAAATTAATGAGAAGTTCTGCTTTTCCTTTCTGTTTATCATTAATATTTTTTTTGCCTCTGCAAGTATGTATTTTCCAATTGTTTTATTGTTTGAAGGAAGAACTAGTTTTCAAAGTTACAGTAGCAATAAGATTATATGGTATGACTAATATATTTCTATATGTTATAATGACTGAACTGAGCCTGACTAAGCACTAGGTACATCAGCTTTTGCAAGTATCAAATGATCTTTTTCATAAGGTATATTTCAGTCTCTAGAAACACAGGCTCTGAGATCTGTTCCATTTATGATGAAGCAGCAGTGCTAAATCGAAAAACCTCCTGCTTCTTCATTGCATTCAGTTCATTTTATTATTTTTTTCTCGAATGAAAGCAGTGAAATGGTCATATGGTTAAAAAGTTTCAGTGGTGAGCAAGTTAGGTACATTTTATTCCTATCATATTTTCCAACTAAAGAATAAACCCCCAATATCTTTCCAAGACTAGCTGCATTCAGGTTATTATGCCATCAGTTCAGTGTCTTGGTAAACTTGTCTTTGTTATAATACCCCAACCTATTAATATGCAATACATTAATTACTATGCATTGCATTTTTTTCTATCATACACAGCATTGTTGAGAACTCTCTTTTTTTCCATCCAGACTTAACAGGCATTAAAACTTGGTTATAAATGGATTCTGAAACCATTGATTTCTACTAGAATGACCGCTTTAATTTTTTAATGTGCTGTTAAACACAGTTTTTAAAGAGAGGTTTAAAATTAGAAGTATCATTATGGAATCTCTTCTCTTATAGCTCAACTCTAGAATTGATTTTTATTTGCCATTTTTGATGCCATAATTCCTTAAGAAATGCAAATAACCTAAATCTCCATTGTTGTGTTGCTAATCGTATTACTTCTTATATTAGAACTCAGGGTTGATATTGAAATAGTGTGGCATTAGCATAAGCAAGGCATATTATAATTATATTCATTTGTATGAGGCTTATTTTGAAACAGTATTTGGAAATGATTGCCAGAAAATAACGTGTCTGACTATTTGAGAATTAAGCAGATGCTTGTAGTAGTGGGAGAAATTGAACAAAAGTAAATAATAACCTCCCAAAAACTTCTCTAGTCCTTAAATTTTAAATTTTTTTAGGACTTTTGAGCATTTATAGAAAATAGGCATTTTCAATAAAAAGAAACAAAACAAAACAACCAACCAAAAATAAGCTAATACTACCTTTCAGGCATTTTTCAAACTTTAGAAAAGTGGGATACTTTTTCCATGCAAAGGTAAGTGCGAGAAAGTAAACTGGTTTTAGAGTGTATTTTTATGTCTCTGACAAAACACCTCTACATTCCTTACTCCTGAGCAGAACATCTTCACAGTTTTTAAGACATAACTACTTCTTAAAATAACATTTTTTGAGCTTTAGTGCACTCTTTGACAAAAGACACTTTATAGAAATATAAAGCATTCTCAGTTTTGATAAAATAAATGTGTTGCATATTCCTTTTTGAGCCAAGGCTCTTCAGGTTTACAGTCTGACATTTATAGGGATTACTACTTGCTTTGAAAATCACCCGTTCAATATTTTATTCTAAGCCAAGTTTACAATAACTAACACTTAGACATATCCTTCAAAACAAAATATAAAGAGTAATGATATAAAATTTAAATGCAAAAATTTGCTGAGTTCCAGATTCTCTGTAAAACTTGCATTGTTTGTAGTCAGCAAAGGGTAGGTCTCTTAGAACTCTCCTCTGTGTGAATACTTTGTGTGCTTGAAAGGACCCCAGCTAAAAAAATAACAAATGAAAAGTGTGTATTTTCACTTTAAGCACAACAAAAATAATCCCCAATATCACCTAGAGGTCATAAACAAGAGGCAAGAGTTGCATAAACAGAGTGAGCAAAGGGATTATTCATGAACATATTGGTTCAGATTTGTACTTGTTTTTTTCTTATGTCAAAAAAAGTCTTCAATTTGATTATGTTTTAAATGGGTATCTCATGTCCTTGCATGGGGGGTTAAAACCAGGAGGACATGATGCTCTGCAACCTCATTCCTCTCTGTGTCTGGCTGTTGAGACTGACATGCACCCAGTGACTAAAGGGGCAGAGTCGATCAGGAGTCTTTCACCTTCTGGTAACTGAGTATGATGCCCTGGCTAGAGGCCAGACGTCCACCAAAGTCGGTCTATCACTTCCCTTTGTAGTTGGACAACGGAGGAAATATATATTGAGAGGCTGAGGAGTCAGTGTAAGGACAGGGAGAGATCATCCTGTCACCAACAACATCGGCAAAAGAGACTCAACACAGAGTGAAGGAAAGAAAACTATCTAATTTATTACACTACACTACAGAAATAGTGAAATCAGGGTTGGATAATGAGAAGTGGAACCAGATCTTAAAACACGTTCCCCCCCACCGCTTCCTTCTTAGCAGCCTTTAGTCAGAATTTTGCTCCCTTCTTCCCTCCCATTGTGGCACAGGGTGGGCAGGGACTGGGGAAAATGGGGTTCTTGGTCACTTCTTCACAAGCTGTTTTCCTTTTCCAGATCTTAAAACACTTCTACCTTCCGCTCCCTTCTTAGCAGACTTCACTCTAGTCATGATTTCACCCTCTTCTTCCCACCCATCATGGCACGGGGGTGGGCAGGGACTGGGAGGTGGGGGCTTCGGTCAGTTCCTTGCAAGTTGATTTCCTTCTCAGCCAGGGGGAGGCAGGGGGGTGGGAGGGGGCCATTCATTTCACACCGTCCCCCTGCTGCACCATGGGGTCCCACCCACGGGAGACAGTCCTCCACGAACTTCTGAAATGTGAGTTCTTTCCCACGGGGCTTTATCTCGTCATCAGCTGCTTTGCCGAGGATCACTGCTATGGTGGGCAGTAATAAATCACAGTGTCTCTCAGTCCCAGTCCTCCACGGGGTCGCAAGCCTCCCCCCAGCAAACCTGTTCCATGCACTACAGGTCGGGTGTCGGCTTTTTCCATGGGCTGTGGGGGGACACCCGCTCTACCATGGGTTTCTCCACAGGCTGCAGGGGCATTTTCCTCTCTGGCACCTGGGGTGCCTCCTCCTCCGCTGTCCCCGGCCTTGGTGTCTGCACAGCTCGTTACATCTTCTCATTCCCTTCCCTGTTGGCAAAATGCAACTGCTTCAATTTTTTTTTCTCCTATATGAGATTCACAGAGGTGCTGTGACCATCTCCGATTGGCTTGGCCTTGGTCAGCAGCAACTTTGGCCTTGAATTGGCAGATGATTACAGTCTGGGGCCTACAAAGAATCCAGCAGCTCCTTACAGTAGCCATTATCTGCAGCCCCTGTTCTCTCCCAGCACCCAGCTACGCAAAACTGTGACACTGAGGAAGAGTCGAGTTGCAACAGGGTAACATTGTAAGAATACATACTCTGATAAGTGATTGAACCACTGGTATCTGTGCCTTATTGTGCAGTGGCTGTGTGCTGTGAAGAATGTCATATGTTTCATTTTCGGTAAATTGTTTCTTCCATGTGAAGACAAATGAGTTGCTCAAGTAGAATAAGTGATTCACGGAGCATAAGGATAATACAGATCCTATTTATAGTCTGAGAGTCCAAAGACTTCTTGGGTAGTCATTACAAACTCTGCAGAGACAGTAGAAAACTGGCTACCAAGGAAGAGGGACAAAACTGCAGAGAAGGCTGGAGAAGAAAGCATGTTTTTATAGGGATTAGATTATATTATATTACTGCAAGAGCTGTCATACATTATAAAATCAATCCTGTAGCAAAAACAGTATTTTGTGATCTGCAGCTTCCATCTTCTAGCTCATTACCTGTATGCTTGAGCATGCCTGTCTTTAGTCCCTATATGAGGTAGACTTGATGGCTCCCACAAGTCTTGTTCGTTTTAACTAGTACAGTTGTTACACTAGTGCACTAGTGCCAAACACATTCCTCTGTTCTCTCTCAGCCGTTTCCCTGACTGCTCAGTTCCTCTTGCTTGCCTATTGTTTGCTTGCAGTTTGTTTACAACACCATGCAGTGTTATCAGAAGGAAAGTGACTTTTTCTTTCTCCATCTCTGTAACCTCTTCCTAGCACTGGCACAAAGATTTGTACAGACAGCAGTTAAAATCTGTACAAAAACCTGCCATCACAATCTAAGACCTGGATTTTTAAAGTCAGTGAGCACCTGAATATGCAGTTAGACATGTAGGAATCTTTTGAAAATGCTTTTAGATTCTTATTTTCATCTTTCTGAGTTTAAATGTGTTTCACAATCCAAGCCTTAGATTCTAAACATTCAAAAATGTAACCTTTAACTTTTGACTCTTCTGTTCATCATGTCTAGAGCCTAGCAGACCAAATTTACATGGCGACAGGAGTGTTTACCAATATCTAACAATGTACCATATATAAAACTAATGCTTGGAGATTGTTTTATTTTATTTTATTTTCCTACACTTTTCAACCACCTTTACTTTATAGCTGTAGCAGTTTTGTTAAACATTTTTTAAATCACCCATTCATGGCACATTACATTGTACTGGAGCCTGTCAAATGTTGGAGTCCATCACAGTAAATCTTATGTCACATTACAGTGAACTGTGTCATCCAGAGACTAGAGTGTAATGTGAATGTCAAGTTGTCATCTATGGTTACACTTCCTAGGGGAAGTAGTGGAAGCCCCGTTGTTATAATAATTTAAAATGAGACTGGGCAAACCACTAGAAAATTGTACTGTGGGGAATAATCTTACTTTGGCAGAAAGGAAGAAATAATAGGGTTTTCCTTGTGCCTTCAACTTTTGTTAATCTATGAGACATGACATGGTAGTTTTTCTTTTGTTTGTATATTATATGCTGTTTAATAGACCCACATTGTCCAGTTATTTTTGCTTCTTACATGCTCATGTAGAGACATCACTACCAATTTACACAATTTACAGTTCCAAGGATATTACCTTTTTTTTCTCTAAAAAATTATTATCAAATCATAAAACTGAGTTATTCAAGTTTATTTTATTTCTCCTATTGTCTTGTTTTCTTAGCTATTGAGGCTTGTGTAGCAAGGCAAGTTAATAAAACTTGAAAAGAGAAAAACAGAAAAATACCAAGTGCTTTAAAATTTATGTGGAAATTTTTCCTCTGCAGTAATTTTTTTATTGATATGCTGATTTTGGCTGAGACAGAGTTAATTTTCTTCATAGTAGCTCATAGGATGCTGTGATTTGGATTTATTCTAGTGTGTTTTCATTCTTGCTGAGCAGTGCTTACAGAGCCAAGGGCTTTTCTGCTTCTCAGCCCACCACACCAGTGAGTAGGTTGGGTGTACACAAGGATTTGTGAGGGTACACAGCCGGGGCAGCTGACCCCAGCTGACCAAAGGGTTATTATTCCCTACCATGTGATGTCATGTCCAGCACATAGAGCTGGGGCAAGAAAAAGGAAAAGGGTTAGGGGTGACACATTTGGAGTGATAGTTTGTCTTCCCAAATAGAATGATGGAGCCCTGCTTTCCTGGAGATGGATGAACCAATTTCGAATGAGATAGCAGAAAATATCTTCCCACTGCCCCTCAGTAGTAGCAAGTGGGCTGTGTAGTATTTGGCAGTCATTAGTCATGACCAGCAACAATCTTTGCGTTAACTTCAGGTAATTTGCTGCCTTCATAGAATGCTGACCAGATTTAAGACTAATGCATAGAGGGATGGCTAAATTTTATTTTAAATTAATTATAGCATTGGTAGAGGAAATATTAAGGAGTAAAGTCTGACATAGATAGCAACAAAGACTCGTACAGGGAAGTTGTATAAATATCTTAGCCATGTTGCTTTTTTACAGGTAGAATTAATTTGCAGGTAGAATTAATTAGAGCTTCCAAAAGGTCCCTTCGACTTTGTCTTTATACCAGTGAGTGCATGAAGAATTTTCCCTTCTCCTGCTGTGCTATTGTCAGGAACATGGTAACTGAACAGAGACAGTTTTGTTGACTTTAAAGAACTGTGAAGTAAGGAATTGTGCTGCAGACACAGGAATAAGTGCAGGATAAAGGAAAGTGTTGAAAGTCTATTGACCTTTGCAATTGCCAGAAACAATATTTTGGGGACGGCTGCAATGAGTAAACGCATACCTTATATTGATTCATCCAAGGCTCAAAAATGGAATTCACACTAGTCCCAGGGGTACAAACCCTACAATCTCCTAGTACAAATGCAGCTACATTACATGAAGAAAATAATAGTTTTTAACTCCATCTTTTCCTGTACAGAGTGTCAGAACATAAAAGAACACAAAGTCTTCTTTCATCCTTTCCATTCACAATGACATGATTTTTCCCAAAATTGTCGAAAGGTTTATCCTGTGTCATTATCGATGACTAGAGGACACTATCCCGCTGCTGCCTACTTAATCGAAGAGAAATAATGCTCCTCCTGTCAGTAACTAGTCCAGAACCTAAGGAAACTCTCTCTTATATTTCAGATAACTGACTGCGTCCTTGGAAGCATGTTGTGGTTAGATTAATACAAGATTTCATTTGAAGTGTGGAATACTTTAGGATGATTTGGAATTATCCAGTTAGCCTTTGCTAATGAAGGTTGATTATGATTGCTACTTAGGTACATACATGGCACGCTTAATTAGTGAGCGTGTCCATATGATAGTATTTCAGGATCATAGCCAAGGCTGTCATTTAGAGAGAAATAAATAAATAAATGGGGGGAGCCAACAACAACACAAAACCACAGTATGAGTCAAAAAAAAAGGATATATTATACCCTTCAGATTGAATTAAAATGAAGGAGCTGATAAGGAACAAAGTCACAAAAGCATAACCTGCCTGGAGATCCTATGGCAATTGACTAAACTCTCTAGGGAGTGAAACACATTACTGACCCATAAAACAGAATTTCTGTTGAGAGTGAGCAAGCAAGTTTTATACTGAGAAAAAGCAGTCAAGGACAACTGTTTTTTAACTTAGCAGCTAAAAATCTACAGAGTTAAAATTATTTCAGTTATTGCCATATCCTTTTGCAGATTTAGCGTGTACATGTTTCTACAGGGAAAAATAAACCTCAAACCTACCATAAACAGTTAACTGGTATAAAATTAAGCAGAGGCAAAAACTGGCTACTCCATGTTAGCTGACAACAGCACTCCATACACATAACGCCACACTGGCTTCTTGTTGGCAAGTCAAAAAAACAGAAAGGTTAACTAATAAAAATGTGCACAATGGTTGTTTATTATCAGAAAAACAAATCCTATTATTTGCTTGTGATAACTGTTTGCTTGATACTTAAGTCAGTGCTACTGAACTTAATGGAATTTCACTGGAACTTAATGGAGTGTTATCATTTGCTAACATTCATATCAAATGCCTCTGATTTTTCCAAAAGCCTCCCTTTTCATCAAAGTTTATCTAGCTCATTATTTTTCTTTGTGTCAAAACCAAAATTTGTCAAGTCATTATAAACAAAGCAATTTATGTAAAGTGTAACTCCTGCTAAATATACTGTTCCTCATAGCTTGTTAGTCACGAAAGACCATGCCAAATTTTCACAGAGAACATAAAATTCAAAATGCAAATTCTGTTTGAAAGCACAAAGTTTAACTTTCTCGATCAGCTGCGACAGTGATCACTCTGGTAAGCTCAGGGGCTGTGTGTCAGATCAGGCTGTACAGAGAGGTTCCCTCCATCTGGGCACCCCGTGCAGCTCCTTCGACCTGCGGCGATAACCCAGAAGCTCGCCAAAGCTCACCCTCTCACTGATGTCACGTGACCCCACACTCTAACTTTAAAAGGGATTAAGGAGTCGCTGCCCACACACACAACACAGGCAAGCAAGCAGGATTGCTCAGATGAGACAGCCAGCCAACCCGCCTGCCAGGCAGAGGAGGTAGAGGAGCTCAGCCAACTGACAGGTGAGGGTCACTAATATTTGATAAGGTATTGTGTGATGGTGTCTACCTGGTGCAGGGCCATGACCCCAACACCTTCCACTGTGGAGGTAGGAACCCAGTTCAACCAACTTGCAGAAGCACGTTGCAGTGCAGGTCTTGGGGTGCAGGGAATGTCACAACATGCAGCCAAACACATGACAGTAATAGTGGTAACAGTGCCTTTTTTGGCCCAGTCAGAATAGAATATTTACTGAAATGTTTTAATAATTTCCACATCAGATACATTGGAGTCTCTATGTTTGATTCAGTGCATTATTAAAATGGTGAGAAATTTTAATAAGTTCTGAGGGGAAAAAAAAAGAAAACCATTCAAAATTCTGTTGATTGATATGTACATTTTGCTGTGAAGTCAAGCCAAGTGCTTGAAATACAGATACAAACTCTCTTCCCCTCAAAATGAAAATGGAGTGATCACAAAAAGGAAAATGCAGTTTGGTGGCAACAGGATGTAAAAGATAAATCCCTGCCACTTAAATAGGTGTTGAGCCCATCATTACTATTTTTGAAAGAAAGTGGGAAGGTGTGCAAAACTACTCTATTTTCTCATCACCCAGCTGGGTTTCATGTTCAGCTTCCTCAGAGATTAAAACTTTGAAATCCATTTAATGAGGGTATGGTCCTTTACACTGGTAAGTTCCACCACTGTTTCTTCAGTTTCCACTGCATTTCTTATGACTTCTTGTTGTGGTTTTGCTCCCAGCTGGGAGTTGAGCACATAGTGGTCTGCTCAAAAGCATCAGGATGCAGAATACGATCAACAGAAGGGTTTGTGCATGGGGTGGTTTCAGTGGACACTCTTGGAAATAGATAAATAAGCTTTTTAAAAGGTAATTAGGAAGGCTGCGTTTGTTTTCTGCATTAAATGATGGGATTTTTTGTCTAATATATTTGAAGCTGATCATACACTATTGTATTTTTATTTCTTTTGTATTCGCCTCTTTAATGCTTTTACAGGTATCACTGCACCATACAATCTTTTGAAGAATCTCCTTAGTTTATGTCTTATTATTGCTTACTCCAAAATATCTAGTTTTTATTGCAGCATATTTACGAATGTGACATTAGTGCACAGTCATGAAGGCCTATATTAAATAAAAAGCTTCTTTATTTGTGGCAAGGGTGTGTGTGTGTGTGCTTTTCTTTTTAAAAGACTTTTCCTCTGCAATGACAGATCTGTAGAACTGTGTAATTTAGAAGGGTGGAACATCTATCAAAGTGGGACTGAGCATTGTTTTTATTATGTCTATTAGAATGTAATGTCAATGTCATTCTGTATCAATGGAATGATTTTTCATATGTGGAAGAGAGATTAATACAGTTTCAGTATATGTCCAAAAGTACAACCAGCCCTCATTTATTTTCAGGAAGGCATTGCCTGAATTTTGGAGATGGCGAAAAACCCTAAGGCAGTGCAGTGACTTCTACATACTATATCTATAATGAACAACTCTGTCCACCAGTATTGTAGTCAGTGTAATGATAAAAACCTACTTTTGCGGATTTATCATGTTGACTCATGTCTTCTTTCTTTTTTTCTTTTTCTTTTTTTTTTTTTCAGTTTTAAATTTCACTGTTCTTGTGAGGTATAAAATTACTAATGCCTTTATTTTACTTGAGAGACTAAGTTTTAGGAAGTTAAGTATCTAAATATATTTAGACAGATTCAGATGCAAAAAGAGGAATCACAGACTCACAGAAAGTTAGGAATTGGAAAGGATCTTGAAAGATCATCAAGTCCAACCCCCTGCCAGAGCAGGATCACCTAGACTAAATCACACAGGAATGCATCCAGGTTTTGAATGCCTCCAGAGAAGGAGACTTCACAACCTCTCTGGCAAGTCTGTGCCAGTGCCCTATCATCCTCACAGTGAAAAACTCTTCTTATATTCACATGGAACTTCCTATGCTCCAGCTTGCACCTATTCCCCCTTGTCCTATCACTGGCCATCACTGAGAAGAGCCAGGCTCTGTCCTCCTGACTCTTGTCCTTTACATATTTATAAACATTAATAAAGTCATCCCTCAGTCTCCTCTTCTCCAAGCTAAAGAGGCACAGCTTCCTCAGCCTTTCCTCATAAGGAAGGTGCTCCATTCCCTTAATCATCTTGGTGGCCCTGCGCTGGACTATTTCAAGGAGTTCTATGTGCTTCTTGAACTGAGGGGCCCAGAACTGGACACAATATTCTAGGTGTGGTCTCACCAGGACAGAGTAGAGGGGGAGAAGGACCTCTCTTGACCTACTAACCACACCCCTTCCGATACACCGCAGGATGCCATTGGCCTTCTTAGCCATGAGTGCACATTGCTGGCTCATGGTCATCCTGCTGTCCACCAGGACTCCCAGGTCTCTCTCACCTACGCTGGTCTCCAACTGTCCAGTCCCCAACCTATACTGGTACCTGGTGTTTTTCTTCCCTAGATGCAAGACCCTACACTTGCTCTTGTTAAATCTCATTAAACTTCTCCCTGCCCAGCTCTCCAGCCTAAGTCTTGCTGAATGGCAGCACAGCCCTCTGGTGTGTCAGCCACCCTTCTCTGATTTGTCTCATCAGCAAACTTGCTGACGGTGTGCTCTTCCCTCATCCAGGTCATTGATGAATATATTGAATCGCACAAGTCCCATTACCGACCCCTAAGGGACTCCACTAGATACAGGCCTCCAGCTAGATTCTGTCCCATTGATCAAAACTCGCTGGCTTCTTCCCTTCAACCAGCTCTCAATCCACCTCCCTCACTACTTGACCTTCCAGATCACACTTCCTCAGTTTAGCCACGAGGGTGCTGTGGGAGACCGTGTCGAATGCTTTACTGAGGTCAAGGTAGACCACATCTACTGCCCTACCATCATCTATCCACCTTGTTATATCCTCATAAAAGGCTATTACATTAGTCAATCATGACTGTGAGTGGCATTTACCTGACAAATTTTAACAGTAAAATACAGATGTCTAACCATGAACTAAAAATTTGTACAGTCAAAATAGAAAAAAATAGGCATCCAGAGATGGTAATTAATTTGAGCTGTCTTTGATTTTTTGGGGTTTTTATTGAAATCATCTTTTAGTGAGATGACTTTTTCTTCATTCATAATGAAAGTAGCATACAAGTACTAGATCAGATTTGGAGAAGATGGACACTTAAGTAATGTTTTGGATGTTCTAAATAATAATTTCTCTCTGTTTTCAGTCAATGACAGAAGTTTCACCCTACTGCTTGCTGAAAAACTGCTAAAGAAAACCAGGATTTTCTGAACAATGTGCTTGAAATAAGGCTGTTAAGTTCATAATGAAGTCTTTAAATTAATAGTTCAATTAAAAAAATATAAAATAGAAACCATCTCTCAGGGATGTCAATGAGAGTCTCTGGTCTTTCTTTGAAGATGAAGCTACTTGACTTGCTCATAAATAATGTATGGCCTCTGCAGTGCAAACTTCAGGAGTTGCTTCAGGAACACAGTTAATGTATTAGATCATTTTTTCAGCCCTTGAAAATCAAAATGTTTCTCTGTATTTGTAGGTAAAACCACTGAACATGTGTATCTCATTTGGCTCTCAGAACAATGCCTCTAAAGAGTAATGTATCTCCTGGGGTAGCAGAATTTAGAGTTTTACATGCGACTTGAGAATGTGGCTGTACTGAAATTCACCTTTGCACAAGCTCACAAGTCTTAAGAATAGATGTTAACTAGACTTTTAGTACAGCACATTTTTTTTATCTTCAGGTCTTTCAAAGGTGCCAATTAGAAAAAGACAGAGACCCTTCAGGACACATTTGAACCAATTGTTGAATTTGTTTCCCGCTTTTCTCATGCAAATATGTTTTGCTTTCTATTTGTAAATGAGCTCCTTAAAACAAAGACAACAGTATTTTTCCTATTTATACAATGTGTAACTTTTTTTTCTTCTATGAACTTGTCTAATCTCTTTTTGTCCTATATCTAGTTTGTCTCTCATTTAATCTCTTCCTTCATTCTAAACCTGTCAGTGTTATTTTCATATGAAATGATTCAGTTTTTATACCATGAAAATGGAATAATCATATCTATTCACCTTCTCTGTGACACTCATAATTTTAAAATCTTTTATAGAATCTCAGTTGTGTCTTTTCAAGGTTATAGAATTCGAGTTTGTTTGCTCGTTCATCATACCAAAGCTATTCCATTACTTTGATCATTCTTACTGCCCTTTTCTGTCTTTCTGATTCTACTGTACTTTTTAGGTAGAAGGTCCAGGTTTCTAAAAATATTCAAGAGACAGGCAGGCAATAAATTAATACAGAAATATATTGTTTCTTTTTCCTTCCTAGTAAAAAATGGCATTCAGTTTGCTTTTTTTGATGACTATGGAATACTAACATGATGTTTTCATACAACATTTTAAGCAAAAAACAAATAGACAACACTATGTCTTCTATAAATTAGAGACTGACAACTGTGTGGAAGGGATTAAACTGGACAACAATGTATATATAAACATTTTACATCATTGTCTTACACCGTCAATAAAAAAATAAAGATAATACTAAAAGAAAAATCTATGCTGGGGTACGATTGATCCCAACTACTTGGACATAGACTATTATAACAAGAATCCTTCCCTGGCTATATCCATTTGTCCCTGTGTAGGGAGGACAGTTAGCTCTGAAGTAGACTGCGGTGCAACTGCAGTTGCACCCATCTGGTGACAAATGTCACTGAAAAATTCAGCACCACAAATGTAGTTTTGATTTTTGTTTTGGTGTTGCTTTTCCCCAGAAATGTTTCTGTTTTGTTTCTTTTGGGCCTCAAACTCTTATTTTACTGTATTTCTGCAAAGCGTAGACTAAACTCTTGATTTCTGTACTTAAAAATCCAGCAAAATTTATTGTTATTTCTTCTTGGTAAAGTATCATGGTAGTATATGCATGTTTGCTTACTTAGCCATAATTTCTGAGAAAAAGCAGAAAAGTGACAGAATACTGACAGCAACACAAGGAAAAAGATTTTAAATTTCCTATATAATTTATAACACTTTATGGTCACAAAATCGGAGAAAGAAGTATTTAAAAAAGACTCAAAGGCTAAAGAAAATAATTAAATGTTCAGGTGTTTTTAAATGATACAACTTACTTTCTTCCCATTATAAGGGCTATATGCTGTAAACGCTTTTGATGGAAATCAGTCTATCTGTCCCTAAATATGATAAGTTTACAATTTACAAAGCTCACTAGTAATATGTGGGGGACAGGAAAATGTAAGCCTTGGATCTAAAATTCTATTCAGGTAGAATCATATGAAAGAGAAGTAGAGAAAATGGGCCATGTCAAATATTTTAATTAAAAATGTATTGGGGACCCTATCTCTCCTGAACATAAACACATTCGACAACTTTGATTAAGGATTTTCTGTGTGAAAATGCCAGCTTTCAGTTTCCTTTATTTGTGTGTCTTGTTTGGAGGTCAGACAGGAGAATTTAGCACTCGAGTGCTGCACTGGCAGCTGGAAGGATGTGACAAAGTGCAGTGACATTTATAAATCCTTTGATTGCCAGGGATGATTAGATGCCCTGGTTAGTCAGAGGAGTGTTTATTGTTTTTTTGTAGCAACTGTAGAAGAGTCAGTCATCAGATTATATGTGCTCAGTAGAAAAGGGTATAATAAAGGTGAAATACGTAGTCTAGAAATATTGCAAATAAAATCTAGAGCATTACGTTGCTTGGACTTCTTTTTCAATGCTTGAAACCATAAACAGATTTTTAAAATCCAAGTATGTACCAGTTTTCTACAAGTTTGGTTATCAAACACGACTCAAAGGAGATAAAGCCTCATGAGAAAGCTTTGTTTCAAATTTAACTACAGGTATAGGATATATCCCTCCATAGCTCAGTCACTTAAAATGAAGTGTCTAGCCTACACCAGTGATCTAGGCTCCTTCCCCAGTGAATGGTTTATTCTCTGGAGAGTATGTGCCCATTGCTATACAATGTTCTACAAGATACCCCACCACTTTTCCATGACCCAAGCAAAGCTAGGACTCTGCTTTTTCAAATGGATTTCTCATTCTTCCAGTTTATCTCCTGTTCTGCTTTCTTTCACATGCATACATGCGACATGTGCCTCCAGTCATTGTGCTTCATCAGAGAGATGTTGGAGAATACTCCATCACACTGTGTTCTATTGTCTTCCTTGACTCTCTTCTCCACTGTGGGATTTGAACTTCATGCATTAATGCTTTCAGGTTAAAGCCATCCTCACTGGATTGGTAAATCCACTGGTGAAGATGCTGCTACCACATTTTTGTCAAATGGATCTTGTCTCACCCAGTAATCATTTCTCAAATAGGTCTTTCTGGTCATAAAAATCCATACCCTGTCTGCAACATCAGCCCCCCAACACCAGTGACCTGCAAAGTACATCTGATCCTACCCCATCTTTCCCTTTTACTAGCAGCACAAGGCAGTACACAAATTTGACTTCCATGCCCTTCATGTTTGGCTGCTGGCACCCTGTGGTCACTCCTGGCACACTCAAGGTTGAAAAGCAGCCAAAGGAGGGAGTCTTACTGCAGCAGAATGGCTCTCTTTGGCTCTGTTATGTGGAATAAACAGATACATAGTTTCTAGACAGAATCTTGAAGGCCACAGTGGCTGGAGTGAGGTCTTTTGATTCATCAACTGTGAAATTAATATAAAAGTTGATATCCCTCAATATAATATGCTAAAAGGAGTACATGCTAGAATACATGACCATAGTACTCAACTCTCCACTCAAATCTTGTTAAACACCACCCTTGGGAGGGAACAGCTAAGGTTGGAGTCTTGGGATATTGAGGAAGTTATCCCCAACAAGGGAGAGAAGGAATTGAGCCTGTGCTCCTCCACCAAGACAGGGATGTGTTCTTGTTGAGAATTCCCAGGATAGCATTTTACTAGCATTATAACCATACGTTAGTGCTATTGCAGTAAGGGCATTTATTGATGGCAATCTGGAACTTTTTATAACTGTGGCTTTAATAAACTTTCTATTAGTTTCAACTTTGTGGAACTGTCACAGTGAAAGTCCTTTGGGGGCTCTGACAGGCAAATTTTGACACTGGTATGTGACTATATATCTATAATCCTTTAGACATAAACCACTAAACCCAGCTTCAGTGAGGCTCCTCTCTGACAAGAAGATTAGAAAGCAAGGGGGTCATGACTCAATGGGAGGGCCCCCCTCAGCAACATATCACACTCTTACCCTTTACACAACACATGCTCCACAGATAATGCCACCAAGACCTCCAGCCTCAGGAACTCTGTCAAGATCAAAGTCTCTGCCTGATCAGAACAGTCAATCCTACTGGCACTGGGGATCATCTTGCAGTGTTGCCTCCACTACCATGCTGTGTTCTGCAGGCCCATAATGCCCTGAGCAACAGCTCAAGGCCTCCAGGTTGCTCCCCTCCACATCAACTGCCAAATCTCCACTTAACCATTCTGGTCACTAGATAAACATTAAATTATTTACAGATGTTAGATAGTAAACTGACAAGCCTTCCTTGGATCATGGTCAAGTTTCCAGTTTATTTCCTCAAAATATTTTTCTTACTTGGGTTAAAGTTATTTTTTAAAATATTTGTACCTCTGGAAGAAATGCCATGCCTATCTGTACTGACACCTTGGAATTTTCTAGTTGTTTGTCTACAAGGTATACTTTATCTTATTGCTAACAAGTGTTTCAATGTGTAAGATGCTCATCTCAAACTGCAAAATACAGAAGGTATAGTCCTCCTACTTCACCTCCTCAAATGTGCAATTAAAGTATAATATATGACATCTGACAGCAGAAATAGTATTTGTATTAAAATGCATGAGCGTATTACTTCAAATTTTAAAATAATAGACTTGGATGTTTCTATCTCCAATGAAAGAATTACATGTGTTGATCATATTCCTAAATGCATCAGTAGAACCTAGTACCAAAGACAGACAAAGGATGCCGTACAACTGTTTTACAGTTTTCCTTAGAATTAGAAATATTTTCCTTTTTCAAAATATTACAAGGTGCTTCTGTGTTGTAGGACTGGGTGCTACCATCTGGCTCCAGCATGCAGTTATTATTTTGCACTCATGAGCATTTTACAGCAACAGCTCTGCAATTAGACGATGATTAGTGAGTTGTCCAGTTTTTAAAGAAGTAGTTTTGTAGAAAGCAATGCATGAATTGCACCTCTGTCCAGATGTTTTATGCAGATGGTATACTGTGTTCTAGGAGATATAAATAAAAAGCCTTATTCTGAGGGCATGTGCATACCTGACTTGTAGAATAGGAATAGTGTCTTTTACCCTACCATGACTAGTTCTGAAAATTATTTTGAACTTTTCCTCAGATTACTTCAGTTTTTACAAAAATTATTGTAATGACAATTCTCAGAAATCTCCACAGCCTGAGACTTACTTTCTAAATTGTAACATTATCCATGAATTATTTCCTTGACTGTAATGAATAGGTCTTGGGTTTATGAACAATAGCTAATATTAAAATATTAAAGAATGAAATAAAATTGAGGCCAAGAATATAAAGAATTAAAAAAAAAAATCCATCAAATTAATATGACTCATCCTTCTGCATCATCTGTTTCATGTTGGTATTTGACTACAGATTAAGTCCTAACAGATCTACTCCATATACATTTTTTCATTAGTTAGAACGTAAATACTTTAACCAATTATTGAATGCTAGTGTAATGTCATGACTATTCTGTTGACCTGTTCAATATAGGATTATATTTCTTTTGAAATGCATTAGCAAAGGCCACAAATCATATGAATGGCAGGTATGTTCTAAAATGTACTGTTACCTCTATTCTTATTTATAGCTGAGAGACACAGTTAAAATAAGTCTTTCTTACAATGGTGAACTAAGATTCTGCAGTGTATCTAAATCCCAGTCCTTGTAACTGGAGGTCTTGTAGGAATTGTCACGACGTAGAAATTGGCTGGTGACCAGAGAAGAAAATGAAACATCACTGAGAATCGGGACAACAGGTCTGACTGATTTAGGGCTAAATCAAAGAATGAGTTTAGATAGAAGACACTGAGGTACAAATAACTGTGTTTAAGGTCCTAACATGAAGAAATGCATGTGTGCCTCTGTCATGTGCTAGTATCATGCAAATGCATTACATGACAAAAGTGAAAAACTTGAAATCTATGTTACATAATGGGAAAGAAAAAGCTGTGAAGATCTGGGATTAATTTAGCCAAAAATAGCTATTTTGATCAGTCTGTGAACGGAAGACTAAATGCAAATCAAATATAACTGTCTCAGGCTATGTCAGATTAAAGCTCAAAAAGGATTACACCTCAAAACACTCCTTTAACCTGATGCATAACCTTTGCGCTACAACTGTTCTACAATTCAGCTCTTGCTAAGTGCCCAGGGACACAATTTTGCACATGTTCAAATCACAGAGATGTTGAGAGAAATAAGAAACTTAAAATTTGGCTTGTACCTCAACCCTGTGGGCATTTGTGCCTGTCTTGAAAGAAGCCAATGAGATAAACATTTTCAGAGCCACCTGCTGAACTGGTGTCAGAACAAAGCACAGCTGGAGCAATGCCAGTGTCTTTATGAATATAAAGCCCTTAGTTCTGTAGAAATCTATACAAATGAGAAAGATTTGCTTGAAATCTGCCTTCATACCTCTGTTAGAAACCCTGTACTTGAGCTCCTGGTTCTGGGACAGCATGCACTTGGTTCGCACAAAAAGACCACGATCTGGTATCTCTTTTATCTTTGTATATTGCTTGAATTTAGTTTGAGTTTAGACAAAATGGAAATGACATACAAATTTATGGCCAGTTATGTTGGACACTTTCCATGTATGATGCTTGCATGAAAAAACCACTGACTTCAATGATGTAGATTATTGGAGGTGTATAGAGTATTGGAGCCACTCCATATGCAGGCAATTATTCCCTTGAACATGGTATAGAGTACAGCATGCAGCTGGGTTTTCCTGCCTACAGGAGCAGAAGTTGTGTTGCCCCTGAACTGTCACAGAGAAGGTTTCCTCAAGCAAATAATTGGACAAAGGGTTACAGCAAGTTAACAAATTGTCAGCATCCTGAAATCTTCACTAGATTTCACAAGAAACCTGCACGAGGTTTCCTCTCCTTATTTGCCTGATGCATGATGCTGATTTCTTCCTCCTCACTCTAGGGTACATTTGGGGTTAGTTTTAGACATATTCTTACCAGTTTGCTTAAGTTTTTGGTTTGGTTTTGGTTTTGTTTTGTTTTGTTTATTTGTTTGGTTTGGATTTTTTTCTTTTAAAGCAAAGCATCTCTTCCAGTTTTCTGTGCTTTTTACCAGATCAGTACAAAATTGTGCTCCCATAGTGACCATTGATTGATGACTACAATTTGTGATAACAACTGATTTCTTCTTTCTTTGACATTACATTTTATTCTGGAGTCAAAAATAGTTCAAAAGTAATAATGACTCGTTATCCCTATAAATTAAAGTTAAAACAAATCCAGGCAACAACAAATAAAAGAAATTAAAATTAATTCACCCCAGAACAAGCCAGAAAAATCCTGAGACTATCAATTAAAAAAAACCCCAAAACCCAAAAAACTGTGGTCTTTCAGATTTTGTCGCATAGTAATATTTAATGAATCATTTCGTGTAGGGATGCTATTACATTACTTTATAATATATATTTTTATGTTGCTATTTTAGATTCCTTACCTTGAGCAAAAGTACACTATTAAATTGAAGGCTGGATCACTTTAATGAAATGATATAAAAGTCATTTTAGGTGATACAAATGCCTTTGACAGAAATGAAAGGTATATCTACTATTTCCATATTTTTTCTTTATTTTCTCTTGTTCCCCTTGCTATATGACATGAACAACAGATGGGATTTCAGATTAATCAGACTGACTGATTGACTATACGGAGAAAATTATGAAATTCGCTTTGTATTCCTATTAATATACAGTGACTGCATGTGTTACTAACCACACAGAAATAACAAAGCTATCAATTTATAGTGTGCCTTTCTGTTGGAATCGTTTACTAAGGGTTAAAAATTACTACTTACTGAAAATATGACAAGTGCAATAGATGATTATAAAATTTGATCGTTGCTTATCTACTGAACTACTTTAAACTCTTTCTTAACAGAAGAAAACATTATGAAGAGAAGTGTTAATGTTACACTCATTTAGACATTATCAGTAAATACAAATTTAATTATAGCTATTTTTGTAAGCTTTTATTTTGTGCAATTTTAGAAGTTGCCTCTAACTTCCTCTAAATTACAGTTCACCACTTTGAGTAATTATATGATTTTTAATTTGATCCCAGTTATCCATTGTCAAGCCATTTTTGTAGCTCTTTATATGAGTTTGAAAATTTTACATATGAAAACAACATTATTTTATACTCACCTGCATGGGTGTCAAAACTGAGTTATGGCACAGAATATCCAGAAATTTCTTTCCAATTGACATGTGTTGTGTGCTTCCTTCTTAATCTTCCTAGAAGTTCTTTTCAGTTTTTATAACACAGTATTTCTGAAATAACAATTGTGATTTATCACAAATTCAGTCAGGTTTACCAATTACTTTGTCCTTTTGCTCTTTGATATTGAGAAATAATCCAGGGTAACTAAAATAATACTTTTAGAGGTAAAATGATTAGTCAAATATCAACGTACTGTGCTAATTAAATAATTTTTAAAAATTATCGGTGTGCTATATTTATACTTAATTGATCTGTATTGGAAATTTGATACATTTATATTAGGGATTACCTTTTCAATAGAAGAGGTTTGCTTTTAATCATGGAAGAGTATATTTCTAAAAGTCAGACATAATAATCTTAATTTTGGAGTCTGGTCATTAATAGAAAAATGGATGAAAATTCAAGTGGGACACAATAATTCCTATGACATTAAAAGACAAATGTAATGCAACTTATTGGAAAGACAGGAAACTCTGGAAACAATGTACATTTCAGTCCTTCTAGCTTTATCCATTTAGATCTTTTACTTTGTGACATCTAAGAAGACCATTGCAGAGGTTCAAAGCCATTTTATTACAAATTTAAATATAATCTGTTATAATTTTGCCAATTTCTTTGAAAGAGATATCTCTCAAGAGACATTATCTGAAACCATATATAAGACAAAGCAACACTGCACAATAGTGATACAAGAAGTATTTTTTCCTTTTTAAAATTTTAAAATCAGAAGTCTTAAAATAGTTAAGGTATAAATTGCAGTCTTGGATTTGTTTTATTTTAATGAATAATTTTTGAAAAGTGCACAGACATTAAGGCAGGTGACACTATTGATTTATGTCTCTACTTGAGAAAATAATTGTTTCAGTGAAGCATTTTGAACCTCCCTGACTTTTTTGCACATTTCCCACTTAATAACAGGTCTTGCTAGTGCAGTTAGCACTACAATAGTCTCTTCATGTCAGTCCTTATGGTCAACTTGGACAAGCTAGGTGCTGTTAGTGTCTGAGCCATGAAAGCCCTTGTCATAGAAAGCCAGAATTGTACATCTTAAGTTTGTATTCAGACAGTTAAAACACCAGCTGCTCACTGCTGGAGGCAATATACAGTTTATTTCTCTTTCAATCATGATCCCCAGCACTTCTTAAGAAGGCAGCCTGAGGAATGATGGCCATTAATATAAATTTGGAGTCAGAGAAAAGATTAACACAGAAAATTTCCATGCTTGTGCCAGCAAACATTGACAAACCCCTGTGATTTAAAATACCTCCCTGACAGTTTTGATTATAATTAAATCACAGACATATGGGAGGCAAAAATCTGAATGTCATTTGAGCTGTCTGAGTAGCAAAGAGAAGTTTTAGAAGCAAAGAAACAGGGAACTTGTTTCTTATTAAATGTCACTCCTCTTGTTGTTCTTTCCTTTGGTAACTGATCCAGCAGTGTAACCACTGTTTTATTGCTAATATTTTCCTGATGTGAGAAGTAAAGAGATTCTGACTATTTATAAAGGATTTGTATTTTCTTTGTTGTCCAGAATTATAGTCAATTATATTTTCTAGGAAGATACTTAGGGCTTCAAAGGAAACAGGACATGCTTACCAGATTGGATTACCTTCTGGACTGTTTGCTTGATGTAAAACATCAGCAGTTTCTTGAAAACAATCTCTCTGTTACACATGTATGTAACAGCAAGGATATGGTCTGACTGCTTTTGTTTCTAAAGTGTGATTATTCATTCAGTTCTGGGGAGATGTAAAGTATGTAACAATGAAGAAAACAGCTGTGTTGATGACTATAAAGATTAAATGGAAAGAATCAGTATCTCTTCTTAAAACAATGAAGTCTATGTAATCTTTTTTTTATTGTATTTTCTAAATGACCTTTTATCATGCTGTACACAAACCAAATGCAATCTTCAGGTAAATTATTTTGCCTCCAGTGAGCTTTACCTAGTACTTTGAGATGCACAGGTTAACTCTCAATTATGTTAACCACTTGCTTAAATAACTATTTACGATAGACTGCAGGTTAAAATAATCTAATCTTAATTTTTACGTTAATTTAACAACTAAAATTAAATCACTGACCTTGCCAATATCATATGCCCCCTGCCTGGCAGTGTTCAAGGACAGGCTGGATGAGATTTTTGGGCAACCTGAACTAGTGAAGGGTGTCCTGCCCATGGCAGGGTTTGGAACTGGATGGTCTTTGAGGTACCTTCCAACACAAAGCAGTCTGTGATTAGGTGATTCTATGATTCTGTAGTTCTATAATATACAATCACTAATATGTATATATATACTTTTAAAAACATGATGTTTTTTACTTCCCCCCAAAATACTTGAGATTTTTTGAACTGTAGTGTCTTATAAAAGTGTTTTTTTAAAATGTTGCACACCTGGAGTTCTATTTGTTAATTTTAAGGAAAAAATTAATACAATACTGGAGTGAGAGGGGTAAGAGAGAAGAAATAAATAGTTGAATCTTAAAATATAGAAATAAAATAATGTAATTTTTATCTTGAAATTCTTTAGAAATCTTTCCTCTACTAGAAATAGTAGAGGAAAAAAAACCCAAAACCCAGAAATCTGTAACTACCTAAAGGTAATGCAAGAAGAATAGAAGATTGAAATAAGCCTTTTTTGTTGTTGTTGTTATAACAAGGATGTCTAGATGATTTGCTTTATGTATAAAAAGGACATCTTGAAAATTGTTATTGATATTATGGAAGAAGATTAGAAATAGATTAAATAATAGCAGTCTGTTTAAGAGCCCTCCAAAGAGAAAGGGAAACTTGGACCAGATGGGACTATTCAGTGTGATACTGCAGACAAAACTGAATTTTGCTGTCCTGAATGCGAGCTACAAGGCAGTCCTCATCATGAGCTAGGGAAAACTTTAGTTTTTGCCAATGGCAACATGTATTCCAGGTGAAATAGAGGCAAGGCAAGGAACAAGAGGTAAGGAGGGACTAAGACCTACTCAGAGGATGGGAATGCCTTAAGAAGAGATGTAGGTGTGGATTCACTCAAATAATCAAGAGCTTCTAAAGGGGCAGTTAGAGCTGTGGCAGGGAAATAAAGTATGAAATCTTTCTGAAGAACATGAACACAAGTCAGATGAGCTGTTTAAGGGAAGAAGTAGACAGAACAGTGTCTGAATTATGTACCACTAATCAGGTTGCACTGTTCTGTCTGTGTATTTAGATATTTAGACCACTTTAATTTAAATCTAATATCTAAAGTACACTTAGAAATGCTTTTCTGGTGTCCGTTCATTGATATGAGTGAAGCTAAGAACCAAATCTTCTCTACTCCCTCATTGAAGACAGATGCCCCGTCCCTGGAGGTGTTCAAGGGCAGGTTGGATGGGGCCCTGGGCAACCTTGTGTAGATCCAGGCCTGGAGGTTGGTGGCCCTGCCTGTGGCAGGGGGGTTGGAACTCTGTGATCCTCAGGGTCCCTTCCAACCGAGACCATTCTATGATTCTATGATTCAAGGGCTTGTTTTCATACATGCAACTCCTATGTTCCTATCCAGTCTTTGTCTAGAAATTGTTTATTCTCTGTGCACCAGAGATGTATTAACTTCAGAGAAGGTGATCTTAATACTAAATGATTTTTAATTTTAAAAGAATAAAAACCCCAACAAACTAATTTATTATTTCTTAACAATTTGAAAGAAAAATAGATTTTGACGATTGATCATAGCCGTAGTATCAGAATATAGGATCATATGGTGATGAAAACATGTCTTCCAAACTTATCTTTATTTAACACAGGTTTCAAAATACAACCCTAATGACAACTTTTTTCTGACAATGATTACTGATATAAGAAAATAATTAAATCTTCCCTTATCTACTCTGTTGATTTCCTGTGCTATATATAATGAAAGCATGGGACTTTGGAGAACACTAGCTCAAAATACAGTGCTGGCTAAGAAGGTCTTTGCTTCTTCATCCAAGACAGTATGTTAAGGGTAGTACCGAGAGCAAAGAATCTACCTTGTTTGAAAGACTGCTTCCACTTCTTCATCACACAAAAGACTGCATAAACAGCAACAAAATATTATGCCAGAGCCTGATGTCTGTTTCTGGACTCTGGGTTTGTTAATAATGCCCAGGAAAACCTCAAGACTCAAATGCTGCTTCTTATTTGGGACCGGTTCCTTTTCAAAGAAAGCGAGGGCACTCTATGCTTAAAGTGCAAGATGCATCTTGAGTATAGGTACTTACTGGCCATTCCTTCAGCTTTCTCTTCTGATGCTGCAGTAAAAATTGAGTTAAATAAAATGGCTAGGGTCCTTCCTTGTGGGATCTTAAAGATACTTAAAAAACATAGGAGCAGATGTGATTTGTATAGAGTTTTAGCTCAAAGTGCATGTAACCACTTACTAGATATAACTGGCTGTCAGGTAGAGAATCCTGGAGGGTTTATTTTGATTTTTTTTAATTTCAGAGCACTTTAGTAAGTACACTGAAAATGTATCTGTACGGTTCATATGTCAAAACATAATAATCTCAGCACAGATTCAAAACCATTTTCCTTATCAAATTCTGCATCTCAGACAGTCAACTACCATGATGTGTCTACTGCTAGGCATTAATCTAAGGAATTTACCCACCCAGGGAGTATTTCCATTACCTTACATATTTTAGGGACTGCTTTGCTCCCTAAATGGCATACAGGAATATCTGCATGACTATGACATAAATTCACTGTGTTTATGAAATTTGTTTAATTTTTTTAAACCACATATGGAAAAAGTTGTGCTACAATGTACAAAGAGACAAATGATTGGAGTTCCTTTATGTCTGGACCAAAAGAACTGTGGTGGTTTGACCCTGGATAGAGGCCAGATGCCTACCAAAGTTGCTCTATCACTCCCATTTTCAGCTGGACAGGGGGGAAAATGTATATTGAGAGGCTTAGGAGTCGAGATAAGGACAGGGAGACATCATTCTGCAATCATCATTACAGGCAAAACAGACTCAACACGGAATAAAGGAAAGAAAACTCTCTAATGTATTACACTACACTACACACCCAGTGAAACCAGAGTTGGATAATGAGAAGTGTGACCAGATCTTAAAGCACCTTCCCCCACCCCTCCCTTCTTAGCAGATGTCACTTTTGTCATGATTTCGCTCCCTTCTTCCCCCTCACTGTGGCATGGGGGGGGGGGGGGGGGCAGGGAATGGGCTTTTGGTCAGTTCCTCACGAGTTGTTTTCCTTCTTAGCTGGGAGGCAGTGGGGGAGCATTCCTCAAAGCCTTCCCCTGCTCCAGCATGTGGTCCCACCCATGGGAGTCAGTCCTCCATGAACTTCTCCAATGTGAGTCCTTTCTCACGTGGCTTCAGCTCTTCACCAGCTGCCCCAGGGTAGGTCACTGCTATGGGGTGCAGTCATAAATCACAGAATGTCTCTCAGCCTCTCAGGCCCAGACTGCTCCAGCCGGGTCCTCCACAGGGTCACAAGCCTCCCTACCCAGCAAGCCTTCTCCAGCGCGGATCTCTCTCTTGCTCATCATTCTGTCTCTGTGTCTCTCCACAGGCTGTGAGTGCTGGCAGAGGCTTGCACCAATATGGGTCACAGCGTCTCTGCATGTCTCCACCTGATCCAGCATGGGGCCTCTCCATGGGCTGCAGGTGGGGTCTCGTCCTTCTCCATGGGCTGGGGGGAGGCACCCGCTCCACTATGGGTTTCTCAACGGGCTGCAGGGGCTTCTTTCTCTCTGGCACCTGGGGTGCCTCCTCTCCCCCTCTTCCCTGGCCTTGGTGCCTGCACAGTTCCTTACATCTTCCCACTCCCTTCTCCGCCAGCAAAAAGTGGCTACTTGAGTGTTTTTTCCTCTTAAATGTGATTCCCAGAAGTGGTATGACCATCACTTATGGGCTCAGCCTTGGTCAACAATGACTCCAACCTTGAGCTGGCTGGTGTTTATTCTGTGGGTCCTGCAGAGAGCTTCTAGCTGCCTCTTGCAGAAGCCACCCCTGCAGACACCCTTCTCCACCAGAACCCATCCATGCAAAACTACAACAAAAACCTTGCAATTATAGAAATTTTTTTCAATATCCTTCACATCTCACAAGCTTTTTTGCAACAGACATTCTTGTGTATTACTGCAGACTTCAGTTTGAGGGCTCATGATGGTCTATTTTTTCTAGCTGACAACATTTGACTGTGTCAATATTGCGACACTCTTGTTTTCTGAAAGAGTGGGTTTGATCAGTCTCATGGTTATAAATGATCCCTGGACTGGGCTAACATCGAAACTGTGCATAGGAATTTTGGGAAGTGCTGGGCATTCTATCAGTTTGAGAACGTAGATTTCCAGTGCCTGGGCTATTGCCCTAGCATTTTTTGTTTTACAAGCACAATCGTAAGTTTTGAGTGTCCCTGACTGGCTTTTTTTGCTCCTGCTACATCTTTTAAAAATTCTATACCAGCTGTAAGCTGTTATGTTGCACAATACACCAAAAGGGATCAATTTTATAGGCTCTTATTAAGCTTCTCTAGTGCACAGCAGAATTACCATGGTTTCACTGTCTGTAAAGCCTCATAGTAAAGAGTACATTTTGGGCCTTGAACACAATGTACGCCTCTGCATTCATTAATGTTCTGAACTGGAAAATCATGCAAATAGTTGTATATTTCCTGTTACTGGACAAGTTTAAGACAAGTTGGTTTGTTCTTCAAAGAAAACAGAATGAAATGTGTATTCTTTTAGTTTGACAGTAAGAGGAAAAGGATTTAATTTTTCTTTTACTTTTGTACCTGCATATTCCTTTTTTGTTATCCTTATCACATAATTTTATTTTTCATTTTCCATTTTTAAAAAAAAAAATATTGTTAAGGGATATTTTTTAATATGTTTGTGATAGAATAAGGTCAAACACCTAACAAAAAGATTCATCTTCAAAAGTTTGGAAGACTCCTGAACTAAATCTGTGATAATGTTATATTTATTATGAAACTTTCCAAGTATTATCTATCTACCTATAATCCAAAATAAGTTTAGATAACTCCTTGCTTCATTGTGAGTCAATTTTTTATTGTGGAAAGGCATTATAACCTTTTTGTAACCTATTTGTAACTTCTACTAGGCCCAGTGATAAAGCTGGAAAACATATCCACCTTTCAGTCCTACATGATTTTCTTCATGGTTGTCCAGATAATTTTTAGTCTTTCCATCTTGTAAACAATTCATAACTTCACTAGACGAGGCTTTGAGCATCTAACTTTGATGTGAGCCCTTCTGAGCAGGGGTTGGGATAGACAACTTCCAGAGGTCACTTCTAACGTAAAGCCTGTAATGATTCCATCATAAAAGGTGATTAAAGTTTTTTTTTTCTTTTTTTCATCTATCTCTTTTTTTACCTAGTGGGGATGGAGGTTACCATTGCATAATTCATGGACATACATACTTTTTCATCAGATGGCCAGCCAAATTTACCAATCTTCCTTACTGTTTACACAAGTTTGCAAGCAAATCAGAGTTAAAAGCAGTAGAATTGGCATGAGTCTAAGTATGCTCTGAACTCCCTGACATACTCTGAGGCAACTGCTGACCTGCAGAGAGGTAGTAATCCAGGTAAGTCAGCTACTTTTGAAACAGTAGATATATAAGGCAATCTCTGGATCTTCCTAACAATGATGTCTTTTGTTTTACAAGAATGAATGAACTATGTGAGCAGTTTGGATCCAGACCTTTGTAGATTTTCTCATTGGGCTAAATTCCATCTGCCTTGTCCACCTCAATTCCTCACCACAAGCAGAGTGACTCATCTTCACAGAAGGTGCCCTCACAATACTTAAAATATGGATGGCCACTCTATTTGAAATTCTCCTATCTGGGGAAGGCAGGTGCCTCTAAGCTTGCCACATCCTCACAAAATTCTTCTGACCAGTAGGTTCTTATACAGAACATGAATGATAATATTAATGACATTGAGATTTGGAGAAGTCTGACAGTTGTCATATGAACTTTATGTAGGTTTCTGGTTAAACGGAATATCAATGTTTCCTACCTCCTGTCAGGGGATAGTGCTAGGAGATGTAAAATAGTACTAGGAGTTATAAAATCTGAATAATTTTCTGAAAATTAGATGCTCTACAAGTTTTCTAAGTTTGGAATTTATGTGGAAGCTATTCAGCTTTTCTGTATTGATTCCCAGGTCTGTCATTATTTCCTGCATATCTGTGGGCAGTCAGTTCTTCCATATGCATTTTGTCTACTTAAAAGATTTGTAAGTGATTGAATTCTACTACCTTTGTGTTCAGTGCCTTGAATAGTGATACTAATTAGGCAGCATGGTGATACAAATACATAGAAATGGGCCTTATAAGGTTGATTATTTATGCGTAAGGCTAGTTTAAAGAATAAGTATTATACATCACACCCAGCATTTAAATTATGTGGTGTCTTGATATCAGCTAGGAGAGAGTTAATTTTATTTCTAACAGCTGGTGGAATGCCATGTTTGGGGGTTAGGATGAGAGCAGTGCTGATAACACCCTGATGTTCTAGTTGCTGCCAAGCAGTCAAGGACTTTTCAGTTGTTTATATTGTCCTGCAAAGGAGAAGGTGGGATGGGGAGCACCCAGGAAGCTGGGAGGGGACACAGCCAGGACAGGTGACCCAAACTGGCCAAAGAGGGTATCCCGTGCAAATCATGTCATGGTCACCATAAAAGGGAGAGTGGGTGAGGGGAGGAGTGCGTAGTTCCAGGATGCATGGCTTTGGGGACAGTTTAGTTTTGGGACAGCTTTGAGCTGTATGGCCTGAATTGTGCAGTTCAGTCAGAAACTGCATTGTGTATCACTGGTTTTGTATATTTTGCTATAAAGTCCTATTATTACTATTATTATTCTCTCTCTCTCTCTCTTTGCTGTCCCAGTAAAGGGACATCCTTATCCCAACCCATGAGGTTTGGGATTTTTTTGGATTTCTTTTCCCTCTCTCCCCACTCCCTCCCCCAATTCTTTCCCACACCCTCTTAGAGAGCGCAGCTGTGTGGTGTGCTCAGCTCTCGGCTGGGGCAAAACCATGACATGTGGTTAATTGTTTGTTAAAAATATGATATCCACAAGGAATATATCTTACATCATTATGAAATAAATCTTCCAGTGAAATAAACCATGTTTCAAAATTTACTTTCCTTATGTCAAGGTAAAATATGATCTGGACAACTGTATTAGTCAGGGTGTGCATTTATTAATAAACTGTTGTGTATGATCATTTTATTTTTTTCTAAGGTGAGGGATTGTTTATATTCGTATTCTCTATGAAAGTATTTGTGTCATTAATATTAAGCAAAGAATTGTCAGTTCAGAACTATGTTCTTTTAAGTTTGTGGACATTTTTCATGCCTTTAATAGATATACAAAGCTTCATGATATTACTGGGTATACGGATGGACAATTCATGGGTATAGAAGACAGGTACTCTTTGTAGATACTTTTAGACACTTCTGAGGAATAATTAAAAACCAGAACAAAAACATAACCACCACACCAGAAGAAAAAATAAAAGGTTTGTCCTAAATTGCTCCAAAGGTGGTCATAGACGTCTTGTTTCTAGAAGCAGGAGGTTACAAATGGCTCCCTTGTGTTCCTTCTCAGAAAAGCTGGGAACTGAGCTTCAGATCTTTATTATTAGACATCTGCTCCATTTAGCTGTTTTATGCTCACTAGCTTGACCTCAGAAAATTTGTTCATTGACACTGCCTTAGGGGGTCTGCCACATTGCCACTTCAATCAAATATACACTCAAAAGAGAACATATTTACTGATAAACCAAAAGACAAAGCAACCCATTATATATGAGAAAAGGTTTTTATGAAATCATCATGAAATCATCAAAATTATTTTGAATATGTAAATAAATAATGAGTCCATAGTGGAAGGTGTTGAAACTTAAACTGCAATAACGCAGTAAGGGTGAAGTGTTGTGTACTTTTTCTAGACTGAATTGTGCAATTAATGTTTCTAGGAAACGGTATTTGTGAAGTCTTTAACATTTTTCACTTTATTGCAAAGAAGAAATGTATGTCAGTTTTTAATGCATGGATTTGGTGAGGACATACATCCTTATTGTTGTGGTGTATATTTAACATTCTATACATAGCTGGAATTTTCATGCATGTATAATAAAACTGCCCAAGTATTAATATTTATGGGCTGTTCACATATCAAGAGATAAAGATAATTACAGGTCAGAAGTTATCTTTTGACCCAATGGTTATCCAGCTTGACATTATGATTAATGGGATTTACAGAAAGGGGTGGTTCATTACTGCTGCTGATAAATCCTATTATGTTCACTTGTCACTAACCAAGTATTGAAATAAATGGCTGATGATGTATAATTCAGATAGGGGGTGTGTGATCAAAAAACCTAGTGAGAAAGGAAAAGAAAATCACTCTTGAGTACATATACCCTGAACCCCATACTATCAGAAGAGTTGTATATTGTAAATAAAACTGTGAAGTTCAAATAAGATGGCACTAAGATATAAATATTGAGATTAAAATAGAGATAAAAAGCCTATCCTTTACTTTCCCATGTTCTAGGGCGAGGATATGGGATACTGAACAGGAAGAGAGGAAAGATATTCATGCATATAAAGTTTTTTCTGAGGACCTTCTATGATTCCTTTCAAGACATAATTTCTTTTCTGTGTTGATTGCTTCACAAAGTTGAAAGTATATGACCTACGTTTAAATGGCTATTCCTCTTTACTGTCTATTACTCTGAAGGGTATAGCAACTTTTAACGAATGAGATGTCAGATGGAAGATACAGAAATAAATAACAGGAATAAAAGACAAAAAACCCTTTAACTTTGTGCAAATAGTCAGGTTAGTTAGTAAAACAATTTGTTCTTTGGAAAAATGTACAAAGTTATATGCAATTGTCCTGAAGGCTGACTAAAGTCATGGACTATGAATGAGAAAATGTTGCTTTTCTTATTAGTCTGAATATAATCTGACTAAATACTATGACTCTACTAGTATGCAATATCTAAAAACATTTCAAAGAGAATGATCATTACATTCGTGATTCAGTAGAAAATTTGGATAAAATCTAGTGGGACTTACATGTTATCCTGTTTTGTAAGTATAGCATAATCATAAAAATTACTGTGACTTCTGTAAAGCATTTGCTACACAGTTATAACACAGCATTTAGTCAGAGTTAAGGAAACTGTATTTCTTACATATATTCCTCTTCTGTTGTGTGTTGAGAAGCCAGTGCTGGAAATGACCAAGGGAAAGAAAGACCTGCATAGGCTGGTCAAGTAAAGAATCACTGTTTCACACCAATGTTATGGAGTTATGAAAAGGCAAACTAGATGGTACTAGAAATGCATTTTCAGAAAATAAATATTTAATACTATTGCAGAATGTCATGATTGTATAGACTACTTAATGCAATTCTGAATTTACATTTTCATGTTATTAATTACACATTAACAGATTACACGGAAAAAACATTCTGGTGGTAAGTCAGTTTGGAACTAGTTACACATTTTTGATGGGAAATACTGGCATCACAAGAGCAAAAAAAGCCACAGTGCTGTTCCATGTGTTCTATATAGGGTCAATATTAAGTTTTGCGATAAAGATCTTATGCAGAAATCTGAAGCAAGGAAGGATGCTTCCTGATGATAATAAAAGGACAGCATCCCAGCTTGCATGAAATGGAAAGTCACTTATCTTCCTTGAGAACAAGACCAAAAAAAAGAATGGAAAAATGCTACAAGCCTAAGATGAGATCCACCCAATAATTGTACTATAGCAGAATGGGTGTAGGTATTTGAACAAAAATAAAATTTCACATGATTTTTGAGAAAAATTAATTCAGAAGTCATACGAAGCTAATATTTTATCTCTCAGCATCCTAATAACCTTAATATCATCTCTTATTAAACACACTGTATCTTAAAGTGTTACCATCTTGTGCTACTATTATCTTGGAAGAGAATAAAAGCCATATACCCAATTTGTCTAGCAAAAATATTCCCTGGTATGATATGAGACATCTGGTAATGTACCAGTTGGGCATATAGGAAAAAAGGGGGAATAAAACCCCACATAAACTGAATATTAACGGTAGTGACCAAACCTGTATATTCTATCTGGGTATGTTATAAATAAAAAGATTTCTATCTAATAGTGAGGTTCTGTGACAACATTTTACTAATTTTTGGAAAAGTATGAATTCAACTGTTTTAAAAACATTTTTTTCTAGAAGGTATCACTGCTTTCATTTGTCATAGTAGGGACACAAATCTAGAGGTTGAATTGTATGCATCTTCAGTAAAAGACTTCCTCACAATTTTAGACTGCATTTATATATTATATGAAAATGGGCTTTATCTACTTTTTCAGTATTTTTTCTTAGTACAATTATATATATAATTACTTTGTTTCTCTGAAGGTAAAGCATCTCTTCTAGAAACCTTTCATGTCTATTTCTTATGCAGTGTTGCCATGAATTATTCAGAAGTAATGTTTTATGTGTTGTATCCTGACAAAAAAAGAGTTTGTTCAACTGTAGCAACAACAGTGCTGGCAGTCAGTAATTTCACAAGAGCCTTTTATTGCTATCACAGAAAAGAGAAGTGGATAATCAGTACCCTAAGGGAAATACATGAGTGCTATAATTCAGTTCCTAAGTGACCTGGCAATTAATAACCAATAACAATGATGGCCAAAGAGCAAAAGGAGAAGAGACACTGCAAATTATTTCAGTAAGTAGACTATGTGAGAAAGGGAACAATTCTTAGGGATTTTACAGGCCAAGAGAGAATTCTTTAATACTCCTCCATCCATAGGTGAACTATGCCATATGAAAGAAAATGAGGTATAGTCTCCTCATTCCATTATGATTATATGATAAATAAATAATGTTAAATAATTTTTCATAGCTGAAGCATGCAAAACTCAGCATTTTGAGCAAAGCATTCTCTAATATCTACATTTGTGCAAATCAGGGCATGTCTTAATGATAGTGCTATGAAATATAATATATTATGGTACAATTTAATAGGGGGTAAAGGAAATAGAGAAGAAAAATTTTCTATGGAAATGTAAGTGCAGAATAGTGTACAGTAGAATACTAAGAAGGGTTAACTTGAGTTAATACTGGGAAAACAGATGTCCCTACTCATCTGTGCTTTACTGTTATCCCTGGATATTTTTCCCTATTGCTTTCTAAGCTAAAGCTTAAATATGCAATCATAATATATAAGACTGTCTCATTACTGGGCTCAGCCTGGCACTCAGATATTCAGATAAAGCCTTAGCTGAAAATAGATGGTGTTACAGGTGGAAAATATCTGGAAATGCTCTCTTGTGAATGCCTTAAAAACATCTTAAAGTACATTTGAAATTACTGTGTTTGTGTGTGCACATGCATAGCTATATATCCATTAAGGTACAGGACAAGGAATTGCTTAAAACACTTTTTTTTTAATGGGTTATTTTTTTAATTATAAACAGTGTTCAGATATCAACATGGTCAAGCTGCTTATCCGTGGTAAAAGAGACAAAGCTAATATAGAAAAGTATTTTAACAAAACATGTCCACGAACTTCTAGAGGAGGACCTGGGAGTGTTGGTTGACTGCAGGCTGAATATGAGTCAGCAGTGTGCCCAGGCAGCCAAGAAGGCCAATGGCATCTTGGCTTGTATCAAAAAATAGTGTGCCCAGAAGGTCTAGGAAAGTGATTGTGCCCCTGTACTCGGCATTGGTGAGGCTGCATCTTGAGTACTGTCTCCAGCTCTGGGCTCCTCACCATATGAAGGATATTGAGGTCCTTGAACAAGTCCAGAGATGGGCAGCCATGCTGGTGAAGGGGCTGGAGGGCAAATCCTATGAGGAGCGGCTGAGATAGCTGGGGGTGTTTAATCTGGAGAAGAGGAAGCTAAGGGGAGACCTTATCACTGCCTACAACTACCTGAAGGGAGGTTGTAGAGAGGTGGTCAATGGTCTCTTCAGCCAGGTGACAGGAGATAGCACTAGGGGAAGTGGCATGAAGCTGCACCAGGGCAGGTTTAGATTAGATATTAGAAAAAAAAAAATTCACTGAAAGAGTTGTTGGGGCCTGGAATAGGCTGCCCAGGGAGGTGGTTGAGTCACCTTCCCTGGATGTGTTTAAAAAAAGGGTAGATGAGGTATTTAAGGATATGGTTTACATTAGAATGGGAATGGTTGGACTTGATGATCTTAAAGGTCTTTTCCAACCTTGTGATTCTGTGATTCTGTGATTCTGTGTATTTAAATTACTATCATATGTAAAGCTAGAGGACCAGGAGAAAAGCATATTGAAAATACTTTATTGACTAAGAGCAAGGAGTTTTATTTATCATTATTAGATTTTAAAAATAAATAAATAATTGTGGACTAGACAAGCAAAGGGTAGAAAAACGAACAAATATGACATGAAGAGGGAATTTTTTCTCCAAAACATAGAAACATTTTCTTTTTTTGAGGTAAAAGAAAATTTACTTTCCCATAAGAATGAATAGTAAAACATGAAATAAACTTCAACTTTACAATGTCAAAAGAAAAAACCAAAAAATAACTGGGAAAAATATATCTTAATGAAGACATTTATCATAAATACCAAGCAACACGAATATCAATAATCCGAGTTCATCTATACCAGGTGAAATTTCTTTACTAGGCACATTCTCAGGCACTGGAATTCAATTTTTCTGTACAGTTAAATTGTTAAAAAGTCTATGGCATAATTTCTGTCTTTTCGTACTGTTTAAACAGTTCCTGGGCATTATTTGAAGTATAGTGGAGGCCAGAGTTTAAATACATAACCTGAAAGTTACCTTTGTATTCTGCTAGCAAAGAGTCACAGATTCACACTTTATTCATCCAAAAAGTTTATTCTGAAGTCTTATAAAACACTGAAGTTCATCTTTTCCCTAAAGAATTATTTGATTGCAAAGACATCTTTTTGCTTGGAAATCTGTGGGAAGGGAAGGGTGTGCTGTTTGTTTCCTCCCCGTTAATTAAATAAGAAGTTTGATGGGTTCTAGAAAGATTTTTATTTCAAGAGTATTGTTATTATGATGACCTAATATTTTATGCATGTTTTGTTTGTTGCAGCCGTATTAGAGGCAATGTGCAGGGACATGTCTGTGTATTCACATATTTGTATACTCTAAAATTGCAATACATTTATTATCTTCCCACACTATCACTGCAATAACAGTGATCCAGCAGACTAGGAAAGAAGTTCTATCTTTTTACAGAAGATAAGAAGAGAAAAACAGGTTAAAAGTCATAAGGTTCACCCTCCCACTCTAGGAAATGCTGTTTCATTACCAACGTAATTGGGGGATTTAAATAGACTGGAAAAAACAAAACAAAACAAGAAACCAATTAGTTATATCACATATGTCTTTAAATTTTATCAAATTCAACATGCCTTTAAAATTTCCCAGACTTTTTTTTTTAAGTATTCTAAGGAAGAAAATAATTTTTCCATGGTGGTCATAAGTATTAAGAATTGAAGGTTGATTTCTTCTTGTTTAATCTTCTTACACTAAACACTACCATGCTGTAGTATTGCTAGTTTCATCCCATGGATTCTAGGCAATCCCATCTCTATTTCAACATTAATTCCTCCTTCTAATAAATTTGTCACACAGCAGGCTACCTGTAGATTCTCCATCATCTCCATCTGATTCTGTGATTCTGTGATTCTCCAGTCTTCATTACCCGAACTTAAGAAAAAAAAAAAAGTTTTACTCTGTGGGTAATTGAACACTGGACCAGTCTGCCCAGTGATGTTCTGGAGTCTTCATCCATGTAGATTTTCAAAACCTATCAGGAAATTGTCCTTGAGCAACCTGCACGAGTTGACCCTGCTTTGAGCAGGGGTGATGGACTAATCTTCACAGGTCCCTTCTGACCTCATGTTTTGTGATTCTGTAAATCTCTGATATCTGCCGCAAAATTTGTACACCTTTCCAAAACAAAACAAAACATAAAAATAACCCAAAGAAACAACCAACCACCACCACCACCACCCCCAAAAAAAAAAAAACAACAAAAAACCCCCCACAAAAAAACCCCTCAAATCCAAACCCCCCCAAAAAAGCTGTGGCAGGTTCAGAGATTCTTCAGGGAGAGATGGTGGAAAGGGAGACAAGAAAAGTAGACATGTTTTTTCTTCCTACCGTTTTTTCATGTCCCTGTAACTGCCAAGATTGTAAAGCTAGCCCTTGACTGTCTAACTGGTTCAAAATTATTACATTAGGAAGGAGAAAGGATCAGACAGATAAACATAATTACAAAAGCCTTTCCATAGCAAACTACATGAGAGGGAGATCTTCAGATTACCACTGTTTCCCCTGTCTGTAGTGTCTTCCCTTTAAATCAGGACTTAAATTTGCTGTTTAATAAAAAAATAATTTATTTAGTTTCTTATGTAAATCTCTTTTCTAGGACATTATATAGTAAGAGAAAGATTTCTATTCACAGTATGAAGAAAAAAATCGATCCAAGACATGGGAAAGGATCAGATGGAATTACTCTGAGAAGTCTGCTCAAACGGAGCAATGAATAAATTATTTATTTAGATCTTCCTTAACACAACACAATTCATAGTCTTCATTCACAACAGTTTTTTATATTGTTGATAAAGTTGGATATGGTGATTTGCAAAAAAAAAAAGTGAATACTGTTGAATATTTGTTCCTCTGACTACACCCTTTTTGGATATTGGCAAATGGCAATGCCAACAAAGGCTTTTGTTAGCTAGTTTTGGTAGTTTAAATCTGCAAAATGTAGCCATCTATAGTTTCTTCACCTATTGCTGTTCTTTCTGCTTTGAATGCTTTTGTCTATTCGAGTGAAAATTTTCAGAGCTTTTGGAGCTATACAAAATGAATAGAGAATAACCTGAGTGTCCTCTCCATTCATGCTCTCTTGGTATAAAATCACGTTGCAATTCTACATCTGTGTGTAAACAATTGCTGTAGCATAATAGCAGGTCTGTTTGCCTACAGGGCACAGCACTACCAACATTTAATTCATTACATTGTAAAACACTTTATAACAACCAATGTCTGAAAAGCTCTATGAACAATTTAATTTCATTATTGTCAATGGAAAAGAAGAACAGGCAATTTGAAGTATATTAGCTTTCTTCCATACTCTTGTCATTGCAGAAATTTAGAGGTTCCTGATTAAAGTAGCAGGACAGAAATCAAAAGCTAATTGAGAATAGCCGCTACTTTCCTAAAGAGTAAAATTAGTGATGATAGAACTAAAACCTTGCTCACGCTCAAAACACTGGCCACACTGACAAAGTTTCAAGTACTGTTCTTGAGCCCTTGCTGTCTACATTGATTTTCCTTAATCTTCTTCCTGCGTTGTCTTGAGGACATGTCAAGTAGCACTTCAAGATGAGAAATCTCAGACACATTTGGGCCCTTAAAGATTTCTTCAGGTATTTCTATATTCCATCTGGGTGACTGTCACATCTAAACCGCATATTTTAGCAATCTTTCTTATGTCACCCATGGAGAAATTTCATTCAGAATCACAGAATCACAGAATCGTAGGGGTTGGAAGGGACCTCGAGAGATCATTGGGTCCAACCCCCCTGCCAAAGCAGGCTCCCTAGCACATATTGCACAGATAGGCGTCCAGACGAATCTTGAATATCTCCAGAGAAGGAGACTCCACCACCTCCCTGGGCAGCCTGTCCCAGGGCTCTGTCACCCTCACTGTGTAAAAGTTCTTCCGCATGTTGGTGTGGAACTTCCTGTGCTCCAGTTTACAGCCATTGCCCCTTGTCCTATCACCACAGATGACTGAAAAGGGGTTGGCCAATTCCCCCTGCATCCCATACTTAAGATATTTATAAACATTAATTAGGTCCCCCCTCAGTCTTCTTTTCTCCGGGCTGAACAGCCCCAGATCACTCAGCCTTTCCTCATACGGGAGCTGTTCCAGGCCCTTCATCATCTTCATAGCCCTTCTCTGGACTCTCTCAAGGAGATCCCTGTCCTTTTTATAGCAGGGAGCCCAGAACTGGACACAATACTCCAGGTGGGGCCTGACCAGGGCAGAGTAGAGGGGGAGGATCACCTCCTTCGACCTGCTGGCCACACTCTTCCTGATGCATCCCAGGATCCCATTAGCCCTCTTAGCCACCAGGGCACACTGCTGGCTCATAGCCAACCTGTCATCAACCAGGACTCCCAGGTCCTTCTCCAGAGAGCTCTTCTCCAGCAGGTCATCCCCCAGCCTGTACTGATACAGATGGTTATTCCTCCCCAGGTGCAAGACTTTACACTTGCTTTTATTAAACCTCATCTGGTTTCTCCCTGCCCAGCTTTCCAGCCTGTCCAGGTCTCGCTGGATGGCAGCGCAGTGTTCCTGCATGTCGGCCACCCCTCCCAGCTTTGTATCATCGGGTACTTGCTGAGGGTGGATGCTATTCCCTCATCAAGGTCGTCAATGAAGATATTAAACAGGACTGGACCCAACACCGAGCCCTGGGGAACACCGCTAGTCACAGGCCTCCATTCAGATTTTGTTCAGATCACAACCCTCTGAGCCTGGTCTGACAGCCAGAACTTCAGAGAACCCTTTACTTCAGCGTGTTTACAGTGTTATCATCGTAACAAGACTGTTATCAGCATCCACCTTAAAAAGTAGTTCACTGAGTGGGTATTCCAGCAAAGGTATAGAAAAAGACAGAGAAGTACTTTAATGAAAAATATAAAGAGTGGTGCTATGAGGTGTTTCAGAAAGTCCTCAGCAGGAAAAGCAGGCAGGGAATTACAGCTCAGGTTTATTTTTCAACTACTCCTGGAAGAAAATGAGATGGACTTTACAAGGTGAACTACTGAGAAAGTATTTTGGACTCCAATGTCAAGGACACTTTTGGAAAGAGACGAAATATCTGATACATTCTATGAATGAGTCTTCTAGGTACAGACACATGACCACTTCAGTGGTGAAATATGCCAAACAGCAGTTTTGTCATAGTTATTTCTCTGCCTGTTCACCACTGAGACATCCTGCTGCATCATC
The DNA here is from genome assembly GCA_020800305.1 of Porphyrio hochstetteri. NCBI lineage: Eukaryota > Metazoa > Chordata > Aves > Gruiformes > Rallidae > Porphyrio > Porphyrio hochstetteri. The sequence goes on from CM036907.1 coordinate 111,997,727, forward strand.
AATATACATGGACCAGAAACCATTCAAATCACTCTACAGACTTTTTCATGATTTGCTAAGTCAGGACTCATTCAGTCAATAGTGGCTACTAGTAACAAGCAGGTTGCTGCCAATGCAACTGTCACACAACATCTGGAACATCACTCATTCAGATGAGGCACCATATTAAGTCAGCCTGTTCTAAGGCCCACAGGCCCCCAACAACATTGACCCTTATCATCTGAGGTATAGGACCAGATCTCTGGTTCAGTTATTTATGGGTCACTCATTGTTAGGACAGTGAGAACAGGCAATGGTATTCATATGGAGAACACTGAAAGACAACTACGGAAAACAGCACTAATGATCCTATGGGAAGCTGGTAGTAAGATGGTTTCCATTTCTGGAATCAGGCCCAGAGAAAAGTTTAACATTAACATTATCTTGTTCAAGTTGAGATTTAACTGAAAGTTTCAGGATGATTATATAACACAGCTTCCCACATTGCACCACATACTGGACTTCAGGCCCCACAAGCAACCTGAATTTGCCTTAAACCTGTGTGTGAGAGAGTACAACATTCTAGTCTAGTTAAGTATGCTATGTGAGCAAGTTCAACAAGGAATGGTGACTTTATCTATATGTCTTTCAACAAACTCTCTGTATCAGAATTCATGTGGAAGTCACCATATTTTAGAAGAGCATCAGCCAACAGCAGATTGTATCTGCTGAACCACACAGGGATGATTTTTCATTTCTGCTTGTGTTTTGTATTTTGTGTTTAGGAAGGTAGTTTAAAGACTTTAGAAAGACTGGAAAGTAAATGATTTTCAATGACCATGTGGGCTTGTAGTCCAAAGTTGAGCCTCAAGACTGGAGTTGTAGGGCCCAGCATTTGTTTATCATGCTTTTTAGTTACATATGGCAACTACATCATCATTATTCTTTTTCAACTGTCTCAAAGGGCTGGATCAGAACATCTCTTGTATTTGTTCTTTTTTTTCCTGAGTAGTGTTGAGACCATAGCCTGAGGAGAACATCTGAGCCCATTTAATCTATAAGACTTCAAAGGATTTCAGACAGTGTCAGTTAACAGGAATGCTTAATTTTTAACATTTGGTCTGCATATCTACTAAAACCATATGACAAAAAGAAGATATAGATGTTTTGAGGTACACAACCCATAAGCAGTATGTAGCTGGTTCCACAGATATCAGCATGGCATTGTCCTTCAGGAGCTTAAGGGATTAGCTTTTCCAGTCTCAGACTTTCTGTTATGGCCTCCTTTTCTCCTCAGTCATCTCCAGTTCTTCAAGGTGCAGTATTTTGCAGCATGCTGTCATGGGATAACTTGGTGTCATTGTTTTGGGATTTTTTGTAGGGCAGTGTGAGACAGTGCAGAATTTGTATGGTTAAAGCAGGTTGAATACCTTGTGGCACAGATGTTACTCCAGAGTGCACTCATTTAATATGCAGTATGGCTCAATAATTGCTCCAAACACAGTAGTTTTAGGCAGCAATTGTACAAATCAGTGTAATCTTGCCTACCTTGTCTCGTCACTAACACACTCAACTGTAAGAACAATTTAAATTATAAACACAAAAAACACTAACCAGAAAATGTTCATTTTGTCTTTGATATGGCCAAATTTGGGAATATCCTTTCAGAACAAAGTGAACTTGACTGTTTCCTGTGTGGGAGGCAGGCAATGAGGAAGTGATGCTGTTTGGAGATTAATGTGTTGCATACATCTTGAGAAAAATTCCTAACTTTTGCCCAGATCTTGTGAGACTGACATAGGAAGTAGTGGCAATACAGGTGAAGATGGAAAAGGACAGTCAAAGGCTGTAGAACGTCAGCATGGTTGTGATGTATCACTGTCATTGGATTACACAAACAATTTACAACAAATAAAATGGGTACTGAATATATTAAGCCAAAATAATTGCATACCATTGCAATAATTGCATAATAATAACCTAAATGGTAGATAGCTATTCTGAAAAACAGGGAGGAAAGTAAACACTAAAACATCAGCACAGCTCTTCCTGTAAGGTTCAGCACTGATCTCTTCCTACATTGTGATCTGACCTGTGTTCTAATAATTGCTCTGCAGCTTCTGATACCACACTGTATTCTTAGCTAGCCACTGGGATTGCACTTGGATTGAAAAAATTGAAACCCCATGAACTGAATGAGCATAATAGACTTCTCTGTGTCTGAATTATATTTATTTGGCTGCAGCTAGCAAGATAAAATGCTTAATCTAAAAAACTAATAATCACAAACCAGAAATTCATCACTGTAACTCATTTCTGTGGTACATGTTACAAATTAAAAAATAAACACTAGAGGAAACTGTATATAAAGAATCCCAGAGGCTTTTAAACTATTCAAAATGGATCATAATTTAACAGCTGAACAACTGTAATATTACTTTATTGATGGATTGTGCTCACAAGTTGTGACTATGCAGATAAATTATATTTTTTTAAAAATCAGAAGCCAATGATGAAATTTTTTTATGATGCTATTGAAATTCATTTCTTAAGCCTCATAATTTTGTTTTTGCTTTTAACAGGAAAAATGTCACACCACAATTAAACAGTGACTAGTCATCTTTAATTGATGCAGTCGTTCATGCTGATATCAATGATATTAGAAGCAAAATTTTATATACTTAATGGTAAAATTATTGTTTCTATTGGATGGGAACAATATATTTAAAAATATATATTTTAGAATACAAAGATTCTACCTTCTAATATCATTTAGTCTGTGAGAGAAAACATAGATTATTCTGTAAATAGATATGTAAGAAAAATGAACACTCAGTAATCCCTCACTTATGCAGACTCCCATATTGATGAATAAAATAATTTTTAGTTTCTGAAATAAACTAGCGTGATCTAAGGGTATATTAAATTTGAAGACTCTTTTCCAAGATCCAGTGTATTTGTCTTGCATTCTCCTGCAGCCAAACTGCAAGACAGACCACACAGGGCATATACGATTATATTATTGTGTGGTTGTTGTAAGTAGCAAATACAAACTATTAGCCTCCTGATAAATGAAATGAAAATGTGTATTAATATAACCAAAGTATCTGGTAAGCTAACATAGAAAATCTCCCACTCTGGCAAACATTGGTGCCTGTATAACTGATCCAAACCCAGGAAGTAATATCACATTTCAAATTACATTTTCTTTAGGAAATCTGAATTCTTTGTGTGTCCACTGAGAAAATTGTCAACTTGCTCGATGCACTCCTCAGCCCTCCAAATCAAGACACCCACAAAGTAGAATGGTATAAAAATAATCTTCAGAAGTCCTTTGAAGTTTCCTTTCTCCTCAGAAAGAAATGGGAAAAAACATGGTTTTCTACTAGATAGTCTTTACCTAAAATCCAAAATTTTAGGTTAGAGAATAAATGGTAACGTGGGACAGAGTGAGACAATGAAAAGAACAAGGACAGTTAGAAATTTAATAGTGGCATTTACTACTGTCAGTTCAGCCCAACAAGCGTTGCCGCCCTTCATGTTGCATGGGGTAATAGCTGGGGTAGATTTGATGTCTTAAATCATGAATCAGGAATAATAAAGTGTTAATCACAGACCGCAATGCTTCTGTTATGGGGCCTTTAAACTTAAAGAAGGATGTTGTTGACGGTGATAAGCAGAAGGGTACCACAGCAGTGACAGTAAAAAGAACAATTGAGTGTAATGTACAGGAGACTCATATTTGATTGTCAAGCAGGAATTTAAAAGCTTTTAAAGGAATTAAAATTAAATTAATTTTAAAGTCCACAATTAAAATGTCCACAAGTATTTATCAGTTTTCAAGTATCAAACCAGATCATTTCAAATCATGGAAGACAATACCAAATGATCAGGCACTCAGACCTTTTATACTGGCAATCAATGAATCAGACCACAAATTCCCTTTTGTTTTCCAGTTGTCATATTAGCAGTAGCTTAAAAATTATCCTAACTATAAAGGATGGAAATGTAGCTTCATTTTGCTTATTTCTACTCATGCTTTTTATAGTAGGCACTAATTGGATAAAAAAAACCTCCACAGAATTAATCCAGAGAAGGAATATATATATCCCTCTTGATGTTTCTCTTTAAAACTCTTCCTACTAAAATAATTTTTAAAAGTCAAGTTTCTGTTGTTCTTTAAACCAGATGAAAGTGAATCAGGTGTTTCCCACTCACAATTAGAACTAGCTACAGGTAGAAAATCTGTTTGCTTCTTTAAAAGTATGTATTTATTCAGAAATTAGTTCAAACTTCCTGAATCAAACTCAAAGTAAAAATCTGAACCTTTCAGCTTTATTAGAACTATTTTATATGCTCAGTCTTAAATAACATAATGGTCACACATGAATTTGAATATGTGGAACATCTACATGTCTGTTCTGAACATCATTTGAAACTAACACATATTGAGGCCCTTTTCATCGGACTCCGTAGAGTTTTAATAGAGGTGACCTTATTAATGTTTATAAATATGTAAAGGGCGAGAGTCAGGCTCTTCTCAGTGATGGCCAGCGATGGGACAAGGGGCAACAAGTGCAAACTGGAGCATAGGAAGTTCCATGTGACTTTAAGGAAAAAGTTTTTCACTGTGAGGGTGATGGAACACTGGCATAGGCTGCCCAGAGAGGTTGTGGAGTCTCCTTCTCTGGAGGCATTTAAAACCTGCTTGTATGCATTCCTGTGTGATTTAGTCTAGGTGATCCTGCTCTGGCAGGGGAGTTGGACTAGATGATCTTTCGAGGTCCCTTCCAACTCCTAACGTTCTGTGATTCTGAGGCTGCACCTTGAGTACTGTCTCCAGTTCTGGGCTCCTCACCATATGAAGGACATTGAGGTCACTTCCAGAGAACAGCAACCAGGCTCATGAAGGGGCTGGAGGACAAACCATATGAGGAGCCGCTGAGGGAGCTGGGGATGTTTAGTCTGGAGGAGAGGAGGCTGGCAGGAGACCATATTGCCGCCTACAACTACCTGAAAGGAGGTTGTAGAGAGTTGGGAGGTGGTCTCTTCAGCCAGGTGACAGGTGATAGGACAAGGGGAGATGGCACAAAGATGCACCAAGGCAGATTCAGATTAGATGTCATGAAAAAATTTTTCACTGAAAGAGTTGTTGGGGCCTGGAACAGGCTGCCCAGGGAGGGGGTTGAGTCACCTTCCCTGGATGTGTTTAATAAAGGGTAGATGAGGTACTTAGGGATATGATTTAGTTTAGGATGTGAATGGTTGGACTTGATGATCTTAAAGGTCTTTTCCAACCTTATAATTCTGTGATTCTTTTTTGTTAAAAAAAATCAAAAAGAAAAAATCAAGACAGCGAATGATATGGCCTTTCAACTAAGCTGAGAAGATAGCAAGCATATCACAATCCAAAAAATCAAAAACAGTGAGAAGGAGGAGAGAGGGTTGCTGCAGAAATAAGAATGATCTGGGCAGTTCCAATGCAGATTAGTTCACAATGGGTAGGCAGTCATTAAGACACATCAGAATAACATCTTTTCATAACCAGGCAACATCTGCCCTCTCTGTTGAGCTCATAAGGCTGTTGTTGACTGAAAGGGTTATTCACATTTTTTCATAAATTAATTTACTAGATCATGACAACTTAGACTGAAGACTCAGGTTCATTGCTCCTTCATCAGTACCTTTGCCATCCCATGCTCACATGTCACTACTTCTATAATAGAGGTCACTGAACATCTAGCAGCTCCCAAATGATCTCTGCTGTTGGACAACTGAAGCTTGAAAGACTCAGGCTCTTGACTGATGTCTCTTCATCGATAGGGCACATGCTTTTAGCAAATCCAAACAGCTAACCAGCATCTGTCCATCCTCTGTGTTTTAAACTATAAACTACTCCAAATAAATTTAATCTGCTTTGATTTCCATTTTGCACTGCGAATTTTGTTTTAGAGCCTTATATGGTTCATTGCTCACTGTAGAAGCATAATCAGGTTTTTTTGCCCTTCTGACTAAGGTAGCATGAATGGCACAAAGACCAGAGCTGGTAAAGCAAGCTCCAGAGCTGCCAGATGGAGTTTTTGGATCCCAAAGGCTGAAGGGCTGGGATTTAAAATACTGCTGACTCTGGATTCCCAGTTGCAGGCAGAAGCTTCAGGCCAGTGACTGCCAAAGGCTGCACTGTGAGCTTTCAATGAAATCAGGGGAAAGAAGGAAACAGAAAAAAAGAAAAAAAAGATAGGGGTATTTTTTAATGACTTGCATCTGCTATATACAAAATTTTCCAGTGCATGTGAACAACTCTTTCAGTCAGGATATCCCTTGAGATTTTGTACTTCTGGTTCACACAGATGACTGAACTAGCCTCAGATGGCACAGGTAGCAGGTTTGACTTTACTTGGACTTCTGTTTTTATTTCTTTTATGTGTCCCTTTGGCTTTCACAAACACCAAACAAGAATTAGACTCCAAGTAAAGAAGAGTGATTTAAGTCCATTTCTCCATGAAAAACTTATTCCCTGGCCATCTGGCATCTCCTTAGGTGGTAAGTAAAGATGTTCTGGTGATAGATGAGGTTGCATTTGTGAACTTTATGAGCCATGGTAATAAGAATATAAGTGGTCTGCCAAATACCAATGGCACAATTGCTCCATTAATCTTGTCTGGCCCAGCATCATGAATACACACATCTGTTTGCCTGCCATAGTCTAGGAAAGAGATGTGAACTGGGCCACCATGTATTTTGCTAGGCCATCTGGCAATGTTGGTAGCTATCCACAGAGACAAAAAATGTCCTATGTCCCTTTAGTTGCTGAAGATTGCCTGTTGTGGAGTCTGGATGTATAGATGTGTGTGTGGTAGCAGGCTTTGATACCACATACCACTACAGAATGGTAATATGGAACAGGAACAGGAGATGCTACTTTCCAAATAATTTTTAAGTCCTTGAAGGTACTATCTGCAGAGCAATGCAAGTTGAGGGCTTGCACCTCATTGCACCATGCAGGTCTTTTTGTCAGTCACTGTTATTGCTGTACTGGTCATTTTCCATTTTCTTTTTCAAAGAACATATTTTTTCTTACCCTGCAGTACTTCTACTGACAGTTTCATCATATTTTATACAGTGACCCTGTGCCATGATGCATCATTATTCTAATGAACCAGACACTGGAGAGAAAATGTAGTAGTTCAGCTTAGGTTTTGATTTTTTTTTAATTTTTTTTTTTTTAATTTTACTTTTTAACCAGTACATGCCAGCCAGCTCAGGCTACTGTAAAGTAATCAGTAACCTGCATCTCTGCCCCTGGCTCTGAACAGATAAGTTCAGGCATAATGCAGAGATTCTTCTTACAGTGCCACTGGTAGATGCTGGTTGTTGCTACTGCTATTGACATGATTGCCCAAGGCAGAAGATAAAAAGGTCATATTGCCTTTACTGCACTGCAATGTAGCTGTGGCTTAGTCCTGCTTTGGGGTACAATACTTATTTTATAGAGGTTGATCTGAGAATCAGAGCAGCCAAAGGACACTCTCAATATGATGATATAAAATGTCTCTCATACTAAAGCCCACAGGACAAGCAGGAACAACTGAATGCAATGCAGTGCAAGATGCAAAACAGCCTATCTGTGGTGCACACTCACAAAATAAATTCTACCTTCTTACCAGTCTGTTGGTTCCTGCTTGCAATGTTCCTGTCATGTGCCCATGCTGTTTACAGTCTCAATTTTCCACAAACTGATGATCTCTAGTACATATATTCAGTGAAAATTATCATAAAACCAAAGTTTTGTTTTCTGCCACATCATCTGCAGGTTCCTCTGGTACTGAACATAATTATTTCCACCTTTTTATTGTTTCTTTTTATGTATTTTCATGTGTTCTCTCCAATTTCAGATCTTGAATGTCTAATCTTTTTAATAAATACATTGCCTATGTATTACTTACTTTGTTCTTATGGTAGAACAGAATTTCCTTAAATTAAGTTACTCCTTTTAAAAAAAATTTAGTAACTTTATTTTCTCAGGTATGGCTTTATTTCCATCACTAAATTTAATTCAAAATTCTGTTTCAAAAAAAGTTAAAATATTCATAGTTTCTGTATAAAAGTCTTTAAGGTCTCAAAATATTCAATTAAAATTTGAGTATTCCTGAAATTTTTATTACACATTATTAAACTTAATTGGTCATTAAAAAAAGTATTCTCTTTTATTCTCAGTAATCTTAGCAGAGGTGACTCTTCTGAAGTGTTTGAGTAGGTCAGATATTCCCAGGAAACTAATTCCTCAGTGAACATAAATTCTCTCATCTAGTTTTTTATATTACTTACCTTTCTTGAAGTGTCAAAGGACATTATTATATTGTACAATCATTCTTAATATTAATTTGACAATGGTGTTTGAATACTGTTAATATACAGATAAAAGTTAAAGTGCACAACATTTGTAAGAATACAGAAAAAAAAATAAGAAGAAATCTTTTAATACTGTAAATTTGGGGGGTATTCATATTTTTTATCTGTAAAATTCAGAAGGCTGACAAAAGTCACTGACTGATATAGACACAGTTACGGATTGAGGCTGAACTTCAGTTTGGATATGAAGACATTTCTGTCTATATGTAGCCATCTCTAATGGGAGCTAGGTTATGCAAACTCACATAATAATCCATGGAGATCCAGTGAATGTGGATTTAAGAACACTTCAGCTAACCATAAAATAGAAGCCTGCAGAGGAGTTTATTGCTTACATGTAGATATTTTATACAATATGAGATGCCATTAAGCACATGAGATATGTTAAGGGACTGGCAGATGTTACCTGAGTCTGACATACAACAAAAGACCTATAGAAGACTAATGCTTGTGGGGAGAGACAGGTGAAAGTTAGGAGGGATACTCTAATGCATTACGTGTGATACTAAGTGCCTAAGCTCAGTCATTTCCCAAACTAAGCAATCAAAACCATATTATACTGTTCAAGCAACAGGGAAAAGTATGAAGATGGAGGTATGAAGTTGCTGAGATTGCTGGCTCTATGATAAAGTATACAGAAGATATGTTAGACTACCATACTGGTAGCTTACAGCCTCCTGATAAATCATTTTTGGAAATGAAATGTTTATAATTTTTCTTAAAATTCAATAATAGCATAGATGAATTACTTAATATCAAATGAATACCATGATACCAGATGAATATCATGATTACAAGAATACTAACAGATAGATTTTTACCAAAGTTGCAGGTCTATATCCTTTTCCTCCAGTATCTCCTCACCTCTTTGCCTCTTGTATTCTTTGTTCAGTGCCCCTCAGACTCACCAGTTCCCACACTCTTTCCTGATATTCTTCTGTATTCAACAGTTGTTCTGTGTGTTCTTTTGAGACAGTCCTCCTGAGACAGCTAAATGTTTCATTCTATCATTGGAAAGATGAAGTCCCACTCAAATTCATATGACTAAGGGGCCTGAGCCTCTTTAGCTGCCTATGCATGTCTTTATTAGAGCCACTCAAAGAGTGTTTTGAGAGGAAACATACCACCCCAGAATCTGGTGTCTGGTCTGTCCAGGCTCCCATGAGCAACCTGTGCTAAGCCTTGAGGATGCTTGTCAAAAATCCCATCCACCCTTGGATCAATTAATATGAGAACCCTTTAGAGATGACCCCAAGACTCCCATACAAGTGAGGGTGAAGACTGCACTGAGTGCTGTGATCACAAAGCAAGTGAATGCTCTGCTAAAAGTAGTCAAGAGCATTGATTGCACTTGAGTTTACCCCCTGACTGGATTCTTGGATGACTCTTCTGGCACTGGAGTTACCCCAAATCACTATACAGTAAGGAGGTGAAGATAACAGGTCTAAATAATTCAAGTTTTCCACAATAAATTGTAGAGGTATTTTGACATCTTACACAAGTATGAGTAGTTTTCACAAGAATACAAGATATATCATTGCTTTAGGAATTTTCTAGAAAATAATCATATATGTGTATACAATCTTTTCAATTGCAAAAATATTTAATCTTTACAACTCTTGCCTATGCTTGAGTGTGGAGTATCAAAGTAAACCTTTTCAAGACTTTCCTTCTTTAAAAATTTGTTATGCAGTTGTTCATAGAACTGCTCTGTTACCATTATATTTCTAGACCAGTGTTGTTATATACGATGTTTATAAAACCCAAACAAACAAACCTACAAGCGAAAAAAAAAAACTTTCTTCATGTTAGCATGCCTCCGGACTGGCATCGTTCCACTTAAAATGTAGATGTGATCAAAAAAAGACCCAAGTTTAAAATATTTGTCTGCATGAAGTGTTACAGTAGGTCACTAAAAGCTGAAATGTTTCAATCTTTTTCCATTATCTTGTACATCAGTGGGTGTATTGATTTTAAATTGATGCTTAATATTCTGGATATGTTTTAGAGAAAGTAATATTAAAACATATATTAGCCAAGAGCAGGTTTGTTGGTTGGTTGTTTTTAAACCTGGAGTGCACATATCCCTACATGCAGTTCTAGGTTAGAGGTTTTTCTATTAGAATGGGTATTGTTCTTATAATGTGCTTAATGCTGCCTGGATGGGAGCAGGCTTCAGTCTGTAAAGGATGCAGATGCATTGGTGCAGTGCCTGACATGAAGAGGCTACTCATTTGAACAGTTTACTTACAACTAACAGCATCTGGCCATGGAGCAGTACAAGGATGTGTGAAAACTCCAGTCTTCTTGCTAATTCCTAGTAGACCCAGCAGGATGATTGTATGTACGTTCATTGTCTTCGAGGGTAGTACTGAGTTGATAATTGTTGTATTTATATTTTCCCTAAATAGCAGATTCTGACTTTAGGGCCTATTATTAAGTCTGAGGAAATTTAAATGAGGATATTAAAAGTTTGGAATAAGTGAGCTATGGGACCCTTAGGACCTCCACAGTGTGCTCTCAGAAAGCTAATCCTACACAGCATTAAATTGCTTTGCTATCCTTGAGGACTTGTATGCTTTTTATTTCACAGAAGCTAATACACTGCCATTGTCTGAATACATAGACTTGCTAAAGCACTGTGATTTAGCATATCTGTCTCATTAACAAAAATGAGCACAGTTTTTCCTTCATTCTCTGTAAAAACATCAGTGTCCGTGTTAAAATATTAAAAGTGGATTGTCATTGCATGATTTTGCTCTAAAATAAATTTGAGACATATAATTGTCTACCTTTTAAAATATTTTTACAATGTGAAACCGTTCCAAGAATTCTTTGCTAGATATAATGTTTTGTTCTAAAGACAAATGCATAGATCTTGATCCGAGACCAGCCACTGAAAAATGAGTTCATTTATTGTTTTATTTCCTTCATGAATCAAACTAAAAAAAAACCAAACATCATTATTAAAAAGTATTTCTTATTATATGAATGTTAATATAATGACAAGTATTATTTTGAGACATTCATGGGATAAACATGTAAATTATGCTAATAATAGTTTCTCTAGTACAAAAATGTGAAGACTTTTAATCCCAACCACCCTTTCTTGATTTGTCAGGAAAGTTCTGTCTTAAAAATTGTTGTACATGGAACTATATGTCAAAGTTGCAATGAGTTCTTTCTCTGGGAAGAAAGGCTGCTTGTTTAAAAGTATCTGTCTATCTAATCTTAAAAATATTTTTAAAGCAAAATTGTCTACATATTAGACCAGGATTTTGACCAAAGGGATATTCCATACCATATGACATCATGCTCAGCATATAAAGGGCTGGGGAAGAAGAAGGAAGGGGGGACATTTAGAGTGATGGTATTTGTCTTCCTGAGTCACCATTATGACTGATACAGCCCCGTTTTCCTGGAGATGGCTGAACACCTGCTGTCTGAAGGGAAGTGGTGAATGAATTCCTTGTTTTGCCTTGCTTGAGTGCACGTTTTCCTTCACCAGTAAGACTGCATGTCAAACCACATGTTTTCTCACTATTCCAATTCTCTTCCCCATCCCACTGGGGGAAGTGAATGAGCAGCTGTGTGGTGCTTAGCTGCCTACAGGGGTTAAACAACAAAAATGCATTACCATCGTTTTTAAGTAGAGGTGTTAATCCTTAGTTTGGATCTAAAATTCAAGTATGAATTTCTTAACAATCTAAGCCCCCTCTTTAATTTCATATATGTAAGAGTATCCCTTGCTTATGTGTAATGATGCTAATTCTCTAGCAATAAGCAACTGTACTTTGCCCACAAGAGGGATGAAATTTGGTCATGTCTCAATTGCTCTCTCCTTGTCCTTTAGGTATATTGGATATGCTAGATGTGTGTTAGTTAGATTTCAGGAAGAAAAAAGTTATTTTGACTGTTCTTTTTCATAATTACTCTAAGTCGTGAATTATATGTCCTTTGGATATTCACCAAGGCCCATTCAGAACACATAATTTTAATCCTTTTCTTATGTTCTAGAAATGTTTTTTGTAGCAATGGAAAAGTGTGCTTGCTTTAGTGTAATACTAAGAATACAAGTATAACTTTGTCATTTTAACCGCTTTATACAGAATGTTGTATTTGAGGACTCATTGATTAACAAAGGTTCTGGATTTTATTACACTGTTTCTGTTGCTACAAGGAATTGATCATGTAAATCTGATAGATTGTTTGAGTACAGAAAGAAACACTTGAAGTCCTTTTCTTTTGAACATAGAAGGTACACAGTTGTTTTTCTTGCTCTGAAATTTCAAATATTACCATGAGAATAGTGAGGCACCGGAACCAGTTTATTAGAGAAGTTGTGGATGTGCCCCCAGGCAGTGTTCAAGGCCAGGCTGGATGGGGCTTTGGGCACCCTGGTCTCATGGAGGGTGCCCCTGCCCATGGCAGGGGATTGGATCTAATGCTCACTGAAAGCATTCCATAATTTAAAGTTCCCATTATCTGAGGGTATTTTTTTAAAGTACACCTATTCTAGTATTTCATTAGAATTTACATCTTATAGAGATTATCTGCATCAAAATAGTTCTTTACTGCTATCGATAGTTAATAGACGAATTAAACATAGTGTTGGTGTGACATAGTATTGGTGTGACTTTCCAGCTCTGTAATAAAATCCTGTTTATATTAATATTTTTGTCTCAGGAACAAGTTCATACCCCTTTTTTTACTGTTTTTTGCTCTGGCCATATCACGTTACTACCAATATCCTGTTCTCCCTTTTTTTTTAGAGATGGTGTGTGGTGATCAATTTCCATCCAGTCCAAAAATTCTGTCTGTTATTATTAAGCTGCCTCTTGGCAAGTCTGTTTAGTGGGAGTGTCTATACTTCCAGCCTTACTGACCAAGAACTCAAGAGTTCCATTAGTGTGGCTGTAGTAGAGAGGCGTTCAGTTTGAAATAGCACTTTGACAAAACAGCTAGTATTCTGAAGAGGTTTGTCAAAATGAGGAGAAGCTCTCTTAACTATCTGTAATGTAAAGGTTTGGAGACTTGAAATTCCCTGTGTGAGACAAGGAATGAAAAAAAGACATTCACGTCAGAATCTCAAAAAAAGAAGTAGCAATGACAGCTTGTGGCCACCTTGCTTCAGGGCCTCTATTCCACTCCAGAGTTGCCTGTTGCTCTGCTGCATGCACTATAATTCTTTCCTTTGTGTGACTCTTCTCCTAGCTGTCTCCTCAGCATTCTGTGATCCAAGACCTACTTATGATATATCACTGTCTGATTTTGGTTCAGATTTCTGAGGAAATAGCTAAGTGGTAAGCTTCATCTGTTAAATATACTGATTATGATCATATGAGATAAGTAAGATAAACTGCGGTTAGAGTTAAGACCTGCAGCCAGGGCTGCTAGCAGCTCCAGTTTCTAAGAGGAAAAACATTAACATGACAAGTTATAAAATCTTAAGGGGAGAAAAGGGGGACTTGGAAGTCAGCAACTTAAGAATCTTCTCACTTCAGGGAGCAAAAAAGGCCAAGATTTCTCCCCAGTAGACAACTGCTGCCCAACCACAGTGCTTTACCAGGGATTTATGGGGGATGGTGAGCCTGTTAATGCTTAGCCTAATATCTAATATTTTTATTTCACATTATTTTAAAATAGGATTCAAGGACGATTCAGGAAACCATAGATCAATAAGTTAATTTTTCATACACGACAGGTAAATGTAAATAAGTATAATAAAAATAGAATGAGTGAATCAATGGATAGATGTTATGTAATGGGAAAATCTCAGCAATTCTTTAGATTACAGAGACAGCAACAAAGGCAGCAGTTTATTTGGATGTCTAACATATTCACTAAAGCTGTTCAACAAAAGCTTTTAAAGAAACACAAGTGCTATGAGATATAAAGGAAGGTCCTCTTGTGCACTGTCATCTCAGAAATGAAGTGTAGGAATAAATAAATGTTCAGTTTAATAGTGGAGAAAGGAGTCTGAGAGGCATCTGTATTAGACATTTGGTTATCTAGCATTCATAAATGATATTGAACAAGGGTTAAATGAGAAATAGGTCTTAAATAATGCTAAATTATTTGTGAAAGTAAACCCTGTACCTCTGCATTCATATTTTCAGACTGTTTACCATTTCATCTGTGTAATTTCCTATATTCTCAAAAGAACTCAAGATTTTTATGTTTCAAAACCAGTCAACATTTTTCACATAAATACAAGTTTTGACTGAATAGTGGTATTTTCTCTAAACTGAAACTTTAATTAGAAAAATAAATATTGGTTTCTATTTCCTGTTTTTCATAAATATACTCCACATTTTTTTGGTAGATGACTTGTAAATACATTAAGATTAATGAAATGCTACAGTTGACTAAATAAACAAATAAAAACAATTTCATCTGGCATCACAGCAGACATTCCATTTAGTTAAAAAAAGAAGTGTTGACAGGATAGCTAATAGTGAAGTTTTTAGGACCTGAAATAGGGAAAACCCAAGTTCAAAAACTTGTCTCTATTTAGAGATATTTGTGCAAGTCTCATTACCCCACCTTAATAAATAGCTCAAGATGTGTTCAATGATACAAGTAGGAGCACACTGAGGCTTTCTTCAGATGGGTAAGGATCCTTAACATCATTTGTATTAACCAGGAACTACTTACAGGGTGTGTGAGAGTGTGGGAAGGTGGTGTTTAACTTCACAGTGTCATTCTGTTTACCCCAAAAAATTTAACAAAACCATTAAAAATATTTATGCTTATTTCACCTTCCTCTTTTGAGTGAATATTTTAATGGACTGGCCTTGAATCTGTATAGTGTGCCAACAAAGGTAAACAATGGCAATAGCCTAATTATCCATTGTCCATGAAAAGGATGCAAAGCTTGAATTTCAATGAAAGGAATATTAGACCTGTATTGATGTCATATATTTATTGTTTCAATAACAAAATGGTGATGACAACATTATAGCCTAGTTAGATAATTGTCTGACTCACATTTTCCTGACTCACAACACTACAGTTTATCATAAGTCATTTGGTAAGCTTGAAACAATGTTTTAAGTTTCAGATCCTTATCTTCAGGAGTAATGTGAAAAATACTATTACAATAGCCAAATTCTGAACAAATGTACTATAGCCATGCATTCCCCTTTTTTCCTCAACATTGAAATCATCACCATTAGTGACTTTAGGGTATTGCACCTGACTGGCACTCAACAAATGTAATTTTTAAGTTTGAAAAATGTACTGACTCAGGAATTCTGAGTTCGAGTACTGACTTTGACGCGCTGTCTTTGGGCACTTGCCCATTGAAGTGAATCTGTCTTGTTTTCACTTTCTGTATGTAGGAAATTGTAGAAAAACTTCTCATAGACTTAATTAAGCAACAAGTTTGTTGCTTTTATCTTCAAGTTGACAATGCACCTTTAAGATAAAAGCAATTATTTAAATACTTTTAATGTAATCAAAGTACATTTTAGGCAATAAAGTAACTTTTTGTTACTAAACTTTTTACTGAATAATTCATTGTGTTTGGCAGCTCATTCTTGCATATGCCTTGGCTGGACAGCTAGTTTACATTTTAAGATTTTAGGAATAAATTTTTAGAACAGGAAATTAGATGCAGGACTTGCATTAGCATAAACATAAAATTTATTTTTACAAATAGACTTTGTACCCAGAAGTTAATGTGTTGAGGATTTTCAATATAATGTATTACAATGAACCATTTAACACTTGCTTAATCAATTTTGTTTGAACTTGTAAACAATACAGGGAAAAAACTAGGAAGAGATAAAATGAGAAAGGGGAAAAAAGCACAACTGGATTGTTAGCCAAAATAAAGAGATGAGATTCTGAGCTCCAGCTGATGTAAATGGGATACTCTTTAGTTACTGCAATTACACTTATGAGCAATAAGAAGAGCAGAAATAATTGTGCTTATTATTTTTGATGTATATTGGTCAGGCTTGTCAGGGTGCCATGCAGGGCAGCTGGGAGCTGTGACCAGGACCAGGAAATGGAGCTATTCCACCACCCAGAAGAGAGCAGGAAGAAGGATTGCTGCCCAGAACCTGGTGGCGACAAGTTTGCTAATACAGCAAAGAATTTAGTTGACTGCTAGAATGATGAGGGAGTTGCTGCCTTGTGTTCAACCTGCCGTCTCTTAAAATTTCCAGGTTCTGTTCTGTGGCGGTTTTTTCTGTCCAACTGGCCCCCAGGCTTAGTGTGGCCTTATTCCGTTCCAGGTGCAGGACTTTCCATTTGTTTTTACTGAACTTCATAAAGCTCCTGTGTCAGACCATTTCTCCAGTCCGTCAAGATACTAAAGCTGTGCTTTCCAGTATGGCCTCCTTCACCTAACTAGTATCAGCTATGAACATGCCAATAATGCATTCAGTTTCATTATTCAGGCCATTAAAAACTGTTAATCATTCCCAGTTCCAGTGTTATCCCCTGAGGAAAATGATCAGTGAGGACATAAAAATTACCAGTTAGACTTCATGTCACTAATCACAACAATTTGAATCCCCAGGTCCAGTTTCCCAGCCAACAGATAGTCTACCTATTCAATCTAATATCACTTTTCTAGTGAGCATAATACATCTGAATTAGGATAACTGATCTGTATATCCATGATTGCCATGCTTTGCTTGCAACCTCTATACATCCTTAACTAGGAAATGGATTTGAGATTGCAGAAAAAAGGACAATGTGGTGACATTGTCAAGTATACACAGTTGTACCAAGCATAGACAGTTACATTTAAACAATGTGGTAGAGTATAACAAGCGTACTACTGTTAGCGGCCACAATCGTGAAGAACTTATCTACACAGAGCAGATAAGCAGGCACTTCTCTTATTCCAGTGCTGGGGAACACAGGGGATAGCTCCACCAAAGGCATGTTCACCCAAAGGTACAAAGCAGAACATATTTATACAATTCTTATCAAAAAATCATTGCACAAAATGCTTGGTTCTTCGATTGACCTTTACAATGATTGGCTTTTGATTACTTCACTTTATCTATATTCTTATTCTATAAAAATCATTGGATAGCTATGTTGATTGTTTTAAATACAAAGAGGGGAGGGTAATGATTAGCAAGTTCATGTTACTTCCTGGAAATCATTATCATATGTAAACGTCCTCTGCACATGCATAGTTATGTTGAGCGGGGGTCCTCCGGTGGTCATCGATAGTCTTCCTCACTGTGTCCGTGAGTGAACCCCATCCTTGCACAAGCTCACTTTGTCTTTGGCTGGTCTTTTCGTAACCATAGCCAGTTTCTTCATATACTTATTCTTTTAACTCAAGGTCCATAACCAGTACCCATTGTTTTAAATCAGAGTCCATAGAGATTTTCCATAGTGATAAAGGCACACACTGTCTTGTCCCTGAAAGCCTTAACAAGCTGCTAGAACTCTTTTAAAATCAAAATCATATTCTAAACTAAAACTAAAATCACCAGAAGTTAAGCTATTTTATCCGGGTGATTGTAACACTACTGCCCTTTGAAATGAATGTATCATCTCCCTTTTCTTTGAACCAATCAGAATGTAACTAAAGACCACTGATGAGAATGTTGTGTATGCTCAACATTTATATGAGCTCAAATAAACAGATGCATAAATTGAAAAACAAAAACTTTGGCCAGGACTGTTAAATGTAAGTCATGGCCTTTCCCTCAGGAAGTCCCTGAAACATAAATCAGTGGTGAGTAAAGTAGTACTCCCCATTTACTCTAGTCCTTTGTCTTTGAGTATATTACTAATCACTATAGAGTATTAAAGTAGATGGACTATCAGTCTGGCTTTTCAAGGTGATTGTGATATATATATCAAGCTTTCTGAATCCCACACCTGAACTCCACAGGTGAGCATTACATGACCGTGTAATGTTTTTAATGTTTTTGATCATACTTAGTCGCTGTTGTGGGATTGTAATATTTACTTCATCATAAAGGGTCACCTATGGCCACAGACTATACAGAGTCTACTAGAGTCTGTGCTGTGTATATGTTCTACCAAATAGAATTACTTGCATGGTACATTGGTTCCATCTTTCTATTACTTTTTCAAAAGTATTCAGCATTTTAAAGCAAAAGACAGTATTTTAATTTTATTTATTTATTCTAATTCAACCTTAGCATATTTTACCTCATAATATGATTTTAAAAATAAACAAAAACATTGCAAACCTAGAGTCAGGTCAAATATAAGCACAAGTTTTTTGTTTTGGTGATATTCACATATGGATCAGATACAAGTGAGTCCTTCAACTACAGGAAGTGCTTGTTTAAATGTTATAGCTTGAATTCAGTCAGGGCACATTGCTAGAGTGGTTAATTCTTTTCTTAAAATCCAAGACTATATGAAGTCTATCACCAATGCCAGTTAAAAGTACAGAAAAAGATAACTTCTCCTAAAATGTCAAACTCTGCTTGAAACAACAGAATTGTATTTTCTCAAATTACTACAATATATTCCAAGTTCCTCTATATAGTCTTCTCATCACTTTTTTTGTGCTAGAATATTTGATTCATGACTCTGCTGAAAGTCACAAATATTTATAAATCACAACATATGTCACTAAGTTTCAAGCTACTTAAACAGCATATTTTTAGCCTGATTAATTTGGCACAGAAGGAAGGATTTTTCAAATATCATTTGCAGAAGAGTTACAAGATAACTGCCTGGTAAGACACCTCAGAGAAGCTTACTTCTGTGCAATTTGAAAGTATCTAAAATAAGATCAGTAGATATTGTGAAATATTTAGTTAGGTTTTAATGTCCAGACTTCCTCATGAACTTTGACAGATGCACAATAGATATATCAAAACAAATATATCTCTTAGATTTTTTTATTTAATAGGATTATAAAAATTCTATTTTATATTTAGTTTAGAACATTGAGAAAGCTTAACCAGATTCCGAATAAAAATTAGAGTAACATTAACAAAGTCCTCAAACATGCCATGAAGTAATAAAATCAGGAGAAGCACTTATTGTGTATTATTAATGGGGTTCTCTAGGTTAAAATAATCATATTCATATACTATATTACACTATCCAAAGTTCTCAAATTACCACAAGTAATTTAATATCCTTGAATCATATGTCTACAAGCCCTGCCAAAATCCATTTGTTAAATTTGCATTTTCTTCACTGAATACGAGGTTACATGGGGCAATATGCTAGAAATATACTTTAAAATATAATCTTCATTTGGAATGTCAAGAAGATACAGGCCAGAGATAACATATTGCTTCTCTGCTTCAGAAGATTGATTCAAAAATATGGTATTGCAATAGTGCAAAAGTATTCAGGTCACTGATGAAAGACTTCATATCAAAAGACTTGTTTAAACCTTATAGGCACTGAACTGCAGCAAAAACAGTTAACATCAGCTCTTGTGGTATCTTGCAGGATGGAACAGAAGAGATTCTTCCTCTAAGTAGAACATTATTTTACAGCATACCAAGGGAACACAGTAGTTGCTATTAGCACTCAGGCATTCAGTGTTTGGCAGTAGTTCATTAAGAAGCAGACATCTAATTAGGTAAAAAGGGTTCGTGTTAAAAAATTACTTTTTAAACTTTGTTATTTATTTATCTAAAACTTTATTGCTATTAGACCTACCAAGAATAATAGGGAGAAGGCAAAACAGGCACACAGAATTGTTCAAGTTGGAAGGGACCTCTTGAAATCATCTGGTTCAACCCCCACAGTTCAAGACATCTATAAATATAACAACCACAGAAACCTTCTCATCTTCCTCCTTGGTTCTGTACAACTCCAATTCTCTCAGACAATTTTCTTCAGTTTTATTATGATTGTCTAGTTTTCCAATATTCTCAGATCAGAATCCATTATCACTCAATAACTACCTTTTTACTTTGATGTTATCCGTTACTGGATATAATCTTTATGCTAGCCTTTAATCTCTACTTGTCTCTTCATTTAAAACCTTCTCAAAGATCTGTATTTGTGTAATGGCTACACCAAATATTATAGAACCGAATACCCCTTTTTTCTTACCCTGATTTTAGAAGTCAGACATGAAAAAAAACCCCAAGCCCTCCAATATTCTGCAAAGAAAACCAAGCTCCCATTGTGGTTTTCCACCTACACAAAATTTTCTTGTTGACATCCTGTTGGATTCCTGCTTGAAGAGACACTTAATTCTTTGATAAACATGAGATGACTGTTGAGTTCCTTTGACAGCTGTTCACACAAGGTAGAAGCCCACAAAAGTTCTTGTTTGTAAATATTGCTAAAGAATAAAAAGTACAGTGTATTTCTATCCAATAAAACATGATCAATAATTTGTTATGCTAAAATTGGAGGTTATGTGGCACTTATACTGCAAAAGTTGTTTTTGATATGATTCTCCTTGAAATTGATTTTATACCTGGTTAGCCCATGACTGGTTGATAAAGGAAGTATTAATAATGCATCTCTTTAGCTTTGTGTTTAAGACAAGTTGATAAGAAAGCTCCAAGATATCCTTGAGGGAGTTGCTCCAGGCCATTGACTCTGTCTCGGAACATGATATTAATCTGAAGGAAAGTTTTGCTCTTTATACAAAGCTATTTTTTGCTTATCCTGAAGTGAGACTCACATGAGAAGAAAATACTTAAAATTGTGTAACTTTGGATTTTATCTGACAAAATGTATATGTCTACATTTTAGATAGTTATCTGAGCTTCCTGTTACCTCAGAAGGGAATAGACACTTCCTAAAATTGATCTCATCCTAATATAGCTGTCTAAAAAGGACCAGGAAAACTGCACTGCAAGTGTGCATGTTCCTTTACTAAAGATAACTCAGTCAGATACAGATGATATGGTATCTAAAGTTGGCTAGATTAGTCCACTCTACAAGAGTCTTTCCTGGTCAAAATTATTTGCAAAACCAGGATCATTGTTGGTGTTTCATAATGCTCTTTGTTAGTTTTAAGGCTCATGAAATACTATAACATTTGAAACAATGTAATCTTTGAATTCAATTAATGAATTCTCATGCTGGAATGTGACTTACCTACTAGTTAAATAATAAAGACACTTAGGCTATCTATGTTCATCCTATTAAAGCACAGCTTGAGCTTTGGCTCACACTGTCCACACAGCTGAATTCTTAATGTTTTTGTCACTGCTTCAAGATATGCCAACACATCCCTGGACAGAAACCACACGTTACTAGTTAGGAATTGGTCCCAATAGGTATTTTGGCCATGTTAGTGCTTGGTATGGTGAAGAAGCATGATTAGATTGTAAGCATGAGCTTACTTAACACTGTCGGTTAGACACAGAGCCAAGGAATGATTTCTACTCTAGTGCAGATGTAGCCTTACACAGGGCTCAGGCTAAAAGCTGCTACCCCTAAATTAATAGCAGCTTTAGTAGTACTTCATCAAAGTCAGAATCTTTCTTTTATCTTTTTGGTCATAAATATGCTAAAATCTTGGTTTCTCTAAGAATTGCATAATGTAGAAAAAAGTGCCTCTCTAGATATTGGAAGAAGGAGTTTCTTTTTTCCTACATGCTTCAGCTAGTTTGAAATGGTTCATGTAATGCCTGTAAACATGCAGACAAACCTTCCCATGTACTTTCATATTCATTAAGTATATAAAAAATTGCTATTTTTGTGTTTCTGAATATAAATTAAAAAAAAATATGAAAAAAGATATGAAAGAAGATATTCCTTAAAGTATTAAGGAGAAGAGTTCAGTTGGAGGAGACATCAAAGACCATCTAGTTCCCACACGCTGCTACGGGCAGGTACACCCCTCACTAGACCAGGCTGCTCAAGGCCACATCCAACCTGGCCTTGAACACTATCAGGGATCCAAGGGCAGCCACAGCTTCTCTGGGCAGCCTGTGCCAGGGCCTCACCACCCTCACAGGGAAGAATTTCTTCCTAATGTCTAATCTAAATCTACCCTCTTTCAGCTTAAAGCCATTCCACCTCCTTCTATCACTACATACCCTTCTGAAAAGTCCCTCTCCATGTTTTCTGTTGGCCCTTTTAAAGGTACTGGAAGGTGGCTGTAAGGTGTCCCGGGAGCCTTCTCTTCTCCAGACTGAACAAGCCCAGCTATCTCAGCCTGTCTTCAGACCTCTCTCAGGTGCGTCAGACCTCTATGATCATCTTCGTGGCCCTCCTCTGCACTTGATCCAACAGTTCCATGTCTTTCTTGTACTGAGGACTCCAGAGTTGGACACAGAACTCCAGGTGAGGATTCACCAGATCAGAGTAGAGAAGCACCTCTACCTCACCTTCCTCAACCTTCAGGTCATGTTGTTTTTTTACGCTGCCCAGGACATGGTTGGTTTTCTGAGCTGCAAGCACACATTGCCAGCTAATGTTGAGTTTTTCATCAATCAAAACTCCCATGTCCTTCTCCTCAGGGTTGCTCTCAGTCCATTCCCCACCCAGCCTGTAGCTGTGCTTGAGATTGCCCCAACCCATGTGCAGGACCTTACACTTGGCTTTGTTAAACTTCATGCAGTTTGCATGGGTTCATCCCTAAAGCCTGGCAGGGTCCCTCTGGATGTCATCCCTTCCCTCCAGAGTGTAAACCTAACCATACAGCTTTGTGTCATCAGCAAACTTGCTGAGGGTGCACTCAATCCCACTGTCCATGTCACGGAAAAAGATATTGAACAGTGCCAGTCCCAGTACTGACCCCTGAAGAAGACCACTTGTCACAGAACTCCATGTAGACATTGAGCCATTAACTACAACTCTTTGAGTGCATATACTTTGGAGAAGTGCAGGTAGATGAAGTGTGCTACTTTTCCCTTATCTTCCTTTTTCCACCAGTGCTGCAATCCTATCATAGAAGGCCACTAAATATCTTAGGCATGATTTGTCCTTTGTGAAGCTATGTTGGCTGTCACAATCACCCCCTTATTTTCCATATGCCTAAGCAGGGTTTTCAGGAGGATCTGCTCCATGATCTTACCAGTCATAGAGGTGAGACTGACTGATCTGTAGTTCCCTGGGTCTTCTTTTTAAAAATGCTCCCCTAATATTATGCCACTCTCTCTTCAAGTTCCTACTTTAAAGCTTGTCTTCATTAGAGACTGGTTTTTATTATATGAGTGCTCACATCATTTTTACTACATGACAAAGCACGCAAGGGACTTAAGTGCTCTTTCTAAACATTGAATAATAAGAATTATATAAAATTTATCTTGTATTTAACATACCCAGACTACCAAGCATATCTGTTTCAATTCTGTTTAACTGAGTGAAGTTCTGGCATCTGTAAGGCTGATTCAGATTTTATGGATGTTTAAAAATCCCTTACATTTGAAACTAATATAAAAGTACATCACAATAACTGCCTAAAATCTCATCTTTCTAGAAAACAAAACACTTCATAAGAGCTAAATTTTTTTTTTTTTTTTTTTTTTTTGTTTTTTTTTTTTGTCCTACAGTGTCCTACTTTTTTTCTTCTTGCTCCCTACAGTTGCCCCTTTGACCAACCAATTCAGTTTCAGGTTAATTGTCTTTAGCTCACATTATTACATTAAGCCAAGAACTATTTCCATGCTGAAGTCTGAATAGGGATTTCTAATACCTTCACTAAGCATTCACATGGTTGTAAGTGTCACACAGTAAAACAGAACGAAAGATTAGAGGGGACAGCAGGGACCTTACAAAGGATCTGTAAGAGAAGCAGCTCCACATGATCTATTTGGAAGTACTTCACTTTCCATTCACAGTGGATGGATTTTTAAAAATTCATATGGACATGGCATTAATATTTAAGTACTAAAGATATGGTTGTAGGTAATTCTGAGTAAGAGCTGCATTGAACTAGAGACTCCAAATTGAAAGAGCTTTGATAATCCTAGTCACAACTAGAACTGATGAGTTAAAAATCCCACTAAGCACTTTCTGTTGGAATTTGCTAGCATGCTAAATGTAAATAAACTGTGGAACTGGAAGGGGGTGTGGGGGAGAAAAAAAAAAAATTATGTGAAGCCATCTCATAATAAAATCTGCAACAGAAATATATGCCAATTTAGGTAACCAATACTTTGACAAACAGCTTGTGAGTGCCACAGTATTGTAGTCAACATGTCGATTACAAAGTCCAGTAGTGGTGGGTTTCTTACTAACCAGTCAGCTACCCCTTGCAGTATGAGATTCATCTGCAGTGCTTAGAAGGAACAATTATACAGGATTTTGGTTTCAGAGATAAGGCTTGGAGGTCCTGCTCAGTTATTGATGTTTCTCAAGCATATGTAGTCGATAAGGTTTTTTAATGCACATCAAACGTAATGATTGAGCAAAATTTGTTTAATATCTTGTACTAAAAATAAATTAAACTATATGTTGTCCACATAGCTAAATGCACTTAAAATAAAAATAGGACATATTCTAAATGTATTATGGAAATTATAATAGTTCAAGAAAATTATGTGAATTTCTACTGACAACCTACAAGTATGGTAACTTCCAACATTGTTCAATGTTTAATCAATGAACCAGAAGTAAATGTAAAATCACTGCCAGTAAACTGTATAGATGAAAAGACTGAATGAATGGTAAATGATGAGTGTTGCAGAACTGAGGCAGTTTAATAATCAAATTCTGGATCCTACAGAACAAGAACCATAACTTGCAAGGGCAGGTAATAAAAAACCATAAACAATAGCATGTAAAACCTGTGCAAAAGGGGAGAATTAGCATGATTCTTGGCTGTCCGAACTGTATAGTAGCACACAGATGCAAGAAATGTCTTTTTTGACTCTAGATATGTCACCACAGTTCTGAAACACCACTTGTCACATCTGTGAAAAGACATTAAAACGTTAGAAATACTGAAAGGGATTAATAAACCACCACAAAACCACACAAGGTATATAGAAAATGTTGTAAGAGGATTCAAAGCATGCTGATGGAAATGAGACTGGGAGGTAACTGTGTTACCACGACTTGATGTCTTCAGGGAGAGAAAATAGTGGCAGGGTCCTGTATTGCACAGAGAAAGGCAAACCTAGAAGTGGTAGGTGCATAGAAAAGCTGGCCTTATTCAAAATGGAAATCAAACAAATTGGTTTTAAAAGTTAGGTCAATCTTTTAAATGGATAGTATTGAGTCCCCTACTTTCTTCATATGTGTCTTCATGTCAAACCAGGACAGAAGTCTTGCTGAAAGAAGTCAATACGGAGAATGGAGGCAAAATATTAGACCAGATAATCTAAGAATAACATCCTTTCTCAAAAATTTATGAGTTTATTGCAAAAAATGAACGCTGATAGCTGCAGCTTCTAATAATGAACCTGTATTTTTGCCTGTGTCCTTAGGTTAGAGGCATTTATTTTCTACAGTTATTTGATTGCAGCATACTGCATTTTAAGCATTTCTTCTCACAGAGTGTTGTAAGTACAATGGAAATATTCATGTATTTAAAGCTTGCTTCATTCTCTGCCTGATTTTGAGGTCAGATACTCTAGAAGCAGCCTCTACAAATTAAATTCCTCTGGTTTGTATGGAAAGGTATGAACAAAAAAAATTGTGGCATTTATCCCAGACCAAGAGATCAGCCAAGCTATGTGGAACAGAAGTAATTGCTTTTTCTTAGTAAGATGTCAAACCTTTTAGAACAACAAATGCTCACAGGAGGTCTATTCATTTTTCCATACAGACAATATTAGCACAGGTAGTTTCCGTTAGTACCAACAAAATAAGCATGTAAACCTTCCACATGCTGTATTTATGGGATTACAAAGTTCTCTGTAGGTTTTATATTCAATGATAGCTTTTTTCTTTCAGAATTTCTTTTGTTGGTGCACAAGGGGGATTTTGGATGTAGCTATTAAGCACAGCAGAACCCTTTATCTCATTTTAAATGGTGTTGGTTGGGGAACTAGCCCTCATCTCAGACTTGTTACTAATGTGGTCGAAATACAAACACAGCTGTATTTAAAAGGAGGAATGCATTTTTCATTCTATACCACATCCACAATGATGTATTAAATTTTGCTATTTTTTAACATTTTGTTCTATGTAGAGATCAAAGGCATCCTGTCAGTGGTGGCCTGCTACCCTTTAGGCAGAACAAACTCCCCTCCACACTGAAGTTTTATGATTTTTATTTTTTAAACTAATATAATGTCATTTAACTGGCAAGACTACTCCACCACCACTAATCACTGCGGCAATTTAGGTAACTTCTCTGAATAGGATTACTGTTATCTGTGTGTCAATGGTAACTACCTGTTTATCTTATTTTGAGACATACTGGCACTGACATCTCTTCATTTCTGTCTAGTCTGCCTTCACGCTTGTATTTTGGGAAGTTAGGTTGAGGTACTCATGTCTAGAACTAATCTGGTATTTTTCCCCCTTAAGTACTGTAGATCTCATTATCTTGTCATGAAAGCTGTGAGAATTAGCACAATACAGAAGATTTGATTCTTTGCTCCCCAGAAGTAGACTTGCATAATGTTAAGAGCTAGAAGAATTTTTGTTGTATTTTGTTTTTGTAATTATCCAAACACCTCAAAAGAGAGGGTTAGAAAATGTAGGGATAAAAGAACCCTATAGTTCATGTGGAAATCGCTTCAATTGTTAGCTGCAAAGCAAACCTTAACTACAGTGCTATGTAAGGCATTAAGCAGCTGGTAAGACTGAATGCTGAAAGACAGAAAATAATACAGGATTTCCTCTGAGTAATAAAAATTTTAGAAGCACATAATACTATTTTGTTGTAAAATCTCAGCATTCAGCATTGGCAGTTATGAGTCCAAAACCTTCTGAACTGACCTTCTAAGACTTTCCTGACACCAGGGCATGGCCCTGATGAACCAAATTCCATGTGAAGTTGTTACTGATCAGCTCAGCTGATCCTTCATTTTCTTTCTTTGTTGTAAATAGTGGGACTTCTAGGCAGCAGTCCATTTTATTATTTCATAAAGAATAAAATAGAACAGAACAGTTGTGTTGAAAGTGACCCACAGTGATCAGTACAGCTGCCTGACCACTTCAGGGCTGACCAAAAGTTAAAGCATATTATTACGGACAGTGTCCAAATGCCTCTTAAACACCAACAAGCTTGAGCCATTGACTACATTATCTTTCATCTAGATGTAAGTATTTGTTTTGGGTTTTTGGTTGGTTTTTTTTTACACTGGGAACCATCATTCACTGGAACAACGTCCCCAAGGACATGACAGAGTGCCCATCAGTAGACATTTCAAAATGCTATGATTCTATGTGTTTTGATTGCATCTGTGGACATGCATATTATTTCTGTCAATACAAGGAAGATTAAGAGGGAAACAAGATTTTTTCAGGTAAGATCTTCCACGGTTCATAGAGGTTATGTGTTCCAGAAGGTTATTCTATATTCCTTATTTGGATTTGAAAGAGATTCTGTTTTTCTTTCTGACCTTATCTTATCAGAAAACAATTTCCAATTAAAAAAGGGTCAGAGTTTGATCTCACAATTCTTTATTAGAAAACAATATTTGTCCAGTAAAATGATATCTGCCCGTTCTCTTTGTTTGTTTTTTTTTGTTGTTTGTCTGGGGGCCTTTCCCTTTCCCTTTCCCTTTCCCTTTCCCTTTCCCTTTCCCTTTCCCTTTCCCTTTCCCTTTCCCTTTCCCTTTCCCTTTTCCTTTCCCTTTTCCTTTCCCTTTCCCTTTTCCTTTCCCTTTCCTTCTTCTTTAAAGCCTGTAGTTATTTAATGACTTTAGACTAGGAAAACCAAGCTCACAGACTCTTCTACAGTCTCTGAAAAAAAATGGTTATGTTGTGGTTGATTGAGAACAGGATTAATTCAGAGCAATTAATCATCTTGGGAAGAGCTTGTTGAGAGACACTCTCCCTAGACAAAGCTAGCTCAGTGAAGTTCTTTGCCTTCTTCCCTCTAGATGACAGGCAGGTCTCCCAGTTAAGAATATAGTCATCCTACCCTCCTAATAAAAGAAGTGCAGCATGTCTAAGCTTCCAACTCCTCTGTTGGATGCCTAAAGATACATAGAATCAATTTGTTCTCAAAGCACACAAAAAACAGTAAAGATACTGGAGGATTCTTTTTTTCCCCATACGTTTCTATGCCTCATAGAATTTTAAAGCCACTTGCTCATTAATAATGAATAAAGCATACAGTGGCTATGCAAATATCTAAATACATGGAATAGCCAAAGTTTAATAAACATGTATTTTTTGTTATAGAATGAACATATATATATTTAGGCTAAAAGTCTTCATCAGTTCTGTTTATATCTTATTTTATATTTGAATGTCTTGTTAAAAATAAAACCAGGTACTGTCCTGGACAAGGTTCAGCTGACAGGCTGTTTTGTCTTAATATTTCAAAATTATTATTTATCATAACACAACATGTTATATGTGTAAACTGTCATAGTTTAAAAAATGTAAATGCCTACCCAAACAAAGTGGGTACAGGCACTCTGTGATATCAGTGATGGGGCCAAGGAAATTAAAATTGTTATGTTCGAATGAATACATTCAGTACTTCTTTTCCAAGAGGTCTTGTAAAGTTAAAAATAATTTATATACCCTGCTGTTCTTTAAATTTTTTCAGCATTCATTCATCTTCTCTCATTGAATGGGATAATTGATACCTGGAAGAACAAATAGAAACATTATCTCAATATATCAAACACTCTTTTCCTAAGGATGTATACACATTCATAATCAATCTGCTCTATTTTGTCGTGAGAGTGATGCTCCCTGTACCTCAAACACTTCATCTTGCCCATCTCAGATGCTGCAACAGAGATGTGTTCATGCTGCTATATTTCCACTTAAGTTGATCCTGGTCTTGAGATTTATTGAAATATATTCTTGACTTACACTGTTTAGTCTTAAGTGTAATTAAATGAGATACAATTCCAGTATGTTGACTATTAATTAATATTTTATATCAATAATTTTATATTGCAGAAGACTGGAGATAAATTAAATATTGACTAGAGTAGTCATTAATAATGAATGTTTTTTCTGCTGAGACAAATGCTTTATAGTAAAAATGTAATATACAGACAACAGACTGTACTCTGTAAGAGCTGTGGCTATTAAGAGTCAATTTACAGTTCCTCTCAAGCAAGCCTACTGTCCAAGAAGTGTCTGCATGAGAAAAGGAGAAAGAGACAGAGGCTTAAGAAGATGATAATTTTATTTTTCTCAATTGCAGTCTCTAAGGTACCAATAGCAAGAGTTCAAGGAAATAAAATGTTCTTTTGTACTCTACAGAGCACAATAAGCCTGGCATTCCTGCTCAGTGGGTTAGTAAAAGACACCTTTTGTTGTCATGGAGGCATATTTTCTTTACTTTCCACTGCTTGGCCATTGCTCAGTTTCTCTTTTCTACTTTAGATTTTTTTGTTTGTTTGTTTGTTTTCTGTTCCTGTTTCTAAGTGTAGCAAACTATCTACAAAGAAAAGGAATGGGGCAAGGGAGAAATTATATTTCCTTCTACTTTCACTCATTGTTTAAAATATGTATTTGCTTTAAGACATCATCATCAAACATTAATTGTGACATTATGACTATGCCAACATGGGCATCAGGAAATGGTTTACTAGGAGAACAGAAAAGGTGACAGGGAATTCTTCCCAAAGCTGATCCAACATAAAACAGTATGCACAGGTAAATTATGCTTGATCAGCTGCCATACTCTATTGCAGTGAATACCAACTCCTAACAGTCTTTTGATCATAGAAAACCTTGTTATTGCCTCCCAGTAGAATATTCCTCACTATTGCTGTGTTTCATAATCAAAATAGTTTAGTGATCAAAGGGAGCTATTTTAATTTCTGACATACAGAAGATTTTACTATTAATAGAGGAAGAAATTGCTATTGTTGCACATTTTTTACCTTCTGAAAGAGTACTTTGAGCAGAAAACAAGGGGTTATTTTTTTGTCTAACACATTTTCTAGGGGACAGTACCAACATGTCTATCACTTTCTGCTAGAGACACACTGAAAACATGCAGTCTGCATAAACAAAACCAGCTGTGTTCTAGGTACCGTGTTTCCTGTTAAATTCACCTTAATTGACACATTCAGTGCTAGATATTTTCATATCACTTGTTTCTTCTTGATTACAAACACTGGTCTCCCAGTTCTTTAGTCTTACATCTTTATTTTCTGTTTTCCTTTTCTTGGTAGTGATGACGTTGACAAACATACTAAACAGTGTTTGCTGGCTTGGCATCCACTTTGCTTAATGGAAGCTTGCAACACTTTCACAAAAAGCCATCAAACTTGAAACTTTCATTGAAACAGATCACTCAAGATGTATGAACTAGGCAGTTGACAGTAAGTTTTGGTTAAAGGTAAGATGATGCTATAAAGAAAAAGAAACAGTGGACTGTGTGTTAGGAAAATTATACTTAATCTAGAGCATAAAACTAGAATTTACTCTCAAATGAAATGTTGCAAGAATCATTGCATGACTAAGTTAAAGCAAATTATGCAAAGCACATACTATAGGGAACAATTTTGCAAATTAATTTTTATCTCTAATTTCAAGGTCTAAGAATATCCATGATACCAGCAAATCCTATGTGGTAAAAGTGGCACTTCTGCTATGTTCTTCTAATGGATCATCATTTGTATCATTCTCTGGAGGTCACTTGGAAACCAAGGGATTCTATCCTGAAACCATCAAAACATATTTTTACTGCCCAGTGTATCTGTCTAAAAGGACCTAAAAAGAATAAAAAATACTACAAGGTAGAACTGCCATTTTCTTCAGTCCTGGTCAATCTCATCACTGTGGCATCAAATGTCCTAGAAATAAACCTGATCCTGTTATTTTTAATCTTCAGACAGTAAGACAGGCAGGAGATCATCTTTTTGGACTTGTAGTTTCTGTGTAACCCTATAAGATTTTTCTGCCCTGGAGAACATTGCTGCTAAACAAGTATTGTTTGGATGTCTCAAATTACCACAGAATACCTCTGAAATCTGGACTGAAGAAAAATGGGGGACCTTGAAATCTTTAAATTTTGCTACAGCACAGAGTATTCCAAAGAATTTAATTAGCTCCTGGACTTTCCTTATGCCAACCATCTTCACAAACTCAGAACTATATAAACTGTCATGAATTCTGTAGAATTCCTTGTTAAAGACACAAGAAACCCTTCACTCCCACACAAAGGATGGATACATAGTCACAGGGGTGACTAACTGACTTGTGATGATGTTTTCATTTATAATAATATTTTTACATTTATTTTCTAATTTTTTATGTATTTTACATATTTTACAATAGAGAAAAATCATATCTTTGTTTTTTACTCTACTTTCTGCTCCAACATCCCATGGTAATTGTGCAGAAAACAAATTAAAAGAAAAGCAGATCATGTTGAACAAGATCCATAATAGCAACAGTGCCAGAGTTTCCTATCTACACTTGCCTACCTATATGTTAGATAGCTCTTGCATTTTACCTTTGTACTGCATTTATAGAAAACAAACACATTCACTTTTGGCATAGATTCTACTAAGCTAAACCAAACATTTTCCATTACAATGTCTTGGTTCATGATGGTAAATTTTATTGTTTTGTTGGTTTTGGGGTTTTTTTTTTCTGAATATTTGGCTCCAGAATACTTCTGAGAGTCCTGTACAAGAGCCTTAACACTTGTGATCTCTCCTACCAACACTGAAATATGGTAGATCATAAAAATACATTTTAATTTAGTACATCTAGATCTTTCTCCTTACCTGCCATTTCTAGATGACAGTCTCCCAGCTTACAACAGGTCTTTTTCCCTAATATTTCCTATATTGATGATGTTTTGATTTTTTTTTACTATATTTCATCCAATTTCTGTTAACTCAATGCTAACAATATGCCAAATCTTCTATGGCATAGACATGAGTCCTATATACGCCCTTTTCTAGGTCAGACCTGATTCAAATTTGTCTGATAGGTTCACACACTAACTGCAGATAAGGAAACTAATTAAACTTCTATGGAAGACATATATGCTTTGAAGCATCATAGGATCTATCTAATCAAAAACTATTTTAGTTCTTTGAAGTTAGCTTTAAGCTAGCTTGATACTAAGCTTGAGATCAAGCATAGAAAGGAGTGCATCTACACTTAATACAGCAGAACAATCAATTATCCAGCTGCAAGTGAATGCAGAACTACTCACATTCTTAAAAGTCAAACTTAATATATTCAAATGTGACTTTTCTGCTTCAACCAGTTGGAGATGTAGCTCTCAAGGGGATGCAAATAAATCTTTTTTAGCATTATTAAAAATAAATGTTTTATTTTCTTAAGTCTTTCTTTACTTTTGTACAGAGAAAACAGTGGAAAGTCTATGTAGGAGATAGAACTGGATAAATAGGAAATGTAATTTTGTCACCTCTTGGGATAAACTTATATTTTAAATTAATAATAGGGGAGATATGCTGAAAGATTATTGTGTTTTGTTTTTTTTTTTTTAATCTGTTAATTTCAGTGGCTTTGTTAGGGTTTTTTAATTTTTTTACTGGGAAAAGTAGTTGCCACATTTGAACCTTTGTCATTTAAAGCATGTGAGGGAAGGAGAAATCATCAGGCTTGGGATGATTATTAGATAGAAAAAGAGAAATATACACTACCTGTTGCTTCAAACTAGGATGCCAGAAACCCCATCGCATTAGTTATAGTTCTACAAACCCAGGAGATTCCCCACGCACACCTTCACTGTCCTGGAGATAAAGACTTTTAAGCATACTATAACTCTTAAGCATTTATTTTTTCATATTTACTATGGAATATATTTTTTTCCTTTTTTTAATTCAGATTTAGTGCACTGTCTTTTTTTTGTTTTTTCAAGGCACGCTAAGCTTCTTTCTGTCAAGGATAGTCAGTAATAATGGGTTCTTTTGCAAAACATCCAGATAAACCCTTTTTTGTAAATTGAGTATATAACATCCATTAGTGTCAGAAATGTATTCTTGCCCAACGGTCAGCTATCTGTGCCATTTGAGAAGCCACTCTGGGCTCAGCTGATTGATTTGTTGAAGCATTTTCAAGGCATTTACATATCATTCACATCTGTGGGCATCTCAGTTGTCACTAAACACCTGTATGTGGGTAACTGAATTGAACCCTGGACTCTCAACATGGTCTATGGAGAATAGTTATCTGAATCATTTTCTAGGTTGCAATAACAATCCTGATTAAATTATGCTCAACTCTAGTGGGAGAAGAGACTACTTGTGTTCTTGTGGACTCCTTAAGCATACAACCTGAGCTGAATCCTGCCTTCACAGAATCAGCAACTCAATTTGCTGATCATGGGCACCTAGTGCCACTGAGAAATTTAAAGTTATTCTGACTGTCCATCTGGTGCTTCTGAAGATAGGGCTTGTCTCCTGCATTTTGTGTTGCAATGATGAATAGAGTCTTTCATCTGAGAATATACTTAATGTTATTGCCATTTACAAAAGCATTCAAAATCCTATGCATAGATGCCCAAGCCAAGTCAGACATCCTTTTTTTATTTAATTTATTTAAAGCATTTGGTATTGGCCTTATATGATGATGTGATATAGGAACACCTGCATCATTGAGGAGCACCAGATATTTCCAAGTTCTGCTAAATGCATATGTCTAGGCAATACAATCACAAGGTGATAATAGAATCATAGAAGCATTTCAGTTAGAAAAGACCCTAAAGATCATTGAGTCCAACTGCAAACCCAATGCTGCCAAGTCCAGCACTAAACCATGTCCCTAAGCACCACACCTACAT
Source organism: Porphyrio hochstetteri (assembly GCA_020800305.1). Lineage (NCBI taxonomy): Eukaryota > Metazoa > Chordata > Aves > Gruiformes > Rallidae > Porphyrio > Porphyrio hochstetteri. The sequence continues at coordinate 112,031,871 of CM036907.1, forward strand.
ACCTTTTAAATACCTCCAGGGATGGGGAAAACAAACACTTCCCTAAGCAGCCCGTTCCAGCGCTTGATAACCCAAGCCAAATGATAATAATTCTCAATGCCATTTCCCACCTTATTCTTCATACATAATGTTTAAAAAGAAGTGATTATTCATGCCAGTGTTATCCCATCAGTTTATACCACCATACTGAGAATTATCATTCTTCAAACTATCACTAGCCTAATCAGGTCTTAACACTGTTTATACTCTCTGCACTTTCTGCATAGAAGCATTTCTCTGCCTTCCAGATGACACAGTGGCATAGTTCTTCAGAATCCAGGGAAAATAGCTGAAAAAATATAGGAAGGTAGGAATTAATCTGTTTTCTGACATGTAAAAATACCCTGGATGCATACTCTTACATGTATTCTAGCTTTTTTTATTATTATTTATTTATCTAACTAGAGGGTGAAACCCTGCTAGTCCCCTGGTGATCATTTTATAGAACATCCTCTCAGAGAATGTGAAATAACCTGAATATAGGAAAAAAATCATAGATTTGGTGATGGTATAAAAATGCCCTCTTAGAGGTCTAATAGGGGACTATGTTTGAAACTGTTCTACTGGAACTTTCTGCTTTATATCCTCCATTCATTAAAAAAGATAACTCATATTTTACAAATATATTGCATGAATTTATTGTAGTGGACCTGTTGCCACCAGAGTAATTTGAAATAAAAGAAAGCAAGCATACACGGAGGCCTATAATATTGCAAAATGATACTTAAACATTCATGATCTTTGTCCATAGCCTAAGGGAATGAAATCTATTGGTATATCCAAGGATAGGAAAAGGAAAGCTAATGAGAATGTATTAGACACTGTGGGACCTGAGCATGATGCTAATGGTATGCAGTAAGGGGTGGAGATCGCACTGATTTTTGGCTGCAATAGAGGCAATTTTCTTCATAATGGCTCACAGGGGGCTATATTTTGGATTTCCGAGCAAAACAATGTTGATACCTGTGGTGGTTTGACCCTGACTGGAGGCCAGATGCCCACCAAAGTCTCTCTATCACTCCCCTTTTCAGTTGGACAGGGGAGAAAATATATATTGAGTGGCTTAGGAGTTGAGATAAGGACAGGGAGAGATCATTCCACAATCAGTGTCACAGGCAAAACAGACTAAACACAGAATAAAGGAAAGAAAATTCTCTAATTTATTACACTGCACTGCACACCCAGTGACACCAGAGTCGGATAATGAGAAGCATGACCTTATCTTAAAGCACCTTCCCCCCACCCCTCCCTTCTTAACTTATTCATGATTTCGCTCCCTTCTTACCCCCCCACGGTGGAACAGGGTGGGGAAGGGGAAGAATGAGCCAATGGGGGTTTCGGTCAGTTCCTCACAGGTTGTTTTTCTGTGAAAACAACACAGGAGCAGGAGGGGGCTATTCCTCACACTCTTCCCCTGCTCCAGTGTGGGATCCCACCCCATCTCACTGAGGGGGGAGTGAGTGAGTGGCTGTGCAGGGCTGAGCCTCCTACTGGGTGTTAATCCACAACAGTGTATGAGAAGTATTTAAAGGAAGGGTTTTTTCCCCTTTGCTTTCTTCCTCTTTCCTATTCAGTACTATATTATTGATCCAATCCACCTTCAGTATCCACTCTATCTGTGAAGTACACAAAACTCAGCTGACAAAAAATTGCTCTGTAGCACAACTGACCTGAGTTGTCCTAATCAAACACTTGAATGGCATGTAAGGTAGATACATAAAGCATTCATGTGTTTTTCTGTATTTCAGCTTATGAACTGCTTATGACAAGTGGTTTGTTGTGGTTGCAGCAGCAGCTATTACATGATAAATGCTGCTACCTGGATAGTGAATAAAGAATTTGAATTATTACTTTTTTCCTTCACTGACCATCTTCCAAAGAAAAGTAATGCAAAGCTTTTTCAGCAGTAGACGTGAAGCCTTGTAGGCTGCAAAAGGAATGGCATGAGGTTTAATAACACCAAGTGTAAAGTGCTGCACATAGGACATAACCCCATGCAGCGCTACAGGCTTGGGGGAGACTGGCTGGAGAGCTGTCAGGCAGAGAAGGACCTGGGAGTGTTGGTTGACTGCAGACTGAATATGAGTCAGCAGTGTGCCCAGGTGGCCAGGAAGGCCAACAGCATCCTTGCTTGTATCAAAAACAGTGTGGCCAGTAGGTCTAGGGAAGTGATTGTGCCCCTGTGCTCAGCATTGGTGAGGCCACACCTTGAGTACTGTGTCCAGTTCTGGGCTCCTCACCACAAGAAGGACATGGAGGTCCTGGAGCGAGTCCAGAGAAGGGCAACCAGGCTGGTGAAGGGGCTGGAGGGCAAATCCTATGAGGAGCAGCTGAGGGAGCTGGGGCTGTTTAGCTTAGAGAAGAAGAGGATGAGGGGAGACCTTATCACTGCCTACAACTACCAGAAGGAAGGTTGTAGAGAGGTGGGCGATGGTCTTTTCCTCTGAGTAACAGGTGATAGGACAAGGGGAAATGGCACAAAGTTGCACCAGGGCAGGGTCAGATTAGATGTCAGGAAAAAATTTTTTACTGAGTTGTCAGGACATGGAACAGGCTGTCCAGGGAGGGGGTTGAGTCACCTTCCCTGGATGTGTTTACAAAAGGGTAGATGAGGTACTTAGGGATATGGTTTAGTTTAGGACGGGAACGGTTGGACCTAGTGATCTTAAAGGTCTTTTCCAACCTTGTAATTCTGCAATTCTGTGATAACATCAGTCAGACAAAAATTAAAGAATTGCCTTGAGTTCACACACTTAGCTTTCAATTCTCTAACCTGCTTTTTATAATTTAAGCAAAGGCAATTGAACCCTCTGGAATAACTCCAAAGGTACAGCGACCCTGAGTACTTGTGGGACTGCGATCCCAAGTTTAAAAAAGCTATAAAGAAACCTTTCACATTTTTTAGCACTAAGCAGAATTTACCATTTTATTCTATAGCAAATTTTTCTTTCAAAACTTGGATGCCCAGTGTCCTTGTTTCTTTTAGTTGAATGTCATGTTTTCTTTCAATTTGTATATGTAAATTTAAAAAAAAAAAGGTGTGAACTTCCTGTCCTAATAAAGATCATATACTAATCATAAAAAATTAGTATAAACACAGAATAATAGCAACCTACACTGAGATCTCAATTGCCTCCATACATGTAAAAGCATGTAGAATTTTACATTCAGAGATTACCCTGTGCATGAGTGTGTATTTATGACTAATAAAATTAGAGATGTCGAAGGCATAGGTAGAAACTGTAGATTCATTATTGGTCAAGACAGAATTACGAACTTCTAACACCACTGTATCCCATGAGAGACTAATCCTAGTTTAACAGTTTTCAAAGAACCTTAAGGTTAAGAACATAGTTTTGTTCTTCAAAGTTTGCTGTTTAAAGTGCATTTATTTAAACTTCAACAACAATGTAACCATTTTAAAACATGCAATTCAAGCATAATTGACTCTTTGTTAGACTTTACTGGGTAAATACTTCATCAATATTATAAAGGACAGTCAATTATATGCATTGTTTTAAAAGAAAACTGTTCGATCCACTTCAGAGTATTATTTCCAGATTTTTGTAAGACAGTATTAGGAACTCAAAGATAGAATTATCTACAATACCAGTCCTACAAATGTTGGAATTTTCTAATGCAGAGGTTAGTTCTATAGCGTTCTCTGGATCACTATTATCTCCTTTTACAGCTGCTATCACATCTAGATGGTCCAAGTGACCTCACCTGTGTTGAGCACAGGTACTGTGAACTCACTGCATAATTTACAGAGGGAGACACATTACTTCCCTAGGCAAGGCCAGGTCCCAAGCTGACTGTGGTAATTGAGAGGTTTTTGTCTCCATAAATTTTGTTCTTTTCTTTTGAGTAGCTGTCTAAATTTACACAGAATCTATGAGAGATTCTTTTTGAGGTTCCTCTAGATACATTTTTTTTCGTATTTCTTTCACACTCTACACATTTAGAGTAATGCTGTTCAGTTCAGACATTGTTACAACAAAATCTATTTAGACAAGAGATTGGTTGAATTTAATACTCATGTAGAGAATGGAGCGATGAGTCCAGTCTTTAATTCCTCTAAATGAGCAGCTTTTGCTTAACATTTTGCTTATCATTGATTTAGTTTTATTTCTTCTATTTTTAACCTTATTTCCTATTCTTGCTTTGAAATTTTAATAAAAAATCAAAACAAGGAATATCCCTCCTTGCCTCAAGAAACTGAACAGGCGTAAAATCAATTTAGTCTGTCCCAGTACACAGTAGATGATCTCTGGTGTAAATTACTTGAGTTCTTATAGAGTTGATATTGTCAGCAGTAAAGTCCCAATAGAATCAGGGATCTGCTTGAGGAAAAAAAAATATCTCAACATCACCATTTCATTAATGGCCTCTAAATTTAAAACTGCATCTTAGGTTGAAAATTGGTACAAATGAAAATCAGCAAAAGGCAAGCAATACAACCTTTGACTATGACTGAGGGGTACCCATTTATAAGGAAGTTTGAAAAATTCAGTCTAAAGAGCTTCCTAAATTTCTTGATGTGCCTAGAATGTATTACTTTGCAAGAATAGTAAAAATAAGTGAAAATATCCTGAGATAATATGAGTAGGTTGAGTTAGATTATGAGATATGAATATAGTCTCTTGCTCTGTTTTCTTGCTTTTTATATTCACTGATTTCCTGTGCATCATTTATGTTTTCTGTGTGAGACTGGGCATATTAAGCCTAGACATCAGCAATGATTCTCCTAGATGCTGTAGTATGAATATTGAAACGATTCTATAAGACTTTATTTTATTTGCTCTGGTTTCACTATCTGAACAGACTGTATATCATGATTCTGTGTTAGGTGGTCTTATTTTGCTAAGGAAAACTGACAACATGGTAGAAATATATTTTTTATGGTGAAAGAATACTTAACATTTATTGAAACACCTGACAGATTATTATGACAAATCACAATCAAACACAGATGCTTACTCGATTTAGAACAAATTTCACAGCTTTTTGGTTATGTTAATATAAACCAGTCATATTTAATAGTTGTCTGATTATTGTGAAAAGTCTGCATACCAGCCCACTATTTCAACCAATACAAATACAAGTAAGATTAATGGAATTAAATCCAAATAAATTGCGATATATTCAGATAATTTGCATTCCTTATATGAACTTTAATGTATTTTCAAAAATAAATACTGACATTGGTATATCTTTTCGAAAAGTTTTCTATTACTTAACTGTATTCAACTTTTTTTTTTCTTTTTATCCCTTTTTCTTTTTTAACTAAAAATATGGGCTGGAGACAGGAAACAATATGAAATTTGCAGAAGAATGAGTCATGAGAGTAAAATAATGACTTATTTGCCTGCGAGTTTTTGCAGCTGGATTCTCTGGTCTAATTGGAACAAGCTCTTTTCTTATTATGAAGTAAAAACAGGAATAAATGGTTTGCACTCTGAAGTTCTAATGATAGGCACTCGAATATGAAAGTGTTGACCTTTACTCTGTGCATGGAATTAGGAAACTCAAATTGCTGTGACTTTCTCTTAGCACTATCATAACTGAACATGTTGAAAAATGGTTCTCCTATGTTTAAAAGACACATAAGAGGATTTCTTCCACTAAATAAACCTGACTCATTATGATAAAATTATAAAGATCAGAAAGTCAAGAGTAAGCTTTAACAGCTTTAAATAAGAGAGAGGACAGCAATAAAATTGAAAAGGTTCAGGTCTTATCTGAAGAGAGCCCTAAATAATCTGTCTCCACCAGTGCAGAAGAGAGGCAGCATATGCCTACAGTTCTGCTCTTTGTGCCTAGCATTTCCAATGGGTGTTTCATTGTTCCAGTTGAAAACGACATAATGAAATGACATGATTATGGCCCATAATAATGCAGGCACTGCAGCAAATATCATCAATAAAAAGGTTAAATTTTAAAAAAGGAAACATTCTCACAGGCTAACAGGGGCAGAAATTCAATGAGCTTTCTAAATAATTAGGTCCCATTAAAATGTTCCTTGTCATAGTTAATGGCTTCATTTTGTAGATCATATGGGATTATACAGTTCAAGATGGTTTAAAATGAATGAAAAGAAAGAACTGTACAATATTGTCAGTTCTAAGTGTTTCTGACTGTAAGCCAGGTACAACGTATATTCACTGGCATAGCAAAAAGATTTAATACTGTGTCACATTAGTATCATGCAAGATCAATTACTGGCACAAATGTTAACAGAGAGTCCAGAGTGGCTAGCTCAAATGTAAAACTCTATCACAGATATAGATAGTAATTCAGGTAAATTATTGTTCATATGACAATTCAGTCAGCCTGATGAAGGTGCTCAGTTCCTGGTAGGTTAGTTCCTATCAACTTCAAATATTACTTTTAATGTCAGTGGGTATATGTTACAAAAAAACTCAACAAACTCCTGGATTGGGGGTTGTTTATTAGGTTTGTGGGTTTTGTTTTGTATTTTTGTTTAAAGTGGATGTTCAAGACAATGTAAGTGCTATACTTTTGTATTTTATGAGTTGTTTAATGAGCATCATATTATTTCAGATCTAAAATCAGAGTCACTTAGAAACTGAAACATGGATATCTATTATTTTCACATTTTTAGGAGATATTATCTGAGGTTGTTTGCTTTTATCATACTGTTTCTCTAGTTGACCTGTTATTTTGACTTCTCAATACATTTTTCAATTGTGGAAATGACTTTAAGATCACTGTGAACATGTCCGATCAGCTGTGTGTTCATCCTGGGATTAATGACCCCAGTAAAGCTGTATCTGAACTGAGATAAATGGAGACAATGCCCATGCTGAGTTTCTGTTGGTTTAGTAGAGATTATTCCTGTTTCTACGGCGTAGATAATTAATTTCCACATCCCCTCAGTTCTGTGTAATTTCTTGACATTATATTGTACAGTAGATCCACCTAAGTTTTATCAAAATATATTGTAACATACTTTCACCCATTATGATCATATTCTCAAATGTTATATTTCTCTGCTTTGTGACTGCTTATATCAGCCTTAGAAAAAATTGCAAATCACACTCCAAAAAGGAAAGGAAGTGGGAAAGGCAGGCAGAGGGAAGGGAAGGGAAGGGAAGGGAAGGGAAGGGAAAGGAAAGGAAAGGAAAGGAAAGGAAAGGAAAGGAAAGGAAAGGAAAGGAAAGGAAAGGAAAGGAAAGGAAAGGAAAGGAAAGGAAAGGAAAGGAAAGGAAAGGAAAGGAAAGGAAAGGAAAGGAAAGGAAAGGACTTAGTTCTAAAGTCTATATAGCTAAATTCTCTTAATTCCATATAGTATACTATAATATAGTATCAAAACTGTGGTGATAAAAAAGTGATATAACATCAAGCTTAATTTTTTGTTTGATTTTTTCCATTATAGTTTATTTAGGCCAAGTTTTCCCACAATTTCTAAGATGTTACATTTTGACCTTCTCTTTCGTTCTTAAACTTCCTAAATTATAAAATTCTAACACATAAATATTTATGACATTCTGTTCTTCAACAGACTGTATGCTTTTGAAGATAAATCAATGGAATTAATGGCTGTAGCCTTTTATTTATAGAAAAGGAGTCTCAGTTTCTATACCACAGGCCAAGGTGGATAGATATTTTAAAGGTACTTCAGAGGAAATTTACACAGGCATGTCTGTGTTTATATGCATGTCTGTATAAGTATACATATGCACAGACACATGCATATGTGTAGATGTATTTAAGTATACATACATAAAATTATTACAAACGCAGGAAATAACTCACTGATGGTTTATCAAAGTTATATTGATTAACAAAGTTCCTGTGTTAGATGTTTCTGATAATTTAATTGCTGTTAGAGCTCTGGGATGGCAGGATATATTTCTTTCTCTTTCCTTCTATGCCACCCCAAGAAGTGTGTCAGATCTTGATTTTGCAATTTATTTTCAAAATTTTTCATTGCTTATTATGTGAAAAGCAGATGAAAAATTTTCACCTTTAGTTCTCATTGTCCATATTTTGTTACCGATAGTCTTTCTTATGTAATGAACAAAATGAGAACATGAGTCAGGATCTTATTTGGTAACATGCTTACATGTACATCATGGATATCTGGTTATTAAAAGTTACTCTCTTCCTAGGTAACTGCTTTGGAGATGTGCCAAGGAAACTGTGCTTGTTCTTGAGAAGATAAATTTAGGTGAAAAATTGGTTAAGTAACAAAGCATATTTATAGGATCTAGAAATTTTTCAGTTTGAAGATTTCATGCAGAAAAGGTAATTCATTGGTGTGTAGGTATGAGAGAAATTAAAATCATTCCTAGTGCTTTTCATTCCCTACATGGTCTTGTTAACGTCACCACAACATGTAGCTGTGGAAATCAATTAGAATTTAATTTTGTAGGAAACTAATATGGTAAAAATTATTTTAATTGAGTATAAGACTTTTAAAATGTATCTGAATTTTATGAAAAATTTCTAACTGGTGACACAGTAAAGTTAGGGTGTTTTGTTTTTTTTTAAATGGGAAAGGGTGTATTAGAAGAATTTATATTTATATATTCTGTTCAACTGGAATTATGATACTAGATAAGTCAATATGTTCAAGCATACATGTATCATTTTATGCTATCAAATCAAAAGGTAAATAGTTTGTTTTGACAGTTCAGTTATGAATTTTGCTGAAATAAGTACACTTGCATATTTCATAGACTTGTTAACAAACTCTGCTTTTAAGGTCTTTCTTTTAATGTGTTTTTTCCTGTTCTAGAACTTTCCAGTTACCTTAAATTATTAGATATACTTTCAGGGTCATACTCCTGTCTTTTGGCCAATTTTCTAAGTGTATACATATATATATATATATATATATATATATATATGGCCAGTGTTATGGCTGTTCTAAACAAATAAGCTGGCTAGATTTACCTTTTAAAAGAAAACATATGAAGTGTTGTTTGGTTTTTTTTTTCTGAAGACTCTGAAACCTTGATATTATTATATTATACAGTAGCTGTTTAATGTTTGGATAACAAATATGCCTACACAAATGGTTCCTTAAAAGTAAAAAAAAATTTCGTCAAAAGATTGGAGAAAAGTTAGAGAAATCAAGAAATGTTTCTGTTTTCAAGACATGGATATCTTGTTCAGCACAGTTTTCACACCAGCATCATTAGAGGAGACAAAATTTGATAATTTTAATACAGTTTTAATTAGTTTCTGAGTTTTATTTCTTTATAAAGCTTATATTCATCTTCCACCATGAATTAATTATCATTTTGTGATTTGGGGGACCAAGGTTTGTAGAAGTATAAGCTGAGGTAAACAAAACATTCCCTGTGCATCTAGTTTTCCAGTGTGCTTTGCTGGGATATATAATTCAGATCTTCGTAGCTGGTGTTCTAGACAGCTCTGTTTTACTTAGAGGCAAATTCCAGTCAGGATAAATCCCTAGATAGCTTTCAAGCAATTTTAATTTTATTGACCTTAATTTTTCCATGGAGGGAGGAGAGGAAACAAAGATGAAGGATACCCTATCTCAGTCATGAAGTTTTGGATTTTACTGCTTCCCATTCATTAACTGCAATTTATAGTCTTGGGGATGTGGAGATCCAGATGCACCACAAAGTATGCAAATCAGGCATGATATTAGCTTCTGTGGTGAATGAAAATTTTACCCCAGGCTTTGAAAGTTAAGATAACTGTTCTAAAGCAATTTTGAAGATCAGTTAGCTCTCAATAACTTGTGGTGATTCTTAGGGGTTAGTATGAGGGGTGACACACTTTAACATCTTCTTGAGCAATTGGGAAGTTGGTATGTGAAACTCATGTCTGCAAATTTGCACACAATTCCAATATGGGGGAAGCATTTGATGAGCTATTTGATGCTATTCAGAGGGCTCCTGGAGAAATGGACCAACAGAAACATGAAATTGAAGAAATGCATACGCATAATTCAGCCCACAGGTTTTTAGTATGGGCTGGAAGTCATAAACCAGAATATTTTCTGCAAATCCTGAGCATGAGTATTTGTACCACTAGTATTTAATCAAGTGCACCCTCAGCAAATTTGCAGATGACACCAAGCTGAGTGGTACAATTGACACTCCTGATGGATGGGATGACATCGAGAGGAACCTTGACAAGAGGAAGAAGTGGGCACATTTGAACCTCATGAGGTTAAACAAGGCCAGGTGTAAAGTCCTGCATATGTCAATCCCCTGTATCAATGCAGGCTGGGGGATAAAGGCATTTAGAGCAGCCCTGGGGAGAAGAACTTGGGAGTAGTGATGGATGAAAAGCTGGACTTGACCCAGCAATGTGTGCTTGCAGCCCAGAAAGCCAACTGTCTCTCTAGGGTGACCTTATTGTGGCCTTTCAGTACCTCAAGATGGGGATACACTTTTTAGCAGGTCCTGTTGGGATGGGACAAGGGGTAATGGTTTTTAACTAAGAGAAGGTACGTTCAGTCTAGATATAAAGGATAAGGATATATTTTATGATGAAGTTGGTGAAACAATGGAAAAGGTTGCCCAGAGAGGTGGTAGATGCCTCATCCCTGGAAGTGTTCAAGGACAGGTAAGACAGGGCTCTGAGCAACCTGATCTAGTTGTAGATGCCTCTCACCATTGAAGTAGCTTTGGACTAAATGAACTTTAAAGGTCCCTTCAACCCAAACTATTTTATGAGTCTATGTGTCAGCACCATGTCCTTGCAGCAGAAGAATAGGCAGCACATCCAGCTTCTTTTAAGAAGTACAGAGCAAGACAGAACAGAGTTATAAATTTCAGTGAGGGATGTTCTAATTAGGTGTAAGGAAGAAAATCTTAAAAATGAGGATGATCACTAGAATAATTTATACAGAGAAGCCTTGAACATCTGAGACTGAGAAACCTGATAAAACTTGAAAGTTCTCTTCCAACCTAAATTATTCTATACCTCTTTTAGGAAGATTATTTTTGTCATTATCTATTAATGATTAATGAGTGATGATTCCTAAAGGTACTAGGAAAGGTTTGCCAGTAAACATGAACTGCTGGTAGTACTTACAATGTCAAAGGTGTGTTTATGGGCTAGGGAATTAATATTTAAGACCTGAATGTCGGTCTTACAGACTATGCTTTTCAAGAACTAGGCTACTACATTCAAGGGCTTAAAGAATTTATTTTTTACTAAAATCCTTTCCTACTGGTCAGTCCTTAATGTTTTCCAATATTGGATTTCACATATAAATGAAAGTTAAATCATCACACTGTGGATAACTGCAAATTTTCAAAAAACCATGTGGTACAAATTTGACCTACATAGTTTATTTTTCTATCTTATGCATAATGAGTACTCTGACATCACATTCAAAGACTGCTTCAGTGTTAGGGGACTTGTCAAAAGGTAATATTTTCTTTGCAACATTTCCCTTTGGCTATGGTATCAATAAATTGGTAATCTACAAATGAATCTATTCCCTGTTTATAGAAAAGAAGATTGGTTAGATTCTTCTTTGCTTGGTTGTTTGAGGATTGTTTTGTTTTGGGTTTGGTTTTTTGTTTGTTTAGTGGTTGGTTTTGTTTTGTTGGTGGTTGTTGGTTTTGTGCTTTTTTGTTAATAATTATGGGATCAGCATAACCTATAGCCATATTCAGAATGTAAAAGTAATTTTCATGGGACTTTGTGGTCATTTTGTTCTTAATCTTTCCACAAACAATTCAGAACATGAACTTGTAAGAATAAATCGTATGAATTTGCAGGAAAAGAGGAATAGAAAATAATTCAAATCATTATTTTACACTAAATGAATGCCAAATCAGAATAAGAACCATGTCTTTTATGAAAAGTACATCACACTTACACACAGACATAAATAAAGGATCTTTATATCCAATATTTAATTATCTCAAAAAAATGTCTGTACTGATCATAAAACTCACTCTGAATGCCATCAGAGCGGTTTCACTATGGCTTTTTCTGCAAAGTACAGCAGGGAAGAGATATTTCTCAGTGTTAAAAAGCATTTAGTGGCCTTTCATCTGATACAGATCCTGAAGTCCGGCTGGAATATTGTGAGGACCATTTTATTTTCTTTTTCCATGAAAAGCTGGGCATCACTGGATCTATCATAAACCGTGGAGAGATCACAGCTCTCAGGTCTTCTTGAGAAGGGCAGTGAAGTTCCTTATAGATGCGGTTCCTGAAATCACAAGACTTTTCTTCTGAGTGCAGCTCTGGGATATGACACACTGGGCTGGGCAGTGAATTGGAACTGATCAAAAAAAACCAGTCTAATCCCGTTGCAAGTCCTAACAAATGGAGAATAGCAAATATGGGGGAAAAATTTTAGATAGCCTGGAGAGGGAGATTCAAGTGTGGTCAGGAGAAACTTAGAACAGATGTACAGCTATTAAAGATCTAGGACTAGGAGCCAAGAGGAGATCACCAAAACACGACTGGGAGGCTAGGCTAAATTGATGTGTGATTATTACTCCTGAGGAGCTAGCCTAAACATAGAAAATATCAGGAATATGGACACACTGCAAATGGCATAGGAAAATCCATTATATACTAGAAAAACAGGCTGACAAAGATAAATCCTGTAAGCTATGTATCCTAACATAGTCTTGAATTAATTCTAAGAGTTCTATCTAGCTGCAACTCTTGGTGTCTGGCTTTGAAAGTGACCTCCAATGTTTTTTTTTAACTATCTTACTTGCTGGTTTACACAGAGGATAGTAATCTCATTTTGTAACTAAGGGTACATGTCATTATGACAGAAATCTGTTTTTTCACATTTCCTTTTTAAAATAGTAACAAAAAATTAAAAATAATCACTGAGTCAGGCACTGTACCCACTAAATATATGTAATGAGAAAATGACAGGCTACATCATAACACATAAGCAATAAGATTAAATTAAGGCCAACCATACAAAATTATTTCCAACTATTTCAATTATTTCCCCTAAATGTTAACTACTTACATCATTATTTTATGGTTTTCTAGTTAATAAAAATGGTAGATAAATCTGGTTTATGTAGATAAATGGAGAGAGAAAGGGAACAAAAAGAATTAATGAGTAACAGTGTTACTCTTTTTGTTTGTTTGGAAAATTATTGGGTGAGCAGTACTACAATCTTATATAACCTTTTGCAGCAGTTTAAAAGAAACAAGGTATTTTCTATTATTTGTACAATTCATACCTTGAAAAAAATGTATACTGCAGCCTAGGCAATTCAGATATGCTATAATCTAGGCTGCTGCTAGCAGCAGAATGAACCCTCAGAACTTACTGCTTTGCCACCCGATATGAAAATATCTAAATAAATAAAATCCATTCCCAATTGTACCCTCAGTTCACAAACATATTTTCTTTCCTCATAAGCCTGTCAATATAAGTTATTTGGCGGAACAATTTATCTCAACTGAAAACAGGCTTACCTGCCAGTTGAAAACAACATTTCTTTCCCAATGTATTTATCCAAATTAAACTCCAAATCTGTGACTGTCACGGTAAGCTGATAACTGTACACTGATGTATATTATGCAGTTTTAAATAAATGTCTTTGTTCAGTATCCACTTCTGAGAGCTGTGGCAGCACTTCTGTTTACTTTTCAGCTGATTAGTTTCAGATTTTCCAGGAATCTTTCAATTTTTAATCTTCGTTACACTTTCTTAGCTAGGAGCGTTCAACAATATAGTTTTATGTCTTAATTACAATTAGTGTCATCCGGTCTTTATATAGTTATATCCAGACGCATTCCTGTGTCTTGCTTTGCAAAAATGAGAATCTGCAAGCAGCGACCTTAGCAGGTGGATGGAGATGGACAACAAGTGGAAATAAATTTCATCTGTTAGTTTTAATCTATGAGGATTTAGTGAATTATATGATTACATGTTAAAGAATATAAAAATAATTCCCTCTAAGTTTATTTCCACAAATAAACCCTTATCTACTTCATTAGCAAGTGATGTTGCTAATGAAGTAGTCCTGTTGGAGGACCAAGAACCCACCTTTTATTTAACTGATACTAAAATAAAAGTACATTTGTTTCTTCCTATTTTCTTTTGTGAGCATGAGTCTTTAGATATCATGTCTTAAAAACTATCTGTAACAAGGAAGTTTCTTTAAAGAGGTTTTTGGACACTCTCAAATGCCAAAGGGAAGAGGCCTTTAAAGATGATGAAGTCTAAATTTCAAGATTTTCAGGAAACTTATTTCCCCTTAAAACCCAATCTTCCTGTGGTTCTGAAGAGAGCAAAAGCTCTCATTTCCCTAGATTCAGGAAGAAGTGAAGAATGTCTCATATATTCAGACGTAAAGCAGACCAGGTCCTGAATTAGTATAAGACATTAACAAATGAAAAATTCCTTTGAGACACATTGTTGAATATTTATTTCAAATTGGTTCTTTTTCATAGGCCTGAGAAAAAAATAATCCACTATAACCAGCTCCTTTCTAACTCCCTTTTTTGCAAATATTATGTTTTAAACATTTTTTAGGACCTCATATTTTCATTTGTCATAGTATGACTTAATGTAACCAGTTTGCTTCTTTTTCTATTTATTTTTAGACTGAATGCTTAAGAGGTATCTACTAAGGAAAAATGGCAAAAATTATAGCCAGGAAATGCATCTGAATTGTTAAGGAAATACCAGATTATTACCCATTTCTCATTCAAAAGGGTACTAGTGCTGACTTCTTAAATATGCTAACTAAAACTAAAAAAAAAAAAGGAAAGAAGTTATTAACTTTTTAAAGCATCTCTCAACTCAATTGTAAATTCCTTGCATGCAATGCTACAGCGTCATTTCAAATTACTTTTCTTTGGAAGGAATAACATGAGAGAAGAAAATGAAGAATACCAATTTGTTTTTTTCTTGTATATAAGAGAGAAGTGAAAATAATGAGTGCATTGGGTTTTTTCATAGTTAAAAAAAAGAAAAAATCCTGAAGTACCTTCTGGGGACATGTCCCAAATCACACGCTATTGTGAGGCATGAGCCCCAAATCACATACTGTGAGTTCCAAAGGATGCTTCCAAGAGACAAAAAAGGGAACTCATAGAGAGGGGCCAGGTGTTACACTCTTCTTAATTTGCCCAGAAAGGGTAGGGTGGTGTCTCAACCACTCCTGGAGCTGGGACTGATAAACAGGGGCATGTACATAGGGAACCTTGTTCTACACCAACTATCCCCATCGGCAGGTCTGACACCACTGGATCCAGGACTGCTGTTCTCTCTCTCTCCCCACCCTCCTTTCTCTCTCTCTGTCTCTTTCTCCTTTTCCTCAAAGCTGACAAGTAATGCAAAGCCTACCTTGATTCCACACAAAACCACATAGCTCAAATATATCTAATTGTGAACATGCCAGTGATAATACAATTGTACTCTGTGTTCCTATTAAAGTTGATGTTTGTGTTTAGACCTTGAGCTTTGTCTCACCTTTGTCCACACCAAGGGGATTTGTGAATCTGAGTCCCTTGCCCCTCCCCACAGGCAGGAAGTGACACCTATATTAGTAAATGAGTTAGATGGTTATAACTGACAGCAGTGAAAGTACATCAAGTGCTCAGTAACACTTGGCAGGTGTACACTGACGATATATACTGCCTAAGTTCAAATGTTCAAAAAAAAGTCTCTAGCTTCATACAGCTGTGAATTAGCCATTAGCATCCTTGCTATGTATCCTTCTTAGCAGTTTTCTGTCAAAAAAGAAGCTCGTTGTATATGAAGACTAGAAAACACCATAACAAAAGCAGCAACCAGAGCAGCAAGTTCTAGGTAACCTCAAGAGAGCAAAATTACATTTTAACTGCTTTGAGAGAAGACTAAAGACAGTGTTTGTGTAAAGATAACTATAAATAACTTCTCTGACAATATACATTGACCTCATGGCACGTGTGCTTTCTACTCTAAAATTTTATGCTTTACCTGCATAGACTTAAGCTATGATTCTGGAAAAACAACTTAGAGGACAAAACTCTTGCAGACCTCTGTGATGGATTTGGCTGGCATAGACTTAAATTTCTTCACAGTAGCCAGTATAGGGCTTTGTTTTGAATTTGTGCTAAGAACAATTGTTAATAATATAGAGATGTTTGTGGTAGCAATGTCTTGCACGGCATCAAGGTCTTTTCTTCATTTCACCCCACCCTGTCAGCGAGTAGGTGGAGGGTGCACAAGGACTTGAGAGGAAACACAGCCAGGACAGTTCACCCCAACTGACAAGAGGGCTATTCCATATTATGTGGCATCATACTCTCATGCTCAGCATATAAACCTGGAGGGAAGAAGAAGGAAAAGGGGGATGTTGGAGTGGTGGCACTTGTCTTTCCAAGTCATGTGTGGTGGAGCTCTGCTTTCCTAGAGATGACTGAACACCTGCCTGCATATGGGAAATGGTGAATTAATTCATTCTTCCCCTTTGCTTGTGTGCATTGCTTCTGCTTTTCCTATTAAACTATCTGTATCTCAACCCATGAGTTACCTTGTTTTTAGCCTTCCAATTCTCTTCACCATCCCACTGGTGGGGGGTGGGGTGGGCAAGTGCCTGTGTGGCGCTTAGCTGCTGACTGGGGCTAAACCATAATGACCTCTATAGAAATGCTTTTGTGAATGTTCTGAAAGCACTTTGGACAATTTAAAGAACCAGATGATAAATAATACTGAGAAAATTAACTTGGTGATATTTTAAAAAATTAGCATCACTTCATTAAAACTGTAATGTAAAATGGTTTGATTTAAGTTTGAATCTGCACTATGAACCTCAGAGTTCAGAACAGATGATTTTTCAAAATGAAATCTGATAAAAAGTATGTGTATATATATATATGCAAAATAATATTTTAATATCTGGGGTTTAGGTAGATGTTGAGATAGGGAAAGTCAAAACATCTTATGATGTGTTTTCTTTCTGAGTATCATGACTTTAAGAATGTTCTTAGACTCAAAGAAAATCTTGAAAGATCACTGCAAGGAGTACAGGAGAAATCTAATTATCAGTACAGAATCCTACTGGTTTCTCTGAAGCTGCTTTTTTATTCTGTGACTCCATCTTTTGTAAGGTGTACCGGGGGTGGGGGGGGAAACATACTACCAAACAAAAAAGCAAGCAAGAACCCCAACTCATAATTACATTTGGTTGGATGGAACAAAGTGGATTTCTCTGCTGTGCAGTATGAGCGCACCTACTGAGCCACCATCTGCATACAGTCTCTCTTTCTAACAAGATCTAAACTAGTTTTGCAGCAGAGTTCTCTGCAGCCACAGCAGAGCTGAAGCATTTGCTTATACTTACAGAACTGTGGAGAAGCTAGCAAGGCCACAAAACTATACAATGGAAAATTTTATTTGCCAAGAAAGTAAGTTCATTTCAGTAGCTCAGACAGTATAAAATATGCAGTGAAATTGCTTGCATGCAATGCTCTTGTTAGGCACCTTTCCAAACATTTATGTGGTGACTTTCATGTCAGTTAGGACACCAAGGGTAGGCCACCATTCCTTGCCTGTCTTTTGACAGTTTTTGGAAGCCAATTTCATCATGTGGTGTCAGCTTGGGGCATCCATGACAGATGAAGTAGAATGTCTTTAGCATTCTGGACTTGAACCCTGCCTATTATCCCTGAATTTGGAAGTAATAATTTTTACAATGGTGCAATGGTTTATTGTCGAGACTTTCACCTTACCCAAAGGCTGCCAAAGTCAATGAGAATCTTTTCATGCATTTCATCAGACTTGTGTTGGTTCCTGGGAGATGCAGTTGCCATTATATTTACAGCTGGGGTCTCCCTGACATTGACATTTTTTTCTTGATATCCCTTCTAGCTTTGATCTCTCACTTCTCAGTTATCTCTTTCCATTGATCCTCTATCCTTGGCTACTTCTCTGCTATTTCATATCCACTTCTCTGTGTCTGTCTCACAGCCCCAAAATTGTTGTCCCTAGCCCCCAGACAGACCCACTCCCTTCACTTCCAATCCCTGAGACTAACTTTTCAAAACTCCAGGCTACTCCAGATTTCTACATACTGCCCCACAGGCTACCTGCAAGGCATGTCTCCTCCTTGGACCTCTCCTGCTCTTTATTATACCAGAATGTACTACCATACTATCCTTCTCCTATTCATCATTGGTTTTCTTTTTTATTATTATTTTCCTCCAGGTATGCAAAAGAAGCTAACTTACTACACAATTATCCTCCTTTGCAGCTGATACATAAATAGGTTGAACTGTAACTGTGTTATTCAGTATTTTAGCTGATGGCAAAGGAATATCAACCATGTGTCTCATAATCCTAGAGTAAAAAGAGGTGTTGCAGATATGTCACTTATTTTTTTTTTTCCCCGTGGGGTTATTTTATTCATTTCTATAACTGTGGAAATAACTTTCTTCAAAATACTGGAAAAATCCTCCAAAGTATTAGATATATCCTGAATTTAAAAAAGAAGACATATAAGAATAGTATTGTGGGACTAAATTCTTGATTCCAGAATAAACTAGTGTCATACAAGTATAAAAGGAGCAGAAACATGCCCAAGGCTAGTAGGACAATGTAGCAGTATTATGTTTCTTTGAACTGTAATGTTTTAATTCCCATGGGTCACTCAATCAGATTCAATAGACTGGTTCGAGAGAGGACAGATCTGGTCAGTCAATTGAAAGAATATGGAAACTGGCTTTTTTGAAAAGCAAATTATTTTTTTTTTTGAGCTGAAATACGAACTGAAATTTTTCATCATGTTGCTTTTGAATTGGATTTTCCTGTGGAATTAATTCACATAAATCCTGCAATAATAACAGCAAAATACATCCAACCATTATCTTCTTGTATTAGTAGATAACGTTTCTTGACAGAATGTCCTTTTGTTTTGGAAAAGCATGGTATAGACTCTGCAGCTATACTGTGCTGTGAGCAATGCATCTGAATGTTGTAATATCTGAATTTTAACACTGAACCATGGCTCAAAATTTTCCTTGTGTATGGTGGAAGAACTGAATACAGAAAATAGCATAACGCTTTAACTTTTCCAACCTTGTGGTGATTCAGCTATATAATTAATACAAATATATATTGTTTCTAAATCTTTAGAATTTAAAATGTTTTAATAGAGTTGTGAGTTATAACATGGGAAGCTCAGTAAAAGTGTATTGTCATTGCCTTCCTATGCTTGAACTTGATTATAAGCCCTCAGTTTTCATAATTAGAAGATAATGAAGAGCTATGGCAGTTGTCTTGCTGTTAGCAATTCAGTTTCTTTAACGTGTGGCAATGAATCAACCTGCATGGAAAGTTTCTGACCAAGGTCATATAATTTGTTATCTAGAGGGTGAGCACAAGCCCCGTGACTGTAAGGAAAAGGAAGCAGGCCTATGCTTGAAGCCCCAGCAGAAAACATTTGAGTAGTTTTTATTTCCATAATAAGCTGACTCAGAAAATAAACCAGAGAAAAACTCCGGTTGAGAACATGTGCACACTGACTGCTGTGAGCTGCAGATTTCATATGTGTTCTGTATTGCTTGAATAGGCAAACTATGTTTGAAATCAGCACAGAGACAGAAGTAGGCCTGAATGCTGTTTTGCTTTTTTGAGCTTTCTACCTCCTCCTTTTCTACTTAGTCTTTTCCTCAGAGAAAAACAAAAGCACTTAAGCACACTCTCTGGATGTTTAAAATGCATTTCTTCCAAAATATTCACTCATCCATTCTTGGTTCTTTAAAATAGGCTAACAAATAGAAAATATGTTATTTTCCCACTCAATTTTCAGTAAGACCTTTGCTGAACATGATACTATGTCTATTACAATTCTATGGTTGCCTATTGCCAAAATAACTTGCTGCTTGCAAAATTCAGCAAATATTGGCCAGGTTTTCTTGGTTCATTAAAGCCACTTTGCTCTTGGCACAGATTTGGAAACAGCATGAAAGTGATAGAAGCGATTTTTCCTAGGCAGGACAACTCCATACAAATCTGACAGCTGAGCTTTTCTCTGCATATTTTACAGACCTCCAATACAGATGTTCCCATATTTTTAAAGGAAATCTTTTTCTCTAAGTAGTACTAACTTACACTGTCACAAATACACTTTCTTCTTCTTCCATGAAGGAATTTCTTGTTCTCATGTCTTGTTCTACATTAAATTTATAGTGTAAGTTGACAATATAATATTCAGGCATTATATATATATATATATATATAATTTTGTAATAAAGCAAAGTTATTTATACAAATTTGTATATAAACTATTGTATATGCTCCACAGGTCCTGTTAGCAATTTTGTACCCCTTGAGAACAGCAAGATATAAACTTTCAATGATATTTTTTCTAATGCATTTCATATTTTTTTAAAAAATCATGCTTCATCTTTTTCTTATTCAAAGATGTAAATCAAATAAGCTATCCCCTAAGGGTTCTATAAAAATTCTGTTGCTGAGCCTTTCAGCAAAAAAAAAAAAGTGCAAATGAGGGTATGTGTAACATGGAGAAGCACTCAAATATTAAAATATTAGAACTATAAAAATGAGATTAATATAAAATATTTTAGCAGTGTCCTTTTCATAATAAATAACAATCTCTAGCTATTGTGTTATCACATCAAGAGTCTTATTCAGTGGGAGAGAAGCACAAATGCTAATTATAATTGGAGGAATAATGCAGATAATACTTCTATGCTTATCAAATCAGTGAGAGCTTTGTTGATACAGGAACAGAACAAGATCTTTTGTAAACATGAAGCATGGAAGACATAAATTATTCTTTCTTTCTTTCTCCATTTCCCGCTCTCTCTTTCTCTCCCTCTCTCTCTTTCTCTCCCTCTCCCTCTTTCTCTTTCTCTTTCTCTTTCTCTTTCTCTTTCTCTTTCTCTTTCTCTTTCTCTTTCTCTTTCTCTTTCTCTTTCTCTTTCTCTTTCTCTTTCTCTTTCTCTTTCTTTCTCTTTCTCTTTCTCTCTTTCTCTCTCTTTCTTTCTCTTTTTCTCTCTTTCTCACTTTTTCTATTTCTCCCTCTCTCTCTCTCTCTCTCTCTTCCTGCCTTCCTCCAGCTCACTTTGAAGCCATGGGAAACAGCATTGTATGAACAAAGATGTCAATAGATTTGCTTGTCTGTTCTAGCAAAAAAGTTTACAAGGAAAAATTAAAACTAAAAAAAGAAAAAAGGAAATAAGTTATTAACTTTTTAAAGCATCTCTCAACTCAATTGTACATGGCTTGATTATGGAAAAAAAAAGGTTGTATTTTTTCTCATCTAATTTTTAGTATTTAATTCTTTTTTTTTTCTGGCAATCCTTCTAATGGGTGAACCTTTAGTTTCCTTGAAGAACATATGTTTTTAAGCAAACATGATAAAACCCTGTAGTTCCAGGACCATTGCTTTGCCTTCTGAGGCATTACCTTCCAGCAGTTCCCAAAAGCAGGCCAGAGGACAACTGTAAAGGTGTAAACTAAAATCTTATTTTATTCATAAAGCAGGAGACATATTAATATTGACATCTTAGTTTGCACTGAATATGTAATCTTTGCATGTTCTGTAGTCTCCTTTGTTATTAAAATGTCTGGGGGAAAAAAAAAGACAAGACTGGATTTCATTTCTCATAATGAATATTATTTGTTATGAACATTAGGCTGACTGTATTAAAGAAATATCTTCATATTGAAAAAAAAATCTTTTTCTTTATTTTTTAGATATTGATTCCAATAAAGATGTGTATATGTCATTTCATCAACAGGATGTCTTACATATGAAAACACTCTCTGGATTTTCTTTAGTTGGAGAGGAACAGTAACTGAATGTGATAGCTTTAAAATGAGAAAAATATCTGTACGATCTCTACTGTTATAGTCTGCTTTCACCTGGCTCTTAAAATAGCCTTTTAAAAAACTTCTTTTGCAGCTAAATACTGAACTCCAACTCCGCTGCATTTATGTTACAGATATTTAAAATGACTGAACAAAAATTCAAGCTCCTATCAAGAAATTAGCTTTCACTATATTGATCATAATGAACGTGATCATTTCAGAAATCCTCTGTGATCATTCTGAACTACCCAGCTCTTTCACGGACACCTCTGGTGCACCAGGACCCTGGGGTCCTTTACTGTAAAGCCATCTTAATGTCTTCTATGCAGTCAGTGTATTCTCACAATTTAAAATTTATGATTCTTCAGATTATATCCATATTTGCTAATTATACATCACTGGTTTTCTTTGCAGTACTTCATAGTGTGTAATTTAAATGCATAATCCCTGTCATTAGGAAAAATACCATGGATGATTTTAAAGACAAGGATATGCTCGAATGTATGAATGAGAGAGAAATTTTCAAAGACATTTATCAAAGAGTATCTGTGCTCCCCAAACTGTCTATGATCTTACTGGAATTTCCATAATTAACTAAACATCTTGAAATATTGTCTGCATTTTTCTAAAGATAATTTTAAGTTGGTGTCTGCTCTGAAGCATATTCACTGTGGCTATTTCCAGTGATCCCACAATTTGTTCAAGAAATATATAGCACAAATGATCATATGTTTTATATATTCTACATATATTCTGGTTATATATATGTTCATATATATTCTAAATGTTCACATTTAGAATCTGTGATTAAATCAACTAGAAATAGAATCATAGAATAGTTTGGGGTGGAAGGGATCTTTAAACGTCATCTAATCCAACCCCTCTGTAATGACCAGGGACATCTTCAACTAGATCACGTTGCCCCATCCATCCTGATGTGGAATGTTTCCAGGGATGAGGCATCTACCACCTCTCTGGGCAATCTACTCCAGAGATTCATCACCTTCACTGTATTTTTTTTTTCCTTATATCTAGTCTTCTTTTAGTTTAAAATCATTACTCTTAGCCCTATTGCAACTGCCCCTACTCAGAAGTTTGTCCCCATCTTTCTTATAATCCCCCTGGTACATTCTTGAGTACCAGAAGGCTTCAAGAAGGTCTCCCCAGAGCCTTTGTCTTCTCCAGGCTGAACAAGTCCAACTCTCTTGGCCTATCCTCACAGAAGAGGTGCTTGAGCCACTGGTCATTTTCATGGCCTCCTTTGGACTTCGACAGGTTCATGTCATTCTTGTGCTGAGGACTCCAGAGCTGGATGCAGTACTTCATATGGGGACTCAGTATACCCAAGGATGATAAGAGAAGACATGAAAAAATATAGGGGAAAATATAATTGAACTAGAAATAAACTTTAATAGAAAATTATTTTATTTATCTATTTATACACCTGTCTATCTGCCAGTCACTAGTTTAGGCAGAAATTGGGTCTGATTCTTGGGTCTTTAGCATCAGACCTCTAGTGTAAATTCCTCTGAAGTTTTAATTTCTCTGCAGAATATTAAATGGTGTTTCAAACCATCCTTATATTCTTTAAGGTAATAACATGAAGAACTATCAATCATATCTGGAAAAAACATTCATTTTTCTAATTATGTTCAATCTTTTTTAAGATTGCAACTATAGTCAATGATTACTAATATTACTATTAAATTAACAAATTATTCTTAACATATTAAAAATAAAGCAGTTGTTAAAAGTATTTCCGGTATTTTCTCCTTTATTATAATGGCCATTCTAAAAAGAATTTAGTAAGTGTATGTAAGGGTCATCTGGCTCAGAGTTCCACAAAACAGGTTTCACAATGTCTAGCCCACCAGGTGACTCATGGGGGGTTGTAAAGCGACACAGCCTCAGATTGCCTTGAGACCCCATCTCAGCAGAGACAACTCATGGGGAGCTGTGTAGATAGCTCAGACTTGAATTGTCCTGTAAAAGGAGACCAAACAGGGCAGTGCTACGTAATTCAATGACCCGTCACCTGGGCTGAGCCTTCAATTCCTTCAACAAACAATATGCCCTGAGTCCCAATCAAGCCACTATTCAGCTGCCTGGCAGTAAGAAAAAGGCCAGCCAGAGGGTCCCCATTTGGCTTCAATGGGCCCAGACAATGCAAAGAAATGCAACAGATAGGGCCTAAGATAAGGGGGACACTGCTAATGACACACATGGAAGGTGGCCTTGTCCACTCCGACACAGCCCTGCCCATTGTCAGGACAAATAAAACCCCTCGGATTCGGTCTGAGAGGGGGGAGCTGCTTCTCCAATTCTGCGAGGAGACTCTGCCCCCCCGGCCAGGTGCTGGCTGAGGTAACATACTGAGAGCCCTCACCTGGAGAGATGGGTAAGTGAAGGTTTGATGTGCTTCAAGCTTGCAGTCTCGGTGACTGACTAACACACGTGTAGTATTCAGTGCGCTGGTGACAGCGCGTTCCTGAATCTGCTGCGGTTGTAATACTGAACCGTGTGAACTGCCCGCGGGCGGTAACAGTGAGTGACGTCACTGCTGCGGGCGGTGACGCTGCGTTTCGTGGCTGTGGTGCTGGCAGTAGCGCGTTTTATGGTTGTGGTAAGTCTAGTCGTACTTCTACACTGCAATTTCTATACTCCATTGTATCCATGGCACCTGCAGTAGTGATGTATTGAATCTGCACGTGGTTTAAAAATAAACTATTCTTATTTTTTATTTTTAAAACCCTGCAGTCGAGTGTCTTTCCATCAGTGTATTGTTAGTGTCATTTTATGATTCCTGTATAACTGCATGTTAACACTGCCATTAAGAGCTACAAAATTTGAAACCTAGAGATAGTGCTTATAACTTTTTTTTTTTTTTTAAATTACTTGTATGTTGCAATTTAGAGAGAAAAATTTCTCTCCTAAGTTTGACATGAAAAGAAAAATATTTTTCAGAAGGAGTTATTTTAAGTGACAAGTTGTTCTGCATGAAGCATGTAATACTGGATGTTTTATCTTTTCCCTAATGAGATAGAAATCTGGTTCTTTACTGAGAGGAGAGTGATCAGGCACTGGGACAGGCTCCCCCTGGGAACTGGTTACAGCACTGAGCTTTACTGAGTTCAGGAAACGTCTGGATGATGCCCTCAGTCCCATGGACTGGCCCTGCATGAAGCCAGGAGTTGGACTCAACAATCCTTATGGGTTCCTTCCAAATCAGGAGATCCTATGATTCCATGATTCTAAGTATGGTGATCTAAAATGAAAACTATTATTTTTCTAAGGGGATGATATCATTGTCATGAAAATTTTCCCCCTTTTTCTCCACCATGCAAATCTTCTTTTTGAATATGATCTCCTATGTTCAGAAAGTATCTTCTTTTTTTTTTCCAAATGGACTGAAATGCCTTTGAATGCCATAAGAGTAAATACATTAAGTATTAGACTTTTTTTTTGTTTGTTTGTAATGCAGAACATATGCAATAGTAAAGCAATCTTCCACAATGGTTCCTACCAACAGGGCTAAGGTAGAGTATGAAGGCATCCACCTGAAAGAAGCAATGAATGAACAAACCCCAGAACTTTCTCATCTCATGCTCTTCTGGGAGGCCATAGGATTCTCTTCTGGATCAGTTCCATGACTGTAAAAGAAATTACTGTGATCTGTTGATTTTCATTTGTCAATAAAATACTAGGCTGTAAAATCTTCCGTATGACCTCTTAATGCAATGGGTCCCTTAACTGTTTATTTACATTAAATTTATTTTAAACACTTCAATGATTTTCTTTTCAGCCTACTACCTTTTTACTAACATAAGTTAGGAAATACTACCATGGGTTACTGAGCCATCTTCTCTGTCAAAAACAGCAATTATCAACAGACAAAGACATTTCAAATTCAAATAATTGCTGGATTCTAGTCTTCCATGATACCACCATAATATCTTTGTTGGGTCTATGGATCAGCCTTTGAACAGCTAGGTGGAATAGACATGCTGCTCTTCTTTAAGGGCCTTTGGAGGTAACAACTTGAAGCTCCCAACAGAACAGGACTGCATTTAATGTTCATAGACATGCTAAACTTTTAACACACTTCTGTACTGGTTTTGTCTGAGATAGATTTAAGTTTCTACATAATAGATTGTATAATACTATGGTTTTAATTGATAAGCAGTGTCACCAATTAAAAACACAGTGTCAACCAATGACAAGACACTGATTTTTATTATTGCTGAACAGTGCTTACACGGTGTCAGTCTCCATTTCTCGCACTGTCCCACCAGCAAGTAGGCTGTAGGTGTGTAAGAAGTTGGGAGGGGACACAACACCCAACTGACTGAAGGGATACTCTATATCATGTGATGTCACGCTCAGCAGCAAAAGCTGAGGCAAGGAGGAAGGGGACACATACTTTCAGACTGACATTTGTTTTCTCAAGAAACCACTACACACAGCAGAACCCTGGTTTCCTGGAGCTGGCTGGACATCTACCTAACAATGGGAAACATTTAATTAATTCCTTCTTTTTGTTTGCTGCATGCACAGCCTTTGCTTTACCAATTGAATTTGCTGTACCTCAACCCATAAGTTTTCTCACTTTTATGATTCTCTCCCCCGTGCTGCTGAAGGCAGAGTGAACAAGAGGCAGTGTGGAGCTCAACTGTCTACTGGGGTTAATCCACAATAGGTCCTTAGGTAGATTCACATCTCCTTCACACAGGTGTCCACCTCTGAGTGGAAATCAACCCTGATATCCTTTAATTTTAATGGGAAGGGAAAAAAAAATAGGAAATAAAAAGGAAATAATTTCTCTGATTTGTTTTATATCTTTGTCCCTAGCCATATGAAACCTAGATTTTACCAGAGCAAACCAACAGAGGATAAGTGAGAGACACCTTCTTTGTTGGATGCACTATCAAAGATCTCTAACCTTCCTGATGATGTAGGTCTCAGGAGGATTCGTTCAGGGCCATTTTCATAAAGATATCAGGGAAAAAAGACTTTTATACTTGATGAACAGAGTATCACCACTTTACATGAGTAACAGAACTAGCATGACTAACAGAATATCACTAATTTAAGCTATAATACATGGAAGAAAATACTTCCCCCAAAGCATGTTTCTTTCAGCTCCCTTCTTCCATCTGTTTCCTCACCTCACTGTTCTCTTCAGCATCAGTCTGACACTTCCCTGTTACTATCCCAGATTACTCCTTATTGATTGTGGTTTTCTACACCATTCTGTCTTTAACAATATAAATATGATCTCTGGATATGGGTAAAAAAAAAAAGGCCTGCTGAAAACACTGAAAAGTGTGTATAAAAAACCAAATCAGTTGTATAAACACATTCCATTTTATCCTTTGGATACCTGTGTTGGAAAATGTGCTTTTTTCCCCTCAATGAAATAAACTTCATTTGACAAGTCTGCAGGTGATCAGACTGTGAGGTCTGCCCTGTCAGAATATTTGGGGGTTTTTAATTTCCAAAAATTGCTTTTGGGTGTTGTTGGACAGGACTTCTGGAAGCAAACACTTCAGCTGCTCCACAGATATTACTGTAGGTACTGTAAAAGCTTCCCCCCAGCCCACCCCCTTTTAATTGAAAGATGGCAGATAGCTTGTTCCTTTCTGCTATTGCTTCTATCAAACCAGGGAACAGCATCTGTGCACCTTCAAGAGATGACATTCAGTTACTAAAGGTTATTTCAAGTTGAGCAGCAAGACATCCAGTGAATTTTAGAATAGAGTTACAAGTAATGGCATTTTCAGTCTAAATTTTTACTTTTTCTCCCCTCCTTCCATGGGCAGTGTGCTTGACTTACAGTTCCTTGTGCTTGTACCTCAACTTGAGTAAGACTAAGCAGGCAGCAAACTGACATGAGATATATACACACACTCACACACACACACATACATAATACACAGCCACTAACACATCAACATGTGTTTTACCTATGTCAGTGTAACACATCAACATGTATTTTACCTATGTTAGCGCTTTTCCTTAACACAGGAGTGAAGAAAGGTTCTGCATTTATTTTGGAAAAAAAAAAAGAAAAAATATTATGGGATATTGAAATTGCCTTTGGAGAATCATAAAATCAATAAATATCATGTTTGTAGACCCTAACAATGTGAACGGACTTCAGGGATAAAATAATATTATACTTCATCATGTAAATTCCTTCTTTTGAAATTTTGAGTTAAATAGTCTGGAAATATATACTAGCATTAGAGGACTATTCTTTCAGAGACTGAGACTTGATCATTCAGAAGCACTAAGGCAACATGAGAGAACAGTATATTATCTAAACAAATTAAGTATTTAAGGTATAATTTTCACTCCTAAATCCTACTGGCATCCCATCTGTTTCTTGAATAACAAATAAAATTCAGCAGACAGGGAGACAGATAGGTAGAAAGATACAGATACCAGCTAAGTCCCCAAGTTGGTTATTACAGAGTCATCAATGTGGGACATCTGTACTAATGTAAATAACCATTATTATTACAACTCACTATAGATATTTGGTCTTGCTAAGTTCATAAATTAAACATTTTTCTGTTGGAGGTAGATAGAATTGTGTCATCTAGCCATTGAGGTTTGATAAAGCAATATCTCTTCCCCTGCTATTACCTTTAAATGAAGAACACACTGACTATGTTGGAGATGTATAGTTATATGAAACAGTTTGACACTGTCGTAGTTTTGCATGGCTGGGTTCTGGTGGAGGAGGGGGCTGCAGGGGTGGCTTCTGCAAGAAGCAGCCTGAAACTCTCTGCAGGCCCCACAGAGCAAACACCAGCTGGCTCAAGGCCAGAGTCATTGTTGACCAAGGCCAAGCTCATCAGTGATGATCACAGCACCTCTGGGAATCACATTTAAGAAGGAAAAAAACACAAGCAGCAGCTTTTTGCCACAAGAGAAGTGAGCCAGAGAAGTGAGCCTGGGTCAAACCACCACAGACGTACATATATATTACAAAACTGTCATTAAAATGGAACTCTGATCCTGCAGTCTTTTCTATAATGAATCTATCTGGTTCAGGAAAGATTTCTTAGTTAAATAGAAATCACTAGAGTAATGCCTCCCTGGGACAGTTTTCAAACCTTGGCTAGAGAAAACTCAGACTGACTTTACCTAGTGCTAGTAGTAATTCCAAGTGAAAGGCTGGGCTGAAAAAACTCCAGGACTCTCTTCTGACTAAGATTTCTGTACCTCCCTGACTGAACAGCCAGATAAAGACATTCTCACATGGATGTGACTGTTTCATTCTGACAGGGACAATACAAACCAAAGTGCTCTATGCATTATGTAGTGGAACTGAAGACATCACTTTCTAGAAGTGTCAGTCAGGAACCTTTGAATATCTTTGAAAATCACCATTTTAACTGCACAATTGTAATGTGAAGAACAATGAAAATCTCTCCTTTTAGAGGAATTTTAAAATAAGTTTGTATAATAAATATTGTAGAGAAGAGAACCATTGAGACCCTTTCAATATCTAGTCTAATTGTAGAGCATGTTGTAAGGCCAGGCAAGGAGTTTTTTAGGACAAAGAATACTGACTGACCTGGGTGTGTGGACAAGTCAAACAAAAAAGGGAGGAGCTGGGGATCTCAGATCTCCAAAAGATCTAGAACAGCAGTTGCCTCAGCACCTTAGAATCATAGAATCAGAGAATGCTTTGGGTTGGAAGTGACAGCAAAGATCACCTAGTTCCAACTCCCTTGCTATGGCCAGGGACACCCTTCACAAGATTAAGTTGCCCAAAGTCGCATCCAGCTTGGCCTTAAACACTTCCAAGGACAGGGCTTTCACAAACTCTCTGGGCAACCTTGCTACTATGAGATAAACACAGTATGTATGTTGTCTTTTTACCTAGCCAAGCACCAAGATCACCAGGTCAATTATTGCAAACATGTTTTTATCCTTATATATGAAAGACTAGTAGCATTGTCAATACCAAACCAGCTGGAATTTAAAAAGAGAGAGAGAGAAAGAGAGAAAGAGAGAAAGGGAGAGAGGGAGAGAGGGAGGAAGGGAGGAAGGAAGGGAGGAAGGAAGGAAGGAAGGAAGGAAGGAAGGAAGGAAGGAAGGAAGGAAGGAAGGAAGGAAGGAAGGAAGGAAGGAAGGAAGGAAGGAAGGAAGGGAAGGTTGGTTGGTCTATTTGTAGGTATCAAGTTTTCATTTTAATATCAGGCGTATCATTCTGTGCTGTAAGAAAAAAAAATCCTCTCTAGCAACCCAACATGATGCTCATTAGTTTTTAAATAATGGGAATAGATCAGTTATCCAGCAATTGTTCAAAAGCAAGAACTACCCATCGGGTGTTTGAACTGTATCTGATTACTTTATGTTGCAAGTACATGCCAACTAGCTGCAACTGACTCTTGCAACAAACTGTTAAAGAAACTATTCAGCAGAAGATCTGTGGGTCAGAACTCTGATGAAAGCAAACATGTAAATAGTGCAGGAAGATGTGTTACTCATTTAGTAGGTGGCACTGCTGCTTCAGACTGTAATAAAACTCTGATCTAGACCACATTGAATCCACTATGCGGCTCAAGCTATAATTTCTTAGAGATAAGGTGGGGTAAAATGCTGTTGGATACAAGTTAATACAAACTGAAATATCTCATAATCTCTTACATTTTCTTTCTGAAACTGTGTGTCACTACAAATTGATCTAACACAGAAATGATATAAGATAAAAGACTATTTAGACCAGCAGGAAGGATGTCAATGTTTAATGAAGACTTAGGATGCCTTGAGGAAAACATTAAATCGTATGTATTTTCAGGATGGTTTTATCCATTTTATTCAATGAATATTGCATAGTCTTTTTCAAATAAACTAAAAATAACTTGGAATGCATATACAGTTCAATTGAACATACTTCAAACTTTGTATATGTCAACAACACTGAAAATCAATTCATAATAGAAATTGTTATTTTTTGAAAAAGCAATACAGGCATTATTTGTAAAATTATAATATATAGAGTATGGAAAGGTAAGTGAAACAATTGTGGGCTTGGGTTTTTTTTAGTTCTCTAGATATTTCAGTAGAAAATGCAAACTCAGCAAATTTTCAATTTCAGTTCTACGAATACATTTTTTAAAATCCTGCAATGATTATATAGCAAGAAACTATTTGAAACATTTCTTGATATTTTCCTTTCCTTTCTTTTCCTTTCCTTTCCTTTTCTTTCCTTTTTCCTCCCATTCCCATTTCTCACAAGAACATATTAACATGAAATTCTAAAGGGATTTTTAAAAAGATGCAAAGTAATTTCTAGGATGCTCTTACCAAAATTACAGGAAAGATAAGTTTGGATGAGTTGATTGTTGCTGGTTTATTTCTTCCCCAACCAGAAGACTTCAGAAATTAAAGAGGTAAAATTCAAGCACATTAAAAAAACCCCAACAACCCAAAACTTGTATTTCATCCTTAATTATTACCCTTTTAAATGCTTCCATTTATTAACATGAAAATATTTTTAATAGGAAAAAAATAATCTTTCATGCCTTTCTATTTCTTTTTCTCTCATACACTCCCCTCTTCATAATTTAAAACTCACCTGCAGTGTCCTGCTTCCCCATGTGCCTGTCACCACAACAATTTCTATGCTGCTTTGTCTGTTACACTTTCTGATGCACTGTCACTTACGGTTAGCCTCTTCTCCACCGTGTCTGTGGGGTCCCTGACCTTGAATGCATGTTTAGACTCAATCATAGCACAATTTTGATTTAATGAATATTTTAAAATAATTTAAACATCTGTTCTAAATGCAGCAGAAAACAGTTTTTCTCCAAATGTGACTAGAGTAGTAGTTGTAAACAAAAGAAGAAAAAAGTGAAAGGCAGTTTCCTGGTACACAAATGTATATTTGTACAAAGTGAAAGGTCTAATTTATTTTAGAAGAGCAGTCTTCATTAATTTCAATAAATCAAATATATGAATTGTCAAAAGCCCTTTGGGGACACTTTATTTTAAGTGGTCAAATCATTCTCTCCCTACCGCTTCTCACCTGTATTTCAGCTCACACATATGTGTTAAAAATGTTGGCCATCAAGTTACAGTTAGATTACACATACCTTATTTTGTAATTTCTTATTGATTTTATTAAGTTATGTTTTGACTAGTAAGTCTTTTGACTAGAGATAGTTCTTAAATCGGTTCTCTTACATAATACAAATAATGGGTTTTACATACTCAAAAGTACATAATTTCTATATTTACAACATCAATATAGGCACAATGATCTTACAAATATTTACTTAAATAAATTTTAACTTACAATGGTTGTTTAAATGTCTTTTCAAAATTAATTTTGCTTTGTAAGCCTTCTTCCATGTCCAATAACAAAAGTCCTCTAACTGATTCAAAGAAAAAAACCAACCAAAAAAACAAAACAACCATCAAACAAACAAAAAAAAAAACCACTACAAGATGTTATTTTCCTCTACACAAAAAATGGTTTTTTTGGAACAAAAGTTAATCTTGCTTATGTTAAATAAAGGTAAATAGTATTTGGATTTGGAAAATAAATGCCTTAGTGCTTTTTTAAAGGGAACCCTATACTGCAAAGATTAAAGTCTGAGAACCTTCTTTGATATGACTGGAATTATTTATATACTTGTAATTTTAGAAATAAATGTTATTCAATCAAATTTAATCTGAGTTGTCTGGAGTCCTATCTTGGTGGTGAATATGGTCACTGGACATTAAAGTATAAATGATACCAATTTCAGGTTAGTTTCAATCATAGAATCACAGATTTTAGGGGGTGGAATGGACTTCGAAAGATCATCTAGTTGCTGATCTCAACTAGAGTCAGACCATAGCTCAGAGGTCCTGGGGGCCTGGGTGTCAGAATTATTGTATTTAAGTGCCAGCAAAAGGAGTAGGACCTCAGGTCATAATGATCCATGTGTCCATGCAGCCAGCAACTGGAGCAAATACAGGTGTCTGAATGTGAGCACTCAAGAAACTCAAACTAAATAACTACCGAATAGGTGACATGTCCCGGGAGTCAGGGGTGTGTGAAACCATGGGAAGTGCTGTGGAGGTCAAAGGGACCAGAGGTTTCCTGGCTACCTCTATGTGTGTGTTTGTATTTATGAACAAGATAGTCTATACTAGCAACAGGTCTGAAGCCTCAGAGTTGGTATGCCCATGTGCCAGCAACTAGGGAGACTGAGGTCCAAGGGACAGCTACTGGGCAGAGTGTCTCAGCCCAGCTACCTGACCAATCCACTTATTTTATATATAAATATTTTCTCACTGATAGACCAGCCCCTAGAGTGAAGCAGGATGTGGTTATTGGCATTCTCTGTGTTTGTCTGAGTACTCTGTGTGGACTGTTTCTGTCCCAGCATATTAGAATAATATCACACAACTGGAATCACTGCCTCCATAGCATGAATCAACTATTTTGTCACACATCACAGCAAAAAGGTCCTATCTAGACAAATCTGCACTAGCATCATGTTAACATCTGGGATGTTTATGACAATTTCTAATCCCGTATTTAGGAATGGGATGTGACAGTAGAACTTGAATTGTGTGTGTGCATAGTCATGATACTTCCACAGCAGCTAACAAAAAAATTACCTAGAATGCATCCTAAGGTCTGTTCTTGTAGAAGACCATTTCAGGAGTTCCACTTCGGTCACATAACAATTTAATTTTTCTCTCTGTCCATTATCTTCATTTGCTCCACAATGTATTTTATAATCTGCTTTTTCATCAGTTCACTTAAATATTTCCCACATGGTTTGATGCAGTCATTTGTGTGTGATAGTATAGTCTGTGTTATATGGACTGGAAAATGAAATTATGATTATAGTCTTTTTTAGCTTTAACTTCTTTAAAAGTCTACTTTTACTCAAAATCTGAATTTGTGTTGTCACCCAGGAATGATTTGATTTCCCAGAACATGGCAATGTTGACCCAAAACTCCTTAAAATCACGGCAAAGATGCCAACTGCCTTCAGGACCCTACTAAACAATGAAATATTTTAGACTGTAAAGCACCTAAAAATGTGTTAAGTAAAGATTTAGAGTATAAGGACTGAAATCTTCATTAAAACTCTGCTGAAATATTATAGTTGAACATTCAAAAATTCAACCAGATATAAAATATGTTCGCTAGTAACTGTTAAAGGCTTTATCTAAGAAAAAGAAAATAAAAATAGTATTTATGTGTCTCAAATGTGGTCTGCAGAATTGAAGCAGTAGACATATATTATTCATTTTTTAGCAGCCTTTGTATAAAATTATGCCTGAAAATCATTCAAAGCCTGATCCAGAAATCCAAGAGGAGTTGTAACATTGATCCATGTGGGAACACATAGCACAATTATAGCACAAACTGTAAGATGGAAAAGAATCTAGTCCAGATTGCTGTCTGCATACAAGGCTGAACCATCTATAATAATCTTTATTTTCTTCCTTCATTTTAGCAACCATACAGTTCCAGTAACCTTTCATATGGAAATGTAGTAGATGGCCCACACAAAACGTAAACTAATCGGAAAGAATAAACCAAAACACTTTTAGCATTCTTTATCGTCTATCTGCAAATCTGGCAGTCAGCTACCCCTTTCCCTTTTGTTTATATGTTTATCCTGTTCTAATATTGCAAACAGTTTGTAGAGTATTCTATTAAGTTTCATTTAACAGACTGAAGAAAACATATGTGTTATTTTTATAATGATATTTTGAGGCAAAGAACCAACCATGACTACACACAAGAACATATCTGTTTTCATGAGATAGTTCCCATCGTGAACTATACAAAGATTTCCTTTTTAGCAACTACCACTCTTGGACTTCTACAAAATTGCACACTGTAAGGTTTTGGCATACAAGGATTTCACTATGAACTGGAGCCCAGCAGTTTTTTGAGATTTAATTTGATTAATGCTGCAATTCTCTGTCCTTTGTTGTTCTAGAACTTTCTGTTGTCATAGAGACTATGGTATGAATTCTCAACAGCCTAAACTATCTTTCTTTTGAAGGGCAAAACATGAACCCTTTTGGAAGAAAACTGGGTCTTTTGGCTGCTGTTTCTTCCTTAGAAATTATACTTCCCTGGTATAGGTTGGCATTAATTTTGTAAAATCATGTATATGGAATCTTGTTCTATACAACACTAAACAGCAATGAATTCCACTTGTGATTAACTTGTAATAAATCCATTGGCTTAATCAAGAATAATGGTTGCTGGAAATCATTGTGATTTTACCAAAATAATTACGATAATAATTGATTACATATTAAATAACAACAATAACAAAAAATATTTTCTTGCAAGAATGTGTTTAATTTTATTTCTGTCCTTTAAAAATTGTTTTACTTGATAGAATTATCAACCTTTCTGTAGCAGCAAGCCCTTATCAGAATGGAAGGCCCATAATTTAATTTTAATATACACAGTAAGGAGTATTTCTAAAAATCATTATTTTGGATGTTTAGTGGCTATTCTTATATTGTGCAAGCACTTAACATAAAAGTGATATCACGTGTGTTAGACAAGAGCTGGCAAGTGGTTAACAAATATGTAGAATAAAATTGTATATACACATACTTTTAAAAATATTGTTTATTTATAGTTTTGTTTGCCCAGTTTAGGTGTCTTCTAAGGAGACAAAGTTGCTGATAGAGTGGCTTTCTATCACAGTATTGACTACCAATTTAACTCCAAGAGAAAGTTTCAAATGTTCATTATATAAGCTGATTTTCTAATTCTGAATGAAGAGCTACTGAGTTATCTAAGTTTAATAAGAATGATATGAAACATAAAGGTCCAGGATGACGTTATCTTTGCAGTATTGTATGGATTTGAGCTTATAGAGATAAGCTATAATATTATTTATTAAAGATTTAATAAACCACTAGTTATCAATGGACCTGTGCACATCTAGATGAAAAAAAAGGCTCCTGCTAAGAGTCAGAAAATAACTGAATTTGCTTTTATGAAGAAATAAATAAGCAAATAGAGACAGAAGGAAAACCTTTCTAAATTATGCACTGAAATATCCTTTGACAAATTTTTAAGTTTCATCCTGACAATGACTTCAATGCAACGTATTTCATTCTTAGAATGAAGTATTAGAAACATACTAGGTATTGATGGTTCTTACATTTTACAGTGCTTCAAGCTAAGTATCAGATCTTTCAGAAATATTTTCTAATATTTTCCTTGAGTTTAAGAGACAAAAACTGATATATATACCTACATATATTTTTTCCATAATTACTCCTACTGATATTAAAAGCATTAGAGAACACAACAGTTTATGATGTAAGGCCTAAACTGTAACCTTAGATCTACCATTATGCAATGCAACAAAAGATATGTTAAATAAGAAAAACTCTAAAATTAGCTTTGCATCTAAAGTTTCATCATAAAAGGTAGCCTGTCCCAACTTAATTTGTTAACTGTCTAAAGTTTTTCTAATAAATTCATCCCACCAGTGAATAGAAGAGTACTAGATTTTTAAGTTTATGACAGAAAAGAGGCATACGTGGTCAACATCACATCTGGGTTTTTCTGAGTCCTCAGTATGACTGACCTCTCACAGGAAGTTTATCTAGTAGTGTCCTTTGGAATACATCCCAAAAGATGTTCATATTTCTTGCTGGTTCTATAATAAAAGCCCTAAAAATATTTACATTAACTTAATAAATTTACAAATGCTTATAACTGCATTTAAATATATAAGATTATAACTAAGAGAACTGGCAGATTCAAACACTTGGTTGTCTTTTTAATTTTCCTAGAAAAGCAATTTAATTTATTCAGTTATTCAGTTATTCAGACCTCAAAAGCAAAAATCAAGAATCAAATTAATTTCAACACAAAAATAAAGACCTTCCTAAGGTATACAATATGCCCCTAGAATTATTTTAGTTTTAGCAGTCTTTGATTTGTAGAGGAAACTCCAGTCACTTTCATGAGAAAGTTATGAATAATTTAATATAGCCTTGTGTGTGTGTGTGTGGTTTATTATCTAGTAGTGGGTGCAAATAGTGAGAAAGCATAAGTAGGAAAGCTTAATATTTTTGTATTTTTTAATCTATGAGATATAATTTTTGTAAACTGTTACTGGAATCACCATTATGGTATCAGTGAGAACTTATATATATTTGTGTGTGTATGTGAATAGATTAATTTTCACACAAAATATATGGTAATGGGAAGTTGTATAAAGATCCAGTGCACTCAGGATAAATCTGAGTCACACAGTCACTTAAATTGGAAGAACTCTCGGGAGACTCCCGATCAGTCCCTAGCTCAAAATGTAGTGAATGCTGCATTTGGAGAGTTGCTCAGGGTTTTGTCTAAATGGAATTTGAGGAATCCCATTGACCAAGCCAGTATAATCTATAGGTGTAACTTCTTCCAGTTCTTGATTGCTCTCAAAATGAATCTTCACATATTCCAGTTTATGACCAGTTTCTAATTTTCTTACTGTGCGTGTCAATAAAGAACCTTGCCATCTTCTTCTGCAGTTTCAAAGGATTGCCATTAGATCCCATTCAAGACTCTCCTTTTCAAGGCTAAGCAATCCTAGATCCCACAGTCTTTTGTCTGATCTGTACCATTTGAGAAGATTAAGTAGTCTTTCATAAGATCAAGTGCATCTAAGCTTTGCCTAGATTACCCACAACAAGCTCAGAAAAACCTTGAACAGCTTCCAAATGTTTTATAGTTTCCATCTAAGGACTTGACCTATGGTGCAGAAGAACTAATGGAACATCGCCTATGGATTTCAAGAATTTTGCATCAAGCCAAAGCAAAAGGAATGGTTTTTCTTCGTTTCTCTTTAATTTTTTTTTTCCTGTGTTGTTGAGCTTTGACTGCTCATTGCTTGGACATGCATCCTCTTCACTGGTAAAAAACGGTATGGCTAAGCCCAAAGAGTCATGGTGAATGGAGTTGAATTCAGTTGTGGCTGGTCACAAGTAGTGTTCTCCAGGGCTCAGTGGAGTAGATGTCTCACCTGTAGTGGGCTCAGTGACCCTGTAGAAGGGACTCATGCTGTCTGGTCCTTTGGGTCTGCACCCCATGGAAGGAACTCACACTCTAGCAGTTCATAAAGTGCAGCCCATGGGAAGGATTCATATTGGAGAAGTTCATATAGGACTATTTCTTGAGGGACCAAACATGCTGGAGCAGAGGAAGAGTGTGAGGTGCCCTCTCCCTCAGGACAAAGGAGCATCAGAGACTACATGTGATGAACTGACTACAGCCCCAATTCCATGTTCCCCTGTGCTCCTTGCAGGAAAGAGGTAGAGACTTTGGGAATGAAGTTGAGCCCAGTAAGAATGGAGGGATGGGGGAATATGTTTTGTAAGATTTGGTTTTATTTCTTATTACTCCACTCTGTCTTCCTTGGTAATAAATTTCCTAAAGTCAAGTCTGTTTTGCCCATTACAGTAACTGCTGAGTGATCTCTGCCTGTTCTTATCTCAGCCCATGAGCCTTTTGTTATATTTTTGTCTCCCTGGTCCAGCTGAGGAGGGAAGTGATAGAGCAGCTTTGTTGGGCACCTGGCATCCAGCCAGGGTCAACCCATCACAGCAGCAGATTTTGACGGAAGTTTTGCAAGCATTCTTTCTTTCAACATCCTCAAACCTCAGTTAGCCTTTCAGGTTTAATGGTGCATTTTACTTCATTTATCCATCTACTCTCTGCTGGGTCTTGCATGGCAGGGAAGTGAATGAACCATTTTTTATTTAACCTCATACTTTCCGTTTCTTCCTCCAAACACAGTACTTACAATGATATGTTTAGATAGTACTTCAGGTAATTCTATTTACTCATCTTAGTAATGCCAGATGTTTTGGGTTTTTTTTTCTTTTCTCCCTTTCCTTTCTTTTAATTTTTTCCCATTTTTAATGATTTGAAAAAATCTATGTTGTACTACAGTTCATAGAGCCGAACCCTTTCTAGACCTTAATATAAAAATACTATTAAAATATTGCTTGATTTCCTGCTCTCTGTAAGAATGACATTTCCTTTTTTTACTGAATATAGCATACTTATCAGAAAATATAAAATTACTTCTCAATTTAAGCATTATTTAACATTATATTATCTCTGTAAATACTCATGAAGCTTATCAGTTCTACTTTCTCCAGGCAGAGAATAGCTAATGATGTAACATTTATAAAGCTTGAAAATATTGAACTTCTAAATGTTACTTTTGGCTTCAAGCAAAAATGGAAAATGTTGTGTGACCTCCTTATTAATTCAGTATTTTTCATTGTTCACATAGTTTCATTAACCTTTACTTTCTTTTTTTATAGATTTTATATATATATTTAGACCCTATCAAAATCTCTTTTTTTTTTGATCAATGTTTGGCTATAACAGATTCTTTCTCATATTTCTACAGGGAAGTGGATCACAGCTTGCAAAGAACATGATACTGGTTTATAATGTCAAGATACGGCAGACTGAATAATATATGAGGACGTTTTCCATTTTGTGTCCAGTATGACATTTTAAAATTCAAAGCAGGAATGTCCTATAGGCATAATCTGGTTTAAATAGACTTCTGGAATTCAGATCTCTAGAATGGCCTTTCTGTCTGTTTTCCTTTCTTATTGCTTAATACCAAGGCTCTGCACCGTTGGCATCCGTTATTCCTTTAACTTCGCAAATTAACTTTGACACAGTTCAAGTCTCTTTTCTCCTAACAATGTTTAAATTTAGATCATTTCAGACATTTCTCTGTTAGTTGCACTACTTAATCCTAGTGTAGCCTAAATGATACTTTATTACCAGATTGTGATCATTTGTGGTTGATATGCAACAATCAGATTGGTTAGCACAATTTTGAAATATAATCTGAAATTTGATTAATGTGCTGTATTGTCTGTATTAGATTTACTTCTACAAATGAGTTTTGGATATGGACTTGATAAAATCACTATTAGAAGCACTCTGTGATAGGCCTTCAAACTTTGCCTTTTACTTTGCTTGAAGCTTGTAATATTCCCTTGGCATGTAAAAGGTAAGTAATGGAACTGACAGTGTCACTTGACAATGAGCAGAGAGTTTGTGACAGCTGTCAGAATTCCCCCAGTGGAGATGGTAGTGCTTCACATCTGCTGTACGCAGTTCTGCAGCTGTAGAACATTTAGGTCTATGGTGGAGCCTGTCAGATGAATTAATTTTACACAAGGGAGTGGCAGTTCCACACCTCAGAGAAAGGAATAATTCTCATTAGATTTTATCTCGTAAGACAGTTGTCTTTCTTAAAAGATTTCATCTCATGATTAATTTACCAGGGTCCCTTTCTGAAACCTTCACCCAAAAAGGTGTTCATCACGCTAAAGTGGAACTTATCCTTACGCTGCCCACCACTGACATACCTGCTTCATCCTGAGACGATCTTATACACAGTGTTCAATAAATGAGATGAAAAGGCATAAGGAAGTTGATATTGTCAGAATTCTAGCTCTCAGAAGGAAAGACAACTTGACAGGCTGGCTGGCTGGCTGGCTGGCTGGGTAGATAGGTAGATAGGTAGGTAGGGAATGGAGATCTTTTAGCGTACCTGTGAAGCAATACTGCATTATATAGTACATATCACACTTACGGTAACATGTCAGATGAGGTCTGGAAGATGAAGGTTGGGAAGGAAATGTGAATCTTAATGTTCTTTTCCCTAAAGTAGCAAATCAAGTGTGAAATGATATTTTCCACGCTGGCGATCTAAAGTATAATTTACAAGGAAAGTAGACTTTAAGTGCCTGAGCCTCATATGCCCTCCCATCTATAAATGAAATTGCTCTCATAATATCTCTGATAATTAAGTAATTAGAGAAGTCTCTATTTTTATTTATTTTTGTAAGATTCAAGATGAAAGATTGATACATGTTCTGGCATATAGTAGTGTCTTAAAACATACCCACCATATTTAGGAAAGCCTGTACTATACATAGAAAGATTAATGTGAATAAATGATATAACATCACACAACATGAAGAAAGAAGTACACCGTGTTCTATTTCAACAGACATACAGACGGGGTATAAAATCAGAAAGTTTAGGAGATTCTGAGCAGAATGTCAAAATTAGAGAAATGATATATTAATAGCAAAAGTTCTACAGAAAAATGAGCAAGAGTTAAGGAAAAGTAAGAAATGTTAAGAAAACTAAAGACAAGTCAAATCTAAGCTGTCAAGGTCTGTGACAAAGTGACAGATGACACAATAGATCCCTCTGATGCAGGAGTCTGATAATACAGAGGGAAGAAATGAAAGAAGTCATGAATGGAAAGATACTTTTGACAAATTCTGAAAGTGGGTTTTGTGATAGATACATTTACTTACTCATCTATTTGTGATTAATGAAATATTACATGTAAAAAAATTTCTGTGGGAGAAGTTATGGCAACAGTGCTGCCATAAAAGCAGAGATACTTGAAGTATTAGGTTAATATTAACAGCTTTATGTGAGGGATTGCATTTCAGTACTTAAGTTCTCAAAAGAAGTAAAAAGCAAAACAAGGAAATGGAGATAGAAATACAGATATATCTGAAACTTTGCAGACCACAGTGGTATGCAAGAGACAAAAGAGACAAAAGAGACAAAAAACTTGTCAGGTTGTTAAAACAAGTCACTGGCCTCTTGTGGTGGGTTGACCTGGCTGGTAATTTCCAACTAGTCGTTTGTTCATTCTGTCCCTCCTAGATAGGGGGGAGAGTCAGAAAAGCAAAAGGAAGAAAACCTGTGAGTAGAGATGAAGACAGTTTAATAGGTGAAGCAAAAATGTTTTTATAAGGAACGCAAAATAAGAAAGTAATTCACCCCTTCCCATGAGTGGACAGATGTTTAGTCAGTTCCTGAAAAGCAGGGCTTCATCACACATAACAGTTATTTGGGAAGACTAATGTCCTAACTCTGATCATTCTCCTTTCCTCCTTCTTGTTCCAGCTGTTACTGCTGAGCATGGTGTTGTATGGCATGGAATATTCCTTTGATCTCTTGGAGTCAGATGTCCCAGATGTACCCCTCCCAACTTCTTGCTCACCCATTAATCAGCAATGGCTAAAACTCTGGTGTGCTAGCAACAGTTTTAGTCATAAATCCAAAACATAGCACTATCTGGTC
Source organism: Porphyrio hochstetteri (assembly GCA_020800305.1). Taxonomy (NCBI): domain Eukaryota; kingdom Metazoa; phylum Chordata; class Aves; order Gruiformes; family Rallidae; genus Porphyrio; species Porphyrio hochstetteri. Next base: position 112,073,837 of record CM036907.1, read on the forward strand.
TGCTATGAAGAAAATTAACTGCATCCCAGAAAGACCCAGAAAAATCTCCACTTCTTTTTCTGTATTATTATCATCACACTCAACAATAAAAACTGAGGGGAAAGGTGTTTTTGTAGTCATTGCTCAGGGACTATCTGTGCATCAGTCTTCTTGTTGAAGGTGGTGATTGTCTTTGTATCACTTGTTTCGGTGTTTGTTTTTCTTTCTTTTTTTTTTTTTTAAATTCCTCTTCCCTTGACTTACTACACTACCTTTACCTCAACCCAAGATTTTCCGCACTTTTGCTTTTATTGTCTCCACCACCTACTGCAGGGGATGGAGTGAGCTGTGTAGTTCTCAACTGCTGGCTATGGCCAGCCTACTACATGCCCTCTCTCACAGCTATAATTTCAGAGAGTTATAAATTTAGCCCTAAGATTAGATGAACTGTTGAGTGTGAGAGGTGACTTTTTGTTTTGTTTTGTCTCTTTTTGGTTGGTTGGTTGGTTGGGTTTTTTTCCCCTAGAAATTACAACCTTCCATTCTAGGAAACAACTTTTTCAGTATGATCCATGATCTTGAAGATATTTTCCAACTATAACAATTCTATGATACTCATAATGTAAAACTCTACTATTTTGGAAGGAAAAGCAAGCTCGTAGTGCAGTTAGCAGCTTCCCTATGAAATAAAACATCTCACCAGGAATACAGAATTCTGCTAATTCATAATACTATGAACTTTATCAACTTACAATTTTGTGTGGTATTTCATGTACAGATTTGTTGAAGCCTATAGGGAAGAAATTTTTTCAGAAACCATTCTTTAACCCATTGCTAAATTCCTCAGTCCTTACCTCACCTGGACTTCTTGTCATTTGTAAAGGATGAACAATGACTAAGACATTTGCAATAAAGGAATGTTGGTTTATGAAAAAAATCACAACATTTCCCCTTTATTCTCAGATACACAACTCATTGACTTTCATTGTACACCAAAAGTCTTAAATTTTTAGATTAGGAACATAAAGGCTGAGCCTTGGGATTGAGATTTCACTTTACTACGGATTCATATATATAGAACATGAGAAATAAGAGACCTAACTCTCCTGTTTACTTTCTGTGTCACAGAATCACAGAATTACAAGGTTGCAAAATACCTTTAATATGATCAAGTCCAACTGTTCCGTCCTTTGCTAAACCATATCCTTAAGTACCTGATCTACCCTTTTTTTAAACACATCCAGGGATGGTGACCCAACCACCTCCCTGGGCAGCCTGTTCCAGGCCCTGCCACAGCATGTCTACTTTCTCAAGGTCCAGATGAAAGACAGAGGCTGACATTGCTTATTATGATTAATAGAAACTAATAAACAAAGCAATGAATAATGTTACCACAGCAATTTTTTGCCATATTTCTAGCTCCATCTCCCTCTTTCATTCTATGCATTGACAATCCTTAAAGCCATGAGTCTACTATCAGTCATAGGAAGCGGCATCAGAGCCAGGCCTGGAAAATTGTATCAGTGAATTAGAAGCCAGACAGAAATCATGACATGAAAATAGCCTTTTAGACAAGCTGCTTCAGGTGGGTTATTGCTGAGATATTAGAAAGAACTGCAGTAAGAACAGTGACTTGGTTACTGTTCCTAAATTCTGCTGCATTCCAGAGCGAAAAAGGGCAATAAATAGTGCTATATCTGCCAAGGGGTGAAACATGGGGACATAGTACTACTACAAGCCTGGTCACTGTAGTTGCTCTTACTCCACAGAGAGGCACCAAAGGGCATGAAGTGAAACATGTCAATCTACATTCAATGGGAATAAGGGTTTGGTTTCAATCCATGATTCAAGAATGCTGAGGGACTTAAAATAAGAGAAATTGTAAAACTTTGCGGTCTTGCAGTTAGATTAACAAGAGTTTAAGCGTCCACAAAACAGAAACAGGTCTTTTGCCCAATACAATTCAAGAAATCTGAAACAGGGTTACCAAAAAACTCTATCTGGACAATCAGTTTAATACCCATCCATCATTAAAATGTTGCTGTATTTTTCAGGATGGCATATTAACAGAAAATAAAGTACTAAGACGTTCATGTGTATATTAGCTCTCCTCTTTCTCACATGTAAACTGTCATCTCTCTTGTCTTAAAACAACAAATAAATATTTAAATTGGAGGAATTCTTTCCAAGAAAAAAAAGTAAATTATAGGAAGCATATTATTTAATGTAATTTTCTCTTTTTTTACAAAAAAGTGATTTCCTTTAAAACCCATGTTTCATATACCTGAATAATTTGACAAAAATCAGTTGTCCTCGGTGATATTGATAAGTTCTTCTATTCATTCCAACATAACCATTTGGAACATAATTATTTATTTATCCAGTTTGTTAGTTCTTTCTTTCATTCTGTCCATCCTGTTTCCTTCAATACTATGTGTAATGTGGCCCCTTATAATCACAGAAGAAGCCTTTATATATATGTGTGTGTATATATATGTGTGTATATACATATATAACTTTTATCTTTTCTTCCCCGTTTGAGACACTATTTTTTAAAAACAATTTCCATAGCTTTTTTTCTAGGAAATGAAATGACATGTTAATACACTAAGTTCTGTATCATTAAAGGACAAAGAACGGCATTCTGGAGAAGCAAATCCTCAAATCCTATAATTTTTATGACAGTTTGTTTGGAACTATGTTTCATTATTAAATTGTTTCCTGCCTCTCAGAGAAAGAGAAAGAGAGAAAGAAAAAAAACAAACCCACAAAAAAAAAAAAGTTGGAAAAAAATGCATGGATTTTTGTACTCCATTTTAGCAAGTTACATCATTGCATTCACTCCCATATGGATACATCCACTGATTTATCAATCTGAAACGTATTGAACCAAGACTTGCACTGAGTGACTTGCACCATAATCAACTTAGTTTTGAAATTCAATTTCAGTGAGAGTTTTGACAATATAAGGACTTCAAGATGTTGTTGATGAAAAATGACTACACAATTTGGGATAGCAGATATGAAAATTTGGAGGACCTTTCATATATGGCTTTGTTTAAGAGAACTTTCAATCATACAGCGTTTCAGATTTTCTGTTTTTTTCAGCTGCACCTGAATCACTATTAACTACCACATATTCAAGGACACTCAGAGTTCTATTTTGGACTATACATAACAAAGCCCAAGAAAAGCTACTGTATCAGCTAAGAGCTGTCACTGTCATCACAGGACAACCTGCTAAGGGTTCTTAAGTTGTAACTCTGCTGTATCTGGAAGTAGATGAATTCTGTCAGAGAATTTCAAGACAAAGTTGTTCAGTTGAGTTCACCTTTGTCAGTGATACAAACCAGGAGTTTGACTTTGTCTTAACAGATTCATCTAGTAGGCAGCATCTTTCCTATTCTGTATTGTGAGAATGCCTCCAGGCCATCTCAGAAAAAACTCCAAGGGTCAGCATGTGGAGACCATGATGCATGGTTTCTGTCAGCTTTCATTGTGGTATCTGAGCAGGTTGCCACTTCCAGCTGTGCAAACAATGACCTCTTTATCCACTAAAGTTAATTCTGACAAGAACTGTGCATCAGAGGACTGAAACACCATATTTCATAGTCCAATATATTAATATAAAATGAAACAGATGGTGATTTAGAGCAATATACTTCATGATAAACTGCAACAGCTCAAGAATGAATAGGTCACCCATTTGTACACTGATCTACGCAAAACTTTATTTGTATGACATAAAAATTCTATTTTATTTTTTTAACAAGATAAGACAATATCTTCCTTTGCCCGTAACATAACCAAATATGCTAAAAATCCTCCACCACATCCCTGGACGATTTATGTTACAGTGACTGTGGAAAATAAAACAATCAACATTTTCAGGACTGAATAGTTTTTAACTCCATTTTGGGCACCTAGCTTAGGAATAAATGGACAAGAGGTCAGACCTGATGCCTAAGAGTGGCAAAAATTACTTTTGGAGAATCAAAGATTGTGGTCTTGCATATATTTCTTGAAAGTAATTTTTATGTGCTAATTTTTTTTTTTGTCAAAAAGACCTTCCATGCTTGGAAAGGTCCTTTGTGGTTAGGAAATTCACAAGATTACTCCTCACATCACAGTTCAAACCATTGTTTACACCTACACAGCTTTCATTAACAGACCAATGAGCCTCCCATACTTTGTGATGCAGATCTCTCATACATATGGTAGGTATATTTCACATACAGTATTTGAGATCTAAATTCTGGCCAAGCTGAAACCTGTAGGAATTCTTCCACATTTTCATACTTCTAGCTTAGGCCACAGAGTCACAGAATGATAGGGACCTCAGACCTCAGGAGATCATCTAGTCCAGTCATTCTATTAAATCAGGATCACCTAGACCAAGTTGCATAGGATCAAATCCAAGTGGGTTTTGAATATCTCCAGAAAAGATGTCCCCACAGCCTCTCTGGGCAGCCTGTTCCAGTGGTTCTGTCACCCTCAAAGTGAACAAGTTTTTCCTCGTATTGAGACTGACCTTCCTCTGTTCCAGTTTGTGCCTATTGCCCCAAGTCATGTTGCTAGGCACAACTGAAGAGTCTGGCCCCAACCTCTTGACATCCATCCTTTATAAACATTGATCAGATTACTATTGATCTTCTCTTCTCCAGACTAGACAGACCTAATCATCTCAGCATTTCCTCATGAGACATGTTCCAGGCCCCTAACCATCCTTGTGGTCCTGTAGGCCAAATGATATTAAAGTCTTTTTCGAGTATTGCCACCTGGATCCCAGTCCTAATCATCCTTAGCTAAAGATAATCTGTTTTAACTCAGATTTTAGATCACTTTATGCCCTGGGAGATCATAGAATGGTTTGGGTTGGAAGGGACCTTAAAGATCATCAAGTTCCAACCCCTCAGTCATTGGCAGGGACACCTCTCACTAGACCAGACTGCTTGAGGTGGTATGACTGCAACTATAAGGAGGTAGCAGTATTCTGATGGATAGCAAAGTCATAAGTAACTTCCTTAGCTATTCTTTCCTTCTAAAGTAGCAGGATTTCTCAATTTTAGTGTTAGTTGCCACTTTTGGCATTCATTCTTCAGTTGTTCAAGCCTCCTTCACATAATACAAAAGCTAAAATGAATTTTCTGTTAAGGTCATTGAAAAAATCTATTAATCTCCTCTGGATGAGGAAGAATTTCTGCTACCATAAGGATGGCTTCGGGTAAAAATACACCCCACACCAAAAAAGAAACAAAAAAAATATTGTCAGTGTCATGTGCAGTGGTTTCATGTTTTAGTACTTGGCATTTCATGATTCTGGTCTGTTTTTAATAACTAGCAAGCATTTTTAAAGGCAACAGCCCTTGCTGCTCTGATTCTGCTGCTTGAATTTCAGATATATGGCTGTGTAAACATGAGTTTGGGACAGTATTGATACTCCCAGTGGTATTACTTGACATGTTCTGTAGCCTTTCTTCTTTCTGAGATGCTGCTGGGAGGCTTTAGTGCTCTGAATCTTACGAAGGAATGATTTGTCACCCTGGTCTGTTGGTACTAAACAAGGCACAGTGAGTTCTGGTTGATAGGGTTGGTCTGGAAAAATATTGCAGTATTTTGCGTACATGTAACATTTCCTACAAAGGAAGAGGCCTTAGAAATATAAAGTAGAAAATTTAAAAAATATCACTTTGGATCAGACCAGCAGTGGTCTGCCTAGCCCTCAAACTCCAGATTGATCGTTTTCCTTCTCAGCAACTCATGGGCAAAACTTGTTTCCCAATGACAAAACTTACAGGGTGTCCAATAGCACAGAGACAAAATATCAGTTTATTTTCAGGATCAGTGTTAGATTTCAGTGTAAACATACATGATTTGGGAGATATGTTACCTTCTTATTCCATGCTTGGCTGAAAGCAATCCTAAAGTCTTCAGAGTCTGCAGCAGCTGGTTACTAGAAATAGCACCAACTGATGGAAATGATGGCAGAGAATGGGAGTTAGCGTGGATTGTTTTGGTTGCTTTTTGTGGCTTTTGGGGTTTTTTTCCCTTCATGCTATGCTATATTATTAATATATTCATTTTTATAAAACTTGTTTTATGATACACTTTTCTAATACCCGTCTTGGTTATTTCTCTATTAGTATTTTAGTTATGTAACTCCCTTAAACAGTTATGTGTACTTTCCAGAAATAAAATTAACTGTTCAAGGCCAGGTTGTATGGGGCTTTGGACATCCTGTTCTAATGGAGAGTGTCCCTGCCCATGGCAGGGGTTTTGGAACTAGGTGATATTTGAGGTCGCTTCCACCCCAAACCTTTCTAGGTTTCTGTGATTCCACTATTTATGATCACATCTGCAAATATTGAATCTTATGAAAAACTGTTTTCAGCTGAAAGTGATTTCAAACTCCTTTGTTATACCACTCCCATGGAGTAGTAATTTCTACAATTAACATATAGCTCTATCCTACAAACAAGGGAAGACCTAAAGAAGGGAAATAATGCTTTTCTGATGAGTCATCCGACTGCTGAATCAAGAACATGAAGAAAGCAAACACTTTCTCCTTGTTTTGGACTTCATGGGTATAAGACACAACACTAGCTGAACATAAAATGCTAACATTTTTACTATATGTCTTCTTTAAAAAAAAAGTTATATATGAAGTAATTTTCTCCATTCTTTTTGTCTTCTTCTAAAGAATAGAAATCTTGAGACATTAAGTGTGTTTTGTTATTAAACCATTTCTAATGATGTCTTTTGTACCTAATATCTGTTTTGGGGACACAAGGCAATATTTTTACATAGTTCATTTTGACATTAATTTTACTACAACAGAAAAGGACAAGAAAAAGACTTCTTTTTCTTTGTTTTTCCACTTCTGCAACTAAGTGGAGCACATTCAGTGTTCAAGATTAAATTAATAATGTTTTTCTTTTGAAATATATAATGAATTTTCACTGCTGTCTAATTTGCTATTGAAGATTATCCTAATTTAAATTTCTTCTAAACTGGCTTCATAGTTTTCATTGCTTTCACTAGACACCACAAAATTGAAATGTCATCAAGAAAAAAACCCCAAAAAACCCAAAACACAAGTGTCAAGTGTCTAGAAAGCTTCATGTTTTAGGTTTGAGTGGAGAGGTTTTGATAGTGAGGGGGTTACAGGGGTGGCTTTTGTGAGAATTCCTAGAAGCTTCTTCTATGACCAACAGAGCCAATGCCAGCCAGATCAAGATAAATCTGCCTGCCAAGGCCAAGAAGTGACAGCAGAAGCACCATGTTATAACATATTTAAGAAGGAAATAGGAAAAAAACCCACTACCACCAACAAAAACCAACCAAACAAAAAAACCCACAGCAAAGCAAACAAAAAACCCGAAAACCCCAAAACAAAACAGCAGTTACAGCAGTTTTGCAGCCAGATAGAGGAGTCAGAAGATGTAAGAGACAGACACCAAGGTCAGTGAAGAAGAAGGAGCAGGTCCTCTAGGCCCCAGAGTAGAGGTTGCTCTGCAGCCTGTGGAGGGCTCCACAAGCAGATATGGTGGCAGGACTTTTGACCCTGTGGGGAACTCATGCTGGAGAAGTCTGGTCCTGAAGGTCTGCACCACATGGAAGTGTCCCATGCTGGAGCAGTTCATGAAGAACTGCAGCCCATAGGAAGGACTCACATTGAAGAAGTTGCTGGAGGACTGTGTCCTGTGGGAAGGACCCTAGGAACAGGGAAAGAGTGTGAGGAGTCCTCCCCATAATGAGGAAGGAGTGGCACAGACAACATGTGATGAACTGACCACAACCCCACTCCCAATTGTTTTTAATATCCCCTGTCCAGTTGAGGAGGTGAGTGATAAAGCAAGTTTGGGTTGGCACATGGCCTCCAGCCAGGGTCAAACAACCCCACTACTGTTGGTTTCACTTGCAACCCCTCCATGTTTTCCTGCCTTTTGCTACTAAGATCCATTCTGGCTGTACACTGGAAATTATAAACAAAATTAATTCGAATGTTCAAAGTAATTTTAGTCATCTCTTTTTTAAGATATTGAAATTACAGTAAATTCTGATTCTTGCAAAGATTAATTATGTGTATTGTTGATTAGGAAGAAAAAATCCGGAAAGCATAAGACATTCATAATTGTGAAACTATTTAAATTACTGGCTTTTGTGCCAGTAAAAAAAAAAAAAAAGTCTTTTTTTTTTTTTTTAAATCCATTTCTTACACCCTAACTTTTCTCTCTATGTGGAGAAAAAGATTGTTCAAATGAAAGACAAGCCTACGGACAAATAAAAATGTCAGTTTATTCCAGAATCAGTGATTAATGAAATCCAATCCAGTTCAGAGACCTTGTTGGATGATCAACTGCCTCAGAAGCTCAGTAAGGACATGATCTATACTGTTAAGTTAGTCAGTACACATGTCTCTGGTCCTTTGCTTCTGGAAGACTTCCAGGTACAGAGTAGCAAACAAAGCAATAGTCAGCAGATTGAACAATTGAACAGTAAGTTCAGGCTGAGAAAACAAGCCCTCTTCTAAATGCTTTCCTAAATGCAATCTGACTGGGGGAGGGTTCGATGTGATTAGCTTGAAAATAAATATTTTTTTCAAAAAGGACTTTAAGCAGTTTTTGAGAATTCTACCAACTCCAAACTAACTTGGATAAAAATATTTGGGGGCTATCAGGTATGTGGCTTTCTGTACAAGGTATTTTCTATATTTTAAGACTTTATTTTCTTACAGTGACAATACAAATATTGGGAAACTTAGGAAAGTGCAGCAAGTGTTCATAAATGCCTAAATTGCAACATAAATTAATCTTTATCAGATAGTAACTATTACAGACACATTTTTTGCTTGTAAAATATAACACAAAAAAATTGGTAAAGACTAAGAAATGACACAAGAAAAATCTTCAGAAATTCCAAAATACATTTTTATAATTGTGACATAGAAATAAACTCCATTATTACTCTATCTGCATACCTCAGATTATAAAATGTATTGGGCAGTGTTATACACATGGGAGACATACAGTTTAAACATTAAAAATGGGATAATCATTTAATATTCAGTTAAAAAATCCTGAAGATTAATTTCTTGAACATAGCTTGCATTAAAATATTATTAGAACTTACAATTCCTAAAAATTCAATTAACTTGTAAAATATGGAATGGTATATTCCATATTTGGAGTTGTATTTCTGTTGAGCTAATGTAATAGATTAGAACAAGAAATTATATAAAGAATTAAGGAGAGAATTTTTGGGGCAGGATATTCATATCACAATATGAATCTCATTCCAAAATCCTGTTCTGTCTGACTTGTGGTTATGGAGTCATGGTGGTTTGCTTTTTTTTTTTTTTGGGGGGGGGAGGGGAAAATAAAAAAAGAAAAGTCTTATAAGTCATATAAAAATAAAACCCTGTAACTTTAACAGCAGATTTTTGGGACAAAAATTCTGAAGACATATATCAAAACTATGATATAATATGTTTCTTTGCAATAATAATATAGTAGGAAAGGAAGTACTACTGGCAAAGACCTAAGGGTGCACACACATTCCTCTTTCCCTCTTCTTATCCTGAAGAAGATAAAGAAGTAGTGAGTACATTGAAATAATAAAAGTTTAAATTCCCCCTAGCCCTTCACATAGTGTCAGTTAGCCTGACTCTACAGCTTTTATTTCCTTTTTCAGTAGGTTATCGGGAAACTGGGCAGTCCAGGCTGGCAGTAAAGGTGTAACGGGTAAATTAGCATATTCTGATGGAAAACTGTTCAGTTGGAAATTACTTTTGACCAGCTTTTCAGTAAGACTGCCTTAATTCCATACCTGCTCACTGTATAGTAAAATTGATTTTACCCATTCAGTAACCTACCTGCAGTCAAAAGGCAATTAGAGTGTACCATATTCTTCATTCCTTTTCAAATTGTGAATCTTACTATGGATCACTGAAGATACTGGCTAAGTGAGGGACAAACTATTATGAAGTGGTTTTCAGAAAGTAAGACTCTCATGGACTGAAACTAAAAATCCATTTTGGTACAAAAATTGAAAAGGGAATAACTTTTTTTAAAATCTTCTACAGAAAAGTGTATTTACCTTTCAGTGATGACTGACACCCTCAAGTGGAACCCATGTTAGATTTTTGTCTTAAATATCTATGTTTTGAAATATGTGACAAGTTCAGTGTTCCAGCTGAAGTAACATTTTCTAACTTTTGCATTGGAGAAAATAGCAATCTGAACAATTAAGTTTAAATTCAGCATTGAATGTTCTGGGCTACTTGTACTTAACTCGATTATTATGATTGTTAATGAGTCTGTCATGCTTAGTGTGATCCAGCTCATGAATTCTGAATGTGTAGAGTTGATCACACTAGGTAATGCATTCATCTTCCATATGTAACACCAAGAAAACTTTTCAAATATTCAAAGCAGAGATCTTCAGTCAGTTTTAGAGACCTCTGAGCCTCCAAGTAAAGGAAATCAGTAAGAAGCCCTCAGAGAATTCCCTTTTTAAAATGAAATTTTCTGCTAGCACGTGTGTGTAAGATTGATAATCCATCCTTCTGAGTTCCTAAAAAAAGTGAGGTTTTACTGAGAAATGAAGAGTACTTTGTGCTTTTGTGTAAGTCTTTCTTTTGTAAAAGTCTTATCATGCAGCTCAAAATCTTTTACCCATAACAGATGCATGCCAGGATTTTGATGGGACTTATAGACTTTTATATTAGGAAGGGAAAGCATAACTTTTCATCATGTCTTGTTTCAAAGATGGGAGTCTTCCCAGAGAAATTAATTTTCTGTATGATTTCAATGTCTTATAATTTAGAAGTTACTAAACACAAATATCAGAAATAACTGATTGCCCATTTTCTTTAATGCCACCTGCTGCCACATGTAAATGGAAAATGACAGTTATAAAAATTATTTTTCAGTGCTGAATGAAGCATGGAGGTGACATTTTAAAGATGGATCTTTGAGCTGTAATCTTATTGTGAAAGCTATTATGAAGCATTTAGTCCCTCAACAAAATGTTTAAACTCAAATTAAGGTGCTGAAAGATTGGTTGGCCAGAGGTATGAGATCTGCTAGGCAAATGAGACAATGGGTATATCCCTTCTGCTGCCTCAAAAAAGATTGGAACAATAAGGCTCTGCCTTGTTTGGTTTAAGGCTTTAGTGTTACACCACCTATTGAAATCCTCGCCCATTTAGAATACTTGGAGATGAAGCACTGAATGCTAAAATTACGTTCAGATAAAGAAGCAGGCTGAGTACACAGCTTTACTAGAAAGGATTTTGTGGAGAGGAGTGTGTTTCTAAAACTTCCCAGACCTTTTAGGATAATCCTCACTGGGAATCAGCGTCTCACTCAGTCACTGTCCAGACTGTTATGCGTATCTCTGTTGAAAGGGCCTTTGCAACAGCATCTTAAACTGGATTAGGTAAGACTGTAAAAAGCACTATTGTTTTCAATTGCAGCTGCTCCACAGTCCTAAATGACAACTCTATTAATGCAAAATATACCACTAGTGATTTCCTTAAGCTGCCTAGAAAACATTCCCTAGCCAGCCTTTCTATGTAAAAAAGACTATCCTATATACATTTCTTCATGTGCACAAAAAATTTCTCCTATTTACCAGTATGCATATTGCTTAGCTGATTCTGCTGCAAGGACCACCTCAGGGAGTCTCTGAGATTGTTAGGTACTCCAACCAGGATGTTAAAACATAAAACTACATGCAGTCCTTGCCAATTGTCTAGGGAGCAGGAGCTCCCTGAGGAAATTCAAGGGACAGTGGAAATTTTCACCTGGAGAGTTTCTGTAACAGTTAAACAAATGCTTTGTTGTGAAAGCACTCGGGGTAAGTCAATCACCTTGACCAAAATTGATCTGTTGTCTGCTATCAGTCCATTGTCTCATCCTTGCAGAAACTAGCAAGGAAGTTCCTGGGTTAGCTGAGGAATTAAGGATTTAAGTCCATTAAGGGTGGACAACCCTAATATCCAGCTACACTTTATTAACTATTGGAAGTATATGTCTGCTAAATAAGTTGAAATCCATAGTTCTTGCCACAGCACTCACCTGCAGATTCAACCAAACTAGAACCCACCACTACCAGGTGCAGTTGTCCTCACTGTGAGAGGGATGATCCTGATTGTTAGCTCTTGCTCTCTGATCTGGTAGAAGCTTGTGTGCTTCACTGGATCTTGTATACACAGCTGGCTTGCTTTCTCCAGCAGTTTCTGGTTTTTTATTTCTTCACAGCACCTAGGAATGAGCCTTAAATTCTAAAACACATGATGAAGGGTTTAATTGTTGTGGTATATTTGCGTAATGCTGCACTGGGTAATACAGTGAGGTCAAAAGGGTGCTGTGCCATGCCAAATTTAAGGCTTTAAGCAGTGCAGGTACCTCATCCTCTTAAACACTTTCACTATTGCCACAACATTGTATGACTCCACACTGTTTAATCTTCACTCTAGCTGATTGATTTCCTGCTGACATGAATGGCTAGCTTAGGCTTGTGACAAGCAACTGTGTTCATCATAGTGGTGACAGAAATTGGTATTTCTATCCAGAAATGCTTATAAAGGAAGAAAGGTTATATTGTTTTACTATGATTCTAATTTTCATCAGAACATCACTGGTTGTCAGCAGCAAGGTGAACTAACTGAAGGAAAATATTCAAAACCAGCTAAAATGAGGTGCTTGGAACTCCAGATCCTTTTTCATTCATACTTTTTCTTAAAGTAATCATATTACAAATTATCACATAATTACATATTTATTTAGTTATTCAGCTGTTGGGAAACAGAAATTAACCAATAATTTAAAATCATCTATCTTCCCCCTTTCCCAGGCTCACTTCATTTCAGACACCTCCCCACCTTGGTATTGTCATGGGTTACCCTCGGTCCTTTTAACGAACAATGAGTGCCACAGTGCTCCTTCTTTCTCACTTTTTCCGCTATGCCTTTACATGTGTCCTACACGAGCTGCGGTCCCTCCAGTAGAGTTCCTGTTCTGTCACGGAGCATCACTTCATATTCCCTTTGCTGTTCTCTCCTCTCTCCACTACCTCATTCTCTCCATGTTCCCTCCACCCTATTTTTTTTTCCTTCCCTTTCACAGAAGCACCACAAACTTTGTGGATTGGCTCAGCTGTGTCTTGCAGTGGGTTTGCTGTCGAGTCAGCTGGAACTGGCTGTGTCAACTACGGAGCAATCCCTGAGCTCTTCTCCACTGCTGAGGCCTCTGCTACCAAAGACTTGCCATTTACTCTCAATGCAACAGCAAATTCTGGAAGGAAACATCTTTCAAAGCAAGCAGGAAATAAAGGACAAAACATGAACAAATCACATGTAAACCACACAACAGAAATTATTTTTTCTTCTTTATTTCTTATTTTTTCTTCACCTCTTCAAACAGACCTACTTTCTAATAAAGATCTAATTTCTGATCAAATGTAATTTCTGATTTTATACTTTAATATATTCACTCTGATAATCTAGGGCTCTAACAATTTGGGGGTATACTTTTGATCTAAACAATGTTTATAAAAAGTTGTATCAGGAGAATAATATCAACCAATAAAGTCATTACCAGTAATGTAAGCACTTCCCAAAATTGCAGTCCCCACAAGGGAGTTATATTCTTTTGTGGGGTTGTTTGGTTTTTAATGGAAAATGAGATCAAAACCGTATAGTTTTGTTACATTTGTGGAGATAGGAAAAATATTTTTTCTACAGCAGAGTGCAGGTGGGGAGGGACCAGAGAGAGAAGTATGCTTTCCAAAGAAGAAAACTTTTGGTTTCAAGCCTGTCATAGTTGTTGCAGATTAGTTTGTCAGTGAAACCACAGAATGCAAGTTCTTTAGATTCTGATGTCAGCAAGTGGGAGAGTTTTCTCTGAACACTTTTCTTCTGATGAGGTTTAATAAAAGCAAGTGTAAAGTCTTGCACCTGGGGAGGAATAACCGTCTGTATCAGTACAGGCTGGGGGATGACCTGCTGGAGAAGAGCTCTGTGGAGAAGGACCTGGGGGTCCTGGTAGATGACAGGTTGGCTATGAGCCAGCAGTGTGCCCTGGTGGCGAAGAAGGCCAATGGGATCCTGGGATGCATCAGGAAGAGTGTGGCCAGCAGGTCGAAGGAGGTGATCCTCCCCCTCTACACTGCCCTGGTCAGGCCCCACCTGGAGTATTGTGTCCAGTTCTGGGCTCCCTGCTATAAAAAGGACAGGGATCTCCTGGAGAGAGTCCAGAGAAGGGCTACGAAGATGATGAAGGGCCTGGAACATCTCCCGTATGAGGAAAGGCTGAGTGAGCTGGGGGTGTTCAGCCTGGAGAAAAGAAGACTGAGGGGGGACCTAATTAATGTTTATAAATATCTTAAATATGGGATGCAGGGGGAATTGGCCAACCCCTTTTCAGTGGTCTGTGGAGACAGGACAAGGTGCAATGGCTGTAAATTGGAGCACAGGAAGTTCCACACCAACATGTGGAAGAATTTTTACACAGTGAGGGTGACAGAGCCCTGGGACAGGCTGCCCAGGGAGGTGGTGGAGTCTCCTTCTCTGGAGATATTCAAGACCCGCCTGGACGCCTATCTGTGCAATATGAGCTAGGGAGCTGCTTTGGCAGGGGGGTTGGACCCGATGATCTCTCGAGGTCCCTTCCAACCCCTACAATTCTGTGATTCTTTATCTTTTAGCACACATATTGGCAAAATAGTCAAAAGATCCAAAGGAGAGAAATGTAGTGACTTTTGTTTCACTGGCTGCCAAAATTTGGGGCTAGTGACTGATTTCTGTTAATGCAACATCAGCAGTGGTTAAAAAGCTACTTATTATTTAAGCTACTTACTTAACATGCCTCACATAGAAAATGCTCATTGTTTAATGTTGCCTATTGCTGTTTGTCTTCAGTATGATTCTAGTAGAAGAGCTTGCAGCCTATACATGCAGGTGAAACAATTTCTTGTATGCTTTTCTGATTTTCAAGTCCTAGTTCATATACAGGCTATGAAAATATTGAAACTGGAATATTGGAAAAACTTGAAATTGGAAATACTACTTCTGTTATAGATTTCTAGATTTCTACATCAGCATTTCTATTTATGTTAGCGCTCAAAAAAACCAAATTCAATATAACAGAGATCACTGTAATAAAACCTGGAAAGACCAATTGTGAAATGTGGGTAGCTAGGCTTTCCTTATTATCCTTATAAAGAATAGAGTCTGTTCTAAAGAACAGACTCTATTTACATGTCTACAGTATACATGTGGTTGGATAACAAATTTAGGGGTGAAATTGATATGCCTGGTTACATTAGACTGGCAAGTACATAACCAGAAAAATATACTGGGGGAGTTTCTGTACTTGAGAAAAAAAAAAAAAGCATATCTTAATATGAAATGGTGGTGGATGTGAGAACTGTAATAGTTTTATTGAATACTTTAATGAGTTAGAAAGATTAAAATAACCAAGTTTTCATTTGTAGTTATGTCACTCTGAAATCAGGAGAAAAAAAGAAAGAAAAATATATTTGCTCATTCTGTGAAATAGGTTTCATTCTGCAAGACAGAACAAATATAGCCAAAATGTCATAGCAAAGAGTGAAATTAATAATAGTATTATGTAATTAGGTAGCAATTTATTTTTAATAACAAGCATGTCAGGTTCTCTTGATTTGAAAAAAGGTGGTATTTCTCTTGTGATAGCTGTGTAAACTTCAGGCTGATTCCCAACAAGAGTCTTTTTCTGCCCTTTAGATAATTATCCAGTCTGCAAAATCATTTTGTTTCTTTAGTTGATGATCAAAATAGAGAAGTCACAGTTGGTTTGTAAACTACTTTATTGTCTCTGCAGTATATGGGATGGTAATAACCGCTGTTGGAGAATGTATATATGTGATCTTGAGCTTGGTTTTGAACATGCTGAAGAGGAAAGTTCTGTTTTCAGAATTTCTTTTTGTTATAATATAGAATTAAAGTCCTATAGTTGAGATTTATGTTTTTCATATATCCAGATAGAACAATAAAATAAATTCTGAGTCAAATTTAAGGTCTTGTATGCCATAAGTTGTTGAATAGTCTAATGATCCTTGCTATTCATTCAACTTGTTTTAGGCACCTGAGATGTATTTAGGTGTACTCTTAACATAACCTCTTGGGGCTTTTCTGAGTATTTAACAGAATATGAGCACATTTGCATATCTAAATCATAACAAGATAAAGCAGAAGGTAGATATTGAGCAGCATGTTGGCTGAGTAGCTGAAACAAGTATATTGCACAGGGGTAATATCATGTTTGACAGAAAGCACTGTGACCATTATCCCTTTCACTGGAGAAAAAGCTGTCATTAAATACTAGCACTCACTGGTTAATGGCCTGTTTGCTTTAGTATTATGAATAAGAAGATGACCTGAATTCCAGTCCCTGGTATAATTCTGAACTCAACTTCTAGAATTGCATAAAAAATCACAGGACAGTTTACTGGAACAGCAAAAGGGGGAGAAATAACAATAAGAGGACTTTATAGCAAATATACAAGTATATACTAGTGAAACACAAATGCAATTTCTTACCAAACTGCACAGCTCAGACCGTACAGCTCAGACCCATCCTGAAACTGGACTGTCCCCAAGCCATGCATCCTAGATCCGTGGGCTCCTGGCCCATCAGCCCCCCTTTATGTTAAACGTGACACGTTCGTATAGAATATTCCCTCAGCTAGTTTGTGTCACCTGTCCCAGCTATGTCCCCTCCCAGCTTCCTGGGTGCTCCCCACCTTCTCCTTAGCAGGGCAGCATGGAAAGCTGAAAAACCCTTGACTGCTTGACAACAGCTAAAATCATCAGTGGGTTATCAGCACCACTCTCATCTTAAATCCCAAACATGGCACTACACCAGCTACTAGAAAGAAAATTAACTCTATCCTAGCCCAACTTAGGACAGCAACCCACCTACTCTTACTACCTCAATGGGTATTACAGATATCTTTAAAAGATAACTGAATCATTGATCTCTTCCCATTATCTGCAAAGTTGTTTGTGGTTATTGTAAGCATAACAAGTACAGCGACCTCAGTCTTTGGGAAATCAAGTTGACAGAGTATGGGTAATATTTATGCCTAATATTAACACAATGGAAGGGATAAATGGGAAAGATATGACCTGAAAGTGTCAGTAGCTGATCCAGTGCTCCATATTACGCAGAAATAAAAGGAAATCATAAAATTGGAAAACCCTAAAACTGATACGGGGGGAGATTTTTTTTTTCATATTTAATGATCTGAATTGATATGTTACTGATTTTTTTAGAGAACAGGTTCTTTCAATCTCACAGTTCTCTTATATATTACCCATCACTCTTCTACCCATGCTCAATCTGAGTTTTAAAAGATCACATCAAGTATCACTACAACGTAACCAAGTGTAGGTTGTACCAGCAATCACTGTTGAAACGAAGTTAGTAATTAGTATCTAATATTTATACAGAAAGACGTATAGGTACTAACCTACTGCATTAAGAGACAAAAGAAAAAACATACTGAATTCATACCAACCACAATAAAAGTCTAGAATTGTCAAATTTAAATGGCAGCTGTTTATGTACCAGGCTGATGACTGGACTTAAAAGACAGATTATGCCTTTTCACATATACCTGTCTATTTCTGTTATCTAATTAACCTTGCCAAAATTGCTAAAAAAGACCCAAAACAAAACACCCACACCCCCCCCCCAAAAAAAAAACCCAAACCCAAAACAAAACCAAAAATCCCACTAAAAGGATATCGCCTGGAGCTAATTATGTCAAGTTTTCTTCTGCCTGATCTCATATCACCTCCTCAATTTTGATGTTTTCCCACTGGTTAGCTGGATCTTGGATGTGTCATCATGACTGATCAGCACCATACTAGGGCTGACCCTGATCATTGCCTACACATTGGATTCTGTCTCTAACTTTCTAAGCCAATACCATAGCTCCTTGCTAGTGAGATCATTGTTCATGCTTGCTTTGTTGTCACCCTAAGCTTAATTAAAGCAGCTCCCAAGGAAACGAGAGGATGCATTAATTCCTAGATTTGTTCAGGACACCTCCTACCAGTGAAGGAACATATTGTGATTCTGCTTGGATTCAGCCAGATGAACTCCTAGAAGGTAGGAAGTGCTCAGGGTGCTGGTATATTGATGTTATGGCTTCTTACATTTGATTCTGGCCATATCTTCATACACTGTGTCATTTCCAGGCCTATAAAAGTAAGTGAAAATAGAGAAATATTTTTTTTTTTAAATATTTTATTTTCCAGGGTGAGGTTTTAAGTGATAATGTAGGACATTTTCCCTTAATCTGTTCATAAAAATAGCTGTCTTAGCTCATTTCATAGAATATGTTGGATAGAATGGAACCAACGCCCTGCCATGGACAGGGACACCCTCCACTAGCCCAGGGTGCCCAAAGTCCCATCCAACCTGGCCTTGAACACTGCCTGGCAGGGGGTAGCCACAGCTTTTCTGGGCAGCTTGTGCCAGGGCCTCACCACCCTCGCAAGGAAGGATTTCTTCCTAATGTCTAATCTAAATCAGTTTAAAACCATCACCCCCTGTCCTATCACTACACTCCCTGAGAAACAGTCTGGCTTCATCTTTCCCGTCAGCCCCTTCAGGTACTGGAAGGCTGCAATAAGGTCTCCCTGGAGCCTACTCTTCTCCAGGCTGAACAAGCCCAACTCTCTCAGCCTGTCTTCGTAGCAGAGGTCCTTCAGCGCTCTGATCATGTTGTGGCCCTCCTCTGGACTCTCTCTAACAGCTCCATGTCTCTCTGATATTTGGGGCCCCAAAGCTGCACACAGTACTCCAGATGGGGTCTCATGAGAGTGGAGAGTGATTTTTTTCTGCCTGAAAATCTGTCACTTTTATAACCTGTGCTCATTTTGTTATGATGTTCATCTGTACATAGCAGTATTTGGGCATGCTAACAGGTAGCCCTGAAGCATAAATATCCTACTGATTTCTGCAAATAAAAACAGAAGTTCTACTGAAAGTACTTTGATAATTTGGCTTCAAGCCTAAATAATTAATAAACAACGTTGATTTGCTTCGCTCAGAAAGGCCAAGTTCTGTGGAGTATTCTGGGCCCAGCAAAGGCTAGGAAAAATTAATTGCTTGCTAGTTGTTATAACATTGAGCAACTAATGTGGTTTGGGGTTTCATATCCTATTACTTCTGGTGATGTTATTGTGACAATCCCATTTAATTTTATTGTAGAAATACAATAAGGAATGAGGAAGTTAAAGCACTTAGAAAAGCAATACAGCACATTCCAAAAGTCACAGTTCTTCTCTTTTCCTTCAGCTATATATTATCTTTTTGATGGCAAGAGCTGTTGCCTACTTTTTCTCACACAGGGAGAAACAGATTCTATTTTAAACAGCAGATAACTGTTAACAGCAAATTTGTGCAATCAAAGGAGGAAGAATAACAAAGATTTGCAAGCTTTCTATTGCTGGTGTTGGATGACCTCATTGTTGCAGAAGCATTGAGCAGCCTCATTTCCTCAGATATAAAATGTCTTGTGGTGTTTTCATCAGAAGTAAAATGTCTTGTGGCAGTAAGGTGGGTCAGATGCTTGTCTAAATGGTCATTTACTATTTTCAACTACTGAGAGATTTTCTTAATTAGGTCACTCAAACTTACCTGACAGAAAATCATAGAATCATAGATTCATAGGGGTTGGAAGGGACCTCGAGAGATCATCGGGTCCAAACCCCCGCCAAAGCAGGCTCCCTAGCTCATATTGCACAGATAGATATCCAGACAGCTCTTGAATATTCATCTCCAGAGATGGAGACTCCACCACCTCCCTGGGCAGCCTATTCCAGTGCTCTGTCACCCTCACTGTGTAAAAGTTCTTCCACATGTTTGTGCGGAACTTCCTGTGCTCCAACTTGCAGACATTGTCCCTTGTCCTATCTCCACAGACCACTGAAAAGGGGCTGGCCATTTCCCCATGTGTCCCATACTTAAGATATTTATAAACACTAAGGTCCCCCTTCAGTCTTCTTTTCTCCAGCCTGAACAGTCCCAGCTCACTCAGCCTTTCCTCATAGGGGAGATGCTCCTGGCCCTTAATCATCTTCATAGCCCTCCTCTGAGGGGAAAAAAAAAAAAAAGGCCAAAAAAAAAGGCATATAGAAATATGATTTCTACATCAGCATTTGTCCACACCTGACTCAAAGTAAGCAGGACTGTAGAATGATGATGACCCATACTTGCATTGTGAAAGACAGGAGTAACGTGAATGACAAAGGAATGTCGTGGGATGGCAGAAGTGCTATTCATGATGTTTAAAATGTGGTTTCATTTTTGCTTTAGAACTAAAAATCCCAGCATTACCTAAATTTTAGGGTTTTTTTCTTTATTTTCCTTCCAGAACTTCATATTTGGCCCTGTAGCCAAACAAGAAGTTGTTTTGGGTTTTATGGGTTTTGTTCTTTTAATAGGATTTTTAAAAGACCTGAACTATTTTCAAGTTCAATTATCAGACCATTTTTATAAACTGATTAATATTATTCTTAAAAATAATTTTCATGTTATTGTTTTGTCCTGGGGCTCCTACTGAAAGGGTGCTATATTTGTTCAGAATTTTCCTCTAATTTCTAGTTCAAAAGTATTAATGACCCGTATTTTATCCTTTAAGCTCAGTTTCCTTCTTTCCTTCTCCTCTTCTTATTTAATAACCATACCCTTTGAATGTATAAGAAAAGAGTTTTTAACTTCTTTGTTAAGACATGTTTTTTTATTCCTCTGTCATGCCAACTTTTCTTGGTCCACAGCCACATACATGAAAAACTCTTTTCTTTTAATTTTTTTTTATTCATTGTATTTTACTTTTTGTATGGATAAGGTCTCACCAGGATCTTATTTTATGGTATTTTAAAGTAAAATTAACAATTTTTTATTATAATTCTTAATTTTATTAAACTTAACAATTTTCCAGCTGAAGCTGGAAATGCTACTCTATACATTCTGTATAACATTTAACTTTTTAATAACTGAAATATTTGAAAGTATATAAACTATAATAAGATGACGGAAAACCAGAATATTTTAATGCTACTCAGTTCCAATTAATAAGTTTGTAGCACAAGTTCTCATTACTCCTCAAGGGTATGATCTTGCCCTATATCATTTATCAGATTTTCTATTACTATGATCATCAAATTTCTGTGGGTCTTCATGCATACCTTAACATCCTTCTAAATGACTTCCATGCTTATATTATCAACAACTTTTTGAGCCTCTGCAGGCTAATTTAAATTCCTGTTACCTTTAGGAACTCAAAGTTTGATTTTTTTATTGATTGTGTGTCCTGGTTTCAGCTATGATGGAGTTAAACTTTTTTTTAGCAGTGGATGGAATGCCATGTTTGGGTGTTAGCATGAGAATAGTGCTGATAGCACCCTGATGTTTTCCGATTTGTTGCCGGGCAATCAAGGACCTTTCTCAGCTCTGCATACTTCCTTACTAGTGAGAAAGGAGGGGACGCAGCCAGGACAGGTGACCCGAATTGGCCAAAGAGGATATTCCATGCCAGTTACGTCATGTTCGGTATAAGGGGGGACTGGGGGGAAGAGGGGGAGACAACGCCGGGACGTGCAGTTTCTGGGGCGGTCGGGTTGTCCGGGACGGGCTCTAAGCTGTGCGGCCTGAGTTGTGTGGTTTGGTGAGAAACTGCATTGTGTATCACCAGTTTCATCTATTTTGTGCTTTAAACTTCTGTTATTGTTATATCTAGTTTTCTGTTATTGTTTAGTAAACTATCCTTATCCCAACCTGCGTGGTTCTGGTTTCTAGGTTGTGGTTTATTTTCCTCCTTTCTTCCTTCCCTTTTCCCCTTCCCCCAACTTTCCTTCCCCCTTCCTTTTAAAAGTACAAGCGACTGTGTGGGGTGCGGCCCCCGGCTGGGGCAAAACCACGACAGTTATTTTGGCGCCCAACGTGGGGCACGAACGGTTGGGATAACGGTAGATCTGACCCTAACTATCGCAATTAAGATAAGCACTGTTGTTTAAGCAATCTCTGGTCACGATGTTGTGGTATTTATTTACAAGGCTGTGGCAGCAAAACCACCGCATGCTGTATACAATCCTGGCAGGATTCTTTACTCTCTCAGGTCTGTGGCTTCCGTATTTGTTCCCATACTTCATTATAGTGTATTTTATGATATCGGTCTATGATACAATAATATCGATGATCATGAGCTTAAGCTGGTACCTGTATGAGGTTTTGCTGTCCTGTCCATTCTTTGGACAGGGAGGGGTTAATAACAGCAGCCGGTATGGTGGGGGCACTGCTTTCTTTTCCTTTGGGCTAAATACAACAGCTCTTAGGGCAGTTTTTGAAAATCTTCAATATCTCTGGGATATTCAAACTAGCATTTTGCTATTGGTAGGTTTGGTGCAGATGGTTCAGTTTTTGTTATATATCAAGCATAGGTTTATGAATACCACTGAAGAGCTTTCTCCGAGACAGAATAATCACGAGTGGCAGGGCATGTGGCAAAGTATGGGCGAGTACCTAGGTATTTTCTCACGCCCGATGGTTTGGAATTTCACTCCTGAACAGCTACAAGACCCCGATCAAGTGACTGCATACCTAAGGAAAAATTGCTGTAGGTTTCCCAGAGATGGACACCTTACTGCACTGTGCTGGGCTCTGGCCACTATTTATCAAACACTGCTTGATAGCAGGCAGCACTGTCAGCACTGTCAGCACTGTCAGGGAGAAGGGAAAGGAAACAGACTGGCAGATACTATAGCTGCTGCAACCACTGGGGCTGACACTGCAGCTACTGCAACCCCTGTGACCGACACTGCAGCTACTGTAATCTCTACAGCAGACACTGCAGATGATCTGAAAAACCAATCCACACCAGTGTCTGTTGCTCCCGTACAAAAGAGGAAAGGCACAAAGAAATCAGTTCGTATAGTGACGGATAAGGATGATGATCAACCGGGATCATCTCGAGGATATCAGGATGAGGCAGAACCAGAGATTGTTACCCGATCCCTGACTCTGAGTGAGCTGCGTGAGGTTCGAAAAGATTTCCCTCGCCACCCAAGTGAGCACATTATCACTTGGTTGCTCCGATGTTGGGATCACGGGGCCAGTAGTTTGGAATTAGAAGGCAGAGAGGCCAAGCAGTTGGGATCCCTAGCTAGAGAAGGAGGAATTGACAAAGCAATTGGGAGGAGGCCGGAAATCCTCAGCCTCTGGAGGCGACTACTGTCAAGTGTGAAGGAAAGATATCCCATAAAGGAATATATTACATGCCAGACACCCAAGTGTAACAGCATAGAGACATCTGTCCAGCACCTGAGAGAATTAGCTGTACGGGAGATAATTTATTATGATCTGGACAATTCACGGCTTCCCTCTGATCCCGATGAAGTCCTATGCACTCCAGATATGTGGCGTAAGGTTGTACGAAGTGCATCAGCAGGGTATACCAATTCACTGGCAGCAATTGACTGGAATGATACGAATCCGCCAACCGTAAATGAGGTGGCCTGCCGACTCCGGAAATACCAAGACAATGTTTCCCTCTCCGTCATTGCAGCAGTAGAGAAACTGGTTCAACGACTTGACAACAATGTGTCCAACTCCCAACCCGTATGGAGCAATGTTGCAGCTACTGGGAGAAAGCGTCCATCGTTCCAAGAGGGAGAATACACACCACGACGTACATTGTGGTTTTACCTGCTTGATCATGGAGAGGACATGAGGAAATGGGATATGCAGCCCACCTCAGCCCTTCGAGCACGAGTAAATGAGCTGCGGGGTAAAACATTCGCACAACGAGATTCTGCCAGGAAGAAGGCTGCACCAGTTTCTACTGGGCAGTTCCCTAGACCAACTGGAAGGCCTACCTATATGTCTGATGTGCCTGATCCTTTTGAAGGGACCTCTAAGTCCTTTATGCAACCAGTGGAAAACAAATATGATCAGCAGCAATAGAGGGGCCCTGCCTCCAGCCAGGTGGAGGAGAGGGACAATCGGGTTTATTGGACTGTGTGGATCCGATGGCCTGGCACGTCAGACCCACAAGAGTACAAAGCTCTGGTGGATACTGGTGCCCAGTGTACTCTAATGCCATCGAATTATGAAGGGGTAGAACCTGTTTGTATTTCTGGAGTGACAGGGGGATCCCAACAACTAACTGTGCTAGAGGCTGAGGTGAGCCTAACTGGGAAGGACTGGGAAAAACACCCCATTGTGACTGGTCCAGAAGCTCCGTGCATTTTAGGTATAGATTATCTACGTAGAGGGTATTTTAAAGACCCAAAAGGGTACCGATGGGCTTTTGGAATAGCTGCTTTGGAAACAGAAGAAATTGAACAATTGTGTGCCTTGCCTGGACTCTCGGAGGATTCTGCTGTTGTGGGGTTGTTGAAGGGTGAAGAACAGCAAGTGCCAGTTGCTACGACGACGGTGCACAGACGACAATACCGTACTAACCGAGATTCCCTGATTCCCATCCATAAGCTGATTCGTCAACTGGAGGATCAGGGAGTGATCAGCCGAACCCACTCACCCTTTAATAGTCCCATATGGCCAGTGAGGAAGTCCAATGGAGAGTGGAGGCTGACAGTAGATTATCGTGGCCTAAATGAAGTCACTCCAGGTATGAGTGCTGCTGTGCCAGACATGTTAGAGCTCCAGTATGAATTGGAATCGAAGGCAGCCAAGTGGTACGCCACAATCGACATTGCGAATGCTTTCTTCTCGATCCCACTGGCGCCAGAGTGCAGGCCACAGTTTGCTTTCACTTGGAGAGGCATCCAATACACGTGGAATCGTCTGCCCCAGGGGTGGAAACATAGCCCCACCATCTGCCATGGACTAATCCAGAATACACTGGAAAAGGGTGAAGCACCAGAGCACCTGCAGTATATTGATGACATCATTGTATGGGGCAACACAGCAGAGGAAGTTTTTGAAAAAGGAAACAGGGTAATTAAAATCATTTTAGAAGCCGGTTTTGCTATAAAACGAAGTAAAGTCAAGGGGCCTACGCAAGAAATCCAGTTTTTAGGAATAAAATGGCAGGATGGGTGTCGTCAGATCCCAATGGACATTATTAATAAAATAGCAGCTATGTCTCCACCAAGCAACAAAAAGGAAACACAAGCTTTCTTAGGTGTTATAGGTTTTTGGCGACTGCATGTCCCAAACTACAGTCTCATTGTGAGCCCACTTTACCATGTAACTCGAAAGAAGAATGATTTCCAATGGGGCCCTGAGCAACAGCAAGCCTTTGAGCAGATCAAACGCGAGATAGTCCATGCAGTGGCCCTTGGGCCTGTCCGGACAGGGACAGATATTAAAAATGTGCTCTACACTGCAGCTGGGGAGAACGGCCCGACCTGGAGTCTCTGGCAGAAAGCACAAGGGGAGACTCGAGGTCGACCGCTGGGGTTTTGGAGTCGGGCCTACAAAGGATCTGAGGCCAATTATACTCCAACAGAAAAGGAAATACTGGCCGCCTATGAAGGGGTTCGAGCTGCCTCAGAAGTGATTGGAACTGAAGCCCAGCTCCTCCTGGCACCCCGACTGCCGGTGCTGGGCTGGATGTTCAAAGGGAAGGTTCCTTCTACACACCATGCCACTGATGCTACGTGTAGCAAGTGGGTTGCACTAATTACTCAGCGGGCTCGAATAGGAAACCCCAATCGCCCAGGAATCGTGGAGGTGATCACAGACTGGCCAGAAGGCAAAGATTTTGGGATGTCACCAGAGGATGAGGAGGTAACACGCGCTGAAGAAGCCCCACCCTACAACGAACTGCCAGAGAATGAGAAGCGATATGCCCTGTTCACTGACGGGTCTTGTCGCATTGTGGGTAAGCATCGGAGATGGAAAGCTGCTGTATGGAATCCTATAAGAAGAGTAGCAGAAGCCACTGAAGGAAAAGGTGAATCAAGCCAGTTCGCTGAGGTGAAGGCCATCCAGTTAGCCCTGGACATTGCTGAGAGAGAAAAGTGGCCAAGGCTCTACCTTTATACTGATTCATGGATGGTGGCGAATGCCCTGTGGGGGTGGTTGCAGCAGTGGAAAAAGAACAACTGGCAGCGTAGAGGCAAACCTATATGGGCTGATGACTTATGGCAAGATATCTCTGCTCGGTTAGAGAAACTTGTTGTAAAGGTACGTCATGTCGACGCCCATGTACCTAAGAGTCGGGCCATGGAGGAACATGAAAACAACCATCAGGTAGATAAGGCTGCTAGGATTAAAGTGGCTCAGGTAGATCTAGACTGGCAATGTAAAGGTGAATTATTCATGGCTCGATGGGCTCATGATACCTCGGGTCATCAAGGGAGAGATGCAACATATAGATGGGCTCGGGATCGAGGGGTGGACTTGACCATGGACGCCATCGCACAAGTTGTCCATGAATGTGAGACATGTGCTGCAATCAAGTAAGCTAAGCGGTTAAAGCCCCTTTGGTATGGAGGACGGTGGATGAAATATAAATATGGGGAGGCTTGGCAGATTGATTACATCACCCTCCCACAAACCCGCCATGGCAAACGTTATGTGCTTACAATGGTGGAGGCAACTACCGGCTGGCTAGAAACATATCCCGTACCCCATGCCACTGCTCGAAATACAATTCTGGGCCTTGAAAGGCAAGTCCTCTGGCGACATGGTACTCCAGAAAGAATCGAGTCAGACAATGGGACTCATTTCCGAAACACTCTTATAGACACCTGGGCCAAAGAGCATGGCATTGAGTGGGTGTACCACATTCCTTATCATGCACCGGCCTCTGGGAAAATTGAACGATATAATGGACTTTTAAAAACTACACTGAAAGCAATGTGTGGTGGGACATTCAAGCATTGGGATACACATTTGGCCAAAGCCACGTGGTTAGTTAACTCTAGGGGATCTACCAATCGGGCTGGCCCTGCCCAGTCAAAATTTCCACGTACTGTAGAGGGAGACAGAGTGCCAGTAGTGCATATGAAGAGTGTATTGGGAAAGAGAGTTTGGGTCATTCCTGCTTCAGGCAAAGGTAAACCCATGTCTGGAATTGTTTTTGCTCAAGGACCTGGCTGTACTTGGTGGGTAATGCAGAGGGATGGAGAAGTTCGATGTGTACCTCAAGGGGATTTGATTTTGGGTGAGAATAGCCAATATAATTAATAAAGTAGAAATTATAATAATTGCCAAATAATCCATTATTGTATATTCATTATTGTTATGATTGCTGTATGTTGTACCATAGCATTATAGCCGGAGTCATACAAGTTAATGAAGAATGAGTGCCATGATGATGGAACTAAAGCCTGGCCTCTCAAGAACTTTTTGCTCCCGTTGAAAATAAACTCTGACCCACAGACTATGAGCATGGACCATGCCAGGTGTATCAGTCAAGAGCCTGAGATGCAGCGTGCAACGAGCCAATGGAACATACAACTATCCTGAGAAACTGTTACGACAAATGGAGCCTGGAAATCATGGACTAAATGAACTCAACAACTTCAGAGGGATGATTCACAGACTGAGGGAATAAGATCTGTATGCACATATGTGTGCATACATGTGTACATACATATATGGGTGTGTGAAACACGAAACTGGTTGTACCCAAAGAAAATTGTTGGATCTGGTCATGACGTAAATGGTATGGAATAAGGGGTGGATAATGTCCTGGTTTCAGCTATGATGGAGTTAAACTTTTTTTTAGCAGTGGATGGAATGCCATGTTTGGGTGTTAGCATGAGAATAGTGCTGATAGCACCCTGATGTTTTCCGATTTGTTGCCGGGCAATCAAGGACCTTTCTCAGCTCTGCATACTTCCTTACTAGTGAGAAAGGAGGGGACGCAGCCAGGACAGGTGATCCGAATTGGCCAAAGAGGATATTCCATGCCAGTTACGTCATGTTCGGTATAAGGGGGGACTGGGGGGAAGAGGGGGAGACAACGCCGGGACGTGCAGTTTCTGGGGCGGTCGGGTTGTCCAGGACGGGCTCTAAGCTGTGCGGCCTGAGTTGTGTGGTTTGGTGAGAAACTGCATTGTGTATCACCAGTTTCATCTATTTTGTGCTTTAAACTTCTGTTATTGTTATATCTAGTTTTCTGTTATTGTTTAGTAAACTATCCTTATCCCAACCTGCGTGGTTCTGGTTTCTAGGTTGTGGTTTATTTTCCTCCTTTCTTCCTTCCCTTTTCCCCTTCCCCCAACTTTCCTTCCCCCTTCCTTTTAAAAGTACAAGCGACTGTGTGGGGTGCGGCCCCCGGCTGGGGCAAAACCACGACATTGTGTTATAAACAAAAATAAAGAACCACATAGACAAAGAAGAAATTATTGGAAATGCCTGTTTTTTGACAATAAAGAAAATTATTCTAAAGTAAAGATGCATCAATTACCATTTTCAGCTTAACACTGAAGGACCTAGCTCTTCCATGTGCTAACTGGTACATGATCATTTTTTTTGTGCAGAAGTTCTTACTGTGAGATTAAACAACCCTTAAACCACAGCATTTCAGTGAAAAGTTTTCAAAAGTGCCCTGAACTGTTAAACTTATATAGCACAATGACAAGAGGAGAATTCTGAAATAATGACTGAGCTGTGAAGTAAAGAGAAGTCTACTAATCCAGACTGTGTTTGATCATAATTGAAAGCCAGGAGGTCAGAGATGAAATAGAGCCACTTCCATTGCACTTGACAGTTCCAGGGACTAGATACTGACAATTACTTTATTTATTTATTATATAAGTTCATTAATTATTGAGTCTTTCTCAGTGCAGTATCTTGAAGCAACTTTCATGTACAAAGATAAATATATTGATGGCCTCTTAAAAGAATTACTAATTTGGTAATTATAAAACTGACACATCTGTGGTGAGAGAATGAAACATTATTTTACTAAGTAACTCCTGATTTACATTAGTGATTCTTAACCGATAGGTGTTTGACATTAATTCTGTGTGATTTGTTTTTCTTAACAAGACACTTGATTATTAGATTATAAACGTGTATAAAAGGTGTTCCAATCAGTTAAATGAATTTAGGCTTGTTAATCTGAACATGTTAATACCGAATCACAGAACGTTAGGAGTTCGAAGGGACCTTAAAAGATCATCTAGTCCAACCCCCCTGCCACAGCAGCATCACCTAGACTAAATCGCACAGGAACACATCCAGGCGGGGTTTTAATGACTCCAGAGAAGGAGACTCTACAGCCTCTCTGGGCAGTCTGTGCCAGTTCTCTGTCACCCTCACAGTGAAAAAGTTTCTCCTTACATTCACATGAAACTTCCTATGCTCCAGCTTGCACCCATTGCCCTGTGTCCTATCGCTGGCCATCACTGAGAAGAGCCTGGCTCCATCCTCCTGACTCTCACCCTTTACATATTTATAAACATTAATAAGGCCACCCCTCAGTCTCCTCTTCTCCAAGCTAAAGAGAACCAGTTCCCTCAGCCTCTCCTCATAAGGAAGGCGTTCCACTCTTTTAATCATCTTAGTGGCCCTGTGCTGGACTCTTTCAAGAAGTTCTATGTCCTTCTTTATTACTTTTATTAAAATAGGTTAAAATTCATTTTTATTAGCAAATATGTAGCGAATAAGCTGTTTGAGTTTTTACTGCAAATAAATATTTGACAGAAGATAAAACCCCAATGTTTGACACATGCATTGTATTTACCATGTCATAAAAGTATACGTTAAAAAAATAATCCCATATGCACAGTATATGATTCATGCAGAAATATTCAGTAAGTTACAATTTCAGGTGGTGGTGTTTTAGGATCTAAATTCTTAAATATGAAAATTTCCTTTACTTTTGATTTATTTTAGGGATTTTTTTTCCTGTTGCTTTGACAGTAGATACTTACAATTTACGCAGTTGCATGTAGATGCTTGAGTAAGTATCTAGATGATTGCTGATCAGGAAGTGTTTACATTTTAATTGAAACTTGGACCTTCAGATGGTAGTATCGCCACTTAAATATCACACAGTGGAGCCTTTACTCTTTGGAATATGTTTTGAAAATTTCAGAATTTTAACTTCAGATCCTAATTTAGTCAGTTCTACTTTGTTCAACACTATACCTAGGGGATAATCTGAGAATTATCTGAAAGAAGTTTTAGTGTTTGTGTTTGTTCTGCCACTCTTAAAAGCTACACCAGATCCTCCTAATAATTCAGAAGGACATGAAATAAGACTTAATTATATGCATCTGTTAGATCTTTTTATAAATGGCCCAAAGCATGTGGAAAGCTTTAAAGCTTTTGACTATTAACTTGATATGCAAATACCTATCAGGATACAGATTATGAACTGGACACTATTAATGAATATTTCAAAAATAATCTACATAGCAAGAATTTTTTCCACTCCCTGCTCTTTATAGGGCATTAAAGGAAATGTCCTTTAGGCACATCATGTAGAGAGGACCTAGAAAAGAAAGACATGCATATAAAATATTACATAAATATTCAGAATGATGTGTAAATTCTCTGAAGTCTTCTGTCCAAAACTTCAGGAGTATTCACAGCTATTTAAGGTCAGAGAAGAGAATCCTAATACATTTGTGTGCATTTGTGTTCACATAGAATATAGTAGGTACTCAGAATAATCTAAACAAGAATTAACCTAGAAATGAGCAGTCTGGGAATAGAAAATGCGAATGCATACGTATATGGAATTTTCTTAGAATCATTTTATTATCAAGGACAGTAAAGAAGAGACACTGAATTAAATAAATAATAAAGCACAAAGAGAAAACACAAATTTTAATTTTTTCTAGGAGCTAGTCAATCATACAGAAATATGTGCATTGGAAGCAGTTAAAAACTTTATTTCCTAAGTATGAAGCAAATATGCGTTTTTAGGTGATTATAATCTGATGTATCTTTAATTTGGATCAGTTGAACTCAAATGGGCATGAATCACTTGTGTAGACTGCAATTAAATCAGAGTATTGATTTAACAGAAATCCTCTTATTTGTGTACATAATGCCATCATTCTGCTTGGAGAAGATACCTCATGAATGACCTTCACTGAATTGCTTCATAGAATTTTTCAGAACTTTAAACTGTTGTATTGCCTTTCAACTGTATTTTAATGATATGATTAGTCATGTGTTATTTTAATTCAATTTCGTATCAATGAGTACTACATATTAATATGTCTACAAATACATTCAATGTTTTCATGTTCTTAATAGATGGCAAAATGAGTTAAATCATTTAGTGCTTTAAAAAAAAAATAAATCCATCAGTCTAAGTACAAGAATGCATTTTATATTTTCTCACATTTTCATTCAAATGACAAAGCTTTCTTGTGTGTGAACCCACATTCAAAAAAACTCAAGAATCATGTTGAGACAAAAAAATCATGTTAAGCACTAAAAAAAGGTAGAAATTTAAAACATAGCCTTTAATAAATTATGAAGATTTTTCCACCTTTCTGCCTTCCTTTTTTTCTCCTATTGTTTGAATTGATTTCATATTGAATTCTTTAATATTGATTTCACTTCCGAATTCAGTCTTCGACATTTTGATGGTTAAAAGGATTCAAGAGATGCCTGATGCTCTGCTGTAATCTTATTTCTGGGAAGCACAGCTACAGTTTCAGGAAGAGCTGCTGCACCTTTCTCACACTGCTGTATTCACAAAATAGCACTCAGAACTTATCTAATTACTAAAAACAATGCAACTTAGTAAGTCTTGCGCTGGGTAACATTCATCCTTACACTGTCTTAGACTGTGTCTTCCACACTCTCATCAGTTTTACAGTGTACATAATGAGGGAGATTAACTTTTTTTATCAGCCCTAGACTAACATTGGTATTACATAGTGCCAACGTGAAAAGTTGACATATTGAGCAATGTTGGGAAATTTTTTTGTTCCTTACTACAAGGCTTCTTTAGACCTACATACATGTATTTATTTTAATCACTGTGTTGTGTCTTTGCTGTTTTATTAATAAATCTATTCCTAGTCAGAAATTCATGACCTGCATATTCATCTGGTTATTAAAAACACCTGCAGTTCTGGGTTGACTGAAATATCTCTCTTCAGTACCATCACCTAACTAAATTTTTTCTCAAAGATATCATTACTTTTTCCTTGCAGTAAAATTTATGTCAGTGTCATGACTACAGATTGCACTTTGAGAACTACTTGTTCTTTATAGAAAGGCTGGTAACATTATGGAGCATGCAAGACGAAAAATGTTACAAAGCTTAATAAATCTCAAAAGAAAAAAAAATTGTAATATTTTTCTTAAATGGCTCAGTGATCAGTGATGTTAACTATTATTGTGGAGATATCAAATGTTTTACTCAATAAAGAAAATGACATTGCTAATAGCATTAATTCAATCCTCCTACAGGAGAGCTTCTTGGAACAAATCTTTAAGCATCATCATGATGAAAAATAACCCCCAAATTGAGAAGATGAATGCTGACTATTTTTTCTAAAGAGTCAGCAAAATATTTCATTTCTCTTCACTCCTGTTTTTGCTATATAAATATATTAGATGGATGTAGATGTACAGAAGTAATGAGGTAGAGTGTGGCAGTAAAAAGGGCAAAGATCATGCAACCAGAGCCACTAACAAGCTCAGAAAGTAATTTTGGAGTAATATAATAGTATCAGGAATATTTTATTATTGGAATTTTCCAGACTACTGGTTCAGTCTGGCCATAGCCATTTACCTGTTGGTGCTTAAGAAGGTGAGGAAAGAAAATCAGAACACATCAAGTCAACAGTGAGTCTAGGGGTGCTGAATTAAGTGCATTATTCTTTCCTTACCTCTGATGATAACAAATTGAAGTAATGAAAACTGGAATTTGGTCATGGTATGATGCCAGAACTGTGATGTTATAGAATCCTGTTGCTTAGATATCTGCATCAGATAACCAGAATGAATAAGTTTACAAGGACAGAGAATCACATGGCCTCAGTTCCTACATGAAGCAGCAAGATTTGATGAACCCACATCTTTCACCTTTCTCTGACAATGGTATTTACTGATGCTTTAATGGCCATTCTCTCATTTGTAGATTATGATTCTCACAAACTGTGCTCAAGTATTTGAATTCCCAAGTTTTTCCAATATAAAGTGGCTCTTAGTCTAAATCTTATATATTTAAAGACCAAGTTTGCCAAAACATCCAGTCACTGAATTTCACTGTGTCTGTGCCAGCAAGTATGAAGTCCTCTACTATCAGATATATTTATTAAGTACCTATTCCTGATGAACAAGTAATCTATTGACATATAAAAAAAAAAAAAAGGCTCTGTCAGACTTATATTGTAATGCTTCTTTTCCAGCAGTAGTTGATGTGTATCTCATTTGGAATCTGCAATGCCGCAGATCACAAGCACCTAAATTGTTGTAAGGACTTGATAGGAAGCAACGGAGCCTCCATCAGGTTTTCCATGCTCCTCATATTTGCTGTGACCCAGCTTCAGGTGATGCTTCTGCCATTATAGAGTCCTTTTGTTTGTTTTCTTGAATTGGATATATAATCTCAGCTGTTCTTACATCTATTATATCTTATTATATCTATAATAAAAAGTTCCTTTTCTTTCTGGTAGTCCTCTTCATATTTTTCCACAAGCACTGCAAGTGACAATTTATATTGAATCAAACTGTGTTGCTGAAATCTGTCTCCTTCTAAATTATTGATTTTAAGCAACATAAAATTTCTATAGATTACATGTATTTTTACTCTTAAATGTAAAAATTACAATCACATTTGACTATATTAAAGAAAAATCCCAAAAATCAAAAAACAAAACCCATTACTTACCAATCCTTCCTTCATCAGTTTGTGTCGTTTGCCAGCCTTACTAGAAAGTTACCATATAATATAGGTCATAGATAAAAAATTAGAAAAAAAAAAAACCAAAAGATAATTAAAAAAAAAGATCCCTTATCATTATATTTCTCTGCTGGCTCATATGCAAATGCAGTTAACAAGCCACTTTTAAATTACATCTGCTCAATGCTGTGATAATTACATATAGTGTAATATTTTTTAATCAAAATGTAAAGTATTACTCAAAGACCATGGAGAAATCAAAGGATACATCAACACAGTAGTATTTATCAACCAGACCTGCAATTCTATCAATGAAAAAGTTTTAAGCCAATCTTATTTCTGATTATTTCATCATTATACTGGAGTTTGCAACTGCTTTACAATTCCTGAGATATTTCTGTTAAACATTTCTATGAATTCACACTCTCACTTAAATGTTTCCAGTTCTTCAGAATTTTTTCAGATTTCCTTCACTAAAGGAAAATTAAAATTAACAGATCAAATAATCTTGCTAATATGCATATATTTGTTAATAATTTAATTAATTTGAAAATGTTAGAGATCACAACTCTTTCCTTAAAATGTTCAGAATTTTTACATATGGTAATGATGTTTCCGTACATTATAGCACGGCTCTTTTTCCTATTTATCCACTTTTGCACCAATGTATATTTTCAGTGTTAAAACACAGCCCCCCTTGTCTACCATCTGCACTTAACGCTACATCAGTTCTCAGTCTATTTTTATCACTAACATCCTTCACATCTTACTTTGTTTAGTCATATTGGCACTGTTACTTCACTGACTCCTTTTGTTTCCTTAGATCAGAGGTTACACCTTCCACTCAATGTATTAAATGATATAGGCATCTTTCCTGCTCTCCTAACCCACACGTGGTGTTTACGTTCCTTCTTTTTAAATGGAAGTTTTCACTCTATTTTTCTTTTTTTTGGTGGAATCCTGGCTATTTGTATATTAAGATTGCATAGTATTAGCTCACTTTGAGCTTCTGCAATGGCAGCTGGAAACAATATGCTATATATATAAATATGCGCACTTTTAGGAAACTTAATTGCACTCTCAATAATTAATCTTGAACAACTGCAAATTTCTCTTACATTTCCAAATGCAAGCTGAAGTTTACAGTCAATATTTCTGATATTTGATTAAAGTTTTAGGGAGTATGATTTCAAATGAATCTGAATAAAAATATTGTATAAATTGTAATTTAATTCTTTTTTTTATTGAATATATTCGGAGGTATGTATGTCGTGGTTTTGCCCCAGCCGAGGGCCGCACCCCACACAGTCACTTGTACTTTTAAAAGGAAGGGGGAGGGAAAGTTGGGGGAGGGGGAAAAAGGAAGGAAGAAGGAGGAAAAGAAACCACAACCTATAAACCAGAACCACGCAGGTTGGGATAAGGATAGCTTACTAAACAATAACAGAAAACTAGATATAACAATAACAGAAGTTTAAAGCACAAAATAGATGAAACTGGTGATACACAATGCAGTTTCTCACCAAACCACAGAACCCAGGCTGCACAGCTTAGAGCCGTCCCCGAACCCGGAAACTGCCCGTCCTGGTGTTGTCTCCTCCTCTTCCCCCCAGTCCCCCTTTATACTGAGCATGACGTAACTGGCATGGAATATCCTCTTTGGCCAGTTCGGGTCACCTGTCCTGGCTACGTCCCCTCCTTTCTCACTAGTAAGGAAGTATGCAGAGCTGAGAAAGGTCCTTGATTGCCCGGCAACAACTAGAAACATCAGGGTGCTATCAGCACTGTTCTCATCCTAACACCCAAACATGGCATTCCATCCACTGCTAAAAATAATTAACTCCATCATAGCTGAAACCAGGACAATGTATTAATGTTTTTCAGATAACAACTTCACTTTTCTGTGGTATTCTTTTCCCCCACAGTTCTCAAACATTTGTGTGGATTCAGCCTACTCATATCTCTGACTGGTAGGTAGATCTCAGATGAATTGATTTGAAAGGGGAAAGCAACTTTAAGAGAGATCTGGACACTTCCCTTGGTTATTTGAGAATAGAATAAAATCAGTTATTTTTCTGGGAAGTTACAAGTTACCTCGTGGGAAGCTGTGGAAGAAAGCAAAGAATCATAGAATGGTTAGGGCTGGAAAGGACCATAGGGCTGGAAGGGACTAGATAATCTAATTCCCAGCCCTTGCCATGGGCAGGGACACCTCTCACTAGACCAGGCTGCTCAAGGCCCAATCCAACCTGGCCTTGAACTCTGCCTGGGAGGGGGCAGCCACAGCTTCTCTGGGCAACTTGTGCCAAGGCTTCACCATCCTCACAGGAAATAAACCGATCTTCTTTTATTTTTAAAGCCATTACCCCTTTTCCTATTACTACTCTCCCTGACAAACAATCCGTCTTTCCTGTTAGCATCCTTTAGTTCTTTCTTACTTTTCTATTATAAAAAAGATCTGTTACTAACCAAATGGTTGAATTCATCTTTAGCTGTAGTTGTATAGCATTGGGACTCGGAAGTTACCTGAATATACCATACACCTGGGCATACCACCTATCTAGTATGAAACTTGAGAACCTGACTGCTGTCTGTATAAGCAATGATATTTCTGTGACAGTGGTATTTAACAGTGATCAATATTTTATTAGTATTTTAATGTTACTCATTCAAATTTTGGTAATGACAGCGTTAGTAGAAAGCACAGTCTTCTGCAAAACCATATTACAGAATCACAGAATCACAGAATCACAAGGTTGGAAAAGACCTCCGAAGATCATAGAATCATAGAATCATAGAATGGTATGAGTTGGAAGGGACCCCAAGGATCACAGATCTCCAACCCCCCTGCCACAGGCAGGGCCACCAACCTCAGGCCTGGATCTACACTAGGTTGCCCAGGGCCCCATCCAACCTGGCCTTGAACACTTCCAGGGACGGGGCATCCACCACCTCTCTGTGCAGCCTGTTCCAGCACCTCACCACTCTTTCTGTAAAAAACTTCCCCCTAATATCTAATCTAAACCTTCCTTCCTTTAGTTTTAATCCATTCCCCCTTGTCCTGTCATTGTCTATCCTTTTAAAAAGTTGAATCCCCTCCTGCTTATAAGCTCCCTTCAGGAACTGGAAGGCTGCAATGAGGTCCCCCCGCAGCCTTCTCTTCTCCAGACTGAACAAGCCCAGCTCCCTCAGCCTCTCTTCATAGGGCAGGTGCTTCAGCCCTCTAATCATCTTCGTGGCCCTCCTCTGAACCCTCTCCAACAGTTCCACATCCTTCTTGTATTGGGAGCCCCAGATCTGGACACAGTACTGCAGCTGGGGCCTCACGAGGGCAGAGTAGAGAGGGACAATCCCCTCCCTGTCCCTGCTGGCCACCCCTCTTCTAATGGAGCCCAGGATACCATTAGCCTTGCTAGCTGCAAGAGCACACTGCTGGCTCATGTTAAGTTTCTCATCCACCAGAATCCCCAAGTCCTTCTCAGCAGGGCTACTCTCAAGAAGCTCTTCTCCCAGTCTGTATCTATGTCTGGGATTCCTCCGGCCCAAGTGCAACACCTTACACTTGGCAGTGTTGAACCTCATTAGGTTCACCCAGGCCCATCTCTCCAGCCTGTCAAGATCCCTCTGGATGGCTTCCTTTCCTTCTAGGGTGTTGACCACACCACTCAGCTTGGTGTCATCTGCAAACTTGCTGAGGGTGCACTCAATTCCATCATCGATGTCATTGATAAAGATGTTAAAGAGAACTGGTCCCAAGACAGACCCCTGAGGGACACCACTTGTCACAGGCCTCCACCTGGACATAGACCCATTGACCACCACCCTTTGGCTACGGTCTGTTAACCAGTTTCTTATCCACTGGATGGTCCACCCATCAAATCCACATCTTGCCAATTTAGAGATAAGGATGTGATGGGGGACTGTGTCAAAGGCCTTGCACAAGTCCAGGTAGATGACATCGGTTGCCTTCCCTTTATCTACTGATGCTGTCATTCCATCATAGAAGGTCACCAGATTGGTAAGGCACGACCTTCCCTTGGTGAAGCCGTGCTAACTGTCCCGGATCACATGCTCTTCCCTCATGTGCTCCAACATGTCATCCAGGAGGACCATTCTCATCCTAAACTAAACCATATCCCTAAGTACCTCATCTGTGTTTTTGAACACATCCAGGGAAGGTGACTCGACCACCTCCCTGGGCAAAGAAAATAATTTTGCATTTATTTGACAGTTGTCAGATCATCCCTACTTCTGAAAATTTGAGGAAAACAATGTGGAGAATAAATAGGCAATTCTAGAGAAGAAAGTTCACTCTGGAAAAAATTTGAGTAGCAATTTTGGCCTTAAAGAACTACATACACAGGTATACTACTGTAATCCCTAAGAGTAGGTAATTTATAACAAGGTATTGACAAAGAGTTCTTACAACACTTATAATATTCATACCAGATCATAATCCTTTGCTGACTTTGACATGTTTATCATATTCAGTAGCTCTATTGTTTGGCCTATAAAATGTCAGATGGATTGCAATAAGAAATGTAGCTCATACATCAAGATCTAATTGAATACAAGGTTTGAACAAGAACATAATAACTTGAAGCATACAAAACATCCTTCATTATACTTCCACCATTTCTCGCAAATCAGTGCATGTATCTTCCTCAGAAGAAGCTAAATCAAAACCTGTGTCTTATAATAACTCCACACACTGGGAGAAGCAGACATACAAAGAAAAAAAATAAACAAAAATTCAATGTGTTTCTTCCAAAGCAAAGAATGAGAACAAAAATTTGGCTGTTAAGAAGGGACTCTCTTTCCTTAATTCAGCACTTTAAAGTAAATTTTGCTCATGGAAATTTTTCATCGACTGAAATATGGTCCTACTGACATTGAATTTGGAAACTGGAAAAAATATGAAAGTAGTGTTCTTATAATTTTCAGCAGAAATTGTCAAATATTAATACAGTAAATAATCCTATGACTGATTTTTTCTTGTAATTTCCTTTGGTTGGAGAAAATCATAAGGTTGTGGCATAAGACACACCTTGTCTGAGGTTAAAGACAAAATTCAGTGCTAACCATTTTGCAGTTTTCACAAACACTGTGTCCATTAATAAAAGGTGATAACATGATTAATACTGCTAAAAATTAACCAAAAACTGAACAGAAAGAATATTATGATTAATCACCTTCTGAAAAGAAAACAAAGACCAGAAATTAACGTGGTGGTTGTCTCTTCCTCCTCTGGTGTAAGTTTTTCAGTTTTAGGGTTGTTTTGTTGTGTTGTTTTGCTCCCACCCCTCAAAACAATGCCAAAACCAACCAACCAAATAAAAACCTAGCCTAACAAAAATAATTTATGTCTTCTATTGCACTCCTAGAGAAACTATTTTACAACTCAGTACTTCTCAGACAGGCAACTCCCTCTTTTTTGTATTAAATCTGAACATTAAAAGTCTTTTACTTGATTATATGTTTTTTAGGCTTAATAATTCTTCCTCAGGAGGCATCCTTTCGAATACTGTAAAACTCTTACTGTAGCCAAGCCTGTATTTACCACTTGCTCAAGGGCATATTTATCT
Organism: Porphyrio hochstetteri; assembly: GCA_020800305.1. NCBI lineage: Eukaryota > Metazoa > Chordata > Aves > Gruiformes > Rallidae > Porphyrio > Porphyrio hochstetteri. Next base: position 112,113,262 of record CM036907.1, read on the forward strand.
GTTTTCATGGAAGAGATTCTCTAATTTATTATAATTTTTGTTCCTCTCTGAACTTTTCCTAGCTTATTTAACTTTATGGTTGACAGATCCTGGTTTTAAACTACCTGTAACTAGGCACTTTACAAAGCTGCATAAAATGGTGACATAAGCCTTTTCTTAAGCTCTGGACCTGTTTTATGTTGTTTTCATCTAATGAGAAGGGAGAAGGAAAATTTTGTCAATAGCAAGAGGTGATTATGAAATAGACTTTATTTATTTAATTATCTACTCAGTTTTAAAGGAATGGCTGTCATACTTAATGTGTAAACACTTGTCAGACAGTAAAAAGACAAAAATAATTTAAAGTCCAAAGCTTAGAATTTCCTCAGTACACTGAAAAATAAATGAATGTTACTCACTATTAACTCTAGAATTTGTAAAACCTAACATATGTCCTCTCATATTCATGTCATGATGGAGTAACCTAGATTTACCCAAACCCACATTGAGCTTTCTACAAATTGGCCCCAAAAGTAGATGGATAAACCTTAAATCAATTTTATCTACAATAGTATCATCACCTAAGAAATAAGTTGCTCAGTGTTGCAAAACCAGTTTAAGACAGAAGGTATTTTCAAATTGCTGCCTCTTATTTTGAAGTTACTGCTGGCACTTCCTATGTCAGCTTTTCCGAGCTGATCTATGCATTCATCTCTGAAGTGTGGTACTAAAGAGAGTTTAACACATACAAGTCTAGAAAAGCAAGATATCCTGCATTAAAAGCTTCATATCATTTATAGTAGCTGTCCATATTCACTTTCTGGTTTAGTTTAAGATTAAAAAGGGTTGTTCAGAAAGGCTGCTTTTTCTTTGGTGTGCTATAAGGCACCTTCCACTTTTCAATAATAAACACGATCCACAGCATATTAAAAACTACCACCTAAGTTTCATGGAGCAGAATTTGACCATGTTTTTAATTAATTAATTTAACAGCATAGCAACATTACATCTGATGATAATCAGTAGAAAACCACAATCCAATGGAAACCCACTCTGTCCTTTTTGCAGAAGAGAGTATTTCCATGCTTTCTGTACTGATAAGCAGAATTAATATTCCTGTGCTCACAACAGAACACAAACTGATCTTATATATTAGAGTCTAAAAACTATATAATCAAATATACAGTTCATAAACTTAAGGGTAAGTTATGCAAACAAATAGTGCATTAAGTATATGGTCTTCTGTTTTATCTAATAATAAAATTTAAAAAATAATCTCTCAGGAGTCAATTACCCTGTTAACTTACCTCCTGTGTTTCACCTCCTTCAGAAAACACTAGCTAAGCAGAGGGAAATAAACCTTTACTCTGTAACTCCATTTTACCAAGTAGGATCCTATTTTCTCACTATTTTTTACTCACAGTTATTGAATAACTGTATTTGAAAATAAAGCTGTATCCTGAAATTTATCAAGATAATCACTGCTAAGCTTCATTAAAACCATTTAACTATAACATAAATATAGAATATTCATTCAGACTGATTTTGTTAAAATTATAAATTTCAACATTGAATATCCCTGGTACTACTACAGAAAAGCTGGAACAGCTAGAACAGAACTGTTGAAAAATCTGTTGTCAAAACAAGTGGGATTTTAAAAATAGTATAATAGAAAAATAAGCATGAAAAAACATTGAGAAGCTTGTGGGGTTTTGTTTTTGTTTGCTTGGGTTTTTTGTTTGGTTGGGTTGGTTGGTTGATTTTTAAACCAGAATCATTTGTATCTAATCAGTTCCTCACTGTTGTTTGTCCAGCATCTTGACAGCTTTCAGAGACTGAAATTCCAGCAGACAGACAGATAGATAAATAGGAGAAAGAATAAAATAGATTTTGTGATGAAGATAAACTAAATACAAGATATCAGTCCAAAAAAAAATACAACCCACCAACCAACCAACCAATAAATGAACAAACCAAAAAAACAAGAAGAAAGACTGCCAAATCCTATGGACAGAGAAGCCTCGGCCATAAAGTAGACAATCCACTCTCTTAAAAGACTAATTATGAGTAAAACAGGTAGTGTGCATTCAGATGTTCACAGTGATTTTTTTGTGAGGAGGAGATACTGTCTTTTCATACTATACAATTTGAAACTAGATAAGAATTTCTGCTGTGCTTAAAATGTCATAGATTAATGTCTTTTTTGTCTTTTTTTTGTCTTTTTTTTTCTTTTATCTTTTTCAGCTTTTTTCTCACTTTCACACAACTGTGTGTTCTGGCATGGTTTTCTGCAGAATCTCACTCATTGTATTCCAGAGTGTAAATGAATAGATCATGAAAAAGTAAGCATAATTTATTGCAGATCATATTGAACTTTTTTAGGGTGCAATTCATACCTGTGTAAAGGGCAAGACTGCCAAAGTCAAGCAGTCAAATAATTTGACAGCTTTCTCTTCATTCTTTCCTGGCCAAAAAAAAAAATAAAAAATAGAGAGACTGGTTTAAATCATGGAACCAGAAATGACCCTTTTAACTTCTGAACTTTCAGGAAGCAACCACCTTGCTACTTATGCCACGTTCATCTCCAAATCTGTATTTCTGTAAAAACAGAAAAGCAGGCTTCTAACTGTTCAGAAAGGACAAGTGCTGTCCCAGCTGCCCTTTTCTGTCCCTATCCCTAACTTTTTATAACCCCTTTATGCCTTTCATATTTCTAATTGTCCTGACAATTTAATCTCTGTTTCCCTCCAATGCATTCAATATATCTTCCCATTTTTCACATACCATCTTCTGCGTCTCTGTTCCATCTTTTATTTTTATACTATCTGTACCCTTCTATTTCTTTAAAATTTGTCTAATACAGAACACAAGAGACCATCATCCTCTCCCCTGCCTGCCTCATTGGAAAAAACCCAAAAAAAACCAACCCACAAAACACAAACTTGGAAGGAGGGAGTCTTTCCCAAAGAAAGTATATCTTTCAAATGCAAATCAAGCTATCTTGACAGAGAGTGGCTATGGTTTTATGATATGCAATCATGTCAATGCTCATTCCAAGAAAAGTGAAATTTCAGAACTTAATGGAAATTGAGATTTCAGGGGAAAATGAGCTCATGAGCCTAGCAATTCTGTAAAAGCTGTCCCAACATTATAATCAACGTACATGGTAACTATCAAATTAGGAATTTTTTTCACGGTGGTACTGATTTTCTGGTGTGTTTTTTTGTTTATTTGCTTGGGAGTTTTTGATTTTTTGTTTGTTTGTAGGGGTTGTTTTTGTGGGCTTTTTTTTTACTTAGTAATAGCTTTTCTTCACATCACCACAAACTGAAAACTACTAAAATCAAAAGTGGGATACCCAAATTTAGTGTTATTCCAGAATATCAGACCTTAAAGGAATTCCTGCAAACTGTTTGAAATTCATACTCAAATAATTCAGTGGCCACACACATTTTACCTTTGAATTGTTTCACAGACAAAGTAATGAAATACACTCTTTGAAATCATGCATGATCATTTAATAGTTATTATTTAACAGGTTAATAAGTCTTGGTATGAATTTTGAAGTGCAATCTCAGAAACACCCGAATTAGGTTTTTTGTGGCACTTTTACTAAAATATAGTACTATTTCATAGTAGAAGCAGAGAGGTCAACTTTCAAATGCACCAATGGTAAGGAAAAAGCATTTAATTTGTCCTATAAAACATAGGAAAGAAAGTACTATTGTCCATGGATTTTGTAAACAAAACACTTTTGTGATAAATTTGTGTTTGAACAAAATGAGCTATCATTACCAAAGAAATTGCAGTGGCATCAATCCTAAAGCTTGAATCAACTGCAGGAGCATAAAACTGTAGTGTTTCTAAAAGTATACACTAGCAGTACAAAATATAAAATAGAAATATATACTACTGTATTTAAACAAAACACAACAAAACAAAGCAAAAAACACAGAAAAAACCCTAATTATCTTTGTCCTAGACTGAGTATCAAAGCAGTTCCAGAGTGACCCTCTTTTCACCTTCCTCCAAGCTTAAGCGTTCAAACCCATCATCTTTGGTAATGTATATAATCAAGAGTAATATGACAAGACTGAATAGAAAAAAGGATGAATGTCAGGATTTAAGCAACATCTGTTCCTCACTCTATTTTGTTTGAATTGCCTTTCAACTGACTTAAGCTCCTCTCAGATTTTTTTTTTTTTTATATTCTGGACATTACTTCTTCACTTACTATGGATTCCCCTTTCCTCAATTCAGGAAGGAAGGAAGGAAGGAAGGAAGGAAGGAAGGAAGGAAGGAAGGAATTGACAAATTTACATGAGAGATATTTAAAAGTTGAGGAAATCCTTGATTGTACATATTATAAATTAATAGTGGTCGCAGCACCAAGCATGACTGAGTTCAAGAAGCATCTAGATGGTGAACATGCTCTGACTTGACTGGCCCTGTGTGGAGCCAGGAGTTGGACACTGTGATCCTTGTGGGTCCTTTCCAACTTAGTATGTTCTATGATACTATGAAATAATCTTCAGGAAAGAATGACAAATTCTGGGTGGTAGAAAGGCTGAGAACAGCATACATTCTTAGTTGAGTATTTAGACAACCAGTGGTTTGTTTATTTTATAGTCACATATTTAAACACATTCAAAACTATATTTAATGTCAGGTTTTCTCAGAATATTTCATACAAGGTAGATATCTACTAAATCTAAAAGCTAAAAAGCCATTTTCTGTTTATGTGAACACCAAGTACAGAAATGTACATGAATGATTCAGACCTAAAGTCTAGAATCAGATGTGGTATAAATTCATGCTCCTGATTTAATATTAAAGCATATATTAGAAATTTTCAGAGGATTTTCTCATATTTTTTGGGGAAAAAAATGTAACTAATGTATAAAAGATATTGGATTACAATTTTCATAGTTAATGCAAGCAAATGAATATATGGGGAAAAGTTTAGGAGTCCACTAAGTGGAAGCTCAAAATGCTTTTGCTTTTTCATTTTTAATAATGTTTCTTGCACTACATCAGAACACAGTAATTTATTCTTTGTTTTGTATCCTGAATATAAAAATTGTGTAGAGAACAATAAACACGCTCCCATATTCCTGGGGATGATTACACGGTTTGTTCTACAAAGCACGGGATATATTTTGGGCACAGGTGGTATAGACAAAAGTGTCAGCAAAGGTCTGGTTTTGTGCACATTCATAGGAGGAAATGCAGACTACTGTATTCATAAACAGAATAGAAATCTGGCTGCATTTGAGAATGATGTCTAGAGAACTTCTTATGAAAGATCTGTTGTGAGTGAGCAAGACAGAAGCTTCAGTTCTCATAAATGCTGCTACTTGGATGAGAAAAATTGTATTTGCTGTTTATGATAAAGCATCTGACAGCCCTACAAACATAACACAGCTCAGAAGTGAAATATATAAAACATGATAACTTTAAGCTACATTTTTACATGAGATGAGACAAGATCCCTATCATAACTATGTTTCTTATATGAAAACAAGCATCTCTCTCAGGGAAGCCGATTATTTCCTAGTGCTGAAGAGAAGAAAGAGAAATCCATTTACATTCCTTTAAGCATCTGTAATCCACTTTTTTCTCTCGTTTGCTCCTTGCACTGTCTGTATATGTTTGTTAGGATTTTTTTTTCCCTTAGTATTTCTAAAATTCTCCAGACTTGAATGCTTAGAAAACCTAAGAGAACAAAATCACCCATGGCTACAGACATAAAGGGCTTAATTCTCACTTAGACTCTTACGTAAATGAATAAGTGAGAATTAAAGCCTTCTGAAGTCAAACAATTTTCATATTTCTGAGAAGATCACATATAACACAGTAACCAAGGTCACTTTTTTATTTTTAAGGGGATTTGCATGTCCCTTGTGAAGAATTTTTTTTTAACCTTATCCTCTGGCAATTAAAAAGTTATTAAGTGATAGACCTCCAATCTCCTTTCGCAGGCTAAGCTCTAGCCACAATTTTAAATAAGAAGATGCCATGCACAGCGAATGTGATGCCGTTATAAAGAAGTTGTTCAGAAAGGAGGCCACTGAAGAAGCAATACCACAAATTCCCAGAGAGGAAAGTGGGAAGGTTTACAGTTTTCAGTGGAGTGGGGGGAACAAGATAGACATTTTTTGAGATTCTTTACATACAGAAAGTTTAGGTATCTAAAACTGAGAGAAATAAAGGCTAATGAGGAAATTAATATCTGAAAATTGGCCTGCACTCCACTGATTTAATACTTTATATTGATTTTATACTTTATCCTGATTTCATTTTGAAGCATTGTTCACGTTATTCTTTGTGAGCTGTTAATAAGTCCAGGAAAAAGAAGGGAGATTTGACTACAAACATTTTCTCCACTTTTAATATAAGGAAGATGCTGATAAATTATGTATGTCTGTTTGATCATGTTGCAGAATAAGCGGGCTCCTAGAAATACTCTCTCACACTTCCTTTACTGAATTGGAGAGATGTTATATATGTCCAGCACAAGAAAAATGTACTGAAAAATTAGCATATACTCTCACACATAAGGAATCTCCTCAAGTCTGCTTATATTATGGCTTCCTAAGCCAGGAACAAAATAAGGGAAGACAGAAATGACTGTTCACTGCCAGTTACTTCGAATGATTTATAAAAGCCCAAGTTTCAATGAGTATAGCTGAAGGCTAGAGGTTTCAAAAGCCTGAACTTCCAACTTCTTAATAAAAATCACTTGTTAGAGAAGAAATTCTCTCTCCTGGTGAAAGAAAGCTGTAAAGTGGACTTGATAGTTATACTATCTGTTTGATCTGCTGACTGTCCAGGAACACACATAGAGCTTGGAGAGTGGTATAGCATGTGCTGACACGTTCTCATTCTGCCAGTATTCAGAGTACATTACAGACAGCTGGATTTCAGGATGAAATTAGGATATTTGGTGCAAACTAGAGAACAATCAAGGAACAGAAAGAAAGAAAAAGAAATAATGCTTGGTTTATTTCAGAGGAAGGTCTAGAAAATAAATGTATAGGAAATCAATTTGTAAAGTCTATTGATCATACTGTTTATTGATTCAAAATTTGCATATCCTCCTGGAATTTGTTTTCCAGAAGTACCAGGTCAAGTTATTCCAGGGACTTAAACAGAGTGACAGTGCCTGAGTAATTCTACCATGTTGCAGTGCTTTTAAAAAAAAACCAGCATTCTTAATATGATACTGTTGTCAAGAGCTGAGTATCAAGGATTACATGTGGGAAACCAGATTCTCACCTTAATCGCAGTGGAATGTAACTTCTCTAGTTATATCAGATTTACAGTGTCTTACCATAAGACTTTGGTTTGGTGCAGCCTAGAATTAATCACATGGTGATTTTGGTGCTCTAATAGATATGTTAGCACATCTGGAGCACAGTTGGGAAAAAAGAGAACACACCCCAGTTTAGCCACTGCCATGAAAGTACTTTCCTGAAATGCAGTTAATAACCAGCAAGCTCTAGTCAGAGACTCAGAATGTCTTATCTTTTCTTGGCAGCCTCTGACTGAAAAATACCAAAGACTCCTTGTTGCACTGAGCTTCAGCTGGGGAGCACAGACTTGTGTTTCCATCTCATGTGGCCTCGTCAGCATTACATCTGTCATCAGGAAAAAAAATAGTACCACAACGACCAGACATTTTGGAACACTCAGCAGGTGAAATAAGCTCTGGGTGTTATGACAACTCTTTCTTTCATGGTCTGTGTCTCTCCCACTTACTCCTTCCCCTCTCCTAAGTCTTTTTTAAAACAATCTTTTGATTTAGTTTTACTGGTAGCTTTGATGAAAGCCATACTATGCTTTTACAGATAATCTGTCTAGTACAGGTCCAAATGAAATAGACCACGTTTAACCCAGCAACTCAGTAACACTATCGTTGTCTACCCACCTACCCAGTGAAAAGAAAGTGATCAATAATGACTGTTTCATAGGAATTTCAGTGTATGGAAAGAAGTGTGGGAGTAATGCAGTACGAGAATAATAGAGTAAACTCGTGAAGGGTTACATAAAAATATGTAAGGATTTTCTTGCTTACCAATAACTTCTGACAGGAATACAGTTATGATAATAGTTAGGATCATGAAAGCACTTCTGTATTGCCTGCATTAGTTTTCTTTCTTTTGTGATTGAACATGAACTACCTGAAGGACTTGGGAATAAAATGATCATAAAATTAGCTTTTATTTTTAGTAGCATTTGTGTTAAGCATGTCTTTTACTAAAGCAAATACACTTTGCACTGATTCAGGTTATCTGATGTAGCTCAATTATTCTGTATATTTCTATTCTGCTTTTCTTCTATGCCTAGTTTCATCTTACATGTTAACTTTACCAGCAGAGTGACAATAGGGCTTAAGTGCCCTTTTTCTTTTGTACATTCTGATTAATTCCATCTTTGCATTTTGCCTTCCCAGAATCTTTCACACACTGATGACAGCCTGCCACTCTGGAGTTTCTTATTAGTAGATTGTCTAGCTTGAAATTTTGTACATTAAAATTACAAAATTTTCCATCTTCCAAATTTTCTCCTGTTATGCAAAGGAGTTTGAAGCACTGTATAAATCCAGTAAATGTATTTAGGTGTCGTAGAATTGTCATCTTTGAATCACCTGAGTAAATGTAAAAAGTTTGAAAGACACAACTAACTCAATAAGTTTGGAGTATCTTTTCAACTGAGATCAACAAAATCTAAAGTAAGAATTTGTGCTAGTTACGCAGGGGATTATATTAAATTAAGATACATTTAATATACACAAAAAAACCCTTAAAATTCTTCCAGGAAAGAATCCTGTCTCCCTTTCTAGTTTTGAATTGTTTTGATAAACAGAAGCCATTAACAAGTGCAAGCATACATCCATGTGCTTTGCTGCATTGTGGATAAGTGTCCATATGTGGTTTGGTCATCGTAGGCTAGTTTCACAAAAATATGATATTGCTTTGCCCAGGAATCCTTACCTCTATGCCTCATTTCAGTCAGTTTTTTGTGCCTGTGTATAATCCTGTCAAAATCCTGATGGTATTCATCTATTCAATATAGACTACTATGTCCCACAACACCCTTGAGAAGTCTCTTAAGAGGATAAGAAATAGACATGTACCTGTTGGCTCAGCATAGTGTATAAGCAGTTTAGACAATTTCATCACCCTGGAAAAAAATGAAGGAGAAAAACAACAAAAAGGCCCATGCTTCATCTTGAAACAGTTTTATAGATTGTGCTTAACTAACACTCCATGTGGTCATATGTCCAGCTGGCATCTCTCTTCCCCCTAATGTGTCTTTTCTCCTTACAACGTTCAGATGTCTGATCTGTGGAAGTAATAATGTAGAATACAGCTGTTTTAAATATTTATTCGTATTAGGATCCTCTTCACATTCTTGTATGTACCCAAACATATAAACTGTAGTATCATACCAATACCGATGTTGTGGCTACACTTGTCAAAAAAAGTCATCAAGAGAACTCAAGAGGAACTGTAATCTGATTATTTAAAATATTAAATTGCTAAAGATGTGCCTGCTGCTTTCTTGGCTCAGGCCAATAAGTAGAATCACAGAATCATAGAATGGTTTAGGTTGAAAGGGACCTCAGAATCATAGAATCACTAGATTGGAAAAGACCTTCAAGATCATCGAGTTCAACTGTACATGTCCTCTTCTAAACCATATGCCTAAGTACCTCAACTACCTGTCTTAAATACATGTAGGGTTGGTGACTCAACCACCTCCCTGAGCATCGTTCCAGGTCCTGACAACTCTTTCAGTGGATTTTTTTTCCTCATGTTTAATCTGAACCTGCCCTGGTGCAGCTTGAGTCCATTCCCCCTTGTCCTATCACCTGTCCCTTGGGCAAAGAGACCAATACCCATCTCTCTACAACCTCCTTTGGGTAATTGTAGGCAGTGATAAGGTCTCCCCTCAGCCTCCTCTTCTCCAGGCTAAACACCCTCAGTTCCTTCAACCAGTCCTACTAAGGTTTGCTCTCCAGCCCCTTCACCAGCCTGGTTGCCCTTCTCTGGACACACTCCAGGACCTCGATGTCTTTCTTATAATGAGGTGCTCAAAACTGAACACAGTACTCAAGGTGCGGCCTCACCAATGCCGAGTACAGGGGCACAATCACTTCCCTAGACCTGCTGGCCACACTGTTTCTGATACAAGCCAAGATGCCATTGGCCTTCTTGGCCACCTGGGCACACTGCTGGCTCATATTCATACTGCAGTCAACCAACACCCTCAGGTCCTTCTCCGCCAGGAAGCCTTCTAGCCAGTCTTGGCCTAGCCTGTAGCACTAGATGGGATTGTTATGTTCCAGGTGTGAGACTCTGCACTTGGCCTTTTTGAACCTTATCCATTTGGTCTCAGCCCATCGACCCAGCCTGTTCAGATCCTTTTGAAGAGCCTCCCTACCCTCAGGCAGATCGGCTCTTCCTCTCAGCTTAGTGTCCTCTGGTCTGCAAAATTACTGAGGGAACATTCAGTGAGGGAACATTCCGTCCCTTCATCCAGGTTGTTGAACAGGACTGGACCCAGGACTGTGTGCTGGAGGACACCACTTGTGACCATCATCCAGCTGGATTTAGCTCCATTTTTCCACAACACTTTGGGCCTGGACATCTGGCCAGTTTTTAACAAAGCAGATGCTCTGCCTGTCCAGGTCAGTGGCAGCCAGTTTCTCAATGAGAATGCTGTGAGAAATAGTGTCAAAGGCTTTGCTGAAGTCCAAATACACTACATCCACATCCTTTCCCTCATCCACTAAGCAGGTCACCATGTCATAGAAGGCGATCAGGTTAGATTGGTGGGACCTGCCTTTCGTAAACCCATGTTGCCTGGGCGTGATCACCTGGTTGTTGTGTGTGTGTTCAAAGATCATCCAGTTCCAAACCCCCCTGCCATGGGCAGGGACACCTCCACTAGATCAGGCTGCCCAAAGCCCCACTCAACCTGGCCTTGAATACTGCCAGGGAGAGGGCAGCCACAGCTTCTCTGTGCAGCCTGTGCCAGGGCCTCATCACCCTCACAGGGAAGGATTTTTTCCTTATGTCAAATCTAAATCTACCCTCTGTTTTTTTTCCTAACAGTTCCTGAGTACAGTATGAGAGTTATCATGCCATTTGACCTCAATGGAAGCAACCAAGTGAGCACACTTTGTACTGTACTTACATTGACTTCTTTTCTGATACAAAGTATATGGAAATACTTCCAGGAAAAATGAATGTGCCAAAATGTGGAACTGGATGGCCTGCTTCAGATGCTTAGATAGGTGGAAATTGGTAAACTGAAATTGATCCTTTATTCTTCAATGTGTAAACTGATCTGTTTGGGAAAAAAAAAGGAAGTATGCTGTTTCCAAAAAACAACTCCAGATTTTTTTAAAGTACAGGATAATATGCACTCCTAACTTCAGAAGGGTTTTTTGGGGTTTTTTTCAAGGTGATTAGTACTTAGTAGTAATATTCCTTTTAATTTTATTGAGTTGTGAGGTCTTGAGGAGACCAGAATTTATTTTTCTGGCACTGCATAGGAAATACCTGAGTCAATTTCCTAATGGTCATATTATTATGAGTAAATCCTATTTTGAAGTACTCACTGGGCACTATGCTGCTTAGAAGCACTTCTTCAATATAGAATTCCTGAACTTGGCACGTTGTTTTAAAGACAAAAAAACACCAAACAAAAATTCCTGCCCCCCAGCGCCAAAAAAAGTCCCAAAGAAAACTCTCACAGTCTCAGACCATTCCTTTCACATCTTAACTCCCACTTGTGTATCAAGCTAAGCATAATTATATATGTATTAACAAGAAAAAAGTCTTAGAAGGTGAAATTTCAACTTGACTGTTTTATTCATGTTACTCCTGATTCTTTACCTCACTGAACCAGTTTCACTTTGCTTTGACTCTGTTGACAAGAGTTCTGTCACACTGGCATGGAACCAATTTAATGAGGTAGATGATTATGCCAGCAAGATTGTTGAATAAGAATCTCGTAAGAAAGTATGTTAAGCACTTTAATTAGGAGATGCTAGAGTTTAAGTTACCCAGGCAACATCACCCAATACTTTTCAAAGTGTTTTATGATAGCCTGTCATTTCCTGAACTCTGTAAGACCCATGATAACTTCAGTGTAATGAGGAGGTAGCAACCCAGAACTGAATCTAGTACATCCTTTTCCTACATCTTTTCAAGGTGATCCCACTGTACTAACTGATATTCATTGAAATTCTGAACAACATGGGTAGTTATTTTGCTTCGTGGAATTTCAAACTGTGGTAACTCTGTCATGTCAGTTATGGTTGCCTTCTCTTATGTAGGACAACATTTCACAAATAAGCACAAGCCTGAACCAAGAAATTTCTTCTGTGGTCCCAGTTGTGTGCACATCTTAGACCTGTTGGCATCCAACTGTATGATGAAACAGACTATTACCTTTACTAGATACCCACTCTCCTATTTACATCATTTATAGGGCTGAATGCTTACTACTATGCATATAAAGCTATGGGGTTGTGTAAGACACCTAAAAAGCTAATTAAATAAATGCCAACAACTATGAACAAGACATTTGTCATGTAACTTCAGAAGAATAGAATAGAAAACTGTAGCTGAAGTAGGAATTGGATTAATTTTTAAAATTTATTTATTTTTGGTTGCATTTGCATACACCAGGAAATGTAAACTTTTGCTTCTGTAGTTCTGCTTTATTCTCTATGTAACTCCTAATATCTAGGGAAAATGAAGTATTCTTCCTTCCACTAATGCCATTCTCAATGCATCTGTACTTCTTTACCCTGAGCCACTTCTACCAGCATGCTGAATAAGTCATGAGTGCTTTGGCTTAAAGAGAGCATAAACATGCACTATAATGCTTATGTGTAAGAAGCTGTTGGCATTTCCTTACTTTCGACCCAGGAAAGTATTAATTATACTTTATAGATTTTTTTTTCTAATTAAAGAAATATAGATTTTTATAATTAAAGAAATGAAACATTAATTTTGCCTGTCATAGTGAGATGAGAGGGAAGAGGTAGATACAAACTGGATTGCAGAGGTTTTTGTATAATCCCATAATGTAACCAAGGGGTTTATGTTATTTTTTTAATATGAATAGTTCTTCCTACCTTGGGATTTTGGATCTCAGATAGATGACCTCACATATGGACCTCAATCAATCTCTGTAATACACTCTCTCTGGTGACTGTTAAATTTGTATCTATTTTTGCAAATATATAGAACTATAGAATCATATAATGGTTTGGGTTGTCAGGGAACTCAAAGACCATCTAGTTCCCACCCCCTGCCTTGGGCAGAGATACCCTCAGCTTCTCTGAGCAGCCTGTGCCAGGGCAGAGGTCTAGAATTTCTTTTTATTTTTACTCTGAAAAAAAACCCAAAACCCTACCCAAACAAAAAAAAAAAAACCCAGAAGAATATGAAATAAAACTTTTCTTAAGCAATTCATTAAAATATATATTCTGTTAGTCATAAACCTATCATTCTCTACTGTATATCCTACTTTGTGTCATTTTTCTGTGTTTAGATCCACCTACAATAAAGTTTGAACTGTCATGCCTTTTATTTTCTCTGCCTTAGCAACACAACTAAATCATTTCATACTTGATAAGAGCACAGGTCTTATAAACACCTCTTGACTCACAGCTCCAAATAATTGAGGGGAAAAAAAATTCTAAAAGATAAAGTAGTTCCTTAAAAAGTATATTTACTATTCAAAGTGGTTGAATAATCTGTGAACACTTTATGCATAAATTTTTCATCTTGAAATGTATTTTTTAATCATAAATATTCAACAAATTGCTTTCAATAGCCTATTCTGAATCTGTTGACCATTCACAAAGCAATCACTTTTACTTTCTCAAAATATACTCTTTTTAGTGTGCTTTACCATGCAAACCACACCCATGTATTTTTCTTTGGGATTTTTTAAGAATCTTTGCAGAAATTGCCTGCAACATGTTTTACATGGTCCATGTGTTAAGAAAATTATTTGCATGCTGTTTACACAAACTTCGTCCTATTGCAACAGTGTACAAAAGTTTTCTGGTGTCTGAATACTAAAGAAATATATGTTAATTGACAGTAGAAATGTCTAGTTTTCTTATTTTATGTAGATTTCCCAGTTATTTAAATCTATTCATGTTAAGATAAATTTTGTTCAAAAGCCTGAGGAAATACACATCTAAACCTTGGGCATGCTAACATATACGTCAATATGTAAAAACATTTATTCATTTATTTTATTAGCTTAATCTCAAGAAACAGGTTTTTATAGAATTAATTTCATTAAAACAGTTAAACAATGGAATTTATATCAATTTGAGACAAGACAAGATACTAAAATCCTGGTTAGCAATCTTTAGGTTTAGAATTTAGTTAGAAAACTTGTAGTAAGTCCCTTTCAAATCTCACCATATTTTCAAGGCACCTTGAGCAAATTATGATTGTCCTCTGATTTACTTCCTTTACTGAGGTCAGAAGAAACTGGTGTCATAGGGCACAATACAGGCAAAATTTGGACTCAGAACTTTTTCTGCTCCACTTCCTCATGTATAAAACATAGCCAAGAAACAGAACACATTACCATGAGATTGACTTGGTGGAAACATCTTTTGAGTGTATTGGCCCATCAACAGTCTGACACTGGCAAGTGTGGGGTTTAGTGCTTCTGTATACAAAATAGAGAAGACTGGTTTTTTTTATTAAAAATGTAGTAGAACACCTTTCAGTATGTACATTTTGTGTTCTAAGTTAACTCCCAGTGACAAAATCATGCAGGTTCTAGGAATTTATTACATATCCTTGGTGTGAAGCATACGTCCAATTTATTTATCTCAGTTCAGTGTTTGGAAGTAAATACTGAATATGGAGTACTGCTTCTGAATCTAAGTAGAGCACAATTGCAGTTAATCATTCTTCACTTTAAAAACCTCGTTTTTCCACTGCTTGAGATCCACTGCAAGAGACTTAAGAATTCTTCTGTCTGCACTCTTCAATATATATTAAAAAGAAAAAAAAAAAAAGAAGAGGGGGAATAGAAGTGTGAAGTTTATTCTTAGATAAATACCTGTTGTCTCATTTAGGGGTTGGCGGGGGGGGGGGGGGGGGGGGGGGAGGGTAACTTGCATTACAACAGTTCTTATTTTCATTGCCACTCAAACTGAGGTTTGCAATTTCCAGATACACTGTCTCATTGTTGTGGTTTTGCCCCAGCCAAGAGCCAGGCGCCACACAGCTGCTCTCTCTAAGAAGGTGCAAGGAGGAGTTTTTCCTAAAACACTAGCATAAATCTAAATACCAGTATTTTTCTCTACAGGTATTCACAGAGATAGAACACTGTTCAAATATGTAACTTATAATAAGCATTAAACTATAGGTATAGCTAGTCAAAAGAGATGATAATCCTGACATATGCTAAATACTCAAGCCTCAAGTTGAGTACTGCATGTAACTATGGGCCCCACTACTTAAGAATGTAATGAAGGCACTTGTATGTGTTAAGAGGGCAACAAAAACAGTAAAAAAGCTGGAAGGAATTTCCTATGAGGAGCAGCTAAGGACTTTGGGTTTGTCCGCTTGGGAGAGAAGGAGCCTGAGGGCACACCTCAGTGCTCTCTACAGCTTCCTCAGGAGAAGGAAATGGGAGGTGCTGACCTCTTCTCCCTGGGATCCAGTAGCAGTACCTGTGGAAATGGTTGAGGGCTGTGTGAGGAGAGGTGCAGACTGGGCATTAGAAGACATTTCTTTACTGAAAGGAGGGTCAAACACTGGAACATACTTCCTTAGAGAGGTGATTGATACCCCATCTCTCAGTGTTTAAGAGGCATTTGGAAAATGCTCTTAAAACATGCTTGAACTTTTGGTCAGCCCTGAAGTGGTCAGGAAGTTGGACTAGCTGAAGGTTGTAGGTCCCTTCTAAATTAAATACTCTATCCTATTCATACTGGAAATTTTACAAATATATTTCAGATTTTTTTTATAAAAACACTGCCTTGCTTATGTCAAAACATGATTTATTTTCATTTTAAATCCTTTCTGGGGAGAGTTCTTTTAAAACTTCAACATGTGAGATGGTCCTTTAGAGAAGGGAGAAATCAATGAAATCAGAAATTTTGGGTTCCTATGATTTTTTGCACAAACTGTGACTGACATTAAAAATTAAAACGTTGTCAAAAAAAATGTTTGACAGAAAGTATTTGAGATTTTAGTTTCTCTTTTCAGATGTATATTTTTGTCTTCAAAATACAGATATTTTCTATTTTTCATTAAATCCACAATGATGTTGCTGTCATCCTTGGAGGATTCATTGTGATAAAGAGATCACACTTTATTTTAAATTCCACCATGTAATTCCAGTACCATCCTACTGCATCTGAAAGTCTCAAATGAAGCCACTGCAACTTACTGAATAATATGCTGAGTAAGACTCCTTAAATGGAGAACAAGGACTTAATTTGATATACTTCTACATGAGATGTTCATGTCTTTGAAACTGCTAGAATGATGACAAAATATCTTGCAAAAGTAACTTAAAAAGTTCTATAGCTCAAAGTGACAAAATCTGATGTAGTTGTAGATACCTCCCACCATGAGTGACTCTGTTATTTAAGGAGCCAGATATGACAGACCATACAGCAGTGCTGATTAATGGACATCTTGAGTGTGCAGTGAGGCATGAAGTTTAGCTGATGTAAACAAGGTACATTCATCACTACAAGTTTAGAATAGTGAAACATCTCATTGTCACTCTAAGAAACAGGTTTTACATATAAATATATATATATTGTTTATGTTTACTTTTAGTGTTGTCAAATGTACTAAAGTTTTATACCCTTTTTTGCCTTTAAAAATATGAATTACACAAGTAATTTGGAAGCTGGTTAATAGTTTGTATAATAGCCACTTTAAATTGCTAGAGGCTAAAGTTTTCAGGGGCCTTTGAAAATTTATTTAACTATGTATCTATATATATATTGCAGTTGTACAATGTGGATTGCATTTAAAAAAAAAAAACAAAACAAAGGATGAAGTTGGTGGGATGAAGTTGGCTGGTAAAGGAACAACAGGAACCTGTCTTTCATTTTCATCACATCGACTGTTCTTTCTTTCTACTTGCTTATACCCTTGTGTCTTAGAAGCAAGTTATAGGTGATGTTTGGTTGTCATGCCCCTGCTTAATGAAAATTATTACATGTATCTTGCCAAAGAGAGAACACAAATGATTATCAGCCAATTCTAATATTCTAAAGTTTTAGTCACACTGTAGGGACATCATAATGGTTTAATACATACTGGTCATTATTTTAATACTTATCTATTAAACTCTCTAAAAAAGAGCCTCCCATGCACTGCCTCAGACACCATTATTGTAAATATGTATACTTTTATCTTCATAGTAGGGATGATACTGTCTACCCCCCAAGTAGAAACACAGTTACAGACCTCAAAAAAAGTAAAGTGTTGTGGGTTTGTGTGGCAAGGTTTTGGTGGAAGTGGATGGGCTGCTGGAAGCTTCCCCTAGGTCTGACAGAGCCAACATCAGCTGGCTTAAGGACAGACCTGCCACTGACCAGGGCTGAGCGAATCAGCAATGGTCCTAGTGCCTCCGTGGTAACATAGTTAAGAGGAAAAAAAAACCCACAAGCAGATGCTTTTTTACTGCCAAAAAGGGAATTTAACCAACCAGGTTTAAACCACCACAAGGATCTTTAAATGTTTCCTGAATGATTTAATAAATGCTGAAAAATCAGCTGAAATTTTCCCAAGAAGTTGAGCATTTAAAGGCTAGACTCTGCACAGTGTCTCCTGACATCTTCATTCTAAAAAAAAGTACATCATGACTTTGGGGATTTAATGCGAAAATTGCAGCTGATGATATGCATGATATATTTTATGTAATAGTGTCCACAGCTCCTTTACATTCAGCTCATGACGTTTCCTGATGTTTTCTTTCTTATAACTGCAACATTTCTGTGTCATACAAAATGTATTTATTTTTAAAAGATCCAAAAGAAAATTGTTTTTAACTGATAGCACATCTATGTCATTTATATGTTTCTGTTTGTATGAGCAAGGTTATAAGGCAAAACAAAATTCTCATGAGAAATTGCATTAGATCTTGCTGACGTCACAAAGATCACCACAGTGACAAGACGTTAATGCTGTATTAGGAGAATACATCAGGATTTTTTTATATTCCAGTTCTGATATTTTTGGTTTGACCCATCTTATCCCTTGGCTATATAAATCTTTTTACGACAAATACTTCTTTGTCATCCTCCTTCCACTTAATGACAGAGTTTATTTATTCATTTTTATATTATCTGCTTTAAAGAGGAATGTTCCAAGGAAACAAAGGAGCAAAGGTAATTTTCTGTCAGTGTATAGATCAGCTAATTTTTTTTTTCTTGGAATCCATTTTAGAAAACACAGTTAAGTCTTTTATTTAATTTTAAGTGGGGTAGAACAAAGTATACAAAAAACCATATCCACTACATGAAACTCTGAAATGATTTTACTATTAATAGTTCAACTTTGTCTACCTGCATTCACAGTTTTCACAATTTTCATAGAATCATATTGTCAATTGCCTTCTATTAGTGATTCAGTTCACTCAGTCATTGAAGTTTCTAACCCAAATAACTACTGATTTATCTTATATTTATTAGTTTATTAGATTTTAGGGTTTTTTCCTGCTTCTATTTTATCTAATTATTTTCTTATCCTATTCTTTTTCATTGCACCGTGGAGGTTGGTGGCTTGAAGACAATCAAAGTTGTATCATTATTTTGACAATTTTTGCATGAATTTCCACTTATTATGGCATTATTAATATTTCCAAGACCAAAAGCTTTAGAACGGGTCCCTGTAGATCTCCACTGTTGACCTTCCTATACTATGCATACTGCCTAATTATTGCTATCCTTGATTTACTATATTCTAACCAGTACATAACTTGCAAGATTGTTTCCGCCTTTTATGGTCTTTATGCTTTTGTTGCTCTAAAACCTTTCACTGAAGATATCAGGTATTTTTGAGAAGGCTAATTGGGCTTTTTTGACCCCACCTCTCTTGTCCATACACTTCTGGACTTCTTTGAAAATGTTTTACATTGAACTATATTTTTATAAGGACTATGTTGACTTTTCCATATCATTATTATTAACCCCTAGAACCAAAAATCTCATTTTTTCATTCTTTATTACTTTGATTTGTCCTACTGGGTAGTACTTTAACAGGTCCTCCTTAAAGTATTTTTAAAAGAAAATTTAAAAATCACACTTCTCCTAATGTCGAATGAAAACAGAAGACACACATATTACCTTCCATTCTACTGTACTAGAGCAGTTATAAATCAGAAGTTATTACTACATTCAATATTGATACTTTAGCTGTTTCATTGTCAAGTCCCTTCACATATTTTAGGGGACTAACAGTTGGTTGCATGAATTTGTTGCTGTTCATTTTGCTGAGTTGTGCTGAGACCTCTTTTGTTCACACTTCAACTTCAGATGCATTTTTTGATGAGCCTTCTGTGAGGAAGGGTTCTGGTGTGGGAATGCCTAAGATGTCTAGCAATAGACACAGGTATGAAAGAAGAAACTACTTTTCCTTCTACTCCTAAATTTTCAGGCATTTGCTGCACACTTTCACGGTTTATTGACCCTACAGATTCCCTGGCAGGCATCTTGTATCAAAAACATTCTTGTTGGATTTTTTCCCATAGCAAGGCTTAACTCACTTTTTTTTCCTCCTTTTTTTAGAGGGGTGAGGGGGTGGAGGCCATGGGGCAGGGTGTAGAGGAATGGGAAGGGAGTATGTTTGGGCTTTTAACACTAAATTTTCCACTTAATCTTTTTTTTTTTTCCTTCATGTGGACATTAATTTTTTGAAGGATATTTTCTTACTTTAAACAGCTTTTTGTATTCTTTCACTTTACTACATTTTAAATATTTTCAAGGTGTCCCTCATTTTCTGTGCATCTGTAAACAATTTCCATACATGTAGCCATTTTGTCCTTTCTCAAGTTTAGCAGTTCATTAAGTGAAAGAAATGTCTAGAACAGTGGGTGTATTTCCCTCTTGTGGTGCCCTTTATTCTTTTGATGAGAGTCAGTGAGTTCAGGTGATTGTTTCAAACTAAATATGTAACTTTTAGATGAATTGCACACGACTAAGTACTAAATAAGCTTTTGATCCTTAAGATCTGATTTCTTTTAATAAAATACTCTGTTTTAGGATAAATGTTGCTCATGATCAGTGCTAGAGTTCAAACAGGTGTTTATTCCAGAAATATGCTTCAAGTCTACTTGTTCTACAAAAAAACCTACCAAAAAATCCTCAAAATTTAAATATATTTTAAATTTTAAATTTTGTTTTTTTAAACTTCCATCAGGATCCCTCTCAGATTGTCATTCCTACAGAAAAACAAGCAAGATGCCCTGCATATTATTGAGGAGACATTATTATTACAGGACAACTGGTTTTTCAGGCAAAAGCTCAAGTAAACCTTAGAGAGATGAGAAGCCTACAGGCCTGAACCAGAAAGCTGAGAGGCTGGGTACCACCTGCAGTCTAAGTCAAATAGCTTTACTTAATCTCTAAAAATTATTATAAATTGGATGCACCACTAAATAAAACCACTGTCAAACCATCTTTTTTGAGGAAAGCACAGATAAGCTCGAGTCAAAAGTCAGGCTCCATATTGATTCTATTGCAAAAATCATCTTCCCACTCTTTATCTCTACAATGATACTACAAGATGGAAATGAAAAGATTATGTTCTGTTCATGTGGTGGAAGGGTGGGGGAAGAAGGAGGAATGTGGTTATCCTTAACAGCAGGTGCAGAATCCAATATTTTGTGGATCAACATTAAAAACATTCATTTATACATTAACAATTAATTGAGGTGAGTATAGATTGGCCCTTTCCCAAGTCTATCTTTCTTCTTAGCGAATTAGGGCAGTGAGAATTTATTGCTTTTCTACTTCACTTTTAAAGCTTTGAGGTTGTCAAATCTGAAATCTACAAGTTCCATAACAGCAACTGTACCTAATTGCATGCTAAAATCTATTGAGACCAATGCTGATGAAGGCTGTCGAAGATGCAAAGAAAAAAAAAAAAGCCTACATGATAAATAACAGAAGTGTTAAATTCTAATTTTTTGACTGAATAAATAAGTTCTAGTATAGCCTATGCTCCCTCCATAAAGGCTGAATAGGAGAGAAAAAGTTGATCAAAATTAACTTGCATCATGTTTATGAGTAAACAGCTGTTCATTCTCACTTATTTAAATCAGGACAAGCAAAAGGTCTTCAATCAAAAACTTGTCCTTTCTAAATCATCCTCTGAGGGTGAAAGTCAAAGAACATAAAAGTGACCCTTCAAACCTCGTGAAGATTGAGATAGGCCTCCTGTGGCATCTCTCATATGAATTACACCATCAGCTGATAAAATTTCTATCCTGTTAAGGTATAAATTAAGAGCTAGAAAGGCATAGATTTCAGTTTTCAATGAAAAGCTTCATGGCCAGATCAAAAATCAGAAAGCCTTCCCAAGGGGGAAGCCTCATATGACAACACTACAGAGAAATCCAGGGATGTTAGGCTAATTCTACTCCGTTGCAAGCATTTTTACCCTGGACTGTGACCTATGCTGAATCTGTATGGTCTGTTGGAGAAGGAGGTGGGATAAAACTTGTGCTTCATGACACTGGTTTGTATTTCACATTACTGATAAAATTACATACCCAGTTGATTGACAGAGTTTAAGTTGTGTTTTCATGCGGGATGGCTGTATAACCTCTCACATGAACACCTTTGTTCAGGTGTTATTTTGCTGTGTGAAAAGACACTTTGCAAGCAGGATATGCACAGATAACAGTTACCCATTAACTAGTCCACAACAGATAGCTGGGATTGGCATATTACCAACATGTCTGTTCACACACTCACCATCATCCTCTGTCAGCTGAATTGTCATCTTCTGTTTTCTTGTGAGCAATTTTTAGGGGTTTATAACTTTTCACAAAGGTTGGTATATTCTTCATGAATCCTTAAGTCATTATTGTGATCTCAACAGTTTGTCTTTCTATGCTATAACTTTTCTTATCCTGTTTGGCTTCAGTTTACTCTTACACTGCTCAACAGCGTCTTTTCCTCTAAGAATGAGTAAAGGTGACACAGCTACGATGCACAAAATCAAATCTTAGTTCAGACAGGTGCAGGATACACTTGTGATATTTTGTCCATAATCTTAATCATAATTAATTTCTAGTTTACAATTTGGAAATAATAATTTTATCCAGGTTACTATGATATTTTGAAAATATTTTCTTTAGTATCTCTGAAGAGATTCAATTTCATGATGATCAAATCCATAGAAGAACCTGATTTGATTTTTGCTACTGGGAATCAATACTATAAATTGTGATGGGGGTTATAACCTTTATTTAAACAGTACCAAAATAGCTGTACTGTTGCTGATCACTACATTGTACTTAAACCTTTGGAAATAAATTTCAGTTATGCTGTGAGAAAAAAAGATGTGCCAACCCTAAACAAAATCTGTTCCTTTCAAGCCACAGAAGCGTGGATACTTTCTGTAACAGCTCCATGGTTGATACAAACATTTTGACAGAAAATACTTGCTGGTGAATGCAGTGTAAAACTATCTGAGAATAAATGTACTGTGACTTTGAACATAAGATACAATTTTCTTTGCATAGAGGCAAAATGAAGTGATGACAGAGTTCACAAAACCTATTCTCCTAAAATTGCAATTTGACCTTGATTTTCAATAGGACTCTTTCAAAAAGTTAAACTTGACAGTGCAAGAAATGTTACAGACTTTTGTCTGTAAACTGGCAATGGCAATACAACAATGCCCAAATTCTTCTTTAGTGTTCAGTACACGAGAATACTAAAAAGCAAATCCTGGGTCACCAGGCCATAATATTCATAGCAGCAACATAAAGTTGTACATTTTAAGTTAGTGGCTGTTGTAATCCAAATTTCCTGCTTAGTACACTAAGTATTGTACTGAAAGACCATATATCTGAGCTTATGCTCCTTTTTTGGCCCACAGAAGTTCTCATTTAATGAAACACTTTCCCCAGGAGAGTGATAGGGCAAAACCATTATGATTTGGACACTTCCCCGGGAAAGTATAAAATCAAGTCTCCTTGCACAAAGAAAATAAATAAAATCCCTTTCTTATGGGTATGATTTTTTTTATCATGTCCTAGAAGACTGTTGTAAACCTCTAATAGTAGCTGGATGAAATCTGCCATTACCTCTACCTGTTTTCTAGGATAATACAATAACTCAAATGTAGGGGCTCCAAGAGTTTTAAAAAACAGTGTTTAAATATTTTTTTCTTGGAGCAGTGCTGAATAAAGACTAAGATACATTTCAGTACTAAAAAGAATCAAGATTTAAGGCATTTTTTTTTATATTGGATTTTGTATTGGCTGCCTCACACAGCTTCTTGTTAAAAATGCAAATCCATTATGAAAAGTTTAATATGTTTCATGCATTATACAAGAAGTCTAGCTATCTATTTCAGAGCAGATTATTGAGTTACAAGTAGATCATTTTATCTAGTCTCTGGTGTTGTTGCACTGAAAACTTTAGTTTTAATTATCAAGCCTTCCATATTGTGTGCTTTGGTATCTACAGTAACATCATCACTTTGGATTACATGGTGGGGAAGGTCTGTGGTGCTCAGTGACAGCTCTGAGTCATTCCTTATAGGAACGTGCTTTCAAACAAATTTCCTCATTAGGAAAGTCATCCTCTTAAGATGATTAGCATAGGTGAGAGGGTTCTGGGGGTCCTGGTGGACAGCAGGATGACCATGAGCCAGCAATGTGCCCTCCTGGCTAAGACGGCCAATGGCATCCTGGGGTGTATTAAAAGGGGGGTGGTTAGTAGGTCAAGAGAGGTCCTTCTCTCCCTCTACTCTGACCTGGTGAGACCACATCTGGACCCCTCAGTTCAAGAAGGACATAGAACTCCTTCAAAGAGTCCAGTGCAGTGCAACCAAGATGATGAAGGGAGTAGAACACCTTCCTTATGAGGAAAGGCTGAGGAAGCTGTGCCTCTTTAGCCTGGAGGAGAGGAGACTGAGGGGTGACCTCATTAATGTTTATAAATACGTAAAGGACAAGAGTCAGGAGGACAGAGCCAGGCTCTTCTCAGTGATGGCCAGCGATAGGACACACGGCAATGGGTGCAAGCTGGAGCAGAGGAAGTTCCATGTGAACATAAAGAGAAATTTTTTCACTGTGAGGGTGATGGAGCACTGGGACAGGCTGCCCAGAGAGGTTGTGGAGTCTCCTTCTCTGGAGACATTCAAAATCCACCTGGATGCATTCCTGTGTTATTCAGTCTAGCTGATACTGCTCTGGCAGGGGGTTGGACTAGATGATCTTTCAAGGTCCCTTCCAATTCCTAATGTTTTGTGATTCCATGTTTCTGTTGTTCTCTTCCCTCCACTTGTAGTTCTACACAACAGTGTAGACTGATTTGCAGTCACCCAAACCAATTGGTTCACATTTTGAAAGAACAAGTTATCATGGAGGAGCTTCAGATAGCACTCCAGACCTAATTGCATCAGCTTAACAGGTTTGAATGTCAGCTAGGACTTTTGAAATTGCATCCGTGTTAGCCAAACTATTCATATGGAAGATGGTACTAAAACCTTGCACTGATTTTAAATGGTTAAAGAGGTGGGTCATTGCTATGCACTGTGAGCCATCATGTTTGTTGGTTTTGGCCGGGTAGAGATAACTTTCTTTGTAATAGTCATAGGGTATGAACTTTTGCTAAAAACAGTGTTACTAAAACAAGGATGATTTTGTTACTGCTCAGCAGTGCTAAAAAAAGAGCCAAGGCCATTTCTGCTTCTCAAAACACCCCACCAGCAAGTAGGTTGGGAGTGTACAAGGAGTTGGGAGGGAGGACAACCAAGACAGCTGACCCCAACTGTCCAAAGGGATATTCCATCCCACATGACATCATGCTCAGTATATAAAGCTGGAGGAAGAAGGAGGAAGGGATGGCATTTGTCTTTCCAAGTCATAGTTACATGTGATCTAGCCCTGCTTTCCTGGAGATGGCTGAACACCTGCCTGCCCATGGGAAGTGGTGAATGATTTCCTTGTCTTGCTTTGCTTGTGCATTCGGTTTTTGCTTTACCTATTAAACTCTATCTCAACCTGTGTGTTTTCTCACTTTTACTTTTCTGCTTTTCTCCCCAACCCTGCTGGGGGGGAGTGAGAAAGCAGCTGCGTGGTGCTTAGCTGCTGGCTGGGATTAAACCACAACAGCATGATATTAGGGAGCTCCCATTGTTTGTGTGAGTTCCTTGTAAAATGAAGTGCAAACAAACATGGACCAGGGATATTACAAGTATATTTAGCCTCTGCGGTGCAATGTTTCCATACACTTCTAAGAGTTCTTCATGTTATTTCAATTGTATTCACACAGAGGAAGAATTTAGCATTGTAAATTAAATCAATGAAATATTGCATGTTAATACACTTACATCTCACAGCATACACGTATCTCGCAGCAAGGTCATTCTATACACCCTGTAGCAGCCTCAGGAAATAACAAGTAGGGTGAACAGATTATATTATGGAACTGAATTGTACTTAAATCATAAATTAGAGGGTCTGACAATCAATCAGAATATTAAAATCCAAAAAAGAAAAGAAATATGACTCATGGACATAAGTCTACATCCATCTCAGTGCCATACATGTACTGTATAAATCCTCACTTGCTGTAAATTGGTTTGATTCCTAGAACTGGAAAAACCTATGCCAATTCAGTCCAGTTAATTTAATTTGCATGTTTAAAATAATAATTTCACTTACTATAAGGACGTCATTGATATACTTGGAACTCATAAAATATAAGGGGAAAAAAGTCAAATACTATCAAGAAAATTAGTAAACCCTGGCAAGGGAAGTAAAAATGGAATTAAAAGTTAAACATAAAAGAAAAAAAACAAGTTAAAAAAATTCCCAAACCAGAGGAGGTTAAAATGATCCATTTGAAGATTCCAAAAGGTTAAGTGGGGGAGGGACAGTATTGTACTCAGCCTAGTAGATTTTATTGTATTAATTAAGGTTCTGTAAAAGGTCAAGCTGGGGTGACACCCTGCTGATGACACATTTAATTAGTTCAGTCTAATCTGTACTGAGATTATGAGGAATTCTAAAACCAAAGCACAATGGCACAGGAAGTTTTATAACTTCCAAGTAAGGTAAATTGGACAGAAGCTACTGAGCTGCTCAAGCAAACCTAAGGGAGCCTCTGTAACTGTAAGCCCTCTGATAATTTCCTGAAGTAATTTAGAAAAAGTCAACAAAGTAAAGGATGAATAATGCTTTGCAATGAAATAAGGACAATGAAAAAAATGCGTGCACGCACACACATACACACAAAAGGCTGCAATTTAAAGCTCTCTAAAAGTATTTTCTCCATCATGGTGAGGTACAGTAGTTCATTCCAATGTTCCCCAGTGCATTGTTTCAGTAAATGATATATATTAGAACAGGTTGCTCCTGGCTATATTTTAAGATCCCATATGTGGCTGCTCCTATCCCCATCCTAGGTATTGACTTATCCATGTCCAAATTTACCCTTCTGAGTTTCTTGGTGACCACTGTTTTTCATAGGCTTTACCACTACAGGAGAGGAAGATGCATGGGCTTTATAGTTAATAAGCAAAGACATAGTTTGACATGTTATGGTGCTATTAATTTTAAAAAATTTCAGGTATCAATGGGTCAGAATGTTCACTGGATGTGTCACTGACTGTTACCACCCTAGTTCTCCCTGTATATCTATAGCTTCATATTAGAACTTTTTGATTGTATTTCTATTGTCCCTTCACTATTTGACACGTGTCAATATTTAGATCCGGTAACTATAACAGGAAGGTATTAACTGTACAATTCAGCAGCTTATTTCAAAAGACACTAAAACATCAGGCAGTTTTCAGTCTGCCTTGTCCAGGCAGATTCTGAAATCAGCAAAGTTTTACACAGAGAAAGATCGCTCCCATATTTTTAAGCCAGATGTTGTTTCACTTTTGCTATGGATTTTCAAATTAGATGAATGAGGGTTTGAATGTTCTTTTTCAGTTTTTGATTTTTTGAAGCTTTTTGCTTTTCCCATTCTAAAAAAAACCCAAATACAGTCAAAGAAGTGTTTTACAAAGTTTGGGCAGGGGAGGTGGCTTTGTAGGTTTACTGTTTTGATTTTTCCTTTTAATGAATTCTGGGCTGAATCCATATATGCCAAGGTTTAGCTTGGAGCAAATTTTTTTTTAATGGTTGAATTATAAACTCCCACAGAAAGGGTTATAATAGAAACACTGACAGGCATTTAACTATAACAGTAGTAGCAGGGTTGTTATAATAATTGGATTTGGGGTGGAATGCAAAGCTAAATTTACAGATTCTTTCTGCCTTGGGGGAGTCATTCATTTCTGTCTGAAACAGCTAAGGCAAACCTTAGCATCAGCATAGGAAAAAGACACTAAAAAAAAAATGAATGGTTGCATCTCTATTAGCTCTGAGAAAACAATCGTTATTTGATAGATTTAGTGAAGCATGAAATATTGGAGCCTACATCTGGGAATCATTACAAAAGGAATAAATTGATTTATATTGACTGGCTTAATTTGTTGCTTTAAGTGAATATGTGAAAGTTGATATCTGACACAAATATTTTTTCATTGGATAGTTCACTGGAGTGTTAAATTAAACAAAAACACCAAAATAAAACTGAAGAAAAAAAGGTGGAAGCAATTAAGAGTTTATCCTGCAGATCTTTCTTCTGAGGGTCCTGTGGTTTAATTCAATTACAAAAAAACACACTTCTCTCTCTTTCTTTTTTTTTTTCTATTGCTGAGTTTGGCAGCTCTTGATAACATCTTAATGTTTATGCAAGTGAATAAAATTGCTTCATCCTGTCAGATAAATAAATAAGATAAAGTCATCAACAAATTACACCCAGTAGAATTGTCATTGTTATGTGTGGTAACACAGAAACCCTGTAAAAGGGCCTTCACATCTCAGGACACTTTTTAGTGTTGTACTCTGGTACAACACTACAAGTCTCTGGTGCTTGTAGATATCCAGTTGTCTCACATATAGCCACTATACTGCCTCATCCATAGCTCTCCTTTAGCTCATAAAGTTTAATTTGTATTTGAAGTAGAAAGACATGCCAGGTCAGATCTGGAATTCAACTCAATGGATTTAAATGTTCCAGACATCTGGGCAGCTTGCACTATGATTTCTATCAAAACACAACCTTCATGAATTGACAGGGGAAAATTTGATTTTTTTGAAAATCCATACTTAACATGGTCTAGATGATGATGTTCAATTATCAGTTAAACCCAAGAGTCTTTTAAGATATAGTCAAGCATCTTTTAAAAACTAGGCTTGAGCAGCAACACTTACTGAGATAAAAACAAAGTAGATTTTATATTCAAGGATGCCTGCATCAGAAAGTATGTGTAACGATTTTGCATTTTTTAAATGTGTTTGAGCAGAAGAAAGATCTTAATGACTTTTGGTGACATATGAGATCTGTCCTCTGTCATTGGTCTGGGTTGGAAGCTTTCATCCCTTTTAGCAGATCACCAGGTGTTACTCTTCCTCAGTGGCCTGTGTAGTAAGATGAAAGTCCAGGTATGTAGCATAAACTTGTTATAAATCAGAAAAATGCTTTCAGTGGTAATTGAAAAATGATGGTATGAGCATATATGGGCCTATTTCAACTCCACTCTGAGCTTTCAAGAACACAACACTGAACAGATACTGGGTTACTCTTTTCCTTTTTTTCTTCTTTGTCTGACAGGAGAAATCTCTTCACTCTGTTCAGTTAATTTGGTACTCTGCGTGGCTGCTGCCCATCATACACCCAAAGACAGACGTAAGGCTCAGCAAGGTGCTTCCTCTCTCTCTCCGATAAGGAGCTGGAGCAAAGGCAGAAGGGAAACCTCGCTGGAGTTGATTTCACCACTCAACCACAGGAGTCTGCATGCCTTTTGTAAGTAACTTAATTCTAGTATAGTGAGTGGAATTGTGAGCTAAAATTTTAGTCCTGATAAATCACGAAGACATAATCTGTCCTTTTCAGTGCTTTCAGAAGTAAAGGAAAAGTTTAACTTTCAAATTATTTCTAAGCTTTGTTACAAAGGTGCCTGTAAGAGCAGCATACTCTGTCCTATTAGTTCTGCAAAACCTTCTTTTCTAAAGCAGCCTCATGTCTAAAATGTGGGGGTTTTTTTCCTTGCATTTGAAGGAAAGATTGCTGCAGCGATTCAGTTTCACGACTGTGTAGTTATCTGTAGTTATCTGTTAGTATCATCACAATGCTCTTTAGAAGTGAGCACTGCCTTGTATCTTGGGACTGAATCGCTGCAGCAGATGCACAGTAATTCATTAGACAAATGTTGCTACAGGAAACCTAAGACAGAATTTGCTGCATGGCACTCTCCAATAGCAAACTGCTGACATAGTTAGTTAAGCAGGAACATACCTTAGTTATGTATATGGTGTACTTAAATACTGAATACAAGCAAATTAAAAAAAAAAAAAGCCAAGAGTTGAATTAAGTTTGAACATTCATTTATTATGATACTGAAAATAGAAATAGATGTTAAAATTTTATTGATAATTCTTTCTTGTTTTAATATTTTTCAAAGAGGTTTTTACTTTCACCTACTTTCCCAGGGTAAGTATTCTACAATGTAACAATATTTCTGTTATGACATTTTTAACAGTAGTAGAATATGTTTGTGTATTTAATCACTTTAATTTCTCTAATGTTCTCAGTATTTGCCATGACTGTCTTTCTTGTATCTGTAACAGTGTTTTAATATCTGACGCTTCTGTGATTTTTATGCTTGGCTTTTATTTATTCACCTGGTTAACTTCTTCTGCAGCTGCTTTCACTGTTCTCAGAAGCTATAGCAGGAATCAGGAATATGTAGACACTTTATTACATTTTTTTGTTTCTTTGGGGGTTTATTTGTTTGGTTGGTTGGTTTTACAAAACAGTAGACAATTCCTCATCAATAGCACTGTTAACCATTAACTTAGGTTTCTCACTTAGGATCCTGCAGCAAGACCAGTTCTACAAGACCAATATGTTGGTCTACAGGAAGGAAACTGATCAGTTTTGCACAGTAGGTGTATCTACCATCATTCGACTTCTCCAAAATAGAATCATAGAATGATTTGGTTCGAAGGGACATCCTTCACTAGACCAGGTTGCTCGGAGCCTGGCCTTGAACACTGCCAAGGAGGGGGCATCCACAGCTTCTCTGGGTAACCTGTGCCAGGGCTTCATCACTCTCACAGTAAATAATTTTTTTCTTATACTATATTATTCCAGAGCAATTTTGTAATGATTACTTGCCTTTTTGAATGGCGCCTTTCAGTTTATTTCAGAGAGAAATTCTCCATAGAGGGACAGAATGTGGAATAGTCATTCCAGAATACTTATCCCAAATTAATAGATCATTTTCCTGCATTTTATTCAGTTCTTTAGCCTTCTTTACCTAAATGTAGATTACACTGAGTGCAAGATTCTAAAGGAGAGAAGCGTGAAGTTTTAGAGAGGTAGGGTATTGTGGTTTAACCCAAGGCAGCTAAAAGCACACAGCTCACTCCCCTCCTCCCAAAGGAATGGGGGTGGGGGGTGTGGAAATGAAAATGAAAAAAAAAACAAACAACATACCCTCATGGGTTGAGATAAGGACAGTTTAATAGTACAGAAAAGGAAGATAATAATAACAACAGAATATGCAAAACATGTGAGGCACATGCACAATTTCTGACCACTGGAGCTGATCCTCAGATAGTTCTTGAGCTGCATTGCCTCCCAGCTGACCCCCCAGTTATAAACAGAACATTACAACATATGCTTTGGAATATCCCTTTGGGATCAGCTGGGGTCACCTGTCCTGGCTGTGTCCCCTTCCAGTTTCTTGGGTCATCCCCCTGCCTTCTTGTTTTCAGACCAGTATGAGAAGCTGGAATATCCTTGCTTGGCAACAACTAAAACCATCAGGGTGTTATCAGCACAACTGTCATCCTAAGTCCCAAACATGGCACTGCACTGGCAGCTAGTAAGAAAACTAACTCTATTCCTGTCAAAACCAGAAGAGGTATTTATTCATTAATGGTTTCTGTCCCATTTTATTCATTTATTTGATGGAGCAGTAAGCTCTACGCTATAAGGTTTGATGACACAGCAGAAAGTAGGATGGTCTCAAACTTTCTCATTGGCTAATTGAGTGTCCCTGCATTGCGTCTCCCCACAGGACCTTCACAGTGCTGTGCTGTGTATCAGAAGCCAGCAAGGTGCTGGTAGCACATCAGGGTTTGGCTGCCCACATCAAGGCTGTCTCTCCAACATCCCCCTCCACAGTGGGCTGGGGGTGGGCAAGATTTTGGGAGGGGACACAGCCAGGAGAGCTGACCCACACTGATCGAAGGCATATTCCATACTGTATGACATCTGCTCAGCAATAAAAGCTGGAAGAGGAGGAGGAAGTGGGGAGTATTTGTTTTTTACAGTGTTTGTCTTCTGGAGCAACCACTACCCATACTGAAGCCCTCCTTCCTGGGAAGTGGCCCAATATCACCTGCTGATGGGAAGTAGAGAATAATCTTTTGGGTTTGCTTTCCTTCCACTTTTACTGTATTAAACTGACTTTATCTTGACCTATGAGCTGGGAGTTGTTTTATCCATCTTATTTTTCTGCCCTCACTGTCCTACTGAGGAGGGGAGTGAGCGAGCAACTTGGTGGACACCTGGCATCCAGCCAAGGTCAAACTACCACAGTCTTTTGTTTAATCTGCATTACTGCCAAATTTTCCCTTTAAGAAAAAAACAGTGTTGTAATTAGGTATCTTTTTGCCTATAGAGTTTCAAGCCGTTATAAGTGTTCCCACAGTGATATGAAGATATAAAATGTCCTATTTGAAACCTTCCTCTATTTCAAGTCTTTAATTAATATCATATTATGATATGATTCTGTACAACATAGCTAAAGTATAAAAGCTTCTCTTCCATACATAAATTCTTTGAATAATTCTTCCCTATGAAGATGCATTTTTCCTTATGAACTTATTTTTCAGTTGTGTTTCTGTTAAGACACTGTAAGATTCTTTTCTCAACTACTAAATTGTATTGTTTCTGATTGCACTCTATTCACAATTTTCCTTCACTTCCAAATCATAGAATCATAGAAACATAGAATTGTCTTGGTTGGAAGGGATCCCTCAGATCATCAAGTCCAACCACCACCCTAACCTGCCATCCACTACAAAAACATGTCCTTCAGCACTACATCTGTCTTCTAAATACCTCCAGCAATGCAGACTTCACCACCATGGTATCTTGAATTTTAATGCTGTGATGCTATCACTTCCTAGGAACACACTTACTAGCATGCAAACTTCAAATTCCTCAGAACTGCTGAAATTTTCATCTAAGTCTCATATCCAGTATTTCCCTACTTGAACTCTGCATTATCATACTGAGAAATTAATCACGATATATATAAGAACATATAAACAGTGGTGTGTGTTAACCTGAAGGTCTGTCAAGCCCAGTAATGTATTGACACTGTGTATTCACACGATAAATTCTGCAGAAGAGGTATCTGTTTAGAAAGTAAGCTTTACAAATAAAAATAAGAGATGTTCATTCCTGAGTGTATCCTTGAATATATATGGAGTACTCATACTGAGCATTTCAATGCCTGCACTTTTTCTATAATAATGGAGGAAGAAAGTCTTTTTCTGAGAGGGATTGTGTGTTAAATTTGCTCTAGATCAGTCATGAAGAGCACTTCAGGGATGATGGGATGCCGTCTAATGATGAGATTTCTAAATCAGACACCTCAGGTAAGTGCTTAAAATACAACAGGATAGATAGCTCTTTCCTTGGATGATTAGATAATGATCACGGTGGGAGTCCAGAGGCTCTATGATGCTCATGGCTAGCCAGGAGCCCAAGGTTCTGAAAATTCAATTTCCTCTGTGGTTTATTCCTAATGAGAAAGGGGTAGGAAAACTTCTGCAGAATAAGCATCTGAAATTCTCAGAACAATGTCCCAGTGGATAGGGTTTACTTGTCCAGAGAGTGCACATGGTGGAGGAGCTCTGGAAAAAAGTGTTTGGCATGTTCATCTCCTCAGAAAAAAATCTTATTTAAAAGGGGAAGAGAATACAGGAAGAGGAAGGGGGAGAGGGGTGAGGGGAATGCATATTTGTGATAAATGTTTGTGTTGCTTGAATTAGAAATTATAGCTTTTCATAATCTGAAAAATATTGGAATATAAATTTATTCAAACTCTGATTTTTATTGTTCTTTTAATATAGACTTTTTACACAGTATTGTTTTTGTGAATGTGATATTTAACATGAAATTTAAGGATTTGATATACAATAGTACATTTAAGAAGCCAGTTTATCTCTTGAGTCTAAGCATGTGCATATGATTTGAACATAGATAAATGGTCTCATTTTATTACAGGAACTTGTCATTAATAACACTAGGTTTGCTATGTACATTATACAGGTTCAGTGCATTTGGTTCTTTTGGCATTTGATGAAGCACCAGTAATGAAATTTGTGAGCTGTTACACAAATTTGTGTAGAAGAAAACAACACTTCAGATTATTTACAAAAGTTTATTTTAAAATGTCAGATAAATAAATAATCTATTTTTGGGAGATGTTACAAATTCCATTAAGGAACTGAGAAGAAACTTTCTTAAAACAATATAGCACTTCATATAACAGTGTAACTTTATAAACAGTCCATGCTAAAAAATTTTATTGTTATACAATAGATTAATTACAATTATCTACAGGTATGTAACATTTAGTTATCTATCTTTTTGTGAAGCATATATGTAAGATCATACATTTTGCTCTACAGTGTTCTTCCATTTTCTCTTCTTATAAAACCAGTCAGGTTCAAATTTCTTAATTTGCAACTTCTCTGAGATTTAAGCATTTTGAGCTTTCATATTTCTTACTCGTAACTAAGTTTTCACCTTTGTTAAAATACATTGTCAAGAATTAAAATCGTAGTAGTAGCGGCAGTAGCAGCAGTAGTAGTAAAAGTACTCCTTTAGCTTCCCCTTTCTTGAAAAATAGTACGGTAATTTGTTCTTGTAACATTAAACTAAACTACCAATTGGTTTGCATATGTAAATATTGCACAAGTAGTGAAAGAACAAGGAAATGAATATCTTTAAAATAGATTTAGGAGGTAGGAGTTTAGTTTTATATATATATACTGAATGATGATGTAGGAAAAGATACTATAGAACTTATCTATGGTATAAGGAACCAGTCTATCAATATAATGTTAGCCTATCAATCATGACTGCTATAATGATTTGGTATCTAATATCTGTAAATGCATGTTAAATTTATAAGAGTTAAATATTATTGAATAATTTTCTGGCTTACAAGAAAGCTCAACAGCTCATTCCGTAAAATAAATGTGACAAGGTATTGTCATGGCAATGGCTGCAGCATCACGAATTGTGGATTAATTGTACTTCCTCTGCTGCATGAACCAAATGAGAATAATTGGCTATCGGGAGAGAAAATCTTTGCTTAAATCTTAACAGCAAAAAGAAGCTATTAGCAAAATGGAAATACATACATTGGGGAAACTAACCATATTTCAGTTAACTTATGATGTGTGGATTTGGAAAGTTTTCTCAGTCAGAAAATCTCCACTTAATAGACTGAAGAGCAGTAAGGTTTTGCAGAAATGTCTCTAATGGGAACTGATATTTGAAAGCAAAGGCTAGTGGGACTGATTACTTTTCTCATTAGGCAGCATCTCTAACTAAATAAATCAGATATTGCCATATAACATTTCACAAAATCTGTCAAATTGAAGGATATAATCTGGAAACATACCATGAAATTAGCATAGATCCATGCAGAATTGTGTTCAACAAGCATTTTCATCTTACCCTAATTGACAAAAGGCAGTGCCTCTGCAGCACAGAATTTCACATGCAATTACTATTAGAGGGACAAGTGAAAACACTCTGAACTACAATTTTCTACTCATGTTTTGATGTCAAGTGCTACCCAAACCACTGTCTCTGGTAAGTAAAGTTTTCTGTATTTAATACTATGCAGTATATCCTTTAGTAGCATCTTCCCCTTTTTAAAGCAAAAGGTTAAATGAGATCCTTCCCTGTGTAGCTCTGGGGGACAGTGCAGTAAAAAGAGTAAAAATCTCTCCCAGAAGGAGTGTGGCATTAGCTCAGTGTGCCGTATAGAGTCCATTGTATTAAGCTTAGTATTGTGGAGCTCTGGAACAGGCTTCCCAGGGAAGTGTTCACAGCACCCAGCTTGGCTGAGTTCAAGAAGCATCTGGACTACGCCCTCAGTCACATGCTCTGGCTTGGCTGGCCCTGTGTGGAGCCAGGAGCCCCTTCCAACTCAGAATATTCTATGATTCTATGAATTAGGGATAGAGGACACATGTCCCTGAGGCCAAAGCTGGTTGCTCCAGGCTCTCTCTGCAGGTAGTGGGGAGAGACATCCTCTTCCAGAGGTGGTTGAGGGTTCCTGGATCATGAGGTGCTCTCAAGATGCTCTGTGCTAAACAAGTAATTAAATACTTAAAAGCAGTGAGAGGGAAAGGGAGAAAGACTGGGCATGGGCCTTACCTGTAGCCAAAACAAGCATTTCATTTTTT
Organism: Porphyrio hochstetteri; assembly: GCA_020800305.1. Taxonomy (NCBI): domain Eukaryota; kingdom Metazoa; phylum Chordata; class Aves; order Gruiformes; family Rallidae; genus Porphyrio; species Porphyrio hochstetteri. The sequence goes on from CM036907.1 coordinate 112,149,076, forward strand.
TCTAGCAAGCAGCATTGCTTTAACTAGTGAGGTGAAGAGAGCCCCTGTGATGTTATTCTGTAGCACTACTGGCAGTTTTTGGTAAGAAGACCTGAGTTCAAATCACTTTTCTAAGTCAAGAAAAGCAGGAAATCATTCTGCCTCTTCTGTACGCTATGTGAATACTCACTGAAGCGGTTTGTGTTTATGTGTGTGACAGGCATCAACATGGCCATCTGGGAATTTGTGTAGCTACCTTGCTGGAACTGGTACTTCTATTCTCAGCAAGGTACCAAACATCCCAAAACTCTGGACAAATGAACAAATATCTCTGTTTTATGTGTGATATTTGATGTGATTGCCAAACATACAAATAGTAGATATCTGGAAAAACAGAAATGTAACAGCCCTTCAATGCCTTCTTGAGCCTCTTCAGCCTCAGCTCTCCTTAAATGTCTTAGGTTTTGTACAAGACAGTGACAGTTGAGGCTGGGGTTAGTAATCTGATTATTGTTGATAGTTGGTCTTTGAGAGATTATTGAAATTACAATTTGTCAGGCTAGGACATTTTGTGCACATGCACCTTCAGTAAAGATCCAATCTCTAGCTGAGCCTCAATGGAAGCTTTCTAGGAGAAGTACAACTTTTGTTTGTTTGCTCTTTTTTTTGGGGGGGGCAGGGTTGTAGTTTTTTCTTGGTTTTTTCAATTAATTTTATTCCGTTTGTTATGTGAAGCATACCATTCTTGTTAAATAATAAACAGACAATGCATTACACTCTCTCTGTTACCAGGTTGTTCAATGAAGTATGACATTTGGTTTCCTTGCAATTGGTATTTTAGCATAACTCACACTGAATAGTCACCAATGTTTAAACATTTGTAACATTATCCATCTTTCCCATTTCTACTAATTTATCCACCTTCTGTAGCAGAGAACAGCAAAATTCAAACATGCACTGATCAAGCAACCACGTCTTGCAGTTTGCTATGAAAATAGATCTTTTTATTTTATTGCCTGCTAATGTTCTTTCTGAAAAAAATGAAAAGGTGCTAAGGCAAAACATCCTCCTCAATAACAACCCAAAGCATGTGTGGGTTGCTCTTATAGAAGCTATCTCGTAAGATCTTTTATTCACTGGGGAGAGAACGAGTGGATAGTGAAAGGTCAATCCCCACTGCTTCACATACCAATATTCTGCCTAATGCATCTAAAGATATATATAAAAGGGAAAGCAATTATCAATGTAACATTTAAGATGATAACAATTCTCATAAAATAATTTAACGCTCTGTTTACTCTGTTCAGTTACTATGCTCATGGTATTCTAACATGATGGAATCTGTGGTTTTAAAGAAAAGATTTTCTAACTTAGGTAACATTTACAAAACATTGGCATGAGCTGTGCTGCAGTTCAAAAACAATGTATGTTCTCCTGTATAACGGAAAAAGATCCAGGATAGTAGCTACATATATTAGCAGTAGTAGGGAAGCAGGATAATTAAAAGATAACTAGGAAGATAATTAAATGATAACAGAGACTAACCTGATGTGCTTTAGGCTAAGTGCAATAATTAATCTTGATACATGGTATATAATAAGGGCTTTGCAATATAGTCTCCTACACTAGTTTGCTTTATGAAATCACAGGATTTTGGGCAGGAAATAATTGGACTAAAGTGAAATGTTCATGTTAGACTAGCATAGTTAGTTCTTCTGTAAAGGGTGCATTTTAGAGAGCAGGCAGGAAGAATTGAACAACTCCATTAGCTATGGAATTTCTGAGGCTTGCAAATACTTAGGAACACTGCGCCCTCCCTGCAGTTGGCTTTCAATGATTTTAATTCTTGATGGTTGACCTAGAGACTTGAGATTCTCTATAGAGGCAAAGGCTCATTGAACTATAAGGTTACTTTAGTCCTGTTCTAGAAGGGAACACTTCTTGGGTGGAAGTGTTTATGCCAGTCTATTAAAATATGGACTGAGACATTGTGCATTTCTCTTGTTTATTTAAAAAGATTTTAAGATTTTTAGGATGATAACCTCAACTTGTTTGTGCCTATTACTTTTTTTTTTTTTTTAGACTGCAGATCTTATATCATCTCAATTTTATATTGTTCTTTTTAGAGGTAAGTGAAGTACAATTTATAAAATAGCAAATAGTAAGCTACAGTCATTCATTATGTTGACTGTCTGGGGAAAGAGCAAAAGTAAGTATTAATTACTGTCAACCATGATACTGGCTTTTATTATACTGACTTGTCTGAAATGAATTAAGGTCAATAATTTCCATTCATACAGCTCTCCAAATAATGACAACATTTTAATGAATATAGTTAGAAAGGGTATAACAGTGTAACATTTCCTTAGAGCATCAATATGAGAAAGAAAGAACAATTGGTATTAATAAATCATTTCTTCTTCTTTTAAGCATAGAACATCTTTGCCATAAATGCCAGGCCAATGCAAAATTTCAACTTTAAGAAAAAGAGGTAGAAGAATGGAGAGCATGGGATGAAAAGCAGGAAGGATTTACTAGATCTGGTTTGAAGATATCCTGTAAATTCAAATATTCGTAATCCTAGACTGGATGAGCTGAGTAAAACTCCACCAGTTTGTACCTATAAGGGCTGTAGTTACAGCTCCCTATCTTGGGCTTCCCTGGCTATGTGTAAATGGGTGCGTTAAGAAAAGTGTGGCCAGCAGGCTGAGGGAGGTTTTCCTCTCCCTCTACTTTCACACAGCATTTGAGTAATCACAGGTGAATTCCCACAGCATACTGGGCAGATCCCACCTTCAGGGAGATACAGTCTCCATCCCATACCAAGATGCTTTTTACCTTGTGTAGCAAACCAAACAATGTATCTTCTGAAAAGGTGGGATGGTGTCCACTAAAGCAGAGCACAGACCAGCCTGGGGCATGCCAGCACCTTCCTCTACAGTGATTGCCTGTTAGGGGATTGGTTATATGACAACTATGTATGATGAGAGTAAAGCTTCTCAAGCCTCAAATACAAGGCCAAGTGGAGCAGGTGTGGCTTGGCCAATGCCACAACTCCTCCAATATGTTTACCCCAAGGAACCCACTACAGAGGGCTGTTTCACTAAAGCAAACTGGCACACATATTACAGATTGTTTAGCTTAAGAACTACTGAATTCTCTTTGACAAAGCAGAATTAGGTATAAAGCTAAAAAAAAATTAAGTTTGTGCAGGTAGGTTACATTCATATATCATCAAAATATGATTACACTAGTGAAGTTGGGAGAGGGATAATTTTTTTTTTTTTTGGAGGAGAATATCACTTGCTGCATATACATATGTTTTCAGAACTTCTATTTATTTGACTTAAATCTTCAACGATGTACCTAAGGAGGAGGAGTGGGTGGAATAATGCTAAAAAAGAAGCAAAAATACACTTTCCATACAATTTTATTGGGTTTTTTTCTTTGCTTAGTAACCAGGGTCTGAAATAATTCTTCCAGGCTATCATCTTCAAAAGTATCTACATCATATATGGTGATGTACCCTGTGGACATCTGCCCCCAGATTTCTGGTTCTGCGCCTCATGGATATGAGAGCATTTAAGCTTATAAAACTTCTGTTTATGTGAAAATGTTTCAGGAAATATAGTCTATTTCTATGTCTTTTGTTTTGCTCAGTTCCATTTGTGGAATTATGGGATTCATGACCTTACCCAGCTCTAATCCTTATTTGTTTTTAATTACAACTCCTGTGATTTTGACATGACAAAATTACATAATCTGCCTGGTTTCCTCAAACACAGAAGAAAACAACTTTGACCATGTTATAAGAGAAATTGGTTGTATTGTGAATTGGTTGTCAGGATTAAGTGGGAAATTCAATAAAATTGGGTTTATTTTTGTTTACTGTCCAGTAGAAGAATTTAGATTCTGTTAAAGACTGCAAGTACAAATTTGGTCCTATCTAGGAAAAGAAAAAATTATTCTTCTCATTCAACTGAAGGCAAGGAACCCCAGAAATCTCCTGAAAAATCTGGTTTGCAGTCCTCCAGGTTAAGCTAGTAGGCTCAATAAGTCTGAATGAAATCTTGAAGCCATTTGTCATTGGCTCATTGCTAAGATTTCATGCAGTTGGTTTGGGCTGTGGGGTTTTTTTGGCAGGATTCAATATGGGCCTTTCTGTGTAAATGGTGCATGTTTGCAAATCCTGTCACAGTGAGTGGGAGATGAGGTGACTGACACTTCTGAGGAAGAACAGTTACCAAGATCATGTAATCCATCACATGATTAGATGGACCGGTATTTTAATAGAATTTATGGCTTCTATTTATTCACAAGGGAACAACAACAGATTAAAGTATATTTAGAAACACGAGTCAAATTTCACTGTAGAGAAAAGCAACTTGCCATTTCCGCAGCAGTACTTATTTCTTATTGCAATAATAATAAGCAACAAGAATGATTTTGAGATTTCCAGAATAGGAGGGAAAACTGAATATAAGCAGCAATTCATCCTCCAGATCAAGGAGATAATTTTATGTAAGATGGAAACAAGAGCTACAAACAATGCCGATAAACAACTGAGAGGGGTAGCAAGGTAGTGGAAGGACTGCTTAACAACGGTTATGCCACTATTTAGTGTCCATGATAATCCAGTGACATTCAAATAAATGGAAATATACTGATGTCACTTGAGAGTGCCTTTTGCACTTCTGAGATAGACCTGTAACATGGCTCTCTTGATAATCTGTTCATCACTGCCTCTTCTGCGATCATTTTTTTAAGTTTACAATATGTTAAGCATAGTCGTCTTCACTTGGATTTACCAAGAGTTGTTCCTCTGTCTTTTAACTTTTCCTAACAGTTTCTTTTTTACCTGTTCCAGATGACAAGCTCCCTTCATATCCACTTGATAACATTCTCCCTGCCCCATCTATTACAGCTAACTAAATGCATCTGAATTCTTCTGACCTGTCTATGTAAATATTACAAAAGACGGTTTTGCAATGGTTGTTTATTTTATGAATGCCCCATCTTTGGAACTGGTCAAAGTTAGATTGAAGAGGGCTTTGAGCAACTGATCTAGTGAGAAATATCCCCACACAGCTGTAGGTGGTGGACTAGGTGATCTTTAAAGATACCTTCCAACCCAAACCATTCTGCGACTCTATGGTTCTATGATTTATTTTCTGTATCTAGAAGAAGCAAGCTTGGTGCCTGTCAAAATTACTTGAGTCCACTTTAAGCCCTATAGCTTAAAATAAAGCTCATACATTTTCTTCCAGCATACAGTTATGATTTTGATTACAAAGCTGGAAGCAATGCCACCAAAGTAAAGCATAAAATAGCAAAACTTAATCTTAGATTGTACTTGACAAGAATTTTAGTGGCTCCTGCATCTAACATAGCTTTGGGGCCTTTAGGTTTATTCTGTGCAGAGATGCACTCCTGTAGCAAAAGCTGTTTGAACTCTCTTGAAACAGTACCTTATAGGTACATTTCTACATCCTGTCTATGAAAATTCCTTCAGATTAGAAGGAATACTATAAACTGGACTCCTAAGACAGAATTATGCTTTTTTTTTTTGTGAAAGACTAACATGGGCATGTTGCCTGGAAAACTACTTCTCCCAAGATTACACCTAAACTAACCCAAAAATTACAATTTTTTTTTTTACACTGTTATGTACAGTAGAAAACATCACAGCTGTGATTTTAAGGCCACAGGGGAATTTCTAAATTCTTATTCTCTCATAAAAAAATAAAGCATGTCTGAATCTGCAGAAATGTTCTCATGCACCCAATGGGCCAAAATGAAAGAGGAAGATAGAAGAAGACAATTGAATCTGGAAAGACTCCATAACACTCATTCTTGCAGAACACATCATCCAAGACTCAATTACCAGAAGTGTCTGGCAGTTGCCAGGTGTCTCCAACAAAAACCTCCTTACACATTTTGAGAATTACCTACACTTCCTAGGGTAGATATGTGCATTGAGCACTCTTCACTCACTTCAAAGATCCAGGCTGCCTACACCCGTGGAAAAGGAATCAACCTGCCTCTACAAGGCAGAAATGCTCATCAACGTATTTTAAGAAATGGCCATGAAGTAGAAAGCATACTTCAGATATACACTGAAAGCCTATTGGAGCAGATAATTATGTTTCTTTAATGAGATGAAAATTTTTCTTTGATGGAAGAGTAAACTTTTATAATTTAGGGAGAATGTTTTGCCTTTTTTGTTTCAATAGTCCTCAGTGTCTTTTTACAGGTGAAGAACCGATATTTCTTCAGTTCAAAGCAGTATTTACATGCAACAGTATTTATTCCTTGTATTGTAAAGGAACATGGAAGGAAGCATCAGCTAGAGAAATAGGACAATTAGATAGAGGAGGAACCTTTCAACATTTTAAAATAATATTATTTCACTTGACTTTATAATATTCTGAAACTATTTCCTGTTTCTTTATGATTTCATTTGCAATTTTCCTTCAAAAAATGAATTTGTTTAGACTAAAATTTGTGCTAATAACCAAATGCTGAAACCTCAATTAATAAACTCTTAAACACAATCTCGATGACTGATTTGCAGATTTGTAACTCTGCATATTTGTTAATTAATTAACATTTGCTTAATGTTTTGAACATGATAAACACCATGAAAGTGTTAAAAACAATTAGTTACCCTTTTGCAGACTTTATTTGAAAGAATTATCTCAGCTGGATTAGAGAGAAAATAATCTGACTATGTAAATAGGTTTATAAAATGACAGTTGGATTTCGTTACTGAAGAGGTAAGAAACAATTCCTACTGTTAAAAGCAGATTTATGGACAGCAAAGAAAAAATGAGGGACAGTGTTAAGACTGTGTGTCTAGCATTGCCACTGATATGTACAAACAGGAAAACCTATTGTATTGGGTTTGCATGGAGATCTTTTGATACTTCCAGGAGTTACATCTTCTGTGACAAGATGCTTCCACCATGTCTGCTGGCCATGCCAAGCCCATCAGTGATGCTGGTAGTGCCTCTGGAATAACATAGTTAAGAAGGAGAAATAAAACCATGAAAGTGAAGCAACTGCAGCCAGAGAGAGGAGACAGATGTGAGAGGATCAAATCCAGTTGCCGAATTCAGGGAAGAAGGGAGGGGAGGAGGTGCTCCAGGCACCAGAGCAAAGATTCTCCTGCAGCCCATAGAGAAGCCCATGGTGAGGCAGGCTGCTCCCTGCAGTCCATGAAAGATGATGATGGAGCATATAACCATCTGCAGCACATGGAAGACCACACCCTGGGGCAGGTGGAAGCACCCAAAGGATTGTGTGACTGCATGGAAAACCTGTGCTGGAGCAGGCTCCTGCCACGGGCTGTGGCCCCATTGAGAGAGCACCTCATGCTGGGGCAGGTTTGGTGAAAGGACTTGCAATTGCGTGGAAGGGACCCATGCTGGACCAGTTCATGGAGAAATGTAGCCCATGGTAAGGACTCACATTGGAGAAGTTTGTGGGAGAGACCCCTTGCTAGAGCAGAGGAAGAGTGTGAGGAGTCCTCCCCTGAGGAGGAAGGAGTGTCAAAGACAGTGTGTGATGAACTGACCACAACCCCCATTCCCCAACTCTCTGTGCCACTGTGGGGAAAAAGAGGTGATGAAACTGTGAGTGAAAGTAAGCCCAGAAGAAGGGAGGGGTGGGGGAGGTGGTATAAGGTCTAGTTTTATTTCTCATTATCCTACTTTGTCTTTTGCTTGTGTAGTAAATTAGATGATTTTTTTTTTCCTGGTTGAGCCTGTTTCACCTGTGACAGTAACTGTTGAGTGATCTCTCCCTGTACTTACCTTGACCCACAAGCCATTCATCATATTTTCTTTCCTCTATCCAGCAGAGGAGGGGAAGTGGTGGAAAGGCTTTGGTGGGCCCCTGCTGTCCAGACAGGGTCAGCCCACTACACCTGCATTTCCATGTTTTGTGACATGACAACAGCTCTGTGGTCATGCAACACATTCACTGGGCCTTCACCTGTCATGTCAGCAATTTCTTTCACTACTCTCATATTTACTGTTTTGCTGATGATACGTCTGTGGGTTTTGCCTCCTACTTCTGCTTATTTGCCAACTCAGAGCAATCACTGACCTTTGATATATCAATCAATAAAAAAACAGGACCCTTGGCTTTAACTTCCTTCATTCTACAGGTCAGACAGTTTCCCATGATTTTTTGCAGCAGTCACACATGTTATAGTTGATCTAGATTTCCTTCTTCCTTCCTGAAGATGTGATAATTATGATGAAGAATATGTCTTTATCTCATTCTCTATATCCTTTTCTCGATAGAATAATCTTATCAATTCCAATCTTATCAATCCTGTTTTAAAAGAAGTTAGCTGGATTGCAGATGTCTCATCATAGTAACAAGTAAAAAGCAGCTACAAATAATAAATAGCTTTATTTCCTGTGAGTGTTCATCTGGATTTTTTCCAAAGGCATTGTGAAAAAGATGTAAGATGAATGGCATGTTCTGGAGGTTACCCTGGGTAGACAGTGTTGTAACAGGGAACAAAATCTGAATCTATATCTTTTACCTAAGTGTAAACCATTCTTCTTCTCCGTCAGAGGAAAAAGAAAGATGCATGTATAAAGAATCGAAGAGAAAAAGACAAATCCTCCAAATCCCCAAGACAAACACTGTGATTTTGGTTTATCTCCCTGTTTACTGAAACTGACTTATTAATGTTTAAAATTGCCCTGATAATGTCTGCAAGCAGTTCACTAGAGTTTTAAATAATGTATCTTGGTATTTGGCTAGAGCTGTATCTCATATTTCTATTTGATGAATCTAGATTATATTTTCTTCTTGGTGAGGCCATGGCTGAAAGCACTATATTGATTGACCAATCAAAAAGTGAATTAAATATCACTTAACATCCTAAAGAATGTGAAGATACTGAATAGTTTCTTTCATCTTATTGCTTGTGATCTCCCAGGCGATGAGATTCAGTTCTTTTATAAAAGTTCTAATCATCCTTTGCAAAATTAGTCATTCCTTTCATGGAAAAATGCTGTTGACCTCAAAATGTTCACTTTTCAGGGCAGCCCCTAGGAGTCACTATATACTAAATACTGCATTACATATGGTCTCAAACAGAAAATCTTTTTCAGGACCAAATACGAATCCATCCAAGTTTTTTACTAGTACATGATACTGATAATCCAATCAGTATTAACTTTAAATTTGGATGATAATTTAAAATAGGTCATTTTAAAATAGGATGAAAGGGGTTTGCCACGAGAACACCTCATTCTCCAAGATTATCATAGATCATCAAAACATTTGTTAAGAGTTAGTATATATTTGAAAAATAGAATTATTTGAGAATTCTGTAGGTACTGCTAAAATATCATGCATTCACCATTATAAGGATTTTGTATTAAGTGCTTCTGAGTGGGTGCTGAGTTACAGGAAAAACAATATAATACACTCCTCCTGTATTCTTTTTCTAAACTTAGAAATAATTACTTTGATTTTCACAGTTGTTTCTCTTGGGTTTGCTTCTTCTAGCAAAGGGGGCAGCATTGGTTGACATGTTGCTGAAGTGTGTCTCCAACTCATCATCAGCCTGCAGGTGCTGCTTTTATCCTTTTATTCTACACAGACCTTTCCCTTCCCAGCACAGTCTGGCCATTTCAAGATGTCTAGAGGCAAAGCTAACGGTGGGAGGCAATTGGTGTTAACTGAAATCTGCTTAGGGTGACAAAACTGACCCACTGAAAAGAGGCCTCAGAGTTGTCTTGTTTTTAAGAATCTTTTCATTTATTTTATTAATCTTTGTCACAATAAACAGAAAATAGCTGGTAGCAGCTGCTTTACCTGCTACCTTAAGTTGGTCTGATGTATCTCACACTGCACTACTGTAACATTAGAACATGCAAGCAATATGCACCAGTAATTGTTAATAACTGCTGCAGTATAAGGTTTCCAAAAAAACAGTTAGATGTGCTCTTTCAAAATGTATAAGTTATGATATACTACTGCTGTTCAGGAGGTGACAGTGGCACTAAGGAAATAAAGAAAATAGGAGAACAAAGAAAAAAGTGTACTTACCAGAGCCAGTTCTATTCCCAGGTATATCATGTTAATGCCATAGTTTATGTGCCTTCCTGTAATTAGTGAAAATTAGTGAAATTAGTTGTCTTAAATATGACTGTATAATCATGTACACAATGCTTCATGGATGGAAAATGCTGCCTTGTCTGATTCAGCAGGATTATTTACAATAATTTGCAAAACTATAAAGCAATTCTGCAATGTATTATGCATAGCTCCTGCTATTCTTTCTCCCTTCACTTGAAAGTCTGTTTTACCCCAACGCATTGCACAAGCACTAGCTGATATTTTTGGAGGGGGGGTGTCTTGGAGACAGCTTAGGATTGACATAGTTAAAGAATAAGTATCTGAATACATACTTTAAAAAATTCTGAATTACTGTTTAATTCACAAGAGAAGAGTATGAATATTTCAGGTAAGAATATAGTTGAAAGGAATTTTTTGCATTCTCTGTTGAGCCTTGGAGTTTGATATATTCATGTAAGAGTCCTCTCATTTCTAAACATACCTAAATAATTTATTTTTTTTTATGTATAAAACTCTCTAAAACTAAATCAAAACACATCATAGCAGGTAGATGTACTACTCAAATGGAAATATTTTTGCTCATTGTTTTAAAATTAGAGCAAGGATTTCTAAAGAGAAAGAAGTAGCACATAACAAGTCTTATTCCAAGATATATCAGATGATAGCTCCTGATGGCTGCATATTTGGAATTTCAGGGGTGCGCTATAGGCTACCTAACTTGTATAACTCATTTGTGCCTAAATTGCAATTAGTGAAGAACTATTAAAAGCATTTTTCAAATTTAACTCTCCCCGTATAGTCAAGGGAGAGAAATAAATTACTCTAGACTTTTGTATTTCAGTAAATATAAAAATTAATCTGAGATGATGTCACCCCAAAAGCCTTTGAAGACAATGATCTCTATTGGTAAATCAGGCATCCAAATGAAGAAAGATTTTCAAGACAAAATATGTATAGAGAAGAAGAAACCAGGGAAGTGGTGGTACATGTAAAAATACTGGTTTTGAACTGAGTGGTCAATATCATTCTTCCCTTCTGTGATGGAAGAGAGATGATACTTGTCTCCTACCTTTTGTTGCCCCATTATGGACACAGCCTAAGGTGAGACTGAGGAGAAGCGTAACATTGCATAGTGGTTGCAGATAACTTGTGTTGCCCTCTAACATTTTGCCAAGAAATCCTCAAGTGCTATGAGGGCACTCCTTTCTCCTTTTTTTCTTGGTTGGATAGTTCTGAAACAACACGAAAGTTTGGAAAGTGCAAAGGCAAGCCTAAAACTGGGCTGAGGTCAACTGTGTGAGGTTCAACAAGGCTCAGTGCCAGTTCCTGCACTTGGGTCACAACAACTCCAGGCAACGCTGAAGGCTTGGGCAAGAGTGGCTGAAAAGCTGCCTGGTGGACAAGGACCTGCAGGTGTTAGTCGACAGCTGGCTGAAAGGAGGCTGTAGCCAGGTGGATGTTGGTCTCTTCTCCCAGGTAACAAGCGATAGGACAAGATGAAATGGCCTCAAATTTTTCCAGGAGAGGTTTAGATTGGATATTAAGAAGAAATTTTTCACCAAAAGGGTTGTCAAGCACTGGAACAGGTTGCCCAGGGAATTGGTTGATTCACTATCTCTGGAGGTATTTAAATGATGTGTAGATGCAGTGCTTAGGGATGTGGTTTAGTGGTGGACTTGGCAGAGCTAGGTTACCATTTGGAATCCATAATTTTAAGGGGTTTTTTCCAACTTATATGATTCTATGAATCTATGAAAAGGTAAATATTTCATCCTTAGGCAAATTTTTTGGTACTCAACTAGATGTAATGGGATGTTTCCCATGCTTATTGTGCAGGGTTAGTGCAGCATAGCAGCTGTAATATGGGAGGCTGTGCTGGTTTTGGCTGTGATGGAGTTTTCTTCAGACTAGCTAGTATGGAAGTTGGGAGGGTACAGAGCAGAACAGCTGACCCCAACTGACCAAAGGTATATTCCGTCCGATACAACATCATGCTCAGTATTTAAAACTGGGCAGAGAGGAAGGAAGGGATGATGTTTGAAGTGATGCCTTTTGGCTCCCCAAGTAACTGTTGCACAGGACAGAGCCCTGCTTTCCTGGAGATGACTGAACACCTGCCTGCCCATGGAAAGTTGTGAATTAGTTTTCTTTCGTATGTAGCTTTTGCTTTACCTATTAAACTGTCTTGATCTCAACCCACCTGTTTTCTTACTTTTCTGATTCTCTCCTATATCCTGCTGACAGGGAGTGAGGAAGTGGCTGCATGGGGTTTATTTGCCAGCTGGGATTAAACCATAACCATGACAGAGGTGGTCTGGGTTTGCACCTGGCAACTGCAGTGGGCCAAGAAATGCATTTTGAAACAAGCATTGTTAAAGCTAAGTGCTAGAACTACATTGAGAGTAGTGACCCAGACACATGAGGACTTTTTCATACAAGTACAGAAACATGTGGCATGTTATAAAGAACAACCCTTTATCAAGAGTTATCATTTGAGAGAAAAGATCATGCTGACTTTGGGACATGATTAAAAAAAGTAAAAGTGAAAATTCTCTGAGCAGGTAAAAGGGAAAGAACTGTACACAAGGGCACGTAGCAGTAGGATGTTGGGTAATTGTTTTAAACTAGAAGAGGGGAGATTTAGTTTGGATATTAGAAAAAAGTCCTTCAATATGAGGGTGGTAGATCACTGGAACAGTTTGCCCAGAGAGGTAATAGAGGCCCCATCCCTGGAGATATTCAAGGATAAGGCTTGATGGGGTTCTGAGCAACCTGATCTAGTGAAGACGTCCCTGCTTACTGCAGGGGAGTTGGACTAGATGACCTCTAAAGGTCCCTTCCAGCCTTACACATTCTATGATTCTATGATTCTGTGAAGGCAGAAAAAAATGGAGGTCAGTCAAAATGTCCAGAATCAATTTCTTGCCTCACAGCTCTCTCTCCTCCCTCTTACACCTGCCAGCCAAGCAATGGAGTCCAAATTCCAGGATCCTGATTAATGGAGCTGAGAACAAGGACAGCCCATCTGGAAAAACAACACTTCCGGAATGCCAGAAAAAATGCTGTTGAATAGCTTGAGCAGCCTGGAAAGCTATCTCATGCTGGCCAACAACAGCTGGGATAAAGCATTTCTCCAGCTCTGCAGTTCTGTGTGCTGCATGACACCTAACAGAACAATACCACAATCTGTAAAGAAAGAACAGGAGATGATCCATCAAAAGAGAAGGAGAAGAAGAAATGTCTCTTTCTACTGGAGAGTCTCAATGCTGGAAATGTACTTTCTCTTGCTGTGCTGGACTGCAAAGCAGCAGCTCAATGACCAGAACCAGGAATATAGACACACCTGCAGAGTTGCACATGGGAGGGAGGTCAGACCAGATGACCACCAGAGATGCCTGCCAACCTATATATGATTTCATAACAAGAGTATATGGGCAGATACTAAGGTTGTCCAACCTGAAAGTGATCCAAAAGGAAGCAAGGCTACTGTTTTGATAATCATAATTAGTATGCAGAAAAAAATACACTTTTCTGGGGTAAAAATTAAAGGATGATCAACGTTGATAGATAAAATTATGAAGAAATTAGTTCTATTTGAAAATCTCATGACGATGCTATCAAAAACTGATAGATAAGGATGAAAGATGATGGTTCATTAGCAATAGAATAATTGCATGCTGAGGTAGAAGATACTGAAGAGCAGAGTGATGACCACCATATATTTTAATAAGAACACAGGTGGCTCAAACAGTGTGATAATAACTCTTTCCTTTGCTAATGATTCTAAAACTGATGAAATTTGGAGGATATAGAGATCACACTCTTAATCTGCCAACTAATCAAAACATCCTTTGGGGCACTAACTGGGGGGGACGAGGGGGGAAGGAGAGGCAGTTCTTCTTCAGTTACAGTTACTGGAGGAACTTAGAGAGTGAAAGCAGGCCAGATGGAAAGTCATGATAACCCATGGATGAGCTAGCTGTAGGCATACAGGGTTTAGCCCTACAGGTAAAGAACTGAAGTGTTAGCAAGCATCTGGAGATGTATTGTTCCTATGCAAGGCATAGTCTTGAAGAGTGATCAGTTATTCCCCAAGGCTATTGAACAGAAAGAAGTTACAGAGAGACCACAGATGGAAAAGCAGATTGCTTGGGGTTGACAAAAGACATTATACTCTTTAAGCATACAGAGAATCTGCCTGCAGATGGGCAAGGCCCTGGAGAGAATGTATGTTAAACTATCCCTTTGATGGAGTTCACAGTTCATTAATCTGTGACTCCATCGCATCTTAGTTGAGGTCATGAGATGAAAACATATGAGAGGAAACTCATTGTGTTGAGGGATACAAAGACACACAATTCTCTGCTTCAAGAAGGAGTACTGTTATTGCAGGGGTACTGTAAATTCACGTTGAAAACACCCTGTGGTTAGCAAAAGACAGAAAGTTTTAGGGAAAACGGATTCTAAAAAGCAGAGTCTTTATCAAGACAGAAACAATACTTTTGAAACTCGGTAATTTTCTAAGTGCAAGATCTGTGTTGACTGTTTCAGAATTGATTAATTCCTATGTGAAAATTTACCAAGAAAACTGAAAATGGAACTAGTCTCACAGATCTGAATTAAGCTCAGTACAGACTAGATTAATATTATTTGTCATTAGTAGAATTGTTAAAATGACCCATTTTTACCCTATTTTACATTTCGTGCATTAAAATAAACCTTATGTCTGAAATTTTACTGGGACCAGATTCTGCTAGATTTTGATCTTGGCATGTTTTTAAAAGATGCCCTAAAGAAATTTCTACTACATATGCAAAGTATGTAGTATATGTGTATGTAGAAATTTCTACTACACACATATTTGCAAGAGAGTAAGACAAAAAACCTTTCCTCTCAAAAGCTCTGAGGAAGTGGCTGGGTTTGATCATGCTGAAGACAAACATAATATTTACTAAGTCAAAAGATTATGTTACCTGTTTTTTGAAATCATTAAAGAAACCAACATTGTTCCACACTGGTCAGCAAAAAAAGGGAATCTTTCATTTGTAAGGAACTAGTTAAGATATTTCCCACACCCTTAAATGAAGCTATTTCTTTAAAACCCAGCAGGTTTCTTCGGAGACTCCCTCCCCCCCACCCCTTACCTTCCCCCCAAATAATCACACAGCAAATGACGCTTGGGTCAATGAGCTAGCTACTTGCCTTCTTTGAAAGTTAATAGTCTTCTGACCTTTGGAATTTTTCCAGGGTTTCAAGATTTAATAAAATTCATTGTTAGTAGGCCAGAAAATTCCACAGATAGCTCGTTTAATAATACTGTTTACAATTTAGCCAAACCTGCTGATTTAAAAAATGTTTATACCTACTAGATATTGCATAACATCCTCCTCTGTTACTAATGGTCTGGAAAATGTTTCATCATGCCTGTATGTTATAATCCATCATCCTGTTATTTCTTAAATACAGAAATACATGCTTTTTGAAGAATTCTACTTTTTCTGCTTTATTTTTAGCACTCTATGTCCATTTTCTAATGGACTCAAAATGTTCTTTTTTTTTTTTAATTAATTAATAAACCAATACCAGTAATCCTTCTTATTGCCATTACATCCATTAGCCATGGATTTCTTTCTTCGTTTACTTAGCTTCCTTTATGAACATATTAAAATCTTTTAATTTATATACATTGCTGAACACATCTCCTTCTCTTCCATTCATACAAATACTATGAATTCTTATTGCTGCTTTTCATTAATGAAATTTCATCTTATGTCATCCTCTCTTGATTATGGAATTTTAGCTCTTAGGACATTAAATGAACTCTCCTTAAACAACTTCAAATTCTAATTCATATTTTATATCTTCTGCTTTTGTTGAAATATCTCAATCTTTATGAAATTTTCGACTTTGAATCAGTGGTCACATATTTACTGCTGATTGGGGTGTTTCTGTTTGTCCATTTTAAACACAAGTAGGTCAGGATCACTGGTTCCTAGGCAACATCGAAATGACCTGTCAAGCCATTAATGTACCTTGACCTCTCATAATGAGATCCTAAGGAGATATCTGGTGGCAGAACTAGCCAATTTAGGCATATATCAGTTTCCAATCAATATGGAAAAAACATGTAGTGTTAAATCAAACCTGTAGTCAACATACCTTTGTCTGTACATATCTATATTTCCTGAGAAGAGGAAAGTAATGGATAGCAACAGGAAAGGAAATTCTTTGCATTTTTATCTTTTTATTGTTTTCTAGAAAAAACATTAAACTTCTGTAACAAGTGGTTATGAACTTTTATTATTGGTATTTATACATGTAATCTGTTGTGGTTTAACCCCAGCCAGCAACTATGCAGCTGCTCTCTCACTTCCTCCCCCCACAGTGGGAGAGAATCAGAATAGTGAGAAAACTCACAGGTTAAGATGAAGGCAGTTTAATAAGTAAAGCAAAAGCCACATGCACAAGCAAAGCAAGACAAGGAAATCATTCCCCACTTCCCATGGGCAGACAGGTGTTCAGCCATCTTTGGGAAAGCAGGGCTACATCACTATAATTATAATCATGGTCATACATTAGCGCTATTGCAGTAAGTGCATCTATCAGCAGCAACCCCGAACTCTTTGTAAGTGTCACTTCAATAAGCTTTCTATTAGTTTCAACTTTTTGAAACTCTCTCAGTGAAAGTCCTTTGCAGGCTCTGACAGGCAAACTTTGACTCTGATTTGTGGCTACACATAATCCTTTAGACATAAACTGTTGACCAAGTCTGGGCCTAAGACTGGACCTAGCTGCACTGAGGCTCCTCTCTGAGGAGTTTAGAAAGCAAAGGGGTCCTTTCTGAACTTCATGACTCAACAGGACGGTTACTCTCAGCCACACATTAGATGCATACCTTTACATGACATCCCTCTTCCTATCCTTTGATATAATACAGAGATACCGTTCCTTTAGTCTATGGACCACTCCTTTAAGCACTGGTCAGCAATAGCAAAAACATCTAACATCTCTGTATTATCAGCACTGTTTTCAGCACAAATCCAAAATGTAGCCTCACACTAGCTACTTCAAAGAAAATGAACTCTACCCCAGACAAAACCAACACAAATTTGATAAACATAACTGTAAAAAGTATGTTCTCATTACAAGGTCAAAAGTTCCAACTTTTACTTAAATTAAAGATGAAATTTTGTAAAGTCATAATACTGACATTTAAAGTGTATATTCTTGAGGTAAATCCATCATGGACTGCCTGATAGCTCCTGCAGACTATAAAGGCTGTTAAAATGAATCAGAGAATTTGAGCATCATGGAATGGTTTGGCTTGGAAAGGATCTAAGGGGTTTCCAACCCCCCTGCCATGAGCAGGGGCACTCTCCACTGGCCAGGTTGCTCAAAGCCCCATGTATTAATGATTGCATCATACTACATGAAATAGATATTATTACATCTATAAATAATATGGGTCAGTGTTGTACATAACACTTCCAAAGACTTCCTAGATACTGTGAGTAACTGACGCAATCTCTGGGCTTCATTTCCTCCACTGCAATGATTTCCTCTGCTGTACTTCGAGTTGTCTATATAGACTGAAGGCCCTTCAGGGCAGAGGCCATTTCCGTTGTTCATGCTGTCCCAAGCATAATGGAACCTGATTTCCTGTGCTGCTAGGCTCTGTGATAATCCTAACGATTAACTGATTCACTTGATTTACAATAGAGACTGTTTTGAACTACATAACACAGATTCTGTTTTAACTACTTTCTTGTACTGAAGCCATCATCAGAACAGTTTTCTTCTTTCCAGTCTTCACCTATGTTCCAAATTTTGGTATAGTTATATGCAAAGTTTTCAACAAAACTGATAGCTGATTGTTACAATAGACTAATTGAGGGATAAAGTATGTTAGAAGTGTTCTAAGCCAAATCTTGTTTACTTAACAAAAAACCTCATGATATTTATTAATGCTTTTTAAGGGAAGCGATTATACTTTCCTTATATCAGTAAGTCATTGCCAAGTATTTGTGTATATATGCTTCTTTTTAAATTCCACTTAAATCTAGGATCCCTTTTTAAATATAAAGTGTAAATTTGAAGTCCAAAGCATTATTGTATTTTCCATTTTATCAGTCATTGTTCTTTAGTCTAAGATATGCAAAGTAATGGCTTTTCAGAAAAAAACCTGGACTCCTGATTTATGACGTAAGAATGATACTTGCAAATCTAAGAATAGTTCTTTGATAAAATGCTATCTTTTAATGGTGCAATAATGTGTTCCCTTTGCCTGGCATATATGTCTTCTAACATAGATTCTGGAGCTTAGTGAACTCCTATTTTGTTACTCTGTTGGACATATTTTCCTCTAAATATAATAAAGAAACTGTGAATAAAGCTCAAAATATGAAAAATTTGCTCTTGCTGATAGATACTTAGGCATATGAATATATGTGTCAACAGCAACAGAACTGTTTGCCAGAGTAAGGAGTGATCAGCATATGTAATTGTTCTACCATTGGCTCAGGAGAGCTACACTGCAAGTTGGTAAGACAGAAAATTTCTAATGTTCAACTGTGAATGACTAGAAACAGTTTGTTTTTTTTTTCAAGAACATCTGACTTTATCACTTTGTCCAACTGTAAAGTTCCAGAAAAGATTTTTTGATTGTGTCACTAACAGACGATGAATTCTGACAAGCTTTACTGCAAAGTCTAGTCAGAGATAAGGCAGAGCTGTAACAAGTTGCAAACACCTGACTGACAGAATGCTTTGTGGTGCTCACGATTTCAGAGGGTGAAAAGAAAGGTACTACTCAGATGATACCAGTTGTCTCTGTTTCTTCCTGCTGCACATTATTAAAGGAAACATAAATGTTTCTTTTAATACTAGATTCCCAGCTAAGTAATTGCTGTAACTTCCTGAGGGTGGCAACAAGAACAAGACAGTGTAGATGGGTTCAGGGGAAAAATCTCGCTTTTAAAATATGACCCTCCCCATTGGTCCCCATGGCTTTGAAGCATAGATGGAGAAACATGCAGATCTGAAATGTGAAATACTTTACCAGTCCTACAGGAGGCTCACCATCCAAGCAGTTTGTACAATTTTAAGTATATTATTACAACTAGTCACCTTATTGCAAACTTCACTACTTCAACAGAAGTAATTCCTGGTTTGTCTTTTTCAAGAGGTATACTGCTCCTGCAGCATCAACACACACAATAATCTATTTAGAAAGTGCTCGTGCATTTTGAGCAAGACTTGATTAAAGCTGCTGGAATAATAGATACCTCTATTTAAAAATTGAGTGTAAATCCTAGCTTATGAAGTCCTTGTGTGGCAATGTACAAGCTGCCAGTATGGGGAATGCCACAGTTGGAGGTGAATCAGCAGCAGCCTCCAGCATGCATTCAGGCTTCCCAATCACTCAAAGAGACAACACAAAACAGTAAAAAAACCCAGAATGTTGTAAGGGAAGATAATGTAACATCCATACTTTACAAATGAGGTCTTGCTCAAGGATCTGGAGAAACAATATATACCATCCTGACAGAAAGCCTTCAGGTGATGCAGTATGCTCCCAGGACATGACTGAGAACAAGAGCAGCTTTAATAGATCTCTCTGGACTAAAAGTCTTAGTTTTAAGACCCAGACCTCAGTGAAGGTTGGAAGGGGTGAGAAAACCTCATGAATTGTTCTGTGCAGGAAATGTTACACTTCTCAGCAGATTACAAAAGACTTTCTGTGAGCTGTGGCATTAATATGTCACTCCCAGAGAAATCACCAAGCTTCACAATAGTATGTGTGATATTGGCATGAGGACGTATGTTTCTTAATACTGTCTGGCTCAAAATTATTTATGAAAAGAGATGCAGAGCAGGATCAGGAGACAAAGTGCTTTGTGCTCCCCTGCCCTCCTCCTCTTCCTTCTGATGCCTGTGTTTTCCGACTACCCCAAGCTGTAAGCATCATCAAATTGTGGACATTGTCTGAGGCCAAATTAGGTCCTTAAAACTTTAGCATTTACTTCAGCCATCTCTGGATGCATACTGTAAATGCAGATGTGACCAGGCCCTTCCTGATTAGTAGATTTGACACATTTTCCTACTTATCAGGAACACTTTGGATCTGTAGACAAGATTCTATCATTCTCTCTTTCTTTCTGTGCTTATAGATAGATCCCTGCAGTCTTTCCCTCTATGTACTGCATAGTTTAATTTTGTCTAGTTACAAAGTTCCAAATTAACATCTAAGTCTGTGCTGAACTAACTGATGCATTTTATTAGCTATGGTTTTTTTTTCCAGAGTTACCCAATAGGAGAATAGTAAAATAAAAAACAAGTACTTTTAATAGCCAAATTCAGTCACAGCATTTCTCACATCAATTTTATTATCTATTTTTCCTTCCTATTTTTAGACTTATACCCCTTTGTAACCTCACTGACCAAATGATCCTATTCTAGACTACTACCAGCTGTGGGGATTTCAATAAGCAATTTTCTCTAAGTGCTTTCTCCTGTGGCTCCTGCACCTTTCCTATACAGCTTGAAATCTTTCATATTGAAACAGAAGGTTTGTGATCGTTATGTCTAACAAAAGAACAAATGAAAAATCAGACCTCATTTTGACAGTGTGCTTGGTGTTGCAGATTCATGTGTTCAGAGATGACTGTACAAGTTCCTACTTCACCTTTATTTGGAAATACCTCCCTGTATAACTTCACAACCAAAGTCATGTGTGTATTCAAAATAACTCTCTGTAGTAGAGGACTATACAAGGGTAGTGTCTTTGGCCAGTGTAAATCTGTTCATCTCCACCTACTCCAATGTAGGAATAACAGGCTAGAGTGGAGGAGAATTTAAGTTCTGGGACAATTTCCACTCCAGGTTCTGTAGTGCTTGTGATGGCAATATGGTGGGTTTTACCATATTATGAATACGGACTAACACTCACAGAAATATGAACCAGAATTATTTTGTAATAGTCTGTGACAATATTGCAACTAAGACGTAAAAACTGCAAGTGTCCATATATCTCCTATAAATTTTTGTGAACGGAAGGACAAGGGGCAAGGTTGGTATGAGATGCAGCCAAAGAAGGGAATCTTATGGCACCAGTGTAAGGATCATCTGAGTCAGAGTTCCAAAAACAGGTTTCACAATGTCTAGCCCATCAGATGTTTCATGGGGGGTCATAAAGCGACTCAGCTTTGGATTGCCTTGAGGCCTCATCTCAGCAGAGACAACTCATGGGCAGCAGTGTATGGAGCTCAGACTTGAGTTGTCCTGTAAAAGGAGACCAAACAGGGCAGTTCTGCATAATTCAACAAACTGAAACCTGGGCTGAGCCTTGAATTCCTTCAACAAACAATATGCCCTGAGTCCAAATCAAGCCACTATTCAGCTACCTAGCAATAAGAAAAAGGCCAGCCAGGGGGTCCCCATTTGGCTTCAATGGGCCCAGAAAATGCAAAGAGATGTGACAGATAGGGCCTAAGATAAGGGGGAACACTACTAATGACACAAAAGGTAGGTGGCCTTGTCCACTCCGGCACAGCCCTGCCCAATGTCAGGACAAGTGTAAAGTCTTGCACCTGGGGAGGAATAACCGTCTATATCAGTACAGGCTGGGGGATGACCTGCTGGAGAAGAGCTCTCTGGAGAAGGACCTGGGGGTCCTGGTTGATGATAGGTTGGCTATGAGCCAGCAGTGTGCCCTGGTGGCTAAGAGGGCCAATGGGATCCTGGGATGCATCAGGAAGAGTGTGGCCAGCAGGTCGAAGGAGGTGATCCTCCCCCTCTACTCTGCCCTGGTCAGGCCCCACCTGGAGTATTGTGTCCAGTTCTGGGCTCCCTGGTATAAAAAAGACAGGGATCTCCTGGAGAGAGTCCAGAGAAGGGCTACGAAGATAATTAAGGGCCTGGAACAGCTCCCGTATGAGGAAAGGCTGAGTGAGCTGGGGCTGTTCAGCCTGGAAAAAAGAAGGCTGAGGGGGGACCTAATTAATGTTTATAAATATCTTAATGTCGTGGTTTTGCCCCGGCCGAGGGCCGCACCCCACACAGTCGCTTGTTCTTTTAAAAGGAAGGGGGAAGGAAAGTTGGGGGAGGGGGAAAAGGGAAGGAAGAAAAGAGGGAACGAAACCACAACCTAGAAACCAGAACCACGCAGGTTGGGATAAGGATAGTTTACTAAACAATAACAGAAAACTAGATATAACAATAACATAAGTTTAAAGCACAAAATAGATGAAACTGGTGATACACAATGCAATTTCTCACCAAACCACACAACTCAGGCCGCACAGCTTACAGCCCGTCCCGGACAACCCAACCGTCCCAAGAAACTGCACGTCCTGGCGTTGTCTCCTCCTCTTCCCCCCAGTCCCCTTTATACTGAGCATGACGTAACTGGCATGGAATATCCTCTTTGGCCAGTTCGGGTCACCTGTCCTGGCTACGTCCCCTCCTTTCTCACTAGTAAGGAAGTATGCAGAGCTGAGAAAGGTCCTTGATTGCCCGGCAACAACTAGAAACATCAGGGTGCTATCAGCACTGTTCTCATCCTAACACCCAAACATGGCATTCCATCCACTGCTAAAAATAATTAACTCCATCATAGCTGAAACCAGGACATTATCCACCCCTTATTCCATACCATTTACGTCATGACCAGATCCAACAATTTTCTTTGGGTACAACCGGTTTCGTGTTTCACACACCCATATATGTATGTACACATGTATGCACACATACGTGCATACAGATCTTATTCCCTCAGTCTGTGAATCATCCCTCTGAAGTTGTTGAGTTCATTTAGTCCATGATTTTCAGGCTCCATTTGTCGTAACAGTTTCTCAGAATAATTGTATGTTCCATTGGCTCGTTGCATGCTGCATCTCAGGCTCTTGACTGATACACCTGGCATGGTCCATGCTCATAGTCTGTGGGTCAGAGTTTATTTTCAAAGGGAAAAAAGAAAAAAAAAAGTTCTTGAGAGGCCAGGCTTTAGTTCCATCATCATGGCACTCATTCTTCATTAACTTGTATGACTCCGGCTATAATGCTATGGTACAACATACAGCAATCATAACAATAATGAATATACAATAATGGGTTATTTGGCAATTATTATAATTTCTACTCTATTAATTATATTGGCTATTCTCACCCAAAATCAAATCCCCTTGAGGTACGCATTCCTGCCATTTTATTCCTAAAAACTGGATTTCTCGCGTAGGCCCCTTGACTTTACTTCGTTTTATAGCAAAACCGGCTTCTAAAAGGATTTTAATTACCCTGTTTCCTTTTTCAAAAACTTCCTCTGCTGTGTTGCCCCATACAATGATGTCATCAATGTACTGCAGGTGCTCTGGTGCTTCACCCTTTTCCAGTGTATTCTGGATTAGTCCATGGCAGATGGTGGGGCTATGTTTCCACCCCTGGGGCAGACGATTCCACGTGTATTGGATGCCTCTCCAAGTGAAAGCAAACTGTGGCCTGCACTCTGGCGCCAGTGGGATCGAGAAGAAAGCATTCTCAATGTCAATTGTGGCGTACCACTTGGCTGCCTTCGATTCCAATTCATACTGGAGCTCTAACATGTCTGGCACAGCAGCACTCATACCTGGAGTGACTTCATTTAGGCCACGATAATCTACTGTCAGCCTCCACTCTCCATTGGACTTCCTCACTGGCCATATGGGACTATTAAAGGGTGAGTGGGTTCGGCTGATCACTCCCTGATCCTCCAGTTGACGAATCAACTTATGGATGGGAATCAGGGAATCTCGGTTAGTACGGTATTGTCATCTGTGCACCGTCGTCATAGCAACTGGCACTTGCTGTTCTTCACCCTTCAACAACCCCACAACAGCAGAATCCTCCGAGAGTCCAGGCAAGGCACACAGTTGTTCAATTCCTTCTGTTTCCAAAGCAGCTATTCCAAAAGCCCATCGGTACCCTTTTGGGTCTTTAAAATACCCTCTACGTAGATAATCTATACCTAAAATGCATGGAGCTTCTGGACCAGTCACAATGGGGTGTTTTTCCCAGTCCTTCCCAGTTAGGCTCACCTCAGCCTCTAGCACAGTTAGTTGTTGGGATACCCCTGTCACTCCAGAAATACAAACGGGTTCTACCCCTTCATGATTCGATGGCATTAGAGTACACTGGGCACCAGTATCCACCAGAGCTTTGTACTCTTGTGGATCTGACGTGCCAGGCCATCGGATCCACACAGTCCAATAAACCCGATTATCCCTCTCCTCCACCTGGCTGGAGGCAGGGCCCCTCTATTGCTGCTGATCATATTTGTTTTCCACTGGTTGCATAAAGGACTTAGAGGTCCCTTCAAGAGGATCAGACACATCAGACATATAGGTAGGCCTTCCAGTTGGTCTAGGTAAATGCCCAGTAGAAACTGGTGCAGCCTTCGTCCTGGCAGAATCTCGTTGTGCGAATGTTTTACCCCGCAGCTCATTTACTCGTGCTCGAAGGGCTGAGGTGGGCTGCATATCCCATTTCCTCATGTCCTCTCCATGATCAAGCAGGTAAAACCACAATGTACGTCATGGTGTGTATTCTCCCTCTTGGAACGATGGACGCTTTCTCCCAGTAGCTGCAACATTGCTCCATACGGGTTGGGAGTTGGACACATTGTTGTCAAGTCGTTGAACCAGTTTCTCTACTGCTGCAATGACAGAGAGGGAAACATTGTCTTGGTATTTCCTGAGTCGGCAGGCCACCTCATTTATGGTTGGTAGATCCATATCATTCCAGTCAATTGCTGCCAGTGAATTGGTGTACCCTGCTGGTGCACTTCGTACAACCTTACGCCACATATCTGGAGTGCATAGGACTTCATCGGGATCAGTGGGAAGCCGTGAATTGTCCAGATCATAATAAACTATCTCCCGTACAGCTAATTCTCTCAGGTGCTGGATAGCTGTCTCTATGCTGTTACACTTGGGTGTCTGACATGTAATATATTCCTTTATGGGATATCTTTCCTGCACACTTGACAGTAGTCGCCTCCAGAGGCTGAGGACTTCCGGCCTCCTCCCAATTGCTTTGTCAATTCCTCCTTCTCTAGCTAGGGATCCCAACTGCTTGGCCTCTTTGCCTTCTAACTCCAAACTATTGGCCCCGTGATCCCAACATCGGAGCAACCAAGTGATAATGTGCTCACTTGGGTGGCGGGTGAAATCTTTTCGAACCTCACGCAGCTCACTCAGAGTCAGGGATCGGGTAACAATCTCTGATTCTGCCTCATCCTGATATCCTCGGGATGGTCCCGGTTGATCATCATCATCATCCGTCACTATGCGAACTGATTTCTTTTTGCATTTCCTCTTTTGTACGGGAGCAACAGATACTGGTGTGGGTTGGTTTTTCTGATCATCTGCAGTGTCTGCTGTAGAGATTACAGTAGCTGCAGTGTCGGTCACAGGGGTTGCAGTAGCTGCAGTGTCAGCCCCAGTGGTTGCAGCAGCTATAGTATCTGCCAGTCTGTTTCCTTTCCCTTTTCCCTGACAGTGCTGACAGTGCTGACAGTGCTGCCTGCTATCAAGCAGTGTTTGATAAATAGTGGCCGGAGCCCAGCACAGTGCAGTAAGGTGTCCATCTCTGGGAAACCTACAGCAATTTTTCTTTAGGTATGCAGTCACTTGATCGGGGTCTTGTAGCTGTTCAGGAGTGAAGTTCCAAACCATCGGGCGTGAGAAAGTACCTAGGTACTCGCCCATACTTTGCCACATGCCCTGCCACTCGTGATTATTCTGTCTCGGAGAAAGCTCTTCAGTGGTATTCATAAACCTATGCTTGATATATAACAAAAACTGAACCATCTGCACCAAATCTACCAATAGCAAAATGCTAGTATGAATATCCCAGAGATACTGAAGATTTTAAAAAACTGCCCTAAGAGCTGTTGCATTTAGCCCAGAGGAAAAGAAAGCAGTGCCCCCACCATACTGGCTGCTGTTATTAACCCCTCCCTGTCCAAAGAATGGACAGGACAGCAAAACCTCATACAAGTACCAGCTTAAACTCATGATCATCGATATTATTGTATCATAGACCGATATCATAAAATACATTATAATGAAGTATGGGAAAAAATACGGGAGCCGCAGACCTGAGAGAGTAAAGAATCCTGCCAGGATTGTATACAGCATGCGGTGATTTTGCTGCCACAGCCTTTTGAATAAATACCACAACATCGTGACCAGAGATTGCTTAAAGAACAGTGCTTATCTTAATTGCGATAGTTAGGGTCAGATCTACCGTTATCCCAACCGTTCGTCGTGCCCCACGTTGGGCGCCAAAATAACTGTCGTGGTTTTGCCCCGGCCGAGGGCCGCACCCCACACAGTCGCTTGTTCTTTTAAAAGGAAGGGGGAAGGAAAGTTGGGGGAGGGGGAAAAGGGAAGGAAGAAAAGAGGGAACGAAACCACAACCTAGAAACCAGAACCACGCAGGTTGGGATAAGGATAGTTTACTAAACAATAACAGAAAACTAGATATAACAATAACATAAGTTTAAAGCACAAAATAGATGAAACTGGTGATACACAATGCAATTTCTCACCAAACCACACAACTCAGGCCGCACAGCTTACAGCCCGTCCCGGACAACCCAACCGTCCCAAGAAACTGCACGTCCTGGCGTTGTCTCCTCCTCTTCCCCCCAGTCCCCTTTATACTGAGCATGACGTAACTGGCATGGAATATCCTCTTTGGCCAGTTCGGGTCACCTGTCCTGGCTACGTCCCCTCCTTTCTCACTAGTAAGGAAGTATGCAGAGCTGAGAAAGGTCCTTGATTGCCTGGCAACAACTAGAAACATCAGGGTGCTATCAGCACTGTTCTCATCCTAACACCCAAACATGGCATTCCATCCACTGCTAAAAATAATTAACTCCATCATAGCTGAAACCAGGACACTTAAGTATGGGATGCAGGGGTGTCCTGGTTTCAGCTATGATGGAGTTAAAATTTTTTTTTTTTAGCAGTGGATGGAATGCCATGTTTGGGTGTTAGCATGAGAATAGTGCTGATAGCACCCTGATGTTTCCGATTTGTTGCCGGGCAATCAAGTACCTTTCTCAGCTCTGCATACTTCCTTACTAGTGAGAAAGGAGGGGACGCAGCCAGGACAGGTGACCCGAATTGGCCAAAGAGGATATTCCATGCCAGTTACGTCATGCTCAGTATAAGGGAGGACTGGGGTAAGAGGGGGAGACAACGCCAGGACGTGCAGTTTCTGGGGCGGTCGGGTTGTCTGGGACGGGCTCTAAGCTGTGCGGCCTGAGTTGTGTGGTTTGGTGAGAAACTGCATTGTGTATCACCAGTTTCATCTATTTTGTGCTTTAAACTTCTGTTATTGTTATATCTAGTTTTCTGTTATTGTTTAGTAAACTATCCTTATCCCAAACTGCGTGGTTCTGGTTTCTAGGTTATGGTTTATTTTCCTCCTTTCTTCCTTCCCTTTTCCCCCTCCCCCAACTTCCCTTCCCCCTTCCTTTTAAAAGTACAAGTGACTGTGTGGGGTGCGGCCCTCGGCCGGGGCAAAACCACGACAAGGGGGAATTGGCCAACCCCTTTTCAGTCGTCTGTGGAGATAGGACAAGGGGCAATGGCTGTAAACTGGAGCGCAGGAAGTTCTCCACCAACATGCGGAAGAACTTTTGCACAGTGAGGGTGACAGAGCCCTGGGACAGGCTGCCCAGGGAGGTGGTGAAGTCTCCTTCTCTGGAGATATGCAAGACTCGTCTGGACGCCTATCTGTGCAATATGTGCTAGGGAGCTGCTTTGGCAGGGGGGTTGGACCCAATGATCTCTCGAGGTCCCTTCCAACCCCTACGATTCTGTGATTCTTTGATTCTGCGACAAATAAAACCCCTCGGATTCGACCTGAGAGAGGGGAGCCGCTTCTCCAACTCTGCGAGGAGACTCTGCTCCCCCGGCCAGGATGCTGGCTGAGGTAACATACTGAGAGCCCTCACCTAGAGAGATGGGTAAGTGAAGGTTTGATGTGCTTCAAGCTTGCAGTCTTGGTGACTGACTAACACACATGTAGTATTCAGTGCGCTGGTGACAGCGTGTTCCTGAATCTGCTGCGGTTGTAATACTGAACCGTGTGAACTGCCCGTGGGCAGTAACAGTGAGTGACGTCACTGCTGCGGGCAGTGACGCCGCGGTTCGTGGCTGCGGTGCTGGCAGTAGCGCGTTCTGTGAATCGGTTGTGGTTGTGGTAAGTGTAGTCGTACTTCTAAATTGCAATGGTGCATTTCTCCATTGTACCCATGGCACCTGCAGTAGTGACGTATTGAATCTGCACGTGGTTTAAAATAAATTATTTCTTATTTTTGAAAACCTACAGTTGAGTGTATTTCTGTCAGAACCAGGATGGTCCTGTTTTGGCTAGAGAGCATGGAATAAACAAATGGCCAGTTTCTATGCAGAATCTTGAAGGCCTTTAAGGGTCTTTAAAGTTTTGCCTTTAGCTCCATGGACTGTGAAATTAATATTAAAGTTGATAATGAGCTAAATGGAGTACTTGCTAAAAACATATACATGGCCATAGTACTCACTTCTCACCCAAATCATGTTAAACCGCAGCCCTGGGAGGGAACAGCTAAGACAAACTCTGGATATGATATGTGGCTATATGCATAATTCTTTAGACCTAAGCCTAGATGCACCGAGGCACCTCTCTGAGAAGGACTTTAGAAAGCAAGCGGCTCCTTTCTGAATGTCGTGACACAACAAGATGGTTACCCTTAGTCTCACATAAGTCTCCTGACATTTAGACAATCTATCCTTCGAATACTATGAGGTATTATCAATAATGTGCCTTTAAAAAATATTGACATTGTTACTGCAGCAACTGAATTACAACTGTAGAAATATCTGTGCTTGAAGATTTTTCATTTGCATAATCTCATTACAACCTGAAAATGCCAGTAATTGACCCAGTGGTAGTTAGAAAATTAAATCAAAGTATATTTTTTCACATCCAGCAGGTGTTTGCAGTTTTACCCAGTTGATGTCTTTTAATATAGCTTTTACTTTATGTGGAATTTTAATGTTTACAATCATTAATATTTTAAAAATTGTGCCTATTACAAAATTCAGGCCATAAATCCTGTGGATCCTGTATTTTTTTTTCTTCATTAGAATTATTCCACTAAATTTTACTTTTCTGTGCTGTTCTTTCTATAGACATCTGCACTACTGAAAACAAGGATAAAATAATTCATGTGAATAATGGCATTATCCATCAGATTAACTGATCTTAACTGATGTTAGGAATCCGGATTCTTACGTTCTTCAAGTACTGGGTAGAAACTGAATGGTATAAATGATTAACTGAATGATGGGAATGACATTAGGATCAGTTTTCAAATCCTCATTATTATTTTATACTATTTTGTGCAAGTTTTATGGCTGCAACGCTGATAAAGAGCAGAAGAGTAGAACCCAAATTAACTTTCTGGTTTTGTACTTCAATGTTCTAATCTTTCCCAAAGGTATTTTCCCTCTGAAATAGACACAAGGTAGAACATTAGTTGGCTGCACTCATAGTTTGCAAATTGCTTTGAAATTGGGACTTTTCTTAGAACTATTAGAACCTAAATGTATTCAAGCACATAATTCTTCAGTGCAAATTTACTGGAGGTAGAGAAGAAAGAGATGCACGTGATAGGGCTTCCCATACCAAGACCAACCAGTCCAAGTTATGTTGCCATGTTGCTTTATGTCACATTTCCATTATTAGTTGGCCACTAGTCAGGCAAACAAATCAAAAAATTTGATGTTATTACACACTCACATGATTTGCTGAATCAGGAACTTCAGAAACAAACTGAGCAAAATAAGCTTGCGGAAATGTGGGAAGCCAGAAATCAATGAACCTTGTGTATGTGGCATAAATTTTCTGTAGTTAATATGATAGTGCCTTGCAATAAGGCACTGTGGTATTTTTTTATGCTACCATCATGTGCTGCCACCTGTCAGATGTTGCCACGTTTATCCTAACCTGTTGAATACTTCTGAAGCTGGTGAATGCAGACCCACTTTTCAAGTCAAGGGCTGCTTCCTTTTGCAGGTGCACTGACAAGACTGAGAAATCTCAGAGGATGCAGAAGAAGGATTTTTGCAGGTTGCTGTTTTTTGAAAAGGCACAACACAGACTGTTTCCCCAAGTGTGCTTAAAAGGCCAGTGTCAGGTCAGAAACGGAGTCAGAGTCTCCGAGTGCAGTTACACTATTTTAAAATACTGGTTCACAGAATGGTAGGGGTTGGAGATCATCTAGTTCAACGACACAGCTAAACCAGGATCACCTAAAGCAGGTTGCACAGGATCATATTCAGCTAATTCTTGAATATCTCTAGAGAAGGAGACTCCAAAACCTCTCTGGGCAGCAGTTCCAGAGCTCTGTTACCTTCAAAGTAAGGAAGTTTTTCTTCATATTGAGATGGAACTTCCTGTGGTCCAGGTTGTGCCCATTGTCCCTTGTCCTGTCACTGGGCACCACTGAAAAGAGTCTGGCACCAATGAAAAGAGTCTGGTCCCATCCTCTAGATAATCATTTAGATATTTATAAACATTAACCAGGTCCCCTCTCAGTTTTCTCTTCTGCAAGGTAAACAGACCCAAGTGTCTCAGCCTTTCCTCATACAAGAGATGCTCCAGTCGCCTTATCATCTTTGTAGCATTCCACTGGACTCTTTCCAATAGTTCCTTGTATTTCCTGAACTGGGGAGCCCAGAACTGGACACAGAACTCCAAATGTGGCATCACCAGGGCAATGTAGAGGGGAAGGATAACCTCCCTTCCCTCTACTTCTGGCCTCACCCTTCTTAATGCACCCCATTGCATTAAGATGGGATGCCAGAAGGCAACACTGCTGGCTCATGGACACCTTATTGTCCATTAGGACTCCCAGGTCCTTACCTGCAGAGCTGCTTCTCAGCAGGTCAACCCCTAACCTATACTGCTTCCTGGGGTTATTCCTCCCTAGATGCAGAACCCTACACTTGTCCTTGTTGAACTTCATTTAGCTCCTCTTCATCCAGTTCTCTACCTTGTCCTTATCTGATGCATTTACATTCTTAATTTTGCATAGTTTTTTTCAATCTAAGAAGGCAGAGTCCATAAGATGGAAATCTGTGATTGTGGGGATCATAGTTCATCTTAGTGTGATTTTTCTTCCATTTGTCTTCTTCCTTTCTTCATTAGTTAAGGAAGCACAAAAAACCTGACAACTAGCAAACAGAGAGAGGGACTGTTACATTTCAAATACATACAGCCCAATATCTGCAAACACTGATTTGCCTTCTAAGAAAGCCTTGTGACAGCTATGAAGCAAAACTCCTTGTTACCATTCACTTTTCACTCCCTTTCTGACTTGTATTATGTGGGAGGAAAAAGAAAGAGAAACGGGAAGTCTTGAGGAAATTTTTTTACTGTGCTGAATTCTAGTGAGATGGCAATTACATCCAGCCTCAGGAGCTTCCTTTAAATGTTGTCTTCAAACACTAAACTCTGGCCTATTGCTCACTTGTGGGCTGGAATCCTGAAATATCCAGGAACATGTTTGCATCCTTTTGCTTGATCTAGGCAAGGATTTTTTTCCCGGAGCTTTGAAATATCTAAAACCTTGTAAAATTATATTATAAAATAAACACAAAGTAAGAACAGTATCCACAGAAATATATGCTTTGACATTTCATAATATTCAACTTCTATTTGTTTTAGACACTTGTATCCAATATATGGTATTCCAATAATTGAGGATTTTCCTTCTGTGGCATAAATTAGACTCTTATCTATCTTATTTACATCTAGAGCAAGCTTAATATAATATTTAAGGCTTGTGCTGTATGGATCAAACTGAGTGCTGAGAGTGTATTAAATAAGGAACTTGTGGCATGAAGTACTCTGAGCCTTAGTGATGAAGCTGAACCACTGCTTCACTAGGCCAGAAAGAACATGGCTTTATCTGTCATTTACTGTTAGGCCATTGGCAGTTTTCAGGCCCAGTCCTCATGGCATGGATCAGCTTTGTACTTTAGCAGTTGATTGGGTAAGTTGAAATATAGAGAAAATTTGGTGTCCAAAGGCTGCGGTCTGGTTACTATAGCCCCTTTCTGGGCCAGCACAGATATCTATTTGCATTCCGATGCTTTCCGCATGTTTACTCATTTTTGTTTCAAAAATTTCCCCGTCAAGTTGAGGAGTACCTTGATTTTGTCCTGGTAAAATACTAAGCATTTATCTCTCTTCAAGCAAGAAGTAGTTCTGAAGATGTCAGCAAGATGCCTCTCACATGTTCAGATATTATGCATGCACTTAGTGATTTCCAGAACAGAGTTCTTGGCAGAGAAGAATTTGGTTTGAACTTCCGCAGTCTCAATGGACAGTTTGATGTGCTCAGTGATGTCGAGAAAAAGTGTTTTCTATAATTCTGTGATCTTTTTGTGTACTGGACAGAAAGACCTTGTTTAACTGATTTTTTAACTGCGTATGCTTTCTTACTTTGGTTTGCTTTGGACAGGAGCTATAGTTTAAATGCATCCCAGCAGAATTTACCACTAAATCTCCTCAATATTCTCCCATTCACCTGAAGCTCACTGACAACAGAAAATGCTTGTCACACCTTCTAGCACTACGCTCCTGTACTTCTGCTACAGCCATTGTAATTTCTGCACTTGCTCATATCTGAAGCTGGCAAACTCGTAGCAGGCCAATTCAGAATAGCAGGATGAGCTGAAGTCTCTGTTGTTTATCCCTGAAGCTACTGTAATTCAGGGAGAGTTTACTGATATCAGTGAGACCGGAGGGAGCCTTTTCCAACCTCAGCCGACCCAGCACCCTGCAGCACATAATAGCCTTCTGTAGTATCTATACTGAAATATGACTTTTAGTGAGAAAATTACCATTGCAAAATTGCTGGCAATTTAGAGACCTTTAAGTGGAACACCAACCCGCACAAGGCTGAATTTCAGTCTTTGGAGCATTACTATCTATCTTCCAGCACACACAGAGCACTATCGGATACATTGCTCAGTGTCTTGTGTTGGAACAATGTCTCTTCCTTGGGGAAGATCATTTATTACTTTGGCTGAACCTGCTTTATTGTTATAAAATTGTATTTACTTAATGTGAAGCAGTAAAGAGAACCACGTCTTAGGTGATATTAAATAGTGGGAATTAGAGCCCAAGGGATTAATTCTAGCAAAATTCTGTGCTGAAAGGTAAAACCTTCCTCTTGGAGACCACACTTGAAGCATTCATTTCAGGGACTGGATCATGGAATGATATACGTTTCTCACACTTGCAACAGAAAAGCAAAGTTTTCTGAACTTCCTCTGAAACTGGAAAGATTTTAGGTATTTTCAAGAGAAGGTAAAATTGAAGCATTACGAAAGGATTATGTCTTCAACCATGTGATTAAATGGCTAGTTCCAATGGCTGTCAACTTCATTAGAAGTCATGAGTGAGACTCACCCATCTGGTTTGCATCACTTTCCTGACTCATAAAACATCTGCAAACCTGGCTAAACTGGTACTATTCCATGAATTATTGTTGAATAATTCAGCCAGTGATACCAGAAGTAGCTTTAGGGAAAAACAGAACTATTTTCCCACCACTGATTAGTAAAAGAAATATGTTACATGTTTAGACATTCATAAATTTAAAAAAAAAGAAAAAAAAAAAAAAAACCTACCAAAACCACCCCTTGTTTTTGTATAATCTGAATTTACCTCATTCCACAGACACCTATAAAAAGAAAATAGCCTAAATATCTGTTGAATTCCAGTACCAAGATGCATTCATGGTGTCCTAATCAGCATAATAATACTATAATTATATTTGATTGTTAATTATTTTCTTCTCTTATATTTAAGACTATTCTCCTCTCTTCTTTGCATCTGATTAAAATAAGAATATCTTTTATTATTTTGCATTCTCTCTTTAAAGACTTTCATGAGAAGAATGCCAATATTATCACAATTAAAATGAAATGTTCAAGCAGAGCTGTCTCCTTCCAGATCTTTGAGTGGAGCTGTGTAGAGCTAGTTGCTTTAATTGAACTAATGAATTCAGCCTTCAGTACCCCATGCAGGCATTCTTTTACTTTAACATCTGTATTAAAGGCTTTCTATTAAAAATCACATTAAATCGGGAAATTTATTTGTCTGCATATTCTAAAATGTGCACATTGATTTCTCCCAATTATGTGTCTGACTTTTTACTATGCTTTGTAATATTTTCAGGAGAATGCACAAAGCAGTGAAAATCATACGGATTTCTGCACTTTGGTAAAAGAAAGCAATGCTTTTGAAGGTACAAGAATCTATTTCTTCTCTGCACAAAATTTTATTGTGATTTTTGTCTTCTTTGCATGCTCCCTACTGGTCTTGCACTAAACACCACTTTACTGGTAAGGTTCACATAATGGCCAAGGACTGAGGGCAGATTCAGCTGCTATTAAAGCTGACATGATTTGGACTGTGGCTGAGATGAGCTTTTCTTTTAGAATTTGATATAACTCATTTTTTAGTCAGCCTTTCCCTTAAGGTCCAATTCAACTATATACTGAAGTCCATCAAAAACCAGACATTGTCTTCAGCTGAGTTGGAATGGGCCCTCAAGGGCATGCTAAGCATGTTTACACCATGGGCAGCAGAAGCTG
This sequence comes from Porphyrio hochstetteri, assembly GCA_020800305.1. NCBI lineage: Eukaryota > Metazoa > Chordata > Aves > Gruiformes > Rallidae > Porphyrio > Porphyrio hochstetteri. The sequence goes on from CM036907.1 coordinate 112,183,863, forward strand.
TATATATTTTTTCTTTGAAGAAATGGAGGAGGACTCCAACTCAAAGAGCCAGCTAACACTGATATTCAGTACTAACATATTAAAACAAAATTTTGTAAAACTTGTCGAAAATTACATTTCTATCCTGTTTTTGTTAAGAAACAGTTGATGCCATAAATGGAAAGGTTTTCACTAGGAAACCTGTCTATTTTTGTTATCTGAAATATTATTCTTTGTGAAGAAAGTTATCATCTAGTTGTACAGGTCTTTCAGACAAGCTTTTTATATACATATCCACATACTTACAAATGGAGTTCTTTTAATTGGTTCATTTGTTGAAAGAATGAAACAGTATAATTCTTGCAAAACATTAAGCATGCAAGTTTGTGAGTACTTTCCTTTTATGTTGGCAGTGAATACACATTAATTCAGAGGAAGGTGAATTCATTACAGAGTAATATATCTAGATTTCACAATGTTACAAAGAGATTTTATTCTATTTTACTTTATCTTGGGTTTTGGGGTAGTGGGTTTTTTTGTATTCTGCGCTGCCTAGAGGCTACAAACAATGTAAAAACTACATTATTCCAGGACCAACAAAAAAAATGCAAGGAACCACAGGGCAACAGAGAATCCTGGATTAAGGATCATGCAGTTAAAACAAAGAGAAGGTTTGGTTTTGTTTTTCTGAATTTTGGAGTTAGTAAATTTCTTCTGTGATGTCTGGGAATTAACTGCACCCAAAATACTGTAATTCCCAAGTTAAAAATAGCATTATATCAGTGTCTTGTTGCATTTCTTCACCATTATGTTGAATTATATTCCTCCCTAGTAGAGCTACCTAACTCTCTCCATGTACAGAGATGCATGCCATAGATGTTGCATTGGGCATCTGAAGTAACTTGGTCTTTAATACCAAGTTACACAGAAAAAAAAATTCAATGTGATTCACTATATAACTTGGACTTAAAAAATAAAATGGTGAAAGGATAAAAATAGAACCATGTTAAAGCTCTAAGCAAACACTTAAACAGGAAAAGTAAAAAATAGCATTATTAATAACTTCATTTAAATATTTGTTATATAGTCCTGAACTACTTTTCCTAAATCTGACTGAATATAGCTTATATTATAATCTAATTTTGTGCTACATGGACTTAGGTTTAACTACTTTTCTTAAGAAAACATTATTCATTTTTTTCCCATTTCCCCTTATTTGTATCTTTGTTTCACACAAAGCTGTGAATTTATTTCCATAAGATCTTCTAAGATAAATGACATATTATACTAAGTGAGATTTGTTACCTTTGATTCAAGAATTTATAGAAATTCTAGGTGTCCAGTGTAAGAGATGAAACATCTGATTTTGCTGAGTGTTTATACTTCATTTTATACATTCGAAGCACAATCTCTATTGACTGCGTTTGCACTTCTATAAATTAGATGCTACAGTCTCAACTTAGACACCTAGAAAATGAGAAACGTGCAGTTGGTACTCTCCTCTGAAAAACTGGGTTTCAGTGATTTCAAATACAATCAGAGAATTACATTCCCATGCAAGTCCTAAGTCTGGGTCACCAAGTAACCGCTTTAACTAGAAGACTCTTCATTTTGTGCAGTCTTTCAAAGGTGGGAAATTTAGATCCACTCTGTAGATCATATCAAGCAATATAAAAATAACTAGTGGCACCTGTGAGTTGTCATTCTTTGTGAAATTCAGTATGCCCAGATGGATGACATACACACTTACTTAATGGATTTCACAGGTATTTGTTTATAGGGGAAAGCAATCTCTGTGCTAAAGATGGACAAAACCAGTTCGCAATTGAGCAGAGATCTAACAAGGATTCTGTGCAAACAGAATCATTTTCAAATTTGAGCAGATTTTCATGGGCTCTTAAAGGGATTTTAGTACTTCAATTTCCTAATCAAAGCAGGGTTTCTTTAAAAAGAAAAAAATAACAACCTTGCTTTACATGTTAGTAGAATGATGTATTTGTTTCATCGCCACACTCTTAGAAACAGATGTACTTTCTGTTTCGGGACAAGGGTGCTTTGCTGTGTTTAATAGGATGAGAAAATGTGCATTGCATAATTAAATCAGATTATTTTTTTCTTAAGATAAACCTAACTACAACTATCCAGAGACCTAAGTTTTTGCTGCACCCTAATGACAAGGTAGCACTATTGTATCCTTGCCAAGTTAGAAAGCTGGATGAATATCAGTATTAAATGCCGAGAGATGACTGGTGGTGTTACAGCTTTCAGGCCTCGTGGTAGGCAATTTTCAGCTCATTCTTTAAGTTATTAGGGACAGTTTGATTGTAGCTATGGATGGCAGCTTATAAGGTTTCTGCTTCTGTCATTTCTAGTGTTTTCCTGGCCAGTATGTATAGAATGGAGAAGGTCAGAGGTAATACACTTCTTCCCTAAAAGTTATAAGAAGCTGTAAGAACAAACCTAGAGGAGTGAAATGAGGCTATATGCATACTGATTTTAGTTTAGGCTAGATCTTACCAGTCTGGGTACTGAGTCAAAGGAATCAGACCTCAGTTATGTAATCTTACCCTGAATTCATTGTCAAGTTTACGGGAAAATATACTTCTGACAGATAGAAGATTACTTCTCCTCATCCTTTTCAATGTACAGATAAAAAACTATGAAGATTCATCCACTAAAAACATCTGGGGAAATAATTTGCTACAAACTTAAAAATCTGGTGGCTTCCAGCTTTTGTTTAGATGAAGTAGCATCCAGAAAAATAAATATGATTATCATTTTATCACAGAATATAGAATCACAGAATGGCTTGGGTTAGAAGGGACCTCAAAGCCCATCTAACTCCTACCCCCTGCAATGGCCAGGGACATCCTCAACTAGCCCAGGTTGCCCAAAGCCCAATCCAGCCTGGCCTTAAACACTGCCAAGCAGGGGGCAGCCACAGCCTGTGCCAGTGCTTCACAGGGAAGGATTTCTTCCTAATGTCTAATCTAAATCTCCCCTCTTACAGTTTAAAGTCATTATCTCTTGTCCTATCACTACACCCCCTAATAAACAGTCCCTCTCTATCTTTCCTGTAGGCCTCCTTTAGGTACTGGAAGGCTGCAATAAGGTCTCCCTGGAGCCTTCTCTTCCCTGGGCTGAACAAGCCCAACTCTCTCAGCCTGTCCTTGTAGGAAAGGTGCTGCAGCCCTTTGATCATCTGCTTTGTTTCATTTCATGCACTACAAACACAAGTATTCAGCATTTGTCAGCACGCAGTGGTGTACTAGAGTCTAATAAGCTGTGGTATTCTGAGAAGAAAAATACATAGTTTTTATCCATTGCCATTTCACTGTCAAACTAAGGCCATCTTAGCTGGAGCAGGGTACTGACAACTGTAAATGCTAGAAATGTCTTTTTTATGTAGTGCCTTTAGATATTAGAATCCTTGTCCGGATGTGGTATAAACATTTCATAATTGCCACTACCTACTTTAATAAATTCTGGTGAAATACTCCTCCTGTGGTTTTTGGGAAGAATAACAGAAGAAATAGAAATATTGCAGAAGATCTGTGGTAAAAATATTGCAAGGGTCTTTTACAAAAAAAAATATCCCTACTTGCCAAGGTCTCCACAATTTGACTTTTAAAAGATATCTCTTTTTCAATATTCTTCAAGAAGTTAAGATTACCATCTCTGCTAAATTGTTTAAATATAATTGGATACAGAACAAAAACGTCTTAGTCAGTCTTGCTGACACCTGTATGAAATTTCTTGTCTGGCTACGAATGTGCTTTCAGGTATAATTCAAATATTAATGATGATTTTTACACTTTTGCATAGTCTGAGACGTGGGTTTCTGAGAGCTCACTGTCATTCTTCTTGCTATCAATTTCTAATCTGGAAGGTTTGGACTAGCATACATTTAAATACCTACGTAGCTTTAATACACTGATAGTTCTAGAATTATCTACTATTAATTACTTGTCTAGTACAGTCATATAGATATAGTATATCTATGCCATCCAAACAATAGGAACAACAACAAAGGCATGTAAAGGCAGTGATAATGGGAGGAAAAAAAAACCCAATCCCAAACCCTACTTTTTGTTATTACACCTTTCACTTAAGTGAACAATATAAACTGTTGTTTCAGGAGCTGTTATCCTGCTATGACCTCTCCCCATTTAGAAGCTTTTATTGGTGCAGTCACACTGGTAACCAATTCCTTACCTAGACAGGCTTTCCTAGCTTTGGAACCTGACGACCTGGGTAAATTATGTGTTATCAATGAATGTAACTCTATTCAAGTCACAAGATTCACTTACCCTCATCTTGGCATGCCATACTCAATGGTAATGACTCATAGAGATAGCCCCATGACTTAAAGATTCACTTCCATTGTCAGACTTTTAGGAAGGCATTACGGCTCAGGTGTTCAGTGGTTTGTTGTATTTTTTTCTTATGGTCCCACTGCTGCTCTTTAATAGAAAAAAACCCCAAAAGTGCATATAAGAATAGGTTTATGTTCCTGTATTTATTAGCCCCTGCTAATTCTTCTTGCCACTCTCTGTTTTCTCTGTATTCTTTATGCCTTATACAAGTAAGGAATTTCTACTCTCCCTACTTCATTTTGAAAGAGCAAAGAGATACTCAAGGATTCTCATAATTAGTGAATTCAAGCCTCATAAATGGATGTATTTCTATTTTTACATAACACATACTTATTTTTATGGGATTTACCCATCCAGAGTATATTTATATTGCTCAGGCTAAAAGCTATCTATGCAGGATCCAGTCGACTTCTGCAAAGATAACCCACCCAGAGTGCTTTTCATGCATCTTTGTAACAGAAAATTCTCATTTTCACTCTCTTCTAATTACTATGAACCAGGAAAGGCTTTTCGTACTAAATATTATCCCAGTCTCCTGGGATGGAGTCGCTTGAACTTTTTGTCCTATATTTGGGACAGACCAACCATTAATGAGATACACCAGAGGTTTGCCAGAGTGTGGCAGTGCTGGTGTGTGCTGGCTCCAAAGTGCTAGCAGAGCTATGCTAGTGAGCTGCCCTGGAAGTGAGCATCAAGGCTGTATGCAGTGGAGGAGGATGTTTTGTGCATGGGGTTGGAGACCAGTATGTTGTGGGAACTAACAGGGGATGCTGTGAATCAAGGGTATCAATGAGAGTGAGAATGGACACTGTGAGAACTATTAAACTGGAAGGACCCAGAAGCTGAAGCTCAAGAGAGTGGCAGTACAGGGAGGAGATGGATAGGATGGATAGCACGGCACATTTCAAAAAGCAGGAAAGTCAAGCACTAGTTTTTCTGTTGGAAAAATCAGCAAGAGGAAGAAGAAAATAAAGTCCACTGCCAAAAACTGGCTAACATGTACTGTCTGAATTATTCGGTACCACGTGTCCTGTGTCCCAGCAGAGAAAGGGACCACCTTCCACCTATATTCAGCAGAGGATCTATGGAGTTATGATTCCTTCCCCTGGCCTAGGGATGTGTCCCAACGAAAGTTTTTCTCCTATTCATTTTTACAGTGCTTCATATGATGTCTGGAAAAGGTTAGATACTGAAATTCTGAATAATTATTCCACTGCACATTGATCATGTCAGCTTTTACTCACTTTTTTCACTTAATTCTATGAAAATACTGGAGTTTTCTTAACCTTAACATGTCTTAATGCCATATGAAGTAACTACCCTTTCCAAACTGGTCTAAGTAGTCGGAAGTTATTAGATGTTAGGATCACGAGTCTTAGGATTCTACCAACAACTATACACATTGCTATTTTTTTCAAATTTGTTTCAGTGCATTTCTAGAATTAGCAGCTTCCTTTTAATGATATAGTCTTCCATTAGATATAATACTCCTACTTGATACTGAGTCGCTTGAGCAGGCAAGTATCCAGTTAATGGGGCACATGCACTGCAGCCAAAAGTGGAATGGAGTACACTTTAGTTGAGACAGAAGTTTGTATAATGCTGACTGGCCTATATTTCTGTATAGAAAACAGTCAAAAGACTGCTCTATTAATTTGGCTAAGGGCGATATAAACCTAATTAGAAATGTTCAGTTCCACAAGGGCACAATACTCTAGCTGCAAAAAGCTATTTAAATATTCATTTCTACACCTAAGTTGGAGGAAAAACTTCTAGTTTTGTAAAAGCCTTCAGATTTTGGAAAAAAGATGATAATAAAATTATTTATTAGTGGTCTGTGATTACTTTACTGTATCCTGCAAAGTTAAACTCAGCCTCACACAGAGAACTGAATTCAATACTCGATATTTGATTGTGAGGCTGACTTTAACTTTGTGATATTTATGCAATATAAAAAATACTTAATTTATGAAAGAAAGATATTACCATTTTAAGTATTGTAGTTGTTGCATAATAGCAACTTTGATATGTAAAAGTTGCTATCCATAAATGGATCAATTTTGTATTAATTTAAGTTATTCCTGACAGGTTGAAATAACAATTCCTAGTTTTCAATTTTTTTTTTTTTTAGATGTCCTTTTCTGATTCAGACTGAACTGGAAAACAAGGTGTTTTTCTAATCCTTTTCTATTATTAGTTAAGAGGGTTTTTTTTTTGGGGGGGATGATATTAAAAATATTTTAGAAAAGCATGTTTTTTGATGCTGAATGCTGTCAAGTAAAATTGAGTAGCAGCTTTCAGATTTATGTCTTCTACTAGTTAATTATCTTGCCATGTAATTCAGCTGCTTGAGTTAAAAAAAAAAAACCAAAAAACAACCCAAAACCAACCAACCAAACAAACAAAAAAACCCAAAAAAACTCCAGTTAGCAATAATCTTGCTTTTGTTTTAATAGTTCTATGAGTATGTTGCCAGCATTTAATATAAATCACCATTAAATCATTCACAATCAGCCTATTTTCCACCCTTCTTTATTTTCCTTCTAGGGTATTTACTCTTTCTGTAATGATTTAAAGATAGGGTACCTCTCCATTTGTCTTTCCTGAATAATCCCAACAGTTTGAATTCATGTTTAGCTCAGGAGGTTTGTCTCTAAACTCTCAGTTGAAATTTGACCTCCAGCTTCATGCAGTTCTCACAACTGTAGGAACAATGAGCATAGGAGGAAAAAGTTTTTAATTATATTGTTCCCAGAGCCGGTACCATTAGGGGCACCACCCTTAGACTGTACTAATGTGAGTGGTTTTGTTAAATGCTACATTTTTCATAGGTCCTGCCACCTAAATGAGTAATAAAAGGTATATAATTTTCTTCATCATTTTTCTGTTACATGCCACAAACCAGAAGACGGTCAGATCTTGGGTTGCTTTTTTTTTTCTCAAATGCATTTTAGTTATTTCTTGGTGCTGGCATTTTATCCCCCCAAACATCCCAGGGCTTCTAAGAAGCATTCTACATAATGAAGATTTATTACTATTTTCTTCATCATCTTCATAATCAGCATTGATTATGGTCTGCAGAAGTTAGGTAACTCTTTTCTCAAAACCAATGTCCTTAAATGTCTCTTTTTTTTTTCCTGTCATTACAAGTGCTTTTCATGATTTTCATTTGAATTGCCTAGGTTTAGAAAGCTTTAGACTTGCTTCTAGTCTGTGCATAATAAGAAAGTCTCAGAATTTGTTAAAATTGCTTACTGACAGTTTCCTTTATCTTTCAGGCCCAGTTGCTAGCTGAATTAAAAGTGCAGGATTACACACACTTAAATCAAAACACACTTGAAATTGATGTCTATATTTTGAAAGAAGGTTTTTTGAGTAAGCTACTTTCTTCAAGTGGATTTTTTCCTTCCATTAAGACCTTTCAGTTTGCTCTAAGAAAAATTTTCTGCAGACTTTTATTTACAGTGGTTTCCCTGGGCCATTTCAGAGATAGTCCAAAGAAGGAACAGGCTGCAACCTTACTGGTGCCTCAGCAATGCCAGGGCACAGGCACAAGTACAGGAACTGGACTGTCTATAGATAAATCTTATGATTTTGTCATAGGCTAGCCAGCACTTCAGCTAATAGCTCTGTGCAACGGTCAGGACTTCAGACAGGCCAGGTAATTTTTCCAGCTTGTGACTCAAATTCTAGAACTTTCTTTCAGAAAGTTAAAATATCTTTTTAGTTGTCCACCGGTCCAGACATCAGTTAGTTTACAGCTATAATGTGGTTCTTTCCTATTGGAACCACAAATGCCTGGGAGAGGGGTTTTTTTGATCCTTTCAGGCATGGGGACTGGGTACTGATTTTCTTGCACTTTATTAATATCAGCAGTACATCATATAATTATATGCTCTGAAGCCGTTCCACTCTATCAACTATTCTCTGAAAACATAGTTGTCTATTTTCTGCTTGTATATCCATGTGTTTTAAAGAAGGCTAAAACGTTCTGTAACACCCTGTATAAGCCTAAACTACCTACTGTTGAGTAGCCCTGCTCAAGCCCAGAGGGCAACTACTCTGTTGTACATTGTAAATTGCAGCATGGACCAGGACACATCCTCCTTTGCCTGGCTTTTATTAAGCCAGCAAAGAATGGTCACGGGAAACAGCATTAACTTGAAGAATATTGTGGAGAATTAGGACAATTACAGGTGTATATGAAGTACTGAAATCATTATCTCTTAATAAATGAATGCAAAATATTTATACAACTACAAAATTACTAGATTCTTTTTTTTTCCTCCCTGCTCTCAATAGCAAATTCACAATGTCGATGCTCTATGGAAAAATAGAGGAATGATTAGTGCTGCTAGCAACGAGCATAATGAGAACAAGGTACTGAATACAGCAGAGAGGGTTTTTTGTGTGGAGCTTCTTTGATAACCCAGCCATAAAACAGGGCTCCGATTACTGTAGCAACTATTTGAAGAAAGAAGTTCCCCTGCTGAATTTCTCTTTTGGCTTTAAACTAACCTTGCACATTCAGCATAATTCGCCTTTCAAAGTTACAGCCATGCTTTCTGGTTCCAGAAAACAATGTACTGAAGTGTTCTCATAGACTTGGCAATCAATTAGAAGAACTCATTCCCAGGGAATATATATATTTATATATAAAAGCTACCAAGTTGCTCCAGTGCTGCTCTTTTAGAAGAGTATTTCATTAGTTACACTCTGCTTCAGATATACTATGATGGGCTGCATTTTCATTTTTTTTCCATAGGATCTACTTTTCAATGTACTTCACTTGCTTGTGGTGCTCAAGCAGAATACCACTGTAAAAGAGTGCTTTTTCAAATCAAAAACTTTGGTCATTAAGATTTTCAGAGAATCCCACACTACAAAACTTCAGTGTAATGAAAACCACTTGACTGCGGACATTTGGTGGTAATATTCATAGCTAGAGATGGACAGCAAATTAGGCCTGCTGTGTTACATGCATTGTTCTGCTAGTGTGAGGCATATTAACTGAATTCGACTCCACAGTCAATAGATTTCTGTCCTCCTCTTAAATGTATAACTCACTGGTGAGCAACAGAGACAGCAGGAAGCTGAAGAGCAACTGGAGAAAGAATCTAGTAATTATGCCCAATACATTTTGAATGCTTGTTATTTATGATCATTCGATCATTTTGGAACTCACCAGTGAATGTTGTATTTTTGCAGAAGAAAAAAAAGTTTAGAATTGGGTTATAGTTAAAAGATACTTGTATTGATTATGATGTTTGGAAAAATGTAACTAGTTTTATCTATTTTAAAATGTTGCCACTAACAGGAAAACTAAACAACTATGTTGAAATAGAATTAAAGCAGCAGCAGATTTCACTAAATGGCAGAACATTATTATTTGCTTTTCATAATAGTCTTAGAATAGAAATAACTGAAATTCAGAACTTTCTTGTTCAATTACATTTAGTAACAAATTAAATTACATCTACAAAGCTTCCAGCAGATGCAGTCATGCATTTTCAAAATAATGGATTTTAAATATTTAGAGCTTTCCTTAAGCTTGAGTAAATTTTAATGGCAGAGCAAAACTCATATACCTTATATCAAAATGGCAGTCAATCTCTTATTTTAAAAGTTTTGTCCTTTTGCCAACAGAGATGTTGGCATTTCTCATTGCTGCTAATTCAACAGTTTAAAGCCAGTTGTTTCTCACAGCAGTGTATTTTCTTTATTCATTATCTTGCAAAAGGTAAAAATTTAACTGATACTTCCACAAAACTTCAGATGGTGACCTAGGCAACATATTTATTACTGAAAACAGTTGCAAGCAGCCAAAAAGAGATGTGTCATTAGGGAAAGGCATAGGAAACTTAGACATAGTTTTCAAAACTGCACTGCAAAAGTCCATTGTGAAGTTTATATTGATTTCCATCTTAAGTGTATTATCCTATTAATGGCTCTTTCATACTTCATTAACCCATCCCTCCTACAGTTAAGTATTGTGTAAACCAGAATACAAACTCTTTGGGATACAGGGCTACTCTACGAATTATTATGCTACCTCAGCATGTTGGGTTTTATGCCCAGTTGGGATTTACGGCTAGTCCAGTGGTAGCTGTCAGTGCATTTTGATAAATAACACATTAAGGATTATTTCATTATAAGATTACAGGCAGGACTTGGATTACACTGTACTTTTGAGATCAGTTTTCCCACATACCAGTTCTCCTAAACTAGATTTTCTTTCCTCAATGTTTTTTTTTTTCCTTCTATCAACTTGTTTCCTGTTTCAAGACCCACAGCCTACCCTCCTTCATTGATAAGATTCATTAACTGGCAGATACTTTAACAGATGTTCAGAAAAGAGTATTTCCATCCATTTCATATATTTGATTGCTTTTAAGGGAAGAAATAAATACAGATAATTTTCAAACCTTGCCACTTATACTATACAACTAGATTTTAATGCTGCGCAATTTGTATAGCGTACCCAGGATGTTAAATGTTCACCTTAAAATAAATCCTGTTATTGCCATACCTTTAAAAAGGATATCAATCATGTCAGATTTTGGAGAGATGTTTAGAGCCACAGATAAAAAAGTAGGATCTTTATTTGTCTAATTTCTTTCATATGTGCTATTTTTCAGCATTTAATAGTTTAAGCAGTGAAGGACCCTTTCACCATTCAGTTTACAGAATGGATGGTTTTCTCAGAAAGAATCAGGGAGGCTGTAGCGCACGAGTGTATGTGGATCTCCTAATTTACTGTAGAAATTGAATATAACTTGATTCTCATCCAACAGAATTTTTATAGTATTACAGATTGGTGAGGTAAATGTACCTAAATAAAGCATACTATTAAAAAAATATATATATTAAATATAAAGCTGTAGCCTTCTATTTTGTTATAGTGTTTTTTACAAATGGTAGCTTATTCAAGGTACGTGGTCATTTGCATGGTCAATTTGGATCCTGAGAACTTTCAAGCTCTCCTCTATAGAAGTCTCCCCTACATGCTGCAATTCAATGAGCGGTGGGAACCTTGTGGGGAATGGGGGAGGGAGAATCACCTTGGTGATTCAAGATGTATTCTTAAAAAAAGGGTTTTTTTCTAGCCTCTTTTTCATCTTAGATTCATCTGTTGTGAAATGTAGAGACTTCTATCTGACTTCTCACATTAATATAAATCTACTTCATAAATATACTTGAAGTAAAGGTCTGTCACAGCAATACATTACCTCAGCTCTCACAGTATGAACTATAAATAGTATGGAATTTGAGTGTAAGAAACAAATTACACACAGACTATTAATATTGTTCTTAAATCATGTTGTTTATTTGTTTAAGATTTCTTAAGGTATTATTTTGAGGTTATTTTTGCTGTTACTCCAGTGAATTAACTACAATTGTGAAAATAAATAAACTTTTGAGATACAATTGCTATTTCCCCCTTAGAATGGTAGCATCATGTTTCTTCCAAAGACAAGGTGTGGTTGTTTATCTTCAGTTCTGTAGAGATACTACAGGCAATTATAATGAATGAAAATACATGAATGTGCCCAGACTGTCTTTAATAGTGATTTTAGAGGGGATATCAAGCAGATGACATGCTGAGATCATTTGCTCTATATTAGGTTGTAGTGGCTTGAGAGCAAGGCAAAGCACCTGATGTCAGGGATAGCACATAGCACTAACAGTAATTATGTGGCTGAGCTAATTATTTTATCAGCTCTACATGAGCAATTTTTTCTCATCTTGGTGTCACACTGCTCCATGGCAGGAAAACTAAGTTCAGCTGAAATCCCATCTGTGTTCAGAGTACTATGCATTTTCTCTAGATTGGTTACTTCCTGCTGAGCATGATGAATGGCTTCAAAGTACTCAGAAATTAAGTAAGTTAGGTCCATCTTAAACTTGGAAATGAGCTGCTTTTTCATTGCATTCAGGTTGCACAGACTTCTATGGAAAGAAAAAGGTGTTGCTTTTCTAAGGTAAACCTAAAATATATTCAATTGCCCTTCTTATTTAAAATCAACCAGACTATGGCAGCACTAGAGCATCTTAAATCACTCAGCTGTGATCTAAATCCTAGCATCTCCCAACTGCAAAGAAAAAAAAAAAAAACCAAAACCCAACAATTTCTGCTATGGCTTATGATTTAAACATCTAGCATTGACAAAGGAAGTGCTATCCCCTTTCCTTCCTATCCCATTTATAAATGAGGGACTGAAATAGAGGAAATATGCCTATAACAAGAATAGCAATCCAGCTCTATCAGCATGATGTCTGCACAGATAAATTAGCCTAGAAGGAGTACCACACAAATGTCAATAAATTGCTCGTGGGCACTTGCACCAGCATCCCTGTGCAGTATGCATCTACTAACAAATTAAGCAGCACATGGGACTAGCTAGTCAGAACAATTCTTAACTGTTTCTGCTTCAGGTCAAATCTCCCAAGCATTTCGTAGGCACAAAGCCAAGCTAAAACTATTATAGACATTATTTGCAGAAGGCTGTATAATAATACACTGAATATCTGTGGGAATAAAATGGGAATGGAGTCCCTCATTTTCTATTTCTAGGAGTACTTTTTTAACTGCAAAACTGGACAAACCTCATTTCTTCCCTGTGGCTGTTTTCTTTTAATGTCTTCTGCCAAAAAAGGAGCATTCTGATTGAGTGTCGCAATCATAGATATTGCTGTAGTTGCAAATTCTTTCCTGTCAGGTTATAAAAACTGTCATTTTAGAAAAGCTTTGAAGAAACTCATGTTATTGAGGAATCTCAAGAAAATAACCTTACCTTCAGCAGTATTGTCAGGGCTTGACATAGGATGTGAAACCAAAAGAGGTCAGGAAGTCAGGACTCAATTCACTTATCTAAGCAAATTCATTTCAGCCACTTTGACACAGCGTGGTGAGACTAGAGGTTCATCTGCTCTTGAAAGCTTTTCAACCTGTGCATTTTGATGCCTCATACATGCAGTCAGACTCAATGGAGAATGAAGCAATTCCTACCTTTCCTATAAAGTGTACCACAGAGGGCCACATCACCAAGGGGTAAAAGTTACTGAAAATCACAATATTTTTTCATCTTTTTCAACTTATCTGAATCCTGGCTAAAGAAGTTATAGATTCAAGTGTTTTATCTCTACCTGAGGGCTTGTTCTTGATAATTCTTAGATCTATGTAAACTCCTGGGGCACTTTTCTTTCTGGTTTCATCCCAATATTTACTGGTGACTAACCTGCTTTAGTAATCGCTTTTGTTAAAAGTGATTTCACATGTAAAGGAAAGATTTTTATCACAAAGGATCGAAAAGTTACACATTGCAATACAGACATGCATAAATCTGTACAAATAAGTGAAACAGCAAATTCAAAGACTTGTTTACCCTTTTAGAAGTGAAATTAAAGTAAATTGATAGGAACAGATTTAAAACTGATGACAAGACATCTGTTTTTCACAGTGGAAATCTGTTTAACTGGTAGAACTCATAGCCATATTATGTTATTGAGTTCAAGAGCTTAGTAAGCTTTAAAACAACTAACCATTTACATGGACAATGGGAACACCCACTGTTATATTAGATAGAAAATAATGATTTTGTTCAAAATTAGAATAAATCTTCATGTTTTTATACAGGAATGTATCATTAGCTGACAAGTATTAGGAAACAATTTCCATATGGACCAGCTATTTTAAAAGAAATGTCCTTCGAAATGGGAGTTTGGCTTGCTGGTGAATAAAAAAAAATAAAAAAAAAGAAAGTACCACCATTTATATCTGAAATGCATCAAACAATTTAATAATTGCTGAAAGGAAAAAGTGATGTGTGTCAAACAAAATTGCAGGTCTATTTGCAAAAACGTTTAAAATTAAATGGATTGTTTGAGAATACTTAAAATAAAATAATAATTTAAAAAATATTGAAATAAATCCACACTGTGTCTGAGACTAACTGTTGAGGATGCCTCCTGAGAACCTTCCCAAGACCTAGGACTAGCTGGCTGCTGGCATGTGTGTCCCTCCAAAGACACACGGGATCTCCAGGGCTGTTGCACCTATAAGGCAACCCAGAAAGCAGTTGGGGAGCAAGTGATATGATCAGTCTTGAATACCCTCAGAAGGTACTTTTTCAGAGCAATGTAGGCTCTTAAACCTTCCAACTATTGGGTACTACACTCATTTGGGTGTTTTTGGGGGTATGTGTTATGTTGATCTTTTTTTTTAAAATAAAGTCTTAAGTGATTACTTAATCATATTTTTTTAGTCTCTCACACTAAAAATGTTCTTCTCTACATAGAATAATTACACATACTTGAAGTCAGTGACAAAGAAATTATTGAAAACTTGGTGCCTCTTCTGCATGTGTTTATGCATATTTTGTTGCAATATCTCAGTTAGGAAAAAAAAATAATCCTAGGTCTAAAACTTTCACCAATATCTTGTTCCCATCTCATTGTCTACTCTACTGATTTTTTTTATAATTTCACACATGGATTAAAACATTTCCACAGGTAAAAAGGAAATTGTACATATATATACCATATATATATGTATACATAGTTTATATACTGCTCTAAAAGACACCAGAGGTGAACATTTGCCCACTTGACATATTATAACCCAGAAATACATCTTCTAGATCATGCTTTATATCATTGCGAATTAAGCACCTTAAGCAGATCAGTGGAACATACCCCAGAAGAACCTATTAATCTGCATTGGTTATAAAATTTAGACATGTTTACTTTAGAGAGGATTAGAAAGAAGCATCTGATTTACAGATATCTACAGTGCAATTGTGTGATAATGAACCCCTACAAATTCTCTTATTAATCTGATGTTTATTGTCCTTACTGTTAAGTAGCTATCACTTTTTTCATCACTAGTCTAATTTCACATTATGAAGGTGACTTCAGCCTCCACCATGCATCCTTCACAGCTTTGTCTGCACAAGAAGGCTGCAGTGTATACATTATTTTACTGCATTTATAATATCTTTACTGTGTTTATGGGTCATGGAACAGTAAGTGAATCTTTGCCACTCATTTCAGCTAATACAATTTTTAAAGGTTATATTCTGCCCAACTATAGTTGGACTGGTCACCTCTAACCAGTGTCCAATAGCACAGAGTTATTTCTTGAGTCCTTAATTTTCTGGTTTTCCTTCAGAACATCACAGTACAAGCTCAGGACCAGGGTTTACATTACTGAACATAATAATTGCCCTAACAGACCCAGAGCTAAATAAGGAACAGAATCATACTGTTGCTGAAAACTGTGGACTAAAAGCAACTCTTCCATCATTATTGAAGACGTTAAGTGATTTCTCTAGGTGTGCAAGTAATTTTAGACAATTCTGTTTATAATTGCTTTTTCCTTTCTTTTTTCTTCATTCATCATAGAAGCTGTGTGATTCAAGAAAAAGAACATTAATTAAACTCTCCATACGAACCTGCAAAAAAGCAAGCTTGCTCTTCTGGCATCTCTCAAGTTTGACATTCACATTTAATCATAGCCATCAAATAAATTAAATGCTATTGTGTTATTTCTTATTATTTTTTCTTATTATTTTTAAAATATCAGGCAAAGCAGATTTTACAGTTTTCTCTAACACATTTTTAGAGAAATGATACTGAACCTCAGAAGTATGAGAAATATACGCCCGTCTACTTACTAGATTGTTCCTCAAGAAGCAGCTCAATTTTCTTTTAAAAGGTGAACAAACCAAGCTCATTACCATTTTGATGAAATTAGGAGGAAAGGTCTAAGAACCTGATTGTACTGTGATGCAAAACAACAATAGTAAAGGAGCAAAAAAATGTTAGAAGGAAAATTAGAAGAGATTCAAAAATGCAGAAGTAGCACTGAAATTATTTCCACTTCATTGTGCATGATGTACCAAACATTTTTTATAAACTCTTTTATAATTGTTTTTTTTTTACTTGAGGTTGGAATAATTTAAAAGCAAACCAAAAAATACCTCAATGCCCCACCACTATTAAGTACTTCACTTTTGAAACAAAGTGCTTGCAATACATTTTTAAAAATCTAAAATACTTCAAGTAGACTCCAGTTCAGCGAGGTGTATATGCATAGTTCAAATCATATATTCAGGAAATCACACTGTGAAAAATGCTTCTATTTAAAAATAAACAATAATGTGCATGTTTGTTTATTTGTTTCCTTGTTGGCTTTTAAAGGTGTTTTAGTATCATGGGTGAACTAAGAAGTAAAAAAAAAAAAAAAATTATGGGTTGTCCTGAATTTTTCTTCTTAGATATTTTTATATAATTTTATTTAAAAAAGGAAAAATTAGGAAAGTTTTAGGTATACATGACTACTACAAAACTTAGAAATTCGTTAGATCTTTTGCCACAGTGATAACCTTCACAACATTTGTTAGGAAATTTTTCAAAGATGTTCAGAAGCATTCAACACTTTCCCTACCCTTTACAAATCATGCCTCCTCTTCTCACCATTCTAGCCTGAGTTGGCTTGTTTTCACATTCCCAAACACTTTTCTTTCTTCTAACTCAACTTGCATTTAATAGTAACTTCAGGCAACGTAAAGATCACTTGATTTATAAAGTAGACATTGTAAAATATTTGTTCAGACACAATGCTGAGCCCTCAGGGTTCAAACAGAGATAAAGCCAATGTAGGAAACACAGACAATATTAGTAAATCACTTTTGCTATGTTAGAGAAACATCCAAATACATATGAGTAGTTAATCTATAGATCTATACTAAATGATCTAATTGGCCAGATATGATTTAAGCTTACCTTTGTTCTCACTAAAGGCAACAGAAATTTTGGAATCAACTATTTTCAGAGTGATATTTTAGAAATCCCCTTTTTAAAATGAAATTCTAAATGTATATGCCAGCTGACATCTGTTAGCTGACATAAAGGTATGTGTGGCACTGGGAAGAGCAGAGCTATTTGAATAGCTGGCTTCGTATTCAAAACTCTTTTTAATCCTGCACTGAACCCTGTTGTTTAGTTTGTATAAATGGCAACTGCTAGAGAACACTTCCAGACTGGGCAGTCAGAAGTTTTGATTTATTTCAGGCTTTTCCCATAAACAGTGGCACTTGTATAGAATATTTTTTTTTTCAAAAGGTTCTCCTTCAAACTTTTTTTTTTTAAATATTTTAAGCAGAGACTGCCAGTATTCATATTCAAAGAAATCTGACATGACTGAAGATTTATATACTGATATCAAGACACACACATTCACAAGTTTATGTGTAACTTTAAACATAGCTAAAAAAGCAATCTGAACATGTCCAACTCAATTTCTCCAGAAAAAAAAAAATCTGCAAGATTTAGTTGGATCAAAAATCATATGTACAAAGTAATATTTATAATAAAAATTAGGAAAAATAATGGTCATTCTTTCAGGATACCAGGAGAAAAATCCATAAAATGAAATAAAAAAGCAGAAAAAATAACTTCTGAATCTGACTAATGAAAGGTTACAAATAGCGGTTTACAATAAGAAGCTAACAGATATAAATCTAGGAGGAATCAATTCTCTTTTCCAATCATATTCAACCTTAATAATGTAGCTCTAATAGTCTCATACCTTTCTGCCAATTTCAGTACAGACTGCAGCTGATCAATAGCATTTATTTTAAAGAAGAGAGTAAAGCAAGAAGGAGATGCTGGTGACTGGAGACAATTTTTCGCTGAAGGCTGCTGAATAACGGTAAAATGCTGTGTGGAACATTGAGGCAATATACCAGATAATCATCAGTTTTGTTCATCACTCATAAAGATTTCATTTGCAATTATTTACTGTTTTGTTAATTGTCTTATGTAGAACCTTATAAAACCAGGTTAGTTCCCTCTGGTTGAACCAGTGTAGTTTCTTGATTTTGCATAGCAGAGACTTCCTACAGAATTCAGCTCAAAGAAAAAGTCGCAGTAGTACGTGAGATATGGAGACAGGACCCTGGACACAGTACACTACAGAGCACCTTCCCTACTGTGATAACTCTTTTTGACTTAAATCCAGGCAACAGACTGAGAGGTGCAAGTCCGTTTTTTATTTCTGACTTTCAGAAGTGACCTTATACTGCCTCTGATTCTGCTGCTCCAGTCCTTCAGAGCTCTGTTTACATGGAAAATCCTTTGCCTTTAAACTAGTTTTTTTCTTGATTTCTTTTTAAAAAGGCTTTCCTGTTAAGCATGTGTTACTGTTATTTATTATTTAGATCATCATTCAAAAACTTTATAGCGCAAATAGAGAAATAATTTTACAAGCTCCATTTGCTACTCTTCATCCAGTTCCCATGGCTTTTGGCTTAGAGTTTTCTCTTTTCATCATCCAGTATTTCCTTTTGTTTCTCTTCCCAGCACAAAATTGCCCCATTATTCATTATTAGCTCATTGAATTCACAGCTCTACCTGTAAATAAAAGAGATCAGGGAGTGCTCCCTGACAGAGAGGTGGCTGTTGCATGCCATTAAAATCCCTCACCACCAGAACAGGGTGGCCATACCCAGGCTGATTGCTGGACTAAGAAACTGGGAGAGTCCTATTTGAGACTGGGCCAAAATGAGGCAAGGGACTTCCATGAACAATCAAGTTCTGGGGCTCAGGCCTGGACCGTCTGTGTGAAAGCCTCCTGTTCACATCAGAATGGTGGTAGGATTTAGGTTTTGGGGTTGGATTTTTGTTTGGGGCATTGGGTTTTGGGTTTTTTTTTGTTTTGTTTTGGGTTTTTTGTTGTTTTTTTTTTCAGAGGGATGGAGGGTAATGCTAATTTGTTTACTTTCTTTTGTCAGTCAATGTTTTCAAGAAAGGTGGAAGACATGGGCCTCCCAGTGTGCCTCCTAAGTGTTTTGACAATTGGCTTGTTTCTGCCTAACTCTCTTCAGCAAAAAAAAAAAAAGAAATATTGCTTTCTTTTATTTTGCGTTTGCACTCTTTGCGTTTGCATTTGCTTTTTTTCACATTTGCATTTCTGTTTGCATTTGCTACAATGGCCAAGGTATTCTAGTTTGTTGGTCTGACTAAGTGCCTGCCCCTGCTGAAAAAAAAAAAAAAATCACTGGAGTTTTTAAAGGATTGATCAGGAATTATTGCTGGATAAGAGAAGGAGCCTGCCACCACTTTGTACTTTCCCTGGGAGACAGACGACACTGCCACCTCTGCTGATTCAGGGTTTCCAACTGAAGAAGAAGGAGAACAGATCAAAATCAAGGATGGTTCTTGTGTCCATGACTAGGATACACTCGGTGATATTCTATAATGAGTTGCCTAATACCTGGGCATTCTTGTATGTATATACGATTTTGTACTCCCTACAGAATGCAAAATGGGCAGATGCAAGCGTACATGTTATGTAAAGGGCTGGCAAACTACAACCCAGTTTAGACTCAAGACGACATTGATTTGAAGCTCATATACCCTGGTATTTAAAGTCTACATTAGTCTGAACTGATAACGCTAATGCTGGTCTACTGAACTGCAGTTAGCTTACAACCTGACTACCTGAGAGTCAGAGTAACTCAGTTTTACCTGCATTATGTTGCCATATATCTTCAAGTAGTCAGCCCCAGTATGCCATCAGACAGTAGCTGGCTCCAAGATGTTTCAGTTAATGGCATGTGCACCCAAAACAGTGCTTGGAAGCAATCAGTGCTGTGGATGAAAAACCTACAAAATTTTGATACTTATTAGTGGCCAGACAGAATCTAAGGAAATGCTAAATGCAAAAACATGGCACTTTGAGGAACACTACATGCCTGATTCATGCAGGTATGTGCTGGATGTTCAAAGTTCTTCTGCTGATAGATGCTTAGTGTTTCTAACTCTTCTTTTAATATAAGTACAGTTTTTGTGCCTGTTGGTACAGTATTTCCATAGAAGACTGAGAGGGGATCTTATTAATGTTTATAAATATCTGAAGTGAGGGAGACAGAGGGAAATAACCAGCCTCTTTTCAGTGGTCTGTGGGGACAGGACAAGGAGCATGGGAAGTTCCACACCAATATGCAGAAGAATTTTTTCACAGTAAGAGTGACAGGGCCCTGGGACAGGCTGCCCAGGGGGGTTGTAGAGTCTCCTTCTCTGGAGATATTCAAAACCTGTCTGGATGCCTACCTGTGTGATAAGTCCTAGGGAACTTGCTTTGGCAGGGGGGTTGGACTCAATGATCTCTGGAGGTCCCTTCCAACCCCTACGATTCTGTGAATCTGTGTATAGTTGCAGCACGGTGGTTTGATTACTGTAAAATAGTGGTTCAGCAAAGAATACAGTGTAGAGATTTGTAGAGAAAATAAAATAGAAAACAAAATAACTTAATTCTAAAGAACCATGGCAGTTGGTTCTGCTAAAATGTGCAGTGAGAAGCAGATTGTGTGACTCATAGAGGAGAGTGACATGGTAAAAAGTAATGGTATAAACATTTTCTTCAAAAATATTTGGAGGAGGAATGAGCAACAATGTATCCAAAAAGCCTAATAAGGAATCTTGTAAAGACTGGAGAGGTTGAAGGTGTGGACAAGTGCTTGTCTCTTCTGTGACACCGCTGTTCATTTTAGGTATTTCCTATGTGTGCTAGGTGCAACACACAGAGAGCACTTTTTCTTTTATAGCATAAGGCAAATTCAACTGACTGGATGAGTGGATATGCAAAAATGCCTTATGGTTTATTTTGAAGGCAGTTGCATACAATAGCACTGGAACAATCTTTTTTTTTAAATATCTAACCATTTTCATTTCCTTCTCAAGAAACCCAGATTCATAGGTTTATACATTATATACCTGTCAAGCTTTAGAGCAGCCTAAATGTGTGCCTTTAACAGTGTCTTCTTCAATATTATCATATCCATATTGTCTGGATGAGTGGATAAAAAAATTGCATTAAAAAATTGCCAGATATTTGGTCTTCAAGAGTAGTGGTTAATAGGTTGCATGGTATCTGAAGGTTGGTAATAAGTGGTGTGCCACAGTTACCTGGACCTGTTTGGCTTAAGCAATGCCCTAGTGCAGGTATCAACTTTGTAGATGGCACAAAATTGAAGGGATAGCTTGATACACCATAGACAGCAAGATATTGAGGGACCTACACAGGATGGAAAAATGGGGTGACGGGAACTTTGTAAATTTTTAGCAAGGACAAATATGAATTCCTTCGCTTGGAGAAGAAGAATCCTTTGGAACAGCACAGGCTGGGCAGAAACTTTGCTGAAAATAATGGTGTAATGTGCTGAACAGGAGCCACCAGTGCACCCTGTCAGACAGGAGGTCATTAGCATCCTGTGCTGTGCAAAGAGCAGCACAGTCAGCAGGCTGAGGGAGGAGTTGGCAACTCAGCACTCAGAATATTATGTTGATTTTGGTTTCCCCAGAAGACACAGGCAAACTGAACTGAGTGTAGCAGATGGCCATCAAGATGGTCAGGGAGCAAAGCAAAGCAAGGAGAGACTGTAGTAGTTTTTTTGTTTGTTCATTTTTTTGTTTGTTTGTTTTAATTTCTTTCCCAACATGGAAGCCTTGATTGACTGTATAAAGGACATGACAACTGCTGCTATCACTTTACAAAACCTTAATTTTGCTAATCTAATTTTACCCTGAAAAATAATTAAATACATGCACAGAAACTAGTGGTATAATACTAGATTTTCATATTAGGTAGAGAACTCTTACTCATCAATTTGAAGGCCTTTTTTTTTTTTTTCCTCCCAGCTGTAACCTGTGTTTAAAATGACATGTCCGTGTTTATCTTCTAGCGGACATTTCAGGTTGTATCAATTATATTTTGATGTATTAGGTAGAAAGACTGGATGATGTGGTAACTTCATTGACAGCCGGACAAAGTAAACAGATCTGGCATATTTTTCCACATAAGTCCATATTTTCAAAGCTGTGTATTAAGAAACTCTGTTACCTGAGATGACATATGAGTCTAAAGAGCACTCTCATTAAATTTTTCTGAACTTAAGAAACCATTCCAGAAGAGATTCAGTGTTTGAACATGATTGATTGTGATTGGGTAAGTTTGGAAGAGGCACCTGATTAGTAAAGTATGTGACTGTTCAGAGAAATCTATAAACAGAGATTTCTTTTCCTTAAGACTGAAGAAAGACTTTAATATGAAGGACTTCGATTCCAACTCAAAGCAGTGTAACTTCCTGCCACTCTCTGTTTTTACTGTGAACTCCAAGTCACCAGTATTTACTCAAGCTGCATGACATACATTGTAAATTACAGCTTAAGTGATCTAGCAATGTGTTTATATCCTGTCTTTGTCTAGTTCAGTAGTCACAAGAACATTTGGTAATTATTGCTATTTAAAGATTAGTAGCTGATGGATGGTGATGGTATTTTAGTAAATTGCTTCCTTACAGTAGAGTGATGGTGTTGGTTTTTTTGTTCCTTGGCAATGCAGGGCTTCTTTACATTAGAAATGTGAACTGTATTAACTGTTCTGGAAAGACTGTATAGCTGCCCCAGTGTGAGTATGGATGCAGTTATATTTATCAGATGATGATTAATGTAGGCATAGCTATTTCGATAAAGGATACACTATTTATAAGCCACTTACGTATCAGTAGATCTGCACCCACTCTATTTTTGCATACGTTGCTCTAGTTAATACTGTGTTCTGGGATCTTAGGATCATAAGACAGTCTAGGTTGGAAGGGACCTCAGGAAGTCTCTGGCCAATTCTCGTGCTTAAAGTGTGGCCAGCTACTGGTCAGACCAGGTTGCTTAAGGCTTAGTCTAACTGGATCTTGAAAATTTCCAAGGATGGAGACAGCAGCTCTGTGGGCAACATGTTCCACTGATCCTTGATTAAACACTCTGTCCTTGCTTTCTCTTCCCCTTTCTTTCTCTCCCCCTTTCTACTAGGAGGTCCACACTTATCATCCCTTTTCTTTACACTCAGTCACCCCTTCCTCTGCTTTTTTGCAAGTTGTTTTTTTTTTTTATTAGTTACTGTTTCCTGATAATCTGTTACATTTTCATCTATGTTTCTTTGTATATAATGATACCAACACAGCCATGATTCTTTAGTACATCAGACATGTTACTTATTTTGACTTTCAAATTATTGCATTCATTTGAAAATCTGTCACTTCTGTGAAAATTTTCAGACACAGCATTGTGAATACTTTTCAACACTGAAAGTATTTTTTTCTTTACTTCTTGCTCTTCTGCGTGGATTTTTCAGATTTTAATCTCTGTGGCCAAATCTTGTCATAGTTAGTACATGAAATAATATTGTGGACTTTCCCTTAAGATACATATTGGGTCTGGATGAGCTGGAGCTACCCCTCCCACAGCACCCTCACGGCACTGTGTTGTGTATTGGCAGCCAGCAAGGTGCTCGTAACACACCAGGGTTTGGCTGCTGCTGAGCAGGACTGGGACATGTCAAGGCTGTCTCTCCAACATCCCCCTCATCAGTGGGCTGGGGGTGGGCAGGATCTGGGGAGGGGACACAGCCAGGAGAGTTGACACATGCTGACCAAAGGGATATTCCATACCGTATGACATCTGCTGAGTGATAAAAGCAGAGAGAAAGGAGGGGAAGAGGGGTGGGGGGAAGTAATTATTTAAGTTTGTCTCCTGGAGCAACCACTAATGTGTACAGGGAGAGCCTTGCTTCCTGGGAAGTGGCCAGACAGCACTTGCTGATGGCAAATAGAAAAGAAATATTTTATTTTTCTTTGCTTTCATGCACGACCTCTGCTTTTGTTTTATTAAGCTGTTTTATATTGACTCACAAGTTTTTGTTCTATCTTATTTTCTCCCATCCCTGTCCTGCTGAAGAGAAGAGAGATAGAGTGGCTTGGTGGACTCTTGGCATTCAGTCAAGGTCAACTGATCACACCACATATGGCCTATGCTTAACCTATATTCCCATTTTTAAAAGTTTGAATAAGGAAATAAGGAAAGTAGCTCCATTTCACAGCTCTGGCCAACTCAGGGTCCTGTGATGCTCATAATCAAGTTCACTCCATTATCCTGAACATCTACTTTTTTTACTGCCAGGAAATGAAATATACCATCAGATTATTCTTCCTACAATATCTTCCTGCCTGTCCACTTCCAGATATTTCTATTGCTATTTTTCTATTGTTTTCTTTGCAGAAATCATTTAGGTGAAATAGCAGGATAAACATTAGTCAATCAAGAAGGACTTTGAGTTTCACTGCAACAAGATAAGTTTCTAAAAAAGGGCAAACTAACAAACAGCAATGGGACAATTACATTCAGTTAAACACTGTTAAATCCAGGCACTATGATTTTTGCATCTCTTGTAATGGTGTTGACACATTTTTAGGTTGGGTCAGAAATCATTCCTACATGGAGGTATTACAAGCAAGTGTCTTTTGTGTTTGCATCACAAGGTTTTTGTAGTGGGGAGAGCTGCAAGGGTGGCTTCTGTGAGAAGCTGCTAGAAGTTTCCCCCATGTCTGAAAGACCCAATACCACCTGGCTCCAAGACGGACTTGCTGCTGGCCAAAGCTGAGACCATCAGTGACAGTGGTAATGCCTCTGGGGTAACATATTTGAAAATATGGGTGCGCATCTGGCATCCAGTGAGGGTCAATGCACCAGAGCTATACAAGACAGAACCACGAGTTATCACAAGGGAGAATAATATGTTTTTCTTCCACCTACATTATAGTGAGGAAGGCCCATGAGGTATTGTTTTTCTGATCAATGATGATACCTTGTGTTCCTTCAGCTTCAGTGCATGTGCAATTCACATTAATGTGGGCTGTGTGCACACACCGAGTATGTGTTCTTTTCCAATTCTTATTTTAATCTCTTGCTCAATTCCTTTTGCTTTTTTGTTCACAAAATAATATTTTTTGAAGATTGTGTGGGTTTAAAACTCCTAGTCCTCAAACCATAAAGTTAATTGAAAAAATAGTTTCTAAAATTTTGAGTAATACTGATAGATAGCTCTGTGCCAGTGTTACTAGGGGTTTCATTTGACTCCAAAAGAGTTTCTAGAACTTTTTTTCTTAGTGCCTTATTTTAATTCTTATGTGTTAATTTGCTTTGAGATGTTTTCTGTCATGCCCTCAAAAGTAGAAAGAATTCTAAAATACAGAGGTGAGTGTTCAATAACCTTTTCATTCTTACTTTTTTTGTCTGTGAACACCTAGTCATGTTATTATTCAAACAGCATAAAAAATAATTAAAATTGTAAGATAAAATTAAGTAAACGAACATTTCTGTATATATAATTTAATTCAATATCTACACATATTGACTCTATCTATTCAATATGCATAAACCCACCTGCATACAGATGTGTACATACAATTTATGGAGAGACACCAGATTCCCTCCTCGGAATCACTAAAGAGTTTTTGATAAACTGATTGATTCAGCCTGGGGATCTAACAATATCTGTGGAAGTCTCATCTTTAGAAAATACTAATAAACCAAAGTCTGTGGTGGCTGAATTTGAAAAATGCCCCTAGTTATGTTGACACTCAGAAGGTTACCCCAGTGTAAAACAGGAGGGAATGTGAGTCAAATTCACATTTCAAAATTATTTGTATTTGACATTTCTAGCGTGCCAGGTAATATTTCAGGCCCAACTAGTTTAATCAGGTCTTTCATAAGAACTGTCAATACATTATGTCATCCTAGACATGGTTTATATTAAAGAGTAATATGCTTTTCTTATTTTCTCATTTTCTATTCTTAGGAACACTTCTCCTACACTCATGAGTGAGCAACTCCTGTTAAATTCAGTAGAAGTTACTTACCTGCTGGAAGTAGAAAACAAGATCCTCTTTATCTGTTTCAGCCCTCATAACTGAGTTCAGAGTTGCTATTGATAGAAAAGGTCAGGAGTGGGTCAGAAGGCGCAAAGGATTTATAATTTCCTAGTTGGGAATATAGAAATTATTGGAAATGCAGAATTCATTAGTGCCACCTATTTGTCAGACTATAAAACTACAGATAATCCCTGCAAAACTCCATCAAGTTAATAAGAAAATTTATTATGTCTACCTCTGCCTACTCAGGTGAAAGAGCAAGACATATAGAATAGATCATAGAACCATAGAATCATAGAATGCTATGGGTTGGAAGGGACCCCAGCGATCATAGAGTTCCAACCCCCTGCCACAGGCAGGGCCACAAACCTCCAGGCCTGGAGATACACAAGGTTGCCCAGGGCCCCATCCAACCTGGCCTTGAACACCTCCAGGTGTCACCACCACCTCTCTGGGCAGCCTGTTCCAGCGCCTCACTATTCTCTATGTAAAATACTTCCCGCTAATATCTAATTTAAACCTTCCCTCCTTTAGCTTTAATCCATTCCCCCTTGTCCTGCCATTAAAAAGTTGATTCCCGTCCTGTTTCTCTGCTCCCTTCAGGGACTGGAAGGCTGCAACGAGGTCCCCCCACAGCCTTCTCTTCTCTAGGCTTAACAAGCCCAGCTCCTTCAGCCTCTCTTCGTAGGGCAGGTGCTCCAGCCCTCTAATCATCTTCATGGCCTCATCTGAACCCTCTCCAACAGTTCCACATCCTTCTTGTATTGCGGGCCCCAGATCTGGACACAGTACTGCAGCTGGGGCCTCACAAGGGCAGAGTAGAGAGGGACAATCACCTCCCTGTCTCTGCTGGCCATCCCTCTTCTGATGTAGCCCAGGATACCATTGGCCTTGCGAGCTGCAAGAGCACACTGCTGGCTCATGTTAAGTTTCTCATCCACCATGACACCCAGGTCCTTCTCAGCAGGGCTACTCTCAAGAGGCTCTTCTCCCAGTCTGTATCCATGTCTGGGATTCTTCCGGCCCAAGTGCAAGACCTTACACTTGGCAGTGTTGAACCACATTAAGTTCACCTGGGCCCACCTTTCCAGCCTGTCAAGATCCCTCTGGATGGCTTCCTTTCCTTCTAGGGTGTCAACCACACCACTCAGCTTGGTGTCAACCACAAACTTGCTGAGGGAGCACTCAATTCCAAAGATTCAATGGAATTTTCTTCAGTTCTATATTTACATAGTTGTAATGTATGAGTATGTTATTCAAAATACAGCACATATATTTATATAAGTAATATATACACTTATAAGTGGAGATTAAATATATATTTAAGTAATTTCCATTTATATAAGTCTAAAAAATTTCTACTTATACCTCTAGATACATATTTCTTCATTTCCAGAAACCCCAGTGCAAGAAAGCCAGACAGGACAGGGCACTGAAGTTATGGGCATGTGTTGACATACAAAAGGTAAGGATTTCCCAGGAAATTTATATACTGAAGGAGGAATTGGAAAAGTATTTTCAAAAGAAATTTTTTTCCTCTTCTTTAACAGTTCTCCAAAACAGCATTGGATGAAGGATTAGGTAAAATGTCATGGGTAAAACAAAATCCAAGGAAAATCCTTGGAATTTTATTAATGTCCTTGCCTCATCCCATTATTGAAACAGTGGATATTGCCGATAATGATGGGTATTCTTCTGTTTTGCTGGTTCAAGTCAATCTGTCTGTAGCTAAGTTATCCTCGTTTCATTCTGAAATTAGGCACCAATTTCTTCAGATCTCTATAGACAGATAGAGCTTTGAATGACAGGAGGGAGGTTTATCGTTAATACACGGTAAATTCATGTTGACATATGGCTTTAAACTTCAGAGGCATATCTCTAGCCTGAGGTATAAGAGCTAGAAGTGTACTCATTATATAACTATTTGTACATACAAAGCTTTTCTAAATATGTTTGCCTGACTATAAACAGACACAGATTTTCATAAAGCAGATAAAGGAAGGATAGATTATCAAAATATTGTTAATTGTCTGTTAATTCCTTTCCTGTCATTGTCTTACGAGAATGACAGTTTAATTTGAAAACATGTGCAGGCATGTGTTATAAAAGTCACTTCTCTGGCTGACAGTATGCATGAGTTGGCGTGAGCAATGAATAAATAAATAAAGATGTAAAAAAGGGATGATGCTTTTGGGAAAAAAAGATAAACTAACTGTAATTTCAAGCATCTTTTCTTACAGTCATATGATTCCTTTTAAACACAGCTTGAACAAAGTTGTGCAGATTTTCACTCCATATAGAAAATTGTTCACAGTTCACATGTTATTTCCAAGACAATGAAAATACCATGTACAGGGAAACTGGAACAGATAGCTTTAAAAAAAAATAATGTTGAGACTTTTGAAAGTCTTTTCTGCCAGATTTATTGTAATTTGCCATAATTATGACATTGGACTGTATTTTAAATGCATTTGAAATTCACATGTGTAAACAAAGCAAATAAAATCAATTTCAAGTATTTGAGATATATTAATTTGTTTTGATTTTTCTACCATAAATATTGTGTGTGCCTCAGCAGATTAAAAATCACCTGTGCTTCTTTTGTTAACATATCTATAAATGCATTTGGTATCTCCAACATATGTTTTTATTCAGTCATTTTGCTGTCTTTACAAGTACTTGACTATATGTGGCTTATTATTTTAAGTATAAGTCATGTTCTGTAGTTTAGCTAGCTGCAATGATGCTATTTTAGATCTTAACTGCTTGAACATGGTATGTGATCTAAGGCTCAAAATCCTGACTGAAATACAGGGTAAGGCGTATTTAATTGAGTCTATGAACTTTTAAAACTTGTTTACTTTTTAAATAACCTTGTAACTAAGCTCCAATGACTGAGGAAAGCAAACAGAAAATGACAGCAAATATACTAGAATAAATTCATTTTTTAAATCTTTTGGTGATCCATAAAATAATCCTCAAATTTAAGATTAATCAGTTCAATATACAATGAGAAAATAAACATTGATGGTCCCACAAGGATGAGTAGAAGTAGAATGTTGCAGCTGGTTCCATATGGTAGCAATAATGCCAAGATATTTGGTGGGAGGAATATAAATCACAGCAGTGTACCTTAAAATGTATCTAGAACATATTTTACTGGAGTTGAAAAGTGAAACTCAGAAGTTAGGAAAAAGAAAATAATCCTATTTTTCTTATACGTACTTGATGCTCAATGATATAATCAAAATAATTTGAGTTTTGTTTGTTTGTTTGTTTGTTTATTCTCAAGACCCCTGACTCATTTAATGCATAGGTTTGATGATGCTTATTTAGGAATAGCTATTAAATATTTTGTTTCTTTTCATTGTTATCTATGTGGTTCCATGATTTATTATTATATACTAATCAAGGCCTCTGGAAGACAAGCTACATACTTACGGCTTTAAAGTATTTTTCTATTTTTCAAAGTTGTTTACTGCCTCCAAATCTCATCAGAAATAATTTTATATCCACCACCTTTAAATGTCCTTTAAATACAGGCTAATTATTAATATTTTTGATATGCATTTGGCAATTTAAATTTTTTTGCATTTTTTCTATGAATTTATTCCCTAATTAGGTTTACACTAGTAGGAATGTTAGAGTTTGTTTGTTTGTTTGTTTGTTTATTTGTTATCCTATTTTATTGGCTATGACTGTTGATGCAAGAAAAAAAAATCTGGTCAGGTAGTTGTGGGTTTTTTTCAGAAAACATAGGATTTTTTCTTTTTTCTTACATAGATTGTAATCACAATGAAGATGCTGTAAAGCTATTGTCCATAAGACAATTCTTTAAAGACATTAACTTGTCTAAAAAAGATATGTATTACAGCATTATATTTAATGATAAAACACATAGCTTCTCTCAACTGAAAGAATAATAGCAATGGGCCGACCTACATTAACCATATTATTCAAGAATCCAATGCACGACATAGGATAAGAACTTGTCTCTTCCAGCATAGAAGCAAGACCACTTAAATAAGATCTTTCTGACCTCTCTGATAATTATCTTCCTACTCTTAGAATGTCTTTCACTCCTACAGTATATACCTATTAGAACATTCAAAGATCATTAGAATGAGCTGGCTACTTTTTATTTGTATTATTGGCACACTAATGAATAGAGAGCCTGAAACCAAGAGAAATCAATCAATAGGTGAATGTGTTGTGTAGGTTGTTCAGTCATGTGCTGTGATCCAGTGAGATAGCTGTAATTGTAAATGCAGGTATGTAAGCAAATAAACACAAAAATTATATCAGTGCATCTCAAGTTTGAAAAGAAAATGATTTTTTTTTAAATTTCCAGTTGATATAGGAACATCATTAAAACATCAGGTTTCTGCAGCATTTCATCCTTTAGAAAAAAAGCATCTATAAAATCTGAGACATACAACTCATTGGAAAATACAACTTTGAGGTGTGCCACTGATGAATTACCACAGCCACACTACACATTTTGGTCTTCAGAGGCAATTCAAAGATCGATCAGCTTGAGCTGAGTTGCTTACATATGTACCTTTACATAAAGCTGCAATCTGGTAACCTTCTGTTTTTCCTCTTTTTGAAACTAGCAGTTATTTAATGATTTATTTTATTTCTCTCCCCCCCACCCCCAGAATGCAGTCAGATTTCATAGTTTCTTTCTAATTTGATTAAAGAGATGTTAGAGTTCTGGTCTGGTCTGGGAACATCTGAGAAAAAAAATGCCCTATAACTGTCAATTATTCTTTTTA
Source organism: Porphyrio hochstetteri (assembly GCA_020800305.1). NCBI lineage: Eukaryota > Metazoa > Chordata > Aves > Gruiformes > Rallidae > Porphyrio > Porphyrio hochstetteri. The sequence continues at coordinate 112,214,763 of CM036907.1, forward strand.
TGAAATTAATTGATACAGTATTTGTCTTGGATTTAAAATTCAATTTTTTTTTTTTTATTACTCTACCCAAGGGATCAAAGCATAGCATTGACCAAAAGCAATATAATAAAGTCATTTACATGTATTATTTTAAGATTCAGAAGTGCTAGTCCTAGAATCAAATCAAGGATATAGACAGTTACAAAAGGAGCCATTATACTGTTATACCTTCTGCTACATCTATTACAGATCAGGTCAAGATTTGCTGAAACAAACTAAATCACACTTCCTTTGCAAGTGTAAAACTCTTCCACAGAAAACCCCACAATTCTTTCCAAAACTGGTCTGTTTCACAGAAACCAGAAATCCTCTGCAAAGAGAAGATACATTGTCCTATATTGCTTGTCTTTTTAGCAATATGTTTTACTAAGCATATAGTGAAGATTTCAGACTAAATATTAAGAATACTAGGGTACAGGAGGATGATACCACAGTGCCTGTGAACTCTGTGATATATCTTCTGCATGAATAAACCACTGTAATCTTTAACTTCAGGCAAGTCTGTTGGAAGGAGATAGCACTACATATATTGTTATTTTATAAGCAGATTTTTGTGATTCATTCCAGTCTGGTATGTTCTGCCAAGTCTTTTCTCAATAAATAGTTGGTCACTACAGAAGCTGTTTAGGTGACACATGATATAAAAATTGACCTATCAGTCTCTCACCTGTTAGACATTCAAGAATAAATCACCCACTCATGAGAACTTCAAAGAAAGCAGCTGTCTAATCTGTGATTTAATCTGCTGTCAATTTTACAGAAAAAAATCTTTGCAATGTCACACACTAAAGCAGAAACTTCAAAGAAATGCTGATTGCCAAGAACTGCAAAGGAGGGTTGTTTTTTTTTTTCTTCCTATGCTTAAGAAATAGTTTTAGAAATAAAAGCCAAGGGTGTTTTTGTTGTTTGTTTGGGCTTTTTTTGAGGGGAAGGGGGGTATTTTGTTTTGTTCAGGGTTTTTTGGGTTTTTTTCCCTGTGGATGCAGTCAGGATTTTGATATCTAAACACAAAATTTCTGTATTCAGCCACAGAAATAATGTATATGTAAAGAAACCAGTGCCCAAGGTGAGACAGGTCTGCTAATTTCTTGTCAGAGGGAACCAGACAAAGAATGGGACATAAAGTGACAGCTTTGGCACTAAAGTAGTCTGGGAGTTGGAAAGAAGATAATTGAAACAAACTCAGCATAAGGTTTTTGGTATGAGAACGGGTTAGTAAGAGCAGTTACATTCCGGTTTGTTCACCCATAGAGCTTTAAGATTGCCTTGATCAGCTAAAAATAATTCACAAAAATGATGTAGGCGCTGGAGGCACAGAGTTTATCTAGAACTGCTACGGATGGTCAGAGTGTTAAAAAGTCCCATGCAGTTTTGCTACAAAGATTTCATTTGTCGGCTAGTGGCCTACAGGGCAAAGCTTTTCATACAGCTTGTGCTACAGGCCTTCTTCAGCCACAGTACAGTAGAGGTCAAAAAACACTTTACTTTTATATTGATCAGTGGTACAAATAATCTGAGGAATTCAGATAGATCTAAAAGACATTAAATGACAAATACAAAATCTGTCTGATTCTGTTAGGATCCCTTTTTTCCCAATTTGGAAATTGAATTATAAGCACTAACGAAAAGATCATCCCTCGGTTTATGGTAACCATGAAATAACAAAAGCCAGATTGAAGCATAGTACCTTTTATACTGCTTGCAAGATATTTGAAACAGGTGATCTCAATCATGAACTGTAGGCTGTAATCAAGAGGATTGTTTCATAAAGTACTTGAAGAGTCTGAAATACATAAAGAAAATGTACAGTAGCATTTGACTGCATTTGAGTTTGAGCAGCAAAAGAACATCAAATCGTTAAAAAGGAAGTCTTGTAATGGGCAAGTCTTTTAATTAGGACAAGAGGAAGTGGCCTTGAGTTGCACTGAGGAGGATTAAATTGGATATGAGGAAAAAATTCTTCAATGAAAGGGGTTGTCGGGAACTGGAACAAGCTGCCCAAGGAAGTGTTGAGTCACCATCCCCAGAGGTATTTAAAAGACTTGTAGATGTGGTGCTTAAGGGCATGGTTTAGTGGTGGACTTGGCAGTGTTAGGTTGAGGTTTGGACTCTATGATCTTGAAGTTGATATCCAACCTAAAGTATTCTATGATTCTTTGATATTACACTGTTTTTTTAGCTGCTCATGGGGGAAAAAAATATGTACACAGCAATTTATCACTGAAACTTATCAATATATTATTTGGCTTTGTGATCTCTTTTCTGACATGTTCGAGGTCAATACTGCATCTCACTATATAGGGGAAATATTTTTTTAGTTTAGTTTCTGCACTTTGGAAATCTTCAATAAAGCCTTTTAGGATTTAAGGCTAATTGTGAACTTCTTGGAAATTCTCTTTAGAAAGTTGGTGACATTTATGCTAAAAAGTTTAAGCTTTGCATAACATTCAAAAGGTATTTCCACAAAGCAGTAAGTTTCAGAAATACAGCATGAAACATATAATCCCTTTAACAATGCTGACCAAATCTGCACAAAGTTAGCTTTTGTCAGAGAGCAAAAAAGAAGTTGGAGGACTGAACAGTTATTCATCTGTTTTTAAATATGTAAATATGAAGACCTTAAGCAACACCGTATTTATTGCTCACTGATTGAGTCTTCAGACCCCACAGAAATTTTGAGGTAACAAATTCCCTTTTTTTAAAGAATACACAATTTTTGTGTAGATTGTGGAATAAATACTTGAAATGCAAACAGATTTACTCTAAAGATCCTCATGCATTTGCAATATGAAAAGAGAGAGTACAGAGGACTTTATATCTGAAAAGTGTAATTGCAGTCAGAACAGCCTTTATGGCTCTCATTGGTATTCCTGTCTACATCTACATCTTTGATGCACCCTTTGTATATCACATATATGCAGGCTGACTTCAGTAGGCTGCTCATTCCTCTTCAAGGAATATGTCTTCAAGGCATCTTTAATCTTTGACCTCAGAGACAGACAGTTGGTCAAGACAGTATCTTGGCTGAATTTTTATTTTATGGAACAGAGTAAAATATGTCAGGGTACAGCACAGGCCAGTAGATCCCTGGGGCCAGGAGCAGCAGGACTCCCCAGGGATGCCAGGGCCAGTTCTAGTAGCCAGAATACATCCCACTGCCCCAGTCAGCTCCAGGGCAGCCAGAGGGTACCCAGGGTCAGCAGCAGCCCCTGGTCATCATGCACCTCCCTGGGGATAGGGACAGACTGAGGCCAAGCAAGATGTCAGCTCTTGGGCTGGGCCTGGCTCACTGGTAGGTAATATGCTATCATATCATCAGAGATGTTGAGCAAATATCTTTAGACAGGAATCAAGCAGAGCCAAGAGCTGACAGCATAACATGAGTACTCTTTTTCAGAGTGGTATAGACATAGGCATGGTGCTCAGTGTTGTGGCTAAAATCTAGCTGTGCCCTCAATGGCATTAGTCATTCAGTGTCTTTCTGTCAAATTACAGAGGTTTGAAGGAAGTGAATGATTATGTGAACAAAGAGAAGAGAAGGAATTAGGAGTATTTTAAGTCAGCGTGTAAGAGAAATGGAAAAATAATGCCTCCAGAACTGCTGAACTGAAACTTCTAGGTTTAAAAAAAAATGTCTCATGGTAGTGTCTCCACTCCTAAAGAGTGAGTGTATTCCCCATGGCAGTCATGTCAACAGGGCATAGGAAATTGCTAGAGGCTTCCCATCTTTTTATTTGCAACCTGGAATAAATTCTATGGGGGATATCCAGTAACTTTTACAAATCTGAAATCTATGAAATAAAAATGCTAGTGAACGGACAATTTCCATGGATGCTGGTCAGAATTTAGCTTAGAAGAAACATAAACGGGCATCAGCAATGCTTTGGGCTGATAGTAGCTTTGGTAGAATTGAAGTACTTTGTAAATTGCTTGTTAAATGCAATGAGCAGTAGCGTGCTCAAACACAAAGCATTCTCTTGCAGAAGATTTTTTGTTTTCTTTGAGAGCTTGAGCACCCGTGTTGGCTAACTGGAATAAAGGGTATTATTTTCTAAATACGAAACTGTGAGGATTTTCCATTAGTGCATTCATGCCAAGTGAAACAATCATAGAGTCTGGGGTTTCACGGGAAAAGGTCCTGGTTTTAGTTCTGTTCTCTAAGAGAAAAGAAACGGAAGCTATTAGAGTGTTTGGGGTCTCTAGGTAAGGAATGCAGAGGTTTATTTAAGAGTGGGTAAGCTTAGGCTGTATTTCACAAATATCAAATAATTGAAAAATAATAAATATTAGAGGAACACTTCCTCTTCTTTCTCTCAAACAAGTGAAGCATATTTACCAAAGTTGTTGGCTGAAATAATGATACATAAGTAAGTTTAGCGCTGAAAGCAAAACTTACAGGAATAAAGCTGCCTGTCAGAAATTAAACTGCCTATGTTCCTCATACCATAAACTTTAGTTATGTTACCATTCTTACCTTGCTTCCTATGACCAAGAGCTTTTGTACTGAATTTACAACTGGTAGCCAAGATTTATTTTAATTATCATTCTATTCTGAAGAAAATCTACATTAAAAGTTAAATGATTAAAAAAAGTCATTAAACATTTATAAAATATTGCTTTCAGATTTTCTTTCCATATATTTTGTGCACTTTCACCTGTTGCTTAATTCTGGCATTTTTTCCAGAACCCTCTCACAAATTGAAATCAGAAATTTCCTTTAAGATCTTATTAAGTGCTTTCTAGATTTAGCATCACCCTTTCCACTCCCAAATGAGCAAAAAATTTTTTTAATCTCATGATAGAATTGATGAGTCCTTTTGATACCATCTTTGATCCCTTTTTCCTTCACACAAAACCATAATTTTTGGTCTGTTTAGTATAATTACTTGTCATTGTTAAACTTACCACGAAATAAAATGTAAATGATTGTTCAAATATATTCATAAACAGTTGCCCATTTGCAGAACACAAAGGGTTTTAACCTTCAACAGCATTTATATTTCATGACATAAATGAAAGAGGATGACATTAAAACTTCAAAGCAGTGAAGATGATATCTTTCCAATCATGCTGTCACAGTGAGATTTACAAACAGCATATTAGTATCCAAAGAATTGTTTTTTTCATTTGCTGAAGTTCAAGCATGGTCTCATCTCAAATAATATCTAATTCTGCTGGTACTTCAAATCCACCAAAGGCCATTAAAGTGCCGTGACGAATACATGTGATATTTTGATAGATTTGCCTCTTAACACAGGAGAGGTAAATTATTGTTCACTCTGTCTCAAAATGCCCATTCAAATTAAAAAGAGTAGGATGTTAACATGGTTAGTCATCTGTTATGACACAGTATCAAAATGACTGTATATACAACAGAACGCTAAATGTCATGTAACTAGTTCAGATCAAGAATATAAATAAAAACTGACCTCTATCTTGCCACTACTTGATGCTGTGGGTTTGTGGAAAATATTCTTCATCTGATTTCCCTAAAATTTTGACTGGGCTTCATTTCATACGGGCATCTCAAGGTATGCTAAAGCTAACATTGCTTGTATGAGATTGACAGGTTTTTAGTTTATGCAGAGAAAAAGGCACTTTCAGATACAAATTCAAGTTCCCTAAGATAGTGGTCTAGAATAATTAAATTTACCTCCATAGGTGCTTCAAGAGGCCTATGGCTAGTAAAGAAGTCAAGAGTATATAACTTGAAATTATATATCCAATTTATAGATATCTGAAATTAGATGAGATGAAAACCACCCTTAAAAACAGCAGGAAACATGAGTATGTTCTTAAACAATGCCATTGTGGCATATCTTTTTAAAAGGGGCTAGTGTCTTGAAAATTTTTCTATATGATTAATTTTCCATTTTTAACCTGTTTTTTGTTGGGTTGAACTTCAACTCATCTGTTTCTTGCCCATAAATTGATCCACATACAAGATTATATTACCTCTGTGGTCCTCAAATGGCCATAACGATGAAACAATCACTCTGAATCTTGTATAATTATCTTGGATATTAATTGTGAACACAACAGAAGGCATTGATAGTCTAAACTGGACAGAATATCCACAAGACAGAGCACATCATTCTACTTAACACTAAAGACAATTTCATATATAATGACATATTTTTCACCTAATGGCTTTATGATTTTCCTCAAAATATATAAAATATGATGCTTCATAAGGCTACTCCGTTCTTAAAAGGAATTATAGTTCACAGGCTGAAATGGAAGGCTTTTCTGAAACATGGACATTCAATACGTCACTACTGCAGGTGCCATGGGTACAATGGAGAAATGCACCATTGCAATTTAGAAGTACGACTACACTTACCACAACCACAACTGATTCACAGAACACGCTACTGCCAGCACCGCAGCCACGAACCGCGGCGTCACCGCCCGCAGCAGTGACGTCACTCACTGTTACCGCCTGCGGGCAGTTCACACGGTTCAGTATTACAACCGCAGCAGATTCAGGAACGCGCTGTCACCAGCGCACTGAATACTACACGTGTGTTAGTCAGTCACCGAGACTGCAAGCTTGAAGCACATCAAACCTTCACTTACCCATCTCTCCAGGTGAGGGCTCTCAGTATGTTACCTCAGCCAGCATCCTGGCCGGGGGGGCAGAGTCTCCTCGCAGAGTTGGAGAAGCGGCTCCGCCCTCTCAGCCCGAATCCGAGGGGTTTTATTTGTCTTGACAGTGGGCAGGGCTGTGCCAGAGTGGACAAGGCCACCTTCCATTTGTGCCATTAGTAGTGTTCCCCCTTATCTTAGGCCCTATCTATTGCATTTCTTTGCACTGTCTGGGCCCACTGAAGCCAAATGGGGACCCTCTGGCTGGCCTTTGTCTTACTGAAAGGCAGCAGAATAGTGGCTTGATTGGGACTCAGGGCATATTGTTTGTTGAAGGAATTCAAGGCTCAACCCAGGTTTCAGTTCTTTGAATTATGCAGCACTGCCCTGTTTGGTCTCCTTTTACAGGACAACCCAAGTCTGAGCTATCTACACAGCTCCCCATGAGTTGCCTCTGCTGAGGCTGAGTCACTTTAGAGCCCCCAGTGAGCCGCCTGAGACATTGTGAAACCTGTTTTGTGGAACTCTGACTCAGATGATCCTTACGGCTGTGTGAGTGCTGCTCAGCAACAATTAAAACCTCCCTGTGTTATCAATAGTGTTTTGGTCACAAACCCAAAACATATATATAAATATAAGCTATATATAAGCTACTATGAAGAAAATTAACTTTATTGCAGCCAAAACCAGCACACTGTGTCAACAAAGTTTGGGTTGAATAGAATAGATTCGAGGAGAAAGATCAGAGGTCTGGAGAACATGGGCCACGAGGAAGACTGCAAGCTTTGCATTTTTTCTGTTTAAAGAGATGTCAGATAGGGGAAGATGCAAAGTAAAGTGGGGTGGGGGCAGGAGAATTAATAGTTCTGAAATAACTTAGAAGTGTTTCAAAGTATATTCTCAGCCTGTTCTTGACAGTTTGAACAAGAAAAAACTGATTTAAAATAATACAAGGGAGAATAATTCGTATAGAGGGAAACATTTTTACTGATAAGACTGGTGGCTTTAGGAGATTATAATAGCCTCAGAAAATGGGTATCTTAAAAAAGTTCTAATGAAATTTCTATTAATAATAAAATATATACAGAATATGATACTTAGGCCTAAAAATGGGCTAGGGAATATACTACAGGTCTTTCCTCATCCTATGATTCTGTGATTCTATTTAATTTCACTTTATATAGGCAAGTAATATTTAAATAAATATCATGTCTTACTAAACATATTCTAATTCCTTTCCAGGTTTTGCAGGTCAATTAAAATTATCTCTAGCAAAGAACTTAAAACAAGCCGTGCTCCAAGAAAATGTTTTCATCATTATGGACTGAATGTGGTCAATTTAATAATTATAAAATAGAAAACACAATGGTGCAAAGAAACCATATGGATTTGCTCACAGAGAAAGGTGCTGCTCTATGTAACAGTAGTACTAGGCTTCACTTTGAGAGCTTTTATTCACTGTGGTACCAACTTTAGAGAGATTCAATTTGCAGCTAAATTAACTACTTTTAGGAATCTGTTTCCAAATTTGGTCTTGTTTCATTTAAAATTATTTTAAGAATAGTTATGTTATTTTGAGAAAGAGTAAACAGAACAAAGGTCTGCTTGAAATTCGGAAGGTGTTTGAAAAAAAAATCATAAAGATGTCCAAGAATTAACAAATAATATAAAAAAGGAAATTGTTGTTTTTCCATTTCATTTCAAATGCAGAAGCAATGTATGCACCGTGACAAAGCTCTAAGGAAATCACTAATAGATGTGTAACTGCATGAAGGTGAATAAAATGATATGTTCTTCCCAGACAAATGTTAAATAATGTGCTATGTCTAAGAGATAACAACGGTCAATTGGCAGCCAAATTGTTTCTAATGAAGAAACCTGGTGAAGCAATTACTTATGTTACTATTTGCAACGTGTTCTAATTGTATGCAACCCATTCATGGACTGTTGTCAAGATTATTATTTTTCATTGTTTTGTTCAGTTTTTTCTTCTGCAATTTTTAGGAGGTGCACACATTGTTTTGTCTGAACCAGCCACATCTGACTAGATTTCCTGATGCTAACCTTTCCATGAATGGTAACTATTTTCCTGCAAAGAATCTTAAGAAAAATACATGCAACGTTATTTTTATGATCATGATGGACACAGAAAACATTACAGTATAGATCCTGTTCCAGGAGCACTTAAGAGTGTGTCGTAATTCCATACAGATAAAATTAAGAGTTGATAACACAGAATTATTTTTGTCACAGAAGGAAAATGTTCAGCGTATTTCAACACACTGCCACCATCCCCTGTCAAATGGGTCATCCAGCAATTTCTGTTTGTGCATATGCTGTGTGTTAACAAAAGACACTACAGCAACAATGCAAGGACTGAAACAGAATCATATATAGAGACAGTCAGATAATTGCCCATGAAGTGCAGGGATACACAAACAGGAAATTGAGTAGCATTTACTGAGGGAAGTTCTTCACTCATGATAGCAGCCAAAATCACTGCACCCAGCATGAAATCTTTTCTCAGACAATGGCAAAAATGAATGCCTTGAGTTATGTAAGTAGAAGGCAAGGACGTTTCTACCAACTACTATGTTAGCCTTGAATCATGTGTTGCTTAAGAGTTTCCTCCTCCAGAAAGAAGTGCTTTGTCAGTATTTAATAACCCACGGTAGATTTCTATTCCATGAATTTTTCCAATTTCCTTATGAAATGGCTAAGCTTTTAGCAGCCACAGCATTCAGAGACAATGATATCCACAGCTCAGCTGTGCATTATATTAGAAACTACCATACATCCTATGACACCCAAAACTTTCACTAAATCACAAGAAAGGTCAGTGTTTAGTATGATTGGAAAACTGAGTCTTGCTCTAGTTTAGCTGTTATTCAATCCAGTTTTATACCATAAATCTTAGAACTAGAGTTATTTCAATAAAATTATAGGCTGTGTTCTGAAATTATGACATTGAGAACAGTTTAGAATGCAAAATAGGCAAACATTTCAAATGAAATAGCTGTCACATAAAAAGCAGTCCATTGAAATTTTGTGTATTTTCACATATCTTGATAGTGTACCCTTGTGCAGCAGCTTTATTGTTCTATAATGGGCATTTAGGGTGTGAAAACACCTAACATTGTAAAAATACCTACAGAAAACTGGTCTGTAACACTGTAAGATTTATAGAAACAAGTCATTTTGCAACCATGTGGAATTTAATCTATCAATAGCTTTGTTCTTGATCTACACTTACAATTAAGTTGTGAAAAGAAGCCTCCTTCACTTCTGACATATCTGACAGGAGACAGTATCAGCATCTTGTAGTACAAATAACATATAGCATATCATGAATAACTGATCTCACTTTCCAGAATACCCTTATGTGACACTTCTAAAATAATAGATGAAAGTCAGTTTGGAAGCCTTTGAGGTCAGCCAGCACAGACCTCTTATAGGAAAAAAACCTAGGATTTCCATTATAATCCTCTCTCTGATATTCCCTTACACACAGCTCTTTAAAAATATCTTTGATGGAAGTGAATTTCACATATTAACTACTACTTTGGTTTGCTCATACTATTGCCTGAAGGGTCTTATCTTAATTTTTTATTCAAGTCACTTTTTACATCTCCAAAGATATTAATGGTGCAAGATGAAGCACTAAAAGACTTACTCTTTAAAGTTATTTCCTGAAATACAGCCTAAATATTCCTGTACAGTGTCTTCAATTTGTAGATTTTTTTTTCTGAAATGTCCCTGTGTCGTAGGACTCTTTTTGCTCAATTTATATTCTTCCATGTTAATGGTCTATGTTGATGGTAGAAGAGACACCACAGTAAATAAATTTGTGACAACCGTTGTAACTCTCACACTTTACCTCTGAAGTGTTTGTAAGTAGTCATATCATTCTTCAAAGTCTTCCCTTCAAGTAGTAGCATAGTGTATTAATCTGCAGCCAACCCATGGGACATGGCCTAGAACTTTAAGTACTCCTTGGACAGCCCTGGACCAAATTTAAAAGCACACAGTGCACTTTTGGAAAAATGCATGGTTGTGCTTCTGTGTACAACTTACATTTGGACTGGGACCTACCATCCTCTGTTGCTTTTGCTGTCCGGGGCGCAATGGAACCTCTTAATTTTTGTGGTTAATATGAGGGAATTTCTGTTCGTTGCACATGTCTGCCTTAGAAAATTTTGTCAATGTATTTTATATGTTACTTACCTTAAGGCTTTCCAGTGAAAAAAATCTGAACTCCTGTTAAGTGTGTTCAGTTTCTGGTATAAAACAAGACAGGGATCTCCTGGAGAGAGTCCAGCAGAGGGCTACAAAGATGATTAAAGGACTGGAGCATCTCCCGTATGAGGAAAAGCTGAATAAACTGCGTCTGTTCAGCACTGCGAAAAGAAGGCTAAGAGGGGATCTTAGTCATGTTTATAACTATCTTAAGTGTGTGAACACAGGGGGAAATAGCCAACCCTTTTCAGTTGTCTGTGAAGACAGAACAAGGGGCAATGGCCTCAAGTTGGAGCACAGGACCAATACGCAAAAGAACTTTTTCACCGTGAGGGTGACAGAGCACTGGAATAGGCTGCCCAGGGAGGTGGTGGAGTCTCCTTCTCTGGAGATATTCAAGACTCATCTGGACGCCTATCTGTGCAATCTGTCCTAAGGAACCTGCTTTGGCAAGGGGGTTGGACTCGATGATCTCTTGAGGTCCCTTCCAACTTCTACAATTCTGTGATATTAAACTGTCTTAATATCTTCTCACATCTCACAGCCTCTAATTCTTCTGTATGGATTGATCATATTTTTAAAGTTTCTAGAATGTTCTTTCTATATCAAGCATATTTACAGAAGATTCAAAGTGCAGTAACAGCAATAGGTTACATCTTACTAGGACCTACAAATGTACATATGTTTGTTCTCATTTAAAGTCACTGAGGAAAGTCAGTTACATTTTGTTGGATCAACACACCAGAAAATCTTAACTGCTGGGCACAAGAGTCCATGATCCTCTTCTGCTCTTCCTCTGACAGGACAGAGCTACAAAATTAGGTAACCATTCTCCCTGGCATCCACCCACTGGGTTTTTACATAAGAGCCATCTAAATCCAATCTTGTACAGAGATATTTTTGTTTTTCTTGAAAATGGCTATTCTTATCCCTGAAAGTATAAAAAAACAAACATGATCTATATATCTCCATACGTTTGTTCTCTTTTTCCATTTTCTTGAATATACTTAAGAGTGAAAACTTGATTTCTTACATTCCTGTCCAAAAATAATAATAAAAAGAAAGGAACTCTTATCTATCCTTTTGCTTACAGTATTACTATGAAGCTCGATGGAGTGGCTTATAATTTGGCAGATACCAAAAGCAGTATTGCATTTGAAAAGAACTGAGGCAAGCAAATAATCCTCAGAGATGCTGAGAAAATAGTCTGACAAAATATTTAGTGGAAGAAGGAAATCACAAGCAGCTCACTATGTGAGGCAACTCCCAGCAGTTGCAAGGTTGTTAAACTTTGTGTGATCTGCTGACATCACTGTTCAAAATAATACAACTGCAGGTTAAGGGCTAACTTGCATAGTGCTTTCTCACCCTACAAGATAGGAGATTTGCCAGCACTTGCTCGCATCAATGCTCAGCAATTTCTGTTCCATTCATCAGAAAGATGTAGGACAGTACTGAGTCCTAACACTGTCTCTGTAATTGCGGTCTTCTCTATAAACAAACTATCTTTCAGGTGCTTAGACAATATTAATTTCAGTTTTTCTATAGATTATCCAGCATGAAGGAATAGAAAGCTTTACGGAACTTTGTAGATTGCAGTTCCTAAAAGTCAACTAATATGTCAACCAAGAAACAGAACCTTACTTTGGAAGTACACCTAGAAATCTGAGTATTTAAATAGAAACTTTGGATACAGTCAATACAAGAATTGTACCAAGAGCATGTAAGGTAGCTGATAAACCAAATTCAATTTGCTAACAATGCTCAACCTATAGATAGTTTCTTGTTGTAGAATCACAGAGTCATAGGGGTTGGAAGGGACCTCAGAGATCATTGGGTCCAACCCCCCTGCCAAAGCAGCTCCCTAACTCATATTGCACAGATAGTCATCCAGACAGCTCTTGAATATCTCCAGAGATGGAGACTCCACCACCTCCCTGGGCAGCCTGTCCCAGGGCTCTGTCACCCTCACTGTGTAAAAGTTCCTCCGCATGTTGGTGTGGAACTTCTGTGCTCCAATTTGCAGACATTGCCACTTGTCCTGTCTCCACAGACTACTGAAAAGGGGTTGGCCATTTCCCCCTGTATCCCATAATTAAGATATTTATAAACACTGATTAGGTCCCCCCTCAGCCTTCTTTTCTCCAGGCTGAACAGCCCCAGCTCACTCAGCCTTTCCTCATACGGGAGATGTTCCAGGCCCTTAATCATCTTCGTAGCTGCCGCTGGACTCTCTCCAGGAGATCCCTGACTTTTTTATAGCAGGGAGCCCAGAACTGGACACAATACTCCAGGTGGGGCCTGACCAGGGCAGAGTAGAGGGGGAGGATCAACTCCTTCAACCTGCTGGCCACACTCCTCCTAATGCACCCATATAATGGGGTTTTTTTTGGGTTTTTTTATTAGTTGCCTGAGTTTCCTGAGTATCAGAAGACTGAGATTACTTTGCATTAGGCCCCTCGGGACCCGCAGATCCTAGATGAAAGTAGAAGTGTTTTGGGAATGAAGAGCTTCCCTCTAGTTGAGGTAGGGGTGGTCCAGGAGTGGCTCAAAGGGATTAATGCACACAAATCCACGGGCCTGGATGGGATACATCCACATGTGCTGAGGGAGCTGGTGGAAGTGATTGCTGACCCGCTTGCTATCATCTGGAAGAGAAGAAGGTCATGAGGAGTAGTCAGCATGGATTCACCCAGGGGAGATCGTGCTCGACCAATCTCATAGCCTTCTATGATCTCATCACCGTCTGGGTGGATGGAGGGAGAGCAGTGGATGTCATCTACCTTGACTTCAGCAAGGCTTTCGATACTGTCTCCCATGACATCCTGATAGAAAAGCTAAGAGATCATGGGATAGATGAGTGGACAGTGAGGTGGGTTGAGAACTGGCTGTCGGACCGGGCTCAGAGGGTCGTGATCAGTGGAGCAGAATCTGAATGGAGACCTGTGACAAGCGGTGTTCCCCAGGGCTCGGTGTTGGGTCCAGTCCTGTTTAATATCTTCATCAATGACCTTGATGAGGGAATAGCATCCACCCTCAGCAAGTACACTGATGATCCAAAGCTGGGAGGGGTGGCTGACATGCAGGAACACTGCGCTGCCATCCAGCGAGACCTGGACAGGCTGGAAAGCTGGGCGGGGAGAAACCAGATGAGGTTTAATAAAAGCAAGTGTAAAGTCTTGCACCTGGGGAGGATTAACCATCTGTATCAGTACAGGCTGGGGGATGACCTGCTGGAGAAGAGCTCTGTGGAGAAGGACCTGGGGGTCCTGGTTGATGACAGGTTGGCTATGAGCCAGCAGTGTGCCCTAGTGGCTAAGAGGGCCAATGGGATCCTGGGATGCATCAGGAAGAGTGTGGCCAGCAGGTCGAAGGAGGTGATCCTCCCCCTCTACTCTGCCCTGGTCAGGCCCCACCTGGAGTATTGTGTCCAGTTCTGGGCTCCCTGCTATAAAAAGGACAGGGATCTCCTGGAGAGAGTCCAGAGAAGGGCTACAAAGATGATTAAGGGCCTGGAACATCTCCCGTATGAGGAAAGGCTGAGTGAGCTGGGGCTGTTCAGCCTGGAGAAAAGAGGACTGAGGGGGGACCTAATCAGTGTTTATAAATATCTGAAGTATGGGATGCAGGGGGAAATGACCAACCCCTTTTCAGTCATCTGTGGAGATAGGACAAGGGGTAATGGCTGTAAACTGGAGCACAAGAAGTTCCGCACCAACATGCAGAAGAACTTTTACACAGTGAGGGTGACAGAGCACTGGGACAGGCTGCCCAGGGAGGTGGTGGAGTCTCCTTCTCTCGAGATATTCAAGACTCATCTGGACGCCTATCTGTGCAATATGAGTTAGGGAGCTACTTTGGCAGGGGGGTTGGACCCGATGATCTCTTCGAGGTCCCTTCCAACCCCTACGATTCTGTGATTCTGTGATTCTGTGATTCTGTGATTCTGTGAATGTAACTTAACCTTTCTTTAAAATTAACATCAAAGGTAATAGATGCCATTCTTTATGACAGGGTATGTATTTTGGTATGACTGTGTGAAACCTGTGAAGACACGTTTACAGATGCAGCAAGGCAGAAAACTAGTAAAATTAAAGCTTTATTTTGAACAAACGAGTTTCTATTTTTTCATGGTTAGTTCATAAACACAAAACATTATGTACAACTTTATTCCTAAAAGTCACAAGAAGGTCACACTACTTTTCTTTTGCTATTCTGTTTACTGTCTTACTTCTCACTCCAAAAATTAATGGCAGTGGTTCAGAACTGGGGCTTCTCTTGTAGTGTTTGTTTTATCACATTAATTTAAACATGGAATAACATGGTGTATGAATGTTTCCATCAGTCCTGATAATTCATTTAAATACATTTTCAACTCTATTATGCACTGTTTTTAGCAGCTTGATGTCAACAATGCAGTAAGCCAGTGTGAGACTATAGTTTTCATAATGCTCTCATCCACTTCCTCTATCTGTTACCACATTTTTTGGTTGCTACCTTGATGGTCTACTAGAATCGCTTTTCCTTTTTCTATATTATTCTGTATACTATAGTCAACATGACTCACTGACATGTTTCAATTCTTTGATTAACTCAATTAACCTGCCATCTAGTTCCCACACATTTTTCCTGTATCATATTCTTAGTGGATTGTTTTACTTTTCTGCCTTCATTATGATATTGTCCACTCTGAATCGACCGATTTATTCCTTTACATCTCTGCTCATGAGACTTGAGCCATTTGTAAAGTCTAACATAATGGAAGTATATACACGATTCGATGAAAGTATTGTAAATGCCACATCAACTACAGCGACTCTCTAATCCCTCATAATGCTTTATGGATTTGGGCTAACTGTCTCCCATCTTACACATTCTCTATACAGCTACCAAAGCTTTTTTCATTTGCAATAATTTGTCTTCTTAAAGGTGGGGTAGGATGAAGAATAATCACAAAGCATTTCTGATTGCCCTTTCTTACCCAGATTAATCCTACCCTGCTCCTATGCGCTCTTATTCAGGGTAAGAGGACAGGTTATCTTCAAAAGTGAACTGCTCACTGCCCAAAACTTCTTCCTCCAACTATATTACAGATATTATTAGTCTTACTACAGAGAAAAAAAAGTAACAACTCTATTAGAGTTGAGATTTTGCTTTTCTTTTTGTGCTGCCAGACATCCATGGCCTTCCTCCTGCTGCTTAACTTTGAAGTAAACTTATTTCTAGCAATTCAGAATAATCACAAAATTCCTAAGAATCTGTAGCCCATGGCTCTTTCAATTAGTCATAAATTAATCCAAATCTGTCACCATTCACCTTTTCCCACTCCTTAAAGCAGAAAATCAGAAATGTTACTACCCTCCTCCCCCATACATAGCTGCTTCTTTTTTTGTTAATGTCCCTGGAGGTACTGAAAAAGTGTGTAGATGTGTTGCTTAAGGGCATTGTTTAGCTGTGGACATAGCACTGTTAGATTAGCAGTTGGATTTGATGAACTTTAAGCTATTTTCCAACCAACCAAAATGACTCTAATATTCTCCAGCATAAAACTGAGTAATTTAATTCTCTCAGGAAAAGATTTTTTTTTTTGTTTACTTTTCATTATTTTATGGTTTTTTACATATCACCAGTGGTTTGGTATGTTTTGGTTTTTTTGTTGGCTGGTTGGTTTTTGTGGGTTTTGTGGGTTTTTTTGTTGTTTTTGTTTGGTAGGTTTATTCTTGTTGTTTTGGTTGTTTTTTCATTTTATTTATATAACTTGTTAGCTTGGGGCTTTTAATTTCTGTTAACCATGTCCAAAAAGCTTCCAGATTCAGTGTTATGTTCCTGTTGTAGTTCTGCGTGGCTGGGTTCTGGTGGAGAGAAGGAAGGCTGCAGGGCTGGCTTCTGCAAGAAGCACCTATGAGTTGTTGAGCAAGGCCAAGCCAACCAGCAACGGTCACAGCGCCACTGGGAATCACATTTAAGAGGAAAAAAACCTGCAGACAGCCACTTTTTGCCACCAGAGATGGGAGTGAGAAGCTTTAAGAAACTGTGCAGACACACCAAGACCAGGGAAGACCAGGGTAGGGAGGAGGTACTGTAGGTGTCAGGGAGAGATTCCTCTGCTGCCCATGGAGAAGATCATGGTGAAGTGAGTGTTCCCTCCACAGCCCATGGAAGATGACGGGGAGCAGAGATCCCACCTACAGCCCATGGAGGACCCTATGCTGGGGCAGGTGTAGGGTGTGAGGAATGCCACCCCCCATCCCCACCCCCCAGCTAAGAAGGAAAAAAACTCGAGGAACTGACCAAAACCCCCATTCCCCCCTTCTCTGCAGCTCCCCGTGCCACAGTGAGGTGGAAGAAGGGAGCGAAATCATGACTTAAGTGAAGTCTGCTAAGAAGGGAGGGGTGGGGGGAGACGCTTTAAGATCTGGTTGCACTTCTTATTATTACTCTGGTCTCACTGGGTGTGCTGGTGTTTGCTCTGTTGGGCCCGCAGAGATCTTCTGTCTGCTTTTTGCAGATGCCACCCCTGCAGCCCCCCTCCTCCACCAGAACCCAGATATCAAAAACACAAGGAGGAATTACATGGTGTGGGTCTTCACATTCTTCTTCCTGATTCTTGGAGAAAACCCAAATGCCCACCTCTGTTACAGTTCTTCAAAGAAAGACTCAATCACCATTTCCTTCAAACTGTCATTTAGATTGCAGTACAGAGACAAAGGAAACACTTCTTATTGGAGAAGGTGGTTTTTCCCCAGGTATGATTAAAAAAGAAAAGAAATTGGCTACCCTGAAATAAAAAAAAAAAAAAAGAAAAAACCCACTTTCTTTTAAATATTATTTTAAGGACTGTGATTGAGAAAAATCTATTTTAAGGGACTATTGATTTTTACAGGTTTGTATTTAGCTGGAAATTTCTGTTGCCTCTTCCAGGCTGTGTAAGTAATTTCAGTTAATCCTAATTATAAAGTAAACTTAGATCCGTAAAGTCTTGTACAATTGGTTTGGTTCTCAATAAGATCAAAGTCAACATCATTTCTATGATGAGCTAAAGAAGGCACATACTGAGACAACAGAAGTGTTCCTGTTCAGATAAAATGCTGGTAGTTAATCCAGGACTCTGGACAAACTTTGTAAATTGATATTAAGGGAAACTAAAGCCCTGAAAGACCATGTTCTGATATGGAATATGTTCCAAAATCAATCCATATTGCAGATCTTCAAGACATGCAAACACATAGCTCTGGGGTAATGTCAGAAAGCCAAACAAAAATGAACACTGTTTAATTCTTCAAATGAAAAATTTGAATTCTTTAGTTATCAGAAAAACATAAACCATAATTTTCTGTGGCTATTTTAACCTTTTAGTGTGCTTTTAGAATCTCTGAATTAAAAATTCTAGATTAAGGAATGTACTTTAACTTTTTATTTTTCAGCAAAGACTAAACCGATAGCTGGCGAATCTACATATGTTATTATCTTGTCACTTTATAAATTCTCTTGGAAATAATTTATAGCTGGTACATATTTCTACAGAAGTACTCACTAAATTGCCTTTTGGTCAAACTGTTGCACTAACTTTGTCTTGTTTTTAGTGAAAATATCCACACATTTAAAGCTGATATATCATGAGTCAAAGATTTAGTGAGCATAGCAATTTCCAGACTTCTCCTTGGCATCCAAGAAAGGACTGGAAGCTCTGCCCAGAAATATGTTTATTTATACCCTTCATAAGTTCACACATATACAAAAGGCATATGTAATTTATACCTACAATGTTTAAGAAAGATTTTGTCTTCTTTTTTTTGTCTGTTAGCTATAATGCAGGCTGAATAAAATTGCTGTTTGATCCAGAGCATTCATTGTAGAAAATCAAAACACAATCATTGAATATGGTTTCAATAAACAATTTAGTATGTATAGCATTTTTTATTTCCAGGACTCAGTGAGAATATTTTGTAACAACTATAATTAATTTGATTTCAAAAATTGTTTGGAAAGAGTGTTTTATATATACAGCAATATCGATATCAATATATATCCTTCTCCATATATAGATATATGTGTGCATATATATAATTTGCATTTATATAGAGTACATACACTCTTCAAGCAAGCAAGTATCTCATTAGTTATTTTTAGAAAAGAATCATAGCTCTTGGAAAGAAATGTTATGTAGCACAGTACAGAAAACATATTTTACAGATGAAAATGTGCATAAAGAGATAAGAACACATATCCTTGATCAGAAAAAAATTGTATAGCCTGGACAATGTTTCTGATAGTAGCCAGTTTCAAAAGAAGGGGGCAAATATAGGGTGATGCCCCCAAAGTACTCAGTTTCTAGTAAATTGCAGAATAGCATTGTTCATCCTCTTATTAAATGTAATAAACCTGAATAAGTTTAGCACCATTAATTGGCTTAATCATTTTTTAGAATTCAATTTCATTTTTGGTATCTACAGTATTCCAACAGTGAGTTTGACTATAAAAATATTTGCTATGTAAAGAGATATTTTCTTTTATGTATTTTAAAACAAAGTGTTTACTTGCTGATATTCCTACCAAAACAGCTAATCTTTACCTGGGTTACTAACTGTACACATAGTAAAGGGACTGGGACTGATACAGGTACCTGTGAGGGAATTAAAGTCAACTGGGACTCAATGTCTCAATATCTTCATAAATGTGTGTACTGAGCTCTTCCTGCCTCTTCCATTCATAGAAGGGGATAATAATGATTATTTTCCACATCCCCTGGAAGTAAGGCCTGAAGCAGTCATTAACTTTGTAGGAAGAAAAGAATGAATAACTTAGTTATAAGGGGAAAAAAAAAATCAAATAAAGAGCTGCAGGAACTAGAAAGTATGGACTAGGGAAGATGTGGAATCTTTTCACTGAGGTCCACAGGAAGGTGGCAGGAAGACATCTAAGAGGCATTTTTTTGGCACATCTGTGTGAGATTATAGAGATTGCCTCAGTCACCTCATAGAGTCCATTTCAACATCATATACTTGCTTCTTAATGTCGCTTAATAAGATGAACTTGTTCTTTTTCATGCTTTTTAAAAATCAGTGGTAAAGTAGTTTTTATATTGCACTTTGATATAACAAGAACCCAGTGAGGTGCCTACAGAAATGCAAAAGAATTTTGTATTAAATTAACAGAGGCTATCCATAACTTTTTTTTTTACAACTGAATAATAAAATCCCAATGTATGTTCACTCACCATGGAATAAACAATACTGATCTCAAATATCTCAGCACAAGACTGGAATTAGTTCTTAGTACAAAACAAAATGGTGCCAAATGCAGTTTCCAAGTTGTTGTTGTTTTACTACTAATAAATTGGAGTGTCCTTGCATGTCCACTTTAAATCACATAGACATCTTTGAAAGTGAAGATTAATCAGAAAGTGTTACTCAGTCAGACTCCATAAGGTAAATAAATACGGTACATAGGTATCACAGACACACATAAATGAAAAGTAGTATATTACATGAAGGTAAAGACTAGTAAAACAAACCAGTTTTTTCATGTTTTATTCCACCCCAGTAATACTTCTCTATGACTCTAAGATCACCTCCTTTGACCTTCTGGCCACGCTTCTTTTAATTTCGGCATCTTTCTGGTGGTTCAGCCCCAACCAGTGGCTGAGAATCACACGTCACTCTCTCGCTCCCAGAGGAGAAGCAGACAGAGCCTCTGTGAGTTATGATAAAGACAATTTACTGACAAAAGCACCATGAAAGGGGAACAATAACATCCCACAGCAAATTTCACTTATACCCAGTGACAACACAGAGTACCTTATTAACCTGACAAGAACACAGAGTGCCACACTGCCCAACACCCCAGACATAATCAGACTACCCTGGAGGCACCCAAGAGCACCCCTCCTCAACAAGCCCCTTTTATGGGAGAGTGATGTCAGCTGGTGTGGAAACAGCCCAGGCTAACTCAGCTCACCTGTGCTGGATGCTTAAGGGGGTTGACTTTGGCTTGTCCAGAACCAGGACAATCTTCAGTAAGAAATTCAACACTAAAGCAGTTGCTAAATCTTAGGCTACACCTTTATAAAATATACTTGTAGATTCTTTTTAAAGAAAGACTAAACGATCACTTATTATTAGATGAGAAACTGTCCAAATCCCACCTTCAACTAGCTCAAGTAAAAGCAAGCAAGAGTATTCTGGGTTGGGTTATTTCTGCAGACATCCAAAAGGAAGAAAGTGATAGATTATTAATCAGGTGCATTTTAGATAGATTATATATTGAGTAATTCATATGCTTTCACGTACTAAGCTCTCCAAACCCATTATTATGGCCCCTGAGATTGGCAGTTTTATACAATCTCCTAGAAGTATTTAAAAGACATGGTTCTTACCTCTGTGATCATAAACTTCCATTGTCTTAGGCAGAGTAAAAGTTTTAACTGCTGTTAATTTGATTAAAATGATAGGAAACTTGTAAGCAAAATATATGGTTTATTACAAGTGAAAATGCTCAGTTGCCTCTAAGCTACAGTCATGTGTGTCAAAAAAATAAGCATTTTGAAAGTTGAATGGCAATTGTTAAATTAGCATATTAGTAACAGTGTAAAAACATTTTCCATATGAAAAGATAAGGATGGTAAAATCACATTAACTTTTAAAAAAATTATTAAAAGTACATATTTTATGATCTTAATTTCAGGGTGGATAGCTTGTTATTTAAGAAGTAGAAATATTTTGTGACAGACAAATAAAGATAATAATGCAAGTAAACCGGGGGACACACACAACCCTTTCTATGTGATAAGTGAGTTTAAAGTAAGCTTATTCACCTATTTCTGAAATCATAGATGTTAAGATCAGTTCACAGATGAGCCCTAAACACTGTTGGTAGAAAGCCCACACAGTTTCCATCCTTCTCGATATTAAACTGTTATTGACATCCCAAATGGCAGGCAAGACAGGATGAAAATTGGCACTTTTTTTCTCCTGCCTCCACACCTGTTTAGTCTTAAAATGGATTTCAAGTACATAGTGGTTTTAAAATCCCTTGAGTCACAAAGTTCAGAAATGGAAGAAATTAAGTTTTATTTTAAGCCACAAGGAAAAGATTTTAAAGAAAAAGGGGGGGAGGAGGGGAGAAAACCAGTATAATTGTTCAATTTGTTGCCTAAAGAATTAAGCATATGCACTTATGTCCCAGCCTTGTGAACTATAGATGCACTCACAAATCCCTAATCAATACCACTTCACATGTCTAATAGAATAATAGAATGACTGAAAACAGTGAACATAAGCTTTTTTCTCTCTTTATATACTTTTTTTTTTAATTCCTTTTTTTCTCTGCAATAATCTTTGCTGTACTGGAGAATTTTTTACTTTCTGTTATGAAGGACAGGACTTCCTTTCCTATCTTATTTAAAACCACAATTCCTAAAAATAAATGCCACCTCATGTCAGATGATTTTTTTAGCTCCTATTGTTCTTTACAGACCAAAATCACTTTGTGCCCCTGGTTGTTCTGGTGGGACACTGGGGTTTGCTTTGATCAAAATGGCTTAGTGTTTTACTTTACATAGAGCTGCATGAGGTGCAGGTGAAACTCCTGCAGTGCAAAAGCATGTTTTACTTTCAAATCAGCTTTGAAAGTCAGTGCCATAGAGGAGGTGATTGTGCTCTTAGAGTACTGGAAGGGCTAAAAAAAAGGGAAAAGCAGAACATAATGGGGGGTTACAAGCATGCAGAACGGCCTTAGGAATGGTCAGTACAGTAAAATGGGCACAGTCAAGGTTGAGGAAATGCTGGCTTTGACTCTTAATGCGAAATAGCCACTCTTCTCTTTCCAAACATGGCAATTCCAGGGGACTCTTCTGTTTTCATCCTCTGTTCTGCTACATTCAGCTTCATACAAGCACTGAGTCTGTAGACAATGCAGACATAAAGACCATAGAAGAACAAGTAATAAAAGTACTTCTTATCCTATTTTTTTTCTGATGAGAAATGGGGGGTACTAACACAGTAGTGGTGCAATACTTTCCTAATCGCACTGAGTAGAAACTACACCATTTGATACCACTCAGTAAGAAAGGAAATCCAAACTTGTTTAGCTACATCATAATCCAAAGCTTGGTAGGATCAATAGAAAGACTCAGGATCTGACTATATGTATTAAATACATGACTTTGATGGAAGCATCCACCAAAATTATGAAGCACTACATCAGAAAAGAGCAAAAAAGAATTAGTTGTTAATGATCATTTTTCAGTCTTAGTTAAGGCATATGTTTTTTCTGGTATCCCATTCTCAAATCTGCCTGACAGCCTGACTTGCCTAGGCCCAAAAATAAATTAATATTTTATTTATTTATTTATTTCATGTTATATATAACACACATAACTTCTTAATGATAAATGTCTTCTGAAATGAAGAAGAATCAGACCATTAAGAGAATGTTAAACTCAGATAAACTCTGATAATGTCACTAAACCTTGTAACTAAGAGTTGAATCTAAGGACAAAGAAATCAATTTCTTCTGCATTCACTTTGGGCAAGCTTTACCTTCTCAAGTACTGTGAAGAAAATAATGCTATGTAAATAATATTGTCCAGGTAAGCTTGCAAGAAAAAGTTAAGGCTGAAAGGAAATATATCTACCAAATAAAAGAAAATTTTTGTTACAGGAAAACTAAATTTTCTAAGTCTAGAGTGTAAGCTGTTAAAACTTTGGAAACTTTTTTTAACCCATAAATTTTATTTTTCTAAATCATGAGATTTAATCTTTTAAAATTAATCAATATGCACTAACATACTCAGTTGTGTGCTCAGTTGTACTTTGTGTTTCTTAGGACAGCATGAAAAGCTATTGCTTTGCAAAAAAAGCAGATGGGTTCAAAATTTTTTTTGATTCATTAGAGTAGAACAACTAACTGGGAAAGTATGCTGGATTCCCCCTGTTATTAACTTGACACAATACATCTATTTCCTCCACCCTTATTTCATTGTAAGCATACAGACACATTTATGTATTAATTTACCTCTTCTGTTGATTAGATCTGTTGTGATAGGAAAGGTTAGGAAGTAAATACTGAGTATTCTTCACAATTTTTTTTCTGCTTGTTTCACAGGAATTCAGGAACAATTGCTTGTTTCAAATGCCTATCATACATCATTTATCAAAATTAGGTCATTTAAGCAGCTTTCAGGAAAGATGATGACCAACAATAACATGAAGAAGTATGGGTTATTTAGTCCTACTAAAACTAACAGGGGATTGCCTTTTTCCAGAATGGTCACATAAATGGTCATTTTTTGCTTTCATCCCATCAAATTTTTTGGAAATGGAACTCTCGTTTTAAAACTATTTTTCAATTATATTTTTATATGATAATACTGTTCTTAGATATAAACAAAAGCCAAATTTTGCATCTTAAGAACAGTAATTCCAAAGTACCTATTCCAGTGTGGCCCAGGAGTATTTCTGCAGTATTTATCTCTACAGCTATATGACCTAAAAGGATGATTTATTCCACCATTACGATCACTAAAACTTTACAGTTTTAACAAGCTTCCCTTTATTTCTAAATCAAATAACCTATCATAGGTTAGACATATGTGCAGGGTAGCACAGATCCTGTGATCTAGTTGTATTTACTGAGCAAGGACAATCTGTCTATCTATATATTACCTAAAGTATCAATCTTACACACAAGTCTAAGCACTGGATTTATGGGTTCCCGGTATATTAAACAGTGTCAGGCTGTAAATAGGTTTACAGGATCACAATGTTGGAAAAGACCTTTAAAGATCATCAAGTCCAACCAATCCCATCCTAAGCTAAACCATATCCGTAAGTACCTCATCTACCCTCTTTTAAAACACATCCAGGGAAGGTGACTCAACCACCTCCCTGGGCAGCCTGTTCCAGGCCCCAATAACTCCAACAAAAAGGTTAGTTGAATGAAACTTAAATGCCTGTAATACTAAGTTTCCAGAGAAGTCCTTGCTATACTTTTTGGCCTAGGCCAGCTGCTTTGTAAAAAAATTTCCAAGCATGGTTCAGAAGTTATCAGGAACATGCTGGATGTGGGCTAGGATAATTAAATAGTATGGATGCACTCAAATTCTGCCAGCTGGACTCAGAACTGGAGAAAAACTCTGGCACTGCTCAGTTTCACATAAATATAGCTATGAATAAATATTAATAGATGCTTTTTCCTGTACTTTTCAGAACTGAGAGAAGAGAAAAAGCCATTTAAAGTGTATTCCTTTGTACAGTGGTACCTTGATTTTAGAGGAGAGCCTTAGGTAATGTCTAAAATTGCTGAGAACTGAATTGGTACGAATTGTTGGCAGTTAGAAATTAATTTCTTCACAAATATATCTCATACGATATGAGATTCTAAAGGGGGAAATTTCCCTTTAAATTTTTTCTTTTAACAATTACCCATGACATGTTGTTGTATCTCTGTAATAAGGGCTACTGGGACCTTTTTTTGGTGGTACTGTGTTGAAAATTGTAAAATGTTTAATTGCTCTCCTATGGTGTCTTTCCCAGTTTTCATAACACCTTGGAACTTCTACAACTGTAAAACCAACCTCCTCATGTACGCTTATTTAAGAAACACATTTTTCACGTTTTGTTGTAAGTAAGCAGAACTTAATTTTGGAAACAAAGAATTGGGGGGCTGTTCATGTTGTTTTTTTTTTTAAATCTGCAGATCGTTTTGTATCAGCTGTGCATCAGTACCACAATGTAATTTCTACTGGAGGGGAAAAAAAAAAGCAGTGTTTAATCATCAGTGATTGCTAGAGGGACCTGACATTTTGCAGTATTTTATTTATATATAAGATATCATGTCCAGTCCATAGTCAAACCTGCAAATGTGGTTTCACTCCTCACTGAGGTTAATCAGATGCTCTGAGATAAAGAGGACTGGAAATAACTGAAACCTTACAGTACAACATGGCAAGGACAGGCTTGCTGTCTCTATTTTAAGTCTGAGTCACAAAGTAAAGGACATGTCAAGCTTTGACAAAACAGAGAAAGGAAATAAATGAATATATGGGTAAGTAAGGTAAAGTGTGAAAGACAGAACACTTGGTGTGAAAATAAACATCTTGTGTTGTTTAAAACTGCTTTTTAATGTTCTTATTTTCAGTTGTGCTACCTGCACAGTTGTGCTACCTGCAGTACAGAAAGAAACCCTTGGAATGGCTCTGTGAGACACTACCAATCACTTTGGATGGTAGTATCACAGAATCACTAGGTTGGAAAAGACCTTTGAGATCATCAAGTCCAACCACACCTGTCCTCTAATAAACCATATCCCTGACCATCCCGTCTTTTAAATACATCAACGGTTAGTGACTCAACCCCCTCCCTGGGCAGCCTGTTCCACTGCCCAATAACCCTTTCGGTGAAGAATTTTTTCCTAATGTCTAATCTGAACCTGCCCTGGTGCAGCTTGAGTCCATCCCCCTCATCCTATCACCTGTTGCTTGGGCAAAGAGACCATCCCCCACCTCTCTACAACCTCCTTTTGAGGTAGTTGTAGGCAGTGATAAGGTCTCTCCTCAGCCTTCTCTTCTCCAGGCTAAACAGCCCCAGTTCCCTCAGCCGTTCCTCATAAGGTTTGCTCTCCAGCCCCTTCACCAGCCTGGTTGCCCTTCCCTGGACATGCTTCAGGACCTCCATGTCCTTCTTGTAGTGAGGAGCCCAAAACTGAACCCTACTCAAGGTGTGACCTCACCAATGCCGAGTACAGGATCAAACGTAGTAGAATGTGCATGTTGGTTTCAGTCAATATGCTTTCATGCAGTAGCCATCATGGGAAGCAGAGGACTTCTGCCTAGCTCTGTTGACCAACCTTATTTATGAGTTCCCCAGAGAATAAATAATAAACAATCACAGTAAGATGCTTCCACAGAAATCCTTTTACTTCACTGGATTCTTCTATAATGGGAAGATTTCACAGCATCTTTTGAAATGGAGAAGGTTAGAAATGGGCACGTAACAAAGTCCTTTTTCTCTCCAGTCTTTAATCATAAGAACTAAAACATTAGTGACATTTAACCTTGAGTGTGTTATTTTCCTAATGCTGAGCTGGATTTTTTTCTGTTACCATGTCCTATTAAACTGTTACTATATAAAGTAATCATTTCAAAAGAAAAGAAAGTAATGACTTTTTGAAAGACATCTTTCAAAATGGTTTCACTCCCACTGAATTCAGAAAACATTTTCTTTTTCCTCCTAGAAGATATGAACAATGCTGTAGGCTGATGCAATTTGTTTTAAAGTTACTGAGTATCTAAACCAGTTCCTTTAAAAAAAGAGGATTTACCCTCCCCTCTCTCTTCACACTGTATGTACAATAGACCCCTTCTTTTCTCTCCCTTTTGGGAGAATGGAAGATTTTTTTTGTTTCGTTTTGTTTTGCTTTTTTAAAAAATTTTTCCTGCTGTATGATTTATCTGCCGCCTCCCTCTGTGCTCTCCTCACACCACATACAAATCCAATACTGACAACCTAGCACAGCTTAAATTATTCATGCTTCAGTGTACGTGAGCTGCAGTGCAACAATCAGACGAGCAATCATTCCATTCATTGGTCTCTTCTGAACTTATTGATGAAAACTTGCAAGAAGAGGAAAACTAGAATCCTGTGTTGCTAATGAAAATCTGACTCTGACCAAAATAAGTTCCATGTAAGCAAACAAAAAAACCTGAGCAAGAATTAGAATAAATGTATCAATACTACTAGAATAAATGTATCAATAAACTAAAAATAATATTAAAAGACTGTCGAACAATTATTTAAACTTATTTTGCATGTCAATGTAATAGCATAATCACATGGAAATCTTCATTCTTTTAAAAAGTTGTGAGAGCATCATAGCAAGATCATTTAATTGACGTCAGTTTTACATGTCAGAGGTAAAAACAAGCTAATAGAGACTACAAAGGAAGGCCAGAAACATTTACTTCTTTTCAACCAAAACATCTCAGCTGACATAAAGCATTACACTGAAAACCAGGTTTATGCATCACAGCATTTAGTACTGTGGGTCAACACAACAAATGAGATATTTTGTGGTCCTAAAATGAATCACAGATTTTACGGTCGAATTTTGTATAGAACACAGGCATCATTAAAATTCATCTTCCTCTAAAATGAAATTTGCCTACCTTTTTTCTTGGTAAATGGAGAGAAACTTGTCCAGGATACATAGTAGTAGCGGGCCAGAGGAGGACAGCACATCAAGCAACATTCCCTCAGAAGAAAAGGGCTTGGAAAAAAAAAAAAAGAAGAGGTTGCTCTTTTGGCCTTGATTCATGTGAAATGTCTTTGATCCAGTGATCCTCAGCTCATAGCAATAGGAATCATGTAGCTTATGGTGTGCAATCATGCTAGTATATAAGCTAAGTCCTGGGCACAGGCTCAAGCATTGGCTCCCTGCCATTGTCCATACTACTTAAGAACAAGCAGATACCCCACTACGGTTTAGCCCATGCTAATTAATTCCCTACTTAATTCCCTTATAGTGTCCCAGAAGGCTTTGCATGCTTTTACACTCCCATCTGCCCTCAGACCACACAGAACGGTGTTCAAATTCTCTCATAGAAAAACTCTATTGTGCCATGCTGCACACCATTCTCACAAGTCTGAAATTGCTTCTGATGTTTTGAACTCATTCCATCAGCAGAAGCATCAGCAGACTAGTAGACTACATCCACTCCCATGGAGACTGTGCCTGTTCTGCCTCAAGAGAAAGGTAAGAAGCCATATGCAAAAATAAAAATGGATAATGGGAGAGCAGAGGTTGTAATGCTGAAATATTTGCAGTGTTGCTCCTTCCAAAATCTCTAGTTCACTGTGCTCATAGTTCATCTGCTTGAGGCACTTTAAATGAAAGCCAAGACCAAAACTCCAACTTGTTTCAAGAGGCTAGTAGATGGGATGGTGGAGTAGGGGTGATGAATACAACAAATATAACAATCTCACATCAGCAGGCAAAGAAAGCTCAGTGCATACTCAGCTTTAGGTGGTTATTTAAGACTAGAGTGAGGTGGGTGGGATTCGTAGCAAGTTATCCTAGTAGTTTGGTTAGAGGGGTGAGGAAGGTGACTGAAAGAATTGTGATAAATTACTAGAGCAGCAAAATAATGGTAGCTCTTGAAAACTTATCAAAAAGTGAAAATACTGCTTAAAGCTGAATAGAAGTCTCATTTGAGTAAAAGAAATTGTTTATGGAATTTTTCAAATAAATAAAAGTGAATTGAAGAAAACTGAATAGTAAAGCAGGTTTAGGGACCTGGTTCGGCCCTTCTATTCTGATCTGGTGAGACCCCATCTGGAGTACTGAGTCCAACTCTGGCATCCTCAGTACTAGAAAGACATGGAACTACTGGAGCAAGTCTAGAAGAGGACACAAAGATCAGGTGAGATTGCTGCAGCACCTCTCCTATGAAAACAGAAAGTTGGGCTTGTTCAGTCTGGAGAAGAGAAAGCTCCAGGGAGACCTTATTGCAGCCTTCCAGTACCTAAAGGGGCTTACAGGAAAGATGGAGAGGGATTGTTTAACATGAAATGTAGTGATACGACAAGGACTATTAAGCTAAAAATAAGTTAGATTTAGTTTAGATATTAAAAAGTAATTTTTCACTGTGAGGGAGGTGAGGCACTGGAACAACAGGTTTCCCAAAAAAATTGTGGATGCCCCTGGATCCCTGGCAGTGTTCAAGGCCAGGTTGGATGGGTGTGCCTGCCCATGGCAGGGGTGTTAGAACTAGATGATCTCCGAGGTCCTTTCCAACCTAAACCATTCTGTGATTCTATGATTCTGTGAAAGTTACCTTTTCATTCTAAATTGTCAAAGCAAATTATTTGGTTTTGGTAGGAAAGATTCTTTTTCTCTCCATTCTTGCATCATTTTCTTTTCTTACATGTCAGATTATCTAACAGTACAATGAATTCAGTGCAAGGTCACAGATGGTTTCAGACAAACAAAACCTGGGGGGGGAGGATGTTAAAATTTTCTTGCTTTTGATATTTTTTTTTTGCACACATCTTGCTATGATCTAGAAAACTCTAATTGAAGGCAAGTGATTTTGTCTGACAGCCCAGGCAATACAAAAGAGCGAATAAAGTTCTTTACATAGCAATATGCACATCTTTCCACTGAATATGGTGAAAATCTAGGACCTATATTCACCTTAATCTTGTACAAAGAAGTCCTGTTTTGTGATTTCAGGTAGTATATGTTAAAAGTAATATCTGACAGGCAAGCTTTGCACAGGGAATCTTCTAGCATATGCAGTTTCTTAGAGCAGCCTTTCTGGTAGTTTAGTAGGTCTGTGTATGGGTTATTACTTCTCTTCATTAACAGCTCTCTAAACTTCAAATCATACTTGTATGGCTGTTTGTCTTTTTTTTTTTCTTTCTTTCTCAGCTTTTTTCCTAGCAGAAAGTGATTCCCTGTCTTTTCCCCTTTCCTCTTCCATTTTTTCCCCAATGTTATAATTTTTTTCAAGGAATTCACTGGCAGGAAAAACTCTTTTAATGGCTTCAGCAATATAGCTGGAAGATGAAGGTATTGTAGTTAATCATAAAGTTATATGTGCTTAATTCCCCAGTCATTTTAGAAGCTAAAGCCTAGTTCTTTTCCCAGAGAGATACAGTTTTAGTAGATTCTTCCTGTGTTTCAGGATTACAAGGAATTGCCAGTTGCTGATTGCCCTGCCTACGTCTTCAAAGACAAAAATGCCACATTGAGCACCTGGTAGGGTTCCTTTTCAAGCATCACAAAATCTTACAGAGTGCTCAGCCCTACCAGACAGCAAAGGATTTTGTAGTGTTAACAATTCACTTCTCTTTCTAACTACATTAGATCACTGTCAGGTCTCCTTGACAGCCTTTTAGAAGTTGAAAAGATCAAACTCCCAAAAATGTATACAAAGTATTTTAAAGTAACAAGCTATTCATGCAACATTGTCAGAAAATAGTGATTCGGCTGGTGTGAAATCATACTGCTTTCAAGAACTTTCATTGGAAGCTAGTTGTTTCTGGAATCAGGAGGGAAGATGACTGATAAGGAGGTTATTTTCAAGCAGTTTGATTTGCTGTCTTTAAGAAATAAACAAAGGTATTGGCTATATGACTGGCTTTCATGTGAACAAAGCAAGATTTGGAAACACTCCTATTCAGGATTAGACTCCATTCCAAATCCCACACTAGGTGGAATGCCAGAAGTCTAATCTGACTACAACCTCAGTTTTCCCTGAAGACTAGATATGAAGTACCAGACATAGGCCTGAACAGCCTTTTATGTATGGACAAAGGGAAGCATGAATCACATTTTCTGGAGTCTGGGGGCACAAGCTAAGCTGTTACAGTGACACAGCCAAAGGGTTTTATGTTTTCCCAATAGATCTGAGCACTTCTGACTGAGGCATTCTTTGGCAAAAGAAGGAAATACTTGTGATCCATATGTTTGTAGCTAATAAATATGTCACTGGATTCTCTCACTTGGCCACAGATAGTTCTCCCAGGAATCTCTCTCGTGAGACTATAGCATGCTTCAAAAGAACCAGGTCAGGTACTAGAAGCAATATGGAGCTCCTCTTAGTCTGGAAAATCAGCTTCTCTGCTGCAAAGAGCAAAGTTAGCTCATTTAAACTTAGCTCTATACTGCTGTCTGAAAGCGTAAGTTATTTCCAGCTGTGCTACATGCCAACAGTAGCTATTCTAAGTTGCTTCTAATATATTTCCTTGAGCCTAACTCTTCCCATTTCAGAGAAACAAGGTGCTCTAAACCATCTGGTGCGACAGTCTGATATTGATGCTTTAAATTTTTCTTTAAAGCACCCACAAATGTTGCTGAGTTGAGGTGCTCTGGGTTTTATAAAAGCAAATCCATGTTTCCATGAAACTCTTGTAAACACATCAGATTATGGTACAATTATCATTAAGTATTTATCAGATATGCTACTATCCACATTGTTCCAGGCTCTTTCCAAGATGCCCCTATCTGAACAGCATTATTCCTTTATAAGAAAATCAGAGGTAGTGAAGTCAGTGGTGTTGCATTCAGGATGCATCTGACCCATTTCGCACTGTGACCATTACCACCATGAATCGTCTTCAATTCTCTGTAAACGGAGAGTAGAAAAAGGATTTTCTTGAACCACTCAGGAGAGCATGG
The DNA here is from genome assembly GCA_020800305.1 of Porphyrio hochstetteri. Lineage (NCBI taxonomy): Eukaryota > Metazoa > Chordata > Aves > Gruiformes > Rallidae > Porphyrio > Porphyrio hochstetteri. The sequence goes on from CM036907.1 coordinate 112,246,806, forward strand.
GAAATCATCCTTCCATCTTGATTATCTGAGAGATTTCAATCAGTAGCATGAGACTCATTTAGAGGGTGCAATACCCCAGGAAAATGGGGTATATTGCATAAGGGAAATGAACGCAAGTTGAAAAGATTCAACACTAAGTGGTTAATGTGATCAGAATTTCTCTACTTTGCTACCTATGGAGAAGTAGTGTAAGACTGCTTTGCAAATGGTTATGTTGATGTATGAATCTGTCCCTGACAGATACATCACATATGTATATAATCTCAGGATATTTTGCAAAAGAAGTTGAGACAGGTAAGATGAATGAATAGAGACTTGCCAAGCTAGTCATCTAAAAATTAAGTTTCCTGTCTAAACAATCATGTAAGTTATCATGTTTTTAATTTCTCATAGAAAGAAGACTTTTGAGACCATGTTAGACTGAAGTAGCTCCAGAGGTCATTTTCCATTACTGATCTTAGATGATATCTTATCTCTTCCAGCTATTTTATATATCAGCTTAAGAATTATCCTCAGAGATAACTAGGCTAGGTGTTTCAGTTTCCCACAGGGATAACAGAGCCAAGGCATGAGATTTACCTCTTGCTAGATACTTGAAGTTCATAGTGCTCCCTATCCCTCATACACATACCTCAAAGGCATGCAAATATTCAGTATTTTCCTACATATTTATCAGAAAATTTAAAATTGGATACATTTATATTTATAGGTGAGGTGAATAAAAGCTATGAGTCATATGCATTTCCGTGCAATTTTTAAGTGACTTACGGCGATTTTGTTTTATTTCTATAGCTACTTAAAAAATGGTCCCTGTTACCATGTGATTCATAATGGCAAAAAAGATAAACAATGTAAACATTTTTTCTCAAAACCATGCCATTGACAATTGGTTTTTTTCATTGGAAAATGATAACTTTTGAGGTATTTCTGTGCATATTTGTGTGTGTGGGCACAGGTGTCTGACAAAAAAAAAGTTGCTCAGACAAGGTTGACTTTCATTGTAAGTGTAAAGTGTCATCTTGAAAATGCTAACCTTTTGATATTTATGAGAAAGTTCTATCTTTGCATCTTTTTGAAAGATGTTCTATTTGTGATGGATGGTATTGTACTTTTATTACTTGTAAAGCTGCTATATTTTGTCATCCACTTTTATGATTTTGATGCATTCCTGGTTAGGTCAGAAGTAGAATTCCACTTTGACCTGGAGAGGAAGTTTTGTGTGAAACAGATTTCAGAACAGTCTTCTAGCACAGTGGAAAGATATATATAGATATGTAGCTAATGTAGAAAACAGGGAAATGTTATTTTAAAATTTAATTTTCAAATACATTTTAATAAAAAATCCAAATACTTTTGTAACAATAATGCTAATTAATATCCAGATAGATTAATATCCATTAATAGATTAAATTTATTTAATATCTGATATAGATTAATATATATTAATCTAGTATATTAAATATCCAAATAGATTAATATCAAGAGTTGACAATTCCCAGAGAAAAATGACAACCTCATTAAAGTCTTTGGCAATTTTAATTTCAACTTTGGTTGAATAATTTCAACTTTGATAGAATAATTTTATGCAGCAGTTACATGGAGAAACATCAATAATTAAGTTACTGCAAAAGTGTTGCAATTTTGAAGTAAAACAACAGAGGTATCATGTCAATACAGATCAACTTTAAGTATACATAAATTGTGCTATACCTTTTAAGTGTTATCTTTCACTTTTGGTGAAGAAGCCCACTACTCAGACTCAGAGAACATATCAGAATTTGACTTGTGACCTACAGAAAACTCATGAGCCAACAAAACATTTCAGCACATGTTGCTCTATTGATTAATTTAATAAAATGTACAACTATCATATGATGTTACTCTTGTATATCAGATTTGAGATCCTAATTATTTTTCACAATGGAGAAGTTTAAATTGAAGAAATTAATACTTAATTTTCATGACAAATAACTTGACTGTACTCTTTCTTTACCAAAACACAAAAAGATGTAGTTTTTAAACATACATTATAGACAAAAACTGCATTAAAAGTACTGTATTCAAACCCATCAAAGCATGAAAAATCAAACTTGAAGACCTGACCTCAAACCTCTAGGCACATCAGGGAGCATGTTAAAGGGCATAACTGGACTCTTGCTGTGCCTGGATTGTGAGGTTCAATTATGTTACAGTTTAAGCCATGCTTTTGATATCCTTATATCATATGGTTGATGATACATTTCTTTGAATTTGGGATTTTTTTGGTTGTGGGTTTGGTTATTTTTTGTTAGACTGGGATTTGATTAGGCTCTGTGTTTGTTAATATTGATTACTTTGCAACAGTATTGGGTAGGGTAGACTCAAAATTATTATATTAGCATGCAATTAAAACAATTACTCTATCTAGAATTGAAAAAAAAATGTGTAACTGAAAAACAGACAAAACAGAAACACCAGAAAAATCATTCCAGAATTTCAGTAATATACCATTTAGCAATTGCATACTTCTTTTAAGAGCTTGATCTCATCAATTGAAAGCTTTTAATATTACTGTTTATTCAACACTACTGTATATTTATCTCTCCTTGTCTGCTTCACTATTACAAATAAGCAGTATCATACACCAAAAGAATTTCCACTGATTTCAGTTGGCCTCCTTAGAAAGAAATACCTATTCATGTTAGTACAGATGGTTAAATTGGATAATTGTGATCTATGTTGTAAATTTGAGCACTACTTCTGTTACTATTAACAGTTTACATTGCCATAAGATTTTGGATTCAATATGAGTTTTTACTGTATGTACTACTGGATGAATTTCATATTATATTGTGAAAGAAATGTTGGATATACACAGCATTTCCATTTAGCTTTTCTGCTTCTTACAGGATATTTTCATATTTTACTCTTCTCTAGAGTAGCCACTGTGATCTGGCTCACATTTCCTCCCTTCCAAAGCATGCCCTCTCTAGCACAGTGATCACCTGTGGATAACCGGTGCTGCTGGCCCATATGGAGTTCTTCAAGTCTTTGTCCCATAAATCGTATTGTTTCACAGATATGGTTCATAGCCATGTGCCTAAACACTCTCCTCAACTTGTAAAGCAGGCTTGGGGACAAGACAAACACCTTCTTAGTTTCACGCACTGCAGACCAGAACTAGGACTTTTAAAGTCAGTTGCCCTTTCCACAGTCTAATCACATAAAGATAATGTGCTTCATTTTGGCAATCAGATTACACGTTATCACAAACCCAGACTGCTACCAGTCAGGAAGTTGCTTTGAGCAGGCAAATATACAATGGGCATGTCAGTTACAGATGATTTCTTGCAGATCCAGGCAAAATCTGTGTCAGCCAAATAATCAACATCACAGGGAATTTCCCCCAAAGAGGAAGAATTCATAGGATTTCTGTGTCACATAAGCTCTGGAACAGTTTCTGTGATCATATAGATTGCAAAGGTCAGCATTCAATTATTTTTCAGGCTCTCCTAAGGAAGCACAGTTGAACTAGGGACACCAGCAAGAACATGATCCTGGGTTTAAACATTTGGAAGTTATTACAGAGGGAAGAGACAACTATATTCTCCTTTTTTTTTTAGTAAACATCACCATTAAGAGACATCAGTGGTTCATACAGTTGGACCTCAACAGTAAGAAAACAGATATAGCCTTAAAAGAGCAAAAATGAATCCAAACAAAAAATCCTCTGCCTCCTTGCAAGGCACCAGATGAACCAGTGAATATGAAAACAGACATCAGACTAACAGTCAGAAAGCAGGACTTGCAAGGCACTACTGCTGAGGTGGTGCCGGTATCATCATGGCCAGTTGCATCCCATTATCAAGGTTTTAAGGTTTCTATAAGGATGCTCAGACTAACATTATACCTCGAAGACTGAATCCTAAAAGGTATTTTGTCAAGACACTCCAGGAATTTAGTCTTCACACTGCTGGTCCTCTAAACTAGGAGTTAAGCCTTTACCTCAGTCTTTAGTGATGTGCAGCAGCCTGTGACACTGCAAGGAAAGGGTAGCAAAGGCAGCAGCAGGCTGTGTATGTATGATGAGCACATCATATTGCTTCCCTGCTATGCCTTTGCCATGTGTTCAAAGTGGCAGATGAATTCAGAACCTCATATGGTTTCAGGATTAGAGCTCCATTCCTATTTGCTGTGCAGCTCTTGTGTGCCACACTACCACTTCTTCTGAAGGAGAAAGGGTGCTCTGTTCACTACACACTTCTGTCCTCCCTTGTAAATATTTCTACATACATAGAGCTGGGGAGCATGTCTGGCAGGTCTCTTCATGTAAAAATGGCTGAAGCAGATCACTGTAGTGTGAATGAATATACAGAGAAACACCACTGCAGAGACTTGTATCCTGGGTTTGCTATCTTAAATTAAATCTGTACAGCTAAGGATTGCAGCCAGAAGGCACAGTACCAACTTGCTAAGCTATTTCCACATATATATTTAGCAGAGTCTTCTCCACAACAGAACTATGGCTCACCTTCCCCTTTCACATACAACTCCAGGAAGACCTATGTCTTCCCATATATAAAACAATTACTTAAAATTCTTCATCCCTCTCCTCTGTAAACTCATGACACAATATTTTTTATAGATCTTTTAATCACACAAGATCCAAACAAAAACAAAAGTCACTAGACCAAATACTGGAGATTACTTGCAATCCATCATAATTACATTTCTACCGCTTGTCAAGTGAGGATATTTGATGCATACCTTGTATGGTAGTGAAGGCACAAAATCTCTGTTATCATACTGGGGCACTAGTCTAATAGAATGAGTGAATGCTGATTCAGGCCTTCTACCATCTAGCAGATGTGGACTTCTTATGACTTCATCTACCTTGTCGCTGGTTGCTTCACAGCAGATGGAAATGCGAGAACCTCCTAATGTGAGTGAAAAAAATAATCAAGGGAAAAGAGGAAGAACTAAGTTGACAATGTACAGACTGCCTGTGCCTGAAATAATTCTAAAGAAAAGTAAAAAATTTCAGCTCAGAAATGCCAGTGATTTTCATTGAAAAAAAATGCCACTTGATAGAAAAAAGTAAATCAACTTATCTTCTGAAAATCACAATTGTGTGTGCCTTTAAAAAAGAGCAACTGAATAAATATCAAACAGACTGCACAATAAAGTGCCCTATTCCAAAGATCTGCTGCCCAACACAGTGGGTAATGTGGGATTATTTATCAGGACAAATAATTTTTTTATGGACACAGTTGAGAAGATGGGTCCAATTACTGGTTTGGGCAGCCAAAGTACTATAGCATTGTAACAGAAAATAATCTAATCTTAAATCCAGAAGCAAAAGCATACATAGATGATGGTTGAGTCAGCAGTGCTTTGGAAATGCACTTGAATAGTAAGTTAAAACACATAGGATAAACATAGTAAATTGTTCTGTTATAAAACTTTACTAGCTTTTTTTTAAATCATTAAAAAATAATATTATGTGTGAAACACTTCATTCTTATTTGAAATATTATCTTGTTTGTATATTATAGATTCCATGTTTCTAACGCTAAGACCTCAAAAGCCATATTTTCAAGTATTTCTGATGATCTATTAATTTGTTAATGGAAACAGATTTTCACACAGTCACTGATCCCAGGCTTCATAAAAACACTGAACGGTGAGCAGCTTCACATACAGCCCTATATTATGTTGGAACAACCCCGTACATCAGTAGAACCATATTGGTATGCATCCACAGAACGTTAAGGCATCACATTTATAAGTGCAAAGATATCACTGGAGTAATTTAGAAGAGAACTGGAACAGCGAAATTGAAGAATGTTGACTATATCTATAATAGTAAAGAAAATAATGCTAGGGCTTCCTCTCTGATCCCCAGACCAGCTGGCATGGCTTGGTTTTATTCATTTTGTGAATCTCTCTTAGCCTCCTCCCTGGAAATCTAGATGCATTCAAACTGTGTGTTTAGCCTGTGCTAAACCCCTGAATTACACCTGGGAAACAATTTGGAGAGTGTTAGTCTGCCAAGGTGAAAAAGACTAGGGACTATTGCAAGAATAAAATAAGGAGCATAAGAAACTGAGTTCTAGTGCCTGCATAAGAGGAATATTACTGCAATTCTACTCTGGATAAGATCTGCAGATAATGCTATTGTAGGCCATATGGCTAATGATGCTGTAATCATCTGTTGAGCAAAGCAAAGAAAGAAAACCAACCTACAATGTGGAGAAGGTGAAGGAGGGAGAGAGGATGGTATCTGCCTCTTATGGAAAAGGAAAATGTTTATTCTGCTGAGCCATTACTGTTGCTTATTTGCTTTCTGCTCTCCCAGTTGGTTGTAAAAGAAGAACGGAAAAGCTCAGCCTGCATGTGCATGGACAGTATTCAGTAATAGCTGAAAAAAAAGGTTAAAAGACTGTAGTGAGAGGCCAGTGGTATTTTGGGGACCTGAAGCTGAGGCGTATCTTTGGGAACAGAAGGAAACCACAAGTTGATAAGAGAGGAGAGATTCTGAAAATCTAAAAAGGAGCAATGAAGATAGAACAGAATTTAGGACTGAGGTGCTAAGAGAGGTATTTGAGATTTGGATCATTAAGGGGGCATTAAGACACAGTCAGAAGTCTTGCTTAGGAGAAAAGAAGAAAATGAAGAGCTTAAGGTAGTGAGGAAAGTTGTTAGTGTGCCTGAGAGTTCATCAAATAATTCATTATATTAAAAAACTCTCCCACTGTTTGGAATTTCTTCTTGTTAGGAGCCCAGATCTCTAAAGTAAATAGAGGTTCCCCAAAAGCTTTTTTACCAGTAATACTCTACAAAGAGAGACTGACCAGCCTGGTAATCTCCATGCTTTTAACACAGATGAGAGAAGGTTCAGCCTGGGGTCTGGGTGATGTTTCAAGGACAGGTAAGGGGGAAACTTAGTCTGATTGTCCCCTCTGCTTTGGATTTGTATGCTGATCCTCCTCTCTATGCTTTTGGATTTAGGGGAAATTTTTTTTTAAAAAAAAACAAACCCAAAGCAAAACAAACATTATATTCCATGTCCAAGAGTAAAAGAAGTGAGTCAAAAACAATAACTAAGATTATTTTCATTGCTGGCAAATGTTAGTATATGAAAACCGGGGAATAGTGATACAGCCAAATCAATTTGAAATGCTTGGCTGCAAAAGTTATTTTCAAACTGGATATACAAGAATCCAATCCCTAATCTCCTGACAAGCTCTCTCTGACATGGGCAAGAATATGCTTTCATCAATGTAGAAAGCTTCCTCTGAAATCCTTGAAAGAAAGATCTGGATCCAAACAGTAAAGGAAAATTGTAACGTATACACTGAGTGTAATCTTAAATAGGATCTCACAAGTCTTCATACACAGTAAAATAAAGGCTAGATAGTTTTATATCTGTCTGTATGCTCAAATGAAGCTGCCTTTACACCTAGATCACTGCCCAGATGGGAAGAAATTATAAGTTTTTTTCAATACAGTTATATCTACAATCCAAACCAGGATAGTACAAACCAGTTCTGGTCCCCAAGTAAATGTGTTAGAAGTGCAGGAATATGCCTACAGGCTAGTAAGCCACCTGAGAGGCAGAATGCATTAACACTCTGCACAGTCCTGTCATGTCAGTGCATGTGAATTTATCTAAATGGTATCAGCATCACAGATGTCTTATGCCCCAGTGTTTTGGGACACCAGGGAACTGACCTATGACTACCAACACTTAACAGTCTAAACAAGCTTCATAGGATTTATCTCATCTGATTTGCACACCTAAAAATTTATTTTGGCCAATGGAGAGATATAGGTAATTCCCAAGGATGATTCAGCACACATATTTAGGAGCCTAAGGTAATTAGTTTGAACTGTATTAGCTAATGCTTAGCTACCTAAATTAGATTAAACTGTGTACGTAACTGCAAATATCTTTTGAATATAAAACAGTTTCTTGCCCTTATAATGGCTACACTTGCATCTGAAAAGTCAGTGCTATTTCTTTCTGAAGGAATAATCACTCAACATGTACTGCAATGAATTTTTAATAGGAATGAATAAATTGGGAGGAAAAATATAAAGGAGAGCTTTAGAAGTATCCCATAGTACATAAGATTATTTTCTAGAATAGTACTCCTCAGGGTGAGAATGTGACTCAGGTCAGATAGTGTTTAGCCTCTTTAAGAATGACTGGCAATATACCATGGTGTCAATTATGGAGGTTTTCACTGAACTTATTCATTGGGAACTGTACCTTATTTCCTGAAACTGAAGTCAGGCTGGAAAATAATTTTATTTCTCTATGAGCTTGAATGAACTGTTTGTTAGGAACAGCCCAAGCTATCTTTAAATTGGTGACATACCAGTAAACCTGTAGTGAAAGGACATTGTACAAATGGAAGAGCAGAAAATTTTAATTAGAGACTCAGAAAACAAAGAATTATGTGAGGAACAGGTGCAAATCTGTGGTTCCCTGATAACCTGGAACAAAGAATATCTGGTTTATATAAGGCTGTCTGTTTACTTTCCAGTTGCCCTCAAAATGCACTTAATGTTGAAATCAGCTACAAGAGGGTTCCACAAGGTAGAGTAAAGATAGACATTACTGAAAATACACATTAACCTACACTGTTTGATCCCATCTGTTTAGGAGAAAATGTGCTTCTGGTTTAGCATCCTTCACAGGAAAATATTGGTTTTGATTCTCCATCTTCTCTTGTACAAATAGTATATTCATGTAAATGAATATATACTATATATAAATGTAACTATGTATAATGATGACATGAATTAGGTAGAGAAACATCAATGGCTGTTGCTTGTAACAAAAAAACCCAGTAAAGTTTCATATCAAGACACTGTGACAAGCAATATCACAAATGGCACTTCTTGAAAAAATATGTACTGAAGTAAGTTTTTAAGGCTGTGCATGGTAGATTAGACATGCAATCCCCCTTAGCATTAACAGAAATTACATGCTTAAGCTACCACAAATGCTGTTGAGCTTCTTTTCTGTGTTATAAAGCAAAAGCCATTGATTTCTACCAGAAAATAAAGCTTTACAGTCAAAGGGGTAGATGTAGAATGTACTCCTGTGCTGTCAACAGTCACAGATTGTGAGGACCAAAACAGTCACAGCTTAACAGAAAGGAAAAACCAGCTTTTTCAAACATGGCTATAACACTTTTTTTCTTACAGTTTACTATAATTTACAATTTAGTTAATGATGTAACTAAATTTCCAGGCTTCAAATAAAATCTGAGTCCTTACCAGGCCTTTCTAGTTCTATAGATATAGATATGGGATTAAATAGCAGAAACTAATAATATAACGGTGCTAATTTATGAAGCCCTCTTTATTAACAGCCAACCTCTCAAATGAAGCTTAGTGCTTGAAAAACAACCTAGAAAGTGGAGTACAACTAGAAATCACTTATCAAGAAGGCAATGCATAAGATGTGTATCGTACATTTCCCTTTTCAAATGGAGTTTGCAATGGTTTTCATCACAGAGATATCTGAGATGTAACAAAATTCTGAAGTATACCTACCTAGGCATAGATCATGTTCAGTTTGCTGTTATTTGGCAGGGGGGTAATGTTGTTTTTTGGGTTTTTTCTTATTTGAGATGGAAACAGGTAGGTGGTGTTTTGGTTTTGTTTCTTTTCTCATTGGAGAAAAAACTCCATCAAAGATTTTATCTGTGACGTTCCCCATCACTGTAATATCTATGCACTTAATAATCTGCTGAAAATTCCTTGCTTCAGCAACATTATTATCCCCATTTTTTTATTGAAGTCAATCTGAGTAAAACCTGCTTTCTCTGGGGAACATAGGAAGTCTGCCGGAGAGGTACCCATGAGCATGGATCAAGGTCTCCCATTTTAATCTGGTGACATTTAGACTCACAGTCATTTTCCCTTTTTTCCTGGTAGTTTGCCAGATTGTGGACAGTTTGGTGATGCAGCTTTGGCTCCTACAAAATGCATTGTGCTATTGTGACTGACAGCTTCATTGATAACCTCGTAATCTAAAGAGAGAGAATGATGGGTGCTGCACACTGGCATGATGTGCTCTCAGAAGCCTGTATTGATCCTTCTGCTTAAAAAGTGTACAACTGTATTTTCAGGTGCTCCTGCTGCATCATGTCATTGCTTAGTTGTTAGCTGCTCTTGGTCCTATAAACCAGCTATATAAAGTACAGTATGGAAGGTGCAATCCTGCAACTCCCACCACAGATAAATAAGCCCTTTGCACATTCAAAAAAAAATAACAATTAGGAGACAAAAACTGCAGTGCCAGAACACAAGAGTTTCTTCTATGCTTCAGCTGTTACTTTATTTGATAACTAGCTTATACCAACTGCATGGTTACAACTCTGACACAACTAGACTCAGAAATACTGTAGAATTGAGGATCTGTACTTGCTTCTTATAACTACTTTTATGTTTCTAAAACAAATAAGGCCCATACCATTACCAAAAATGTCCCATGAGTGGATTTATAAGTAAAACATGGCAAGAGCTAAGCAGCACATGCTTCTGAAATGAGCAAATGAAAGTCATGTGTCTCTGAATACGATCCTCCCATTTTACAGCAAGACAACAAATATAAAAAGGCAGATAATGTTATTTAATAGCAATTGTTTTGTTTTGTTTTTTCATTCCAATACTTTTTTTTGCAGTTCCATACTTTCTCCAGTAATGCAGGTGGTAGTCTCTTCTCAGACAGAAATACCTCTGACCAAAACACAGTCTAAAGGCTCAGTAAGTATAATAAATTTACCACAAATGGTACATATCTCCTGGTTCAGTGATGATATATACTAACAACTTCTTAATTCAACACCTTCCATTCAGATATGATATCATCCATATAATCTTGCTACTTTTAAATCATTACTCTCACGACTTCACAAAGTAAACCTGAGCAACAGGAATAAATCTGTCTTTCTAAGTGTCCTTCCAACATTTTGCAGACCTCTCCTCTTTTTTCTGTGCAGACCTAGCAGGTGAGTATTCCGTGGGTTGCTTAGGCAATTAGACATTCTGCATTATCTCTATCCCTACTAAAATTCCCATTATGCAGGTCTAAGCTATTTGTTGGTCATGCCTTGTCTAGTTTGGTTCAATTAAATCATAATTTTGCACATTTTTAAAATCTGGGTTAAAGATCCTGTTACTTCAACATGATAAATTACCACTGTTTAGATAGCATAACCTCAGCAACTCAGTTCCAGTCACACCATATCTAACAGCAAAGCCCTAAACTCCCCATGTAACTAAAAAACCCACCAATTTCACACTTGATTTTCTACCTGCTCTGCTCTGTAGTTTTCATGTTTCTTGTCCATCTTTATACTTTTAACAGGATTATTTTGGTTTGAAACATTAATAATCACAATATTAAAAAGTTCCTTGATGTAAACAGTAAGATTCCAATGCTTTTGAGTTTGTCTTCCCCTAGATCAGTGGTTTCCAGCTATTTCCATGTTATAGCTTAAAGAAGTTTGAAACTCTTCTTGTTTAGCTGTAAAGAAAGGAACTTTGATTCTCATATCACCATGTAATCACCTGGAGATACACAACATGCCTGAAAACACGTTATAGACTCTGGTTCTGTGTTGAAAAGTTCAGAGAGCTGCACTAGGCATCCTTGTACTTTCTTTTCCATTCCCCTCTGCCAGTAATCCCGGCAGAGAAAATATAGGTTAAGAAAGACATAAGAAGTTCAGTTTTTGAACTAAAAGTACATTTACACTGTCAAAGAATTTAGTTCCCTGATTTGGTCTCTGAAATCCATTCACTTAATTGTCTATGCACTCAGACTCTCTCCTGAAGTGAACCAAGTAGCCCTTCCAAAGATGAAACTGTGGTGCATTTCAGAGGGTAATCCACCTCAGGGGCATTCCCACTTGGCATTTTGATTTCCTCTCTTACTATTTCAGTGATTTTTGTCTCCCCAGATCATTCATTAGATGATCTTAGTTTCAAATTATAAAAACAGGATTTCAGACATTTGAAAAGGAAGAAAATATATAATGTAATAATTGTTCCTTATACACTGAGACACAACGTATGCCCCAAAGGAGACCCTGGGTCTTCTGTGTTACGATGATTGTCTCCATCAATACGGGAAAGCTGCAGAGACACTTTATACAAGGGCGTTTGGCAGGATGAGGGGTAATGGTTTTAAACTGAAAGTTGGTAGAATTAGATTAGATATAAGGAAAAAATTCTTGACTAAAACTTTTTACTATGAGTGTGGTGAGGCACTGGAAAAAGTTGCCCAGAGAAGCTGTACATGCCACTTTCTCTGGAAGTGTTTAAGACCATATGAGGGAGAATGGTCTTTGAGGTCCCTTCAAATCTAAACCATTCCATGAGTCTATCATAAGAGCTGTGAATTTTGTTTGACTCCAACAATGTTTTTGTCATAGTCATAGCATCCATGTGCATACTTTTGACCATAGAATAGAAGACAGCTGGACCAGATGGGTGACCTGCAAGGTGGGTTGAAATCTGGTTGATCTCAGGGTTAAAAGTATTGTGATCATCAGGAAGAAGTCTAACTTGCAACTGACTACCAATGGGATTCCTTAATGCTGGGGCCAATCCTGTTTAATAACTTGATGAATGACCCAGTTTACACAGGACACGAAACTGATGTGGAAAGAGATCCATACACCAATGGGTGTACTGATATTTGGAGACTTGACAGGCTGCAAAAATGGACTGTCGTGACCTCATGAAACTCAGCAAGAGCAAATGCAAAGTCCTTCATATTTTACACACTTCCTCATAGGTAGGGGTGGTCATTTTGCACCAAATGTAATCAATCATCTGTACAAATCACTAGGAACAGAAAGAAACCTACATACCCCTTATCATGCACAGTATTTGGGCCAAGTAGAGAGGATGAATAGAGCATTAAAAAAAAGAATAGCAAAAGTATGTGCACAGACTGGTTTAAATAAGCCAGAAGCATTAAACTTAGTCCCATGAGCTGTTCAAAACATCCATGACAACCTGTGATGAAATACATCCATGGAACAGTAAAGGCTGCTGATCAACAGGACAGAAAACTGGTTTAATTTTACAGAAAAAGAAATGAGTGTCTTGCTGAAGAAGAGGAACTAGAATCAACAGTGTTACCTTGCAGCAAAGAAGGCAAACTGCGTACAGGACTGTGTTAGTAGAAGTGCTGCCAGCAGGTTGAGTTTGATTCTTCCCTTATATTCACACTTGTGGGATGACATTGGGATACTGTCTTCAGTCATATCCCAATACAGTAAACAAAAACATGAAAGTGGGTCACCAAGAGGGCCACTAAGATTTTCAAGGGACTTGAGCATATAATGTATAAGGGGAAGGTAAGAGAATTAGGTTTTCTCAGCCTTAAGAAGAGATGGCTGAGGAAGCTGTTGGAAGCTACTTAATGGGAAGATATGGAGAAGATGGACAAGGCTAGACAAAAACTGTGAAGGATTTCTCAGGGAGGCTGTAAACTCTCCATCCTTGGATAACATTGAAAGCAGAGTGGGTAAGGCCCTGTGTAATCTAATCTAGGTGAACACTGCTGTGAGGAGGTTTAAAACCAAATGATCTCCTGAGGTGATCTTGAGCTTGAACTGTTGTATGAATCTAAATGCTACACAGTGATCCATACACAGTAATCTACTGTACCAGGCAATCAATTTTAGCAGTATACATATAAACTACTCTAGAACAGATCTGATATGCATGAAGTAATCTTGAGGGTGAAAGCATCTTCAATTAACAAAGTAGTTTAAGTGTATGTATGGGATTACCAGGGAGACAAGGCAGTTGGTGATGAAAAAATGAATGTTACACAACCAGAACTTACATGGCTAGTGAAAACCTTGGAAATTGCTGGGCCTTTGCAGTCATCAGTGAAGATGACATGAGGAGGAAACCCGAGCTTTTTTAAATCAGTGTATTTTCTTCCAGAGTAAATATGATAAACTGCTTTGCAAAAATAGCCCTATTAAAGTAACGATTAAAGCTCGGGTGATAAAGACTTATAAATGGGAGACTTTCATTTTTGAGACAGAATTATGATAGTATTTATGTATTGAAATTAATCTGGTTTTTAAATCTGCTTTTAATTCTTTGTATTCTTAGATATGTTTGGAAAATTTAAATATTTATTTTGGAGAATAGAAACAAGACCCAAATAAGTCCCGTAGGTGCTTCCAATTTAGATTTCATGATATCTAAAATTAGTCTCATGGGTGGTTCAGTGAATACAGTCAGACATCCAGGCTCTCTAAAAGGTACATGATGAAAGAGACGTTCTGCAAACAGCATGAAACAGTCCACTAGCACCCAGACTACAGGAGCTATCTGTTTATGCTAGACACACACAAGAAATCCATAGCTGGAATTCCCTTCTGATGGAAGACATATCACATAGAGAACTAATTTGTTGAAACATAGTAAAAGGAAGAACTCTTAAGGATGATGTTTGTTACTTCTTAAACACTCGAGTGTTACAGAGGAGTATAATACTCTCTCAGGAAGAATATGCCTTGGGTTATTATATAGTTTTTATCTAATATTACCTCAAATGGGCTTTGCAGCTGCTTAAGCAGGAGTCATTGGGATTGCTTGTTTCAAAAGAAATGCCAGAATTCCATTAAAATTAAGTTAAATGAAGTTAGAAATAAATTTAGTATTATGACTTATTTTTTGTAGCTTTCTTTACGAAAAAAAATGGCAATAGAGGAAAGAATTGCTGTGATGTTTGTACCCTTCTTTACAACATAGCATAGAATTTCAGAATTATGTCAATAATTTCTGTCTCAAGTATGTTATTTCTTTAAAAAAGAAAAATAACCCCACATTTAAAATTTCTCAGCACATCCCTAGTATTATGAAATGCTGCTGTTGTAACATACAGGTTTGGTTTGACCAATATATTAGACATTCTTGACATGTGGTATGGTTTGTCGGCTGGGAAAGCAGGTCTAAGATTATTCTTCACTACTAAAAATATTATTAATGTACTTAACACATGTACTTGAAGTCACAGAGCTGTATTTGGAATGGTTGTACCTTTGCATCCTTTCCCATCCTGCAGCTTGGGTTTATGCTCATGAACTGTAACTTAGTTGTCTACTCATAAAATGTTATACTTCCTGATAAGTCTTTTGTCCTGGGCCATCTTGCACTCTCCCAAACAAGTCCTTCAAGTAATTTGAAAGATTAGCTTGGGTTAGGAATATCTTGAATTGGTTTCACTACCTGCTAATACCCAGACTGAATGCAACCAACCTGTATTTCTGATCTTAAAAGAGTTTAGTAGCATTCATTCAACAATTATTGGTCTTGTAGCCAGAAAATGAATAGCTACAAATTTATCCCTGTATGTAGTCAGCTGATTGGGAAAAAAAAAGAACATCATTACACCAAAACCACACTAAAAGCAAAACCAATCAATCACACCAAGCTGTGTGGTGAGGTCACCATGGTGGAGGGAAGGGATGCCGTTCAGATAGACCTTGACTGTCTGGATTGAATTGCATGAAGTTCAAAAAGGCCAAGTGCAAGGTCCTGCATGTAGGTCAGCGCAATCCCAAGCACAACTACAGGCTGGGCAGAGAATGGTTCGAGAGCAGCCCTGAGGAGGAGCACTTAGGGGGGCTGATCGATGACAAGTTCAACATGAGACGGCAGTGAGAGCTAGAAGGTCAGAAGGACAAGCATGTCCTGGGCTGCATCAAGAACAGCATGGTCAACAGGTCAAGGGAGGTGATTCTGCCCCTCTACTTTGCCCTTGTGAGACCCCAGCTGGAGTACTGCATCCAGCTCTGGGGTTGCCAATACAGGAAAGATAGAGCTGTTGGAGCAAGTCCCGAGGAGGGCCACAAAGTTGCTCAAGGGGCTGGAGCACCTCTCCTATGAAGACAGACAGGGAGTTGGGCTGCTTCAGCCTGGGAGACCTAGTTACAGCATACCAATACTTAAAGGGGTCCTAACAGGAAAGTTGGAGAGGGATTGTTCACCAGGAAGTGTAGTGATAGGACAAGGGGTAATGGCTTCAAGCTGAAAGAGGGTAGGTTTAGATTAGATCTTAGGAAGAAATTCTTTACTGTGAGAGTGGTAAGGCCCTGGCACAGGTTGCCCAGAGAGGCTGTGGAAGTCCCATCCCTGCAGGCTTTTAAGGCCAGATTAGATGGGGCTTTGGGCAACCTGGTCTAGTGGAGGGTGACCCCGCCCATGGCAGGGGGTTGGAACTAGATGGTCTTTGAGGTCCTTCCAACCCAAAGCACTCTATGATTCTATGAAACAAAACCCCCTCCAAGGTATTTATAGACAGCCTACAGTACTTTTCTTCTTTGTTTAAATAATGATGATGGAGAATTTTAGTTAAATAGACGAGCCAAATGACAGATGACCTACCCTCATAGAAAAGCCTTCTGGAAAGGTTTAACAGAGGTAGAAGAGGATAAAGTGAGAATTATACCATCTTTACTGTCACAATTAGAAGGACTGACTGTTTTGTCCCCATGAAACCCCTTGACCTACAGTAGTCCCTTATACATCAGTTTTATTATATTTTAAGCTGCAGAATTGCCTGCCTTGCAAATAGCACATATTTCAAATAAATTCTCCCTGTGGGCTTTCAGCACTGCATCCATGAGTCCAAGAGGCCTTCAGGCTCCCTGTAAGCTTCACCTAAATAGCACCAAGCCCTCCTCATGGCTACACAGGACAATCTAGCTGCTGTGAATTTTGTGTATGAGTCACCCAAGAAATATGTCAGATCTACAATTAATCTGTGACTAGCTTTAGTCCATGAAGCAAAGCTTTCTGTAATATTCAAGGTCTTTGTATTACTGTGACTTGGAATTGAAAGTTTGAGAAAGCAGATACACGCTTTTAATCAGTAAGCTTTCACAAGGTTTTTGAATACATAAGAACAATGTCAGAACCCCAAATGTACCGAAAGGGGTTGAATTTGACAAATGTGAATGCTTTTTATATATTCAAATACTTAATTCAGAAATGAGCAATATTGATTGAGAGCGTTTCTTTAATGACAATGCCAGGCAGTGGAGTAGAGGTGACATATAAATTGTCTTTTCTTCACTTCATCCGAAAATGGATTTTGCTATTATGTGGCATTGTTTCTATTCAGTAGGTAGTTCACAGCTGAATGCATTAAGAACTAAGTTATCGCAGAATAATGGTGACATCAACATGTTTCACCTTTGTAAGATTGTACATTTAAGCTTTTCTCTGAATAAATGATATTGATTTAATATATTTCATGAGCATTCTAACTTTGAAAGATTTATATAGTCACTACTTTTAAGTTGTAGGTTAACTGAAAGCTTTTTTGCTGTTAAAATTACAGAAATGACCTTTGCTTTCATAGACCTCAAATTTTAAATACTTAATATAATGTACAGCAGGAATCTAATAGGTAGAATTTAATTTGTCTGCTTTACCCTTAGTAGTTCTAGAAATTAATTGGTCTTTTGCCCATTTTTCTGTTTATTTCTGTCTTATCTCTTTGTCTGAATGTTTGTTTGGTTTTTTTTTATTCTAAGAGTGAGAACCATACTATGTAACTTCTTGTACAGAGTTAATTTTCATGTCAGAACCAAAATTATGCATCAATGAACTTGCAATCATAAGCTCTAATCACAAGCAAACACTGCATGGAATAATACTTATTAATGTATATGTCTCTGTCCCTATTTTTGGAGGATTTTCTTAGTGAAAGGCCTAACTTGCTAAAACTATTGGCAGTCTTTTGACAAAATTCTTTGTGCCCCTACTTAAAAGGTACTAAAAATACTGAAGTAGGTACTGCATATGCCACGTGAAATCTTAGACACATTTCTCTTTGGTGACTTTCCAGGGCTCAAATATTCATTTGTAATATCTGATCTAAATCTTAAAACTAAGGTAATTTTTTTGCATAAGTTAAATAAAATTCAAAGAAAATTAAATGAAAAGAATATTGCCATATCAAATGTTGCCCCTTTTCAAAGACCTAAGATATTTCTATCAAATTCCCATATTTTATCCCCTCATATAGTTACAGGCTTAAGCGTCTGTATTATCTATATTATGCTAACCTTAGTATTTCTCAGTTTTACCGTGTGTAAGTTCTGTCATATCTTTGCAGGGGAAAAGGTAGTTTCTGGGAAACATCACAGCGTGAATCTAGAAAATGTAATCAGTTTCACAATCTATTACAATCCAATTCCCCTAAGTGATGAGCTAGTCCATGCAATAGTGAATACTAGCTGGTATTAGCTTCCAAAATTACTTAAATTTAGCCCCATGCAGTCACTGAGATGTTGAGGTCAAATGAAAGAAAGCAACTGGACTTTTCTCACTTGGTTTCATACTGAGTTAAAAGATGAAAACATACTTTTCTGTCATACCAATCTCAGATTATTCATATAGGGTAAAAAAAAAAAAAAAAAAAGTGAGAGAGAGAGAAAAAGCCCAACCCAAAACAAAGAAAAAACATAAACAAACAAACAAACAAACAAAGAGATCCAGGTGCTTGATGCATTCTTTACCTTGGTCTTTACTGGCAAAGTCTGCTTTTGGACTTGCCAGGTTAAAGTGGTCAAAGACTGAAATAGGCTGCCCAGAAAGACACAAGAACATCCCTCCTTGAAGATACTTAAAACAAGTCCCTAAGCAACCTATTCTAACCTTAAAGTTGTTCCTGCTTCATCACATCTCAGACTTCCAGAACCAGCTCCATTCTACTTCCTTCAGAGAAACCCATCAGCAGAGTTAAGAGATAAACTGACAGAGGAAGCCACAGGACAGAAGTTCATTTGAAAATGAAGTCTGTAGACAGGAACAACCAAAAATTCCTGATGAATTGTCCTTATTTTCAACATAATTGCCCTCAGAGATAGGGTCATATCCATCACGTACACCAAATTGACAAGCAGTAACCAGAGGATTGAGAGAGTCAGTTTACAAGAAATGGAAGGAGAATGATCCAAAGATCGGGGACAATATGATAAGTGAAGATGCAAGTTGAAGAGGTTAAAAAAGGGGGGTTGTGAAGGGAAGGTGGGGGGGTTTGACACAAACGGAAAGGGATATAAAAGTGGAAATAGATGATAAATAATAGCTCCGCTAGAAAAGCAGAACATAAAGAATTGAATGGAAACTGCTTACTGTTATCACCTTTGCATTCTAATCTCTGTAGCTGCAGAACTCAGAATTACAGTACATTTCTCCACTGTATCTATTGCCATTCACCCTTTTTTAATCCACTCTCTGCCTTTCTATCTTACTGCCCTTTCTTTCAAAAACTTGGTCTTTGACTGGCTGAGCTGGTTTTGTCTCACCTAATGTGACTCTCTACCTCCTTTTTCATCTTCTCCCATGGAGCAAATATGTCAGTATATAACGTACATAACAAACTATATATAGTTACTGGGGTTTGTGATTACCTGCCCATTCTAAATTTAGTATACATAATTCAGAGTCTGAAATATCTGAGAAACCATTATCAGCACTGTCTGAAACCTTAATGGTATTCACAGAATATACATGAGGTGAGATTTAGGATGTTACTGTTCAAATAGATGAAACATTACAAATTCCAGCATGCACTGCACTCATTTTCTTTACCTTGATCTCTTTTTGTTTTGGTAGTAGAAATGTACCATACATATTCCCTGAATAAATCTCCACTTACCTGAGAATTAATCATATTAGAGAGAGATTTAGTTTCCTGGTGTTTTTATTATCATACGGAGAAATAAAATAATGAGAAATCAGGGTTTGTACCTACCTGAGTAATATACGCCACACAGGAAGACAGGTATCAGTCTTACTGATACAACAGATGATATCCTGACCTTCAAGATATTTACTTAGTATGCATAACTGCAAACTTTTAATTCACAATAGCAAAGCTCATTAAAAATATGTTTAAAGACAAAGAAAAGTGTGGTGGGTTGACCCTGGTCCTTTCCACGGGATTACAAGTCCTGTCAGCAAACCTGCTCCAGTACAAGGTTCTCTCTCCATGGGGCCACAGGTCCTGCCAGGAGTCTGCTCCAAAGTAGGCTTCCCTTGGGGTCACAGACTCCTTCCAGTAATTCCATATGTTCCCACATGGGCTGCAGGGGAATCTGTTCCCACATGGGCTGCAGGGGAATCTCTGCTCCACCATTTTCCTCCATGGTCTGTAGGAAGACAGCCTGCCTCACCATGGAATTCGCCATGGGCTGCAGGGGAATCTCCTGACTCCTGGAGCACCTTCTCTCCCCTCCTTCTTCACTGGTCTTAGTGTCTACAAAGTTGTTTCTCACATCTTCTCAGTCCTCTCTCTGGCTGCAAAAACTGCAGGTTGGGGTTTTTTGGGGTTGGTTGGTTGGTTTGTTGGAGTTTTGTTGTTGTTGTGGTGAGGTTTTTTCCTTCTTAACTATGTTATCCCAGTGGCAATACCACCATCACTGATGGCCTTGGCCTTGGCCAGCACCAGGTCCCTCTTGGAGCTGTCTGGATTTGCTCTATCAGACCTACAGGCAACTTAAAGAAGCTTTTTGCAGAAGCCACCTCTCTAGTCGCCCACTAGCGAAACCTTGCCACACAAACCCAATTCAAAGAGAAAAATAGTATGACTGCTACTGGAAGACAGAGACTGTGCATTTGTTATTGCCATGTTTCTACTTGGCTCCACCTAAAAAGTCCCTTTCAAGAGCAGAATGGATGCCTTTCACTTAATGGGTTTCAGTATATGTAACCAACAACCATACTTTTAAACTAAATGATGTTGGACCTCACCCTTAGGCCAGGCCATGTGCTGACATGCACTTTGTACCAAAGAATGGGCTTGGTAAATGCCAGGTGGACGCAGTCCTGCCCATGGTAGGGACCATTCAAATAATTTAGCTGTCTAGATGTGTGCATTCCACTGCCTATACAGATCACCAGTTTAATTTATTAATAGCTCTAATATTCCACTTAAACTTGAGTCTCTATAGCTACTGCTTTAACTACAGATTAGGACATTGTGATCAACTGCATTTTTCTGTCTGAATTAATTGTCCAGATTCCCTGAGTTTCTCACAGTGAAGCAAGAAATAAGAATTTCTGGGTGTTGTCTATCTCATCTGCAAATAGATCTCCTAACGTGCCAGACAGATCGGGTTCTAAAATGCTTTAATTGACTGTGAAAGGAGATTAAGTTGTTTGTCAGAGATGTCAAACAATACACAGCAGATTTCTAAACTTCAATAAAATTAATCCCATTCTGGCTACTTATAGGTGGTATTGTACATGTTTCATCTTACTCAGAGTTGGAACGAAATTCCATGAGATTGTGAACATTCGTACTAATTCTGTGAAGTTTGAGGCAAAAGCTTTGCTGTCTGTTGGGAATAAATGAGTGTGAAATGTATCATTTTATTCACATGTGACAAAATGGAAGAAAATGCTTACAATTTAGGAAAAAGCACTGTTGTATTTTAAGAGGTGACTGTCAGTGGTTCGTAAGGTGCATCCTACTGACTGAGGTATACCACATCTGCAGTGGCATATCACTGTCAAAAGGATAGTTTATGGTCTCACCTCACATTTCACTAAGTGTTCAGCAGCCTGTAACTGTGGTAACTGCTAACAAAATGTTTCTATAGTGATTTGTTGATTATATTTCTGAATGTTATATCAACAGCACCTAAATAAAATTCAGAATGAAAAACAGAATTGTATTTAGTATGTGTAAATATGTTCACTAAGGTGTCCATAGTGTATATTGACAGTTCACAGAAAGTTTTCCTCAAGTTCTGTTTTACTCTCAGGAAAGAGATGGATAGGAAACCTATACTGGATTGTGCAAGCAAAATTAGGATCACAGGAAATTAAATCCATCTCTCATGTTAAAAGGATTATGAAAAAACAGGCATAGGACTTGATGAATCAGAAACAGATTTTGTCCACATTTTGCTCATATCACTTACTCAAGCAAAGGAGTCCAGAGACCAGGTAAACAATACATAATTTCAAGTGCTATTTTCCAGATGCTTATGGAGGAATAAAATTCAGGCAAAAAGTCACAACAGTTATAGTAGCCCAAATTTTTAAAATAGAAAAAGAAACAGAAAGATGACAAGCACTGAGTGAAGCAGTCAGAAGTGAGGGAATGTTGATATGACAGTTTGCAAAGCAAATAAAGTGACATGCCTTTTTTTAATTCGGAATTTGATGCAGTCTTTAATTACAGGTAGTTTTTTCTTTACCGTTGCTGCCAGCACAGAGCATGGCAACTGTCCATGTAATGAGCAACTATTCAATAGCTGTTTTCTCTTATGCTCAATAAGTGGTTCAACACATTACTTACTGCACGTTATTTAAACCCTGCTCTGAATACAGAGTTATTCATTTCCTGCAGCTTTTCTTCTGGTATTCATCAGGGTAGTATCCGAGTGCTCTGCTTAGACTAATGACTTTACTTCCACAATCATCTGATGAAATTATCATCCCCATTTTATAGATTGAGAACTGAGGCACACAGATACAAACATCCAAAATGCCCACTAATTTTCTCATTCAATCAGAGATACACAGAACCTGATTTTGCGGAGTACTAAGAATTACACAGCAGATTAGATGTTCAAAGCAGCGTCCCACAGACAGCAGTGGCAGCTGTGAGTGCACACAATTTCTGCAAATCAGACCCTAGAGCCTCAATGCAGGCAGTTAGAAAATACAGATCACACAATTACGTGTGTCTACATGGTAGGTTGCAGATCTGTGAGAGATTATCTGGGCCAGGAATGAACTTTTTGGATATAAGAAGCAGTGTAGTTTTGCTAATACAACATTCTGACTTAACTGTTTAGCTGACAAGCAGGATATTTCAAACCTGCTGCAGCATCTTGCTGCTTTCCTCCCAAGCCCTTCTCAGTTCATCTTTTGGTCTCCTGCCTCACTGATGGCAGACCTGACTCCTTCTGCAGCAAACAATTCTGGAGGGCCTATGACAATGACAAGGAGGGCTTTTTGTAACGGCATGGTCCAGACCTGTTCCCTGAGGTCAGTCCTTCCCCTACCCTGAATGAAGCAATGCTCAGTGCAAAAAAGTCGTATATAATTAGGTAACTATATCAAAAAGCCTAGGCACTAGGAAGACAAATTAAGATAGCACTGCCATTTCTTTGAGTGCTTTATGGGCAGCTTTCCTAAGGGAACTACTCTGGTTAAAAAAAAAAAAAAAGATAAGAGAAATTCCTTCCTTTTCCTACTGAAAGAAATCCAGGCTGCTAAAACACCTGTGGACGATTTTAGCCCAAGTGACTCCAGCTTGGCAAAAATTATTACCAGCTGAAATGGAGTGCCACATTTAGCAGTCTTGAAGCTGAATATAATTTAATTTTTGATCGTTAGAACTGTATTTGGTATTTTTGGCATATTAGATGTAGCTATTTGGTATGGAGTGATACCGAGAAAGATCAGTCATCATTACAAACTAAGGATATGAACAGCAGTTACTTTGCATCTAGCTAAAAACACCCACATCTAACTGCTTGGTTAATGGGGATCTAAACGATAAGTGTAATTAAACATTGTACCTTAACTATATTTGGATTAAAGTATTGTAAATGGTGGAAATGAAAGATAGTACTTTTTTTTTCAACCTAGAATTTGGATTATCAAATTACATAAATCAGTAGAAAAGACATTCTTTTGTGCTTTATTTTTTCTTTTCATTTATCTTATGGCATGTGAACGCATTGTTTTCAATCCTGCTGCTTTTTTTTTTCCTCCGATCTTAAATCAAGACGCTGGCAAATGCGCAAAGCAAATTCATGAATTTTAAACATGAGATAGACCAGGAGCTTAGCTAAGGTGTTGGCCTTTTCATTGTTTGAAATTCATCAGGTATCTGTTCCAGAGCAGTTTTAGGCAGAAGGATCATAGGGATTATCTAACTCTAGAGAACATTAATAAAACAGAGGAATTTTCAGCATTTAACAGCACTGCTAGCTAAAGAGTTTGGGACCATTAAGGAGAAATGTTACGAATAAATGTTAGAATACTGTTGTTGTCACAGCAAATGAAAACAGAAAATAAACACATTTTTCAAGGATGAAAGAAGTAAAATGAAATATAATAGGTAACAGAATCCTATTTAGATTAAAATCTACTGCACTAAAAAGCAGACATGACATCGGGTAGAATTCAGCCCAAGTAATTCAGACACCTCACCTGACAGGCAGTCTTACCAAATCCCTAAGTGCCTGTCTTGAAGGTGAGCTGTGCTTCATGATCCAATCTCCCTACTATATACTTAATGGATGGAGAAACAGACTACTGAAAACATTCAGGAGGGAGATCTCTCCTCCCTTTTTTGCATATTTTCTCTCTATATTAGACATCTCCATAAACATTTAAATATACATCCACTTTGTCTAGTGGAAGTAGTGGGAATCAATAGAAAAAGTTAGGCTCCTCTATGTATTTTGGATATTTGAGGATGGCATTTTTGGCATCTTAATAAAATTCCAGATGAAACAGTAGCAATAATTGAACAATTTGTCCAAGCAGCAGGCTTAGACTGCAGAAGAGCAAAACCCTATCATGCACTGCAGCCAGTCATGAAGTACCTTTGCCAAAGCATTCTGCAGCCCTTCCTCTGAAACTGGTTCCCTACACAAGCAGTCATCCCATTAAGGATGGAGCCTAAAGCTAGGCTTGCTCTTTTCCCTGGGAAGTGGTATGGCTGGTAGGCAACTAAGTACTCAAGGGATGACCACCAGCACAAGAAAAGTAACTGAAGTTTTGCTTCAAAAGGATCTTTAAACTCAGTAAAAGCCACCCAATTAATGAAGGTGCCTACAGGGTTTCGCACTGATGTGCAGCAGGTAGACTAAATTACTGTCTGGACCTTGAGTGGGTTTCACAACTGTTACTCAGATGCACCACATTTTTTTGCAATTAGAAACACCTATTAATAGCCAAAATAGAGTTTGATAAGCAATGAGCAAAATTATGAAATACAGTCAAGACAACAAATGACTGAAACAAAAAATGGTCCAAACAATATGCATAAAGACGTATCCTGATATTTACAGTTCTTCAGTGCTTCCTGTCCGCCCTCTCAGTAATGCATCCCCAGCTTACAGGGATGCAGTGTAAAATAGCTAGTATTCAGTTTCTTCTGTCTTGCACCTGGAATCGAGGAAGTCAGCAGCCAGAAACTCAGCGGTGGTTATGAACAGGCCTCAACTGGCTGCTTCCGTTCAGAGGGGAGGCAGAGAACAGTTGTGGGGGGAGTTTTATTAGCTGGAAAGGAAATTTGTAAATTGGATATTATATAAGTCAGGAAGAAGGCATTAAAGCATATTAGAAGAGCAGTTACAATCTGAATTTTAGAAAGGCTGGTGTACCTGGAGAAACAGAGTAGTTGTCAGAGAAGACAAGGTGCACTCTTCTCTCCTTGCACCTCTGTGCATGCACTGTTGCTGGTGTTCCCCTGTGGCAACAAAAAACCTTAAAAAGGTGAACTGCTAACTGCAAATTCAGCCCCTGGGAGTGATTGTTCCATAGAGCAGCATTTCTTTATGAATTAAACTCTCCTGGCTCTGTGCAGTAGAAAATGACTCTCAGATGTTGAGAATCTTCTGGAAACCTGCCTTCCACCCACTGTTTATGACACTGTGAAATGCTGAGGAAGTGCTCATTTAAAACTGATACGTCTGTGAGCTCATATTTGGCATGCTATAGTGCTGAAACAAATTCATTCATAGGTATTAAATATACTGAGATAAGAAATGTATGAGGTGCACTGTATGCCGTATTAATCAGATGGAAGACACACAATTAGAAGAGAGATGCTTAGAGGTGGTATAAGGCTGGACCAACCCTGTAAGAAGGAAGAAAATGTAAATTAATGTTTCAGAAAACACCATGCTTAGCTCCACTAATCCAGGCAAAATTGGAAGTTATGTACGCACAAGTTCCTCATGCACTTTTGGAAATTCTACTCCAGTGTGTCTGTGTATAAGTCTGCATTCAAATAAATGGAATTTTTATCACAGTGAAGGAAAAAAAAAAAAATATCAATAATTAGAATTGAGCTCTTTCCTATTCCTGAAGGATTTTTTTGTGTTTTGCAGATACCAGCCATACATTTTATGTAATACAAATCAGTGCGAGTAAACATTCATTCTGAATTCCTTGGGACATTTTGACTCCTTTCTGTAGTTCATACACTAATGAAAAAAGGCCCTAGTCATCTGCAGCTAACAGAAACAGGACCGCATTGTAAATTAAAACATAAAATGGAAGTATATTAGAATAAACGTATTTCTTCTCTGAAATTATTTAGATGTCATGTAGTGGAATTCCAGTGGGATGGTCATCACAGGTGTCTAGAGTGTCAGGGGATGAAGTAATGCTCCACCTTTTCTTTATTTCTTTAATCTGTAGGAGTTTTCCCACACACAATCTGTTCTGTACTTAAAAAAGGCAGTATGTTCTTGAATTTCATAGTTTAAGTAGACAGTTGTTTATTGAGCTGCGCAGCTTTTCTTCAAAAAGAAAAGTTCAAGGCATGAACTGAAATTTTCAAAACTTGAAAATATCTACAAAAATATTGCCTTTATTTTTTTCCTCTCCCCCTGACCCTGCCCAGTATTATGCCTTTTTCACAGACCATTCATCCTCTGCGTTGAGTTCAGCACTAGGACCTTAAAAGTGAAACACAACATCTACGGTATATACTATATACTTTGATATTGATGCCATCATTTGCAACCCCTTAGGCACTGTCTGCTCTAGGACAAATGCCTTTTCTTATAAATGAAAAACATCCCATTTGTTTTCTACAGAGAGTTCTTCAAGCATTGTTGGAAAACCTTGCTGTAGGAGGCCTATCTGCATAGACTGAACTGTGTCAGCCATTGAGCTGTGAAGTCAGTGAAAGGTCTATTGATAAACTAATAGAAACTACTTGAAAGAAAGGCAGTTGGCTTTGAATAGTAATTTTTCAGGAACATTATGTACTGATTTTAATGTGTCAGACTGTATTCTCTTAAATGTGAAATGCTTCCTTTTGTTGACATGGGGGTTATAAGATTAAAAAATGGATTTCAGTGAAAATCTTTTTTCTGATTGTATAGCTATTAGTATTGTGAATGATTTTATACTTGCTCTGGTTTTGTAGCTTTATAAAGCACTGCTTTTGTATGCACTCCCACACACATACCCACATGCATAGCCAAGCTGACCCTTGTAGCTATGAATATTTGGCATGGATATGGTTTATGACTGCATGATTCATTTTTTTTATAAACTAGAAAGTTCATTTTAGATAGATCTCTCATTTGCAAATTTAACATACTTATTCTCCAGAAGATGAAAATTAACAACTTTAAAGCCTGACTTTTTTCTCCCAGAATGAAATAGAAAAAAATGCAAAAAATAAAATTTATAAAACCAACCACTGAAAAAGGAAGAGCTAAGTCCAGGTCATACTTACATGACATTTTCTGGGCTTTAATGAGCTCTAAAATCCCTTCAACAGAAAGCTGGTAGCTTATAACACTTAAGTCAATGAAGTTCTTAAGACCACTAAAGGAGAGAAGGCATGAACAAACTAATATATTGAAGTAAATTGGCCAGATGATCCACTAAATAATATGCATTTTACACAACATTGCATTCATGATATTTACTAAACTAACTTCAAATTTGTGAAAAAAGGGGAAAAATATAAGTGGATCTATGATAGATGTATGTATGTACAGATAGTAATATAAAACTGACTGTATATGCAGAAAGTGGCTGAAGTACAGAATTTAGGAAGGTGAGAGGGTTTTACAGGAAAGGATTACTGTGTGCTCACTCTGTTCTTATAATCTTTTACTAAGCATCTGCTTCACGCTGCCCTCAGAGACAGGATATTGGTAGATATTGGGTCCAGCCCCACACTTCTGTTCTTAATGTTCTCATGTAAATCATTTTTAATGCCTTCTAATCTTTTAAGTAAGATCCTGTCTTATAGTAATAAATTTGTATTGTTCAGTGCCTGGGCTCTCCAAGGGCTCTCTCAACTTGGGACGAATGTGTCAAAGCAGTGCATTACATTTCAGTTCTTGAAAACCAGACACTTGTTTATGTAGTT
Source organism: Porphyrio hochstetteri (assembly GCA_020800305.1). Lineage (NCBI taxonomy): Eukaryota > Metazoa > Chordata > Aves > Gruiformes > Rallidae > Porphyrio > Porphyrio hochstetteri. The sequence continues at coordinate 112,274,950 of CM036907.1, forward strand.
CTTCAAGCAAGGATGACCTCTCTTCCTTTGTGGCTTTAATCACTCTGTGATATTGATTCAGCCATGTATCAGTTGAAGTTAACAGTTATTTCTGGCAACTATGGGACTTGCCCTTTCTTTCCCACTAATGTCCTTGCCACAGGAACATCTCCCACCATGATTGTGATGTGCTATTATTCTTTCTTACAAAATGAGATTTCAGCAAGACTTTCCTCATTTTCCCTGGCTTCAGATTAATATTGCTTTGACAGGTTGTCCATAAAAGGCTCATATTTTTTTTTGTTATTTTGGCTGCTTCAGATTGACATTGTTCATCAGTTAAAATAGTTAATGCTGTATCTCTGAGATCAGGTTTATGGACCCTTATTCATGCAACTGCATGCTTGAGTGCCATCTTTCAAGAGTGCCTCCTACTTTTCTTTTTCTTTTTTCTTTTTTTTTTTGTTTTTGATTTAATTGCTTTAATAATTAAAACTACTGTGGTGTTCTCTGAGTTTAATTCCTGCTCGGGTTAAGAATTTCCAAAAAATCCTCTTAATTCAATAGTAATTTCACTGTTAATCTGATTAGTGAAGATAAATTTATAAAGATGGTACTCCTTCAGCTGAGACATTCTGTGCTGGAGGATCTTTTGTACACTCACAGGCATCTTTTCTTATTCAGCAAGATGATTAGTTAGAACTAAATATTTTTCAGTTATCTATTTAAAGCATCTATCAGTAAAAAGTTTAAATATATGTATATATACACACATTTTTACATATATACACACAATTAAATGTATACTTTTTGTATATGTATGAAGTTATAGAGTATACAACAGTAATTCTTCCAGTAGCTCATAAACTTATGATTACTAAGATTTAGAGTAGAACCTAAAAATACTGTATGCACAAGACTTTTCATCCCGTGTGACTAAATTCAATATTTGTGTTAGAAACCATGCAATATACTTTGTTCCTTTCCTTTTAAGTCAACACAGCCATGCTGTCTTCATTGAGTGCTGCAAACATAAATTTCACAAAAAAGACCTTTAAATTTTAAGTAACTTGCATATTCTTAAAAGCTCACAAAAGTTATGATAATTACCATGTAGATTTACAGACACTTTTGTCTCCTACTCCTGCTGATGCACACTAATCAGAAAAAAAGGAAAAGTGATATTGTTACCAATAATCTTGGACTTTATTGTGGATAGAAGAAATAACATGACATAAGTGGGTTTTCTGTGTTAAGCTTGAATAGCATGGTCTACCAGTACAGGTAGAGATACCTGGGTTAAAAAAAGGAAGAGATACTTTTCAAAGAACCTTGCTGGTTTGGCGTCTTTGTCTTCAATACTTCAGAATGAGTAGGCTAATATTCAACTTCATGCTAGATAGTCATTACTGTGTCTAAGATAAAGATTGAGTTTTTACTTTTACTACAGAATGGCAGAATAGCTGAAGTTTGAAGGGATCATCCAGTCCAACTCAAGGCAGAAGCTGTTAGTTAGCCAGATTTTAACATTATGAAGACCATGCTAATTCTGTGTTAGAGTACAGTACCTGACCAAGGTGAATACCTCACAAAATTGTAAGTATGTTATTTAAATCTTGTTGCTTTTATTAATCATGCTTACCATCTCATCTGTCATAAACCCATGTTGGCCTATCTTTCATTGTATGTGCACTACATGTTCATTGTGTTTGCTTGGGATTGAGGTCAGCAAACCAATTTATACTTATATGCATAAATCATTTTACTATTTCAATTTTTTTTTTTTCACTTTTGAGTGATACAAAATTAATAAAACTCAGATTATCTTTTAGGGTTAAGTTTTGAACTTGGCTGACTTGAAAATACTGGTTTTTTAAGTTGCTGTTTACATATGTAGATGCAGATACAGCAGCACTTCTAAAGAGGGCTGTGGTTTCCCCACGAGAACCACCCAGAACAGTGTGTGGATTTTAAGTCCTGTGACACAGTTCTGTAGTTCTGGCTCACCATGGAAAGCTCAAGCAGCATCAACACTAGGGAAACTGAGGAACTAGAAAAGGACTATAGAACCACAGTATCTTATTTTTTACTTCATCTTCTTTTCATGTCAGAGTCATTTTGTTCCCCCTTCCCTAACAGTAATATTCATTAAATACTTTGAAGAAAGATGAATATCAGACCTTATCTCCAGCTGCAAACTTCCCAAGATAAAGGTTAGCCATTAAAAAAAAAAAAGCCACAAAGCCCCCAAAAAACCCCAAAGGGAATGTGAGAATGTGAATTTCCCTACCTTGTAATTTCTGCTGCTTTTGAGTTATACAATATTCTTTTTTCTTGTATTTGCCAGAGCATGAATAAATTATTCTTTAAAAAGATGTTCCTGTTTATTTTCTCATATCAAGTTGATACAGAATAAATTATAAGAGTCAGTCTCACTGATGTCTGAAAATACAGAGATGCTACTGACAGAAAGTTTCATCTTTGTTAGGCTGAAGGAATACAAAATCTCTCAACTGTGACCTCTGGGTCAGATCTGGCTTAGTTCCACAGTGATTTTACACCTGGCAGGTGTCTTCCAACCTATGGGAAATCTGTTTGTTTTCAAACTCCATTTCCTGTAAGATGCTAGATTTCCTCTGTATCTATACCCAGATACAAGGCTTGTCAGCTAAGCAGATGGGTTGAGAATTGAATGAACATTGACACCGAGTAACACCTTTGCTCTGTTAGAAATGGCTTCTTCACAGCAGAGGTGATGGAAGCTCCTTACTGAAAACTCAGTCTTTTTTCCTTTGGATAGGCAGAAGAGGCAAGTTTCTAGAGCTGCTATTAAAAATCACCCTAAAAATGTCACTGTATGAAGGAATACAAATTCAAGGCTTGAGGGAAGAATGGAGAACTAATGGTCTTTCTATTTGTTTTATACCCATTTTGAAAATGTGAGGCAACTGCTTCAGAATTAAATTGCCCCATCCTAAAAAAAGCTAATAATCACCAACTGCTATTGAAGCACTTAATTCTAATTAATTCCTCATTAACACTCAATTAGGATGCCACTCCACATATACCCAATAGGAAGAAATAAATGAGATGAACATTTGTTATTCTGGGTTACTGTATAGGCTTTTTCCATGAAGCTCTGTTCAGCATCAAGAGTGTCTCATCTGGGCACGTCAGAAATCTCCTCAGTGTCCTCTCTGTGTTGATCACAATAGATTTTTTCTAGTATTTTTTGAAAGAAATGTTATCTCAAATCAACATATTATCTCTTTATGAAGGAATCAGGTATTTTTTAATTGATTTTAAACTCTAACAAAGATGCTATGAGTTTAGGATGATAATGAATTTTTCTCTTAGTTGGAGGGATACCACAGCAATTTCTGTTTATTGTGTTTTGTGTATAGATGGAAAACAAAGTGGGTTTTGAGAATAAGCACCAAAGTTACACTCTTAATTTAGTGAACCTTTGATTCTGATACAGTTTTCCATTCTCTGCATGTGTCGCCACAGTCTTATTAGCTCTGCTGATTTTACTGTGAATCTCACAATCTCTGGAGTCTTAAATCAAGCCACATCCACTGGAATCAAATTAGCTTTTGCTTCTTAAAGTCAGTTTCTGTCCCTCACTTTGGCAAACCAGAGTTTGTAAACTAGTAAAATAAAAAGGGGGAGTGGGATAGTATCAGGGTTGCCTTCAAAAAAGTTATATGATGACATGCCAAGGGTGGAAGGACTTGGTGCCAGCAAGGACCCTCAGCCTGTTGCTTGGAGATGTGCTGGACACATCGCAGCAGGGGTCTACTACAGGCCACCCAACCAGGGAGATGATCAGATGAGCAGATGTGTCTCTTACAGACACATGGGTACAGGCTCATGTTCAAAAGCCCTGGTCCTCATGAGGGACTTCAGTCACCCTGATATCTGTTGGAGGGACAACACAGCTGAGCACAAGCAATCTATACGGTTTCTGGAACACATTAAAGATGTCTTCCTCCTTCAATGATAGAAGAGACAGTGAGGAGAGGTGCCATGCTGGATCTTGTTCTCACAAACAAAGAGGACAGGGTAGGGAAGTGAAACTTAAGAGCAGCCTTGGATGCAGTGACCATGAAATGGTGGAGTTCAAGAAACTTGGGGGAGAAAGGAGGGTGCACAGCAAGCTCAATACCCTGGACTTCAGGAGAGCAAACTTTGGCCTCTTCAGGGACCTGCTTGGTAGAGTACTGTAGGACAAAGGTCTGGAGGGAAGAGGGACCGAAATCAGCTGGCTGGAATTAAAGGATCACCTTTAACTTTGAATTCTTCTTACTGCCTGATGTATTGTAGCTCCATCACTGTCTCATAAGACATAGATCACAATGGTGTTACATGAATCAAAGCTATGGATAGACAATTGCATATATCCTAATACATGATACAAATACATCGGTATCAAGTTATTGTATATAGATTTTACATATATGTGAATATATAAAAGGGTTTATAAACATCTAACCTGTAACTAGCTACTTGGATAATTGAGGAGAAATAAGCTCACATTTTATTAATGTCACATCTTATCAAATGCATGATAACTATTGGAACATGGGTTAAAAGAAATCAATTTCATGCTAAGGAATACCAGCATTTTTAAATATACTTGTTTGTTTAGTTTCTGAAACAGTTTTTTAACTCAATGATTCATGAATACATTGGTCCCGTGAGGAGAGTTAAACTCAGAATTTCTCACAATCTATCATACAACAGTATTATCAAGTCTTTTAATTAAATTAAATTAACCACATGTTTCTAGCTGTGGACATTTTTCAGAACATGCTGCCAGAATACCAGAATCATCAAAAAAACATTTAGGAACATCTGGCACAGAGAGCTTTTAAAATGTGATAATTCTGTCAGACAATTGAAATTTATTTTGTTCAAAACATTTATTCTGTGAAATATACTGTACATGGGTCTCAGTGACTCAGTAATAAAGTGGAAAGATCTCATTTTCTCCATGGTTTTCTTGTCATTCTCCTCCACAACTGTATATGACCCTGTTTTAAGTACTTTACTAGCATTTAATAGAAATAGACCATCTCACAACAATTCCCTTAATAAGGACATTTTTTTTTTTTAACCAGATGGACCTTTCCAACAGGCCGGAACCACATTTTACAAGGACTATTAATCAATTGAGTCTGTTGTGATTAGATAATTAATACAAGGAAAAGTACTTCACAAAAAGGGTGGATTTTAAATTTTTAATGATATATCATGAATAAGCTAGCAGAATTTAATGAGGAGCTCGGCTTCTTACTGTCCATATTTCCTGATAAAAAAATTAACAGTCCAAAGGTTTTCAGTGGCTGTTAGGAACATCTAAATGTACGATTTCTTGGTCTTAATATGAAGCTTAATAGAACATTTTCATGGGGTGTCAAACATGGAAATGCATTCGTTCTCTCAGCAGATATGGCCTTATATTTAGAAAAATAAATCTATTGGTACATTTTTCATAAATCCTCTCTCTCATAGCCATCTGGAACTCATTTGCTCCATCCATAGTTTGAGTTAGCAACACTGGTGCAGACTTGGAAGACGGCGTGAATTTGTCTTCTGTCAGATTTTCCACTAAGCAACTCCTCTGACAGCAGTTTGGATTTGATGGACTAATTGCCCAAGGTACAGCTGTGACTGAAACACCTGCCTAAAGTCAAGGACCAATGGAAAGGCCTCTGAGATCTCTTAGTTCTCAAAGAATTATGACTTTTGCACTTTTGTGTATTAAGGTGTACACTTACTATGGTTTTGCTCTGTCTGAACAATTTACCTGTTTAGGCATTGTAAGATTTCTTTTACATATGAATATAATTTTTAGAAAGTATAAAAAAGATAAGATAATCTACCTACAATTATGCTTCTCAATGTACAAACTTATGACAAAAAATAGTGTCATTTACACTGGTCCACAGTCTGATATGGTCACTATTTCAGAATGGACCAGATGAGGCAACTACTTTGTAAACCTAGCGTAATATCATTTGGGTTTTTTAGTTCAGTTTTTGGTTTTGTTGTGTTTTTAACCAGTTACATTTCTAATCCATATCTTGTTTATTTAGCAGAAAAAAACACATGACCTGATACAAGCTGAAAGCTCATTGTAGACAGTGAAGCGAAAGGATTAGATTTTTTTTTTCTGATGTCTTACATGATGTACAGACTAGACTGTAGGAACATTTCAGTGTCAGGTTTGCTCAGGAAGCAAAGCATGCCCTTTTTTAATGCATCCTTCTAAATTACAGTGTTGTCTCTATGCTTGTATAGATTATTCTTGAATGTTACAGCTCAGCTTCCAGTTATTGAGTTGTGTGAATTAATAAGTAAGAAGGCACAGGAGACATGTACTCAGATGGATGCAAAGACATATATCCTTTGTAAGGTCTTTATCTCATTTCAGGAAAAAAAATCTGATTTTGTTCTCTGTGGTACATTGGAGCATGCAGAGTATTAATTAAAGTACACAGCTTTGTTGATATGATAGTATGGCAATAATATTGCATTTTTATATGTAAATTATGACACAAATTGACCATGTGATCAAACTCACCGTGTCAGATTGCCCTTCCCTTCCCAGACAGCAGAAACATACTCTAATGTAATATGAGACTGTGACTGATGTCAGCATAAGATGATCAGATAGAGCCTGTGTTGCCAAATATGGGGAAAGAAAAGCAGGAAAAAAAAGGCCTTTGGAACTACCATCTACTTAGAACTTCTGAAGGAGAAGCACACATACAGGTTAGGACACATTTTCTCCCTTCTCCTCCAAACACTGTTTCTGACAGCACTTAAAGTACTTTCTGACAGTAAAGTTGCCTTTAAAATTTGTTTCCATAGACAAGTGATAGGAAATACCTTAGACCCAACAAACTTAAAAAATAATCAAACTGGTTGCAGTTTCACCCCTCCCACCAGCAACCCTGCAGTGAGTTCATGGCAGCTGCTTTCCAGTGGTCCTTCAGCAGACAAGTTATTTTTTGGAATAAGCTGGTGGGCTTCATGAACAAAAGTAGGTCCATTTCTAGTTAAGAATTTTCTGAAACCCCTCTTCTTTGTACATCATGGTCATTTTGTAGGCACTGCATAGCTGATCTGATCCTGAAGAGCAAAAAGGCCTGCTTCCCCACTAAACATGGGGAACACAGCTTACCCAGAGGGAAAATCTGTGTATCACTGGTTATTATCACACAGAGCTTTAGACCCACTAAATACATGCAGTACAAGATTATAATGTACTCTTCCCTGACACCGTTTGGAGAGTTTGGGGTGACCTGACAGATCCCTTCTGGACCTTCTGCAACCAGTGCAGCTTCCAGGGATTCACAGCTCTTTGCCTGTGAACCATGTTTATCTGCTAAGGTATGTTCCCTCCACAGTGCTCCAAACTTTGCAGTGAACATGTTACCTTTCGTCTGAGTCAGAAGCACATTCCTGTTGCAGCTTGCACTACAGAAATCTTGTCTGTGCAAATGTATTTACTCAGTTATTCGGGCATCTGTAATTGCTGCAACTGTGCCATTTTGACCTAACAATATAAGTCAACAGTCAAGTGAAGTTTCCAGATTGCAAGGACCATAAGAAACCTTACAAGGAAGGCTCTGTTCTAAAATATACTGTGTCAAAACAAATGCCAACAAAAAACTATAAAACTAAAAAGTTTATGTAAAGACTTTGGTTAACGTGCCAGAGTCAGGTAAATTTTCTATGCTAATTGCTTAGTCTTCACCCAAGACAGGTCGTTATCATAGCAGCTATTACTTTTCTCATTAACGTTATTGTGCATCTAATTCTCAAAATACCTTCTGTTCTCATTAACCTCAGGAGAAATCTGAGATTTAAGTGACCCTCCTCTAAGTATTCATAAAAACCTAGTGTAGGGCTTTTGGGGGTGGTGATGTTTTGTTGGTATATTTTCCCTAAATCCCATGTGTGTTCTTAAATAAGATTTATAGTTAAGAAAAAAGGGAAGAAAATAATTTTTGGAGAGAGAAGGAATGTCTCGGGTCACTTAGGTACAGGGAAAATCTGGAGTAGTTATTTGCAGGTTTATTTTGTTACTTAAAATTTAGAGAACTTGGACTCCTTTCAATTTCAGTGAAAACAATAAAAATAAAACCTATTTATTGAAGTGGGCTATTTGAATAATATATTTTCTTTCATTTGAGATTGTTGATCGATGGTAACCTACTCTATCAGTACCAAAAATGTCCCTATCTTTTCAAAATGAAAGCTAGGCTACATGTCTTAACAGGAATCTTGACAAATAACATACAGTTAGCTGTTGCTTAACATAGAGTAACCATGCCCTTGTCCATCACTAATCTGCCTTTGCAATGTTGCATAACTGTGCCTGGGAAAACATGAGAGCACAAGGCACGCCCAAGCAGGAAATGAAAACCCAAAGAGCAAATTAGCTTCTGCTGATCATTGCATAAGAAGAAATTTAGTAAGCTTAATGATTTGAAGTCATCAAAGGAAATCTCTGAAACTCTGTCATCTTGGTGGGGAGAAGGAGTTGGAAGAAAAACAACGTGAAAAAAAATCAAAACCCCTACAAACAACAAAACGCCTTAGAAATCTACCTAGGTATAATTCACTTAGTGGCATAAATAACACTGGGGAACACATACATACTACAGACTACTGTTTCCAAATGAGACTGACACAGAAGGAGCTTCATGCATTTCAGGAAAGGGGAACTGTGCAGGTACCTTCAACTTCCCAACCTTGGATGACTAAACTGGAAGCAACTTGTACAGATCAGCTGTCTTCTTGCTACCTTTTGCCCCAGGCCCTCTGCAGTCAGAAACTAAGGGTTAGGAAAATCCCAGACATCTCCTTCATACTGAAGCTGAGGCTCAGAATTAAGGAGATTTTAAAACAATGCGTGTATCTCACTGAGGTAATAAGAAAATACACACTTTTCATACTTCTCAAACTTCTTGATTTGAGGGTAAGAAATACAGCTAATGCAATACACAATGATCATCAACAGTTAATGATCTAACAGCTCCCAACCTTAAATGAGCCTACAAAAAGCTTGGAAGGTACCTTAATACTCTCTGGTTCAGATCTTTATAACTTGAGACAACCACAGAAAGTTATCCAGGAAAATGAAAATCCCATCTAGAAGTGAATCTGAGTCAGATACATCTGAGTAACTGCAGTCATCTATGGAGTAGGTTTTGACATATGAACTAGTGGTCTACAATCCTTAAGAGAAATAGGTATTTCTAGGTGCCATTCCATATTTCCTAGCATAGATTTATAAAATAGGCATGAGAATGCATAATTTCAGTGTCTTTTTCTCCTCATGGACTACACCACATGGCTAAGGCTACCTCCTGAAATGGAGGTGTTTATGTAAGCATCTAATATTAGGTGACAGTGAGATGCATCTCCAGAGAGCAAGGCTTAGTTTGCTGACCTTGCTGCCCATTTTCTTTTTTATGAAGTCCTTGTGCATTATTTGGGGACTGTTCACTTCAATTTTTTTTGATGGCATGTTAAAATATAAAGTGTTTCAGAAGTCCATGTCTTATTCTGGAAAAAAGCAGTGAAAGAGAAGAGCCATTGCACTCATTTTAGCTATCTTACATTATTTCAGGTGGAGATTACACTTTTATGACTACTTGGTGTTCACAGTGCAAGACATGGCTATTGCACACAGTATTGTGTAACTCTCCTGTTTGATTTTCATATGTATTAAAAAGTGAAAAATTCTAACTTTTAAAATGCATCAGTAGTTGCATTATTATGTTACCAGCGGTGTTCCCCAGGGCTCAGTGTTGGGTCCAGTCCTGTTTAATATCTTCATTGATGATCTTGATGAGGGAATAACATCCACCCTCAGCAAGTACACTGATGATACAAAGCTGGGAGGAGTGGCTGACACGCAGGAACACTGCGCTGCCATCCAGAGAGACCTGGACAGGCTGGAGAGCTGGGCAGTGAGAAACCAGATGAAGTTCAACAAAAGCAAGTGTAAAGTCTTGCACCTGGGAAGGAACAACTGTTTGTATCAGTACAGGCTGGGGGATGACCTGCTGGAGAAGAGCTCAGTGGAGAAGGACCTGGGGGTCCTGGTAGATGACAGGTTGGCCATGAGCCAGCAGTGTGCCTCGGTGGCCAAGAGAGCCAATGGGATCCTGGGATGCATCAGGAGGAGTGTAGCCAGCAGGTCAAAGGAGGTGATCCTCCCTCTCTACTCTGCCCTGGTCAGGCCCCACCTGGAGTATTGTGTCCAGTTCTGGGCTCCTTGGTATAAAAAGGACAGGGATCTCCTGGAAAGAGTCCAAAGAAGGGCTACGAAGATGATTAAGGGCCTAGAGCATCTCTCCTATGAGGAAAGGCTGAGTAAGCTGGGACTGTTCAGCCTTGAGAAGAGAAGACTAAGGGGGGACCTAATCAAAGTTTATAATTACCTGAAGCAGGGGATGCAGGGGGAATCAGCCAGCCCCTTTTCAGTGGTCTGTGGGGATAGGACAAGGGGCAATGGCTGCAAGTTGGAGCATAGGAAGTTCCGCACCAACATGCGGAAGAACTTTTTCACAGTGAGGGTGACTGAGCACTGGAATAGGCTGCCCAGGGAGGTGGTGGAGTCTCCTTCACTGGAGATATTCAAGACTCGTCTGGACGCCTATCTGAGCAATATGAGCTAGGGAGCTGCTTTGGCATGGGGGTTGGACCCGATGATCTCTCGAGGTCCCTTCCAACCCCTACAATTCTGTGATTCTGTGATTCTGTGATTATTGAAAGAAAATAGGGAAAAAACCCACAACAAACAAACCTGCATTTCTCTGTATATATGAGTCATAAAAACCCCTCAAAAAATCAATACTGTTCAGATCTCTGTGGCTGTAAAAAGAAATGTTAATCTCAGTACTGTATTGTGGGTTTTTTTCTGAAAATTTATCCAGCAACAAGGCATAACTTTTCCCCATTAAGCTCTTCAAAATCTAACATCCGGTTCCAGTAAATTTTCAGAACCAAGTAAAAACTGTGAAAGAAAGGTTTAAAAAGGAAAGTTGACATGCACTGTCTGACACTGCTATTACATTTTTGTAGCATATTTAAAAAGTTGTTAGAAATAACTCCATTATTTCGGTTTTTTTCCTTTTTTCTATCTTTGAGCTGAGTTTTTGACAGACATATTAACATTTCCTTTGTTCATATTTGAGTGCTGAATTATCTTTAATTGCCATGAACATTCTGCCTGCATGAAAGAATTAATAAAACACTACTGTCAACTTCTGCATGCATAAGTTCTGCTTACACATGAAGTATCAAAGAGTGAGAAGAGGAAAAAGTTACTGTAAGTAAATTAATATAAATGGACCCAGGAGCCTTTCAGAATATAGAATGGAATGAAAGTTAAGAAAAACATTCATTTTCCCTTGGGCTTTTCAGAATTTTCAATCTTTTTTATCACATATCTAAGGAAAAGAAACAAATTTAAGCTTTCCACTCATTGGACAAAATCATATATTATACTTTTTCTGGGACTGTTTTTCAAACTGGATCCTGAGGGGGTGGGGGGAAGGAATCATCTTAAAAATCTCCTTCTGTTGTCATGAGGAAAACATTTTAGATAACATGTCTTGATCTACCAGAAAAAACTTTTTTAGTGTTTATAAAAATAACCAATTCAAAAATTGGTTCTAAATATATGAAGATGATGAGAGGGCTGGAGCACCTCTCCTGTGAAGATAGAATTGGGCTTGTTCAACCTGGAAAAGACAAGGTTCCAGGGAGACTGCTGTGGCCTTTCAATACACAAAGGCAGTTTGGAAGAAAGCTGGAGAGAGACTTTTTACAAAGGCATGTAGTGATAGGACAAGGGGTAATGTGTTTAAAATAAAACAGAGCAGATTTAGATTAGGCATTGGGAAGAAATCCTTCCCTGTGAGGGTGGTGAGACCCTGGCACAGGCTGCCCAGAGAAGCTGTGGCTGCCCTCTCCCTGGCAGTGTCCAAGGACAGATTGGACGGGGCTTTGGGCAACCTGGGCTAGTGGAGACACGGTGTCCTTGCCTATGGCAGGGGCGTTTGGAACTGGGTGAGATTTGGTGCCTTTCAATCAAAACCATTCTAGAATATTCAAATTATAGTTGCAGGTAATTAAACAAATATTGGTTACATGTTACAGGTCTGACCATGCCACGTAAGGAAGTCCTCACATGAAAGTTCTCTGAAAGTATAAAGTGCAAAATTGATTACAGGATGGTCTGGCTGTGTTGGCGTGTCTGGATTGCCTGCCAGGAATAATGCACCACTTTCACAAGTTGCCTGACAGAACAAATTTTAGCACTCATAAGCCTGAGCTCAAACTCATTCCACACAGCAGAAGTAGCACTGCAAGCAGCCACTCTTCTGCATCTGCGTGTAGAAGGGTTCAGTAGCCACACACTGCACAGGGTAGGAAGTGAAGTGATATTTGAAATCTGTACAATACTCTATTTTTAATGTACCAGAATCAAATTAACTTTCGTAATAGCTTTCACATTATATCTATTACTTTGAGTGCCTACAGGCCATGTAATGCTGTTAGGCTTCGCTGGCATGTCATAATCTTCCTTAAGTCCAAATGCATGAACTTTGTTCTTACAGAATTTCTCAGAAGTCGTAATTTTAAGATAAAGGAAAGTATTTATCAATTTAGCTAAATTACAGCAAATAATTTCATCTGAGACATTTAAAAGTTCAGGATGAAAATTGCTCCTTAATGAAAGAGTTTGGGTTAAAAGCTTGTGCTGAATGCTTTATTTTTTTCATTTTAAAATTGTGTCAGGTGTGCCAATTCATGAATAGCAAAAAAGTCTTAACCCTTAAACAACCAGTCAGCAGCAAACTGTTTCTCTGACCAATTTTTCATCTCAACTACTAAGAAAAAAAATCTGTTCATAGATATAAGCAGAATGTACAATAGCTTTGCTTTCCTAGTTTCAGCTGAGATAGAGTTAATTTTCGTGCAAGTAGCTGGCACAGTGCTGTGCTTTGGATTTGGTATGAGAATAATATTGATAACACACTGATGTTTTTAGTTGTTGCTTGGTAGTTGTAGTGTTGATTCAAAGTCAAGGACATTTCAGTTTCTGACGCCCTGCCAGGTGCCCAAGAAGCTGGGAGAACACAGCCAGGACAGCTGACCATGAGTGCCCAAAGTGTTATTCCCTACCATGCATTGCTATGCTCTGGTTAGAATTGGGGAATGGATTGTGCTAGGAAACAAACTGAGCATCAGATTGTTTTTATTTTCTTTTTGCATGTGGTGAGCAATTGCATTTGTGCATCGCTTGTATTATTGCTGTTGTTATCATTGTTGTTGTTACCTTCCTTTGCTATCCTATTAAATTGCCTTCATCTCAGCCCATGAGGTTCCTGTCCATTTCCTCCCTAGCTCTATGCAGGGATGTTTGGGACCTTTTGTTTGGGAACTGGCTGGGCTATGGTCTACCGGTGGGAGGTGGTGAGTTCCCTACACAACACTAGGCGGTTTTCATTCTTTTGTTTTCTTCTCTCTTTTCCCACTTATTCTTCACTTGCTAAACTTTTTTTTTTTTCAGTTTTAAAAATCTTGACCCCAGAGGTTTTTTTCTTTTATTCTTCGTTTCCTCATTCTTAATTCCTCATTCCACTGGCAGCTGGCTGTGGTACTGGTGCTACAGAGGAGAGGCTGTACCCACAGCTGCCATTACTCTTTCACTTGGTGAAATTCTAGCTGGCATATATATTAGTGTGCTGGATCACAGCCTTTCAGAACATCTTTGAGGTGTCCCTGTAAATTACTCTGATATGCTTCACTGCTCCCTGATAAGCCACCAGACAGAAAGCTGACTGAGAGATGTCTCAAACATTGTGTCTCAGATGTTCCTCTGCTGTTTAGTCCCCTTTTCCAAGGCAGTTACTGCCTTTTCTCCACAGTGTAATCTTCCAGTGTGCTGGTTAGCAACTGGGAAAGTCCCTCTGACTCACTGCTTTCCTGGGCAGCAGATAGGTGACCTCAAGGAGTATGCTCATATGACTGTTCAAAATAGACTAGCATTCTTGCTAGTACAGCTTTGGTGCCTGCTACCTAGCATGCCCCAAAGCAACCCCAGACAGACTTAGGAGACATCTTAGCAGAGACAAGAGAACTTTTCCCAGCAGGTGAAAGCCATGTTGTTTGGACCAGGGGATGGTATCATCATACAGATATATATATATACATACACATACATATATCTATCTATATACACATATATGTACATATATATACACACCCACACATATATGCATACACTTGTGTACTCTGCTACTTGCCCTCTGAGCCCAACACAGGCTCTAGCCTGTCTAATTCAATAACCCTGACTCAGAGCTTAAGTTCTTTCTACCTCACAAAAATTAATGTGCTTTTAGATTCATTCACCGTCAAGCCAATGTAAGTTCCAGTCTTTGGACTGTTTTTAAGGAGAAAAGGCAAAAATTTACATAACAAACACAAGATAAATTGGTTTTGTTTTAGTCCATTTTGTTTCTCTTCTAACACAGAAGCCTTTCTCCCTTTTCCTGTTATAGATGAAGAAGGGCTAAAAATATTAACTCTTGAATGATCATAGAATCATAGAATCATTAAGGTTGGAAGAGTCATCCAAGATCATTTAGTCCAACCATCCCCCTACAACCTATATTACTTACTAAACCACTAGACAGGTTACCTGGTCATAGAAGGAGATGAGGTTGGTCAGGCTGGACTTGCCTTTCATGAACCCATGCTGGCTGGGCTAGTTTTCCTGGTTGTCAGGTATGTGCTCTGTGATTGCCCTCTGGATGACATAACCCATAAACTTCCCTGGCACCCAGCTCAGGCTAACAGCCTGTAGTTCCCCAGATCTCCCTTATGACCCTTCTTACTTTTACCTTTATTTAGTAGGGTTTGTTTTCCAAGCCCCAATCCCATGCCTAGATTTGCAATTTGAGAATTTTACCTAAGATTGAAAAAGGAGCAGAAGAGGGCCCTAGGCAGAAAAAGAATGGATACATCCATTCAACTCAAAATGAAACCTGGTAGTTTTACATATTTAAAATAATTAGAACATAAACTTGCAATAAATATAGTCACTTCTGAGAGAAGAATACAAGGAAATACAAAATACTACCATTGCAGCCTGGAAAATTGGGTTTTCTGTAGTTAGGTTTTGTTTGTCTGAGTGTATTTTCATGTTTCACTTTATTTTGTATTATTACTTAGATTTGCATTTCCCTGCATCCCTCATCATCACCGACTTTTCATTTATTTCCAGATCTCTTCTGAACATGTACATTGTCCCCCTTGCCAGAATCTCTCAATTTCTTTGAATCACTGTTATATTAAACACTGTAATTGATTAGTTTAGTAGTCTGAAGCATTTTGTCATGGCGTGGATGAAAAATACCAGTGAGGCCAAAAAAAAAAATCAACCCAAAAAGCAGCAAACCCTTAGCCAATAATTATTTTAGTGTAGTTACAATATTCTACACAATAGCTCAATAACTTCAAAACATTAGCAAGGATGCAATTTTTGATCCCACTTTTCAACAGTTATTAAGCTCAAAGGGAATCATCAATCAGGATTAGGAAAACGGGGTGTTTGAAACACACTGTTTTCTTCCTGAAACATGTAGTGCTGTGCACTAATTAATTTTTACTGTATTATTTGTCAGGTTATCAGTTATTTATGACAATATCTGCATTGATAATCTTCTGAAGTATAGGTCACCATTAGTTAATTATGCATTATCAAATCTAGGATTAATTTCTACATAGTGAAACAAAGTCTTCACAGCAGATGCATAGACATCTTTGAGCTTAAAGTAAATATGGATACTTGGGGCAGAATATGCGTGGTGATTTTGGAAGACATGTATACCCTGGGTAAGGACACATAATTCACAGCAAAATTCCTCCTTCCTAATTCTGTGAAGGTTTTCTATTTATGTTTTACTACATTTAGGTTCTTCTACCATCTTCCATATTGCAGCATAAGGGGTCTTGCTACTTATTTTCTTAATGTTGGTATTATCAATAAATTCCAGCAAAGCTCAGCTTGTAAATTCTTCTGGAGGTATTCCAAGCTAAAACGTGTCTTAAATTGATGGCACTACCACTGGGCTCATAACACACATACACATGAAAACACTCATGTATCCTGGGCTGCATCAAAAGAAGTGTCATCACTAGGTCAAGGGCAGGGGTTGATTCTACCCCTCTACTCCATTCTCGTGAGACCCCACCTGGGGTTCTGCATCCAGCTTTGAGGCTCACAACATAAGAAGGACATGTAGCTGTTGAAGCGAGTCCTGCAGAAGGTCAAAAAGATGATCAGAGGGCTGGAGCACCTCGCTGAGACAGTTGGGCTTGTTCAACCTGGAGAAGGTTCTGGGAGACCTTATTGCTGCCTTCCAGCACCTAAAGGGGCCTTCAGGAAAGCCAGAGAGGGACTGTTTATCAGGGACTGTAGGGATAATTGGTAATGGCTTTAAAGAGGTAATAAAAGGGTAATGGTTTTA
Source organism: Porphyrio hochstetteri (assembly GCA_020800305.1). Taxonomy (NCBI): domain Eukaryota; kingdom Metazoa; phylum Chordata; class Aves; order Gruiformes; family Rallidae; genus Porphyrio; species Porphyrio hochstetteri. Next base: position 112,291,497 of record CM036907.1, read on the forward strand.
AACTGAAAGAGGGTAGATTTAGATGAGATGTAAGTAAGAAACCCTTCCATGTGAGGGCAGTGAGACCCTGGCACAGGCTGCCCAGAGAAACTGTGTTTTCCCCTACCCTGGCAGTGTACAAGGCCAGGTTGGATGGGGCTTTGGGTACTCTGGTCTAGTGGAGGATGTTCTTGGCCATGGCAGGGGTGGGAACTGTATAAGCTTTGGTTCCTTCCAACTCAAACCAGTCTGTGATTGTATGATTATTTTATGCAACATACACACCATCAGTCATCCAAAATGACTCATTATGAATTAAAAAATACATACTATTGAACACCAATTATGTATATTTCATGCCAGAACTTTATTCTGTTCAGATTATTCTTGAGCTTTTGCAAATTTGGAAACTTAAATTTGTTTGTATTTCTCTGTTTTCTAACAAAAGATGACAGCATATTAAGTGTACCTTCCTGTAAAATCACCTAGAACCTAACATGTAGGTGAGTCAGCAGCACAGCTCTGCACCTCTGGATGATATATTCAGACCTGATGTGGTATAACACTGCTGTTTTACTGAGCATTGCACATTCAAATGAAACAGAAAAAAAAATTAACCATTTCTCTTTCACAAACTGAAACTAAAGACCAAAGAAGAAAGTAGCGATAAAACTGTGAAGAGTCAGAAAGAAGAACAAATGCTTAGTGAGAGGAAATACTTTAAATGTCAAATGAACATTTATGTTATTTTTGGCTCTGCTAACACAAACCAATCCCAGAGACAGACACCAACTCCAGTGTAGCCGGTAATACCAGTTATACAATCCTGGATTACCACTGACTCTTCACCGAGTGTATGGAGCTTACTATGACATCTTGTGTCTTTGTGTGCTGTGCTCCAACTGTTCTAGTAGCATCATTATCATTATTAGTTCTAACATTCCCTAAACATTTTCACTGCCTCATCTATTTTATGACCCTTGCCGTGAATATATTCCATTATGATTAGTAAACCAGAGGTATTTAGAGAAGTATTTATGGATTAAATTCTATTAAAATTTTAAGAAGAGGATATTTCTAACAGCGCTTGTTTATAGTATGAGAAATATCAGCCACAATAACAAAACCAAGAAAAGCAGAATGCACTAGCTCCAGCTGCCTTGTACTTATATTTTTTTATTAAAACTTTGATAATAACTCTGCTGAATTCTAATCTAAATACACATAACCAAGGCTAAATGTGTGTTCTTACATTGAATACAATGGAACTACAGTCATTTACACCATTTCAGCATTTGTTTCACATTATGTTAACATGTCTCCTTGTGTTTTTCCATCCTGACTTGGAACAGCAGGTGTTGTTCTATGAATCATGTATTATACTGAATTATATTTGTTTTCTGTTTTGAAATATTTTTCACTGAGAAGTACAATGCAAGTAAGTCTAAATGAAGCCTTAATAGACAATGAAATCATTTTAGGTAGAACAGGTTGAGTCAGAAGTATCTTCATTGAAACCAATAGCACTCATCTTCCTTGCATTGTAATCTTTCCAAAGCGGAACGTGGAAATTTCATCCTAATTTAGTACTGTTACAGAGTCACAGAATCACAGAAAAATAGGGATGGAAGGGACCTCTGGATATCATCTAGTCCAACCCACTGATAAAGCAGGATCAGCTAGAGCATGGTGCACAGTATCATGTCCAGGCAGGTTTTGTATATCTGCAGAGAAGGAGATATGAAACAAGTTCATAACAATGCAGGTCTGCCACCTTCTTTCTGTACTGCCTATTGTGGATTAACCCTGGTGGGCAACTAAGCACTGCACAGCCACTTGCTTGCTTCCCCAGCTGCCAGTGGGATAAGGAATGAAGAATGAGGAAAGGAAGAATAAAAGCGAGAAAACTTGTGGGTCAAGATTAAAAAAAAAAAAAAAGTGAAGAATAAGTGGGAAAAGAGAGAACAGCAAAAAAACCCCAAGTGTTGCGTAGGCAAGTAGGCAAATCACCACCTCCCACTGGTAGACCAATGCCCAGACAGTTCCTAAACAAAAGGTGGCCAGCCTCCCTAAACCACCCTTTTTTCCCTTTTATTACTGAGCATGATGTTATGGTAATGTTGGTTAAGGTCACCTGCCTGGTTGTGCCCCCTCTCAACCTACTGCACATCTCCCCATCTATTCTCTGGGGCAGGGCAGAGTGAGAATCAGAGAAGACCTTCATGATGTGAAAACATTCTTCAGTAAAAGACAGATTATTGTGTTTCAGTACTGCTTTGACAACAAATCTAAACCATAGCACCATATGAGCTCCCAAGATTAAAACCATCTCTATCCTAGCTAGACCCAGCTCAGCTGCCTTATTATACACTGGGATAATTCTTCTGATTTCATTGAATTTAAACTGGAATCATGATAACTGGTGATTAAAATAGGAATCTAGTTTACACACTTCAGTGCTTACCTCTGTGTTGTTTGAAACTGTTATTTTAAAATAATTATCATTTATTGTCTTTTCTCAGTTTAAACTACTATTAGCCAGTTTCTAATCAAACTGTGGAAGAATTAGCACTTTTATGAGTGTTTCAAATCATCCTGTCACTTTTCTGGAAAAATATCATCTTTTTTCGTGTCAGTGGGGTTTTTTTTGGGTTTTTGTGTGTGTGTGTGGTTTCAGTTGGAAGGGACCCCAAAGACCATCTAGTTCTCCCTGCCATGGGCAGGGACACCCTCCACTAGACCAGGTTGTCCAAAGCCCCATCCAACCCAGCCCTGAACACTGCCAGGGAGGGGGCAGCCACAGCTTCTCTGGGCAACCTGTGCAGTGTCTCACCGCCTTCACAGGGAAGAATTTCTTCCTTCCTGACTTGCTCCAACAGCTCCATGTCTTTCTTGTACTGGGTACATCAGAGCTGGATGCAGTATTCCAGGTGGGATCCAGTAGAATGTGCTCCATGATCTTGCCAGGCACAGAGGTGAGACTGACAAGCCTGTTTCTCTTTTTTTATCTTTAAAAATAGGGGTCATGTTTCGCCTCTTCTTGTCAGTGGTGGTGTAGTTTAGCCCCTGTCAACAATTAAGCACCATGAAGCCTCTCCCTCCTCTGCTGGCTGGATGGGGGAGAGAATCAGAAGAGTGAGAGAACTCATGGGTTGAGATAAAAACCATTTAATAGGACACACACAAAAAGATAATAATAATATATACTAATACATACACAAAACAAGTGATGAAGAGCACAACTTCTCTCTATCCAAAGTTGATGCTGGATGAGTCCCCCCTCCAGCTGCCATGCAAGACACCCCAGACTGTCCAGACTCAGCTCACACCCACAAGCAAAGCAAACCAAGGAATTCATTCCCCTCTTCCCATCAGCAGGCAGGTATTTGTCCATCACCTCAAAGTCGATGCTGGGCAAGATCCCCAGTTGCCACGCCAGGCCCTCAGCTGCCACACCAGCTCCTTCAGTTGCTGCTCAGCCCCTCAAATTGGCCAGTTTGGGTCACCTGTCCTGGCTGTTCCCCTCCAATCTTCTTCGATGCCCCAGCCTTCTCCTTAGCAGGGTAGTAATAGAAAGTGAAAAGTCCTTGACTGCTTGGCAACCACTAAAAACATCAATGTGGTGTTATCAACGAAGCACTACTCCAGCTGCTAGAAAGAATATTAACTCTATCCCTGCCAAAACCAGGATAAGTGGGAACTTCACTGGACTACCAAGATTTCTCAAACATGATGTGTAATGGCTCAGCCACTTCATCCGCCAGTTCCCTCAGGACCCATGGATGCATCTCATCAGGTTCCATGGACTTGCGCACTTCCAGGTTCCTTAGATGGTCTTGAACCTGATCTTCTCCTACAGTGGGTAGTTCTTCATGTTCCCAGTCCCTGCCTTTCCTTTCTGTGACTTTGGCAGTGTGACTAGAGCCCGTGGTGGTGAAGAATGAGTCAAAAAATTTGCTGAGTACCTCAGCTTTCTCCATATCCTGGTTATGTCCCCCATTTCCTTCCAGAGATGGCCCACATTTCCTTATATCACTGATGGACCTATAAAAGAATTTCTTTGTTGTCCCTGATGTTCCTGTCCAGATTTAATTCTGTCAGGGCTTTAGTTTTCATAAAATAAAAATATTGCATATTTTAATACCTGTATGCTTTAACATTTCTAAAGAACACACAGCAACTCTTGTGGCTTTAGATGAATGCACATGTTCACTAGAAGTATAATTTAAGTTAGTTATCACTATATTTTTGGAACATTAACACACTTTAGGGTTCTGAAGCACAAGTGACTGATCTTCTCTGGACAGCAATCTGGGCACATGGGCCCACCCCAGCTAACTTCACAGACCTTAGGACATGAGGCATGCTGAGAAGAGAGGGACAATGCTGATAGCATAGCCCCTTTTCATTTTACTATGTACACAAACAGGAGAGAGATCTGAACTGAATTTGGTAACCTGAAAAATGGACCCAGAACCTTAAAGGGGCTGTTATTGTTGGTAAGGGCAGAATGCTTTGAGGATGTGGCAGGTCTACTTACAGATCCTAATTGGGTTGTGTGGAAAGGGGTTATTCAGAGAGTCTCACGGTACTTCCAGCTTCAGGGCTGACCCACACAGTAGCAGCTGTATTGCCTTTACACCTACAGCTGCAGCACATCTGTGTCTCTGGAAGGCCAGTAGGAGAAGTCTTGCAGCACAGTTGCAAATTAGACTTAGATTTCAAATTGCTTACAGATTTTAGGAAACATTAACAATGATCATTGTTTCTAACAGATGAAAAGAGATCAGCTACAAAGACACTACATAACCTTACATAGAAATACACTGCCTTTTTCCAGCTGATGGTTGGGACCTAAAACACTCCTTCAGTAATATTTTTTTGCTTAAATGGATTATTGTTGCTGCTCCCCAGCTTGAATGGAAGCCTGATGTCCATCAAATGATTTTGCTAACTGTGATCAGCAATTTAGAAGCCCCATGAGCTCCCTTTTTATTGTAGTTCTGTAGAAATACTATGGCTAGACTTTCACTACTACATGCTGCTCTTTTTTCTTTGACCAATTTGTGCAGCTGTAATATTATCTACAGAATAAATAAAAATATTAATTAATCTTAATTCAAAGTGGATCAGTATTTGTAATTAGCTTCCTCTACCTAACAAACAAAAAAATCTCAGCTCCCAAACAAGCAGTCTTTCCACTATCCATTCCCAACCCCTATTCCCCCTCCTCCTGCCTCCCACTCTCAGTTGCAGGTATCATAACTGTACCACTCACACTTCAAAGCACATTCTCTAATTGGTCTGCAGTTCATCAACATGTTGGAATTGTGTTTCATTTATTCTGTGTCAAACCCCTACAGAAAGTCCAGTTACTATACTTCATTTTTCTGTTCCAGTGCAGTGTGCGTTATAATGTGCTGCATGCTGAGAATTCTCAGGTTATAAAGCGCACAACCAAAATCATTGCTTAAAAGCTTTTGGTGATTGCTCATGCCTCTCAGTCCTAATGCATCAGTGGAATCTTTGGAAGAAAATTACAATGCATGGAGATTTTAGAAAATCCACATTGTTTATTTGTTTATTCACATTATTAAATGTAGAAAATAATCTCACACATTATTATTTCTATTGAAGCCAGAAATCTCTCATACTGTGCAGAAAAAGGGAAGGCAGTGTTACAGGGATTAATAATGCATCTAATATGAATCTCTTAGTAAAATTAAAGATGAAAGAAACAACATAAAAATAACTTGAAAGCTGAGACATCAAAACACAAAAGCATGGGCATTTTGAATTCAGACTGCCATTTCACTATTACTACAGATCTTTTATGCCTAGGTGTTCTAACAAAGAACTACACAAATCGAAAGCACTTTTAAACCAAATTCTTACACCCATTTATAAAAATTAAGTAATAATAAAAAAAGCCCTAGTTCAATAACTTTATTATATAATCACACATCAGTAACTTACTGGTGCAGGAAGGTAGTAGCATAATGTACTGTTGAGGCTCCCTGACACTTCATATTACAAATCCTCATTTCATAGCTTATAATTGTGCAAAATATTTATGATTTGGGCTGAAATTTTCTATGACAGATGCCTGCCTGAGGCTGTTTCTTTGGTGGGCAACATTCAATCAAACAACTCAACCGTTTGGGGGAATAGAATTATGGGAAAATTAACATTAAAAAGTGCTAGCTACCTCATTTTTAAAGCCAAACTGCTCTTTGAAGCCCAGACATCACAATTGCAGTGAGGGTTGTTTTTACCACCTTTAAAAAATATATTGAAAGAAATTTATTAAATTCTAAATACTTGAAAAAACAATTATAAGCTCATAATCTAGGAAAAAAAAAACCAAAAACTTGCTAAAACTTGCTTTGACCTAACACAGATCTCAGTACTGCACATAGAATCACACATGCGCTAGGCCTCAGAGAAACTGGGGGTGCTGCACAACACTTGACCATGTATGTGTCATCCCAGCCAAATGAATGAGCACTCTTTATCCCTCACAGTTCCTGCACATCAGAGGTCTGCATGGGTAAGGGGGAAAGGCTGGTCCGGGACATTGTTAATCAGACACCAGACTAGAAGAAGAGGAACCAGAATAGTTCATGAATATTCTACTCGCAAAAAAAAAGGAGGTGAGATCAGTGTCAAAACTATACACTAAACTTATTCACCTAATTTGAAATACAGGTGCATATCCCACCCCCTTTATTTCTGGAATGTTGAGTATAGTAAGTTTGCTGATATTAGGTCTCTCCCACAGAACAGCACAATAGAAGGGTCATTTTTAGGGGACAGTGAGACTACTGATACTAAGGAGATGCCACATAATTACTAAGGTAAGTAGTAGTGCATCATTCAATGTGCTTGATGATCTATGTATCTATGTTGGTGAAAGAGTAATGGAGAAAAATTAAGTCAGCAACAAAATGAATGAATTCTTATGGATGGGGATGACATGGTAGCAATGAATGAAACTGCAAAGGCTCCATCAGAAAACGAACAAGCTGTTCAGGAGCCTAGACCATGTAGCCTACAAGAAATGGAGGCACCTGAAAGTATTTAGTCTGACAAAGATGAGGTTAATCCAAAAGCAGCTCACTACCTGAAGAAGGGCATTTACAAAGATAACACGGCCAAACTCTTCTTTGTAGCTGCTGAAAATTTAACAAAAAGCAGCTCCAACAAGTTGCAGCTTGGGGAATTCAAACTGGACATTATGAAAAGCTTTCTCACTATACAGATAGCACTGCACCTGATCAGTCTGCAAATGGTGAAATCTCTATCATTTCTAAGACATGATTAAAAAAACTCACCGCTGATGTAGATCCAGCTTCACTTTGAACAGGAGATGCATTATATGAACTACCAGATATCCCTTCCAACTACTACTTCTATGAGTCTATTACAGAAAAAAAACGTGCTGCTAAACCACAGTCCTTCCAAATAGTGTACTTCAGGAAACTTGAATTGCCTAGAAATAAGAATACAGCTAGGCAACCATTACTAATAATTTCCATTAATGCATATTCCATTCTTAAAAGCTTTTACATTAATTGTGTTCACAACTTCTTTTCCACACCATTTCCATAAATTAATTATACCTGGAGAAAGATTCAATTAATTCTAACTACTGGACATCACTGTTTGAAAGTAATTTTTTCCCCTGTAAAAGACCATCTATTACTTAAATCTTATCCAAACTCTCTCTGCAGAGTCTGACTTCTGTTCAGGATCTTTCAGAATATACAGATGGACTGGTCTGACAACAAGAGTTTTATTGATACACAGTTCTGCTAAAAACTGGGCAATAAGTTGTAGTGATTTTTACAAGACATGCAGATTCCAAAATTTCAAGGTCAGAAGCAAGGATGTGAGACTCAACCCGACAATGTAACGGTTTCACAGAAAAAGGTGTAGTTGGATGACAATCTAAATGTCAATCAATGGTGTCACTCTGTTGCAAAAAGGCATAGACCATAACGAAAGGTATGAACAGACAGACAGCCTGTAAACAATTCTTCTGCTCTACTCTGCTCTGTAGAAGCCTCAGCTGGGTTTCTTTTTCCAATTTTGGGCACCACAGTTTGTGAAAGACGTAAAATTGAAGAGAGATCAGTAGAATAGTAAGAGCAACTGGAACCTAGAAAACATAACTGGAGAGAAAAAAAAAAACCAAAACCCTGAACAAATTATGATTATTTAACCTAAAAAATAAAGAGAGAGAAAACTAAGAAGGTAATTTCTTCAAACATATAAGGGGCTGCAAATAGGAGAGAAGTAATACATTATTCTCTGTGACCTAAGAAATCGAAAAAGAAATAATGGGTCCAAACTGTAGCAGTTTGAGATTAGGATTAGAATATTCAAAAATAGTAAAACAATGGTAAGAATAGTGAAGTGCTGAGATAGATCTTCTGGGGGATTATGAACCCTCAAACTGTAAAGACCTTCAAAACAAGGTACATGAACTACCAGCACTCAGAGAGATATGGCGGAGGAAGGTAACAGGATAATGAACCTAGGAAAGTGTTTGTTTTCATTTTTATTATATTGAAAGCAATGACTTTATTTGACTGTTTGTTGCAGTTTTGCATAGCTGGGTTCTGGTGGAAAAGGGGAGGGTGCAAAGACGGCTTCTGCAAGAAGTCACCTGTGATGACTGCTTGGGAAGGTTGACTCTGGCCTGGCCAGAACCAGGACACTGTTACATGAAATGCACTCAGACTTGAACATTAGATAGTACAAGCATTGCACTGCTCTTTTTTTTTTTTTTTTAACAGTCAATAATTTCCTTTAAAAAATAAAACATTTTACTTCTCCTTTGGATTTGTTTGGCTTTATCTTTCTTCCAGTTATCTTGTACTGATGGGATTTTGTCCTGGAATTATGGGAATTCCCACTATTTCATTTACACAGAGCAATTAATAGTGGAGTTTGAATTGTGTGACCCAAATATTTTCATACCATAAGTATTTTTTACAAGTTTCTGTTCATGAGCAAAAGTAATAATCAAGACATAGAATATGATAAGAAGAAGCAACTTATGTTCATGAAAATTATTCAACGAAACACTATTGCCCAATCAATACAGTAGTTGTTTTTCATAAGCTACTTGTGAAAAAAAAAAAGGAAAAAAGAAAAAAAAAAGAAATGTGTTAAAGAAACAATTCACTAAGAATCATATGCCCAGTTAAAGCTGAGATGAATGTATGTGATTTACAACATTTTCAGTTTAATTTACTAGAGTTGGCTCTTTGCAGACTCTCTACTTTTTATTAGCTTCATGTATTTCTTTAATCCTCAACGAGCCACATAACAAGGCTCAATCATACTTGTTGAGAGGAGGTTATCAAAGCCCATTTCTGCTGCACAGGTGCCTCTGGGTTTGCAAGGAGTTATCTATTTCTGGTCTTGGAAAAGCATTTCATATGTCCATACCACATATGACTGTTGCCACAAGCCCAGCTCACATCCTACTGTCAGGATGGTTTATTAGAACAGCTTTTTTTCTTTGCTTTATTTTTCCTTTTGGCAAATACTCTGTGCACCAAGAAATGTATTACCCAATCATAAAAACTGTTTTTCAAGTCCAAGTTAAAATTAGCACAACCTTTCAACCTAAAAATAATCTGCATTTTTGAAGATTCTAAGGATTTTATTTTGACGTTAGTATTAAAGGAGAAAAAGACCCTCATCTTTCAAAAGAAAATTTCACTTTCCACCTACTTATGCTTCATACTTAATAATCTATCTCTTTCAAGGGAAAAAAGTGCATATTTAAAACTCATACTCCAGGTCAAAAATTTTGACTTAGTAGAAAATTACTTTTTTATAGGTTAAATTTTTCTGTAGGTTTTTTTTTACAATGTCTAGCAAAGTTCTGAATGCAGTACAACTCAGCAGCTTTTTTAAACAGATCTAAAAGAGTCACTGGCTATATTAGGGCCTTATAATTGTGAATTTCATCATATTCTGGACATGGGGCTACTATCTCAGCCTCAGGCAAATATCTCCCTACGAAATGGTCACAGAACAACAATCTGTAGAAGCTTCTCCCAGGGATCAGAGTCTTCAAAGGCCTTTTATCATTACCAGTTCTCTCATACTCTGCAAACACAACACAGGGGCTGTACAGGCTGTGCTTTCACACCCAGAATTTCATCCATATTGTGGATTATTGCCCCCCAAGGTTGATGACATTGCAATAATATAGTTCTCACAGCACTGCAAGTGAAACATCAGTGATGGAACAGGTAAGTGAAATGAAATGAGCATTCAGTTATATTGTTTAAATTCCTTTCTGTTTGACAATACCCCCTCATTCTACATTTGTTTCATTTCACTTACATGTCCTCTGCAGAGATGTATTAAGATCATTTGTTTCATTAACAGTGTTACCTTGTCTCCCCAGACCAGCGCTGACACTGCAGCTCTTTTATCTTTCATGTCCTAAATTACCATCTCACATTACCACAGATCTATGTATTTATCTAGTAAGGAACAACTGTGTTCACTACATTATTTAGCACCTAACTCTTCTAGCACAAATGTGATTCCCAGTAAAGATCTGAACAGTCCCCAAAAGAAAAAGATCTGCGAGGATTCCAGTGAGCAAACAGACAGCCCTTGTCCTTTATAACTGCTATCAGGCAACAAAGAAGGTAAAGGGTGGTGAAAGAAGCACGAACGTTACCATTTACATAGGGGAAGGTAGGCAGTACAGAGATTAAGGGGTAGAGTCAATAATGGATTTAAACATCTAAAGCAGGATTTGGAGAAAATGGAGGCATTTAGGTAGAAAACTGTAATCTGAAAAGCAAAGAAACAGCTGCTGCCTAAACTTGGAGGCACTTAAACCCAAGGCAGACTGCAGACCGGAGTTTACAAGAGGTTAGTGTTTCTCATTATAGGTATGCCTGAAGTTTCCTGAGTGCTACCAACACAGCAGCTATCAACAGTAGCCTGCTGTGAACTCATGCTCAGTCCCTGGGGGGTCCTTCCTGGGGCTCTGCGCTGTGCTCTGCAACACCAACCATCCATCCGTCCATCCATCTGCCGCAGGCCTGGGCACAACACAAAGCCGTGAGGTTTTTAAAACATGCCTGCCACAAATACTGATGCACTCGACCACAAATTTTGTAATCAGCAGTCAAATCAGAAACCCGTTATCAGGAAAGTAGGATTCAGTTATTTTTTGCTTCCCTACAAGAAAGAATGAAGCACCTATTTTTAGAGGAACATTCTCATCTCAAGGCTATTTCCATTTTTACATTAAACAGTCTTTGAACTACAGGAACAGAAATAGGAACCCGGGTTTCTCTGCCTTCAGGTGAATACTCTAATCACTTGGTTAAAAGTTTTGTTCGTGTTTCCTTGAATTATTTTCTTAACAAGGGCAAGGTTACAACACGATGACTGGAGAATAGCCAGAGAGCCTGTAGTGTTTCTAACTAGTAGATACACTTAAAGCGAGTGGCAGAGACTTAAACCACTGTGGCTATGTATGGAACTGAACCCAGACTTTTCAGACTTAAGATGAGTAACGTGCCTATATTTTAAAACAGAAAACTGCATCTCATTCTTTCACTTTAGATAATAAATGATGGCACCTGCTTAGCTCACAGTAACCTGACCAGGGTTACTAAGACACTTTGTAGCACAGCTGAAAGTAAAATAAAAAGGTCCAAATGAGCCTTATCTCAAACAAGTTTTTTTTTTTTTTCTTTTAAGTACTATTTTTTTTCTATCAGAATCACATTAATATCGATTTCATTAGGGAGAGGGGGTTGTTTGTTTTGATTTGGGTTCTTTTGCTTATTTGTTTGTTTTGTTGAGGGTTTTTTATGGGGAGGAGGAATTTAAGGTAAAGTACTGTCATACCTTGTGCAACTTATTCTGACTATATTCAAGTCATACTACATTTTTCTAAACTTCAATTTTTTTTTACTTCCATTATTATTGAAGAAACAACACAGCTAAGTAAAATGAGATGTACTCTACACTCATTTATGCATTATACATATGGTAGTTGGTTAAAATTTAGTATGCTACACCTCTAAAAAAACCTTTGTATATGATAGGTTAGTATGGACATGATCATTAAAAAAAAAAAAAAAGTAGGAGCATAAGAGGAGAACCTGTGAGTCTAATTAGATCAGCCGGACTTTTAGCTAGAAGAATGATATACATGAATAGACACCAACTTCCATTTGAGACCCAGCATTGAGTTTAGAGGCTTATGGAAAAAACATTGTTTGGAAATAATTACTGGAAATAGTATTAAATTTACAAATTTGGACTACTCAATTTTGGTTGAGCAGAGGAGAGGGTCATCTTGGGAGCTATCATGCAGCACGTGCACGATGGCCAGGGCATCAGGCCTAGACAACATGGGTTTACAAAAGGAAGATCCTGTCAAACTAACCTGATCACCTTCTATGACAAGGTGACCTGCTTAATGGACAAGGATGTGGATGTGATCTACCTGGACTTTGGTAAAGCCTTTGACACAGTTTCTCACAGCATTCTGACTGAGAAACTGGCTGCCACTGGCCTGGACAGGTGGACCCTCAGCTGGGTTAAAAACTGGCTGGATGGCCGAGCCCAGAGGGTGGTGGTGAATGGAACGAAATCCAGCTGGAGGCCAGTCACGAGTGGCGTCCCCCAGGGCTCAGTCCTGGGTCCAGTCTTGTTCAACATCTTTATCAATGATCTCGATGAAGGGATTGAATGCTCCCTCACTAAGTTTGCAGATGACACCAAACTAGGAGGAAGTGTTGATCTGCTTGAGGGTAGGGAGGCTCTTCAGAGGGATCTGAACAGACTGGACCAATGGGCTGAGTCCAATGGGATGAAGTTTAACAAGGCCAAGTGTAGAGTGCTGCACATGGGACATAACAACCCCATGCAGGGCTACAGGCTTGGGGGAGACTGACTGGAGAGCTGTCAGGCAGAGAAGGACCTGGGGGTGTTGGTTGACTGCAGACTGAATATGAGTCAGCAGTGTGCTCAGGCAGCCAAGAAGGCCAATGGCATCTTGGCTTGTATCAAAACCAGTGTGGCCAGTAGGTCTAGGGAGGTGATTGTGCCCCTGTACTCGGCATTGGTGAGGCTGCACCTCGAGTACTGTGTGCAGTTCTGGGCTCCTCACCACAAGAAGGACATGGAGGTCCTGGAGCAAGTCCAGAGAAGGGCAACCAGGCTGGTGAAGGGGCTGGAGGGCAAATCCTATGAGAAGCAGCTGAAGGAGCTGGGGCTGTTTAGCCTGGAGAAGAGCAGGCTGAGGGGAGACCTTATCATGACCTGCAATTACCTGAACCTGAAGGGAGGTTGTAGAGAGGTGGGTGATGGTCTCTTCAGCCAAGTAACAGGAGATAGGACAAGGGGAAATGGCACAAAGCTGTGCCAGGGCAGGTTCAGATTAGATGTTAGGAAAAATTTTTCACTGAAAGAGTTGTCAGGGCCTGGAACAGGCTGCCCAGGGAGGTGGTTGAGTCATCTTCCCTGGAAGTGTTTAAAAAAAGGGTAGATGAAGTACTTAGGGATATGGTTTAGTTTAGAATGTGAATGGTTGGACTCGATGATCTTAAAGGTCTTTTCCAACCTTGTTATTCTGTGATTCTGTGAAAAGTATCACCATGCAGTCTCAATGATTTTATTCAATACTTATACACTTTAGTGAACTGAATGAATTCTAATTGTATACATTTGTCATTTCTAAACGTCCAAGGCTGTATTGTTTCTTTGAATGCACACAGAAATTTCATTGGATAGAAAGGAAATTGTGTGCATGTATCTGGTGACAGCCTTTTCTGTATTATAGGCAAGATGATGCTGGTCTGGCAGTAAAATTGATATGAATTTTGAATGACTTAGGTCTCTGGGATTGGGCTCTACATTTGAAAAAGAAAAATAGAGGCTAACTCCAAAAGGTATTTATAAATAGCGAGGTATGATTCTCCAACTGAATCTAGCTCTGTAACTCAGTCAAAAAGGTTCAGCTAACATCATAAACCATGAGAGTGAAACTCAAGCAGTTTATGAATAGCAACTGTCACACAGATTGAATTTCATCTTTGCTATTCAGTCAAGGGGTATTTGTTATTGCTTATAATATTTAGAAAGCCATTTTGGAGTTGAGGTATTGAAAGCATCGCAGATAAAAATATTTTATAAAATATTAGCTAGCCTAATAGAAAGAAGCATTGGGTGTTCATTTTATTTAAACATTTAATTTTCCTGGGAGTCCTTCAGGGCAGCAGAAATATCATACATATTAAAAATGAGCAGAATTACAATAGAATGCAGTTACAGAACAGCAGCTTAATAAAGGATGCCAAAGCACATATAAAAAAGGAGAGGGCCATGCAAACAGCCCTGTTCCAACAGAATCACAGAATCACAAGGTTGGAAAAGACCTTTAAGATCATCAAGTCCAATCGTTCCCGTCCCATGCTAAACCATAATCCCTAAGTACCTCAGCTACCCTTTTTTTAAACACTTCCAGGGAAGGTGACTCAACCACCTCCCTGGGCAGCCTGTTCCAGGCCCTGACAACTCTTTCAGTGAAAAATTTTTCCTAACATCTAATCTGAACCTGCCCTGGCACAGCTTTGTGCCATTTCCCCTTGTCCTATCTCCTGTTACTTGGCTGAAGAGACCATCACCCACCTCTCTACAACCTCCCTTCAGGTTCAGGTAATTGCAGGTCATGATAAGGTCTCCCCTCAGCCTGCTCTTCTCCAGGCTAAACAGCCCCAGCTCCTTCAGCTGCTCCTCATAGGATTTGCCCTCCAGCCCCTTCACCAGCCTGGTTGCCCTTCTCTGGACTTGTTCAAGGACCTCAATATCCTTCTTATGGTGAGGAGCCCAGAACTGGACACAGTACTCAAGGTGCAGCCTCACCAATGCCGAGTACAGGGGCACAATCACTTCCCTAGACCTACTGGCCACACTATTTCTGATACAAGCCAAGATGCCATTGGCCTTCTTGGCCACCTGGGCACACTGCTGACTCATATTCAGTCTGCAGTCAACCAACACCCCATAAAATACATGCAGGAAAATTTTAGGTTGACAACAGCTTTTCAACAAAAAAAATATGTACAGTAGTTTTAGAGATAAAATAAAAAAAAAAATCATGTCTTCTACTGGAGAAATTATTCTTCCTTTTCTCTTGCAAGAGCTTGGAAAACATCTAATAATAAGATAATAATAGTTAAATAACCAATGTGCCCTTAGAGACATGTTTATTATGTATTTCTCATTAGGTCATTTAGGGACAGAGTTAACACATCATTAGTGGAGAGTCACACACTGAAAATGTAATTTTTGTGAAGAACTACTGCTTTACTCCTTATGGTCAGATATTTCTAAAAAAGGTTTCAGATTTACAAAACTGACTGGGAAAGTGCTGCCTGCAGTTGTAAAATATTAGTTGAAGTAAAGCATCAAAAAGTTGATTTGTCTTGTGCCAGCAGTCTACCTACTAAGATTGCATTAAAAGACAGTTACAAATACTTTTTTCTTTTTTTCTTCTGACAGGTTATTTTCTGAAGCTGCACTAGTTTCTTGAAATATTTTTTTTTCCTGTGCAAATGTTATGATGTCATTTTTATTTTAGATTTATTTGCAGCTAGAGCTAGAGCAGATTGTGGGACTTTTCCTACTTGGCTGCCATTATCATTCAACTTTTACAAAAGGAAAAAAAGTAACCACCTCTGTTAAGGACATGCCAAACTCCTGTCTTCAGAAGGGACCAATACGTGTGGCTGTTTCAGGTTCAGAGTACCAGTACAGAGTGCCAACACCTTTAAAAGAGATGTTTTTCATCTGGCACATATTCAACATCTTGTTACAGCAGTGCTATAAATTTAAACTCAGCCTGCAAATACATGATCACAAGATCAGCTATAAAAGAAGTTGAAGGAGTGGGTAGTTGGAGTTAAAGTTCACTACCAATTGGAATCCTCTTATTCATGATTAAATATTATGCGAAACTGCATCTGTACTGAAAAAAAAAAGCCACCAAAAAACAAATACTGAATAAAAGTTCTCTTATTATATTGAACTTACTTGGACTAATACATGATTGACTTAGCAAATTTAAGATCAAGCTTACTCTACCAAAAGCTTTCAAACACATAGACATTGGAAAACAGATTTTGTGGGTGCAGTCACTTGGTTAGGCTCACCACAAGGCTAGACTACATTTCATTTTGCTTCCTAACAGAGATAAAAAGTAAAATGAAATTTATGGAAATAGTATGAACTTTTAGACTACAGTCCTGAACCAAACAACAACCTGCATAAGTGTAAGTATTCTGCTATGAATAAGCAATTTTTCCCTATTTGACTCCAATCATGTCTACTTAGAGACTTACCGTTCTGTTTTTTCTGTCTCTATATGAAAACGGTGGCATGTCAGAGCATTTTGGGATGTTCAGAGATAATCCTGGCATGTCAAAGCATTTTGGGATGAGAAGGAGATAATCCTGGAAATATAAGGATCAAGAAATAAGATTCACTGTTAATTGATCTAACTTAATGCTCATCAATTAACAGTTCTTCAAAAGTTCATAAAACATATTGTTGTAATCCTGGGGAAGGCTTCTTTGCATTTCATAGTAGGTACGTTAAGACTGATGTCCCCCTGTCCCTCACAAGAAAAAACAAAAAACAAAACAAACCCAAAACAAACCAGAATACCTGTGGATTCAGTTTCCATTTAATGTAGAGAGCCAGACATCTAAATGAAAATCTAGTCTCTCAGCTGTTTTTCTTTCGTAGTCCAGTGAATGAACATGATGGTACTATCAGGGCCCTGAGTGCACTAGCAAGATCTACAAGCTCTTCCCCTGCTTTCTCAGAGTTTGCTGCCTGTGCTCAAGATCAGCTCTGACAAGACGAACTTTGGATCAGAATTCTGGGAGAAGAACAAAGTTAATGATGAAGAGCTTTGAGGAGGCTTGGATGGGCGTTCAGCCCCTAACACGAGAAATGCATTGAAGCTCTGGCCAATGCCTGGACAAGGCTGCCTGTGTTGGGATCGCTTTGCATGATTGCTGTGACCCTCTGTCTGGGCCTCAGCTAGTCCTAGTACCCACCCCTGCTTTTCTGGGTCACTAGGGGGCTGCACATAGGTGTGCGGGCATGACCCACTCCCCATGACCTACCCTTGCCCAGCACCTTGCCATGTTGCTCCCTGACAGCTAAAAGTGATGAGGCTTCCCCATTTGGGATCCTGTTTACGTAACACATGTTTAAAAGGAAGGAAGTTTCTCTGCATCTGTCCTCAAAATCTTTTCTACTACAGTATTGTTTTGGTTGCATCCCTAGATCAGGAAGCAGAAATGAAGTTTGGAGTCTTTACAAGTGTTACTTGACAAAAAAATACAGTTAGTCATGCTGTACTTCTTCAGAAGCTGAGTTGAGTCTAAACAGTTGGCTACACAGAGACAAGTCACAGGTCCAATGGATGGAACACTTATTCACAAAATTAAACTGGTAGCATGGCCTTCTGAGAAGTTTTGGTATGGGCCAGTTACAATTCTTCCACACAGGCTAAGGATTATAATGGGTTAGGAGTAATTCCTCATAGGCAGCATGGATGCAGCCACCCAGTTTTGGAGTTTAGAGAGTTCAGCTGAACAATTATATCATTATACCATACCTCAAGGACAAGTTTGCTGATGACACAAAACTGGGAGGGGTGGCTGACATACCAGAGGGCTGTGCTGCCATCCAGCAAGACTTAGACAGGCTGGAGAGTTGGACGGGGAGAAGTTTAATGGGTTTTAACAAGGGCAAGTGTAGGGTCTTGCATCTGGGGAAGAACAACCCCAGGTACCAGTATAGGTTGGGGACTGGACAGTTGGAGAGGACCATAGGTGAGAGGGACCTGGGGGTTCTGGTGGACAGCAGGATGACCATGAGCCAGCAATGTGCCTTCCTGGCTGAGAAGGCCAATGGCATCCTGGGGTGTATTGGAAGGGGTGTGGTTAGTAGGTCAAGATAGGGCCTTCTCCCCATCTACTCTGCCCTAGTGAGACCTCACCGGGAATATTGTGTCCAGTTCTGGGCCCCTCAGTTCAAGGACATAGAACTTGAAAGAGTCCAGCATGGGGCCACCAAGATGATGAAGGGAGTGGAACACCTTCCTTATGAGGAAAGGCTGAGCAAGCTGGCTCTCTTTATCTTGGAGAAGGGAAGACTGAGGGGTGACTTTATTAATATCTATAAATATGTAAAGGGAGAGAGTCAGGAGGACGGAGTCAGGCTCTTCTCAGTGATGGCCAGTGATGGGACAAGGGGCAATGGGTGCAAACTGGAGCACAGGAAGTTCCATGTGAATGTAAGGAGAGAATTTTTCACTGTGAGGGTGACAGAGCACTGGGACAGGCTGCCCAGAGAGGTTGTGGAGTCTCCTTCTCTGGAGACATTCAAAACGCATCTGGATGTGTTCCTGTGCGATTTAGTCTAGGTGATCCTGCTCTGGCAGGGGGGTTGGACTAGATGATCTTTTGAGGTCCCTTCCAACTCCTAATGTTCTGTGAAGGACAGAGAACAGACCCATGTCGATTTTACTTACAAGTGACCCTATGAATGTAAGAATCATGAAGCCACCAGAAACCAGGAGAGCAGAAAAGAAGCAAGAGGCAAAATCATGGCCACAAATATATTCTGATTGAGTTTTCACAGTTTATATTTAACTTTTCATATTTCACCAACACTGGATTATAATGACAGAAGACTCTCAAGCATCAAAATCTCAGGACACTCCCAGACTACTTAGCTGTGCTCTGAGGATCGAGGTATGTGGACACATACGTATGCAAGGCTCTCTGCAAAAAGTGAGCAACTGTATCATTTACATCAATTATGGTCCAGATCATAGGTTTCTCAAAGGACTAAAGTCTTATGCCTCTGAGGCTGCAGGTACACTGCCCAGAAGTACACATGGAGTATGCCACTTCAGAGAATTTCAGGTGAAGAAGATCCTTCCTGGCAGCTTTTATGCCTTGGTGCCTATGGGCAGACCAGATTGCCATCTGAAACAGAAGTGAGTTTGTGGGCATCTGAGATTTAACATCAACAGAATTGCAATGGATAGAGTTCTGCAATCTAGTGAAAGTTTGTAATACATAAGAAAGTTCCCACTCTCATCATCACTATTTTTTTAATCCCCAGTTGTTTATTGAAACACGCATTCCTACATTTGTCTGCACAAATGTCCTCTACTCATTCAAATCAACGGAGGTTTCAGCTCCACTTTTAGCAACAGGGGTCCAAGGCTCCAAAGCTCAGCTCAAGGCAAGATGATAAGAACATTTAAAAATAAATTTTAAAAAATAAGCTACTGGGTATCTATTTTGTTACACATTTTGAGAGTTTCCACTGTAATAAATTAAACATAAATTCTACAGTGACAAAATACTAGGGATGGAAAAAGGCAGAAAAGCAAAAAACCGCAATGGAAAAATGCAAGTGCACTCCTCCAGAATAGACTAGGACAGAGGCAGATACAATGATGTGCCAGGTTTCTTTCCTATGCTCAGTCTAAGGCAAAAAATGTTAGGGATAGCAAATACAGACTAGGGTTAGTAACATGGAAAATTGCCATGTCCTGGGGCAAGGAGAGATTATGACCCTGGTTAATGAGGCTGAAGCTGGTGTGAAGAGTGATACTGCACTGCCTGTGCCATGGTCTGAGGGCAGCCAAGCCTGCACTCGCTGTCTTGCTAAACAAGCCTCCATGAGCTCCCAGAAGTAAAGCATCGAAAGGAGATGATAAACATTAATCAAAATAGCTCAGACAAAACAGAAGGCTCCAGCAATACACTTCTGTGGACACTGTGCACTGCTTTTGTAACATCCTCTAGCATCAACAGAAGCGTTCAAACTGAGACATTTATTTCAAGCAGTTCGTTTACATTTCAAGCGGTTGGTTTACATAATTTCTATGATTTTTTCTGTAGTGCCCTTTAATCACAGTTTTATATAACTATGCCTATAAGGTTGGTGTTTGTTGGGTTTTTTCCCCATTTTGTTTGTTTGTTAGGGTTTTTTAAGGCAACTTCTTCACACTTCATAATTTAAATTTGGGAATGAGGAGAAACCGAGGGAGAAAATCCTTCCTGAGCGATGGAGGTAGAGCATGAAGCACCGATGGGACAGACTGTGCATGCAGCCAAGAGAACTGAAATGAAATGAGAAAATGGATGTTGGAGGTGTGTTAAATAGAGGTCACGGAGAGACTTGGACTATAAGCAACAGACGGAATACCCTCAATTGAGCAGACTTGGAAGACGCAAAGAAAATGGTTAAAATCAGTGGGAGATATTCCACCTAGTTAGAAGCGCAGAGGCTTCCTTAGACCCAGACTCCTTCCTCCTGCACCTGTGGTTTGCTAAAGCAGTCTGTTCTATACTATTTTGCATGGAAAAGATGAAATAATGGTTTGTTTGTTTAGGACTATCTAAAAATTACTCCACGTAGCCTTGATGATTGGCAAATGTGGGAAGTGTGAACTGTGTGAGTGCAACCTAAAAAGATGCAGACTTTAAATGGGAAAAATGTGAAGTGTTTAGAAAACAGAAACTGTTGATGAAAGATGTACCTACGGAAAACGGCCTTCAACTTGGACTAGTTTAACAATGAAGCACATTAACAGTTACAAAAAATCAAAATAGTCAAATACCGTATTACGGCCTTAACTATGAATCTATTAGAGTGTTTTCATAACTTCATTTAAAATGCTGCAGTTGGCGAAGGTCATGCCATAAAAGAAAATGTAATTTCTGACAATCACTAGAAAAGCATTTACACAGTTCCAGAGATTAATAACATCCATCTGTTATGCTTAGTCCTGTGAAACTTTTAAAGACATATATTAGAATAGAATCCTTTTCTTTATATATATTTTTTTTTCAAATTCACTTTCTAACTCTACAGACCCTGAATGCTGAATCTTTAACTGCTGTAAATCAACTTAATTCCTGTGAGTCTCAGGCTGTAGCCCCTGGGTTTATGAGACATGGGAAGTCTGTAACCATTAACAGATTAGTATAATTGCCACAGTGAAAAATAACTGATGTCAGTCTTGGAAAGTTGTATAACTAAGCACACCCTTTTTTCTCTTCCATTTATGATGTGATGCTTTTGCATATGTTTAAAAAATAATGAGAACAAAAAAATTATGTTCTAGAAAGACAGCCATATAAATATTTGAATGGAAAAAAGAAAAGGGTCTGTCAAAGTAAACATCTCTAAGAAACACAGTATTTGACCCATATGAATATAAGTATACAACTTGTACCCTGAAAAACTGAAACTCACTGTATTTATTTAAGGATGCACATCTCTCTATCATGAGAACAAAGAAATGGCATTATTGTTCTCAGCTAATTAAACCTGAAGATTGGAAAAAAGCCAGCAGTGAAAAAAATATATTAACCACAAATACTGAAAGTAGAAATACTTATGTCTGGATTACAAAACCATTTCCACTGTGAAGAAAGTAGTAAATTTGCATCCAGATAAAAATAGTACTTTAATATGATTCACATATGAACCAAAGAATGTAATTAGGTTTTTTTTCATGAAGTGCCTTAAAATATTTAAATTCTCACTTCTCAGAAGTTAGTGCACCAGAGTTGGAACTTGGAAGAACTAGGTTACAGGCCTATCACAGGCTGTCTTACAGGGAAATCGTGGTCAAATGAACTAATCATTTCCGAGATTAATTTCCATAATGTGTAAAATTGGGTGTAAAAGTGTGTATTAGTATTAACTACTACAGATGACAGACTTTAGATTTCACACATTTTAGGGAGGGATGGATTGCTCCTGTCAGGCAGTCTCGTTTTTCACTCAAGACGCATAGTGCATCTTCTGGTCACATCTGATGACAACCCACAGCCGGTGCTTCATCCAGATGTGGAAAGACAAACACAGGGAGTCATCTCATCTCAAGTCAACCACCTAAGGCTCCAACGTCCCATCTAGGCGACGCAGCAGGAGACGGGCCCCTCCTTAGAGGGGTTCATCCCTTCCTAGAACAGGCTGGGCAACAGGCGAGAGGCACAGCCCTCTGGAAATGCCCGTCTCTCCTGACCACAGGGATTCCAGAGGATCCGCTTAGGCCGCACAGGTACCCCTGAGGCGGCTGAAGTTAGGCGAGGGGCGTCCCCAGCCTCGAGGGGCGGAGCAACGCCTGGACACGTGCAGCCTGCCCGCGGGAGCCCGGCGGGTTTTGTTGTGGTGCTTTTCTCTTTGTGATGGAAATTATTTTTGTGCCTTTATTTCCCCCCCCCCCCCCCCCCCCCCCAAGCTTTTCTTTCCTTTGGGTGCAGGCATCGCTCGGCAGCGGCATACTGCGGTGGGCACGCTTTTTAATCCCCCTGCCCCCTGGGAAACCCCGCCTCTTCACACCGAGCCGTGCCGTGCCGCGGCCCCAGAGCCTGTCGAGGGGTGGCCGGGGCCGGCGCGGCCCTGCGCGGCTGCAGCGGCGGGGCCCGGCCGGGCAGTGACGCCGCGGAGCCCCGCTACCGCTACCGCCGCCGCCGGGCGCAGCGCGGCGCGGCCAATGAGCGGGGCCGGGGCGGGCTCGGGAGCGGCGCCGCCGGTACTTAGGCTCGCCGGAGGGGCCGGGCAGCCCACAGCGGAGCGGGGCGGCGCGGGCGGAGGAGCCGGGTGCGCAGTGGGGAGGACGGTGTTCACCTCCTCTGCAGCGCCCATGGGGACAGGACGACTTTAAAGGAGTTTGGGGGGGGGTTCTGGCGCTGGGCGACCACGGGTACGGAGGGGGCAAGCGGGACCCTTTGTGGGGGGGTTGCTGATCGCCTGCTCCTTGTGGGGTCCCGGCCGGGCTGCGGGGATCGGGCAGGCAGGGGTGCCAGTTCCGAGGCCGTGTGCTCCTCTAGCCGCCTTCTCCCATGAAGCGCTGCCTGGTTCGGCTGCGCGCCGGTGGAGGGAAGGGCTCGGGACCCTCCGGGCCAGCCATCCCCTCCCCGCGCCCCGGGAGCCCTCTCCCCTTGCAGAGTGGGGAGATGCGGCTCCCGGGGCAAATCCGTCCCTCCGCGCGGAGCTGGCAGGCGGCGAGAAGCCTCCTCCCGCAGCAGCCGGGCGCTCTAGGACTACGAGGCTCGGGCAGCCCCCGCGGCGCGGGGGAGACGGCGCTCTGCCCTGCCCTGCTCTCCACCTCGAGGGCAGTGGGAAGGATCGGCGCTGGGAGTTTTTCCTTTGCATGGAGGGGAGGGCACGAGTGGGGGAGGAATGGGCACTTAGAGGGGAATTGCTGAAATCTTTTGTGTGTGCCTTTATTTTTTTTTTCTTTCTTTCTTTCTTCTCTCTGTTTGCACTCCCCTTCTCTTGTTCTCTCTGTCCCTGCTCACCCCACCCTTCCTTCAGATCCGGCGATTCCTGCCCTCGCCTCGCCCTGTCATTGATGGGAAATCAACTGGATCGCATCACCCACCTGAATTACAGCGAGCTGCCGACCGGGGACCCCTCGGGGATCGAGAAAGACGAGCTGCGCGTCGGGGTGGCTTACTTCTTTTCGGATGAGGAGGAGGACCTGGACGAGCGAGGCCAGCCAGACAAGTACAGCGTGAAGGGCTCCGGCAGCCCTGGCCAGGAGACGCCCACCCACCACCTCCACCACCAGCTGGTGCTGAACGAGACCCAGTTCTCTGCTTTCCGCGGCCAGGAATGCATCTTTTCCAAGGTCAGCAGCGGCCCCCAGGCTGGGGACCTCAGCGTCTACTCGGTATCAGCCCTGCCTGCCCTCTGCAAGCCGGGGGACCTGCTGGAGCTGCTCTACCTGGGGCCGTCGGAGCACCCGCCGCCGCACTGGGCAGTGTACGTGGGCAGCGGGCAGATCATCCACCTGCACCAGGGGCAGATCCGGCAGGACAGCTTGTACGAGGCGGCCGCGGGCAACGTGGGCCGGGTGGTGAATAGCTGGTACCGCTTTCGCCCGCTGGTGTCTGAGCTGGTGGTACAAAACGCCTGCGGGCACCTGGGCTTAAAAAGCGACGAGATCTGCTGGACTAACTCGGAGAGCTTCGCCGCCTGGTGCCGCTTCGGGAAAAGGGAGTTCAAAGCCGGGGGGGAGCTGCAGGCTGCCGCCGGCACCCAGCACCAGCAGCAATACTATCTCAAGATCCACTTGGCGGAGAACAAAGTGCACACGGTGAGGTTCCACAGCCTGGAGGACCTAATACGCGAGAAGCGGAGGATCGATGCCAGTGGCAAACTGAGGGTGATCAAAGATTTGGCTATAGTGGATGGGAAGGAATAGGGAGTTAGCAGGGGTACGTGTCTATCTTCCTTCTGCCCTGCCCGGGGAGACCAGCCTGCCGCAGAGACAGGAGGCTGCACCCTCTTTCCGTGGGACGCGACTGGAAGCAGGATCCATGGCAACATTCCAAAAAACCAGCATTCTTTACACCCATAGCCAGTATTTTGTTTGGCTTTTAATAGCATTAATGCTGAAAGAGAGAGAGGAAAAGGGGGGAGGTGCAGGAAGGCTGTTCTCAGAATATGTGGACAAAGTCTCCTGTTGATCAATGTTGACCATTCTAGCAACATGCCAATAAAATTTCAAATTGAAATTTTTTTAATTTTTATTTCATGGCTTTAATCCATGATAAGTTTTAAACATCTGGGGCCATGGATGTGGAGCTAGCTAAATGAGTTTCTAGCTAGTATTTGCCTTGCAGCCAACCAAAAGCATCAGTCATACTTTGCTAGCTGGGAGGGAAAGGTGGGGGGGGTTGGGAGGGAAGGGTAAATGCCTGTTTGTTTTGTTTCTCAATACTGTTGCTTCAGCCTCTAGCTGCAACCCAAATTTTGTCCCAGACAACTCTGGCAAGATACTAACAGGGAAAACGCTTTCACATTTCTGGTTGAAATCTATAACATCTAGAATATTTGTTGTCTTTGCTTTGTGTTTGCAGCTCTTCACTAAATGTCATCATAATCCATAAGCTCTTACCACCTCTTCCCACCCTCCCTGCTTTTTTTAACCTTTTTGGAAAAAAGTTGGTGAACAGCTGTTTTCCTAAAACTAAGTGCACTGGTTAAAGGAAGTGGTGTATTTTGGGGAGGTATACTTAGTGTTGCTCCTCAGAGATCCAGCCTCTAGGATCTCATGCTTCAGCTGTGGATTTGTATCGCTGTAGTGATTCTCACTGCACCACTGCTTCAGTACCTCTTCACGCACAGGTCAACAGAATCCTGCAAGAAACAAATAGGTTTGAATTCTGCATGTTGCCTCTTTGAAAGAGCAATCTATTGCGTATCTACAGTTCCACTTAAAATAGATGTAATGTGGCCAAGTCCATCTTGTATTTCAAATTCCAAGCAAATAAAAATCCTTGTTCAGTCTAAGTTTAGAAATCCACAGCTGCATTTAAAAGATGCCTTTTAATGTGATGTGAGCAATGCCTTGTCTGTATTTCAGATCCTATTCACTCCTTAATTCTAAGTTTTGAAGTGAAAGATCAGAATTTTAAAAAATATTTTAAAAAAATCTAAACAGATTAAGCATACTGGGGCATATCTAGAGCTGTCTTTTTTTAGTTATTATTGAGCTGCATACAACTTGTATTAAGCATTTTGTCTTTGCATGTTTCAGTACTGGAAAGAAAATGCATTTGTTTTTGTCCCTTCTTCCCCATCAATGTCAGATGGCAGAATAGAAGTAATACCCCTCTTCTGTATATACAATACACTCCACCCCCTATCAATGTACTGTGTCCTGGCTCCTTTTTGTATTAAACTCTGTCATAAGCAACCTTGTTGCAATAGTAATTTCATTTCTATGAAGTGTTTGTCTCCTGTAGCTGAAACTGTGAGGGTGGAGTGTACTTCATTGCAATGAAAGTGTCATCATAGATATATTTATTTTTTTAAATAACAAAAAAACAGCCACCGAAAGGAAAACCTGGAACTGCACTCTTTCAGTAAAGGTCACTTAACTGGCTTTGTGTTTGCTGATAGCAAAGTTATGTGGTAATAGGTGGTGTTACTTTTATGTCTTTCCCCTAAAGTACCTGGTTAGTACAACATAGGGTAAAAATAAAAAAATGTGAATCGTCATTACTGTCAAGCTGCTGCTGAAATAGCCTCAAATCACAAGGTACCTTTTAACAAATGTGTACTCTTGTAGCTTTATATTGGAAATACTTGCTGTCTGATGATAGCTTTCTCCCATAATGTGAACAGAGTCCTCTACATAGTTTTTGTTTATCATAATGGTTATACTGCATTAGATCTCTCACATTGTCTGTTGGAACAGATTTCCCTGTATTGCTTGGGGGACTGCAGAAAGGCACTGGCTTTACACCCTTTACTTTTACAGAAAGTTAAAAGGTAGGATAAGGCAGGGTGAGTGAAAGTATTTTAATTGCCCATCATAAAAGATACGCATTAGAAAGCTGGGGTAGGAAGAAGCAGGAAGATTTATGTAAAGAAGGAAAACACTTTTCAAGACAGGAAGAATATTTTGGGTTTTTTTTGTTACTGCTATTTTCTTCAAATTGCTCTTAGATTAGTAATATTAGAGTGGATCCTTGCAAGAAGAGCAGTGCATGCCCTCACTAGTGAGAACTTAAAAAATGCTGGCTTTAAACTTTTCACTGTGCTTTCCAAATACCCCATCACTCTTTCTAAACAGCCATTTGAACTCTGGGGATTTTTATAACAGTTTACTAACCTGGTTCGTAAGTATGGCGATTTTACTTGGTTTACCTAGCTAGCTGTATCTTGCAGTTTGTAAAGGGACTAGCCTATGCTTCGTTATTCAAGCTCTGTCGGAAGTCTTTGGCATCGCTCCAAATTTGTACAAATAAAGGTAACAAGAAGATTAAGGTCTTAGTCCTTTGCATAAGGTCTGGAGAAAATACATTGCCAATATTCACAAATGGTATTAACGTGGATATAGTATTGCCATGACTACATTCAAGTGGCAGTCTGTTATTAACTACAGAGATACCCACACAGATCCTTTTGGTCTTTTCTTCCACTAGATTTCAGCCCTGAGTTACTAACAGCAGTCAGGCCCTGATTCATAGTCCATTGAAGTTAATGGAAGGGCTTGCACTGACTTCAGTGATCTTTGGATCAGGTTTTATTGTTTAGGAGGTGGTTAAAATTTGTGGACCTTGAGAAGAAGTGAGATTTAAGCAGGCATTTCAGAGACCTGAAGGGCCGCCTCTTCTGAGATGGGAGACAGTGGGAACAGTCAAGACTGTGACAAAAAGAAAGCAGACTAATCCTGGAACAAACAATGTTAATCTGAGGTGGAGGAAGGCAAAAGGGTGAAAAAAGACCAAGTAAAAGTGGATATAAAAAGTTGTTCAGTGCCTTGAAACAACAAGTTTTAGATCAAGAAGGCAGGGGAGCAATCAGCTGTGAGAAAGGCCATGATGTGAATGACTGACAGGTAAAAAAAGTAATTGATTATACTCATCTTTCAGGATCAGTGACCTGCCTGAGTTAACGTTTCCATTTCCAGCAGTAAAGATATTGACAAATTATATTATATTTGTGGAATCTGTTTACATCCTTCAGCCTAGCTACCTAGGGTAAATATTTATATCTTATTCATTGCTCTTGAACTACTAACTTGTAATATGACTGCAGTATTAGGATGCTTTGCACATCATTCTTTTGTGTTATGTTTCAACCTTTTTAGCTTCCTGTTAGTTATTTGGGTAGCAGTTTTACAGAATCTCTTTTGCTTGGATATCATTTTCTTTGTCTCTTCAAAATGCAGTCTCAATTGCTTTGAGGCTAACATTTTATTAAAAATTCAATTCAAGCCTTTGTGGTATGTTTTACTGTCATGACCAAAATGTTTGCTGGTTACTGGCTGTTCATGTAGGTGGAGGACTATAAGGAGGAGTAGTACCAAAATAGGTTTTGTCCAATTTGGTCTTCATCTTATGCTTGCAGGTTACTGTGTCTTCCTTTGTTAGGTTTCCTCCCCGCCCCACCCCCCGCCAAGTCATTATGGTTGTATAAAATGGAAGAAAAAACAAAACATCATAGCATATTTTTTAGGGCAATATGCTATTGATCCATATGTGGATTTCAGATTAAAAGCAGGATGTAACAAGATACAGTCTTCAAGGTGTGACAAGAAATCACCCATGGTCTGTGCTAGGGTGCGCATAGTCTTCATTATCCTGCCTCATTTCGTTTTAGTGTCTTTCACATTCAGGTAAGTGATATGCAAAAATCTGTCACAGTTCATAGACCTGTTTATGTGATGTGTTGAACATCTGTAACTCCAACCAATCTTCGCTGGAGTTGAGGGAATTCTGGAGCTTACTCAAGACGCACAGCAGCTTGTGGGATCAGGTACCTCAGCCCACCTGGTTCCCATCCCTCTCTGCAGCCACAGAGGAAGTAGTGGGCTGGGACTGCTACTACTACTTTTAAGACTTAGTTATTTTCTATGAAAGATGTCTTCTAGAGTAGCTTAAGTGTCATCTGTCCATAATTACACTTGCCTGTGACTAAAAAGTTGTTGCTGCTTATGCTCTGCAGTGTGTTTTCTGCATTATAGCACAGGAGAAAGATTAAAGTCCTGGTCCCGAAGAATTAATCCAGAAATATGTGAGGAGTTATGATTGGGTTACCATGCTGAGGACAGTTTCACTACAGAACTAGGGTCTAGAGGATAATAATATATGACTAGAGTGTGATCAAGTGCTGCTGATAGTTCATGAGTGTCAGTGTTTACATGGCAAGTCTGGAATTTATTTGCTTACTTTATTATTATGAAATATTTAACTTTGCTGTACTCTGAGTTCAAATTTGACATGTAGAACTGCCCTATGCTCATGGATCCTCTGACACAATGTTAGTTTAATCTGTCAGATTTTTTTACAGTTTTATTGTAAAGAAAATTAATGAATACTGGGATCAGATACTTTACTGAACTGCTTGTAAATCAAAAAGAGGGTAATGTAGATGTTAGGTTGGTAAAAGGCAATGAACTAAGAATCTTCTCTTACTTGTTTTATCAGTGGATTTACTCCAGATTATAGAGATATAATCTATACAGATATAAACTACTAGTGCCGTATTTATTTTTTTGAAGTGGTTGTGTCACTCTGAATTATCTCTTTTGTAAAATAGTATTATCTTGTCTAAATAATACAAATCCCCTGTGAAGGTCTATTTTTTGTATATTGATATACCACCGTGCCATTGAAATTAACAGTTACTTTAACCATATCTACCTTTGAGAAATAAACTAGAATTTATAGGATTTATAACTGAGCAGCACTTTCATGTCTTAATTTTAAATATTTTGCATCAAGCACAAACATATTCAGGTAGATATGTCTAGAGGAGTCATAGAACTTCCATTAGCAGAGGACATTCAGATTAGGATTATGCCTTGATAACAGTGACACTTCTTTCACCCCATATGTTTAATGTGGGGCTTTGAGGCATTTCTGGTGGTGATCTATGTGTGTAAAATTGCTTGCCTCTTCCAGTGTTTGCAGGATCAGGATCTTTAAAAGAAAATCTATCCCCTTCATGTGGCATTTACTTTGGGCTAAAATCAAGGAGCAGGACTAGCCAGAATCAGGACCTCACCATCAACCTCCTACAGAATTCAGTGGAAGATTTACATGTGTGATGTCTACCAGAAGGGCCTTAACTGCATATTCTTGCTTGTACAGATAGTAATCATCTATGCAAATTGGCATTTTCCTAGGTAAAGTGGGTTAATGCTTTTCAAACATCCCTTTGACTTTCTCTTGTGTGTGGCTGTG
Organism: Porphyrio hochstetteri; assembly: GCA_020800305.1. Taxonomy (NCBI): domain Eukaryota; kingdom Metazoa; phylum Chordata; class Aves; order Gruiformes; family Rallidae; genus Porphyrio; species Porphyrio hochstetteri. The sequence continues at coordinate 112,321,295 of CM036907.1, forward strand.
TGGGTACATGTGTTGGGCACAAATACAAGACTGGAGTTTAGCGTATGGGCTTGAGCCTCTGAAGTGCTATAGAGCTGGTATCTCCAGCTATTTTGACAGGAACTTGGGTTGAATTTGGAACCAATGTGGGAGAGTGTGCAGTTGCAACTTCAGGCTGTTCAGGGAAGATGTTCAGCGCTAAACTTGAAATTTTCTTTCTTTCTCTTCTCCAAGGTGCATGAGGGTGAGTAACTGTGTACCCCTCATACATAAAACCATTCACACTTTGGAGATCCATGCTACTGCCTAGGCAAAATACAGTGAGTAAAATATGCAGTGTCTCATCAGCCTTAAGTAGCAAATCATTTTCCACAGTTTAAACACTATTTGGATACAGAGTGGCATTGGCAATCTACTTCAAAAAGTTGAATTTAAGCTCATAAACTAAGCAGCATAATGCTTGTAATTAGGAGACCTCGATCTTTCTTGGCAATTTCTATACAGAAGAGGTAAGAGCTTGTTCTCAGTTTGTATAAATCAAATAGTAACCCTGATTCAAGAAAATTATCATGGGGTAGAATTTGCAAATAAATGAAACAAAGCCCAGATTTAGTTCTGACATGACATTACTGCTGCTGCAGGTAAATAAATGACAAGTATCTAACAGTGTGTGTAAATACGAAGTGCTCATTGTGGCACTTCGCAGCAGAATACTTTATGCCACAGAAAGAATATTCCTCGTATGTTTTTCAATATGAGTAAACATATCCCAATCTGGTCTTAAAACAGATCTTTTTTTTCCATATGTTCCCATTGTTTCCATATGCCCCTGCAGTCAGCTGAAAGCAATATAAAAACCGAGTCTGAGAAAAACACTAATTGTTTGTAAATATTTAAGCAGAAATTTATATGCATATTGATATATAACTAATAGAAATACTTGTATACAACATACATATGTATACTGTGTGTGTATATTTTATGCTTACACACACACACACACACACGAAGTCTTGACTATATTGTTAGCATTGGTAATAAATGGCAATCATTTCAGTATGTATATGTGCAACAGATGGATACCCAAGACTTCACTGACAGGATTTTAACACTATTCAAATATTTGTTCTTTAGAGTATGCCATGGTCTTCTGACATCAAGAGAAGTGAGTTAAATATGTGGGTTTTGACATATTGCTACTTACTGGAGGAAAAATATCAAGGAGCACTACACTTTGCAATAATGAAGTACCCTTTTAGAATAAACTGTGCTACTACTGACTTGTGTATTTATAAATAAAAAATGGTCTAGTGAAGTATCAATCCATCTTTCTCTTTGACTATTTTAATGGCTAGTGCCACAAAGGTTTGGTGGTTTTGGTTTTTTTTTATAATTTGAATGTTTTTCCCCTCTGTAATATTTTGGAAGAGTAACACTGAAATTAGCTGTGTTTGGTTGTTCAGACATGCACAGCTATTGCTGTATAGTTGTTCCTAAGTAAAGAGGCATCTGGCATTGATATTTCTTTACTTTTTTCATCTTATCTTTCTTTGAACTGATATGTTTATTTCAAAAGCTAAGTGGTGGGACTTAGAGTCAAATCAGTAGTAAGTGCTTTTCTTTCTCCACTGAACTTTCACCAAAGTTATTTGGGCGATAGTTAGGCTAACTGACTGCTTTTAGAAATCTTACCTAATAGATCTAGGATGAAAATCAGTTCTGTCATGACCTGTGAGTACTTTGTGTGGACAGGATTGCCAAGAGTTCTATTTCTGAGTCCTTGACAGATGAAATTTTATTTCAAGAACCAGAACAGCCCAGTTATTCCATGGCCTCGCTCGTGAAGGTTTTATCTCACCTGATAAAAGATTATGGATGTTTTTACCTATCCAAAGTTCTTCTTCCTCATCAAGCTACCTGTAGGTGATAACAAAGCCCTTTTCCATGAACTGGCCCAACACTAGAAACCACTGTTACAGAGATGGTGAGAACTGAATCCTTGCCCAGAGAATATTGTCATTTCCAGAGGTTGCAAAACCAAAATATAAATAATTCGCTTATCCTGCTAAAGTCCTTTAATAAATCAATTCTATTGAAAAAAGTAAATTAATTTATTACTACTGAAAGTAGATCAAGTATAATAAACCATGGACCACCATAACTTCACTGGTAATTTCAATACATGACCGAGTATCTGCAAGAGTTACTTTTAAGAATAGATTGTGCATCAAGGTGCATCAAGCAGTAACTTCATTGAACAGAAGTACTTTTAATGAATGTAAGGAACTGTTAATGTTAACCATGTAACAGTATGAAACAACTCTTTATTTCCTGATATGACTAAGCCCTATTTTAGCTTTAAATTCAAACCTTCTTATAGGTTGTCTGCCTACCTGACGGGCTTTCTAGATTAGTATTTCCAGCCTGCTGGCTTTATACCATTGATTCTCCAGTTAAGTGTGATCAAAGGTCATTAATATTGAAAAGTTCACTGTAATTGACCCATCAACTCGTTTTAATTATGGCAATATTAAGGAGTGTCAAGTGCTAGACCCCTACACAAAGGGTCAGTTAATATGCAGATTCATCCTAGAAGTGATATTGCCTGGATCTCATTAGCTCTAAATAAGGGCTGTAGAAAAATTTCCTACCTACTTCTTTCTTTCTCTTACAAATTGAAGGAATAGGGGGAAAAGTTTAGCAGAAGAAAAAGGTTCTGAAAAAAAAATCATGCTCAGCAGAAATCTAGAGCTTTTATATTTTTTCTTTGTATACAGATAAACTCAGGAACATGCAGATAAAACTTTCCGTGTTAGCAGCACAAATTATAGAAATAATACCCTTTAAATTTTGGCAAGTTAGACGCTTCCATATGTATACTGAATAAAGGGAGTAATCTTTCGCTTTTCCATTTCACAGTAACGTTTCTTAATTCATAGGAACCCTAAGTTGAGTTCACTGTCTGCTGATAATGTACCCCAAGAGCAATAGAAATGTCAAATGTTTGCATACAGCAGCTGATACCAGTACTGAAAATTTATCTTCAATTTCTTTCTCCAGAAATCCTTGATCTCATACATACCTATGAGTTCTAATGACTTTCCTGAGAATAATGTCCAAGATAACATGAATGGAAATAAAGCAGGAACATAAAAATTTCAAAGGAAGACTTTGTTTCATGTTCAGCTATGGACTGTCATATATTTCTTATTTCCTTGAAACAGGAATATGATTTGTATTGATATTTAGGGAGCAGTTCAGTTTGAAAGATCCATAGGCCTTTTTTTCAAAATTCATGTGTGCTTTACTGAAAAGAACAATGCTAAGGAAAAGAAAAATGTACTATTTTGAGTTTAATAGAGTTGTCATTTGGGCAGGAAAACTCAAATAAAATTTTTTAACCACTGCAAATCTTATATAAAATGGCTTCCAACTGACCACCTAAAAACTGTGAAACATTTAGTTTTGTTCATAATGGTCAGTGTTTCACAAATATGACTAGTCAATTGTGGTGCCTCATCTTCTCAGTACTTCACTGAAGACCTCTCAAACTGGCTATTTTTCCCAAATAATGTCAAACTTCTGCAACCTGAAAAATGAAGCCCCCAGCAGACTGTAGTTGCAAAGTGAACATTGAAGACCACTTAAGTGAGGCTTGGAAAATATTACTCACATATTTTAAAAAGCTTTCATAGCTGTAAAATAAATCTTAAGAAAACATAAATACAATGTTGAATCCTGCTAAACTTTAAATATAACCAGGATTTTTAAACATACAGGTTACCACTAGTGTATCACATGTAAAAAGGTGGTTGCTAAGCAGTTTATCTTAAAAATGAACCCACTGTATCTTGAATGCAAGATGTAGAGGTTGAAAAGGTATACCTTAAATCTGATTTAGGAGCTAATCTATACCTTCTTGGTGAGGTTTTCATTATCATTCAAATAAATGTGTCTATGTATACGATGCTTGTGGGATCTCTGTGATTACTTTCATTTGTTTTTCTGTGTGACAATGGCTCTGTGTGATCACAGCTAACTACTAAAGGGATACTGGCATCTCTATTATCTGTACATTGAGTGTGATCATTAACTGTTAGTCAGGAAGAAGGCAATAGAAAAATCAATGCAACTTCGGTCAGAGGAAAAGTAAGCCGGGGTGATAGTAGTGGGAATGATTCTTCTGCAAATGACATTTCATCCAGTGTATGAGCAGGGGAAATGCATAACTGAGCAATGCAAATGCAACAGGGAATGGAGATAAAAATCAATTCTAGGGCTTATCAAACATACAAAATAGTATGTTGGAGATGGCACACATAATGGTCCTCCCTCTAGGGCCTGTAGTATCACATGAGCTCAACAAACAGTAACCAGTGAAATGATCTTTAAGAATGTCCTTGCAATTCCCATGGTGTCAACGTCATCAGGTTATATAAATATAAAATGTGCAATATAGTTGGTCAGCCTGGCTTCTTATCTTTTTTGGTTAGCTCAGAAGCATCCCATTTCCTCTGAGATCTTGGAAAAATGCTAAGTTTTGTTACATAAAAATCCAAGTCATCCGATTTCAGTTATCAATATAGGGTTAGACTTTTTTAGTACTTAATGGGAATGGGGTGTCCAAGTTGTATCATTCTTTGAAGATGCCTGCATCCCCATTTGCTCTAGGAGATATCTAGTGTAGCAATGCTCTTAGTTTATGTACTTTAGTTAAGTGAGATAAAAAATGACTGAAAGGCTCCAGGTCCACCCCCCCCCCCCTCCAATTTTGTCATCTAAAAGTGGTATCTATAGCCAAGTTACTCATCTAAGCAGTAGAGATCCATGCTTTCAGAGGACAACTCATCCTCTCTCAGCACACATCATAAAACCATGCACTTCAAATGCCTTTCTCTCTTTCTGTTTAGTGCTATCACAACGAGGAAGAGATTACTGCTAGAATAGCTAACAAAGATGAGATGAACTGAGGAAAAATATATCCTGAAATTACATGCTTTCTTCTCTCCCAGGAAGAACTTTGCTGCTTTGTCAAACCTCAGACTAGTAAAGCTTGGTTTACTGAGTTGGGGAATGCTGTGTGAGCCCAAAACAATGACAGGCTTGGATAGATTGTAGATAATTGAGAAATCCTAATATTTAACAAATAGGCAATTGCACAGAAATTATATCCTAACTGCAAGCAATGTATTAATCAAAAAATAGGTAAAAATAATTTTGAAAAGGTCTCCTGAATCATCTGCCCAATTCTAATCACACACAAAGGAAAACCTGCTGCCGTCTAGTAAGTTTACAGAACTCAGTCAATTATTTTAAGGATTTCCCAGGAACTGACTATCAGAGCATCTGGACATCTTACAATAAATTAAAAACAAATATTAATTACACAACTATCTATTCAGATGGCTCAATGCTCTTTAGCTGCCTTTTATTTGTCTCACAAAGGACCAACATACTGACATCTTAGTTAATTGAATGCTTGATTGAACAAGTAAACCTTACACTGCACTGCAGCCTGCCAAATTTAAATTCTGGTGACCTGCCAGAGGAATAGATTTCCAGTGTGAGAATCCACCACTAATAGCTAAGAAAATGTTCATCTGATGCCCCATTTTAGGACACCTGCAACTGATTTGATCTTTTATCTTTGGAAATCGTGTGAGAGATGTTCTAATATAAAGCTGATTTCCATACCACTCAGTTTTAAATATCGTTAACAACACCTTCAAGTTTGTCTGAAAAAAACTCATTATCATATGAATATTAATAGTTTATGACAGAGCAGATCCTGTTTTAAACCCTAAACAGATATATTCTCTATTTGTTAGAAATTATCAAGCGATTGTTGACTTTAGTCTTACCTTAGTCTTAAGTAGCCTGCACGCAGGCTGAAAAAATATGAATAACTAATATAGATTACATTTTAAAAGATACCTTGTGATAGTGAGAAAAGTAAGCATTATTAAATTATTAATTCTTATACAGTAATAGATCTAGATCTTCTAGAATACCAGCTGGGGAACCATACTAGTAAAGGCTTTAACACTTATGCTCTCTATATCTATGGATGACAAGATGTTTTGTCAGCCAGAGAAATATCCACTTGTCTTCATCAAAACTCATTCAGTTGCTGATAGTGATGGTCAGCACAGCAGCAAGTCAGCAGAATGTATTTCAGGAGAACGAAGTGTAAGAAATGAATGTAACCATTTGTGATTAACATGTAAACTGAAGAAAGCTGAAGTTAAGACAGAGCTAAAGGCAACCAGAAGATCCAAATTGATGTCCTTAAGAATACAGTGCTTAATCGGTGTGTTTTGTTTATATGTTCAAGGACTTTCCCATTAAACAGATTCTTGTTTAGTTTTTTGCAAGTGGAGAAGGGTTTTTTCTCTGTAGCAGAGGATTGGACATGGTTGTTCAAGTGATTCCATTCTTATCGTCCAAAATCTATTCACTAGCTGGGGACTTGTCATTGAAAAGTGTTATAAGAAGCCTATCTTTCAGGGTTTCAAACTGCCAGTTTCTATTAGTGGCAACATTGAATTAATTTCCCCATATGTGTCCAGTACTTTGAACTAATTGTGTTCATGTCCTCAAACTTCAAAGTTAGTGTAGCTGTTGCTTTTCTTTAAAGGAAAGATAATCTTATATGTTTTGATGGTAATGCCATTTCATATTGCATCAATGCAAATCTCTTTGACAAGACCTGCGGGTAAGTGCTTGATTCAGGCAGCAGGTGGTAGACCATTTGTCCCCCTTGTCATTTTCTTAGATCAGCACATTCCGCTCACAGAAGTGGAGGGAAAGGCCACAAACTTCCAAAGACTTAGCCTCACTTTCTAAAATCACAGAAACAGCCACATCTCTGGCTTATTTCCCAGCTACCTTGCTCTTGGTCTGACAGATTCTCATAATGCTTGTACTCCTGCCTTTTCCCACACTCAGGCAGCTTTGGAAACCAGTGAAATGGAATGAAAACCATTTTCTGCTAAAACTTGATATGTGCAATTTTGACTCAGATCTGAATGGTAGCAGAAGTAGTTATGATGTAGACAGTAATTTCTTTACCCTCACCTGTCCAGTCACCCTGGCCTAATTCTGGAGTGATGGAAGATCCCCTAATGCAAAATTTGAGTCACTGTAGCAAATCACAGACAATTCAGAGGCCTTGGGGAAAAAATAAAAAAAAATATATATTGCATTTGCTGTTAAAGAATCATCCTGGAAGGCAAAAGTCCTGTATTCCTGAATCTATTCCAAGTGCTGTTCAATACATATAAGTAAGGGGAATTGAAGAAAAAAATACATTCATGTCATCTGGAGCAAGAATGCAACACTGTGGAAGCTGGAAGAGTTCAAGCCAAAGTCCTTCTGTTGTGCCCCAGCTGGCATCTGAGCACCACATGGCCACTTGCTTACCCCTCTCCCCTGGAGGGATGGGGAGAAGAATGGGAAGATAATGGCAAACCTCATGGGTTGGGATAGTTTACTGGGACAGCAAAGGGAGAGGGAAATAACAACAGTAGGGCTTACAACACAACATACACAACAGCAATAACAGAAGGCAATTTACTGACCCAACAACTGACCAGACAGATGTTCAGTTCACACTCAGACCTTCCCAGAGCCACATGGAACCTCTGCTACCAGTAAGCCCCTTTTTATTGTGAGCATGAAGTCATGTGGTATGGAACACTCCCTTAGCCAGCTCAGCTCACCTGTCCTGGCTCTTTGTGAAAATTAACTCTATCCTAGCTGAAACCAGGACTTCATCAAAGCCAACAGGCACCTTCTCTCAATTTCAAAGGGGTTTGAATGAAAAGCAAGTAGACTTATTTCCAAAACTCTTTCTAGACTCAATTTGTCCACGGCTATAGTCTGTCTGTACCTGCCATGAGACAGAATATGAAAGAAAGCACTTAAAATGAGGAAGACACTGGTGTACTAACGTTGCACAATTCTCTAATATCAAAGGTGAATTTATGTAATAAAAAATTATAGGTGCCTTTCTGCACATACTCTTTTTCAAGTCTTGATTCCTTGAATTTTAGGTCCTCCCTGACAAATCTTAAAATGACAGGAAGCACTTGTATATCTTATTTCGCTACCCATCCATACTTTTTCAAGTTTGCTGTGATGCCATAAGCTCTGATTGATCAGACTTCATAAATCACTCTATCAAATGCCATGAAATAATGACATTTCTTATCTAGAAAGACAGATTAATAAAGGATACCCAGATTAAAAAATGAGATGCAGAAATCTTAAATGCTCCCTTGGTGAATTTCACACTTGACTGAAAATTATCTAATGAAAATGGCTGCCTAAGAAATTCCAGCACTATTCTGTGGTCACTGTTTAAGCCATTCACCATGAAGCATAAAAAGCAGATCAAAGATAAAGCAGGGATGAAACGGAAATATCGTTTGCAGTAATATAATTATATATATTGATACCAAGTCTTTCTTCAAAAGCTTGACATTTATTCTTTTTTTTTTTTTCATTACTGGAAGAATTTACAAATACATTTAAATAATCCTATCTTGAAATAAAAAGTAGTAATATCTATCCATAGGAAGATGTAATAGTTAATATTTGTTTTATTAAAGTGAACTAGTTACTTCTTCATTGACTCATTATGAGTGCATTTTAGAATAAGTTTTGAAAATGCATATGAGAATTTAAATATTTCTGAAATCTCTGTTGATGAAAATGCTTTCACTTGTAAAAAGTAGACACAGTTAATTCTATTTCCTGATTTCATTTGAGGATTAGAACATTTTAATAAATAAATCTTTTTACTCCTATTTTCAGATATCACACTAAACTTCTGTTGCTCAAATAATTCTCTGAAAATAATCTTCTGAAAACATGATGATCTCTAGAGCTAGACAAATAACGGTTTTGTTTCACTGGTGAGTCTGGTCATGGTATCAAAAATTAAGCTAGGTAAGTATTCCTTTCATGTGATCTTCAGATTTGTCCCATTTACTCCATCCGACATAAACAGCAACCAATAATGCAGTTAAATGTATTTGGATTTTAGGGCATGTTAAATGTTTTAACACCGCATTGGGAAGGATTATAAACATACAGATAAGGATAAACATACAGAAAAGGATAAACATCTGCAGTAGAAGTTCTAGTTCCTGGACTTTTCATAAACAAATAGAAGTACCAAAACATGGTTTATTGAGTTGCCTATTGGAATCCAGTTTAATAGACAACAGTGAATAGCTTCCTATTCACAGCATAGCTGTCTGCCTAAGATTCTGAAGACCAGTAGGTCTAGGGAGGTGATTGTGCCCCCGTACTCGGCATTGGTGAGGCCACACCTTGAGTACTGTGTCCAGTTCTGGGCTCCTCACCATAAGAAGGACATGGAGGTCCTGGAGCGAGTCCAGAGAAGGGCAACCAGGCTGGTGAAGGGGCTGGAGGGCAAATCCTATGAGGAGCGGCTCAGGGAGCTGGGGCTGTTTAGCCTAGAGAAGAGGAGGCTGAGGGGAGACCTTATCACCGCCTACAACTATCTGAAGGGAGGTTATAGAGAGGTAGGTGATGGTCTCTTCAGCCAGGTGACAGGTGATAGGACAAGGGGGAATGGCATGAAGCTGTGCCAGGGCAGGTTTAGATTGGATGTTAGGAAAAAATTTTTTACTGAAAGGGTTGTCAGGGCCTGGAACAGGCTGCCCAGGGAGGTGGTCGAGTCACCTTCCCTGGATGTGTTCAGAAAAAGGGTAGATGAGGTACTTAGGGATCTGGTTTAGTTTAGGATGTGAAAGGTTGGACTTGATGATCTTAAAGGTCTTTTCCAACCTTGTTATTCTGTGATTCTGTGAAATAGCAGCCATACCATCTGCTCTTCGATTCAGCAGAAAACATCAGAGATGACTACATTTGGGGATTTATTATAAGTGTCCACTAGTTCTCTTCAGAGGGCTTCATAATCTGCCTGGTCATCTTTTTAGACTTCTTGAGCTCTGCAATGCTGCAGATGTCAACTCTGCAGTCGGCCTTACAATTAATGACTCAGAAGGACCTTCATCAAGACACCACTGCATTAGAGCTGAAATTTTTTCTTCCATACACCCGCATTCAAGTCATTATTATTATTAGAAATCATACTACCTCTCTACTGGGAGGAAGAGGAAGGCAGGAGTAAAAGAGGTGGGAAGTGGAGTAACCATAAGTTTTATGCTACGAGAACTTCCCGAATCTTTTGTGGTAGAAGTGGAAGAATTACAATACCAATTCCCCTGATGAGACTAAAATAGCTGAAGGAATAGATTGAAACTATATGGAGCTTTTGGGACCAAAGAACATCAGTGGAATGATCATCAGACACTGTTTCTTACCATTACCTACTCGTCATATTATAGTATCAACACGGGAGTCTCACATTTGCCTGTTAGTTTTTTCAAAGCTGCTTATTTTCTCCTTTTGCGTATGTATGATTCCTTATTGTTAAGTCCTGGTAGACTCTTGAAGTGAAAAATCAAGCAAACGCATTAACAAAAAAGGGGTTCAGCTGTAAAAATATGTAAGCTTGAATTTTGTTATGACTTCTGGGTAGATTGTCCCATACTGTCTTAACATACTTAATTCCTGGTATTAACAAAATGAGAAAAAACCCAACCAACAATAAAAAAACCCCACAAAACTTCAACATCCATGTTTGTGTTCCCAGGGTCTGGTGCTTTTTTCTGCTAAATTTCAATAGATCAGAGAGTAAACTAGTGGCCAAAAAAAGGAATTTTGAATACATTTTCTACTCAGGAGGCTCACCTGTCCTCAGCTTTCTCAGACATTGACAGCAGATGGTAATCAGGGAGCAGTGGGTGAAATGGTCATTAGAATAAAATAAGAATGGAGATAAAATCAATCCTCTGCTGCAGAAATAAAACATTGCACTCACTCATGGCGATTTTATCATTAACATCAGCTGAAAATTTGTGCATGACTGTATCAGCCACTTTACAGTATTGAGAGTTAGAGTCTTAGCTTGACCGTAGAGAATATCCAAGATTTGTTGACACCAATGGATTAGTCTCAATTTTGTGTATCCATGTAATTGTAAAGTAGATACTGTTCAGGGCAGGGAAATAAAAGTCTCAAAAATATATCTTTTCAGGTTCCCTCTGTAGGTACACAAAGCAAATCAACAAAAAAGCACTAGGCAGTTCCCTAGATTATTAATTTTTGTGGTTTGTCCTACTGTATTCCCTAAACTGGGCTTCCTCTCCCTTTGATCAATGAACTGTTAAGTCTCTAAATTGAGTTTACAATTTCAAACCTTATAGGCCAAATTTTATATTATATGCATTTAATTTGAAAAGCATTTTTGTCTTAGTAGATCAATCCAACTCACTACCGTATCTTTTTACAGTGACCAGTATCAGAGGCCATAAGAGAATATGTAGGTGTTTGTATTCTCTAATTTTTAAAAGAGCAAAACGTCTTTTCTATAATGTTCATTATAATTTATTATAATTCTGAGCAGCCTGTAGAACTTACAAAAATCTGCACACACTTTGTTTTCAATTAAGTTCTTGTCATAGCATTTTCTGTTTTGATATCCTGCTTCTATTTCTTGTGTATTCAATACTTGTTCTATGATGCAGCAAGAAGTTCCCAATCTACTTTCAATATACCACTTATGATTTTCTAGCTTTATTTTTTCACCATGCTAAAAAAGGCAAACATACTGTGATTTGATTATGAATTTTTCTAGGCCTCATTTTTGTGACCATCTTTGGACTCCTTCCACTTAAGTAATGTTTTTCTTGATACTGCTACATAACTGAGACAAGGCTCCAAATATATCTTATTAATTTGCATCATGATTTTGTATAAAGACGTTTTAAAGCTCCCTGTGTACACTATGGATTGGGGTCTTTTTAATACATTTGTCCTGGTTTCAGCTGAGATAGAGTTAAATTTCCTTTTTGGTATCTGGTATAGTGCTGTGTTTTGGATTTAGAATGAGAATAATGTTGATAACACACTGATGTTTTCAGTTGTTGATAGGTAGTTGTAATGTCTACACCATGTCAAGGATTTTCAACTGGGAGATCACAGCCAGGACAGCTGACCCCAACTGTCCACAGGGATATTCCATATTATATAACGTCATGCTCTGGTTAGAACTCAGCAAGCTAGACAAGAGGTGGGTTCACTGCTTGGAAACAGACTGGGCATAAGATTGTTTTATTTTTCTTTTGCATGTGGCGAGCAATTGCATTTGTGCATTACTTGTATTATTGTTGTTGTTATTATCACCACCACCACCACCACCATCATCATCATCATCTTTTTTCTCCTATTAAACTGTCTTTATCTCAACCGATGAGCTTCCTTTTCCCCATATTTCTCTCAATCCACTGAGCAGGCTGTGTGGTGCTTAATTACTCGCTGGAGTTAAACTGCAACAATATCATAACATCTTCATTGTTTTAAAGCAAACATGTTTACTTTTACCAAATTCTTAAGTTCTTAATATAATTATTAACATTCTTCTCTGGTTTTATTTTTCTTCTACAGATTTTAAGGAATACTATCAGGCCCTTCTTGTTATTTGACACAAATCTAGGGCCAATAGGAAAAGAACAGATGAAGTGGTTTGGAGTTGTAACTTACACAGTTGCTCTAAGCAAATTGTTTCTTTATCCTCAAAGTGCAACTGTGAGATCATGTTATAAAACATTTTACTCAACAACTTGGCATAATATAGATAAAATTTCAAATTAGTTCGTGATAAAGATTTATTTTCTCCCATAGCACTTTAGAATATTTTGAAGGTACATTCTCAAAGGAAAGCAATAAAGGAATTGCAGGTTTTCAATTATTAAACGTTTAAAGAAGTTGGTAGGCCTCAATCCAAAATGGAGGCAATAATTCAGTTTTACAGAGAATTAAAGCATAGCAAACTTTCCACATTTATTTGAAACATTTTCTGCAATCACTCAACCAAATCTGCTGCAAAGTCACCTGAAATGTTAGGTTTTCATTTGCAAAACACTGCATGCAGTATTTTACTGTCTGCTGTCACTTCCTTCCAGCTTTCCCTTTCTCCTGAGTGCATCCAAAAGTTTGGCTTACTGCTTCTTTTGATCTAGCCTGGGCTTCAACAGGCTCACACAAGTTTTTTGTTTTCTTTTTTTCAAAGTACTCACCCAGCACCTAAGAGACAAGGGAAGTCCTTTGGTGCTCTGAGGAAACAGGCTGGCTATGAGAAAAATGTAGCATACCTTTTGAGTTATTGTTAAGCAGGTTAGCTAAGAGAGGTGGAGCAAAGGTGTTACTTCAGTGCACCACTAACAGTGACAAATGATACTGGCTGTCACGATAGGGAATTCAGGATGTTGCCAAAGCATAAAAAAGCACTTGGCCAGTGCTGCCTGTGTGAGTTTACCCAAAAAATCCCACAATAATGCTGGTAACAGTGCTGTTTTGTTCTTTCCTACTTTTCCCGTCATCTTCTTTTTACTTGTCCTCTAAAGATCTTTATGATCACCTCTTCAGACATCCATACAGCATACCTTCAGCAGCCCCATCACCAGGAATGGACACAGAGGTGTAATTAAATTCATCTTCCTATGTCAGTGCTAGACATGTGACAAGACAGAGAGGGTAAGACCCCCTACTTCCTTGGTTCAGCCTCAGTGGTCAGAAGTGGCTACAACCTACAATGCCCAGATTAGAAGTATATAACCAGTTTCACGTTACACTAATGGAACACCAGAAATCCATGGTGGTTTATTGGAGTAGTTAGGCTCCAAACACAGGAAAAATTCCACATTGTACAATCCCGGTCCCAGAAAAATCCCTGAATAAATAACATATTATGATCTTTATGGACCACTCAGATAAAACTTGTCATTTAATTTAACCTTCTAAACATCCTCCCTGTCTCTCCCCCAGATTCAATTTGTGAGTTCGGCAGGGAATATTATTATTGAACAATGAGTGTTTTTCAGAAAAAAGCCAACATAGTGAGCTTGGAGAATAAGCAGCCTTTTCAGTTTTCTCTCACTAAAGCACCCTTATAAATTTACTTGAACTCTGATGAGAAAAAGACAGCTGCATTCAAGAGGAAGAAGACACAGTGAGTCACAAGGAGCATTTATTCCCTGAAAGCAAGGCAGAAGGCAGCTCTTTTACACTGTCAACAGTAGGGGTCCAAAATGTTGGTGCTGGCTAAAAAACTTCAGGGGAGAATAATCTAGTCTTGCCTTAGACATGAAAACATTAAAATTTCACAAGCAGCATCACTGTGTGATTTTAGTCTAAAAATGATTTCAAGGAGAGTGCTAGTGTCAAACAGCTGCTATGGATAGACAAGTGGCTTTCAAGTGTTTCTAAAGCCTATGCTTTGTTATTTTTCCTTCTCTTCCAGATTCTTAGGGAAATATATTCTTTGTGTCCGTTTATAGCATCTAATATGTAATTATCCCTAAACTGAGAGGCAATTGAGTCAGGCTGTCTTAAGCATACACAAAAATTATTAAATAAATAAATAAGTTCTAGTTTCCAAGGAGAAAATTGACAGCAAAAGAATGATGTGAAATTCAGTCATTAGGGAAGTAAATAGATGCGGGGCTACATTTTCTAAAGATTTGTTGTGATCAGCAGTATCCACAATTGCACACTAAGTTTTTGAAAAAATACTAATGGCAGTACTAATGGCTGGAGAACTGAAAAAACTCAGCCTACAATGTACAAAAGCTGAAAACTTATTTTTATGTTTCAATAGGAGTAAAGCTGTCACAGACAGTGGCTAAAAAGCTGTTAGGAGAGCATGTGAGCTGCTTTACACTTAGGCTGAACATCAGTAAATGGTGACATTCCTGTCTCCAGTCATTGAATCTGGTGTAGGTAAAATGTTTTTGCTTTCAGCAAAGGAATTAGTGGGGGTTTTTTTCACTGAATTTAAAGAATATCCCAGGCTATGGAAGTTTATAAAGTTCAACATTGACTCACTTCATACTTTGTTCATCCATCTGTGCTCAGGGAACCACTCATTTTGGGAGTTCTGTGGATCTGGCTTTTCCAGGCAGGTGTCATTTTTATCTGTTGCCAGTGTTTAAATGGGTAAACAGAGGTTTCTAAGTCATGAAGTAAGAATTAGACAGAAATAGTATTTGGTGCAGAATTTTAGTATTTGGCCTCTGAAGAAGTTAAATATCAGTTGCAGGACTGTGGAGGAACTGTAAAATCTAGAACTTCTATGAATCCATATGGGATCATTAAGGTAACAATGACCTTTCCCCCATCATCCCTCAGCCTGTTGGGAGAAGGCAGATCAATGAGTGAGAAGCACAAACATCTAGACCTGCAGAAAGTATTTTACATTGTCCACAACACACTGCCTTTGAGTGTGAAAAGCTCCTGAGATCCATGGCTTTCAGAGACCTGCGTTTTCATCTCATTGCCAAGAGGACTTCTGCTTCTCAAGAGAATATACATTGTTGGACATGACTCAGTTTTAACAGTCCAAGAGTTTGAAATAGCTTAAGTAGCCCAGTAGGGAATGACATCTTAGTGGTTTTCCTACCAGACTTGAATTATGTCTGCAGGATTTAAGGAGGAAACAATTACATGGAAAGTTATATGTCTGATCAATGATTCATGTTGCTGTCTGGCTGGAGACTGCTGGTTTAGTTTTAATTTTTAAAAATGTGTTTATTGTCAAAATTCTTTCCACTTCAGGTACTTTTTATTGATGCCCTGATTCTTCTTCAATGCATTTATGAAGATTTAGTATCATTACTGCACATTCAGAAAGAGTCCTCTTTTACCTAACTTACATAACAAAAAAATTAAAATTCAGTGGAAGAGAAAAGATAAATATCCAATATTTAAAATGTGTTTGGATATGGAAAGTATTTTCATAAGAACAACTTTTAGTGATAGACAAAGCCACACACACATTACCTGTTTAAATTAAATGCTTGAGAGCTATGAGACTCTTCTGCACCTACTATTTTTCTGTGTGCATCTGGTGGATGTTTTAAACCTTTATAATTTTGGAGTACTCCAACTCTGTTTTTCAATGAAATGGCATACTAATCTACAGAGAAGACTAGCTTTTAGCTCCTTTTCTTTTTTCTTCCTTAAACTGGTTGAACTTAGATGTAAACTGATTTCTTTTGTTTCTATTCAGAGGGTGATAAAACTATTAAGACTTTGGAGAGCCAGCCTGTATAATTATACATGATTAGTATTTACAGAACAATTTTTCAAAGGAATTCCATTTATTTCTGGTTTACATCTGCCACTAAAAGTGTGTAAATGACTATGTCTTGCTTCATTGTTGTCACACAGCAAGATGCCACTTAAGACAGTCTTTAGCCTCAGAAGGGCTTATGATCATGTTCTTAAAGTTGTCAGAAAAACTGCAGCATTGTAAACAGCTAAAACATTTTCATAAATCTTTTTACAAATACATGAATTCTTTTGGGTTTGCTATAATGTGTACATTACATACATGCATATTTCTTTTGAATTGAAGTACTTTTGCATCTACTAGTAAATCGCATAATATTATGGGGAGTATAAAAAAAAAAAGACCAAAAATCTATGTAGACATAATCTCTTCTTAAAGGGACTTAAACATCAAAGTAGAGGACAGCTCTGAGATTTAAGTCCCTCCACTATTTGTCAGACTGCTTTTCACCGCATTGAAATCAAACAATATACAGTTTCTTAATAGACAAAGCAAACAGCTTTCCATAACAAAACTGTGCAGGCATAGATTGTTTGACTGTATAATGTAATCATGCACATTTCTTTTTAAAATTCTTTGGTTTTGTTCTATTGATTAGAAATAAAGATATGCCTAGCAGTGAAACTTCAAACTTAAAAATTGCAAAATTCATTATTCACTTGTGTTCTGAACCAGATGGGTGTTGTGGGGTTTTTTTTTGGGGGGGTGAGGTTAGTGGTGGTGGGTGGGGGGTTGTGGTTTGTTGTTTGTTTGTTTGTTTGGGGGGGGCGGTTGGGGGGAGTTTGCTGTTGTAGTTATTTAACATAAAAAATTCTCAAACCCAGCTGGCAATCTTACTCTGAGTCCTTTTTTTCTACTGAAAAATAATCATGCATATCTATCTTTGATACTTACCATTTTCTGACAAAGGAGATGAAAATTATTGGCAACTACTCTCCACCTAGACTGTCTAGTCAGGTGTATTTTTTTGCTAATCTGAGGCTCATGGGAGGTAATGGTCTGCACCTGCACAACTAAAATTAAATCAGCTTTGCTAGTGATGTCAATGAAATTAGGAATTAAAGTGTAGCTAACTCCCTTACCACTCTTCATGCCTATGGTCAGGGGAAAAATTCAGGTACCTATGCATAGGTGCATTTCACTTTCAGGTATTGTAGGGTATCTGAGACATCAGCGCAGAGTTGGCAGACATAACACGAAAGTCATACAAAAAAATCCACTCAATTTTTGAGTGATGGCTGAAAGCCAAGTGGAAGTGTTATCTCAAACAGCACTGAACACCCATATTTCAGAACCTGGTTCTCACTGCAGGTGGAAAAGATTATCACCCAAAGGAGGGACTGGTGTCTCTAGAATTTATCCATGCCACTTGAACAGCCAAATGAAATAATGAGCTGAGCGGTTTTTCTAGTTTCTTTCCATTGGCTGCAGAGGTAGCTTAGTTGTCTATTTTCAGATAGATATTTTGGCTGGAACTCATTAAAAAAAAAAAAAGAGAGAGAGTTCATGACCTTTGGAAGAAGGGGCAAACAATTTAGGGAGACTACAAGGATGTCATGAGGTTACACAGGGAGAAAATTAGAAGAGCCAAAGCCAAAGAACTTATCTTGCTACTGCTGTAAAAGTCAACAAAAATTGTTTCTATAAACACATTAACAACAAAACGAGGGCTACCTTTATAGGAGGCAATGGGAAACATAGTGGCAAAGGATGAGGACAAGGCTGAGGTACTCAATGCCTTCTTTTCCTCAGTTTTTAGCAGTAAGACCAGTTGTGCTCTGAGCACCCAGCCCCCTCAGCTGGAAGATGGGGATGGGGGACAGAGTGGAGCCCCCATAATCCAAGGGGAAATGGTTATTGACCTGCTACACCACTTACACACATAGGTCTATGGGGCCAGATGGGATGCACACAAAGGGAGTGAGAGAGCTGGCAGAAGTGCTCACAAAGCCATTTTCTGTCATTTATCAGTAGTCCTGGCTAAACAGGGAGGTCCTAGTTGACTGGAGGTTTACAAATGTGACACACATCTGCCAGAAGGAGGATCTGGAAAATTACAGGTTTCTAGTGCCAGGAAAGGTTATGGAGCAAATAATCTTGAATGACATCATATGTTACATACAAGATATGTGCAGGATTGAGAAGATCAGGCCCAGTCAGCATGTGTTCATGAAAGGCAGGTCCTGTTTGACCAACCTGACCTCCTTCTGTGGTGTGGTGATCTGTGTATTGGATGAGGGATAGGCTGTAGATACTGTCTATCTGGGCTTTAATAAAGTCTTTGACACTGTCTCCCACAGCATTCTCATGAAGAAGCTGGCTCATGGCTTGGATCAGCATAATTTTTGCTGAGTTAAAAACTATCAGGATGGCCACACCCAAAGCATGGTGGTAAAATGGAGTTAAATCCTGTTGGTGGCTGATCACAAATTGTGTTAGTGCTCAGTACTGGGGTTAGTTCTTTTTAACATTTATCAATTATCTGCATGAGGGAATTTGAGTGCACCCTTAGTAAATTTGAAATGATACCAAGTTGTGCAGGAGTGTTTATCTGCTTGAGGGTAGGAAGGGAAGAAGGCTCTACAGAGCAATCTGGACTATCTGGATCGATGGGCTGAGGCCAACTGTACGATATTCAACAAGGCTCAGTGCTGGGTCACGAACCTGGGTCACAACAACCCAGGCAATGCTACAGGCCTGGAGAATAGTGGCTGGAAAGCTGCCCAGCAGAAAAGAATTTGGGGGTTTTAGTTGATAGTCAACTGAATATGAAATGGCAACAGCGTGCCCAAGTGGCCATGGCTGCTAACAGCATTCTGGTTTCTATCAGAAATAGTGTGGCCAGCAGGACCAAGGAATTATTTATCCCCCTGTGCTCAGAACTGGTGAAGCCACACCTCACGTACAGTGTGCGGTTTTGGGCCCCTCACTACAAGAAAGATGTTGAGATGCTGGAGTGCATCCAACGGTGATGTGCTGGTTTTGGTTCTTAATTTTCTTCATAGTAGCTTGCTACAACTACCTGAAAGGAGGTTGTAGCAAGGCATGTGTTAGTCTCTTCTCCCATCCAACAAGTGATAGGACAAGAAGAAATGGCCTCAGGTTGTGTCAGAGGAGATTTAGATTGTATATTAGGAAAATTTTCTTTGCTGAAAGGGTTGTCAAGCACTAGAACAGGCTGTGCAGGGAAGTGACTGAGCCACCATCCCTGTAGGTATTGAAAAGACATGTAGATGTGGTTCTTAGGGACATGGTTTAGTGGTGGACATTGCAGTGCTAGGTTAACAGTTGGATCTTAAAGGTCCCCTCTGAGCTCAATAAATCTATGATTCTATGACTTTATTTTACATATGTCCTGGTTTCAGCTGGGATGGAGGTTATTTTCTTTCTAGTAGCCGGTATAGTGCTGTGGTTTGGAATTAGTATGAGAATAATGTTGATGTTTTCAGTTGTTGCTAGGTAGTTGTAGAGTCTCCACCAAGTCAAGGACTTTTCAGCATCCCAAGCCCTGGCACAAGAAGCTGGAGAACACATCCAGGACAGCTGACCCCAGCTGGCCACGTGGATATGGGCAACCTGGTCCAGTAAAGTGTTTCCCTGTCCATGACAGGGGGGTTGGAACTAGATGATCTTTGAGGTCCCTTCCAATTCAAATCATTCTACAATTCTGTATTCCCTATCATGGAAGGTCATGCTGAGTATATAACTGGAGAAGCTAACCAGGAGGTGGAATTGAAGCTTGGAAATAGACTGGGCATCAGGCTGGTTGGCTTTTTTCCCTTTCGCACGTGGGGAGCATCACATGTATTTTATAGTGCTAGTGCTATTAGTACACTTACTCTTTTACTCTTACTCTTATTATTCTTTTCTTCCATTGTTATCCTATGAATCTGTCATTATCTCAACTGACTATTTTTTTATTATCCTCCTCATCCCCTTGCTGGGGGAGGGGTGATCAAGTAGCTGCATGGTGCTTAGTTACTGCCTGGGGTTAAACCATGAAAAGATAGCTGAAGTTAAATGGCGTCTCATATCCTTGGAGTAAGTCTCACAGGACATCAGAGGAAATACTTTCTGTGTGTCTGCCACTTTTATCTGAAAAGCTTATCTACCATTTACAAGGAGCTAAACTCCAAGCAAAAATGAATAAAGTATTTGAGTGTAAATATGTGAACAAAATGTTTAGTTTTAAATTATGCAAAGTAAATCAGAGCTGAGCAGTCAGAGCAACATCAACATACTAGTGAGTTATTCACAGAGAATATGAGAATTACAGCTCCCAGCTACAGAGGGTTGGATTTTTAGCTCAAGCTGTTGCATTTAATGTTCTTAGCTCTTGAAGTTCCTGGCTCAGTCCCTGTCATATTAACCAAGAGTTCAGCTGCCACACAAAAGCTCAAAAAAAAAAAGAAACAGAGAAAGTTAAACTGAGTTCATTAATGGTATAGGAGGATAAAACTCCCTGTACTAATATGCTCTATGGTAATTTTCTGCCCAAAAGGTCTGTATGAGTCTCTATGAACCCCATTTTGTGAAATAAAAAGAACTCAAGTAGGAGTTTTGAAGAATTCACATTTCCCAATCAACAAATTATAGTCCTCTTCCTTAGGATGGTATTTTTACCCTCGTTGATAGAAAACTAATCCACAGCCACCAGTAGGTATACTGACTTTAATTAAACTAGCTATAGATATTACCCCACATGTGATTTTTGTCCTTCCATTAATTTTTGCTTCTGCCAGTGAATCAGAGGGGGAATGAAATAGCAATATCTATTCCTAAAAAAAAGTCACAGTAACGGATCGCTATTTCTGTAAGGCCCTTGGGATCTATCCAAATTAAGTGTATGCTATGTTTTTGATGTTTCTCTTAAATTTTTGTTGGAGATGAATGAAAAAAAAAAGTGTACATAAAAGAATACACAAAGAAAACAGGAATGTTCCAGATTTTTGGTTTTTCCCTTGAAGCTGAAATTCAGGGATATTCACATTAGGAATCTTCCCAACAGGTCTATTTTCAGAATAATTTTGGAAGCTATTTATAATAGAGAGCAAGAACAAGAATGCAAACAGTTTTACTTGACAGAGAATAAAACCATGAGCTACTGCAGGAAAGTACAGATAAAATATGTTTCATGTAGGCACCACTGTGAGAAACAGCAAATCCTGTAAGCCTGATTCATCATGTTCTTTATCCACAATGCCTCTACTGTCAGATGGGTCAAGAGCCTGCTTCAGCAAGTATGAATTCTCTATTTCTCCTGCTTTAACCATCAAGTTATGGAGAGAAGTTTCCAAGAAGCGGATGATTGTTTTGGGTTTGTGTGGAAAGGCTTTGGTAGTGGGGAGGGGCTTGCAGGGGTGGCTTCTGCAAGAAGATGCTAGAAGCTTCCCCTAGGTGCAAGAGACTCAATACCAGCCAGGCTTAAGGAAGGACCCACCATTGGCCAAGACCAAACCAATCAGCAATGATAGTAGTGCCTATGTGATAACATTTAAGAAGAAAAAGAAACCCCCTCAAGCAACTGCTTTTTGCAGACTGAGAAGATGTAAAACCCAGTGGGAAGCCTGCACTGGAGCAAGCTCCCGGCAAGAGCTCCTGCCA
Organism: Porphyrio hochstetteri; assembly: GCA_020800305.1. Classification (NCBI taxonomy): domain Eukaryota; kingdom Metazoa; phylum Chordata; class Aves; order Gruiformes; family Rallidae; genus Porphyrio; species Porphyrio hochstetteri. The sequence continues at coordinate 112,343,106 of CM036907.1, forward strand.
CCCATGTAGAGAGAGGCTCATGCCAAAGCAGGTTTGCTGGGGGGACTTGTGACGTCATGGAAGGGACCCACCCTGGATTCATCTGGTCCTGAAGGTCTGCACCCCATGGAAACCACATTGGGGCATTTTGTGAAGAACTGAAGCCCCCATGGGAAGGACTCACTTTGGAGAAGTTCATGGAGGACTGTCTCTCGTGTGAGGGACCCCACAAGATATGGGGTTGAGTGCAGGGGCAAAGTGTGAGGAGTCCTCCCCCCTGAGAAGGAAGGAGTGGTAAACTCTGGTGAATTGACCACAACCTCCATTCCCTGTCCCCCTGTTCTGCCAGGGGGGAGGAGGGAGAGAATTCAGGAATAAAGTTGAACCTAGGAAAAAGGAAGGGGTGGGAGGAAGTGTTTTAAGATATGGTTTTATTTCTCATTATCTTATTCTGTTTTGATTGGGAAATAAATTAGGTTAATTTTATTCTGCGTTGAGTCTATTTTGCCCATGATGTTAATTGCTGAGTGATCTCTCCCTGTCCTTATCTTGACTCCTAAGCCTCTCAACACATATTTTCTTTCCTGTCCAGCTGAAAAGGGGAGTGATAGAGAAAGGAAATTAAAATGAGTGGAGACAGCATCCCCATGTCTATCCTTTGGTATAGTTACACACTGCTCCTGGAAAGCAGTACATTGTTCTCACTCTCATTTGCTTTCATTCTTTCTTCTTTTTTTTTTTCTTCTCTCCATCTCTTTTTTTTTTTTTTTTTAATATTTAGCTATATATGGTTGCTAATATTTTAAATTAATTGCTCTGTGAATGTCTTCCAATTAGTGATAAATGACACTTCACATATTTGTACTTGTTTGTTTAACAGCTGCCACTCCTAAATCTGTAGGTTGTAGGTTTTTTGAAAAATGTCATGTTCGTACTCTGAACAGTAAAAGGTTTGATTTTGTGTTAAAATTGTGTTTTTGAGGAGCATGGTAATTCTTTGTTTATGGTCATTCACTGCCAACTCCTGGCACATAGCACTCCATTTTCATTTTTAAAAGATGAAGTGACAGAAATAGCAAGACAATAAATTGCAATTATACTGCCTGAGTAAACATCAGAAATGTTGATTACAGCACAATGATAGCAGCTTCATTCTTATTTGCTGAGACGTTGGCTATCCCTACACAAAATTATGTTCTCAATTTTAAATTATTGTATAAACTTAAAATAGGATTATTTAGGGCATTTTAAAAAATTAGTTGTTGTTGGGAGAGGGGATAATAGAAGTTCTTTTTTTTGGAGTTAAAAAAAAAACAATCCTAACATTTTACAACTCAGTAGAGTTGAAATTTCCTAACCTACAGAACAATAAACTAATAATTTTAAAGATCCTTTTTGAATCAATTTTTCTCTGCTATGTACATATGAAGGTACATATATTTGATTATAAACACACTGAAAAGTTCTAGATAACTTAATTATATAACATAATTATGATTAAATATTTCATTTTTGTAGATTTATAGCACTAATAATAATGAACTATTACTTGCTGGTAGTTGGATTTGGTAATAGAAGACAAAAATTATCTTTAAAAAAAAGTTTGGGTAATGATGCAGGGATAAACAGTTGAATAAGTTTGAGGAGATACCTGGATAAATTTGAGATACAAAGTTCAATAATTAACACCTTATAGAGGAAAGGTGTGCCTCACAAACCTACTGGATTTCTGTGAAATTAAATAGCACATGAATATGGGTGGTCCATTCAGATCTGCATACACAAAACTGTTATAAACTTTTGACAATATTCCTGTCAGAAGATTCTTAGAAAAATGAATTATCATTGATAATTCATTGATAAGAAACAAGTCTCATTTATGTATTATTGACTGATTAAAATAAGAAAATAAGTTCAAGCCTAAAAAAAAAAAGATACCAGGAAGGTTACTGCAATTAGGACATGAGATTACTGTATCAATAAAAATAATTCAGTTAAGGACATGAACAGTGAGCTGACAAACTTTATTGATGATAGACAATCAAGGACATCAATGGTAATTTTGATTACAGTTACAGAAGCGAATGGGTAATAAAGTATACAAATGATTCTTTGTTGACAGATGCAAAGTAATAACCATGGGGAAAACTGTATATAAAATTATAGGTTCTAAATGAGCTATTATCACTTAGAGGACAGATTTTTTTGAGTCACTGCAGATATTTGTAATGAAATGCCTGCTTAACAGAAGTCAAAAAGGAAATACAAAGTTCAGAAATTATTAGCAAGGAAACTGAGAGCGAAACAGAAAGCTTGGTATTTTCAGCTGCATCCAGAACCCCATAAACAATCTTTATTAAATGACAGATCTGCACTAAAAGACATGAAAAAAATCATAGTGAATAATCAAACCCAATGTATAGAACTATTTCAGAGTATTAGTTGTCCAAATTAAAACTCCACTATTGCCAGGAGGTAGGGAGTATACTGGGGAAAGATCAGGCTGCCTTCGGTATTTCTTCACTATTTGGGGGTTGGACCCAATGATCTCTCGAGGTCCCTTCCAACCCCTATGATTCTATGATTCTATGATTCTTAGAATTTTTCTTCATTTTGTTTTATGGGATTATTAGCAGAGTCAATGGAGAAAGCATGAGGGGTTCATCTAAAGGCTGATCAAAACCAGAAAAGGTAACTTTCATAAGGATTCATACTTAAGAAGGAGCATATCTTTCTCCAGTGACAGTACAACCTGGGAGGACTATTGACTAACTAGGGCAAATAAATCAAGGTTTCCACAGTTGGGCAGCATGGTGAAATCTTTTTACCTTTCTTTGTATCAAACATGAATTTGCTAACAGAAGTTTTTATCATTTTAATTAAGAAAGCCTGAATTATATTCTTTCCTAGTTCAAAAATGAACAAAATATATGATCTTAAGTTTGCAGTGAAAGGATAAATCACTTCTACATTGGAAGGACCAACTCTGAATAAGCTGGGAGCTACTTTATGCGAACAACAGTAAAGCAAACTCAACAGAAGCATCTTAGCAATAAATGAATTGAAGGGTGACAGACATCAGCTCTCTGCACTCCAGAGCAAAAGGTCACCAAGAGAATATTACTTCAGTTCTCTCCTAATTAAATAAATAGCTCTAACGGGAGTTGCACTGAGTCCCAAAATAGGTATATTATTACAGTGGAGGCTATTATTTCAGTGGAGTGAGGAAAGCCAAATATATGCAGCAAGTATTTGAGGTATCATAAGCTGGCGGAAAATAAAATCTGTAGCCCAGAAATAAGGTAATCATCCTCTGGTTAATATTAATTTAAGCACTTTGCCTGAGCTCATCCAAAACAGATGTTCAGGGGACACAAACCACCAAAGGTTCATTGACTATAATAATTTATGCTAATATCTGACAAAAAAACCCTTACCCTCTTCCAATGGAAAGTTTGAATTAAAATGGCAGGCTTTTTTTCCTTTTCAGCTTTGATCAGTGTTTCACTCAAATTGTTTTTGGAGACCTACAGCCTGACTCTTGAGTGTTTTATAACACATACCATTGTGGATATAAGTGTTTGAGTAGTTGACACAATAAAAAATTATGTCTGACAGTTATTCCTGGAATGAAGGGGAAAAAACAGAATGTTGCTGTGACATTCAGTATGGCATAAGGTCATGTCACATTAATTGTACCACTCAAGCTGACACTGTGTATCATGATGAGCATGGTGTAAAGTCAGGATCATCACTGTGATGCAGTTCGCTCAAGTTGTACCTCAAAAAAAAGAAAGAGTCCAAGGAGAGTTAAAAAAGCTGCAATTAAACAAATATTTGCTTCTAAAAATTATATCTAATTTCAATTAAAAAGGAGCATGACACAGTGGCAGTGTGAAATTTTGCAGCAAAGGGCAAAACCGTAGAAATCACACAGTGACTTCTTTAATCTGTTTTGTCCTCCAGACATGCAATACTCAATTTTACTGAACAAAGAAGCTCTAGCTTCTGTAAGGCAATACAATCATACTGGGAGTCAAGCCTGGTACTAAACAGTTTTGTTGTAAGCAGCCGAATACCTAGAGACAAATGAGCTCGGACCTGTGACCCACCATGTCTTACTACACCAATTCCCCACAGCTGAAGGAGAAATCAGAAAGTGTGGAAATCAAAAAATGCACAAGTATTCAAAGAGAGTATTTCCACCTATCAGCAAGCTACTGACAGAACAACCTGAAACTTTAGTCTTCCTTCCTTGCAAACTCTTTGCCCAATACCAGGACTTATTATCCCTCTTCAGCTCTTTTCTTTTAGCTATGGAAGCTCTTCATCCTTGAGGTGACAAAATTCAGTCTTCCCTACACCGTTTTGAAAACTTGAAGCAACTTTTACGAGTTCTGGAGAAGTAGGGTCTCTCCAGAAACAGAGCACTACTCAACCAACACGTCTCTGTTATTTGTTGCTTCTTGGTGTAATTTCATTGATCTTTTTACAGTGCTTGGGCAGTACCTTCTGACTGAAGCTCAGGAAGAGCTGAGCGACTTCACATTTGCTTTGGCAGCAGCTAGATGGCCAATGAGAACATTTATAATTGAACCCATATGTTTAAGTTAGCCACCATGTGTGCTGTTCCTGACAGCTATAGTTCACTCAAGTACCTCCACTAATTTTGAAGTTAGCCTTCTAGTTTGGGTCTTTTAGTTTTCCATTGTAGTGTTGCAACTATTGACCACCTTGTAAATTCCAATCAGAATTGTTATCTCCAAACACCTGTCTGAGCGTATTTATTAAACCTTTCCTGGCAGCTTATCTCAAACCCATGTGTTTGCCAGTATAACTAACTCTGCACTTCACTGGATAAAAAATGAATGCTGCTATATTTCTATGTAAAGTTACTCGCTCAGTCTGCATAGCAGAACTTGAGATTAGTACAGAATTTCAGTTCTCACACAAGTTTCCTTCAGACCTTCTCTTCCTTCCTCTAGTGCAGTAGCTTACAAACAGTAGAACTGTTGGACAAAAATGCTTTATTAAGCTTTGGCAGGAAGTCTATGTGCATTTTAACTGGAGTTCAGATCACTGCAAGAAATCCATGAATCAAATCTCTGAAGAAGCAACAAAGTCCCTCAGTCACCACATCCAAAGGAACACCAAAGATATTGAGGCCTTCAATTGAGCTCCAGCATCTTAGGTTTACATCAGAAATAGTTCATTAGCCTGTTGGAGAAGAAATTAATAATATAGCCATCTTGAACATTTCTTATATATGTTAAATTATTTTCTCAGTCCCATATGGTCTCTTCAGGGAAATTAAGTGTTAGGGAAAAAAAAAAAAAAAAGAGATGAATCTATTTAATCATTTTTACTATAAAAAATCAGAGTAAATTAATTTGCGCTGATTTGCAAATTCAGCTAAAATAACATCAGTTAGAGTATATCAATTTTTTTGGTTTCTATGTTGTATACACCACATACACTTTGGCAGACAATCTGTGAAATAGAAGGATTTGAGGAACTAAACTACTGAAAGCTATGTAGCAATATTTGTAGGCATATCTGACTACAAAGCAGAAAATCTGCTGCATTTTAAAAAAAAAATCACAGTTGTGATATGTGGTTTTGTTCTGCATATGTTGAACAACTTTTTCCTAAGAGAAAGCATTTAAGAAATAAAAGGATAGATTTCAGAACAGATACGACTTAGAGCTTTCACACTAGGGTTAGCAGGCATCTTTCTGAATCCCTAGCTTGTCCAACTGATGATATAGCACAGTAGAGGCATCAGAGCGAATTTTGACAACAATCTTCTGCAATAAGCATGGAAATCCGCATGGCCTAGAACATCTAGCCTATTTGAACCTTTGTGCAACTGTAGTTTAAGTATTTTGTTGCCTAAGCAGGAATAAATATTCCGACACCATATTACAGTCTATCAGGTCAGTCTACCCTCAGTGTTGGGACTTAAACCTGGATTTTGCAATTTCAGATGAGAATTTTAACCCCCAGGGGTTGTTTGTTTTTTGGGGTTTTTTTGAAGTTGATGCTACAAACTTCTGCTGGATGCTAGCATGATTCTTTATTAAATGTTACTGAAAAGATAGTAATCAGGAACAGAAAGATAAGCAGTACCCTGCATCTTTAGGTCAGACTCACTGTGTTGCTAAGCACTGAGATACTATAGTCATACCACTACAAAGAAAAAAAAAACATCAAAACTTCAGTAGCTTGAAATACTAATTTTCTCAGTTTTGAGGTATAGACTGCCTTGTTTGCTTCCTTACTAACTTCCTTTCTTTCTTATGAGAGATGAATTAAAATATATGAATGTTGATTATGATAATATAATAAATACAAACATATGGTTCCTTGAGGATTAGGCAATCAATGTGTTTGAGGGCCAAGCTGCCATTCAGAGAGACTTAAACAGGCTGGAGGAATGGGCTCATGGAATTCAGTGAGTATTCAGGAAAAGTCCTGTACCCAGGAAAGAAGCAGCCCTTGTAATGATAAAGGCTGGGGAGGGACTGACTGGCCATCAAGTCTGCTTCAGAGATGGGTTCCACAGTAAACATGTCAGCAGTTCATCCTAGCATGGCAACAAGCCTGTGATCATTGGATGGTTCGAGGGCTGGAGCACTGCCCCATGAGGGGGGCTGAGGAAATGGGGCTTGTTCGGTGTGGAGAAGAGATGGCTTTTGGGGGACCTAATAGCAACATGCTGATATCTGTGAAGAGATCCTCAAGAAGATGCAGCCACAATCTTTATAGCTGTGCATGGTAGCAAGGTGAGAGATAAAATAATACACTGAATCAAGAGAAATTCCTTCTGGAGATAAGGAAAAAACTTTTCCCCATGAGGACAGTCAAACAGTGGAACAGATTATCCAAAGAGTAGGCAGATTCATTGTCCTCAGACTGAAAAAAGCCCTGAGCATCATTGTCAGAAACGAATGTTGAAGTGGATGGAGCAGAAGGCTGGATTTTATGACCTCCTGACATCAGAAATAAGGTGTGATGAAACCCAGCTATTGTATCAGATTAAAGTTCTCCAGGAAATCACACAGAGATTCCCAAACTATTTAAAAAAACCCACAGGACTGAATATGTGAATAAGAAAACTCTCAATCCTGAGAAATAAAAAACCCAGTTGTATAAAAATTAAGCTTCGCTTACATACCTAGTAGAGAAGATCAGTAGGTACATTTTAGTCAGGTTGAATCTACGGGCAGAGGCCATTGGGATGAAATTCAATGTGGCGAAGTGCTGGGCCCTGCACATTGGTCAGAACAACCCCAGGCAACACTATAGGCTTTGGGCAGGGTGGCTGGAAAGCTGTACAGAGGAAAAGGCCCTGGGGGTGTTGGTTGACACTCGCCTGAACATGAGCCAGCAGTGTGCCCAGGTGGCCAAGAAGGCCAATGGCATCCTGGCTTGTGTCAGGAATAGCATATCCAGCAGGACCAGGGAGGTGATCAGCCCCTGTACTCAGCTCTGGTGAGGCCACACCTTGAATACTGTGTTCAGGTTTGGACCCCTCACTACAAGAAAGACATTGAGGCCCTGGAGTGTGTCCAGAGAAGGGCAACCAGACTGGTGAAGGGTCTGGAACACAAGACTGATGAGGAGTGGCTGAGGGAATTGGAACTGTTTATCCTGGAGAAGAGGAGGCTCAGGGGAGAACTTATTGCTCTGTACAACTACCTGAAAGGAAGTTGTGGTGAGCTGGGGGACAGCCTCTTCTCGCAGATAAGTAGTGATAAGACAAGAGGGAATGGCTACAAGTTGCCCAGGGAGGTGGTGGAGTCACCATCCCTTGGGATGTTCAAGGAAAGGTTGGATGAGGTACTTAGGGACATGGTTTAGTAAGTAATATAAGTGGTAGGAGGACAGTTGGACTAGATGGTCTTGGAGGTCTCTTCCAACCTTAATTATTCTATGATTCTATAATTTTGTATAGCAATTTAATATTTTATTTTAGATTGAAGAAAAAAAGAGTAAACAAAAATGTGAAAAAATTGAATTCTGCCTTTTTCAATAAGTGTATAAGAAATAAGGAGGAAACACCAGGCACCCTCCAACTACGCTTTACATCCAGGCTGTCTGATTGTTTTCTTAAAATCAACAGCTAGTAGAGCAGGTTGGCTCTAATAAAAAGAAGATGAAGTGTACAAAATGTGGTCTTACTCTTCTACCATATCTTATGGTTTACATCACTTGCCAGGAATGAAAGAACTGTAATTTCAGAGTATCCTAAATCTAAGGAGATTCGAATTCAGTGCTTCTGCTCTCTAGGAAAGTACTTTACTCCTTATGTTTTAGCATTTCTAGGTCAGACTTTTCACTAAACAAAATGCAGTTTATACATCTTGCATACAAGGTTGCAAGATCCATGATCTTCCTAAAACAGACTGGGTGTCATAAACCTGAAAGAAGAAGCATGCTTAAAAGAAAATGATTGACAATAAAATGTGTGTTCTTACAATGTTCCTTTTATACTAATTTGGATTAAAAGGATAAAGGGAAAACAAAAATGGAAGCACAGTAATCAAAATAGTAACTAGGTAACTGCAAACACTGTCATTGTATGCTAACCACAAGCCTTTTTTATGTCCTGACTTCCTTATATCCTGTGCACTTAACTACATAAGCTTCAAGGATATTTCTTTTGTGAAAATGCTTGTGATGTCTATCCAATGGCTTAGCACTAAAAGCACTCTTCTGGGTTAAAAAAGAACTCTTTGTGAATGATAGGGATTTAATTCTCTCCAAGCCAAACATCTCCTGCCTTTTTGGCTGAATATGTGATATAATAATCTTCTAAGTAATCCATCACCAGCCTCACATCCCTTGTAATGGTTCTTATCATCATATTCAAGATCATGATCAAGACCTCAAAAGTTTAGGGTTTCCTAGGAAACTGTCTTCTTTGACCTGGATTGCCATGGAGCTGATCTGGTATCAGCCCTTCCAAATCAGTGTGCTTCTACAAATGCTTTTGTATCAGTAGTCAAGCATCAAGGGAAACTATGGACCATTCAGAAAAGCAAAGATTGTCTGTTCATCTATATGAACAGTGTGGGAGACTATGTGATGACGTTGTAGTGTGGCATCTAAGCAGGACTTGAGTTCCTCATCCCCATTTTAGGCAGGATTTAAGATAATATATTTCAACAGTTTCTTACCATTGCCATGCCCTAGTTAAAACACAATTTGGCATTACAAAAATATTTCAAAAATAAAAAACCCTACTCATGACAATCACTTTTTCTGAATCATGTGTTTGGTTTTGGGAGCTGGAGCAGGGTTTATTGTTATATTAGATTTCTCCATCCTTGATGTTGCCAAAGGATGATTTTTTTTGTGGAAGTTTCAGTAAAATAGTTTGATTGTTTTGGGGTTGATAAAAGTAAGAAAATACAATATGCTCATTGTTGTGGCAACAAAATAAGTTTTTTGAACAGCTGCACAATCAAGAATAGCCAAGAATCCCACAATTTGAAAGACAGTATTCTGTATGGATTAACTCAACAATTATCTGTGAATGATCTTTTCTTGACAGACATTGGTTAAGGTTTTGTTTTGGCATTGTTTTTTTTAGTGTTTGGTTGTTTTTTGGTTTTTTTTTTTTTAATGAGGAACATTTGCAAATCTCATGAAGCATGCTACCTCTTTTCATTAAATTACAAAAAGGGCCTGATCCAAACCACTTAGGATCTGAGTACTTCTAAAAAAGCTCCATATCCTTGCTGTCAGTCAGTATGCCATAGCTTCTACCTCAACCTGACACTGAAAGATTTCAGGAAAAGGATTCACCTACACTGGTCTGAAGACTGATTCTATTTTGATATCTCCAAATCCTAAATGTGAAGCAGGAAGAACACCTCATATTGTTTAGATAGATCATAGCATTCAAAGCAAGCATTAATTAAGTTTATTTCTGCAAATCTAAAATACCTTAATTCTGAAATAGTAAAAAATTTTCTATTGCCCATTGCTTTCTAAGAAAAGATTATCTAGAAAGAATATCCACATTTTATTGAAAAAAAATTCAATTCATTGTTCCATCATACATGGAAGGTTTTTCCCCTCGTAAGTATTTATTCCTTTAAAAAATATAAAATTAAAAAAAAAATTTGGTGCCACTGAGTTTGCTAAAAGGAATACATGCTCTGCCAGGGAGGTAGAGTTTGCACTATTATCTATGCTTTAGTTTGCATAGAAAAATTCAGTCCTGCTCCTTGGTTTTTGTGTAACAGCCTGAATTACAGCTTCAGCAGCTTTTGTTCTCTTCCTTCCACCTTATTTTTCCCATTGACACTATCTAAATGACCAGTCAGCTTAGTGCTTGAAATTCCACTTTTCCTATTTTATTTTCTCTTTCATGAAGAAAAAATTCTTTATTTTTCTCTTTCATTTTTCAGTTATTAACACAAGAAAAATATCTCATATCCATTAAGTGGGGTTTGGTTAAGATTTTTTTTTTTTAAAGATTTTTTTTTTTCTGAAAGATTCCCAGGTAGTTTTCAGTTGGGTCTTAATGGGGTTAAGAAGATGAAGATCACTGCAGAAGTAATAATTTTAAAATACATTTGTTTCTTGTCAAGATGTGCCATACATGGTTTGTATAAACATTATTTAATCTATTTCTGTAGTTCAGAAATAATATTTTTTAATAAATTCAGTTAAAAATTATAATTAACTTCTGCTGTACTTTAACATTAACAACCCCTGAACTCGGCCAATTTTATCACTTTAATTTGCAGTAAATGCATTTTCAAACTCTTCTCACATCAGACTTTGCTGTGTTGCCGTTCATGAACACCCCTTCTGCCCTCTTGTCTCTTCTATCTGTAAACAGCAAAGCACAGCAGCACAAGCAGTTGCATGAGCTGAAACAGAAGTCTGCAGTCTTCACCCATGATTAGTGTAGTTCAAAACTAAATGTAATATGTTTTGCTTAATCCAATCAAGAAAATAATTACTTTGAAGATACCTCCTTCTCATCCCATCTGAATTGCTCTCATATCCTTATTCCAGTCATTACTTAAAATTCCTAACCTTTGTGGTAATCTACAGCTAATACATTGAAAAAAATCACAGAGAAAACTGTCTAACTGGAAACTGTGATACTCTATTTGTCTTACTGGTTAGATAGATAATTTATATACCAAGAATTATATGTAGATGACACAGACTTTTTGTCTGCCTGTAAACAGCAAACTCTTCTGCAGACAATTACAATCATATGACTAAGTAGATGTCCAAGAAACATGACTGCAAACCTGTGGGAGGTGAAGTCTGGCCATTTCAGCTTGAAATTGCAGATCAGGCCAGTCTTAGTTGGTTATATTTATAATTTTATAGTTTGCCCCTTGATTTTCTTCCCTTCTTATACATCTTGTCATAAACTGCATGTCATATTCACCTTTGTACTCAAGTTGTCTGACACTCCCTCTGGAGGCTATTTTTGTTACCTTCTTGAACATTTCCAATATTTGATCCAGACTTTTGACATTCTTGGGAGGGAAACCATACTGACATTTTCTAATTTTAAAATTAGTGAGTTAAACAACAACTTTTTAATGTACTTCTGCAATGGTCTTTATGGCAGTTGAATAAAACCACTCAAGCAGAGCATGTTGCATCACTAACAACTTCAACACAAGACTGCCCTTTCATTTCTTTAACTTTGCACAGCTAAACTTTGCACAGGCAGGGGTTATAGTATTTTTAAAAATATTAATTTTTATTAACCCCTGTACTCTTCCATTCGTCTTTGCTGCTGGATCACTAACACCCTGAAATTTGCTGTGACATGTCCTTTTCTTTCAGCTTCTAATATTCGATCATGACAAGGGTTTCTTAGATAAGTATTACTAGATTCCTTAGAAGGCCAATAATACAACAGCAAAAAAAGCAGCAGTGATAAGCTATGCAAATTATACCTTTTTACAAGAATTCCAGAAAGAGAGAGCTAAATCCTCTCCCCTCACTCCTCACCTACCAAGCATGCAAACAAGAAACAAGGTGATTAACAGCAATAACCATTTTATGCAGTGAAATTTTGTTCTCACTCCCACCTAACTGGTAATTTCTAGAAGGGGGGAAAATTGGAAGGATTATCCAGTTCACAGCACACTATATGCAACAAATGAAACACCAAAAGATACATTTGCTGCTAGCAGATCACACTGTAAAACTTGCAATATACCTCTACTCAGTGATTTTGGACCTAAAACTTCATTAATCATTCATGAACCTGTGCACCGCTAAAGGGAATAACAGTCTATAATCTTCAGGAAGTGCGTGGGGAAAAATCCTTTTTTTTTTTTTTTTTATTGGAATAAATCAAAATTCTTTTAACCCCTGGGTTTCTCTTTTCCAGTAGGACAGGCAATGGATTTGGGAAAACGGCACCTGCTACTAATTTTTAGTGTTCCCATTACACTTTTTTAAACTCTGTGTCTGGCCCTGTGTCATGCCAGATACACAACAGAGCTAGAGCTTGTTTTCCTTGTGGGTAAATTAATACTTATGTTTTTTTCCACTGCTGTATTTATAAGGTTTAGTCATAGCATTATTCAGACCGTATACACCACAGATCCTTCATTTTCATCCTCACATCATATCTAAATGTATTTATTTTCAACAATTATTCATTGCAGTATGTTTTGTCTTCTTCCATAGGACCGTATGTTGAGTTAGCAGTAATCAGCATGTTTTCTCCCTGGTTTGGCACTTCTGATTAGAGCTACAGGAGAGCCCAGACAGGCACTTTGTCCATTCAGGTAGTCAATCCAACACTCAGATGAGCTGAGATGTCTGACTCCTTCTATAATCTTGTCTGGTTTTCTGACCCTCGGTTGCACACAAACTATTAAACTCTCTTTTCTCCCTACCCAAAATACAGTAGCTTCATCTGTATTGCCTTACCACAATTTGAGAGTGCTTTTTGGTATGAGTCAAAACCATAATGGGGATCATGCTTGCAATTATTCATTACAGTCTGCTGCTGGCCAGTGGGTAAACGTATACCTGCTCCTGCGTGCTACTATAGATGTAGCCCCTCATCTCTATGATTTACATTTCTAAGTGATTTCATTACCAGTGGTGGGTGTCCTGAGCTATGTCATCTCCAGCATGTTCAAGTCCCAACAGGACTGAAAGACTAATGGGTTCGTTCAAGATATGTGTAAAGCCTCAGCAGTTAGTCATCCTGGCACAGCAAACAGCTGTTTACATGTGTAAGCATGCTGCACAGCAGTGCAGCATATAATAATGAAAGGTTTACCTGGAGATCAGAATTATCTGTGTGAGTACTGAACATGGGTTGTACACCAACACAAAATAACTCCATATTCACAAAAGAGTATGTTTTCTTTCTCTCACATATGGAGGATACACATATTACAATGCAAAGGGGGAAAATCCTGTTCATATCTCAGGGATGCAGTTCCCATAGGCTTAGGATATTATTATAGGGTGCAAATGGAGGCTGTATACTAAGAAGAGATGAAAATAGCACTTCTTAAAATTTCTAGAAGATGAAACAATATCTAAAGGAATACTTTAAATCTGCAAATGCTTCCTTGGCTTCCCTGCTTCCTTGAAACAACATTTCCAATAATAAATAGAATCTGGTTTATGCTAGCTAGATTGTTAAATAAACCCAGACACCTGTTTGCTAGTTATAAAAGCATACTGTTGTGATGTTATCCGTCTGTAGTATACACCACATTGCAGTTGCACTACCTAAAACGAGTTAGAAGGAGTCCATTAGAAAAATCCCACTTCATGGTTTATAAAGTATTCCTGTTAGGGGCAACTTTTTCTTTTTCCCTCCCTCATCTAGGTTCAGAGGCCTGGGTGGGCACTTGATGTAAGTCCATCAGACTTACATAAAGTGCCTAGTAAACACTCACCAGGAAAAAAACAAAAAAAAATCTCTTTCAGGCCTTGTTTACATTAGGTTATATATGGATTATATATTGATTCCTTTACGTGTGGCTTCAGGAGAAATGGAGATGGGTAGGAAGGACTGTGAAAAGCTAAAAATCGGGGTGAATCTTTGGAAGGTGCATGCTGACCCCAGGAATCTGGGAGAGGGCAAAGTGTTAGTTTGGCTTGAAGGGGACAGTGCTGCTTTTGGCTGGGATAGAGTTAATTTTCTTCATAGTAGCCTGTATGGCGCTATGTTTGGATTTGTGCTGAAAATAGTTCAGAGTTAAAGGTGCGAAATCAACTGAGACCACAATAAGCTAGTATCAGCATTGTTAGGAGGAGAATAAGAAGGGGTGCAGGATCATGTCTGCGATAGGGAGAAACTGCCTTGATTGTTGTCTTTCTGCCCCCACAGCCAGGCTAGTGAGCGGCTGGCACCCAGCAGTGGTACTCTGCTCACAGATGCCAGCAGTCAAGGCACCAAAGGCAGGACACACACCCCAGGAGATTTGTCCTCCCAGCAGCATCGGTGACCAGGTGTTTCATGGCTTGGAGAGAGCCCTTGAAGAGCTCTGATGTCTCACTGGAGCTTCAAGTGGGGGAGGAAAACTAGGAAAGCATGAAAGAGCGTGTGAGGAGACAGCACAAAGTGCAAGCCAGAGGCTGCTGTTGGAAAAGGTAAATATCTGAGAAACTAGCAGAGGTTGTCATCAAACTGTGTGCACTGCATTTAAATCTCTTTATTGCATGTAACTGTGTCTCTTTTGGTAAGATGTTTTTCAAAATCAGGCAGGTAGATTTTAAAAAAAATAATTGAGACAGGCTCAAATCTTTTCCTTTCTCTGTCCACCACTTACATTCTTGAGGTACATATGCTTCCTGAGACTGAATTATTGTGTAAGCTTAAAATAGTTGCTACTTTTAAAAAAAGGCACTTAATCACATGTTGGATGGAAACACTCTTACCAAAGTCCTGACACAAAGCAACAAAACAATCTGGAAAAGTTTCTGCATAACCCCTTTTCCTGCTTTACTTCATACACCTATGCAAAATACAATTGCCATGGATTTTACTACAGTCCATCCAGAGAGAAAAAATAGTTCTCTGAAAGTGATAACTTTCATGAAAATATGAAAATATTTGTACTTAAGTGCTTATGTTACACTGTTCGTTAAGAAAAAGGAAAAGCAAAATCAGATTGTTTTTAATTTTCAGAAGAGGATTTCAATGTTTGCCAGTTTTGGCAGCAATTTCTGTAATTATCCCATTAACTCTATCATTTTGAATATGTCAGTTTTCATGTACTCTTTGAGAGATAAATATTTTAATCTTAGTCTCACCTAGTCAGTATGTGAAATATGAAGATACAGTAAAGAAACCATGCTAGCTCGAGTTTCAAAAATCAAAGATCAAATACTGAGTAGCTATAATAAATAAATCATGATGAATCCATACATTTTATAGGTATATACTTACGTTACATATCTAATTCCATTCATTAATTATTTGTGCCAAACTGAAATCTGCAAAACTGAAATCTGCTTGTGGTATGTTGAAAGCAGAAAATGTGACCAAATAGGTCAACTAAATTATTAAGTCAGCACTCTTCACTTAGAATAACTAGTTGATTATATAGTATCTAATATGAGATAAAAAATTGATAGCTATATATGGTAGGTTGTCTTGTATACTTCCTATTCCAAGCAATGTTGCTATCATGCAACTTACATTGTGATTTACAGGACTGAAAAAGGTGATTTTTCACTATTAATTTCATCCACAGTCGTATAAAACTTTAATATAATCAAGTTATATAGTACAAATTCAAATTTGTGTGATCTAAAGAGGATTGCAGTGTGCTACGATTCAGTATTGAAACCCTTGGAATTTATCTCTATTTCTGTAATCCCAGAATTAGCCATTCCTAAGTGCCTTTCCTTTCCGCCTGATGGAGTGTTAAGACACCAGAAACAGAAATTCATAGGAGCTGCCACAAGAAGTTATTGGTAGGTAGCCATTAGAAGCTATTGAAGAAATCAGTATGAGAATTTAAAATTGGTTCTACCTAGTCCTAGGTTAAACATCTATGAGAAAGTGAGTCAGAATACGGAATCGTAGCAGCTGGTTCAGACATTTGAAGTGTACAGCCAAAAGAAGAGGCTGAAGGGCTTTTTGCATAAAAGCGACAGGATTTAAGCATTTCCCTGTTCCTCCCCAACCTCCACCAGCTGCATTTTCTGTTATTCACCCAGAGTGTCTAGAGGTTCAGGGAGGTACTTCTAGAGATTATTCTTCTGCATTGTATTGAGGCATTATCCACATTGTATTTAAGGCTAAGTATTCTACTAGATTCCTGCCCATCTATCTACACATTAAACACAGCAGTATTCAGATCTCATGCCCACCCTCTGTCACCTCTTAATGTGGTGAATATTCATACAGAAACACAGTTACAAAAAAATCTACTTTTCTGAACATGTATTTGCAGCACCTGGATTTTAAACTTCCAGTTATCTCTTATTTCTATGGTAATTATGTTTAAAATTTTTATGAAATGTAATGACCTATAATCAAGACCAACTATTTTTAAAAGCAAAAGAAATTTTAAATTTCATGGATAGCTACTCAAAGCTATGAAGACTTTGGGCTAACTCTGGAGGGACAGAACTGGAAAGCTGGGTTATTTAGATTCTGTCAAGTGGACTGAATTAAGGACAGACTCTCTGGCTGACCAGAGCCTGACAAGCTTGAGGTCTTACAAGACTGTGGTTATAAATCACCTGCGTGTACAGAACTGAATGGCAATTTGGATACAAGTGAAAGGTAACTAAGAGTTAGCTGGAAGATGCTGTAGCAACAAAAACACGTATATACGCTGTGGGTGGAAAAAGGGGTAAGGTGAGTGAGTGCTAAAAGTAGGAAGAAAGGTTGGAGAACAGAGGCTTGGCACTGCTCCTACTGCAGATAGGGTCAGACAGTGTGTGTGGGATAGGAGGGAAGGAATGTGCCCACAGCTCTCGGTATTTGTATCAGCTCTTTCCCACTTCCTCCCTTCCTCCGGACTCTTCTTGTTCATTCCTACCACCCACTCCCTAACTCAAAGCTGTAGCCAATGTTCAATATTACACTTAGTTCTCAGCATGAGACTCACATTTTCTGGCTAGGAATCAAATAAGTACATTTTTGCTAAAGTTATAAAATGAAATAACAATTCTACCCCATTGGGTGTCACCATCTCAGCTAATTCTAATTACTCCTTTCATTACCCCCAAAAATTATTTTCTTTCCAGATAAAAAAACCTAGCTTAATCTGATAGTGTTACATGTATGGATCTCTGGCAGTGCTAAAAAATAAAATAAAATTAAAAAATAATTCCACAGAATGAAAAAGAGGAACTTTCAACTCCTTTGCAAAATTCTTCCAAAATCTTATTTTTTCATACATAGATGTTCTTCAGCATGTTTCCACATTCTCTGCATTCCTGGGAAAAAATAAGAAGCATGTAAATGTTT
This sequence comes from Porphyrio hochstetteri, assembly GCA_020800305.1. Taxonomy (NCBI): domain Eukaryota; kingdom Metazoa; phylum Chordata; class Aves; order Gruiformes; family Rallidae; genus Porphyrio; species Porphyrio hochstetteri. The sequence continues at coordinate 112,360,540 of CM036907.1, forward strand.
AGATTTTATTCCAGCTTCACTTCTGTATTTTATGTTGTTGTAATTACCAGATGTGCTAAGAGCTAGAACAGCGAAAAATTTTCTGTGTCTAATCCATTCTATTCAAATATGAATAATGTCAAGCTGAGGAATGTTCACTTTAACAATTTTGCCAGCCAAATCACTGTTCCCAGTGTTACCATCTCTTTATACTCCTAAACGCTGTTTAAATAAAACAAATGCGATACCCTAATTTCTCTTCCAAAGTAAACAAACAGACTCAGTGTGTTCCAGCTGATATTCCTGCCCTGGTTATAAAACAACTGCCATATTCTCATTGAGAAGTGTCCCATTAATTAAAAATGAGCATCATTCTGCCGCATCCTGTAGACATATGTATATCGCCTAAAAATGTTTTCTGCACAATTTTAATGTACCACAAGATCCATGGAGCATCCTTCTTGCAGCTCATCAGCATGATGTCAGAATAAAAGTTAGGTTTAAAAAAAAAACCCACAAGGTAATAAAAATAGTCTATAATGATAAAAAGAGGACAGTGTTTCAAAGCAAGCCACAAAAGACAAAGTCAAAGCAGCAGCTGCACCTCACTGGTGATGAGCCCAAGAAGAGTAAAGCACATCTGTTAGTTGCTGTTGCTTTTTTGGCAGGCTTAATGTAAAGCCCTCAGTTGGTAATTTTTAAATACAGCTAAAGCTGTCAGCCTAAAAGATAATTAAATTACTGACAATGTTTTTCACTGCTGTTTTGTTTCGAAAAAGCCAGTGTGGTGGTGGTTTGAGTTTTTCATTTTCTTTTCTCTGTGAGAACAGGAAGAATATACTGCCTGTTTGCTAAATGATCACTCATGCAATCAGTCAGATGAGCTTTAAAAGACTACTTAAGCAATCCTCTACTACCCAGTGTGAAGGATTAAAGAAGATGGAAGATTTAGGCTAAAAGAGGAGAGTAAAGCAAGACTGCAACGCCCCTCCTTCTGTCTAGAACAATGCTGTCAATATTCTGAACAAAGGTTTGCTCTTCTCCTCCCCGGCTGTCATAGATCCGTTATAACTGTTGATAAGCCACACTTCATAGTAGATTTTCTGTTTAGATAGGTTTCCTTGTGAAAATCTGACTTACGCTGGACTGTCCATGAGTAGTTCCGCTCCTACATTCGTAATGTCGGAGTATGAGATCGCCCATTCTCTGCATGTTTCTATGAGAAAACAGGTACTTGGGCAACCTTGACAGCAGTAGACAGATATCCTGAGATCCACTGGTGTCGATCAATACTGCCTGCTCCTTGCTTTACAGGGAGAGTGAATCTTGCCCTTGTGAGTTTTCTCAGGCAAGTTGCTGAGTGCTCAGAGTACAGCATGGAAACGCACACTTCCCAGCCACTCACATTTTAACTATGATAGTGCTTAAAGTCAAAGAGTTAGGGGCAATTTAGATTGCCTACTATTTAATGCTGCCTGACATTTAAAGTCATTGAAGAGAAGTCATGACATCTAGCTTATCAAACATAGCTATATGTATATTAAATGAATTAATCCATGCTTAGGAATGTTCCTGAACTCTGGCACACTATCATCTACACTTATGAACAGCCAGAAGTGTACTTGACATTGCTTCAGCCTATATCCGTTTGCATTTTTTTCATCTACTCTCAGGCACCGTTCAGGGTCTAGCATGGGCCAGGAAAAGGTCCCAATATGGTTGTGACCATCATAGTCTGGAGGTTAACGGCACAGAAAATACTGAAACATCTAGATCATTCCAGTTAACCTCAGGGCCAAGAGCAGGCCAACCACAGTTGTATTTACTACCATATGTATACCTCAGCAGCAGCAGCATGCCCAATTACTTTTTTTCCACTGAACGTAAAGGAAGCCATTCTCAGGGACATCTGCCTAAAAGGCAGCCAGAACCTCTCACCATAGTTACCACACCAAATTTATATCAGGCAGCCTAGACACAAGTCTTACTGCTATTCAGATGCACAGACCACCTCACCTCCCAGGCATAGAAGGAGATGTTGAAATACAAGGTAGGCCAGTATTTTTAATGTTATAACCAGAACTTTAAAAGGTGTGAAAAACAGGAGTTTAAATCACTTGGCCATTAAAATCATCTGAATGCCTCCTTCAGATGTTTTTCTGGAGAACTGATTTTGCAAGTTACAGGGGAAAAAAAAAACCAGAAGAAAAACCAACAAAATAAAACCAATTATAAAACAAAACAAAACAAAAATCCCCTTTACATAATATTTTAAAATAGCCAGAAAAGTTAATTAATGAAAAGTATTTTTAGCTATATCAACTACATGCCTCTAAAAATATCTCGATGCCTTTATATTTGTAAAGTATAGTCATAAATAAAAGCAGCTTTTGCAGTTCATACTAATTTCATAACTACTTTTAACTGGTCTATTGGATCACAGATTTTATTCACACTGCCAGTGGCAGTAGCCCATCTTGGATTACTTATTGTGCATAAAACCTATGACAGGATCCAATCTAAACAGAGAGACGCTCAGATGCATGCATCCCCTCTCCTCTCTGAAATTCATAAGTATACTGAAGTAGAATTACAGCAGCAAATAAAATAAGGAAATTATTTCCTTGGTTCCTTGGGATGATGTGTCTTTTAATGACTATCAGTGATATAATTTATATTTCATCACTGTCGTGAAGAAAGCTAAGACAATTTTAATGCAAATAATTTATTTTCCAGCAACACATTTTCACGATTGATTGAAATGCTTCATAAATTTGTACCAAACTAAAGGGTTGTTTTGATAAGGACAGATGAGACAAGAAGACAAGAAAACCAAAGTATTTTGCTCCTAAAATTTCCAAAAGAAAAATGTTGATTTGGGGGAAGTTTATGAAGCTCTGTTTTAGAGTTGAACAAAAAAATATCAAGAAGGGGGTTTTTAACCCAAATGCTATTGGGTTTCGTTCATTTTTTTTCCCCTTTGGTTTGGTTTGGTTTGCAGTGGAGGGATTCCCAGAGGCAAAGGCTGTTTGGACAAAACAAAATAATTAAAACCAGTTTGAATTTTAAATTTGTACAATGTATTAATTCTGTCAACAATGCAAAATATTATTTCCACAGCATTTGTCCTGTTCCTACATTATATTTTTTTCCTCTGCATAGATCAATGTCTTCAGTGATAATTTTCAGGGTTTTTCCTGCTTGCTTGCATTTTCCTTGCTGTTGTTTGGTAATCAGTAATGTGATGATTTTAAATGGTATAAACTAGAAAATTGAAAATCTTACCATAGTTTGAAGACATCTCTTTCTGCTGGTTTTTAATTACTGTAACTCAATTTATACTAGTGTCTTTGTGAAACTTATTTTCTTGTTTCAAAACTAAAATCTTTGTGTTGATTCTGAGATTTTCTGAGATTTTCAACTGTCTAATGAAACGAGGTGAATATTTAGTGCAAATTAAAATACAGAGTAGACTGAAAATGAAGACATTGTATCTTCATATAGACTAAAAGATACGGAAAATGTTTGGGAGCTTTTTTACCTTTAGAGAAGAAGCTGCAAATTTTTCACAAAATCCCATGTTTTCTACTTAGGAAGAAAAAGGAAGTGTCTTGTCATCTTCAGTGGAAACTGGATCATACCTGAAATTGTTTTCCTGTTGTTGTATTTCTTTAAACAGAGCTTTAAACATTAGATGATGATGTTTCAATGCAAATGAAACACCAGTTCATTTCTGTTGAAATAGGTTTCTTCAACAAGTAAGTAATCTCTCCACAGGCTTTGATTTGAGTTAGATTTTGGGTTAAACAAGTGATAGTAACATGAACTACTTACAGAATAGCTACTTGAGTGAGTGTGAATGCAATAGCATTGGAATCTAAGAATTCCCGAATTATTATCTTGTATCACTAAACAACCTTCTCTGCTCTGATGCCTAGCATTAAAGAGAAGCACTGTAATTTTGGACTTCTGATTCCTGCAGGGAACACGGTATGGATGGAAACTGCATGCAACACATGTATTCATGAGTCAGGGACAGCATTTAAGAACTGAGACAGCATGAAGAGTTCCTAGTGAGCAGGAAATCTCATCAGGAGGAGAGCAAGCTCCTTGGTTAAATGATATCAAAGGGAGCATCAGTGAGAATGTGCAGAGAGAAACCATGCAGTTAATGTGGCACCTGGTGCAGACTGAGTGAAGCTGCCAGGCCAGGTACAGGAGTGGTGAAGACAAAAGGCAAAACGTGATTCCCTCATTTATGCGACCTCCTCAGAGGCACCAGTCTTCAAACCAGACTCACCTGCATTGGTAGAACAACTCCATTAATTTTGTGGTCTGCAAGTTATACCCAGAGCTCCCTTCTTTTGCTACAAACTGGGGATTGCAGGGACCATCCTGCAGTAAGTGTGGAGTTGCTGGGCAGGGACGAGACCAGCCAAGGAAGCATAGAGGTGTGGTAATTTCACAGGATCTTTGTGGAAACTCTAAAGGTGCAAGAATGCAAGTTTTACCTTGCACATAAAGAGGGATGTGCTGAAAGAACACTTCAGCAGAGTGAAGATAGGGTCTGATTTTACATTGGAGGCAGAAGCTTGTGACTTCCTGAGACAAGAATATTTGTTCTCTACCTGCAGGCATTCAGTAGGAGAATAGGCATAAAGTCCCATACAGACGGTGAGAACCAGCCTCTGAGCTGGCAATGCATGATCAACAGATTCACACTAGTGCCACCTACAGAACACACCAATGGAGATGTAGTACTATCTTCTGCATACAATGGAAGCACTTCTCTGCAAATCAAACCTGCTGCTTCAAGGGTTTTACTGTTTGTCTGCAACAAAGGACATCATGGAGAGAGTGCTGTGGTTCTTCCAACTTCCAGATTGCTACTTTTTGTTGTGCACTGTTGATTCAGCTGAGGGAGAACTTGGGTGAATCCAATATGACTTTGAGGGCTAGGCTGAAAGCAACAGCAGTCCAGGTGCTGTTCGTTGGAAGCACAAATGGTGCATGGCAAAGAAGGAGGATTTCAGAATTTTCTAGGGAATGTGAGGAAACTAAACTGACTGTACACAAATGACAGCAGCCTGGGAAACACATGGGAGGAACTGGAAGTCCATGTGTGTACACAGACCTGACACCAGTGGAATTATACAGATACGGGCGGATAGTTTGTACAGCTAGAGTATTCCCATGAATGCAGAATCTTTACAAAACACAGGCAAGAAGTCAAGGGGATGGGGGTCCTCTCTCCAAAAAAGAAATGGTTTAAATACATGGAGACTTGCTATGGAGTGGGAAAAGGACTGCTCACGACTTTAAGGAGTAAGACGGTAAGGGAGATATCATGGTAGGTACCTGCTTCAGACCCCAGGAGAGGTCTGCTGGAGCTGTGACTTACAGGTGAAGAGCTGTCTGGAGTGTGATAATCAGTGGCAGCTTTGGTTGCAACGACTTAGATGGAGGTTCCAGATGCTAAAAGAAGGCAAGCTGTAGAACTTCAGGAAATAAGATTTTCTTTTCATCAGGGATCTGTTGGAGAGGATCCCATGCAATACTACACTGATGGAACCCAGTTGTTCTTCAGGGGCAGTCTCCTGATAGCGCAGGAATGATCTGTTTTGATTGTAAAAAAGTAGAGGAGAAAGTAGACTGGGCTCAAGTACAAACAAGAAATAATTAAAAAGTGAAAGTGAGGAAGGGCTATCCAGGAGAATCTCCTAAATATGCAAGGATGTAATTAGGAAAAACATTGATTGGGTGCAGTCAAAGCTGGAGATAGATATCAAGTGCACCACAGAGGCTACCTACAGGCACACCAGCAGCAAAATGATCAAGAAAAATGCTGCCTTGATACTTACCTCTGGGTGATTAGGTAACATAGTGACAAAAGACAGAAAACATAGAGAGGTATTTTGCCTCAGTCTTCCCTTGCCTCCCAGACCTTCATGACTATTAGCAAAGTTCAGAGGTCAAAGATACTACTCATGGAAGAGGAGGATTGAGTTAGGGACTAGTTAGTTAAATTGAATGTAAGAACAAGTGCATAGGACCAGACAGGATGCATCAAAGGGTGATGAGATCAATGTCATTATGGGACTGTCCTCTGTTATGTTTTAAAGACTGTATAGGTCAGAGAAAATCCCTGATGACTAGAAAAAGATTCCTTCTGGGACCTCCAACAAGCTGTTTCTGCTTCTTAGGGCACAGCACTTCCACAGATGGGGAAGAGATTACAAAGTAGAAAGTAAATTAAATATATAGACTAAAGACAAGTGCTGGCTTTTCATAGTATCCATTCTCAAAGCTTTTAGACTTTGAGTTATTTGTACTATCACATTCCATATTTTAGTTTCCAAACCACTTTTTTACATCTTCTACTATACACATTAATGTAGATTTTATATTTCACTCAAGCACTTATTCTGCTGACACTTCTGCTGAAAGCGTTCAAGATGTTTAGGCTTCCACTCCTCAGATCATGGCCTAGGTAGTTTCAAGGTTGCCATAGTTACCCAAGATTTTTTGCATTCCTTCTGAAGGACTGAAGATCAGCCAACTGATCCATATAGTTAAAGATCCATGTCCCGTAGCTGTCCCCCTGTCATCAATGCAGTAGAATAAATGTTACATTTTGATGATAAATAGTGGTTATGGATCATTGACACCATGTTGTGTGCCTTATCTTTCTGTTGCTCACATTGGTGTTGCATTCCAGACCTTCCATAACTGCAGAGGTTATGTGAGATGGGATTTGTCTGGTCATAATTACTTTACCATGAAATTATTTTTCATAAAATCATTTAGAACTCGAAGACTCTGTCTAAATAAAGTTAAAAGCTGTATTGGGAGCCATGTGAAAGACATTGTATTTGAGTTGATTTCAATCAGGTCAGGTCTGCTGTTTTGGGCCTTCTTAGGGCTTGAGAAGCCCGCATGTTATCATGAGTAGCCATTGCACGGAAACCTGCAATTCATTTAAGGATGGGGGGTGAATATGATCAATTGGAGTAGATCCCAATACATGAGTTATGCAGGATTGAAATTCCAAAGCTCTGAGAAATCAGAATCATCTTCCCTCTCTGGCCTTTTTAGGAGCAATTCATGCATAGGTCATGCTGAGTCTTTCTCACAAAAAGTGTCATTCCTTCAGAAACATCTTGTCACAGTTATCTACTGCCCATCTGTAGCATCACATGATAGTGCTTGTGAGAACTGCTAAACAACTTAATGGAGACTATTTTTAGGAATGTCTGTATTCCCAGTGTCATTTTGGTGTCTTTTATTTCAGTAATTATTTCCCTTTGTTACAACTAACAATTATAATTTTGGAACATTTTATATTTCTACACCTACTGAAAGTTAAAAAAATAATAATAAAAATAAACAGTAAATATGTTTAATTATAAAAAGTTGGATATGTCCATTTTTTTCCAAATGTCTTGAAGAACAAGGCAGTGTTTTAGGAACTTGAGATCTGGGACACTGCTGCTTTTGGGCTGCATTATCTCAACCTCCTGGTTTTAGCTCTCTATTCTAATATTAGGCTGCTTCATCATCCTTGTTGAAAGCAACAACAAAATTTTGTTATTTTGTTTTAGCCTTCAAAATCAAAAAGAGATAGTTTAATTTTGATCATGTTCCAACAGCACTCACATAAAACAAACGCATCACAGGTTACTTGGATTTCTTTATCTCACTCTTCTCTTCAAGCAGCCTGCCCAAGAAACTGATGGAAGAGTGGTACTGTTAAGTTTATCTCCATTTGGCTGCCTGCCTGGTTGGCTAGAAAGGAACTGGGAGCCTCAGATTCCCTCACAGCTCCTCAAAAATGTGATCTTGCAGACCTTTCTGCCTTCTGTCCTGACATTTCACAGAATCACAGAATTGTAGGGGTTGGAAGGGACCTCGAGAGATCATCGGGTCCAACCCCCCTGCCAAAGCAGCTCCCTAGCTCATATTGCACAGATAGGCGTCCAGACGAGTCTTGAATATCTCCAGAGAAGGAGACTCCACCACCTCCCTGGGCAGCCTGTCCCAGTGCTCTGTCACCCTCACTGTGTAAAAGTTCTTCCGCATGTTGGTGCAGAACTTCCTGTGCTCCAGTTTACACCCATTGCCCCTTGTCCTGTCCCCACAGATGACTGAAAAGGGGTTGGCCAATTCCCCCTGCATCCCATACTTAAGATATTTATAAACATTAATTAGGTCCCCTACTTCAGGAGGGACCACCACCACTGCTCACCGGGCTGAAGTGGCAGAGGTGTGAACTACTGCATAATCAGGGTTCAACTCCCCTTTTCTAGTGAGTTTTGGGATTTGAAGTTTGTTCTCCAAATAGCAGCTAAACTAAATGTTTAATCATTAAAAGACTTGTTAAAAAAGAATTAGCTCTCTACTCGCTCTTCTAGGTCTTATTATAGAATGTGATTTTTAGACAGTGGAAAATAGCTTTGGCTAAATCCTAAGTTTCATTTAGGATATGACGCTCAGTGCTCTGCTGTTTTCCCCTCCCTGATGCATCAGTTTCCTCCCAGATTATTTTTTTTCTTTCCTATTCTTTTTCTTTCAGATTCCTGCCTAATAGACTGGCTCATACTGCCAAATCAATTCCATTCCTTCTATTACTGCTGGGAATGTATGACTAGAAGAGCAAACAAAAAGCAATGACTTAAATGGATGGACACTGGAAGAAGTTTTTCAGTCCTCAGAATGGTGGCTAAGACCCTATGCTGTATCAGTAATATCCATCAGTAAGGTTCAAATGTCTCTGACATTTGAAGGTTAAATGTCTCTGACAGTGTTAGCATTTTATTCAAGATCATCCTGTGTTCTTTTAGAGGGAAGTTCAAAGACAGATCGACAAAAGCAAAACTTTTTCCTGCTAAAGGGAAAGTGCATAATGGATACAGTTAACACCCTCCTCCTCCAAAAAAGAAGTTTTCCTCACTTATTTTAATTTCATATACTTAATCTGTTTTTTTTCCTTTTCCTACTCACCCCCCCAATATATAATGAATGGTTTAAAGCATGTGCACTGGTAGCTGTTACAGTGAAAATTTCTTCCAGTGATTTAACATGATACCTCAAATTAAATCTCACAGTTTAATACAGTAACAATGAGTAAAGATGGTATGAATTTCTTACCTCAAAAATCATTTTTACCAATAGAAGAAGGATAAAGTAGTTCCTCAAATCCTCTGAATAGTCATGAAAAAAAAAATCACAGCTGAGTGCTTTCAGTAGTATTTACACTATAAATAACTTACTGTTTTATCTATTGACATCCAAAGAAAAGTAAGTATTGAAGGTGAGCTCTTTTGCCCTGTCATGTGTTAACAATATTTGTTACTGGTTTTAAATAGAGCTTCAATATAGTTGCCATCACAGAAACTTGGTGGGATGACTCACACAACTGAAGTGTTGTGATGGACAGGTACCTTTAAGAGGTACAGGCGAGGAAGGAGGGGTGGTGGAATAGCCCTCTGTGTTAGGGATTGTCTTGACTATCTGGAGTTTAATGATGCTGATCATAAGGTTGAATGTTTATGGGTTAGAATCAGGGGGAAGGCCAACAAGGCAGACATCCTAGTAGGAGCCTGTTATAGACCGCCCAATCAGGATGAAGAAGTAGGTGAAATCTTCTTGCAGCTGGGACTACCATCATGATTGCTGGCCCTTGCAGGCTCTGCAGAGGGACTTGGACAGGCTGGATTGATGGGCAGAGAGCAACTTTGTGGGGTTCAACAAGTCCATGTGCCAGGTCCTGCACTTGGATCACAATAACCCCAGGCAGTGTTACAGGCTTAGGGCAGAGTGGCTGGCAAGCTTCACTGGAGGAAAAGTACATGGGGGTTCAGCTGGCTGAACATGAGCCAGCAGTGTGCCCAGGTGGTCAAGAAGGCCAGCAGCATCCTTGCTTGTATCAGGAACAGTGTGACTAGCAGGAGTAGGGAAGTAATTGTTCCATTATACTCAGCTCTGGTGAGACCACACTTTGAGTACTGTGCTCAGTTTTGGGTCACTTACTACAAGAAGGATGTTGAAATGCTGGAGCGTATCCAGAGAAGGGCAATGAAGCTGGTGAGGAGTTTGGAGCACAAGTCCTGTGAGGAGCATCTAAGGAAACTGGGACTTTTTAGTATTAAGAAAAGGAAGCTGAGGGGAGGCCTTATTGCTCTCTACAACTACTTGCAAGGAGGGTGTAGAGAGGTGGGGGTCAGTCTCTTCTCTCAGGCAACAAGTGAGTCACCATCCCTGGAGGTATTTAAGAGGTGTGTAGATGTTGTGCTTGAGGACATGGTCTAGAGGTGGACTATGCAGGGGCAGGCTGTGGTTGGACTCGATGATCATAAAGGTTTCTCCCAACCTAAGTGATTCTATGAATCTCTAGGATTAAAAGTAATATATTAAGTATCAGTGAAAAAGATCAAGCATCAGACGGCCTTGACGAGGAACTGCTGCATGTACATTAATGGCATAATTAGCTAAACGATCAAACTCTGAGATCTCAGACCCAGAACTCCTTATGAGAAATGAATATTTTCTACATCACTAAGAAATTAGATTGACCTCGTCTCAAGCTTTTACAATTTCATACTATTTCAGTACATAATTAGGTTGAGAAATAATATTAATGAGAGTCATGTTTGTGACTAATATCAGCACAGCTGTGTAAATTTTCACTTACAATCTATGAGCACTGGGAATAATAAAGTATTAAAAGAGAATATTTTACAATACAGAAAGACGGAGAGTTACACATCTGCACCAGCTCAGAAGCTTTAAAAACACATTTTTTTTCCTAATAAATGTCACATTGATATTTCATGGCTCCTATAGTGTATACGGTTTATGGAGAGCATCTTAAGTGAATTTGCATCAGCGTGGCACCCATCGCAGAACCAACACAGTGCAGCACAGAATTTAATCTCCTTTGCTGGAACCGCACAGAAGAAGACTTTTAGGCTGCTTTGATGGTAGCTTAGTTCTAAAGCTACACAAATCAGTGGAATTTAGTAACACTTCTAGAACCATGAGAATGGAGTTTTATGCAATCAGAACTTTAAGCCATGAATAATTCTCCCATGTAGTGTCCCGGTTTATTTTTATCCATTTTTCTCTCCCCTTGTCCACAGCAATCAGGTTGGTCAAGCATGATTTACCTTTGGTAATTCCACTGTGACTGTTCTCAGTTCCCTTCTTCTCCATCACATGCCTCAAAATTACTTCAAAGATAATTTTCTCTATGATTTTCTGAGGGACTGAACTGAGACTTCCAGACCTGCAGTTTTATGAAGCATACTTCTGGTCTTTTTTGAAGACATCTTTGACATTTACATTTCTCTAGTCACTGGGGTCATCTTGAGAATGCTTAAAAGACAGTAGAGAGTGGCCTTGCAAAAACATTGCCAGTTCTCTCAGCACCCATTTGGTTCTCTGGACCTGAATAAATCAGGTTCTCTTACATAATCCCTGTCTTAGTCCTTATTCTCCTCTTCTCCTTGGACCAGTCCTTCAAGCACAGAAGTCTGGTAGACTGAGGCAGTGAGAACTAAGGCTAAGAAGGCCTTACCTGTGTCTGTTGTCACCAAAAACCTACCACATTTAACAAGGATTTGCATTTTCCTTGTTCAGCCCTTATGTTCTTAGATGGGAATTTACTGCTATCAGTATGATTTGGATACATCTGGCTAAAATGAGCATGTGGTCAACAGTGAATGTAGAAAAATAGACACTTTATGATACAAAACAACTCATACACCAGTAGATCCTAAAAGTGTCTAATTGGTAATTTGAATCTTGCTATCCACACTCCTTAAAAAGAAAAAAAAAAGTGGTCAAGGAGGCACAGAAGCATTAAACACAGCAGACAGATATCTGAAAATAAGCTGAGAGCAAGGAGAAAATTAGAACTCTAGTAAGAAAATGTCACAGTGAACAAACATGAACTGCTGTAAATCCCTGTCTATGTCCTTGCCGCAGAACTGGAAGCTGAAGTGTCTCCTTTGTTTCCACATGTTCAGCCAGGCTAGTATCTCACAGGGCTCCATTCCCAGAAAGACCCATCTGTTATCAGACCCCTTTTTTGCTTAATCTTTCTAATTCTAAATCTACTGGATAGTTCTCCCTTTGGCTTGTGCTGCTTATCCCTTCATTCTGTTGCCCATGGCAGTTTCCCATTTGCTGACAAATGTATATATCTTCTCCTGACTGATTCAATTACTGTCGCCTCTTGGTACCTCGTGGGAGCGATAGATTACATCTCATAGTAAAGAACAATTAATAAAGTACTTTTTTTTTTTTTAATGCACCATCATTTCTGAGGGAGTAATTGGGGTACTTTTGGAGGAAATAATGTCTCCCCTGGTTTGACTCTACTTAGCCTATCCCTAATGTGATTTTCTTTATAGTTAAAAGATGAAGTGCACTGATTCAAAAAGGCTTTTATTTAAAGCGATGTAAAGAACAAAAGACCCCAAATCATCTCTGCTCTACTGCAAGTTAAAGGAACCTCAGCCTGTAAAACTACTTGACAATAATGAAGTTCCATGATGTATGCTAGCCTCAGCTTGGCCTCGCAAACTAGGTTCACCATGAAGAAAATGTTTCTTTACAAATGAGGTCAGGAGCCTCTATAAGACCAAACACTGACCTTTCATCTTTCTACTAATGTTCTGCGTAGAAACAGTCTCATAATCAAGTTGGAAATGAAAAGCAGCAAGATGCAATACATAATAATTCACAGAATCAGCCTTCTTCCCATCCTTTTGCTATTATGAGAAGAGTTTCTGGTTGCATACCATCTGCTAGCTGTATGAACAAATTTAATTGCAAACACAGATAAAATCCAATGATGGCAACAAAACCTAGAGCAGAAGAGTTATGTCAATAAACATGTAAAACTTTATAATAAATTGGTTTTAGGCTCTTTCTTCAGAAATTACACATAATAAGGCATATGACTTTTCCACTCATCCAAATAGTTCCATTTCTGTACTTTCCAAGTTGTTTATTTATGTTGTAAGACATTAAATACTTCCAAAGGAAGTTAATTTGATGCTTCATTTAACTTCTAAAACTAATTCATATAAATGGGGATCAGACTCCATTCACTCCTAGAAGTTACCACATACACTGAAAAGTAAAATGAAAACAATAATCTTATTAGTATTTCTTTACAGACGATTCAATATGCCGTGCATTTTTCATCAACTTTTATTATGCTCTAAACTGTCCTGAGAACACTGTATAACTAGCAGAGGGGTTTTTTTTAAGTAGGCAGCAGTTCCTTCAATTAGGATCCTCTTTTAATTGGGGGAGTATATATAGCTAATGCCTTCTTGAGAACACTTGGCTTTCTTTTTGCTAGAGTTGAATCAAGTCATTGCAGTGATAAAAGTATTAAATACTTGGGAACAAATTTATCTAATCCATCCTTTTACTTTAATAGACTTGCACCAACCAAAGGCAACAGTAATTTTGCATTTTTCTTTTCTTCCAGGTTTCTAACTATTTTGATGTATGGACTTGTCATTTCTTTGGTACTTAAAAATTGTCTTTCAGGCTCTTCCATGATGAAGTCACTGCTAGTGTAAATTTATAAAATATACATGCTTCTTAGACTTAGGCACGATCTGCTGGCACTTGGAGTAGTGTTTTCACTGTATAGATCCATGCATCTGCAGGATGCATTCAGCAAGAGCAGTCTCTACAGGATTCTTACATTGCCATTTGGGTTCCTCCAGAAATACGTTCAGAGGCTCTGTGAGTCTCTTGTATATCACAGAAAAAGAGACATTAATGGGAGGTGCAAGGTTATCTACCAGTTGGGTAGTTTTGGACTGCCCTTCTTATCTGCCTCTTTTTCTTGGCTCACGGTATAACCTTGCTCTCAAAAGCTATTGATTATGGCAGGATTCAGAAGCATGTTTTCTGCTACAGTGTAGTAGCAAGGAAAAAAACCCAAAGCCAAACAACAAACCAATAATATGCTGTAAGTGTGAAGAACTAATGAAAGTTTTAAGTCTGATACTGCCTGAGTGAGGAACTGATATGCAGCCCTGCAAAGCTGTGATCCCAAGCTTTTTGTTGGTGTATACAGGAATAATCTCTGGCTTCAGGGGTCCTTAAGCAGAGCAAAGTGCTGAGAGGAAAGTATCTGATAAATCAGGATAATGTAGTTTTAAGTTCTGGTATCTCATTACTTGTCAAAGCTCTTAGAATTCAAGCCAGGCCTGGGGAACCAAAAGATACCAGATCTCAAAACTAATCCTGTTTTCTTGTCTTCATTCTATATCGGTAAGTGCTTCCTTCTGCGGCTGCTATTACAGTAAGTAAATTAAATAGGTTTTTCCTTCCTGCCACTGATAAGCAGAGGTCTGAGGTGTGGACTGGAGTGTGCACTGACTACAAGCCTTTGGTAGAAGCTATGGAAAAAAGAAAAGTATGTGCATATAACAGTGTACCTTCTCTATTAGCACATTAACAAGTTATCTGGGTGCAGTGGAGGTTTACAGTTTATTTCTGTGTCTGTGTGCCCTTGTTTCTCTGAAAATCTTTAGCCAAGTTGCTGTCAGCCCAAAAGCTATGTATTCCATTTTTGTCACCTCTGTCAGTATTGCTTGCTTTGTTCAATCACTCATCTTGTGAGGTCTTCTGCCACCAAGATGAATGGTATGTTCATTCATTGCCCTGTCTCTGGGCCATGTGGAGGAGGTACTCAAAAATGTCAGCTTGTTTTTCTTCTGCTATCCTTCTATTTTATTTTTCCCTCCTTGCTGATAGTGATATGGCTGTCAGCTCATCTATCTGTGTTTAATTACAGTCACAGAATTCTACATTCCTACTGTATTTGATAATTAACAGATCTCTGACTATTTAACAGACAAAACACAATTACTTAAAAGCCTACTGACTTCTCTTTTTCTCTTTCACTTTTTTCCTTAGGACTGTGAAGAAACCTCCCCTCCATATAAACCTGTGTGGCTGGCTAAAATCAATGTCAAACTGATTAAATTCACAATCTTAGTTAGATCCCTAATTAATTGATGGTAGCATTCTTTAGTACCTGAGGTTTATCATATAAAAATATTGCATCCTTAGAAGCTAAACACTAACACATAAAAATTTTAATAGGAAGGCACAAATTCTTATAAACACTGAGAGTGTGGAAACAAGAAACAAACAAAGACAAAACCTCTTCTTTTTCACCTAGAATGAGTTTAACAGGAGCAGCAGCTGTGTTAACTTCCTCTACTGCTTGCAAATGTGATTACACCTGAGTCAGAAGGACCATGCTTCAAGGAAATAAGATGTTTTAGATTCTCTGCTGAAAACTACAACTAAGGTGTAAAATATTAGAAACAATGAGGTAAAACCACATCCACCTTGAAAACGTGCTCAGAGTAACAACTGCCTCCCGATTACACCTCACCCTGAATTTGAAAATAATCACCTGAAGCCCACTGGACTTCTGCAGGATTTTCTCATTATTTCACCACTGGAGGTTTCAGTTACAATATAGTTTTCTGATTCTGAACTTTGACGTTTTTTATGTCAATGAACTTCCAATCAACCTTGAAGAGCTGGGGAGCTGTGCCACCACTGCTTACAGTCACAGAGCTACACAACATGACAAATTGTTCTGTTTGTACTACAACATTATAAATTTTCTTCAGGAATGAAATATAGACAAAATGTAATCTAGAGGCTTTGGTAACTGATTCTCTAAAAGAAGATCCTAAAGGGGAAAAGCTGATCTAATTTTAAGCTTTTCTTACAAAAGAAAATATGGGTTCCACATTGCACACTTGATTTTTGCACTTTAAATTGCTTAAGTAAACCCTTCTGGCTCAAGAGACCTCTGAGAATACAGGATAAGTCCTGTCATAAGGACAGTAAGTCCTAGCTCTCATAAACTAGAAAGGAAGATCAGTATGGCATATCTCATCTACTTCAGACGGCTGCAACAGACAGTCAAGTAAATGAGAGAGGAAGGCACTATATCAGATTGATACAAAAAACTTGGTTTAGAATAAAATTCTTCACACAGTCACACAATCATTTATTTATCATTGACTATAAGTATTTCCTATAATAATTTATGCATTGTAAGGGACAGGAAAGATGTTTCACAAGTATGTCTCTGGTACTTTCATCTGGGACTAATGGATGCCCACTGTGCACTTGTCACCCTCAAAAATCACAACCTGCTCTCAATGTAAAATAACATTCACCAGTGGTGCAGAGTGGAGAGCTCTGAATAAACACCTGAGTCAGAGCCAGGAGCTGGACTTCTGCTCTGTGTAAGGAATCCAGGTTTATTTCTGTACTTGCACAGTGGCAGACACACCACAGAATCACAGAATCACAGAATTGTAGGGGTTGGAAGGGACCTCGAGAGATCATCGGGTCCAACCCCCCTGCCAAAGCAGCTCCCTAGCTCATATTGCACAGATAGGCGTCCAGACGAGTCTTGAATATCTCCAGAGAAGGAGACTACACCACCTCCCTGGGCAGCCTGTCCCAGGGCTCTGTCACCCTCACTGTGTAAAAGTTCTTCCGCATGTTGGTGCGGAACTCCTTGTGCTCCAACTTGAGGCCATTGCCCCTTGTCCTGACCCCACAGACACTGAGAAGAGGCTGCCCATATCCCCCTGTGTCCCACCCTTCAGATATTGATAACCATTGATCAGATCCCCTCTCAGGCTTCTTCTCTCCAGGCTGAACAGCCCCAGCTCACTCAGCCTTTCCTCACAGGGGAGATGCTCCAGGCCTTTCATCATCTCTGTAGCCTCCTCTGGACTCTCTCCAGGACATCCCTGTCTTTTTTATACCAGGGAGCCCAGAACTGGACACAATACTCCAGGTGGGGCCTGACCAGGGCAGAGTAGAGGGGGAGGATCACCTCCTTCGACCTGCTGGCCACACTCTTCCTGATACATCCCAGGATCCCATTGGCCCTCTTAGCCACCAGGGCACACTGCTGGCTCATAGCCAACCTGTCATCAACCAGGACCCCCAGGTCCTTCTCCACAGAGCTCTTCTCCAGCAGGTCATCCCCCAGCCTGTACTGATACAGACGATTATTCCTCCCCAGGTGCAAGACTTTACACTTGCTTTTATTAAACCTCATCTGGTTTCTCCCTGCCCAGCTTTCCAGCCTGTCCAGGTCTTGCTGGATGGCAGAGCAGTGTTCCTGCGTGTCAGCCACCCCTCCCAGCTTTGTATCATCGGCATACTTGCTGAGGGTGGATGCTATTCCCTCATCAAGGTCGTCGATGAAGATATTAAACAGGACTGGACCCAACACCGAGCCCTGGGGAACACCGCTTGTCACAGGCCTCCAGTCAGATTTTGTTCCACTGATCACGACCCTCTGAGCCCGGTCCGACAGCCAGTTCTCAACCCACCTCACTGTCCACTCATCTATCCCATGATCTCTTAGCTTTTCTATCAGGATGTCATGGGAGACAGTATCAAAAGCCTTGCTGAAGTCAAGGTAGATGACATCCACTGCTCTCCCTCCATCCACCCAGCCGGTGATGAGATCATAGAAGGCTATGAGATTGGTCGAGCACGATCTCCCCTTGGTGAATCCATGCTGACTACTCATCATGACCTTCTTCTCTTCCAGTTGCTTGGTAATGGCATCCAGAACAAGCTGTTCCATAACCTTTCCAGGGACAGAAGTGAGGCTGACTGGCCTATAATTGTTAGGGTCCTCCTTCTTGCCCTTCTTGAAGACTGGAGTGATATTGGCTATGCTCCAATCCTCAGGTACTTCTCCTGTTCTCCAAGACCTGTCGAAGATGATAGCAAGCGGCTCCACAATCACTTCCGCCAGCTCCCTCAGCACACGTGGATGTATCCCATCCGGGCCCATGGATTTGTTTGCATTAATCCCTTTGAGCCGCTCCTGGACCACCCCTACCTCAACTAGAGGGATCACAGCGAGATTTCCGACAGGGGATGGGCAATAGTGGCTCCACTAAGGAGTCCTCAGGGTAATTCCCAGAATTTTCCCCACTATCACATGGAACAACATCCCCAAGTCCATCACTGTGCTGCTGGCATTTACCTTCTTCCACCGCCAACTGACGTTGTGTCTCCCAAAGCCCATACCTAACCCCAAGAGCCATCATAATATCCCCTCCCCCCTTCCTAAATAGTTTAAAGCACACTCAATGAGCCCTGCCATCTCCTGGGCAAGGATTCGCTTACCCCTATGGGACAGGTGAGCCCCATCAGCAGTCATCATGCCAGGAGCAGAGTACACCTTCCCTTGGTCAAAAAACCCAAAGTTCCTATGCCGGCACCAGCCTTTCAGCCACTCATTCAATAGATGGGTTCTCCTGACCTGCTCCAAACCTCTCCTCCCACTAGTAGGAATAGATGAGAATATTATTTGAGCTCCGCCCCCCTCAACAAATCGCCCTAGATCACGAAACTCCTTCTTGATAGCACGCAGGCTACACTTCATGATCGCATCCCTGCCTGCTTGAACAATCAGTAGAGGATAATAGTCAGAGGGTCTTACCAGCCCTGGGAGCCTTCTGGTAATATCACGGACCCTGGCTCCAGGGAGGCAGCACACCTCCCTTCGTGTAGGGTCTGGTCTACAAATGGGGCCCTCCGTCCCTCTGAGAAGGGAATCCCCGACCACAACTACCCTTCTCTCTTGCCTAACAGAGGCAGTCTCAAGGCGTGCAGACTTCTGCCTCACTCTAGGCTTTCGCTTCCTCTGAGGCAGAGGGGCTGCACTCATCCCTTCACATACCTCCTCCTCAACTTCCAGGGCCCCAAACCTGTTGCTTAGGGAAACCTGGGGGAGCAGGATAGGTGGGCAGGGGGAGCGCCTACGACGGCGAGACCGGACTGTCTTCCAGGCCTCCTCAGGGTTCGGGTCACTCCCATTTACCTCATTAGGACAGGACAGAGGGTCCGTCTTCAGCTTAGAGGTGTCCTCCTGGCACTGTTCCCTCTGGGATGCCAGGGAGCTACTCCACCAATCCATCTCCCGCTCACATTCCCTGATAGCTCTCAGTGATTCGAGCTCTTCTTTTAGTTTGATTACCAAACCTAGCAGATCGTCCACCTGCTCACACCTCACACAGGTGAGGCGTTTGCCCCTCTTCCCTGGCAGCAGCAAACTCAGGCATTCTCTGCAGCCCGAGACCTGAACCGCAGCATCCCTGGGCAGGCCCTCCAATGGGGTTGCCCCAGTCATGATGGGAGAACCTCTCCGCCTGGTGGAGACCATGGTTCAACTGTCTGGGCACACAGCAGACGGGAATCCCTCGGCTCGCCCTGCGTACTCTGTGAGCGCTAGCCAGTCGGCTCAAATTACCCTTCCGAGCCAGGAGGGGGCTAGCTCTGCCTGCTTGCCCTGCCTGCGCAAACTGCCGCGCAAACTGCCGCGCCACACCCTGGTCGCCAGCGCTCCCAGAGGCCCCTCTTGTATGGAGAGGGATTATTGCTGCCGCCCTAAGCCACGCCCCCGATGAGTCATGCCTGCGTGCAGCCGCGGCGAGAAGCAGTGGCTGCCACCGGGTGCGTCGCGCCGACTCTCCTCTTCAGTTAATTTTTTTTTGCCCTCGCGGATCGGTGCCCGGGGGCTGCCGCTTCCAGGAAGGGTCCCCCGACGAGATCTCCCGCTCCAGAGTCCTTCTCCTCAGCAGCTGATCTGAGTGTAAAAATTTTTTTACTTAAACAGAAGTGCTATATAATATGTTATAAGCTACCATTTCTAGGCTCTAGTGGCTTTTCCAAAGGTGAAAAAATTCCTCATACATCGAGCACCAGATCTATATACTTAACAGAGATATCTCAGATAGCCTAGGTCAACTCAAACATCATCAGACCTTTTTTCCTGTGTTCTACCCTATGACCTGAGTTTAGGGAACTAATCAATCCCTAACAGTGGCATCTGGTAAAAAACATAAATAGAGTTTTGCACATGTAGATGCCAACATACTATGCTATCATATAGCATGATTGGTCGGTTTAGGTGTTTGTGATCTTAGTGGTTAGCAGCCAAAAAGAGGGAGTCTATTGAGCGACTGCAGTGTGGAAAAACGAGAGGGGATTGGAAGCTGAGAGAAAGACGGTGCTCCATTACTCACCTCTTCTGCCTCTACAAATAGCATTGAGCAAGAGTGATTTTAAAAAGTCCCTACTGTCAAGGGCTTAGATAAGGCAGGAAGCCTATGATGCAGTGGTGGAAGTGAGTTTTAGAAGACTGCTGAGGCTGCAGGAAAAAAAAAAGAGTTGGAGAAGCTCAGGTTCTCCTGTTATCTACATTATTTCCTTGGTCTGACCTCCAAAAGTTTGGCGCATTTTAACAAATCTGAAGAATCTTCGTGTATTCTCTTTTAGCAATCTCTCTAAATTACGCTCTTGAGAATAGATCATCTCATTCCCAGTTATTCTGAAATCACCTTGAACAATATTGAAAAGAATTGTTTGTGTATCTTTTTTTTCATTTGTTTCTTATGAAAACAGTGTATGTAATCACACAGTCTTTGTGTATGTCTGTATATCCCTTCTGGCAACTTTTGAACCTGCTGTCTAATTTCAATCAAGACTAGAGCTCCCACAAAGCATTGCCTAAAACAGTAAACCAGGAAAAAGATAAATCAGTATTGAAAATTTGTAAGTTGCTCCAAATAATTCTTCATCCTTTTCATGAAATACAGTATTGAAAATCAAATCTTGTCTGACTTCTAAAATTCTTTATGAAAAAGAAACACACAGCAGAAGAGAGTTGCATTATTTGATTGAAAAGTCATTTGACCAAGAGAAATAAACCCATAGGAAATTAAGTTACAGTAATTTATAAACAAATGTGATTGCAACAGAAGAGTATGTGATCGACTTAATTTTAATGACTGCAAACATTAGTATAAACTAACATTTTATATATGAAGAAGGTATACAGGAAAGTTACAGTTTTAGGGAGGGTTTTTCATTGAATTCATTAACCAGTAGACATCCAATGTGCCTTGCTGAGAATCTGTTCCAGTTACCATTGATGTATTCACAGGCTTTTAAGGTGGACTTCTCCATTTTGGAACTGTGTTCCTTAATATTTTCAAAGGCAGAAGAATTTCTCACGTCTCTGAATGTCACTTGACTGCAAGTAAAAATGTT
The DNA here is from genome assembly GCA_020800305.1 of Porphyrio hochstetteri. Lineage (NCBI taxonomy): Eukaryota > Metazoa > Chordata > Aves > Gruiformes > Rallidae > Porphyrio > Porphyrio hochstetteri. The sequence goes on from CM036907.1 coordinate 112,381,672, forward strand.
AACAGCTTGCAAGAGTGCTAATTAGCGCATCATAAAATTTATTTGGCTTCTTTGACACTAACTTAACCAGAAGATGAAACTCAATCTGTTGTGAAAAGCTGAGGATTTCACTTCTACCTTCATGTCTGAGCAAGGAATCTTAAAAGTCAGAATTCAGTTTGAGTTCATTTTACTCCACTTTTTATGCTACACATCTTTTCATCATATCCAGAGTCACTTATCACTGGCAGACCTGTAAGATTTGTATTGGAAAAGATAAATTCCTTTCCACCTTTTCCTCATTCAGCTCTGCACGACACAAGGCACATAAGCCTACAAACATGTACCCTCACTCAATTAATAAAATTAACGCTGGACATCCATTGTGACAGATTCATCTTGCTATTAATTTTTGAGCAGATGCTTCATTCATACATTTTCTGTTTTGGTGCTTGTCTCTACAATGCCTTGAAGAGCAAGTTAAAGACAGAACAACTTTGCTTTCTCAATGAGAAAGTACTGAAACTTAAATCAAGGAAGTAGCTGTGCCTAAATTTTAGTTATCTAGTCAGGGCTTGTTAAGAGTATTTCATATATTGTTGATGGGAGGCTTTCATGGGTATCCACCTCTTCTCATTAGTCTTTATATACATGTGTGGGGTCATAAATGGTGTGGTCACATACACATGGGATAGGCATTCCCACAGATTCTACCTGTTCTCTCAGTGCCAAAAATTCATATGCAGGTTCAATTCCCTGTTGGATAAACTGGGATTCCATGTCCCTGATGCAGACATGGCAGCAAGTGAATCTTTATGAAATTAAATTGATTGGAAAATAAAATTTTCATGTTACCTTTCAGAAACCATTTTGCATATCACACTCCCTATTTCAGCACTTATGTGATGTGGCCAAGGTACCCTAGGGTTCAACTCGCTGCAACTGCCAATAATTTTGCCAAATTTCAGGGTTTGAAAACCTGTCTAACTTCTCTTTAAATTAAGAATTCAATTTAGGTCAATTTTTCTTAAATAGGACTCAAGATCTCCTAAAAAACCTGACATCAGTTGTTCATGTCAATTACTTTAAAATCTGCTTCTTAATATCTGGAAAGTATTAAAACTTTATCTTGTCTTTCTTATCAGTTACTTTCTCTAGGAAAAAGACCGATGTTTGATTTCAGCCTATCTCACATAATTTTAACTGATAAAACAGCACTCCTGAGGTAAATAAAAGCCCTCGTACCTATGTAGCTAACAGTACCAAGTTCCTTAAAAATTACCCATTATTTACCTGACTTTAAAATGGACAAAAGTCACATCCCACAGTTTTGAAAATCTCGAGTAACCCATAATCTGGAAAACATTATTATTTACAGGGTTTTTTTAAAATCTACATTGTTAGGGTGGGAATTGGAAGCATGTTTGGAATATTTGGGGGTTTCCTTATGAATTATTCAGACTGTATTCTGCTACACAGGGAAATTCTCAAAAGCAATTAGAAGGACTTTTAGAAGAAATTTTAAATATTTCTATTAATTTATCTAACAAGCTAGTAATTTGTTTATTTTAAATACACATTCATTGGAAGTGACAATGACAACTGGGGATTGTTTTAAATGCCAAATTGCTTAATTAATTGTTGTATCGAATTAATCATTCATGTTTTAATGCTCAGAAAGAATAATACATGGGCAGAGGGGTTGTTTTCTCAATACACATGAGTACCAAGATATTTGCAGATTCATTTTTTGATGTAAATAACCATGCTAATCTACACAACACAAAAACCTAACCTACATTTTGTAAGCATTTTTGTTACTTTACTCAAAACAGGAATCATAAGTCCTTTTATGGAAGAAACTCTGAGAAAGACTCTTATGAAAATGTCACACAAACTTTGTTTTAATGACCATTTCTACTTACACACCAGATTTTAAATTGAACACTTTTCCTACAATGGTGATTTTACTTCAGATAGTATATGGAAATTTTGGTCTACTTGAATATTTCTTAAAATGCTTTTACTGACATATCTGGAATAGAAGCATGAAAAATATCCCTAAAAATATTATTCATCACATAAGAAGAAGAACTGGGTTTGCTTCCACAAAAAAAAAAAGTGCTATTATGTCACATGCACAGCAATACCAAGGAAAGCATTGACTATGAAAGTTGTCACTTGGGTCCTGAAAACAAAGAGGGGTTTTTACAAAGATCAGTGTCTTTTTTAACTGACCATATAATTTTTTCACGTTCATGTTTTCAAGTCTTCTGTAAGAGACAGAATGGTTAAAATATGTCTTTATTTTAGGAAGACTTGAACATAAGGAAACTATTGCAGGAGGTGGGACCTTAAGAACATCATATATCCTGAATCTTGAACACACAGAAATTGCATAAATTGAGCCTTACAAAATGCTTGAATCGGGAACTCCTGAGAAGATAACATGCAGGAGGTCTAAGCAGGGCACATTTCATCAAAACTGACTGTGCAAAAGAAACTGTGAAATTGGCCAGATATAAAGTGCTTCAAATACACAAAGCCAACAAAATTAATTCTCTCTAGCTCCTTCAGCTACTACAACTACAGTATCATCAGAAAAGGCTATGGTAATAAAGTTATTCCCTATTTATTGATAAGTTTAAAATTATTTTTTAAATAGCTATCAATACAACTGAAATTCCATGCTTATACATGCTACAGTTATGCTTTATATATATGTTAAGACAAACTGTATTACATATATACATGTATATTTATACAAAAACATATAGCCAAATGCAAGAATATCCAGGAATTAAGAAACTCAATAAATCTCTTGAAATCTTCCATCTTCTCAGTGGAGCTGTGAGGTTGAAATGCACGAAAGAGTGAATGCTTATTGTAAAAAGAAACAGGACCATTATTGCACGCTATTTACACTAGAAAGATATTCCAGGAGTTATATGCAAATGAGCTTCTAGCACAAAGAGACTTGACTAGGAAAAGTGAAGTAGCATATGTGCCTTTTTGCTGACAATTAATTTTTTGGTCTCATAAGCATTATTATCCCCTTATTCCCAGTTGTCAAAGGCAACAAAAACTCTTGCCCTTCAGCAGTGATAATAAATTGTCAGAACAAGATGTGAATCATACCTGAATGCCTTGATTTATAAACTTATGTAACAGTCTATAAGAAGAAAGAGGATTTTTTATATTGCTGTGGTTTTAAAAGTTGTTTTAGTCTTCTTTTTCTGGCAGAAAAAATACTTCCTGCATCCTTAGAACAAGTTTTTCCTATAACATTGCAAACAGCTGAAGTGGTCTTGGTCAACATAATGCTCATTTTCACTTAAAAATATATGCTTTTTTTGTCTATGAAAAGCAATTCCATTATGGAACCAATTATCTGATTCCTTTATTATGTCAGATCCTTATGTTGTCATAGAAAAATATTTAATAGCAAAGCACTTGAAATCTGGAAAAACACTGTTTTCATTGGTATTTGTAATTTTTTTAATGCTGCAAGTATGAAAGTTTTCTGCAGCAGTCCACATACCTTTCTGCTCTAACCGTGTAAATGGCCCTTGGAAAATACAGTTACACTTACTTCCAGGAGTATAAAAGAGTTTCGGTATCATTTTGCTTCATGTGCATTAAAAGGAAGGATAATTTTCTCCAAATTTCTGCAAGCTCTTCAAAAGAAATACATTATTTACATAGATACTAAAGCAGTAATGGTATTATGCTCCCTTTGTGCATACCTGTGAGCTCAAAAAGAGTGACTGGCACTTAAGTTATAATAAAAGCTCAGGAGTGGAGTACTAGCAAAACTCAACCAACAGAGTAAGTCATAAGAACAAGACAAAACAGCAATAGCTGTGTGTTTCCCTTTTACAATAATGAAATAAGGTGTGTGCACATATGACCAGGCACAGAGGATGCCAGAGTAATTAATTCTGCATCCCCAGCTCTGAAGAAGGTGCCAGAACATCTGTTTCATTTCTTATGATCTTATATACAGTCAAATGATGTCCTCACTTAACACTCACAATCAGGGGAAGGTGCAACAGGCTTTTACAAGCCTACAAGCCTGTAGGCATGTTAATTCCTAAAAGAAGTTTTTATGCATCTCTGAAGGTTGCTTTTTTTTCATTTGTTTTTTTTATTTCATCATAGAGGTATATTGGTCCATTGGAAAATATAGATATAGGCATAGTGGTTTGGTAACTTCTAGATACAGAAAAGGGTAATGTAAGATTGTTAACATCACCCCTTCTAAACTCTGGTATTATTCACTCCTACATGTTCCTTGAGACATATTTTCCCTTAATACTTTTAATTAGTATTGCAAGTACCTTGCAGCTGTAAGAGTCAGCAGAGTAATGCAGCTTTCTAGTTCCACAGTAAAGAACAGATTTTATGTGTAACTGTAGAACAGGTATGTCATAAGAAATAGTTTCATTTAAAAAAAACAAAATAAAAATAATAATAATAATTTAAGGTTTTTCTTTAGTTAAAAACAGAGCAAATGGTGCATAGACTAAGTCAGAAATATTCTCAATAGTAGTGGTTATGGAGGGCGAATGCTACAGCAGAGCATTGGAAGGAAAAAATGCCAGGGTAAACTGTGCATGTCACTTATTCTATATGATTATTATCAAGGAATATTAATTTTATCTTCCTTAATTTCTTCATTTTTCTGATCTGTTCTTTTCAGAATCTGCTTTTCTGCCACCTTTAAATATTAATAAGCCAGTTCAGCACTTTTTTGTTTTTGTTATAAAATCATTCTGTATTCATTTTTTAAAAAACCCTCATTTTCTGACTCCTGCATTCTCTTTTCTGTCTTTATGGATCTGGATAAATGTGTGGCAATTTCATATCTGTTTTCAATCCTTTGTGTGAATATTTTGCTTTGAAAGCATTCTGTGTACAAACAGGTAGTTATAATGCCAACAATAAATTGTAAGTAATTAATGTCTGATGCCTCTTTCAATTACAGAGTCTTTTGGGAGGATATACATAGGTAATTTGAATTCTCTGACTTCAATATTTATCATATGATCCTGAAGTGAGAATGTCATGAATATTAAAGGTTTTGCTTTTAATTTTAATAAATCTACTCCAGAGGAGAGCCATCCTAATGAGTAAAATAATGGTAAGTGCAGGTACCTCAGCTCCCTAGCAGAACAGTAAAGGAGCCAGAACAGCTAGGACAATTGTGTTGTAATAGATTTCACCACTCAAATTCTAGTAGCTTATCAAGCTATAAAAAAAATTGCTTAAAATCCCTGAGGTGCTGGACTGCTTGCCTGTGCTCACATATCAGCTAGAATAAGACCCTTCCAGCCTTTCACACACTTCAGGAGTGAACTCCATCAAATAGCATGGCTTTTCCCAGTTGCTGATCCCTGACATTTCAGTGATGGGTCATCGGTCCATCAGTTTGCCTAACTGCAGTTAGTTTTGAATGCTTTGAAAACAAAGTTTAGTTTTTATTGCCATTTGCAGCTAGTCCAGTTTCCTCAAATGTTGATTTTTAACTCATCTAAATAGATGAATGTCTGGCTTCAAGGTAAGTGATACCTGATTTGTAGATTTGTACAATGTCACTCCCTTGAAAGGAACAGCAGAAAATGGGACCATCAAGGATAATTGCTTTGCAGTGAGCTTCAGCTCTCCACTTACTCTTTTTCAAAATTCAAAAGTAAAGATTAAGTCCCAAGGGTATAGGAAAGAAAAGCCACCACCTACCAGTCAAATAGCAGAAGCCATCTTCTCCTCCTTCCCTTTCTCACACTTCAAGAGTAGTTCTAACATACATGTGAACTGTGTATTGTGAGCGTCTGGATCAAAAGCTACCCCTGTGTAGAGTCAGCGAAAGGTCAAGGCTTAATTCCTTACAGTTCTTTGATAAAGCAAATGAAGAAATAAAACTGTAAGGCTTGAAATAGGGATGGATTTTAATCATTCCAGCAATCTTCCAGAAGGCTGATTTTTTTTTTCAGGTTATTAATTTCATTAAGTACCATATAGAAACTATAATTAATTAGTAATCTCATAGCACATTTTCCTTCCAACTCAGTCTAGTGGTAGGAGGTAGTCAGAACTGCCATTGGCAAGCAGAACTGCTCACTTTTTGTGCATAATACAGTAAGACTACTGTTTTCTCCCTTGCATCCTATTTGCATGATGAGCCTTTAGGAGAAAAGATCCTCCTATGATTAAGTATCTAGCTCCAGTGCTAAAAGCAGCGCAGACTGCAGCTTGCATTGTTTTAACTTGTCACGGGTAGAGTAGACTACCTCTATTGTAATTATATCTCACAAAGTGACATTGGAAAAGCATAATGTAAAACTCACCACTGATAGGGACTTGTAATATTGATTACAAGTAATCAGTAATCAACCTGTAATATTGATCTGATCTAGTTAAAGGTGTCCCTGCTTACTGCAGGCGGGCTTGTCTAGATGACCCGGAATGTTCCCTTCCAACCTAATGTACCATATAATTCTATGACCAATAACCTGTTAAACTGGCAGTAATCTTAGACCTGTATTAACCGTGCCAAATGTTAAGCTGTTGTCTGTGATGCTTTGCTCACCTTGACCCACTAGAAGGAAAAAATGAGGAAAAAATTGAGGAAGCAATATGTTATATGAACGTGAAATTTCCTTGCTGCTTTATCAGTTCATCTTCTGCTCTATCCATACATCAGAACGGCAGTCACATTTATCTGTGAAGAAGAATAGTAATTTTAAAGTTAACCAATTTGCTGTAAAAGCATAGCCTAGAATTTCTTGGGGGAAAATAATTAAATATCGTTTACCATATATACACTTGGTTACCAGAATGAAATGTTTTTATATATATATGGCAGAAGCCTTTGATGCATTCAGAGTAAATTTCCACAGGCAGAAAAAAAAATACAGCAAAATTTAAAAATGCATGTTCAGTCTTAATATATTCTAAACTAACAAGGAAAGACATGCAAATCTGCACCTGAATGTTAAAATTAAAAATCTACAAATACAAAAGAGTATTTGCACACAACTCGCTGACTGGCATTCAGGCTGCATGATTTGACAGAAATGCTGTAGTAGGATTACTGGATAGAGGTTTTCCAGTCTAAAAGCCTAAGTACAAAACAAATGACTTGCATGCTGTGCTTACATTCAGGTAATAGACAGAAATGGTTGCTCACTCAGGGGTTCCCACTCCGACTGATTGCAGAACTAGCCGGTGATCATGACTCTCCTCCACTTGTGCAGCATCTGGTTTGTTCTTTTTCCCTACTGACATTATTTTACTGGCATGTTCAAATAAAATTTGTTTGCTCTCTGCCCACTCACTGTTAAGAAGCCCAACCTTATTTTTGCCTCCTGGAGAAGCATAATTCCTTTTTCCAGCTACAAAACCTCCTGGGTTACTACTGGTATAAGGGCTGTCATCATATGGGCTGAGGAGATCTCCAAATATCACCTCGCTTAAAGCCTAAGCAAGATAAAAGATTAAATAAATGATTACTAAGAGTATGTTATCAGAATTGATTGAGGTGTGCATCAAGACATCACCCTACACATCACACAATTAACACATGCTTTGCAGTGCTGATATGCAAAGCCCAGTAACAATATTTTTCCTAGCAGCCCTCACTGTCAAAAAAGTCTGAAGATCACATACTGAGTCCAAGGTGATAGTACTCTTTAAATGTTATTTAGTACTGAATATTAATGTTCTATTAATTAATCCTCAACTATCTGATGTTTGTATAGAATGCTGATTGTATTCAGGGTTATTTATGAAAAAGGATAAAGAACTGGTAGTGTCTTTTCATCTTCACCCAGGAATATCCCTGATGTTTCATCAAATCAGATTGTTATGAGAACCACAGTTGCAAGAAACCTTGCTATAAAAATGCCTAAGACTTTAAACACTTCATTTTGACAACCATCTTGTGATTTGGCATCAAATCCTAAAGATTCCCTTCCCGCAGTAAAGGCCACTGTAACAGGTGCAACGTCTGTGAAATTGAATGTTTTGGGTACAACAATATACTGGCAGATTTTTGGGCTCAGCAGGTAATTTTCTATCTCTGGATACTCTGCAATTTTCTACTCGCAGAAATTAGGCTATTAAGGTTTGACCAGCCAGCCAGTTGTACTGAGTTGTTGAACTGTATGTACATCTTGAAAAGGCAAACTACAAGATCACAGTGAACTATGGAGCAGCAGGCCAAAAGAGCCACCCCAGAGGGAGAAAGGAAGCAATATTAATTTTGGAAATTACTCTATTTCTACAACAAAACTAATCTCAAGAGAGCTGCCAGAACAATCAAAACTACGTTCGTGCTGTCAAGGTGTTCAGATGGATTTAAGTAATCCTGAAGTCCTCTGCAGCAGTTCACACTAAGTTGTACAAAGACAGGATTCAGAACATAGCTGCACAATAACAAAAGTCATGGAAAATACACAGAGCTAAAATGGGGGGAGAGGAGAAAAAAAAAAAAAGGAAAGAGAACCAGACAGGTTATTATGACAGGTCCAGAGAAGACTCAATAGCTTTCTGAAAACATTTATACTAATATGAAGAGCACAGGACCCAGTTATTCATATTGACTACAGTAAGAAATAAAGGACAGCATAGAAATGCTGAAATATGAAGCACAGAAAAGTTTGGATGTAAGTAAAATTAAAGGTTAGGTTTTTTTTTTAAAGGAAACAGTAAAATTAGTACTAAAAAGATTACAATGACAGCTAAAAGTATTCTATGAGTTTTCTTATCAGCAGGTTCGTTTGTTGGGTTTTGTTTTTTTTTCTTAACATAGAAAGAGTAAAAGTAGTTAAAACCAATCCTGCCATTAGAGAATTAAACTTGATGGTCATTACATTAATTTCTTTCTGACATAACAAATTGCATGGTAAATTCAAGGTACATCTAAAAAATAACTATTTGTATTATCATATAATTCTGGTACCTATGACAAAGTGAAAAATATGTCAGTTGATTTGAATCATTCAGTGCTGGACATCTGCCCTTTTTAAATGTTACAATATCTAGGTCATGTACTTAAAACAGGCAGCTAGAATTCCGTCTATATCACTCTTCTCTTTCTTTGAGGTAAGTAAATTGCTATCATCGTGAGAATGTAAGAATAGTCACGCTTGCTCAGAAGAAAGATTTGTCTCCTAACAGGCAGTGGTAGGGGCACTGAGACAGAATGCCTAAACTGCAGTTTCACTAATGTTCAGCACAAAGTCTTCCAGAGTTGGAGGTTGTATTTACAGATTCACAGAATTGTAGGGGTTGGAAGGGACCTCGAGAGATCATTGAGTCCAACCCCCCTGCCAAAGCAGGTTCCCTAGGACAGGTCGCACAGGTCGGCATCTAAACAGGTCTTAAATATCTCCAGAGGAGACTCCACAACCCCCCTGGGCAGCCTGTCCCAGGGCTCTGTCACCCTCACTGTGAAAAAGTTCTTCCGCATGTTGGTGTGGAACTTCCTGTGCTCCCACTTGAGGTCATCACCCCTTGTCCTGTCCCCAAAGACCACTGAAAAGAGGCTGGCTATTTCCCTCTGTTTCACACACTTCATATATTTATAAACATTGATCAGATCCCTTGTCAGTCTTCTATTCTCAAGGCTGAACAGCCCCAGTACATTCAACTTTTCCTCACAGGGGAGATGCTCCAGGCCCTTAGTCATCTTCGTGTCTCTCTGCCAGGAGATCCCTATCTTCTTTGTACCGGGGAGTCCAGAACTGGACACAGTACTCCAGGTGAGGCCTGATGAAGGGGCCTCACCTGGAGTAGAGGGGAAGGATCACCTCCTTTGACATGCTGGCCAGACTCCTTTTAATCATAGAATAGAATCGTAGAATCATAGAATGGTATGAGTTGGAAGGGACCCCAAGGATCATAGAGCTCCAACCCCCCTGCCACAGTCAGGGCCACCAACCTCAGGCCTGGATCTACACAAGGTTGCCCAGGGCCCCATCCAACCTGGCCTTGAACACTTCCAGGGATGGGGCATCCACCACCTCTCTGGGCAGCCTCTTCCAGCACCTCACCACTCTTTCTGTAAAAAACTTCCCTCTAATATTTAATCTAAACCTTCCTTCCTTTAGTTTTAATCCATTCCCCCTTGTTCTGTCATTGTCTATCCTTTTAAAAAGTTGAATCCCCTCCTGCTTATAAGCTCCCTTCATGTACTGGAAAGCTGCAATGAGGTCCCCCCGCAGCCTTCTCTTCTCCAGACTGGAGAAGCCCAGCTCCTTCAGCCTCTCTTCGTAGGGCAGGTGCTCCAGCGCTCTAATCATTTTCGTGGCCTCCTCTGAACCCTCTCCAACAGTTCCACTGTTTTAATGGAGTTTTAATGAACTCCAGGATCCCGTTGGCCTTCTTGGCCACCAGGGCACACTGCTGGCTCATGGACAATCTGTTGTCTACCAGGACCCCCAGGTCCTTCTCCAGAGTTCCTCTCCAACAGAACATAGTATCAGAGAATGGTCTGGGTTGGAAAGGACCCCAAGGATCATAGAGTTCCAACCCCCCTGCCACAGGCAGGGCTATCACCCTCCAGGCATGATCTAGATAAGGCTGCCCAGGGCCCCATCAAATCTGGTCTTGAACACCTCCAGGAATGGGGCACCCACCACCTCTCTGGGCAGCCCATTCCAGCACCTAACCACTCTTTCTGTAGAGAATTTCCCCCGATATCTAATATTAATCTTCCCTCCTTTAGCTTCAATCCATTCCCCCCTGTCCTGCCACCCTTATAAAAAGTTAATTCCCCTCCTGTTTATATGCTCCCTTCAGGTACTGGAAGGCTGCAATGAGGTCCCCGCAGCCTTCTCAAATCCCCCAGCCTGTACTGATTCAAGTGGTTATTCCTTCCCAGGTGCAAGACTCTACACTTGCTTTTATTAAACCTCATCTGGTTTCTCCCTGCCCAGCTTTCCAGCCTGTCCAGGTCTCGTTGGATGGCAGCGCAGTGTTCCTGCATGTCAGCCACCCCTCCCAGCTTTGTATCATTGGCACTTGCTGAGGGTGGATGCTATTCCCTCATCAAGGTTGCCAATGAAGATGTTAAACAAGACTGGACCCAACACTGATCCCTGGGGAACACCGCTAGTCACAGGTCTCCAGCCGGACTCTGCTCCACTGATCACGACCCTCTGAGCTTTTCCAACAGCCAGTTCTCAACTCCCCTCTCTGTCCTCTCATTTATCCCATGCTCTCTCAGCTTTGATATCAGGATGTCATGGGAGACAGTATCAGAAGCCTTGCTGAGGTCAAGGTAGATGACATCCACTGCTATACCTCCATCTACCCAGCCGGTGATGAGATCATAGAAGGCTACAAATTTGGTCAAGCATGATTTCCCCTTGGTGAATCCATGCTTACTACTTCTCATAACCTCTTTCTCTTCCATGTAGATGGCATCCAGAACAAACGGTTCCATCACCTTTCCAGGGACAGAAGTGAGACTACTGGCTTGTGGTTACCAGATCCTCCTTCTTGCCCTTTTTAAAGACTGGAGTGATATTGGCTATCCTCCAGTCTTCAGGCACCTCTCCTGTTCTCCAAGACCTGTCAAAGATGGTAGAGAGCAGCTCAGCAATCACCTCTGCCAGCTCCCTAAGCACACATAGATGCTTGCACCTTTTTATTTAATAGCCCATCCATTCAGAAGATTTTTTTCTTTTTAATACTGCCTCTTTTAAAAACGGCCAACTGCCTTAAAGACCCTTCTCTCATGAGAACTCCCTCTTGACAGGACTGACCTGCAGAACATGAACCTGAGGTCTGTTTTGTTTTGTGGGGGTGTTTTGGGAGGGTTTTTTGTTTGATTGGTTGGTTTGGTTTTTTGAAATCCATTGCTGCTGCTTCTTTTCTTTAGTCACATGAATGCTATCATTTCATGATCAGTTTCACATAAATTGTCTTCCTCAGCTCCCAATTTTCAATCAGTCCTTGGGACTTGATCAAAATAAGCCTAGAATCAAATAAAAAGGAACTGATTTTCATTACTAACCCTTGGCATTTTCTTTATTATTCCCACACTTACCAAGAACTTTCGTAGTGTGTCCTGAAAAAAAACTTATAACAATCTCTGTTATGTTTCTCTAATAGGTAATCAAGTAATGAAAGTTTATAGTTATTACCAATTCCACTTTCTGATATTTATTCTTTGTTCAAAGAAAATCTTCTACCTACTAATTCAAGAAGCTAGGATAGATTTCTCCCACAACATCCCTCAGTTCTCTCCCTTTTGTATTTTACTCAGCAAATCTCATTGTGTTTCCTCTCATATCTCTCGAGTGCTCTGTATACAGCATTTTCTTCTTGACATCTTTCCTGATCAGGCTCTATACTAATATTCCAGTCCATATCCTATCTCAGAAAATCTAAGTGATACCAGAGGGCTGTTTTGTCTTTTCACAGTTTGTGTACACTAACATTAAGAATTCTTTGTTTGTTTCCTGTAACAATGCACAGATAACTAAGATTTCAACAAGATGTGTTTCTGTGTCCCCATATATCTCTTTGATAATCATAAAGCCATTTCTATTATTTTTCTCAGTAAGATTTAAATCTATGGGCCAAACTGATTTTCTTTTTTTTTTTTAAACATGACTTTTTTAACCCAATTTGTCACTAGTGCCCTACCCAGACTTTAAAATGATTTATAAGTCAATGACCTTCCACTACCTCAGCACACAAATCACCACGTATCCTGGCAGTCATTTTTCACAGAATATGATGCAGCGCAATATAGGATAGAATTATGAAGGAGAACTAATTTTAGAGGATCGTTAAGAATTACACTTCATAACAAAAGGTAGAGTCACTCATAAAGGTATTTTTACTATTAACATATGATGACAACCGCATCTTTTCTAAAAGCTCATTTCCTAAATGTGACCAAAAATCAAAACTTTCCTATTAGTTCTTCAGGTTTTCTTAGCTGACCTTCAGAAAGCTCTGCTCAGGAACTCTACCAAGGTTTTTACATGAATAACAATTTGGAAAGGACCCCCAGTTCATAAAAAACATAACAAATAAATGAATATACTTAAAGGTGCTCTGTGCTTCTGCTGGTCATTTCAATAAACAGTAGTATTTGTCTTGGGAACTGTGAAAGCCTGTACTAAATGTTACATAAAACAGTCTACCAGACAGTTATAAATAAACTAAATAGCTATGAGCTGTTGAAATTTGGTGGAACTGTGAAAAATTCATTCAATTTCTAGACTTATCTTTGCAGTTCGTATTGAATAGCCTACATAAAAATGAACACTAGAAAACAGAGGAACCAATAAAACTACAATGTTCCTAGTGTTAATGTAAGAGAGCAAGAAGTAACGCTCTCCCATAAGGAGAGGAATTTTGAAACTGGGAGAAGTAACTGCCAGACTGTGAAATGGCTGCCACCATCCTAAAGAGGACAGAACAGTAACATGGCATCATGCTGTTGCACAAAAAAAGGGCACAAAAAATGTACAAAAATCTCCCAGGGTGGCCCAGAGCACAGCAGGAATTTTCTGCACACTATATGGATGTATCACATACTCTGAAAGCTAGGGATTGTGAAACATTCTATTCTCCAATTTGGGAAATTACTGAGCCTCTACTAGTGGGCAACCTAGCATCATGACAGTGATGCTGATGGCAGAGATCTACCTCTTTTGTATGTTATATCTCTGGAGAGTTAATGATCAGCAGAGTCAAGGAATACACAGACCCTATAGCTAGCCTGTATATAGGCAGCCAATTTTTAAATCAGAGCTCATTTCCAGAAGTCTTTTACAACTTTAACTCCATATAAATGTGATGAGTGACTGATTTCTTAATAAATCAGAAAAATCCAACTCATTGCCATGTCAACACTGAGAGTTATGTAATGACAACTAAATGTTTAGACTCACATTCTCCCACTTTCTCAAAAGAGTGTGCAAAAGTTTTTCTAGTCACAGTATTAATGAATCTGTCATTAATAAATAATAATAAATTAATATAAATAATATTTCAGAATTATATAATTAATCATAATAAATCAGAATTATTTAGTCAGATGTAAAAAATAAACAAAGAAAAACCAAACAAAAAACCCCCCAAAAAACCCAAAAAAACCCAAACCCAGGCTTTTGCAACCAGTACAAAGATATTAATTTAACCAAAATATTTCGAAAACAGACCCAAGCTATCATCTTCTAAATCTAACTGTAAAACCTTCAGAGAGCTAAAAATTTATGACACACAGAAATTAACTTTTCAAACAGTTCTTTCCTGATATTATTTTTGGCATGATAGAGAACAGAGGGAATATGAGATCAGATACTTTTTTTAGAGAAATTGTTGGGATAGAAGTCATGCAACACACAGAGTAGACAAAAATAAATTCTACTATTACATCTCTTACTTAAGGGACTCATTCTCTCCTTTCACACCAGATGTGTGCAAAGAATACACTGCTCAGCTACTTACTCTGTAATGAATACTACCTCCATGTAACCAACATCATTTAGTCATCTAGCAGCCATGCAAAGAAAAGGAGAAAAAGTAAACTTTCTCCCGAGGAAAATGATAGACAGCTCTGGGTCATTCTGCAACTCCACTGTAGACTGCAAGTCCAGGATTTCTTCTTACAGAAAGAAAAACATATGAGGAAGGCTGACAATGAGAAGACTGGTGCATTTTCAGGTACAGTTTCAGTTTCTAGACTTATGCTTACACTTTACATTGAATAGCTCCCCTGTAGGGCAGGACTGGCCAGAATACTCACCCAGAAATAGGTATTTAGAAGTGCTCCTGACCTACCAGTTCACAGTACATATGCCAGTGAGCTGAGCCTAAGGTGCCATCTGGGCTCTGAGACTCCATGAAAGCCAACAACAAAAGAGGCCTTTTGGCTCTGTCTGGCCATGATTATCCCCCCAAATCCCACCAGTATTTCTTTCCACTAAAGAAGTTCAAAGCCCCACTGCTTCTTCTAGATCAGGCTGTAAAATGGAACATGGGCAGTCTGTTCAGGTGGTAGTGCAAAGGCCTGGAAAGAATTAGTTGTGTTTTTACCAGGTCCTTTGAACAACCAGTGCCAAGAAAAAGGGGTGTAACATGCAAATTGCTCTGCCAGTAAAGTGTTTCTCAACAGCGTGTCCCTATCCATCCAGTAGTCATGTCTGTGAAAGGCAACAAAAAGTGCAAGAGGGTTGGAAGCTCCAGCTTTCTTTGCCTGTTTCAGCAGCTGAGAAACTGTTAATTCTAGGGCAATCCTAATCAGGCAGCTGAAGTGGTGGCTTCAGTAGGTCAGGATATGAGCCAGGTTCCTGCTTAAAAAACAAAAAACCCTAACCTAACCATTCAAAAAATCCAACTAGCAAAGGGGAAAGGGGATTTGGGGAGATCAAGGAAAGCTCAAGGCAGATTAGCAGCCTGTGAAGCTACTACTCCCTCACAGATTTACATGCTGCTTTCTCTTTTTGGCCCCATGCCTCTTATTATCAGACACCTACCAGTTCAGTACCATGCTCCAAGCACCAGGGACGCAAGTGCTGCTTTTCCTACAAAACCATTCTCCACACACAAACTGCAAACCTGTGTATTTCCAAAACATTCCACTGCACGACATCCTCTTCAAATTGTTATGGCTGTACTAGAGAAACTGCTACATGGATACCTTCTGAATAGGCCTGCAACCCACAGCCTCGAGGCTCAGCTGTCTGTGATCTAAGATTCAGTTTTGTGAGCTGTGTGATACCAGCTCAGTTTTACAGAGATTGGCTGCTTGACCTGTAAGTGTGTAACGTAAAGCCATACAAGATAAAAAAAGTAAAAACATAGAAAGAATGTTGAAATACTGATGGTGATCAACTCAAGGATTCAAAATACTTTCATCAAGAGTGTGGTGGGTTAACCCTGGGTGGAGGTCAGATGCCCACCAAAGCCGCCCTGTCAGTCCCCTCCTCAGCTGGTCAGGGGAGAGGAGATATAACAAAAGGCTCCTGGGAAGAGATAAGGACAGGGAGGGATCACTCACCAATTACTGCCATGGTCAAAACAGACTCAACATGGAATGAAATGCATCTAATTTGTTACCCAATCAAAACAGAACAAGCCTGTGCCATTGTGGGGTCTGGTCTCTATGGTTCTGCCAGGACCTTGTTCCAGCACAGCCTTCCCATGGGGTCATAGCTTCCCTAGGTGCCTCCAACTGCTCTGGTGTGGGGTCCTCCTCAAGCTGCAGGTAACTCTCTGCTCAACCATCAATCTCCATGGTCCGCAGGGGATCAGCCTGCTTCACCATGGTCTCCTCCAAACCCTGCAGACAAATCTCTGCTCCAATACCTGAAGCACCTCCTCCCCCTTCTTCTTCATTTATCTTAATGTCTGCAAAGTTTCTCACAACTTCTCACTCCTATCTCTGTGCTGCAACTGCTTTCTTATTTGTTGGGTTTTTTTTTTTGCACAGAATTTAGCAAAGATCCCTATTTCTGCTGTTTTTTTGATATTTTCTTGAATTACAAATCACTGCTATTAATGTTATACAGTGTATGCTTACTTGCCTATCTTAAAAGTCAAGCCTAGAAGGGTTCCAAGGAAGAATGCTTTATACAGTCTTTATATGCATGTGTATATATATGCAAAATAAGATAACCTCTCAAGAAGGCACAAGAGCATGTACATTTTGGAAGTGTTGATCCAGTAATCTTTAATACAAACAAGGGCATAAAGTGGGATATTGATTACTGGATACTTGTATTCAAGTTTCTCCCTGTTTTCTTTTTTTAAAAGTATAATTGTTTACAGTAACACTCCTGCTCAAAAGGAAGGTAGGTGTAACAGATGGAGTGCAAATAAAAAGCTAAAAACTTTCAGTTGTTAAAATGTACACAGAAACCTTTTGCTTTCAAACCATTCATCTCTCTGTTGCTGGAGGTAATGTTTTTGAGGCAGTGGGGCAGTGATGAATGATGTACAATGATAACTGAAGAAACTATTGAATCAGGTGCAGAGAATTAAAGACACACTGTAATGACAGTCCTGCTACAAATGCCTGTCCAAACCAATAAGCCTGGGGCTTGTTCTGATTACAGGCTGAGAAGGACTAAGCTTATGGGGACCACATGCTTTTCGACACTTACTTGCTATCATTTACAAACCTGGGGGATCTTTTCAGTCTTCAACCTCAATTTTTCAGTTTATGTTTGAGGGTTTTTCATTTTCCTTATGTAATTCTACCTTTTTTTACTTCTTCTGTTCAGATCTGATAGCACGCTTTGGACTCGCATACAGCTATCAGAGGCCTCCAGGCATACTTGAATCTTTAGGACAAGCAGGGGGTCAGAATGGAGGACTACCAGCTTTGCAGGCATTATGTTTGGTACTCATATTTGGAGCTTGCAGAGCTGAGAGCTGTCAGTACAGACCACCAGCTCACACAGCATTCCTGCTAGGCATACCTAAGTATATTGTTACCCATCTTCGCATTCCCATCTGCAGCCAGGTTCACTCATATCAGGCATCATGTCTTAAAATAGAAAGCAAAAAGCAAAAACCATCAAACTTTAGACATGTAGAATTTAATTACCAGATTTAGATGCCAGTCACCCTAAGCTCCCTTTGTATTCAAGAGAATTCATCTCATGTATCTGAAGTGTCTAACAGATATCAGGCTTCAACATTATGAACTCTAGCATAAAAAGTGACAGCCACTTCCAATGATAGTACAACTTTCTGTCTGTAATATAATAGCCCTTTTCCCATACCCCTGAGTCCTGACTCAAGAAGCAAAATATCTGAGCAATCTCCAATATGTATAATTTTTTAACCATTCAACTGGATGATTCACACCTCCCACTTTATGGATGTAGTCAAAGCCAAATCTGAGGAAGAGGATAACCCTGTATGCTAATGCTGGGCTGTTACACAGATCAGTGTCCCAATGGAGAGCAGTGACAAGTGGCATTCTTCAGGGATCAGTGTTGGGACCAGCAATGTTTAACATCTTTTTTGGTGACATGGACAGTGGGATCGAGTGCACCCTCAGCAGATTTACTAACACCAAGCTGTGTGGTGTGGTCCACATGTTGGAGGGAAGGCATGGGGCCTCTGTGAATACAGGGAGTTCAACAGGACCAAATTCAATGTCCTGAACAAGGGTTGGTGCAATCCCAAGCACAACTACAGGCTGGGGGAAGGATGAATTGAGAGCAGCTCTGAAGAGAAGAACTTGGGAGCATTGACTGATGTAAATCTCAAAACAAGCCACCAATGCATGCTTGCTGCCCAGAAAGTGTGTCCCAGGCTGCATCAAAAGAAGTATGACCAGCAGGTCAAGGGAGGTGATTTTGCCTCTGTACTCTACTCTGGTGAGACCTTAAGGAGTACTACATCCAGTTCTCAGGTTCTTAGTACAAAAAAGACATGGAGCTGTTGGAACAAGTCCAGAGGAAGAATACAAAGATAGTCAGTGGTTTGGAGCACCTCTCCTATGGAGACAGGCTGAGAGTTGGGCTTGTTCAGCCTGCAGAAGAGAAGGCTCCAGGGAGATCTTAATGCAGCCTTCCAGTACCTAAAGGGGCCTACAGGAAAACTGGAGAGGGACTTTATACAAGGGCATGTAGAGATAGGACAAGGGGTAATGGCTTTAAACTGAAGGGGAGTCAATTTGGATTAGATAGAAAGAAAAATATTCTTCTCTCTGAATATGGTGAGGCACTGGACCATGTTACCCAAAGAATCTGTGACTGCCTCCTCCCTGTTAGTGTTCAAGGCCAGGTTGGATGGGACTTTGGGCAACCTGGTCTAGTGGAGGGTGTCCCTGCCCATGGCAGGGTGTTTGAAACTAGATGATATTTGAGTTCCCTTCCAAGAAAAACATTCTATGATTTTATGATCATCATCTTTGTAAATAGTGATGTTGTCTGGGACAAAGTCCAGAAATTCCAGCCTCAGAGGTTAGGCACCAGCTCTAATTTTGCAGGTACTAAAGGTCTCCTGTGCTACACCACAGAGCGAAGTGCTGCACTCAGTCACAGATGAATTCTGTTAAGACTGCAGTGAGCACACGTTTTCTTCACAAATATTTTTTTCCCTGAGATAACTGGGAAGGGACTGGTCCAGTTAGCTGTTGGGTGGTCCTGTGACTGTAAATAAATATAAATCCAGCTGAAAGTCCTTGAATTTAATATGTCAGATTGCAGAGGATGTGAAAGACTCTTGTTTTCTTCTTTCTTATTACTTAGACATGCAAGCATTTAGCATCCTGTCTATTTAAAATCCCAATACATGAATGAAACTTTCTTTCACATGGTGTACAGGATCTGGGTGCCAAATTCTTTTACTCACAGCATTAAGGTCAAGGACCTACATTGCAGTAGTGTTGTGCTAAATGTCATTATGGCTCAATGTTGGGATTTTTTTGAGAACTAATCTTATTAAAAATGCTCTAGGAACTTAGCAAGTGATGGGATGTACAAAACTTTACTCAATCTGAAAACGGAATCTACTTTCTGGACAATAGTGTAGCTAAAGTTGGATTTATAGGACATGATTCTTGATGAAGGAGTTCTAAAACAATGTCCATCATTGAAGAAGTTAAAGCGAATTACAGTCAATTCAATTAACTCCTTGTTTCCCCATGTTGCAGCAAAAGTAGAAAAGCAACCTTTCACAAGCTCATTTTACAGAAAGATAAACTGGGAAAGGACCTCAAGGTGTCAGGACAAATCAGCCAATGGGTCAGAGGCTTCCATGACCATAACATTCTGTTCCAGGGGTAAAATTTCTCTTGATTTCAGTGAAGACAGAACTTCATCCTCAGAACCATTATTCCCAAATATCAAAAGGTTTACATTTACTTTACTTGATTTTTAAACCCCCATACTTTGCAGTCTGTGCTTTCAGATATAGAATCATAATGAATGAGTTGGACTCAATATGAACTGCCAAGGAAATAGTTTTTGTACATAATTTTAATATATTGGTCAGCAAGTTCTGTCATTAATGCTGAAAAGAGATAAGCTTGGGATTTAATCTTCACATAAAGGCAGCATTGTGCTCTTCCAATAGCATGTGCAGGAAGTTAATCAGAAAGCAGTAATGCATTTCATTTGTGCTTGCTCTGCTGTAATTTAAAAAGTAAAATGTAAATCACAACTGTACCAAAAGTAAGGCAACAAATTGCACATTATTCTACTGAGAAAAGCAAAGATCAAAGTTCATTGGTTTCCTTTTCTTTTCCTGACTACCCAGAGAAAGGCAGAAGAGCTCCAAAATATACAGTTATTAATTCTTCAGCATAAAGCAACAGGTCCCAAACAGTGAAGAGACAGGAAAACACACTATCCCTTTTCAGCCAAGAGTAATCTTTGTAACACTGAAAACATCATTAATAATTTTACCTTGCTGTGGTTGTACCACAGCCAGCAGCTAAACACCATGCAGCTGCTAAATCTCACACACACACACACACACACACACACACACACACACACGGCATTTTATTGCAACATGAATACAGAGCAGATAATGTTACCATTAGCAGAGCCTTTTGAACAGAAGTAATATAATGTGACTAGGCTTTCTCCAGATTTCTTGGCCTTTTTTCCTTGACATATAGGATATTTCCATTTTAGAGCATATCATATTTACTTGTAGATCATCTTACTCTCCTCTGGTTTAACCAAAACTCAGAAGGAAATAAATGTGGAGGCTGAGAAACTTTCCTGCAGTTCCTATCCATGGTTTTAGGCATTTCATTCCAGTGGCTCACTGCACAGATTTTCACGAGTGTGTTAATAAGAAAACCCACCAGGTCAAATGTCTTTTTCTACATTTATGTAGTGATGAGGACTGTGGAATCAATCTGTAAGAAATTATTGTATAGAGTTTTAAGTGGAGGTCCAGGGTTTCATTCAATGTTATCACAAAAATGCCTAATTTCTATCTACTTACTACCTGTGAAGTCGTTCACTTAACTGAATATCAGAACATGACACTGAAAATGGATAAACACTTTTTGCTCCCACCTTACACATAATCTGGTCAGCCAGGCACTGGAGTACTTTGGAACGAATCCTTTAATTAATCTCACATTTCACTAAGTTATCGTAATAAGATGTTCACTCAAATACCATATCGGTTTTCAAATTTTTTAGAGAATTTTAGAGAAACTGATAAATATGATACTGCCTTAAACTGCACCAACACTATTATAACACATGCTGAAGTGGTAGCTAACTGAAGGTTTGGATTTCCTGGGATGATGGAGAGCATGAGAGGTTGTATTCTTTCTGGCTGTAGTGTGCAGAACAGTAAAAGTGTCTGGTAGTATACTATGTATCTGAATAATTCATTCTGCTAAAAGGGGCATAATACTCAATGAAATAAAATGTGTTTTGGTTTGATTCCAGCAATTTTTCAAGATACGGGTGAAGGGAAGACTAAGGAAATGTAAGGATCTGCACAGTGGCCTGGGATCATATTGGAAAGAAAGAAGATAATTTATTTACAAATGAAATGGCAGCAATAGCAAGGAGGGAATTCAAGGTTTCCAAGAACAAATGGAGGACCATAAATAATATATAACCACAACCAACCATATGAAATTAATTGAATGAGGTATGCCAGGTGTGCAGAGGCATCTCACACGTATGTCCATATATTACACTCATACTCAGAATTATTTACGACTATGGCACAGGACCTGAACTTCCAATCATGGATTATTATGGGAATTATTAAAGAACCGGTACTCATTATAATCAAATGATTAATACAGATGTACTATCATTAGGCCTAATAGGCTTCAGGCTTCAGATCAACTGTCTATTTTATGCCTCTTTTGGCATTATTTTTTCAGTAATTACCAACTCTAAAGAAGGAAAATATTTTTCAGTTTTGCTTTTACACAAGTGATGGGATAGTTAGAATCAACAGCAAATGCATTGCCAATAAACCACTGGCCTGTAGGTGATGCTTAACTACCCGGACTGATAGCTATGTCCCTGTAATTTAGTAGTTTCATGATGAAGCAATACTTCCTGGAGCACTCCAAGTGGTAGTTTTAACATTTTAAGTGGCAAAATGCTTTACCTTACATCTTCTTTTTAGAATAAAACCTAGCTGAAGGGATAAAGGGTAGCTGGCAAAGAGTCATGAAAATAAATTGCTGTACATCACTGTCAAAAGACCAAGATTTTTATGAGTGTTTTAAAATTGTTTCTGAGGCTACTGTTAACTGGACATAAAATTGTTTTGCCTGTTGAACAGTAGTTTCATGCACAAACTTCTAAATAGCTGTTTTGCTCTTGTTGTGATACAACATGATGTAATTAACACTGGTACGCTGCATGAAATGACTGGTTTGGAAAATTACAACCAGCTAAGATTTTTATAGACACATTAAAACTATATTTTTGCAGGCTTCTCTACCACTTGCAGATTCTCCAGTAATATTACTGATTTGTCTGAAATTTTAATCAGAAGTAGAAATACAGATGCCAATGAAATTACTTAGGTTTTACAGAAATCTTCACATAAGGGAAGCTGGAACATTATTTTGCATTTGACATCTAGAAATTTGTTTCTACACCTACAAAAATATTGGTTTAATAAAAATAAGAACATGCCTAAGCTATAAAATTTAATAGATGGATGCTATACAAGATGTAAAACCCATCAGGGAATAAGTCTGGATTTTAGTAAACACTACCAAATTATATTAATGTATCTTTAAGACAGCCAAAAAGGGAACATCTCATGTTTGATATTAAGGTTGTTCAGAAAGACATACATTTTACTTTAAAAAAAAATCCCATATTTGTGAAGTGACAAGAGACAGGTAATATTAGTCTGAAATACATGCATAAATTGTGTTGTTTAATTTGTAGAGCAATATACTCTACCTAAGTGATGTAAGTAGCAAAACTCTTCCCTCAGCTCTATATTAATGTTGTTCAGCCACTGGGGTTCGACACTGACCTTAAATTGACTTGTTTCTGGCAAGGTAAGAAATTCTTTTGGAATCACATACAGCTTAATTCTGCTGTCCTTTAAATTATTGGTAATTTTCTACTCAACATCAGCATAAAGAGCTTTGCCACTGTTGCTATGGGAATGTCATGTTTCTCTTCATTACACTGTTCCCCCACAGCCACTGACTTACATACATCCCCCAGCAATGCATTTTTTTTTGCATACACAGTCATGACAACATGAATACAGTAAAGAAAGGCATAAAATACATGCTGAATGTTAAAATGCCAAATCTGTTCCAGGAAAGCAATCAAAATTGAAAAATATTCTCTGAAAAGATTTCCTCTATTCTCAAGCCAAAACCCCTCCTGCGGAGTCACCTAGAAGTGAAGAAACGGTAATCTGAAAGTAAATCTCTTGAAGCAGTGGGAAAGGGAGGACTGACACAGAGTCTTCTAATATTCTTTAAACTTTTGGTTCATTTTTTATCCTCTTAGACTGTATAGCAAATGGAGCATCTGCAAATTGCTAATCAGTCCAAACATATTTTCAGCTAATAAAGTTTATATCTTATTGATTTGATATTCATACAACTTTACAAGCATTATTCTTTAACCCTCCAAATACACCTTGAGACATGTTAGAACTTTCCCCACCAATTTCAGAGCTTGGAAAATCAAGCCATAGTTAAATGGCTCACCTTAGGTTCGGCAGTTAGTCAGTGTCAGGAACAGAAGATGAGAATTACAGTTCCAGTTCTGAGATCATAATGGTCTACAAATTATCATCATGCAATTTTGTTTCATGTGGGCTGTTAATTGTACTATTCATAAAGGGACTTGGAGACAAGTGATAAAAATACATTTGAGTGCAAAGATTCTAGACACTTACTAATGTGAAATGTTTTATAGCAGGCAAATCAAACTTAAAAGCTGCCACTTATAATCACATTTATTTAGGTTTTGAGGATCCTACTCCCCTATTGATGCTGTTTAGAGAGTAGCTGTTTCCATTATATTCCCATACAGTGATAATCATGTCACTGCTTTCTATAGTTGTCTCACTCCCAGAGGCCTTCCTTACCTCCTCTAAATGATTTGGATGCAGTTTCTCACACATTAATATTAATACTTAACTATGAACATCAAACTCTTTAATTGCTTTCATAGTGAATACTTGATGTGTTTGAGTAAACATTCCCCACTTAAGGCTGTGGGTCCATTTGTAATGATAATTATACTACACTCTACAAATAATTCCCTGATTTTAATATACTTAAAGAGTACAAGATATGAGTAACTAATTACTTTATAGACATGGAAAGTAGGGAGAAACATAAGGAGAAAATATGAATACTCAGAGATGAACTCGGGAATGGTTGGGTTGTAAAATGCAAGTTCTTTTCAGAGGTCGGGGTACATGTTATCTTTTTTAAATTTACCTTTTTGTCTTGCATTTCTTTGGCTTGAAATCTCTCTAGTACAACTTCTGGTAAGTAGCCAGATTTTTTTTTCTTCTGAAGTGCAAGCCTAACTGAAATCCATTTCTTTATAATTTTCCATTAAAGTAACTCTATTTCTTTTATGGCTTTCCAAAGCCTGTACTGCAAACTACAGAGGCTCGCAAAAGTCATTGCTCCTTCAGTAAATGCCTCCCACTTAAAGTCACCTCCATCATCTTTTTCAGAAGTGAATTCATAGACAGAAACCAGGAGGCCTTTACCTCCCTGCCTTTCTAACTCTGCTGCGTGCAGTATATGAATTGTGGATCAGATGATGGGGAGGGCAGAAGCACCACTTCTGGCTCATCCCCACTGTCACTGTCTTCCACATCATTGCTTTCCTTTTCCTGACAGTAATTTATGCAGATTTTCTATTCCCTCTCAGTCTGACTGGCCTTAGTTCTAATAAATCCCAAATCCAAGCAGAAAATTTGGCATCTGAATCACACTGCAAATTTTTCATCTTCAAAGAAGATCTGAGGAGCATTTTAAAACTCAGCCTCCTTCTGTGCACTTACTATAGTCATTCAACGGTCAAAGCTTTCACACAGCCTTGGGAACACCCAATTTAAAATATTGAATCTTGTGGTCATACAAGTACTAATCACTATCAGCCTAAGGGAGAAACACACGAATAACACTATTCTGTATCCAGGTATTTAGGGTTCTTATCTTCCTATCCTTTAGCTAATTTAATAGTAAATGAGTTTTGAGAGATTAACAGCTGAAACTCAGAGGTTTAGGCACATCCATTGTCTAAAACAATTTCCTTTTTTCATTATTCTTGACTTCTGATTTTATATTTTCTTCAATTATACTTCACATTCATATATTTAGCCACGATTATATATACTCCTTTCATGTCCTGGTTAACCTCTGGGAAGAGATTTACTTACCTCTACTTTGAGGTGTTCCCAACTTGACCAGACAATGGTCAGTAAGAAAGTTTTCACATTAGCAGAACTAACTAGGTCTAAATCTTTTTCCCTGGAAAAGATTTTGTGGGAATCTTTCTGAAAACAGCCCTTCTCTCAAGACTTCTGCAATGATAGTTCAGTCATTAGAGCTCCTCTTAGGCTGCAGGAGATCTGGCTTGAAATTTTTACATGGAGGCAAGTATTCACCTTCTACAGTATTTAAAATTCAACCTCAAATTATCATTTTACAGATGAAATGACACATTTTTCCTTAAAGATGTGTAAAGTTAAATGAGTGCCATGGAATTACAATTTAATAAATTCTAGAGTAATAAATAATAGTCACAAATATATTTAATTGATATATACTCTAAAGTGGCATGAACACTAAATCAATAGTCAGAAGTTCAATTTCTCTTCTGAAGAATTCACTGTCTGACAAAAAGCAAACATCTGCAGACCAAGACAAAGAATGACCACTTAGGTGAAATTATGTATGTGGCTTGCTAATTACTGGACTTTTCCTGCAAAATTCCAAATGCCTCTGGAGAAATCAATGGGAATGGAGATCATTCTGGAATTTCTTACTGCCTTTTAGGAACTACATTTAAAAGAAGTGTCAGGAGAGAGTTCTGGTTTTTTAATGAAGCCAAGTCCCTTCTGATTTTTGAAATCAGATGTGTCCCAGGAAAGAGGCAGCTATTAAATATAAACTAGTTCCCTTTTAGTCATCTGTCTACTTGGTGGGATGCTAACTTTGTACTTATAAAATGTATCTTCTCTCCCATATGTTTTTCTATTAACCTTCTCTCCATATGCCTTTCTATTAACCTAGATATTCTTCCATCTCTGTAGCAAACACACTGAATATATTCTCTGTCTGTAGGGAAGAAGAAAAAGAAATATTGCCTTATATAGCAAAGTACTTTGTAATTTCTCTCAGGACATATTATGGAGAAATACAGAACTTGAGATGAGACACAAGTTAGCCAGAGCTTTGAGTTAGATTTTCCTCAACCTTCTCCTTAGGTTAGCTATGACAAAAAAAAAAAAAAAAAAAAAAAAAATCCAAGTCCTTTAAAATGCACACTCTGCCCAAGTTTTAGTCCTGTGAAAAAGAACACTTAACATTTTAAACAGAGAAAACTCAAAGCAATCACGGGAGCAAGAACAGAAATAGAAAGGAGTTATGAGCAATTTCTTCCTTCCAATTGCTTTCTTGCAAACAAGTAATTACTTCCAGGTAATTTTTTGATACAGAAGATAGAGAAATAACTAAATGTGAGGCAATTGCCATTTCCAGCAGGAGGACCTGGTCAACAATGTCAATGAGAACAGAATTTGTATGAAAAAGATCATAAACTGAAGGGATTTTATGACATTAAGAATTGGAGGAAAATAAAGACAAAAATAACAAAAATAGATTTTAGAAAGTCGTGTTTAAATAAAGAATCTTGAAAGTCAGCCAAAAGGGAAAAGAAATAAAAAGAAAGCAGGAGTTTAATTTAAAGGACACAAATGCTAACTGTTTTATTGCAGAGTAAAGACAGAAAGTAAAGGAAAAGGTTACTATTCAAAAAGATAAAAAGATTGTATATGAATTTTAAATTGATCTCAGTTTATTAAATGCAAGTGCAGAAGTATTAAGTACATAAGAAAATCAGAAGTACTAACATAACATGGATGTATAAAGTTTTGTTTACACTAGCAAGAAATGTTTCTGCAAGTGCACTTTTAAATAATAAGAGAGAATCATAGTATGCTTTGGGTTGGAAGGGACCTCAAAGATAATCCAGGTCCAACCCCCCTGCCATGGGCAGGAACACCCTTCACCAGGTTGCCCAAAGCCCCATCTAATCTGGCCTTAAAAGCCTGCAGGAATGGGGCTTCCACAGCCTCTCTGGGCAACTTATGCCAGAGCCTCACCACCCTCACAGTAAAGAATTTCTTCCTAATGTCTAACTTAAACCTACCCTCTTTCAGCTTGAAGCAATTACCCCTTGTCCTATCATTGCACTCCCTGGTGAACAGTTCCTTTCCCACTTTCATGTATGACCCCTTTAAGTATTGGTATGCCACATTTCACCCTGAAGCCTTCTCTTCTCCAGACTGGACAGCCCAACTCTCTCAGCCTGTCTTCATCATCTTCATGGCCTCCTCTGGACTGGCTGCAACAGCTCTGTATCTTTCCTGTACTGGGGACCCCAGAACTGGATTCAGTACTTCATGTGGGTCTCACCAGAGCATAGGGGCAGAATCACATCCCACAACCTAGTGGCCACACTGTTCTTGATGCAGCCCAGGATATGTTTGGTCATCTGAGCTGCTAGCACACACTGTTGGCTCATGTTGAACTTGTCATCGATCAGCACTCCTAAGTGCTTCTCCTCAGGGCTGCTCTCAAACCATTCTCTGCCCAGCCTGTAGTTGTGCTTGGGATTGCACTGACCTACATGCAGGACCTTGCACTTGGCCTTTTTGAACTTCATGCAATTTACATGGGACCATCTCTCCAGCCTGTCAAGGTCCCTCTGGATGGCATTCCTTCCCTCCAGCATGTTGACCTCACCACACAGCTTGGTGTCATCAGCAAAGTTGTTGAGGATGTACTTGATCCCACTGACCATGTCACCAACAAAGATACTGAACAGTGCCAGTCCCAGTACTGACCCCTGAGGAACACCACTCATCACAGACCTCCAAGTGGACGTTGAGACATTGACCACAACTCTTTGGGTGTGACCATCCAGACAGTGAGAATGAGTTGACAAGGTTGCAAGAAAGATGACACATGCAGACCAAAGCCTGTGAATACATGAGAATACATGAAGTAATCCCCCTACTCAGCACTGGCTATACTTCATACAATTTTTGAGGAGCGAATTTCAAGAAAGATATCATCTAGTTGAAGAGAGTTTAGAGGAGCATTGAGAGATCATTATAACATAACAAGATTTTTATCAATGTGAACTATTTAGATGGAAAATTTCCTTACTGCTTTTGCCAAATGCTGCCATTTTTATTAATTTCACAAATATTTTGCATGTAAAATATTTTTCTATTATTATATAACAGCTCTTCCCACTATTGCACAAGAACAAAACTAGACTACAGAGGAAACAGAACTATAAGTTACTAAGGAAGGGTAACTTAGTCATACAATTCTGTGCCTTTACTACAGAAGATGGAAATCTGTAGTACTTGAGGAAAGGAAAGCAATGGTTTTATTGAAAATGAAAATAACTGTTGCTTTGGGGAATTGAGTTCTGGATATGTAATGGAAAAATCACTCTACTCAAACATTTCACAGGTGACTATTAATTGTATATTCCTCATTTCTGGTGTTTTTAACCAAAGGCTGTGAATTTTTGTTTGAATATTTTTGGCTAAAATGGAAATTATAGGAGCTGTGCTATTTTTAAATAGAGAGTGCTGTTTAATGCAACATATGCTAACATAAATCATATCTAGATATTCAAAATTGGCATCTCAAACAAATGGATGATTCTGACTGTCATGTCTCTGTGTCCATATTCCCCGTATGTCACATAAGAATAACAATTCTTCATATTATGAAGCTTCCAATTGGGGAAAAATGTCAATGTTTGTGAAGCACCTGCATATTATCACAAGGACTGCTATAGAAAACCTATGGGGAATATTATCACTTCAGTATTCAATGTAGAAAAGACAATATGGGACCACATCAATATATGTATATTAGCTGTGCAATAAATGAGACTGAGCCCTGGAGGAAAGCTATACTCTAATGTATATACAAAGGCCCAGAAGTGCAAGCAACCTTCACAGTAACATTTAATTACACTGTATTGCACAGTCAAGCTCTCTAAAGCTTTTAACATGTTGGGTTTGCTGTTGAGTTTTTATTTAATAAATATCTATATAAGCACAATGTGCCAAACAGGATTATGGAAATTATTGTATACTAAAATTAATGATCCTGCAATATATACGAGCCAAAAAGACCCTATATTATATTCAAGTGTATTTCACCCATTTTGGTGTGACAGTGTTGTTTTTACCCAAGCAATTATGGAATGGATTAAAACTAAATGAATGGATTAAAACTAAATGAATGGATTAAAACTAAAGGAAGGAAGGTTTAGATTAGATATTAGGGGGAAGTTTTTTACAGAAAGAGTGGTGAGGTGCTGGAACAGGCTGCCCAGAGAGGTGGTGGATGCCCCGTCCCTGGAAGTGTTCAAGGCCAGGTTGGATGGGGCCCTGGGCAACCTAGTGTAGATCCAGGCCTGAGGTTGGTGGCCCTGCCTGTGGCAGGGGGGTTGGAGCTCTGTGATCCTTGGGGTCCCTTCCAACTCATACCATTCTATGGTTCTATGATTCTATGATAATACTTTGGATATCTTTCAGGTTATTCCTATTAATGAGGTAACCCATCTGTGCTTCAGAGATTTAATTCAAAACCTGAAAAAAACTAAGACTGGGATAAATTTTAAGCAATTCTCAGAATTCTTCAGTCTGAACCTCTTGCTCCCAATTTTGGAGGGAATTTCCTAAGGGGAAACAAAATATCCAAGGAAAGGAAACTCGGTGGTTATGCACTCAAGAATGTAAGACTGGCACCAGAATAAGAGTAAATATGGGGGAATTCAATGCTGCAGCTTACGTTTAAAAGCATCTGGAAAGGAGTCCTGAAAATCTAGTTTCTTTTTCATTGACTGTTTAAGATCTTTACATTTGAAAGCCATGATACAGGAATATTCAGGGACTTAGAAGTAATGCTTGGATACTATAACCTGATCAACTGAAAGAGAGTAGTTACACAGTCAGTTTATCCAGTGCAATGCTAATTTGGAGCTTGACCCAGATCATAGCAGATATCTAAACATGTTCAGAAGTGGAGGACAGTGTTAGAAATCATTCGCTTGGCCTTACTTATCCGCATCCAGCTTAAGCCTCATTTTAGCTGCATAGTCATTTTGGTTTTCCTCAAAGTACTTCATATGCACAAAGTCTCACTGCTATTAATTCCTTAGGTAAATTGATATAAACACAGACCTAAATTCAATCAACGTCTTTTTGAACATATCTAATATGATCTGCAATGCAGTTTAGATAGAAGATCACTCTATTTTAACCACAGAAATAAACCATAAAATGTAGACAAGAGGGAACATCAAGTCATGGATTCTATAAAGATCTCTTTGCTAGCTTTTCTATTAGAGAATTTTTCAGTCTCATTTTACTGCCTCCAAAATATCAAAATTCTGTTTGCCTAAAAGATATTGTTTTCAAACTGCAGAAGTTTTCTGTTTCATTTGATTTATTTATATTTTTTTCCTATAATAAATAAAACAAACTATGTCTGGATGTGGAAGATAAAAGCTTTCTGCTTAATCTTCAACTATTGAGACATTATCTCCTAGACATTTTGAGGGGTTTTTTAGGACATTTTATCTTTAACCTCTTCCAAAGTGATGCCCTTGATTTAAATTTGGTAATCATAGATAGTCATACCCTAATAAATGTCTTGATATACATCTATATGTTTTAAAAGTATCGCCAGAGAAAAGAAAAAAAATCCCAAAATAAAGCATTAGGATTTCTTCTAATCATCTTTAAAAATGACCCAAGCCTGGTAGAGACAGTATATCTCAAAGACCCAGATGCAGTTGCATTTTAAGGTAAAGAGGCTTCTACATTTTCACCATAACTTGAAGCAGAAGTTTCAAAGTTACAATTACAAAATAATTGTAGGCATCTTTAAGTAAAAATATCTTTCCTACAAGTCTCACAATAGTATCAGTTTACATTGAAATATCTGAAAGAACAAAATGAGATCATTAATACATTTTCAATGTTCTCTTTCTAAAATGCCCTGTTTTCCAAAATAGCTTTCTGATATCCTCATGCTGTATTAGTGAGATATACAATCGATTTCACAGGTGTGAACTCTATTATTGGGGTTTAGAATTGACAGGATCCTCAAAACAGTTTTCATGCACTTCAGTGATCTATTATTAATATAATAGAATAAATGTAGCTACTATTTGTAGGTTTTTTAATTTTCTGGTTTTCATCATATATATGACAAAGCTTACTCTGCTAACGATATACAGTTTCAGCTGAGAAGACTAAAGTCATGTCTCCTGGTCTTTGAACCCTAACTCATTGCCTCTCATGGTTAAAACACAGAAATTCTATCCCTACTCTAAAAAAACACAGTGTTTTTGTCACCATCATGCCAATGCATTATCTCAGAGAGAGTTAATTGGCTAAACCTACTCTATCTTGTTAATGTCTTCAGCTAAAAATGCAGGAACTTGTAATTTCTTATTCAAAAGAAAATTATTTTAGGGTTTTTTGCATTCAACCTGTTCTTAACATGTTAATTTTTTTACCAATTTTTCTTTCTATATGAAAATATACGAGGCATCCCAGTTATGTCATCCTCATTAATTTCCAGCAGTGGTCATCTTCATAAACCTTTGAGACTACTCAAAGCAAAGAATTTTATTAATGTGTGAGTAAGGATGGCAAAATCTCGTTCACTATTATCAGAAGAGAGTCAGTTGGAAGACTGCAGACTTCTGAATTACCTTTCCTATATAATGAGGAAAATAAAGCAGATTCTGTATTTCAAAATGAACTACAGTAGTGTATAACCCATTATTTATATATATATAAAATATATATATATTATACATTATATATATATTATTTATAATTTTAAGAAGATTAACTCATTTCAAATTCTGACTTGACCTATATGGGGCTTGATATTCAAAGTCTAAGTTATAGGAAGCCATAGTCAGTAATTAAATAAATTATGTGGAGTTAATATCCAATTACTTTAAGTTAAACAGAAATCAGAGAACAGGAAAATATTTTATTAAGAAAGGTGAGGGATTATGAAAATGACTTAGCAAGCAGAGAGCTTAACTACTACTTTTGAGAACTTAGAGAATATATTTCTACATCTTATACTGTAATAACGTGTTCTGAATAGAATGGGATTTCAAACTTGGGAAAACAGAGATGGAAAGCTGAGGGCTGAAGGTGTGAAAAATGTAAGAGGCCTACAATAGTAGAAAAGAGATTGATTTAGGAAATAGAGGAATTGAATCTGATCCTCCTCTCTCATCTTAAATTGGATTGTATGTGGTACAGTTGAGATTCAATTTAGGAATAAAAATATTGAAAGTTAGGGGCTTTTTCAGTTGCCTGTGAATAAATATCTGTTGTCATTAAGTCACAGAAACATGTTGCCCTTGGGTGTGCAAGAGGTTTGCACAAACAGTACATACGATGTAACATTCATGGGAGACATGAGTCCCTGAGAATTTGTAGCTAAAAGCTTTAAAAAAAAAAAAAGGTGCTAGATTTCTATGTATATACAGTTAATTATATATTAGATGTCAACTTTAAGCTGAGTTCAATCTTATATTACCCACCGTGGACCCTCAGTCATCCAACATTTCTGTAAATACTTATATACCTATGATTCAGTTCAGTGGGTCCTTTGCAGTATCATAAGAGCAGGCAGGATACCAGGAAGTACATCCTATAATACATCAAATGGCACTAGAAGATTGAATGGAAAACTGAATCAAGCTCCTGCTGTTTAGCAGGTTTTCATCCAGATTCAGTAGGATTATCTGTATGACCTTGCCATCCAGAGCTAAGGAATCATCTATAGTCCTTTTTCCTCAACTGCACTTAGTCTGGACAATTTATAAAACATGTTCCATAATAACTTCTATTGCATATATTGCTTTCCCATTGTTCTACATTCTCTGTGTTGCTTCTGTGAGTTTTTATTATTGTCTTTCTAGAGAAAAGAATACTGACAATCAAATTGTCTTTAAATATTTTTGAAAAATAACCATTAATCTTAAATTCCTCAATTTTTCAGCATTTACAGCAGTTTCATAATTACCTAATAATTATAGAACAAATATTTAAAATAAGTACCAGTACAGCTCTGAAAAAATTATTTGCAAAAACCACATATACAAAAATAACAGGGGGAGGCATTCTCTTTGGTCAGCTTTCCCTTTGTAATTAAATCCAAACATGAAACCCTGAAGAGTAGAAAAATACACATTTTTAGCATTCATAGGAGATAGCAAAGAGGTGAATCATTGATTAATGTTAAAAAAGAGTACCCAAAAGTGTTATTATAATCAGTAAACAGAACTGATTCGCCTACTCCTTTTGAACCTCTTGGGTTCAGATAAATGCTAAGTCTTTGTCTTTTAATATTACTTTAACAGCAGGAGTTCTTTTATTGGGAAAATATCAGAACTGATGTAGCCTCTGGTTTCTAATAGCAATTACTGTTGTTACAAAAATAATATTTACTGTATGGAAAATATTGCACCCTATTCAATTTGCATGGTTGAAAATGACTCATATTCTAAAGAAACTATGATTAATTACAGCGTTTCAGTTTAAATGATGATCATTTGCATTTGAGAGGGAGTATCATCTATTCAAAGGGTGTTAAGTTCTTAAAAGTTACTTTCATGCACGGAAGTGCCTTAGTGTTTGAAATATGGACAAATGAGATCACTGAATGCCTTGTTGGATAAATGTATGTAGATTAAATCCTTTTTCTCATACTGTATACAGGGCTGAACTACATCAGATTCTCAATGTACAGTCATTCTGACTTCTAAACAACAAGTAGTCATTTTAAATAAAAAGTGAAGCAATTATTTTTCCCATATCTACCAGAGTTGCAATAATACTTCCCACTAAGCAGCTGCTTGCCTTTTTCTTTTTCCCCTTTTTTCCTGTTATAAGATATCTATGCAAAAGATTGAAATTCATCATCATGACACAAACAGCAGAGAAATCTTTTCAACTTTTTTCAGACCATTAATTTTTTTTACAGCAAGTTTGGAACCACTGCAGATTTATCCTACAGTTTTCCCTAGATGCAGGGAAGTTAAAAATGATATGGTAAAAATTTAGAAGTAGTGTAACTTTAGAAAAATTTTCACTGGGGGTGGCTCTGGAAGGAATTTCAAAAGATTATCTAGTTTATTATCTTCAAAGTAAGACCTATACCTATATTGTTCTTTATAGATATTTAAATTAACATGTTGTCTGAGACCTCTGATAAAGGAGACTAATATAAGATTCTCATTTCATTATTTCAACTTAATCCCCAATCATAAACTGGTTACTTCTGTGACTGAAGTTATAACTCTGTTTCTATTTCTTGTATTTAGTTTGATACTTTGAAATCTGGACTTGCAAATGAATCATTAAACACATGAAGATTAGGTAATTTAGGAGTTAAATTCTGGTAAATTATATGTGTTATGACAGAAATTCTTCTGGCAGCAGAAGGAATTTGCAGTAAAAGTTGGATTCCTCTATTCTGTCTTCTCCAGAGAATGTGATGGAGAATTTTCTATGCTGGTGTTGAAAAATGGCAGAAGTAGCATTAAGTAGGTGTCAAGCAAGACCAAGTTATGTGTACCTCCTATTTCTCCCACGCTGGGCAGCTTGGAGAGCTTTCTTATGTAAATTTAACTAGGACCACGCATTTGGTAAACTCCTTATTACTCACCTCTGCATTCAACCTCTTCATCTGTAATGGTGTTTAGGGATATGTAACCATCTCAACAGAGAAAATTCTCCTTTTCAAATTACCCATTCATAAAACACAGAGAGGCAAAGTTGGAGAAATTTTCTATATGCTTCATAATTTAGCAGGAGTGAAACAAGATACATATATATATATATATATATTTTTAAATCTACAGCAATACTTTTTAAAATTAGTGTCATCCTAAAAATCAGGTCTTTCTAGAAACATTTTAAACCACACTGAGAAACCAGTAACAGTAATTTCTCATATGTATCCCACTTTATCTATAGGCAATCAGCAAAGTTAGAGCCATTTGAAAGAAAAGCCAAACTTCCAAATAAAGATTGCTTAGATTCCTAATCCTTAGTCTTTATCCTCCCTCCATAACTTTCTGTTTATTTCTGCCAATATTTAGCTTGATTTCAATCCATAAAACTAATCCTATATCAATGAATAAATATTGGTCTAAATATTTAGAAAATTCAAACATTAGGGAATTAAAAAAAAAAAATTATTTTTTCCAATGTTGAAATTTTACAAATTATTTTAGTTCTATTACTAAAAAAAGGCATAAAAGTTAACATCGTTCCTCACATAACAATAAAGGTAAATAATATGAAACACTGCCTCTTTTATAAGGTAGTATTTTTAGACAATATCTAATTTTTTTCATATTATATATTTGGAGTTGATGCCTCGCAATGCATCAGAGTTTACCTATTTATAGTGTACTTATTTGCGTGGACTCACAGTATCTAAAGCATATCATTAAATGATGAAATAAGTAGATATGAATCACATACTAATGAAATTGTAATTACAAAATTACCTAAATTATATTGAAGTACAAAGCTATAGCCAAAAGTAAAGATTGATGTCTAGGATAAAAATCTTTGCAGGGTGGGAAATGTGGTGGCTCTTAAAAATGATCCTGAAAAAGATGAAGAACGGCAGTAGGCAGCTGAACACTATCTCTTTATGTGGCAGTGTGGCCAAGTATAGAGGCCAAAGCACAAAAGAACTTGCAGCTAGGATTTCAAAAGTAAAGATAATTCTCATAGTATGTGAATCATAGGAAGACCAAAGAAGTTTTTTGGCACCTGGAAATAAGCCCAAGAATGCCTAATTTTCATTGAAAATTACAAATTACCACTATGCCAGCATGCAACTCCTGTATAAAAAAAGAGATTCCCAAGGGGATCCTCACAGGGATTGTAGACCAGTGAGACTGATTTTCATCCCTGGTGAGGTGACAGACCAGTAATAAATAATAAAACCACTGAGCAATGGATAAAGACATGTTAGTGGGAAAGGGTCAACATTGCCTTTGTAAAGGGCC
Organism: Porphyrio hochstetteri; assembly: GCA_020800305.1. NCBI lineage: Eukaryota > Metazoa > Chordata > Aves > Gruiformes > Rallidae > Porphyrio > Porphyrio hochstetteri. The sequence continues at coordinate 112,417,962 of CM036907.1, forward strand.
TCATTAACATGCAAGTGTCAATGAAAACACAAAGTGCATCCTGTGGACAATGATTACAAAGGAAAAAGAAAACTCTAGTCAAGAAATATTTGGTTTTATTCCCTTTTATAGACTGCAATTTGCTGAAAGGGCAGAAAACATAAGGTAGATTTCCACAGGCACTTTTCAGAATCACAGAAACCTAGAATCGAAGACTGGTTTGGGTTGGAAGGGACCTCAAAGACTAATTTGGGTTTGAAAGGACTTCAAAGCCCATCTAGTTCCCACCCCCACCATGGGCAGGGACACCTTCCCCTAGCCCAGGTTGCCCAAAGCCCCATCCAGCCTGGCCTTGAACGCTGCCAGGGAGGGGGCAGCCACAGCTTCTCTGGGCAGCCAGTGCCAGGGACTCACCACAATCATGGGGATTTTTTTTCCTTATAGCTGATTTAAATTGACCCTCCTTCTGTTCAAAGCCATTATCCTTGTCCTCTCACTACATGCCCCTGTAAACAGTCACTCTCCATCTTTCCTGTAGACACCTTTACATACTGAAGGCTGCAAGAAGGTCTCCCTGGAGCCTTCTCTTCTCCAGGATGAACAGCCCCAACTCCCTCAGCTTATCTTCATAGGAGAGGTCCTCCAGCCCACTGATCATCATGGCCCTCCTATGGATTCACTCCAACAACCCCATTTCCTTTCGGGTTTCAATAGTTACTCTTTTGTGGTTTAACACAATTGAGTTGTGGACAACAGATGTATAAAAACCAAACAAATAAAGTCCACTTTAAAATGTATTTCAATAAGCCATAGAGAGCTTAGTATTCCGTGCTTATATTTTCAGGCCACAAAATCTAAAACTCTGTCCAATTCCAACTAATTTCCTGAATAAAATGAGTTGATTGAAGCAAGTTGCACCATAACATCTGTAAGTGCAGATCATAAAACCATAGAATCTCAGAATAATGTGGGTTGGAGGGACCTTAATAATCACACATTTCCAACCCCCCTGCCATGGGAAGGAGCACCCTCCACTGGACTAGGTGGGCCAAAGCCCCATCCATCCTGGCCTTGAACACTGCCAAGGAAGGGATGTCCACAGCTTCTCTCAGAAACCTGTTCCAGTACCTCACCACCCTCACAGTAAAGAATTTCTTTCTAATCTCTCATCCAAATCTACCCTCTTTTGGTTTAAACCCATTACACCCCATTACCTATCACTACATGCCTTTTTAAAAAGTCTCTCTTCAGCTTTCTTATAAGCCCCCTTTAGGTACTGATAGACCTTGACAGTCTCCCTGGAGCCTTCTCTTCTTCAGCCTGAACAAGCCCAACTCTCTCTGCCCATTTTCATAGGAGAGCTGCTCCATATCTCTCACCATCTTTATGGCCCTCCTCTGGACTTGCTCCAACAGCCCCATGTCTTTCTTATGTTGGGGAACCAATGGGGATGAGACATCAGTCAGTCTACAATGACAGCTTTTAAAGCCAAGTTCTATACACCATTACCGACAGTGAACTGAAAATGGGAGCAGTCAACGAATATCCAAGTTTTAGGATGACAGTAAAGTCTTTAAGTATTCAGATGTCATGCCTAGGTTTACAAACTCCAGAAGGACTTAATAAAAAGAACTGAATGGTCAAACAGTGGCTGATGAGGTTCAGTGTGAATAAAGTAATGCATGGAAAAATTGTATCTATCATGCATATGTAAAACTTCACTTGGAACTGACAGCTCCAATGCAAGAAAGAAATCTTGGGGTCATCATTGATTTCAAAGATTTATCTTCATCATCTTAATGTGCAGCAGCAGCTAAAAAAAGCCAATAAAAGCTATCAGCAGGAAGAATAGTATGAGCAAGGCAGAGGTCATCGTTTTGAGCATCTACTTATATCTCATAAAAAGTATGAATTTGTATAGTGTCATACACAAATCCATAGGTCTAAATGTGGGTTGGATGTTAAGAGGAAAAGTTAAGAGGGTATCCTTTCAGACACAGCAGCTCTAGGTGCTGGATCAGTTTGAGCAAAGGGACCACAAAGAGTGGGTAGATATTGCAGCATGCCTGAATTAAATTGTGGATTGCTGCTGTTGGAGACATAATGCTGAGCTACATATACCACTGGTTTGATCTACAAGAAAATGCTTTATGTTCTTTTTTTAAATGCAACTGCCTTAGTCATTCTCTCTTCATGTTTCAGATAATGTGTGCAGTTTGGATCTGTCATCGGTTATACGATTGTGCATGAGAGCTGAGACAGAACTTTTCAAGACTGAAATGAAAATACATCACTATAAATATCAACCTTGACCTTTATAATAGTGTTTAGCCTTTGCATTCTAGCCTGCAAAGCATGAATTGGTCAGTATAAAATCTTACACAGGAAAGAAATCCTTGCTAATAGACTCATCAAATTGGCAGACAAAGATGTAGTAGGTGAAGTCTGGGAAAAAAAGAAACAATATTTAACACCTGTTGTCACTAGTCATTGGAACAAGAGCTGTGGGAGAATTAACTGTCTCTTATTGTAATATCTGTTCTACTGCAGAACAATGGTTTACAAGGATATTCCAATAGACTGTGTTGTACAGCATATCAGATTAGAAGATCATTCAAGTCGTCTACAGTCATCAAGGATCTACAATGTTTAAATATGTAAAACAGCTGAAGTTCATCACATTCTTTGAAATGTGTTAATAAACACAGGTACCTACCAGAAAATAGTACAGCCAGTATCAGATTTGTCCTTGGAGATATTAGCAATTATTTAAATTTTGTTGACAAACCAAAATGTATTCAAATTTCAAGTACATGATAAGACCATTAAAATACGCAAATGTTGTATGTTAACCCTGGTAGGCAGCTCAGCTTCAGACAGCCACTTGCTACCTCCGTCCCAATCAGATGGGGGAGAGAACTGGAAAGGTAAAAGTGAGAAAACTCGAGGGTTGAGATAAAGGCAGTTTAGTAGGTAAAGCAAAACCCACACAAAGAAAGACGAAGAATTGATTCCCCACTTCACATTGCCAGGCAGGTGTCCAACCATCTCCAGGGAAGTGGGGCTCCATTACACTTAATTTTTCTTAGAAAGACAAATACTGCCACTGAGAATGTCTGCCCCCCTCCACCCCTCCACCCCGTTGCTTCTTCATACCCCAGCATCTGTTGCTGAGCACAACATCATGAGGTATGTAATAACCATTTTGTCAGTTGGTGTCAGCTGTCTTGGCTGTGTCCTCTCCCAGCTCCCTGTGCACCCACAGCCTACTCACTGGTGGGGTGAGAATTAAAAAAGTCCTTGGATCAGCAATAATTAAAACTTGGGTGTGTTATCAACCCTGTTTGTGTCACAAATCCAAAACATAGCGCCATATGATTAATGAAGAAAATTAAGCCAAAACCAGTAGAGTAAGACAATTCTTCTATCCTGAATAATCTACAGATAGAAACTAATACAAGTGCACTTTGTGTGAGAAACAGATAGTTGGAGCAAACAAAAAACCAAAAGTAAGAATGCGTAAATAGGACAGAAAAACATAAATGTCAGTGCTTCCTTTTTAATTTTGATAACCAGTAGTGAAGAAAATAATAGCCAAACGTAGTTCAATAAGAGTAAAACAAGAAAATTTTATTAAATAAAAGGGTACTTCCCTTTCCAAAACTGACCTTTCACTGAAGACAATACCAACATTAATGAACAGCATTATGAAAAAGCAGTTTTTTTCTTTTTTAAATTTTCTTCTAAATAATATCTTCTTTCCCCCCTCCCACCCCTCCCTCTCCCCCCACCCTGCACCCTCCTCCTCAGGAGAGAAGTATCAGGAAAAAATTATTCTATGTTACATGTATATCAAACCAAGTGCCATGGGCCTAAATTTTCAGCTTCTTTTTTAGCATTTATGCAAATTGTCTTTAGTTGCCAATTTTTCCCACACAATGAAAGGATATTTGCACATGCACACTTCATGCTTGATTTTTACAGTTATCTTTTTGAAATACATTATGGTCTGATTTAAAATTCAGTGAAGTTAATGGAGAATTTCCATTTTATTTCTGCATGATGATCAAGCACAAAAATGGAGACCAGAAGAAATTTTGTCCTGTATAATTTAGATGAATATTTGTGTTATCTTTCCAGTATTTTATGTGTATTCTGTGACAGTGATAAAAGCCAAAAGGGCTTTCTGTATTCTGAATGCTTTATCAGAACCACTGGACATGGAATCACCCAAAAAGAAGTGTCCTTTGGCAAAGGCAGTTTAAGACATGACTTATTTGATGCTTCTCTGCTCATCCACAATATTTAAAAAGCAGGCCAGTTGGATCATATAATAGATAATATTGTATAATATACAATTTTTTTTTAAAATTTTCCTCTAAATAATATCTTCTTTCCCCCCTCCCGCCCCTCCCTCTCCCCCACCCTGCACCCTCCTCCTCAGGAGAGAAGTATCAGGAAAAAATTATTCTATGTTATATCTTTTCTCGAAATTGAAAAATAGTATAGAAACTAGCATAAAGAAAGAGATTTAAACTGTAGACCCTTCAGTCCAGTAACCAATTATATGCTGTAAATATAATCAACAACCACAAAATTCAGTTAAAGTATCCTTTGCTGATTTTTTCTAGAATTTTTATAGGATAAAATGTTATTTTTTTCTCTGAAAAATTGAGGTATATTAAATTTTAACATAATTCTGTTGTTTAGAAGGATCACAGTTTTTCTTATCAGAAATTTCAAGAACTTTTTTTACTATCGAGTATATTTTAATTATTTTTTCTTAGGAACATGTCTATTACTTAAATTCAGAGAGCTCGCTTACATTTCCTATTCAATTTTTGGTACCAATGTTTCAAATTTCTTTGGGACAGCTGACCCAAACTGTCCAAAGGGATATCCCATACCTTATGATGTCATGCTCAGTATATAACTTAGAAGAAGCTGGCCAGGTGTTTAGACCATGACTTAAGAACTGGCTGGGTATCAGTGATCTGCAGATGGTGAGCAATTGTTCTGTGATCACTTGGTTTGTATATTCTTTTATCACTATTATTACCATTATCCTCTTCCTTTTCTGTCATATTAAACTGGTTTTATCTCAACTGGTTATTAGTGTCTTTCCCAATCTTCTCCCCTGTCCCACTAGGGAAAGTGGGCGAATGGCTATGTGGTTATTTTAGCTGTGTGCCAGGTTAAAACATATCACAGCTGTATTTAAGTACTGAAAAGAAAAGCAGAATACACTGCTCTTTCCATCCAATGTTGGTATGACTTCAGATGCAGTAGGTGATGTTCCCTAAATTTCAGGAGCTCATCTCTGTCCCAGCAAAAATATATCATCTAAACTTCCCCTTTACTTCCCAGATCTTCATATTGCTTATCCCTGGCTTTGAGTTCATAATTTAATTTCATTTGGCTTGGTGGTCTGAGGGTCAATTTTGATCTAAATGGGTCCTTGTAAATCCTGCTTTTACCCTATTCTATTATAGTCTGTGGATTTTAAATACTCTCATTGTTTTATGAGGTTGGACTCTACCTTCTACAGGCAAGTCAACATCAGATGAACATTGGTGATTTATTTAGTTCCCACTGGATGCCATGAACTTGTCCTTTACAGACTCTAGATTGCAAAAGTTCTATTGAAATTAGCAGTGAACAAAGTCTTGAAAACCAAATATCAGTCCCAAAGAGACTTAGGGGTATATTAACATGACAGATTGCTGCACAGTGCAGAAACAGCCAAGATAGAATAGAACCAACCAACTCAGGTGACAAAAGAAAGGGAGAACCTTTGAAGTCCCATCCATTCTGTCTGTGTGTCATTACTACCTTGAGTTCCCTATTCTCATATGTACATGGGGAGACAGACTAGTTTCAAGGGTCTGGAATTACTTTCTTTATCAGTGGTTTCATTAACTCAAGATCTGCTCAAGTTGTTTGTTTACATTAATAACCTCATTTCAAAAGAAGTAATTTTTTCCTCTTCAAGTTTTCACTGCTGAATCTCCCAGAAGATTCTCAACAAAACAGTACAGTAAGATTCAGGAACAACACCCAAAATTATAATTATGACCCAAATACTAACCTAGAGTGGACATATGTTATGTTCTGAGTTCATTTCCACTTGAACTCTTGTATGAGCAGTTTATCTCCTTTGATTTCAGCCTAAAATGGTGGAAGAGTGATAGGAACAGCTCTTATTTTCAACTCCAGAGAGAAGGAAAAAAATAAAGTAAACTAAGAAAAAAAGAAAGATTAATCAATCTAGTAGGATTTCTGTCCTTTCACATTTTTTAAATTAAATCAACTTGCCTGCAATGATTCAGACTGGGGAATTAAAAAAAAAAAATAGTAAGAGAATATCTTGAGGAAAATATTCTCAAAATTCTTTGTAACTTTTCCAGCAGTGAAAATGTACTGAGATGTACTCAGCAACCAAACTTAGGAATATTGTTTTTATCAAAACAAATAATCAGTAGGTGTTCTTCTGAGCTTCTATCAGGGAGCAAAAACGTTTCAAATTAATCCTCTAATATACAGCATGAATTCCATTACACCACTTATGGAGAAGATTGTTTTGAGAGATATATTGCTTTTGGTAGATAATATTTTAAACTAATCAGCTTGTGTTTTGAATTACAGAAATCTGTATTCCTTCTTGCATTCTAAAAATAAGTATGTTTAAATAATATAGTGTCAAAGCTTGTAATGCACTGATAGTTATTTTAGGACCTAAAGGTCATAGAGGCCTTGTTACAAAAAAATTCTACGCATAACCTGAAGGTAAATATATTGAAGTAAATAACTGATTCTATTCTTCATTTCAACTATTAGACACTTTGGCTAAACACCATTCCATCTTATTGCTAGGATCACTTAGGAGAATAAATAAGCCATTAATAGCAACCTAAAAAAAGAATGTCACTATTTCATATATACTAAAACACTAATTACATTTTATTTCAATGTTAATTGTATCTATTTGAGTTATATTTGCAGTTAAGAAACTCTTAGCCAATTTCCATCGTCTCCACCTATCTTCATCAAGCCACAAGCACATGATCCATTGCAAACCCAAAATGTTTTTCTTTAACCAACTATGTGGACACTCAGGGTGATACAACCTAGGATGACCTAGAACATAATAATGTTGAGGACCAAGGAAGAACCATGGAACCCTTCCCTGGGTTAAAGGCAAACTGATTAAAATATATCTCAGAACTGAAGACTGCATTAAATTGTCCAGGTGGCTTTAAAGATATAGGAGAGTTTATTTCCCTTCTGAAATTCAGTTCAAAGAACATGAAAGGATATGTACATGAATGATGAAACATTTTCTCACTAGGTACATTTTTTCCTTGTTACACTTCCTCTTTTTTTCACTTTAGGTTGCATAGAATCAACATCTAAAATACTATAGTCTTTTCAGTAACAGCTTTTTCAAAATAAAGCATTTTTTAATTTCAGCTATAATAGAGCAATAATAAAGATATAGTCTGTGTGTTTGCAACCTCTTGTGATCTCAATCCATCTTTATTCAAGTTAGTTGCATGTTGCATTAAATGGTTAATCTGCTGCATGGGAGTTCTCAGCTTTCAGTTCAGCTTAGGGAGTTGGCTTTACCTATTATTGACTAAACTGTTCTACTACAATGAATTGAATACATCATGAAAGGGTGTTCTTGTATTAATTTTTTCAACTTCTCCTTTGGGGTTTCAATAGTTACCGTTTTGCTGTGTAACAGAATGGAGCTGTGGACAACAGATATATAAAAACAAACAAATAAAGTCCACTTTAAAATGTATTTCAATAAGCCATAGAGAGCTTAGTATGTGCTCATAGTCCACCATGAGGGCGGGGCTTGTGAATGTGAGGCTGCTCCTATCTGTCTGTAAAGGTCCTCTTCCACTTTGTCTTCCTGGTCAGTTGTTCTGTAGCAGAAGACCACTATAGTGTCCCCTGTCCCTGCCCTCCATTTAATCCTGATCTATTATCTCTCTCTTAGCTCCTCATCCATCCCTAGATGGAGCTCCATGCACTCCAACTGGTCTTTTACATAGGGAGCCACACACCCTTGTTATCTCCCCTGCCTGTCCTTCCTAAAGAGCCTGTATCCTTCCATCCCAACATACCCGTCATAGCAGTCATCCCACCAGATCTCTGTGATGTCAGTAAGATCATAGCCAATAATATTGCCAGATTGATCTGACTTGTTGATAACTTCGGATGTGAATAGTGCAGATGCAGCAGTTTACATTTCAGATCAATATCCTGAAGGCAAGAATAAAATATTAACATCTAGCATGTTAGTGAATCCTAAAACCTTTATACTTCAAAAATATGAGGAAGCTTAATCTTAACAGCATACAAATATCCCTTTTTATACACTTGTACAGTTAAATGGGTTGTAGTAGGGTTTTCAATAAATTCTCCAAGGACAGGATCTTTCTGTAGCTGTGAAAGAATAGGTAGACAAGTCTTTACATCTTATTACAGTTGGTGGTAGCCATCAATAACTAATGTGGCTTTTCATTAAGTGCTCCTCTGAGAAATCTCATTATAAAGTTATCCCTTCAAATAATCCAGCTAGCCTACTGTTTGGATGTTTGTGATTTACTACAAATTGAGAAATAATACATAATTCTTCAGGGGTCTGTCAAGCTATATTAAAATCAAAATTATATATAAACATATATACCCACATGAGTTAGTTGCTTATACCCAAATGAGTTGTCACTTCTGTAGTCTCTCATTTTGACAGAATGGTTCAACCAATATATGTTACATCTATATAGTCACTGCTTGATTAATAGATGGAGCCAAAGCCTATTGCAGGAGGTAGTAAATGTTGGCCATAGCCTTCCTTACCAGCTGCGGGCTGAGCAAAACAGTGCCTCTTGAGGGAGAGAGAGGACATGCTCATGTCATAAGCTAAACAAGAAGTTGCAACACATCACCAACAGAGGAGCCAGACCAGACCTACACTGAGGCTGGGCGACACCATCATTCATTCTGTTCCACATCTCAAAAGTTGGGAAAGCAGAGAGTTTTAAGATTGAATGAGAAGTATCGACATACGAAGCCAGAGTGACTTTGCTCAAGTGAAACAAAAAATTCAAAGTACTTGGGAGCCATGACCAGTAATCAGGTTGAATCTAGAAGCGGCAGCATGAATCCAGAAGTTAAATTCACTGCTGACCTTGATAGTTCAAGTGCAATCCAGAGAGCTGAACATGAACAGACTGCCTCAGTATCAGAACTATATGTGCATTGTTCTCTGTCTTAGTATGTGTGCCTAGAGAAAGGAGAAGCAAGCTCAGAAAATAGCCCACTTGTTTTGAATTCCCATCCTTCATTTTGCTAAAATATTTTTTATATAAAATGGCATCATGAAATATAATGGAAGTATGCAAAAAAAATTCACTAAACATCATTAAAGTCACACATTGCAAGCTACAATTCAAGTATATAGGTGAAACTCATGAAAAAATAATCATTTTCCTAAAAGCTGATTACTTCAGATGCATGGTTGATTACTACTTCAACAAAATAAATGCGACAATTAGAGACGAGTATTGCTGGACACTGATAAAAAGAGAAGCTGAACAAACAACAAATCACAATGATCCCATAAAATGCAATATCCTCATACATTTGCTGGCCTAGTAATGTAAACATCATTGAAATTCATGCCAAAAAATTTTGGATGGCTTATGCACTACAAAGAAAAATGAAAAGCAAACAGAATAAATTGCAGACTCTTAAGAATGATAAAAAGCTGCTATCAGGTAAATGAAACAAGTTGATACACCATTAAATGTACTTTACAAACTCATTTGTGTCCTAATACCGATGTAGCTGGCTGTGCTCCAGGACCTGGGGAAGCAGGCATGTTGCCAACAAACACGTGTTTTGGTTTCTTTTTTTTTACAAACAATATGTCCTGCCACCTCTCTGAATTATAATCTATTGGTGTCTTTTTTTCAAAGCTTTGACTGTGATCTTTAAGTTTTCACTTGGTCACAGCCCACTATAAAGACGAATGTTACCTCATTTGGCAGGATTTCAGTGAAGGGTGTACATATATTTCTATGGGGAAACCAGTTAACTGCATTCTGTTAGGTCAGACAGCAGTAGATCCTTTGATTGCTGAACTCACTTGAATGATTCTATGCACAATCTCCATCTATAATCACCACAGAACATGTAAGGCTGGCAACCTTACACACTCTGAGAACTAATTTTTAATACCAAATGTATTAGAATTTTTAAAGCTCTGATCTCTTGAATCTTTCAGCTTGATGGGTATTCAGGAGTGTTCCGAATAAAATAAGATGTAAAGACCCTATCAAAGCTCAGAGAGGCCAATATAAACTAATTATTTCTGTAGCTGCAACTAAGGGGCCAATTAGCAGTTGCTGACATAGAAGACTGCAACCCAGTTAAAAAAGGAATAGCAGTCAGAGGAGTCAGGGTCTATTTTGGAAAAGGGCTTCACATAATAATAGATCTAGTTTTGTGGGGTTTTTTTAAGTATGATAGAGGGCACAGAAGTAAGTGACATCTATTAGGAGACAAAGGTAGGAGCAACCCAGGGAAGCAGAAAGAGCAACCTTTGTATGCTACTGACACCTTTCTCTATTATCTTCAGGGGAGGAAAAACTGGCCTTTAAATATAAAGGACAAGACGTGTCAACCTTCTGTACTTGGAAGGGCTGAAGTATGGGAATCAGGTGCAGCAGACATTAAGCTTTGTTTGTACTTTCTATTACTACTTTGATTTCCTGTTTTTCTGCTGTTTGAACTGGCTGGAATAACTCTAGGATGACTCTTCAAAAGAAGGTGAAAATGGATCATGCTCCTGCAGCTTTGAAGTGCTGCCTCTCTAATCTACTATCACACTGACCAGCTGAGCTGAATGATTTAAAACTTTCATAAGGTTAAGACTGCACAAAGAAACGATGAACAGAACAAGGTCCTGTGCCCAAATGGTGAAGTTGGTAAATTTGCTGTATTCAGTTCCATTTTGTTGTCTTCGATGCAGAAATGTTGGAATAGTATTTCAATCAGATTTCAAGAGAGATAGTGGAAGGTTTTTTTAAGAAAAAACCTTTAGAAAAAATCTTTAGAACTGGGAGCACTCCTTCTTCACCAATTTTCTATAAGGGAACTTTTAAATTACTATTTTCCTACTTTTCTATGTGAGTAAAAAAAGAGATACAACCTTTAATTCCTGAATTGGTCTATTCATATAATCTTGACATCTCTTTATTTCTTGTGATGTCTTTGAAATCAGGACAGCAAATCTGAAGTGAAGAAACCCACAAGGATACCTTTCCCTGTTGGTAGGTTTCATGAAGGGTATGGGGGGTTTGACCCCAGCCAGTAACTAAGCACCACACAGCTGCTGACTCACCCCTGCTGAGGGGATGAGGAGGACAATGGAAAAAAAAACTCATGGGTTGAGATAAAGGCAGTTTAATAGTATAACAAAGGAAGATGATGGTGATAATGGCTGATGATGGTGACAATAATAACATATATATATTTTAAAAGAATAAAATAATGAACAAATGAAATTGTTTAAAACATGAAGAAATGCATACACACTCCACATACCCAATCTGTATCTGAGCAGCAATCCCAGCTCATTTCCCCAGTTCTAACCAGAGCATGATGTTGTATGGTATATCCCTTTGGCCAGTTGGGTCAGCTGTCCCAGCTATAGCAGCGCTATTAAGAAAATTAACTCTATCACAGCTGAAAACAGGACACTAGGTTATTTCAAGATCTGAAGCTAGTTTATTTAAAGGTAATTAAAAGTTGATTAAAACACCATATATGTCTTTACAGGGCAGATGCATCTATTTTCTTTGCTTAGGCTTTTCTATCAGGATAAGCCAAAAAGTGATAACTATTATAAGAGTGGTTATAGTTCCCACATGTAATATGAAATTATGCATTGAGTTTCATAATATAAATAGAAAATTTTAGGAAGCAAAATTAGCTGCTGTATTTTAGACTGTTGATGCCCAGGTGTCATATTTCTAATACAAATTTCTCAAAAGCCAGGGTCAGGAGTATCCTTAATATTAACTCAAATCTACTTAAAATCCACTTAAATTCTGCTTAAGTGTTACCCTTTCCAGAACAGCAGCCGGAGAACATTTGTTGAATGTGTGTGTGTGTGTGTGGTGTGTGCGTGCTTACTTCTCTATCTTGCTATCTGCTTTTTACATCTTTTAAAATACTAGCTCAATTTACATTCCTTGATAATAACGTACACTTGAAGTGACTGGAAATAGAGCTTGACATTGGAGCAACTCTATTAAGCATTTTAAATCTGACTGTGAAGTCACATTATTCATAATACAGTAGTACAGTAGTTTTACCCATTTGGTATTCTGCAATTATTAGCATTGTATTTAAAGACATTAATCATATAGAAGATGACTTTACCATGTAGTGGAGTCATATATCGTCAATTTTATGAAAATAAAGGGAAGTTATGTCTCATGCTGTCATAAATGAGAAAATATTCTTCTACTGTTATAAATTTCCTCAGGAGAAATCTTGTAAGATACTCATCTTAATTACACTAGTATTTTAGTAATGCTGTACGGGTAAGATAATGATGAGGGTATGAGTCATGCTGAAAAGACCTACAGCCTAAATTAAACATGATTAGTTTTAACTTACTTAAAGTGTGTTTCCCAAACTTTTAAACTACAAAGGGCATCTGTGTACATACTATTCTGCCTAAGGCTGAGTGAATTTGCCAGAATGTATTTTAATGTAGAAAATTAGATTTCTGGGATGTACAACCAACACAGATTTATCCAAATTGTAACCATATTTCTTCAGCTGCTTCAATAAATGGAACTCAGTTTGGAAATATCACTTGTGAATTTGAAGACTGAAAATTTAATTGTTAAGCTAAAGAAGGTACTGACCTCATGTCTTTCACATCTGCAATAAATAACCTTATCAAAAAATTGACAGAAAAACAACCGCAGAACACAAAGATTTCTATATGGAGGGTAAAATTCAATTTGATATTTTTGTCTAAATGCAAGAGTTCGTACTTAGATGTTTAAGGTTGTCCTGGTTTCAGCTATGATGGAGTTAATTATTTTTAGCAGTGGATGGAATGCCATGTTTGGGTGTTAGGATGAGAACAGTGCTGATAGCACCCTGATGTTTCTGGTTGTTGCCGGGCAATCAAGGACCTTTCTCAGTTCTTCATACTTCCTTACTAACGAGAAAGGAGGGGACGCAGCCAGGACAGGTGACCCGAACTGGCCAAAGAGGATATTCCATGCCAGTTACGTCATGCTCAGTATAAAGGAGGACTGGGGGGAAGAGGAGGAGACAACGCCAGGACAGGCAGTTTCTGGGTTCGGGGACGGGCTGTAGGCTGTGCGGCCTGGGTTCTGTGGTTTGGTGAGAAACTGCATTGTGTATCACCAGTTTCATCTATTTTGTGCTTTAAACTTCTGTTATTGTTATATCTAGTTTTCTGTTATTGTTTAGTAAACTATCCTTATCCCAACCTGCGTGGTTCTGGTTTCTAGGTTGTGGTTTCTTTTCCTCCTTTCTTCCTTCCCTTTTCCCCCTCCCCCAACTTTCCCTCCCCCTTCCTTTTAAAAGTACAAGCGACTGTGTGGGGTGCGGCCCTCGGCTGGGGCAAAACCACAACAGTCATTTTGGCGCCCAACGTGGGGCACGAACGGTTGGGATAACGGTAGATCTGACCCTAACTATCGCAATTAAGATAAGCACTGTTGTTTAAGCAATCTCTGGTCACGATGCTGTGGTATTTATTCACAAGGCTGAGTCCATGGCTGTGGCAGCAAAACCACCGCATGCTGTATACAATCCTGGCAGGATTCTTTACTCTCTCAGGTCTGCGGCTCCTGTATTTGTTCCCATACTTCATTATAGTGTATTTTATGATATCGGTCTATGATACAATAATATCGATGACCATGAGTTTAATCTGGTACTTGTATGAGGTTTTGCTGTCCTGTCCATTCTTTGGACAGGGAGGGGTTAATAACAGCACTGCTTTCTTTTCCTTTGGGCTAAATACAACAGCTCTTATGGCAGTTTTTGAAAATCTTCAATATCTCTGGGATATTCAAACTAGCATTTTGCTATTGGTAGGTTTGGGGCAGATGGTTCAGTTTTTGTTATATATCAAGCATAGGTTTATGAATACCACTGAAGAGCTTTCTCCGAGACAGAATAATCACGAGTGGCAGGGCATGTGGCAAAGTATGGGCAAGTACCTAGGTACTTTCTCACGCCCGATGGTTTGGAACTTCACTCCTGAACAGCTACAAGACCCCGATCAAGCGACTGCATACCTAAAGAAAAATTGCTGTAGGTTTCCCAGAGATGGACACCTTACTGCACTGTGCTGGGCTCTGGCCACTATTTATCAAACACTGCTTGATAGCAGGCAGCACTGTCAGCACTGTCAGCACTGTCAGGGAGAAGGGAAAGGAAACAGACTGGCAGATACTATAGCTGCTGCAACCACTGGGGCTGACACTGCAGCTACTGCAAACCCTGTGACCAACACTGCAGCTACTGTAATCTCTACAGCAGACACTGCAGATGATCAGAAAAACCAACCCACACCAGTGTCTGTTGCTCCCGTACAAAAGAGGAAATGCACAAAGAAATCAGTTCGCATAGTGACGGATGATGATGATGATCAACCGGGACCATCCCGAGGATATCAGGATGAGGCAGAACCAGAGATTGTTACCCGATCCCTGACTCTGAGTGAGCTGCGTGAGGTTCGAAAAGATTTCACCCGCCACCCAAGTGAGCACATTATCACTTGGTTGCTCCGATGTTGGGATCACGGGGCCAATAGTTTGGAGTTAGAAGGCAGAGAGGCCAAGCAGTTGGGATCCCTAGCTAGAGAAGGAGGAATTGACAAAGCAATTGGGAGGAGGCCGGAAATCCTCAGCCTCTGGAGGCGACTACTGTCAAGTGTGCAGGAAAGATATCCCATAAAGGAATATATTACATGTCAGACACCCAAGGGTAACAGCATAGAGACAGCTATCCAGCACCTGAGAGAATTAGCTGTACGGGAGATAGTTTATTATGATCTGGACAATTCACGGCTTCCCGCTGATCCCGATGAAGTCCTGTGCACTCCAGATATGTGGCGTAAGGTTGTACGAAGTGCACCAGCAGGGTACACCAATTCACTGGCAGCAATTGACTGGAATGATATGGATCCACCAACTGTAAATGAGGTGGCCTGCCGACTCCGGAAATACCAAGACAATGTTTCCCTCTCCGTCATTGCAGCAGTAGAAAAACTGGTTCAACGACTTGACAACAATGTGTCCAACTCCCAACCCGTATGGAGCAATGTTGCAGCTATTGGGAGAAAGCGTCCATCGTTCCAAGAGGGAGAATACACACCACGACGTACATTGTGGTTTTACCTGCTTGATCATGGAGAGGACATGAGGAAATGGGATATGCAGCCCACCTCAGCCCTTCGAGCACGAGTAAATGAGCTGCGGGGTAAAACATTCGCACAACGAGATTCTGCCAGGAAGAAGGCTGCACCAGTTTCTACTGGGCAGTTCCCTAGACCAACTGGAAGGCCTACCTATATGTCTGATGTGTCTGATCCTCTTGAAGGGACCTCTAAGTCCTTTATGCAACCAGTGGAAAACAAATATGATCAGCAGCAATAGAGGGGCCCTGCCTCCAGCCAGGTGGAGGAGAGGGATAATCGGGTTTATTGGACTGTGTGGATCCGATGGCCTGGCATGTCAGATCCACAAGAGTACAAAGCTCTGGTGGATACTGGTGCCCAGTGTACTCTAATGCCATCGAATCATGAAGGGGTAGAACCTGTTTGTATTTCTGGAGTGACAGGGGGATCCCAACAACTAACTGTGCTAGAGGCTGAGGTGAGCCTAACTGGGAAGGACTGGGAAAAACACCCCATTGTGACTGGTCCAGAAGCTCCGTGCATTTTAGGTATAGATTACCTACGTAGAGGGTATTTTAAAGACCCAAAAGGGTACCGATGGGCTTTTGGAATAGCTGCTTTGGAAACAGAAGGAATTGAACAACTGTGTGCCTTGCCTGGACTCTCGGAGGATTCTGCTGTTGTGGGGTTGTTGAAGGGTGAAGAACAGCAAGTGCCAGTTGCTACGACGACGGTGCACAGACGACAATACCGTACTAACCGAGATTCCCTGATTCCCATCCATAAGTTGATTCGTCAACTGGAGGATCAGGGAGTGATCAGCCGAACCCATTCACCCTTTAATAGTCCCATATGGCCAGTGAGGAAGTCCAATGGAGAGTGGAGGCTGACAGTAGATTATCGTGGCCTAAATGAAGTCACTCCAGGTATGAGTGCTGCTGTGCCAGACATGTTAGAGCTCCAGTATGAATTGGAATCGAAGGCAGCCAAGTGGTACGCCACAATTGACATTGCGAATGCTTTCTTCTCGATCCCACTGGCGCCAGAGTGCAGGCCACAGTTTGCTTTCGCTTGGAGAGGCATCCAATACACGTGGAATCGTCTGCCCCAGGGGTGGAAACAGAGCCCCACCATCTGCCATGGACTAATCCAGAATACACTGGAAAAGGGTGAAGCACCAGAGCACCTGCAGTATATTGATGACATCATTGTATGGGGCAACACAGCAGAGGAAGTTTTTGAAAAAGGAAACAGGGTAATTAAAATCCTTTTAGAAGCCGGTTTTGCTATAAAACGAAGTAAAGTCAAGGGGCCTACGCGAGAAATCCCGTTTTTAGGAATAAAATGGCAGGATGGGCGTCGTCACATCCCAATGGACATTATTAATAAAATAGCAGCTATGTCTCCACCAAGCAACAAAAAGGAAACACAAGCTTTCTTAGGTGTTATAGGTTTTTGGCGAATGCGTGTCCCAAACTACAGTCTCATTGTGAGCCCACTCTACCATGTAACTCGAAAGAAGAATGATTTCCAATGGGGCCCTGAGCAACAGCAAGCCTTTGAGCAGATCAAACGCGAGATAGTCCATGCAGTGGCCCTTGGGCCTGTCCGAACAGGGACAGATATTAAAAATGTGCTCTACACTGCAGCTGGGGAGAACGGCCCGACCTGGAGTCTCTGGCAGAAAGCACAAGGGGAGACTCGAGGTCGACCGCTGGGGTTTTGGAGTCGGGCCTACAAAGGATCTGAGGCCAATTATACTCCAACAGAAAAGGAAATACTGGCCGCCTATGAAGGGGTTCGAGCCACCTCAGAAGTGATTGGAACTGAAGCCCAGCTCCTCCTGGCACCCCGACTGCCGGTGCTGGGCTGGATGTTCAAAGGGAAGGTTGCTTCTACACACCATGCCACTGATGCTACGTGGAGCAAGTGGGTTGCACTAATTACACAGCGGGCTCGAATAGGAAACCCCAATCGCCCAGGAATCGTGGAGGTGATCACAGACTGGCCAGAAGGCAAAGATTTTGGGATGTCACCAGAGGATGAGGAGGTAACACGCGCTGAAGAAGCCCCACCCTACAACGAACTGCCAGAGAATGAGAAGCGATATGCCCTGTTCACTGATGGGTCTTGTCGCATTGTGGGTAAGCATCGGAGATGGAAAGCTGCTGTATGGAGCCCTATAAGAAGAGTAGCAGAAGCCACTGAAGGAAAAGGTGAATCAAGCCAGTTCGCTGAGGTGAAGGCCATCCAGTTAGCCCTGGACATTGCTGAGAGAGAAAAGTGGCCAAGGCTCTACCTTTATACTGATTCATGGATGGTGGCGAATGCCCTGTGGGGGTGGTTGCAGCAGTGGAAAAAGAACAACTGGCAGTGTAGAGGCAAACCTATATGGGCTGATGACTTATGGCAAGATATCTCTGCTCGGTTAGAGAAACTTGTTGTAAAGGTACGTCATGTCGACGCCCATGTACCTAAGAGTCGGGCCATGGAGGAACATGAAAACAACCATCAGGTAGATAAGGCTGCTAGGATTAAAGTGGCTCAGGTAGATCTAGACTGGCAACATAAGTGTGAATTATTCATAGCTCGATGGGCTCATGATACCTCGGGTCATCAAGGGAGAGATGCAACATATAGATGGGCTCGGGATCGAGGGGTGGACTTGACCATGGACGCCATCGCACAAGTTGTCCACGAATGTGAGACATGTGCTGCAATCAAGCAAGCTAAGCGGTTAAAGCCCCTTTGGTATGGAGGACGGTGGATGAAATATAAATATGGGGAGGCTTGGCAGATTGATTACATCACCCTCCCACAAACCCGCCATGGCAAACGTTATGTGCTTACAATGGTGGAGGCAACTACCGGCTGGCTAGAAACATATCCCGTACCCCATGCCACTGCTCGAAATACAATTCTGGGCCTTGAAAGGCAAGTCCTCTGGCGACATGGTACTCCAGAAAGAATCGAGTCAGACAATGGGACTCATTTCCGAAACACTCTTATAGACACCTGGGCCAAAGAGCATGGCATTGAGTGGGTGTACCACATTCCTTATCATGCACCGGCCTCTGGGAAAATTGAACGATATAATGGACTTTTAAAAACTACACTGAAAGCAATGTGTGGTGGGACATTCAAGCACTGGGATACACATTTGGCCCAAGCCACGTGGTTAGTTAACTCTAGGGGATCTACCAATCGGGCTGGCCCTGCCCAGTCAAAATTTCCACGTACTGTAGAGGGAGACAGAGTCCCAGTAGTGCATATGAAGAGTGTATTGGGAAAGAGAGTTTGGGTCATCCCTGCTTCAGGCAAAGGTAAACCCATGTCTGGAATTGTTTTTGCTCAAGGACCTGGCTGTACTTGGTGGGTAATGCAGAGGGATGGAGAAGTTCGATGCGTACCTCAAGGGGATTTGATTTTGGGTGAGAATAGCCGATATAATTAATAAAGTAGAAATTATAATAATTGCCAAATAACCCATTATTGTATATTCATTATTGATATGATTGCTGTATGTTGTACCATAGCATTATAGCCGGAGTCATACAAGTTAATGAAGAATGAGTGCCATGATGATGGAACTAAAGCCTGGCCTCTCAAGAACTTTTTTTCTTTTTTCCCTTTGAAAATAAACTCTGACCCACAGACTATGAGCATGGACCATGCCAGGTGTATCAGTCAAGAGCCTGAGATGCAGCATGCAACGAGCCAATGGAACATACAATTATCCTGAGAAACTGTTACGACAAATGGGGCCTGAAAATCATGGACTAAATGAACTCAACAACTTCAGAGGGATGATTCACAGACTGAGGGAATAAGATCTGTATGCACGTATGTGTGCATACATGTGTACATACATATATGGGTGTGTGAAACATGAAACTGGTTGTACCCAAAGAAAATTGTTGGATCTGGTCATGACGTAAACGGTATGGAATAAGGGGTGGATAATGTCCTGGTTTCAGCTATGATGGAGTTAATTATTTTTAGCAGTGGATGGAATGCCATGTTTGGGTGTTAGGATGAGAACAGTGCTGATAGCACCCTGATGTTTCTGGTTGTTGCCGGGCAATCAAGGACCTTTCTCAGTTCTTCATACTTCCTTACTAACGAGAAAGGAGGGGACGCAGCCAGGACAGGTGACCCGAACTGGCCAAAGAGGATATTCCATGCCAGTTACATCATGCTCAGTATAAAGGGGGACTGGGGGAAGAGGAGGAGACAACGCCAGGACAGGCAGTTTCTGGGTTTGGGGACGGCTCTAAGCTGTGCGGCCTGGGTTCTGTGGTTTGGTGAGAAACTGCATTGTGTATCACCAGTTTCATCTATTTTGTGCTTTAAATTTCTGTTATTGTTATATCTAGTTTTCTGTTATTGTTTAGTAAACTATCCTTATCCCAACCTGCGTGGTTCTGGTTTCTAGGTTGTGGTTTCTTTTCCTCCTTTCTTCCTTCCCTTTTCCCCCTCCCCCAACTTTCCCTCCCCCTTCCTTTTAAAAGTACAAGCGACTGTGTGGGGTGCGGCCCTCGGCTGGGGCAAAACCACGACAAAGGTATTGCTGGTCAGTCAAAATGTACTAGGTTCAGTCATCAGAGTCTAAAGAGGTATTTAATCTACCAACTGTTACCATCTGGTGCCAGTTGTTGTACTTTTTCTGTGGGAACCAGCTGCCCGTCTGAAGTGCCAGATGAACCCCAGAGTACTTTATATGGCATAATATGCTGACATATGTTTGAGTCAAGCCTATAGTTGCTGTTCCTGTGCTTTAGCCACAATTTAAGCAATGTAATCCATCTATATTAAAAATGTTGTTTGTGACATCATAAAGAAACTCAGTACCTGTAATGGCAGGTACTTAGAATTCATAAATAAAGGGTATATATTACATTATATTCTATGCTAATTTCAAGTGTGTTTGAAATGGTGATGATTTGGCCTTGGAAAACAGCTAAAAGCCCACCCAGCTTCTCATCCCCTCCTCCTTAAAGGGGCAGGTCTATCTGATGAGACCCTACCTGGAGTACTGCATACAGCTCTGGATTCCCCAGTACAAGAAAGGCATGGAGCTGTTGGAGTGAGTCCAGAGGAGGGCCATAAAGAAGGTGAGAGGGATGGAGCACTTCTCCTATGAAGAAAGGCTGAGAGAGCTGGGCTTCTTCAGCCTGCAGAAGAGAAGGCTCCAGGGAGACCTTATTGCAGCCTTCCAGTACCTAGACGGGGTTACAAGAAATATGGAGAAGGACTGTTTACAAGGGCATGTAGTGACAGGACAAAGGGTAGTGGCTTTAAACTGAAAAAGAGTTGATTTAGATTATATGTAAGGAAAAAATCCTTCCCTGTGAGGGTGGTGAGGCCCTGGCACAGGCTGCCCAGAGAAGCTGTCTTCCCCCTCCCTTGCAGAGTTCAAGGACAGGATGGTTGGGGATGTGGGCAACCTGCTCTAGTGGAGGGTGTCCCTGCTCATGGCAGAGAGTGGGAACTAGATGACCTTTGAGGTCGCTTCAAACTCTAACCTTTCTATGTTTCCATGAAAATAGGATGAGAAAACTCATGGGGCAAGACAAAAGCAGGATATTGCTTACTAATTGCTGTCACAAGCAAAACAAACTCAGCTTGGAGAAAAATAGCACATAGTCAATTAAGAAAGAGTCAGGTTGTCAGAAACAAATACAAACATTAAAACAGTCCCTTTTCCTTCCCCTTGTCCACGTACAACTACCCTACTTCACTCCCAATGCCTCTACCTGCTGCCCCATAATGGTTCCTCACTTGCTTTCACACTTGCTCCTTCTCCAGCACCAGCTTTCCCATGGACTGCAGTTCTGTTCAATAAAAACCTCTCCTTCAACATGAGTTTCCAGTTCTTTCAGGATATATGGTGTGGCCCTTCATAAGCTGCAGTGGATATCTGCTCCACAGAACAGCATGAAGCCCTCCCACTCCTCCTCTGACCTCAGTGTTCCTTCTGTTGTTTCCCAGTATTTTTGTTTCCCTCCTCTTCTGCCTGTCAATCACTTTTTGCCCTCTTAAATATGTTTTCACAGAGGTGCCATCAGCTTTGCTGATGGGCTCAGCTGTGTCCTATGGTGAGTCCATTGCAGAGCTGTCTGGAACCAGAAGGAACCAGCTGTGTCCAGCATGGGGTAGCTCCTGATGTCTTCCCACAGAGGTCACCCCTGCAGCCCCCATCTTGACACCTATATGCAATACAGCATCCAAATGAAACAGACAAACAAACAAACAGCCCACAAATCTATCATTTGCATCCAAATAGTCCCTCTATAATTTGAATTCAGCAGTGAATCTCTCCAAAAGACTTAACGAGAACAGGGTTTAATCAGCTAGGCAGTCATTCCCACACCGCTCAAAAGACTTCCTTTCATGTTCTCATAAGTGGTGATGAGAGAAGCTCAGATCTTCCTGAGATGATAACATATGAGATCTTTGCAAGCAACACTGTATAAGCTGATGCTATTGTAAAAAGTCAGAAATTAATCCTTACCTTTGTACACATCCAGGTTTGCTTTTCCCATTACCTCCTGCATATCACAGCTTATCTCCTTTACTTATATATAAGAATGAAAGCAGAATCATTACAAAGAATCTTTCATTTCTTACCAGCAAAATTATTAAAGTACGTGCTTCTTTTCAATATAGTAGTGAGGTTCAAATATATGGGCAGATGCTTGATCTTACCTACTTGTAATTTCAGCTGAAGTCACCCAGCAGGTAGCCATGGTGAGACCATGGAAAGTTCCCTTTATAATTATGGAAAGAATTATGAGTTTGTAGTCAATGACTACAAATCTTCACCAAAAGATGAATAGACGCCAGTGACTCTACAAACTTGATTTTCTGTCCATAATTGGAGTGTAGATAACCAACATTCATGTGGATATTTATATGCCAAAACCTTAATTTCAGCTTTCTAATCTACAGCTGAATATCACTCCTAAAACTGGTGAGAGGAAGTCCCTTCTAAGATTGTATGTGCACTAAAAAATTAAGCAATGCACAGATGTACTTGCCCTAACAAGATTATAATTTCTGCATTGTTAGAATTTTGCATTGCAGACAAAGCCAAATCTCCCAAATTTTTTCTGGACATGATTTAATAGTTAGGATAGGACAGATACCATTCCCAGTAAGCAGTTGGGAAGTGATCGCCTTGTCCTGAGGTAGAAAATATTTTATTAGTGTGGATGCAGCCAGACTGTGCTAGCTGGCATAAAAGGCAGAAAACAGACTCTGGCACCATTTTTACTTTGAAGGATGTAGCCAGAAGATGCCACAACTGCTCAGCTACAGACCTTCCTAGTGAAGAAGCAATTTACAGCTAACTAGTTAAATGCAAGAAAATATGAAGTCAAGTCTTTATGCATTAACCACACATGCCTACAACCACACAGAGGACAGCACTGGCAGCATACACTCATGAATACACAGATGTCATGCTTAGGTTTGCCCAAAATGCACATGTGCACCCTTCTCTATGTATTATGTATAAAATAAACCTGTCACATTAACATCAGTGGACCACAGTCTGCCTTACTCTAACCACCACCTTCTCAGCTTCACCTCACATTGAGACATCCATTTACTACAGCTTTCCTCCAGGAAAAATAACCAAAGCAGTTCAGACAGGCTACTTCGCATGAGTAGATCTATTGGCTCTGTCTCTTGACTTCTATGGGCAGCAAAGTGCTAGCACCATGTTGACATCATGTAGCCTGACAAGTCTTCAAGGGACTATTTTTTTCATGCTCTTTTTCTACATCTCTATGTAAAGGAAAAAATATAAAAAGTAGCCATTATTTTTATGTGCTGAGGGTGTAACAAATTATTAAAATATAAAGTTATTCAGCAGAAAATTTATCCTATGCTTTCTAAAAATTAGCAAATACTCACTATATTTATATCTTTTATATGCAATATTTTTCTGTCTTAAAATGTCTCATGTTTTGTAAATGTTGCTTTAGAAGCCTCTGGAAATATGATGATGAAATATTGATTATCCTTTTTTAATTTTTCCCACTCCCCAAACTGTCTTCACCACCTCCAGTACTTCTGATTTTTTTTTTTTTTACAAAATCAAACCCACTTCATACTGTGAAATAACTAGTAACAAGGGAGATTTTCATACACACATACACAAGGAAGAAAAACAAACAAGCATGAAGTACATATATTTCTATAGCTGCCAGACTTTTCAAGCTCTGGACTCTTGCCTTGCCTTTGAATTTATGGTCTGAATTCCGAACACTTAGTCCTTGATTCTGCAGACACTTAAGGGGATGCCTAACTTTAAACTTATGAGCAATTATATGGAAGTTATATGTCAATAATTCAATATAGGATTAAGTGTTTATAGGATCTGTAACTGTTGGGCTGACCTAAAAGCAATATTCTTGCAATTTATTTCAGTCACCCTAAATTTGATTTTGGAGTGGCTTTTTTTCAACTTACTCCATGTCTTTTCCAACCTAGTCAAAATTATGATTCACAAATTTAACTAGAAGTGATTACTGAAATTCATGGAAGTTAAAGCTGTGAAATTTTCCCTATAGATGAGACCATACACAGATAAATGTGTAAGAAAAAAGGAGATCTTAAAAAACTTAAAGGACAGGACATTATACCCATATATAATGTAATCTGTGTCTGCAAAACTGCAACTGAAAATTATGAATGCATGGCTCATGAATGTTGGAAGTAAAATTTGATCTATTAAGCCTGTATCCAAAATTCTGTGTTGCTGACTAAGAAACTTATGCAGACATCAGGTACCATGATTTAACTTCCACCTTTAACTTAAGGTGTCCAGAGAGAGACTGCATCTACCAAGTTCCATGTGGAATCTTTCCTAGTGAGGCGGCTTTCCTTTCAGTGTAAGGTGGCTGACTCTCAAAAGGCTAAATCTTATCCAAAATCTACAGAACATGTAGAAGCATGCCACAGCCTGGGGGAAAAGTTGTTTATTCATATAATACATAATTTTAATATACCACTATTATTATCAGACAGAAAAATGCAATACATTAATTAAAAATACAACAACTTGAAGTATTTTGAAATGGAACAAATTCTCAAAAATAAGTCGAAAGTCAATATCTAATAATATCTAACAGGTGGTCGTGGCTTTTTAATGTCTAGGACGGTGAGTTTCTATGAATACTTCATAACGTATCTTTCTTCTTACCCTAAGTTTTAAAAATATATGTCTATGAGGAGGATATGGACATTTTTCAACGTTCCACTTTAACACAAAGGATTTTCTCATTTTACGATTGCCTGATACATTTGCATTGCAAATTCCACTGTGTTGCAGTAAGAGGCAAACTAGCAGGTTGACGACCCTTAACATTTTAATTCGTTCAGTAAGTGAAAATTAAAAAAAATCTGCAGTGTACCTTAAAATGGCCTTTTAAATTATCACAGCAACACAGTCATATGTATCGCTGTTAATGTGGAATAAGGGAAACTTGTAAAGCTGAGTGCTAATCCTTAATACATGCTGTAAATTCAGTTCCCTTTTCATATCTACCCACAATGACATTTCTGCAATACAGCAGAAATAACTCTGAAAATACATGATAGGACTAGCAATTGTGTCAGACTAACCAGTAGCATTAGAAACAAGATTAGTTATGAGACAGTAGTTATCACACGCCCAGTTAATTCTTGACTATATACCACTGGAGATAATTGATGCATCATCATCTTATATATTGGTATAGATTGCTGGGGGCAGCATATAAAAGACTTCTCAATTCTAGCTAAGTGACACTTTGAAACTTTTCTTTATAACTCGAAGTAAAGACTGTGAGTGAGCTGACACCTCACTGATGTCGATTGCTTAACCAATGATTTTCAGTGGTTCTGATTCTTACGGGAGATCAGAGCCATCCAATCTCTTCCACCTCTGTAATTACTGTTCAAACTCAAATCCAGGTTAACTACTAAAGATTTATTTTTAGAATTTACCTGAAGTCTTCTGAGCATTATGGGAATTACAGCTATAGAGATAAAGAGCATGCCCTCTTGTATTTTTGCCCTACAGGTGATGCTACTGAATAGCTTTGACACTCAATAAAGATTTGCAGATACCTGCTTAACTTGTGCTACTTTCTGTCATTGTCCTTATTATAGATATCTTCTTTTCTAGGGTTTTACTTACTCTAGTCTAAATGTCACAACAGCTGCATAGGGAGCTGATGTTATTTGTTTGCATGGGCAAAGAAACATAGACCTCCTAACTATTTCACTCCCTGTTCACCAGCTGTTGACTGCTTACACCAGATGAGTCAATATGTAAGGGTTTTTTGCAAAACACCAGTTCACTCCAAAAAGAAACATTAAGAGCAGCTGATAAAGTTGATTGCTTTAGAGGATAACTTCTATAGATAATGTAAAAGAGGTAATAGTAAATTTGTCTTCTTTTAACCAGTACTATTCTTCAGCACTGCTCTATCAGACCTTGCCATGCATACATGACACCTATGCCTCTATGGCATGCTCTGTGGAGGCCATCATATATTTCTGTTGTGATGACATAAACCACTTTTGTGGCAGACTATAGAGCAGCCCTCTCATTTTTCTTAAAAATTTTTAAAAAAATGTTCAAAAAATTTCTTGGGACTAGAGAGACAGTTTCTGTGAAGTTCACAAAAATGAGTGAATGAATGAATGAATGAACAAATAAATAAATAATATCTCAGATTTACATCGAATGTGTAGATATGAATCTGCATCCCATAGAAGTATTAGCTTCCCAGTAAGGTGGCACTTTCTTCTGAGATTGTGGCCTATGGCCACAGAGAAGATTTTAACAAATTTCACAAGTGATCAGGTTGGTTGTGGTATAAGGTGTGACTGTAATGGCACAGACTTAACATTATACAAAGGCCACTGTGCTTTTCAGAGCATGCAAACTTTTCCTCAGAGATCCTGGACATTCTCTGGGTATACATTCCCCAGACATCTTGCTGTGAATTTGGGGCTTGACTAAAACATGCATGTAATCCTTCATTTTTTCTATATGTGCTAGTGACACAGCCCAGGAGCTGTGAAATAGTAACACCTGAAACAATATAGATTGGCACTCTGAACCACAGAGTTGAGGCTAATGTCTACTGGTGGGGAAAAATAAAATCTATCATTTATTTTAGTAATAATAATTTTAATGCATTAGAATTAGAGGAATTAATAGAACAATTCAGGTTTTTGCCCACACAACTG
Organism: Porphyrio hochstetteri; assembly: GCA_020800305.1. Classification (NCBI taxonomy): domain Eukaryota; kingdom Metazoa; phylum Chordata; class Aves; order Gruiformes; family Rallidae; genus Porphyrio; species Porphyrio hochstetteri. The sequence continues at coordinate 112,444,666 of CM036907.1, forward strand.
AAAAATATCATGTTCCATTTAAGATACTAGGAATTCAGGTATCTAGTGCTGTTCAGTTGGCTGAAAGTTGGCATCAACTATGGTTTTAGATGCCTTAATGCATTTTTCCTGTCTATTCAATGGGTTTGTCTTAGGTCTTTTTCTGTTGCCACTAGATCAATTGGAATGTGTCAGATATTCTTGATGGTCCCAGATATCACTACACACTTTTATTTAGTCTAACATATTGCACCATAGAAGTCCAGGGCTGTATAACTAGAAAATCATAGAACCATACAATCACAGAATGCTTTGGATTGGAAGAGACCTTAAAGATCACATGGTTCCAATCCCCTGCCATGGACAGGGACACCCTCCACTAGACCAGGTTGCCCAAAGCCCGAACCTGGCCTTGAACACTGTCAGGGAGGGGGCAACCACAGCTTCTCTGGGCGACCTGTGCCAGGGTCTCACCACCCTCACAAGGAAGGATTTCTTCCTTATACCTAATCTAAATCTACCCTCTTTTAGTTTCAACCCATTATCCTCTTTTCCTATCACTAGACCCCCTAAAAATAGCCCAACTTCATATTTCCCTTAGGACTGCTTAGGTACTAGAAGGCTACAATAATGTCTCTGTGGAGCCTTTCTCTCCTCCTGGCTGAACAAACCAACTCTCAGACTGTCATCATAGGAGAGATACTCTGGCCCTCTGATCATCTCTGTGGCCCTGCCCTGGACTCACTCCAACAGCTTTCTTGTGTGCTAGGGACCCCAGAGCTGGGCACAGGACTCCAGGTGAGCTCTCACCAGAGGAGGGGGGAACAATCTCTTCCGTTGACCTACTGGTCACACATTTCATGCATCCCAGGACATGGTTGACTTCCTGGGCAGCAAGCATGTATTGCTGCCTCATGTTGAGCTCCTTAGCCACCAAAACCTTCTCCCTCAGGGCTGCTCCATCCGCAACCCTTCCCCTCAGAGCTGCTCCATCCGCAACCCTTCCCTTCAGAGCTGCTCTAATCCATTCTTCACTCAGACTCTAATTGAGCTTGGGATTGTGCTGACCCAGGTGCAGAACCTTGCACTTGGCCTTGTTGAACTTCATAAGGTTCTCAGGGCCCGGTATCTCTCCAATTTACAGACAAGGATGTCATGTGGGACATTGTAAAATGCTTTGCACAAGTCCAGGTGACATCTATCACAGTTCCCTTATCCACCAATGTTGTAATCCCATCATAGAAAGCCACCAAATGTATTAGGTGTGATTTTCCCTTGTGAAGCCATGTTGGTTGTCACTGATCACCTCTTTATTTTCTATCTGCCTGAGCATAGTTTCCAGGAGGATCTGCTCCATGATCTTGTTAGGCACAGAGATGAAACTGACTGGCCTCTAGATGCTTGGGCTTTCCTTTTTTTCCTTTTTAAAAATGGGGGTTATATTTCCCCTTTTCAAGTCAGTCAAAACTTCACCAGACATCCACAATTTCTCAAATATGTTGGAGAGTGGCCTAGCCACTTCATCAGCCACTTTATATGTTAGGAAAAAATTTTTACTGAAAGAGTTGTCAGGGCCTGGAACAGGCTGTCCAGGGAGGGAGGTGGTTGAGTCACCATCCCCGGATGAGTTTTAAAAAAGGGTAGATGAGGTACTTTGGGATATGGTTAAACACAGGGCAGGAATGTTTGGACCTGATGATCTTAAAGGTCTTTTTCAATGTTGTGATTCTGTGATTCTTCAGGGCACACAGATGCACATTATTAGGTCCCATGGACTCGTGAACTTTCAGGTTCCTTAGGCAGTCTTGAACCTGGTCTTCTCTGACAGTGGGTGGTTTTTCATGCTCCCAGTCCCTGTCTTTGCCTTCTGTAAGCTGGGCAGTATGATTAGAGCACTTGCTGGTGTAGAAAACCTGCCTTAACATCAGTTGCAGAAGAGCTATCTATATAATTGTTATATATTTTTTCTTTTCACAATAAAAGTACCCTGTAACTAGAGTACAAACAGAAGAATCATAAAGCTCCTATTCAAGAAATTACACTCTAATAGAACACATACTGGTTGGTTAGTGTTAAAGCAACAGTAAGATAGAATTAATGAGGATGAGGGGCAATAATCTTATTGCATTAGGAGCTATATAGCTGTGAAGAATTTTTTTCAAAAATTCATGGAAAAGAAAAAGATCAGCTAAGAGGCTTAATGATTCACTCTAGGAACATCAGAAATATCGTTTTATGAACAGAATAAAGCCTGCTATTACTATTATTTAAAGCTTATATTATAGTTTTATAAGGTAATGGTGAAAATCCACATGGCGTCTTAAAGCACGACAAAATGAGGTCTATTAAAAAAAAAAACTAAAGCCACCTTGATCTCTAGTTCAGCTTTTAATCTCAAAATTTTGCATGAAACTATTTTACTTAGGATCGTAATTTTACAGGGTTTTTCTTTTGGTGACAAAATGAGACAACAAGGAACCACCTTTAGAGCTGCGTATCTCAAAAATGTTTAGCAGACATTGATTTCTAATTGGTCCTATAAACTATAATTTAAGGACTGTTAAATGAAATAAAACTTAATAATCACATTTATGTTCTCAGGGGGAGAAGCATCAAAGATATGCATACAAAAACCACAGAAATTTGAATTACTCTTTATTAATATTTTCTTTCAAAACCTACTACTCAAAATGTAAACCATCATCACACACTTACAGTGTTGATTTCATACTACATGGTTAGGATTTAGAGTCTTACATTATACAAGATTTTTTTTTCTTTTGCTAAACATTTGTGGTGCTTTTTAGTAGCTGGCTTATGAAGTTATCTCACTTATGCTACCCAGAGAAGTTAAAAATGCATGCACTTTGATTCTGAGCTGGACAGACAGGAGTGAAAAACTTAAAAATTGAAAACATTTTAAATTGAACCATCTTGCCTTTTGGGATTTACTTGTAATTTTTTATTATTTTGATACAATTTATTATGACACAAACTCCCTTGTAGATACAGATTTAGTGCAGAAATACGTTTCCTAAATGCTTGCAAAAAAAGGCTGAACTCTGAGTTATATTAACTCATTCATCTTTTACATTATAAGAGTTTTTTCTCCTGTTCTGGGTTTGTCTGTGACCTGTGCATACAGGAACAGCCCTGGCATCCAAATAATAGTTCCCATTCACTCCGTATCATTTGTTTTCGTTGTTGTGCTTGTGCGTCTCTAGTTCTTTGTTGTTAATGAAATCAAACTGAATCTCCACTGAGACTGTGACAGTAGTACCATCAGCTTTTAATCTGTCAAGTCCCCATGAAACCTCCTTCAACTGCTTTTGTAACTTAGTACGTCTTTTTTAGCGTCCTTTTTTATATAAAATCACAGTATCACAGAATAATAAGGTTGGAAAAGACCTTTAAGATCATCAAGTCCAACCATTCACATCCTAAACTAAACCATATCCCTAAATACCTCATCTACCCTTTTTTTGAACACATCCAGGGAAGGTGACTCAATCACCTCCCTGGGCAGCCTGTTCCACATCCCGACAACTCTTTCAGTAAAAATTTTTATTCTAACATCCAATCTAAACCTGCCCTGGCACAGCTTCATGCCATTCCCCCTTGTCCTATCACCTGTCACCTGGCTGAAGAGACCATCACCTATCTCTCTATAACCTCCCTTCAGATAGTTGTAGGTGGTGATAAGGTCTCCCCTCAGCCTCCTCTTCTCCAGGCTAAACAGCCTCAGCTCCCTCAGCTGCTCCTCATAGGATTTGCCCTCCAGCCCCTTCACCAGCCTGGTTGCCCTTCTCTGGACATGCTCGAGGACCTCCATGTCCTTCTTGTGGTGAGGAGCCCAGAACTGGACACAGTACTCGAGGTGTGGCCTCACCAATGCCGAGTACAGGGGCACAATCACCTCCCTAGACCTACTGGCCACACTGTTTTTGATACAAGCCAAGATGCCATTGGCCTTTTTTTGATCAAATTCTATCTCATGCTCCATCCAGCCATAACATGCACTTAGTGATTGTATAGAAACATGGAGGACCACAATCCATGCAGCTGACATAAACCCTAGGTTTGACCCTTTATCTGACAGCTAAAGAAAATGCCATTCAGAAACTGGAACAGAAATCAGTCTTAGACAGACAGGAGTGTTGACACTGCTTTGAATTTTGCTCCCTTCTTAGAAAGCTTGAAATGCTGTGACAAATGATAAGCATGTTTTGAATAATTGGGGGTAAAAAAAAAGCCTCTGCATTAAAATATATTTCTTTACTGGGGATGTATTCTTGACATGCCTGTCTTTAACAGTCCCCCTGCCAACTCCCTTCAAGACTTGATCATCCATTTTGCTTGAATTAGTCTACAAACATTCAGGTTACACACCGCCTGGTATAAAGACACCTTCTGGAAGCAATGGGAAGAGTCTGTAAGGGTTTGTATTGAAACATATCTTTAAGAAATATAGGGTGAAAAAACCCTGAATTGTTTTGAGCATTATTCTCAGCCTGCTTATAAGACACATATCTTAAAAGCAAAGTATCTTTGTAAATCCAGTAAAATAAAACATTTAACAAACTGACTCATAATTCACTAGACTTCTGGAGCATCTCTGATTCCAATCATACACTTTACTTCTTTAATCCTTTGCCAATGAGTGCCATGCAAGGTCCTTCTCGCTCTTGAGTGATGAAGAAAACCTTCTGCTGCTTGGACAACTCAGTATCTCGTTTAAGGGAGAACCTATCTAGACTAAAAGAACATTAAGATTAGTAAAATAATGTGAATTAGACAAGGATCACTGGAAAGATAAAGTGAGCAAAAGATTTTGAGAAGGATTTAGACTGTATAGGCCTGGGGGAGCAGGCTTGGTTTCCAACTGTACAAATATGTCAACAGTCCCTAAAGACACTTTGGTGAGGAACACAGAGGATTTAACTGTAGCCAGTTGTCCCTTTTCAGATACCAAGTTGTATCATAGACATGTAGGTGGAGGGAAAACAGCATTTAAGAAACATGGACTGAAGGTCTATTTTGTGTGCTCAGAATCTCTAAGAGATGCTCTTAAGAGGCTGGTTTCCTTCTAGATGAGGAAGTAAAAGAAAGAAGAAAGAACTCTCCACAGGAGAGAAACAATCTCCCATTCATGTCACACAGAAAACCATTTTTCAGCAATCACAGTTCGATGCTGTTTACGTAGCAAGGCATGATACTACTGATCTGGAAAGGAAGACTAACTGTAACCCAGTGTTGTAGCAACAGATGCTGGGCTCACAGGCACTACAAAAGTTGTAACTCTGAAAATATCAGACAAGTTGAGGTCTTCTTTGCATATACAGCTGTCAAAAGCATATGATTGCTGAGATGGGGCATCTGGAAAATCTGTTACACGCAGATCTCTGAGGGTTACAAGGTCAACATAACTAGCAATGACAGACATGCCTCAAGCATAAAGTGTGAGATTCCTGGCATCCCTAAATTGACCCTAACCTCTTTACATTGTGGGCAGAACGTGGCCTTCCTATAGACAGATTAAGAGAAGGGCAGCATAAGAATTCACAGGGAGTCTCATTGAGTCTTGCTTGTAAAGGACATCTTCCAAGAATGTCTGCATTAGCAATGTGAAGATTGCAAATGCCTTCCTACGCTTCCGTTCTTAAAGTCCTACAGTATTACAATGTGGTAATGGAAAAAAATAAATTCTTCATACACAGTAGATCATAGAATCATAGAATTGTCTTGGTTGGAAGGGACCTTTTAGATCATCAAGTGCAAGCATCACCCTAACCTTCCATCCACTACAAAACCATATAACTCTGCACCACATCTAACCATATTTTAAATCCCTCCAGGGATGGAGACTCCACCACTTCCCTGGGCAGTCAGTTCCAATGCCTGACAACCCTCTGTGTGAAGAAGTTTTTTCCTAGTATCCAATCTACACTTCCCCTGGTGTAACTTGATGCCACTTCCCCTTGTCCTATCAGTTGTCACTAGGAAGAAAAGGTCATCACCTCTCCACAACCTCCTTTCAGGTAATTGTAGAGAGCAATTAGTTCTCCCCTCAACCTCCTTTTCTCCAGACTAAACAACCCCAGTTGAACCTTGACTTATTAACTGAAATTTTAACACCACTTCTCCTAATCTTTCTGGATTTTACATGCTATGCAAATATATCACTGAAAGATAACGATGGAACACAACTCAGGAGTACTGCAGAGTACTGACCACAAACATTATTTTATGTGAAAATAGAAGCATATTTAAGTAGCAGGGGGAATGAACATGCTGGAATGGTATTTATAATGTAATCAAATTTATCACCTTCAAGAACTCTGGCATGAATTCCAGAAGCTATTGTGCTCATTAAGAATCAGACCAGGAGGAACTTTCCTTGTATCCGATTTAAATTCAGCCAGAGAATCAAAATAATATGTATTTTCTCTATTGTTCCTTATGGGCAGCAAGCTATACTATATAGTTACCCCGTAATATTATGTGTGATGATTGGGCTGTAGAACAGCAAAGCCTTGCCCTAAGCTTACAACGGAAATGGAAGGAGTTCTTTATTGCTTGTTTGAAATCCAAAAAGTGGAGGCCCTATGAAATAAATCACCAACACACACCTGCCTGTGCCATTATACCTCAGTTTCCCTGTCAGAATCTGCTGTCCAAAGGAGGTGATCCTTTTACTGTCTTGATTTTCTCCCCCATCACACTGTTGGGGGAGTAAGTGAGCAGATGCATGGGCTGGGGCAAGCCACAACGACCCTGAATATGAATAGGTGTCACCGAGATACAGTATGACTCTGTTTAGACAGGTTTGATTGTGATTATCTGACAGTACAGAGAATGGGATCTATACTGAGATATAAGAAGTTTCACACTTCATAGTGGAGACAGACAATAAACTGCCTGCCATTAGGAGGATAATTTACCTTTGGTTCTTGGAAGATTTATACCTTTTGCTTTACTGTGTTTTACATTGAACTTTGCAGTACTATATCAGATATTAAGGAAAATATGTATCAAAACATGATGTATGAAAATTACATGTCCTTAATGTCTTTCAGGTTATACTAAGAAAGTTTAGTATCAGGTTTTTTTAAAAAACATCAATGGAAAGGCTATGGCAAGCAACTGCCACCTTCATTTTCTTCTGAAAAATCTGATGTTAATAATATTCCTTCAGACCTCATCAGTTTTCTAGTTCTGCTGGCCCTCTCTTAAAGAAGCACTGAGACAACAGTGCAGCCAGCAGACTGCAGAGCATTATCCTTTTTCTGCCAATGTGGTTTACAATTCTGAGATCACTGGATATTCACATCTCCTATATGTGATCATCAGGACGGGTATTTGAGAACAGAATCTAAAAACACACAATCTATTCTGGATTTTTTAGACACACACATTCGGTACAGTTGGCAATTACTGTTTCTGCAGAATAGCACCAGAGAATGCTCCTTGAAAGGAGAACCTCCTGCTTATCAGAGACATGCCTTAGGAAGTGGAACATCTCCCTTATAAGAAAAGGCTGAGCAAAGGCTGAGGGAGCTGGACCTCTTTAGCCTGGAGGAGACTGAGGGGTGACCTTATTAATGTTTATAGATATGGAAAGGGAGAGAGTCAGGAGGAGAGAGCCAGGGTGTTCTCAGTGATGGCCAGTGATGGGACAAGGGGCAACGGGTGCAAGCTGGAGCGTAGGAAGTTCCATGTGAATATAAGGAGGAACTTTTTCACTGTGAGGGTGACGGAGCACTGGGACAGGCTGCCCAGAGAGGTTGTGGAGTCTCCTTCTCTGGAGACATTCAAAACCCACCTGGATGCATTCCTGTGTGATTTAGTCTAGGTGATCCTGCTCTGGCCAGGGTAGTTGGACTCAATGATCTCTGGAGGTCCCTTCTAACTCTTAATGTTCTGTGATTCTGTGTGATACCTGAGAGGAGTGAGAAAGCCAGGTTAATGCTATTCCTAACATAGAACTGGGTCCATTGTGTGAGGCAGCACTCAAACAGTTGTGTTGAAAGGTGCGTGTTGCTTGTCCACAACTAACATTATGATGTCCAGCAGTTCAAGCAGAAAATGTAAGTGAGGCAACATTCATACAAGAGAAAAAAAAATTACATTATTTGAAAGATATTCTTTAAACTTGAGAATAAAAATCCCATGATATTTTATTCATAGCTTATGCTCTCTTTCTTCAACTGAGTAAATGTTGAACTTCCGTGTAGTGTTGTCTGTTACTGCCACACATCTTGAGTTCTGTGTCATCACAAACATTGTGTCAGAAGAGCTGATTTATTGCCAGAATGTGTATCTGCTGAATGCCAGGAGACAAGTTTGCATTTACTTACTGTTATATAAAAGTCTCTTCCAAAATACATATTCTACATACAACATTTTATGAGGCAACTGTTTACTTAAACTTCCTTTTATGAAGCAAGGAGGATAGAGCTGATGAGTAAAGTGGTTTACCCAAAAATATATTTTGAGATCCGGTTGTTTTGGTTTTTTTTAGAAATTCTTGATTGGAAAAATACTGGAATGATATACCAGAATAGCATGTGAGGTGGCTAGTTGTATTAGGACCATATTTCAGCTAAAAATATGATATGTCATATTGCCTTATGCTTGAGCCATTTATCTAGTAATGGTTTTCGATAATGCATTTTTTAAGAACATGGAAACTTCAATTGTACATCACACATTTGTGTACAGGGAAAATAGCCTAGTGCTGAAATGTAATAGTGGCAAAACTGCCAAGGGGTAACTTTTGGGTCGCAAACCTAAATTATTCTAATGCCATAATAATCTGTGTTTCTCAGACTGTGGTATCTATTTAAGAAACAGCAAGCTACAGTAGTTTCCCGTGTCAGTTCGTAGGATGCAGAGTATATTCAGTGCACCAGAGGAAAGTAGTGAACTACATTGACCTCTTCAGTAATCTGTCTACATAGCACAGCCACTCCACATTTGATTTCTCACAGTTTTTATAATTATTATTAATATCTTTAAATTCTTCTATTCTGGCTCTGTAGATGAGTTGACACACAGCAGAGAGCTGGGTGAGGCTGTGACACAAGCTTTTACAACAAATCACCATTTACTCAACAGGGTTGAAGGGATAAGGCTGTGTAAATAAGATTTTCCAGGCCCCTGCTGTTCACACCAGGTTGTGCTGATGTCTTTCTAGGAGCAAGCTGATCCTCTCCTGCTGTTCATTAAAGTTTCTTGCCCAGCACAGTTTGGAGAATTTCCTTGTATAGAACAAAGTGCTACAGACAGTGTGTTTAGCAAGTATTAAAAGAGATAATGCAGCATGGGGTTTGGTTGGTTTCTCCACATCTGAAAACAGCATTGGATATTCCACTGATGGCTGGTTAGTATACAATTTGTTACCTACCTTTGGGGATTAGAAGAGTAACACTTGACTTAAATATTAATGATTGCCACTTTCTTGTTCTGTTAGTTTGTGATAAGACCTGAGACCATGTTCTTTCTCCATAATATATTTGAGGTAATTTGCACATGAAAGAGCTGTAAACTGTCCCATATTTGTTATGCAGTAAGACTGTGCATTGCAAATGATTCATATGTCAAATTATTTTTCAGAAATGAAACACTTTTAAAAAATACCTGTAAGTGCCTTGTCCATATCCTTGGACATCTTGAATTCCATTTTAATTTAGTCTAAAGATGGAAGAAAATAGACCATGATTATGGAAATAATATCCATCTACTAATTACAAGATTGAACTTCTGCTGATCTTCAAGTAGCTTTATCTCTGATTTAATGTCTTAATATAATCCACTAAATCTTTAGAAAAAGAGAACATTCACATCATTGTCTTTATCGATAGCACCTATTAACATTTAATATTCACCATTCAGATACCCAAGGACATCAAAAATCATATTTGTCACTGAGATGCAGTCACTCTGCCATGACACTCCTCAGTAACCTATAGTCATGCTGCATTGTGAGGGAATGCCTCATTTAACTTAAAACATAGGAAAATAATACATCTGGAAGCCAGGGCTGAACACTATCTGTCCAAAATTGAGTGGTAAAGAAGGATTCTTATTAAAACTTAAACATTTCCAAACTCTCTCTCATTAGGACATTGTGTAACTCTGGTATAAAGGTTACATCTACACTAGAAAATAATATTGTCTGAGGAACACTTTCTAGTACTTAGGAAAAATGACATCGTGCATCTTGCATTCATATAGCTAAACTTTCCTGCTCACTAAAACAGGGTAGTTACATCCATATTACACACAGAGACTGTGGCCAGTGGTAATTCCCCATGCCTGGGATTTGTCCAGGGAGTGCTTCCTAACTCAGACAAAAAACCATTCTAGGGAATTTGCTAACAATTTGTCAGCTAGGACTATTATAAAGTTATGATTGGCCTGTGCTCTGACTGTTGGGTTTTTTTAAGTATAGATGCAGCTCTGTGGTTTGATCTCCTATCTCAGGATGAAGTTCTCTTAATGTCAGTGAACTGCATTAAAACCCCATTACTGTTTCTTCTCCATTCTGTTTTAGTTCAACGAAGATTCATGGGACAGAGACAAAGCTGACCACAAGCCCTCATTTCACTGTGCTGCCTTCCTTTTCTCTCCAGAACCAGCCTCAGTGGAGCAAAGAATGAACAGGTTTTGAAAACCAAGAGCTGGATTCCTTTTCTGATTTGTGATCCATGGAAGAAAAGGGAGTTCTGAGACTCCTTGCAAGGTGGATGAGAGTCAGGTATGGAAGAGGGACAGTATTCACTGAGCAGAGGGAGTTTCACAGACCTTTCCCCCCAAAAAACTCTGAGTACCCAAATACATTGAAGGGAGGGAAAGAAGGGAGAAAGGGGTGGGGGCGGGGGGGCAGGGGGGAGAGTTTGTTTGGGTTTTTTTTTTAAATTGGTTCTGTATTAGACTATTAGTCATTGACCTGGATTTTCAGAAATCATCCTTTTAAGCAATCTTCCATAGTGTTATGTGATCTAATGCCTGGACATCTGAAGAAGAGGTTAGCAAAGGCATGGGGTACATACATTAGCTGAATGCTCATCCAACTCATACTGCATTGTCCCAGCATTTTCTTAGTCTGACTGGGTGGTTCAGTTTATGAGGATATGAGCTGCAAATCTGGCTACAATTGAAAAAAAAAAAATCTTTACTGAGCACAAAAAAAAGTTTTCCCACTTTTTCATCAAGTTTTATAGACTTGATCCCACTTAGAGGATATTAATAAGAATGATAAATCATCACCATTTTTCCCCCCACAGAAAAGCAACTCTTTTTATAAATTTCAATTTCTTCTTTCTATAAATGAAGGTGCTAGGCCTTCTTTTAAAATGTTTGCAATAATTTTTATTATATGAAAACAATATTTCTCTATGTCCTGTTAGGAAATGGAAGAATTGATTTTGTTGAAGCAAGCAAACAGGAAATCAACCTTATGCAGTCATTTGGCAAGTAGATTCTTAGCCCCTATGGTTATGCTTTGTCAAAATACAGGGCTTTGAAAACAAGGTGTTATAATAGAAAATGTCAGTCAGCCTTAATAATAGATAGACTTAATAACTCTGCCTATAATGTAGAAGACTGTAAAAGAAAGAAAAGAGCAAAAGAAAGAAAAACAAGATTTCAAAAATAATGTCAACTCAGAGATCTGAGCAACATTTTGAAATTCACACAGGATCTGTTTAGCCTCTGGGCAAAAACTAATACTAGGAAAAAAAATTATTCTTTCATCTCTGTAACACTCTGAACTAAATTTTTAGCAAATGCTTAGACTAACAGAAATGGATGGCTCCCAGGGGGATGTGAAATGTGGTTTTGAGCCTCTCATTTTTCAGAAAGGGGTTAAAAAGCAGAAGAGTTCCACTATGATATCAAGATGTTTTTCTTAGTTAGCTATAACAATATTTAGTGTTTCCCAAACATTTTTCATATTCTACTTGCTACGTCACATAAATTATATCCAAGACATATTAAGAACACCTGGAGTATGTTAAGCCATGGAAACTGAAACATATTTCCTTTTGAGAGGTAGAGAGAACCATTAGCTGGGGCAAAAGTATATTGGAAAATTTTGGAAATGATGTACTCGTACACTCCAAGCTATCTTTTCAGCTGACCAGTAGCCCTTAGTCTCTGAAATTCTTAATCTGTAATACTGTAACATTGACATGAAAATATTTTTGAAAGTTGAACTTTGTCACTTACTGTTCTGAAGTAAGAACTTCAATTCTCTAAGAACTGCTGCAGAAGTTCTTAGAGAGCATCACAAACTTTCTGAGAAAGCAAAATGAAGATCAAGGGTCTAAATGCGTATACTTTAGCTAACAGATTTCTACAATTATAAGATGCCACGAATGGAGAGGTAATATTTTGTGCAGTCTAGGAAGGTATAACTTAAAATAACCAGAGGTCTGGAGGCACAGGAAAACTTAACAGTAATATTGAGTAAGTTGCGGGTCAGAAATGTATGGCAATCCTATCGCTGTTCCTTCAACGGTAAAATGAACAAAATACTACAATACTTCCTGCAGATGAAACATACACTGTGGTATTTTGTCTGGATTTTAGAAGGGTTCAGAACAATACAAATACCTGTGCATGGTAAATGCACCTAAATGTGTAGGTCATTTCATTGATTTCCCCAAAAATTATGAGCTTTACTGCAATAAAAGGGATTTAGATCAGCCATTTCAGGGGTAATGATATCTGTGAAAGGAGAAGATTGCCAGTGTAGTAGATAGCACCATCTTCATTGAAGGTTTTGGTGGAGTGGCTTTTGTTGGGTGTTTTGGGGGTTTTTTTGGTTTTGGGGTTTTTTTTAAGTAGGTTAGACAAATATCTGCTAAGAAAAGCTTAGCTGTATTTGATTCTTTCTGAGTACAGGGGACCAACAAAATGACTTTTATGGGCTTTTTTCATCAGCAATTAATGATCACGTAACTATAATTCACAATAATAGTTGCACTAAGAACATACATATGTGACAAGTTGCACATTTTACTTTGCTGTTCTGTGAACGATTCTCTTGGACAGCTGAGCTGACATGAGACAAACGTGGTAACAGGTAAAAGTTAAGCTGGAATTTCTGCCTGATTGTGCTGACAAGTGTAGTACTGTGTCATACCATAGAAGAAAAGAAGTAACAATGATATAAAACACTACATTGGGATAAATTGAGTCAGTAGGAGGGGGAAGCAGCTATTGAAAGAGGTTATAAAAAGATTGCAAGAATATCATTAATAAAAATTAGCGAGTGGAAAGAAAAGAAAATAAATATCTTGATAGCAAATAATGATATATATTTAAAACATCTAAAATTTAGCGCTACATTCCTTAAGTATTAACTTTTTTCTGTAGCTCTGAGTTGCTGCCAACGTAGAATGACAGAATCACAGAATGATTTGGACTGGAATCACAGAATCACAGAATTGTAGGCATTGGAAGTGACCTCAAGAGATCATCGGGTCCAATCCCCCTGCCAAAACAGATTCCTTAGGACAGGTCACACAGGTAGGCGTCCAGGTGGGTCTTGAATATCTCCAGAGAAGGAGATTCCACAACCCCCCTGGGCAGCCTGTGCCAATGCTCTGTCACCCTCACCCTGAAAAAGTTATTCCGCATGTTGGTGCGGAACTTCTACGTTCTAACTTAAGGGACATTAAAATTCATCCAGTTCCCCGCCCCTGGGCAAGGACACCCTCCACTAGCCCAGGGTGCCCAAAGCCCCATCCAACCTGGCCTTGAACACTGACAGGAAGGGGGCAGCCACAGCTTCTCTGGGCAGCCTGTGCCAGGGCCTCACCACCCTCACAGGGAAGAATTTCTTCTTTACACCTAATCTAAATCAACCATCATTTAGTTTAAGGCCATTACCCCCTGTTCTGCCACTACATGCCCTCAGGATGTTTTCATGGGCCACACGAGGTTTGCATGACCATTGATTGATATTAGATAGGTACATTTTTTGATAAGTATGATGGACTGGGCAGTAAAGAGTCAAATACAAAAAAACAGCCTTCTTGATAAGTAACTACCCTAAAAGGTGCAACACATAAACTGTAGGGAATCTGTTTGAAAATGGACATACAAATTAACTTCAAGGAAAATAAATAAATAGAATAAAACTGTTGTCGTGAAAAGATGGACACTGGACAAAACAGGGATATGAAATTAATAATGAATACAAGGAGAGGAGATAGTAATGAAAGAGGGAAAATTAAGAAAAGGAATGGAAACAGTTGTAAAATTGCATCATTTCTATTTGAAACTAACAAAAAAAGTTCTGTAATTTCTAGTGCCCTAAACAAGTATGAAATATGATCCAATTAATGTAATGAAACTGAGAAACTGCACAGTCAATTTGCTGGGGTAAACATCAGTGGAGATTTTGTTAGCAGAGATCATGACTGACTGCTCAAGGACAGCAAATACAGCACATAGTCTCTTTCCTTTACAGCCTCTGAGTTTACAAGATTTTGAGCATAAATGGTGAGAAAAGAAATGAAATAAAGCATATTTTAATATGCAACACCCACCCCCCACCCCCCCGCAAAGTAGGTCAATTCTGAGAATGGATTAAAAAACCCTAAAACCAAATAACAACAAATTCAAGACATGGTGAAGTAAGCATAACAGCAGTGCTCATTTGTAATGACATTTCAGCAGTCATTTATCACTCAAAATATATTCATACACCCCTGCTGCGCCATTACACCTCAGTTCAGTTGCTGCAATGGGTTTATAATCACTGAGGGGGTGCACAGTGGAAGAGAGAAAAATTTAAACAAAAATGACAGTCTAAAAAGCCTTCTTTGTTCCTATTCTGTGCACAGTGAAAGGAAGAAAAAGTAAAAACTTCAGAAACAGAATAAGAAATAAGGAAAGCAATAATCTTATAATAATTGTATCACAGGCAACCCAAAGCCCTGATTAGCTTTTCCAAATTTAGGACAATGGGAGACATATGGGTGACACAGTGGAGGGAAGGAATGCCATACAGAGGGACCTTGACAGGCTGGAGAGATGGGCCCATGTGAACTGCATGAAATTCAACAAGGCCAAGTGCAAGGTCCTGCACATTGGTCAGCACAATCCCAAGCACAACTACAGGCTGGGTCGAAAGTGGATTGAGAGCAGCCCTGAGGACTTCGGGGTACTGATTGATGACAAGCACAACATGAGCCAGCAGTGTGTGCTAGCAGCTCAGAAGGCCAAACATATCCTGGGCTGCATCAAAAACAGTATGGCTAGCTGGTCAAAGGAGGTGATTCTGCCTCTCTGCTCTGGTGAGACCCCACCTGCAGTACTGCATCCAGCTCTAGTGTCCCCAGAACAGGAAAGACATAAAGCTGTTGGAGCAAGTCCAGAGGAAGGCCATGAAGACATGCTGGAGCACGGCTCCTGTGAGAGAGCTGGGCTTCAGCCTGGAGAAAACAAGACTCTGGGGATACTTAATTGCAGCCTACCAATACTTAAAGGGGTCCTACAGGAAAGTGGGAGAGGGTCTGTGCATCAGGGAGTGTAGTGGTAGGACAGGAGGCAATGGCTTCAAGCTGAAAGAGGGTAGGTTTAGATTGGATGTTAGGAAGAAATTCTTTACAATGAGGGTGGCGAAGGACTGGCACAAGTCGCCCAGAGAGGTTGTGACTGCCCCCTCCCTGTCAGTGCTCAAGGCCAGGCTGGATGGGGCTTTGGGCAACCTGGTCTAGTGCTGGGTGTCCCTGACCATGGCAGGGGAGTAGAACTAGATGATTTTTGAAGTCCCTTCCAACCCAAACCATTCTGCGATTCTATGAATCTTGGAAGTCAGTCTGTAAATAGCCTATTCCTCCTTTACTTTCATACTAAAATTTTATACTATAATGAAAAAATTTATATTCCTGTTGACAACAGAACATGAAACAGCTGCACTTATCCGTTCCAGGGGGTAAATTGGTTTGTATCTCTCAGTTATTCTCAGATGCAAGGGGCCAAATTATAGCCAAAGTTTTCAGTAAAGTGAAACATTCTCCTAATCTTTTTGGCACTGTACCTTATTACCCTTTTTAATGAGAAACTGACATTTATCTCCCCGACTGATAATCAATAAACGGATAATTTAAGTGAACGCACCTAATCTCAAGTCATTTCAGCAATGTCTGTTCATTTGGAAATAATGTGCAAGTTACACGATGCCCTCATCCAGTCTTGGCAGGGTGTGAGCAGGTAAAGAGTTATTGACAACATTTTAGAACAAATTTTGTTTTCTCAAATAGAAACTACTGGGCATTACAGTAACAGTAACTTTCAGAGGCTCATGTGACCAATGAAATGGGGTGCTTTCGGTGAAGGCTACACTACAGGACCCACATTTGCTGGGATGCCCATCTCCAAAGTCACAAACAGGAAAAGGCAGGAGTAGTGCCATTAATTCCTTGCATATAGGAGTATAGATTTCCCCTGGGATACTTAAGCTCTGGATTTGAATGTGTCTCTAAAGAGAAAACAGTTCTGATGAATGAAGCCTGTCTGTGCAAGAAGCAGAAATGCTCATAAGAATTAATGAAAGACACATTTTGCCTTCAAGCCAAAATTTATGCTGGCGGTGAAACTGTCTTTCTGCCATCACAGATGCTGGAGTGGTAGTGAAATGGAGACTCAGTCACTGCTGATCTCACTCTCTGATTCACCTGCCCTCTCTACATCACCTGGGTACATCAATTCTACTCTCACATACTCATTCTTAAAGAAGTAGGTGACAATATGCATTATACTTTCTGAGGTTTTAAATGATGGAAAACATGGTAGCTGACTACCTGTGCAGATCAATAGAGATTCACCAAAGTGGGAATTGAGGGTATCCTGTCAGTGTCAACATTTTCAAGGTCATGTTTAGATTTGAACATGATCCTGTCAAATTTACACCACATATAAAACAAGGGGGGGAAATATATAGCTGCATTTTTACATAATATTTTTGCCCTTATAAATCAAATAATCTTTCACCTAATGCACACTGATGCATTCAAATGTAGACTGCTGTTAACACAAAAGAGCGATCCTGTAGGAAATACAGCTCCTGTACAAGTAGAATGAAACCTTTGGTATCACCAGATATTTTACCTGATTATATTGTGGAAGAACATGAGTCTGAAAGCCCAATAATGCTAAGGAATTATTACACAAGAGGTAAAGACCTTATCACCACCTACAACTACCTGAAGGGAGGTTGTAGAGAGGTGGGTGAATGTCTCTTCAGCTGAGTAACAGGTGATAGGACAAGGGGAAATGGCACAAAGTTGTGCCAGGGCAGGTTTAGATTAGATACTAGGAAAAAATTTTTCCCTGAAAGAATTGTCAGGGCCTGGAACAGGCTGCCCAGGGAGGTGGTCGAGTCACCTTCCCTGGATGTGTTTAAAAAAAGGGTAGATGAGGTACTTAGGGATATGGTTTAGCTTAGGATGGGAATGGTTGGACTTGATGATCTTAAAGGTCTTTTCCAACCTTGTGATTCTGTGAAAGAATCAATCTGTCTTTCATTAAAGACTGTAAAAAAAAATGTAATAAAAAGTTACAATCTGGTGTTTTCGCACTCATTGATGGTAGTATGGAGTTATATCTTCACTGTTCCTGAAACAGTAATTTATGTTTTACATTGTAGTACTTGTGTGATACTATGCTTCATCAGAAATATACAGAGCGTAATGTTTGAAATGTTTTGAAAATTTAATAAAGCTTTACACTCTAGAAAGTTAGGGAATCTAATCTAGTTAGTTAGGGAATCCTTTTCTGCCACTGAGATTGTGACTAGGGATGATAACATTGAATCCCTATGGGTAAAGATCAGAGGAAGGGCTGACAAGGCAGACATCCTGGTGGGCGTCTGTTATAGACCGCCAAACCAGGGTGAAGAGACAGATGAGGTGTTCTACAAGCAGCTGGCACGAGCTGCACGGTCATCAGCCCTTGTGCTCATGGGGGACTTCAACTTCCCTGACATATGCTGGGAGTACAGCACAGCACAGAAGAAGCAGTCTAGGAGGTTTTTGGAGTGCACAGAGGATGCATTCCTGATGCAGCTGGTCAGAGAGCCCACAAGAGGAACTGCCCCGCTAGACCTACTGTTCATGAACAGGGAAGGTCTGGTAGGAGATGTGAAGGTTGGGGGCTGCCTTGGACAGAGTGACCATGAAATGATACATTTCTCAATTCATGGTGGAGCTTGGAGGGGGAATAGTAAAACTGCTACCTTGGACTTTCAGAGGGCAGACTTTGATTTGTTCAAGAGACTGGTAGGGGGAGTCCCTTGGCATTCAGTCTTAGCGAACAAAGGGGTACAAGAGAGCTGGTTGCTCTTCAAGAAGGAAGTCTTAAGGGCGCAGGAGCAGGCGGTCCCCCTGAGCCGCAAAATGAGCCGGCGGGGAAGAAGACCAGCGTGGATGAATAGGGAGTTACTCTTGAGGCTCCGTGAGAAAAAGAGAATCTACCGCCTGTGGAAGGAGGGACGGGTAACTGAGAATGAATTCAAGGAAGTTGTCAGGATGTGTAGAGGTGAAATCAGAAAGGCAAAAGCCCAGCTTGAATTTAACCTGGTCGCTGGGGTGAAAAAGAATAATAAACTATTTTATAAGTACATTAACAGTAAGAGGAGGACAAAGGAGAATATCCACTCTTTACTGGATGAGGCTGGGAATGTGATCACTGAGGATAAGGAAAAGGCGGAGGTTCTGAATGCCTTCTTTACGTCTGTCTTTAAAGGTCAAACAGATCCTCAGGGTACCCCTCTCTCTGACCTGGTAGTCTCAGCTGGGGAGCATGCTAACTCCCCTGTGATTCTGGAAGAAACAGTCAGAGACTTCCTACTCCAACTGGACTGCCACAAGTCCATGGGGCCGGATGAGATCCACCCGAGAGTGCTGAGGGAACTGGCAGAGGTGGTAGCTGAGCCGCTTTCCATTATCTATCAGTCCTCCTTGCTGACTGGTGAGGTCCCAGAAGACTGGAGGCTTGCCAATGTGACTCCCATTTACAAGAAAGGTTGTAAGGAGGATCCGGGGAACTACAGGCCTGTTAGCCTGACCTCGGTTCCAGGGAAGGTTATGGAACAGATAGTCTTGAGGGAGATCATGCAGTATGTGCGGGATGGCCGGGGGATCAGGCCTAGCCAGCATGGGTTCATGAAGGGCAGGTCCTGTTTGACCAACCTGATCTCCTTCTATGATCTAGTGACCCATCTGCTGGATGAGGGAAAGGCTGTTGATGTGGTCTACCTAGACTTCAGCAAAGCCTTTGACACTGTCTCCCACAGTATTCTCCTACAGAAGCTGGCAGCCCGTGGCTTGGATGGGTACACCCTCGGCTGGGTAAGGAGCTGGCTGGAGGGCCGGGCTCAGAGAGTGGTAGTAAATGGAGTTAAATCCAGCTGGCGACCGGTCACGAGTGGTGTTCCCCAGGGGTCGGTGCTGGGGCCTGTCCTCTTCAATATCTTTATTGATGACCTAGATGAGGGCATTGAGTGCACCCTCAGTAAGTTTGCAGATGACACTAAATTGGCTGGGAGTGTGGATCTGCCTGGGGGTAGCGAGGCCCTACAGAGGGATCTGGACAGGCTGGAGAGCTGGGCTGAAGCCAATGGCATGAGGTTCAACAAGAGCAAATGCCGAGTCCTGCACTTTGGCCACAACAACCCCAGGCAGCGCTATAGGCTTGGGGCGGAGTGGCTGGAGGACTGTGTGGAGGAAATGGACCTGGGGGTACTGATTGATGCACGGCTGAACATGAGCCGACAGTGTGCGCGGGTGGCCAAGAAGGCCAACGGCATCCTGGCTTGCATCAAAAATAGTGTTACTAGTAGGAGCAGGGAGGTAATTGTCCCCCTGTACTCAGCACTTGTGAGGCCGCATCTCGAGTACTGTGTTCAGTTTTGGGCCCCTCACTACAGGAAAGACATTGAGGCTCTGGAATGCGTTCAGAGGAGGGCTACTAAGCTGGTGAGGGGTCTGGAACACAGGCCTTACGAGGAGCGTCTGAGGAAGCTGGGATTGTTCAGCCTGGAGAAGAGGAGGCTAAGGGGAGACCTTATAGCTCTCTATAACTTCCTGAAGGGAGGTTGTGGTGAGCTGGGGGTCGGCCTCTTCTCCCGTGTAGGCAGTGACAGAACTAGAGGGAATGGTAGCAAGCTGCGCCAGGGGAGATTCAGGCTCAACATTAGGAAGCACTACTTCTCAGAAAGGGTAGTCAGGCACTGGAATGCACTGCCCAGGGAGGTGGTGGAGTCACCAACCCTGGGGGTGTTCAAGGAAAGACTGGATGTTGTATTGAGGGATATGGTTTAGTGGGAGCTAGTAGTAATAGGTGAACGGTTGGACTCGATGATCTTCTAGGTCTTTTCCAACCTTGATAATTCTGTGATTCTGTGATTAGTAATTTTGTTAAGCAAAAACATGTTTCCTGAAGTAAATGGGAAAATCTGGCTTGGGTACACACTCAAGCTACAGACAGCATCTAAAGAATGATCAGCTTTTTTTTTTTAGCTTTCTTGAATCAGTCTGATGTAAGTTATATGTCAGAGCAGAGGATATGGTAATGAACTCACACTGGGTTTCTTTCTTGAGGGAGTTAATTACAGGCATGGGATTTTTTTGTCAAATAATAAGAAAAAACTTTTTCCACCGGGCACTGACCTCATCCCATACAACTCCCCACAGACACTAGATAGAACAGCGTGTCTTTTACTGCTTCATGCATGTCACATAGCACAGGACCTTTCCATGTGCACAGTCACTTCCCTCTCTTATGTTTGCATTCACTATGTCTGGATTTTGATCTTATATTCTTAGAAATAATGAAATGAATGAGAGCAAGTGGTTTCAACTCTGTCATCAGCCACAGGAAGCGAGGCAGCAAATAAAATTGTCAAACTAGCCTATAATAGATCTTTAGACTGTGTAATAGCCCCTCAGAAAAATGATCAAGCAGAATGAAGTTCATGCCTATTCTTCATATTGCAGTCTCGTACTGTAGAAAGGAATCAGTGCTATGCAATTATGCAGAATCTTCATTTTCCCCTTCATGGAGAAATACCTTCACCATTATTTCAATTTTCTACCAGTTTTGCTTTGGATGTTGATTACCAAATGCCACTTTCACTCTCCTGACACATTTCCACACCCTGCTCATTTCACTGTGAATTAATAGCTTCCTTTCCTAGAGCAGCAGTGATGATGACAAATTTGGCTAGCCAATTTTCCCACAGTTGGCAAACCCCTCTCATCACCTCTGGCTGTGGGGTCAAGCCCAGTGAAGACTGAACCTATGTGCAATAAAGAAGCAAAAATGAGAGCACCTTTCTGGAGCAACGCTTCCCACTTTGAAAAACTGAATTGTGCGCAATATCTTGGGGAAAAAAAAAAAAAAAACAAACCCCAAAACACCACCAACAACAAAAAAACCAACCCAGCAACATTTTATTTAAGTTGCCGTTAATTGAATTTAACATTGAGTATGTGAGATATGTTTAAGGCACTAAATAAAAGAATAAATTATTCATAGGCACTAAATAAAAGAATAAATTATTCAATAAATATTCACCTTTAAAAAGTCTTTGTCCCATAGCACCTCTGAAGTTCTCCTAATCAGACTCTGATTTATAAGTCAAAAAGTGGAGAAAAATTGCACCTTGTCAGCCCTTACTGCACCAAGAATGTCTCTGATTAGAATGTAAAAACTGCTAGTTTATAATTATTCTTTACTTATATACCAAGTGGAAGTACATTATAGGCATTTCTTTTATCCCACCACAAGCTTATTTCAGGTCACCTTATGCAGTATCTTTCAGGTCTGATGAGGGTATCACACTGCTATTCATACTTGAATAACTTCACTGACTTCAGAGAATTCTTTCTGATTTACACCCGTGTAGCAGAGCAGGAGATCAGGCAGCTGTTCTTTCCCAAGAGACTAGAATTAACATTCCAGTTTCAGGGAAAATCTATTGCAAGGCAAGTAAAGACCTTGCAATGTCTCGATGTTAATGTGCTGTATGCCTTCCATGCTAATCATACCAGAACAGAATCTCAGGTGCTGCAAACGATTGTAGCTTCAAGATTTCACCTGAGTTATAGCCTTCTCACCAGCTGAAGATCCAGCTCATCATTCTATAGTGCAGTATGCAGCACACCAGAAGATGTATAATCAATTCTTTACATAATTAAATGGGGAAAAATACATTAATGGAGCATTATGGTTGTGGTGTTATGCACACAAAAGACAACATATTTAAAATTATAGTCCCCCAAGCAATTTTAACTCAGCTGCTTTGTATAAATATATTAAAGCATTAAAGCTAATATCATGTGCTGCAAAACAGAGTGCAACATATGTTGCATTCAAGATCGAGATATCATCAGTGGGAACTGTAACTTTAAATTTGTTGATTTTTATGAAAATAAAGGCAAAGCTTTGGTATTATTTTATTTATTTATATAGCTTTTTTAGTTTTACTATAATTATTTCTACTTTACTAGCAAAGAAAAAGGTCTATTGATCACTCACTTCATTGCCAGCTCTTGAAAGAAACTTCTTGATGTAAAAATAATTTATACATGGAGGATAATTCATAAATAGATCAGCAATATGTCAAATACTGGAATACAGCTTTAGGCAGGAAAGCCAAAGTCATGTGGCCCTCTTTAAGTCAAGGACCTATCAGCAGCAAAATTTAATTCTTAAGTGTTATTAAGTGTTTAATTTCTAAATTGTTATTAGTCACTCAGCCAAAGTTGGGGAAACTCTCTGCCAAATAGCATGAAATCTTTACAGATTTCAGAAAATATTTGTAGTGCACAATACATTATGCTAATTTATCTAAGTCCCTTTTCCACTGAAGAATTTATGAAAATATTTGTGACAACATGATAGAAAATTATGCGGTTGCCATTTATGTTGAAGAAAATGGCAATAAAAGGTTCTTTTTATTGTGGAAAGCAGTAAACATGGAAGCTTATAAAGAACATTTTGTGGTTTGCATGAAGAAAAATGTCTCACAGAATCAGCACTCTATAACCTTTCAGATATCTTTTATCCAAAGTAGCCTGAAGCAAAGATAAACAACGTCTTATAAGTTAAAAAAAAAATAAAATTGATTCAGTTCAGCAAAGTGATGAATGATATAGGGCTACAAGGCAACTAATTATTAAATGTAACACTAAACAAATAGTTAACAAAGATTAATCTTCGAGTCACCTTACAACAAGCACAGATAACTCATTAGATTACTATATTTTTTGTGCCAAAGTAATAGGAATGATTCACAATTCTCATTAATGAGGATGTTATTTCCTCTCTGCATGAAGACTTCTGAAATTTTTTTTGTTTGAGTATGATGTTTGATATGCACAAAAAAGGCTATAAGCAGATGGATCTTAATTGGACAAGAAACTAGCATTTTGAGTTAAACAGGAATTACTAATTAGTTTTCTTTTTTAAGATTAACCTTTTCTGTGTTGTTCTGCAAGACTGCAATTTCCGATTAGAATAATCATTTTGTCATGTTGATGAGATATTGATTCAGTGTTTATTCAACATAACTTGTTTTTAAATGTTAGAGATGGAAATCCACATATTATTGTAGAATCTTCCCACAGTTCACTGAAATGTATGCTTTCCACCTGGAACGAAATATAGCTTTGGAAATTCGTTGTCTTTTGAAATGCTGTACTTGTTTTGAACCATAAAATTTTAAAATATCATACCAGTACATTTTTTTATAAAATTTTATATATGTGTAAAGGAAAACCTATAGGAAAATCATCTAGATATGGAAACTCTTCTAAACAGAGAAACTGTTATTTTAAAGAAATAATTGCAACAGTATAAATCTATTAACAGAAAGGATAGATTGTGGATTGTGACTATTTTTTCCTGTCTCAAAACACAAATATAACACTACAACAATAGGCTATGTCTATGATAGTGAGCTATTTTTTGATGTTCACGGAAACCATTTTCAGTAGTACCCTTCTGCCAAGTTGGCTCATTGTAAGTATTTCAGATCCTTACACAAAATATTTTGCTGCTTTTCTTCTTTGTACATTTTCAAATCAACAGAATACTCTCATTTTCTTATTTTTTTAAAAGTAATTATAAAAACAATCGTCATGCCTGAGGTACAAAATTCTAGGAAATAGTTCCAACCACAAAACTGTTTACTGCATAGGTTTTAATTATTTTTTTTTTTTAAGAGAAAATAAAACTATTTACATAAGTGTATTTCTCTACATACATGTGACTTGGCAATTCAATCTATTTCTTGGCTATATGAACGCTCTCCAACTATGCTTTAAACCTATTCTCAGAAGCTCCTCTCATTTAAGATTCCCCTGATTTTAGTCTTAACCTCCAGGTCAAGCTGGGAAATATGTCAATCAAGAAGAATAAGCGTGAATAAGTCATGTGCATTTCAGTAAGCTTGCTCCAAACAGCACATGGCACAGTTAAAACATAGCAGGCTGAATTTGGAGGTAAACCTGCATCTGAAACCTTACTTAAGATTTTATACTGGAACAGTTAGCCAAAGAACACAAAACATTAACTTAGATGGTGATATTATACAGAGATAATGCATTCTGCACCTCTTTACCCAACAGAGTACAACCATTGATATATCAAAGGGCCCTTTTAGCCTAGTCTTCATTGAGACAAGGCCAATGAAAGTGAACCAGTCTCTATTAGTTAACAGGTCATGAACTTCACAAACCTGATTTCAACTTCTACAACATATCATCCTATGTTTTTCTCTTCATTGAACCATAGGTAGCTTTTACCATCTGAAATATCCTCTGGCAAGCATCTCATCTTGCCTACATATTCTACAAAGCAATTCCTTCTTTGTTTCTGATGAGAAGGAACTGTTGTTCCTTATTCACTTTCACAAAATCACAGCATCACAGAACATTAGGAGTTGGAACGGACCTCAAAAGATCATCTAGTCTAACCCCCCCTGCCAGAGCAGGATCACCTAGACTAAATCACAGGATTGCATCCACATACGTTTTGAATGTCTCCACAGAAGAAGACTCCACAACCTCTCTGGGCAGCCTGTCCCAGTGCTCCTTCACACTCATAGGGAAAATGTTTCTCCTTATATTCACATGGAACCTCCTATGCTCCAGCTTGCACCTGTTGCCCCTTGTCCCATCACTGGCCATCACTGAGAGCCTGGCTCCATTCTCCTGACTGTTGCCTTTTACATATTTATAGACATTAATAAGGTCACCCCTCAGTCTCCTCTTGGAGCTAAAGATCTCCGAGATAAAGGGAAGGCAACCGATGTCATCTACCTGGACTTATGCAAGGCCTTTGACACAGTCCCCCATCACATCCTTATCTTTAAATTGGAAAGATGTGGATTTGATGGGTGGACCATCCAGTGGATAAGAAACTGGTTAACACACTGTAGCCAAAGGGTCAATGGGTCTATGTCCAGGTGGAGGCCGGTGACAAGCAGTGTCCCCCAGGGGTCTGTCTTGGGACGGGTTCTCTTTAACATCTTTATCAATGACATCGATGATGGAATTGAGTGCACCCTCAGCAAGTTTGCAGATGACACCAAGCTGAGTGGTGTGGTCGACACCCTAGAAGGAAAGGAAGCCATCCAGAGGGATCTTGACAGGCTGGAGAGATGGGCCTGGGTGAACCTAATGAAGTTCAACAGTGAAAGTGTAAGGTGTTGCACTTGGGCCGGAAAAATCCCAGACATAGATACAGACTGGGAGAAGAGCCTCTTGAGAGTAGCCCTGCTGAGAAGGACTTGGGGATTCTGGTGGATGAGAAACATAACATGAGCCAGCAGTGTGCTCTTGCAGCTCGCAAGGCCAATGGTATCCTGGGCTCCATCAGAAGAGGGGTGGCCAGCAGGGACAGGGAGGTGATTGTCCCTCTCTGCTCTGCCCTCATGAGGCCCCATCTGCAGTACTGTGTCCAGATCTGGGGCCCCCAATACAAGAAGGATGTGGAACTGTTGGAGAGGGTTCAGAGGAGGGCCACGAAGATGATTAGAGGGCTGGAGCACCTGCCCTACGAAGAGAGGCTGAGGGAGCTGGGCTTGTTCAGTCTGGAGAAGAGAAGGCTGCGGGGGGACCTCTTTGCAGCTTCCCAGTACATGAAGGGAGCTTATAAGCAGGAGGGGATTCAACTTTTTAAAGGGATAGACAATGACAGAACAAGGGGGAATGGATTAAAACTAAAGGAAGGAAGGTTTAGATTAGATATTAGGGGGAAGTTTTTTACAGAAAGAGTAGTGAGGTGCTGGAACAGACTGCCCAGAGAGGTGGTGGATGCCCCGTCCCTGAAGTGTTCAAGGCCAGGTTGGATGGGGCCCTGGGCAACCTAGTGTAGATCCAGGCCTGAGGTTGGTGGCCCTGCCTGTGGCAGGGGGGTTGGAGCTCTGTGATCCTTGGGGTCCCTTCCAACTCATACCATTCTATGATTCTATGATTCTAAAGAGGCCCAGCTCCCTCAGCCTTTTCTCATAAGGAAGGTGTTCCACTCGCTTCATCATCTTGGTGGCCCCATGCTGGACTCTTTCAAGTTCTATGTCCTTCTCGAACTGAGGGGCCCAGAACTGGACACAATATTCCCAGTGAGGTCTCACCAGGGCAGAGGAGAGGGGAGAAGGACCTCTCTTGACCTACTAACCTACCTCCTTCTAATACACCCCAGGATGCCATTGGCCTTCTTAGCCAGGAGGGCACATTGCTGGCTCATGGTCACTCTGATGTCCACCAGGACTCCCAGGTCCCTCTCAGCTATGCTGCTCTCCAACTGTCCAGTCCCCAATCTATATTGGTAGCTGGGGTTGTTCTTCCCCAGATGCAAGACCCTACACTTGGCCTTGTTAAATCTCATTAAACTTCCCCCCACCCAATTCTCCAGCCTGTCTAAGCCTTGCTGGACGGCAGCACAGCCCTCTGGTATGTCAACCACCCCTCCCAGTTTTGTGTCATCAGCAAACTTGCTGACTACATTCTATTCCCTCATCCAGGTCATCAATAAATATATTGAATAGTCCAGGCCCCAGTACTGATCCCTGAAGGACTCCACTAGATAGAGGCCTCCACGCTTTCTCCATGACTTTCATGATTCCCAAGATTTCTCTAGTTCATCCCTCACAAACCAGTCCTTTCTTGCATGCAACGCTTCATAAAGAAGATTCATACTGTACCTTTGACCACCTTGATAACTTCTCTGTACACTTTCCAATCCTACCTTTTAGGCACAGAGGACCCAAACAGCACAGTTTAAAGCTTACCTCTGTGTAAAGATAAGTTGCTTCCCCATGCCTCACTTTCTGACCCATTTATCTGATACTTTATCAGTCAGTCAGTCAGTATCTCCAGTTCTTCACTGTCAGTTTCTGTGTTTCTAAACAACTTGGCAATCAGAATAATGAATTACCAGCAGCTACTATTGTGAAGATATTATAGATCTCCACAAAATGTCATAAGCGCCTTCTCTTCCCAGTAGAGCTCAAATGTTCTCAGTTTGTTTCCTGTAATTAGTATCTATGGAATGACCATCTTTCTTTTCTTACATCAACTCTATTAAGAGACTTTGGTAAAGGTAGTACGTTTAGAAACCAACATATTCCTTAATTATGCTCATTCATTCATTCGAAGAAATCAAATAGTTTCAGAGTAGATTATTTCCCATTACAAAATTGTTATTAAAAATTTTCTTTTGTGACGCATAACAGTGTTCTGGGTAATTTATCTGCTACAGATTTCCCTGTCTACTGTAATTTGAATTCAAGGAGGTAACAATTTTGGAAATATGCATCATATCTGCCACATTCAAATCACTGGTACTGAGGTAAATTTAAGCAAGATTTTGCATACCATGATCAATAATTCATCTAGTTCATGCTTTAGTTTCACTACAGCTCTTTGGATCTTTTGATCTGTTACCGATAATTGTTTTCATTTGTAGTAGAGCTCCTTTTACCGAAATTTCCACCTTAGACAAATCTCCAAATTCATTTTGCATGGAAAAAAAGATCCATCGTATGCCCCTCTCCTTCCCACTGAACACAGGTGTAAAAGTTATTTTTTCTGCCAAGGCTTTATCTTTTCGAAACAGGCTTTTTATACATTGATCTTTTTTGGCCCTAAAGACTCTCTGGTTTCCTCTAATCCTAATGTGTTTGAAAAATCTTTTAGTAGTTTTATGCCTTCTGTATGGTTTTTTTACATGTCTTTTTTCACTGCCTTGCTGAGGTTTTCATCACATTTAATCTGATAGATTTTTTTAAATTTTTAATATTTTACTCACGTAATAGAACTTTAGCTTTCTTAATGATTTTTAGCTTTAAAAATCTTTTTCTTTTAATGTTAGATCATGGAAAGGATTCTTTGAGGGTTTTTTATGTTCTTTCTAGGATTTAGATAATCTAACTGTGATTTTTTGGATTTTTTTTTTTCTAAGATTCATTTACAATTATGTGTATTGATTCTCAATCTTTAAAAAAAGTTTGGATGCAACAGTGTAAATGTAACATGCAAATATATCACCTTTCTATCTGTTCTAATTTATGTTTAACATACTTTTCTATTTTAGGCAACTCTCTCCTTAAAATGTATTGTTACTGCAGTGCATGGGTGGTCTCCTTTCCTCTTTCTGGAATGTATGCACATTATGGCCACAGAAATAACTTTTAGTTAGCTTTAGTAACACCTGTATTTGTAACCAGAGTGTGCATATTGTTCAAAAACAAGCCTGTCTTTGAGGGCTACTTTGAAAATTAAGCATTAATTTGAGAGGTATAAAGGTTTTCGTTTGTTAATTTGACATTTAACGGTGTTATATGGCAGCCTTACACATGGTCCTGGGAGTGTTTCAGAGGTCGTTGCCAGAGTACTTCTTCATTTGCTTCGGTTCCTCCAACAGATTCAATCTCTCTAGTACCCACATGAGTCACGAAGAAAAATCACGACCTTATCCAAACCAACACCTAAGAAAGCTTGTGTTTCCTTTTTGTTGCGTGGTGGAGACATAGCTGCTATTTTATTAATAATGTCCATTGGGATCTGACGACGCCCATCCTGCTATTTTATTCCTAAAAACTGGATTTCTCGCGTAGGCCCCTTGACTTTACTTCGTTTTATAGCAAAACCGGCTTCTAAAAGGATTTTAATTACCCTGTTTCCTTTTTCAAAAACTTCCTCTGCTGTGTTGCCCCATACAATGATGTCATCAATATACTGCAGGTGCTCTGGTGCATCACCCTTTTCCAGTGTATTCTGGATTAGTCCATGGCAGATGGTGGGGCTATGTTTCCACCCCTGGGGCAGACGATTCCACGTGTATTGGATGCCTCTCCAGGTGAAAGCAAACTGTGCCCTGCACTCTGGCGCCAGTGGGATCGAGAAGAAAGCATTCGCAATGTCGATTGTGGCGTACCACTTGGCTGCCTTCGATTCCAATTCATACTGGAGCTCTAACATGTCTGGCACAGCAGCACTCATACCTGGAGTGACTTCATTTAGGCCACGATAATCTACTATCAGCCTCCACTCTCCATTGGACTTCCTCACTGGCCATATGGGACTATTAAAGGGTGAGTGGGTTCGGCTGATCACTCCCTGATCCTCCAGTTGACGAATCAACTTATGGATGGGAATCAGGGAATCTCGGTTAGTACGGTATTGTCGTCTGTGCACCGTCGTCGTAGCAACTGGCACTTGCTGTTCTTCAACCTTCAACAACCCCACAACAGCAGAGTCCTCCGAGAGTCCAGGCAAGGCACACGGTTGTTCAATTCCTTCTGTTTCCAAAGCAGCTATTCCAAAAGCCCATCGGTACCCTTTTGGGTCTTTAAAATACCCTCTACGTAGATAATCTATACCTAAAATGCACGGAGCTTCTGGACCAGTCACAATGGGGTGTTTTTCCCAGTCCTTCCCAGTTAGGCTCACCTCAGCCTCTAGCACAGTTAGTTGTTGGGATCCCCCTGTCACTCCAGAAATACAAACGGGTTCTACCCCTTCATGATTCGATGGCATTAGAGTACACTGGGCACCAGTATCCACCAGAGCTTTGTACTCTTGTGGATCTGACGTGCCAGGCCATCGGATCCACACAGTCCAATAAACCCGATTATCCCTCTCCTCCACCTGGCTGGAGGCAGGGCCCCTCTATTGCTGCTGATCATATTTGTTTTCCACTGGTTGCATAAAGGACTTAGAGGTCCCTTCAAGAGGATCAGACACATCAGACATATAGGTAGGCCTTCCAGTTGGTCTAGGGAACTGCCCAGTAGAAACTGGTGCAGCCTTCTTCCTGGCAGAATCTCGTTGTGCGAATGTTTTACCCCGCAGCTCATTTACTCGTGCTCGAAGGGCTGAGGTGGGCTGCATATCCCATTCCCTCATGTCCTCTCCATGATCAAGCAGGTAAAACCACAATGTACGTCGTGGTGTGTATTCTCCCTCTTGGAACGATGGACGCTTTCTCCCAGTAGCTGCAACATTGCTCCATACGGGTTGGGAGTTGGACACATTGTTGTCAAGTCGTTGAACCAGTTTCTCTACTGCTGCAATGACGGAGAGGGAAACACTGTCTTGGTATTTCCTGAGTCGGCAGGCCACCTCATTTACGGTTGGTGGATCCATATCAGTCCAGTCAATTGCTGCCAGTGAATTGGTGTACCCTGCTGGTGCACTTCGTACAACCTTACGCCACATAGCTGGAGTGCATAGGACTTCATCGGGATCAGCGGGAAGCCGTGAATTGTCCAGATCATAATAAATTATCTCCCGTACAGCTAATTCTCTCAGGTGCTGGATAGCTGTCTCTATGCTGTTACCCTTGGGTGTCTGACATGTAATATATTCCTTTATGGGATATCTTTCCTGCACACTTGACAGTAGTCGCCTCCAGAGGCTGAGGATTTCCGGCCTCCTCCCAATTGCTTTGTCAATTCCTCCTTCTCTAGCTAGGGATCCCAACTGCTTGGCCTCTCTGCCTTCTAACTCCAAACTATTGGCCCCGTGATCCCAACATCGGAGCAACCAAGTGATAATGTGCTCACTTGGGTGGCAAGTGAAATCTTTTCGAACCTCACGCAGCTCACTCAAAGTCAGGGATCGGGTAACAATCTCTGGTTCTGCCTCCTCCTGATATCCTCGAGATGGCCCTGGTTGATCATCATCATCATCCGTCACTGTGCGAACTGATTTCTTTGTGCATTTCCTCTTTTGTACGGGAGCAACAGACACTGGTATGGATTGGTTTTTCTGATCATCTGCAGTGTCTGCTGTAGAGATTACAGTAGCTGCAGTGTCAGCCCCAGTGGTTGCAGCAGCTATAGTATCTGCCAGTCTGTTTCCTTTCCCTTCTCCCTGACAGTGCTGACAGTGCTGCCTGCTATCAAGCAGTGTTTGATAAATAGTGGCCAGAGCCCAGCACAGTGCAGTAAGGTGTCCATCTCTGGGAAACCTACAGCAATTTTTCTTTAGGTATGCAGTCACTTGATCGGGGTCTTGTAGCTGTTCAGGAGTGAAGTTCCAAACCATCGGGCGTGAGAAAGTACCTAGGTACTTGCCCATACTTTGCCACATGCCCTGCCACTCGTGATTATTCTGTCTCGGAGAAAGCTCTTCAGTGGTATTCATAAACCTATGCTTGATATATAACAAAAACTGAACCATCTGCCCCAAACCTACCAATAGCAAAATGCTAGTTTGAATATCCCAGAGATATTGAAGATTTTCAAAAATTGCCATAAGAGCTGTTGTATTTAGCCCAAAGGAAAAGAAAGCAGTGCTGTTATTAACCCCTCCCTGTCCAAAGAATGGACAGGACAGCAAAAGCTCATACAAGTACCAGATTAAACTCATGGTCATCGATATTATTGTATCATAGACCGATATCATAAAATACACTATAATGAAGTATGGGAACAAATATGGGAGCCGCAGACCTGAGAGAGTAAAGAATCCTGCCAGGATTGTATACAGCATGCGGTGGTTTTGATACCACAGCCTTGTGAATAAATACCACAGCATCGTGACCAGAGATTGCTTAAACAACAGTGCTTATCTTAATTGCGATAGTTAGGGTCAGATCTACCGTTATCCCAACCGTTCGAGCCCCACGTTGGGCACCAAAATGACTGTCGTGGTTTTGCCCTGGCCGAGGGCCGCACCCCACACAGTCGCTTGTACTTTTAAAAGGAAGGGGGAGGGAAAGTTGGGGGAGGGGGAAAAGGGAAGGAAGAAGGAGGAAAAGAAACCACAACCTATAAACCAGAACCACGCAGGTTGGGATAAGGATAGTTTACTAAACAATAACAGAAAACTAGATATAACAATAACAGAAGTTTAAAGCACAAAATAGATGAAACTGGTGATACACAATGCAGTTTCTCACCAAACCACAGAACCCAGGCCGCACAGCTTAGAGCCGTCCCCGAACCCGGAAACTGCCCGTCCTGGTGTTGTCTCCTCCTCTTCCCCCCAGTCCCCCTTTATACTGAGCATGACGTAACTGGCATGGAATATCCTCTTTGGCCAGTTCGGGTCACCTGTCCTGGCTACGTCCCCTCCTCTCTCACTAGTAAGGAAGTATGCAGAGCTGAGAAAGGTCCTTGATTGCCCGGCAACAACTAGAAACATCAGGGTGCTATCAGCACTCTTCTCATCCTAACACCCAAACATGGCATTCCATCCACTACTAAAAATAATTAACTCCATCATAGCTGAAGCCAGGACAATGTTATAAGACATTCCTTCCCCTCTGTATCACTGGGGCTGCTATCCCAGAGATAAAAATGATTAGTGATACAATGAAGGCATCTTTGATCAAACTTGCTACTGCTGCTCAGAGGTCTTCCAGATTCACTACTACAGCTTTCAGAGCTCTGCTATTCCTCCCTTTGAGGCAGTACTTAATCTCCAAGCACTTTGAGATGTGTCTTCCAGGTACTGGCATATATCTTGCCTGTGCCACCTGGCATACAGGGGAATCTCTGGTGGAAGAGAACTGCATGCTCAACATTGAGTATTGCATTGTGTTAGGGCTGAGAGGAGAAATGAAAAAGGCACTGAACTGTTGAATCTAGCATTTCTGCATAGATGCTATGTTCACTGTGCATTTTAGGTACTGTCATGGACCTTTTCTCAAGTGAAAACTTCTTTCATGTCCTACTTACTGTAAGCACATTCACACCAAGCAAAGTAAGATTAAATATTGTAGGAGATTCATCAAGGCTGGGTCCTGCACTTGGGTCACAACCACCCCAAGCAGTGCTGCAGGGTTGGGAAGAGTGGCTGGAAAGCTGCCTCAGAGAAAAGTACCTGGGGGTGTTGGTCAACAGCCAGCTGAATATGAGTCAGCAGAGTGCTCAGCTGGCCAAGAAGGCCAACAGTATCCTGGCTTGTATCAGAAAGAGTGTGGCCAAAAGGAAAGGCCACTTCTCTAGGGAAGAGGTCATCCTCCTGTACTCAGCACTGGTGAGGCTGCAGCTCAAGTACTGTGTTAATTTTTGGGGCCCTCACTAAAAGAGGTGCTGGAGCATGTCCAAAGAAGAGCAATGAAGCTGATGCAAGGTCTAGAACCCAAGTCCTGTGGGGAGGAACTGAGGAAACTGGGGTCATTTAGCCTGGAGAAAAGGAGTCTGAGGGAAGACTTTATCGCTACACCTGCCTGAAAGGAAGTTGAGCCAGGTAGGTGTTGGTCTTTTCTCAGGAAAAAGAGGAAATGGCAAGAGGAAAAGGCTTCAAATTTGTCCCGAGGTAGTATAGGTTGGATATTAAGAAAAAAATTCTTCCCTGAAATGGTTTACCAAATGCTGGAACAGGCTGCCCAGGGAAGTGGTTGAGTTTTCATCCCTGCAGGTATTTAAAAGATCTGTAGATGTGGCACGTAAAGGCATGTTTTAGTGGTGAACTTTAGAGTGCTAAGTTGGATTCAGTGATCTTAAAAGTCCTGTATAACCTAAGTTATTCTATAATTCTATGAAAAGCTTTATACAATTTTTGAGAGACAACTTCATTCATGCTGCAATTACTTGTATGTTTCGTCATATTAAGGCATAGTGGGACTCTATCTCATATGCCATCTGGCTTTGTAAGCATTTAGCATATCCAGATGGACTTTCCTAGAAGGAGCCTGGTGTTGACTGTCATAAGGACAAAAGGGAATTGTAGAAAAACTGTACTACATACACTGTTAAATGGATTCTAAATATGGTATAGAAATAAGTATACTGACCCCTTGAGGTTATTCCTAATTTGTGTTTAAGAAGGATATTATGTCATGAATAATTTCTGAGATTGGATTAGATTTCAGGAAAAGGTGAGTTTCAGGAACTCAAACAAGTTTCTGCAAAGTAATTTCTATTCCAATACCTACACTAGTTGAGCTCATCACAGATAAAATGAGTCTGAGATTATATTTTGACTGTTTGCAGAATAGATTCCTTCAAAACTCCAAATTTTAAACTCATATTTTACTTTCAACCATTTGTTTCAAACATTTACATCAATTTTCTATTTTCTCTTATCTAGTGGTTTCCATGGCTCTGTGACATTTTAGTGATGGGCTTAGGAAACTTCCACATACTGGCATTTCAACTAGGGCTTACCAAAGAGTGACATGTCCCTCTATTATGTATTTGAAAACACATAATATCCTGAATTGAGACAAGAAGTTCAGGAGACAAATTATGGAAAAAAATTTTTTTTCTTTGTCTCCTTCCCAGTCCACAAGGCAGCAAAGTGCCTGAAAAATCAGGCTGTATTAGAAAGCAACTACTTGCACAGTTAATCTTCTTACTACATCTATAGTAGAGGCTGTAGTATCTTGGAGCTGAACAGCTGTGGGAGGCAAAAACTCAGAATACAGAGGTTTTTGACAGACAACACATTATCACGAAAAATTTAGATTCTAGGAGATGGGGTTGTTTTTGTGGTTTAGGTTTTTTATAGAGGAGTATGTGTAGAGAACTGGGTTTTAATCATCTCTTCTGAACATGACAGTCATTTGGTTGTGTTCGGTTATCTTTTTTTTCCCCCAAATAGAACATTTTTTTTCTAAAACTGTTATGGTTAGTAGTTGTTAAAGCCCTCATTTTGGCTGTTTCTTTTTCCATTATTCTCTGTGAATTGTAAGAGAATTGGCTGAGGGGAATTTCTTACCTTCTACAGATGAGAAATAATTGTTCTAAGAGGTAATTGTTTAAAATCATTAGGAAACCACTTCTCCTAACATTTATTGTGATCTGTGATCAATTTGTGTGTGTACCATCGAAATCATTCATTATTACTGCTCTATTAGTTTTAACTCTTTTAAACTGCTTGCAAAACCCTATTCCCCATTTGCTCTGATTATGAGGTCAACAGCACAAATCTATCACATTTTCTATGCTCTCCTGAAGGTTTAGTTCCACATGTCTCTCTTCATTACCTACATCCTTTCTCTTAGGAATAGTTTACAACTAAATCACAACGTACCACTGTTGTCTTCCAGCTATATTTCTGTAACATGTATATTTCACGTGGCCAAGTTTTCTCATTTGGCCAGCTTTCCCTTTACAAATTTCCTTTTTATGTTCATGCATGCAACATAGGCTGTACTAAATTTAGTTCCCATTACTCATGATCACTCACTTGGCAGTTTAACTCTTTCACTGGTTTTACATGGATGTGTTGTATCTCACTGCATTTTCTCCCTCTGCTATGAAAATAAAAGCAGATGCTGTATAACTTTTTTTCAGAATGGAATTAATCAATGTCAGAAACTCTTGCAGATCTCCTTTACAGTTCCTTTCCAAGGTAGAAGCACTATAGAATTTAGCAGACCATGAACTAATGCTTAAAATAGCAACTATACACTAAATAACAGATTAGTTTGCTTCACTAAAATCAGAACAGCATTTCTGCTCTTCAGTATCCATTTCCAGGTGAAACATGAGCTATGATATTTTTAAGGAAAGTAATCCCCTAAAATTTAAAAAAAAAATCAACTAATTTCTAATTAGTTCTGAGTAAGCCTGTAATTACTCACCACCACCAAAAAAAAAAAAAAAGAAAGATACAGGAGATAACTTGCTGACAGATTCAAAGCACAAAGAAAGCACATCTTAAAACAGTTAAAAGCAAGTACTGTTCAACACCTACTGTATAATGCCAAGTATTATTATGCCTAATTAGGACCCTAAAAACTTGCTGATCGTACTTCTACAGAATCTGATTTCCTTTTTTTCCTCTGCACTGATTACACATTTATTTCTATTCATTTTCTATTTTTTAAAGCTAAAAACTATTATCACCTTCTGAATTTAGTGTTCTCATTTCACTTTATAATTATTGCTTTATTCTGGTATCTGGCTTATTTTCTTCATTCCTTTTTACCTTCTGTGAATGCAGTTTGTGGGGTTTTAACTGCTCTAACAAGTCACCATTCAATTTCTTTTATTCTTTTGCTCGGCAACACCTGCTTCTTTTTATGATATTTTAGTGCGCAGAAAGACAGCAGATTGACAGCCTTGGAAGTGGAAGTCCCATTTGTATGTTTACAGGATTTCAACAAGCTGGAGCAGTAAAAGATTTTGTCAAGGTATTCCAGCTTCCCTGGAAAGGCCACTGATAAGGTATTTAGTCCAAGTTCTCTTTCCTAAGTCTTCTCAGGAGGTTGCTAGTTGTAAAGGGATTTTGTTTTTTAAATGGATCACTCCTACTGGACTTAGATAAATTGGCAATTTCTGCCTTAGGAACACAGAAGTTCTCTCTTAGGCCAGAAAACATCTATCAATTTCCTGGTTACAACTCTTGCATTCCATTATCAATTCACAGTACCTGTTCATCCTCGGCAACAGCAACCACAAGCCTCAGAGTGTGTTCCAATGCAGCTCTTGTGTGGTGAGGAAGTCCTTCCATTATCATCTGACAGACAAGGAAATTAGGTAAAAGAGATTAAAAATGAAACTTCATATAGTATTTAGACATCAGAGCTTACAAAGCTAAATACATTTATTTCATTATCTGGGCTTAAATGAGTAGCTCAAGTCCATACAGGCGAGCTGTAAAACCAATGAAAGTGTTTAAACCAGCAACACCCTCCCTTATGCCAAGTCCTGACTAAACTTTTTTTCTTTTTTTTCATGTAGGTCCAAGGTATAAACTTTGTACCCTGAAGTAAAGATGGTAACATGGTTAGAAACAATATTTGCAGCATTTTTTCTGAAATCCATGTCTTGTTTGAATTAGGAAAGGTTTAAATATTTAGTCAATTGCATGAAAGTTTAACAATTTATGAAATCTTTAATTGCTGTCAGGGTAGCCCAGAACAGCTCAAGGATAATCAGTATACCCTGTTCTCAAATTTTCTTTAGATGACAAAAAAAATGAAAAAAATAACATTGCTTCTCCAGATGAATCACATCACATTGTCACCTCAGATCCAGAATTGTGTGGATGAAGCACTTCTGAATCATAACCTCTCTGTGTAAGTCTCATCTCAGTAGCCATAACACAAAGTGTTTGCTCCAGACCACAACCACTAATAAACTGAATGACAGTTTTGTTTAGAGGACCTAGAATCAACTTTCTTATTAGGAACCAGTAGCCCTTGGCTAAATTAAATGAGAGGTAGTCATCCAGCTCAGCTGATACTTATTAACAGAGCACCTTTCAATTTGGGAATGCAAATCTTGTTGATGTGCTGTTATGGTTGGCACGGAATGAACAGTACAAGTTCTGCAGCAGGCATCAAAAGCTTTTTTCCTTGTTAATAATAATAATAATGAAGTCTTTTGATTGCTTTATCTATTCTAGCATTTAAGTTATATGAAAGCAATAATATTTCATAAGGTACACTTGTAACAGAAGAAATGAAAAAGAGTCTGTCTACCTATATATTCACAGCCTCATTGCTATGACAGCTAAAGGCTCATCCTCTTCATCCTTTCACTGTGAATGCGAATAACTCTGGAGCACAAGGTATGGTTTGCTGCTTTCTGACAGAGTTTGGGAACGAAGTATCTCTGAGCACTGAGACAACAAACATTAAGACAGAATATACTGTGGAATAAATATGAACTGTTCCCCATGATGGATTCATTGTTTGTATTCTTCTGAATTGACTCTTCATCTAAAAAAAGACACGTTTTAAAATCATGTAGCACCACTTTTGACTGGGTTTATTTCAACTGACTTTCATTGTTCGCTATTTAGAACTCCAAATTTGAACTGCCTAGATTCCTTTTACAGTCAGTGTAAAATGGTACATTTCTTCACAATTCATTTATTATTTTTAATTTCTGATTGAAAATCAGAGTAATATTTTAACTGAATATTTTTGCTGTTCACATTTGTTTAGATTAACACTCTGCTTTACATATAAATGTACCAGTAGGTTCCACACAAAGACATCATGGGGTGGGGAGCACAGGATCTGGACAAAAAATTTCAGAGTGTGACTTTAGAGACACAAAAGTGATCACAAGCTGGTCACAGCACTTGTCCGTGACAGGACCTTCATTAGAAAGTAGAAAATCTTTAGCATATTTAAAAGCCATAGGCCCTTACAACTGCACGTACCTAGGAATGCCCTCTTCCTATACCTATAACAGATTCAGAGTTTTGTTTTACAAGGCTACGCTGACAACAGAGGAAACTCAAATCTTTATCAAAATACATACAACATTCTTCTATCAGTTTATGTGCCTTTGAATTGTCATAATTTAAAGTAAT
This sequence comes from Porphyrio hochstetteri, assembly GCA_020800305.1. Classification (NCBI taxonomy): domain Eukaryota; kingdom Metazoa; phylum Chordata; class Aves; order Gruiformes; family Rallidae; genus Porphyrio; species Porphyrio hochstetteri. The sequence goes on from CM036907.1 coordinate 112,483,398, forward strand.
ACAAGTTAAGGAAACACAATTTATATATAAATATTCCCCCTCCCCTCTCACCCCCCAGCTTTCCTGCTACTAAAATACCAGTAACTGCAGATTATTGGCACACTTAAAAGAAGATTTGTCAGTGATACTACCTCAACACTGGCAAACGCATAGCTTTCTTTTCTTTTTGAAATAGTTTTGGGTTTTGCTTTTTTTTTTTTTCATAGTCTAGCTGCACTGTGTAAGGATCATCTGGCTCAGAGTCCCACAAAACAGGTTGCACAATGTCTATCTAGCCCATCAGGCCACTTCTGGGGGGTTGCAAAGCGACTCAGCCTCGAAATGCCTTGAGGCCCCGTGTCAGCAGAGGCAACTCATGGGGAGCTGTGTAGATAGCTCAGACTTGAATTGTCCTGTAAAAGGAGACCAAACAGGGCAGTGCTACGTAATTCAATGACCCGTCACCTGGGCTGAGCCTTCAATTCCTTCAACAAACAATATGCCCTGAGTCCCAGTCAAGCCACTATTCAGCTGCCTGGCAGTAAGACAAAGGCCAGCCAGAGGGTCCCCATTTGGATTCAATGGGCCCAGACAATGCAAACAGATGCGACATATAGGGCATAAGATAAGGGGGACACTGCTAATGACACACATGGAAGGTGGCCTTGTCCACTCCGGCACAGCCCTGCCCACTGTCAGGACAAATAAAACCCCTCGGATTCGGCCTGAGAGGGGGGAGCCGCTTCTCCAACTCTGTGAGGGAACACACGTGTAGTATTCAGTGTGCTGGTGACAGCGCGTTCCTGAATCTGCTGCGGTTGTAATACTGAACCGTGTGAACTGCCCGCGGGCGGTAACAGTGAGTGACGTCACTGCTGCGGGCGGTGACGCCACGTTTCGTGGCTGCGGTGCTGGCAGTAGCGCGTTCTGTGAATCAGTTGTGGTTGTGGTAAGTGCATTAACAGTTACAATGTAGGTGTGATCTTAACACAGTGAAGCTGAAGCACGGGCAAAATGGGAGATGGAGGTTATATTTCACAGAAAGTGTTCTGAATAATAGTCCTAACGGGGCTGCCTCACCAAACCCCTTTGGGGTTTTAAGTCTCTACCTCTAAGAAACAATTGTAACTGTAGCTGCAATCTGAAAGTTTGTGCTATATTTTTGGAATAACAATGTATTTCTCTAGATTCACTCGTTGAGGATCATAACTTATACCACAGAAATGAGAATCTCAGTATTATTAAAAACAAGTTTAAAAAATCACTTTTTTTTTTTCTTGAAAAGAAGAAGAGGGTAATCCCTTACATTCAGTATGAGTTCTGTTTTCATCTTATTCCAAAACACTTAATTTACTCCTAGCAAAACCTTTCTGATGTTTAGGTCAGTTAAAGGATATGTAGCCCCATTGTTCACAAAAGTTGATATGAAACAAGACAATGAACTGTAATATTTAAGGTATACCTTTCTGTATTACAATATGATTGTAGTCTGTCTTTGTTGAAAGTACTGAGGAGCATCAGGAGCCCTTTCTAATCACTACCTCCTGCTGTGGAAGTAATGTCACAGTGCTACTGGCATTAGTGTAAGTCAACAGTTTAGCTCCATGTTTTTTATTATAATTTGTGAAAAGCAGAAAGATAACATAACATCTGTGACTGTATTAGAGATAGGCTCAACAGAGGGAAAATGGAGCAAATGTGGCAGGATGGTTCATAATGGTTTTCAGGAACTATTTTCCTGCCATATGAAGCTGCATTTTGGCAAATTATTCTAGTGCTTCCTGTCATGCAAAATTAGCCCTGAAAAACAAAAAAGAAACAAGTCTATGAAACTTAAAAGCAACAAAAAAATCTAAGAAATTTAGCAGCATAACACATCATGTGGTACAGAGCTTCTAAATGGCTAGCTCTGAGAATATACTGTGAGAATATTATACTACAAGGAATTTAGTGTTCTGTACTAAGGTCTAGTATTTAAACAGCCATTTTAAAATCCTTAAGAGACATAAATGGAAATAACAAAAGACATTAATTACAACCAAAAGAAAGAAGATACAAAATCCAATTTAAACCTTCAGGTTATTTATTTACTCAAGGGAGTAATTTGAAATGGCGTTATTATTTAAATGTTGTATTAGTTTTTGGAGAAAAGAAACATAATTTAAATATATTGTTCATCTTTAATATTTATAAATATAAATCTTCCAGAAGGATATTATTAAATATTTATTTTTCTTAGTATCTGAAGTCAGCATATTTCAACCAGCATATAATGCAAGCTCAAAGCTTGCGCTGGCCATTGCCATTTCAGTAGTTATTAGAAATACTAAGGAAAACGCAGTTATCACCAGATCTAATCTTACAGATCTCATTCCTTGATCTTGTTGATATCATTATTGTTAACATAATGATATTCATGGAGAATTTAATGTTTGAAAAATAGACCCAGGATTAAGTTCTAGAAGGTTTTCTGTGGATGTGGATTTGAAATAGAATTTAAGAAAGTATGGAGAATTCTCCTGAATACTAGGAATTGTTTTCCTAGGAAGGAGGAGCTTCAACATAGTTTTCTATTTACTCTGTGTTTCCCAGTCTCCTTTGAATTAACTTGCAAGGCTGAACATGTGGGTCTAACTCCACTTTCTGGTGACCTTACAAGCGTGACTTTGTGAACTGTAACCAAGACATCGCTGACAGAACTGAGAGCATGCCATGGTCTAGCTGACTGTACCTAGACAAGGTACATCTACATATCATCAAATTATTTTAATCCCCACTTTTCCCATGGATCCTGTTCCCTGGAATATTCACACTGCTAATATTTTAATTTGTTCTCAGATTAAGCTAGAATAGGATACTGGACATAGATTATTCCATGTACCACTGCCTAAAGGTGACATGGACAAGAGTAGATGATACACATATTCTCATGCCACTATGTCATCAACACAGCATACAACTTTCACCCCAAAAACCTTGTCATGCCTTTCCAGGGAACTCAACATGAAGTGGTATAAAAGTATTGTGACACAGCCTCATGTTATTTCACTACTCTGAGCTGGGGAAACCTTTTTTTTTCTTCTTTTTTTTTTCTCTTTTTCCTGAGAACTACTGTTGCATATAGCCAAGAATAGCAACTATAGTCATCTATCTTCTCTGCTGAGTAGACATGGCTTTTCTGCCTAGAAGAGGCTGTTTCTGAGCAGCATCAGTACAAGACATTTTGTATCTGGGGATACAAAGAAATCATCTAGGGATAATTTCTGAGGACAAAAATGAATACCTTTAGCATAAACACTGAGTGATCTGGAAATGAGATTTTTAGAAAGGTGAGGACTCTTCAGTATCTAAAAAATCTTGGTTTTATCAAGATGGACAATTGATAGATCTGTGATCATGACAGCATTCAACAAAAACCTGAATGAGTTTTCTTCATGTATTGTATGTATTGACTCACATTCCCCTTCAACTGCTTTTCTTTCCCCTTCAAATAGCAAGTACTTGTTTTTCTTTATCTCCAAGGACTCCTGAAGCCTTGCAAGTAGGTAAGAACCACCTTCAACTAAAGACTTCTTATGCTAATATACCGAGGTAAAAGGAAGAGAATGGCTAGGAGAAAGGAGAAGAATGGGGTATCAAGCTGCAGTTTTATTCACTTCCAAAAAGGCTCTTTTGCTGAACCCTCCTTCAGGAGGGTTCTTTTGCTGTACCATCCTTTCCCATGCCACTAATTACTGGCAGAGAGCTCCTGTGATTTTGAGTCATCCCTGTGAAGCTCTTTGATGCATTTTTTGTTTTATTCGATAACTGTTCAATGTAAATACACTGCACAGGAAGCTAAAGACTGCAAAGCTAGGATCCAGGCTCTCAGCCAAGTGCCCTGAGCTCTAGGACAGAATCATGCTCTTTTTATTTGTTCTCCTTCAGCTTCATGACTTGCATGCTTTTTTGTAAAGTAGTGCAGATTCAGTAGGAAGAGCTACAATAAAAGGCGCTATAGTAAAAGACCCTACAGTTCCAACGCAGCCCTGAGAAATAAAAGGTTGGGGATCAGTCTCTCCCTGGATGCATTTCCCAGGTGAGGAAAGCCTACAACTCTTTTCCCCTAGGCTAGCTCTCCAACAACCAGGCAAGGTCCAAAGAGGTAGATAACGCCATCAGCACCTGCTGTCATAGAAAAAGGCATCAAAATAATTTGATACCTATGCCCAGAAGAGACCTTTGTTCTTTGTCTCCTGAGTGAATGGCAGAATTTAATTTGCAGTGTTATTCAGAGTGAAGCCAGATCTCTGACAGATTCCTGCTTCCAAAGGTAAAGGCTGGCTATAACAATATTTCTGTACAGCATGCTTGCTTTCTAAATCACCTTTGGAAAGCATATTTCTCACTAACAACTGGACAAAAAGCCTGCCTATTTCAGTAGGTATAGATTGCCCTGTCAAAGCAACTATTGTCTGTCTTAACAGGCAACCTGGATCTTATCCTAGAAATAAAAGCTTACAGATGATCCATATTAATTCAAACAAGACTAAAACTACACAATTCAAACAGCAGGAAGAACAAACACAGATCTAACTAGGATACTCATTAGTAACTTTTCCATTATAGTCCTCTTTATGCCAGCACCCTGAGCATCCAAGGGGTTGACTGCCTGAGTGCAGGGTCAGCATCAGTGGTGCAGCTGTGCTGCCTTGAATCAGAGCTCTGTAGAAAGAGCTGTGTGAGAGAATTCCCTGACAAGCAAGGACCTGTCCCCTCAGCAGGAGTTGCGCTTAAGCTCAAGCTCTTGCCTTTGCTCCTGCTGTCATGGCCATGCCTTACTGATCTGGACTGGACCTCAACCTGCTGCCTTGACTTCCTGGCTTGATCTCAGATATCCCTTGTCACTGTGGATGCACCTAATGAACTGGAGTCTTGGATGACCCTGGTTACTCTTGTCAGATCAACTCTGCTTTTCTTCAGGTACTGGGAGGCTGTGCATTTACTGTGACCATGAGACTCCTGCCCTGCCTGTCTTGATGCGGCTCTTGTCTCCTGGCTCATCTTCCCATACGGAGCAGCTGTGGCACACAGACGCTTCATTCTCCGACAATAAAAGCAGAAGTCAGGTCATACTATTAAAACTGCTGTCATTCAGCAACAATATTGTGCAGCATGTTGTTCTTGAAGCTAATGATGGAATCACAGAATCACAGAATCACAGAATTGTAGGGGTTGGAAGGGACCTCGAGAGATCATCGGGTCCAACCCCCCTGCCAAAGCAGGCTCCCTAGCTCATATTGCTCAAGAAAAGTCTTTTGCAAGTATGGAGCACATTTCTACCCTTAGCACAATGAACCATAACAATATTGCTTCCTTCAATCTCCTTTTATTACCACCTGAAGACTTTGGTCTGGTTTTCAACCATTTGTATTTGGAAAACCTAAGTATGTCAGCAAACACATTCTCATGCTCCTATGACACAATAAGAGAACATTCTTTCTTTCTTTCATTTCTTTTTCTCTTTTCTTTCTCTCTCTCTCTTTCTTTCTCCAAACATTGAACCAAAACTGATTCAGAGAGAAAATTTAAACATATATAACCTGAGGCATGTCTGCTGTCCCCAAAAGTCAATTGGAGTACTGACATGGTTCAAAGTTATGCATAAAGCTTAAGCACCTTTTTAATCATGAACAAAATAGGAAAGATAAAATGTTCATACTCAAGTTTGCTCAGCTGTGGAATGAGGTGCCAGAAGAGATTTGACAATCTAAAATCTGACAGCTTTAGAGTGCTCTACTACCTCCTTTTTAAGTTTCTGCTATATCCCTTGAATGGCAACAGAAGAACAGTAAATTGTCAGAAGCAAAGAAAGGAAGAGGAAAAAAACCCAAACCTGGATGTTAAACAGCTACTACAGTAATGGCAATCCTAAAACAGAAAACTAATAAATAACAATAAGGAAGAAAAAAAAAAATCTCTATTTACCAATGCTGCCTTCAACTGCTAATACTTTGCAGAAAGAGCCAGATTCAGCCTGTATTTCATGAAGTCCCTGTAGAATGCATTGGTACCCAGCATCCTGCTAAAAGGTCCATTTGTAAGGTGACTGAGTTGCAAGGGTGGAGTGATTAAAAATATGACATGCAGCTCCTAATTTCAAAACTTTTTTAATAATTAAAATGTTTTTCATCAAAGCAGGATGTAATAGTTTCCCATTTACTTCACACATTAGCCTGTAGATAACTAAAGAAAATAATTACACCATATCACTCAGGTAAATTTGTGTTTATGTTACTACTTAGCATAAGACTCTTACTACAGTAAGTTTGCATTAGCAATTTAATTAATACCACAAACAAGACAATAAAAGGGAACAGTACAAAATTAGTTGCAGAACCTCTAAGAAATAAAACCCCTTAATTGCCATGTCTTCTGGATGCTAAAGCATGTTAACAGCAAACGTTACACTGGACTCTGCCAGGCAGCTCTGTCACAGACTTAGGAACCTGCAACTAATTGCAAATGACCGAGTTTTCTCCCCACCCTCTCAAAATGATTTCACAGAGATTTGACAGGTCTGCTGATAACTGGTATATCACTTTGTTTTCCCTCGCGTGTAGACCTGCAATTCATTCGCTCGCAAGGCTGAACTGCTGCTACATGAAGAAGTAGGACTTTAAGAGCTAAGCAGCTTGGCCATTCCACTCCTTTGACTATAGTCCTCTCATTTTATTAAAGTGCAATAATAAGTCCTACAGCTTGTCATTCAGACACCAGAGAGCAAATTATTCACCAGCAGCATATCCCTGACATGTATGGTACCAAATCTGCAGGGAAGAGGAAAGTGGTACAGTTTACTAAAGATGGAGTAGAGAGAAGCACAGCCCAAGGATGATTGTAAATATTGTGCTAGATGAACAGTGTGGATTGTAGACTGTCTCTCTAAACATCATGTAAGAGTGAACCTGAAAATATGTTCCACTTGTGGTTTTAAGAGGTACAGTTTCACACAGGTGAAACACTGAAAAAAAAATCATTAACGGTTATTGCTTGGAGGCAGTTTGGGAATAAATTGGCAAGTAACCATGTCTGTTATCCACAGAGCCGAAGCAGAACTGTCTGTAACTGATGGTACACCACTTAGGAGTCAGAGGGTAGCGGGACCAGAGGTAATGACACATTTCAGAGACACAATGATACAGAAAAATGTAGAAGGACTTTAAAAATATGCTATACCCATAAAAAAGGACCATAAAGCTGAGAAAACTAAAAAAATACATAGTCTTATGTCTATTATATGTGTAAGCTATTTGCATATACCAGCAAAGATTGCTTTCTCATTCACAATCAATATTCACATTATTTGGTACTAGAAAACCAACATGGTATACTGAATATAAGTGTATGAGTAGCACATCTGGAACCCGCTGTATGGAGCTGCAGTTTGTCCAAACCTATGCAAACCCAGAAAACTTCAAGCTGTATAAATTGATGAGAGAAATATCGTAAAACATATTGTATCTCTGGTTGAAAATTTGTACAGCTGAATGGCAGGCTTGTTGGTTTAAGCAATTCAATAACAGAAATTCAGACTGATCTGATGCAATTAAAAAAAAAATAATCTGATAGAGAACAACCAAAGTCAAGATAGAAGTTTTAGACTACTAGTAACAGGTGTAGAGATGCAATTAACATAATTACTGAGCTTTTTTGGCTCAGAAAGGTGCAGGTACTGTGTACATTGTTTCTCACATGAAGTAAAATATGAAAACTAATACTTTTTAGAGCAAAAAGTTAACATCCATGAGGAATTCTTTCAGAAAGGGTGATTGGAATTAGAATTTCTTGTGTGAAAGTGAAATAGCTAGAAAGAAATATGTCTTCCACTAAATCATCACACTAGGATCCAAAAGTGAAGTAGTAACTGAGACGCTCATGTAACCTCTAATAGTAACAGTAAAAGGGACAGAGACACAACCCCAGTTCAGCTGAAATCGGTAGAGCTACTGAAAGACATGCTAAAATTAATTTGCTTCTTGTAAAAATGTCTGAGGGAGGGGAAAGTAGTAATGTGAACAAGCTCCTTCTTTGTAAAAAACACAGAAATGTAAAGATTAAGGGTCAGGAGGAAAGCAAATCAGGAATGTAATGACCAGGGATTTCAGAAGAAACTTTCCTATTCCAAGTCCTGAATAAGGATTCCTTCTTTAAAGCAATAAAATATCACCATGCATACTCCAAAAATAACATCAAACATTTGGGAATAGCAATGAATACCAAGACCCCAAACCAGACCGAAGTAGGAAAGCATATATATTTCTGCTTTAATATGAAATTCTGTTCTGTATCTCAACAACATACTGTATGCCTGTATCATCAGGCACAATGTTTCATTATAACACAACTTACACAATGGAACAGCTGAACCCTTCAAGTAGAGAAAACAGGACTATGGTGTTCAACTGTGGGGTATTCTTAAAGAAAGGATTAACAAAAACCTTGCTTCTTACACCTGCACCTTTTCAAGGGAGGTATCCTCCATAAGTCTGCCCTTCTAATAGATTTCAGTGGCTTTCAGATTTTATATAAACTCTAAGAAACTCTCACTAGTTTCCTACAAATTGTCTGTATTTAAAGGCATTCTGTAGCTCTGTTTCAGGATGCCAGCACCCTTTTCCCCATCAAGGTGTCTACCAGTTTTTTTGCAGTGCTGACAGTTCACTCCTTATTGTGCTCCTCCTATTTGTTGCCCATGTTTCCCAGCTCGGCACGTCCCATTACTTGTTCAGGAAGGCACAGTTTTCTGCTCCTTCCCTATGGCCATGAACACAAGAGCCAAGCCAGGAAAACCAGCAGCCTAACTCCTTATGGGGTGCAATATACAGTATTTACACAGTCACCTGTGAAATCAAATTGTGCAGTTCAGCCATTCACTACAGTTTGCCAAAGGCACAAGAGTATCTTGAAGCCAATAGGCTTGTAGAAAGTGTCAGTAATGGTGATTAGACAGGACAGCCTCTGTCGTAGTATGTTGTTCAGCACATGCATGGTCATCCTGCAGGAACACAGTTACGGCATCGGTACAGTGGAAAACAACTAAGCAGAATCTGAAGAGAGATGTGCCAGACTTAATTAAAATTGATTAATTAAAATAATATCACTGGAGATACCCCACACATTCATCTGGAACACTGATATAATTCAGATTCACCAGGATAAGTGAGTTAGATTTAGTGTAGCCACCAATTTTAATGCAACTATATTATTTTTGGCACAGTTTCTCCCTGCCTTGAAGTAGTCTAGATATCTTACAGGTCACTCTTTGAACACAAGGTTCCAAGCTTCCCTGTCTCTCCAATTTAGTGACAGCATATCACATTTTAGGCCACAAAATTACCTCTCTCTCACTCTAAGACCTGTATGGCATCTGGTGTCAGGGAGATGATAGTTAACTATACCACACTTAGGCAAGACTACACTTGGACAGTCCAACACTAAAAGAAAATTGAAGCTTTATTCTCTAAGTACCACATTTGGGGAACATGCCAATGTCTGCTTGTGCCTGTTGTATAGTCCAGCATATTAGTTCCAGCATACAGGACTTTAGATTATGGAGAAATGTACTGGTTTAAGTTTTACCTCTTGTTTGTCAGCAGCAGTGGTTAAAATAATCTGTGAATGGGTAGATTGAACATTAGAGAGGGTCTCCATGACAGAAGACCTGTTTAAAACAAAATTGTGAGCACTGTATATAGTGGTTTGTGTCTGAAAAACAGTCTGAATTAAAAATAACAGTTCAGCACCCAAGCTAATGACTTCCTATTTCAGGCTCATTTAGCAGCAACCTGGGAACTCTTTCCTGTGATGCAGAATTCCCAAAGATGTGTACAAGTGAAGCACACAAAAATAGCATAAATAGAACTTTGCCTCACAAGATGACTAGAAATGCTTGGAATCAAAGAATCACAGAATCATAGGGATTGGAAGGGACCTCGAGAGATCATAGGGTCCAACCCCCCTGCCAAAGAAGCTCCCTAGCACATATTGCACAGACAGGCGTCCAGACGAGTCTTGAATATCTCCAGAGAAAGAGACTCCACCACCTCCCTGGGCAGCCTGTCCCAGGGCTCTGTCACCCTCACTGTGTAAAAGTTCTTCCGCATGTTGGTGTGGAACTTCCTGTGCTCCAATTTGCAGCCATTGCCTCTTGTCCTATCTCCACAGATGACTGAAAAGGGGTTGGCCATTTCCCCCTGCATCCCATACTTAAGATATTTATAAACATTAATAAGGTCCCCCCTTAGCCTTCTTTTCTCCAGGCTGAACAGCCCCAGCTCACTCAGCCTTTCCTCATATGGGAGATGTTCCAGATGTTCCATCTTCGTAGCCCTTCTCTGGACTCTCTCCAGGAGATCCCTGTCTTTTTTATAGCAGGGAGCCCAGAACTGGACACAATACTCCAGGTGGGGCCTGATCAGGGACGAGTAGAGGGGGAGGATCACCTCCTTCGACCTGCTGGCCACACTCTTCCTGATGCATCCCAGGACCCCACTGGCCCTCTTAGCCACCAGGGCACACTGCTGGCTCATAGCCAACCTGTCATCAACCAGGACCCCCAGGTCCTTCTCCACAGAGCTCTTCTCCAGCAGGTCATCCCCCAGCCTGTACTGATACAGACGGTTATTCCTCCCCAGGTGCAAGACTTTACACTTGCTTTTATTAAACCTCATCTGGTTTCTCCCTGCCCAGCTTTCCAGCCTGTCCAGGTCTCGCTGGATGGCAGCGCAGTGTTCCTGCGTGTCAGCCACTCCTCCCAGCTTTGTATCATCGGCGTACTTGCTGAGGGTGGATGCTATTCCCTCATCAAGGTCGTCGATGAAGATATTAAACAGGACTGGACCCAACACCAAGCCCTGGGGAACACCGCTAGTCACAGGCCTCCATTCAGATTCTGCTCCACTGATCACGACCCTCTGAGCCTGGTCCGACAGCCAGTTCTCAACCCACCTCACTGTCCACTCATCTATCCCATGCTCTCTCAGCTTTTCTATCAGGATGTCGTGGGAGACAGTATTGCTGTCAATGCATAGATGGAAACATCTATGCATTCGTCCCCTCCATGGCTATGTCAGTTTCCTTCCTCCAGAGCTTTTGCAACTGCAGATGCAGACACCAGGCACTCTTTGTCTTCATGTAGCTATTCCAGCATTTCTGTTTTATGGAGAACACAGGCATGTTTATGTTCACAATGTTTCTACCCTGCTGACCCAAAGACACTTTCTTTGGTGAAGTCTGCAAAGTGAGAAATAAAATCCAAAGCATACTTAGCCCTACACAACCCAAAGTATAAACTACTTACTTTTTATTTTTGTAGCAGCATCTTATCTCTTCTATCAACCTTAATTTGTCTTTGCAAATCTTGAGGAAGCAGACAGAGTGGGATTTGAAACAGTTCCCAAGGGACCAGGGAGGAAGGGGGGATGTCTTTGGACAAAAAATGACTGTTGAAGAACCTTGCAAAAAGAATTGACATAAAGGTCTACAAACTTCTCATGACAAGTTTGTAATACAAATCAAACATTCTCTGCGACACTGCCCACTCTCACTTGCACAGATATCAACGTCTGTGAGGGACACATCCTGACAAGGTCCTAATCCCTTTGCCTTAGAAGCCTCCTTGACACCTGTCACTCTCAACAGTTAAGCATGGGCTTTTTTGGCTCTTAGAGATATTCAGTAGGATGTACTGTGTAGTAAGGCTCCTAGGAGGAGTGCTTGTGTGCCTATCACACTTGAAAGCCTATTACTGTACACTGAATTCCTTTTTATGTGCTTTATGAGAGTGCTGTGAGATCTCATTTTAGGTGAGGCTGTACAGACAAAATACAAAGGAGAACCAATTGGTGAATTCTTTCTGATTCACTGGATTTTGGGATAAGCAGTAAGGGAAGGACTCATTTGGCTAAATGATGCTATAAATTGCCAACTTCTAGGCTAGTTATTGTACACTCCCTTGATAGCCAGTATTGAGTAATGGTCATTTCTAGAACACAATGCACTGAATTGTAAAGTAGATATTTCAGATGTATTTTACAATTAAGATAAATTGCATCCTAAAATTCTAGGAGTTAATGTTATCTTAAAATTGGCTTTGGTTACAAGGAAAGACATTTCAGAAGAGCTAGTTAGAAATAACCTTGGAAGCAGTAATCACAAATTTAAATTAAACAGTCTGTAATTAAGGCACTCTGATTCAAGAGGGATGATTTATTATTAAATCCAGTGTAACTGAAAAATAAAGGACAAGAAAATAGTGAAAGTTTGAAATTTCTTTTCAGGTGCCATGCAACTTCTAGAACTACAAGGGGAAATTTGTAGTTCATTAAAGGACTTCAAATTGTCCAGTATTCCAGAAATAATACAGGGCATAAACAGAAATAAGTTAAAGAACTGAGTTTATTTATATATATATATATATATTTATATATATAAAAAATAAAGTAAAATATTAATAGGTGCCAAAACGCAACATAATTCAGCTCTTATGAAACAAAAAACAATAGTAAAAGTTTATTCCCTGAAAGGTGCACAAGAGAGGAAAGCAAGTAGAAGCAGATATTAAGAACTGAGAATGGAGTCATGATTTAAAATAATGTAGGTATGATCTACTAAACAGGTAACTGATGTGCATTAGTTTTCAATTTGGCTGATAATACTGGCTATGGAGAACAGCTACAGAGAATGAAATACAGTAACGTAAACTAAGGGAATATGAAACTTGATCAGGAAAGAATATAAAATTGTGGAAGGGCAACAATGACTGGAGCTATATGTTCACATTTTTCCACTGTTGAGAAATAAAAGTAAAAAAGAAGGAATTGCTAACTGTAGCCAAGGAATGAAATATTTTTAAAGAAGGGCTGTAGAAGTAGAATGGATTAACCAATGCCTGTCTGGATAGAAATGACTTGGGGGAGAGGGAATAATGACTTATTTTGGTAAATCTAAATGTGATTATAATGTTAGCATATGGAAAAAAACACTTTTCCTGACATCACGACAAACTATATCCTCCAGAGTATAAGCAGGAAAACAGTAATTGGAGTTCATCTAGTCATGCACTGTCCACAGTGCAGTAAGGTGTTCAGAGACCAGCTTGGAAACAGCTCTGTTCAGCCACCAAGCCCTATCTATTGTGGAACTTCCCTTTAACCATTTATACTTGGGTATCTGTACTTCTCAAAGCATTAAACAGAAGCTTTAAGCCCCATTAGCATAAGTGCCTGAGTTGACAGAGGTGTTTAACTGTTACCTTGAACCCAGAGGTTTCCCTGAACTACAGTGTTTACACAGCCCTGCAAACCTCTTGATACAAAGTGCTGATTATCTTCAGCTCTTTCTTTTAGAGAGAAATAGAGGTGGTTTGACTCTGTAAGTTTCTGGTGCACTCCTGCTCCCATTAAAGTCTGTAATCGAACAAACCAGTCTTGGCTTTGCAAACTTTTCTTGATATATTAGACCTAAATCTATAATCTTCTGTGCTATTACTATCTGGTTTTGTACTGTTAGCATGGCATAGTCACACATTAGCCACAAAAAAATGTACAAGGGAGGTTTTTGTTCTAATGTGGAATTAAATAGTTGAATGAAGTTACTTAGCAAGTGGCTGCTTGACATCTTCCAACTACTTACAGAATTCTTTTAATACAGCAGGCAATTTCTTTTCAGAGGAGTCAGGCTTTATTGTTACCCAACTATAGTTAGGGATCAAAACAGTATCATAAAGACAAGAAGTAGAATTATGTGCTCAAAAAGGGATAGCCCTTTACAGTGTACCAGAAAATGCCTTGAGGCTGTTTCAAACTAAGCTCTCAAGGAATGCTCTGGCAAATGACCTGACAGTAGTCATGATTTATTCGTATTTTCTTAGATATTTCTCTTGAGTCATAAGAACAGATTATAACCTAGTTTATCTGTGACATGAGATCATTAAATCTGGGAAATAACAAATGGTACCTCTCCTGGACAGAGTTCTTTAAAATGTTATTCCTAGCAATTTACTGGCTTCAGAAAGTTCACTGCTTTGTCATTTTTACCACGTGTATATTATTAAAGCCTTTCACAGGCATCATTTTGGGGTCAGATAAATGGCTATATATGGTATTATAACATGGCATGGCAATTCTGTGTACAGATAATTGTTAAATTGTATTTTAATGTGGAATTTTCCTAGATAAGATATTTAATGAATGTTTTATATTTTAGTTTTACACAGATTTTAAGTGTTTAGCAGAACAGTTGGTGAAATCAATAAGACAACAATGTCTGAACAGGATGACTCATGAATTATCCTTTCACCCACAGACAGAATACTGCTACAGAGAGAGTTGAAAGAAACTGAACTGAAGACCTAAGAGTTAGTTTTCCTTTTATCAGCAAGGGATTTTCTTGAATATTGTATTCATTTAAAGCGTAAATGAATGTTCAAAATAGTTTTATTAATTTTTCTGGGGGAAGTATTGGTTTTGTTCAATTTGTAAGGAAAAGTCCAGGCCCTGGATCTACTGAAATGCCATCACTCTGATAAACAGACTGATAGGTACCTGATAAAAGGGTGGAAGAAAGACACTGTCGCAGAAATGATGGTCTTGAGGCAATCAGCACCTTATGTAAAGTGAGTTTTGTGCCCTGTAGAGAGTAGCATTGGTTAGCACAGTGCTGTTGATCTGTTAAGTCAGTAGGACACACTTCTTTTAACTCTAGGAGTCTGAAAGCATACTTCCAAAAATTCATCTGAGGATGAGATTGGTATTTATTTATAACCAGTCTTAATTAATTTTTTTTTGGAAATTCCTTAGACTTTTACCTGTAGAATTAAAATATGGAAGCTATTTTTCAAATTTACATCTGTTGAAAATGAGTTAACATACTTCTTTATTCATATCTATTCATTTTATTCTGGTCAAGTAAGGTATCCTTGACTTAAGCTAATATAGAATAATAAACCAGACTTTCTTGGAATTTTATATGTGACTTCTACAATAAACACTGTAATAATTTTGAAAAAAAAATATTAGATGATTCTTCCATAATGGGGAACAAAATAAAAATTTAATCCCATAAGAAACTACATAAGGACACTCATTATTACTCACCTGAACCAAGTGGACTCCTGGGAGTCTATAGACATAAGCATGAGCCATAGTAGCCTCCACAGCTGTAAGAGAGTTTAGTCAGTGAATTGCACTGAGGAATGGAAATTCAAATGAGCAACAGCATCCCCAGAACAATGTAGTCCCAACATGAGTCTTTAGTGGCTTAAGGTTTGTGGAGACCTACCACAAAATGGAGCAGGAAGGTACATTCATTACAAGGTTGTAGCCAGGAGTAGGGAGGAAAAGGAAAAGTGTTCTCTTCATCCTGATGTCCTGATCACCCTAGCATTTTCCTAGGATCCCCCAAAGGCATCATGCACTCGTAGGCAAAAAAGCCTGACAGAGATTAGCTGAGAAATGAGGTTGTGCCCTCCATTTTCCTTGAAACTATTGGTTTGATTCTCTTGAACTTGGTGGTGTGTAGTGAGCCCTAACCTTTTCTCCTCATCTTGTTAGTGGGCGAAAAGAAAAAAAAAAAACCAAAAACACCCCCCCAAAAAAAAAATCCACACAAAACCCAAACAAACCAAAAAACCCAAACAAAACCACAAATCTTGTAATTTGTTTGGTTTTATTCATTTTGAAGGCCCTCTGGAACCTTCTGCTTCCTTTACATACCATCTGAAAAGAAGGGTTCTTGCTTTAGTAAGGGGAGAAAATATAATTGCTATGCCTAAGTTTGGGGGCTCTGTATTTGAGAGCTATAGCTGTATTTGGGACTCTTTCTTGTTTTTGCTGAATAAGCTCTGAGTGGAAAATCCAGCTTAGACAGAAAATATGTGTGGGAAGAATCGGTGTGGTAGGAAAGTAGAAAAGTCATAGATGCCTTATCAAAACTGCATTTTCACTGCATATGCACTTCGTAAGTTTTTCACAAGAGACAGAATAATAATGATGAAGTATTCTTCCCATGAGGTATTGACTATTCTGTAACTCGATGGAGATCCACTAGAAGAAAATGAGCCCTAATGAGGAACGTTAAAGGCAAAAGAAACAGAAAAATATGGCAGCTGGGTCATTCTGCAATAATAGAATATGTTCATTTCAGATAGGCTGTTGTGTGACCAAGCTATTCTGTTAGCTACCTTTGTATGAACTGCCTTGTAAACAAGATAAATTATGTGCAATAAACATAACAGCCCCATATAAACCTTCTCAAAATTTATCTCTAGCAACCTTATCCTTTTCTTGTTAGGGGAAGATATTTAGTACTTGCTAATTGAAATTTATTTTGTCAATAAACCTTTACTGCCGATTTTTAATTTACGCTGAATATATAATACTCTCAAGTTGGCAGTCCTCATCAGAGGGAAATATTTCATACAGACTAAATCTAATCTAAATGACATAATGCTATTCATTTAATTTCAATTATTATTAAAGCTTGCTTAGTTAATCCATCTGCTCTGTCCTTTATGCACTGTATTTGATAAATTCATTCAGAAATGGCTGTATGAAGCAGTCTAAGTAGACAATGAATCAGAAAAGTCTTGTCCTATACCTGCAAGTCTCTCAAATTGACAAAGTGGGTAAAGAAAGTAATCAGTCATTAACTGTAAATGGAACCAATTTTCCTACTACCATATCTTTCTGTTGAATTAGTAGATACTTAAGAAATTATAATCTATAACCTCTGCAACAATTAAAATTTCTAGAAGATCCCAATTTTGTTCAAGGAATTAGTCTAAAAGTACTATAGGATTAAATTTTTTTGTCCCAGGTCTTTACATTTCTTGTAAATATGACATAGATGAGCAAAACTGAAAAAAAAAAAAAAGCAGCAGCCAAAACCAAACCCAAAAATCTTATGTTCATTTGCTCCAACAAAAAGATACGTGTTAGTAGATCCCATTATCATTATGGCATTAATATCTCCTGCCAACATATAGAAAGGCCCATTAAATCCGCAATAGTCCAGCAATAAAACACATTCACTACCACCAAGTAGGACCTTGTTGAGAATTATTCTCACACAATGAATTCTTCACTCTTCTGAAGGAATGTAAGCTCTAAAGTATGATGCAATGCATTCAGTTAACGAAAGAAAAATTAAATTTCCAGCAATGCTGCCATTCTCTTAATCTTCCAGATCTACCTGAGATGCAGAAGGCTTGAGGTACCCTGAGTTTTTATTCCATGGATCAAAGATGCTTCACAGTCAGCAAATTATATTAAACCACTTTATTTTAGGAAACAACAACAAAAAACAACCCCCCCCAAACAAACAAAAGAAAAAATATAAAAACAGCTATCCCCCACAAAATACCTCAAAAAACCCCAAACAAAAAACCCCAGAAATCATAACAAATGAAACAAGGATTATGACTGCAAAATTATTGCCCGATAATAATCTCAGTCTAAAACCTATTGAACCTATTGAACGGTATACTTGGATCTAACTTTAGAAGTTCTGTAGGAACTTTCCTATCTATAATGGGCTTCATGGTATTTTCTTTCAGTGTTTAGAAACACTGAGAAACTCTTGGGCCACCTGCAGTTTAACTAAATACATCGACCCTTGCTACTGTTCTGTTCTATTGGAGTGATGGGGTTTATTAAGTTCCCTCAGGACAGAAACTTTTCATTATCTCACAGTGAATGCCCAGATACTACCAAAGATTTCTAATAGTCTAAAAATAATCCATAAAGCATGTGGGTTTCCACCTGAGGCCATTGCCAGCCAGTTTTGCAGCTTGAGTTTTCAAGGGTAAAGATCCCCAACATCAACAGCAGACCATCCTAATCAGTTGTTTAAAGAATGTGAATTTCTAAACCATGGGCCAGAACCTCAGATCCTTTCCAGCTTTTGTGTGATACCAATTGCTGGTCTACACATCTCTGGGGGTTTGCCCTAACATTCATACCCACTCTTGGCTCTGCTGTAGTTCTCAGTCACGATGGAGAATAAATACAGTGGAAAACAGGACAGAAACTAATACTTTTTGTAAGCAGAAATTTAAACATTTCAAAGTTATTACAAAAATCAGGTCACAGGCTAGAAAGGTAGCAGAAAAATATTTAAATGTCTTCCCTAGAGTATAATGATGACCACCATGGCACACCTGAGCATCTGGAGCATTATGGATAGAAATACTTACAGAGGTAGCAGTTGAGAAAGCACAGAACACTTTTTTTTAAAACATAGTTTTTAAAAAAAAGTCAGAACAGCTTATTTTTGCGAAGTTTAAACAGATTTCTTCTAAATAAAATAGAAATAAATTCACTGTACAAAATAAATATTTATTATTAAATGGTATTGCCAAACAATATAAAAATTATTACAGTATTGTGACATATTGGGATAATGTGGAGATATTCTCTGTCCCATATCTTTCCTGGTACAAGAATATGACTCTTGAAAACAAGGGAGAAAGGAATTAAAATGAGAGAAAATTGAGATAATATGAGATAATATCAGAAGTAGTACGTCTTAGCTTTAAATAATAATAATCTCAGGTCTCCTAAAGTCTAAATAGCTAGAGAAAAGTTAAGCTATTATTTTTTTTGCATAAATAAATACAGATTTTTTATAAATAAGATAGCATTCAACTTTGAACACTGAAAACTAAGGGGAACAATATCACTTGTTGTAAGCCAGTTAGTTAGTTGTCCAGGATTGTGTTCAGATGGCTTTTGAATACCTACAATGCTGGAAACTCCACCACCTCCCTGGGCAACCTATGCCAGTGCTCCACCACATTCACAAAGAAAAAGTGTTTCCTGTCTTTCAGTTTGTTCCCATTGCCTCTGGTCCTGTCACTGAGCACCACTGAGAAAAGCCTCACTCAAAAAGGACTATAGATATTAAAGCTGAGATAATGCAAATAGCCTCTCGGGTAGAATCACAACGCACTCAGAAAACAGAACCTTTGTCATGAGAAAAGAACTTTTCACAGATGCTTTATTATAGGTATCATCTGAGAAGGAAAATACATGTTATAGCAGCACTTCAGGCCTTTTCAGTGTAGGGTTGGAGAAGGAACCATTTTTCTATTAACTATAGAATAAAGTGGCTATTATTCATGTCATGGAGGTTTTAGTCTTTGTAAAATAAACTCAAAATTTATGTAAAGTGCGAGAAATTAACAAGAATGAAGAAAGAACGTTTTAATTATTACAGAACAAAATACAACACTAGACTTGTAACAGTATAGTTTTCCACTTTGATTCACCAAGATGACTCATTCTAATAATGGAGAGATTTATTTTAGGGCCTAAAATGTAGTTCAGTTTGCATGCCTATGCAGCTCTATCTTTGATTATTCATTACTTGTTACTGTAACGTTTAAGAACCTTCCTTTTACATATGCCAGAAGGGTTGTAATTGTAATGGCAATATGATGTGAACACCTGCACTTATGACATAGCCAAATCCAATTTATTTCTCAGGTATCATCATCAAAACAGACCATTAATAATACCTTATAGTCATGAGCAATCGAGACAATAGACTTATTTTTAAATATGAACTCAGAGAAATAATATAGTGTCGTGGTTTTGCCCCAGCCGGGGGCCGCACCCCACACAGTCGCTTGTACTTTTAAAAGGAAGGGGGAGGGAAAGTTGGGGGAAGGGGAAAAGGGAAGGAAGAAAGGAGGAAAAGAAACCACAACCTAGAAACCAGAACCACGCAGGTTGGGATAAGGATAGTTTACTAAACAATAACAGAAAACTAGATATAACAATAACATAAGTTTAAAGCACAAAATAGATGAAACTGGTGATACACAATGCAATCTCTCACCAAACCACACAACTCAGGCCACACAGCTTAGAGCCCGTCCCGGACAACCCAACCGTCCCCAGAAACTGCACGTCCTGGCGTTGTCTCCCCCTCTTCCCCCCAGTCCCCCCTTAAACTGAGCATGACGTAACTGGCATGGAATATGCTCTTTGGCCAATTCGAGTCACCTGTCCTGGCTTCGTCCCCTCCTTTCTCACTAGTAAGGAAGTATGCAGAGCTGAGAAAGGTACTTGATTGCCCGGCAACAAATCGGAGACATCAGGGTGCTATCAGCACTATTCTCATGCTAACACCCAAACATGGCATTCCATTCACTGCTAAAAAAAAATTTAACTCCATCATAGCTGAAACCAGGACATATAGGTATGATTAAAAAGTAATTTTTGAAAAGCTAACAATTCTCATCACTTAGGAAAAAAACAGCTAACAAGCGACAGAACACTAAAATTCTATTCACTGAGCTATGATTAAGTATGGTTAGATGACAATATAAGAAGTATTGTTTGTTGTTTCTACATGCCATATCCACTAATTTTCACAGACTTTCAGAGAGCAAGTATTATGGTACAGATAAGTATGAGTCATAATAATGATTTTATAATGAAGGCCTAATTCAATTATAAGTAAAGAGTATAAAGTTTGGTGCACAAAGAACATTGCCCAGTATTTTCAACATAGGCAACCAAAGAAGTCTTTGGGTTTTTACATACATGGAAACACAGAATGGCTTGAGTTGGAAGGGACCTCAATGTTCATCTAGTTCCAACCCTCTGCCCTGGGCAGGGACATCCTCCATTAGCCCAGGGTGCCCAAAGCCCCATCCAACCTGGCCTTGAACACTGCCAGCGAGGGGGCAGCCACAGCTTCTCTGGGCAGCCTGTGCCAATGCCTCACCAGTGAAGGATTTTTTCCTAATATCTAATCTAAATCTACCCTCCTTCAGCTGAAAACCATCACTCCTTGTCCTATCATTACACTTTTTCTCCTACAGCCCCTCTCCATCTTTCTGGTAGGTCTTCTTTGAGTACTGGAAGGCCACTATAATGCCTCCCTGGATCTTTCTCTTCTCCAGGCTAAACAAGCCCAACTCTCTTAGCCTGCCTTCATAGAGAGGTGCTTCAGCCCTTTCATCATCTTTGTGGCCCCCCTCTGGACACACTCCAACATGTCCATGTCCTTCTTGTGGTGAGGGCTCCACAGCTGGACACAGTACTCCAGGTGAGGTCTCACCATAGCTGAGTAGAGATGCAGAATCACCTCTTGATCTGCTGGCCACACTTCTTTTGATGCAGCCCAGGATGTGGTTGGCCTTCTGGGCTGCAGATACACATTGGTGGATCAATGTACACATTGGTGGATCAATGTGCACATTGGCTTCTCATCCACAAGTACTCCCAAGTCCTTTTCCTCAGGGCTGCTTCCAAGCACATCATCTCCTTACCTTTATGGATAACATGAGTTGTCCTGACCCAGGTGCAGGACTTTGCACTTGGCTTTGTTGAACGTCATGAGGTTCACCTGGGCCCACTTCTCCAGCCTCTCCAGGTCCCTCTGGCACACTAACCTCACCACTCAGCTTGTTGTCATAAGCAAACTTTCCGAGGGTGCACTCAATCCCACTGTCAATATCATTAATAAAGATACTAAATAGCACCAGTTCCAGTGCAGACCCTTGAGGGACACCTGAATCATAGGAAGCTGGACTTATTATCTTTGTGTATTAAATTATACTGTAAAACAGTTAGTCCTCCACATCAAATAGATAATACAGTGCCAAAAATAGATAGCTAAGATAACTTTAAAAATATAAGTTCTGTATATTTTTGAAAACTCAACCCCACATGAAGTTAGTTGCATGTAATCAAAGTTCCCATTCAAATCTCATAGCGTCTGAATTTTTCTCTTTAACCAACAGTAAAAGATCTACTTAAAATTTATCACAGTTAAGAATCTCTTCTGACTGTCAGAGGAGGTAACTGAGTAATTCCCAGCAAAGAGTTATGCTTTCCTCATTGCAGCTATCTGAAGGAGAGCCAGATCTAGGTTTTATAAATAATTAGGAACACAGACATGATAGAATCATAACAAAGCATATGAGCATTTGTTTGCTAATGATTGATGAGAGGAGGTATACTACAGAGAGTACCACTCTTTATCAGGATGAATCGCCTTTTCTTTCACAAGCATTTATTTTTTGAATCTATTGTGATATTAAAATGTAATATCATTCATCTGAATGGCCTCATTTAAAGTAAGGTGCATGTAATCTATCCTGGGAATAAACAAACTAAATTTAGGTTGAAAGGCCAGGGAGATATAACTTGGGTAATGGAAAACTGTATTATGCTCAGCTGACAATTTATTTCTAATTCCATTTTTTATTGTTATCAACAACAAAAAGAGACTTAAAGGGACCTCTTTGCTTCATTACCCAGTTTTATTAAATAGGACTTAAGGCTACTACTGATATTTTTTAATAAAATTCCACTATATATCATCCTGAAAAAACCAGTTTTGAAATCTTTAAAGAAAGAGTAAATGTATCTTTAAACAGTCTGCTCAATCATAGCATTGAAGCTGTGCATTCTATACTGAAAGTAAAGCAGAAAATCATAAAAATAGCAGGCTCTGAATTAGCAATGGATTTAATACCTTACTCCCGTGTTAAATTCCATGACCCGTGTTATCCAGGTCATAATACATGCTTTCATAAGTGTACCAAATTAAAGTTAGAAACCAAATTCTGAGCATCCATATTTTGTTACCCTCTGAACAGGGCAGAAACTTTATGCTCTTAACAACTAAGAAAAAGAAAATGTAAGAGATTTTCTTGACCAAGGAAGAGTCACTTTTTTGGGATTCCACTTAACTAGCCAGAAATGAAGGTAGAATAAAATATTTAAAACTCGAAGACTGAAATAGCAACTGACTTTTGAAATTGGGTGTTGTAAGTACATACGGACACAACAGTAAACAGTCAGGCATCTTGATTCAATACAGCAGTCCTTAAACTTAGAAGTCATTTAAATCCACAAAACCTCACTTTTGTCCTTTAACATTCCGACAGAAAAAAAAAAAAAAAAAAGAAAGAGCAAACCACATCCCATTAAAGCTTCCTTATGGTCCTTATGTACAGAAATAAACACCAAGACATTTCTAAATATTTAGAAAATAAGAAATTAATGGACAACATAGGTTGTTCAAGTTCTGACTGAAAAATTTTTGTATTTCTATTCAGACTGTTTTCTAAAGAAACTAATTTAGGTGCTTAAAATTTAAATTACTCACCTGAACAAAAAGGGAACAGTGAAGGGCATCTTCCTAAGGCACAGACCAAAAGTCAGTATGCAGCAACTGGAGAGCAGCATATTATCTATGGCAATTTTTTGTCTACCACACTGGACTAATCTGAGGGACCATAAGGAGACATCTGATGCATTCATAAACCTGGAATTATTACAGTGTAACAGTGAGTGGCTCAATGCTACATTTAGGATATTAAGAGTTTTCTAAACTGATAATCTAGTACTAGCAGGAGGAAAAAAAAGAAAAGAGACAACCAAAACCCTCTTCTCAGGAAACACACTGATAATTTCTGCTGGGCCTTAGTATGATTAGGAAGGAAAGGAAAGGAAGTATATATTTAGATTGGATGTTAGGAAGAGGTTCTTTACTGCAAGGATGGTTGGGCACTGGAACAGGCTCCCCAGGGAACTGGTTACAGCACTGAGCTTGGCTGAGTTCAAGAAGCATCTGGATGATGTGCTCAGTCCCATGGTCTGATTTGGCTGTCCCTATCTGGAGCTAGTTGGACTTGATAAGCCTTATGGCTCCCTTCCAACTCAGGAGATTCTATAATGTACAGAAAGGTTTTGTACACTGTAACAGAGAGCTCCCAGCTTGCAGCCAGACCATTCATTCACTGCTGGCTGAAGCAGGTGGTCAGATCAAAAGCTGTAAGGATTTGGTAGTAATGGTGGCCCAACCATGTATAGGGGTGATGTAGGCAAGATCTGCTAGCAATGAAGATGTGTAAATGAGCTTGATCAGCAGTTAATCTCTCTGAATCACATGGACACTGCCAAACTGATTGCAGTGCCTCTGATGACAGCGGAATAGGAATGCATCCCTGTACCTAGGGAGTGAGAAAGATCTGGTAGCTCTTGATGATCCTATCCTGGGTAGGTTTTCCAAAGCTCCTTGGAAATTCCCTTTTATTACCAGAAGCAACAGCAATCTGTTATTCATTGCTGGCATACTCCCAGATTTTTTTTAATTTAAGAGCCCTTTTCTCTTAACACATGTAAGTCTAAAAAGACCTCAGTATAAATTTTTCAAATAAATATGAGGTCTGCACATAGCAAAAAGGGAGTGAACAAGAAAAAGTCAAAGAAAGGAAGGAAAGCATGCAAGTCCAAACCCCACACCTTGACTCCACTCACCACAAAAGTTATGGATAAGTGTAAGTTTCCTTACTTATATGAGAAAGTGAAGCACTTGCTCTCTCCCACCCACACTCTCACACCCTTCCTTTTGCTTTTTGTAATGCTTTCAGAGACTTCCATCTTTAGTCAGTCATCCCTGCTGTAAATTTCCCTAAAGTGACACTGAATAATCTTCCAGATTCCAGGGTATACCTCTGGCAGAGGAATTACTGAGATCTAGTCCCTGTTTAATAAAATCGAGTTTCTAAATGAATAAGGACTGACTAAAGATAGGATTCTTTGTTCACAGTAGAAATCCAGCTGTAGCAGTAAGTATTTCATCATACCTTATACAGACATATGTATGATGGTACATTCCTGTGCCTGTATTTTATTTCCTGTCAAATAAGACTCAATTTATGAGAACTATTGCAGGTGTGCATGACTCACTGGGAATGCAGACAGTCTGTCCTCAACATTAGGGGATACTTGAACTAATTTCCCCAAATCATTTTCATTTTTGCTCTCTTGAGCGCACATGAGGTTCTCAGTCGCCTGCAAAAGCTTTACACATACCAGTATAGATTAGATATACTTGCAGTATAGTGTTCTAAAAGCTATACTGGAGCTGGAGCTTATTTCTTAGTAGAATACCTTTGACATTTTCTGAAATTTTGGGATCTCATGAGAGTAGGAAAAAGCTTCTTCACATGTAACAGACATAGCAGGGAGGATTTGGTAGCAGAAGATGCAGAGTGTCCTGCCATGAACTGCTCTGACCCATTCATAGCCAGATCCATATGGCTCTGAAATGGATGAAAACAGCCCAACACATGTCAAAAATAGAGGCGCATTTAGTGCCTCCTCTGAGTGGAAGCTGCCAGGGTAAGACATGTGAGGAGACAAGGGAGGAGGGAGCGGAGGAGACATATAGATGGGGCTGTTCTTGGAGTATGGTTGGAGATGTGCTCTTGGAAGAAGAAGCTCCAAGGAAGAGCAGGGACAATCCCTCAGAGATAACAGTCACTGGTGAGTTGTGCCAGGGCAGGAACACTCCTGAGGGACAGTAGTCCATGAATTACATGTGCAAGACAGGGGTACTACTGAGATATTGTAGCCATGGATGTCCTATGCCAGGGACAATGCCAAGAGTGTCCTTTGAAAAAGGAATGAGAAAAAGAGTTACAGCATGTTACAGCATAATAGTAATCAATACCACAATAATTAATACTTTATGTTTCCACATTGGTTTGGGCATTTCTGTGGTGAGGATAAAATTTCCCAGGCTTTCAAATATCTAGTGGAAATTAAATTTCCCACACACAAAGGAGAGACTCTCATGACTCTTGAGAGATTGTACTGTTCAACATAGTACATCTATATCAATCTGACTTATTGTGTCCCGTGGGTGTTATCTACATCTATACTGGTAAACTAGACAGTTCAAAGATACACTCTCCAGCACTGAGGCCATCCAACATAGCACTGATTATGTATGCATTGTTAAGGTCTCTTAGCTTCTAAAGAGTATGTCTAGATTTAGAGTGCTATTGGCTATATACCCTCGTCCAGTATGCCTTCAAAACCACACCCAAAATTTGATTGACAAAAATCAAGAGCAAGTCATCAGAACAGTTTAACAATATAGATGGTCAAGCTCTGGTATTCAACCTTGGATCCTTTACTCTGTTGGTATAGCCATAGCTCTGTCCTAAGGAACATGCTTTGGCAGGGGGGTTGGACTCAATGATCTCTTGAGATCCCTTCCAACCCCCTACAATTCTGTGATACTGTGATAGCCATTGAGCTTCTGTCCCAGTCACCACTGCACTTTTGAAATTATAGAAGGAATACCACTTAAAGCAGCATAGAAAGTGTAAAAATTTAGATAATGTGAGATGAAGACAAAAGAATCTCAACCTATAGACTTTGTGTAATATATTATTTTTTCTTGGAATATTTTCTGGGACAATTTCTGGAATACTTAGTTTTTCATTCAGGAAGTTAACAGTCCATTGATAGGTTTGATGGCAGAAATTCTCTTATGAGGCAGAAATAAACAGAGCTGAAAAAGAAATATTATAAGATGAACATTCCTGAAGAAAGCAGCGGCCTATGAACTAAATGCAACTTGGAAAAGAATTTTCTGTTACAAGGGCTTACACAAGTCCTTTTGAAAACATCTTTGCTGAGTTGACAAGTCTAAATAATTTGGTTTTGCATAATACACAATTAGCATTACCTGAGCTCAGGCTGTAGGGACTTCTGTTAGATGTAATATAAAGTATTTTAAATGGATTAAATTTGGACCAAGTGAAATGAAACATTCTAGCCTAAGCAACCAATTTACTTTACACCTGTGCATTTATAGACATATTGGCAAAATGAGACCAGTGTAACTGGGAAATATGATCAGATCATATTGTGTTATGATATGATTTGTAGGTGAAACCAGCTGGGATTAGAAATAATAATATGAATCTGTGGAGATGTCATATTCAGCATAGGCCCAAAAAAGGTTGGTGTTAGAATATTACAGATTTCTGATGTGCAGTGTATCTAATCTCCAAGAATACTCTCAATTGCATACCAACCTTCCACTTTCTTTATCTCACCACTTAAAAGCTCTTCTTCTGATTATACATGAAGGCATTTTCAATTTATTTGGAATGTCATTTTACTTATCATTGCCTGAATTTCGTGAGAAGGCATAATATAGTTCCAAATTATTTGCTGAAGAGTGTTTGACTCCCAATTGTCTGAGAGTTTGGAGGAAAGAAGGAAGACAGGTTAATAGCTGTGTCTTTCTCTCTAATAGATATCTTTCATTATAGAAAAGGTGTTGGAAGCTGTTTGCTTTTGTAAGGCCTTTGAGAAACCTGTCTAATTTCAAGGCAGGGACAAAATGAGAAAGCAAATGAACTTTTAAGACTGAGAATAATTCACTTGAAATCTTAAACAGTCAATACTTTGTCAAGAGTTTATATACAAAAGCTATTTAAGAAATGTGTGAAGAAGACAAAAGACTTCTAAAGATCCGTCCTGGTTTCAGCTATGATGGAGTTAATTATTTTTAGCAGTGGATGGAATGCCATGTTTGGGTGTTAGGATGAGAACAGTGCTGATAGCACCCTGATGTTTCTGGTTGTTGCCGGGCAATCAAGGACCTTTCTCAGTTCTTCATACTTCCTTACTAACGAGAAAGGAGGGGACGCAGCCAGGACAGGTGACCCGAATTGGCCAAAGAGGATATTCCATGCCAGTTACGTCATGCTCAGTATAAAGGGGGACTGGGGGGAAGAGGAGGAGACAACGCCAGGACGGGCAGTTTATGGGTTCGGGGACGGCTCTAAGCTGTGCGGCCTGGGTTCTGTGGTTTGGTGAGAAACTGCATTGTGTATCACCAGTTTCATCTATTTTGTGCTTTAAACTTCTGTTATTGTTATATCTAGTTTTCTGTTATTGTTTAGTAAACTATCCTTATCCCAACCTGCGTGGTTCTGGTTTCTAGGTTGTGGTTTCTTTCCCTCCTTTCTTCCTTCCCTTTTCCCCCTCCCCCAACTTTCCCTCCCCCTTCCTTTTAAAAGTACAAGCGACTGTGTGGGGTGCGGCCCTCGGCCGGGGCAAAACCACGACAGTCATTTTGGCGCCCAACGTGGGGCACGAACGGTTGGGATAATGGTAGATCTGACCCTAACTATCGCAATTAAGATAAGCACTGTTGTTTAAGCAATCTCTGGTCACGATGCTGTGGTATTTATTCACAAGGCTGTGTCCATGGCTGTGGCAGCAAAACCACCGCATGCTGTATACAATCCTGGCAGGATTCTTTACTCTCTCAGGTCTGCGGCTCCCATATTTGTTCCCATACTTCATTATAGTGTATTTTATGATATCGGTCTATGATACAATAATATCGATGACCATGAGCTTAATCTGGTACTTGTATGAGGTTTTGCTGTCCTGTCCATTCTTTGGACAGGGAGGGGTTAATAACAGCACTGCTTTCTTTTCCTTTGGGCTAAATACAACAGCTCTTATGGCAGTTTTTGAAAATCTTCAATATCTCTGGGATATTCAAACTAGCATTTTGCTATTGGTAGGTTTGGGGCAGATGGTTCAGTTTTTGTTATATATCAAGCATAGGTTTATGAATACCACTGAAGAGCTTTCTCCGAGACAGAATAATCACGAGTGGCAGGGCATGTGGCAAACTATGGGCAAGTACCTAGGTACTTTCTCACGCCCGATGGTTTGGAACTTCACTCCTGAACAGCTACAAGACCCCGATCAAGTGACTGCATACCTAAAGAAAAATTGCTGTAGGTTTCCCAGAGACGGACACCTTACTGCACTGTGCTGGGCTCTGGCCACTATTTATCAAACACTGCTTGATAGCAGGCAGCACTGTCAGCACTGTCAGCACTGTCAGGGAGAAGGGAAAGGAAACAGACTGGCAGATACTATAGCTGCTGCAACCACTGGGGCTGACACTGCAGCTACTGTAATCTCTACAGCAGACACTGCAGATGATCAGAAAAACCAACCCACACCAGTGTCTGTTGCTCCCGTACAAAAGAGGAAATGCACAAAGAAATCAGTTCGCATAGTGACGGATGATGATGATGATCAACCGGGACCATCCCGAGGATATCAGGATGAGGCAGAACCAGAGATTGTTACCCGATCCCTGACTCTGAGTGAGCTGCGTGAGGTTCGAAAAGATTTCACTCGCCACCCAAGTGAGCACATTATCACTTGGTTGCTCCGATGTTGGGATCACGGGGCCAATAGTTTGGAGTTAGAAGGCAGAGAGGCCAAGCAGTTGGGATCCCTAGCTAGAGAAGGAGGAATTGACAAAGCAATTGGGAGGAGGCCGGAAATCCTCAGCCTCTGGAGGCGACTACTGTCAAGTGTGCAGGAAAGATATCCCATAAAGGAATATATTACATGTCAGACACCCAAGTGTAACAGCATAGAGACAGCTATCCAGCACCTGAGAGAATTAGCTGTACGGGAGATAGTTTATTATGATCTGGACAATTCACGGCTTCCCGCTGATCCCGATGAAGTCCTGTGCACTCCAGATATGTGGCGTAAGGTTGTACGAAGTGCACCAGCAGGGTACACCAATTCACTGGCAGCAATTGACTGGAATGATACGAATCCGCCAACCGTAAATGAGGTGGCCTGCCGACTCAGGAAATACCAAGACAATGTTTCCCTCTCCGTCATTGCAGCAGTAGAAAAACTGGTTCAACGACTTGACAACAATGTGTCCAACTCCCAACCCGTATGGAGCAATGTTGCAGCTACTGGGAGAAAGCGTCCATCGTTCCAAGAGGGAGAATACACACCACGACGTACATTGTGGTTTTACCTGCTTGATCATGGAGAGGACATGAGGAAATGGGATATGCAGCCCACCTCAGCCCTTCGAGCACCAGTAAATGAGCTGCGGGGTAAAACATTCGCACAACGAGATTCTGCCAGGAAGAAGACTGCACCAGTTTCTACTGGGCAGTTCCCTAGACCAACTGGAAGGCCTACCTATATGTCTGATGTGTCTGATCCTCTTGAAGGGACCTCTAAGTCCTTTATGCAACCAGTGGAAAACAAATATGATCAGCAGCAATAGAGGGGCCCTGCCTCCAGCCAGGTGGAGGAGAGGGATAATCGGGTTTATTGGACTGTGTGGATCCGATGGCCTGGCACGTCAGATCCACAAGAGTACAAAGCTCTGGTGGATACTGGTGCCCAGTGTATTCTAATGCCATCGAATCATGAAGGGGTAGAACCCGTTTGTATTTCTGGAGTGACAGGGGGATCCCAACAACTAACTGTGCTAGAGGCTGAGGTGAGCCTAACTGGGAAGGACTGGGAAAAACACCCCATTGTGACTGGTCCAGAAGCTCCGTGCATTTTAGGTATAGATTATCTACATAGAAGGTATTTTAAAGACCCAAAAGGGTACCGATGGGCTTTTGGAATAGCTGCTTTGGAAACAGAAGGAATTGAACAACTGTGTGCCTTGCCTGGACTCTCGGAGGATTCTGCTGTTGTGGGGTTGTTGAAGGGTGAAGAACAGCAAGTGCCAGTTGCTACGACGACGGTGCACAGACGACAATACCGTACTAACCGAGATTCCCTGATTCCCATCCATAAGCTGATTCGTCAACTGGAGGATCAGGGAGTGATCAGCCGAACCCACTCACCCTTTAATAGTCCCATATGGCCAGTGAGGAAGTCCAATGGAGAGTGGAGGCTGACAGTAGATTATCGTGGCCTAAATGAAGTCACTCCAGGTATGAGTGCTGCTGTGCCAGACATGTTAGAGCTCCAGTATGAATTGGAATCGAAGGCAGCCAAGTGGTACACCACAATTGACATTGCGAACGCTTTCTTCTCGATCCCACTGGCGCCAGAGTGCAGGCCCCAGTTTGCTTTCACCTGGAGAGGCATCCAATACACGTGGAATCGTCTGCCCCAGGGGTGGAAACATAGCCCCACCATCTGCCATGGACTAATCCAGAATACACTGGAAAAGGGTGAAGCACCAGAGCACCTGCAGTATATTGATGACATCATTGTATGGGGCAACACAGCAGAGGAAGTTTTTGAAAAAGGAAACAGGGTAATTAAAATCCTTTTAGAAGCCGGTTTTGCTATAAAACGAAGTAAAGTCAAGGGGCCTACGCGAGAAATCCAGTTTTTAGGAATAAAATGGCAGGATGGGCGTCGTCACATCCCAATGGACATTATTAATAAAATAGCAGCTATGTCTCCACCAAGCAACAAAAAGGAAACACAAGCTTTCTTAGGTGTTATAGGTTTTTGGCGAATGCGTGTCCCAAACTACAGTCTCATTGTGAGCCCACTCTACCATGTAACTGGAAAGAAGAATGATTTCCAATGGGGCCCTGAGCAACAGCAGGCCTTTGAGCAGATCAAACGCGAGATAGTCCATGCAGTGGCCCTTGGGCCTGTCCGAACAGGGACAGATATTAAAAATGTGCTCTACACTGCAGCTGGGGAGAACGGCCCGACCTGGAGTCTCTGGCAGAAAGCACAAGGGGAGACTCGAGGTCGACCGCTGGGGTTTTGGAGTCGGGCCTACAAAGGATCTGAGGCCAATTATACTCCAACAGAAAAGGAAATACTGGCCGCCTATGAAGGGGTTCGAGCCGCCTCAGAAGTGATTGGAACTGAAGCCCAGCTCCTCCTGGCACCCCGACTGCCGGTGCTGGGCTGGATGTTCAAAGGGAAGGTTCCTTCTACACACCATGCCACTGATGCTACGTGGAGCAAGTGGGTTGCACTAATTACACAGCGGGCTCGAATAGGAAACCCCAATCACCCAGGAATCGTGGAGGTGATCACAGACTGGCCAGAAGGCAAAGATTTTGGGATGTCACCAGAGGATGAGGAGGTAACACGCGCTGAAGAAGCCCCACCCTACAACGAACTGCCAGAGAATGAGAAGCGATATGCCCTGTTCACTGATGGGTCTTGTCGCATTGTGGGTAAGCATTGGAGATGGAAAGCTGCTGTATGGAGCCCTATAAGAAGAGTAGCAGAAGCCACTGAAGGAAAAGGTGAATCAAGCCAGTTCACTGAGGTGAAGGCCATCCAGTTAGCCCTGGACATTGCTGAGAGAGAAAAGTGGCCAATGCTCTAACTTTACACTGATTCATGGATGGTGGCGAATGCCCTGTGGGGGTGGTTGCAGCAGTGGAAAAAGAACAACTGGCAGCGTAGAGGCAAACCTATATGGGCTGATGACTTATGGCAAGATATCTCTGCTCGGTTAGAGAAACTTGTTGTAAAGGTACGTCATGTCGACGCCCATGTACCTAAGAGTCGGGCCATGGAGGAACATGAAAACAACCATCAGGTAGATAAGGCTGCTAGGATTAAAGTGGCTCAGGTAGATCTAGACTGGCAACATAAGGGTGAATTATTCATGGCTCGATGGGCTCATGATACCTCGGGTCATCAAGGGAGAGATGCAACATATAGATGGGCTCGGGATCGAGGAGTGGACTTGACCATGGACGCCATCGCACAAGTTGTCCACGAATGTGAGACATGTGCTGCAATCAAGCAAGCTAAGCGGTTAAAGCCCCTTTGGTATGGAGGACGGTGGATGAAATACAAATATGGGGAGGCTTGGCAGATTGATTACATCACCCTCCCACAAA
This sequence comes from Porphyrio hochstetteri, assembly GCA_020800305.1. Classification (NCBI taxonomy): domain Eukaryota; kingdom Metazoa; phylum Chordata; class Aves; order Gruiformes; family Rallidae; genus Porphyrio; species Porphyrio hochstetteri. The sequence goes on from CM036907.1 coordinate 112,515,883, forward strand.
CCCGCCATGGCAAACGTTATGTGCTTACAATGGTGGAGGCAACTACCGGCTGGCTAGAAACATATCCCGTACCCCATGCCACTGCTCGAAATACAATTCTGGGCCTTGAAAGGCAAGTCCTCTGGCGACATGGTACTCCAGAAAGAATCGAGTCAGACAATGGGACTCACTTCCGAAACACTCTTATAGACACCTGGGCCAAAGAGCATGGCATTGAGTGGGTGTACCACATTACTTATCATGCACCGGCCTCTGGGAAAATTGAACGATATAATGGACTTTTAAAAACTACACTGAAAGCAATGTGTGGTGGGACATTCAAGCACTGGGATACACATTTGGCCAAAGCTACGTGGTTAGTTAACTCTAGGGGATCTACCAATCGGGCTGGCCCTGCCCAGTCAAAATTTCCACGTACTGTAGAGGGAGACAGAGTCCCAGTAGTGCATATGAAGAGTGTATTGGGAAAGAGAGTTTGGGTCATCCCTGCTTCAGGCAAAGGTAAACCCATGTCTGGAATTGTTTTTGCTCAAGGACCTGGCTGTACTTGGTGGGTAATGCAGAGGGATGGAGAAGTTCGATGCGTACCTCAAGGGGATTTGATTTTGGGTGAGAATAGCCAATATAATTAATAAAGTAGAAATTATAATAATTGCCAAATAACCCATTATTGTATATTCATTATTGTTATGATTGCTGTATGTTGTACCATAGCATTATAGCCAGAGTCATACAAGTTAATGAAGAATGAGTGCCATGATGATGGAACTAAAGCCTGGCCTCTCAAGAACTTTTTTTCTTTTTTCCCTTTGAAAATAAACTCTGACCCACAGACTATGAGCATGGACCATGCCAGGTGTATCAGTCAAGAGCCTGAGATGCAGCATGCAACGAGCCAATGGAGCATACAATTATCCTGAGAAACTGTTACGACAAATGGAGCCTGAAAATCATGGACTAAATGAACTCAACAACTTCAGAGGGATGATTCACAGACTGAGGGAATAAGATCTGTATGCACGTACGTGTGCATACATGTGTACATACATATATGGGTGTGTGAAACACGAAACTGGTTGTACCCAAAGAAAATTGTTGGATCTGGTCATGACGTAAATGGTATGGAATAAGGGGTGGATAATGTCCTGGTTTCAGCTATGATGGAGTTAATTATTTTTAGCAGTGAATGGAATGCCATGTTTGGTTGTTAGGATGAGAACAGTGCTGATAGCACCCTGATGTTTCTGGTTGTTGCCGGGCAATCAAGGACCTTTCTCAGTTCTTCATACTTCCTTACTAACGAGAAAGGAGGGGACGCAGCCAGGACAGGTGACCCGAATTGGCCAAAGAGGATATTCCATGCCAGTTACGTCATGCTCAGTATAAAGGGGGACTGGGGGGACGAGGAGGAGACAACGCCAGGACGGGCAGTTTCTGGGTTCGGGGACGGCTCTAAGCTGTGCGGCCTGGGTTCTGTGGTTTGGTGAGAAACTGCATTGTGTATCACCAGTTTCATCTATTTTGTACTTTAAACTTCTGTTATTGTTATATCTAGTTTTCTGTTATTGTTTAGTAAACTATCCTTATCCCAACCTGCGTGGTTCTGGTTTCTAGGTTGTGGTTTCTTTCCCTCCTTTCTTCCTTCCCTTTTCCCCCTCCCCCAACTTTCCCTCCCCCTTCCTTTTAAAAGTACAAGCGACTGTGTGGGGTGCGGCCCTTGGCCGGGGCAAAGCCACGACAAGATCACATAAAACAATGTTTACCAATATAAGTCAGATTTATCTGAACTGGGAGTTATCCCTTTCATCTCAAGTCATCATCTAGGACAGACAGACATTTTCAAGGGTCATTTCATTCCACCTACATTAAATACCTAGAATTATAAACTTGATTTGTATCAATCCCTCCAGGGTGCCTGATGAAGACAGTGTTCAATATAATTCTGTGGCTTAGATGTCAAGATTGGTGATCAAATAAAAATATGAAACATTCTCATCAGCTGTTAATGATGGATGGAACTTGAATAAAAGAAAATTAATAAATTCAAATATTTAAATAATATATTTAGAAGGTTATGATCAAGCGTACATATGATTTTCTCCTGGTTCTTTTTACACTGCTATTATATACCACAAATTTCTTCTTAAAACTGGGCATAGTTTAATGACAAAGTTCACATTTTACAGCATTGGTGGATAAGAGAAGAGCAACTGATATCAACTACTTTGATTTGTGCTAAGCATTTGACACTGTCTTTTACAGCATCCTTGTCTCTAGGTTGAAGAGACGTGGGTGGACCACTCAGTGGATAAAGAATTGGATGGATGGTCACACTCAGAGTGTTGCAGTCAATGACTCAGTGTTCAAGTGGAGAGCAGCAATGAGTGGCATTCTTCAGGGATGGGAGAAGACTCTAGGGAGACCTTACTGCAGCCTTCTAAGTATCTAAATTGGACCTACAGAAAAGATGGAGAGAGGCCGTTTATCAAGGAGTGTAATGATAGGACAAGGTACAATGGTTTTAAACTGAAAGAGTGTGGTTTTCGATTAGATATAAGGAAAAAATTCTTTACTGTGAGGCTGGTGAAGCCACATCTGGAGTACTGTGTCCAGTACAAAAAGGAGTAAATGGCAGTACCTGTTTCAGCTTTAGCTATGTATTTGTGCTGTGTTAGGTCCCTCTCAAAAGTTTTACCAACACATTTCTATATTTAAGTATAAGGAGGAGAAAACACAGGAAAAGAAGTTATAGTTTTCAAAGCTTAAATCTGAAGTCTGTTGATCTTCCCATCTGAAAATATTTATCCTGTAACCACTGGGACTGCTGAATAGAAACTAGAGGCAAGAACTCATAGCTAGTCACTCACTAGGAAATGCTTCACAACAGGTAATACCTGTGATATAGTTTCAGTTCAATAGATTTAAAATATACTTGCTACCCATAGGATAAATCAGGTTTTTTGAAGGTCATCCTATCATATCTGTCCCAGCTGCACAAATCAAAATTAAATTGTGGTTTTAATAATATGTCAAATACACACACTATTTTTTGTCTAAAGAAAGCACAAACCCCAAACTTTAATAGGTCAGATTTTGTGCATGTACCTCTTTCTATGGCATATTGAATTTCTTTGGAGAAGTAACAGAACTTGTCCATTTGTAGGTGTAGTATCAACTCCACACAAGCTGATTCCCTTACAAAATAGCAGAATATAATTGTAAGCAGAGAGCTCAAATACAAAGAAAGAAGATAAAGAAATAAGGAAAATAGCTTAAGAAACAGTGGTAGGTGACATAAGACCTTTTAAAATAACAACAGCACTCTACGAGTCATGTGGTTATCTTCTCTTTCATAGTAAAGGTCCTTCACAATGTTCCAAAATTACTAAAAGTGTTGCAATCGAGTACATTTTTCATTAGCCTCATTTGCCCTTTATTGTTCATGTACAACCACCAAAATATTCATGTTTCAGGTTTAGCCTCAAGAGTGTGCACAGGAAACTGCATCAGGCTCACATGTCATAACTTGAGGCTTCTGGTATGATTCAACTTCTTAAATGGCTCCAGGCCGAACAAATTTCAAGCCAAATCTTAAGAAGCTAGGCCACCTGCTTTTCAGCAATGGCTCATGGCTCTACAGCTAAAACTTTCCTAGGAAAATCTCTTCTCACACACACTATTTTTTAAATAAAAGTAAAATTTTATTTTGAAGTTCTAAAAGAATGTAGTGTATAAATTACAGGGAATAAAGAATCGTAGACGCAGAAATTAAGACCTGGGAGAGAAAGAGATAATGTACCCTGGTTATCTGCATTGAAGCAGGATTGAATATAATTAGATCATTTCACCTAGACAGGCCAGTGTTCACCTAGCAGTAAGAATTCCCAGTGAAGGGATTGCATAGTCTCCTTGCACTCCTTAGCTTTCTCATTAGACACATTTCACAGTGTTCAGACTGAATCTTCTCTAAGGTGAATTAAACTTTCTTCATTGCTCTGGTGCAGCAGACAAGGAATATAGCTTTTTATGTATGATATGTATAACATCTTTCTCGGGGGGAAGGGGTTGGAACTAGATGATCTTTGAGTTCCATTCCAACCCAAAGCATTCTATGATTCTATGATCCTCTTTCCTAGGCTAAGCAGTTCAAGTCCTTCACAACTTTCTAAACTCTCTAAACTTTCATATTTTCTAAACTTCTCATTTTTGCCTTTGTAGATTTTGCACTTTTTTCATTTTGCATGTTTGTGTTAATTTTGTTTGTTTTTTTAAGGTATGATATGCAAAAATGGGTGTAATAACTTCTGTTGAGATCCTTGAAAAACAACTTAATTTTCAAAGATGTTAATTCCATCAAACTTCTATGAGAATGATTGGAAAGTGAGCTATTGTTCTTGAGATCATTTTGAGATCTTGAGAGTGATAATGAGGGTCTACATTAATGCTAGACTTAATTTTGGTTATTTTCTAGTTCAAATCTTCGCTACAGAAGAAATAGAAAAAAGTATTTAATTAAACTAGAACTGTGAAAAAATACTGACATTTCATGAACAGTTAATAAAATAGAAATAAAAGCATGTAACCTCTTATATTTTGTATGTTTATCAATGTTCTTATGTTTATCAATAACATAAGCATTTTGGCTGAAGGTAGTATTGACTTTACGCATACCTTATGGTAGTGTTCTATCCTTCTACCATAATTCAACATCCAGGACCCACTTGTTTAATTTTGAAAGAAATTGGAAGTATTTTTCATTAGAATTCCTCTGCAGTATCTCTGTACACAGTAATGTAAATGGAAATGGCATGATTATACAAATGTCTGTCTTTAATAGATTTCTTTTTTTCCCCACAGGCACATTATTAGTGCATTTCATGCCACTGAATGGTTAACTGGATGATTAGGAATTCTTAATCCTCTTTCCTGAAGCAAAAAAAATAAATCCCAGCAGGAAAAATAAAACATGACTGTAACCATAACTATGACTTTCATTTGTCTGAACAAACTGAGAACCTGTCATTAAGCTGTTTAATTCAATTAATCAGATTGAACCTTCTTGGTTATAACCCATTCCTCTAGTTGGCTGCTGACAATGTCTGCATGGCTGTCATGTCCATTTTCAGGTGTGGAGATCTGTCTGTCTGCCTGCTGCCTTCTTTATCAGGCTTCTTTCCTGGCCAAACATAGTAATTTTATTTAAACCTGAGAGATGCCTAGAGGACTTAGTGATAACGATTGCCTGAAAATGGGGAACTGATTAAAAAGAAGAGAAATCCAGATTATCGTTCTCCATCATCCCCGTGGCTAAGGCTGAAATGCAAAAGTAGCTATCTAATTATGCACAGGAAAAATCAAGTGGGAGAGCACTACCAGAAGCTAAGCTATAACTGGTGGGACACATAAAGTTTTGCACAGCTTTAGATGTGTTTAGAGGAACATGTTGAAATGAGTTGGATAAAAAAGGTACATTTCTAAAATAGTCTTTTTCAAGGTAAAGCTGCAGGTGCAATGACACATTGAACTTGGATGCCTATTTCCAGCTTTTCTGACTGGTGCTTTCTTTCCCTGTGTTCAGGGTAACTATCATTTCCAGCTCTTGCCTCTTTACTGAAGCAAAGTCATAGTGAAGGACTCACAAATCTATGTCAAAAAATGCTATTTGGCATGATCAGACCATTGTGTCAATCTCATTGGCATTTAAACACTGTTTAAAGGGAACTTGCGTAGTGGCTTGACGGAAAAATGTGTTACAGTGAGACAAGCCAAGACGTCAGAAGGCTGGTGACTTGAAGTTCATATTGAGTTCATATCGATAAATGTCTCAAAAGTTAAAAGTACCCAAGACTTAGATAATGCTACTTTGCAGAGAGGGGTGGGGGAAGAAATAGTGGTGCAACGTGGATCTTTTTTCGAAAACCAGCCAGTTATTAATATCTAATTAAAAAGCAAGATAAACACTCAAACTTCTCTGAAATTTCTCAATTTTTTTCTAAACCTGATTAAAATTGAGTCCCTCAAGGTACAAATTAGATCATACAAGTTTGAGGCTCGTGAATGGTCCTCCCCAATGGAGGGAGTTTAGGTATCTCTGAAAACTCCTGAAGGCCTAACACTCCTCTCACCTGTATATGGGAATAAGCATATTAACATGCCTGGACATTGATTGAGGGAGCATCCTAGGTTCACCCTATATGGGGGCACCAGGCCATGCCTGACAGTGCTTCACATTCATCACTACTTTCCACCAAAGACTCAAAATGTTGGGTGCTCATATGGGCTTTCTCACTCACTCACGTTTGGACCACAGTACTTACCTGCGTTCATCCTATCCATCACTAGCTACCTGGCAAAGTCAGCACTTTGCAGTAACCACTCCTCTGCTCTCCTTGGTTACAAATGGAACTTGGGATCTGCAATGACATGTCAGCTCTTTATCTCTTTTCATGTGCCTTCAGAATTGTTACCACTTGAGAACAGGCCACCTGAATCACTGAAAATTATGCACCTAAAACTTTAACTAACCCAACGTTTCCCATAAATGTCTAATTTTAATCATTTCTGTAGTTTTGTTCAGATCATGTATTCTAACAATGCATTCCTTCAGACTAGATAGTCCAGGATAAACAGAGTCAAGCTTTGAGCTTTTTTTTTTTTCAATTTTCAGAAGAAATTTTAAGTAGTGTCATACAGCTACTGATTGCTTCAGACAGCAAATGCAAAACAATCCATACTAAAGAAAAGAGAGATACTTTGGGCCTCATAAATACAGCCTCTGGAAAGAGACTGAACCCAAGAATAAAAAGATGTTAACATCCATTTATTTAGCTTTGAACTCTGTAATTATCCTTCTTCCAAAGGCCTTGCTTTATAACTTTCTCCACAAAGAATTAAAAAAGTATTAAAAAAACCCCAGAAGAATACATTCATCTATTTCAAACTATGGAGAGCAATTCAATTTGCTCAAAAGTGTGTGCCTGCACGCATGTGCATTTGAATACATATGCTCTTAGTAACTGTATCATGTCCTGATTTTGTTTTACTTTTATTCCAGAAATATGATCCTGGGATACAAAAGTCCTGCTTATAAGGATGATATTGAATAGGCATTTAAATAGGCATCCAAATTCTTGCAAAGCTTCAGCCTGTATCACTGCCTAACTGGAGCAAAAAACTAAGACAAACATGTATTTTTAAAGCAAAACAAAATAGCGCAGAAAAAAATTTTCCCTTTCCAGGTGGATAAATAGCTCCGTGCTTGAAGAAGCTGGAAGGCATCCATCTAATTCTCTTATCTCCGTGATCCAGGCTGAAATTATAAATCTCATACCAGAGCCATCAGGGCAAGGCTGCCTGTTCCTGTGCCATGCTCCTTTTCCTCTGGCTTCACACTGCGACAGAGAAGTGCCAATCCACACAGAAAGTTTCAAAGAAGCTGGCATGTTCCCATAGAACGCTTCATTTTTTTCTGATAAATCACCAAAATCAGTTTTAACGAAGGCTCTGAACAGGACACTACAAGCCTCTTTTCTTCATTAATGTCAGACCTATAGAGCTTCTCTCTCATATTGGAAAACTTCAGTGCCCATGGGCATGCAGGAATGGTCAGGCTTCAGGAAGCTTTGCACACTCTACATCACGCTGAATGCTATTTATAAACATTAGCTATGAAGTCATGTTTTATCTGAAGAGAGAAGCAAATCACATTTTTTCTTTAATAGATGCTTCATTTATTTATCCTGCAGCCAATATAATAAAGCTTGGTTGTAATCCAACGGTTTGGTCTCTTTTTGTCAGTCCTGCTTTTATTTTTTTCTTCGGATTGTGGAGTATGCTGGTAACAGTCTTGATCACTACCTTACTCTCCTGCACACATATTTCCACTATTGTTATTCTGTGATTCTGTGATTCTGTGACAAGTGATATTCCTGCTTGTGCCTTTAATGGACGCTCATGCCTCCCTATAGGGAACTGGTGGACAGACCATGCCCTAACAAAGTCAAATACTTATTAACATTGATGGGCCAGAAGGCAGAACAGCTACTGTAAGACCTTTTTTGTTGCCTGGATCTGTTACCCTTTGGTGAAGGGACTGTCTTAAGTCAGTGGGGCATGCGGTTAAGTAAAAGCTGCTGCCGCTGCACAAATTGGTAGATGAACAGCTGGAACCTGGCCGTATTGTCCCTACCACAAGCCCATGGAACACACTGGTTTTTGTAATCCAAAAGAAGAACAATTCCTGGAGGCTATTACTGCCGCAACTGAGGGACGGGACACCGCTTGATGCAAGCAAAGTGTTCGATTTATTATCAATATTCCATAAGCTTTATAGTTTTTCTAACAACAAGCAAGCTACGTGCCTTTATTTCCATTGGTTAGTATCTATATCGCGTCCCACACTCATTGGTTAGTACAACTTCATCTTTTAGCTATTCCTAGGCTAATTAAAACAACTATGTTATCCTGCAGCTGCAGCAGGACCACAAGGAGGAATGTTAGGAGTGTTCCTGTTTCTTATCTTGCAGCTCGTTTATCCACTCTCCCAGGGTCTCCGTCCGACCAAGGCGATCAGGTCAGGGTCACCTGCTTGCTTGTGAAGCTCTGCGGCAGCAAGATGCTTGTTTGCTTTTCCCACATCTCCCCCGTTCTGTTGAACAATAAGAACTTTATGGATAGAGTTAGATATCATTTTTTGTACACACTGCAAAAAACACGGTAAGCAAATCAAAAGCAATAAAACAAACAAAACAATATATATTGTTGTCTTTAACAAACTTTTTAACCATCCTGTAAATCCCCAGCCAGAAAATAACTTGTCCAGCCAGTCCCATCTCTCATCCTCTTGGAGTTTCAAAACTCCGTTTTTAAGTTGCTGTATGCTAGCGTGAATTGACTCTGAGTGATCAGACAGGTTCATACAGCACATTCCTTCAAAGTCTTCACATCCATGGCCTTGGGCTAGAAGCAAAAAATCTATGGCTGCACGATTTTGCAACGTTGCATGTCGCACACTATCTACATCTATCAAAAGGTCAGAAAGCGCTCTACTAGTGGCGTTGGTTTGTTTCGCTAGCCAACACCCTAATTTGTCTAAGGTGCTTAAAGCTTTTGCAGCTGCAACACCAGGAGCCAAAAGAGATGTAGTGAAGCGTTGTTCAAAGTTCCAAAAATCTACATGGTTGTCACACTCTGACGTAAAGGCGTGGTCTGCTCACCTTAGTCTAGAGTGGCTTTTGCGCATTTGTAAAATACTGGATGTATTGGGAGTTAGCAGTGAGAGACGTCCCAAACTACAGGGGCCTCCTTTTATATGTGAAGGTATGCCTGCCCATGCCCGATCTCCACAAATACAGAATATGCCAGATGGTAATGCCATGGGCATGTTTGCGGAGCGTGAGATATTTTTTGATGTATAGTTACACCAAGCTGTCTCATTACGAAAAATGGGATGCATGGGGGATACATCCCATGCTCGCGATTGATTTTTTCCCGTGTAGTTAAATTTAACACAAAAGTCCATTTTCACTGATCCTAATAGTTCAATTTCTTGAGGTTCTAAACTGAGTTTTGGTCTATATGGCGTCCACCCATCCCAGTTATCTGTGGGATTGATCATCAGGGTCTGTGGGAGGGTTTCACACAATCTTGTCCAATTATCAAGTGGTAAGCCTATCAAACAAGTAGAAAAAGGGTTTTCCGGAGAAGCCGTGGCTAGGCATATTGTATCCTGTCCTGTTACATTAGCTAGCGTGACCCACACATTAGTCTTAGGGAAAAATGGGGGAAAAGGACTAGCCTCTGTTACCATCCACACCAAAACCAAAAGGAAAAGCATAATGGTGATTTTCAGATGGGTGGCAAAGCATCTGTGTTTGGTTCTTCAGCTGGAGCTGCCGTCAATGGCTCTCTGAAGGGTTTGACGTTTTTTGCCGGAATCCACCGTGGACCATGCTCTGTGGAAACACAAGCATAACCCCTTCCCCAGGTAATAAGCGGATAAGGACCTAAAATTTTTCCTGTCTCTAGGTCCTTTATTAAAACTGGTGCCTTCTTTGATTTTGTAAATTCTTGGCTCATGTTAAAATGTCTCACAATAGGAGGATTTTGATCCATAAAAGAATAATTTAAAAAATTAAAAACATACAATGCTTTCTGTAGTCTTTCTCCTGGGGTTACGTTCCCTATCCCCCTTTTTTGTTTTTGTAAAAGACTTTTTAAAATCTTGTGAGAGCGTTCAATAAGAGATTGACCTGTAGGGGAATGTGGTATTCCTGTAATATGTGTAATGCCCCAAGTACTAAAAAAAAGTCTGTAAAGTGACAGAAATATATGCAGGTCCATTATCTGTTTTAATTTTTTGAGGTATCCCCAAGGTGTCAAATGCTTGTAAAAAATGGCATTTAACATCGCGAGCCTTCTCTCCTGTGTGACAGGAAGCATATAAGGCTCCAGAAAAAGTATCTATAGAAACATGTAAATATTTTTGCTTGCCAAATTCTGGATAGTGTGTAACATCAGTTTGCCATAACTGTAAAGACTGTAATCCCCGGGGATTAACTCCGCCTGCTATAGATGGGAAAGAAATGCGTTGACAATCAGGACATGTAGCAACAATCTCGGTTGCTTGCTGTGTGGAAATATTAAAAGTGCGTTTCAATGCACCTGCATTTTGGTGAAAAAAGGAATGACTAAGTTTTGCCTGGGCAAAAAGGTCTGGGAGAATTTGCGCTGTAAAAGGTCAGCTTGTCTATTCCCTTCTGCTATAAAACCTGGTAAAGTAGTATGAGAACGAACATGCATTATAAAATAAGGAGTTGTTCTGGAGTCCAACAAAGCGACAAGTTCCTGTAATAAGTTAAACAAAAGAGGGTTAGCAACATCTTTTAAAAATGAAGCTTCTGCCCGCTGGACTATACCAGCAACATAAGTGGAATCAGTGATTATGTTAAGAGGTTTTGTCCATTTTCGAAAGACGCGTACAACAGCTGCAAGTTCCACATTCCTTTAAAGTGATGTTTCATTCTGGCTGTTTTGTTCGCAGGGACAGAGAGGGGAAAATATGTGGCTGTTAATTGGCTACACACACTGTTCACATCAGAGTGATTAATTAGTAATTATAACGAGTTTTGATAAGCATATCTTATAGCTAAACATTGTTAGTTTACCTTTGATGTCTAAAAGTTATCTGCACACCTGTTTTGTTTTGGCCTTTTTATTATGGCTGGTTCTTGACATACTCACTTACTTCCAAATAACTTCTCACAACTCCTTGGTTTAAGGTAGTCTGTCCACCTGCCTTCAAGGCCGCTACATTTTGAAAATGTGATTACCAAATACCTCTCAGCATGAGTAATTTTGCTGTCTCGTGGGAATTCAAGGATTTGTCAGGGCCTGTGTCTTTGTGAGGAGAGCCAGGCCGCCGGCAGGCCTGCTGTCCTCCCTGACAAAAATTTTTTTTTCTTTCAGTATCTGCGTTACCAAAACTGCTTTTAGAGGTCTCTGCAAGGGCCCTTTGCAGAAAGCTCAATAAGCATGGCAGTAAGACATGTACCGTAATTGCCAAATCTAAATAAACCAAATTTGACCTCTGACAATATCCATCCTGAAATTTCCCACTCGTGAAACCAATTGTCTGATCCAAACAATCCATTTTCTTGTTGTATCTTTTGTGTTTGATCTATTAATTTCTGAATGCTGGCATGAATTGACTGAGAGTGGTCAGCCAGGTTCTTTGTTTGCTTTGCCAATCAGGAGTGTCAGAAGTGCAGATAACATCAACCTCACACAGTCTGTGATCTTAGGCTGTGCAGAAATCACTATTTCTCTACTTTTCATTTACCACAAATACATGCATATCTCAAAGACTGTTAGATGGTTCAAAATGTCCCACAGCAAAACTCATAGTCCACTGTGGCTGCAGTTGTAACACTTGACTTCAGTTACTGTGATCAGGATCCCGTCCTGGTTCATGCAAGCTTGATTTCTTCTGGACCCACAGCATTATCCACTTCACTGGGTCCCACTTGGTTCCCGTATCTGTAATGACACAGGCAGATCTCCTTCCCCAAGTTAGTACCTGCAACTTCATTTCATTTTTCTTTTTAATTTTTTCAACTTTTTTCTCTTGTGGTTGTTTTTTGTTTTTTGTTGTGGTTTTTTTTTTTCAAACCTCCTTTTAAACCTACTGCATGTTTCACCATTAGAGGTACCAAACTGTTCTGTGGCAGACATAAATAGTTCAAAACATAAAGAGCTTTGTTTAATCAATCAGCTGGAGAGATACCCTTCTCTCCCTGTTTTTGTTTGTGAAGCAAACGCTTGAGAGTTTGATTCATACGTTTCACTATGGCTTTGCACGAGGATTGCTGACAATCCAGGCACAACTGTACAATCCCTTTAGCTTCAGCAACCAACAAGTGGAATTGTCATTGAAGTACTTTAGCAGATTGGTTAACAAAAATGCATGCAACCTCTGAGCTCCTGCAAAGCGTCTGCTGAGGGAGCAGCCCAGGCCGGTGCCACCAGCCTGTCTGCTGTCTGGTTTCTGTCTGCTAGACCTTGAGTTAGTCAGTCAGCTCAGTGTGGCTGCAAATATGGGTGGTAAAATGGTGATGCACAATACCACACAATAATCCAGTTAATATTTCCAAGCAACTTTTGAACATCATTTAATGTGCTAACCTCAGCTTTGATTTCAATCCTCTGAGGTGTTACGGTACTTTTATCAATCCGTCAGTCCAAGTATTTCCATACTGCCTTATTTTGAATTTTCTGTAACCCTTTGCTTTTCAAATGCACTGTTAACTCATGAATCAAACTTTCAACATCCAAGTTATTTCCCACAATCAATATCTTATCCATGTAATGATAAAAGATCAGATCAGGATGCCTTTTTCGTACTGGAGCAAGTGCCCGAGCTACACAAGTCTGGCACACAGCTGGTGAACTTTCACACCCTGTGGGAGCGCACCCAGTGATACCTTTTGAAAAAGATAACCCAATCTTTTTAAAAATTTTGGCATGTTCCACAGACTTGTGGAAGGTTTGATATGACCCTTAGTCTAGTGCACCTGTATTAAATCTTATAAGTGGGCAATTTTTTCCTTGAATAAGCAAACGAGGATTTATGTTTTACAGGTTAAATTCTTAAAGTAAGCTTCCCACTTTCAATGGTCGCTATCAAAAATCCTTTTGCTTAATAACCAGCCTTGCTCTCAGTGGACAAACGCATCCCTGAACCTATAGCACATATGCTGCAAACCAATGCATCAGACAAACAACAGTGCAAGATGCAAATTGTCACATCCAGTCCGTACGGGTGGGTGGGTTGGGGGGGCAGGGGGGCAGTTCTCCCACTTCTACAGCATTTCTCTCAAGGCACCCAGCTGTGCGGCACGTTGTCACGGGTCGCGGCTGCTGCCCAGCACCATTCTCCCCCCGCTGTGAACCACAGCGTGACCCCGGTAGTCACTGTGACTGAGCCCCGGGTGAGTGCTAGGACCCTGTTCTGTCCACCTCCCACCGGCCCGCTATCAGCGTTCTTTTCTCCACCACCCGCTCGTCCCCACATAAACTTTTCCCTGATAATTTTCATGATGATGTAGGAATCAAAATACCCTGATTTAACCATTTTTGCCGCTCTGACGCCACCTTACATGCCCAGGCTCCGACGAGCAGTCTCTGCAGAGTCTCTCGGGCGTCAGGAGATGTACTGATGATGTTTGTCGGGCGGTGTGGGTGGGAGCGGTGGGTGTAGATACAAAATGTGTCCCTGATCCGATGGTTGTCAAAGCCGATAATTGTCCATGGCCGTAGGTGTCCTGTGGTCTGTCCTTAGGTTTCTTGTCCGTGCCGTAGTCGGTGATTCTTCATGTCGGTAGTGTCTGGGTGGGTGGGTGGGCAATTCTGCAAACCCTTTCATAGCAGGGCATGCCATTGCTGCAACTGCCTGCTCCGCTTTCATGTTTTCCAGCTTTTTCAAGGACAAGCTGAAGTTTTAGATGGCGGTTAACATTTTCGACTGCGTCACGGGCTCTTTTAGGCTCAGTAAAAGTTAGAGGTGAATAGATATTAAAGGCAGTCGGTTGTACATTTTGTTTTTCTTTCACATTTTTTCCTTCCAAAGCTATCATAGTGGGGGAGGTTGCAGACCGTGGTGGCAGATTTACGTACACAACTTGCTTGCCTTCCCGGTCAGTTCCGACAGATTTATCACTTTGCTCTGATAACATGGCATAATTACTTAGCATAGTAACTGGGGTAGGTGAAAGAGCACCCAGAAACAACAAACACATTCTCTGTAGTAGATGTTTTCCCTTTTGAATTGGTTCTGTAGAACTCGCAACTGGTGTTAAAGCTGCAGCAACGCAAACTGCCTCCATTTCGGTTAGAGTCCTTTCAATTAATTCGCCCCAACTGAGGGTTCCTCAAGGAGTTAAACTCCAATAGCCTACCAAGTAGGCAAATCAAACGCTGTATTTACGTTTGGTATAAGATTCCTTTCTTCGCTCCACAAAAGGAGCTATTTTAAAGTATTTTTAATTACTCTCTTAGAGAGCATATTGTATAACTCCAGTCCAACGGGAGGGAAAACTACGAACTCCCGGGTCCGGAGGAGCAGAAGGCAATGAAGGAGTAACAGCTGCCTCCTCCTTTACCTTTTTTTTTATGTTGATTACTTTCTGGAGGGTATCATAGCCCAATATAGTCTTATCATGCCTTGTCAGCAAGGCTTTCATAAGTTCATATACGTCCCTTTCCACGGGGGTTGAAACTTGCCCCCCCATTTCCGATTACCCGCAGCTCACCTCCTTCCACCGAGGGATTGTTAGCCGGCTTCTGCTTCCTTTCAGCAGGTCACTCTTAAAGTTCTGCGGGAGTTGCGACCGGCTGCCAGTTAGGCAGTTCTGTTCCTTTTCGAACGCCGAGCCGTTCGCTCCTTATCACGTCGCTCCTTTTCGGATCGAATCACGTCGGGGTCACCATTTGCCGCAACTGAGGGACGGGACACCGCTTGATGCAAGCAAAGTGTTCGATTTATTATCAGTATTCCATAAGCTTTATAGTTTTTCTAACAACAAGCAAGCTACGTGCCTTTATTTCCATTGGTTAGTATCTATATCGCGTCCCACACTCATTGGTTAGTACAACTTCATCTTTTAGCTATTCCTAGGCTAATTAAAACAACTATGTTATCCTGCAGCTGCAGCAGGACCACAAGGAGGAATGTTAGGAGTGTTCCTGTTTCTTATCTTGCAGCTCGTTTATCCACTCTCCCAGGGCCTCCGTCCGACCAAGGCGATCAGGTCAGGGTCACCTGCTTGCTTGTGAAGCTCTGCGGCAGCAAGATGCTTGTTTGTTTTTCCCACATCTTACATGATTTGAGTAAAGTAAATGAAGTCATCGAAGATATGGGAGCTGTGCAGCCCGGACTCTCCCCTCCCCGACAATGATACCACAAACATGGTTTCTTACAGTGCTTGACTTAAAGGACTGCTTTTTCACCATACCACTTTCACCTCAGGATGCACCACGACTTGCATTTTTGGTGCCGTCTTGTTAATGCCGCAGAACCGTATAAAAGATACCACTGGACAAGGCATGAAAAATAGTCCAACACTATGTCAGCAATTTGTCGTGATTGTTTTGAGTCTGGTAAGAAAGGATTTTGAAGGTATTTTTATATATCACTATATGGATGATATTTGAATTACTGCACAGACAAAACAGCAGGCGCAAGATATTAACCAAGGAATTGTGCAAGCAGCTCAAAACGCAGGACTCAAAATTGCAGAAGATAAAATACAAGAAACACCACCTTGGCAGAACTTGGGCTGGAAAATTTCTGATCAGCTTGTTCGACCACAACGAATAACTTTGCAAACAGACACTGAAACTCTGAACGATCTTCAGAAACCGTTTGGGACAATAAATTGGGTCTGCCCTCTTCTAGGAATTTCCACGGAGGAATTGGACCCTCTTTTTAAACTTCTAGGAGGAGATACGGACTTATTATCCCCCAGAAAAATAATTTCTCCTGCAAAAGCTGCTCTTAAAGTAGTGGAAAAATTAACCACCCAGGCCGCCAATAGGGAAAAATTTCATTATCCTAGTAGCCACCTTATATTTTACTCTACCTTTCAACCCTATGGTCTGTTAGCACAATAGGTTCCACCAGATACAAATTCATTAATTGTTTTAGAATGGATTTTCCTACACCATAATTTTGGGAAGACGGTTACCATGGCTATTGAAATGATAGCCATGGTCATTCAGAAGGGGAGGGAGCGTTTGTTGGCTTTAGATGGTACAGAGCCAGATAAAATTTATTTACCCCTTGATACAAAACAATTGATGTTTTTTAATCACCAGTGTTTTGTTTTTCAGTGTGCATTGGCTGATTATACAGGACAAATAAGTATTCATTTTCCAAGACACAATCAGAGTCCATGCCTTTCAACACGCTACAGCTAAACCCCTGTGGGAAAGAACACACGTTGGAGAAGTTTGCGAAGCACTCTCTCCTGTGGGTGGGAACCCACGGTGCAGCAGGGGGAGGGTGTGGAATGAATGCCCCCCAGCGAAGGAGGAAATCAACTTGCAAGTAACCGACTGAAACCCCCATTTTCCCAGTCCCTGCCCCTCCCTGAGCCACAGTGTGGGGAAGAAGGGACTGAAATCGTGACTAAAGTGAAGTCTGCTAAGAAAGGAGGGGTGGGGGAAGGTGCTTTAAGATCTGGTCACACTTCTCATTATCTGACTCTGGTCTCACTGGGTATGCAGTGTAGTGTAATAAATTAGAGAGTTTTCTTTCCTTCACTCTGTGTTGAGTGTGTTTTGCCCATGATGTTGATTACAGGATGATCTCTCCCTGTACTTATCTGGACTCCTAATCCTCTCAATATGTATTTTCTCCCCTGTCCAACTAAAAATGTGAGTGATAGACCAACTTTGCTGGGTGTCTGGCCTCCAGCCAGGCCTAAATCACCACAACTGATACGATGCAAGGCTCTGTGATGTCACAAGGCCTTTACCTGCATCCTGGACACCGATGAAGGACTTGGCAGGGGCCATAAGCTGACATCATCTCTTCCTCCAGTTCCACAAAGGTGAGGCCATCATCCCCTTCCCTGGAAATGACAAGGGCACAATGAAGCAGGTGGGGGCTTGGGGGTCTGAGATGTGCCACAGAATCATTTTAGAATCATTTTGTTTCAAAAAGACCTTTAAGATCATTGAGTCCAACTGCTAACCTAGCACTGCTGTGATAAATGACTCGGTCCCAAACAGGATTATAACCAAAATTAATAATTTATTAAATGAATAAAGGCAAGCAAATGGTGCTGGGGTGCACAGACAGTGCCGGCTGTGCCAGGAGTCTCCGCTCCACCAAGACACTTGCTGCAGAGCTCCAGTTTCATGTTTATATCCTGTATAAGAGTAGAAACTTCTTTTTGTGATTGGTCAGTGTTCTTTAACGCTCTGACTCTGTGTAGCTAGGCAACAGGGACTGCGCATGCGCTGGACCGTTTGCCCCGGCGCCCTGCCTGCGCCCCTCTTCAGTCCTCCCCTGTAAACACAAAAACTATTTACATAAACCTGCCCCAGCCATACAAGGCTACAGGATTGTCATATTTCATTATGCCGCCCCAACATTATTCCATATTGACACGAATCAGATGGAGATATATCAAACTGCCAAGTCTAAACATGTTACCATGTCCCTGTGCACCACAGCTACGTATCTGTTTAACACCTCCTAGGATGGTTGGTGATTCAACCAACTGTTTCCCAGGGTACCCTGTTCCAATGATTGATAACCCTCTCGGTGAAGAAATTTTTCCTAATGTCCGATCCAAAAACTCCTCTGGTGCAATTTGAGGCCTTCTTGGTCAAGGCTGTTGTGCTTCCCCATTCCCCACAACCCGGTCACTTGCTGAGTGACCGATCTCCATTGCTCATCTATCCCAGGTGTCTCTTCACATATCTCAAGAAGCAAAGTCCGAGATAAATGGAATGGACCAGGTCCAGGTGTTTGCAGACACTGAAAATCAGCGAGATCGTCTTGTTGTAGTCACCATGCTGCTCCAGAGAGTTGAACAGGTCAGCGGCCATGCTCTGTGCGGCAAGGGGCTGCTGCGTCTGGCTGTCTGGAACCACAGCTGTCCTGACCATCACCCATCTCTGGGGGTTGACAAGGTCGATAACGCTTTTCCATTTGCTCGTGTCAGTCTCAGCCACAGCGGGAGGTTCCTTCTGGCTCTCTGGCACCACAGCTGTCCCCATCCAGCTCTGGGGTTTGACAAGGTTGAAAATGTTCTCCCATTTTGAGGCCATGGTCTCAGCCACAGCGGGTGGTTGCTTCTGGCTCTCTGGAACCACGGCTGTCCTGACCATCACCCATCTCTGGGGGTTAACAAGGTTGATAATGCTTTTCCATTTGCTGGTGTCAGTCTCAGCCACAGCGGGAGGTTCCTTCTGGCTCTCTGGCACCACAGCTCTCCCCATCCAGCTCTGGGGTTTGACAAGGTTGAAAATGTTCTCCCATTTTGAGGCCATGGTCTCAGCCACAGCGGGTGGTTGCTTCTGGCTCTCTGGAACCACGGCTGTCCTGACCATCACCCATCTCTGGGGGTTAACAAGGTTGATAATGCTTTTCCATTTGCTGGTGTCAGTCTCAGCCACAGCGGGAGGTTGCTTCTGGCTCTCTGGCACCACGGCTGTCCCCATCCAGCTCTGGGGTTTGACAAGGTTGAAAATGTTCTCCCATTTTGAGGCCACGGTCTCAGCCACAGCGGGTGGTTGCTTCTGGCTTTCTAGAACATTTTGCACCTTGCTTTTTTCCCCATCAGGGTCGACAGAATTGTGACGGACAGGGGGGAGTGAAGGTAGTGTGCTGAGAAGCACAGTGAGGGTCAGAATCTGCATGAACTTCTTCATGGTCTCCTCTGAGTAAAGCAGTCTTGATACACAAGCTTTCTCAGGCTGTCCTCCTGAGCAGAGCTCAGGCAGACACCTCCACAAGCGAGTAGCCACTTGTGTCTGCCCTTCCAAGGGCTGGCAACATGACAAGCCCCAGCTGATATCATGCAAGGCTCTGTGATGTCACAAGGCCTTTACCTGTGTCCTGGCAACCAATGAAGGCTGGGGTGGAGCTGGGGAGGCCCTGTGCATGTGGCTTCTGAAGCCTGCTGCTCCCACCCTGAGGACACCGAGTCTAGCAACTCTGTGTGTGATGGGATTTGGGCCTAAGGATCCCAGGGAGTCATGGGCAAACACTTGACAGCATCACTTTATAGGGACATGGGCAACAGACACCACACTGCACACCCCCTGGGGCACGGTCTCCTGTGATAAACTTCTGCAGGCCATGGGGACACCACTGGATACGTTCAACCAACAGAACACCTGCACCTTCCCAGCCTATTGTCCAGGTGCAGAGACCCCATAGAAAGTACGGCCTGGCATGGACACAGGCACCAGGCCATCACAGTGATCCCTGCGTACATGGCTGGGCTAGTCCCTGAGACAGGTCGCAGAGCGGTACAGGCCGCACCAGGCGTGGTCTTTAGAGGCAATGTGGTCAATGGTCTCATCTTCTATGTGGACAGGCTGCTGGCGAAAGGGCACCTTTGTGAGAACTGGAGGAGCAGATGTTGTCAGCCTGCCGCTGATATCGGGTCGTTATGTCCCATGTGCTGGACTTTACCCTTGGTGGTGTTAAACCTCATCCCATTGGTCTCAGACCACTGGTCCAGTCTGTTTGGGTCTCTTTGAAGAGTCTCCCTACACTCAAGCAGATCAACACACCCTCACAGCTTATTGTCATCTGCAAACTTACTGAGGGAACATTCAATCCCGAGTGTTTGGGAGTTAGGATGAGAGCAGTGAGGATTACAGCCTGATGTTTTTAGTTGTTGCCAAGCAGTCAAGGACATTTCAGTTGTTCATTATTTCCCCGCTAAGGAGAAGGGAGGGGATACAGCCAGGACAGGTGACCCAAACTGGCCAAAGAGGGTATTCCATGCCAGTTACGTTGTACTCAGCATAAAGGGGGCTGATGGGGGGAGGATCACTCAGCTCCAGGATGCATGGCTTTGGGGACGGTCCGGTTTTGGGACAGCTCTGAGCTGTACGGCTTGTGTGGTTCGGTGAGAAGCTGCATCATGTACCACCTGTCTCATGTATTTCTGTGGTGGTTTGGTCCTGGCCAGAGACCAAATGCCCACCAAGCCACTCACTCTCTCCCCTTTTCAGCACATGTCTTGTGCATTGGGGGAACCTTGCATTTAAAATAACCTGATTACTAGAGAAAGTCCAGTAGGAGTAAAATAAACCTAAGGAGCTTGAAAAGATATGACAGACTTTAAAAAATGCAGCTTTCAAAATATGTATAAGTTAAACTGATTAATCTTAATTGATCTTTCTCATATTTGTCTTCTATAGTGTTTCTCAGGGACTTTAGTCTACATAGACGCTTCTACACTAAGAATCCCACATGTCAGTAACAGTCCTGCTATTGACTCAAGAAGATCTGTAAAACTTAACCTCTCCATTGCTGCTGTTGCACTGTGATTGTACCTGAACTAGCGAAAGACAGCTAGATGTAGCTAGCCGCTAGGGTTAGTCTGTTGGATTCTATGGCAGACCCACCTTTAAAATATAAAGCTTTTACTTAGACAGAAGGACTGAAAGTGAAAACACAATTAATACAGAGCAGTAGCAGCCGGCACTGCTCTTACTACAGCTCATACTAGGGTAGGAAAGGTTATAGTTCATTATATTGTTTAGATTCTATTTGGTTAGGAGAAAGAGTTAAAAATGTGCAACACACTGTGATGCTGGAGTTCTGCTCCAAAAGGTGCAAGGCACATCCCGACAATAAGGTGTTCATGCCTTGGTTAGACTTAGAATTCATTAAAGCCTCCATTTTAAAATTGCTGCATGGATCCAGTTTGTAAATGATGCTAATGAAGTATGACTGCCTTAAGTTGACTTGTTTTTCCTGGGTAGAATATATGTATACTTTTCCTGTGCTTTGTGATGTGTTTGACTGATGACAATGAATATGATTTGTATGGTGCAAGTTCATAGACAGATTTTGGGGTCGGTAGGATAACAACTCCCTCTTAAGTTTAATGATAGCTACTCATGAAAAAGACCAGAAGACTTTAAAAAAGTATTTTCTTTTTATCTATTTCCCTCTTCTAATTCTTCAACTGGAATATTTTTCCTTTCAGGATAAAGTCTTCAGGGAAAAGGCACAAGTAACAAACCCTTATCAAAGACATGGAAAGACTTTTAACTTAAGTAAGTAGAAAGAATACAATAGAGAAATTTCCTTCTGGAGATACAAAAGGAGCTGCAAGCCAGAGCATTATCCATGCTAAAAAAAAGTAGTTTTTCAAAAGATCTAAATTATTTATGTTTTTTCTAAGTGCCTAGCCTTTTTAACACTTTTTAATGCCCAAAGGAGTACAAAAAAAAGAAAAATCCATCAGAGGCAATTAGATATGGAATGTCTGTCTCCTATTCAAGTGGTGATTGTTTCCCAATTCCCTAGTGTGCGTGAGCATATTCTGAGGAAATACTGCTGTTTGCTTGCTGGTTACAAATATCCTCTTACCATCCATGCTTGGATCTTACAAAGAATGGAGTAGGTGTCACCAGGTCCAGCTATTTGTTCTTGTGGTTAGACAGGAAGTTTGCCCCCTTACAATAAATAAGGAATATAATTGTCTTGTGACAGATGCACTGAAAAACCACAGTGCATGTCAGAAACTCATGTATGGTTGAGCATTTTGATGATGCTCAAGACTGACTTTACTCCCATAACAGCTTTCTGTCTGTGGATGACACTGGCTCTGCTAAGCCATCCCTCAGTAATCTGGTAAAACTGGGAGGCATCTTAATATAGCCTTAATATAGCCAGAAAGCACCACTTCGATAACAAAAGATGCATTTTTCACAAATTTCAAGAGTAATTATGCCAGAATCATATCTCTGCAGAGTTTTTAAATGCTATAATTCTAATAAAAAGACCTTTTACTCTCTGACTGCATTTACACAGCCCCCATAGGTTGTGTAAACTAAAAAAAAAAAAAAAAAAAGAGAAAGAAAAGCTTTGACAGCTATACTGTTAGAAAGCCTCCCCACCTGTGGCTCATCCTCAGAAAATTATAGTGTACAGCGTCAAATGGTAGGAAGATTATAACATGCTCACTACTCTCTTGAGTAGTGTAACTTTATAGAAATATTCCACTGCTTGGCATCTTTCACACGAATCCACCTGAATAAAAGCTAGACCGTTTAGTCTCTTCTTGCTTTACATTTTATTAGTATTTATAGTGAACTTTGCCTGCAAGAAATAATAAAATTATAGCAAAAAATGAGTGAAACCTTGCCTTACTTAAAGCAACTTTTTTTTTCATCTCCACCTTGGGCTTTAAAAAATAAATAAATAAATATTCAAGTAAATAATATTTAAATCAACTTCTGCAAGAAAATTTATTATTATCTGTGTTCTAATTACCATATTTATTTAGTTAGTTATTTATTAAAATCATAACTCCACTAATTCCCTGGGTTTGGACTCCTAAAAGGGTCCCCATATAAATTTATTGAAGTAATTCTGCATTAATTATATACATGATAATAAGTTTTCCATGTATAGTGCATTTCTGTTGATAATCCAGTATCAAAAAGTCCTGCAGCTAATAGTAAAGGAATAGTTTCAGCACAACAGTTTTAGTTTATGTAATCTGAACAAAATATTACTAGTTCAGATTATTTTTAAATACAAGCATTTTATTACTCCTAGAGAACTGTTAAAACTCTTTTAAAATGTCAAAACCAGATTACTTTTTCAACTGCCACACCTTTGGTCTTTGTTTCAATGTGATGGAAAAATGCCCACAATATTTACATTGCTTATGGTCTTAAAAACTAGTGCCACTCAAAACTGAGTTTGAGCTTGAAGTAGTTTTATACTAATAGATTATGCATAATGAGTTTATGGACACTAGTATAACTTCTGCAGATTAGCAGTTGCATAGTTCAAACTTTTCATGACCAATTCATAAATTAGGTTTTAATTCCCTACTTTATGTATAACTGTCATAGTTCTGCATGGGTGGGTTCTGGTAGAGGAGGGGGGCTTCAGGGGTGGCTTCTGCAAGAAGCAGCCAGAAGCTCTCCACAGACACCAGAGAGCAAACACCAGCCAGCTCAAGGCCTCAGCTGTTGTTGGACAAGGCCAAGCACATCAGCAATGGTCACAGTGCCTCTGTGAGCCATGTTTAGGAGAAAAAAAATGCAAGCAGCTGCTTTTTGCCACCACAGAAGGGAGTGAGAAGATGTATGGAACTGTGCAGACACCAAGGCCAGTGAAGGGGGGTGAGAAGATGCCTCAGGTGCCAGGGAGAAAGATGCCCCTGCAGCTCATGGAGAAACCCATGCTGGAGTGGGTGTCTCCCCACAGCCCATGGAAAAGGCCGAGACCCGACTGCAGCCCGTGGAGAAGACCCATGCTGGAGCAGGTGGAGACATGCAGAAGATGCTGTGACCTGTGTTGGAGCAAGCCCCTGCCAGCACTTGCAGCCTGTAGAGAATCACAGAATCACAAGGTTGGAAAAGACCTTTAAGATCATCAAGTCCAACCATTCTCATCCTAAACTAAACCATATCCCTAAGTTCCTCATCTACTCTTTTTTTAAACACATCCAGGGATTGTGACTCAACCACCTCCCTGGGCAGCCTGTTCCAGGCCCTGACAACTCTTTCAGGAAAAAATTTTTTCCTAACATCCAATCTATACCTGCCCTGGCACAGCTTCATGCCATTCCCCCTTGTCCTATCACCTGTCACCTGGCTGAAGAGACCATCACCTACCTCCCTATAACCTCCCTTCAGGTAATTGTAGGCGGTGATAAGGTCTCCCCTCAGCCTCCTCTTCTCTAGGCTAAACAGCCCCAGCTCCCTCAGCCGCTCCTCATAGGATTTGCCCTCCAGCCCCTTCACCAGCCTGGTTGCCCTTCTCTGGACTCGCTCCAGGACCTCGATGTCTTTCTTGTGCTGAGGAGCCCAGAACTGGACACAGTACTCGAGGTGCGGCCTCACCAATGCCGAGTACAGGGGCACAATCACCTCCCTAGACCTACTGGCCACACTGGTTTTGATACAAGCCAAGATGCCATTGGCCTTCTTGGCTGCCTGAGCACACTGCTGACTCATATTCAGCCTGCAGTCAACCAACACCCCCAGGTCCTTCTCTGCCTGACAGCTCTCCAGCCAGTCTCCCCCAAGCCTGTAGCGCTGCATGGGGTTATTATGTCCCATGTGCAGCACTCTACACTTGGCCTTGTTAAACTTCATCCCATTGGACTCAGCCCATTGGTCCAGTCTGTTCAGATCCCTCTGAAGAGCCTCCCTACCCTCAGGCAGATCAACACTTCCTCCTAGTTTGGTGTCATCTGCAAACTTAGTGAGGGAGCATTCAATCCCTTCGTCGAGATCATTGATAAAGATGTTGAACAAGACTGGACCCAGGACTGAGCCCTGGGGGACGCCACTCGTGACTGGCCTCCAGCTGGATTTTGTTCCATTTACCACCACCCTCTGGGCTCGGCCATCCAGCCAGTTTTTAACCCAGCTGAGGGTCCACCTGTCCAGGCCAGTGGCAGCCAGTTTCTCAGTCAGAATTCTGTGAGAAACTGTGTCAAAGGCTTTACCAAAGTCCAGGTAGATCACATCCACAGCCTTACCCTTGTCCATTAAGCGGGTCACCTTGTCATAGAATGTGGGTGAATGGTTAAGGGACCAGGGAGGACATGAACCAGTGTACGAGTAAGGTCTCTGTGGTGGTACTGAAGCCTTAACAATGGAAAAGTACTGGCAATAGAGACAGGCAAGGTGGGAACTAAGGAGCCCTAAGCAGGACGGGGTGCACGTGAAGCACGTAGGCACAAGCAGCTGGCTTGCACGTCATCAGCTAGCTGGTAGACAGGAGCTCTAGCAACAAGGCAGTTGACCAATAGGTGTAACCGTATAGGTTTAGAATAACGAATAAGATGTTGCCACGTATGTTTCTTTGGCTATATAAGCCTTGTGTTGTAAGCAATAAAGTGAAGTTGGATCACTCATATTGAGTTCGTTTTGCTTCCCCGCGTCGTGGGCACCCAAAACCCTGAAGAATCCGTGGCAATAGAAGGTGATCAGGTTAGTTTGACAGGATCTACCTTTTGTAAACCCATGTTGACTAGGCCTGATCCCCTGGCCATCGTGCACGTGCTGCATGATAGCTCCCAAGATGACCCTCTCCATGATCTTCCCTGGGACTGAGGTCAGACTGACAGGCCTGTAGTTCCCTGGATCCTCCTTCTGACCCTTCTTGTATATGGGTGTAACATCTGCCAGCCTCCAGTCGACTAGAACTTCCCCAGTCTGCCAGGATTGCTGATAGATGATGGAAAGGGGTTTGGCAAGAACATCTGACAGCTCCCTCAGTACCCTCGGGTGAATCCCATCTGGCCCCATTGACTTGTGGGTATCTAACTGGCCAAGTAGGTCGCTAATCATTTCCTCCTGAACCATGGGAACTTTGTTATTCTTCCCCTCCCTGTCAGACAGTTCCAGAGGATGAGTACTCAGGGAATATCCTTCATTACTGTTAAAGACTGAGGCAAAGAAGGAATTAAGGACCTCAGCCTTGTCCTCATCCCTTGTCACTAATGTGCCATCAGCATCCAATAAGGGCTGGAGATTCTCCTTGACACTCCTTTTACTATTAATATACCTATAGAAGGACTTTTTATTATCTTTTACAGAACTGGCCAGCCTGAGTTCCAGATCAGCTTTAGCCCTTCTGACTTTCTCCCTACATGATCTCACTAATTTCCTATAATCATCCCAAGACACCTGCCCCTTCTTCCAACGCTCATATTTTTCCTTCTTTTCCCGTATATCAGCCTGAATCTCTCTACTCAGCCAGGCTGGCTTCCTAGCTCACCGACCCCTCTTCTGTCCGACTGGGACAGCCTGTTCTTGTGCCGCCAAGATTACCTTCTTGGGGAGCAACCAACCCTCTTGGGCTCCTTTGCCCTCAAGGGCTGCCTCCCATGGAATCATATCGAGCAGCTTTCTGAACAGTCCAAAGTCAGCCCTACGGAAGTCTAAGGTGTTAGTTCTGCTGTCTCCCTTCCTTACTTCTTCCAGTACTAAGAATTCTATAAGCTCATGTCCTATCACTATCACCACATTCCATTAAGTAGACCACAGTTTGGTCCAAAGTTTGTGGTTCTTCACGTAAGAATTCAGGTTTTAGAAATTGCTGATAGATAGGAAATGGGACTTGCCATGTTTGTGATGGAGAAAATGACATAATCAGTTCAAGTCAGTATGTTCTCTAGTATCTGTGTGCAGTGAATTCCTCCTTATATCACTGAGGATTCCAGGACCAGTGTGTACTGTATTATTCACTAAAACACATAACCAAAGGCTGAATAAATGTATGGGGTTTTTTTCCCCCCTGCTTTTTTTCCCCCCACTGGCTCATTTTGTTGCAAGATGAAATAAGGAATATTAGAAAATACTGGATATCCAGTGTCAGCTTTCACTGTACCACAGAAAGGCAGTTCTGATAAATCAAGTATTCTCTTGCTAAAATAAAGATGTTCCGAGTAGGTACCTGTCGTGGTTTTGCCCCAGCCAAGGGCCGCACCCCACACAGTCGCTTGTACTTTTAAAAGGAAGGGGGAGGGAAAGTTGGGGGAAGGGGAAAAGGGAAGGAAGAAAGGAGGAAAATAAACCACAACCTAGAAACCAGAACCACGCAGGTTGGGATAAGGATAGTTTACTAAACAATAACAGAAAACTAGATATAACAATAACAGAAGTTTAAAGCACAAAATAGATGAAACTGGTGATACACAATGCAATTTCTCACCAAACCACACAACTCAGGCCGCACAGCTTAGAGCCCGTCCCGGACAACCCGACCGCCCCAGAAACTGCACGTCCTGGCGTTGTCTCCCCCTCTTCCCCCCAGTCCCCCTTTATACTGAGCATGATGTAACTGGCATGGAATATCCTCTTTGGCCAATTCGGGTCACCTGTCCTGGCTGCATCCCCTCCTTTCTCACTAGTAAGGAAGTATGCAGAGCTGAGAAAGGTACTTGATTGCCCGGCAACAAATCAGAAAACATCAGGGTGCTATCAGCACTATTCTCATGCTAACACCCAAACATGGCATTCCATCCACTGCTAAAAAAAAAGTTTAACTCCATCATAGCTGAAACCAGGACAGTACCCTTTTGTATAACAGTACATGTTCTCTAATTAAAAGCATTTCTGAAGTAAATTTCATAGGTTTGCAAGTTTTTTTTTTAACCTAGCACAACCTTTCTGTATCCACGCATATTGGAACTGTCACATGTGTACAGATTCTCTGTTATTTATTAATTAATTTGTTCATTAAGTTTAAAAGGAAAGAGAGTTACAAATAATCTAAATATTGGTAAACAGCCAAAATAATAGCGAATCAAAGTGAGCTGTGCAGGGTCTCCTTTTCTAAGGTGAATTAACATTTTAAAGCTCTCTGAAGTTATAAAATGGGATGGAAAGAAGCAGCTGGTTAATATAAAGCAGGTAAAATGTTATGAGATGGAATTCATTCCTCTGCCACAGCCCTCAGAAATTCCTACCTTTGCTGAGCAAGTACATGAGCCTTAATTAAATGACAGTTTAAATCCTATACACGTGGGTGTGCATGTGATGATATTGATAATTTCTATTCAAAGCAGTGACTCATCTATTCTGCTTCTTGAAATGAAACTGAGAACTGGACCAGTACTGTGTTTCTCAACTATTTATCTTCATTTCTGGCGTACCAGGGGGATCCATCCGCTGGACACTGAGTCCTTGTGGTCAGGATCTACCCCATAACTCAGAACAACAGATACAGTTTTTTTATTAATATATTTCCTGTAACATCTCTCCAAAAACCAGCTGTCAAGATAACCATCTCCAATCAAAACTTTAATAAAATCACAGTTTCTCTGAGAAAGATAGCAAACTTCTTTCTAAAACAAGACTCAGTGTGTCTAGTAGCATTTACTAGAGACATAAAATTCACATCTTGAACATATCGCTTATATAAAGCTGCCAGAAATTTTTGAATCCAATAAGGATCTCCCTCCCACTTAGAGGATCCTTAGTAGAAATCCAAATACTTATCTGAATCACTTAGGAAGATGCACAAAAAGTAGCAGCACTAATATATTTGGGTCTTTTCAACCCTCTTTGGCTGCTCAGCATACTGAGAACTGTAGGACAGTAAGCAATAGGGACCTCAAAGACCATCTAATTAAAACTACCCTGCGATGGGCAGGGACACCCTCCACTACCCCACCATTCTGCCCATGTTCCTATAAGGTGACGCTGGCCAGTGCTTGCCCATGACTCCCTGGGATCCTTAGGCCCAAATCCCATCACACACAGTGTTGCTGATCTCGGTGTCCTCGGGGTGGGAGTAGCAGGCTTCAAAAACCACATGCACAGGGCCTCCCCAGCTCCACCCCAGCCTTCATCGGTTGCCAGGACACAGGTAAAGGCCTTGTGACATCACAGAGCCTTGCATGATATCAGCTGGGGCTTGTCATGTTGCCAGCCCTTGGAAGGGCAGGCACAAGTGGCTACTCGCTTGTGGAGGTGTCTGCCTGAGCTCTGCTCAGGAGGACAGCCTGAGGTGTATCAAGACTGCTTTACTCAGAGGAGACCGTGATGAAGTTCATGCAGATTCTGACCCTCACTGTGCTTCTCAGCACACTACCTTCACTCCCCCCTGTCCGTCACAATTCTATCGAACCTGATGGGGAAAAAAGCAAGGTGTAAAATGTTCTAGAAAGCCAGAAGCAACCACCCGCTGTGGCTGAGACTGACACCAGCAAATGGAAAAGTATTATCAACCTTGTCAACCCCCAGAGATGGGTGATGGTCAGGACAGCTGTGGTTCCAGACAGCCAGACGCACCAGCCCCTTGCCGCACAGAGCATGGCCGCTGACCTGTTCAACTCTCTGGAGCAGCATGGTGACTACAACAAGACGATCTCGCTGATTCTCAGTGTCTGCAAACACCTGGACCTGGTCCATTTCATTTATCTCAGACTTTGCTTCTTGAGATATGTGAAGAGACGCCTGGGACAGGTGAGCAATGGAGATTGGTCACTCAGCAAGTGACCGGGTTGTGGGGAATGGGGAAGCACAACAGCCTTGATCAAGAAGGCCTCAAATTGCACCAGAGGAGTTTTTGGATCGGACATTAGGAAAAATTTCTTCACCGAGAGGGTTATCAATCATTGGAACAGGGTACCCTGGGAAACAGTTGGTTGAGTCACCACCATCGTAGGAGGTGTTTAACACACGCGTAGCTGTGGTACACAGGGACATGGTAACATGTTTGGACTTGACAGTGCTAGGTTAGCAGTAGGACTCTATGATCTTAAAGGACTTTTCCCAAGAAAATGATTCCAATTTCTATGGCACATCTCAGACCCCCAAGGCCCCACCTGCTTCATTGTGCCCTTGTCATTTCCAGGGAAGGGAATGACAGCCTCATCTTTGTGGAACTGGAGGAAGAGATGGTGTCAGTTTACCGCCCCTGCCAAGACCTTGGAAAAGCTGTGGAGTTGGAGGAGCAACTGGTATCAGCCTTCCACCCCTGCAGTCTAAGAAGAGATGCAGAAATCCCTGAGGGGACTGGGGTGGGAATCTTTTGTGTGTGTGTGTATATATATATATATATATATATATATATATAGACCTGCAGAATGTAATAAAGTTGTCTCCTCATCCATCCTGCCCTGATGTCAGTGCCTTAATATACCACAGCCCTAAAATTCATCTCTTTTGAAGTCTAAATGACAGATTTGAGCTGTGTACCTCAGGAGTTCCTTGGTGTCATCCTCAGGACTGGTGTTCAGTACATACTCCTTTTTCTTACAGGCAGCTGGCAGCAGTAGTGAGTCACCCCATCTCACCACCCCACTGACATTTGGATCTTCAAATTGAGGAAGGCGGAAAGGCAGGGAAAAGAAAAACAGAGAAACCAAAACCTTGCTGGCTGGGGTTAAGGATACTCTTTTGAGATAGCAGGAAGATAGACACAATAATAATAATAATAATAATAATAATAACAACAACAACAACAACAACGACAACAGGACTTTATAGCAAGATTTTTGCATCTCAGCTGCTGAGATGGCTTTTGCAAGCAGTAGCTACAGCAGCTACTGCCAATTCAAGGCCAAACTTGCTGCTGACCAGGGTTGAGCCAATCAGAGATAGTCACGGTGCCTCTGTGAATCACATATAGGAGAAAAAAAACCTGCAGGCAGACGCATTTTTCCACCTGAGAAGGGAGTGAGAAGATGTAACAAGCTGCGTGGACACCAAGGTCAGGCCCGAAGGAGATGGCGGGGGGAAGAACAAGGCTCTCTGGGTTCCGGAAAGAGAGATTCCCCTGCAGCTCGTGGTGAAGACCCTGGTGGGTGTCCCCTCACAGCCCATAGATAAGGATGGGGAGCAGAGATATCTACGTCCTGTGAAGAGATTTATCCATGCCTCAACAGGTTTGCCGAGGGACTTGTGACTTTGCAGGGGACCAGGCCGGGGGAGTCTGGGCCTGAAAGTCAGCACCTATGGAAGGCAGTCCTGCTGAGAGGCCTGTGGTGAGGAGATTACTCCCCGATAGAGAGGGCTCAAGCTGCAGAAGTTCGTGGATATGACCCTGTCACAGTTTTGAGTAGTTGGGTGCTGGGAGAGAACAGGGGGTGAAGAAAATGGCTGCTGTGAGAAGCTGCTGGAATTCTCAGCACCCCCAAAGTGTAAACAATTCAAGGCCAGAGTCACAGTTGACCAGGGCCAAGCCAATCAGCGATGGTCACAGCGCCTCTTTGAATCACATATAGGAGAAAAAAAAACCGGAAGCAGCTGCATTTTGCCACCAGAGAAGGGAGTGAGAAGATGTAACGAGCTGTGCAGACACCAAGGCTGGGGAGGGTGGGGGAGGAGGTACCCCAGGTGCAGGAGAGAAAAATGCCCCTGCAGTCCGTGGAGAAACCCATGGCAGAGCGGGTGTCCCCCCGCAGCCCATGGAAAAGGCCAAGACCCCACCTGTAGCCCGTGGAGAGGCTCCATGCTGGATGGAACAGGTGGAGACATAGAGAAGACGCTGTGACCCACGTTGGAGCAAGCCTCTGCCAGCACTTGCAGCCTACAGAGATGACCGAGAGAGAGATTTGTGCCGGAACAGGTTTGCTGGGGGGAGGCTTGTGATCCCACGGAGGACTGGGACTGAGAGACATTGCGATTTACTACTGCCCACCATAGCAGTGATCCATGGCGGGGCAGCTGAATGAAGAGATAACGCCCTGGGGGAAGAGACCCACATTGGAGAAGTTCGTGGAGGACTGTCTCCCGTGGGTGGGACCCCACGGTGCAGCAGAGCGAGGGTGTGGAATGAATGCTCCCTCCCTGGCTGAGAAGGAAACCAGCTTGCAAGGAATTGACCCAAGCCCCCATCTCCCAGTCCCTGCCCCCCG
The DNA here is from genome assembly GCA_020800305.1 of Porphyrio hochstetteri. Classification (NCBI taxonomy): domain Eukaryota; kingdom Metazoa; phylum Chordata; class Aves; order Gruiformes; family Rallidae; genus Porphyrio; species Porphyrio hochstetteri. The sequence goes on from CM036907.1 coordinate 112,547,478, forward strand.
CCCCATGCTACGATGTGGGGCCAGGGGCGCGAAGAAGGGAGTGAAATCATGACTAGAGTGAAGTCTGCTAAGAAGGGAGTGGGGGGGAAGGTAGAGGTGTTTTAAGGTCTGGAGAACAGCTCATGAAGAAGTAACTGAGAACCCCATTTTTCCCAGTCCCTGCCCCCCTGTGCCACAGTCGGGGGGAAGAAGGGAGCAAAATCATGACTAAAGGGAAGTCTGCTTAGAATGGAGGGGTGGGGGGAAGGTGCTACCAAGAACCCCATTTTCCCCAGTCCCTGCCTCCCTGTGCCACAAAGAGAGGGAAGAAGAGAGCAAAATTCTGACTAAAGTCTGCTAAGAAGGGAGTGGTGGGTGGAACATGTTTTAAGAGCTGGTTGCGTTTGTTTTAAGATTTGGTTGTGCTCCCGACTCTGGTTTCACTGTTCTTTGTAGTGTAGTGTAATAAATTAGATAGTTTTCTTTCCTTCACTCTGTGTTGAGTCTGTTTTGCCCATGTCATTGATGACAGAATGATATCTCCCTGTCCTTATCTTGACTCCTGAGCCTCTCAATATATATTTTCTCCCCTGTCCAACTAAAACGGGGAGTGATAGTCTGACTTTGGTGGGTGTCTGGCCTCCAGCCAGGGCTAAATCACCACAGACCCTTGCGTGGGTGGGACCCCACGGTGCCGCAGGGAAAGTGTGTGTGTATGTGGAATCCCCTCTCAGCTAAGAGAGAAGACAAATTGGGGGAAACGGACTGAAAAGCCCCATTCCCTGCCCCTCCCCACACCGCGATGGGGGGGATGGAGGGAGCGAATTTATTATTAAAGTGTGTGAAGAGGCGAGGGGTGGGGGGGAAGTAGAAGTGTTAAGATCTGGAGGAGAAAAGCAGCTTGTGAGGAACCGCCGGAACCCCACTCCCCATTCCCTGCCCCTACCCGTGCCATGTTGGGGGGAGGGAAGAAGGGAGTAAAACTTTGATGAAGTTTAAGTCTGCTAAGAAGGGAGGGGTGGGGGGAAGATGCTTTAAGACCTGGCCGCGCTACTCATTACCCGACTCTGGTTCACTGGGTGTGTAGTTGTAGTAGTAATAAATCACTTTTCTTTCTTTTATTCTCTGATGACTCTCTTTTGCCCATTTCACTAATTGGAAAGTGATCCCTGGGTCCTTATCTCAAGTCCTAAGCCTCCCTATATATATATTTTCTCCCTTTTTCAGCTGAAAAGGGGAGAGAGTGAGTGGCTTGGTGGGCATTTGGTCTCTGGCCAGGACCAAACCACCACAGAAATACATGAGACGGGTGGTACATGATGCAGCTTCTCACCGAACCACACAACTCAAGCCGTACAGCTCAGAGCTGTCCCAAAACCGGACCGTCCCCAAAGCCATGCATCCTGGAGCTGAGTGATCCTCCCCCCATCAGCCCCCTTTATGCTGAGTACAACGTAACTGGCATGGAATACCCTCTTTGGCCAGTTTGGGTCACCTGTCCTGGCTGTATCCCCTCCCTTCTCCTTAGCGGGGAAATAATGAACAACTGAAATGTCCTTGACTGCTTGGCAACAACTAAAAACATCAGGCTGTAATCCTCACTGCTCTCATCCTAACTCCCAAACACTCGGGATTGAATGTTCCCTCAGTAAGTTTGCAGATGACAATAAGCTGTGAGGGTGTGTTGATCTGCTTGAGTGTAGGGAGACTCTTCAAAGAGACCCAAACAGACTGGACCAGTGGTCTGAGACCAATGGGATGAGGTTTAACACCACCAAGGGTAAAGTCCAGCACATGGGACATAACGACCTGATATCAGCGGCAGGCTGACAACATCTGCTCCTCCAGTTCTCACAAAGGTGCCCTTTCGCCAGCAGCCTGTCCACATAGAAGATGAGACCATTGACCACATTGCCTCTAAAGACCACGCCTGGTGCGGCCTGTACCGCTCTGCGACCTGTCTCAGGGACTAGCCCAGCCATGTACGCAGGGATCACTGTGATAGCCTGGTGCCTGTGTCCATGCCAGGCCGTACTTTCTATGCTGAGACTGACACCAGCAAATGGAAAAGCGTTATCAACCTTGTCAATCCCCAGAGATGGGTGATGGTCAGGACAGCCGTGGTGCCAGAGAGCCAGAAGCAACCACCCACTGTGGCTGAGACTGACACCAGTAAATGGAAAAGCATTATCAACCTTGTCAACCCCCAGAGATGGGTGATGGTCAGGACAGCTGTGGTTCCAGACAGCCAGACGCACCAGCCCCTTGCCGCACAGAGCATGGCCGCTGACCTGTTCAACTCTCTGGAGCAGCATGGTGACTACAACAAGACTATCTCGCTGATTCTCAGTGTCTGCAAACACCTGGACCTGGTCCATTCCATTTATCTCGGACTTCGCTTCTTGAGATATGTGAAGAGACGCCTGGGACAGGTGAGCAATGGAGATCGGTCACTCAGCAAGTGACCGGGTTGTGGGGAATGGGGAAGCACAACAGCCTTGACCAAGAAGGCCTCAAATTGCACCAAAGGAGTTTTTGGATCGGACATTAGGAAAAATTTCTTCACCGAGAGGGTTATCAATCATTGGAACAGGGTACCCTGGGAAACAGTTGGTTGAATCACCAACCATCCTAGGAGGTGTTTAACAGATACGTAGCTGTGGTGCACAGGGACATGGTAACATGTTTAGACTTGGCAGTTTGATATATCTCCATCTGATTCGTGTCAATATGGAATAATGTTGGGGCGGCATAATGAAATATGACAATCCTGTAGCCTTGTATGGCTGGGGCAGGTTTATGTAAATAGTTTTTGTGTTTACAGGGGAGGACTGAAGAGGGGCGCAGGCAGGGCGCCGGGGCAAACGGTCCGGCGCATGCGCAGTCCCTGTTGCCTAGCTGCACAGAGTCAGAGCGTTAAAGAACACTGACCAATCACAAAAAGAAGTTTCTACTCTTATACAGGATATAAACATGAAACTGGAGCTCTGCAGCAAGTGTCTTGGTGGAGCGGAGACTCCTGGCACAGCCGGCACTGTCTGTGCACCCCAGCGCCATTTGCTTGCCTTTATTCGTTTAATAAATTATTAATTTTGGTTATAATCCTGTTTGGGACCGAGTCATTTATCACAGCAGTGCTAGGTTAGCAGTTGGACTCAATGATCTTAAAGGTCTTTTTGAAACAAAATGATTCTAAAATGATTCTGTGGCACATCTCAGACCCCCAAGCCCCCACCTGCTTCATTGTGCCCTTGTCATTTCCAGGGAAGGGGATGATGGCCTCACCTTTGTGGAACTGGAGGAAGAGATGATGTCAGCTTATGGCCCCTGCCAAGTCCTTCATCGGTGTCCAGGATGCAGGTAAAGGCCTTGTGACATCACAGAGCCTTGCATCGTATCAGTTGTGGTGATTTAGGCCTGGCTGGAGGCCAGACACCCACCAAAGTTGGTCTATCACTCACATTTTTAGTTGGACAGGGGAGAAAATACATATTGAGAGGATTAGGAGTCCAGATAAGTACAGGGAGAGATCATCCTGTAATCAACATCATGGGCAAAACACACTCAACACAGAGTGAAGGAAAGAAAACTCTCTAATTTATTACACTACACTGCATACCCAGTGAGACCAGAGTCAGATAATGAGAAGTGTGACCAGATCTTAAAGCACCTTCCCCCACCCCTCCCTTCTTAGCAGACTTCCCTTTAGTCATGATTTTGCTCCCTTCTTCCCCTCCCATTGTGGCACGGGTTGGGCAGGGACTGGGGAAATGGGGTTCTTGGTCATTTCTTCATGAGCTGTTTTCCTTTTCCAGATCTTAAAACACCTCCACCCGCCCTGCCCCCCTCTCCTTTCTTAACAGACTTCACAGACTTCACTTTAGTCACGATTTCAGTCCCTTCTTCCCCCAACTGTGGCTCAGGGAGGGGCAGGGACTGGGAAAATGGGGGTTTCAGTCGGTTACTTGCAAGTTGGTTTCCTTCTTCGCTGGGGGGCATTCATTCCACACCCTCCCCCTGCTGCACCATGGGTTCCCACCCACAGGAGAGAGTGCTTCGCAAACTTCTCCAACGTGTGTTCTTTCCCACAGGGGTTTAGCTGTAGCGTGTTGAAAGGCATGGACTCTGATTGTGTCTTGGAAAATGAATACTTATTTGTCCTGTATAATCAGCCAATGCACACTGAAAAACAAAACACTGGTGATTAAAAAACATCAATTGTTTTGTATCAAGGGGTAAATAAATTTTATCTGGCTCTGTACCATCTAAAGCCAACAAATGCTCCCTCCCCTTCTGAATGACCATGGCTATCATTTCAATAGCCATGGTAACCGTCTTCCCAAAATTATGGTGTAGGAAAATCCATTCTAAAACAATTAATGAATTTGTATCTGGTGGAACCTATTGTGCTAACACACCATAGGGTTGAAAGGTAGAGTAAAATATAACAAACGCTCCCACCCCTTCTGAATGACCATGGCTATCATTTCAATAGCCATGGTAACCGTCTTCCCAAAATTATGGTGTAGGAAAATCCATTCTAAAACAATTAATGAATTTGTATCTGGTGGAACCTATTGTGCTAACAGACCATAGGGTTGAAAGGTAGAGTAAAATATAAGGTGGCTACTAGGATAATGAAATTTTTCCCTATTGGCGGCCTGGGTGGTTAATTTTTCCACTACTTTAAGAGCAGCTTTTGCAGGAGAAATTATTTTTCTGGGGGATAATAAGTCCGTATCTCCTCCTAGAAGTTTAAAAAGAGGGTCCAATTCCTCCGTGGAAATTCCTAGAAGAGGGCAGACCCAATTTATTGTCCCAAACGGTTTCTGAAGATCGTTCAGAGTTTCAGTGTCTGTTTGCAAAGTTATTCGTTGTGGTCGAACAAGCTGATCAGAAATTTTCCAGCCCAAGTTCTGCCAAGGTGGTGTTTCTTGTATTTTATCTTCTGCAATTTTGAGTCCTGCGTTTTGAGCTGCTTGCACAATTCCTTGGTTAATATCTTGCGCCTGCTGTTTTGTCTGTGCAGTAATTCAAATATCATCCATATAGTGATATATAAAAATACCTTCAAAATCCTTTCTTACCAGACTCAAAACAATCACGACAAATTGCTGACATAGTGTTGGACTATTTTTCATGCCTTGTCCAGTGGTATCTTTTATACGGTTCTGCGGCATTAACAAGACGGCACCAAAAATGCAAGTCGTGGTGCATCCTGAGGTGAAAGTGGTATGGTGAAAAAGCAGTCCTTTAAGTCAAGCACTGTAAGAAACCATGTTTGTGGTATCATTGTCGGGGAGGGGAGAGTCCGGGCTGCACAGCTCCCATATCTTCGATGACTTCATTTACTTTACTCAAATCATGTAATAGCCTCCAGGAATTGTTCTTCTTTTGGATTACAAAAACCAGTGTGTTCCATGGGCTTGTGGTAGGGACAATACGGCCAGGTTCCAGCTGTTCATCTACCAATTTGTGCGGCGGCAGCAGCTTTTACTTAACCGCATGCCCCACTGACTTAAGACAGTCCCTTCACCAAAGGGTAACAGATCCAGGCAACAAAAAAGGTCTTACAGTAGCTGTTTTGCCTTCTGGCCCATCAATGTTAATAAGTATTTGACTTTGTTAGGGCATGGTCTGTCCACCAGTTCCCGATAGGGAGGCACGAGCGTCCATTAAAGGCTTCACTTCCTTTCTTACAGGTGCCTATTTATCGTGAAAGTCTGTGGGATACATGTCAGGCTCCTTTCCAAGGTCTATCCACCCCCGATCAAATAGAATTTGATCATCAGAATTATCAGGAGGTTTTACAGTACAGTCCGTGGAAGAGGGTGTCGGTAGTGGGGTGGCTGACAGCAGTGTGGACTTCTGTTGCCCCTCACCCGCCTGAGAATCAACATGCGCCTTTAAGGTCTCGAAAATGATCCGCAAAGACGATAATAAAGAAGCCGCGATTTCGTCACTTTTAGTGGCACGGTCCCAATGTCCGACCCCAACATCATCCAAAATTTCTGGATCATAAATATTATGACTGTTTATGGAAGGCTCATTTTTAAAACCCCTAAGGAGAATTTCTTTTAAGTCCTCATTATCCATCATCTTCCCATGTTCCTTCAAAATCTTGTTAAAAACTTCTAAAACGTTATTTTCTCTTTGATTATACTTATTCCCATAGTTCTCAGCTGTTTACCTTTGCGAAAGGTAATTGAGCGCGCAGGTAATGCTTTGTTTCAGCGTTCTTCCCTGAGTTCAGCTGAGGTACGCCACCGGATCCACAGCTAGTCGTTTCAATGCCCCACGTTGGGCGCCGTTTTGGCGTATTGAAATGCACGGACTCCGACTGTGGTGGATCGAAGGCAGGTTTCAGGACTTTTCATGAATACTAGAACAACAACATTCCTATACAAAAGGTTGTCCCGGGGGCATCTTTCTGTCTGCACCTTCCTTAACATGACAAAGCACACCGTGCCACCTCCCTGCTAAATAATGCACAAATTTACGTCTCTACAGGACCCTCTTTCCTGCTTTTTCTCTTGCTTTTGCAGCTTGTCTCCAACAAGCATTACTGTCTCTTTTCCAGGGTCGCTTTTCCGTTTCCCACATTTAGCTCTTCACCAGCTGCCCCACCATGGATCACTCTATCCTAGAGTTAATATCAGGACAAAGCAGTCCATTTCAATACTGTCACCAATGTTTGCTGATTCTTCTCCTGGGAAACTCACAAATATGGTCATTGTAAAATTTGTTTGATTAATCTCGAAAGGGTCTCCTTGAGAACCTTTACGCTCGCATAAGCTTAAACAAATGTGATTGTACTTGCGAATCTTTAGATCTTAGTATCTCCATGCTTGCGTTAACTTAGATAAATGTGAAACCTACCCTAAGAGATTTTTTCGTAAGAAACTTTATGCTTGTATTGGTATGATCAAACAAACCCGAAAGAAACACCTGGAGCATAACACCTGACCACAATGGCAGGAGGGAGGCCCTCTGAAACTAACCACAAGACGCATCAGCGGACTGAAACAAACCCTAGTTAATGATTGGATCAGAAGATGATGAAATGAACATACATGGAATTGTGTCTGTCGACCATGAAGATGGCTAGATAACTTGAAAAATATATTACTTTGTTTGTCACTGAGTGTAAATATCTGTAGCCCACCTCTCCTCGGCGTGGTGTGGTGAGACTTAGGTCCCTGCCCGCCCGGCACCGCTGTTTCTTTCTCTCTGAATAAACTGCTGCTTATTACACTCCCGGGGTGAGTGTCCTTTTTGCCGATAACAAATACTATTACTTAGTCGTTCAGGATCCTGACCCCCTTATTGGGGGGGTGAAGGGGGGGGTTGGAAGTCACTCTGCATGACAACCTGCAGGAAGAAGCCTAATGAAACAAAAATAACAAGGCTATGTAATAAGAAGTCTGGATATTTAGAAACTCTGTGATCAGATCAATAGCTTGGGCTATGTGATTCACTGTCACATAGAATTATTCTAGAAACATGTTTCATCCTCTTGTCATGTACTGATCTGAGGGTATAGAATCACGATTATATATGTAAGTGTAGTTATGGAAGGACAGCTCTTGCAAGTCAGCTAGGTAATCATGTGGAACGGCTTGTGAAGGAGTAGGGGAGTTTTTTTTCTTTCCACAGCAAAGGGATTACTCATGAAAGCCTTGTACTATCTCGAGGAGAAAATAAAGAGCAAGAACTCTAGGATGGAATGATATCCATCCTAAATACGTCAGCTGTCTCTTTGTTGAAGAAAACAGGAGGCTGACAAAGGACATGATTAGAGGAAAACAGATAGTTAACAAGGCCATGAATTAGCTCAGAATGATAAGAACACTGCAAGCTTGCAAGACCAGCACATTCCAGGCAAAAGGTGATAAGTACATCGTGAGGAGGCCTCGGGGCCTTCCTCCCAAGGACCACCGAAGACCCATTGCCCACAATTTTTGGAAGAAACTGCGCAATCACAAAGGACTGATAAGCTGATTAGCATAAGAAGCGAGAGTAGGCGGGTTTAGGTAATCAACATGTATATGCGTCAATTGAATATTCATTGTTTCATGTAAAAATATGAGACGGTTTTGCTACTTGGGGTATGCACGTTTGTGGTAGAGCGATCCCCCGTGCATCTGCGCGCATTAAACATACCTACTTTATAACTTTCGAGTTATAGAGTCTATTTCCGTACGTCATTTTGGCGAGCCAGGCAGGAGGATTTCTGCTCGGCTGCGGGACCAGCTGCGGAGTGGACGCTCCTAGGCGCGCCCAGAGAGATTTCCTCGAAGGAGCCTCCTCTTCCCAGCTGTTCACCCGGGAGCAGAAGAGAAACCCCTGGATCTACGGATAAAACGGTATGTTTGGAAACAGGGCTGCTGAGAAGACGCGCGGAGATGTGCGGCGCACAGCGTAGTCCCTAGGAGGAAAGGTACCTTAGGAGGGGGTTTGTTGACCAAGGGGTGGCCGCTAGCGATCTTGAGGATAGATCAAGCAAACCCAAGAATCGGGGAGTAGATCGGGTGACTCAGAGGCCCGTACGGATAGAAGTTCTGGCGTACGGGGGAAGTCACTGATCACGAGGCCCGACTGGAATTAGGAATCATATGTCGACTCGGTTTATCCTTCCAGCTGTAGGGGGATAACGGCTGGATTAATAATTGCAGTACTGTGTTGTTGGAAGTGCCCGGGCTTGCTTTAGGGTTGTAAGTGTGCTTGTTGTTGAGTTTGTCATTGTGTTTGTCATTGTAACTGTAACTGCGAACTGTTCTTGTAATTGCTCATTGTTTGAGTGAAATAAGCTAACTCTGGTGTGAGTGGTGAGTGACTGAGCTGCAGCATATCTGTGAGGAAAAAAAAAACCAAAAAAAAACCTTTTCATAACCAGTGTTATGCTTTGCATATGCAAGAAATCTTTGTGCCCGGTACTCCAAAGTAAGTGAAGAGCTCTATCCGTGTTTCCGACCTTGGGCGACTAAGGCAGCTGGAGAAAAGTGAAGCAATTGAAATTGCAAGATGGGAGCGGGGGGAAGTAAGCCTTGTGAGAAATCACCTTTGGGTTGCATATTGAAACATTGGAAGGATATTGTGGGACAGGGTGGTACCGAAGACAAAAGAGGCTGGTTAAATATTGTAATCAGTGGTGGCCGCTATATAAACTAGAGGATGGAGCAAAGTGGCCTCAGGAGGGAGGAACGTTAGATTATAACACTCTCCTGCAACTAATGTTGTTTCTTAGAAGGGAAGGTAAATGGGATGAGGTATCATATGCCGATATGTTTTTTTGTCCTTCGGGACAAACCTGAATGGCAAAGAGACTGTGGACTAGTACCCCCTCGGGATCCTATGGTACTAGCCTTAGAAAGAGAAAATAGGAAAGACCGTGCAGGAAAGTTGAGAAGGTGTTGTTCAGCATGTAGTATTGGACAGAGATGCACTAAACTAAGTGAGGAACAAGAGCCCGAGGTAGATGATTTGTTCCACCCACCTTATAGGATGGGGAGACAGGGTGCAGCCGGGGCTCGGGCTTCCAGTCCATCCCTGGATGAACAGGAAACCCCACAAACCACTTCCAGAAAAGATCAGCCTCCACCCCTACATGAGAAAATGCAAAAGCCAGTCCAGCTCCTAAGTAGCCCAGTGTCTTCACACACTAGAAAGAAGACAATCTTACAGGCACCCCTTCGAGAGGCCGTAAATTAGGACGGAGGGGTAATGAAAATAAAAGTCCCATTCACGGGTGCAGACCTGAAAGAATGGAAGGAGGTTGCACGGGAATACCGTAATGATCCGATAAACACGGCACAAAATTTTAGATTTATAATAAGGCAACACAATCCCGACTGGAATGACCTACAATTGTTATTGGATTGTTTAACTGAAACTGAGAAGCAATTAATTATAAAAACAGCGGGAGAATTAGCAAAGGAACATTATGACATAAAAGGAGATAACTTTAGAGAATGGTTTCCCTTGTCAGACCTGGCATGGATCCGAACCGCTCCGCCAATATGGAAAAATTACAGGCATACCAGGAGTGGATATTTAAGGGGATGGAAAAAGCAATTCCCAGGACAATAAATTGGGCAATCCTATACGCAGTCAGACAGGGCCCCTCTGAAACACCCTCTGAATTCTTAGACAGAATAAGGGATGCGATGCATCAGCATACACCTTCAGACCCGAATTCGGAGGTAGGGGCACAGCAACTAATATCCCTCTTCCTGGGACAATCCCAGGGGGATATTAGGTGCAAATTGCAGAAATTAAGACCTCCTGAAAACAGAGACCTAGAAAAGCTATTAGAAGAGGCTTGGAGAATATTTAGTAATCGAGAAGAAAGCTACAGGCGTGATCAGAGGAAAATACTGGCTGTAGTAAGAGAAAATGAGAATCGGGCATATAAAGTTAAACCAGGGCAGGGGCTAACACCCCTAGCGAGAAATCAATGTGCAGTATGCAAAAGGACCGGGTATCGGAATCATGAGTGCCCTGAGCACCAAAGGAATGCGAAGTGGCGCAATAATCAAAGAAAGACAATAGCTCACGTAGAGGAAGAAAGCTGACTAACCAACCCGTTAGTAAAAATAAAGTTAGGAGAGGGGCAAAAGGAAATTGAGTTTTTAGTAGATACAGGAGCGACCTATTCAGTTTTAAATCAAGCTTTGATGCCTCTGGAAAAAGATTATATTACAGTGAAAGGTGCGACGGGCCAGGCTGAAAAGGCTTACTTTTGCAAACCCTTAAAGTATACATTGGGTAAGCAAATGGGGATCCATAAATTTTTATATATGCCAAACTCTACAAAGGCCCTCCTGGGGAAGGACTTATTAGAACAATTGGAAGCAACAATCAAATTTAGACAAGGGGAAATTACTCTGGAGGTAAATGATCATCAATATACTCAAATTATGAGTTTATCCTTGGTTACTACCCCTGCAATAGGAGAAATTGATACCAGAATCACAGACCAGGTATATCCTGGAGTTTGGGCAACTGATGTACCAGGACGAGCAAAACGCGCACCACCAATAATAGTAAAATTAAAAGAGGGACAGAATGTGGTGAGGATCAAATAATATCCATTGAAAAGGGAAGACAGGGAAGGAATTCGTCCAATCATAGAACGGTTTGTAGAACTAGGACTACTAAAAGAATGTGAATCAGAATTCAACACACCTATCCTCCCAGTTAAGAAACCTGATGAGTCCTATAGGATAGTTCAGGACTTAAGAGCCATCAACAAGGTAACAGAAGATCTATATCCAGTGGTAGCTAACCCCTACACCCTACTAACCGCATTAACCCCTGATTTAGCTTGGTTTACGGTCCTGGATTCAAAGGATGCTTTCTTTTGCCTCCCTCTCCATGAAGCCAGCCAGAAAATTTTTGCTTTCGAATGGGAAAATCCCAAAAGTGGTCGAAAGACCCAGCTCACATGGACAGTGTTGCCACAGGGGTTTAAAAATAGCCCCACAATTTTTGGGAATCAGCTAGCAAAAGACTTGGAGTCATGGGAACCGCCATCAGAAGAAAGGAAGGTGTTGCAGTATGTAGACGACCTTCTCATTGCAACCAAAACTGAGGAATCCTGCATCATTTGGTCTGTGAGTCTGTTAAATTTCCTGGGACTACAGGGGTATCGGGTTTCTAAGAAAAAGGCACAGGTAGTGCTACAACAGGTTACGTACCTGGGGTACAAGATCAGCGCTGGACAACGGGTTCTAGGACAAGCCCGGAAAGAGGCCATATGCCAAACCCCCCGACCACGAACTATAAAAGAATTACAAATGTTCCTAGGCATGACAGGGTGGTGCCGACTTTGGATATGTGATTATGGTCTGCTTGTGAAGCCTCTTTATTCCCTGATGACAGCTAACCAGAAGAACCTCCAGTGGGATGCGGAGTCGGACTGAGCTTTCCATCAGCTAAAGAAAGCTCTAATGTCAGCACCAGCATTGGGGCTTCCCGATGTAAGTAAACCATTTTTCCTATTCTCCCAGGAAAAACAGGGAATGGCATTAGGAATATTGGCACAAGATTTGGGACCATACAGGCAGGCAGTAGCGTACTTTTCTAAACAGCTGGATACCGCTGCAAAGGGGTGGCCTGGCTGTCTGAGAGCAGTGGCAGCTGTCATTTTAAACATCCAAGAAGCCTGGAAATTCACCCTGGGCCAGAAAATGACTGTCCTGGTTTTCCATACTGTATCCGTGGTCCTTGAAGCAAAAGGAGGGCATTGGCTTTCCCCACAGAGATTCCTGAGATATCAAGCCATAATGGTTGAACAGGATGATGTTAAAACTGTGACTACAAACATCATAAATCCGGCTTCATTCCTCAATGGGAACATCAGGGAGCCGGTGAGTCACGACTGCTTGGAAACAATTGAAGCCACGCATTCTAGTCGTACAAACCTTAAAGACGTTCCAATCGACGGAGTCGAACACTGGTTCACCGATGGAAGCAGATATATGCTGAACGGAAGGAGACACTCCGGATATGCTGTTACCACTTCTGAAAAGGTAATAGAGTCAGGGCCACTATCAGCTGATGTCTCAGCCCAGAAGGCTGAGATCATAGCCCTCACCAGGGCCCTGGATATAGCCCAGGGAAGGATTGTAAACTTTTGGACTGACTCTTAAGTACGCCTTTGGGGTGATACATGCTCATGGAGCAATATGGAAAGACAGAAGATTGTTACATTCTCAAGGAAAAACCATCAAACATGCAGAAGAAATTTTGAGACTCCTGAATGCAGTACAGCTTCCTGAAAAGGTGGCGATTATGCACATTAAGGCACACCAGAAGGTGAGCACAGAATTGGAAAGGGGAAATGAGCTGGCAGACAGGGAAGCAAAACAAGCAGCCAGAGAAGCAATCAAGGTAGAGGGTGCGCTAATACCTGATGGAGAAATAACTTTAGGAGATAAACCGGAATACACAAAAGAGGACCGCAAACTCATTAATGACTTAGAGGGATCATATAATGAGGAAGGGTGGGCTATAACCTCGCAAGGGAGAATAGTGATCCCTTCCTATATGATATGGTCAGTAGTCCGTGAAGAACATAGGAAAATGCACTGGGGGGCAGAAGCCCTATATAAAGATCTTACTAAAAACATAATAGCGCGGAACTTATATACTACCGTAAGACAGGTAACCCAACAATGTGATCTTTGCCTCCAGACTAACCCTAAAGTAATGAAAGGGCTGAAATTTGGAAAGATTGGGAAAGGAAACGGTCCAGGACAACACTGGCAGATTGACTTTTCGGATCTCCCTAGAAAAGGGGGTTACCGATATTTGTCAGTACTAACGGATACCTTTTCAGGCTGGCCAGAAGCTTTCCCATGCAGAACTGCTAAAGCCCCGGAAGTAACCAAGGTATTGCTCCAAGAAATAATACCCAGATTCAGACTCCCAGTGGTAATGTCCTTGGACAGAGGACCACATTTTGTGTCTAGAATTGTACAACACATTAGCCACCATCTAGGAATAGATTGGCAATTACACACCCCATACAGACCACAATCAAGTGGTCAGGTGGAGAAAATGAATCATCTAATCAAACAACAGATTGTCAAGTTAGGGCAGGAAACTAATCTAACTTGGCCTCAGTCTTTACCATTGGCTCTTATACGAATACGAACTAGACCAAGAGTAAGAGAAGGGCTTAGCCCATTCAAAATTTTATATGGGCGGCCTTATGGGGTGCAAAAAGGAACATCTTCACAAATTGGTGAAGAAATAATGACCTCCTATATGGTGGCACTAAACAAGCAATTAAAAAGAATTGAAAAGCATGTAATGGGAACACGTAGTAGGGGTCTGGACGGGCCTGTTCATGATATACAACCAGAAGATGTTGTACCTATGGCTTTGGAAAATGTCTAAAAGGATAACTATTATGTACGATGCCTTATATCATTCAGGAAAGCTGTAAGAGAATTTACTTAGTGTAATAGAAAGGGGGGAATTGATCTGAGGGTATAGAATCACGATTATATATGTAAGTGTAGTTATGGAAGGGCAGCTCTTGCAAGTCAGCTAGGTAATCATGTGGAACGGCTTGTGAAGGAGTAGGGGAGGTTTTTTTCTTTCGAGTTTTTAACTTTCGAGTTATAGAGTCTATTGCCGTCGTCAGTACTACCTTTTTTTTTTTCCTTTCTTCCCCCAGAAACACTCAATGTATGAAGAGTTTTAATGTAAGTCTTCAAAGCCTTGAAAAACTCTAAGTAGAACACCAGCTAAAAAGTTTTCTAAGTAATTTTATCCCCAAATAGCTTGGTTTGGCCCAAGTTCTTGGCCATCTATTTTCATTCTGAAAGCAGCTCATCTTCAATGCTGGTGGCAAAATTGTTACAAAGAGGGATTTGCTTAGTGCGTCTAATGTTGAGAGCACCTAATGTTCTGAAAAATGAATTTGGAAACCTTCCCAGATTCCACATCTGCCCCTAAAACATGCAAATAATGGACTGAATAGGAGAAGGAAGGATTAAGTGAACACTTGCTCCTCTCTGCCTTCCCGCACATAAATCTGTGTGGTACCTCCGGGTGACCTTCATCTTAAACACCCCCTCACAGAATCCTGGCCACCAATTTACAAAAGAAAAATACCTCTCTGACATGCAGATGTATAGATGTTGTACTGCAAATCAGCTGGTTATATGAGCACCATATGTCAGCAGTTGGAAAAAAATGTGCCCTTGGAAGAAAACTCACACCACAATTAATTAGTAACATGAGAAATTTTTCCTTGCTGCTGCTCTTTTTTGTGTGCGTGTGTGTATTAGCACCTCTCGTCTTGCCTTGATAATGCAGATACTTCTCCATGAAGCACTAAACATTATTTAAATTAAATGAATGAATATAGATCAGAGAATCATATAATTTACAGATGAATGGGATTCTCAGATCATCACTTCCTATTTCTGTTTATGAGGTTGTTTCACAGAAAGTATTTCCTGGATCTCTGTCTTCTTAACTGTATGACCCAAGAAGTTAGGCCTCAGCTATTTGCCTTCTGGGACAATCCCTAAACATAATCTATTTCAGTGTCAGGAAATGTTTTGCTGATAATCAGCCTGAACATTTCAGGTTTTATATTTCTGTGATTAGCCTTTACAGCAGACATCAGATGAAATTACTTTTTGTTCTTTTTTCTTTTCGTGTGTGTGTGTTTGTTTAAATCATGGCATAGAAAATAAATAATGAATTGAAACCAGATCTCTAGAGGACAAGCATATCCAATACCTACTCTAGCCCTACCTAATTACCAAAGCTATTGAAACGGTAGCTGGTTACCCCTCACTTCCAATCGCAAATCGATGTTTCCACTTGCTGATCTCCTTTGCTATTACTGCTTACAACCAGTGAAGTTGAAAGCCTGCATTCTGGATGTCTGCCTCAAGCAGGTATTTACTAATTTATTATACATTTCAGTTAGAACAACTTGACTGGGGAATTTTTAGTTTTTAAAGATAAGTTAGTACCTCTGATGCGAATTGTAGAACTGACATTTTCTGAGTGGATTGAACCTGGTGTCCAAAACATTTCTTTTTAACTAAAAAAAATTAAGAAATTTTGTTTTAAAATAAAACTTCCTTGGAAACTTCACAGCATCCACTTCACAAACAACACTATCCATCAAAGATGGTATCCTCCCCCAGCTATGTTGTTACCATTTTAGTGGCCTACAATCCTGGAGGAAAAGACAATATAAGTACAGCCTAATCCATTTCACACAGTATCAGGCAGGTACATATATGCAGACAGTGTGGCAAATTTGGAGAGCTCAGACATTCCCCGAACCAGCAGATGGAAGAGGCCAGTCATCTCTAGCAAGCAAGCAATGCCCAGCGCAAAAAAACCTCTTCAGCTGTTATACTTCAGTATTGAATGGGATGTCTGAATTTGACCTGAATTTGATGTGCTCTGTAGATGCTTTGTGGAGCTTAGGCACTATGGTTTCAGATGCTTTGTCTGTTTTGTGCATGTCCATTTCAGAGTTTCATGCTCTGAACAGAGCTTTCAGTACAGCTATAGGAGCTCTACTGATATGACAAAGATGTGAAGAGTTGAGACACAGTGCATTGCATCAGAGTATAGGAATGGGATGATAATATGGGACCTGGCTCACAAAGGAGATCCCACAGCTACAAACAAATTTCCCATGGTCAGTTAAGGAACTGCAGAGCTGGGCAAATCTGTTTCAGAAGTAATAGAAGGAGCAAGTGTCTAGCCTGTGTAAAACACACAGTACACAGTAAATTTGGATGTGACATGGACTTTTATTAGAGCAGGGAGGCATTAAAATTGGTTGGTTGAGGTTTGCTGGAAATGTGACTATCCAGAAAAGAAAGGAGAGACCTGAGGTATGGACACACTGGAGGACACTGGCAAAACAGGTGGATTTTGTGTGAATGGAAGCAGAAAGGACTGTACCTGCTAGAAATATTTCCCACTGGAATCTGCAGAGAAAATCAAAATATCTGGGCAGTTTTATGTGGCTTAACATTATTCTGTTTATACATTATGTCACAGTTTTTAATTTACTGTGATAAAGCAACAACAATAACAGCATCTTTGGTGTCACGCATGAAGAAAATTGATCATTTTGATTTCTACCTTGGACATATATGTATTCAATCTACAACAAATAAAGCACACCATAACCTGATCAAACAGCCTGATTCCTTAATCAATGTTGGTGTTATTTGTATACCTAAAATCAAGAAGTAATTCAGATACACAACCAAATTTAAGAACATGACCACATTGTCAAGTATGTTACCATCAGTGTAATAAAAAAGAAATGTTCAAATATTTAAATAAAAATAAAACTTACTTTCAAGGGAAATAGGTACCTAATGGACATCTACAGTTTGTACAAACTGTCCTCAGCAGTTTATAGGGTGAACGTGTTCTTGCACCTACCTGCTGTATCCAGTGCAATGCAAGTTTTATTTGTACATGCTGAAATGGATGCCCTAGCATTACTGATTTTTAATCCTAGGGAAAAAAAAAAAGTTGTTAAAATATTTTACCTGACCATGAAGTTTAGTTAATGGTAGATGTCATCTTGTTTTACATGGAAGGTAAATACAGCAGAAATACAGAGTGCATTCAAGGGAGGGGTAAAATGGAAATTGGGTGCTAGTATGATTTCGATTAAACTGTCTGCAATAACTGACAGTTTCTAGCCTCTAGTCTACACCCATTCCTTTTTGAAAGTAAGAAATATATCTGTTCTCTGATACAAATTTTAGGGGTTTTAAATGGGATCACTATCCACAGCCCTACTACACTGAATGCAACTGACAACAACTATTGCAAAGTATTAGTACATTTCCCTTTTAGCAGAAAATATTAAAAAACTACACAGAACAAAATCATTTTTAAGGTAAGCACTGAGCAGATTTCACTTCTGAAATATTTCACTGCAAGCAAACCTAGTGGCAGAAAAAGTCAAGGTAAGATGAATAAATAAAGATGTTTTTCTCTTACCTTCTAATTTTCTCCCAGGCCAATTTGCTCTTATGGGATTTTTGATGGTGCTGTTCTTAACAAAATCTATCATACCTGAAGGACAAAAACATAGCCAGATGTTTGCCTCTAGACTTTGCAAATACCTGCAACCAGTTTTTATCTTAAGCTTGTTCTAGTAGTTCAATTGTATAATTTAATTCAGTGCCCAGCATTGAATTCTTCCTCTTGATGTAACAGCCCTAAACCTGCTCTCTTTCTTCTGTTTAAAATAGAGGAGATGTTGACTCCTCTCAGATAAGCTATCAAAGGAGAATTCAGTTTATATTCGCTAAAAACGGTGTTGTTACAATTGAGTGGTATGCCCAATTGTACCTATAAAATAATACATCAATGATAATAATTATAATAACTTCTGCCACTTTGAATTTAGAGATATACATTAGCTAATGTAAGATAGAAACTGTTATGACTAACTACTCAGACAGTCATTATTGCACATACAGTAATTTTTCCACAGTGTAATTTCTAGATTTTTAAATAAACCCTTTTTTTCATGCAGCATCTAGAGACTTGGGAAAGTAAAGAAATCTAACTGAGAAGCTTTTGCTTAATGGGATCTATCTGTCTAGCTATATGTATAGATATATATACACACACAAATATGAACAAATCATGCATTTCACTGACTTATTAGGAATATTCTTGAAGTATTTCCTAGGAATCAGGCACCTTCATTTGTCACACTGAGATACAAGACAAAAGAAGATTGCTGTTCTGTGTAGTGACCTACCCTGTACAATCAGGTGAATGCCCATTATGATGCACACATGGGCACTTGCTTGAATGACTTATGCATGATTTATACATGACACCTGTGCATGAAGTCCAAGTGTCAAAACAAAAAAAATTAAGGTAACATTTGCAGTGTGTTATCACATAAACCATTCTGTGAGCCATAAGTAGTTCATCAGCCACAGTTTGACCTTCTCTTAAATATAGTATAAGGCTTACTTATATAGGCAAAGTTTGACTGTAAGTTTCCCCATAAGTTTTAACATGGAAGGATTTTTAAGGTCAGATTTAAAGAAAGTGACCATGGTAAAATGAGCATTTGTGGTTAAAATTTATGATATTCTCTATAGCTTTATTGTACAGTCCCAGTCTGTACAAAGTAGTGCCTCTGTAGCTGGCTGAGCCTGTACAGGAGATGGTGATGGGAAGGAAGAGGCTGATCCATGGAGTTCCCCTCAAGTCCTAAAAAGTCTTTTGGGGAAACCTCTTTGCAGAATCAGTGAGACACCCTAACATTCTCCCCACCTTTTTCCTATAATTTCTGTATCTATCAATAATACTCCTACCTTCATCACATTTCTCAGCAGCCCTTCCCACTCGTATTTACATAGAGCTGGAAATAGCATCCAGCCTAGCTATATCCTTTAGCTTCGAAAATAACATAAATACTATAATATAAATAAATAGAAAAAGAACTCATCCTCAAAAATACCAACAACAAAACCGAAAAACCAGAATAAATAAGCAGAGGAAAAATATAGAAAGTATATGGTTTCCACCAGTGAAGTACTAAGTCCTGTGCCGAGGCAGTTGAGATAAAAATTTTTGAAGGCTTGGTTCTTTTGTAAAACTATTTTTGTTGTTATTTGGGATTTACCAGAATGGATTCTCCACTGAAAAATGTTGCTAGTATTATTAAGTCCTTTCATAAAGGTTATTTTTTGAAATTCTACTTTTGGTTCACTCTTCATTTTTGCTCTTCCAACTCATCAAAACCTCATTTTGATCCATTTAATTGTTTTTTTTAAAAAACCCTAAATTGTTCTATAAAATAGCATAGAGTACTTCCATTTAAATGTAAACTGGATTTTTTTCTAAAACTTTGAAGAAGCTCATCAAACTGGAACAATTTAATTCATAAATTTGCTTACCTTTTGCTACTCTTCCTTTTTCCTTGACTTCTTTTTCATGATGCATTGGTACGCTCGAATTGATGTCTTTGCCTCATGTACTGTTTTCATTCTTGCATACTTCCATTTTCAGCAATGCTGATGGCACTTAACTACTAGTTAAGAATCATAGAATAGTTAAGAGTTAATGAATTAATAAGATTGGCTCCTAAAACTAGCTGGTTTTCAGCCCAACAGTGAAGTGAGGCCATCATTCTGGTCCATCAATAACAGACTTTTAATCAAACAAATAGTACAGAGTTAGGTCAATCGCTGCCTCCTATAATCAGCACTTTTCTGTGCCAGAGTGCTTTTGTTTGACAGGAGTTTCAAATACATCGTACACCTGGTATTGGCACAAATTCTCTTAAGAAAGAGTGTTTGTTTTCACATCGAGTCCACCACTGGCTCTAGCAGATTGCTTTATTTGTGTATCTTCAGAATCACTATCCATTTCACCAAGGACTCCTCTGCACTTACATCTTATAACAAAAATCCTTTAATGTAAACACTTGTCGTGCTGAGTTGGCACTGTTATAAGATATAATTAAAACTTAAATATGTTTCCAAGGCAGTTGCATGAATGTAGAATAGAGATTTTTCTTTTGCTCACATAGTAATCATTATATCCCCCAGGTACAGCTAGTTTGGGAAGTCATTCTGTCCTATAGTTTTCTTTGGTAAATAGGATCTAATGATAACAAATTCCCTAATGGAAAATATAGCCCCTTGGTCAAAAGCAATAACAAAAAGAAAGTTAATGCGCTATTAATCAGTGACAATAAATGTGTTAGGGAGATAGAGTATTTATATAATACTTGAAAAAGACCCTGATTTGTTATAGTCATAATGTTTCTTGTTCGGCAGCCAAGACACCCAGAGCATTTTATGTGCAATTATAATGAAATAATGCACCAAAATTGACCAACTGTTTGAAATATTCGTAGACACAGATTTACAATTAAAGTTAATTCATTAAAGATTTTTTTAATAAGCTGATTTCTAAACCATAGCTCTGTGATTAGTTTGTAATTATTAATAGAGAATGTATTAAGACAAAATGTGTTTCTTAATTAATTTTTTTAAAATTTAGATTTCCACTCTCTGGAAATATTTATGTCCAATTTCCACTTCTGGAACCAATCCTGCTGTGAAATTGCAGCCTTCTGAAGCATTTGGCAACTCAGAAACCTAGCTATGAAATTTTGCTCATCATTACATTTTTCTCTTTTTCAATTTTACACTTAATTATCGACCATTAAATCAGTCTCCAGTAAATGTATAAGATTGTCAGTCTTGTGCAGAGCGGTGCTTTATTTACCATCAATGACAGAATGTTGGAACAGTCAGAATGACTTCCTTTGTACATTTATTTGCCATGCCACTTACTGTAGAAAATGCAGAAATCCCTAAAACAGCTTTACAGTCACAATGCTTGGCAGTAACACTTAATCCAAATTTGCCAAGTATACTGTATTTGATGCAGGTTTTCTTCAGTACCATATAAAACACTTCTCTTCCCCTTTTTTTCAGCCCACTACCTGCCCTTCTCCCCCTCTTTTCAACATAAAAAGATATATAGATTCATTTTAATAAGTTTCCTTTTCTTTTTTTTACAGGAACATCTCAGATCACTGAGCTTGGGAGCTGCAGTTCACTGCTACAACTACAGCCCTTACTGTGGTTTCAGTCAAGATGAAAAAGAGATGGATGAAAAACAGAAACATAAGAACAAGATAGGGAAAAAGAAATCCCATTTGCTTTGCCTATTAAAATACAGGAGAGTTTAAAATTGCTACTCTGTCTAATGTTCTAATAATTCTCAGGCAAACATTTTACACACCCGTCTCCTCTAAACTTTATTGTAACCCAGAGACAATGCAGAAAGCCTTTGCCTGGCAAGCATACCAGGAGCATACTAAATCACACAAACAGCACTAAATCCATCAAGAGGCACAGCACCTTGCCGTTACCATTCAGAAACGATATAGAGGGGTACCTATTTTTGTGAGTAATCCATTCATCAGCATGAAGGAATTCAAATCTATGTTCCCTATTTCCCAGGGGAAAGTAGGTTTATACCAGGGAGCTAGACGGCACTCTGAACAAAAAAGTGCCTTTCCTCATCCTGTTTAAGTGTTATCAGGACACCAATAACACATGAACTATTTTATCAGCATAATCTTTTAAATTCAGTGATTAGGGTATTCAACAAGAAGATATTTGGACTGGAGTTCCAGCTACTACATCTTTTTACAATTTTGAAATGAGACGTTGATGGGAAAAAATACAGAAATAACGGCTAAGGGACAGAAACACCTAGTTCTACAACTGTGTTGATTTTTTTTTAATTCTTATTTTTTAAGAGAGACCGTCTTATCCTATTTCAGTATATCAATCAAAATCAATTTATTTCTACTGCAATATATTGGCAAGTCAAGAATGTTTATGAATACATGTTTAATCTTAAGCAGAGTAGTACCCCTGAAGATTACAGTGGGTAAAGTTAACGCATACTAAAATGTAGGCTGCAGAATATATAATTTATTTACTTAAGGAATCAGATTCTCTGATTTTAAGAGATAAAAACAAATCTTTATTTAATCTTATATCTGTTAACTTGGCCACCGTGGTACCCTATGGGGGCTGCAGAGTGACCTTTATTCCAACTTGACTGTCACCAGTGGACTGGTGCTGTACTTAGATCTCCACTGTACACCCAGTATGTGCTGCACCACTTACGGCACAACAGCTGTGCAGGGGCACATGAAGATGATGGGATGCTGTGTGAATCACCAGAAGCATCGCTGTAGTTGCAGAGATTTGTTGTATCTTAATAAGCAAAAACAAGCGACCAGTTTAAACTTCATCTCCCATCCATCAAATACATCAGAACTGAGGGAAAAAGGTTGGGGTGATTTTTGGTTGTTTTTTTTTTAATTAATTGACCACAGTGGAGGCTTTAGAGACAATATACATCTAAACCTTGCAGAAGACCTATCTCAAAGACTTTTACAGAGTAGTGCTTCAGTTAAATGATGCAGAATATATGAAGAAAAAAATGATGTATTGTAAAGGGATGGCAGTGGCCTTGCTGCATAATGTGAAGCTATCCCTATGGTACGGGATCGGTAGAATCAGTCACCTGAATCACAGTCTCACCTCCATGGTGCTGAGAAAGCACAGTAACAAAAAGCTGCTTGTAGCTGAGGTGCATGACGTGTAGGGTAAATGGGAAAGAAGGGGAAAAAAAGAAACAGGAAGTATGGTGGCTGAAGTGTTTTTGTATTTCACAGTTACCAGACCACTGAACTAGAAAGCTGATCCTGCAATAGTGATGTCAGGCTTCGGTTTAGCAAATGGTGCTGCTTATAGTGACTGAAAACCTGCATTCCCACAAAGCACATCCCAACAAAGACTGCTGGAGGTTCAGTAACTCAGAGAACAGCCTTACTGGATAGCACTGGACAGTGTTGGATCATTGCTTTCACTAAGTGATGAGTGGTGTATCAAACAATTGCTAAGGCAGCTACCAAGTTCCCTACATTCTCGAGTGAGAATGGAGATGCTTTACATAACAGACAGTGTCAAGACAACTTGTTTTGCCTGCTATTTCACACATCCATTCTTTCTTGTCCTTTTCTTCTTTTAAATCTATTGTTTTGTCATGCAGGTAACAATTCGTCTCTATTTTAAATAACGTCTCAGAAGGACAGTCAAGAAAAGATTGCTTAATTAGTGTTTCCTGCTGTTGTTTCTTTTCTTTTACTTCTTTTATCAAATTCCTGCTTCCTACAATTGTGGCTGTAGTTGAATTAACTGCTCAACATTTATGATTAGTTGCTCAACAGAATACCCATATATCATTGTTCATTAAAATTCTCAATTAAGCTGGTCAGCCGCCTTCACTCTTCTATTTTTTTTCATATTACATTTTTATGAAAAATAATCCTATTTAACGTGTTTTAAATTAGGAATAAAATCCTCATAAAAATTAAAAAAAAATTTCTGCTATGACTACCAACTCTCTTAATGTTTCACAATGGAACATAAATCAATAAACTGCAAGGTAGAGTATTGCACATTCTAAGAAAATGATTACTTTAAAAGATTTTACCCTGATCATTTCTTTTCTATTGTTTTGTTTATTTGTGAGAAAATGTGACACCCAGTACTTTATTTTCCAATAAAACATTATGATAGTCTTATTCTCAAAGAAACATATAGTGCAACCTTGAAAGCGCACGCATTGCTAGTCTTGAGGACAAAGAATGAGACTGAAAGATTCTGTTCTCAGATATCTATGGAGCATTTCCTGTGATATTGAGCAAGTTTTTGTGCCTTTGTGATTCATTTGCAAGAAAGAAAATCCTGTACTACTTTTTTCTTTCTTCCCACATTCCACTTTGCCTACACAGTGGTATCAAATTTGAATAATAAAAATTACGCCTCCATTCACTTTTTGATGAAGTTCCTCTCACTGATCAGAAAGGTAACCTGACCAATAGGGAGAAGAAATATGTAATTAATTCAACATTTTAATCATTTAAGGCTCCTAGCAGAGCATATCCTGTGGATGCAAATTTATAAATACACGCACACATATATATATAAATAAAATACAACTAATTTTATTCCTATTATCACCATCATCGGTGCTGATTACAACACTAAACCTAATAACATTTTCTAATTATACCCATTTTTCGTGAGAAAGAATTATAATCCCTCAAATGGGAGAGTTTCAGACCCAGGCCAGTACCCACTGTTGTAGATTAAGTGCAAACCCAAAAGTGGTAGCAAGCTAAAAAAACATCTAATTTTCAAAATTTAGAGGGACTAGACTCAAAAAAGTTCTTGTGAAGGTCATGATAACTCATAGCTATCAAAACTAGAGCCACTATTTTAACTAAAAGAAAACAAGTTTTTAAAGTGAGGGTATATAACCAATCTCTGAATTACATCTCACTGAGTAGCAAGAGCATTGATTAAATTAATCATTAAAGCTTGAAAGATTTCTAAATGAACACAGTGTTAACAGGAACAACTGGCCCAGCCTCTAAAATGAAAAATCCTGTTTCTTTGATAAATCATTATTTTTATGGGTATCAAAAAAGTTCTAGGGGTAATTGGTTGAACTTTCATTTATTACTACTTTGAACTTTCAGTTAATCATTGGAAATATTCCTCACTGTTAAAGAAAATGAATAGGTTAAGAATTCTTATGTGTAAGAAATTGTTTCCAGAACTGAAAGAAAGTACCAGGAAAAAGTGGGCAAATATTAACAGTCAGAGGAAGGGGATAACAAGGTTCTGTATTAGCACCAATGCCATATTTAATACTTACCTGAAACTGTCACTTGTCTTCTGTCTTTCATCACAAATTTTAAGTACTAATAAAATGTTCACCTGCTGAACAATGGCAAGATTGGTTGCTTGTCCTTTATATGAGGAGGAGCTTTGGCACATAAATTAATGGAATAATTTTAAGAAAAAAACACAATTATTGAATCTGTGCACAGTTAATGATACCTAAGATACCATTTATCTTCTCTAAGGTGCCTACAAGCCAGTGCTACTTTTCTTCAGGTTTAGAGAAAAGATTTACAGATAATGTCTAACCTTACTTTAGAAATACTTTTTAAAATAAATGCAGTTTTCTTTAGCATTTTTTATTTTTTGAGGAAAGACCATGTCTTCTCCCATCTATTGTCCTGCTCTCACCTGCCCTCAAAAGAAGGCATTTAAAGTAGTGAATCTCACTTCTAATGTAGGAGTTGATTAGCAAAATATAGCATAAAACAACAGTTCCTAAGAGAAATACACTATTTGATGTAAAAAAAGGGGACAATTATTTCAGAAAATAAAAAAACCACAAGTATGATATTCCTAGCTCTTTTTATCTCTAGCAAGCATCATTTTAGAGAGGAACTGGATAGCTATCTATCATCATCGCATGCTACTTCAAACCACTTTAAAGTGCCACATACTCTAGTTTTCTAACTGGCCAAATCCAACCTCTGATATTAAATAAATGTTCTTTCTGCCTTACTTCTGCTACTCAGTGGCTCCCAGTGTTTTGTTTTCTCAGAGGTATCATGAGAAACAGAAGAGGTTGATGGATGCTTGTTTCCTGAGTGGTAATGTTAAATGATTCTTACTATTTTTTCTAATATATCAATCCCACAACACATCCCAAGGGAAGATGCAGAGCAGCATTCAATCCATGTCGTTTGTGATGTGATGCCTAGCACCTAGCAATTTTACGTTAGCTTTGGAAAACAAAGCAAGACCCCAGAAACTCACAGCCAGAAAAACTCTGGGTTACCAAAACAAATAAACATACCCCCAAAATCTGTGGAGAAATGGGTGAAAAACAAGATTAAAATTGTTATATGCTTTTGTAATCAGATTGGTGTTGTATGCAAGTCTGAAAACTTGGTGTCTTCAGAAAAAAATCCCTAAAAGAAAAATTTTCCAGTTTCATAAAGCCACAGAATGTTTTGGGTTGGAATTGACTTCAAAGATCATCTAGTTCCCACCCCCTGCCATGGGCAGGGACACCCTCCACTAAACCATGGTGTCCAAAGCTTAAGGCCATTACCCCTTCTCCTATCACTACATGCCTTTGTAAAAAGTCCCTTTTCCAGCTTTCTTGTAGGTCCCCTAGCATAACATAACTCTACATATTGTTTTCACCAGATCAAAAGCTAGTTTTTTCTAGCTAATCTCCAAATTTTTCTCACGTGTGCAGGCAAATTTCAGTCTTCTCAGATGAAACAGAACTGGAAGATGGCATTACAGGAATGCTGACTGTGCTCCTGTCATTAAGAGACAAACAGTCCCTTGGTCAGATGAGAGTTCATAAAAATTAAGTCCCCAAAGTGAGCACTGAGTTCTTAGCACCTGATGTTTTATTGTTCAGGTCCTCTCCTGTACTGACCAGACAGACTTCTGCCCACCTTTAGATCCATATATTCAACATCTATGTCATCAGTCTGGCTGTAGCCATGCCATGTGAGACCACACCAAGAGCACTTAATCAGAAATCAGTACATTAGTCAGGCAAATTCACCAGCAGTGAAAATATGCTGGCCATTTCCAAACATCAGATCATCGGAGACGTCCTTGAATTACTATAGCATTAAATTTAAAAGAAATATAAAAATTAAATATATTGAAATTCTAAAATACAAAAATTTGTTCCATTAGAGAGGTATAAAAAATGCAAATTACATGTCTAAACAGGTATAAATATTATGTTCAGAATACCTTACTAGAAACAGCTGGAAACATCCATGAGGAAATAGAAGAGGTAAAAGAAATTAGCTGTAAACTGAAAAGGAGAATAAATTTTTTATAGCCAAAGAACAATTATCCATAGTTTTCAATAGAGGAAACTTGTTAGCATTTTCCTGGAAAACCCTTAATAGAAAGTCACCAGCAATAAAACTCCATTATTAATGAAGATGAGAGTGGGGCGTAATGACCCTCTTTGTAATGCTGGCATTCTGGTGACAATAGGTTCTATATAAATAATCTTAGCACTGTACTAAAGAGCATTGCAAAGAAACAGGGTTATGTGTGAGTATAATCGGGTCTCTGGGACAGGGCTGCAGTTAAAAACTGGATAGGATATGTACCCAAGGGAGATATATAGATATATATATATATATATGGCTAAAGTATTTGAGCATCCATTATAGTTGAAGAATATCTAGTCAATACAGTCAGGTTTGTCTAAAAGGCACTCAACTGATCAGCAACTGCAATTGTGCTGGAGGGGGTGACCTGCCGTGAGGTGGCATGGTGCAGTACAGCTGGGTGCCATTGGCTCAGCATTACTAGGAAAAAATCATTGAAAAGGTGTGAGAAAGTGTGTGAACTGTAACTCTGCAACACAGCATACGTGAAAACACAGAGGGGAATAGCCGAGATGATAAAAGTTGTTTTAGAATCTAAGTGGAAAGATACTGACTTGAAGAGGGATAAATTCCTGGGGGAATAAAAAAAAACAGAGAAGGGGAAGGCAACCCAGAAGCATCAACCAGCCCATTCCAAAGAGCAAAGCAGACAGACCCACCTCTCCCCACATGGTGACAACTGCTCTTACCAACAAAGACCCACTGTGTGCTTAGGGCAGAGGGAATACTTCAGCTCAGTGTGGTGCACTGCAAGTCCCAGCTACATGTTGCCCATGTTAGTGAACAAATATCTGCTTTGTATTCCTGTCTATATTATGCTTCTCTTTGTGGCATGGTAAAAGTAATCCAAACACCAGCAACACACTAAAGGAAACTTACCAGTTCGATGACTGTAAGGTAAACTTAAATACTCTGTGCATTTCAGGCCCTGAGCAAGACTGAATTGCCTCAGCATGTTCATCAGTTTTCATTTTCAAAGCTATATGTTACCTGGCCAGGTGTCCAGCTGCCGTTCCAGAGGGGTGACTGCACTGGTGTTTTAGTGCGGTGGGGCACACCTTTCTCCCCTTATGCCTTCAGTACAACCTTACAAACTGGCAGGTGCAGATCGGGCTGCTCTAGAAGTGGGCTGTTATCATTTGACAAATTAAAAAATTGGTAAAACTGTGAAAATTCTGGTTTGCATCTTCATATCTTAATTATCTTCTGTCTCTCATTTTCCCTGCTGCCCTTTCCAAAATATTTTTTTTTTCTGAGCTTTGTCTGGTACTTTGGTTACTGTGTTGTCCCATTTTTCCAATGGAAAGGGGACCAAATAAATGTATGAACTTCTCCATGTGTTTGGAAACAAAAAGATCTACTCTTTGTAACTTTCCTCTCATGAAAACTTATCTTCTAATTCCCTATGTTTGTGCATTGTAATGCAATGTAGTAAAGCAGCGGGTAATCCAGAAAGTTTTCTTCTTCTCTTTAAGAAACTATTCCATGTCTTTACTAGTACCATTCCTGGCTTCTGCCTGCTGTAGCCTACTAAAGATTCAAAAGCAAAAGATAATTCTGAGTCATTTTTAGATAACTACTGTTTTTTTATGTGACCATCCACATATTGACCACATCTAATGTCACTGAAAGTGAAATTAGAGGTAAACTTCGTTTTCCATTGTCTGCAATTACTTGGTTTTAGGAAACATCTGCCAGGGGATCCAATTGTGTCTCCTTCACAGGCTAAGGCTGTTGCATTTATCACAGACATAGATTAACAGTCCTTATCACTACCACCATTCTGCTTTTTTTGTTCAGACACCTGCTAGTCTTTCAGGATGTTACACTGTTGTTGCCTGTGAAATGCAGTGACTTACTGTGATAACATCATTTTCACATTTAGATTTCTGTAAATTGTGAAAGTTGAAGGTTTCCAACTGTTGGACCTACACGCTAAGATGATGAATGAATTTTTTTAATAAAAACAAAAAGATAAGGAAAAAAAACCAATAAAAACCCCACACATTTTCCACATTTCTCTTATCTGTTGCTAAAATTGAAGGTGTTTGTTTCAGACTGCTAAAATTAGAAATACTGTTAAGGGTGGACAAAGACTCATAGTATACCTTCTGGAATTTCTGGCATTTTCTGTGAAAGGCAGACCAAAATCAGGAACTGGGAAAGCGCTTCTTTGGCTTAGATCTAAGCAAAAAATGTATAATACTTTCTCCGGGGTTTTTTATTAGGTTTCCACTGACAGCAGAAATATTCCTGGCAGACAAAAAAAGTGATAGTTTCCTTTAAACTCACTATTACAATAAAAGGAAAATTAAAGGACTGATCCATTAAATAAGCTTGGCTCATGATCAGAGTCCTGAGCTAAGTAATTCTGAATTGGCATTTATAGAAATATATTAGTAAATTGATTTGCTTGGGAAGCAAGCAGGAAGATGAGTTGTGAGGGTAATAGTATAACTGTATACGAAATAATTGTGGGCAGCTTCTAATGTGAAGAAAGGGCAGAATTATGAGGAACAAGGTTACCTTATTCATTGCCATAATCTAAGTTCAAGATGACTGCATTTCAGATAAAGTATATGTCAATGAAAATGCAGTCAGAAAAAAAAGTTTCTGATTTGGAATTGTTTGAAGAAACTTCACCTTAGAAAATCCACTGTGAAGGAGCACATTGTTAAACCCTGAACACTTTTATGAAGAGAAATTTGGATAGGTAGTTAACAGTTGTTATTGATTGGATGGTTTGCAGAAATAAACCAGCCTACAAAAAATAAAATTAAAAAATAAATCTGTCCCTGAAAACAAGAAATGCAGCAAATTGTGTAATGATGAAGTAACATCTTAAACAGGTAGTTAGATGAAATGCAGCAAGACTTGTGACATAATCCTGCATCTGTTCAGCTCACTTTTCTACGTGGCTAGGAAAGCAGTGAACTGAATTTTATAGGGTTCCTGACTGAGCCGTCCTTCAAAAGCAGCTTTAAGCATTTTACTTAGCTTCATACTTATATTGTGTGACTTAAGCATGTGCTTAGTATTCTGAATAGGGATTATTTTAAATATGTGCTGTCTTTGGCTAAACTGGACTGTAAATATATCTGGGGCTTTCCCTGATAGGAAACAGAACTTGGCAAGACTGTTAGTTAAAGTCTAAATTAAACTAGTCATCTATGTTTCCTCATCAATGAGGAGATGATTGCTCTTCACAGGTGATTTTTTTTTTTCTCCACAGAACCATTCTGTCCAGGTGACAAGTTTAGACAAATATGTAACATTTAGATGGCACCCATAAAGACAGTGCAAAGCCAAGCCTGCTTTAAATGGGCTGCCTCAAGGTCCAACAGGAGGCTGGCGATACCCACATGGCCAATGCCTGCTTTTCATGTCACACCGTTCCTGCTTCTGAAAGATTAGGAATTTCTTCCATCTCCTTGCATACACTAAAGTCCAAGAAGAACAATATCATCATCCCTTCAAAGATACATATCCTTAATTGCTTTTTATAGCATAGACCAATTCTCTGAAATATTTTAAAAATATTTCATCATCAGGGAGCAGTTCATGACTGGAAAAAGCAGGGAAGAAGCAGCAATGACCAAGGAATCTGACTGCAAAAAGGAGCGAGATTTGGGATTTGTCTTCATCCTCAGCAGGCTGCCTGGTCAGTCTGCCACTTTTGCTGGAACCCAGTCTGAAACATAAATTTTCTTCCCATCTGTTGTTCGGGAAACAGTACGGCTCAGTCCAGGTGTGTATTACAGTGCTGAGAGAAGCCACCTAAAAGTTAGGCACTGCTGTGGCTAAATGAGCTGTCAGTGTTACATTGATGGAACAATTGTGACAGTGGCAGAGCCCAGAACTGCCGAGTAGCAGACTATCTCACAGAAAATACTAACTTTCTAACTTTTGTCTGAATCCTGAATTAGATGAATGTAAAAATCTACCTTACAGTTCTTCAAAAGAGGGGCAGATAAAGTCTAGATAAAGATGAGAAAATTAGGATTTTGTGAGAGCATATAAACACTTATGTAAGGACTGGAGGTCACAATGAAAAAGACAACATGCCCTCCCCCCTACTCAGTGGTGTTGATGCCAGACCTGGAATAATGTGCCCAGTTACAGGGTCCCAAATACAAAACAATGCTGGAGAAAGTCCAGCGAAGGGATGCTAAGGTGATTAAGGGACTTCAGCGTCTCTCCTACTTGGAGAGGCTGACAATATTGGGACTGTTCAGTCTGGAGAAGGCTCAGGGGAGCTCATCAGTGTACATGAAGCTCATCAATATCAATAAAGACCTGAATGGAGGCTGAAAGAGGATGGAGCCAGACTCTTTTTAGTGGTGCCCAGTAACAGGACCAAAGGCAATGTGTACAAACCAGAACACAAAAAGTTCTGTCTGAAAATCAGGAAACAGTTTTTCACCCCAAGGGTGTTTAGCACTGGGACAGGTTCGCCGGGGGTAGAGTGGATTCTCCTGCCTTAGATACATTCAAACGCCAACTGGACATGGTCCTGAGCAAATGGCTCTACATGTCGCTGCTTGAGCAGGGGTGTTGGGCAAAATGAGCTCCAGAGGTCCCTTCCAATCTCAACCCTTCTGTCATTTAGTGATTCTCTCATGCGGTTTGTACGTTGTTGTCTGGGGATGTGACTTCAGCTGTATCTGCACTAGTAAATGAAATGTGTGACAGTCCGTTCATCCTGAGACCAAGCAGCACAGTTTAGTTCATTATACACAGCTGAGCTCCCTTCTTCTCAAAATAAGGTGGCTTCATCCATACTATCTTTTATGATTGGTTCCTGATGTATATTAACTCCAAAAGCAGCATTGTTTGGACAAGTGACAATCAGCAAAACTTAAAGATGTGCCAAGGAACACACTTAAAAGTATGAGCAGTCTCATGTCAATGCTGGGTCAATGTCCCAGCCTTGTTCAGCTTAATGGTACAGACATAATTTTTATATTTATAACAAAATTAAGGAATATATAAAATACAGCTTTAATTTCACTGTAGTAATATTTAGCATTAATTTCCTTAGCAATACTGCTTTTAGTTCTAAAGCCTAGAATGATGCACTGGGTTTGATACCTAACCAATATTTCCATTTATTTTATGATGTTGTTGGCTAGCTGTGCTGTCTTCGCTGTGAGAGGTTTCCACTGTAACCAAGGAAAATTAGGAAAAATATATGGATTTTGCCATTATAGTAATCAGATTTGCATCTCAATGCACATAGGACAAATGTCTTGAGTTTTACATAACTTTTATGGAGTTTTTTCATACATCAAATTTAAGGATTTAAAAGCTTTCTGTTGTACTTTTAAGACCCAGTATTAACAACTGAAAATAGTGTTAACAAAGTTATAACTTTTTTTTTAAACTCTATAAACATTTATATCATCAAAGCCTGAATAGTTTGCTTTGTAGGAAGATTTTTTTGTATACATGTCAGTAAACACACATGAAAAGCACATTTCTGAGCATGACAAAATAAATTACGCATCACTGATTAAAGGCAAATCCATATAATAATTAGTTATGAGCCATATCAGAAAAGCTGGGCAAAGAACAAAGACAAAGCTTTGTATAGTTCAAGGCAGATTTGTAATTCTCACATTTGCCAAAAGAAATTAGTCAGCTCAACTTTATGTTTTAATCTATATGTTTTAATTTTAACCTATTATGATTCTTTGCTTTCCTTCTGGCTGCCAGGGTGTTTAAAGATCCATGCTCGTATGATATTACTTATATTTCTCGGTGTCAAGCAGTGATGCAAGTTCTTCAGATGCTCCAATACATAGATAATTGCTTCCTTCTAAAAATATAATTTTCTATGTGCAATTCTTGTTTTGCAATATGGACAATATAAGATACAAAACTATATTCAAAAATATTTTGATTACATTCAATTCAGATAGGATCTTCGAAAGACTAATGCAACATTCCTTGAAGCACCTCTGTTTTTCTAGGAACTAATGCAGTTAAGCCTTTTCTTAGATGTAGCAAATTGTCCTTCATGCCAATAGGAAAGGACACCTTCACTTCAGCTGTAAAGTCTGATTTCGTTATTTCTTTTGTTGCATCCTAATTAATTTATTTAAGTTGATGTTGAGCAAATGAGTTTATGGTTTGGCTTTTGCATCAACAGGAATTTGTATTTAAAATTATATAGGATAGCTACAAATCTCTCTTTTTAACTGCCTGTTAACATTTTACAGGAGCCAGGTAAAAAACTCAAATTACAATCAATACATTTTATCCTAGAATTCTTGTTCAGCTCCAAGCCTTTATTCCCACCTTCTTCTTGGCTTTCAGTTGTTTCGATACAAATAATGAATTTGTAAGGAATGTAAAATTTCATCCTATTTGTACAGTGTAGATGTCTTTGAAAACAAGGAGCCATAGTCTGAGGTATAGATCAGTGGACTAGAAAGCTGGAATCTCATCCCAGACTTGTCTTGACAGTTTGTGAAATCTGTGTAGGATTCACTGCAGCTTATTTTCTGCAGGTATAAAAGGGAGAAAAAAATAACACCTATTATTTTCTCAAGTTCTTTTGGGACTTAGAAATGTGAAATGGAACATTAGACTGTGACATCCACAGAAATATTCTTGGTGTGTCTGTAATCTCTATAAGTGCACTTAATATGAAGTTACTTGTAATGATCAAGTATCAACAGACCAGAAATACCTATATTATATGCATATATCTAACAAAGCAAATAATATTTAAAGCTTATAAATATAATAGTCATTTAAAAATTGGAGTTATCTTTAAATTCAGACTCTTCCACTAACCAGAAAGTCACTAATTGAAATGAATAAAACATTTTCTTTCTCAATTTTACCTTGCTGTGATGCTTTCATTCTAGCATAGACTTCATGGTTACACACCAGACCACTGGAGGCTGGTAGATATCATGTCACAAATCACTTTGTCCATCCTATTGTGTTCATTATACAGAATTATTTCAAAAGCTCATGTCAAACTCCTGATGTCTTATTTTTTTAAAACATAGGAAAAGAAATGTAGCATGCCTGAAAAATTCACTTCCCAATCTGGGCTCTGTATACAGCCCAGACACAACTGCAGAACAGTCCTTCTAATGCCCTTAAACTGTGACAGCTATCACTTAGATTGAAATATTCTTAGGGAAAGATGGTCTAAGTTCTGAAGTGGGAGTAGATTCTTCTCCAAACTGTGAGAAACACCAAGAAAACTCAACCCAACACTCATCTCTTCTCAGACACTAGGGGAAGTTCTTTACAGAGAGAGTGGTAAGGTGCTGGAGTGGGCTGCCCAGAGAGGTGGTGGATGCCCCGTCCCTAGAGGTGTTCAAGGCCAGGTTGGATGGGGCCCTGGGCAACCTTGTCTAGATCCAGGCCTGGAGGTTGGTGGCCCTGCCTGTGGCAGGGAGTTGGAACTCTATGATCTTTGGGGTCCCTTCCAACCCAGACCATTCTATGATTTGATGATCTCTTTCACTTGATCACTGCACCCACCTGAAGTTCTCTACCCTATGAATGCTCCAGGAAGCAGCCCACAGGCAAGGATGTGAGACGGGGCAAAAGCAGCTCTGATTCATCAACAGTTCCTCCACCTACCCTCTGACATGGTGAGGTGGGATCAGAAAGGTTACTTTCTCCTTTTCTGGTGTAAATAGTCCAGGCTGGTTAGAGGAAAACAGTTTTGGGGCAAGAATGAAAGATGCTGCAGGAACTACGGGGATTGCAGAAATAGGGCTGCGGAGGAGGTGTACATAGGTAATGGTTGGAGAAAACTGTCAGTTGTCTCCAAATCTGGACTGGATGAATTACAGAAGCAGTTTGGGTGGGAGAGCAGAAAGTGACCTAATCTGTGGGAAAACACAGAGAAATACAAATACTGCAGTCCAACTTCCAGTAAGTGGAGTGCACTGCAACGGGACCAGGTCAGTTCTGCAAGGAATGGATGTCCCTCTCTCCAGAGGAGGCTGCATGTCATCCTAACAGTGGTGCTGGTGGCTCAGGGAGCAGCAGCAGCAGCTGGGAGGGTGACCAAGGAAATAACATAAAAAAGAGGACCAACAATAATATTTGAGAGCAATAGCTCATAGAGATCTTAAATTACAGATGAAAACACCCTGACAGAAAGATTCATTAACATCCATTACAAATTATTCATTTAGCCCTCATTTTAATCAGTAACCTTTTACTTCACCACAATGTGGATGTAGTATTGTTTTAATACTGCTCAACATCATATTCTGATATTTAGGAATATTACTGGGCAGATATTTTAAGATACTTGATTTTAAAAACTGACTCACATTAGAAAGCCCCACTCTTTAAAGAGATAAAAGCATCAAAGAAAGTACTGATTTCTTATTCATACAAATGGTTTTTGAATAGGTGTTCTTGTACTTAGTGTCCGAAGTTTGTTCGGTATTGCAATGCAACTTTTGAGACATAAAGCTCCTTCTCTGTCATATAATCAAATCTTTACCTCCTCCTCCTCCTCCTCACTTACAGTGGGAAATCGTGGGCTCCTGCTTATAACATAATAAAGGCAGTTACATGACAAAAATTGCAGCCACTAGTAAAGATACAGTTTGTTATGAAATTGTGAAACATTCAAGTGCATGTGAAATTGACTTTAATTAAATCTTGTCAAAAGAATAAATTTACAAAGTCCACAGCATGCAGGACAATGCAGTTGTGCTCTTCCAAACAAAGGCACTTCATGTCAAATTAATTTCCTCTTAATAACTCTCCCTGCTGTACCTCATTATATTTTCCAAATCAAGCCAAGAAGAAAAAAAAAGGGGAGGAGGGAGAAAAAAAAATAGAACAAGACTAACCAACGACTCTCATAAAAATTAATGGTTATCAAAGCTGAACAAAACTCCCATTGTGCTACAAGATGGATATAATATCAGGATATTAATGGGACATGAACTCTTTCTCTCTGAAATCTCTGTTACAGAGCTAGACCATCTCAAAAGCAACTAAAATCTTTATTAAAAACATCCAATTACTTATGTGAGCAGGGTTGAAGTCTCAGTTCATTTCCTAGTGGACTTGTAACTCATGTAGAAAACACTTGTGAAAAATCAGGAGAAATTCTCTCACTCATCCAGAAGCACATCTCATACCTTTCTAAATCTGTACTTTTTAAACAGTTCCTCTTCTTCCATCAGTAGCTTACTATGTTTAATATCATTCTTTAACATAATTATGGGAGAGGTGTGTCAAAACCAATGCTTGATTGTTTATTAGACACATAAAAAATGATCTTATGATTCACCCAATGTCTCAAATCTGCCTCTTTAAGCTGTTCTTTTGCACTGTAAAGAAGACAGAAAAATATATAAATCAGTCGCCAGAGCTGTACAATTTAGAGGCAAAGAAATATAAGACATAAGTATGGTGATGACTCTCTGTATCATAGATGCACTATGAAGCTTTCTTTTCTGGGAATAGGCTAAATAAGAAAAGAAGTGGGGAAGAAAAATGTGTTTCACTTTGGGGAACACCTGTGCAAGATGTCACAGAGAAGTCTACAACAGCTGTCAAAGGTAACCCGCAAATCCCTTGTACAGTAATATATTCTCTGTACAGACTTCTTTGGTGTAGTTACTTTTTTGTTTGTTTGTTTATGAGTATGCACTTGTTTACATACCTAAAATTAATGTTAATTAAAATCACTTGTTTGGATCCTCAGGTGAGTAAAAAGCAAATGTCAGGTCTGGATTAGCTCACACAATCTCACTTCTTTCCCTTTGCATTTCTGTTCTTATCACTGAGTGAGGCAGGCATTCTGTGAGGGGGAAAAAACAACTCACGAGTGTGTATTTAGAGTCAATGAAACACTGAGTATGCACAGAGCTTCTGACTCGAAACTGGGAAATGGCCAAATAGATATGCTCATTTGCTAATTTCTCACTATTTCACTTCACAATATACACATCTATAATCTGCATCAAGGAGTTGTTAAACTAAAGAGAGGACATGGTTCTGGTTCCAGATATAATTAGCTGACCCTGATGCAATTCTAAGGAGTCTGGGCTATGCTGAAGTATGTCACTCCCACACAACCTCTAGAAGAGAAGCTGGAGCTTCATGAACATCAAGAACATCAGATTGGCCTACCTGTTTTTCACCCTGTATCCCCTAAACTCAGCCTCATGCCAGCTGTTCTGACAAGTCCCAGAGCAGTAATTTTTGTTGTTACTGCTTTTCCAGTGGTGTATTTCAGGCCTATAAATGTTTGCTTTGCTTCACTAGTGTTTTGTTAGACTGCTAAATCTTTCCCAGGAAATGCAACTGAGGATGGACATGCCAATTTTTAAGGTGCATAACTGAAAGCAAAGCAATTAAAATACATATGACAAAAAGGTATAGAAATAAAGCTTGATAGTTTTCTCCCTTCCAAATGTCAGAAGTTCAAATAATCACTTAACAGATGAAAGGTTTTAGAGAGTCATCAAAATATATGTGGGAAATACAAATAAAAATGCACAGAAACACGATTTAAATTGTTAAATAAAATATAAATAGAGGTAAGTATTCAATTTCCTTGCTTCTGCTCCAAAGATTCAAATTAGATTAAACTTCAAAACACAGTTCAATTTCATTATGAAAATCAGCTTGTCTGTCTTACTTAATGACTTCATTTTATTGCCTGTGGTGAAGTGCTGAGCAGCTGTATCTTCCATAACTGGGGGGGGGGGGGGGAGAAGAAAAAAAAAATTGAGCACCATCCACAGAGCCACAGAAGTTTTATGGACATGCAAAGGATATGTAAAGGCGTAGAAGGCAACTAGGACTGAGAGTCTTCTTCCATGGGTGGATCAACATCTTTCTTCATTATGACTCTCAAAACACAAAGAAACCATGCTAAATACACCCATACAGTTCTTAATAAAAAAAAAAAAAAAACAAAACCCAACCATCCTGCTCTAACATGTATTTAATTCAAATAGGCAGAAAACAGTCTGCTATTCCGAGTCTCAGTGACAATAGGTAGCAGCAGTATCCTATATTGGAGCAAATGGCTGTAGCTATGTTGAGGATCAGCACAACGGGCCAGTAAGAATATATGTGTCTCTATGAGCAAATGAACATATATAAAACATTTTTCAAAATGTGTTTTAACCTTTTTAACAGACATACCCTTCTTACCCCATCGAATATGTACCACACATCATTTTTTAAATATATTTTGAGCTATATTTCTTCCATCCTGCATTCTTCACATTTTGTTTTACTTACTCCATGTGCTAATGAAGCAGGACAAACTTTTTAAGTGAAGAAAACTAGCAAAACCAAGTAGCAGAAACATTTGCTTCCTCTGAAGATAATTCTAAGCCATAGGTTATTTCCAGCCTACAAGGAGCTGATAAAAAAATACTGTATTAGGGAAGATAGCAGGATACAAGCAAAGCAATAACCCTGAAATTTAAAGTGAAGGAAAAGACGAGTTAGAAGTCAAACACCTGCTCCCTTGTATGCAACAAATGAGCATTTTCATAACCCAGCTTGTTATTCACATAATGTAATTTATTGCCTTGGACAAAGAAACATATTCTGATTGAGAATTACCACAGAGGATTTTACAACTATTCTGTACTGTATTTTATTTTTCCCGATATCACTCATCAAAACAATAGACTAGAAAAAAAACCCAAGAAAAACAATAGCAACAGCTATTGCTATTTTGTCTTTTCTATGGGCAAATATGGAGAGAAAGTTGGCCAATGCCCAAGTTATGTTCAGCCAGTAATTCAAACATACTCAGCAAATATTCAAGTTATGCTTCCCACAGAAAATACGATCAACCAAATTCATGGACTTCAGTAAAAATGGTGCAAAAATGGACCTCAAAACTATTCTAAGCTGAAAGCTTTCAGATATTTTCTCTTATTAGAGATACTCCATGGCAAGGAACCTACAATATTCCCAGGAGAATTATTCCAGCATTATCTTATGCTTACAGCTCAAATATTTTTTCCAAATATGTAAAATGAAATTTTTTTGCTGCAATTCAGATACTTTCTTCTCTTATCTGACCTGAACCTGTAGGAAAGGCCACATTTTCTTCTTTACAACAAAACTGTGTGACTCCAGGTAGTAAATGTTTTTATATTAAGTATCTCTTAAGTCCAGTAATTTACAGCCTCAGACATTTTCTTACGTTGTGTTGTCTCAACCATCTCCTGTCAGTCTGTATCTTTCCTGAAGTGCTTTCACTGCCTGGAAGAGAACACAGCACTCCTGTGAATGGCTTTCTAATACTAGACAGTGCCGTCATATCACTTTACAGATCCATATCTGCAGGTGGTTGCTCCCACTAAATTACAATACCTCGTGTTTTCTTGAAGTGCTTTGTATTATTTTTATCATATCTCCAACCTGATAAAACTTGCTGAATATTAATCCTTCCTCCAAAATTATTTACTTCTTTCCTGGTTTCAGGTAGTCTGAAACAGGAATCATTCAAATGGTTAATAATTTTCTTTTACTAACACAGGGTCCAGATGCCTTACATTTCCAGTTTGAAAATGAAAATTGTATCAGTGAAAATTACTCTCTCTGTACATGAGAAGAAGGTCATGAGGAGTAGTCAGCATGGATTCACCAAGGGGAGATCGTGCTCGACCAATCTCATAGCCTTCTATGATCTCATCACCGGCTGGGTGGATGGAGGGAGAGCAGTGGATGTCATCTACCTTGACTTCAGCAAGGCTTTCGATACTGTCTCCCATGACATCCTGATAGAAAAGCTGAGAGAGCATGGGATAGATGAGTGGACAGTGAGGTGGGTTGAGAACTGGCTGTCGGACCGGACTCAGAGGGTTGTGATCAGTGGAACAGAATCTGAATGGAGGCCTGTGACTAGCGGTGTTCTCCAGGGCTTGGTGTTGGGTCCAGTCCTGTTTAATATCTTCATCGACGACCTTGATGAGGGAATAGCATCCACCCTCAGCAAGTACACTGATGATACAAAGCTGGGGGGGGCGGCTGACACGCAGGAACACTGCGCTGCCATCCAGCGAGACCTGGACAGGCTGGAAAGCTGGGCAGGGAGAAACCAGATGAGGTTTAATAAAAGCAAGTGTAAAGTCTTGCACCTGGGGAGGAATAACCGTCTGTATCAGTACAGGCTGGGGGATGACCTGCTGGAGAAGAGCTCTGTGCAGAAGGACCTGGGGGTCCTGGTTGATGACAGGTTGGCTATGAGCCAGCAGTGTGCCCTGGTGGCTTAAGAGGGCCAATGGGATCCTGGGATGCATCAGGAAGAGTGTGGCCAGCAGGTCGAAGGAGGTGATCCTCCCCCTCTACTCTGCCCTGGTCAGGCCCCACCTGGAGTATTGTGTCCAGTTCTGGGCTCCCTGCTATAAAAAAGACAGGGATCTCCTGGAGAGAGTCCAGAGAAGGGCTACAAAGATGATTAAGGGCCTGGAACAGCTCCCGTATGAGGAAAGGCTGAGTGAGCTGGGGCTGTTCAGCCTGGAGAAAAGAAGACTGAGGGGGGACCTAATTAATGTTTATAAATATCTTAAGTAAGGGATGCAGGGGGAATTGGCCAACCCCTTTTCAGTCATATGTGGAGACAGGACAAGGGGTAATGGCTGTAAACTGGAGCACAGGAAGTTCCGCACCAACATGCGGAAGAACTTTTACACAGTGAGGGTGACAGAGCCCTGGGACAGGCTGCCCAGGGAGGTGGTGGAGTCTCCTTCTCTGGAGATATTCAAGTCTTGTCTGGACGCCTATCTGTGCAATATTAGCTAGGGAGCCTGCTTTGGCAGGGGGGTTGGACCCGATGATCTCTCGAGGTCCCTTCCAACCCCTACGATTCTGTGATTCTGTGATTTGTAAACCCGCTTTTGCACACATCCCGCAGTACTTCTCTCATGAACACCTCAAAAGCTTGATTAGAAGTAAACTGGGTGAAACAATGCCATAATCCTTTCTGAAGCAAAGATACATGGTATCTACAATTTATTTCTGTAGAGAGATCTCTTACTTTCCAGAATTATTGAGGAAATTGAAGATAGGTGACTGTTTTATAAAACCCTTCTCCTTTTCTCTTTACTACCTCTTCAAAGATGCATGCTGTATTTGCCTGGTTTTAGACTTCTAGAATTTGATATTCTTCCCAGAAATAATTGAAAACTTTTCTGAAATTGCCTCAGCTAGCAGTTTGCAAATCCTAAGATGAAAGATTTTTCCAAGGTCTGAAGTATTTTATTACAGTTAATACGATAAATTAAAATTTAAGAGAAAGCAGAAAATAAAACAAACCAAGAAAACCCCACAGTATATGCTCCAGTTCTGTATCACTACATTCCAGGACAGGTGGGCTTCATTTCTGTTTTGTGACAAGTGCTGATCATATCAGCATGTCAGGACCACAACAGCTCGTACAGAACTCCACACTTGTAATTTGGGCTGCGCAGAAAATATGATGGAAGACAGGAAAAAACCTGTGCTAAATGAAATGTTACATTCATAAAATTATCTCCTGTTCTATTTCAAACCTGAAAGCAGGACTGAATGAGTAAATTTTAAACCATGTTGTTTAATTTTCAACATTTTGTTTTCTGTTCATCTGAATCACAGCGTTTTCTCTATAAAACAAAAATTTCCATGATCACGGGCACTGTTGAAGCGTGATTTGTCTGGACTTATTCCTGTTGCTGACTGATGTTGTGATTGTATCTTTTGTCAAAATTGGGAAAACTTAAAAGGGTGCTCTCATGTGTGAATTCTCTACTGCCCACCATGAAAGAAGTCCATGCTGCAGTCTCTGAAACAAACGAGATTCTTTGGCATTTTTATCTACTTCTGCCCTCAGTTTTCATGCTATATTTGACTTCAGGAATTCCTTTCCTGCTAAAAGTCTAAATCAGATCATCTTGATTTCAGTAACTAAAAAGAGAACCCAGAGAGGGTGAATCCTGCAATAAAACATCGTAAGGCGAGATGATCCCACCTCTAGAATGTATGTGTAAAAGAAGAGCATTGTTTAATATTCTTCTGAACCATCCTTAGTTTTTCCTCCTTAGTCATCAAGTGTAGTTTAATAGGAAAAGTCTTACTGACACAAAACCTGAAGACAGCTAAAAAGGCAAAATATCATATTCTATCAGAGATCACTTTTTTCCTCGCCCTAGCGTTCACCTTCAGTGTCAGGAAACACAGAGGGAGAGAGAAAAGATGTGGACACCTGAGGACTTGTCAGCTCAAAATCTTCAAACTAAATTCGATCAGTTCCTCCTGTGAGTTAATAACATGGACTGTGGGAAATACCAGGAACAAAGTTTTTGTAACCCTGGGATAACACAGCGGTGAGTTATCACAGCAAGACATGGGATAACACAGCAGTGAGTTAGCACAGGAAGACAAGACATTCAGCAGATTTTGTCAGTGAGTACAAGATTCAGAAATGCAAGACACAGGGTTAGAAAAACAGCCAGAGGCTCACAAATGTGTGCAGAAGGGAAGATGAGATTTTTGTTAATGGGAAACAGGATCTCCACTTAATTATCACAGAGGCACATCAGAAAAGTATGTGCATAATCAAAGTGGGGAACTGACATGGAGTCCACCTTTTGCTGAGTAAAAAAAAAAAAAAATAGAAAGAAAAATTCACACTTATGTAGTGAAACAGGGTTTCTATTGCCTGCAAGACAAATCCAAAGTAGTTACAGATTATAACTGTTGATTGGACCCTCCTATCAAAACATCCCAATTAAAGAGTAAATTATTTTATTCCTTTTAAGTGGCTGGTAAATGATGTCTTTTTGCTT
This sequence comes from Porphyrio hochstetteri, assembly GCA_020800305.1. Lineage (NCBI taxonomy): Eukaryota > Metazoa > Chordata > Aves > Gruiformes > Rallidae > Porphyrio > Porphyrio hochstetteri. Next base: position 112,590,141 of record CM036907.1, read on the forward strand.
TTAAGGAAATTATTCTTGGCTTTTACATCTTAAGGGCTTCTCTTCACCCAAAAGTTCTTGTGCAGCAACCAGGAATGTGATTTTTACAGCAGAGTTGCTACACTGCACCACTTCCCAAATATGCCCAGTGCCTGAAGGTCTTTTTATGAAATACATTACCTTAAAAATGGAGGAAATGAACTCATGTTTAGTGCAGAGTGAGCAGGTACATGTAAACAAGGAAATAAATAAAAATAAGTCTCCATTCTTAGGCTGTGTGGATGGCAGGGTAGAGGTGAACTGATTTCTACACCAATGAGGGGGGCACACACAGACTGTCAGTGGGAATCACCCCCAACCTCTGCAAACTGTTAAATCTTGACCACACATTTTTTGGTATATTTCTGATTGACACTGGCCAAAAACACAGTAGTGACTCACCATAACAGTTTGCCAACATGCTGACGCACCAGAGTGCAAGGTCTGTTCCCTGATGGCAATTGGTTTACTGCTGCAGAGCCGGGCAGAGCTTGGTGGGGTGGTAGTGCAGGCTAGCTGGAGACCGTGATTGCATACCATACCTTACTGTACACTAATTTCTCTTTTAAACAAGCCTCAGCCAGGGAATAAGGACCAAAATCTGTTTTACAGGAGATAAGTAACACTGGTGAATTTTCTGACAGAAAATCTGTGATAAAATTGACTAATGACACAGAACAAAGCTTGAGTGTTACATTCAAAACTGACAAAGCTTGAAATCAAAACCTCACTTTGACATGTCTTTGTTCTGACTAGGTCTGAAGGCTTCAATAATTTACCCATGTAAAATGGCTTTATTAAAATTTAAGCTTGAAGATGGGTAGGCATGTAGAAAATAAAAATAAAACCACGGGGCATTATTTTCTTTATTTCCCCTTTAGTCATGTTTTGCAGCTGTAAATATGGGTAGAAACATTACATTTTATAGTTATATCCTGTCTGGCATACTGAAGAAAACCTAAGTGACATCATCTACATGCTATATCACATAAACAACTATTGGCTACTCTTAAAATTTGACTGCTCAGATCCTTGTATGTACACGCATGCACAGACACAGGACTGATATTTCCTTACCATGGACACATTAACTTCCTCCATATGAAATATCAAGAGAAATTCTACAAGTTCCTTAACATCTGAAATGAGATGTGTTGATTCTTTAGCTTAATTATAATCTAGGAAAAGATAATTTTTGATTTTTTTTTTTTTCTCAAGAGGTAATTAAAAAGAAAAAACATTCATAAGAGCTAATTAGTGTTTCTTGCACTGATTTTCATCTCTTTGTTCAGACACACATACAATTCCCAGTCACAGGCACTCTCTTTGCATCGGCCTCTGCAGGTCTGGCTTTCAATCACACAGACAGCTAGGTGACAGACCTAGATTTTTTTTCAAAGCCTAATTCAGAAACACACATAGCTGTCCTTTTCCTTGAGAGTATGAAGGCTGAACTGAGCTGAAATGCACCTGTTAGCTAAAGGCACTCTGAAGTGGCAAAGACAACTCTTAAGCAATGCTAGTTCTTTCTGCAGGCTGGCTGGTAACAGTTTGGTTTTGTTCTGGGTTTTTTTGGGGGGGAAGTGTTGTGGGATGAGTTTTTTGTTGGGGGTTTTTTTTCAGAAAAGGAAGAAACAATTATGCTGAAAAAATTATATTACTAAAACTTTTATATATTTGGTCTTTAATCTAGGATGTTTTCAATGTAATTTTTATTACATGATATGTAAAAGGAGCATTTGGGGTAAGATGAGTGTGACCATCCAAATTCACAGAATCACAGAATTGTAGGGGTTGGAAGGGACCTCAAGAGATCATCGGGTCCAACACCCCTGTCAAAGCAGGACCCCCCTGCCAAAGCATATCTATTCCAGGAAACAAAAGGGTGAGGGCACGGGCCCAAGTGCTGACCTGCAGCTGTCCAACCTATTTGTCCTCTGGTAAGCTCCATGTTGGAGCATTAGCACAGGCTTCCCTCAGTGCCCAGGAAGAATTTGGGGGTGAGCTGAGCACCAACACACATTTTATGCAGTCATCTTGTTTTGGGGTGCAAGAGAATCCAGCTGGACCCAGTTGCCCTCAGGCCAGAGAGCAGCCCTGGTATAATTTTATGTATCAGCCTGGCTGTAGCTGCTAGTTTATAGAAGAAAACACATGAGAAAATGTGATTGATAGCAGAATTCCTCCACGCTTCTTCCTTGGGACACAGAAAAGGCTTGGTTTCCTCAACAGAGGTAAACAAACCTAGAACTAGACCTAAGAGAAGCCCCAGGACCATTGAGCCGTGTGCTTTATATGTATACATATAGCACAGGACTAAAATTTTCCTTTTGGATTGTCAGATCCCACATGCATTATCTCAAGAGCATTTTGCCTTTCTGTTTACTTCACACTCAGGAAATAGCTATGAAACTGTACTTAATCTTAAATCAGTTGAATGTTACCTTAAAAGTTTCTTTCCTGGCATAGTCTGACAGATCCAAAGAAGTTCATACCACCGCAGAAGGCATGGAGAGGCTGAAGTTTTTCTTCTGAGACACTGAACTCACAGGGGTACAAAGAAAATTTGCTGCATTCTATAAAGGTAGAATTCTATACAAGACATTACCATGGCAGAAGTACTGTGAAACTGATAAAAACACTTTAAAAAGCAAAAGAACAGCTCATCTACCCACAAACGAGGCATTAAAACAATTTTCATAATTGCAAAGTACGATAGAGATTGGCATTTGAAGGAGAAAATGCCAGGGAACGCAAGAGCTCTGCACCACAGCGGATGGGCAGCATCAGCCCCTCGGCCCCGCCGTCCCTGGGCACACGGAGTTGTCCTGCTGCCATCTGCAGATGAGTAGACAGCACGACAAACCCTGCAACTCCTGCCAGAGGTATTAAGAGCTCTGCAAAACCATGTGGGAGCTGTATCCACGGGACCGGGACTTACTGGCATGTGAATGACCCCAGCATTTTCTCAGCGGAGGAGAAGCACAGGCGATAAAGAGAAGTGTCAAGGACCAGTTGAATCTGGAGATCGATTTTCAGATATATAGGCTTTTATGCCAAGGTCACCAACTCAAATCCAGCTAATAGCAGGTCATCGGTCTACAGCAGCTCTTGTAGATACTCCTGAGAGGTGAGGCTTCCCCAGTTCTGACCAGTGAAATTCCCAATGCTGATCTTAAAGTGAAACACTTTGCCAGCCTCTTACAGACCCCATGGGCTTTAAGGGTGGCATCATGAACTGCATCTTTGTGCTTCAAAACCACAGAGATTTTTAAAATTATTTTTATTTTACACAGCTGACATCAGAGATCTCATATACCCAATTTGCCTTCGAAACAAAAAATAGGAAGGCTTAAGTAAAGCCCATCCTGGGTAAAAGCAGCCTGGAAGCTGAGCACAGGCATTTCAAACTGCGATAGCAAAGCTGCATGATGGAAGTCCACAAGGAAATAGGAGATATGCAAACACCGTGGTGTGTGCACTGTTGCGGAAGATGAGAATTACACAGCCTTAAGCTGCAAGTGAAATTCGTCCTGGACTGTGGAAGAGCCCTTTTATTAACTTGCCCAGTGAAATGCTTAATAAAGTTTACAATTTTCTTACGAACATTTTAGACTCTTGTGGTGGGTTGACCCTGTTTGGATGCTAGGTGCCCCCCAAAGCCACTCTATCCCTCCTCAGCTGCACAGGAGAGAGAAAATGTAACGGGAGTGTCGTGGGTTGAGATAAGGACAGGGAGAGATCACTCACTCATTACTGTCACAGGCAAAACAGACTTGACTCAGGTAAATTAATTTAATTTATTGCCAATCAAATCAAAGCAGGATAATAAGAAATAAAACACCTTCCTTCACCCCTCTTTTCTTCCCAGTCTCAACTTCACTCCCAGTTTCTCTCCTCCTCCTCCCCAGCAGAGGCACAGGGGGATGGGGAATGGGGATCAAGGTCAGTTCATCACATGTCTCTGCTGCTATTTTCTCCTCAGGGGGAGGACACCTCACATTCTGCCACTGCTCCAGCGTGGGGTCCCTCCCACAGGAGACAGTCCTTCATGGACTTCTCCAATGTGAGTCCTTCCCACAGGCTGCAGTTCTTCACGAACTGATCCAACATGGGTTCCCCATGGGGTCACAGTATGGGCTCCTGTCTCCATGGGTCCACAGGTTCTGCCAAGAGCCTGCTCGAGCTTGGGCTCCCCACAGGGTCACAGCCTCCTTTGGGCATCCACCTGCTCCAGCATGGGGTCCTCCATGGGCTACAGGTGGATATCTACACCACAAACATCCTCTGTGGGCTGCCGGAGGACAGACTGCCTTACCATGGTCTTCTTCGTGGGCTGCAGGGGAATCTCTGCTGCCTCCTCCTCCTCCTCCTTCTTGGTGTCTGAAGAGTTGTTCCTTTCATATATTCTCACTCTTCTCTCATACTTGCTGTTGTGCAGCAGGTTTTTCTCCACTTCTTAAATGTATTTTAACAGAGGAGCTGCCACCTTGGTCAGCAATGGGTCTGTCTTGGAGCTGTCTGGGCTGGCATTAGGTCTACCAGGAAATTTCTGGCACCTTCTGAAAGAAGCCACCGCTGCAGCTCCCCACCACTGCCAAAACCTTGCCACACAAACACAAGACAACTCTATATACAAGGTTCAGTCAAATCTTACAGGTCAATAAAGGGTATACAACTGTAACTAAATCAATGTACAGTAAACCAGAAGGATGCAGTAAATTACAGAAGAAAACTGCACCCAAGTTTTCTTTCATCTGTGAACATAAGGTTGTGTCAGTGATTTTTTATTTTTTTTTAAGAGTGCATAGAGTTATAGAAGATACAGGTCTCTCCTTAAGAAACAATTGTATTGTCTGACAGCAAGTTATTATCTGGATAAAAATTATTAATAGAAATGCTTAGATAAAATTGTTGGAATGAAAAGAAGGTATAATGTATAATTATATCATGTAATTTATTTATAATTTAAACCTCTTTAATTAATTTCTAGTGAAGAATATGTATAAATTAGATGGATAAATTAGATGGAAATTTCACAATATATGGCTAAGGAACCACTGCTACTAGAAGTCAGATTTAAAACCCAGAGCTTCAAAAATTTGGGGCTTTGTTAGTTGTAACTAGCCTGGTTTTCATCATGTATAACTGAAACATTACCTGACTAAAGTACCTGAAACGTGTCTATAAGAAAGCTGGTGAAGAACTGTTCACGAGGGCATGTAGCAGTAGGATGAGGGGTAATGGTTTTAAATTAGAAAAGGGGAGATTTAGGTTGGATATTAGGACAAAGTTCTTCAATACAAGGATGGTGGATCACTGGAACAGGTTGCCTAGAGAGGTAGTGGAGGCCCCATCCCTGAAGATATTCAAGGTCAGGCTTGATGGGGCTCTGAGCAACCTGATCTAGTGAAGATGTCTCTGCTCACTGCAGGGGGGTTGGACTAGGTGACCTCTAAAGGTCCCTTCCGGCCTTACACATTCTATGGTTCTATCGTTATAAAGTTTCATTCACTGCTGAATCACCAGGTGGCAAAACCAAAGCAAAGACATTAAAAAAATACCAGACAGAGGTGAAGCTGCTTCTCTCTCATCTCCTTCAACATGATACAAATTTTTAAAAGTTGTTTCTGAAGTATCCAGCTGCCTTTTAATACATTTTACTATAAATAATCGTGGAATCTTTACTGTCAATAATTATAATGTGTTTCTCACATGCTTATTTCAGATGTGTCTTCATCATCTTTCCTCTCCTAGTATATTTCACACAGAATCACAGAATCACAGAATCACAGAATTGTAGGGGTTGGAAGGGACCTTGAGAGCTCATCGGGTCCAACCCCGATGATCTGTGGACCAAAAAGAACAGATCCTAAGAACAAAGGGAAGCATAGTATCTGAAATTTCTTACATTCTACATATGATTTTTTGTCAGGGAATGATGAAAATAAAGGTATAAAATAACAAAAAGATAATAAAAAATCTAATAGTCCACTTCAGAAGAGCTGATGAGCACCTTTTGTTCTGTTTTGTACCTGCTTTTACATTATACACAAAGGAAGAGCGTTTCTAACTTAACAACCACTGAAAAAAACAACAAAAAATTTAGATTTCTTTAAATCTTGTTTACAGTCAATAAAGATTTGGCTGAGAAGTCACTTAGCCTGCAACAATAATTTCATTAAGTTTACGCTAGAATTAAAAAAAATCTAATAGGTTAAAAAAAAAATTAAAATTCTCAAGAGTTCAGGGAGTTATTTTAACAGTGTCACGTTTTAGCTATTATGTGGCAAAACAATAATTCATAACAAAGTTTTTTAAAATGTACACAGAGAATCGAGGTGATGGCATTTCCTTTTGAAAAACACCACCAATACTGTCTCCTTTAAAATTGGATTCTCCTTTTTTTAAAGACAAATCTACCTCTAGTTCTCTTTGCTTCACAATTTACTCATATTCCATTTTCCATTGCTATAACTGAGAGATAAAACATGAAATTGAGTTTACGGAAAACAATGGTTTTTTAAGTCAGAGTATGGAAATTTTTGTCATCTGTATATTTTTACATGATTATCATAAAACTCATTTTGTAACTCTATTTCCAATATTTTTTCTCTATCTTACTATCACCAGCTGACTGCTAAATCCAAATTATCACAACCACAGCCTGCCTTTTATTTCTCTCCTGAGCTGCACAGAGGTGCCTGGCTGCACGAACGTCAAGTACATTCCCTACAGGAACTACAAAATGCAGTGCTATATATCTAGTGAAAAACTGTAACAGACACTGCCCAGGAAGAAAGTCAAATGCTGTCATCTTATGCCTTCAGCAATGCGTTTACTTAACACTGCAGCAGGAGAAGGGAGGCACATATCCCATTTTAGGCAAAATATTTGGATTATAATATGCTATGCTGTGTGAAGATTTCTATTTCTTAGATTTGGCAGAATCACAATTTCAAAGTTATATTTTTAAAGAACGTCAATGCTATACTCTTTGTATTTATGTTTTAAAATTACCTGACTGTATTTTAATCCTCTTCACATTTGTTACGGAATGTGCTACAGAAGTGAAACCACCTGCTTATGAAATCAAGTATACATCTATTTTATGATTCTATGTGACAAGAACAAACAGCTCTTATTTTTCTCCATTTAATCTTCTTTCTGGCATTGTTCCCCACCTGGCTTTCTCCTCACATTCTCCAACCTTCAGATTTTATAACTTCAGTTTTCAAGTCCATATACTCCCTGGCTAGTTAGTCATCCACTACACTCTTTACCTCCTCATTTGAATATAAATCACACATACCCAAAAAACAGACAGCCTAAGTGCCTTCTTTAGCAAGGTGTCTTCATCCCTTACCTCTCTGCTGTGTTATTTCTTTGGAGGAGAAGGTACAGGACCCAGCAAGAAGACTTAAATTCAGTAGAGGAGACAGCTTCAATTTAAGGGAATTCTTTTTCATGATGAGAGTGGCTGGTCACTAGGATGATCTTCCTAAAGGCTGTGGAATCAATGTTTCTGGAAATATTCATGTCTCAGTTGGAGAAGACCCCAGCCAATTTGACCCGGTTTGGGAAAGGCTCTGCTTTGAGCAGGGCATTGAAAGAGTTGAACTCCAAAGGCATCTTCCAACCTAAATTATGTAACAATTCTTGTATACCTGAGAGATGGTTAGGGAAGTGACCATAGAGATATCTTTATTCTTAACTTGCTTCTACTTGTAGGCAGGGAAAAAAAGATTGAATGAATATTGTGTGGTTGTGGATTCTAAACATTCAGCTATTAAAATGGATTGAGGACTGCTTTTACTTCATCTGCCAGGAAGCAGGACAACACCTAACATGAGACGTTGGAGCATGCACCTGTCTTCATTCCTGGAACAGCAGCAAACCCAAGCCAGAAACCCCAAATCTGATTACTTTTATAAGAGGTGGCTTTAACCATCTGGGGACTATAAGGATGATTTGGCAGCCTCTTACCAAAATATGCTGCTAATTTCATGAAGGCCTAGTTTCATAGCAGGTAAAGTCCAAGCCATCAACGTTGTCAGCAACTGATGCTCTCTGAACTGCAGCTGTTCTTGTTTGAGCATTTAGTTGTTCCAGTCAACTGATGGAGAACAGTAAGAACAATTATTTCATTTGCTTAATTGAAAGTACATATAAGATGGTCAATTATAAAAGAGAAAAGTATGTTTTTCCACAGAGTTTTGGTCTTGCTCTTGTAAAGTTTCACTTAATCAAACATTTCTTGGAAAAAAGATAGCGAAATAAAGTATAATAACTCTGAAATGTCACCTGAGGAATTAGATTATCAGCATCTGCTTATTGAGATATCTTTTGTGATTATGGTTTATGCTGACAGTCTTAAATTAAAGGGTGCAGTTGATTGAAATTAACTAAGTCAATTCATAAATGCAGATTGCGTTAAAGAAATATCTTATTTCAGCTTCAAAATGTGTTTTATTCTACATTCATTAGGAGAATATGTAAAGCAAATGTGGGGAAAATAGCTTCCAATTTACTGTAAAAAGTAAAACCAGTAGTTTAAAAGATCAGTCTTTAAAACAAAAAATGGCCAATTTGAGAGTATTGTTTGTTGCTCAATACACATGTTTCTATAAGTATCATGTGAATTCTCTGAAATTGGACTCAGAAATGTCTGTTTGTTTTCCACAACTTCAGCAGCAGAAAAAAGAAAAGAAAAAAAAAAAAAGAAAAAAAAGAGGCTAAATTAACAGCACTGTACATGCCATGGGAAAGAATTACTTCTTTACAGATTAATATTGATCTTTTAGGCAAATATCAATCCTCTTGGCAAAAACCAGACTAGTGGATTATTTCTCAGCAAGCAGTAACAAACTTGCAGGGAAAAGAAATATTAGGTCCTCTTAAATACTAGTAAATGTCATTGTTTATGGGATGATCACCTGCTTCACTGACATAAGAATCTGAAAGGAAAGAACAGGAACAGTCTGAGTTATCAAATCAAGCTGCACATGCTGAATATGTAAAAGATTTATATCCTCTTGATGTGAAAAAGGATGTATTTCATACATACTAACTTGAGAATTACACCCAGTCCTTGCTATGACTGTTGTAATAGATTCAACCTCCATCAACATATCTGTGACCTGAAAGAGATCTACATACGCTAATAGAAATAAAGCAGATGCTGGCTAGAAATAGCAGATTATGCTCTAGAAGCAACATTAAGATAGACTATCTCATACTTTCAATTTCTTTCCTATTTCACTATAGCCCATATAAAGGAATCCTATTAAACTGCGCTTAATTCCTTAATGTCTCATGGGAGTGGTAATTCCATTGTGCCAAATCCTTTGACTGCTGAAGAATTTTTTAGTAGCAGGCAATTTATTTTATTTCTGTTTTAACAGCATCACAAATGCAAAAAGGGAACTCAACATGGATATCCTAGTTTTATGGGGAAAATTCTTCATTGAATTCAAATAAAAAGAAAGTATATTAAATAGAGTCTTGTTCCACAGGGGTGAACGAATGGTTTGGTTTTAGAAACTGCTCCTTTTCTATTGTCTGAATTTATTCATGGATATTTCCAGCCAAGGTGTATTTATTTTTTTGTTCTTTTAATCAAAGTGATTTGCCTTTTCAATCTGTAGCAAAAATGTCTTTAAAAGGCACAAAATTCATGAAGCCTATTGTTGATTACTAAACATAAAAGTTTTTAATTTCCAGGTTTTGTGGGGTTTTTTCGTAAGTTGTCTGACAGACCCCATATTTAGTCAGCCTCTCTGAAAACTTCTGAAGAACAAGAGGGAAGATATTCTAACCAGACTGTTAGCATAAAATGAAAACAGAGTTCTGATGGGCATTCAGAATAAAAGAAAAAAACCCCCAAAGAAACAGACCCAGACTTTGCCTCAGAGTTTACAGGCTGAACCACCTTATCCAATACAACCTTTCAAATGAAAGATGCCAATATGAACAAGAGACAAAGTTATCTCAATGGTCTTGACAGTTTCTCCATCTTCTACTCACAGAAAACAAATCTCTACAGCACAAGCATGAGGACAGAGTTCTGATTTGAGTATGAGCACAGCAGTCTGCAAAGTAACACTTCAAACTGCTTTTTGGAGGAGCTCTTATCGTCCTGATGCAGCAGCTGTTGAGACCTCATGCAGTATCAAGAGTTGGGTAAGGCTGTGTTTCCAGCCCAAGAAGGAGAGCACTATTTCCTTTCATCACTATTCCCTGTCGTAGGTGGTACATAGTATTAAATAGTAAAATAGCGAAATTGAGTCTTTTAAAAGGATTAAGAAATGGCAGTGGCCCAGAATTGCTATAGTCAGGCATCACTGTTTCAAACCATGCTGCCTGGAAGCTATAAGTCCTTCCCTTTCTCAGTGAGCTGACTCACCTGTACTGGTTTGGTTCACTTCACCTCAATGCTGCTAGAAGAGGGGAGCAGCCAAACTGAGGTTCACAAGAAAAACTGAATAAATGCAAAACCCCCATAGATTCTGGAAATACTCAGCTCTTCTACCAAAGTGCATACTCAAAAACATACTTTGTGATGGTATTACCCATGGTTTTGTGACCTTTGAAGTCTTGTTTGTGATTTGGTTATAGGATGTTGGGACCAGATGCAAGTGGAAGCCTCTGGCCAAAGAAAGGAAAAAGATCTAACTGTTCTACGACATTGTATTCAGCAGATCTTTTTTCTTTAATTGGATATAATTTTTTGTTCAAAGCAATAGCAAGGATGAATGTCCTTCATGTGTGCACACATCTCACTGACAAAGGAAATAACTTGCTACTGAAGCCCATAACTTTCCCAATCACATAGAAGCTAAGAGAGCAAAATGATTTCTAAATGAAATGACAAGCAATGACCACTAAGCTACTAAGTAACTACTATAGGCAGATGATAGCCATGAGAGTAAGGAAGGAAGCATTCCTATTATCCTAGTTTGTCATAGGAGAATTGACAATCTTAGAAGTAATAAAGAGTATTCTAGATTAAAAATTATGTTCCCTGTGTTCCCTTATTATCAAAAAATGTGTCTAGCATTCCCCCACCACTAGAAAACCCCTCTGTAATTCACACCTCTAAAGAAAACACATACCACAACTTCCAGGGCATGAAGTAAGGCTGGTCATCTTCCCCTAGGGATGCTGGGAGGGAAACTGAAGAGATGTCACCATGAATAGAGCAGGAGAGAGTTAATTTTGCACATCATGGGACTTCACAATACCAACAGATGCTCTTAACAAAAATACATTTAAAAAAAAATGTACCTGGGTCTGACATTACCAAGGCTTTTTAACACAGTAAAAGCAGGACCAAAGCCATCCAGTAGCAATACCTGAACGAAGCAAGCATGTAACGTGCAGGCCTGAGGTGAGCTCTGATGCAGAGCAGAGACGTATTGCAGGAAGTTTTACTCTTGGCTTGGGATTTGTTTGCTCATCTTGCTGAGGCTCTGCAAGAACGCTCTGGAAGTATGGGGCTTGCTTGTATTGCAGAGCTACTTTGTGCTCCCAGGCTTCAAAATTCCTGTGTCTGCACACAATGCAGTCTATGGCCATTAAATAGGAGGATACTTTTGTCAGCATGTTTGCTGAGCACAGTTAAATGTGCCGTTCTCCATTTTGTTGTCATCTTCAGGTAGGTTTGGGTCAACTAACACAATCAGAATCCAGAGTTTTTTGTGGAAAGACAAAAGCATACTCTCAGACCACCAAACTGCAAAATAACAAGAATGAGGAACTATAATTTTCAAACACTTTTGGCAGCCATGAATGATTAGTTCTGTGCTACAATAACATTAAAAACCCAAACAAGCAAAAAACCAAAACCAAAACCCAAAAAACCCCCACATGCTTGAGAAGATGCATAAATTGACAGCCATAGATTGTACCCAACCCCAAGGTCCTGGCTGCCCTGCTCCTCTTCCAGCAAAATGGTGATGTATTGACAGAGGGAAAACAGGTTCAACCATCTGGGGAATATGTTCAATAACATTGCTCTGCAGCTGCTTTTACTGTAGATGTAGTCTTCACCTGTAGTAATCATTTCTCCTGTTTGCTTTGGTTTATGTTTATTCACTTAAGAATAATGTCAGAAATAAACCTACCAAATTTACCTCCGAAACAGGCAAGCCTAGGGTACAGCTTCCATTGCCCATGGGTCTAATATATCCTTGCACTAATAGCAAGTTTAGTTTTATTCTTTGGTATTATTCTTTCTACAAGAACAGAACCAAAATAGAGATAAGCATTGCAATGGATACACGAGACAAGAAGATGGCCACTATTCTGCAATCACATTCCTTTGGAATGAAATCTTTAATGACATGTGTGCATAAGCCATAATAAATAACCATTTAATGTAAGATTACTGAGTACAACACAGGTTTCAATTTGTACAAGTCCTGCTGTCATAGAATGATGCCATTATTTGCAGTATAAATTATTTAGTTCTGAAATGCTCAGCATGAAATATTTCAGATTCCTGGCTAGTTAACATTTTGTGAAAACACCTGCTATATTTTCTAGCTTTGCTGGCAATCTTCCTTTATTTTAGTAATTTATTACAATATTAGAGGTTTAAGATTTCTGCCTTTTCTTCTCCAGCTGATTCAGCTATGGGGATCTAACTCTGCTGCATTTCACAGATGGAGTGGAACCCACTTTATTCTAAAAAAGTACAAAACCTCCTCGGGAGGTTCAAGTGGAACATGCTCTGAAAACAATAACTCACAGCAGTATTAAAACTGTGTGCTTAACAGATTAAAATTCAGTTTAGGCAACCAGGTAAACGGAAACTGCAATGATAACACTAACTTTGAATACTGGCTCCAATTAAAAAGAATAACAAATGATTGGCTTAAATTTTTATTTCCTGCACTGTTGGTATTGATTTGATCTGCTAACCTACTTAATATCTATAGCAAGGGCAAGTTTGTAGGAAGGAAACGTTTGAGTAAGCAATTTTGTTTCAAAAAAGAAGATAAAATCAAATATCTAGTAATGTTCAAAATATTGGTCATATTAATAATAAAAAAGCACATCACTGCCTGCAGATTCCTTAAAAAGCATGGGTTTTTTTCAGAAATTTGCAGTTAAGAATTATTAACAGAAATTGTTGAATACTCATTTCCAAACAAATTGAAAATAATGGCAAAGTGGAATTAATTGCCTACAGTATTTAATAAGTCTTTAATTGAGGGTAGATTTAGATTGGATGTTAGGAAAAAAACAACTCTTCCCTGTGAGGACGGTGAGGCCCTGGCACAGGCTGCCCAGAGAAGCTGTGGCTGCCCCCTCCCTGGCAGTGCCCAAGGCCAGGTTGGATGGGGCTTTGGGCACCCTGGGCTACTGGAAGGTGTCCCTGCCTATGGCAGTGAGTGGAACTACATGATCTTTTAGGTCCCTCCCAAATGGAACCTTTCTATGACGATTCATTCTGTGATTCTAAGTATTTTTTGAGTCTATTGCAAGCAAAAATGTGAAGATGAAACATAAATAACGACAATAAAAATACTTAGATCTTACAGTACATCTCATCCACAGTTCTTAAATTGTTTAAAAGATGCTTTTTAGCAGCTTCAATTTACCAAGCAACTTGCTAGAACCTAGACCTTGAATTTAATTTGCTTGAGTCTAAATAATGCCTACACAGATTTGCTATCATACATTTGATATATACCATATTGTTTATTATCGATCCATAAAACTGAATATAGTCATTTTACCAGCGAGTCAATATTATTGTTATTAATTGTATGGAACACAACAGCACTAGACAAGCAAAGGGGATGAGGACACCAACTGCTTTTCCATTTGAACTCTCATCTCCTCTGATGCTGCATTTTAAACACTGTCTTCTCTGTCACTTTTCAAATGCTGCCAAAAATAATTTCTTTAGCATGAAAAGACTTTGCTTGAATCCCAATAAAGTCATAATAGTCACACTAACTGGCTTTACTGAAGTGCTTTTCATACAGAAAAAGAACATTTTACTTTATTTTCAGGAGGCTCATACAGATTTGGTTAAGCACATATTCAATGGATAATACAATTTCCTTCCAGCCACAGAATAAGCTTCCAAAAGCAGAATCCTCATGTTTTTATTTCTTATTCTTCTTTAATACTTTCAAGGTTTTTAAAAGCCTGACACTAGTTTTGAAGGTACTGTGCAGAAGTTTCTCACCTTAGAATTTAACAAATTGCACACACTCAAAAAACAAAGATACACCACACAACTAGTTAACATTCACAGACCAAGAAGATCAAGGTCTTATCTATTCTTGTGGGTCTATATTGTTCTTCTGCCTGAGATTCAACTATTTCCTAAATCTCCTTCAGGTAGCAGGGCATAGCACCATAATCAGGTTAAAACATCTGACAAGAGTCTGCTAAGTTACCGAAGGAACTGCACCACGCAGGAACGATAACAACACTTGCACACCCAATCTGAAAGGGGGTCTGGGCAGCCTGTAGAATAGGCCAGCCAATTCAATGTCAATCTGCACCTGGGTGAGAATGTATGTGCCTGCAGATTTGAATGTGATGACGTTGCCTTGGTTGCTATAGAGTAGGTGAAAGGTGCCAGCCACAGGACCAAAAACTATTGTATGTACCTAAGTTTCATCACCGAATCACAGACTGCTTGAGGTTGGAATAGACCTCTGGAGCAGATCTTGCCTGCCCTCCCTGTTCAAGGAGGGTCACCCTAAAGCCACTTTTCCAGGACCATCAAGATGGCTTGTGCATACATCCAGGTATGGAGACTCCACCACCTCCCTGGGAAACCTGTGCCAGTGCTCAGCCACAGTGAAAAACATTTTCCTGATGTTCAGACAGACTCTCCTGTGTTTCAGTCTGAGCCTGCTGCCTCTGGTCCAGTCACTGGGTACCACCAAAAAGAGCCTGGTTCAATATTCTTTGCAGTTTCACTTCAGGTATTTATAGAAATGGAAAATATTCCCCTGAGCCTTTTCTTTGTCACCCTCCATTGGACCCTCTCCAGCATGTTCTTATCTCTCTTGTACTGGGAAGACCATAACTGGACACAAGGCTTCAGGTGTGGGCTCACCAGTGATGAGTAGAGGGGGAGGGTCACCTCCTTCAGCATATTGGCAGCACTCCTCCTAATGCACCCCAGGATACCACTTGCCTTCTTTGCTGCAAGGCACATTGCTGGCTCCTGTTCAGCCTGGTGTCCACCAGGACCCCCAGGTCCTCTTCTGCAAAGTATCTTTCCAGAAGATCAGCCTCCATGCTGGCATACAGCAAGTGGCAACAACAACCAGGTCTCGTTTCTTGGAGTTCCTACTGAAAAATAAACAAATAGAAAAGGAGAAATTATCTGTATGTGCTATCTCCTGGATTTTGCAAACAATTCATTTATATACTTAGGGAAGGCAAAGGAAAGGAAATGATGACACCACAGCAAGCTGGAAATCCAAAATAATTCAAGAGGCAAAGATAATTAATGACACAATATTGACCACGTCAGAGCAACAACATCCTCAACTCAGTTTTTCACCCTGAAGAGGATGTCCCTGTGAAATCTACCCCAGCCTAAATAACGGTAATGCTGATGCTTGGTAAGAGGGACGAACCAGGAGAATTATCAAAGGCTTCAGACTCTGATGCAGACGGGTCCATTGCTCTGTCAGCCATCTCTGTTTCAGTCTGCCGTGCCTCCTCCCAAAAAGCCCGGCAACAGTTTTAATTCTTTTATAAAGCATTAAATCCCCTGCAAGTTTCACACAGTAAATGCCACAAAAAACTGCTTTCTAGATAGACTCCTCTTTCTTTTGAAGTAGTCCTTATCCTTCTTGCCTGTGTATTCTTCCTTCCAAGGCTCCTGCCTTGCTAGGCAGGCAAGTTTAAGCAAACTGTTTGGGTCTTCAAGGCTTTTCACAACACGCTTCTAACTATTACAGCTCTCTCACCTTCACAACACAGCTATCTTGAGCAGAAATGCACCAAAATACTATAAACCAGACATGCAAATCAAACCGTTCCTATCTCCTTGCTCCCATACAGATGTCACAATAGTGCTTCCAACCCCTGTGTCTCTGTCCCTGCAGAGGTCTCAGGAGCAGAGGAAAGGCATCGCTCCTCCTCTATCAGGTTTCAGAGCAGGTGAATCGTTTAATCTCTCCTTCCAATTACATCTTTCTTCTTTCTCATGTCTACTTAACCTCCGGATCAATGTTTGCTTTTTGTGACTTACAAGACACATGTTACACTGCGTGCCTGGACCTTGAGTGTACGGAAGGAAAGGAGCCAGGGCTTTCATTATTCCTCCCTGCTCGCTTTCCCAGGGATGACTTACGATGCTTACAACTCTGCTCTCCCGTTACGGTCAGAGGTTTTTCCTCCAGGAGAGTTTTACTGGGTGACTGCAGGGTCACAGTCACGAAGAACAAAACAGAATTCAGCCTCAAGGGACAGAAAAGCCTTTTCTAAATAGCCTTCCAATATGGGACGTCTCCGTGGCCAGACATTACAGCTACCAGTTTGCTACTGCATCAAAGAAAAGGGCTATTTCTACTAAATATCAACAAACTCAGTTCTTAACGTTATGGTGGTAATAGTCTTTTTTTGTGTCTTAGCTCACATCCCATAGTAAATCTTATATTCTGGACCTCTCTCAGTTATAAAGCTGCAATAACACAGCTTGATTTTAGTGAGCAGTGAAATCTCTAAATGGAGACAAGTATGTAAATAAATTGCATGAATACAGTAATATAACCTGAAAGCCTGGTGGTTTTTATTTCAGATGAAAATCACAGAAAGTAGACAAAATAATTCAATAAGTGGCTTTGAAAACTGTCCATATAAATTAAGATAGGAGAGAGGTTGTCCTTGAACAATGAACATTTTCCTGACTTTACATTTAAGTAACCATGCCTGGTAGTGTAGAATGATGTCTGTGTGCCCAGATCTACACCTGCTTGTAGAAAGTCACTGAATCTAAAATGACATTGAATTAGACTTATCATCTAGAGGAAATAATTTTGGAGATCAGCACATCTGGCAAGGTATTACTGGTTACTCCCAGCATTTACTGCAGAAACTTGTATCTGAGTTTTACTAAAGGTTGATCATCTGAGAGAAGTGAAAAATATTTTTCAAGAAGAAATCACCTTTTTCTAAATATTTGTTCAAGTGGTTAATCATATCATTAAAAGATTAATAATTAAATCTGCGTGACTAAGCTAAACCCTTTGGAGTGTTGATATTTCTACCCTTCTCCGCAAAACTAAAACCTCTTCAGCACTCCCTGTTCTCTACTGAGAAGAGTCCTATCCCTAAACACCAAACCACTTCATAATCTTCTTTTACATACCCTTTAATCTCTCACCATAAGCTATGTTTTATACTTCTGAAGCAGTTCCATATTCTCCAACATCTTACTGTATTTGTGAAGACCTAAGCAACAATCCCTTTGACTCAGCAATGGCAGGCCAAAATTACCTTTTGAACCTATTGCTACTAACCTTACCCAGCACCCAAGGGTCAAGTTAGCCTTTTCCACCACAGCACGTTGTACTGCAAGGTCCTGTCAGTATGCTAATAAACTGCTGCCCCTTCACCAGCACTGCCTTCTAAGAACATAATTTCCTAGAGTGACTTTATGGGTGGGATTTAGCTCTAGGCTATGACATCCATACATAGAGTTAGAGACGCAAGCTAGAATCACGACTCAGTTAAAGACATAGCCAGCCCCTTTCCAGTGTGGAGACAGGACAAGGGGCAATGGCTGTAAACTGGAGCACAGGAAGTTCCGCACCAACATGCGGAAGAACTTTTACACAGTGAGGGTGACAGAGCCCTGGGACAGGCTGCCCAGGGAGGTGGTGGAGTCTCCTTCTCTGGAGATATTCAAGACTCGTCTGGACGCCTATCTGTGCAATATTAGCTAGGGAGCCTGCTTTGGCAGGGGGGTTGGACCCGATGATCTCTCGAGGTCCCTTCCAACCCCTACAATTCTGTGATTCTATGATCTACATTTAGACATCAGTTCACAGATGTGTACAACAGCACTAGAGAATTGATCCAGCAGTATCACGTTTACTGAGCTCTATGTCAGATTCTCAGAAGGCTTTTAAAATTTGAGACAATGTTTTCAAATACTTTTGTCTGGAAATACATGCATCACTGGATTTACCTGCAATATACCACCCAACAAATGACTGCTGATGGAGAAGACTTGCCTCCTTTTAAAATGCTATTCAAAAATACTATTCACAGCCTAGAAATAGGAAGGTGTTGATTCCACCAGCTGACTGCAGCAGTCGGAGTACTGTCACCACTTCCCTGTTGGATGAAGGCTGGGGAGAAGCTCTGTTTTGTGAATCAAATGCTTCATTTCAATTGTTGCTCTTAGAATTGCCTGAGGAAAACTGGAAACACTTCATTTAGTGAAAAATTGAACATTTCATGTGACAAAACATGTTACCAGAAACTTAAAAAATGGAAGACTTCTAAATATATTTCAGGTTTATTATATCCATAGCAAATGTAGATTCTAACTATGTAGAAAAAATTACTGCTGCCTTGCTTGGCTTTATTCCATATAATAATAAACTCAGCCTTGGAAATGGGGACTTCCAGCCAAATGATTCTTTGTTCAAATTATTCATGGAAGACTAAGTTTGTCTAACACTTACTTTGTCTGCTTTCATGCTGCTATTTTAACACACTTGTGGCTGTCCCAGATAGTTGCTCACTGACAGAATTCGTGCCCTCAAGGGAAGATGAACAATTGCAATTTTACAACCATTTTTGGCTGAAGCACCAGACCAGGGCACTCTTTCTTTTTTTTCCCCCTCCCCCTACCCCCTGAAAAAAAAGACTTAGTTTTAAGTCATTCACTGCTGGCTTGGCTCCAGGATTTTCTTTTCTACACCTTCTTTGATTTGTGAGAAAGAACAGATCACCAACAGGATCCTCTGGATATTCCTTTTGCAAGATCCCTAGATCCCTGAAGTCATGTAATTAGGTCCAGCATAATAATTTTTTCTTACTACAGAGGGCAACTTGAGCTTACCAAAGGTCCCTTGCACGATTTCCCCTTCACTACACTTAGGACAAATGTTCAATACAAAAGTAAATCAGACTCTTGCTGCATACTTTTCCACTGAGTTCTTTCTATAGGGAATAGACTTTCTCTTCTTGCTCTTCCAAGAAAACCTTTATTTAAGATATGTCTGTGCCTGGTCCACTTTACAGAAGTATCAGTGATGCTTTTTTAGGCCAGGTTTGGAATGGTGTCAGAGGTCTGGGGGTTTTATTATTATGCATGTATTGTGCATTCAAAATATGCACAGTCCAGAACTTACTATCTCATATACCACGTGGTAAAGCAATGCTGACCTTCTATTGAGGAGGAATGTGCTTAGTGGGTGTTAAATCTGTTTTAAATCAGGAGGCCCAAACATTTTAAATGGGCCCATTACCACCATAAATAAGTTGAGAGTGTTGTCCCACCCTGTTCCTTCTGATTTCATTTATCAACAACATTTATCACTGGTAAATACAAATAAGGACTAAATGGTACATGTGCAGTGCACAACTCCAATTGCAATTGTTTTCCTTCTGCAAAAGAATCCTTGGGACTGACTGGACTTTTCTGTCTAATCCAGCCTACCTTGAATTATTTCCTTGTGGCACAGACAGCAGCAGATGATGTATTTGTTCATACAGCCAGCATAATGGACCTTCAGGCTCCGCTGGGACCTCCCGCCACAGCCAGGTAATTAATAAGAAGTCCCTGCAAGCCTGTCTTACATGGCAGAACTAAAGGAGAGATTTTGGGCAGCACAACCTCATTTACACATAGCTTATACTTCATCTTAAAAGAAGAAATCTGATTCTCTTAAATGTTTCTGAACTGGTATATTTAAACTGCTGACAGCAAAAGTAATTACTATATGTAGATTAAACCCAACTGTTTGTAAAGTTTAGCTCCATTCCTTTATTTTCCACCATGTAAGCATTCTTGCAGATCTACATAGCGTTGCACAGATGGTCTCTCCGAAGAACACAACCACAATAACTACTCATTGTTATATGTTTCTGGTGCCAAGACATACAGAAGGTTTATATGCCACTATGGGAAGGTAAGACTGAATTAAGGCTGTTTATCAGGTAATAAAATCATCTTTTATTTCATCTTCTCTTTCACAAAGGTAGCTGTTACCTTGATTCTCACTAGGTGTTCAGTGCTCAATAAAAAGGAACTTTCTTTCCAGAAGCATCAGCACTTCTGACTAGTTTGTTCAACTAAACATGTTTCTCACGACTGTTCCTGACTTCCCTAACAACCTGTCCAAATTAATGTAAATCACAGTCACAGCAACCTGATGAGAAAAGTAGCAGCTAGCTCTGTATTCCAAAGAGGAGAGACAGGTTATTCCCTGTGTGGGACATAGCCCCGTGCTCGGGGACGTGCAGGCTCTAGACTCAGATATTAAAAGCTCTGGTTTTAAAAGCCCTCCTACCAAGACAGCACATACCTTTGTAAATCTAATCCTCTTCCAAGTCTGCAATCAAGATAAGTAGTTCCTGCTTAATGGGCACTCCTACCTGTTGGGATAGATGAGTTGTCTCAGCAAGTCTGAAGAATTTCTGTGAATGATAGGTGAGGTGCTTGGGGATACGGTTTAGTAGAGGACGGGTATGGTTGGACTCGTTAATCTCAAAGTCTTTTCCAACCTAGTGATTCTGTGCTATAACCAAGACTGGGGAGAGGTTTCAGAGGGCACCTTCTGTGCTCCCATAGCTTAGCCATGCAAAACTCTTGTGTCTACCAGGACAGCCTCTCTGAGTGTGGACGTTTACTGCACAGGTAGCTTTTTCTTTAACATTTGCACCCCAACAGAAGTTTTTGAAGATGTTTACCATCAAATAAGTGCAAAACCAAACAAGCTGTTGTGTGGAGGTGCCGAGGTGACAGGGGAGAAAAGCTGGAGTGTCACTTCAGGATAACATAAAGCTGTGGCTAGCTTTATGGCTAGGTTCATTGCCTCCTTACCCCAGCTGTGCACACATCTCTAGCAGCCTCTCATCACGCTACTTGGCATTTCCTTTGTATTTCACCAAACCAATTAAACCAATTAACTTGTAACTGCTTTTGTTCCTCTCACATCATACATATGGTTCTACAATATTCAAAATGTTCAGAGAGTCCCTGGGGTTTCCTTTGGTTTAATGTTTCTGTCAGGGCCTGCCTGTGACCAGACACATCAGCACACTGGCCACATGATCTCTCCATATTGCATGAAGCATTTGCATTGCATACTGAGCATCACTCTCCCACGTCACAGGCAAAGTCTGATCCTCTGTACACAGAGCAGGGGGCACTTACAGCACCTAAAAAAAAAATTAGCCACAACAAATTTTGTAGTACAGGTGAGTTCAGAGTGCAGGCAAAGATGTGGTGGTATCAAATTGTCATAAAGATCTCTGAAGATGTCAGTGGCATTTCTGAGCTGCTTTCATAGAGTGGCCTGGACTGGAAAGGACCTCAAAGCTCACCTAGTTCCCACCCCCTGCCATGGGAAGGGACACCCTCCCCTAGCCCAGGTTGCCCAAAGCCCCATCAAACCTGGCCTTGAACACTGACAGGGAGGTCACAGCCAAAACCTACTGTCACTCCACGCCCTTTTAAACAGTCCCTCTCCATCTTTCCTGTAGCCCCTTTAGGTACTGGAAGGCAGCAATACGGTCTCCCCAGAGCCTCCTCCAAGCTGAACAACCCCAACTCTCTCAGCCTATCTTCAGGGAAGCGTCCAGCCCTCTGATCATCTTCTGATCATCTTTCATCTCTAATAACATCAGGGCCAAAGTACTTTCTGCCACTTTTTTCTATGCTTCCACTCATACATATTAAAAAAAAAATCATCTGTAGAAGTACATTCACATAAAGTGGTTGTGTGACCATTTCAGAGTTTGTTTCATCAGCTTCTAACTATTATTTCTTTCCAGCAGAAGGCCTGAATTCTGCAAGCACTGTTGATAGGATCCCTTTCCAGTTAACAACAAAAATTCACCAGTAAGAAGCCGAATGCTGAACCACAGCTTCTTTGTCACACAAATTTGAATTGCTCCTCCCTGCAAGAGGTAAATCATTCACCAGAGCAGGCTGACACTGCGGGTGACAGCAGGGGAGAAGGTGGTGTTTATGGATGGTTGACTCACACCTTTCTCTTCTGTGACTCTTTCCAATCTGATGTCAGACCAAAACAAGAGGCATGTTTCCCTACAATATCTGTTCATGTAATGTTTATGGGTTTTGAGGACGCAAAAGGGGGGATATACAACACACCCTTCAATTTTTTTGCAAGTGCTGACTTTTGAATCTGGTATTTACCCCATTGTGTAGAGTCACTCTAATAATCCATCACACTCCACACAGAAATATACACACTTTACTGCTCCCTACAGTTAGCAAGGTGTTCGGTTTGGCCTCAGAAAGGTTTACCAACACGAACTACCCAGCTATACTGTTCTGTACTTGGGCAGAAAGAGAGGGAATACACTGAAACTTGCAGTACTTCTCCTGAATTAATTTTAGGATAAATAATAAATTAATTGCTCAGGTCTTGTGTCCACTCTGTTAGCCAATCCTTTAAAAGAAATGAGATGTCATTGAAACAGAGAAAGTTCTAGTGGATGCAAGCTGACATTGTTTAGCTCTATTGCCAGAGAGGAAGAAAATCACACACTACATCTTTCTGAAAACAAAATTAATTTCAGGGAATAAATATTGACTCAAAAAGCAGCCAGACAGATCCATCCATTCAGCATAGCACACAGCTCTGGCTTTCCACTCAAAATGGAGTTAACAGGAATAGCGAGGTCATCCCAAGAAACACAGATCCATAAAGGTCTATCTGTGTTTGAAACATCACGCTCTCTCCCTCCTGTCATCACTTCTCCTTGGGCAGTGGTCATCCATCATTGTCTGCAGAGCTCCGTGCACCCTCTGAGCCTCGCTGTGCTCACATCCACAGCCATTCAAACCCTCCCATGTCTTCACGGGCACTGGAGCACAGGAAGTTCTGCACCAACATGCGGAAGAACTTTTTCACAGTGAGGGTGACAGAGCCCTGGGACAGGCTGCCCAAGGGGACTGTGGAGTCTCCTTCTCCTTCAAGACCTGTCTGGATGCCGACCTGTGCGACCTGTTCTAGGGAACCTGCTTTGGCAAGGGGGTTGGACCTGATGATCTCTTGAGGTCCCTTCAACTCCTAGTTCTGTGATCCTGTGGTTAAGCCTTCCAGAAAAAAACCTTCACTAATCTTACTGAGACACTCAATTTTGCACCAGACACCTGCCCCCCCAAGATCACCAGCAGGCTTTTGCAGGAGCCTCAGAACACTGAGTAAAACTGGCTCTTATCAAAAATTGCACTTATGGACCACTAATTCTATTGTATATGTTTTTGTACATGTACAAAACACAAAATAATGATTTCCAATCATTCATGTATCTCAGT
The DNA here is from genome assembly GCA_020800305.1 of Porphyrio hochstetteri. Classification (NCBI taxonomy): domain Eukaryota; kingdom Metazoa; phylum Chordata; class Aves; order Gruiformes; family Rallidae; genus Porphyrio; species Porphyrio hochstetteri. Next base: position 112,613,671 of record CM036907.1, read on the forward strand.
TGCACAACCAAACCTAGAAAACTCCTATACTGGGTGTATTTTTAAGGCAGTTTTCAGGTTTACTTTTTTAAACTCCTCTCCACAAAAACATTCAGAGGATACATTTTAGTAAGGCTTGCTCACAACACTTTTTGTTCTGTTGAGTTACACTGATACTCAGATATACCCAAAGACTCACTTGAAGAGGCTCTGACTACAAAACTGTGTCCGTGGGGCAGGAAACACATACCCAAAATGATAAAGAACACATAGAATTGTGTGCTTGAGGTGCTAAATGTTTTTACAGGTCACCAGGCAGTATGAGAGGAGATGCAAGCTGCAGATCCCAGGTTGGTTTGCGGGATAGAAGAGAACAGTAACATTTTTTCTATTTGCTTAGTGAAACTGGAAGGACATTTGCTCTTGCACACCTTTACAGCATCCATAAAAATTGAGTGATGCTGAAAATGTTAACACCACCTACATTTCAGTCTGTTCCAGCCTTTTGTTTCAACATTTGGAGGAATACAGAAATATGTGTTACTATAAATAGCAATTAACTGCACGCTGAATGTTTAGAAACACCAGACCATATCTCTGCAGAAGTCACTGGATGCAAAGGTTTCTTTCAACTGAAAGCCCAACCCAGGATGAACATAACATCAAATACATGGGCAGTATTAGAGAACAAGTTTTAATGATTGCATCTGACCTAATACAATCCACTTTACTGTGTTAGAAACAACAAGGATCTGACTAGAAAAGGAAGGGAAAAATCCTTAATTAAGAATCATATCATCATTCCAGCAGGTGGAAAAAAGCAAAGGGGAAAATACAAAAAACTCTTTACCAAGTCTTATTTTTCACATTAAGAATAATGGAAATTGATCCTTCAGGCTCACTCACTTATTTTTTAGCATACACAGAACAGAATTTCTTAATGTAAAACACAAATTAAAGATGTCTATTTTACAATTTATAAAAAAAATAAATCTACAAATTCATAAACATATTCAAAAAACAGGAGAATGGAGTTCTGTCCTGTCTGAAATAATTTCATTATGTTGAGCAGAAACAAATTCTACCCAAAACAAAACAATAATTTTATTAAAGTTGTTTGTATAACTGATATTATCTCATTTGAATAATTGTGATAATTTTGATATAAAAGTAAATAGAATTATTCATTTTGTAAAGTCACTTTCAAATAAAGTTTATATTAATTTTTAAACTATTTTAAAGATTATTTGAAAGAGGCATTGAGCCATGCTTTTCAATGAAAAGTTTGTATTTCAGTGAATTAGTATTTCACCTTAACGTAAAAGTGCAGTTCAGCTAGCTAGCTTTATGTCTATCTGTCTAGGCTTCAAAAAACTTCCACCAATCCATTTTAAAATTCCCAGTTTCCCACACTGTTCCCCTCTGTTGCTTTCTCTTATAAGTTGATTCTTCAAAGTTTGGCACCAGGGGTTCTAATGGTGTGGTTTGCTGGGTTTTTTCCTTTTTGTTTGACTAGCAGAAATCCTCCTCTTTTAGCTATATCCTACCTTTCATGTTACTGGTGCTTCAAATTTTGTGTGCATTTCTGTGTTTACCCATACAATTTTGTGTGTGTCTTTTTATGAGATTACAAAATTGGTTACAAATACACCAGAAGAGGGTATTTCTATTTTTCTGAGTGTCAGCATTTATTTTGCATTTAGTTTTGTGGCAGTAATAAAATGACCAAGCATAGCTAAACCCTAGCCATTGCCATCACAATACCACGGCTTTTGCTGGCAATAATACAGTGGGTGTTAATATACTAGACTTCTACCAGAAGAAACCAGGCAGGACTTAAATAAAAAATTTTCTTCTTGAATCCTTACTGATTATTTCTCTTCATTAGACATTCAGATTCTGCTGTGATGAGGGGAATAAAACTAAGACGAATTTGCAGACAGAGACACTGTTATATTTTGGTATAATCTCTGCTCAAAACCCCATCTCAAAGTAATAAGGACTTTACTTTCAGGGACATGATGGAGGTATTTTTGTGAAGGTACTTAAGAGGTTTGACAGCCCAGCTTCTACTTTTCCACTGTAAGTTGTTTAAACACTTTACTTAAAACAATGCAGTCATTTTTCAGGTTTCCTGAAAGTCAGAGAAAGAAGCAGAGAAATATGCTTAGATCATTAGAAATAATTGGGCTGAGCATGAGCTATCAACTTAGGCATGTAATTGCAAAGATAACAAGAAAGCACAACTAATGAGAAGAGATTACTAAATCGTCATAGCTGACATGTTCTCATCCCAGGCAAAGGGACTGGACTTGCAACCAGACAAGCAGTTTCAAAGTAATTAAACGCTTGTGATATCAGCTGCAAGGTTGCCTCTCCAAACCAACAGCCTTTTTACCAGCATCCAGCAAACCGCTAATAAGAATCAGGAATGAAACAGCTGGGGGCTGCAGAATCGTGTTGCCATGGAAACCGCTGCAGGTGCGTGGTCCAAGGAATAATAAAACCCAGATTTTTAGAGCTTATAGAAAAAAACCACCACAAACCAAACAAACCCCCCCCACCCCCCCAAACCAAAACCAAGGAAGAAAGGAAAAGAAGACACAGAATGAAACAAATATCACAAACCAAGGGCATTGCAAACAGTTTTGAAAGGAGGACAGAATAGTATTGTTAGATGTGGTCTGTCAGAAAGAACATTGCAGGGGACAAAGAATTTAGCAGAAAGGTACCTCAGTGTGGAAGCATGCCGGAAAAAGGGAGAAGAAAACAAAACTAAACAAAATAAAAATACAAACACCAGAGGGCACTGAAACAGAAATAAAATCTATTACAGGTCACTGAGTTCAGAAGAAACAACAGAAGAAAAAGAACAGTAGAGAAATTGATGTGGGAATCAGGACCTCTTGGATTGCCTCACATAGTTCTAGTTCCCTCATGCCAAAAATCATTTGAACATCAAGTTTCCCACTCACATAACACATGGGCCAGCCTTTCCCAGAATAATAGCTCGTTCATCTACGTACAGCACAATACAAGTGTGATGGATCCAGTTTTCAGAGGTATTTAGAGTACTGAAGCTGCAGCTGGTGGAATTTGCTCAGGTCCTGAACAGGCTGAGCTCTTAACTCACATTCATATCATTGGAACTGAGATACCTCATGCTCACCTTGCCTGTCTGAGGACTACTGGTACCCTAAATTTTCTCTACAATCAAGTGAAGGTGATCTGTACCTCTAAGAGTGACTGAAACAAGGTTTGAATCAATTTCTCTCTCTCAAGTGACTCTACAGGATGGATTATCAATGACATTTTTATTAAGAATGTATTTATCTTTCCAACTTCCTATTTGTAGAGTTTATGACTAAAACAAAGAATGCTGTCTGGATGATGTAGAGTGATCTCACTCCAGGCTCACAATGCAATGAGAAGTCTCAGAAGATCATGATGCTTGCAATCCCATACATGATGATGGTTCCTCCACACAACGGCCACACACTGCCCTGAGATACGTTTACCTTCACAGAGCAAGGAGAGGTAGGTTACAGAGGTGGAAGATTCAGTTACCAAGAACACTGATGACAAGGTTTGTGATACTAAAAAGAGCCTTCCAGTGACTTCTCTGACTGGGGAAAAGGGTGGATTTATAAAGCACCTTAAGAGGAAATCCAGGGACAAGACAGCAGCTACAATATATTGACATGACCGTGACCTAGAGAATGGTGAGAGAGAGGTTCTATAAGCAAAATGCAAGTGCCTGCACAGAGGACCAAAGAGCATGAACTCTGTGACAGCATCGCCTGATTTCACCCCTTAGTGGATAAGTGGATAGAAGGCAAAAATCACAATGCAAAGCTGAAAAATTAGACGAAGTCATAGTATCTGTGTACCTTCAAATAAAGAATAGAACGGAGAATGGCAAAACTCAAACAAGAAAATATTTTGGCCAGACTTGAATGGAATATCCTTCAAACAGCATCTGAAAATTTGGGGAACTCTGTGAAGTATACACATACAACTATCTAGAGATTAGAAAACTTAACAGCACCCCCCCGCACCCACCCAACCACACCACAACAACAAAACCTAACAAAAAGAACCTCAAACAAAAAGCCCCCAACCCAAACCAGCAAGGAAAATCCCCACCAAACCCTCAGCTATATCAGCCAATATACTTCGTTTTCATATATGTATTCACTTAATGAGTATATTCAAAGTAATACCACCTCTTCCCCAAATCCATTGCGAAGCAATTCATCTCAAAAAGGGACACTGCATAAAAATAAGAACTGCTATTTGCAGGCTACAGATGAAAGCTAAAAGATTTTATTTTTGCAGCTGCAACAAAGATTATTTAAATACACTGTCCTAAAGGCTGAAAAGATAACCAGCCATACCTCAAACAGAAACTAAGACTAGGTGGCTGACAAGGATGAAGCACAAGGTGAGGGAAGCTGCTAAAAATAAGATGGTATTTACAGCTAAGACCAAACAAGGGCATAGAAAAGAAAAAACACTGGAAGAAAAATTAAGGCAAGCAAAAATAAGTTGAGGAAAATGTTGCTTAAAGCATAAATAGTAACTCCTCTTTCAAAGAAGTAGAAATCCAGTAGAAAGCCTGGTAAGAGTCTCTAGGGCTACTAGATGGTCAAGGTGTAAAAGAAGTACTCAGAAGAGATACAGCCAGAACAGAAAAGCTACACAAATTCCTTGTAACTGTGTTCATCATTGAAAAAATCAGGGAGGAGACAGAGGTTTCGTGGAACAACAGACTGGTAGGGTAGTGCTTGTATCACACAAATTGAATCATATCATAGAATCATAGAATGCTTTGGGTTGGAAGGGACCTTAAAGATCATCAAGTTCCAACCTCCTTGCCTTGGGCAGGGACACCTCTCACTAGACCAGGCTGCTCAACAATTGAAACTGTTAAAAATAATGTAGTTAATAGACGTACAAGTGTGTGTGCGTATAAAACACACTCATCAAGTATTGGGAAATACTGCATTATCTAACTAAACAGCAGTTTTACTTATGTTGTTAAATTGAATTACACCCCAAGATCATTTATTTTTCTCTGTGGAAGAACAGGAATATTTTCTCATGTGTATATACCTGTGCAGTAGATGTCTAATGTAAGGTGGCATGAATATGCCATGAAGAGAGGCCATGTCTGATAAATCTGTTAAAGTTCTTTGAAAGAATCAAAAAGCACATGGACACAGAGATTTGGTTGATGTAATCCATTTAGATTTTTAAAAAAAAGGGGCAAACTGTCTCATCAATTAGCTAGCAAAAGGGGAGGGAAATAAAATTTTAAAAATACAACAATTGGGATAAGTGGTCAGTTGTCTCAACATAGGGGTTTGAGCTTTGTGGTCTAGGAACTTATGCCAGTATCTTTATCACATGCTGAATGATCCAGGCATCATCATAACATATGCAGCGTTTTCACAGTGCTAAAATCCTGAATGTGAAAAGCTGCAGGAGAATCCTGTAATATTGAGCAACTGGTGAGACAATGAGGACACGTGCAGAGCTATGGATTTCTACACGTGAGAGAAGGAAAAAGATTGGTTTGGCAAAAAAGAGGAAAGTGAGGAGCAAAACCATAAAAGACAATTTTATAAGACAAAAAAACCCAAACCCAACAAATACCCATTGGCAAAGGAAAGTAAATAACAAATGATGATGAGAACTGAAATCTTCAGTGCCTTTTTGCTCCAGTTTTCCTAAAGAAAATTAAGTGTGACTAGATACTCAAAACAATTAGCATTTGTAACTGGCAATAGTAAAACAAGCAAAAACAATGAAGTGTTTCCTTAAACACGAGCGAGATACAGCCAAGGTAGCTAAGCCTCATGAAAATTTACATTATGTATTTTAGAAACAAGTTAAAGCAACCTCCAAATCATTAATGATTAGCTTCAAGAGCTCAAAGAAGGTAAGAGATAATCCAGAGTAAATAAAGCACCTGCCTTTTAAAGAAAAGAAGTAAAAATACATCAGTCACCAAGGAACTTAATATCATACTCTGATAACAGGAAGTGGAAAAAATATGAAACAATTATTTTGTAAGCTACTAGATGAAATTAACATGACAAGAAATATAAAAATGGATTGTCTAAAATACATGGTGTCATACTAATCAGATTTCTTCTCTGACAGGGCTACCAGACTAGTGGGAAGAAATTTAACACATACATCTTGTCTTTAGTAAAGATACTGGCATTTGACATTTACATAGAAAAATTAAGGATATATCTTTTAGGTAAAACTAATATTAAATGCCTGCAAAACCAATTAAAAATAAGAAAACATGTTCATAGGATAGTGATTAATAGCTACTTTTAGCCTGCAGAGGTGGGAGATGAAATGGAAGATCTGTCATACGTTTTGAATCATATTCAGAATTTCCAGTACTGATACGGTTAATAGAGCAGAAACAATTTGTGGGTGCTGTAAATGCCTTAAAGATTCTCAAGGACATGGTTAAAACCTCTTACCAAAGAAATGTCATGAAATTCAACCAAAAAGATGGTATAATTGAGAAAGAAGAATTAAAGGTATAAATACAAAAAAAAAGACAGAATATAAATGTATACAACATATCTGTAGAAATGTACCTGAGACTACAGTAAATGACCAAAAAAAATTAATAACATGAATACAGAACAAAAGTAATCTGGGAATGAAGGTAGAGGAGCATTGCGTGAAGGCCATGAAAGGTAGCTAGTCCATTCTGCAAAGTACTGACAAGGCCATGACTATGGTACAATATTTCACATTAAATTTGACAAATGAAGGAAAAACCAAAAGATGTGTTCTAAAAAGAAAGAAGGGGGGGGAAGGTAAAGACAGAAAAGAGCAAAGAATTCTATTATGTGACATGGAGCACAAGTCCTGTGAGGAACGGCTGAGGGAACCGGGGTTTTTTAGTCTTGAGGAAAGGAGGTTGAGGGGAGACCTTATCGCTCTCTACAGCTACCTGCAAGGTGGTTGCAAAGATGTCGGGCTGGTCTCTTCTCTTGGGTGACAGGAGAAGAAATGGTTTCAAACTGCACTAGGGGAGATTTAAGTTAAATATAATATCAGGAAGAATTTCTTTACTGAAAAGGTAGTCAGGTATTGGGACAGGCTGCCCAGGGAGGTGGTGGATTCATCCCTGGATGTATTTAAAAGGTGTGCAGATGAAGTCCTTAAGGACATGATCTAGAGGTGGGCTAGGCAGGGTTAGGCTGTGGTTGGACTCTTCCAACCCAGGTGATTCTATATCTGTTTAGAGAAGATTTTTTTAAAAGCCTTTCAAAATATGAGTTTGTAAGGAGGCAACATTGAGGTATTCTCCAAGATGCTAATGATTAATTTGAGAAAAGGATTTTTTTTTTAAGGAAAATTAAACAAAACAAAGCTTTTTCATCATGACGACAGTTAAGTACTAGAACTAATAATCTGTAGAGAGTACCTAGCACGACTTGTAATTTGGCCTCTGTTACTGTCAAATCACTGCTTGAAACAGTGGCAGGGTAAACACCCAATAATGCAGAGCCTTGTTTTAGTCTGTTGTCACCAGGTTGACTTTCTCAGTGTTGAAGATGTTTGACTTGGTTTCTCTGTGGGTGCCGACTGGGATGAAAAAGGATTCATCTCTGAAGGAAATTTATTTGTACACTATATTTGTGCTTGCTTGCTTGCTTACAAGAGGATGTGAGAGATATTTTTAAAATAATGAATGTTAAGGCTAAGAATTGTCTATTTGCTAAATGCATCAGACTGAGTTCTCCCCACATTAACTCTGAAAACAGCAGAGCAGCAGAGTGGCAGTAGATATGGTGTGACACTTCCTCTGGATTTGAAGAGGGCATTGTTTTTCCAAGGTTTTGCATTCCAGACAGCAGATTTCATTACCTCAACTAAGCATTTTTCACTGTTACATCAAACAGGATACCAGAATATCTGTGAACACTTGGATTTGAAGTTAGAGAAAAATATCTCAAAGTCCAGATGTAGCTATGAGGAAAATGTTCATTAGCAGACAGATGCATCTTAGAGTTCATGATACATAAGGTACTAAATACGAAAAGTATTTCCCCATGTTTTGCAAAACCAAACAAGGCAGAAAATAAGGAACTGCTTTGTACTGGAAATTGAACTACTGAGTTCCTAGCAAGATGATGATGAAAACTATTGGAGTGGAGCTAGGATAGCTGACAGGATTACAGAAATGGAAAAGTACACGTCTGAAGCAAGGCAAAACAGCCCATGCCTTACGTTTAGATTTTTCTTCTCGGCTACTGATGTGGATTATTGGTTAATATCCTTTCAAGTTTTAGCCCCATGCTATTATGATTAGACAACTTCCAACCTGGTTGGTTTCCTAAAATGCAGGTAGAAAGGGCATCTACTGTCAGCTTGTAAAAGAGTCACACAGCCATTTGCTCACTTCCTGCCCACCCCCCAGTGGGATGGGGGAAAGAAACGAAAAAAAGTAAAACTCAGAGGTTGAAATAAAACCATCTTAATAGGACAGAAAAGATGATGATGATAAATAATAATAGAATGTACAAGCAAGTAGTACACAGCACAATTGCTCATCACTACCTGACCGATGCCCAGCTAGTGCCTGAGCCACAGTCCTCTCCACCCAACTTCCACCAGCTTACATACTGAGCATGACATCATATGGTGTGTAATATCCCTTTGGCCAGTTTGGGCCAGCTGTCCTGTCCCTGTCCCCTCCCAGCTTCCTATGCACCTCCTGAAGAAGGCTCATGCCTCCTCACTGTCTGGGCCTGGCAAGCTAGAAAGTCCTTGACTCAACTGCAAACACCGTTTAGCAACAACTAAAACATTGATGTGTTATCAGTATTTTTCTGAAACTAAATCTAAAACACAGCACTACACCAGCTGCTAGGAAGAAAAATAACTCAATTTCAGCCTAAACAAGGACACCAAGCTTTAACCACAAATCCTCAGGTGGTCCAAATGAAAACATTCTCCAGGAATAACTCTGCTGACTACCTCTTCCCCAGGCAGCCTCTCCTCGGCTCCCCTCCAGCTGCAGCTGCAGGCTCAAGGTGAGAAAGGGGAAATGGGACATTTCAGTTCTGTGCTGCTGGGATATGAATTTTGGGACTGAAGCCTCTCTCCCTCTTGCTGAGGCTCAGCACTCTGCCCCGGACGATTCAGATCTGTGACTTGTGACTTACAGAAATCACAAGATCTAGGTAGGAAAATACAAGTCAGGACAGTGCTTTGTTGACATCTACGTTTCCACAGGAACATCAGGCACTATGTCCACCCGTTTAAGAGAAAGATCTTTAACTTGTCTTTTCTTGCACTGGCACCTACTCACAGAAGACTGGACAAGTCCTGTCACTTTGAACAGGTTAAGAAAAGGAACCATGTGGAGTTAGTTCCAGGCCTGGCAGAAATCATTGCCAAATCAAAGCACAGAGCTAATGCATCTGTGTAACATCATCTAATTATTGGCAGATAGATTATTTCACAGTATTCTCCCAGGCTGAGATAAGCAATTCACAAACACGTTTTAGTATACAAGCCATGAATTCATAGCACAGGGGTCTGAAGGCCTTTTCAATCACTTTATTCTAAACATCTGCAAAGGAGATTTTTGCTGATATACACAGGGATATCTATGTAATCTATGTATCTCAGATTCTGATGTTCTATCACCATCTTGTTTTCCTCTTAAATAAAGTTAAAAGACCTTTAGCTAAGCAATCCAGGAGCAAAACAATAGCATATATTGGGGTTTTTAATCCTGCTAGCCAAATGATTAGATTTCTAAAGGTACTGTAAGTTCAGGTAAGTAACAGGTTTTGGTAAGCAGTCTGGAGAATAAAATGTTTAAAAATAGCCACTGAAATATTTAAAATAAGTAAGATCAGTAAAAATCCAAACTTGTCTGCAAGTAACTCAAACAGGAAAACTAAGCTACATTCATTCACTTAATTTTCCATTACCAATGGCCAGAACAGCTCTAAAAAGAGAAACTTTCTTCCATTCTTTCAGGTCCATAATGTTTGAAGCTCTCAGATGGTTTGCACTGATGCTACGGTTAAACGACAAAGGAGAACAACTGGGATAGATACCTATAAATGAAGTAACCATATGACTACTCATAAATTTAAGGTAACGCTTATGCAAAAATAATTTACCTGTCTCTAATACATCTGCTCTCTACTTTATGCTCTAACTTCTTAAAAAGAGGTAAAAGGATGAGCCAAAGCCCCTGCTCATCTTCCTGGCACACCTCTGGAGGGACCATCCAGGATCTGGTTGGGGATAAATTTCCTAGGGGCTGCTGTGAAAGAGGAGCATATGGCCAAGCAGAAGTTGTCTCTGGACAATCACCTTTTCAGTCAAACTCCATAAATAGGAATCTGGATAGCATGTAGTCTTAGCAAAATGTACATCCATAAGGTGTCACTGGAAAGAGAGAACATGATCCACATCTTGGTTGGTTCAGCTACTTATCCTCTTCACTAGGCTGTAGGATTAACTCCCCAGAGGATATTTCAAAAATACATTAATAAACTTAAAGTTACAATTTTGATACAAAGACTTCAGCTAATTTCAGACTGCTTAATTTCTGGCAACGTTGGAAGATGTGACTGTACATCCCTGGGGCTATAAAAGTAGCAACAACAGTTAAAATTCTCAACACCAGTGAGGAAAAATCTTGGCAGACTGCAAGAGAACAAACAAGAAGACCTCCTTCCTTTGCCTCACAGTTCTCTTTTCGTAGTTCACCATTCAAACCTCCAACTGCAAAAACAGGCAAGTGCAATTTAATCCTGTAAGGTCAGTGCCTCAGAGTTACAAATGTATTAAACAATACAAACCGATCTGCAGCTCTTAGGAGCTGAAAAAGCTGCCAGCTCCAAGAACTGAATTCTTGACATTGAACACCCCCAAAATAATATTTTCGATAGCAATGCTAAATACTGTTCTTAAACAAGGGGGAGAGCTCTCAGGCCTAGGGTTAAGCCAATCTCATCAGTAAAGTTGGGCTTTGTGATGTTGGTTGTCAACCACCACCTCCCACATATGGTTGTGTGACACTCCTCAGTAATCTTCAGTGGCAGCCCTGTAAACACCGGAGGTTGTGTTATTCCCACTTATCCTAGGGATAACAGGAATTATATCACACTCTTCCCAACAATTATGATGCTGTTTTGTCTGTGGATATTCCTCTGGTTCAGCATTAGCAGACTTGAAATTGGTGGAACATGGAGGTGTTTTAGGATTACAAAATCCAGTTTGCTGATTACTGCTCTCCTGCAGATTTAATCCTTAATTATTGAACTGTGATTAAAACCAGAATCTGAAACTAGCAGCTGCAATACATAACATGGTAATGAAAGGAGATCTTCCCAAATGAGTTCGCTGTTGGAACCATTTGGTTTTCTCTTGGGATAGATTACATCCACAGGAGAATAGACCAAACTGGTATTGCAAATCAGGAAGATTATTTACTCCACTGGCAGAACATGGCCAGTGTCTTTGGTCACAGGAACAGAATTCAGTAAAGAGATGATTCTGCTCCCTCTTTTGTTCCTGTTGATAATGCTAAGGACTGTGAGCCTTTTCCATTAGGTGCTGGGAACACTGAGATCAGTGAGCACCCAAGCGAACAAGAAAACACTTCAGAAGGTGCTCCCTGCATTTGACAGAGCTACAGCTACTCTGACTTTGCTGTGCATGCCAGTCTGTCAGTTTTCGGGACGTTACTCTATAATAAAGCCAAAGCTAAGACATTTGGTATAAGCACCACCTATGCTCTCCTTACTTCTCTGACTTTCCACCTTTCAGGATCAGAAAAAACCCCCAAACAACTTAAGTCAACAATACTCAACACATTTAAAGCAGGAACTTGAAATACACAGAAGTTATCAAAAATAGCAACTATTTTTAGAGGCCTCATGTGGGCAACTGAAGAGTATTTTATTGGCATTTCATGAAATTAGATGTAAATGTGTTAAAAAGCTCCTGCAGCTAGTAAAGTGCTAAGTGCAGAAGTTATTTTTCCTTTACCCTTTCATTTTTCAATACTGTCAACTTGATACATAAATATGATTATGGAATGATACAAAAAAGAAGGAACTACTTCTGGCTTGAGAGAGGACTGATGGGTTTACCATGACTTCTGCAAACTGATTTTATGAGTCAAAACCCAAGTCTTTTCATCTGTTTTTGCTCCTAAATTCTTACTTAATGTTTACTGAAATCTGCATAAACACCTTGTTTTCTATATCCCCTCCTGAAAGCCACTGAGAAAAAAAAGTTCTGAAAGAGCTTCCTGTTTATTTCATAAGAGATGCTCTTAAAGCTGTTACTGATACCCCTTAGTTTCCTTTGGATGAAAGGCTCAGATTGCGCAGATCCACAGCATAAACAGAGAACTGACATTTAACCAGAGGCAACATATCCTTCCCAGCCTGTAGTATTCTCTGCTAACTGGCACATAAGCGCAAAATTTGGTTTGAGCCAAGAATCATTAGATAAAGGTGGTGAAAGAAGCAAACCCACTTTGATAAACAAAATGAAAAAGACGTCTTCAACCTGGTATGGTTCACCTTGGTAAGGCCAAGCAGATGTTGAGCAGAATCTATACAAAGATCACGTTATCACAATGTCTATGCTCCTTCTGTAATTGCATCTTCTTTAACACATCATGCAAATATCCTGTTGCATACAGGTGCAGTGCTTTCAAAGTGTGAGACTTTACCACGACCTCCACTGGCTACCACTGTAATAAATACTGCCCTCTAAAACCAGGACAATCTGAAGGAATCAACAGCTAATTAAAACCCCTAGAGCTTCAATTACAAACGGTGGCTTGGAGTCTCCTTCCTTCATTCACCTTTGATCATCTCTATAAGCAAGATACAATGCTTTCATTCCTCTCCAAACCTAGACGGTCAAACTCCTGAACTGTGTGTGTTAAATAGAATACTCTTGAAAATACCACAATTAGTCGTAGCTGTTTGGTGTGGTCATGCCAGTTGTTCTTCCATCATTATGAACAAAAAAGGCCAAACAAACAAAATATAGCTAAGCACACCACTTAAATATTTAGCCAGAAGTTTCCTTCCTCTGGAGATCTATCAAGTCATTGAACACCCTTAAGATAACAACAACCAAAACTTATTTATCTTGACTTTTGAACAATCTCAGATTGGACCGTACTTCATATAGGAAGCTGTATCTCACAATCATTTATGTACAGCAATTTTGAATAGTTTTGGACAGTGCCAAAGAATGGGAAAAAAATCAAATCTCAGGAATCACAAAACGTTGGAAGTTGGAGGGTACCTTAAAAGGTCATCTAGTCCAATCTCCCTGCCAGAGCAGGATCACCTAGACTAAATCACACAGGAACGCATCCAGGTAGGTTTTGAATGTCTCCAGAGAAGGAGACTCCACAACCTCTCTGGGCAGTCTGTGCCAGTGCGCTGTCAGCCTCACAGTGAAAAAGTTCCTCCTTACATTCACATGGAACTTCCTGTGCTCCAGCTTGCACCCGTTGTCCCTTGTCCCATCACTGAGAAGTGCCTGGCTCCATCATCCTGACTCTGGCCCTTTATGTATTTATAGACATTAATAAGGTCACCCCTCAGTCTCCTCCAGGCTAAAGAGGCCCAGCTCCCTCAGCCTTTCCTCATAAGGAAGGTGTTCCACTCCATCACCTTGGTGTCCCTGTGCTGGACTCTTTCAAGGAGTTCTATGTCCTTCTTGAACTGAGGGGCCCAGAACTGGACACAATATTCCCAGTGTGGTCTCACTAGGGCAGAGTAGAGGGGGAGAAGGACCTCTCTTGACCTACTAACCACTCCCCTTCTAATGCATCCCAGGATGCCATTGGCCTTCTTAGCCAGGAGGGCACATTGCTGGCTCATGGTCATCCTGCTGTCCACCAGGACCCTCAGGTCCCTCTCATCTAGGCTGCTCTCCAAAAGATTAAGGAACAGCTGCAGCACTTACAGCTCCAATGTCCTAAATGGTCCAGGTTACTTTTTGCTCCACTTCTTTCTGCAGTGTCTTGACCAGAAATAGTATTTAAAGCATCACTATGAAAAACATTAAGTGCTTAAATGAACAGAAGAGGTCATGAAACACTTTCGGAACTCTACCTTAAATAGCATTACCATTCCCTTTGCTATGGGAAGCATACTACCTATGTACCAACTCCTGAAAGTTGCATTCAGATATTGTTCTCTCTTTTTTCCTCTACAGCCAGAGCTAGCGCAGATGGTAGTACCAGATTAACTAAAATCACCACCCCTCCCCAGTTTCTTTCGCAGTTTGTGTTCTGTATTGTTCTCCCATTTAGACTAAACTCCTTCTGCTTATTTGTATTCAAGCATTACTTTTTATTTTTAAACAGCATACATCTGCTTTGCTCATTAGAATAAATATTTTACACGCACATTATGCAGAGGAAGATTCTCCCAGAAATAGGCTGTCAGGCAGCTTTCTGTATCGGGGTTGCAAAGGACATTGGAGGATGAATCAGAGGACGGCCTCAGGCTGGTTTCCCTGCTACCGGGCCTTGCAAGCAAGGGAAGCTTAGGAGGGCAGACTCAGAGGACAGGGTGTCAGCACAGCTTGGCAGAAGCAGATGATTTCGGAGGGAAAGGAATACATGTTAAGTAGACAATTCAGTTTTAATGTTAATCTCACCTTTTTATGTTAAGGTTTATATATACTGACTTTCACCAGTAAGTCTTATTTCCCTTGGAGATTACCACTAATTGTTTCCCATTTTTCCTCATAAATAGTGCCCTGGTTCTAGTGTTTTATTACCTCTGGGCCTTGAGAAGAGCAGCTGACTTGCACCGACAGCTATCAGGAAATGTTTTAGCACTTTCTATCTTCAAAAGAATGAAATCTCAGTTTGACACTCAGCTTTGCTGGAATCAGGCATGCTGACCGGTGACTAAATCAGGTTATTTCGGCTTCTACAGCTATATCAGTAACAACCACATATAAATTGATTATACATTAAAAAAAAAAAAGATCTATTAACCACCATATAACTGGTATTGATAAGTGATACAGGAAGCTGGGTTTGGTAGTGACATAGCGCTACATCAGGGAAGCTGCTGGGGTCTCTGCCATCTCTTCCCAGGCAGCCTCAGAAGGTACAGTCTCTATTTTTAGGTAGAAATGCTGACCAGGTTGTCAGATCTAGCTATGACTGAGTTGGACATAACCTCAAACTTTATCTTCTGTTTGCACAGCTTAGCGTATCCTATGAAGGTTCAGTCTACATGATAAAATACCCCTCTTTGTTCAAATAGCATAGTCATTAGTATGAGCACCCAGCCATTCCCTTTGTTAGCCAATCCCAAAGCAAGAGAAGAAAAAGACAGGTGAAATTTATCACTTTAAGAAGAAATCAAAGTAAATAAGATTTTCATGCTTCTGAATGTCATGGTAGACAGAAAGGTTTAGAGACAGGGTTTTCTTTCCTATAAAGTCTTAGCTGTTATAATTACCTATTGAAAATACTGGTTGTAGTTGAAAGGCAACTCTCCAAAGCACTAAGGAAAGATGAGGCTCTGTGCTGGTGTTCCTGAAATCTTTCTGCTCATTTGCTCTGAAAACTTAGTACTCCATCTAGTGCAAGAGCATCACTGAGGACAAATATACCAAACTTCAAAGCACCAAGCTCTTGTGGGGAATGGACCCATGTCAGCAACCCATTTAACCAACCTTTAAGAGAAAAAACATGTTTCTGACCTCCTGCAGGACCTTTACCTTCTTTTCTGTTTTAATATACATGCCTCACCTCAGCAAAATGAGCTAGCTGTTTTCATGTGCAGACAGTTCCTAAAAAGATTCAAGTTTACTATTTTCTATGTCTATAAAGGGGGACAGATAGTAAAGGTGTCAAAGAGTGCTGATGAAGACCGGTTCTTGAGTAAGGAGGAAGGCTGGATGAAAAACTGTTGAAAGTCTCCATAAAACATACTGCCTGGGTGATTCAACTGGAAAACAGACCTCAATCTGTAACTACACTGAGGTACTCTCAAAAGCAATCTTAAACTAAACTTTAAAAACATATAAAGTAATGTAATCTCAGATGACTGCTACCAATGTGGAAAGGCAGCTCAGGGTCAAACCAATTAATCCTATGCAAACACTACCTCCAGTGCTCAGTAATAGTTAAAGAATGAAATTGCAAACCATTTCTGTACTGGTATGATTTGAACCTGTGGGGTGTCTGCAACATTTGATACAATACGTGGCTCTGCTCCTTCCCTGTGTGTCTCAAAAAGCATACCAATAAAGATACAGGGCTAAATAAAGAGGATGACAAAGGATACAGAGAAATAACAAATTTACACTAGGACTCAACAGGCTGAAAGAGGCACAGTAGATTAGAAGCCTGTAGAAACCAAAAGAGTGAAAAGTGACAGTTTTTCAGGTTTTTTTCTGATATAACAAGTAGGGACATCATAAGAAACAAATGAAAGATGAATGCACATAAACAATGGCAGTGGCTTTTTTGACAAAAAAGTTTATGACAAGCTGGGCATACAGATCAAGTCATACAACCTTGGAAGTGAGACAAGTCTTGGCTTTACTGAAAATGTGTAGTCTTTTCTAAAAATACTGGAATTTAGGAACCTGGACATTTTAAAGTAGGAAAAGTGGCAGACTAGGTGGGCAATACTACAATAACAAATCCATTTCAAAGGTATTTCACTTCTAGCTTTGTGTTCATTCCCTTCCTTCAGAATCTCTCAGTCTGTCATCAATCAGTATGATAAACCAGCAAGGCGTTAGATGTTACTTGCTGTGTGTTATGCAGTGAAATACAACCCTAGCAAAATCCTTTCCTTGGCCTCTTTTTTCACTCACTTCAATTGCTGTGGCTGTTTTGATGTTACCCAGCCCTTGATTTGCTCTCCAGTGAGATCTTTCTTGTTTAGTACTGACCTGCTGACAGATGAAAGGTAAAATCTTCAGTTCCCACATGGTCTGCTGTCATCCTGTGCTTCTGCATAAGCAACACATTCTTTGGGAGAAGAGCTGCCTGGGTTATAACCCACCCACCATCGTTTTCAGGAGTAAACGTCACCAGGTTTCACCTAGCACCCTTTGTTTCAGTATGGCCATCCTTTCAAACTGTCTTTTCACAGTGCAGAATGTTAAAAATCATTATACAAGGAAAACATTCAAATCATATCTAACACAGCCCACTCACTGAACTGAATTGCACTGTTTTGTCTATAAATAGGGTAGGACAAGGGTGAAGGGCTTTCAGTTGAAGGAGGGTGGTGATGCCCTGGCACAGGCTGCCCAGAGAAGCTGTGGCTGCCCCCTCCCTGGCAGTGTTCAAGGCCAGGCTGGATGGGGCTTTGGGCACCCTGGGCTAGTGGAGGGTGCCCCTACCCATAGCAGGGGGTGGGAACTGGATGGGCTTTAAGGTCCCTTCCAACCCAAACCATTCTATGGTTCTGTATATACAGAAGTGTCTACTCTGCCACCTGTTGCAATGACATGCTGTCTGCACTTAGGATTTCCATCAGAGAAATTGTGAGTTATAATCTTTCTTTCCTAATCTCTGGTTCTACTTATCTAAAAGTCAGGTGATATATTTTTCTGCTTTAGTGCATCTACCAGGCAGGAAAAGCTCCTTAAAAATGCAAACACTATCAGTGTTTTCCAGGCAAATGAGAATTAATTGCCTTAGGAAGCATTGTTCCTAGAGACACAATTGAACTCTTTACTAACCTGCTCTTGGGAGCACAAGCATCTCCAGAACACAAACTCGGTTAAAAAAATGTCAGTTCACATTGTATCTTTAACAGATCCCAACTTGAAATCAAACAAAACAACAAAACTGACCTGTCTCAAGTGCCAGTTCAGCAACATATTAAGTACTACTAAGAATTAGTGAGTTTCTTACCCATAAAATAAAATGAAATAAAAATAAAAACTGAATCCAAACCCAACCCAACAGCATTTGCTATCTTATCTTGGTCATGCTCAGAGCCTCAGATGTTATTCTACCATACAGAAGATACAAAACAGCTGGCACTGGGATGCACACCTCCTTATGTGCCTCTCTTTTCACTTATTTTTTTTCCCTTAAAATTTATTTGGAACATACACTAATGTAGGCTAATCATTCTGGATGTATGTAGTAAAACTGTTTCTTATAGAGGAAAGGTTTGAATACAGAATAAATCAGGAGAAGTCCTGGCTGCAAGGAAAACATTTATCATGGATTTGTAATGCCAGCAAAACAGAAAATGGACAGAAGATCAATAACACTCATTAGAGCTTTATCTACAGCTCAGCTCTAAAATGACAGTAAAGACAAACTTTTCATGATCCCAAATAAGAACGCTCAGAAAATCTAGCACTGGACTTACCTGAGAACAAAAAGTGCAGACAGACCAAAATGCTCCATCGTAAAGTACAGAAATACCTTCTGCAGAATGATCCAAGGTTTCACTGCTGGCGGTGTGCCTCGTGGTTTGCCTGCATCTACTGCTTTCCAGTTTCATTACCTTTTTTTTATTTTTTTCCTTTTCTTTTCTCTGCAATTCCAATATACTTTGCTTTACTAGTCTGGGGCTCTTGGGACTGCTAACATAAGAGAACAAAATTAAGTCAATATAGCTGAATGATATAAATTTGATTTTGATTTGTAAGTCAGATAGGTGGATAAGATAACCTTCTGTAAAAGACTGAAGGACAGCTGGGACCAGCAAGTACATAAAATAAGTTAACAATTTGTAATTGTTTAAAAGAGCATTGTTAAATTTCTTATTAAAAATCCTACATAAAGTGGAAAGTAAGGCTAACATCTGAACAATTTTCACAGTCAGTAAAAGCTGATAAAACAAAGATTTCAAGTCAAAGGCGATGCTAATAAGAGTCAGTTTTTGTTCCACAAATGTCATCACCCATTTCTAAATCCTGAAGCCTAGAAAAGAACTCAGTAATACAAATTTGTAATGAAATAGCTACTTCAAGCTTTTAACTCACTCTTCTTCCTTCTTTACCATTTAGGCTGACATTTAAGAAAAGGGATTTGAGAAACTACTGCCTCACTAATAGCCAGGTTGTTACTGCACTGCATAGAGAACAGGCTGGCTATTACCAAAGCAAAGCAGCCCTACCTGAACCGAATCCCTCTCTTGCCCAATTTTGACTGTTGATGGAACCCCTCACTGGTGTCTGCAAGGAAGGCACGGTACAGCCAGCTAAACTCAGCTATGACCTGCAATCACTGCACTAGAATTTTTTTTTCTTCTTTTGCATTTTAATTCTTTTGAGACGAGAAAAGCCACAGGAGACCGAAAACATGCAAGAGGGTTATCATGACAATGGAGCCAGGCTCTTCCCAGCATGCGCGGTGGGACGATGAGAGACAACTGGTGGAAGCGGCGATGACACAGGTTTTTCCACATGGGGATGGCCAAGCAGTGGGACACCTGTCCTTGAAGGTTCTAAAGACCCAACTGAATGCAGCCCTGAGCAACCTGCTCCAACGTTAAAGGAACTCTCCCTTGGAGAGGAGGTTGGACTACATAAGCTCTACAGATCGCTTCAGACCCATATTATCTTATGACCCTATTGTGTGTAATGTTTTTGCACATTATTTAATCAAAAGTACAAAAGATTTACAGATTAATTTAAACAACAAATTCCTATAAACATATGGAAACATCAAAACCTTCTGGTAATGCAGGATAATAAACACACAATCCCTTTGTCGAAAAACCTCAGAAAAAAATCAGAAATCCTTTGCTTTATGATCGAAAGTCATTTGGAAATAAACACACCTATTTAATTTTTCAGAACTTGGGAAAAGTAGAAGTAAAATATGTTGAAAGTGCATTCACAAATGGTGTCAACAAAGGTTTAGGATGTGAGATGGGGCTTCCCAAATTGCAAAGAAAAATACTTCAAAGACTAGACTGTCTGTGAGCACAGAAAAGTTCAGCTTGTCCTTATGAATAAACATCACTGAGGAGAGAGAAATTTCAGAAAAAGTGGATGAAGAAATAAAATATTTTTCTTATCTAAAACGAGGAAAAAGAGAGACAACAATAAATGCAAAATATTTTACTTATTGCAAAGATAAG
The DNA here is from genome assembly GCA_020800305.1 of Porphyrio hochstetteri. Classification (NCBI taxonomy): domain Eukaryota; kingdom Metazoa; phylum Chordata; class Aves; order Gruiformes; family Rallidae; genus Porphyrio; species Porphyrio hochstetteri. The sequence goes on from CM036907.1 coordinate 112,633,788, forward strand.
CTGTGGTAACAACATTGCATAATATCAAATTTTAAGATTTTGAAATTCTCAGAAATCACTCTTGTGATTTTTTTTTTTTTTTTACTCCACATATATTTATAAGGATATTTTTACATTAGTCTTACATTATGACAAGAGTAAATTACAGAAATTAAGACAAATTGTATATAACCAGATTACTGTGTTTCATTCATATGTCAGAGCGCAATCTTTGATCTGAAAAGGATTCTTAGATTGAATGCTTTGCTAGTGATACAACAGAACGATATGGTCTGCACCAATAGATTTTTTAAACAATTAGAAATACATGAGAATTCACTGTAAGTGTGCTGTTTGTATTTTCTACACAACATAGGTAATAACTAACTTTGTTACTTCACTGGAACAACAATTTCTCCCTTTTGTGTACAGTCTCCAGGAAAAAGGCAGACAAATGCATAAATCAAACACTTTTAGATCCAATGCTGAATAGCCTGGAGGGCAGTCGTAAAAGTCCTGAGTGCAGGGTGAGTACCTCGGTGAGACATCAGGAGGGAGCCGGCCTCTGTGCTGAACCCTGCTTCTTTAAGTTGTTTTGCTATTTCCTCTACATCCCAGCTTCCTTCTCCCTGGTTAGCCAGTAAGTGGTCGATAAGGCGAGGATAGAAGGCAGTAGATATGCACTTCACCACCAACTTGGCATTGAGGAGCAAGGAAAGTATTTCAGTGTCACAACTGGAATCATCAACCTATGAAAAAAAAATCCAAAGTAATTAAAAATTAATTACCAGATACATCCATCAACTCAAACACATTATGACTGTTCTAACTGCACAGCCTGACCTTGAAAGCAAGGTGAGTATTCTGTACAGATTAACTACAGGGATACACATTTTGCATATGCCAGGGTATCTAAAGGTCTGTCTTTAACAGTATCCCATTAATATAAATAGTTGACCCGGACAAAGTTGGGAAATAAGGATGTGTAATGGCCTGGCTAGGATTACATGAAGAGCTTTACAGACTTTTCACAGGCCCTCAGCCTCAGTGCAGAACAGACCACAGCATCTACCCCCCTAATAAGAATGACACCCTGAGGAAGGTCAGAGCAGAATATATAAATTTTTGGTAATTTTTATTAGTATGACTGTTATATTTCACTTATTAATATAATAGGCAACATTCTCAGACTCCAACAGGTTTTCCAAAGTTTCTGCACCTAGAGCAAAGATGAGGTTCTCAGAAGAAAACATCTTATATTTTAAAAGATTTGGAACACAGAGACGCAACCTGTGAGACATCCTGGATGCCTTAAGAAAACAAGGTTACTTGATATTCAACGGCATATATTCTCTTGAAAATCATGTCTATAGTTTTACAAGTAACATTACGGAATACTTTAAATTGCATTTCTGTTAATTTTTACATGTTTTTTCTAGGTTAATTGAAATGCAGTGTTGTTTTAATCAGCTTAGGTATCTTACCACTTCAAGAAAGGCAACAAGATGAAATAGATATTAAAAAAGACCCCAAAACTGGCCAAGGAGGGGTAGATAATAGTCAAGTTTTCAATGACTGCACCGTATCAATTATTTGTTGCTCTATTTTGGAAGATGCCCTCTATGCAATGTAAAATATAATTACAAAAGAAGAAAGATGGAACATGAAATACTGTAGCATGAAAAGTTGCTATACTTTATCAAGCATAAATCCTTAAATAACAGATTCTAGGTGAAGCTATTCTCCAAAAACTGCTTTTTATCACTTCCAATTTACCATTAATAACACATGATAATTACTTTCAATTTACTATTTTCACTTCACTTTGGCGTTTCAGCAGCTTTCCAGAAGAAGAGAATGGCTTTATCACATTAACCAGGAAGAAAGTTTGCTGTTTCACGCTCATGCTGTTTCTTCCATGACTTTGCTTAGATATTTATATTTTTCTTTCTACTGAAATCTTAAAAATAAACTTGATTTCCTTCAAGTCTTCAACACTGTCATACACAAATCTGTCATAGACCACAAAGCCAATGCAATAGTGTGTAGCAGTTCTAGGTCGTTTACTAAACAGTTCTAAGGACATTAGGGATGTCCAGTCTTTAGGCTGTCTACTCTAAGTCTTTAATTATTCAACAATTCCTCTAAATTGCCATATGCTAATTACTGACATGTCTTCCTGTTGAAGACAGGATGATGATTTAAAAAATTCCTAATGTTAGCGCGCAGCATGCTAGGCCATTATCCAAGCAGTTCTTGCCTTTTCTGAAATGGGAGGCTGGAGGGATGTTCTGCCCCACTTCTGAGCTCCCTGTGATCCGTTATTGACCTGTTTGTAGGATGCAACTTTACATGGGGCTTCAGTGTTTAATTTTATGAACATAAAATGCAAACAGTAATTACAATAATGAGATTAACAGCAGATGGGAGGTCTGATTTAAATTAGGTTTTTAGGCTATTATTCAGTTAACAAAAAGTCCTACAGATGAGTGCAATTTCATAAGCCAAAAACCTACAAATTGGAGAGACACAAGTCTGAAAGTAAAAGACCTTTCACTAGCATAAACCCATTAAACAGCTGAGCTATACTATAGGGATGAAGATGCCTGCATGCAATACAGAAGCAGAGCAACCTGTCTGTACTCCTGCATAAATGAGATCATTGTGTCTTTACACATAACAAAAGAGTGCACAAAAGGCTCTTGGTTATGTCTGACAGTTCATCATTAAGCTCAAATAGTCCACTGGGTTTAAATTTATTAACACTTTCCATTTTCTGACTTCAAGGCTGTCTGAAGACCTGGTCAGAAAGAGGAAACTTTTGTAATGTAATGATCTCCAGGCAACTGGATGGAGATACAAGATGGCAACCAGACCCTGTGAGTGTGTATCATGTGGCTATGGCCACTGTCTATTCTGCAAGTCTTTGGTCAACCTAAAATAGTCTGACATGTGGATAGAGCACACAGAAGTCAAGGTTTAATGAGAAATCTGTAAAGAACAGGCCGCTGAGAGAGTTAGATTAGCCATTTAGTTTTGCAACTCAAGATCACGCCAATGCTTTGGGTGTTAGCTGCATATGAGAAGGCAGTCATTGGTTTAAGTAAAAACAAATGCACATGCCAACATTTCTTCCCAGCACCTAGGCAGACTGTCAATAAACGAATGTATATTTTAAAAGCCTTAATTAAGATAGCTTATACACTGAGCAGCGATGCTTAAACTATAAGATTTTTTTAAAATGAAGTAAATGTAGATGTACCTTAAAACTATGTGTATTTAAAATTAATCTTAAATTAGAACAACATGCATTAAACAAAATAACTAAACCAATATTAAGTTAAACGCAGGCAGCATATATTTCAAAGTAAAAATATATCACAGGGAGTATGTGAAGTCTGTGCAAGAAATGACTCAGCAAAACTAGGACTGCCCAATCTAGAAAAGAGATGGCTTAGAGAGTATAAAGCAGGTAAGAACATCATATACAGGCACTGGTTAAACACATTCTCTAATTAAAAAAGGAATTCTGAAGCATCAAATGAATCTAGTAAGATCGAACTCAGAGTAAATAAAATGAAATGGTTGGGGTTTTACACAGTTGAGCTCTTTGCCAAGCGGTACTGCAGAATGTAAAAGCTCATCCAAGTTTAAGGAGAAACAGAACAAAACTGAGTAAGAAAACCACCAGCAGTTATACACTACATGAATACATACAGCTGAAAATACCTGGAAGTTGGGAGACTGCTAGCTCAGAAAAAGACCCCTATACGTTTGCCCTATTTCTCTGTTAGACCTGTTCTTCCCTTTGTCACAGCCAGGATACTGTTCCAGGTGGATTTTTGATCCTTAGAATTTTAGCTTTTAAAAAGATATTAATTCAGTGCAACCTTCAGCGTTATTTTTGTTTGTCAAATATGATTTAACCATATTTGATATGTTCTCTCAATTAGCACAGACAAATATATACTTCCACCATAGGTACCAATTATTAGTCTGCAGTCAACAGACTCTCTAAATGGCATTGTATTTTCTTTTTCTAAATAACTCTTTTGACAAGGCTTGTAAACAAGAGAGTAAAACTCGATTAAGATAATTACTAAAATGCAACCTTACTATCCTAACGTTAAACAGCTGCTGCTTCTGAGCAGACAGCAGAGATAGGATCTTATTAATGAGTAACTTCTGACATGCAGATCCTGAGTCTTACAACGCTGGTTCCAGCAAAGTTTATCACTGATCCCTGAAACACTGTTCCAGTGATACGGGGTGCAGCTGACTGCAGTTTAAGCAAGTCTCAGAGGTGCAGGTATCTTCTACACAAATGAGTAAACAACCACTTTCCATATTGTGTGCACATGTGAATACACTATAAACCACAATAATGACTAACTTGGAGTATACAAGATAGAGAAAAATCATTATGCCTATCTAGACTTCCATAGCCAGGGTGCTGAATTTTTCATTAGCAGAAAGCCTGTTACTTCTGGAAGGCTTAAATGGAAAAGTATGTTTTTGTGCCCACCCCTCCTTCAGCAGGAGTTGACAGTGCACAGTGCCTACATACAACGCACACGTACAGGTACAAGTAAAAGATCTAATGGGGATAATTACACTAAGGAGAGGAAATCCTGGCTTTTTTATTATTATTCTTATTATTAGTGGCTTATATACCTTTTCAGGTATTGGCTGAAATCTACTTTCAAGATGTAAGCATTCAAGTGGTATCTCTGATGTCTAGTTCAGTCTTTTACAGTGTGATGATCCATACCTTTCCCTGCTAGACATACACATATCCATCTAGAAAGCAGGAGAGAACAGAAACAGAATTGCAACAGATGCACTCATCATTTCCACTGAAGCAGTGCTACAGCACTCTGCTTCAAACAGAGCTTGTGCATTTTATCAAATGTCTCTTCAATGCACTATTTATAGATGGATCTGCATCTGCAGATGGAGAACACCTCTCAGCAACTTTCCCCTCAACAGGCACAGCAGTGAGGACCCACTTGTCCTCTGTCTCCATGAGCCTGAACTCTTTCCGCACATGGTCAGCAGGATGGGTGGGAGCCTCATCCCAGCCTACCAAGTGCTGCTCTTGGACAGGAGGCATTCAAGCCCTTCCCCAGCACCCTTCACAAAGGATCCAAACAAGAAGCAGTTGTACAACCTGTCCTCACCCCTACGCTGACTGCTGTATTTCTGAATCAGAATGGCAGTTTGTGTCTCACACGGAGCTCAGTGCTGTCAGTGCATGCCTGCCTGAGGCTTCGCCATCAGCACACTAATGTTACAAACTGCAGATGGGCTCAGGCTTGAGGCACTCAGCTCTACCAAGGCAGCCGGTCCCCTGAGCAAGCAGAGACAGGGAGTCTGCAAGTTTTAAGAAAGCCTGTGTGTGAAATAGGTGGGTGAAGATCAGCTTTGCCACAGGTGGCACTTCTGATGTACTCAGAAGAAGAACTTGAGGCATACAGAAGACTTTACTGATAAATCACTGAGGCCTCCACAAAATTCATGCAGCCCCGAATACAAGAATTTTGTAGATCCCCTCTCCAAGACCAAGGACACAGCTTAAATCAGCACCCATTATTTCTTCTGGCTGTTAATAGCTGCCCCGACATGGACATTGTACCTGTACTTGCTATATTGGAAAAAAATATTAAAAATAAAAATCCCTCCCAAAGTAAGAATTTTAGGAAGCAAGAGCAGATCAGGTGGTATCTTGCCTAACTAAAGGTAAAGTCAGGGTCTGGGCAACTCCCTGTCAGCATCATTTGTGCAGATGTCCAGAGGTTCTGGTATTAGCAATAGGCAATATTTCACCCGTAACATGCATTATGAAATCCATGCATTATGAAATATAGATACTAATGGGAAGATAAGAGCTGCTGCTGATGTAACAGCAGAAAAAGAACTGAACCTGCTACTTCATAGAGTATTAGATCTACTAGTACTACTGGAGGTAAAAATGCTTTTCATTTTATTCTCAAATGGAGTCCATAGCTACAGGACAAATAGAGAAGAAAACAAAGAGATATTAAAAAACCCTAGAAAACTAAGCTAGAGAGAAATATTTTACCATAAGCACCGTTAACCTATATGCACACAATTTAACAAGATTTCTTTTAGAAGGTAAGCCATACCAAATTAGTAGCCATAAATGGCACAAGACACTGCAGACAACTGGAAAATCCATTGCTTCACATATTCTTTATGATTTTTCGTACTAATTTTTCAATAAATCATGCAGGAAATGTAGTCTGTACTTAATCATTGAAAGTATAGTATGTAAATTAAGCTAAGGTATTATTTTAAATTAACTAAGAATATTTACTAGTTCTAGTTTCTAATATAGCTTTGGCAGAAGAAATACTTGCAGTGTTTATATTAGCTCCCATTTGTTGGCTGTTTAAACAATGTAACTACCGACAGGTACAGAATATTTACTTGCCCTATCAGAATTACAAAAATCAGTTTTAATCTTTGAGAGATAAGCAAGAGAAGAGACAATGCTGAAAGCATTCTCAAAAACAATCTCACCATTAAGGGCAAACTCTGAGCCCTATCTGTAGTAATAAGCTTATTTAAGTAAACTGTTTTTTAAAATTATTCACACACCACGCGACAGAGAGGAAGAATAGTCATTTCTGTTATTCAAAACAGACAACTAGCAGTTTATAAAAAGATACACAATAAAAAGAGAGTTCTGCAATTTCGAAAGAGCTTACACAAAATCTTGGTTGTTTTATTACAGGCAAAAGCTATACAATCCCTAGTATCAGCACTTCAGCATCATCCTTAACTGTAAACATCCATAAAGCTGTCAGCAACATACAACAAATGGCTAACTAATACATCGTATCAGCAAGCAAGTGCTGTATTTTTCTCACAGCCATGTTTGTGAGCTGTGTTAGCACTATGTCAGGGAATCAATAGCTATGATTTCCCTTTGCCAGATGTTATTTGTCCTTTTCCTGTTTAATGTAAGCAGGAATGGGCTTCCTATGAAAAATTCATTAACATTTCTACATAAAGCATTAACAGTCTAAATACTGTTTTTAAAAAGCAAAAAGCAAGCATACAAAATTATACTGAATAAACAACACTGACATAGCTAAGCAATAGACGCACTTTTAGTACACCAGCAGCTAATGTAATCATAAGAGAACCACATAAAACAAGGAGTAAGAGATACTTTCTAAACAATGTAAGAACAGCTTTTAAAGTTAGCATAGCACTCTTCTGCACTTGGTGCTCTCCTAACACTGGCAGTGGAACATCATATTCAAGGCACTGCATAAACTCTGTCCCTGATGGAATGAAATCAATAGCTAAATCTTCATTAAGACAAAACATTATATCAAAGCTGAATGCTTTCAAAATTCTAAGTTATGCAGCACTCTTACAGACCTCTGTGCTCAAATGAATACTGAATCATAGAACGGTCCGGGCTGGAAGGGACCCCAAGGATCACAGAGTTCCAACCCCACTGCCACAGGCAGGGCCACCAACCTCCAAGCCGGAATCTACACTAGGTTGCCCAGGGCCCCATCCAACCTGGCCTTGAACACCTCCAGGGATGGGGCATCCACCACCTCTCTGTGCAGCCTGTTTCAGCACCTCACCACTCTCTCTGTAAAGAACTTCCCCCTAATATCTAATTTAAACCTTCCTTCCTTTAGCTTTAATGCATTCCCCCTTGTCCTGTCATTGTCTATCCTTTTAAAAAGTTGAATCCCCTCCTGCTTATAAGCTCCCTTCAGGGACTGGAAGGCTGCAATGAGGTCCCCCCACAGCCTTCTCTTCTCCAGACTGAACAAGCCCAGCTCCTTCAGCCTCTCTTCGTAGGGCAGGTGCTCCAGCCCTCTAATCATCTTCGTGGCCCTCCTCTGAACCCTCTCCAACAGTTCCACATCCTTCTTGTATTGAGGGCCCCAGATCTGGACACAGTACTCCAGATGGGGCCTCACGAGGGCAGAGTAGAGAGGGACAATCACCTCCCTGTCCCTGCTGGCCACCCCTATTCTAATGGAGCCCACGATACCATTAGCCTTGCTAGCTGCAAGAGCACATTGCTGGCTCATGTTAAGTTTCTCATCCACCAGAATCCCCAAGTCCTTCTCAGCAGGGCTACTCTCAAGAAGCTCTTCTCCCAGTCTGTATCTATGTCTGGGATTCTTCCGGCCCAAGTGCAACACCTTACACTTGGCAGTGTTGAACCTCATTAGGTTCACCTGGGCCCATCTCTCCAGCCTGTCAAGATCCCTCTGGATGGCTTCCTTTCCTTCTGTTGTGTCAACCACACCACTCAGCTTGGTGTCATTCGCAAACTTGCTGAGGGTGCACTCAATTCCATCATTGATGTCACTGATAAAGATGTTAAACAGCACCAGACTCAAGACAGACCCCTGAGGGACACCGCTTGTCACTGGCCTCCACCTGGACATAGAGCCATTGACCACCACCCTTTGTTTGTGTCTTTTATGAATATCCTTATGAATACAGAAGGAAAAATTAGAAACAGCTTATCAAGCTGCCTCCTGCATAAGGCAGCCGGAAAGTATATTATTTTAGGAATCGACAGGTGTACAAAGTGCTTTATATTAGTAAGAAGATAATATGGTTCCTGGCCCTAAAACTTCAATATAATGTAATCAACCTAGAGTGCAGAAAATTGAAAGCCATAGCACACGAAGAAAGAAAGGGCCAGTTAAGAGAGCAATGCAATTAGCAGCCATTCAGCAAGTACTACTGCACAGCGCTGTGCTTTAAAAATAGTTAAATAAAATGTTTTCAGACACAAATCCCTGCTGGCAAGCTTCAGAGCTAGTCACTTACACAGCAGCTTTCATCTGTTAACAAAAAAGTCAATTTTAAAAGGTTAACAAGAACATATAGATGAGAAAGTGCATGCATATATCAGATCCCCAATTGCTTTTCTGTGACATCATCTTGCTTAAAAACAGTTACAAAACCACTTTGCTTTGCAGACACAAAATCTAAAATGGCAGGTGGCAAAAGAAAACTATCAACACACTAAAGATAATCGACTATTGTTTTGGTGGTTAATATTTCTAAAATGGTTTGCAGAAAATTCAGAAAATCTGAGGTCTATTTGTGTAACGAAAAGGCCATAGGAACACCTTTATGAAAGCCTGTGGTTCTTTGCTCATTATGTCAAACTCAACTAGGAAATACTTCAAGTTCCTGCTGGATGTCAGCTCTGACAATGGAATACAAGCAGATGCGTATTACTTCTGTCATGCTCTGCCACCTTCCATGAAAACATTTTAAATGTTCAAAGAGAATGTGTTAAAAACACTGGTGCTTCATCTATTAGGGTAACTAAGTCCTTCTGAAGCAAAACTAGCAACATCTGAGATCGAGCCTATGCTTCTGTATCTAGCGGTTCTCTGCTTCACCACTGTGTTCTGGAGTCCTCTTGAAGGGGCAGGAAATAAATCTTTTGTCAAGCTATCCAGTGGATACAAAAAGAAAAGCTTCTGGAGAACAGAAGGAAGGACAGAGCACATGAGGAGGAATCAGTGAGAAGACTTCAGGGAGAAACCTGGGAAGAGCAGGATGCAGAACATATTTCCTATGTTTGAGAACAGAAGATGGTGTGAAAACAGGGAATAGGATTGTGCCCCCAGTTGCAACCAAGGAATCAGAAAAATTGTTGCAATTAATAAAACCAGAGCAGGAGACCTGCCCTAATAGGCTCGTGCAGAAATGGGGGAATATTTGCCTATTTTGTGAGCCTCAGAAAAAAGTTGTAATTTCAATTTGAATCTTATAAAACACATTTTTAAAGCTTTTTTGTTTTGTGGATGCCTATTTTAGAAAGATATACACAGTTCCATTCCTGTTTTATATGGGTAGTTTCAATTTGAAGTAGTCTTATTTTATATAGAGCTCCCTCAGACAGGGTGCAGAATTTGGGAATGTTAGAGATCTGGTTTTAGTACCTAAATATTATAATTCTGGAAACATTCACCACAGTTAATTCACTCAGTCAGAAAAAACATTCCTTTTCATATAAACATCTGAAACAATACCTCCCCCTGCTCTTTTGTGGTAGAGTGCTAGATTGTAGACCATAGCTAACATATTCTAAGAAAGTCAGGCTGTACCTGCACAAATTCAATGAGGAGCTTGGAGAAGTTTTGAAACTCACCTCGGTTTTCAGAAAAAAAGGAGAAAAACATATGAACTATAAACATATAGTGTTTTTTTCTAGGAGGCTAGCTTTCATCTTTTTAGGTGTTCCTTAAATGAAAAGCAAATACACAGGGGGAAAAAAGAGCAATGTAACTTTATGTAATGATTGAAAAATATACAGCGAAGTCTTTCAGTATTCTCCAGAGGAAAAAAGACAGTATTTATTTAAGGTTTTTTCTCCAGAAACTTTGCTGCAGTATTGAATAAAACCTGCTTACAATTGCATGAAAGTCCCCAAACATACCATCTTGCATTTTAACCTTTCTACAACAAAAGCAGTGATGTAACAGCTCTTTGGGTGTAGATGAACAGACTGCCAAATCTGTCAGAAACCAGCTCACTCATCTGATGTACTATTATCACGTAGAAAACCCACAAAGTGCTAGAATATGAACACAGAGGTAACAATCTAGGTTACATATCAGAAGAGTTCCCATTCCAGCATGCTGACTTAAAATAGCATAGTAGACAATTTAAAGGAAGTGCTATGAGTTTTAATCACCTCAATTATACATAAAAGATCTTACTAGCCCCACATTAGCGCTCACTGTGGACACAATGGCTGTGGAAAATCTTAATACTGACACGGGTCTCAAGAGTGTCTGCTTACTATATGGAGATAAAAGAGCTAATTTATTACCTCAAACTCTGAAAGGTAGTTAATTCAACTGTTCATACCTTAGAAAGAGCTGTTATCTGCTCCAGTGCCACAGCGTGAAGATCTTGATCTTTGCTTTCTACCAGCAGTTTCAGGGATGGCAGCAGGAGGGACTGGTTAAGGAGCAGCAAACATAATTCTTTTATACACTGAAAATAAAATTCATTCGGTGAGATCTCTGTAGATGCTAACATCATCATTCACACAGAAATTTATGAGAAGTCTATGTAAAGTGCAAAATGAAAACAAACTTTTAAAACAAATGAACTCCCCATTGGAAATAACTCTTCAGAAACTTGAAAGGATGGATTTCTAAAAAAAATGTGGAATATGGGGTTATAAGTGCACTGTTTGTTTTATTAAGACAAGGCAGTTACTGAATCACCATTACAACCCAGAGTTTTACTGAAAGAACAACAAAGCAATCACAGCTCTCTGTGGGACTAATATATTTGTGCTTACTGAAATACTGCAAAGCACAGGAAAAAACTTGACAGGCACCTGTGACATATCTGTGATTCAATCATACAATGTCTAAGTGGAACAAAATAAAGAGGAAATAGGAGTATGTATGGGAGTTTTGCTTGGCTGCAAAATCTTTCCAAGTTTTGTATCATTTTTTGCACAATTAAAGCTTAGAAAATCAACTTTCCCTCACTCATCTAATTTCCCAATTTTATAATACAGCACACATACAGCATCGTAAATCTTCTGCGGGAAGAAACCAGCCAGAGTAATAGCTTTTTTTAAAGAAAACCCAAACCTCAGCCCCAACAAACCTACTGTGTGTGTTTCCAAATCTTTCCCTTGGCCTTTAGACAAAACAAACAAACAGAACTTTGTTTTTCTTCTTCCCTCAACATAGTAATTTATTCATTTATACATTAAAAACTATTTCAACTAACAAATTATGTTATAAATCAAATTATAACTTCCCTTGTCCTATTTTGTAATTTTTCAAGAGTTTGGGTAATTTTCCACAACCACTTCTCAATGAAGACAATCAGAGATGTCCTGTACTGCAGGAGAACTTACACTAAGTGCTCTGGATATTGTATAACACCTTGAAAATGGTATCAAACTCTTGTTTCACATCAACATTTAAAGAGCAGTTGTTGAAGGAGCTCATCAGCTAAATATTAATTTGGGAGAATGCAAGCCTGCAAGACTTTTTGGATTGTTTTTTTTTTGCATCTTTTGATGTTTAATGACAAGTCTTAACAACTTGATGACCGAAATGCAAGTACACTTTTAGCAGCAGCGTGGTTTTTGTAGCTGTGACACTAAAAGTCTAAAAATTATTTGAAGATGAAGAGACGTTAAATGCTTCAACTATAACATACTGCGGAGACACCTGGCTTGCTTGGCACAGGCAGCTATCTGGCTGCACGTTGCTCACTCTATTCTAAATTTGTACATTCAAGAAATACTACCTAGAAGGATATATTCTACCACACTGAGCTCTGAGTCACTGAGGCAAGGCTTGTTCTCTTACCCAGACTTGTTCCTCTAAACTTCTATTCTGTATTGCTACAGATGATGTTTTCAGTGAAGGATATGACACAGGATCAAGTAATAAGAAGATTAAATAAACATGTTAAGCTCTGCCTGATCAGTCATATGCTTATTAAACTTCTGATAATTTCATATTCCATTGTATTTCTTTTGAGAAGTATGTCTGCCATGCCAGCAAACTTACTGAATGCAAAGCTGGAGAGTCACACATGTTGCCTTTTCTTGAAAAGGTGCAATGAATGCAGCTTATGTGCAGGAAAATAAATTCCACGAATCAGAACATATGTAACCTGAACAAAACAGCAATTTTACTGTACTTGCTTCTTCTGCCTGAAAGCCACTCAAAAGTAAATGGGGAAGCAGTGCCATAATAAATAACCCTGAAGTCTAAGAAGGCTCTCTAAAAGAACCCCAAATCATATTTTTGGGCTGTGGGTGGAAGAAAAGGAAATAAAGCAAACTGTAAAACCTAACTAGGTACTGTACATTCTGAAGGGAACAGGTCAGAGAGAAAAAAGATGCAGATGTTGAATCAGTTTGCTGTCTAAGTGAATTTCTTTAAAATAAAGAAAAATTAAATCCCTCGGTAAGGAAATTCAACACAGATGTCAACATTATTTTCAAAACATTAACATTTGACTCAGATAATTTCTTTTTTTTTTTTTTTTTCTTAGATGCTTCACAGTTGTATTCTAGTACTGGTTACACATTCTAATGGGATGTGTTTTAAAACAATCTGCTTTGTTCATCACAGAGGCACAGAATCACAGACTGGTTTGGGTTGGAAGGGACCTCAATGCCCATCTGGTTCCCACCCCCTGCCATGGGCAGGGACACCCTCCACTAGCTCAGGGTGCCCAAAGCCCCATCCAGCCTGGCCTTGAACACTGCCAGGGAGGGGGCAGCCACAGCTTCTCTGGGCAGCCTGTGCCAGTGCCTCACCACCCTCACAGGGAAGGATTTCTTCCTAAGGTCTAATCTAAATCTACTCTCTTGTAGTTTAAACCCATTATCCCTTGTCCTATTACTACTCTCCCTGATAAACAGTCCCTCCCCAGCTTTCCTGTAGGCTTCTTGAGGTACTGGAAGGCTGCAATAACGTCTCCCTGGAGCCTTCTGTATTGTGTCCAGTTCTGGGCTCCCTGGTATAAAAAAGACAGGGATCTCCTGGAGAGAGTCCAGAGAAGGGCTACAAAGATGATTAAGGGCCTGGAGCATCTCCCATATGAGGAAAGGCTGAGTGAGCTGGGGCTGTTCAGCCTGGAGAAAAGAAGACTGAGGGGGGACCTAATTAATGTTTATAAATATCTTAAGTATGGGATGCAGGGGGAATTGGCTAGCCCCTTTTCAGTGGTCTGTGGAGATAGGACAAGGGGCAATGGCTGGAAATTGGAGCACAGGAAGTTCCGCACCAACATGCAGAAGAACTTTTACACAGTGAGGGTGACAGAGCCCTGGGACAGGCTGCCCAGGGAGGTGGTGGAGTCTCCTTCTCTGGAGATATTCAAGACTCGTCTGGACGCCTATCTGTGCAATATGAGCTAGGGAGCTGCTTTGGCAGGGGAGTTGGACCCGATGATCTCTCGAGGTCCCTTCCAACCCCTACGATTCTGTGATTCTCTTCTCCAGGCTGAACAAACCCAAATCTCTTAGCCTGTCTTGATAGGAGAGGTGCTCCAACCCACTGATCATCTTCAAGGTCCTCCTCTGGACTCCATGTCAAAGAAAACACATGTTTAACTGTTCAATTAACTTGTTATTATCTTACACGAGCAGATTTTGTCATTAGACTTTGGGTAGGTACTAGTCAGATGAGTTGTACCTGCAAAAAGTTCTGTAGTTAAGGATAAGGCAATCACAACAGCACATTTTATGTTTAGCAATAGTTTGAAAATGTGACCTGCAACTTTTTCCAAGGCAGCAAGGAAATGAGGTGTAAGATAGCATGGTCCAACTTGCAAATCCTTGGAGAGGCCACCATCCTTTTTTCCACAGGAAGTGACAGGACAACTTGCCAAGCAGATTGTCCAAATAGCACCAATACCTCCTTGTATTTCTGCCACAACTGACTGCACTGCTGCTCTGGACAGCAATCAGATATCCAACCCTGGGCAGCAAGCCACCACTCACAGTGCTTCTCAGAGCAACACAAGGGTCTTTCTTTTCTACAATAAGCACTTGAAAGCATTTGAGTGTCCATCTGCCTGCAGTGAGAGGGGACATAAGGTTACTTGTAGAAGAACAAGGGATGCCCTACATCAAAATCTGGATTACTATGATTTAGCTGAAACTTTTGTAAGATTAACTTCTGTTTTCTATCTAGTGATGCAGCTATCAATGGTTCACTGTAACACCAGTGAGGCTTATAAAACAAATTTCATACGAGTCTGTTTTGGGTCCAGGATTATTCAGTATTTTCATGGATGGTTTGAAGGACTGGATAATGAGTACAAACAGCACTGTGTCTGGAGAGGCTGAAAGCAGACTGAAGGGCAGCATTTAAATTCAAAATTATATGAACAAAATGATCAGTGACAACTGTGAATAAAGGAAAATATACAATGTAAAGTCATATATAAAACCCAGGAACAAATAGCTACAAAAAACAGAAAAAAAGGAGACCACTGGCTGCTATATTCTTCTAGGAGATAAACAGCTTATTGCCACTGGGACCCCAGGGTGATTGCAAATAAGAGACTAGATGCATTCTCCCATCAAGGTGTTTCTGTTCCCTGACACATGACCCACAGGTTGAAAGAAAAACATAAGATATTCAAGGGAGTCACACTTTAACACTTAACTGGGAGGAGAAGGATATGCCCCTTTCTAAAGAGATTAATCAGGTGACGCAGATGTCAGACAGTCCAAACAAAGACACACGTGCATTCCAAGCAAGTTGAAATAAGCATTGTTTTACTAAGAGGAATGGAAAAATCTATCCACAGAATAGTAACAAAAAACCACACACCTCACATACCCACAGAGATACATAGATTAAAGCTATACAACTCCCCCAAAGCATTTAAAAAGAACTGGGCTGCAAAAAACTAGAAAGACCAGCAGGAGGTGGAATAAAAGAAGAGAGAAACCTTTCTGATCCAAAGAAACAGTTTTTCTAACTTCTAGACCACCCTGACTTGAAGTTAAAATGTTCTTTTCATCACAACCTCTGGACTTCAGAGCTGGAAATGTTATTCATGGTGAATTTATTCATCTCACAGTTTTTAGAATACCATCATTCTAGGTCTGTCTTCTTAATCAGTGTATTTATTGAAATGTGAAGCCATCTAAACAGGTTAATTGCCAGTAATCAGATTTTCATCTTATTCAGCCATGCGATCTCAGCTCTCTAATCTGTGCACTTAAGTACCATAACCCTGCATACCAATAAGTCACTTAAATGTATCCTAGTCATTCTCCATCGTCTCAAGTAGAGATTTAAAGCAATATAGCCTGTGTCTGTCACTAACTGTACAATTACACATTTTAGTGCAGTTCCTGTTGCTGTACAATACTCTAGTCACAAAAAACTTATTTTACATTAGTAAAGCTATTTTATGCTTGATGAGCAGAGTATCTTCATACTATGCATATTCACACCTACAACAGGGGCTCTTCCAATATGCAGTACCATTAAAAAAGGAAGGTACCTCTAACCAAAGCTGCCAACCAATACCAAAACTGTGTGTAAATAAGGATTTGTTACAGAATTCAAGAACCATTTTACTAAGTTAAGAGAACTGAGCAAACCATAACCCATTCTTGAGCAGAACTCTTGGTAAACTGGCTGCTATAAAACAGTCACCTTTGGTGGGATGTGTCTTCCTGTGTCTTACTCCTGTGCACGAGCAAGATCATGAGTTTATAAGCTGTGATGCGCATTCAACACCTTGTAAAGAAAAGCTACATGTATTTACACCAGTTCCAAAGAGAGGGAGATCTGCCTTCCACCAAAATTTCTGGTGGAATGGATGAAATGATAAATGTGCTTATCATTTCAGCTTCTGGAATCATGTTTTACATAGATTTTGAACTTGACTTAAATCAGTCTGTTGGACTATTAAAAAAAAAAGAAAACAAAACTAACCTACAATCTGCCTATCTGTATTTTAAACAGAACGTGTTGGTTCTATTCTGCTTCTAGTCTTAACATCATCTGTTTTCTATAGAAGACTGTGACTGCATGAAGATGATTATAAGGGATTAATCAGGCTACTAAAAATACGCACATGACTAAAGTTGTGTGAAGTTTTTTAGGCATTTCTTAAATCTGTCTTCATTAGAATACAATGTTTACGTACAAAATGCTTCAGTAATTTATACTTAGGAGATGCTTGCACTGAAATATGTGTACACAGTTAAGCAAGACAGAACATCATGGTTATTACAAAGCAATTAGGGGGTTGTTGAGTTTTTTTCTCACCAACACAATTTTCAGATTCTTCACTGAATCTTTATGCATTTATTAGTGAGAAAAATACTGATTATTTAATTAACAGTTTTTGTCACACTTAACATCAATGACAATGCACTATTAAAGACCATCTATAAATACTTCAAAGAATAATTTATACTGGAACAGACCTCTATAGGTCAGCTAACTCAACTAGCCACCACTCAAAGCAAGTCCAACAAGATCAAACTGCCCATGATGCGATCCAGTCAAGTTCTGGGCACCTCCAAGGACAGACTCCATGTCTCTTCTAGGCATTCGCCTATTCAAATGTTTCACCACTTTAGTGGTAAAAATGTTTTCCTTATATGCAATGAGAGCTTCTGATGGGTGGGAGTGGTTTTCTGCTTGAGGGCAGGAAGGCTCTACAGAGGGATCTGGACAGGCTGGATCAGTGGGCTGAGGTCAATGTATGAGGTTCAACAAAGCTCAGTGCTGGGTCCTGCACTTGGGCCACAACCACCCCATACAATGACACAGGCTTGAGGAACAGCAGGTGGAAAGCTGCTCAGTGGAAAAGAACCCAAAGGTGCTGGTCAAAAGGAGTATCAGGAACAGTGTGGCCAGTAAGACTAGGGCAGCGATCGTCCCTCTGTACTCAGCACTGGTGAGGCCACACTTGGATTACTCAGTTCAGTTTTGGGCCCCTCAATATGGAAAATACATTGAAGTGCTGGGGCATGTCCAGAGAAGGATAATGAATCTGGTGTAGGGTCTAGAGCACAAGTCTGATGAGGAGTGGCTGAGGGAACTGGGGTTGTTTAGTCTGGAGAAAAGGAGGCTGAGAGGAGACCTTAACACTCTCTACAACTGCTTGAAAGGGGGTTGCAGTGAGGTTGGCGCTGGTCTCTTCTCTCAAGTAACAAATGATTGGAGGAGAGGAAATGGCCACGAGCAGCGCAAGAGGAGGTTCAGATTGGATATTACTAAGAACATTTTCACTGAAAGGTTTATCAAGCACTGTAACAGGTTACCCAGGGATGCCTCTGAGTCACCATCCCTGGAGGCATTGAAAAGACATGTAGATGTGATGCTTAGGAACACAGCTCAGTGGATGGACTTGGCAGTGTTAGGTTTATGGTTGGACTTGATGATCTTAAAAGTCTTTTCTAACCAAAATGATTTTATGATTATATGATTCTAACTTGTCTCCACTGCTTCTTGTCCTATCACTAAGCATCTCTGAGAAGAGGCTTGCTGCATCTCCTCTACACATTTCCTCATCTGCATACGTAAAGACTGCAGTAAGCTCTCCCTCAGCCATATCTTCTTAAAACAAGAAGGACCCAATTCTCAGACTCTCTGCATTTATTGTGCTCTCTAATCATCTCGTTAGCTCCAGATGAGACTCAATCCAGTATGGCAAAATCTTGTACTTGGGAACTCAAAACAGAACTCATACCCATGATACCCAAATTCACAACTTACCTTGACAGGGAGCATGTGTTTTGTGTCATACAAAGAGCGGCACATTTTCAAAATTTCATTTCCCGTGTTCTCCTTTGCCTCAGGTGGGCATCTCTGTAGCATAACAGTCCCCAGTTTCACCCAGAGATTATCAGCTGTGCACAATCTGCCCAGAAAAAAACAGAGAAGTATATAGAGTATAAATATACATACATCCCCCCACACCATTTTCTGTATGTGTGTTTTCTGTTGTTGTTAAGTACAATCTTACAAAAGATAGAGGAAAAAGTTTTGAGACAAGTTACAACCTTGAGGCCATCATTCTTTCAATGCAACAAAGAAGCTTAAAGTATTTTGAATTATGATGTGCTGTTACAATCCCTGAGGAATCACGCACCAGATAAAGACTGATCAAATTGGAATAGCATAGGAACAGCTTCTCCTGGCACTGTACCAACTAATTTCCCAAGCAGAATGGTATCGAGGGAGGGGTGACAGGAATCCAGCATTCCTAATTTTGTTTGCTTTGATCACATTCTAACAGCATCTGTCTCTCAAGTATCTGTCTCTTGCTTCCGAGTGGAGAAAATATTTCCAAGATTCACATTTTAATTTTCAGCTCCAACAAGTACAAACAAAAATAAACTTTGTTTTTATAGCCCATCAAAACAGGGTAGGAGAGAGAAAGTACATGCATCTGTACTTATCCGTTGGTATATATGGATGCGGTTACATTTGTTTTACATACTTAAAATGTTCTTTTCATTCCACACAGAACTTCATGCCATGTCACCATTACACAGTCAGACTTAAACAGAGGGCAGACAGTAGGTGTAAGTTAATTTTATCACACATGGTGGCAGATGCAATGTTTCTAATGCATTTTTGTGCTAGATCACGGAGATGCCTGGCTACTTTTGTTAGGGATAGGTATGCTTGCTAGGGCTGGATGCACTGACAGAAATGGGTAGCAGAGCAGAGGTTTTAAATGAAGCCTAACACTGGAACACATCCACACTGCCACTTTCCTAATGTGAATTAAGTTAATGCATGTCAATTCCCATCTACAATGGGCTAAAATCATGTACAAACAGCTTAGATAATGAGTATATAATGCCACAGTAACACAACCACTATGTTCATCTGTGCATAAACTTAGGAAGGCACAAAAGGTGGTTTAAAAATCACCCCGTTAATCTCCTTGGCCATTAATTAGCAACTGAAAGACACAGGGAACTTTTCATTTTAATGTGGAGGGGAAAAAAAAAATCAGAGCAAGATCAAATGTGGCAGTAATTGTCAATGTGGAGTAAATTAAGATACTCATCCAACACCTGTGGAAAGGAGTAGTAAAGTGCTGTCAGAATGCTGCTTGTCAAAGATAATATTTAGCAGCCATTGTTGAAAGTAACATACTGATACCACTTCAAATGGAGCCCATTAAAATAGTCTGTTGGATTGACATGTAACAAGGAATTGGTCTGACGACTCTAGAGAGGACAACCACCAATATCTACTATTTCATATATAAAAGCTCTCTTCTGGTCATCTTCCATTTTCAAAAGTACATAAAGCAAATAACTAAAACCAAATCCACATGAAGCTGACATTATATCCTAACATGAAAACCAGACAGAGAAGTGGGTAGCTTTGAATGCTGAAACCCAGACAGAGATGCTAGGAGCGGTAACTGAATGCAAACTAAATAGAAGTCATTATCTTTATTCCCTCTGACAACTTAATTGAGCCTTTCCATCAGTCACAGTCACCGCACACAGAGCTGCCGCGAGTCTGGCAGGGAACTGCAGAGCTCAGCTCCTCTTTTCTCCTTCCAACCTGATGGGTCGAACCCAAAGATACCACCTCATTCAACAAGCAGAACATGATGCACTTAATCTGTGAACCCCCAGTAAGTTTAGGAGAAGAAAAAACCCCTGAACTCCATCTTAGCCAGTGGTTAAATTGATAGCTCCTGCTATGTGATCCATCTCTTGCTTAGAGGCATGGAGAGTCATAACGAATTTCCATTTTTATAGCTGCTGCCTCCAGAGTACATTAAGAAAACCTATAAGAATTTCCCATTAGAAAAAGAAAATAAACAAACAAACCAAAAAAAATCACACTAGAAAACATGGAAGTTAGAAATAACCAGAAAGATGCAAGGACACAAGGCTTGCCGTGTGCAGGTATTTATTCAAGTAAAATATCAGATTATCTATTTTAAGTATATAGATTTTTTCAACACAATCCCTTATAGTCATTTCAAATACTTGTGTGATCTATTAACAGATATATCACTAAATGAAATTGAGATTCATTTACCAAACACTAACATCTACAGATAGAATTCAGTTTTATTCTTTCCTGAATTTTACCTCAGCTCAGTTGTGGTTAAAATGAAAAAAATAATTATTTCAAAAACTCAGCATGAATGCATTCTTGCCCAGAACCAAAAGAGCCAAATTTTGGATTAAGTTAGAAAAGGAATTGGATTAAGTTAGAAAAAGGAAAGGTGAACTAAGCTATTGAGTCCCTAATAGCCGGGTTTTTTTCAGTTCCAAAACACCTTATTGATATTTAAAATCAACACTGAAAATGTTGCATGTAGGTATCACGTTCCAAAGGGCCACAGAGCTTCAGATACTGCCAACATTATTTTTAAAAAAAAAACCAAAACCTTTATGAGATGCTTAGAATGACACCTAGACAGAAAAGCATGCATGAAAAAAAAAAAAAAGGCTGTGAAAATAAAATTTTAACAAGTATGGTTTTGAGTGCTGGCTTCACTGAAACAACCAGGCTACCTCTCCGTTTCCTCACAGACAACATGGCATATGATGACATGTAGAGAATCATATTTGCAGGTGAGTAAGGAGCATTTTTCTAGCTCGAGTATTTTAGAATACAATAATCACAGAATCATAGAATGGTCTGGGTTGGAAGAGACCCCAAGGATCACAGAGTTCCAACCCCCCTGCCACAGCCAGGGCCACCAACGTCCAGGCCTGGAGCTACATAAGGTTGCCCAGGGCTCCATCCAAAACTCAAAACACATTAAAATTCATGCACTTATTAACAGAGAGGTCAAAAAAGTTCTTTAAAAAGAGTAAAAGGTTACTAAAAAAAATCCAAACCAGTTCTTTTACTATTCCTTCCTTTCAAGCCTTTACAGAATATAAATTGTGTTTTCTAGCTTTACATTCAATTACAAATATTTACTGTTAGGCTGAAAACCAAAGCTCAGATGACTCTGACTTGAATTCCCCTGTTCCTGCACATATCATTACATCAGCAGTAAACAATCAGACACCAATAACGAACCTGCTCTGAAACAGTGGGAAAAATAAGTAAAAATTAAACAAAAATCGTAATACATGTGGCCAAATATTTGACCTAACTGCCTACAGTTTTCCTCTTTGCTCAAGAATTTCTTAATACTTAATGCTTTAAAATGAAATTTTTGAAAACCTCACTAACAAAACAGCTCATGTCCCTTTCTACAACCCAGCCATCAAGGTAGGTTTTTCAGAAACACAATTTCAAGAACAAGTATATACAAACCACCCTGGGCTGGTAAGCCTAACTGAATGCTGTGAACACAGAAGTACACAACTGAGGCAGAAGAAGGAAGCACGAGCAATGCAAGAAGACTGCAGATGGTTCAGATAATGAGGGTGGAAAGTACCAAAGATTTTTTTTTGTAATTGCTGCTAGGCCTCATACTTACAGCACAATCTCTGCTTCCTGGCTGGCATGAATAATTCCAGGATTTGTGAGGCCAAATAATTCAAATTAATAAAATTGAAAATAATTTTTAAAAGTAACACAAACTATTCCCAGCACATTAAAACAATAGGCAGCTGAAAAAACCCCAAACAAACTAACCATCTACTTGACAAGAATTTATGAAATTAATCCTGTCTTCTAAGAGTCTAGAGAGAGCTATACCTGACTTCTAAACCAAATCATACTTGAGGTGGCGGGACTGAGGGTGGAAGTAGGACACAACTTCATTTCTGAAGCATCATTAGCTCTTAAGACAGATCTTTTGATTTCTCCTAAGTTCATTTTAAAGGCAGCACGCTAATTATAAAACCCAAAAGTCAGTTTGAGAATATTTCTGCACACCAAATATATTACTTCTCTAAACAAAGGTAAGACAGGCACCTTCTTTGCAATTTTTTAAAAAAAAGTTTTATATGAAATGTGTAATTACATGGCCTGGATTTAAATTTAGGTTAAGTTCTTATAAAAAGGACTTAAAATTTGTCTTTCAGACTTGTCAAAAAACCAAAACAAAACCCCAAGGCACCCCCAAAAAAACCCCAGAACTCCAAAATACATTTTACTGAGCCAATGTAAATAAGTTGAGGAAAAGACAATGTACAAACTGGATGATATCACGTATGCTTTCTGAAAGCACTAGAAATGAGCTACAGAGAGAGACTTTCAAGCCACAGTGAGTATTCCTGATGACATGGGATTTATGAAGCACTGAATCAGTCTTGCAAGTATTGTTAGTAACAGAAGCAAAAGTGATAATAAAAGGAAAGCAATGAGAATATAAACACAAAGATCCCAGGGACTGAAAAATGCCCTTCTCTGATATATTCTTTTACCAGGACAACTCTCAGTAGGAAAGGGAAAACTGAACCACCATTGACTTACTCATTAAATAAATAAGTAATAAAAGAAAGCAGAAATGCGACGATTCTACTGAGAAAAGAATCAAGAAAAAAGGTAAGGGGTGGAAGGGGGCAGGAGGAGAACTCAACCTCTGTCATTTCTTTCAAGATGCTGCCTCAGTTCTCCCCAAGCAAAAGAATACTCAGGCAGGGAAAAGAACACACTAGATGATTTTTACCACCCTTCAAGCTAGCAGAGAGAATTGAAAATTGAAAAATGAAACAACACTGCTAACTACACCCCGTGATTATCACCCATTAGAAAAACACCAAAAAACTACTAAGAAAACCCCAAACAGAATGTTTCTGATGCTACGAACACAATTGCTTGCTCCATTAATTAAATTTATTTTCATTTTTTGTCAGGCAAACTCAAGGAAAAGAGTGGTTCATATTTGCCAGATTAGTTCCCTGGAGATAATGACTATGAATTTAGTGCTGGACTTCAGATGGGAGTCTGCACTGTGGATCACATTTAAGAATAAGAGTCTGAGATTCTCCATGAAACCAGCGTATGTGACTGTTACTAGTGAAAGAGGAGGAGACCTGGAACAGGCTGCCCAGGGAGGTGGTCGAGTCACCTTCCCTGGATGTGTTCAAAAAAAGGGTAAATGAGGTACTTAGGGATATGGTTTAGTTTAGGATGAGAATGGTTGCACTTGATGATCTTAAAGGTCTTTTCCAACCTTGTGATTCTGTGAGACAATTTTCTCCTGAAGGCTTTCCAAAGCCTCCTGGCAAAGTCAAAGCAGTGAAGAGAGACAGTGACATTTTAGTAATAAACAAACAAACAAATAAATAAAAAGATAAAATTTCTGTCTTCTTAACATAAAGTCTCAAGACACAGGCTGCTCAACCTCACCTCAGTTCATGGGAAGATGAAGGAAATCCTTTTGGAAGCATTTCCAAGCAAATGAAGAATAAGAAACAGATGGAGAGTAGTCGCCATGGATTTAAAGAGGGGAAATTATGACTCTCCAACCTGATACCCTTCTAAGATGAAGCAACTAGCTTGGTAGATGATGGCTGATATTTTGTACCTTGCATTCAGCAAGGTATTTGAGACTGCCTCCCATAAAATCCTCACTGACAAACTGATGAAGCTAGTGGACAGTGAGACAAATCGAAAATTGCTTTAATTGCCAAACTCAAACAGTTGTGACCAGGAGAACAAAGTCTACTTGGAGACTAGCGACCACTGATAGACCCCACAGGTCTATACTGAAGCAAATGCTCTAACACCTTCATTGAGGACAAGGATGATCATCAGAGAGTACAGTCCCAGGAAGTTTGCAGATCATGCAAAATTTGGAGTGGGTGATAGACCAGATGGTTGTGCTGCCATTCTGTAGTACCTTGAGAGGCTGATGGAATGGACAGGGATCAACTACATGAAACTCAGCAAAGAGAAATCCAAAGTCCACCTGGGACAAAATAACCATCAGGACAGGCTGAGAGCCAGCCAGATGGAACCTTGTGCCCTTGCAGAAAAGAAGGGCAACAGCATCCTGAGCTGCATCAGGAAAACTACTGCCAGCAGGTGGAGGGAAGTAATCCTTCCCCTCTAACTCAGCACTGGTTGATAACTCAGCCCAGTTCTGGACTCCCCAGTATAAAACTGACTGAACCAAGTCCAGGAAAACACCTTAAAGACAATGAAGGGACTGGAGTAACTGTCCCACCAGCAGCATCTGCAAATGATAGGAGAGTTGGGACTGTTCAGCCTGGACAACAGGCTTGGGGGCAGTTTTTCTATTGTATAAATGCCTGATGGCCAAAGTAAAGGAGAGGGAGTGTGACTACTCTGAGTGAAGCCCAACGATAGCACAAGAGACACTGGGCACAAACAGAAACAGAGAACATTTTACTAAAACATGAGAAAACTTTTTGTTGTAGTTGTGGACTCTCCAATCTCAGAGATACTCAAAACTCAACAACACAGTGGCCTTGAGCAGCTTGCTCTGGCTGACATTGCTTTGAGCAGAGAGGTTGAAGTACACCTCTCCAGAGATCCGTTCTGATATCAACTACTGTTTAATATATGAAAATCAGAGAATCCCATATAAGGTTGTGAATTAATTTACCCTGTTCTCTTGACCCTTATCTTACCCAAACTGATTTCTTTATGTCAAAATCGTGGCTATGCAAATGCCCAGGAGCTAAGTAACTACTTTCAACCTTAAGTGAGTTATGGTACAGACCATCTAAGCATTTTGTGCAAATTTTCAGACTTCACAGCTCTTGGAATTAAGAGGTATCCCACCTCTGAAATTTAATCCGCCGTTAGTTGTGACTACAAATCACATTTAATCATTATTTTCTCTTCTTCACTTTAGAAAGCCAAGAGGAACCACGAGAGAGATAAAACTAATTATTTTTTAAATTTCCTGTTACAGAGCAGTAGATAATAACTGTCTATATAGAAGGAGAGTTCTCCTCTCACAAAATATTTAGTCTCTCTGTTCAACCCAAGGAAAAATTATTTTGCTTATTACAGCAATATTTCACTTGCCCCTTTGTTCCACAAGTTTAATACTTCATTTTTTAATCTAAACACTACCTTAAAAAAAAGTTTCACAGTTGAATACTATTGCTGTTCTTGAAAGATACCTGACTTTTGCCTCCTAAGATTACACGCATCATTCTATCTTAGAATGATCGTCAATTATAAAACAGCTGAAATTTTTGCCTTTAAATGTGTTCAGAAAGTCACAGACAAAAAAACCCCAAAGAATTGATAAAAAAAAAGGTCATCAAGATGTTCCAAATTAACCCTTTCAGTAAATACACATTCTGCTGGGTGCAATGATGAAGTGTCAAATAATTCTTTTCATTTTAAATTGCTGGGCTAGGATATGTCTGCTCCAGTATCTTTACTTTTGGATACTTGATTCAGAGACAGAAATAATAGGTCTTGGATC
The DNA here is from genome assembly GCA_020800305.1 of Porphyrio hochstetteri. NCBI lineage: Eukaryota > Metazoa > Chordata > Aves > Gruiformes > Rallidae > Porphyrio > Porphyrio hochstetteri. The sequence goes on from CM036907.1 coordinate 112,659,630, forward strand.
TAGAAAAGAGAAGCAGCATTGCTTGCACCATTACCCTCACAGACCTCCTGCAGACAGTCTGCCGCAGCCATCTGAACATTAACTTTCAAAGGCTTTTCTGCAAAGTATAACTTTGAATGGAAACAAAAAAAAAGTCAGAACTTTCTATTCCTTTTTATGGATTTTGTACATTCTGTCAAAAATAAGAACAAAATACAAAATTTTAAATTTCAGTAGACAGAAATCCCTCCTGTGGAGCAGTTCAGGCAATAAAATGGTTTTCTGCCTCCTCCGTGATACATACTACATATGGATATATATTTTTTTTTACTAAACTGACATTCAATTCTGCTCTAAATAAACCATTTGTTTTTTCCAGTATGACCCTTTCCACAGGTCATATTCCACTTTGCAATGTTTGAACTAATTGACTGAAAAGAAGACTTAAAGCTTGTTTGAAGAAATGTTTACCTGTTCCTCATGTCCATTGGTGGCCAAGCTTGAAGGAGTAAAACCAAGTGCTGAAACTCAGATGGACTGTGACTAGACTCCAGAAGTCCCAGGAAGAGATCATACCTTTTCTCTTCAGTTTCAATATCTGTGATCTCTACCTAAAGCAAGCAAATAAACAAACAAAAAAAAAAAACAACCCAGATTTGTTTTACGAAATCAATGACTTAAAAGCAATTAAGAAACTAGGTGTGAAGGAAATCACTGTTGTAAATGCAGGAACACAGCAAGAGTAATTTTCCTGGAAAGCCATTTTCTTAACTCTCTTTTTCAATTACATGGGAATAAAAGGTTAGAGCACACAGCAATGGGGATTGACTTGGGTGTATGTTCCTAAAGCAGTCTAACACCACACAAGAACATTCACTAATAAGTTTAGAGGATTTTTGTGTTCCTCTAACAACCAAACTTTCCACAAAACTTTCTTTTTCTCAGTTGATAGACATATATATGCATGCACAGATATATGTATTTTTTAAAGAATGGGTATGTCTAGTGCTTCTCTAATATACATTATTCTTGCCTATGAATATTCAATAGTTTTACCTGAATTTACAGCATCTAATCTTTTCTCCCACAGGAAAGAAAACCGAAAGATGATTCTAAATTAATTTACCCAGTGAAGAATATTTGCTGACAAGTACTGTAATATTTCTCTGTACAGTTGTTTGAACCTAAGAAAAACAAAACCCCACACCCCATCAGCCAGTCACCAGAGAACCCTGTCTCAGGGAAAGTGTCCATCTAAGTTTAAAACCTGCAATTTCTGCCAGGACTTGAATTCACTCAGTTGATGGCAGGTTGTTTTACAGATAATTACTCTTGCAGTTTGCATGGTAAAAAAGTACAAGGTAAAAAAAAAATGTTGAAGGAAAGTTGCTATACATGAGAATCAACTTGCTAGTAAATGAGAAGCAGCTTCTGTTTAAAAGTTCGGATATCACACTAGGAGGGCTTTCACAACCAGAATAGTAATTCACTGTCTACCTGACATACAAAAGTTCTTGGAGTTTAAAAATAATTTGTTACAATAACAAGACACACTGAAGTTTTTCCCCCAAACTTTGAAAAGTTCCAGGATATCAAATGCTTCAGTTTCCTCTTGTAATTCCATTGAAGATGCACAGCATTAACTGTTAACTTTTCTATTTCAGCCCAAGTAGTTATTAGACATCAAACATGGATAGTTTTCCTCAGCTCTACAGCTACTCTAAAAGATTAAATAGTGCATTTCCATCTTTTCAAACTCATCTGATATATCAAGGGCACATTTTTCAAAAGAGGTTGGAAAACAAAGATTACTGATGCATTTATTGAGTTGCCTTCATAATTTTGATTTTAAAACATTTAGTGCTGGAAAACTGTTCGTTTCTTTCTCCTGGGTACATCTGAAAGCACCACATACCAAACCACGTTAGATATGAAGAAAGGCTTCTGAGATCTGTCCATTTAAAATACTTCTCTATACTGCGAAGGGCACATAGCAGACATCAGTTACCCACTGGTAACATCCCTCAATTCCATCTGTTAATGTAAAATATTATAATCTTCAGTAATTAAATCACAAGGCTGAAAAGGGAAAGGAGAAGAACAGGAAAGGGTAAAAAGGACATAAGACATGCTAATCTCTAAGGATCAAAAATATTTAGCAATTTAGCACATGATGTACTATCTAGACAACAGAAGCTCTCACATTGCTTCATCTGTCCCCAAACTCCTTTTTCAGAGAACTAGCTCTTTAAATATTTAAGCCAAGTAAGTAGCATTCTGGATGCTCCACTGAGTACATTTTAATATATTTACAGAAACAGCATGTTACTTCAAAACACTGACTAAATGTTCAGATCTCTCTAATGATAACTGCAAAAATGGCAGGAAATGGCACCAACAAAACACATATTAATATGATAAAAATAAGTCAGAATAATTACTTTTTTTTAAATAGTGTGCATTTCTTCAACATTTCTTTCTACAATGGCCTTTTTCAAGTTGCCTGCACTTCCCACTAAAAGTAATAAAAATAAAGGTACCTTTTTAGTGTTATTTATTTTTTAAGAAAACCACTGAAAGTCACTTTTTATAAGGCATTTTAAATGCACGTCACTTCCATTTACTGTGAGACAGGTGAGATTAGAAAGAAGCAGCACAATCTGTAAGCATACATAGCTTTAAGAGTGCATGTGATCTAAAATGATCTAAGGATAGAGGAAATGGAAGGCTAATGAAAGAGCAACAAATGGGAAATACTTAAGTACTGATGGGTAGGTAACAAGTGTGATTACTTTAAAAAAATTTACTAGTGTTATCCTGCCTTAAATTCCCCACGTCCTACATCTTTTGAGCCTGAGCTATTTTCCCTTCCTCAATCTAACTTACGCTTCTGTTACATCTATCAGTTGTCTCTATACTCCACGTACACCTCTGCTTCGAGTGCGTTTTAAACATTATTTCACTCCTGTGACAACGTGGTTGCTAAAAATTGTGCTTTTTTCTGAAGAAGAAAAGCTGAGATTCAGATGTAAGTCCATGCTTTAACACTGAGAAGGCCCAACTGTGTGTGACAGTGGCCACATGTCACACAGTCAACTGTATCAGATGTATTTTTCAAAAGTCTTCTCGAAAAACCTAATGAGATCAACCCTATGTACCAGAAACACATAAAACAATAAAACATATGGAACTTTTATTTCAAGGTATTGCTATTCCTATAGAAGAATCCACTTTAAATTAAATATCAGTGTTATGAAATAAATCAAGGCACATGCCTTAAATAGTTTCTGCACTACTTTATAGTTTGAATGACAAGACACTTTACCCCACTTCTAATTATTTCCTTATAATTCTTCAGAAATATAAGCTATAATCAAACCCTAAGAACAGTTGATAGCTCCTTGCTACAAGAAAGGACTAACTTGAAGCATGTATTGGGTCTGGCAGAGCTGGAGCTACCCCTCCCACAGCACCCATCAAGGTGCTGGTAACACACCAGGGTTTCGTTGCAGCTGAGCAGGGCTGCACACATCCAGGCTGTCTCTCCAACATCCCCCTCAGTAGTGGGAGAGCTAAACCACGCTGACCAAAGGGATATTCCTGTATGACATCTGCTCAGCAATAAAATATGACAGAAAGGAGGGGGAAGGTGGCATTTGTTGTCTAAGTTTGTCTTCTGGACCAACCACTACACATACTGAAGCCCTGCTTCCTGGGTGGCTGGACAACTCTTGCTGATGGGAAGTAGAGAATAAATCTTTTGTTTTTCTTTGCTTCCACACATGACCTTCACTTTTGCTTTATTAAACTGCCTTTATCTTGATCCTTGAGTTTTATTCCATCCTATTTTCTCCCCTCCGTGTCTTCCTGAAAAGGAGAGGGAGAGTGTGGCTTGGTGAGCACCTGGTGCCCAGCCAAGGTCAAATAACTACAAAGCAGTACATTGGAATGAGATTAGGGTTTTTTATTTATATTTACTACACAGATATATATACAGAAACAGAGAATGTAGCCTTTCTTCTGTACTGTCTCCTCTTTCCAAGGCTGAGGGTTAACACAATGAGGAAGCAGCCACCTCTCAGAGCAGAAATGGAGCACACTCCGTGTTAAAAGCTAGACATTGCACCTTAACAGAGGTGAAAGGTAGCTGAGATGCAGTTACCATGGTTAGTTAAGCTTGTTTTGTTGTAACAACACAGCAAAATGTTAAACAATTCCACCTTTAATAGAACACTTGCTTTGTAGCAACTCTGAATGACCTATTCAGGTGACTCCAAATGTTGCAATGCAACAGTGTGTAATCATTTTTAAAACGTGGTAATGGGATATTATAACTCATCTTCCCCCTCCCCCCACCCCCACCCCCCCACACTTTTTTTGTTAATAAAACCAAGAAAATCCTTCTAAAACAGTTGAAGGCTATGCAAAGATAACCTGCTCAGTGTCCTGAGAGCACCACTGACTGTGAAGAAGAATCTGTCCTGTCACTAGACAGAATAACAAGGCTTATAGAAAAGAATATGTTTGAACTTCAGATGGTCCCAAAGGAGTATGAAAGAAACAAAACAAAAGCAAGGAAAGCAAAGACTTTCGGTTTTAACAACAGATTTGCCCAATTGTATCTTGATTTTCCTTAGTTTCATGTCTTCGGCACTAGAAGACAGCTGGCTTCATGTTCTTCATTAAAATCACAGAATCACAAGGTTGGAAAAGATCTTTAAGATCATCAAGTCCAACCGTTCGCATCCTAAACTAAACCATATCCCTAAGTACCTCATCTACCCTTTTTATGAACACATCCAGGGAAGGTGACTCAACCACCTCCCTGGGCAGCCTGTTCCAGGCCCTGACAACTCTTTCAGTAAAAATTTTTTTCCTAACATCCAATCTATACCTGCCCTGGCACAGCTTCATGCCATTCCCCCTTGTCCTATCAACTGTCACCTGGCTGAACAGACCATCACCTATCTCTCTATAACCTCCCTTCAGATAGTTGTAGGTGGTGATAGGGTCTCCCCCCAGCCTCCTCTTCTCTAAGCTAAACAGCCCCAGCTCCCTCAGCCACTCCTCATAGGGTTTGCCCTCCGTCCCCTTCACCAGCCTGGTTGCCCTTCTCTGGACTCACTCCAGGACCTCAATGTGTTTCTTATGGTGAGGAGCCCAGAACTGGACACAGTACTCGAGGTGTGGCCTCACCAATGCCGAGTACAGGGGCACAATCACTTCCCTAGACCTACTGGCCACACTGTTTTGATTCAAGCCAAGACGCCATTGGCATCTTTCACAAATATTTACCACAATGGGAAAGTCAATTAGAGGTATTAATTTTAGAAAGAATACTAATGACGAGTTATAAAGAGAAATAAGAATTAAACTAAAACCAAGCCTACCATTAAACTGTTAAAATACACAATTTCATTATCAGCAAGGGACTTTGTATTTTTAAAATAAAGAATTAGCATGGATATGCTAATGTTCCTTAAATAAAAATTACAGGAAATTAACAAAGCAAAATACAGGCTACACAAACAGCACTGAGTGCTGCTTAAAACTGCATTAGATAATACCAACTGTCCAAACTAGTGCAAACTCCTCCTACCCATATGTTCTCCTCCTGAGCACTGTACCTTCACATCTTTTCCCAGTTTCTTCTGTTATTTATTAGCAGTGGTTAAGATGGCCCATAAAGGAGTTCTGACTCACTCCAGACTATCATTGCTTAATAAAGGTAAAAATCAGTCCTCCTTCCTCAAAGATTGATTGAGACAGAAAATTCACCATGTTTCTGACTGGGAATGCAAACTGCAGCTGCAGCATGTAGCTGCTATGGCATGCCAGAAGACAGGGGTCAGATTTTCTTTTTAGCTGAGATATATTATTTTGCATGACTTTGAGCATGGCCACACAATATACCTCTTTGAATTACATGATTTCAGCCATCAAACGAGCTATTTTTCCTCAAGTAGTTATGGTCTGCTTACCAGTCGCTGCGGCTTGACACAGGATATGTTCAATGTTCAAGCACCCATCCTCTGACAGGGACAGATGTGAACTTGCTGTAACTTGTAAATGTTCAGGAAACTGAAACACTGATGAAAAATTTATTGCTGGAGTTCACCTATTTATCAAACAATTGACCAAAGTACCTCAGTTCTGACATAACTTTGCTAGTAGAAAGTTACACGAGAGGAGATTCCTCTGAGGTTTTAAAAAACATTTGGCTTTTCTATACAAAAATGTTGAAGTATATGGGTAAGGGAGCTTTTACTGCTAAAGAATAAATGATAAGAGGAATCTGCCGGTTGCTTGAGATACTTGCAATCTCTTCAGTAGTACATTATCCAAGCACAAACATACCCTTTATCTGAATTCAGCCATCCTAAGAAAACTTGGAAGGCATACTCTTTATATCCAGTGCTGAAATAAAAACTTAATGCACTTACAATCCCCCCTCAAAATAAAACCCCAAACTGTTCTGCCTGATGATAAAATCTGTTGGAGATTTCTTTAGTTCTCTTCCTTCACAGATTAGATCTTATTTGATGCCTAAAATGTTGAAACCACAAAAACATGCTTTATCCACTTTCAATGGACAAAATTCTGACTCACCATCTTGTTCCATAGATTCATTATTGCTTTAAAAATGCTCATCCTATGTGACACGCATTAAGGAGTCCAAATATGAAAAGTGCCCTCAAAAGTTTGTTCTGTAGCTTTTAGAAACCAAATATGTTATAAAAACTTTAAAAATGATACACTTGAAGGTAAAATAAAGCTGTGGACATCATACATGACCGAGAAACAGAACATGTGACATGGCAGTCTGCAGGATCAGTTGTTTAGTTTAGTAAGTTATCTCACTCTAGAAATTGAAGTTAGTTTAAAATCAATATTTACAGCAACAGTGGAATGCTGCTGTATCTAAATTGTGTCCCTGAGGCAAAGATATCCACTATATAATGCTCTCCTGATCCTAAAGGACAGAGACATCCGATAGAGTTGTAAATGCTTTATTGCCAAAGCTATATAATTTGAGAACTTGGTGCCGACCGACTTGGCTGATAATCTAGAGAGTTTTGTTTAAATAATGGAAATGCCAATAACAGGATCCAGCCAATCCAATCCTCTCCTTCCCCAAGATAAAACACAAAATGCTGTCTATTCATATACAAGAATGGTGAGTAGGAAAACTGAAAGACCTTCACCTCCCTCTGCCCAACAAAACCTGTTCTGCAAATTCAACTTTTACTCATCATGAGCCTAGCAGAGCCATGGTTTTCATCAACAGATTTTGCTCACTAATGCTCCAAAGAAATAATTGATAAGGGTGTCTGTAGCCAAAAAATCAAGATGCAGAAGTCAGGAAAATATTTCCCTTCACTATAATTGCTTTTTTATTGAGAAAAGCTACAATTGTGCTTGAAAACCAACTCCCTACATTAATAGCAGAGACACTTATGTTTTCCAAGAGCTACAACCAAAAACCTACTGATTTACATGACTATGAAATTAATCTTATTACATCTACCAGATTGTAAATGTAAATATTTCAAAATATGTTCATGATCGTCACTGCAGCATAAATTTGAATTAGTATGGCATTGAAAATAGAAACACTGAGCTGGCATTTGAGTACTCCCTTATTGATACAATCTGGTTTAAATTTGTCAGGACTCCCTAATAAAATGCAATATATTTTTATTCACCCCCTGCCCCAATTTCTAATGGTAGAGAATTCATCTATGCTATGTTTTAAAACAACAGGCAGATTTGATGTAAAAGATTTCATTCAGATTCAAGACGGGGATGCTGGTGCTAAAACTTGCTTCCACTGATCAGACAGGTTTTAACATGGTTGATAAACGAAGACTGAAATGATTTATAGAAATTTGATTAATTTCTGTAATTGCCATCCTGGTGTGCTGCTCACAGCACAAAAATAAAAACACTCATGCCTTAAGGAGTTTACAATGTCATTAGGTAAATCAGCAAGGAAAACATTGCCATTCCTATGCATGCAGACCAGGCAGAGTTGGTCACTGAAGAAACCTATCTCCCCATTCTGTGGGTCAACCTGTAGCCTGTTGCTCCCTATTCTGCCAGAATCTGTGCGGCTACTGAAAAGTCTTCGTAAACATAAGTTACTGAAATCTACTGCCAGTCCAAGGCTGCAGGGTTAAAAGAGTATTACAACAGGCATACAGAATTACAAAACAAGTTAAACAGATACATGAAAGTTAACTACAATACAAACACAATTGTGAAGTAAAAAACCCAGCAAAACAGTAAAAACAAAATGCAAAAGCATACAACTGTTCCTGAAACTGTAAAGCTACTGAACCTGCAAATATTAGGAGCTTATCATGGTGATTATTTATTTCACTTTCTTCAAACTTTTTCAAGATGCTAGAAAGCCTATGAAATGAGCCTTGATGTTAGATACATTACCTATTTGTGAAACAAAACAAAGCCATAAGTACATACTGAAGCATCTTACTCCAGATTTTCATGCCCCAGAGCAATCATGAATTAAAATCTATGTTATGAAAATACACTGAACCCACAATATTTGTTATATGCAGTTTCCAAGTGGAATTGAGGGAACACAGAGAACTGAAGGCAGCTTAACATTTTCAATATGTGAAACACAGTCTCTCACAAGGCAGCTGAATAGGATTCAATGAGGTCAAGCAAAATTGCTTCTTGAAGATAAATTTTACAGACATCACCTCAAACTTAATAGCTCCTTTCAGTTCTTTCCTCAGTATTTATTGAAATTTTGAATTTTAAGTAATAATCATAGAATGGTCTGGGTTGCAAAGTACCCCAAGGATCACAGAGTTCCACCCCCCTGCCACAGGCAGGGCCACCAACCTCCAGGCCTGGATCTACACAGGGTTGCCCAGGGCCCCATCCAACATGGCCTTGAACACCTCCAGGGATGGGGCATCCACCACCTCTCTTTGCAGCCTGTTCCAGCACCTCACCACTCTCTCTGTAAATAACTTCCCCCTAATATCTAATTTAAACCTTCCTTCCTTTAGATTTAATGCATTCCCCCTTGTCCTGCCATCGTCTATCCTTTTAAAAAGTTGATTCCCCTCCTGTTTCTCTGCTCCCTTCAGGTGCTGGAAGGCTGCAATGAGGTCCCCCTGCAGCCTTCTCTTCTCTAGGCTGAACAGGCCCAGCTCCCTCAGCCTCTCTTTTTTATAAGGGAGGTGCTCCAGCCCTCTAATGATCTTTGTGGCCCTCCTCTGAACCCTCTCCAACAGTTCCACAGCTTTCTTGTATTGGGGGCCCCAGATCTGGACACAGTATTCCAGATGGGGCCTCATGAGGGCAGAGTAGAGAGGGACAATAACCTCCCTGTCCCTGCTGGCCACCGGTATCCTGATGGAGCCCAGGATACCATTGGCCTTTCACTCTATGTCCTAGCACCACATTGCCATGTACAGAGTTAAAAGCAATTAAGAATACATTTGTACAGCACTAGGTTTTATATACTTTAAATATGCACAGTGTTTTAGAATTAAATTCAAGAGATTTCCTAGAAAAAGGAATACTGCCAAATTACAGCTACAGGGCACTGCCATAATCGGCTTCCTTACAGAGCATTCAGTCTTAGTGCTACATTTCCTATTTTTGGAAAGCTTTAAAACTTTTACTTTTGAAAAAGCCCATAGAAAGCTGTGTTTTAGATTTTATAAAAGTGTTAGCTTATACACACCACTGCTAGGCAAGAAAGGTGCAATTTAAAGAGCACATACAACTAAATTATAAACCTGGAACGTTCAAAGATTTCCTGTGCACTAAGTTCTATAAAAAGTTTTGTACGTCAGTATGTGTCATTTGAGAAGTCCATCTTTAGCTCAGATGAATTTTACCTTCTCAGAAATGTATTCCAAATATATTCCACTCATGGCAAAGGATCCAGTCAGTTTTAAATGAGACTTTTTCATCTTATTTTCTCCACCTGCCCAAGTTCATATGTGGATAATCGTACTTTCAATCCATTTTGGATCTTGGTAAATGGAAACTTATTACATGGTAGTAAGCCATAGCTGACAGATGGTAACTTTTTAAAAACTCTTCTACTGGGCTCACAAATGCCATATAATGACGGAATTTAGTTCTATTTTATGAAAAAACACTGTAGAAAACCATGATCTAGTTCAGAGACTGGACCGATGCTGCAGATAAAATTCCTTTGCTTGAAAGCAGCAGATATGAAGGTGTGCTTATGGAGTCATCAGTTAATAAAAGGCAACATTTTTATTACGGATTATCCACTTTAAAAAATACAAACAAACAAACAAACAAAACCCCTCACCACATTCAAAGTGCTGGTGGTTTCCACTACTAAAGGGAACATAACCTGAGACAGTGATGCAAAGGCCTGCCTCACATCTCCCCTCCATTTGAGTTTAAGATCTGCAAGGAGATAGGAGTTATCAGTGGAGTGTATTCTAAATCCTGAACTCACAAAGGTACATGGGCTGCTATGAGCCAAACTTTGGGAAAAGAGCTACTGCCTGACAGATCAGAAAGAGGTGTCTGATATTAAAACAACAATCAATACAAAACTCACAGAATCACAAGGTTGGAAATGACCTTTAAGATCATCAAGTCCAACCATGCCTGTCCTATGCTAAACCATATCCCTAAGTACCTCATCTACGCTTTTTTTGAACACATCCAGGGATGGTGACTCAACCCCCTGCCTGGGCAGCCTGTTCCAGGCCCTGACAACTCTTTCAGGGAAAAATTTTTTTCTAACATCTGATCTGACCCTGCCCTGGTACAGCTTTGTGCCATTTCCCCTTGTCCTATCACGTGTCACCTGGCTGAAGAGACTATCCCCCACCTCTCTACAACCTCCCTTCAGGTAGTTGTAGGTTTGGCATGGTAAATTGTCATCACAACCTGCAACTTTGACCCCAAAGGAGGGGGAACTCTAAGGTCAGGCTTTCTTGCACTTTCTGCCAAAGCTGGGCTTCTCATATTAAAAATTATTATGAGTACGTTCTGACCACATAGGAAACCCTGCTGCACACAGATACTAAAGGGATGCTGTCCTGGTTTCAGCTATGATGGAGTTAAACTTTTTTTTAGCAGTGGATGGAATGCCATGTTTGGGTGTTAGCATGAGAATAGTGCTGATAGCACCCTGATGTTTCCGATTTGTTGCCGGGCAATCAAGTACCTTTCTCAGCTCTGCATACTTCCTTACTAGTGAGAAAGGAGGGGACGCAGCCAGGACAGGTGACCCGAACTGGCCAAAGAGGATATTCCATACCAGTTACGTCATGCTCAGTTTAAGGGGGGACTGGGGGGAAGAGGGGGAGGCAACGCCAGGACGTGCAGTTTCTGGGGACGGTTGGGTTGTCCGGGACGGGCTCTAAGCTGTGCGGCCTGAGTTGTGTGGTTTGGTGAGAAATTGCATTGTGTATCATCAGTTTCATCTATTTTGTGCTTTAAACTTCTGTTATTGTTATATCTAGTTTTCTGTTATTGTTTAGTAAACTATCCTTATCCCAACCTGCGTGGTTCTGGTTTCTAGGTTGTGGTTTATTTTCCTCCTTTCTTCCTTCCCTTCCCCCTTCCTTTTAAAAGTACAAGCGACTGTGTGGGGTGCGGCCCCCGGCTGGGGCAAAACCACGACAGTTATTTTGGCGCCCAACGTGGGGCACGAACGGTTGGGATAACGGTAGATCTGACCCTAACTATCGCAATTAAGATAAGCACTGTTGTTTAAGCAATCTCTGATCACGATGCTGTGGTATTTATTCACAAGGCTGTGGCAGCAAAACCACCGCATGCTGTATACAATCCTGGCAGGATTCTTTACTCTCTCAGGTCTGCTGCTCCCGTATTTGTTCCCATACTTCATTATAGTGTATTTTATGATATCGGTCTATGATACAATAATATCGATGATCATGAGCTTAAGCTGGTACCTGTATGAGGTTTTGCTGTCCTGTCCATTCTTTGGACAGGGAGGGGTTAGTAACAGCAGCCGGTATGGTGGGGGCACTGCTTTCTTTTCCTTTGGGCTAAATACAACAGCTCTTAGGGCAGTTTTTGAAAATCTTCAATATCTCTGGGATATTCAAACTAGCATTTTGCTATTGGTAGGTTTGGGGCAGATGGTTCAGTTTTTGTTATATATCAAGCATAGGTTTATGAATACCACTGAAGAGCTTTCTCCGAGACAGAATAATCACGAGTGGCAGGGCATGTGGCAAAGTATGGGCAAGTACCTAGGTACTTTCTCACGCCCGATGGTTTGGAATTTCACTCCTGAACAGTTACAAGACCCCGATCAAGTGACTGCATACCTAAGGAAAAATTGCTGTAGGTTTCCCAGAGATGGACACCTTACTGCACTGTGCTGGGCTCTGGCCACTATTTATCAAACACTGCTTGATAGCAGGCAGCACTGTCAGCACTGTCAGGGAGAAGGGAAAGGAAACAGACTGGCAGATACTATAGCTGCTGCAACCACTGGGGCTGACACTGCAGCTACTGCAACCCCTGTGACCGACACTGCAGCTACTGTAATCTCTACAGCAGACACTGCAGATGATCCGAAAAACCAATCCACACCAGTGTCTGTTGCTCCCGTACAAAAGAGGAAAGGCACAAAGAAATCAGTTCGCATAGTGACGGATAAGGATGATGATCAACCGGGATCATCTCGAGGATATCAGGATGAGGCAGAACCAGAGATTGTTACCCGATCCCTGACTCTGAGTGAGCTGCGTGAGGTTCGAAAAGATTTCACTCGCCACCCAAGTGAGCACATTATCACTTGGTTGCTCCGATGTTGCGATCACGGGGCCAGTAGTTTGGAATTAGAAGGCAGAGAGGCCAAGCAGTTGGGATCCCTAGCTAGAGAAGGAGGAATTGACAAAGCAATTGGGAGGAGGCCGGAAATCCTCAGCCTCTGGAGGCGACTACTGTCAAGTGTGCAGGAAAGATATCCCATAAAGGAATATATTACATGCCAGACACCCAAGTGTAACAGCATAGAGACATCTGTCCAGCACCTGAGAGAATTAGCTGTACGGGAGATAATTTATTATGATCTGGACAATTCACGGCTTCCCGCTGATCCCGATGAAGTCCTATGCACTCCAGATATGTGGCGTAAGGTTGTACGAAGTGCACCAGCAGGGTATACCAATTCACTGGCAGCAATTGACTGGAATGATACGAATCCGCCAACCGTAAATGAGGTGGCCTGCCGACTCCGGAAATACCAAGACAATGTTTCCCTCTCCGTCATTGCAGCAGTAGAAAAACTGGTTCAACGACTTGACAACAATGTGTCCAACTCCCAACCCGTATGGAGCAATGTTGCAGCTATTGGGAGAAAGCGTCCATCGTTCCAAGAGGGAGAATACACACCACGACGTACATTGTGGTTTTACCTGCTTGATCATGGAGAGGACATGAGGAAATGGGATATGCAGCCCACCTCAGCCCTTCGAGCACGAGTAAATGAGCTGTGGGGTAAAACATTCGCACAACGAGATTCTGCCAGGAAGAAGGCTGCACCAGTTTCTACTGGGCAGTTCCCTAGACCAACTGGAAGGCCTACCTATATGTCTGATGTGCCTGATCCTTTTGAAGGGACCTCTAAGTCCTTTATGCAACCAGTGGAAAACAAATATGATCAGCAGCAATAGAGGGGCCCTGCCTCCAGCCAGGTGGAGGAGAGGGATAATCGGGTTTATTGGACTGTGTGGATCCGATGGCCTGGCACGTCAGACCCACAAGAGTACAAAGCTCTGGTGGATACTGGTGCCCAGTGTACTCTAATGCCATCGAATCATGAAGGGGTAGAACCTGTTTGTATTTCTGGAGTGACAGGGGGATCCCAACAACTAACTGTGCTAGAGGCTGAGGTAAGCCTAACTGGGAAGGACTGGGAAAAACACCCCATTGTGACTGGTCCAGAAGCTCCGTGCATTTTAGGTATAGATTATCTACGTAGAGGGTATTTTAAAGACCCAAAAGGGTACCGATGGGCTTTTGGAATAGCTGCTTTGGAAACAGAAGAAATTGAACAATTGTGTGCCTTGCCTGGACTCTCGGAGGATTCGGCTGTTGTGGGGTTGTTGAAGGGTGAAGAACAGCAAGTGCCAGTTGCTACGATGACGGTGCACAGACGACAATACCGTACTAACCGAGATTCCCTGATTCCCATCCATAAGCTGATTCGTCAACTGGAGGATCAGGGAGTGATCAGCCGAACCCACTCACCCTTTAATAGTCCCATATGGCCAGTGAGGAAGTCCAATGGAGAGTGGAGGCTGACAGTAGATTATCGTGGCCTAAATGAAGTCACTCCAGGTATGAGTGCTGCTGTGCCAGACATGTTAGAGCTCCAGTATGAATTGGAATCGAAGGCAGCCAAGTGGTACGCCACAATCGACATTGCGAACGCTTTCTTCTCGATCCCACTGGCGCCAGAGTGCAGGCCACAGTTTGCTTTCACTTGGAGAGGCATCCAATACACGTGGAATCGTCTGCCCCAGGGGTGGAAACATAGCCCCACCATCTGCCATGGACTAATCCAGAATACACTGGAAAAGGGTGAAGCACCAGAGCACCTGCAGTATATCGATGACATCATTGTATGGGGCAACACAGCAGAGGAAGTTTTTGAAAAAGGAAACAGGGTAATTAAAATCCTTTTAGAAGCCGGTTTTGCTATAAAACGAAGTAAAGTCAAGGGGCCTACGCGAGAAATCCAGTTTTTAGGAATAAAATGGCAGGATGGGCGTCGTCAGATCCCAATGGACATTATTAATAAAATAGCAGCTATGTCTCCACCAAGCAACAAAAAGGAAACACAAGCTTTCTTAGGTGTTATAGGTTTTTGGCGAATGCGTGTCCCAAACTACAGTCTCATTGTGAGCCCACTCTACCATGTAACTCAAAAAAGAATGATTTCCAATGGGGCCCTGAGCAACAGCAAGCCTTTGAGCAGATCAAACGCGAGATAGTCCATGCAGTGGCCCTTGGGCCTGTCCGGACAGGGACAGATATTAAAAATGTGCTCTACACTGCAGCTGGGGAGAACGGCCCGACCTGGAGTCTCTGGCAGAAAGCACAAGGGGAGACTCGAGGTCGACCGCTGGGGTTTTGGAGTCGGGCCTACAAAGGATCTGAGGCCAATTATACTCCAACAGAAAAGGAAATACTGGCCGCCTATGAAGGGGTTCGAGCCGCCTCAGAAGTGATTGGAACTGAAGCCCAGCTCCTCCTGGCACCCCGACTGCCGGTGCTGGGCTGGATGTTCAAAGGGAAGGTTCCTTCTACACACCATGCCACTGATGCTACATGGAGCAAGTGGGTTGCACTAATTACACAGCGGGCTCGAATAGGAAACCCCAATCGCCCAGGAATCGTGGAGGTGATCACAGACTGGCCAGAAGGCAAAGATTTTGGGATGTCACCAAAGGATGAGGAGGTAACACGCGCTGAAGAAGCCCCACCCTACAACGAACTGCCAGAGAATGAGAAGCGATATGCCCTGTTCACTGATGGGTCTTGTCGCATTGTGGGTAAGCATCGGAGATGGAAAGCTGCTGTATGGAATCCTATAAGAAGAGTAGCAGAAGCCACTGAAGGAAAAGGTGAATCAAGCCAGTTCGCTGAGGTGAAGGCCATCCAGTTAGCCCTGGACATTGCTGAGAGAGAAAAGTGGCCAAGGCTCTACCTTTATACTGATTCATGGATGGTGGCGAATGCCCTGTGGGGGTGGTTGCAGCAGTGGAAAAAGAACTGGCAGCGTAGAGGCAAACCTATATGGGCTGGTGACTTATGGCAAGATATCTCTGCTTGGTTAGAGAAACTTGTTGTAAAGGTACGTCATGTCGACGCCCATGTACCTAAGAGTCGGGCCATGGAGGAACATGAAAACAACCATCAGGTAGATAAGGCTGCTAGGATTAAAGTGGCTCAGGTAGATCTAGACTGGCAACGTAAGGGTGAATTATTCATGGCTCGATGGGCTCATGATACCTCGGGTCATCAAGGGAGAGATGCAACATATAGATGGGCTCGGGATCGAGGGGTGGACTTGACCATGGACGCCATCGCACAAGTTGTCCACGAATGTGAGACATGTGCTGCAATCAAGCAAGCTAAGCGGTTAAAGCCCCTTTGGTATGGAGGACGGTGGATGAAATACAAATATGGGGAGGCTTGGCAGATTGATTACATCACCCTCCCACAAACCCGCCATGGCAAACGTTATGTGCTTACAATGGTGGAGGCAACTACCGGCTGGCTAGAAACATATCCCGTACCCCATGCCACTGCTCGAAATACAATTCTGGGCCTTGAAAGGCAAGTCCTCTGGCGACATGGTACTCCAGAAAGAATCGAGTCAGACAATGGGACTCATTTCCGAAACACTCTTATAGACACCTGGGCCAAAGAGCATGGCATTGAGTGGGTGTACCACATTCCTTACCATGCACCGGCCTCTGGGAAAATTGAACGATATAATGGACTTTTAAAAACTACACTGAAAGCAATGTGTGGTGGGACATTCAAGCATTGGGATACACACTTGGCCAAAGCCACGTGGTTAGTTAACTCTAGGGGATCTACCAATCGGGCTGGCCCTGCCCAGTCAAAATTTCCACGTACTGTAGAGGGAGACAAAGTCCCAGTAGTGCATATGAAGAGTGTATTGGGAAAGAGAGTTTGGGTCATCCCTGCTTCAGGCAAAGGTAAACCCATGTCTGGAATTGTTTTTGCTCAAGGACCTGGCTGTACTTGGTGGGTAATGCAGAGGGATGGAGAAGTTCGATGTGTACCTCAAGGGGATTTGATTTTGGGTGAGAATAGCCAATATAATTAATAAAGTAGAAATTGTAATAATTGCCAAATAACCCATTATTGTATATTTCATTATTGTTATGATTGCTGTATGTTGTACCATAGCATTATAGCTGGAGTCATACAAGTTAATGAAGAATGAGTGCCATGATGATGGAACTAAAGCCTGGCCTCTCAAGAACTTTTTTCTCCCTTTGAAAATAAACTCTGACCCACAGACTATGAGCATGGACCATGCCAGGTGTATCAGTCAAGAGCCTGAGATGCAGCATGCAACGAGCCAATGGAACATACAATTATCCTGAGAAACTGTTACGACAAATGGAGCCTGAAAATCATGGACTAAATGAACTCAACAACTTCAGAGGGATGATTCACAGACTGAGGGAATAAGATCTGTATGCACGTATGTGTGCATACATGTGTACATACATATATGGGTGTGTGAAACACGAAACTGGTTGTACCCAAAGAAAATTGTTGGATCTGGTCATGACGTAAATGGTATGGAATAAGGGGTGGATAATGTCCTGGTTTCAGCTATGATGGAGTTAAACTTTTTTTTAGCAGTGGATGGAATGCCATGTTTGGGTGTTAGCATGAGAATAGTGCTGATAGCACCCTGATGTTTCCGATTTGTTGCCGGGCAATCAAGTACCTTTCTCAGCTCTGCATACTTCCTTACTAGTGAGAAAGGAGGGGACGCAGCCAGGACAGGTGACCCGAATTGGCCAAAGAGGATATTCCATACCAGTTACGTCATGTTCGGTATAAGGGGGGACTGGGGGGAAGAGGGGGAGGCAACGCCAGGACGTGCAGTTTCTGGGGACGGTTGGGTTGTCCGGGACGGGCTCTAAGCTGTGCGGCCTGAGTTGTGTGGTTTGGTGAGAAATTGCATTGTGTATCACCAGTTTCATCTATTTTGTGCTTTAAACTTATGTTATTGTTATATCTAGTTTTCTGTTATTGTTTAGTAAACTATCCTTATCCCAACCTGCGTGGTTCTGGTTTCTAGGTTGTGGTTTATTTTCCTCCTTTCTTCCTTCCCTTTTCCCCTTCCCCCAACTTCCCTTCCCCCTTCCTTTTAAAAGTACAAGCGACTGTGTGGGGTGCGGCCCCGGCTGGGGCAAAACCACGACAGATGCACATAACCTCACAGGTCAAATCCTGATTAGCCTGAAGCCAGTGAACACGATAAGCAAGTTACAGGATTGAAGTTTAAATACAAATCATCAGAAGCCTAATGGTAAATTAAACAAAAGTTCAAGCACGTGTTGAGTTGCCTGTCTTGTAGATATACCCAAGCACTTTTTTCTTCTGAACTTTTATATTGTTTAATTCCTTATCTGCTTGATTTGCAGCTTACTAAGAAATGCATATAGATTCAATAAACACAAATGCCTTGCCTAATGCATAAAAAAGCACTTGTGTAGAAAAGAAAATCCATTCATTTGTATTCTGCATGAGACTGTGTCCCAATCTGCAAATGGATTTCAGCACAGAGGAAAAACTGAAGACTGTAAAGAGATATTGATAGAGAGATAAGGGAAAATTAAGAAAAAAATATCCATTTGAAAGATTAGCTAGCTAGAATTGAAAGGATTAACATGCATGTAATTTAAAACCTATATTGACTTGGTGTCAGTTAATAGGTACAATTTTGGATCTATGTAAATCATAGTTAAAACTAATATCTGTACAACATGAGGGACTCAAAACACAGAAGCAATTTTACTTGTATGCGCCAGCTACTAATCACTGTTTCATATTTGCTAATCTATGTATAATATACTCTACATACAGAACAGGAAAGTGTTGGAAGACTCAGTCTAGAAATTACAGGATTTAAATCCTTAAATATTACTTGTAACTTTAAACTGCTAAATTAGCATCAGCCATTTCCCTCTGAACCTTATGCAAGGGGCTTTTCAATTTACACCAACTGAATATCACAGTTGTTAACACAAAATATTAATTTAGGATATTAAGAAAATAATGCCTAAAGAAAAACAGTTCTACAATTTACTTATATTTTTCAAATGGCTTTTAACAACATTTCTGACTATAAAACATTGAAGAACTTGATCTGCTAACAGAAACAAAACCAAAGCAAGTTTATGATCGAATAGTACAGCTAAAAAGGTATAATTTATCATTATTTTATGACCGCTTCTTTGCTTATATAAATTAAATTATATATTTGGAAGACTGCAAGCTCTGAACAAACAGCAATGCACACAAATGAGCTAACATGTTCATCAAGAAACCTTCAATTCACTTTAAAACTGTAGAAAGAAACCTTCAATTCACTTTTTTAAAAAAGGCTTAAGAACTGTAAAGCTGTCACATTTTAAGATATGCTAAATTAGTCTCATCAAGTCCAAACACGAATGTGAGCCTCACTGACTGAAATTCAGAGACCTCTGGTGAATGTTCACCTGAAGTCAAGACAGCAATCAAGGTGTCAGGACGCATAAGAATGGACTGTTAATTTCCACAAGGACATCACATCATCATATTCACTCTCCAGAGTAGGCTATGATACAGAGGAGAGAATCGCTACAGAGATAGTGAATGCTGTGGATGAGGTGACTGAGCAAACAACAGAATAAGGAAAAAAGTGATGAAGAACATAGAGGAGGAACTTTGATTTTCAGGATTTTACTACCCTAAAAAACCTAAACCACACCACATACCAAATCACATAAAGAGGTAAATAAATAAATGGGAAATACTTGTACAAAGTTTCGGCATGCTTTGCACTCAAAACTGTATGGCGTACCAATGCCAAGAATTTAGCAAGAGACACCCAAAGTTGAATCACAGTTCATCCTCCAATTTCTTTGCAACATAATAATAGAACTCTCAATACATCACTAATGAGCTCTTAATTTTTCTGAAGCTGAGATAACAGCACAATATGCAAAGTCTAAACCATTCTCCAGTTATACCTTCATTACAAAAGACCTGTTACAGAAAGCAAATTATCCCCCATGAATCCACTCCAGAACACTTTTATCTTCCTCTGAAGCAACTGCTGCTCGCCACAGAAAACCGTGGTACCCAAGGCTCGCAGTCAAAACCCTCCTGTTCACTCAAGCTATCCTGCTTTTCTCTCTACTTCATCTTAGTCATTCTTACTTGTGCAGTTAATGGAAAATATTTCATTTGCATCTTAAAGTATTTAATTAATCATACACGCTACAATTTATGTTCTCAGAAAAAATACGTTTCACATGTTCTCGTATGGATAAATTGCACCTTCAAGGAACGGAAATTAGTGTTTTAAAATATTAATTAAAACTTAAATTAAATTTCTTCAACTTATTTTTATGCATTACCAGTAGAGAAACAATGTCTCTAGAATTGCAAACAACATCATAACAAATTTACTCAAAGTTGACAGGACCATAAATCGTTCTTCTAATTACGCATTTTTCAGAAATAAAAGATGGCTGAGGATTAAACAGATGCGGCTCCTTCACTTGTATTTTGCCAGATCAAGCTAAATTCAGGTCATTGTTACCTGATAAATGACTTCAGCAATGTGGCTGGGGATTCTTAAATCACACTGTGCTTTGCAAATCCTTATGTTTAAATCTCTCTGACACAAGAAGCAGCAATGGGAAAAAGCTGAAAATCACTGGACATTGACTTACTCCCTTGAGAACTCTACAAAGGCACATGAAGAAACCCCATATAAACATACACATTTTTCATATACTGGGGGAAGAGGAACAAAAGAGCAATAGAGGCTTGAGAGCCATACCCATGTTGTCAAAAAGTCATTACATTAATGTAGACATTACTAAGGTTGGTGACACATCAAACTTGCATATGGCATACATAAACTGCCTCTATGAAGGAAGGGCAAATGTGTGGGGGATGTACACAACAAAGCTACATATCATCCAGCAATTTTTCAAAGCTAAAGTTTAGGGGTAAAAAAACCCCAAACCAACAAACAAACAGATAAAATAAGAAAGGTACCTAAAGTAGAATCTTAAATTCATATTAGATACCCCTTCCAATTTTAAAAAATGCTTAGCCCTCAGCAGCTCTGTATACTCCAAGATCATGAAAAAAACATAATATAACAATATGAGGGGAAAGGCTAAATGAGATTACCTTCTCTAAATGACAAAGCTATTTGCATTTAAGTGGCATGCAAACAGTAATTACATTTTGCATTTGCATAATAATTAAGCATTCTGGTTAAGACAAGGTGTGCATTATAGAAGCTTCACAATTATTAACTTCTTACCTTTAACTAACCCATGATTTACCTAGAGAAGCTTTGTTAGTGCTGCTGTAACATCCTGGGGCAAAACTCTAACCGTTATTACTGAAGCTTATACCTTGTAACTGGTCACTGAAGGGAAGGACTATGTAGGCACACATGATGTGTTAGCTGTCACCTTACTTATGGTCTACAGACTACACTCTCATCTATTATATGAAAACAAATGGATTTCCCATCTTAGATGGACAAAGTTAAAACCTGATCTGAATATTCTAACCAATGATTTCTCACCCACCGACACTTTTAACATATATATAAAAATCAGTATTTTGACCCATATTTTTCATGCACCAGTTAACTAGAAAATTACAGAACCCGAAGTGCTCAGATAAAATTCATCAAGGGGATTAAAACAACGCAGACTTCCTCCCTACAGTAGCGTGGGATGCTACTGGAATGTGAATTAAAGACTCTCAAGCCTTTGAAAAATGAGGACCCCTGAATTTTTAATTTTGTTAACTAATCATTAGAGGACTGGAAATTGCTGTGTTTCTGACTGTTTGATAGGTAGCTGCTTCCATAAAGCACATTTTTAATTTTGTAAGGGCTGGCTTGTTTCCCAGCTGCACATTGATTTGTGGGACCACTACTTACAGCACCTAGAGCATAATTAAATATTAAGTCCCTCCTTGATGTATGCAAAGTCTGACTAAGAGGATTAGTAGACACACTGAGGGTGGCTTTCACACATTTTCTGGTAATTGAACACTGCAATATCATTAAACTTATCTTTACTCAATAGAAATCCACATTCATCCTTTATAATATCTGCTTTCCCTTTATCTTCCCAGGAATGGTAAAGGAATAGAGGGAACCCCTAAAAGCATGTAAGAAATGTCAAGCAAGTAAGGATAGAACAATCTGGAAGATAATAAAAAAAATTTTGAAATACTTACAGTTTAAAATTCATTTTAAAAACCAAACAAAACAATGAACCCAAAGCAATTTTTTTATGTATTCCTCTACAAGCTAAAAGTAGCATTTGATCCATTCATCCCCTTCTTTTTTTCTTATTTTTGGACTTAGCTAAATAATACTACATACAGGAAATTTTGTATTACAGGATTGTATATACATTTTTACACAATTACCTCAGAAAGGTTGGAGCTGATTTAGCACAGTACTTAAGCTTTTTACTACATGGCTTCAAGCAGTACTTGCTTACTCATCAGCAAAACAGCAAAGCACTGACGTGATCAGCAACTCTGCGCTACGAGCAAATGGAACGCTGCATATAGCAAGTACAAACTTCTTCCCTCACAAGAAACAAGTATTTTTTCTTGCTCAGAACAAGGAGTATTCTAAAAATCTACCACGTCTGCTCCTCAGAGGGCTCTGGGGGTCCTGGCAGCCAGCAAGCTACATGTGAGCCTGCAGAACATGCAATGTGTTGAATTAATTCCTAAAATACGATGGGACAAAAGCAACTGGATGCAAGTTTCATGTTGTAAAGTTATATATATTTTGACTTAACCAGATTATGTGTGAAAATAAAAATGATCTTATTTTATGTATTTCCTCAAACAAGCGTAATGAGTCTCCCAAGGTTTCTGTCAAATACAGGTCATTTTTCTGTCGTCTACAGACATGAAAGCTATTATCTACCTGTAATTTTTTTCTTAAAACACACTCAGGTTCAATCTTTTAGACTCAAAATCGTTTTGGATTGCAAAGCGGGTCACAGGCAACACAAATATTGACAAAGGACTGAACTGAAGATGAAGAATCCAATCATAGACAGGAACCTGAAGAACAGCTGAAGAATTAAGTGCTGGTATTATTGTGAATGCAAGAGGAAAAGTAATTTCTAAAGAAACCAAGAGATAAGCATTTTCTTTTTCTGATTTTCATTATGATTATTCCCTTGGATGATCTTAGTGCAGTGAGTCAAAACTGAGATATTGCATTTGTTTCATATTAATATAAAATAAATTTGTGCACACATTTTTGAGCAACTACTAGAAATGTTCTCCTTTAGTTCCATAAGGCCTAGGCATGGGAGGAGGCATTCAAAAAATGGACAAAATGTATCTCTGCTTCTGAATAATTCTACACGCAGCAAGTAATACATGATTTCAAAATGGCACAAGCTTTACAGACATGACTATTTCTTGCTGTTAAGCATTATTATATTTTTCACCATACTTAGAAGACTAAATATAGAACCTCTAGATATATGCACTTGCATATTAAGCACTTCACAAAAATGAGTCATGAAATAAAACTGTTATGAATAACCAGAGCCATTCTGTATATATGGAATTTTTAATATTCTACTTGATAAAGTCAAGCTTTATCACACCCTAGAACTTTCACTAGAAGATGCTTAATAGTCTTAGGTCAAGTTTTACATTTACTTAAAAAATGGAAGCAAGGTATTATCTCACCCTTTAGTTCAGAAGGAAGCTTGTCTTACACTTGAAAACTTGGACTAGAAGTGTTCTGTCTCTCTTAATGAGAAACAGATAAATAACAAAGATCAACTTCTTTCAGCAAGGACTTTACCTTATTTTTTCCTGACTTTACATTTTAAAAAGACTTAAAATTATTACTTGGGCAATTAAAGGTACAAGCTGCTTTTGACAAACTCCTGTCTTTCAGTTGTTAGGTGCTGCCTCGTAAGAGACACAACAGCAGACTCACTATGACTGAATGCATTCACTATAAATCAAGTCTTCCCATTTGACAGTGTCCTTCATGCTCTAACTAAATACTCATGGAATAATACTTAAAGATCTAAGGAGAAGAAAAAAAAAAAAGGCAGTGGCCAGTAATTCTCATTCTAATTCTGGCTATCATGTCACACAAAGTAGAAGATAGAGAGGGAAGGTAAAATTAACAGAAACAATGGTCAGAATAGAAAGAATATAAAAAAACTTCAAAGCCAGTGCTTGACATGGAGGAACATCATTAGTGTTTGATCAAGTTCTGTATTATGTACTTGTCATGCCAAACTGAAGTGGAGGAGATCATTAACTTTACATGGCTTTGTTTATCAAAGAATCACAGTGTATTAGGAATCTGATTCAGAAAAAAGGTAGGATTAGTTCCATAGTGACAGGATGCATTGCAGCCAGTATTACAAACCAACATTTTGTCATATAATCCTTGTATGGAAACAGTCCTATGCTACCATTTATAGCAATCAGTACCTTTGTTTCAGGCCAGCAAGCTCTGAGAACAGCTTGGGTCCTGAAGTACACAAGCAGCTTGCTATCCTCATCACTGAGATGGAAGGCTTGCTCCAGAATTTGCAATACTCTGATGCGAGGCTTCACCGCTAAGGAGTCATCACCACAGAAAGGTCTCAACCACTCCAGAAGGTCATCCGAAGAAACTACTTTCTCCCTGTAATTAAACAATATTGTGTTAAACAGTCTTTGGCAATCCTAATGATGGTCCTACATGTATTTTCAAAGCTGTTAACAAGTACACTCAATACCTAACAAATACAGAAATAATACGCAATGCAGCCCATGAGACTGCAGAGAAAGTAGCACTTTCTAGTGAACTTCAAATAACCAGTAATACCATAGAAATCCATTTTTACAGTTGCATAGACTCCTGCATACCACCTTGACTGCCAACTGTATCACAGTGGTGCTGGATTTCAGCACCTGAAAATCCAAGCATTTTTACGGTGTCTGGTCCTGACTGATGCCTGTACTCCATGACGTATGACTTTCCATAAAATCAGCATGACTGACTGTCTTTTAACTATGACATTTTTACATCTGATACTTATTCATATTGCCCTATTCTCTTTGTTTCCTTTCAAGTTCCTTCTTTACACTCCACATACACAAATTTGTTTATCCTGATTGTAACTCTAGTAATTTCTTATTTTTTCTGTACCATCTACTTTGATTACTGTATGTTCTAGTATGACAATGACTGCAGAATGCCCATAATCCCTAGAAAGAAAAAAAAGAGATGTTAAAAATCCAAAGTTTGGGGTTTTCCTGACTTGGCTAATTAGAAAAACCCTTAATTAATTTGATTCATAAAGTGTAATATACCGAATAAATTCTAACCGCATTGAAAATTTACAGTACAGAGACTGCCATGAACTCACCAACCAGCTAGCAGTTGCTGACAGAAAAATCTGTTACGTCCCTCAGAAGCTATAAACTAGCATGTAACATGTATCTTTCAGTAGTGTCTTAAACTATTTTTTCCATAAGGAAAAAAAACCAAAACAAACCCAAACAAAAAATAACCCCAAAACCCTCAAGAAAGTGGTTCAAGGTTGAGTGTGATTTATAACTAATGTTCCTGTATTTGTCTTAACAAGACAGATGGGAAATTAGTATCAGACAGAAAACACCAATTTACCCTGTCTTGCAGCCCTGATATAATAAACATTGACAGCTTAGGTTTTCATATTAAAAGGATTTCAATTTTACTTAGTCTTTATATTGTCTGAATGACGCTGTTAGCTCAGAACTTCAGCTAAATTAGACACGTTTCTGCCAAACAGGTGGCATTTAAACTGTAAATTAAAAGTTCGGAAATTAAGAGGACCTACTGGAATATTTCAAGAGTTTTGTAGAACTCACACCTGATGTTTAAATGTTTTCCTGAGGGAAATATTTGTATTTTGCAAATTGAATACCTGAGGTTTAAAGAGATAAGTAAGAACAAGTATTTAAATGAATGTAAACAATCTCCTGCAATCACAATTACTTTCACTCCAGCTTATTGTTTCAGCAGTTAAATGGTGATGAAATACACAGTCCAAAAAGTGCCTCTCAGAATAAAATACTACCAACTCTCCCACTCTGTCTTGTAACATCGCAAATGAGATCTACCGCAAATTTTGAAATCAATTCACTCTACTTCAGTATCCAATATTTAACTAGCTTAATGTCAGTAAAGAAGCCTCCACACAATAGTGTAATTGTTTTTGCAGGCTACCAAAGAGTATGGGGTTTTATTATCATATATGACTTCTTAGTTTGTATGCCTGGGAAGAAAACTGGTTGTTTTTTCCCTTGTTTTACTAGAAATGCAATGGAAAACATCCGTGAGACAAACAGACTATTATGTGACCTGGAGTATGTTCAGCCCCAAAAAAGGAGAAAAAAATATGATGAAGCATAATGCAGCATTTGTGAAATTGTTTTTGCACTATACCCTACAAATATGGACAAATTTAGATATCTAAATTCAGATACCTGCAAGTGAGTCATTGTTTGTAATCTACTAACCTGAAATAAAGGCAGTGAAGTACTCCTGGTAGATATACAGTCTGCAGTAGTCACAGTAGAAAAAGCACTTTCTCAAATCACCATAGTACATAGTTACCCAAATCTCAGGTTCAGTGACTTGCTTTATTCCAAATGAGCAAGTAAAGCCTTCTGTCAGGCTCAGATTTTGAACCTGATAAATTACGGCCTGTTCCAGAATAAAGTTTTAGAAGGTAAAGTACAAATTTATTATATTTATATTTTTATATATATATATATATATATATATATCTCCATGAAGAAAAATCATCCATATTCAGTATCATATATTCAATGCTTTCATGAGAAATTTCTTTCAGTCTTAACTGAAGTATCCACACAGTAAGTTCTTACCCTTTCTCAACACTTGCATGCACTGCAGAGACGATGCCTTCTAGGATTCCAAGTGGATCTTTCACTGATGTAGATGAGTCACCATTTCCACTGTTAAGGGAAGACATAAGATTACCATAAAAATGGTCCTTAATATTGAGCTAATGCTGTCCACCTCCAGGATTTACATGAGTTGTTCAGTAATTATAGGAATTTTCTACTTTCTCTGCTTAACTAGTACTTTTATTTTTATGTCAAAATAATTTGAGGAGCAACAACAGTGAGAGAGAGAAATGCTAAAATACTAAAGTGAAATTTGAAAGAAAAAGAACAGTAAAAATTTAGCATTTTAAACACAGATCAGGTCAACAAAATATACAGATGTATACTCATTACCTTAAAGAGCTCATCAGTATCAACTAAACAGATTAAATGTTACAGGTAAATGTACATCTCAAAAATCATCTTGTGGTATCACTATTGGTTTAAATCAGCTGGACTGTTAACCTGAGTCAAAAGAATCCATCTGCTGATTAAGCAGATTTCCCACCCCTTCTGAGATTAATTTTCAGTTATGTTTTGAGCTGGGCCTTACTAAAACTGTTTGGAATAAAGCAAAGACCTGTCAATCTTCTCCCATAAATTACTGGTTTGGGCTTGTGTGGCAAGGTTTTGGTAGTGGTGAAGGGGCTGCAGCGATGGCTTCTATGAGAAGTGGCCAGAAGCTTCCTCTGTGTCCAAGATGGACCTGCTGCTGGCAAAGGGCAAGCCCCTCAGTGACAGTGGCATTGCCTCTGTGATAACATATTTAAAAAAGGAAGCCACAGCTTCTAGCAGCCAGAGAGAGAGGAGTGAGAACATGTGAGGAACTCTGCAGACCCCAAGGTCAGTGAAGAAGGAGGGGCAGGAGGTGCCTCAGGCAACAGAGCAGAGATTGCCCTGCAGCCCATGGAGAAGACCATGGTGAGGCAGGCTGTCTCCCTACAGCCCATGGAGGATGATGAGGGTGCAGAGATTCCCCTGCAACCTGTGGAGGACCCGATACCAGGGCAGGTGGAGACACCTGAAGGACATTGTGATCGGGTGGGAAGCCTGTGCTGGAATAAGATCCTGGCAGGACCTGTAATCAATGGAAAGAGGAGCCCAGTCCAGAGCAGGTTTGCTAGTAGGAGTTGTGACCCCATGGAAGGGAGCAGTCTGGTCCTGAAAGGTCTGCACTCTGTGGATCAGAGGCATGCAGGAGCAGTTCATAAAGAACTGAAGCCCCTGTGGGAAGGACTCATGTTACAGAAGTTCAGGGAGGACTGACTACCATGGGAGGGACCCCACACTGGACCAGGGGCAGAGTGTGAGGAGTCCATCCCTGAGGAGGAAGGAGCGGCTGAGAAAACATGTGAAGAACTGACCACAACTCCCATTCCCTGTGCTGCTGTGGGGGAGGAGGGAGAGAATTCATCAATAAATTTGACCCTGGGAAGAAGGAAGGGGTGGGGGGAGGTGTTTTAAGATTTGGATTTATTTATCATTATCGTACTCTGCTTTGCTTGGAAAATAAATTAGATGGTTTGCCCATGACCGTACTGTTGAGTGATCTCTCCCTGTCCTTATCTTGACCCACCTTACATTTTCTCTCCCCTGTCCAGCTGAGAAGGGGCGTTACAGAGCAGATTTGGGGGGTACCTGACCTCCAGACAGGGTCAACCCACCACAAGTTGGATCAACCAGATTGATGTTTATCAGAACAAACAAAATTAGAAAGGAGAAAAACATTGGTCAAGGAAAGCAGATGCTTAAGCTACCCATTAAACAGCATCTGCTGTGCATGTGTAGGGGGGAAAAAAAAAGCTGAATCACGCTGCCCATCAGGTGTTCCAGTTATGATAGTTTTCTTCTGCAGACCAAAATCAAGTAACTCCTGGGGGTGCAGGGGGAGAGTCATTCTTGTAGGAAGAAAAATGCTTCACTCCTAATGCACTGAAAGGGACATCTTCTAAGATTTTCAGCAAAACACACCCAAGATGTGTCTTGGTGCTGAAAGAGGAAGGGATTGTGCACCTTGTCTCTTCAGGGAAACCACTGCAGTGGGAAGGATGCCCGACATGAGCTAGGTAAACAAGTTTGCCTATCTTAGAGTTTGTCAATGCTACACTGAAGAAAGAGAAGGGCAAACAGTACCAAAGTTAGTTTACTAAACCTAGTGACATTTCTCTACAGCTCATTAGCATATCAAAGCTCTTCTGCTACTAAAAATGTCAGCATCATCTTATAGGTCTCTTAAAAAACTGAATGTGTGTCCAGACTACCCTAACTGTTAATTCTAAAGCCAAAATATGCTGTATAGATGACTGAACTGTGTAAAAAGAAGTGCAATATTTCTAGGGGTTTTTTGTCAATAATTACAAGAGTGTTTATAATTTTGTCATTTATTACTTCAGTAAGATAAATCTGTTGCCTAAAACATGATTATACTATATGGCACAGAGATATTAATTTTTATAATCTTTAATGTCTTCCTGCATTCAGAGCTTTCATTTTCTCTATTTTATTTTTATCTTAATAAGCGACCAGCGCTTCAGTGATCAACATCAGATTTAAAAACAGTATGTGACTGCATTCAGAACAGATGCAAGGTAGTTGATGGCATGTTTGAAATCTTGGTTTACCTTAGGCATTTTATATTGCTATATATTGCACACAGAAGTTCAGAGTAGGAGTAGAAAGCTCGTAACACCAGCCTTTTCCTCAAAATATAATGTTACATATGACTATGATAGAAATGTGATTGCTAATACCAATACCACCATATGGCTTCTAAAAAAATTTAGAAGAGTGAAGTTTAAATCTAGATATGTTTCTAACCATTTTCAGGATAACTGGTAATAATCAAATTATAATTTATGGTACAGATACATCCAGGATTTCATGTTCCTGAAGACAGATAATGTCTGTCCAAAACATAAAAATCTATTGTCACACACAAAATACCAGTCTCAGGATGAAGGGAAAAAAAAAAAAAAGCGTACTTTTCACATAAAAGGAGAAACAACAGAACTGAATGCTCCATGCTCCATCAAAAACCAAAACAGTAACAAACCAAAAAACCTCCAAAACCCCACCAAAAATCTCCAAACCAAATCAAAACCCCTCCTCATTTAGATGACACCAATACTGCAGAACTGTGGAAATGGTAAAAGATCTGCAGTATTTATCTTCTTAAGAAGGCAGCTGCATCAGGAGATGGTTTTAAATATATTTAAAAATAGAAAAGCAAAGAAAACTTCAGATACATTCCCAAAGAGCTATATGCCACTCCATTAATGTTCTCCTTACAGGGCAAATTTAAATTTTCCTGCATTATGATTTTTATGGGTTTTTTTCAATTGTTTGCAATATAAAGACATGAAAGGGCTATAACATGGCATATCTGAAGAAAACTGAAGAACGTACTAAGAAAAGAATGACGATTCTCTGAAAGAGAACAGGACAGGAATTACAAAAATGGAGATCCTACTAGCTCTACTTACACTAAGTTATTTTTAGCATACATAATCAGCTTTCATATCAAAGGAGAATGGCCAGCAAACCTTACATTTTGAGTATCCTCAATTTTGGAGATTGGTTCTGAACAGTCCTAGAACTTGCTCTTCAAAAGCCCTTCATCTCTCTAATTAGAGATAAAATCTGTATTTCCAATTGTAACCAGGCTCTTGAGTACCTAGAAAAACTTGGGTCAAAAGAAACATGCACCCAAAAGTTAATGGGCATTTCTGAAAAGATAAAACCCTGTTTTGGAAAGTACATCTGTGAAGCCAGTTCTCAAGTGCAGTAGGTGCAAGAACATTTACAGAAAGCTTCACATTTGCCATACACAGACAGGCTCTCTTCTACTAAGCAGGAAGAAAGGAGCATCTAAACAATAAATTAGAGTTATTCTAGGAATAAGAAAGTATTTTTAAAAGAATTCTAGAAAGATTGAAAGCAAGTTGTTTGGGTTTTTTTTTAAGCTTAACATTGTCTCTACTGCCTAATAGTTAAGAGAAACCAGAAAGAGATTACAGCTCATGAGACAAATAATCATGTCAAGTTTCCACAGATTGTCGCCTTGTTCTTTTCTTAATAATTAATGATTAAAAATAAGCAGCTGCTAACAGAAACAAATATAATTAATGAAGGATTAGTCTTCCACACAGATTATATGCTATTTTATGCATGATTTAAACAACAGAACAGGATTCAGCGTTCACCTCAAACCTCCTTGGTATGAGCCTGCTGTAATTACACTGATAAAGGCTTTTTTTTGATTTCAGACCAGCTTGAGAAAAAACGATGCATATTTAATCAAGTTCCTCAAACACAATAAAGTACAAAGAATGCTTGAAAGGAGAATAAATTAACTTCATCTAAATCTTTTAACCTAACTATGGTAGTCATTGAAAATACTAGATATTGCCTTGTTTTTCAAACCTTATTTTCCCTCTATTTGTGTTTCCTCTAAAATATCAGGAAAATAAGAGAATAAAGAAGAGAAAAGAAGGCTGTGGGCCGTTGAGGATACCTACATCTGCTTCACCACTGAACTGTCTTTACACAAATGCACGTAGCATGGGGAACAAACAAGAAGAACTAGAGATCTTTGTGCGGTCGCAGGGCCATGATCTCATCGCAATCACAGAGACGTGGTGGGACAACCTGGACGACTGGCACACTGTCATGGATGGCTATGTGCTTTTTAGGAAAGACAGGCTAGGGAAGCGAGGTGGAGGAGTTGCTCTTTATGTGAGAGAGCACCTAGAATGTGTTGAGCTCCACCTGGGGAAGGATGAACCTTCTGTCGAGTGTTTGTGGGTTAAAATCAAGGGGCAAACCGGTATGGGGGACATTGTTGTGGGAGTGTGCTATAGGCCCCCTGATCAAGAGGAGCAGGTAGATAACGCATTCCATAAACAGTTAGAAGTAGCCTCAAGTTCCCGGGCACTGATCCTTATGGGGGACTTCAACTACCCAGATATTTGCTGGGCAAGCAATACGGCCAGTCGTATGCAGTCCAGACAATTTCTGCAGTGTGTTGAAGACAATTTCCTGCTACAGATGGTGCAGGAGCCCACAAGGGGAGGGCGGCTGCTGGACCTTGTTTTCACTAACAAGGATGGACTTGTTAGGGAAGTGAAGGTCGGGGGCAGCTTAGGGCAAAGCGACCATGAAATGGTTCAGTTCATGATCCTGGGTGGAAGAAGCAAGCCAAAAAGTAGGATAGCTACCCTGAATTTTGGTAGAGCTAACTTTGATCTCCTCCGCCACTTAATGGGGGCTATCCCGTGGGCTACGCTGTTTGAAGGAATGGGAGCCTGCGAGAGCTGGCTAGCATTCAAACGGCACTTCTTCCAAGCACAGGAACGATGCATCCCTTTGAGGAGGAAATGGGGAAAGAGAGGCAGAAGACCTGCATGGATGAACAGGGAACTCAAAGAGAAGCAGAAGATCTATGAATCGTGGAAAAAGGGTCTGAGCACCTGGGAAGAATACAGGAATGTGGTCAGGGCCTGTAGGGATGCAACTAGGAAGGCTAAAGCCCTCTTGGAAATTAAGCTGGCAAGGGACATAAAGGATAATAAAAAGGGGTTTTTTTTAGGCACGTGAACAGTAAGAGGATGTCCAGGGATAATGTAGGTCCCTTGCTGAATAAGGAGGGTGTCCTGGTTATGGGGGATGCTGAGAAAGTGGAGATATTGAATACCGCCTTTGCTTCGGTCTTCACTTCAAAGGCCCCCCGGGACCCACAGACACTGGATGAGAGTAGGACTGATTGGGAAATGAAGAATTTCCCTCTGGTTCAAGTAGGGGAGGTCCAGGAGCGGCTCAAAGGGATTAATGCACACAAATCCATGGGCCCAGATGGGTTACATCCACGTGTGCTGAGGGAGCTGGCGGAGGTGATTGCTGAGCCGCTCTCTATCATCTTCGACAGGTCTTGGAGGACAGGAGAAGTGCCTGAAGACTGGAGGATAGCCAATGTCACTCCAGTCTTTAAAAAGGGCAAGAAGGAGGAACCTAGTAACTATAGGCCAGTCAGCCTCACCTCTGCCCCTGGAAAGGTAATGGAACAGCTTGTTCTGGATGCCATCTCCAAGCAATTGGAAGAGAAGAAGGTCATGAGGAGTAGTCAGCATGGATTCACTAAGGGGAAATCGTGCTCGACCAACCTCATAGCCTTCTACGATCTCATGACAGGCTGGGTAGATGGAGGGAGAGCAGTGGATGTCATCTACCTTGACTTCAGCAAGGCCTTTGATACTGTCTCCCATGACATCCTGATAGCAAAGCTGAGAAAGCATGGGATAGATGAGTGGACAGTGAGGTGGGTTGAGAATTGGCTGTCGGACCGAACCCAGAGGGTTGTGATTCGTGGAGTAGAATCTGACTGGAGGCCTGTTACCAGCGGTGTTCCCCAGGGCTCAGTGTTGGGTCCAGTCCTGTTTAATATCTTCATTGACGATCTTGATGAGGGAATAACATCCACCCTCAGCAAGTACGCCGATGATACAAAGCTGGGAGGAGTGGCTGACACGCAGGAGCACTGCGCTGCCATCCAGAGAGACCTGGACAGGCTGGAGAGCTGGGCAGTGAGAAACCAGATGAAGTTCAACAAAAGCAAGTGTAAAGTCTTGCACCTGGGAAGGAACAACTGTTTGTATCAGTACAGGCTGGGGGATGACCTGCTGGAGAAGAGCTCAGTGGAGAAGGACCTGGGGGTCCTGGTAGATGACAGGTTGGCCATGAGCCAGCAGTGTGCCTCGGTGGCCAAGAGAGCCAATGGGATCCTGGGATGCATCAGGAGGAGTGTAGCCAGCAGGTCAAAGGAGGTGATCCTCCCTCTCTACTCTGCCCTGGTCAGGCCCCACCTGGAGTATTGTGTCCAGTTCTGGGCTCCTTGGTATAAAAAGGACAGGGATCTCCTGGAAAGAGTCCAGAGAAGGGCTACGAAGATGATTAAGGGCCTAGAGCATCTCCCCTATGAGGAAAGGCTGAGTAAGCTGGGACTGTTCAGCCTTGAGAAGAGAAGACTAAGGGGGGACCTAATCAAAGTTTATAATTATCTGAAGCAGGGGATGCAGGGGGGATCAGCCAGCCCCTTTTCAGTGGTCTGTGGGGATAGGACAAGGGGCAATGGCTGCAAGTTGGAGCATAGGAAGTTCCGCACCAACATGCGGAAGAACTTTTTCACAGTGAGGGTGACTGAGCACTGGAATAGGCTGCCCAGGGGGGTGGTGGAGTCTCCTTCACTGGAGATATTCAAGACTCATCTGGACGCCTATCTGAGCAATATGAGCTAGGGAGCCTGCTTTGGCAGGGGGGTTGGACCCGATGATCTCTCGAGGTCCCTTCCAACCCCTACAATTCTGTGATTCTGTGATTCTGTGAAGTAAAAAGAAAAAACAAAACTCGACTGATCACGTTATCACCAAATGAGTGAGTTTCTGAAATCATCTGAAGCTTCCAACTATTTCTACTGTGCTTGCCATTACAGTTTTTTCTACTCCCTTCTTTCCAGTAAAGTGCTGCACAGGAGTTATTGGTCATGGTCTCTGCCCCAGACCTTTAAATCAGCTTGCAGACATCCCAGCCTTGCAATGCATATAAAGAACAAATAATTCAGTTCACAGAAAATTGTTGATAAGAAGCAGAGTAGAAAGAAGAATTTTTATAGTTTTCTCGTACTCTGCATATTAATGAGACCCATTACAGTCAAAATTAACTTGCCTTTGTGAGCTTTATATCCAGATGCAGCACACTGCTATATTCCAGTTAGAAACAGCAGGACAGTGATTATCTAAAGCTAAATTATTCTTCATCAAATGGACAAGCCCAGACAAGAAAGACAGTATTACTTATGCTGCTGCATAAAAGCTCTCGCATCACCAAAGATGCTATGGTCACTCCTAAACTGAGTGACAGCAGAAATCAATTTTCTGCCAAAGAGGACTGCAGACACTCTGACAGGCTGCGTTCTTTTCATCTGTGGCACTTCAATCCCCTGCAATGTACACGTTCTTACTGAATAAAGGGTAGAGACACAGATTATTTCCCTATTTCCCATGCTAGACTTGTTTCCTCTGTTTCTGGTATGTGAATTCAGATCATCCTGTCCACATAATTTGCCCACATAAAATGCAGAACAGCAAGATAAATTTTCAAAGTTTTATGTATCTGAAGTGGTCTTAGAAGTGATAAACAGTGTCCAGCAGCCATCTAACAGCAGAATACTCTTTTGTACTTGTTGAATGTGTCTCTTTGTAACAAATACTTTGAGAGAGAGATGTGTATGAATAGTTAAGAAGTATCTGTTCATTTGTCATAGATAATATAAAATTCTCTCTCCCCCCACTCCCCCATACCCTCCCAAAAAAAGAAAAGGGTAGGTGTGGAGGTATAGAGGGTGGGTCATTCATTTGGAATATTCTGTACATCAAAGACCCAGTCAGGAAGATGCAACAGGTAGCACTAAGCAACATTAAATCCAACAGCCTTCTCAAATGAAAACTAATCTATAATGAACTAATTTCACCCAACTGCAGAAAATAGCCAAAGCGAATACTGTTGTTCTGTGCTGAAGGAGACAGCATCATGGACAGAAGAATTCTTAAGAGCTCATTGATATTCTGTCAACAAAGATGGGGAAAATCAATCAATCAATCAATCAATCTTGAGCTCTCTTCATTCTGGGAACACAAATACTGATAGGAATGTAGATATAAAATCCCAGAACTTCATTCTCTGCTAGCTGTCTTGAGAATTTCACATCTCAACTCTAGTCCAAACAGCAATGGGGACTAGGTGTGCTCCTTGGTTATGTTGTTCTGACAGAGAACATCAAGACAGACACATGGATTCCATCACACAAACATATGGGTCCAAACACTGCTAAATACTTGGTAGGAAAGAGTACAGAATGTTTCGATTTGGCTACAAGAAAATAGTGAATAGCCTTGTTAAAGAACACCACCTTCACAGACGCATTCAATCCCAGAAATCATTTTCAATGTACATTTGACTCGTGGATTGTCATTTAAGTCCTTAAGCCACATCCCTATCAATTCACCATCTTTATTAAGATCCTTATTTTCTGCTGTGACAGAAAAAATGTCAAACTTGAAAGCTTCACATTAGACACCAAAGGAATTTTACAATCACCATGGCTGTGAAAGCAGTCAAATCTCTCCAGGTCTTAACAGGAGGTGTACAAATGGCCAGCTGATCTAAAACTGAGCATTAAACACAATCAAGGAAAAATGCCTTATTTCACTGAAAGACTTTTTAAACTGCGGTTAGCTTTCCTTCACCTGTAGCCATCAAACATGCCCATAAACACAGCCATAAGCAGGTATTTTTAACAGTTCTACATTCTCAGAGATTATTACATTCTCCAGAATGTCTGACAAACTAAACCAGTTTCAGCTTCAACCCTGTAAATGAAAGCCATGTCCCTTCTGGGCTAGAAGACATGACATACAGAGGACTTCAAAGTCTCAAAGATGGAAACTACCTCTCTCTTTAGGATTAGCTGTTGTGGCAACAACACTAGGTCTCTGCTGCTCAAATACATGCACAAACTCTTTCTGTACTCACCATTTCCAAAAGACATAGCTTTTGACTCTGTTTAGAGGGAGGACTTACATGTAATTGTAAATTTGGAAAAGATTCCTACGTGCACACACACATAATGTGTTTTTAACCTAAAAGCACCATCGAATGAATAGGATTTCAGTGGCTTCCTTTGTTCAGATTGCGCAGGTTTTTCAAACTAAGGAAACTTTAAGTGTTTTACCTATAATTTCATGTTCAGATAAACAGGAGGATAAATGATCGAAGAACATGTTTCCTGTTACTGCTCAATTACTCATGAAAAAAAAAAATAACAAACCCCACATCAAACCAATCAACCAACCAAAACAAAAAAAAAAATCACAAAGCCCAGAAGAAAGGTTTTTGGGCTTAATTGTGGCATTGTACTTACCTTAATGTGCATACAATATTTTTGATAGCACATTGGACAATATCTTTAGGAGAAAGACCAAGATCTCCAACTGCTACTTGTAACAACTGCTGTATCATATCCAAGGGTTGTCCATCTATACACATAGCTACTGCTTGGTCATGGATTTTTTCTTTCTCTGACCTTGACATGTCATATAAATAGCCATACTTCTGTAGTGTATCCTGTGAACAGACAGTTTTTGAACATGAATCAGGGTACTCTTTAATTAGAGATGCGTAACTTATCGTGTCTGTCTTTCTACCAAGATTTAATACATACTATGACAAAATAACACGTTATGGAACTGAACTTTCAAAGACAACAAAAACTAAGCTACAAAACATAGTAAAATATAACAGAGGATTGTTGCTGATCACTGCTAGTCATGGCAACACTCAAAACAAGCACCTGATCAGTAACCATTACCTGGTCGCTGTTTTTCAAGTAAGTGATAAAACTATGAGTGAGTGTTCCCAGATGAGCATGAGATTGTTGCAAGTGATTCAGAGTTTCTTCATAAGCAACAGATGGATTTTTAGCATCTTCTATGTCATTCTCAGAAGGTTTTTTTCTTGATTTCTCAGAAAGATGTTTTACTGCCTTAATAGCCTTCGTTGTCACTTCTATCCTGGCTTCAACTGGCAGCTGAAAAAGATGACTCAATATTTAATCATTCATCATATGTACACTAAAATTTGTATTACAGCAGTGCCTAGAGGTCAAGTGGTTTCACTGCTGTACAGCACAGCATAAAACTAAATGACGTATTTTATGAGAAGAAACCTTATTTCTTCTTAATAATTTACTTGAAAAGGATCAGTATTCCTTTACATTCTGTGTTGTCCATTCTTCTCTAGATATTGAATCTGGCTCATATTAAACCATATGAAACTTGTTTTTCCTCTAATATTCAATTTTTTAAGATTGCCACCTTATAGCCTTTGGTTTTTAATTCTGCATTGAGAAATATCTGGAGATCATTTTACAAGATTAACTGAAAATCCTAAATGCTGAAAACTGACTTCAGAGCAGTTAGCTTTAGCTCATGGTTAAAAAATATCCCTATGCTCACACAAGAGCAAGTACTATTTTGAAAAATCTGGTCATGTTGGTTTTGATGCAGACCAGGATACAGTTGGTTTCTGGGCTGCAAGTGCACATTGCCAGCTCATGTTGAGATTCTCATCCACCACTCTCCCCCTTCTACTGCACATTCTAATGTTCCAATTGCATTAAGAGTGATGCAAAAGCTAACAATTTAAGAATTCCATCTAACTGTTATATCCTAGGTAACAGTGTGAATAGACGCCAATTTACAAGTCATGATACCATATGCTAAGACAGCATAGAACATTTAAGAGAATACAGGTCTTCCTAAGACTATTTTAATTTTGCATTCATATTTGCTTAATGCCAAAATGGAGCACAAGCAACAAATCATTTGTTTGGTTATTTTATTCCAAAACACGAATGGCTCTTCTCCATACTCAGCCTCAGTAACAACATTTGGCATCATACCCAATGATAAAAAAAAAATTTGCTTAGGGGCAAGTTCAATCTTTCTTTGCACGTGAAATGAAGTCTTCTTTTTAAAAAGCTTTTAGAATTTAAAAATATTTTAAATTCTATAGGCTATAATGTGTAATTAAATATCCTAAAAGTCTGGTTTCTTTCATTTTCAATCTAAGAAACATCACATACTATTTCAACTCAACAGATTTCACTCCTCAGGGTAAAAACTCATCTCAAAACTCATTTCGCTTAGAGTATGTAAGCTTTTTTTAATAAAGTACTGTACAAGAAACATTCACTTGCACATGAAGATACTGACCCTGGCACTCGTACTGCCAATGATTAACATGCAACTTTGAGATGATGGAAACAGCTCCCCTCTTTGTAATGCCACAGGAATCTGGGATCCCTGCAACACTGAAAAACACACTGGCTGAGGTTGGAAGGGACCTGTGGAGGGCATCTGGTCCAAACTCCTGCTGAAGCAGGGCCATGTAGAACCAGTTGCCTAGAATCATGTTCAGACAGCTTTTGAATATCTCCAACATGGGAGACTCCACAACCTCTCTAGGCAACCAGTGATGGGTCACCCTTATCATGAAAATGTTTGCTGCTGTTCAGATGGAACAGTTTGTTCCAGTTCCCATCCCTGCCACTAAATTCTGGCTTTACATATTCCACCACCCAAATGTCATATAGCTACAAGCCAACCAGATATACTAGAATGAAAAGCAAATTACATTAGTTAGTTCAGAAGTAGGTTAAACAGTTACAGAATAACAAAAGCCCATTCCCAACTCCTACAGAGGAGATAAAGAGCAAAAGTAAGAAGACTTGTGAACCAAGATAAAGTTCAATATCTGAAGGAGAGAGGGTAAAAAAAAAAGAAGGAACCAAAACTAAGTGATGCAAAGACATCTTGCCCCCTCCCACAAACAGAGCAATGCCCAGACAATCTCCAAGCAAAAACCATCGTGGATGATACCTCCAGCCCCCTGTTTGTTACCACTGAGCATGACACTGCATGGCTAAGCATGCCACAGAAAGCACCTTCGGCTAGCCCAGGTCAGCTGTCCTGGCTGTGTCCCCTACCCACTTTTTGCCTATCTGTGGCCTAGTCAGGGCTGGGGTACAGAGAGAAAAAACAAGCTCTGACACCACACAAGTAGTGCCTAGCAATAGCACTGGTGTGTTATCAACACTGTTTTAGTGACAAATCCAAAGCACAGCCCCATAGGGGCTGCAATAAAGAAAGTTACCTCCATCCCTGCCAGCCCCAGGACAGTTTACATAGAGATCAGTGTAAAAGTTCTAATGCATGTAAGGAAACAGTTAAAGAAAAAGACATTATTCATGACGTTGCAGCCTTGAAGCAAATTTAATTAAAGTAACTACATTAATGGCAAGGCACAAGAAGGTATCTAAAAATGTTCTGATATGAGAAAAAGAGGTGCTGTCAATACCCATGAAGAAAGCAAGGACAGAAAAGACAAACAGACTGAACTGAAGCACAGTGATAAAAAGTGATAAAAAGAAGCCAAGTAATTCAAACATGCTATGTAAGAACACTATTAACACATTTCTTGTATATGTTCAGGCAATGTCATGCCCTGTCTTTTTCCTTACCAGTGATAAGTCATCAGTCAGACAGACAAAAGATACTGAGCATTACTCTAAGTTTTGGGGTTTAACTGAGCTTTCTATATCATTATTAAAAATAGCATTTAAAGTCATTATAATTGAAAGGGCAAATTATGAAGGCTTATGCCCTGTTGTAACAGGTTCCCACTCATCATCCATTTGGTGTGTGGTTAAAATGTGGACATCATATTCCTGCTTAAGCTAAAAGAAAACGGCCAAAAAAGTATCACTGACTCAGAGAAAATGAGAGTCAATTTTTCAATTAAAAAACACGAAGTTGTAAACGAAGCTTTTCATTTGCATCAGAAGCTGGAAAAGGAGTTAAAAAGGATGGAATAGTAAATAAATTATAATCGGCTACAGTCCGAATGAATGTGGCCAAGCCTATGGAAGGCTGCAAGGAAGAACGTGCATGAGGAAAGTTTCAACTTCTTATTCTCTATAGATCTAACTGATTACACCACTGCTTTTTATTCTAATTTTGCTGTCTAAAACTGGGGTCTTCTCTTTCTCATCAAGATACTGTGCCCATCCCGATTTGTAGCACATTTTCAATAATGAAAACACAGCAATAAAAATGTAATTCTTTTCATTGCTTTCAGTTGTGGTTTTGTTATTTATTGGACTTTTTTTTTTCCCCTCAAACTACTGTAAATCAATAAAAACCAGGACAATGACCTATGAGCTCTCAAAGAGAAAGTTCTCTGAAGACATAACTGACCATATAGCACAATGAACAAAATGCTGGCAACAAAGGAACAGAAAAATCTCCAAATTACATACAATTTTCACACAGATCAATCAAAGAGGATGTCCTGGTTTCAGCTATGATGGAGTTAAACTTTTTTTTAGCAGTGGATGGAATGCCATGTTTGGGTGTTAGCATGAGAATAGTGCTGATAGCACCCTGATGTCTCCGATTTGTTGCCGGGCGATCAAGTACCTTTCTCAGCTCTGCATACTTCCTTACTAGTGAGAAAGGAGGGGACGCAGCCAGGACTGGTGACCCGAATTGGCCAAAGAGGATATTCCATACCAGTTACGTCATGTTCAGTATAAGGGGGGACTGGGGGGAAGAGGGGGAGACAACGCCAGGACGTGCAGTTTCTGGGGCGGTCGGGTTGTCCGGGACGGGCTCTAAGCTGTGCGGCCTGAGTTGTGTGGTTTGGTGAGAAATTGCATTGTGTATCACCAGTTTCATCTATTTTGTGCTTTAAACTTATGTTATTGTTATATCTAGTTTTCTGTTATTGTTTAGTAAACTATCCTTATCCCAACCTGCGTGGTTCTGGTTTCTAGGTTGTGGTTTCTTTTCCTCCTTTCTTCCTTCCCTTTTCCCCTTCCCCCAACTTTCCCTCCCCCTTCCTTTTAAAAGTACAAGCGACTGTGTGGGGTGCGGCCCTTGGCTGGGGCAAAACCACGACAGTTATTTTGGCGCCCAACGTGGGGCACGAACGGTTGGGATAACGGTAGATCTGACCTTAACTATCGCAATTAAGATAAGCACTGTTGTTTAAGCAATCTCTGGTCACGATGTTGTGGTATTTATTTACAAGGCTGTGGCAGCAAAACCTCTGCATGCTGTA
Organism: Porphyrio hochstetteri; assembly: GCA_020800305.1. Lineage (NCBI taxonomy): Eukaryota > Metazoa > Chordata > Aves > Gruiformes > Rallidae > Porphyrio > Porphyrio hochstetteri. Next base: position 112,701,105 of record CM036907.1, read on the forward strand.
TACAATCCTGGCAGGATTCTTTACTCTCTCAGGTCTGTGGCTCCCGTATTTGTTCCCATACTTCATTATAGTGTATTTTATGATATCGGTCTATGATACAATAATATCGATGATCATGAGCTTAAGCTGGTATTTGTATGAGGTTTTGCTGTCCTGTCCATTCTTTGGACAGGGAGGGGTTAGTAACAGCAGCCGGTATGGTGGGGGCACTGCTTTCTTTTCCTTTGGGCTAAATACAACAGCTCTTAGGGCAGTTTTTGAAAATCTTCAATATCTCTGGGATATTCAAACTAGCATTTTGCTATTGGTAGGTTTGGGGCAGATGGTTCAGTTTTTGTTATATATCAAGCATAGGTTTATGAATACCACTGAAGAGCTTTCTCCGAGACAGAATAATCACGAGTGGCAGGGCATGTGGCAAAGTATGGGCGAGTACCTAGGTACTTTCTCACGCCCGATGGTTTGGAATTTCACTCCTGAACAGCTACAAGACCCCGATCAAGTGACTGCATACCTAAGGAAAAATTGCTGTAGGTTTCCCAGAGATGGACACCTTACTGCACTGTGCTGGGCTCTGGCCACTATTTATCAAACACTGCTTGATAGCAGGCAGCACTGTCAGCACTGTCAGGGAGAAGGGAAAGGAAACAGACTGGCAGATACTATAGCTGCTGCAACCACTGGGGCTGACACTGCAGCTACTGCAACCCCTGTGACCGACACTGCAGCTACTGTAATCTCTACAGCAGACACTGCAGATGATCTGAAAAACCAATCCACACCAGTGTCTGTTGCTCCCGTACAAAAGAGGAAAGGCACAAAGAAATCAGTTCGTATAGTGACGGATAAGGATGATGATCAACCGGGATCATCTCGAGGATATCAGGATGAGGCAGAACCAGAGATTGTTACCCGATCCCTGACTCTGAGTGAGCTGCGTGAGGTTCGAAAAGATTTCACTCGCCACCCAAGTGAGCACATTATCACTTGGTTGCTCCGATGTTGGGATCACGGGGCCAGTAGTTTGGAATTAGAAGGCAGAGAGGCCAAGCAGTTGGGATCCCTAGCTAGAGAAGGAGGAATTGACAAAGCAATTGGGAGGAGGCCGGAAATCCTCAGCCTCTGGAGGCGACTACTGTCAAGTGTGAAGGAAAGATATCCCATAAAGGAATATATTACATGCCAGACACCTAAGTGTAACAGCATAGAGACATCTGTCCAGCACCTGAGAGAATTAGCTGTACGGGAGATAATTTATTATGATCTGGACAATTCACGGCTTCCCTCTGATCCCGATGAAGTCCTATGCACTCCAGATATGTGGCGTAAGGTTGTACGAAGTGCACCAGCAGGGTATACCAATTCACTGGCAGCAATTGACTGGAATGATACGAATCCGCCAACCGTAAATGAGGTGGCCTGCCGACTCCGGAAATACCAAGACAATGTTTCCCTCTCCGTCATTGCAGCAGTAGAGAAACTGGTTCAACGACTTGACAACAATGTGTCCAACTCCCAACCCGTATGGAGCAATGTTGCAGCTACTGGGAGAAAGCGTCCATCGTTCCAAGAGGGAGAATACACACCACGACGTACATTGTGGTTTTACCTGCTTGATCATGGAGAGGACATGAGGAAATGGGATATGCAGCCCACCTCAGCCCTTCGAGCACGAGTAAATGAGCTGCGGGGTAAAACATTCGCACAACGAGATTCTGCCAGGAAGAAGGCTGCACCAGTTTCTACTGGGCAGTTCCCTAGACCAACTGGAAGGCCTACCTATATGTCTGATGTGCCTGATCCTTTTGAAGGGACCTCTAAGTCCTTTATGCAACCAGTGGAAAACAAATATGATCAGCAGCAGTAGAGGGGCCCTGCCTCCAGCCAGGTGGAGGAGAGGGACAATCGGGTTTATTGGACTGTGTGGATCCGATGGCCTGGCACGTCAGACCCACAAGAGTACAAAGCTCTGGTGGATACTGGTGCCCAGTGTACTCTAATGCCATCGAATCATGAAGGGGTAGAACCTGTTTGTATTTCTGGAGTGACAGGGGGATCTCAACAACTAACTGTGCTAGAGGCTGAGGTGAGCCTAACTGAGAAGGACTGGGAAAAACACCCCATTGTGACTGGTCCAGAAGCTCCGTGCATTTTAGGTATAGATTATCTACGTAGAGGGTATTTTAAAGACCCAAAAGGGTACCGATGGGCTTTTGGAATAGCTGCTTTGGAAACAGAAGAAATTGAACAATTGTGTGCCTTGCCTGGACTCTCGGAGGATTCTGCTGTTGTGGGGTTGTTGAAGGGTGAAGAACAGCAAGTGCCAGTTGCTACGACGACGGTGCACAGACGACAATACCGTACTAACCGAGATTCCCTGATTCCCATCCATAAGCTGATTCGTCAACTGGAGGATCAGGGAGTGATCAGCCGAACCCACTCACCCTTTAATAGTCCCATATGGCCAGTGAGGAAGTCCAATGGAGAGTGGAGGCTGACAGTAGATTATCGTGGCCTAAATGAAGTCACTCCAGGTATGAGTGCTGCTGTGCCAGACATGTTAGAGCTCCAGTATGAATTGGAATCAAAGGCAGCCAAGTGGTACGCCACAATCGACATTGCGAATGCTTTCTTCTCGATCCCACTGGCGCCAGAGTGCAGGCCACAGTTTGCTTTCACTTGGAGAGGCATCCAATACACGTGGAATCGTCTGCCCCAGGGGTGGAAACATAGCCCCACCATCTGCCATGGACTAATCCAGAATACACTGGAAAAGGGTGAAGCACCAGAGCACCTGCAGTATATCGATGACATCATTGTATGGGGCAACACAGCAGAGGAAGTTTTTGAAAAAGGAAACAGGGTAATTAAAATCCTTTTAGAAGCCGGTTTTGCTATAAAACGAAGTCAAGGGGCCTACGCGAGAAATCCAGTTTTTAGGAATAAAATGGCAGGATGGGCGTCGTCAGATCCCAATGGACATTATTAATAAAATAGCAGCTATGTCTCCACCAAGCAACAAAAAGGAAACACAAGCTTTCTTAGGTGTTATAGGTTTTTGGCGACTGCATGTCCCAAACTACAGTCTCATTGTGAGCCCACTGTACCATGTAACTCGAAAGAAGAATGATTTCCAATGGGGCCCTGAGCAACAGCAAGCCTTTGAGCAGATCAAACGCGAGATAGTCCATGCAGTGGCCCTTGGGCCTGTCCGGACAGGGACAGATATTAAAAATGTGCTCTACACTGCAGCTGGGGAGAACGGCCCGACCTGGAGTCTCTGGCAGAAAGCACAAGGGGAGACTCGAGGTCGACCGCTGGGGTTTTGGAGTCGGGCCTACAAAGGATCTGAGGCCAATTATACTCCAACAGAAAAGGAAATACTGGCCGCCTATGAAGGGGTTCGAGCCGCCTCAGAAGTGATTGGAACTGAAGCCCAGCTCCTCCTGGCACCCCGACTGCCGGTGCTGGGCTGGATGTTCAAAGGGAAGGTTCCTTCTACACACCATGCCACTGATGCTACGTGGAGCAAGTGGGTTGCACTAATTACACAGCGGGCTCGAATAGGAAACCCCAATCGCCCAGGAATCTTGGAGGTGATCACAGACTGGCCAGAAGGCAAAGATTTTGGGATGTCACCAGAGGATGAGGAGGTAACACGCGCTGAAGAAGCCCCACCCTACAACGAACTGCCAGAGAATGAGAAGCGATATGCCCTGTTCACTGATGGGTCTTGTCGCATTGTGGGTAAGCATCGGAGATGGAAAGCTGCTGTATGGAATCCTATAAGAAGAGTAGCAGAAGCCACTGAAGGAAAAGGTGAATCAAGCCAGTTCGCTGAGGTGAAGGCCATCCAGTTAGCCCTGGACATTGCTGAGAGAGAAAAGTGGCCAAGGCTCTACCTTTATACTGATTCATGGATGGTGGCGAATGCCCTGTGGGGGTGGTTGCAGCAGTGGAAAAAGAACAACTGGCAGCGTAGAGGCAAACCTATATGGGCTGATGACTTATGGCAAGATATCTCTGCTCGGTTAGAGAAACTTGTTGTAAAGGTACGTCATGTCGACGCCCATGTACCTAAGAGTCGGGCCATGGAGGAACATGAAAACAACCATCAGGTAGATAAGGCTGCTAGGATTAAAGTGGCTCAGGTAGATCTAGACTGGCAACGTAAGGGTGAATTATTCATGGCTCGATGGGCTCATGATACCTCGGGTCATCAAGGGAGAGATGCAACATATAGATGGGCTCGGGATCGAGGGGTGGACTTGACCATGGACGCCATCGCACAAGTTGTCCACGAATGTGAGACATGTGCTGCAATCAAGCAAGCTAAGCGGTTAAAGCCCCTTTGGTATGGAGGACGGTGGATGAAATACAAATATGGGGAGGCTTGGCAGATTGATTACATCACCCTCCCACAAACCCGCCATGGCAAACGTTATGTGCTTACAATGGTGGAGGCAACTACCGGCTGGCTAGAAACATATCCCGTACCCCATGCCACTGCTCGAAATACAATTCTGGGCCTTGAAAGGCAAGTCCTCTGGCGACATGGTACTCCAGAAAGAATCGAGTCAGACAATGGGACTCATTTCCGAAACACTCTTATAGACACCTGGGCCAAAGAGCATGGCATTGAGTGGGTGTACCACATTCCTTACCATGCACCGGCCTCTGGGAAAATTGAACGATATAATGGACTTTTAAAAACTACACTGAAAGCAATGTGTGGTGGGACATTCAAGCATTGGGATACACATTTGGCCCAAGCCACGTGGTTAGTTAACTCTAGGGGATCTACCAATCGGGCTGGCCCTGCCCAGTCAAAATTTCCACGTACTGTAGAGGGAGACAGAGTCCCAGTAGTGCATATGAAGAGTGTATTGGGAAAGAGAGTTTGGGTCATTCCTGCTTCAGGCAAAGGTAAACCCATGTCTGGAATTGTTTTTGCTCAAGGACCTGGCTGTACTTGGTGGGTAATGCAGAGGGATGGAGAAGTTCGATGTGTACCTCAAGGGGATTTGATTTTGGGTGAGAATAGCCAATATAATTAATAAAGTAGAAATTATAATAATTGCCAAATAACCCATTATTGTATATTCATTATTGTTATGATTGCTGTATGTTGTACCATAGCATTATAGCCGGAGTCATACAAGTTAATGAAGAATGAGTGCTATGATGATGGAACTAAAGCCTGGCCTCTCAAGAACTTTTTTTCTCCCTTTGAAAATAAACTCTGACCCACAGACTATGAGCATGGACCATGCCAGGCGTATCAGTCAAGAGCCTGAGATGCAGCATGCAACGAGCCAATGGAACATACAATTATCCTGAGAAACTGTTACGACAAATGGAGCCTGAAAATCATGGACTAAATGAACTCAACAACTTCAGAGGGATGATTCACAGACTGAGGGAATAAGATCTGTATGCACATATGTGTGCATACATGTGTACATACATATATGGGTGTGTGAAACACGAAACTGGTTGTACCCAAAGGAAATTGTTGGATCTGGTCATGACGTAAATGGTATGGAATAAGGGGTGGATAATGTCCTGGTTTCAGCTATGATGGAGTTAAACTTTTTTTTAGCAGTGGATGGAATGCCATGTTTGGGTGTTAGCATGAGAATAGTGCTGATAGCACCCTGATGTCTCCGATTTGTTGCCGGGCGATCAAGTACCTTTCTCAGCTCTGCATACTTCCTTACTAGTGAGAAAGGAGGGGACGCAGCCAGGACTGGTGACCCGAATTGGCCAAAGAGGATATTCCATACCAGTTACGTCATGTTCAGTATAAGGGGGGACTGGGGGGAAGAGGGGGAGACAACGCCAGGACGTGCAGTTTCTGGGGCGGTCGGGTTGTCCGGGACGGGCTCTAAGCTGTGCGGCCTGAGTTGTGTGGTTTGGTGAGAAATTGCATTGTGTATCACCAGTTTCATCTATTTTGTGCTTTAAACTTATGTTATTGTTATATCTAGTTTTCTGTTATTGTTTAGTAAACTATCCTTATCCCAACCTGCGTGGTTCTGGTTTCTAGGTTGTGGTTTCTTTTCCTCCTTTCTTCCTTCCCTTTTCCCCTTCCCCCAACTTTCCCTCCCCCTTCCTTTTAAAAGTACAAGCGACTGTGTGGGGTGCGGCCCTTGGCTGGGGCAAAACCACGACAGAGGAATAAACAGGAAATCATCAAAAGTTGTTATGATCATTACTATAATTAAGAATCTATGAAGCCAGCATTATTTAAAAGCAAACAAGCTGCTGCAAGAAAAGACTCAAAATGCATGCAAAAATATAAGCAGTAACTCCACTGAATATGTGGAATATCCCCCTTTTAGGAAGAAATCTGTTCCATACATGCAAACAGTCTAAGGTTACCAATGCAGAGATGGACTGAGTCAGAAGAAACTTGAAATAGTTATTCAGAACTAAAACCATTTCTGAGTAGAAGGGACACAAGCAGGAACCCTCTCACTGCTTGCAGCAGGTAGCTGCTGTGGTCAAAGGATCAATGTGTGAGGAGGGTGCTGATGAAGCATAAAGAACTTCACCATTTACCACAAACACAACAGGAATAGCACATCAAGCTCTACATTCTTCATTTGAAGAGAGATGTTGATATACCGGGTCAAGAGAAGAGCTGTAATAGTAATGGATCTCAAAACTAAATAAATTCAGTTTAGCTAAGAAAGGCATTAAAAAAAAAAAAGTAAATAATTAAGCAATCAAGGATTACTCTGGATTTACAAGTCACTCCTAACCCCTCAAAAACTATAAAATATATCCTATAGGATACACAGCATGTGAAAAATTATTAGATTTTGTGAAGAAGTCTGATCTGTCTCATACAGAATATCCAGTACACTAACCACATTATTTTGTGTCTGTGATTTAACTCCCACTATGATGCAACCCTGCTCACACAGTTCCCACCCCACCCAGTGTCACCACTTCTCTGAACCTTTCAGGTTGTGAGAAGTAAACCTCATCTTCCAGGTGGTAACTTACTTCTACTGACTGCAGGAAATATGGGAGAAAAGAACCTCTGAGCTCTTAGAGACAAGAACACCTGAAACCTTTGTCATGCCCTAAACTACATGTCAGCATAACAATGTTAGTTGCCCTTTCACAAGTGCAAACTCACCATCCACTTCTCCAGTTTAGACATTCTCCCAATTGTTTTCCCCAGTCAGCACTGCTCATTCATCACTCAGTCAGTCACTGCTGGCTCAACTCAACATCAAGTTAATCATCCTTCAATTTTCAGTACTACCTTCTTCCTCTGAGATGTCCACTTACTAGTAGCACAGAAGGAGCAGCAATGCAATTAGCACTACAGCATCCTCAAATGATGCAAATACAAACTATTTCTCTATGTGACTATGAGGAAAATTATGTAATGACTCAGATCTCCAGCTGCCCTCTCTTCTCTATCAACACATGCTCCATGCCATAGTTATTGTGACATTACACACAAATGAAGTGCTTCATGCTAAAACATGAGGTTTTAATCAAATCAAGTAAAAAGAAGAACCAGTAAAAGGGACAGGTAAAGCAAGGGGCCCCTGTCAAAAGCACATCATGTTCCTGTTTTCTCAGAATGAGAAGTTGCAGAAGTCAGTACTAAACCCCTGTGTTTTCATTCCCTTTTACACAATTAAGCATTCTGTTCCCAGGTTCTCTGTCATATCAAGGGACACACAAGTAGAAGAGGTTTCCTGTTGCTTTGCTGGCCCATCACCTTTCTCTCACTTCACTCCTGTTGATAGATAAAACAGTGAGGGATATTCTCTGCTTCCTAAGCTCGTACACGGTGCCAAGAGCAATGGTACCCTTGAACTTCAACTCGTGCAGCCCACACTGCTACACAGTCTACCCCCCATTACCCTTCATCACTCAAGACTTTTCTAACCAAGAGGGGCTTTTAGATGGATGTGTTGTACCATGATGAAGATGGAGTGCATTTCCTCACCTCCCTGGACTACTCTCTCCCTCCTTTTCCTCCCTCCCCTTCTGAAATTCTGAGGAAGCGAGAGAGAGGTGATGTGTGTGTGTAATAAGCAGAGATTATTTCATGGTAATGACCTTTATTTTTCTGCAGTCCTTTATGTATATTAAGTATCAGTGCTTCCATGAAATACAGAAATGTGCATCTGTTATGGAAAGGGGACACTGATACAGTGTAGCAGTTGGCCATAGAACTGGACTGGGAAAGAAGTGCTGAATTACAGATTATATGAGTGATCACATCATCAGTGCAGCCTCAAGAAAGGTTAAAATTTTAAATAAATTTTACTTTTAAGTAAAAGACTAAAAAGCTGCTTTTATGTACGAAACTTATTTCAGATCAAAGTTAGAAGAAGTAGATCTCTGAAAAATAAGTTTTCAGGTTCTACAGCAATAATTTCTCATTGTATACTTCCACTTAAAAACTGCATGGGATCCTGAGGCAAAACTAGTTGCAAGCTGGTTAAACAGCTGTTTCATTCCCAAACCCAGTGCACGGGACACACTAAATCAGCTGATTTGACCAACTGTTTCAAACACTTCTTGAGTATCCTTCATGGCCAAAAGCCTAACAGATTTCTGCTACAAAGTTCTGCTGTTGTGCTTGGCCACCAACCACAATAACCCTGCTACCAGTATCTCCTATTCATTGTAAGAGAGAGTAGAGAAACTGTATTAGAATCCTGAACAGAAATAAACAAATGAAAATTAACATGTTTCAGAAGAGATACAGAGCAGAGGCTGTACAACCTCTCCCTGCATCATTCAGCTGGAATAAATGTGAAATAATCTTGAAATACTCAAGATATATTAACAGCAAGCTGTTTCAAGTAGTCGCTAGCAGTGATCATACATGAAGAGAGTTATTACAGCTCATTAAACCACAGTCATCCCCTGGCTACCTCAAGTCCAGAGTCAGGTCTGGCAACTGAGATCTCAGGGAGAGTATCTTTCCTGATAAGCCTGAAACACTCAGTACAATTATGTCACAAAGAGGATCAAAAAACCTAAAGATGACAGTGGTTCTGCTGAACAGGCTTAAGAGACAGATGATGGAAGTAGTGATAAAATGTGTTGGTCTAGCATGACAGACAAAGCATAAATTTGATGTTTGGTGCTAACAAATCTTTTCATTTTCACAGCATTTCAATGAATAGCTGGGTTTTTTTTTCCTTTTGCACCAAATTCTGGTACAGCTACAGGTTAGAGAGGTTCTAGTAAATTTATACAAATATTGTGGGAACACTAAAGTAATAACCAGAGAGGGAACAGACAACACCTCGCTGAAGGCAGCGAATAAACATCACTGGAAAATGAACACAATCTAGAGAAGATGAAGAAAAAAATCTCCACAAAACACCTGCTCTTTATCATCTTTTCATTTCAGATGAACTTAGTGAAGATATCTCAAGACCCTTTAATAAGAAAGTATTTAAGAGATCTCATGTCCTTTTTTTTTTGTGCTTGGCAATAAAGATACATAAGGCTGCATGGGTAAAACTTTATGTTAAAAATAGCTTTAGAAGTAGGTTTTACTGGGCAAAAAGAAACTGCAGATCTGGTAATATATGTTATGGACATGAAAACATGTTCTTTCAATAACAGGCTTTCAGCCAGATGGAGATTATGACAGAGTTTATCATTTATATTATTACAGTGTCTAGAAACCATATGCATTGGACCTGAATGCTTCTCTGTGGAGCATCCTATTCAGAATGCAAAAGCCTGGTGCTAAGCACAAGCCTGCGGCACAATGAATTTTAGTATGAGCACAAGTAAAATAAATAAATAAATACACAAGAATATCATCTTATTCTCTGCTGAACCAGGATACAGAGACTTTAGGGTTCCATCAAAACCTCTCATCCACAGAACTAACTCCTGTAACTGAATAAAAGCTTTTTTTCTTTTTTTTTTAAATCCTGGCAGTCATAAAAAGAAAAGGTAGGCAGAGGAAGCTAGGTTTATGAATTTATCTTTAAAAACTCTAAAATGAAAAATGTAATATTTTGCTGAGACTTTCCCTTTGATACTATATTCAATTGCACCTCATCTGAGGCCTGAAATTCTTCAAATATATCTTACCTTTGTGACAGCTTTTGAAGAGAAGGTAATGTCATCGATAAAAGTGACAATATCATCCAGATCAAGTCTATCCAAGTACTTTGAACACATATCATAGGCATGCAGCCACTCGGCCGTGGTTTCTGGTATTTTTTTAATGAGATGGTGATCACCATTCCAAAAAAGTTTTTGTAACCAGACAGCATAAATAGAGCTTGGTGACAGCATGCTGCCATCTTTTTTAGGAATTTTGGGAGCCAGTTTGGAAATAGAGAAGATATTTTGACTTGTAAGGACAGGTTCCAGTGTTTCCAGAGGGTTTTCATTTTCATCTGTTAGCTTTTTGTAATTAAGACCTATTGAGAGAAGGACAAAAAGGTGAACAAAAGCTACTCACAGTTAAACCTACTCATTTAAATCTACCCATTTATGTGTAAAACAATCAGTACTAAACCAGTATGCACTAAGTTAGAAATACTCTGCTACATCTTTTTACAAACATACATATGGAGATAATGGTGAGTAAGTCAGGTTTGTATACATGTAACAGTGCAACTTTACGATGTCCTGATATGTGTGAAATCTTTCATTCCCTGGAACATATTTTACTGTTACACACTGATGCTAAGGGAACAAGCAGATTCTCAAAGAAGCAAGAATACATATAGAATTGTGCTACTATTTTTGTATTAATTTAAAGCACAGAACACTTCATGAACCTGAAGACACAAGTTTTTATTAATTAAAAAGATGTATTCTTATAATGTAAAAATTGGCACTTAATACCTAACTCAGCAACAATGCAGGGCACAAGAAAACCAAGTACGGTCATCTAGAGTCAGAACAGGTAAATCCATTTACATGAGTATCTGTGTAATACAAGAGTCCTCTTACTACTTGGGTTCCTACAGGAAGGAAACTCTTGCAAATTATTCTAGTAATAACAAAATATTTCTGGCAACAATAGTACTTTATTCTCTAGGTGTGTAATTCCTGAGACAACCAACTTCTATCATCATGCTTTCTTCATAAACTTAGGGCCTGTGACCTGTGACAAATACTCTGAATTTGTTCCTTACCGATTATTTATAAACCATGCTGAACTGAGGTTGAAATGCAACAGATTTAATTTTTTACTGTAGAAAGTGACTCATTTATGTCTAATGTACGGTCCTAGGACTTTTTTTTTTGAGCAGTATTTTAAAATAACTTGAGACAAACAATAACTTCTTGACAGCACTGTAGAACTTCAGTGTTTAAACACATTTTAAACACACCAATAAGAACTGAAGGTAACCCCTCCTCCCCCTCAAAATTGCCTTTTTCCTTCCTGCAATACATGGCTTCATATGCACAATCTCTTCAAATTCTGTAGCAATGTTAGTGTCTGATATACCTGAGGTTCCACTGCTGAACAAGTAATTCATCCCTACAGCAGATAAACCAATACAGTGCATGTTTTACACTCTGAAATTTGATTTGGAGTTATTCAAGTGAAATTCAAGATCCTACTAATACTTGACCAACAAGAAAATTTAAATTAGCATTCAAACTTTCTGAGTGCTTTCCATTGCAGCTCACATTTATAGGCATTGTCTGATAATGTATGATGACAAATAATGCTGTGTTCTGCATAAGGGTTAACATCAAGGATAAAACACTAAAAATATTACCCTCTTTAAAACAAATAAAATGCTTCAAGTTCCTGGTGTATTATATAATTCAGACTTTTGAAAGGGAAACTGGTTTAAGTTCTTTGAAAACGTGTTCAATTTGTAGTGTTAAACATTACGCTGCAGGAAGTTTTGGGTTTTTTTCTATAAAAAGTCATTATAGAATCACAGAAAGCTTTGGGTTGGAAGGGACCTCAAGATCATCTAGAGCCACCCCTCCTGGCCATGGGCAGGGACACCCTCACTAGACCAGGATGCCCAAAGCCCCATCCAACCTGGCCTTAAACACTTCCAGGGATGAGATTTCCAAAACCTCTTTCTCTGGGCAACCTGTTCCAGTGCCTCACCATCCTCATAGTAAAGAATTTCTACCTAACATGGAATCCAAGCCTACCCTCAATAATGGTAAGTTGTATCACCAACAGAATAAACTGAATTTCCAGTAATAAAGAGAGAAGGACCTTACTCCTACAAGAGTACTAAATTATTTGCATTAATTTTATATGCTCATTGAAAAAAATATGCCTGGAGATTATAACCTAGATAAGCATAATCATGTCATCACTCACAGAAGAGTGAGCACAGCTATGAAGAAACAGGAACTCTCCTACCTGGTGCAACTGCTTTGAATTTTTTCAGTAGTCGGATGTGAGTTTCAGGTTTCATAGCATGCTTCACCACTTCTGCGCAACCACAATTTTCAAGGAGTGTAAAATAATAAAGCAAACGCTGGTGATCTCTGCCTTCAATACTTGGGTAAACATATTTAACCATGTGTTCATGTAAGGCCTCAGGACTGGTTTTCAAAGTCTCAAAGAGACCAAGACTTTGTGCTCTTTCTTCTATTTCCAATGTTGATAACCTGTGTTTAGAAAGAAGGTTAACTTTAAAGGCCATGACATACCATGAAAGACTCTTCAGCTGCACACCTGGGAGACAGGATCATACGTTCCTTCATCTAAGGTTCAACTTTAAAATATTTTGAAAGAGTAAATACTCATTCATAAATATTTTGGACAGTTAATTCTCCATAAAGAAAAGCTAAGGTGCTCTTGCAGTTCCTGACGTTGGTATCTGTTGACTTGGAGGTGCAGATTAAGGGTCATGAATATTGAAGTGGAATTCAAAGCATCATTTCATATCTGTAAGTATAGCTACATGTAAAAGTAGATGTATGTCCAAAATATGTGTATCAGAGCCTTTAAAAATAATCACCCCAAAACTACAGCAAAAAGAAAACTTGTGGCTGAACAACGCTAGAAAACCGTATGACTCAATTAGAAGTTCTCCCAATCTATAACATTCCATTTTCTGTAGTTGATGAGTACCTGTGCGTGCTTTGAGAGATATTATCACTGAAAATTGGCTCTTGCCCACTACTTAATCTATTTGACACTATTATTCATGCTTAGCATATTTCATTTGACAGTTTTATCAAGTTGCTTCTCAAATTGTCATCCATGAAAGCTTATGAAAATATCAGCACGTCTTGAGTTGACCCCATCCACAGTCTCAGTGCTTCAGGAAATTTTTTTCGTGACCCTTTTAAAAAGAATACATTAGCTATTTCCCAGCATGAATTCAGACACCTCCAGCTGACTACATAAAAGATAGCTGAATGCAATCACTCCTTTTTTCCTCAGCTGGGAGAAAAATGGGTGCATATAAAGGAAGTCTCATCTTAACTTTATAACTTTCTCAACTGAAAGTTTTACCTACAATCTGAGCAAAGCAGTAACCTACAGATGACTACCACCTTGACTCTCCCCAGAGTCCAATCATATGCCACTTTATGTAGCACATTTCATTTGTAAATCTGATGTCTTATAATCCCATTTGACTTTCTTTCACCGTTAATATTGATTGAATTAGAATTTCAACATCGAATTTTCCTGAATATAAATGCTGTATGTAAGTTAGTGCTTCTCTGATATCCAAGTAAAATGTCTCTCCGTTTCATTCGTAAAGATGATTTTCTCACAGCAAATATCACAAAACCAACCTTTTCAGTTAAAAAAAAATTGTCTGATTAATTAGGACAAAAAAAGGGTTTTTATTAATTTTTACATCCAGAACCTACCCTAGTTCAGATGTCAGCTTTGTAAGCATTATTTTAATTATTTAAATCCTTGTTATTAAGTGTTCAACCATATTAATGGAAACAAGTTCCATGTTACTGGAAATAAAGCATTATTCACTCTTAATATCAGACAAAACAAACAGCCTGAACTGATAGATTTCAAGAGTGTGATCTGAATACATTTTTCTGTCCACACCCAAAGTTTAAACTAAAGGTTAGATGGACATTAAATTATATTGACAGGACCTACAGAGCTTTGCTGTGTCTTTTTTTTGGGGGGCAAGGCTAGTGGTAGATAGGAAGGATCCATTATGCTGTTCAGAAAGGTTCTGGAATAATAAAATCTGTGACAGGCCAACATAGCACTTCCTGTTGCTGAAATCATGGAATGCATTTTAAAGATTTTTTGGTGATCAAATATATTCAGATTCTTCAAAAGAACCAATTATATTTCAGTTGAATTTTAAAACATGTAATTCAAAACAATTTTTATCAGACTCAAATTCATAGTACAGAAAAATGTGATATTTGACATCAAGTAATCAAATAAATAGTTAATACAAACCATGTAAGCACTTCTTTTGAGCTTCTCCCTACATAAAGTGGCTTACAGAAATACTCCATATTTGGTTAAAGAGATTAAGTCTTAGAATAAACTCCTTTCAGTTCAGAATGAATGCATAACGAGGCATGCATTATTAATGCCATAATCCCAAGACTAAAATATACTGTAATAGACATATGCTGTCAATCAACTTTAAAATGAGATTATGATACAACAAAACCACACACAGCAGCATATTATGCTATTATACATTAATTTTCAAGACTTTTTTGAATTTCATTAGGGAAAAGATTGTTACTTTGTACTTCAGTGATTTCAGAATTCTATGAATACTAACTCATGGAGGACAAGAACAAAGATGATGATAGAAAACTGTTGCAAAATACCTTAGGTAATATTCTAGTCACAGAGAAGTCACCTGGCTCTTTCACATTCACCCTAGTCTTACCATGTTTACACCCTTACTGTCTGTTTTGTTTAAAGCACTAAATAATTTATCAGCATGAAAATTTAGAGGGTATGACTTCTCTGTTTTCTGGAGAAGCAAAGAAAATTTCAGAATGTTATTTCATCTTCTCACATCTTGCACCAACATGTATAAGGCTTTGCTTTTTTTATGTCTCATGTTTTATAAAGCATTTTATTGCTTTTTAATTAATAGTTAATGCTAAGATAGGTACAAATACTGCTGCAAGCTAAACCTGCTTTCACAATTTAAAATTTGAAACAAACTAGACTAATGTCTGTCAGGACAGTAGATAAGAGCTGCTGTATTACACAGGGGACTCTACATCACTGTCATCCAAGTGCACTATTCAGGCAAGTAGCCTAGTCTTTCATTGAATGGGTTTATTCATCTTTCAGTGGGCAAAACTACTTGTCTGACTGATAAGATGGCAACGTTTGAATTATAAAAAAAACACAAAACAAACACCACCACCCCCAAAAAAAAAAAAATCCACCAAGACAAAAAACCCCCAAACCAAAAAAATAAGACAAAACAAAACAAACCAAACCTACCACAAAAACAAAATCCCTGGAACCAATGGAATAGAAAAGTATCCTTCCCTCCGTACCCCCACCAAAACCAGGTCTGGTATGCCATAATCTGGGCCATGTTGGGGGCCGGGGAGGGGGGGGGAGGGACAGAGGGGAGAGGGAGGGAGGGAGGTGAGAGGGAAATGACAGACATAAAACACACAAACCAACCCCTAAACTGCTATAAAAAACTGCAACTGAGATGAAGAGATGAATTCTGTGAATAGGAAGCTGAAATATGTTTATTTCCTTTGCTATTAGGTAAAAGAGAGATCAATAAATAGCAAGACTTTTAAAAAAATAATTATATGAAATGATTGAGGTTCAGGACATTTTCCAAGGGACTGTCAAAATAACTACAAGTTGCTATCAGAAGACAACACTAAGCATTCAAAGCTGTGGAAACCTAAACACTGAAAAAAAGTCCCAGGATACTTGCATTAGGCACATATGGACTTTTATCCCTGCTTCTAACACCTATTTTCATAGCTGATTATAAAACATCACCCAGAACAGACAAAAATTCCCAAAGTACCAGAACACAAGAAATATGGAAACAAACCAACTGCTACCCTCAATATACTTCACACGTTAGTGCATACTTTCTGTAACAGAATCCTGTGTGTATTTCCAGGGGAGACAACATACCCACTGTCGGTGAATAAAAATTCCAGATGGGTCATATAAACTTCCCAAAGTGGAACACTGTATCGCTGAGCCAAAGAAACAGCAATCTTGTAGACATTTTCTTCAAGTGTTCTTGTAGAGGAAAAACATGAAAGGGAACAAGGTAAAGATACATTAAGCCCTTAGAGACATGCCATGAAAACAAATATTTATAACAAGTTATTTTAATTCTTTTTTTTTTCATAAATGAAGAAATTAAAATTACAGTTAAATACACAAAGTGTATCTTCTTGCATCTGCTTATACTCAGTGATGCACTGGGGGGTGGGGGGAGGGGCTGCAGAAACAAAAATCAAACTACAATTTTCCAAACACAGGTACCTGCTCCACACACACTTCAGTTCTGGATGACAATTTCTGTGTAACTTTTGTCCTAAAGCAAAGTCCTCAGCTTTCATTTCATTTCCACTACAAAGTGATGAAGGATGTAATGTGTCTCCAGCTGGCATTTGTTGGATTATACGCAACACCTACAGTGTTTCAGCACAGCTGGTATGTTGGTCCTCAAAGCTTTTCCTACAAGTTCCCAGACAAAAACACTCCTAGTATTTGCAAACTAAAAGGAGGTGTGAAAACTTCCAGCTCCACTCCGGGAATGCCCAAGAAATACTAAGAGCTGGTTTTCTGTTCCTGCATCTTCCTTTGACAAAACAACAGACGGAGTATGCAAAATGACGAAAGCCTGGAGTTACCTTCATGTTAGATTCTACTGATCTACTGAAGCTAGCGTGGCTCAAATACACACACACAAGGGTTTGGTTTTATGCTGGTATAGATGCAATGCAGAACTATTAAGACATGATACTGGCTTTTGGCAGGAGGGGTGTTGGATGTGTGTGTGTATGTATTCGGTTTTGGATTGGTTGTTGGGTTTTTTTTAATAATTAAAAAAAAAATACTGTTTATAATTTCATCCTAATAGACCTGACAAACAACTTTTTAAAAATATGTATTTAATGTGAACACTGCCAACTGTATTGTTCTTTAAAAGGTCATGCAGGACTAAGGAAAAAAGCCTTGAGAGACAGGAACTATTAAAAACACAATTGCAGCTGTCAGTTTACCGAATTGTATTAATAAATTTACATGAACATCTTTCTTCTATAGTGTCACGTTAAAAACAGTACTCCATAAATTTGAGTGACCTAAGCATATTATGTTTAACACCTTAACATGTTAGTTAGACTCACTACATTATAGTACTGGGGTGAGGGGCACACTTGGCAAAGCTGCAATATCCTCTAGTACATTTTCTATACTACCATCATGATCCACGTATGACAATAAAAGGACAGCAGAACACACCTCACCCTCCAGACTAGAGATGGTATTACCAAGGTATGTTCATTACCTTGAAAAGGACCTTTTAAATTTCTTTTATACACCCATTTCCATGTCCAGCCCCAACTGCCTATCCTCTGGGAGTCAGGACTGCCAGAGAAACCCCCAGTGAAGGCTCGGGTGCAAGCACAGTTTGGATATACTTCCTGTGTGTTGCTGATGCAAAAGCAAAGACATAAGCAGTTATTCTGGATGGTTCCTAGCCACCCTGCCTGTGAGCTTGGATACCTTTCTAATGTATCATGAAATATGCCTGTGAAGTAGAATTCAGTTAGGATTTTGCTGACTATCTTCAAGCTCACAGAAGGAATCATCTGGAAGCTCAAAACAGTTTTGGTTTTTGGGTTTTTTTTCCCTATCTTGTTCACTAAAACCTCTGTTATATCATACATGTAGATGTGCTTCTTCCCAATCATTTTCTTCAAGATTTTCTGCTGGCATCAGTTACAAAGCATTAGAACCACCACTGGATTAAATAATAATAAAGGGAAATGAGATCCACTTGTCCCATCACCCATACTTAAAAAGTATTTAAATAAAATTTTTTTTTAAAATCAACTTGGAGAAGTAAAACAAAGATTTAAGCCAAGAGTCTTAGATCCCTCTCATCTTTAAAGCAGGGATAGGAGATGGAAGGCTAAGGCTGTCTGTTAAGTTCTGCAGCAGTAATGTATCAGGGAGACAAGGCTGTGTCTACACTGGCAGCAGAGAAGCATAGCAAGAGCATACACAATGGTTCAGAAGCAAGTATCACTAATAAAAGCTGAAGTACATTCAAAGTTTTATAAAGGACTTCCTCGTGCAGTCTTCTGGAAAAAGACCCAGTTCATATGGACCAAAATCATTCCAAGAGCCTTATAAGCACAAGTTAAGTTATGAAATTCTTACTGATTGATAATTGCATGATTTCCTAAAAATCTAAAAAAAGTATTTCAGAACGGTGACGTAAGACAAAGAATAAATTGGCATTAAATAACTAAAATAATCTTCTGATTTTAATAGTTTAATAGAAGCAGTGAAGGGCTGAAGATCAAGCCACCCGAAACCTGACTTCAAGTAAAAGAATAACTTAGAAACTTTATGAACCATAGCTGGCCTGAAGCTACATGCTACTTCATTACTCAATAATTCCCATTCAGTCTTGCTCTACCTTCCCTAACTTGTTTCCAGATACATTCTGGCTCCTATTTTGCCCAAACATATTGTTAACTGCTTGAGAATTAACTTTGATTAAGTCTGTGAGTCACCCAGACCTTTAAATATTTGACAAATAATACATAATAAGTTTTAATGACAATACACCAAATATAGAAGATAAAATTGACGACTATTTGCTAAGTAGTTCTAGTAAATTACTTATTCTAGTACAAAGCTGTTTTGTAAATATGATACCATCTCTTTCAGGTGTTGTTCCCGCAAACAGCACTTCATAAAAGTTTAAAAACATGAGGCACTTAATGATAATTCAAAAATAAGAAAAAATATGATACACAATGAATTTGCACCTTGTTTTCATTATTAGAAAAAACCAGATTAAGAGTCAACTGAGAAGATTAAAGCAAGGAAGCTGCAAGCTGAACAAGAGATTTAATCTTTGCAACTCCCTAATATGAAACTACCACTCATCTACATCCACTACAAAGTCTTATTTTTATTAACCCTTCCAGATCTGGTTTCAACCTCCTCTTACTTACTGTAAGGAACTTTCTCTTCATATTTACTATACTTTTACGATAACATAGTATCTATTTTGGATGAAATGGCAATAGGCATGCTGGAGTAGGAGTTACCGTAGGTAACCATCAAGACAGTGATACACTACTGATATGTGTGCTCAATGAACAATATATACAATGCAGGTTAATTCCAATAGAAACATTAAAAGATGCTTGCAAACTATTTTTATTAATGCAGTGCCAAAATCTATGCAGATATAGATTTCACAGATACAGAACAGCAGCTCAGTGACCAAAACCTGTGCTTATACTAGTATTCATATTCGGTACTTCCTATCAATGTTTTTTTTTACTAAGAAGTTACAATTGGAGTTGTAGCTATAAGTAGCTACATAGGTGGAAGACTGTAAACATGTACCAATATGCTTTTCAAAAGCTTTAAACCTAATTCTAAACTACTCTGTGCATAAATTCCTATTAATAGCCTCTTACTGCACAGAACTCTTCCTCTGACAGTCTGGCAGCTCTTCAACTATGACTGTCTTCAAAACAGAGTGTTCAAGTATATTCATGATTTATTCACAGTTTAAAGTATCTCCCTGCAGACATTAATTAAAGGTTTTTGACTGAATAGGCAGTGCTATCCAGTATCTTTCCTCTTCTCCTATTCTGGGTAACTGAAAGGTAAGACAAAAGCATTCTGAAGATCAGAACATAGGCAGTGAAGGCTTCCGTACTTTCAAATGACTACATGAGAAAAATATTGTAATATACACTAGCTTTAACTAAATTACTAAAATAAAATACAGGTCACTTTTTTTTTTTTAACTAATACATTTACATTACAAACTTTGATGCTTGGGCACACCTTAATCGGTTGCTAGGATAGCTTTACAGGAGATGAAAGTAAGAAATCTAACCCCCATCTAATGCTCTGATTACATTAATCCCTGATAATATTATCAGTTAATAAACAAAGAATTATAGTTTCCATTAAAAACTATGGATCCTTATATTTGGGCAACATTCATTTAGGTGGAGCAGTTGAATAGGAAAGTCTCCAATCATGGCAGTATTACAACGTAAATATCTAAAGCAACTGGCAATTTATCCCTTCTAAAGGTCAGCACTACTTTCAATTTACTTTCCTGATTTAACGCTTAAAGTAATTTCATATTAAAATAAAGAAAATAAACATAGTAGACGTTACTTACTCTGCCAATCCCAGTATTGTTTCTCTCTTGTACTGTGCATCTGCTGTGAATCTCTGCACATCCACTCCTTTGCCAAGTCCTTGCAGAATCTGAGCTTGAGTGAAATCCAGTAGTCGTTCATTGTAGTAAAGCAGCTGATCTATCAAAGTTGTGATTTCTTCAGGCCAGTCTGTACAGTCATACTGAGTAACATACTTTGTGACCACCTGAATCAGCTCCTTTGGGTCAGCCTGTGAAAATAATTAGCAACAAACTAAAAATAGCCCTGTAAATTTCTGAAAAAATGATATAATTTTCTAACTGCTCCCTGAGTTCAGAACTGAAATATTTGTTTCCATTTCTGAGAAGTTTTTAGCACAACAAATGTTACAAAAATTCAAACCAACTTACCTAACTAAGTTAACAGTAACAAGTACTTCACTATCACTGAATTTATTTGTTTTTAAAAACCTACTTTTATTAACATTGAGCTAGGTAACTGATTGGTAAAACATGTCAACAAATAAAATAAAACTTACCAAATCTCTCCTCAAATACAAACACTACATGTTTACTCTAAAATAGACTCTAAAATAGAGAATCTATCTGAAAAAAAAAAAACCCAGGAAGTAATATTGCCAACTTTTGGGTTTGTTACTCAATCTCCAATACACTTCTATTATGCAGAAATGATAAAAGGAATAGCTCAGCATTTTAAATGTCGAGCACTGATAGTTTCAAAGAGCAAGAATTGCAGAATCTGCAAATTACTCACACAACATTGCCTATACCCTGAAGCCTTAATATAATCAAATATTGATCATCCATGCATTAAGACAACCTTTGTTTTCAAAATACCTTCATCATAAATGAAATTTACTTTTCTACATTAGAAATGTGCATCAAGTGCATATTTAATCACCCACTAACTTCTGCAGTCAAAAGCCCATGTAGCAAAGCAACAACTTCAGACAGAAAACATACGCAATATGCATGTCTGAAATGCAAAAGGAACCCTTGCACTGTAGAGAGTTCCCAATTATCTCAAGATCTGGGCAGTGGCTATGTCTAGGCAGCCCCACTTGACCATAGCAGTCTGTGGTATATGATCATTTGCATATTCAATACCTTCATTTCTCTCCTCCATGAAAACTGAGGCCACCAGCAGCACAGTGCCATGAGAAAGTCACCTAAAAAAGCCACCAAAAACACCTGGAAATACCAACTGTGGTTGCAATGTTTTCTACAAGAAGCAGCTGATTTAACTGCTGTGATCTCAAAAACGTTCACTTTACTGAACAAATATACTTTGTTTTTATTACAGAATGATTCTGTTAAATTAGAAGCTAAACTTATGAACGTTAACTAGAGTGCACAGTAGGGAAAATTATGCTCCAAATGTTTGAACCTTGAGGCATGCTTGAATTTTTCGATGACTTGCTGGTCATTCTAAATCGACTGATTTCTTCTTCTCTTTTCAAGTCTTAGCTGTCAGGCTGCTCACCAAGTCATATTACATGCTACAGGGCATCCTTCTTCATCTCCACATGGTATTTTTCTGAATCTCTCTAAACATTGGAAACTCATTGATTTTATAAACATCAGTAGTTCTTTCAAGGTTGCTTAGGAGACTGGCAACAGAATAATAAAATCTCAGAAAAGAGATAGACAAGCAGAGCAGTGCCTGTACAGTACAATTATATCAGCTGGAAACCAATCCACTGCTTATTATGTACCCTGGTAACTCATTTTAGGTGATACACTAGAAAACAGAGCATGGAGACAGTGAAAGTCAGAGCAAGATGAGGAAACCTGTTTAACATAATTGCCTGAATCCTCTGTAGAGTTCATTGAGAAAGAGAGGTCCCTCTGACAACCTAGGAGAGAAAATTTGCTCTCCTTTGCTAGGTTTCCCCACTCTCCATTAAGAAGAGTAGAATCCTATGTTAATACTCTTCTTCCCACGTACAGTCCATCAGATTGTTCATAAAGTACACAAAAGCAATCTTGAAAGTATTTTCAAACAAGTATTACAGAACTCTTCATTGACAAATGGCTTCTGAAGATGAAAAGATAACAACTTTATTAAGTTCCCTGAATAGCACGTAATACTTCACTGAGAGGCAGAAGTAAACTTGAGTATTTACATTAGTATGTTAAAATAATACTATTTACTAAGACAAGTAGATTAAAAACATTTTTTTTGTCCACTATTGTCTTCAATACACTGGGTAATCATCCTCTTCCGTGAAACTGCTTTTCGAAAATATAACCTGTCACTTTACTTCCAATCATAATATTCTGACCAAGCTGTCACCATCTCAAATGACATCTATCACTAGTACCAACCTTTATTCCCCATTTGTTACATTGCCCTGACAATGTCTGTGTGCAATCGTCTGCATTTACCTCTTTACATAACCTCAAGGTGCTTTGAAGCATAATCAGCCTAATGATACAGTTAATACTTCTGCCAAATAATACCTACAAAGATGAAATATGAAGTTCTGCCAGGACTGCTATCATATTAAATTGGTCACTGTTTTTCTTATCTAAACATCATCTATCTCTTGTATCACTACCAGGTTATAACAAAACCAAACCAAACAAACAAACAAACAACCTGGATCAAGGACCACTGTGTGATACAGTAGAACTACAAGAAACAGTATCATAGAATGACAGACTGGTTTGGATTGGAAGGGACCTCAAAGCCCATCTAGTTCCCACCCTCTGCCATGGGCAGGGACACCCTCCACTGGTCCAGGGTGCCCAAAGCCCCATCCAACCTGGCCTTGGGCACTGCCAAGGAGGGGGCAGCCACAGCTTCTCTGGGCAGCCTGTGCCAGGGCCTCACCACCCTCCCAGGGAAGAGGGTTTTTTCCCTAACATCTCATCTAAATCTACCTGTCTTCAGCTGTACTCGTTGCCCAGTCTCTACATGCCCTTGTAAACAGTCCCTCTCCATAATGATATGAACTGTCACAAAGACAGGTAGAGAAAGAAGTGGAAGATAATCTGATGAGAAACAAAAAAAATTACATTGAGGAGTTGAACTCAGTGATCTTTATGGGTCCCTTCCAACTCAGGATATGCTATGACTGTATGTTTGTCACCAAGATAGCTAATTCCCACATGGAGATTCTCTTCTAGGTTTTGAAGTTGTGAACTACGTTACAAAAGGGAAGGCTCTGAACAGTATCACAAAAATTATCTAAAGGTTTTAAGAACATATCTTACTGTAATACAAAAATAACATCTCTGGAAAGAATGTCTTAGGCTCTACTGAATCACAGAATCACAGAACTGTAGGGGTTGGAAGGGACCTCAAGCAATCAAGTCCAACCCCAAACACTGAACGTATTATCAACAGTTACCAGATTAGGATCATATCCTGTATGAATAACCATGTATGTATATCCATATGCATGTAAGGCAAAAAAGTGCATCAAACTCTTCCATCTGGGAGATAAAAGTGTAAGATCTTTTATAGCTGGCAAATTAACACATATATGTTTACAAAACTCATTTACTGGAATGACACAGTTTCCCTTCTCTTAGATTTGTCAGCCTTCTATAGATTTAAGATGTTTCCTTAAATAACAGTGTTGCTTGCACAATAATTATTAAGAATTCAGCACAAGCTCAATGAAAAAAATGTAAAAAGCTAAAGTGTTCAGTACCAAGCTGCACAGAACTTAGATTTCATAATTTCAATTATACTTTTTTAACATCTTCACATTTTTAACAATGTTTTTTTAAAAGATAAGCACAAGTATTTCTGCACTCCTTAAATACCTCATGCAATTAGACATGGTGCTTGTTCAAACAAACACTAATACAGAAAGATCATTACAGCTGTATTGCCAGGATTAAAAAAAAATTTAACAGTTTTAAATTGAAAAGATCATAAGAACTAGCTAGTAATAGTAGCTGGCCATAAAGAAAATTAGCAAAATCAATAGGCTCTCTCTTTCTTCAGAGTTCACGGGGTTTACAAAAAACGCAGACCACTGCCACACTATTATCTCTGTTGGCATTGGTGTCTTTCAGATACTTAGAAATTGTGCCTCGGTGTCCAAATCCCTGCTTTGCCAGATAAATCTCCGCCAGTACTTCTAGACAGACATTCAAATTTGGCTTCCCCTCCCAGATCGTTCAGGAAGGGTATTTTACATATGAACACAGCGGCGAACAGGGTAAGCTTCCAGAGCTCACGGCTAACTCCTGAGCCTCCAGAGCACTGCCAAGGGAACACCCTCGGGAACTACCCACCAGTGCATTTTACTCCTCTATCAGAGAAGCACTATGTTTTGTGCTGTAATGGTGTTGCCTTGGCAACCGTGAAATGATTTGCCATAGGCTTTGATTGGGAATTAAGAAAAAGAAAACAAAAGGAGAGAAAAGACAAAAGCTCCACCACTTCAGCACAAGGTTCAATTAACGTCGTGCTACTAGATGTGATTTACTCAGCACAGATCAGGACAAGTTACGGTCAATATCAAACCACCAGTCATTACCAGTAAGCCTCAGCTGGGGATCAGGGTCCACCTGACTAGCCGTTTCAAAGCAGTATTTCTCTTTGACCGTCCTCTGAGAGTTACACCTGTGAAGCCCTTCAGAATCTGTATGTCACTGCAATATTATAAAAGCAATGCTGGTTTTAAAGAGAAATACGATGTCTTGAGCTTGGAATTTCTCCACACTGATCCCTAAATTAATAGAATTATAAAACCATTTTGATTGGAGAAAACTTTTAAGATGAAGTCCAACCATAAACCTAGCACTAGCACCTACATGTCTTTTAAATACCTCCAGGGATGGTGAGTCAACCAATTTTCATTCCTCCCCCTTTCCACTCCCCTGGGAAGTTGCTATTGCTTTTTCTTTCAAATCTCTTTTAAAGACTTAATTCAGCTGTTGACATCAGGGGAAAAAAAAAATAAGGAAAAAAAGAAATAAGAAAAAAAATTCCTGACTCAGTTTTTTGTCCTGCTCTTCTCCTGCATCACTAAGAGACTGTATCATTGTAAGGCTATTTAGCTTGTTTACTTTTTTAAGACGAAGAATCCTGCCAAGTGCTCTAAAAAGGAGTATTATTCTTTTGTTTGTTTTTTCTGGTTGTGGGTTGTTTTTTATGTAAATTATCTTCAGACTATAATACAAAATGACTACGAGCAATGATGAGAAAAGCTGCTTAGATCATTGAGGTTAATGTGCTCATAATCACTGCAAATATGTAACTGATGATGTGCACCTTTCTGGACTGAACTTACAAACCACTTCCATCGCCTTCTGAACTATAATCATTTAGTAATGGTCAAAAGCTCCAAGTGCAGTGAGCTACAGGAATCAGAATGGGAAGGCAGAGGACACAGTAAGTTTCACCCAGATGCTTGTAACAGCTGGTGCAGCACAGGACATGGTTGGCTTTCTGGGCTGAGTCAAAGGATGTGTCCCCAAAAGGTCAAGGGAGGTGATTCTCCTCCTCTGCTCTCGTCAAACCCCACCCAGAATACTGAATCCAGCTCTGGGGTCCCTGGTATAAGACAGATATAGACCTGTTGGAACAAGGACATGACAGTACATAAGGAAAGCAAGAGACACCGTGGGGCAAGGTGTGAAATTCCCACTGCAGAAGCAGCTGTACTTTGATCACTACCCTGCATCCAGTTGTTGCCAACCTCCAAGGAACAAAACTATACCTCTGGGAAGCACTTACACTTCAGGTAGAAGAGAAGAGTTCACCCTAACGCTTGCAGGAATTGCCACAATCCCTGTAGCAAAAGATTCAATACGCTATAAATTTGATGGAGAGGGAGGCAAGGAAAAAGAGACAAAAAAAATGAAGCGAAGCACGAATAGACAACACTCTTCCTCACATCCCAAAGCAGAAAAAAAAAAAAAAAAAAAAAAAAAAAAAAAGAAGAGAGTTACAGGAAAGAAGTATTTTGCTCAAGAAGTAAAATCTATCCCTCCATAGGACAGCTTTTCATTAATTAAATCAATGACACTTGTCCTCAACTGAGTCTGTTGTCATGCTGTGACTCAAGAGAACATTAACTTAGACTCAGCACCACATGAATTTGGGGTGGCCTACTTTTCAGATCGCAGCTGTCTCATGTCTGATTTGCTCAAAGCACAAGATAAAGTGTATGGCTGAGATGGAGACCAGAACATAGGACCAGAAATAAAACCTGTACTCTCACATCACTCAAGTGCAAGGACACCTCAACTCTTTTTGTCCTCCTGCTGCTGCAGCTAAGTATATTGTTGGGTGACAATACTCTTTTTCTTTTCTAGGATCAGCTTCCACAACCATTTTTTAAATGGATAAAGGAAGCAAGCAAATCCCATCACACACCAATGAAACCACAGCAAGTCAACATATAAGGTTATGTACTAGAATACGTATTGAGAGAAGTCCTGAGGAGAAGGACTGGGGATTGTCGATCGATGTAAAGGTCAACATGAGCCATCAATGTGGCCCAGAAGGCCATTTGTGTCCTGGGTCATATCAAAAGCAGTGTGACCAGCAGGTTGAGGGAGGTGATTCTCCCCCTGCACTTTGGTGAGACTCCTCCTGCAGTACTGCATCCAGCTCTGGGGCTCCAAGACACGGAGCTCTTGGAGCGAGTGTAGAGGGACATGAAGACCAACAAGGGGCTGGAACACCTCTTCTATGAAGATAGGCTGAGAGAGTTGAGCTTGTTCAGCCTGGAGAAGAGAAGGCTCCAAGGAGACCTTAGTGTAGCCTTCCAGTACCTGAATGGGCCAACAGGAAAGATGGAGAGGGACTGGTGTAGTGACAGGATTAGGGGTAATGGCCTTAAGCTAAAAGAGGCTAGATTTATATGAGATATATGAAAGACATTTTTTGCAATAAGGGTGGTGAGGCCCTGGCACAGGCTGCCCAGAGAAGCTGTGGCTGCCCCCTCCCTGGCAGGGTTCAAGGCCAGGTTGGATGGGGCCTTTGGGCAACCTGGTCTGGCGAAGGGTGTCCCTGTGCATGGCAGGGGGTTGTAACCTTTGAGGTCCCTTCCAACTTGAACCGGTCTATGATACCTTCTTAAGCTACAAGATTCATCAGAATAAAGTTGCACAAACTAACAAAAAATGTAATAGAGATGAGTTGAGCAATAAATCCTCAATTACCAAATCTATATATATATAGGTCTCAGACATTCAGACAATACTAAACCCATTTTCTATTTCAGATTCGTAATCTTAAATGATTCACCAGAACTTTCTGCAACCTACACAAGACACTGTGATTTTAAAGTCCATACATATTCTTAAAAAATGGTTCTCGCACAGCACTGAACATGGCTGATGCAAACAAGCAATTTCATACTGCATTCAAAAATAGAGATCTGGATTTTGTAGACTCAGGAATGTAGCTGTGGACTCCAGTTCCCCGGATTCCCTTCTCACTTTCACCACAGATTTAATCCAGATTTCTCTTTTTCCCAAGAAAAGAAACTGGATGTTTTAAAACGTCATTCCACATGAGCGGCTGGATAAAACATGCTCCCGAATCACAGTTTAAAAGCCAGTCCCATTAGCTCCTACAAGTTTAAAACTCCCAAACTTGTATGCTACATAAGCACAACTTTTAACTTGTTATAAAAAACTGTACATTACACAGGTGACTGACAGCATCACAGTCCTAGTCTGCTTAGCACTTTAAGACTAGCACTAACTTAAAGGGGTTATGTGTATTTCTGGGGTAATTAGCATAAAGCAAATATGTACATTTGCAGTGAGATGAGGAAAAACTAATTCATGACAAAAACCAGCCAAACCCAAAAGAATTGGTGAATTCTGAGAGGAAGACGAGGGCACAAGTAAGCAGTTTGTAAACAAGCATTCACAATTTCAGTGAACGAACTGATTTTATTTCCAAAGTCCTGCTTGCTTCCACTATCGGGCAGTGAGGACCTAGAATAGCAATTGAAACTGCAAACATACGATCCTTAGTGACATTTCCTGCAATCATGCTTTGTTGCTTTATGAACAGACATACGTTGGGAATACAAAATCTACAAAAGGCTGGAAAATGACAATATTTCAAAGCTGGAGTCTAAAGAGAACAAACCATCTCTTGTGATGTGGGTTCCTTCTTGGTTTTGTTGGGTGTTTTAAAAGAAGGAATGTTACGTGTTTTGAATAAATAATGCTAAAGCATAATGATTTAAAACTGAAACACTTGGAATAGGAAGGAAGCACACACCACTGCCAATTCAAGATCATTATGTTGGAATTAACTAAATTTTCTAAGGAACAAAGGTTGGTCAAGATGCTAGTATGATTAAAGTATGTGTCATAATGCAGAATCCCAAGAATATTTTCTGCCAGCAAAGCCTTCAGGAAAGACTGAGCAAGAGAGATTGAGAGTCAAGGTGTTGGTTTTGAATTATGAATCAGATGTTGCTAGCACAACATCTTAAAATAGCTTAAAATAGTATTACCTATTGTTTTTATTTCTGTTTCAGAAATTACAGTAAAGATGGTATTAGAATTGGGCTGAACAGTGTACAGCATCTATTATACAAAACCCTGTTCCGCAGGATTTTTTGAACTCTATTTGCAGAGGTACCACAATCACTGGTTAGAATTATCACAATACTCAAAACTGTAAAGAAAAT
This sequence comes from Porphyrio hochstetteri, assembly GCA_020800305.1. Classification (NCBI taxonomy): domain Eukaryota; kingdom Metazoa; phylum Chordata; class Aves; order Gruiformes; family Rallidae; genus Porphyrio; species Porphyrio hochstetteri. Next base: position 112,730,083 of record CM036907.1, read on the forward strand.
GCAGTTAAAAAATTGAATTTTTATGTTAAACAGCCACCCATCACAAAATTCAATCGCGCAGTCAGTCAGGTTATCTGCAGTATTTATAAAGCATCAAACATTAATATCTGCATGTTAGTCTAGAAATTACCTTAGATTTTTTTACTGAAGATCTTTTAAGGTACATTCCTAACAGATGAAACCTGGTTACAAAAGTATTACATGATCTTTTAATAGCAAAGAGGAATAGAAACAATGACAACTAAGTGACTTTAAGCCAAAACAAAACTATCAGGTATTACTTAAATGAATACAGTTTACAATATAGAAGCCAGTACTGCTGAAGGAAATAAAAAATAATGCAAAAGTATGCTGTTAAGTAATAAAACGTAAAAATAATTTGAAAAGTTGTTTCTCAGTTATGTTAAATGACTTGTGCCTGAAGAGTTGAACAAATTGCTCTAGTGCTGTGTTTTGAATGCTTTTTTGCTTTGTTTTCTATCAGCTATTCCAGTAAGAGTGAGGAATAACTTGTCCCAAGAGGAAATGGTTTTGTAGTTTTCTTCTACCTTGTGTTCTCCTACAGACTCTTATTATAAGAGTAAGATATTGACAAGTCAGGTTTAGGTAGAACAATCTCATGTCATCATTACATCTGACAGCTGTTTTAGTGGAACCGGCACATGTTATATAAAAGGTTAAAATGTCAATTGAAAGAACACCTCTGAAAACAGAAAATTAGTGTACAGGTTTGAGTGAAGTCCCTACTAATATCATGGCACAATTCATTTCTCATTTGCAGTCAGCATTACTCTCAGTAAATAATGTCACACTTTAGGTAATTATCTTAGCCTTCTGTCTATCTCCATCTTCTCTATAAAAATCATCACGGGGTTTTTTTGATTAAATTATTTTTATTGTATATTCCTTTAGAATATATCTTTAATTTTGATCAAAATGGCAGCAGCATAGTCATATACAGACTTTGGGACAATCATATGCTCCTCCTGTAAGACTACATTACGATATGATACGGTTTCAGTACAACACAGTATTTTTTATTGCATAGTTATTAGACTGGATACAAGCATGTATTTCTACATCTTACTAATTTAAAGCTTGAAAAAAAAGTATTCTATAAGTATTTTTTCCACTAAAAAAACCCCCACAATTTCCTCTTCCCTGACAGTTATTAAAATGCTAGAAGTCAAATATTTTTCATCCTACTCCAGGAGCACTGCTAGCAGTTCTGATTAGAAGCATGAATTTCTCATTGATTGTTTTTTCTTATTGTGATGAATATTTTCATGAATGGCTTTTTCAGGATAAATTTGGAGAGGTATATTTTGCATTTGTTCTCAGCTCTCCAAGATGCAAACAAAAATAAAAATCAAAACATCTAACCCGTGTGTGGTTTTTGATCAGAAGTTTGATCTTCCAAAATTCCTTGACAGGTCTCCCCACCAAGGTCCAGTCAAGAAACTTAAAAGTTGCCAATGGATTGGAAGAAAGATGTTTTTATGTCCTTAAACCCAGTGAAAGGAGAGGTGAAAGTTTAGTGATCATTTTTCAGAAAGGGGAGGAGCCAGCAACAGGTCCTCTAGGGGCAGGTCTTGAGACAACTTTTAGTCAGAATCTCTTCACAATGAGCCACAGAAGGGATGAGCAATAAATATTCAAGTTTTCTAATGATACTAAGATCTTTGAATTTATCAAATGTCATACTACCTATCAAGCCTATAGTGTTTGGCCTAATTTAGTTTAAAAAAGAAAAAAAGAATGAAAGAAAAAGAAACAAAAGATAACTTTCTCAATATCAGTTATCAGTCACGGTGCCTTTCCCCACTGCCCTCCCCTCTTGCTGGATCTCCTCTCCATCACAGTCTCTACACACATGTAGGATGATCAATGGGACAGAGACTGGAGCAGTGTTGACTCAAGAAGTTATAGTCTCACTTTTCCAAATTTTGGTTTTGTAACTGTCAGATACACATTGGACTTAAAACCAGAATGATACACTAAATGAGACACTTCCTCCTGCTCCCCCTGCCCCAGTATAAATGAGTAATAATACCTGAACATGTACAGGCAAGCAGCCTCGTGTTCAAAAATACAAGAAGTGCAAGGCATAAACAGCAGCATGAAAAGGAAGCAGATCAACCTAAAGACCACCAAAGAAACTTGAACTTGATGCAAAACAGAAAATTCAAACAGTGAAGCAAAAGGAGTGAAATTACACTACCAAAGGCAATTTGTTAGTTTTCAGTATCACTGACCAAACAGAAAGAAGGGCTAAGGATGAGCCAATAGCTTGAATCAGGACTCAAAAGAGCAATATAAGTAAAGAAGGTCATGTGTTAAGTCTATCACAAGTTAACAATAAAAAGCACTAGCATTTTGCCACCTGTACCAGACCAAGTGCTATCCTTTGAGTTTATGGCTAACAAGTTGAATGCAGAGACAGAATGAAGTGAGACTGACAGTTTGCCAGTACTGCAGTCAATGTTAGTAGACTCCAGTGAAACTTCACGTACACAAATCCAATTTGAGATTAAAAATGTATGTATTATTTCTCAGGAGTTAAATCCATAATTTAAGAATTTGACAGGATATTATTATTAAACACAAATGAACAGGCAACCATTTAATGAGCACCTGAATTCCACTGAGAGATTACCTCATTTGTATATAGGTGTACCTGCATCACAGTGCTATGCAATAGGGTTAAAGCCGCTAGCCCTCATGCAACATGGGTTATACATCTGGCAGCCTGTAAGATCTGACTCTTTCCTCCTGCGTGCAGCCTCCTTGTACAGTATTTATTTCCAGTTCAAATGAAATCTTTATTTTCAACACTCTACATTCAGAATACTACCTAATGCTGTACCAGAAGGACCACGGCTGGGAGTTTTGCTTCTCTGGCTTAATATAATTGTATTTATAGTTAAGGTCAACCTTATACAAACAAGCTACAGAACTGCCTTGAGGAGCCAGGTCAAGTCTCCAGAATGAACTCCTGAAAGACCAATAGAAACTTCTATGTATTCAAGCCCAAGTTCAAAGCCCTCTTCTTTTGACCTTGCTTTCATTAATGCAAAGAAAAGATAAACACAGATCAGTATGTAATAATTTGAAAATTGTTCCACATGCTGCTTCTCCCCTATGGGAAAGGATATGAGAGAGCATAAGACACATGACATCTTCGTCACAGCCACTTAATGCATTAAAAGCTTATAGATGCCATTTCAGCCAGGGCACGTACAGAGAGCCTAAATACAGTCCTGTGAAGGAAGATGTGAGTAGACAGAAACAATGGTCTAAAAATGACAGGAATAAAGAGAAACAGCACAGGAACTAAAATACACAAGAGTTGTGATGCAGAGAGAGAAAACAAAAACAAAACCAGAAAAAAATATACTTTGTAGACAGTGAATTTAGGTGAGACCTAATTCTGCCTCTAACACCGAGACTGACAGAGGCTTCCTTAAACAACTAGCAACAGGAAGCAGGTTAAGTGTATAGACCTCAGATTCACTGCATAACTGCATCCCTTCCCAAAAGCCAGTTATATGAGGCTGCTTAGCTCTGGGGAGCTGACCTCCCAAATTCTCCATCAACTCTAGGCTGCATCAAAAGCATCGCTAAGAAGAATCTCCAAGGTCATTGTTGCTGATGCAGTGCACGAAAGGACTGAATCACATTCATTTTCTTAAATAAAGGTAATGGAATAAAATATATACCTAAGAATTTTCTGCTAACAGCAACTTTCCTCATCTGCTAATTAATCGCAAAATTCCCATTCCCCTCTACAACTTTGCAGTATTCATTAGAGCTGTTGCTTGATGCTCCAAGAGAAAGCTCATCCCTCAGCTAAGGTCAGTAAAATACTCCTCTCCAAAACCACAGAAATATTTCAGCATTAGGGTATTAGCATGAGGACAGGAATATAACATATTAATTAACCTTAGGGTAATTAAAATTTTTCACTCCTTTCTAGAGAAAGCAATCCCCCAGATATATTTAATCTGGTCACTTATCAGATCACCAGGACAGGACAAATGGGGAGATAAGCTCTCACAGCAAAAATTATCCAGCAAATTTCTTGCTCAGCTGTACTGCTTTTCCTGTCATCCATCAAGACTGAGAAGTAGCAAGTGGTGAATCAGAGTGGCAGTTCGAGCAAGGTTCAACAGCAGCCAAAACACACATGTGTTACCAACAATTCCAGCCAAAAATGCAAAGCATGGCACCACTGGGGCTGCTATGAACAAAGTTAACCCAATGCCTGCCAGACCCAACACAGACCTACACCAAAACCAAACATGGCTTCTCAAAGGGTAATAGAGTTTCCTCACACTGACACTTTCCAAAGCCAGTCCATTTCTGGAAATTTTGTTCTCCTCTGCTGTCTGACATAAATTATCAGTGGTTTTATTTGGTTGCAGAGCTCCTTTAACATCTTCCTCAGGATAAGAAAGTAATGTAGCTCAGATGCCCTAAATCATTGCTTTTGTGTTATTATGCTAACTAAAATTCAAAATTGTCTTGGGTATAAAACTAAAGCAGTACTTCACACCCAAATCTCTTTGTTTTTCCCTTAAAGCAAAGTAATAGCTTCATCAGACACAGACATTACTGAGCTGACTTCCTTTCAGACATCAACAGTACAAAAAAGTTAATGAACTATTCTGTCAATTTATGACTCTGGCTTGATGTGCAGGTATTAGCTATTGCTATTTTCACATAACAGTAAAAAAACAACAAAACCCAAACAGCTATTAAAACAACAACAATAAAATGAAAAATCCAGCCTTTCTGCAACAGACCAAATAATTCCTTCAGAACGTCTTTCCTGACTAACCAGCAAGTCTCAAAGAGGAATTCTTCCCACCTACTCTCCATTATCCTTGTAGCACATCTGTCACTTTCATTCTCCCATTATGCCAGAGGTACTCATGTACTATTCTGAAAGATTTATACAAGGTAAATGTAGGAGGTGTAGACTTCTCCATGTTCCTATGGAGCTCCTGATAAATTCAGCTGGAATTTTTCAGACAGGACACCTGTCTGAAATGGGCTCCAGCAATCGCACCTACTGCGACTCAGATGCTGTTAAACAGAAACTCTATGATCTTGAGGATCTACCTTCTAAAAGCATGTGGCTGAAGAATCAGTTTTAGATCATTACTGAGTAAATAAAGGTTTAGAACGGGGGGAAGTTTTGGTTATATACCTTGACACACACAAATGCACTCAGTTATCATCTAAGAATAATGCATACCTTTGAATTATACAGTTAAAGGCCCTACCTAGGGATGCATTTCTGTTTCAGGAAAAAGTCAAAAGATAAAGATGATGCAAGACACCAGTAGCAAGAGCTAGAAAACAATTTAATATGGAATGACATCTACAACCGGATTTATCATCTTCATAAAAGCTTGTACCATAAAAGTTTAGAAGCAATTTTCTCCCTGCCCCCCCCAAGAGCTCCTAAGAAACACAAAACCCATGGCTACATCTATTCTCACAGACAGCAACCGGTATGGCACCGAGAAAAGCAACATGCAAGCAAAGACATTATTACCAGCATCTAAGATGTACATTTAAACAAATGGCTGTTCTGCAGTAGAAACTGAGCATTTAGGTTAAGAGAGGAATATTGTGTCCAGTTCTGGGCCCTTCAGTTCAAGAAGGACAGGGAACTACTTGAAAGAGCCCAGTGCAGGGCCACGAAGATGATTAAGGGAGTGGAACCTCTTCCTTATGAGAAGAGGCTGAGTGAGCTGGGTCTCATTAGTCTGGAGAAGAGGAGACTGAGGGGTGGCCTTATTAATGTCTATAAATATGTAAAAGGTGAGAGTCAGGAAGACGGAGCCAGGCTCTTCTCAGTGATGGCCAGTGATAGGACAAGGGACAGTGGGTGCAAGCTGGAGCAGAGAAAGTTCCATGTGAATATAAGGAGGAACTTTTTCACTGTGAGGGTGACAGAGCACTGGGACAGGCTGCCCAGAGAGGTTGTGGAGTCTCCTTCTCTGGAAACATTCAACACCCACCCAGACGTGTTCCTGTGTAACCGAATCTAGGTGATGCTGCTCTGGCAGGGGGTTTTGACTAGATGATCTTTCAAGGTCCCTTCCAATCCCTAACATTCTGGGATTCTGGAATTTAAATCTGTGTGGTTTTGGTAGGTTTTCTGTTAGGTGTTGTGGGGGTTTTCTGGGGGTAGAGGGGCAAGTGCTGATTTTGTTCAAAAGCACCTTCCCCACCCCCCCCTATCCCTCACTGGGTACCCTTGGAATTAGTAATAATAAATGTAGTATCTGGTGCTGTTTTCTTACTGGGCATTCAGGCCTCCCCGCCTCCACCCCCCCACTCACCTTGGTGTACTGTTCATTCAGAATCTTCTCAATTATTTTGAAAAGCTACTATTTAAGAGTAGTACTTAAACATAGTGCATATTCTTTTTAGCAAACAACTTAGAATCTACTGCTTCTCACAGTCACATACAGTATTTTAACAAGATGGAATAAAAGATTATGCCAAAGATCACATCAGAAAGACATAAACTACATGGCACTATTGCTAATAATTTGCTTATTAAATGGCAACTAAGGTAGAAATAGTTCACGCTTTAACCTCTCTGTCCTCATGACTTTCTCTTTCAAAAGGCTTCATAGCTCTTTCTATAAAATAAAGTCTTTAAAAAAAGCTAAACTAAAAAAAAACCCAAACCAAAACAGGTGGACCTAGGCTCAAAGAAAGCTATTTAAGAAACATGAATTCCTTGCAATCAACATATTTTGCAAGTCCCACAAATTCCAGTTGTGAGATTTCTTAGACGACAGTAGAATGCAAATCTCAGCAGAAGATGAAAGGCCGCCTAATTGCGGAACTGGGTGAATCTCAAAACAGGCTTTCCTCTGTAAATCAGGAGTTATTCTGAACATGGAAAAAACATGCCACTGGTGAAGAGTGATCTCATTTCAGAAATATGTTCTTTCAGCTGTAATGCCGAGCTAGGCTGAAAATCAAACAGTCCAGGCAACTTCTGTACAAGAGAAAAGAACGGCCTTGGAGTGGCAAAGAAGAGATTTCACTTAGGTGTCTTAGTAAGAATGGCAATTGGTGCCTTATTAAAGTTTTGTGTGTTACCTCTTTGATTTAGTTTGGAGTTTACCATCACTTTAACCACAGGCAATGAATAAGCAACAAAAGCTGTGCCATTTCATAGATAAAGTTGTCAAAGGAAAGCGACTAATTTATCAATGAATGAGGATGAAATTTCTAATCACCATATATAAAGTGTAATACAAATACACACATTTCAAGAAAGGCTATGGAAATTTTGTCAATAGCATCATTTTTACTGAAATGGACATTTGACTCTTCCTAGGAAGTACAATATTGTCTCAATATTGCAAAATGACAGCACAGGCTATGCTCATTATTTCTCAGTGTTTATAAGCTACTTTGAAGACTGACAGTGCTATTGCATATAAAAGACACTTAATATTGTGCTTCAAAAACTCTTCCACAAATTGTGAAGTACTTGTCTATTTACAGCATTGTAGAAGAATAATTATGTGTAACTTAACAGGCTGCTCATAGTCTAAGTCAGATCAGCTCCATAACAGGCTTAACTCATGTACTGGCTTTTCAGAATAGCTTTAATGCCTCACATTAATGAATATGGCTTTAAAAAGAAAGAGTACTAACCCTGTAGAGAGGGTGGCATTTGTCCTTGAAACATGGTGCCAAACGAGCATAGATCTGTAGGCTATAGTAATAACTTGCCAGCTGGAGAGATAATGCAGAATGTAATTGCTTTTCAAAGCATTTGTTGGCATCTACCACCTAGGAGAAAAAGAGCATTAATTTCGATGAAAGAATTAGCAAGCATACAACATTAAGTGCACAAACTTTCTAAAAAGCTACTTGCTGTGATTTAGAAATAGCTCTGACCATGTTTTTCTGGCACAGAAATAAATCAGTAACCTGCATACACAAAGAAAATTCTACATTATGATGTTCCCCCCCCTTGCACAAACACCTAACCAAAATTACTTTCCAACTACAGTTTTGCTGCTCCTGTACCACAAATTTATTATCCATATTTCTGAGCTACATTAGAACTGTTGCTCAGGTGGCCCCACTCCTATTTTAAGTAAGAAAATGTGTCTTTTTGCCAGTGCCCTGCTCATACGCCAGACCAATGGCATTTGCTCAGGTTTCTTTAAACGCACCAACCCAACCTTTAAAAATGTGTCTTTAAATGAATTCAAAGACTTTGACTTTCAAACCTTTTGGAAATTCCATTTTCTTATGGAATTTTAAAATTTTATGAATAGCCTTCCCTGGCAAAAACACACAAACAGAAGTCACTCTTAATGTACCTGCGGCAGCGCGAGTAGGTAGGCAAGTGACAAGGTCGTATCCTTCGGTAAAGCATCACTTGCCAGCTGTAGCAGAACTGTAACACACAGGGAGCAGAAATGAAGCTTTGATTACTGGCCCCTCTTGCTTCAACAGTTAGCAAATGAAATGTTTTCAGTGTAACCATATTTTATTAGACATTAGCTTGAAGCACTCTATACGTACTTAATTAAACACTTATCAGTGCAATCCAGAAACAGATAATATGTAATTAAACTGCAGCACAGCTTTACCTTGACTTCCAGGCAAAGTGTTTGATGCATTAACCAAACAAGGAGACTATGCAGTAATGGATGCTAAACAAAGCCACTAAAATATCACCTGTACCGATTTACAAGTAAATCTCTTGCTTGTAAAATCAAGGCAGTAATGTAACGTTGTAAGCATGTGAAGATACTAACCAGAGAAGTGCTACACATGGTCTTCTCTTCAAGCCTGAGATCTACTTCACTTATCAATGAATACAACAAGCCATATTAAAAATGTGAGTCTTCATTTAAAATAAAATAATAATTTGCAAGCGTCAGATTAATTTTAAATAAAATCAGTGAAATACCAAACCCAGGTTGTGACACATAGTGCAAATAGAAATATCACAACACCACAGTCAAGATTAATGCATCAAAGATTTTCAATATTCTGATTATAAAAATACATACTTCTGGTAGAACTCACACAAAAATTACATGCCTTTCCCACATTGTATGTACCAAACTTCTAAAAAAAAAAAAACAAAAAAACACACACAAAACAAAACCCAGAATATTTTACATAGGAGAACCAATACGCAGACACAACCAAGATTTGTTAATTATGTTAATTAGTAACAGGATCTCTCCTTCATGCAGTTATCTCCTTCTGTACTAAAGGCAAGAATCACTGCGGTTGCTAAAGAAGTTCCAACAAATACAGAATAAAGATTCTTGTGATACTGTTAATATTGAGTTTTGGGGGTACAGAATATAAATTATCAGTTCCAGGGGCACTTTAAAAAACTTATGACATTATTATTTCCTTTTTTCAAAGATATTAATAGTACTCTAATCAGTAGAAGCCATCTTTCAGCTCTTTATTTATTTTAAGGAAGTTTCAAAAACCTGTATTCCCACATTACACATTACTCTTGAGGACATGCTGACAAGAAACCTGATTACTTTACACACACAGCCCCTCAGTGAATTCTTTGTTCCAAAGAATGATTTATAAAAGGCTTGAACGGCCAATTACAATTTTCAGATTATCATTAATTTGCCATCAGCCTGAAGTGGATTTACATGCTGGCCCTACGCCAAACACAAGCCCCAAATTTCTATGTGACAAGTCATCACAGAGGCTGTCTACACGGCAATACGTCACGGTTACTGCAAATACAAGCCTGTCCAACAGCACCTATGCTCTATACTTCAGATAGCTTTTACCAATTGTTTCTTGCTGCTGACAGTTTCCTGCTGCTACATTCAAAATAACCTGTATACACTGTCTAAGCAAAGATAATAGCACTCTAGAAATATTTAGTATTAAAATCTTGATTAATTAGTTTGAAAAATCAATATTTTCTACTCCGAGCACGAGAAAAACTAGTTTAAATGGTCCTAAAACCAACTTTAGCTGAACAGAAAAAACTGTGAGGGAAAGAAGTTGGGCTTTGCTCTCACCTCTCCTTCTCTGGAAAATTAACGACTGGAAAGCCTCAGGAATACATAATACATTATGCGTTCCCTGCCAACTTAACATCCCCAGCATGTCAACTGCCTCACTAGCAAAAATTTATCTTGACCCTTCAGTTAGCAATCATGACAAGCATGAGCCTAGAAAACAATATGATTTTATTCATATTCTTGCATGAAGCTCTACACAAAGGCATCCCAGTTTCCAGAATGTACTGAAGATTTTTTTTGCCGCCATTGCCATCCCATCTGAGAAAAAAGAAACATATTCAATAAATATAGTTTTTCTCTGTGCTTACATGCAAAGGTGTGCTGATGTATCCATAAACAGACACCTTCCTTATACACACAGCAACACACATGTATATACAAAGATGGATTTCATACAGTTTTCTGTCTCCCAGTGAAGCCCAGTGGGAATTCCCAGATGTTTTAGAGGGCTGACTTCCAATCACAGGCTTATGGACAGTAGCAGGATGCCATTCTGTCCTCTCATACACCTTTACAAAGTTTACAGGAATTTTGTATCATTTCAGACCACTGCCAAATTTGAAATTTGCCAAAGGGATTATATGTTACAGGGTTGGCAAACCAGGGAGCAGAGCCAGTGGCAAGCAAAGAGCCAATGCTGCTCTCCCACAAGCAATATTTCCTTTTCATCTATTTCCTTAGGAAAACACAAAAACCAAATTTGATTTTATGAATAATTTTTATTTCCTGTGCAGGTCTTTATGCTACAAGCCCGTGTGGAAGGCAAAGTAGGGAAGAAAATGCTTTATTTGTGAACACTGAAATTTATCAATACCTAGGGAGTTTCAACTCTTTTTTCCAAAAAAAAAAAAAGTGCTTCAAGTTTCAATAGTTCCTTTAGCATGTGCTAAAAATCCCACTAAACTTAAAAGTATATATTGCACTTAAATAGCTATATCTGCAAGCAAGTATAAAATCATAGAAAATATAAAGCTATTTTTTGTTCTAAAACACCTCAGAATTAGTAAGTATCAATGAGTTTCTTGGGTTTACTTCAAGTTTAGCACCTAACCTAATTAACAGCAAAATGCAATCATCAGTTGTAGTAATATCCCATTCAGATGCCACCTTCAACCTCCCCACCAAATCCCTAAGGGCTATGGAAAATCACAACTACAATTAAACAGAAATGTACAACAGTGCCTTGGTGATGTGAAGTCTGGATGGCAGAACTAAGGAAAGAGTGTGTTACTGGACTGCAAGTGATGGGTGCTACCACTTCACTCAAATATGCTCAGTCTATCACCTCCTTCCAGATAGAAAGGAGAAGAAAAATCCAAACCCAAGGCTTGTGACCCTACTGAATCCACAAAAGAAGCAGCAAATATGACCTTGACTTTCACCATGCGTGCTGCCTCTGTGGAAAGTGTTTAGTCATTCCCTCTCACCTGGGGCATGACACTGCTGTAGTAATAGAAACAAAGTTTGATGTATAATTTGACTTCTACTAAGACAATGTGGTAAAACAACTAAGGTTTCATTGCTAAACTGCATCTTCTTCCAGGCTCATCAATTCTTCTGATGGAGTTGAAACCTGCTGCTGTAGCTGTCCTAGAAGACAACTAAGGAAACCAATGGGATTCAAGCTTGTTAACAAACTCAAATGGAATCTCCCGTGTTTGCTAGTTACTAATACAGTAGCTAGTAACTCATATTACCCTTCAAGTTTCATATGGCCACATTCTCCCAGAACCTTAGAGTATGCCTTAAAATATGAGAAAAAGACAGAATACTAAGTGGGGTTCATACCTATGTGATTTTTTTTAATTTTAAATTTTGGCAGTGTACTATTAATATGCATATTTTCAAGCTCTGCAATACTAAAAGTGTTAATTCATCATAAGGATTTTCATGGGAATCGATAAAGCAAAGCATTAAGGGGAAAGAAGTGGGATCAAATACTGTTAATCCAGGGCTAAAAGCATTACAATTAGCAAATTACCAATCCGTTCATTTATAGAGAGCTACACTGCACTTCTGTGTAAGGATGTTGTTTAATGACTACCAAAAGTATCATACAGCAGGACTCCTGAGCACCGAACAAATACAGGTCAGTTTTCCAGAGGACAACATGGAACCCTCAGTTCCACAGCACAGTTGGAGGGACTTGTAAGTGAAATTCAGATTGACTATAGAATAAGAGTGGTGAAAGAAAACAGAAGTACTAAAATAGTAACACCAACAGTCTCCACACTTAAGCAGAGTAAGACAGAGGCTCAAAACCAAAAGCTGGAATCAAAAATTTCTTTTTGTCTTCAAGCAGAAGTCCCACAAACTGAAATTTCCATCTTAAAGGCCACCACTGAATTGTAAACAAACAGTTCCAATTGCTCTAGCTGGAGCACAAAGTATATCCAAAGATCTGCCAACTAGTATCATTTGCCCTAAGAGAGCAATGAATACTATCTAATCCTTGCTTCCCACTCCTTTAAGACACAGGTATCAGAGCTAGAAGCTTATGGGCTTTCAATATGCAAAAACATGCATAAGTACTGATTTAAAACTAATTTTGCATTGAGAGTGCATGAAAGGAACAAAATGTGAATACAAGCTCATTTATATAAGCTGTTGCTGACCTTTTCTAATTCACAATGTTATTATATTACAACTGTACAGGTTATCTGTAGAAATATCACATATCTCAAACTACTGAACTGTATACTTCTAAGACAAACATGATGGTTTTCACTTAAGAGTTGAAATAAAACTGCATGGCTTATGAAGAAAGTCTCACTTAAAACTTTTCTCATATTGCAAGTGATTTAATAGACTCATTTTTCATGGCAGAACTTACCACAGAGTACAATATAACACAGATATCTTCCTTCGAAAGACACTAACAGTATGTAAATATTTAAACAGTTCATTTCTTAAACCAGCAGGAGACAGGCAAAAGGAAAGACAAACAATCATAGGTGTTTTTGTATGGTTTGTTGTTGTTTCGTTTTTGCTTTTTACAAAGTGAAACTTTTAGCTAACGAATTAAGTACGAACTACAAAATGTGGAAATTTCACAAGAATCTAAGAAGTTCTAAGGATTCCAGAAGCTGCAGTTAAGCGTTAATTAGCAAGTAAAACACTGTAATGACCCTGCGGTACTGACCGCTGTACACACAATGGTGCAGAATCTGAACGAGCAAATACACAGGCATACAAAGAAATAACATTAACACAGGGTCACAGGTTTCCATCTAAGTATCTGTATATGGTGGCATTCAGGAAACCTTCAACAATTCCCCCCCAAAAATCTTCACATTTTTCTCAGCCCCAACTATCAATGTCTGCTTACTTAAAGCCAACTTTCAGATTTCTACTCCTTATTGAGCAACTCCTTTTTAAAATACCACTTCTTTTGAAAACCATGCAGCTACTTCTATCAAGACTACTTACCACCGTAAGATGTTGAACCAGAACTCATACAAAACACCCAGACAGTACTTCAAACCATCACGTGCAATTCTCCATATTTAAACCCAACCCTAGATTCTCCTACATTTACTACATATAATAAATACAGGAGTAAATATACATGTGCGCATACCTTCTGTAGTTGGGAGTAAGTCCTTCCCTTCGCTCTTTGTTTCTGTCAGTTTCTCTGTTCTCAGCAATACTTCTGCAAAGCTTTCCAAAGAATTGTTCTCGTATGTGCCATAGCTGATTTCAGACTAGAAGGAAAATAAGATAACTGACACATGCACACTACACCCTGCCGTTATATTTAGCTCACTTGCATCAGATGCAATTAGCTACCTTGATTCCTGAATTTGCTTTCCTTTCTGTCTAATTCTGGATTTTTTCTTACTATTGCACTAAATTTCAAGTCCCATACATAACCCCAAATGCATACTATTAGTTAATTGTAAGATCTCAAGAATTCTGAAACTTACTTCTGCAATGTATGGATCTGCAATTAAAGACTCATAGAATGGGTGACAGCCTTGTTTTTCCACAGTGGCATTTTCTCCAGGTCCACTTTTCAATACATGTCCAAATTCTTGGCCCTATAAAAAGCAAGTATAGTCGAGTCTAGTTGTAAAAAAGCTCGTTAAGAAGCCTGTAACTGCTGTTCAGAAAGGAAACAACTGTAGATGAAAATAGCATTGAATTCAGTGGAGAGCAAGATAGGAGCCATCTTACATAAACCAATGCTGAATGAGGTCCAGTGTTCTTAAAGAAAGAAAGAGAATCATGCTCAAAAGCAGAATCATAAAAACTAGTATCATAAACATTACAGAAAATCCACTGCAATAGAAAAGCTAGAGAAGAGAAACTGGAAAGAACAGCTTTGAATATAAAATGACAGTATTTAAAGAGTGGGCTTCACTGTGCTTTCCTCCCCAAAGTTCAGAAGTTCAGCCAAATTTGAACTATGCCTTCTCACACTATGCTAAAAAAGCAGAAAACAGATTAGAAAGCAAGAAAAGGAAACAGCTTTAGACCCCCCCTCTTTCACTGACATTTGCTTGCAAACAACCTCGTGGCATTCATTTATTGATTTGAGGTCTTCAGTTGTCAGACACCTATAAAGCAGCCTAGCTTTTATACTAATGTATCAGTGAATGTGTACACATCTGCAGACACATCAGCAATCCCTTACATGTAATGGTCGAAGATAAGTTAATGATCTCTTCCACCACTGTCCATCACTGACAGCATGCAGCATGGCTTTTGTAGTCATAGTTGTGTTAGACAACACCTTCATTGTTTGTGATGTCGTCCAGTACAATAAGTCAGCAGACTGGCTAGAAGAGACGCTGGTTTCATCCTGTGAGCATATCCAACACACAACGGCAAGTGTTAGGCTCATGCTTAGGCTAATGACCTAAAGCCAAACGCATTAGGTATCAGGCACACTATGTTAATAACATATTTTAATGATCATTAATTTAAACAACAGCTGTCATAAAACCAAAAGAGAAGTTAAAAGTGATTTAGAAGTTTCAAGTTGGAGTAGCATTATCAGTAGAACACTTTGCCCCTTATTCAACTCTAATCTCGTTTCCACAGACACCAGCTGTTTTTAATTCCAGAGTTTATAATAGCAATGTTTTACATAATTGTTGAATGCTGCCGTGAAAATAATGATCTCTACAAATGAGGAGATTGAGCATTCTAAAACTAATCTTCAATAATTTAAGTAAGCTGATAGTAGAGACAATCATGTATTTGTACAGAGGTAGCATTAATTAAGTTGAATTCTCAGTAGGGATATAGTGAAGATTCTTCTCCATGCCAAGTGAAAAAGTATCATCAAAATTTGAAATTTTGCACTCGGCACTTACAAGGTACCAAATACAGCAAACCTAAAAGACTACAGAAAAGCATTGAGACCCCAGCCTACTGTCCATCCCAAACTGATTCTGCAATACATGCACATATACGTTATACCACAAAATATCATCACTCAGTCTCAGTAAACTAACATGTAAGTCAATTCTTAAAAAGTAGAAGACATGTTCCACAAGCAGAGCTTTCTGCGCCAGCTCTTCCTCATGTAAAGCATTGAAATAATACCCAGAACATCCATGCTGGTTGATTTGTGCTATTCCAGACCTGAAAGGTTTGTGTTAATTGCACCCTTTACAGAGCTTACACATCTGATGTATATAAGTATAATTAGCATGCTGATGTAAACACACTGTCTTCAGCAATCAAATAATCACTAGGTTGGAAAAGACCTTTGAGACCATCAAGTCAAACCGTACCTGTCCTCTACTAAACCATATCCCTAAGCACCTCATTTACCCATCTTTTAAATACATCCAGGGATGGATAGAAAATAGAAGTATTTTCCTCCAGCAGACTTCAACAGTTTGTCCCTAAAAACTCTACTGCTCCTGTCCCTATACACTGAAGTGCATTGAAACAAATTCTACCTAAGTGGATGTGTGTTATTAGTTTACAACTTACTAACTGATGACAAAATTTCAGGCATCAGAACAAAAGGATGCCAAGTTATGCTCAAACAATTTACATCCCACTGTAACTTCAGTGACAAAACACATTAGCTTCAGTAAGGCAGAATTTCACTGCAGATGAAGTTGTTAGTAGTGCCTTTTACTGTGGTATGCAGTAAATCACTGTCTCAAGATGACCACTGAAACAGCACGTCCATCTTAAGTCATCCTTTCCACTGAGGCTTCAGGATTTTTTAAAATCTTTTCTGAAGTGTTCTGCATTTCACAGATGCCCCACTAATGAAGCGAGTGGCTAAATGGGAAAATTCAGCTTTTTCCTTCAACAAATTAAGAAAATGCTAAGTACAGCATGCCAGTAATTTTTACTCCTCTGAAAAGTAAAAAAGCAACAGAAGATCCTAGGTCTGGAGGCTTGGTGGGGTGGGGGAGAATTTTCTGTTAGTTTTTTCAATAAATCACTGTTTAAACTTAGTATGGAAGTTTTCTCCAATTTATTGTAAATGTTATATACACAATACTAATTTCTATCTCTGCCACCATTTTCAAGCAGATGCTGCAGGACATGTAACTGATTTTTCGTGAGGGGGAAAAGAAAACACCAAACAAAACAACCTCCCCTCCACCACCACCACCCTCCCCGCCCCCAAGTTCTCAACCACATTTGAGCAGAATGCATTATTTAAAAATAAACCTCCAGCAGTGTGAAACCTAATGGGCCAACTTATGTGCTAGTGTATATGCTTCTCTAGTTCTACCAGTGGTGTTCCTCAGAGGTCAGTATTGGAACCAGGACTTTTTAATGTCTTTTCTGGGGACATGGGGCAGTCAACATGCTGGAAGGGAGGCCATCCAGACAGATGTGTACAAGCTCAAGAAATGGGACTGTGTGATCTGCATGAAGTTCCACAAGGCCAAGTGCAAGGTCCTGTGTATTGGTTGGCACAACCCCCACTACCAATACAAGCTAGGCAGAGAACAGATTGAGAGCAGCTCTGAGGACAAAGACTGAGAAGTGTTGGTATACAAGAAGCTCAACATGACCCAGAAATGCATGCTCGCAGCCCAGAGAGCCAACCATGTCCTGGGCTACATCAAAAGCAGTGTGAGCAGCAGCCTGAAGGAATCGACTCTGCCCCCCTACTCTGCTTTAGTGAGACCCCACCTGTAGTACTGCATCCAGCTCTAGGGTCCCCACTACAAGAAAGACATGGACCTGTTGGAGCAAGTCTAGAGAAGAGATGATCAGAGGGCTGGACCATCTCTGCTGCGAAGACAGGCTGAGAGAGTGGGGCTTGGTCAGTATGGGGAAGAGAAGGCTCCAGGGAGACCTTTTTTGCAGCCTTCCAGTACCTAAAGGGAAAGCTGGAGAGGGGCTGTTTATCAGGGAGTACAGAGATAGGAGAAGGGGTAATGGCTTTAAACTGAAGACAGATTTAGATTAGATATAAGGAAGAAATTGTTTACTGTGAGGGGGATGAGGACCTGGCACAGGTTCCCAGAGAAGCTGTGGATGCCCCCTTCCACAAGGCCAGCTTGGATGGGGCTTTGGGCATGCAGGGCTAGTGAAGGAGTCCCTACCCATGGCAGGGGGGTTGAAACTAGATAATCCTCAAGGTCCCTTGCAACTCAGGCCAGGCCAGTTTATGATTCTACCAATAAATTCTACTTTTTTCCTAAAAACAAATTCAACTCTTATGTGTAATTACAGTCTTTTCTGCACAAATAATTCTGTTTCCGAAAAGCCATTCCTCTGTGTTCCTTGAACAACACCGCTTTCAGGCTCTAACTCTCACTACCCTGAATCAATTGTTCATAAAATAAATGATTTCTTAAAGATTACTGGAGAATCTCTTTTAAAACAAAAAAATAAATATATACTTAAATTGTATCTTCAGGAGGAATTTATAGTTTAGGGGGCTTTAAAGGGTGTTTGGGGGGTGTGTGTGTGCTAATTTTCTTCTATTATTTCTTCCTGATATCCTTTATAAAACTCAACACTTCTGATTAAAAACAAGTACACCAATTTATTAATCCTAAGTTAACAGGATAAAAATGTGTATGAATCTAAACTGGTGTAAAAAAGTCAACCAAGAAATTCTGAATTATCAATATACTCTATTATAACAGCTAAATATATACAAATATATACATATGCTCATAGATACACACTTAATTCCAAACAGTCTAATGCAAGGCCAGTAATAAACCAACTGTTTTTCAAATAAGCTACAGAAGAGAAGAATAAATTAGAACACCTGCAACATGGATTTTTTTTTTCCTTCAATGACAGTAAGTCAAGGGGCAAGGCTCAAAACATTGAAAAACCATACGCTATACAAACCTCGTGCATTAGAGTCATTACGCATTAAGATTATGAAGGAAACAAACTGAGATGTAACAGATCCTGTTCATAAGACAGAACATAATGTTTTAGCTTTCCTTTTTTCTTTTTCCTGGTACTCTCACTGGAAAACAGGAATTTAAAATAGTCTCTTACACGAGTATGCATGTTCATTCTACATTTGTTTTGTGCCTTGGACGGTTTTGTGGTGGGTTGGGGTTTTTTTCTTTTGCTTTGTGGTTTGTTTGGTTCTGGGTTTTTTGGGGGGGTTTTTTGGTTGGTTGGTTGGATTTTTTTTGTAATGTTACAGCTAGCTAATGAACCAGTCTAATTGAAAACTCCAGTCCTGCAAAGATAAACTATATTCTAGATGAGAGACTAGGGAAAAGGTTCAGCTCAAGATGACAAGACTAAAATTCAGGTCTCACTGGATGTCTAAGCTCTTGTTAGGCCTATAATGTCACTAGAACCAAAAAAGTAACCCAGATTTAAGCATACAGAATGCATTTAATTCTGCTGCTTAACGATAGATCTCAAACAATCATCAAAGCCTATGTCAGTAATGAAGATAGGTGCTTAACACTTGACGATCTGGTAGAGGACCTAAACTTTTTGTGTCAGTAGCTAAAGAACAGGAGGACGAGATAGGGCATCTCAAATTGCTGAATATCTATCATTAAATAACTAAATCAAGCACCTAAGGGCTGATTAACTGTATTCTTCACTATGCACCACTAATTGGATCACCACTGACTACAACAGGAGTTTAAATAGCACACATTTAGAGTTCCACGTTGAGATTTTTTCTCTCTTCACAGGAGTTCAGTGACACTGTAAATGAACATGATTCCTTCAGGAATTACAGCTAACCCTTCCCATTATAAAAGTATTCTAAATGCATGATTATAGAATTAAAACTAGTTTGCTTATTAAACCATGAAATGCAGTTCCAGTTAATCTCAAAATAAAAAATTACTAAAAAAAAAAAAAAAAATCACACGTATTTGAAACAGCAGCTGGAGCATTCTTTTTGCCCTGAGGTTCCACTGACTCCAGGTAGAAGAGCACCCAGTGCATACCACATAAATACAACATTCCCTAATCGTTTCCAACCAGAAGTGATAAAAAAGCATGACATACCAATTTACCTACCATATGCAAATGTTTTAGAAGATCCTGTCTCTTCCCAGATTTAGCACTTAGGAAAAATGCAAAAGCAAATATGATGCTAACACTCTGTTAATTGGAAATTTTATTTTCTTTAAGCAAAGTTTAAGAAAATTATTCCTATAATTTGAAGATACTTTCCTCCAGAAATTGTATCTGCTATCAAAGACTTTGTTTTCAAGGAAACTTGATACTCTAAATTTATCTTGTGCTGATGTGCCACTTTACAGTGGTTAAGCTTTCAGATTCAGATATGTAAAAGATAATGATATTATTTATAATAGATGCAATGTGTGTTTTAACTATCACATAGATTTAACATAAAGTCAGATCTCATTTACAAGGCAATTGATGGTTATTGTTTCTACTGTTTATAAACACCACGCTAAGCATTATATTATAATATTGTTAGCAATAATATTCTGAAATGCTTTTCATGAATCAAGACCTTATATTTTGTTTGAGAATCACAAGATTAGTTGTTGAGGCATTTCTGACATACAACAAAAGAGAAAAGAGCAGCAACTGAGGAAACAACATTTTGCTTAAAAAATTATCTGCTGTGTTGGAGTATGTAACTTCCAGAAGATAATTTAACAGACAGATCCCATGAGTTCAACCAACAGTGACAAGCTGGCACTAAGGTAAAAAAGTATACTCTTGTGTGAATGCATTAGCTCCTACAGAATAATTATGTGCATCTTTATCACAGAAATCAGAAATTTCCTTCAGAGTAGGAACCACCAAAAACTTGGAGAAAATTTATACCTGAGTCAAAATGACAGCAACGACAAATGACACATTTCTATGCAATCTATGAAGATACGTAGCCAGCTACTATTAAGATGTCTGCATGTTTCATGGGGAAAAAAGTTTCAGAGGAAAAACTTAAAACAACTAAAATTAAATGAGTTTAGACACTTTTAGAGAGGAGTGACTCAAGAGAGGAATGATTAACAAGTATACGCCAAACTACGCCACCAGTTGGTCAATGAAAAAAATTCTAGTAGCAAGTAACTATTCAATACTAGATAAAGTTAATAAAGGTAGGAAAAGGTCACAAAAGGGATGCCCTAACACACATGTACTAGAAGAAGCTCAGTCAAGCCAAGATAAGGAAAATTACATTATGATACAATTTTAAATTGATGCTCTAAAAGTGAGAAAGAAGAACATTGGTCAACTCCTTGAAAAAAGGATGTTATAAGTTAATCAAGACATAAGTGAAAAAGCAAAAGGAAAAGGCAAACCCACCCCTATTGTTTGTTTTTGCTTTGAAGAAACTGAAATTCTGTGCAAGACAATGAAGGTGAAGGATGAGGAACTAGCTGAAGTGGAGCTCTGGGGATTGCAGTTATGGGATTCAGTTAAGTCAGAGAAACTGAGTTACTGAGCATATTGCTTCTCTAACATTTCAGATGTCTGTAAGAAAGGAAGGGTTATACAGTGACTAAATTCTTGGCTATGTTTCCTCTTGTGTCATTGCAGGAAATGAAAGAAGCTATAAATCCCTATTAAGTCAACCGGGAGAGCACAAAAAGACAGAATTAGTAAATATACAGAACTCATTTCAGAGTGTAACAGTCTGAAATATGGCATGCCACGATGCTGTATTAAAACAGGAAAAACCAAAACCCTCATTGTAGCAACATACAAACTTGCCAGGTCAACTGTCTGCCTACTTCCAATTCTAAACAGAGAAAAAACCACAGCTAAGGGAGGGGGGGAAAGATATGTTGTCAGGGAGGCAGCGGTTTGGCAACAACAATATATTGGAGAATTTTTTCTGAATGTAAATTCCCCAGCACAATGAAAATTGCTTCAGATATCCAAACTGAATAGATAATGAAGTTCATTAGAGAGTTTACTCAACTCCAGTAAACTCTAGAATAAGCTTTGAATCATTTATATATATAAATGATTTATAGTATTACAGCTTATGAAAGGTGATGCATGAAAAATTCCTTATATGCATTAAAATAGTGTAAAAATACTCATCCACATCCACATCAAAAAATTTCACAATTTTATTAACACCTACTTCATCACCTTCCTCTCAAGGGAGGTTCATTTAACATTTTCCAGAAAATAAAAAGCATTTGTGCTGTGAATAGACCTGTTCTTCATATCAGTCAATATTCCAGCAGATACACAACTGGTTTTCCTCTCTTCCTCTGAACGCTGTTTTCAGTGCTATTTTACTTTCCTGACCATTTACTTTATATATATATGCAAATATGTGTATCTTTATATTTGCAGATATGCATACAAAGTATGCAAGTCTCTGTATACATATACAAAAACTATACGCAAAGGACAGACTTGTATATTGATGTTAAATATACCAGAGTCAAAGACAAATGTGTTCCATGTACAGCTGCCATTGATAAAAACTGTCAAGGGTATAACGACATTAAGGAGGATGCAATTCAGATACTTTTCTCAAAGAGTCGAAGTAGGCAACATAAGCCACCTTTTTTCTTTCTTTTTCTATTCTTTCCTGTATTTCTTTAAGAAAAAAATCAATTAAACAGAAAGTAGAAAAAAAACCCAAACACCACAACCTTAGAATTTTCCAGACTGAAGAGGATAAAAGACATTCCGTTCTTTCATAAATAGGTTATTACATCTTCTTTAAAAGAGAGAAATGTACTTGCAATGGAAAAGAAATTTACTTGCACATTTTAATTTATTAAAATAATACATGAAAAATAGAAAGAATAACAGTAGATTTTTTTTTCCTGCTGCCCTGCCTCTATTTCCCACAAAACATTCAGTGTTCCTTCTAATCTTACACACAAAAATAATTTCATATTAAAGTTGTAAACTGGAAAAGAAGTCATAAACTTAATTAGGCACAGAACAAAGGAGGAAAATAAGCTTAATTCAAGACATTTTTTTAATTAAATACGTAGCTCAGGTTTATTTTCAAATGTCTTGCTTTGCAACTGGGACAGATCAAAAATCATACCTACAATAATGTATATTGTTGTGCTAAACTTTGCTGCCCTTTCCTCTTCTCCTGCATCTGGGTTTATATGGGTTTTCTCTCTATGGTGCTAAGACTGTGTAGCAAGAAGCAATAAAAATCAGGACAGACTAAGTATAAATATATACACAAAACCTTAAACGTAAAAAAATCCAGGAACAGAAAATAATGTGTTTAACATTGTATATTTTATCTAGTAACTGGGTAGATGTTGCTAAAAACTCACATTCAGTTTTTCAGCATTATGCAGAACAAAATCATTATTACTTTAAAAACTTTCTTTTAAGCTTACCTCCGTATCCTTACTGATCAATGAAGAAGGTCCTGAGATACTTATATTCTCACCTCCTTCTGAAGGAAGAAATTGGTAATTCACAGCCTGATAAAGAATCTATAAACACAAAATAAATATCATCTCTTACCACTCATAGGAAATCCAGAAAATTCTAATGTTAAGCTGTGACAGAAAAACAAGGGCACAGAGGAAGACAGGGAAAACATAATGTAGGCATCTTTGACATCCTCTCACTCTTGTATCACAACCTTTCTTCCTCTGCAACCTTTTTGTAGTATTTGTCACAAAATGTAAAAATATTTTTGATTTTTTTAATGACATGCACCCTGCTGCACTACAGAGGCTAACAAACTTCCATGAAACACATCAGTTATCTGGACTGTTGGGCAAGTCCACAGAAGCAGTACAGAAGATAACAGTTTCATGAGCCTGATTTCCACAGGCCACAGAATTGATGGAAGTCTGCAAGAGACACTTGTGCCTATCATCTAGTCAGCATGATAAAGATTTTTTGCATATATCTACACACAAAGTTCTTGGACTGATCATGTAGGACCACTAATGAGCGAAGCTGAAAAATTGGTGCTTAGTTTACAGAGAGAGTCATGGTTTAGTTTCCTGGGGCAAATACCAAGTTAATCATCACTGCACTTTTAATAGAAATTATATTGCATTAACAAGGAAACCTGAGCAACAATTTCAATTTCAAGTCTTGTGAAGGAAGGCAAAAAATTAATTTCCCTTGGAGAAGCATGACCCAAGGGGCAATAACCAGTGGCTAAGCAGCTGCACTGCACTCCAACTAACAGGGCGTGAAGCCTTCAGAAGGCACAAGAGATAGTGATAGAGGCTGACAGAAAATGTAACAACTTCTGGCTTTTACTGTGCCAAAGGTTTGGTTTTGACTTCAAATTCTAATTCCAGGTATAGGCATATAGGGTGGAGGAACAAATTTTTATTTCTATATCCTACAGGTACATTGAGCAAAGATCCCACTTGTGTTAAGGCTCATAACTGTACCTAAGTCTCAGATTTGAGTGCTTACACAATGAAAAAAATATAGCAAGTAGCTTGTAGAAGGTAGACTTCATTTCAAATTCTTAGTAGCATTTTTCTCTGTTGCTGAAGCAGCACAGACTGCCTTCATGTTGCCTGTATTTCTCATACCCGGTGCTATACAAGTGATTTTGTAAAGAAAAAGGCTGTGTGCTTGTGGCTGCCTTAATTAGACTGTACATGTAGTGTAGCTATTGCTCCCTTTTCCCCCTTTCTTCAGACACAGAATGCAAGCCCTTTAAGATGTTTTTACTGCACAAAGATAGACGAATGAACATTTTGCACTCTTAGACAACCAAGACAAATAAGAACTCTTAATTAATAGAACGTAGGCTAAGCCACTATCTCACTGAACAGAAATTTAATGGTTTTAACAAACTAAATTACTGCACAGCAGTTTCAAAAAAGCTTTGCAAAAGGTTTCCTATGTAATCTTACCATAACTTGCATCAGAATGCCAGTTATGTGTTCTCACCCACATATGATCAGCTCAAAACCTAAGATCTGATTTTATTAATAAGTCAGTCACTGCAGAGTTAAAGATGGCTCAGACATAAACCCTGCAGTAGTTGTTAAAGCCATGACACGGTTGAAATAAGTGAGAAAAGAATTTCCTTGTATACTGGGTAGAGATCATAAAAGTTTAAGAACAAACATTTTTATAGACATTTATATGGGCATTTATCAAAGTTGCATTAGAAGGTGTACACAGGTGACAGAACACCAAAAAATATTTAACTGCATTTAATGTTTAAATTGGACAATAAAGGAAGAAATTAAAACTAGTGAAGATAGAGAATACAACTGCACCTCTACTTGAGAAGCCATCTCATCATATAAAATGACTAGAGAGAGACACCTCGTTTTCTGAAATAGAATGGTGAAATTAGAAAAATACAGTAGAACACATACAAGCTTGTTGAGGGGTTGGAACTTAAGAGAACAAACTTAAAAACAAGGAAGAGTCCCCTTTAGTTTGGTAAGAACAGAATTTGTATGGCAGAAGTTTCAGAAATGCCTACCTGGGTTTGCAATGAACTGCTCACTCCCAACAATGCCTCTATGGCGCCTGGGGGACAGTGTGTCAGAGCAAAAGCCATCAGTTCCTGACGCATACCCAAATCATGGAAGCCTTCTGATTGCCCAAGTTGACTGCATACTTCCCAGCTTTTAGAATAACCTACAAGGGAATACAAAACATACTTCTGAGGTTTGTAAAGTTCACAAGTGATAGGAGGATGTTGTTAAATTCTTAGTGGATGAGATAAAGAAGGGCGTGTGGCACTCCTGCTGACACAACATCCTCTGAGAAAGGAACTATAAAAGGCTCCACAAAACAGAGATGTAACTCAATTTTAGGCTGACCAAATACACAGAAGATTCATTATTATCATATTGTAAATATTAGTACAGTAGGCATCCGTAAGTCTACATACTATATTTTTTACATGTTGCAATAAGAAAATCAGAATTTACTTCAGAGTATTATATTAAACACCTCACTGGTGTGGCTGTAAATATATATATACAGACACACACACATCTCTTGATATATTAAGAGCGCCTCAGCTCATCTCAGATTTTTTTTTTTTTTTGTTCTCAATCTTGAGGCAGGAAAAAAAAAGACCCAGAGAAACAAAATCCATCATCTTTAATACCTTGACATATATATATATATCATTTGCCTCCCTCCACTCATAGCCTCACATATATAAGTTACATAATTAGCACAAATATTTTAAGAGCTTGTACAGAAAGGCAAACATCTAACACACCTGCACATTCCTACTGGCTGCAGTCATGCATTTTCATCTGTTTGAGAGTGGTACAATGTAGAAATAATGAGGAACTGTGGTTCCCAGAGGCATATAAAAAAGCTCCTTAAGGTTAAAGTCTGATAGAGACTTGGTAGTCTTGAGTAACTGTCTCACTGCACACAGTATTTGCTGTATACACCTCCTTTCCATGTTTTTGTACACTACAAAGGGCAAAACCACTTGCATGTATTTGTGCTGCAAAAGAACTACCACTAACAGCTTGGATCCATTTCTCCTGTGGTAGGAGGAGGTTATAGGAGCTGATGAGGTGCGAGAGGCAGATTCCTACAGATCCCGTGCATCTTTTGTCAGGAAGCCAAGAAGTTAAGTTTGGAGCTATCCAGACGGACCTGGCAAATATCTCTCCAAAAGCATAGGTCCAGCTTAAAGGTACCTGAACGATCTTATAATGGGCACACAATTTAGTAAGAAGCAAAATAATACTGTTTTCAGATTGAAAACTAAATACTACCTAGCTGGGTAACAAACATTTTTTCAGATATGAACTGGGATAACCACTGCAGCAAAAGATTTTACACTATGTGAATGAACCTTCCAAACTGAAACACACCTCAAGAAAGATAGCAAAACGTTTCCATAACAAACTTTACAGAGAAGAAACATGACTATGTGTAAATTATAATGAATGTCTTTGGAAGAACATATATGTTTAATTTTAAAAGCGTTGCACATGAGCATTCATTAACAAAAATATAATACCAAAACATAGTAAATGGGATTTAATCAATATGACAAAACATTTTCCTTTGCTTTCTTACAAAAAAAAAGTAGTGAGGGGACAAATAAAAATGGAATCCCTAGTGGGATATTTTTGAGCTTCTGATGAAAAAAAATAAGGGATTATCTGAATGACTGCACTCAGCTTCAATTGAGAGATCTCAGTGAATTAAACTGATTTTTAAAGGCACAGCATTGCTCCAGAAGTCACTGTGGCTTCAGTATTTTGTAGTTCCATGACTCCATGTAGTCCTTCCCCCATGACAACAGGATTTGTCATATTTCATACCACCTGCCTTCTGCATTTGACATGCTGATGTCAGCTGACTTCCACCAGCCAAATGTAATTGACTTAAAAGAAATGGACCAATCTCCAGTACCATACTTCACATACAGCTCAGAGTTGGAACTCAGATTTCCACTACCACCACCGCCCAACACCACTCCCATTTATTCACTTCACCTGTGGCCATGAGCTCCTGGCAATGCATACTAGCTGCTTTGTAGTCCTGGAAACTGAGAGCTTGTTCCACTAAGAGAATTAAAACTTGACCTTTTCTCTCCACCTGATCATCTCCTGTAAGAAAAAATTAACATTTTTATTAGTTAATTGGAATTAATGGTCAATTTAACTTTGCTACTTTATTTCTTATGAAAATGCCACAACATGAACAGCCTGTCTTGAATCTGAAGCAGAAATAGAATTATCTGCCTTTTACTGAAGGAAACAATAACAACAGTCATGTATTAAAAAAAACAAAACACCACAACACCAGCATCATAACTGACTAAAATAATCTATACAACATGCTATGTCTAGGTTAAAACAAACAAAAAAACCACAAAAAAAACTCCAACCATACCCCAAAACATAAAAACTGAGTTTATGTGAAATAGACGGAAAATCAGTATTTAAGATAAGGGACACATAAATCAAAATCCTGACACTGAAGAAACCCCCAAACTTCTGTGAATTATAACAGAAGAAAAATTTTGCCATTTTCTTTGTTTCATTATAGTATACAAAGCTGTGGTTTAAACTTCCACTTCACAGAGCCAAATGTAGGGCCATGTAATTCATGAGATGTGGAAGATACAGGTATTTAGAACTTCTTATGGTAAGAAATTTAATGAGTAGAAGTGAAACTATTTCTTTACACCACGCATACATCTTTGTATCCGGGATGATGTCCCTTTCCTCGGTTATGAATTAAAACAAACACTTCAGACACTATTGATCTCTTCCAACTAAAGTTTCATGAAAAATCTCAAAGAATAATGTCCAGGCTTTATTTTAAATACATTCATTCACAGATTTAAATCTAATCAGACAACTCACCTTCTTCTCAAAGCCAGTTATAATCAATACAAATAATATTTATACCCGTTACCCTTTTCCAGTCATCTATTTTTATTTTTTTAAAGCTTTTTCCAATTTAGAATGAACACGAGAGAATAAAAATTATTAAATTTACTGACACCAGTTGGGTCAGGCTTGTGCTCAAAATAGTTTGTATGTCCATGCACTACACGAGAACGTAACTAAACTTACACAGGAAAAATAATCTCTTGTGATTCATTTTAATTTAGGAAAGAAGGATGGCAAGAAGAGAAGAAGAATTACTAGATTTTTCAATACAAGCTTCTTGCTCATGTCTCTAACCTATTATTAAAAGTGATTTTACACAGTTACTACTGTAACAGTCACTTGAAAAGGGCACTGGTTTATGAAATCATATTACTACAACATGTGAAATGCAAATATTTCAGAAGGTTAAACAGATCCGGTTCCAAAAACCATTTAAAGAGTACATGGTTTTAAATCACATGGCTGTTATTTTTAACTCTACTTTGCAGATGCATCAACGCAAGGAAAGCAAATTTCTTTTTAAAGCTTTCTCAAAAGAAAAGATTTAGCAGTTGCACTGGATTGACATTCAGGGAAGTGAAGTTACCCTAATTATTGAACTCAATCAAGATTCTCCTAATCCCAGCACATCATAACTAACTCAGCTGGGAGAACAGGTTGGCTTCCCATCATTTTATCTTCTGGCCTCTTGCTCTATACACTGCCAACACACAATGTTGCAAATTAATCACATCCAAGGTTCTTCTGTTGCAAAAGTTTGCCCTCTGGAACCTGGGAACTTCTCATCCGGGCAAAAGCAATTACAGACGACAAAGAGGTGCTTCTATCTACACAAGCTAAATGTGAACTGTCATTTCTGTAAGCAAGAGATCTGTACTTGCCACTCACCTTCTGATGCCCGCTTCAGCCGGACAGCTTTAATACTTACTGAGATCTAAGTAAGTAGCAGAGACAAAAGGCAAGTGAAATAATCAAACTAGTGTACCCCAGACTTCAGTTAGACAAAATAATGACTGCTATCTATTGATACTTAAATATCAGTGGGATTGGAGAGAAGAAAGGAGGAACACTTGTCACAACGAATCGTTTTCTTCTTAACCGTGCTTGAGCAGCCGTATGCTGACCAGTCCCCCTCCCTCCTAGTGTTTTAGCTCATTAGTGTTGATGCAGTAGGATGCATCTCCACATGTTTTACAAACGTGCAAGCATAAAATATAAGGCTCATTTTCCTTCCAATCCATGGCTATACTTGCTCATCTTATCTCCACTGTTCCCTCATTTAAGCTTCCATTATCTTGACACACGCTGCTACGCCACAGAACAACCGTCAGCTGCGACATGACTAGTGAATCCCCTGCAATGCATGGCTCAAGGCCTTCCTCATGTGGCTGTCGTTGCCTCACAGTGCAGTCACTTAACATACTACCCACTGCAGTTGAGAAGCACGGTCATCTTGTTCTTGTCAAACATGAAAACACTCACTGCTTCAACTTTGTGACGCCTCATTTGAGGCTATCTTTAAAGTAGTCTTACAAAAGTGAAAGTTTTTAATTCTAAATTGTTTCCTTTGCCATTCTGACAGATATGTGGGCATTAAAACCAAGAAAGGTTCAATGAGGAAAGCTATTAAAAGTGACCTTACTATATTACACAGTAACTCTGCATTAAGCCTTGATGTTAATGCCTGACATTCAGACTCAAACAAAACAAGTTCAGAAACTAGAAAGGGTATCTGACTTCCTGTTTCCCTTCTATTACCTACGAAAGTTTGTGTGTATTCAGCTCTTTTGGACAACTGTCTCCTTATGTCATAAGGAAAATATATTTATGTTCTAAGGATTACTCCACCCAGTAAGTTTTAAGTCTCCAAAGTTCTTTCCACATCTGTTACGATGTTTAGCATCCATACAGAAACTGATATAAGCAGATATGGCACCATACCTGAAAGGTGGTATTTAAAAGACACGTGGATGAGGTACTTAGGTACACTGTTGAGTGGTGGACTTGGTAGTGTTGGGTTTACAGCTGGACTTGATGATATTAAAGATCTTTTCCAACCTAGATGACTCTATGATTTGATTACAAATTATAAGAGGAAAAATATAGGAAGCTCAGGAATAATAAATCACATTTTCCTAAGAAATAAAGGATATTCAACTACTACTGTTTAAAAATTTGGATCCAATTGGGGTCATATTAAATAAAAAAACTTATTGAGATAATTTGGGTTAGATGCATACTATTTGTGAGTGGATGAAACATTATCTTGAGTGAAACCACTGCATAAAAAATTTAAAAGTCAAATAGTGTCAAAATTGTATGCATACTCCAGAAATCCCATGTCACCTACATTTAGGATATCAGAAGACATCTGTATGGTTACTTCCATTACATGCATTAAGAAAGTTGGTGTTGAGGAAGATGGATTTCAAAAATAACTTAGGAGCGTGAGGGAAGCTTAAAGTTACTAGAATCAGTTTATGGATATTAAAATTAACTAAATCACCATAGAAAGTTGTGAGGAAGGAGAATAATGGACAGAAAAACATTTGTAGACAACCTGGCTCAAAAAATGAAGAGTAATGCTCATTAGATCTTTTTGATACATGGTAACAAGAAGATGCTTTTAATTTCTGATACATCGGCTCTTTTTTTTTCCTCCTCTTTTTTTGCTCCTCTGTTTTGTAAACAAGAAATTGCATAAAGTGAATTCTTCAAAACCCTTTATTATCTGAGAGTGTGGGTTAAGTGAGTATCACAAGACACAGAATAACCCCAGCTCTCTAAGCAGGTGCAGATTTTCTGTCTGCCATGCTGAGCACATTCTCCTTTGCTCATTTTGCCCATCTGTGAAATTAAGATAATACTTGTGTGCTTACTTTACAGAGGTATGTACGTGAAGCTTAAGTAGTTGACTGTTGCTAATGAAATACTTTAAAGCAATTAAGAAGCTAGTTGATATATCATTACCTAAACAATATTTTAGCTTTGATAAGCATGCATAAAAATTCTACTCTTCACTTTCAGTGCTGCTCTCTAAACAAACTGTATTCAGAGAACACAGCTCCCAAAGCTCCTTGAGGATGACTGTGTGCACTCAACCCTTGGATGCACAGTAAATGCAGTCTTTTAGAATTGAAATTAAAATATATATGTTCATAGTATTTTATAGGTGATATATATATAGTATAGCAAAGCATATACTATAGGCCCTCTAGTTACACATATGTATAAAATTTACATAGTTATGGATGGATGTGGCAAGGAGGATTTTCACCATCAGCAATGACTTGGGGTGGGGGGGGCAGCAAGGGAAGCCAAGAGGGGGAAATATCGAAGTAAATCAGCACAAGAAAGCATTCTACTGGTAACTACTCACAGTGGATGAGGAATGGAAGGACTGCAAAATTGAACATGTATAGCCAGTACCCTAAGTATGTTCCACAAGACAAAATTAGAACTTCTTTCACAGCAAAGGTGGCTCATAAATCAGGGTAATTATATAAGCAGTGAAAACCAATTAGGGACGAAAAACAATTCTTTCTTCAAGCAGCACTTTATCTAATTCTTCATTAAGCAAGTCTATAAAGTTCAATCCCTAGATTCTTTTTCAATATCCAGACTCATCCCAATATATCTCCATAAAACCAATTCACTTTCATCATAAACTGTTAGAAATCAAGTTACCCTTTCCCAGTAGTTTTAAACCTGCTAACGAAGACTATCTGTGCTAAAACTGCAAGGAAGGTTTTCCTTTTCTAATCTTCAGTTTAAAATAAAGCATCGTCATTCATGAATCTTAAAATCTGTATGCATGACCTGCCATTTTTAATACAAACTAATTAGTGTAATAATACTAACATTTGTTATCATTCTTATAGCTACTGAGTCCTAAAATAACACTTTATCATACTAACAATTAACTCTAATTCCATAACTTAAAATTAGGAGTTGACAGATACAGAAATACCATTTCTATATGTCTTGCTTTAATTATTTTTTTATACCTACTACTAAATTTAATGAGATGCTTCATTTACAGGCTATGATTAAGGCTACACTAGAAATCCACTTAAAATCTGTTTTTAAAGGTATCATTAACCTAGCTATTAAAATCATATGGAACTTTAAATTCAGTGTAAGGTTATCTATTCCAGCACTCACAGCAGTGACTGAGCACTACACAGTGAAGCTGTACAGATTTTCTTTAATCTTTTGGAAAAAATATTACAATCACAATGACAATCATATGACCTTTGTATGCTTTTGGTTACTCTGCTGGATGGATGTTAGGCACAAAAAAGGTCTGCAGTAATAGTGGTGTGCTGTTTAGCTTTGAAATATTAGGAAAAACCCCCTAAAAATTAAGGAAATACTGAGTTTAAACTGAAAGAAACCTGTCTTCTGCAGGCCATGTCTTACAACAAATACCTTAGATAAAGTTCACAACTATGGTATTCTCACACTGGTTTATAAATTAATATCCTTTTCAGAAAATGGTACTTCTATGTAAGTAATATCATAGAATCATAGGGGTTGGAAGGGAACTCAAGAGATCATCGGGTCCAACCCCCCTGCCAAAGCAGGCTCCCTAGCTCATATTGCACAGATAGGCGTCCAGACGAGTCTCGAGTATCTCCAGAGAAGGAGACTCCACTATATGACTAATCATCCCTCAGTGACAGTAAAAAGGTTTTTAATCAGAGAAGTTTAAAACTACATATTTCTTAATAAAACCCCCACACACCACACCAACCACCACAAAAAGTCACTACTGGAAGTGTTTTGTTGACGTTTTTTCCTTTCAAGTAGATGCTATTCTATAACCTAAGTTTGAAAGTTTATCTAGCATAAAAGACAAGAAAGCAAGCGACAAAGTAATGTATTCCTTACCAAGATTCACTCTTGAAACACACCTTTACTGCTAAAATTCTATACTTAGCACAGGAAGAACCATTAGCATTATTCCCAAGGTTAACCATTAAAGTCAGAGCGCCCAACAGTATCAGAATAAATATGTAATTTGCAGCTTAAGTAGTAGTTTTTAAATCATTCTCTTGCTTAAAAATTAACCACCTCACACATTCATCTTCTGGTTTTCTTCAGCCCAGCAGCCGCATGGAAGAGAAAGTCAGGAGGCAATTTCATCACCTGGCTTTAAATATTTCTTTTAAATTTCTCTTTTCACTGGTGTCTGAATAAGCGCCACTGTGATTATAACACCAGCACACAGACATTACCTATCAATGAGCTCTTTATGAATTCCACAAAGTTCTCTACCTAATACACGTTGCCTCTCATTTTTCAGTCTTTGGAGATGGGAGGCACAAGGTTGTTCCCTGTTCAAAGGTACATATCGAGGCCCTGTAGATGCTGACCTACAGCTAAGGCACTAGAACAAGACTACTGGACAAAATACAGCGTGTTTTAAGCTTTGTAGAAACCTGTGGGTTTCGCTTTTCCTCCTCTTATACAAAGAGAATCATTTAAATTTAAAATAATAATAAAAAAGATAAAACAGAAGTCAGTAGCATTAGCCTAAAGAACCCAGAATATTAAAACAAAAAATATATAAGATTTTATTCTGATGTGAGAGGAACTAAAGGAAGGAATGACCAGCACATCAATTTTGTCTCATGAACCAGTATGGGGGTTTTGGGGTTTTTTTCCCAAAAATTCTTGCAAACAAAGGGAAAAAAAAAAGTTATGACCATCATTCAAGTTTTACTACAGAACAGGAGATACATGTAAATTATAGAATCATAGGATCATGAATGAACAAATACATCGATTGGACCCAGCTACCCAACACGGTATCATCTGCTCGCTCTGTGATCTTTCCAGTAGCAGCACAACTTAAAGGAAGCACTAAGCTTACCAGAGTCACTACAACCTTCCAAGTGATTCCTTTCTTTAGGGCACAGGCACCTCAGAAGATCCACATCCAAACTTCTGTACCTCTAGTCATAACCTCACCCAAACCCCATGAATATCTCCCTATATATAACACTATGCAAAAATTGCAAATAATTTCTTACGTTTCCAGAAAGCTTAGTATCATCTTAATACAGGCATACAGCAGCGACAAAGCTGGAATGCAGTGATTTTATATACTGCATTGCATAAAATATGGGTTTCTATTTTATATTTCTATATTCTATGTCTACATCATAAAAATATATCAGTTTTGTCATTTCAGTCGCATTGATGAGTATTTTTCAAAAATCAAAAGGACTGCCAGGCAATTTAGGCAGGCTATCTTAAAAATAATAATAATAAAAAAATCTAATATCCTTCGGATTCCATCCTTGAAGATTTCATCTCCAAACGAATACTGCAGCTACCACTTTATTTGTAGTGCACAAAGGAGATACTTTTGTCTATGTTTTGCATCTAACAGGTGAGGTTTATGCATTACAGATGACTTTTTTCCCCCTCTAACATAAATGGGATTAAATTCAAACTACTTTGACAGAGACAATAAGCTTAACTGAAATTTTAGTACTACCAATTAAGTCTAAACCAAAATATTCTCAGCCACAACTCCTCCAATCTCAAACAGGCTTTAACTCGAAATCCAGATCAGACAAGACTGTTTTTATTTTAGGCACTAGTGGAACATCAGAACAGCTGACAATATCAGATGTTTTACAGATAAAATATTTCATTCCTCTCCAATGACTGCTCTTCCAGGTAACTTTTCAGTGATATCCTTGAACACGCATTCTAATGATCAACTCAAATGTCCGAACACAAATGCATGTTGCACTGTAATTCAGTGTCTTGTTACAGCTTACCTGCAACCCTTAGCAAATTTGCAAGTCCCAGGAGCTTAGCAGACTGCTTATAGTTTGTTGACAACTGAGCAAGACAGTCCTTGATGAGACTAAGTCGATCCGAACATAAACGCACTGTTGAAAGGAGAACTGGTGTTAGCAACTGCACAAATGAACCTACTGCTATATTTCTGGTTAAACAATCCAGATAGATTCTTAGAGTGCAAGGGAGCATAAGAATGCAAACACAACCTGAAAACCAGCCCAAAGTAACTTGATGCAAAACCTCAATTATGCCTATAAAGAGAAAGTTGGAATAACACTATAATATGTATCACTAGTGTGTCAGGCTGGGAAGGGAGGAGGAAGAGGGAGACTGACCTGAATAAAAACTTACATTTGTTTCAAGTTTTCAGACTCAGTGTTTTTAATTTTTATTACTAACCATATGCCATAATGATTTATTTTTTTTTAAATACCATTTTTGCAATGTTCTGAAAAAGACTGCTAAGACAGATACTAACTTTCATTCAGAATTCTGTAAGTAACTAATATTTCACACTACATTTTATTTTGCGATGGACAGGATACATCACACAGGCTGAAAGAGCTATTACAGGCAAAATCACCAGGCTAACTGAATTCACAGAAACGTTTTATGAGCAACTGGAGGGACAGCCTGCAAATCACAAGGTTGTGTAACCATACCTTGAGAAGCTTACAATTAGTACTGTGTTTCAAAAAAAAAAAATTATGAAGAATTAAATATTCACCTTAATCATGTAATTTAATATCATGAACCAACTTTAGTATTCTATTTAGCCAGTTAGTGGGTGGCTATCTTCAGGCTGCTGCTTTTAAAAGGTAACATTTTCATACCATGCAAGTTCTCAGAACACAGAGGAACTGCATGCAGATCTTTTACTTAACTCTCAGTAAGACATTAATGTCTGCATGGGGCATAAATTATGCATTGACATACTGGGCTAAAAACATATGATATTAGGCCTCTCAATAAGAGCAAAGAAGCACTTGTGTAATGAAAACTCTGTTAATGAGATCTAGAAATCAAATCAGACTAAACCGAATTAAGACTGGAGGAGCAGGGAAAGGTCATATTTTCAGCTTCATTTTTAATATTCTATCGCACACATATATTCGTATACAGCAGTAAAATATTCCCATTCACTGACTGTATAAGCAAGATTTTTTTTTTAAATATCTAACATCTAACTGAAAGTAATCCAAAATACCATAGGTCAAACACTTTCATTCAAGATGGACTTTTCTTCACCTTTTATGTTAATAAGGAGTCTCCAAACCAGAATACAGTACAATATATCCTAATAGTAGTTCACAACCTTAACTGTTGTGTTTGCTAAAAATACAAGTGGGGGGAAGCTCTACAGAAAACTAAAAAGTGCAGATAAAAGTCTACTGCTAATGCTAGCTGTGGGAATAACTGATCCTTAATGTTATTTTAATGACTTTATATCAAAGTAAATGACCATTTAAAAGCTTTAATTAAAATATTAAAATAATGTTTTAAAGTTATTAGACTAATTTGATTTACATGAAAAATACTGAAGAAAGGATCAGTCAGGACCATTAATGAAATTAGAGGCGTGATATCAAATATTCTAATTAATATAGATGGTTGTATTACACACACTGTTAATGCAATATTATGCTTCTTTTTCTTTAAGAGGTGCCTTCACACCCACACTTTAAAAGATGAAGAAAATGCATGTGTATTTTTCTAGAGATGGAACAAACTGATTAATGCCAGAAGTAAATAACTACAGAAAAGCCAGATTCCTTCATACTCAGTGCTCTCTGAAAGCTCTTTTAATGCTTTCAATAACGACTGTTCATGCAGTTTCCTATAGCTGCCCAAACACCATACACATTCAGGCCAGGTAGATGAGCCCTTTTGTATTCCTTTCGCTTAGAAAAGTGGGTGGTTTCTTAATCAAGGAATTAACTTCATTACTTTGGTACAATTTATAAGGAATAAACTATCCTGCATATACTCCATTCCCCTTTTATCTCACTGTCCATAACCATCCTTTCTTTCCAACTTCTGACCAACCCCACACAACGGGAGTCAGAGGTACAAAAAAGAGATTTAAAGTTTTAAACAAATCATCAGAAGTGTTTTTATTGCCATTGGGTTTTATACACTTCAAAAATCAAACAGCCCAGCAGAGACATGAAAACTGCCTACATATTAAACACCTCTCTCCCACTCATTATTTTAAAGCTCATCAATCAGCACATGAGCACATTATTTTTGCAATTAAAACCTGAGCAGGTAAGTTCAATCTATTTGTGCTGAAGTTACCAGGAGCTTCAGACACTCTGTACTTTAATTTACTTTAAAGTCTTGCTAAAAATAAGTCCCAAAACACAGATTCCATATGCAGACATTTTTCTTATCTCATATAAACTGAAAAGCACCTTTTTAAAAATCATTTTTTGGTATATGCCTGGAACCTGTTTGGAGGCAGGGAAGGGACCATTTAGTGTACTCATGCATTGCTCATAAATAGTAAACTGTTTTCCATGCACATATTCACGCATATGGTTCAAGTACTCCCATACAGAATAAAAATATGCAGTACCTTGTAATGGTAGTATTTTCACACCAAATTCTTCAAGGTAGCCAAGAGCACGTATGAGATCGAGCTCCTCCTGAACAGCACTTGGAGAGTCTACAATAAGTTGTAGGCAGCACCTAAATAGGAAGGAAATAAGTTTTCTAAAAATTGTTGAATAAATTTAAAGTTAAATTTGTGGGAATATTTACCTGTGAGAAAAAAAAGGTCAAAACAATAAAACCGGTAATTTATTGTGCTTATGAAATGTCAAAATACTCACTAGTCCAGTAACATATATTTTCAGTGTTTGGATCTGTATTTCTGTTACAGCTGGCTAAACATTTTAACAAAATTATATTCTTGGATTGTCATAATCTTCTTCACTTAGTTGTGAAAAGAATATCGCCTAAACCCTCTTGAATTTAGACCTGCAATGAATTCAATGGAAAATGTGGAAGACATAGATACTTAAATATGTAATTATTTAGGGAAATATTTGTCACTACTACATGTTGGTGTTGTTATAGACTAGAAAAGCAAAATTCTGTTAGAAGTTGAATGGAAGTGTAATGCCACAATATCAGTTTCTTCAACTAGATCCATCAAATTAAGACACAAACCTGATAAACAAAAAAACTATCAAACAAAAAACCTCACAAAATTGCTCTGAAAATTAATGCATACAGTTACTATTGTTTTAAATAACCTTTTTTAAAATAATCATGTGCTATTAATATTATGTTGACATAATCAGCTTTTAGATTAATTTTTAAAATTTAACCTGGATTCTGTATATGTTCATATGTAGTTTTAGCAATACCTGGTTAACAAAAAATCCACATACAAAATAGTATAATAATGCCTTTACTAAAAAAGCAAAAAACCCCCCCAAAAAATAAACTAAAAACCCTTCATCATAAAAATTTCCATGTGTCACATCTAGGATGGGAGAGATGAACAAGCTGTGGTGATTAGGGAAGAAAAAACCCACTTATTTTCTAGTTAAGATGTGGAGAATGTAACTATCGCTCAAGGCAAACTGCAAAAATATTGCTCCTTCAATGTGTAACAAAAAATATGCGATTTTTCAATCCATAAAACTTCATAGCAACAGTATTTTATTGAGGAAAATTTACTAATATGAAAAAAGTATAAATACAAACAGTTTGACTGTATTACTATCATCAGTACTCACAAAAACCTGGTAACAGATACGCATAGGAGTCAAGATGAATTTCTATCTTGAGGGGAAGAAAGTAATTTAATCTTTTCCTCATAATTAGTAGGTGAGTGCATTCACGTCTAAGTGAACCTAGTAACGGATAAAGACACGTCTTCCCTTGTAGTAGAGATAAAAATATTTTTGTTTGGTTATGGGATCTTGTTTTGGTTTGGGGTTATTTTGGTTGGTTTGTGGTTTGGGTTGTTTTGGTTTAATAAGTGTCTTAAGGAAAAAGGAAAACGTATTTGCAGTAACAAATAATAACGGCAATGTAACAGGAAATTCTTAGAATAAAAGAAAGGCTCAAAATATTAAGACATGCCTCTATTTTAAATATTAAGGGTAAACCGAAGTCTTAATCGTCTACATAGATAATTATTATTTTACATATCTTCATATAAACCATAACAAAATATTTCCATATCCAAAAGACAGATACTTCATATCTACAAGAATGAACACACCTCCAAGGCCGCCCTATGCCTGAATACCTTTCTGAAGAACTATTTGTCTGATTTCTTAATGCAACAGAGACAGATAGCTTTGAACATACTCTCAAAATTGGGGAAGAGCTGCATAAGAAAGAATCAGCAAAATATTATTTTCTATGGTGACAGTAATTGTATTTCAATGCCATAACATGGAAAAGGTTCAAATGACACACACAAAAAGCTTCTTATCCTCATTTCTGCTTCAACCTGAATTTGGCAACAGATCATCCCAGCAACCAGGGACAGCAATGGTGTATACACACACAAAGCAGGTGAAAAAATTACAAAGAATAATCAAAATAATCTTACAGAAGCCAAAACTATTATTTCCATTTGCCATGAAATTTTACATGAAGAGAAATAAAGCCATGTAAGAGTCCCACAAGGAAAACAAAATTCAAGTATGAATTAAAGTATTTACAAACATGATTATTGTAACTATACCTGGCCAAATCCATACAGCTGTCGGTCAAACTCGTTGAAGAATTGAAATACTCCCTGCCAGCAGCCAAAACTAGTTCGATACTTTTGGCATAGCTGACTCGGTACTGTGGTTTCCCTTTTGATGAACTCGGTAGATCCACTGACCAAACACTGCAATGCATCATTTGCCCAGCCAAGTGGATATTGTCTATACTGCTTGAGCATAGAAGACTTTCTGTGAATATCTACAAGAAACAACAATAGTTTAATAATCTGCAGCTTCAAGTAAATTTACCTGCATTGTATGGAGAAACCCCTTTGAATAAAAGGACCTTAGAAGTTAAAAAGTACATTCAGTTACAGCAGAAAATGTAACTTCTACCAAGGGAGTCCTTCCTTTCAGAAAAGCTGAAATTAACTAGTAGCTAGTTATTTCTACTTCTACTACTTATTAACTGCCTTTTTACAGCATGACTTAGAGATCAGATATTATTTATACCTACGTTCTCAGGTGTTAATAGGATTTAAAACCTTAAAACCAACAACATATGTGAATAAATTTTTTATCCCCGAAGAAACTAAAAATACTTAGAAATAAGAACATGTTTTTTTAAGTTTCAATCAAGCCTATGTTCAAGGAATGCATGCTAATATAGTTCTGCATCTTCCACAAAACATTTAACTGTTATTTTCAGATCGAAGTTTTGCCCACTTTAAAGCAATCAAAATAATCTCAATTCCTAAAAAGAATAAATTATGTTTTTTTTTAAATTGGGTCAGTACTGTCCTAATGAAGAGTAACATGCATTTAAACGTCTCAGAAAATATCACTGCTGCAACACTATAACATTTATCAAAGGTTTTACATTTAATAAAAGATTAAATAGAATCAATGGAAGAGCCCAGGTTGGAAGGGACCTCAAAAGATCATCTGGTCTGATCTTAATGGGTAAAGATAAAATTATCTAGCACCCTGTCCAATTGCATCTTGAAAGTAAAGTATTTCTTCACTAAGAACCACCTCTCCAAAACATCTCATGCTCTGGAAAGGAACAAAGTTCAGTGCTTCTTAAAAAACATCACGCACGATCACCTTCCATTTCACATTTATTAATCTTGAAGGAACAGTGAAAGATGCAAAATATGGTAACTGACCCTTCTTCCTTAAAGATCATATGCATGCATACAATTTACATCATAATTTATGGATATGGAGTCCTTCAAACAAATGGGATTTATTTTGCATGCCAGCAGAATAGAATAAGCATCGCGTTTAAAAATATCCCAATACAAACCTTACATGTGATTGCAAATCTTTACTACCTCACCAATTTCTCAATGCTGAAGTTATTCAAGTATAAATAGCTACAGCAGCACCACATTTCAAAGCTTCTTCAGCATTCCTAGATAAATTTTCCAAAACGCTTTGTTGTAGTCTTTTTAACTATATGGTACAGAGGTTAAAGAAATAATTTAATATTAATAAGAACTTATACTAAAATCAGAGCAAAGCAAGTACTATTCTCAGAGTACTCTAGTATTACATTTTTTTAAATGCACTTAAGAAAAATTCCAAGTACACTAATCCTTAGCCTATCATAAAAATGTGATTATTAAATATGTTGCAGTTCTGTTTGAGAAACTTCAAACTATACAACTACAGAGAGTGACTTTTTAGTGTACATGCTTTTTCCCTTCATTTTTTTTTCTAATTGCTTTCAAACCTATGCCAAGAGTTAATCAGATTTGTAGACATAAGCAATTAAATCTGCAAACTGTACTAAAACGCACAAACTTTTAAAAGATGTGACTAAGCAACAATTATAGTGGACATGGCACATGTTACTGTAATAAACTGCAGTATACTGAAGTGAAAATGCAGGTGATCAGTACGTGTCACAAGAAATTCTACATCAGTCTCATAGTTATCCTTTGCAAATATTAATGACATAGGTTTAGGGTTTATGCACATGCAAGGTTTTGAGGTTTTTTTCCTTCAGTGAAATTAGATTTCTCATCTCACATTATTTTACTTCATCTGCAAGCAGTAAAAAGTCCATAATCCTATAATGATCTTGGATGATATTACCAAGCCAGAACTTCATGTTAAAGAAATGCTTGGTTGAAGATAATTTTCATTAGTTTTAAGTTTTTATTACTAAATACATTTGTACATAAAGTTCTAAAGTCTGAAGAAGCTGACTCAATTTAAAATAAAAGTTTAATTCTAGTAAAAGATAGACAGGGTACTTATTAGAGGGGTTTTTGATGAAACAAATTAACACAGGAAGTTTCTGATTTGAATGGAAACACCATAAAGCACCCAGGAGACAATCACAAAACACAACACGTGAAACAGTATTGACATTCGTAAGCAACAATATGAAATGAAAATTTGGAGCTTACCTGGGACATAAATCAGTAAGAAAACATAAAACTCACCTCATAGCAAGTATCTGAATGTAAGCATGTATATACTTTCTGCTGCATGTCTAACATATCCTGGAGCAATTCCTTCCAGTGTGTCTCACTGACTGATGGTTGCCTATAAATATTTTTAAAATTAAACACTTTTCCTCCACAAATTTAAAGAAAAGTAGTAGGTAAGACCAGAGTTCCACCACCAAAAACATGAGTTATCTCAAACACTATCTCAAGTGTCTGTGGGATAGGATTGCTTGACAGCATAACAATGCAGTACCCAAAGTGTTTTTCCTGTTTGATTTCTGTGGGATAAGACAGGCATTTAAGGAATTTTTGTCAAGATACCCTCCAGGTAGATTTTTGTAACTTCCAGCAGTACATGAGAAAGTCAGAAGGATCCAAGGACAGCTGGGTAAAACCAACTTTTTAACAGCAACCAAGGATCATTAAAGTGCTGTTCATTCTAGGTAACCTCAAAGGACTAATCAATCACAGGTAATCACAGGAGAATAGAGCTGCAAGTTTATTTTGTTCCTGAAATAGGAATGGCATTCAGACTCTTGACTCTCTGCATCCATGGATCTCTGTTTACTCATAAAGTTTCCTATACAACTTCATGTGCTACTTCAAAACTTCTACTAGTAAAAACACCATGAAGCTTTTTAGACATTATCTTGAGCTTTTCAAAATAAAAAAAAAAAGGCTTTTTAAAGCTACACAAACTAGTACAGCTAATAATGATTTTTCTCATGTGGCATTAGCTTTCATTTT
The DNA here is from genome assembly GCA_020800305.1 of Porphyrio hochstetteri. Taxonomy (NCBI): domain Eukaryota; kingdom Metazoa; phylum Chordata; class Aves; order Gruiformes; family Rallidae; genus Porphyrio; species Porphyrio hochstetteri. The sequence goes on from CM036907.1 coordinate 112,772,589, forward strand.
GGTAAAACAAAGGGTCTCTAAAAAAAGTGAAAAGTCAACTTTTTTCTTACAGAGGTATTGATGTGATTGTTCTAAAGAAAGGTTTTTAGAAGTCTTAAAAAGCTTTCAGCATGTCCAAGATAAATACTGCCCTACCATCACCGATAAACTGTTGTGCATGTTGACTCTAAATAAGAAAAAGCAACAACCCACAGAGATGACTGGTTTTCTTTGGGTTCAATCCTTTTATCTGCTTATGCCAAGAGCCCTGTAATAATTCAGCTACAGCTGAAAGAAGATTTAAATGAAGTAGCTCAAACAGAAAAATTGAAAAATTATACTGGAAATATAAGGGGATAGAATCAAAATGTAAGAATCAATAAATTGCCCATTACGAGAGTTCCTATGAAAACATGCCCAGAAAAAAACACATTGTTTTACAAATCCTACATTCATAGTAAAATTAAATTGGTCTTAAAGGACCTAATTTACAGTATCTTAACTTTTACTGTCACCATCTTGCAGTATTTTGCAGCCAGTATGCCTTTTAGGCTTGTCTACTTGAACACAAACAAATTGAAACAGGTTTGAAGCAAGACAGAGGTTTTTTTGAATGTGGAGAATGCAGCCAAAACACTAATCATGTTAATCATCAGTTAACAAATGTGGTTTATGTGCACCCTGTTCAGTTTGAACATTAAGTGCTGTTACCTTATTGTCCTTTTCCCCTTATCCCCATTCCCCCTGGAATACTAACTTGCGACCTGTGTGCCTTGTCAGCCTAATCATCAGCTTCCGTGCCTCCTCCGCATCGTCCTTTGTGTCTTTCACAAAGGAAACAGGTTTCTGAAGTCCGTGTTTCTCCAACAGCTCTGACACACTGTAAATGAACAGTCGACATTTTTGAATCCTGCACAGTTGCACAACTACCTCTGCTGCAACAGTCTTAAAGCTGTCTCAGTGAACTGCAAACGCAAACAGGCTCCATAAAGCCTGTAACAGCATGAGGTAGTAACATTATTTATTCCAAAAAAGCCAGATCTTCACAGCTTTTCATAGCATAACAGAGTATTAAGATCAAAACAAATGCCCCAGATATTTCACAAGTAACCACTTTCTTCCTCAAAAAAAAAATCCTCAAAAAAACCCTCAAACTTTTAATCCAAGGAACAGATCTTTGCAGTTCTATTCAATATAATACATAGAAATATTCAAAGCATTAAAAAAAATTAAGTTCTGAATGCAAAAAAACTTACACATTATCTTGTTGACAGCACTAAAAACAAGATAAATACTCTTGCTGCTTCCTTGTCATAAAAAAAAGTTCTTGGCTATGCCTATTGACTTCTCTAAGAATAAATTATTTACTTTAGGAAAATTAAATACCTAAGAATTTGTTCCAGTTCATCTACTTCATCATGAAGAGTGTTTGTTTTATCTGTTTCAGGCCTGCAAAATATTAAACAATGTTAAATACATATATATCCATACTTCATGTAATTTCTTCATGTAATTGCTATTGCATAGATATAACTATAAGCAGTTTGAAATGTTCCTTCATGAAAGTCAAATATATGTTTGCATGAAAAGAGTAATACTGTTGGCTTCTTGCTGGAAATACAGCTAAAATCTAGAGGGTCCCTCATGCTTTTCCTTCTTCCTTAAAACATTTCTCAGGCTCCTTCCTACCTACATGCAAAAGATATCACGAGAATAGTTAACATCTCATGCTTTCACTTCCTCAAGAATTACTTGATCTTCATATAGGTTTCTCTTACAGAGATTCCCCTCTCTCAGGGTCATATTGCTCCTTATAAGCTAAGTGCACGATGTCACTCACTGTAACAAAACCAACAAGGCCAGCTAACACTTGGTCTCAACTCAGGATTAAAAAAAAAAGGCTAAGAAACTAATACAGAAGCCTTGGTCTAGGCTGCTACTTTAAATCATGCTTTGTTGCCTTATTTAGTAGAGTACATATACACATCACCGTAGCAGATGGGAGCAGAATATTCTAGTAATATTCTAGTAACACCTACCTTTTAGTAACTTAACAACTACTCTTAAAAGCATTAATTCACAATTATGTTTAACATATCTAAAATGTTTACAAGTAACTATCTGAATATGTTTACCCATATCCTCTTTGAGGAAGGCATTCCAAAATATCGTAACAGAGAGCGAGCTGGTCATCTCGTTCACAACTGTAAATACATTCCAGTGCCGTAATCATCAGCTGGTCTTGATCAGGGATAATTTTTTGCTGACACTAACAAGAAGAAAAAGCAGACAGTTTTGGTTTTCTGTTTCTAATTCAACAGTTACATTTCTTCTGAATACAAAAAGAGGTGTAATCCAAGTAAATAAATACTCTTTAGTTGTAATTAGAAGGTCTCTTGTTAACAACTTTAGTGAAGTACCTGTTAAAATTACAACCTGAAACATAACTCAGCTAGTTTCCTACACTGCAGACACTTGAAAGAGCAGTGGTACATCATTATACTCTTTCAACTTCAGAGGTGGAGAGGGTGCAGGGCAGAGGAAGGCAACTGCTGCAAAGATTTGTCAGATTTATTTAATATGCACAATAACATCAATATATATATAAAATGGCTGTTGTTTTCCTTCACTGGTTGACTTCATCTATACAATTAGAAAATTCAATAGCACGCAAGGATGTGCCCTGGAATAATTATTTATACTGTAGAAGAGGCATCAAATCTTCCTATGGAATATAGCCTCAACCCTTTACTCACTTAAGTATTGGCTCCATCCTAATATCCCCCATTTTATTTTTCAGATTTGTTATGGAAAGAGAAGTGTTGGAGGGGGTGGGGATGGGGATGAGGTGGGTGAGAGAAAATTTGGAATCTACTGCTACTAAGTATCTCAGGAAAAATAATATTTGTGAGATCAAACTCTTTCATATCCATTATTTTTAAAAAGTAAACATGTCAGGAACTCACTTTAAACACATCACCATAACATTACTTCAAAGAACAATCTTGACAATAATTTTTGTTCTACTAGGTTAAGATGATAACTAAGTTAGTTTGACAGTCTCATTAAAGACAACTTAGTTGCATCATAACTAATGATATAATAATTTTTAATTAATGTTTTCTAAAATATAAAAAATCCCAGGTCCAAGAGGAGGGGACAAAATCAGAGAGATTAATCTGATTTAGAAGACAAACTAGCTTTCTTTATGAATTCACCTCTACTCTGCCCTGGTCAGGCCCCACCTGGAGTATTGTGTCCAGTTCTGGGCTCCCTGGTATAAAAAAGACAGGGATCTCCTGGAGAGAGTCCAGAGAAGGGCTACGAAGATGATTAAGGGCCTGGAACAGCTCCCGTATGAGGAAAGGCTGAGTGAGCTGGGGCTGTTCAGCCTGCAGAAAAGACGACTGAGGGGGAACCTAATTAATGTTTATAAGTATCTTAAGTATGGGATGCAGGGGGAATTGGCCAACCCCTTTTCAGTCATCTGTGGTGATAGGACAAGGGGCAATGGCTGCAAATTGGAGCACAGGAAGTTCCGCACCAACATGCGGAAGAACTTTTACACAGTGAGGGTGACAGAGCCCTGGGACAGGCTGCCCAGGGAGGTGGTGGAGTCTCCTTCTCTGGAGATATTCAAGTCTTGTCTGGACGCCTATCTGTGCAATATGTGCTAGGGAGCTGCTTTGGCAGGGGGGTTGGACCCGATGATCTCTCGAGGTCCCTTCCAACCCCTACGATTCTGTGATTCTGTGACATGAATTTCCAAAGAAACCAGTAGAATCATCGGGGCTCTATACTTACAGCAGGTTTTGAATACTGAAATATCTTCAGAGGTAGAGTCAGATCTTCCTTTGCTAATGTTACTAAATATTCTTTAAAAAGTGAATTTGCAAGACCAGGACACTGATTTTCACAGCGGTGGAGGAAAGGGATCATCCATTGATAAACATTCTTCACATACTTTTCATCAGAGGACTGGAAAGCACAATCAGTTACAGAAAAGAAAAAAAAAATAAAAGTTCAGCTTCATTGTCCAAAACGAAGAAAACCAAAATACCAAAGAGAATGTATTTTGATGAATGTAACTAAAAATATCTTCATCTATTACAAACAGCTGAAGCCTGACATTCGTAACTGCTGCACAGATCACTACATCACAAAGCACTGAAACAATCCATCAGCTTTCTGCTACTCAATGGCTTGGGGAAACCAAGCAGTACAGGAGGAAAGCCCATTACCAGAAGAAAGCAGAGCAGTCTTCCTTCTACATTTGCAGAATAAGTGAAAGATCAGCTTGCATTCATGTCAGAGAAGCGTTACTTACAGTATGCAAGAATGCAAGACAGAAAAACAAATCATGGGTGGTTACACAGATCCCAGAAAAATTCTGACAATTCCAAGCAGCTTCAAAGGTGTGAGTATTCTCCTCTGGTTCTTACATAGTCAACTGAATTTCAGAACCCTCTTAAATCTCTAACTATTTTTCAACCTTCCAAAAGATCTTTTTCTATTCTGAAACACCATGCAGAGTCTGAACATGGAGAAGATGAAAAAACCCACACATATGCTGCAGAGGCAAATATTAACATTTTTTGCCAATATTTAAAGACACCAAAAAACATTGAAGGAAGATGTTCCATGTTGTTGCATCTGGAGCACTGTCAACAGCTACACTTAAGAACCTTTAGAAAAGGCCAGTAAAAAAGCCAAATCACTGCTTTCAAAAGGCTGGATTAATTAACGTTTAGTCCTGTGCCTAGGAAAAAGAAACAGTATCTTTATAACACACACAGGACTTAAGGTAGCCTGAATTACTAGAAATCACAGTATAGTTACTGATTTATTCAAAATACTTACATTCTTCATCAACAGTCTCAGCTTTGCAATGTCTTTCATCTCCACAAGTTCCTTCAAAGTTAACGTTCGATCACCATCGGTCTCATAAACTATGGTCTCAAGAGTGATCAGATTGTCACAAAGCACCTGCAGGCCAGGAATGTTCCTCTCCATGCCAAGACGAACAAGGGACAGAGCACAGTCCACCTGAAAAAAACACCCAAACAAAACTCACACCAAACACAACCAACTTCAAGTCAAATCTAAGTCCACTTTGAGTTTCTATTTTTTTTCCCTGTTCCTTTTGCTTAAAAGGCAATTCTAAGTTCTTAGAATATTTTGTGGACTGTATATTTCTAAATAAATTGCTTTGCTCTGCTTTATCAAGATGAAATAAAATTATTGATTTTAGTGGATGACATTACAGATACTAGATACTACAATAATAGAGCATTTGACTGGTGAGCTCAGTTCATACCTGCAATGCTTATCTCTACCACACAGAACTTCAAACATTTTTAAAATATGAAGACAATAAAGCAAAAAAAAAGCAGCATGGGAGTCCTACAGATACAATAAAACCCACCAGGAAGAAATTGTGCCTGTACTACTTACTGGAATACGAGTGACAGATCTGGCTGACACATTTCAATAGATATGGCACAGTGCAGTGTGACAGATAATAAAACAATGTTTCCTGATACCCTGTGTACAACATTCTCTCGTTAGCTACAAGCATAAAATGTAATGATAAACACTGTTCATAGACTAAGAAAGTGCTACTGCCTGCTACAGTAAGCCAAGTGAAAGGGAATCTACTGGCTTCCTATGCAATCCTGTGGATCAATTATTTGGCTTAATAAACTCTAGAGCAAGCAGAAGTAGACTGCGAAAGAAAAAACAAATACTTGAAAAAGTAATAATGAAAACTGAGACAGAGTGCATATTACTGAAGGGAAAGCAGCCCATCAGTACACATTACAGGATTCTGTTGGAGAAGGCTTATCAGCCCATGCCAGCCATCATCATCTCCTCACTACTATTCTCACCTGCATCGCGTACTTTTCAATTTCCTGTGCTCTGCTCAAATACCAGTCAGTAACGAGATCTACTGAAAGGTCAGTAGTTCTGTACTTCAGTAACTCAGGCTGCGTTTCATACAGAAATTCACCTTCATCTTGTAATGCTGGTTCAACAATCATCCTTTAAATAAAAAAAAATAAATAAAAAAAAAGAATAAGTAAATATCTAAATATAGATTTGCTTGCATGTATTCCACATCAGTCTTTTTCCTAAAAGGTGGTAGAGGTGTTTGAGGCCAGGTTGGATGGGGCTTTGGGCAACTTGTTTAGTGGAGGATGTCCCTGACCATGACAGGGGGTGGGAACTAAATGATCTTTGAGGTCCCTTCCTAATCAAGACATTCTATGTTTCTACAATTCTAAAACTTCTCATTGTTCTGAAAGAAAATGATACAATCAACCTCCCATAAGTTGATGAGACTCAAGTGCCAATCACAGCAAGTACTAATTTTTGCCTAGCAAAGTAACTAAAGTAACTAGTAAGAGATTCCAATCATGAAACAGATCATGAAAGAAAGAATTGCCTCTACTAAAGACACAGGTATGCTCAACCTCTGCTTTCCATCTGTTCCTTGTGCAGCGAAAGGCAGTTCTGTGATCCATTAGTGCTGCTATCATAATGTTACAGCTAACAAGTAAGAGGCAGAAGAGGAAAGGAAGGAAAATAAAAATTAAAAAAAAATATTCAGGATTTCCAACAGTAACTTCCCCCACTGGCATGCATCTGCAAAACTTACTCATCCCACTGAATATAATGCTACAGCATGAACGACTGTGTGCTCAGTCTCATTAAGAAAGCTGAAAACATTAGTTAGTGGGGAGGGGGGAGGAAAGTAGTGAATCTTACTGGGTTATTTCCCACATTTTAAGAATAAGCAAATTATGTATCTGAAATGTACATAAATACAGAAAAAAAAAATATTGCTTTTTCTGTATTCTTACCTGCATTCTGCCTTTTCACACCAGTCTTCTTCACGATGCTTCTGCTCATTCCAAGGAAGAATTTTCAGTGTCCCCTGCTTGTAGCTGGTATAACAGAAAAGGGAAGCTTTACACATTTCTTTTTTAATTGTGAAGCCATTCAATTAGTGGAATATAAGCAGACACAAGTATTTCTGAGAATTCATAATAAGCATGTCATTCAATTCCAGTATCAATTCTTTAAGATTTATCACTTTGTAATGCAGTTTTACAAGTATGATTTTGCCTGTATGATATTATCTACACAAACGTATATTCTACCTGTACCATTAAAGATCCACTAAAAAAGAAGAAAGGTAAAAAGCCACTACATGCTTTAAGAATTTTTACTGCTTCACAGTAAGCATTCTGACTTTATATGCTGTCATGGAAGACTGACATGAGTAAAAACCTATGATCTTCACAGCTTAAAAAAAAATACTATTCTCCAAAGTTTAGCACAAATCCTTGTGCTGAAATGAAACAAGATATGCCCTGCTGTACTATCTTCTCAATTAAATTTAATGTGTTTTTCTGACTACAGACTTCCATAGTGAGGCATTCTCTAAACACTGAGGTTGAAGGGGGAAAAAAAATCCATATAAGATGCAGATTAAGAACACCATGGGCTATTCCTACAATGATTAGTTATGGCTTGATGTTGTAGGCTAGTAGTTTAAGCAGCATAACATCTGAGAAAACCATGTCAAGCTATGCGGAACATCACATAAGGGGGAAGAGAAGAGTCATATAGGTTTTTGCATTTGTAGAAATAAAAAACAAACTATGTAGGAAGTAAAGACATTAAAGTTTCAGCATACTGGAGCAAGAAGCTATTTAAAATCTCATTCATTTTCTCCTGACCCTGATAATAAACAGCAACAGCAATAATACACAGACAATCCGTATTTGTAAATTAACAGCTGACAATTTCCACATCCATTGAAGAGCAGCACTGTAACTCAGTCACTTAAAAAAACCAACACAATTCCAACAAACAAATCAATTTCATGATAAAGTAAGAGTCAAACCAACTAAAAATTACTAACTCCATCTCATTTAGCAACAGCCATTAAGCACATCTAACAAAGCAAGGCATGGTTCTATGATTCTCCGCCCACACAAACTGCCCTGCCCTGTACACATACACGTTTCTCCCAGGTCAGCCACCCTTCCTTTCCCACCTCTATGAACTACCAAATAATACTCCCGCCTTTATCACAGTAATTCCAGCCCTGCAAATTAAACACACAGTAGAAACCCAGCAATAAATGGGGAGAGACAAATTTGCAGGCTATAAAAGTCAAAAGAAAGGCCAGGAGTAACATCTGCATTCTATTCTAGTTCAGTTGGACAAAATGGTCCACAGTTATGTTTATAATTAGGCACCATGTAGCAACATCAGTAAAAAAGTAACAAAGAAAACTCCAAATTAATAGTTATGGTATAAGCACGGGGAATAAAGTCACTTTTGGATTTTGGAAAGATTTACCATCAGCCCATGTATTTTGGGGTTGGTGGGAGCTGTTTAAGTATCAGCATTATTTATCAATTAATTTAAAATATTAATGTTTAAAACTGGGTTCATATGCTAAATTAATAAGGTCATATTTCAAATGTCATACAAGAGAATGTCATTACAGAAGGCTGAGTTTGTAGCAAAAAAGGTCTCTTTATCAGATTAAATGTCAAATAACAGAAAAGCCAGAGTGTGATTAACACTGCCTTTCAAAAATCAAGGCAGTACAACCAGGTCTTTATGTTACAATCAATAATGCTCTCCTTTCAAAGTTCTATTAAAGAAAACTGGAAAAAATTTTATTGCCCAAGACTATTTTCACAGTAAAAATTTCCCATTCACTTCCCAGTAGGCTTAAGAAGACATTTCAGGGGAGACTGGTTGGTTGGGTTGGGCTTTGGATTTTTTGGGGAGGGTCTTTGTTGTTTTGTTCTTTCTTGTCTTTTTTTTTTCTTTTTGTTTTAATGCTAACACACCTTCTTACTGGGGCCAGGGGGAGAAAACAAGTGCTTTCATGCAGCAGAGGACAGAGAAGGGTTTCATTTTAAAAGCTGTTTCAAATCCTCTCTGCAAAGCTGTAGCAGAACTACATGAGAGAACCAAGTGAGAGGAGATTTTCAGGTAGCATGAAGCAAGCCAAAAAGCGGGATAGCTACCCTGAATTTCGGAAGAGCTCACTTTGATCTCCTCTGCAACCTATTAGGAGCTATCCCGTGGGCTACGCTGTTAGAAGGCAAGGGAGCCTGTGAGAGCTGGCTAGCATTTAAACAGCACTTCTTCCAAGCACAGGATAGGTGCATCCCTTTGAGTAAGAAATCGGGAAAGAGAGGCAGAAGACCTGTGTGGATGAGCAGGGAGCTAATGAGTAAACTCAAAGGGGAGCAGAGGGTTTATGAACTGTGGAAACAGGGTCTGTGCACCTGGGAGGAATATAGGGATGTTGTCAGGGCCTGTAGGGACGCAACTAGAAAGGCTAAAGCCCGCTTGGAAATGAAGCTAGCAAGGGACATAAAGGATAATAAAAAGAGTTTTTTCAGATACGTGAATAGTAAGAGGATGACCAGGGATAATGTAGGTCCCTTGCTGAATGAGGCGGGTGTCCTGGTAACGGGTGATGATGAGAAGGTGGAAATACTGAATGCCGCCTTTGCCTCAGTCTTCATCACTCCAGTCTTCAAAAAGGGCAAGAAGGAGGACCCTAACAATTATAGGCCAGTCAGCCTCACTTCTGTCCCTGGAAAGGTGATGGAACAGCTTGTTCTGGATGCCATTACCAAGCAACTGGAAGAGAAGAAGGTCATGAGGAGTAGTCAGCATGGATTCACCAAGGGGAGATCGTGCTCGACCAATCATCTCATAGCCTTCTATGATCTCATCACCGGCTGGGTGGATGGAGGGAGAGCAGTGGATGTCATCTACCTTGACTTCAGCAAGGCTTTCGATACTGTCTCCCATGACATCCTGATAGAAAAGCTGAGAGATCATGGGATAGATGAGTGGACAGTGAGGTGGGTTGAGAACTGGCTGTCGGACCGGGCTCAGAGGGTCGTGATCTGTGGAACAGAATCTGAATGGAGGCCTGTGACTAGCGGTGTTCCCCAGGGCTCGGTGTTGGGTCCAGTCCTGTTTAATATCTTCATCGACGACCTTGATGAGGGAATAGCATCCACCCTCAGCAAGTACGCTGATGATACAAAGCTGGGAGGGGTGGCTGACACACAGGAACACTGCGCTGCCATCCAGCGAGACCTGGACAGGCTGGAAAGCTGGGCAGGGAGAAACCAGATGAGGTTTAATAAAAGCAAGTGTAAAGTCTTGCACCTGGGGAGGAATAACCGTCAGTATCAATACAGGCTGGGGGATGACCTGCTGGAGAAGAGCTCTGGGGAGAAGGACCTGGGGGTCCTGGTTGATGACAGGTTGGCTATGAGCCAGCAGTGTGCCCTGGTGACTAAGAGGGCCAATGGGATCCTGGGATGCATCAGGAAGAGTGTGGCCAGCAGGTTGAAGGAGGTGATCCTCCCCCTCTACTCTGCCCTGGTCAGGCCCCACCTGGAGTATTGTGTCCAGTTCTGGGCTCCCTGGTATAAAAAAGACAGGGATCTCCTTGAGAGAGTCCAGAGAAGGGCTACAAAGATGATTAAGGGCCTGGAACATCTCCCATATGAGGAAAGGCTGAGTGAGCTGGGACTGTTCAGCCTGGAGAAAAGAAGACTGAGGGGGGACCTAATTAATGTTTATAAATATCTTAAGTAAGGGATGCAGGGGGAATTGGCCAGCCCCTTTTCAGTAGTCTGTGGAGATAGGACAAGGGGCAATGGCTGCAAATTGGAGCACAGGAAGTTCCGCACCAACATGCGGAAGAACTTTTACACAGTGAGGGTGACAGAGCCCTGGGACAGGCTGCCCAGGGAGGTGGTGGAGTCTCCTTCTCTGGAGATATTCAAGACTCATCTGGATGCCTATCTGTGCAATATGAGCTAGGGAGCTGCTCTGGCAGGGGGGTTGGACCTGATGATCTCTCGAGGTCCCTTCCAACCCCTACGATTCTGTGATTCTCCCTCAACATTAGCTACACATACCAATACCTTAACTAGTGTTGTGCCTCCAAGAATTGTAATGCTAAGATTATATTATTTTATTATATTAGAAGGTATATGTCAGATACAGTAATAGGACTTGACTACATCAAATCATTTTTAAAATTTCTGTTCATAAACATTGGGGTAAATGGAGATTCAGTCATTGGCAAGGACCAGCTGGCAGTAGCAGCTCTCAAAGAAGCCTGAGAGCTTGGGCAGTTTCAGAAGCTGAAGAATCAAAGCCCCAAGCTGAGGGGAACACTCACACCCTCCTTGCCCTGCCCTCAGTCTACTCCCCATAGCTCCAAGAACAGCACAAATAGTCCTAGGTAACCTGCACAACGAAGTCAGCCCACCTCTGTCAGTTCCTCTCTCTCCTACCTCTTACTAAGATAAAGTATTGGTTGAGTCACCACCCCTGGAGGTATTTAAAAGATGTGTTGTGGCACTTTGGGACATGGTTGAGTGGTGGGCTTGGGAAGTTAGGCTTACAGTTGGACTCAATCTCATGGGTCTTTTCCAACCTAAACAATTCTATGACTGCATTAAAGAGAACAACAGCCATGTCCTCTCACCAACTGGCTTTTGCATGAGTCTCTGAAACATCTAACCAATGGAAGAGCAAGAGATGGAACACATGACAAGTAAATTATTAAATCCAAATCCATTAGAAAATTGCAACAGATGACATTTATTGTATTTACTCTGAGAGCAAACTCCTGTTCTGGACAGTTGCTTGCAGACTGTTCTATTCAAGGCTCTCTCAAATAAGAGCACCCCATCTGAGTAAATCCTCCCATATTACCTCATAGCCCCAGGAGAAACTTAAGGGAAAGCTGCTGTGATTTGGCTGTTCTTGCACTGGTTGCTTTTGTTGTTACTAAGACAAAAATTTGTCACCTGGACATGTTCCTGTGTGACCTACTCTAGGTAATCCTGCTCCGGCGGGGGGGGTTGATCTTTGGAGGTCTCTTCCAACCCCTAACATTCTGTGATTCTGTGCAAAAAGACATGTGAAACAGTAAGGAATGAGGCACACACATCTAATAGATACTTAAACTTCAAAGATTCCCTCTTTTAGCTAACAAATCATTAAGAGAGAAAATCACCAGGAGTAAACAAAAGAGAGCAGAAGTTTAGAACAAAAATGTAAAGACACCCATGCATGAATATGGGATCTGAATGACAAGAGACCAGGACATTCCAAAAACTCACACACACTTTCCTAATGCTACTATCCACTACACTGAACACATCCTCCCTAACTGAGCTGCCACCACACCCTGCATACTTGCCATAGATGTGGCGAAGTCACGCTCTGGAATTACAGCACCAGTTAAGAAATTGTTTAACAAATTCAGTAGCACAAGAGGTTTCTAACTAAAGTTGGCAAAACTTGCAAATTTCTTAACTGGGTGTCAGGATAAATTATGGGGTTTTCCTCACAATGATTCTTAACAGAGGTGAGCCATTTTCCTGAGCCTGATAAAAAAATGCATCACTAATAGGAAACACTTTGATTTTTACGTAAGCAAGAGTTATCCACCCAGTCTAGAATCAAAAGTTACAAGAAAACACTTCTTTTCACAGAAATGGTGAAAAGATGCAATCACCTATCTGGCCCTTTTCTCCATCTCTCTCCATCTAAAACTAAGTATTTTCTTCTCCATAACACAAAACACACCTGGATTGCCTTTAAATTCCAACTGCTTAGAATATTTTTTAAAAATACATTTAAAAATAGAATAATTTCCAATTAAAAGAAATCATTAATTAAGTACAGACTCCATTCAAATAATTTCTCCAACACCAAACTACATGTTATAGTTTTAACTAAAGTTGAAAGTTTATTGCTTAAAAAAATGCTTGCTGAGAAATATGTCACTCAATGAGTTCCCATGTTTTTGCTCTCTTTCTTTGGCAGCTGCTTTGCTTCCCCCTTTTCTCTCACCTCGAAAAATCCATCCACTGAGGAAGCAATTTGCAACTCTGCCTCCCTCACTCAACAGTGTACAAGAGAAAAAGGTTGAAAAGTACAGACAAGTAATGTGAATGACCAAAGGTAAGAAGAGTGTGATCATCCCTTCTGTGAAAGCCAGAGCAGACTGAAGAACCCTAGAAGAAAACAACCAATACACTACGACTGATAGAAAATTGTTCTTTTGTTTTGTTTCCCTTAAATAGGATATGACATTTTGCTGCTTTTACTTTCTACAACACTGCAAACACTGATGAGACTAGCAGGGACTCATTTAAAATCAACAACAGCAGACAGGGGTTTACACCATATGCAGCTATGGTGTTAACTATTCAGTGAGTGAAATGGAAGATACAACACCATGTATTTGGGTTCAAAAATAAAAATAATTATTGGAATAAAGTCTAAAAAATATCTAGTTCAGAAATATTTGAGCCATGTATTATAGACACTTGAGAAACCTCAGATGAATGTTGCAGTAAGTGTGCTTGCCTGTACCTGTTTTTTCCCTTGGCAACTGCTGTAGGCCATTTGCATCCTGGTCAAATCGACCAAGACCAATTTCATGTTTCAGCACAAGATTTTGCAGGAAGGAAACGTACAGTTGTCCCGACACATCAATTCAAGTTACTGTACTTCAAAAGTTTTTCCTAAAAGCTTATTAACAGACTTCAGCACAAAATACTGAAGAGAAGAAGACTTTTCAGTTCACGGGAAAGAACTGTCATGAAAAGTCATTGCCTTGACTGGAAAACATCTATTCCATCTTTTTTCCCTTCACACCGCAGAAAAAGTTAAATACTTCAAGTCAGGTGCACAGATAAGCCACAGAAAATTCTTCTAAAAGTATTTTCTGCTCTGGCTCAATTTGGCATTTCAAAAGTCCTCAGGTTCACCATCAGAGTAAGCTGAGAGGGGAATTTTAGATTTTTAAAGCTCTCATCAAGAGTCAAGCAGCACTCAGTAACTATCTTATCTGAATGCTTAAAGGAAATACCACAAAGACAACAACCACAAAATATCTCAAACTAGTACAAAAGAATAATTACAGAAAGTGATTCTTAATAGATAATGTCCCTGCTAAATTCACTAAAAAATCCAGCAAAATCCACATCACTCTGAGCTTAGATCTTAATTCACCTTCTTAACAATGCTAAAAAAAAAAAAAGTGTTAACTCCCTCCTGCCCCCTACACCACTGCATCTAACTGTCCTTATTTTTTTCCCTCATTACAGAGTTTAGAAAAACACTTTGTATTTGATGAATACCAGGACTAGAATAAATCAGTCTCGACTCTAGCAAAGAACGGGAGACCTCAGTATCTGTGTCCTTTATAAAGGTAATTATTAAAATGCTGTAATTTATCTCAATATTTATCACCAGTTTTTTTCTTAACTGATAGTTATGTTTTAGTACAGATGCAGAAACAGCAACAAAATACTGGAAAAGTAGCTGTTAAAATGGAAGCAAGTCCATCAAAAGGCATCAAAACGCCTTTGCAGTCTGCAAACTCAAAAACTTAAATGCAGGTAAGACAGAGAAAAGGGATCAAGATATAAACAACCATATGCAGACAGGTAGGGCTTCCATTTTTCTACCATCTTTGATTAACAACAAACGTGCAGCAAATCCAGCTGACCTGGGGCACACCGGGACCACTGTGAGTACAGTATTTAAGTCTAACTGGGCTCCAAGCAGTGAATGTAGCAGACACAGGCAGCTTGTTGTGTGCACATCTTGCTACTGCATCCAGAATCCATTAGCATCTCTGCTTGTGCTACAAAACTTTGCCCTTTTGGCTCTAGAAATGGAAATCCCAGAGAGGTCAGAGACATGCAGGGTAAACCTGTGTTACTATGTAGTGGGCAGTCACCCAAAATTCCCAACATGGGGACAGACTGCTGTAGGCACTGAGGCTGGTAGCCACCTTTTCCAATTAACAGAAACTATCAGTTGTGCCATACCATAACTCTACTGGGGGGAAGGGGAAAGCTTCCCTCTTTTTTCCTGAGTCACTACTCCCCACCCCCTTTCGTCTTTTCTTTTGAACAGCAGAATAAATATGATTGGAGACCAGTAAATTGACAGATTACAGATGCATTCAACTCCATTTCTTCAAAAAGAGCTGACTTCTCTTGTATTGCTCTTTTCACTCTATTGTTTACGTTGGGTTGACAATTCTTCCCATTCTTTTCTTTGACAAAAGAGGTCCCACACTATTGTAGTTTCCTATCCTGCTAACTGCATTTATTCAAACCTGCTGATTATTTTTCTCTCCAAGGACGGGCTTTCGAAAAGAGAAAGGTCTAATTCAGTTTTAAGGTCAGAGTCCAATCCTTTATTACCAACAGCAACTGTGTGCTTTGGTTTTTTTTCCTTCGAGCATTTCATACAGCAGCCTGTCTTCAAGACTCATCTAGTTGAGAATTAGAAAAAAAAAAATAGTGTTCTTTTTCAAATCTTGTCAACTTGTGCACACTGAATCTAGGCTCCAAGGCAAAAGGCAATTTCTCCCAACACACTTTGAAAATATATTTTTGCTGCGTATTTTTTAGAGTAGTTGTGAGCCTTTTTGTAAAAAAAAATTTAGGAGTAGATGAATCTTTACTTTTAGGTTTTTTACAATCATGTACAGTTCTCTGAAAAAAATAACATTATGTACATTTGAAAGCTTGTGTGTTACATATTGGAACAGTTCTGATTTAGTTTAGGATGAGAATGGTTGGACTTGATGATCTTAAAGGTCTTTTCCAACCTTGTGATTCTGTGATTCTGTGATAACGCACTTGAGATGCCAAGTATAGATCTGTTAGAGGTGAGAATGCTAGATATGAAAGATGGTGAACTATAAAAATAAGGCAGTGTTTCCATCAAATGGATTTTGTTATCCACCCAAAGTGTTGTTAAAGAATGTGCTTGATTCCAACTTTTTAAAAATAAATTTAATAATTACCTCAACTTTATGTTTTGTGATAAGAGGAATATACAATCCTGAACCTTCAAATATCCCCGATAATACTTGTACACTTACTAGAAATTATTTCCATATTTTATTATAGGCACACTGTAAATTATTTTAGCCTTCAATTCAAATTAGCACTTCCATAATCACACTACATACAGATCTAGAGGCACTAAAAGTAAACTATATATAACAAATATAGTTGTACATAATGCAAGATCTGTAAAGCAAGTTTTATAAAATACTCTTTTCTAATTTAATTCAGAACCTCATTAGTCCAAAGTCCATATCTTCACAGAGAGTAAAAGGGAAATCAATGCCAGTTTCTTTTGCTCTGCAATTCTTATGGCTCTGAAAGAGTTTTATTACGTCATAATTATTCTGTAACTGAGGATCAAATATAATAAGAAATGCATCCCAGATAGGCTTAAACAGTTATGCCATGTATTGCATTTCTCAAGTTGCATGAAAATATTCCACCATTATAGTAGCTTAGTAGTGAATTAGTAAATGTAAGTTTATATCTGATTACATATATTTTTAGGTTTCAAATTATTCAATATACAGGATACAGAAGTAGTGCATAGAAACTCTTCATTTTCCAGAAATATCCACAGGATAAATTCAGAAAGACTAAGTACAGCTGGTACCTAAAACAGAGTGCCAGAAACACAAAACGTTTTGGGAAGCTGATCTGCATATACTGCTGGAAAAGGTATCCCACCTGCTTTTGGCTGCCACAGATAACTAACTACCCTTCAGAATTCCTGTGGTGCACATTGTGAAGGCAGGTCTTTTGAAGCAACTCTGCCACCAGAGGAGAAAATGTCTATCTGATTTCCCATAAAGAAATCAATGTTGTAATGGTGCTGTTAACCTTTAACAGAATTTGGGGAGAGGGGAACTTTTTCCCCCACCCCCAAAAAACCTAGACTGAATCATCTAAACATCAGAAATGTCAACCAACACTACACAACCACAGTTTAGTGGCTTGTTGTGTTGTTTTTTCCTTGATATATACAATTAAAATTGTAAGGCAAGAGCTTTCACAAAATCAGATTTGGATATTTTAAAGACACAACTGATCTCCAAGTAAGATCAAAGCTGTCGCCACCATTATAGTGAAAAGAGTCCTTCAGAACTGTACCTTTATAAAACATAATGAATGTTCACAGAAGAAATTTTGTTCTAAACTCCATAAAAAGATGACAAATAAGACAACAGCAGCTATGCATTTTCATGAGAAGACTGGAGAAGGTAAAAAATAGAGTTCTACAGACTATGCAGACAAAAAGACACACATGGTAGGTGAAGAAAGGCCAAGTCAGGCATGAACAAGCCAGAAATACTGTGAAAATCCAATTAATGCCCTGTGGAAAAACAGTACAGGCATAGTCCAGCTCACATGCTATAGGAAGGTATGCAAAGGCTGCTACTGGCCTGCCTGAAGCCTTCTCTGTGCGCAACACAACCATTTGAAGGCTGAA
This sequence comes from Porphyrio hochstetteri, assembly GCA_020800305.1. NCBI lineage: Eukaryota > Metazoa > Chordata > Aves > Gruiformes > Rallidae > Porphyrio > Porphyrio hochstetteri. The sequence goes on from CM036907.1 coordinate 112,789,977, forward strand.
AGAGCTTCTCAGTCCTCAGTCACTCTGGCAGTCCTCTGCTGAGCTTGCTCCAGTTTATTGATGTCTGTCCTGCACTGGGAGCCAGTATTCTAAATGCACTGGAATAAGTGTGGTAGTCTGACTGCTCGGTATCCTGTCTGTGCTTCTTTTCATGCAGGACAACATGCTGCTGGCTTATGTGCTGCTTACACCCACCAGGACGTTCAGGTCCTTTCCAGCAGAGCTGATTCCCACTCAGTCCATCTCTAGCCTTTGTTGCAAAAGTTTCTTCAGCTGCAGGTGTATTTGTTCTTCCTGAACTCCAAAGCTCTTGCTGGCCCTTTCCTCCAGCCTGTCTAGGTCCTTCTGAATGACAGCTTGGCTCCAGCATAGCAACTGTCGTGAAACTTTCCTCCTTCCTTGGTGAAAGGTCACATTATCCACAACTCCCTCACACCTTCAAGTTCTCATCCTCCTCTTCAAAAACTCCTCATGACTAATACCTGTAGTACTTTTGTCAGCTCACTTTCCGCAGCAGTCTTCCAGCTGCAGTGAGCTGTTCCTGCTGCTTTTCCAGATCCCTGCACAGGCCAGTTTGCAGAAGAGCTTCTTTTCCTACAAACCAGTGCTTTAACTATTACAAGGACCACAAGAACCTTCCTCACTCCTACCTGAAGTCAATCCAGACAGGAACACAAGTGCCATCATGACAATCCTTCTCTCAAAAGTTACTTTTTCTACCCTGTAGTGGAAGGTAAGATCTGCGGTTATTTCAAAGATGTGTTTTGAAAATAAAATGTTAACTACAGGAAGATTCTACCTCTAAGCTGTTTTTCTTCTTTTCTTTAGTGCAAAGGAAAAGAAGTGCATATCAAACTTATGTCCTTATTTCACTATACAAATGAGTTCAAACAAACGAACAAAAGAACTGACTATGAGATAAAATCGTTTAACATGAACACTTGTGAACTATACTAAAAACAAAACCATTCAGTTTCAGGAAGAAGAAAAACTAATACAGAAAACCCAAGGACTATATATTAGACATTCTGCAGACATTCAGTCGTCAAACCTATTTACATACACATACCAAGAAGAGAAAAGCTGAAACTGTAAGAGCTTTATTGAAACTGCAGTGCCACAGGCAATAACTAAAACCATAGTTCAGGAGAGGATATCATTATGGAAAGGCAACATTAACTGCTTATGAACCTCTTCGTTTAATTGTGCAGTATTTATCTAGTCACAGATGAGAGTCTACTACATAGAATTTTTCAGGTTTTTAAAAGCTTCACTAAGAAGATATTTCCCACTACTCACCCCAGTTCATCAGGCAAATTATGTTCATCCACAACTCTCCAGAAAAAAATTAACTTTAAGCCATGACTGAAAGCCAATATTTGAGAAAGTTAAGGAGTAAAAAAAGCAGAAACATATAAAAAGTTGCTATCTTAGAGGGAAGATTTTTACTACTAGCGTAATGTGCAATATAGCAGACTTATGGCTGTTGAGGGAACCATATATTTGCATTCCCCAACTTCTGTGAGTTTAAGATGTGAGCAGTAATGCTGCAATATAGCAGCTAAATGTAGGAAAATGGGTAAGAAAATTAAAGGAAAAGGAAAAATATTGTGGTTATGTATTTATAATGATGGTGAAGTATTATTTTCTTCTGAGATCACCTTTAAAAACCTGAGGGCAACCATCTTAACCACAAGCTAAGCATGCTACCTGTAGGTATTTAAACAGAGATTACAAAGAGCTACCATCTCCTATGAATATCTAAATTTTACTATCTTCACTCTAGTTATCTTAACGGTTGAAGTTTGTGCATCTGATGGATCTCTGAGACTAAATATGAATCCCAATGACTAAGAGACAGCAGAGATTCAGGAGCCATCATTATAAAAGAAGCTGAGAAATAGTACAAAAAGGCGTAGGAAAACATTATAATCACTATTGCAATCACGTTACTGAGTAACATCAGTCTATCACAATACCAATTTGAAGCAGACAGGCACGTAGAGCCACCAATGTGTCTTAGTATTTCAGATTCCTTTGCAGCTCCAGGAGCTGTTGAGCTTATATAACTCGTAGTCTTTTTCAAGAGTCTCATGAATATAAAAATCCTCTGCTCAGACATTACAAGCCTCCTTCTGAACAGTTTGAGAGTGACCCCTAAAGCTGCTAAACTAAAAAACGTGCCAAAAAACAAGAAACAAAAGGCTGTCTACCACTCCAGACTTTTTACAAGCAGATACAGGGGAAAAAAAAAAAATATATATTCCTTAACAAACCCAGTGGAGGGAGTGGGGGGGTGGAATTCTCCTACTTGCCCCCACATTTGTTATGCCAACTCTTCCTTGACTGACCAGGCCTTCATTTTTTTTTGTAACACAGGCCTCTAAATGCCATCCTAGTTTAAATGACATGTGCCAGCAACAAGAAAAACAACTGCTGTATGCCTATGGAATGCACTAGCAAAACAAGCCTTTCTTTCACTGGGTACTTAAAATTTACTATTTGCAGCTGAACTGGAGGCTCCAGATGAAAAGAAATGGCAGTTATAATGCAACCTTTACAAAAACATTTCTCAAAGGTAATGAAATTCTTCAGTTACAGAACTTCTATGTGCAGCTGCTGAGGAGCAGGGCTCTGAAGCGGGAGACTCCGTCGAGGGACCCCCTTTCTGCGAGCAACAACCCCCGGACATAGATCCGCGAGGGCAACTAACAAAAAGCACCTAAGATCAAAAGGAGAGAGGCAGAGGTGCACCCATCAGTGGCCATCAGCACCCATTAACAGCCATTGTTCGTCCCCTGCACTGCCCGGAGCGGTGACTCATCGGGGGCGGAGCTAAGGGCGACAGGAATTATCCCTCTCCATACAAGAGAGGCCTCTGGGAGCGCGGCGACCCGGAGCGCGGCGACCAGGACGGGCAAACAGGGCGTGGCGCGTCAGAAGGGCGTGGCGCGGCAGTTAGCGAGGCAGTTCGCGCAGGCAGAGCAAGCAGGCCGAGCAAGCCTCCCCTCCTAGTTTGCTGAGGGGGTATACTCAGAGGACCGGCTCGCAGAGTACAAAAGGGCGAGCTGAGGGTTCCCTGTCTGCTGTGTGCTCAGCTAACCATGGTCTCCACCAGGCGCAGAGGTTCCCCCTGCAAATCTCGGGCAACCCCGATGGAGGGCCTGCCTAGGGATGCTGCGGTCCAGGTCTCAGGCTGCAGGGAATGCCAGAGCCTGCAGTTGCCTGGGATAAGAGGCAAACACCTAGCCTGTCTGAGGTGTGAGCAGGTCGATGACCTGCTTGCTTTGGTGGTACAACTAAAGGAAGAGGTTGAAAGACTGCGGGTGATCAGGGACTGCGAGCAAGAGATTGACTGGTGGAGTAGCTCCCTGGCATCCCAAAAGGAAGACAGTCGGGATGACACCTCACACCTGAAGACGGTCCCCCCTCACTGCCTGTGCCAGGTTAATGGGAGTGACCCAAACCCCGAGGAGGCCTGGAAGACAGTCCCGACTCGGCGTCGTAGGCACTCCCCCTGCCTACCTACCCCACCCCCTCAGGTGTCCCTGAGCAACAGGTTTGGGGCCCTGACAGTTGAGGAGGAGGTACCTGAGGAGATGAATGGAGCCCCTCTGCCTCAGAGAAAGCGGAGGCCTAGAGTGAGGCGGTCATCTGCACGCCTTGAGACTGCCTCTGTTAGGCAAGAGAGGAAGGTAGTCGTAGTAGGAGATTCCCTTCTCAGAGGGACAGAAGGGCCTATACGTAGGCCAGACCCTACACGCAGGGAGGTGTCTTGCCTCCCTGGAGCCCGGGTCAGGGATATTACCAGAAGGCTACCAGGCCTGGTAAGATCCACTGACTATTATCCCTTACTGATAGTTCAAGCAGGCAGGGACGCAATCACAAAGTGTAGCCTGCAAGCTGTCAAAAGGGAATTCCGGGACCTGGGGCGCTCTGTTGAGGGGGGGGGGAGCCCAAATAATATTCTGCTCTATCCCCACTTGTGGGAGGAGGGGCTCAGAGCAGGACAGGATAACCCACGAGTTGAATGTGTGGTTAAAAGGCTGGTGCCGGCGCAAGAACTTTGGATTCTTTAACCAAGGGATGGTGTACTCTGCTCCTGGCATGAGTACTGCTAATGGGGCTCACCTGTCCTATAAAGGAAAGCGGATCCTCGCCCAGGAGATAGCAGGGCTCATCGATCGTGCTTTAAACTAGTTAGGAAGGGGGAAGGGGATATTAAGGCAGCTGCCAGGGTTAGGCTTCGGGAGACACAACGGGAGTTGACGGTGGGAAGAGGTAAATACCAACAGCACAGTCGTGGACTTGGGGACGTTTTTCCACGTGAGAGTAGGGAAAATTCTGTGGACTGCCCTGAGTACTCCTCCGTGGAGCCACTTTTGCCAGTCCCCTGTCAGAAATCTCGCTGTGGGCCGTTGAGGATACCTACATCTGCTTCACCACTGAACTGTCTTTACACAAATGCACGTAGCATGGGGAACAAACAAGAAGAACTAGAGATCTTTGTGCGGTCGCAGGGCCATGATCTCATCGCAATCACAGAGACGTGGTGGGACAACCTGGACGACTGGCACACTGTCATGGATGGCTATGTGCTTTTTAGGAAAGACAGGCTAGGGAAGCGAGGTGGAGGAGTTGCTCTTTATGTGAGAGAGCACCTAGAATGTGTTGAGCTCCACCTGGGGAAGGATGAACCTTCTGTCGAGTGTTTGTGGGTTAAAATCAAGGGGCAAACCGGTATGGGGGACATTGTTGTGGGAGTGTGCTATAGGCCCCCTGATCAAGAGGAGCAGGTAGATAACGCATTCCATAAACAGTTAGAAGTAGCCTCAAGTTCCCGGGCACTGATCCTTATGGGGGACTTCAACTACCCAGATATTTGCTGGGCAAGCAATACGGCCAGTCGTATGCAGTCCAGACAATTTCTGCAGTGTGTTGAAGACAATTTCCTGCTACAGATGGTGCAGGAGCCCACAAGGGGAGGGCGGCTGCTGGACCTTGTTTTCACTAACAAGGATGGACTTGTTAGGGAAGTGAAGGTCGGGGGCAGCTTAGGGCAAAGCGACCATGAAATGGTTCAGTTCATGATCCTGGGTGGAAGAAGCAAGCCAAAAAGTAGGATAGCTACCCTGAATTTTGGTAGAGCTAACTTTGATCTCCTCCGCCACTTAATGGGGGCTATCCCGTGGGCTACGCTGTTTGAAGGAATGGGAGCCTGCGAGAGCTGGCTAGCATTCAAACAGCACTTCTTCCAAGCACAGGAACGATGCATCCCTTTGAGGAGGAAATGGGGAAAGAGAGGCAGAAGACCTGCATGGATGAACAGGGAACTCAAAGAGAAGCAGAAGATCTATGAATCGTGGAAAAAGGGTCTGAGCACCTGGGAAGAATACAGGAATGTGGTCAGGGCCTGTAGGGATGCAACTAGGAAGGCTAAAGCCCTCTTGGAAATTAAGCTGGCAAGGGACATAAAGGATAATAAAAAGGGGTTTTTTTTAGGCACGTGAACAGTAAGAGGATGTCCAGGGATAATGTAGGTCCCTTGCTGAATAAGGAGGGTGTCCTGGTTATGGGGGATGCTGAGAAAGTGGAGATATTGAATACCGCCTTTGCTTCGGTCTTCACTTCAAAGGCCCCCCGGGACCCACAGACACTGGATGAGAGTAGGACTGATTGGGAAATGAAGAATTTCCCTCTGGTTCAAGTAGGGGAGGTCCAGGAGCGGCTCAAAGGGATTAATGCACACAAATCCATGGGCCCAGATGGGTTACATCCACGTGTGCTGAGGGAGCTGGCGGAGGTGATTGCTGAGCCGCTCTCTATCATCTTCGACAGGTCTTGGAGGACAGGAGAAGTGCCTGAAGACTGGAGGATAGCCAATGTCACTCCAGTCTTTAAAAAGGGCAAGAAGGAGGAACCTAGTAACTATAGGCCAGTCAGCCTCACCTCTGCCCCTGGAAAGGTAATGGAACAGCTTGTTCTGGATGCCATCTCCAAGCAATTGGAAGAGAAGAAGGTCATGAGGAGTAGTCAGCATGGATTCACTAAGGGGAAATCGTGCTCGACCAACCTCATAGCCTTCTACGATCTCATGACAGGCTGGGTAGATGGAGGGAGAGCAGTGGATGTCATCTACCTTGACTTCAGCAAGGCCTTTGATACTGTCTCCCATGACATCCTGATAGCAAAGCTGAGAAAGCATGGGATAGATGAGTGGACAGTGAGGTGGGTTGAGAATTGGCTGTCGGACCGAACCCAGAGGGTTGTGATTCGTGGAGTAGAATCTGACTGGAGGCCTGTTACCAGCGGTGTTCCCCAGGGCTCAGTGTTGGGTCCAGTCCTGTTTAATATCTTCATTGACGATCTTGATGAGGGAATAACATCCACCCTCAGCAAGTACGCCGATGATACAAAGCTGGGAGGAGTGGCTGACACGCAGGAGCACTGCGCTGCCATCCAGAGAGACCTGGACAGGCTGGAGAGCTGGGCAGTGAGAAACCAGATGAAGTTCAACAAAAGCAAGTGTAAAGTCTTGCACCTGGGAAGGAACAACTGTTTGTATCAGTACAGGCTGGGGGATGACCTGCTGGAGAAGAGCTCAGTGGAGAAGGACCTGGGGGTCCTGGTAGATGACAGGTTGGCCATGAGCCAGCAGTGTGCCTCGGTGGCCAAGAGAGCCAATGGGATCCTGGGATGCATCAGGAGGAGTGTAGCCAGCAGGTCAAAGGAGGTGATCCTCCCTCTCTACTCTGCCCTGGTCAGGCCCCACCTGGAGTATTGTGTCCAGTTCTGGGCTCCTTGGTATAAAAAGGACAGGGATCTCCTGGAAAGAGTCCAGAGAAGGGCTACGAAGATGATTAAGGGCCTAGAGCATCTCCCCTATGAGGAAAGGCTGAGTAAGCTGGGACTGTTCAGCCTTGAGAAGAGAAGACTAAGGGGGGACCTAATCAAAGTTTATAATTATCTGAAGCAGGGGATGCAGGGGGGATCAGCCAGCCCCTTTTCAGTGGTCTGTGGGGATAGGACAAGGGGCAATGGCTGCAAGTTGGAGCATAGGAAGTTCCGCACCAACATGCGGAAGAACTTTTTCACAGTGAGGGTGACAGAGCCCTGGGACAGGCTGCCCAGGGGGGTGGTGGAGTCTCCTTCACTGGAGATATTCAAGACCCGCCTGGACGCCTATCTGAGCAATATGAGCTAGGGAGCCTGCTTTGGCAGGGGGGTTGGACCCGATGATCTCTCGAGGTCCCTTCCAACCCCTACAATTCTGTGATTCTGTGATTCTGTGATTCTGGGTGGTGGTGGTATACAGCAAGCAATTGCATTTCAGTGCTTTTGCCTTGGCAATAGCTAGAGGTGCCTATTTGTCCCACCTCAGCAGTTCCATGCACAAACAAGACAGCATCTGCTGCACAGTCTCAAGTTTTTTCCTCAGCTTGATTCCCCTATACATAAGGGAACTAAGGGAACACAGAGCTATGTGGTGAATTTCCATAAGTAGAGGTATCACCTCAGAGAGCTCCAGCTGGGAGCCGCCCATCTTGTTTAAAGTGCTCCATACACAGTGTTGTCAATTCTCAGCAGTCCTTCACCCTACACACACACACAGGGCTATCTGGGTCTTCACAGAAGACAGACTACGGTATTTTTTTCCTCCACCAAGCCTTTCCTGCCTCCAGAGCTGCACACTGCTCAGCAAAAGGTCCAAGCCACAGAAGGCATCAACAAGGTATTCTTTAAGCAAGGCACTGGAGCAGGCTGCACTCTTAACGTGGGCACCATTGTGCACTTGGCATGTTACTGTTCTCACCACGCAGCACAGCAACCAGCTACCCTACTGGAATCTCTTGGTACAGACAATTTTGGCCTCAAATTTTCAGAAAAACAGTGAGTTAAAAGAATTCACAAGAGAGACCTGTCTTCTTTGCAGCTGAAAGCGGAAAATCCTTCTGATATTCAACACACTATTTCATAACTGCAACAGTGTGAAATTTAAAAAGGAAAACCACACTAAGTCATTTACCTGACTCAGAATCTTTTAGATTTTGTCTATACAATCCAAGTTCATGAGGACAGATGACCCCTTATTCCAAGACCACTGTAATTATAAACTGCATAAGCTCAATAGAAACAAAGTTATAATGCTACAAACATTTTTCTACCAATTAAGACATGGGGTGTTATACTTTTGCAATGTTTTCCTTCTCTTCAGAAGTTTGTTAATTACAGTCAGTACTTGCAACTTTTTTACATTATGTGGGAATGAGTTTCATACATCACATCATAACCTTGTTCAATCAGTTAATTTAAGGCAAATTATGTCTATATACTGTGTTCTATAGAGAAGTAAACTAGACAGCACTCATTTTAACTGGATTGTTTAACAATAGCTTCATGTCTACAGAATGACAGTACATCTATTCATACCAATAATCATTTTTAAAAATAAATGCTAGGACTAAAAGGCCTAATAAATTCACTTAAAATGACCAAAAATATTTCATTCTCTTTGATTCATGTGAATTCATTTTGATTCCTATACAAAAACTGCCAGAATCTGAAGTTATTTGGACTGCTGAGAAGACTCATCTCATTAGAATGATGACGCTTTCTAAATTAATAAGAAAAATGTTACTATGTACAACTTAAGTCTATTTCATTAGTTATTCTCTCTCATTAACAGGTATTTTCAGCAATGCATATTTAATTCTATTACATTAATAAAGTTTATGAGAGCATATTTAACAATACTTTGTGAGTAATCAGTTTTGTAACAGGGAAACAGTTTCAGGAAAAGGTTAGATCAAGTATACAGAACATTTTTATAAGTATATGGGATTTGCTCTTATCCCCATTATCCAGCTGTGCAAAGCAAACACTTCAAAGACATACAGCATTACACATTCTGGACCCTAAAAATAAGTGTGAACCTGCACATCCCTGATCCTAGCACTGAAAAGTTCCGTCTGCCACAGTAATAAAGATTGAAACTACATACTTTTTCAACAGAAGATGACACTAAGTTCTTAACCCATAACTGCACGTCCTTCCTAGAGATGTTTTATTTTAACTGTCATTTTGTCTCTTGGTACATAAGTCAGTTTCTAAAAAAAGAAAAAAAAAACCCAAAACCACACCACAACCACAAAATAGAAAAAAAAACCCAAAACCAACCAACCCTTGAGAAAGGAGAACCTGTTTATGAACACCAACAAAATACTATAACCACATTTAGGAAGACCCTTCCTCCCTCCATCTTGCATTATAAATCTTATGAAAACAAAAGAGGAAAAAAATGGCATTTTTTTACCAAATTTATAAAGGCGACAATAACGCCTCTTCATGATCCTAACAGTTGCCCTAAAGTAAATAATAAAACAAGCATTTTCACAACATAAGTACATAACTAAATATGTTGCTAATACTACCAACACAACAAAAAAGGCCCTGCTAAGCATTAGAGATAATGAAATAAAGACTAACTTCTGCTCAGAAAGGAAGAGTGGTAAGCATGATAACCTAGGAAAAATGTAAGGGGAATAATTTGATGAGAGGAAAAAGAAAGAAAAAAAAAAACACTCCTCTACATGGAGAATTATCCAAATGGGACTACTAAAACTTTGAAGTTAATAACTTCACTATAATGCTGTAAGACTACCCCAGAAAATTTCTATTAGCTACTCAAAAAACTATCCCTCTGAAGTAAAACTTCAAAGTCTCCTATTGTAAAATACTAAATAATGAAGTGTCCCCAATTTTTATGGGCACTGAACAATATGCTTCAAAATTTCATAACTGAAGTGTTTTTGAAAGAAACCCTGTAGAAGAAAAAAATTCTTTCAATTAATACACAGAACATTATGATGATGATGATAGAGGAAGACCCTCATAAAAGTTTACCTGAAATTGACAGTAATTTAACATTTTATGCTGAAATGAAAAAGTAGGAATGTGTGGATTTAAAGCTTTTTATAATTGTACCTTAGCAAGCTGTGTAAGAATCAGTAACTTCAAAATCATTAACCTACTTGTTAGTGACTGTTTACGTGTTAAGTTAAATTTCAAAACATATCCAGAAAAATGTATTTGTGGGAGCTAAACACTTGTATTATTTAATGTCCTAATGCTGGCTGTGATCACAAACCAATTATAGACTTGTATTTTTACAGCTGTGAAACTCTGTGGACAGTTTCATGTCAGAAAAGGCCATGCTTCCTCTAATGTGTAACGAGGGCAAGAGCACTGGAAATTCTTACTTTCCTGATTAACAACCGAAAAGAACCAAAAAGCTTCCATGAGTGGCACGAAGTAAAGCAGAAAGTAAAGCCTGGTCAAGTGCAAAAAGATAAATGTTGGTCTCTTGGATCTAGGTAAGAACCAAGAGCAGACTGACAAAAATGGAAACTTATTTAACCTTAAAAAAAAAAAATTAATTTTAATTTAGTATTCACTGATGCACCCTTACCAAGCTTCAGGCAACAAGAAAGCATATTCATGTGGTGAAGTAGTCTCTGGAAAATTGGACAGAATCGCCTGTCTGTGTGGAAGTAAAGCTGGTCCATGGAACGTGAACAAAATTTCCAGGGCTCTGACATTGCTTTCCTAAAAAGAAATGCATTAAGTTGAAGAGCTAGCTTAAGACTGATACACACTGAAATTAATCAAGAGATGTAAGCCTAGGTCATGCAACTAACATTTTACTTTAAAATTTTCTGCATTTATTTATTTACAATCAAATAAATAACCTCACACACACCTCTTAAATTCCCACTGAGATTCAACTAAGTCCAAAGAAAGGGGGAAAAAAATGGACTTAACTGCATTTAACAAAAATAGGAAATCAAAATTAGATTCTAGCAAAACAAATACTGATACCCGAGCATAAGTTCTTGCTGAAAGCACAATATTCTGATTTCTGAACTTCTTGAAGAATTCAGCATCATAGTGCTGTTCAGCTGCATGAGGACCTCCAAGGATTTCCTAAAAAATAAAAAACCCCACAATTTATAAAGGACTGGGTTTTATGCACAATTTGCTAAAGCATCAAAAAGCTTGCATGCTTTTTATCATAGTATGAATTAGTATGAGATCTATATGGAAAAGCATGCTGCTGTTTTTTATTTATTTCAGCATTAAAAAAGCCAGAGATGCATTTTTGATTGATAAGCTAAGCCCTGCTTTATTTTAATTACTGTTATTTTAACAGTACTAGTTGTGGTAAAAATCATTATGCGACTTCCGCAAACTGCAAAGTTAAAGTTAAAAAGCTAAGTAAAACACAGTTGGACATTCCAAAAACTAAGCTCATGGAGGAAAAGGACTCGTTAGAGAATCTGAATCTAACTAGACTGACAGAGGCAACCAACTACAAATCCCATGTTGCACAATGTAATTCCCTGCAGAAACGATGTCCAAAGCAGGCTTCTGCCCAAGTACAGTTCTCAACACTAGAAGCAGGCTATTTGCAACTGTGCAGCAGGAGAAACACAGTAGCCTGAACAGAAGAGAGCTAAAAGCATTAATACTACAATATATAACGAAAAAGTTACAGGAATGCCAATGGAATGAGAACTCAGAAGAACTCGCCCTCACCTCATAGGTTTCAAGGCGATCAAGGTAAGTTAACAGCTTCAGCCTGCTACGGCAGAGTTCCTTTTGTTCCAGTGTCAGCCTGTGTTCAAAACAGGAATGTCACACTTGCAACTCATACTGTACATCATGTGCGTATGAAGACAACGATTACATGTTTTAATGACTTTGTTCACTGGAATATATCAAGAAGTAAGTAAACAAAGAACTTCTCACAGAGTATAGTGCTAATTAAAATTTGCACCACTTTGCTATTATAAAAAACATACCAGTAATTACATCCTTGCAACAGTGTAGTTTTTATAAACCAGTAACCACAAATAAAGCATGGCCTAATATTTCATTTACTTTGAGAAGTTTACTGATAATAGCAGTTCTTGACGTTTCTTGGACTCCTGTTCCTTTCTAGCATCCTTTTCTTCATCTGGTGACAGAAAGTCTTCATAGGGAATGTCAATGTCCACCTCCCCTGGTAATATAAATCTGGAGGACAAAGTCAACATGGTACTCAATGTGATGCGAGCAAGAAGATATGGCGAACAAATTAGTAACACATCTTTCTACTTATGGCTTGACTAAACATCTAAACTTGTATAGAAAATTGTAATAGTGAGTTTTGCTGTTGTAAAACATCAGGTAGTAATCACAAGCCAGCAAGAGGCACCACCTTGTTTCCACTCCCTCCCTAAAACAAAACAACAAAAAAAACCCTCACTAAACAATCAACCAACCAAAAGAAAAAACAACCAAAAATGCTACACCAACCATAGAGCTATGATGCTTGTTAAAAATTCCTAAATTCCTTAGGCACCACTGGGATTGGCAGCAGCATATAATTGTGCAGTCATCTCACCATGGAAGAACAGTGTGTTCTATTTCCACCACCAGGAAATGAATCCTGAAGAGAATTGTCTCTACATGCACTTCCCCACTGACCCACTTGTATTTGCTTTGTTCCCCTCCCCACTTCAACAACAGAATATCATCACGTCAATTAAGAGATACAATAAAATGCCTTTAAAGGCATTAAAGCTGCAGTGTCCAGATGATGCAGCAGAAAGAGATTCCCACAGAAAAATTGTGTTATCTAAATTTCTCTATGATGGAGAAAATAGAGGACATCCAGAGAAGAGGGAAAACACAGTACAAATTTTACCTTGTGGAAATCTTTAGAATAGTTTGTGTCAAAGCACTAACTTTTCTATATCCTTGAAAAGCATTTTCAGTAGTGATTAAAAGAAAAAAAAGAAAACCTTTGCCAAATTAATGGAAGAGACACCACCCATGATTCTGTAAAAAGAAAACAAACAAAAACAGCCTCTTCCCAAACCTGCCACCATCTTCTCCTTTTCCTATGGCCACAAGAGCCTCCAAGTCGGTGCCTTTCAAGCCATATTGAAGCAGCTTCTTAGCAGCATCCACGTTCTCTGGAACTCTTTCCAAGCACTCGTGAAGAACCCATGCACGCTTCTTAATTTTGCTCTGTTCAAGAACAAGAGCATAGGCAGAACATTATATGCTTCAATCCAAAGCAGTGAAACCAGAGATGTTAGAGTCTTTTAATGTGTTTCTTGCACTTAAGTAAATGTCAAGTTCATCTGATGACTGGCAGCATGAATCAACAAGGGGTGACAAAACTACCCCACCAATGCTATGCCTACAGTTCTGTTTATCAGTACAGGGACTTAATTTTATTCAATTAATGTAATGGAATGAAGCCCCTTTGCAGTGCACTGCAAATGACTCTTAGCTGACTACCAGAAGTCAAATTCCCACCTGCAGAAAGCTAAGCTGCATCCTAAAGCTAATGAATACTCACAGCACACAGCCCACCAACAGAAAGTGAGCCAAAGCATGCCAAATAAACACAATTCCCTCAAAGTACACGTGACAGAACAGGGCACAGAAATGCCAAATTACTTAGCAGAACTTTCACAACAGGAGCAAAAGATATTATTTGTATTCCCCAATTAGTATCACTCCTCCTTACACTAAACAAAATGTGATGGGGCTAAAATGTAGTTGTTGGTTGAGTGTATTCCAAAACAGGACTCAAGTAGTTCTCAGTATCAACCTCTTCACATGCCAAGTAGGATTCTGTCACAAAACATTATTGGCCTTATCTGCTGATCTCCAGTTGAAATTACACAGCACATGGAGAGTGTCTACTTGTAAAATCTTATTTTGACATTAAATTATTATCTGACCTGGGGAAAAAAAAAGGAGGAAAAAAAAAGAAAAGAAAAAGAGAGAGATCTCTTGGAGGAATTTACACCATTAGGTTGGGCTTCTTTGATAGTGCTTGTCTTCTGAGCTTGAGGTCTTTTCTCCAAGACAAAAAAACCCCACCCATGTAGCATTCTACTGAAAAACCCCAGTTAAAGGTAGCAGAGTTTTACACAAACTTTGTTATTCAAACTTTGCTATGTAGCTACTGACATCAACATCAACTTCCTATCTAATTTTCTAGAACACTTGGGTGTTATTTAAATGCTTTTTATTTCCAATCATTATTATTCATTTGCCATGTAACAATGTAACAAGCTACTGCTGCACATGGGGGAGAGATTACACTACAGAAACCATGCTGCTTTTAACAGAAATTAGATGATCTCGAAATGAAAGATTTCCATTAATTTCCAAAGTCTCCAGATCAGGCCTTTTAGTTAAATGAACAAGATTGCTCTCTTCCACATGACATACAGTGGAATTTGCAGGACAGCTCTCCAAATTGCCACCAACTTAAGCTGCATAAATTAGAATGCAACTGAGAATTCAATTCCTGTGAAGGTAATGCAGCCATTGTCATAAGAAAGCCTACAAGCCACAAAAAACAAACCCACCAAGTAGTCTTGAATTGAAGCGACGTTAACAGCTGATTTCCTCCACTGTCTTTGATACACAAGATCAGAATCAAGGCCATATGCCTGAGCCAAAGACAAAGCTTCCCCATAGTCTTCATTATCAATCTAAAATGAAAACACATGAAAGTGAAAGTCATCTGATTTCCATATTAAACAATCAATTATTAATTCTGTGTGTTGAAACAGGCAGAGGGATAATTACTGTATGCTTAAGGAGGTAGGTAAGAGAACAGCTCAAGATACGGATGAGTAAAACTCAGATCTGACAGCTACCTCTAGAAAAATCCTCAAGAAAAAGGAAGAAGTTATTTCAGTAACTGTCATGACATCAGCACTCCCTGGAAACTCTGATAGTTGCAGACCACTCCGGTTTACCATCAGAACAATTAAAACTGCCTAGGCAAAGTATTCTGTAGAGCCATCTTAAAAATTAAGAAGTATCCATTTTTCAGTAAAAATTATTCAAAGGGCTAACTTGTGTGTATGCCTGAGAAAACATGCACACAAACTACATTAACAGCACAGTAGAAGTTAACCCATTCTCTGGCCAATAACAAGCTGAACTAATTTAGAATCCTGGAATCACAGAATTGTTTTGGTTGGAAACTACCTCTAACATCAAGTCCCACCATTAACTTAACACTGCCAAGTCTAATAACCAAACCATGTCCCTAAGCATCACATCTACATGCCATTTAAATACCCCCCCAGATGGTAACTCAAACCACTTCCCTGCACAGCCTGTTCCTGTGCTTGACAACCCTTTTGGTGGAGAAATTCTTCCTAATAATCAATCTAAGCCTCGCCGGGAGCAACCCGAGGCCATTTCCTCTTCTCCTATTGCCTGTTACTTGGGAGAAGAGACCAACGCCCACCGACTGCAGTCTCCTTTCAGGCAGTTGTAGAAAGTGATAAGGGATGCCCTCAGCCTCCTTTTCCTTAGACTATTTAAAAATCAGTCAATGTGCTTGCCAGCTCTTTCACTGGTTATAAAGACTTATATGACTACATTTCCAAGTCTGGTCAGGCTAATGATGCACCATGTCTCCTCAGTAACCTGCAAACATCATCTCATCTGAATTATTATAATGGTGGTCCTAACAGTCATCCCTTAGATTAATTAACATAGTACATTGCCAACTAAGAGACCCTTAGACTTATATGTCTAGATCCTTCTGTTAAAAAAAAGGAATAAAAAAGTATTTTCTAAATAAAGCTCATTAGCAGACATGACCTTTCCTTTGATACTCACCTTTCTCTGGTACAGTTCCTCTGGAGTTGTGGATCTTAAACTGACAAGACGGAAATTCTTTGTAATAGTACGTGGGCGTTTCCGTGGAGGAGCAAATCGCTCCATTTCTGTCACAAAGTACAGGCCTTGCTTTAGGTAGCTGAAGTATCTGTCTTTAGCAGAAGTTCCATCATCTGAGTCAGAGTCATCGTCTCCATCATCTTCATCACCAGGCCTGCTCTCCAAACGTAATTTTTTTGGAACAAGCTTTATCTCACACTGCAGAGAAAACAATTTTTAAGGGTGGATAAAAAATCTCAACTAATTTGGTGAGAAATGAGTGCATTTCCATTTCCAGTACTTCAAAATTTCAGAATCAATATCATTCTTCCCCTTCTCCTTTAAACCCTTTATTTCTCTGCTTGCTTAATATATTCCACAAACCGCCTGCATCCCAGATCTGAGATTTCATCCCCTACCTACTGTAGCACAGGTGAAGGCTTCTTTGTAGTAACCCACTACTACACTTAACGTCCAACACAACCCCAGACAGCATGGAGACATTTGTTACATAGCTTACTGCAGTGTACAGCAATGTTTCCAACTCTAAGCTATCCAAAGCAAGGTTTTCTGAATGCAGGTCACTGGCTAGATACAATTTCCAGAATAATACAAAATCATTCCAAAAAGCACACATGAAAGCTTTAGTAAATATTGAGATATTCTCTGAAACACTATTTTAAACTATTTTTTTCTGGTTTTTTTTGTCTTTTTAAAGATATTTGAGACCTATTTCAGTGTCTTAGGAAAACATAATTCCTGTTACTGCAAAGAAAACTTCTTAACCAAATTATCTTTTATTCCTTCCTGGAATCCTACTAAAGATGAACAAAAATAGATGTCTTACATGGCTTGGTCTTTAATTTAAATGTGTTCCTCATTTCTCTTAAATATACTCTCTAAGAGGCATCTGTTTCAAAATGGAAGAGGGAGGTATGCAGTATTCTTCAAATAACAATTACTAACATACAAAGCAGTCAAAACTTGACACAAACTGTTTCCTGCAGCAAGATTCCTCCCATTAAGACTCAGCCTTCTAGGAATTTGAGCTCTCTCTAGAAGTTATATGACAATTAAGTTTTTAAGACAGTTGAATTGCAGCAAGTTCAGTATTTCTCGGCAATGCTTTACTAGATCAGGAAACAGAATCACTTCTATTAGCAATAATAATTCATGTTTTTTTAAACCATACCATACACACATGTAACACCCTTAGGATTACATAGGTAAAAGCAAACTATTCCCTGCTGCACTACAAAAAGATCTCTACCTGTGCACATTCCTCACCTCTAAACTTAGAAATCCTCCATCGTGAGCTGAAGTGACCTGAGGAGAACTCTCAAACCATTCACATGACTTTCCCAGCAAGTTTCTTAATGTCTTGACGGATGACACAGTCAAGGCACCAGAGCAGCGAGCCAGGATGACAGAATTATCTGCCCACCAATTCACATCTATCAATGGGTAATAGGATTCTTTATCTAAAATAAACAAACAAGAAAGTGTCATAGAAAGAAAGGTAACTTGGACCTAATTTTTTAATATTACTTGGTAAACAAATCCATAGTAAACTGATTTATTTGCACAAAACATGACAAACTTTAGATATCTGATTAAGATCTACTTCAGGCCATCCTTGACCAAATCTCCCTGGCAACAAACATAATCCTGATAGAAGTCAGAAAAGGTTACACTGCTTTGAGGACAAGTGACAACTATGAACAAAGCTCCTGTAGCAGCCTACAAGATGAGGTTGGTAAGAAATGAAACCAACAAAAACACACAGGAGTCCCCATGACTGAGGATGGAAGCTATGTAACTTTTAAGATTGTTTTGATTATGGTAACTAGATACTGGGACAAAATGTTCACCAAAGAATTACTCAGTTTTCTCCCTACAGAGTCATTTCCCACCTCTCCCCAAACAGCACTAAGAAACAGATCTCAGCTTATTCTGACACTTCAGTGTTTAGTCAGCAGCCTACCCATGAAGGTCAGGTGAGTTAACCCAAAGACAGAATCGCCAAGAAAAATAGTACAAAGAAACAGGGATATTTGAATAGTATCAATGTATACAAGCAACAGTGAATGGATCATGCAATAGCTATTGATCTCTGCACTCTTGGAAGAGCCATGAATAGCCACGTGATAAATGGCTGCACACAGCAGCCAGAACTCTGGGAAAAGAATAGAGAATACATGAGGCAAATCCAGTTGGAGGGAACAAAGCCCTTCTGTTTCAGAATTTTAAACTGATCTCTTAAAATACTTCAACTTTTGTTAGACAATCACAGAAAGAAACGGTAAAGTTCAGGTTTTAAACCATGGGCTTTGATGTGTTTACCTAAGATACTATGATGTAGTGACTTCTGAAACATCTGCTGAATATTCAGCATTCTACAGAGTCATAATTGCATGATTAATAATAAATGAAGTCCTGTACTAACTGAAATAACCTTTTATTTATGGTTACAGCTACAAAAGTATTCCTAAGAGAGGATTTAAAAAAAACCCCTATTGTGACGGTCATTTAGCTACGCCAAGCTACAAATTCAAATCATTCATACAATTTTGATGACTATTTTAATTGAGATTTAATTAAGCCATTTCATATCCTTGTATATTTGTATAAATACTTTTTACTACAGTGATATAAAATAACAAACTAACCATGTCACATACCTTTTATTTTCTTTCTTTTTTCACTAGAGAGCCTCCAGTCGGGGTTGATCTCATCATAACCCGGCTAAAAAAAAAGTGTTGCAAGAGAAAAAAAGGATTATATTTTAGTCAGTCTTGTAATACAACCTGTTTATTTTATATATTGCTGAACCACTCATTTTTCAAGGAAAATGGTCCCAAAAAATTCATTTTTTTCCTGAACATAAACCATACAACTACTTTAGTGACATTCAACTTTGTTTCTAAACAGTTAAGTTAAAACAAAATCACAGCAAAACAGACTGCTGGATTCCTAAAACATCATACTGGAAAATAAGAATACCATCAGACCTGGTGTAGGCAGCATTAAACAGTAATCATACTCTAAAGATTTCTGAAACAATACATGGAAGCCGAAGTGTTTCTTTTTTCATGTCTATCCATAGGACTGCCAGCATACAAAAGAAGAATCTCCAAAATACTACTCCTGTTGGCTGCTACTTTGAAGCACTACACAGAGCACAGTACAGTGCTTTAAGCATTTACCGTGGTTATTTTCATAATTCTAAAGCCCCTTTCCAGATGACTGCATCAGGAGAATATTATTTAATACTGCACTGCAGCATTTAGAATTGATTAGCTCTTGCTGTGTTGTCTTTTTAAATTTTATTTGGTAACATTAGAGTACACAGGAAGTACATACATATATATGACAGCAATCCTGCCCCTAGTTTTGGGTCATAAAGAAGCAGTCTTGGGTCAGGCTTACTTTTTAGTAGAGAAAGGTCTAACAATTGAAAGTAAATATGAGGTTACTTTAACTTAAGAAGTGTGTTTGTGTGATAATAAGTAGGAATTGCACACATTATGAACATATCCGTTATAAAGGAACACCAATTTTACTTACAAAACTCATTTTGAAAACAATCAAGTACTGTAGTATTCCTCTATATATCCCTCACTACATAAAAACTGGTTCAGAATACATATTCATTAAGAAAAAAAAAAGAAACAATTCACTATAAATATCCTTGAGCAAAGTTCATATTCTCACAAAAATCTGAAATGCATGTTAAAAATATAGAGCGACATACAGACAGATAGACGGATACACACATACCAAACATACACACACACAGAAACACCCAAAACTTCTGTCATTGTTGCAGCAGGACTTTTATTTCTTTCTTTTAAAGTAATTTCCTAAATAAGCTTGGAACTACATTTCTGTGGTGGTTTGACCCCAGCTGGCAGCTAAGCACGACTCCTCTCCCCAGTGAGACAGAGGAGAGCACAGAAAGAGCAGGATCAAAAGCAAAACCAGTTGTAGGTCAAAATAAAGCCAGTATAAGCAGGAAAAGAAAGCAGAAAAAAAAAAGAAAAACCAAGTGATTCAAAAGCAATCATTCATCGCCACCCACCAGCAGACTGATGCCCACCCAGTCTCTGAGCCACAGCTACCTACTCAAGACCTTTCCCTGCTCCTTTTTCATTGCCAAGCAAAATGTTATATGGCATGGAATATCCCTGTGATCAGCTGGGGTCAGCTGTCTGGGCTGTGTGCACCTACAAACTGTCCACGTGAGGAGAAGACTGAGAAACAGAAAAGGCCTTGACACTGTGTAAGCCATGTTGAGCAGTAGCTAAAACAATGGTGTGCTGCCAACATTGTTCCAGTCACAAATCCAAAACACAGCACCATATGGGCTGGTATTAAGAAAATGAACTCCATCCCTGGCAGACCCAGAATAATTTCATAGTCAATACAGCCTCACCAGCTTACCTGTAAGAACAAAACCAAGCTACACAACACCACAGCCACGTTTCCAAGTGAGCTGCCTCGTTCTTGCAGTAAGATCAAAAAGGTAACAGCACACCAGTGGTGCGTTCAGGCTGGCAGCACACCATTATCTCTACAGGTATTTAATGATTTAAATCTCTCCTATCATTTTTTGTATTTTTTCTTGAAAACTTTCATTTAACCTCATTATCATTATGGCACACAAAGGAAAGATGCCTGCCTTCATTTTGTCGTCTTACTCATTAAAGAAACCTGCATCTATATTTAATGTTAGGAAGCAGCTTTTGTGGACCTTACAGTAACTACTGTAAAAGGTACAGACTGCAATGAAATTCAGTACAGCATGGGAAAAGCTATCTGTGTTTTATATGAATTGCAGAAACTTGAAAAATTTAAAACATTCTGCAAAAATATGAAATTCTGGAACCTTCTGGAATTCTTTTGGAGAACTAGATAGCTTTCAATTCTTAGTATTTAAATTCACTCTAGTCACACAAAAATTTGCCAGCATCTGGGCAAGTCCTAACTTAACATGCCCTACTTAGCTTTGCAAACAACTCCTGTAGAAAGCATGTTACTTACTAATAACACTCCAGAACAGTTTGTTCATCAGATTGGTATCTGGCAAAAGGTAAGGTAAATTTTGAGAAAAGAATAGATGAACACATTAGACATACAGCAGAACTTGGTTTCAACCATTCAAACAAAGTTAAAACATTAGTGGAGGCCAAAGCAGGTCAAAAGAGTATTTCAGTCTATCTCTAGCAGTATTATCAATTTGTCATCAAAACGCCTCATGAAAAATTCATTCCAACACAACTGGTTCTTTTCCTTAATTTTTAAAGTTTAAGGGTTATAACTAAAACATGGGAATATTGTTGTAAATGTAAATTCAGCACTCTCAAAAACATTCAAGTTGAGTGGAAAGCCAGTATGTAATATCAACACAATTTTCTGAACTACTCTCAACTTTTAAGAAAACATATCTCCAAAGATATCCTTCTTACCTGATCAGTTTGGTCCCATTCTCCTTGTTGTCTGAGAGATGGAATTGACCATATTGTCAGTTTTCCAGAGAAATGAATAGCTGCCAGAAGAGCCCCATCAGGAGAAAGACTCATCTTGAAAACCCCATCCTGTCAAACATCATGTCAGCAAAATTTAAAAAAAAAAAGAAAAAAAAGTCAAACACCCCCCATCAAGAAATTAAACACACACCCCCAAAACCACAGACTAAAATCCCGAGTATTTCTTCTACCTCAAGAAAAAAATTGTACACTCTTCCATCCTGAAAATCAAATACGCTTTAAATTTAAAAAAACCCACCACCACCAAAGCACAACAAACTAACAAAATAACCTGTGCTAGATAGAAGTCAGAATAAAGGTAAATATGTAAACATGAACTGTAGCATAGAAGAGTAAAAACATCCCTTATAAAGGAAGAATACTAGCATAGCACTAATAAATCTTTAGAAATGTGAACTTCTGTTACACCAACAAAATTGGAAAGTGTGGCATTCCTAGGAGAACACTGCAGAGAGCAATGCACAACTGGCTGAGGAAAAACTGCAGGTTGTTCTCAAATCATCTGCTCTGAGAAAACATACAACAACCTGTCCCACCTCTCAGGTCCACCCAATGACAGCTGCTACCCAAACACAGCTCCTAGTACTTCTTCCCTGGAAACAAACTTTTGGGATGGCATCATTACAATTCAAAACAAAGGGGATACAAGAAAGAAATAGATGAAGAGATCTCGAAGGAGCACACTGTTCATTACTGAATCTGAATTTAAGAATCCCTTGGGTAACAACTGACTAAACGCAGTAGAGAGAACATCAAATTAAGTCCATACAGAAGAAATAATTCAACATTTGTAAGTGAACATAAAGGCTAAAAAATTTCCCCTGGATGAAGTTTTCCTTCAGTTCTGGATATCTGAAGAGGCAAAACGTACTTAAAACAAAAAGTTTTCCTAGGGATTCCTGATCTCCCACACAATTACAACTGAATCTATACACTATTTCCACAAGAAAAGCACCTCTAAACACACACTCAGATTGTGAAGTGAAACTTTCTGTTACAGGCAAAGCATTAAAGATTCTGAAAATACAAATTCTGTTTACTCCCCCTGCCTTCAACACAACTTCTATGTTTTCAGAATGATCATTAAGTTTTCTGAGAGTTGGGTCTTCACTGGAAGACAGTAGGATGCACATTCCCAAAATCAGTATTGTTTAGACAATCCCATTTTGTTAGTGCAGTTTGTTTTACAGAACTTCCTAATAAAGATTCACCTACAGTAATGTTAGAATTACCCAAGTCTGCAGGTAATATTTTTAAGCCAGCACCTCCCCTCTTCAAAAAAACTCCAACATAAATTAAGTACAAAAAAGTTACTAGATATCCTTATGATTAAGAAGTTTTAATGGAGTTTCTACAGCACATTAGTGGTAGCTATCATTTGAACATAACTATTCTGTTAGGGTTGGTTGGTTTGTTGGTTTTTTAATTAGTTTTATTTTATTTCTTAGTTCTCGCTATGCCACACAAACAATAACCATCAAGTATTTGCTCACTGTTGCACAGTGGTTTGCAGCTACTGAGAACATTGCTTAATACAACCTTAAAATGTGTTTTTAATTGAAAAGGGGAGCATTATTAGAAGGGGGTTTTAAACCAGTTTTTTTTTCCTAACAGAAGTAATTCTTAAGCATTCTCCAATTACATTCTTAAGCAGCTAGAGTACTGCAATGTCTATTACAGTTTGCCAAGGAACTGTAGGTGCCTACTAATAGTAATTCTTTCTTTAGAAATCAAGTTGCATGCACACAGGAAAAAGAACAAGAGATTGTGAAAGGACTTAGAAACATACAACCAAAATACACAACCCATTCAGGTAAGTGGTCAGTGGTATACATCCCAGACCTTAACAGGGGTTAAGCACTTACTCAGTAGTCAGTAATGATTCTGTTGCTGCTGAATTTAGACGCTGGGTGGCCATTAACACATTAAAATTTTCCACGCGAGTATGGTTACCTATAGAGATTAATCAGTCCCTCGGCAAAGCAGGCAACGCTGCCTCAGTAAACAACTTGTCAACTTCAGGGAACTGCAGAACAGGATACTGAAAACCTCAGCAGGTTGGCACTTCACATTTTATAAGTGTCATTTAAGTTATCAACACTAAGAATCAAATCCCAAGATAGCTAGTTCTAACATTCAAGTCTGCTAGCTGCTGTGCCTGTCATGCGTAACACTGCTGCCAATTTCTCACTAAGAAAATAAACTGTACCTCACATATTTAAACCATGATCTCTGGAACCAGATTAAAACATTCAAGGGTGAAAAACAATCCCTGGTTTTCATTGTAAATTTAGTACGGTGAAGTTCAGTACAGCCACACTCAGTGCTGGCCTTCCAGTAAAGAAGTTTACTTCAGCCTTCTCTTTTATGTGTTCAGTGAAGGAAATAAAATCTCTCCCCATTCCACCCTTGAGAGAGATTCAGAAAGATTTGTTTTCCCCTTCCAATCAAGCATGGGGGTTTTTTGGGGTTGTTTTTTTTTCCTTCTCTTTCTTTTAACCAGTCACCTAAACATCCAAAAAATCTATTAAGGTATTTCCAAAGTCCATATAACTTCAGATCAGCCGTTTTTCCTCTACAGATTCTTTACTGTTCTTGCCTTGTAAAGCAAAAGAAGGGAAAACAAATTCTTTACGAGGAGGGAAAGGAGGATGGGAAAAGGAATCAAAGAAAGAGTAGACACTACTAGTAGACAAGAGATAGGAGAAGGTCATGTAGTACTGCATGGATAGCTCCTAAGGCATGTAGAAGAAACCCATGAGTGCTGTGTGTGAAGTCTTAGGAATACAGAAAGCACACACCTACACTTCAGCATGACACTTGGGATGTAACACTCGGTCATTCGTGGAGAGGAGAACAGAAGACCCGTATCTCTTCAGCCAGGTGACAGGTGATAGGACAAGGGGGAATGGCATGAAGCTGTGCCAGGGCAGGTTTAGACTGGATGTTAGAAAAAAAATTTTCCCTGAAAGAGTTGTCAGGGCCTGGAACAGGCTGCCCAGGGAGGTGGTTGAGTCACCTTCCCTGGATGTGTTCAAAAAAAGGGTAGATGAGGTACTTAGGGGTATGATTTAGTTTAGGATGCGAATGGTTGGACTTGATGATCTTAAAGATCTTTTCCAACCTTGTGATTCTGTGATTTTAATCAGCAGTCCATTAAGTTCACATGTGTCCTGCTAGGAGATCTTTGACCCACAATAAGTCTTTGAAGCTAGTCAGCAATATATTTCCATAGTATCTCATAGTGTAGCCAGCAGGACCAGGGAGGTGATCATGCCCCTGTACTCAGGACTGGTGACGCCACACCTCAAATACTGTGTTCAGTTTCGGGCCCCTCACTACAAGAAGGACATCGAGGCCCTGGAGCGTGTCCAGAGAAGGACAACCAGGCTGGTGAAGTGGCTGGAAGAGAAGTCTTACGAGGAGTGGCTAAGAGAACTGGGACTGTTAAGTCTGAAGGACCTGAAAGGAAGCTGTGGTGAGCTGGGGCTCAGCCTCTTCTCGCAGGTAACTAGCGAAAGGACAAGAGGGAATGGCTGCAAGTTGTGCCGGGGAGGTTTGGTTCAAGTTAGAAATTGGCAGAAGTTTCTTCTCAGAAAGAGTGGTTAGGGATTGGAACAGTTTGCCCAGGGACATGGTGGAGTCACCATCCCTTGGGATGTTCAAGGAAAGGTTGGATGAGGTACTTAGGGACATGGTTTAGTTAGTAATATAGGTGGTAGAGGGATGGTTGGCCTAGATGATCTTGGAGGTCTTTTCCAACCTTAATGATTATATGGTCTAATAACACTCTAAAAATTAAGCCTTTGTGTCTGCCTTGTTTAAGCCATGAATGATTAGTATGAATGCACTCATTTTTTTTCTTCCCCATATTGTATGAAAATTTTGGGCTAAAAGTTGGGGGGGAGGGTGTTGTTTCCTAGTGGGAGTTAGAGTACTGCAGAAGGCTGGATTTTGAAGTCACTCCCATTGCTTTAACCAGCATAAAACTGAGAACCATTGTCACAATCTACTCTCTTGTAGAATATATTACACACCTAACATGCTATGATCATTGCATTCACTAACAAGTAACTAAATGGCTTTTTACACCTCCTTTTTTGATTAAAAGTTTACATTTAATATTGAACTCTATACCTCTGGACCTGAAAATCCAAGCTTGAAGCTTTAGCAGATGAACTGCATTTTTTAAAAAGGAAAAAAATGGGAATCTGCTCCACTTAAAGCTTATTATTTTTTAACTTTTTTATAAAAGTTAATTCTTAAGTTGCATAAATTAAAAAGTGCTTTCAATCAGTTTCTCTGGCAGTCATTAATGGACAATTATGTTAGTAAAACATATTTCTCAGTTAGACCTAGACTTTAATACCTGTTCTGTTCCTTGCCTGCTGTAAAATCTTAAATTCATAATCCTTAATAATCCTCTTCTCTGTGCCTGTAAGAACAGAAACACAATACACAGTGAAAGACAACCTCATACATTGCTTTATGTGCCAAAAACTGTTATGTCTGAAGTAGTGAAACAACCCAGAATTTCCTAAACTTCCATAACACTGCGTATTTTAAAATAACACAGGGTAATAAAACACAGTTTGTGTAACTTTGCCCATTTTGTTAGGTACGTATCATGCACAAATAAGCACTACCCATTTACAATAAAATAAACAGCTCACATTTAATATTAAGCAATACCCATCTAAGGGTAAATACTGGAGTTTATCCCAGTATACAGTAAAGTGGTTCCAGTATATCCACACAGTAGTTGCTATGAAATCAAACATTTACTTCTACTAGAAGCAAAAGAAATTAAGAATCAGACTTAAACTAAAATTCGTGTTTCAGGTGTGTTGCCTTTTCTTACAAAGTAATAGCCAACAATAATAGGGTGTTTTTTCAAGAGAGACCAATAATATATATAAAGAATTTGCATAC
The DNA here is from genome assembly GCA_020800305.1 of Porphyrio hochstetteri. NCBI lineage: Eukaryota > Metazoa > Chordata > Aves > Gruiformes > Rallidae > Porphyrio > Porphyrio hochstetteri. The sequence goes on from CM036907.1 coordinate 112,816,205, forward strand.
TTCTGTGCTACAATTTTTGCCTGCATATTTTTTGTTGTTTTGGCTTTGGGTTTTTTTAACTGTAAGTTATAATCAAGAGCTCAAAAGTTCAAATCATAGTACACAGAAAAGCAAAACAGATGCTGGGGAGTGATAATTTATACTGCAAGTTCCTATGATAGCTTACAAAATAGCAAAATACTGCATTACATTCCTTTTTCAGGAAGAGATTTATATTGAACTTCCAGCTAATAATAATTCTGCCAGTAATACTATTCAACCAGTAAAATGAGACATACTTACTGTTTTAATGTCATCTTCATAACTAGTAACCTGTTTATAATGTGGAGAGCCTGACAGGACTCTCCATGCAGATATCCCACAACTAGTTGCTTTAGATACTCCATCTTCATCTGTTTCACAGCCTCCTACAAGCAGAAGTCTATAAAATACATAAAAGCATATTATGCTTGTTTTTTTAAGTGCCTTAAGTCAGAACTATAGCAGTTTGCTTGCTACAGTAAAATACCTAACAACCCCCGTAAGGTTTAAACTTCAGAGTGTTTATTCAGAGACAATAAGATTTAAATATTACTTGAGTAACACTTGTTATTTGTGGCAACTGTCCCTATCCATTCTCATATCTGGCTTTCTAAATAAAGCATAATTCCCAGATTTTAAAATAAGTCTGGCTACAAATTTGAGTTTCTCCCCTGCCCTCAAAGACTAAGTTATAGCTTACTTACGAAAAGTTCCAGTCATTGTGTTTAAGCATTAGGCTTCCATTTATTCAGGTGTGGCACACAAATCTACTTGTCTTTTATTGAGAAAGCAAATGCTTCAAGGTTTTCAATTTTGCTTTCTAAAACCATTCTACCAATTATAAATGTGCATGCAATAATTTTATAGATTATATTTTTAAAACTTTGAGGGAACTTAAAATTATTGCCGATTACCACGATAATGCCTGCCCTTCAAATCCTTTCACCTTATTAACAAACAGATTTATATTTAACTGATGATTAATTTGAAGAAAACTTTCAAAACAGATACCTAAATTTGTTTGGAAGCAGCATTTTAATGAACAACCTATCAAAAAAGTAAAGTGCCTGCAAAAAAAGCACAGACTGGAAAAGCCCAAAATTCAGCCTGGAAAACATTCCTTTCTCATTTTCAAGTTCTGCATTACTCTTGAAATGCTCTACCACCTAGTGGCTGACGCTCATACAGCTCTCAGCTGTGATTTGAGTGCATTAGAAAACACTTCCTACAAGAGTCAACTGAAAGAATCAAAAAAAAAAAAAACAAAAAAACACCCCTTCCTTCCATGTTTAACCCCCTTTACGAGGTCAGTCTCACACCATTCACAAAAATACAGCAAGGTGGATGCTTTTACAGTCTGTTACGTTTCTGAGCTATTTTGTTGCGTAGAGTTGCGTGAGAGAGCAAACCAGAAATAACCTTCACCATTTTCCACAAAAACAGGAATAGGAGGCTCTCCGTCTACCATCATAATTCATGGGAAAAACTGCATTTTGCATTGTTCTTATGATCAGAAAGTAAAAAGCACAGCTAAATGATTACTTCTCCCTTAAGGAAATGGAATTTAACTTGAGAACACGTGAAGTTTGTGGCTGAGCATCCATCACGCAGTGGTTTCTTGCTGCAGCATACCAAGCACCGTGTTATCATATAAGGAACAAATGGATTCCTATCACAGTCAAATCTACCGTGAGTAGGGCAGATCATATTTCAGACTCCTTAAAACTAGTACTGTGAGTAGCATGTGAAAGCAAACGTACTTCTTGAGTAATTAGCATACTTTTTTTGTGACAACAGCAGAGGGAGGAAAAAAGCAGACAAAAAATTCACCTATTACAGCTTTCCAGTAGATTCTTAGCAATGTAATCACGTTATGAAGATGGCAACAATTAGCAAAGCATGGTATTAGACAACCAGTGAGAAAACTCTAACACGGAGCAGCAAGAAAGAATTATGTAGATTGAATAAGAAATTTGAGCATTATGTAGATTGCAGAAGAAATTTCACCATGAATACTACTTCTTAAACAGAGACTACCACTGTTGCTCAGCTACAGAGACTACTACCGAGCACAGCAATCCAAATGTTAAAATACCAAAGAACTCCAACAGCGCACAGCTCTTTTCTGAACAAGCCAGCAATAAATGACTCCATTAGCTTTGTATGCAACAAACTTTACATCCTAAATGAACCCAAGTTGCTTTATATTTTAAGTTTCCAATGAACACCAACCATTTGGGTTTGATACCAATTGTACATTGCAGTCGACTGGTTTGGACAGGAACTAAGAGATCTTACCAAGACATCACTTAATCCCAAAATACAAGTACTTTGTTCTGCGCATCATACTAAGCACTAGCTCAATTCAAAGACCTCCAGTACCAGGACTCTCAGACCATAGGGGTTGGTTTGAAATAACAACAGTGGAAAGGCAGACATTGAAAAAGAGAGTATGTGGTGGTTTGACCCTGGCTGTAAGCCACCAAAGTCGTTCTATCATTCCCCTTTACAGTGGGACGGGAGAAAATATATGTTGAGAGGCTTAGGAGTCGAGATAAGGACAGGGAGAGATCATTCCGCAATCAGTGTCACAGGCAAAACAGACTCAACACGGACTAAAAAGGAGGAGGAAATTAAAAAAAAAAAAAAAAAAAATCTAATTTATTACACTACACACCCAATGAAACCAGAATCACATAATGAGAAGTGCAACCAGATCTTAAAGGACCTCCCCCCACCCCTCCCTTCTTAGCAGACCTCACTTTATTCATGATTTCGCTCCCTTTTCACCCCCTACTGTGGCAAAGGCAGGGGCAGGGAATGGGGGACTGGGGTTTTGTTCAGTTGCTCAAAAGTTGTTTTCCTTCTTAGCAGGGAGGGCAGTGGGGGGTGCATTCCTCACACCCTTCCCCTGCTACACTGTGGGATCCCACCCACGGGATACAGTCCTTCACAAACTTCTCCAACATGAGTCCTTTCCCACAGGACTTCAGCTCTTCACCACCTGCCCCGGCACTGGTCATTTCTATGGGGTGCAGTCGTAAATCATAGAATGTCTTTCAGTCTCCCAGGCCCAGACTGCTCCAGCCTGATTCTCCATGGGGTCACAAGTCTCCCCCCAGCAAACCTGCTCTGGCGTGCGCCTCATTTCACCCATGGATTGCAGGGATCTTGCTCCAACGCAGGTCACAGTGTCTTCTGTGTATCTTCACCTACTCCAGCCTGGGGCCTCTCCACGGGGTGCAGGTGGGGTCTGGGCCTTTTCCATGGGCTGCAGGGCGACACCCACTCCGCCATGGGTTTCTCCACGGGCTGCAGGGGCATCTTCCTCTCCGGCACCTGGGGCACCTTGTCCCCCCACCCCTTCACTGGCCTTGGTGCCTGCACTATTTCTTAAATCTTCTCACTCCCTTTGGTGGCAAAATGCGGCTGCTTGCATTTTTGTTCTCTTAAATGTGATTCCCAGAGGTGCTGTGACCTTCACTGATGGGCTCAGACTTGGTCAGCAACGACTCCAGCCTTGAGCCACCTGGTGTTTGCTCTGTGGGGCCTGCAGAGAGCTTCTGGGTGCCTCTTGCAGAAGCCACCCCTGCAGCCCCCTCCTCCACCAGAACTTGGCCATGCAAAACCACAAGTATTTAAGCAATTTCATACTCAAGCAGCTGAGGAAGTCAGAAGCAGGACAATACTGCAAATTTCATTCAACTTTGGGACATCAGCAAATACCAGAAATTACTTGAACAGTTTTTTACTCTTTCATGAAGAAAGTAACTTTAACCCAGGAATGCTCGGAGAGAAGAACATCAATCCTTCAGAAACATGAAAACAATAATACAAGGTACAGCTGCCAATAAACACCACAGTTCTCAAAACTACACGTAAGATTTTGATATCAAATTTTCTGCTGATTACGGGGGAAAGAGTGTACTTGGGAAGAGAAAAATTTCACAGAAAAGATGTCATACAATTAATAACCCTTCATGTCATACAATTAAGAAGAACTTCATGAAATCATTACAGTGCAGTTGTGAATTCCTAATAACTAAAAGACAGGGCACAATCCTCTTGAAGATTAACTTATCTATAGCCTTGTCCATCCATTGGCACCTAAATTCTTCCATGAGTTCCAACTTCCATTGCAACATGCCACTGAATTAAAAATTTCAACAGCAGCAGTGCCTAAAACTCAATTACAATTGACCGTAACGTGCCAGAGGTGACTAAGAGACAAATAGCAGCACAAAGACCTGGAGAAGAATTGTCAATAATAGTGACAGCAGTAGCTTCAAAACTGTCTGCACTAGCTCTCAAAAACTCCATCAAGATAAATCTTTTCAAAGAAATTTCGGAAAAACTGTCACATACAGTGCAACATATTTATAATTCTGAAGTATCTTTTAGGATAAATGAAACTCAATGACAGCTGGAATGACGATGTCATATCAGTTTAGACACACACAAAACACAATCTCAAGACAAAAAGCATTCTCCCAGGACTGCAGACAAATTCATCATGGCAGCACATACTTAAAATTTTAAAAAGCTTTTCAGGGAGCAAAATGCAACAGCAGGGACAGAAACCATTAAGATGAATAACACAACTGGCATCAAAAGAAAATGAAAGGTACTCCTGAGAGCTTCAGCAAAGATCCGGCCTTGTTTACCAATTATTTTTTCAGGAGTAGACAGGAGATGACTCCAAAATAACAAGTTGACAGGTAGACTGGGAACAGCAACAGGAGGGGTTTTGCTCCCATTTACTTTTTTTAATTTTTTTTTAAGTTAGTCACAATCTGAAAAAAGATGACAACTTCTTTGTTCTGTAATGTGAAAAACTATTTTTCCTGGTCAAACGCTTGGAGTCTTAAATCATACTACATCAGTGTAGTTTAATGCCATCCTGGATGAGTCACAAAGCAACATTAACTTCATATATGACACTTAGTAAATCCCTAGAAGGGAAAGTTTCTTCTATTGCAGTGTTACAGATATCAAGATGAACGTGAGACCCTTTAGTACTTAAAATGTTAAAAACTTACATAACTTCTATTCTTACGCATGTTTTCTACACAGAGCACAGTTAGCATGCTGCCATTTATACAGCAGTTTCTGGGCTCCATTTCTAAAATCTCTTAATCTTCTATATACTTCTGCAATGATCAGAAGACTCTTGCGAAGTCTCTGAGGAACTTTACAATGCCTGCTGTTGCCAGGAGAGCTAGCCAGCAAGATCTAGAAGCTTTTAACAAGGTCTCACAGCTGTTCCTGATCAAAGGGCGCTTTGAGCTTTTGTTCCAACCGACTCCTCCTTAGCAAGGGTCAGGAACCCTCCAAACAAGTCCTAGAAAAGGAACTATGTAAGTGCCAGGCCCAGAGCACAGCCAGTGGATGCATTTTGTGCAGCCATTTGCAGAAAATAGGGCCAGAAACTCTCTCCGTACATGTTCTCAGCAACTATGGTAATGCACCACCAGGCTCAGTCCCCAGCACCCACTGGAGCAGCACCCAGCTACCCCAGCTCATCAGAGGCCTTGACACAGATCACTCTCCAAAGGCAGGATAAAGACGTGTGGGTCTTGGACTGCAGGGGCACAGTTCCAAGCAAGCTGCTCTAGTTGACCCTGATCCGTGAAGGGGAATGGATTAGATGATCTCCAGAGGTTCCCCCAGTCTAAAAAATACCCAAACAAAACCAAACAAACAAATAGAAAAAAAGAAGGAAAAGAAAACCCAACAATGGCTGCCTTGTGGTACCTCAAAACTTCGCTCTATTTCAAAGGTTTCTACAAAGTCAAGCTGAAGATAACTAATACAATACTGCTCTCAAGAACAGCAAGTTCAATTGAGACTTTTACACAATTATCTTCTCACCTATTATAGTACAACAAGCAAATTCTAACTGAATGTAAACTCCTTTATCTCCTACAGGCTTCACATATCTTATGCTCCAACAGCAAACACTTTCCGTAGCAACTGCAGATAACCCTGAAGCAAGAAATTCAGCCTCAGAGTACAATACTCAAAATAAACAAGGTGTTGAACCTTCCATTAGAGCCTACAGAGAGCTCACACTGAAGAAGTACATCATAAATTTCATCATAGAAGAAGGCTGGATCATGTGATTAGGCATCTAAATTAAAGTACATAACACTTTCGAAAAGCAGCGAAACTCATTATTAGACTTTTTCCCAAAGCTACTATTTCAAGTTTTCCTACAGATTTAGATATATGCCCTACTGAAATATTCTTTTTGCAATTATCCTACATCTAGTTGAAAAAAATTAAACATATTAAGTTCTTAAGTGCTATTTTATCACACTGTAATAGGTAACAAGCAACTACATAGCAATATAGAGTGCAGTAAGTCAAGGCTTACAAGCAGTGGAGGTGGAGGGTTTCACCCTCTGAAATTAAATGAAAAGCTAGAAAGCATGAAGTGACAAAGCTGAACTTATATTAAGTGATCAAAGTTCACACTACTGACAATTGAATCTTGGAAGCATTCATACGTATCTACAATTTCCTTTAATGCACAGTTTAAGAAAACTGCCTCTCTCCAACTCCTGGGGGTTTTTTTGGGTAACAAGACAATTTCAGCAAGAGACTCTATTCACGAATTTAGAGTTCTCCAGCAGTAAATTTAGAAGCTTTCTACCACAAAGTAAATTCAAAACAGAGAAGACTTGCTTACATGAAGGGCAAAACATGGGTTCTTTCTCCTTTCCATCCAATTGCGCATTCTTTCAAGTATCAATTTTGCAACTTGCGCTGGTTTTGGCTGAGACAAAGTTTTGGTTTTTCGGGTTTTTTTTTTTTTTTTTAGTAGTAGCTAGTATGGGTCTGTGTTTTGGATTTGTGTTGGAAACAGTGTTGATAACACAGGAATGTTTTCATCACAGCTGAGAAGTGCTTACACAGAGCCAAGGCTTTTCTGTTCCTCACCGCACCAGCAAGTAGGCTGGGGGTGCACAAGGTGCTGGGAGGAGACACAGCTGGGACAGCTGACCCCAACTGACCAAAGGAATATTCCACAGCGTATGACATCATGTTCAGCATATAAAGGGCTGGGAGAAGAAGGAGGAAGGGGAGAGAATGATTGGAGTGATGACATTTGTCTTCCCAAGTGACTGTTACACGTGATGGAGCCCTGCTTTCCTGGAGATCTCTGAACACCTGCCTGCCCACGGGAAGTGGTGAATTGGTTTCCTGGTTTGCTTTGTTTGGGTGCACAGATTTTCCTTTACCTGTTAAACTGTCTTTATCTGAACCCGTGAGTTTTCTCACTTTTACCCTTCCAGTTCTCTCCTACATCCCACTGGAGGGGGAGCGAGTGGCTGCGAGGGGCTGAGCTGCTGGCTGGAGTTAGACCACAACACAGCTTGACTAAGCAAGTCAACTGGCTGCACATAGTAGGAGATATGATGATCACTGGAGACTCCACCTATTTTTATTTTCACAGAATGAGTAAAAATATTTCATAATAAAACCAAGTAATTCCTCAATGTGTATTCCAGCCACAAACATATTGCTTCAGCAGCAGATATAACCGCATGTTTTCATGTATGAAAAAGGCATTTCTCTCCCTAGAAAATACATAACACAGACAACAACAGGGAAAAAAATGCCAGCCATAAGCTTCTATCAAAAAAAAAATTACTAATATTCTGAATAAATTGTTCTAAGCACAAAACTGTAATTGTCTTCTGCCCTTTTACTTCACACTAATAGCAAGTTTTAAAAATGTAAACCTAAGCTATTTTAAGAATAGCAGGAAAATAAAAGCTATTACTTCTCTTGGAGGTGGAAGGAAAGAAGGAAAACACAACTTGAAATTTTTGCCTTTCCCCACCCCTCCCATTTTAAACTTCTACAGAAGTTGCTATTCACACACAGAGAGCAATGTCCATGCTATTTGGATGACAACTATGCCACCTGATTTTCTATGTATTTTCTTGTTGATGGGTTCATGCATTACGAAAACTTAACAGTTCAGACATCATTTGCTCAGAAACGCACCAAAACTGAAATGCAAGCATATCCATCTATTCTGATTGTCAGAATAATTATTTGACCAAACTTTGAATATTAAGCAATATTCTTCGCAACACTCACTGCAATAAACAATCTATTTCCTAATATTAGGAACTGATAAAATTACTTTAGAAACAAGTGGCAAGATCAAAGGAAAGAATGAGTAGATTCTGTTGTTTGCTCAGATAGTGCTATCAAATCTCCATACCCCACACCTATTTCCCCAAAACACTAAACTTAGTATACTATTAATTCCGTGGAATTACTAAGTATGAACTAGACAGAAAGAAGAAACCATGCCAAAAATTAATCTCTCAAAGTAATAAGCTAGAGGAACATCACTTCTCATTATTAGTCATTTTTTTTCCTGATATAGGCAGGACAGGTCACTTAACACTGAAGAATTAAAGTAAGTTTTGAAACAGCGAGTTTCTTCAGGTATTCTATATCCAAGCCTAATTTCCATTTAGAGCAATACAGTGATACAACATATTGCACTGACAAATTCAATCCTAGTAGATTTAATAGAAGAAAATTATCTAGAAGGAAGTTCAGCTCCCACAGCTGAAGAGAAATAGAAAATAAGTTACTAAGTTTATCTTGCTATAGTAGATATTGAAAAGGTAGACCCATTTTCAACATAAGCAATTGGCTAATCAGGACCTATTCCAACTAGCTCTGGTTCAAGAGCAGGCTGTCAGTTAGTCCACCTTTCAAGCCCGGTATCTGTACTCAACACTTTATTAATCAAGAAAACAGCACAAGACAGCTCCAAATACAAAAACCTAGCAGTTCCAGTAAGAACATCAGGGAAAATGGGCTGGCCAATGTCTCCAACATCAACTCCAGAGAAAACTAAACAAAAACCAAAAACAAATTATTAAAAAGGCAGCAAATTATGCATCAGCCCTTACTCCCTTAAATTCAGAAACATCTTCTGAAACTATTGCTGACATTCTAAAATAATACTGCTTATGCAAGGCACTCAAAAAGTAAGAAAATTTGATTGTCATGATTCAATTAGTAAAGTGAGGTCTTCAACTAGCATTTCTTTCCAAGGTACAATGATAAATGACTTGCTATTACTGATTTACTAAATAGAAATATTGGGACTGTTCACCAGGGAGGGTACCGATAGGATGAGGGGCAATGGTTTCAAGTTGATAGAGGATAGGTTTAGATTATATGTTAGGGCAAATTCTTTACTGTGAGGGTGTTGAGGCCCTGGAACAAGTTGCCCAGAAAGGTTGTGGAAATCCCATCCCTGGCAGTGCTCAAGGCCAGGTTGGATGGGGATTTGGGCAACCTGATCTAGTGAATGTGTCCCTGCCCATGGCAGGGGAGTTGGAACTAGATGATCTTTGAGGTCCCTTCCAACCCAAACCAGGCTGTGGTTCTATGACTCGATGAATATTAAAATAGGTGGGGTTTTTTTTCTCTCCCTCCTGATGTAACACATGTCAGTGTTTATTTTGTTGCTTTTGTTCATCATTTCTGTATTACTGTCAGTTAGCAAACAGAACACTCACCTGTGACCAGGATGATAAATAACAGTAGTTATTCCATGGGCATAATGGCTGCTAAAACTGAAACTGTGACTTTCTTGAAAGCTTTGATTTGTTCCAAAACTAAGGGAAAAAAATTTAAATATATTATTTTAGATTTTTTTTTTTTTTTAAGAGTGGAAAGAATTCCTTTGAAGGTCCTTCTCAAAGCAAGTTAAAATTTATGCTTACCTTACAAGGTAACTTCTCAGTTCTCCACGGTAATTAATGACAAGCAGTTCAGCTGACCACTGGGCACTTGCTTTGTATTCCAGAAAGATCAATCCAGCAATAGCGTAACTCAGATCTCCTGGAAAGCTTGCTGTCTTTACCCGAAAATGCAGACAGACATTGAACAAGAAAGGGGATTTTAAAAAAAAAAAAAAATGGTTACTGAAAGACCTAGGATGTTAAATTTATTATATTGTATTAGAAAATAAAGTTTCATAGTTTGTATTACTTCCTCTTATCTCAATTTTAAATAAATCTTCTTACTATACAGTCCGTATATACAATATACTAAAGAAATACACTTAAGCCACCTCTCCAAATTAGTTTAATATTTGACATATACAGAAGTTGTATAAGATTTATTGTGTGGGACAAGCCAACAGCAATTGTCTCTTCTCATACCAAGAAAAAAAATGCATTGCTCTATCAGCAATATTTCTTGATTTATGCTGTCACTGTAAACTGCAGATTTGTGATCTACTACTACAAATTGCAGTTATCTGCACACAAACTAAGTAGGTGATTCTGTACTTCCACAATCTAAAGCACCTGCAGATCTACCACAATTCTAAGAAAAAGACAAGAAAAATGAAGATTCTGACTAGATACAACAGCATAAAGGATATGCTTGGCAAGTGTTATACATGACTTAAATTTAACTATAATATATCCATCATTATGATAAACAATTAATGGTGTATTTTTGCATGATATTCATACTGTAAGCCTGTACCAGAGAAAGCCATGACTACACCAAAGCCAAAGAGTGGAAATTAGAATCACAGAATCATTAAGGTTGGAAAAGACCTCCAAGATCATCTAGTCCAACCATCCCTCTACCGCCTAGATTCCTAACTAAACCACGTCCCTACGTACCTCATCCAACCTTTCCTTGAACACCCCAAGGGACGGTGACTCCACCACCTCCCTGGGCAACCTGTTCCAACACCAATCCACTCCTAGCAAGAAGAAATTTCTCCCAATTTCTAACCTGAACCTCCTCTGGCATAACTTGCAGCCATTCCCTCTTGTCCTGTTGCTACTTATTTGTGAGAACAGGCTGACTCCCAGCTCACCACAGCTTCCTTTCAGGTAGCTGTAGAAAGCAGTAAGGTCTCCCCTCAGCCTCCTCCAGGATAAACAGTCCCAGTTCTCCCAGCCACTCCTCAGAAGACTTGTGTTCCAGGCCCTTCACCAGCCTGGTTGCCCTTCTCTGGACACGCTCCAGGGCCTCAAGGTCTTTCTTGTAGTGAGGGGCCCAGAACTGAACACAGTACATGAGGTGCAGCCTCACCAGAGCTGAGTACAGGGGGATGATCACCTCCCTGGTCCTGCTGGCTACACTATTCATGATACAGGCCAGGATGCCGTTGGCCTTGCTGGCCACCTGGGCACACTGCTGGCTCATGTTCAGGCAAGTGTCAACCAACACCCCCAGATCCCTTTCTTCTGTTATCCTTTCATGTTTACAGAAAGTTCTACTATATTCATATTTAACCTCAATGAGCACTTACCGGTGAAATGACCAAAAGCTCACTGCCCATCAGGTCAAACACTCTCACTGTTCCAGTGCTTTCAGCATAAGCAAGTAACGTACAATCATGACTCCACGCCACTCGCCTCCACTGAGGGTTAGGATCCTTTGGCACTATGAAAAAGGAAGAAAGTTATTCAGAAGTTAAACACAAATATAATCCCTTAAAACAAATAGTTGCATCAAAAAATGCAGGGTGCCTACCATCACTACAAACTTATCTCATGGGAGAAAGAAAAAAAAACAAACCTCACCACCTCCAGCACTCGCGGTGTCTCCCAAACACATTAATTTTAACTATCATTTCATTTCAGATTCAGGTTTTATATGTTAATCATCAAGGGGGGGGGTAACAGAGCTATTCATGAACCAAAATTATATTCTTCCCAATGCTTTTAAGAAGTTACAGTATTATCTATAAAATAAAGCGACACCACCACTTAGCAATGCAGGAGTAACAATGATGACACTAAGTAATGATGTAGAGGTATACCTTGACATTTCCCAACTATGGATCCAAAGTCATCTTTTGCAGATCTGCATTAAAAAAAGTCTCATATAGATTCAAACAAGCAAAAACCCACTATTCAATGTTCCAAAATAAACAGAATGCCATAAAAAGAGCACAATTCAAAGGTCTGAATGTATTTAACTACTTGTTCAAAAAGGCAGTAGCCTTCACCCTTAGGCAGCTTCAATAACTAACAGTAGTATTTTAGAAACTCTCCTCTCAAGCACAAATACTGATATCATTCATCCAGTTGTAATGCTGTTCAGAATAGGATACCAGCATTTCAGAACTTAAGCATGTAACTTCAGGGGAAAACAAACAAACAAACAAAAAACCAAACTAGTCAGTATTCTCTAGATTACAATTTTAGAAACAATGCAAGAATATAGTTACAATAATACAGTTGAAACACAAGATTTATTTTATAGTCTATAAGCTGACATTTATGGTGCTCACACCACTTCTGATTGAACAATTTTCATACACTTGCTTCTTTTACATATAAATAGAAGGTCTGACCTTCTAGCAAATGGATTTTTGTGAAGCAAGTAAACACACTCAATCAAGATTCGTTCCACAGCTAAATGTGTTCTTGAACTGGCAAAGGAGAGCTTGTTGTGAGACAGTAAGAAGAAAAAGAAAAACCATCAGTCTTTACAGAGATCCACATTCCTTGTAAAATAAGTTGACGTACTACACACGCCCGCTACTCTACAGAGAAGAGTAATACTAGCTCCTCATCCCATTTATTAAGTAGAGAATTTCTGTTCTCTTGTGATGACTTTAAAGGGGCATGGAAAGGCAAAGGTTAGAAAGACCATGATTTAAGTTCAGTATTTTGAAGCATCCTGATTTTCCTTTAATATCTTGAGGGGGGGAAGAAAGAGAGATACAGATACTTACATACATTTATCTATAATGTTTGTAATTGGGAGGGGCACGAGGGCTTTGCGGGGGGGGGGGGTGGGGGGGGTGGTTTGGGGTTTATTTTAATGGGCTTAGCCCCAGCCAGCAGCTGAGCACCACACAGACAGTAACTCACTCCCCACTGCAGGACAGGGAGGAAAATGGGGCAACAAAGGCAAAGCTGGTGGGCTGTGATAAGGACAGTTTACTGGGACAGCAAAGGGAAGGGGAATTAACAGGACTTGTATCAGAATATATGTACTGGTAATAACACAAGGCACTTTACCGACCCAAAAACTGACCGCTCAGACCATCCAGAGCCATGCAGAGCCACCTCTCCCCACCAGCCCCTTTTATGGGGAGGATGACATCACATGGTATGGAAAACACCCTTGGCCAGCTCATCTCACCTGTCCTAGCTCCCTGTGAAAATTAACTAAATCCTAACTAAAACCAGGACAGGGAATACCCAAGAACTAAGAAAATATAGAAGGCTTCTGCTTTCTATGTGGTATTTTAGGGTTATTCCGTAGCTTACTTTCAGAATGTCTATAACATTCTAAAAAAGCCACAACAAAACAGTATCTTCAAAAGTATGGCTAGCAGCTGGTTGGAAACACTTTCTCAGACCTCCACAACTGCAGTCATGAAGCAACAGATAATACTGTTAACTGTTACCTGATTTCAACACATTGGTCTTGAACAACTGCCAGCAATTTACCATTGCTGAAAGAGAAAAATAAAGATGTGAAATTTCATTTAAAGTCCAGACTTTACAGAAAGTGCAGCAGAGCTCTAAGTCCTTTTCTGCAAAGTTAGATACAAATTCCCTCTTTCGTAAATCAAATTGGGAAATACCAATTTTATATACACACGAAAAAGTCAGTGCTATAATGATTCCACTCATGTCACTGACACATATCTGTCACTCTTTTCTACCACAGAAATTATGAATAACTTTATAACAGCAATACCTAAAACCATGTGTGGCTGCAATAAATAAAATCATACTTCATTAAATTACATCATCTCCCTAGGAACATGTCTCCTGTCTTTGCACCTATCATACAATATTGGAACTGGCATGTTGTGCATCAGAAGAGATCATCACTTCCTCAAAGAATGACCATCTCTCTCAACAGCACAGAGCTCTTGCTGAACCACCAACCATACTCAGTGATAATATACAACAAACTAAAACATTCCATACTACTATAATGTAATTGAATATTTTTTTCTGTACGTGTTTATGCTTATGTTTAAAAGCCAGTGCTCTCACTGATGCTGCTAAAATTACTGCAGAACAGCTCGTTCTGGCTTTGGAACTCTCACTTCTCCTCCATATATACGACAGCATACAAGAAGGTATGCATTCACTTTCCACTAATTTTAAAGTAATTTATATGAAATATCCTGCCAAGTATATAGGTCTTCAACTGATCAAACTCAAGTACTGAATATGGTCCCAACAGAAAGACTGCACTGCAAGCTACTTTGCCTCAAAAGCTTGAAGGACATTTAGACCTGAGACATGCATTAAACGAAGGGAGGCAGCGTGGAAGCCCTTCGGTTCCAAACTGACCCTTTTCCCACAAGGCTACCTGTGAAATCCTCCACTACTTTTCTTGACCAAAAAGAGTAACAAGACTTTTAGCACAGTATTAACTCAGCATCGCTACCAATGGGGATGGCGGGAGGAGGCAAGGAAGCATTAATACATTCACTACTGCCAAAAACAGAGGAGCTGATTACCTTGCAAGTACTAGGTGCCAGTTGATCTGCTTACTAACTAGACGAACCAGTCCAGTGGGCAGGGAAAACTTTGCAGGGCTGAAAGAACAAAAATTAGGGTAAATTAGAACAGATACTTAACAAAAGCAGTACCAGAGATATACATGCCAGACAACTTAGCTTTAAGGCATTCACCAATCACCTGGGAGGTTTTAGCAACTAAACATGAATCAACGCTGCACCCTAGCAATGATGAAGGCTAACAACATCCTTGTTTGTATTAATAGAATCATATCTACATATTAAGAGAATTGATTATTTATTCATCACACTCTGTCTAGCAGCTAGGTTTGTGCCCCTCCATTACAAAAAGAACACCAACAAACTGGAGGGCCACTAAGATGGTCATGGAATAGGAGAGCTTGCACTACAAGGAGACAAGCCTTCAGAAGGACCAAACACCAGCTCTTTGATACCTAGGCTGTTACCCACGAAGATGGAAGCCACTGAAATGCATGGCAGGAGGAGAAGAAACTGATCAATTTGAAACAGAAAAGGTACCAATCTGACACAAGGAAGAGAATTCTTCACCATGAAGATGGACAGGCACCAGAACAGGCTGCCCAGAAGGGCTTTTGAAGAGCCAGCTGGACAGAGCCATGAAGAACCTAGTCTGAACTGAATATTCTGCATTAGCAGAACTTTAAACTAGAGCTCCCTCCCAACCATTTTCATAAAATACTTTAAAATAGCAATTAGAATTGATTATAAAAGCTAGGAATCACATGTTAAGTAAGACCACTCGGGCAGGGAAGTAAGTTAATTCTCTCTAAAACTGAATCCTTACAACCAGACTTATATGATGGTATGGAGCCCACAAACACCGAGGGGTAGGGGTGGGAAATAAAGTAAAACACCAGCAATGGGGGAAAAAAAGCATTGCCTGCTGAATTCTATTTGAATTAGTATGGTTTCACAGGGAGCCACATTAATGTCCCTTTCCATATATCTCAAAAACAACAGCATGCCCCTAAAAAGGGAGAACTGGTATCTTCCAGCCTGTCAAGGGCATCAAGGGAATAGTATAACCAGAGAGCTGAAACTCTCCAGGGACACTGTATTTATCCCAGCATTTACCTGCAACAATTTAAGTGCCTTTTGAATTGGAATTTGTAAGTGGCATGAATGTTGCTCAAGCTTTTGTATGACAGTTTGAATCCTGAAAGAAAAAAAAAAAACCCCAAAAAAAACCCCACAAAACCACACCAACCAAATTATTACTCCAATGGAAGCAAATCCTGACATGCCATCATACCTACCATTGAGGCTTAACAAAAAAACACCTTCCCTTGCAATATCTCTGTTGGGAGAAGGAAAGCCAAATACATGTTTTGAGAAAAATGATGCTCTAACTGCAAGTTTACTTAGGCTTCTGATAAAAGTGAAAAAGTCAAACTAGTATACATCAGCTTCAACTCAAATGATTACAACTTAATATTCTAAACACTGTTTGGACAATATTATAAACAAAAGTTCAATTTTTAGTAAATTGAAACATCAACTCAAAAAGCTGTAAAAGTATTACCAAAAAAAAAGATTAAGCAATATTTTCATCAGACCTACCTGTACCAGATGTACCGAAGCAGAAACAATGCAGGACCTACAACAGAAAAAGCAGCAAAATTTACCTCTCTAACAGGTTTAAAACGTTTGCCACCTTATTGTACCTAAAATCTCAGAAATTCTCTCAAAATAAAACTGTATTAAGGGAAAAGCTCTCTGTCCTTGGCCAATGAATTCTATTATTAGAGAAAATGCAAATGGAAGATCAAAAAAACCCACTACAATTCTCTGGAAATTCCAGAAGTTATTACTGGATGAAAATGCAACTCAGTTAATGTAAAAACCAAGTATTGAATGGCAACGTGTATGACCATAACGTAAAACTTCCTTATGGAAGCAAAAAGCCCAATGCAAGAGCTGTTAGGGAAAAAAAAAAAAAAAAAAAAAACAAACCAAAACAAAATAGAACAGCAACAACAGAAAAACCTCAACCAGATTTTGAAAAACATGAGCTTCTACACTTCTTAGATGCATGGTTTATTAGTTTGTCTCTATAAGCTAGTAGAGGCAAGAAAGTTCATAAAAATGATATAAAAATAACACAGTGATATTGATAATCAGAAAACATCTTCCTGAAAACACATCCTGCAATCTATTTCCATTACACCAGTCACCCCAAAGAGCAAAAATTGCAAATTTTACAAGCAATCCACATCATTCTTATGAGTCATGAACATAAGAACAAGTCATATTTACCTGTAATTGCTCTAGTGATGATAAATGATGCACCATGTTTTCTGTTGCCTCTTGGCTGCAATTACAATAATGGTCAAACATTATGTTATACATTTTAACTTAAATTTAACATTCATATATATATTCACTGATAAATTTAAGTTGCTTTCTAGCCTACGAGTTCCTGATGTATTTTCTATTACTCGTGACTTCATACAGTGAGCAATTTAACTGCATAAACTAAAAGAAGCTATAAAGCCAAATATTTTAAGTGCCAAGCTGTAATAAACAAAACGTACCACAGATTGTCTATTGATTCAGCTTTGCCTTGATCTTTGGGTAGTAAGAGAAGACACTGGCTTGTGACTATGTTCTCCTGTAAGGTATTATAAATCATTCTTTCTATGCCAAATGAATGTCAGATTAAAGTGCAGTACCCAAAAGTCGAAGCAATTGGTGTTCAGCATGTTATGCTAATCTGTAGCTGCTAAATTACACAAAGACTGCTCATGAAAGTTTCAGAAATATTAAAAACAAAGAACTTATCTAGTGAAACACTTTTTATATCGATCTGTGCTGGCTAACACAGACACTCAGATCACCACCTCTACTCACACTGCCTTTCCAGCAGTCCTGCTCTACTTAACGGTGACACACAGAGACAACACCACAACATTCACTATATAAATGAAAGCAGTCTCCAGAAAAAATAAATGCAAAACAACACAGAATGTATATTCTTAGCTGTAAGAAGAGGTAAAATTATTTGGCAGTTTGCAAAAAAGGAAGCAGGGAAGAAAGGGATTAAATTCAGAAGATAAAAAAGGTAACTAATAAGGAAGGCATTTAGGTCGTATGTTAGGAAAAAATTCTTCAATATGAGGGTGGTGGATCACTGGAACAGGTTGCCCAGAGACATAGTGGAGGGCTCATCCCTGGAGATATTCAAGGTCAGGCTTGATGGGGCTCTGAGCAACCTGATCTAGTGAACATGTCCCTGCTCACTTCCTGGAGGGTAGACTAGATGACCTTTAAAGGTCCCTTCCAACCTTACACACTCTATCATTTCCAGTGAAAACACTAGAATTTAATTTCCTCTTCCCTTCAGTACAGAATACATAATGCAGATCATTACTTGTTAACCAAAATATTCAGACCACTCCAAGTTATAGAGCAACAGTCACTGAAAGACAGACGAATGTGTCAAAATTCCAGAGTTTATGCATGTTTTAAAAGAAAAAAAACCTATTTGGACTCCCAAAGTTATGTTACTGAAGTAAAGATTAGCAGTTTTCTATGCAAAGTTTGCAAACCAGAAGCAGTCTTTTGAATAATCAGGCTATCTTTTCACAGCATGCAAGAAGCCAGCACAGCTGTACTAATAGATAATGTTATGAATTCAGGTTGATCAATCAGGAAATAACAAGGCATTACAGTGAAATAAGTGCAAGCATAAATTGCTTCTTACAGATATCACAGTACCTCAGGGAGAGCTGCAGCTTCCTAGGGAGGTTAAAAGCAGAGCCTGTTAAAGTTTTTGGACCAACAAAACCATTTCCAAAAACTGCTTATCCCTCTTTAGAAAATATTTGAGTATTCTTACTGTCCACTCCTGAGCCTAAACTACAGGTTCCTATCCCACACATCTTAAAGCCTTCACAAAGCTGAGTTACTATTATACCCTTAAGACCTGAGTTTTACTTTTCATGAGAACATATTCCTATCGAGTCAGCAACAGCAATGGCTTCAAGAACTGCTGTATTTCTTATTTAATTCATTCCTGTTTTTGGAAAAACAAGTCCTCCTTCACTGGTGCATTCCATAAATAAAACATAAATAACAAGACACCTACTTATTTTTGGATTTTGTTGCACACTTAGCAAGCTTACGGCAGGGGGCACATGGGAAAGGGTTTGGGAAAATCTCAAAACATTAGATAGCAATGAAAAAACCTCACAAAAATCAAGCAATGCATTTGATACGTCTCAGAAGGTAGACATACTGGAGAAAAGGAAAAGTTCAGTCTACCTGTATTGCCACAAATGATTCCTGCCCTTCAAACTCCTCCACAGCCACTGCCTCATTCACTATTTTCGCTGATCAACTAATCAGCATTTCATTTTATTCTCATTAAATACTTTGGGGTTCCCAAAGAGCACAATACATACAATCACATTGCTACACTGAATACAGACTGCTTGATTTCCACATCACTCTTCTCTGGCATTGCCAGTTCCTTTCATGCATCCTTTTATAATCATGTTACTCCCCCTCACTCCCCAAAAAACTTACTGGGAAATTCAATACAGGTGAATGAGAATACTAAGAAGAACTAAAATTAAAACTAATTTGGGTTTCCAACTTAAGAAATGTATGCTTTTTATCAGTTCTTCAGTTTAACAGGACTTTACGCATTAATCACAGGATTCATTTTCTAACAGTCATAATTACAGTAGCAAGTGCCAAGCACTCTACAATGAAAAGGGAATCATCCCAAATAAGATAGCAGAAAAAAACCCAAACAAACAAACAAAGTCAATAGAGACCTGTGAAAAGTTTGCTTTAGGGCCTTGCTTTGCACTATAGATGACTGCACAAGACAACATTTGATTTCCAGATGCAGCCTGCAGCTTCCTTTCCCCTTCTGCTGTCCCTCCCCTCATTCATTCCAAGAAGTAACGCAGTGAGTGTTTTGTCGCCTTCTCTGAAAAGTGTGAATAAACTAGAATTAAAAAAGAGACACATGTTCTAAAGGAAAAATTACAATCACCTCAATAATATCACTGTTACAGTAACTTAAGGCAAAAACTGAATCATGCTGAAAAGACAATTTGTTTGCTTGTCAGCGTAAAATCAATTCCCCACTAAAACTGTAAAAAGAATACCAGAAGTGTCCTTGGCTACTGACAGCCTTCAAGAAGGATGTAAATCCAAGCAAACTACACACTGTAACACTTTCTTTTATTACTACCATTCAAAACGGCAATTATCTTGAAAATAAAGTATATAGGCAAGACATACCAAGTTTAAAATGGCCTGTATCGTTTGAATTCTGATGATCAGGGAGGATACCGACCCTCAGACTGCAGTTCCACCATGACTTTAAATTGACATACCCACATGCTGCCACTAAAGGGAGATCTCATAGCTCACTCAGCCTTCATACCTATGTGAGTACTGGGGTGACCAACTAACAAAAGCAGATGAAACACCATCATTGTTTTTTGGACTAGTTTTTTTTTTTAATCAATTTACCATACAGCTTCAAGAACACTAATGGCAGCAGAAAAGGGATACTTTTCAAAAGTGTGCCCCCTTAACACACTTGTAGAACCACAGTCTCATGTGCCACCACACCTAAATCCTCTTCAAGGTTTGCAGGCATATAAATCGCTTTTGTACGGTACTAGAAACAAACACTATTTACCATCTCTCAAAGCACAAACAAAAATGCATGCAACTGCCTACTCACCTAAATGAGCAATCCATAAAGTTATCAATTGATTACACTGCAATCATATTTTCCAAACACCCATACCTGTTGCTGCAACAGAGGGTTTACAGACCAAGAGAAAAAAAAAAAAGAATAATTTTTTTTAAAATCCTCTTTTTATGAGAATTACTTCAGTAATTATAACTCAATATATTCTTTCTCTTGCGGTCTTCTTGCATCCCCTCTCTTCAGAGGTTCCCATTAAGCATAAAACCTTCTTCAAGTACTTCCATAACTAGTGTGTTAATTTTGTATGGCTGGGTTCTGGTGGAGGAGGGGGGCTTCAGGGGTGGCTTCTGAAAGGAGCAGTTAGCTCTCTGCAGACCCCAGAGAGTAACACCAGCCAGCTCAAGACCAGAGTCACTGTTGACCAAAGCCCATCAGCGATGGTCACAGCACCTCTGGGAATCACATTTAGGAGGAAAAAAATGCAAGCAGCTGCTTTTTGCCACCAGAGATGGGAGTGAGAATAGATAAGAAACTCTGCAGACACCAAGGTCAGGGAAGAGGTGCTCCAGGCACCAGAGATTCCCCTGCAGCCTGCAGAGAAGACCATGGTGAAGGAGGCTATCCCCCTGCAGCCCATGGATGATGATGGGGAGCAGAGGTCCTATATACAGCCCATGGAGGAGCAGGAAGAGACACCTAAAGGACGCTGTGACCACGTGGGAAGCCTGCATTGGAGCAAGCTCCTGGCAGTGAAACCTGCAGCCTGAGAAGAGACCCACCCACAGCGGAGCAGGTTTGCTGGGGAGACTGTGGCTCCGTGTGGGGCCAGGCTGGAGCAGTCTGGGCCTGAAGGTCAGCACCCCATGGAAGTGATCCACGCTGATGCAGCTGGGAAGGAGCTGAGCCCTGACAGAAAGGACTCATGTTGGAATTATTCGTGGAGGACTGTCTCCCATGGGTGGGACCCTGTGCTGGAGCAGGGGAAGAGCGTGAAGAATGGCCCCCACACACACACCCTGGGCTAAGAAGGAAAACAACTCAAGAGGAAATGACTGAAACCCCCATTTCCCCATCCTCTGTGCCATCCTGGGTGGGGAAGAAAGGAGAGAAATCATGACTAAAGTGAAGTCTGCTAAGAAAGGAGGGATGGGGGGGAGGTGTTATAAGATCTGGTTTCTACTTCTCAGTATCCAACTCTGGTTTCACTAAGTGTGCAGTGTAGTGTAATAAATGAGTAGTGTAATAAATAAGTTTCCTTTATTCTGTGTTGAGTCTCTTTTGCCAGAGACTCCTAAGCCTCTCAATATATATTTTCTCCCCTGTCCCACTGAAAAGTGGAGTGATAGACTGACTTTGATGGGCATCCAGCCTCCAGCCAGGGTCAAACCACTACAACTAGTTTCAGCTAGAAATACATTAACAACCACAGGGGACTTAAAAGCCCTATACAAGAAACAAATAAAAGTATATTACAGATAGCTCAGCACATTGCAGAAGGGAAAATGGAAAAGCAAACACAGACAAAAGAGCATCTCAGCCTTTCCACTGACCCATGGAGAACAGACAGAATGCAAACAGACATGAATTAGAACACTGTTTTGCTATTTTTTAAACTGACATATATTTATATGCCTTGCAGACACGAAGTGACATAACTGTCCCTTTTCACCCACTCCTGAAAACGCCGACGCACCCATTCTGATACACAAGCCTGGAAAGAGATCTGATATGCCTCACGCCAGGTGAGCCCGGGCCAGGCCTGCCTCTCCCCGGGACAGCTTCCACTGCTCCCAGCAGGGCTGTTCGGGAGGGGAGACCTGAAGTTCACCGCGGCTTCCCTTGCACCTGGCCAACAGTAGAGCCTAGTATGCATTATTCACCGGTAAAGAGCCAGAAAGTCTTCAAAGCGTCCCAGGCGGCAAAAGAAGAGCTACAAAGCGGGAATTAAAGTGACACAGGACCGCGGCAGGGATGACCTCTTGTGCTAACCCCTGCAGCCCTCCCCCTCCTGTGCCCGCCAGGAACGGCACGGGCAGTCCGGTGATCCTCCATGGAGGCAACCACCCGTCCGCACAGCCCTCAGAACCGGCGGCCTCTCCGCGCCGGGGGCCGCTCAGTCCCCGGGGCAGCGGGGAGCATCCCCACCCGCGCCTACGTGGCCGGTCCCCTCCCCCGCACCCCGGCCACGCCGCGGCGACACGCACCTGCACCTCTGTCTCCGGAGGCCACTCGGTGTTAACCAGCAGGTCGTACAGGATATTCTCCTCCCCATCCTCCTCTTCACCGGTTCCGGCCATTCCCTCCTCGCTCGGCGTCGCTTCGCCGAGCTCCCCGCCGGCGGCGGCCATGCTCGCCCCACCCACCACTGCCGAAGCGCCGACGGTGCCCGGCGGAGACCAAACCAGTAACGCGCGGCAGCGCTGCGGGGTGGCTGGCCTTTACTCCCGCCGCACCCTGCTCGTCGCCTCAGCGCGGCCAGAGGTCGTTGCCTTCACAGCCCGAGCGGCTTTGAGCCGGAGGAGGGCGTCTGCTCCCGAGGAAGCTCGAAGCGGAGGGCAAGGGAGCGAAGTCTCAGCGCCTCCCACCTTTCCTCTAAGCCATGAGGGAGTGATGCACTTTGGGTCAAGAAATGAGGGGACAGCTACCGTATAACGTGATGTACACCTATAGAGAGAATATACAAACGAGCCCTTAAATCCACTGCTTGTCTGCTGCCCCAGGGCTCCGCAGAGGCCTCAGCACCCACCCTGCCCAGCAGCAAGGTGCAGCCATCAGTACCTCCCTGCCGCCACAGCTGCCCCACAGGCATGGCCTTCTCAACAGGGCCTGGCAGGGCAGCCTGCAGCTGCGCTCCAGTTGGCTGTCCACAAAGCTGATGGGAAATTTAGGGTAAGAAACACCTAATGTAGGCAGGACCTGGGTGTACTAATTAAACTCTTATTGAATAGGAAAAAGAAAAATTTACATATTTATCACAAATTATTCTTTCAACTTTAATGATGCTATGTAGAACTTACAAATATTTCAGCCCTACCAATGTTTGTACTCAGTACAGTTCAGCTCTCTCAGGCAGATAAAAATAAACCTGTTTATAAATCATCACGAAAGAACTAAGGTTTTGGTCTCTTTCCTGTGACTTGATAAAGCATTTGTAAAACTGAAAAGACAGTTACCTCACACCCTGACATTTCTGCTCCTGTGCTCTTAATTTTAGATTGTATTCAGTAACCTCTTAAGTCTTGTAAGCAACTGCATCCTAGAATTAGGGTAAACAAAAAATTAAGTTCTGAAACTAGGGATTCAGGGCAATATAACAACAGTCTTGGGTACGTCACAAAGAAACAACTACTGAGAAAAAAATGCTTACTCTCTGTCTCTTAGTATTATCCCTTTAGCTGTACTTGACAGTGTAGCTTGTAAAGCAATGACAAATAATGTAACATCATGTTCATAAGTTTCAAAATCTTATGTGGGAGAGTTATTATTATACATTGCACTGTGGGTTCCATGTCAACCAGCAGCACTACATATTGATACTGAGCTCTGCCTACAAACACATTTTTATCAGAAATCACAGTTGAATCTGTAGATTATGAATGTAGCAGTAGGACAATCGGTAATGGTTTTAAACTAGAAAATGTGAGATTTAGGTTGGATAGTATGAAAAAATTCTTCAGTGTGAGGGTGGTAGATCACTGGAAGAGATTGCCCAAGAGGTGGTGGAGGCCCCATCTATTCAAGCTATTCAAGGTCAGGCTTGATGCGGTTCTGAGCAACCTGATCTAGTTAAAGGTGTCTCTGCTCACTGCAGGGGGGTTGGACTAGATGGCCTTTAAAGGTTCCTTCCAACCTCACACATTCTATGATTCTATGATTATTCCTATCTATGTCCTTAAAAATAATTAGATTTGTCACTTATCCAAAAGCAAAATAATGATTGACAGATATGGCAAATAATAGTGAAAGAAATGAATCACATCAAATGAAGATACTCCCAAAGGAAATTGTAATAAATGAGAAGCCATTGTGATGCAAACAACTTGGTACTAAAGATATAAAATACGTGCTGCATTTTTCTCTGCATGATAACAGGTTTCTACAGCATAATTTAACAGCCAGTAGGGCTCAGCGAGAGTTTAAAAAAAGGTCTTGATACAAACTTCCCGGACAAACCAGTACTCAAATTGCCACACAATAGCCAAGAAAACTGCAGTGTCAGAGATGCTGTCATTTATTTGGCCTTTGAGCCAGATATGTCTTTACCTGAGCACTGCCTTAGGAAGAATTAAAGTTGGGTTTCACAACAGAAAACAGTAATATTCTGTGTTGTGCCTTCCACTTAGTAGACAAATGCACCGTTGATATGTAGCTGTACAAGCTGTGTTCTCTCATTTCCAATCAGATTTTATAGTAACACCCCAGAGAGTTTTGCCTTTAACTTCACATTTCCAGGTGCCAGGAGAGATAGGACAAGGGGAAATGGCACAAAACTGTGCCAGGGCAGGTTCAGATTAGATGTTTGGAAAAAATTTTTACTGAGAGTTGTCAGGGCCTGGAACAGGTTGCCCAGGTTGGGGGTTGAGCCCCCATCCCTGGGTGTTTAAAAAAACAGTACATGAGGTACTTAGGGATATGGTTTAGCTTAGCATGGGAACGGTTGGACTTCATGATCTTGAAGATCCTTTCCAACCTAGTGATTCTATGGTTCTGTGATTCACTAGAAATTACCCTAGAAAAGGATTGTGCAGAGTTTGGAGAAACTTCTGTAAAAACTGGACAGGAATGTATCACTGTAAATAGCCAAGTTATTTACATCTAAAGTTATTTATGTTTAAAAAACTTGGTGTGTTACCTATGTCTGACTACTTTTGTTCTCTTAAGACCGTTAATACTTTCTGCCAAGCGTTTATTGTGCTAAATTACGCGGCTGTGAGTTACACCAGCCAAATGCGAAGATTACTCTATGCAAATGCAAAGCAGATTATCACGGTGGACACACACTTCCATGTTTAAAAGGTAAGTCAGGCCGGCTGTAACGCGGGCTGCCCCTTCTCGCGGCCTGCCTGCCTGCCTGCCTGGAGCAGCAGCAGCGGGGCCCGGCACCACAGACCTGCCCGAGCAGGGGAACGGGGGAAAAAAACACACCAGAAACGTGGCAAGATCGCGAGCAGCCAGGCTAAGCGCAGCCTACGAACAGCACAAAAGTGATTCCTCCTCCGTGGCCGCACCGCCTGTAGAGCCACTGCCCCCCGCCCAACGAACTCGCAGGGGGGCCGGAACGCGCGGCGCCGCGCCTCCTGCCTCCACCCGGAACCATAAGGCCGCGGACGGGCTCAGCGCTTGCGCTCTGCGGCTTGGCGTGTTCGGCGGTGTTCGCGGAGCGAAGATGGCGGCGTTTTCGGGTACGTGGTGCTGGGCGGGTCGGGGGTCAGCTATGCTGCCGGCAGCAAGGTGCGGAGAGGGCCTCCCCTCTGGGGGCCTTGCGGGCCCTGCTGTGGATGGGCCCTGTCAGAGTCGTGGGCAGCCCCGCAAGCCTGCCCTGTAGTGGTGGCTACCACGTAGCAGGCCGGAGGGCGAGAGGACTGGGGGACTGCAGGTGCCCTTCCCGACTCCTCGAGCTTTTGCAGACCTTCAAGAGCGCTCATTGGAGCGGGTTTGGTGTGTACGTGGTATGCGGGTGCTGGCAGATGGGGCTGCTTAAAAGCCAGGCTCTTGGTTCTGGCTGGCTGGCTGGCTGGCTCCTGGTACAGGAGGCTCGTCACGCCGGCTCTGTGTTGCGGTGGGCAGTGGCTTTTCGGTAGGAGTAGTTCTGTGATAGCGTGTTTGTAGGCTCTGATTAAAAGCTTACTGGTGAAGGAGGAAACATCACAGTCCTCACCATGCGCATGCGTGCACACATAAGTGTTGTGAAGTTTTAATATGTGAAAGTTTTAATTGGTTTCTTTTAACTGAATTCCTTAATCATGAGGGGTAATGCTGAAACTTTTGGCATGTATATAAGGATGAGTATGGGTACTAGACATCAGGATTAATTTGGTAATAGTTGAGGAAAATGCCACAGTGACATTGTTTGCTTAAATCTTTGTACTGTTTATTGAACTAAACTATGTGGCCCGGTGGCTAAGAGGGCCAGTGGGATCCTGGGGCGCATCAAAAGGAGCATAGCCAGCAGGTCAAAGGAGGTGATCCTCCCCCTCTGCTCTGTCCTGATCAGGCCCCACCTGAAGTATCGTATCCAGTTCTGGGATCCCTGGTATAAAAAAGACAGGGATCTCCTGGAAAGAGTTCAGCAGAGGGCTATGAAAATGATTAAAGGACTGGAGTATCTCCCCTGTGAGGATAAGCTGAAAGAACTGGGGCTGTTCAGCCTTGAGAAAAGACGACTGAGAGGGGATCTGATCAATGTTTATAAATATCTTAGGTGTGGAACACAAAGGGAAATAGCCAGCCTCTTTTCAATGCTCTGTGGAGACAGGACAAGGGGCAATGGCCTCAAGTTGGAGCATAGGTAGTTCTGCACCAACATGGGGAAGAACTTTCACACAGTGAGGGTGACAGAGCCCTGGGACAGGCAGCCCAAGGGGGTTGTGGAGTCTCCTTCTCTGGAGATATTCAAGACCCATCTGGATGCTGACCTATGTGACCTGTCCTAGGGAACCTGCTTTGGCAGGAGGGTTGGACCTGATGATCTCTCGAGGTCCCTTCCAACCCCTACAGTCCTGTGATACTGTGAACTGGAAGCATATTAAAAATGGGGAAGCCAGTGTAGTGTCATTTCCAATTGATAGCTTTTTTTTTTTTGCTGTGAATAAAGCTTTTTGCTTATACAGCTTGTCTGGCTTTGTTGGAGTACAGACTAACACTTGAAAATATTAAAGTTTTGTGAAATCATGTTACAAATAAAACATGCTTCATACAGAATTTGTATTATAGCAAATGGAACGAAATTTTTGGCTGCATCCGTCCATATCTGTCAGCTCAGCTCTCCGTGTGCACATCTGTGGTATATGTGAAACCCATCATGTGACAATGCAGTGGCTAGCATGTAAAAGCTCCATTTAGAAAGGTGCATATTTATAATTAAATAAATTGATTCATGTTAACTTGCATTTGAAAAGATGACCAGCAGCAAAATTACTCATTTGATGGTATAATAACAGTATTTGGATTAATTGAGAGCTTCTTCGTTTTGCCCTTATTGAATAGGTGCAGGTTTCAGTTTTGATTACATTTTTTTCTTTTTTAATAGAGATAATTTGTTTCACAAGATACAAATGATATTATGTGGCTTCATTTTTAACTTCTGTCTGGGATGCAACCATCAGACCGTGATATGAGTTTACCAGAGGGGGTATCTAAAGGAAAAAAAAACTCTTAAAGCTGGATGTTGCTGGTAACTGTATGAAAATCAGAGCATTGACAAGTTAATGTACGTGTGTAAAGCAAGGTGTGGTGAAAAGAAACATAAGCATCTTACATTTGAGTCGTTGTTCAGGGTTTGGTTTGTTGGGGTTTGTTTTGGTTTTTTTAAAATGTTTGCATCTGAACTGTAGACAGGGTCAGGATATTTGTTATTACTGATGCTTTCCCTGTTGTTTACCTAGGCAGTTTACTTAAATACGCAAAGATAAGTACCTTGCCCTTGAAATGGTACTTGATTCACGGTGTGTTTTGCTTTGCTGCTATGACAGAATCTGCCCCTGTGCCTAGTCAATGCCCGACTTAATCTACTATAAGTGGGGACAAGTGTCAAAACTGTACGTAGGGAAGGGGGAATGTTTTTTATCTCTCACTTGAGTTCTATAAAGGGATGTGTGTGCTGTTGTGAAATTTTTTTGTTTGTTTGTAGTTGGAACTGCTGACACTAGGAAACCTAGTTGAGGTAAATAACGCCATTTGTTCCTTTTTTTGTCTTACAGAAATGGGTGTTATGCCTGAGATAGCTCAGGCGGTGGAGGAGATGGACTGGCTGTAAGTATGCCTGTGTTTGAGTCTGGCAAAATCTAATTTGCCTTTCAGTGATAACATGACATGCTTCTTAAAATACTTTTGCTGTCTCCTTGAAACAAAGCAAATATGCGTTTAACAGTTACTTTGTCTCATGCACTTCTTTGTAGTGTGAATGACTGAAGAACATAAATTGTGACTGCAGTGGTAACATTTAAACTTGGACAAACAAGCATGACTGCTTATACTTTTGTTTGTTTGATAAAAGCCTGTCTGCTTCTGCCTTGTTTATTATGTATTGAGGGATTACTGGATGAAATGCTGTCACATCATTGATGCTAGTTTAGTAAATGTTTTCCGGAATGATCCGAATTTATCTTCTGCAGAATTGATGCTTGATAACTACAGAAGTTACTCTTCTCGTTTTAGTTACTTGTTTGGTTAAAATATTTGTCCTTGGAGCTATTTTGAATTGTCGTTCGGGATGTTACCAGTATTGACAGTCTTAAGTGGATGTAGTTCCTGTCTCATACGTGTGGTGTTAACTAGCTGTGTGTACTTGTTGCATTCAGATATCTTTACTTTCTTTTCCAGTTTTGAATAGGAATCTTGTAAATGAAGGCTGTGCAAGTGACTTTAAAAGTGAAATTCACTTGAAGGGAAAATAATGAATATATAATTAATCTGTTTCTTTTCTAGTTTAGCATAGTGATGTGAGATGTAGCCCTCTTGTCAGGGTGCAACAAAATCTGTTAGTCACTGGCCATCAAGGTACATCTCCTATCGCAAGCTCTCCTTGTAAATTAAATCCTTCTTACTTCCTTAGCTGCACGCCAGGAAGAATAACATTTCCCTGCTATTTCCCATCTTACAGATGACTGTGGTTTCTGTGATTTCCTACCTAAGCAAAAATCTTTTTTTCTACTGGTAACATCAATTTATGTTAATGTGTTCTTTCCTGTAGTCTTCCTACAGATATTCAGTCAGAATCCATCCCACTGATCCTCGGAGGTGGTGATGTGCTAATGGTATGTATGCAGAACAGCCCTATTTCTAGAAAACCGATGTCTTTCAGTTGCTGTTTGTGTGCTCAGTTCCCTTCTTTCCAGAAGAGACCACAGTTAGACTAGGTCTCCTGTCCTTCCTCAACAGCAAATACATTCTTCAGCTAAAAATGTCTTTGAGTCCCAGGTATGTTTCCAGCTGCTCTTGCAGATGAGATTGATTCTTTTTAGGCTTTTTTTTTTTTTTGAGTACTTGACAGGTACTGCCACATCAATCTGAGCTATCTGATTGCATCAATTTTCCTTTTTGTTGTCAATATCTGACTTTGATGTGCATGGAATATGACTGATACTGCCTTAACAAATTTTTCAGTGTGGATAATGTTGAAGATATCAGAGTAGGACCTTTTGTTCATTGTTTGTTTTGTGGATCTCTGTTCTGTAACCAAAGTAACACTTCCTGTAATTTTTCATAGTGCCTCCAGAAATCAGGCATACATAGATAGCTGTTTAGTGGACTCTGGGAGATTTTTGGTTTGGGTTTTTTTGAAGTCTATTGTAAATGTTTTCTGTTTGTTTTTTGGGTTTCTTTTAATTTACATCTAATTTGTGTGAAACAGTGGCACTGCTCTCCTAAGATTTTCTGTATTATGCAGAAGAAAAAGTAAACAGTTTATCATTTATTAAAATAGAACTGTAGAACAGTCCTTACAGTGTAAGTTGCAATTCTGGTTATTTTCTCCTATAGGCAGCTGAAACGGGGAGTGGAAAAACTGGTGTAAGTAATCAGATTTCAATTTAAAATTCAAATCTTTCAAAAAGTTAAAGTCTTAAGGGAGGGGGATACTTGCATATATACAGAGAGAATGTTTATAGGTATTTTATCAGCATTATTAATAGTCTTTGCAAACTTGTGTGTAAGCATCTTTTAAAGTGTTTCTGGCCCTGGGCGTTGCACCTGAAAAGCTGTCTGACTGTATAAATTGTGGAATGAAAATAACATTTCCGCTTTAGGCGTTTAGCATTCCAGTTATCCAGATTGTCTATGAAACACTGAAGGACCAGATGGAAGGCAAGAAAGGCAAAGCAACTATTAAAACCGGTGGGGCAGGTAAGATTTTATGTCATGCTCTTCATGTTCAGAACACTGTTAATTCATGTTGATTCCATTACCTCCCAAAATAAAGTTAACCTAATGCCGTAAGGGAAGTATTTTTCCTTAATGTGCGATAATGTGAATAGAGTATCATCCCCCCAGCTTTTAGAAAGCAGCAAATATAAAGTTACTGTTGGAGTAACAGAAAGAACTGGGGCCTGTTTGCAGTCTCTTAGTGCTCATTGTCTTAAGTGCTGGCCTATCCACATCACACTCTCAGCATTCTTCTGAAAGCCTTAGTGTAGTGCCTTGCAAGGTGAGAAGCGGTGGTAGTGTCTAGCTCAAAAAAGGGGATTTTAAAAAAAATCTTCCAATTGCAGGGATAGATGAAATATCAGCAGTGACACTACGCAGTTCGTTTGGGCCTCACGTGAGTTTGAGCAGAAAACTCTTGGAGGCTGCAGCTTACTTTTGTGTGGCTGGGTAGTATGCTGTGCTGAATAAAGCTGTTGCATTTATTTTGGCACCTGGCTAGATTTGGAAGGTGAATAACAACAACATCCTGAGTTGCTGCAGATTTGAACTAGTAAACATTGAACTGAGCAAGAAATGCACAGGGACAAAAATCACTCATGGAGAATGAACTGTAACCATGAGAATATTCTCACAGTATTTGAGGGTCTATTATACATCCATTTAAAAAACCTTGCAACTACGTCCAGTCTGTGCTATTTATAGATTGAGATTTATGTAAGGGATGGTAGTGGTACAGGTAATGCTCTAAAAATGTTGCAGAAATTCTCAAATCTTCTCAACTTTGCTGTAATTACTGCTGTAGTGGTGACAAATACGGTCACCATTACATTCTTTCAAGAAGGATTTTTTTTTTTTAAAATTCCCTCAGTAGACTCAGTAATCCTAACTGAAATAGTATCTAGTTCTTAAAGAAATACCTTCTGTTATAGAACCTGTAGACTTTATTGCAACGTGTTACTGGGCATATGAAAAACAAAGGCAGAAATCTTGTGCTCTATGCACGTGTATCTTAACTTAAAACGTCATTACTTAAAAGCTATAACCTGAAAAATACCTTAATGTAAACTAGGAACAGAAATAGCAAATACTCTGCAAATTTTTTGCTCTTAATATAGTTCTAGGTAAATTTGATTGTGATTTATGTGGAACTCTGGCTTATTTTACAAATATCTTAATTATTTTCAGTTGTATTTCTAAATAACTCAATCTATGTTCTCTTTAATGGAATAATTAAACTTTCATAGAATAATTTTCCATTATGCATCTGTGTCCCTTGTTCAAGTTTTAGGCCTTTATTTGACCTTGTATGAATTTCTGTATGAAAAGCATTGTTCTCCAGAAAATTAAGCCAAACGCTAAAGAGCCAGTGTGAACATCTCATTTGAGTTTTCCAGGCTTACCTTGTTGGTTTAATGCTCTTTCTGTTGCTGTCTTTCAACCCTAGTGCTCAATAAATGGCAAATGAACCCGTATGATAGAGGAACAGCTTTTGGTGAGTTGTCCTGCTACTGCTTTAAGTGTTCACTTTAAATGTTCATTTGGGCAGGGGGGGCGGGGAAGGAGAAGTATGCATGAATAGTTTATAAACAGGCAATTTCCTTAACTAAAACTGTCTTGTAATTTTCAGCAATTGGATCAGATGGTTTGTGTTGTCAAAGCAGAGAGGTAAAAGAATGGCATGGATGCAGAGCAACTAGAGGCGTGACTAAAGGTAGATATAAAATTACAGATTTCTTAGACTCTTCTAGAAGTTTTTTCTAAAATGCCTCCTTGCCACCCATAGCTAATGTAGATGGTTGCATTTAAGACTTGCCATCTGAGCAAATGATGCCATTACTCAATTTAATGCTAGCTGAAGACTTTGGAATGATGAATACCTCTGTTTTTCTCTTCTTGTGTTGTAAATTACCTCTCTTCCCTGATAGGGGATTGAGTCGGAGGGGACAGATTCATAACTAGTACTCATTGAAACACATTTTATTAGTATGTTATGAATATGAAATAGGTACTCACACAGTACTTTCAGTGGTTTCCTCACCTACTTCAGAGACGCATGCCTGCACAGATTTCATAGTTGCATAGTCCAACCCCAACTCTTTACTCAAAAGCAGTCATAGTAATACTCCAGTGGCCCTAGGTGGGTGTTCAGAAAGACCCTCACACCAGGTGTGCAGATAGCTCTGTAGTCTTATCTGTATATAGAAGCCAGTTGGATGTGGTTTGAGTTAGACAACTGGTTGTTGATGCTACTGCACACTGTTGGTCTTAGTACTGACTTGGCAGACGCGTGGTGTTCTTAGTTTACCAGTTCTTGTGGATTCAGTAGAACCACTGGTGTCTCTAGCTTATCACTGCTTTGGAGCCTTTTGTACACTACTACTCAACATGTAGTTTTTCTCTGTTAGATAATCTGTTTCTTCATCACATACGTAGGTACCTACAGAACCTTATCGCACCAATGCACTAGGGGGTTTATGATGCTTTCAGCAGGTGTGGAAATGTGAGGTTTTCATGCTCTTGAAAGCAGCCAAATTAAAACAACCTTCATGAAGTTTAGGTGCTGGTTTAGATAATTTTAATGTTTTTTTCCTGTTTTTAAAGGGAAGTACTACTATGAAGTTTCTTGCCATGATCAAGGCTTGTGCAGAGTTGGTTGGTCAACTATGCAGGCTTCACTAGATTTGGGTGAGTTTCCTTCAAAAGAAGAATCCCACAGACAGCTTTCGTGTTCACATGGAACGGATAGAGTCCTATTCTAATCTTGCAGAGAATGGGCTACTTGGGAAGGATACCAGTATTGGGGAGTTTAAAACACTGGTACACACGTTCTTCCTGTAAGAGGAAACCTGCCTAGGTTGTGTCAGTGTTGGGTTTGGGTTTTTTCCCCTCTTGAGGTTACTCCATTTTATTTCAATTTTTTAATGGAAATGACTGTAGACTAATAAAATCGATAAATGTACTGGTACAAAAGTACTAGTTTAGCATATATCAAAGCTCGATGCCTTTTGTTTGCACTGCGTATTGGTTTTTTACAGGGTATTGTTAGAGGTTTCAGTTGCCAGTACAAAGAGGAGGAAAAATGTAACCTGTCACCTGAAAGAGAAAAAACTGTTTGTCTTGTCTTCAGGTACTGATAAATTTGGCTTTGGCTTTGGTGGCACTGGTAAGAAATCTCACAATAAGCAGTTTGACAGCTACGGTGAGGTAAGCTTGAATTGCTTATTGGCTTATTAAGAGTTTTGTGTGTTTTGTTCTGTGCTGTAGCAATCAACTTTCTTTTGTAAGAGCGCATTAACTTTTAAGGGAAGGTCACTGGACAAAGGTACCATGAAACATTGAAACATGTTTGGATAAAAGCATATTAACAGATTTAACAAAAGCAGTTGCCAACTTGTAGCTTATTATTATAGCTACACTACAAATATATTGACTGTTACTTAGAAGATAAATCTCTGTATGTGTGTTACACACTAAAGGCTAACTGATTTATTGGATTTATTTCTTGACTTACTCACCAAGGTACACAGATGGCTGGTGATGTTCAGGCTAAGAGTGAAATAAGTGAGGGCACGGTGTTTACTAGTAGTAAAAGTAGAAGTAATCACTCCACTCTCTAATATGTCACAGCACATACTTAAATGCTAGTAAGATGTAGTTGGTTGTGCTCTATTTCTGGCTATGGAGTTGGGTTTGCCATTAGATCTGTTACCTTAAAGTACAGTCTTGAAAATGTCTTCTATGATTCTGTGGTGTTTTTTGTGCAGTGTGTCAGTCAAGAGTTCAAATGCATAATTTATATAAATATGAATAACACAGCAGAAACTAAAGTCTTTTTTGTGGTATTAAAGAACTCTCAATGCCATAAAACTTGCAGCTGTTTTTACAGTAGTGACATTTTTAGTAGTGAGATTTTATTTAATATCTTTACAGTGAAAGGACTTCAAGATATTTAAATATAGATATTGAAGTGCTTAAGTATATATAATAGGCATATAGTACTGCCTGGAAGAGTTACGGATTTTATATAGTCTGATACTGTGGTGCTCTGAGCTTAGATTTACTTTGGCTAATAACTGCATGATTAATACGCTTTTCCATAATGCAGAATACTTTCAGGTAAATGACTTAAATTTATCATTGTCAAAGATTTGGTTTTAAGGTAAATTTAAAGCGGCAATAAATGTTTAAAGTATCTAAGATAAATTGGGCAGTTTACTGAAGACTTGTAATCAAATAAAAATATGCCTGCTATTTACAGTGGTATTACTGGAATAAATTTAACTTCTCTGAAAAATTAGCATTTAGTAGGGAGAAGTGGGAAAACAGTAAAAGGTGACAGATTTTAAGCACTAAGATTTTTTTACTATTTTCTTCTTTTACTAATTTCTTAGCTTCACAAACTTCTTTTTGTTGCAGGAATTCACTATGCATGATACAATTGGGTGTTATCTAGACATAGATAAAGGACAAATAAAATTTTCCAAAAATGGTAAGTTTAATTCACTTTCTTCTTTGGAATTTATTTGGATGCTTGTGTTGGGAGAAGGGCGGGTAGAGGAAGATGCATATATGTGGAGTCTGACTGAACTAACCCTGCTTTCAGGGAAGGACCTCGGCCTTGCCTTTGAAATCCCACCACACATAAGGAACCAAGCACTTTTTGCAGCTTGTGTGCTGAAGGTAACTTGAGAATACCAGATGTATAAAAAAATGAAAACTGTTCTAGTTTCATAACTAACCACTAATGCATAAAATCTGCATAGCCACCTACAATTACTGTAGTTGTACTGGTACACTCTGTTTCTTTTGGTCTAGTAGTATTTCATTACTGGAGTGGTCATCACAGTGTGTTAGCATTCATAAGTACTGTTCAAGTTAAATATTGTATGTTGAAATTGAAATTTAAATACTTAAGTTTGGATGTAAGGGTACAATAGCATGGATAACTAATTCCTAATACCCATGCTATCTTGTCTGTATTAAGCTTTGATATACTATGATTCAACAGACAGCAAATAAATTGGAACTTTGTCAGGTTGAAATTCATTTATTCTCAACTCTAACGTTACAGTAGTGTAGCAGTGTGCCTTTGTGGAGTTAGCCTCTCTGGGATGATCTCTTACTGAGTAAAGGTTTTAGCAAAAACCTTTGGTCAGAAATGCGTGAGTCTAAAATGTGGGTTTTTCTTTTGCCTTTGAAAATTAATAGAACATAAAAGTTAAAAAAAGTTTCCACATATCTGTAAATATGGGAATATTTTGATGCAGAAGGAAAGAGTTTTAAGAGCTAGGACCATTGACAAAATACCTGGTAGGTTTAGATGACTAGGGGAAGGGGAACGTGCAAAATGAGAGAAAATGCCACCTTGCTCTCCTGATCGAATGTTTCTCATTTTATGTGGTCTCTTGAATCTGTCTGCATGACACAACTTTATTGAAATCTAGAATGCTGAATTGAAATTCAATTTTGGTGAAGAAGACTTCAAGTTTCCACCAAAAGATGGCTATATTGGTCTTTGCAAGGCTCCTGATGGCAGTGTTGTAAAATCACAGCACTCAGGTAGGTTAGATTTTTAAACTTCTTGCCATTCTGTATTCAAGTTGTGTTACAGAGCATCTTTTGGTCACTTCACTTCCTTACTTCTGTATTCAAGGTCTTAGAATGGTCTTACTGGTACCAATATTCATGGGAGGGGGGTTTAAAGTATTGCTCATTTTCTTAAGCAACAGGTAGTCTAACATTTTAATTCTAGAAATGCATCAGATAAAAAGAGAAGTTCAGCTAAATTGTCATCATAAAAAATAAAGAGTGTGTGTTTTAAGCTCTGCAGTAAAATTCATGATGTTGCTTGGTCGGTATAACAACTGTCATGGCAAGATTCACTTGTAATCTCTGAAGCTATTTTTGCTAATTGGGTGAGCATTTAGAATTCTGATGTTTTAGATATCAGTGGAAAATCCAAGTTTGTTTCCAGTAAAATTTCCAGGTAAGGATGTGGCTTGTCTTAATGGTGTATTTTTTTTAACTTAGGAAATGCACAAGTAGTTCAAACACAGAACCTTCCAAATGCTCCAAAAGCATTGATTGTTGAACCTTCAAGAGAGCTAGCAGAACAAACTTTGAACAATGTGAAGCAGTTCAAAAAATATGTTGATAATCCCAAATTAAGGTAACAGTGCATTTATTGTGATTTTATTTATGGTAGTGTCTGTGGATGTGACTTTTATGGGAGTTGAGGGGTGTTCCTATTTGTAGTGGAGGGAACCTTAGTCTGTAGTTCTAGTAATACCTTCACTAATACCTGCTACCCACCAGCCTTCTGGCTTTTCAGCTACAGGCAGACCAGTTAGGGGTTTTTCTTGGTGTGTCTTATGTACCAGCTACATCTTTCTGGTATGATAGATCTGGTTGAGGGGGTTTTTTTAATCAGGTTATCAAAGGTGCATGATATGTAATGTTTCTAATTAAGAAAAGCACATTGTCTGCTTACTGCCCCTCTTAGCATCTTCCTGTGTCCCCCACCACCTTCTGCCTCCTTTTTTTTAATCTCCAACAAATAGTTACATACAAGATCTGCTCTGTTTACATTAGTGTGCTCTCAGGACAGACTTGCAGTGATTAGCATGGGGATGCAATTTTGAAAAATGAATCTGCTGCATTGGTCTAAAGTTGTTTCTCTTTTGACCAGGCTTATAAAATTTAAAACAAACATCGCCATGTCCTAAACTGCAGCCAATTTACAAGAGTGCTTTTACTAGAATTGCAAGGTATTAGCAATGGAGAGTGGCAAGCTATGATGTGAGACTCATTTATTGTAGTGTTACCTGCATTTCTTGTTTTCAGGAACATAGGAAATTTAACTTATGTTTGAGATTTTTTAAGGATCAGATTCTTTTTTAAGATAAAATTGGTGAAGTTGTTAACATGTTTAATACAACAGTGATAAGGTAATCAAATTCAAATATGATTCGGTAACAAAACTCACTTGAATTGAAAAAAAAAATACACTATTTATGAAGGGATGATTTTTTTTTTCCTACTTAAAATTACTGTTCAGAGCTGTTAATCATCATCTACTATTAAAGGAATTAGTTTTCAGCCTGATGTTTAATATATCTTCTGAATATAACAACAAATGTCAAAATGTGTTGTAATTTTAGGGAGCTGTTGATTATTGGTGGGGTTGCTGCAAGAGATCAACTCTCTGTACTGGAACAAGGAGTAAGTTGCACTTCTATTCACATGATTTAATAGTTTAGGTTCTGAATAGCTTATGATGTTGCTAGCGAATAGCAGTGGTGCAAGACAGAAACAGTTTTCCTATTAATTTCTACTTCACATTTACGTGACTAGAACTGCTCTGCAATTACAGAGGCCAGCTGACACCACAAACCAGTGGTTCCTACATGATAGGAACTAGCTTCAAAAACAGGCTGTACAATCATTTAAGTCATACTGTGGGGATAACAGTTTTTTTTTGGGGGGGGGGGGGGGGGATTAAAGACTTACTTTGGAGTTTTTCATTGATTGTAGCTGCCAAAATACAAATACCGTGCTTGACTGGAATATTATTAGACTTTCATGTGAATACTAAAATCAAGACACTTCCCAAAATAAGGGAAGCCTTCCTTCCTAAGGCAGATTCTGATAATGAAATGGCTGTAGAACTGAAATGCAGGTTGCCTGGAGAAACTGTGGGATCTCTCTCCTTGAAGATAATGAAAATCTTATTGGGCAGCTACCTAAAGCACTTGGAAATTGTCCTTGATTTGCATGTGATGGTGGGAGTGAAGACCAGATGACCTCAAAAGATTCCTCCAACCCGAATTACCCTAGGATTCTGTGAAGTTATAATTAATAGGAAATAGCTCCTCATATTTGTAACTGTCTCAAATTTAGAGAAAACTAGTAATGCATCTAGTTAGTAATGGCACCAATTTATACTTCTATGTATTTCATAGGTGGACATTGTTGTTGGAACTCCTGGAAGACTGGATGACCTGGTCTCAACAGGAAAGCTTAATTTATCTCAAGTTAGATTCCTGGTTCTGGATGAAGCTGTAAGTAGAGAACTAAGTGGTACTTAAGTTCTGTTCTTAAATGCAATATGATGTTTCCTAAAAGAGTCAGTGAAACAGCATTGTTGTAGAGCATTTGGTACTTTAGTGAAACAGCAGTTAGCCACCTATAGGCTATTCCAGGTTAATTTATCTTGTTTGTAACCATAGTAGCCTACTATCTGGTAAAGCAGCTTAAGTTTTGGGTTGGGTGGGTTTTTTTTCTCATAGGGAAATATGTCAGTCTGGTTTCACAAGTCAGGGAAGTCTGTCCCTGTCACTCACTGTACAGGGAACTTCAAAAGGAGGAGGACAAGATAAGCTCTTTTGGTTACCCAGCAGGTCTTGAAGCAGGTGGGTGTTGCAGTTCCATCTGCTGTGAGCTAAGTGTCAGTCTTTCTGATCTGTTACAGTACAACCGAATTTTCAGAAAGATTGAGTGCCTTGGAGTTTTAGCTGGTACAGACAGTTGATTTCTTGTGAAGCACAGCAGCTCTACATGTAAATACTCTACAAATTTTAACTTTTTTTATCTCCTTAGTAATTACATCCCAGCCAGGCATTGACCTGTCCAGTTAATTGAAACAGAGATCTTGTAACGCAAGTGTATTGCTTATCTAACTTAGGTATATAGACCAAGAAATGAGAAATAAGAATTGCAGCTGTATTTCTTTTATTCCCATGTAGGATGGTCTTCTCCTCCAAGGCTATTCAGATTTCATAAACAGGATCCACAGTCAGATTCCTCAGATAACTTCAGATGGAAAGAGACTTCAGGTATAAAATTTGTGGGTTTGGGGTTGTTTTTTTTTTCCGGGGGGGGGGGGGGGGGGGGGGGGGGGGCGGGGTGTGTGTGTGTATTTGCTTTGGGATTTGCACTGTTTTCAATTTTTGACTGTTACATAGCACAGAGGGTGCTTTGAAGTAGAGTTTATTTCTCTTGTCCAAAACTAACACTTGCTCGTTGGTTTCACTAATTGCCTGTTAATATGTGTTTTCAGCATCCTAGATGTGAAGCTTACTGTTTAGCAGTATTTAAGTTACTTGGACGCAAACATACCTGAAAAATAAGTGACTACATACATTATGAGTTCTGATGCTCTAAGAATCTTTCTTCATGAGCTCTCTGTAATTCTGCTTTCTTGCTCTTAAATAATTGGAGTTTTAAGAGAATAGCCAAGTAACTTTTGTGTCTTGGCTCTATCAGCTGGGTGGTTCCTGTGGTAAGTAAGGCTAGTCAGGGACATTA
This sequence comes from Porphyrio hochstetteri, assembly GCA_020800305.1. NCBI lineage: Eukaryota > Metazoa > Chordata > Aves > Gruiformes > Rallidae > Porphyrio > Porphyrio hochstetteri. The sequence continues at coordinate 112,855,843 of CM036907.1, forward strand.
TGGTATTCAACTACATAACATTCTTCCAGTTCTCCTCTGACTGTTTTTGCTGAGAGAATCTGATCTTCAGTGGTGTCCATGTGGCTTGTTCTCAGGTGATCGTGTGCTCTGCAACACTACATTCTTTCGATGTGAAAAAACTATCTGAAAAAATCATGCATTTTCCCACCTGGGTTGACTTGAAAGGAGAAGATTCTGTCCCTGAAACTGTACACCATGTAGTTGTGCCTGTAAATCCAAAAGCTGACAAACTCTGGGAAAGGCTCGGCAAGAATCATATCAGAGTAAGTGGTCTGTAAGTGGAAATGAAGATTATATGCCATGTTTACTTCTTTAAGCTTGAGAATTGGGGCCTAATATTATAGGATCTTTGCCACCTATTAAAAAGCTTAGTGTATTGGAAGTGGTTTGTTCCATGGTAATCATCATCATGATCCTGGTGATGTTGTAACGCTATTTCTGAACAGTGCAGTCTTAGAAGCACGAGTGAGGAAGATCTTGATAGAGGAACACTCTGATTTGTACGGAGAACAGTGACGCTGCTCTGTGTTTCCACTCGTTTCACAGCTGTGGCCTAGCTAGTTAGTGCCTGTCTTTTCTGATTGATCAGGACTAAGTAAACCTTCCATTCTTAACCTATGTGAAACACACAACTTTTAGAGGAATGGATTTCATCTTGGACTATATTTAAGATTAGTTCAGATTCTACATTGACACCTGTTCATGTGAGGAGGAGGTGGTGGTGGTGGTTGAGGTCTTTAGTTTTGAGTTCTGTATAACCTGGGAGTATGTTTTGTTCTCAGCAACTCTTCAACAGTTACAATCAATAGGTTGCCTTAACCCCTCATTATTCTGGAACCTCCCTTTGTTAGGTCTGCTAGAGGCTTTTTGTTAAGTCTGAGCATATTTGTTTCTTGCATTTTGAGTTTATATGTGACTCATCCTCGCACAGGGAAAAAGATAAGGAACAGCTGTGTTTCTGTGATTTCTCCATTTTGGCAGTCTGTTTTCAGGCTTGGTATTTTATTGGAGATTTTTTGGGGAGGGAGGATGTTTTTGTGGTGGGCTTTTTTTTAAAAATTCATCACGTAATTCAAAGGTGGCTTTTGTCCTGTGCCTACATAAATAATTGTTCTTTTTTAGTGAACAAATTTTGTGTGCTTTCAGGACTTCTCTTTAGCTAAAGATAGATTGATCAGCTTGTCTGGTGGGAGAACAGAATGCTAAGATTACTTTTACACTTGATCTACTTTCTTGCTAAATATGTTAATAGTTAAGCATTTCCTCTGTGAAGAATGGACTAATGACTTGGGGAGGTTATTTGTTTGTTGTTGTTGTTGTTTATCTTTTTCTAGACTGATGAAGTACATGCAAAAGACAACACCCGTCCCGGTGCTAACACTCCAGGTAATCAGCAACGCTACTTAAGTAACAGCTTGTGAAAAAATCCTTTGTAACGTACGTGAAGTAAAGCTAAACTATAGGAGATACCAGCCTTGAGTCACGTTTCCCCAAACTCTTATTTCTTCATTTTTGTAACTGGGAAGAGAAATGTGTTTCTGTACCTAGGAGGGAGAGAAAAAGACTTCAGTTGTGGAAGTTCTTTCTGTATTCTATTACCTTGGAGGAGAGCAGCATGGGCAAGGAGGAGGAAAAAGAAATCAAGTCTAGCTCACTTCTTTACTAATAAAAGTTTAACTGTCTACTGAAGACAAGCAAAAACTACAAATGTATGCAGTTCAAACTTCATATTTTTAAATATGTTAATATTTAAAGTGGAATAATTTGAGTTAAATAACTTTATTTTTACTTAGAGATGTGGTCTGAAGCTATTAAAATTCTAAAAGGAGAATACACCGTTCGGGCAATCAAAGAACACAAGATGGACCAAGCCATTATTTTCTGCAGGACTAAAATAGATTGCGATAACATGGAACAGTACTTCATCCAGCAGGGTGGAGGTAATGTATTTTTCACAAAAACCCTTTTTCTGCTCTGAAATGGCTGGAAACAGTCCAGTGTGCACAAAAATTTTGGATCAATGAAAGTGTATGGTGCCTCTGCTGAAACATAAATAAGAAGAAGTGATGGTCGCTAGGGGCAGGAGACAGGAGAAGAAATGTGTGTGTACAAAAAGTAGACTTAAAGGAAACATGGAAGAAGCAATGTGAGAGAAAACACAGGGAGACAGTGAAAGGGAACACTTGAGGAGAAAGATAAAGGCATGTTTGGAGAAAACAAGGGAAGTTCAGATTAGGAAGGAACGAGGAGATATGCCTACACAGACCTCCTGGGGAGGGTGGGAAGGAAAGGTGTGTGTTTTAATTGTCTTGCTTTTTTCCCCAGTGTCTGTATCAGTAATTAGTTTATGTTAATTGGAAAAAAAGTGAAATTTCCAAGTCATGACTTTTGCCCATAAAATGTTGGAGTGTTTTCCAGTTCTGTATGGTAGTGTGTTGTAACTTGTGTGATGTTACTAATGCTTACCAACTCTTTCAGGTCCTGATAGGAAGGGACATCAGTTCTCATGTGTCTGTCTGCATGGTGACAGAAAACCTCAAGAAAGAAAGCAAAACCTGGACAGATTTAAAGTAATGCAGCAGATTCTTGTTGTGGGCTTTTCCTTCACTTCCTTATGTCTGAAATCATATGTCAAATTTGAGTTGATAGAGCATTTAATTTAAATTGAGAACCGTGATGCACTTTCTAAAATCCTGAATTTCAGTAGTTAGAAATCTATGTTGTCAATCAGTGTGGCCTTTGTGAGTGTTGATTGAGAGGATAGGTGGGCTTACTCTTAAGTTAAACCTAAACTTAAGCTCTGTAACAGATTATGTTGTTTCTTAGTCTTTGGTTCTTGAATATTTTTTTAAAAATATATTTAAATATTTAACTTCGGTTTTGACTAAGCTGTTCATCAACTTATACTTGCCTAATGCTGTTGGGGAAGTAAGAATGCAAGTTGACCAAGATATTCGTGTTCAAAAAGCACTATTGCAAGGGCTTTATTTAAGTGGTGTTAAATAGAGAGAGACGCTTGAAGGTGAAGCTACTGTTTCATTGCCTGGGATTTTGTTTGGTTTATTTAGCACATTTCTTTACAACTGTGTTTCTGTAGAGAGGTGATGTCCGTTTCTTGATCTGCACTGATGTTGCTGCTAGAGGAATTGATATTCATGGTGTTCCATATGGTAAGATACAACATTTAAACTAAGCTATGGAATTGCATATAGCTTCAGTATATTTGCTGTCTTATCAACTAGTTGAAACGGATATATGACTGACAGCTTTTTTTAAATGTAGTTGTAAAGGCATGAAGTCAGGAACTCTTAATTTGGTTGTTCACCATGTCTTCTCAAATAGCTGATGATGTTCTGCATTTTTGGGGGATTCTTTTTTTGGTTTTTTTCCCTCTTGTCAAAAAGTGGTCATGGAGAAAGCAGTTTTATAATGGAAGCTTTGAATGTAGATATTGCAGGTAATGACATCTGTAACTGCTGTAATAAAGTGTGTATATGGGCTAACGGGAGGGATTACAGTAATCAGAATTGGTGTCTGGTCTGTGACCTTAGCTTATGTTTTTAAAAAAACCCCTTGTATTCTCTGTGGATTGTGTGTATCTTACAGTTATCAATGTCACACTCCCTGATGAAAAACAGAACTATGTTCATCGAATTGGGAGAGTAGGAAGAGCTGAAAGGTATGTATGTGTTTAAAGTAGTCTCTCTGTTTTCTTGATTACTTTTTTTGTTGTTGTTGTTGTTGGCTTTATTACTGTTTCAGAAGTTGGAAATAGTTATTGAAATACGTTTTTCTCTCTCCCTTCTCTCTTTAATATTTCAGAATGGGTTTGGCAATCTCCCTTGTAGCAAAAGAGAAAGAAAAGGTAATTATACCCCAAAGCAAAATTGAACAGATGTTATTTACTGTAGTTCTATCTGCAACTGCTATCTGACTTGAATATCCTGCATTGGAAAACTGCCTGTTCTTGCTTAATTGAAAGGAATTTAAATAGGTATCTGAATTCTTTTTTATGCTATAACAAATCAAAGTTAATGTACTAAACTTGTCTTCTTTTATTGATAGGTTTGGTATCATGTATGCAGTAGTCGTGGAAAAGGGTGTTATAATACTAGACTGAAGGAAGAAGGAGGTTGTACCATATGGTACAATGAGATGCAGGTAAAAGTTTTGCTTAATCAGAATGCTCTAATTCCTCTAAAGCACTGTGGGAAATAGTTCGTCTTTTAGCTCTGTGGTTGAAGCACAAAGCTAGTTTTGAGATGTTTGTGAACTATGGTTCCATCTGAAAAAGAAATTGTAAAACTTTGCAAGTTATAATTAAAAGAAACAGCTTACAGAAAATATAAAAGCTTATTTTAATCTTCCCAGCCAATTTTCTTGAACTCTTACTTTCAGCTTCCCTCTTACCTTCCCAATCAAATGCTGCTAAGAGTTGCAGGATCTTAGTTACATGTTTTTCTTTAGATGGTTTGTTGCACAACTGTAACTTAAAACTGTTGTTTCTCTAACCTAAAAATAATGTTACACCTAAGTGTATTTTCATTGGGATTTGTAAGGTTGCCTGTTAAATTCACAGTGCTTCCCTTTCTATGCTAAAGGCTGACTGATGTATCATCTGTAGTAGAATAACCTTGGACTGTGAGCTCTTTATTATGAAGTAGCCACACTCACGTAAGTAGGGTAGTATGTAAAATAAAGGTTTCTAGGAAGGGTTAAAGCATACTGAGATTGGAAATGAACTTGTATAGTTAAGAAAAAAATGTGTTTAATCTTCAGTGTCTGTGACCAGACATATTTCTGTGTACAGTTCCTGTTGAAAATGCTTGAGTGTGACTATTCAGAACAGTACTCTGACTGAAGTCTTGGACTATAAGAGTACTTTAATCCTTTTTTTTTTTTTTTTGTTTGTGGTTTTTTTCAGTTGCTGGGGGAGATTGAAGAACACTTAAACTGCACTATTGCCCAAGTTGAACCAGACATAAAAGTACCAGTAGATGATTTTGATGGGAAAGTTACATATGGGCAGAAAAGAGCTCTGGGTGGTAAGCAATGAGCTACTCCTGAGTTACCATGTTATGCAACCCTGAGTTTCTTGGTTACATGAACTCTCTGGGATGCAGGTGATCCAAGAGTGTGGTTTTGTTTTCGCGTTTTTGTTTGTGCTTTTTTCTAACAAGTTAACAGAGTGACATTAGCTTTCTGAATGACTGTGTTAGAACACTATTAGTTCTGCTGAAAAATGGCTTTGAACACATTATTTAGATCATGTCTCTTTTGGCAGGTGGACTGTATAAAGGCCATGTGGATATTCTGGCACCTACAGTACAAGAATTGGCTGCCCTTGAAAAGGAGGCTCAGACATCTTTCTTGCATCTTGGCTACCTTCCTAACCAGCTGTTCAGAACATTCTGATCGTGCCACACTTGAGACAAGGCTTCAGTTAATAGATGCTCTACTCTGCAAATACAGAAATGCCATACTATCTCTGAGTAGCAGTAGTTAGAAAAGGATTAAAATTGAATATATTTCTTGCATGATGAACAGTGTGTTCAGCAGTGCTAACTGTTAGTTGTTGTCTTGATTAAAATAAAACGAGTCAATGATGAAATGGTTTCTCTTGCTCTTCTTTTGCCTTGAGGATTAATTTTCAGAATCGTTGCTTGCACAGCTTTTTGAGTTGAAAACATAAGTACAGTTGAGCAAATATGGAAGAAGTAAAGTTTAATTCTTTACAGGATATATGTTAAAATTACTTAACTAGCTGTGTACTGTAATTTTTAATGCTTTTTACATGGGTTCATATTCAGCTGTTTTTATTTAAGATAGTAAAAAAACCCCAACTTCCTGAAGTATGTATTTCAAGCACTTGGTTGTTCTAAAACCCTAAATCTAAGCCTATTACTGTAAAGATAGACTTCTCCAAGTTAATGTGTTAAGGTGTCTTAAATTTCTAAAATTGATCTTGTACAAAGAACTCTACAATACTCTTGAGTTCATAGGAAGGTAACACACCAGTACCAGGAACAGCTTTCTCGTGCAGCAGAACCAGCTGTAGTACTTAATGCCTCTTGTGCTGCTTTCGTACAAGTTGGATTTGTTCAAATAAGTTACTGTAGTCTGATTTGGATTTTTTTATTTGAGCTTCCTTTTAATCTCTCTTGACTCCTGTAATGATACTTAGAAATATCAGTGACTCTGCCTGCAAATTGACACGTAAAATATCAAAGGTCATTGGGTATCCCTGACAACATAGAATGAAAGTAGCCTTTTGCCTTCCTCATGGAGGCATCTGGTCACAAAACCTTGCAAAGAACAGTGAAAATAAGATTAAACTCACAGAGGAAATTTTTATTTATATAAACCTGGAAAGGGCAGACTGAGAGTCCTGCATTTTACAATAAAATACATAAATTTCTCATTAAGACACATTTCTTACCGAATTAATCTATTGCACAACCTAAAGGGATTTCAGATACAGGAGAAAACAGATCATCCATGTTTGCAAATTGAAGCTGAGAGTGGAAACAGTTCCATCTAGTTTAAAGTGGACATTTGGTGATCATTTTGAAATCACGGCGTGGAAGTGGTGGGTACGTGGAATCAAAAATCTTACATCACTGATCTGTTAGTGTAACTTTTATTCTAAATGGATTCGAAGTGCTGCTGAGACCTTGCAAGAGTAGCTACTGGGTACTCAAAATTAGGTGAATGATTACAAATTAAGACTATTCATTATGGATTTTTCAAGCCCTTTAAAATGAAAGCCACTTCCAGCATATAACATTAAGCGTGCCAATATTTAGTTAAAACTTGTATTTTCTTGGTGTAGGAGCTGACATGACTAAAACGGCCTCACGCATACATGTGTTCAGGAGGGTTTTGCTAATGGGCCTTCAAACTGCAGCATGAGGGAGGTACAGGAGGAAAGAGCTTCTGGTTGAGAAACTTCAAAGGTTGACTGAGATGTCAAGAACTGAACTGGATCTCGTGCTCAACAACAGAAAATCCTGGCTACCCTAATGAGTAATCTTTAGCAAAAGTACTTGGATGAGATCACGCATACACTGCTTCCAATTGTTTGGAGGGAACAGGTTTGGGGTTTTTTTATGTTACTGCTGGCTTTAAAACACAAAAAAAGTGAATGCACTTAAAAGTGTAATGTTTACTCAGAAAGCAAGTAAGGTTACTTAAAAAACCCAGAAAGTTAAATGGAATTACATCAAATTAAGTTCAGACAGTTGTCCATGGCAGGAAGTCCATGACAGGAAGTCCCTGGCTGTCTTTGACTGTTTTTATCTCTGAGGGCAAATGACTTTACACCTAGTACCAGTAGGTGATAAGCCGTATGTAGCTAGACAGATAGTTAAAGCTCTTAAAGCCATTCTGAACCGAGCAAGCAGTCGCTTTCCCATCCACAGTCATGATATGAAAATGCTTTCACATCGGAAGCTGAAGTTAACAGTTGTACAAGAACAGTTTCTAAGGAGCAGGTGATGTCTGTTTTGTCACTGGGAATATTCTGAGAGATGCAAAAAAACCCCTAATAAATCTCGTTGATATTAAGTACCTAATAGGGTGTCTTTCTACCTATATGAATGTATACATGCAGGCTGTTCCACATGTGCGCACTGAGCGTATGTCATACGGGCTCGATGCTCAAATGTGCTTCTGGCGCTCGGTGAGCTGACTCGTGACTGCCTGGTGGTGGTGCTGGCGGTTCGCGTATGCGAAGGGCCAGGCCTGTTCCTGGCTGCTCCCCCCTCCCCGCTCCGTTATATTCTCCCCATTTTTTTTTTTTTTTTTTTCCTCCGCAGAAACAAACTCCTAAACAAAAAAAAAAAAAAACAAAAAACAAAAACAAACACCTTGGAGCAGTTCGAGCTGTTTGTGAGGTGCACAAACTCCCAGTGCAGGGCCCTCGCCTCGCCGGCCAGCTTCTCCTCACAGCTTGTACAACGTGCAGTTTGAGCTGTTAGGACGGTTAATCCAGTAACTTCTGGTTTGAATGTTGGTACAGCACTAGTTCTTGCTACAGTACATGTCAAAACTGTGTTTATTTTTCTTTGCAGTGTTGATTTCTAGGGTTGGTTAACTGAAAACGGCACGCACACAAAAAAATAGGCTTTCATAAGAGCCCCCAGCATTATTTGTCACAATTTAGTGGCTTTCAAACTCTGTAGGCAAATCCCACGCAAGCATGTTTGCTCTGCTTCAGCTTTTCTGACCAAAAGGGGAAAATATGGGAAATTCAGCTTATTTTACTTAGGCTAAACATCTACATTTTACCTGCTGCTTTCTTGTTTGGGTTTGTGGGGTTTTTTTTCTAGCTGTATTTTAATAATTGCTGTAAAGTTGGGATAGGGAGAGATTTTTGTTTGGCTTTTTGAATTTATCAAGTGCTTATTGGAACTGCCTTGTTCAATAGCTTTGTATTTTGGACTAATTTACTTTAGTCCAATGTCTTGAGAGAATTCACATTCTTATTGGATGATTAACTGTTCATTTGAGTATTTATAACTACTAGTAGTAATCTTTCTTTGTTTTCCTTTACGCTTCTATAAAGGTTCCTTTTATGGAAGGGAAAAGGATACAGATGGTGTTTGCCACTCAACGTCCAAACTGCTGAGCTGGGGCCCCCTTTTACTACACTCCAAAGGCAGGAGTTCACTGGTCTCATACGCTTTAAGTGTGGTTCTGTTTTGCTACTGTGAAAGCAGACAAAATTGCTGCTGGCAACACAAACTTATACTCCATTCTTCTCATGTTTATGGAATCACACATACAAATAAACGCGCCTGGTCTGTTTGAAGAGGTAATTGGCCTGTGGTCACTTCCATATGTGAATATCCATATAATGCAATAAGCTGGGCTGCTACTTAAACCAGTTAGCAAAATAACTGCATCTCAAGTAGATTAGATAAATGTAGGAAAGGAGAAAAATGGGGTGGCAAGTTCAAAGGGTGAACTTCACCAAGGAGTTGTGTACCCTTCTGCCTTGCACTTCTGTTTGTAGATAGGGAAAAGTGTAAAAGCTTAGAGACACTTAAAAAAACCCTTTGTAACTGCAATTACACCAACACTTGCCAATAGACAAAATTAAGATATGCAAGGGGTGGGGGAGAGGAAAACCTATGGAATCCTCTTTAATGCTTGGAAGCAAAGTTGCTACGTTGCGGTGGCTTAGGAGTTGCAGATACTAACCCATTCTGTGAATTGTGAGTGAGCTCCTAATTTCTGCTTCGTAATATGTTTTCCAAAACCACTTTGCATCTTGCAGTGGTTTTTGTCTGTAGCTCCTGGTTTCTTACAAATGTGCCTGGATCTGCAGATGGAGAAACTGAGGTAAAGGGATACCATAATCACCTCAATGTCAGCCACAGACTGGCAAGAACTTACATGATTTTTTCACAGCAATGACATATTAAAGGCTGTTTCGTGATACCCAGCACACGAATGAAATGGTCATTATTATATATAAAAGACACATGCACAAGCATCCTCACTTACTGGAGCGCCTAAGGCGAGCAGCAGAGTATTTCTCTTGTCCAGAAGGGATTTGCTTGAGCAAATATTTGGCAGGAAAATTTAAAAAGCAAAAAACCTGATATGGATAACTGATTGCAGGAATTCAGTTGATTATAGTTAACATTAAGCTAATACCATTGTGGATGATAAGAGGCTCTGCCACTCCAGAAAGACATGCTGTGGGTGCTATGCTGTACCTACCAGTGCTGTACAGAAAAGTCAGGTAGCCCCACCTGGACTATTGTGCACAGTTCTGGGATCCCTGGTATAAAAAAGACAGGGATCTCCTGGAAAGAGTCCAGCGGAGGGCTACGAAGACAATTAAAGGACTGGAGCATCTCCCCTACAAGGATAGGCTGAAAGAACTGGGGCTGTTCAGCCTTGAGAAAAGACTGAGAGGGGATCTGATCAATGTTTATAAATATCTCAAGTGTGGGACACAGGGGGAAAAGGCCAGCCTCTTTTCAATGGTCTGTAGAGACAGGACAAGGGGCAATGGCTGTAAACTGGAGCACAGGAAGTTCTGCACCAACGTGCGGAAGAACTTTTTCACAGTGAGGGTGAGAGAGCCCTGGGACAGGCTGCCCAGGAGGGTTGTGGAGTCTCCTTCTCTGGAGATATTCAAGACCTGTCTGGATGCCAACCTGTGCAACCTGTCCTAGGGAACCTGCTTTGGCAGGGGGGGTTGGACTCAATGGTCTCTCGAGGTCCCTTCCAACCCCTACAGTTCTGTGATTCTGTGAAGCACCTAAACAGCATCATCATGACTTTACCGTTAGGCAACTGTAATTTTAACTCAAAAATTCTGACATGTATGGAAATGTCATTTTGCTCATTTCATAAACAGCTTTGCTGCTGCAGCCTCACTTTGTTTGCTGTCTTCTGACCCAGTAAAAGCTCTGAAGTGTTACAGAGCTGTCTAGTGGGGACGTTCTTCCTTTGGCTGCTGACTGCTTCAGTACATGAAACTCAAAGTGGGTGATTTGGGAGATGTCTCTTAAAGCCATCCTTCTAGAGATGTGTGTGTCAGCACCCTTTTAGCTACGGCTTTGACTGTGAATTCAGTCAACTTACTATATGAGTTATGGAGAATAACATGAAGGATAACAGAAAACAGTAGAAACCATATTCAAATAGTTTCTGTTAGCATTTGTGATTATTTGGTATGTTACCAATATTATGCATAGCTATCTGTTACTTAGATTTTAAGCAACTTGTTGGTTATGACAGTTTCTCTGAAAAATGTTATTTTAAAGTGAAGTGTTTCAAAATACAAAGTAGAGAATTTGTTAGCATGCAGGGATAGTATAGAATTATACTTTAAGCAGCCCTGTACCGAATGCAATATTAGGTTTGGAGTTTTTATTGAGTTTTTTAACATTCTCCCAAATAAAACCCCACTTGAACTGTGCTTCGCTCCCTTGTAACAAGAGTTTGGCTGAAGTAAGTTTTGCAAAAAGGAAGTCTATCCACCTGGAAGCACTGATCTTTGGTAGTAGGTCTAATGTCCTGAAATAATGAGAAGGTAATTAATATTAGTTTTTAAAAAATGTAAAATTATCTTGAGCTCTCTGAAGTTTTCCATCAGTGGCCCCAACTCTGGTTAGGACTTTTGCCAACAACCATTGTTGCTGGGTGTCTTCATTTAGTTGGAGTTCGTAAACCACGGTAATTCTTAGTATATGGTAAAGACACCTCATTTTTCTACAGCTTCTTACAAAGCTTTAACTGTCCTGGTAAGCACATGCAAGCAAGACTTCCTGATGGCTTAAAATAGTCTTTGTAGCTAAATAAGGAATAAAGTTTCTTGTTAATCTTTCCCCATTTGACTGGTCTCTTTTCAATATAAAGCTTATGCCTCCACGTTACTTATTTAATCGTGTTGGTAATATGTAAATACTGCACTCCAGGACGATCTCCTTAATAAAGCAGGAATTCCCTGGGAAACTGTCCAAATAAACGCAGCACAGGCTACTGAAATAATCAGTAAGATGGGTTTATATATGAAATACAAGCCTGCATAATACTGCCTTAAAAGTAACTTACTTTTTTTTTCTGAGAAGACATATGATAAAGTGACCTTTCTGCTTGCCAGACCATGTGTGTTTCCAGTTGCCTCTCCCGTTTCCCTGCTGATGAAAAGTGAGTTAACTTTTACTCCTGTACCAACAGCATTGTTTGTGTGCTGGCTTTCAGTTTACAGCTCTGGAAAATCAACCAGGGGCTGGGGAGGGGGAAAATATGTTGGGTTAAGAAATGTAAGCTCCTTAAAATTAAAGGAGGAATGCAAATCAAATCCTGACTGAGACCTAAATTGTCAGTTTGAAAACAATCTTCTAAATAAGTGTTTCCATAAGTGACGTGATTTGGGGTAATTAAGTTTGTGATGCCCAAATAAGCTGTGGTTTTAAGGTTAGGAGTGTCAGAGTTGTAAGGTTACCAGTGTCTTACAGTCTTAAATGTATGTGATAATTTTGACTATGCGACTCAATATGTAACAAATACAAATTGTCTTTGCTCTCTTTCATACTGCTGTTGTCTAGAGCAAATTAAAATAATGTGTTTTGATATGCCATGATGAAAAATCCTCTCACTGAAGCATCTGTAGCTCAGCAAGATGTCAGTCTCTGCAGCTCATTCAGAAATCCCAACCTCAGCTATGTTCTGGTTCAGATTAGGTTCGTACTGAACCAAATATAGTGCAACAAAAGTAAGCAGGAAGCAATTCCACACCCCACCCCATCCCCCTCCAAATGAGGCCATCCCCATTTCTTAAGTGTTTCATAAGCTTAATGAATTGCCAGCTCAGGTAGAACTTGGGGGATGTTATTCTCCCTCCTTTAATATAGTAATGTTCTGTTGTGCAAAGCATTACATCCCACGGCCATGATTTCTCAACCAATATTTACCAAACTCAAGTCTCAAACTCATTTATTTGAAGAAGAAATCCCCAACTCCACTAGACTATTTCCTGCATTAAACTACTTAACCTTCAGAGAGAAATTAGGTCTTGTAGAGGTGGTTATGTCTCCTAAGAGAGCAGCCGCAGCACTCCTGACAAGTGTTTGATGTGGAGAAAGGAAGTTTTTAAGAAGAACGAGTTAATTTCCAAAGGTGCTGCTGAAATGGGAAACAATTTCCATTATTACATAACACAACTTATCTTTGCTGGGTAGAGAGATACTTTTTGTAATATCAGCAACAAGCAATTATGTTTTATTTGCCAGAAAGAAGTTAAAAAGTTTTATTCTGCAAAGTTTTTATAGCAAAAGACATTATATACCAGGCAACCCCCAGTATCAATACAGGCTGGGCATGAAGGGTTTGAGAGCAGCCCTGAGGAGGACTTTGGGGGTACTGATGGATGAAAAGCTGGACGTGACCTTTTAATGTGTGTTCACAGCCTAGAAAGCCAACTATATCCTGGGCTACATCAAAACCAGTGTGACCAGCAGGTCAAGGGAGGTGATTCTCCCCTTCTGCTCTGCACTTGTGACACCCCACCTGGAGTACTGCATCCAGCTCTGCGTTTGCTACTACAAAAAAACCTTGGAGCTGTTCGAATGAATACAGAGGAGGCCACAAAAATGATCAGAGGGCTGGAGCACCTCTCCTACGATGACAGGCTGAGTTGGACTTGTTCAGCCTGGAGAAGGCTGTGGGGAGAGCTTCCAGTACCTGAAGGGGCTGTATAAGAGAGATGGGAACAGACTTTTTATCAGGGCCACTTGCAATAGGAGAAAGGGTAAGGATTTTAAACTAAAAGAGGCTAGATTCAGACTAGATATTAGAAAGACATTTTTTAGAATTAGAGTAGTGAGGTACTGGAACAGGTTACCCAGAGAAGTGGTAGATGTTCCATCCCTGGAAACATTCAAGGCCAGGTTTAATGGTGAAGATGTTCCTGCTTTTTGGAGGGGTGTTGGACTAGATGACCTTCATGTTATGGATTTATGTTATGCATTTATGTTATGGAACTAATATCAGCAAATTGCTTTAGTTTCAATAGTTTAACCTGTTCCCTTTTGACAAAAGGAGTAAAGGGGGAGATGGGACATGGCAGTGGGCAAGGGCAGCCAGCTGGGCTTAGTCACATGAAGCAGTGTTCACCTGGAGTCTGTTTATAAAGTCTGTGTGGTACGTGTAAGTGCTCCCTGTTCCTCCAGTGTTAACCTGTCCATTATTCTGTTTCAGCTTTCCCTTTGGATAATAGGTCATATTACCTCATCGCTGGTTCATCTGCAGTGCCAGGCGCTGTGGTGTTGCTCTCCCTTCCCTGGGGCGTGGGGGTTGTGAGGAAGGGAAGAGGGAAGATGCCTGGGGCCCAATGCAGCAGGGGTGCAGCAGGACAGCCTTCCTCCAAGGAAACTTGCTAATGTGATACCTAATAAAGGGGCAATATTAAAAGCAGTAGCAGGCTACTGTATATCGTTCTGATTGTGATTGGGGCAGAAAAACTGGGGAATCACACGGCACAGTCTGCTTTATTATTCTAAAATTCTCATATTGTGACTGTGGTGGGTAAGAGCCTTCCTGAAGTGATGTCTTCTGATACTTGTCAAGAGTGGTTCATTTTACTCTCTGCCTCTGCAAGGAGGGAATTATATGAGCTCTTAGGGTCTAAAACATTCCGTTAAATGAAGCATCAGGAAGGTTGAGGTAGACAAGTACTGAGCCTAACGATGAAAGGAATGAATTCAAGATTGCCCTAAAGTGGACCGAGATACCTTTTCATGGAGCGTTTCACGTACCAAACAAATCGTTACAGCTGAACGAACCCACGTAGCTGAGCAAACGCTCTGTACCCTGAATTTGTTGGAAATGAGTATAAACAGATTTCATGCCCTGAGAGGTAATTCCTGAATGGTGGCAAAGATGTGTAATTATTGCTAAATTTACCAGCATAATTGAATTCCTGTAGCCAATTATAGGTGATAACACTACTTGTGCACAAAGACAACAACTTATGGGAATACCCAAATTGCAGGTTAGTTAGCTGGCTCTCTGTGTGTGGTTGCAGCTGAGGGAGGTTGCACCATGTTTGGAAGACTCACTAAATTCTCTCACATGCTAGGGATTGGTCTGCCACACAGCCAAGGACTAGCCCAAGGGCTGTATTTTGGTTTATGCTTTCTCTTACAGCAAAGGTCAGGTTTGCACAGTTTGATGTTGTACAGGTCCAGAAAAATATTGCAAGGTTGGTCTTTTTTCTTTTTTCCAAATAACTTGTGTTCCTAAGTTTAGGACTAAACACACAAGTGGTAAGAGATGTTATTTTGAAATGTTTTCACACGATTTTTTTTGAAACCTTATGAGTTTGAGGGTTTTTAAAAATAAATGGCTATGGTGTTGTTAAAAACCCCCTTCTTTTTACCTTCTTTTCCTCTTTTATTATGGCATGCAGATGTCATGAAAGAAGTATGTGTGTAAGTACCAAGGAAATATTTTTGAGGTCAAACTCCAACCAAAATTTTCAAGAACAACTTTGACTGATAAAATGCCTCAGCCCTGAACTGAAGCTCATTACGGTTCAAGCGCTGAAGCAGAGATCAGAATAAGAAGCTGCAGGCAGATGCATCCAGACCGCTCCTGTCCCTTTGACTCCTGTTCTTGAAGGTATTACCATTCTAATAAATATTCTCTCTGACACTTAACTTCTTTCCACACTTTCCCATGGTTCAGAAGGAACAGCCGAGGGCAGAGTGAGCAAGTGGCACTTTGTCGTGTATCCAGGCTGACAGGTTGGCAACACGAGACCAGCCTGGACAGGCCCGAACAGGATCGATCACGCTTCACGCCCAATAAAAACAAAAAATCTCCCAGACAGGTGGGGTGAAATTGAAGGAATGCTGATTTTTATTAACTGAGTGCACATTGATACATCCGTAAAGAAGAGTGGGAGGACGTAGCCTGTTTGCATTGCCACTAAGACTCCCAGATAGATTACACGCTTGACTGCTACCATATGTTAGCTGGGAATGACATTGCATCCTGTCTGGGAGAGGGACCCTCATGAAGTATTATAGCCACCGCTCTTCTTTAAGCACCCTTTTCTGCTGTTGTTCTGAATTTGACTTTTAACTATAGCTACATATATCTGAAAAAGTTTTCAAAATGGCAAATAGCAAAACTTGCCCTTGGACAGTTTAGTTGACCTCAGTGTTACCTCACTGCCACCTGATTGGAGTGAAATAATTTCTTAGTTAAGGAATTGTAGCTGAACAAAACACTTCTCTTGCTGACATGCTGAATGAGAGCTGTAATGCAACACCGATCCAGTTGACATTCTCTGTAAGCACTGGGGAGAAATATGGGAATAACTCTTCCAAAATTTCTTTCGAACAGTAAGACCTGATCTGTGTGATCACGTTTTAAATAGTCTGTTGTACCTTACACATAGGTACCATCTGCATCATGGAGGTACCCCAAAAGGTCTGTGTAAAACTGGCAGTTTGCTAATGACAATCAATTTTAAATGCTTGTATCTTTAGCGCTGCTCTTTTCAGTGGAAGGTTTAAATCACAAAAATCCAGAAGGTATTAATCTGCTGATGACCAGAAGTTACATTCTGTAACTCAAATTACTTGCTGAATTGCTAAACAGCTATCTAAAATGCTTTATTCCATAACATGCACTGCAACTTTCTGAAACAGCGCTAAAAATACCCAAGCTCTAAGGTTTAAAACTTAAATTATAACATTAAAAAAAACCCATCAAAACCACTCCTATAAGCAATGGTCTCTAAAGATCTCCATATTGAAATTTAATTTGAAGAGCTGATACTAGGACCACACATGCCTCATGTTTCTAACCTCCTGTGAAGTTGAAACTGGTTGAAGGATTTTCCCTGTCTATAAATTTGATCTCTCCATGAAATGTGAGGTCATAGAATACAGAAAAATTGAGTTCTTACACACGAATCCTCTTGTATGTCAAGGAAGCTATTACTTTCACATGCTATTTTGCTTCTCACAGTGTAGGATAAAGATGCTATTTATATTAAAACCTAAAAATTTTATGAATGCAATCAAAAATAGTTAAAGTTAAGGGTCTGACTAAAATGTAAAAGCAATGAAATTTAAAACTTCGGTACACTTCTTGATTACAAGATGAGAATTGCACCCATGATAGACCATAAGGGATTCTGGACTAGATCTAGAACAGCAGTGAAGTGCAGTTTAACATTTTAAGTCAAGTTCCTGATGTCCTGAAAAATGTTTTTCAGATGATGGCTAAGTCCAAGGTGCCTCAGTTCTGCAAATAATTTCCATGCTGAACTGCAAGGTTTTCAGCATCCTGAGGTCTTCTTTCAATCCATCAAGTTACCGGGAGCGGATCAAGAAGACAGAGGAGAAGCTGGAGACTCTTCAGTGGATGTTCAAGACACACAAACTAAAATTTCTTCTTTCTCTGTCTAAATTACCTACAGATGCTCTTAGAAAATAGCTAATAGGAATGTTCTTAGAGAACTGAGTTCCACATCAAATGTAGTGGAATGCTTTGCTTTCTCTTCAAAAAATGACATCATCACCAATGGCAGCATTTGCCCTGTAGCTGTGAGTAGCCAAGGTGTAGGAAAATGAAAGGCACATCCCTCCTTCCATGTGGAAGACTCAAGATCCTTATCTTGTAGGTCCCAAGAGACTACAGCATCTGATCATCTTTAGGTGAAGTTTGGGTGAGAACATGTTCACCTCTCTGCACAACTGTGCAGAACAGAGTTCAAGATTCATTGATCTGAGGGAGAGGCCAGAGAGAAAAGGACTGACTCTAGAAATAGTAAGTTATTCTAAGATATTTTTACAGTTTTAGCTTATTGCTAGTCTAACCTCTCCAACTTAAGCTCATAGAAATGGGACCCTATTAAATCTTCATCTACCCTCTGTTATTCAATTTTGTTCCTTAAATAAGCACCTAAAAATGTGGTATGTTCATGCCTTTGCTTTCTTTGCCATAAATTATTTAACTGAGCTCTCAAGTACCTCAAAAAGAAGTAAGTTTTCAAATCCTCACATCATTCTCGTGACTTTTATTCAAACTCTTCATTACCCAGGATGGTTTTTTACCTTTGGTTACCAGTGCTGGGAAGTGCTCCAAATTCAGCAGCACAATTTCCAAGCAGAGAGTTAATGCAACCTCCCTTTCTATTTGAACATACTCTTTCTGCACTGAGTGATTGTATTTGCTCTTTCAAGTAGAGAATCCTACTGGAAACTTGAGCTCAGCTCATAATTCACTGATAATTCTCTGTCTCGTTCTCTTTCTCTCTCTCTCTCTTTTTTCTATCAGAGACTTTTTCAGGTTGTAACCTGGAGTTAGTGGTTATTCTCAGAAGTACCTGTGCCCATATTTAGGACCAAAGCACTTGCTTATGGTTAGGTTATGAGAAACTTGTACCACTTCATTGTTCTCTTCACTAGTTACAAACCCTGATGGATTCATATGCATCTGTGAGTATGGGTATATATTTATAGATACAGTACTTTTTCAGGTTTTTGATAAAATGAGTTGTGGGAATAAAAAAAACTGCCCAAACCCCTTACATTCTCCATGATGCATGTCCATCTGCAGTTATTTTTGGGACCTGTCAGTCAGGTAGTTTTACTGATAGGTGCTTTGCTGTATTTCAGTCACTGCATTTTCGTAGTTAACAAATAAACAAACAAGCTAATCAGGGAGTTCCAAATCAATGCTGTAGAGAGGTCTAAATATATTATTTCTTTCTCCAGGATTCCTTTTTTAACTAAACTTGTAATTTCATCATAAAAGATATCAGTTTAGCTTGACAAAAACCCATGTTGATTGGCGTTAATTATATTGCCCTCCTTTAATTTATTAATCAAGTCCTGTATCAGCCAGCTATTTTGCTTAGGATCAATGTCAGTGTGACAGGCCTATAATTACCTGGGTAGTCTTATTTGCCCTTTTAAAATACTGGCACAACATTAGCTGTCTTTCAGCTCTCTACAATGTCTCTTGTGTTCCACAATGTATTGAAAATCAACATTAATGGCCCAGAGAGTTCCTTTGTGAGCTGTCCCTGAAACGTTTAAATATAAGTTATTTGGACATGCTGATGTCTGCTTTTAAGAGCTACTTTTTAATATCTTTCTCAGCTATTCTTAAAATGGAAAGTATTTTGTCATCATCATCAAGTGAAAGTGCTGGGAGGCATTTTTCATTAATGTATTTTGGAATTATTTGGGAAACACTTCTTCCTTTTCACTACTGCTATTGATATTTTTTCCTCATAGAGATTTTTTCTTAATCTTTTGATACAGGTTTTCTGACACCCAGTCTCCCTTTCTTGCAGGATCAAGCAAAACCCTCTTCCTCTGTCTGGCATCCATTTGCCATGGCAATCACTGTAATATCCCAGGCTTAGCACTAGAGCTGCAGCATCAGAGGACAAGAGTGGAAGAGGGTGAAGTTTTGAGATAAGCATTATGTTTATGCTGTTACAGGCTCACCTGGAGGCCACAAACAAGTCTTAAGTCTTTTTATAGTTTCAGCATCGGATAAGGGACTCCTAATGGAACGGAAAGGGGGACACAAAGTGCCCAGTGACATGACAGTTTTAGTCAGTGTAATGAGAGGACAAGCATGTTTGACAGCCTGCACTGAAGCGTTATATAAGCCTTGTAGCATAGTTTAAAGATAAATGTAACCCATGAACTCTTAGACCCACAGATGTCTGTTGAACCTGATGTTCTCTTGCTGAATGAGAAAAATATCAGAAAAGCAAATATTTCAGTTAAGTTCTCCAGGATAAAAAAGCCTCTTTAAAACTGAGTAATGAGCAATAAACGTGATAGCAGGGATGCTTGATGGGCTCGCAGTCTTGGTGCCATGAACAGCTCCATTGTCGATTGTACCCGTTTCTCTTAACATCACTTCTAGTGCTCTGGAGCTGCAGGTCTCCTTGCTGGTGGGGTCCTGCAATGCGTAAACACCATCAAGCTGCTGCTCAGTAGTGGTAAAGTCAGGGAAGGCTTCCTGCGCTGCTGCTGCAGCTGATGGCCTGGAAAAGGAATGCTTTTGAAATGGGCTGTGGCGTTCGCTGCTTCACTTGATTGTTTCCATCTCTGCATCAATCCCTGTTCCAACACAGTGTAAGCTGGAGCTGGCTGGGTGTGAAGGCGGGTGTCCGTTCGAAAAACAACAGAAGCAAAATCTTATCCTATCTTTTATACAACATGGATGTTTACTTAATTTTAATTTCCAAACCAAAAGCCCAGGTTGAGTGGATGTAGCTTCAGACAGAAGAATGTGTGCATCCTTTATCACTTTGTGGCAGTAACTTTTTCTCTCTCTGTTGGCTACATCTGCCCGGCTGGGTTAACAGCTTTCTGTCTTTTCCCCAGTCCCTTTTGGTTAAGACTATGGAGTCACCCTGAGGTAAAGGTAAACCTAAGAAGTCAGTGCATCCTATTGCTCAACTTCCCATCCCAATCCTTGTACAAACCACTATAAAGTGTTGGGTTAAAACAAGGTAACAAAAGGTTTGGGTTTTATCAGAAATAAATAGTATTCAGCATTTGAATTTGGTAATTTCCTGATGAAAATGAATCCCGTTATTTCATGACAATGTATGTACTTGCTCTTTCTAAGGGTCTAGATCCAAAGCCTGCTACAGCCAGGAGAGGTCAGAGGAGGCATTCCTTATTCTGGCAATAAAATCTCTCACGACCTAATACTTGCATAGCTTCTGTTCATGTTAATCATCATGGAAAGTTCAATATCAGTACAGGAAAAAAACAAACAAACAAATACTGCTTATACATTGTTTTTCTTTAAATCAGAGCACATTAAAAACATAGATAAATGACCAATATAACAAGAGAAACACCCTATGAGGGAAAATACATGCCTTTTACCAAGCTGTTAAAAATCACTCTGTAAGATTTTAAACTCCACATCCTTGCATATCTTTCAATCCCATACAAATCTATAAAAGACATATAAATTAAATATAGACATCACAGATCACAACCTTTTTCTTTCCAAGTCTTTTAATGCAGGAATAAAATTACTTTCACCCAAAATGAAATTAACTTAGATCATGTCACTCTGTGCCCTGCTGAAGGGTAAAGCCTCTTCTCCCAGGTAGTGTACTGGTCCAGAAAAGAGAGTTGGCCACATATACACAGTTTTGCTATAAGACAACAGAAAATATGTAAGATGGATAAAAATCAGAGGAACAGAGGCAGCATGTTAGCAGTGTTAGCTGCAGAGGGGCATTCTAGCTGTTGCTGCTGGCATTGTGGAATCTAGCACCATAGAACATAGAGGAAAATTCAAGGTATCATCAAGAGTACATGGATATAAATATGTAAAGGGCAAGAGTCAGGAGGACAGAGCCAGGCTCTTCTCAGTGATGGCCAGTGATGGGACAAGGGGCAACAGGTGCAAGCTGGAGCACAGGAAGTTCCATGTGAATATAAAGAAAAAACATTTTAACTGTGAGGGTGATGGAGCACTAGAACAGTCTGCCCAGCCAGATTGTAGAGTCTCCTCTAGATCCACCTGGACATGTTCTTGTGTGACCTAATCTAGGTGATCCTGCTCTGGCAGGGGCGTTGGACTAGATGATCTTTTGAGGTCCCTTCCAGCCCCTGACATTCTGTGAATCTGTGATATATAGAATATCTATATGGATAGTAAGCATACGTCCAGGGATGTGATTGTTAACAATAACAAAAATATTGTGATCAATACTAATTTTTCTTGTTTCTACTGGATTAGAAGAATCTCTGGTTCGATCATATAAGGCAGTAGCTGTGCTCATATCCTTGCCACCACAGAAAAGAGACTGCTTGTCTTGGGAAACTGATGATAGGACAATTGTCTTGCAAAAAACTTAATAGAGAAACATAATGAAAGATAAAGGAAATGTAGGAAAGAATTCAGCAGGAAAAGCATCTTGCTGCCACTAAAATTCTATATACAGTTACAGTTGCTGCTTTTTATTCATGAAGCCTTAAGTCTAGTCTTTCCCTCCAGCAGTCCCTTTCTCTTCTGTGTTATCACCACGTTTGCAAATGCCAAAGGCTTGACTTGTAACCTGAATATGAAAGACAGTACATTTCCAAAACTTTGTGCTAAACAATGTGTTATCATTTAAATATCAGGGCACGTAGCAGAGCACATCTGTTTTTCTGGACATGGGAGGTGGGGGGTGAGAGAGTATGGGATGGCTAGAGTCTGAGAAACAGCGGACTATTTGTATTCATTAATGACAGACAAATATTTAAGCATTCAAAGATTGTGACAGCTTGTATAGAAGGTACTATCAGACCTTTGTGTTTTGTTATTGAAATAAATATTCATAATGATTGCACAAAATTTTTTCCATCTTGTTGCCGTAGTTACAACTAATAAGCCCACACAGTTCCTGTGTCAACTTTTTCCATGTATTTCCCCCAAATTGCTGATACTTGTTTATTGTAATCCAAATTCTTGAGTCCAATAAGAAACTAGCAATTTTTATGTACTTTCATTGGCTTGTAAAGACTTTTGTGAGTGCTTCACTGGTCTGCAACCAGCCATTTGGTTTCTAAAGGTACCATGAAGTAATAAATTTAATCATTTCATTAATAATATACCCCTGACCTGTAAACCACAGAGATGTGATGTGCTGTGCTTGCATGGGAAGTCACTTCTGGAATTCTTGTTATTCTTTTCCAAACCCATATGCCACTGATACATCAGAAATTCCCATCAATAATAGTCATATTGTTACATACTGACTTTGTTCTTTATTTAAAATTGTATGACTCATTTGACTTGATCAGATTCTTTCCTCCTCCTCCAAACAGACAAACAGATGATGGTAAGCAGAGAAACATTAATTTGTTATATTTAAAAAGTGCTACCACTTGGTCTGCATTCCCTGTCCATTAAAGTGGAATCCATTGCAACCTATTAAAGCAGATTGTAATATCCAAGTTTTTGTGGCTTATGGTTGGATATTTAATATTCTCTGATTACCAACGTACTTCATGCTGCCAGAATTCATGTATTATGATCACTGTTTTTGAATGGATGATTTTCACAGTTGTAACCTTCAATTCTGTTTTCTACACTGGAAAAAAAAAATCAAGGAAATAGGAAGCAAATTATCTCTAACAGCATGATTGGGGTTTCCTGAACTGGGGAATAATGATGCCAATTAACAATTTTTTTCCTTTTCTTCCCCCTTTAAAGTATCCAAATGCGCAAACAGGAGTCATGCCAGGCTAACCGATTGGCTGTTAATGAAACCTCTGTGTGAAGACCCTCCCTAATCTACTCAACCCTCCAGAGATCAAACGGAGAGTTAACAGAGCAGAGCAGGTTATATGTGATGGATGTATGTGTATAAATCACTTCCTCAAAGCTAAATTGTTCCAATTCACTCAGTGGCAACAAACTGCAAAGGTTCTCACAGACATGTAACACTCCTCCTCCTCCTCCTCCTCTCCAGTGAGGATTATTGTCTGAGAGTTAGAAAACTCCTGGGAATCTAGGTAATATAGTAACAGAGTAGAAAGCAGCAAGTCAAGTAGGGAATAAAAACAAGCAAGTAAAAGAAATAATTACGATTTTTTTGTCTCCTGATAAGCATTTTATTGACTCTGTGGTAACCCATACAGTCGCTACAATTTTTGGTGTTGTCAATAGCCTTGCTTAGATGTCTTTAAAGATGGTACCATTAAAATAGACATAATGGCAAAAGAAGACCAAGTCGTGGTTCTTTAAGTAATGACTTGTAAATTTATGGAATAAAATTCACCTGCCCAAAAGAACACTTACGACAGCTGCCACCCACCGCCCTTTTCTGGTTTTTTTGCTTTTGTTATTCTGATAAAGTAAATTTTGGGTATCTGATGACATAAAGACCAGTTGTCTTTGTACCATTAATATCTCTCCTATGCTTGCCTTCTCAAATATTATTTTTGAAACTAATCTTAGAGCTCCTACAGAAGAAGAACTCACTGCTTGCAGGTTGCACCGAGACTGAAAACATCTAATTTAGTTTAAGAGAGAAAAATTATGCTCTTTGCTGTTACCTTACTGGTTTCAGTAGAACCCATTCATGGAACCAAGAGCTGAATTGCATTTGAGGGAATTTTAAATGACTGCACAACTAAAATTCAATTAAATGTTTTTATATATTTTTTAACTTTCTATTTTGAATTGTTCTTCCCTTGTTTAATACTTGTGTCTTTCCCTCTTTTACCCTACTCTATTGCTACTTCCCACATTTTCTTCCTTTTCCTAATATTCCACTGCAATTAGGTATAATTGTCTCTATGTTCATGGAAAAGACTCATGACAGAAAACAACCTGCTTATTACTACTTCTTATTGAAGCATTGGTATTCCTGGATAGTTCATGTCCATTAGGAGTTTCCTCTGAGTACATGCTATAGAGTAAAAGAAGGTTTAGAAGGTCATGAATGTATGTGAAAAACATTTCTGGAAAGAAAAATAAAAGAGCAAAAGGATCAATTTCTTGTCCCTGTTCTGTATTTTAAGTATATTATTTACACTGAATACACATATTTCAAGACTCTGGTCATAGATCCAAAGGTGATAAGTTCCATTCTTGTCCAGAGACAGAATATTTGTAAAAGAAATTAATGGACAATAAGTTTCTTGATTATCAAAAGAAAATTAATTAACAATGCAGGAAGGAAAATCCTGAAGAGGTCATTACTAGAATAAAATAAGTACCTTGAGAGCATTAAAATTCAGGTCATTATAGTCTACATTAATGATGGGGAACAAAATTCATCTCACCTTAGATGAATACAACTCGGTCACCTTTAACTCCCTTCTTACGGGTAATCATATGTGTACCTATAAATAATTTGTTTCAGCCTATAGTTGATGTCTTTGGGTTAAAATGAAACACACCTCTTTTCTTCTTTGTTTATGTAGGACGTGATTAATCAAAGTACTGACATCTACATATGGACATCTACATAATCTACAATAAAGACTGATACACATGTCTATATTGATATTTGGTCAGACAAATCCTACCCAAAGCAATGTATTCAGCAGCCCAAACTTTTTCCCCTAAAGCCCCCTACATGCACATTTCTAAAGACATTCAAAGTGTAAGGTTCCAATTTCAGAGTGGCCTGTACACGCAGACAAGCTTTGAGACTTCAGTCAAATATCATTTGTAACAGCTGAGCTTAGCAACAAAAAAGCCCCAGTCCTCTTTGTATAATGGACATACTGACAAATCCTCCGTGTTATAATAAGTGTGTGGATGAATACAATAAATTACAATTGAAAGCCAACCAATGTCACTTCCTTCCCTGCATTGTGAAAAACATAAGTGTGCCTTTGTACGAGACAAGAATTGGTTTGGCTCAATTTATTGTGCGGGCAAATCCAAACCTTTAATCAAATCCCTATTTAGTCTTAATGCCAATTTTTTGCTCCTCACTTTGAAGATTTCATTCTAAAGGTTCAGACAAGTCAGTCCAGAGAGCTATGTACTTCTCTAACTTGATCAGCTGGGTCATCTATATCTAGGGGAAAGGGTGGTGGTGGGAAGTCAAACAACAGTGCAAAATAATTGCTCTTTCTCTTTTTATATAGAAAAAAGGAATTTTGTTGAAATGGCTAAGTCTTCAAAAGGCCATTTTGCAAAACAGAAATACACTTAAAAGCATATAATCTTTAGCTGGAGGCCAGACTGAGTATGTTTCTGATTATGCTGGTGACCCTCACCCTAAATCCCTTTGTAGAAATGCCTTTATTCTAGACAACATACTGACTAGCAAATGATCTAACAGATTTCACAGCACATAAATTAAGACCTAATAAATTATTTCAAATTCAGACTCCCTAATTACAGAATCACTGAAGCATTCCATTTCCAATTACAATTATCTAAACAATTAATAAATACAACTAAAATGAATCATCATAGAGAAATATTTGATAGATATTTACTGTGAAAAACACAGGCTAAAATTTAAAGCACTGGCTAAAAATGGTGAGGACTGGTCAAAACCTATTATTTAAGGTTGGTCTAGATACAAGAATAGGAACATTTCATTAGGTTGGCTTAGCTGAGTGTGAATGCTCTAATATTAACCTGTGTTACTGATTAATTTTTATATTTATTTAGAAATGTTCAATTTTACTACTTTTACAGTGTAGCAGTATGCTCAATTTAGCAGGAAAGTTTTTGGAAATGTATTTATTACATTATATATATTAAATATTTAAATCTGATATATTTCTTGGAATACATAGATATAGAAAGAAAAATTGAACAGTTCAGAAATATATTTTGCTTATAGATATGGCTAAGGCTGTATGTGAATGGCTCCAACACATATCAATATAAAGGATATACCTCCCATACAAGTCTAACAGTGGGAATGAATATCATCTAGAAAAACAAAGAACAGCTCTCTGCTTGCACATAACCATCTTACCTTTTGCCTATTTTTTCCCCATGCCTAGTAGTAAAGATCAATCAGAGAAAAATTCAGTTGCTGTTATCAATTAATTTATTTCAGATGATGGGATATCTGCAATGAGAAATCTAAGACGAGCTATAAACAAATGACAAAGGAATCTGTACAGCAGGTAGGTATAAGGTTAGCGAACAATAGTAGTACTACTGCCCCAGAAATCTGTGCCTCCATGATTTATTAGGTTTTCATTGCATCCAGTGCAGTGGGACTTCACTTATTTCTGCACTGCTATCAGAACAAAGTATGTGAAGATATTGAAATATGGTACTGAGCTTGTAGGAAAGGTCCCTGCCGCTCACCTGTGACCTTGAGCAGCAGAAGATTTTTCATCAGAGGTGGAACTTGAATGATGCCATCTTCTCAATGATGATGTCAAAAAAAGGGAAAGTGGAATCAAGAATATAACTGGTGTTTATTGTTGGCCACATGCAGGTGTCTTCCAAGTCAGATGATGCATTAAATTGAGATGTTGGGATCTTAGAAACTGTGGGGCTTGTTGTTTTGCTACGAGATACAATGAGGGCTCATTTCAGAGTGCTTAGGAGTTTTCAAGATTTCTATGACATCTGTTCAAATAATGGGCTCAACCTCTGTCAGAGAACTAACCCATCTGGACCACTGAAATAATCATCTAATGGCTCTGAATTACTCCATAGAAGAAAGTTTTTCAATTCTGTTAATCTCTATTGGCTGAGGGGAAAAGTCAGTTCTTTCCAGAAGCTGTGGCTTAGGTCTGAGATAACATGTTGACACTGTGAGTTAATGATGATCTTATTACAGAAGTTTCAGGGTCTAGTTAAGGAACTAGAGCTGATGAGGAAGGTTCTGTTTTCCTTTGCAGTTGGTGCATGTAGGGCTAAAGGACTTCTCGCCATTGCTCTTTCACAGACTATTGGGATTTTCTGAAATCATGGACTTCTGGTAGAAGAGTAATAAAATAATCTGTTTGACTGAACAAAATAGTGAAAATTAATCTCTATTTTAGGTTGTTGGTGGTCCAGCAGAGTAATCTTCCATATCTCAAATAAGTCATTCTTTTCAAACAAAGTCTGTGTTTTGGGGTTGCATGGCAAGGTTTTGGTAGTGGGGGGCAGGGCTGCAGGGGTTGCTTCTGCAAGAAACTGCTAGAAGCTTCCCCTAGGTCCAACAGAAACAGCTCAAGGATGGACCCACCTCTCACCAAGGCCAAGCCAATCAAGGAACAGTGGTAGTGACTAACCTGATCGCCTTCTATGACAAGGTGACCTGCTTAGTGGATGAAGGAAAGGTTGTGGATGTAGTGTACCTTGACTTCAGCAAAGCCTTTGACACCATTTCTCACAGCATTCTGCTTGAGAAACTGGCTGCAACTGGCCTGCACAGGCGCAGCCTCTGATGGGTAAAAAACTGGCTGGGTGGCTGAGCCCAAAGAGTTGTGGAAAAAGGAGCTAAATCCAGCTGGGGATCAGTCACAAGTGGTGTTCCCCAAGGGCTCAGTCCATGGTCCAGCCCTGTTCAAAATCTTTATCAATGACCTGGATAAAGGGATTGAATGTTCCCTCAGTAAGTTTGCAGATGACACTAAACTAGGAGGAAGTGTTGATCTGCCTGAGGGTAGGCACTTCGAGTACTGTGTCCAGCTCTGGGCTCCTCACCATAAGAAGGACATTGTGGTCCTCGACCACTTCCAGAGAAGGGCAACCAGGATGTTGAAGGGGCTGGAGAGCAAACCTTACAAGGAGCAGCTGAGGGAACTGAGGTTGTTTAGCCTGGAGAAGAGGAGGCTGAGGTGAGACCTTATCACCACCTACCATTACCTGAAGGAAGGTTGTAGAGACATGGATGTTGGTCTCTTTGCTAGTTTGATAGGATGAGGGGGAATGGACTTTGCCAGGGCAGGTTCAGATTAGACTTTAGGAAAAAATTCTTCACTGAAAGGGTTGTCAAGGATTGGAACAGGCTGCCCGGGGAGGGGGTTGAGTCACCTTCCCTGGTTGTATTGAAAAGATGGGTAGACGAGGTACTTAGGAATATGGTTTAGTAGAGGACAGGTATGGTTGGACTCAATGATCTCGAAGGTCTTTTCCAACCTGGTGATTCTGTGATTTTGTGATAGCATGTATCCATAAGAAAAAAAACCCACACGTGGCAGTTTTTTGCCACCAGAAAAAGGAGTGAGAAGATGTAAGAAACTTTGCAGACTCCTAGGTCAGTGCAGAAGGAGGGGGAAGAGTTACTCCAGGCATGGGAGGAGAGATTTCCCTGTAACCTATGGAGAAGACCATGGTGAAGTAGGCCCTATGGAAACCACTGTGTGGGCAGTTCATGAAGAAAGACTTGGAGCTGTTGGATCAAGTGCAGAGGAGGGCCACAAAGATCATCAGAGGGCTGGAGCACCTCTCCTATGAGGACAAGCTGAGAGATCTGGGCTTGTTCAGCCTGGAGGGGAGAAGGCTTCAGGAAGACCCTATTGCATCCTTCTAAAACCTGAAGGGTCCTACAGAAAAGATGGAGAGGGACTGTTTGTCAGGGAGTGTATTGGTAGGACAAGGGGTTGTGGTGGGTTGACCCTGACTGGAGGCTCACCAAAGCCACTCTATCACTCTTCTCTTCAGCTAGACAGGGGAGAAAATACTTAATGAAAGGCCCATAAGTCAAGATAAGGACAGGGAGAGACCATTCAGCAATTAGCATCACAGGCAAAACAGACTCAACATGGAATAAAATGCATCTAATTTATTACCCAATCAAAACAGAGTAGGATAATTAGAAATAAAGCCAAATCTTAAAACACCTCCCCCCCAGCCTTCCCTTCTTCCCGGGCTCAACTTCATGAATAATTTCTCTACTTCCTTCCCCCATGGCAGACAGGGTGGGAACTAGATGGTCTTTGAAGTCACTTCCAACCTAAACCCCTCTATGATTCTATGGTAATGGAAACATGACCTCATACTTTGCCTCTGACAGTGGCAATAGGACACTGGATATCAGCTGTACCCACCCATCTCTCCATCAGCCACCCCAGATTCCTTCCTTCCCAGTTTTCCTTTGTAACAGTAGGTGGTGGGATTTTCTTGCTGGCAAATTTAGGACTACTTGTTACAAGGGCAGAGAAGTTCTACAGAGCATTTATTGGAAAATGACTTAGAATTACCAGTTTTGCAGCACAACACCTTTCTGATGGAAAAAGCCTTCCACTGAATTAACATCAGTGATTTTTTTGAAGAGTTCAAAGTTCACTTGACTCAATGCATGTAAGTAGTGCTTTCCCTCATGTAGCTGTGTGTATTTTTCCTTCCACATAAAGCAAATCCTAATCCTATCATCTCTTTCTAGAGTCAAATTGTGATCCTTACTGAGTCAAAAATTCATTCTGGAGTGGATGGAAGTTTAGCCTCGGTAATAACAGAGTAGTTCTGAGGTTTGTCCCTTCATAAACTAATTTGTAGCTTTTCATCTCTTGCTGTAGTGTACATTCATTTCCCTTTTTACCCTTAACCTACACTGGAACCGATTTATGTATTTTATGGAATGCCAAGAAAACAATCACAAATCATCTATTAGCAATTGGATTACACAGTCTTCTGAAACTGGTTAGATTTTTCCTTGCCAAATATATTCTACTCCTTTTAATCCAGCTTGCTAGGAAAAAAAAATCAAGCTGCTATACATGTTGCCTTTTCATTTTAATTGCTGGCATTTTATAAGGAATGCACACAGGTCTTAATTTGCACAAAGAACTTACTGTACATTCGTTTGCAATATCAAATTCCATGTCTTGGTGGAAATTATATTTGCAATAATGCTTTGGGTCATAAAACTGCAGCATATTATTTATTATACATTCTTAATCTTATTACATTCAGTTGTTGGACTCGGTTTTAGCAGGCTGAAACAGCAAGAGAAGCATTCATGTTAAAAAAAGGCATAATTCATTTCTTGTTGAAGTCATAAGTAGGAGGTGGACACCCTCATGAGCTGCCTGTGAGGAAAGAGAACAAAAACCTCATCTTTGAATCCAAATAGTCCTTCTTGAACAAACTAATATCAGCAGGGACAGCAGCTGTTCACCACCTCTGGAAATGGATTCCTCCAAACCTCCAGTTGCAAATGCATTAAGGAGATACCAAAAAAATTGGTTGCCAAGTCTGCCAGTCTAGGCCTTCGGGAGCAATTTGTCCTGTCGATGGATAGCTGAAACAGGTAGAGTTGTAACACCAACTTCTCATTTGTGAGTCAGCAAGTTCTCTGGAAGACTGATCATTACTATTTCAATTGATGATTATTTGTAAAAGGGTAACAAAGATGCAATGGCTTTCATTCTTGTTGTTAAAAAACTATGTTGGGTAGCACAGGTCATTAGTGGCTTTCATACCAATTAAAGCTTAAGAGTTGTTCCTGCTACAGTACCTACTCATTTCCTTCTAGGAGCATAAATTTTTTTCGGCAAACACCCAGAAAGGCTATAAAACAGGAGAAAAAACAAAATCAATCTCAAGAGACTCTTCTGCCTGAATTACTAAGCAGTTTAGTGCACTGTTTGAGTAAGAAAATGGATCAATGAACCTAAAAGCCAGGCTACTGACCTCAGCTCCTCTGATTTTTTTGTGTTATAGAATCTCTGTTTGAATTTTGTGTCTCAGTTTCATTCCAATAGCCTGCATTCTGAACCAGATGCTGCCCCCAAACCCCAAGTATTTCTAAGAATATAAGAGGAGTTATTTATAAACACATTTAATCGAGCACATGAACAGACTAAGGTGTAAAATGTGGAGCTATATTTGTTTTGAAAAAATAACAGCTGAATCTGCTTTGCCACTCCTATATAACAAACGAATTGAACAGGATAGTTTACCCAACACCTCCACCAGAGAAATTCTGTCCTTAGATTGACTGTGCCTCTAGTGCCAGTGACGGATGGAGTGTGTTTCCTTGTCTTAAAGTGGCATTCATGGACGTGATTATATTTTTTATTTTAAGGATCCAATTCTACATTCCTCACACATCTGAAACACCCAGCAAAAGCAGCACAAGCTTGGTATTGTGAGGAATGCAGGAACTGAGACTTTGTAGTCATGTCTCTTTTTTTTCTTTTTCTTTTTTTTCAATGTTTAAGATGTGTACTAGTAGGGTTGCTTTACCATCAGTTGATGTATTCTTTTTCACTGAAGGCATCTGTACCAGAATAATAAGAATGCTCAGGTAAATACATTCTCTGCATTAACTTCACAGAGGTAAACAAGGAAGAAAACCAAGTATATATTTTTTTAGAAATCAGACTTTAGACTGATATAACTATAGAAAGCAAAAGCATTACTAAAATCCTAAAATCTACCAGAATTATCTAACAAAGAATTTGATCTTATGCTTTTGCTATTTTGCTTCAATTCATAACAAAGCACCATTTCTGCTTCATGAGCATCTGCTGTGTGTCACTGCAAATGATTACGCATAGTTGCACAGGTGCCTTGAGAAAGAGAATATACTGTTCAGAACATAAAAACAACTATATTTGACTTTATGAATATCACAGTTCCTTCTGAAAAATGTGAACTGTTTAAACAAACAATCCGTTCATAAGTGATTATTCTAGAAAACCGTATTTTATTTCCCATAAAACTATATGCAGCAATGGCTGATGACAAATGGTGATTTGTCAACCATGGCATACAAAGAGATGAGAACTTTGGGCTTTTGTAAAGAAACTGGGGAGGAAAAAAAAAAAGAGAAAGAGAAAAAAAAAGTGGGGGGTGCTCTGATACCCAACTAGAAAGTGCTTTGAAAAAAGTCTGAAATGAAAATGAACAAATACCTAGGGCAGTGCATAGATTAAGGTTAACCTCAAACTCGTTTAGAGCAAAAACTCTAATGTGAAACAACTCTCAGTGAAGAAAAGAAACTAAAAAACTTCTCAGCTTCTTCTCTCAAGAAACTCTCACTGAAAACTCATCAAGTCTGCATGTGATGTTTGTTTCCAATCACTCTTTTGTCAAAACACCAGGAACAGACGGTTTCAGAACTGCATGGGGACACCTGAGTAGCTCAGTACTCCCTAAGTGCTGTGCATAAAATCTATCAAGAAAGAGATTTCCTGAAGCCCCCTCTGCTGGGACCCCCAGTCCTTGTGGGGTGTGTGTGAGAACCTTCTGCAAACTGGAGAAGTTACTGGATGGTGACTGGGACACATCACAGCCAGGCCTTGTGCAAAGGAAAGGAGTTCACTCAACCCACTTAGGTTCCCCAACATCCTGTCTGTGCGGGCATTTGGCTTATTGCTAACACCCAGTTTGCCTCACAGATGTCTCATGAAAGAAAATATTCTTTGCCTTTGAGAAAGAAAAGTGATGAACCTGAGAATATCCCTCCAAAACCTCCACAGGCACACCATGGCTTATTGTTACCTCTCCTGATGTCTTGGTGCTTGCTCCAGGAGTAAAATTCACCAAACTGAACCAGATATCATAAAGTAAAAGCAATAGGAGGAGATAGGTAGGTTTTAACAGCACATCCAGCACATCAAACTGGACGCTGTCCTGTGAAATAACTGTTCTGTTGGCAGTGGAATTATTGACAAATTAAGGTATTCAAGAAATGGAGAAAATAAAAGGGATGCCTATGAAGTTTGGTATTTCAGCTTGGGCTTAGATACTTAACTCCAGCTGTGACTTAGACAACTCTGAAGGCTAAATTAAACAAACAAGCAAACAAACATCAAAGTATGTTTTACAGCATGCAGCCAGCACAGACAGAAGCAGCAAAGCTGCTTTCACACGAGTTTAGAATCACAGAATCATAGAATCACTTAGGTTGAAAGAGACCTTTAAGAACATCGAGTCCAACTACAGCCTAACCCTGACTATTTCACCTCTACACCATGTCCTCAAGCACAACATCTACATGCCTTTTAAATACCTCCAGGGATGGGGACTCCACTGCCACCCTGTTCCGATACTTGACTACTCTTTCAGTAAAGAAATTCTTCCTGATATCTAACCTAAACCTCCTGTGGTGTAATTTGAAACCATTTCCTCTCATCCTATCACTTGTTACCTGAAGAAGAGACCGACCCCCACCTCTCTACACCCTCCTTGCAGGTAGTTGTAGAGATCTATGTGGTCTCCCCTCAGTCTCCTTTTCATAAGACTAAAAAGCTCCTGTTCTCGCAGCCATTCCTTGTAGGACTTGTACTCCAATCCCCTCACCAGCTTTGTCACCCTTCTCTGGACACGCTCCAGCATCTCAACATCCTTCTTGTAGTGAGGGGCCTAAAACTGGACACAGTACTTAAGATGTGGCCTCACCAGAGCTGAGTATAACGGAACAATCACTTTCCTACTCCTGCTAGTCACACCATTCCAGATACAGGCTGGGATGCTGTTGACCTTCTTGGCTACCTGGGCACACTGCTGGCTCATGTTCAGCCAGCTGAACCCCCATGTCCTTTTCCTCCAGGGAAGCTCTCCAGCCACTCTGCCCCAAGCCTGTAACACTACCTGGGGTTATTGTGCAAAGTGCAGGACCCGGCACTTGGCCTTGTTGAACCACATAAAGTTGGCCTCTGACCATCAATCCAGCCTGTCCAGGTCCTTCTGCAGAGCCATCCTGCCCTCCAGCAGATCGACACTCCCACACAATTTAGTGTCATCTGCAAATTTACTGATGGTACACTCAATCCCCTTGCCCAGATCCTAAATATAAGTCAATAAATAAAGGTGTTAAAGAGGACTGGCCCCAGCACTGAACCACTTGTGACCTGCTGCCAGCTGTATTTAACTCCGTTTACCACAACTCTTTGGGCTGGCCATCTAGCTAGTTTTTAACCCAGTGGAGAGTATACCCATCTAATCCATGAGTGGCTAGTTTCTCCAGGAGGATGCTGTGGGAGACATTGTCGAAGGCTTTACTGAAGTCCAGGTAGACAACATCCACAGCCTTCCCCTCATCCAGTAAGCAGGTCACTGTGTCATAGAAGGAGATCGGGTAAGTCAAGGATGATCTGCCTTTCATAAACCTGTGCTGACTGGGCTTAATCACCTGAGTGTCATGCATGTATGCATGATGTTACTCAAGATACCTTCCCCAGCACCAAGGTCAGGCTGACAGGCCTGCAGTTCCCCAGTTCCTCCTTCCAGCCCTTCTTGCAGCTGGGTGTCACATATGTCAGCTTCCAGTGAAGCGAAACCACCCTGTTCATCCAGGATTTCTGGTAAATAAGGGAAAGTGGCCTGGCAAACACTTCCGCCAGCTCCCTCCGGTGTATCCCATCCGGACCCATTGACTTATGTGGATCTAAGCAGCTGAGCAGGACACTAACCATGCTCCAACAAGATTCATGACACCTTTAGAAGTCCGTGACATTGATGGTTACCTCTGGGCTACCTACACTGGCTCTTTTTAGAGTCCACAGACACAGGCATTTTCAGCAAACAGTTAATTACTTTGTAATGTTTGAGTGAATCACACCCTATTTTATTAACTAACTAGCTCAGGTGCCAGTGTTTATTTGGCCAGAGGGTTCCCACCCTTTTGTGCCTAGCTGAAGTGACAAATGCCTGCTGAGCAAATGCCTGCTACCACCCTGTGCACATTTGGAGGGAGAGGTGGTAAAAAGAAGGGGTTCTGCACCCTTTCCTCTCCATCAACACCCTCAAATGCTACTATGCTCAGGACAATTGAAAACAGGAAAGGCTGTTCTGACCTCCTAGCCAGGTATCAGCACAATTCGCATCGTTACATTTGCAACTATTATGTCATATGAAAGATACACAGAATACTTTTTTTTTTTCAGATGCTTTCATGCCATCTACATTGTTCTAACCAATGTTCAATGATCATCCTTCATAGCCCTAGCTTATTCTATATCCAGTTCCAGGGGGTTTTTGTGTGCACCAAAATCAGTGATAGTTATAAAGGCGGCAAATTGTGCACCCCCTAGCCCCAGAAGTTGAAGAGAAAATCGAAGAAGTCCTTTCCAGATTTCTTCTCCAAACAGCTCTAAAGTTTTTTCTAAATGCATTATTCTGTTCTGCCGTACTGAATTGACTTTAAAGTGCAAGAAATATCTTGTCCAATACCATCTTGTGTCTGTAGCGCTCCTGGTGTACTCACACGTGTAAAATATTTAAATGGCTCTGGAATGACACTAGTTAAAACATTCACTTGGTTTCTCTATTCATCTGTTTCTGTTTGAGTATGGTTCAATATTGATGCTGTCAGTTAATACATCAGCAGCAGATAAGAGTTCATCAGAAATAATGGCAGTCTTCAAAGGAATGACCCTGATAATCTGCGTAGGTTGTTTTCTGCTCTGATATATTTTTACTGCAAACCCAAATAATTTTCCCTCATCATTTGTTAAACAGTAGATTACTCCTAATGTAAAATTATCATGAGGAAATTATTTGTACATTGTCACTTTTTAAAATCACATAACTAATGGTTACCACTACAGCGCCATACTGACCTTTTCATTTTTTCCAAATGAAACCATCATCATTACTAAATTTGAAGCACTTTATTTCAATTGCAGCTTGTTACCTATCCTCTGCAAGAACATGTTTTTAAATTACAATAATTCAGTGCTTTTAAATCTGATACTCTCTACCCTGCTAGCACAAGGACTCCATGCTAGATGTCAGTGGCATTCCATGTAGGCACAGGAATCTCCACTAATGAACCAGAAGCAGATGAGGGTCATCGTTAATGTTTGACTGTGTATTTACACAGGGTCTTTTGATGAGGAATATGGGCAAATTAATAGATCTCCCACCTTGTTTCCTTAGCCATAAATACTGCTTGAGAACAAGTGGCTTGTGTTCAGGTACACACTTAGATGGATTTCACTCAAGCTTACAACAAAATACCACTGAATTTCCACAGGCACGTGAAACTTGAGATTCTTTTTTTCCTTTTTTTCCTGAGTGATATTTTGTTTGAACCTGATGCAACACAAAGTGGATCACAAGCACGTCAGTCTTTGGGCAGCAGGAAAGGAGTTACTTTCCACAGGCTGGTAAATGAGAGTGCAAATTCACGTGAATTCTGCAGGAGAGAGGATGAGCACTGAGCAGCCACCCATGAGGAGACACACGATTGATTGTAAAACTACCACAGCACTGTATCAAATATGTATCTGTGCCACCTAGTTTCAAAGGGCAGGGAATTGAGCAGGGAATGAAGCAGGGAATCAGCATATTAACTTCATCAGGCTTTAGATCAATGCCACCTCTGTGCTATGAAACCACTGTGAGGTGCTTTAAAACATATTGCTGGATATTCCCACATGTTGCAGAAGGGCAATTATTTGTCAAAGCAATTGTCAGTTTAGTATTGCTTCTGTAAAACGCAGTTCTCCTTAGCTTTGTGCCCTTTATTATCTGCCTGGTAACCTTTTTGCAATAAGGGTGGTGCAAAAATATTCACTGCAACTGCTGTTAGAGTTACTGGCAGTATGCCACTCCTAAAGACACTAGAAGATTTGTATTTTTTTTCCTACTGAATATTATTGCTTCTGAAATTATACTTTATTTATGCTGGATAAAATCAAACATGCCATGGAGCACAAGGCTGGACAACAAGGTGATAAATATGCTTGAGTCCCACCTATGTTTTATTTTTCATCGTGAGTGCCAGCAGCCAAGTCGGATGATGGAAAGCTGTGTCAGTGCAGAGAGCGGCACAGGCAGTTCACAAGTAAATCCAGTCGGTTTCATGGGGTGGTGTCGAGCACGGAGCTGGGGGCGAGGAGGGAGAACATGACTGTGTGTGTTCATGGGGTTGGAAGGGCCATCATGTTTCACAGATTCCCAACAACAAATTCTGACAAGTGAAAAATGTTTGATTTTAAAAAGTCACACAGCTCGCCTTTTTTAAACACTTTCAGTATTTATTTAACCTAGTAAATAGGTTTATTAGCAAGGTTCCATTCTTTGTAGTTTAGGTAATGGATTTACCATATGTTTATGCTTTAAGGACTTGTGTAAGACTGCTAACACCTATTTCTCCACCTCCTGTCTCAGGGGTTAAGACCTTGGTATGTTGCCAGTTTACTGCTGTGGTCCCTTCCCCTTGTATAATTACAGTCATTCCCAAAGTGAAGGAAATTCCCTGAGCTTTTGCTCTAACTAGCCACAATGTTTCACTACAAAA
This sequence comes from Porphyrio hochstetteri, assembly GCA_020800305.1. Classification (NCBI taxonomy): domain Eukaryota; kingdom Metazoa; phylum Chordata; class Aves; order Gruiformes; family Rallidae; genus Porphyrio; species Porphyrio hochstetteri. Next base: position 112,893,008 of record CM036907.1, read on the forward strand.
AGGCACTTCTTTAAAAGAAGAAAAGTAATAAAACTTTCACGTTATTAACTTTTTCCCTTTTAAAAGAGGCTGAAAAATGCCATTGTACCACATTAAAGACCTTTACATAAGACTCACCATTGGCTAATGAGCCTTGTTGTACAATCTACCACATGCAACTGCCTTCAAGTGCTGCTTTTAACTTAACCTTGATGTAGTGCCAGGAATGTGCAAAGGATATACTTTGATGGTGGGGCTGTCTACTTCTTCCCTCCCTCCCCCCCTTTTCCATATTGATGCACTTCAGAATATCTGTAACATTTAAATTTTACTGTTGTTTAACTGAGCAACTAGTTTATATCCCATAAAGGAGAAATAAGCAATTATCTGTCCTGTAGAAATAAGCGAGTGGATCACTTAATTATAATAGAAATGATAGGAAGTCGTTGATACTTTACACTTGTACGGTGGCTTTCTTCCTGCAGATACAAAGCACTTCATAAGCATCCTCACACCTCCCCTGTGAAGAAAGTAGCATAATCTCTGCTTCATCATTAATAAAACAAGTTCAGTGACTTTCCAGAAGATGACACAAAATATCAGTATCAGAAACATGATCAGAAGAATTTTTACTTGAAGTTCCCTCTTTGATTATGAGTCATTTCCTCCCATCACTGGAGTGAATTATTTTGGTAGCAGTGCTACTGGAATTTGTTTAAATTTCATGTTATGGCCAGATGTGCTCTCCATAGAAACACATATTTGATTTATATAATATTTATAACACAGGTAATTTTCTGAAGATATTTTGGAGACACTTATAAGGCATTACTCTTCCGTTCAATAAAATTACTAAAGTACCGAAATTGAATCCTAAACTTCCTATGAAGATTATTTATAGAAATTATAATTTTCTTGAGTTTTATAGAGTTGATTGACTTAATTTTTGTCAGTTATTCCCTTGATTACATTCTCAAAACATATAGGAGCCCTTATCTAAATGTTTTAATTCTCCATCATTTGATAATTTTGTATATGAAAAACCTGGAAAAGTCTTGTTTCAAGAATATCAGACATGATAGGTCATTCATAAGGGTCATTTCAAGTGTGAAACGGACAACAGAGCATGGAAAATTGAACAGCAAGGGACCAACAAAAAGTTTTGTTAAAAGTATCCCAAAACTCAAGACAAAAAATATTCTCTTGTATATCAAAAACTTAAAAAGTCTTAATGATACAATTCAGAGTCCGTTGGAAGTGGAAATTGAATTTCCTTTTATTTACTGTTATGCTTGTGCATCCATTGTGCATGCCAAGCAATTTACGGTTTTCATTACATTTGAAGACAAAAAATGAGGGGTGATATTTTGAGTAGGTGAAGTCCTAACTGGAGCAAAATTTGGACCACGTTGTACTTTCTGAAAATGCAACATGCTGTATTTGTTGTACAAATGCAGATAGGTTTACAAAAGTAATCAAAAATCTCTGGGAAGCTGTGGTTGTCCAGAACATTTCAGGATCTTCGCTGAATTTTCAAGTTAACAGGACAGGACGACTGATACAATTAGTGAAGCTGAATATGAATCACTTCCTTTCAGTAAAGACAGAATGAAATCTTTCAGAAAAATGTAAAGCTGATTAAAAATGAAGCTTCTTTCCATTCCATCCTCTTCAAAGTCAGGAAGGAAAGTATTTTCCACATGCTAGCTTCTGACACAGTGGGAGGAGAACTGGTGCTCAATTTTGCAAATTACCAGGTGGCATGAGTGCAATAACACAGTTAAATCAAAATAAAGTGAAAAATAAAAGATTACAAAAGGGCATTTGTATATTTTTTCCTTTTTTTTACAGTGTATTAACCACTCACTGTCGTTGTCTTGAGCTTTTGTCAATCCAGTTCTCACTCTCTCTTTCTAGAATCTCTTTCTAAAGGAGAAAGTGTAATTTTCTAAATGCAATTTTCATTTCTTCTTTAAAATGTGCTCAGTAATTATGAGCAATTTTGACCACTTCACAATATGGAGGACTGACTAGAACTGGTTGAGATAGGTTAAGATAAATAGCTCGAAGTAGTTTTCATTTCTTAATTTGAAAAGGAAGATTATTTCAAGTTTTGAAGGTAGTTATGAAACGTTTTCTGAAAGATTTAAGATATGCCTTTTTAATAAAAATCACGTGGCTTTGGTTTTATACCCTGGTCAATCAAATCTTTTCCTTTTGAAAAGAAAAAAAAAAAAAAGACACGCTTTAAGAAAAAGTCTCAGCTTTTCAAAAAATGCTGTGGTTTATGTCATATTTGACATAAAAAAATCCAAACTATCAATTTTAAAATATCAGAAAGCCCTGTTATGTGATAACCTTTAGACTTAAAATGGGGATTCTCTGATCAATGGATAGTGATATCACACGCAAGGTGAAAGCTCAGGTGATGGCAGAGGCATGAGAGAAGCATGTACGGATTGAATGGGGAGCTGGAGGGGTAAAGGTAAAAGAAATGAGAAGCTTGAGATTCGGACAGGGAAGGACTTAAAAAGTGTCAAATGAAGTTTCCCCCATGAATTTGTCTTCACCTTGTATCTCATTTCTTAATAGTTAAAAACATCAGGACAGTTTGGATAATTACAGAAAAGAGTTATGTTGAAACCAAACAACTTGATGTTATTAGAAACAGAAACCCTTAAAATAAATATATAAATGTCAGAGAACACAGCACTGTCATTTCATGAAAAATTACCTGTATGTATATGAAACGTGATTTTTGACAGGGGTTTGAATAAGAATCCATATGAGCTCTGTCTGTGTTGTGTCCAGTCTGCTTACACAGGCAGAATTGTTTGATTTTCTCCACTAGTCACTCCCAAGTAGTATAAAATCCCCGTTAACATTCTTTCATGCACCGTGTTTGCTAATTAACTCTTCCAGCACTGGCATGTGTTAGATATTAGTCAAACATGATTCATTCTGTTAATATCTTTATGGAGAAGCCATCAGGCATTTCCATGTAATCAAGTTATCTTTCTGAGACAGAATTTCATGTCATTTGAACTATGATATACTATAAAATTCAGATATTTTATTACTGGCTGAGGAATTCTGGGATTTCCCAGAATCCTGTGATTTTCATGACCTTCATTTAAATATCAGAATTGCTGATCTTGCTTTTGCAAGGCACAACTTTGCAATCAGAAACCAATGGTGGCGTTTTCCAAGGAAAAAGACATACAAAGGACTGCTGTTCTCCCCTCCACCTAAAAGGACAGGAACTTCCACTAAAGTGAGACCAGACAGTTTAGTTGAGCTGCATAGAAATAAGTGCTTGGACATGCAAAAGGAGAATCACAGAGTGGTCAGACACTTTCTATTTTCATGACAAAAAAAAAAAAATGTTACAATCTAATAGCTTACATGGGTATTATCTTCCAGCCAACCAGGCTTATGAATTTAGGGGTTAAGAGCACTGTAACAAAACCTAAACCCTTCAGTGTTTTGGCTTACTGGAGTTTGTAGGAGTGGCTGTATCTCCACAGGTTGCGGCAGCTCAGTTCAGTATTGAGGCCTTGAAGCTATGTTGTTCTGAACTTGTTGAACCTGCTGCAGTGAAGTACTATGATGTAGTAAGTAATTTGCCTGGAACTCATGTTGCTGCTAAATGGATGGAAACTCAGGATACTAGTGAATAATTTGCTGCAACATTTCTTTTTTTTTAGAGGATGCTGATCCCGTATAAGGACTGTCAGACTGAAAAGACAGAGAAAAGTATGAATAACTTAGATATTCATTTTTTTTCTGAATTTCAGCTTCCAGAGCTAGTTGGTTGCTTGATTAGTACTATTTTCTTTTATCTTTCTCTTATTATAATCTCCTTCTTCCATAATTCTATTAAAATGACATTAAAACTGGCACAACTTTATGTTCTGCACTAGTGTCTGTTTGGCTGCTACCACTGTAGTGCATCATTTTGTAACTATAATCCTGAACAGACTGTCTCGCTTTTGCACTGTACTATAAGAGTTCTTTCACAGACAATGATTGACTGATGGAATGGAGTCCCTGCAAAACAAAGCGTAAACATGCACACTCATTCTTACCAAAAAGTTTCTTGTTGTCACCTGGGGTGACAACAGTTGGGGTTGGCTGCAGTTATATCACTAGCATTGGTTGATCACAAAAGAAATATTGGAACATCAAGGCAGCAATGAAGGTCTGGTAACTTCTAAAACCAGTCTTCACCGGTAATAGGCTTCACCTTCTCTATAAGGTAGTATAAGTTACTTTATAGAGAAATCCAGTAGAGCTGGGGTGACTACTGTGCAGAAAAAAGGTGACGAGCCAGAGTTTTACTCAGCATCTGTAGCAATTTTGCCAATTGTTTGCACTGTCCAGGCCCACTCCTGGCCAGAACAGAGGGATGGCATCCTCTTTCCAGTCATATAGTTATACAGTACATAATCTCACTGGATTTTGCCTCCTCCTGTTTTGGCAATCTTCAGGTTTCAGCACAAGTGAGGATCTTTCACTGCTGGCAGAAGGTCACCAGGTCTGAGAGGAAAATGAGCTTTAGCCTGTGACCTCAAAACTGAAACAGAGCACAGAGATAGGCAGGACCTGTCTTTCATGGATTTATGACTAAGGAAATACTACTGAGAGCTACTGAATGTCCACCAATCCTTACAGCCCTTGGAGATGAGAATCCACATTAAAAACTGTATCACTGTCTGCAATATCAGGATTACTTCAATAACTCACATCCTCACACTCTGTATCGTGCTATAAATATTTTTAAAAATCCATTTAATCGCATGTTTACCTTTGCTTTAGCTATTTCCTTTCGTCATCATTCTGTGGATTATTGCTCACACCGACGCCTTGTGTGCACAAGCTCCACAGATTTTTCTATTATACACAAGAATAACTTGTTTGCACAGTTTTCCAATTCCCTTTTACACCGTGTCAGCAGACTAAGTTGTGATCTCTTGGCTAATGCCAGCAGAACTGGAATTTAAAGACAAGAAATTAAGACAAAAGGTAAAGGTGCAGTGATTTTGCATCTCTTTACTTCTGGGGCCACCAAGGAGGATGAAAAAGATTCCACACACATTTTCAGTTAGCCAGACTGTCTGCTCAAATGTGATTTTACAGATAATGACAGTAATAGCTCACACAGCACATTTGTATCTATGTTTAAGAGCTATGTAAAGCAATTTGAGCTGTTATACAACGCCAAATACTCTCCTTAACCCACAGCTTCTCCCATCATAATCTAAGCTCTTCAGGTTCATGCAGTAACAGGGCAAAACCTACTGTGACAAGGGATTGCTCTCTTACACACCAAAGATAAATTAGAGAGAGAAATTATATCCTCTGGAGTTTTGTTGTCGAAATCTCAGGCTTTGCAACCACTGTCAGCCAGGTAACCTTGGGATTTGTGTAGCGCTTCGCAAGTCACTGGAGAGCGGTGTTCAGGATAAGGCATTCAGCCCAGCTCCCGCCTTTCCCCATAGCTCTCCCTTCCATGGAGCACTTTGCTCTCTGTGTGATGTGGGTATAATATCTGGCTTGGTACTTTAACTTATAATATCAGATAGCAGCAGAGCTTTTGAGATACGTGACGATAAGACAGTCTTCAAAATCTTGAACACTGCAACTCCTGGTAGGTCACTGAAGAGCAAAGTGTGCTTGAGAGACTTCGAAAGGCTGTTCAGAAATGGATTTTTGTGGGAAAACTGGTTTGCCAGACCTACTCCTGCCTTACATAATGGGTACATAATGGGTCTTGTAGCTGAGTCCTGTTTCTTCTTTGTTATCTACAAGACTCAAACTCCATTTTACATGAAAGCGCAGTCCGATAAAGCAGGTGGTGGGGGACAGAATTAGTGCATAGGAATTTTGAAAGGGATTGTACTTCAGGGGGTCATACCTCTCTCTCAGCTCACTGAGGGGTTTGAAGTCATCCTATAGGTATAATATTAATAGTAAGCATTGTTCATATAGATTTTGATGTTCCACTTCATGCTTTCTAGCTATTGTGCTACTTAAAGCATTATGGGTGAACAGGAGTTTGAAATACTTCAAATAACAGCTATTTCACACCATTTTCAACTGACAGTCAAAGAAAAAATGTCTTGCAAAAGTATCCTGGCAACAGGGCTTATATCAGTGTAATCCTTGTACATGTATTAGCATGCTGTGGAACATCGCAGCGTTCAGAGAGGAGAGCTGCAAATACATTTTTCATCCCAAAGTGGCAGCTTTCTTGAACTACTGCAGCAATGATTAACTAACCATCCAAACAAGGGCATTTGTGTGGAAAAGATAATAAAAATAAAATAAAATCAAGTTGCATAAACCCTCTGTAGGACTTTACCCTTATTTGCATTAAAAATCTTTACCCTTATTTGCATCAAAAATCTCTCCCCATTTTTAGAATCAGTGATCCTCAACCACGGGGTTATTAATCTGAACCCTCTGTGTTTAGGTGTTCCTATGATGATACATGTCTTTAAAATGCTTATGAGCAAATTGGAAGTACTTACAGGAGACATTCAGCCGTGAAACCTGCAACTTTGTGAAGGAGGTAGTAATCTTCACAAAGCCTTTCTATTGGGAAAGAATAATAGTTTGAGCACAACCAACAGTGCTCATTTAGTCAAAGGCAAAGTAAACCAAAGCTTACAATGACAGACTGCCTGAGATGGCAGATGAGGACATGCAGTGTGTTGCTTGAGTAGCCAGTCTCTGCCTCCTACCTGCACAGCCTTCTGCTCTTTCAGTGCTGTCATTGAGCCAGGGATTGTGTTTTTGCAGCCACAAGAGAGAAGCAGTGGGAGTAGGAAGCTTAAATTGCCTGGGTTCTTCCCAGCTTTCTGGCCTGGCCCTGTTCCTTCTCCTCCAAAGCATCTTGTCCTCATTTCTGCAGTCCAAATGTCAATTTTGTGTACACTGTCAGGAAGAAACTGCCCCAAATGACCCCAAGTGTGGAATAAATTCCAAAAAGAAGACTGCTAAGACTCTCCTGGTTTTTAAGTAGATGTTCAACTGCAGCGGCAATAGATGATGATATGAAGCATAAAATACATTGAATAGATCTAAGCATCTCTTAAATGTTTCTGCAACCAAACTTCAATGGGCTCAAATTTGTGACATAATTCAGAACAGAAGGGGAGGGGGAGAAAAACAAAGGATGTGATATGTGACTACTGTAACTATGTGGCATACTTGAAATTGAGTCTGTAGAAGTGTTGAGCCAAGCAAACAATTGTGCAGATACTGTTCCAGCAGCATTAATCCCAGGTCAAGTACAATCTACACATGCTCCTTACTTGAGCCACAACAGGTATCACCTGTTTACACATAGCAGTGTAAAACCAATATAAACATTATGGCATATGCTCTGGCTAATTCAGCAGGGGTGTGATTCTGTGAAGATGCATGATTCAAGCTGAATTTGTACTGCAGGTGGCTTGGAAGTACTTGGATACAGTATTAAAGTAGGACTACATAGACCACACAGTCAGAAAACTTGAGGTATATGGGCTACTTAATTAAAACTTGACATTTCTGAGACAGGGTGAGTGAACTTGAGTAGAGTAAATCTTCACTAAAGTGCTTCACTGGTTTAACTTATCAATCAAAAACTTACTTCCTACCTGCACAGAAGTACCTGCTGATGGCAACTTCTTCATGCTTTGTATCTGTAGCTACAACAGGTATTATGATGAGGAAGGTTATGGACTGTGTAACAACTCAGAAACTTTAGTTAAGATTTTAGGTTTTGACTAATATTCCATGTGGCTTGAGGATATCTGTGAATATCACTTCTCCCCCAGTAAAACATGGATAATTAAATATCATATATGAAGTATTTCAACATGAATGTGTCCAGGATGGTATTAGTATACACAAAGCATCAGAAATTGATATGTTCTTTTCATCTTCACCCAACATAAGAATAGCAGAATTTATATAGAGGCTATTGCCAGCTATTGGTACAACCAACAAGTTGAGAAGTCTGAGGACTCATAAGTTAGCATTGAGCAATTTATTGGTAATAAATGTGTAAAGTTTCAGATTGGGTAAATATGCCCTAGCTTTTTTAAATACCTCTAAGTGCAGCTGGTTAAAAAGTTCTTCCCACTCTGCTCTACAATAATACATAATTTTGAGTGCTGGAACACAGAATACTGCAGGTGGTGACGGTATTTCAGTGGCAGATGAACTTCTTCCAACTGAACTGGATTCTCAGGTGAAACAGCCTTGGATGAGTTGAGGATTTTGGAGGTTTGAGTCCTACTGTGTTTTGGCAGGAGCCTTTTATGTAAGAAGTGTTTGAAGAAGAAAAATACAATGAAGATCAGGCTATGCTGGGTTTTTTGCATTGATTCACCATTTTTACACTGCAGCTGTGAACGAGAAATGGAAATAGTAATATAGGCTTGAGGTTCTATTGTCAATGATCTTTAAGATGTCTTCTGATGTAGAGCAGAAGCACTAATTTCATATGTCAGAGCAGCTTGTGTTAACTACATTTATTTGTTTTAATAAAAAAAAGCTAAACAAAACCTCATCAAACTACAAATTGCCTTTTACATAAAAATTCTACTTCTATCCCCCATCTGCCTGTAGTGTTACTGTGACCATACAGTGAAAGGGCACAAAAGAAACGGTCAATAAAGAGAAGTATTCCCACCAAACATCTGAAACAGTCTTATGGAAGACAAAGACAGATGAATGTAACAGGGAGGCAGGTAAGGAAGAAGGCTAGGAAGAAAGCTTTGCTGGAACCTTGCTTAAAATAGGATGAAATGGATGAGAAGGAAGGATCGGAGGGGCAAGATAGAAAATGAGGACAGCAGGTTGACTAGCTGCAAGACTATTTGTATTTTAAGGACCACAGGAAATTTCCTGAGGGTAGAAGTAACAAAATATTGAAAGGCAATTATAGCTGTTTTAACTGGACAGAGCTCTGCCAGGCCTACACAGATTGCATCCTTGAGTCTGAAGAGGAAGCAGTAAGGGAAGAAATAGGAAAATCCTTGGCAAGAGTTTTGAAATCTTGCCAAGGATGGCAGAGACCCTAGAGAAAGGGACAGATGGCTAACTCAATTCCTGACACTAAGAAACTGGTAGGAGCAACATGCCCATATATTTGACTTCTGCTATGAGGAAGATTTTGGAATAATCAGCAAGGTTTTTCAATAATTTTCATGACTGTTGTGTACATATTCTTATGCTTCCTAGAAAACAGGATGGACTAGGTGATATCTTGGCATCTTCTGAAGTCTTACATTTTTAATTACTCTGATTTGAAGTAACTTGGCAATGTCAGCTGTACTGTGAGAAGAAAATTAATTTTAAAATAAAGATAATTTTCCTTTGCCCTGCTATACAGACCAATAAAAGCACCCCATTGGGGAGAAAATCTGAAAAACAAAGATGTTAAGAAATATGTGAGTTGTAATGCTGTATAGCAAAGACAAGATAATAGTATATAGCAAGTCATTCGGATGGACTCTGAAACATGGTGGGAGTGTGGAGGCAGAGAGGACCAGCAGTCTGACATTTTCTACACATTACCCTATTAGCTGTTGCTTCTTTTATCTTTCTGTTCTGAAATGCATCTAACAAGACTCTTAACTCCTACAGAAATTATTACTCCCTCAGACCCAGCTGCAAATGCAGCCTAGTTTATATTCTGGTGTTTAGTATCACTAAAGTGAATAATATTCAGGATAGGGAAGGAGAACTTTGTAAAAACCCTCTTCTTGTCTAGTGAATTGTTCTCAAGTATCAGTCCTTTCACTTCATGGGATGAAATAGTGTCTGAAAAATCATCCTGACAAAACTGCTTCTGAAGATTGTGCTTGATGACTTTATCTCATGTTTCCCTCCAATGAAAGAAGAAACAGATTTTAAAAAGACTAACAGGTAAAGGTTAGTATAAAAGAACAGCTTTTATTGACTGGACAAACATAAACATTACAGTTCACAAATGATTACATTTTCCAAAATACATGCACAGTCTCTTAGTTCAGTTACAGACAATTGATTTTCAGTAACTGTTTTTGAAAGGCTTAGTAGTAATGACCTCACAAAATATGAGAAAGCAGAAAAACATATTGAACTTTATGCTCCTGCATTAATATACAGGGAGGGTATTTACTGCTGATAAGTAGAAGGCAATGAAAGTTCTTTGCAGGACAGAAAAGTATGAGGTGTTGCTACCTCACAACTGGGATATTTAACTTTTTTTTTGCATTTTTTTCTTTTCTGACATCAATTTATAGCAATGATGTTACATCAATATTAAATATTTTATTCCTAGATATTTGCTAAACTTACCTTCCTTCCTAGACAATGGCCTATCTTCACCAAGAACATTGCAGAATATTGTTTCTACCCAGTAATCTGTTAGAAGAACCATTCCACTCCAGGAGGAAACTGCTTAATGAGGTGGAAACTATACATTTAAAACTTCTCAGGCTGAGAAGAACAGACTTTGGTTCTCGTGCTTCCTCTTGCCTGAATACTATAATCACCTTTCTGTTACAGAAAAAGTGGGTAGAAACACCTCTTCTAGTTTTAAAGGGCAAGCTCTAGCAGTTATCAGTTACTTTAGATGGTACCTGGTATTTCTCCAGAATCTTTTTCAGATACATTGAGAGGTCTCATAGAGCTGACCTAAAGAACTCCAAGCAGGTTGCAACTTCATAATCTGGGATTTCTAAGTAGCTTCTTACTCAGCTTGTGAGGTTTCTCACTGCCTTCCTGATGTGCATGACTCTTCTCAAGTGACAGGGGATAGGACAAGGGGGAATGGCATGAAGTTGTGCCAGGGCAGGTTTAGATTGGATGTTAGGAAAAAATTTTTTACTGAAAGAGTTGTCAGGGCCTGGAACAGGCTGCCCATGGAGGTGGTTGAGTCACCTTCCCTGGATGTGTTCAAAAAAAGGGTAGATGAGGTACTTAGGGATATGGTTTAGTTTAGAATGTGAATGGTTGGACTCGATGATCTTAAAGGTCTTTTCCAACCTTATTATTCTGTGATTCTGTGATTCTCAGTCATCATATAAAAAGGGAAGGAATCTACTACTGTCCTTAATTCAACAAATTCTGTGGTACAAAGTCTACTTTATATTGTTCCAAGTTTCTTTTACTGAAATTACTCTTTAGGTGTGGAAAGTAGTGTGGGAAATAATCTATAAACAAAAACTCAGTGAAGCTGTTGGATCATTAATGATACAATCAGTACTCCAGGATTTGCAATGCTCCAGGCTTTGCAATTCTGACAGCAATCTCTGTATCCATCAGTCTTCCTTATAACTGGAAGAACTAGCTGGGACTTTCTTTTTCTTTGCTTGCTTCATTGCATGTATTTATGCATAAAGTCTGACTGATAGGAAATAAAATTTTTAAAAAAACCCAAACAGATCCCAAAAAAAAAATCTGTTGAAATCTTAGTGGAATCACTGGTGCAAAGTTGGTACATTAACATCAACTCTCCCATGAAAACAAGCAAAGGTTGAATGCAAGTAATTCAGATACTTTACCTGGTACTTGCAACCTTGAAAACATTTGCCTGTTCCTGATGAAACATAATTCAAATCTAGTTTGTAACAATAACCTATGACTTTGAATGGATCAATCACAATTGTTTTGCTTTGTTACTTTAATTGAAGCACCCTGTAATTACTGAAGTATTTATTTTTAATTTCTCATTTGTTCTGAATGACTGTCTTCTGCTTCTTTCCTTCAAGAACAATTTAGAAATATATAGAAACCTCAATAGGTTCCATTATGGGAAAGTAATAATGAATTTAAGGAGTGAATAAAGGATAATGATCATCCCAGAGATATAGCCATTAAAATATGAGGGAAAATTATATTTCCAAAGTAAAGCATTACTTTTCACCCTGTAATAAAAGTGTCAGTATTGCATCATGAATATCCCTAATGGTATTAATCCACCAAGGCTCTCCCTCAGCTTTTTATGTCCTTCTGAGCTTAGACACTTAGACAGTAAAATGCACTGGTCCATTCCTAACCTGACATCAAAGATCTCTTATTTCTCTGAGTGTACAGGTCAAGGACTATTCCAGAAATGAGTCAGATACCTTTTTCATCTAAGTTCCCCTAACACTTTTCTGTTAGTTTAATGAAAAGAGAGAAATAGAGTGGTTGGGCCCTGCAGTAAAATTCTAAGGTAGCATGAGCTTTGCTAAAATTACGGTATGGAAACACTGTCTTAGCTTTTACAGCATCTGTTACTGACTAACCAATTCTGACAAAGTCTGTCCAGAAGAAAGTACCTTGCCCAAAGGTGGATGTAGTAATACACGCACCTCTTCCATCTCCAGGTTTGTGCAAATGACAATTCCTCAGCAGAATAATTTATTCCTCTGAAAGGTGTTCACAATGAATAGACAATATTTTCAGATGTTCTCTACTAAGCAGAGTCTTTTCCATTTGAGAGGCTATGGTCTTAGTCAGAGCATCCAGTTTCCCAAAGCTGTGTGCTGATGCTGGTAGCAGTTTGGTTACACCAATAACATCAATACAGCAGTACAGCAGGGGAACTTGGGGAGCCATGGGCACTAGCAGTTGTAGTGCTGTGGATCTTCAAGTGTGTCTGCTTGCTACTGGTTTAAATGAGACACCAAGAGTCACCATATGAAAAGTCACCAGTACGGGAGGAAAAGATACTGTTATGCTGTTCTGTCCTCCAATTTTCTGCCTGTGGAAATGGCCAGAATACCTGTCTGAAGTTCTGGCATCTCACACTGCTTTCAGCATGACAGTGGGACAGTAAACTCATTGTGAATCATTACTCAACCCTGGTATTTCTTTGCTTATTTGGGACTTCGGGCACTGCACTCAACAACAAGTATTCTTACGTTATGAAACCGAGTTGTTTTGTTTTGTTTTGTTTTGTTTTGTTTTGTTTTCTCAGGGCCATAAATTAAAGCAAACCTGTGATTTTTGTAATGCTCCGAAGTTCCTCGTTGTGGCCACTCTGAAACAGGCTGACCTGCAGCGAGGTACTCCTTTTTCTAGGAACACCTCGATGAGCCTTATTGGTCCCTTACAAGCCAAGACATTCTATGATAGCATAGTACTATCTCTTGCTTTCTCTCTGTCACAGTTAAGCACACAAGTAACTCTCCATGTATTTTCTGAGCTGAGGAAGCAATTCTCTTTCTGGTAAAGTTGCACATCAGGAAAACTTTTCTTGACAGTCATGGTAATTAGTTGCCAATGATAAGGGTCTGTGGGCATTTGATTCACTGGCACTAAAGGTCTCCAAGAATAGATTATGTATAAAGAATGAGAGATGAACATAGGTATAATCCTTTTCCTGTGGAGGGCAGAAAGAGATGATCCATTGTTTCATTGTTATTATGTATAATTAATTCAGGAAAATAATTTTCCTCCCCTCTAGAGCTAACTTGTTTTCTGGGGCCCCTGTGTTTCCCTTTCTCTTGCTTAGATCATTAACTGTTTGTTTTCCTTTCCCTATCTACATGTTTAAATTCCATTGATGCTAATGGAAAATACATGTGCAGGGGATAATAAACATCTAAATATTTGGATTTTACTAACACTCCTCCCTAGGGCATAACAGTAAAAATGTTATAGGAAAAGGCATTAGTGCAGAAGCACCAGAAGCACAGAAGGAACAAATTTGACATGTCTCCTTTTCTCACTGCAGCGAGATAGAGAAGCAGAAGAGGGTGTCATTTGGTTCTCTTTGGATAAATCTGTTCACATAAAGAGAAATCAAAATTTTAGTATTACTCCAGTAACCGTGTTTGAGGAACATGGCTTTGTTGTGCCTAGCAGGGAAAGACATGACATTGTTGCATTTGTTAGCTTCTTGGAAGGAGGGAAAGGCTCTCCTTAGAAGCCTGGCAGAACTAGCAAGTAGAGAGATGTGGATTCAAGCACCTTACTGAGGCAACTAAATTAAAAGCATGGCCACTTTTTGCTTCATTTGACACCAGTGATGAACAAGATAATCATGACTTCAAGTCAACTGAGGTCACAGGTGAGAAGAATCCTGTTTGGGGAGGGTGGGTGTCAAAAGCTATTAAGAAATGTATGTTTGTGGTTTCTTGATATAGTACAAGCCTGCTACTGTACCATGATACTTAAATGGTATCATTACTCTTTCAAAATTTGGCCCTGTTTTTCTTTTCTTGTACTAGGACTGGAGAGGACCATCTATGTCAGCAAATCCAGACCTTAACAACTATAGGAAACTATGCATGAGATGGTTTAATTAGGAAGATCTTTTGCCTCTGCAAACCCCTCTCCAGCACACTATGGCAGATGCTGAAGATCTGTAGTACAAGAACAAAAGCTGCAATGACAAAGTGGCACAGAAAGTGGAGACCTAGTGGAGGCTGTTACTGCCTGAGAAGGTGCTGGAACTCATTAAACCCTTTAGATGATCCTGGATAGGAAATCATGACCCATGCTGCAGAGAGGTAAAAAGAAGACCCCCAACCACCCTTGCTGATATGACCCAGGAAGTCAAACATCCAGCCAAATCTGGTGATATTACTGTGTAAGCAAGCTGCATAGTTTTCCTGTACAGTTTAACCACTGTAGAGAACACAATGTTCCAGGGACACCAAAGCAACCAGCCTAGCTCTGGCCAATCTTCTGCATCTTGGAAGAAGGTGAATGTGTCCTCACACCCCTTGTCACTATCTCTGAAGCCAAATCAGGGAAGTGTTGGAGTATGGAAATAAGAGAGAAGAAATAAAGTGACAGCAAGTCAATCTGCTCTTCGGCTCCTGTGCATACAGCAAAACACAGATAGCCCAGATTTCATTAGGGGATCCAACTCAAAGGCACATGTTTTCCTGCCCTGTGGGTTGCTTAGGAAAGGGTTTGTATATGTGTGTTAGGGGAGCAAAGGGGATTTGTCGGGGCAGGGAGGCATATGGTGGCATTCTGCCACACTAATCTCCCAATGGGGCGGTGGCCATTAAGGAGGCTATGCTGCTCTGATCCATCTGGCAGCTGCTCCTGGGTGCCCTTGGGTCCTCCAGCCCCCACTAGCTGACATGGAGCATGGGAGAAATGCACCGAGCCTTGGGCACCCCTGTCCTGCTGCCATGCTTTGGGTAGGGAGAGGAGGGAATCCCAGTCCTCCATCCCCCACCCTGTACAGCAAAACAGAAATCATTACCTTTCTTTTAGAAATCTTGTAGGACTGCATTTTTTTTCTGGGGAAATTCAAGCTAGGGTGAATGTAAAGATTTGTAGCAGCACGTAGCACATTTGTTTAGTATCCATTGAAGCCTCTGGGGCACCTGGCTGCGGGAGGAACAAGCACTTTTCTTTAAATCCAGGGATCTCTTACATGGCCAAAGCTGTCACTACCAAAGCGCAAGTCACCCCTAGGGCTGGCTACTGGCAGCAAAACTATAAAAACAAGGTAATTTTTCACGGGCTTTTATCATTTCCCTAACCCCACCTTCCTGCAAACCAGCCAGTGGGGAGAGGAAAGTCCTGACACTCCTTTTCCTGAAGCGACAAAACAGGAGTAGGAAATAGCTCGGCAACTTTATGTCCCATTGGCAACTGTAATTCCCCAGCATACACACAGTTACTGTAGTGATGATAAGCAAGCTGCAAATGCTCACATTTCACATTTTTATTTTTTATTAAATTTGTAGACTTTTTTTTCCCTCTAGCAATTCAACAGGTGTGTGAAATTGGGAACAAACTCACTGAAACTTATGGAACGCTTTTATCAGCAAGAACATTCAGGCAGCTACAGAAATGATAAACGGCTTTCGGGACAACGTTACTTAAATCCCTTTGGTGATGTATTGTCCCTTTTGAAGAAAAGTCACAGGATTCCTTGAGTGCACTAAAATACTATTGCAACTATCAGTACTGTTACAGACTTGTATGCTCTGAGACCATTCTCAGTGGCATTTAAAGTGTATCCCGCATAATCTAAGACATGGTAAAGCTTAAGAAAGTGGTCTCTTCAGTCTGTGTATTTCATTTAAGAAATGAAATAATAGCTTGACAGCCTTCACCTAGAAGCTGTACCTCGTTTTCTTGAAATGAAAGCTCAGTATTTTATGGAGTAAGAACTAGAGGCAAACAGGAAGCCTGTATACAAGCTACTTGACCCAGTACACCCATAAAGACTGAAGATATAGCCAGTTATGTGATTGTGCTGAAAAAGTTCAGTGCTAAAGCTGACAAATTCAAAACACTTCTTAGTCAGTATTTTCTTGTAAAAAACCCAATACCTGCCATATATCTTTCCACAAAACTTTCTTTTTTTATTTTTCGTATTTACAAAGTCACTCCCTGGTTGGAAGAGGGAGAATTAAAAGGATAGGAAAAGATTGGCAAAAAATAAAAATCAGATAAATTGAGTAGTTTTTACACAGAAAACAAGATTTTGTGAAAATATTTCGCTTCTTCCCCAAATCACTTCTATGTTTTGAACCTTCCTAGTTATAATACATAGCCGACAAATTGCTTGTGCATATGGATTCCTCTTCCAAGTTGCTCTACTTGGTTAGTGTAATTCTTTCTGTCTTTTAGCAACCATAAGCTACTTTAATTGTGAGCCTTCCTTAATGAAGACTATTCTTGAAGCTGTCATTTAAAATAAGTCATTAATGGTTTTCCACCCCCCATTAAATATAATAGGAAGCTATACCATTAATTCTAGCACCGCTAAATCCCCACATTGCCAGATGCTGAAGCAGAATGGGACTATGGATTACAAAACATATGGATTTATTTACACTAGGTAACTTCTTTATTAAAATATCTTAACACAGTCATTACAGAGACTTCTTTCCCAAGCCCCTGCTGTCACACTCTGCTCTGCTCAGGAACACACACCACATCTGCTTTTCACATATGCTCTCCAGCCCCAGTCCACCCACATGGGCCCCATTCGCAGCAGTATGTGCCCCTCCTCCCGAGCCTGATGCAGACACACAATGGGGCTGAGGCACAAGAAGAAGAATGGTGGGTTCAGATTGGCCTTGTCTGGCTTGGAGAATATGTCTGGACCATTCCTGTTTCAGTATACCTTGTCCTCAGTGATAGATTCTACAGCTCGTGACGAGTATGCAGGGTCTTCTGTGATCGATCGCTTTCCAGAAGCAATGCAGCTTATCCAGCACAACAGTGCTGAGGCAGATTTTTCACTGGTGATCCCACAGCTAGGAGTTTCTAACTCATTAAAGATAAATAAAAAACCCAATCCTACACCTTCCTCTCTTTTTTCCTTTAAGCCACAAATGCCTGAACTGTAGACTAATGCTAAACACAGCCCCTTGCTACTGGGAAGCAAGAAAAGAGAAAGACCTTGGGATGAACTGCCTGTTTCTCTTTCCTTGAAAACTGCTCTGACACCTTTCTAAGCAGTGTAAGAACGATGTCTGCTGGAACAGATAGATGGATTATTCTGAAGTCTTCGGTTTGTGTTTAGCTAGCTGAATTTTCTAACTTCAAGAGCAGGCGCATCCTTTATCTCTCTGTGTAGTTTGTTCTAACATTGCAAATAGATCATCAGTTAAAAGTGGAAAATATTCTTAAAATGTAGACTCTTTGTTTCCTACCTGCCTCCTCTTCCCTTAGTTACAGACTGTCTTTTCCCTATGGGCAGCATGCTTTTGCCTGACTTTCTAATTCTCCACCCGTTCAGTGATTTTTTTCTTTCTGGGTTATCATCTTTGAGCCAAAAATGTGTGACCTCTTTTTTTATTAGCTGAATACTTATATTCTAACAAAGGACTTTTGAAACTGCCTCCATAGCAACCAAGGATTCTTTATAAAAGAGGATGTTTAAGATCTTCTCGTTGCTTAACAATGTGTTGCAAACCACAGCCCCCATTCTAATGAACCACGTTTGCAGTGAACACCTCACCTCCATCACCCCCACATTAAAATGCTAAAGATGCAAAGTAATGTACTCTAAAATTAGGAAAGATACAATTCAGGGATTTTTACTAAGGACACTCCATTTTCTCTCCCTACCTTTACCCTCTTCTCAGCGGCACAATGTTCCTAGTACCAGTCCATCTTCACATCTGAGTTGTCAGTGTGAATTGCTTCTCCCTAGTGCACCACTTCTGAATCCCTTTAGTCCAGCTGTTTCCAGAAGCTCAGTGTACACCCTTCTTATTTTCTGTTCACTGACTCTCTACTTAGCCTCAACCCAGTCCCCATATCTTCTTTCACCTTGTTCCCAGCTGGGCCTAGGATTTAAGCCAGGTTCTGTTCTTTCCTCTTGTCTATTCTCTTACCTTGCCCCTCATCTAACTCCTGCTTAACTCCTTGTTTCATGTGAATTTTCTCTATCCCATCACCTCATGACTCTTCCTCCCGTTCTCTGCCTTCTTGTTTGGGTTCACAAGCCCTTTCTCCTTCCTGTATCTTCTTTTTGGTCTACGCAATTCCAGTTGTCTGGGTGGAAAATTATTCCAGCTACTAGATCCCAAAATTAGCTCAGTCTTCCCTTGTTAATCTGTCTATCAAATGGTCCCATTTGCTCTAACAGGCTTTTCAGTCTGACCTCTTCCTATTAATCAGTTCTTTTGTTTTATCTATTAGGTTTACTATTGCTTGAACTATCAGAAAGTTCTTATTAACTTTCTGTGATTTATAGGATCACCAGCATCCTTTCCATTTTGTCTACAAATGTCTGGTAGGTGGCAGCTCCTTCCTTGCTATCTAATAAATAGAAAAAAAATTTAATTATTCAAAATGTATCAGAGCAGGAACACAGGAAAATCAGCAACAATGGGCCATTAGTGGAACTACAAATACAGGCATGACAAGCAAGTACTTAAACTTCAGTAGTGTGGATATTTCTTCCCTTCCCATTCTCTTTACTCTGATATGGACCACTAAGGCCTGGTTTCATAACTTGGGGTGGGGAGGGGGGAAGACGTCTTCCTTTTATATACCAGTTACTATGTCTTAGCAGAGTTCAGCACTGAACATGTATTTATATAAACAGTGATGGTGTGCTTCAAATGGGGACATTTAGGAGAATCAAATGGGGCTTAAACAAGAAAGTAGGCATTAATGCTGTGGGTCGTTACAAACTCTACAAACTTGATGAAATAAGTGGAAGTAATACTAATGAATTATTACAAAATAAACACCCTTTACATACATCAAAACAAAGCTTTGCAGAACACACAGGTAATATCAATAAATTGCCAACAGTAGCAGTGTCCAAAAATATTAACTGAGAATTAGAATTAACATCTAACCTGGACCAGATGTTAGCCCACAAGAGCATTGGACATATTAACATCAATAGGCTTCCGAATGAACAGTAACCATTTTTCATTAACAACAAAGTAAGTTGTCACTGAGCTGTGCTTATGGTGCTAACTGATACTTCCACGTTGGGCCTTCTTCATAGGGGGTTAAAGCAGGATACAGGATACAACAGATTTCCAGAGGAAATTAATTAATTCAAACCATTTACAGCATGTTGACGATGTTAGGTTTACAATGTGGTCACTCAGCTTAGATAAAAGCACACACAGGCTTGGCTGATCCCGGGATTTAGGAAGGGAGGGAGGAAAAACAAGAATTAAAGACCTTCTAATGCAAACAGTTTCCCTTTTTTTGTCTTCTTTTTTTTTTTTTTTTACCATAACAAATAAACACATTGTTCTTCTCCATGCACACATAAGTAAATATTGCCAAGTTTTAGAGCAGCTTTTGCAAATCTTGAGAACATGTCCCAAATTATACTGTGAGGAAATAACAGGTACTTAAATAATTCAAAAAAGATTTAAATCTTCAAATTTTCAAAATCCTAATCTTTGAATCCTGCCTCCTGCATTTGACTTAAGCAAACCTCAATGAAGACAGTCTCAAGTCATATGTAATTTCAGCTAATATAAATAGCACTAGCTGTACCATCGTGTGACCGTTTCCAAATTAAGATAGCTAATGAGAGTGCTGTAAGGATGGAAATGCATTTCCCTTTTCAGTATCACAGTGTTCTGGGTTTGACACTTAGAGATTGTTCGGGGGGATGATTTGGATTTTTTTGATGGCGGGAACAGAAACACAGAATCACAGACTCACAAGGTTGGAAAAGATCTTTAAGATCATCAAGTCCAACCATTCTCATCCTAAGCTAAACCATATCCCTAAGTACCTCATCTACCCTTTTTTAAAACACATCCAGGGAAGGTGGCTCAACCCCCAACCTGGGCAGCCTGTCCCAGGCCCTGACAACTCTTTCAGTGAAAAATTTTTTCCTAACATCTAATCTGACCCTGCCCTGGCACAGCTTCATGCCATTCCCCCTTGTCCTATCTCCTGTCACCTGAACAGTGTTCCTTGAATGTTCCTACATGCTGCCTGAACAGATATCAGTCACTCTAAAAAAGAACCACATGTACAAGTAGGTGCCCATTTTTCCATTCTGATTCTCTGAAAGATGTCTTTGGTACATCTTCTCTCAATCCAGTATTACGCATATTGGGGACATCATCCAGGCAATAGGTACAAAGCCATGCTGGCACAGTTAAAAACTATTATTTCTTCTCTCGTTTCATTTGTGAGAGCTTTGGACTGGATTTACTCAGATTGACTCATAATAATAAAGATTTTAACTCTTTTCCTCACCTGATACTCTTTATTTCTGTCTTTATGCCTGTCTAAATAACCATCTATAAATCTATGCATCGCATAGCTGAGTTGGCAATTAAAAAATTATCAATAGTAAAATAATTACTGAACTATTTAGAGACCACATTCAAACTGGAGAAACAGACATTTTGGGTAAGGCAAAAGTCATGAACGAGAAGGTTTTATAACTGTCAAGTAAAAGCTGTCAAGAAGTCTGATCCCTTCATCTCCTAGCCAAACTAGAGACAACTTTACTCACAGAAATCACCTCCTTCTTCCTACAGTTCTGCTGCTGGGCTACATGCAGCAAAGAAGTCATCTACTTCAAGGCCCAGGGCCACCATTTTGGCATGAAAACTAGGAACTGATGAGTTTGCATGAGGTCATGAGCTAAGTCATGAAAAAAACAGACCGCTGTTTAAAACTGCAAGACTCCATTCATTGTTTCTGCAATGAGATTTAGAGACCACAAGGTGCGGTACACCAGTCTGGATGGATATAATGAAATCACTGACTGTCAGATCTAATTAGAAGAAACATGGTTCCCTAGAAATCTACAGGGGATGGAAAAGAAAAGAGGAAAGGACTTTCTGAAATTAACTACAGCTGGTTGCTCTTTAGAATCTGATGGTCTCTATTTAAGGCAA
The DNA here is from genome assembly GCA_020800305.1 of Porphyrio hochstetteri. Classification (NCBI taxonomy): domain Eukaryota; kingdom Metazoa; phylum Chordata; class Aves; order Gruiformes; family Rallidae; genus Porphyrio; species Porphyrio hochstetteri. The sequence continues at coordinate 112,914,283 of CM036907.1, forward strand.
AGGGTCTACCACTATGAAGTGTCCTCCTGCAATCTGGTACCAGCAGGCTGTCCTCAGAGTGAGTGAAGCATAATTACAGTGGTGAAGGAGTAAGAGGTCATGAGATGCAGTGCAGAACTCCAAAGAGGGACTAAAAGTCAAAATTATTTAGTAGTTGGGTCCTGAGAAAGTCGAAGTGATCCATGTGGTTACTGGACTTGACATCCCATGAGATATATATGCTGCCAGCATTCTAAACCCAAGATGGTATGGAAAGCTTGCTGAGGCTCATCTGGTCCAGTAGTTACTACTTTATGCTGCTGCTCATTCATGTAGGAACTCATGATAGTGCCAGAAATAATACTAAATAGATAAGAAGATGTCTTCTACCTCTGGGAAAGATGTTGAAAGAGCTGGACTCAGATGATATTTCAGTTAGATCTTCTGGGTTAGGGTAAAATTCTGGGGAGAACGCAGATGCACCCTTAAGATGAAGCCCCTGGTGAACATATGGTGTTATTGGGAAGGTTTCAGACTTTTTACAGCTATGTCTAACTCATGATGAAAGGGGAAAATGGTGAAGCTATTATTATGTGGCTGTTACCACACTTGACAAGTGTTTTAACAGCAGTTCATAGTCAATCTGGAAGAATATAATACATTTGGGACTAAAGGGTATGTCCTGAATTAGAAACTATGCAAAGATTTTTGTGATAATCAGAAGGAAAGAACAAAGAAATTTTATTAAATTTGCAAATGACACAAGCTGAGGTACACTGTAGAAGAGAATTCAAGTTCAAAGTTATCTCAGAATTATAAGAGAATCATAGAATTATTCACGTTGAAAGGGGTTTAAGGAGGTCACTTGTCCAACCTCTGGTTCATTGCAAGACTAACTATAACACTAGGTCAAGCTAATCAGAACCTTTCAAAATGAAAGGTCCAAATGAAGCTGCACCAGGGCAGGTTTAGATCGGATGTTAGGAAAAAATTTTTTACTGAAAGAGTTGTCAGGGCCTGGAACAGGCTGCCCAGGGAGGTGGTTGAGTCACCTTCCCTGGATGTGTTCAAAAAAAGGGTAGATGAAGTACTCAGGGATATGGTTTAGTTTAGGATGTGAATGGTTGGACTTGATGATCTTAAAGGTCTTTTCCAACCTTGTGATTCTGTGATTCTGTGATTCTGTGAAAATGTACTTAGAGAAAAAGGGTGCAGTTCTATAAGGAAAAGGATAAAATTCTTCTCTGCGAGTACAAACTGAAAAACTCCTGGCTAAACAAAAAGATCTGAGAGCTTCTGTGGCTCGCAAGCTGGACAGGAGTCAAGAATGTTATGCTTTTCTGAAAAAAATAAATAGGAGTGTTATCTCTAATTCAGCTGAAATATTTGCTGTATTTGGCACTAGTAAGGTGTCAGCTGGAGTACTAATGTCTGATTATGTGTACAGTTCAAGAGGGATGTGGACCAACTGAATAATGTATTGTGATTACAACAAGGGTTTCTAATTAGCACAAGGGAGATTAGATCACATGACAGGAAAAATGTCCTAACAGAAAGGTTAGTGCAGGACTGGAACATATTGCTGGGCAGGTTGTGGAGTTTCCATCACTGGAGGTTATTGAAAAAACAAGTTGGACAAAAACTGGTTGGGAATGACATAGCAACATTCAGCTAGTGAAGAATTAAACTTTGTGACAGTAAATTATTTAGATATGTCCCTTGGAGACAACAGCCAGGTTATTTCTTTCTGATATAGATACAGTTACTACTCGTAAGTGGAACGTGCCTATTCTGCTTAAGTCTTAATGAGCTGGATTGGACAAGTACCATCCAAAATATTTCAGCTCCCAACAACATACTTTAGAAGACACAAAGTGCTCATGTAAGCATCTCTGCAAGCAAATTAAAGTGGGGTAGTAACTTCTGACACAAATTTGGTCAGAAGTGTTGATCTGCTTGAGGGTATGAAGGCTCTACTTAGGTTGGAAAAGACCTTTGAAGATCATCAAGTCCAACCATTCACATCCTAAACTAAACCATACCCTTAAGTACCTCATCTACCCTTTTTTTGAACACATCCAGGGAAGGTGACTCAACCACCTCCCTGGGCAGCCTGTTCCAGGCCACAACAGCTCTTTCAGTAAAAAAATTTTTTCAACTATCTAATCTAAACCTGCCCTGGCACAGCTTCATGACATTTACCCTTGTCCTATCACCTGTCACCTGGCTGAAGAGAGACCATCACCCACCTCTCTACAACCTCCCTTCAGGTAGTTGTAGGTGGTGATAAGGTCTCCCCTCAGACTCCTTTTCTCCAGACTAAACAGCCCCAGCTCCCTCAGCCGCTCCTCATAGGATTTGCCCTCCAGCCCCTTCACCAGCCTGGTTGCCCTTCTCTGGACTCGCTCCAGGACCTCCATGTCCTTCTTGTGGTGAGGAGCCCAGAACTGGACACAGTACTTGAGGTGTGGCCTCACCAATGCCGAGTACAGGGGCACAATCACCTCCCTAGACCTACTGGCCACACTGTTTTTGATACAAGCCAGGATGCCAATGGCTTTCCTTGGCCACCTGGGCACACTGCTGACTCATATTCAGCCTGCAGTCAACCAACACCCCCAGGTCCTTCTCTGCCTGACAGCTCTCCAGCCAGTCTCCCCCAATCCTGTAGCGCTGCATGGGGTTGTTATGTCCCATGTGCAGCACTCTACACTTGGCCTTGTTAAACTTCATCCCATTGGTCTCAGCCCATCGGTCCAGTCTGTTCAGATCCCCCTGAAGAGCCTCCCTACCCTCAGGCAGATAACACTTCCTCCCACCCATAGAATCATAGAATATCCTGAGTTGGAAGGGACCCACAAGGATCACCAAATCCAACTCCTGGCTCCACACAGGGCCAGCCAAGTCAGAGCATGTGACTGGCATCATCCAGACACTTCTTGAATTCATTCAAGCTTGGTGCTGTGACCACTTCCCTGGGGAGCCTGTTATAGTGCCCAACCAGCCTTTCAGTAAGGAAGCTAATCCTCCCATCGCAGCTTTATGTCATTCCCTCAGGTTCTATCACTGGTCACCAAAGAGAGAAGATTGGCACCTGCTCCTTTGTTCCCCCTCGTCAGGAAGCCACAGACCATGATGAGGTCTCCCCTCAGCCTCCTTTTCTGCAGGCTGAACAAACCAAGTAACTTCAGACTCTCCTCATAAGACTTCCCCTCCAGACCCTTCCCCATCTTCATTGCCCTCCTCTGGACATTCTCCAATATTTTTATGTCCCTCTTGTACTGTAGTGCCCAAAACTGCACCCAGTACTCAAGGTGAGGCCACACCAGCGCAGGACAATCGCCTCCCTGGACTGTCTGGTAATGCCATGCTTGATGCTCCCCAGGATACAGTTGGCCCTCCTGGCTGCCTGGACACACTGCTGGCTCATGTTTAACTTGATGTCAACCAAGCCCCCCAGATCCCTCTCAGCATGGCTGGCCTCTGATGTGTGATTCCCCAGTCTGTATGTGCAGCCAGGGTTGCCCCTTCCCAAGTGCAGAATCCAGTACTTGCTCTTGTTAGAATTCATGCTGTTGGTGACTGTCCAGCTCTCTAATCTGTCCAGGTCTCTCCACCCTCAATGGAGTCATCAAGCTTCTCCCAATTTGGTGTCATCTGCAAATTTACTGAAGACACCCTCTAGTCCTGTGTCCAGGTTGTTTATGAAAATATTAAAAAGAACTGGACCTAAAATGGAGCCCTGGGGAACCCCACTAGTGACTCTCTACAACTAACTACCCAAAAGGAGGTCATGGCTAGGTGGGTGTTGGTCTCTTCTCCCAAAGTGTTGTCAAGCACTGGAACAGGCTGCCCAGGAAAGTGGCTGAATCTTAAAACACTTTTCCAACGTAATTGATTCTATGATTCGGGAAAAGGGGCAGTAATAATCAGCTGGATATGGACTAGTATATGGCAAACTTTTTATGGGCATACCTGTTTGAGTAAACACATCTTTACACACTCATGCTTGCAGCTTTATGTGCACTTCAGCACAAAGAAATTTACTATACTGCATGAAAAAAAGAAAAAGTACTCATCCTTTTCAACAGTGGGCACTTTTTGCTTCAATAAAAATCATGCATTGAAGTATTAGAACACTCAGTGCAGAAGAACTAGATTTAGACCTGAAATACACTCAAAAAAAAAAAAGAAAAAAAAAAAGCAGTACAACTTTCCTCATATTTACAAGACAAAATAAAAAGCTTTTCTTTCTGGAATTTGGAATCTCAGTTTCCTTTTATTGCTTACTTTCCTTCAAATAAACTTTGTGTGAAGAAATTATGCTTCCCAGCACTTTGAGAGATGGGAATTCAGGGTTCTCTTCTAGGGGCAGTGGTTGACTAACCTGATCACCTTCTATGACAAGGTGACCTGCTTAATGGACGAGGGAAAGGCTGTGGATGTGATCTACCTGGACTTTGGTAAAGCCTTTGACACAGTTTCTCACAGCATTCTGAGTGAGAGACTGGCTGCCACTGGCCTGGACAGGTGGACCCTCAGCTGGGTTAAAAACTGGCTGGATGGCCAAGCCCAAAGGGTGGTGGTAAATGGAACAAAATCCAGCTGGAGGCCGGTCACGAGTGGCGTCCCCCAGGGCTCAGTCCTGGGTCCAGTCTTGTTCAACATCTTTATCAGTGATCTCGATGAAGGGATTGAATGCTCCCTCACTAAGTTTGCAGATGACACCAAACTAGGAGGAAGTGTTGATCTGCCTGAGAGTAGGGAGGCTCTTCAGAGGGATCTGGACAGGCTGGGTCAATGGGCTGAGACCAATGGGATGAGGTTCAACAGGGTGAAGTGCAGAGTCCTGCACATGGGACATAACAACCCCATGCAGCACTACAGGCTTGGGGGAGACTGGCTGGAGAGCTGTCAGGCAGAGAAGGACCTGGGGGTGTTGGTTGACTGCAGGCTGAATATGAGTCAGCAGCGTGCTCAGGCAGCCAAGAAGGCCAATGGCATCTTGGCTTGTATCAAAAACAGTGTGGCCAGTAGGTCTAGGGAGGTGATTGTGCCCCTGTACTCGGCATTGGTGAGGCCGCACCTTGAGTACTGTGTCCAGTTCTGGGCTCCTCACCACAAGAAGGACATGGAGGTCCTGGAGCGAGTCCAGAGAAGGTCAACCAGGCTGGTGAAGGGGCTGGAGGGCAAATCCTATGAGGAGCGGCTGAGGGAGCTGGGGCTGTTTAGCCTAGAGAAGAGGAGGCTGAGGGGAGACCTTATCACCGCCTACAATTACCTGAAGGGAGGTTATAGAGAGATAGGTGATGGTCTCTTCAGCCAGGTGGCAGGCAATAGGACAGGGGGGAATGGCATGAAGCTGTGCCAGGGCAGGTTTAGATCGGATGTTAGAAAAAAATGTTATACTGAAAGAGTTGTCAGGGCCTGGAACAGGCTGCCCATGGAGGTGGTTGAGTCACCTTTCCTGGATGTGTTCAAAAAGAGGGTAGATGAAGTACTTAGGGATATGGTTTAGTTTAGGATGTGAATGGTTGGACTTGATGATCTTAAAGGTCTTTTCCAACCTTGTGATTCTGTGACTTACTCTGGGATTTAGGCCAAGTGATCTCGTATCTTCTTGCCATTTCCACTGTTTTTAAATCTTCAATACACCTTGTTGTTTCAGAGAAAGAATGATAGTTTTTATCTGAGAAAGCAGATGTCACTTGTGCTGTTTTCCTGCTCAAACACAGCAGTAAGCGCCCTGCTTATTTAAATCGTAATTTTACTTAGTGCCCTACAGCATCTCCAGCCATACTGCCAGCCCAGTCTTCTAGATCACTCCTAAAGCAATTTTATTATTTGTTTAGGACCTTGTCCTCAATGACACGAATATAAATGAAATTCATATTCCTTCCACTAATTTTAGCCTGTTCACTATTCAGTTTCTGTGACCTCAAGCAACCTGTATGCATAAACCGAATTTGGAATATACTTGGACAAACAAAAGATAACTGGAAAGAAAGTGAAAGAAAAAATCAGCATTGAAGGCAGTGATAAGAATGAGGCTGTGCTAATACTTATTTTTATTATTGTTGTTGTTTCTTCATTGCTATTGACATTATTAACACTTCATGGCTATTACTCTTAACACCTGTAACCAGACCTGGAAAACATTCTGTCTGACAGTAGCAATGAAAGAACCTTTACTTGTTTTACTGAAGTGACTGTTAAAAGATAGTCTTTAAATAGTTTCTAAAGTAATAAATAACATGAGTTTCCTGAATTTATTCATCTTTATAAAAAGTAACTTCAATCCTCATTAAACATAAATCAGGAAAATAACGTGGACAAAAATTATTTTAAACAAAACACACAGAATCAATTACATGACATACTGCAGATGTTAAAACTTACAATGTAGCCTAGTCAACATTAAAGAGAGTACTACTTTCTCAGAAGCAAAGATGGAACATTATTATCCAGTGAATAAAACTGTTTCAACAAATAGAATTATAGGACAAGCCAAAAAGCAACCAAATGTGGCCAGCCTAAGCATCTCTCCCTCCTCTTTTGTACTATGATGAAACATAAATATGAAGAAGCTGCAAGTGACATCCAAGTCCGCCACATCCCCACCATAAATGAAAAACAGGTTTTTCATTGTTACAATGAAAAATAATGCTAATGTATATCAGCAGGTTTTCAGAATAAGTGACCAATGAATGTGTGGATTCAATAGAATGAAAGTAAAGATATTACTGGTGTTCATATTTATAGAAGTTTTCTGGAAACTTCCCACATATATGAATAAACAATTCTTTTGCCACTGCCTTCTGTGTCTTTGGGCATAGGCTGGAAAAACTTAGTGGATCATAAAGCCCTGTTCCCTGTTGTCATGGGCAACTGAAACTTATTTATAAATGCTGCAAGACTTATTATGAAATGGGCTAAGACTTCTCACCTCTCTGCCCCTCCCCACCCCCCCCCCCAGCTTGAAAGCTGTTCTTGATATTAAGAATCTCCTAACTTCCAGTTTAAAAGTATTTATGATCATTTTGCACTTTTTTATTACTGTGCCAATGGTATCTTTTAACTTAATAACTCTTCTTTCTCCCTGATGGTTTTCACCATATGTGCTTACAGATATTTATGATTTTTCATATATATTATCTCCACTTCTATTCTGCAGATTTGTATAGAGGTTATTCTCCAAGTTTGTTCTAGTTTTAAATTTACAGTTCTTGAACATGGACTGGATCCAATAGTTCAGAGTAGAATTTTCTAGCACCTTATATAATGGCATCAACACATCTCTATTTCTATCACTTTGCCTGAAGCGTGTTAGGATTATTTTTGCCTGCTTGTAGTCACGTGACACTACTTGATTGAATAAGGATATTCCTGTTTTCTTTGCCTTGTGCTATTTCAAGGAGATGAAAACTTATAGAAGAATTCTTTTTAAAACACAGCTTTTGATGGTAAAAGTACATCCCTCTTCTTGTTCCTCTCTGGGTCTTCTTAGGTGACTAACAGAAATGACACGGGTGATGGATGGACATTAAGAGATGTCCCTTACTCATATATCTGAGGAATCCAAGTAACCAGCATGTCCTCAGTGATGAAGGTGCCTTAGATAATGTGACATAGATTTGCTTTTTTCTGTCTCATGAAGAACCACCTAGTACAAAAATCTGATTTCATAGGTAGGCCCAGTTAGTCTATTAGTCATGTGCACAAACTATTTTTATCTTGAATAAATAAAATTAGGCATGGAATGGGACCTCAAGAACGTATGTTATATATCTCATTTAATCCCACAAAAAGTTCTAACAAGTACTTCTTTCTCTTTCAGCCTAGCTTTGTCCACCTTCAATTCTTCTAATAACATCTGTGTTCTGTTCTCCCATTACAATTCAGAGTATTACACCATGTAGAAAGTTTGTTTCCTCATCTTAGATATATCCTGAAAATTGGGTTGGTTTTGATGCTTGAGTCCAAGGGTAATTGAGCTCTCTGGTGTAGTAGACATAGCAGCTAGTTTTAGTTATGTAGGATATAGACATACATGTTTCAGCTAAGTCACCTTTACTCCCTTCATAATCACTGGGAAGAAATTGTCACACTTATTGTGTTTAATCTCACTGTAAACTAGATTTCAAAATAGACCAGATGAGTCATCTCTCCAATGATGAGCTCAAAGAGAATGACTAGATCAGGTGTAGATGTCTCTGCGTTATGTTTAAAGTTAGTGGAGATAATTTTTCCTGTACACATTTAGGATCTCTCAGTCATCTAAACAGGCAGAATTTTCACAAAGTTCTCTTAGTTTTATAATACTGGGTAATGGTGCTATTGGAGGTGATGATTAAGAAAAAAGTCTTAGAGAAATTCAAGGTAATTATGGACTACAAAAATATTTCTGCAATTGAGTCTATCCTTGGTTAAGGGTGGAATAGACTCAACTGACATATATACGGTTGGACTTGATGATCTCAAAGGTCTTTTCCAACTTACTGATTCTGTGATACTTGTAAATGAATTCTGTAACTCTTATGAAATGGACAGATTCACATTAATGTAAAATGAGTATGGCAGATCAGATGAGCTTTTTGGTCAAGAATATCATGTTATATGATGATTATCAAATAATTTATCATCAGGTTGTACTACATAGTTAAAAGCAAATTAGAGGAAATTTGGAATAATGAAGAACAATTAAGGATTTGTATACAATAAAGCTGTGTTTTTTTCAAAGATTTTAGAATTAATTAAATAGCAAATAAACAATTATAAATAAATTATAAATAATAAATTACTTAAGTAAAAATAAATAAATAAATACAAAAATTACTCTTTGCATATATATAAAACTAAGCTAAGACCTTCTAACATATTGATTATACAGCTTTTAGAGTTTAACCTAGCTGACATTCTGGAGGTATATTTTTGTATGTTCTAGGATGACAAGACAATATAGAAAATTAACTGAAGGAGATGCACATAGGATTGCACATACACTGGGGAGTATGGAGCATGGGAATCTTATATGTTCCATTTTATTTGCAGCAACTAGTGAGTAGCCAATTAATTTTTCAACTGTGATTGAAATGGCTGATATTGTATTCAGTAGTGGTCCATCTATTCTGTATTTCAGTGTTCTAAGAAAATGACCTTTTCCTCTTCCTATAACGTGTTTCAGCTTTGTGAGTTAACTATACCCTATCTTTTTGTGCTGAAGCAATGAATAGCTATTATTTTTATTAATCTTACCTTGAAGTAAAGTAGGTAAAGTTCTTAAAAGTGTTCTTTGAATGGGAAGCTTTTCATGCCAGAAATATTTTACTTCTTTGACATAGTGCATCTGTTATGCAACATAGTATTAATATTCTTAATTCTGCCTGATTTTTTTGGAACAGTATAACTGCTGTTGCATTCTTTTACATCACTATAGAAAAATGCCATGTACGTTAATTAAATGCTATCCATTCCAAGACACAGAACAGAGATATATTTACTGACTGTGGAAGTTTGAGTCTCAGTTCTGGCTTTTCTTTGAACAGGAAAAACAAGCTAAGAAACAGTTCAAAAAAAATCACTTTCCAGCCCTTGCTCGCTATTAAGTATACAAAGTTACAGGTAGCAAAGAATATGCCTTCCTCAAACCGACTTTTAAATGCAAGGTTTAAATTCTAATTATAATTTTGTATTTGGTGCAATCCCAGCAGGTAGGAAGGATTTAGGCATCACTGGAATGTTGAAGATGAAGCTTTCCAGACATGCTGCTATCAGGTAGATTAATACTTGACCTGAAACCTTCACAGTGCTCATTTTACTTCCTGCAAACCCTGTAGTATCAGTGATTATACTGAGATAGCTTAACCTGAGATGTCAGTGGCTGATCTGTTGAAGTGAAAGCCTACCCAAAGGAAAAAAAGACCCCACACCTTCTGGTAAAGAGATTCAGAGAAGGAAATGAAATAATTTATCTTGAAAATTGATCTTGATAGCTACCTCAAAGTGAGCATGGAAGACTTAGACATTGTCAGAGATACAATGAACTCAGGGCTTCCATGGTGTTTACTGCTTCACAAGGGTCTTCTCAGGAAATACATCAGAAACACTAAAATTTGTTCAACCTTGATAGAAAATTCAGGCTCTGTTTAACTTAGAAAGGACAAAAAGTTCTGGTCTGTGGCCTACACGTGCTTTGTTTCTTCTTCTATGGAGTAGAAGAACTCTTCAATATCAAGAGGCTTGCTTTTTTTTTTTTTTTCTGTATCTTACACATTTACTATACTCTCAAGGGTTACTCTTGTTTCTTAAAGCCAAAATTCAACATCATGCATGGACATGCTTTATCTTTCATTTTGCATAAGAGAGTATCTATAATCTATAAGTGGTGGCACAGTAAGAACCTCATATTATGCTTGCACTTACTAAAGACACTTCTGTGCAACCTTCTTGATCCAAGAAAGTTGTACCTTCACATCTTACAAAGTGTTTTATATAATCACAATGGTTAAAAAAAGAACAAACAAACTAAATTAATGTAATAATAGCCTGTCATTTATTGGAGATGGTGGATGGCATTTTTTCTCCAGAAAGATATATTTGACACTGTATTTCAAAACTGAAAGCTAAACTCTCACAAAAATGTTATATTAAATTAAATTTCAGTTTGACATCAATGTGGCCATTCTGGATTTAAGTGTCTTTTCTTTTTGTCGCTTTTTACTTGGGAAATTCAATTAAAGAGAAGAGAAGGCAGCAATGCAGAATAGGATATGTTGATAAATGAAAACTAGCCCAAAGAATATTTTTGGTATTCTGCATTAAGTATTCCATTTTAAAGCTTTAGCGTTTTCTTCATAGAAAACTTACAGTCCATTAACTGGTCTTCCAGCCATATTCTTTACATATATATATAGAGAGAGATAATATATGAAATATATATATATATAAGTAACAACTAGGAACTACATCTACAAAAAGTAGCCAACTAAACCGCCCATTCCCTGGACTGTGGCCAGCTGGCACAGCCTGACCAGGTTCATACTGTTAAACTCCCTTTGCTTCTAGAACAGGGTAGCTTCATCCAAATTAGGAGTGTTCCTTATCATGCAATAATTACAAACTTCCTGGGAATAATTTGGAAGAGTTCCAGCTGACCAAAACTGTACAAGGAACCCTTCTAGCAATAGAGAAAATATAGAAGACCGAGTCCCAGTGTCTGTGGGGAAATGTAGCCACAAAGGAAAGATATTTGTGAGAACACCATTCACAGAATCACAGAATCACAAAGTTGGAAAAGACCTTTAAGATCATCAAGTCCAACCATTCCCATCCTAAGCTAAACCATATCCCTAAGTACCTCATCTACCCTTTTTTAAAACACATCCAGGGATGGTGACTCAACCACCTCCCTGGGCAGCCTGTTCCAGGCCCTGACAAGTCTTTCAGAGAAAATTTTTTCCTAGCATCTAATCTGACCCTGCCCTGGCACAGCTTTATGCCATTCCCCCTTGTCCTATCACCTGTCACCTGGCTGAACAGACCATCACCTACCTCTCTATAACCTCCCTTCAGATAGTTGTAGGTGGTGATAAGGTCTCCCCTCAGACTCCTCTTCCCCAGGCTGAACAGCCCCAGCTCCCTCAGCCATTCCTCATAGGATTTGCCCTCCAGCCCCTTCACCAGCCTGGTTGCCCTTCTCTGGACTCGCTCCAGGACCTCCATGTCCTTCTTGTGGTGAGGAGCCCAGAACTGGACACAGTACTCGAGGTGTGGCCTCACCAATGCCGAGTACAGGGGCACAATCACCTCCCTAGACCTACTGGCCACACTAACTAATGCTTTTCAAACCAAACAGAGATTTTATTTAGAGATTTTCAGACTTTTAAAGGGGACGAGAAAGGGATGAGCTGTGGCTCTCTGAGTAATCTCAACAAGTGAGGAAGAAAATAATGTCTGTTACTGTATGAAGATTTTTTAAATTGTAGCTGATAAGTCAGGACATATTACAGCTACCCCTAAGAATTGTTGCATGACATTCCAAGTAGCAGAGCAGATACAAAGATTTATTGGAGGGCTAGATCTTAAATATTTTCTTGTTAGGATGATATTATCCTTTTCAATGGGGCATCAAATTCATATCCTCCAATTAGGATACAATTATGAGGTAAGCAAAAGGACAGGAGTTATTTGGGGTGGCATGGGGAGAAGAAAAATAAAGAAAGGAATGGAATTTCCTATATGCAAAGCAGTGATCCCTCATTGCTTTTGATGAAAGTCCAAGAGAGTAGAATCAGCTGCCTACAATTAAAACAGGTTAGCTACAGGGGGGAAGTCAACAGCTATCAACCACTAGAACACAACTAGCTCTTAAAAACCATCAGATGAGGAAAAACGTGTCTAGTTAGCTTGAACTGAAAGAGGTGATGGGGAACTCAGAAGCTTGCAGGATCTCCTCCTAGACCAGCATGGTTTGCTGTTTGTCCTCAGGTTCAAGCAACATGGTAGCAGCCATTACAGACGGGCAGTCTCTCCCTCTTCTCTATTGACCACTTCATCCCCTTTCTACATCTGTGCCCACCTCCACTTCTGCTTAAAATTAATACCATCACTTTTGTTAAAACTCAGTGAAAGGATTCAGGGCCCTGCATTTTCCTGCATTGACTGACAGAGAATTAAATATTCACTGGGGGGGAATAGTCTTGTTCTGACACCTGCAACAAATGAGGTCTGACTCTCTAGTGTGTGTCTCAAAGAGGAGGAATATGTAATAACAGCATCCAAAAAGTGGTAAACTTTATTATTTCAGATGCAGAAAATGCTGTTTAAGTCTGAAGAATAATCCCTGGGCAACCTTGTCTAGATCATGCCTGGAGGATGGTGGTCCTGCCTGTGTCAGGGGGGCTGGAACTCTATGATCCTTGGGGTCCCTTCCAACCCAGACCATTCTATGATTCTATGATCATAGTAAATATTCCTGATTTGTCAAGGGGACAAACATGGAACTTCACTATCAGGCTTTCTCTTTATTATCCATGATTTCATTTAAATTGTTTTCTAAAGTTTGTAATTTTAGGGGCCTAAATATAAATCAAGCATGCACTTAGAAAAGGCATTCTTGAAATTCTCTCTCTCATAGCTGTATTAAAAATACTTGTGTTTAATCTATCTCCTGGAATTAGTACTCTTTCCTTTGAGTTTCTTTATGTCACACTTCTTCCTTACCCCACTGAATTGCTAATGAAGAGGAAAAGATAAATATCCTTATATAATTGATCTATAAAAATCTATTGGGGTAAGAACTCTGCTACAAAATGTTCATGGAAAGAATTACAGTTGTAGTGTGTTTTTGTTATTTTTTTTAATGAAAAGAATAAATCCGCATGCACAGGCAACTATACACAGATCTTCTGACAACATCCAGAATAAATTTTTTTTGTGTCATCAAATATTTTTCATTTTTGCCTCAGTGGAAGCAAAACAACTTTATTGGCTGTAACACATAGGGTAGGTATGGTGGTTTAACTTCAGCTGATAACTAAGCACCACATAGCTGCTTGTTCATCCTCCCTCCCCTGCTCAAGGAGATGGGGAGGGTGGAAAAAAATCTTGTGGGTTGAGAGAAAGATATTTTGATATTATAAAAAGGTGACAATATAATATGACATGATGATATCATATCATATGATGTGATATAAATTATGCACAAATGCAATTGAAAACAAAACAAGCAAAACACCCCCCGCCCCTCCGTGTCCAGTCTGTTTGTCAGCAGCGAACCCACCTCCTGGCTATCTTCCCCGGTTATATACAGAGCATGATGTTATATAGAATCATAGAATAATTTAGGTTGTAAAAGACCTTTAAGATAATCAAATCCAACTGTTAAGCTAACAATTCCATGTTCACCACTAAACCATGTCCCTGAGCACCACAACTACACATCTTTCAATTGCATCCAAGGATGGTGTGTCAGTCACTTCCCCAGGCATCCTGTTCCAGTGCTTGACAACCCTTTCGGTAAAGAAATTTTTCCTAACATCCAATCTAAACTTAACCTGGTGTCACTTGAAGCCATTTCCTCTTTTCCTATCTCGTACTATCCTTGTTACTTGGGAGAAGAGACTGACATACACCTTGTCACAACCTCCTTTCAGGTAGTTAGTTGTAGAGAGTGATAAGGCATCCCCTAAGCCTCCTTTTCTCCAGGCTGAACAACCCCAGTTCCCTCATCTGCTTCTCCTAAGACTTGTGCTCTGGACCCTTCACCAGCTTTGGACATGCTCCGGCACCCCAATGTCTTTCTTTCAGTGAGGGGCCCAAAACTGAACACAGTCCTCAAGGTGGCCCTCACCAGTGCCAAAGACTGAGCCCTGGGGAACACCACCTGTGACCATCTGGCAGCTGATTTAACTCCATTCACCACAACTCTTTGGGTCTCCTCCCAGCCCTTGTAGTTGGGTGTCACACAGGCTAATCTTCAGTCAGTTGGGTGTCCACTCATTAGCCAGGACTGCTGATAAATGATGGAAAGTAGCTTGATGACCACTTTTGCCAGCTGCCCCAACACGCTTGGGTGGATCCCATCTGGCCCCATAGACCTGTGTGTGTAAATGGTGTAGCAGGTCACTAACCATTTCCCTTTGGGGTTTCACTCTGCTCCTTGTCCCTGCCTTACAGCTCAGGGGGCTGGGTACCCAGAGAACAAATGGTCTTCCTGCTGAAGACTGAGACAAAGGCAGCATTAATTGCCTCAGCCTTTTCCTCATCCTTTGTCAATGTTTCTCCCTACATCCATAAAGGATCCATACCTAAATTTTGACTATTGAGATTTGAAAATAGAGGATCTGTAAGTCTCTTTTTATCAGCTCCTCCTAGAAAGCCAGGACTAAATGTGCAGATTGCCCATGTGCATAAGTAGTAGTAAAGAAAGAAAATAACCACATGCAAAGAATGACAAATCTCACAAGTGGTAAAACTGTAATCTGTATTCCATTTTATGCATGATTCAGCTAAGTGACTTAGTGTGACAAGTACCACAGGTTAGAGCCATCTGCCTGCACCAGCCTGTCTAATAAATGATTAGATGCTGAGAGCTGAAGACCAAAATAAAACAATTTGTAATCATCATGGGACTAATTCTGTTTCTGAGAAGATCCTTAATTTACCACACACATACTTTTGACTGGCCCTCCTTTTATGCAATATAAAACTACAAGTTTTTTCTTCTTTTTCTCCCTCTCATTTTACACACACAAACATGCATAGAGTGTGAGCCAAGGCACGTGAAAGTTGCCTGGGAAATTGCAAAGTATTTTTCAGATTGTTACTTTATTCACAGATCAAAGTGATTTTGCTTATGGATCCCTTTCACATTGACTTTTTCATTTTCTTTTATTAATCAAATAATGGCTCATGCCAATGGGGCAATCTTTGAGTGTGAAATTGCTGAAGTGAAACAGTGCAATGAAGGAAAATAATAACTAAGGAGGAAACAGAGTTTGTAATTATGAACTACTGCACAGTTTTGAAAACTGAAGGGAACTCACATTGGAAAATTATTGTACTTATAAACTGAGGAAAGGATTTTTAAATAAAACTGTAAAGGAATAAAAATTTGTAAAAAGATACTTGTGCGATCCCTATGAATAATTTTGACTATTACAAGAATGACCCTAAAGAGAAACCCCAGTGAAAATTTGTGATACTCGAGAGATGAATTACTGGAAAGAAGTCCTTCCATGCAAAATGGACATTTTAGTTCCATTTATGTCATTGGAAGCCTCTGTCCTAGCAGCAGTATATCAAGCTTCTGGCAAGTTGTCCCAATGTGGAGAAGTAGAGGACCTCTAATCACTGACTTAAATCCTCCCCTCCTTCAGACTGCAGTTTTATGAACTGTGCTCCTGCTACATGTGAGGAGCTGTTAGTAACCAGCGTTCAGTGTCCAGTGGCACCAAGTTGCAATCAAGGCTCATCCCACTGCTGCACTACTGCTCCCTGGCACCTAAAGGGATCTTCTTGACCATGATAAAAGGTCTGACCCACTAGAACAGTATTGCCTGGGCATTCATCCAGGTAAAGATATTAAAATAACTATCTATATACGTTCAGCTGCTGAACTCAGGTGAGCTTACAGTGTTTTGCATTCTTTTGTTCTCTGTGAGTTTTGAGATTCAAGGGAAAGTGTGGTCTCTCTGTCCAAGTACGAGATTGGCTTTTGATTCTTCTGCTTGCCCTTTATGTCAGCCTAGGAAAATTTTATACCTTTCTGCTTCATCCCCCAAAAGAAAGGGTAAGAATTTTTGAATTCTTCACATATATGCTATTCATCCATACTGTTTAAGCTTACTTGGATTTATGCTTGTTGAGTTTGCCAACATTCTGCAGAGACATAAAATTTAAGTAAAGTAAAAAATATTGGAGAGAATTTAACATCTTTATTTGCAGAATGGTAGCGCAGATTAAATTAATGCAGTCAAAGAGAAATGGAAATATCACTCTTTTGCTTTGCATATGCTTCAAGCACTTAGGAATGACTATACTGGGACATGGGAAATACCACTGCCCAGTAAGCTATGTACCTAGTTACGCAGTATGTCCCCTAAAGAGCTAGTGCTAAAAAACTTCAGGGTATCAAAGAAACTAAGTAGTTCACTGTAAAATAATCTGTCTCCTTATATGAGTCCCATAGTTCTTAATGGATTTAAATGGGGAAGCAAAAGATTTCAAATCATACCTGCACAGTGCTTTCTTCTCATTTATGTTTTTGTCTAGGTTACATCAAATAAATTGAGATGTTATTACCATGATATTTAGCACCATTTGATATCCACATAAAGTTATTTTCAGCCCTGTCTCTAATAAGTGAAAGTCTGTGTTACATATCTTACTCTAGAATTAGTCTTTGCTGGATAAAGGATTTTAGAGATGGAAACTACAATATACTCAAGCTCCTAAATGTAGCTAGGAGACAAAAAATGTGCAGAGGAGTATCATGAGAGACACTAGTTTTAGATGCACAGTGAACTCTGGTTACAAGGCTGTTTGGCACCTTTTGTGAATAACAGATTTATAAAAAACTACATTAAAGGCATCAGGCATGTAAAATATATTCAAGGCATTAAAACAAAATTCCCAATAGCGTCAGCAATTGGACTTCAAATTCTGCAATGTAATTTTGCTAATTATTCACTTAAAAACATGGCTGGAACATATCCATTTTAAGATTCATATTTCAAAAGAAAAAGTAATTAAAGTTTAAAATAAAGTATAATAAATGTAGCATAACATAGGCAAGAGAAGATGAAAAGCATGGATTTAAAAGACATACATTGGCCAAAAATTATGTCAGAAATCTCCATAATAGTTTATTTTTTCAGATAAAATTATTTTCAGACTGTGTTTATTGATTTCCACAGACAAAAGGTGTCAAAAATTTTAGATGGAAAGATACCAGATTGGTGTCTGGGGTGAGGGAAGAATCAGAGTCTTCTGAATTGCTGCCCAAAAAAATTGCTAAAAGATGTCAAATTGGTCCCAAAACTAAAAACACAGCCTTTCAGCTGCTGCTCCACAAGTTTTACACGTGCCATATTGGCCAGGAAACAAAACACAGTTTCTCAGCTGTTGTTCCAATTCTTCATACTGAGCACATGCAAATGAAGTGTAAATAATATTTTTATTTTTCAGAATCAGCAGAGCTGAATAAGTGCAATTGAGGAAAAAACACTTGGGACCAAAATTGTAAAGACCTGGAAGAAAGTGAGCATGTTGGGAAGAGAAGCCCTGTGGAAGCATACGTTCCATTGCAGACCGGGTATCTCAAAGATTATTTGAGTAGTGGACATTTCTGTTGTACTTAGGAACAAACACAGCTGATAGAACTAGAGGGATCAGAAAGATTCAGAAGAGGAGTGAAGACACTCCGTGCTCCAGATCGAAATGAACTGTGCAACTCTGATAACGGAGAGATGAGGAGGATATGCTCTGGTTCCTGCCATGATCACTCCCAGCCCCATATCCTGGGCTTGGTATTTTCAGAAGAGATGTAAATTTAGAAGAAAACATAACTTAGACACTGGACTTTAAAGAATGAACTTTCACAGAGGTTCAATTAGGAACCTCAGCCCCTGTTTTCATGAACACTTATGTGGCTCTAATGGAGTGTACTTTCCAAAAGTGCAGGGCTGTCATTAACTTCTGTCACAGATGTTCCCCTGCCTTATTCCCAGTTGTGGGAATCAAAACTCTATTTTTGTTTTTTGTATTGGTCAAGAGACTTTTTGAACTATCCTGTAGTCAGTTCAATTTCATAGTCAAATAGAAAATTATCCAACTTTATTTTGGTATCTCATTTATTTTTGAGGTATTTTTGTAGGTTGGTGAGTTAGCTCAGAGAACATGAGCTGTTAGATCAGATCACTGCAACTCCTGAAACCACAGCCCCAATACTGGGCAGTGACACTGACAAAACAGGGTTCAGTTTAAATAAGTCCTTAACATTTCCAGGTACAGCAAATACTGACAGTAGGTCCATGGCTTGGAGTCCATTGGCTCCACTGGTGTGGACTCCATTTTGTGTACTGATCAACTAAAGGATAAGCTATGACAATTTATCTTTCTAGGGATTACAGACAGCTTTGAGCTATTACCTTCTGCTTAGTTTACTTAAAGACTGATCTCCAAAAGCATTGAATATGAAGTTGTGGAGCAAATAGTTGGAATGTGAATTTAAAGTCTAATCTGTACTAAATATCTCTAAGAACCCTACAGTTTATAGAAAAATATCATTGCAAATAGGTTATTGTATGTATGTTAACCCACCAGTTATTCAAGGTCATTAGCATACAAAATGTGTTCTTGCAGGATATTGACAACCATTCAATAACAATAAATCTGGTTTTAATACCATGGTCCAAGTGAAATTAATTGAAATTATCAAAAGGTTTAACAAGTTTTGCTAGAGAATAAGAAAACCTATCATGCATTTACATTATTGATATGAAAAGTATAATTTGTTATCATTTTCCAAATGTGCAAATGATATTACCTGTCCTGATAAAACCCTGCTTAAATATACTGTCCTTCCAGAAACCTTGCCTAAATATTCTTCCTCATTCTGAGGCAATCCTCAATAATGTTATGAAGAACAGAACTATGCTCTGTGCATCAACAAATAATTACATTTAGAAGCAGTAATTTAGGAAGGCACATTAGAAATTACATGTTGTATTACCTTAGTGTCTCTTTAGCTTAATGGATAGTAAGATGTGAGCTTCACTATACATTTTAGTTGGGACATCACTTGTTTTAAGGAAAAGATAACGTGAACTAGCAGGCTTGGAAATGCCTTTGCTGGGCAGTGGAAGGCTAGAATGAAAGACAACTCATCAGGTGTGTTGTATTATATGTTAATAAAAGGTATTAAATGTATTACTCTGCTGTGTTCCAGACTCAATGTGTTCTTCCAAACCTCCATTTTAAACACAGCATAAAGTAAAGGAATATGAGCTAAGGCCCCAGGGAATAGTAAGCTGTAGAGAAGAGATTAATTGGTGTCAAGTAGGGACTAGTAAAGGATCAGCTGATGCTAGAAGAATTAGGCTGCAGGAAACATTTTATAGTTGTCTTTCCCACTGAAAGCATGGTATTGTTGTTCAACAGTCTAGTGCCTTTCCTTCTGTCAGCCTCTGTGAAGCTTTTAGCTGGGGAAGAAAGTGGATAATTAGCATTCCATTTGGACGCCTGCAGACCAACAGTCTAGAATATTAAATAGCTTCGCAAAACCAGGATTGTTTGAAGTGGTTCACATTTCTTTATCTAAGGTGTCTGAAATGCAGGTTTATATATTTCTTTTTTTTTTAAAAAAAAAAGTTTGCTCATAACCCTACATCTGCTTTTGAGGTTTGAAACTAATCCCCTTGATATTTGACAACAAATTCCTAAACTGGAGGTGTGGAGGGAGGAGACAATAAAAGTGCTTCTGCACATGTTAGAACAAGTATCCCATGTCACTTGGGATCTCTGAGCACTGTGCTGAAGGTATGGAAATATAGGATATTAGTAATTGTAGTGATTTAACCCCAGTACTCAGCTCAGCCCCATGCAGCCACTTGCTCACTTACCCCAGTGGGACGGGGGGAGAATGGGAAGGGTAAAAGTGAGAAAACTTGTGGGTTGAGATAAAGGCAGTTTAATAGGTAAAGCAAAAGTTGTGTGTGCAAGGAAAGCAAACCAAGTAATTCATTCACCACTTCCCATGCACAGGCAGGTGTTCAGCTATCTCCAGAAAAGCAGAGCTACATCACATGTACCAGTTTCTTGGGAATACAATTGCCATTACTCTGAATGTGTCCCCCCATTCTTCTTCCCCTACCCTTTTATATGCTGAGCATAGTGTCATATGGTGTGGTAAATCCCTTTGGTCAGTTGCGGTCAGCTGCCCTGGCTGTGTGTCCTCCCACAATTTGTTGTGCACCTCAGCCTACTTGCTGGTGGAGTGGTATGAGAAGCAGAAAAGCCTTTGGCTCTGTGTAAGCACTGCTCAGCAGTAACAAAAACATCCCTGTGCTATTGACACTGTTCAGGTCACAATTCCAAAACATAGCACCATACTAGCTAGTATGTAGAAGTTTAACTCTATCTGAGCCAAAACCAGAACAGTAATGTCAATAATCAAAATTTTGTTGAGAATAGCTTGTCTGATTCTATGGTTTATGGGTGGGTGTAATGCCCCCTTTAGACAATTCAACATTCTATTTAAAGATTATTTTTCCCCTATTTTTCTTGCCTCATTGTGAGGGCATGGAAGACATAGGCACTTGATTACTTATTCTGGCATTTTTCTGTTATCTTCTACATCAAAAACATTATTTCTGCAGTGAATTCTACTGGCTATACAAAAAAACACTACTATTCTTGAAAGCATTGCTCTCTGACTGCAGAAAGGTCAGAAAATTAATCACAAGGACAAATTAAGCAAACAGCTGCCTAAAGTGCCCAGTTCAAG
This sequence comes from Porphyrio hochstetteri, assembly GCA_020800305.1. Taxonomy (NCBI): domain Eukaryota; kingdom Metazoa; phylum Chordata; class Aves; order Gruiformes; family Rallidae; genus Porphyrio; species Porphyrio hochstetteri. The sequence goes on from CM036907.1 coordinate 112,935,269, forward strand.
GTGCTTGTCGGAAAAACATTGTGGAAACTGTTAACAGAGCCTTCTTTGTACCTGATCTGCAGAACTGCATCACATGTGGTGAATAATATTTTTTTTTTAAAAACATGTGGAAACTAGAATGAATATTTGCTTTGCTTTTCTTCCTGAGGTGCATGCATGCATGGCAAGCATGATGGTGATCTGGCTGGCTGCTTGGGAGGCAGGTGGGAAACATGCAGCTCTTTCTGTGACTCTCCTGTCTGCCTACCTGGCTATGGAGGGACCAGCAGCAGCAGGACCAGGTGAGTGGCTAAGTCCTCCACAGCAGGGTGGCCTAGCAGATACAAATGAGTGTCATGTGCAGAAGAGGATGGATCATGCCTTTCATGATATTTCAGAGTTTCACAGAATTGTAGGGGTTGGAAGGGACCTCCAGAGATCATTGAGTCCAACCCCCCTGCCAAAGCAGGCTCCCTAGAACAGGTCACACAGGTCAGCATCCAGATGGGTCTCAAACACCTCCAGAGAAGGAGACTCCACAACCCCTCTGGGCAGCCTGTCCCAGGTACAGTCCCGTTACAGAAATTGCATTGATCTGCAAAGTATACCAAACCACGCAAAAAGGTGTTTCTCATTTCTCCATCTGTGTAACCTTTAAAGGTTGGGATTTCCATTCCTGGTCATGACTTTACCTCCAAATCCTAACATCCTTCCATTTGTCAGGGTCCTGAGGGCACCACCAGCCTCCTCAGGGCTTCCTCCAACCCACGTCAGCCCCAGTGAGGCAGCAGTAGGGCTGTTCTCCAGCACTCCACAGCCCAGACATGGGCCCTGCTCAGCTGGACCCACTCACAGGCCCATGTCCCAGCCCTTCCCCATCCCCAGGGAGATGGCCAGTGGCTGGGGCTGGGCAAGGTGATGAAACATAATGAAACATACCATTCTGGGAGCCATGTCCAGGCACAGGAAGGACAAGAAACTGGGAACCACCAACAGATATTTGCAAATCATGTCTGACCAGTCTAATTGGTTTCTCTAAAGAGACAGATGGCTTTGCAGATGAGGGGAGAGCAACAAGTATTTTCAATACTTGGGTAGGATACAGTCAGGGTATCTGGACTTGTGAGTGCATATAAAATTTGAGACAGCCAGTCTCAAAGCATTTTGATCAATGCTATGAAGTCCAAGTAGCAGCCAGTTTCCTCAGGGGACAAAACCGAGACCAGTATTTTTAACATTTTCATTAGTGACCTGATTTCTAGGGTGGAGTGCACCTTCAGCAAGATCAGTGATATGGAAGGAGCAGTCAATATTCTGGAAAGTAGAGTTGCAATTCAGAGGGACCCTATAAACTGTAGAAATGGATTGACATCAGTCTCGTGAAGTTCAGCCAAGGTAAGTACGAAGTCCTGCATCTGGGATAGAGAAACCCCATGCAACAGCACAGACTGGGAACTGGCTGACTAGAAAATAAGGACCTGAGTGAGCACTTTATTCAGTCCTTGTGAAAGGGTGTTTGGAGTACTGAGATAAATGTTTGACACTAGGGTAGTTGAAAACTTCAGAAGTCTCCGGTGTAGATGTTTATGTCTAATCCAGTCAACCTGTGTCCTCTGTATAGAAAAAAAAAAAGGGAAAAAAAACCCCACAAAAAACCACAAACAAACCTTATATTTAAAATGTGATTCAGCTGACCTGTTAGGGACATCTAATTGAAGAGGAGTTAAACTGCTATAGGAAGTGATTAGTTTTCCCTACTGATAATGAAAGAATCTAAACAACTGCAGACATCTAGGACACAGAAGTTGGCATTTTATCAAATACTTCATTTAAAAGAAAACTAAAAACAACTTCCCTCCACACATAATACTGTCATGGCTGTGGTTTGAGTAGTCTGATCTATAGCTCTGCATTACTTGTGAAATGGCTGGTATCTTCCTTGTCTTCCCCATCAGGAACCACAGTCCTCCACAGGCTTTCCTAATCCAATTCTGCTCTCAGACTCACTGACACTACCAGCTTTGGACTTTAACAGTCTCTGGACTTTAGAATTTATCACAGATATCCTGCACCTGCTTTTTAAGGCAAACAGTGAAATCCATCTACTTCCTCCAGCACTTAGAGAGCAACAGAGACTAGAGCAAGAGGGAAAGGGTGTGTGTGGGGTTATTGTTTAGCTTCTATCTGGAAATCTTTAGCGTTTTTAGGTGAGCTGAACGGAACTGTATATTACAATAAATGGTTACAAAAATACTGTCACATGTGCCTACAGCTATGGACATGCCTCTTCCAGTTTTCTTTTGTATATAAATGAAAATAAATAAAGATTAATAAGTTAGAAGGAGGGAAATAAGAAGCTAGAGGGCCTGTCTCATTCCAGGTTTGCAAACAGACTTTATGCTGTCTAGACAAGTAGAAAATGTATATTCACCTTTCCTTTTTCCTGCTCTAACATCCATGTTTGGAGAGGGACATCCTGAATTCTTTTCTTTCCCCCCCCCCCCAAGTGAAATATGAAAAAAAATACACAGATCTTTTTTGAAAGAGGCTAGAAACAGGCTTTTTATCATTCAGAGCTCCCAAAAGGACCATTTGAACATGCTCTTCGTGTCCAAAGAGGAAATAGCCATGTCTGTGACTCTAATGGACTCTGATTTCTAATAATTTTCCAGCGGTAAACTATGATTCAGTTTCCATTTATAAAGTGAAATGAATGCTTAAATAATCAACAGTAAAGAGCCAGAAGTAGGAAATGAGCCATCCTTCAAAACAATTCTGCTCTGTTTAGTTTGGACTTCGTTCCATTGTTAAAGGATTTCCGTATGTGCAAGGTGTTAGAGATTGGCAAGCTGAAGCCATTCTAGACACAATTGTTTCATTTAATACTGTGTGTGAATATAGGATAAGTATTGATATAACTTTAAAAGGCATCTGCTACAGATACTAGCTCTTCTAGTGCTTTAGAGAACTAATTTCATTGGCAGTGGAAGGCCAGTACTAATCAACATAAATAGATATCTCTTAAATCTCTCTAGTTTACATTAAATGTGAAAGCAGACTGGTTTATTCCAGGGCAAATTTGAAATTCATTGCTTACTGGATGATATAATCTCAGAAAATACTTTATCTACTGATTTGTCAACTGCAAGGGTAGATGAAACTGAACAAGGTGATATGAATGTTGGAAGCTGTGTTCCTTTGGCATTAAAGTTCGATACTTAGCCAGAGTAAAGAGGGGGGAAAGAAGGGCAAAAAGCACAACTTAGCCACATTGTCTAAAAACTGGTTGATCACATTCCCAGAAGAATAATTTTGCTTCATCTTCTCTGAAATCTCTATGTACAAAAAAAAAATGTTGGCCTAATGGAACGTCTGATAGAAAATTTGTCAGTGTATGTGGTGATAGCACTGAGTTTGCTTCCTTGTCCCCCCACTCTCCCACTCAGTCCTATTTATACATCAACACAAATTAGTGGTGCATGCAGAGCAAAATCTTAGATCTGGAAACCTCTAAATTTAGAATCTGATCAGGGACACAAATTCGAATTTATCAGCTCGTTCATATCTTTTTTAAATTCAATGCAAGAACTTCCACCTAACCTCCCACATCTGAAGTCCCCCAAATGTGAAGTGTTGACAAATTGATAAGCAAGGTCTGATAAAAAATGAATTTGTCCTAAAAATCACTCAAGACTGGTTTTGTTTGGGTGGGTCTGGTGTGTGTGTGTGTGTGATTTCACAATTTTTGATTTGTCTTGCTTTGTTTTTTAATGCATGTTTTATTTTTTCCTTTCTAGTTTCTGAGTAATTTGCATTGGTTTTAGGTTTTTTTCCCACAATTTCAGGCTCTCACTCTGTTAGGTGTCTAAGACATCTCTTTAAATGAAAGTTTTAATTCTTCTACTTTGTCTTGATTTTAGCAGCTGGGCTTTTAAGGAAAATAACAAATATTCTGACAGTTTGGCAAGTCTAAATTAGAAATGGAATTTTGACATTCAGCCTCATTTTTCTGTGAGTATTTGTTCCACAAACTTATTTGCAAAGCCAATATTATTTTATATCATAGTCTGAAACCTGGATGAAAGACAAACTGGGTGTTTTGTAAGGCAGACCACAGATAAAAGATAGATAGGAAGTGAAACTCCTTTCCAATCACACTGAAAATGAACTTCCAGCACACCCCATCTTTTTAAATATGTCCCATGTGTCAGCTTAATGACTGTTAGCCAATTATGATACAGTGATGAACATTAGCAGAATGTGTCCTTTACAGATGTGAATAAACTATGCTTTGTCAAACAAATTTCTGTGCAGGTGGACTGAAGGTTTCAAAATAATTTCTGAACTTCTTTCCAATCTAGTTGGCTATGGATTCAGTGATAAAGATTCATATAGTAAACAGTGATGTTCAGAGTGTTCATTAAGTTCTATTGTCTGTTTCTCCTCTAGACACTTATTTACCTTCATTTACAATGAGCAATTTTCCATCAAGATGAGCTCTCTTAATTTGATTGGCTGTGTCAGGGTACTTTTCTGTGATTTTTCATTTTTGGCAAAAGTTTTTCCAGCTTGTTCTTTAACTGTCATTTGCTTTCTCCTGTATTTTAAATCTATCATGCTTCATGACAGACAGACTTGTAATTTGGACTCTAATCATTTCTGATTCTCATGTTTTGACAGACACAGACTTGTCTTTCTGCACCTCCTTCCACATTTCCCTCCTTTATTCTGCATTTGCTTATGGCACAGAGTACTCTCTACTTAACTCTTTCCTTTTCAACTTCTACTTTTATTCCATACATATACTATAAGTAGATGTGCTTTTAATTATGAACATGTCAGAATTATTCTGTAGAGCTAAAAATTATGGTGTTTGAAACTATGTACAGGCATATTTATTTTGTGCTCTAAGGTTTCAACTCAATTTGGAAGGACGTTAAGTAGAGAGGATTTAGTTATCTAAAGCCCTTCATTCTTTCTGAATTTTTACCTTGATTAATTTTATATAAAATTACATTTTTGAGAAAGTCTTTGCTGCTTTTCTAAATCTTGTTAGGACCACATCATTACCTTGAGACCTGAGGGCTTCAAGTTAGAATCCAGTTGTTTAGTTCTACCTAAAAAGAACAAGACGAAACTAGCTGCACTGGAGTTACAAGGCTTTCTGCTCTTGGGAAAGTGATGTTCCTTTCCAGGGGAGAAACCACTGTTGTCTCTACTTCCAGGGGAAAGCCCATGCTATAACATCAACTGTGCTTCTTTGAAGGGGGTGAAAAGATGGTTTTTATTGGATTCAAAGACATTTTGTTCTCTGTCAGTGTTCAAAATCATGATAATATTTTTACTACATCATAGCTGTGACTTTGCAGAAATCACCCCATTGGCAACTTGTGCTTGGAATGGTGCCTATCACATCTAGCCTGGGCAGAGGTGAAGATTTCCTGAGCATCCTGCCTTCATTCTTCCTATCAGGACAGTCCACAAATAATTAATTTGTGGGTTTAGTATTTTCTGCACCTTTTTATGTCTCAATACATATTTAAATATGCACATATATGAACACAAGCACAAAGACATGCAACGATCTCTAATTTTTCCTATCTAATTAATCCAATAGCTTTCTACAATAAGATAACTGGTTTGGAGAAGGAGAGGGGAGCATCAGGTGTTACTAATCTTAATTTCAGTAAGATTTCTGACACTGTCCTCCAGAGGAGGGGGGTTGGACCCGATGATCTCTCGAGGTCCCTTCTGACCCCTATGATTCTATGATTCTATGTAGATACTCATGAACAAGCTGATGAAGCTGGATTGCATAGGAGGACAGTGAAGCAGAGTGAATGATGGGCCTGGCTCAAGGCTGTGATTGGTGGCACATCCACCCGGGGGACAGTTACCACTGGTGTGCCCTGGGAGCTGATACTGGGGCCAATACTGTTTAACATCTAAATTAATGACTGGATGATGGAACAGAGTGCACCATGAGCATGTTTGCACATATCTAGAACTGGGAGGAGTGCTTGATATACCCAGATGCATATGCTGCCATTCAGGCGGCATTGACAGGCTTGAGAAACATGCTGACAGGAATTTAATGTAAAGTGCTGTACTGGGAGAGGAATAACTCCATACACCAGAATAGTCTGGGGGCTGTTTAGTACCTTGACGTCCAAATGGACAAGAAGATGAGTGTGAGACAACAACGTGCTCTTGCAGAACCCTGGACTGCATGAGAAGAGCAGAGCAAGGCAGGTAAACTTTCCCTTCTGTTCTCCAGACACATCTGGAGTGATGGGTGCAGTTCTGGGCTCCCCAGGACAAGACAGACAGACTTATTGGAGCAAGCTCAGTGCAGGCCAACAAAGATAGGGCATTTTTCATATGAAGAGAAGCTGAGGGAGCTGGGACTGTTCAGCCCGAAGAAGACTCAGGGGGATCTTATCAAAGTCCATAAATAGCTGATGGAAAGGTGTAAAAAAGATGAAGCTAGACTTAGAGGCACTGAAATACACTAAATTCTATTTAAATGCACAAACCTCCTTCTTTTTCCTATGAGGGTAGTCAGACACTGGAAAAGATTTCTCAGAGAGGTAGTGTACAGAGTCCTGGATGATCTGCTGTAGGTGACCCTGCTCTGAGCATGGGGATTGTACTAGACAATATCCAGACGTCCCTTCTAACCTCACCTATGCTGTGATTCTGTTTCACTTTACCGCATTTTCTTCAGGACTGTTTCTACGAGCAGAGTTAGGCAATCTCTGCAAGGCCTCTTTACCTGTGCAGAGTTTAGTAATGCACAAAACGTTCTTGCAGCATCAGGGCTTGGCATTGGACTTAAATAAACCTTTCTCTGTTTTTTTATCTATGCAACTAAAGTGGTGTGAAAACCTTCTCCTGCCCTCACAAACTTGAAAGAAAGTATTCTGGAGACACACTGTCTAAGCTGTAGAGGCTGACTGAAATTGTTCCCTTTTGTCCCAAGCTGATCGTCATTTTTTTGCACTATAATTTTCCAGGTTGAGTTTATAAATCAGCATTGCAGAGTACACTGTGTGCAAGGAAGACAAGGTTGAGCAGAGACAATATTAGAGTGAAAAAGGAACAAAATTATTGAGCTGATGCCCTTTTTGCAGAAAAAGCATGAACAGTAAGAAATAATTTCATTATCTCTTCATGAGTCACATTAACTCAACACTGTAGACAAGTACAGTACATCAGAACTACAATGGCCTGTTAGGCATGTAAGTTCCAGGGAAAAGAGATGACAGCAGAAATTGCAGCAGGGAATGTGTCATTTGCCAAAACATTTTAAAGCAAAAGAAGGAAAAAGACTGAGATATCTCTGCCCTCGAGGGAGTCACTTACCCTTAATCATAAGGGTCTGTAGGTAATATTGTCCATTTCAAGGTTATATTCCTACATTGTTCACTGTTAGAAGCAATATGAATATTAGTGAGTGTACAGGTGACAAGAAAAGCTGTTTTTTCATTTAATTCCAATAATATTTTTTTTGTGGCTGAATAAACCAAATATGGCATATCTGTCTCTGATAAGAATGCATATGTGTAAAACCAGTGCTATCATCTCTAGACACTTAGCAGATAAAATCTAAAGCAATAGAAGTATATTTAGCAGATTCCCAATAATATGTCTGAATTGAGAGAAATGGGGATAATGCCCAACACCATGTCTGGAAGGACACACTGTCTGCTTCCCAGCTCTATTCAATCCAAAGCAATTCTGTTGAAGGAGAGACATGGGATGTCTTTGCCTGAGCCACCAAACCCCAGAAGGTACAATGAGATATACCTGTAGCCCAGCCTAGATATCACTAGAGAGTCTCTAGTATTTTTTGTTGTGGAGCAATATTTTCCTTGAGAAAGAAAGCTTTTGTTTTTCATTTTAGTAATTTCCTTTGCTTTATCGGCTGTTAGAGATGTAGGGGTAGGTGGGCTTTGGGAGCATGACTCAGTAGTACTGTGTTTCCCTGCTTATAACCTGCAGGTTATCTGTAGAAAGATCTGCAAATTATCAGCAGGGCAGGACGTTTACATGAGAGATTATTTTGAGGGGAAGTGTGCTTGTTCCAAATTCCTTCTAATTCTGTAGCTAACTTGCTTTTCACAAGAACTTCAGATCTGGATGGAGGCTATGGACAGTGAATTTCCTTCTGGTAGCAACCCATGGATCTGCAGACTCAGAAAAGATAATCCTCACTGTGCTGCCTCCAGACATCATAACCTTCAGAAAGCTTGGGTGGGGTAAAGAGCATTGGCTGCAGGAGGGAAGATTTTGGAGAAACCTCCTTACAGCAAATGTGACAGTGTACAAATGCTTCAGCTGAAGAAGGAGCAGATATGTATGTTTTTCGCTTTTGTGGAAGATTTCTTTAATAAGAAAGGAATTAATTTTTGCTTTCATCCAGCTCACAGTACATTAAAAACTTCACATCTTTAGTTTTGTTCTTCATTGTTTTGTGATTCTCTCAGTTCAAAATAAATGCAATTTTAGATAAAGACTTTCTGTTCTCTTTCTGCCTGTAAGGAAATGCAACAATAGATGCCATAAAATTACTATAATTAAATAATGAGCAATTGGAAAAATATGGTACAGAAGAGGAATAGTTCCTGGTATTTTCTTGAGGAAATGCACTTTTCCATCTTGGCCTTTAGGAAGTTCAGATTCTCTTTAAGCTGTTCCTTCTTTCTTTTTTTTTTTTTTTCTCTCTTTTCTCACTTAGTGCAACACTCAGAGACCAGCTGCCAAACACACATGATGGATAAAATCTATTCTGGGGAATGTGCTGTTGTAGTAACTTGCTTTACTGGTCATTCTTATTTTAGTGTTTTGCATGCAGTATTTTAAACAACATCTGCCTTACCCAAGAACATAACTCGGAAACCATGTAACAACCTTTGTAGCAGTTGGCCACATTCCCGTTTTGAGTTCCTCAAAAGCCTTGGCTATGGGCCACAGATGAAAGGAAAGTAAAAGCAACAAGATGGTTTAAAAAGTGGTTGACTGTCAAATGTGGCCAAGTCACAAAGGCACTTATTCCTCCAGATCCGCTCCCCACGTGCGTTCTCGTCTAATACCTGGTGGTTTATGTGGCTAAAGAACTTTTTTACTCCATGATCCTCCTGTTGGCTTGGTGGAGCCAGTGCCAATACTAGAGCTAGATTATGCTTTGCTTTGTCTTGCATTTTGAAAGTGGTAAGTGGTATCACCAAGGCAAGCCCTTGGAATGAGCTGGATGGATACTCCCAATTTGCTGGCATACGGGACCGCTTGGACATTTTTTCTCCCAGTGTCTCATTGCTGCAATGGCTACAGCAGCTCCCCAGTGGCAGTGACAAAGAACATGCAAAGGACTAAATGCAGGTTTTCTGCACAATATTATTATCCCGGTGGAAAGGACTATGAGAATTTGAGCAAGCAGAAGTGACACTTTAATCCATTGTCTCTCTGATTTTTTTTATTTTTTTTTTACTTAAGACACTTTATCTGGCTCAAAAATACCTGAACAGTGACAATGTCCTCTTCATTTGGGGAAGATTCAAAAAGTGTTACACAACATAGAATGTATTCCTTGAAACAGCACAAATTATTGCAGTGATGATACACAGTGTCTTTGTACAGTGACAAAGAAGTAAAAAAGATAGAAACAGATCTTTAAGGACTTTCTGTAGATGCCCGTGGTGATCGGCATGTGACAATACTTAAGAGAAAGGGAATCCAGACTTGGAAGGAGTGCATTGTTATGGCCCTCTGGTTTAGAGATACTAGAGACCAAGAGCAATCATTTGTGTAGAACATCTGGCCTTGGACAAAACACTTCTGCTGATTTAGGAGAGGAAACCAGAACAGTTCATTTATGTTTCAAGCAATGTTATATATGCTTATAATGAATGAAGAGCTAATCAAGAGGTAGACTGATAATATGGAACATGCTGGAAACAGAGAAGATACAGAAAGTCGATAAATTGAGAATACTCTTTTGCTGACAATTAGACTAGGCATGGTTAGGACTATGTTAAGTTTTTTACAGTTCTAAGTATTATGTGTGTGTTGTTCCTGAATGTGGCTCACTTCAGCTTTGACAAAGTGTGTGGATATATGCTTAACTTGAAGCCCAATAATAATCTCAAAAATGGGACACAAATATTTAAAGCTAAACATATGCTTAAGAGTTTAACTAGATTAGGATCTGAGTACTTAGTTTGAGGCTATGGTATTGGTTATCTCTTGTTTCCATCTGGTTTAAAGGTTTTTATTGATGATGCAAAGGAAAATACAGAATGAGTCAAACATAATCTTTTGTCAAACATTTTCTCCAAAAATGTCTTAAAAGAACCTAGAGATAAATACAAATACGTACTCTGAACACACTGATACAAAAGAATACCCTGTCTACATATTACATTTTGCTATTGAATAATGCTGTACTTACACTGCATTTTTCCCCATTTCCCTTCAACCTTTCCTGTTGTATTAAGTAATATTCTTGGCACTAACAGCCTAGATAAAGGATGTTGTTTCTGATGTGTAATCGGAGTCATGTAATTCATCATTTAGCACTTCATTTACATTCGCATTCACACTGCATGGCTCATTATCAGCTGCAGCAGAAAGGTCTGTAAACCAAAATTATGTAATGCTGTATAACAAAGGCTGCCTGTTTATTTTGATTGTAGATTTTTACCATATAGGTTCTTCCTTTCAACTTCTAAAGAGGCTTCCAGATACATGAAATGCATCTGTATGGGTATTTTCTTTTCTGCTGAATTTATTGGCTGATGCTCTCAGATTACTTTACAAAGGCTAATTGATTTTATTTCCGATCCAGGTGAGTCAGACAGAAATTCTCTCTAGTTCTAATGATACACAGAAAATGAGAAACTGCAAATTTGCTGAGCTCAGTCCCAGGTGTTTAGGCATTGCCAATACATCGTTGCATGGCTCAAAGCCTCAACATCCTTGAAGGCAGTCAGTCAGCGCTATAGGTACATCAAGTGACTCTTCAAAGGTACCTTGTCTATCAGTTAATCCTTGAAGGGTTTTCTTGAGAAAGTAAGATATTCAGGTCACCTAATCACTTACCAAAAGAAAAAAGTCTTTTTTTTAGACACAGCTTTGTTTCAGTATTAGCTATGAACTTTGATACTTTTCATAACAGAAATTCCTGATATACGGTATCAAAGAATGACCATAATGTCATGACCCTCTTAGGGGTATTTTTCACAGGTTATGGTTGGTTGGGTTGGGTTTTGTGCTTGTTTAGTTTTTCAAATTTTTTTTTATGGTATTCTTAAAAAAAACCCTTTACATTTATTAAAACTTCAGAGCACTCACCTTTTTTGGGTAGTGTCAGTATTTTATTTCAATTTAATTTTATAGGTTTTCTTTTTCTGTTTTTATATTTTTACTTTTTTTGACCAATCCTCTAATCATATATATATATACATATAAAAGCAGAAGAAAATTGATATCTCAGATGATAACAACAGATGATATTTAGGTCCAGAAAAGAAAGGTAAAGAATTTCATCTTAACTGCAATAAATGTGTTTCTTCTGTTTTAGAAGTGACCTCTTTTCTAGTTTGCATTCAAATAGTCCGCAGCCCCATTTTCTTTTTGGCACATTCTCTTTTCAGAAAAAATTTTTTAAGCATGCATACTGTTTATAAAACAACCAATGATGTGTGTAGATAAATAGTTGATACATTTTCATGAAAAACATTATTGAATTCATCTAACCTCATGTAACATCCTGCAGCTGAAAGACTGCTAATGACTTCTTGCTGACAATGAATTTTAAGTGCCAATTCATAGAATCATAGAATCTTTAAGGTTGGAAAAGATGTTTAAGATAATCAAGTACAACCATCAACCCAACACCACCATGACTACTAATGAAGTTACAATGTACCTGCTTACACAGTACTGAAAGCAAAGCTACTTCATATCTCTTAAAACTTCATATTTTGGTATTATGGATATATTTTTTACATTTTAAAAAATATTGTAATACAATTATTCTCCTCCATATTATTTTTAAATAATTTATTTGAAATCTTAGGGGGAAAATACATAAATTGGGGGGCAAAATGAAATAACAGAAGAATGTTGTTTTATAGATTACATCATAAAGTTACATAGAAATACTGTGTTTTGTAGGTACTATAATAAGCATTCCATGCTGGATTGAGATGAAGGATTGTATCAATGTTGTATTAGAAAACCAATACATGGCAATCTTTGCAACAGCAATGAATTTGTTTGTAAACAGTCAAAGCCATTTTGCTTCAGGACATTTAGAAATTCAAACAGTCAGCTTTATTTCTTTGGTTGTGACTTACACTAATATGCTGTAGACTACTGATTGAATAAAACAGCCTACACATTGGATTTTATCCCAAGGATAAATTTCTTGAATACTTGTTGAATTTGACAAGAGAGCAGAGCATATATAGGAATGAGTATGTATAAGAAGGATTTAGCATAAAAACTTTAGGTGAGAGCTTTCCCTTTTACTCAGCTTTCTCCTAATTACCAAAGAGTCCTTAGTTAGCTTAGCTTTTTATATGGCTACTTTGCAGACATGTAGATCTGAAATTGGTAAATGAAATTGGGATATTTATTTTAATGCATCTCACAGTAAAGTAACTTAGAATAGCTTAAATGACAACTAATAAAAACTGGAGATAAGTTTTTTCTCTAGAGCAGGGAGGAGTATATAATATGGGCTCTAAAATATAAGAAAGCTATAAGCAAACAAAGGAAGATCAAAGAAGTATAAACAGCTGTGCAGATGAAAGTATTATTTCAAATGGAAAGCTCTTACAAGTAGAATATAGCTGCTTGGTTACTGAGTAGCTAAAATGGCATTTGCTAACACTCCGTACATATTCACGGAGAAGATACTGAAGAGAATGCTAAATATTAGGAATATTGAAAGAGAATAACACTTACAATAGAAATGGAAAAAGCAGATCTTGGCTGAATTTTAGAAGTTATTCTAATAGCAAAGATTAATTTGCTATAAAATGGTGAGGTAACCCTTCAGTGCTACACCATGGGATAGAACCTTACAGAATAGTTCAAGTATGTGATACTGTTTGACATTCATCATGTGATAGCAATATCACTTTATTTAACAAGATTTAATAAACCAGAGAAATTTTGAATCATAGGAAGCACATGGTTGGTCATATGTCAGAAGGACATGGACCTGTTGGAGCAGGTCCAGAAGAGGGCCACAAAAATGATCAAAGGACTCTCCTATGAAGGAGACCTCTCCTTCTCATAGAAGAAGGATCCTTCATAGGACCTCTCCTATAAAGATAGGCTGAGAGAGTTGGGCTTGTTCTGCTTGGACAAGAGAAGGCTCTGGGGGGACCTTATAGCAGCCTTCCAGTTTCTGAAAGGTGCCTGTAAGAAAGCTGGGGAAGAACTGCTCACAAGGGCATGGAGCAGTGAGACAAGGGATAACGGTTTTAAACTAGAAAAGGGGAGATTTAGGTTGGTTATTAGGAAAAAATTCTTCATTCTGAGGGTGGTGGATCACTGGAACAGGTTTCCCAGAGAGGTAGTGGAGGCCCCATCCCTGGAAATACTCAAGGTCAGGCTTGATGGAGCTCTAAGCAACCTGATGTAGTGAAGATTTCCCTGCTTACTGCAGGGAGGTTGGACTAGATGACCTCTGAAGGTCCCTTCTACCCTTATACATTCTGTGGTTCTATGATTCTATGATTCTGTGATATGTTGGGGAGTGGAGATAATATCTGGGTCAGATATGAATGTACTCTATCTTTGTGTGACCGGTTTTCCACCTAGAATCTCATATGGAATAACTACATTTTGTCATGAAATAAAAATCCTTTCATGACAGAGGAGACCAGAATAATTCACTGGGAATCAAGGAATGGGGCATTGCCTGTATGAACTGTCGAAAGCACACTGTACATTTGTAAAGTATGTGGAGGACTAGTTGACTTCACTTGGTTCATTTAAATCCATACTTGAAAATAATTGCTGGAATAATCTTACCAGACAAGTTAACTTAATGGATCATGTTTATCCTAATTTAAAAGATTCTGTTTAAAAGAAAAGCAATTTGCCTTTCTTTTCTAAAAGGTATTGAACAGTTTTACCAGTTTGACTACAGAACACAGGTTCAATTAACTTTATGCATGATCATTCCTAAATTTCACACAGTAGCATTTGCAACAAGTTGCTTTGAATTATAAAATCCATTGGAAGCTGAAGGTAGGAACTTTCAGTAATTGTTTACTATAATAGAGGAAGAAGAGATGAAATCTACCCTGTAAATGAAGATAACCAGGTTTCAGAAAATTTTATTTTCTTTTCTATTAAACTTATAGATCATAGAATCATAGAATTGTTAGGGTTGGAAGGGACCTTAGAGATCATGAAGTTCCAATCCCCCTGCCATGGGCAGGGACACCTCTCACTAGGCTGCTCAAGGCCACATCCAACCTGGCCTTAAACACATCTAGGGAGAGGGCATTCCCTGCCACTGACAAAATCACCACATAAACTTGTCTATCAATGAGTTATTTAGATCAGTTTCTGCTTAACAGTATCTGTGACACTGCTAAAGGTGATATCTCTGTTTTGCCAAATATAAAAATATATCCCTCAGATAGTTAGTAGTTTAACATGCTCAAATTAATGCACATTAACTGTAATAGTGGCATTGAAATTTAATTACTGGGTTCGATGCTGTGTTCCCCCCACAGCTATATGAGGGCCAGCCAAGAGTTAAGAGCAAATACTCCACTTCCTCCCATGTCAAAAGCTATAATAAAAGGAAATGGAACAACATCAATCTACTTTTCCTGACAGAGGATTTTAAGAGACTGGGAAATGCAGCAACATAGTCTTCAGTTTCAAGATTATAATCATGTTGGATTATTGCTAGATAGAGCTGTTAGCTTTGCTAATTGCTGGAAAGAGCTTTTTACCTCTAGACTGGTGACTCAAACACAGCCAAGGTCATCAGAGCTGAAAGTCATGACTGATCAAGTGAGCATTTCTCTGACAAAAGCCTCAGATGATACAGCTTTCATGGAGAAAACTATCTGTGGGAAATTACTTGTACTTTCCATCCCTAGACCTCACCATCACTGCAAAAGGCAGTGGAAGAATCACCTGAGAATAGGAACAGCTCTTCCCCTAAGGGGTGATCTCTAATGTCTTTGATGGTGGTTTTATGAGACAAAATAATACAACGAACGATCCACAGGGAATTATACCTCTGCTGCTTATGATATGCTTCTTTATGTTCCAATCTAGCACATCTTGTCAATAAAACATTCACAACACAATAGCAAATCTTTTAGTCAAATTATCAGTCAGCACGTTCCTCTGAGGTGTATAGAAAAGGAACCATACTTAAAGAAATGTTTTTCACAAACTGGCATCAATGGAAAAGTCACTTCTACACCCCAGCATATTTGCAAAAACAGTTCAACATCTTCCTTCAAGCCCTTCCCTCATTTCTGCAGCAACAGTCTTGACTGTGTAAAAGCTGTTGGTGACCTGCAATGGCTCTGTATGTCTCACAGTGATGAGATCTAACCGGGAGTTCCTTTATTTTCTTCTCAGTTAAGCAGTGTAGTTATACACTTCTCAGTTCTCTGTTGCTCTTAAGATTGTAAAGACTCTACAAGTAGGATAACTGGGATGACACAATGTACATGGTACAAGAATGTAAGTAATGATGGTACTGTGACACAGTTCAGAGTCAGACTGAAGTTAATGAACATAATTTCTAGACATTTGAAGCTCTTAGAGTGCAATTCATCTGATCTCTGCTAATCATGTGCATAAGGATGAGATGCACTTTAGACAAGTACCTTTGGTCACATAAATCCTTGCTGACATGCTATGCTGTTTAAACAATTTTAACAGAAACAAGATACTGTAAGTCTTTTCAAGACTCAGGATTTATAAGGATGATGGATCTCCAGCCATATGATGAACTGTTTTTTGTGATAGACATATGCAGATATGCCAGAGCATGTGCTCCAAGGCAGGGTGTTCTACTTACATGATGGGGGAAAGATTTTGGTGCAAGCCTGTTTATGGTAAACATGGTCATTGGAAGCTATATGAATGTTATGACTTCAGGATACTTTGCTGCTGCTTTTCCCCTGCTCCAGAAGTTGTGGTGGCCAAGCTGTGGTGGTCATGTCAAGTCCTGGAGCAGGAAAGAAGCACTTTTATTGCATTGTACAGCCATTTCAGGGTAAAACAGTCCATTCACCTGGGTTAAACCAGCAAATTTCATTCCAAACACCTAGGAATTTGCTATTCTGCAAGAGTCTTTATTGATTCAGTCACTGTGAGTCCATTGCTCCACTCCGCTTTGCATCACAACATTCAGAAAAATTTGCCCATGGCCATGATACCCAGCCAAGGAAAAGAGGGTGTGGACAAAGAAGCCCTGCCTTATCTTGGACACATTTACAGCTCCTTGGGGCTCGTAGCAACTGACACAAGCTAAAACAAACCATGTAGCTATGCCAAGGGTTCCTTGTCTGCACCTGAAGATCCAAAGCACCAGTCATGGCATGTGGCTTATGTGCAGAGCTTGGCATAGTCTTCTTTAATTGTCAGCTTCTTATCTCAAAAATAAAGAGATTTAATCAAATAGTGGGTAGAAAAAAATGCCAAAAATTGCCTCAAAAATTGAAGAATATTTCTTTCCCCACATCAGATTTCTATAGTTCTTTCCCTTTATAACCTAAATGGTTGTTTCTGGTTTATAGTTTATATTGTAAAGCTATTATAAGCAATCTGACTAATACTTACTCTTCTCCTGAATACTCCTAAGGAAAGCGAGTATCATTTTCTCTACCTCTATCAAAAGGATGTATCTTCCTGTCTTTTTTTTCCTTGTACTGCTAACACACATCTTATTTGTGATTTTGTTTCCAAGTGCTCCATACAGCTTCTCTCTAGAATAGAAAGGAATTGGTAACCCTACTGCGAACCCAACTTGGGCAAAAAGCAGTCAAGCCATTTTCCCTCCTGAAAACACCAACATGCCCAAATTATTAAAAACTATGATAAAAATAGTAGCATCCATATTTTCTTTTCAGTACTTGCATTCTAGTATTTGAACTTTTAGGATTCCTTTTCACTAATTCTTATCCATAGCCAAATGAGACAGAACATTTCTATTTTTTTGGTCTCATAAATAATGAAAAATTAAGTTCCATAATGTTCATATTGCTTTGAGAACAGGAACAATAAGTAAACCACATAGTTCAAGGCTGAGGGCAGAATCCTGAGGATGTGGAGTACTGTTGTCACTTTACTATTTGTAGTTTGTATTTTTTTATCATAAACAGTATATCTGTGATCTCTCAATTTTATAGCTCCATTCATAACCTCAAAATAATATTTTCCAGACACACAGATCAGCCGTATACAATATGGTTATCATCAATTTTATTTTAGATTGAGGAAAACCAAACCAAAACAAATATGTATTTTATAAAATGTTACAAATAGTATCTCTCCTGTCTATGATGAAAGAAAGTAAAGGTGCAGAACACAGAAGAGAAAGACATAACATTGACAAAGACAATTATTCACACTTACTGTAACTCAACATATTTGTTCCAGTATTATTTATTCTTACTCCTGTAAAGACTTTAACATCCTTTGCATATATTGTCTCACATATGACACCACTTTTGTAAAGTACGATAACATTATAGCTGATTTCAAATTTTGCCTTACATCCAGACTTGGGAAGGAAAACACAGCCCTTTAGAAATGATGCATTTTAAGCAGAGCTGTGCCCATCAGAGGGACTGATACGGAAGAAAATTAACTTGAAAAATTGAGTGCTATATATAGGATTCTTTTTTGTGCCTGTCTTTCTGTTGGCAAGTTGTGTTCATAACAGGCTTAAGAAGTCCATCAGGAGATATTTTTTTCCTTCCTAAGCCTTTGGAACACTATCTATTTGTAGGTATCATATATTACCTCTGTGTGGGGCCTGCAGATGAAATCTATTCCAGGAGTAGTCCTTGTTGGTAGATTTCCAGAAAGCCATCTGTTCCCAATGGGGCATCTTGTCTGCCTTCCCTAGCAATTAGAAGGCAGCAGGTGAAGATGCAAGGCATCAAAAGGGAGAAAGACATGAAAGAATGGAAAATTATATAAGAAAATCTTGTTTGTTTGAAGAAATGCAATAGTAAACTGTTGAACACATAGAGGCTGTAACTACCTGAACAAAAGGATTATTTTTTTTTGCAATCTCTGTGTAATAAAACACAGTTCCTGTAACACACATTCCTCACCAGTCATCACTGCTCAGTTATGTTGCTCACTGCAATAAGTTTTTGATGAATCAAAATGAAAAAAAAAAGACATGCGTATTATACATTAAGGAGAAAACAATGGCTGTCACACAAGTGTTTCTTTATGAAAGAAAGACATTTGGCTTTATGACCAGAAAAATACGTTTCATTTTGGAGTTTTAGTCCTTTTGACTCTTTGATTCTGATACAATTACGCTTTATCTGAAAAATGAGGGGATTCATTAGAATACTAAGATACATATGATTCCAATCAGTGGCCTGTGATAGATCACTGTGGATTACAGTCTTAGAAAGTAATTTATGATACAAAAATACCAAATTTTTGTGAATATAAAAGAGTACAAAGGAAAAAAATCATTGAACTGCTTTTCTCTCTAAAAGACATGGATGTGATCTAACCCTGAACACTCGGGCTCCCTCTACACTTGGCAGACAGAAATCAAAATCTCAAGAAAATTTCAAGCCTATTATGTTTAAGGGCTTTCCTAGCAAGACAAATGTTTTCTAGAAGTGTCTACAGCTCAAGGAACCAAGACAACTAGCTGAGACTATACAACTTCCATTTAGACAATAATCATCAGATACATTTAAAATTACCCCAATTGATTTAATTTTGATGTTCTTATTGATACTTTTGATCTTCGAGAAAATTGTTTAAAATGTGAAAAAAAATCTTAAAGAAAAATGTAATGGCATTTTAACTTTACATATAATCTCATCTCAGGTCTGTGATAAAGAAAGGAATGATTCTGAGAAAAAATGACATTCAATCACCTTTGTATAGAGTTTGTTCATTCCTTATTGTTTTACCCAGGGAGCCTGATGGTGTCAGTGTTTTTAATAAAATGGGTTTTCTGGTGTTCTTAAATAGCAAAGCTAGGCAAACTTGCAGAGGGGATGAGAGCCCTTTATTTATCCTTTTGAATACATTTGCCATAACTAGTCGTAGCACTTATGAACCATTATTCATCTAAAACTCATAATTATGTAGACATGCAACACAAAGGACATAGTGACCTAAATCTATAAATTCTGATAAACTCTGGTGGAAATGTATGCTGCATCTTCATTAAAGAAATGAATTCAATACTATTAATATTATAGTGACTACTGCAAAGCGATGTTTGGATTTTTTACCTTCTGAAGTCAAAAAAGCTCATTTTATTTATCAGATACATAAGTTGGAATTGTACTCTGCACCAGGAAATTAATATGTATATGCACCTTTGTCTGTACGCATGTTTGAAAGAAACTGAAAAAGTTCTCGCTGTTGGACTATATAGAATCTCTATAAAATAGTGGCAACCTTTCAGTCCTTAGAAATATGGTAGGCATTTATATGATTTAAAGCTTTAGCAGCATGTAGAGGTTGCATACATAGATGATAGATCTTGATAAATGTTTATCTTAATGCTTGGTTAATGTAATGAGTTTTAGCATAAAGCTTCCCAAATTCTTAACTTCCAAAAGAGGTCATTGATGAGTGTGATGATGATTATGAAGAAAATAATAATAATAATAATAATAATAATAATAATAATAATAATAATAATAATAATAATAAACAATAATGACTCTAGGAACTGCAGTCAGAGAGTAAACAGTCAGCTTAAAGGCTTAATAAGGAGAAGGAAATACAAAAGAAATGGAAATATTCCCCTATTAAAACAAGGACTCTTTAGAGTAAGATGGTGATGTAGGGATGATATAATAATTATTACAAGGATTTCAGAAACATTGTGAACCATCACCATTAATTAAATTACTCAAAGGCACTGAACAGTATAATTTCTTTAGGTAGGACAGAAATAAAGTTGAAAGCAGTGGATTGGCATTCTATTACAATGAAGCAATATAGCTAAAAAAGGACTCATAGGCAATCAAACCAGATCAAAATTGTTTTAAAGGTTCTCTAAAACAGATTCTCTAGAGGTGGTATTAAGAACCTACTACAGATTGCAGAATCAGATTTCGATATGTATATAGAAATATCTTGAAATTGTTATAGTGATGGATACTATCGGGAATTGTGTCATTTTTGGGAAAAAATCCCTGTTATAAATTGAGTAACAAAAGAGTAATTTCCCAACAGTTCAACTAACTCAAAAACTTCTTGAGTAACTACTCTTGGTAGTACTCAGTTCTTCCTGGATGTAATAGTAGAATTTTTTACATCTCGCTGTTTTTGTTACTGTATAGGGAATAAATCTATTTTTGAATCTATTTTGATAAACCAAGGACATTACAGAAAACCTAGTCATAGAAAATAACTTGAATTAGGTGACATCAATATAATTCCTATTAAATCTCAGAGAGGTTGTGGAGTCTCCATCTCTGGAGATATCCAAAACCCACCTGGATGCTGTCCTCTGAAGCCTGCTTTAGGTGATCCTGTTCTGTCAGGGAAGGTTGGACTAGATTATCTCCAGACGTTCCTTCCAACCCCTAACATTCTGTGATGAATAGGGAGTTACTCTTGAGGCTCCGTGAGAAAAAGAGAATCTACCGCCTGTGGAAGGAGGGACGGGTAACTGAGAATGAATTCAAGGAAGTTGTCAGGATGTGTAGAGGTGAAATCAGAAAGGCAAAAGCCCAGCTTGAATTTAACCTGGCCGCTGGGGTGAAAAAGAATAATAAACTCTTTTATAAGTACATTAACAGTAAGAGGAGGACAAAGGAGAATATCCACTCTTTACTGGATGAGGCTGGGAATGTGATCACTGAGGATAAGGAAAAGGCGGAGGTTCTGAATGCCTTCTTTACGTCTGTCTTTAAAGGTCAAACAGATCCTCAGGGTACCCCTCTCTCTGACCTGGTAGTCTCAGCTGGGGAGCATGCTAACTCCCCTGTGATTCTGGAAGAAACAGTCAGAGACTTCCTACTCCAACTGGACTGCCACAAGTCCATGGGGCCGGATGAGATCCACCCGAGAGTGCTGAGGGAACTGGCAGAGGTGGTAGCCGAGCCGCTTTCCATTATCTATCAGTCCTCCTTGCTGACTGGTGAGGTCCCAGAAGACTGGAGGCTTGCCAATGTGACTCCCATTTACAAGAAAGGTTGTAAGGAGGATCCGGGGAACTACAGGCCTGTTAGCCTGACCTCGGTTCCAGGGAAGGTTATGGAACAGATAGTCTTGAGGGAGATCATGCGGTATGTGCGGGATGGCCGGGGGATCAGGCCTAGCCAGCATGGGTTCATGAAGGGCAGGTCCTGTTTGACCAACCTGATCTCCTTCTATGATCTAGTGACCCATCTGCTGGATGAGGGAAAGGCTGTTGATGTGGTCTACCTAGACTTCAGCAAAGCCTTTGACACTGTCTCCCACAGTATTCTCCTGCAGAAGCTGGCAGCCCGTGGCTTGGATGGGTACACCCTCGGCTGGGTAAGGAGCTGGCTGGAGGGCCGGGCTCAGAGAGTGGTAGTAAATGGAGTTAAATCCAGCTGGCGACCGGTCACGAGTGGTGTTCCCCAGGGGTCGGTGCTGGGGCCTGTCCTCTTCAATATCTTTATTGATGACCTAGATGAGGGCATTGAGTGCACCCTCAGTAAGTTTGCAGATGACACTAAATTGGCTGGGAGTGTGGATCTGCCTGGGGGTAGCGAGGCCCTACAGAGGGATCTGGACAGGCTGGAGAGCTGGGCTGAAGCCAATGGCATGAGGTTCAACAAGAGCAAATGCCGAGTCCTGCACTTTGGCCACAACAACCCCAGGCAGCGCTATAGGCTTGGGGCGGAGTGGCTGGAGGACTGTGTGGAGGAAATGGACCTGGGGGTACTGATTGATGCACGGCTGAACATGAGCCGACAGTGTGCGCGGGTGGCCAAGAAGGCCAACGGCATCCTGGCTTGCATCAAAAATAGTGTTACTAGTAGGAGCAGGGAGGTAATTGTCCCCCTGTACTCAGCACTTGTGAGGCCGCATCTCGAGTACTGTGTTCAGTTTTGGGCCCCTCACTACAGGAAAGACATTGAGGCTCTGGAACGCGTTCAGAGGAGGGCTACTGAGCTGGTGAGGGGTCTGGAACACAGGCCTTACGAGGAGCGTCTGAGGAAGCTGGGATTGTTCAGCCTGGAGAAGAGGAGGCTTAGGGGAGACCTTATAGCTCTCTATAACTTCCTGAAGGGAGGTTGTAGTGAGCTGGGGGTCGGCCTCTTCTCCCGTGTAGGCAGTGACAGAACTAGAGGGAATGGTAGCAAGCTGCGCCAGGGGAGATTCAGGCTCGACATTAGGAAGCACTACTTCTCAGAAAGGGTAGTCAGGCACTGGAATGCACTGCCCAGGGAGGTGGTGGAGTCACCAACCCTGGGGGTGTTCAAGGAAAGACTGGATGTTGTATTGAGGGATATGGTTTAGTGGGAGCTAGTAGTAATAGGTGAATGGTTGGACTGGATGATCTTCTAGGTCTTTTCCAACCTTGATAATTCTGTGATTCTGTGATTCTGTAAATTACATTGAGGAATAAATAGAAAATAAATCAAGGGTCCTACCTGAGTGGGCAAATACAAGAAATTAAGAGACCTAACTAGTGAAATCAACAGATGTGCAGAACTTAGAAACTTAAATGTGAAGCTGGATGAAATCTCTTTCTATCAGTCAGATTTGAGGAGTAATTTTAAATAAGTTTAAATGCAATATGAAATGCTCCATTTATAATTGAAAGAATAATCACATAAGACGTATTTAGGAATAAGACTCTATAAGGAGTGGAAAAATCATGAAGAGAACAAGAAATTTAAGAATAAAGTGCAAAATTCTTGCCAGAAAACTAATTCAGCTTGTCATTGCAAAGGACGTTAAAACAAATAATACAAAGCTTCTCAGCCATATGAATAGTGAAAAAAAGAAGTAAATTTTCTATGAAGTGGGGAAAGAAAGAAGCTTCAAATGTTTTGGGGTTTTTTCTCAGTTTTTAGACCAAGATGATTGACCGATATAAAGATATGGGAATGCAGATGATTAGACTACAACGATCGTCTTGCAGCAGGCTGGACACTCCCAGTACAGTTAAGGAAGCTATAATACCTTTTCATAAGGCACTAGTATGATTTCATCCAGAAAGCACTACTCTCTCATGTTTCATAGGGAGCAAGAGCAGAATATGATGACTGAGGAGACAAAAAATTTGTGTCAAAGAAAACAGTAAAAACCTTGGATTTATTTGGAAAAATAAAAGAAGACCGAGAATGTTAAAGGGACGTTGGGAGTCCCAAGCCTTCTCATATTTTTACTCAAAACTAGCACTAGCTACTTTCCTCCTTTCTTTCTTTCTTTCTCTCTTTAACCCAAAATTCTTCCTTACATGTCTATATAAAGGGTGTTTAAGAAGGATGAGAGAGGGTTGATGTGTCTGTGCCCAGGACATGCCATTATCTAGTGGTTGATGCATGAACCTGGAGCATAGGATCTGTGAAGATTGCAGGATGCCTCATACTCAGTTTGTCTGCTACTGGGTGAGGAATTTGTCATGTCTGTCACAAGAAAGGTCTTCTTGGAGAATTACTAGCTGCTTAATAGTTAAGAAACAAATGGCAGAAATAAATGGAGAGATTTCTGCTAGGATATGTACTGTTCAACATATACATAAATTATCTGAAAATTATATTTAATAATGGAGAGATAAAGTTTCCTTATGAAAAACCTTTATTCAAAATACTCAAAGCTAAACTGGCCTGTGAAGAGTTGCAGGAAGATCTCATGATGCTCAGTGACTGAACAATAAAAAAGTATATGAAATTAATTGTTGATAAAGACAAAGTAAGATGCACGGCCCTTCTTCCACAGTAGTTGTATATGCAGAATACTGGAATCTAAGGTAACTATTGCTATGCAGGAAGGAGATCTTAATAAAAGTGGAAGTAGATGGTTCCCTGAAAACTTCTGCTTAGTTCCTTGTGACACTGAAAAAATGTTAGGATTATTAAGAAAACGCTAAGAACAAGGCAGAAACTGGATAAATATCCATTTCACAGTGATGGGGATTATAATAATCTGTTCAGAGTCTGATGTGCAGTTGCAGTTGCAGTAATCTCGTCTGTAAGAAGATGTGGTTTAACCTGGCAGGCAGTTAAAACAACCACACAGCAATTTGCTGATGTTTCCCATCTCTGCCTGGGTATGGGAAAGTAAAACTCATGGGTTGTGATAAGAAAAGTTCGAAACAACAGAAAGTTAAAGTTATGATGATGATGATTATGATAATAATAGCAACAACAACAGCAATAACAACAACAACAAAACAAGAGATGCAACTCCTCACCACCCACTGACTGATGCCCAGCTACCTCTCCAGCCAATGCCCTCAATTTTATAAACTGTGCATAATTCCATATGGTATGGAATATACCTTTGGCCAGTTTGGGTCAGGTCTCCTGGCTGCCCCCCTTCCAGCTTCTTGTGCACCTCCTGTGGTAGGCTCGTGTCTCCTCAATGGCAGGTTCTGGGAAACTGAAAAGACCTTGACTTAATGGTAAATGCTGCTTAGTTGCAAACATCAGTTTGTTATCAACTATATTTTGATACTAAATCCAAACCACAGCACTATACCAGCTACTAGGAGGAAAATTAACTCTATCCTAGCCAAAACAGAAGGCCAAGTAGGGGGATAATATACGGGAATAGTAGAACAAATCAGCTTTGAAAATGGGATCTGTTCCACTGTCTGTCTGTCTTTAGATTGGGATCTATCTATTTGATTGGAATCTATCAAATTGGAAAAGATAGGGAAAAGGCTTCTAGCAAAAGACTGTCCACTGGTATTTTAAGAGGAGGACTCGGGCTGACCAGGGCCTTTAACACAAAAAAAAGAAGTACTTTTCCTTACAGTGGATAATTACTTTGTGGAATTCATTGCCACAGGATGTTGTGGAAGCTAAAATTATCACTGGATTCACAAAGGACTCAACAGATACATAGCAGAGGGGCTATTAATCACAGTGGTCTGTATGCTGCTTCCAACTTAGAGTTAAAATGCTGGTTGCCAGAAACAGAAATATTTGAGAAGCAGGATAAGTCTATACTTGCCCCTTATATTCTGTCTCTACACACCCTCTCACTGTGTATCTTTTATTGTCCAAAAGAAGTATTTTCCATATCTTTTCTTTGGACCAGTGTGAATGTTTGGTAGGTTAAGCAGTGTGAAGAAAGAAGAGGTACAAAGCCAAGGTTTAGCTGATTGTACCAATGAGCAGGACTGGTAACAAACTGGTCCTGTTTAGGCAGGAAAACAGAAGAAATCTGAAGAGTAAGCAGAGAAATGAGTTTCTAAGGTGTCTTTCAGACTGGAATAGTGGGAGACAATTTCTAAATCTGGTTGGAAATGAAAGAACAAAGTATTCATGGATAGTCTCTAAGGAACATGCTTGCCTGTGATGTTGGATATTCACCCCAAGGTTTCTTCTAGTCCTGTGTCCTAAACAGAAACCCAAACCTTTTGAGGCAGCCCTTCACTAATTGACATATAGAGCTCTGTGCACGAAGCTGAGTTCAGTTGCTCCAAGTTCCACCTTTGAAGCTGCATTAACATTTAATGGTTAAAAGAAAGCTAATAAAACTGGAGGGAAGCTGAGATGGTTAAGTCATAACTATTTTTATGACGCATTATTGCCACAAAACAGAGGAAGCATATTTATGGTGCATAAAGATTTCTCTCATCCTTTGCATGTTTCATTGTCACATTTATTCTTAAAAATTTTATGGATAAACGTGTAATAAGCTCCTAACTCATAAGACTAAATGCTATAGTTTTTAAGCCACAAGTATGTACGAAATCAGTATGACTCTATTTTCTTTATTCATAGCTTGTAAGAATACAAAGTTATTCTAAGTGACTGGGAAAATAAAAACTAAGGGAACAGCCTGGTAACCCTTTTCCAGTCTCTGTTGTGATGGTTAAGGAGTTCATAGCGCAGTGTCAGTGCTGCAGGAGAAGCAGATTGCTGTGATCTGGCGCACATTCAGCTGAGTTTACAATGCGTCAGGATGTTCAACTGTGTGAGAAAAGAGCAGGAGTGATTCAATACGATCTTATGATATCTTGTCCTGGTGTGTTTTTCGTATATGCATATCCACATGCGCTGGAGGAAGCAAAGGAGCTATGAAATAGATACAGCATCTGAGCCATTGCATTTCAGCCCCAGGACCACATGCTCTGTGAGTCACTCTGCACAGCACTGATGGGCTGGACATTGTGCCCAGGATAGGTGAGTGATGTCAAAACTGTTATTCTCTCCATTTCTAAAGAAAGGAATAGCCTAGCATTACGTCTCTGTGTGTGGATGCCACAGACATCTTGCCTGATGATCTTTATTTTTTTTTTTGGGGGGGGATGTTTTAAACTGCTGCCAATTAAACATAGTGAATTTATTTTTGTTATGGCCTAATTTTGTTTAAGAAGTCTTTGTTGACAAATTCTGTTCTAAAATAATGAGCAAACATTTGCATCCTATCTATTAATCTGGAATATCTTACATTATTATAAAGCTCTTGGTCTCTGTCTAGAGTAACAATAATTGCATGGAAATAATGCATTGGTATAAAACATAAGAATAAACCTACCCTATTTATCTAAAATTACTTCTGAAGCCCTCAGAATATTGAATACAAGAGTTTTGCAATGGTTTCTCAAATTAAATTATTAGTTAATATAGATACTGCCTTGGGAAACTCCCATTTTTACATTCCTGTGGTAACTTTAGCAGTAAATTAAACAGAACTGTAAGAACAAGGAAAAAAGAAATTACTTTTTTTTAGCTGCCAAAAAAAAATCTCGTAATAGTTAATAATACCATTTCCTAATTTCATTTCTTCTCACAGCTTCTTTCTTCCCCTTCTCTTGTTTTCTACCTCTCAGTTTCCTCCCTCAGTTTCCCTCAAAGCAACCAATTTCCTGCTCTTCTTTTGCATATACACATTTTTCCCAGTTACCTGGCTCCCAATGCTGAGACCTCCCATCCTTGAGAAGCGTCCTGCCTGCCTGCCTCATCATTGGCACCCAGTGACTTTGGGCATTTCCCTCCAACAGCAGTGCAGGAGGTTTCAGCGCAACTGCTGTGCCCATTTCATCAGAGTGACTTCAGTTTCTGCCCCTTTCTCCTTTGCGGAGTTGTACCTCCTCACTGCCAAACTCCTCCTGGGAAACATGGTTTACTTCTTCCACTCTAAGAAATTAAATGTTCTGTGCTTCTACTAGCCTCAGTTTACATTATGACACACAATATTTGTACTGCTATTAGCCCAGCTTAAAACATCCCACTTCTGTGTAGTTGATGCAAGCAATGAAAACCAGGAGACATTCCATCCTGGAGAGGCACAGAATTATTAAAAGGCCATTCATGCCCATACCACTGATCCTGCATGATAATACTTTCCTGTGGCTGCTTCTTCATTGTTGCCACAGGCGAAACCACCCAATTATTTCTCCCCAAAAACACATTCACTGGCTCATTCAAAACTGTATTGCCCAGGTTGACATGATACTACCAGAGGAAACAATTATTCCTCCAGATCACTCCTAAACAGGTTAACTTCTTCTACCTTACTTTCTTGTGGATTGGTCCTTCTTTTCTGACAACTTGAAAACAAGAGGTCTTTTTCTCTTTTGGCCCTCTGAAGTGAGTCAATCTCAGATAAGGTATTGATTTGCATATTTTTAAAGTATTTCCATCAAGTCTTCACTCTGAGTAACAACTCAGTCTTGAGGGAAATGGAAACTGTTAAAGACTGAAAATCTGTTTTTCCAGTTAAAAAAATCAAGGTTTTAAAAGATTCTTTAAAATTATAGCATAAAACCATATCAACGGCAAGTTTTTCCTCACAAGAAGGTCAAAAACATTGCTTTTCACTGAGGTAAATGATGGCTAATATTCTACACATAACTGTGTTTTCATTGTTTTAATTTTTTAGTCACAGCCATTTCTTTGTACACTGTCCATCTGTTTCACCTCATTTTCAGAAGACTTTGAACGTAGCTACCCAAATCACCCCTCTCACAGGTATGTTTCTTAACATAATGCCAAAAGACTGATAGAAAAAATGAGAAACAAGAAACTAATACAACAATAAAAAAATAGAGACCTCCCAAGCAGCCTGCAGTCTAACCTTGGATCATTCAATCCCTTTACTCTGATCCCCAAATACATCTGGTCACAACTGCCTTCAGCAGTTCAATTTCACAGGGAATGTGGCTGGCTTCTGTAGACAAGCCCTGCACTTGTTCTCCTACCTTCCTGCAGTGCAAGAGGTTGTTTCTGCCACTGTTATCCAGATCTTCTCTGAAAGTATCAGGTGTCACCTAAAACAGGGCTAGTAATGTCAGCCAATTTCAGATTTTGAACTGTACTGACAGTCCAGTTACAGTCTCACTACAGTCTATTGGGGTAAAATATGCCTCTACAAAATCAGTCCAAATGCCTGATGGATTGAGATGCCAATTTCTTGCTATTGACTAAGAAGGCAGAGTAAACCTACCGAAGTTAAGTAGAAGTCGAAGTCTTGGATCACAAGTGATATTTTGGGAATCCATGCCATGCATCTTGCACTCAATGAATATACTTGGGAGCCTTGTGGAGAAAACATCCCTTCTTTGCTTCTTTTTGCAGACAACATCAAATTGTGTGGGAATGTCGATCTGCTGGAAGATAGGATGACTCTGCAGAGGGACCTGGATAGGCAAGATCGATGGGCAGAGGGCAACTTCAACAATGCCAAGTGCTGGGTCCTGCACTTTGGTCACAATACTCCCAGGCAGTGTTACAGGCTTGGGGCAGAGTGGCTGGAGAGCTTCCTGGAGAAGGACCTGGGGGTGTTAATGGACAGGCAGCTGAACATGAGCCAGCAGTGTGCCCAGGTGGCCAAGAAGGTCAAGGGCATCCTGGCCTGTATCAGGAATAATGTGACCAGCAGCAGTAGGGCACTGATAGTTCCATTATACTCAGCTCTGATTAGGCTGCACCTCGAGTGCTGTGATCAGTTTTGGGCCCCTCACTACAGGAAGGATGTTGAGATGCTGGAGCACGTCCAGAGGAGGGCGACAAAGCTGGTGAAGGGTCTGAAGCACAAGTCCTATAAGGAACAGTTTGGAGAGCTGGGGCTTTTCAATCTTGAGAAAATGAGGTTGAGGGGAGACCTCATCACTCTCTACAACTACCTGCAATGCAGTTGCAGAGGTGTCAGGGTTGGTCTCTTCTCTCGGGTGACAAGCGATAAGACAAGAGGAAATGGCTTGAAATTGCACCAGGGGAGATTTAGATTAGATATCAGGAAGAATTTCTTTACTGAAAGAGTAGTCAGGTATTGGAACAGGCTGCCCAGAGAGGTGGTGGAGTCACCATCTCTGGAGGTATTTAAAAGGCATGTAGATGAAGTCCTAAAGGACATGGTCTAGAGATGGACTAGTCAGGGTTAGGCTATGGTTGAACTCGATGATCTAAAGGGTCTCTTCCAACCCAGGTGATTCTATGATTCACTGTAATTTATTTCTAATGGTTTCATTGTTCTTTCTGGTGGACAGTGTTGACAGATCAAATGTGATTCCTGTTGTTTTTTCTCTCCATTCTCTAGTGACAACTAAGCACCATATATCAGCACCAATTACAGGCTCCTTTAGTCATCCACCACTGACTACATGTGAAGTATAAGCTAAAAGCCACTAGGTTAGCACACTGACTGGATCCTGTCTAAAATTACTGCTCTGCAAATTGACAGAACATTATTTTTCATTTTATTCTTTTAAGTAAAAACACACTGCTATTTTCTTTGCTTCACAGACATTGAAATATTTTGGCTAAAATTGAATTAATATCTACCGCACAGTTATGTGCAGGTAGAACTATAAGTGAGAGCTCTCCCTCCCTGATTTTTAATTTTACAATAATTATATTAAAAGTAACTGTGCATGTGAGTGGGTGTTTTGGGGGTGTGTGTTTATATGTTGGTGGGAGGAGGGAGCATTTCAGAGGTCTGTGAAGGTTTTTTGGTGGCTCTGAGGTTCTTATTTCCGCATTTAACCTATAACTGGAAGAGCTAAACATATCTGTATCAAAAATTCTATATTCTTAGGGTTTTAGAAATATTAGAATTAATAAAACCATGTGCATTTACAACCAGAGAAGACTATTCCAGTCATCTTCTCTGAGATTCTGCATAACACAAACCAAAAATCTCCATTCAATTATTTCTGCATTGAGCCCATGCCTTCTGTTAGAGGACCAGCATACCTTCCATGGGAATATTAGATTTTTTTTTCAGCCATTGTGGGACCAAATAAAATTGTAAGTATTGACAATGCTGAATCCTGCATTCATTAATTATTCCATAGTATGTGCGGGAGTGATGGAGTTGGCAAATCAGATGCAATATCTCTGTAGCTCCAGAACATTAACCTCATAATAAACCATCTGCTCTTCTTATGACAAACTGAGATGCAGCACACTGTCGGTATTTACAAATGATAAATAATAACAATAATAAAAGATCTGTTTCTATAGTGCTTCCAGCAGATAGCAGCTGATATGCTTACTGAATCCAGAGAAGGAATGCCAAAAGGAAAACAAATGAATCTAACCAGCTGTGCAGCTATTTTTGAGAAGCTGAGGAATTCAGCTGGTTGCTTTCTATTGCCTTTAAAGGTGGTATAGCTCATACAGCCTTTGTATGAGAAGGGGTTTTGATTTGCTTTTTAAATGTCTGAGGGAACTGCAGTACCCCAGTGGCTCACAAATTACTTGTCCATGTGAACGATGCACATAAGCACTGCTTCGTGTCTGAAACCCAAGGCCCCTGCGTCCGTCATTTCTTGCGTTGAGGGAAACACAGTGTCAGAGTGCCTGCCCAAATGTCACAGCTCCAAGGCCCACTGATGCCTGCACATGTACCCTGCCATTGATGCAGCATCGTAGCTCCAAGGCTGTCTTGTGCCTCAGCTCTTATATGGATGTGAAGGCAGCGTCATAAGGCCAAGGCTACTTTCTGCCAAACTCTCGCACTGCAGTTCAGAAGCAGTTACAAGGCCCCTGCTTATGCCCGGGCGTTTTAAATCAGGCTGACTGAAACTTAGGATGGGTGCGATTTTGAGTGTCTTGCTGAAACATGCTGTAAAAGCAGTCTGCAGAAAAAGGAGAAACGCTGTAAAAACTGTTTTGCTGTAGAAGTGAGACTTGGCAGGTCTTCTTCAGCTCCCCCAGCAGCCTTTTCCCCCCTTTTTTTTTCTCTGGCAATGAGCCTTAAAAAGACCTCAAAGACGTTTATATGCTGACCAAAGAAACTCCTTCTATAAACAAGCCAGGAAGGGTTTATATTAAATGTATGTTGTTTATCATTGCCATTGTTGCAGCATATTAAGATAACAGGCGAGACTGAGCATTGACAGCTCCTTAAGCCACTGAACAAACCTAAGCCTGCACGTAGCTTGCTGCCTGGGGCTCCTTAAAGCTACTGCCTTGGTTTTCCTCCTGCCGATGCTTGTTGATTTCTATCAAACCAAGTTAGAAAGCAACTCATCATGCCTATATAATTCCATGCACACTTCCTCTCACCTCCAAACGGGAAGGTCAGTTTCTGGACAAACTTTTTTTCTACAGCTTTGAAAGAGTCTGTTGTGTTTCATTTTGTTTTGAGTGGTGTAATTATCAGTAATTATTGGGAAATGAGCAGGAGTCAGAGGCAATTCCAAAGCCACCCAGAATAAACTGTGCATTGTTGCAGGGCTGTAGCACGGCTGTTTTACAGAATTAACATTCTGAAATAGTTGGAAGTGACAGTTTCCTTCTCAGGAAGGGGAGAGGGCAAAGAGCTATACTACTGCTTTAAGGTTAATCTTGACATTCAGGAAGAAGTTTGGGCTGGTTAACACAGGGGCATGGAACAGATCCCCGTGAAGCCCAGCTTTCCTTTCAAGTGAATCTTCCTGGGTAGATGCTGCATCCAGAGAAAGACTTCAGATGTCAGAACAGGTGAAAAACTTCTCAAGATGCATGTATAAGGCAATCAATGAGATTTCCATTAGAGAGCACAGGATTACAAGGAAAATTGCAAATAATTAGATTATTCAGATTTAAATGACAGACTTTGAAAAATTAGGTTCTTAGAATAACTGAGTTAGTTGCATTTTTAAATAGTCCTAATGTCCCTTTCCCCCCAAGTAAATTAATAAATAAATGTCATGTTGCATGAGTTCAATCAACTGTGAGATAATGAGAACTGTAAAGAAGAGAACTTGATGGGTCACTGATTGCTAATGGACTACAGATTCTTGTAGGTCATAGGTTCGTTGCCAGGCTGTGTTTAAACTTTTCTCCTCTTCCCCTCCCCCCCCCTCTTTTTTTTTTAACTTATAAAACACTGCTTAATTGAAAAACAGAAGTGGCATAATGATCTGAATGCAGGCAGTATTGTCTATATCCAGACTGTGATGGATAACATTTGTGGGGCCTCAAAGCAGAGTCACACTTCTCAGAAGCTTTGCAAAACTGAATTCTTCTGCCACGAGGACCCATACCAGGTCAGCAGTATCCCTGTCTCCGGACAGACCTGTGGAAGCTCTGTGCACAAAGTGACTCCAGGATGGGGATGTCTGTGTGGAAGGTTGCACTGGCACCATCCTTCAGTACTATTTTTCCACTGTTTCCCCAAGACTTGCTTTCAGGTACTGAGACCTGACTGAATAATTTAATTCCTAGATGAGGCAGGACAGATATCTGAATCCTGTATCAGAGCGTGACTATGGAGAATATGGCCACATTACTGTTACTGGAATGGCAGAATAAACTGATTTCCAAATGTATCTCACATCTACCCATAAATAAGCATCTAGACAACGAGAGAACAGACAGATGCAAACATGCAGAATAATGTATCTCCAGATGTGTATAAGACTCCATGAACACCACAGGCTGCAGGAAGCAGCTAGGGAGCAGCACAGCCTTGGCTGTGGACCAGATGCCCAGGCTGGGATGAAGAGAGAGCAAAAGGGCAGAGGTGAGGAATGAATGAAAAGGAAGAAGCTGTTCTGCATTAATCTATAGCAACATCAACTGCTCACAACTACCTAAAGCAGGCTCTCACATACAGCAGTGCTCCTGGGGTTTGGCGCACAAGTAAAGATACAGAAAGGTTTAAGATCCCACTGAGTCTGGAGCTGATTTTGCTGTTCTCACACTGCTAGCTATGCATAAAACCAGCTGCCTGGCCTACACTAATCCCAATTGTAGTCAAGTCTGTTTCCTGATATAAACGCATATATCTGAATTAAAATCTATTTCCCTTAAGAAGCTTGTGCATTTAAATTCAAAGCCTACTTGGTCATACTCATGGCTGCCACAGCATTCTGTGGATAAACAAAAGATCCATAATTGAAAGAGAGTCCATTAGAAGTGCAGAGGGGAAACGAAGGGTGTGAATTTGGTGATTATGAAGGTGAATGATTAATAGCATGTACTAGTGCCAGACATAACACAGACACTGCCCCAAACATGAAGATATACTAGTATCTAAAAATTCTAGTGCTGAATTGTCAGTAGTTTTGTAATGAGAACAAGGAGAGAGAAGAATACTTTAATGAAAGTTTGTCCTTGGGATTACAGAGGCAAAAGCCTGTAGAAACAGGACTTCTCTTCCATTTGCAGCATTTATTTCTCTCCTTTGAATAGATGCTAGATAGAAGTGCATGACAGTACATCCCACTGACCCTGTAAATAGCCAGAAAGCAAAAGAATGTGTGTAAATACCAGTTTAGCTTGTCATGTGTGCCAGCTTCCTTTTACCAACACAATTTTGTAACTGAAACTTTAAAAAGTATTTATGACTTTAAGTAAAGAAAGGCTTCCTTGAGGTTTTTTTCTACTTCACTGTTAAATACACTTTTCATTTCTCAGTTGCTCTGCCCTGTTTCCTCTATTTGAAATACAATAACAGTTGCTGAAAGCAGCCAAAACTTGCACTAATGGTTGAAATTTGCTTTCATAATGTCTTCTGTCCTGCTAAGCAACTGGCTGTGATGCACACACTTCATGTTTTACTGGGAATATTCTGCAGAAGGATACTTGCCTTTGGCCAAAGATATCATTCCATTTCAGCAATGTTGATTTATTTGGCAACTTTTTCGCAAAATGAGCTCATACAGCAGGAGTTACCTGGCGTGAGCATATGTAAGTTAATTGCATCAGTATACTGACAGCACTGGTCATACCGTTTATCCTAAATGTCTGTTCAGCTCAAAAGAAGTACAGCTACTTTTTTCAGCTGAAAATATGTCAAGATGCTATTTTGGAAAGAAACTCTTGACATTCAGCTTTACTGTTTGTAACATTAATGTCAATGTTACTCTCAGAATTCCCCCTATAAATCTGAGCTGTGAGACCTTGAACAACTTGTGAATAGGATAAAGTGCAATAGAACAAATTAATCATACTGCAATCCTGTCTACTTTTAAAGCAGTATTTTAAATACAGATATCCTTCCAGATACACAAGTAAGGGGAATGGAGGAACCCAGAACTTGTGTGAAGAGACTTTTGTGTGCTCTGTTCCAGAAGTCATTTCCTGTTTGACTTTGGGAGGTCACATACGTTTTGTTTCCTCATTTAAGAAAGAAAAAAACAAAAAGAATACCAAGAGAAGACAACATTTTCAAAATGTCTGTTACAATATCTGGACATTTAATACTTGCAACTACATGATCACAAATATTTTTAGCTTTTTTTTTTTGATCAGTAGATCAGTAGCTGTCTTCCAGAAAGACTTCAAAATGAGAAAAACTAGATAAACATGGACCAAATAGAAAGATTTCTGACTGTAAGATATTAAAGTGTGAATAATCTCTTTTGTCTTTGAGTCACTCTGAGCTACATTTACTACGTTAGCCCTCCCAGTGCCAAGTCTACGTTCATGTAAAGTATTAGATCTGTAAATACCTAGAAGCAGAGATGGAATTTGGCTGTGATATTTACTAAACCATTTCCTAAATCTCCACAAGAGATGAGAAACATAAATGGAGGAAAGTTTTATTAGTTTCAATACCTTTCCTGAAGCTGTTGTCTTCCAGAGTGGTATTACGTGAACAAATTTTTAAATACCTGGCTAGACAGATAGGCAGGTATTAGACTTTAAGCACAAAAGCTTGCCATTCATGGGTCAGAACAATTTTCTCCAGTGTGAATAAGAAAGTAGTGCTTACCCCTTTTGGCAGCAAGATCAGAGGAGTGGTGGTCTTCTGTCAAAAGCTTTTCCCTCAAGGCATACTCCCAGGATTGTGATGTGGCAATAATTTTCTAATTGCTACTAACTGCTCCTTAAGGGCTGGATTGTAATGGAAGCCTTTGTTTTTTCTTTAACGTGAATCAGCTGAATCAGAACTGTTATTCCTGGTGGGGAGTTTAAGACCAGGATTTCAGGTTTAAAGACTTTTTTCCTGGAAACTCTTGGTCTGGAATGTTCGTGTGTTTAAAATGAAAGGAGGCTGCTGAAAGCGTTTTAAACGTCTTAACATTCCTGTTGCAAACTACATTTACAATAAACTCTCGGAAATTCATTACGCTTACAATGAACTTTTAACTCGAATCAAATTGTTCCATAATTATCTGTATTAGGGTTTCCTGCGTTGTCCTCCAAAGCGTTACTGGATACTGCCCGAGGAGACGGGATTAGGAACTGCAGAACCGACCCTGCGCAAGTCACAGAGCTGGCAACAAGGTGGTTAGGAGTGGCAGCTGAAGGTCTGCTCCAACAGCCCTCCCTCTCTCTCACAGCAGTAGTCACCATGCTGGGTCAGGTTAGCCCTGGATTTGTCTAGCTGAATCTTGGAAACCTCTCTGGGTAACTTGTTCCCTTCCCATACCTTTCAATTTAAGATTTTTTCCATAGTGCACAGTCTGACCTTCCCAAAATGCAGTGTGCTGCTCTTTTACCTTGTTTTACTATCCACTACCACCAAGAAAAGCTTTGCTCCATCATATTTGCAGCTCCAGATTGTAGACTTGGGATGGATTGCCTCAGCTTCCACTTTTGCCAGACTTACAGAGCCAAACTTTAAGTTTTGCTTACAGACCCTCAGTCATATTGGTACCTATCTGCTGGACCACATAATTTGTGAACAGCTTTTTTGAACTAGGTGTCCCAAAACCCAACAAAGTACTCAAAGTGCAGCCTCAGCTCTGCCAGGCAGGAGGGGTACTTATTGACTAGCCACATTGCTCTGGTTGTAGCCAAATAATCAGCTTGCCCTCTGATGAGAGCACATTGGTGGCTAGATTCGGCCTGCCACTTGCCATAACCACAAGGCTGTTTTCAGCACAGCCAATATTTCTGACCTGTACCAATGCCCATTGTTATCCTGCCCCAGGCACAGTACTCCTCCTTGTTGATTGTGATTCATTCCTATGACCTGAACAAGGTTTATTTCTGTAATCTTCTTCAGTCTTATGCACAAACAGATGTATTTTTACTCTTTGTGTATACTTCTAAAAATCTTTTGATCTTGTTAAATTTATAAAGAACTTATTACAAATAAACTAAATGTGATGTTTCAGTTACATTAGACTTAAAAATATATACCAAATCTACATTGTCAAAGTTATCAGAGAAAGAAAAGCAGAGCTGATCAAGCCATTTATTGAAAGGAAAGAAAACTCTTCCCGGGAAAAAAGTTATCTGATTATGCTCAGTTGGAACTGAGCTTGACTAAATTTTAAGGGGGTGGTGTGAAACTCCTCTCTCTGGTGACCAGCAATAAGATTCAAGGAAATGGAATGAGGCTAAATCAGGGGAAGTTCAGGCTGGAACTTAGGAAAAGGTTCTTTTCTGAGAAGGTGGTTGGTCACTTTAACAGGTTCCCTAGGAAATGGCAGGGGTGACTCAGCTGTGCCTGAAAACAGGACAGCTGTCACAGGAGGCACACCAAGCCCGTGCAAGCAAGTGACAGGTCCTGTGGATGCCCTGCCAGCAGCTCCAGTGGACAGCAGACACTCTGGTAAGGATGGGGCAGCACCTGCTTAGTGGGTGTGACAGAAAGCCAAGCAGCCATAGAGAGACAAGGACACGTTTGAGCTCAGAACACAAACACATGCCTCTCAAATCTTTAACTTTGCCGACACTGTGGAGATGGAGAGAGGTGCTAATGAAACTTTCCTCTAGTGAATGGAAAATCAGATGAGGTGAGAGCAGTGTGGTGCAGCCTGGCCCACCAGGTGTGACAGTACCTGGCTGCCTGTGGAAAGCCACGATGAAAGATCGTGGGAGGATCGTGAGATCCCCCTATAACCCTTCTCCTCCTGTTTGGCAACACTATAAAGACCCCAGTCCTGGGAGAAAATGCCAAGTAGGAATTTATCACAGCATGACTGCAGCTCCTGAGCAAGATAGCCCATCTTCAGGCCCATTCATTAGAAAAGGTGCAGATAAAATTACCTTTTAAAGGTAAGAGATTTTAAATCTATTTCCATTTACAACAAGACAGTGACTCTTGAATGCAAACCTTTATTTTTGGTGGGACAAGTAAGAACATTGCTGGAAACTCTTATGACCAAAAGAAGAAAATTTTGGTGCTTCCACCTCTACTTTGTTCTCCTATGCAACTGATGGTTGTAAATGGCTAAAAGAAATTTCTTAAGAGGCAGCTAACATGGTTTTTGTGATAACAAAATGTGAATACTCATGTTTCATTTTGTAATCAAATGATTACATCCTCCCTGATATAAAATGATTGCAATGTTAATTAAAATGTTCACTTTTTTCAGCATTGGGTTGCACGCTCAGATACAGCATAAAGGAAAACAAGACCTTTCAGATTTAAAGTTTTCTGTTGATTAACAAGACCTTTCAAATGTAAAGTTTTCTACTGATAAACCAGTAACATTAAAATAACATCTTAGCATGTATTGTTGACTTAATTTTACAGTATTTGACACACATAAGTAATATCAGTACAATCATCAAGGTTGAGTTCCTCTTTCCATAAACTGCATTTTAGCAGCTTTGTACTTTTATCAGTGCATGGATGTGATGCTTACAGACTTATTTTGAAATGTTTTCTCATCAGGAAGTTTTGGTAGTATTAGAAGAGCTTTTACAGAGGAAAGCATAAAGGACTTGTAACAGCTAGCAAGCATGACATCATTAAAAAGCAATGAATGTTAGGAATATTCCTGTTCTAATCCAGGCCACACATCCTGCTGCCCTGGAAGAGAGCCAAGCCCAACATCCTTTTAGGGTTACAGGGCAGGCTGTGGCCTTTCACAGTTTGCTTTAGTAATCTCTGCATGTGGAATATTCACTGGCAAGCATTACAATAAAATCTAAAATTACTCCATCAGAGAGCTGATGTTCCACCCTTCCTGCATTCTTCCCTGACAGTGAAATTGCCCAAAAAGAGCTTTATTACATTTCTTAGATTTCCGTGAAGGACTGTGTGCAGAGATGATGGGGGTTCCACTTGAGAGAATTATTTGTACTGCTTAAAAATATGTTGTGCTAATATTCTTGTTAGTTCCATTGAATGAACCCATCAGGCTTTAATTCTACGAGCTTTTCTCTGTGTTTTCAGTGAATGTCTCAGATGACCAGATGAAAAACGATCAGACCTTTCCTTAACACAGCACGGATGTCACATTGCCTGTACAGACTATAGCTCCCAGGGCCCCGGCACTCTGCTATGCTAAATCCCTTTACACCATCCCTTTCGGGGAAAAAGGGAACTGAAACCTGCAGCACAATGAACAGCTAAAGACTCCCAGGGCAGTGCTGTTACTTAGCAGACAAAAAATGAGGAGCATAACTGATTTCAGGATGCTGTGTTTTTATTCCCTGTTAATGTCCTCAGCAGCTTTCATAGGTGATACTAATTCTGCCAGCATCTAATTTAGATGATGAAGTAAGATCATAGTAGGCACACGTAGTCTGCAAATCATATGAGAATTTTAGGTACCTAAATAGTAATTTAGGGTAAATATTATTCTCTGACCAACTATTGGAGAGGCACACACGACTCTGCAGTCCTTACAATGAGATAATTTCTCCCAAAATACAGGTAGTACTTATTTTTAGGCTTTCTGTATCAACTGCATGAAGAATGTATGCATTTACTTTAAAAATATTCACTAGGGCTTAAAATTCAGGTCAATTATGGATGTTCCAGCCAGGTGATTTGATAGTCCCCCTTTCTTCCTAGGCTTCCTAAAACACTGATGAGCTGAAATAGCTTCCTTTAGAAAGTAGCCAAATTTGAGTTGTGTTCTGAATCCTCTAATACTATTTAGCATGGTCTATTTATTAATAATACTATTTATCACTGAAAAAATGTAGGGATTCAAGAGAATAAGGCTCCACTCTTCCGGAATACTTTACAAGACACATGTTTTGGGAAAACCCTGGATTAAGAAGTTCCTAACCTTCATGTCATACTCCTGCACCAGCTGAACCAACAGCTTTACAAAGTTATGCAGCAAATGAACAGGTGAAATTTTCCAGGCAAAACAAAACTGCTCCCCCTTTTTCAACAGATTGACCTGTTATCTGTTTTACACAGAGTGTGGGGTCACCATAGCTCAGGTGATGAAGTGTAGCACAGTTTTTAAGCTGCTTTTTCCTCCAAAATTGGAATCTCCTGAAATCACACCCAGAGGCACATAAATTAGATATCTACAATAAGACAGCCAAATAAAATCCCTTAGTTGATACACTTTCATTTGGTTCTGCAGATAATTAGTAATTACACTTAGCCCATAATTTATTACAGGATGTCAGACTGAAAAGCTACCTTTCACCCTCTGAGTTCTTTAGTAAATGTTCAGTTTCAAAGCCCAATATGAAAAAGTATGTTTGGAAAAACCGTACAGCTTTTTTACATCAAAGTCAACCCCTATAAACTGAACGATTGTCTGGAAGAAAAGAAGTTATTCATAGATAGTCATACTGAGAGAGACAGCAGGAACTGGAATCTCCCTAGGTGATTTATAATAAATAGTAGTGCTTAACAGTTAAGACAAACCCAGAGAGGCAAGGTGAGGGAAATGCAGACACTCTGAAATGTATTGTTACACTGGTAATCGCATCAATTCTTTGTCTTGCTGGTTCGTAACTGTTATTCTGCATAACAGGAAAGGAAGTACAGTACAAAAGCAGTCTCAGATTTTGTCTATGGCTACCATTTTAGCGCCAAATTTATCCTGCTTGGTTTCAGAGTATACATGACATAAAGATCCGGTGGCAAAAAACGTTTGTGGGTGTCTACCTTCTTTACATCATGATATAATGTTCTTTAATATTCACTGTCAGAAACCTGAAGTGGTAGGGTTGTGTAAAGATGAAGTATGACACATGATCTCTCCTCTGGCTCCTTTATATGCAAAAGGACCAGCTTTAGCTATTTCCAGAAGATTCACATCTTCCTTGACAATGAGTTTCTTACTGTAGGAGCTGTCCCCTGTACCTTGATGATCTCTTTGCAATGCTGATCAAAATAATGAGCTAGGGAAGGATGCAAGGAAATCCAGACAGTATTACATTTAGGAGCAACTGTTAGGCTAGTTTAATCATCTAACTATATTCTTGGGGCCAAAATTATGACTTCGTGGTGCTATGTACCATGAAACTAGGTGAAAAACCCTATATGATTTGACTGTGCATTCTGATGAGTTTAGCCTGCATACCCACACCTTCATACCAAACTCCACCACTGGGAACATTGCCATACCTATTGCTTCTTCACAAATTCATCTCTTTCTTACCATGACCCCAGTCTCAGGGTCTTGAAGGAGACCAGGCAGGTAGGTGTAAAACAAATGCTCTACTTTCTTAGCTTTTGGGAGACCTTCTCATGTACTCACAAATGTTGTTGTAGTCTACCTCATTGTCCTAGTTAAGAGTCCCTGTGAAGGCCCTCCACAGCCACAAGTGACGTAGGAGCAGAGCTCAGTGAACATTCTGGCTACGTGCCCCTGCCTGGAGCACACTCTGTTGCAGGAAATCATATGTAAAAACAGTGAGGTATCCATGCAGGGGAAAGTCTGGTAGCAGGGTTTAAGTCCAAACATTCCTCTGGCTGTGTGACCATAAACCATTCTCTGCACTATATTACAACTCCACTGTTCTCTATTCCTCATATGCTCTTCATTTCCTTCCTTCTTTGTCCCTGACTTCAAATGACAGCATTTTGTAGGAAGGGAAAACATATGGTTTTCCACACTTGTCCACAGCAATCCATGACTCCAGAGACAGTTGGGCTACATTCATGCTAATAAATTATAATGTCTGGGCCCATTCTCTGGACCTGTGGCCAAGAGCTACAGTCTGGCAACATCCATATAACTTAGCTTTCTTGGCCTATGGAAGTGGGTGGCCATAGCCAGACTGCCTGGTGGGAGTGATTCCTCACCTATGCTAACTCAAATGCACTACTTGTGAGTGCTGATGTGGACCAAACCCTTGCAAGGGATCATTCAAAGATATTAATAGTTTGATGATCAAGATTCAGCACTTTTACCTATGCCCAAATCCTGGATTTATCAGTATTTGTGCAGTATAAAGTGTATGTAGGAACAAGGTATGCTTGAGGTTACAGGCTGGCAGGTGAGGGAACTTGGGCCTTGCTTCTAGTCCAGTTGACTTAGTTTTACCATATTCCAGCCTGTCACCTGCTGTATTGGTCTCAGGACTTGTAAAGACAACTCCCAAATACAGAATGAGCTGCTGGATTGGATCTCTATGTAACCGAGATGCACTATGTAACCGAGATGCAATCCACTGACTTCAGATGCGTGTAGTTTTGTGTGGCTCTGTCTGTGTGTGTGTGTGTGTGTGTGTGTGTGTTAGGAGACTGATCTGTTTGAAGATAAATCCAGAATGGTAGTTAAGCACAGATAATTACACTAT
The DNA here is from genome assembly GCA_020800305.1 of Porphyrio hochstetteri. Taxonomy (NCBI): domain Eukaryota; kingdom Metazoa; phylum Chordata; class Aves; order Gruiformes; family Rallidae; genus Porphyrio; species Porphyrio hochstetteri. The sequence goes on from CM036907.1 coordinate 112,977,466, forward strand.
TTTTTGCTGAAGAAGGATTTTCCTGGAAGGTATGATTACAAAGCCTTTCTAATGCTAGCTGGTGGGTCATGAACTGGTATGAGCTAAGCCTGCTAAACATCCCACTGGATCTTTACAGCTCCTGCACTATGACACTGACCTTAAAGGAGACTGTTAATTCTTTTACAGAGAAGTTCAAATCATTACACATTATTCACTTTGTGTGTGAAAAGGTGAGCCAACAATTGCTAGTCAAAACATATCCCATGGACCATTATCAGCATTCGATTACAGCCTTTGCTTTCTCAGCTGCTATAGACAGAACCATTTCTCAGGACAAGGAGTTAAGTCATGGTAGCGAATTATTCCTAAGGATTTAGCCATCATACAGGTGTTGTAGTGGTGTTCCAGTGCTTGAAACCTACATGCTTCTCTTGTTTATGGTTTATGAAACCATAGTTAAGTCTCTCCAGTTCTTGTCCACTAGGTAGTACCAGCACTTTGGAGCATATCTAGCCCACAGGATCAGAGTGAATACTGACCAAATTACAGCAAGTGGAGGTTGCCCAAATATGTGTTCAGGTGCCCCTAATGTTGATATGGTATAGCTGATCTAGCTGTGAGTGTCAGAAGAACCAAGATAGATATGGGGACTGGCTTCCCCTGAGTGATCTGATGTACAACAGGAATAGAACAGGGCCACTCTATTCTCCATGTGAAATGAACTAGGAGCTCTGACCTAAAGTGTCATGAAGCAACACATGGAATTATTTTTATATGACTTAGAGCTACAATAAGAAAACAGCAGAATTATCCATAGTTCAGTTATCTATAAGTTTCCTACTATATGCATGGGACAGAGTCCCAACAAAAAGGCTATGTTTTAGGAATGTAAAGAAGAGATTTCTGTGAAATACTGTACTTCAGAGGAAGTCTGCTCCTCCTTTCCCTGTGTGGTATTTCCTGGAGAAGGTCTGTCTGCTCTGCTTGGCATGGCACTTAGAGCTTTATCCACATGGAAGTCAGACCTGACCTTTATTTATTTGAGAATAGTGGCATTTTCTCCTTGTATACTTTGGAAACGTGCAGGACAGAAACCTTATATGTAAAGTTTAGAGATTTATCATTATTTCTGAATCCTTCAAGTATCTGATCTCTTCAGTTAAGGAAGAAAAAATATTACTTCTTAAGCCCCCAACAGTGTAAGACACTTTTATAAAACCAGTTTCCTTCCTTGTCAGCATCCCATCAGGAATTTTGAATGAGAACCACTGTAAAGCTCTGACGTTTGATAATACTTGATTTCCTTCTCTGTACTTACAACCCACTGGTGTTTAGACGAATCAATAGGTGTTTATAATTCTGGCTCTTTTGTCATTAGTATTGCTTTCTTGAGTTCTTGGAAAATTAGAATTGTCTCTTGTTCTGTGTCTCTGTTTCATGCAGGACAAATTAGAGAATGGAGATTCATACCTTCTCTCCTATGGCAGCTCTTGCAGGTTCCATGCAGTGTCACAAGTCAAATTACTCCAGCAGAGATGTGTACCTTAAGTATCTTTGGAAAAAGAGAGAAAAGCTCTTGGGTCACTGCTGCATGAGGCACCAAAATGAGAAGTGGAAAAAAAAAAATAAAAGTGGTCTTGGTATACGGAGCAGACCTAACCAGCTACAGTAAGGTAAGGAACAAAGGAGAAATACATATTCAACATTTTTGTGTGTTTTGATTTTTTTGAGCAGCTCCCTTGTATGGTGAAGCAGAAGATACTATCTTTGCAGGATACATGACTGAACAGAGGTAGTATGTGTTGTCAACTGGAATAGGTTGCTCAGAGAGTTTGTGGAGTCTCATTCTCCAAAGATACTCAAGACTTGCCTGGACACAATCCTTTGCAACCTGCTCTGGGTGATCTTGCTTTAGCAGGGGTGTTGGACTAGATGATCTCCAGCAGTCCCTTCCAACCCTGACCACTCTGTGACTCTGTGTCAGCAAGGCCAGCTGCATTAGGAGTTTCCATAACTTCCCTGTGGAAAGAATTAGTTTACAGATTAGTGTAGCCTGCAAGTAGACACTCATTCCCTCCCTGTTTTTACTGAGTTCTCCTCTGAGATACACAGTGCTGTGCTATTGGAGTGCTTGTGGCTGCCTATTTCAGGGATTGTACTAGAATGCAACTGTGATCAATACAAAATCAGATATCCAGTAACTTCATGTAGAGGTGAGGGGAGCTTATTGGAATTAGAACTTGGAGAAATTTGAAATGTTATGTTCCAGTGCTGCTGGGATTGCACGTTTTTAGAACAAACCACTACCCTCCAGCTTCTACAGATGTCAGGAATATGGGTGGGTTTTCTCAGGCCTATGGTCTATGTCCATTGAACAAAAGATGTCTGAACAAAAAAGCAATTTTCAACAGATATGCTTTACTTGAAAAATGCCTACCAATTTTCATGTCTTCCACACAGTTTATCTAGTAAGTTACCTAGACTGAACATTTATTTTTGCTCATTTATTACACAGTCCTCACTTTTAGAATGTACATTTTTAGACTTTTATGCTTTCTTTGCAGAACTTCTGAGTGCTCACAGCCGCTGCTCAAGCCACTGTGTTCTGAGTACATAAAATGAGTGTTAATGCAAAACAATACAAGACAGCCTAAGTGAAGCTACTGGCAATATGTTGCAGAGGTAATGCAATGACGAGACAAAAAACCCACAGGTAAATCCCATGTTAAAGTGATGCAAATAGAAAAAAAAAAAAAACCAAAAACCAAAGCAGATATTCTAATTATAAAATAAAAGCTTCTAAATTAAATCATTACAATCCTATGAAAGAAATCTAGAAGATGTTATCAGTTTAATTGTCTGTGATGGTCAAAAGACAGAATAGGAAACTGGAGGAAAAGAATAAAGAAAAAATACTTCTGTATCATAAACTGAATCTGAGAGTGCACCTATATTTTGAATATTGTTTTTCTCGTTGGGGAATTTGCTCTATATTTACTTTGGGTTTTGTATTCTGTCTCCAAATGTCCATCATTGAACATTGTACAAATTATTACACTGAACAAGCTATTACACCAAAGGGATTTTGGGTCTCACACAAAATAACCGTTTCTTAAGCTCTTTTGAGAAATCTCTGAAAACTCTGAAACTTTATATAACAGACTGATTTCAAAATTACTGGAAAATGTTGACATTCACATTTCTCTGCTTGTTGCTCACATCAGTATAATCAGTATGAGCCCTCGTTCAGCTCACTGGGAGCTGGGAGCACATGCCAGAGTCTGTGCAATAACCTCATCTCCATTTATACAAGAAAATTAAGCAAGATCAAGAGGCAGACCAGCATGTTAGCACACCAGCAATCCTTTCGTTTCACTAGCATGCTCTTTTCCATACTTTTGGCTAAGCCATATAGATGTCTTGTTGCAAGTGCCCTTGGAGATACTTTCAGTACAGTGAAGGTAGCACATGGTTGCAAGACCATGCACGTGAGGGCCTGTTTGCAAGACAGTATGGGCACAGTGATCCTGTCCCACAGGGAAGAAAGCTTAGCTGCCTAGACATATGTTGTGTCATTCTGCTTGCCCTTGGTATCAGAAAATAGGCCCTGGCCCATTTTATTTACTAAAATCGCAGAATCATGGAATGTTAGTGGTCAGAAGGGACCTCAAAAAATAACCTAGTCCAACCCCCTGCCAGAGCAGGATCACTTAGAATAGATACAACCACTGGGGATGAATGCTGTAAGTCTAATAGATACCTGTCTTCAGAGCGGAACTTGAATAGCATAGAGTAAATAAATGTGCATGCATACAGTGAAGACAGAGAACAAAATATTATGGTGTAGAAAGTTTCAAAAGATGACGTCTTACTGTCACAAAAGCAGTGATGGTAAAATTCTCATTGCTCTCCTCTGTGTTTTCACCAGAGGACCATGGAAAATCCAATTCAGTTTTTAAATTCTGTGGTTGTTTTGGTGTTTTCTGAGATTCTCAGAATATTAAGTTTTTGACTTCTACCAAAATGCTAAATAAAACCCTAAACATGCCATCTTACTGACCCTAGCATGACACGTTGCACCTACAATGGAAATTAGCTTGTGAGTACAGTATGACAGTCAACGCTGACATTCCGAACACATAAATAGCTGCTTCCACATAAATTCTATGCATTTTTTGCCGTGTTTTGTGAATCCTTGTGCTTTGAGATTACTGAGGATTACAGTAGAATATTTCAATGGATAGCAAAGCTATCGCTGAACATTTATCATCTTTTTTGTGAAGTGCATCATGATGGTTGTTTGCAGTAATTTCTGTGCTGGAGTGTTTATGTGTATATGGGTATTAATGCCTGTATGTTTAATGTGGAGAGGAATATAGAAATCTTGATCCTTTATTGAATGTAGGCTTTCTAGAATATTTAGTTAAATCCTGGTTTATTGCCTAGGTAACAGATTAGAACATCTATCATTGCATAATAAGACACTTACAAATGGAATGTTAATAGCACCCATTAATTTTAAAACTAAGATCTGTGTCTTGTTAGTAAATAGTGCAGAAAATTAGTTTCATGTTAAAAGGTTTTCCTTGGCAGAAAATTTCATTAAGTGTCAAAAAAACCACTTTTGTGCATCTTAACGGACTGTAATTCTTTAATAATATAGATAAACTGCAACAAGAGAAAAGGATCCAAAAATACAGGCTGGGCAAAGAATGGATTTGGAGCAGCCCGGAGGAGAAGGACTTGGGGGTGTTGACTGACAAAAAGCTCAACATGAGCAGGCAATGCACTCCTGCAGCCCAGAAAGCCAAACATATCCTGGGTTGCATCAAGGGAAGTGATTCTGTCCCTCTGCTGTGCTCTGGTGAGACCCCACCTGGAGTCCTGCATCCAGCTCTGGGGTCCCCAGTACAAGAAAGGCATGGAGATGTTGGAGTGAGTCCAGCACAGGGCCATGGAAATGATCAGAGGGCTTCACTGTACTGTGAAGACAGGCTGAGAGAGTTGGGCTTGTTCAGCCTGGGGAAGAGACGGCTCCAGGGAGACCTTATTGCAGCCTTCCAGTACCTGAAGGGGCCTACAGGAAAGATGGAGAAGGACTGTTTATCAGGGAAAGTAGTGATAGGACAAGGGATAATGGGCTTAACATCAAAGAGGGGAGATTTGATTTAGACATTCAGAAGAAATTCTTCCCTGTGAGGGTGGTGAGGCCCTGGCATAGGCTGCCCAGAGAAGCTGTGGCTGCCCCCCCCAGGCAGTGTTCAAGGCCAGGCTGGATGGGGCTTTGGGCAACTTGGGCTAGTGGAGGGTGTCCCTACCATGGCATGGGGTGGGAACTAGATGGGCTTTGTGGTCCCTTCCAACCCAAATCAGTCTGTGATTCTATCATACTGACTGCTGTCATTAGTTGCCCTTCCACATTTTAAGATGAGAGATTAACGGAATCTGAAAATAGAATGTTTGCTGCAGTCATGGTAACACATGCAAATGTTAGCACACAATATTTTAACTAGGAAAAGATGATATATCAGATAAGCTCAGCACTGATTGAAAGTTAATCCTTTTTAATTTGAGCATTGTCTGCCTGTGAGCGAGTTTACAATTTCTTTGTAAATTCTGGAAAAGTGAAATTAAATCCCAGATCGAACATGGTCATGACTACAAACAATATTAGTATTTCTGAAGCAGATAGTATTGTGTTTCTTTGTAAAAGTATTTTGGTTTCCATTTATTGCTAGTCATTTAGCCATAGAGAATAAATAGATCTAGGTACAGCAGCCACTGTCATTGCTCATCTTGGGGTTTCTGGATTAATAATATCTTGTATTAGTGTTTTAGTATCTGACCACAGTGAGCTATAGATTCTGCTTTGGAGCTTTAGTCATTCTCTGGTTAGCTATCCTGACTGCCAGACTTGCTTCTTTCCTCCTTTGTGTATATAATGACACTTTGGAGTAATACAGCTGGCATGGTGAAAGGGAAAGTGACTGATGGCAACAAGTACTGTGGGGTCATGCTTATTTTGTCTTCAAATAGATTTCCTGATGATGGAATGGGAGACTTAACATTATGGCCTCAAAGAGGAGGCTCTGATTGATACATTTGACTACTTACTTGGGGAAAAAAAGAGAAGACTTGATTTTATCTTTCAGTTGGTAAGATGTAAAATAGAATGTGGGAAAACTAAGTGTAAATTCTTGTACCAAAGTCTGTCATAAGTGACCAAATAGAAGAACTTAAGTAAGGCAAACTAAGTTTGGGCATGGCAACACTGCACAAACAAACACAGCACAGGGCTGGAAGTGACATCGAGAGGCCCGGGATTGGTGCCAGAATAATAACAGAGCAATGCCAGACCAAGATCCAAACCCTTCAGAAGTGTACCACCACAGGAATCCTGCTCGTAGCATTGCCCTGGTGTGATTGTTCAGCCTGGATGACCAAGCCCAGTCCTCCTAAGCCTGTGTCACAGGGTTTGCAGTTCAGAGGTGCCAGGCTGGTTTTGGAGAGGGCCTGTGAGAGTGCCTTCAGAATTGGCTTGACTGCGACACTGGAATGAAATTATGAATTCAGGTAACATTGATGAGTAAATTTAGGACCTCAGTGGCTGTGTGCATGTCTGACCATGTGTGTTCAGACTAGAATCAGCTCCAGCACGAGCTGAAGAAGACTGTGGTAGTCTTAGTGATGCACAAAGCGTTCAACTCCTGTTGTGCGTAAGACTTGAAAATCCTCTAATGCTAAACAAAAAAGAACTTAAACATCATTTGAGCTGAGTCAGTACAGTTTAGCACTCTTCACTATTCATTGCACATGCTGGGTTTTTTTTGGATTTCAACACCTATCAATGTTAATTGTCTATAATTTCAGACACATGGTCTGGTCTAGGCAGATGTAACGAGATACTCTGGAGATCAGTGATGGATCAATATCAGGGCAGTACAATCCCAAACATATGTGATACCAGACTCATTATGAGTTAGCATGCTGGCAGTATTGGTGTGCCAGCATTTTGTGCTTCTCTGACCACTTCTGGACCTTCCACGCTCCACATAAATTTTTGTATCTTCTTCCACCCTCAGTGCCACACAGTATCCTACTTCTGGGAAAATGTATAGCTCTGGAGACATATATTATCACCTTGCCTACCATTCCTAGCACCACAAAGGTGAATGACTCACCCTCCCTCACTACCTTTATTACACTAGCATTTCTTAGGATTTTTTTTATTATATCAGTATCCAGATAAGGTAGCTCAAACCTAGTTTGAGAAAAGCTGTGCTCCATGCAGGTATTGTTTCTGAAGCATTGCCTTTACACAGAATCACAGAATGTTAGTGGTTGGAAGGGACCTCAAAAGATCATCTAGCCCAACCCCTTGACAGAGCAGGATCACCTAGATCCTGATTAGAGAGGAATTCATATTTATTATCAAGTTTGTAAGACCATTGAAAATTCTGGACTCTCATGGTTACAGAAGTCTCTGGAAGTCATGGACAGAAAGTGCTCAACTATTCATCTGACAATTTTGATTAACTAATAATTTTAAGATCTATTTGCAGATTTTAGTGCCTGCATTTCTGGGAGCCCTATATGTTGCATTTCCCTCCCATAAAATGAGGATCTATTACAATGTATAAGTGCCAGAACAAAGAATTACTATTTTGTTTCCTGGGAGCATTTTTTGTCTGTCCATCCCCAACCATTCTACTGACAAGGGAATGAATCATACAAATACGGTCCTGAACATTTCAGTGTTTTGAACTGGGTGATCAGTTCCTACCTAGGAATCATGAAACTCTGAGGGATCCTCAGGTGCCCTTTTTCAGAAGACACCTGTTCGTCCGTGTTTCTATGCACTGTTCCTGCCTTTGAGGAGGAAAGTTTCTGAAATTACATCAAACATGTAGATGAATATATGGACAGGAGGTTGGCATATCAACAAATAATGAATTTTTCAAGGGCTTATCAGGATTTTATACCATGCCATAATATAAACTTGAAATGTAATATACTCTAGAGAAAATTCTTTTCCTGAAGAAATGAGAATAAGGCTGAAGAATAAACACACTGCTAATATCTTGGGAGTGTTTTATTAACTCGTCTGCTGCAACCAGAAAAGAAAATTAAAATCAAATATGATATGATTATGCTAATTAGACCTGTACATAGCAAAACAATTGCACTGTCATTCTTCTAGTTCTCTTGGTCCTTTGGGAGCAAAGCTTTAGCATGAAAGAAAACAGACTAAAAACAGTAGCACAAGAAGATATTTAAATAAATACTTGCTTCCAAATGATTTGCAGGTGTCAACCAATCTAACATCTGCAAGGAAGTTAGTGCCATGACCTTTCTGTTCATGACTCCCTTCCAGAGCAGCTAATATTTTGTAATTGGATCAGCTGCTAATGCTCTAGAGTCTTATGTTTCATTAATTAGAATACTGTTGTACACTCTTATTTTGTCTCAATTACATTGTTAATATATTTCATTTACCTTGTTTACAGAAGACTAATGTTTTTACAAAACATTTTGTAGATGAAAATACATGTAAGGTGGTCATTTTCCTTGTTCTTCTGTTTAAATGGAAAATTAACTTTAAAAAAAAAAGGCTGATTTGATGTTTTGAGATACGTTGTTTAAATGCCCTATACGACAGAGTAGTATTGGGTTATTTAACTGATTCATATCTATTCACCTATTTATACATTTTGATGTTGAAAGTAGTTCTTAGAAAATGATGGGAATGATTTTACGGGGTGGAAGGAAGCTGTTAAAAGCTTAGCTCATGATATTAATGTTTTGATCATATCTAGAGGTCCAAGGTGAGCTAGGAGATGCAAAAAAAATAATCCTTCTTTGAAGATTTGTGTGTGGATAGAAGATAGGGATAGTATTAGCTTTATTTTTGACAGGGAGTGAAAGAACAGAGAGATTGAAAATGGATTCAGGAGGATGATGTGAGATACTTATTTCTAAATTTAAGCAAGACTGGCATGCTAAACTCGTTTCGTTTCCAATGTACAGCAAACAGACAGCTTTGAAGGCGTGGGATCTTGGATGTAAGTCCCACATGGTAGAGAACCTTGGAATAGACTATGTCTACCACATTTTTGAAAACTGATCTGTAGGTATGTAACAAGTACCTAGTTCATAATGTATCTAATAAGTATGGAATTTTCTTAAAGAAACAAAGCTTCTTTTTTTTCTATTTAAAATCCATAAATATTCTTGTGGCATACTTCAAATATAATTAACATTTATGTAATTAATCTTTTGGTTTCATTGAAATTATCCATAAAGAGTAGGATGTTTAAAGAATGGATTTTATTAAAGATATCTTCTCCTTTAAGACTTTATCTTCATTGATCTACAACCAGATCTGTCTCCACTTTAGAAAGATAACACAGAGATGGATGATCACCTGAGAAATTGCAGTAGAGTAGCACATGGTGAGACATTATGAAAAACATTTGGTGGATGCTAGACTGAAATATGTGCAAGAACTGGTTTGGCTCTGTTGTCTGTTCTGTGTGTCTCACTGATTTTCCAAGCAGTTTCTATAAACCTATGTTCTGCACATTGTTAGGCAAACAAAGAATCCCTTAAGAAAAGAAGATATTCATATCTTCATTACCCATTGCAAAGAAAGCAGAAAGACACACAGGTTTATCACTAACAGTGGTTTTAGTCCTTCCTTTCTAGGCAATTGTATTATCAGTCTTATTACCAAGCTTTGAGGTTTATTGTACAAATCCTATTTTCAAGATATCAATAAAAGTTCTTAGAGGAATTAGGATTATGTACCCAAACAAGGGAGATACGATCCGCCTGCGGCTTTAATAAATATTGAATAGTTGGATGTAGAATCAGATTTAGTTGATAACACTTGTAAGATTTATCATAATCTGAGAAAGTGATATAAGTCAACAGGACTTGGCTTTTTCCAATCAGAAAGCTTTGAACTGCCACAGGTGGCTGTGACATTTCATACCTAAGAAGCCCAAGTGTATACTGTATTTACAAAGTCTGCCTTCATTTCTTTGAACTACCTACAGCTTTCATGCAAAAAATACCAGATATATATTAGTTTATTTTCATGCAGCCCCTGCAACATTGGTCATTCTGCAGCTGAAAAGTATTATGAATTACTAGATAGAAATTCTGTTACAGTAAATATCTCAAAGTTTCTCCAATTTACTACTTTGCAAGGCTTTTGAGTTATATTTGCTTTAGGATTTTTGTTTGCTTGTGTTGTTTTTACCAAGTACATGGTCAATATTTGCTTTCTCTTCTGCAGCCATACCACTACCCTGATACTATTTCGTTGCTGTTTAGCTCCCCCAAACGGGGAGCATTTATTTTTATACCTAACCAAACTATCAACAGATTTACATTCCCAACTTGGCTTCATTTGTAGTATTGTTCAGTAGAAGAAATTGGTGAAAAACTAAAGAGAAGAAAACAATAATATATTCCTTACAGCTGATGAATTCTGTGATCTCTCATGGGCAGAAAGTCTACTGAAGTCCTCAGCCCTGCTTGTGGATGTTCTCTATAGATCTTTCACCCTGTTAGTGACATTGAAGTATCAGATGTACCATGAAGATCAACATTGCAGAGAGAGGAGACTTCTTTTTGGTTATATGGACACTGCATTTTTCTGTATCAGAAAAGAAGCTTTTCTTAGCAAAAACCTTTCCTGAGGTATTGGGAGTGGTAATCAACCACAGTCTGGAAAAAAGTACTAACAATAAATACACCAGCTCTCTCACTAAACCTGGTTGCACCAGTGATGATAAAGACCATGCTTTGAATCTGGCCCTCATTCTGGAGATAAAGGGAATGCTATGTTCAAGTTACAATTCTCATCAAATAACAAAGTAGCTTTTGCTTATATATGTCTATAGATATACCTATCTACTTTCAGGTTTTTACTTGAAATTTTAAATTTCCATCTTTTTAAAATCTCACTCCTCTCAAGCAGGATGTGGTAGCGGTCTTGCTGCAGTCTTATCGTTCTGCCAAAATAGTCCACATCTATCTGTAGTAACAAAACATTGGTAATGGTTGGACAAAGCAACTAGTGAGGAAAACTTGACCCAGTGGCAATTACTGGGATGTAGCTCAGTCAAGGGGCTGAAAGGATTTAAGCAGGGAATGGATGAAGTGCTATTCTGCAATGTTCAGCTAAGAAAATCAAGTGCAGCTGAACACAATGGGGAAACTTGTGTACGTATATTTCATTAGCATTTTTTACTACTGGGTGGTAGGTACATAAAGGATGTGTGTCCTGTTCCATGAGTACCATGGTGTAGTTTTTGCATGCTGCTGATCACATGCCATAGATGATACTACCTAGCTGCTCACTTCCTGCCCTACCAGTCCACTTTGTGTCCAACATTGTCTTAATATTTAATATTCCAAGCTTCCTTGTTATTAATGATAAACATGCTCTATTTTTGTCATTTTTAGTATTGCAATAGATGTTGAGACATCAAGCAAGAGAAGGGACTCTTTATATTAGGCAGTGAAAAAATTCAACCAGTTTTTACCTATGATTTTGATGGGCAACAGGTTTCATCCACCAGACCATTCACAGTACAAAACTCTTGGATATATGGCACAGCCTGCATCTTTGTATTCTCCCCAGTAAAATGTGTTAGTTTTGTATTGTTCACAGTGTTTTGAAGCACCCTTTTTATGTCAGCTTTTGAAATGTCTTTCTCTTAGAAGTACACTACATACTGACAAAGATCAGTGAGATGGAGGAGAAAAGGTAACAGTGCCTAGGTGCATTCTGATTTTGTGAGATTAACTGACAATTTGGAGCAAAAAATTCTACAACCAGTTTTAATATGATGTCCTTATCTACCTCTATAAGACAAGAAAACACAGCACAGGATTAAAGAGGTCTTATATCTTTGTCACCCTGTACAAATATGCACTGCTGGGTTGGCTTTCTGTGCTGGAAGTGTGCATTACCAGCTTGTTGAACTCATCAACCAATATTCCCAATTCATTCTCCTCAGGGCTGCTCTGAATCCATTCTCTACCCAGCCTGTAGTTGTGCTTGGGATTGTCCTGAACCTGAAGGACCTTGCACTTGGCCTTTTTGAATTTTGTGAAGTTTGTACAGGCCCACCTCTCAAGCCTGCCAAGGTCTTTCTGGATGGCATCCCTTTCCTCCTGTGTGTCAACTGCACCACATAGCATGGTGTCATAGAAACATTCTTCCATTCATTATCTTTTTTTTTAATTCACAGAAATTCTATATGTCAGAGCCATTCCTAAAATTACATTGTGCAAATGATGCAGAAAAGCACTGTTTTCATAACCCAAATGCCTTTTATTTGCAAGAGCTGGAAACATCTCTGTATAGAATGTATAGATAGTCCTCGGTCACCACATGCTATGGTGGGGTTTAAACATCATCATAGAAATTTGTTTTAGAATTACTCTAATTAGCATTGTGTTAAAAATCTTTGTGGTCAGCTACTGTAGAACTTTCAGTGGATATATATAGCCTATATGTTCTGATATTATCAGAAAAGTCTCCACACAGACAACCCTCAAATTGTGATTTATAGGTGATAAAGCACAGAGCCATCCATTCTCCTTTCATTTGTGGAAACACTATATCTTTGGTTTTAGTAAAAGACAAATAATGCTATGACCTGTTGCAGAGACATGGCTATGCCTCTTTTAAATTAGAGCTGGTGATTATACCTGATACTTGCCTTCCCAACATGCATTAATGCTAGCTTGAGTATCTCTGCAACAGCATTCAATGGTCCAGTTAGGGTTTTTTTCTAAAATGGCTATAACATGAGTGAGAAAGCTGTGGTATACATTTGCAGCAGGCTTAAATATAATAACACATAAATCTGAATGTGAAGGGTTGAAAATGTTAGTATATTTAAAGTGCAAGATAGTATTTTTCCTTTATAGAGGAAGGAAATTTCTCTGACGGTCCGTCTTTTTTATGTTTTCTGTTAGATTACAGCCATCATAGCAAAAGCCACAAAGTTTATCTTTGGAAATCCTGACTTTCTTCTCCATATATCTGTCAGTGCACTTTCATATTCTACTCTTTAATTTTCTCATCAGAATAGGTACCCTGAAGAATATTCATGCTTTAACAGAAGTGAAACAAATCCCCTCTTCATTATTCTGCCCTTTCCTCTCTCTAGTTCTCTCATGCACCCTCCAATATTTGTTCTGAAGTGGGTTTAAGTAAACGGCAGCCTTAACCCACTTGCATGGTCCATTGGTGATGAATACCCAGAAGTCACACAGGATGACATAAGGCCCAATTGCTTCTTCATGTGCCTTTCAGGAAGTCCCCTGGGGCTCCAGATAATTTATAGGTGGCCAATCTCCTATTTAACACCAGCTCTGCTTACAGAGAGGTTGACACAGTTGATCACCAACCTAAAGAAGAAAAGCCCAACCTGACAGAGTTTACCAGAAATAAAGCTTTCTCTGTCTCTTGGAACCTCAGCCATATGGAAAACGTGGTCACTTGATTTCTACAAGAAAATGTGAAAATGTACAAAAGCTTTGTGGGGTATTCAACCAATGTAAAATGCTGCCCGCGGTTGGAAGCATTTTGAAGGTTTCTAAAGGAGTGTGTAGAGACTTTTTCATAGGAGGTTACTTTCTTTCATAAAATAAATAGTAACTAATATTTTATAAGAAGAACACATTTCTAATATGTCGCTTCTGATTGGCCAGCTTTGTAATTTGAGTCACCTTCAGATACTAAACCACCACAAAATACAGAAGGAAATAGATCTAATTCTCTCTGAAAGACTGGGTGAAAAGCACAAACCAAAGAATGCTATTATGAACAAAGCATACTTTGACAAACAAATTTTGTCATTTTAAAATGTTAATTGAATGCTATTGGTTAATTTCTTCACTGGAATCTCAATGCCCATATTCTTCTGTCTTGATCCTGACCTTGCTTCAAGTTCCCTGAACTTCCTTCAAGTTCCCTGGCAAAACTCCACTGGGGGAGACCTGGGTTGCCTGCACAAGCAGCCAAGCTGACAGTATCAAAGCAGTTCTGTGCATGCAGGAAAACAGGCATAAGGAGAACAAGTGGGCAGTGAATGACAAAACTCCAGTGGTTCATTGTATTGTACCTGCATTTTTCCTTCCATGTCCCCTCAGTGACTTGGGATTTCCTATATCGATTTGAGGATATCCCATTTACGCGTAGAGACAAGTACTAGGGGAGGAAGCGGCAAGGCAGATGGATGAGTGTGTCAGGAATTGTTTTTGTCTCTCCCTTTTTTTTTGACCTGTCAGAGAGGTAATGTAGAGTGGGCTATTGCAATCAGTGAGTTCAAATGTCTTAATTTAGGCTGAAGAGGAAGCAAGCTTCTGGGCTTGATCAGTATGGTGAGAAGCAACAGGACATTCAAGCCTCTACTGCAGTGAATGTTTGAAGATCTGTGATGAGAACATTCACCCTCAGATATGATTTTTTCAGTACTGCAATATTGGATTTGAATATTGTGAGCTTGAACCCAACTTGTCTGGAATATGTACATTTCTGTGATACTACTGGGGTTTTTCCCAGCTGCCTTTGAAGGCAGATTCATGGGCCAGGTTCCAACAGTTGACCCCTCTCATCTTAGAAACAGTGATCTGTATATGATCAGGCAGGTGTTTTAGACACCAGGGTGCAAACATTTTCATTTGCATTTCACAACTTCCAAATTCAGGAGAATATCTCCCTGAATTCCCCAACTGACTAGTCAGTAGGATCAGAATTCATATACATACTGCTCTGCCTCAGGACTGAGACTTCTACCACATGACAGCATAGAGGAGGCATTAAAACACTGAAGTATTTTAAAGCTGTAGTTCAAGGGTTTGGGGCAAGGTCACTTGCAAGCTATGTGGCACAACAATGCCTGGAAAACCTATGGAATCCTAGGCTTGTGTCTTAAGTACTGGTCCAACCTTTCTCTAGATAGGCAGTTCAGTGAAAGAACTGCTACAGATTTTTTTTTCTGCTGATCTTTCTTGTGATCAACAAGAAACTCGACAAAAGCTTCTTCACAGGCAGAGAAAATCTCAAATAGGAAAAGTAGTTGGGTAGCAAAGCAGCAAAAGGCATCAGCAGAAAAACTGAGCAGATATCAGAGACAATTCTCCATCAGTTACTGTATAGGTAAAATATTTTTGATGTCTAAGGAACCTTCCCAGGTGGGCATGTCTCATACCAAACTAACCCCAAGAAAAGAAAGCAAGCTTTTTCTTCAAGAAAATATCTTGAATCTTCAGAATATGCTCTCTATATTCAAAGAGGTGAACTTTGTGAGAATATTTTATGCTTTTGCTTTTTCCATGTGCTTGTACCTAATAGATCAGAATCGTATTGACTCAGGACAGCAATAACTTTGGCTTTTAACAGATTGGTTTTAGCTGATCTTGCATCTTGATTTCAGTATTCTTGACTTTTCTAGTAATTATTGTTGCTGTTTCAGCTTGGGTTGGTTGTAATATTTACGTAAGGAAAGGTCTAAACCCGCAACATAGCATAGGTAGCTCATGGTAACCCTCACAGAGAACTGACTGAGATTTTCTTGGGGTTGTACCCCTTCTTTACCCCCACCTTTCAAACTCACAATTTGCTGGTTATTGACAGCTTGCTTTACTACTGGGTTCAGCCACCAGACAGTTGGGGAGAGTGTCCCAGACTTCTGCACTTGTTAGGGAGTGCCTTTACTGCAACATCCCAGTCCTGCAAAGGTCAGGGGCCACATTCTCCTGGTAGGAGACCTGCCAGAAGAGCTTGCTCTGTGGTCAACAACAGGTGGAAAAGATTAACCCTTTGAGAGTCATGCCCCTTATCCTACCAGGGGTCATGACATCGAAGGCATGGTTTGTTGTCATCAGTGAACAGTCAAGCTTCAGTACGGGATTTATTAGGTACATCACAAGGCACTCTGTCAAATAACATTTTCTTCTCTCTCTCTCTCTCTCTTTTTGTTTGGTAATTCCCTAGAGCTGATCCAGCAAAACAAATCAGAAACGTGCAGTTAAACTGATTAGTGATCGAAAGCCCAGCAATTTGTTTATTTACCAGGCCTAAATTTATATGCCTTTTTTCTCAAATTGTCTTTGCTCTCCTGACAGTAAATTGTCTACTTCTTTTAAACTCCAGCACTCGAGTAGAATACACTAGCTGAATTAAAGCTAGTTTTAATGTTTCATAAATTCATTCAGATACTGGACCACATCAGGAACTTTGGAACGTCAGACACAATTCTGCTTTCTTTTGGATTTCTAAAGACTGGCAGGGAGCAACGGAGTCTGGTGCCATTTATGGTGGCTCAGCTTTGCAGCATGACCTTGTGATTGAGGTCCTTCTCATCAGGAGCTGCAGTACAGTTCATCTGAAATACGGTGAAATCTGTGCAGGCCTACATTACCATTCTTGGGGAAGTTCTTATAAAACCATTCTGGAACCTTCCACGCTGGCTTTGTGGAACAACCCTCTCCTGTGTAGGTAGATATTTTCTCATGCCTTGCCAAGTAAAAGAATTTTCTCATCAACATTTAATTTCACTTTTTTTTTTTACAGGGAGTGAAAAATGGGCAATCGAAGCCCAAGAGCTGTTGAAAATAAGGTCAAAATTCTCGACTGAAAGCCAGATTCAGAAGCACTAGGATTTCACCCAGGAAGCATATGTATGAACCTTGTGCTGCTCAGAAATGCTCAATTTGGGATGTACTCAAGTTAAACATCTCTTATTTCATAATACTTTTCTAATGTGTTAGAACATAACAAGTGTGAAAACACCACAAAATCTGTGTATATAGGCCTTAACCATTTCCCTCAGAAATGCCAGTATGGCATTTTTTGAATCTCAAGTCTTCATGGACTAAATGGTGTGTCTACACTGAGACTTTTAACACTATGGAGTGCTTCATTACTTCTGTAATCATTTCCAATTAAATGTTTTTCAAAAACATAACTAAAACATAGCATATAAGGTAGTGTTTGGGAAAATATTTAATTAAAATAGAAAAAAAATAATATGTGCACTTTAAACCACTGATTAGAAATGAGGCACCCCTGACAATAGCTGTCTGTGCCAGATTTCCATTCTTCTTTTTCAAAAGCAGAAGTGCCATGTTACCAGAAATGAAAAACAAAGCAATGGGAAAGCATTTTTCCAGCTGTCATCACTTTGTTCATAGTGCAGGACTATGTACATAGAGAGCTACAACTATTGCTTAGTTTCCATATTGTTTGTTTAGATCTTTTATATAGCAACAATGTAGAGAAAAATATTATGAAAAACAAGGAAAAGAATTTTGATGCAAATCCAGATATGAACAGAATGACTTCAGACTAGGACAGTATCCATATGATTTCCTTCTTCCAAGCAGAAAAATTCAGATTCATTATCCATATAATGAAATTATTTAGTCTTGACTTTTAGGACTTTCTAGTCGAATGCAGATATTGTTATATGACTTCATAATATAATGACATTTGAAACACTCCTTTTTAATTGTTAACTATAAACATATTTTCTTCTTCCCTTCTGCCGATATCACAGAAAATAAGCATGATCTTTGTAGCTAGGTCAAGCCCAAATTGCAATGCATGTCATAGGGAGATATTATATGTATAAAATTTAGGCATGGCAGTCTCTGGGGTTTTTTGAGGACATGAGAGTGGGCAGCCAAGAAGATGAGGCTACAGTGTAGAGTACATAAGCCTATACCTATGTCATCAGCTCCAGGAAGCATGTGATTACACCAAACTATTATTTCTTTATAAAACAAGAAAAAAGAAGCAAATAAAGTAACAAACAATTTAAGATTTTCAGGTAGGCTTGAAAATATGACACAGGGATTTCTGTGCTGTCTAGGAAATCCTGGAAATAGCTCTGTACGTTTCTGCAATGTGCTTATTTATTGTAGCTATATGTAAGTTAAAGGTTTTATCCACTGTCTCTGGAGCCAGCTGTCAAAGAATTTTACTTGCCTATGACATTATTGTCTTCTACAGATGTCCTCAAGCTGTCTTTAGCCATTTCCAGGAGTTTTTTGAGAAACTTCTAATTGACCTGCATCAAAATAGTGATTGTCCTTACAGTTTATTAGTATGGATAATGGAATGTTAGTGCTAAACAATGTTACCTGCCATGATTTAATTTAGTAGTAAAGCACTAGTTTCTAAGATCAATTATGTCCAACACTACTCCATATAAAATTTTCTGTGTCTGAAAATTTTATGGGTCTGTGACTGTTCCAGCACATCGCTCCCTTACTGAATATATGTTTCCAGGAAAGTGGTAGAGAGTAAATCTGTGGCCATAGTAGATAAAGAAAGAGGAAAAAGAGAAGGAAGAAGGAAGGGAGAAGGAAGGGAGAGGGGAGGGAGAGCAGAGGGAGAGGAGGAGAGGGGAGGGAGAGGGGAGAGAGAGAGGAGGGAGAAGGGAAGGGAAGGGAAGGGAAGGGAAGGGAAGGGAAGGGAAGGGAAGGGAAGGGAAGGGAAGGGAAGGGAAGGGAAGGGAAGGGAAGGGAAGGGAAGGGAAGGGAAGGGAAAGGAGACTTCATTGTCTTCTCCAGAAGCAGTTGTATAACATCTTCTTTATAATGTGTCCTCCCTTATCCAGCAACACGGTTAAAGCTATTTCCATACTGTCTCAGTTCCTGCTGTGTCCATTCTTTGTATTTGACCAACACAGTTGTCTCTCTGGTCTATTAATTTTGAAGGTTGTTAGAAAGGTATTTTATACATATAATTGCCTTGGCTATATCAGACCACTAGTGACTATTCACTTTCTGTTGGCTATCTTCCTTTCATGGCTATTCTATTTTCCTCCTATTGGTTAAAATGCGTGTGATTCTTCTCAATCACCACTTCCCAGCCTTTCAAACAAAAACTTTGCAAGCATCACACTCAAAGATGGATATTTCTATGATGCTACCCACATTGGGTGACAGCAGGATGTGACAGCTCTTGGGACATGGACTACCTCACATATTATGTGTTAATATTGTGTGACAAAATAAAGAATTAACTTTGCACTTCTATGTTTCATTCAGACTGGACCACTCTGCTAGAGAATTTGCTGGTGTCCTTACTGATTGGATGAAATTGTACAAACCCATGAACCAGCCAAGATCTAAGCTGACTTCAGTGCCACTCCAAAAAGTATAAAAGTTGTTTCCATCTGTGATCCTATTGTAAGATCTGAGTCCATATTAGAATGAATCATTCAAAATGATACATGAAGCATCAGTGAATATGCTGAATGGCTCTGCTTTCTACCTACAGTAGGCAAAACATTTCAGAAAAAAAATAATTCTGATTGAAATTTATATTCTGATGAGAACAATAATATACTCATTAGAGGAAGATAAAGGAAGGGAAAGATGAAGAAATACCAATAGAAAGGAAAAACCATGTTCCAAAAAATTCTATCAAAAGA
Source organism: Porphyrio hochstetteri (assembly GCA_020800305.1). Lineage (NCBI taxonomy): Eukaryota > Metazoa > Chordata > Aves > Gruiformes > Rallidae > Porphyrio > Porphyrio hochstetteri. The sequence goes on from CM036907.1 coordinate 112,996,920, forward strand.
TGACTATACATCTGAAAACTGATATTATGTCTTTGTTATTATTTTGATGTTACTATATTTGATTAATTATTTACACTGCGCTATATGTGTGCATACATTTTTCAGAAGTGAGGTATTATTTACTCAGTAAGTACTATGTAAATCAACTTGCAAGAACCGTTAAATATTTATAGTCTGTCTGGAAGGTTAGAAGAAGTGCAAGTTGTAGGGTTTGTAACTGCATGCTGGTAACAACAGTATAACCAAAACCTAAACATTGCAGAGGTCAAAAACATTTACTGTTTTGAAATATTTTTGCCTTGTCCCAAATCCAAAGATTTGAAAAAAAGACATTATTTTTAAAAAAATATCTATTACATTCCACTGGCCTAGTAAATTGCAGCTTGCCTCTTACAAAGCTTTCATGGTTGAGATTTGGTCTGAATTCTTTAGCACTTCAAAGCATGATTGAAGAGGAGTGTGTCAGTAATTTACTGTCTCTGCATCTGTCATCTTGATTTTCCTCACCATAAAGCTTTAAATCTTGGACCTGGAATAGGTGGAAGCAAAATACTGGTGCAGCTCTCTCCTCTTCCTGCTATCTTTGCAGAAAAGAAGGGAGAATATAAAGCTCTGAGCATATAACTCTCCTAAATAAGGACTGTTTTTTGTTTAAACATAACTCTTTCAAGAGTTAGCAGATGTTTCAAATTGGATCTTCTAAAATGCTGATAACTGTACATATCTCAGACTCCAATCCCTTCCAGAAGTCACTTTACTTCCGAAATATTTATAAAAAGACCATATGGTGGATCTGTTCTTTGAGTTGTGAGGAGGGGGTAACATGACAATGCATCGATTTATAGCTGATTGTCATTTGCTTTCGATATTGACCCAATATTAACTTCCCACGAAAATTGTAGTGTTCTTCATTTTCTGTGATATACTTACATTATTACTTTGAGCAATTACTGAGTTTGTTCCCTATGAAAATCTCAGAAATAACCAGTAAGTAAACATGCATGTAAGCATGTATAAAATATATGAATTTGCACATATTTATCCTTCACTTCTCTGATTTACAGCTGTTTGCCTCCCTGCTGCTAAATTGTACCCATGTTCTATGCCTAAACTGAGAAACTGAAGCAAAGAATAGGCCATCACTTTATCAGATCAGAGCCAATCCTTGCTTAATTACTTGAGAGGTGTTGCCATCTTTCTTGAGACCCTTTTATGTCAGGAAGCCAAGAAAAAAAATATAGTAAATTAAGATTCCCATACAGGGAATGAAGAAGATTCTGCCTAGCTAAGTTTACATCACTTCTTGTATATCAAGACAGCACATATATATATGATGGCATCTCATAATGCAAGCTTCACAGGACAGGGATCTCTGTGCATGTGGTGAGTTTCACACAACAAGCCATCGACTGAGACCTGGCCAGTGTGACACATTATAATACACAGAGAGAGGCCAATTAGGTCCTTATGTCTGGGATTCCTTTCATCTAACTTCTGTCAGATAAAAGAGCTGCTTCCTCAAAGCAGAGCTCTTTTTCTAGTCAGTGGGAAGAGATAAGCATCTCCAAAGGCAAACTGTTCCACATATTTTACACACCTAATGTGGTGACCTGAGATGAACAGTCCTCCAGAGGTGTTCATCTCTCCCTGTTGCCTCAAGAAGGAACCTTGACTCTTCCCTTAGGCACACTCTTGGGCAATTTAAGGAAGGAGAAATCAATCCTAGCCAGCCAGAAACAAGGAAAAAAAGCTAAAGGCAGGTATATTGAAAGAATAGATATGGCTTAAGTTGTCTGTTACAAAGGATGCCACATGCCAAAGGATGCTAGTTAAAGATCAGACTGCACTACAAGCCTGGTTTCTGTTCCTAGCCGACAATGTAGCATTGTCTGGCCTCAATTGTTCCATACGTAAGATTTAGAAAATAATAGACTATTAGATGATTCCTTTATCTTGTATATAAAATGGCTTTAGAATCCTTTTATGAAAAATGCCAGCATCTTGTTATTCTTTATAAGAGATTTTTCATATACTGGTTAATATAAGATAGTACCATCAGGAAGTTGTATTTCTCATCCCAGCAAATTTTGTCGTGATACAGTGTTAGCTTCCGAATAGAGATTCACACAGTAGGTTAATTTTGATACTGGACATGTTTCTTAAGAAAAAGTTTGTGTTCAGAGTCAAGATGAAGTCAAAGTGATCATAGCATACTTCATGTTATCAACTATGAAAGAAAGGATTTCAACACTGGATCTGTTTTTCAGGCATTCAATTTGAGGAAAAGAATTAACATTGCAGAGAGAAAAGGGAGAATAGTGACTTTTTTCTTGTGCATTCATTGTCTTGAATCAGCCTATTGTCTGGGGCTGCATGCGTGTGGGAGTGCAATTCACTGGTGGTTGAATTCAGTTCTCAGTTCTTTCAGCTGTGTTTTGAGACTCTGATTTCCTATATTTCTCTCTGTAGTTTTAATAATGGGGGAGATTTTAGGACAATATGTTCTACATTTTCTATGTTATTGAGCTTTCTTCATGTCCTCTCCAGAATAACAAAACAGTGACTAAAGCTCCACCAGTGAGAAACCAATGCATATGCATAAGCGTCAGCACTAGACAAACAAAGATACTCCTGGGAATATATCATATTCTACATATATATAATTTTAAAAAGTGACATTCATGTAGACACACATTGCAATAATTAAAATACTTGTTTTACTAATATCCCCACCTAGTACATTTTTAGTCTTGGAGGCCATACACATTGGTCTGTGACTCCTTTTCTAGCCACTGGATCGGCTGGCATCGCCATAAGGTTGGTCTCTTTCCTCCAACAACCCCTTTGAGTATGTGTGAAGTTTTCCCTGTGTACATGTATGTATTTGTGGCACAAATACATGTAGAAATCTACAATTAGTAGGTCACACACTGACAGATGCACTTTTTACGGCTACAAGCTTTACTCAGTTGTTACCTGTGTTATATGACGGAAAAGGAGGGAAACGGCAGCCAGAGGGAGTGGTGACAAGAACACTGTACAGAACTAGGAGAATCTGATAAACCCTGACAAGATCCAGATAAAAGCAAGACAAAGCAGATTGAAACTAGAAACTAGCAACAGGGCTGGTTTTTTTTTTTAACCATGAGAATAATAAATGATTAGGATATTTACTGAGAAATCTGTTAAATTTCTCACATGACTAGAGCACCCTATTAGTAATGGTTCCAGTGACTGCTGATCTTAGAGTATATTAATTTAAACAGCAGACCTCAAATTAAAACATTTAGAAAATGGAGAACATTTATTTAAAATTTAATGCAAGTGAACAGAGGGAGTGGCGAAGCCTGATAGCTGAGCAAATGTCAGTGAAAACAGGCAAGAAAGACAACAGGTAAATATATCAGTAAATCACAGAAAGTGATCTGAGTGATAGATCTGAGGATTTTGCTCCACCACTGAAAGTAAAGGTAATGCTAGTGCTGTGTTTCCTGGTTTTGCACTGGCTTGCCTTCGTTCTCATGAGAACTTCCTGAGGGGAAAATTTTAACAATGTAAATGGCAGAAAACTTGCCCACAGAAGGGAAGAGTAAAGACTTTTCCACAAGCATTTGTGGAAACATGAATGTATAAGGTAAATAGTCTGTAATTGTTATCAGAATTAGGGAAGCTACCTGTGCTTTGTGCTTCTGATAAACACTAAAAAGAGAATGAACCTTGGTCTTTGCACAAAACACATATAAAATATGTGATGTTATCTTTTCCACAGCTCTGCTTCCAGCCAGATATCTTTAATGTCTTATTAGATGATTCAGGAAAGGGAAAATAATTTAACCTGGCATCTCTGGGGAGATGGTTTCAAAGGGGTGGATGATAAATAATGCATAGTATCAATAGCTGTTACTTAAACAATGATTCACTCATTTTCACTGGAATGTGCATCTAGCTTCAAAGTATTGCTTTGCCTACCCAGTTCATCTTTCTACCTCATACATAGTTTCACACATTCTGGGAATTGTAGTGTAGCATATTAAGGTTATGTAGCTATGTTTATGAAAAACCTTCTAACTTCTTATAAATAAAGTCCTAAGTCCCATATGTAAGCCAGCAAACATCTTCTGATGTTCAAGAACTGAAGTGATTTTCTAAATGTGTCATAAATTAAATTCTCCCTGCAGTTTGCTGGGCTGTACATCAGTGTGATGTGTGCCTTGGGAAAGGCCACTCAAATGGCTTTAATAATAGATACAATTTTGCCCTATTCTGATGTGTCCAGAAAGGAGGTTTAACAAAATTATTCTGCATTAATCGCACTTTAGACAGCTCTATATTGTAATCAACCACTGATCAGTGAAGACGTAAATCATATGTTGGGAATCCTCAGGCCACAGAGATTTAGTTAAAAAAAATGTGTGTGAGATGTATGTACATGAATCACATTACTTCTAAGGAAATCACGCTTTCAATATTGACAAGTAAGGGAATTCTTAGTTGGTGTACTGTAAAGATTGTTTAGAAAAAGGATTATTCCTAGTAACAGTGGCTCAATAATGTCAAACTGAAATCAGGCTTAGCAAGTCTGTTTTCTGTTAGTAAAGTAATTATTTATCCACTGTTATAATTTCTGATTTGCTCTTCTCAAGCACTCAATCCCAATGTGTGACTTTGTTCCAACTTCATTTTAACTTCACATTGGTTCTGTTCTATCTGATGGTATTTTCACTCTGGTTTGCAGAAGTCAACATGACTGGTCACCTTCCAAGCACCAGTTTGTGTCACAGCTTTGAAATTAGCATATCCTGAAAAAAAGAAAAACACAAACAGAAGTGCTTTTTATTACAGGAAGGCTGATGCCACACGGGACTCAAATGATACCCATGATCAAGGTTGGACTCAAGAAAAATTCCTTTTGGATCATGCAAAACACTGGGCTGGACAGGTGTGGAAGATGGTCCTATTGCTGGGGGACCACAACAGTTACCACACAGGAGAGGAGTGATCACTACAAAAGAATCTGGGATGAGCACGTATAGATAATGCAGACTGTGTAAAATTACACAGGGGAGTTTGCAAACATTTTTGTACGTCAGTAAAATTTTAAAGAATACAGAATATGAAGGCTAAGGACTTGAGAGTAACTTTGGTCTTGTGGAGCAAACAAAACTAGGATTCAGGAAACATGTTCAGTTCCTATTCCATTTGAGAGCATCATTATATGTAAGCTCTTAAAATAAGCTTTTAAACATATTATGCCAGTGTTGTCCAGCTATCAAGTAGAGAGATGACATCTTAATGTTATGTGGTTTTCTAAAAATAAATGTATTACTGAAATGTGCCCTTTTTCAGATGTGGCAGCTGTAGGATCATGTATCTTTTACTATAGGGAAGAGAACACAAGAACAAACTGGAGAATGTGTTAGCTCCCTGCTTCTCAAAGCATGACAGCTGAGACTATCAAATGAAGAAATGCCTGTTTCCCTTGGCTTCTTTTTAAAGTAGAAAATTAAATCACAGTCACAAAATATTCTGAAAGCATTATTTTTTTTTTCTAATTGATTTAAACCACTCGCTTTCTAAATCTGAAAAGTTGCAAACAACATCCTCACTTTGATTTTCTGAAAAGAATTCTGCACCATATGTAAGCTGTTAGGCATCTGTTTTGTCCTTGTGTACATGTCAAATCATACTCCAGTTCAGTCTTGATTGTCCTATTGTGGATCAAAGCCATGTTTTGCAAAAATGCATGATGCTGAAACTGTGCTCACTTACAGCCTTGCTGGTAATGCCACCAACATAATTTTTATCAAGTCCCTTGCTTCAGCAAACAGCTGACGTTTCTTTTGGCAAAATGAACCACAATACTCCTGATCTGACGTCAACGAGCTGACAACGAGTTTGTAACAGATGAAGCTGTGTATTCCGGTGTTGGTGGCTGAAATGGGCACTTTACACCCAAACCACATGTAGCATTTCTGCTTGGAATTGCAACAGGCATTTACACAATGCGAATGATTTTCTAGCTTTTCTACTCACATAATTTGAAGCTAGGCACACAAAATCAATTCTTGTCACTTTGAAATAAATGGATGTTTAAAATAGCAGTATTGAATATGTTACAGATCTGGTACACCGGTCCCAGGGAGGAATTTTCTTGAGAATTAAGGTATCTTGACTACATTTAGTGCTACACTTCCCTCGTAAAGCTTCTTAGAACTTTCTTAGCTTTCTGTAACCAAGTACTTAGAAGATAATTATTTAATTTTAATTTTCTTTCCTTAATGTACTATCCAACTATCTATTGTGATTTTTGCCATGTTTGGACTACTTCATTTTCTGGAAACAGCAGAATATTTCTCCTCTCCTGCTAGACCACCAAGCAGTCTTTCATTTAAGGAAAGTTCATTTCATCATCTGCAGTCCTTCAGGAAGCAAAATAATCAAACGGTTTCCTTAGCAATGAAACCACATGCTTGTGCCTGGAAAGTATGTCCTAAGGCCTTTTCAAGAAAACCTTAAACATACAGTAAAATTGGTCTCTTTAATGAATTAATTTATTACTACATGTATCTAAGGGGTACTAACAGAAAAATATTATTTTTACTGCAGTCTGGAATACCAAATTCTAAGTTTGCTTGGAAAAGAGACAAATGCATCTCACAGTTCCTTAGGTTATTGTACCTGACGTAAGGCACATCCATCTTGCTTGTGATTCCATCAGAGATTTGTCTGCAACACTTGCTGATCACTAAATTTTGATGCAGCAGTCTAATTTTAATGTTCAGATTACACCACACAATGAACTTTTCATTAATCTGAACATCATCATTTCCACGTCATGTGTCTCAGCACTCACTGATGTTTTATTGATCTTGCTCTTTCATATATTGCAACTACATAGTATTTCCCACAATTTTCTGAAATGTAATCTTTGTAATTTACTTAGTCATCATTATTTTCATTTTACTTGTATAATGGACCTTGTTCTAGCTCTTTTCAAGTAATCTTGAACTACAAGGAATATATGTTACCCCTCAGGAAGCAACCTAAATAACATTGCAACCAACTTCCCCACAGCAGATTGTCTTTTCTCAGTAAGCAACAGGAGAAATAGCTTAGGTGTAATAGCTCCATAGTGCAAGTTCTGCATATGAAGGTGATGTATACACTTGGATCAAGACCTTCCTCTTTTCTGAAAACTTAGTAAGTCATAAACAGTCTTAAAAAATATTAACTGTCATACATAAGCTTAGTAAAACTCCAATTTTTCTAATACCTTTTTCCAGTCTGGAGATGTAGAACTGTATGGAAGCTGCATCTGTGCATTTGGCCAAAAAGTAATCATCAGCTTAATATTGTAGAACAATAAGAAAAAAAGTGTGTGGCCATCACTAGCCTTAGGATGCTGAAAATCATAAAACTTGGACGAGCTCATTTCTCAGAGATGTTGGCAATAAATGGGAGCTTTTCTAAGGTTTTGAAGCAAGTAATAAGGATAAAACATCCAGAAATGGACTACCGTGTTTTTGGAATGGTAGCTATCTGCTTTTTAATGATTCCTGTGATTTGATCTTACTGCCTCAAAAAGCTATTTTTCTTTTTAAATTGTCACTTGACACTAGAAATGGAGAACAGAAAATGCACATGCAAACAGACACAAATATAAACATAAGCATTTAGCTGGCCTCTAAGCTGTATAGCATGGAATCCTGAATTGCATATGATTTCATACTTTGGGTTATTCTCAAATTCAGAGCCTCTGAGGGGTTAAGGATTGCAGTTCAAAAGGCAACTGAGGGGCCTTTGTACTTACTGAGCATTACAGGCCTGTTTAGACACAGGCTATTGGGTTTAATGGTTCTGCCTCCTACTTCATGGAAAATTCTCCTATTATTTTTAACTATTATTTTTGACAGTATTCAAACAAAAATTACCTCAGCTTTTCAGAGAACCAAGCACATAATCAAGCACACTATATGTGTGCTTGGCCACCAATTAATGACATAATTGCATAATGTCATAGCTGCATAAACAGGGAAGAGGGAGGAGGTCAGTTTGAGAACAAAAAAAAATATCTAAAAGCTGCGATCTTGTTTATGAACAGATTGATTCATATAAATTCACTCAAAGTTGAGAATTGTTTAACGATTCTGTTATGCAAACAAATACACATTGTTTGCAAGCTATCAGTGTAAGTACTGAATCTTCATCCTACATGGCCGGCTATGTGAAGCACATGGCATGGCTTTGTTCCTTGGTTAGTAGACTTAGGCTGTAGAAAGTGGTTTTGCTATGATTTCATTGCCAAAGTCCTTGGTATAAACAAATCAGTGCAACAAGCTCTAAATATTCATTAATTTAAATATTAAACATAAACTTCCTGCCTTAAGACTGCATTCTAAGTGTAATTGAAATATAATTTTATGGGATGTCCATGATGATTTTAATGAGCATTACACATATTTGCTGTCAGTGAATTATTAACCATCTCTCACCAGACAGATTTTACCTGCTCTCAGAGTTTCCAGTGTAATACACACCATGCCTGCTTTTGGTCCTGTCTTTGTTTAGGTCCCATTTACACTGTATATTGCTACTGACTGCAACAAGTAATGACCAGATTCATAGTTGCACCAGTGCAAAATTCCCCAGTTGAAATTTTGACCTGCTGGACAAAGGAAATAAAAGCATAGGTTCCAATAAGGACAAGATTCATAGGTATGGGACAAATAATGACTACCAAAATTTAAACCTAGGTTGCTCATTCATGTGGGAAGGAGGAATGAGCAGATACCTCAAATATTGCCTGTGAAATGCTAAGCATTTTCTGCTTAGCTTTTTCTGCTGAAATCAAACCAATATAGCAGTGTCAAACCATTGGGTTTAATCTGCAAAGGAATTCTTAGAGCTGAATTAGGTGCCCAGAAGTCCTTACATGTACATAGCTATCCCCTAGTCCCATGGGAAAAATAACCCTCTTGAGTCATTGAAAACATCACGCAAGTATGAGAGTATAAACGCAAAGAAAAGTGAAGGGCATCACAGACTAAATTACTGTAATACTTACTGCTGTCTCTTACAGATAAACTGTTCTGTGCCAGTCTGACTGGCAATGCTTGTCTTTTTTAGTATTTGTATTTAATTTTATGTTAGAAAAGACAACAGCAACAGAAAGATTTTAATAGAGGGAATGACTAGGCAGATAATGAAGGCTGTAGAGCATTAGCAATGCTAAGAAGTCTCAAACAGTCCTTAGAGGAACAGGAGTTTCATAACAGAGTCTGAATGCGTCTCAAATATCATGCTGACGTTTGTCACCAACGAATTTCCCACACTGTGGGAGTTTTAAAGAATGACTTCTTGGCTTATTGGCCTTCTCAACCCATGCATGCAAACCCAAAGAGACAGATTCACTGCATTTTTGCATATCCTTGATGTTCCAAAGCCTTAGGATTCAAATATTGCCGTTCACATGTTGACAAGCTTAAAAAAGGGAGAGTGGCAAAGAAGGACTGGCAGCACAACCAAAACAGAAATTACAAGGCGGGACATTGTAGTCCAACATGTTATGGGGAAGCACAGAATAAATAAGTCATTCAGAACCAGGTGCCTCATTCTGGAAATGAAGACATTTTAAAGGATCAAGTATGATTTTATAGTTGTGAGTTGATTTTCCTTTTGTAATTTTTAAGCAGTGGAGAGACCTGACAGAAAGAATACCTAAAGCTGCTTGCTTTGCCATGTTTAATCACGGGTTGTCAAGAAATTTTAGTGTTGGAAAGCTCCTGTTCAAATATTTCTCTTCCCTTTATGAAACATACTATTCCCTGTTCATGATGAATTATCATGGCCTAGTGACCTGTCCTTTGGAATATCATCCCAGGATGTCTACATGGAGAGCCTTCAGCTACCAGCAGCACTGCAGCCAAGCAGCGTTATGTACCAACTTCATGGTGCTGTCAGTTATCTGAAGATTCTTGATTTCAGAGAACACTTCAGAGCTGCTAATCAGCTGTCAGCTGGTTGGCTTCTGTGCAGCCCACTGATCCTCTCCCTCCCTGAGTTGTTCAGCAGCAGCCCTAGATGAGTTCTCTGGGCTCCTGGTTAGAAGTGAGTATGTGTAAGAGAGATGAGCCTCGGACAACAGCAGATATTAAAACTAATTCTCAGGACAGCTGAATGGGACCTGGGTATTTTGACCTGGCTTGTTTTAAATGTTTTTATCAAAATATATTTTTACCATCTTTTTTCCTGTGACCCATTTTCTGATACTTTTTTCTTAATGTACTGTGAGAATTTGAAAATATTTCATTATTTAGATGAACATACAGTAAGATTTTTACATTGTTTCTCACACTTTTCCTTTTGTGTCTCCCTTTCCAATTTTTTTTTCCATTTTAAAGAGAGATGTTGGGAAAGGCAGGAATAAAAATTAAAAACTAAAAGCTATGTACCAGTTAGATTAAAAACTTCTAGTGATCACAATGAGAGGAAAAGGTGCTCTTGATAGCATAGCATCTACACTTCCACATAAATTGTTTTAGATTTGATTTTTTTTTGATTTTTTTTTTCAATGGAGCCATGAAACTTTGGAATAGAAACAGAACAAATACCTGAAAACTAAATCCATGGTGAAGTTAATATCTGCAACACAGCCAATTTTTGCCATCCCTGTATAGGTCTGTTGTACAAAAATAAGAGTATTTACTAAAGGAAATCAGGTGGATTTTTTTATAATTTTTCAGACCAGCTTGATACTGCTTGGCTGTTAAGTATTGCTAGGGTCCTGTGAACTTGCAAATGAGTGTAGGAAAAATACACTGAAGGGCGTCATGGAAAGGTGAACTGGTCACAGACAGCTCAGAAGATGAAAGAAAGATAGCAACATGTGAATGACTCTGCTGGATACTTATAAACAGATAAAGAACAAAGCAAAACATAAATCAGTGGCAATCATGAGCATAAGTTTCATTGGCACTCCTAGAACTGAGCATCTCAAGGACAGTCATGTCTCTCCAATTGTACTGCAAGTCTGCTACAGTAAAAATAGTTTACTCTAAGGTAATGCTATTTTATTAGTGATGCCAGTACCATTTTTCTTCATTTGATGTATTGGGGGTTAATACTAGGTGAGATTTTTCAACCTATTCAACCATGAGCTGTGAGGTTGGTTGACCTTTGACTGCTAAGTGCTGACAGGGTCCTGTGAACCCTGGAAATGATAGTACGATGTTATTTTACTGGCAAGGTGCAAACAGATAAAGAACAAAGTAGCACATAAATCAGCACAACCAAATCAGTGCATTCCCACTCCAAAAAATTTGTGGGAGGAGAGGAAAATAGATGAGCCATGATTATTGTGTGTGGTGGAAATCTGACACAGTCATGAATTTGAAATAAAAATCCTGTTGTTTCAGGAACTGGGCAGGATGTCAGTAAATACTCCAGAAACCAGAAATGATCAAAATTGTACATCAGAATTAATGCTTTGCAAGGGTAAATGCATCCAGGAAAGACACACATCTTGCCACACCTGTGTGATATTTTGACATCCCTTTTCTGGTACCTGAAAGTTCCTGGAGGTGTTTTATAAGATACGATATTGGTACCACTCATAATAAAAGCACTGAAAAAATTGAAGAAGTCTTGGCCTGCTTCAACTCTTTTTTAATTTGCTTGGGGTTTCTATACTAGTAACAAGGTTTTAGAAAGCCTGAGAGACAACCTTGAGCCTGAGAAGTGGCTACATACTGGTTGAGCTGCTACAAAAAGCCGTATGCAGAATTAGTGCCTAAGGAAAAATCTGCTCCCCTTTCAGGTGCCAAGCCACCTCATGGTTTCAGAAATTTAAGCAAACAGTAATCAGCTATTGTTAATTAACTTTCTTGATCCCCCAAACTAGATATAAAAATGTTTACATAGAAAAATAGGTATTAGTTCCTTAATTTAACAGATGTGGAAACCCAATATGGGAATTCTTCAGTGGATTGATGAGTCACAAAGAGCATAACCTAAAGGCACCAAGGAAAAACCTAACACGCTGCTAAATGTCAGTGCAGCCCTGAAGAATGAGCATGGAGAAATATTATTTAAAAACCGGCTTTGTTGTTGTCCTTAGCACAGGGAAGCATTTCATTTCTACTAAAGCACTGACAGGATCACTCAGGGTCATAAGATACAATTTTCAAAGCATCTGAGTGACATCTAGGAGCATATTGCCATCAATATTCAACAGAACACAGTTATTCTATTATCTTGTTACCATAAAAAAAGGTATTCTCTCTCAAGGCTATTCTAGCCCTTAGGACACAGCCATGTCTCTATTCTAACTCATTGGGTTGTTCACTTGTCTGATCTCCAGGAAAGCAATACAAAAATGTTCAGGCAAGTCAGAGTCACTGTTCTTGTCTAAAGCTGTTTCTGTTTTGGACTGAGTCTGGAATAAACACTTCTTACTTAGGATTTGCAAATGAGGTTATTTGGTGTACTGGTTCTAAGAATTCCATATATAAAATATTTAGCTTTTCTCAGTGCATTTTAATATTTTTATTATGAGTTTTGAGGAAACTGGGTAAATAGATGGGACATATATGCATTTTCCATATGTGTTTTTGGTACCGGGTGCATTTTTGTTCCACAGATTAAGACAAGAAACCTGAGAGAAGTTGAGGGGTCCATCAATCAAAATATTCATTTCCAAGAAGCCACAGATGCCATACAATTGTGGAGAATGGAGAGCATATAAATCAGACAACCACTTTCTGGTATTTCATCCTATGAATAAAGATTATTACAAACAGAAAAGTTAGCCAGGGCATGCAAGAGACAGAGGTAATACCAAGATTCTGGTTATTTTCCTGTCTTTCAGCCTTATAACTTTTCTGCACCTGTTGAACTATGGTGTGTTATATTTCCCACCACCTGTCAACAGCTACTGAATATGCCACCCAAGTGTTGATTCATCAGTGCTTTCAGTAATGCTGCCGCTGCAAGAGATAGAAGAAAAGCTTGTCGGTCCACATGGAAATAAAAATAGACTAGCTGAATGAAACTTTCTCATCTTAATTATACTTCAATACTTTTTTCCCTTCACCAGGAGAAATCAGCCTGCTTCTGCCTGAAGTTGTGAACACAAGCATGAAATTTGAATTTTTAGATTAACATTATCAATTAAATATTATATAACATGAAGTTTCAACTTTCTTGATTAGAATCTTTCGTATTGATTTACTTTTAGCAGGGAAATGTTATGTGATGGGAAGCTAGTAACACATTTGATGTGTTAATAAATTTCTATTTTAATACCTTCTAGAAGCTTCACTCATGGGCTGGAAAGGTGCTGGTTACTAGCTCAGTAGTCAGCACTGAAGACAAGAAATAACTTGTAGGTAAAGATGGATGGCAGAAGGTACACCAAGTTCAAAGATTATGGAATGCAGCATAAAAGCAGCTGGAGGAATTCAGCTGTGCCCTATAAATACAGAAAGCTGCATGTGGCTTTAAGTATTCCTCTCTGACAGACAGTTTTTAAAAGCCTCTCCAGGACCACATCCCAGTGTTTTCTGTGCACTTCTACAGTTTTTTTGTCTTACCTTTGCCTTGTCATCAAAGGGAAAAACACACCTTTGCACAGCTCACAAGAGGGATAGGTATCCAAAGTGAGGTTCTGGGCCATATGGATACTGCCTTATTTATGTATCATCATTGCACAGGATGCCACCCTTGCTGCCCAACCTTACTCCTCCCTATGAGTGTGACTCCTCTGCAACACTTTGAGCAAGGGGAAAAAAATCCTCCTCCTTTCATGTCCTTGCACGGCTATATCTACTCTCTCCTCCACTGATCATTTTCATGGTCAATTCTGTTTATTGTGCACAGCTTGAAATGTCAGTTTGTTACTAAAGCTCCTCCACTGCCTGTGGGTTGTCACTCAGGCTGTGTCTAAATGCTTCATATTTGGCATTAAAGAGAGAAATCCTGTCTGGCTCTTTCTGGTCAACAACAGCACTCCCAGCCAGCAGCTGACTCAGTACTTGCACTTCCAAGCTGCAAAGATGAGTCACCTGCCCTGATTCCAAGACACTTTTTGATAGTTCATGTACTGAGTCCAGATCTTATCAAAACCATGATCCTCCTCAACATTTCTACTCTTTAAGTCATTATACTTTTCTAAGAAACCCAAGAAAATGGCATTTTTTTTAACATATACCCATGGGATGGAGGTTCCCTTCATTAATGAAGAGAGTATTCCAATTTTAGGCTAACACATATGATCCCCTCTGGGAGATCTGACAATAGTTTAAAAATCCTTTACTCAAATGTGATATTGTTTGGAGCTAGGAAGTTAAATAGTTTATGAAAAGGAAAAAAAAATGTGCAGGATTGTAAAGCTATAGTTTATAGATGCATTTGATTATGATAGAAAATACAAATATTCAATATTCTCATCCCTTACTCAAGAAAGAAAACTAGGTTGGAAAAATGCCCTTGGAAATAGATATATTAATTTTGGAACCTTAGCTGCTGTGTGTGGTGAAATTAGGTCTCAACATTCAAAATATAATTCTCTACAGTGTTTGAGTTAGTGGGGTATGCGATGTTGAACTCTATGTGTTGGCAGGTAAATGAATGGGGAACTGGAATGTAAGTGTCTTTAAAAATGGTTTTATCAATATCTCACTAATTAACCTATACAATATTTTGTTAGCAAGGTGAACTTTAGATGATTTACTGTAGATCATTTTAGTTGTGAAGCATTTAGTCAAAACCAAATGGACACGTTTCTGGGATAAAAAAAAAAACAAACCCAAACAACCTAAAGAGATTCTCCTGGTTTACCAAGATACTTTAGATTTCAAGGTAAGAAGAGATACAACTCTGTGCCTCATATAAATGTTACCATAATGCTTTAATTCCAGGGTTAGCGCAAGTTACCTGTAAAGTAACAAACTATTCTTAAAATTTATCAGTGGAAAAAAACATATAATCTTCTTGGATTAATCTTCAATAGTGAAATGTGACTTCAGTAATCAAATACAAATCAAGTAAGTCTCAGGTTTAAAGTAGTTTTGAAATGTGGCCATATTTTCATTGTGATTACGATTCATTCCATGACAATAAAACAGGTTGAGCAGGTTGCCCAGAGAAGTCTTCACTGCATCAAACCTCTTATTTTTTCCAAAAAAAAACCTTCTCTCACTGTAGTTTCTCTGTTTTTTCAATCAACTACATCTACTTTTACAAAATAATAATTGTAAACCAATAAAGCTGCAGAGGGACTGTATACAAGGACATGTAGTGCTACAACAAGGGCTTTAAGCTGAAAGAGGGTAGATTTAGATTAGGTATAAGGAAGAAATCCTTCCCTGTGAGGGTGATGAGGCCCTGGCATAGGCTGCCCAGAGAAGCTGTGGCTGCCCCCTCCCTGGCAGTGTTCAAGGCCAGGTTGGATGGGGCTTTGGGCACCCTGGGCTAGTGGAGGGTGTCCCTGACCATGTCAAGGGTTGGACACTGGATGGTCTTTAAGATCCCTTCCAACCCAAACCAGTCTGTGGTTCTATGAATCATAATGTTAAAGATCTTTGCTGAAAAATGTAATTCATTACTGCGTACTCAGTGACTGAGTTATTCTGCACGCAGGCATAACCACAGAAAAGTGTCATGTGCCTCCTATACAAAAATGGGAGGGAAGAGGAAAGTCCTTCATAAGGTTATATGCATTTATATACATAAAGTTACAGACATTTATACAGGGTACTACGGTTACTTCATTTTGCACACAGATGTAACAGTAAATCAAAGCAATAGTTTAAGAAATATCAATAAGAATTCTTGATTCCAGAAAGGTTCTGGAGAATAATGGGCAGAATTGTCTTCTTTTTAGTTTCCTTAGATTTCTTCCATTTCTCACTGTTCCCTGAGATAATTCCTATAGTTTATTTCATATATTTTTTTACTGCAGTAATTACTATATCATTCTGATGGGATATGTAAATAAATGTGAAGCACGTTTGAAGGATTATCAAGAGGTCCAGATCTAAGTTTTCATCAAAAGGAAGTTTATAGTGACTCAATGTAGTTTTCAGCCTAGTGTTCCACCTAAATGATTATCCACCCCCAAGGATCAACACCTGGAAAACCTTATGCCATTTATGCCTTAAATTTTGTATTGTGAAAGATATATTGTAGGGTCCAGGACAGCCTGCATCTGAAATCAGTTAGTCAACAAATCTTGTTGTTTACAGCTTCATAAACCAGAGTCCCATGCTTCCAAATAATGAAGAGTTAGCATTTTGAACCCATGAAACTCAAAACTAAAAAAGCATAAAAATAACATAGATACCTAAAACCCAACAGAAACATTACCAAACATAATATGTTTTGATAATGAGTTATGCCAAGCTCCATATCAGACAGATCTGTGTCTATTGGTACATTAGCTTGAGTTGTGTCCCAAGAGCAGTATATGATGAGAAAGGATTCCTGGGAGGATGGGTTACAGCTCTCCCCATAGCTCAGTGCTCACACCCCCATTGCACACTGCCAATGCTTAACACGAGTACAAAGAGCCTGGGTTTCCATCTGGGCTGTGAAAGTTATCAGAACTTCCTCCTCCCCCAGTGTTTATTTTCTTCTGTCATGATATATTCACTGGTATACAATACCTTGGGCTGACCTGTAAGTGAGAGACAGTGCCTCACATTGGGCAGGACAATAAAAACAAGTTTGACAAAGAAACGACTAAGCAATCTCATTACAGACAAACTATTGCTGGCAGTTTCAACGATGGTGGTAAAGTCAGAGAGGTGACACATTTAGACAACAGGGTCAGGCTTTCATCATCAAGCTCTGATCAAGTGTCTGAAGGTCCCAGATAATCTCCTTGACATCTGAACAACAGGAATAAAAAATGTAAATGAAGCTTTCATCATGCAATGAAATTAGAATGAGCAATAATTAAAACAAGTTAGATGAATTAGTGAACACAACCCGTCAAAGACACCTTTGCATGTAACAGAGAACATCTTTCTGTCTGTGCAAAGATTTCTGGCCCTGACTTGTATTTACACCAAGACTTCCTTGTACTGCTTTGTCAGGGGAAAACAGCCTGTTTGTTTACACAAAGTAGAGTAAGAAGGCGTTAAGAAAGAATGAGATTTGCGACTCTGATGGCTGTTTCTAGAAAAAAACCCTGCATAGTATAGTTGCACTCCCAAGTATGTTTCTGTTTTCATTGAACCTGAGCTCAGTAAACAGCTCAGGTTGGGCCCATCTGCAACTTTCCCTGTTGCCTGGGTTCCTGGTTGCTATTCAAGCATCTCCACAGCTTCTCACTTTGTTCTGCTGCTTCTTCCAAACCCACTAAAAGCTCCTCAAACATTATTTTAGATGGTGAGTAATAAAAAGTAACTTGAAATATCTAAAACTAGCCAAGGATAGGACAATGTGTTTTTGCAGCTCATACTTAACCTTTCTGTACCATGGAGATTTTCTGTCAAACTAGAAAGCTTCAAAATTGGTTTCAGAATGAGTGAGAGAGTAATGGCAAGAACACAGATTTCTTTAAGAGAAAACAGACAATCCTGCAAACCCCTATCCAAACATCACCCCACACCAAAGCAAACAATCAACACTGCTTCAGGATCTAATGCCTTATATATTTATTTAAACCTAGAGTTAGATGTAGCTCCCTTAGGTTATCGATTGATATCAGATGCTTTTCATAACAGCCAAGCTAGCAGCAATCTTTGGATCATAATTAAGGCCCAGAGAATGATTCTATGAAAATTACACACTTTTTGGATACTTTTTTTCCCCTAACTGCTTTATTTCAAAAACCACTGTTTATTTTAATTTCCAGGTTTAAACTTATTTAATTTCACACAGAATAAATATAAAAGATAATACCCATGTTCTGCAAGACTACATGCAAGGTCTTCTTGCACATGGGTCCAGGCAATCCCAAGCACAACTACATGCTGGGTGGCTAATGGATTCAGAGCAGCCCTGAGAAGAAGGACTCGGAATATGACAGATACGAGACCAGGTATAGGAAAGGTACTTACATACAGTGTATGTATTGCACATCACGGCATAATATTGATGCTAATGCTTGTGGCCTACTGACAGAACTTCTTTTGCTGAGTAAAAAAATTGTTTTTCACTTCAGTGAGAGAAAAAAAAAAAGCTATGATCAGCTGTGCCTCCACACATAAAGGAAAGTGGTGAAAGGTTGAAGTTTATTACATGTGGAGTGCCTTCAGAGGCATACAATTTGTCCCATTGGTTCATTTTGACAGCATTCTTATGATAACGATCCACAGTTTATTTTATATGCTATACATCTTTATTCCTCTCAGATCATGCACTCTGAAAGTTCTCTCCCTTCTGTTATCAGTTAAAAGATATTTGTCTTACCCCAGCCCTTTGGCCTAATGAAGACCCTTTTCTTTCCAGCAGGAAGTTGAAGAACTGAATTTATACAAGGAATTTCAAGAACATCTCTCAAAAAGATGAAACCCACTTAGGGTACATTATAGGAAATAATTCATCATTCCACCTCTTGTATACAATCAATAACACTAAAAGACTGTCTTGTCATCTTATCAGGCTACATAGGTTTTAGCAGTTCCTTTATTAAGCCTGGTAAAGAAAGCAAGGAGAGAGGGATTCTTTGAACATCCAAACACAGTGTCACACTGAGTGTGATCCTGACACTGCCCAGGGAACCTGCTATCCTTTGTTTACAGATAGATCTGTGATAACCCGACAGCTCAGATGGAAGTCATCCCACAGGACAAGCAGGGGGTTCTTTTCCATCATCCCTGAATCCTGGAAGTGGCTGGTATGACCACCCTCGGTATCCGGGGTCGCTGTTAAATTCTACTTTTCCTGCTGACAGAAGTATGTGGAATGTGATCAGGAGATATTTGGGCAATTTGTCTCCTACTACAAGTAGGGGGGAGAGGAAAGCATGAAAAAACCCGAGCTATTGCAAGGGAATTCTATTTCTGTAGATAAAATAATCCAGCTATGAAACTTTACAGGTTTTTAACTGCTGAGCTAGTTATTGTGCAAGGCTCTTTTGAATATCCATGTGTATCCTCACTAGCAGGTGTAAACAAACACTAATATCGCATGTGATGTCAGAACTGCACTGGAGGCAAGGAATGCTATCCCACTGATGTGGTAAATCCGTGCCAACATTTCACCCTCAGTTTCTAAGCCACAGGTATGATCACAAACCAGAATGGGTTTGCTCTTCCCTATTTGTGAAAGCACAACTCAGGCAACAGGCTAGAAATTGTACCACAGCCTTTACAGCTTTGGTAAAACCTTACTGTCCTCCATGGAAAGGTCACCAGGGAAGCACTCACTTCTGCTAGACCAATAGTTCAGTTTGGTTCTCCTAATTCATCCTTCAGATGACAGTGATATTACCAGATGCCTCAGAGGAAGGTACAAAAACTTCTCCAACAGAATTATTGAATAATTTTCCTACAAAACTTTCTTCTTCTTTAAATACTTTGGAAGTGGCTTTTAGTTTCTTGTACAATCTTTATGGACTTTATGGATTGCAGTCTTGACAGAATCCTAGGTCCACTAATAATCCTTAGCTATTACTGAATTTTCTGAAGAACTTAACCCTTTCTTTAGTCTGGTCTCCAAATATATTCCACTGGCATAAACTGGCCCTCTTTCATGTTGCATAAATGAACTATTGCCTTTTAATGCTTCTAAATTGTTAGCTAATCAAGAAATAAAGCATTGTCAGTTTGTTTTGAGTCTCCTACTTATTAACTTTTGACTTATTCACCCTTTTTTATGGTTGTCTTTGGGACACATCTAAAGCATACCAACTATGATCCCTCCATCTCATCCAACTGCCAACAGTCATTTCACACAGTTTTATCAAGTCACCATTCGTTTAAGGCTTGGAGATTTAATTTTTTTTTTCCTTTCTCACATTTAACATGTCCTCGAGGGAACTTTTCCTTTAGACTTGTTCTTTCTTTCTTTTTGTACCCAGAGAAGTAGCTGCTAGAAGGGAAAGAATTACAACCTGGAAATTAGTATAGATAATAAAGCCATAGGTTAATGCATTAAGACAAGTTACCAGCAGCACAACGATTTCATTAGTGTTATGCATGTTACTGTCAATGATTTTATGCATGTGGTGGTTCACAGAGAAATGCTAATGAAAACTGTTTTACTAAACTTGTGGACAAAACCTAGATAGGGAATCTATCACAGATCTTTTGTGAAGGAGGGAATTCAGCGAAGGGTAATATATTTCATTGGTTACAATCATATAATTATGTTTGACTTCAGGAAAGGGCAACAGATTTATTAACTCTTTCATGTTCAGATCTTTTTAAATTAAAAAAAAAATACCCTCCACAAACTTTCCCTTTCAAAGAAATTAGAAACAAGAATCAAGAAACTACATTTAGGTCTAAGGGATTTATTTTTAAAGAACAGTTTCAAGTTTATTTTCATCAAGGATAAAATTGTAGAGATTATATGAATGTCTTTGATAAGGAAAAAGAAATTATGAGTCATGGCTTGTTTCTCTTTTCTTTCAGATACTTTTTTCTGTATTTGTGTATAATGACATGCAATAGCAGGTCTACTATGATTGACCCAGGTATATACATAATGAGGATTAAATAATGAAAGCAATGTTCTCTTGATATTCATGTCCTTGGCAAACATTCTACTTGACATTGTGTAAGAGCTTGTCCTTATTTGGTTGTTACTTAGGTGGCTTACTTACTAGACTTTTATTTTATTTTATGCAAATTGCTTTAGTTATACAAAATAAATATTTATTAATTAAGGATAATTTAAGAAAGAAATTGTGAAAGTTACATTACTGTCTCCAAGTGATAGATGATATGAAAGGGTCAAGTTTTATCCATGCCAACTCTAATTGAAACTTATGAAATAACATTTCAAACTTATCATTAAAAATAAAGATAAGTTTGTCAGCAAGGGCAAGATTCATCTTGCTTAACTTTTGGCATGTAAAGCACAATACAGATTTCTGAAATGTAGTCTGCACAGGCATTAGAGAGAAAATTTAGTTCTAAATGGCAATTTAGGCCTTGTCTTTCAGATGGCTTAGAGTAGGGTGAAGCTTCCACTGGAGGCATCTGCCTTTTTCTGCTTAAACCAAAGAGATGTCAAAGATAAATGAGATTAGTGTTACTCCCAGTCTCTCAACAAGAGCATGGTGGTCTCCAGCAAGCTCAAGAACAGTACAGCTATACATTGTTCTCCCAGGCAGAGATCTGAGGAGTGCAGTTTCTATATCCAGGGAAATGTTACTTGCCTACAAGAGAGACCAGAGGCTCTTGTGAACTGTCTTTGAAGACGAATTCTTTATTCCAAGACATTCGCTTTAATGGTGATGGGGGACTGTTTGAGATGACAACCATTTTTTAAATTTACTTACTCTGACACTTCTCAGTATTTTGATCATCTCTGTGTGTTAGGGCACAGCAGGTTTTACTATCGACCTAATAAAGAGCAACAATTACACAATGGGCATAACTCTAGGACACAAACATAAGTTCAAGACAGACAAGGAGTAAACAGCTGGCTGTCAAGAGGATCGCTCATTGTCCTGGTCAATGCCACTGTACTGTCCTTCACTTCTGCAGTGTATCTGGAGCTCTTCCTTTGAGACAGGCTCTTCTATTGACAGAAGTATGTGAAGTGCTTTGCACAGTGAGTGTCTGGTGATGGATCAAGGCCTCTGTACAAAACTATGATAAATGTAGTGTTAGCCATCATCTTAGTAATATTCCATTCAACTCCAGTGGCCACCATTTCCCTATCATGATGTATGTGGCACAGACAGGCACTTGGAAAGGGAAAGTGATTTACTCAAACAGTTGCTGTCCACCCATCATATCTCTATATCTTCCTAAACTGTGAACTGATTGTGAACTCATTTTAGTATATCAACCCTGAATCTAATGCTAAAGTATCCTGACTGAGCTTAATCCATTTCTTTAAAGAGTTCTTTAAAATAATAGCTGAGGGTTTGATTTGGGAAGAATTTCCCCATGCTTGAAGGAGGTTCATTGAGTTCAACATAAAACAAAAGCAGGCAGCTAAAATGGAGTGCCAGACATACAAAAGAGAACTGATTACAGCACATAATAACAATTTTTCTGATCATTGCTTGTGTTTTGTTTTAACTCTGACTGTCAAACACTTAATGCCTTGAGTTTGATTACTACTCCACTCATAAGAAAGCATTTTATTGTGAGAAATCTTGGGAACCTACAAGAAGATTTTCAGGCATTAGATTTTATAGTGTTTCCTCTGATAAAATGTCATTGGTTTAACCTGTCTTTCTTCTATTTAATCACTTTCAGAGGCTCATTAGACTAATTTAAAACTCAAACCACATGCCACATTCACAGAATACAACACCAAAAACATTACAGACTGTGTCCTTATTTTCAACATTGTATGGTACCTAAGTAATAAAAGAGTTAAAAAGGTGTTAGATATACCCTTTTCAAATGTGAAAATGCATATGATTTCAAGGCTATGGTTCCTATTAACCCATACATAATGGGAGTTTTCAAGGATACTGCACAAGTGAATTCTTGCCTTACAAGGACTTCCACATCCCTTCATTAATAATGGGCTTCTTTTACTTGCAATCTTTTGAAATGAAGATAAAACCTACAATGACTTTCCACAATAAACAAAATTATGTATAACTCATCCTACATAGTTAAATAGGTGGGTAGATAGGCATAAAACTAAGTTAAAAATTTGAGAGAGTTGAGTAAAACTTGTATTTTTGGAACATGCAATACCTGCCAATATAATGCATGAATAATCTTATTTGCTGCAGAACTATACAGAAAACTCATAGAAGAACACTGTTAACATCTTAAAGCACATACCCAGGCAAAAAATGTCTAAAATTCAGAGGAATATTTAAATGAGTGCCCAAATTTGAGCTCCTGTCTAAGCTACATAAGTTTACAGAGGACAATCAGAGTCTAAAGTGATGTGGAGGACCAATGAAACATTAATCATGCCAGTTTCTAGATTTTTTTTAAATTTTAGACACTATGAGATGTAATGTTTTCATGTAAATTACTAATTACAAAGACTAGCCCTAAGTGTGTTTTTGCTTAGGCTAGTGGGGGTGATGGAAGATCACGCTGAGTTTTGACATATTGATTTTTAACATTAAGGCCTAGAGTACTGCTCTTCCTAAATCCTTCTAGTAGTAACAAAGATAATGTTGTTAATTTATTTGTTCTGAGCAGTTAGGAAAAAAATTCAAAGGTTCAGCAGTTTTTACAATTATGAAAAGAAGCTAAAGCTGTAAGTCAAATATTTCTTTTGTTTTCAGTTATAAAAGAAAAATCAGTCCCCAGCAGATCATATCCTCAGTCACCATTCTCCACTCCAAAGAGTTAGTACTGTCTTCCAAGAGTTTTTCATCCAGCGTTCCTCAGCACGTACTCACACAGTCTGACTTTACACCCTTTCTCTGAATTGGCTTTTTTTGCTTTTCTCTGTCAGATTCACAATTCTATTCTGAACAATATATTCTTGTGGACCTCGTTCACCCACAGTGTGTTCATTTGGGCACTCATTTAAATGACATGACAGTGACTGCTGTCTGCATTTTAGGTCAAAGATGCCACTGCTTCATGAGAGACCTCCAGGATCTTTCAGATGATTTAAGTAGGAAAGACCGAGGAGCTAGCAGAACACTTTCCTTGTTGAGCAATCTTCTCAACCCTTCTCAATGGCAAGATTTTGCCATTAAGACAACAGAAAAAGTCTCTATGAAAAATAAAAAATAAAATATATTGGCAGATAGAGCAATTCAAGTAACAGATTTGCTATTGTTTGGTTTCTAAACTTAAAAAAAAATTAAAATGTGTTAATGCATATGTTTATGTCTGACTACATGTGTAAAGACAAGTATTAACCTTTTTCAAATAAGGTGCTCATATAGCCATTTTCAGTTGGCATGTTCAACAGCATGACATTTAACAGCATGATTTAATGTGAGAAGAACGCTCAGAATATTTCTCAACATTGACTTGGCTTTAAAACACCATTAACCAGGAATAAAAAAGAAGATGCACTTGGCTATTGTCCTAGTGTGCTCCACTGAAAATATTACTGCTCCAGCAAAGCTTCGGGACAGGATTTGGGAAGGTGAAAGGAGGCAGGCTGCTTCAGCAGGATACATCGCCGCTGCATTCTCTAGGGCAGGCATCATTTCATGTACAAGGCAAAATGTCAATAGAAACATGTTACTATGCCACGTTACAGAGGAGATCTAAGAGGTTTAGTGCCCCAGAATGTTTGGTATTCCTTTTAAGCCTGCAGCTCCAAAAAAAATGTTCTAAATCCCTCATGTTTATTTGAATAGATGTTGGCAGGATAATTAAATGCTCCCTTCAAACATCCTGTTGGAAATATTAAACAGTAATTACCTTACTCAACTTGTTGCTTTTGTGAGAAGGGGAGCCACCTGACTGCCAGCCTTCGTTTGCCCTGAGACAGATGCAAAGGCTCTGCTGCTTTTCTGATCTGTTCACACACTTTCTTCCCATGAGAAAGTAAGCACTGATTGAAACACGGTATTTTCTCCCAACTTGCACACACAACTGCTGCTTGTTTCAGAAAGATGTCAACTAATTTGAGCAACCTCTCCAAAGGACTCTCCAAACAGAAATGTCTTTCATAAGTTTCCGGGTCAGCAGCCCTTCGTAACCCAGGATGACTATTCCAGTCCTGGAGGCACTGAAATAGTTCCATATAAATAGAAACAGCTTCTGTATCACATTGTTGCCTCGAGCACAGCATTCAACACCTCCTTGCACATTAAAATATCTCTCCATGACACAACTTTACACAAAAGAGTGTCTTTGCCCATATGGTGTCTCTTTGATTTGTTGATTTTCTTTACTCTGATCCTCTCGTTTGGTGAAACATTTATATCTCCTTGGGGCTGAAGCTTTAAATGGTCAGCAGGAATAATGCATGCAGGAGCCTTCTTCTCTTCTACTCTATTTGAATGTCAGCAGATGCTGAAGTACCCTAGTGCTTCATGAAGTATTTCTATTGTGTGGAGCTTTTGTAAAAGAAAAGCAGCATCAACAACTTCTATACAACAATCACCTTTTTTATCCTTTCTTTTCTTTCCTCCATTTCCCACTTTCCCCATGAAAACAAATATATACTGATTCTACTTCATTAATAATACTTTCCCGTAAGGATTTTGGATATAGTTCAGTGCTCTGAGAGGTCAGCATAATTCTTTTCAGTGACTTCTACGGACTTTTCACATATTGTATGTGTTATTTACTGTTCCATAAATATTTAATAAGTATTCATGGTTGCTGGCGTTAGAAAAAGTGGCAGATGAGATGAGTGGGAAAGAGGTTCTGCATTTTCAAATTAAGACAACTGTAACTAATCAACCCACTATTTCTTTCCTTCTAATCTCTTTTCTTCTCTCCTTTTTTCCCTTTACATCTAACTTGCTAGACAGAGTAGAACCATTGAAATGAAAGGGAGTTTTGCTATTTTCTTCAACACTAAGTCTTATGTTCATTCATCATCTAAATGTAAGGGTTGCAAACAGTTTATAAGCCAATATATATACATATATTGTTCATTGCTCATGAAAAATGTTCTTAATATGCTTCAGTATATTGGGTTTTTTTGAGAGCTCCTATCCAAAGTCTGTAGTTGTTAATAACGAAGCAAGTCAGGTAGGCAGCTCAAGCCAGATGGCATAAGTGCCACCGGGAACAGATACATTGTGAGAAGATGATTTCAGTCTAAGTATTTCCTGCACAGTTTGGTTTTTTTAAAAAAGGATTTCCCAAAGCATCTCAGAAAAAGAAGTGGATCGTTTGATTATTTCTATAACTGGCATTTAGACAAATGTTTTCTCTTAGATGGAAGTAGTGATAATGTTTTCCCTTTTGTATATTAACCAAGAAGAACCTGTGTTCTTAGCCTCAAAAGTTAAAATAACTGAACCAAACCCGCTCATACTGTGCCTTATCCAACTGGTTGAATGGTATACCTCAGTTCTTTTCTGCAGCAACAAAACCAATGTTATCAAAGACAGAATACTGTTACTGGTTTCACACCATCATGTTGGGCATATAATATTTACACTGCTGTGACAAGTTTGTGTGGATAGGCTCTCTCTCTGTAGAATTTCAAACTTGGTAATTTTCTCCTTGATCACACTGAGCACTCAGGAAACACTAAGAAGCATTTGGGCCAAAGTTGTAAACTTTTAAGCTGTGCCTAGCTGTTTGGATCCTACCCATATGTTTGATTTTATAATCTTGATCAGGAATGGTGTGAACTGACTAGCTTTTACCATATGAAATCCACTAGTTAGCTGACTGTCCTATGGAAATCAAAGAAACATTTCCCTTGTGTAAGGACATCTTCTTGCTCCCCTGAAAAGATTCTCAGAGAGAGAGTGCATATGTGAATAATTGCAGAGTGTGTCAGTTTCTATAGCCAAGTTGCAACAAAATTATGCTTTAAGGAATTAAACAGTGGTTGTTTTCAGAAGCAAAGGAAAAAGAACTTTGATGTTTCAGAGAGTAAGATTTTTGTTTCATTTTTATGTCAGATCTATGAAAGAGAAACTGGGCAACTAAATAGTCGAGTCTCTCAGCAGTAAACTTTAAGGTGAATCCATCGGTAAAAAAGCCCCAAACTTTTATATGTTTTCAATTAATCTGAACAAAGTCTAAACAATTCAGATTAAACCAATGAGACTTTCTTATTATGAAAAGGAAACACTAAAACCACATTCTTTTATGTCAAATAGAATGTTTCACTTGAATGTAGTGAAATGCTTGAGGAAAAAAAAATATCAAGGGGCTGGATTTCTGAAAGAGTCTCTTGATCCCTCTTACCTCAGCAGCAAGCAGTTAGAGCATTCACCAGGGTGTGTGACATCCTTCCACCCTGAAGACTACAGGGCTTACAGCTTCAATTTCTTTTGTTGAACATGCTACTTTTTGCATGGAAGAGCAAAACGTTATTGTGCTAGGCATCAAAGCGGTAATAATGTCTCCATAGCCTACACTGGCTTCCTACAAAACGGGTCAGTTCTTGTTCAAATTCCTGCCAAGAATCAATGCCTGTCTTGTCCAAAAAATATTCAGCTATATGTACAAGAATTCTATCCAAGAATGAATGAGGAAAACTTACCCGAGTAACCAGCATGTGGGACTGAACGAGCATTCAACAGGACAAGATAAGGGGTCAAATCCTGTCTTAAAAGACACAGCTGAATCTACTGCTCATGTTTCCTAGGAAAATGCTTTTCCCCTAGCTGTTTCCCCCAGAGGAGGAATATTAATGAAAAATGATTTGGTTAAATTCAGACAAATTAGAATAACGGAATTTGTAAATAGGTTCAGGTTTATCACAATAATATTTCAGGCTAATTTAATGTTGGCAAAAACTAGCTTTTCCAACATGAGAAATTTCTGTTCTAAGATTTAGCCACTTGCCAATCTATGCTATCTAAACAAATACACCTTACAGTAGATCTTACAGAAAAAGCTAACTGATGTAACAACCAAGAAATAATTAGTAAGCTCTTGTTAATGATTTATCTGTTGCAGTGTGAAATAACTATAACAACTAAACCAACATGATTTTCTCTTCTGACAAGCATTTAAAAACTTGTGATTTTTCAGATAGGATGCAGGTTCCTAAGTATCACAAAAATAAATGCTTCAAAATATATAAATACACAGAAAGGATGAGCAGAATTTCTGAAATGGCTTTAGATACTTTTGTGAACTCAAGTCGTGTTAGAAAGGAAAAAGTCATGGACTATTAAGAGTAATGCAAGGACAAGAAAGAACTGGAAATGTTATTCAAGAGAGACATAACAATGACTGGGATTATATTACTGGGGCTGTATAAAAGGGATTTACTTTATGACAAAAGATCTGAATAGCAGATAAACTTTCTAATGTGCAAAAACTTGAAAAAATAACCTGAGTAATGTACTTTGAAAAAAATACGGAGTAGCATCAAAACGAATAGAAGCAATTTTTTTTTTTTTTTAATGGAACATGTAGCCAAGTCGTGTATTGTTTGCCCTGGGAGATCATCAAAGCACTGCTGATTTTAAGAAAGATTTCGATAATTTTATTATCCATAGTATTATTTGTGTTTTCATATACACTTTAAGATAATAATGAAGATAAAGAAATATTGTGATTGTGGCCTAAACGGATTGTTAACAGACTCAAGAAGGAACATTTAGCTTGTGATAATGTATCAGATAATTACTTAATTATATTTCTTTTATTCCTCAGAGACACTGGGGGTGGGATACTACTAGTTTAAGAAAAAAATGGTGTTTACTTCTCACACATGTAGCTCTTTTGACTTCGGTGAGAGTATTTACAAATTTTGTTTACATACAGCCTTAGATCCCAAACTATTTCCTTTGATCTTGTCCTGACTTCGAAGGGACTGTCAGCATTTGGCAGAATTAGACTTTTTGCATTTAGAGCCATTATTCCCAGTGCGAGGTTTGTCTTACATGGCATTAGAAATCTGAAGATTAGGCAGCTATTTGTAATTAGTTGTTTAAGCTCCGCGCGTAATCAATGGGAAAGAACAACCACTGAGAGGATGGTGCTGCCCATCTTAAGATAGGTATGTATGATATACCAGACGAGTTACCCTCTGGGTGAACCTTACTGGTTTCCAGATACCTCACCAGCACATCGAAACTCACTAATGGCTTAACATCAGCATATCTCCTTTAACTGAAAGCGGAGACATGCAATTGAAGGGCCAAAAAAGACAATTCCTACCAGGAATTCAGTAGTGTGAAATACACATAAAGGCCTGGAATATAGTAAAAATATAATAATTAATACAGATGTACTTATCTCCACTTTACTTAATCATAGGCACAATATGAAAACAGCGCATAAAACAGAGCATAGAACTGAGGAAGAGAAGGAAGGAATGGGCCGTTAACTTCTTTCCACATATACAAGAGCAGCAAGGAACACTGTCTAAACTGAGTCCACGAACCTTCTATTTAATCCTCCCCCATAACCACAAAATATCTCAGCGTCATATTTAAATTTAAGACCACTTTAACCACAAGTTAAATCCCCAAGTTAGCTATCCTGACTAAATTTCATCATTGAGAAGACTATCCAATCTCAAACTAAAGTCTTCAGAGGCTGTAGAATGTAATTCTTCCTCTGGAAGTCTGTCCCGGCTCCTAACCGTCCTCACTGCTAGGAAAGTGCTCCTCGTTTGTACTTGGTAACATTCAACTTCCAGCTGTTAACTTCCAGAAAGGCCATTGTGGTTTCTCCCGTAGGAACAAAGAGCCTTTTAAGCTTGGCTTTTTTGTCTCTCCATTGTTGTCAAACCACCACTTAGTTCTCTTTTTCATAATGGGTGTGCCAATAGTGACTTCAATGGGTTGTTAATTTCAAACTAGTCACTGAAAATATTTTTCTTATCAGCAGTTCTTCTCCATCACATGCACTCTTTAGCTTATTATTGTTGGGCTGCTCACATGCTGGGCTGTGGGTTCACACTGTCTGTTTTTGTTTTGTAGAAGGAAGCTCTGAAGCATTTGTTTTTGGGAAAAACATGCAAAGAATAACACAAATTTCTTAAGCAGAGAGGAAGAAAAACTCTCTATATCTGCCTTCATCTGAGCCAAACCTTTCAGAATGGTAGAACAGTGTTTATCTTTGGAAATCACTAATGAAGTCATCTATCTAAAAATAAGTCTGTTTCACTATTTCCAAGTTTGTAACACTGACTCAGATTGTGCCTAAATGTGCCTAGATGGCATATTAGCAATAACAAGAAACATTGGATCATCATATACCAACTATAACTGAGACCTGAGAAGAATATTTTTGTATACCTTTTTTTGCAATAGTGATGGATCCCTCTTAACTGAAAGGAGACTGCAGACTGAACCAGAGATATAAATTGGCATCTATTTATGGTAGAAATACAAATGACAAAGGCAAGGGAGAAAGTTCAGTTGCTTTCTCTTTTAAAACAGAACAAGAACTGAGGATGTGAGAAAATTATTCCAAGAGCAAGTTCTGAAGAGCTCACTGTGGAAAAAAAGCTGCTGGAAGACAATATTTATCTTGTCATCTTGCTTTCCCTTAATAGAGGAAAGGTATATGTAGCAGGAAAACTATCTCTTCCACAGAGGTTCCAGAACGTGGTCGAGTCTTTAGATAGCCAAGAGGAAGACTTGTGCACCACCACTACCTCTGATTCCAGTCACTAGATAAATGGCAGAATTTAAAATACGTTCACTCCTTAAAAAGGAGTTAATGCCTCCTGACACACAGTTAGAGCTCCAGAGTTCCATTCTTTCATACTTTACACTGGGTTGGCAATTAATAAAATGCTATCTTTGCACACATTATAACAAATCACTTACTTCCAAGCTAAATTAAAGGTAATATTTCTATTAATGAAACTTTACAGGTACCTAATTTAGCCAGTGTGAGAATAATGACCTTAAAGCACTCGTGCAGAAATTTAACAGGAGAAAATGAGACTGTTGTAATATTTAATTTCATTCCAGTCTTTCCTGCTGCCACACATGGCCCAAATACACTCAATCACCTTCTAACGGCATGAGTGCTATGCTTTAGGGTTTTTGGGGTTGTTTGTGGTTTGGTTTCTTTTTTGTGGGGAGATGAAATATCACTTTTTGCTTTTGTTTTCTAGAACATAGTTCGTGTTGATTTCCTTGAGTAGGATGATCATCTATTCCTACAGAATGAGACAACAAGGTGAGGGAGCTGGACATCCTGTTGATTCAGCTCTAAGCTCACATACTGCAATCTACAGAAACCATCTGGATAAGTTTGCAAAACAAAGTGTTACCTTACAAAACATATTTTCCCGGCAATTCTATAGTCTAACTTCTTTAAAATGAACAATACAAACCGATGAGACTTACCAGCAGTATCAGTGGTAGCAGTGTTAAAAGCATTGTCTGAGACAGCTGTCAGTCAGGGTCTGGATGGAATATACACAGGGGAACAAAAGCAGGTGAAACTTTTGGCACTTCCACGAAATGCAAGGCGATCAAGAGCATGCATAGGAGAAGTGCAACATGAGATCAGTGCATTAATCAGTGTGATTTAAAAACTACCTTCTGGAAAAGTTCGATGACAACTATTTTGTTGGGATAAAGCACCAGATTTTGAATTTATTTTTCTGGTTTATACTTAAAATTGCTCTCTAGCTCCACAGTGCTGTTATTTACTTATGATGCCATTGTAATAAATCCAGGCAGGACTAAAAAAAAAATCTAAAGAGGTATTAACATCTCCATTTAACTTAATTGGGGAACATGATCAGGTGAGAAAAGATAAACACAAAGAATACTGGAGGACAGAGGAGAAATGAGACATTTACAGAAAGATCGTCTTGGCCAGCTGGAAGGAAAAGGAAGTAGTTTATTCTGTTCCTTTTATATCCTCACTGGACATAAACTTTTATCCAAATATTTGTTATGCTTTTTCCTCTCCAAGAATACCTGTTCAATGTTCTGTTCCTATGTTTGCAGTACAGTAAATGGGTTTTTAGGATTCTATGGATCTAATTGATCATGATTTGCATGTCTGAAAGTAAATGTGGGCCCAAAAACAATTGCCCAGCTCTAACTGGGCAATATAGCATTTAGTGAAAGTCTGTATGTTGAACGCATTCACTTTTGCATTTATCACTCTATGTATTGTTTTAAACATTGGGAAAGATTTTTTTTAACCTCCCTTTCAGTGAAACAGGCCACAGTCCTGCAAACTGGTGCAGGATTCTGGAATGTAGTATAAAGGAAGATTAAAGGGAAACTTCTTGATTTAGTCCAGGTTTGAAGATTTCACTGGGCACCTATTTCTATAAGAAAGCAATATTCATTTCATTTGAAAGTCTGCTTGACTTCCCTCCCTTATTTTTTGTAGGGAAATTTAGGAAAACAAAAAAATGAAGGAAAATGGGAGAACATCCTCTCCCAGTTCTAAAATGGATTGAAATGCCTCAGGCTTGCTCACAACTTCTATGAAAAACCCTATCTATCAAAGTCCTTCTATGCAATGGCATGTACCCCACAAATGAGGCAAAAAGAGCAGTCTTTTTTTAATGCAATCTTGAAAGACAGCCCATAGCTCTAAAATTTTGATAGGATAATACATTTGAACACTTGCATCCAATGACAAAGTCCAGATCATGGAACTGCTCTCACAGAAAGGCCAGGAATTTTTGTAGAACTTATTCTGCAATGCTAACCACTCCCCTTATGCTCTATTTATTTTTGCTTAAGATTTCTGATATCTGAAAAATATATACTTTTCTTATATTTATTAGAAGTTAGCAAATTCATCAGATTTTCTCCCTTTCAGTTCAGGAATTTGAAACCTGTTTACCTGTGGAAACCAGTGCTAAATAATGTCATGGGCTATGTGTGCCTGCTTATCTGTTCTTGTTTTCTCTCATTATTCCCCTAAGCATTTAAATTTTTATGTGAATTTGAACCAAACCTATCAGCTAAGAAGAGATCTAAAAATTCTAAAGCTTCTGTAAAAATAATGAAAACAGGTGCCTGGATAGAAATTAATTTTACCCCAAAGGAAAGAAGTTGGTGTGATGGTGAAGCATTTAACTCTAAGAAAAGTTCTATTTTGAGTGTGTCCCTTATCACACATTAAAATTGTCATTCTTAAGTCAAGATTTCCTTCCTCCAGCACGAAACAATGTGTGAGCTCAAAATGATGCTGTTCATGCAGTTGGGAAAGGCATTATCTCCTCTTTTTCATCCCTCATTTCTTGCCTGTCCTTGAACTAATTCCAGTTCTCCAACGTGTACTCAAGGGTAAGGTCATGTGAAAGCTTTAGTGTAGTTCTTTCAAAGTCACTTAATCATGTGACATAAAATAATTTGAAACCAAGTTTAATTATTTGCAGTATTCAGGAAATTTTAATTTTGGAACCATGTCTCAAAAAGGTATTATTCTGTGGCTCTGAAGGAAGGGTCTTGAAATCCCAAGGCATCTAGTCTAACATTCTGCATTTTGCAAGTGATCCACTTGAAAACCGACCTCCATTACGAATAATGTGAAGCAGCCCAGGAACAAATTGAAATTCAGCATCAGTGACCTGAAATTAGGGGCTCTTGCCATGACAGGAAGGATTTGCTGCTAGTGGCTTCCATGTCCACTTCCAGGAGGAATCCTGTGCGCACTTCCACAACTCTAGTGGAAAAGAAGGTTGGAGCTCAGAGCACGGAATAGTGTACTTAGTCTTACACTTACCCCTTGATGGTGTAGCACTGGAATATATCATCACACAATGTGTTTTACTCCTGACATCTCTCTCTCAAGGAGAGTTTGCCTGCACTGACGATCCTTAAGAGATGAAGCAGGAAGACAGTGCTCAGAGACACCAGAATCCCCAGGGAATCTGTGCTGCAGTAAACAGTCAAATTCATGCCTTCTGGATCTTGGGCTGGCATCTGAACGATGAAACCAGCCTGCTTCCAGTGCCAATTTGTGTCAGCCTGCTCCTGTTAAGGATGCATGATTTCTGCAGCAGGTACTAAACCTAGGTGAGAGAATCTGTCTGTGGCCTACTTCTTTGCCTTCTTTGGGTTTGGGAGATGGATACTTA
Source organism: Porphyrio hochstetteri (assembly GCA_020800305.1). Classification (NCBI taxonomy): domain Eukaryota; kingdom Metazoa; phylum Chordata; class Aves; order Gruiformes; family Rallidae; genus Porphyrio; species Porphyrio hochstetteri. The sequence goes on from CM036907.1 coordinate 113,030,655, forward strand.
GCAAAATCTACCTCTGCAAAAGGAAATTAATACTATATTGTTCAGAAAAAAAAATCTCTGAAGTGTCAGAACAGGGGTTGGATTCCTTAATTTACTATATTATCTTCATAAAAAAGAACTTTTTCATACTGTGACAGATGAAGGCAAAAAGTAATGCCAAAAGGCAAAAGTGATCCCTGGACTTATAGAACTTACAGCTCAGACTGGATGTTGATGAACTGTGCAGAATTCAAAGAAAACCTGAGACTGAAAGATATGTATTATTATATGAAAGGTTCAGAAAACTTTATAAATTCCAAAAGTTAACTGATGCCTTGCTTGCATACTTCAATTCATGGGAGGCACCCAGTTGATAATGAGAGCTATAAAACAAAGTCTAAAAACAACACAGAGTTTTGAAATTGATGCAGGGTACGTTCAGAATAGATTTTTTTTTTTACAATTTTTCTTTTTTTTACAATTTTAAGAATAAAGAAGATCACTATAACTAAAAGGAATAATTCAGCAATGGCAGCAGTAGAATACCCATCACTAGAATTTCTCCAATAAAGACTGGATCAGATTTTTTCTGAAGTTTCTCACAGAATCTAACCTGGTATCTTATATTAGTTCTGATTTCATAGTTCATAACTTTATGAAGTATCTCTCAACAGCTAAACAAAACTCAATAATTAATTTCATTTTAAAAAAATCCACTCAATGATGGACTATTTGCATCTTTTGCTGAAAATGTATCTTAAAATCTCATTTGCTTTTTATTTGTTTTCTTGCCAATCTGAATATAGCAAAAACAGATGTTAAAGGGCTGGAATTTGTGTTTGATCTGAAAACCGGCCAAAAATTCTCCTAACAATGAAAATGACAGTCATTAATATTTGCCAAAATCGTTGAACCACACTTGCTACTGTTTGACTCATTTTATTAATAACTGACAAGCACTCTAGCAAGGTTTTCTGGCAAGAATGAAACAAAGGAAATGAGCCAGAACAAGTGTAATCAAGAAATGTAAATAAACTTTAGGATAAAAACATGGTATGTTTGAACTAAGTATGAAATATTGACAGTTTCCTCCAGGAACTCTGCAGGTGGAGGAAGAAACTTGGAGATCTTCAGTGGAGAGCCGGGGAAGAAGACAGACAAGTAATCACAGGGAAACAATGGAATCATCTCACCCACTCTATCAAGCTCATGTCATTGCAAACAGTTCAGCACTATGTTCTGGCATTTTGGAGTTACAGACTCTCTATGTGCTTTCAATTAAAATTATATTACAGGAATTTAGACAGTACGTGTAGTTCTGCAGACACCGTTTTGCCGTCATTTCATTTAAACATCCCTGTAATGAGATCAAGACTCAAGTTCTTACTGACTGAATTTCAAAGGCAAAGACTTTTCAACAGGGCTCGGTCCTTAGAATGAACTATTGCTATTCACCATGCTTTGGTTCTTATTTACCTCATTTTACAAATGCTCCGTGATATCTTGCTGGTATCATACTTACCCTTACCTATGTGAATATCTGTAAAAACCTGTAAATTCCACAAGTGAAAAACATCCAATTTTCCTGAAGCTTGCCTGAAGGCACCGTGAGTTTTAGCTGTAGTTAGTTTTGTGGGTGTAGCAGTTGGCAGCTTGCTTTGCTTTGCAACTTTTCCCTAGGACTGGGTGCTGTCACTCCAGGTTTGTCCTCTGCCTGTGGCTTACATCTCTCACTTTTATCTGGCAGGCTGTTTTGTGGTTATACAACCTGGTAATTGGTAGTGCAAGTCCCAGAGGTCCCAAGGGTCCCAAAGAGGTTTCATGGCACACGTGTCATAGGGGACCACACTGAAAAAGCAGTCTGAAGTTCTTTCACTCGTTCTATGCTCAGGCTGCTTACAGTGCTAAATAAAACGTGCAAGAGACAACTCTCTGTGCTTGAAGTCAGCTGACATGGCATAACTCAAACGCTTATTGTTTCATCTTCCTTCCAATTAGAAGGCCACAGCTAAAGTGCTTGTTGAAACAGGCAAGCCCCAAATCAAGTCACCATCTTGAAGGAATGCTTGCTGGTCTACTCTGAACTCTGCTGGAAACTCTCTTTGTTTGGTATGCATGGATTAAACATAGCCAGGCTTAAATCACCTTCTGCCCTGATAAGCAGTAAATAGAGTAATGCAGCTCTTATAAGCTTACAAGAGTTATTTTAACACTGCCCTTCAGCCTGCAACACGGACAGAAATGCAGTGGGTCAGACCAGTCCCCTCCCAAGGCTGCTGTTCTAGAAACGCATCCATTGACTTCAGTAGAATCAGTGGTGATGAGTTTCACCAAACAAATTCACATCCATTCACACTTTTAGATAAAAATTTTGTTTGCTGGTATCCCACCAGCTCTGACTTTATTCTGGAGCATTTCAAATGCACAGGTAATTTATCAAGTTCATTTCAGTTATTGGAAAGATTTAGTGACGTAGCACTGAATGTGGACACCAGGTCAAAACTGTTCCAAGCAGTTACATAGCGATAACAAGGTGATCCCTATATCATGCATCTTTCAGAGCTCCTGCACCATAAATATTTAACATGGCGCAATGAGAACCAATTTTAAAAGAACTGCTGAAGTCAAAACACACACTCTAAAACAGATTAATATTAAGAGTAGAATTAAAGAAAGTTTGAAACTATAATCATTTAAGCACAATTTATAAGCCTAATTTCCTGCATGTCACTCCCAGATAATAAATACTTTTCTTTTGGCTTGAAAAGTTGTTGAGGAAAAAAAAAAGTTAATTTAAGGCTCATTAGTTTATTTTTAGTAGCTTGAGATCTGAGGGATTTGAAAACATTTCCCTTTTCTAATAGAACATGCCTTCCTGTATACCAAGGATGTCCACTGACCTCACTCCCTCCTGGAAGGTGCCACTGATCCATGACAGAAATCCTGTGAGGGCTTTGAAAGCTAAATAGGAACCAGAAAGAAAGGTATTATCATGCTTAGCTGATTATAACATTGGAATAAAGTTCAACTGTGAGTTTGTGGGGAGAAAGAGTAGCAACTGAAACAAACAAGCACTTCCCGTCTTTGCCTGGAAGAAGCCAATCTTCCCTCTGCTTATATAATAAGAACATTACTAGCTAATTTGCCAGTAGCTGAAAGGGATTTCTGTTTTTAGCTCTGGGTCTGTGGCAACTGTTTTGTTTTAAATGAAAATTAAATGGGAACATACAGCTAAAAAACCGTTGAGCCATAATTGAAGTGCATTAATGGTAATTACTTCTTTCTTTCACTCATCATTTTGACAGAGAAATCCATTACTCCTCCATCTCCATGTTTCCACAAATTACTCTTCCCTGTGGATGTTCAGTGACTGAAGGAAATCATGGCTTTGTTCTATACACTTTAGTGCAGCGCTGTTCTCCCTGTGCTCCTTTTCCTGGAGATACAACCAAAAATATCAATAAAATGTATAAGCATTTTACTACTTTGATGAGGATAAGAGGAAAAATAAGGCATCAAGTATTGAAATGAACCTGTGGATGTCAGTTACTGGGAGATGGAACATTTTTGTATTACTTATGGCCATAAATTAATTGTGCTGATTTATTTTGAGCTGCTTGTCTTGCCAGTGAGAAACACTTTCCTGAGACAGTAATTTCATGAAGTATGATCTTTTTAAGGGTTCTAACACTTTGAGCACATTTTCATTTATCAGCTTGGGATCTTCTTTTCAAATGTGCTCTGGCAGTCAAGGAAACAGAATTATCCCCATAGGTTAAAGACACAGCCCCTTTACTTCTTGCTTGATGAACTTTAGTGACCTACTATAAGGAAATATTTATAAAAGATGTAGAAAAGGTCTCTACAAAATTAGCTGCTTTACAGATAGAAGGAATCTGTAACCAAAGTAGTATTTCTTGCACTATGGAGGGGATGAAGTGATATGAGATTAATTTTTCTGTGGGGAATAAATGAAACTTTTGCTTTGAGATGTCTCTCTGGATATGAGCATTTGTCATAGAGATACTTTCACTCTTGTAGAGAGATTGAATATGGTAGGTGCCAACAGATACTTATTCATTTGCATTTGAGGTTGTTACAAAAAGTTTTGTATTGAAGTAGCAATAAAGTGTCAGCTATTTCTGAAGTCATCACATAAAGAAATAGATTAACCATAAAATACAATTTCTGGATGTTAATTAAAATTAAGCACCATGTAAATATTTTACTCACTTATTTCAAGATAGTGATAAAGCTTCTAGATTACTATGTTTTCCAAAATAATATCACCTCAGATCTTGAGAGTCTATCACTTTAGGTTTTTACAGGCTGATAATGAAGTGTTCTACAAGGAAGAGGTCTTCTATTTGTCCCAGATTTTCCCTAATTATTGCAATTTCAGCAACAATTCTACAAAGATAAAGAGGAAATGTGCAGATGATGTCACCACAGGTATACTTTATTTGTTTCGGTATTTACATTTTGTTCATAGAGTTCCATAATGTCTCACATGGATGTCAGCTTTGGATATGAGATAGGATACAGATACATAGACAAAACAGAATGAGGCTCTTCGAACAAAAAAGTCAGGATGAGGCTTTTCTATGCCCATTTGACTAATTTTGTTTAATTTCAATAGGAGACAAAAGTTTGTCAGGTATAAAATTTGTTGCTTAGTTACTAAGATAAAGTATATGTGCCTTGCAATCAATTGTGCTTGTGTAAGAGACAAGTCTTTGACTGCCTCGCTATCAGAATCTGATGATGTTGCACAATCTGCTTTGTTAAATATTTTCCTGTGAGATTCAAGAAGATTGGCATTACATGTTAGTGATGAAGTGATACTGAAGTATTTCTTAGATGTTCTAAAATTGCATCATTTTACGGGATGAAATTACTTAGCAGATTCATTCTTATCTAAAAACCACACTTCCTGTTCCATATACACAGACCTTTACTGGCATGAAGAAATAGGAACAGTGAGTTGAGGTTTATCCTTGGGTTGAAATAATGTCAAGGAGAAGAAAGCATATTGTAATACTTGATCATCAGAAGAATTATATGGGTTAGTGACTTAGGGTCTTTGGGCTATAAACAGTCTTCACTGCATCAAAAATATTCTGCTTTCAAAAGAAAACAACTGTCTCATGGTAGTTTCTCTGGCTTTCCAATCAACTACATCTACCTTTAAAAAAAATAATTATAAACTGATAAACCTGGAGAGGGACTGGGCATCAGGAAGTGTAGTGATAGGACAAGGGCCAATGGGCTTAAACTGAAAGAGGGTAGATTTAGATAAGATATAAGGAAGAAATCCTTCCCTGTGAGGGTGGTGAGGCCCTGGCACAGGCTGCCCAGAGAAGCTGTGGCTGCCCCCTCCCTGGCAGTGTCCAAGGCCAGGTTGGATGTGGCTTTGGGCAACCTGAGCTATTGGAGCGTGTCCCTGCCCATGGCAGGGGGTGGGAACTATATGATCTTTTATGTCTCTTCCAACCCAAACTATTCTGTGATTGCATGATATAACAAAAAAAAAAAAAAGGGGACTCTTAATCCAATCCTGAAATGTTCGGCTTGAAATATCCCAGCAAACATTTTTACAACTATGTTAGAAAGAAAATGGAAAGAAGAAAGAAGTCTAGAAAATGCTACACAGCTGAAATTGCAACAAGCAAATTATAAAGCATAGGGATGGTAATGACCTCAGGACAGTGTCAGTTAAAACTCGGCTAACCCTGACAAATACTCCTGCATTCAAAGACCTCTGTTTCTTGCCTGGGGAAACTGTGGAGTTACATTGCAGGTGGTTCCTTTTATGTTCTACCTATTACGAAAAAGTTTCCTGATGCCTATCTTCAGTTCCCTTGTTCCAGGATCGACCCATTATTTGTTTTTTGTCTCTAATGGACGTTTAGAGAGGATTGTTTTCTTGCCTTTATGGGTACATTCCTCTCAAGTAATTTTATTCTTTAGACTAAACAACATCAGCACACTTACCATTTTGGTGTGGGTTCTTGTTTTTTCTAGTTGTCATTTTTTTAAATCTTTAATTTTTTTGTTTCTAGGCTTCCTGCCTTAGTACCAATAATTTAAGCAAATGGATTCTCTTAGTGCATTGTGTCCCCCATAATCAAGAGGGAGCTTATTAGAATTCAGAGCATTAATTGCATCAATGTTGACTCAGAGAACAGAAACACAAGCATTGCTTCCCTTTCCTCTCACCTTTTATTCTTTTTAATATAGAGGTCCAGTACAGTGGGATCCTCTTGAGATGCTTCTCTCTTTCCACAGGTAGCCTATGCACATAGTTCAGATGTTCTGAATTTTTCAGTTAGACCAAATGTCTACTTCTAGTTGATCAGAGGTGGAAGTAATTCTAAACCAAAATGTGTACTGTGTAGCTACCTGGTACATGGCTACACCACTTCACACAGGTTCATGTGCTAGACCAGACTCTATTTTCAGTGCAGGTATGTTTGAATATGTAAAGGCGTAACTAGATGGATTTTTTATTTATACCTTTCCTTTGGATCCATGAGGAAGTTTAAGCATGTGATTTACATCTACCACTGTGCTCACATATACATGCACATTTTCATTGTATCTACAGTTAAAGAGCAAATTGTAAAAGATGGTTTGGTTGATTTACCTTTAACTTCTTTCTAAAGCTTGAACTCTTGTAAAAAAGGAGCTGGTTAACCTGAGTGAGCTCTCAGACTAACACAGCTATGCTGCTTTGGGGCACTGTGTGGGGTGGAATGCCAGTTTGCTGAGCATTTTCCTGGGTTAACTGGGAAGGTGCTCCTGGGTGTAAGCCCAGTGCAGCTGGTACTGCACGACTTGAGTCCTGCTGGGAACATAGCCCCTCTAAAACATGTTTTAGCAGGTTATGTGCTTGATTAAATAACTTGTCGTTATTTATTTCCAAATGTTACAAGGTTATTTGCAAAATCTTACTTAAATCAAGATGACTTGAATCTGAATCTTAGGGTGATGGTTTAAAATCCTCCAAATGCCTTTCAAAATCTTCTGGTATCAAAATGTCCCTGTTCATGTGAACCCAAGTTTTTGAGGCCTGTTCTAGTGACAATAGCAAAACTAGGGATTCATGAGAGTTCAAGTAAACCATCATATAGTTACTATTCCAAGTGTATATACCAGGAAACACATATTTCTTTCAGGTGATATATAAATTGATTTTCTTGCCTAAAGAAAGACATGTTTTTAATATTTCCTTTTATATATATATATGTTGATATAAATAAACATGTGATCCTATCATAAATTTCCTTTTTTACATTCTGCCTCCTTGTCTTACACATCTTTTTCCTCACCTATTGCAGTTCCTACAGGAAACAAATTTCCTCCCACAGTTGCCCACAATCCTTCTGTCACACCAAACCATACAAGCTCAATTACATCATCACATTAATTAAATAGGGAAATAAATAAACCATTATTAATTGCAATCTTTTGGTTTCAGAATATTCAAAACAGACTTCTGACATCCAGTTTATCAGGACCCATCTCCACAGTATTTCACCATTCTAACGTTTTGGTCTTTTCCTTGGCATGGTATGTCATGTGCAACCTACTGGAAGACTGTAAGCATATAAGGACTGGAACTGAGCTCCTAAACCCTCATTACTTTTCAAATCAGCAGAGGCCTTTTGCTGGCCTATCATATTTAACGGAATTATAAATAAAGGACCTGCTGGTTTTGCAGTAGAGAGAAAGCCTGAATACTTTCTGTATTCTTCTCTTGAGGACAACAGGAACAGGAAAAGGAAAATCATCCTCTCTGAAGGTTATCTGAGCTCAGAGGCTGGCTTATAGTATCTTCCAATATCTCTGGGAATATTGAAGACAAATCTTAGACTAGATTCATGTCACATAGCTTCAACTACCTAAACCCTATGTGTTTAGTTTAAACTTGTCATCTAGGGTCCTTCTTATAACTGATAAGTCCTCTTTGGGTGTGAAGTGAGATTAATCTAGCTCTCAGAGAATTCAGTAGGGTTGCAATTGGTGTTCAGTCATTATGTCTGCTAATTACCAAATTACCAAGAAAGGTCAAAAAGAAAAATAAATCATATCCCTCTACAGCCACTATAGCTTTACAAGACCATCACACAGATACCATCAGATATTTGTCTGTCTGACACAGTTTCAGAGGACCTGTGTGACCAGGGTAGAAGTCACCTGAGATAGGTGAATATCTGAGATGTAATTTTGCTGCTTTGCTAATTCAATGCCCAGTCCTGATGCAAAAATACTGGAATTTATTATACTTTTTTACTTCAGTCATATAATGTAACCATTGTCGCCTATTGATTTATGCTGGTGGCTCTTGAGGAGAAGCTCTTGAGGAGAAGGCCTGCTACTTGGCAACATGTCTATATAGGTCACTGAACTGCAAAGAACTGTTCAGTGTCTTGTGATTCACAAGCCAATCATCCTTGTTTCTGCCATCCCATCCACTTTTATCTATTTGTCTGCAGTTCTATATGAAGACTACAAGCTCTTAGAACAAACCGTATCTGAGGTTGTCTGTCATACAGCACATGAAATACAAGTCTTTGCCTGTAGGTACTCTCATGTCTTTGGTATACAGTCCAGAAAAATAATGATATGAGTATCATGGGTTGGGCAGAAGGAAAGAGACAAGGTCTATTCTAAAACTTGCAGTCATTACAAATCTTCCAAGGGAACCTAAACATTTAGTGGGCTTTGCTGTATGTGCAGCACCTGAATTGCAACACTGGGAGGCTACTTAAATTGACAGTGAGTACTAAGGAATAGCTTAAAATCTACAGAAGATTTTTAAGGCATAAGTTTAAGTCCTAAACAGGAGGCAAATTGACGGTAGACTGTGACATCATAAAACTATCTATTTATGCAACACAAATGTCACACTGACATATTTTTGAATGTTCAGATAAAAGAGAAAAAAATACCCCCTTCCTCACCCTGTCTATATTAAGAGCTGAAAAAAATCCTAAAGTCCCTGGTCCACAGGAAAAATAAAATCTCAGTTCTGGCAGCAAAACTGTCTTAATTATACTTTATACTTGACAACTATTTCCTTATAATCTAAACCTCTGCCCCAAATCCCATAAGCATTCAAACACAAAAACGAAGCTGATTTAATGCACCAAGTGTGTTTTGTTCCCCAGCACAAGACAAATAAAATTTAGTGTTCCTGGAGGTCAAAAACCACACATTGTAGCAGACTTCTTGTAAATCTTTTAGATAACTTTAGGATGGCTGCTGTTATTTTTGTAACCTTCCTTTGAACCATAACTTCCTCATCAGGTACTTCATATTCCACCTCAGAGACATAAAACTCCCAAAAGCCAAGCTATTTCTTTCTGCTTTTTTACAGTACCATCTAACCATCCCTAGTGTCATGCAATATTGCTACCAGTGCTTCTGAAGGCAGAGCTCATCCCTTACAATTTTTCATACTTAAATTGTCAGAATATACCTGTAGGAGCCAGAGGCTGCAGCGTATTTCAAATGAGGTCACAGGGCACACACTGATTGGCTGCCAGCTTGGTTGTAAGCCTTGAAATAAAGCTGTGGCATCATAGCATCCATTATATGGATGATATGGTGCTCAGGGTAGAAAGCTAAGCTTTAAAATAAGTTCAGGACTGAAGAAGAGACTTTAACAAGAAGCTGAAAACCAGAAAGTTGAAGAAGGACCTATTAAAGATTCATTGTAATTTCATACAGGGTTTTGGGTTTGGCTTTTTAATTTTTTTATTTTATTTTATTTTGGGACTAATATTTCCATGGTCTATGTGAATGTACATATGTTTGGGGTATTTAAAAGGCTGGATAATTGAGTAAACATTTTACAGATTATTTTCTTATTTGCTAGGAGTTTTGTGAAACTAAATACATTAAAAATCATGAAATGTTAAGTCCTATAATGCTGGAGGCCACAGAATTGTCTCATTGTAATTTCATACTGTGCAGAAATCATCATTGTATTATTCACACATAAACTAATGCTAGAATCTGGACAGCTCTTGCTTTATTTCTATATTTGAAAAAACCTCAAAACCAAACCAAAACCACAACATTTTTGGCTGGCCTTAATCACTCCCCTCACAAAACCAGTTCCACAGACATTAACCAGAACTAGTTAAACAGGTCCATTAGCCAGGTCCAGAGCAATATGCCCCTTACAGCCCCTTTAAACTCTAGTCTCTCTCAAAAATTTGGACCCTATCCTCTTGGCTTCTGGGTATTGCATTAGCAGTCTTGAGGAGGGTGAGCTCCCCTAGACAATGCATGCCATGTCTTCTGTCCTAGCTTGTCTTTTTGGAAGCTGGGAGGTACATTTCACCTGCCTGTGAAGCTTCCACCCCTGTCTCTAGACAAATAGTCCAACACCAGGCTAGTAAGCAAAATATGCATGGCCTCTTCTTTCTGTAGTAATGTTTTGGACAGCAGTGTTTCCACCTTTGCCTTTTGGTAAGCCTCATGTTTTTGGTTCTTACTAAGTGTTCTCAGAGCACATGTACCAGCCTAGATTGCCTGGGAAACTTGGGAGTACTCATTTGGGTATCCCAAATGGCTTTAGGTATCTATTAGGTACCTAATTACTCATCAAATATTGGTGTCCCTGTCACATTAAAAGGTAATCCTAGCTTTTAATTGTCTAATTAGCTTTCTAAGTAAAGATCTCAGTGCTTATGTACCATCTGGTCCATCAGCAGGTAGGTGAGGTCTGTTTGAAAGTTCAGCCTTTTCCTGGAAACGAGGTAGGCAAGTGACTGCTATTGGGATCTCAGAGCTTCTCCAGAGTTCCTACAAGAAACATCATGGTATTTTTCAGCAGAAACGACAAATGACAGTCACCTTTTTCATTTCAAAGAGCAGGAATGTGACTGTGATATTTTTAACATCCTGGGGTAGTAGAGTGGGGGAAGATTTGTCATAGCTACTTATTTTACAGGGTAACATTTAACATGAGCAGGTTAGAAAATGGCTTGAATATGTCTAAAAAAGAGAAAACTCGAACTGTGACAATAAACATTCCAACAGAGATAAAAGAAATGTTTGAAATTGCTTTCATTAAATTGCAATTATGACTTCTACTTTTGGTTCAAAGGAAGATCTTTGTAGTGCCCACCCTCCCCTACCCCCTTCCCCGCCCAAAAAAAGGAATTTAAAAGACCAGTATTCTAGACTGGGGAAAGGTAAAATCTTATAGTTATGCAGCCTTGAATTTGCACCAGGTCTTGCAATTTTTAATTTGTCCTTTTAAATCAGTCCTCAACAAGAATCTCAGGCCGCAGGAATCTGCAGAAAATTCATAGAAGCAACTGTAAGTGTGTGTACAAAAGTGGTTTAAGTCATACTTGTAGCCCTTTCCTGGACTGCCTTGGACCCAAACATATCCTGTGGTATAATAGTTTCTACCTCCACTGCTTACCAATCAAAGCAGCTATGTCCTCTGTTTCACAGCTATATCCACTTCCTTCACCCAAAGCTGGCAATGCCAGGTCCAAGTCTAGCATCAAGAGAGGGGAAACATCTTATGACCAGCTTCACATTCAGTTTCTTGAATCCCTTCTAATCCTATACTCATCCAGAGAACTCTATATACAAAACACGATTAACATTTCAATGCCAAACATGTCTGGGATATACAACTGAAAACAACCCTACAAGTTGCCAGAAAACACTGTGTGTTGATTGCTTTAAACTAACACACACAATCCATGTAGCTGCCTTCACATTAAGCCTGCAGTACCTTTATAAACCTTCTGCACTTCAGCAAGTTTTACCTCAAATGAACTCAGCTATAGCACAAAGAAAAGTCATCGTAAGCTCACACTGTACTGCCTGCTGAAGAATGATTCAAAGAATAGCTCAATCTGTTCTTAGCTGGAACAAATTGTTCAAAAAACCAGACTGGTTAAAAATTATATTCACCACTAATGCAGAGTGCACAATTGCCCAATAAAGCGATTGTTCCTGTTATTCGCTACACCTATTTCACTTATGCATAAATTATAAGCTCTACAATAGGCATATATCCACTGAAGTTATGCCCCTCAAGGAATAGATCTGTTTTCTCAGCTGCTGTCTAATCCAAGTTTATCTCAGATGCTGAGGTTGCTGGTAACCAAAGAAAAGGAGCTGATGTGCTATTCTGCCTACAGAACCCCCCTAAATGTATGCACACAGGTTTGTATGTGTCAAAGGGTGTTTCTCTGTGTTTCAGATTATTCCAGCTCCATTAACAGTTTGCGACTGGAAAAGAGGGGGTTTTAAATGGAAACATCCTGTGACTGAACAGTGGCGGCAATGGAAGTCTAGAGGTTTCTTTGGATCATTACACTACTCATCAAGCTATATCAAGACGTTTCTATATGCATTGTCGAATTGTAGAATCTTTAAGGTTGGAAAAGACCATGTCCTGGTTTCAGCTATGATGGAGTTAAACCTTTTTTTTTTTAGCAGTGGATGGAATGCCATGTTTGGGTGTTAGCATGAGAATAGTGCTGATAGCACCCTGATGTTTTCCGATTTGTTGCCGGGCAATCAAGGACCTTTCTCAGCTCTGCATACTTCCTTACTAGTGAGAAAGGAGGGGACGCAGCCAGGACAGGTGATCCGAATTGGCCAAAGAGGATATTCCATACCAGTTACGTCATGTTCGGTATAAGGGGGGACTGGGGGGAAGAGGGGGAGACAACGCCAGGACGTGCAGTTTCTGGGGCGGTCGGGTTGTCCGGGACGGGCTCTAAGCTGTGCGGCCTGAGTTGTGTGGTTTGGTGAGAAATTGCATTGTGTATCACCAGTTTCATCTATTTTGTGCTTTAAACTTATGTTATTGTTATATCTAGTTTTCTGTTATTGTTTAGTAAACTATCCTTATCCCAACCTGCGTGGTTCTGGTTTCTAGGTTGTGGTTTCTTTTCCTCCTTTCTTCCTTCCCTTTTCCCCTTCCCCCAACTTTCCCTCCCCCTTCCTTTTAAAAGTACAAGCGACTGTGTGGGGTGCGGCCCTTGGCTGGGGCAAAATCACGACAGTTATTTTGGCGCCCAACGTGGGGCACGAACGGTTGGGATAACGGTAGATCTGACCCTAACTATCGCAATTAAGATAAGCACTGTTGTTTAAGCAATCTCTGGTCACGATGTTGTGGTATTTATTTACAAGGCTGTGGCAGCAAAACCACCGCATGCTGTATACAATCCTGGCAGGATTCTTTACTCTCTCAGGTCTGTGGCTCCCGTATTTGTTCCCATACTTCATTATAGTGTATTTTATGATATCGGTCTATGATACAATAATATCGATGATCATGAGCTTAAGCTGGTACCTGTATGGGGTTTTGCTGTCCTGTCCATTCTTTGGACAGGGAGGGGTTAATAACAGCAGCCGGTATGGTGGGGGCACTGCTTTCTTTTCCTTTGGGCTAAATACAACAGCTCTTAGGGCAGTTTTTGAAAATCTTCAATATCTCTGGGATATTCAAACTAGCATTTTGCTATTGGTAGGTTTGGTGCAGATGGTTCAGTTTTTGTTATATATCAAACATAGGTTTATGAATACCACTGAAGAGCTTTCTCCGAGACAGAATAATCACGAGTGGCAGGGCATGTGGCAAAGTATGGGCGAGTACCTAGGTACTTTCTCACGCCCGATGGTTTGGAATTTCACTCCTGAACAGCTACAAGACCCCGATCAAATGACTGCATACCTAAGGAAAAATTGCTGTAGGTTTCCCAGAGATGGACACCTTACTGCACTGTGCTGGGCTCTGGCCACTATTTATCAAACACTGCTTGATAGCAGGCAGCACTGTCAGCACTGTCAGCACTGTCAGGGAGAAGGGAAAGGAAACAGACTGGCAGATACTATAGCTGCTGCAACCACTGGGGCTGACACTGCAGCTACTGCAACCCCTGTGACCGACACTGCAGCTACTGTAATCTCTACAGCAGACACTGCAGATGATCTGAAAAACCAATCCACACCAGTGTCTGTTGCTCCCGTACAAAAGAGGAAAGGCACAAAGAAATCAGTTCGTATAGTGACGGATAAGGATGATGATCAACCGGGATCATCTCGAGGATATCAGGATGAGGCAGAACCAGAGATTGTTACCCGATCCCTGACTCTGAGTGAGCTGCGTGAGGTTCGAAAAGATTTCACTCGCCACCCAAGTGAGCACATTATCACTTGGTTGCTCCGATGTTGGGATCACGGGGCCAGTAGTTTGGAATTAGAAGGCAGAGAGGCCAAGCAGTTGGGATCCCTAGCTAGAGAAGGAGGAATTGACAAAGCAATTGGGAGGAGGCCGGAAATCCTCAGCCTCTGGAGGCGACTACTGTCAAGTGTGAAGGAAAGATATCTCATAAAGGAATATATTACATGCCAGACACCTAAGTGTAACAGCATAGAAACATCTGTCCAGCACCTGAGAGAATTAGCTGTACGGGAGATAATTTATTATGATCTGGACAATTCACGGCTTCCCTCTGATCCCGATGAAGTCCTATGCACTCCAGATATGTGGCGTAAGGTTGTACGAAGTGCACCAGCAGGGTATACCAATTCACTGGCAGCAATTGACTGGAATGATACGGATCCGCCAACCGTAAATGAGGTGGCCTGCCGACTCCGGAAATACCAAGACAATGTTTCCCTCTCCGTCATTGCAGCAGTAGAGAAACTGGTTCAACGACTTGACAACAATGTGTCCAACTCCCAACCCGTATGGAGCAATGTTGCAGCTACTGGGAGAAAGCGTCCATCGTTCCAAGAGGGAGAATACACACCACGACGTACATTGTGGTTTTACCTGCTTGATCATGGAGAGGACATGAGGAAATGGGATATGCAGCCCACCTCAGCCCTTCGAGCACGAGTAAATGAGCTGCGGGGTAAAACATTCGCACAACGAGATTCTGCCAGGAAGAAGGCTGCACCAGTTTCTACTGGGCAGTTCCCTAGACCAACTGGAAGGCCTACCTATATGTCTGATGTGCCTGATCCTTTTGAAGGGACCTCTAAGTCCTTTATGCAACCAGTGGAAAACAAATATGATCAGCAGCAATAGAGGGGCCCTGCCTCCAGCCAGGTGGAGGAGAGGGACAATCGGGTTTATTGGACTGTGTGGATCCGATGGCCTGGCACGTCAGACCCACAAGAGTACAAAGCTCTGGTGGATACTGGTGCCCAGTGTACTCTAATGCCATCGAATCATGAAGGGGTAGAACCTGTTTGTATTTCTGGAGTGACAGGGGGATCCCAACAACTAACTGTGCTAGAGGCTGAGGTGAGCCTAACTGGGAAGGACTGGGAAAAACACCCCATTGTGACTGGTCCAGAAGCTCCGTGCATTTTAGGTATAGATTATCTACGTAGAGGGTATTTTAAAGACCCAAAAGGGTACCGATGGGCTTTTGGAATAGCTGCTTTGGAAACAGAAGAAATTGAACAATTGTGTGCCTTGCCTGGACTCTCGGAGGATTCTGCTGTTGTGGGGTTGTTGAAGGGTGAAGAACAGCAAGTGCCAGTTGCTACGACGACGGTGCACAGACGACAATACCGTACTAACCGAGATTCCCTGATTCCCATCCATAAGCTGATTCGTCAACTGGAGGATCAGGGAGTGATCAGCCGAACCCACTCACCCTTTAATAGTCCCATATGGCCAGTGAGGAAGTCCAATGGAGAGTGGAGGCTGACAGTAGATTATCGTGGCCTAAATGAAGTCACTCCAGGTATGAGTGCTGCTGTGCCAGACATGTTAGAGCTCCAGTATGAATGGGAATCGAAGGCAGCCAAGTGGTACGCCACAATCGACATTGCGAATGCTTTCTTCTCGATCCCACTGGCGCCAGAGTGCAGGCCACAGTTTGCTTTCACTTGGAGAGGCATCCAATACACGTGGAATCGTCTGCCCCAGGGGTGGAAACATAGCCCCACCATCTGCCATGGACTAATCCAGAATACACTGAAAAAGGGTGAAGCACCAGAGCACCTGCAGTATATTGATGACATCATTGTATGGGGCAACACAGCAGAGGAAGTTTTTGAAAAAGGAAACAGGGTAATTAAAATCCTTTTAGAAGCCGGTTTTGCTATAAAACGAAGTAAAGTCAAGGGGCCTACGCGAGAAATCCAGTTTTTAGGAATAAAATGGCAGGATGGGCGTCGTCACATCCCAATGGACATTATTAATAAAATAGCAGCTATGTCTCCACCAAGCAACAAAAAGGAAACACAAGCTTTCTTAGGTGTTATAGGTTTTTGGCGACTGCATGTCCCAAACTACAGTCTCATTGTGAGCCCACTCTACCATGTAACTCGAAAGAAGAATGATTTCCAATGGGGCCCTGAGCAACAGCAAGCCTTTGAGCAGATCAAACGCGAGATAGTCCATGCAGTGGCTCTTGGGCCTGTCCGGACAGGGACAGATATTAAAAATGTGCTCTACACTGCAGCTGGGGAGAACGGCCCGACCTGGAGTCTCTGGCAGAAAGCACAAGGGGAGACTCGAGGTCGACCGCTGGGGTTTTGGAGTCGGGCCTACAAAGGATCTGAGGCCAATTATACTCCAACAGAAAAGGAAGTACTGGCCGCCTACGAAGGGGTTCGAGCCGCCTCAGAAGTGATTGGAACTGAAGCCCAGCTCCTCCTGGCACCCCGACTGCCGGTGCTGGGCTGGATGTTCAAAGGGAAGGTTCCTTCTACACACCATGCCACTGATGCTACGTGGAGCAAGTGGGTTGCACTAATTACACAGCGGGCTCGAATAGGAAACCCCAATCGCCCAGGAATTGTGGAGGTGATCACAGACTGGCCAGAAGGCAAAGATTTTGGGATGTCACCAGAGGATGAGGAGGTAACACGCGCTGAAGAAGCCCCACCCTACAACGAACTGCCAGAGAATGAGAAGCGATATGCCCTGTTCACTGATGGGTCTTGTCGCATTGTGGGTAAGCATCGGAGATGGAAAGCCGCTGTATGGAATCCTATAAGAAGAGTAGCAGAAGCCACTGAAGGAAAAGGTGAATCAAGCCAGTTCGCTGAGGTGAAGGCCATCCAGTTAGCCCTGGACATTGCTGAGAGAGAAAAGTGGCCAATGCTCTACCTTTATACTGATTCATGGATGGTGGCGAATGCCCTGTGGGGGTGGTTGCAGCAGTGGAAAAAGAACAACTGGCAGCGTAGAGGCAAACCTATATGGGCTGATGACTTATGGCAAGATATCTCTGCTCGGTTAGAGAAACTTGTTGTAAAGGTACGTCATGTCGACGCCCATGTACCTAAGAGTCGGGCCATGGAGGAACATGAAAACAACCATCAGGTAGATAAGGCTGCTAGGATTAAAGTGGCTCAGGTAGATCTAGACTGGCAACGTAAGGGTGAATTATTCATGGCTCGATGGGCTCATGATACCTCGGGTCATCAAGGGAGAGATGCAACATATAGATGGGCTCGGGATCGAGGGGTGGACCTGACCATGGACGCCATCGCACAAGTTGTCCACGAATGTGAGACATGTGCTGCAATCAAGCAAGCTAAGCGGTTAAAGCCCCTTTGGTATGGAGGACGGTGGATGAAATATAAATATGGGGAGGCTTGGCAGATTGATTACATCACCCTCCCACAAACCCGCCATGGCAAACGTTATGTGCTTACAATGGTGGAGGCAACTACCAGCTGGCTAGAAACATATCCCGTACCCCATGCCACTGCTCGAAATACAATTCTGGGCCTTGAAAGGCAAGTCCTCTGGCGACATGGTACTCCAGAAAGAATCGAGTCAGACAATGGGACTCATTTCCGAAACACTCTTATAGACACCTGGGCCAAAGAGCATGGCATTGAGTGGGTGTACCACATTCCTTACCATGCACCAGCCTCTGGGAAAATTGAACGATATAATGGACTTTTAAAAACTACACTGAAAGCAATGTGTGGTGGGACATTCAAGCATTGGGATACACATTTGGCCCAAGCCACGTGGTTAGTTAACTCTAGGGGATCTACCAATCGGGCTGGCCCTGCCCAGTCAAAATTTCCACGTACTGTAGAGGGAGACAGAGTCCCAGTAGTGCATATGAAGAGTGTATTGGGAAAGAGAGTTTGGGTCATTCCTGCTTCAGGCAAAGGTAAACCCATGTCTGGAATTGTTTTTGCTCAAGGACCTGGCTGTACTTGGTGGGTAATGCAGAGGGATGGAGAAGTTCGATGTGTATCTCAAGGGGATTTGATTTTGGGTGAGAATAGCCAATATAATTAATAAAGTAGAAATTATAATAATTGCCAAATAACCCATTATTGTATATTCATTATTGGTATGATTGCTGTATGTTGTACCATAGCATTATAGCCGGAGTCATACAAGTTAATGAAGAATGAGTGCCATGATGATGGAACTAAAGCCTGGCCTCTCAAGAACTTTTTGCTCCCGTTGAAAATAAACTCTGACCCACAGACTATGAGCATGGACCATGCCAGGTGTATCAGTCAAGAGCCTGAGATGCAGCGTGCAACGAGCCAATGGAACATACAACTATCCTGAGAAACTGTTACGACAAATGGAGCCTGGAAATCATGGACTAAATGAACTCAACAACTTCAGAGGGATGATTCACAGACTGAGGGAATAAGATCTGTATGCACATATGTGTGCATACATGTGTACATACATATATGGGTGTGTGAAACACGAAACTGGTTGTACCCAAAGAAAATTGTTGGATCTGGTCATGACGTAAATGGTATGGAATAAGGGGTGGATAATGTCCTGGTTTCAGCTATGATGGAGTTAAACCTTTTTTTTTTTAGCAGTGGATGGAATGCCATGTTTGGGTGTTAGCATGAGAATAGTGCTGATAGCACCCTGATGTTTTCCGATTTGTTGCCGGGCAATCAAGGACCTTTCTCAGCTCTGCATACTTCCTTACTAGTGAGAAAGGAGGGGACGCAGCCAGGACAGGTGATCCGAATTGGCCAAAGAGGATATTCCATACCAGTTACGTCATGTTCGGTATAAGGGGGGACTGGGGGGAAGAGGGGGAGACAACGCCAGGACGTGCAGTTTCTGGGGCGGTCGGGTTGTCCGGGACGGGCTCTAAGCTGTGCGGCCTGAGTTGTGTGGTTTGGTGAGAAATTGCATTGTGTATCACCAGTTTCATCTATTTTGTGCTTTAAACTTATGTTATTGTTATATCTAGTTTTCTGTTATTGTTTAGTAAACTATCCTTATCCCAACCTGCGTGGTTCTGGTTTCTAGGTTGTGGTTTCTTTTCCTCCTTTCTTCCTTCCCTTTTCCCCTTCCCCCAACTTTCCCTCCCCCTTCCTTTTAAAAGTACAAGCGACTGTGTGGGGTGCGGCCCTTGGCTGGGGCAAAACCACGACAGACCAACTGTCCCCCTACCACCTATATGACTAACTAAACCATGTCCCTCAGTACCTCATCCAACCTTTCCTTGAACACCCTGGGGGACAGTGACTCCACCACTTCCCTGGGCAACCCATTCCAATGCCCAACCACTCTTTCTGAGAAGAATTTTTTCCCAATTTCTAAGAATCAGCAAAACAGGGGTAAAACCTGAATGACTTAATTGATGGAGGTTGATAAACAAATTAAACAAATAAAAGCTTTGGGAGAAAAATAAAGTCATACCAGGAAAGAAGCATAGAGTAAGATCTCTTGAGAAGAAAGATCAGCTCAGTTTAGCAACCAGGCATGTCCAGATCTCAGTCAATATTTTTTTAAAAAGAATTTGTTTGACCTTTTTTCCCTTTTATTCTATAAATCAACTCATTTTCTGAATGCAATTTCCATTCAGAAGTATGTGATGAACTGCTAGTGGATAGTGAACAAAATTTCTACCCATTTCTGGAATTATACTAAATTTATAGGCACTGTAAAGATGATATATTTTCTGAAAACTCTATAATAATCAGTTAAATTGGGGAATATGCAGATAGAAATTCATTTGCCAAAACCCTGCTTTGTCAATCTATTCTGACAGACCTATACAAGTGGGTGAAAATCCTTGAAAAAAGTCCAGTACTACCAACCTGCTCTAGCATGATCTCACGGCTTTTCACCCATGTTCATAAAAATATCAAATGGCAAACATATGGGTAGAACAGAGTTCAGACAACAACCGCCCAATTGTCAGTTATTTTAACAGGATTCCATTTTGTTTGATGCGTGTTAATATGACTATGACTTTTTTTTTTTTAACTGTAGCTTTTACATACAGTAAGCAAACTTTACATATTGTGTTGCTTGGAAACTGATAAAAAAATCTCAAGTCAAACAGAATTAGAAAGAACTGTCCAGTTACACACAAAATGTTCAGTTAAAATTGTGTGAATTAAATACAAATGTAGCTTAGCTTTGTTTACAAATTATAGTGTGTCACTTAACTTCTCTATGCAGCTGGTTTAATAACATTAGTGAGAATTAAGGTAATATGATAGTAACATTTTTTACCTACAACACTGAAATATAGAGAAGGTTTAGATTAGATATTAGGGGGAAGTGTTTTACAGAAAAAGTGGTGAGGTGCTGGAACAGGCTTCCCAGAGAGGTGGTGGAGGCCCCAACCCTGGAGGTGTTCAAGGCCAGGTTGGATGGGGCCCTGGGCAACCTTGTGTAGCTCCAGGCCTGGAGGTTGGTGGCCCTGCCTGTGGCAGGGGGGTTGGAACTGTATGATCTTTGGGGTCCCTTCCGACCCAGACCATTCTATGATTCTATGATAGGTTGCAGTTTCTTTTGGTTTTAGAAGGCACTCTGGTGAACACTTTGGTTTCTCAGTAAACTTACCTGTTTATTCAGTTTTTCTTCTCAGTTTGAGAAAAGTCAATGTCATACAAGTGTCCCAGGAAGGTGTTGTGGAAGATGTCAAGCAAAACTCAAATAAGAGGAAGACATTGTTTTCTCACCTTTCTTTCGGACATATAAAATCAAGTAACTGTAAGGAACAAAATATCCAACATAATTTAATCCCTTAATTCTAAAGAAAACTTAACAAACAGGCAATTTGATAGGCAGTTATAATTCCATATGAAATTTTCTTCTCATAGAAATTAAAAAAGCCCCCACGAACTACTTTAAAAAGGAAGGTGCTGATTTTGCTTTTTCACAAAAGAAATAGTGTACCAATGTTGAGATATTATTTTCCCACTTTCTGAAACTAATATTTTGGGTTTTAATTTGGAAGAAAGTTTTGTTGAGACATTTATTAGATTTTTGCATAAGTACAGAAATATTGTAAATGAAGACAAACCTGCACCTAAATACTGAGCTGAATACTGAAAAATCAAAACTGAAGACTGAAAATTAATACTGAATACTGAAATAAAATTTTTTCAATATTATCTTTAAGTAAAATATAGGAATTTATTTGAAGTCAGAATCTAAACAAATTCCTGAGTTGCGACATTTTCTATTAAAAAGAATATCCTCAAATCTGTCTATAAAAGATGTCTGTTGAAATGTTTGCTGAAAAGTCATCAGCTCCTTAAGTTTCTAAAACTGTGATAACAAAGGTGTGTTCATTTACATAAACTTTTCTAAAATAAACTGGTTTTGGCAGCAATCATAACACAATGTTTTATGGAAAGCTTCTGCTCTAATACTAAATTTTAAATTTTAAATTGGTTAATTCTGCCTTAAAACAAATAGAAAGAGAGAAAAACAGTGGTTCAGAAGTGTGAAATCCAAGTCACAGGAAGTATTTTTGTCATGTCTAAATAGAAATATACTCATCAGATAACCAGGCAACAACAGTTTTATGATATCTTATTCTGTGGCTCTGCTCAAGGTCACCAATTCAGATGGAGGCACTTTCTAAAGGAAGGATTAATATTTTACTCTGATTTGTGCAAACATTTGTGTGCCCTGGTATTTATGTGACTATATGTGTATGTGTGTGTGAGCATGCGTACTCTGTTGAAAATCTGTCAGGCTCTACACTGATAATAAATTCCATACCACTCCATAAAGATTATTCTGCCTCTACTTGGGATGTCAAATAACCATTATATCCAAACCAAACTCATAGATTAAATGAGGCAATTTCCTGGCCTAATCACTGTATTAATGCTATGATCTTCTCAGGACACCTAGAAGCCTATTCATATTTAAAGATATAAGTAATATATATCATTATATAATTAATAAAGTTATTTGAACATCATTATTGCCAGCAGTGCGGGAGCAATGGAGTAACTGAATGCTGAATGCAAGACGATAATGGCTCTGGGCAAGGAGTAGGCTTGTGAGGTCTCCACCTTCACAGTGCCACCGTGTACGTAGGAAAACCTACTCAAAGGGCTGCTGTATCTCTGTGAGTGTCAATGCCATTTTGCTAACTTTCAATGAGTGTGAGCTCCATTGTGACTCTTTTAGTAATTTCAGTGGAATATTCGATGTAGAAGACTCATCTGACGGAGAAACGTAACAGAGAATTTTTATCTTCTGCGCCTAAGGGTGAGGAAACTGGTTGTGATCCCACTAGTGTGACCATAAATGTTCTCTCTAGCTTCAAGATTAGTGGCATTTGGCCTGTTGGTATGAAAACCCTCATTGTAATCACATTGCAACTAGTAGATGTTCCGATTTCCTGCTTGATCCTTATATTACATGACACTCAGTCTCTCTTCTGATTTGGGTTACTTGTTGTCCAAAGTCCAAAAGAGGTGGTGGCACCCAGTGACAGCATCACACTTAGAAATCATGTGCTTCTGCACATGCATCCAGTGCTGTCTTCAGCAGAAATTTTACACTACTTCTTATTTCTAGAAATCTTGGTCAGGATTTTTATCTTGAAAAGCAATCTTTATAAAAGGGCATCAACCTCATGGAATTAAGTTCAATACAAAGTTGCACTGTTGCCTCGCATGGGAAAATTTAGAATTTTTTTCCTACCAGTTATATATTTAGGGCAACATTTTCTTAGCAGAACTGTAGAAATGCCTCAGAGGTCAATGGGAGCCATGTGCAACCAAGGATAGAATTAGTTTCCTAATGCAAAATGATAATGTTCCTTTAACTTTGAACATTATCAGGTTAAAAAAGAGATCTTTCCCTTTGAAGTTCTCAGGACAAACATCTCACATTTCCTTAATGAGTTCTTAGCTTTATTGGCATAACACCATTGCACAGAATAATCATTCAGAAAGAAATCTGCAATTAGGAGATCTGCCTTAATATGTTTTTAATTGAGCCAGTGTTATCTTTCCTTTCTACTGTTCACTTCTACTGTATGTTTGTCCAGACCTACCCAGAGCATGCTCAATTGTTTGTACAGTAACAGAAATCAATTTTTCCAATAAAGATAAGAGAGATGGAGGATAGAAGAAACCAGCTGGTAAACCTAACTGTGGATACAGGTCACTCAAAGGAGATTTTTTTCAAAGTAGACCAAGCTTTCCGTTTAATTCGGCAGATGTGTTCGGCGCACACTACTCAAAAAAATCCCAACAAAAACCAAACAAATGAAAACTTGCACAACATTTGCCCTGTACAGGGACATGTTCCAACACAGGCTTGCTTTGCTTTGACATTTCAAGCTACAGCTAACAGCAAAAATCAACAACAACAACAACAAAGAAAAGGCTGGAATTATGTAGGAAATCCAAGTGAAGATTGAAAAGAAAGAAAAGGCATCCTATCATCTGGGTTGAGCATTCATCCAATAAGCCTCAAAAACTCCACTCTAACCTACTTGCTAGACCAATTAACTGAGCTCAGGCCTCCAGCATTGTTTTGCTTTCAGGATTTTTTATTTTTATGTAACATAAAATGCATAAGCTGGCCACAGTACAGTACCAGGGCTAGATTTTGCTCCTTGGGTGACAGTAAGACCATCACACAGTCAAACTATGCCTATTCTCTTGTCCTTACAGGTTTATTTTTTGAAGAAAAGTTGATCAGCCTTGACAATAGGAGGAATGATGTTCCACCAGGACTGGTCTATAACTTCCATAATTGGAGAAGTTTTCTATAAAGTGAAGAAGATGAATTTTAATCCATTCAGACTGAGGAAAAAGAATCCACATTTTCTATTCTGAGATCAGCATACACACTGTTAGTTTTTTGTAACTATCAGCTATACCCTGAGTAAAGAAGTCCAGAGTTTTGCCTATTTAAATGCCCGGTGGAGGCATATAATCACCAGTAGTTTCAGTCTCCAAAGCCCAACTTTAGATAGGGCACTCAGCTCAGGGATGCATTTACAACTTATGAACAAGGCAAAATTTTAGGTACGTCGATTTGATGATGTTTCTGGGTGATTGTTGTATCCCCCTTTCTTTAGCCTTTTAACTTGCTTCTCTCTGACTCTCAACTAGCTCAAAAAACTGCTGAGATACTGTGCTGGTGGGGAACAGAGGTGTGGTTGTGACAGAACAGCATCCTGCTATACCAAATACCACTAGTCCTCCTTAATCTGTAACTTACTGTGTCTTGCTTTGTCACTCTTGGTGATGATGCAAACTGAAATAATTTCATGTGTTATTAAAAGCAGTAAAGTTACTGGACTGCTTTGTGGTAACAGAGGGGCATGGAGCCATAGCCTGGCAGGCGAGGCTAAATGCTATATTATCAGCAAATAGATTTTCTCAGACCCATAACAATCTGGACCTTTGTCTGTCTGCTTGAAAATTCACTGCTATAAAATAGTACACATTTCTGAGCATTACTGCTTCACACCATAAATAGAATAAAAAAATTGTTTCTTAGTATTCTTCAACATTTGCTCTTAAGAATTTAATTAAATTATTTACTTTTAGTAGTCTAAGAATTTAAAATCTATTTAGTCTTCTTTAGATTTCATTGATTGTTACAGTTTTTTTAATTCTTGGTAGCATTTATGTAATGTGTCTTGTTAATAAAAGGTATTTGCTGATTAGCTTCATTTGCTGTTGCCTAGCTTCCTTTTCAGTTTTACAAAGCTTCATTTTAACATTTACTGATGGAGCACATTTTGGAGGAATTCTGCTTCTTTAACCTATTATTTCCTGCACGTGTCCCAGACAACATAAAAGATCTGTAGCCTGACCACTGTTTAGTGCATTGAGGGATCTGTCCTGCTGAGCTGCACCTCTACCTGGAGGGTTTAAAACCTATGCTCAGCTTCCGAGGTGCAGTGGCATGGGTCTTGGTTTGAAATCCTTTGGATCTGCAGAGGCAGCATGTCTCTCCCTGCTTGCTTTCTGCTCTGTGCCAGCTGGTGAAGCTGTGTTCTGGTCTCCAGCAAATCCTCTACAGGGAGCGTCAGGAAGCAGGATGCTGGTGCTGATGGGTATCACTCTTGTCTCCATCCTGTCATCCGTTTTCCAGCCTATATGCTTGATGGTGGCTAGGACAGAGGGAAGGAATTATATCTTCCATCTGTGTAAATGTGAGGTTTCTGAAAGATTTCTGTGTCTTCTGTTCTTGTGTTGAATTTAGATGGCTTATACAAATTCATTATACTTTTTGTGGCATCAATAGTAACGGAAATGAAAACACTTTTTGAGAAACAGTGTTTTTTCCCTCATCACAAAACACTTGTCAGAAGGAGGGCTGGAGGGTGGCATCTCCACAAAGTAACTCATTGCGCAGGAAAACATTTTAAGACAGATGAACCTCACTCCCTTCTACTGATTATAAAAGAAACTTGTAGTAATCAGTCCAAACTTAGAGACATTACTTTTAATTACTTCAGTTAGGGCAGATGAATCTCATAATTTTATAATGCAAATAGATCACAGATGATTAACTACTTCTCTGGGCTGAAAAGCAGCCCTGTAGCAACTTGCGGCAACTTACATTGCCAGTAAAAAAAGTTTGTTTTAAATCTACCTACCTGCTGCGATCTACAAGGACTCAAGGACTGGCTTTCAGACAGCATTTGCAAGATGCTACCCCAAGAATTAATTTGATACAACTCACAGCTTCTCTCTTTGACTGTCAAAGGTCTGAACTAGCAGGGTTTCAGAAGGCTAAACGGGAGGCATGGTAGGAAGGCGCATTGCCCGCTATCGGTCTTGGGAAAAGGCAGCGTTGTCACCGTTTCTGTGCATGCACCAAACATCATTGTTCTCAAAATGCAAAGGCCTTCAGCAACTTGTGGATTCTCACACAGCCAAGGGAATACTAAAGCTGGGCTGTCAGGCTTCAGCACTCCAGATTTGCCAGAACAAACACACAGATAACAGGGAAAGGGCACACATGTCAGGTACCTCCGTGGCACAGTGCTCCTTTGTCAGCACAGCCACTCAGTTTGCATTCACACTGAACGGACACACAGAGGAAACTCAGTTCTGGAAGGAAATTCTAATGTTTCCTAAAGCTCTGGAAGTGTCAGACCTCTCCCTGATAGTCACACCCAAAATAGTTTACCCTCACATGAAACAAAATGTTGTTCCGTAAGTAACAAGTCAGTCAAGTAGTATTGGCAGGCCTGACAGCGAAATGAAGAATGGTATCAGAATAAGATTTTCCACTGTTAAATAAAATTAACAGTCTTTTTCTGGGCATAGTTTTTCACTGCAAAGATTTTTAAGGTTATGTTTCAGTAAGATAATAAAGTTACTCAAAGAAAAGCAACCTAGTGGCTGTGAAATAGCTTAATCTTTGCACTTATGTTTTCCTAGGAAGTAAGTTAGGACTGGAAAGTCAGCTCCCCAGTTTCACATGTCAGTTTTTAGAACCTGTTGTTACAACTCTAGCAATAATTGCTCATAATTTTTGGTTGTAAAAATATGTGCTTCTAATGTTTCTAAGCTGTGAGCATCAGCTCACATTTACTGGGAGTAATGGTGATTTTGTCATGTCAGGACACTAAGATTAATCACAGCTGATATTCAATCTTCCTCATTTGTGTCTGTGAAAGCAACTTGAAGCTGCAACAGTCATTTCAGCTTTGAACTCACAGGAACTAGGAAAAAGCCCTGCTAGGATTATGATCTGCAGCTCCTGCGTTTTTCTGTCTTCTCCTAGGACTTACCTCTGCTTTGAATAATAACTTCACACGGTTGGGTCCTTTATATAGCAAATATTTTGTAAGACATGTGTAATGTCTTTATATATGTTCCACATATGTACCTCATTAGAATTTATAAGACCTACTGGTCTTAACAAGATTTCATAAAAGAGCTGAAACAAGCGCCTCTGAACATGGAGCAAGCACAGTGCTTGCTTTTTCAAGTGTTCCTGGTTCATTTTATTTGCATGGGGGGAAAAAATGGTGTTGAGCAAATCACATCTTTGAGATCTAACTTTCCATGGAAAGCAATGGCAAGGCATCTGATTTATTAGTTTTCAGCAAAGGCATTAAACATACCAATATTAACCCCAAATGTTCCAAAATGACACATTGAGCATCACACCCTGAGCAACCTGAAAAAGACAAAACTTATTTAAAAAGAAGCAATAATATTCCAAGTTTGTGCTCTTTGTTCTCTATCTGAGCTTCCAAGGTCTCCATTGGTTGTATTTTCACAACCATATGACCAGGACATCAGATAATCTCTCAGGCATATGATACTCAGAGTCATGTGGTAAGGGATCAGTTGTGTCTTCCCCTTCATTCACACCCCCACACCCCCAATCCCCATACATTGCCACTGAAGCTAGCTCTGGCTAAAAATATACTTTATTTTAATGAATGAAAGCTCTGATTGTCCTAAAATAACATGAATTCCCATCAGGATCAGGGCACCATTGTGCTAAGTGCTGTACAAACACAAGGAGATAATGGACCTGATTCATCCCTGAATTACTCTGGTTTCCATGGATTTACAGCTGTGCAAGTCAAAGGCAAATGTGATAATGAGCATGCTGCAAGAATGCACAGCTCAGGGCAAGTTTCCTTCTGGCCTAAATCCTTTGAAATCTGTGGAATTAAGGCAACAGATTACTTGATGTATACTTTAAGGCTACATCTACCCTACTGAACTAAATAGGACCATACCATGGGCCCTAGTTCAGCATTGCTGGTGGCCACACAGAGCTCTCAAAGCACTTCAAGAGAAAGTTGAGGCTGGGAACCTGCCCAGTAGCCAGTCTCAGTGAAACCAGACTGCTTTGGAGACTAGGATAGTTTAACAGGATGAATATGGGCAGACCATGCCAACTGGCCTCAAGGGCAGAGTATCAGGTCCTGTACTGATTATTTTACTGGTAGACCTACAGAATGAAAGTCTTGTTTTTACTTGTAAGAGCCTCTGTTCACTTTTAACATCAGCCTATTTTAACATCAGCCTATTATATAGGTTTTCCCAAAGGAAAGTGTTTTAAAAAACCCAAACAAACAACACATCAAAACTTATGCCTATTTGTCTCTTCCATTTCTCCTTAAATTACTGTTAATCTCCCTTGTTCCTTGGGAAGATGCTTTTTGCACGGGATGAGAGCAGCTGCTGGCGAAGGTGAAGAGCCCCGTTAGTGCCCAGCTGCGCTGCTCGAGCCAGACCTGGCTTGGAGCATGCAGGCAGCACCAGGCAGCACCAAGGCAGCAGAAAGGCATAGTGCTGCTGTTGCTGCTGCAGCTCCCCTCAGAAAGTCCAGTGTTGTTTTGCCATGGTTTAGGATCCATTGCTGCTGTTTACCCTGCTGCCTATTTAGCACCAGCCTGAAGCCTGGTAATCACTGGCAGGCCCTTACTCTGCCCCACTCTCGTGGGTTTTTGCATTTCCATACATCCTATCTCATCCCCATGCAGTCAGACCACCACGTAGCATAGGCTTCCAGGGCACTTTTGTGGTGAAGCTTGGGCATTGCATCCAGTGATATTAAATAGTAACTTCCCTTTCAAGATCTATTTGTGCAGTGTACTCTTACTCAGTTTTCCACCCTTCCTTCTCTCTTAAAATGCACCCATGTACTGTTTGGCAGCATATCTCCGGTGGAATGGGTTTGTCAGGCTCAGTCTGTGCAGGTTTCTTTACTAGTTTCACACAGGTGGTCATGTACTTTTTGCCGTCACATGAACTGTGAATGGGAAGACATGCCCCCTGCACCAGAAAAAGTGCCTAACAAATCTCTTAATTTTAAAGCATGGGCAGCAGAGAGGAAAGTCTTAAATCTGATTTTATTTAGACAATTCAATCATTAATATATATTTCAGAGTTAGGGTGCCTGTAAGCCTTTAGAATGCATTTTTAGAAAGGATTACTAATAAAAGCCCAAGCTTTTTGACAATTAATAGTATCTAGATGCTTTGAAACAGTTTCATACTATTTAATAAATAAGATCAAGGGTCTAATTTCTGATAGAGGCAAATTGCTATAACACAGTGAATATCCACATGGTTAAATGTCCCCAAAAGAGGCTGGTAAAATCCAAACTGCCCGAGTGAATGTTTTGTGCCCCTGTGCCATGTCTGGGTGCTCTCTGGGAAAGCATGAGGACAAATTTGCTTCAGGGAATGTGCCAATTATTTAACAGCATGGGTAATAACATGCCAGTGCTGTTCTGTTTAATTTACTTGTATAGATACAGCCAGTGAAAGAACTGAGCCAACACAGGCCTTTGTGAAAACCCCTGAAAGATTGGAGAGAGGCTTCCAAGTGAGAATGAGCTGGTCAGACACTGCTCATGCTGCTCTTCCTCAGGCTGGAAAGTACATCCTCGTAGGCATCTGAGACTTTTTCTGTAGTTCTGCTACAAGAATTTTGTGCTGTTTCAGAAATTCATCATCCAGTTTAGCTGTTATACCTGCTGTGGAGAGAAAAGTGGCATGGAG
This sequence comes from Porphyrio hochstetteri, assembly GCA_020800305.1. Classification (NCBI taxonomy): domain Eukaryota; kingdom Metazoa; phylum Chordata; class Aves; order Gruiformes; family Rallidae; genus Porphyrio; species Porphyrio hochstetteri. Next base: position 113,060,372 of record CM036907.1, read on the forward strand.
ACAGGCAGCAGGTTCCCACCTAAAAGGCTGCTTGGAAAATATAGACTAAAAAATAAAGAAAGGAGATGCAAATCTGTGCCATTATTTATTTCAAAGCTTTATTGTACCAGTTTTGCCAGTGTAAGTTAGTCTTGGTGCTTGGTATGTTGGAATAAAAATTCTGACATACAGATGGAGCTGTGCAAATTAAGGATTGGTTTGGTTCATTTTCTGAAATAATAAACAGAGGGATGAGGAGAAAAAGGTAGTTCAGACTGAAATTGGGCACTTTTTTTTTGCTGTAGCAAAATGAAAAAATATTACCCCGTTCAGTCTGAAGTATTCTGTTAGGTCCAAACTGTTTTGTTTTGCTATATTATTAATTTTAAAATATTTTTCTAACAGTACTATGAAATAAAGACTCAGTGTTTCAATCTTTTTAGTTCCTCTTTCATTTAAAAAAAAAAAAAAAGAAATAGCATTTAAATACAAAACACATTGTTGTTGAGGTTTAACTTGGCAAGCAGCTAAAACAACCACACAGCCGTTTGCTGTGATTGCTGCTGAAAAATTCTGGGCCTGACTACATACTTGTCAGACACCTGGTGTATTTTACAAGCTTATAATTGTATTGTAAGAACAGTACCAGTCTTCTCCTTTTAGCATAGCTTACTGCTTAGTCCCAAATCCAAGTACCAAGTCATGCTTTTGAATGCAATTTTCACAGTCAGTGCTTTACAACAGATTCAGCTGCTGATAATTCAGGACCTCTTCACGGCACTTGTATTTAATGGCCCCATACTGAAACAGAATATTCTCTTTTATCTTCTTATTTGTTCAAGGTATTCATAAAAAATATACATAATACGGCAGAATGAAACAAACTCTTTTTCCTCCCAACTCTCTGCTCTAGCCTTTTCCTGTTGATCAGCTCCACCGAATCCAGGTAAGTATTCCAACAGGTATCAGGCTAAAGACATGCATGTTTTTGACATGTTATTTAACTTTTACACATTCCTGACATTCTACTAAAGGTAACTGTTGCCTATTTATATAATCAGTTTAACTAAAACAGTGCAACTCCAGTGTGGATGGTCTCTTTTTGGTAACCTCAAGTTTGTTTCTGATTGATATCAAACCAAAAAGATTTGGTTTGGAGGAAAACAAGAGTTCGTTCAGCTAAATTAGCCTTCAGGTCATAGCTTTCATTAAATTGATGCATCCCCAGGTTAAACAAAATCCTATATTTGTAAATATGGATTGAAATGAACTGCATTTACATCACACCAAAACTCCTTTGAAAGCAGTTGACCACTAACACACTTCATTGGAACAAAACAGAGTTTCTAATAGTCTGTATCTACTCAATCGTGTAACTATTCCTTCTCTAGACAAGGCTGTACAAAATCAAAGAAAAAAAAATAATTCTGAGAGGGCAGAAAGCATTCATGCTGAATTTCCCACAGAGCTCAGGCTGAGGTAGTGGAATGGGGGTTTTTCATGTATCCCCTGTAAATTGGCCATTTGTTTTCTGGCCTTAAGAATAGAAGTAGAGAAGCTATGTAGAGAAGATCCATCTTGTGTATTGGGTGGGTCTTTTCCTAAGCAATTCCTTCATTCGTTCTGTGCAGTCAATAAAAAGCAGTATCTGAACTTGATTTTCTTGTATGGTTAGGATCAGCTTTGTCACTGGTGTAAAACTACTGAAATCAAGGGAGCAACTCTTTTGTCTTTCACTTAAATTGTCTAAAATAAATAAAATCATTCTTCTTAGGAGAGAAGAGGAAGGTATCTAGCTGACAGGCAAAATAAATCAACAAAAACTCACCTGTTCTTAACTGAAAGCAAACTCAAGCTAAATTAAAGCAGTACCTTGGGTGGTTTGCTACCTGTGTTTCTGATTTCAGTGCTTCTTGGCTATTCCCCATGGAGCAATGGTGCATGTGAAGGTGAATCCAGCTACAGAGGAATCCTCTTTCCCAAGAAAAGACATTTTGCGAAGCACAAAAATGTACCACTCAAAACATGTGGGGAGTTTTTTAAGGTATGAATTTGTCTTATAATTCCAAAGCTAGCAAAGTAAAATTGATTTTTGTTTATTTCAGGATTTGGGTTTATTTTTCTCACTCTAAATGCAGGAACAGATAATACTTATTCTGGTTAGTTATCTATGGGCAGCGTGCACTGGCTACCCACAGGGTTAGGCTCTCCAACTTTTAAACAGAAAGGCTAGTGTAAAGACTAGCTCCTTTAAGTAACTTGTGTACCAGAGCACTCCCATTCAGTACAAAATAAGATCACTTAAATGCAGCAAATGTAAGATCTGGAGCTGCTTAGCAGTATTGTATGTTCTTTCACAAAGCAGACATCTAAGGAGAAAAGCCAACAGTTCTTCCAAGACCTGTAGCAAATCATGAAGTACATATTTTACACTTCCTCATGTATTTCTAAATCTGTTAAAATTAGCTGCAAGAGATGGCTATTTGCTTATGTAGGACAGGTGTTGTGAAATGAATTATCCTTTCATGACAGCAATGCAGATTAAATCTATAGTTAGATGTTTGTATAAGAAAAGAATAGGCCTTTCTTAAAGGATGTGTCCATCCTAACAAAAATAGCCACGCTCCTTTTTCCGGCAGGTACCACATTAACACAAACCAGATCCTCTATTGAAGTCAATGTATACTGCTGAGGTCCAGCCTTCCTATTTTTACATTATAAATAATACAATATTGTAAACAATAAAAGTAGATGTTGAACTCTATGCAAACAAACCAAATATCTCAGTAGTTTGTACCTATCTTTGTCTCTCCTCCTGGTTGTACAAATTCACTGCATGTTGTATGCATGGATGAAAACCATTAGCCCTTTCAGTGAATGCAGGAGAGGTTCTGTTTTTCCTTATGCAATATAAATCAGGAGTAAATTCAGAGAGTCCCAACAGACCCAGAGAGGAGGAACAAAGGAGATAAATCATCATTCAGTAACTGAAAAGGACCAAAGGATTAGTTTGACATAACCAGAGATGATTGAATTCATGTTGCTATTTACAAGTTAATCAGTGTAATTCAGCCATCCTGATCTTCCTGTAGAGTCAGTGGAGAGAAACAGACACCTCCTGAAGGCACCTCATCTTACCATATCTCTCTATTGACTCTTTAGGAATGATGATAACTAATTTAATCTATATAACTAAATTGCAAGCAGCTAAATTTAGATGAGATCAGTTGCACATTTCGTTCTTTCTCTGTAAAATGCTGACTGCATAATTTCAAACAAAGATTTGAATGACCTTCTCTGGCCTCCTGTATTACTCGCTGCACACATCTTCAACCAACAATACCTTTTTTAAAACCACGATTTCTAATTCACACTATCTTTCTGGAACACCTGAAGCACTGCAAGACTAAGAACTTGCCACATCCTAAGGCCTCCAATGGTTAAGTTATTCTCACTGTTACATCCCTCCAAAGCAAACCCCAAATCCTCTCTAATTTGAACCTCTTTTTAATTCAGTAGGAGTATTGAGTGCATTCAGCCTTACAGAAATTGGCCCTTTGAGATTTGCTGATGATTTCTCTCTCAGAAAATTTCATTATGAATTTAGCGCTCTTTAGAGCTGGAAGCTTTCTGTATCCCACCATGTATGCTTAAGTACATACTTTAACATCTCCAAATTCCATAAGTGTCCTCATTCTTCAGCCTGATTTAGGGCCTTTCAGTTGAAGTGAAGGCAGTAAAGACACTTGCTGCTGACATAGTGAAATCCTAGCCCCACCAAAACTAAGGAGGGATCCTATTCTCCCTAAAGTTCTTCAGTTCATCTATTGTTTCTTTATTTTTTTTTCTTTCTTTCTTTTGGATTACTGTCCTATCCAGTATCTTTCTCTGTTAGTTCTTATTTACTTCACAGAAATAAGATGCCTATCAAAATGATGGCTAAGGAAGGATTTTACTGGTCCATAAATATATTACAGAATGACAAAGACAAATGAGCCTAAATATGAGTAATTCAGCTAACACAGACAATTTGATACCTCATTTTCATGTCCTGAAAACTGTCTTAGAATTCTATGCATGGCTATTTCCTACGTATGGAGACGAAGTTAATAGTGTATCTCCTTGAATGTGTTAATTGCTTAGAAAGTGAAGATAAGGTTCAAAGCAGTTAATTATCTTTATTCTTTTTAGATTACACAGTTAAAAAACTGAGCTCAGGTTTTAAAGTAAGTCTACATAACTAGTGTCTCTAAATAGTATCAAAATGCTCTTCTGTTTTTCTATAGCTACATATTATACCTTAATGTATACAGCATCAATCATCTTGGAATGCAAAATTCAATTATGTCAGATATGAAACAAGGGCAGTAACAACCCAAAAAGAAAAAAAAAGTAATGCAAAACCAAGAAGAAAAACTTAAAAATGAGAGAAGCAAATAAAATAAAAATAAAAGTAGTGTTGCTGAAACAGTTGTCCACTTGTTATAAAAGATGCACTTTGCATCTTCCATTTGGCAATTTGCTAACTCATTTTGTTTATGACCAAGGATGTCCTAAATCTTATCAGTCCCACTGCATCAGTGAAAACCTATTTTTTTCAAATATTACACAAGACTACTTTGCCACTTCCTCAGAAGAGAGACTAAACGTTTTTAGTTGTTTTAAGCTAGGAATTTTCACATTGTGTTTTGCAGTGGATTGCTTCTGCCATGAAGAAGAGGTCATACTCACCAGTGAAGAAGTCAGCTGTGTGGTTATGAAACACCTCTGTTTCACTTCACAGCTAAAACAACCTACAATGACACTTACTGTGATGTAGCACAGCCAGCATGAGCATTGCACTTTCAGTAAGTGAATCATTATTTGTAAGAGAGTTTCAAATCTCTTGTCCTGTGTGCTAACACTTCCATGATTTTACAGATTTTCCTCTCCTACCAGATTTTTCTCTCATATCTTCTCAACAGATACAAACTGAATTTAAACGGAATTTAAACTGAACGTTTAAAGACTGATACTCTGAATAACATCTAAATAAATTTCAAGATGGTCAGATATGCTACAATTAAGTGATGTGAGGTTGTTTAAATTTTTTTTCCAACTAAACTTTTTTTCTTTGTTTTAACTAAATGAAGGTGGGCACAGTCATGTACTCAGAGCAATCCTGCAATGGCAGAGGATAGATCAGCAGCATTACTGAAAGGTCTTTTACGCCCTTTATCCTTGGTTCATACCGCTATCTGCAAAAGAAATCCCCCTCTGCCTTTGAAATCCTCCTGCTGAAGATTTCCCCCCTGAATTCAATAGAGCAATATTTATTTACCTCAGTCGATGATTTGTTGCAAATGATCTTGGCAAATCAAACAGGCCATCATTTTTTTCTTTACCTTTACAAAACCAAATAAACAAACCAGAAGACGAGAGAGAATACCTATATTGAAGCCTGTCCCTGTGTTAGTGGTGCAGGGAGTAATACATGAAAGGCATTCGTGTAGCTGCTGCGGGTGTAGCAGACAATGTGGCTGCAGCCACACGCTGCTCAGATGGGCTGCAAGTCATTCTGTAAACATTAATGCCATGCGCACAGATGACATTTTATGTTTCTGTGGTTGCTCAGTGATGATTAGGTGGCTTAAAACTTGCTGACATCTATCAATACAAGTGACTCTCACTGCAGAGAACCCAAGTTCTGCTCGGTTACTCATGAACTTTCTTTAAAGTAGGAAATCTTGGAATCTATCACAACCCCAATGGCTATTTTTGAAGAAGCAGCAAGGCTCCTAGGCAATCCATCTCCATAAAACAATTAAAGTCAGACAGAGGAAGTCACTTTCATGTAAGATGTAGTTCTTATTACCCACATGTAATTTACATCTGGGTCAAGAGAGTCTAGGAGCCACAATTGCATACTTGGCTTCACTGAGCCCTGCAAGGTATTGTTATAGGTCTTCAGGGTGTTCCTCAAAAGGACTGTTTAGTGACTGAGCATTAGAGACCATGGTTTATGGTTAGATTAATGAATAGAGCTCAGACCTGCAGGGTTCCAGTTTGCAATCCCTGCTCTCTGCTGGAATTTATAACTCTGGATTGGTGGGGCTATCTTACCTAAGGCATGAGGTGATACAGATGTGTGAAGGATGGAGTTCATAGTCTGTGCAGTCTAGACAATGGAAGGCCTGAGACTGATTTAAAGCGACTGTTCCACCTTTCCAATACAACACGAATCTGGCAAGGGGATGCCTTTAACTCATCTGTCTACGCAGCTTGTCATGCTACACATGAAGTCAGGACTTTCCATGATGGAGCCTGATAGCTTTGTCTGTGTGCATACATGCTAGGACATGGGCTATGCCAGAAGAGTCAAGGGCAGGCTTAGTTCCAGTGTTAGGTTTTTACCTTCTTGTTATCTGGAGCTTGTCTTAAATCCATGCCTTCAAATAGCTCAGAGTGAAGTGAATCTGGGCTCCCGGTGGGACACTTGAGTTAGAGGGTATATTCAGTCCTCAGAAGGTAGCATGGTGCACAGGGGCTCAGCGGGAAATGCCAAAAAGAGAGCCTGAGTCTCAGCACAAGAGGATTCAGCACTTCGTTCAGTGAGGGAGGGATGGAGGAAGGCAACTCTGTCTACATCAGATGTCCAGACATCTGTCAGTTTCTAAAGTTAGGTTGGTTGAGGATGGAGTTCCTTCTAAAAAGCACGAATTTAAACCCACATCTGGCATCTATGGGGAGACAACTTTACCTTGGGCTTTAGGATATTCTAAGATAAAGATCAGCACTTTCTCTGATTTCCCCCCCCCCCCCAATTTTACATGAAGTATTTAAGCATCCAATTAGAACAGAATGTAATACTTTGGTTTATCTCAACTGAATGTGTTAAGAGAAATATTTCATTCTTCCATTAGAGAAATGTGATTGCTTTAATCTTTAAAAAGGGGGACATAGAGTATGTAGGTAATATTTTGTATTTGGCACTGATATGATGGATGCTGAAATACTGTGTTCAGCTCTACTTCATGAATAATACAGAAATTCGTGATTTTCCCTGTTGAATAGCTTAAGGGAGCATTCACAGAATAGTGAAAGGATTAGAAAAAGTGCCACATAGTAAGGAGCTTAACCTGCTTTGCACATCTGATAGAAGATGGAGGGGACCTGAAGTACCTGCTTGAAAGATAAAAAATAATTCATAGAGTTCATTCTAGCAGATGCAATGGCTGAAAGATGAAGCTTGAAAAAATCTGACTAAACTTAAACATCCACTTCTCACTTTAAGGGTCATTAGCTACAGAAAAAGAATTGCAGAGAGAGAAATGATGGATTCTAAGACATTAGAAATTTTTAAATTAGGATTATTTCGAAGACAGTGCTCTATTGGCTTTGAGATAGAAATTAGATAAAAGGTCCCTGGGCTTCTATTATGCAGGGGGTTATGCCAGGTGATGTGTAGGGCCTCTTTTGAACCTTGCAGCTCTTTCCATGAAATGGTGTCCTTGGTAGCACCATTTAATTTGAAAGAGTTACAGCAAAGAATTATTTGGCTCAAGAAGTAGGAAGCAATGATTAGTTAAGTTGAGTTAGAACCAGAGAAAAGAATAATGAAAACATGCTTTTTCTTTTGGGTTGTCTGAATTCCTGCTTATCAAGTAACAATTGAGATTTACTCTAGATCTGGTGGACGTTTGATGGCTATAAAAAGTCAGTTTGATCTAGTTTGCTACGGACAGGCACCCCTAAAAAGCTCCTCAGCAAGACACAGAACTAATTAGGAAGAAATTATTTACTGTGAAAGTGACAAGGAACTGGAATTGTTTGTCCAGAGAGGTTGCCCCCATCCCTGGCAGTGTTCAAGGCCAGGTTGGATGTGGCTTTGGACAACCTGGTCTAGTGGAGGGTGTCCCTGCCCATGGCAGGGGATTAGAACTAGATGAGCTTTGAGATCACTTCCAACCCACATCAATGTGTGATTCTATGACCAAATTCTCTTTTCACCTTGGCCACTGAACACTGTAGCACATCAACATGTCCCTGTGGGACCAGAAAAAAGGTATGTAGAAACTGTTGAATATGTTCTGCTTTGAGGGAGGATTCATACCTTCTCTTTGTCTCATATTTGGGCTTTTAATTTTATCCACTGTTCACTTACTCTAATGTGTAATCATTATTACATATCACAAAATATTCTACCTTATATTTAAGCATAATTGTATTTCATGACATTAGGATTTCAGCTGAGGAACTATAGAGGCCTAATTTTGCCCTAAGCAAACTGAATAAATATATATCAGCAAGAAAGTTAGTCTGGCCTTCTGTATATAATTAAGCTGTGATTGCTCATCTGATTTTGTGATTTACTGTTAAACTCAGAATTAGAGAACAATGTGTTAGAAGAGTCTTCTTAAGGTTATCAAGTCCAATGCGCTGATCAAAGCAGGACCAACTAGAGAAGGTTGCTCAGATCCTTTTCAGTCAAGTTTTAAGTATCTCCAAGGATGGACCCTCCACAACCTTTCTGGGAAATGCATTCCAGTGTTTAACTACCCTCATGGAAAAAAAAACAAAAAGAAAACAAATAAAAAACCCACATCAAAATCTAAACATCAAACCAACGAATAACCCCATAGCCCTTCCCTGGTGATTTACTGTATGTATTCACCAGATCAAATAAAACAAAAGAGAGGTCAGGAGGAAGCTTTCGTCCTTGCATCACGATGAATTTAGATGATCTTCTGTATCATCAGAATAAAAGGAATTTGTTCTGGAAACCACACTTCATGTTTTAAAGAACAGAAAAGACTAGCTTTGGATCACCTGGTGCCAATGTGATGAGAAAAGTGTTTGCAAGATTGTTGTAATTTTAGTTAATCATTGACATGTTGATTCTGTAAGATAGACTTCTATATTACTAGGGATTTTCTTTCACCCTGAGAAAAACAGCTTCTCCTGCAAATGCCATAGTAGTATGCTATTTGTTTGTATATTTATTTTATATTAATAAGACCCCCAAATTGCAGTTCAGCAGTGCAAACTCTAGTACAAAATCTCAGCAAGAAATTCTACCCTGATACTATCTTATACCCAAATAGCCAAATTAAGGCACAAGCAGGTGAAGATAGAAGAAATAATGTGATTTGTTCATAACACGTCAATATCTTAGACTGAGATGGATGCAAGCCACCATCTTGTTTGAGCCCAACCCCGTATTCATGGAGGCCTCAACAGTGTCTCTTGAACACCACCTCTAAACTTCAGTCCTCTGCTCCTGAACTGACTTCACTTCTGCTGCTAAAAAAGGGCTAAAGGAAGGGAAGCAATGCAATTATGTCTAAGATGGGTTAGGACATCGATTTGCTTTTTGTATTACGTGCTTATAATAGGAATTTTATCAAGGTTTGATAACAACCAGAGAACTGTGATGTCTATTCAGTGGGTGGCTGTAAGTGCTGGCACAGTATCCCAAACATATTTTTGTTTTATAAAAATGCAAATAAACAAATAGGGTGCCCCTTGAGAGCTGCTTTGCATTCCCTAAAAGCTCTGGCTTGGAAAGGGGCATCGTAAGGAGGTGTGAAAGTTTAGCACTAAGGTCTTAATTCTGCTGTTATTCCCATGGCTGCACCAGCTGTTTCAGGCAGTGAGAACTGCACCCTGGAGAATGGGAGCAGGGCAGGAATTAATGGAGCACTGCTGCTTTGCACCAATCAGGGAGCACATCCGATGTGCCTAGCACACTAATGGCACCACATAAATAAATAACAACGGTGCCATCTCCTCAGCAGAGGGGAGTGGTGTGATTAAGGGTGAAATCCTGGGCTTTTACAGTCAGTGACAGACTTCTGTTTTACATCAGCCAGGCCTGAATTTCACCACAGTGGGATTTATTTTAGTGTTGACTTTCTCCTCAGTAACTGTGCTATTCTGAGAAAGCATCCTTGATAGTCAGAACAGTGAACGTTTACTCACTTGAATAGATCCGTTAATTTAATGTCCCAGTTTGCTACAGGGAATGTAGCTTTAAGGGCAGATCTGTGGCTTTAAATTCCAGTAGCATATTTCAACATATTTCAAGGGTCTGAAAGTGAAAGTTTCAAGAAGAAACAAAATCTTTTGTGATGACAGAATTCCACTGTGGGAGTCTCCAGGTTAAACATACCATGAACATGGACAGTAGGGAATCTTAGGTGTCATTTTGAATACAGTTAGACCTGGCTCTTGAAGCTATTCCCTCATTATAAAGAAATTATTTGGAATTTTAATACTTTCCTGAAAAAATCCAAAGCAAAACCAATCCATCAAAATTATCATGCTTGAAGAAAATATAATTCCTGTAACCAGGAGCAGTTAAAAGAAAGTGATGGCTAACCTCATACCCATCTGTCTTTTATCTCCCCACCAAATGACTTAGTTTCTTCTAAACTAACATATCTGGGAGCTTTCTGCATCTATAAGGAGAAGCTTTAACCACCCCACTGCCATAATGGGTGAGCTGTAAGAAAATATTATCTGTATTATAAAGTTGAAGAAGAAATAATACTAATCTCTTGATTGAAATTATTGCAATATATGTTAAACTAATGTCTTGAAGTTTCAGAGAAGTAGAAAGTTCTCTACTAGTGAAAAAACCCTAAATGCTGCTACAGCAAGTTTCATTTGTGGAATCTATCCACACCAGAAGCTGCAGGTTTGATTTGAGGCAACTGTTTGGGGTCCAGGTTTGGGTATTGGAAGGATCAGGTCCTACAAGAGCTTTTGAAAAAGCATGTATTTGTCTGTGGCAAGGACTTGTTTCCAGCCCTACAGGAACGTCCCCATGGGTACCAGCTTGCTCCTGTGGCAATGACCCAGTGTCCTGAGGCTGTGGCCGAGGACATCAGTGGGGTTTACAGGGCTGCAAGGGCAGGACCAGAGCTGGGAACTGCAAAGTCCCTGTGGGACAAGCTATCTGCTGGGAATAAAGGCAGACCTCCAGATGAGCCTGGACAAAACAGAAAAGCTCGCAGTAGAGAGGATCAGCGCTAAATGTACTATTATTATTGTGTCACTGAATGGAAAGCTCTCTGATTCTTTACTTCATATACATTGTGCTGGATTGCTGTCCAGGGTTCATGACTAGCCCTTCTTCTGAAGAAAGATTTCCTTGCTCACATACAGTCTCAGAGAGCTGGTGACTGGAGGAAGTTCAGCTTTTCAAGACAACCTCGAGACTTCCTGTTTTCAGTTTTCCCAGATCCTTGCAGGGGCCTTAGACCAATAAAACTATTTCTCGTGAGGGACTGTATATAGGTTGAATACTGCCCCTTAAGTTTCTGTTAACTACCTGACACGAGGGTTACATATATGAACATATACATATAAGTAAGAATGACTGATTTGTAACCAACCTGTAAAGTATCACTTACATTTCTACTGAACAATAAAAAAATATTTCAGAGTCTTAGTTTTCAGTAGAAGTTAAATTTATACATGAAAAATTTATTATACAGTGGTACTATCTAGACATAAATAAATCCATGTCACAATCATTAATGTAATTTAATATTAATTTTAAAAAACCTATGATAATGATGCAAAATATCTGGTGAGAACATCTTTTATGTTGAAAGTCTTGGTTTTGCTGAAGCTCTCTGCCTGCACAATACTGAATTACAGATACACACAAAACTTCTGTAAGCTTTAATATTTTCTATGGTGTCCATATTATTATGATATGCAGGAGGTTACAGTATAAAAATAGGAATATTCACAATATATTCACAATATGATGACTTTTTCAAGACAGAAGAAAGAATTAAAGCAAAGTACTTCAGAGCTAATTTAGAAGTAGTATGTGAAGACATGACTCTCAGATTCTTGAAATTTTTTCTGTAGTAGAAAATCCTGTTCCCCAGAATACAACTTTTTCTTAAAATCATTTTCTTATATTTCACTTTTCCACATTTCTGAATTACTTGAAGGACTGTTATGTTTCGAAACACTGCATTTCTGAGTACATCACAAAAACATATCTCCCTTTCCTTACAAAGTAACTTTACTCAAAGCATGGAAAGCAAGCAGTAAATTTTGATGTACTGGAGTACAAGATAAGCACGGTCCTAGTTTTGGGTTCAAAACTATCAGCGCAGTATTCTGCCTTAAGCACTCACTACAGTTCACATGAGAAGACAATAAAATATCTGACCAAGTGGTTATTGCTGCGAAATAAATCTCATCGATGAAATACATCTAGCTGGTCCTATTTGTATTTATAAAAGTACAAATAAATGTTTGCATGAATATAAAAAGCCCAAACTGAATTTTATCCAACTTTTATTTATTCTAACTATGCCCTTTGAAGTCACTAAAATCAGGAGACCCCCAAGAGATGGTGGGTCACGCCTCCATATAGCCGGGTTGGGGAATTCAACACAGTTTTTTTCTTATGGTTCCCCAGACAGGTCTATTTCTCTTCAGTGGTTTAAGCTTCACACCTACACCACTGACGGCTAAAACTGCAGGGGAGTTTAACAAAGTTTTGTCTAGACTTAGGTGGTATGCTTTAAAGATGTGCATGACATTTCTTATTTCCTTTTTCTCAAAAACTACGTGAATTGAAATTATTTTTAAACCAAAAAAATTCCAACCTGCATCTTTATGTTTACAAAAAAAAAAGTGTATCTTCATATTTCCTTAAAATTAATTTCTGAGAAACATTTTAACATCAACAACAAAAATTATCATTAAGTTCAAGTATTAACACCCACTAAAAAGAACAGGGGTAGACTTTTCTCTTCAAATATAACATACTTTGTTTTCTGTAGTTTAAAAAAAGACAACTATGCATGAACTTCCACCAGCTTCTACTCAGTGCATATTCAGAAGCTCGTTTTCAGAAGCATGAAAACTTGAAACATGTATTTTAAAAAATGAAAGCACGTGTGGTGCAAAATCTGAATCTGTCACAGGAACTAGAAAAATAGCTCAAGTGGGTCAGACCTAGCCAATGAACAGTGTGTTTGACATCAGTGATTTATACTATTTCCCTTTTATGTTATAATAATTGTCACGAACTGAATTTATGTTGTGCCATTTCCTGTTCTAGCTGCAATCTTTGCTTCAAGAAAAAAGGTTTCAGAACTTTAATGCCTTCACTGTTCTTGGAAAGATAACAGTAAACGGGACTATTTTATGATTTCATTGCTTGGTTATTCATGTTCGTTCTTTCTATAGCCTTCAGGGAGAAATAGAAGGAAAGGGCGAGACAAAGAATTGGTTTCCCATTGAAAACACAAAGAATTGGATTGTTGTTGCTGAAGGCAAAAAGTGAGCAGGGGAAAATGATGCTCCCAAAATTACTCTGTAACAGGAAACCCTATAAATGTCTCCCATCCTTCTGCTAGATCTGCATCAATTTGCAGCGTGAGCTGCAGAAAGGGCAGATGTTGGATCAAAGAGGAAACGTTTACCTAAACAATGAAAAAGCATTCTCCCAGCTTCTTTATACCCAATGCATGCCAGATTGCACATAGCCATTACTTGCTAACAGAGAGGCAGAAGATTTCTATTAAGCATGGTGTTGGATGATAGCAGCAGAAGCAAATAGACAGTGAGCATGAGAAGGGAAGTGAATGCCTGATAGGAATTCAGTCCAGAAGCCAGCAACAAATCATTAAGAATGTGTATATTTCATTGCAATATCTAATGTGATAATGTTATCTTTATTGACATGATGTGTACCTTTCAGCTCTAACGTGGAGCTCTTCCTACTGGAGTGTGTATTTCTGGAAGTGAAACGTATTGACTCATAAAATTCAGCATTATTCTGAAACAATCAGCAAATAAACTGTCCCAGGCATTCTCCTGACACCATGGCAGGAATGAAGTATGAGTGAATTCAGTATGTATTCTGTAGGTTTGAATTAAAGCAGAGGCCTAATGCAGCCAAAAGAATATTGTAGTGCTTAATTAATAAAACCATAATATCCCAGTAAGAGATGCAATTAATGCTAATTCAAACAGGACTGGGGCTACTGGGTTACCTGCTGCATCCAACTGTCCACCTTTCGGGGAAGCACACATTTCTCCTCCTTGAAAATGAGTCCCAGAGACATGTTCAGCAGTGTATTTAACTGGCCTGAAAAGGAGAAAGTCCCCCAGAGCCTTTTTGCAGCACATTCTGCTGCATCTCTCTCTTTTCCTTCCATAATGTAAGCAGGAATGGAGCACTGACTGTGCTGGCAATGTGCTCCTCAGGCTGCTAGAGCTGGTGGCACTAGGAGGAACCCTTGCAGAAGAGCCAGAGCCATGTGATTACAGGGACACATCAGCGCAGCCTCTCCCCATGTAGAGCACCAGAGGATGGGGAAGGTTTGGGGGACGCATAGGTGGGAAGGGAGCTGGGTGAGCTCCTGGTCTGCTCCTATCTGCAGAGGCAAGGTGAAGCCAGAAACCATGCAACCGGCATTACCACCTCTGGCTGTTCCAGCTGCCCTTTGTGTCTGCCTTCACAGGACACAGATCTTTCAAACAGAACACTGTCTACCCTCCATTACCTGAACAAAAGGAGAAGGGAGACTGCTGAATTTTTGGAAGGGATTTTTTTCCTGACCATCCCAGGAAGCACTGGCCCCATCAGCTGTGCTCTGCAGAGCTACTCTGCAGGTGGGTAGTAAATCTGATGCATTAGGAGGACTTCAGATTTGCCACGCGGCAAAGGCCATCTGCTCTGTGCATAGGTGGTATGTGTGATGCGTTCCAGATACACATATACAGATGACTTGCCTGGAGACACCATTTCCCTGGAATTTTGAGGGATGCTCAGAAAGTAACCTGGTAAGATTTGCTGCTCCAAGGGAACCATTGAGCGTGTGGAAATCTGGGATGGATGGGCAGAGTTAAATATCACCAAGATAAAACTTCCAGAGAGAACATACTTAGCATTGTAATCTCTATCTGTAAAACCTTATTACTTTCCTTTTGATTTCTTTCAGTTTATCTACGAAATAGGTAGCAGTGAATCACAATCCCCACCCTCCCCACCTGAGAAAATGACAGGGATGCTGGAGAGACTGAAGGAAATTTAGATAGCTTGGACTTTCTACCCCACCCACCTTCAAAAAGACCACATTGTGCCTCTGGTGTTGGAAGTTGTATCAAAGGTCTGTAATGATACAGCTTAGCCCTCAAGTCTCAGTGCTGTATTTATGTGAATGCTTTAATATACCTTATTACTTTGATCCCCCTATTGTTTATAAGGTTTCCTTAGTCTCCTTTGGAAGATGCTCTCACCTCCTGTTCTGACCATTCTCCTGACCTTTCTTTGATCTCAGCTGCACTGAGAGTAACAAGAGCAGAAGCAGAGGAGTCAGTCCTGGCCAGATTCAGGCTACACATCCCAGTCTCAAACACCAATAAACCTAGTCACTTCGATCAGAATTACTTTAAAATTACACTGGAACAGAGTCAGGATACAAAGGCTGTGGGTTCAGAGTTCAGCTCCCACTCCAGCAGTGCATCCAGAGTCCCATTTCTAGTGAGAGGATGTGGAAGGTGACAGGCTTGCTCCGAGGGATGTCAGGCTCTGACAACACAACTGACACACCTGTAATGCAGCTCCGCTGGAATATCATCACACGGAAGGAGACCCTCGCTCTCACACAGTTTAAGACCTCTCTCAGCTGTGAATGCACAGCTAAATAAAATGCCCAGGTTTTTCAGACACCTCTTGTATTAACAGCTCACATTAAGGGAAATGAAATCTGCTGGTTGCTGAATCCTTTTGCAGGCACAGTTTGTTTTTATAGCTGCTTAAGACATCCATGCAAAGCGGAGTTGTAAGCGATCTGTTTCGCTCTGTTCTCCCTTCAAACCTAAATTGGTCAAACCTAAACTGGTAGCACTTTTCTCTTAGGATGCAAAGCCAAGTTAAGAAAAGAAAGGGTATTTGGGATTGTGCTCACTCAAAGTACGGTGACTGACACAATCTTCTACCTGCTTTGTATTTCCTAATAAGGACAAATAACTTGATTTTTTTAAAGAGCTTGCAGCATAACCTCCTCATTATCACATTTGTTGAAACAGATGGGAAAGCATTTGGAAGGGCTGCTTAGAAAGTGGTGCTTTCTACAAAAAGAAAGTTGTATTTAAACACTGTTATTCAAGTTGTTGGGAAGGCAGCAATCTCAGCTTCCCAAATCTGATTTATTTGCATAATTTGTCTTTTGTTCTTCAGTTTTCTGCTTGCTGTTCACATTCCTACCTAGCTCTCTACAACTCCTCTGTGCAAGATATGTTTGAGGTAATAGGACTCACTTAAATTCACGAATTTCACAACCCAGCATTAATTCCCAACACCCATTTTACAAACCCTAGTTTACACTCTTTTTCACTCTTTTTTGTGGCTTCATTTGAGCTGGATTTCCATTTTCTGAAAGATAACTGTTCAGTTGAATAACCTCTTGAGTTTCACAATTATCCCATACTGTTCTATGTTTCTTTTGCTTTCCTGCTTCTTTTTTTTTCACTTTATTCTTTTTACATGCCTTCTGTGACTGTTAAGAGATACTCTAAGACTTTTAATTTTGCTTCTTTTGATTTTAAAGCTTTTTTTCTTTTTTTTTTTTTTGAATGGGGAGGCAGCTGGTGTTCTGCGACAAGAGCAGTAATTTTCTTTCTGATGAATAGTTTATTTGAGGAAAAATGCAATTCTGGTTATCCCAAATCTATTAACAAATTTAGGTCAAATTCATGAAATAGTTTTGGCTGGAAAAACAACAACTTTCATATGTTACATTAGTAAAACTGCTGGATAAGGAATTAGCTACCTTTCATCTGTGGGTTTTGAAGCTCTCTTAACTTCGATTCTCTGAATTTCCTCTTTTTGAGGGATGCTGACTGTGCTTCTCAGCAGAAGGCTTTAGCACGCGTCTCGCACTCTGTTTTAGGTGAGTCCTCAGACCCACTCTTGTACACAATGCATTCTTCTTGACTCAGAGCATTTTAAATACTTAATGGAAAATATATCTGCTCCAACAGGTGGGACTCAGGAAAACCCAGATCAAAATTAAGTGCAACCAGGTGGCAGAGAGCTCCATATTGGAGGGGGAAATGGAAGGTCAAGATTCCTTGCTGAGGGAAGGATCATATCCTCTTAGGCACCCCAGGACCATTCTATTAAACCTCCTCCTGTGAGAGTTTTGAGATTTCAATCTTGGGATTTTGCTTGCCTTTTTGGCCTAATTAGTTGATAAAAATTAGTTGATAAAAACAAGTTCAATAATTCTGTTTAATGCCAGATTATTCCAAGGTTTTTTCTTGTTTATGGAACCAGTTAGAGTACATTTCCTGCAGCATATCAGAATAGTTATGACTTTGTGCCTATATGATAAATGATTTTACTGATTAATCAGTAAGTCATGTCTACCACATGATCAGTCTGAAAAATACACATATGGTCTTGGACCTGAAATTCATACAATATAGTGGGTTAACATGGCCTCATTTGGGCCCTGACTGACAAGTGATAACCTGTTTGAACGGCTTTGGTTCATACCTTGTGTTTTCTCGTGATCTTCCATTTTTTCAATCAGATCTAAAAAAATATTCTGTTGCATCTGAAAAAGTCTAACATCATCGTCAGATAGGGTAATTTTTTTTTTTTTGCTCCTTGCTTGTTAATACCTAGATAAGAGCATCAGTGTTCTTACCGTTTCTAAAGTGTAAAGAGAAACAAGTTGCTTCTTCAGTACAGGACTTTAAAGATCCACGTTTTACTAATTGACATATCACTTAAGTTGCAAGTTGGTTCTCATTCTTGGTTAACATATATTACACCAGTTTGGCAGGATCTTGACATCTTCTTCTGCTCCCTAGTTCTGTGACTATTTGTTTGTGTAAACACCAGTACTAAAATTTCACTACACTTCAGAATTATAATTTTCTTGCAAAATATTATTGTTTCACTTCTTTCAAAAGTCTGAATATTATTCTTTTTCTAATTCCAGGTCTAGTGCCATGCTTCATGTTGAGCAAATCAAAATATAAAATGCCTGAGACGCACTGTCCATTGGTTCTCATGACTATGTCTATCTATACCATGTTCTGGAAAAAGGCATGCCCTGGCTATGTCCATAGTCTTCCAACCTTGGTCCCAAGTCTCCTCTGAGTGCTGTGATGTGATCCTGTGGCTAGCATGCATGTTTTTTTCCATTCAAAGTACCTGAAATGATGCATATCTGTGCTGTGGAAGAGTGCTTGTATTGCACACCCTGGGGTGAGGCATGATAGCATGTAGGGGTGTTTAAGGATGCTGTCTGGGTGGTAGTGCTTGACAGTGTAAGGTGGGAGGAGAAAAACATGAAGCGTATAGCCTACAGAGGATGGTCCCTGAAGTGCTTGATGACTAAGACTTGAAGGGCACTCAAGGGCCAAGTTTTGCCAGCAGGTGTGCTAGCAATGAAATGACAGGGAAGATGGCTTCTCCACTGCTGGAGAATGTATGCTCCTTGGCCATATTTTATATAGCAATAAGAAACAGCAATAGGTGCTTACACAATAATAAATAGTACTGATAATTTTACATCTTATAATTTATCATGTCCCTCTCCCATTGCTGTGTTCATCAAGAAGGATGAAATCAATTGTGTTCTGGTACTCATTCTACTTGTTTCTTGAAGAAAACTGAGAGTGTTTCTTTGCTCTAGGATGAAAATAATCCCAACTGTGTTTCCAAGCGTTATTAGTTTGAGACATCAAAGAGTTACTTGTCTGATGAGCTATCTAAGCACCACATGTAGATACTCAAAACTGTGCTTTGTCATTATTTTAATAGACTTTTTTTCCTCTTTAATTTTTGTCAGGTCTTGACTCAACAGAAGCTTAAGTACATGCCTGGAATTAGAGGTGGATAGACCCATTCACCTTGATAGAGCTACTGTGGGTTTAAAGATAAGCATGAATCTTATTAAAACAGAGCCTTAAGTACACTCCCCCTGGTCAGTGAAAAGCATTATAGACATGCAAAGTAGCCCTGCTCTGACTTACAAACAAATAGTTCTAACTCATTCCTGCCTCACAATGTATGTATAAAAATAGATTATCTAGTTTATTGGGTTTGTGTCTATAATGTAGGTGCTGGTTTATTTAGAGTCCCTGTCAAGTCAGGAAGGAATTTAAGTGCATGTTTTCACTTTGGGTGCAGCCATGCACTGCTGTCTCTACAGGCTCAACCATGGGACCGGATGAGAGGTGAAATGACTTCTAAAGAGATCTGCAGCTGCTTAGGGATCACTGCACTGCAATTGTTACGTGGCAAAGACGTACTTATTGGCACTTCCAGGAATGTTGTGCCTACTTTTCTCCATAGGCAACATGTTCCTGCATGGTGAACCTCTGAACACACCTGGGAACAGGTTGCCCAGAGAGGTGGTAGAAGCTCCATCCCTGGAGGCATTCATGGTCAGACTTGATGAAACTCTGAGCAACCTGATGTAGTAAAAAGTGTCTCTGCTTATGCAGGGGATTGGACTAGATGATCTTTAAAGGTCCCTTCCAACCTAACACATTCTATGATTCCATGCCCAGTGTAAACCTGGAGCCCCGGGGAAAGGATATCTCCATAGCCATGCTTCTTAGTAGAACAGAGGTACGTGGTTGGGATGGTACTGGGCATCTCCATTTCTGTGGAGTTAACCCTGCTCTATTCTTACTGCAAATACTCAGTGAGCAAGGTTAACACATAGTGACAGCCAGTAACTCCTGTCCTCCATTAACATCAAAGTCCAAGTGCCTGGAGCACTCTGCCAAGAATTGAAGACCCAGCTCCAGTGTCCTCCTCATCTTGAGGACATTTTGGCTCACAGAGGTTGGGATTTAGAGAATGATGTAATTGAGCAGGGATGTATATACCAGTCTAGAAAGTTTTTTGAATACTTAAGCTTTCAATCCAAAACTGTCAGACTGAGCTGTTTTGTCTCTTTCATAAATTTTCTGACTTGATTTATTTAAAATTTTGCATTGCAAGTTTTTAATACTTATTTAGTAATTTAGAGTATTGGCTTGTCTCCAGGAAAATACATCTTTGTCCTCTGGAGCAACATATTTGTTATGCCAGAGAGTAGTAAAGATAAACTCCTTAGAAATGTTTTCTTTCAATTGCTTTTGTTGGGATTTTCATTCTGCAAGCAAGTAGAAATCACAAGATACTATTCTGATTTCAAAAGATTTTTTTCTTTTTTCCCCCAAAAAAGTTTAGAACTTCCGTTAGGTGGAAATTTTTTTTTTTAAGAAGTGACCCAAGCTGGGCTGAGCAATCCATTCTCCTTAGCAATGAACCCAAACGGGGCTCCGACCCCCATGGTACAACAGGCTGAGCTGTGCTGCCTGCACGTGGGGCAGCCACAGCAGCTGGTTGTTCCTTCAGTGACTTGTGGAGGAGAACCTTTTCAGCTGAGAGGGTCAGGTTTACATGTGTCCTATGTACAAATAATTTTAACAAAAATTTTTTCCTGTGCTTTTTTTTTTTAACATCAAAGAGAATGATCAGACCCTGGGAAGCACAATATTAACTTCTGCTTTTAATAAAAGGTAAATACAGAAACAAAATGCAAATGAAAAAAAAATAGTAAAATCTGCCACAAATGTTCTGAGATCTGGTAAACATTTCATTTCTGGATTGCAGAAAAATACAACAGCTGACAAAGATGTTCACTATGGGAAAGACTGACTGTGGAAGGCTGAGAAAAATGTGGGTGAAAGGCTTTTATAAAGACTCAAATTTGAAAGCCTACTGAGTAAAACAAATAGCATGGATGCCTCCACTTAGATGTGAATTAATACCGTAAGCGCTTTCTTGTCCAGGTATCCAGAATTCTTCCTAATTGTTAAACAGTTGGGGTTTTTTCCCCTGTTGGGTTTGGAAAGAACCCTTGCCTTCAGAATTTTTAAGTCTAAAGGAAAGAATTCTCTTTTTTGCCTGTCTCCCAGCCCTGAGTGTCAGTGCTGTCATTCAGCATCCTCTGAAGACAGGCACAGGCATGCTGACCCCCGTGGAAGAGGGAGGGCTGCATCATGTAATACCTCCCTCTGGGGTTGTTGTTTATATTCTACTTTACTGAAGCAATTGTGCTAAGTTGTGTCCATGGCAAAAGCCAAACGTGCTTCCGTGGAGCTAGGGACTCACGCTGGCTTGGTATCCTGCGATGTACATTGCAACTGAGCCAGCAAAGCGAATGAACAAGCACGCAGATGAGAGTATGTGTGTGAGCATCAGGCAGGGGAGCAGAGCCACTGCAGCTTATGGGGCACCTTCTGTGCTTAAGATGCACGTGGACTGTGTGTTTAGTGAACCATGTCACATTCTTGTTACAGGCTAAAAATTCCAAAGTAAAATGTGTAGACAAGACTGATGTGAGAGCCTATTTAAGGAAATTGTCTCCGAGTCCTGGAGCCATCTGTGATATAAAAGTATACTGCACGGACTCCTTGAATAAAAGGATTCACTGGCAGGGCTTGCTGGAAATCTCAGTGAGAGATGCTTTTCATACAGCAGGCATATAGATCTTCCACATGATGAATCAGATTTACTAAGAACGTCTGCTGTTTGGAAGTGACTTCAGGCTTGAAGAATGTCTTACTGGAGGCCTGATTTGATCTGGGGAAGGGAGCGGGGGTCACATGCTGCTGGGGTAGACTTGATGTTCTTTTGGGCTGACCTCTAGAAATAATAATCATAGGGAAGAACCAGTTCAAGGGCTGTAGGCTAGTACCACTTGGAAACTAATTACAGTTCTGGTTGTGTGCAGCACTGAAGCTTCCCTTGTAGGCTGGAGCACTGATTTAGTTGGTATGTTAATACGGAAGTCTAAATTAAATCAGGCTTGTGACAGTGCTATCGAAGAGGCACATTCACTTAGCCCTGCAGTTTTATAAAATGCAAAGAAAGAAAACCATATGGCAGATTAGGGCAAATTGCTTTAAAATTGTGGCAGAGAGCCAAGGGAGAGAGAGTGAGCTTGAGAGACCATTCACGTCTGTTTGAAATATGCCCACTTTCACTCTGCTGCTTTACATGCTTGGAAGTGGAAGGCTCATTTCCCTGTGAGCTGAAATGTAATAAATACTCCACACATCTTAAAGAAAGTAATGTGTCCAGTATTTGTGGAAGTTACAATGAAAACTTTTTTTCTTTTTTTTTAAATTGGGATTGGATTTACTGCCAAATACTGAATAAAAGAACTTAGTGCAAGCCCAGGAGCATGAAGGGGGGAATGAACATGTGTAATAAGCAACACTTAGTAGACAGTCCTGGGTATGATTACTGCAGATTTAGCACAACACTGTCTACAAGATTTACACAGGAACTGACATCATGCAGCACTGAAAATAAACATAATAATGATCCCCACCCCAAAAAGCCTTCAATGTACTTTTATCTTCTAAGCCAGGAGAAGCTGCAATAAGGAAATGAAACAGAAAGGACAATAAATAAATGGCACTTTGAAAACCTCTTTGATTTTAATAACCTGGAAAGGTATCCTAGCACTTTGTCATTCAGAATAAGGAGGAAAAGTGAGATTGTATTTTCTTTGTAGGAGTTTGGATGTGCTCCACAGTTCCTCTGAATCATTGCACCAGTTTTCTGTAGACACTTTGTGGATTCCTGGGACCAGGACGAGGCAGGCACCTGAGGAGCTAATACCCTTCAATTCATACCAGCAAATAAGTACTGAAGGCACAGTGATCGCAGAGACCACACGGGTCTTTATCAGTCCTCACTGCAGTGGCCAGAGGTACCCTCCAGGTTGCCAGAATGGCTTTTCTTACCAGGATCCTCTGGATGACAAGGCTACTCCACTCTATCCCACAGGTCCTAAACCCTTCTTCTCAGAGGAGCGTCAAGCCAGAAAGCTCAGAAGCTGCAGCTTCGGGGGGTTGCAAGTCCAGCCTGATCTCTTCTAAATGCAGTCAGGGCTGTCCAGTCTGTGGCCAAAAGGACTATCACACCAGCCTCTGAACAGTGAGGATTGTCTTGTGTTATGGAAATGATGCATGCCAGCCCTTATAGCAGGGGTTGATGCCAGGTTTCTGCTGAATTGTTAAGCCGAAAGATAGATTCCTCTATAAAAGTACTTTCTTTTACCCATGCCTATGAAGAGGGACCTCAAAGAGAGAAATCCCTGAGCAATTATACCTTTACATTCTAAATTCCCCACCCCTCATGCAATAATTCAGACCAGTAGTAATATTAGAGTCTGGGGTCTTCCTGATCTTCATTGGGTCCCTTCACTGTGTCCAGACGGGCCCTTTCTTTTCTTATCTCTAAGGCTGCAGGTTCTGTTAATGAATGTAGCTTCCTTATCTTCTGGCCTGAACCAGTTCCGGGGCCGTCTTTTACTTGACTAGGTAAAAGTTCAACATATCTAGGTGAAAGTTCACAGTTTGTGGACTAATTTAGCTCCTAATACCAAGCAAGTTATGCTAAATGACTTTTATTTAAGCAGTATACCAAATCACACAACACACGCCAGCTCAGTGCTTGACCACCAGCATCACCCTACCATCATGACATTGTGGCCAGCCTGCAAGCTACCCCCAAACCAGCATCCACTCTCTGCCCTGAGCCTCAAAAAAAATCTGTCTAACTGCTGAAAAGGCATTTGGAGGCCTCGCGCGGGGCTGTGCTGCACCGTTACCAGTGTGGGGTACCCAGCAGATCCTGCTCTGGTTTCCATGGTAACTCTCTCTGCGCATTTATAGTCTCACTTACAGCCTTCATTAGATTTAAAATTCAAAGAGACATTGATTAAAACATGACATTCCTAACACATCGAAAAATCCATTCTGTACAAACCCCCATTATGTGGCACAGACAAACTGGTTGATGGCCAAATTAGTTAATAGAAATTTCAGATGACATTGGAACAGGCCACAAAAGGACGAATTCATATAAAGTTAAATGTCTAAGTGAGCCTCTCACAAACTCAGCGATGCAGACTGGAGACGTGGTACATGGGTGTATCAGGGACGTCTCACGTGAAGTATGTCTGCTGAATCTGCATCGTCCTGAAGTGACCTCATTTAAACCTATCCCAGTAGTGATCTTAAAAAATACCAAGGTTCTGTTGAACCAAGATGTTTTCCCATTCAGGGAGGATGCAGTAGTACCTTGGAGGATAATGGGTGTCTTTTTCCCTCTAATTCCCATCCCTCTGCCATCTGGATCTTGCTGGGTACTAGGACTTGTGTATGGTGGTCTGTGATGGAAACAGCAGTACAAAAAGGTTCTGACTTTCCAGCTGTGGTTCCTTCCCTGCTTCCCCCACATCCCTTCAAAATATCTTTGTCCACTAGCTGCTATCCCAGGACTTTCTGCTCTTCACTTACCATCCAATGAGATTATTTTCTCACTCCTACATTTGGGCTGAAGATCTCCCCTGATCATCAACCTGATCCCAGTTCTGCTCCACAGCAGAACTTATCTGGGGGAGGGGGGAAGAGCAGCAGAGACCTCACAGAGCCAACGGTGTCCTAGTGTGGCATAGGGACAGAGGTGTGGGTCAGAAGGTCAGGGCAACCCTGACAGAATGAGGAACACAGCTAGCAGCAAGCATACCACAACTGACATAGTAACTAATAACATGTGAGGGGTTGATACGTGTTTAGAACAGCAGAACTATTACGGTACCAGTGCACTGTTCATTCCCAGTTTGATCCCATAATAATACTCAATTCCATCTACCTCTTGCTTCTTCCTCTACACCTAAGTACCAGGGAGAAGTACTTGACTTTCACGGAATCATAAAACCAGCTCCCACCCAAGGTGATGCATCTGTACATCCTTTCAAGCAGAACAGAGTCACGGGTCTGGCTGGACACCAAAGGGTCATCTACCCTGCTGTTCCTCAAATATTTTTAACCCTACTTCCAGATCACCTTTTTGAAATTGTGCCAAAGATCTTCTAGTACAGCGTTTCCATGATGGTTTTCATTTATATCTGAATAAAATTCAGCTAGCCTGGGAAAAGTCTATAGTGACTTATTTTTCCCCATTTTGTTTCTTGCTTGCATGCCTGGAAATATATATGTGTGCATTTATATCTAAAAGCTTTTGAAGTTGTTTCAAAACAATTGTGAAATCACCTTGTGATGTCTTGCAGATCACCAAATGGTCCACAGATCACAGGTTGAGAAACATCCATCTACATTTGATGTCTATATTGAGAGGAGACGAATTGCACCTTAAGGCTATCCCTACACTAACAAATTAAACATGGCCAGGAAACAGTGCTGGGCACTGGAATTCAATCATCCCTACCAAAAAATTGCTATGGCAGTTTCTGGCACAGCTTTGGCCTGCACTAGTTATCACTTTATCAAATCACTGCTGGGCACAGCTCAGAGGCCAGCAGGGGTGAGGAACCATTACCAACACCAATCTTCTGTGTGGCCACTCTGTTTTGGAGGGGAAGAGAAACTGCAGGCACAGACCTAGTCAAAAAACTGGGTCTGGACTCCCTACGAGGGAATAAAGCTGGTACCATTTGTGCTACACGTATTTTAGCTGATGCGGTAGACACTTAAATGCAGTTAGATGAAATACAGACCACCTGCCTGTCCTCCATCTCCTAAACTGTCACCACATTTTACCCTGTCACCTGCCACTACAAAATCAGAGTATTTCCTCATAGCTCAGTAGGAATGACAGAGTCTCTGCCAGGTTTCGTGGTCTCCAGGATCAAACTGTTATCCATAGAGTTTTCATTAGGCATTGCCCTCCCTTTAATAGGTTTAATTAAGCATTTCTTTCATGAGATTTAAGAGCTGAAAGGTGTACCAGAAAAGCTGGTATCACCTTTATGGAAATTCATCTGCTTTGATTTTAGGTCCCACTGTAGCTTTACAGGCTAAATGCTACATAGGCTTTCACTGTACTGATGGACCATGGTAATCTCCTCCAGAGGGTGATTCCTCCCAGACAAAGCAGACATTTAGGAGATGTAGGGAGGGTTTACAGACACTTCCTGTGGTCAGAAAAACACATGAGACCAAATTTTTAGGTGAAATAAATTTCAATCCTGTAGTACACACTTCAGACCAAAATAGTGAAAAAAGAGTTTCAGAAAGGAAGTGAAAAACTGAAACAGAGCAGACTGTTTAAGAAGGCAATGCTATCAAGGCTACAGTGGTTTCCTCCATATTTTGCTTTGAATTAAGCTAAATGCTGTATGATTATATCTCCACAGTGATGAAAGATAACCTTATCTAAAAGACTGAGAAACAATGGGTTTGAATCTTGACTGTGCTTCAGCATGCTACATAAAAAAAATGTACATTTACGTCCTATACTTTGTGTGATTTGTTCTTTCCAATAGTGTCTCCATGGTCAGTCATTCCTCGAGGTGGTACCATAAATAGCTAGAAGTAAATAGTAACTTGTGTCTTTTCTCTCTCTGCTTTGCCTAGCTAATGATGTAGATAGTCCTTAGCTTGGATATTTCCTCAAAAAGATTTTCTATGATCATACAAAACACACACAGAGTGGGGGGAAGTCCGTAACTCAATACTTGCTCAGATTTCCATCTGCTCCCTAATCACTGTTTTATATCTTGAATGCATCTCCTGTGTTGCCTTTATTTTGTAATTGAGCAGCAAACAAGATTTATCCAATTGCCAGATTAGTCTTGTGTGTAGCATGAACATGGCTCGAGAGCCCTTATCAAGTTTTGGAGCAGTTTATCTCAGGGAGTTCAACTAGTGACCCTTCATTATGCTGCAGCTGTATTCTCCCAGAACACAAAGGACTCATGAGTTTCAGTACAAACAAACACATGATCTTTCTTGGTACTGAAAACCCCACTTTCTGTTGATATTTTCCAATGGAACTGAAAAAGGAAAAGAAAACAGGACTTAGGCAGATGGTGGGGACAAGCCGAATGCTGCTTTTTCTGCTTCAGAACATCTGTCAGACTCACTGCCAGGAGCAGTCCTTGCTGGAAGAAAATGGTGTTTCTGTGCCATTTTTCAAACATAATTTTTAAAACCTCAGAATTTTTGATCTAGCAGGTGAAAATGCCAAAACCTGAGCTACACCTCGAGCCACTGTAAGCCTCCCATCACACTATGCTCAGCAGTTGGAGGCTGGGGTTCCTTGTCCTGGAGGAGGGGAGCAGAGACCACCATGGCCAAGAACAGACACTCCTATTAACAGGAGACAGTCCAAAAGAGATGCCGAATGGCCCACTGAGTTCAGCAGGAGCCAAGATCATTCAACATCTCAGCTGGTCAAGCCCTAGGAACTTGACACTTGCAGCCTTTATTTTGCACAGCACCCAAAAGCAGTTAGTCTTGTTCCTTTCAGCAGGGCTGCACGCATGAGTGAGCTCTGCTCAGGACAGGAGGGTTGTAAAAATGGGCTCAGCTGTGAAGTACTGACTCTGTTATTGCGATGAATGTCACCGGTGGGAAATCATTGTTGTAGGAGTCTGTAAGCCATGTCCTGCCATTATATCTGGTTTGAATATATTTGAATAAATTTAGGAAGCAATTCATTTCAGCACTAGACAGTACAACATAGACAACAAACAATAACACTATGCTTTTCATACATTAATTGTACTCAAAGACTGAAGTGAAACATAAGGATTTGCAGTCCTAGCAGTGCTGAGTTGTTTCCATTCTCACAGAGCCAGTCCATGGGTGTGAAGGTGATGGACATGCTGTGATGAACCCACCACAAGCCTCTTTTTCCCTGATTTTTCTCTGGGAGCAACTGCATGCTTTTTCTTTTTTCATTTCCACTCTTACTTTCATGCCCACTGCAGGCTGTCAATGAGATACTTGACCTCCCTTTGAGGGTCCAGGTATACTTGGTTTCCTGTGCAGCTGGTGCCAATGCTGCTTCATGGATCACTTGACGGGAAATCCTGAAAACCCGCCAGCTGGCATCATCTTTGCCAAAACCTCAAAATGCTGTTGTCTCAAACTTTTGAGCCCCTGTCTGGAGACTCATAAATCCTATGCTCTTGTCCAGGCTAAGATAGCACGTGTAACAGCATGCAGCATGCTTGATTCTGGTGGTGAATGAAGGGGCAAATGCTTTCCAAGGAAATGTGCTACAGATGTAAAAGGCCGTGCACAACGTATTTTCATTGAAGCAACCTGGACTTACCAGTAACATTTCAGCCTGAACTATTTTTGTGTGTGATTTTTATGAGAGAAGATTTACTTTAAAAGAAAGACATTTGGGAAAATAAAATGTTGGTTTTCTGTTTATTTCAGCCTGTTTACTTCCTGAATTTGGCAGCATTTTCTGTATCATCAGCAGCGTAATTTCCTAAACCCTGGCAGAATTATTTTCCCCTATTGTCTGTTTGAGTTTTTCACACAGAAACAGGAAAGAGAATTTTTTTTTAATTTTTCAAAGCTTGTGAAATACAAATAACAAATTATTGTTGTTATTCTTGTCCTTCCTCTTTTCAATCCTATAGCTTATTACAATTTTATCACAGTACATCTGCAGACTTTGTCTACATTTTACCCGTCATGCTGATATAGCTGTCTAGGTGAAGCTATGCTGGTATAATTCCCAGTGTAAACAGCTTTGCTCTGCTTTAAGCATAACTTTTCAATTTAACTTAAACCTCTTCTCAAGAGGCATAAACAGACCAAAAAATCCACTCTGATATTGGATTAGACTGATCAGTTGGAGGTTTATTTGTATCCTGCCCTCAAAACCTTTTGCATATAGACCAGACCATATCTGAAGCTCTTTGAGAGTAACTATTCAAGCTTATAGGATGTTCTCTGGGCAAGTATAGCCCAGACTGGGAAGAAACTCTCTGACCATATTATGTCATGTTTAACGCAAGCTAATAAACCTCATTGAGGCCCAGCGAAGTTGGTTGTAAGTGGAAAAGCAGATACTTGTCTTTTTGTTATTCCTCTGGGAGTAGACCCAATGAATTAATGTTGTTCACAGTATAAAGTGTAAACATATATGAAATACCTTTAATTTTATTATTTAGGAAGAAATCCTACCCTGTGAGGGTGGTGAGGCCCTGGCACAGGCTGCCCAGAGAAGCTGTGGCTGCCCCCTCCCTGGTAGTGTTCAGGGCCAGGCTGGATGGGGCTTTGGGCACCCTGGTCTAGTGGAGGGTGTTCCTGCCCATGGCAGGGGGTGGTAACTGGATGGGCTTTGAGGTCCCTTCCAACCCAAACCAGTCTGTGATTCCATGATACTATACCATGATACTACTAGGCTGCTGTTAACAATGCTTTACATGCTCTTTAAAGGAACATCACACAGAATCATAGAATCACAAGGTTGGAAAAGACCTTTAACTTCTTAATCTACCATATATTTTCTGGGGTTTTTTTTTCCTTCCCTACCCCCTCACCCCACACCCCCTGCTTTCTGAAAGTGGCAGGACATTGTTTCTGTAAGTAGGTAGCAGTTAACAGCAGGTATCCTTGACAGACCTGCAAGACCTACTGACTCTCCTCTGCCTCCTGCAAAGTTAATTACAAGTGCTTTATCTCTGGCTTTCCTTTGACACTCCTGCTGACATGGGACAATTCTTGCAAGAGGCAACCACATTAAAGGTTGGAGAATTTTTTTTCTCATCACTTGAGCCTAGCAGAGATTTGAACACGTAAATTAAAATGTATTCAAGATCATGGCTTCTCTGCATGTGACAAAGTTTGGAAATTTAAACCCAAACAATGCCTATCTGTAACTATATACATTCACATACACTAAGTTGAAAATCCATCAATTTCTACGTCTATATAAAAGTGTGTGTGCATAATCTGGAATATGGGTTGTAATTAGGGATGAACGTGGCTTTTGTAGTTGGGCTTGGAACTGGCTGAGTAATTCAATATGCTATGGTACCATGCTCCTACGAAAGGCCTTCTCTCTACCAGTGCTACCCTGATAGGGCACATAAAGTTTAGCCTTGATGCCTCAGAAGCAGCATGTCCTCAAGTGGATTCCTTGTCCTGTACACAGCAGAGACAGCATTTTTCAGTTATGTCAAGGCTGCTCCATCAGCTGGGATTTATCAAATGCTTACATTCACCCAGGAGTGCCCCTCTCCAACCAGCCCCTTTTATGAAGAGTCATGTCAGGTGGTGTGGAAACAGCCCAGGCTAACTCAGCTCACCTGTGCTAACTCAGTTCACCTGGGTTGGATGCTTGGGGAGGTTGACTCTGGCCTGGCCAGAACCAGGACATTGACTAAACTGATTTTTAACCTATACCCTGTGTTGTATGTCTGGAGAATTCTTCAGAGATCTGCTCCTGCTTTCATTGATAGTAAACTTTCATTAATTTCAGTAGGACTAGGTTCTGATTTCAGTCCTGTGAGGTAACCAAAATGAGAATAAAACAGCTTACTGCTGAAGTGTAATTTTCGTAGTACATGGCATAGTATACCGTATTTTGGGCCTTGAACCAAAACCAGTGATCAGTTCTTTATCATGCGTTATGTAAAAGGGAATAAAGATATGATGGATTTTAGGCACCAATA
Organism: Porphyrio hochstetteri; assembly: GCA_020800305.1. Classification (NCBI taxonomy): domain Eukaryota; kingdom Metazoa; phylum Chordata; class Aves; order Gruiformes; family Rallidae; genus Porphyrio; species Porphyrio hochstetteri. The sequence continues at coordinate 113,090,851 of CM036907.1, forward strand.
ATGTGGAGAGGTAAAAACCTTTAATTAGGTTTTCCTTTGCTCACCTCATGTCTAACGAAGCAGCTAAGTCACAGTTCAGCAGCAAATGAGAGGTAATTGAAAGAAAATACTCATTTGTTTAACTTGTGCTCATATCTTTTTCAGATGAAAATCTTCTATTATTGTTTGCTTTTCACTTCTTTCAGAGGATGAAGAATAGATCTCATAGACAAAAAAGCCCCAAAACAAGTATTCAGACTTTGCACTCTGTCAAAACTTTCAGATTGAGAAAATCTCACGTAAAATGTTGGAACCTCTTTGGACTTCATTTTCTGTGAGAAAAAGAAAGGCTCATTACCTTCTTCTATTTTAAATCCACTGTTGGAGTCCCATAAGACAAGTGATTTTTATGCCATCTCCATCACAAGTTGACATAAAGACATGGCCTCTTAACATGGCCAAGTACAATCTCTGCATGTTAGGGACCCAGCTGATAGAAGTGCAGGTGGCATGGCTAGGAGAGAGAAAACAATTACCTTGTCCTTCAGGAAAGACAACTTTCCTACATCCAGGGAATATCTAGATGCTTTGAAGGCCCTCTCAGGATAATAACAGCAAGCCTACAAGGGCACTGCATATGGCATTTAAACCATGCTGGAGATTTCTTGGCATTCTGGTGGTACTAATCTGAGATAGAAACTGATTTCTTCCCTATTCTAGGGCTGCCCCTAACTATAGCTGCTGCAGGCTTTTTTCAGCTTTGCATGTGTTTCAGCAACCTGTTCCTTCAATTATTGATTCTTACTAAATATGCCCATTCTGTTTCCCTATAAGAAATAATGTTATTTAGAATATTCTCATGTATAGAGTATCTAGTTACCTCAATAACTAAAAGTTGCTTTAATTTTCAATTTAGGGATGCTGTAATCAACCCTCTTGATGTTTGGTAAATAGGCTGCCAAACTGTGTCTTCATGTATTGAAAATCATCGTACATCATGTTATATCTGGAGAGTGGTTATGACAGTGTAACTGAAAGCAGAATCTATTCCTTTATATATAAGTAATATTATTAAAAGGAAAAATAAACACACAATCTATTCTTATATATATATGTAATATTATTAAAAGAAAAAATTCAATAAAGTCTCTTAGAAATTTGCTTTCTACCGCAAAATACATATTGCACAGTAGCCTCTTGTGCAGTACTCTAAGGTTCAGGGTGTAATGGAAATGACTGGGAAGAAAACCAGAATAGAAGAGTGGCAGCTATTTTACAGGAGATGCTTTCAAAGTAATTCTTACTATGTGCATCACCAACACAAAGTGTTGCTTTGAGCCAGCTCTGCAGACCTTTAAGTGGGGATTGTATAGTTTTCTGAGCTCCATAGGTCTCTCTGAGCATAAATATTCTTTCATAGGGACTAAACATGTGTCTGTACTCTTCTTGGCTCATTAGGCTTAGTTCTTGACTGGAGAAAAGTATTCAATGATGGCATCATTTAAATACACTAGGCTGCAGAGCTTCAAAAAGAGAATTCATTCTCAGTAGATGACACAGATTTGTAACCTTTCTTATGCCCGTTTTATGGAAATGAAATGCAAGACTGACTTAAAATAATTAACACTGGAAAGGGAGGGTTGAATTCCAGTTAAGAAGAATGTGCTGTTTCAGTCCTGTACTAATTTTTTTTTCCCCAGGACCTCTAGTTTAGCATTTATATTGTTATAAGTGTTATATTGTTATAAGTGTTATACTTAAGCTGTACTGTTTGTGGCCTTGTTTCCTAAAGCTGAAAATTTTCTTTAAAAAAGATAATAAATAGAACTGAGGTTACGAAGGATTGCAGCTTGAGAGACATGTTCCCCCACAATCTTAACTGAATTTAAACTCTGAGTACAAAAGTATGTAGCTGTATCTGGGGAAACTGTATATACTCTCTCAGTCTTTCCCCCATGACCCTTAAATTATTCCCTCCAGACTTAATTTTCTCTGCCATGAGGCAGAAGGGCTTGTGGTATCAGTGCTACCAGAAAAAGTTTCGAGAGATGTTTAAACTCACAGAGCTGGCAGGTGAGAACTGAAAGAGCTCAGAGAACATCCGCTGTATGGCATCGGTGCATGTGAAAACAAGCCACTGCATTACTGACCATGGAGTGACTCCTCATTGCCCAGGCCAATGGCCATGAATGGACCATGATGAATGTTCACTGTGATGCTGTGGAAGGGTATCACCAACATCAGTTTGAGTAGGCTGTACTATCTTCAAGTATTAGTTAATTTAAGTCTTGGGGGGGGGGGGTGGGGGGGGTGCAGAGGATATTTTAAGATAATACATATACCACAAAGAAAGTTCCCTTTCCAACAATAGTAGTTAGTTCATTTTGTTTTCATGCCACAAGCTAAAAGGAAACACTTAGTACCACAGCTCCCCAGAAAAACCAAACTGAACTTGACTTTTAGTTTCATTTTACATCCTTGGGGCAGGTTTTTATTGTAAGAAACTAGTGAAACAATGTTTGTAGACAGTAACTTCACACTGTTTCAACACCCTCCACCCATCAACGTGGGTGTAAAGGTGTAAAGGGGTGGATGAGCAAGGGTAAGACAGAGCTCACACTGCTTTTCAGAGACACAAAAAAGACATTTTAGCAGTGTAACTCAAAATTGAGAGTCCACAGCTAACATCCTCTCACCCGCTTCCCATCTCAGGCACAGTGGAGCCACATTTCACCCTGTGATGAACAAGGGAATAAACAAGGTCGATCAATCTTATGTTCAAGGAGACTCTAAGATGAAACTGTGACATGAGAGTAAAGAGCAGAAGGCAGGAAAAGCCAAGGACAGAGGGTTGCATAAACCACTGATGAGTGCTCTTCCTGCACCCAGGTACCTCTGTGGAATGCTTCTTCCCCATCCACAAAGCCAGCTTCAACAATCCCTCTTCACACCATCCCTCCACGAGTATACACAAGCAACCTAGCCCCACGTAACACTGCTAGCACAGCACAGTGCAGATGACAGCAAAATCATCTATCTCTAGCCAAAAAATTACATTGGACTGATTTTCCTAAACTGTACACCCAAACTATACCCTTTTACCCTAGACCTGAGATAAAATTGCTTTGAGAGGTCCTGCCCAGGGCAAGGGTGGTGAAACTAGATGATCTTTAAGGTCCCTTCCAATGCAAAGCATTCTATGATTCTATGAAACAGCTGTATAACCTGGAAGGGTGAGCTGGTTTATGAACTGCAACTTACTTGGCCACACCTCTGGCTCTGCCATAGGATCGTCATACCAGGCACTGTCATGACAAGTAGAATTTGAAATAGGAGATTTCTTCTAGGCCAGGTGTGCAGCTAAAAAGATGTTTGCCCTGGAGACAAATCTGTAGAGGGAAAGGAAAAAGTCAGTGAAGCAGATCCATTTTCATATGAATAAGCAATTTTAAAAGTAAGTTATTAATTAATGCAACGAAAAATGAATTTTTCAGTTTGGTTGTTTCTTATTTCAACCTTTTTTACAATTAAAAGGGTTAAACAAGTAATTATATAGATATTTCATTTCTTAACTAAAAATATGCAGCTCATGCCAATCATCCATCTCTGCTTAACTCTTAACAGTGCAAGCTATAACTGACAGCCATTTGTAACTGAGCTGTCTTTATTTGCAGCTAACACATACACTGTCATGGAATTAGCCAAGTTGTAGAAATTCCAGACTTAAACCTCAGCTATTAAAAACCCGAGCTTCACATGAATCTACTTATCTTCTGAACTTGATGATTCGAAGCGTCCCTTCCAACTAAGACAATAATTCTATGATTCCATGAAAAGGCATTGACTTTTACTGGAGAAATCATAAATGTTTGATTCCATCAATACCATTTTTTCCTTAGAAGCCTCTTGTCCTAATAGCGACCCGGTGTGACCCTGGCTAGCTTGCACATTTTCATAACATCATAAAGAGCATTTAGCACGTTACTGGCCCAGGAGTCACAATAAATGTGCTGCCAGACCCTTTTATCGACCTACCCACACAACACTGTGTCGTGTTAGTGTGTGGCCAAAAGCAGTATGTGGTGGCAGTAACGACACAATTACTTCTTTTACTGAAACAAAACCCTTAAGAAGCTGATACCGGTTTCTACGAATTAAGATTTTAAGGAAAACCTCTTGGTAGGTTCATTTCATGAAACCTGCTCACAGCAAAAGGACATTGATCGTATCTCCCCAAACCAAGTGTGTGTTTCCATGCAAACTCTTACCATATCAGAAGTACATCACGCTACATCAACATGAGGTCATGTTGTCAGCCATTAACTTAAATGAAAGGGGTTATGGAGAGGTGTGACTCACCTTGTGAAATAGCTTTGCCTTCATAACCACTAATGTAGTAGCACAACTATTCACTTTGGAAAAAATACAGAAAAGAAAAAAAAAAATCCACACATTTGAGGCATCAGGAAATGATTCATCTAGTAAAATATTTAATCTCCACACATCAAAGTCTTGCATGCGTGCATTGTACTCCTTGTCTTCTCCGGTCATTTACACTCTGCTAAAACTGACATTTAGAAAATAACCAACCTCTGTTACCCAGCCACAGGCACTTCACCAACCATGAAAGAAGGAAGTTCATTAAGATTGACATTATTGAGACCGGGAGACATACATGTGACAGGAAGTTTATTAAAGACCAAGAACAAAACTTCCTTCACTCAGCTGCAATGCAGGTCTCTTATCTGTGACATAAATTTCACCTTTTTTTTTTCCAAATGTCACTACATTTGTATGATGTGGAGATATTTTGCCTCTTAATGTCCTAGTGACATCAGCAGGAATCCCACAAACACAAGCATGACATGAGTTTCATATTTGAAACAATTTATACTTCGTCCTTCAAGTGAGTCTTATATGAGGAGGAAAATGCATGCTATCTTTTGGCAACTTTACCTTTTTTAAAGTTGTAAATTTTATGTCATGCATAACATCTCAGCCTTTCCACTGCATGCATTTTTATTTATTACATGATGTTTACTTGGGTAATGCAAATAAATCCCATCTCTAGCATTACTCACACTTGGGTTCTTGCTCTATGGCTTGGCATTTATTTTGAAGTGGATGCATTGCAGTTTCTCTACTGCTTGTTAATGTCTTCATTTGGGGAAAACTGTTTTCACTAGACTTGTCCATTGCAGAGGACACAATAAGATTGCTTTCACTTCATTTAGCACAAAGGATTTAATCTTTAACTATTGAGCTGACAGTGCTTTAGTTCTCATGATCCACCTTTATTATTTCTCTTCCTAATAGGACTTGCCGTCTACAAGTTAACTGCTTATGACTACTTTTTCCCCCCTTGGAAGCATTTTAATAGTTCAAAACATTTTTTCTTACATTTGGTTTATCTTTCCACTCTTACCATCCCTAGAGTGGACTATGTACCTCAGGGTCTGCCACAAGAAACCCAGTCACTGGTCTTGGTGTCACTGCTTGATTACAAAAGACTTGGAAAACACTGTAATGATATATAAATTTAGGAACCTAAATAAATTGAAGATAATAAGGAGCAAAATTATTTGACAGATTTAGTCAGCTGCTGTACACTTTTTTTTTTTAATTTATAGCTGTCTTCATTCTGTTATTTGTGGATAAGACACACGGTAAGGAATCTGCTGGTAATCAGATGTCTAATCTTCACTATTTTATTCTCATAGACTGAAGGGTAAGCATTTGCAAACTGAGCTACTTGACTTAAATAAAGTCCCGAGTTACAGGTTATCTAGTATGATGATAGCTTGACTGCTTGCTGCCTCTCTGAATACTTTTCCTGACTAGCTCCTGGCTATGCTAAAGCAGAAGAGCTACCTAATTTTCCCCTCCTTCTTTCCCTCCACAGCTGTCCTATCTATAAAAAAATGATGGGAAAATGATGACCCAGTTGCAGTATTCACATGTTGTGACCAGCAATGCTGGTAGAAAGAAAATCCAGAGTATGGAACCTATTGACAGAGGGTACAATTTGTTTCATAATACAGCCAATTTGCTGTCAGCCTTTGCATTAGGAATCTGTTTATGAATATCTGGGTATAGTTGCCTGCTCGTCAGAAACTAAAAATAATTGCTTTAAGAGAGGGAACAGAATTTGCAAATATTTCTCGTTGACATCTGTGGTCTCTGATGCTACTCTAGCCAAACGGGGACTGTCAATCACTATTTGAAAAGATCCAGAAAATAGCAGAGTTAAAACAACTCTTTTTTTTCTTTTTTTCCCTTTCTGAAAAGCAGTATCATAGATGGCTAAATAAGGTCTATGCTGGAGGAGAGGGGAGGGGAAGAGGAAGCATGTGGTTGTGTTGTAATATGACTCCTTACTCATCAGATGGCACCCATCATCATTGCAACCACAGCCTTTCAGTGTGCTGGAATAAACTAATTATCTCACTGACAGCTCAGGTTTTAATCCCCATTTGTAAGCATTTGTCATGAGCCTTGGTCAGACAGTTTTTAAAGATTGCCATGAATTATATATTTCTCCCTTAAGACTGCCTAAATAAGGACAATTACAATGCCCTGGAATAGGTTTCAATAAACACATTTGTGCTCGCTGCTGCCAGACAATGTGAATATGACAAAGCTTTTTACAGTGCTGATTGTAAATTAGAGTTCTAATATTCAGTTCTTCTACAACTAAAGACTATTCAATCCCCACGCAGGGAGAGATCCTCATCATGCTAAAAATCAGTGGAGCCATGCTTTTAAAAGGGTAAGGCACTGGCCTCACAGAATTGATCAACTTCAGTGGAGTGCATCCAAGTTCACGTCTCCATCCTTCCACTCTTAATGTGCATTACATACAAGCAAATGAAAGCCAGACTTCATGCCCCTTATCTCTAAATATCCCCAAGTGTCTCAGCCTTTCCTCATATGAGATGCTTCAGGCCCCTCACTATCTTTGTAGCCCTCCACTGGAATGTCTCCCGTAACTCCCTGTCTGTCTTGGGGAGCCCAAAAGTGGAAACAGTACTCCAGATGTGGCCTTGCAAGGGAAGAGTAGACAGGAAGGACAACCTCCCTTGACCTGCTGGCCACACTTTTCTTAATGCACCCCCAGATACCATTGGCCTTCTTGGCTATGAAGGCACACTGCTGACTCATGGAGAGCTTGCTGTCCACCAGGACTCCCAGGTCCTTCTCTGCAGAACTTCTTCCCATAAGATCAACCCCCAACCTGTACTGGTGCCTGGGGTTATTCTTCCCTAGGCGCAGGGACCCTACACTTGCCCTTGAACTTAATTTGGTTCCTCTCTGCCCAACTCTCCAGCCTGTCCAGGTCTCACTGAATGGCAGAGCAGCATTCTGGTGTGTTGACCACTCCTCCCAGTTTTGTATCATCAGCAAACTTGCTGAGGGTGCACTCTGTCCCCTCATCAGGTCACTGATTAAAATGTTGAACAAGACTGGACCCAGCACTGACCCCTGGGGCACACCACTGGCTGCAGGCCTCCAACTAGACTGTGTGCAGCTTATCACAACCGAGTGAAAAAAATGTGAGTGCAAAAATATTCCAGTATATAAAAGCAGTAATGGTAAAATACAAAAGAAGCAAGTATCTTCGCATTCCTTTCCCTTCTAACATTTTTTCAGGTTGGAACAGGTTCTTCCTATTCAGCTCTTAGCTCTTGTCAAGGGTAAGTGCACTTTTCATTCAGTATCAGGTTAACATGAAGGTATTTACACGTTTTTATCCAGTCAGCTTTGATAAACAGACTGGTTTATGGCATTCTCTTCAGTCCTTGAATATTATTTTGATTCTTTTCTATATTGCTTCCAATTGTTCATCTCTTGCAAACATGAACATCAAAATAAACATACTTTATTTTTTTTCTCGAAAGGAAAAGAAATGGGTGGGTAGTTATATCTAATGAGTAGGTTCACTTGCAGAGATAAAATCAATTCCCTGGCTATCTATCCACATATTGTTCTAAAAGCTCATATTTAACTGTATGTTATTTATGGTTTATAAATCTACATCATGTTTTCCATTATATGACTCTTCCTGTGCTCCTTCCCCATTCCAAGGTGCACTTCATATTCCCTGCTCCCAGATAGTTTTATCTTTACTATTCACTACTTGTTTTGTTAATTTTTGTACTATGAGTGTAAACTGCATAGGACGATTGTTGAACCTAGGCAGGATAGAAGGCTTGAGGGAGAATCAAGGGTTGAAGGCAATGTTCAGACAATCATTCTCCATGACAGGCAAAGTTGGGAGAGATCAGGAAGACTGGTAGCTGTGAGGATGTATTTGTTAGAAGGGGTGACAGCAGGCAGGGTAATACGTGTTTCACTTCATCCACGCTGAATTTGATTTGTCAGAGAGACAAGGCAGGACTTTGTGCAGAAGGGTTGTATCCACACTGATATACACAGTGCAGACCCAGGCCCAGGTTCCAGCCCTGGGACTCATCCACTGACACTATCAAACCACTCAGCAGTCCCTGCTGGCATTTTCACCTTGCCGCTACCCCAGAAAGCAGTCTGGGACTTAGCAAAGGTCAGGGGCCACTCCTCGCGGGCAATTTAGATGGGACCATTCTGATGTGAAATGAAAGAAAATGTAACAGTATGGAAGTGGCCAGACCATGATAATTGCCCTCAAAAAGTGAGAGTGGCTAGATTTTTGTACAGATGTAGCCAAGTAATCATGTCCAGAATAAATTGGTGTATTTGTGAATACAGAGACCTCGGAAGACATCTAGCAGCTGAAACACTCTATGTCAACGAGAGTACCCAAAGATTAGAAAAGAGGGACCACAGAAACTGAAGAAGAAAGGTGAGAAAATCTTCAGAGACATTCAAACATAGTATTTGGGATTAGACACATTTTGGCATGGGCCAGCTTCCTAAGCAATTTCAATTTCTTTTTTTGACTGTACTGTTCACCTCAGTAGTTTGCAAGGCACCCTTTATTGTATTTGATGGAAATATCACCAGTAGTGATTTTATCAAGTTCCAAGACATTGATGAAAATGTTGAAAAAGACACTTGCATGATGATTTCCTATTGACAGCTATTTTTGTGATCTGTCACTTAGCCATCTCTTAATGTAGTATTATGCTTTATTGTTAGTGTACTGTGCTGTATTTTTAATAATAGTGTCAGGAGATACGAAGCCATTCACTGTACAGAAGGACAAATACAGCGGCACAACTATTTTTTAAAACAATCATAATCTCGTCAAAGTATCACATCAAATTCTTTGAAAATAACTGATTTTCCAAAAATAATTTTGACCAGTGATATTCGTCATCCATCACTCCTTTTAAACTGAATCCCTTGTCAGTCCTGTCACTCCCTCCTTCCTAGGATTTGTATCAAACTATCTATCCTGTGGTTACTCCAGTATTCCTTTTCCCCTTTAACGAACAGTGGTATTATACTAACACTTTAGCAGTTTCATGAAGTTGTTGTATTTTTTTCTATATATTATAAGTAAATAACATCAGGGAAGGTATATGAAGAACCAATTCTTTAAGGACTTTTTGATGTAAAAACAAAGTTTCAAACAAGACCATGTCTAGAGGATGTTTTTTCAAATCCTTTTCATTTCCAGTTGACTGGTAGATGGATGGATCTTTCTGAAATACTACAAACTCATAGATCATCTTTCAAAATGCAGAAATATATATTTATGCATACACTGAGAAATTCTTTATTTTCCTTATCATTTATACTTTGATCACGTCGAAGTGCTTCACCATTAGAAATTCCAACTCTTACTGCTTTTCATCCGGGTTCCTAGCATTAGTATGCAATTCTTTAACTCCTCATTTTCCTTATCACATCAGTTTACTCTGCTTACACCCCCTTTCAGTTTGACTGTACATTGTATTTGCATTCTAGTGAGGAGATTTGATCCCTTAGCTGTGACTCACATAGCATCCTATTTTTACAGCTCGCTCTCCCACTGGAAAATAGCCCAATACTCTGCTAAAATAAAACTGCACATAGTTTTCTGCCTCCTCCCTGTCCTTGCTCACTTTCCCAAGTCCCAGCAGTTTTCCACTGTACTTTCTGTAGATTAAAAAGCTTGACACAGTCCACTGTTGAAAGCACATGGAAAGTGTAGCAGTGTTAGAAAGCAAAGGAGTATTTGGAAGCAAATGACAAGTTCTGTAGTGACAAGACCTTCAAATGTAAATATTAGGTATTTAAAGAGGGACCCTAAGGCATTTTCATTACACAATTAGATTGAATGCAGGGTATCTGAATATGTGGAATCTAATGGGGACAAACCAGAGTTACATTGCTCTTTCAAGCTTAAGAAATATGCCACGTAAAGCAAAAAACACTGGCTACTTTTTTCTCCTTCAATTTGGTTGGAAGAAATTTCGACTTTGTCCTAAGTGGGAAATGGAGAAGTGTGTTGTAGTTTTACATGGCCGGGTTCTTGTGGAGGAGGGGGTTGCAGGGTGGCTTCTGCAAGAAGCAGCCAGAAGCTCTCTGCAGGCACCCCAGAGAAAACATCAGCTGGCTCAAGGCCGGAGTTGTTGTGACCAAGGCCAAGCCCATCAGCGATGGTCACAGCACCTCTGGGAATCACATTCACGAGAAAAAAAACGCAAGCAGAGCTTTTTTGCCACCAGAGAAGGGAGTGAGAAGATGTAAGAAACTGTGCAGATACCAAGGCCAGGGAAAGGGGAGGAGGAGGTGCCCCAGGTACGGGACAGAAAGATGCCCCTGCAGCCCGGGAAAAACCCATGGTGGGAGCAAGTGTCCCCCTGCAACCCATAGAAAAAGCCAAGACCCCACCTGCAGCCTGTGGAGAGGCCCCATGCTGCAGCTGGTGGAGACACTGTGACCTGTGCTGGAGCAAGCCCCTGCCAGCACTTGCAACCCACGGAGAGAGACAGGCAGAGAGATGACAGCAAGAGAGAGAGAGATCCATGCTGGAGCAGTTTGCTGGGGGGTGCTTGTGACCCTGTGCGGGGGCTTGTGACTCTATGGAGGACCAGGCTGGAGCAGTCTGGGCCTGAGACACTGAGAGACATTCACAGAATCACAGAATCACAGAATTATCAAGGTTGGAAAAGACCTAGAAGATCATCCAGTCCAACCATTCACCTATTACTACTAGCTCCCACTAAACCATATCCCTCAATACAACATCCAGTCTTTCCTTGAACACTCCCAGGGTTGGTGACTCCACCACCTCCCTGGGCAGTGCATTCCAGTGCCTGACTACCCTTTCTGAGAAGTAGTGCTTCCTAATGTCGAGCCTGAATCTCCCCTGGCGCAGCTTGCTACCATTCCCTCTAGTTCTGTCACTGCCTACACGGGAGAAGAGGCCGACCCCCAGCTCACTACAACCTCCCTTCAGGAAGTTATAGAGAGCTATAAGGTCTCCCCTAAGCCTCCTCTTCTCCAGGCTGAACAATCCCAGCTTCCTCAGACGCTCCTCGTAAGGCCTGTGTTCCAGACCCCTCACCAGCTTAGTAGCCCTCCTCTGAACGCGTTCCAGAGCCTCAATGTCTTTCCTGTAGTGAGGGGCCCAAAACTGAACACAGTACTCGAGATGCGGCCTCACAAGTGCTGAGTACAGGGGGACAATTACCTCCCTGCTCCTACTAGTAACACTATTTTTGATGCAAGCCAGGATGCCGTTGGCCTTCTTGGCCACCCGCGCACACTGTCGGCTCATGTTCAGCCGTGCATCAATCAGTACCCCCAGGTCCATTTCCTCCACACAGTCCTCCAGCCACTCTGCCCCAAGCCTATAGCGCTGCCTGGGGTTGTTGTGGCCAAAGTGCAGGACTCGGCATTTGCTCTTGTTGAACCTCATGCCATTGGCTTCAGCCCAGCTCTCCAGCCTGTCCAGATCCCTCTGTAGGGCCTTGCTACCCCCAGGCAGATCCACACTCCCAGCCAATTTAGTGTCATCTGCAAACTTACTGAGGGTGCACTCAATGCCCTCATCTAGGTCATCAATAAAGATATTGAAGAGGACAGGCCCCAGCACCGACCCCTGGGGAACACCACTCGTGACCGGTCGCCAGCTGGATTTAACTCCATTTACTACCACTCTCTGAGCCCGGCCCTCCAGCCAGCTCCTTACCCAGCCGAGGGTGTACCCATCCAAGCCACGGGCTGCCAGCTTCTGCAGGAGAATACTGTGGGAGACAGTGTCAAAGGCTTTGCTGAAGTCTAGGTAGACCACATCAACAGCCTTTCCCTCATCCAGCAGATGGGTCACTAGATCATAGAAGGAGATCAGGTTGGTCAAACAGGACCTGCCCTTCATGAACCCATGCTGGCTAGGCCTGATCCCCCGGCCATCCCGCACATACCGCATGATCTCCCTCAAGACTATCTGTTCCATAACCTTCCCTGGAACCGAGGTCAGGCTAACAGGCCTGTAGTTCCCCGGATCCTCCTTACAACCTTTCTTGTAAATGGGAGTCACATTGGCAAGCCTCCAGTCTTCTGGGACCTCACCAGTCAGCAAGGAGGACTGATAGATAATGGAAAGCGGCTCAGCTACCACCTCTGCCAGTTCCCTCAGCACTCTCGGGTGGATCTCATCCGGCCCCATGGACTTGTGGCAGTCCAGTTGGAGTAGGAAGTCTCTGACTGTTTCTTCCAGAATCACAGGGGAGTTAGCATGCTCCCCAGCTGAGACTACCAGGTCAGAGAGAGGGGTACCCTGAGGATCTGTTTGACCTTTAAAGACAGACATAAAGAAGGCATTCAGAACCTCCGCCTTTTCCTTATCCTCAGTGATCACATTCCCAGCCTCATCCAGTAAAGAGTGGATATTCTCCTTTGTCCTCCTCTTACTGTTAATGTACTTATATGACTTATATGTACTTATATGATTTATGACTTTATGACTTATATGATTTATGACTGCACCCCATAGAAGTGACTCACGCTGGGGCAGCTGAATTCCTCACAAAAAGGACTCATGTTGGAGAAGTTCGTGGAGGACTGTCTCCTGTGGATGGGACCCCACAGTGCCTCAGGGGAAGAGTGTGAGGAATGCCCCACCCTGGCAAATTAAAAAAACAACTTGTGAGGAACTGACCAAAACCTCTATGCCCCCATTCCCTTCCCACTCCCCTTGCCACAATGGAGGGAAGAAGGGAGGGAAATCATGACTAAAGGGAAGTCTGCTAAGAAGGGAGGGGTGGGGGGTGGTGCTTTAAGATCTGGTCATGCTTCTCCTTACCCGACACTGTTGTCACTGGGTGTGCGGTGTAGTGTAATAAATTAGAGAGTTCTCTTTCTTTTATTCTGTGTTGAGTCTGTTTTGCCCATGATGCTGATAGTGGAATGATCACTCCCTGTCCTTATCTAAACTCTTAAGACTCACAATTTATGTTTTCTCCCTTGCCCAGCTGAAAAGGGCAGTGATAGAGTGACTTTGGTGGGCATCTGGCCTCCAGCCAGGGTCAAAAAAGTGTTACATCATGGTTTCCCTCCTGGGTTCAGAGTCTTAATGCCATGACCAAGCTCATTCAGCTTCCTGTAGTTGTGAGAAAATTTGAGACATTTCTCCATCTGAACAGGAAGCAAGGAGATAGATCTGCATGCTCTGATAATGTTGTGACTTCCCAAGTATCTGAAATAGTTCTGAAAATGTTTTCAGAAATCTGATATGAGGTGCCAGCAAAACTGGCTCTGTTGGCAGTAAAATGTTTACAGTTGACAAAGGTCAGATTGCATGAGTTTCCGTGATGGAAGAATAAAATTCAACATATATATATATATGTATATATAAAGAGTGTTCAAAAGTTGAAGAACATTTAAAATCCATTAGATACAATTATCTTTACAGATAATTTCAACAGCCATAAACAGTAAGTACATACTTTTAAGAGAATTTGTGCTTTCAAACTGTCTTAATGTTGCAAAATTTAAAAAATACCCTGCAATTGTTGCGGGGGGGGGGGGTGCTGATATGTTCCGGATTGTGAATTGTTGGTGCCCGTGAAGGCAAGGTTGGTCTGTAAACTTAGCAACTTTAAGTCTTTTTACCCTATACAAAAATACAAAAATGCCGGAGACAGCAAGGCAAGAAATTTTAAAGGTGACAAATTTGATGTTACCTGAATTGCTGAGAAACTGTGTTAAGAATGTATGAACCTTTACGAGGTACAGCTGTCTCAGTTTTACATTGGCATACCTGTTACATGAATTGTTGGGATATGAGATGATAACAAGTACTTAGTAATTTAAAAGCTCATCCATACACATCTCCATCCAGATAGATAGGTGGATTTCTCATCAAACTTTCTCTTCTTTTTGTTCTAAAATGATTGAGATGAGAACAGTACATTGCGATGTGTTGAGCATCTTATCACAGCAGGTTACCTTATGTTAAGAGAAGCAGAAAACAGATTTTTTTCTTCTCCTTTTTTTTCTTTCTTTTTGGGGTGCTATTTAATACTTGTGTTGTGCTTAGGATGAAGCCTTAATCAGACCTGGAAAAAAGCATTGGTATTTTCCTTCAATTATGCCCATGTTAGCCATCTCCATTTCCCCATGCTATGTTAGGAATACCTACGATGATCCGATTTGTCATCCTGCAGAACAAAAATGCCTGCAGAGGACCAGAATCACTCACAGCCACACAACTCTATTTCCAACACCAGACAGCAGGGCGAGTGCAAGCATTTGGCATGTAAACAAGACCTCTCTGTTTATACACATATTGTAAGTATTAGGTGCTGGTGAGTTGTTTCTAGCAGACGTGGAACATCCGGACACTATTATACAGTGGGAAGAAAAAAAAAAAGGGTTGATGGCTTACTTGGAATCAATGTTCACCCATTTTTCTCATCTACACAGGAGAATGCCAATCTTTGGTAGCCTGGTGCAGGTTGTTAAGGCTATGTCAAAGTCAGAAGAAGGTTTGTACAACTTCAAAAATGCAAGAACTGACAGCCAAGAAGGTCCATTGACCAAATACACCTTGGACAGATGTCACACTGTGTAGCACAGCAATACATTTCCATACATGGTCAGAATACAAACATCACTTTGAATTGTGAGGACAAATTTGATCACCCTCCTGAACTTTGGACATGTCACCTCTGTCTTAAAAAAGGCAGTTGAGTGATATAAAAAAAAAATTCCTCAGACACTTTTGGACAGGAAATTACCTAAAACATCCTGCATTTGCACTCTCCATCATGTTTGATTTGGCTTGTACTGGCCACAGCAAAAGAAAGGATGTTGACTAGTCTGGAAACACACTGTTTTGAGCACCTTCTCTTAAAAAAACAATAGAAAAGGTCATTATTAGTAGCTGAATTAAGTAAGTACAGAAAGTTTATCAACTGGTATATTTCTAGACCCAGACAGAAAACAAAAGCCAAGAAAGAAATAATGAAGAGACGTACTCTTAAAGTTCTTAGAAAGTGAAAATTCTACTAGCTTCTGTTGGTCTATAATAGTGTCAAAGTATGTTTCTATTATAACTTACCATCTATATCCATCTACATAACTGTTATAATTCAAAAAGGCTGTAAAAAGAAACAGATTGTACACCTTTTCAGAATAATTTTATTTAGATGAACCTAACCTGTTTTTTCTATATTTTAAGTGACCCATTTTTTTGTCAAGGTGATCATTACCATTAAAGTTTTAGCATAATCACCTCTGTGATTTCAATGGCGCTTTGTGTTAAAACGCAGGTAAAAGCCGTCATCTTCAACACAGAAAAGGCCAACCACCTTCCAAAAAAACATCTGCTGAGAATGTCCAGACCAATCTGTACAGTAGCTCCAACAGCAGCCAGCTAGCTCAGAATAAAACCAGGCAAGACAGCTGGAAAACAGCCAGGTGGCAGTCCTAATTTACACATAAGCAGCAGCCCTTACATTTAATAAACCTGCATAGCTTCATGGCACTGTGCCGACATACATTAGCTGAAAGCCCAGAGAGCCATTTTTTTTCAGCACTCGCTCTTTTTTATCCATGTCTGCTGGCTTCCGAAGAGCACACACAGGGTCCACCAGCCCGGCCGTGCGCCTTGTCCCTAAGCCCTGCTGCAGTGCTCATCGCAGAGCAATGCAGGCCACTCCCAATGGGATCACCTGGCTTCCCCACACTGCAAGGGCAGCTTTCACAGTGGTCCTGCAATGCTCCACTGCTCCCTGAGGGAACACCCACTGAGCAGCTAATGGATCTAATGCCAAACTCACCCACAGATTATACAACTAAACTTTCTTCTAGACTGGCCTCAGACTTCTTACAAATTTATGTTCGAATAAAGGTGAAGTGCTGTAGTGGAAATCGAGATTACTGCTCAAGGTCACCACAGACTAAATAAGCCATAGAAAATGGCACAAATAATACAATAAAATCACATTCAGAGCTGTGATTAGGATTTTTCCTGGAGTAAGAACAGAGGCTTTAATGTGATTTCTGTTTTCTTCCAGAACACTACCAGGATGCTGCTCAGATGCATCTTACACCTTAATTTGTCTGCTGTTTTCTCCTATTGTCACTCTCAAAAACCCCACAGCAAATGGAGAAAAAAACAAAATATTTTATGAACCATTAAAACACCGAATGATCAGTTTAGAAATTATTTTTTTGGTATTAGCAAAAAACAGTCTAACAGTACAGCAGAGCACTTTCATGTTTTGTAGAAGTACCTTTTCTGCCCACACAACAATTACTTAGGAAAAAGGAAAAACTGAGGTTAGAAGAATAATGACAATTTGTTCTATCTGTGGCAGGAAATGCTAATGAAACAATTTGCCAAAAGGCAATTACAGGGTTGGTGCTAAGTGTTGTCTTGATATTGTGAGAGAAGAGGTAAGAAAAAAAGAGAGACATTTTACGGATTTCTTTTCCTAAGCATTTTTCACATTCCTCTACCTGCCAGTGACAGTGACTGCAGTAGCTGACCAGCATTCCTTTCAGAAGCAAACAGATGGCTGGCATTTAAAAATCTCCGCCCTTCTGGTTTTGGATCAGGACCAGATTCAGTGCTGACAGTGAGTTATAGAGTTATATAGTGAGTTATACATTCAGTGGAAAGAATACAGTGGTCAACAGGATAATGGAAACAGAAAGAACATGTTCTAATAATACCGTTTCTTCCCTGAAAGGCTGTTCTTTTAAGTAGTCACAATATTTTATATTGGAAGTTATGTGATGACAAAGAGCTTAGATTTAATTATCATTGAAGTGGTATGGCTCTGGGAAGTGTGCCTGCCTTGCGTGGAAGGCCAAAGAAGTATATGAGGCTGTGCCATTCCTCACTCACAAGTAGTAGGATTTTGCCTTGTTTTCCAATCATTGTATTTACTTGTCTATCCTACCTGTGCAGATGAGTTACTGACACAGAGAAATAGCAACAGCATATAGTAAAAATATGTGCATGTTTAATCAGTGACATTTTATGGTGCAAGGACATGCTCTTCTAACTCAGATGGATAAATTTACACATTTAAATGCTGCTTCAAGAGATGACCAGTCCTTTTTAATCTAGCTGAGATGAAGTCCACACTCACGGGGGAGTACTATTTTACAGCTTTCCTGGATCAAAATGCTCCAGTTACTCCTCAGTCTGTCCTTTTGGGATTGCTGAAACAAATCAGGAGAAATACATTTATTCTAAAGTAAGCAACTACTTCTTGTAATCTCTTTGACAGTAATGATGGGCTGATACCAAGGACCTTGGGCCTGTTCCTTTCTGTAGCAGTTCGTTATCAGGTGCACTGGGCAGCCATGGAGACCAGAACAGACACCTTCCCTCATTCCCTCTGCAAAGCTATGAGTCTGAAGGTCCCCAAAGCCGTTTTTGTTCTTTATGTGGGCTGCTTTATTGAGAACAAAATGGACATTTCTTTTATCTGTTCCTTCTTTTAGCTCCTGTTCCTTGTGTCTCAACCTGCTCAGACTCACACCTTCTCAATTCTGTACTGAACTGAGCTCTGTATGAGCCTGAGACATCAGTCTGCTTCAGTTATTTAACCTAAAGTTAATCTCTAAGCATGTAGCTCATTTCAAATGAAATAGTTTACATAAATGCAGAACAACTCAACCTACCTACAGCCTTGGTTCTAGCAGGAGACATTTATTCCACAAATATGAGACAGTTTGCGTGCATCCTCTGGATGTTACATTTGCTGATCTTGCCACTATACATGATGTACTAATATGACATGCATGATGACCTAACACTCATACTGTTATGGGTTTTGTTTGCAAGTAAAATAATCTTTTTAATGTTGCATTGGTTCACAGCAATCTGAAATAAAAAAAGATTGATGTTAAAAGGTTCAAACAATTTTAGCATCATTGTAATATGAAGTTTTACAATATACCCTTTAGTTCATTCATCTTGTCCTTAATTCATACAAAATGGCAACTATACTCAAAATAGGTTAAATAAAGGATTATGAAATCAGACCCCAAATGTTTGTTCACTTTACGAGAAAAAGTGAATAAAAAGTCCTGGAATACTATAAAATACAGATCAGTTTTGCAAGTAGCACTGATGAGTTTAAAGAAAGCCTTTGAGTCTCCCAAGTAAATATATAATTAGGCAGGTTTTATTTACTCAACAGATAACAACAGGCTGAAGAAATTTTTAAGGTAGCGTAGACAATCTTTTCTGTCTACTGTCTGTCTACTTTGGAAATAGCTCTTGATGTAGTGCAGATAAAGGCAACGCTAAGAGCAACTGCAGCTACAGCAGCATGGGAATCAAAAGGTAACCTGAAAGGCTTTTTTTATCTGCCATAATACCACCTAAACTCGATATGCCCTGATTTAGCAATAAATATTATACAGTCTTACAGTTCTTTTTGTTGTTCACAACCTACTGTTTTCTAAGACAGGTAGATAATGTGGACTGACACAGCTGCAAAGACAGGTAGTTGTCTTGTAGCTCTGGTTCAATTTCACAGTAAATTATGCAAATTCAGTTTGAGCAGCACTGAGTTGTGCCTGAGCCCTCAACTAAGCAGAGCAATACCCTGGGACACTGCAGCTCTCTAATAAACCAATGCTTTCCGAGGGTGTGCAGTACATCCCAAGGGTCGTCTTGCAATTAAGATGTTCTTTGAGTCCTAAGTCAAAGATCAGTTGTGATTTGAGCTTTCCTGTCTTTTGTTTATATTTATAGTTCAGATTGGCTAGAAATAGAGTTTGTCTTTTCATTCTGTCATACCGAACCTATTTTGGACAAGCTGTGGGCTACATCAACTTGTAGAGTGCTACACATGGGACATAATAACCCCATGCAGCGCTACAGGCTTGGGGGAGACTGGCTGGAGAGCTGTCAGGCAGAGAAGGACCTGGGGGTGTTGGTTGACTGCAGACTGAATATGAGTCAGCAGTGTGCTCAGGCGGCCAAGAAGGCCAATGGCATCTTGGCTTGTATCAAAAACAGTGTGGCCAGTAGGTCTAAGGTGGTGATTGTGCCCCTGTACTCGGCATTGGTGAGGCCACACCTCAAGTACTGTGTCCAGTTCTGGGCTCCTCACCACAAGAAGGACATGGAGGTCCTGGAGCAAGTCCAGAGAAGGGCAACCAGGCTGGTGAAGGGGCTGGAGGGCAAATCCTATGAGGAGTGACTGAGGGAGCTAGGGCTGTTTAGCCTGGAGAAGAGGAGGTTGAGGGGAGACCTTATCACTGCTTACAATTACCTGAAGGGAGGTTATAGGGAGGTAGGTGATGGTCTCTTCAGCCAGGTGACAGGTGATAGGACAAGGGGGAATGGCATGAAGCTGTGCCAGGGCAGGTTTAGATTGGATGTTAGGAAAAAATTTTTTACTGCAAGAGTTGTCAGGGCCTGGAACAGGCTGCCCAGGGAGGTGGTTGAGTCACCTTCCCTGGATGTGTTTAAAAAAAGGGTAGATGAGGTACTTAGGGATATGGTTTGGTTTAGTATGTGAATGGTTGGACTTGATGATCTTAAAGGTCTTTTCCAACCTTATTATTCTGTGATGCTGTGATCTGGGGCTTCCAGAATCTCCGACATAAGAAACAGTTAATATTAACATCAGTTAACTCAGCCTTTAGTACCTGTGACGTACCCACCTGTTAGTTATTTCAAACTATAAAACAAATGTTATTAACAATAACCCAGGTCATGGATTCTACTGACCATAGCCTGTCAGGACTGGTGCACAGGGGAGATGAGCCAGGAGCTGATGGTGATCACCACACAGGCAGTGCAGATCACCCTGGCCAGGATGAAGGCCTGCAGTGTCTGAGAAGGATGGGTTGGGTTGGTTGCAGTGACAGGTGTCATCAGCAGTCTCAGATGTGGTGAGGAAATGAGTCAGTAACAGCAGAAGGCAGAGCCAGAGACAGGACTGGAGACAAGAGACAGGTCAAGGGTCCATCCAGTAACTTGGTCAGTAAGTCAGGAACAGGACTGGGCTGAGCACAGACTCACTGCTCCTAAGAAAAAAAGGCCATTCATGTCCTTATGGTCTGGTCTTGCTCCCAGCTGATGTCTTTCAACCTACAAACTGCCCTTAGGATGTCTCTGACTGTTAGCATGAGTACTCATAGCTGTACCTATTCACCTACATTATTAATCAGTCCTCTCAATGGCCAGAAGAGACAAACACTGCTTTTTTAATACTCTTTGTACCAAGAACTTGTTCAGCACTTACTCTGACATACACAGCTTTCAGATCAGTTCAGAATAAATCAGTATATTCAGATACCAGATTGTGATGAGCACCTTTACCACTGGCACAAATGTGAATCTCTTTCTTTTACCTGTAATGAACTGTCTGCTTAGACTCAACTGTTCTTTGCGGATTAACCTCCCCTGAGAGTCTGAGATATCAGGTGGTCGCATAAGTATTACAATATCCTGGGCCAATTTACCTTTCTTTAATCCCAGCATCTGAGATTGCTGACATCTGGATGGAAGAATGATAGAATGATTTTTGGCCCCAGGCATGATGTTGTCAAATTGTAGGACCATCTCCCAGTCTCTGGTCGGCTTTCAGTAACATATTCAGGCAATTCATTACATAACTGTATTCCAAATCCAATTTGTTCTTTAATAAAGTGTCTACTGCTACCCATCAATATTGCATCTGGTGACTTTCCAGGGACAATAAAAACCTATAGCAAGGTCCTTGGTGGATATCAGGAAATATCTAACAGCTTTTAAGTGTTCCTAGAAGTGAAACAGGAGAGCTCAAAATCTTTAGAAACTGAAATAGAGAAATATACATCAAGGTACAAAACACAGAGAAGAATTATGATCCCTAAGCATGTTGTCCATTAGTAGATGTTTCCAATGTTTAAAACAAAGATGAGAATTAAAAGTAACAATACTAAGAGAGGGAGAGGACAGTAAAATAGGAGAATTTTTTTTTTCTCATTACTTCTAAATGTTTCTAAAGATAATTTATGTTTCTAGCTCATGAATTATACTTGGAAAGCTGCATGTATTTGATTCAGTAGACTGTAACTGCAAATGCAGCTGTTGAAAATGGAATTGTTTATTCTATCGCTGTGCTTTCCTGGCTGTGACCAGATGCAACCAGCTGTTAACCAGTTGCTTCTCTCTGCTCATCTCCTGGCAACACAATGATCAACGCCCTACAAAATGCTTACAACTAACTAGAAATAGGAAACAGTTTAGACATTTACCTCCAATCCAATAATATAGTGATGCAGTATTTATTTATTTAAGATTATAAATCTGTTCATAGATTGATTTTAGAATGACTAAATTTGTATTTAAAGTTCTAGTATGCTTAAAAACTGTCCTAAGCACGTGCCCAATTAAGCATCTGTGAAAGCAAAACATAGGCTAAAGATACAGACAGCATGTCTTGGTGTATAGTCTTGCAGAAAATGCTGTAGGATATGACCAAAGTGTTCAAGCCACTGATTACATTCCCATAGGTAATGCAATATTTGTTGTTCTGTTCTCTACCATATGGCACACAACTGAGTTTCCCTAGCTCATATTTAATATGCATACCGCTTAAACTTTGGATTATTATAGGTTCCTTCTAAGCTTTTCAATACCATGATAGCACCTCAGAACTTTACAAAAGGTAATGAATTTGTCTCCCACCCCTTCTGTGAGCAGGAATTATCATTCCCTCTTTTGATGGAAGAATGCCAAATCAATCAAAATATCATTAATTCTGGATGTCTGATTTGTTCCATATGCACCCTTTATATATTTTATATGGTCTAAGTACAGATTCCAGTTGCAGCTGTCATATTTAGTTTGTTGGGTTTTTTAAGTCTAGGCCCAAAAATATTGTGACATATTGAAAATAAAGAACATATAATTCCTTCCTAACTTTGAAAATCTGATTAAAAGTGACTTTCCAAGCAGAAGCAGGAGTAGCATAGAAATTATTTTTTGCAGGGCATTTTCTTACTTATTTGATCTTCAGATCTTTCCTTCTTTCCTACCAATATTCTGCCTGTTTCAACTTCTGCAATCATTCTGAGCAACGTTTTGCACTTTCTAACACTAATTCTGGTTCTGGAGGAGGACGTGCTTTGCACTGTGTAAGCCTGGGACTCTAGAGTAAAAATAGGATGTGTTGCCATGAAAAGAGACTATGACATCAATAGACAACAGCTGAACTAGGAATGTACGAATATTTTAAAATGTGAAGTTTCCTTGTAAATTTGATATTTCTTAAAGATGTTTTTTGGGCATAATGAGAGATCAAATCTGCAATTATCATTCAACACTGACACTGATACATTTTATCGCCTGGAGGAAGTGCAGTTACTACAAATGAAAGATGTGAATGCAAGCAGAATAATGGATTCTGGACCAGCTGAGGAACACCAAAGATAATTCCACATGGCCCCTCTTCAGTTTACACTTCATGGTGAGGTAATTTGGTTCTGCAAATTAAACTTAGGCATCAACAACCTAAACCATCTTCATTTATTGATAGTTTTACTGATTCGTGAAAGAATTACTAACAGGTGGCCCTTCTACAGAAATTACAATATGGCTTTCAAAGGAAGAAAATCCTTTTATCTCCTGAGCCTGAACTAGCCTGACTATCAGTGAAGGCTGATTCTTTGCCATCCTTAATAACTTCAAACAAACCAAAAAGCAATCTCTCCTTCCTACACCAGCTTATTCAGGAGCCAGCCAAAATCCAGGAGTGCTCATCTAAGAAAGCAGACCTGGCGTTTGCTGGGTCCATACCAAGATCATACCTTAGTGGTGATGGAAATGGTCTACTACAAATGCACAGGAAACAGATGCTCAGTTCTCATTTTGGATTTCTTTTCAGCTTAACTTTGCCAACCATAAAACCTTCTTGCCTTACTGAGAAGAAATGGCATGATACCACCACTGTGGTAAGAGGCTCCTGGTCTTCTCTGGAATAGCATATTCAACCATAGTGGTAGGGAAATCTTTTTTTATTGCTAGAATCACGTTTCTTTGCTTGTTCCAGCATTTTTTTTGTGAAACATCAATTGAACAAATTAAATGTCAGCAACAAGTGGATGAAAAATAGTTGTAACTTCTCCTCTAAAACATTGGTCTATGTCAATATTATAACATAGCCCAGCACCTAAAATCTGTTGCTAGATAAATAACAGCAGACCGAAACCAAACCTCAGGAATACAAGAGATATAATGATAAAAAGCATTTAATTTCAGTGGAAAATTTTTCCAAAGTTTATAGCTAGGTTAGAGGTTTTAATGATAATATACATGCCCAATTAACCAATTAATCTGCAGCATGAGTAATGCTTTCTATCACCTCATATTAGGCAGGATAATCTTTTTTCAGATTATTATATCTCAATCATTTCACTACCCATCACAAAATCCAGGCATCTTAAGGTTTGGGGGTTTGGTTTTGGGTTTGTTTTTTTTTCCACGCTGATCACAAGAAGCAGGAGCAGGAGCGTGGACATCAAAGTTTACTCTGCTCTGAAGCATTATGAATTTACCTGCACATCATTTTCAGTTTCCTAACATTTGGAAGCTCTGACCTAGTGATAATGATACCAAAAAAGACATCAGCACTCAGTGCACTCCAGTGAGAGAAGAACTTGTATGTTTTCAGAAGTGAGCTCACATATATATATATTAACATTTTAAAGACTAATTTCAGAAATCTAAAGCTAACTCATGATATTTAAGTGTCTAGCTGCAGCAACTGTGATGTGGCAATTCTTGTGCCCCATCCTCAGCTGCTTTCATTCAGATTTCACTTTCATAACTCATTTGCAATGAGCAAGGGCTCTCCAGACTGGTTCCTACAGAATACTCTTCTCATTCCTAGAGAACACAGTGTGAATTCATGGTCTTTTTTTTTTAACCTGGGGCAGTCTATATCCAAGGCATTCAATTTCCTGGAGTTATTAAATATGTTGGATTAAGAATATGACTACCAAATACGCTCTTATGCAGTGAATTCACACAAGGACAACACTTGTAGGAAAGTCTGTTCTGTTAGAATTTCTATGGCAGATGGATTGAACATGGTCAAGCCCCTTTAGCAAGTAATTTCTTAGTATTCTTATATAGTACTTTTTGAGCTGCCTTCTAAAGTAATAGAGATATAAATGAAAATATATATGAAAAAATAAATACATCCTTAAACCTTACCAAAACAGGACATTTCACTGTATGTGAATTGCTCAGTGTAGAATTTCAGTTTCCAAAACCAGTCAAAAGCCATTTCAGAGACTGCAAAAATTCCATCCCAGAACAGTGCTCACCACAGTATTATGAACTCTCACAGGTCTATGGAATTTCATGATACTTGGTAATCTGCTTAAAATTCATGCTTCTGACAACTTGTGACTGTTTGAAAAATCTCTGCGTCGGTTTCTCAATCTGATATTTATGATGGAGAACTCAGAAAGCACACCTCAACAAAATCAGTGAGCAAATAAAAAACAACCTGAAGTATATTTAATGGGTTTAGGATATCTCAGGACTATGTTGGGACTTGATACATATTTAAATGTCTGGCATTACCAACAGTGATATTCCTCTACATGGCACTTAAGCTAACTGCTTTCATCTCCATTCTACTTCCATAATGCAACACCAAAGCACAATGTTACTCTTCTACATCTGGCATTTGTAAACCTCATTGTTGGGACATAACTGCTGAAACAACTCTTGGTTTTCTAAAGCAAGTGCTTTTTCTGAAGATTCAGAAACCACATTATTAATTTCCTAATTTCTGTTTAGTATGCTCATAAAGAAACATTTCTCTACGTCTGCAAATACTGATACAAGAAAAGGCTCTGAAACATGATAATGATAGCTAATAAAATATAAAGCAAAGCTTTGCTTTCCTGTTGCTTTGCATACATAGTAATAAAACTACTTCCCCAGTAGGATATAAAGTTAACATCTCTTTCCAAATTGCTCCAGCACTTGTGCTCACAAATGGTATGGTATTAAGCCTAAAGGAACATAAACATTATTTTATGGCACAGTATACCCTTAGTATAGGAATACTGTGTGCTATTCAAGAAAGAGGCAATCTAAAACACTTTCAAAGACTGGTTCCCATTTGATTGATGAGTTAGGAGATCACAGCAAGAGTTGTCACATACAAAAAGTCAGGGCTGATAAACCTACAGGAGACGCATTTAATCCTCAGGAGGAAGAAAGGAAACTAAGAGAGCAATACTGAAATGCAAAAGGCGAGAGGCAGCTGGCTTTAAATTAATAACTATTTAAACAGTGTAGATAGAAATAGGCCAATTTTTAAAGTAATTTTAGAGGAATCCTATTTTTACCATATCACTAATTACTGAACTTCATGAATTAGTTCTGTACTTTTAAAAACTCCATTAGTCATATCTACTTAAGAAAAAAGTAATCATATATTAGTTCTTCCACAGAGTGAATCATACTACAGTTGTATTTCAGGGTGCAATATCATCATTATGAAGCTTATAAGCTATACAAAGCTCTACAAGGTACTTGTGAAAAAGAGCAAGCACTCTAATGATGGAGGAATTTCAATTTGAATGTACCAAGAGTGCAACTCAACCAGAGTGCTATTGTTAATTACTACAGAATCACCACATAGCAAAGGAACAGTATTCCCTCCTGAAGTGCCTTTCTTACCCTCCCTCCATGGGAAAGGAAGAGGCACGATATGAACTGCATAACAATGGCTGCACTGAAGCAGTTCTAAATTGTTTTCCAACTTTAGCTTCAAATTATGCCAATGGTAGCTAATGTTGTATAACCCACAAAACCTGCACGGTCATCTAGGAGGAAACAACTGCAGTACTATTCAGGTGAATCATAGAATCATAGGGGTTGGAAGGGACCTCGAGAGATCATTGGGTCCAACCCTCCTGCCAAAGCAGCTCCCTAGCTCATACTGCACAGATAGGCATCCAGACGAGTCTTGAATATCTCCAGAGATGGAGACTTGATCACCTCCCCTCACTGACATACTTCCACATTTACACTCCTTTGCTTGGGAACAATCAGAATCTAAATCATGCTCCTTGACTATGACTGCTTACCTAAAATACACTGTTCTGCCCAAAACCACACTGGCTGGACAGTGTTTTGCATGCACATCCTTCCAATGCTGGAAGTAATGGCTCTTCACCAGAAAAGCTGTTAGGTAACACAGTTAAGTCAAACTCCAAATAAGTACTAGTTCTTTGAATTGTAGCAATTCTTAGAAATTCCACCTGATTTCAGCATCACATTGCGGTATGTGCTTTACAGACACACTAAAGTTTAGGACACAGCGCTGGCAAGTTTATTACCTGAATACAGTGAAAGTGAGGCACAGAAGGAGCAAGTAATTTCATCAAGGCTGCACAACAAAGCTCTAGCAAGATTTACAGAAGCTAGATATCCTAATATGAGGTTTGAAACATTACAGCATAAACCAGAATAAACATTCATGCAAATAAAAATGCAAATGCAAATAAAAAATCCCAAAACTTGCAGACACAATAATTAAAGGAAAAAAAATATATTCCTTTTAGAATACAAGATTAAGTGTTTTCTTTTCCAGTGACAGAACCCAGAATCCTTTTAACTAATTTGTTGAGGAAATATGCCACAGTGGAATTTAGTATGACTGATTAAACTATGTTAATACATTTTCCAGCTTTGGGTCCCCAGTCCCATTGCCCTATCTATGACCTTTCTAACTCAGGAATTATGTTACTTGTTTGACTAACAAGCATCCATCCCTGCCACAGGATATCATGGTTGAACAGAAATTACTTGAAGTGCAAGCACAAACCAAAGAGTACATGACATTATGAAGCACACGTGTGTGTATTTGCTGAATATACCTTTGATGATATTATTGCTGCTACACAGTATCACGATATGAAGGGATTTTTAGATGATTGATCCCGCTCACTTCGACTACGTATAACCTGTAGATCAGCCCCATACACATGGCAATCCCAGTATCTTCCCTAATAAGGTGTGCCCATGCAAAGGTGATGTGTAGGGGAAAAGAGCAGCTGGGAAAACCATTTACCTTTTTATGTTACCTGCATCGAAAACCCAGTATGTTACTTCTCTCCTTTGTTTCTTCTCATGTATACCTCACCACCACAAAGCCACACATGCATGACAGATGTACTGTAGACATTTTCTGCTTGGGACTGTTTTCATGACTTTCCTTGGAACTGTTACTGATAGTCTGAGCGACTTGTCCACAAGATCTGTGTGATGGGGCTGAACATCTGACCCTGAACTATCAGCAATTCCCTACTCCTTTCTTCTTCAGGCTGACACTCGATTGTAAGCTCCAATTTAGAATCTACAGGACAGAAATAGTAGCAACAGACTAGAAAATTACTCTGTGCAGCTTCATCACAAATCCCTTTACCAGATTCTGGCCTCAGGTACCAACCCAGAAAAACACGTAAGCATGTGAAGACAGCTAAACCCATGAGCAAGAGCAGGACAAAGCCACCTTAATGCAGATCCACATGTGGCGAATGTTTTTCTTAAAATATTAATGTAACCTAATTCCAGTTGAAGCCTGACCGTTATTGCTGAACTATGTATATTTTTCCTAATATTTCTCTTCTCAATGTCCTCCTACCTCATCCCTTTGTCATCCCTTGATCACTCAGTCCTGCCTTGCATTCATAAAATCTTGGAAAACCACACAACCTGAGCAAGAAGGCTGCAATATGCCTTTGGTATCCAACAAAACTAAGAAAATTGAGCTGTCTTACCACCATCTCTTGATCCCCCATGGGAGCAGTTGTGTTAATTACCAAAACTTAGAGGAAATTATTCCCATTCTCGCTTGTTTTAAGGCCTTGGTGTAAATAAGGCTCATTAAGTTTAATGCTGATGATGTCTGGCCAGTGTTAGTGCAAGAAGTATTGCCTGCCCTTTCACTGCTGTGTCTACTGCAGCCCCTTCTGTTTCCTTCCTGAGAGTAAGGCAATTTTTAGCTATTTATGGACAAGTAACACAACCTTAACCTCGGCTGGGAAGCAAGGGGTGTGAAAGAGCTGCTGACCCATCCTTTCTCATTCATATTGCTACGGGCAAATCATTTTGAAGGGGGGGGAAGCTCTATTATTTTTTTCCTCATCACATTTTTTTAGCATTACATTAGACAAACTGTTCTTAAAAAAATAGGTAGAATTTCTACTGTAAATTGTCTGTGGTAACAAGAGGGCTTTTTCATTCAAAATGTAAATGCTGGTAGTATCAACATCTGGAGGACTGTAGCCTTAGGCACCATTACAAGAAGCAAGAGATTTGGACAGGATACATTCAATCTTGCTTTAATGGTATGATGTTCTGCCAAGATAAACTTCTAAGCTTTGACATATTTTATTTTGAAAAATGTTATCATCAGGTGTAAAGGAAATTCCTCTTCACTGAGGAGAGTTTTGTAGAGTCTATCTGATGACATAATTACTATGTGACTACATATTTCATGAATATCTTTCCCGACCTGAATAACCAAACAACAAACATTCTTTCTGGTGGCAATCCCATACACCAGTAGATTTAAATAACAACTAAAGGAAAGGACTCAGATTCCCACTAAGGGCTCTGTAAGGGAATTATTTTCCATCAGTGTGCTGAACTTAAAATCCATTGCTCCTCATTAAAGCAAGTCAGCCACTCAAAAGCTTCTTAAGCCAAGCCTCTCTCCCTTCAACCTTACTCAAAATCTCAAGCCCTCACACTATTGCAAAGCCTTTGCTCTTACCATGCCTCACTTCCCACTTTGATTAAAAAACAGCTGCCTCCTCCTGCTGTGACTGCTCTGATGTTGTGTGCCACCTTTCTCTCCAAAATTGTCATTATGCACACTCTTATGGGCTGCTGAAAGCTGTTGGTGATGCTGTTTAGGCTTCTCTGTCCATCTTTGTCTACTTGGTTCACTTTCAGCTTTGATGGGACTCCAGAAAATCTAGAATGGGGATGCACTCACCATGTACCCTACATGGGGCTCTAATGGCAGAATAAAAAGGTCATCACTGGGAAAGTGAAAGTATAATATAGCCTTCTTTACATGTTTACTTTGTGAGCCTTCAACTGCTGAAGGAGTGAGGAAAAAGAAGGATGTGAAATTCTAGCATTATTGTAGGAAACATACAGCTCACCCAATCCAGAAATTCCCAAAGGCAACAACACATAATCACAAGGATGACCTAGGTACCGCTAAATTCCATTCTGCAATGTCTAACTACTATGTGTTCTCAAATAAGGATGCATGCTGCTGAATACTGCTACTTAGAGATTTTGGAGCTCTCTGTCCCAATCAGCTTATAGTTCAGGAGCATACCTTAAGTGAGTAATACCGTGATGATTGTGGAAAAGATTCTCAGCTGGTTTAAATCAGTAGCAGTTTACTGAAATCAACCAGCTAAAAGTCACCTGTGACAGTGCAAATTAAAATCTTAGAATGATGTTCAAGAAGCAGTGTTTTTTAGTAAATCCATCAGGAAACACTAACAAATCCCCCTTTATACTTGGACTGAAGAAAAATTGGACATTTCACTGATAATCACACTGCACACACCCCCCACCCCCCTCCCCCAATCCTGTGTACTTGGCGGAAGCTGCTCCTGGGACATCATTCTAAAAAACCTGCTTTTCAGCAACTTGGACACAGAGCTTCCACTTTCTTGGGTCATCTTTGCCTCCATAATCCACATGCATCACAGATGTAAAAAGTCATATCTTTTATATCTAATTCAGTTTGTACTTTTTCACTGTATCATTAATGTAACACGAGTATTTCCCAGAAGAAGTATTTGTCATTATAGCACAGGGCTCAATTCACTCACTAAAGGAAAAGTTTGCAGAGCTCCTGGAAGTGGCCAGCTTCAGATAACGAGACCATTGGATTAAATATAGGTTTAGACTGCTTTTTTTTTTTTTAATCTTTCCCTTTATCTCCATCCAAATCCCCACTCCCTTTTGGCTGCTGTCACTACAGCACTTCAGATTCTGGCACAGAACCAGTAAAAGAGGTATTTCAAGAGATGGTAAATCAACTTATTCAGCGCTTTCCCTGGCTTCCTTTCTCAGAGGTCAAATATGTTTTCAAACCAGTAAAAGAAGTGAAAGTTCTTTCAAGTCTCACTTCTCACAAGGCAGGACAAGCAGAGGGGGGTTTTCCAATATTTACTGCTAATGACACACAGGTCTCAGAAGAGCCTCTTTTCTTCTCTGAGACGTGGGATATGCACAAAGGCTTCCTCATTATCTTTTCATATTTTCTCTAAAATGCCAGATAGAGGGCTATCACCATAATGGGACAAGGAATGTATACGTACATTACATTTCATTATCCACCTTTATTTTTAACTCAGATTCCCAAGCCAGCTCCAAGAAAAAAATGCCAGCATTTGTGTGTATATGGGAACTCTCTCAATGATAATTCCATGAGAACAAGCTTGCACAAATATCAGCATCTTAAGATGTAGTTACTCTCCATACATAATAATATCTCAGTTCCAAAGAGGTTGAAACATATCTTTTTGTAAATATACTGAAAACACTTGTATTCACATTACAACTGCAGTGGTGCAATTCACAGACCAGGTAGAACTGCCATTGCATCTCAGAAGGAGGTGCAGAAACAGTTAACCTTGTTAAACAGTGACACATCTTTATATGTAAGTACTCTGACTTCAGTTCAAATCGAAAAGTAATGCAATCAGAACAATATAACAAAATGTGTATACAACCATCCTGACAGCTGGCCAAGCCAGACTCATCTATTTGTCAAAAGACTAATTGCCACTTTGGCACTTCACTGCTGCATGCCAAATTTACCTTTCATTTTTACAGCAGTTGCTGACCGACGCACAGCACTTATTTTCAAACGTGATGATATTCTATGAGAAGTGGTTACAACTGCTATTTATATGCTTCATTAACTAGTTTTGAAGGTTAACATAAGATATGGATGGGAAGGAGAGGGCAAAATAAATAGTCTAGCTACTACAAGTATTAGATCGCTTGTCCAAATTCATCTTAAAAAAAAGACTTTATGAAAATGGTAGTAAAACAAAAGCAACCACAACCAACTGAGAACAGCTGAAGGTAAGGTTAAATTATATAATGAGCATTATTCATAAGGCATTATTCATCTCACCTAAAGCAGACATCTAAAGAATGTCAAATGGACAGTGGCAAGCGTTCTCCACTGACTAGAAAGGCAGCCTATAATGATTCTCTTACAGTAAAAGAATTCCTCTGTTTCATTCCAGCATTTAGCCTTTGCTTTCTGCATAGTAGAGCAATTCTACAGTCCTTGCGGAGGACTGTTCCCCCATCACATTAGTAGAAACATACTACAAAACAAAAATCTAATAGGTCCTTACTAGCTTAATTAGCAACATTTAAGTTTACTGACATTCTCAAAACCCTTCTCAAATGTTACCCCTGTTTTACAAGTGAGGAAATTTGAAATTATCATGATCTTGCCCATAATCTGGTATTGGTAAAAAGGTTAAACTAAAACTAGGATCAAAACCCTAGGGCACACCTTTCCATCCTACATTTCAACCTACCTTAGAATTATCAACTACCATCAGACCAACTCTGCTGCATACTATTCGACAAATTCATAGGTCTGGAAGGTGAGTATGAGGATTAATGAGAAAAATAAAATATATAGTGAACAAAATGAAACATTTATTCTCTTTTAACAGTTTAAGACCAGCACTATCCCCTCATGGTGCATCCACACAGCACATGGAGCACAATGCCATTGGCTGGCAATGGTTAAGCTAGTGTCAGAATTAAACACACTACAGCAGTTTCAAAATTATGCTGTGCCCAAGTTACTACCCTTGTGAAGAGACACTGTCCTGAGCAGTTGGTTAGGAAAACACAGTATATATAACTTTTAGTACCTGAACTATCAAAAGATCTGTGTCCTTTATCGATTAATCAGCCCAGGCAGGCTAGGTGAGCTGGGGATGGTCTGCATGCTCTGCTACCCCACATAGACAAATTCTAAATTGTCTGTGAGAGCAGCTAACTGAAATAATACTGCAGCTCATCCTATAAAAAAGAAAAACAGTCTAGACAAGGATTCAGTGACTTTTATAAAAACACTTCTGAAACAGATAAACAGTTTTAAACATTTACTGTTGGATAAATTGGAGCATAAAAACACACCTGTATACACACACACATGCTTCAACATATACACAGATACATGCATCCACATAACTAGAATACTCTTCTCACACTGGTATGATTGCCTATATTCACTTTGTTGCTACTTCTTATAAGTACATTAAGCCACCAAAGCATGACCTTTTCTTCATCGCTGATAAAAGCATCATTTCAGTAATATTTTTTTTCCAGAGTGGGCAGCAAACTAGTCCTCAACACCACAACGGCCAGGAAAGAGGATGCCTTCCAACCCTGTATCTGCACTGCTACCCTGCCAAGAACAAGTCTTTACCCATAGTCTGAAACCCTGGCACACAAACGTGGTTTTCTGCACTGATTAATGCTGATCTAGCTGCATGCACCCAGAATACAAGTCACAGGAGCGGGAATGCCAGCACAGAAATAGTGTGTTTGAGGCAATGATCTTGCCAAAACACTACATATTTAGCACCCTGGAACTGATGCAATGAAAATTGTTGTTAGAAGACTTGGGTAATGTCAAGATAGAAACAAAACATAGTAATTTTTCGCTATTATTTTCTTCCCTTAATATAGATTTCAGCTCTTTGGAAGTAATGTAAATTTCTGTATTCCTCTGCTTGTGTGGCAAGCTTCAATATTTTACAGAATGACATTTGCAGATATCAAGAACATTTCATTTCTGTTAAACATAAACTGTTCTTAGCAATGAAATGATGTCACCAGAAATCAAATACATGCATTATCAGCACCGAAAGCCTCTAGCTAAACCTCAACAATGTAATGGCTCATAAATATTAGATTACCGACTGAAAAACATTTAGCGTGTAAAGCCAGATCCCATGAACATGGCTGTGCACTACCAAACCAGGATTATAATTCTGGTTATTTCAGGTAACAGTAAAACAAGGAAGTCTTTCCTGTACAATGATCAAAAGAGATATTTATAGAACAGTCAAAAATCAAGGATATACTTGTATAATAGTGCAAATAACACAAAATATGTGTTTTTCATTTTCCTCAGCTCAAGGTGAAATAGAAACATTTTTAAACTCTCTTAATAAAGGGGCACAAGGGCATTGTATATTTAACTGCTTCTGCCTTGACATTTCAAGGTACTCAAATCAAAAGTCATTAAAGACCACCAAACAATTAAAAGCAAAACAAAAAAAAAAAATCAGTTTTAAGGGAAGATGGTTTTGGTATGATAAAAGTCATTCAGCCAAAACTGCATGTAACTTTTTCTTCTCTCATTCATACCCTCTTCTGGGTGGCCACAAGACTAACATGCTGTCCTGTCTCCTGTCCTGCACCTTGCTTGTCACATACTGGATACTTCTTGTTGAGGTTTTCTCCTTTCTCATTGTCACCTGAGGTACCGAGGAGTGAAGCTTCAGAACTGCCTTTATAATGTCATAAGAGACAGGTTTGGAGGGGCATTGACATGTCTAAATCTTATAGTATGTGTTCAGATACTTCAGCAGCACAGAATCTTTAAGTCACACAGACAACCAAAGCCACAGTTACAATGTTGATGAGCCCTAAAAGATTCAAAGCAGAACACTGCAAGCAAGAGGAATCCAGTGTTAAGTATGGTGAGTACAATAAACGTTTTATTATTCACTGAAGAGAAAAAAAAAAATCAAATTCACAAACCACATTTGTTGTGGCACTTGCTTCTAAAACTCTCCACTTCTGCAAGTCTGTAATCTGTCAGTTTTACAATAGCTATGTACAATGATCACAACGAAACACCTCTTTCAGCCTCCTATCGATCAGTGCTCACTTCAAAGCAATTTTCTGACTTGCAGACTGTGGTACATTAAAAAAACCCTCTTGCATTTGCCTGTAAAAACATATGAATATGTTAAACATATGAACAGATTGCAGGAGTTGCCAAAACAGATGCAAACCTGGGTCTTTTGAGTCTGGTTTCTCATCTCTAACAATCATTTCTTTTACCAGGAGGAGAACATCTTCTTCAGGGCACGGTGATTTGGCAAGGGGGCTGAGGGTTTCACAGAAGCCCATAAGAATTAGTCCCAGTGACATTAAGGACATATCCAGCTTGCCCTGGGACACTATGAAAGGCACACAGAAGAAGGAGGAAATGGTAAGACATCCAAAGACTGTGGCATAGCCTTTCATATATTTCTGCTTACAGAGATACATCAATAATATCTGCGACAGACAAATAAACAAAACTTCAACATACTGATTTACTAAAGCTGGAATGGTAATAATAATAAAACCATCAGAACTCCATAGAGGCCTTTAATGTGTCTGAAGATATTTTCATTACTGCAATAAGTGTTAAGCGTTTCCTTTGCTGTTAACAGTTTTTATGGCAAAGCTTTGAAGAATGTCCCACAGGTTATCAGTAAAGGCTCTATCTGTTGCATATAAAATAAGAACAAACTAAACAATCCAGAAAACTACTTTCAAGTTGTGGCCCAGGACTGAAGTTGGAATTACGACAGGACAGATCTGTTGCTGGTCTCATCTGGCACAGTCCCACTGGAAGGAAGCCGTATCAACTGACACCAGCTGAGAATATAGTTTGATGCATCCCCTTATTCACTCACTTAAGTCTGTATTTTTCTCTTTTTTTCCCTTTTATGTTCCAGTCACCAACACCATTCTGGCCAGTCACTAATAGTCCTTAAAGTCTAATCTTCCTGTTAGCTTGCATTTAAAAATGAATCTCAGATGCAGGAAATGAAAGCCTTCCTCTCAAACATAAAGCAGATTGCAACTGAAAACTAAAGAATTCACGCTTCAAACCACTCTCCAAGGATGTCTTTCTCTATTGGTAACATTTGGAGATGTTTGAAAGGGAGCTAATGAAGACAGGTTTATGTGACTGGTTATAATTTTACGTTCCAGATTGCGCATTTCACATTTGTCTCAGTGAATTATCTGGTAAAATATTTCATGATAATGAATTCTTTAAAAGTCTTTGCAACCAGTGATATGTTTTCAGCTAAAGTTTGAACAACAGTCAGTAAAGCAAGCTTGCATAAAAATGCACAAATGCCCATTTGCTCAAAAAAAGTTAAAACATTTAAGCACACACAAACATTAAATGTTGTAATGCTTCAAACCACTAAATGATTGAACA
The DNA here is from genome assembly GCA_020800305.1 of Porphyrio hochstetteri. Classification (NCBI taxonomy): domain Eukaryota; kingdom Metazoa; phylum Chordata; class Aves; order Gruiformes; family Rallidae; genus Porphyrio; species Porphyrio hochstetteri. The sequence continues at coordinate 113,126,562 of CM036907.1, forward strand.
CATGACAAAGCAGAAGGGACAGGTAGAACAGGAACTTGGTAAGAATCAGGTACAAACTACATTAAGTAGCCCATTTTACAAGCCATGTGAACAAACCCAAATATTTTCCAGTATTTACCGCCCGATCTTCCTCATTGTGGCATTAAGATTTCACCTAAACTAAGCTTCTCAGAGAATTAGACTAATTGAGATCAACAAGTCTTCCCAACGGAGTGCACTGTGGCATTACCATGGACCATTGTGAAAATAAAAACTTACCCGATGAAGCTGCCAGACCTCTCCAGTCCTCTTCCCACCTCCCTTTTACCTGCAGCAGGTCAAGAGCAGGAAGTTGTTCTTTGGTGTTGTCCTCTTCTCTCTGTGCTTACGAACTGCAAAATATAAAGGAGACTCTTCTGGGGAGTTTTCCCCTAGCTTTAATGGGCAGTGGAGTGGATATTGACCGAATAGGCTCAACCCTTAACTTTCAAATAAAAACTGAAGACCTGTGATGAGATTATTTTATAAAGACACACACCCCTGCAAGAGGTCTGCCATATTTCCTGTGTCTGAAGGACCCAGTACACATTTGCATTGTTGATATCCTCAGAGTTACTGGCAGATGCCAGTTACTGTTTATTTCATAGAATCACAGAATCACAGGACATTAGGAGTTGGAAGGGACCTCAAAAGATCATCTAGTCCAACCCCCCTGCCAGAGCAGGATCGCCTAGGCTAAATCACACAGGAACACATCTACGCAGGTTTTGAATGTCTCCAGAGAAGGAGACTCCACAACCTCTCTGGGCAGCCTGTCCCAGTGCTCCGTCACCCTCACAGTGAAAAAGTTCCTCCTTACATTCACATGGAACTTATTATGCTCCAGCTTGCACCCATTGCCCCTTGTCCTATCACTGGCCATCACTGAGAAGAGCCTGGTTCCATCCTCCTGACTCTCACCCTTTACATATTTATAGACATTTATGAGGTCACCCCTCAGTCTCTCCTCCAAGCTAAATGGTAACACAGATGGTAATGCAGCATGGTAACAAGAGATTAGTGTCTCAGTGTGCTGAACATGAATTACCTTCACAATAACTTTAAAAAAAAGGTTTAAAAGGATCCACTGTACTAATATACTTTTGTTAACTTTTTGGAAAAAAACCACACAAAAACAAACAACCCAAATCATTCTATACAAAAACCCCTATAGTTTATCATTGCTCTGATTATGTACCATCAAGCCATTTTTAACTGGCCTCCTCACCTGTTACAGAACAAGTATTTTGCCACAGCTGTCTTCCTTAGATGTGTGTGCACCTCCAATGTGTTCATTGTGTCACGGGTGTTTATAAAAACAGGAATATAACACAAGAACAACCCGACTCTACTGTTATGTCACCGATGCTGTATGTCACTAAGCAGCAGACACTTCTGCAACGATTAAATTTAGGGAAGTTATACCTTCCTACACATAAAGGAATTCTTGCAAGAATGATAAATGCCTGTAAGTGATTTTATAATTAGGATATATTTTCATGCACTATGTATACATTTACAAGGAAGTAATTACTCTAATAGTGTGTGGGTTATAATATTGTAAAAGTGAATTTATCCACAGATTTTGTATTAATAATGTTTCTCGTAGCAGCCTAAGAGGGGCAGTGAGGTATTTTTCTCCTTGTATGTATGTACAAAGAAAATATTTGAATGCTGAAATTTAATAAATTCATAATTTTAAAATTCACGCACTTAATCTCCTCTTGGCCTAGTTTCCTACTGGAAAAAAAAAAGGACATCCAACAGGGTTATCTGCCTGTTGTTCCCTGACATGGATTTTGAACTCACTAGGCACTTTCAACCAAACCTTACCAAGGCAGAAAGGTCTAAAAAAAAAATCTTAACTCTTACAGATTTCTTTGAAATTGGAAACTGGAGAGAGAAAAGAGTTCCTATTAATATTTCAACCAAGAAAAGTTAATAAGCTCATTCTTAATTAGACATCAAGAATTCTCATAAAAGAGAGACATCAGAAACCAGGCTCTCAAAATTCCTCATTTCTATTACATTTCACTTAGTGGTCTTATCTGTAGCTTTTAAAAATTCCTTTTGTTTTGTTTTGTTTTACTTTATAATACAACTGTAATATACCAAATGCTGAGATGTTTATCTAGCCATATATAGGGTTTGAAAAATCTGTTGCAAGTAGGATGTTTTCCTGAGCAACTGCTATCAGCCTCTGCCAAATCTAAAAAATATATTTCTAGTCCTTCTGGTTTTAATGAAAATCTTCCAGTGGTCTCTAAGCAGACAGAAAGGAAGCTGAAGGAAAAGACCAGTGCACAAATGCCAGTCCGACCAAGTGCTTTCGAAGAAATCAAATGTACACACAAAGCACAGAAGGGCGCAAGCTCTTTCTTTTCACTAGCTATTGACAGATGGTTTCTGAGAGAAGGACTCTTTACCAGGGAGCGTAGGGATGGGACAAGAGATAATGTTTTTAATCTAATACAGGGTATATTTAGATTAGACATTGAGAAGAAATTATTCCCTGTGAGGACAGTGAGGCCCTGGCACAGGCTGCCCAGAGAAGCTGTGGCTGCCCCCTCCCTGGCAGTGTTCAGGGCCAGGCTGGATGGGGCTTTGGGCACCCTGGGCTAGTGGAGGGTGTACCTGCCCATGGCAGGGGGTGGGAACTCGATGGATTTTGAGGTCACTTCCCACCCAAACCAGTCTGTGGTTCTATTATTTATCTAGGAACACTTACCTGGTTAAACCCAGTATCTCCTCTGCTTTTAGCAGCCAGAGTGATATCCTATTATCAGAGTACTTCTCATTAATAATATGACCTCAAAAATATTTTTAATTAAATAGAATTACTTCTCTAATTACTAGGTACTCCTTAAAATGCTTCTCAGTGCACAGGTGAGACTGGCTAGTGCCTTCTGTGGTGACTCCATGTGAAATAACTCACGTTTTTCAATGTTTGTGTTTGTACAACGTCTTGGCCATGTGAAACATTATACAAGCACTAGGTATTATGGCTATTTGAGAGTATTTGAGAGTTTTTATGTGGCAAGAACATCTATGAATAAAGCACTGATGATAGCATTCTTTGTAGATGCGACAACCAATGGCTTTGAGAGGCTTTCATCTTAATGGATGATGATGACACACTCTGCAAGAACTTGTGGGTAGCTGTGAGTTGCTACTTCAGACTGTTACAGTCAGCATACTGGGGAAATCTGCTTCAATTTCTCTATGTAACACTGGGCACGTACCTTACCCCATCTCACCCGAATGAGGTTGAAAGTAATACCAGACTCTACCTTCAGGGAGAGTGTCAAGAGAAATATTTCAGATTACACACACTCAGCAGCTGCACAGCAGGGATCAGTACAACTCCTGAGGAAGTCTACTGAGGGTATGAAGGAATAAACCTGCTGCTCTGAATCTGGCAGCTTTTGTAGCTGTCAGCTTTAACAGCTACCTCCAAATGCTTAATCCACCTGAAAATAGTACTACTGCTATCTAACGGGTAGTTGTATCAGGTCCTTGTTTAAGGAAAAAAACTCATATTCCCAGGTCTCTGAGTGTTCACGCTTATGACCTTTCTAGTGCTACATAGAAAATCTCACGTCATTTCTGCTGGCTGAAACTGAACAGGGATAAATCACTCGAATTCCATCATGCTTTTGCCAAGTGCTCTTAGAACACACACACCCCCTCCTCCCCCCCAATTAAAGAAATTTTTTATAAATCCTTTTACAATTTAAAATGGAGTAATGAGACTACACATACATAATTTCTGATGAGCAAAGAAGACTCAGCAATGTGCTAAGCACTGGGTGCCTCTGAGGCAGACAACTACTCATGTATCAAGTCATACTGTCCTGTTTCTTTTGATCTCCTTGGTAGCTGCAGACTGTTGAGGGTAAAAAGAGCTATGTGCGGCCAAAGAAATTTGCTGTGCACAGGATTCCTTAATGAATCAATAACGACGTAAGGGAAAACGTTCAGTAGCCCTGAACACCAGTACCTTACCCATGGATTGTGGCCAGGTGTGTATGTCCAAGCACAGCGATTTCACCAGGCTTGTTGCTAGGCCAAGTCAAAGGAGCAACTTGTGATCCTTACCACTGTATATGCAGAAGTACCTTTTACCCTTTTACAGAATTTTTTTATATATTTTTTTTTCTACTTTTCCAGATAGTGAATTCTTATAATACGTTAAAATATTTGCTACACAACTGGTCTATATTGGGACCCAGTTCTAGTATCAGCACATCTTCATTCCCAAGTGTTTTCAGTGAAACAACATAATAAATTCACAGTAGCTACAAGTAATTTCAGGTTCCTGTTTGCCTCGAGGCTTCTTGACATATGCCATTTCAGGGACAGAAGGGATCACAGGCAAAAAAAGAGTAAATGTTGATAAAATAACCCAAAGTAAGTGTCAGCCAAAGCAGAGCAAAGATTTGTGCAGTCCTTCCAAAGCTTTGCACAGTGATTTCCATGCCCTTCTCAACTATGCAAGACAAAGCAAGATCTATCTGGGGTTTTACAAGTCTTTTTACCCAGAGTTAGCATTCACAAAGGCAGCGTTTCTCAGAGAAACGTTTTGCATTTCCTGTTAAGTGTGGTTTTTGGGTTTTCTTCTGGGTTTTTTTTTTTACAATGAAAGTTACTTTAAAAGAGTCATCTTGAGTGTTATCCCCAGCCAGGGTACTATAAAAGATATCACACAGTACAGTAGAACTTTCCTAGAAACTGATAGCTGTATTTCCAAGCACATAAATATGGCCACCAAAAAAAAAAAAAGTAACATTTAAAAAGGCTGCTGAGAAAGTCTAGGTGAGAATTTATAATGAATTAGCAATAAATAGGCAGCACATGTCAATCTCTAAGGTTTGGACATATCAATCTTTGCATATATAAAAGCATTAAAGGAAAAGTGGATGACAGAAAGAATTACTTTAAAGGAGCAAACCATATATAATTGTTTAAACTGAGGAAGGTCCTTGATTGATGAATATAGATAAATTGTTCCCACATTTGGTGAGACACATACTAACTGTCTTCTCACAAGCTGCAACCTGTTCAAGACTACTGAAGACTACTGAAATCTGAGGGGGAAAAAATCCTAACCACCCACACCTTTTTTGTCCAGCCAAATCATCCAAACAGCAATTAATAAAGCTCGGTGTTTTCATAAGACTTCACATCTTCAAAGTACCAAGCACACATTAGCTAATCAATGAATTCCCTTGTCTTGAATCCAAAGTACATTACAGAAATGGCAGCCAAATCATCAAAGTTTAGGCAAGCCTCACCTCAAACATCTTGCCAGCTTAATGCCATGGGGGCTGGCTGAAACCCCAGGAAGAAGCTGGCCCAGTGCTCCTCTGCTTTTTGGTGTGTGGCTCCTTCCACAGCTGCCTCCAGCTAGCTGCTACCACCTACACATCACCTTCAGGACCCCTCCTCGTACCGTGCTGGCTGGCGCTCTGGTACAGAGGATGTGCCTCCCAAGTGCCCTTCTTGCTCTCAGCCAGAGCCAGGCTCCTCAGCAAAACTGCATCCAGCCACCTCCAACTGAGGGGGAAAGGTGGGCAGGAGCAATCTGGGGAAGGCAAAGAGCCCAGCAAAAGTTCACTGCCCTGTCTGGGGCCATTTCAAAGCAGCTATCACCTTTTGTCAGCCAACCCAACTGACCTGACTTGCATGGGCATCACAGCTCAGCTGCCACCACCTTGCTGCCTCCAGCAGCCCTGTGCTGTGGCCAGGCCTGCCCGAGGCTCTCTGGCCCACCTTTCTGTGCCCTGGACACCAGCCAGCATCAGGACCGCCCTGGGCTCCCCAGCCAGTTTTCCTGGCTGCCTCTGGACACTGAAATGGTGGCAGAGCCTCTCAGCCTGGGACACTCAAGTGCGACTGAAGGTCTGGGGATCACCACACGGGACAGGCAGGAACCCCCGGCACGGCCGGCCCAAAATGCCCCAGGGGAGACTGGTGAAGGGGCACCCGGTCTAACGCTGCTTGCCTTGGGGTTTATCCTCCCCTGTGAGAAGCCTCCCGCTCTATCGACGCCAACCTCTTCCCGCCATGCCTCCCAGGACTGCCCGTTTTGAAAACCCCGGGCTCGCCCCCACCGCCGGCCGAGGCGGGTCGGCGAGGTAGCGCCCCACCGCTCCCCCCCCCGCAGCGCCCCTCCCGCCGTGCCCCGGCGGCCCCGCCGCCGCACACAAAGCGACCGCCCGCAGCCACCGGCCTTCCTGTGAGCGACGCCCAAGTCCCCGCCTTAACCTGCAGCCTATGAGCGAGGAGGCACCGCCCCGAGCGGCGGCCGGATCGCGATCGGGATAGCACCCGCCGCCGCGCACCGCCGAGGAGAGGGCCGCGCTCCCGTCCTGTCGCGTCCCGTCCTGCGGCCGGCCCCGCCGCGGCCCCCGCACCCGCGGGGAGAGGAGGCGAGAGAGCGGTGGGTGCCCTGTCGCTGGAGATAATGCGTGGAGGCGCCGGGCGAGCGCCGCGCCACCGCTCCCGCCGGCCCTCCGCAAGGTGTCGCCGTCGGCAGCGGAACGGCGGGTCGCGGCGGCTGCCGCCGAGTGTTGATGCCCAGTTTCGCGGGGCCGGGCCGCGGCGGAGAGGTGTGCGCGGGGCAGCGCGGGCCTGGCCGGCGGCCCGCCCGCGGCCCATTCCGGCAGCCGCGCCCGGGGCAGCCCGAGGCGCGGCGGCGGTGGCGTGCCGCCCCGCTCGCCTGCGGGGAGGCGATCATTGCAGGAGGATTATTACTAATGATTTGCACAGCCCGGAGCCGAAGCGACTCCCTCGGCCGGCCGTTTCCCTTATGCCTCTGGGTTTTCCCCCCACTCCTCCCCCTTTTTAACTGCCCCGGGTGTTTCCGCGGGAGATCGCGGCCGCGGGTGGGGACAGTGGCGGCCCGGAGGCGCCGCTTCTCCCGAGCTCGAGAGCCGGGTGGCGCGGGGAGGGGGCGACACAAAGGGACAGCGGCCGCGGCGGGCTCCGCGGGCTGGCGCGCAGCGGGGGCGGCCTGGCCCCGGCGGCCGCGGCCGTCCCCGGCCCGCCCCCAGCGCTTTCGCACCGGGAGCGGGACCTCATTCTGCTCGCCGAGAATAAAGAGCGAATGGGGCTTTTGGCGCCAAGTGCCAGGCACCTCCCTGCTTGTATGGAAATCGGGGAGGTGGGGTTAGGCTGCGCTCGCTTCTCTCTTTTTTTTTGTGTGTGTTTTTTATGCTCCCCTCCCCGGGTGTGTCAGCTTTTTTTTTTTAGCTTTTTTTTTTTTTTCCATGCCTTTTTGGGGGGTTAATAATATCCAGCAGCTTCAAAGCCAGCCAGTGACAGTCATCTGTCTGCAAGCAAAGGGTGAACGCGATGCGAAGGCTCGGGCGAGCCGCGGGGGCCGGGCGGGCTGGCGCTCCGTAAAGTGCAACATACAAGATCATCTGCTTCTTTTGCCTTTTTTTTTTTACCTTCTTCCCCACAAGCCCCTTCCCCCAACCCACTTCCCCCCGCCCCCCCCGCCACTCCTCCCCCTCGCAACACCCACCACCATCACTAAGGAGGTAAGAAGAGGAAGCTGCAGGGTCTGGGCTGTAATAAGCAGGACAAAACCCCAATCAAATAAATACAATTCCACATCGCATTTGAGTTGCTAAACTAGGGAGGATGGGAAGGGGAAGGAAGCGCAGGGGCATTGCAGTGCATGAAGGGGTTTTTCATTGAGCAGAAGAAAATCCTGGGAGATATTTTTGTTTTTTTCTGGAGCTGTCGCACCCGGGATCGCCTGTGTTTTGTAGGTGCCTCTTTACTGCTTTGCATTTTTAACGGTTTAATGTATTTCACGAGTAGAAAAATGTACAATACTGGAAGCGATCAGGGGGCGGGGCAGGGGAGAGCAGCTGAGCCGGGCTCGTTTCTTTGCATTTCATCATAAGGCTTTTCATGGATTTTTTTTTTTCCTCCTTTTGGTCTCCGTTTCAGCGTCAGCTGTTCTGAACCCAGCAGAACGATTTCCTTTCGCGTTACCTTAACCGGGCTGAAGGGAGACGCTCGATGTCTCGTTTGGATTTAAAGTCTTTTTTTTTTTTTTTAATGTCTGATGCAACTGAAGTCTCGGAAGAGGAATGGGGCTGTGGTTGACTGGTCGTGGCTAGTGAGTGGGGGGTCCGGCCGAGGTAAGGGTAGCAGCGTGCATTCATTTTCCGGAGATGAGGGTGCTGGAGAGCTGGTGTGTTCGCAGGAGGTTTGACTGCACGAAGTGGCAAAATGCACAAAGTTGTTGTCCTTGCAACCTCTGCGTTGCTCTGGGCTTAAACTGGAAAGAGGGGGAGAAAAACTTCCCTACCTTCTTGGCAAATCAGGAGGCTTTGTTGGTGGCGCCGGCGTGGTTTTAATGCATTTTTATGCGTAAGATCATTACATAAGGTTGATAATTTTTGTTGCTATTGAATGTCCCCTCCTCCTTTTCTTCCCCCCCCCCCCCCCCCCCCCCCCCCCCGCCTGCCTTGTGTTGTGTGCGCATTTCCCTGGCTCGCTTTGAGTGAATGAACTGGCGATTTGCTAAGTTGCGGAGAGCCCCTCCCGCCCCCTTTTTTGCATCCTTCTCTCCCCTTTGCACTGCTCCGCCGATGACAAAAGAAGTAAACTTCCTCTACTTTTGCTGGTATATTAAGAGGGCTTTCTGGAGAGATTACGGTATCAAAGCCTTGCATCTGTCTGCAGTTACTCCGCTGTTTTGAGCGTTTGAAGCAGTTCGGGGAGAGCGGGCGAGTGCTATGTGCAGAAGCACAGAGGTGCCTGGCATCCTTGCTGTACCTTGCCGGCTGGTTTTGTGTTCTCGCGGAGCGCTGAGGAAGGCGAAAAGCTTTGCATGCGGGAACACTACTTGATCGCTTCTCTCTGAATATCTTGAGTCGGGAGGAAAGGTGTGTGAGATGCATATTTTTCTCAACTTGCCTAAAGGCTCCCTCTTTCTTGCTGTTGATGGGATTCTTTTTTTTTCCACCCTTCGGTTAAGAGGAAGGGAGTCACGTTCGTGTCTGTTTCTTCGTGTTTTAATTGTGGTTGGGGGTTTTTTGTTACTATTATTATTTTTGGTTTAGTTTCAGGTCTTGGGAGAACCTCTCTTCTTCTCCTTGGTGGAAATACCCACAGAACCTGTCTCTAAAACCATTGCCCGACCCAGGGATCAGCAAGAAGAGCCTCGTAATGCCAGGAATGGTCAGTAAAAACCCAGACCTCGAGTTCGACTCTTTGCAGCCCTGTTTCTACCCGGACGAAGATGATTTTTACTTGTGCGGGCCGGACTCCGCTCCCCCTGGGGAGGACATCTGGAAAAAGTTTGAGCTGCTGCCCACCCCTCCCCTGTCTCCCAGCCGGGCCGGGCTCCAGGAGCACCCCCCGGGAGGGGGCCCGGTGCCGTGGGGAGGGGTAGCCCTGGGGGGCTGCCGTCCCGCCGACCCCCTGGACTGGGCGTCCGAGCTTCTCCTGCTGCCCCCCGAGGCCGACCTGTGGGGCGGCTCGGACGGAGGGGACTTCTTCGAGACGGGCCTCGGCGTGAACAACAACCTCAACTCCATCATCATCCAGGACTGCATGTGGAGCGGCTTCTCTGCTCGGGAGAAGCTGGAGCGGGCGGTCAGCGAGAAGCTGCAGGGAAAGGCGCCCACCGCCCCGGCCCCGCCGCCGCCCCCGGGGGCCGCCGCCGCAAGCAGCCCGGCCGCTGCCGCCAGCGGCCGCGCGGAGCTGGGCGGCGCCGTGCCCGAGTGCGTGGACCCGGCCGTGGTCTTCCCCTTCCCCGTCAACAAGCGGGAGGCGGCGGCAGGCGGCGGGGCTCCGAGGGGCGCTCGACCGCCGCGCCCCGCCGGGGACAGCCGAGCCAGCAGCAGCAGCAGCTCCGGGGACGACACCCTCAGCGATTCCGGTAAGCGCTGAGGTGCGCGGCCGCCTCGTCCGCGGGTTGGGATGGGGCGGAGTGTGGCGGCTCCATGCCCCCCGCGGGCTGTCCGGGACCCATGGGGAGGGGGCGGTGGCTGCGCCCCCGTTCGATCGGTCGCCGGCGGCGGCATCGCCGTGCGGGGCAGGGCGGGAGGGGTAGGGCGCGGGCCGGCCGGCAGGCGGCAGCAGGCGCAGCGGCGGCGCGGCCCGACCCGACCCCACGGGGGCAACGGGGCCGGGGGCGCCGGGCACCCGACTTCCAGTCCTGGAGGCACAGGCCCGGGGTAGCGGCGGGGCGGGGGACGCCGTGCGGCTGGCTGACCTTCTGCTCCCTGTGGCTGACGTGCCCCTTCCCAGCCGGGTTGGGGGGGCTGGTGGGCAGAGCGCACTGGCACTGTCGCCCGGGGTTCGTGGGGCACGACTGTGTGCGGCGTGGCCTCAGGCGTGATTTGGGAGGGCTGGAGCAGGCTAGTGACCCCTCAGGGCAGCGCTTGCGCTGACATCCTAAAATGCCCAGAAACCTCTCCTCTCCGTGCTGGTAGAGAAGCCCACTTGGGCTGAAACGTGGTTTGGCATGTGTAGATGAGCTGGTCCGTATGACCATCGCCATAAACTTGGTGAACCGTCCCGGGTTTCAAAGCCTGCTGTCCCTTTAATGTCTGGTTTGACAGCTTTGGGTGAGGAAGCACTTCCAACAGCTGTCTTCTTGGCAGTGCACCAAGCGCCGGCTTAAAGGGTCCCCGGCTGGAGCAGCTTCACCTTCTGCCTCAGAACAAACCCAGCGATTGTTTGGTTTTCCGGCTGCTTTCCGACCAAGCAAGGGCTGTGTTGAGGCGCACTGTGCATGCCTTTTGTACCACAGCTCTACGATTCCATTCAAAATACATACATTCTGTCTAAAAGCCCTTTCCTGCTGCTGTGATTATGTGGGTGGTAGCCCCGCTTTGATGGAAAATTAGTGTTTATGTTGTTTGGGGTTTTTTTTTAAGTCATTAAACTTAATTAAACTTCCAGGAATCGCTGTTCTTCCGTCATTTCATGTATATTAGATACTTTTCCAGATCTGTATCTGACTACAGACGATGGGCACACCCTGGCTTTGCCATCAGTTACTTCATTGCTCTTTTTCTATGCATATTTTGTCAATAAATACTTCTGGCTGATACTTGTTAGGAGTATTTTCTGTGAGAATAATTTCTGTTGTATTTTTCTTTTTCTGTTACCAAAAGATGATGAAGATGAGGAAGAGGATGAAGAAGAAGAAATAGATGTTGTGACAGTGGAGAAAAGACGCTCCTCCTCCAACAAGGCTGTTACCACCCTTGCAATTACAGTGCGTCCTAAAAATACCACTTTTCCACCGGTCAGGACACAGCAGAATGAACTGATTTTAAAGCGTTGCGCACCAATTCACCAGCAGCATAATTACGCTGCTCCCTCTCCATACATGGAGAGTGAAGATGCTCCACCGCAAAAAAAGTTAAAAACCGAGGTTCCCCGTCCAGTAAAACCCACGATCCAACCAAAGTCTAAGAGTTCAAGTCCTCGAAACTCTGATTCAGAGGATAGTGAACGTCGACGCAACCATAATATCCTGGAGCGTCAGCGGCGTAATGATCTACGGTCAAGTTTCCTCACATTAAGGGACCATGTTCCGGAACTGGTTAAAAATGAGAAAGCTGCAAAAGTTGTGATCTTGAAAAAAGCCACTGAATATGTTCATTCCCTTCAGGCAGAAGAGCAGAAGTTATTGCTAGAAAAGGAAAAATTGCAAGCTAGACAACAACAATTGCTAAAGAAAATAGAATACAAGCGGACTTGCTAAACTTGGTTTGGTTTGGTTTTGTTTTGGCTGACCAGGACAGTCATTGCCACTTTGCACATTTTTGATTCTTTAAAAAAAAAAATTGTGTTTTTTGACGTTAAGAATGTTGGTTTTACTTTCAATCCAGTCCCTGAAGTAATCGACAAACTATATTATCCGGGTACGGAGCAAATGGATGTTCTTGCAAGGAGTTTATTGCAAGACTACCAACAATGGACTGCCTTTGTTTTTCTCCTTAAGAACTGTAGATGGTGGGGATTTTTTTTTTTTTTATTAAATCGTTGTGAGCATTCGGAGCTGCTGATGACATCTAGTTGAGTTTTAAAACGTTCATTCCTAAGTTTTATGGTGCTTATGTTCTAAGAGATGTTACTTTAGGGGTTGGCATTTGTACCCCTGTGGGAATTTTCTGTAAATACCATCTACACACTTGCCTTTTGTACATGTCTTGGGTTATGAGAGGTGGCTTTTGCTACCAGTATTAGACTGGAAGTTCATACCTAAGTACTGTAATACCTCAATGTTTGAGGAGCATGTTTTTGTATACAAATATATTGTTAATCTCTGTTATGTACTGTACTAATTCTTACATTGCCTGTATACTTTAGTATGATGCTGATACATAACTAAATTTGATACTTATATTTTCGTATGAAAATGAGTTGTGAAAGTTTTGAGTAGATATTACTTTATCACTTTTTTGAACTAAGAAACTTTTGTAAAGAAATTTACTATATATGCCTTTTCCTAGCCTGTTTCTTCCAGTTAATGTATTTGTTAATGTTTGGTGCATAGAACTGGGTAACTGCAAAGTTCTGTGTTTAATTTCTTCCAACGATGTACATTTAGTGCTGCGTCTTATAGCACTTTGAAATACCTCATGTTTATGAAAATAAATAGCAATTACATGATGTGCCATTTACTATTTTTCTTTTAAATTAAGTTCTTTTAGGTAAAATTTTTAACTTCACGCTGTTCATGAAATACAAAAACTAAGGGACTGGCCTCAGGTGGAGAAGTCAGTGATGGTGGTACAGATTGCTGCAGCACAGAAAATCAAGTATTTGTAGTAAACAAATTCTATTTGACTACTGTTCTCAGTTGCATTATAAAAAGTTTATTCTAAAAGTAGCCAGTCATTGCATAGGAGAATTAATGTTTAGCTGAAGATCCTGTTTCTTACTACTAGTACCACATAAAATTAAAAATTCCTGGGGAAGATACAGTTCTGAGGTATGGAGAGCCATGAAGTGTGTGTCAAATGGCGTGTAGTCTGAACGACAAAACTTGGCAGGTGCTTGCCTCAAGAGTTGTGATGGCATTTGGTGTGACCAGGAACAAGACGTGGTCTGTGAAATATGGTCATTTTGGTAAGCTTCTTGAGACCAAGGAGTTGCTTTATTTTCTTGTCTGTGCAGATGTTCCTGACACTGTCTTTCCCCACACTGAACCTGAAAAATAAGGGTAGGGATCAATGGCCAAGTGGCCAAGAAGTATTTTGGGGTCAACTTGCAAGGAACTATTCTGGGACATCAGCCTCTACTTTAGCCATGAAGGAAGTAAATTGTGATGGAGGTACGGAACATCTCGTATTTGCCATGAAGAGCAAAGCAGTATGGGGACAAAATCACCACAGTTATGGATGTGCCATATGTCCATGTTCTACCATAGCTTGTTTATGGTACCCATAACCTGTGGATTCTTGGGGCCCAGCCAGCTTCTGTACCAAGAACATCAGGAACTGCACTCAACTAATATTACTTAAGTGCAGCAAATCCAGATCCTCAACAGGCACCAATTGGTGTAGTGCTGGTTAGAGCTAAGCCTACACAAGGTTTTGCCTCCTGAAAAATGGGCCTGAATAGACTTGGTATCTTGTAAATTCCAACTTGAGGACCACAAACATTCCATATATAGAATATTTGTTCTCATTCCCTTGATGTGGACTTGATCATATTTCTTCCACTTTCCCAGTACAGTGAAAAAACCAGTAGATAGTAGACTAAACAAGCGACAGTTTGTGGACAATGATAGGGTGCAGTTTCTTTTACTAGCTACAACATGTACATTTTCAAACCACATTTTATTTGCAATTTTAACTGTTGTTTTCAAACACGGTAAAGGTCACGTGAGTCTCCCTGAAGCAAGAAGGAAAGCTTTTAAAACAGCTGTTCTTTCTAACTTGCTCCTGCTTGAGTTATGCAGGGGCTTCTTAACTTGAGTTAAGCTATACTTAGTGTAACAACAAGAAGTTAGAGCTGTATCCTTCCCTTCCCTTCCCTTCCCTTCCCTTCCCTTCCCTTCCCTTCCCTTCCCTTCCCTTCCGTCAGGATGCTCAGGGCGATACACACCCAAGGTTTCATGTCTTCAGGGGTGGAGGTGCCACAGCCTCTCCAGACGACACGTTTCATTTTCTAACTACCATGACTGACACAAATTTTCCTACTATCTGGGATTTTCCCTGTTGTAACTTCCTGCCTTTTTTTGTTTAACCTCCCAGGAGAGTCTGGCTCTATCTTCTCTGTAACCCCCCATTAGGTAGTTGAAGACAGCAATTACTTCTTTCTCTTCTGGAGACAACCCAGTTATCACTAGTATTGTTGTAGCATCCAAGCATTTAAAGTACAATAAAGGTGTCAAACACTCATTTCTTTGGATATTCAGCACAAATCCCATTTGAAAGTCTCTCTTCCAGTGTGGAAATCTTGGCCTGATCGTTTTGAATTCAGAGATAAAAGGTCCAATTGATGTCAATGGAGATAGAATCTAGCCCCATACGCTTTACGAATACTCCCATACACTACTGCCTGCTGCAATGTGCTGTGCTACCAGGACTTTGGAGTTGTCTTTTTTTTCTTCTTCTTTTAAATAACTTGGAAGAGTTAATAGGTTTGGTTTTCTGTTGTTTTAGGGAGCAAGGTGTCAAGGACAAATGTTTTTGTAAGCAACAATCTCAGTTGTAGGATGTTATTAAGTTACAATTACTAAATAGAAGCTGGTAGGTTTCGATTCTTTTGTATTTACACGATAAAAATTGAGAGGTGTATGAAAGAGTTTTTTAAAAGAAGAGGTAAACAATTCGTTTAGGATTTTCGAAGGAATAGAGTGCACAGTCAGCAGGTTTGCTGACGACACAGAACTTGGAGGGGTGTCTGACACACCAGAGGGCTCTGCTGCCATCCAGCAAGACTTAGGCTGGAGAGCTGGGCAGGGAGAAGTTTATTGAGTTTTAACAAGGGCAAAGTAGGGTCTTGCATCTGGGGAAGAACAACCCCAGGTACCAGTATAGGTTGGGGACTGGCCTGCTGAAGAGCAGTGTAGGTGAGAGGGACCTCGAGATCCTGGTGGACAACAGGATGACCATGAGCCTGGCTAAGAAGGCCAATGGCATCCTGGGGTGTATTAGAAACGGGTCATTAGTAGGTCAAGAGAGGTCCTTCTCTCCCTCTACTCTGCCCTGGTGAGAGCGCACCCGGAATATTGTGTCCAGTTCTGGGCCCCTCAGTTCGAGAAGGACATAGAACTTGAAAGAGTCAAGCATGGGGCCACCAAGATGATTAAGGGAGTGGAACACCTTCCTTACGAGGGGAGGCTGAGGAAGCTGGCTCTCTTTAGCCTGGAGGAGACTGAGGGGTGACCTTATTAATGTCTATAAATATGTAAAGGGCGAGAGTCAGAAGGATGGAGCCAGGCACTTCTCAGTGATGGCCAGTGATGGGACAAGGGGCAACGGGTGCAAGCTGGACCATAATAAGTTCCATGTGAAAGTAAGGAGAAACTTTTTCACTGTGAGGGTGACGGAGCACTGGGACAGGCTGCCCAGAGAGGTTGTGTAGTCTCCTTCTCTGGAGACATTCAAAACCTCCGTAGATGTGTTCCTGTGTGATTTAGTCTAGGCGATCTTGCTCTGGCAGGGAGGTTTGACTAGATGATCTTTCAAGGTCCCTTCCAACTCCTAATGTTCTGTGAGTCTGTGATTCTGAAAAATCAATACCCAGAAGGGTACATAGAGAAGGACATAGACACAGTAACAACAGAAAGAGAAGATCCTTCTGCCTGTGTATCTACAGTGAAGAGTCCTGAAGAACTCAGCTAAATAGAGATACTATTCCTTTTTTTTTAAGTATACATACCTACGTCTGCATAATAAATATAAGCATATCTGTCTAGGGAATCTGTTCGAAAATGTAGCAACTACCTAACGGCTGCTTATTAAAAAGTGGGTATTGCCTATTCCTGAAGGTAAAACCGAATTAGATTGATTGCAGTCTTATCTGATCTGCTATAAACGTTCCTAAGTTCTTTTCATATAAGAGAGAATCTGCTGATGAAATCAGACGGTTTCCTCCCAAATCTCATATCCCAGAGGATGATCATCTGTTTGTTTTCTTAAAAATACCACTAAGAACACAAGGGACTTGAAACACCAAAATGAAAGGATTCCTCCATAAATTAGCATAAGTAAAACTCCAGGGGGAGAGCTTAAAGAGGTGAAATGTGTTAATGATGTCATTACCACTAGGTCACCTGTTGCCGTGAGTGTGAAGGAAAGTGCATTTCTCAAACCCCAAGCTGCTGTTATAGCAACTTATCACCAGGTCTTGGCAGGATTGCTTGAGATTTCATGATGTGTATAATACACAGAGGGTGCATTTGCTCCTGTAAGTATACTGATAAGCCAAGCTAGAATTAAATGATTTTTAAAGGATCCCATTCTTAAGCCTGAATTTCCTGGCTTGTGGCTGGTTTAAATCAAAAGACTTAATTTTATTTAAAGTTTTAAGTTCAAGATCATGAATTTAACGGCTTTTTAATATACCATGTTATCACACTCTTGGCAAAGGTTTTGTGATTTATACCTAGGTTCGGGTTTTTTTGTTGTGTCTATTTCCCCTTTCCTTTTTCCTCTTCGCTTTTCTCTTCCCCTTCTACCCCTGCATGCATGTGGTGTCTCTTCTCTTAGGAACCCAAAGCCATCAAACTTAAAGGCTCTGAGGTGTCAACAGCAACCCTTTAAAGTAAGCAGGCTTTTCAGTCGAAACTGGAGATACACAGCACTTCCATAAATCTCAGAGGAAAATAATGGTGCAAAACGTGCAAGAGAAGCTGACCGTAGGGCCAGCACAGTGGGTTCTGCCCAGCACTTCTGGCTTGTACCGGAGCACTGATAAGCAGAGCATCAGGTTGCCGCAGCAATTGCCTGAATCTACAGCCTGTGGTCTATGCCCAGACAAGCTTTCACTCAGAATCACAGAATCACTAGGTTGGAAAAGACCTTTGAGATCTCCTGCTGGGCTACCTTTTCCAACCTGCACCATACACTGTTTTTTGCTGCTGATCTGCTTGTGCTCTCACTGCCAGGAGGCTTGGCCACAGTCAAGTGGGCATTTTGCTGCTAGGTTGCGTGGGGAAAAGGGGGGATAATTTGCGGGTTTTTCCCTAATTTTTTCCTACAATCATTACTTTTGGTCAGGGTTCCTAAGCACCATTCCTGAGTCACAGTCTCAATAATTACACTTAGAAACATTCTTCTAAATGCTCTACTTCAGGCCAAACAAGCCTGGGTAAACCACAATGTGCTTCAGCTCCACTGTGCTGTTTGTTGCGTGAGTGGAATAGGAATGTAGGTGTACAGGATAACATTGGACATATCATGGTGCTACAAACCCATGTCTTTATGAACAGTCCTTTCAAACATACATTTGTGCTGCTAATGAAGCTATGTAATGATGAAATGTACTTCAATAATTTCTATTATCTTCAGCCTTTAAATACTTCTACACTGACCTGATTTATTATTACCTGTCTTTCCTTTCCTCAGCTAAGTAGCCATGCAGGAGGCAAGGGGGATTCATCTGATCAGATACTAACTCTTTTTAGGCAATACACAAGTACTTTCAGTGCATAATTAATTTAATCCTTAAATAAATATTGAAAATAATGCATACTAATCTCTACCCTAGAAGTACTCATTTTCCTGTGTTGATTATAGAGAAGCCCTGGGTGACCAGATACGTACACCAACACTGTGGATGTCTAATGTCGGGTTCAGCTCAGGAGACATAAATCTGGATGTCTGTACATATCTAACTGAAAGTCAGTGGAGTCGGGAGAGTGATTCAGTGTAGGTGTCTGTTTTAGGATGAACTGAATTAGTTCTCTAGATTACCAGTCCACTGTATTGATTAGCTCTCCATTGGCTATAAAAACTCCAGGTAAATAGGGAACAAGTAAACACCTAAGCATTATTACCTAAGTTCAGTGCCTTATATTACCAGTAGATTCCTTCTACTCATTCTTCCAATAATTTTATTTCATTTATATATCTTAAAAGTTTTTCTGGATCTAGTCGAATAATCTTAAACTCAATTCTGTCTAGTTCCTCTCTTCTGCAACACTCATATCCTTTTTGCTTTGGTCATCTATAATAGCATCTCCATAATTTTATTATCTTTGGATTTCTTTCATCACATGTCCTGCTTATCATCAATGTGTAGAAATATTCATCATTGCCAGAAAGTTGCTTGCATTACTGATAACATTTCCTAAAACATCTCTCATGTTACCATATTGCATGGTGGGCAGGACTTTATTTTCTCTTTCTCACACCTACACAAAGCTCATTTACAGGGCATGTTGATACATTTCAGATGTTGATATACTTACAACATTTTAAATTAAATTAAATGATAGCACATATCACATTCTTTTCAATGTAGAAAAAAACCCCAAATGCAACACAAACAAGAAAAACAGTAAGTGCATGAACATTTAGAAAAATCACTATTAACCTTTACATCTAGATCTTAGATTAGACTTCTCATAGTCCCAACTATTCCAATGCTTTCCTTCATTTGTGTTATGGTTTGACCCTGGCTGGAGGCCAGATGCCCACCAAAGTTGCTCTATCACTCCCATTTTCAACTGGACAGGGGAGAAAACATACATTGAGAGGTTTAGGAGTTGCTGGTGTCCAGTTCTGGTCTCCTCACCATAAGGACATTGAGGTCCTGGAGTGTGTCCAGAGAAGGGCAACCAGGCTGGAGGGAAAATCCTATGAGGAGCGGCTGAGGGAGCTGGGGATGTTTAGCCTGGAGGAGACTGAGGGGAGACCTTATCACCACCTACAACTACCTGAAGGGAGGTTGTAGAGAGGTGGGCAATGGTCTTGTCAGCCAGGTGACAGGAGATAGGACAAGGGGAAATGGCACAAAGCTGTACCAGGGCAGGTTCAGATTAGATGTTAGGAAAAAGATTTTCCCTGAAAGAATTCTCAGGGCCTGGAACAGGCTGCCCAGGGAGGGGGTTGAGTCACCATCCCTGGATGTGTTTTAAAAAAGGGTAGATGAGGTACTTAGGGATATGGTTTAGCACGGGACAGGAACTTGATGATCTTAAAGGTCTTTTCCAACCTTGTGATTCTGTGAAAACACAAGCATGCAGTTAGAATAAATTAGACAGAATACTGCATTTTAATTAATATTGTTTCACTTTTGTCAGTAGTATGTTTTAAAGACTGAATAAAATTTCCTGATGAAATTTAAGCATATGCATTCACTATGAACCTAGGAGCACTTAAGTTATCATGAGCTTCCTTGGTAAAGAAAATTATACCTTTCTTTGCTGCTGGTGGTGTTGATAATAAGCGGTCCTTAGATGGTTTAGTTATTAAGCACCAGTGAAAATAAACAGCAATTAGAACTGGTCGAGAATAAGTCATTTGGCCATCTATCCTGCAGAAAAATTTTTAAACTGACATTTTTCCTCACTGTTAATAAAGAATGGCAATAAAACAAATCTTTTATGCCCAGTTTATTTCTTATCAGAACTCTTTCATTTTGGAATTTCAAAAATCAGTCTAGTAGCAAGTGTCGGAGTAAATAAACTTTCTATACTGATCATGTCACTCCATAACTCTAAGAGTGCCTTCATCTTATACATGCGCATCATCGCTTATGTGTTTTCCTCAAAGACAGCTTTTGAATACTTTAGAGGTCACTCTTAGAAGTGTCAATTGAAATTCAAGCTGTATATTAGCAGGCATGAAGATTAAATGATTTACCAATAGTCAAAGAAAAGATGAGCAACTGTTGAGAGCTGGCCTCACATCACTTGATTCTATGCATGTGACAAGGAAGCATACTTTTGTGAGCGAAAAATTCTAACTAATAATCTCCTAATTAAACCTCAAACCTCAATGACAAAAGTTCAGTGGATACTTGTATTTTACACTGGGACAGAGGTCCCTAAATTTACCTACTTTGTGCACATCCATAGTGCAACAGCATCAAACCATGTGATCCTGCTGATGGGATGAGTACACAGCTTGGCAGTTCTACACAGGAGATTCCAGCTCACTCCAGAAGAAAAATCCTTGCTTTTATTTTCATTCGATGGGGAATAATGACTCAGAAGGCATTTTACTTGTGCATTTGTTCTGGTTGTCCAGAAAACCGAGCTGGTATAGTGCAACACCTCATGAGTCAATGGCATTAGGACAGATTATACCAGCCGAGGAGCTGGAGTTGAAATAAATTGAGAAACCTGATTATAACTGTGCCATTGTACATGTGGAAAAGTATTTGAACTCCTTCAGTGTTTCATTGTGACCACATGTAGATATGATTTTAATGCCCTAAACCTCCTTAATCAAGATCTTAGTTTTAAAAATTGTTATTAAACATCTTTGCCTGAAGTATTTTTATATTTGATATACCACAAATGTCGCCTACATCTCAGCAAATATGCACTGTGATTAAAGGGTATAATCTCTCAAGAGAGGTTTATAATCATTTTAATTACCCTGGACTTAATAAAAGGAGTTAAGGGATTTAATAAAAGGGCATTAAGAGATTGCCAAAGGGTTAAATATATATATTTTTATAAGAAAAATTGTAAAGCTTCTGTGGCTTTGAGGTGGGAAGGTGGGAGGCTTAGTGGGAAAAGAGGAGGAGGTGAGCAAAAGTCAAGATGAGGATTAGTGTCAATTAAGCTTCTCTTTGAACCTCCTAACTTGCATATGCAGAACCTGACACAGCTGAAAATATCTGCAATTTCCTGGGCTACACCGGACCAGAGAGGTTGCTGTACTGCTCACCGACCTACAGGAAGCTGCAAGGGAGCAAAAGGAAGATATAAACCTAGAGAATACCTTCTACTTCAGCACTAAGCTATTTTAGCACTAGTTCAGGAGAGAAGATCTGGAGTGCATGAGAGAATTTTTCAGAGTCAGTAGATTTACTTCTCAGGCCCCAAAGATTTTGTTTGGTTTTGATCTATCTTAGATGAAAACTAAATAAATTCTCTGCTCTAATCCTCGTCCTCTGCTCTTAAGTTTCAGGTTAGCATAGAATTTAGTTTATTTCTAGTCTTCTGGAATACAATAAATGTAATTCAAGATCAGAAGACGAAAGTGAAACAACTATATTCAGACCAGAAATTCAATGCCTCCTACAAAACAAGGCAAAATCCAGCATACAAGCATCTAGAACATTCCCTCACTTCACCCCTATACTGAATCAAACCTGAAGCCCTATCCAGAGAGATAAGGTAGAGATCCAAAAGTAGATACCTGAACACAAATCAGCGGGAGTTCTTTTAAAGGTTTTGTTGGCTGGAAGTAAAATGAGTTGCTTAGATTTTCCAGTTTGGGTTAACACGCATTTCTAATATGTTTTCCATTTCCTAATGCTACAGTTTCAGTTCTGACATAATTCCTTTCTCCTGCCTGTCCTGTGGGTGTTACTGTAAGCCTCAGGGATAGACATTCTGCGCAAGGAAGCATGGAGGACTGCCTTGGGGCTCACAATGCGTTTTCTTCTGTACAGCATCCTAGATAGCAAGCCTCCTTGGATAATTTTAAAAGACCATGTATAAGATGCACATTTGATAAGCCTTTCCCCTTCCCTCTGTTCCCAGAAACTGGACCTCTGGTATGTAGAGAAACCTGGTGCTGAAGTCAGCATTCAGAAATGAAATTTAATGATGGGAGAATGCAAGACAAGAAAATCTTTATCATTCAAAATACCAAAAAACCTTCAGATAAGTTGGGCAATGTAACATTATTTAAAAAATCAAAGGCAACACCTGTTCATCTGTATCTCTGCATGTTTTTCTCTGCTTTTTTTGTTTGTTTCTTTCTTTCTTTCTTCCCACTTCTTTATAAGTAAAAGTTACAAAAATTGCATTGAAGGTACTTAACTCCTATATTGTGTAAAGATTATGGGGATGTTCTTTAAGTCTGTGCTAAGAAAGTGGTAAGTTTGAGAAAGAAATTTTCTCTAGCATGAAGGCATGAGGATAGCTGAGAGAATATGATTAGCTCATGCTCTGTTCTTTGATCAAAAGCATAATTGTTTCCTCCCTTTTTTGAGGTGTGCTAGAAATGAAAAGCAATATCCATTAAAAAAATACTTCTTTGCAAGAAGTGACTGGAGATGGCAATTAAAATGGAGCAGCAGGAAAAAACAGTATATTTTAGATAACTGGTATGTTTAATCAGGTCTTGTAGCAGAATCAATCTAAAACAGAACTCTTGAGCGTTTTGAGCAGGTCCATGTAGCTACACTAGCTTCATTCTGAACTCTGTGCAGTTGTACTTCAAACAAACACTACCAAGCAAAATATATGTATTATTTGACAGAGCACTGGAACAGGATGCCCAGATTGGTTGTGGAGTCTCCTTCTCTGGAGATATTCAAAACCCACTTGGATGTGATGTGCAACATCTGTAGATAATCCTGCTCTGGCAGGGGAGTGGAGTAGATGATCTCCAGAGGTCCTTTCCAACCCCTACCAGTCTGTGATTCTGTGATTCTGTTAATGAATGAAACCTAGAGGGTTTTAAAGCTTCTTTTGAAAAGAGATTGATTTGCTGCATGGTAATTCAAGAAGGTTGTTTTTGCCAGGAGCAGAAACAAACAAACAAACATACAAACAAACAAATCCCTAAGCATCTAACCTGCAAAACAAAACAGCTTGCTTTTTTAAATTTTCTTTTAGATGGGGAGCTTCTCATTAATAATAAAGCCATCTTTTGCCTTTTTTTTTCCCTTTGGATGAGAGCTTAGGGCCCTTGCAGTGGAAATAAAACATATGGATTGTAAACCTTCCAAGGAAGGAACCGTGTTTTCCTTTTACCGTGGACAGCAGTCAGTTCCTCTGAGCTTCTGTGTCTCTGAAAGGGTTTTCCAGGTCTCTCTACATTGCAAAAGCCCATAAAAATTCAGTCATAACTTTAAGTAGACATGTTAAAGCCTTGGGGGCTTTAAGCACTGTTAGCATTTCATGTTCTGTATCAGCCAACTCCAGTTACCTTGCCTTTCTTGGTTGCAGGTCGAAGATGGGGCTGCGGTGCAGCAGTGGCTGGTGCACATCTCACTGCTGGCTGAGGTGGTTCCACCCTCCCTGGCAGCTAGTACTTAAATTGGTTTAAATTGCTCTACAACCGCAGCTTTAATTATCTAACCTGGGTTAGGTAACCCAAGTTAAGAACACACCTTTCTTTGTGGTGCATTTCAGCATGACTTTCATGTTGGTTTTATGTTTCCCGCTAAAAGAGAGATTGGTATGGAAAGTGTGTGTACTCAGAGGAACGCTACTGAGTTCCACTGGAGATTTAGCCTTTGGCTACAACAGGCACAGCCCTAAGTCCTGAGAAAATTCCATATACTCCCTGTGACTCATTTCTGCATACCTTGCTCAGGCAAAGCTTCCACTTAACTTAACAGGATATTTTTAAAAAGGGCCAGACTAGCAGTTACACAGGATATAGCTGTCAGATTGTCAGATCAAGAAAAGTTAGTTGCCTGGGGGGGGGGGGTGTGTGTGTGTGTGTGCAGGGAGGAACTACACAGTGTTTTCATAGCATAGGCAGTGGAAAATGTCCCTTTTACCAGTATTACGGCTTTAAAAACTGTGTGTAAAAATGTGTAGGCCTTATTTTTAAGGTTTTTCATCATTGTGGTCCTGCTTTGTATGAAGCACTTAAACCCATGCTGTATGTTAAATACATAGGCAGTACTATGAACTTAAATTTCATTTCATTACATTTAAGCACACGCTTAAATGATTTGCTGGACTGAGGCCAGCATGCTTGCTGAATCAAACCGAAATACAGCAATGTCTGTTCTTCCCCCTTAAACAAACAAGCACTAAATGAAATACAATAAAATAACATTCCCAGAGAAATCTTGTGCTGTAGAAAGAACTGCTGCATTGTTGTATTAGCAATTTGTCTAATGCTCAGTATCTGCACTGCTCATGCAAGTGTAATGCAGTAGTAATTTGGTCAGCCTTACGATTTTATCCTCATGTTATATCGGGCATAGTTTTGAAGAGGAAGAAAGTAAAATGAAACTATGTAAGAAAACAAAATCTGGAAATATAATTCCAAATCGCTGGACTTTAAATAATGATATTGCAGCCTTTACAGAAGCAGTGGACCCTTGAAAAAATCTGTATTCACTTCGCTCAGTGAGGGGTGTGCAACCCAGGACTTGCAACCTCACAGAGCTACAGATGCTTTATCAAGGCTAGTGAGTTAATGTCTATTTCTGACATAAAGTGCAAAATGAGAATAAATAATGCTAGTTATTAGATATTGCAAGGGAAATGTGTTGAATTTTCAAACATACTGAAAAATATCTGTTTTCTGTTCTAAATAGAGCCAATTCAGTATATTTTGATTTTGATTGTGCTTTGTTACTAGGAGCATTACATGTAATGTATTGACAAAAGACTGTAAAAGAAGGAATAACAATTGGACAATGACAGAAACAATACCAGGTACCTGTGAACCGGTGGCTGGTGAACCAGCAGAAATATTTTTCACTTCACTGGATTATGAATCAGGACCTAAGCCACAGTGAGCTGTTTCCCTATGGAAGGCAGTTGTATTATTTTTATAATAAGCAATACAGCGCAGGGTTTACCACAATTTTGAATACGTATATCCCCATACTTGAGCTGAACAACATTGTTAGGGCCTTTTACACTGGACTTTAGGCCTCCAGTAAATGTGTGATGTTTGACTGACTGCACTGGATTTCTGAGTACTCTTCTCTGGACAGTATTCCTTGGTATTTCAGACTGCTACATGCTCCACAAACCTTTCTGCTCCCTGCTGCACTGACGTAGGTAAGTAATGAAGAAGGACCAAGGGATTTGTGCAGAGCTGTTGAGGAATAAGGTTTTGTGGCTACAAAGTAGAAGCTGTTGGTTCCCAATCCTGTGCCCAAACCTTCCCTCTTCTGTTGCCTTTCTTCCCCAATTTTCTTTCAAAGAAAGGTTTAAAAACCTTCTTCAGACTATGACTCATTGTCAATTTTCTGTACAATTTTCTGCATTCAAGTTGTGAGTCTACCAGTCGACTCTTAAGTTGCTTAGCTGAGATGTAAACTCCAGATATATTTGTAAGGACTCAGCCCTGGATACAATACTCTTGTTGTCTAGGTGCAGAAATCGGGATTGGGCCCTGACAGAAAGGTATGTCTTATACATTTTCAGAAATGCAAGATGTATTTTTGTTTTGAACTTCTTAATCTCATTTCTTTTTTCTTTCTCTTGGTAATGGTGTTGTCATAGTATAAGTAATTAGACCTCAGGAAATTAAGAATGTAATTAGAAAAATTAAACAGGGAAAGGCCAACTGCTCCTGTCCCAGTTCCCACCAAAGCCTATTGATTTAGTGTCTGGATCTGTCAGATTATCTACAAGCTGGCATTTTCACTTGGTAGGCCCGGGACACAGACGTTGGCCTGGGATCGTTCCTGCTGTTACATGGTCAGCATGCATCCTGGTTGGGCTTTGACACAACCAGGGACAGCTGGGGGGTAGCACAGGACAGGGAACACTCCGGAGGAGGAGGCTGGATGTGGCCACCCTGTGCTGGAAGGTGAGGGGACTTAGCTGTATCAATGCAAACAGTGTGTAAAAACAATAGCTGTACGAATGCAAAAAATGTAAGTGTATAGGATGCGCCATGCCATGCTAGTTTGACATAGGATCAGAGGCAGTCCAGTAAAATTACTGTAATGAATATATCCAATAATCTTTCACTCCCTAGTGGACAAAGGTCTTTAAATTTCAGTCTTTCCATTACTTTTACAGCAACCAGACCCACCCAAATTTAGATGTCTTCTAACAGAGCTTTTGTTTTTATACCAAATAACTAATTGCAGCTTATGTTCATATGTGGTGCCCAGAACAGTTTTTCCAAAGTCAAGGGATCTCTCCAGCTGTCCTGGTATTTGGACACCTACAGGTCCAGCTGATGTGCAGAGGCACATATGAAATCCGGTTTTGTCTCTCAGCTCTATCTTTTGCCCCTGCATGGCTCCCAGACTCTCTTCCTCATTCATTCTGGTTCTTTTATGCAACAGGAATGCAGCCAGACAAGGCTGCAATATCTTACCTTCTTTCTTCCCCTTTTTTTTTTTTTTTTTTTTGCAGAATTTGGTCTCAGATGCAAAATACATGTATAGCCAACAGATTACTTTCCCGACTGAAAGCTTCCCTGCAGTGACATGTGTATGGTATCTCTTAATTAGCACACTCCTGCACACGGTGAACTTTCTTCAGTTCATAACATTCCTAAGAGCATTACTACATTTTATAAATCATGATCATAATAAATATTCATTGCACATGCATTATATCAAACTCAAAAGCTCTAGCTTTCATTTGGATCTTCACAGGAGTACATATGACATATTACCAATAGAGATGACATAGCTGGCATTTGGAGAGATTTTTCTTAATTACTTCCTCTCATGCCTTAGGTTAGGTTCTTGTCATCTTGCACACATACATACACACAGAAAAGGAGCAGACAATTCCTTACAGTCCTTCATCATCACACAAGGACATTCGTCCTTTATGACACACAGTTCTTTTAGTGACACTTGGTAAGTCAACATGATTACACAAGGATATGGATTTCTGATGGGGACCAGATCCCCAAGAAGTTTTGAGGAAAGCATCAGTGTTTCTTGGCTGTGTAATAAGAACCAATTGCTCTGTGGTAAGATATTCCATGTAAGACTTGTACAACAAGTGACATTGGTCCGAAAGGCCTAATTTTGTATGCAGAAAGGTCTGTGTTGGTAGAAACTGTGCTTTCTGAAGATTTTGTGGCTGATAGAGGGCAGGAGACTTGAATGTATTCCAGGGATGTGCTGTTTATAAAGCTTCCCCAAAATCGGGACTTGGTGTCTGAATGGTGAGTGATGTTTGTCATGTGGATGCAATGATACAGGAAAATACTTCAGTAAGTTAACACTGGGCTTGCTAGGAGAGGATGGGGTTTTTATTTGCATATAGACTGCTGCTGTATTTTTTCAAGTTTATGACTGTGTCCACTCCTTTTATAAAGATTTCCTTGTTTGTGCACAGCTGTAGAGGTCTTACAAGTGGGAAAAAAATTCTTCCTGCTGCACGTGCACAAGGGAGGCTGCCTTTGCTTTCCCCAGGTTTTGGAGTGACAACTTCAGGACTGCTTACTTACTTGTCAAATAAAGTGTTAAATTTTTGCTTTTTGCTGTTCTCTTTAGAGGGAAGGGTTACATTTGAAAGCAGTTATTAAGCTGAAAGCTGGAAATGTTGGTGTATAAGCTGAGAGAACTGTCCCCAGGTGGAGAGAAAAGCCCTTCCATCTCTCAGAGTGATAAGGTACAAACCAAAGTCAAATCTCTGCCACTTGGACCCAGGTCCAAAATCATGACAGGAGGGAGAAAGCACAAATGTCCATTGAAATCCAACCCTCATTATTTGAACGCTGTGCCATACAGTCTCTACTGTTAAACCTGCCCCTCCTCTTCGGTGGCCGGAGAAGGCACAATCAAAATACAGCCTGAACACCTGGATGGCGAGGGAGACTGTGCCTGAAGGGGTGTGGGGGAGATAACAGAGTCTGATGCCCATTCGTGTGCCTTTCCATGTATTTCAGGGTGTATTCTTTTTGGGGGGCTGGGCAGCGGGCCCTCTCCTTCCGTAGGACCCTCTCCCTCCATACAGGCCTGGGGCTGGATTTCCAGCCCATTGTTCGTCGCCGTTGCCACGGAGACGGGAGCAGCTGCTGGATGACGGGCCTTGGCCGGCTTCCCCGGGCAGCTCGGCCGCCCCGGCCGGGCCCTGCCCGCCGCCAGCCGCTCACCCTCCCGCTGCCGGCGGTGGCACGCCAGACTGTGCGGGATAATGTTTACTAACATCGGCCACATGGCTCCCTGCGTACCGCCGCTCTGCCCAAAAAGTGTCAGTCCTAGTGGATTGCCAGGCACCGGGCCAACCTGCCTCCACTGTGCCCAAAAATCTGTCAGCGGGGCCGCTGCCCGCCGTCCCGCCAGGGATCCTTCCTCACCGCTCCGCACACCCTGCTCTCAGACCACCGCGTACCTGTGCCTATAGAACACCTATGCATACGTGTGCGTGCCCAGGGCGGCTGGGCCCCACTGCAGCTAAGCTTGTGGGGCACCCAGCGGGGTCCCTCCTGCCGCAAGGGGTTCCCCGAAATGATACACCGTCGGTATCATCGTCGGGGCTGGAGGCGGCCAGTGTCCCAGTGCCGACAGCATTGTTTCATGTGTACTTTTACTGGCATGTTGTTTCTCTAGCAAATTTACAGCAGGAGATTACTGCTGGAGCTGACCTTTTTTCCTTCAGCCGGGGTAATGAATGTTGCTATTTAAATGCTCTGCCTCCACAGCCTGTGTGCTTCAGTTTTTAAAAGAGTAGCATAGTACCCAGGGGAAGCCTTTTGTTGCCTGGCTGTGAAACCTGAATACAAGCTCTCCTATTGGAAGCTTGAGAGGCAGAAAATAACAACCAAGAATAGATTTATAGGGTGTAACTCAGCCTAAATCATGTCACAGAGATAGAAAATATGGATCAGATCCTGAGCTGGTGTAAACTGGTGTAATCCCATGGAGCAATAATGCTTACACAGGCCCAGGTGCTGGCTCTTGCTTCTTAAAATACAGACTGGCACCGTCCAGCAGTGGGGGGGAGTGATTTAAAATAAGCAAAATGGCAGGGAAGTTTCCTGATAGGCAGAGTGTAATCCCTTAAATTAAAATATGCTGAATGCAGGAATGTCAGTAAAAATGCCTTAAAATCCTTAAATATATGTGACCACTTCAGGATCAATATCTCCTATATATTCTATATATTCCTTTGCAGTTTGAATGGCCAGTTCCAGGAATATAAGGTCTTCTAATGTTAAACAGATATATTAACACAAAACCATGGGAAAAGAGCCATATCATCTAATTATCCGTCGTACATCATGGAGCTTGTCGCTAGAAAGCCTGCTTTTCAGAAGTAGTGTGTTACTAATGGTTCAAAAATATAAAATAAAAAATCATAGAATGAAATACAGATATTATTACATTTCATTTGTCAGTAAAATGTCTTATGAAAAATTCATATTATCCATCCCATCCCTCTGTCTGTAAACTGATAGACAATTATAGGCCTTTTTTCTAACTATAATAAATTATAACAAGGAACATTTCAAGAAAGAATCAAAAGACTGCAATAATGTTTTTTAATTTTTTTAGGATTTCTACTAAGGTGTTATTAAACACTTTTGAAAGGTGACAAGAATAATAGGAGACAGTTGGAAAACTGAAAACCTGGTTTAATTTCCACTGTCTGCCCTGTATCCTTACTCTGCTTCCTCTCTTAGTGGGGGAAAGCATGTTTTGGTTTAGTTGTGGATGTGAATTCAAAAAATACTTTGAACTTAGACTGACTTGTCTATCACCTTAGTCTGATGGTGCATACAGTACTCTCCAGTGGCCAGACAGACAATTAGACAAAATGATACACACTTTGATCCAATACAGGGATTGTCACTATCCAAGGTTTCAAGATCCCACTAAAATTTCAGATGGAGTCTTGTTTTTTGGGTTTTTTTTGCAATACAACAGAATAAAGCAAAATGTACACATTTTGCAGATGGGGTCCTAAATTACTTCAGTTTTAGCAGAAGGTTAACTTTCTGCAATTTCTCCTAAATCACACAGTATTCAAAATAATTACTTAGCTACAACAAACTCTCTCTGTGCAGAAATACCCCACCTGGCTCCAGCCAGGGCAGCGCTATGTAAGGATATACCTCTAAACCTGGGTTGCATAAAATGTTTTAGGTATATCATTAGCATCATTCAGATCTTCATTTTTAGAGTTCCAGTGTACGTTTAGGTACTCAGCAGACAAAAATGAAGCAAAAATAAAACAACCAACCAGTTTCATGCCAAAAAGAATTCAGTCTTCTAATATTCCAGTTATTGCAACAACAGGACTGTTCCTGAGTCAGCAGGGGAGATGTTTGACACAGGTTACCAGAAATGCTCTGGTATCTTAAGAAATTGCTGCAGTACTTCTAAGAAATGAGTTCCTAATTACACAGAAGAAAGTAGACAGTTTTAAGGAAATGCAGCCTTAGTCAGATTCTCTTGTTTTGTTTTGCTTCCTTTTTGTTCTTTTGTTTAATAAACTCTGATCCCAGAAAAAAAAAAGCTGAACAAATGGTGATGGACATACATGTTAAAGAGTAGCCAGGGAGCTCTCAGTATAATGTGCATGCCAGGAATATTGTCAAGCCCCCATTGACATAGGCTTTGATTCAGGGCATTTACAACCTAAGTAACAGAAGACCTGTGTCATTTAACAACTTGAAAAGATTGGTGTTGACCTGGTGATGTACAAGCACATGAAGAAGCTGCTAAAATTTCATAGAATCATTGAATCATTTTGGTTGGAAAAGACCTTTAAGATTATCAAGTCCAACCATTAACCATTTCAGTCAGGTAAAGACAAAACCCAGAAAACCTCTGCCAAATCACAGAAAATCTCTGCCTTTCTAGGAAAGCAGTGTTATTTTTGGTTTGTTTGGCTGGTTGGTTTGGTTTTGATGGGTTTTTTTGCTTTACTTTTTTAATTTTTGGTCAAAACTTCTAAATTATCAAATTAAAATATTTAAGCAAAATAAATTATAAAAGTTTGGATAGTTTCATTATTTTTTCTTTCTTTTTCTTAAATTGAACAATGACATTTTCAATAAAAATCTTTGTTTTCAATGAAAACAATTCTGCTTTTCCTACCCATCATCTTATGTGAATGTCACCAACAGGCCTGAAACCTGTGTATGTATAGATTAGCCAAATATGAAGCCAGCTTGGCTGCTGCTAACAAATAGTTTCTCTTGTTCTAGCATACTGGCTTCTCCATTTCTGATGCATGTTGCTGACATCTCAGCTGTCACAGTGCCACAGGAGCTGTGCTAAGTGCCTTTGCCGAAATCCTTCATATTTTCTGTTGCTGCTGTTCCTTGCTTTTCTTGTTTATTCCCTGTCACCATCTGTCCCAGAGGAAAGATGCTTGAAGAACTGGAGGGGAAAGTAGCCTCAAGTTCCTCATGAAGCCAAGAGGGGCATGACCACATGCATTAGGGTATCATGGATAGCCTCACAACTTTCCTGTTGGCTATTTTATATAAAGATTTCCAGATGGAATTAAATTTATGTCTGCAGTCATATTTGAATGAACACTGCATAAAATTAGCTTTATAATTCCACTGTACACCTTGACATTGCTGATTCATTTACAAGGAAACCTTTAGTTGCAGGAGAAAATTTTAAAATTGCTATTAGAAAATTCTGTGTCTTCTTCTACAGTTTCATTCAATTAGCAATGGTTTGTGATGAAAGAGGAATCCTGTATGTAGCATCTCTTTTAAAATCAAGAAATGTGTGTTTGCAGTAAAAAAATCCCTTAATCTCATTGTTAGATTAAATTGTGAAAACTTTCTGCTTCCTATTACTTTATTTCCTTATTGACCAAAACCAAAATATTGGGAAAAAAAATCACTTCAATATTGTTAATAAATGTATCAGATTTTAGTTTTCAAAATTTCTATGCTAAATGTAATTTAGATTTTAAAAACAGAATTAAGCAAGCACAAGTATATAAGGAAACAGTTTTTAAAAAGAAAGGAAAGATTTCATATAACCCAAGACAGAATTTGTTAGGGAAAGGGATTCTCTTTTGTTTCTCTGTCAGAAAATTAACACATTTTACTCCATTCACAAGTCTGGCCACTGTACAGAAACTCATTTTGCCCTTCTTTTACTCAGGATTTTGTGCTAGGACTGGTCTCTTGACTAGAGATTTGGATTCACTGTGAGTTCTCCTATGAACTGTCTGAGTGACTTTGTGCAAATGTCAATCCTGGAGTGGGGTTTGAGGCCAAATTTTCCATCCATCTGCATTATTTGTTTGCATGAAATCCTTCAGTCAATTTTGGAACAATCCACCTAACACTCCTGGCAGGCTGGTGGACTCCCAGGGCTTTGCATCCCTTCTTCCTGCCCATGCTTCCTGCTGTTTCTGGGACCAGCTGTGATTTGGTCACAGTCTCTTATATCACTCTCTGTTATAGGGCTAGTAAAACTTCTCCTGTCCGCTTTGTCTCTCTAGGGAGGGATGACCAGCAAAGATGGAAGTGTGTGGGATTACAGTTCATGCTTTCATAGCCGTGGCAGTCTTCATCTCTAGTTACAAAATGAAGAGTGGCAGTATGGACTCTAGCATACCTTATTAACAGCAATATGAAACATAAATTGCTTGGCGAACATCAGTTGGCATGGTTGGAGTGGAGCTTGGGAGACTAAAGGAAACAGACATCCATCTCTAGGTGCTTACCAGTCTTCACTCCCCTCCTTCTGCTATTTTCCTAGCCAGGAGCCTGAGCTGCTTTGTTTAAAAGCAGTGTTCCCTGGAGCAAGGACTGTCTCTGGTTGCTAATGTTAAAGTAGAATTCATGCCATGGTATCTTCATTGCTGCTCTTAACTGTAGTAGGTAGGCCGAAACTGTGAATGAGATACAGCTCTCCATGCTGTAGACTGTTGAATGCACAGTAACATCTCGGCTAAGGGTGGCAAGGTATTGCCATTATGAACTAATTTCAGCACCCATCCAAAGCGCAGCCATATGCATAGTTAGGAAAACTGTTTCTAAACTGGACTTGTTTAGCCATTGAACTAATTTGGATACTTGAGAAAGAAGGATATGAAACATGTGCAGCTTCAGACTTTAATGTGCATCCGGATATAAAAAGTGTTTCTACAATGAAGTTAAAAGAAACTCAGAAAAATTACAGAATGGTGCTGAGAAAACACAATAGCTTTTTTTTTTTTTTTAATGATGCCTGTGTTATGAAATAAAATATTATTCCAAACAGAGACCAATATAATGTGTAAAACTGGGAGGCATTGTATGCTTTGTGTTAATAGAAAGAAACCAGCACAGGCAAAAAGCTTTCATGGTAATTTGTGAAAAAAATGTGGGTTAACTAACCTTGAAGCAGAACCTTTTTAAAAATCTGCTCTTTAATGCTGCTCCTTAGAGCAAACACTCCTTTCTGGAGGGGGAAAAAAAAAAAAGAAGATAGAAGATGAGTGCATAATGTTTTTGTTTCGAATGGAGCCAAAACCTGCACAACTACTTTTAAACAGTATCAGAGTAAACACTTTGTACATGAAAAACAGGCTTAAAATACTACCGGTATGTATTTGGAGCTGTAAGAGTTGATCTGTGCTGCTTAGAGGAGTTCAGCTGTAAAGTGAACTTTTTTCACAGTCATTGGCAAATAAATTGCTGTGGTTCTTTTGTTCTATGCTGGAGAATAAAAATACCTTCTTAATTTTTTATTTTAAATTTCCAATAGGTGTTTTTCATGTTGTGGATCAGCTTTAGCAGTGTAGGAAGAGTGCTGCTAGCCTCTGCAAAAATCTTTTGTGGTAGGGGCTGGGTAGCCATGTAATTACGTACCCTTGGACAGTGTAACATAGCACAAGGCTGCTGTAGGAGCAGACCTGGCACCAGATGGTGACCCCCATTTCATGTTCCCATTCTGTGTCCTTGCTCCAGGAGAACTTAGATGCAGTGGGCTTTTCTGCTGGAAGAGTTTGTCTCCCACACCTGCACCATCTCCAAGAGGCAAGCTGATGCAGCCAAAAATACTTTTGCTCCATGCCTCTTCTCTGCTATCAGAGCAACAGGAGGGATAGACACTAATATATGCCTCCTCACATATACTCCAGCATTGTCAGGCAGTTGTATAACAGCGCTTGTTAGGCCTTGATATGCCGTTTAAGATCACATCACACAATAACTACTGCGACCTGAGTTTATACAATTGATTATCCTTGCATGGACTTTGTCAAAAGACCTGCGTAATTTCTAATTCTATTCTTCTGTTCTGTTCTGTTCTGTTCTCTTAGACCATGGCTATCAGTGGTGTCTGTTGCTTAACTGCAATGTTTTTCCTCGCACAAAGCAAAAAGAGACATTTTATTCCTTGCCCTCCCTCAAAATCTCTTCTTGAGAAAAAGTGAAATGAATAAAAGAAGCTACCCAAGGTAGTCTCACCAAGACTGCAAGAACCCTGGGTATGACAGAGCTCTCAACGTCATTGTATGAGATCTCAGGTTTAGTCTTGACACATGGATAAAGGTGTATTTTATAATAACAACAACAGCAATTATTATAGATATTATAAAATTATATAGTATTATTTTTACTTCAGAAAGTAGTCAAACTGCTTCTGTGAAGCCTGTTTACCTCCCCTTCCTTTTGTACAGAACTATTGAAACCACCAAACATGGAGTATATGTTGGTTTGGGGTTTTGTTTGTTTGTTTGTTTTGTGTGGGGTTTGTTGGTGGTGTTGGTTTTCTTTTCCTTCTACCATAAAACTTGCTGCAGAAACCTCTGAAGAAATATTCCTCCTTTGAACACAAGGAGTTGAAATCCTGCTGTAAGCTGAACAGGTGAACCAATTCCTGTAAGCCCTGGCTTTTTTAAGAGAAGCTTCTTCATCAGTGTTTGAGTTTCTGGTGAATAGCTCACTGCAGCTCTGTTTATATAGACATATGGTGTGAAGAACACTAATACAGTTGTCTGTGCACAACTGTAACAAACAATCTGCTTATTGTGTATTTTTTTAGGCAACACTTCATGCTGTCTAACAGGTGGCTCCAAGTTACAATAGGCACACTGTCGGGGTAGAACAAACCCCATTTACACAAGAGCCTTGACTGGAGATAGTGACTAAGATAGCCTGCAAAATCAACCTTAGAACATGATTATTTAAAACACTGTAAATGCCATGAACCTCCAGTGAATATGAGCCTTGCTTTTTACATCCTCCTGTTGCCCTCAATCTATCCCAAGGCCAGTAGAGTTAATTCCTCTCCATGAATGAATGCAAAGCAACATTTTAAAATCTCTCACATATTATATCTCAAGTTTATGTACATAATGCAGCATGATTTATATAAAAATTGAGGCTATTTTTGCTTTAACTGGCCTATCAGGTTTTATTACAGGTTTTCAGTTTGTTAGGACCGTGGTTTCTCCTGTAACCTCAGAGTTTTGAAGTGTGTTGCACGCTATGCCTTCCTAGGAGCATTTTGTGGCACAAGATTTCTTAGTGTTTGCAGCGCATCAGCTAAGATGAATCATTCAGTTTTTACTCTAAAGATAAACTTCTATTGCACTCCTCATTTCATTCTCCCCCGTGATCTTTCTCCCAGAAATTTCTTCAACCTTTGAGTTGCTCAAAGTTTCTTCCTGGATACACAGTGCTGTTTTCACTTGTTCTGCAGGAAGTTCATGTTTATGGTTGTGGACTTTTTTTGTTTCTTTGTTTTGGGTTTTGTTTGTTTGGGTTGGTTGTTTTTTTAAATTCAGTGGAGTTTCCCTGACAGAGAGGTACATTCCCAGGACAGGACTTTTTTAACATTGCTGGAGCTCTGTTTTTGACACAATCCTTGATTAAGTGCTCATTGATTTTACAGAGGTTGGTTAGGTCCCGCCTGAAAATCACAAGTGGTAGTGGAATGGAAACAGACATTCTCTTCACTCTGAGGGTGGTGGATCACTGGAACAGGTTGCTCAGAGAGGTGGTGAAGGCCCCATCCCTGGAGATATTCAGGATCAGGCTTGATGAGGCTCTGAGCGACTTGATCTAGTGAAGATGTCCCTGCTCACTGCAGGGGGTTGGACTAGATGGCCTTAACAGGTCACTTCCAACCCTAACGCATTCTATGATCCTATGATTCCTATCAACACTGTAAAGCTGGTGCACAGTGATCATATCTGCATAGTAAAGTGGGCAGTAATTTACATAACACACAGAAAAGTACCAATATTCTCAGACTGTGATCCAACCCAGCCAACTTCAGTTATATGTATATTCCAAGCAGATCTTCTAGGGTCTCCCAGCAGCTGATGGTGAGAGATGGGCACCCCCAGAAGGCAATTCATCTCATACCAAAGCAGGTGTCTGAGAGAACTGTGAGAAATCTCTTCTGAGATGACCATCTCTCCTTTGACAAGGTGAATAATGCCTAACTTCTCAGTGGTTACAGTAACATGAGATAAACCCCACCCATTTAATCTGGATGTGTGAAAATAATAATCTTTTGTGTAAGCATATTTGTGAGATGATGTCTTCCCTCAAAAGGCACTGTCCTTCAGCTCTGCAAGGTCCTGAGTCCTTTTTCAGTTACTTCAGTTCAGCAAGACTTGACAGTGGTGACTACTTGATGAAAGGAATGAAGCATCTTGATAGCCTGGATCAGGATTTGGATGCGTTTCACCTTTTTGGTGAGATACTAGCTTTGAACTTATGATGGTCAATTTCAAAGGTTACTTGCCCAGAGAAACTTCCTAGTATTTTTTCCTGTAATTTTTTTCATCCCACTCCCATCCCTTTTGCAGAGTGTGGGAACATTTTGAAACACACACATATTTTCTTATCAGACAATATCTTAATAAGATTAGATAGAGCCTGAACCAAATCCCATAAAGTCAATGGAAAACTTCCAATGGTTTCACTGGTATTTGGGTCAGGCTACTGCTACGCTAATTCATGAGAATGCCTTGGTCAATCTAAAAGAAAAGCCACCTTAGATATCACATCTGGAGCACTTCAAATAATTTCCTGGGAAAGTCTGAAGTAAGCTAACTCTATTGGATAGCATTGTACATAGGCACATCTCACACATCTTGAACTCTTATGAACTGCATATAATTTAGGAATAGAATTTTACAGTCAAGTCTAAGGGACAAGACTTCATTTTCCTTATTATACTGACCATTTTTTGGGATGTTCACCATAAAGGATATCTAGGATGGAAAATGAAACCATAAAAAGGAATATTCTCACATTATGGGCCTGTGTATATGTGCTTGGATGCCTGAAAACATTTCCCAGAGCCTGAACAGGCTTTCTAAATGCTAGCATTGTGGCATGCAATAAGATCTAAGGTTCATCAAGTCCAAGATCCTGTCTTCAGCAGTGGCTAGTATCAGATGAACATACAAAGACACTCTGCCCCAATAGTGGGGGGGGGGGGGGCAGTTATTGGTAATGTAACAGATGAACAATATCGACTCTGCCAATATAGCCTCTAACAGATTGAGATTGTCTTCCAAGTGTGAAATTAAATAGCACCTCCAAATTTTTTGTTACCAGTATTTATTCATAAATTAATATATCTATATCCACGTATAGATGGTTGTATGTGCATATGTCTGGCTATACTGAGTTATCTTAAAGGGTGGCATTCAGATCAGTCTGGTGAGCACTGATCTCTAATGTGTATAATACTGTTCTTTGATTTCCTTATGTCATGAAAGGAAAAGAAATGCATGTAAACTTCATTCTTGTCAATTGTATTCATATGAGTGAACTAACAGGGACCAGAGCTGTTACTGAAACTCATTTGGTTATTGTGCTGAAAAACATTCCCTGGCACACCTTTGATTAAGGCCAATTAACAGTCTCCCAGACAATTCCCAGGCAAAGTTCAAGAGTTTGAACAGGCCAGGGACCACTCCCAATAGGTAGTTTGGATGTGGCCATCTAATTTTGGAAACTGAGAAAGTTTAGTAGCATAGACTTGACCAGACCACACCAGTTGGCCTCTGGGCCAAGGAATGAGCCCTGGCAAGGTTCAGTTCATTGGTAGGGATGTTACCCATCATTTCCTGGGGCAGAGTGTGCTATGATCTCAGTGTGCACAATGTGAAAAATGTTCCCTTGGCTCCAGAGTACAAATTTTATCAGAATTAGGAGCTGGTATCATAACTTTTTTTTTCCTTTGAAGGAACAATAAAAAAAGTTGATGTTTATCCAGTTTATGTAAATTTACATACTTCCAGTTTGTTGGGGTTTTTTAAAAGGTACTTTCTTTTGAAATGGTATATTTCAAATGATCTAATAATCTGGGTACAACAATATATTTTATCTGGTATAATTTCTTTACTGATTCAAACCTCAATCCAGAATTAAAAAAAATATTTCTGTAGTGTGAACAGCATCCAGCCATTCATTCAGAAAAACTGATGCACCTTTCAGTACTGATTTGTACATTTCAGAATAGGGGAGAAGGCTGCAAATCTCACTGGTGTCCACACATGACACTGCTAGCCCTTGCCTTTGCATAGAAGCACATGTTCCATTCAGCTGCCTCCACAATCTGGTACAGAAAGGAGGTGAGGGAGGTGAGCAGGGGGGAAACAGAGCCTTTGGGTGGGCCTGTGTGGGACATGAAGTGTTGCGTGTTGTTACAAATGATGTAAGTGTGCCATGTGGTTTTGGTAACTTTTTCTTCTCTAACTACAAGTTACAAAAACCATAGGTTCATCAAACAGATCCAAGCAGAGGTGGAAGCAGTCATGCGACAGAACTCAAGGTATGCCCTGAAAAGATACCAAAGTGATGTCAAACAACATATTAAAGAGTTTCCCAAGAGAACTAGCAGAATTTCAGTTCCTGTACCTTTGGATAAACAAAAAAATCAAGATGAAGTGACATTTTAGTTCCCATTGAATGTCTTGGAACTTGCTTTGAATTAGCACCTTTCTTGAATTTACAGTTTAAATGCTTGGTAAACTCAAGTAAGTGGCTAGGTGAGCTCTTATCCATTGGAGAGAAGCGGATGCCTTTTGGGTCTTCCAAAGGAGACTGTCTGTCTGCTTTTTTATTGACTTCTAGAGCATCATACTCAGATAACAATGATGAACACTGGTCCTGTTCTTAATGAATACAGTTCTGTACTCTGTAAAACCACTTTACCCTCTTACCACTGAAAAGAAAATAAATGGAAACAGAAATAAAACTCTTCCTTTGAGTCCTGCTGTAATCTCTGACAGCTGCATAAGACAATTGCTATTGGGAGGGAGAATTAACACTAAACTCAGAAAGTTTTCAGATGGTGTAAGCTCAACGTCTGTGCCGTATGTTCGAGAAAGAATGATGCACCTGAGGCACTTCTGAGTCTGGACATCTGCTTTACAGTATATTACATTCATAACAGCTCAGGCTAGCAGGGGTCACAAACTCCTTGATTTCCACTAGTGCCTCAGGGCTGTCATTGATAAAGTTCTTCAACTATGTTTTTATAAACATATGTGTGTTGGTGTGTGCGTATGCATGTATGCATACATAACTATGTGTACTTACTTAGTCTTCTGTTTACTTCTTGTAAAATACAACCAAAACAACTTTAATGATAAGCAAATCTCAGAGTAAGAAAGCCAGTGTCAGCAGTTACTGTCCTGCCCTGGAGGGGATTCTCTGTCTTTAAGGAAGAACTGAACTGCAATAAAATCAACACTTTGTTTCTGCAGGATGGAGAGCTTCCTTTTATAGGCTTTACACTACCGCCTGATGTCCTTAAAATAAGTTTTGCATTCTAAAATATGTGTTTTATTTTAGTTCTGGGGAGGAAAAAAAGTTTTATTGCCTGTACATGGTATATCAAAGTAACTGTTCAAGTTATTTTATAATATGTCTCACTGTAGCAGGTCAGATGAATCTATGGATTGCTCTCCTTTTAGTCTAACTGCAAAATGTCTTCATTTTTGTATCACTTCTTAGCCTTTACTATAATTAACATAGCTGGAATATTGCCCCGGTGCTTTCAAGACCATGTCATTTTCCACAGTCAGACACAAACTTTGAAAGATAGATGAACAGGTCTAACCTGTGCTGTTAGAGCCATGCACTTTGTAGACAGATGGAAGTAACAGGCAGATGGGTGCCATCCCTTCATGGTAGCTCCGTCCCTGCATTTGCTGAACTACATGTGTCTTCAGAAAGGTAGTAAAAAACATACAGCAACAATATTAAACAAATTGTGCCATAATTAAAGTATATATGGAACAGCGTTAAGTGTGTTCCTGAATGGGGCTTTGAAAGCATCTGGGGTTTTCTCACCTAACATACAATCACAGAACCATGGAATCACAGAGTGGCTTGAGTTGGAAGGGACCGTAAAGACCATCCAGTTCCCACTCCTCCTGCCA
The DNA here is from genome assembly GCA_020800305.1 of Porphyrio hochstetteri. NCBI lineage: Eukaryota > Metazoa > Chordata > Aves > Gruiformes > Rallidae > Porphyrio > Porphyrio hochstetteri. The sequence goes on from CM036907.1 coordinate 113,166,706, forward strand.
TAGGCAGCCTGTGCCAGGGCTTCACCGCCCTCACAGGGAATGATTTCTTCCTTATATCTAGTCTAACTATACCCTCCTTCAGCTTAAAGCCATTACCCCTCATCTTGTCTCTCCATTCCCTTGTAAACAGTCCCTCTCCAGCTTTCAAAATTAGTGTGGTCTGTATGAGCTGATACTGATAGGTATTGGATTTCCCTGTCCCCTTCAAAGATCAGTGAGAGTTACTCTGTCCACATCAAGTATGTTTTGCATGGGTAGACTCTAGCTGTGGTTATACTATTCCAACAACTGTTTCTACTCTTTTTGGGGGTGAGTCCCATTATTCTTTTCTATGTCTGGGTGCAGTATCATCAGTCTATGTTTCACTCCATTTCTGTTTTCTTTTAACTCTTTTTCTTCTCCTGCATGTCATTATCAATCTTGGGTTTTGGTGACTTGTTTGTTTGTTTTGTATGGTGTGGGATTTTTTGAATGTGAATGTGTTTTCGTTGATTTGATTTACTATTTTTGTCACTTAATATTTTGATCTTTTATTTTTATTTTCCATCCCACTTCTGTTCCCCTTCTTTTTTCTTGCCGTCCTTTTTCCTGTTTTATGTGCCTTGCTCCCTTTCATATATTTTTCCTATATCTTTGCTCTAAAAAGGCCACCTAAGGTTGCACTGCTGTGGTGCAGTCTCCCTGGCTTACCTTGGAACGAGACAATATTTTCCTTGTGCTCTGAGGTCTGTGGTTCAAACACTCTTGCTTTTGCCCACCTAATGGGGTAAGAACCGCTTTATCCATAGCAGACTATTTCTCCCCTGAGTATTATGCTTCTGTGTGATCTTCTGAGAAGTCTAACACTGGACTTAGTCAAAGAGAATGATAGCATTTATTAAAAATGGTTTAAAAGTCAGAAATCATATACTGCGGAAATATGCTATAAAAATAAAACATACAGAAAAAGGCTCTTTTAAGATGCTGCTTGTAGTCCTGGAAACATGGTTACTGAGGAAGATGATGCAAGCCATAGAAACACCCATTCTTAGAAATCACAGCTGGCCTTCTACCTCAGGAGCTGACAGAGTCAGAAAAAGACCAAGAACAGCTTCCCAGATCTTCGTCCTGACAGCTATTTCTTTCCATTCAAATCATTCTCTCTTCTGCTTTACTGGGCCTGGACATTCCAATCTCATACTCACCGATGATGTATATTCTCTTTCAGCATCTAGACAGTTTATATGCATCTCATTGATTCCTTGGTTTCTTTGGTGTCCAGTCTCAGGCACAGACAATTCCTGCCTTTGGGTATTCACAAGTAGCTGTTATTAACCAACATTTCTCTTCTCTACCCATGCTGGGCAGCACCCTGAGCTGCAGTGGTTGATTTAATGGCTCTCCACACCCCAGATGCATTTTGATTGCTCTGTGTGTTATCTTCTTGTCAGACACCTTGTGATCCTTTACGATCGCAGACACTGTCAATAACGTAGCAGTCATGTTATGCCTTCACATAAGTACACATAAGAACAAAACACATAAATATTCCAGAAACATGAATTTGGCAGCAGGGCATCTATTTTTCACCCTTGTGGGAAAGGTAAATTTGTAACCTGTTTGTGTAAGAGGGTGACTTAATACATGGCTATTTGTTGGCAATTTTTAAGTTATTGCTGTACAGTCTTCTCTTTTTCTCCCCTTTTCTTTTTCAAAACATTCACCAGAACTTCCCCCCCCCTTTTTTTTTTTTGTTGTTGTTGTTAAATACCTTGATAGGCTACTGGTAATCTACCACTAATCCTTTCTCCTCAGTACACGCATAAAGAAATAAAAGATGCCAGTTTGTGGCTTAGCTGCATTCAGGAAAACTTCCGTATTGCTGCCAAGAACTGCCATCTGCCACCTACAAGCGCAGGTGCCAGGGAGTCTCCTCTGCACACAAAGCATAATAATATAACACAAAGGACCAATGTGCAGTAATAATTGCTAAACACACAGAAAGAGGGGCCAGAACATTTTTATGAAAGTTTACTTAGTCTGTGGAGATTTGCATACAGATGGCTAGGTCAGGGTGCTGTGTATGCCGCCTGGGCCACTGTGGGGTAGGGCTGCCTTCAAGCAGCCTTTATAAGCACACACGGCTTTTACTATAGCATAGTGTTGTGGAGAGACCTCATTCTGCACACACTGAATAGTCATTCAAGTAGCTTGCTTTGAAATGAGAAAAGACCTTGGATAGGGGGGAAAAAAAGCAAATTCTTTTCTTTGTGAGACAGAGGAGGAGTGTTGGGAAAGAGGCCAGAGGACTTAAAGAATGTGGGTTAGCAACCAGGAATTAGAGGAAAGTTTCTGTGGAGACACACAATTAGATATGTGGCATTCACCCCTCTCCTTCTAGCGGGCAACAAGAGCAAGCACATTTCAAAGGGCTCATCATCTGCATGAAACAAGGATAGGGGGAAGAAAAAGCACCCTAATTTTTAAAGTATAAAGAAAAGTGTAACTGTCTTAAAATAAAACAAACCCAAAGGTTAAGCAGCAAGAAATTTCCCTTCAACTAAGAGCGTGAAGACACAAACCTTGAATTTAGTGTATTTCCTCTGTGTATATGTGGATCAGAAAGTGTACATGTGTGTATACATACACATGTGTAAGTGCTTTTTAATATATATAGACACTTTAAATTTGAAAACTTTGCTATAACTTTGCCATGAATTTATGGAACACCTTTCTTTTCTAGAAAACATCTGTGACTTCCTGACCACAAAATCCAGAAAGATGGTACCTTATGTGGAATACTTATGACAGGTGTCAATATTTGCTTACAGCTATAGTAGATACCTTTACAAGCATCGCATGTGAATAGAAGGGGAGTTTCAAAGCTGCTCATCTTTTATGGATTTTGAAGTATGCCTGTCGGTTTTGCCTTTGAAACAGTTCACTATCATAGAATCACATAACCACAGACTGGTTTCAGTGGCAAGGGACCTCAAAGCCCATCCAGTTCCCACTCCCTGCCATGGGCAGGAACACCCTCCACTAGCCCAGGGTGCCCAAAGCCCCATCCAGCCTGGCCGTGAACACGGCCAGGGAGGGGCAGCCACAGCTTCTCTGGGCAACCCGGTCCAGGGCCTCTACATCCTCCTTGGTGTGTGTTCAGTTTTTTCCTTGCTGTTTGCACCCTGGTGATTTCATCAACACCTATGACTCAGTTCCTGATTCTGAAAATAGAAAAAAAAAGGTGCATTGGCTGTCTGTGCCATTCACCTATCTCCATGAAAAAATAATAATGAAAGTTAACCTATTCATATTCCTCCTGCTCCTTATCAGAGATTTTTGAGGAAAATAAAATTATTATACCTACCTTATTTCACTGCAACTTCAAATGGTTTTTTATTAATGATTTTAGAAAATAGTAAGACTACTCCAAAAGACACTGCAACTGGCTCAGAGTGTCTAACAGAGAAAATTACACAACTTGACATTTTCAAAACTCTGCATGGATTCATCAAGTATAAAATTTGAGTGCTTTGCAAACCAAGGATTCAAAAACCGTGTGAAAACTCTGTGAGGTAAAAATATATAAAACATGATTTAGAGGAAAAGAGCAACAGATAGGATTGCTCAAGGTAACAGAGGAAGTCTAAGAGAGGTAAGGATTCAACCCCAGTCTCTTGAGTACCAAAGCAATTCTGTATCCATTATCATTCATCCTACTTTGAGAGTGCTAATTGATTTTGACTGCTTAGCATGAGCTCTTTATAGGGGCCTGATTTTTAGGGTTGTTTGTCTCCTGCAGAATGTGGGGCTGAGGTCTGGGGTGGGATGAAAAGGGCAGCAGAGGAGAGGGTTTTCCAGGGTTTTGATTACTGCAGGGCTGGATTCTTCCTCCCTGAAACCTCTTGTGCTCATCTTGTGGTTACATCCCGCATGTTTTTTCACCCTTTACACTGCACCGGCTTCTCCTGGGGCAAAGCACAGAGCTGGAGTGATCTTTCCCACTTTCAGTAGTCAGGGGCTTGAGATTTGTATTTCTGCAGCTAAAACTGGACTTGTCACAAGCATTGCTTCCCTTAGGCTTCCAGAGGCTAGCAGGAGTGGAAACAGTGATGGTACAGGGGACTGCAGGGAGGAGGGACAGATTTCTCTTTCTCACACACTTTGTCTCAGTGTTTGTATGTCATGTCAGGGGTTTCCTGAGACTACGCTTGTTTACCGTGTTACTGAGTACATCCTGTGGCAACTTAAAAGTAAAAGCAAACCTGAAATATTTGCATGCACTAAATCCACAAAATTTTAATTTTATTTGCCTGGTGGAAGGGATTTTCATTTGAACCAGCTCAGGACACTGTGCTTTCTTAAGCCATTGTGCCTGCACAGCAAGTCATATCATCCTTTCCCAAAGCAAACCTCCACCTCTCCCCTCTCCACACTGGAATTCCCCTTTCATGACACTTCATGTGCAATTAGGGTGTAGAGGTAGATCCAGCAGTCAGAGTAACCAAGTGGGAGGTCTCTGATAACTAAGCAGCAGTCTGCAGCTGCTCTCCAGGTAGTTCTAGCAGCTGATTTAGGATCTAAAGCAGTGGATGCCAAGCTGAAGCCTGAGTTAACACATTTAACTTGATCTTTGAACATGTTGTTCCTTTTGTATAGGGCTACCTTATAAATTCTGTCTAGAACAAGGATGGGTACAACTGCAGAGAGTTTTTGGAAGCCATGTGCTTAAGTAACAGCGTGACTATAGGAGGACACAATAGTATCTCTTTTCTTAAATGTAGGGTTCATAATGCATTTCATAACCATTCTGGGCAAGTTAGGGAAAAAAATAATAAGTTAGTAATGGATAGAATCCAGGTTCCTAAATACCAAACACTGCAAAATTTCCATATAAATTATCCCTTCAGCAGCTGGGTTTTGCTTTGAATGCCTTCTTGGTCTATGAGGTCTGAAATTATGCCAGTCTGAAGGAGTTCCAGATATTTTCCATAAAGGCTGCTTTCCAAAATCTTTCAAAGCAATCACAGGATCTCCAAGAATGTCCTAACCACTGTCCTCCTGAGCAGGAGGAGGACAGTGGTTAGGAGGAGTGTCCATGTGGAGACTCCTCCTGGGCACTCCTTCATAATGGTACATCAGAGTTGCTTTGGTCGACTGTGATGTCTTTAGCAAGTATCACAGAGCTAATGTGGAAAATATTATGAAACAAATTTTTATCACAAATGATTAAATGCCATAAATTTTTTAAGACTCAGCTCTCCAGAAAGTTTTATGTCACTGGTAAAATCTAGAATCAGCATCTAAACTTTGAGGCTTAGAGCTTAGAAATTACTGAAATTGAAATGTAATTAAATGAAAGCTTCTGTGTAATGTCTACAAGAGAAACTCTGACCTCACTCAAAGCAGTAAGTGGTCCACTGACAGCTACAGCATTAGAATTTGTTCTTCTGTGCTCAGTTCTCTTTCTCTAAAGCAAAAATAACATGACATCAGGATAGATGCATTAACATTTAAGAGATACTCATATACAGCTCAGTGCTCGCTCTCCTAGCTTCTTCAGAAAAATGCCTGCTTGCTTTTTTTTTTTTTTGGTTTTATTTAGAAAGGCTACTGTAATTCTTATAGTATATATACACTTCCCAGTTCAGAGCATCTTTTGATGTCATCTCTTGATGCTGAATTTTATCTAATCCTCCCAATAGAAGCATATTGTAAAATCAAATTTTCTTGGAGATGACTTGTGCTGAGTTCATGTAATATACTAGTCACATAATATACATATGAGTCACATAATATACTAGAATTCTTAAAGATAGATATTTAAAGTATACTCACCTGCTTCTTGCAATGCAGTTAGTAGGAAATGTTTAACAAATACAGGAGAAAGCTTTATTTCTCACATTTTTCTTACATCATAAGGAAACTGTTACTGCTAAATAGTTTTGTTGAACAAAGTGTAGGATGTATCTAAAAACAATATCTGAGTCAAGGTTTATTATATTTTCACTTCCTCTCTATTCCATAACTTTCCTCCAAACTTCCATTTTGATCTGTAAGCCTGTAATTCTCAAAAGACTTGACAAATGCCAATATGAAATACATACTTATAATGCCCATCCAACTAAAAAGATAATTATTTGAAATATATTTCTGATAAAGGATCTTTGAAAAAATCCCCAGATACATGACCAAAAATAGGCACCACATGTACATGAACATGTGTAGATCTGGTAGCAATGGATTGGTAGAATTGGTCAGTCTTTTGAACTAAATATCTAGACTGCCTTTAAATATCAGTCTCTTCTAGATGAAAAGCAAAGGTATGTTGGGGTTCTAACAGCACTGGTTCAAGAGTAATGCCAATGCATTATTACCCTCTGATAGATCATTCTGCTTTTCTCATGTGAAAAATGTCTGCTCTGCTACTTTTCAGTTACCAATATAACTTGGAAGACACCTTTCTCTCTTGCAGTAGGTAAGTGCAGACACAGACATCTGTGAAATGTGCATAAAACATATGCCAAATAACATGGGGGAGATATGGAGATACAGTCCTCATCTGAATTTGGCAGATTTTTTTCATTTGTCTTACAAATATAAAAATGAGTTTATCAACCATGTGATGAAGCAAGCATGTTAAATTTGTTTAGATATTTGAAGTTTTTGTGTCAAAAGACTGGGTTTTTTTTAATTCGAAAGCCAAGAATCCTGAGCCAGATCCCTTGGGCCTGGATCTTTAACTGAGAGACAGAATTTTCTGAAAGGAAAACAAGTCACTAGGAGATGTAGAGATGATGAGGTTCTACATCATTCACAGGAGTATTAGGAAATTATATGAAGTTTCAGGATCACAGATTGCTAGAAAACAAGAAGACAGTGGAGAAAGGACTGGGGATAATTCTGGTGGCCATAAGCAAGTCATTTAGGGCCACACTTTTAAATCCATTTGCCTAATTCTAGAAAGTGAAGTTTTTAATTCTACCTTCTCTTTGTCTTGCAAAAACAGCAGACCACAATATGGGTCCACCTCTCATACTTCAGAAGTAAAAAGGACCTTGGAAGCATGATGTATTGATATGGTAGAACAGTATATTCATTTGTGAAAATGTACCTTCTTAGCACTCTTCTCTTATTATTATGGCACCATATTTACAATTAAAACAGTGACTTTACTTTCTCATACTTTTAAAATATGGAGCGAGAACAGCAAATGAGGCCTAGTTACTGGAGTTACTTGATGAACTAAGCAAGGCAACTTCCATTAAAGGCTGAGACAAACTTCTCTGAAGTCATTAAGCAGCTTTCCCACTGACTGCAGTGGGCACTTGATCTTGCATTTATATTATAGGAGGAATGAATATCAACCTTAAGAAAACACATTCCACAGATTTGCTTTCCTGTACCAGATGCACCTTCTCTTCTCAAATTACAAAGAGCTTGTCATGAATTATTTTTTCTGCTCCGTGTAGGCAATGTCTACCTGCAAAGGTAACTAAAAGAATAACCATGGAGATGCCAATTTTACGGTAATTAAAAAAAGAAAAAAACCAACTTTGCTAATCAGCAAACCCTTTGATCTGGTTAACCCTAAAGGTCAGAATACCCTGACCCCATCAATGTTCTTGCTCTAATGTTGCCCTGCTTGGATCATTTCTCCCATTGTTTTATTCATCCCATATTAACTTCAAAACGAAGCTGCAGTGTTCCTGTGTACCTAGCAAATCTTCCTGATCTTACAATGAGGTGAAGGCCTATTGTTTCACTCCAAATCAGTTACCATTGTGCCCATTCAGCAAAATCGTTCATTTCCCCAGTCTAATGACTACATCCTATTCCAGGCTGTAAGCATTTTGTCATTCTGACCACAGAGGCTATTTAAGCCCTTTGATCTTACCTGTTATTGCCCCACTCTTCAGTTGCTGAGCTGACAAAATAGGCACTGTTTTAGCTACAAGCATAAGTGACTGCATTCCCATTTGCAAGACGTATGTGAATGGAAGAATATCAATGGTTTGAAAGAAATGCCTCAAATCTTTCATTTCACAGTAATACGTGCAACTTGTGGGAAGCCAGGTTTTTGAACTGTGCTGCATGATAGCCCCTGCTGAAGACGATATTATGTCCCCTTGATGCCAGTGAGAGTTTTAGCTTTCATTTCAGTGGGAGCAGAACTGAGCCAAATCCTTCAGTGCTTTCAGAATTGACACCCTCATTTTGCAAAGCCTCTTATGGCTGTTCATGCCTTTTAAGCAGTGTTTTTCAGGAGGAAGAAGGATGAGAGGCAGTATCCCCAGCAGCCTCCAGAAACTAGAGAATTTGCAGTAGTAGCGGGCAGCCCTGGTCCCCTCCCCTCTGCCCTTTGTAGCCTCCAGAAGTTAACTGAAAGAAGAGTGGTTGCTTAGAGGAGATTTTTCTAGTGGTAGTGGTTTAAAACAAGTGAACAGGCTCGAAGCTCTTAAAGTATAGGGTAGGAAAAGCATCATAAAGAACAATAAAAATGTGTGCCCAAATGTGCCTATAGGCTGCCCCTTAATTAGCTAAATAATATGAAAAATTATAAACATTTGAAAGTGACTAGAAGATGATGTGTTTTGCTATTTGGGATGGGCAGAGGAGGAAATTACTTTCCAAATCTTATTGCTTAAAAAGACTAATACTGTTTAAAACTTTTTCTCCCTTACAGTTAATTTTCCCCAAGCTAGGTCTTTTCTCCTTGCTAGGTTGCAGAATATATGTAAAATGATCATCATATCTCACAATGCTTTACAGCTGTCTTTTTTTCCAAAGGCATGAACAGTCAGATCATGGTATGGTAGGGTGAGGAAGAATGAATGAATTCCTGATAGAAGAGAAGGTCCCTCTCCTCAAGCCAAACACATTTTGCCTTTTTCTATGTGTAGCACAGATCTCTGTTTAGAAAAACTCCCCTTGCAGGTCAGATTGGAAAGTGGTCCTAGAGGATGTGCCATTACTCTAGTGCATCTTTTCTTCCTGAAGCAGAAACATACCTTTAAAAAATGGCAATATAAGAACTAAGGAGAATTATTGAATGCCTTTGGCTCTTAGCACAGCAGAATCTGTTTACCGCAAGGAAAGTACTTTTATTTCAGGAAAGAAACATGTATGCTTCTAGTCTCTCTCTCTCTATATATATATACATATATGGCAGGCTGATGTTAAAAAAAATCCTTATTTTTGTTAGAAAAAGATTAAACTGCTTAATTTCATGTGCATGAGACACTGGATTGTCATGCTTACATAGATATTCTATCTAAGGTGTATAACTCAGAAAGCAGTCTACTAACATAAGAGAGAAGGAATTGCAAATCCTATGAAGTTCCTTAGTAGCTCACAAAAAATAATAAATTAATGCTGACTCAATTTTTAAAATAACTACATATTTCCAGATAATAACTCATGTTGCTGGAGAAAGGAGAGCCTTGAATGATGAGACATCTTTTGCAAATTATAATGCAAGTGTTTGGGTTTTGGGGTTGTTTGGTTTTGGTTTTATCTTTGTTTTGATTTTGAGTTGGGTTTTTTTCAGAAGAAAGCTCCAGAAATCATCAGTGTATGAGCTACCAACGTGTTTCAGGAATTGTTTCCTGATTTCTGATCAGAGGTACATTGATATACACTAACTTCCCCAGGAAAGAGCTTTGCTCAATTATTGCAATTTTGAGAGGAAAGGTTTTATAACAGTTACAAATTGTAATAATAATAGAAAGTTAATGTGATCTGTTTGTTTGTTAGTCAGTTAATTCATGGCTTTAATTAGTCCCAGAAAATATTACCAACACTGTCAATTTAACCTACATTGCTGCTGTGACTAAGGTATCAAGAACCGCTAATCAATCCTATGGTTTATGCTGAAAATTGCTTTAATTCGTAAATGCTTTTATAAGAAGTGATTAATTTACGCTTGAGGACCACATGGGAGGGGGGATGCCCAAAGCATTTATGACCTGAGGAAGCTCAATGTTCTTTAAAAAAAATTTTTTTTAAAGAAATTTGTACCATCATTCACCTCATACCCTTCTGGTAAAAGTAAGGCTAATCTTTTTGCCTATTTTAATGGAGACTGTAAGCCTTGGGTAAATAACACACCGTGGTCCATAATCTTAACCCTTTGCTGTGGCTGCTCATAGTAAAACAGATGGACTGAAATAGAAGCTGCTGCATATTCTGCTTCCTATGCCAAGTAGCTCAGCAAGGACTATCAGTCTGGAATGCAGGGTAACAAAATAATGTATGAACCATGCTGGAGAACATGGAAGAACAAGTTTGTAAGTGTATTTCAGTAAGAAAATCACATAAGTGCTGTTCACTAAAACCATGGTTCCACTGTCACATTTGTTTCCATTTAGAAGCATCAGCTTGAAATGAATTTCTGAAATCTCAGTGACATGCTACTACTGTTAGACACAGAAAGGTGCCAACGTTTGTTATTCAAAGGTTCTTTTGGTGCTATTTGCTACTATCATAATTTCAAATTTGCAGTGTTGTGTTAAGCCTGAGTCCTGAGATGCAAGTACAGGACCTACGCCAGCTAGATATCACAGAATCACAGAATCACAGAATCGTAGGTGTTGGAAGGGACCTCGAGAGATCATCGGGTCCAACCCCCCTGCCAAAGCAGGCTCCCTAGCACATATTGCACAGATAGGCGTCCAGACGAGTCTTGAATATCTCCAGAGAAGGAGACTCCACCACCTCCCTGGGCAGCCTATTCCAGGGCTCTGTCACCCTAAATATCCTGGAAATGTGTAGATAAACACAGCTTCTTTCCTAGGGTGACTGTGATTTGGTTTTCTTCTTAATGTCTTAGCACTATTTGACACCATACCATTTTCAAACACAGTCATAAATCCATGTACCAACAAAGGGAGAGAATTTAAAGTACCATTTGAGTTCAAAAGGATGCACATACCAAGTTTGTAGAGAACAGGAAAGATCCTCAAAGATAACTCATAAACATTTTGGGAAAGCATATGAGGTTTTTAAAGTTTCTTTGTTCAGACTGGTAAGCTGCTGGCTAGCAGGATGGTAAGAAACTTTGATTGGATTTTGAAGAATCAGCTCTATAGAACAGCTCTGGGACAAGCACCCATGATATTTACAGTCACTTATATAAAAGGAAAAAAGTGTTTCATAGAATCACGGAATACCAGGTTGGAAGGGACCTTGTGGATCACCTAGTCCAACATTTCTTGCCAAGAAAAAAAAAAAAAGAAAAAGCACTTCTTTTGATGGGTTTAGGATGTCAGTTGTCAGAAACTGTATAAAGCAGTACTCAGTATTAGTTAGACTTGGGAAAAATCTAACAACTTGCAGCAACCTCATCTGTCGTGCTCCTAAAAATGTAGCAGAAAAATCTGACTCAGTTGATTAGTTTAACTTAAATTGGAAAATGGCAAATTTTACTAAAGAAAATGAATATATTCTCCTCTAAAATTGCAATGTCTCTATGATTTGAGACTAGACAATTTTAAAATAAAAGATTTAGTTTGCTAAGGCTGTCTTGCAAAGGAAGAGTAAAGTAAGCACTTAGCAAAGGTAAGTGCTCAAAGCTTGTTTAAATTTGAAAGGTATTCCCCACAATTACAGCCCCTTGCCAATGAAGCTGCTTTTAAGATTTGAACTACGAACACAATTAAATGTATGCAAAGGGTAATCATGGTACTAGAGTTTAATATGTTTTTCTGGAAAAAACAATTCTGTGAGACTGCTGGAGCACCTCTCCTGTGAAGACAGGCTGAGAGAGTTGGGCTTGTTCAGCCTGGAGAAGAGAAGGCTCTAGGGAGACCAAATAGCCACCTTCTGGTACTAGAAAGAACCTACAGAAAAGATGGAGAGGGGTTGTTTATCAAGGAGAGTAGGGTTAGGACAAGGGGCAATGGGTTTCAGCTGTAGGAGGGTAGATTTAGATTAGATGCAAGGAAGAAATCCTTCACTCTGAGGGTGGTGAAGCCCTGACACAGGCTGCCCAGAGAAGCTGTGGCTGCCCCCTCCCTGGCAGTGTTCAAGGCCAGGTTGGATGTGGCTTTGGGCACCCTGGGCTAGTGGAGGGTGTCTCTGCTCATGGCAGGGGGTGGGAACTAAATGGGTTTTGAGGTCCCTTCCAACCCAAACCAGTCTGTGTTTCTGTGGCTCTAAGAGATTGCAGAGAGAAATGCAAATATTCTGGACTTGTTTATCACAGTGAAGAAATTTTGCAGAAAACAGCAGGAATTCTTTAACAGCTCATAGGAAGCAGATTCCCACTTGCACCCCACCCAATAGTTATAAAAAAGTTGCAGTTCAGAATAGCTCCAAAGGGATTGGGATAGGATTTGGTTTGATCTGGTGATTGGAAATAACAGATAAAACGGCACTTTCTGTATACAGGCATAATTAACCTTTTCTTTTGGTCTGAAAGAGACTTTGAGAGATCGTTGTATTGTATTTCACTGGGTTGAAAATGGTGGATTTGTGTTGGGGATGTAGGGACCCTAAAAATCTGTAGGCATAAAACGTATTTAAATGAAGGAATGAACAGAGAGATGATTGTTTACAACAGTCTGACATAAGTATCACGTACTAAGCAAAACCTGCATGGTCGAGCTGAGTAGAAGACAAGGTAGGCACAGAGAAAGAAAATGTACAGCTAAATTAATTTGTTTGCAGGAAACAAGAAGCAGCAGAAAATGCCAGCAATATGAAGCAGAAGACCTTTGAGCAGATGCCTAGATATATATACTAAATAATAAACTGCCAATGAACTTACCTGGCCCTGAGACTAATCTGGGCATGGCATAGTTCTTACCCATAAAGCTGAACTCTCACGCCTTCCCAAGAGAAGTTGGCTGCATCAAAGTTCTCTTTTGGGAACCGTCCCTGGGCCATGCTAACTCCTGAACTGTGCCTCAGTGTCAACTGGGACAGCGCTGGTTCTCACAACCTAAACTACAGGGACAATGCAATGGTTGAGGTACGGACCACTGTAGGGCTGCACGCTGGTCCTGCTACATTTTCTAGCACAGGCACAGCTGATGAGCAGTCAGTGGCCTGGAGAAAAATTTCAGGTAGATTTGGAACAGGTCCTGGCCACAAAATGGGCTTTGAATTTTGGTAAGTGGCTTGTAGTTTGATTCCTTGGTGCTCAAGGAAAGAAGGCTCTGCACATCAGTGCTAAAAACCAGGTCTGCATTAGAGAAGCACTTCACTGTGTCCCAAGTTTCCTTTCGTTAGTGAAAAGCCCAACAGAACTCAACTCTTCATTAGTTATGGTGGGATGAGGGTATGACACAGAGCTGTACGTATGATTGGACAGGAGCCATGTGGAAGTGCTGTATCCTGTGATCAGACAGCAGTGCACGCTGTGCCAAACTGCAGCATTTTCATGACTCTTGTAATGAAATTTTGCATATAATTGCTGTTCACTAGCTTGCTGACAGCATTATTTTCCAGCTTTCTGTTCCCACTGAATATTTTGTATATTTCTGATTCTTTCCCTGAGAACTGCTAACATGTATTTATCAAAGTCACTCATTTTTGTTAGTCTCTGTAGGTCTTGTGCATCATTTCTCTGTGCTAACATGTACCTCCTAATGTGAAATCAATCATGAATTTATCAACATGCTGTTTTCTTTTTGTTTGAGAGCATTAATGAAGATTTTTAATGACAGAGTAGCTAAGACCAGTCCTTGCCAGGTGTCACTAAAAAGCTTCCTCCAATTGGCTGTCATTTATCATTTTCTTTTTGGTTGCACACATGAATCATATGTTGCACAGTTTTGTTACAAAAGTACCAAGAAAATTCACTGGGTTTTTATTATTTCTACAAATATGCTTACTTCTTTCTCCTGCAGCAAGTTATTTGAAATCACTGAAAGACTTTTTTGTCTCTTCTGAAAACCAAAGTAATCACAGCAGGGAAAAAAAATCTTCATTAGAAAAATACTTACAGAACTTTTTCTTAATAAATATTTCATTATTGTTTATAACACCTCTGTCTCCTCTGTACATTCAAGTCAGTTGCCAATTTTTTTAAATACATTTTTGTCTTTCAATAAAAATGCCACTCTAGGCAAGAACACAAGCAAAACATGTCACTGATCATGTTGTGGTGTAGTTTGTTTGTACTTTACAACATGGATGCTCTGAGAAAAGCAGAAAACCAGACCAGATTCTGCTGCTGCCATGTAGATTGAACCAAATCTAAACCTGGATCCAACTTATGTCTCTGAAGTTAGGCATGAAACAAAGTTCTACTTGACTTAAGGAAGTTAACCCATTGGAATGTAAGTGGTTCTGACAGTGCTGTACAGAACAGACTTAGAAGGAAGTGAACCTCCATCTCTGCATGGTGGGACCCATGTTTTAAGACAAAACCTCTGCATATGCAATACTCTGCAAGCCATTTGGAAAAAAAAAGTCAAGATGTCCCAGGGAGCATTTCTTACTTGGATTTTCATCTACAAAGGATGTATACTGGAAGGATTTTGACACTACATTCAACTAGTCATTGGGTTGGGTCAGAAGAAGGCAAGTGTAGAAACGTGCTGCTTCTCAGGCATTTACTCCACTGTAGGAAAGGCTGAGGGAGCTAGGCCTCTTTAGCTTGGAGAAGAGGAGACTGAGGGGTGATCTCATAAATATCTATAAATATTTCATTGCTTGAAAACACTGTTTTAGTTCAGGACTTTGGTCTTCTGGTCTTCCATACAGATACAGAAATTAAGGAAACCGTGCCTGCCTGCAGCCTTCTCCTCCCCCCTTCCTTGCCTCCTTTTCTCTCCTCCTTTCTCTATTCCCACACTTCTCAAACTGTTTAGTTTTCAATTGTTTAGTGTTTTTACTTTGTGTTTAAAGGAACATCTGCATCCACACCGATCCCATACAACTGCATAAAAATGTATTTTTTAATGGAGGCATCTAACTTCACTATATATTGTTTTAACTTCAAGCTTGGTCTGGTTGTCTGCTATGAAAACTCTTATTGCAGCTTTTCTGACATTAGCGTTATATCATTATAGCTTCAGGAACTGACTTTTGATAGTGAAGTGGCAGTAGTAATCTTGGTAAGGTGAAAGTGTTGCAAAAATTTCATGCTTTAATGGTCAATTACAGACTAATGAAATCTTATCTCCAGATACGTGAGTCATGTTGTAAAGCTCACATGTACCAAGCTTTGCCACTAATCACCATTTCACTGCTTTACATAATTACACTGAATAGTATAGTCTGGGTCTACCAGAAATAGTTGCATGGCTTAGCATCCCCTGGCATAATTAGTATCATAGGTTCTTATTTATTTCTTTGGTGCTTGCAGGCAAAACACTGTCTGCTGCAGCTGTGGTTGTAACAATGGGGTACACAACATGCTAAAATGACTGAATGTGTATATTTACCTATGTGGATTTGGGAACAGGATGTGGATAGTGTGTGTTGCACGTGTACTATTCCAACTCTAACTCTTAAGCTATACAATTGCATATTGTTTAGTGTCCCAATTTCAAATGGCTTTAACTCGCAGTCATTCCCCAGCAGTTTACAAAGTCTTTATCACATCTTTCATTTTTTTTTCTTGGTTGTTGTCAATGTAAGATCTGATAGGACTAATATTTGATTGAGCTAAAAGGTGTAAAATATTCCTCGTAGAGTCACAGCCCAGGGGAAATGGAAATAGTCACCATAACTGCAACCTTTGAAGAAGAACTGGTCTTTCCTGCCTTAAAAATACAAAATTGATTAGTTCATTACAGATAACTCAAGGAAGCTGCTGGGAGGCAGGAGAACCGAGACTTGAAGGCTAAGAGGATACAAAAAGATCAAGAATTCCCTAAGAGCTTTTGTAGCCAAAGAGGTGGATAAGTAATTATGCTTGTGGTGAAAGCCAGGCTACCCATCATTTAAACTAAGGACTATTTACCAGATGTTTCTCTACTTACAGTTTGCTACTTACAACCTCCGTGATTGAATATCTTTAATATCTAAAGCATATCCTTCAAATCTTGCCCTGAGCAGAACCAAAATACTCAACACCTGATATGGGAAATTCCTCACAGTATCAGGTTCACCTGCTGAAAGTAATTTTATCTTTGCCAGCCATACTATGTGAGTACCGTCAAGAGTGAAAATAGGATTTCCTACCCAAGGATATTGCCACCTGAACACAGACTTCTCCTCGAGTTACACGAACACCAAGTGATCCACATGTCACTCAAAGCACTCATAGCTCACCCCTTTGTGGGTTAGGGACACAGAGCATCTGGTGGGATGGGATGAAGCAGAACACAATATGCCTGATTTTTAACAGTCATGTTTTTCTGTCCGAGGCCCGAATTCTGAGTGCATGTGAGAGCTTTGCAGACTGTAGATCACCCATACGGCAGGAACATAAGGAAGTGTTTTATTGCAAAACTTGCAACTGAGACAATGTCACTGATTCTCGGGTTCACAGATAGCAACCAGCCATTTCATTCCCAAAAGATGACATCATTTGTGCCAGTGCATGGATCTGCTAAACGTTTCGTCAGATCAAACAGGAAATGTGCAAGACAGCAAGAAATTGGGACTTACAGCTCTTGTATCTGACTTTCATAAAAAATGGTCATTGTAGATCAGTCTGAAGCCTTCATTTCTTCTACAGAGTCTAAAAATGGTTGTTTTGGAAAAAGCTTAAGGAACACTATAAGCAGATAGTGGTATTTTCTCAGGATATTCTTCCACCCTCAGGAGCTTCTGAAGGCAAAACTGTGGGGATTCTGTATGTGTGTGTGTGTAGTCATCATCCCTGAAATATTTTTTCCATTAAATTAAATTTTAAAACACCTTGTGATTTATTTGACACTCATTGCACCTTGTTCAAAGGATATACAAACTTTATGAACCACTTTAAGAAATAATGAATTTTAGTTGTTGGGACCTCTAGTTCGTCTTTTGAAAGGAATGCAGCAGAAAAAATCTGACCTTCTACAATTACTCTAGACTTTCAGACCTCCATCATGTTCCCTGTTTAGTTTGCTCTTTTTCAGGTGGAAAGGCTCTTGGCCAGTTGATCACTCTTTTACATAACCAACTTGCCTACTAAGCCATCCTTAGTGCTCTTTCTGTTCCTTGTTACGTACAGTGTTTTTTCTTCCTTTCCCATTTCCTGCCTTATGAAAAGTGTATCTTTTAGGCTGAAGTAGGATCATATAATGTGGTGGGGGATGCTTCATAGTATCATATAGGACAGATAGCTGTATCAGCTATAGTTGACCAGTGCTGTATTATTGCACTAATATGATATGAATGCAATGTTCATACTATATCAGTAACAGGAAATGCAAATGGAGCATTAAAAGTATAACTCAGAATTACTTATGTGATAAACTGTTGACTTTCCATAAGTACAGCAAAGCTGTTAGCTGCTGCTTAGTTTACTTTGAACCTCAGCTGCTGGAGTGCTAGCTTTTCAAGATGCACAACATGCAAAACCAAATGGGAAGTTTTTCCACCAAGATTGCTAGGGGTAGGGTTTGTAAGGCAACTCCTATATTAAAAACTAGCTTGGACAATCTTGAGCAAACCATCCTGAAGACTTGAATATGCCTTATTTTTCTCACTAAAGTTTTTGGGAAGAGACTAGACGGAGGCAGCAGCACTGAGACAAGCTTGGCCAGA
Source organism: Porphyrio hochstetteri (assembly GCA_020800305.1). Taxonomy (NCBI): domain Eukaryota; kingdom Metazoa; phylum Chordata; class Aves; order Gruiformes; family Rallidae; genus Porphyrio; species Porphyrio hochstetteri. The sequence goes on from CM036907.1 coordinate 113,184,337, forward strand.
AGTTATGTTACAGAGGAATAGCTGTCTTCTTAAACACAGCCTCACTGCCCACATTTGGGACTCCTCGTCATACAGGAAATATTTGTCTTGCCAGTTCTATGAAAGCCTCCAGAAGTCCTGACTAAATATCTGCTGCACCTATTCTGTTATCTGTTGCTCTTAAGTCTGGTGTGCCCAGGACACACTTCTTACTGCCTAGAGATAACAGATTCACTGCCCACATGATGTGCAGCAGAAGTGCCTGTGTTTCCCAGCTGATAAATCTCCAGCTGTGTTAGCATGCTGCTTTTGTAGTGCTTCTATTATAGATCTCTGTAATTAAAACACAATGTGGATTAAAGGATAGACTGAACACCACACTGGGTAAGATTCATGTCACTTAATTTACAGTCTCTGGAAGAGCAGTCTACACTCCTCATCTAATCACCTTTGCATTTTCTTCCGAAATGTGCACCTACCTTAAGACGAACTGAGTTAGAGTACCTACCACATGGTCTGTAATGACCTGCCCTTTACAGAATCAGAGAATCACAGAATCGTAGGTGTTGGAAGGGACCTCGAGAGATCATCGGGTCCAACCCCCTGCCAAAGCAGCTCCCTAGCACATATTGCACAGATAGGCGTCCAGATGAGTCTTGAATATCTCCAGAGATGGAGACTCCACCACCTCCCTGGGCAGCCTGTCCCAGGGCTCTGTCACCCTCACTGTGTAAAAGTTCTTCCGCATGTTGGTGTGGAACTTCCTGTGCTCCAGTTTACAGCCATTGCCCCTTGTCCTGTCTCCACAGACCACTGAAAAGGGGTTGGCCAATTCCCCCTGCGTCTCATACTTAAGATATTTATAAACATTAATTAGGTCCCCCCTTAGTCTTCTTTTCCCCAGACTGAACAGTCTGTAAAAGGAACCTGGAGACAAGAGCTCAGATGTGTTGCACACAACCACATATAATGAGAAGCACTGCACTTTTTGAAGTATCAGTTCAGTTCTGTCTTTTGCCAGTGGCACCAGGTATGCCATTCTTCTCTCTTTGTCTTGTCCATCCTCCTTCCCTTTAACCAACTTGGTTTATGGAGTGGAAGTGCTATGGGGACTGATCCTTGCTTTTATCCAGTTCTGAATGGAAAGGTGGGTTTGTATCTTGGTTCTGGACCAGCGTTCAGGGTCAGGAGACCTACCTTTGCTTCTGTTGCAGCACAGTCTTGCTCTATGAGGTCCAAATAATTTTCTATAGGGTCAATTATTTTTTAAGAAGTGATTCCTTAATTAACAGGTGAGCAGTAGTCTTCATAAACATAATCAAAAGTCATCCAAATGCTAATGCTATGCTATAAAAGCACAGACAAAAATTTTTTAAAAGGCAATTTGAAGAATCATATCTCAGAAAAAAACCCCCACACTTAAAAAAAAATAAAAAAGCTCCCACACCCTTTTTCTATTCACAAATTTTAAAAAGAAACTTGCAGTTTTATCAAGAGGGCTTGATAAAAATGACACTGAAAATATAGGAACAATTTGATTTATCCGGCCTGTTCCTAGAAGGTTGTCATAAATTTTCAGTGTCTGGGATTTGGAACTTCCTTATGGAGTGAACATAACCTCTAAACCCAAGTTTCCAACAAATTCTTGCAGTAAAAAATGTAATTTTAAAAAACTCTAAATATTATTGCCTGTCAAAACATTCATTTGAATATTCACAGAAAGAAACACAAAATATGCATGAACTCATTGAAAATGAATGTATTTAGACTTCAAATGAATTTTAAAAGTAATATTTTGCACTATTTGCTTAGAACTAAAATCCTTGAGATTAAGAAATTTAAAAAGCTAAATACCTACACACTTAAATATAATAACAGGCGGCGAGAGCGAGAATGATTTTATCATAAATGAAAAATTAAAATAATTTATTTAGGTGCTTCACTGGAAGCACAATGGTACAATGTAAATGCTGATTCCTGAGTATCAAACCAATTTCTTAAAAATTATTTGTCCTTTTCAAGCAGGGAAATCTGTATCCTTTATGGTCCCACAGAACAGTGCCTTCTGTAGTGTAGATTTAGCTGAAGGTTGGCTTGGCTGAGTGTCTAGCATTGTTATTATTACTGCTGTAAATGACCTTAAGGCATGGCAAAAGGGCCAGGAAAGGCTGGATTGAATGTTAATGTGATGATGAGAATGCTTAGTTTTTCAGCATGGCATTTCAAGTTTCAGAATGAAAGCATAAGCCATCTCTTAATTGATGTGGCAGGTCTCTGAAGTGGGAATTAGCCTGTGCTGCTTCATCGATGTTGGTGTATTCATGTGGATTGTTACATGTGTTAACAGTAAACAAAAGAGTTGTCCTGTAGAAGATTGAAGTGTGGTACGGAACTGATGAAATAAGATTCAGTCTTCCCAATAGCAAATTCTGTTGTGTTTCGGCTTGGTTTTGGGTTTGTTTGGGGTTTTTTTAGTCTAATAAATACATTATTTTAGGGAAGGGGAAAATTTACCTGCACTGATAGGGTAGGATGTATTTAACTTCAATGTATTTCTTCAAGCAGATGGCCTCAATATTTTCAGAACAAGCTAAGAAGGTTATTCACTTCCTTGGTCTATTGCTGATGGGTCATTTGAGGCTCTATACTATATTCTGTGGCTGAAAATATAGTGTGATCTTTTGATTTGATTAAGTATGAGAGCTGATAGACTAATTCATGTTATGGCTGAAAGTTGGGGTAGTCATCTTCCTACTGTGAGTAACTGGATATTTCAGCACGTGCCCGAGGCCATGTTCTCTCACTTACACATTTGCTTTATCTACATCTATAATGCTGCAACAGTTTAAGTTAAGTTATAATTTTCAACTAATTCAGTTAATCTAATGTGAAAAGTCTCTGTTTAAATTCTTCTTGCTTAGGCTGAGCTTACAATGTTTTAATCTACATCAGTTTGGAACAGGGCTAAATTCAGCCAAACCAAGAAAATCTTGAAACAAGTGACAAAATACTTTATTCTAACCAGACAAGCTTAATAAAATTGGGGGCTGTGTTTGCACAAAACTGTGCCATGGATTCACATCACCTGCCCCCTTCCCATTCTCCTTAGCATACAAGGAAACAATAACGTCCTAAGCTACATCTGAGCTAAATACACAAAGCGATTTTGTAACCTCCACAGAAGCAGCGACTTCACCATTTCAGATGTGCTGGATCTCAAAGGGCTACTAAACCACTGATGGCTGGAAGCTTTTGTTGTACAAAGTAAGATCTATTTTGCACTGCCATGTCTTTCCCTGGTATCCCTGTTGGCCACTGATGGGAACAGGATGCTGGACAAGACGAGCTTTTGATCTGAAGCGATGTGGTCACTAAAAGCTCAATGTAGAGAAGACAACTTTTGAATTTCACTTTCCAGTCCACAGTTGCAGGCCACTGTCTAAGAGGAGTGTGTTTGTTTCCAGGGCATTAGAGGGGCACTCAGAACCACACACACACAGAAAGGAAAAAAATAAAGAAGACACAGAAAATTAAGTGGAAAAGCAAAACGCCTTTCTGGATCTCTAGACAGCAAAATCTTAGGCTTACTGAAGTCTTTTTATTCTGGAGAGCATCCTTGTTCCCTGGAAGTGGGAGAACAACAGATAATTAGATAATTAGTCTAAGGGTATTTAAAATTTTGCATGCCAAAATATACCTGCCAGTTTCAAGACATTTTCATGTAGGGCCCATGGATGCAACACAAGCCAAGTCTATACTAGGAACTTAAACAGTGGCAGTGCCCAAGCACTGGGACCTGCTAATCTTTGCTGTCAAGTCAGCTGAACTGTCACTGGCACAGAGACAAACAGGCAGAACAGTCTGGGACTCAGCAGAGGTGGGGGACCACTGCAGCACCCAGTTGCAGGGAGCAGCACTGCCGTGGGCCTCCCCATCATCTGATCCACATCGCCAGAGGAAATCAAATGCTCTGTCCTTTGAGTCTTTACTCCACAGAACACTTAGGCATAGCTTCAACTTAAATTGTTAATTAGAGGCAGGATTTAATTCCATACTTGAGCAAGTGCTCCATTGAACTAGAACATCTGTTTAGTTAAATTTCTGCTTCCTCACAACAGTTTGCCTCTTCGAAGAGAACTACATATCCCACTAGGCCAAAATGCTCAGAGCAATAAAGAAGAAATTACACAAGCAAGACAGTGCCTTATCTTTATAGGCTAAAATATGACAATGTTCAAAAGACCTTTTTTTAAGTGTATATATAATTATGCCACACTAAAATTGCAGTACAAAGCTAAAATTTGAACACTGCTCGTGTCACTATATGCTGCTGATTCTATTTCAAACATCTCTCATTTTCACAAATAGCTATCTCTTTTAATAAATCACAAACATATATACATGTACAGATAAATCCCAATGCTCAAGCTTAAAAAAGGCATGATAGCTGTGTATATATAGAAATCTAGATTCTGGCCTGTACACATCACTTATTTCTGTTGCTCTATGCTTCCTCTGAATTTTTATATCATTGAAGCAAATGCATCTTCTGTTTGTGAACTATCCACAGTGTGCCTTTCTGCCCAGAGGTTTGTGTGGCATGTTCACAGAGCAATGGTATATTTGGGGTTAAAATACTCAGAACACCAGCGACTGAGCAGGGGAGTTACTGTGGAATTAATTTTAGCCTCTGGCTTGTGGCTTCATCCATTTTAAAGTTTAAGTCAAGTTATCCACCTGACATCAATGTTATCTGCTCTGTAAGTGTCAGGTGCTGTCATCTGAACTCAAATCTTTGCTTAATGCTATAAAGGATAGTTGTATTTTACCAGCTTCTGTTATTTAAATGAGCTGAACACGTTTTGCTGATCATTTGAGTGAAACTAAAGCATTGTGAGTATGTGTGCTTTGTTGTCAGCTGCTAGTGAAAGATCAAAGAGATGGTACTGAACACTGTCACAGATTGTAATTAATTCGCACTTATTTGCTTACATCTCAAGTTAGCCCATAAGCAGCCCCCTAAATCTAAAATAATTGGTGACTTGTTATGTTTTTTAAATAATGTAATGTTATTTTCTACTTCTTTGCATATGCATGCTATTGTGGTTTTAAGGACTATTGATTCTAGTCTAATGAAGTATACTTCTGATCTCTAAGAATACCCTGAAAATGGGATGTGAGTACATTTTGTGATTGAATACCTGTAAAAGATATATTCTAATTGTAGCTATTCCTTTATGAGATATATGGCTTTCAATCTAATGCTGAAACAGCATCTATACTAAATATAAATGCAGCACCCCTCAGTTGCAGCATCAGATCTGGTCCCATTTCAAAATCCCCAAAATAGCAAGAGGAGTTCAGCCTTAAAAATTGAGTGTAAATCTATGGATTTCCTTTAGAAACTTTGAAAATTGCAACTGCAGTCATTAATGATTAAAATTTGGGCTAATTAGCAGGCAAACAGACATGAGTTCAGGCTTTCTCATTAATACCAACAAGCAGGTATCCCGATAACACATAGAAAATACCACCATGGTCAACATTAACTGTTTTCTACATCATTTTCTTCTTAGTCAATCCAAGGCTGAATGGGTCAAAAGATGGAACTATAACCTCATGTTAATTTCTGAGATTTCTGAAGAAAGTTGCTAATACAATTATGACAGGTTTGAATAGCTATTGAGGGCTGCCAGAGTGCTGGGGGCTTTTTTGTTTTGTTTTTGGTTGATTGGTTTGTTTTTAATTTGCATCTGCGTACACATTAAGAAACTTCTGATTACATTTTTCATGAAACCTGATTTATTAATGCAATGAAATTTAGTTGACCACCTGTCAGGAAGTAAGGTTAAGTGTGAAAATAGTGACACCTAAAACTGTTAAAGTCCTCTATATGAATGTGTGCATTTTTTGTACATGTTTGTAGAAAGAGAGAATCCATCTAATCTTCTATCTAATTAGTAATATAATTTCAAATACAAGAAGAAGAAGAAAATACTTAGTTCATTAGATGAAAGAGACAAGAAGCAACAAAGTTCATGACTTAATTCCCATTGGTCCACTTAAATATAACAGAAAGTAATTGCCTTTCAGGCCAGAGTCTGTTATTGCAAACCCTAAACAGAATGGCATTAAAAAACTAGATCCCACAAAACTCTCCAGATTACAAAATCCTTTCATACAATCTTTTAGCCAGTGTGAGCCCAATGCTGTCTTGACAATCGGAAAAAAAGCCTTGAGTTTTATTTGGTGGAATAAAATAGGTAACAGTGCTAAGGAGTTTGTGATAGAGAGTGAAGCATGCAGGAGTCCAGATGACTTTGAGTTTGTTCTGATAGCTTCATGCCAATTGCGCTGCTGCCAACCAGGTATATAAAAATGGCATGGCCAGCTTGGACCTGAGGTTCTGTGTTCTGAGCAACAGCTGGGAGAAAGTACTTTTTCATAGATGTAATGTGATAACTTGCTGCAACTGAGACCAGGATCCTTTCCAAGAGATTCCCAAGGTTATGAACTGTGCACCCTTAACTGTAAGTTCTGTGTGGCAGTAAACTTCAGAAACCTCCTCACTGTGAGGAAATGTACCTGCATTCTCTTCAATCAGCTTAAAAGATGTTTTGCCTTGGTGGCAATGGCATAGTTGCATATCATGAAGGATAGCTGGAGAATTAAGTCTGTTACTTCTTGTTAACACCTGAATTTTTATTAGTTTTAAATTTTATTTAGTGGCTGCCTGAGGATAAAGACTCATGGTTCTGAAATGCCTTTTACCTCCTACTCCCGGAGACAACAGAGAGCTTTCTGGATCTTTGAAGGTCCACAGACTTAGGTAATAAAACTAAAGGACTGGAGTATCAACAGAGGGTGTTCTCATGGCTTCATGTTATTGCAGATCAAGTCCAATGCTCCTGTCTCAAATTACAAAAACAGCCCTTTCTTAAAAGAACTAAATAGATACATGTTCAGACATATATCATCTGTTTAAATTTGAGTTACTGCTGACTGAACAATGCCATAAAGTATGGGTTTAGTTACAGTTGGAAATAATATGCCATTCACTCTGAGTCTAAAGAAATATGTCTTCTGCTATAAGGTGGAACATATTTTTGCAGTGTGTCTTGCAGTCCTCTTGTACTTGGGCTTGTTGCATGAACCTGCATCCAGCTGCTGTGGGTCAATCTAAGATGCTGGAAAAAGCCCAAGCAGAGTAAATTTTTTTTTTTTTAAAGAAATACTTTGCACAATTCCAGTAGGAAAAGACCAGGTCACTTCCAGCAGGAAATGTCTAGGTCAGTAGCAAAAGAAGCACAATACAGGTCTGCAGATAATTTTAATGGGCAGAGAGCATCAGTTCTGCAGCATTGTTTCTGTTGTCGTGGTCCTCGCAGACATTCCCCCTATTAGGCTTAACTTACTCCTTGTGGACTCCGTCCCAGGAATAGCCAAAGGATGAACACTTTTCTTGGCAAAACTAGACATCTTGTTTAATATTTCTTAACCAAATGTGAATTTTACTTGAATGATGCCTTCAGCACTTCCTGCTTGAGATTTTAATTGGCTGCAGAAGAAACCTCAGAAAGAATCTCTTTCCGAATAAAGTTCCTTAAGATCACTTGTTCTTCCTCTTAAGATTAATTTCCTACCCAAGAACTGAGAAATAACATGAGAAATGTGCAAAGAAAGTATTCAGCAGTGAGTAATATCCACTGGTAAATTGGGGGAATATCAATTGTATGCAGTGTTTGTCACATCTTTTTAAACACACTGATTAATGGGTGGATCTGTTACTGAAAGCATGCATGCTTAATTTATTCAAAGAAGTTGAGTGCATGTCACCACTCACAGGCCTGTTTCTCTAGCATAGCATTTCACATTTGCAATGTTATAACTACTGAGAACACAATGGAAGAAAGACAACTGTAACTCATAGCACAAAGCACTAAAAATACAATGCGTTCTGTAAGCGATACAAGCTGACATATAAGAAAATATCGGTGGCATAATTTAAAGCCAATAAAAATGAAACTGTCATCAGTATTTGGATACATATTCTTAGACTAAACGTTTTTAGTTGTGACATTCAGTTCCATATTCTTTTCTTCCACCCTGTTTTATGGGCAAACGTGTTATTTGGAGAACAGCATGTGGAAACACTATGGAAAAGGCAACTTTCTGAAATACCATTTGAGAACTGAGACACACTTTTAAACAAGGAATGGAATTCAGGTCAAGCATCACAAATGAAATGGTTATTGTAAAAGCAGTGAGAGCTAGCCATCTGCCACTGCAGCACTCAAAAGGGCTGAGATGCAGGGTCCTGCAAAGATGTTCCTATTGCAGTCTCAGTTAAGGCCCCCAGAAATCTCAGCTAGGGACACTAATACAGCTGCAGATTTTCTAAAGTGATGATATCCTACATGGTTGCAAAAAAATGTTCTTGTGTCCACGTAGTAAAGTTACACAAGGAGAGTCTTTTGGTCATTTTAAAATAAGGCAATTTGTGCCCCTTAAGGTACTGATCCTGAATTATTTACTGGGAGGCTGATTTTAGCTCCTTTTTTTTTTGGCATGAATAAGATGTTCTCTGTGTTGGTGCCATGCTGAAGATTTAAATGTCCCACACATTTGATCCAGGCTGGGGCTGTGGCAACTACCGCACAGCTGATGACAACAAAGGCTGGTTTCAAGCTCATTGTCATCACCATGGTGTTACACCAGATGAATGGGTGGCATTGATTCTGATTGGCATATTCATTCACATGCATTCAAAGCTCATGAATTTTACTTAACACGTCCCTTTGCTTATTGGCTGGGATTTAATTGGAGTGATGTATTGCAGCACTGCTAGATGAAGTGGAACAGTTTCTTTTTTTTTTCCCCTTGTTTTTTTTTCCTTGTTTTTTTTTTAGTTCCCTTTCTTCCAAACCTCCCAACTAGAGACACCACAGCATTATTTTTTACAATCACCAAGGCATTTCCACGTATGGACCTTAATTCTTGGCTTTGTATTGACGTTTGCATTTAATATTTGGAGTCAGAAAAATAAATAGACATAGGGAGAAATCACACAGATTTAAGTGTTGACTTTTGTTACTGCGTTCACAAATTGTTTATTTAGCATTTTCTTTACATACCAAGAAAGCAAGAGGTCTTTTTTTGTGCTCGATTCTATGTTTTTTTTCCAACTTTCCCATATTTTAACATCTTTTTCATCTAACTGAAAAGAAGAATCTTGACCTATCAGCTAGCAGATTGTTAGTATCTGTCCAAAGAGTGAATATGCGGTTATCTGCATACATCTAACAGATATACTCCTGTGTATATGTGAATATATGTATACACTGTTACTGTGTATTTTTCACAAATATTCAGACAGAAAAGCAACCTAGAACATTTTTAGAAGAAAAATGGGTGGTTTCATTGAAGACATACCTATGTTGAATTTATATTTATTGCAATTTTTAGCCTGAAAAGCAAAAACGTTCAACTGCAAATCAAATATTTATGTCAGAAAAATCAAAATGAATTTTTTGGTTTAGGGTCAGATCTGTTCAGGTCAAGATATTTTAGTCTGATGAACAAGATCAAAGTGTTTCATTGGCAAGGTAGTTCTGTATGAACTGTGAAATGTATTGGGAGAAGCCAGCTGTAGCACAGGGTCAATACAGCCCGTACCCTTTGGAAGCAATTAATAGTATTCATGGTTCATGCTCTGAGCTACCTCTGGAGCTCTCAGGGTTTTCCCCTTGTTTCTAGAGCTCAAGCAGATGACTCATATTGAGCAGCAGTCATCACTGTAGGTAGCATCTGCCTGAGACTGCACTGGGATTGGTATTTCTTCCCTCCATGCCTCCTTTATCTCTACTCTCCTGAAGGAAAACACATCAGCCAGTGCATCATTCCAGAATATATTTCAGTGTTCTTCCACTGGCTACAGAGGTTACATGCAAGTCATTTTCATGAAAATTGTTGGATGAATCACAAACTTAGTCCATAGCAATGAAAAATTTACAAATTACAGCTGAGAACTACACTTGCTGTAAACGCTGAGTATGTGCATGAATTCGATGTATATGCTTAATATTGTTCCTGGCATATATAATCAGTTAAACTAAAATCTGATGGAAGTTTTTAATTAACGTGGATATCAAGGTATAAATACATCAAATAAAACATAAAGGTGATTTGAACAAGAAATGGAGAAAACGATATGGCTCTTCTTTGGCCTTAGTTCAGCAAATGTATAATTTCTCCATGCTTAGTCAAAGCAGTAAAATAATTTATGAAAAAATGAAAAAGACTGTATCAAGTACCTTTCTGTATGGCTTGATGCTTTAAAATATTATTATATTTTCTACATGCTGTAGTAATTCTGAAATTAAATGGTATCCACTGCTTGCTGTCTTCAGAAAGTTGCCAGCATATATAATTCTGACTACTCTTTCTTCTTTCCAGCAGATAATACACTAATGTGCTCCATAACATAAACATCAAATCATAGACTTGTAGAATGTTCTATAGAATCACGGAAGACTTTGGGTTGGGATGGACCTCAAAGCCCATCCAGTTCCCACCCACTGCCATGGGCAGGGACACCCTCTACTAGCTCAGGGTGCCCAAAGCCCCATCCAACCTGGCTTTGAACACTGCCAGGGATCCAGAGGCGGCTACAGCTTCCCTGGGCAACTTGTGCCAGGGCCTCACCACCCTCACAGGGAATTTCTTTCTCATATCTAATCTAAACCTACCCTCTTTCAGTCCTACCCCTTGTCCTTTCACTTCACTCCATGATAAACAGTCCATCTCCATCTTTCCTATAGTCCCTTCAGGTACAGGAAGGTTGCAATAAGGTCTCCCTGGAATCTTCTCTAGGCTGAACAAGCCCAACTCTCTCAGCCTGTCTTCACAGGAGAAGTGCTCCAGTCCACTGATTATTTTCATGGCTCTGCTCTGGACTCATTCTAACAGCTCCATGTCCTTCTTAAGTTGGGACCCCAGGTGGGGTTTCATGAGACTGGAGTAGACAGGGAGAATCACCTCCCTTGTCCTGCTGGTTATCCTTCTTTTGTTGCAGCCCAGGATATGGTTGGTTTTCTGGCTGCAACATAATATAGCTATGTGCCATACCCCAGTCTGAATAACTCCAAGGCAAGAGCCAGGAAAGCCACAGATAATCTAAATCAGAAATGTTTTTCCCCAGATTATTGCCATGTTTCTTTTTTACCGTTTCATGTGTCATGACAATTCCTGATTTATTGTTTTCCATGTATCGAATCAAACACTGTTCTTCAGAGGTAATAAAATTAAGATTATGAACATCTGCTGAGCTGCCTAGTGGTTCTTTGGTTTATCTGGCTTTTGCAGCAAATTGAGTTGTAAATACAACATTGTCTATTCTCCTTAGTGATATACTAGAGGAGAAAAAGATATCTCTAGCTTTTACAGAAATGCATTAATATCTCTTGGTTATGATAAAATGAAAGAAAAAAAAATCTGACATTTCCTGTCTCTGAATCAACAGTCTGTGATTAATTTGACAGATGATGCGTCTGAAGCCCGTAGTATTTTGCCATTGCAATTTCAAGTAGCATTACATGGCCTGAATTGCTATCTGTAGAGACACTCTAAACCGTGCTGGATGGACCAGTGAATTGTGATTGAGTTTGTGAAGCTTCAAAATGACATTTTCCTGAAAGTTTTTAAGAAAATCGGACCTAGTTACCACTTCTGACCATTGGCATGCACATGGGCCGAACTACTGGAAATTGATGGGAGCCTTTCTATTCACTTTTCAGTGTTGGATTAACCTTTCAGTGGTCCAAAGGACACTGTAATTAGATGTCAATATGATACAGGAATATAAGCCAAATAGCTTTTATAAAAAAAACAAACAGGGTTTTGCTTGGTGCTAAAATCCTCAAATTAGTTTTCTCAATTAGTTATTTACTCTAAATATACAAGCTGAAATAAAAGTATTTCTAATGGAAAAGAATAGATCCAAGTAGTCTCTGAGCTGTGTTTTGTGTCAGTCACAGTGCACAGAAAACCTACCTCAGATGTGTGTCAATCAAAGCAGATCATGGCATACACTGAGGTAGCAGGTGGAGTTTCAGGTATGATATTCGGACACCGACAGTTGTCTTGCATCATTTTTCTTCTCACAGCTTTTCAGTGGTAACAAGGCAAAACCCTGCCAACGGCCTCGTCAGTAGACGTTTAGAGCCACAGGCTGGGGAGTAAAATTGCCCTGTAAATGAGGTGATGCTGAGGTGGGGTATAAATCTGGGTACAATGTGGATCCAGAGTCTCTGCTGGAGCTGCAGCACATGCAGGGCCAGTGTGTGATCTGCTCCTGTGGGGATTAACAGCATGTTAGGCATTTCCCGTGTTAAAGAAGGCTTCCTCCAAGGGAAAACTGCTATCTCAGTCCTGTTCTTTAGGTCCTTCTGCAGGAAAAATAACGCCAACCACAAACAAAACCGAGGATAGAGCAGATTTTGCCCACTCCTTTGATGCCTGTGGTAGCACTGAGAGGTGCTGCTAGTGCAGTGGCACTCTGTGTTGTCCCGTAGGCCGGCTTTTGTGCGGCTCACACATTCCAGCCCTTCAGCGGACACTGCTAGCTTAGCAACATTAGTGCGCTGTCAATATTTGTCTGCCAAAATCCCACCATTAAGTATGCTGCTTAAAGCTGGGGTTTACAGATACTAATTACTGTCCTACCCTACCTTCTCCCCTCCTACCCTCCCCCTGCCCCTTCAGAGAAGCAACCACTGCAGCCTACAAAGGAGACCCAGCAGTTCCTATCACCAGCTCTTTCAAAAAGGAGACTAAGGACCTTTGTTTGGACGCAGTTGTTAGTAACGCTTATTCAAGGATTTTCAGATTTCCTAAATAATATATTTTTTTTTGCAGTATTTTAGCCACTGTCATATGTCCTCTATTAAAAGTGCATAGGACATTACCTGTTTCGTCCTTCCCCTGCTTCTCTCAGTCCTGCTTCCCTGGCAATTTAAAGCCACCATGTGAATGACATAGAAGTTTCATCTGGCTAGAATGAGAAGAAACAAGAGATTTGGATAGCAACAGAGGCTTCGAGAAGATAGAAGGGGGTAACTCTCCAGATGTTGCAAGGCTATTCCATTTTGCCATAGTCAGTAAGCATTGAGTCCCAGAGAACTGGACTCCTGAGAACTGCCCCTCCTTATAGTTTAGTCATTCATGTATTAAAATATAATCGCACTATATGCCATGAAGATTCAGACTTGAGGGGTATTTATATGCTTAACACTGGCTTCAGTAGGAATCAGACACTTAGCCAAGATGTGGGCCACTAGTTCCCACACACATCTGTGCAATCATTTCTTCCAACACAAATCAAGGGATGCAATAGGAACAGGAACAAATAGAGAAAGGTGAAAGTTTGGTATGGCCTCAGGGCTGTGCTAAGTTGTCATTTCTGCAAACTTTTATTTCAATTAAATACTTCTATCCAAAACATTGGCACACATGGATACCTGTACTCTAGACCTTTGCAGCAAGCCAGGTGGAATATACTGATCCATCCACACATAGGTGACAGAGACTGAGAAGTCATTTAGACAATGACATAGTAGGGGAAAAAAAGGATAGTTCTGCAGAAAGTACCAAATATATTCCTTAATTAAACCCGGGTTAGAAAAAAATCAGAAAATGAGTGAGATGCAGGTAAAGGAATTCAAGGGCCCAATGAAGTTACGTATAATTTAGTGAATAGTGCCTTTTGAGATGAAGGAAGGTGTCAGAGATGTCCACACAAGGCTGCAGGTATGACATGGGACCTATGGTGACCTGTGGCTTACTGGAATAGCAGCAGGAGGCTGTGTCATTCCTTATGGCACCAGATGCCAGATCTCACATGGCACCAGATGGCTGTATGTAGGCAAATGAGTGGAGCCTTTGGTCTCCAAAACAAAATGAACATAATTGCTCTTCTAACTAATGTTGAACAGAAATTATAAAGATTGCACTTCTGTGATAAACAGCAGGAATAAATTATATCAATTATTTTAATAAGAGATGGATGTTTCTTTGTGGTACACAGTAGCCTTTCATACATGTACCCTATTCACTACAGGGACATGCATGTTCTGTAAACAGTGTATGTTTAATATGATGCTCACAAGGACATGTCAGTTGCTGAATATACTTTTATATATTTATATATGCATATGCATCTTTAGATATATATGCATATCCAGCTATAGATATAAATGCATATATATTTCTGGGTCTAAAAGCAGCATATACTTTTCAACGTACATTATTGTCAAGCATTTCCTGGTGTACAAGCAAGTGGATATAGACATGTCCATGTGTGAGAACACATCCATACCTGCACACACGTATACATGGCCTGTCTCTGTATGAACAAAACTGTGGATTTGTGCATCACTTAAAAACCTTTCCAGTGTATTTTATTTTAGGGCTGTCATCTTCCTAGGTTATAGGAGACTGAACACTGAGCAGAATTTGAGCATAAGCGCACAGTACCAGCTTCTGCTTGACTCCAGCCTCCAATTTGTCCGCTAATGTGGCTGGTAACAGTTAAGGGTTTGCTGGTGTGATAGGTGAGCTCCACCCGCCATGGCTAATGCTGTGAGACAGTTGTGCCTCCTTTTGTTTCCGTATTCCCTTGAGGACACATTCTGGAGGCATGGCTGTGTTTACCCTGCAAATTTTTATTTATTTATTTTTTTAAAAGTCAGTAATCATGTTTACTTTACTTCTTTCCCCAGCACTGTTTACCAGCTTTGGTGTGACGGGATGACTAAGTCAATATATATTAAGGAATACATAACAATGTTGTAATGAGAATTAGCGGTATGCTGAAAAGGCAGAGACATTGGCTGCTGTGTTTTGTACTGTTTAGTCTGGGGGTAATGAAGAGCTCACAGATGACCTGATTTCATTAAAGTAGGTCAGATTTGACTGAAACGGAGCTATGGCTCTCTCCCGGCAGTGCAGCGTCTTTCTCTCCACATCCCTGCCTCAGCACAACCCCCCCTCCCCCGCCTGTCACCTCAGCATTTGCTGTCTTTCAGGGAATTACCTTAGGGTTTTGTTAGTATCTTAGCCAAATATATACTACAATATTTAATTTCCAATGCTCCCTGTGTTTTCTGTCAGAAGGCATGTGATGGAAAGGATGACCATACTTCTTTCTTTACTACAGGAAAGGTGATGGTGTGAGAGGATGGCACACTTGATGACAGCTTTCACGCACCATAGATATTTCTCAGTGAAATCCTATCTGGGCAGGATACCTGGTATTTTCACTGCAAAGCAGCTGGGCAAGATTAACCCTATGGTCATGCACAACTTTCAGCTGATTTTCTATTTATTTCCTGTGTTTTGTATCCATGAGTTTATAAAGCTAGAGTAGACATTCCAATTTAGCAATATCCTAGCAGTAAAACACCTTTAAAAATGTACTGGGAGTTTCTTTATTAGACCTCATGTTCACCTGTAAGAATATTTTAGCAGATATAAGAATCATTCACAACTTTTTTATGGGAGGGATGTAACACTGTGAGATGCTGGAAAACAAGGACAGAATTAGGTATTGTCCCACAGGATGTCTGCTAAGAGAGTTTCCTTCTCACACCAGTGGGAGTAGGTGGGATCTACAGATCAGATCTAAACAAAGACATTAGGGAAGCTATTCAGACAGTGCTCAGCTTGAAAAAAAATCAGGCTCTGTTGGGTGAAAGAAAATGATACAGTAAGACATATAGAGGACACAGCCTTTTACAGAAAGAGATTTGGAAAACACTGGGCTGATGAACATGTTCAAGCTTGTTATTCAGCTGCTAAAGCCACAGTAGTCTTCTATCATGAAATATTGTTACATTTATTACAGCCTTTCTATAGTCACTTAAACTGAGGCCTACATAACTTCTGAAATTTGGGAACTCCGCTTTCCCAACTCTCTCCTCATCATTTCTCTTTCTTGCCCTTAATTGTTGTGATTGTGCCTCTCATGACTTCTAAAGCTGGTGTTTTGTTCTCCCATTTGCTTCAGGTCATTACAGTAAAATCTTTTCATTCCTGAAATCTTTTTTCCCCCCATTAGTCCTGAGACAAATAAATTGATTGTGATTTTCAGAGGCAACTGGGGTGGTCAACCAGTTCCCAGAGAAGTCTGTAATAAGATTACTTGCGTAAGTAATCTGAGGACCGTGGGCTTTTGAAAATCCCATGTCTTCTGGCTGCATTTTGGCTTTTTAATAGTTCTTCTACTTGCTTTCCTTTTGAAGAGTATAGTAGCTTTATGCAGTTTGCACCATTATAAGTAAAACCAACATTTACTCTAACATAGAAATATCATGTCTTATTTAACTTAGAAAAATAAGACCTTTTGGGTCATCAAGTCCTGTCTTCTGCTTTTACTAGCAACTGTACAATATTATTTTCTTCCTAAGCATATCAGTTTCTATTGCCAAACTGCTTAGCTTTTCTGCTCTGATCCAGGATTCTCTTGCAATGAATGTCTGTTTGAAATTAAATACTTCCAAGACTCTAGTTATGTCAGATAAAAGCTGCATTTAAAACAGCATATATGATTTGATTTAAAAGAAATAAGATTGCCATAGTTTCAGCAGAAGAACAAGAAAAGCTGTTTGCTTGAGAGATTTCATTAAATAAAACCTACTTACTCACAAGGCCTTTCTATGACTTGCAAGTCTTTGCCTTAATACCTTCTCTGTTCTTCTGACAGACGGTCCGCTTGTCTGTCTGTCTGTCCTGTAGGGATGTACCATCACCACCATTTTGTCAATGAGAGAGTAACGCAGGAAGCATTGAAATGAATTGCCTGTGAGCTTTGATGGTATGAAGGACAAGGAAGCAGAAAATCAACCTCAACTCAAGAAAACTAGAGTAACTTCTCCTGCATAATACCACTACGCTTGCCCAGTTTGGGATGTCTGATGATGCTAGTGGGAATTTTGGCCACGCTGAGGCTCATGAATCCAAAGTTTACAGTTGGTACTATCTGGATAATGACTTGGGTTACTCTAGGGTGAACTGTAATGTTGTTACTGACTACAGTTGTGTTGACAGCTGTATCTGTTGTTTCTTTTCTAACTGAAAGATGCAAAAGATGTGTGCTCACTGATTTTTCTCAATACAGATTAACTGGAAAGATCTTCATTTTCAGCCTCAGATTCATCTTTTATAAGCTTCAACAAAGGCACAATACTTCAGTTTACCACCGCACTCAAGTCAAAGGAGGGAGATCAAAAACCCTGTCTTGAAAAGATTATGCAACTCAATAGGACCTGATCTTGTTGTATTATTGCATCCATTACAACAGCACAGTTCAGGCAGGTGTTAGTTTCAATTAACCTGGGATTCAGGTATTCACAACATCTTGTCTGCCAATTACTCACATAATTACATGGCCCAGGACTGTAGAATAGAATCAGCCATCATGCTAGGCATGTGTGATTACTGAAGAAAAAAGAGGAATTCAGAGGGTGTATGAGTAAAGCACAGCTCCAATGATCATGGACAAAAGTGGTCTTTAGTGAGGAAAGCTTATTTACTAGGCTCTTGCTGATCTCTTGAATGCAGGAACTGTGCCAACGGTGTTTGTGTGACACGCAGATGCCTCACAGCTGTCCGTTGTTTTTGTATTCTTATTCAGTCGGTAGGTAAAGTGAGAACTTATTTAGCATTTTTCCAGGAAAAAGACTGAAAGGTATTCCAGGGAGCTAATGACACAGCCATATATGGCAAGAAATCAAAATATGAGAGTCAAGAAAACCTTAAATCCGACTTTCTCAGACCAGGATGTCAGCTGAAAAAGACAACTGCTGACATTTTGACCTGAAATATCCTCTGACTTGGCCAATATGAATACCTTTTTTGTATGGCTCTGTCACTGTACTGTCAAAAATCAATCCACCATGGACCTCCACATAAAGATCTTTTAAGGTCAAAGGCCAAAGGTCTTTCTAAGCAGTAAATGCCATGTATCTTTGTACTATTTTAAGCTAGAATGACATAGCAAATGTGAAATTATGGGCAAGTTTTGTGAAAAGTAGCAAATATCTTAATAATATAAAATGTTATATATAATTTATTATATATATTTAATGTAATCTAATTTTAATGCTAACACTGTGTAGGAAGCAACAGAAAGGTAAGCTGTTTCTTTCCACTTATCATATAGATCCAGACAACGTTAATCTAAACCACTTCCTAGAAGAATAACTATTCATGTCAGTGGAAGAAATTCTGAGGAAGGATGCTACTCAGCACTGATGGCAAAATATGGGCCTTTATTTCATCAAGGATTTGACATGTATATTATCTAAAGCTAATATAGTTTGACAATGTTATGTGTACTCATTCTAAAGGAGAATCTAGTCTATTATAGCCTGCTTTTTACATGGGAAGCTTTTTGACATATGCAGTAGATTTTGTTGTGATGGTGTTCTGTTTGTTTGTGTTTTTTTTAATAGAGAAACCTCATCAAGTAGAATGCCTATTTTTAAATTCCTTGAACATTTTCTCACTAAGTGCAAATACTTTAACAGGGAAATTTTCAAAAGGCATATATATATATATATATATATAAAATATACACATTTTAATTCTTATAGTTCTTACAGAAACCCTTTGCTCTTAGTAGAATGCATGGGACGATTAACTGCTATATGATGGCTAAAGCATAATTTTGTATCTGCCCATATATATTTGTGTTTGCATATATATTTATTTACATGGGTAATTTAAAAACTCTAAATTATGTGATTTGTAAGTGCTACAATGAGGATTTTTTGTGGTATTCTAGCTAAATATGGCTTCTACTGATATTCTGCATTATGCCAAGATAAAGCAATTCAAATGTACACCAGCTGTCTGGGAAATATAGTACCGAAAGCTCAGGGACATTTGTCCCACAATGCAGCTTTTTCTCGACGTCATATCCATACATCTTATATCAATCACAGAAATAATCTGTTTGACAGCTGTGCGTTTGGGGCATTGTGATACACGAAAGTTCCAGAATAATACACAAGCTCAGAGATATTTGCTGTCATGAAAATAACAGTTTTAATGCAGTTTGAGTGTTGTCTGTATTCAGAGATCAGTTTTACAAAAAGCAGTCAGCTCCCCAACCTATGGATATTTGTACTGCTACGTACTGGCTTAAATGACACAACTCTGTTCTGAATGACGTGTGGTTTTTCTATCATAGGAAGAAGGCAAGAGTTAGATGGAGGAAAAAAAAAAGCACCCGGGGATTATTCCTATGCTGGAAAATATACTGCTAAAGGAAGATTTACCCACCTCCCACCCACCCTCACTTGTGAGCAGGAGCAGCAATATGTCTTTTATTTATTTCTGTCCTTAATTTCATCATTGGATGACATCTCAAGCTTCTTGATGCTCTTGCACACATTTTGGTGTGTGGCCAGAGTATATCCTTTTTGTGGGGGAGGAGGAGTCAGACAAAGGAAAAGAAGAAATGGAGTGGCAGCAAAATAAATCTTTTGACTCAAATGACACACATGGGTGATCTAGATCTTGTTTCTGCATTCCCATAAACGTAGCTGGGATATATAGGCAGGACTATCACCTGTAAAACATTGCAATTATCATCCTATGTTCTTCAGGTTTGCATAATCCCAACTGTAAGACTGTCCAACCTGTTTTGGGCCATGCATCACAGGGAATATATAACCCATCTGGACAGGGTTGAAAGAGAATAATAAATGATCAGAGAGTGATGCAGAAAATGTCACACTTGGAGAAAGATAGAAAGAATTATAAACTGAGAAGGGCCTGGGGAGACATGTTTACCTGGTCTACGGCAGGATCTGGCAAAGAGGAGAGGAATATGACAAATAGGAAATACGAGGCTAGTTCAGGTTAATCATTAAAAGACCCTTCACTTGCAGTTCTTATGAAGCACTAGAAGGAGTTGCATGTAGAGGCTCTGGAGTCCCTGTTAGAGGAGGTTGATACAAGTAGGTTAGACAAGCAGCTCTCAAAAATGAAGTAGACGTGATCTTCTGGTGTGGGGAGATGGATCAAGCAGCCTCTTGAGGGGTCTTTTTCAGCTGCATTCTCTCTGATTTCATCTTTAGGCAGGTATAAATCTACCATAGCTTAGCAGATTGTTACATCCAATAGCTTTTGTAAGTGGCACAACCTTCAGGGTAAGCTTTGGGTGAACAGTTCACATTTGTCAGCATTGCAGATGCCATAACCATAACTGTCTCTAATTAGCAGCCTATATGGCAAACTTGGCTTTAAAGGATGAATGATCCTTTCACCCCAGTGGGTGTTTCTTCAAGCTCAGTGAAGCTGGTAAGCCAGAGCAAGGAAGCTGACAGTGCTGCTATCCATGATGTATCTTTTTTTTCCCTTTGCTATACTGCAGAGGATGTGGGTCTCCGGGACTGTGCATTCAGCATCTTTCACAAGCACTGCTTTCATACACAGAATAACCTAGTTGTGCATTGGTGTTCTGTACTGAAAATTGTAGGAGTTTCAGTGCAGAGGATGAAGGGAGACAGAGGAGAGATTTATGATAAGCAGGTAGTTGGCTGCTTTTCGCTGAAGGCATGTAAATAGGGCAAAATTCTGACATCAGCACGTTTTCAAACTTAAGCACTGTTGTGAGCTCTCCTTTTAGACGAGGGCATGGTTTTAGACAGGGGAGAAGGATGACCCTAGAATTCCCCTCAGCCTCATGCATAAATATTTGTTTCATAGGTTTCAAGAGCAGAGAAAAAGCAGTCTTACTTTGCCGCCTCCTCCTCCAATGGCGTGTCTGCCTCTCTGTCTTCTACTATCCCAATGACAACCCCCCCCCCCGCCCCAGTTTCAACTGTGATGTTTCCGATTTGTAACCCAGGCCGGCCTGTCTCTTTGCAAACTGCCAAAATTGTGAAGGATGCCGGTCCAAGCCAGATGCTTATATCTGGGGTCAGAAAAAGGCTGATCTTTTGAATTCTGTCTGCAGTAAAGCCAGAAGGCATATATGCTGTACCTGCCTGAGGGTCGCTGGAGATTCCAAGGCTGATATATTTCTGTCTGTCTTTTCAACCAACTTCTTTGTTTCTCCCACAGCGGAGCTGCATAAATTCACATTGCTTTCTTTGTTGTATCCGTTTCGTTTAAACTACACAAGAAGCCTTGTAAGGAAAGTGAGACATTCTGGAGCTTTGGCTCTGATAGCTCTCGATAAGAAAACCCCAAATAAATTCATGACAGAGCGTTAAGGAGAGCTGTCGAGAGGACACCGTTTAGAGGACACATCAGACTAACCAGATCGGTCGGGATGTTAATGCAAATAGCGACTGCTTAAAGGCAAACCAAAGCGGACCCACAAGTCTCTGTAAACGTGGAGAGGGGAAACAGTGTAATAGTGTGATTTATCTAAAATCACAGTGCATGTAATTTGATGAAATTAGGGGGAAAAATGAATGCTCCCCTAATTTCCACATGCATATCCATCCCTTAAAAATCAGTAGGGTAACTAAAGTGGCATGTAAGCCCTGTGGCAACTGTCAGATAAATTACAAAACAGTGAAGAAATCTCCTGAAAGTAATGCAATCTCCAGCTAACCGTTTTTCCTCTCAGAAAAAAGACCTTGAGCTGCTACAGTTGATTCTACTACAGAAATGTTACAAAATTTCTCACTGAGAAGGCAGATCTGTGTTTTTGTGCATGAATAAGCCTTTTATTTTCTAGACAGAGTGCAAATGGAGGCATAGTGAAAATTATTAAAGGGCGCTAACAAGGGAATACCAGTCTTTAGGCTAATTTTTGGGTAACTATTTCTATTTATTTTTTCATTAAACAAAGTCTGCAGTTGCACAGATTGTTGTTATGAAGTCCCTAAAGCCCTATAAAGCATGGTAATGTGAGTAAGTTTTCAGAATTTAGTAAGTCTAGCTCTGGGATTTCACTATTACCTAATGTTTCCATTCTACGGTACTGTGAGAGCACTATAAATGGCACCTTTCATGAACCAGCTCTTCTGAGACCAGCAAGCTGCTTCTGCAGCGTGCGGGTGGATCTTTCTTAAAACGCAGCCAGCCAGCCAGACACGCAGACACACAGACCCGCACACGCACGCTTTGACCGCTCCGTTATGAAAGCTTTCGTAAGAAAGCAGAATTGTCCCACTCACAGCCATTATATCTGATGACATTCTTAATGCTGGCTATTGTTTGCAGAAAGAAGCTATTGTCCAAGATTGCATATCTGCTGACCAAAGCACATGTAATAAGCATAGCTTTGGACAAACTGAGCCTAGCCCCGGGGAACAGCTTAGCGGTGAGTTTGTTTGAATGTCCTGATTCAGTGGTGATCTCCAAAGAGGAAATGCCCACCATTATGCAAGGATTGCCGTTTATCTAAAGTTTGGAAAAACACCATTTGTTCCTTTGTGTCCAGGATGGAGATGGCTCTTACTTAAACCAAGACAGTGTGTTAATGAAGAATCGTCTGAATAGAAAAATAGAGGGGAAAAAAAATTATCCCTGTGTTAGAAAACCCCCAAGTCATCTACACTCTTTCTAGTGAGCGATCAACAGAGAGCTGGGCGTGCAGAACTTTCCAAGAGGGTACAAAGGGGCAACTTCAAAAGAGATAGAAAACATCTTTACATTCATATACGTTATCTGTACCTAGACAGTTTTGCTTTGACATGATTAGGGAAAATCATGTGACACTCAAAATGAAAATGCCAGAAGTCATGTAAAAGTAACCTCAAAAAGTTTTCTGGTTTTCTGATTTTACTGAACTCCTGGCTGTATTCAATGGCCATTATTCAGCTGCCAGTGCCAAAAAAGTAAATTCAGAGTAGAGCAAAATGATTTATTACCTTGAAATGAATTATTAAAGTATGACTATTCCTCCTTCTGTCTCAGAATTATAATGCTGTGAAAACAACATACTGTTTAAAAGTATTCATAAGTTGTGTTTTTATCCATAGAGTCATAGATGGTAAAGTCACAAGGGATCATTGTAATCATCTACCCTGACCTATATATTTTCATTTTGAACTTGAATATGAATCGCTTTGAAAATTGTTCAGTCTCAATTGAAAGTGTTTGTCAGTTGTACCATTGGCTAATTAACAAAACTGTTAAAAATTTCATCTCTAGTCTTAGATTTTTAGCTTCAGCTTTCAGCCCCTGTATTTAGTTATGTCTTGGATAAAAAAAAAAAAATAAAAATTCACTATCAGAGTTTTACTTTGTGTGCTTATATACTTGGTTGTCCCTTAGCTGTCCCTCTAACAGACTGAGTTTCTGGAATATTTTGGTAGCACAAAATGTTTTTCAGTTATCCATCACTTCAGCTTTTGAAAACCTTTTAAACAGTGACACAAGAATAATAATTAAAAATATTACAGGAGCAGTTGCATGAAGATAAATCGCAGAGGTAACATACACTTGGAGCACCTGGAAACACTGACTCCAGGGAACTGGGTTCAACATGACTATTCACACTTGACCACATCAAAATAAAATTTGCATGCAATCTTCCAAGTTGTGTGCCACTGACCTTAACTGCTCATGATTTATTACTATTGCAATGGTCATGTAGAAAAATAGAGACAACTGTGTCTGTTTTGTGGTTTGTTCCAGATTTTTGATAATACGTTAAGTAAAATACAGTCAAGAGCAATTCCATAGAAATGATCCCTCCCATTTTATAACAATATTTTGTGGGATGTTTGATATTGATTTTTAATCTATAGGTGTATACCTTGTTAAATTTTAATGTGCCACATTAACATAATCTAGTTAAATGTAGGGTAATTTAATGTTGAATGTCTAAGGGGAAAGACAGAGTTAATACAATTTTCTTCATCAGCCTTCCCATTATCACATAAAAATAAATTGCTAGTTTGGCAGAATTTATTTTCTGTATAGTCTGCTAGACTGGCATCACTTACATTTCCTTCCTTTAGCTCTTTGACAGTCCTGTATCAGCTGGGACTCAATGCTTTCATTTTGAGTTTTGCCTGAGTTCAGTGTCAATGTGACAGCTTATCATTACAACAGTCTTCTTGTTATCCTTTTTTTATCCTTTTCAAATATTTGCATAGCATTTTATCTTTCTCACCTTCTGGAACTTCCATAGAAAAGCACCAAAAAAGACCCAAGGTAGCCTTAAGTAGCAGATTTGAAACTCTTGTGTCTATTATTAAAATGTGATTAGGAGACAATCAAAATCCATACTTGGTGAGTGACAGTTTCTTAAATTTCTCTCAAAGTGTTTTATTGTCACCTAGTAAGAGAAATTCACTTGTCTAGATTTTATCCCCAAAAGATGGAGATATGTGAGTTGAAGATATTTGAGTTAACTGCTGCTACCACCTCCACCTTGCAAGGAAAAATAAAAGAAAAAAGTTTTCCATTTGCTTTTAAAATATGCCCCCAAAATATGCACTTCTTCTTAAAAATTTATGCTCTGCTATTCATCTTTCATCCTGATAAACCTCTCCTTTTCTTGGTTCTTTTTTTGCTCACAAACATTTTAGTGAAACAGGAAAAGACACAAAAAAGCAACAGAAATGATTGATGACATGGAACCTTTGGAAGTGAGAAACGAGTCAATCTACTAGTCCCCAGCCTTGTGAACAAATGAAGAAGAGGGCATATGATGCAGGTCTGCAAACTCATGTAGGAACTGGAGAAGGTTAATAAGGAACAGTCATTCTGTATCTCTTTGGCTATAAAAACCAGGCTGTATCAAATAAAACTAACAACTGGTGACTAAAAACAGGGAGGGGGTTCTTCACACGGTGTGTAATTAAGCTGGGGAACGTTGAGCTGTTGGATGCTTGTAACACTGAAAGTTTATGGTGATTAAAAAAGCGATAAATTCACATGGAAGAAAATCCTTTTGGGGTTGTTAAATGCAAAGACACTCACACCAGCTCAGGAAGACTTTGAGCCACGAAGTACTGAAAACTGGAAGTGTTTTGGGGATGCTTTGCCACAGGCATGCCCTGTCCTGATACTCTTTCCAAAGAGCATCTGCTGTTCAGTGTTGTATTAAATGAGCTTCCAGGCTCTTCTCTTGACCTAAGATGGCACAGCCTTTCCTACCCGCTACCACTGAGCACTTCGCACCGATGTTAACTCTCATGTACAGCTGCTCAGCAATGTCATATGCTGTTGCTTATGTTCCTTGAGTAGCTGAATATCTTTTTGTAAACAAAACAGAAACCCCACAAAAGCGAGTAAGTGCATGACAAGCAAAAACCAGCTAATCCACATGCACAAATACCTTGGCTGGCATGTGAACACGGTTATTGTTTGGAACAGCTATCTCTGCAAAGATAGTGTGACCAAAAAGCTTCACTGCAAAAAAATAAGTATGATCAAAGATGAGCTAAACAGCTGCCATAAGCTGAAGAAAGACTCACAAACATGGCTTTTGTGCTCTCCTGCTGGCTCCAGGCCACAATAACTGCACTGAAGTTGATGTGATTAATTCAGAACTACACCCACTGTTACATTAAGTTTTAATCCAGTACAAAATACAGATGGTATGTTTCCTAGCTCCTTATTTGCTGAGTTTTTTTAATGACCCTTTGCTGTATCATTTCTGCGGGGTGTGTGAGCTTTTGGACTAGCACGGGAAGGTACTGTGATGCTCTCATGAAATTAGAGAGCAGCAGTGAACAGTGAGAGCATTTGAAATGACCAATGTGGAACTCCACTCTCTGACAGATAGGTTACAGAGCTATGCTGCATGAAGGAGTTCAGTGATTTTGCCTGCTACCAGGCTTCCCAGTGCTGCAGCCTGGCTGAGGCACATTGTGGGAGGTTAGATTCCTTGGGGATAGTCAAGGTCATGCGAGGAACCCTATTTCTCTCCATTGACTGCAGAGGAAGCCTCAGGTGATTAGGTTAGATATAGATATCAAATTTCTAGACTGCAGTTTATCTCATTTTAAATCCCTAGAGGACTGTTCATCTCATCTTAAAATATGTACCTAAGAAAGGTCAGATAAATTGTCATGTGAAATGGTTATTTCTCTCTACTGACCACAGAGGCAGTTTAAGGTCAAAAGCTTAGACTCAGACATCAAACTTCTATATCATTAAAGCTGGAAATGAAGAATACCATCTTTTTGTTTCGTGTTGAATGGATTAAATGCCATGATAAATATTCTCTTGCTTAGTAATAAATGGAGTGTTGCATGTTTCACAAGTTGGCAAGACCTGCAAAGTCTTCATTTTAAATTAGATTTCACTCAAGATAATGTCAGTGAGCAATTAAACTATTTTCAGGAAATTCTATATTGTCCTAGGTTCTTTATGACTTGACATGAGAGCAAAGGCATCCAAAGCTGGGACAAAAGAAACTATAAATACCAGATATGTCTGTGTTTATGTCACAGTGAGTCACTTCAAAGGCAGAACAGAGTCCTGAGCTGTCTTCAGAATGTATAAAATTAGATTTTCCATAAATTCATGAGTTATCCTGATGCAGAACCTAGTGTTAGGCTGTTTTCCTAGCATAAGAGACCAAAAGTATTTCAGAGACTTAGTCAACACTCTGAGACAAAATGCTATTCTTTAAAAATCAGAATGTTTCCAGTGAGTTTGTCAATATGCATGTGCTGGGTTTGGCTGGGATAGAGTTCATTTTCTTCCTAGTGGATAGTACAGAGCTATGTTTTGGATTTGTGCTGAAAACAGTGGTGATAACACAGGGATGTGTTCGTTACTGCTGAGCAGGGCTTACACAGAGCCAAAGCCTTTTCTGTTTCTCACCCCACCAGCAAGTCGACTGGGAGTGCACAAGTTGTTGGGAGAGTGGACCCGACTGACCAAAGGGATATTCCGTACCATATAATATCTTGCTCAGCATATAAAGCTGGGGGAAGAAGGAGGAAGGGGGTGAAATTTAGAGTGGTGGTGTTTGTCTTTCCAAGTAACTTTTGTGTGATGTAACCTTGCTTTTCTGGAGGCGTCTGAACACCTGCCTGCCCATGGGAAGTGGGGAATAAATTCCTTGTCTTGCTTTGCTTGTGTGCTTGGCTTTTGCTTTACTTATTAAACTGTCTTTAGATCAACCCATGAGTTTTCTTACTTTTTCTCTTCTGATTCTCCCCCCTCTACACCACTGAGGGCAATGAGCAAGTGGCTGTGGGGGCTTGGTTGCCTGCTGGGGTTAAGCCACGACAACATGTCTAACGGAATCACTTCAAACTTACAGACTAGCAAATAGAATTTCATGGGCATTTTCTTTTTAATCAAAGTTAATGAATATGTTACATTTTAGGTTTGATTAAAGGAAGGTTATTTAATAACTTCAAATAATATGCAATAGTTTATATTTCATTATATTTTTGCCCTTCTAAAATGTGATATTGTATGTCAATATTGTAATTATTTCAAAATAATTCATTTTAACATTATAAACAAAGAAATGTTTAATAAAGTTCCTTCACCATTTATAAACCAATTTAGTTGATTTTTGTATTCTGAAAAATATTTTCAGGTGTTAATCGTGATTCTCTGCCACTTGCCAGAGTTCAGAAGGCATTTTACTTTCCCTACAAGTCTGTTTTTTGGGGTATTTAGATTCTCACTGATAAACTGAATTGTCAATGGAATGTATTCATTCACTTATATCAACAGCATTGTCCCTGTCTTCTTTGTTTTAGTCTGAGCCCTTATTTTTTCATCAGCAGCTTGGAAGTGAATCAGTGTCTGCTTATTTACTAAGGAAACTGTAAAGGGAAGGGCTGATAATTGTCTCATAAAAAAAGTTGTCAGGAAAAGCATGTTTGTTTTAAAAAGTAGTTTTATCCGCGAGTGATCTTATGACTTAAAATTTTAATCTTTGAGGCACGTCTAAATTCTCACAGTGTCCGGAATGTTATACAGTGGGGTTGGATAGAAAACCTAAAGATCTATTCAGGTCCATGTTGACCTTGTCTGTTTGTGTCTTCTCATTTTCTGGATGCCAAGCAGTAATAAGGAAAAAAGATTTCAATAGTAGTTGAGAACCATCTCAACATTTAACTATAATATTTAATTCACATATTAGGAAGTCTGTAAAAACACAGAACTAGACAGAATACACACTGAAACCTGAACACTGCTGATGGGCTCTGATAGCTTCTGATGGTCTGTTTCTCTGAATAAAGAAAATTTTTGTCTGAAATCTTAAACTTTTTTTTTTTTTTGAGTTGTCATCTTTTCTCATAAGGAGCAGGAATGGAAACAGTTGCATTTTAAAGAGAAACTGAAGTCTACTGGCTTCCAGAAAACGGCTCCATTTACTTTCTTATTGATACATGTCTATCTCAGAGATGACTCTTTGTAATAGGTGAAGTTTCATGGAACTAGATCATGGATCTGTTGGAGCAGGTGCAGATAAGGGCCTCTAAAATGAGCACCTCTCCTATGAGGACGGGTTGAGAGAGTCGGTCATGTTCAGCCTGGAGAAGAGAAGGCTCTGGGGAGGCCTTATAGCAGCTTTCCAGTACCTGAAGGGGCTACAGGAGAGATGGAGAGGGACTGTTTGTCACGGAGTATAGTGATAGGACAAGGGGTAATGGCCTGAGCAACCTGACCTAGTTGAAGATGTCTTGCTTCATTGTAGGATGTTGGCCTAAATGACTTTTAAAGGTCCCTTGAACCCAAATTATTCTATGATTCTTGATAGTAAAAGGTTTTAAAAGGGACCTTTGTTAATCCTTTTTCCTCTGTTCCAAAATGTAGCTAAAATATACTATTCTGTGTATATTATTCTGCATTTGGACTTCATTTTTCAATACAGAAACTTCTTATCAAGGTGTGGTTGCTTATAAAGTGTTTTTACAAACGGAACCCTAATTTTGTGACTAAAGGTCAAAAAGATGGTGGAGAATGATATCCACTCTAACAGTCACAGAACTGTGGGTAGTAACAGTTACATATGTAAATAAAAAATATTAACATGTGTTTGGAAAAAGTCCCTCTTGTTTGATGATGCTTGTGTTATATGTACAATCTCACTGGATACCAGAGTCTTACTTCTATTTTTCATCAGTCTAGGAAATACATTGTCTACTGATGTGATGAATAAAACTGAGTTTCAGTTGTTTCATTTGAGAGATAAATAAAACTCTACCTGGATTGTTTCCTATTCTGCTTAGTGCATGGTGTCACATTTTAAACCAGCACAAATTCTGGCCAGTAGTTCAGGGAGATTAAAAAATGGTGTTTTGTAAATGAATGAGATCTAATTTTGGTGTCCATCTAATTATTTTTTTTTTAATTAATTTTTTTTTTTTTTAAAAAAGGAAAATCACAAGAATCTTTTGTGGACAGGAAAAAATAACTGAAAAATAAAAATGTGCTTACCTAGTAATCTAAACAGGATCACACCTTGTATCAATAGCCTGGCTTTCAGCTAGCATTTACCATTGATAATAGTGTAGTCACAACATCATTAAAAGTGCACAATGAAGTCACAGCACCATTGGGATCCTTAACACCCACTCAGGTCTTTGGGTGAGCACTGGAGCCTGAGGCACAGCCCTGTGTTGCTGCAGGATCCTGGACAGTTGTCCCTCCCCACTTTAAAGCTTTGAATAATACCATTTACGTGAGGTTCAGCCTTTTGCATAGACCAACGAGAGGGTACTACATAAATTCCTTCTCAGAGAAAACAGTGGTACTGAATGCATAAGAAATTAAGGTTGGGCATTGAACATGTGATATTTAAATCTGAATATTGGGTGATAAACTTAGTTATTTTCATGTCAAAACTGGATGCCCTTCTGGCCTTTGTATGAAAGTGATTTCTTTTAGGTACCTAGAGTTGAGTTTAGGTCCCTTAGGTGCACAGGGTGTGAGATTAGGTCATCTACCAGACATAACAGTGGTCCAAACATGACTTTAGAATCCTCTGAAAACTCTTCCAAATTTATTCTCTTCAGTTTAATTTATTACATAGTTATTTTTTATCTGCAGTGGTTGCAGTGGGGTAATACTGCACAGAAATTATTATCTGTGTAAATGACCCAGAAAGATTTGACCAGGAAATGGAGATTTTTTTTTTCCTCTTGGAAATTGTAAGTTGTTCAAAATTAAGCCCTGGTTTCACTTCTGACCCCTAAAAAGATACTAAATTATTTAGGGGAAAGATAGCTAAAACCCACAAGTCTTTGACCAAAAATATGTCAGGAATGCAATGGAATAGCTCTGTAGGGTGTAACATCATGTGTTTGTGCCAACTGGAACACTTGAGAAAATGCTCAGCAGTGCTGGTGCAAGACCATCACCGAGTCCTACCAAAATTTCATCTCTGGGATGAAACGAATGAAATGTGAAGTTGACATGTGAAGTCTGTATCATTTAATGAACAAACTGAGTTGAATTATGTTAATTTTTAAATGTGGTCTTTAAAAAGCAGTTTTAACTGAGCTTAAAAACTGAAATTAGGACGTGTCTTGACTAAATGTCAGTAGTCATCACAGTAGTCACAGTATTTACAGTCATAGTAGTCACCAATAACCGGTATTTATTTAAATAAAAATGTCTGGGTTTTTTAATGTTTCCTTATAAATACCACTAAGACAAACTGAGTAAAATGTGAGAAATGTAACTGAGGGCAAATTCTGTTGTCTGTTCTCGAGGGAAATAATATGAACTTTTATCCTAAATCAGATTAGAGCCAACAATTTAAGCACAAGGTCAAAAAGCATGGAACCCATTCCCAGAGTGTTTTGGCTTGTAGATGTTCAAAGATCTGAGAGCAGAAGGCTCTGCTTTGTTATATTCACTCTTAGGCAGATTTTTCTGGAAGATACACCACCTTGCATGCAGCCCTGTCGTACCTTGCAGAACTGGTAGCATTTCCTGAGTACAGTTGTACTTGGGAGAATACCAAGAAAATCAACTGAAGCAAATAATATTGGTGGATGTTTTTTTGTATCTTTGAGGTGTTACTGAACCTAGGTCCAAGTTGGTACTGGAGCTGTGAGGAGGCAGAGGGCACAAGATTTTTCCCAGGTGAGATGTAAAATTCATACTGGGGTTGTTAAACACCTAATAGGGTTGTGTTTAGGTTTGTTTTTTTTTTTTTTTAATCAAGATTAAAAGGCTGAACTACAGCATTTTAGCCAGATTCTGACTCAGCTTATTGCATCATAAACTCATAAAGTTCATCCTGTAGAAAGTATTGTATCCTTCCTCTCCTCAGCTGTTTGTTAAGTGTCACTGTGCCCTGGCATGCAGCTGCTCTATCCTATTAAAGGGAAAGTGATGCTTATACAAAACATGGTATTTAATAACATAGCAAGGCTACTTTCTGGTTCTGGATTAACCCTGAGGGTTTTCCTTCTATTTTATATCTGATCCTTTGTAGGTTTATTTATCTTCTTATCCTTCTCCCTAAAACTTTCAGCTGATTTTTTTCAGTTTTACTCTCCCATCCTGCCTTCATTCCCTCCCTCATTTCCATTTTACAGCGCTGCACCCTACTGCATTCAATTCTTAGGGCTTTAGCAACCAGAGAAAAATAATTTCCAGGGAAGAATCGGCTTGCTCTCTCTCTCCCTCTGTTAAAAAGTCTGGTTTTTCACTGTTGTAGTTTTGCATGTCTGGGTTCTGGTGAAGGAGTGGGGCTGCAGGGGTGGCTTCTGCAAGAAGGAGCCAGAAGTTCTCTGCAGGTCCCACAGAGCAAACACCAGCTGGCTCAAGGCTGGAGTCGTTGGTAACCAAGGCCAAGTCCATCAGCGATGGTCACAGCACCTCTGGGAATCACATTTAGGAGGTAAAAAACCAAAAAACCCCTCAAGCAGCTGCTATTTTCCACCAGAGAAGGGAATGAGAAGATGTAAGAAACTGTGCAGACACCAAGGCCAGTGAAGGTGGGGAGAGGAAGGTGCTAGAGAGGAAGGTGCCCCTGCAGCCCGTGGAGAAACCCGTGATGGAATTGGTGTCCCCCCGTAGCCCATGGAAAAAGCCGAGACCCCACCTGCAGCCGGTGGAGATGCCCCACACTGGAGCAGGTGGAGACATACAGAAGACACTGTGACCCGTGTTAGAGCAAGCCTTTGCCAGCACTTGCAGCCCATGGAGAGAGAGACAGACAGAGATGAGCGAGGGGGAGACCTGTGCTGGAGCAGGTTTGCTGGGAGCAGGAGGGGCTTGTGACTCTGTAGAGGATCAGGCTGGAGCAGTCTGGGCCTGAGAAACTGAGAGACATTCATTCTATGATTTATGACTGAACCCCATAGCAGTGACCCACACTGGGGCAGGTGGTAAAGAGCTGAAGCCCTGTGGGAAAGGACTCACGTTGGAGAAGGTCGTGAAGGACTATATCCTGTGGACGGCACCCCACAGTGCAGCAGGGGGAGGGTGTGGAATGAATGCCCCACTGGCCAAGAAAGAAACCTACTTGTGAGAAACTGACTGAAAACCCCATTTTCCCAGTCCCTGCCCTTCCCTGTGCCACAATACGGGGAAGAAGGGAGCAAAATCATAACTTAAGTGAAGTCTGCTAAGAAGGGGGGGGGGGAGAGATGCTTTAAGATCTGGTTGTGCTTCTCATTATCTATCTGGTTTCACTGTGTGTGTAGTGTAGTATAATAAATGAGATAGTTTTCTTTCCTTTATTCCATGTTGAGTCTATTTTACCTGTGATACTAATTGGGGAATGATCTTTCCCTGTCCTTATCTTGATTCCTAAGCCTTTCAATATATATTTTCTCCCCTGTCAAGCTGAAAAGGGGGGTGATAGAGTAGCTTTGGTGGGCACCTGGCCTCCAGCCAGGGTCAAACCACCACATTCACTTTCATGGTTTCAGGGAAAAGTTATTTATGTGATCCTGGTGAATCCTTACTGAAACCTCAAAACCCAGAAGTATAAAAATTCTGATTTCTGAACACAGGTTGTGACTTTTGGTACTTACTATTTTTGAACTAGAGATTTGTTTTCTTCTAACGTCATAAACCAAGTCCCTCTGGAGCATGAGCAAACCTTCCACTGGCACCTGTTTCTTCATAAGAAGCTTTATAGAAAATATAGAAAATTAGGGTTTATCACCCAGTTGCTTATGAAAGTTATGAAGGGATGCCAGCCTTTTTTTTCTTTTTTTTTACACTCACATCCATACTGTAGAAAACTTGTGATAAAGGGCTACCCTGCCAGCAGACCTCCTAAGAGGAACTGCATATCTGCATGGCTTCTGGAGAAGGATCCAACCCAAATTTTCTCTGCATGTGTGTAGATTCTGGACATTTAAGATCCTGCTTATCACTTCTAAAACCTTTGGGATACTGAAAGGCAAATCTCACAAACCAGACAAGGCACTTCCAGAACCTGGTGCTTTCACAAGTCTCCCGTACACCCTGCATGCAGTCTGGAACCAAGTTGCCGGCCTAATTTTGAGTTCTGATACAGGGTATCAACTGACAGCGTTGGACTGATTTTTATTTAAAATCATAAAGCAATCAGGTCGGAATTCAGTTTGAGACAGACCTCTCACCCAGGGCTCACGCATAACTGTTGAGAACCCATCATTACAGCGTATGGCATCTCACTTGCGTGCCCAGTGCTGCCACAGGAATGCAGTGACTGTCCCTGAGTTGCATCTGCCAGACCTATGGGGCTCTCAGATGCTCTGGGTCTTTCAGTGGCACTGCTGTGTGCTGCCAGCTGAATATACCCCCAGGTACCTAAACAGAACAGCTTTAACACATTTTCCAAAGTACAGCACCTTGAGTAGTTCAGTCAAAATCCAGGACGAACCCATAGCAAGATTAATCCAAGCAATTACAGTATCAAGCATGATTAAGTCACTGGTCTCTACCAGGAGTTTTTCCTGAAGCAAGAATGGATCCAACAGATTCCATTTATGACTTTGTCACATCTATTCAGTGTCCTAGCACCAAGCCTTATCGGGGAAGTTGCTGTCTGATTTACTGGGCACAGCACATAGAACAGTGGAATCCGTGCGGCAAGTGGGAAAAAAAAGGGAAAAAGAATTTACACAACTTATCACAAATATCACAAGCTTAAGGACAAATATTAAGTGTGGATTTCTTATCAGAAAAAAGACAAATAAATGCATTTCTGACAATAGCTTTATAAAGTGCTTTGAGAAAGGGAGATAAGGATCTATATAAAATAAAATTATTCTTAAGGTAGGTTCCTATTTATGAGGTAAAATACAATTTTTATTGTTTTATAATGCACATTTTGTGGAAAGAAAGACCTTTTTCTCCTTCTTCATCAGAAATATGTAACTTTTAGCATAATAATACCTATACAGATTGCACATGCAAGTTACTTGAAATAAAATGAAAACAACTACCTGTAAATAATCCATAATTAAATTTAGGTTAGTTTCTTGTTTTAATGCAATGCCAATCATTCTGATTGGCTAATAATCCCAACTTACTAGTGTTAAAGAATAGGTCTCTGTACATTTTTTAATATTGGCGAAAGTAATTTACAAGAAGTAGAACTAGAAACTGGAGATTTCCTCTTTCTGCTGTAATCTTTGGATGTACATTAAGAGCTCTAATCACTGCATCTCTTTTAAGGTCATCGTGCTCTTCATGGTAGCTGATTCAATGGGCTAATACTATTGGTTGTTTGGCATCCTCAGAAAGGGGAACGGGGAATAATTTTTGATGGATCCCTGACTGCAACACGGCCTTTCTCATATTGTTGGTCTGTGCTCAATAGTAGTCTCTCAAATAATTGCCAGACATGGTTTGGGGTATGGAAAAACCCAGGGATTGGTCTCAAAAGCATCTTGGATGCAGCTGCAGGTGCAGGTGATGAAACAGTTTAGTTGTATGGATGCAGGTGACTGTACATCTGTTCCTCCCAGGATAAGTGGTGACTCC
Source organism: Porphyrio hochstetteri (assembly GCA_020800305.1). Lineage (NCBI taxonomy): Eukaryota > Metazoa > Chordata > Aves > Gruiformes > Rallidae > Porphyrio > Porphyrio hochstetteri. Next base: position 113,219,209 of record CM036907.1, read on the forward strand.
CAGACTCTTTAACTCCAGTTTAGACTTTGTCAATTTAACCAACAGGAAATATTTGCTCTTCTGTCAAACTTTTAATGTCACAGGAATATTGATGCCATTTTAAACAGCTACAGTAGATGGTCTGAAAACAACTCTCTGCTTCTCTCACCCCATGGGCAGAGCACAATAGTACTGTGCTTCCTCCTCCTTGAAATTCTCTGATGAAATATTTTCTGATGTCAGGCACAGTTATTAGCAGAACATGTATATTTTTCAACTATAGGCTGGAACTTTCTTGGTGGAAGTATGTTTTTGTGCCCACACACAAATACTGAGAGAAGTGAGAGAAATGTAACATATGAGAATGAGTGGTGAAACTTGCTGTTTTAACAAGTTGGAAATGAAAACATAATGTGGTACACAACTCATTAATTAATTTTATTACAACTTTATGCTAGTTTTTATTAGATGTTTTTATTGGATTAAGAATTGCATTTTGAGATTATGTTAAAAATGTGATGGCGTTTGCCTATTCTCACAGTAGATGTAAAATTTAAATGGCCTTATTTTAATATGTATTTCTTCTATAATTTAGCTTTTGCCACTTGGCAAACTCTTTAAGAGTCAAACATTTGGCATAAAGTCAAGTCTAACTCTTTGCAGTCAGAGATTAATGATCTGTCCATAAAGTTTCTTTACTGTATGGTTAAATCCCTTAGCATCAAGTGCTTCCACTTACTAATGTTACTTTAGCAGTTTATAAATGACATTCAGAAATAGCAATCATTTTATGTTGGTCCTATGGCACAGCTAGATCCAGCGATGTTCCCTCCTCTTCTTTCTCACAATTAAAATAAATATCTGAATCAAAACAGTACATCTGGCAGGGAACTGTCAAAAAGAGAAGGCTAATAGGAATATTGTTTCATATGCTCTGAAAGACTCTTACTACATGTATGAATTTAGCAAACATGCACTGTCAGTTGATGCACGAAGAATTAGCAGTCGTGCAGGTTTTCATTGATTTAGACAGTGATCAAGAGACGATTCTATACCACTACTGTTTTCCTTTTTTCCTTCCAGCCACAGAGAGTCTCTGTTCTCAAACGAGGTCTGTGTGTCAATTCAGAAAAAGGGAAGCCATCTCTGGTGTCACTGGCTAACGTTCCATTATAATAAACATTGAATTGATCCAAGGCTTCACTGCTGTTAAAATGCATCAGAGTATATCGCAGGGGATACCTGATATTTGATACTTGAAACTTTTAGTTATATGAGAAATACAGCAATAAATACAGAGAAATTAAATTAAGATGCTAAAGTAAAATTTTGACACAGATAATTTATGCTATATGAATAAGTTTTGTTGACTTCAAAATCTTTTTTTTCTAAAGGGAAAACTGGCTTCTTGGTCTTATTCTTTAACTTATCTCACCAAAATTGCCATATTCTAACCAAAGTGCAAATAGGTTAGTTGGTGTATTTAATTTTAAGCCTCTTCCTTACGTAATCGGTAAATATCCTTTGGTTCCATTTATTATACTTTTATGAATTCTTCTTTGCATTCTCAAATAATTATGCACAACCTATGAGGACTCATGAGAACAGTTCATACTCTGTTTCACTGAGTCAGTGACACTCCGCACCTGTCAGGATCAAGTCCAGTGCGTGGGCCAGCAGTTAGGGTGATTTCATATAGCACTGCGGGTGTGCACCAGTACACATTAATTGGGAGGGTAAGGTAAATATCTGGGGTTTTCTATATATAATCTCTTCATAAAACATAAGTGGCAATATAATCCAATTATGTTGATGAAGTAGTTCTTTTGACACTGTATTAGCACAATTTCACATTTAAAAATAATTTAAGGCAATCATAGAATTACTTATTGCTTCTTTAGCTTCTTATGCTTCATACATATAATTTAATATTTCGGAAGTTTATGGCTTGCTTAGACAGTAATTGCTTTCTAACCATGCATTTTTGGTAAGTGCATTTGATTTCACAGTTTTCAGACTGAAGTTAAAGCACATGGATGGTTTATTGCATTTTAAGACAATCTTTATGTTTCTGTGTCAGTCCTACAGGCCTACATGCAGTTATACCTGCTGTTGAAGTCTATTTACTGTAATATTTTTTCTTGCCTTTTTACATCTCGCTCGTGCAACCACATTGTATTTGCAGGAGACACTCTTGTTTCCCAGATATTTACACAGAATTATGATTATTTGTGACAAGAAACAAATGCCAAGGCCTGAAATTTTCCATGTCGTGCAGCTTCACCAAAGGAGAATGAAGCAAGAAGAGTGTTGGAAAGTGCAGATTCTGTGAAAAAATACAACTGGATTGCACAGAACTAACTACAGTTATAAAGTGTGCAGTTGTTCTTATCAGGGGACAGACTCAGATATTGATAAGCTTAACCCCATGTACCTGCAGACAGACTGTGCCTATGGCTTCACAGGAGAATGGTTTGTTCCTTTTATTCTGCATGGGGTATGGGTTTAGGACATGACTGCATGGATGCAACTGCACTGAAACAGAAAAGCATAAACCTGCAAGTAAGAGCATTGGGGCACTTGTGTCTTCTCAGAAGCAATCTGTGTTGTGTAGTGAAGAGATTGCTCTGTGAATGGGATAGCATTTTCTTTTAACTTATAAAAGATTCGATTAAGACTAAAAGGTTACATGGTCAAAATCTATTTGCCTATAGATATCTAGAATTTTCCCCAAATAGTCTGTTTATATATTTAGAAATAAGGAAACTTGAGTAATATCTGCAACCTGGTAAAGTCTCATCATCTTTAAAATTTAGTGTAAAATTTCCATTAGAGTCAATGACACCAAGATTTTTAGCTTCTGGGTATATCAGGAAAAAATAATCTGGCTGTTAAAAGGTAGCCTTCATAATGCATTTCATTTTGGATTTTATTGGATCTCACACAAACATGATTGATGGAGTGGAATAGCTTTAATTAGCTGTCAGAAATGCATTTCCAACATGTTTTCAGGAAAATGTGCTTTTAACCAAGTGTACATTTTTTCCTACATTTTTGTTGCATATGGTATTTGTGCATCAGAGCTTGATCTATAAATATCTAAATGGGATTTTATTATTTTTAAGCCACTTCATGTTCTGAAGCTGTTAAGTAACTTGAAATTTAGTTAGGAGGAAATCCTGGGGTTACTGAAGTCAGCAGAAATTGTACTATTGATTTAAATAGGAGCAGGAGATCACTTTTCTTATTTTATGCATTTGTTTCTAACATACGGCAAAGCTATTCTACTCATCTTCCTACTCTTTTGTAGTAACATTTGTATCAAAGAGCCTCTGAAAGATCATTAACAGAAACAGCTCTGATCTCAATATATATTCCCTGTGAGCATATGTAGTGAAGATGTAGTTCAGGTGCTAAATTTGAAATATTAACTGCATGTAGGATTTTCAAAAGAACTTCATAGTGGTTATACGTATTTCCTTTGAAATTACTGGGATTTTTACTTTGACATAATTTGGAGCAAGGTTAGGAAGAATGCTGAGTGCTTTTGAAGATTCCAGACTATGACAAAGTTGGCATAGGATACAGCCCCATTCCCTTTGATGCTGATAAAAACCTCTTTCATTTACTTCTTTGAAACTTGGTAGGTATATCACAAAATTTATAGGGGTGCTTAATTCTGTGAGTATTTCAGGCTGAAGTTTTATTGATTTGTAAGATCTAAACAAAGGATAAAATGTTGATTCATTTTCACTGAATAACACTTTGAATAAGGTTATTAGAATGTGCTCCAAAGAGGGAAAAGAAAACAATATTTGTCTTGTAAAAGGTACAGAAGTAGTGACTACAACAGCCAAATGACAATAAATATCTCCCCATTAAATATTTGCAGCATTACACAGAGAAATGAGTGGCACAAGTATGAAATTAACATTTGCAAAGTTCTGGTTTTACCCAGAAACAGTGGGCCAAATAAACACTTGAAATACATAATGATTACTTTACTCTTTCTAGGGCAGCTGAGAAAAGTGGCATGTAGAACTACATCAATTGTGGGTTATGGCTTGTAAAAATATTATGGAATGAACATTTACTTGACCATTTTTACTGCTTGTTGTTGCATTATGTAGGTTTCATATAGGTAAATTTAATGTATGCAAAATTCATATAAAATTTCCATTACACATATTAAACTTATTAAAACAATTCTGTTCAAGGTTTTTGGTGGGTTTTTGGTTTTCTTTTTTTTTTTTTCTTTGGCTTTACATTTGAAGTCCATTTTAGCTGCGTTGGAATTAATTAATTTAGTAGAAATACCTCTTTTCTTGTAGCAGAATTTTAAATACACACTAATGGTTCTAATGTTTGACTAATGATGCTTTGTAGGTGAAAAACTACAGGCTTAACTGACCTTCAGTTAGCCCTTAGAAAACTTTGCATCCTTTTCTGCAGTTTTTTCATGTTCTGTGATATATAGACCAATAGCTGCTCTGAGCTGAGTTGAAGATTAGCTAACAGATGCCTAAAAAAGAAGAGAAAAATATTATTCTTACCTCCTTCTGTATACTGTCATTCAAAAGATTCTGGTGAAATGGAGTGGGATTATGCTTATACTGTAAAAAAGGGAACTGAACCACAGATAAATGATGTTAACTGAATTTTTTGGTCAGATGAATTGCCCGGACCCTCTGCTGCATTGCTTCTTGCCCAAGACAAGATTAATGCAGAACATAGGGTTTTAAATGTAAGATTGAACATCACCTGGATTTCTGTGTGCTTACGATTGCTCAGCCTCGATATTTTTGAACCCCACATTACCCTCTTTGTTCCATTAGATTTTTACTGAGTAAAAGTCAACCAAATTTCCAGATAGGTCCAGCCCACCCTGTCTGCTCAGAGCACACTCATAACACAGAAAACACCAAACAGAAATGAAAGTGTAGCTAAATGGCCATTGCAATTATGTAAAATCTTTTGCTGGAGAACACAGGGTTAATAATTTCCCTACTTTTTTTTTCTGTGGAATTCTGACTTTCAAACATACTTACCCAGAAAGTAAAACCCCAGTATTCAACATCATCTTGACGAGAGAAGATTTAAATCACCTACTCCCTGAACACTGCCCTTATAACCCGTGGAAGTGAAATTGTGCACACAACTGTTAGCAGCCAAATATTTTATCATCTCCTTCCAGAGCTTGTTGGCAATCCTATGTCTCTTGTTAGCTACATAAATGCTTTATATGCAAATAAAATCTTCTATTAAAAGAATTTGTGAACAAGAATATTGTGTTGACTGGCTGATAACACTACCTTTTGGGTGGCTAATGAGTTCCATACTGTTGGCCAACAATATAACGATAATAAAGGTACTAAATTGCATTTTTTAATTAATTTTGCATTTTGTATATTACCCAGTTACCTAGTGTGCTAGTAGATCGAGAATGCGTTCAGAAAACACACCAGTGAGGGGATTAGTCTAACAGAGATCATGGAGCACCTCATAATGTCTCTAGAAGAGATCTTGTACTACGCTTTGCTCCTGTTTAATAAATTTGCATTCAGATGCTTTCATAAACAGTTTAGAAACAAATGCACTGGAATCTTTAGAGATAATCACATGCCTAATCTCTTTGTTTTACAGAGGTGAAGATGAGCAACCCACTGTCCTTGTAAAGACACATCTTCCAGGAAGGTCAGTTTTAGACAGTGAGAGTCAGTCACTTCACCTCATCCAAAGTGTAGTCTCAGAGTCTCATGTTTTAACCACACTATCTCAATGGGTTAGCTAAGGTTGGCTGATCATTCAGATCCCATGTAAATAATCCTTTGGAAGAAAAATTCTTTAGCAATCCAAGCAGAATTCAATGGATTTTGTCTTTGATGAGACTATTTGCATGATCTATTTTATTAATGTAGTGCATGTTAATTCAGGTCTTAAATACTTGTACTGACTTAATGTTTTAAAGCACTTTCTACAGCTTAAATCAGAGAATAACACACTCTTCCATTCCCTCCTTTGCTCTTCTCAAACCGAAAATACACATGAAGATATTGCAGGCATGAAGGCAAAGGCAGTCTCCTATTGGCAATTGTTATCTTGCAGAAAGATTTGTGAATGTGCTGGGTTTGAAAGATTTTAACAAAGTCAGAAACCGATAGCACCAGCTTGAGCCAGGCACGACGCAGGCAGGTGCTGAACAAGCTTCTCCAGCACAGCCTCTGCCAATGCACGTCCCCCGACCTGCAGTGTTGCAGCTGTTCCTCTCTGTGCCAAGTTGTGTGGTGGTGGTTTGGGGATTTGGAAAAATACATTCTCTACACAAATACAGTTCAGGTCTCCAAAGGGTAGTGAATTAACCCACTGTATCACTTCCAGTGTAATGAATTTTTAAATTCCTCTTTCTAAGCACAAAAGCCTCCTGTTTTCCTGCAGGGCACAGCGATAAGTGTCCTTTTCATTATTCCTCTAACTCACTGCTGCATTTTGATCTTTGCAGTTTTACTGGAATACACAGCTTTAAAAGATAAGCATACTTTTCTTATAGAAAGAATAATTTTCTTTGAACCATATTTATTAAATTAACAAGGTGAGAGAGGAAATTTATTTAAATAATTCAGGGGCAGACACTCTACCCTTTGAAGCAGTGATGAGCTCTCTGTGGTGTCACTGATCTAAGTTAGTGCCAACAGTGGGGGTGCTGGAAGCAGGAATTTGTCTTATCTGGCTGTTAAAATGGTACTCATCTCATTAACTGGTTTGGTATGTGATTTATAATATTGTATGTGAGTCCTAAACAACTATATTTTGAAAGAAATCTCAGTTTTTTAAATCTAGGTCACACTTTACAGTGTTGATTCAATAGCAGCCTTGTAGAAGAGAAGCAAGACCCTAGCTCAGAATCACAGAATTGTAGGGCTTGGAAGGGACCTCAAGAGATCATCGAGTCCAGCCCCCAGCTCATTGCTGGCAGTGAACTACAGGATCAAACTTGTGAGGTGGTTGATGGTAAAAGGGAGTTATGATGATTTAATGAACTACCAGAAATTCTTCTGATTCATTGATTAGTTTTCATATTCACATTCTGTATCTTTTACAAGGACAGGATTTTAATTAACTGTGTTTTATGCCAGAATTGGTGTGGGCTCTTTGTGGGGTGTGTGGGATGTGTCCTGGGCTGTGCTGACATGTAGTAACCAGTTACACCAAAGACTCAGCCTGTTTCCATATTTAAATCCACAATGGATCACCTCACTCATATAGATGATCTTCAGTTCCAAAGGAATTTTAATTTTTTTATTCTGAGATAAAAGTAAGATGCATTGCTTAACTGTACAGTTTTTGCTTACTGCAGTTTCTCACTTGCAGATTTGGACAAAATGGGTAACAAGACTTTGAAGACAGCTTTGCCATTTACTCTGTTCCTTAGATAAGAGTTATCAAAGAGTAGTGAGAAAGGGATATTTGTAAGGTTTTTGTTTATTTTCTTGAGAATCATGTCAAACTGGGTCATAGAAAATACCACACCACTCTTCTCCTTTCCCTCCCTCAAAAGCAACCAAGAAACCCCACTCTACATAAACATTTTTCTCCTTTTCCTAGAAACAAAAAGACTGACTTTTTTCTTGACCATTTGTTTTCTTTTTTTTTGGTGAATATTCTGTTTTACCAGATTAACAATCTATGGTTCCATTTTCTCCTTTTAATAAAAGAAGAATTCTGACATGTTAAGAAACAATAAACTGAAGTGCAGTCTGAGAATGAATGTCAGAATATTTATTTAATGTGTAGAGATCATGGGACACAGGTCCCATCACAGGGATAATGAGGGATATCTTAGTTAACCTCTAGGATTCCTGGTTCTATTAACATCAGTATCCTTGGTCACTTGTTGCTTATTGCTGGAACCTACACTTAGTGACATCTGATGATGTTTGCTGAAACTGTCCTGAGGAAAGCAACTGCCTGTGTATGTTTTCTGTACGTAGTAACGAACGAATAAACTTTAAATGTTCAAACTACGTATTTTTTAATAATTTCAAAACATGGAAATACAAATGGTGAAAAAAAAGCAAATCCCATCCCCTACCCCAAGGAACATAGCCTTTATTAAAAAAGAAAACAAAGCAAAACAACACAAACAACATTATTCTTATATTCTAAAAATATACAGTGCTGTTTTGATGAACATAGGGAAAGGAAAGGACATGAATGATGCATCAGAAATCTATGAATTGAGGTGGATCAGTCTTTAAGAACATGCTGAATGATCCCAGGAAGAATTTTTGGAAGTGGAAGATGTACAGATTTCAGTTTTGAAGTGTGCCAGAGAATATAATGAGAAGCTGTGGAGTCTCCTTCTCTTGAGACATTCAAAACTTGCCTGGATGCGTTCCTGTGTGATTTAGTCTAGGTGATCCTGCTCTGGCAGGGGGGGTGGACTAGATGATCTTTCGAGTTCCCTTAAAACTCCTAACTATGAATCTGTGATATTCCATTGTACTGGGCACATGTCAAGAGGAAAGCTTTACCCCCAAAAGCCTGTGATCGAAGGTGTGTGACAGTCAAAGACAGAGAGAAGAAAAATAAACGTGGCTTAATTGCTGGTATCTAACAAGTAGGGATGGCCTCCTGGTCCGGTTCAGTGCTTGGTCCCCTGAATGTCTGTAGCCAGATTATCCATGCACTGGCTGATAACCATGGAGCAACTGTGCTCCCTGCAGTGAGTCCCTCTAGTCCAGCGCCTTTTCTTGGTGGTGTTGGCTTGCAGTTGGCAGGACAGAGAAGCTGAACAGCTGTTGGATTCCTCCTTGTGCAGCTGCTCATATCTGGGTATTTAAGGTCTTGGTATCGTGTGATTTCAGAGGGCATGGAAGTCTTTGGAAGTGCCCCAAAACTGGCATCCCATTCACAGCTGTGAAAAAGTTGGACAAACCTAAGCAGGTAATTAAATCTGCAAGACCATTTATTTTCCCTGTCCTGGGTCTAATCCTACAAAGTGCGGAGTCCCTAAACATTGCGCATGAGCACATGAAATGAATTAGATTCAGTAGGCTCATTTATAATACCACTTTATGTCTAATGTGGGCATCACCTTAGTTACAAAACCTCCAGTAACACAACCCTAAGGAGGTTCTGTATACACAGAGTACTAAATAGTATTTAAATCATGTAAACTTAGTCGGCTTATATGAACAAATTAAAAAATAACATTATTTACTCTACCTACATAAGGAGAACTAGCCCTTCAAGAGAACTGTGCTGTATGCTGGTCTTGCTGCAGGCAGTAATATGAAGTGCTTTAAATTTCCCTGCTTAAAGTAGTGGAGAATTATTTTTACCTTGCTGCAAAATGTTGAATCTCATATTACTCTCTTTTGGAGAATTGAATAAAATTGCCTTCATCAACTAGTAAGTAAAGAGCACGTTTTTAGTAATAGATAATTGAATAGAACAGAATTTGGTACTAGGTTTTCTTTGGTGTTAGATATATCTTAAAAGACAAAATATCTCGGGACCTGTTAGAAATGCTCTGTGCCATTCAGCAACAATAACATCCATGAAAGGCTTTTGAGAGTATTGACCAAAACCACAGAATAACTTCCTTTTACCTTAAAACTTGCAATGCACTTCTAAAACTTTGCCTGATCCCCACTGAGGTCAAAATGGGTTTTACCATTAGTTTCAGTGAAATCAAAACCAGTCTAAAATGCATTATTTACAGAAAATAAAATGACTGCTTGTAATTTACATTACAAGGCAGATGTAGTGGCAATGCTGCTCTGACAAATCTGAAGTTTTTTAGACAGTTGAGTTCATTGTCTTTAATGTATATTGCTTCCTCCGCATACTTAACATGCAAATTAAACCTCTGTAGGATTATGAGACGTTATCGATAGTTGGAAGACTTCTGGAAGTATAGGCCCTTTTTCAGTGTATATCAATTTGAAAAATAGTAAGGGACTGCATAGGGTGCTGTCTGGCATAGACCTCCCACACATAGGTCATTTACAAAAAAAGAGGGCCTCCTGAATATTTGTAGACTTTGATACCATTAAGGAAGTCAGCAGGAAAAAAACCAGCGGAGAAGCAGGATGTCTGTCACAACTGGATTTCATCCTCTTGGTTTTTGTCTTGGAATTTAATAATATGAAACGAAATTCATATCAATTTCAGCAGCTAGTATAAACTCTAGGTACATTCTCTGTCAAATGATGTAGGAAAGAGGCTCCCTTTACACTATACATCTCTTTCCACTGACTGTAAGGCCAATGAAGAAGACTAACTTTGACTATAAATGTAACACTAGGATGGCCAGGATAGGTGAGATGAATCTTCCTTATTTTGATTCTGAAAATGCTGCACTCATGAGAATATTTAAGTATTTTCCTCCTATTTAGTGCTAATGCTCACTGAAATCACTAAAAAGAAATCTACCAGTTGCAGTGGGTGACTATAATGGCCCTTGATTTCTGCATTCATGTACAGTTACCAGTAATGGTTCTTTTATCCATTACTGTTTATCACTATTCTAGTTCTGTTTATGGTGAAGTGCAACCTTCAGTGTGTGACCCAGGAACTCTGTTCTATTCATAAGATGGCACCAGTTGCTTCTTTAGGCAGACTGAAACCATGACATGTACACACACTTATTTAAAAAGTGGGATCAGCTAAGGACCTGTTAATGCATAGTTTTAAACCCATGTATGTGAAGAATTTAACACAGTATATTGCTACACATTGAATAAAAGCAGCCCCCCAACATTTAATAACCTGCATCAACTTGTGCATTAACACTGTAAAAACAGTTGATTTAGTAGCAGTGAACTAAAAAATGTACCTTGTGAAGCATTAACAGGAGATGTTTTTCTTTCTGTAAATCTCCACTAATCTTAACAGCAGATGAACTGGTGGCTCAGCAGTAAGCAAATAAACATGTCCCCCGGGGACAAGTTAGGAGAACCTATTGACAATCACGTTCTATCACTTGATGGAAGCTATTCACGTTCTATCATGTTGAGGAAAGATATTTTTTAAATAAGGTTATCATTTATTGTCAAGCTGGTCACTCATTTTGCAGTTTATTGGGTGACAGGAAGTAGATTGTATGTGGGGAGAGATCAGAAACAATGAGAAGAGCAAAACACAGAAAGCGTTTTGGGAAATTAATGACAGTTTAAGAGTTAACAGAAATTCCCTAAGAAGCTGTGTATCAGGAGGAATAATATAAAAAATATAATAGAGGCACTTCCAAAGAAATTATTGTCCAGTGTCCAACAAACACAAAATGAATGACAGAGAAACAGAAAAGGAAATATAAGATGATCAATTACAATTTAAAAATAAGCCCTGTCTTGTAATATTTTCATTTTACAAATAAAACCCCACAGCCATTATCTAAGGTGAATAGCATAAAGCATCAGTGTGTAGGGGACACAGCACAAAAGAGACTAGCAACTAGACAAGCCGGAAAAATATAAAATTTTTTAGACTGTTAAAATTAATTTACTGTCTTTGATTATAGGTATGGATCTGGTATTTGTTCTGAAAACCATCAGCTAAAACCATCAGTCTATATTATGTAGTTTATCTCTTTTAAGGTTTATACTTTAAGTAGATGGAAAACCTGTATTTTACAGGCTGGACTGTAACATTCAGAGGTTGAAGGAGCAGCTTACAGTGTCCAGCACTGCTCTATAATTTGTAAAGTTTTGAGTTTGGTTGTTTGGAGTTTTTTTCAAAACTGCCACCATAAAATGCATGCTATTTTTTTTTTCCAGCTTAGGACCAGCCCAACCCATGGAGATAATGCTGCCCTAGCATGCCTACCCAAGCTCTCCTAATGAGGCAGAATGTTTCTTCAGTTAAGAGCTGTCTCCTATAAACCCTGCATACTCCACTAATTATTTCTCTCTCTTTGGTGCAGGACTTCATCTCTTCCCTTCTGACATTCTTCATCAAGTCCCTGCAAGAAAATGAGGTTTGCTGAGACCACTGGAGCTGTGTTGCTGTATGCTATTTAGAGTGGATTGACTTGTGTTTCAGAAGCTGAACAGCTAAAGGATTTAATCTCACATTCTTGGGGTACGTTTCAGAGTAAAAGTGGTGAAAACATGGCATTAAAGCAGTAAAGAAGGGGACCCAATTTAGAGGCAGGAAGCCAGATGTTAATTAATAAAACCAACATAACAGGGCTGTTTGGCTTGCCGAGAACATTCTCTCAGCTGCCTGTTTGTAGGCTGTTCCCTAGTTAATCAGTTCTGCTGCATTAAATTTCTTTAAAAGAAATTTTCTTCCCTGGTTGCTTAGAGCCCTGTTGAATCAAGCTGAAAGCTCTGTGAGGGGCGGTGAGCCAGGCCAGCGAAAGTAATTTATAGAACGTTACAACTCTACTACTACCTTCAGCACAGTTCAATTTACATCTGCAAATGTCCCTGCCTGTTACACGGAGCCTATTTGACTCATACTGTGTGTAGTGTTGGCTCAGATGGCTCTACGTCAGGAGTTGGATGAGTTTTCATTTGCCCAGCTAGAGCAGTACAACCCCTGAAGAAAGGATGCAATAGTATTGATTGATATGACCATGTTGCTTCTTCTGTAGCTTCTTCCATACAGTGGACATTATATCACTGCATGTGTGACTGTTTGAAACATTATGTTTGAAACATTATGTTTTAAAATCATTGAGTGCCCATCATTTTTAGGGATATTTTAGGGATATATTTTAGGGATATGGTTTAGTTTAGGATGCGAATGGTTGGACTTGATGATCTCAAAGGTCTTTTCCAACCTTGTTATTCTGTGATTCTGTGATTCATTTAAATCTCCCAGGAATAGGTTGCACACTTTATATTATTTCAACCAGAACAAAGCATTATTTTCAGCTGTTCACTGAAGAGAAGAAAGGGCCAACAAAGGAGAATGTAAAAGTTTATTCATCGATAGAATCTTTAGTAAATGGGTTATTTCTCTATCAAATATACTTTAAGTAATGCTTATATTAGGTGGATGCCTAGAGACCTGTCCAATTTGTACTAGAATGAGCAAGCATCAGTATCAAGGAGCCATTCTGCCCCAGAGGATACATATGTCTGTTTAAATGCACAGGCTATCTGAATGAGACAAATAGGTTATGTATTCTTTCAGAACATCATTGATAGTAATACTTGAATAGATACTCTGTTCTCTTTTAAGCAATACTTTAAGAAGTTTTTGCATATACGTGAGTAAAACTTAACCTAATTGGAAGACAAGTGTTCTGAAGTACTCAGAGAGCTATAGGCAAGAATAATTTAATTGTCATTGGATATCATTCACAGGTCAGCAAAGTGTAGGACTTCAGTCACTATACGGAATTAAAAGTCTCAAATTATTCTATTTCAATATCAGGAGAGATGATGCCTCACAGGTGGAAAATAGTGTGTTAGACTTTCAGACACAGGTGAGATTATAATAAAAGTGGAAATTGAGGGCACTTGAATGCCCCCAAAGCAGAGGGATTGAGGACACCCAGTTTTGTCCCCAGGATTTCATACTGGTAAGCTTGTGTAGCTCTCTGCTTGGCTGTTGGTGAACCACAGTCTTAGGTGCTGCAGTCTCCTTGTAAGTTATTTAAGGCTCCTCCACAATCTCACTTAAACTTGCACATCGTATTTCATAAGTTGCACTGGGCATTTATGGCCCTTTTTGGGACTGGATCTGGGCTGTTCACTCAGATTTAGGTCCCTGGGTTGACATTGTCCTTACTGGGGCAATTCAGTTGATAAACTTTCTGATATTTTATCTGCTTGGTGTCTTTGCATAAGTAAAGTTTTTCCAAAGATGAAAAATGGCAATGGTAAAGGAATTTTTTTTCTGTGTATTAAGAATGGAATAAACCACGTTTTCTACATGAAGATGCTGTGAAGTCAGAAATTTCAGTAGAAAGCTGTTCAGTGTCAAACACACAGAAAAGGATGGCAGCAAAATCCAATGAACCTTGATTTGGGAGAGAAAAACATTTTATTTTTCATTTAATGATATCAACTCCTTTGGGGGAAGAACTGTGAAGGTGAAGGAGGAGCAAAGAAGAGGTCAACACCTTTGACTGATAAGATAACTTTTGCACAGAGGCTGGCAGGGGGCAAGAGGACCAGAAAAAGGACAGTAAACAGTGATGTTTATTTTAAAAAGGAAAGAAGAATCACAGAAACTGGTTTATTAAATAAAACAGAAGCTGTGCAGCCTCAGAAAGCTTAATGCATACTCCTTTGAGCAGGTTCAAGATATGGCTGCAATGACGCTTGCAGCGGTTCTGATCCAAAGCAATAAAGTAAAAGGAAATGCCCCCCATTAACTCTAACAAGCTTTGGATCAAACCCCTGATGAATTGTGCTGCTCACTGGCTTATAGCTGAGCTACGCTGGCTGTCAAACAGCGAAAAAGTCTCTCCCCTGGGTAGCTTGGCATATAACCCTTAGGTATCCTTACAAATCAACATGGGGAATGACACACAAAGAAAGGAAAATGGGCATTTCTGATGTCAGACACCATCCGTCTTCAATTAAGTTAGCTTCCGAAATGTTTCAAGTATCCAGGCTCTTTTTGAAAGCCCAATTGACCCAGAAGCCTCTAACAAAGCAATCCTTAAAACCAGCCACATCGTTAGTTTGTTTGCCTGATGGGGGGTTCTTAATGCCATAAACCCCAGTGCAGAAGTTAATAATTTCATACATTATCACTTTGAATATGCAATAGAAAACTCAAGGCAGCCGTTTGAACTTCCCTTTAAAAGAGGACAGATTGCCTTTATTGTGTGCGCTACTTCATGGCTTGTTTGAGGCCAGGGCAATTATGGGATGAATGACTTCCCTTTAGCTGTTGATGTGTAGGCTTGTTGTTGTATGTGTATTGTTTTGGGCTTTTTGTTGTTTTTCTTTGTTTTGTTTTGTTTTGTTTTTAATGCAACTGGAGGCCATGTGATAAAGCAACAAAAGCTGACAGGTAATGATCAAAAAAAGGAAGTGGCCACTGCTGACTTGGCAATTTATTGTCTTGTAAATGTAAAATTAAAATAACAATTACATTTCTGTGGAGGCCATTCTTACTGGTGGGTGTGATTTTGAGCTTTAAATACCACAGATAAGGTGGCAGAAAGCTTTGTAGCAGAAAGCAAATTATGCTTTTTTTCTTTTAACTTTTTTTTTTTTTGCATGTAATGGTATCAGCTATGGGACATTTTTTTAGCTAATTAAAAAAGTATTAATTTTTATTTACTTATGGTGCCAAGGGTCGATATATCTATAGAGACAGAGCACTTCATAGTTGCTGTTTTAAGTTTGCTTTTTGGCTCCTGGTGAAGCTCTTTCAGGCAGAACTCAGATTTACACAAAATGTTAAAAAATAATAGCTCCAGTAAGTATTTCGTGTTGGTTTATGTCTGTGCTGTATAACTACTACGGCCAAAATATAAAGGCAATGTAGAAAATATATGCTTTGTCTTGAAACTGGAAATATTTCATGTCAGATTACTAGGTCTATATCTTGCACAGATGCTGTTTGCACATTAACCTATGTAATATAGTGTTGGAAAAAATTACCAGGAAAATGTGTTGACGTACATATCATACTGGTCTAGGAGATTGAGCTATTTAGGAAATTAAGAATAGTTTAACTCAATAATTTAAGACTTATGACAAAACTTGAAACAAGTTATTTTTGACTCATTCCCATGTTTTTGTTCCTATTAGTAAGCCAGAATGTTGTTGCTGGGGGTTCAAATGGTGCTCCCTTTCTGGCCTCCAGAATTTCAGGCTTGATCATATTTGTTTAGTTCCTTAAATGATACAATATTTTCTGTTCAGAAAGGAAAAATCTGGTTGTTTAACTCCATTTTAGGCACTTTAAATTTATCTCCGAGGTTCTAGCTTGGGTTTTTGTCCTCACAGACAAAAGCCTTCTTCACCATCATATGGTCAGGGAGAGACAAAGGGTTCCAGCCTGCCTGCCCAGTGCTGGGGTGCCTGTTGCTGTCATCTCAGGGTGAGTATGACCGACTCCAAATACATTTGCTGCAGGAATGGCATCTTCCTTTCAAACCTTTTCCTTAGGAAGGTTTTGAACTTTAAAGATTTTTCAAACAAGTTGGTCTACAGTGTGTAGCGATGGCAACAGTAAGGTATCATTTGAAAAATGAGTTTTGCTGGTATATATGACCTGTTATTAAACCTGGTGATGTAGTTCAGAAAAAAATGATAAGGCATGCTATTGCTTTATCCTTGATTCATGATGACTACAACAATCAGCTGCTACAGTGTTATTCTGGCTAGCATATGGCGAGCATTTCATATATTCAAAGTGCCTTGCAACCATCAGTAACTGCAGAAATCTCTTTCTTGTAAAATTCTTAGTCCCAGGTTACTGCCTTGGTGTGCAGGGGAGAAGTGGAACTACATTTCTAACACAGCTCAATGAGTCAGAGGAAGTCCTCGCTCAAGACCTTGACCTGAATTTGGCCATTGCTGCTAGATCTAAATGATCAAAATTATGACTACTAACAGTAAAAACTTCAAAGGAAGAGATAAATATTCCTTCCAGACTTTTAATAATCTTATTAATTAATTAATCTCAAATGCAATTTGGATTTTAGGAAGAAGAGTTTTCAAATCTGTTCCGAGTTCATATCCTTCACTTGCAGACAGTCCCAATGCCAGTGCTGGCGGTCAGCCATGCTGTGGACAAGTACCATGGCTTAACTACAATGTGGATAAACACTTTTGCTGTGTGTTATCAGTGACCAAAGCATAAGTAAAACAAGAGAAATCAATAATGATCTATCAAGATGCACACTTATTCACTGTGAGTCATACAAGGGAAAATATTGCCCTTTTCCTTTGTCTATTTGACTTACAGTTTCAGATAACTCAAGTGTAAAGACATGCATATGGTATCTTCCCACAAGTGTACAAGTACGTATAGATGCACAACAAATAACAGTTCCCAGCCTTTTTAAACTCAGATTTTACTCTTCTTACTCTGAAGCACCTACTTTCTCTCTGGACTTCCCTCCATCACCACTGCCCACGTTCCTGTAGGCTGTCTTGAAGACCATCATGTTGAGGCTTTGCTAATATCGGGTCTTCTTGAAGATGTTGTTTCCCACTGTATTTCCCAGTTCTCAAATAAGTCACTTCTACATGTCATAGTAGGAACACTGAGCAACCTGATGCCTCTTGCCCATCTTATCTAAAGACTGCTAAAGCTACTTAATTAATTAAAGCTACCGGTAAGCTTTAATTAAATGATCTTAGGTAAATATAAAGTACATTATTAATCCATCACAGTGTTACATACTCTGTTGAACATCTGTCATGTTCAGTAACAGAAAAAGTGTTTTCAGTTCCTTGACAAATACATAGGAAAAGCTAACTAAAATACTTTGGAATTACTGGATAATTTTTTTTCCCCAAGAATATTTTGAGAACCAGATCAATCATAGAATTATAGAATGGTCTGGGTTGGAAGACACCCCAAGGATCACAGAGTTCCAACCCCCCTGCCACAGGCAGGGCCACCAACCTCCAGGCCTGAATCTAGACAAGGTTGCTCAGGGCCCCATCCTGGCCTTGAACACCCCCAGGGATGGGGCATCCACCACCTCTCTGGGCAGAAATAGGAGTAGGATTGTTTGGGACCATGTAGCACAACTTCTGCTTTGTTTTTGAACTTTCTTGAACTTTTAAATTCAACAAAAACAAATTAAATCAATGACATCAAACAAAAAGGGAAGTATTATATTCTGAACATACAGAGAAAGAACACTTAGATCATAGATGAACATATTTCTATATAAATTACTTTTTGATTAAACATATTTGCTGAGGTTGACAAGATGTTATAAAAGGTTTTCTTTCATTGCCTGCATTTATAGAATAGTATGCTTAAAACTTCTGATCCTTATTGCTCATATTTCCTAGTTGACCGCGAAACTTAACTTTGTAACTTTGATGTTATCTTTTTATTCTGTCTGCTGGGTACACTGTAAAATATATAATCAGGAATATTTCAAGTTACTATTCCAAGAAAATATTTTTGGTTTTATGCTAGAGCAAGATGAGCTACTATCTTGTTAGTATGGCAGTACACATGCTGAATTATTTTAAAGCTCTGCCTTTAATGCAAAGATAATAATTAAAAATGTTCATTAAAAGCTGTAAAGAAATCTTGGAAAGAGTTTTAAAAGCCTTTTGAGGTTTATTTGCATAATTCATTTTTAGAACTTTAATTAACAAGGATCTGTAATTGTTCTTCTTCCCACTTGTGTTGCAATTTCCCATGCAAATTCGAATTTGGAAATGCTATTTTTACTGTTCGTATGGTACTGTGTATGCAGATAGCACTTCAAACCAATTGTCACGTTGCAAAGTTTTATTTTTTGGGTATTTCTGATCATATGATTTTTTTTTTTTTTAAACTCTCCAGTGCTAAAATATGTTTTGCTTGTTTGAAAAAAAACCTGAGTGATGAGTACAAAATGAACCTTACTTAAATCAGGAGAAAATTTTCCACGGGTGATGGGAGGGGTTGAGATCTCACACTTGGACACCTGCAAACATAGAAACCGCTAGTGCTGGTTCTTCAGTGATTAGTACAAAACAGGTGAATATACCACGGTGGATTAATGATATTTGTGCAGAAAATAATCCAGACTCTTGGCAATGCCTTCAAGGAAACACATAAAAAGCATATTTTGTCCTTTTTTTACAACTTATAAAGAAAAGTCAACAATATAAGAACTCTTTGAGAGTTGCTCCCCCACTGCTTTTTTGACTGCCCGGTCCACTTGTAGGTTTGAACTTTTAGCTGTTGTAAATTGATATAACACCTTTGAAAAACAGCCTGTTATTTCTTAATTCAAAATGAAGAAGGAGAGAGTGAAGCCTAAACAGCTGGAGTAGATAGTAATTTTAATCTTCATTTGTTTGTTTGCTATTTTTCTTTCTATTTACCTATATTTCACTCTTGGCAACTGCCTCAAATCCATCTCGCCTTGTAAAACATTCTACATTTCTTTGATCTTTATGCTTTCACTTTGACTTTCTTCTCTCTTCTTTGTATTTTTTTCTGTGGTTTTGCCATAAATGTACTTTTTAGAAACTGTCAGAAAACATCTTTCATGTGTAGGTGGCTCTTCAAAAAGGTGGCATCTATGGGACACATCTTACATGTAAGCGTAGGGTTAAGTGAGCTGCTTCATCTGTTGAGCTACAGAACTAAAGAAATGTAGTTAGCTCATTTATGTTGCTAAAAGTAATTGTTACTGGCAAATCTTGAAATAGGAAAAACCTGAATGAGGGCAGAACAATCCCTCAGTCTCCCTTGTGTGGAGGATGGGTATTTGTTACTGTAGTCTTGGGCCTCAAGAAGTGGTAAAAATTCTCCTTCATAGAAAAAAAAAAGATATCTTTAATTAAGATTAAATCTTGCAAAATCCAGATATATATTGTTAAATTTACTTGTTTTATTGTATGCCATCTTTTTCTGTCCATTGTCTGCTACTTAATCTGTACTTAATATCATCTTCATCTTGCACAGAGTGACACTTTTGCCTCCCACTTTGGTCTTAGTTACCTAAAATTGAGGAATGATTGGTCGTGTACAACGAATACTAAACCAGTGCCATACATTCTTTATATTGCTTGAATGCAACAGTAACACCAAATAATATGTTGAATAGTGCCAACCTGTATAAATTTGTCTTCATTCGTTCATCAAACAAAACTTACTCATTACGTTTGTGATTTGATATTTAACATACACTGGAATAAGGTTATAGGAATCACCTTCTAAAAAGAAAATTGAGACTGAAGGAGGAGCAAACCCAGTAGCACTGTCCTGATAGTATCTACACTGCACCATCCCATAAGTTTTCTGAACAAGAGCCTCCTCAAGTATTTACAGGAGTTTGAGAAGAGATATCTGGAAACCTTTCTTAACAACAAATCATCCTACATACAGAATATGCAAAGATGTTTTTTCTTAATCTTTTAAGATTAAGAGCTTGATTTACCCATGATTCGAAGAAATACGTAAAAAGTCAAGACTAAACTTCCCCTTCCCCTCCCTAGAGCAATTTAATGATACACAATATACTGTAAGACTTAGCTTCTTTGTGATGAGCTATAAGAATAACGTAAAATAGTGAAGTTTGTGTTGTGCAATGAAATGAAATGCACAAATAAATATGCAAATGAAAGGCTCTTTCTATATTAGATGCCATAAATATATTTTGACTATATACAGTGCTCCTAATTAATGCATAAAATTCTATGTTAAGTAGAACAGTAGAAGTTTCAGATGAAATAATGTACTTTAAAATGAAATTTAATTATAATTATTAAAAAACCCCAAACATTAGATCTATTTCTATTAATATGAAGACATAATGCACTTAATATGATGCCTTTTTCTCTTGATAGCTGTATCGTGTGTAATAACCTTTTTAACAAGGAGGATTAGAAGTGACACATTATAACATTACATGTATGACAACCATCGCCCTGTATGTCCTAAACAATGTTTTCCACTCAAAGCCAGCAATACGTTACTGAAAACAGAAAACTTTATTTTTGGAGCTAATTAGTTTTATTTTCTAGTTTGTCCTCATATATTTATAAATCACCAAAATACGGAGGTAAATTATCTCGTTTTTATTCTTCTGACTTATAAGATCAGGAAAGAATACAACATAGGATGACTGATAGTGAGTTCTGATTTCTTTTTTTAATTTAATTTTTTTAATTTCATCTGGATTTTTGCAAACTGGAACAAAAAATTAGCAACCTAGCTTCCTGGGCTGCCTTGAGGATCTTCTAAAAATACCACAAGTAATAAATACACCCACCTGTTTTCCCAACATTATTTATTACTTGTTATTAATACTAACAATAAATCTGATATAAGAAACAGGGAATGTAATAGAAACAGAAAATATTTTCAATAATTCACTGCTCTAGTTATTACTACGCCTACAGGCAAAGGAGAAATTTCAATACACCTCAGCAGCTGACAGACAGACTGTGGAAAAGTTCAAAAAGAGATGTGAATGAAACCCATATTTCTCAAGCATTTGCGAACCACCCCTTCTTCCTCAAGCCAGAAAACCTAATAAATAACCTAATAAATAAATTAAAGCCTGAGCAACCTGGTGTGACCTTGTAGCTGACCCTGCTTTGAGCAGGAGGTTGGACTAAAGGCCTCCTGAGGTCCCTTCTAAACTAAATTATCTTATAGCTTCAGTGTGGGTTTGTTTCTATGAATATAATTTACACTGCTCATATGTTTCTACCATGCTCCAGTGTTAAAAAAAATGAAAAGAAGGCAAAACAACCATATCCTAATTATAAATAAGGATAAATAAGCATTCAGTTACTTAGATCTAGAATCAATTTCACTCCTGTAAAATTTTAGCAAACATTTTCTGAACCAGACCAGGTGTTTTATAGCAGCTCCCATATGTGGAACTTAGAATAGTTTCTATACAATGATAAATGAAACCCTTACAGCTGTCTTGCAGGAGCACAGGAATACCATAATAATAAATGCTAAATGACTTGTCAGTCTTAAACAATTTTGTTATCAGAAAGGGGATCCTAATTTTTCATCTCCCTTTCCTGCAATGATAAAAACCAACCAACCAACCAAACCCACACATGCCCATTTCAGTCTCAAGATTACTACAAGATTGTCTGGTATGATGACAGAAGTGCCATCTGTACTTAAAGGCACAAATACATGGGGAAAGAGAATTATGGTGTGGTGGTTATTATTATTATTAATATTGCTGTCATTGTAGCATGTTTACTATTTTTATGCTTTAAAAAATATTAACAGGGAAAAGCACACCAAAATTAAGACACCTAAAAACCAAGTAATCTAACTATATGAAAGATGTAGTAAATACTAAAACCTTATTGATAACTACAATCTGCAATTACCAGCCAGTGGTCAGGCATCAAATTCTCATCTTTGACTGTTTGACACTTGGGATCTGTGCTACTATCCTAAGTGTCTGAATTAATTTTGTTAAAATTATTGATTCATAAATTCAGAAACAGTGAGCTCAGAACAGGCCATCAAGAATCATCTACAGAACACAGTACTTCGGTAATTTCTGTATGAAAATGACAAGTCCTGGTTGAAGATAATGTTTTAGAAATTTTCTCAGACTTAATTAAAATTCCTAAAAGGTTTAGACAGTGATACAATGCATTTTTTGTTATTCTGAATGTACTTATTTATTTAATTTCGGGTAGACAAAAACTCAGCTTAATTTCCACTCTTTCTTTAATAAACTGAGAGAATTAGACACTTAGAAGTTGCAATCTATCACCTGAAGTATATGTCTAAACTAGATTAGATCCACCTGTTCTTAAAATGGACCTGGTGACTAATGCAGGTACAGACATTCAACAAGCCGGAGGCTTTCCTCAGTAGGTTGTTCAGTAGCTTACCCTGGTTGTTTAAAACCACAAGCATTTATTCGTCTCATCCTTAATATTCCCAGAGCAGCTAACTGAAGTTATATACTCACAAAATAACTCCTACTGGAGTAGGAAATACTCTTGGAAATAGGCCTCTCTCCCTCTCACGTTTGCCAATCCCAAGTATTAGCACAGGGAATCCGCTCTTTTAACTACCAAGTAGGTTCCAGAAAGGTCATGTAGCTATGTATATTTTGTAACAGCCTGATAGCTACAAAATATTCCAAGAAAATGTGATTTTATGGATCTTGGTTGTTTTCAGTTTCAAGAGTTTTGAGCTCACTATTCAAGAGATTGTCCTTATCAGTATGCTTTTACATGCCCCAAACTAGGACATATCCCTGCTCCATTTCATCTTCCTTCTTGGAGCTGGGCAATCAAGCAGCTAGTATTTGCAAGGTCATGAACTAAAAGGACAGAGAAAAGGAATCTGGTTCTAGTTTATCATTTAGACATCTCTTGAAATATGAAATGTATTTTTCCAATAGAAAAACCTCAGAGAGGTATGTTTTTCCATCCTGAGCAAGGACTCTAGCTACTATACTGTTAAAGAAATATGATGTCATACAAAAATGACTATTGTCTTCTTTAAGTGAGCTATTCAATGAACGGACAAATACTTAAATGTGAGGCTTATTGGGTAATATAACCGGCAGGCAATTCTGGCTGACATACACCAGAGAAAGGAGGAAGAAGTGGATGATGTGTGATCTGATAAAGATAAAAGCAATGAATATGCTGGCTAAGAGTTTTGAAAGGCTTTGAAAGTAGTAGTCTGGTATGCTGAAAAACAGGATGTAAAAGACAAGGGGATTTGAAATGTGCCTAGTCCTGGTTTGGAAATAGCAGAATAATTCTCATTCAGTTAGTACTGGTCTTGCAGTAATGCTTGTAAGTGCTAGACAGGATAAAATATTACAAAATCTGGTCCTAAACATGCTTTGGCCAGACACTGTTCTTCGAGGTTCAGAAGAAAAGCTAGGGTACATTTTTGCGTAGATCCATCTGGGTCTAGACATTTATTCAGTATAAGTATTACAACAAAGCTACATGTAGTTCAAAAGATGAAAGAGGGAATGAAAGAATTCATGCAGTTAAGAACGTTTATAACATCAATGGCATCTCTTCTTCCTTCTCTGAAATAATATACATAAAATAGTATCCTGCAATGACTGTGAATTACAGTGCAAATTAATCATTCAGTTTACTAAGCAATTGGTTTCATATTGGCTTGTAAATGACATAACCAGGCCTGCCAGGGCGAATGCTATCTTGTTTGGCAGCTAACAGAAGCATCCCTGTGAACCTTCTATAACTTATTAGAAATAGTTTTTTTCCTAATGCACGCTTTATGGGGACATTGTAGTCCAGAACACTTCTGTCACATGTAGTCTTGAGTGTTTGCATAGGAAATAACACAGGCTCTGAGAGACAGAAAAACACCATTCTCATTGTCTCTGTTTTCTAAATGGGCTGTATTAAAACATCGTCTTTTGATGGCTTTTGTGCATCTATTGTCCTATGCCTTTATAATGTAAATTATTTATTTGATGAATACATTTGCCATAGGAGCCCAGCAATATTAGCAGAGTGATTCTCTTTTGAGCATGAGCAGACTGAAAAGGAAACCTCCCAAAGGCCTTGGTACTCATGTCTGTGGTCCCTTTGTAATACCAGATAATATCCTGGCATTATAAATTCCTCGGTAATCTTGCAGTGGTAATTCTTGTTTCGAACCAATCAAGTCTCTTTTGAGTAAGGCTCATGACTCTGTGATAATTAATAATCTATGATCTCTTAAGGACATTAAATTGAAAAACACTGTTTTCCATTAGTGACCTTTTATAACCCATCCTTTTGCTGAATTATTCCAATTGAAGCATTTCTCTGAGTTGGCAGGGGGAGCGGGGTGTGAAGGGAGTCAGTTGAGAGCAGCCTCTGCAGCTAATGACAAGGGACCTCCCAGATAATCTGGCAGGTCCCAGTACCACACTGCTGAGCACTGTGAGTGGTGAAATACCAGACAGAGTGATATAGGTAAGATGCAAAGTGGTTTGTTTGATGCAACACCACCTATCTAAATAACATATCAAAACCCAGCACATTTTTGGAAGAACTGAAGATAAACAGAACTCCTGTAGACATTGCCTTGCCCCATGCACAGCCTGAGATGGACCTTTGTCATTGCTCAGTAGCAAAACACAATGGGAGTGTGATCGACATCTTCAAATATTTGATCCAAATTGATCTCAGGTGTCAACAAAGTAGATTTAAATGAGGAATTAATGTGTTCCCTGGTGGGTTTTTGCTGTCCTTTTTCAGGTGAATGAATCCCAGGATGTGGTCCTAAATAAACCAGGAGGAGTGGAAAAATCTGGCTCTGAATAAAATTGCCTCTGCAGTAGCCTGTAACTCTTGTAATGCTCCATAGCCTACAGTTTGAGCTTTTCTGTCAAATGCAGAATTTATTTCCTCATGGGTAATTTTTATACAAGCCTGTAACATAATAGAAACCTTACAGGAGCTGACAGAGCTACCTGTTCACCTCATTCAGGTTAGGTCAACATTATTGAAAACCCATGCCCTGGA
This sequence comes from Porphyrio hochstetteri, assembly GCA_020800305.1. NCBI lineage: Eukaryota > Metazoa > Chordata > Aves > Gruiformes > Rallidae > Porphyrio > Porphyrio hochstetteri. Next base: position 113,244,297 of record CM036907.1, read on the forward strand.
ACTAGTGCAATTTAATGTCTGCTGATCTGCACTTTGATTTTAACAGCATCTATAACTTGACATGAATTTGTAATATGAACATAAATTATAAATTTATAGTAAAGTTATCTAGCAATTCCATCATGAAAATGACTATATTAACCATCAACATTCCTAAAAAAGAACTGCATTTGTAGATTGCTTTGTGAAATGCTTTACGAATTAGAATTTAAGCCATGAGCTTCCAAGTCTCCATCTTCTGCAGAGCTGGTTTTTCTTTAAGGAAAACAGATTTGCAGTTGAAGGGTCTGATTCTTAGAATTTAATAAATTAATTTCCTGTTATTTTAATGCCTACAGACACACCAGCTTGCACAAAGGAAAATAGGCGTATATCGATATGGCATTGTGCTGCATAACCTAGGCACCATCTGGCTTTTAGACAGTGGCAGTCCCTAAGCACGCACCTCTTTCTTTCTGTATACGTCTGAAAGATTTTTTTATCAGTTTTGTGTGTTTTTTGAACTCACAGCTTGTCAGAAGTCACAGAAAAATTAATCCTCTACCTGTCTCATGGGTAAGTTGTTCCTCTATATGCCTCCTCGCTGGTTCTGCTATGTGGAGCATCCTGAGGATGCTTAGGGTGCCAAGGTTGCTCTGAGAGCCTGTCAGCTGAACCAGGCTGTGTAAAACAGGAGGAGTGCTACATCAGTCCACAGCTGACGATCAGGGCAACAACACTGGATGTGGGAGATTTGCATTCAGCCCCTTTCTCCACACAAATGAGATGAACTTCTTCATTATGACCTCTTAAGAGAGACCTGTCAACCCCAGGCTGCAGGATGCTTGGCGGAGTGATGCTGGACACATTTGGGAAATGCAGTGATGCATCACAGCAGCGTTAGCTCAGTATACTCACTGATGTGCTTTGCTGCAGAGCTTCCTCATCCACAAAACACTTCACTGCTCGAGCTTAAGCGCATTAGTCATGAGACATGATGTATACTTTTCAAGAGAGACGTGGACAAACTGAAGAGGCCAGAGAACAGTGAAGCTGGCAAAAACATCACTTATGAGAAAAGTCTGAAAAGAATGGAATTATTTAGTATAATGAAATGAAGACTGAAATGTTTGCATATGTCAAAGGTAACCAGCAGCAAAAAGGTTGTATATTGTTTGCTACATCTATTGTTAACAGGGTAAAAAGTCAACAAGGAAGATTTAGCTTGGGAAGAATTTTCTTTAATTGAGGATTTTTAAGCACAGATACAGAATTTGTCAGAAGCTGTGGTAGCTTTTAAGAGCTGTTTAGACAAATCTGAGTATCTTAGCTGTTGCTTTCATCACACTATGCGTATTATATGATCTCTGAATGACCCCTCAAATAGTATTTGTCTTTGGAATCCTTGGGTTATGAATTAGTCTGAACTCAAGCCTCAATGAATGCTGTGATTCTGAAGTTCTCTTTGCAGATGTGTTCTTTGACTTCCCCACCTGTAACCAGGTGATTAAAGGAAAATATGCGAAAGACTATGCACAATACTAATGCTATGTGTCTGGTGCATCGGCTTTGCGATCCCTCAGCATAAGATGAAAATGGGCTGTTTCAATCACAACCTCCTAAAATGTCCCTGTAAAGCATGCAAAATACTATGAGGTCAATAACATCTGAAATAAGTACTTAGAGTAGGTGTATCAGTACCTCAAACATCAATGAAGTTATAATCAGGAGCCCTTTACAGGATGTCTGTGTTGCCTCTCTTACCTGGGTATTGAGCTAAAGACAAAGCTGAAGTGACTTTCTCAGAGCTGCACAGGAAGCTAGTGGTCAGCTCAGGAGCTGAATATAGCGACTAAGCCACAAGTGTCTAACTTCCTCTCTAAATCGTTTCTAACAACTAACATAAAGCAACAGCCGTTGCTCTAATGAGAAAGATGTTTTATTACTGAAATGTTCTTGGAATGATGAACAAGATAGCAGGGCTGTCTCAATTGTATCATTTGTAATTGGAGTAAAATGTCCTCTTAGAAACAGTGAGACCATTACCAGATTTACAGGTATTTATTAAAAAGAGGTTTACAACCAAAGTGAAAATAAAGCCTGCAGCTGAGAAACCCAGAATGAAGTACATGCTTAGTCGAGTGTAATAAGATGAACTCTGAATTATAATTGCAGGTGGAATTCAAAGGTTGCGAGGTGAAATAAACAGCTCAGGATTATTGGAACAACCTGTCTTTAGTGGAGACTGGCATGTTTACATGCAGAGTGTGCCACCCAATGATTTTAGTAAGCAGCAAACAACTGCTACCGTAGTTTATATGCATTTGAAGCCCTTCTTTGGAAAAGAGATCACTTGTAATTCAAAGAGGAAATAGCAAGCATTTTCAGGGCAACAGGAAAAGGATCAAACCATACTCATGTTGCCTGTACATCTAACCAACTGAAAACATTTACCAAAGCATAATACAATTAGTTCCTTTCACATAGTTAAGACTTCCCACAAATTCAGAACAATCTAAACAAAGTTCTAGAATAAATGAGAAGTGACTAAACAAGTGCTTTTAACACTCATCCAAAATTGTCACTAGAATTTAGATAGCTGGTACTGCACGTAAGGTGAAGAGAAAAAGGTACGAAAGTTTTGCTTTGCTTTAACAAGATGTGAATCTAGCAAAGCAATGTGAATTTCTGATCCCTTAGGTAAAGAAAAACCTCCTGAAATATTGCCTATCAAATACATCACAATAAACTCCCAGTAAAGTTTATTTCATATACACAAACTTATATATATCTAGATGTTATATATACTAAATATTATTTTATATATATTTAGATGGATGTTTCCAGGTTATTATTATTTTCATATGCTAAAAAATGGCTTTGTTTAATAATAGTAGTCCTAGCTACCTTAGTTAACCAACACAAATGTAATGACAAGCTGCTGTTGTCTTAGGAATAAGGAGAATAAAAGATAAAATGAGCATTATTAAAGAAAAAATAAAAGAGCCTAACAAAAGCAACGGGTTCTTTTCAAACACCCACTTCAAAGAAACAGCAATTAAGATCCACCAAAATGGAAGGGCTGGGTTACAGAAAGCAAACTGGAAAAAATGTTCTTACAAAGGGGTAGAGCAGGTTTTGTAAAAGTCAGAATGTCTTAGGCTGTCAAAGTAAAATAGTTAAGCAGAAATATGCTGTATGTGTCATTTGTCACATGAAACTTAGACAAAACAGAGCTTGTTCAAAACTACTAATTGGATAAACTTCATTGAATAAACTCCACTGATGTGAAAAGAAGGCGTTTATATCATACTCTACAAAACTATTTGTTTACTCATGATATGCTTGTGTCTTTTCTATTTATGGAAAGTAGTCTGCTCCATTTCATATGAAATCCGTTTGTACAACCCCATCTGCTCTTCCCAATACATGCTAACTGTTTTGTAGGCCTTTCGTGGTACAAGATTGAAATATACTCAACAGATTTAATTTATTCTGTGATCTATGTTGACCATTTAATCTATCCTGAAAATGCAAGGCATATAAAAAAAAGATTAAGATGAGTAGTAAAAATAAGAAGTAGAAAGTACACTGTAGAAAGCAGATTTATTCGTTCAAGATTAAGCTTTTGTCATAACAGCTGCAGGATTCTTACTCTTATGGAAAATGTCTATCTGTCTGTCTATCTATCCATCTATCTATCATTCACTTTAATGTTCTGAATATTTTTAGCGGGTCCACCACTATTTATATATGAATATTCACATGTAAACAATTTAAGTGTCTTTTCTAGAGATTCAACTAGTGAAGGGTGAAGGGTGTCCCTGCCCACGGCAGGGGGGTGGAGCGAGATGATCTTTGAGGTCCCTTCCAACCCAAACCAGTCTGTGATTCTATGAACACAAACCATTGTAGGAATAAAGTCTACAACACAGCCAAAAATAACAGCAATATTTTATGGTTATTTGTCAAAAAGCTTTAAATGACACTTCAATGTTAAATCTTCAAAGAAATACATATACATTAACTATGTTGCTGTACTTGTGATTTGTTGTACAATAGGTGGATATATTTATATCACCTGCTCACTGGATATTTTTCTTTCTCTTTGTAAGAGTGATTTGGACCAGTAGTTAGGTCATGGCAAAGTAAAGAGAACAAGTAGAAAATATAAAAAAGACACTGAAATGACTAGTTTTGAGAATTAGATAAATTTCTAGACACTATGCATGTGAATTTAGGATCTGAATGATCCATGGAGTGTACAAAGCCATCTGCCATTACCTTATTTTCAGTGCAGTTCAAGCCTGTTATGGTCAGACTTAGTCCATGTTTTCCTCAGGAAGAAGGATGCATGTTTTTATACATACCAAAATGACAATACTGGGAGCATATATAACTTCATATATACCTAGGCCAGAGAAATGTGGCTGCAGAATTCTGAAAGAAGATATTATAAGAATTCAGACCAAAGGAAGACAGGAGTTTTCATATTTTAGTTGAGCTGGCTGGAAAATAAAAATTGTATTTCTGAAAATGTCTGGTGTTTATTTCTATCCCAGTATCAAAACCAGGAAGAGATTACACAATAGAGATCAAAAATTGAGGAATTTGCCTTAGGGTAGAGAAGGTGGAGATACAGTTCTACTTCCTGTCTACTAATCTGCAATGAAAGCTTGAGACCTCTACATTGTAGGTGAATTGGCCTGGGCCACCAAATTCCAGTATCAGGGCATTACAATGAAAAGCTGTTGCTGATTAGACAACATATTCTCTTTAAACACACTAGTTTGAGTACCAATAGTTATGTCACCCCAGGAAAATATACTCAGGGTCTGGATTAAATATGTGAGTGTCATTTTCCTGCTGCTATAATTAATGGAAATAGCTGCAGCTGTTACTTTTTATATAGTCATGACTCAACATCTGCTTTGCACCCGGATTTCTCCCAAGTCCAGTGGAAGACTTTCCTATGTAATGGTCATTATAATTAACATTTTTCCATATTCTTGAGAACACAGACTCATGGACTTCTACATGATCCCTTTGCAGAATTCCAGGTCAGAAAAAGCTTCAGTTTCCTTTGGGTTACTGTAGATTTGAGGGAATTAATAGCTTTAAATGGGATTCTTTATAAAATCATCTTTTATTTAAAAGACATAAACAGGTAGATATCATGAATAACAGATGTTTGTCTCCAACATTTTTCAAAGCTTGTTGTGGAATCATCTTCTGTGAAGGCTTTGTAAGAACAAGTTAGACAAACATCTGCTAATGATGGACCAGACGTTGGGCTCTGACGCAATTTAGAATGTTGGGCTGAAACTAGAAATTTTCAACCACTTTTGACTTGTGGGCTCTCAAACATTCCATTTGAGCTGCAGAAATTTCACACACTTAAGCTGACGTACAGTATAGAGGAGCTTGATCTTCTGTCACAGACACCTTCAAAACAGTTAGCAGACCTTCATGTCTGACTACAGATAAAAATTACTTACACCTATATATCAGTAGTCCTGTAATATACATTCACTTTGCTGGCATTTTATCTTATTTTTTTATTATTATAATTATTTTTTGCTTAACCCATATAACAGTCCCGGTGCCACCATGGTTCCACATTTTTTCCCGGACAGGACCTTTTCCATCACCTCCTCCTGCCACTAATTAACCCAATTTAATTACAGGGAGAAGCTGGCATTGGAGAAGCTACTGCAAACTTTCCTTCCCCTGAGAAGGGAAATTATATTACTTTTGAAAGCAGGTAACTAGGTAACTCTCTCAAAAACCTGCCTATGGTTCTCTGCTGAGGCTATGCATAGCTTTCTGTTTTCACAGTAGTCATTGGAATGTAGTTGGTTTAATAAGCAGCTATAAGAAGTACTAACTTACTGTTACATGTCATCACACCAAAAGTGTAGCTAATGTCTGCAAGAACAAATTACTCTTCCTGCAAGTAGCAGCTTGTCTATAACCTGTAAACGGTTTGTTACCTGATCATGTGGACTGGGTTGTTTAGTTTTGGGTTTAATGATTCCTAAAAAGAGGAATAGTCTGTATTATAGGCTAAATGACTGTTAAAATGTATCCACAAAAATAAACCAATTGTTCCTTACCAGAAAATGAGGAACAGGGATGGAACTACTAAAATAAATTGTCACGATATTTTAACTGGAAAACGCAAGTAAGAGCCAAAATACTGGGAGATTATTAGCTTCAGAAAGGTCAAGACTAAACTTGTAGTCTTAATAAGTGTCTGTTAGTTAGCCTGCATTTCTTTCCAGTGCATGAAGCAAAATGCACAGCTGTAGAAATGCTCATTCGATTACAGTATCTATTATTCTTGAGTTTCAAATTTCTGGCTTTTTGCCTTTTAAAAATTATTTTCAAAAGAGGTAGTCAGTGATTCAGTCCTGCAGCTTAGATAACAAAATTATACTATGGACTCTGAGAAGCTGTGAATGGAAGAGATTTTAAAATGCATTTTAGGAAGAACCTAAAGCAAGAAAAAGGGACGTGAAGGCAAGCATGAGCAGACACACCCATGAACGGAAGAAAAGGGTTGAACCACAAACACTAATGGCAGCAGAATAAGTCAGAACTTGACTTGCAGCTATACTGCTGAGCAGTAAAATATTAATTTTTGTATTGGTAGTTCAGTTTCAGGCTGTTGACTACAAAATTAAAAGTACCATACTCATAAAACACAAGAAGGTGAACTGTATAAAGTAATTTTTCCAGAACAAATTTGACCAGAATGCAACAGAGAGAGGTTTCCATTGGCAAATTGGAGTTTTTCACTGGGACTTGAGAACTGCTCAGGAAAAGACATCCTAGTCAGGACTTTCGGTCACGGCTGGAAAATCTCATAGGACCAGGCATCATGGGATTGGAATAAAAGTATAGTGAGTTTAGTGGATCCAGCATGCACGATACTGACTTGCTGGCATGTATTTGGCCATGATGAATATGTGAAACCCTGCACTAGAACAACTGAGCTGGTGTACAATGCCTTGCAGCATGATGAAGAACAAACTATTCTTATTGATATAGAAGTGGGGAATGGTAAGGAAATCTAGGAACAGAGATAAGCATTCTGTCACTAATCCAAATACAGCTGGAAAAACCCAGGAGAGCAGTACATGCTATGACTCGTGTTTTGTTTTCAGGTAGTGTGGGAAGGGAATTTTTTTAAAAAAACCTCATGGTACAACTGAATCATTTTTTTGTTTAGCAGTTTTCTAACTGATTGCTGGTGAAACAATATGCGATTATGATCATCATGTTCTGACTCAGCATAACTGTTCATTGTGCAGTTGCACAATGCAGTTGCTCTTCTATGTTTATCTTCTTGACGAAGACATAAATTAATTTTTAAATGTCCATTGAAATCTAGCAGCCACATAGAGTTTGTAAGAGATGCATCTTTGGTTTGCTTCTGAGATGTCCTCTAGACTTGAAAGAGTCCTGATGTTGGATAAGTTAAACAACATGCACCCATAATTCTTCCATTTCTCCTCATGTCATTTTACTGTACTTCCATATCCTCAGAGTGTACGGGACAGCTGTACCATGGCTACTCTGCAGTCATTTTGGTATGAAGTCACCAGCTAGAAAGAGCTTGCTGATTGATCTGCATACAGGCTGGGGAGAGCTGCATTGTCTTGGTTTGGCAATCCAGTGTCAGTTCTACTTACTCAGCAGTTCTCATAAAGGGCAACATCAAAAGCCAGTACAATACTATCACTGACCTGTTGACATTTCTATACTGAGACAGAAGTTGTCATAACAAAGATCCTCCTAGTATGTTACCATTTTTTTGGTTTATACGTATGTGGACAAAACTCTTTACACTGATGCAAGCAAGCATTTACCAAAGTGAAACAAGTGGCTTTTGGGTTGCTTATGGTTCTAAAAAGTAGTGTTCATTCCTTCAAGATTGAAAACTAGTATAACTGCAGTTGATCTAATTTTTCATGTCTATAATCTCCCCCAACACACAAGTTTTGTTATCTTTTTCACCATGGCATTTTACTAAACAATAATTTATTTTAGAAGTCTTAAATATTCTGCTTTTTAATCTATTAAATGAAGGCTTATATTATTCAAACAGTGTATTTCAGTCCTTAACTGGCTAATTATTCTTGATACAGTGTTATTTTACCATGTGACTGAGGGTAAGGGATGTGTTTTTATGCTACCTAGCAGAAAAGTTGAAGACAATTCGAATCAGATCCATAGTTTATTTTTCTCTGCTGAGTCAATTTATTTAACATTCTTAAACCTATGCCAAGAATGAATCTAGCCCTATATCTTTTACACTGATTTTTACAAGTATTTCCAGACTTCAGGCGCAGTCTAACAAGATGATGGTGTTCATTGCTATGGATGGTTCTTCTCAGCGCATTCAGTTGGGACTCAAGTAAATTATGTAAACATTTCCCATGGTAGGTTTCCAAGGTATATGCAAACATTGATCTGGAGTGGTATTTTTCAACTTTTCTTTTTTTATCTTGGGCCTTTTTCATGGAAGCAATTTAATCAATTTGGAGAGAAATTTCCTTTAAAACAAGGGAAGTTGTGGGTGCTTTCAAGTGTCTATTTTTGGATCACATATGAAAGAGGAAAATAAACAAAGTATTATGTTTATGTTTAAGACTCATTTAGAAATGGCTTATAATGGCATATGTTAAAGATGATGAATAATTAAGAAAACTGGTCATGTAGCTATTAGAAGAAACCACACATTGTCTCAGAGAATGTAAATCAACAAATTCAAGTCCGCCACAGCCAAACTACTCTGGGGATTTGCTCTGTTGCTCTGACAAGACCTCTGTTCTGCTACTGCTGTCTGGTTCCAGGGCAACACACGCTCACTGCAAACTGGCCCCTAGGGTTAGTCCTGTCCTACATACTATTTATGAATGCAGTTCAGCATTTTTTTCTAGCCTGCGTATTTCCAAGTAAACCAGGGCTCTTCTGTTTTCAAAAGGTGACTCGAAATAATCTGTTGAGAAAGTTGGAAAAAAATCCCCATAAGGTCTTTTGAGAGGACAGGAGTTTAAAAATATCTTTCAAACAGCAGTAATATTTTATGATAATAAAATATCTTAGGCAGGTCCTCTTTGGTTGAACTGTGCATTCCATGTGAATTTTTGGGAAGAGGCAAGGTTGTGAATATTTTTTTAGAGAACATGGAGTAATTTTCCTTTTAAGCTTGCAAACAGTGAGACAGGAGAAACAAATAGGCCCTGATTAATGTCACACATTTTACAGATATATCTGAGATCATATCTTTAATTAAAAACAAAATTCTTGTCAACAATATTAATCTTCCTCTTAAGTTTGCTTGTTGAAAACACATAGTGTTGGTGTTTGGCTGGACAGAACATTAAATGAGTAGAATGTAAATTCAGATGTTCACTGGCATTTAAACCAAGACTAGTCTTTTCCATACCATCCATATTTCACGGATGTCCTAATATCTATTATTAAAAGACTTCATATTGCAATTTAGGACTCTCACAGTTACTTTTTGGGACAATGAATAAAGGAATCCCTATTAACTATGAGTGGAGAAGGATTAAGAGTCAAGCTAATGAAGAACTTTATCCACAAATAATGTTATTGGCATGACTGAGGTAAGTGATTGGCCTGTGTGACTGAAAGATCGGGAATGGGATAAACATATATATTGCAGATTCCGAATCATCTGAGTTTACAATGACAAAAGTCACTGATGTTGTATGTCTACAGCCATACAACTATGGAATAATCATGACAAGTCAAACCTTGACTTTTAGCTTATTATTTTGAGTTTTGTTCCAGTGGTACAGCAGAACGAAGGTTCTCCATTTGTTTCTTTCTTTATCATATTTTGAAGCAGTGGCTGAAAGTCCTACCCTTGTATATCTGTGACTGCAAAAGGAAACACTGCTATTTTAGAAGGCAAATGCAGATAAAGTTCAGATCATTTTCTGCCTTTGCTAACTCATTTAGCAAGCTACAGAATTAAGGTTGAAGATTTGTTGCATCTTACTGAGCATCCTGCCCAATGAACGCACCCCTCTTAAGCATTATTTATTCTGCTATTGTACCAGAGTCAATTATCCGTGGTTGTGCTGACCCCCTTTGTTCATTTTAAAATTAACTTGTGTGGGAATGCAAAGTGATGCCAAGCTAGTCACAACTTCTGTCTGTCCCCAGAATAACTATAGCACTGACAATTTACAGCAATCTCTACTAAAATTACCCAAGGCATTCATTCTTCAAACTCTTTGGCTGCATCAATATAAATTAGCACAGGAATGGTTGAAAGCCAGCGAATTGAGTCCAAATGCTGAATTTTATCCATGTGTTTCTTCACTGAAAGGCAACATGGCTTTGATTTTCCTCTACCTTATGGAGGTTTGAAGTTCAGTGTTACTTTGGCAGGAGGATTCACTGTTTGGCAGTGTTTCCAGAACATTAGGTTTACTAATTCCAAGATTTTCTTAGGAAAATTCCAGTCCTAGGCTACAGAAAGATGCGCTGGTAAAGGGTAGGTGACTGTGAAGGGGCAGAGCTGAGATTGAGTGAGGAGCAGACATGTGAAAGAGAGCCAGTAAGACAAAGGATGTCCAGGAAGCAAGAAAGAGTTCATCTGGGAAAAGGCTTAATGGGTGGAACATTCCCTGAGATTATGGCATCTAGAAACAGAGAGATACTTGTGGTGGGCAGTAGGGAGGAAAAAAGAGTGACAAATGAAGATGAGAGTACCCGAGGACTGAACAGGCACAGGAGTATGAATGTCAATAACAGGAGTTGACTAGAATACAAAGTGTTAAGACAAGCAGGAAGGAAAAGGAAGACAAGATAAAGTACTGAAAGAAAGATCCACAGAATACCATTTCTCTGAATAAGAAATACTCTTTTCATATGATAGGAAAGTTTGAAATTATTCAGGGCTGCAGAACCTAATCATGCTCACAGTAGAATCTTTTGCTCTGAGGAAGAAAAATTCAATTCCCTCTCAAATTCTTGCATCCTCAAACAGAATAGAGTCAGGCATCTTTCATTTCAAACTTGAGTATATTCTCTTGTAAACATAAATTAAGTGTTAGGTCATCTTACACTGTTTATTTCCAGCTGTACTGCTGGTGCAAATGCTTTTATGTATTCGTTAATCCCAGTGTGGCCTTCTGCACTGGCTCACAATTCTTCTTGGAATAAATCCAAGATACACTGTATTATATATGCCACTTTTAGAGAAAAACTCTTTCAGCTGGAAAAAAAGAAAGATCACTTTCAATTTGTGTTTGAATTCTTCTGTCTGAATTAGCTTTGTTTTGTGGCTTAAGGAACCAGATTTTACTACACTTATAAGAGACACAGACTGCCTTATCAGCATCATTCTTCTCTGTGTATATTTTAATATTGCTTTTTTATAATCAGCAAGCTTTCATTTATTTAAAAGTTTTTTACAATTATGTTATGTAAATTATTAAATGCAAATGTTGTTATATTATCAGTTAAAAGTGCCAAAATGAAAATAAAAATAAAACAGAATGGGAAAGGACAAGAAGGAAGAGATAACAGGAAAAAAATAAAACAAGCCAGATAATGCCCTCAAAATACATATTTATGAGAACTAATCCCTCTAGTTAACTTCTTTTACACTAAAGGCATTACTGTGTATGAATGATGTAGTAAACTAACATTGATAATAAATGTAATTTTGGTTTATTCTGACATGATTTCTACAGTGTCACCAATATAGTAATTTTGAAGACAAATTAAACCACATCTATAGACCAAAGATTTACAGTTTTCAGGTCTTGTTTTTAAAACTACATATGTTTATATATAAACATCTAAAAAATTTCACTAAGAGCTATTTGTTGAAGTGTCTAAGCACATAACTTCTATCAAAGTTGATGGGATTAGACAGGTAGGGCAAGAACTGTAAAGGGATTCACTAAAATTTGTAGCCCTGGAAATTCACAGCCTTGAATATGACACCTAGACTATGTGTGTGCTGGAGAAACAAATGACCCCAAGCATGGTCATATGCTAGTATGGCCAAATGGCATGGCATGGCCAGTATTCACATGGCTAGACACTCTCTTGCTCTAAAACAGGCTCCCCATATCCAAATGCCTATTAGCAATGTGAATCCCAAGGCGATATACATAACATTTTTGACAAGGTGTTCCAAGCACTTTGTGTGAGCAACAGGGATCACTGCAGATGATAGCAGGGTGGGGGCACAGGATCACACAATGTAGTCTGCTGTTCAGACGTAATCCTAGAGTTTTTGTGCAGTTAAGCACTTCTGACTGAAAATCATAAAAGACACTATGTTCTATGGGGAGCTGCTAAGATAATCAGGGGCAAATAGAATAACAGCCTCATGATGTTTCATTTATTTTGTTGTCTTTGCTGGTCTTTGTATTTTATATTGTCGGTTCATTGCTTGGGCCCTACTCTTATCAGAACCATAATAGAACTGAAATCAATTGGAAGACTTTATTCTCCTCTACCTGACCATCTGTTTTTCACTTTGAGAGATGCTTCTCAGGCTGCACCTATACTAGTGTAGTTAAATGCACCAGAGCCCAGACACTCTGTCACACATTTTATTCTTAGCATGGACCTTGACATTCTTTGATCAGCCAGATACCACTCTCCCAAAAAAATCCTATGGCCAGTTCAGGAGCTAGCATAGTCTAGGAACCATTTCTTACAGGCAGTTTGAATGCAGAATCATTGAACGGTTTGGGTTGGAAAGGACTTCAAAGCCCATCTAGTTCCAACCTGCTATGGGCAGGGACACCCACCACTAACCCAGGTTGCCTCAAGCCCCATCCAACCTGGCTTGAACGCTGCCCACAGCTTCTCTGGGCAACCTGTTCCAGTGCATTACCACCCTCACAGAGAAGAATTTCCTCCTTGTATCTAATCTAAATCTTGCTTCTTTTACTTTAAGGTCATTACCCTTTGTCCTATCATTCCATGACTTTGTAAACAATTTCCCCTCTGTCTTTCCTGTAGGCCCCTGGAAGGCTGTAATAAGATCCTCCCAGAGCCTTCTCTTGTCCAGGGTGAACAAGACCATCTCTCTCTCAGCCTGTCTTCATAGGAGAGGTGCTCCAGCTCTCTGATCACCTTTGTCACTGTCCTCTGGACTTGCTACAAGAGCTCCATGTCCCTCATATGTTGGGAGTCCCAGAGCCGAACACTGTAATCCAGATGGGTACACATCAGAGCACAGTGGGAGAATCACCTCCCTTGACCTGCTGGTTACTATTCTTTTGATGTAGCCAGTTTTTGATTAAGTTGTTTTCAGTCATGTGAAAACAAGTATTCAACTGATTTGAAATTGCATCATACATGATTCAACTCTGGTTGACTGAACTGAGATTAAAATAAATCACTCCTCTTAGCAAACAACTGTCCACATACAGAAGCCTGGTATTCCAATATGGATGTTCATGTGGACATTCTTCTCTTCAAATAAATAGACACTTGAGGATAATTCCAGCATACCTTAAACAAAACTTATGATCTTGAATCTTAAGAGCTAAACAAATAATCAAACTGATAGAAAAGTGTTTGATATTCAGCTTGCCACAAAAGGTTGAGGAAAATGCTATAAAATAACGTGTTAAAATGAGACGAATTTGGAAGTCTGGCTTCAGATGAAAAAGAAGGTGTTCATCATAATCATTGTTTATATCATGAATATTAACATACTGGAATATATTATTGTGACTTTTCTTGGTCTGAATCTGTTAAAAATTATTTCAGTTGTCATATAATTGCTTATATGCACTCTATATTACATATATGAACTCATATACTATATTGCATATATGTGTTCATATATGTAATCATATATGTACATAATCTGTACATCCATGCACAGAGCCATCACTCGTCTCTCTACAACCTAATCTAATTCTGCTCTTATTAACAATAGCTGGCTGATGCTCAATCCAGGCTATACAAGGAAAGAAATGGTAGATCTTGGAGAAAAAACCCTCAATCTCTTTATAAAATAGAGTGATTCTAAAGGCACTACAGGTTGCTGCCTTGTTCAACACATTGGGACACTTGTGATTGAAAATGTACATAGGCAGAATACAGATTTTCTAACCCCATCCCCAGAAGATTGAAAATGCCTGGTCTCGCTACAGGGGTTGAGGGATTTACTCACTAACAAGGATGGTCTGGGTGAAGTGGTGAAGGATAGACATGGCTGCAGTGACCAAGAGGTGGTGGAGCTCAGGATCTTATGTAGTAGGAAGAGAATATCAAGTAGGACCACAACCCCGGACTTCAGCAGGACAAACTTAGGCTTCTTCAAGCAATTACTGGGGGAAATCCCATGGGACTGGGTCCTGGAAGTAAAAGGGGCCCAAGGTAGTTGGTCATTATTCAAGGACCACTTCTTCCAAGCTCAAGATCAGAGCATCCCCATGGGAAAGAAATCAAGAAAGGGAGGCAGAAGACCTTTGTGAATAAACAAGGGACTGTTGGGCAAACTCAAGTGGACAGAGAGACTCTACAGGTCATAGAATGAGGGGATGGTCACTTGGAAGGAATATAACACTGTTGTCAGAGCATGTAGAGTGGAAACTAGGACAGCTAAGATGTCTTTGGAATTAAATCTTGCAAGGGAGGTCAAGGACAACAGAAAGGACTCCTTCAATACATTTGTCGTGGTTTTGCCCCGGCCGAGGGCCGCACCCCACACAGTCGCTTGTACTTTTAAAAGGAAGGGGGAGGGAAAGTTGCGGGAGGGGGAAAAGGGAAGGAAGAAAGGAGGGAAAGAAACCACAACCTAGAAACCAGAACCACGCAGGTTGGGATAAGGATAGTTTACTAAACAATAACAGAAAACTAGATATAACAATAACAGAAGTTTAAAGTACAAAATAGATGAAACTGGTGATACACAATGCAGTTTCTCACCAAACCACAGAACCCAGGCCGCACAGCCTACAGCCCGTCCCGGACAACCCAACCGTCCCAAGAAACTGCACGTCCTGGCGTTGTCTCCTCCTCTTCCCCCCAGTCCCCTTTATACTGAGCATGACGTAACTGGCATGGAATATCCTCTTTGGCCAGTTCGGGTCACCTGTCCTGGCTACGTCCCCTCCTTTCTCACTAGTAAGGAAGTATGCAGAGCTGAGAAAGGTCCTTGATTGCCCGGCAACAACTAGAAACATCAGGATGCTATCAGCACTGTTCTCATCCTAACACCCAAACATGGCATTCCATCCACTGCTAAAAATAATTAACTCCATCATAGCTGAAACCAGGACAACATTCCAGATAAAACTAACATTAGAAGCAATGTAGGCCCTCTGTTGAATGAGTTGGGTGCCCTGGCAATTGAGGATAGTAAGAAGGTGGAGTTCCTGAATGCCTTCTTTGTCTCTCTCTATACTGCTGGAGACTGCAGGAGCCCCAGATGGCTGAAGCCCCGGAGGAAGTCACGATAAATGATGAGTGTGCCTTGGCTGATGAGGACTGTGTCAGGGATGAATTAAGTTGTCTGGACATCCATAAATACATGGGTTCTGATGAGATGTACCCAAGGGTGCTGAAGGAGCTGGTGGAAGTCATTGCTAGGCCACTATCCATCGTCTTTGCTAAATCCTGGGAAACAGGAGAGGTGCCTGAGGACTGAAGGAAAGCAAATGTTACTCCAGTCTTCAAATAATGCAAGAAGGAGGACCCAGGCAACTACAGACTGGTCAGCCTCACTTCCATCCCTGGAAAGGTGATGGAATGACTTATCCTTGCTGCTGTCTTTAGGTACATCAAGGATAAGAGTGTTGTTGGGAGCAGCCAACATGGCTTTACCAAGAGGAAGTCATGTTTGACTAATCTAATAGCCTTTTATGAGGATATGACCAGGTGGATAGATGATAGTAGGGCAGTAGATGTGGTATACCTTGACCTCAGTAAAGCATTTGACACCGTCTCCCACAGCACCCTTGTGGCTAAACTGAGGAAGTGTGATCTGGAAGGTTGAGTAGTGAGGTGGATTTAGAGCTAGTCAAAGGGAAGAAGCCAGTGAATTTTGATCAATAGGACAGAGTCTAGATGGAGGCCTGTATCTAGGGGACTCCCTCAGGGATTGGTACTGGGACCCATACCATTCAATTTATTTATTGATGACCTGGATGAGAGAATAGAGTTCACAGTTAGAAAGTTTGAAAAAAACTATGGGTGACACATCAGAGGGCTGTGCTGCCATCCAGCACGATTTAGACAGGCTGGAGAGCTGGGCGGGGAGAAGTTTTATGAGAAGTTTAATAAGGGCAAGTGTAGGGTCTTTCATCTAGAGAAGAACAACCCCAGGTACCAGTATAGGTTGGGGACTGGCCTGTTGGAGACCAGCATAGGTGAGAGGGACCTGAGATCCTGATCACAGGATCACAGAATCACAGAATCACAGAATCGTAGGGGTTGGAAGGGACCTCAAGAGATCATCAGGTCCAACCCCCCTGCCAAAGCAGGCTCCCTAGCACATATTGCACAGATAGGCGTCCAGACGAGTCTTGAATATCTCCAGAGAAGGAGACTCCACCACCTCCCTGGGCAGCCTGTCCCAGGGCTCTGTCACCCTCACTGTGTAAAAGTTCTTCTGCATGTTGGTGCAGAACTTCCTGTGCTCCAGTTTACAGCCATTGCCCCTTGTCCTATCTCCACAGACCACTGAAAAGGGGTTGGCCAATTCCCCCTGTATCCCATACTTAAGATATTTATAAACATTAATTAGGTCCCCCCTCAGTCTTCTTTTCTCCAGCCCCAGCTCACTCAGCCTTTCCTCATACGGGAGATGTTCCAGGCCCTTAATCATCTTCGTAGCCCTTCTCTGGATTCTCTCAAGGAGATCCCTGTCTTTTTTATACCAGGGAGCCCAGAACTGGACACAATAGTCCAGGTGGGGCCTGACCAGGGCAGAGTAGAGGGGGAGGATCACCTCCTTAGACCTGCTGGCCACACTCTTCCTAATGCACCCCAGGATCCCATTGGCCCTCTTAGCCACCAGGGCACACTGCTGGCTCATAGCCAACCTGTCATCAACCAGGACCCCCAGGTCCTTCTCCACAGAGCTCTTCTCCAGCAGGTCATCCCCCAGCCTGTACTGATACTGACGGTTATTCCTCCCCAGGTGCAAGACTTTACACTTGCTTTTATTAAACCTCATCTGGTTTCTCCCTGCCCAGCTTTCCAGCCTGTCCAGGTCTCTCTGGATGGCAGCGCAGTGTTCCTGCGTGTCAGCCACCCCTCCCAGCTTTGTATCATCGGCGTACTTGCTGAGGGTGGATGCTATTCCCTCATCAAGGTCGTCGATGAAGATATTAAACAGGACTGGACCCAACACCGAGCCCTGGGGAACACCGCTAGTCACAGGCCTCCAGTCAGATTTTGTTCCACTGACCACGACCCTCTGAGCCCGGTCCGACAGCCAGTTCTCAACCCACCTCACTGTCCACTCATCTATCCCATGATCTCTTAGCTTTTCTATCAGGATGTCATGGGAGACAGTATCGAAAGCCTTGCTGAAGTCAAGGTAGATGACATCCACTGCTCTCCCTCCATCCACCCAGCTGGTGATGAGATCATAGAAGGCTATGAGGTTGGTCGAGCATGATCTCCCCTTGGTGAATCCATGCTGACTACTCCTCATGACCTTCTTCTCTTCCAGTTGGTTGGAGATGGCATCCAGAACAAGCTGTTCCATCACCTTTCCAGGGACAGAAGTGAGGCTGACTGGCCTATAATTGTTAGGGTCCTCCTTCTTGCTCTTTTTGAAGACTGGTGTGATATTGGCTATCCTCCAATCCTCAGGTACTTCTCTTGTTCTCCAAGACCTGTCGAAGATGATAGCAAGTGGCTCCGCAATCACTTCTGCCAGCTCCCTCAGCACACATGGATGTATCCCATCCGGGCCCATGAATTTGTTTGCATTAATCCCTTTGAGCCGCTCCTGGACCACCCCTACCTCAACTAGAGGGAAGCTCTTCATTCCACAAACACTCCTACTTTCATCCAGGATCTGCGGGTCCCGAGGGGCCTTTGGAGTGAAGACCGAGGCAAAGAAAGCATTCAGTATTTCCACCTTCTCATCATCACCTGATACCAGGACACCCGCCTCATTCATCAAGGGACCTACATTATCCCTGGTCATCCTCTTAGTATTCAAGTATCTGAAAAAACCCTTTTTATTATCCTTTATATCCCTTGCCAGTTTCATCTCCAAGCGGGCTTTAGCCTTTCTAGTCGCATCCCTACAGGCCCTGACAACATCCCTATATTCCTCCCAGGTGCACAGACCCAGTTTCCACAGTTCATAAACCCTCTGCTTCCCTTTGAGTTTACACATTAGCTCCCTGGTCATCCACGAAGGTCTTCTGCCTCTCTTTCCCGATTTCTTACTCAAAGGGATGTACCTATCCTGTGCTTGGAAGAAGTGCTGTTTAAATGCTAGCCAGCTCTCACAGGCTCCCTTTCCTTCTATCAGCGTAGCCCACGGGATAGCTCCTAAAAGGTTGCGGAAGAGATCAAAGTTAGCTCTTCCAAAATTTAGGGTAGCTATCCTGCTTTTTGGCTTGCTTCTTCCACTCAGGATCTTGAACTGGGTCATTTCGTGGTCGCTTTGTCCTAAGCTGCCCCCAACCTTCACCTCCCTGATGAGCCCATCCTTGTTAGTAAGAACAAGGTCCAGCACCTACCCTCCCCTTGTGGGCTCCTGCACCATCTGTAGCAGGAAATTGTCCTCAACATACTGCAGAAATTGTCTGGACTGCATACGACTGGCCGTATTGCTTGCCCAGCAAATATCTGGGTAGTTGAAGTCCCCCATAAGGACCAGGGCCTGGGATCCCGAGGCTACTTCTAGCTGCTCATAGAAAGCACTATCAGCCCGCTCCTCTTGATCAGGGGGCCTATAGCACACACCCACAACAGTGTCACTCATACTAACATGACCCTTGATTCTTACCCACAAGCACTCAACTGATGGGTCATCTTTCCCCAGGTGGAGCTCAATACATTCAAGCTGCTCTCTAACATAAAGAGCAACTCCTCCACCTCGCCTCCCTAGCCTGTCCATCCTGAAAAGCACATAGCCATCCATGACAGCGTGCCAGTCATCCAGGCTGTCCCACCACGTCTCTGTGATCGCAATGAGATCGTGGCCCTGCGACTGCACAAAGATCTCTAATTCTTCCTGCTTGTTTCCCATGCTACGTGCATTTGTATAAAGGCATTTTAGTGGGGCAGCAGGTGCAGGTATCCTCAGCAGATCACAGCGAGATTTCCGACAGGGGATGGGCAATAGTGGTTCCCCTGAGGAGTCCTCAGGGCAATCCCCAGAATTTTCCCCACTATCACATGGAACAACATCCCCAAGTCCGTCACTGTGCTGCTGGCATTTACCTTCTTCCACCACCAACTCACATTGTGTCTCCCAAAGCCCATGCCTAACCCCAAGAGCCATCATAATATCCCCTCCCCCCTTCCTAACTAGTTTAAAGCATCCTGATGGACAGCAGGATGACCATGAGCCAGCAATGTGCCCTCCTGGCTAAGAAGGCCAATGACATCCTGGGGTGTATTGGAAAGGGGGTGGTTTGTAGGTCAGGAGAGATCCTTCTCCCCCTCTACTCTGTCCTGGTGAGACCACACCTAGAATATTGTGTCCAGCTCTGGGCCCCTCAGTTCAAGAAGGACATAGAACTCCTTGAAAGAGTCCAGCACAGGGCCACCAAGATGAATAAGGAAGTGGAACGTCTTCTTTATGAGGAAAGGCTGAGGGAGCTGTGCCTCTCTAGCCTGGAGAAGAGGAGACTGAGGGATGACCTTATTAGTGTCTATTAATATATAAAGGGCAAAAGTCAGGAGGATGGAGCCAGGCTCTTCTCAGTGATGGCCAGTGATGGGACAAGGGGCAATGGGTGCAAGCTGGAGCACAGGAAGTTCTGTGTGAATGTAAGGAGAAAGTTTTTCACTGTGAGGGTGATGGAGCACTGGAACAGACTGCACACAGGTTGTGGAGTCTCCTTCTCTGGAGGCATTCAAAACCTGCCTGCATGCATTCCTGTGTGATTTAGTCTGGGTGATCCTGCTCTGGCAGGGGGGTTGGACTAGATGACCTTTCAAGGTCCCTTCCAATTCCTAACATTCTGTGATTCTGTGATTCTGTGATTCAGACACATGCAGTGGGGAAGGTCTAGGTGGCCAAGCATCTCACAGGTTCCTATGTTCACTACACTCCAGACTTTTCTCTTTCTGCACTGTGATGAATAAAATCCAACACAAAGTCATTGCTTTGTTAAATAAAGCCATCTAAAAGCCAAGATCCTCCACCTACTTAATGAGAGACAGCCTTTACCTCTATCACTTACATCTACTGTGACTCTGTTTTTCCCCTTAAGACAATGAAAAACCTGCAAATTTTGTAGAAGTTCGTCACTGTGGTAGTTGCTTTTGCAAGAAGTTAATAAAACAACAGTGGATCTTCTCACATTTAGCAGCCTGTTCAAGAGACAACTTCTGTCTGTCACCCATTTTTTAATTCACTGTTCTAGACGTGATGGGCCTTCAGCAAAGCAAAGAAATAGATGAGATGGTCCTTCATGTGGGCTGGGACAAACAGGCTCTACAAAACTGAATATTTGGAGTGTTGAGTCTCCCTAAACAAACAATTCCTGAAGGTTTCTGAAGTCAAAATGCCCCTTTTTAAAGGTGTCACAGACAGCAGAGCACATGTAGAGCTTCAACTCTTTTTATATCTATGAGTCTGGAGGGCTATAGGCTGCATTTACATGCTGTGATGTAGACCAATACAACCAGCTAAATTCCCTGACCCTCAGTGATCTGGTCCAGGCCTTCACCTGGATTCTCACATACCGTTGCACACTACTGCTACAACTAGTAGTAAATCTTAATCACTATCCTGGATATCAGAACATTTCATGTGTACATAAGTACTATATAGGTGCACACAGAATACAAAAATTTCCAAATGGTCATTTGCATTTAACTGAGGTCGTGGGGTCAAGACAGAGTTCAGCCCCCATTATTCCAGAAATTGTGGCAATATTTAGAAACCTGTTTGATATAGCCATTTCTCACAGCCAGGGCCATGAGCCAGCATTCAAAGGCTATCTCATGTCAGTGACATCAGTGTCAGAAAGAACACAGTACATTTGGATTCACATAGTTTTGCCTATCTTCAGGCTAAGGAATGTAATAAACAAAACAGAGTTTTACTAATGTTTAAATGAGACATGCATCATAGCATAATATTTTGTGGAATTCCCTAGAGGGGAAGACCAAAGGTTGACATTATGGCTAAGGATGACAGACAAATCTTCAGATATGTACAGACTATATATAATCTACATAACTTCTAAGGAGCCACAATCCTATCAGAAATATCTAGCTTAAGATTTCTCTATCTTGTTTTATTCCTTAACGTCCTATCTAAAGCTCAGCAAATAGATGGGAAAAATCTGTATTTTAAATGCAGTTTTAATATGTTGCATATACAAATCCAGAAACTTAATTCTTAGTTTTCAACAATTTAAATTCTTGGTTTTACTGTTTCAAAAGGAAAAAAAAATCTCAGTATTCAGATCAAACAGACAGATGTTTCACTGGAAGTAGACTGGTTGTTCAGGTCTTGAAGCAGTTTCGTATCTTTTCCATGGCAGGGTTTCATGGTCATAGGGACCCTACAGAGCTCATAACTGCCCTTGTGCCACACAACCTGGAGTGTACAACACAAGATGAGAAGTATCAAAACCATGCAGGTAGGCAAAGGCATATGGGAAAGGCACGGTCACCAAAATAACGAGAGGCTTTAGCAAGGGTTACACTGGCTATATGCCTGCATTGTAGGTTGATTAGAACAATTGTTACCAGTAAGAACATCATTTGGAACTTACTGCTGTTCGTTACTAGACAGCAACCTGAACCCTGAGAAAGATAAGCTTCAAACAGAATTTGATCTATATGGTACTTTTAGAGTTTTTGACCACAAAATTAGCTAGATAAGAAAATGGCTTCCTAACTCTGGGAAAAGTGGACATTGAGATGACACAAACTCATAATATTTTTAGAGCACAGGGGTTGAATGGCTGTTTTAAAAGCTGGAATACCCCATCAGAATATTTTTAAACAACAAAAATATTCTTTATTGTTGGAGTTGGATTAAAATAAAATGAAGTCTGATTAAAACCACTCTGGATAGATTTAAGTATTTAATCTAATAATAATAACTTCTAGGTGGAAAATAGAAAAATATTACAGTCTATAGAATATTCATTTGTTATAGTATAGTTATAATGGTCTAAAAATATCAGGCAGATTTACTTTGAAGGCAAAAATCTTGAATGTTTCAAGCTTTTTTACCAACTGCATGAGTTCCTTGCCCCACACATTTTATCCATACCAAATTATATGAGACACATTACAAAGCAATTTATTCTGAAGATATTGAAAAAAAAAAAGTGCATCTGATTCCTAAGTAATCTTAAATCATAAACTTTAATGAAAAATCCTGTAAGGAAAAAGGTGATGCCATTCCTCTGCAATTTGGGTGTACTAAGCAGCTTGAATTTGCTAAAATATCACTTCGCTATCTGATTTCAAATCCGCAAAGTTTACTTGTGAGAAATGACTGTAAATTTCATTAACAGAACGAGACATCCATCTATGTCAAATAAAAACCATTAATAGAGTAAATGAGGCAGGTAAGTAGTTCAGATGGAGCTAGCATGGCATTCTGAGTTCTCGAGTAGTATGGAAAAAGTTGATTTTACCAAAGTAACCTTCCAGACAGCTTTGCTTTGAGAGGAAGAATAACAAGACCTCTTTCTAAAATAAATAAATATATGTATATGTATTCATATAGATATTAAAAAATACTGTAATCCCAAGGTTTTGGGGTTTTTTTGTTTAAATAAACATGCATTAACAAAACAGACATGCATAATAGGCAGATGAGATGGACCTTTGAAATAATATCTTCTCAGATATTTCCTGAGCAATGGAGGGCATCTAAATTATTAATGTTATCAATCTCTTTTTGCAAATTCCAGCAACTGTAATCAGCTGAATTTTAAATACCCAGTGTTTCTGTATTCCTTTACTGTTTGTTTTCAAATGTTGATTTTTTTTTTTTTTTTTTAAATACCACAAAAGAGGAAAACAAATCACATCAGATATTAACCCATAACCTTTTAAGCTACAGAAACAGACAGGTCATTTTTTTTTTTTTAATTTTTTTTTTAGTGTTGACATTCTGCATGTGTAAGAAAAACTTATGTATGTAGATTTCTCTCACAAGAGCTTCAGGGCATAACCCAGACAGAGAAGCCATCACTTTTCCATTCTGCACCGAGGCTGCTGACAAAAGAATTGTGCAAATGAGCCTTTAAATCCTTAAATAGTCACTACACAATGCATGAAAGAATGCAGCGCAGGACAAAGGGCAATATTCACAGTTTATCTCAGGGTGATGGATCTGAATCGACGCATGAACATGGGTTTGTTACGGGACGGAGTAGGCCGCAAACCCCTACTGAGAACCCAGTGGCCACAGTCTGTAATGCAAACAGTCAGGCTAAGTCCTTAACAATTAGGGTAAATTGAACTGGCCATTATCTGAACTTCAACTTGTTCTCATGATTGATATGGGAAATGAAAAGTTGTATATATCTCTACAAAGCCTGCATGTTTTCTTCTCCTGACCAATGCTAGGAATCTGTAGATTCGTATTTTAGTCCAGAAATTCGTATTCTGTATTTCCATTAAATAAGAGTGATAGCACTCCCGTTCACACTGCAATGAACCTTATCAGTTTTGTTGTATCCCCAGCATTTCATCTATATATGAGACATAAAAATAAGATCAGAAAACTGAATCTATGCAGACTAATAACAATCTATATAGATTAATGACATATATAGACAAATAGCTGTTCATGTTGAAACAGGCAGTGGAGTGACTGGAGTGAGGGGATGCTGCACTCTTGTCTCTGTGCATTCTCCCTTTTTTAGCTCAGAGCAGTAAGAGGGGGGGAACATGATATAGCTACCTGTAAAAAGCAGTGAAAGTATCCACAGAGCACCAAGTGTTCATATATACTCGTGGTGAAGAGGGAATTCTCATTAGTTTATTAAAAATACCTGTTTGAAACAATCTCTTTTGATGACTATCTCACCTGCTAATATTTAGGGCTGTATAAATTCAGGTAACATTCCAGGAAATGTGATCTGTGAAAGGGCATATGATTTCACATAAAGACCTGCACGGAGGCCACCAGGACAGCCAATGAAACACAGAGACTTCAAGAAACTCTCTTCAAAGCAACCCAATGTATTCAAGTATACACTGCATTCAAGTTGGATGGATTTCCCTTTTGTCTATAGTCATCAGAGGCAAGTGACATCTTGAACGCCTCAAGAAGATTAAATAGCAAAGCTCAGTCGGAAGCTTAAAAAAAAGAGAGAGAAAAGAAAAGGGCCAACTTGGCCATTATGGAGCTGGTCCTTTCTTGTCTGTGAAAGAGCTTTCAAGGAGTACTATTGGAAGAAGAAGGCCCAGATAAAGAATACAATGATGTTAGAAAAGGAGAACTCCGAGTGGAACCAGAGGGTGTGGGTAGCGCTGAATGAAGGATTAGTGCAGCTTCACAGCAAAGAAAAGGGGAATCCTAGTCAAGATGAAAATGAGGAATTACTTTTTTTAGACTCCAGTTCACTGAGCAGCGACAATGCATGATGGGAGGTACTTGACATAACACTCTTCCAGGCCATGTTTGCTCTCCATGTGGGACCAAGAAAAAACAACAACAGTGGCACACCAAAACAAAACAGTTTTTAACCTAATAAACTTGCTCAGAAATTCTTTTCGACAAACCCCAGGTTTTATTTACCATCCCGTATCTGAACGTTGAATCAATCACACATGGGAAATTAGCATGCCAGATTTGCAGACAATGTGTCTTTTAAGGAGGCTATCTTTTGCAAAAGGTTCAAATCAACACATTCTTATTGCACTTTGTAGGAAAGAAAGATACTTTTAGACATTGAATTCTTCAAAGTAATCAGAAATAGTTACCTTCTGTAAAATCTTAGGACAAATTAGAAGGCAAAATGGTACAGAAATCAAAGCCATTTTGGGTTTGTAGCTTCAGATGGGTGCACAGAAGTCAGGTTGATTCTCAGTTAGGGAAAAAACAGTGCAGAAGCAAGAAGGTGCATTTTAATTTCATGAAGAAACAGGCACATATTTTCATTCATTACTATTAATATTATTTTGTGGATCACTGATCTATTTTTCCATGTCAAGGAATCTGTAGTCCCTGAGTCACATCACTGGTTGTGACATAGCCAATGTGGAAGGGCTGGGACACAGATTCTCTGTGACAACTTATTTTTTTAATATGACACAAACATGAACTTCAGGTTAAGGTGAGAAGCTGCAGGTTAAGAGTGCTCTGGGGACATTGTTACATCCATATCGTACAGGGAAAGCAGCAAGCCAGGACTTCTTTTACCTGCTGGTGAAATCATTACAGTAATAGATGGCAAAAGAAACAAACTGGTCTACCTCATCCATTTCCCTAAATTGTGAGGAAAAGCTCAAGCAGTTTAGGATATTACAAAGTATTAATCTCGTGCAGAGACCCCTGCTGTCCTGATGGGCAAGGGACCCTTTGCAGAAAAGCTTTCTTCAGGGCTTGATGAAAGAGCTGAATGAGCAAAAAAATGACCCTGAGATCATTCGGTTTCCTTGGCTACCTCTCAGTTCAGGCAAACATAAAGTTTTATCAAGGACAGGACAGAAACAGCACCTCCCTCCAGTACTGTACCAGTTCACAAAACTGTTCATCAAGAAGTCAGAAACTGTGGCTCAAGAGCAGCTAGAACAGAACAGATGTGGCTGCGGGAAAAAGGAGGCTTAATGCTAAAATGTATGAATTATCTGTGCTTGTGGTGAGTCATTATTAAGAAAACCAATAAAAAGAGAATTTTTCATGTTAGAACAGTTTGGCCTGGTGGCCTTATCTGCAAGAAGGGGACATAACTAGTCTTTTAAATGTATACTGTCAAATACCAGAAAAGCATGAAAAATAAAGGAAAGGCTGGCACCTGGACAAACGAGCTGTGGCCATGAATACATTTAGGATATCAGGAGGTCTTTTCCTAGTCTTTTGCAAAGAGTCTTCCAACAGGAATAAGAACTGAAGATATAACTACTTCTAAGGCTGAGATGCACAGATTTATGGTATAAATAGGGGGCTGCTGTTAATAGTAGATTTATTATGATGACCTAAAGCTGAAGGAACTGAACCGTGGCTTTTGAGCACACATTTCTAATGATTTCTGGCTATAGGATATGGTGTGACATGGAGATCCCTGGCATGCAGCCAGCCTGTTTGCTTTCTACCATACTACCTATGACTGTTCCCTTTTCTTCCTGCGTTATCTGTTCTTTCTTATCACTGACTTCTCACTTCTGAGGGACAGACCACAGGAACTGGATGGTGACCACTATCCGTGCAAACTACTGAGAAACCAAAACTGTAACAGTCCACATGACTATTATAAGGGCAGCCACTGTCTCTTCTGCTTCCTTCCTTGTGTGTAGTTATGTGGAACTGAGAGAGCGCTGTATATACATATATAAATATACATACACTTCTGGTTTGCAGGGTTTTGTCCTATTTATCACATCCAGCTTCTTTTTCAGGTGCTGCAACACTGGAAAGAGATTTTTAACCTTCTGAAAGGCTTAGGAATAATTTATTTCTTGGTGTCTACACACAGACACTAGTACTTTCTGTGGTGATAGTGTGAATCTCTGAAGGTGCCAGCAAGAGATCTGTGTGGGCACATTTGTGCATGCAGGGGTGTACTTTGAGGATATTGTACCCTTACACCAACTGAAGCCATTTATTTGTTGATTGTTGGACAATTTTCCAGCTCTAAAAATCTTCTAACAAATTACTTTTTCATGAAAGAACTGGGATATTTTGCTCTGAAACTGATACTTCATATATTTTAGGAGGTACAAAATAAGATTATACGGGAGCTAGTCTGGAGACACAGTAGGGATAGGTAGTGTGAATAAATAGTTTTACCAGTGGAGTTCCAAAAATTGATCGGAGCTACTTTGGGTTAGCCAGCAAAGGCTTCACTTTGCTCTGCAGGAAGGGAGTGTGTCTGTGGACTTCTGAAATCCCTAGAGAAGGTGGAGGGGCAGTGACATCCCAGTCCTGATTTTGTACCCTGGTTTAAACATGTAAAAGAAAGATAACTTTTAACCTGTCAATCCAGGTGATTTTTCTGAAAACGTTCTTATTTGATGGTGTTACCTGAATGCAATGATTGATTTTTTTTTTTTTTTTTACTACCCTGCATGTTGCTACCTGCATTCAAAATTCATCCTACTTTTGTACCCTTGTTGGTTTAAAGCCAAGATTGCAATGTTGGCTGACTGACAGTGTTCCCCCATGCAGTGTGGTGCCCAGCTGCTCCCACCTTCCCAGGCTTCTGCTTGAAGGCAAAGATGAGCTCAAGAAGCGCCCCACTTCCACAGCCTAAAAAAGCATTTTTCACAAAGATAGTCCAAGATTTCCTGCCCTAATTAGAATGCAAAAAAGTATATCTTTATTCTTTAGAGCAAACAGTGTCAAGTCAGGAGATGGCCTACTTGTTTCCAATTACTGCAGTTATAACCTGTAATAACACATATTGGGGTGTAATTGCTCCGTTTTCTCCTCCTTTTTATTTTTTTTTTTTAATGTCTCTTTTTTTATCATAGCATCAAGACAATATAACAGCTGGTGACAAAGTAGTGAAAAGTAAAGAGCACCTGGTAAATAGGCAGAATGATTTTCACACCGTTTGCATTAACATTTTTCTTGCATTCACTCCAAAATGTTGGGCAGGAAAATGAGGTTAATTGTACAAAAGAAGTCTTACACTTTTAATCAGGTGTATCAAATGTCAAATGTTTTCTTTTGTAGTTTGGTAGTTTGGGTGATCCTGCCTTACTGCAATGAAGGAAATTTCTCTTTGATGAAAGGAAAAGCAGTCTGTAGAGACAGACAGTTTCCATACATGTCTTTCCTGAAGTTTACCCCTCCTCCAGTGCAACAAACATCTTGAACAGGAAAGTAACAGATGAAAAATTTAAAACTGCATTGTATTTTCTTTAAAGGTACCAAGTATACAGTGATAAAAAATGTGATATATAGTGCAGTTATATTAATTACAATGAAAGACAAATTCTTTACTATGTCAGAGTTAACAAACAGAAAGCAGAATCAGACTGAAAAATGTGTATTTTTGCAACTTTTTTTTTTTTATATTTATTTTGACATTTTTAAAGGTGGCATAATTCAGATTAGAAGGGACCTGAGGAGGTCATCCTGTCCAGCTTCCTTCTCAAAGCAGAATCAAGTATAAGGTCAGCTAATGCCTCCAGTTGAATTTGTCTGAGGAGGAAAACAACCAAAATTTAATTTTTTTTTTCATTTTTCCACTTTTGCCTAATTTTATTCATTTTCCTGTAGTACTTCTATTCCCAAACCCAGAAATCTATATTCTTATATTATATTCACACCTAAACAATTCCTTTAACTTTGGAATAATCAAAATCCTTTGCTAAGATAGCTCAAATTAGTCTGCAGAGCAGCACGACAGAAGTTAACATGACTATTCTGACTTCTATTTGTAAGCACAGATACCAACACAATTGCCAATTAAAATAGAACATATTCAAATTGGAATCATTTTATGGTTGATTAAGCTGTGCGATATAACAAGCCATGTGTTGTTGTGGATATTACCCTAGAGTTTACAGAGTTCGTCTGATAGTCCAAAGAGTGTCTGTGTGGAGAAGAACTTGTGGACTGGAAGTATATTCTTTATAAGTATCTTCTTTTTAAAGTAGAATATTTTCAGAGAGGCTTCTAAGAAAGAAAAAGTTTTCGTAAGGGTTTACCTATTTAAAAAGAAGCATAAGAGGCATTTTTTCAAACTGTGGATTCAATTCATTCCTGGATGCTCAGATGGTATATCTGTGGCAGTGGGAGGGGGCAGTAACCTTTGTGATGTCTTTCACCCAGGTTACAGCAGTGCATTTTACCTCATGGATCTAAGCACGCCACCCTATAGTGCCTCCTCAAGGCCCTGGCCACAAACCTTCCCTGTCCATCTTCACCTCTAGCAGAGGAGTTAGGAGGTCTGGTGGTTTGTGCTGCTGTAACTCTTCCCCAGCTCTGTTTTCTGTTAACATGGGCATGAAACCGGGCTTCTACTGCTGGCACTGCACTAGAAATCTGATGCTACAAAGCAGATGTCTTCATTTACACTTGCTTCAGGGGGTGTAGGCAGAAGTAAAGCAGGGCATGATTTCAAACCTGTCTTTGAGTTACCCTTTTAAGTTACTTTTGCATGGAAAGCATCAACATAGCTTGAAAAGGACTAAGAAACTGTGTATCATGCTGAGTGAGCCCCACTTTAAAAACTAATACCAAATTAAAATTTTTGATCTGAAGTTTTATTTTGCTCCATCTCCAAAATTACACCATGCTGCTACTGCAGCTGTCCCTCCTCTGACAGGCTACAACGAGTAAGTGTGTCATTTCCTCTGTCCATAAAATCATCAACAGGCAGGGGAAGCTCTCGCCAGAGGGGAAGACCCTGGCCAAAGCTTAGTAAAAACTGTTGATGTTCCCTGCATGTACTAGCATGTCTGATCTAAAAAAAATATGCATTTGAAGCAAAAGCACTAATGTAGCTCCTGATTCCCTACACAACAAACTGTCTTTGTGAAAATATTCCAGAAGAAGGTACTAAAAGCAACTGTGTGACAGCAATTGCTTGATATAAACACCATGAGTGTAGCAGTTTGACCAGAATGCTCAGGCTGTTCTCACTAAGCAGTAGTATTTTGCAGCTTCATTGACTGGTATGCCTCAGAATCACTGTCTTCAGCATAATATCTGTATATTACCATATATGTTGTGCTTCACACTTCTCATCAACATAAGCAGTTTCCTTCCTTGAATGTTAGCAGCAGCTGACTCTTAGATTTATTTTTACTGCCATTACCCATCAGGAACTTCTAATTCAAGTCAACCAACCCAAGTAGGATTTCAGCTGCCTTTCAGCAGCCTCTACCTTCTGCAGAAGATTTGAAGGAGGGAGGTAAATCCTGGGGGGAAGATGCTTCTCCCTTCCAAATGAACAGCTCAGGCTTTTCAAAATAAAGCAACACTAACATGGTACTTTTAAACTTTGTACAGCTCACGGACCATAAATGTATTCAGCACAGGAGCTGAAGAACATGTCTCCATCACAGCTGACAGGCCCTGACAGACACGTGGCATAAGCACATCATGCTCTGTGATTTCACTTTTCATATATATATATGGATTATTGTTTAAACTCTCTGGTGGTATGTCAGGTACGCCAAGCCCTGGGTATGCCAGTGTATATGCATCCAGAATGCATCTTCTGGCTATGGCCATGCATCTTGGACTTCAACGCTTGCAAATCTGATGGAAAAACATTGATCTTCAGAGTGTCCCTCAAGAAACTATCTCAACATACCTGGCACATTTAGTGCTGAAATGAGTGGACACTTGCTTTTGCCTAAAAAGCGGAGTTTCAACTCAAGAGCCTCTAGCTCTAGGCTCACAAGAACAAACTCTGTAACTCTGACAGTAGTCTCTTCTTATCCTCTTTTGCCAAAAAGACTTTTGAATAGTCCATATTTCTTGTATTTTTTGCATTTTTGGTCTCTATTCTGGATGTCAAACTAACTGTAAATCTAAAGCCTAGAAGAGAGTATTGAAATAAAATAAACTGAATATTTATGAAATAATTATTATTTGTTTACTTTGTGCATTTTTAGATGCATTCATAACTTAATTAATTAACCATAATTAATTACCCTCTTGCTCGCTTCTTTCATTAAGGTATCTTCATGTGAATGTGATTTGTGATAAAGACATGTCCAGATCAATAGCTGTTAACCAATGGACAAATAAAAATTAAGTCATATTTAAGTGGGTAAATAAATAATTTCAAATCATACTTGTCCCAGATGAAAAGAGACAAAGATGAGAAACAGATATCAAAAACATTCCATCCAAATAAATTTCTGTATTCAGGACAAAGGTTTGAAGTTCAGGAAAAAATTTGAACTGTCGGATACTTTCCAGCAGGTTGTGAAAAGCAGTACTCAGAATACACATGCAACCCTCCCACCCCAGCATATGTGGATGAAAAGAAATGGGTTAACATTTGCATTAATTGGAGGCATTAATGCCTCAGAAATGCTTGCATAAATTGGGGATTATCCATAGCTAGTTGTGGCTGGAGCTCTAACAATTTGCACAGGCTGATGGTAGTTTCATAAGTCTCTGAATCATTCTGTAAGACTTCTCAGATGTAAGGCATGTCAGGAAAAAAAATAATTAAAGAAGATCCTTTTGCTAATTGAAACATCAGAGCTCTTACAGGAG
Organism: Porphyrio hochstetteri; assembly: GCA_020800305.1. NCBI lineage: Eukaryota > Metazoa > Chordata > Aves > Gruiformes > Rallidae > Porphyrio > Porphyrio hochstetteri. The sequence continues at coordinate 113,275,831 of CM036907.1, forward strand.
AAAATCTATTCACCTCTTGCTCATATCCTCTCAGAAAAAAGCAAAGATGCAGAGTGTCAGATCCATGTCTTGAGTTTTCCTGTCTCTGGGGACAATGGAATATATCTTAATATATAATAATATATCTTTGCCATTATACAAAGAATAGTTCAAACTAGGGAGACAGAAGAGATTCTGGATGCCCGGATGCCAATGGAGTTATGACCTTCTGGGGAGTGGTGATGTAGCCAGAGTAGCTGGGAGGGCTGGAAGACCTGGCAGACCTGGGATTAATTTGAACAATTGAAATATTATTAGAAACTAAGTCTTCTCATTGAGAACATGGGTGCACATGGATGTACATAGAGTCTGGTCATTTGGTGGCACAGAGGTGCAAAGGAATAGATCAGAGTTTAGTTTAGCCATCTCCAAATTTACCATAAACCAAGTGAACTCTCTCATATGAATTCAGTAAATTAGAAAAAAAAAAAAGGGGGGGGGCGGGGAGGGGGGAGGCTGCAGGACAGGACTACACAGCTGAAACAGCTGTAGAACTAAGGGTATCCAGGAACATCTCAGTTTAGCCACCAAATGCCTACATTCTTACCAGCAGTCCACCAACTGAACGGTGTATTTCTATTCAAATGTATCGCAAGACAATTTCCTTGCCTTAGGAAGCACAGACAGGCACTTCTAGAGCAGTAGGGATGGCTGTCCCTTCTGGCTGTCAGCCTTCAGCTGTGGGGTCAATGATACAGTTTGTGTGATTCCTCAGTTTACAGGGAGAGAATAACAGCACCGTTCTGTTTTAATGCTAAACTTGTGAGACATTTTGAATCTGAAAAGCAAATCTGCAGGAGCTATACTTGGAAGTTGACACTATAGAAAAGGGGGAAACAAAATATAAGATAGCTCCATATGTGTCTATGTTTTTGTTCTTTTTAAAAGTGTTTTCTGGGAAAAAAAAAGTAAGTATTTGGAGGAATATTATTGTAGAAAAAACACTATTATAGCAATTATTGAAGAAACTGGAAACATGGACTCAAACTGACCTGCCAGAAATACACATTTTTCTTTAGGCAGTATTTTGATGGCAGCAGGGCTAAGCCCGTGAAGATTGCTTACTATGGCAGTGGTTGTATTTGCTCAAATTGAAAAATCTGTCATAGTTCCCTCAGGTGTTTCAAAATTCCTTAAAATTCCTCTTTAGTGCTATTTCTTATTAAAGAAAAAAAGGTGTGAAAGCATTACAAAATTATTATTAATTCTAATAGGAGCAAATAATGTCCACAGACTTGATCTGTACATAGGTTTTTGTACCAAATTAGACTCTCTAAGTGGGTGTTAGGTAGTAGAGCAGAAATCTGGATTGGAAATGGCTAGAAATTTTCTCAGTTATTTCATTAACAACTGTAGAAAAAAAAAAAAATCTGTGACTACCAACATTATTGGCTTATTTAGTTAGATTTGTCCTGAAGCTCTACACAATTATGTGCAAGTTCTGAGGAAGTCCAGCTTCAGCTAAAATTCCTGAGTTTTCAAGTAGACCTCCACATTCATGGAAGATGGAGCATATGCTTTCTCAGCATAGATTGATCTCATTTGAGCCTTCGTTTAGTGTTAAGGCATGCCAGGTCTTTGAGGTCTAATAGGTCCTGCACATTATCAAAGGTTATCAAAGAGTTTTTTTGAATGCCAGGGAGGGATAGGTTTGCACCAGTTAATTGAAGGTCAGTCAAGCACTACATCCATTCTGACAGGCAAACTTACAGAATTAGTTAAAGGAAACAAAAGGTTCTACCTGCTAAATACTGTTGCTAAAATACAGCAAGAGATAACTGATGCCAAAGAAAGCCACATTTCCAAACATTTTCCCACAAACCCCTCACTGGTGGAACTCCACTGGCCAGTGCAGAGAACCATTTTGGATTATTTCTTATGTTCTGAAATGCGGGAATATACTGGGGACAGATTTCCACCAAGTCCCTGAATGCATCTATTGCTCCAGAAGCCGATTGCCCATGCCGGAGTACTTTCAAAGGTAACGGCATAAGTAATGAATGACAAACCTGGCATTTGGCTTTTGATATTCCCCCACTGGCTACTGACTGCTTGGTTCCCTTCTGTCCTCAGGCTCCTGAGTATCTTGCAAGAGTGTCACTTAAAGGGCAAAGAGATAAACCATATGTAAAAAAGAATAAAATAGCATCTCCCTTTCAAACAAAGGAAACCATCATGTAACAAACCAAAAAGAAGTGGCTTTATGAATGAGAGGCCTGATTCTCATTTATATGGCCGTCCACCTTCCCAACAGCATAATAAACCTTGAAAGGAGTACTAAAATATTTCCCTTTTTAAGCATGCTTTCACTAATATCTAATCTTCCTAAATGCTTACAAAGGGTCTTTAACCAGCCAATTTAAGACATTAACAATGTCTTTCCTAATAAAAAAAATAAACATTGTAAAGCAATTACCAAATAATGTTAATAGTAAAATACAAGAAGAGTGTGAACTTAACAGTACCAGAACAGTTGTGATATAGCTTGATGTGTGTATTGCTATTCTTGGAAGCCAGATTTCACCTGACACTGTAGCTGTACCACATGTTAAAGGTACTAAAAAGACCTCAAATCAGCTTAAAAGTAATTCTAAGCTGTTCAAGATTTTAAATAGGAAATCAGAGGATGAGAACAGTGAAACAAATTGATGCCATCACCATTGTTTTTATTATCACCTGGTTGTGCATTTTGAGAGCAGACTTCCAAATTCATAGCTAGACTACACTGTGGCATCCCGTATTGATCTCACCCACTAAAGCTTTCAAGCAGCCTGGAATCTTGTCTAACCTTCTGCAAATACATGCATTTGAAGGTCACACACATGATGTGAGATTTGCTTGCCAAACACATTCTGTGTGCTCATTCTACGATGTAACCTGACAGTTAACTTTAGCCTGCTTGGTGCTGCTTTATGTTGGGAAAGGCAACGCAGCCTGAAGGTTTAATGTTAAACACAGAATTGTCCAAACTGTTACAATCATGCAATCTACAGTATCCCTTGAATAACCACAATGATGTGGTGGGCTAGCTGAAGGAAGATGAAATGGCTAGTACATTTAGCACGTTTCACTGCTGTTTTAAAATTGGAAGAGTATTTGTTGTTTCCAAAACAGTCTGCTGTTGGAAGCTTCTAAAAGTGTTAAATTTCATATAGATCCTGTATATCGTAATTTACTTAGGCCATAACAGTTCCCACCATTTGATGCTTTTACTGTGATTAAGTATACATCTTGGTTGTGGAGGTTCATGGCTTTTGTTCAGGTATCCTTTGAACAGCAAAGTTTCAACAGCAAGATTAACTGCAAGAGCCATGGATGATATAACTACTTGCAAATTTCTGTCACTAAAATGTGCAAACAACAGGAATAATGGCAGGAAAAAAATGATACTAAGCAGCCTCACTTAAAATACTGCCAACTGGACTCCTTTTTCCTGCAGGCAGCACATAGAGGCAAGCAGATCTGCCCTACCTCTACCAGTTAGCAACTGATCCTTCTGTAAGCTCTATAAAAAAAATTCCACCCTTACAAAGTATTAGATAATTTTAAGCTGTTTTATCCCCTGATATTATATAAGAGCAATTTTAATTAATTCCTAAGAGTTAAAAAATACCAAAAAAACAACCAAGAGAAAGAAAGAAATGAAGATTTGTGTTTCTTAGGAATGCTAAGCTGTACAAAAGCTCTGGGCTTTGTTTTTGGCCTGTCATTCTAAAGGAGGTGAGGACGGATTATAATTGCACTGTGGGGCCTGAACAGAGGACCCCTGTAGGTAGAGCAGGCCTTTCAATCTTCTGATCAACGGAGCTGAAACAAAAATGCAGGAGGGCTGTGTTCCCACGTTCTTTGACAGTTTCCTGCTGCAGATAGCGTCCTTTTAAACCTCCCTTATGCTTTCATTATGCTGGTGAAATAATGAATAATTTGCCTCCTCCACTCTTTGATATGCATGGTCAGATATTATTGGGTAAGAAGCAAGAAGGACCTTCCTATAACCTTAATCCAGTTCACACTAATAAAATGATTTAGCTGAGCATTCTTGGGAAGCAATTATTTTTCTTGAAGACAATGACTATCAAAAAGTCCCTAATGGGCAGCGGCAGATCAGGTCACCTCAGCTTTCCATTTTCTTCAGCACAGGCAATGTTTGGACCCTTAAAGTACGAGCTCCCTTCTGCAGTTTTGTCACAAATAGTCAATCATTACTGTTGCCGAATGTAGGGTTAAAAATGAAGTAGGCTTAATTTTGATTTATTTGAGTGTGCAGTTATAGACGGTGAGAGGTTAACTGTACTCTGAGTTCTGTGAGGGAAAAATCTTCAAAGGGATAAATATGCTAGAGGAATATGAAAATGCACTTCTGTTTCTTAATAGTAATAGTGAGCAAATATTTTTCAATTCTCATTTTACTTCTTGTCATTAAATAATGCAGCTGGCATTCTTAAATAAAAGAACCGCAGGGTTATTTTTTCCTAAATTAATACAGTATTAATGAAAGACAGATTTATTAATTAAAAACACTGCTCCTTTTGGCAAGACTAATGCTAGTTTAAGCAGATTAGTATTCTCTTCTTTTATATCTTAAAAATCATCAACAATTACAAAATGCATTGGCTGTCAAACAATAATGTTCCTATTATAAGCTGTACTGATCCAAGATTCTTTGCAAATTTCAGTTGAATTGTCCTCACGCCTCTTGACACCAAGATTATCTGTATATCCTTATTACTTGTAAGTTGTTATGACTGCTGTTAGCATTACTACTTAATATTATTGTTAATATTATTAACAAAAAACATCAGGCTGATTGCATCTTTAAAGACAGGTAGATATATGCTGAGTTTTCTAAAGAGATGTAGAAGACTTTTGTTCACACCTTCTATTATTACAATTACATAATTAAAATGAGTAGAAGATATGGGTCATGGATGCATTTGCATATCTGAAGTGTAGCCTGCTCCTGAAAAGGAGTTAACACTCTCATCTTAGGTGTAATGCAACATATTTTTGATAGGAAAACAGAACTTCTGCCCTATAATGTTACCAAAAAGATGGGTATTAACAGAAGCACTGCAGGAAAATTAACACAACTTTTCAAGGCTGTATAACCGTAGTTCATACTGAAATAATTACTAATAAAATTTTCCCATTGTTATCCTCAGCAATGGTATTAATGATGTCTTTGAATATTTTTTATTACAAATTGGCACAAAATGCAGGACTTGTGCTAGTTCACCTCATTGACTCAAAAAATGTATGAATTGTAAATTCAGATTCAGTTCATTGAATTTCAGACAACCAGTTGAAGCTCAGAGATAAGGAACAATCACCCATCTTTCATCTGAATCAGTCCCACCATCGTTTATTTAAGGATAATATTATGGCTGTGCTCCTAATTTACATGTCTACAAACCTAATTTCAGCTGTGATGAATCTGACCTTAAAGACTGGAAAGGGTTGTACTGTGACTTGAAAGCAAGTGATATGAATCATCCTAGCAAAAGTTTTTTTCACAACAGAATTGGAATTATGTCAGTTTAAAAAGTGGTTGTAAAACGTCATCTCGAATATTCCATGTAACAGCTCTCACTATCCAAAGTCAAAATGACAAAATAAAATTAGAATAAGTGCAGAGAAGAACTTTTTTTCTTCTGAGAGAAAACTGAAAGACGAAAGCCAAGGTCATTTCAATTACTCTGTAACTTTACTAGGGAGTAAATATCATGGCAAGGAACAATTAGGTTTAGTCTGATGTAGTCAACCAAAACTTGCAATTGGCTAAAGCTTGACTATTACTATTCATGGGCAGTATACGACTAACATTTATTTGTTATTTTCCTTCTCTCAAAGGTGTTTTCCCTTTGTTCTCCCTCTCTAATGAAGTATACACTAAGAAATGGAAAGAAAGAAGAGAGCTTTGAAGTTTGGAACCAGTAAATCCATGCGGTACAGTGTACCACTGAGAGAATTTGTCACCAGGTCTTAGATGTGACAAGACAACCAAGTTAAAAAGCCTAATGTGACATGCTGCCCACGTGGATATCTTTCCATCACACTCTCCTATGTTTTGGTATCCAAAATTAGCTTGTATGCAGCTAGATCTTTTCCCTGCCTGATGCACCTTGTATCTCAGTTCTTCACCCTATCTCCCTACTTTTCTAGATCTCTTCCCATGGTGAACTTTTACTGAACACGCAGATATGAAAATGTAATAAATATTCTGATTCAGAATATTTATTATTTAGCTTTTTGTCAGCTACTACTGAAATGTTAGAGAATATTGAAAATAGAAAAATTAATTAAAGAACTAACTTTTTATTCTATTTTTCTCTATATATCCATTCCAAAATTATTAATGATGAGCCTAGCTTTTCCTGCCTCCAGAAGTTCAAGTCTTTCTTGACTGTTTCACATGTGAGAAGCTATTTTGATCCTAACATTCTTCCTAAAATTCTATTGTCAAGGACTAGAATATTGTACTCCCAGGGTAGGAACATATTTCTTCCCTGCAGACTGGTATTGTCAGATACTAGAGGATTGCTGTAGGTCCCTTCCAACTGAAATATTCTGTTCTGATCTGTCCCATCCCATCCCACCCTAGTGGCTTGGAAGAAGTACTCTATGCTAGGATATTGAAACTAGTCTTTTTGACATAGGAATCACAAGTGACTTCCAAGTGAATACAGACAAGGTAGGAGTTATGATCCTTCACTGCTAACCTGTAGCACCAGGAGTCTGATATTTATTGCTGGCCCCAAGCTGGCAGCAGAATGCCTCTGATGAATCTTGCACTGGGCATGTCCAGGGAATTGAGATTTACCCATTGCTTATGTTCTTTCCCATGCTTAATGAGGACAGCAATTACACTAGAACTTTTCTTTCTCTGCAGCCAGACCAGCCTGCATAAGGCTGTAGGTGAAAGCCATTACTCTTCATATCCCATCACATGGACATGTATGCCAAAGTGTTTTTTAAAGTATGGATGGAAGAGTTTGGGAAGATAAATTTTTCAGAACGAGCACTCTGAGTCTGAGATGCATACATCTTTTGTAAGCAGAATGCTGCAAACAATAGTCTTCTAACTTCTCTTATGTTATTTATTATCCAGCTGAATAGTTTTAACATTCTTTTGCTGCTCAAACATATGCAAAACCAGCTCTTACCACAGTGAAAACTAATTAATGTCTGAAACATTTTTCTGAAACATTTCAAAAATGAATAAAATATTTTATGGAGAAATGGGAAAGTTTAATTCCTTGAGAGATGATCAATTGCAAATGCCTACATAACACAAATATAGCCTATTTCTTGGCTTACAATTCAACTAAGAAAAGATGTTATTTAGGAGCAGTGATGCCAGGCAAGATCTGTTAAAAAAGTACTGTGATGTTAGAAAACAGAGTCATCTTCAGTCCATAGCAAAAGGAGAGCTGTTATATGTAATTGCAGCAGAAAAGAGGTAAATAAATGTGGCCTATTCCTCTTTCATACAGTGGTGCAAAATCTTGGCAAGTAATCAGTTTAGTCAAATTCATATTAGGAACAAGGTGTCCAGGAGAAAAAAAACAAAAAAAAAAGAAATAGCATAAAAGAATGAGATCATTTAGACAGAATCAGGTACCTCAGACACAGCAAGATTGTTATTTATCCTCACTGAATATTTATCATGTCACTATTCACTTGACATTGATTTAAAAAAAAAAGTAAAAACAGCAGAAAACACTTGGAAGGAAAATGTAGCATGTGCACACTAGATAATGTCATAAATATTAAGTAATACCCTTTGCTCTATATTTGTGAGTAAGGTTACATCATTTAGTACTGCAAAGTAAACGTGTCTTTGTGTTGAACTGGTTGTATGTGAGTACTAAGGATGAAATTCCTCTTAGGTGACCCAAAGATGCCAGAATAACTTTCTATAAAATCATTGTATGCTTTTCATTTGTCTCTTAGTTGAACTCCTATGTTTCCTTTGTGTTGCTGGCAGGTTGAATGTATCATGCCAGTGGACATGTAAGACCACCCACCCACTGGCCCCTGCCATCTCTGTGAATAACCTCATCTTTGGAAAATTCCACCTGTAAAACTCACAGTCTGTGTCAAGGACTTCTACTATCTGCCAAACAATTAGTATTACATGAGCTTTACAGAAACACAGTATGTTAAGACAGCTTCCTCCAGAGGCCAGACCTTACCTAGTGATAATGCAAATGTTTCCTGGCATTTCTTGCCACTCCTTGGGGTGCGTGAACCCCATGAATATTGTGCAAATACACAGGTTACTCAAAGAAAATATGTAAGTCTTCATGACCCTCTAGACAGAGGCTGACTGGTGGGACAGGGAAGTTGATAGCTTTTCAGCCAAGGAGAAAAAGAAGGACCAAAGTCCATTGAAAAGAGACTACTAGGTAAATTTATGGAAAAAAAGGCACAGGTGCTTCATAGTATTGACTTCAAAGTCTGAAAAAGAAACATGTGAAATATAAAACTACAAGTTTTACACATCTTTTCTGAACACACGTGAATCTACACAAACATTTGGGACCTTACAAAGAGATGGTTTTGGGCCTGAAGGAAATTAAATATTCTCCTACTCCCACTGCCATGTTTCTTCAACACTTCCTGCCCACACCTCCCCCAGATTCTCTGTGCTCAGCACCCCTTCTCCATGTTTTTTAAATTTGTCAAAAACACGCCAGAGGAAGGTTTCAACTTCTTTATACATTCATATGCATGTCTACCCAATCTTTTTCCTTAATCACATGCCTCAACTTCCTCCACAGCCATGTGTCACTGTTTCTTAAAGCTCCTTGGACTCACCCATGCATCTGCTCTCACCCATATTTCTTTCCAGAGGTGACAGCAGAATCCAGTCAAGCATTTTCCACTTGCTTCCTGTGTTGCAAACTGATAGGGGACTACCAGTTTGGGATGTGCTTTCTCAGCACACCTGGGTAATCACTTGGATTCACAGCATCTCCTGTGCTCCCTTTGCCCTGCAGATTGCCTGCTGGTCCCTGCCCTCTCACTGCAGGGTGTCACTCACACCCTAACCAGGATTGCAGGACTTTTATTCTGTTTGGTCAGCCTGCCCACACTTCATTATTATAGAGAACTGTGTTTTCAGTCTTCTTCTATTGCTCTTATTTGGTAGGTAGTGGCATGGTGGACTGTTTAAGAGAATAAAAGTCTTCACAAATAAGAAGATCCAGATTTCAAGTTCTCATTTTGATCAAGTCAGTAGCAAACTTCCTCTGAATGCAGGCAATCCAGATATGCAGCTGGTCTAAATGAGAGGATTACCATTTATAACAAGAATGTTATTTTAATTTAGTGAAGTGAAGATATGGGCTCAAGGTCATTTATTAATTGAATATGGAAGACACTGGAGTAGTTTAAAGGCTCTAATGACAATATGATTATCTGCAGGGGAAACATTTGTCAGTGTTTTCTTTTTCACCCTCTTTCAAGCCTGTGTGGGGGAGTGGACATGTTGCATTGGAAAGTATTCCCAATGACAGATGCAGAGGAGTAAGGAGATGAAGCAATTACAGTAGATGGGAGCCTGATGGGTGGGAATGGGGGAGGGGGATATTCAGTCTGGGTCTACAGTTACTGTGAGAGTTTAGGACAGTTTTCACATATTTATCCAAGATGGCCTTTGAAGTGTCTTGTGGGTAACAGTTGGAGGTCTGCTGTCACTGAGTGTCAAGAGACCATGAAGATTTACAGCACAGCTTTCCCAGCAGAGGGTAATGGCTGCTACAGAAGAGAAGCTGAAACAACTCTTTAAACACAGGTCTAGCTTTAGCTTTTGAACTGCTATCCCAAGAGCTGAAAGTGGCAGTAGTTATGTGTTCCTTGAACTGGCTGGGTGATGTCTATAAGCTACTGTCTAGCTTCTTTAACTGTAAGTTTCTGGGAGAAAAAATAATATTCTATCAATGCACAGAAAATAACAGTGAGCTTTGGCATCTCTGTTCCTGGTTCTGTAGTCTGAAGCACCTCACAGAGACCTGAATTCAAGAACACTCTGAGCAGCAATTCTCTAAAAATCTGCTTCACTTCAGATACACTAGATCTAGCTTTTTAAAATTTTTTATGTACATTAGCCTAAGGGTGGACTCATGGCCAAAATTATCCATGTGTTAACTGCCTACATGAGGACTCTCTGGGCCAGTCTAGAGGTGACTTGGATGCTGGTGTTAGTACAGAAGGAAGAGTTGTAGTACCATGTGCCGTTTCCCAATCCATCTTTCTGAGTATTTGTCATGCCAGGCAGATCAAAGCTCACTTTCCAAGCTTGTAGCAGCCATCCCAGAAGGACCATGGTGGTAATTTGTGAGCACTTGTATTGGGGCCATTCCAAGCAGTTCGTCAAGTCCAAGTGTGACCAGTGGATGTAGAGGTGGCATACATCCTTACTGCATCCTAGGGCTCCCCATTAAATCCTCTGTGGGTTCAGGGGTGTGAATAAAATCCAGCATCCCTGACATGGCACTTCTGAGCTCATTCAGGTTTGTTGCAGTGTATGGTAAAACTTTGCCAGACTTTTCTTACTGAACAATCTCCTTGAGCAAAATCAAGCAATCTGCTTCCACAGAGCAAGAGAAGGTCAAGCAGGCCCTGAATATCAGCCTGAAGGACGAATTCTTTGGTTTGGTATGAGAGCAGACAGTGCATGAAAAAAGGTGACAAGGGGTCAGTAAGGGAACACACAGGATAAAATACTTTCATCTATTGTGCTGGGGTCAATAGGCTCCCATCAGGAAATCTTGAGCCCAAGATTAATTACTTGTTGCAGTAGGTATACCATTGTGCTCTGGAAGACACTGTGGTGACTTTAGGCATCTTGCAGATTTCTGGTTCACACAATGCACTCCCATATAAGAAAACAATAGCAGCTAAGAAAGTAGTAGTGGGTGGTGGTGAGATGCCTTTTAGCTCCAATCAAACTCTTTTCAAAGATACCTCCAACTTAGTTAGAAATTTTGAGAAACTATTTGTTAAATATTACCAAAAAAAATCATAATAAGTCAGAATTACATGTCATGGCTATTATGTTAGAGAAATTCGCAATTTATATAGCAGAAATCCTTTACAAAAATCCCAAATCTGTGAACGTTGCATTGGAAATTTGTTTGAATTCCTTGTGTCATAAAGTTGGGAGAATCATGTTTTAAAACTAAGGTTCAGTCCTATTTTTGCTAGGGTACAAATATATGGTTCCCTCTAGAGCAAGTAGGCATAGATTATTTACAATTGACCTTTTTAAATTAAAAAAAAAAAAATAAAAATTGGATCCCAATCCTATAATCCTTCTTTTGAGTGAAATTTCCCAAGAATATTAAATAGTAAAGAAAAGTAAAGTCCTAATTGGTTTAGAATAACATGATTGGTTTGCACTTTATCAACATTTTAGGTGAAGACCATCAGCTGATCCTCACTTCTTGTCCTGAACTGCAGAGCTATTTTGTGCTTTGCTAGATCCTGGATCATACCTGATAAAATGCCAGGGACATGTCAGAAGACCAAAAGCATTACTTCTGTCTTTGTGATTGTGATTTGCTATATTTGTAAAGAGTTAGTAAGTAGGAGCTACTTTGCAATTTATTTTATTGTTGCTTATCCTTGACATATTTAAATCTTCAAATATAGTTTCCAGTAAGCTTATCCTCTAGTGGTTAATCTACTTAGTCTATATCATGAACCAAGTACACTAAAGAAAAGTTGGTGAAAGTCTCATATCTTAAATAAAATTTAAATCAGATAATCTATGCTACATGTGACTGTGAACATGTTTCTATTGATATCAAAAAGAAAAAACCCAAAACACCACAAGTAGTTCCACAAACTACTTACCCATCTTGGTTGAATGAAGCATGGTTTCCTATGGTATTCGTGTCGAATTGTTCACTGTAACCTCTGATTGAAATTTCCCAATGACTGGGCACTTGCAGTAGGATATCTGGTGTCTGCTGAACTACGAACTTCTGCTGCTGCTTCTTTTTCTATCAGGGCACTGAAATGGACTTCTGGGTCTCTTTTTAGCCCTATTTTCACAGATGTTTTAAGAACTTTGTAAAATTTCTGTAAGTCAGATTGTTGACTCCGTTCAGGATGTTCAAAAGATAATGAGAAAACCAAACAGAAACAATGATGAATTATTTTCTTTCATTAACCTAATCTTTTGAAGAAAACCTATCTAAAAATATCACTGTAAGAATATTTTTCTTTGTTTTCCAATAAATTTCACACTCCCTCTTTATTTAGCATATTGTTTTTCCTGAGTGTTGAGTAGCAAAACCCAGTCCTTGCTATTGTGTTTAGCCTAGTGCAGAGATTAAATGATGATGTAAAACACCATCCCTATTAAAGGACTGATGTTGATCTGCTGGACTCACAACCATGTTACTGAATCTGAGGCCAGTCCTGACCTCTGTTTACATACAATGGCCCCACCAAGTTATATAAGTACCAGAGATCTGTAATTGTACTACGTGAAATGTGAGGAGCAGTAATGGAAAAAAACAGTGAGGACTTCATGGAGGTCTTAGTGACTGTGCACATTCACACAGTCTGGTAGTGAAATGTACCTGATTATTTTCTATGGCATAAATGTACTGTATGTGAATCCAGAACATACAATACAGGGATTTCAACATGCATAAACAATTATTCCTATTACTTTGCTTGTTTGTGTCATTAACATTAGCCATGCACCCTTCCTTCAGCTATCCTCCAGCTGTGGGTGGCTATGCATCTACTGGGAAGCCCCTGGTTGACTTACAGCCAAGTGGAGTTGTCTTAGTTTACCAGACCACTGCTGGTGATTGAGAAGCTGTTCAGAATTATCTGAGTTCAGTGAAAGGAATCCTATGGCCTTTGAAATACTTTAGATTATACTTTTTAAAGTTTTGGAGGCAATGATATATTATTAGATGAAAATCTTCTGTATTGAGTCAACATTTGCTAGCCATTGTTTGCTGCATAATCAAAGTTGTGATTGATATATAGCTTAACGCTCCTTTATAATTTTTAATACTCTGTAATATATTAAATGTGTTCAAAGGAAAAAATCACACGCATTTATTGAACCACTGACTTTGATATCACTTTTTTTACTTACAAGCTGTTATTTAGCATCTGTTGTGGGAAAGAACACACACATTCCTAGATATTTTTCATGGTCTAAAGTCTTTAAGATACAAGAAAGAGTAACTGTACTCATATTAATTTTTCTGTCGTAATGCAAATCAGGAATGATGTGTACTGGCTGGAGTCGAACAAATAATCAGTAGAAAATAATGTATTCAGAGAATTCTGCTTCTCTGTTTTATATTGTTCATGGCCATATCATGTCTCTTTTCTGAAATAAATGGTTATTTCAGAAAAGAGACATGATATGTGTTATTCTGAATTATTTACTACAGTCTACATAAGGTAGGTTTTTGTCTACATGCCTCAAGATGAATGTTTGCGTCATGGTCTTGTTGGATTGAGTCCAGAGGAGGGCCACAAAGATTACCAGAGGACTGGAGCCCCTCTCCTGGAGCCCCTGAAGGGGCTTAGAGGAAAGATGGAGAGGAACGGTTTACTACAAAGGTATGAAGTGATAGGACAAGGGGTAATGGCTTGATGCTGAAGGAAGATAGAGTTAGGTTAGAAAACCTTCCCTGTGAGGGTGGTAAGAGGGTGGTAAGACACTGGCACAGGCTGCCCAGAGAAGTTGTGCCCCCTCCCTGGCAGTGTTCAAGGCCAGGTTGGATGGGGCTTTGGATGACCTGGGCTAGTGGAGGGTGTCCCTGCCCATGGCAGGGGGTGGGAACTAGATGGTCTTTGAGGTCATTTCCTACCCAAACCATTTTATAAATGTATATATATGTTACTGCAGAAGGTGTAAGCTGGAAGGCAGTTTATAGGAGGGCAACCATGCCTTACAACTCCATCATTAATGCTTATCATATAACAGCAGCTATGCCCAGGTGCAAACACTGCTACACAAAGCAGTCTGGCACCTAAATGATCGATAACACAAACAGGGACAGAAACCAAAGAGCCAAATAAAACACTTAAAAATCCTGGGCAGAGTTAGGTGAACAATGACATTCATGACAGAAGCACATGCACAGGGTGATGTCTAAACTAGACAGCAAAACATGCTGGAGAAAATAAAAAAAAAGAAATTAAAAGCCTTGATTCCTGACACATTCCTGCAGCAAAGTCACTGATGATCTTTAAGACCTCAGTTGAAGGGCTGTCTCTGTTAGAGACAGAGGGAGAGGAAGAAGAAGGTAGCACATACATACTATAAATAAAATATTCATAAAAAGGAAGAGCCTCCTTTAGCATCAAGTTTTCAAAAACATTTTCCCCTCTCATTTGCATCAATAAGAGAAAAGGACAGAGGGTTTTTTTGCAGAATGTATCAGCTGCTATGTGTTTATGGTGAAAATAAATATCAACTCCTTGAATATAACATCAAAAGTTTTAATAGAAAAGATAACAGATGCATATTTAAAGAGTGACTAAAGACAAAGGTAAAGATTGTAGAATCATTTCTATGTTTACAATCCTATATAAAAAAAATCAACAAATAAACCCACAAAAACCCAAAGAACCAAAAACCGCACCCCCCACCCCCCTCCCCCCGTTATAAGAAAAGTCACATTTACATAGAAATCACTAACAGGTACTCAGTGACACAGAAACTGTCTTACAACCTTATACCAGCCAAGCGAGCTGAGCTTACTTGGCAGCATAAGGGAAGGTATGATACTGTGTAAGTGTGTGTGGGAAGCTAGCAAAGAGAAAAAGGGAAAGTGTAGGAGGAGGTGAATCTGTCGTTTTGCATTTGGTATGAAAAAGTTTTCTATTCTGTCGCTGCCTGTTTAGTACTGTAATAAGTGTGGGGCAGGGATTATTTCTCTGTGTCCATCGGCTGTTCAGAACAAGAAATAATCCTGTGTTAAGTAGACACTGATTTCCCTTTCCACTGAGAACCTGTGAACCAAAGTCATCTGTGCCAAAATGAAAAGCTGTTTCCTCAGACTGACACTAGACCCTTTATATTTATTCAGCTGTCAGAATTTATCCTCATTCTTTAAAGAAGGGAAGGACCCTATGAGCTTCTGAATTGTTAAAGCTGAGGGTCATGCTCTGAAATCTTATGACTTTTATTATAAAGGGCATTTTTTATATCTGAAAGGGATTGACTAAAATCTTAGTGGGTTAGGACACAGCTTGTATAAAGACTGTGAGGTCAACTTCTGTTCTGAGTTATGCCAGTGTAAATCTGGGATAAGTTCATTACAATCAGTGGAGTCAATCCAGGAACACAGTCATCCTGTTGTTTTGGGTCATGTGATGCCGATGGAAAACAATGGGAATTATGTGCATAAACAATGTGATGACTGAGTTCTGAATAGGTAACTGTTACCAGGACTGATATTTATCCTGATAAACATAAAAGAGATATACTATTAATTTAGCATAGATATAATGCTATAGAAAAATATCGATATATGTATATCTACAGAGTGTGTCAGAAAATCAGGCACCCAGCAAAGAGCTATTCAGATACATTTCCAGTTTGGTTTGTGGTGGGTTTTTCCATCAAAAGCCTCGACTCAGAACACAGCTGGAGTTACTGAAGACGTATTTGTAGGGCCCTATGGAGAAGCTGAAGAAGCATTACAGAATCTAAAAATACAAATGGCAAAGAAATTTTTAAAATTAGGAAAGCCACAGCAAGCAATCTGAGCCCAAACTTCAGATTTGGTTACCAGAGGTTACCAGATAACCAGAAGCTTACCAGAAGATGAGAGACACTGTTTATATCTGTGTTAGAGAAATATACAGCAAGCTGTCCAGAAGTCAACCGAAATGTGTGTAGTATTAAGCAGTTGAGTCAAAACTGTGTTTTGGGAATGGTTGCCTATTACGACTTCTGAACTGTGCAATCAGAAAGTGCTAGTTTACCAAGCCCAAAACCTTGTGGGGGACCATTCGACCAATTTAGTTATATGATCTAGCAAGTTTTGATGCCTGGGCTCTGGCACTACTTCATTATGCATGATGGAGCGCTGCTTTCCTGGAGATGGCTGAACACCTGCCTGTTGATAGGAAGTGGTGAATGAATTCCTTGGTTTGCTTTGCTTGTGACAATGGCTTCTGTTTTAGTTATTAAACTGTCATCATCTCAAATCACTGGTTTTCTTACTTTCACTCTCTGATTCTCCCACTAGGTAGGAGTGAGCAAGTGGCTGTGTGAGGCTTGGCTGCCAACTGGAGCAAAATCATAACACTAAGTTTCAGGCATATTCTAGTTCTTCATGTTTGGATATGGTTTTCTGAATTATTTGCTCCATCATCTTTCTATGGACTGAGGTAAAGGTGATCCACTTGTTGGTCTGATCATGCTTTCTGTCTTTCTAGAAGACAGCGGGGACATTTGCTGCCTTCCAGTGACCAAAAACCTCTCTCAAACGCCATAACTTTCACCGTTTCTAATGAAAGTGTAGAATCCAGCTGTAGGGAATAGAATTTGTCAGTTGTCAGTCAACAACTGTAATGTATTACTGTCTATTTTACAGAATCACAGAATCACACAGTTGGAAAAGACCTTTAAGATCATTAAGTCCAACCATATTTTGAAGCATAAAAAGTGTCATTGTAAAATGTCAGTGATTTCAGCTTAGAGACACCTCTTCCATAAGGTCATTGCTGGCTTGGAACTAAGTCTTTATTCATCAATTTAAGCGAAAATGTGCTTAAATTTACATACTTGTTCTAGCCCTGAAGCAGTTTCTTTAGACTGTGGACTTACCTGAGGATGAGTTTTACAGTTTTAAAATATGTATGGCAAGTCTGCAGCATGGAGGGAGATTTTAAATGAAACAGAGTGAAATATAGTAGTAGAAGCATCTGAGCTACCAGAGAGCCAAGGACTATACTACTTTACTGATACCACAATCAGTGAACAGCCTAACGTCTTGGACTCTTCACAGTCTATACTACTTGACTCTTAGCTTGCTCTGGCCCAAATCTGCATAGGGTTTCAGAAATGTAAAGACTCTTCAATTAAAAGGCAGTATTATAGAATCATAGAATATCAGATTGAAAGGGACCTCAAGGATCTTCTGGTCCAACCTTTCTTGGCAAAAACATCACCTAGACAAGCAGTTCACTGGGCAGATGATTCCAGTGCCTGATTGTTGTCATTGTGAAAAGAATTTCCTCTTGTGTACAGTCAGAATCTCCCCAAGAGTAATGCACATCCATCACTCCTTGTCTTTTCCGTCTTTATGAGAAGGGATTATCCATCTTCTTTGTAGTCAACCTTTAAATACTGGAACGTGGTGACAAAATCTCCCTCAAGTCTTCTTTTCTCAAGGCTGAACAAACCCAATTCCCTCAGCCTTTCCTCATATGGCAGTCTTCCCAGTCCTTCCTTTGGTCATCCTGGTGGCCCTTCTCTGGACCTTCTTCAGCCTGTCCACAATTATTTTGTATAGCGGGGACCAAAACTAAACACAGTATTCCAGATGTGGCCTGGCAAGTGCTGAGCAGAGTAGGATAATGACTTCTTTATCTCTCCTGGTGATGCAACCCATCATTGTGTTTGCTTTCTTTGCAGGTGTAGCACAGTGTTTACTCCTATTGAACTTGTCCACTGGGACCTCCAGGTCCATTTCCACAGAGCTGCTCTCCAGTCAGGTGATCCCAGTCTGTTCTATGCTCCTGGATTATGTTTTCCCAGGTGCAAGACCTTGAAAGAACTTCAGAAAGTTCTTCATTAGAACACCCTTCCAGCCTATCCAGGTCTTCCTGCATGGGAGCTCTCCCTTTTGAAGTCTCCACTTCCCCAGTTTGGTATCATCAGAAAACTTCAGCAGGGCACACTTGATCCCATCATCTAAATCACTTATGAGGATATGCAACAGTGTTTGGTCCAATATCAATCCCCAGGGGATCCTACTTGTTGCCCATTTGAAAAGGAGCTCTTTACCACCACCTTCTGGGTATGGCCTGTCAGCCAGTTCCCCACCCACTGCATGGACCACTTGCCTACATCATAATGCATCACTTTCTCTAGGAGGAGGCTGTAGGAAACCATATTAAAAGCCTTGGAGAGACAATGTCCACTGTTCACCCCACATCAACCGAGCAGGTTAATTTGCTGTAGAAGGTGATTAGGTTTGTTAAACATAATTTGCCCTTAGCTAATCTGTGTTGGCTTTTCCAAACCACTTCCTTCATTAGACTTGTGATTGCCCCCAGAAAGATTCGTTCCTTAATTTTCCCTGGAACTGAAGTAAGACTGATGGGCCTATGATTTCCTGGATCCTTCTTTAATCCCTTCCTGTAGATCGGGGTGACATTAGTCTTCTTCTGGTTGTCTGGGACATCCCCTAATCTTCATGACTTCTCAAAGATTTTGGAGAAAGGCCTCACAAAGACATCAGCCAGCTCTCTTAATACCCTTGAGTAGATATTTTACAGAGCCTATCGATTTATAGGGTCAAATTCCTGTAACAGTTTGCATACCAACTCTTCCTTCATTGACAGTGGTTCTGTGTTTTCATCAACCTGAATTTTGCTTCTAGCTGAACCTGAACCAGCTTCACTCTGTTGCACCATCATTCTCTATTTTCCCAGTAAGCTTTGCAAACTCAAAGCATATCAGTCATCTCCTACAGGCCTTTATATTTCATCCCAGCCAGTACAACATATATCTTTAGTTTCATGCTGTGAGAACATAATTTTGACAGATGCTACACACTTTTCCCATTACTTTGTACATTTTAATCTAGAAAACATAGAAAATTCATAATTACATCTTAGTGTAAGAAACATCATATGAATTCCAGAGGAGATACTAAGAGAAGTGTTATGGCTGAGAAAGAGCTAGTTCTAAGCAATGTAGACTCATAATGACCACCACAGAGTCTTGGTATCAGGGATTACTCATGATCACTAATTTACAGAGCTAGCCATACTTCTCATAACAAGACATATTACACCTTGTAGGGCTTATTCTTTTGGCAGTTGGAAAAATGCTGATGAATTTTAACCCATTGCCTCTTTCAAGCCCTTAAGTACTGACTCTCTGTACTTCATACACATATGTATATGTGCATACATCCCCTCCAGACCCCTCCACCTTCTAGTTTAGATCACAACAGCGTAAATATTTGCATGTGTTAAACTGCTTCCTGACTACCAGTCCCATATTGTCAAATTACCTTCAAATGATATTTCTAGCCTTTTAATGCAGGTTCCTTCTGTGAAAGCTCTCAGAATAGGAAAAGGGCTTGGGTTCAACAGTGTTTCTCCTTTACCAAATGTTTCAGGCAAGTTAAAGGGACCAGTGAGCGAAGAGCAGAAAGCACTCGAATTAACATGAAATGTTGTCCTGATTTCTTTGGAAGGAGGAGCAAGTCTTTGTTTCCCAGTTGCTTAGTAATTTGTCTGGTTGTCATTTATAAGATCTGTGTTTGATTAAAGTTTATATCATCTATCTGGGGGATGTGTGTGGAACTGGTCAGAAATTCCTTATGAAACAAAGTTTTATAGAAGTATGCTTGTTCACCGATCCTGAAGTATTTACGTCAAAATATCTCACACTTGACAGATTTTCTTTCAATGCAAGGAAGTGTTCTCATTACTACAGTTATGCTATAGGTTCCCAAGGTGGGATTTAAATGGGAACAGATTTATTACTGTCAGGAAGACAAATATTGGTAAGAAGTAAGTCATTATAGTGTTCTATTTCACAGATAAAGGTTAGAAAACATATTCTACTAATAATAGTATAGTCTCAACAGCCAACACAACATTTTGCCAAAGTGCAATGGAACTTTGGAAAATATTCTATTATCTTACCATTAGTAGTAGTCCAATAGTTGTATAAAATAACTTCAGGTAAAGTAATCATAAACTTACTTAATTTAAATTACAGATAAACAAAAATAAATCAGTAAGTAACATTTTCAGTTTTAGAACAGAATATTCATAAAGACAGCTTAGAACTTACAAAGTTTATTGCTAGATTTCAGAACACTCTGAAGAAAGGGACAGATATCCTTAAAGGCTCAGAAATTACCTTGATGTTTCATCCAAAGCAAAAGAAATAACTTCCAAAGAAAAACCTACTAACGAATGGATGAATGAATGACCCCTTCAAAAAAGAATATGAGGATTAAGTGGAGAAACCATAAAGAATAAAAAAGAATAAAAAAATCCAAACAGGTAAGCAAAACAACCTTATGATTGAGAAATAATTAAAAGCAAGAGATTTGGCTAAAAAGATGAATTAAATCTTGCAGATATTGAAATAACTATTCAGCTGTAGGAGTGCCCTAAAAAGAAGAAACAAAACTTCTGCTGTGCAGGATAATCGTGTAACTAAAGGTAGTAAAGTCTTGTTCAAAATAATGTGATTTTTTTGCCTCAGGTCTCAAAAATTGTGAAGTTGAACATGGGGCAAAGGCCCTTGCCTAATGCAAAGAAGATGGAAACAATCACACCTCGGATGTGAGAAAAACTCAAAGATTTCATTATGTTCAAATAAAGGAACAGAATAAGCACCAGGATAACCTCCAGACTCAATGTGATGTCTCTGTAGAAAAGACAAATGACAATTGATGGCTTATTTCCAGCTGAAAGAAATAATAAGATGAAATAATTTTGCAAGGAATTAAGGAAATGTTTACTGTATATTTTGTGAAAGGTGTGCTAATGAAAGCCTAATTTAAACTGCATAGAAGGTAGACTAGACATGGATATCAGTCCAGAAGACCTTCACTGGTGTAGCTTACTGAAATGAAGAAAGAGAGAAGATATGATTATTTTCCACAAGGATGCCATGGAGGCAAATGGCAGGGAAGTAAAATTACTATTTAAGATGAATGGTGAACTTGGCACAAGAACAAGTAAAGACAGACTAGTCAAGTATAAATTTAAGCTGGAAGTTGGAAGAAGCTTTGAAAAGAACACGAGAGGGTAAGTTATTTGACTCAATCATTAAGAAAAGTACAGGAATAAATATGTACTTATACAGATAAATATTTAGAAAATAATTTTTTAATGTCTGTGATTTGCCTGTACTGGAGAGCACTGGGTTTATTATCATGAAAGTGTTCTTCTGGAACAGGTTGCCCTGAGAAAGTTGTGGATCCACTCCCTGGAAATATTCAAGGATGATGCTTTGAGCAACCTGGTCTGGTGGAGGGTGTCCTTGCCCATGGCATGCAATTGGAACTAGATGATCTTTAAAGTCCTTTCCAACCCAAACCATTCTATGATTCTATGAAATCAGTGCAGTGTCGGGTGTTGTAATTTTGAGAACAATATTCATTGTGCTTAAACAACAGGCATTTCAGTCTTCAAGCAATCTCACTAGAGCTAACGAACACATGA
This sequence comes from Porphyrio hochstetteri, assembly GCA_020800305.1. Taxonomy (NCBI): domain Eukaryota; kingdom Metazoa; phylum Chordata; class Aves; order Gruiformes; family Rallidae; genus Porphyrio; species Porphyrio hochstetteri. The sequence goes on from CM036907.1 coordinate 113,297,293, forward strand.
AGACAAAGTAGCATCCTCTGTTCAAAGGTAGGAGAATGTTATAACTCAGTAAAGTGATGCTGTACTGAAGCTGACACTCTTTAACCTTAAAATTTGGGGCATTTTTAAAAATAAATTTTGGTCCATTGCAGGTTAAAAATAGCTCCTACTGTTAATCTAATCTAGATTTTCTTTAGCTATCTATTCTCCAGGTCATTTAATCACAGACAGAAACTGTAGACATTTCTTCCATACTCAGTTTTGCTGATTCAAACATGTAGCACAGAGCTTTAATATCCTCCTGAAGGAAGAATGGATTTTATGTTCTTGAACTGCTGTCTTCATATATCTTAAAACAAGGCAGAAAAAGATTTTAGTGATGTCACAAGATCAGCCTTCTCATTTCAGACACCTGATGTCATTTTTTCTGCCCATCACCAGTCACTGAGTGAATGCAACTACAAAGGGACTCAAAGCTGAAGCATGCAGAAAAAGTGTAACATGATATTAATCATGAAAAGCCTTTTCCCACCACTTTGAAAAAAAGTATTTGCATTACAGTTGTGATTCTGATGCAGAGGTCATGACTAATGGCAGTTTTGACATTAATCATAGGCCTAAATGAAATTAATTTCTTTATGTTATTTTAGGGTGTGCATGCGTGCAGCAGGGAAACAATGTTCACAGTCCTGGCCAGAAGCAGCACATAACCTGGAAAAGCTGATTGGAAGTCACCAAGGTTAAGACTAATTTTATTAGGCACTGTGCAAATATTTTCTGGAAAACAGTTTTTGCACCAACCTTCACCCTTCAAAGATAGTTACCAGAGAAGAGGAAAGACAGAGGGAAATGATATATTTAAGATTACAGATGAGTGAAAAAGAATACAAATAAATCCCAGCTCTCCTGGTTCAGCCCAGGAATGAATGTATATATCTCTTTAGAGTTCTTAAGAAACCAAAGCTACAAGTTGTCTAAAGTCACAGTATTAGGGTATATTGATACGTAAGGTATACAATCACTGCAGATCGCGTAGACATGCCTAATTAAGTAAAGTTATAATAATCTACTTTAGTTAATGCTACCAGTCTGTAAGTAATAACATAGAGCTTTATACAGCTGCAAAATTTGTTTGAGAAATTGGGTGAAAAGTTAGGGACTTCGTTCCTACTAAGCTTTGCATTGCTGTTACTACTTAGTGGTAAAACCTGAACTGGCTTAGTTACATCTGTGAAAGCTGTGGTATCTTTAGTATATGCAGCCCTAGAAAAAGTGAACTCTTTAATTAAGAGGTTATTATGTAAATTTTTTATAATTACTCAGCACTTCGGTTTATTAATATACATTTTCATTTCTCCCCTTCTTTCCCCATCACAGACTGGAGACTCACTGTCAATAACAGCATCATGCATGGTGGATTAAGTCATTCACCATGACACCTTTGTTAGGTTTTCTACAGAACTATTTATAGCCCCTGTAAGTGCATTTCCTTCTGCTGTTGTTCTTCTGTGCTCTCAGAAAAGTAACTTACCAGCCCAATAAAAGGATGATTACTGGACACAGGCCAGCTGTGGTTTCTCTTGAGGACTTTACAACAACCAGGATGGAAGAGGAACTCTTAGATTCCCCCAGTCCTGCTGCAGTCAGGAAAGCCTTAGGGCATACATCACCTCATGTGTGGCTTGTTCTGTTTGCTTTTACACTTGGCAGGCTCCTAAGACTCAGGAATGCACATCCTTGAATAAAAACTATCTATACAGTGTGAGCAATCGTTACATCTGATTAGGAAGCATGAAAAGATACACACATGTGGTTGACTCTGCTCCTCTGATGTCTGTGGCTTTTTGCTGACAGGAAGGAAATCCTTCTTAAAACCTATTTTTTTAAGAGTTCAAATAGATTTCAAACTATGTGAGCCAAACTTGCTCTCAGTTACACCCATGCACTCCTATTGACTACACCAGGAGAGTGCAGACATCTCTCCAGTGAGAACCAGTTTCGCTTTGCTTCTCCGAAGCATTCCTTAATCTATGTCAAAATTTAAATAAAAAGTCCAGAAAAAGTTCTTGCACATATCACACACTCCTTCCAAAGTCTTTGTTAAGTGTGAATCCCAACTGAGTAAGCAGTACAGGGATGTCCACAGATAAAAAGCTCAAGGGACTATCATGATCTTTTCGGCAGTGTGGATTTGTGTTGACTATTCTTCCTTTGGACAAGCTCTTCACCTGGGTAAGCACCTTCCCAGCATTATATAGCATTGACAAGGTGTAGAAAATTGCCACCAGTGCTATTGATAAGGCTGTGCAACTTCAGGGTCTCTGCATAATAATCTATCTCAGCAAGTGCAGCACCGCAGCATTGCAGCCTTATAGTTTCCAGCTCCTGAGTTGCCTTGTTTACTTCCATCACTGAAACCTCTTTGCAGTCATAGGCATGAGTTAAACATGTTCAATATCTTGAAAATGCCTGCTGTGTCTCCTCTATGGGTCTTGAACAAGTTTAGATAGAAAGCTGGCATGAGAGTTCAGAAGCACGGTTCAAAAATATGCCCAAATTATTTAGGCAACTGACAAATCCTTTCTAAAAATCAATGAAATTTTCTAAAAATCAAAATAGACACTTAGACCTGGATCCATTCCATGCAAATTTAGACACTTTATTGAGACAGCTAGGGAAAATCTCCAAATTCAAATCAAAATCTTTTCTGTTCTTGTGGAAGTGCTGGTTTCCCTCCATTAGCACAGTGATTTCGCTCCCGGGTCAGGTGTTTCAATGAAGTGCTTAGATTTAGAGCTGACGCCAAAGTTGGACCTGGCCCCTTTCCCTTCCCTTTTAAACTCCCTCCGAAATCCAGTTTTGGTGCTGAAAGGCTGTTACAACAATTTATGACATGCCCAGTGATAGATTGCATCCTTTCCTACAAAACTGGAACCTCATCTGTTAAATATTCCCTAACCCGTGTTTGTACAGTTGATTGCTTCCCCATAAGTATGTCATCTTGCACTTGTCTCTGTTAGGTAGCATCCTGGGTTTTATCCAGGTTAGCCTGCTTGGGAGTGATGGTAATTTTCCATTAAACATTTCCATAGTCTTTTTATTAACATGAACATCTGTATTGGGTTAGAGCTAGAAATAACAAAATAGATGAGAGGATCTTTTTGTGTTAGGTTTCTGTCCATTTAATTTAGGAATTGCAACAGGTTTTCTCCATTGATTCTGTCAAGATTTGGCATACATGAATAGTGTGAAATTGCTCATTGATGTTTAGATTCAGTAGCCATAATTACCAAGTCTGGCATTTATATAAGTTGATATGATTATAGCTAGAAGTAGCTTGCTGAAGTCAAGAAAGGAATCCAGATATGAGAACAATGCTTCATCTAGCCTTCCATTTCATCCAATTGTTACAATCAATGTAAGTGTTTGTGATGAGTGTCTAAAAATTTGTCTCAATGCAGGCTAAAAAATTTAACATTTTCTAAGTGCTGCAGAATCATTTTGACTCTTACATAAACTGAACATTACCAGAACCTAAACAGAACACACTAAATTACCCTGCTTACACTGCACACATACACTGCCATTAGAGTATATCATATGTATCATGTACTGGTCTAATATGAGAGGAAACTATTTCCAGTATGAAAAAAAGGCAAACCAGAACTGTTAACACATAATTTGACTATCTGAGAATTTCACACACGGATCTACATTTTTCCAGGACTACTCATTCTGTCAAACATATTTCATTAAGTACTTAAGGAAATGTCCATTTTCATGCTAAGAATATGTGAAAACCCCGGGTACTTGTGATTTTCATGTGAAAACAGTTACCTTTTATAAAAAAGTATCCTTCACCTCACATTCTTTCTAATTTTTTCACTTTCACTTCTGAGATTGTCTTTCTTTTAAAAGAAACATCCCTAAGTGAAAATTTCATTAAACTACTTTCATTTTGAGGTTCATAATGAGGTCCCAAAAGCTGTGTGATTCTTTTTTTTTTTTTTAATATTACTACAAATATGCAATACTTACCTCCTCTCATAGTAGTGTTGTTACTCGATTTCTGAGGAAAGAGGGGAATAATGAATGACACACAACAGCTTGATTCCCCCTATGTCACATTATCTACCCGAGAGTTTACTTTGGGCACACAATAAAAGGCACCATACGCTGTGATTAGTCAGTAAGTATTTGTGACAGAGCAAACTGATGATGCATTTCCTACCCTCACTGCAATTTTACTGGCCTTGATGACTATGTAGCCCTCATTATTAACATATCATACCCTACACACTGTTGAGTCTCAGAAAGATGCTAAGCAGCTGGAAGCTTGTGCCGAGTGCCAGAAGGGAAACAGGCTCCCACACACAAAGCTTAATGTAACAACAATCCTTACTTATTGGCGAGAAAGGAATTTTGTGTGTGTGTGTGTGTGTGTGTGTGTGTGTGTTGTGTGTGTGATGGAAGTTTAAGAAATTATAAAGCTTTCTCATCTCGTGTCAGAAATGTCACTCAGGCTGAAGGCAAAGAGGTAGTTCTAGTGCCAGTTCCTGACTTCTGGGGACTTGATTTGGCGAAAGGACCACACTCTTTGCATGTCCTTTCTCTCCTTCTTCATGCTGTGCATCATTTCAGCTGACAGATTTACACAGGAAACCTGGCTCAGCAAGGCCTGCCGTAGTTGGTGGCAAACAAGAATATGAGGGAATTAACTTCTGGCCTGCTGACAGTGGCTAAATCTGCCAAAGCAGAGCTGGGTAATTTGGTTTCTTTCTTTTGTTGATTTTGTGCCAGCCCACAAGAGAGGATTAAGCAGCTAAATTCTGCATGGAGAACTCTACCCCTTTCCCTCAAATCCTATTGTCTTGATAGAATGACAGTAGCTAGTTGTGCCAATCTTTAACATCTTGCTGGCATTTCCCCAGAACATATCAGCTTTTGGTCCCTGAAAAGAGGGATTTGTTTAAGAACTAACGTTAAAAAGAAATAAAAAAGGGACAGAAGAGGATGAGAAGCCATGGAGTAAAAGTTTTGCCTTGTATTAATTAAAGGAACAAAGTTCTCTAATCCTGATGGAGACTCCATAATGAAACATGGGTAAGTCCCCAGCTCTCCTGTCACTGTAGCACATTAAGAGTGCTTGTTCTCTGTTATCCACAGTATTTGTTTAATGCAGGAGCTATTCCCTATTGAGCTCCGGGAAGCTCTGTGTTTATTCCACTCATGAACTTTCGGTAGCGAACCCCAAAAAATAAGGTCTTAATTTTCACTATTGGTAGAGTATATTTCTGTCACAAAGAAACCCTAAGGATGAGCAATTTTTATTTTTTTTTCCAAAGCATCAAATCATCCTGAATCTTCTCTGAAAGTCAGATAGGCTTTTTAAAGTGATAGGGAGTGGGCAGCAAGGGCAGTGAGGTTTATGATTTTCCATCTCAAAGCCAACATTCTTTAAAAAGAATTAAGTCTAGCATTTTTCCAGACTTAAAGCATCATGACTTTTAGGATCATCTCATCTGACTTCCTGTGTAGCACAAACCTGAGGACTTCATCCGGTAATTCCTGACAAAGACCTTTCAGGGAATAGGTAAAACCTTCAAGAAAGACAGGCTGCCTCAGATTGTAGTCTTCAATAGACACAGGAATCTTGCAATCAGGGTTAGATATCCTTCTCAAGGGCATGAAGGGCTGGATTTACTGATGCTGTGGTCCAGCAATATGTGCATTTGAACTTCAAGAAGTCCTAAAGCGTGTTTATGTACAAACTTTCATGTGAGTACCACATAGCTTCTGAATGAAAACCCCAATGGAGAAGAAAGAAGCGAATGATACTTTCCTTTGGATGAAGGTACACATGTTAACAAAAAAAACCCCTAACAAAACACTGCAGGACTTCTTCCTAAAAAGTTCTCAGTGTACCTTCTGCAATCATAGAATCATAGAATGGCATGGGTTGGAAGGGACCCCAAGGATCATAGATCTCCAACCCCCCTGCCACAGGCAGGGCCACCAACCTCAGGCCTGGATCTACACAAGGTTGCCCAGGGCCCCATCCAACCTGGCCTTGAACACTTCCAGGGACGGGGCATCCACCACCTCTCTGGGCAGCCTGTTCCAGCACCTCACCACTCTCTCTGTAAAAAACTTCCCCCTAATATCTAATCTAAACCTTCCTTCCTTTAGTTTTAATCCATTTCCCCTTGTCCTGTCATTGTCTATCCTTTTAAAAAGTTGAATCCCCTCCTGCTTATAATCTCCCTTCATGTACTGGAAGGCTGCAATGAGGTCCCCCCGCAGCCTTCTCTTCTCCAGACTGAACAAGCCCAGCTCCCTCAGCCTCTCTTCGTAGGGCAGGTGCTCCAGCCCTCTAATCATCTTCGTGGCCCAGCTCTGAACCCTCTCCAACAGTTTCACATCCTTCTTGTATTGGGGGCCCCAGATCTGGACACAGTACTCCAGATTGGGCCTCACGAGGGCAGAGTAGAGAGGGACAATCCCCTCCCTGTCCCTGCTGGCCACCCCTCTTCTGATGGAGCCCAGGATACCATTAGCCTTCCGAGCTGCAAGAGCACACTGCTGGCTCATGTTAAGTTTCTCATCCACCAGAATCCCCAAGTCCTTCTCAGCAGGGCTACTCTCAAGAAGCTCTTCTCCCAGTCTGTATCTATGTCTGGGATTCTTCCGGCCCAAGTGCAACACCTTACACTTGGCAGTGTTGAACCTCATTAGGTTCACCCGGCCCCATCTCTCCAGCCTGTCAAGATCCCTCTGGATGGCTTCCTTTCCTTCTAGGGTGTCGACCACACCACTCAGCTTGGTGTCATCCACAGACTTGCTGAGGGTGCACTCAATTCCATCATCGATGTCATTGATAAAGATGTTAAAGAGAACCCGTCCCAAGACAGACCCCTGAGGGACCCCGCTTGTCACCGGCCTCCACCCGGACATAGACCCATTGAGCACCAGCCTTTGGCCACGGTCTGTTAACCAGTTTCTTATCCACTGGATGGTCCACCCATCAAATCCACATCTTTCCAATTTAGAGATAAGGATGTGATGGGGGACTGTGTCAAAGGCCTTGCACAAGTCCAGGTAGATGACATCGGTTGCCTTCCCTTTATCTACTGATGCTGTCACTCCATCATAGAAGGTCACCAGTGCATCAGGATTTCCATAAAATTTAGTTAGCATTTCCTTGGCTGCACTCAAAACATAAGAAAATGATGGGGTGACTTCCAGACTAGCTCTTTCACAGAATATTATATTTAAGGTGAGACTACTGTAAGCCAGAGCACTATCATTAGGAAAGAAAAATGTCAATCTGACATCTAGACAAGAAAATGTTCTTTAAAAAAAACAAGCAAACTAGGATATTTCAAAAGTCTTTAAAGATTATATTTTTCCCTATTAAATTTCCTGGTCTTATGTTAACAGTTTGTTACTTATCAATTCTAACACAAAAATTTGGATTAAGTCAAAGAAAGCAGATCCAAATATAGATTTCACAGTTTTAAACTAACTTAATTTTCTCATTTTTAGAAATGTGTGTCTTATTATATAGTGTTATAAATATGACAAACACATGTTTACATAATTCAGATTTCTAATATTAATGTTTAACAACTGATTCTGTTCTTAAGCATTTCAGTGCATTTTAAGTATTGTTTCGGCCATTGCTTTTGCCTTTTATTTTTTAAAGGAACAGTTCAGGTCATATTTTTCTGAGAGAAGAAAGCAAGCAGTTGCAGAAAGTTGGAACAAGTTGTTAAACTAATGCATCACCAACAAAACCCCAATCCACGTAAAAACAACATTCTCATTACCTTCAGTTTGGTCACATTTTCTTAACAGTCCTGGTATATATTTTTTCTTTTTGGAAAGATACTATTTCTAAATATAAAACAATGCCAGTGCCACAGATAATAATGCACCACAATGGGGAAAGAGCACGACAAACCAGATTATTGTTACTATTATCAGATCTTGTTTGTGAAAATCTGAACTACACTCATTAACATCTTAGAAGGATATACAACATACCTGCATCATCATGACATTTTGGTACATTTTCAGGGTGTTAATATGGGGGTGAACTCTTACTTCTTTTGAATAAAGTTCATCATAGCCCACACTGAGGTGTGAAGGATGCCTTCCTGACCGGATTTCAAAAATAATTTAACTGTTTTAAAACTCTTTTAAAAACTCTTTACAAAAATTGTCTTGAACGCAACTTTATTTTTAACTTCACCAGTGTCAACTTTTGAGTGCAATGTCTTTTCTATTCTGGAAAATAAGGTCATTACTCTCAGTCTACCTTCATCTTGGAAAGGCTTTTTATATTTATGGACTGCTATTACTGTAATATTACTGGTGTGGATTGGATCAGATATTATAAAAAAATAATATAACAACATATGTAAGATAATATAATTGAGTGTTATCAAAGTTATTGTACACAATCTTAGAATTTTGTCCTGATTGATAGAAGAGAATGAAAATTTCTTAACTATATGTCAGCTGAAGGTCATTTACGCAAAAACATTCATTGTAAGCCTAAGAGCTAAAAGACTTATATGAAAAAAAGAGTCCTTCTGCTTCCACATCTTTCATGTTATACCTTTTGGAAATTGTCTATCCTCAGTTTTTGGAAACTATATTTACCTTGTCCTGCACTTGAACATATATAAATGAAGATAATTGTGAAATAAATATCACAGCCTATAGGAAGCAGGTTGACCTGACACATAATATTTGCAAATCCAACAGGAATGGAAGGACTCTGTGGGAACTATAGATTGGCAGAAGACTCAAGGACCTTGTCTAGACATCTTGTTTCACTCTGTTTTGTTGGGTCTTAATCTAGGAGGCTTGATTTCACAGAAGGTGACCTGGCTTAAATAGAGTAGAAGAATCAAGGCAGCTGCAGACAAGCAATGGTTTGATTTCACAAGGATGGTAGGAGCATCAGCAGAATTTGTGAGGTAGCCTAGAAAGGGGTAGTAGAGGGCAGAAGAAGGCTCAGGATCCTTTATGTTGCAGACTAGTACAAACAGTGGAAGATCTGAGAGGTTCTGCATTTAGCAAACAACACAGAATGAAGGTAATCAGATTTACTTACCAACCTCACTCTCCTTAAGTTGAATACACATTCTAAGATTTAGGAACAACTGGTGATTTGCTATGTTATGTCTTACTCTGTAATGTATTAATGAGTCTTACTACCTTGGGACAATTAAAAACCCCAAGCAAACAAAACAAGTGAAACCAACAACCTCCACCATTTAAAATTTTATTTGATTCTGAAAACAAGAGGACAAATATCTCAAATAATTTTTTGCTCTTAGCTCAATCTGTATTGGAGAAATCAGACTGAGGAAAACTTGTCTTGCATAGAAAAAAAAAAATCTGGCAACTTTACTGTGATATATCACCTTATCGGGATATGGGTGGAAATTTGATTGCTTTGGAGAAGTAAATGGACCATTAAACTCTCTGTTATGGATACATGGATGGATTGACACTCTACAATGGCATTTGAATTACCCACTTTGCCATCTCTGGCAAATGTTTCAAATTTTTTTTTTCCTTGTCCCTGACCTAGCCTTAGGCTGATAAGAAAAGATAACATGAACTTAAGAGCCATGGCAAATTAGTTTATCATCACCACTAACACTACCCTCAAACAGTCCAGGAAGCCTTCCAGCAAAGATTAACAGTATAATAAAGTTGCATCTAACATTTCTTGTGCTCATTTATCTAGAATGTTTGCTGGCAATGTTGAGTGTATTTTATTAAAGGTAACTGCACAATTACCTTGAAGGAATAAAGCTTAAGCCTATTAAATTACTAAACATTGAAGTTCCATGGTGAACTTAAGAGGCTTGTTTCTGTTTGGAGGGATACAGGCACGGATTACCAACTGCATAGATTATAAACTCACTATTGCTCATTCATGCAAACTCTGGTTTGAATAATCAAGCCTGACTTCAAAACCTATCAGAAACTCCCTTTATCTGAAAATGTGAACAAGAAGCCTGTGAGAATGGTATCCAGAGGGCTTCCTGTCACAGCTGAACTGATAATATTGTAAGGAAAATGAGTATCATCATTCTGTTTCCTCATGGAATTGTAACATTTCTTTGCAGTTCTTTCATCTTTTTATTATTAAAAATCTTCTGTGATCCTCACATAGCATTTTAGATACAGTTCTCTGACCACATGCATGCACTCAGCATCTCTATTTTACTGAACAGGAAAATTAGGTAGTGCTATCAAATGACAATTTCAAAGAATTTCAAGGAAATGCCAGAGACATGAGATTCTCGTTTAAGCTTTGTGCTTCTTTTCTGCAGCTTACCTCATGGTTTATAGCATGATAAGGGAATTTTTTTTGTATAAGATATTTTCTTGTTCATGGTGAAAAAGTTCCTAAAAGACTATTACTTTATCAAATCTAGACACTCTGGGCTTGATTCTGCAAGAGCTGAGATTTCTACTAAGTGATTTCAGTTCTTGGAATTAAGCCCTATTTCAGTAGAAGCAATATGTAATTAATCTTTTCCCAACTCAAATCATAACCTCTCTTTTTCCATTCATCCTCTACCATTAGCTGTCTTTAAAAGTCCAAAGAAAATGTTTCGTTCATTCCTTAGGAGAAACAAAAACATCTTAAGAAGTATTAATAGCAACATAGACATAATTTAAAGCAGTATTAGGAGAGGAACAGTGGTGCCAATAATAACATTATAGAAAGCTGGTATCTCTATACTATTTATGATCTGAGAAGGAAATACAGTCTGCTTCTTAGTCAGTAATTCATATGAAAAGTAAATGAAAAGACACTGTTGCCTATAGGAAATGTCAAATTCTCAAAAAGAAAAGGACACTGCCCTGTCCAGTGGTCATGTTTCAGTTGCAGAGGAGATAGCAGGAAAGTGTAAGTGGACCCCAGGCAGCACCTGTGTATTCCCTGCCTCTACTTCTCCTCATGCTTTGGACATCATGCACTGAGAAGTCCTCTCTAGACTAATAGGCCCATTAACAAAGGTGCTCTTGTCCCCTCTTGTCTGATGGACACCTCTTTCTGTCTAGCAGCCCTCAATTCTCAAAGAGGATAAATTTCAAGTTATGCTTAGGTCAAATGGCTAAACTGTCTATTCAATAGTCTGGTCATTCAGTTAGGATAGCTCTAAAATGGTGGAACTCTCTGGTTTTCTTTAGGATTTTAGCCTTAATGACTATCTGAACAGAGTATCTTCATTCCTATATAATAAAAAAAAAATGTTATTACTATTTGCAGCTGTTGGTAAAATTGATGAACTTTCCATCTTAGCATTCTGAATAATAGATGCTATAAAACAAAATATTTTTGTTCTTTAGTTGTTCCTGCTGCCTTCAATGTATGCTATTATTAAGACATAAATAAGATTGGAATTTATAGCATAGAATGCGACAGCATTCTACAAAAACACCTCTCCCTGCAGTTCTCAACAGTACATACCAGATTCTCAAAGCTGATAGATAAAAATGCTTAAATTATGCAGTGGTCTTAGTTTCTTAGGAACATGCACCCAGACATCTTACTAGTTATGCACTAGTCTTATAGCTGTGGAGTCTCTTTGGAGTATTGCCCTTGAGCCATCCATACCCTCATGTCCTCTAACATGCCTCCAATTTATAAGTCAGATCATATTGGTAAATGGAAGAGTCCATAAGAAATATTCAAAGGACATTTTCACAGGATTGCATTTCCATTTCCAATTGGAAATGCTGGCATCTGAAAGTCTGGTCCATTTAGAATAATCTTTGGGAACTTCCTTTCCTTTTATGCAGGTAAATCAGGGATAATTTAAAAGTAAAGTACCTTTAGAAAATGCAAGTCAGATGCTTTCATCTTCATGACCTCATAATTAACTTTCCATTGTGAGATCTCCTCAGGTTATGGCTACTGATTAAAAGGTGAAAGGTTGAGGAGAAAGTGAAGGGCAGAGAATTACATGCTCCTTTTCTTTTTAAAGGCACTTCCTTTACAGCAGGTATGATAAATACCAACCTTTATTCATGTTACAGGTCTGAATTGGTGCCATATGATGACGAATTCCTATACAAAGACAAGGCAGGACCTGATTAAGAGTTAAAAAAAAATATGAACACAGATGGAGAGAAAGAACTTGATACTGGAAGATGGCAGGGACAGCTGACAGCATTAAGTTTCCAATGAAGAGGGAGAAAAATGTTTAGGGAAAATAAAGAGAGAAAACTGTTCTTTTAGTCCCCTGACGCCCACATTTCAATCTGGAAAAAAATGAAAACTTGTTTTGATCCAGTTCTGTGTAATGTAACAGAGATGGATGAATCACATGCAGGAAGCTGTTTTGACTTCCAACACATCAAAATAGATTTCATTCTTTCACTTTCCTTTGCAAGGGATATAATCTGCAAGCAGTATGCATGTGCATGTATCTCCTTCTCAAAATCTTTTATTTTATTGAAACTCCTATGAACCTCTATGAGAGCTTTCTTAGGTAAACTCTAAGGGTTTGAACCTAGTACTTCTTGACACCCATGTGAACCTGCCAACAGACTCATATTTGCTCAGACACAGCCTTAAGCAAGGATTACTGTAGAAGTTCTCCTAGCCCAAAGGTAATTCAGATCTTATCAAAGCTCTGAGACTCATCCTGCAGTGCAACATCTTTCCTATTTGTTTTTTTGTTGTTATGGGTTACTTCTTCCTCCACCCCTGCCCTGAGGACAGAATTGCAATGCTGATAGAAAGAGAAAATTAAAATTCTGTCCTCTGCTCAAGATTGTCTCCTAACTGGGCAGTAAGGAGTTGGAGCAAAGGGCCTCTCCAAGACTAAAATATAGGAGTCAACTTTAAAAAATAAATTAAACAAAGGAGTAAATGAACACATGGACGTTCTCTAATTTTATGAACCTAAGTCCAAAGTCAGAATCATCTATATAGAATAAGTCAGGAATGTCCAAGTGATGTACGTACAACAGGGAGGTTCTAGTCCTTCAATTATGCTGGTTCATTCAGCTTTTCAGTTTCTATCTGCTATTTATTTTCTATGGTTAAGGAGAACCATTATGTATATGAATTTTCCCCAAAATGAAATTAATTTTGACTTTACCAAAATTTATTACACAGAAAGCTTGACCAAGGCCTTTAGACAAATAATTGAATTGAGTGCATCACGTGGTGCATCAGAATTCTTCAGCAATCACATTTTGGAAGAACTATTACATTTCAAAGGTTTCTTGTTTTGTTTGTTTGTTTTTGTCCAATCGCTGTCTATCATTTCATTCCTGGCTGTTTTATGCTGTGGTACTGTAATCAATAAAGATGAATAAAAGAGCAACCGTAAAGATGATTTAAGCTATTGATTCAGCAATTGCATATGCAGCTGGTGACACTATTACTAAGGGATGCAACACAGATGGCAAACAGTAAGATTTGGGGATACGAGACCAGTGACAAGACTGTAGTATTCACATTCACTGTGAGCGATAATCAAAAAACATAGTCTACCAGCTGAATGATAACACTGGAGTTACTACATTTGGCTTTTTTTATTATTATCCCAGTACAGTGACATAAATCCTTCATCTGTGTCTTGTTCTGTGTATAATGTTTCTGCCTTGAAGGGGGTGGAACAGAGAATACCTGTGAATAGGTTTAAGAAACTATTATAAAAATGAAATTATTAATTATAAATTTTGCCTTGAAGTTCTAGGCCCTGGCTTTGAGGAAGTCTAGAAGATTTACTGTAATTAGTCTGCTCTTAATTCAAACACATTTTAAGTAGCCCAACAAATTCGACACCAGTAGCTGGTGAATTAGGCTAGAGAATTAGATTTTTTCTGTCAACAGACTCATTGCCATCTACTTTGCAAAGCTGATACTCTAAATCAACCTGGTGAACAAAATTAATCTGAGTAAATTTTAGTGTACAGTAATTGTTATGCACCTGTAGCATGTTTTTGCTGGAAAAGTAGTTCCTAAAATCCTGTTTTCTTTCATAGCCCTGTACATAGTCAGGCACAGTTCACGGCTGCTGTCAGGCTGAAATGCCAGCATTGAATTTCCATTGCCAGGGACAGCACCGTCTTCTCATCTTTGTTGACTGACATGGAAGACACTATGTGAAATAGAGGTTATAGTTTAGGGGGAAACTGGGCATCTGAGTACTTTTGTGTATGTCTAAATAAAGACAGTGGTTGTTCAAAGGCTGTTGCTTCTGCTAGCAATTGTTTGTGTACATGAAGTGGGAGAGGTTTAAAATAATGTCTCTTTTTATTTAACTAATTATTTCACAATAAGAGCCAATTAAAAAAAAATGTTTTATACAAGTAAAAGGGAGAGCATAACTATATATTTGCCACATTGTTACTTCAGAAATGCAGAGTTAGGCTATGTATGCTTTCACAGAAAGCAAGATATAGGAATCAAACTTAAAAGTATTTTTTGCATAGATAAATAGATAGATTAGTGTCAGATTTCACAGGAACTGATTGTTATATTATTTTATGCAGGTTTATTTTAGATTTCCATAGAATGTCTCAATTAAACATATATGCATACATATACCACACTGCCTGCTGCCTTACATATGCTCTCAATACAATTGTGCACTTTAATTCTCATTTAAAACTTCTCTTCTGTTATATTTAGAAGACAAAAAAATTCACACAGTCTCTCAAAAAATAAAATCTCCACTGGAGTCCTAGAGTGGAACTACAATATTTTGAAGGTTGCAATATCTAAATAGACTACCCCAGGAATGAACATTTTTTTGGCATCAACCTAATTAAGTTAAAAGTTAATAAATTCCCTTGGTTGCTCCTTTCTTCAGGAAGCATGCAAAAAATGCATTGAAGGAAGGAAGTTCAAGGTTTCGGTATCTGCTGCCCTCAGTCTTTCTTAGGAATTCTTTAGCTGATTACATGCTTCTCCTTTCAACAACATAAGCTTTGTATCCCATGTTTTGTAAAGGATCATTTCCCCAACAGCCTCTCTAAGGCCACTCTTGGTCAGTTAGAAAAGGTAGCATCTGGATGTGAGTATTCCTATCACATACATTTAAAATGCCCAGGGGAATGAATTTTTCTTTGATTTTTTTTAAACAAACGTAATCTTTCTATACATCCTTATGATCGTACCTTTTTTTCTTTACAAGATTTGAAATTCTTTTAGATTTCAGTGTCTTTGAAATTTTTGGTTTATTTTCTGAATGAATTAATTTCCCCCGTTTTGTTAGCAATGACAGTCAATGAATAACAAACATTTCATGTAACTGAACAATAGCTACCTCTAAAATGAGTTTATTCTGGCATATTTAGAATGCTGTACTTCATAATAAGATACAAGATCTGGGTTTATCCATGTGTCAGCTCTACACTGGCACAAATCCATTAATTTTGATTAAATTATGCCTTATGCCTAATTTATGTCAGTGTAATTGAGGAGGATTAGGGCTTAATGATAATTATACATAATTATCCATGATTATAATAAATGCCAACATTAAGTCAAAATAGTAAGGCTAAACTGTTGGGGATCCAAATTGAGATGATGAGTCGCAGTACTTAGACATGTCAAGAACCTGCAATACATACTGAGGCTAAAATGAGAACCTATCCCTAAATGTTGCACTTTGGAATCCCAAAATTAAAAGTTCAAAACTGGTATAAATGTTTTACTATGAAAGAACACAAAACTATTTCTCAATTAATAATTTATGCACTCAGAAGGTACAAAGGGTCAGGTTGGGTTTGTGAAGCCCTGGAGTGTGTGGGAATAGATTACGTGGCTAAGCCACTTTCCATCATATTTGAGAAGTTGTGGATGTCTGGTGAAGTTCCCACTGACTGGAAAAGGAGAAATGTAAACCATGTTCTTAAAAAGGAAAAGAAGTGGAAGACCTGGGGAACTACAGATTGGTCAGTTTCACCTCTGTGGTAAGATCATGGAGCAGATCCTCCTGAAACCTATGCTCAGGCACATGGAAAAGAAACAAGTGTTTGGTGACAGTTGACATGGCTTCACTGACATATTTGGTGGCTGTCTGTAATGTGGTTACAGCACTGGTGAATAAGAGAAGAGAAACTGATATAATCTACCTGTATCTGTGCAAAGCATTTGACACTGTCCCACACAACATCCTTGTATCTTAATTGGAGAGATGAATTTGACAGATGGACTGCTCAGTGGACAAGGAACTGTCTGGACAGTCACACTGAAAGTGTTGTGGTCAATGGCTCAATGTCCAAGTTGAGACCATTGACAAATGGCGTTCCTATTGGGACTGGCAATGTTTAACATCTTTGTCAGAGACATGGGCAGTAGGGTCAAGTGCACCCCCAACAAGTCTGCTGATGACACCAAGTTGTCATTCCAGTCAATATGCCATCCGGAGGGACCTTGACAGGCTTGAGACATGGGACCATGTGAAGCTCATGAAGTTCAACAAGGCCAAGTGCAAGGTCCTGCACATGGATCATGGCAATCCCAAGTACAACTACAGTCTGGGCACAGAATGAATTGAGAGAAGTCCTTGAGGAGAAGGACTTGAGGACATTGACGGATGGCTCAACATGAGCAAGCAAGGTTTACTTGCAGACAGAAAGCCAACCATACACTGGGCTGCGTCAAAACCAGCATGGCCAGCAGGTCAAGAGAGGTGATTCTGCATCTCTACTCTGCTTCGGTAAGACCCCACCTGCAGTACTGCATCCATCTCTGGGGTCCCCTGTACAAGAAAGACATGGAGCTGCTGGAGAGAGTCTAGGGCCTCAAAGACGGTCAGGAGTCTGAAGCACCTCTCCTGTGAAGAGTCCAGTGGTCTGTTACCATTTTTAAAAAAATTATTAACTTTCTTTTTTCACCACTGAGAAAGTATATGACACACTGACTTTGCCCCTGTAGATTTGACTAGAAAAATGATCTTTTGAATTGAAAAATTAGTATCTTTATTAGTGTAAAGATCACATTTTCTGAAATTTGAAACTTGAATTTTCAGCCTGGAACTATCACTGATGTTCTCTTTTTCTTTTTCTTGATGCCATTGCATCAATTGCTTTGCCTTTAAAGCTGAATTTCCTTAATATGCCATGCAATCACTGTTGGTCTGAATTCTCTTCTTATTTACAGCTCTGCTTCACTATAGTTGAAATATTTTTCTATCTTCTCCTCCCTAATATTCTACATTGATATATATATATAAACTCAAAATACAGACATTTCTCCCAGTCTTTCTGAAACAGGGTACTTCCTCTCTTCTATCGCTATAGACTCTACAAAGCTCATTAGTTAGGATATTAGTCTCTACAAAGTCTTCTATTCAAATTTAGGATCAATTCTTCTCCTAGGACCAGCACTTCCTAACAGGTATGTAGTCATCTACCTCATTACTTTGGAGGGCTTTGAGGCATTGCTCTAGTACTCCTTCCTTGTATGTTCTAGAGGACAAATAACAGTTCTCTGAGATCTAGGTACTTAACAGCTTTCACCTTTCAGGACATCTGAATACAATTAAGTACTGGAACCAAATACTCAACCTCAATCTTACAATTGTAGACAAAACCATTCACTTTTGGATTACCCATCCCAATTAAATTTTTTCTTTCCTCCTACCTCTTGGTAGTTAAATGTTGGTAGTTAAAAGGAACTTAAGTCTGCACTTCAACATTTTTTGAACAAATGTTTCTCTTCACCCAAGAAGAAAGCAAATAACCACATAAAACTTGTGGGTACATAATTAGTTTTTATTCTCTTATCTAGAACTATTTGGCTGGAAATGAATTCCATTCAACCTGGAAAGAGATTATTTATATTTTAAAAATACTGAAATACAGTATTCTATGCTTTATTGTTTAAAGTTCATTTGAAGTGGGTTTTTTCATGTATTTATGTAGAGTTTTAGTTTAAAAGAACATGCTTTTTTAACGGGAATATGTTCCCTTGGAAAATTCCATCAGCCCATGTTAAATACATTCTTAATTAATATGTGACACTGGCATTCCTTCCATGGCCTTGGAAGCTCTCTATCTCCATGAAATATTTTACCTATGAAGGCGTGGTAGCGCCTTTTATGTAAATCTATTTGCATTTCAATGCTCTTTGGAGGGTAAAATGTTGCTGAGTTGCTGATTTTTATTTTTTTTTTTTTACATCATCATGTACTGTAACAGAGCTGTATAAACAGAAGTAAGTTTCATTTGTAACCATGATCATTTCATAGAAAATTGTAGCTACTTTCTAGCAGTAGTGAAAAGGTTAACCTTCTAGTAAATTAGATGGATAACAAGGGAAGCCGATTAGCAAAAAGAGAAGCTCAGTCACTGACCTTACAATGCTTCTTTATCTTTTACATTCATCTCTCTGGCTCAGTCCAACACTGCAACATAAAGCCAAAGCTATGGTACAAGTATTGTATTCCCAAAGGAACAGCGTATTACTTGTATATGCTTGGTTGCTTTTTTGCTGTGAGCTTTCTGAATCATATAAGAATAAGTTTATTCATACATTTACCCCTTATTTAATGTGCTTATTGAATGAGCAGGAATCTTCTTAAAGGATAGAAGTATTAAGACATAGCTGACACAGAAACCAGATGAAAATCTTAGTGTTATAATTTTCTAAAGAAACGATCAGCCTTATGGAATAACAACAGAAAGAAAATGCAAAGCATATATTTTTGTAGCTTGGAGAACTGATACAGCATCATGCAAGAAAAAATGTTCTTAAAACATCTATTTTATGCAAATATGACTCAGAAAGAAGACTTCATACTGTATAAGTGGGATATGCAACTTCTTAAGAGAAACTCATGTCCTGATGAGATAGTTGTATTTGTTTTTCTCTTATCACCCTCATTTTTTTTCTATCTGTTTGAATGTATTGTCCAGAGACATGTCAGTATATCCAGCTGTATTTTGAATCTGCCACTTTGCGGTGGAAAATTAGTCTTTCAGTGACAAAGGTATTTCACCCATCACTTTGTTATACCTTTTTTTCCCCAGAAAAACAAGTTTGCTTCGGTAGTCAGAATAGAAGAACTGTTGACGCTTGCTGCACTATTTAGCTATAACCTGCACTTGTTTCCCTTTTCTCAAAATATATTGTATAGAATTGTTGTACTTATGATCTCATCGTCTCATCAGCTCTGTTTATTGTGTAATTTACATTTTGCTAACTGGTAGTTAGCTCAGTGGGAAGCTAACAAGTCATCATGGTCATAAGCTGAACACAGGATCAACAGTTGCAGGATCAACAGTTGTTGGTATCTTGCAGTTTTCATTCTTTACTTAGGAGAAAACTGAAATAAAAGAGCAGGAAAGCAGGAATAGAAGAGAATATTTTTTGTAAAACTTGAGGTCAGTTTCTATTTTATAGTCTGCCTTCATGGTCCTTATCCCTTTTTTGCTAATTGTTCCCAAGACACTTCTCATATTAAAGTACAGATTTATTTTAAAAGACAAAACAGAACAACCTTCCAGATGTATTCACTAACATTATCTTTCTCTTCCCCTCAGTTCTTCTACTTTGTATAATTATTATTTAGATTCGTTCTTTAGAATGTGAAAAGATCATTACTTTTTATGTGTAGGATCCTATGCCTGGCTTGGGTCTCTGATCAATGCTGTGATATTAATTAGCAGTAATGAAAATACTGATAAATAAAATGGGGCTTAGTCAGCAGGAGTTGCATTTACCCAACATGCCAGGCCATTAATGAGCAGAATAAAATAATCTCTGTTAAATCCAAAATTGGGGCGTAAGTATATGCCTATACTGAAGCCCTAAACTATAGAATTGCATATGAAAACGAATGAAATAAAAATTCTTCTTGCAACAATTGCAGCTATTTTTCAGTTCCCCTGAAAACATGCTGGCTTCCTACCATATCTGGGCAACACTGGCATGGGGTGATTTCAATTTAACAATATTTGCCAAATATATGTTCAATCTAGCTCTTGCACATGGTGTTCCCAGCGTGCATTTGACATAACCCATGAAGACCTGGGCTAGAAACCAGTGCTATCTGTGTGCAAAGATCAGCAGCAAGTTATTTTTTTGGAAGATATCTCAATCAGCAGGGGACTCTGCTAACGTGGTGGGTTTTTTTTTCCTCCACAATGTGCCCTCATTGCTTGTGTGTTTGAATAATCAGACATTTGAGTGATCCTTTCATCTCTTCCAGGGGGTTTGCAGGGACCCTCTGAACTAGGATGACAGGATTTGGAACCTGAGAGTTGGTGCTCTTTGTTTGTTGTGGCCTATCATCAGTCAAATCCAGTGTGTAGGTTAATAAGGCTTAAACTTTAAAGGAACGGTGAGCACCTGATTGACAAGCCTGTGAATAAAAGTGCAGTGGGAAGTTTTATGTTTGTGAAGTTGGTACGCACGGAGACACAACTGAAGTTTAGAGTGAATTGCAATCATTATATTAATGCAGGGAATCTCATTTGATGTTTTAACATCCCTTCCTAGGCTTCAAATTAAATTTAAAAGTATTTCACAGATTTTAAATAAAATTCTAAAGCATTTCTGGTTTGGGTAGTAGACTGTCTTTGCTTAACATTAGAGCAAGATATTTGTTTTTCTTGGGTTTATTTTTGTGGCCGTTATTGAGATAAAAGTGTATAACACAAATCCAAAAGCCACCAAGAACAACATGTAACAGAACTGAAAGTCCTCCTATCTGTCAGGATTAAAAAAAAAAAAGGTACTGTTCTACAGCTACTTAGAAGTAGACAGTGCTTCAAGCTTTCCTAAACATGTGCCTCAGACACTTCATTTTTAGCAAGTAATAGGCAATGAGTGCATATTTTGTTGAGAAATCACACTCTTTCATGATTTTCAAAAGATCCTCTGGGAGTGTGGTACCCAAATCACGGTAACTTTCAATAAGATTCATATGCTTTCATTTCCACTAGTGCTTTGAATATCACAGCCTCAGTTGTCTTTTCCTTTATGTATAAGTCTAGAGTTCATTGAAAATTTTTGAGCTAAGCTTATTTGCACCAAGAAATGCAGTTCCATGAAAACCAAGACATTTGTCAGGAATCTGGCAATGCTGGCATATGTGTGTGTGTGTATATATATATATATCTATTTAAGTGTAAAAGTCCTTTGGTTTTAATTTCATAATATTAATAGACTATCACAGGCATAAAATAAACTGTTTATATAAAGATAGACATTAAATGTTGAATAGTTAATATTTAACATTGTAATTCAGTATCATTGAGGTAAAAAAATTTCATTGACTTTTTTTCAGAATTTCTGCTCTGCAGAAGACCTGATTTTTTGTTTTGCTTCAGAAATATGAATAAAACATGGAATAGTGTGATTCCAGGAACATTTCCTCTTGACAGGATATTCCTCCTGTAAATACCTCTTCAAAATAATATCTATAACATTTGAACTCAAAAATCCAAAGCTCCACACATTAAGGAATACAAAATGACTTTGTAAGTAAATAAAGGGGGCTGGTTGGGGATCTCCAACTAAAATGATTGTCAAAAAATGAATTTTTGTGTATGCCATTTTGACAACATTTTCAACCAGGCAAGATTCTCAAACTTGCAATGGCATTTATTGTCAAAGCTAGAAGGAAAAAATCTACTCAGTACATATGGAATACCAAGTTCCAGAGCCAAAAAATAAGAAACAGGTCTGATTTCAAAGCATTTCCCTGTCTTTACTCATTATGTGGTGTGCACATAACTGCAGGACAAATGGGGAGCTCCTTTTGAAAGTTTAACAAGAACAGTGTTTTTCTCTATTTTTATTGAGCGCTGTTGAGCTCAAGAAAATGAATGGACAAACCAAGTTAGAAAATTTGAGCACTGCAGCTGCTGTGGATAGCATCTTCTTGCATGTTGTCTTCTGGAAGAGGGAAGCAGAGAGGAGGAAAACAGGGTGTTTTCTGCTCTTGTGTGATTGGAGAGTGCATTAAATTCTGTTTCTAAGCTCACTGATTTCATCCTGTGTTGCAGAGATGGAATTTGAACACCAACTTACTGAATTTTAGGTTTCTGTAACAGGCCATTTTAATAATGATTGGGTCAGGCTCTGTGGTTGTGCTGTAAAGTGCATACACATCTGTTTCTATCCAGGATGCATTTAACAGACCTAAAGTAAATAATCTTGAATTTAAGACAACTGCCCCTTCTTAACAGAAGGCATGAATCCAATCCAGAATATCACAGATTTGGGTTAAAGCATTTTTCTGTAATGTAGGACTTAAGGATTCAGACCTCAGAAGATAGTCAGGTGTTCCATTTCCTGAACAAGTAATATAAGCAGTTTGCCACTACGCAAAAGATTGAGAAAACACCAATTAGATACCTGATAGCATTGGAATTGGCTAATGGGAAGTCCTCTGTCTTACTGTTTGGGTTCAATCACTTGAATTAGAGAACAGTTGTACTGTGGAGTCAGGTGATCAGTTTTCCCATGGGGACATCCCTATGCAGGGCTTGTTAGAAGAAACCTGTTGTTTCACTGGGGTAAGGACCAGCTGTTGCAATGACCATTTTTTATATGAAATGCAAAGTTAAATTAATTAAGTTCCTTGTGTTTGTCCAAAGCTGCAAAGTTATGTTCACACTCCCCTTTAGAATCACAAGAAAGTTATGCAAAACTTGGGCTGTCACCCTGTCTTTCAGCTACCTTAATAAGCAAATGGGAAATGCCTGATTACACACCTCTGAGCAGAAGGGGATTCCACATTTTCTTTCTAAGTGACCACAGGCACATAATTTTCATCCCATTTCAGGAACTTCATCAACAGAGAGTGATAGGAGCTCAGATGTGACCCTGATTCTACAGTTTAATCTAATGCTGCCTCTGGGTCCATTCTGCATGCAGGATATTTAATGATTTTTCAGGGTCGCCTTATGCTTTCCATTGCTTATAGAGTTTTGCCTTAGACAGACAATTCTAAGCAGTCTGAATCACCTGCTAGTGAGTGTCAAGTTTCAGGTACTTGCTACTGAAGATGGCACAGAATTATTCAACAGCTCTCACAATGGCCGAAATCTTTTTAATCACCTGCCACACAAACATTTGCATTGTATTTGATCGACTTGCAAAACATGTGATTTGACATCCACAGTTTCTTATTCCAGTGTGGCTTTCCCCCACCTCCCTACATTTTAGAACAAACCACCCAAGGTAACATCGTTTTTCGGTAGAAAATGGTGCAAAAAATATTCTGCTTTTTCTTATTTGGGAAATGGGACCACATCATCACACTCATTTCTTCATTTAACATCTGTAAATGAAAAGAAGACTCTTGGGGCTGTGGGATACTTAAAATTGATTATGTTGCGTTTCTTTGAATCCACAGGATTAGTCTGGGGCATTCCTCTCACCCTAAAT
The DNA here is from genome assembly GCA_020800305.1 of Porphyrio hochstetteri. Lineage (NCBI taxonomy): Eukaryota > Metazoa > Chordata > Aves > Gruiformes > Rallidae > Porphyrio > Porphyrio hochstetteri. The sequence continues at coordinate 113,320,676 of CM036907.1, forward strand.
TGGCACGGGCTAGGTTATCTGGCCAAATGCTGGCACTTGTGCTCGAGAGTCAGCGCCTTTGATACATAAAGCTTTGGCTTTGATACAAGCATCCCTGTTACCTCTTGCACTGGGGATCTGGCACAACCCCTGTTGGTACTTCCATGAGGACACACAATGTTCCAAGCCTCCCCCACTGCGTAGACAATTCCTTAGCAGGGCAGGCTTTCCAAACACATTGTTTCAAAGAAATGAATCACTCATTCGTGAAAAATGAAAAAAAAAGAGCACAAATACCATCAAAGCAAATTCAGGGGTTTGCCGCCCACATCACTGACATCATGCTGCCAGCCAGAGAGCACTGAATAGGACTCCTTACAGAGTCCATCAATGCCACTCTTTAAATGGCAATTGCCTGAAGGGGCTGCTGGTTTGTGATATGAGGTACTTCTTCCTAAGCAGGAGAAAGGCAACAGATGCTGGGATTTCAGTATAAGTCCTCTGAAATGGCAACAAAACACACGGTTGCTTGGCTTGCCAGGATGTCTCTTTTTCAAAGGACTCTGCTCTGGTTTGGAAGGCAATTAATTTATGCTGGGATGAAATATTTTTTTAAAAAGGTAAAGGTCTGTCTGATCATCAGAAGGAACTTCCCTTATTAAACTGGAGATTAGTTGGATAAGAGAAGCAATGAGGGCTTCTTATCATTTATGGACCAATTAAAACAGACCCAAGTGAGGTCTGTCCAAGCTAATCCCAGAGCTGGTGTGCTGGGGCGTGTGATACATGGATGCACTGAGTTGCCTGGACTCGAGCCAGTTCACATCTGATGCACAGTTCCCACATCAGACAGTGCTGTGCCCAAGCTAATAAGCCCTGCTGAGAGAATGCAGTGACAGGTCACTGTGGCACAGTGCTGCTACATATACAGTCTGAACTTAATGGCACGGGTTTCCACTAGGTGAGAGATTTCTACTACAGATCCACTTCATGGCATAGACAAATCTTCAGGAATTTTGTACATTGAAGTCTTTCACATTCCTGTGCACATTTTTATACATTATTCTGTCCCATAACATTGCCTTTCCACTGCTTTTCCTGTGATACTGTCCTGTTTACTTCTCAGACAAATGACTTAAGTTTGCCTGTGATGGTCCTTGTTTCTGGAATGTCCCTCCTGCATTTCTTCATGGGGAGCTGTTTGTGAAACTTCAGCTGGTTAAGATGACCTAGTAAGCAAGCCAAAATAGTTTGGTTATAATAAAAGAACCAAAAGTAAACAGCAAAAGTTAAGAACATATAGGCTTTATGTTAGGTATGGTGTCACCATAGCTTCAGTTCCTACATGCCTCAGATTACATCTGCACATTAGCTGCTCTGCATTTTCAAAGCAAGCAACTTTTACCCTGATGTATAATGCACAGAACAAGGGGGTGCTGGCCTGCCTAGGGACCTTGGTCACTACAGCAAGTGCAAAGAATAAAAAAGTAGAAATTGAGACTGTCAGGAATGGTCTTTCGCTGAACCAGAGTGGATGGATAAAATCACAGAATCACAGAATCACAGAATTGTAGGGGTTGGAAGGGACCTCGAGAGATCATCGGGTCCAACCCCCCTGCCAAAGCAGGCTCCCTAGCTCATATTGCTCAGATAGGCGTCCAGGCGGGTCTTGAATATCTCCAGTGAAGGAGACTCCACCACCTCCCTGGGCAGCCTATTCCAGTGCTCAGTCACCCTCACTGTGAAAAAGTTCTTCCGCATGTTGGTGCGGAACTTCCTATGCTCCAACTTGCAGCCATTGCCCCTTGTCCTATCCCCACAGACCACTGAAAAGGGGCTGGCTGATTCCCCCTGCATCCCCTGCTTCAGATAATTATAAACTTTGATTAGGTCCCCCCTTAGTCTTCTCTTCTCAAGGCTGAACAGTCCCAGCTTACTCAGCCTTTCCTCATAGGGGAGATGCTCTAGGCCCTTAATCATCTTCGTAGCCCTTCTTTGGACTCTTTCCAGGAGATCCCTGTCCTTTTTATACCAAGGAGCCCAGAACTGGACACAATACTCCAGGTGGGGCCTGACCAGGGCAGAGTAGAGAGGGAGGATCACCTCCTTTGACCTGCTGGCTACACTCCTCCTGATGCATCCCAGGATCCCATTGGCTCTCTTGGCCACCGAGGCACACTGCTGGCTCATGGCCAACCTGTCATCTACCAGGACCCCCAGGTCCTTCTCCACTGAGCTCTTCTCCAGCAGGTCATCCCCCAGCCTGTACTGATACAAACAGTTGTGCCTTCCCAGGTGCAAGACTTTACACTTGCTTTTGTTGAACTTCATCTGGTTACTCACTGCCCAGCTCTCCAGCCTGTCCAGGTCTCTCTGGATGGCAGCGCAGTGCTCCTGCGTGTCAGCCACTCCTCCCAGCTTTGTATCATCGGCGTACTTGCTGAGGGTGGATGTTATTCCCTCATCAAGATCGTCAATGAAGATATTAAACAGGACTGGACCCAACACTGAGCCCTGGGGAACACCGCTGGTAACAGGCCTCCAGTCAGATTCTACTCCACGAATCACAACCCTCTGGGTTCGGTCCGACAGCCAATTCTCAACCCACCTCACTGTCCACTCATCTATCCCATGCTTTCTCAGCTTTGCTATCAGGATGTCATGGGAGACAGTATCAAAGGCCTTGCTGAAGTCAAGGTAGATGACATCCACTGCTCTCCCTCCATCTACCCAGCCTGTCATGAGATCGTAGAAGGCTATGAGGTTGGTCGAGCACGATTTCCCCTTAGTGAATCCATGCTGACTACTCCTCATGACCTTCTTCTCTTCCAATTGCTTGGAGATGGCATCCAGAACAAGCTGTTCCATTACCTTTCCAGGGGCAGAGGTGAGGCTGACTGGCCTATAGTTACTAGGTTCCTCCTTCTTGCCCTTTTTAAAGACTGGAGTGACATTGGCTATCCTCTAGTCTTCAGGCACTTCTCCTGTCCTCCAAGACCTGTCGAAGATGATAGAGAGCGGCTCAGCAATCACCTCCGCCAGCTCCCTCAGCACACGTGGATGTAACCCATCTGGGCCCATGGATTTGTGTGCATTAATCCCTTTGAGCCGCTCCTGGACCTCCCCTACTTGAACCAGAGGGAAATTCTTCATTTCCCAATCAGTCCTACTCTCATCCAGTGTCTGTGGGTCCCGGGGGGCCTTTGAAGTGAAGACCGAAGCAAAGGCGGCATTCAATATCTCCACTTTCTCAGCATCCCCCGTAACCAGGACACCCTCCTTATTCAGCAAGGGACCTACATTATCCCTGGACATCCTCTTACTGTTCACGTGTCTAAAAAACCCCTTTTTATTATCCTTTATGTCCCTTGCCAGCTTAATTTCCAAGAGGGCTTTAGCCTTCCTAGTTGCATCCCTACAGGCCCTGACCACATTCCTGTATTCTTCCCAGGTGCTCAGACCCTTTTTCCACGATTCATAGATCTTCTGCTTCTCTTTGAGTTTGCTCAATAGCTCCCTGTTCATCCATGCAGGTCTTCTGCCTCTCTTTCCCCATTTCCTCCTCAAAGGGATGCATCGTTCCTGTGCTTGCAAGAAGTGCTGTTTGAATGCTAGCCAGCTCTCGCAGGCTCCCATTCCTTCAAACAGCGTAGCCCACGGGATAGCCCCCATTAAGTGGCGGAGGAGATCAAAGTTAGCTCTACCAAAATTCAGGGTAGCTATCCTACTTTTTGGCTTGCTTCTTCCACCCAGGATCATGAACTGAACCATTTCATGGTCGCTTTGCCCTAAGCTGCCCCCGACCTTCACTTCCCTAACAAGTCCATCCTTGTTAGTGAAAACAAGGTCCAGCAGCCGCCCTCCCCTTGTGGGCTCCTGCACCATCTGTAGCAGGAAATTGTCTTCAACACACTGCAGAAATTGTCTGGACTGCATACGACTGGCCGTATTGCTTGCCCAGCAAATATCTGGGTAGTTGAAGTCCCCCATAAGGATCAGTGCCCGGGAACTTGAGGCTACTTCTAACTGTTTATGGAATGCATTATCTACCTGCTCCTCTTGATCAGGGGGCCTATAGCACACTCCCACAACAATGTCCCCCATACCGGTTTGCCCCTTGATTTTAACCCACAAGCACTCGACAGAAGGTTCATCCTTCCCCAGGTGGAGCTCAACACATTCTAGGTGCTCTCTCACATAAAGAGCAACTCCTCCACCTCGCTTCCCTAGCCTGTCTTTCCTAAAAAGCACATAGCCATCCATGACAGTGTGCCAGTCGTCCAGGTTGTCCCACCACGTCTCTGTGATTGCGATGAGATCATGGCCCTGCGACCGCACAAAGATCTCTAGTTCTTCTTGTTTGTTCCCCATGCTACGTGCATTTGTGTAAAGACAGTTCAGTGGTGAAGCAGATGTAGGTATCCTCAACGGCCCACAGCGAGATTTCTGACAGGGGACTGGCAAAAGTGGCTCCACGGAGGAGTACTCAGGGCAGTCCACAGAATTTTCCCTACTCTCACGTGGAAAAACGTCCCCAAGTCCACGACTGTGCTGTTGGTATTTACCTCTTCCCACCGTCAACTCCCGTTGTGTCTCCCGAAGCCTAACCCTGGCAGCCGCCTTAATATCCCCTTCCCCCTTCCTAACTAGTTTAAAGCACGATCGATGAGCCCTGCTATCTCCTGGGCGAGGATCCGCTTTCCTTTATAGGACAGGTGAGCCCCATTAGCAGTACTCATGCCAGGAGCAGAGTACACCATCCCTTGGTTAAAGAATCCAAAGTTCTTGCGCCGGCACCAGCCTTTTAACCACACATTCAACTCGTGGGTTATCCTGTCCTGCTCTGAGCCCCTCCTCCCACAAGTGGGGATAGAGCAGAATATTATTTGGGCTCCCCCCCCCTCAACAGAGCGCCCCAGGTCCCGGAATTCCCTTTTGACAGCTTGCAGGCTACACTTTGTGATTGCGTCCCTGCCTGCTTGAACTATCAGTAAGGGATAATAGTCAGTGGATCTTACCAGGCCTGGTAGCCTTCTGGTAATATCCCTGACCCGGGCTCCAGGGAGGCAACACACCTCCCTGCGTGTAGGGTCTGGCCTACATATAGGCCCTTCTGTCCCTCTGAGAAGGGAATCTCCTACTACGACTACCTTCCTCTCTTGCCTAACAGAGGCAGTCTCAAGGCGTGCAGATGACCGCCTCACTCTAGGCCTCCGCTTTCTCTGAGGCAGAGGGGCTCCATTCATCTCCTCAGGTACCTCCTCCTCAACTGTCAGGGCCCCAAACCTGTTGCTCAGGGACACCTGAGGGGGTGGGGTAGGTAGGCAGGGGGAGTGCCTACGACGCCGAGTCGGGACTGTCTTCCAGGCCTCCTCGGGGTTTGGGTCACTCCCATTAACCTGGCACGGGCAGTGAGGGGGGACCGTCTTCAGGTGTGAGGTGTCATCCCGACTGTCTTCCTTTTGGGACGCCTTCTGTAATGTCTGCCAGACAGTCCAAATTTATAATCAGCATAGGAAAATGTCTGCATATCATAACCATATGGCACTGAGAATACACATTATTGTACAGTAGCACTGCACTAATTTAAGGTCTGTCACCACTTCCATTATGGGCCTCTGTTTCCAGCAATAAGAAACTCTCACACAAGTACTTATCCCAGGCTGAATATGATCTCTGACAGTACAGGTCTTAGATCTATAGATGCTTTAAACAGTATTTTATATAAATAGCTCGGCTATTTTGTCATTATACAAGTTAAAGAAAGGTTTCAGTTTCCCTCCTCATTGTTCAAAATTCATTTTGCTTAAGACAATAAAAATCCATGGTTTTGAAAATGGTTAGGCATATTCCATCTGCTATAGGCCACTTTTCTGATTGAAAGCAGTCATAAAGCATCTGGTGAATTTAAAATCTACTGTATAACTATACATATATAGCTATATTTACATTGAAAAACATAATTTTGTAACACATACCAAAAATGAAGCCATCTCTATCTTCATGGGAGCTCAATGTTTTTTGTGCAGTTATTCTACATAAGGTTGATCAAACCACATGATCCTATCATATGAAAGAAATTAATTCTCCACCTGGATCAAAGTTTGTGTCCCTTTTTGTATATGCCTTAACCCACTGGCCCCGGTCAGCAGAGTTGATACATTTCCACAAAACTAGAAGCTGCTTTCTGGCACAGTAAATTTAGGGAAAACTCTTCAGTGGATCCACAAAGGTCCTACAACCAGTCATAAACATTATGCACAGTGTGAAGGTAGCATCTCCTGTGGAAAAGGGCTGATTTCCATTTCAGATGATCTCTCCATTGCTGCCATGGCTGGGGTAAGCATATATCGCCTTCTTATACTCACAGGTGCAGTGCTGATGTGAGAGTATCCATCACTTGGAAAGGTTGTGCCAAGAATAAATTTGCCCAAATTAATAGTGAGTCAATGGCAATTTTTCTCCTGAAAATTCAGAAGACCAAATCCTCTTTTTATTCCCCACACACAGAGGCTACTCTAGCTGAATCCAGGTGATCTGCACAGGTACCTCCCCAGGAAGCATCAGGCCTCTCAGGAGGAGGAAGCGGTTGAGCCCATCTCATATAAAGAGGTTGCGTGTGCCCTCACAGGAGAAGATTGCCCCTCCTCTGTCACCAACCAGGCTGAGCAGTGGTCAAAGAAGCATCTAGAAAAGAGTAAGAGGAGGGCAGGCCTATCTGACCATCCCTCTCACTGTTCTCCCAGCCTTCAGTTACTTCAGCCCACTGGTTTCCTGAACTGGATGTGTTTTTGCATGCTCATTAATTCTCAATGGATTTCAGTTCCATGAACTTGTAGTGTTTCTCCTTTAATCCGTGCAAGATTTTAACATCCAGCATCATTCCCTTGCTGTGGAATACATGTTTTTGTTAGTAGTTACTATAAATGCCAGCATGGCCCATGACATGAGTGGTGCCTCAACAATGCAAACAATGATGACATTACTTGGCAATAATTTTCCATGTCCCTGGGATGATTTGTTCTGATGATCAGGGTCATTTTCCTCCCAGTCAAAACTTTATCCCCATGAGGCAGCTGCCTGAAAAAAAATGACCATTTTACACACACACACACACACACACAAAACAAAAATCACATCAAACTGGAGTATCTTTCTCATCAGAGAACACTGGGGAATTGTCCCCATGACCCCAAGCCTGTGCAGAGATACCCGTGGGCTATATCCACATGAGCCAGTAAAGTGGATCAATAAGAATGAATCTGTAGGAAAGAAACATTTGGAGCTGAGGCACTACACCCGGCCCCTGCAACACTCAGGAGAGGGAGCGAGGGAGAGGAGGGAAGGAGATATCCTGTGTCCTGACTGTCCCTTTGAACTACAGTGTACTGGGTGAGCTACTGGAGCACATCCACCCATTTACAGTCATCCAGCACCTGCTCTCCAAGAATACTCCAAAATGCAGAGGCAGGCACAGAAAGTGCCTTGAATATCTGGTTCAAAAAGTCACTTCTGGCACTAAATAAAACAGCACTTCAAGCATATCCACTTGCAGTCCAGGGAATCAGCACACATGGCTGAGGCAAAGTGGACTGTGAGGGCAGAAGAAGCACCCATGCTACTTTACCTGAACTAAATCCCTGGGATGCAGCCATCTACTTCTGCGTAACACCATTCTTCACTGCACAGCCATACATGATGTGACAGTGGCTCTGCTCCCCTTCTCTTCCACTATTAAAGGCTGTGATTTCACCTCCTCAGCCGGCAAAACCTGGCAGAGTTTCACCAAAGTCAACAGTGCCTACCTGGGGTCGAATATCTAGGCTTTGATTCAACAAAAGGGAGAAGTTGAAAGTTTCTTTATAGAAATTATGTGAAATGCTAAAAGAAGAATAATTTCTTCAAGGAAACACGCAGCAGGATGGTTGATAGTGCTTTTCTGCTTTGAATCGTTGACTATCCTGAGGAAACAGAAGAGTTAAGGAAGAAGGTGAGTTTAATATATCCAGCAATGAAACACAGAGGGATAACAAAGTTTTCACTGAAAGACCCAGTTTTACATCACCACAACCGAGGGATTTTAATACATCAGGAACTAAATTTGACGCTTCATTTTACCTCTGCTGAACACTTCCCCACAGCACAGTTGTGATGGTTTAATCTCTCCTTCTGTTTCGCTTTAAAAATTGAATCAAACAGCATAAGTTATCAAAGATGCAAACATGACCCCTTGTGACTTCACTACAACGTAGCACCACCTTCTGGCTATTGAGAAGCTCTTAGTGGCTACTTTACCTTTTTCCTTTTTAATGGGCATCTGTTTCTTAATTCCTTTGTTGCAATTTAAAATGAAAATATGGTGATTAGTTTTCACGGCTGCAGCTATTATAGCTGTAGATGTTTTTAATAACAGCTGCTATTTTTCAAACAGAGAGGGATTTCTAGCACGGAGCAGTTGGAATTGTGCATCTCCGCCTTTATTGAAGGAGCAATGTGTATGTTCATTTTTTAGGATCTGTAATCACATGCTGGTCCTGGGAAACATGCCACAAAGGCCCACATATGTAAGTAGTGGCAGCTGAAAGTGCATAATTCATGAGGGAAACATCAGGATCCGAGGAAATGACATAAATAGCTGATTGACTTGACACATCTTATATTTTTTTCCAGGATTTATTTCCTTTTAAAGATGTGGGTTGCTTTTTAAAAAAGAAATGTGTAGACTGCCAAGTCAGAAGGTTCTCTAGGTCGCTTACTTGTTTCTCTGAAAGCAAAGGCATTCTTGTGTTTTCATTCTGATTTAATTAGAATGGCTTTTTTACAGTATGTGGTCTTTGTGCTTCCAGGTCTCTACTCCTCCACAGTTTTATTCAACCCTATTGTAGGTCCACTTTGAAACAGAAAGGGCAGTCGAAACAACTTCATCACAGAAGGAAATCCTATAAATACTGTAATTGCTGTGGAGTTTAATCTGGTTTCTTAACCTTTGATTCAGTTTGGATAGGTCTTAGGGCACAAAAGAAACAAATCAGCTATTTCAGCTAAAGGCTTCATTTGTCACAAATCTGGACGAGTCTTAATGATAAAAGAAATGTTTAAAATGGAGAGACTTAAGATGCTGCCCAAATTTCAGCTGGAAGAAAGAAGAAAAAACAGAATTATAAAGGCAAATTTAGTCACATCCAATCTCTAAGTACATTTTGTAGAAATATCACAAACAACAATGTTCTCAGGGTATTTCTACTGGAAATAATGTGAGAAAGAACATTCTCACATTACTTCCAGTCAAAATGCCATAAAAATGCGCAGTTGATAGCTAGCATTCTCATAGCATGTTAACAGGAAAGAACTCAAGAAAACATTTTCTCATGACATTTCCTTTGGAAGAGGGTGGAGCTGGAGAGCACTGCCCTCCTCCACTCCCACCAGCATGGGAATTTCTCAGGGGTGAGCTCTCCAGTGAGAGCTGCAGGGGAAGGATTGAGGACACAGAGAAGCAGGAAATCTGACTGGGTTCCCTCTGAGACGAGAGCAGTTGCAAGGGAGGAAAGATTCCTCCATCCAAAAGAAAGCACTAGAAGGAAAGTCACAGATACTTCATAGCTCAGAATAACCTAAAGGATGAAATTATTTGTACATCAGTATTTTCAATAACCTTATATCTCCTGCTAAAGTGTGTACGCCAGTTGGAAAGAAAGAGGGGAAAGGAACCTTTAGTTGTATTATTTTAAAGAGATTTATGTGCAGACTTTCTGTGGGGCTTTTGTGCTGAATTCGGGTGTGGAATCCAGTCCTGTGCAGAAGTTCACACTGACAGTCTGAAAGAAATGAAGTCTTGGCTCACTCAGAGAAAAGAAAAAGCCGTGGTCCCTACTAAGGCAGAGGGATAAAGTCATAGGACACCCAAGCTAACTTGCCACTCTCATTTACCCTTCTTGCATCCTCTAAGCAGATGATCCTCAGTTTACCCAGTCTGGACTCCTCTAGTTCTCTGGGGTTTTATAGTCAGTGATCCTCATTTCCAATGCTTCTGAGAGATGTTTCGGTAAGTAGCATTGGCAGCAGTAACTCCAGCTTCTTTCTCCCAACCAACTATAGTATTGCCACTGCCAAAGGGAAGCTATGACCGCAAGAAAAGGCAGGACAGCTTGGTCTTTTTGAACACTTCAGTCCATCTTCTGAGCTTAATCCTTTTCAATAATTTTCACAAAGAACAAACTTTTTGCCAGGATTAAGTGTATGGAACAGTTAAACTACTTCCTACATAGTTTCTAATGCTACAAGGTGCTTTCAGCTATCTAACCATCAAACTGCTTGCAAAATCTGTGATGTGATTGCCATAGCTATTCCTCACTATAGGTTTGGCACTCCATTATCTACAGCAAGACAAACGCTTCTTTAGTTTCTGCTTTCATTCCTCCTGTCCTGCTGATCTTTCCTAAACTGACTCTTTTATAGACCACACGAGAGAAAACAAAAATGAGACACTGCCCTGTGAATTTTCTCTAGCTATGACTTACGTCAGGCATCCAGAGTCAGGGCATCAAAGGTTCTTTTTTTTTTAACTCCAACTTTTCCATAATTTCCATAGTTTCCCTAAGTTGTTTTTCTTCTTTCTTGTTTCAATTTTCTTTAAAGCACTGTGTGTGCAGTGTAGAGGGCAGCATCTGGGGTTTTGGGCAACCTGGTCTAGTGAGGTGTTGGAACCAGATGATATTTGAGGTCCCTGCCAACACAAACCATTCTATGACTCTATGATTCTATCTGCTGCCTGGATGTGGTGTGCCGAGGTGAAAGCGCTCTTCCCTTAGCCAGTCCATGTTGCCCTTGAACAGAGGCAGAACAGGCAGAGCTGGCTGAAGCCTGACCTCCGTGAGTATCAGACCCAGTCACTGAGGTAGTGCAGTGTGGGCTAGGAAGACATCATCTACTTACTTACCCTGCTAGATAGTTCCTGCATATTTTAAGTCAACAGGGAAATACCTTTCCAACTTTAAATTCTCCTAATATAGAAAGATGGTAGATACACCTGCTCCAGTGTCCTAAGTCTGACATTAGCTACTGATGCATTCTTCAGATGAAAATAAGAAACTTCTATAATTGGCAGATATAGATTATCTACTCTGAGCAAAATTTTATCCTAACGCCTAAGATGAAGGATTTGTCAAAATAAAGCAGTAAGACCAGGAACTCTATGAAGCAGATGGATCACTTTTCTTTATGAATAAACCTTTGAGATGGAAAATGAGTTTTATCCATGCTATACATATACTGATGAATATTCATAGATAAGCCAATCCTTATACTGATATAATATATGATTTTTTATTATGAATAAATCATTAAAAACATAATGGTGATCTAAAATGTTGGTATATGATATATACATACTGCATCAGTTTTCAGATTTGCATTATTTTACAAGTCATCTGCTCAGGTTGTACTAGAAGAAAAGAGATTTCAATGTAAAAACTGGCAGATGTATTGAACAAGCAACATAGCAAGTCTTTAAGCCTGAAATACATGGCATTTAGAGTTATTAAATCACAGAATTTCTGCATACCTAATGGATTCACCCATAGACACATAATTGGTAACCATATCAGTATCCAAAGATACAATTTTTTGTTTCAATATTAAAAATGTTCAACTGCTAAAAAAAACATTGTATAGTCCAAGTTCTTTTAGAAAGAATAGCGTTTAACTTATGTCCTGCATAAACAAAATTCAACTGAGAGCATATCACGTGTAGGATGAGGCAGTTTCTGACTGCTCAAATTTGCAGTCTAGAATGTAGTGACTGCCAAACGAAGATGCATTATCCTAGTTTTACAGCTGGGGGGGAGGGGGGGGGGGGCGGGGCGGGAAGAAACCCTAAACAGACAAAGACACAGAGCTGAGGTGTCTAAATCTGGTGGAGATTCAGCAAGCTGAATATTCCTGCAGAATAGTGGTCCAAGACTAGTCTTCTTCCTCATTAAGTGTTTTCTTTCAGTGTGTGTGACTTAATAAAAAAATAAAAAAATGTGTGTGGGAGTATCCATAGTATTCAATGACCTGAAGTGTTCTTTATTTGAAAGTATTTGAAGACTCAGCAAAAGTGTATAAACAAGCAAGCAAACAAGCAAAAAACCCCTTGCTTCAATTATCTCTCTCATTCAGGGGCTATTTTCATACTCATATGGTGAAGTATGAACAAACTAGTAGGAATCTTCCTGTCTTTGTGTAAAGAGTATAGGAGCCAAATCTGTCTTTTGAAGTCTGACTCTGTTTGCTTGTTTATTTTAGGTAAATCTTGCAATTCCATGCTGTTTTTTCTGCTATGTGAAGTGACAGATTTTTAAAAAAAAGGGAAAGGAAGAAAGCCATTCCTGACAGTTTACCACCTTTGGTGCAGTAGGTACCAGTGTGTCAGCTATACACTGCTTGGGGCACAGTCACTCAATTTATAATTAGACCTCACTTTGTACAGAATGAAGTGACGGTAGACAATAAAAGTAGACATGTATACAGACATGGGTATATATCTTCTCTAGAGTGTTACAGCACAAAGTTCTCTGCCCTTGTAGGAAGGGAATAAACCCTATGGCTTTTCAAGAACCCCATTTAGTTTTAGGGGGACTTTGGTAAAGTGCTACAGGCTTTAACTTCTGTGGATGGAGTCATAAAATCATCTGTGAGGTATCTGAGAGGCCCCCACACCATTTTAAAGGGCTGACATCACTCCCATTCAATTCATACACATATCATTAATGGGAAAACACTTCCAGAAATGCCATAACTAAAATATAAATCCAGTAATGCTTGATCAAGTAATTCTTCAGTAACACCCGCTCCAAATTTAAAGTGCCAGATGTAGCTTGATAGAGCCAACACTAAATATCTGGAAGTCTGCAGAAGTTCCCGTTTGGCTTGACAGTGTGAGTAGTTCATGGAAGAGTTCAGCCTTGTTCTGTAATGCTACTTTAGGTGCTGCTCCACTGAATGGCTGGTAATTTGAAATAATCAAATGGCTGAGATAAAAAAAGAACATTTGTGAGTGCAACATAATCATATTAATAAGAAATAGAAAGACATGAGGAAGCTGGTTGGAATTTAAACCAAAGTTCTTGAATGCTATTTCTGAAGTATCTGATGAGCTCTGATTAACAGTATAAAATTATCAAATGGAAAAAAATCCAGATGGAAGTTATGACTCCAGACTTACTGAATGTCAGACATTCTCAAGAATATGTTGTCTCCATCTTTCCAGGCATAGCAAAGCTGTGAACTGTGCAGTCAGTAATCTATCTAGTGGGGATTTATTTACCCTTTGTTTAATCACCTAGATCATCTAGCCATGCTATTAAATATTTCAATTGCTGTTCTTCATGTCTGTCTTTTGCAGTCACTGAAAAACAGTTTTGTACAGCATCATCTGTTCCTTTCCTGTTGGACTCACTGCTGTAGTGAGGATAATTCTTCATGAAATTTTTAACAAGTCTAAATCTTCATTCACCCATTACCTCACTGACAGCAAGAGGGACAGTTCATGGGAACATTTTCTCAGCAGTGTGCGGGAAGGGTCTGTATCCTGGCAGTGCAGATAGCTTGTCAGGATGCGGCGGCTCTGACATGATTAATACAAGCTCATGTTGCTGAGCAACCTTAATGAAGCTAAGGATAATCAACCCACCACTTGCACAGATCTCTGGACTTGTACTTCCCCATGTGTTTTCTGTCATCCAAATCCTACTCTGTATGAAGGTACCTGAATTAGCCCAGGAATGTGACATAAAGGAGCCAACAGAGAAAGTTGGAGAAACTGATTAAAGGATTTAAGTTTTCAAAGGCCATGATCCATCTGGATTGGTTGTTGAAGAGGGTGAGGGTGTCCAGAGATGGCAAAAGAAGGATCCCCGACCCTCCTGACCCTTTAGTGAAAAGAAGGGATGAGAAGGCAAATGTTGTGTTCATTTGTTTATTTTTCTTTGTGTGATTTAGACAAGGGGAAGGGAATAGAGCTCTCTGGGTGGTCCTGAAGCTAGTTTCCTCATGAAACTGGGAGAAGTTCCCCTTTTAAACATAGTTGTGAATGAGGGTGGGGGCAGGATTAGAGAATAAAGTTTTTCTGTCTTTGTAAAGTAAACATTTTCCTCTACCTTTCTTCCTGTGTGTTTCATGGTTCTGCTAAAATAACTTCAAGTAATTTGGGAATTAGCGTCCTGGCAAAAGCTCCCCCTTCCATATTTGTCCAGGATAACAGACCTATCACTCAAAGACAAGGAAAAGCTGTCATAGCTGGTCCTTCATCATTTTTGCCCAAGTATGCTTCTAGTGCAGTGGCCTAATATAATCTCAATACTGCTAAAAATAGAGTTTTATTGACTAACCAAAAAAAGTTTAAAAAGCACAGGGTTAAATTCCCCTTCCCAGGATTATTTTTTTCTATTCATTAAATAACTCCGGCATGCCTTTGCCTCACTCACCAGAGAGGCAGCAGTGCCCCATTGTCCCATTCCTGCCCAATATTCTTTCCAGACTCACCTGAGCATCCCTTTTTCATTGTCTCCCCCAATTCGAGGCTTTCAGGGAAATCAAGCGCTTCTTGCAATGGAAGTGGGTCAGCATTTTCCCCTAGTAAGACCACCACTGGGACCGTGGCAGTCCAGGGGACAAGGCCAGTCTGGTGGACACACAATGCACTGTCACATGCAGAAGGGCTAGGATAATTGTCTGCCTCTCATGGGGAAGCCAGTAGCTGCCTACATTAACGAGACTGGCAAAGACCAAAGGGTGCACATTCATCCTTCTGATTATTCAGTGAGTGCCCCCATAGTGTATGAATGCTGCTTGGACCTGGCAGATTTTCAAGCACAAAGATATTCCCCACTAAACCTGTGGGAAAATAGCCATGTGAATTAATGCTTTGATTCCCAGGGGTTCTTACTGTAAATATTCAAGCTCCTTAAGGAGGAGGGTTGGGTCCAAATGTGGATGTGTGATAGATATAGTGGCATGTTTCCTTAGGAAGCTGAGTGCTGCCATCCCAAGAAGACAGCCAAGTGGCCTCAAGTACTTAACTGATCCTTGGGCTTGGGCTTCTTATGCTAAACACTGGGAAAACATTCTGCATAACTTCAGTTCTCAAAGGTTTTGTTGTGGGAAACTGTGGTATGCTGTGAGTGCTTTTTTGTATATTTTGTGCTGGTTTTGGCTGGAATAGAGTTAATTTTCTTCATAGCAGATAGCACAGGGTTATGTTTTGGATTTGCACTGAAAACTTGATTAGAGATGCTTGCATTATTGCTGAGCAGTGCTTACACAGAGCCAAGGTCTTTTCTGCTTCTCACCCCACCCCACCAGCAAGTACGCTGGGGGTGCACAAGGACTTTGAAGGGGACACAGCCAGGACAGCTGACCGCAACTGATCAAAGGGATATCCCATACTGTATGATGTCATACTCAGGATATAAATCTGGGGGAAATGTTTATAAAATGTATATAAAAGAAGGGGGAAGGTTTAGAGTTTTTCTTCCCAAGTCACCATTAGGTGTGATGATGTAGACCTGCTTTCCTAGAGGTGGCTGAACACCTGCCTGCCCATGGGAAGTGGGGAATGAATCCGTTGTCTTGCTTTGCTTGTGTGCACAACTTTTGCTTTACATGTTAAACTGCCTGTATCTAAACTCACGAATTTTCTCACTTTTACCCTTCAGTTGCTCTCCACCATCCCACTGGATGGGAATGAACAAGTGGCTTGGTTGCCGGCTGGGGCAAAACCATGACAATGTGTATATTATGCATCTTGACACTCAGCATGTTCATGTGGTGACACAGGACCTTTTGAAGTGAAACATGCTTGTTGAGGTTTAAACCTTGAATTTTGATGTCTGGAGTCTTTTTCTGGGGTGTCCTTCAAAACCAATTTAGGATTATACAGACTTCAAAACACTCATCATATGCCATGGTGACAGTAGTCTGAGGCACATTAGGATACATACACAATCTATTTAAACCCATGTAAATCCACTGACTTTAGTAAAATATCACCAATTTACAGGAGGAACGATTTTGACCAGCTGTGTTAGAAGGGTTGCAAAATGGCAAGTAAATAATTTAACGAAGAGCCATTGCGCTTGCAGTTCTATAAACATGTGATGTCTATAAATCACCAAATGCTATACAGCAAAAATCTTGAGCATATAGATCATTATGACACTCTGTGAAACAGCATAACCACTGCTGTTGTCTTGGTAGATGAGTCAATATTGAGTTGTTCATTCCCTCCTGCTGCTGGATAAAATCTTTTCCCAAGAATATAAATATCACATAGCTAAGTGTGAAGATTATGAAATGAAAAAATTTGTGTGTCTATTTAACATGAAAGAATGATTTTGAAGTGCATCCACAGCCAATAAAGAACTTTATCACTGGTTTTCAATGAACTCAAGGAAGCTGTTTCACTGGAAAATAAAGGTAAATCTTCCACATTTCCTCCTCTCTGGGTAACAGAATGCCAACATCTTATTTAAGGTTAGGGAGTATGCCAAGAGCAGACCTGAGAAGGGAGTGCAAGTATCACAGTTCCCGGTCACCTCCGTAATCAATAGGAGGGCAGCCTGCTGCAGTGTCGCATGAAAACTGAGAACACATTTGTGAGTTCTGTTTAATTGCAACTCAGATGAGTCACAGACACTTGGTCCTTACTTCCTAACTCTGGAAGCAAAAATAAATGTTTATTTGACGCCACTCTTTAAAAGTAGCCTCAAACATAGTAACCATAGCTAATTGTAAAATGACTCTTTTATTTATTGTCAGTTTGCATAGTTCAGAGAAGAATTACTAACATCACAGACCTTTTAACCAGAAACAAGCATGCTTAAGGAAGACAGCTGTTTTTAGAGTGTCGGCTGGGAAAAATGCCCCAACCACTCTTATTTGATGAACAAACACACTTTCTTGATTGTCTACACTCATACCCATCTGTCAGGATGGCAGGATGCCCAGGCAGAAGCTGGCCAAAACTTTTGCCTTGGGCATTGACACTGAGCAACAATAGGTTTAGATGGGCAGTATGCGTAACACTGCATATAAAATGTCTTAAGCTTCTTTTTCGTGCCAAGCATGGCACAGAAGCTTGAAAACAAATATCTCCTCATATATCATTTGGCATTACTGAGTCCCCAAAAGCAAATAGTACCTAAGAAACCTATGTTCTGGGGTCACCACTGCACCACATGCAATTTGGTGTTGGGCTCAAAGTGATTACCTTGTTAGAGAAGAATATTGTGACTGTTGCACACTGTGTGGCAATATGGTCATAGCTGCTACTTGCAAGAGTAAATGCTAACTACACAGCAGGGAAATCCACTGTAGAAGCACACAGCCAGATGCTGTCTCAGGCAAATGCTCTTCATTTTCTGGAAAATGTGCAGTCTACAAAAGGATCAGAAACTGGTTAGTCAGCAGCTGAAGGGATGTGAAAATATGGAGAGACAGTAACATTTTGAATGTAAAAAAAGAACACATTTTAACGAGAAATAACCAGAAGATAAAATCAGAAGTGAACTTGTCCCACTACACAGATTATCTTTGTAGGTAACTTTGATATGAGTCAGTTAAAAGTGCTAATAAAATAAGAAGAGTATATGTAGATGCGATGCCAGTGTTTTCAAGGTGGAACTACAAAGCCTTTTCCTCTTTCAACAGACCTGTGGGCCAGGACTATTAAATTTTAAAGTTAGTTTTATTTTAACAAACTCTAGAAATAGATACTTTTGAAATAGAGAGATGGACTCGCACGGAGTAAGGCAGGGTGAGCTCTTTCCTGCAATCATGCTCTCAGCCTACTGATAGCAATTTTCTGAGGTATGGCGAGGTCTACGCAGAGGAGCTTTAGCAGTCTTCTCCTTGCCATGACTTGCTCCATGCCTGACTGTCTGCTTTGCTCTTCTCAGTGGTGTCTTAATCTCTCAAACTTCTGGCTCTTCACAAGCTGTCACTGACTTTATTCCCACCATCTCTTACTCTCTCAAAGTTTTTTCTATACTGTGCTAATAAGACCTAGCCTTAGCAGTCTGTGTACACCCTATCTCTCTTAGAGGAGACAATCTTTTCCTTCCTCCACAGACTAGGAAAAGACCCCTTACAGCAGCCATAAAGAGAGTAACGAGATTTAGGAGTAATCAGAACACATTGTAAGTAGTACACAACTAAGGAAAAGAGATTGAGCTCTAACACAATTATGGAGCTCTAAATAATTTAGTTAAGCTGGCCAGGTGCTTTTCTTTATTCCTGCAGTTCTTACATCTGTGCAGTACATGTGAAGGGAAAGTTAATCTGTGCCATGTTTCTGGACAGGCAGAAAAAGAAAAAATGCTGGAAATTTTCTAAAATTTAGTGCTGTGATTCTGAATCTGAATTTGTTTGCTATGTTTTTAACTTGTTCAACTTCTCCAAGGTGTAGACATACTCTTTCACAGCACACATGGAAATATTATCCTAGTTCTGAATTTCTAAAAAGTGTTCAGATTTTTGAATGTCTGAGAAAATGATTCTGTAAATTTAAAGCAAAATATAAGCAATCATATGGAAAAAGAACGTTCTCTTTATTGGAATTTTATTTTAGGAGATTTGAATCAAAGTGTGTAAGTTTGAAGCATCTTGCTTAATTTTCAGCATGTTCTTATGCTTCTGTTTCTTCTCTGGAAAACTGATCAGAATCACAGAATCACAAGGTTGGAAAACACCTTTAAAGATCATCAAGACCAACCGTTCACATCCTAAACTAAACCATATGCCTAAGTACCAGATCTACCCTTTTTTTAAACACATCCAGGGATGGTGACTCAACCACCTCCCTGGGCAGCCTGTTCCAGGCCCTGACAACTCTTGCAGTAAAAAATTTTTTTCTAATATCTAATCTAAACCTGCCCTGGCGCAGCTTCATGCCATTTCCCCTTGTCCTATCACCTGTCACCTGGCTGAAGACACCATCGCCCACCTCTCTACAACCTCCCTTCAGGTAGTTGTAGGCAGCCTCCTCCTCAGGCTAAACAGCCCCAGTTCCATCAGCTGTTCATCATAGGATTTGCCCTCCAGCCCCTTCACCAGCCTGGTTGCCCTTCTCTGGACTTGCTCCAGGACCTCCATGTCCTTCTTATGGTGAGGAGCCCAGAACTGGACACAGTACTCGAGGTGTGGCCTCACCAATGCCGAGTACAGGGGCACAATCACCTCCCTAGACCTACTGGCCACACTGTTTTTGATACAAGCCAAGATGCCATTGGCCTTCTTGGCCGCCTGGGCACACTGCTGACTCATATTCAGTCTGCAGTCAACCAACAGTCCCAGGTCCTTCTCTGCCTGACAGCTCTCCAGCCAGTCTCCCCCAAGCCTGTAGCGCTGCATGGGGTTATTATGTCCCATGTGCAGCACTCTACACTTGGCCTTGTTAAACTTCATCCCATTGGTCTCAGCCCATCGGTCCAGCCTGTTCAGATCCCTCTGAAGAGCCTCCCTACTCTCAGGCAGATCAACACTTCCTCCTAGTTTAGTGTCATCTGCAAACTTAGTGAGGGAGCATTCAATCCCTTTGTCGAGATCATTGATAAAGATGTTGAACAAGACTGGACCCAGGACTGAGCCCTGGGGGACGCCACTCGTGACCGGCCTCCAGCTGGATTTTGTTCCATTTACCACCACCCTCTGGGCTCGGCCATCCAGCCCGTTTTTAACCCAGTTAAGGGTCCACCTGTCTAGGCCAGTGGCAGCCAGTTTCTCAGTCAGAATGCTGTGAGAAACGGTGTCAAAGGCTTTACCAAAGTCCAGGTAGATCACATCCACAGCCTTCCCCTCGTCCATTAAGCCGTCTCCTTGTCATAGAAGGTGATCAGGTTAGTTTGACAGGATCTACCTTTTGTAAACCCATGTTGACTAGGCCTGATCCCCTGGCCATCATGTATGTGCTGCATGATAGCTCCCAAGATGACCCTCTCCATGATCATCCCCGGGACTGAGGTCAGACTGACAGGCCTGTAGTTTCCTGGATCCTCCTGACCCTGAATAACACCAATGTTTCTAGAAGAAAAAAAAAAAAAATTCTTCACAGAACTACAGAGTCACTATGCTGAAGCGCTTTGAGGATAATTATACCTTTTAAATTACTAGAAGTTTAGCTGTAGCTTTTATTATGTTTCCATGATTGTCTTTCCTGTCAACACGAGATAGCTCTGCTAACCTATGGTTATGCCTCTGTGTACTGTTTGTCTTTCAGACCAAGAGTTGTTAACCAAATCCAGGAAACCAGATTTTTTGTTGATGTGAAGTTTTACTAAAATCAGTAAAAATCAGACTGGCTATATGCAAGTATGTTTGGTTGCTAAGTTGGTTGTCAACCTGGTTTGTTTGGAGAAATGTTAAGAAAAAGCCTGGAAAGGAGCATGTTTCCTATGCTGCTTTGCAAAAAATTGTTTCAGCTCAGCTATGTTTCTTGTAGGTTTCTGGGGTCCTGATGTCATATGGTGACAGGCACGGCATAGTGCTTTGAATACTATTTTAAGAAGTTAACGAGGTATTCTACTTCATTATTATATTCGTATATCAGAGTTCAGTTTCTATTGTGCCTGAGTGCCTCCTGCATTACACAACTCAACAGTACAGGCCACAGGCAATTCTTTCATCCAGTCCCAAGGAATATCATGTGTATAGCCACTCATTTACTCTGATAGATAATGGGTCTTTTCTTAGTTTTATATTTAACCGTCTGTATATGTCTGTGTAGGTAGATGTAAATATTGTTCTCTGGACTGTACAGAGAAGCCTGGTGCAAATAAGTGAATTTTATGTTTGAAGGCAGCTGTGAAATTAGCACTGATCTGCAAGTTGTAGTAATTACATTTGTTTCACAGATTTTGTTTCTGTGGATTCCATGGCAAAATGTTCTAACAAAAATAAATTTTTAAATGGTCTGAGCAGCCTCATAACAAAAATCACAGAACAGTAGCTTGGCTGCACCTTTGTAAGACATCTCTGCTAGGTCCTGTGAGACACAAGCAGTGCTGCTCTTACAGAGCTCTAGGCAGTGAGATGAGCCCAGAACATCTTGGCCTTGAACTTCAGCTGATACAAAATAGGATTATATAGAAGTCAGGAAATTTAGACTGCTTCTATCAAAGCTGAAATATGCATTTCTGCATCCATATTCCTTATACATTTTCTGTCATTCCTGAATTCTATGATCACTTACCATTGTAACCATTCTACATTGGTGGCTTTGACATCTTTCACCATTATGTAATATGAATATATGTAGAAAAGACAGAATTTATATGCAGAAAAAGCCCATAATGGGTCTCATGAGCTTCTTTCAGGGACAGGGTTACTTGAACTTGTTTCAGTCTCAGGTTCATGCATGATAACCCAATAAATTCTTGCTGAGCCAAATTATATGCTTTAACTTTGTCCTTTTCTTTAGTGTTCCTCCTCATTTTTAATTTCTTTCCATTTTGTTTTGTTTAGGGTCTTTTTGTCCACTTTACTAACTTTCTGGCCACCCAACACCACATCCTGCTTGTTATTCTTCACCCTCTCAAACAGTGCATTATTTGCACACATGAACAGTGAGCACAAACAGCCTCATTTTGCACCCTTTACGCAGTGACCTCCTACGCACCTGATGAAATCTGGCATAACAGTGGGGAGACATGCCCAAGGAATGCTGTTGAGATGTAAGTAAAGTCTTCTTAAGCACTTTTTATTTGCCTCCTTTACAGCTAAATGAACTGAGTGGACACTCAGATTTGTTTATCTGGGATGAAGAGACTTTGTTTATACAAAGAAGACACTTCTAGCAGACAGTGGTTAAATTGGAGTATATCTTCAGAGTGCATTTAGTTCCAGAATAGGTAGACAAAATGTTGTGTTAGTAGTGGCTGCTGAGTATAGAAGACAATAGAATAATTTTAGTTGGAGAATGTATTTATTAACATAGAAATAAATCTTGTCCCATACCTGTAGAAACAAACAGACAAAAAAGTGTAATCTCTCAAAATTAAACTACTGACTGTCTGGTCTCCCTGTAGCACCTACAGGGCTACTTCAGGGGCTATTAATAAAAGACAATTGTGATTTATTGTGTTTTTCATCACATACAATCCTCTTATTTTCTTTTAAAAATGACAATGTGACACGTAGATGCCAGCTGCAGCTCTGAATGGTGGATCTGGATCTGTGGATTTGAAGGACAGTTCCTACAGCCCCAGGCAGCTTCACACCACAGTCCAAGATCTTTCCCCACCTCTGGAGGGCTGTAGCTCCAGCTGTGGTAGTCAGTGCTCAGGTGAGGTCTTTCAAGGCTCCTAGTTCTAAACATGGTTTGTACCTGAAGATATAGTCCAAATTGCTTTTTGGAGGGTTAGAGCCTAGAATTCTCCTTATTGAGACTTAGTTGGATTTTAGGAACAAGAAGCTGACTTTTGAGTCATGTGCTGGACATAATCAAGGTGCTGATTTTCATCATCATCATGAACACAACTTAACTTCATGAAAAACACTTATGTATTTTAAAACTACAATAACGTAAATCCAGAGAGTGAGACAATTAAAGTCAGGCCAGCATTCCAATAAAATTTACCCAAGCAGTCTGCACTAATATGTGTGTGTGTGTATGTGTGTGCATGCAGAGATGATACTATACCTCACACAGGACTGTCATTGTCTATTCATTCATTAGAGGTAATTATTTTTAATTTTTGTCCCTACTGACCTGTAGGCAGATGGTTAGCATGAATACCAGTTTTATCTGGACACCAGATCTGGCCAGACCACAATCTGTTGGGTTTGATCACTAAACTGGCAGCTGCATTACAGACCTGCTCTTTTCTCTTTTTGTCTCTGGGGACTGCAGATTGGATGCACTGAATGTGAACTTCTGCAAAACATGGGGCTTTTTGTCATTTTCACTTTGCTTTCTTTTTATGACCATCCGGTAAATGTCAGTACAGTTAAAAGCTGATTGAATCAAACGATACCAAAAAAAGAGAGCAATTTTAGCTACAAAATTGGGGGGGGGTTTGCTTATATAAAAAGCAAGGAAGTAAATGAGGCTTTAAAGAGCAAATATACATGTGTCTGCCAATACGAAAAGGTAATTTAATGAATTCTTAGTATGCATGCACACTATTTCTATTATCTGAATCAGGATGGTGTGTTGTGGGATATATTTCTGAAAAGGACCAAAGGACACGGACTTTTTTTAACTGTATGGCTTGCACATAGAAACCCCATAAAATCAGTAGAAATACCAAGCATTTCTTTATGACATAATTGCATGATATACTCAAGTAGACAGAGATTTTTGCCTCAATGGTGTCACTGCTCTCACAAAGACTTGAGAATGTGCGTCACTTTGAAAATGTGAGTAATATCCTTATGTTAAACACATTGAATACACTAAACTTACTGATTTTTTTTCTAAGCATGTGTGTAAATTTCATTTGCATCAGAGTTATTTTTACTTTCTTTTTCTAGTCCTTAGTTTGGCAAAATTACCTTAAGGATAATTGAAGTTCTGCCTGACTAAAGACTGAAATGTCCCCTTAATCTGCTCTCTACTCAGGTGAAATAAAAGAAAAAAATCTGTTTTAAATATACTGATTGCTATGTTTCATTAAAAATGTCAGAATAACTTTAATAATTTGTATCATGATGTAAAGGGCATCTATTGATCACAGGGAACATTTGTCCTCCTTTTCTAAGATGCCAGTGATGTCAAATCCAGATCTGCTCTGCTGTGGCTGTCTGACATTTATCATAAGACAGGGATGCATGTAAATACTTTCTCACAACACAATGGATTTCACTTGTTACCAGCAGGATGTGCCGCAAGCAGAATTCAGAGACAAGCTCTAGAATCTTATAGCATGACTTTCCATTTTATTTATATTTAGGCAATGTTTAACCTTTATCAAACTGTCATTTACCTACTTTTGAAACTTATCTCTGGGTTCCAGTGTTGCATACATACACAGGGAGACATGAATTAAATAAAATTATGTGTAGTTAAAGGCCATCAGAAAGAGTAACTCCCTAAAGCTTTTTTAAATTTTATTTCCATTCTGGTGAATATTTAACTGTGAGCACAAAAGACTCTTATGGTTGCTCTAGTTTGACCTAGGAAAAGAACCTGGATTCTTGTCTTGCTCCAGAGACTCCTTAAGAATTTTTCATTTTAATGTCATAGACTAAAATGTAGAAGCATCATAAGGAGCAGCACCCCGCACAGTCTTTTTTTGTCTGTTACAGTCAGATGTGCATTCACTTACTGCTTCCCCCTTGATGCTTTTCTGGCCAGTTGTACAGCTTCAGTAGGAGGGGCAGAGAAGATGCCAAATCCAGATCTTACACTTCCCAGGCAATCACTGTACTTTCTATAGAAAAGATGATTTTTCCTCCTGTTAGACATCTGCCTCTAATGGGGAATCAGTTTGATGTAGGCTGAAGAGTAAATAGCTGATGAGAAAACCGTGAGTTCAGGTACCTGCCTAGCAAGTCTACCAACCTCATTTTGCTCTTCTGTCTCTCTCTCTCTCAGTTTTTCATTTGTGTCATTTTTAGAAAAGTTAGTTGATGGAATTACTTACTTTATTGTAAGTGGAATGAAAGAGGCATTTTTAGAAGGTGGCTAACCTCCACTCTGCATATTCAATTCTCTCTGTTTCTATACCATATGAGAGAATTAAAGATTCAGCAGTGAGATTTCCCATCTTCACTAACAATCTGGTGCAGATTACTGGATTGCACTGAAAAAGTGTGCATGAAGCAAGATAGGCAAATATAGATGGCACAAAGGAATTTAAGGCTTCATTAAGCAACATTGTGGTGATTACACAAGGGAACACGTGTGACAATGATTAATCTTAATGAAAATATTCTCTCCATGACAGTAGAAACAGATCCATATGAAAGGTTATTCACAGACCAGTCAAGCCAGCACACACTCATTGTGCACGGGGGCGATTGGACTAGTCCTATGTTTTCAAAGCTGTTTTTAAGGTCAGCAGTCAGCTTCAACAACGTATTTAAAGTGCTGGGAATACCTAAGACAGACCTGTTATGAAAGCGGTATGGTTTATGTTTCCAAGGAGTGTTTGAATACCAAGAGCTCGTGCAGGTGGTGCCGGAGCAGTGTGGCTGGACTCTCCTGGCCAGGGGAAGTGGCACACGTAGATTTAGCAAGCAGAAGAGGTGAAGATACAGACTGCCAAACACATTACAGCCCCTTAGATTCTGCTTACACGCTTTGGTATTAAGAGACAGCAATCTTTTCCAATGTATCTGCAAATTTATTGTACCTGCCAACTTTTAAAATTCAGAAGCAGACCCTGCCTCTCCATTGCCGTTTCCTCGGCAAAAAAGAAACATCTACCAAGACTGACACACTCACGAAGTGTATTGTGTTTGCTGTGCAAGTGCAGATAAGCTGGCTGGCGTGCAGAGTGCACATTCAAATGCTCTCTGATGTATCAGAGTCGCTGCACACATGCGACAGGATTGCTCTTGGCTTTCATGCCAGCCTTACGCCCAGGATTCAGAGACGTTCACTAGGTAGGGAGAAAGCATGCAAATGTAAGAGTGCTGGCAAGAATACAGTCATGGAGCAGATCATACACCAGAAACTTTCTGAGTATTTCTGGAAACAGGAATTTTCCTTTTCTTCTCCTATTTCAGGGGAGTAAATAGCACTTTTTAAAATTAGGAAGTTTAATTGTCATATAAGATCATAAATTCTTTGACTGTTTTTGACCCCCCAGAATGTCTAACAACATGAAATTTACCCAAGACACAATCCTTGTTTGGAAATTTTCAACCTGAGATGCAATATTGTCACAAAGTTTGAAGTTATTTCATGGAAGGAGAGAGAAGACAAAACTGTATTCACCCTTAGGTGTAGCGGGAATGATTGCTACTCTTCTGTTGCAGAAATAGGACTTCAGAAACAAGCCTGTGACATGTGTAGCCTTCACCTCTTCTCTTGCATGGTCCTTTGCTGTTTGCACCAGATGCCCTAAAGTCACACTTTCAGACACCAGAGCTTGAACTGTAATCTGGCTTTTTTTTACCAGGTCTTTAACTGCTCTGGCCCTGATTACTCTCACACTGTGTTGATCATTGATCAGCCGCATAGTGTCCTGCATTTCCTTGTGTTGCCCTCTACAAGCCTTCACAACACCCCCGTTCTCCAACTCCTTTTTGTTACTTGTCCCAGGACATCTCCAGAGATGCAAAAATATTGATGGGACCCTTCCTCTACTCCGAATTCCCGCTGGTCATGCCATTTGTACCATGCACCTCCGCACACTGACAGGCAGCAACTGCCAGGCAGGGATGTACACAAGTGACCTTACCTCCCGATCTGCTTGCTGAGGCCCCACACACCAGGAGACCCAGTTATCACCCCTCCTGGCTTGACAATCTTTTGCACGGCTCCTATTTTGCAACAGCTGTTAAAGTTTGTCTCACTGTCACATGAAAGGGAGCAAGTGGACAAGAGCAAGGGCAGCAAGTCGAAATGTGGAGGTGTTCAGGAAAAAAGGGGCAAAGAAAGAGGAAATTCATTAAATGAGAATCTGGCCACTGCAAAATCTTTTAGTACATTAACCCAGCATGGGGTCTGAATTTGGTGTAAGAGCCCGACTGTGTCCTCTGTTGCTTCATTACTATTTTATTGATTTCAGAGGGGAATATAAATCCAGGGCAGCCTGCCTGCCTTAGCAAAACACAGAGCTGCCAAAGTTAACGTGCTAAAAGGAGGGAAATTTTGGACTCAAACCTGAGAGAAAACAATCTATTATATAGTTTGTCTAAAAGGCAAAAAAGGTTCATCTCCATTTTAAATCATGCTATGCTATCATTTTTGCTTTTTTCCAAAGAATTTAAAGAATTCCCCAATTTAATTGGAGATGGCATAATATAAAACTTCCTTTAAACAGAGAAAGCAGCATCTTGAAACCAAAGTGATTGCCTAGAAACCTCAATTTGTGGTTTAGCACAAAGGAAGTTTATTTTCACTACTGAAATTAAATGTTATTAGAGATACAGCACAGAAGTAACCCAGATAAGTATTCTAGTTTGCATTATATCATACTTGGTATTATACTCTGAATTAGTATTATAAACTGGATGCTTTCAAGAACGTTCATTGCCTGTTTTGGAGGCTGCAGTTACAGAGAGGGTTTCTGCCAATTTATCACCCTTGCAACCCTGGGACCACTGAGCTCCCACATGACACTCAGAATGGGATTCCTCTGACGCTCTCCAAGTCATGCATCATCCTTGTAGTCACTTTGCCTGGTCCTAGGTACACAAAAAAAACTTTTAACATCCAGATTGCTACAAGAAATTGAAGGAGGCCTGGCACTTCAACACCAAATGCTGATAGTTTGGTGAACATATGCATGAGTTTTTTCTGTGGAAAGGAATGCAGAATTAGGAGTCCTTGTGGCTACTGAACTGGAGGTAAGCACAGTATTTTCCATCAGTCACTGACCTCTTTACCCTCTGCCTTTGCTCCAGATGTTTCCTTTCCTTCCTTGAACTTCTAAATGAAGTAGCAGCATGTGAGAAACCCTGCAACAGGAGAAACTGGGAGGAATCCAACATACAAACAGCATTGTGTTATGCTGGGGCCAACACTCACATCTCAGCAAAGTACATGAAATTTTATGCATTTATTTAAAAATGGAGCAGAGGTGCAGTGCCAGCCACAGCTGGTTATGGTAGTGCACCTTTGTCCATCAGGACTCAAACACTTGCTTCATAAGACCTAGCAAGCGTAAATGGAATAAAACAGCTCCAGCAACATCTTTGTCTTCGAACAGGTTTAAGACCTGAATGTTTTAAAAACCCTTTGGAAGTATTTATTTTTCTTAATTGAGGTCCTGACACTCTTATAAATGCACATCCATATTTTAACCTGGCCAAGATCTTGCTCTCAGCTGCTTCCTAAGTTCTACTCTACAATCACAAAGCTGCATGGAAAATTATTTTGCTGTTTCTGTTTCAGATTTCCTATCTTTCATAGCTCCTTGTTCTTACTGCAGGAAACAAGAGAAGTTTGTAATCATCTTTCCCAGACTTTGTTCACAGACCATTCTGATGTCAGATCACATAATTTCATCATGTTGCCCCCTGATTTGTGTCCATTTAAAATACCTGCCCTTTCTGTTACTTCTTGTAAGAAATATTTTTTTCAGGTTCTTGACCATTGCTATTGATTTTCTTTAGACTCCCTTGATTTTGCAGTAACATTTTACAGACAGAAAAGAAGGTGAGAGAGAAGAGATCCTAGCTTTTGAATCACTCCCCAGAGGACCCTGCCTTTCTCCAGCGACTATGTAGGAAACCATACTGACTTCTTATGAGATTACAGCTGTACGTGAGCAGAGGTTTGTATTGATCTGTGTAAAATGACGCCCAAAAAAGCCATAGTGGCAGAAGATAAAAAACAGAAAAGCCTTCCAAAAATGCCAAGCTGAAGTAACTAGGGCCTGTCAAGATTCGTTCTCTGATAAACTCTAAATAAAAGTAATGAAAAACATATATATCAATTGCTTATTGCATATTTTAACGTTGTTTTTAAGAGCAATTAACATAAAAGAAAACCATGATATATGCATGCAATATTAAAAGATAATTTGATTTTAAAAGTCTGGAAAAATTAAACAAGCCTAAGTAGCCTGCATTCAAATAAATGAAAATTACATAGCAAGTAGCAAAAAAATTTAGCAAATACTTTTGTTTCCACAGAAATCTCACATGAAATTGAAAATACAAATTAGCATATGTCTGTAACTGTTGCTGTGGTCCTCATTAATACTTTGTGTGATACGACAAAAGATAATGAAATTCCATTGGTTTTATCCACAAAATGTACCTACCAGTTCATTTAATCCACCTATTCTTAAATTATGCATTAGTTTCCTTCATATCCACAGTATACAAAAAATACATATAGTGGTAGCTGTAAAAAATGTAAAAAGCATGTGCACTCTTTGAGAGTTTCATAAAGTTTAGAATCTAAAAAACCTACAGAAAGTTGTCCCCTGAATGTCTTGCCATTCTTTTTTTAAATCTTACTTTTTTTAGATCCCTCTTCTTTTTCTTCCCCTGAGCACTGGGCATGCAAATTATCTAGCTTGACATTTCATCATTTGCAGGAAGAGTATTTAAGCTGGGTTTTTCAAAGATTTTCACTGAAGAGCCAGCTCTGCTGTTAATGAAATAACTAAGTAGGTTTTTTTAAATGCTGCTTTAAAAATCAAGTTGCAAACCTTAGATTCATTGATACATACACACATCTGAATAAAGAAAAAGTCACTAAAGCCCAAAGGAATTTGGACATTGAATTTTATTCATGAGAACCTGAATCAGCAGTTTAGTTACGTGGGGAAGTGGAAGCATGTTTTCAATTTTTTATTTATTTTCTAGATATGTATTTTACTTGTTTAAACCACACAGAGTTGTGCTCATTAAGTTCTGGTTTTATTCCTATGTGTAAGAATACTGTCATTTATTAGTGCTGTTGATAACTAAACCTCAGTGAGACCCCCTGGAAAGGGTCAGCTGCAAGTATAAAAATTCCGTTTTCAAAGGCTGTATGTGCCCAACAAGATCCATTTCCCTGCTAATTACATGAAAAACCACACACAATGGCGCTCTCCTGTGTAACTCGCACAGCATTGCAATGCATCCTCATGGACACTGGCCGTGCATTTGACGCTTTCCAACGTGAACTGTGATATCCAAGATCTAAAAGAGGCAGAGGCTGAACATGGAATTCAAACAAACAAAACTGAGCCCTCCCCAAATTTGCACCAAGCTGTGAATGCAGAGCAGGCTACAATCAAACACTGAGAGTCGGTGCAGTGAAGTACATATGATCCCAATAAGAAGGACATTCCTTATTTTTTCATAAGTTTCCTCTTACTTTTCCACAGGGAATCATCTCGGCAACTCAAGCCCTAGAGTGAAGCCTATAAACTGCTGGTGTTTAGTGACCATCTGCACCAGTAGTTCCATTATCTGAGGCTGAAGATTGATTTTCTTTTTCCTTGCATGTTCACTTACCCTAATGCCCCAGAGTCTGCAATGGAGCCAGCAGCATATAATGCAAAGACAGCTTTTAAAACATCAAAAGTGAAAGCATCAGGAGTATCATTATATTCTGGATCTTTTGTGGTAGCTCTTTGTCTAATCCTATTGTAACAGGAATCCACCGGTGGTGGTTAGACCCCTCCTTTACAAAGGTTAAATGCAGAACTCAAAGGAGCTTTGCCTTTTTCGGAGGAAGGTGCGTAGTTCTGCCCCTATACAAGCAATGTCTCCGTTATGAACAGGGACCAGTATTATGCCCATCGATTTCATACAGGACCAGTAACTCAGCTGGGGACATCAGATGCTCATTCATATTTGGAGGCTGAAAACCAGAGAAGGTTATCTAAAAGAGCACCAGACCTCAATAAATATTTTTAGTGGCATGAATAGTACTTTCAAAGTTGGGTCAAGTAGTATTGCTGTTCCTAAGCCTTTGCCAGCAATTACTGTAGTTCCTCTTGTTTCTTTTCTCCCTCATTGAGGGTCAAAGGCCCACACAAATACCAGGGGAAATTAACTCATTAATTGACCACATAGGAGGAGAACTGAGACTTGTCAGGCACAAAGGCCAGGTTCTGAAAAGGGCTCTGCATGCAGTGGTTGCCATTGTTCCCAGCAAACTGGTCTTAGTGGGACATGCTGGATGCCAAGATTTATAAGAGCCTGGCCAGTTACTGAGGTGCCTTAGTTGTATCTGAATCCTGCAAATCTCCTGCATTTTATCTTGTCAGTTTAACTATTTAGACATTTCCTCTTTTTTCCTCCCAAGAAAACCTCAGAAAACAAGTAGAAAACAAGTAGAAGAGAAGTGTTTGGCCTTTCAAAGTTTTAGACAATGCTCTGCTTAAGACCCTAGTAAGAAAGCAGATGTACATCCTGTCAGTGCCAGAGCAGAACTAAAAAGTAACTTCTACAAACCTGAGACTCTCAAATTGCTTTTTTTCTCACCACGTCTGAGATTATAGAGGCACCTGTGTGTCAATAATGACTATGTGTGTAAAAATACACAAGAAAACAGATGTTGCTATTATGTCATTGGTCATATTATGTATTTGGTCATACTATGTATCAAAATGCACTCTTTGTCCATGGTCTACTGCTTTATAAGAGAGTCATTCATTGGAAATATGTATTGCTGTACCTCCATGCTATCTTTATGAGGCAGATGTATGATAATATTTACATTTAATGATGGAAATTGTAAGTGTTACAGGGAAAACAACAACAAATTTGGCTTTAGCCTTGTTCAACATATAAAATCTAAATAAGAGACTAAATATGAATCTTAATGCATTCCTGAGTCTGGACCTCAATCCATAAAATTCTGTATGAAACCAACTCATGTTTAAATGTTATTTTCTGCATTTGCATACAAAATACAGGCCCTCATAATATACTCTCTGAGGCTGCCCAGGGAGAACAGTATTAAAGGACTGAAGGAATTTTTTTAAGTTCTCTAGGTGCCTAGAAGTCTGTTCTCATATTTATTCCCATAAACATATCCATATTAGCACTGACTGACTGATGGCCTAATTCTTCAAGACTTTTTTGTTCCATATTCTGCTTGAAATCATGGCTATTGCTGTATTAAGTACTTTTAAGATGTTACTGAGTAATTCATGCCTATGACTGAATTTCATTAGGTTTTCCTCCAGTCTTCTCTTCACAAGGTGACCTAGTGATGCTCTCAGAGAACAGGGAACCTAAGCTCAATACACTCCCCCACCTCTGAGGTTAGAAAGTGTTTTTCCCATCACTTTCCTGCTTTAACCATAGGTTACTGATGTTTCCACCTGAAGTTCACATAATTGAGCCAAAAGAAACAGGAGTGATCGTAGTGTTCAAAACACCCAAAAAGTTAATTGGAACCAGTGCTTTTGTTCCAGTGAATGGCTAAGGCCTCTCGAATCAGGAACAAAGCTGTAAATTGAATCTAGATTTACCACTGTGGCCTTTTCCACCAGTGTATTTTCTACTTTCTTACATCACAGGAACAAGAAGGTAAGATGTTTAAATTGAAAGGCAACATATTTTTGGTTGATAAAAAGGAAATAGTGCACTTTAGAAAATATGAGTTATCTGTGGAACTCATTGCCACAAGATGTTAATATTGGGAACAAGATTTTTAAGAACTGTGACTAGGAACATCATAGATGAATGAAATGAAAAAAGTAATACATAAAAGATTTAAAAGTGCAAGCTACTAACACAAATTAGAAGGGAAAAAAATCTTTCACTCTGGGAGGGGTGTGGCATAATTGACCATTGATTTTCTTGTACCCTTTTTTTGAAGCATTAAGCACTGGTTGCTGTGAGACAAGAGATGCTAGGTTAAGTACACCTCATTCAGTTTGATCATTACTTTGGCAATAAAATACAGCAAGTAGAGTAACTCAGCCTTTTGTTTTTAAATAGATATTTCTATAGTAAAGAAAAACAGTAGCTGCACAATGCCTAAACCAACTCCATAGGCTTGTGAAATAAAATATTTTGATTTTGCCATGAACTTTTTCTGACAGTCAAAGGTCAGATATAGTTTTTGTTTATTGAGCTTTCAATTTCTTTCCTGGTTTTGGCATGGAAGAATATCAAGAATTTTCAAAGAATGACAGAGTTATTTAGTGATCTGATTCAGTGCTGATATTTAAACCTAGATTCCCAATATCCTCCTGAGTGCTTTAAGTACAATCCCAATTTCTTGTGTTAGAGCTTTTCTCTTTCCATAAATATTTAAACACTGGCATATAGCAGTGAAATATTTATGACAAATTTTAGTGAAAAAACATTATAATCACCTTTGATTAAATAATAAAGGATCCTCTAACTGTTATAAATATATTTAGTGCCAATTATCTACTATCAGTGAGTTTATTCTTTTTTTTGTTTTTAGTCAAATTCCATGCTTTTCCTATTTTCTCCCTTTTCAGGTTTGTTGAAACTTGTACTATTCTACAACACAATATTTCTTGCAAAACCAGAAAATGCCTAACAAATTATATTGGAATTATTACACATCTTCATATATAGAATTCATGTGTAGAAGAATTTAGGCTATAAAAGGGAAACGGGAAACTTTTCCTTCCTCTGTTCACACTTTGATCTGATACATTAATTTATTTTAAGACTCTAAGAGCAAATCAATTAATCAAGTCACATACTACTTTGTAGCAGTTACTGTGGAGACCAATAACTTGTCTTTGTATTAAGGACATCTTTTGGCAAGGTGTACAGCCTCTATTTGTAGAGATCGGAAAACACAGAATCCTCAAGGAGTTTGTTCCAATGGTTAACCGTCCTGTCAGAAATGTGCCTTACTTCTCATATGAGAAATAGCAACACTTTCAGAAGAGCTGAGATAACCTACTATCATGGCAAACTCCAAAACTCATTGAGTTAGAAAATGGTGTTTTTACATATGTAAAAAAGTGAAATCTGAATTCTGTCTTCTTAAAATGTAGAAAACATGCAAACAAGTGGTGTGGAAAGAACTATTTTTTTCCTATGAAACAGTCTTTTATGCAAGAAAATGATTAATGAATTAATAGCAACCAAATAGGTCATGTGGGTAATGAGGTCTTGAAAACGTAACATAGTTTGACTCATGCATATCTACTGTCTACATTTTCAGCACTATAGACATGATGAACAGCAGATATGAATATACCTTACAGAGATCCTCATCCATATGTAGGTTTTTTAGGTCTTTATTAGCATGGGGAGAAGTGTCATAGATGTTTCACATCAAACACAAGACCTTGTGAGATGGAAGGTGCTTACACTAATCAACCTACCAGAAGGATTTACCCTTTTATCATTGAAAAGAAGGAATGGAAAGGAAGAGGGAAAGGGAGGGGAAGGAAGGAAGGAAGGAAGGAAGGAAGGAAGGAAGGAAGGAAGGAAGGAAGGAAGGGAGGGAGGGAGGAAGGGAGGGAGGGAGGAAGGAAGGGAGGGAGGGAGGGAGGGAGGGAGAAAAGAAAAGAAAAAAGAAAAGAAAAGAAAAGAAAAGAAAAGAAAAGAAAAGAAAAGAAAAGAAAAGAAAAGAAAAGAAAAGAAAAGAAAAGAAAAGAAAAGAAAAGAAAAGAAAAGAAAAGAAAAGAAAAGAAAAGAAAAGAAAAGAAAAGAAAAGAAAAGAAAAGAAAAGAAAAGAGAAAAGAAAAGAGAAAAGAAAAGAAAAGAAAAGAAAAGAAAAGAAAAGAAAAGAAAAGAAAAGAAAAGAAAAGAAAAGAAAAGAAAAGAAAAGAAAAGAAAAGAAAAGAGAAAGAGGAGAAAAGGTAAAGTGGGTGATAAAACAATCCAGTCTCCAACAGTTAGATCAAGGATCTTAATAAAATTGCTTGGCTCTTGTTCTCATGTACACCTACTAATAAGAAGGAACATAGATGAGAGCACAGTTATATTTACACTCAGGTCTCTCCCCCTTGCCAGACCGCAGCAAAGTTGCCATAGTGTAAATGTCAGTTGTGTGGTTTGATTTCATACTCTGCTACCCACAGACAACCACATCAAAATAAATATGCATGCTATGGAGAAAAGCACTTTGCCCTTTGTGAATTCCACAGATGCTGCTTGGCTGGTTTTCTAACCCCGTGGCTTGTATAGTTTTTGCAGATTGGGAGGGAAATATTCCTGAGTCTCTCATGGCTTCACCTTACATCTAATGGGCTGGCAACACCTTGACTCAATCATCCAATTAGATCATAGAGGTCCTGTAGTAAATTGACAACGTGTCCTTCATGTCAGTAGATGACAGCACGTAGTATTTTTGCGTTTTGCAGCACCCTTGATACTTCATTGTGAATGTCTTTGCTGGGCCAGCTCTGATTTATAAAGCAAGCAGTGGTGTCTTGCTAAAATCAACCCAGAACTATTTTTTCCATGCCTTGTGATTTTGCACATCCAAACAAGAAGCAAATATAGACAGTCATATGGTGGCTACTCCTGTTGTCCAGGGAAGGATCATCCTTTACTGGGATGACAATAGCTGGGACAGTCAGAGAATGGGATATCTCCAGGATGACAAAATGTCTCTCACTACAGTTCAGCAAGTAATTATGGGTTCAACATTACATGTGGGTCATAACTACCTAAAGCCTAGAGCCCATGCACCAAGCACCCCACAGTTCTCCAGGTGTAAACCAGAGATCTGGTTAAGGCAAGACAAAATTTGACTCATACAGAATGCCTGGAAAGCTAAAGAAGAGAAAGATTCTTTTTTTTTTTTTTTAAAGACCATGTGTTTCTACAACTTCTCTGAGGAACACACAGCTGTTTGGCTACATTAACGTTCTTCCTGATGAGCTTTCAATTGCCTGGCAGAGCTTGTGGGCCAAGGCCAAACTCTGCCACTTATGTTTGTGTTTACTGTATCCTTTCTAAACTACTTTTATGAGCTATTTTACTGTGTATACAATAATATTCTGTTTTGCTTGAAAGGCTTCAGGAGCTTTCTTTTGCCTCCCCATTCTCCTAATGTAAGGAATGCCTGTAGTAAAGGACAGACAGCCTTTTCCCTTTAATCTCCAGTTAAATAAAATGTAGGAAAAAAACCAAACCAGGAGTGGTAAGGAAAGAAGAAAGAAAGGGAAAAATGCAAAGGAGAAAAAAAAACCCAACCACAAAAATGTAAAGAAGTAAATAGAGAAATGAAAGAAAGAAAATATATTGAAAAAAATTAAATACAGTTGTTTGTGTGTTTAAATTCTAAAATTGCTCCACAGCCTTATAATAGGATTAATAGTTTTCAAAGGACTAATAATCACTAGTATGACTGAATGCCTTTTAACTGGCTCTGCTTAGTCAACCTAGGAGGACTTTCTGCTCCCCTGATTGCCATACACATGATCCCTTTCTTTGTGAGCTCTAACCTTTCATGGGTCATTTTTCATCATGCCTTTCTCTTTGCTGTTCCTCCTCTGTACACTAAGGCTTCTCTTTTCTTTCTCTTCATGCTCTGAAGTCCGTTTCCCTCACTTTCTGCTCCAATTCCCCCCTCTCTCTGATAGAGACACATAAACGACCTGCCTGAGCACTTCACTGGGATACTGCTGAAAACTTCCCTAAGGAGACAGCAGTATACTCCTGCACAAAGAATAAATTCTGCTAGTACCAAATCCAAATATTGCAATTTTCTCCACTGTAGCCCAGCTTTCTTCACTGAGGTGCTGGACTTTCATGCCACTGTTAGTTATTTGCCTTTGGCACAGATTTTAATTAGCTGGATGAGGCAGAGAAATTCCACTATTACTCAAATCCTGCTGCCTTGTAATCAAATATGAGCTGTCATTAAATTCTTCTTCCAACACTGGGTTTAGTAGCTTCCTTATCTCCAGTAACCAGGCATTTCTCACAGTTGTTATTAAGTTCACTTACAACCATTGGTAAGAAATCCTGAAGCCAAACTGCATACTTCATATGCTAGAAATCACTACTGAGTTTAGTTCTTTCTGTGGAGAAATGTTGTAGTCTTGAGCAAGCCTTGCTCATTGCACATAACTCGTCCCTTCCCTGGCACCCACTGATTTTCAGAAACCCTGGGCAGCCACGACTGAATGCTTGAAGACCAACCTGGACAAGTTGGCAGGCACATGGGACAACCACTTCAGAACCAGAATTTGAAAGTGTGCATATCTTAACAGGAGAAGAAACAGATATAACCCACAAGTTACTGCACTGGATCAAGTAACAAAACCTTTTTTTTTGCTTTCCCAACTCATCAAACTTTCAAAAATATTTTCATTTTGTAGGTGTGTCACTTGTTTTTCCTAGTAACACACATTCAGATTCAGCTAAAATCTCAAAGCTTCAAGTGCTTGTCCTTCCTTCCTTCCTTCCTTCCTTCCTTCCTTCCTTCCTTCCTTCCTTCCTTCCTTCCTTCCTTCCTCTCTTCCTCCCTTCCTCTCTTCCTCCCTTCCTTTCTTCCTTCCTCTCTTTCTCTCTTTCATTTAAATCTTCATGGTCTTTATACTATTAACTGATGCACCATTCTCCTCTTGCCAGTCATAAGACTCATTAAAAGCAAGGTTATCAGGTTATTTGAGATTTCCTAGGAAGTAGGTAATAAGTAGATCGTAGGTTCACACAGTGGCAATTCACAGAATTCTACTTCACATGATGTGAAATTAAGCACAGAACACTGAAATTAACAATTCACAGGGGCTCAAAACTGAGCCGGACAGTTCTTCACGTGAGAAATGAGTTGTTACACCCATAAACCCATATACCTCAGGTTGTGAAGGCTGGGAGCATATGCAGATGACAAATCAAATTGTCCAGTCCTTATATGCTTACTGTTTTAGCAGGTAGAATACTGAGTTGGATGAACTTTTGACCCAAACCATTAAAAAACCCATTTATATTCTGAAATTTTATGCTGTGCAGGACTCCTCTACACAGTGGGAATCTTCACCAGTCTTTCAACCAGTTTCCAGCTACTTGATGTTGACAAGGGTGCTCAGGGAGGCTGGAGAGCATTTGAATTAGCTTCCTAGTACTGTTTCTACCTGTAGATCTATGCAGAGATCTTAAATGGACTTCCTAAGAATAATTGTCAATAAACACATTTGTTCATTGGCTGAAACGTCAGGAGACTGTCCTAGTAAATCTAGTAGATTGGTTTACGTCTGAGCAATTTAAAAAACTGGAGAAATATGTCTCTCAGTATAATCCCAGTGTACATTAGGAACACTGTAAACTAAACCAATTTCATGATATTACATGGAAATTACTCATACGACATATGATATATCATATGATAACTGATGCCCTTACAATATCAGTTCCTTGGTGTGTACTTGTGTTCCTTGTCCTGTGTAACAGAGTAGAAGCTTTCCCTTTTTATAAAGAACTAACAAATTTACAAGAGGACTTAAACTCAAACAATTTCCTAGCTACTCAATAATTCTTTTTCTATCTGAGCAAATGAAGTATTTTTTTGGAGGAGCTTTAGGGAAAAAAAAAAATTAAAAAATACCCTGTTTTACTCTTATGGACAGAGGCATTTCTACACCTTTCCATACTTCATTCCCATCCCAAGTCCAAACCCAAAGGGGCACTTTCAGTGTAAATGCACAGACATCATTAAAAAATCAAGGTTTTTGACACATACAGAAATGATAAATTCTATCCCAGAAGCAGTCAAAAGACTCAAAGATCACTGATAAAAATAAGGCATTAAAGGCGGCACATCCCCGCTATACACCAAGAAGATTTTCCCTGCTGGGTGACCTACCTCAACTAACCGTCAAAAAGAATTAGTCTCAAGGGAATGTTTTGCTTATAGATTTATAAATGTTGACAATAATCCTAAATGGATGTTAGGGGAATTGACAAATCTCAGCATTTTTCTTGATGTGTGTGTGCCTGGGGGAACTTTGGGGGCCCCAGCATTCATTAAAAAGAAGCAAGCCATTGACAGCTGACAGAGAAAGACAGGTAGCATAGCTAGAAAACTAGAAGCTATTTGTTGACACAAGTTCTGGAGTATAACCTAATAATCTAGTATTTTCTCCCACCGTTGTTTCCAGGCTCACTCAAAGTATACGGACAGTACAGCAGAGTGTGTTTAGTGCAACAATAAAACTGCTTACTCTATAAATGTCTTTATTATAGAAGTTTGCATACTCAGGAAAATAAAGTGGGCCAGATTAAAGCTGGAATTAGTGCTTTAGTAAGGATCCAGGGGGCAGCTGAGGGGTGTATTTTTGTTTCCTCTGTGTGTGTGCATGTGTAGTTTTTCTCTCTGGAGGTCAATGCACATGTTAAAACATTGTCCTCTGGAAGAAAAGAATTCCGAGTTTAGTTTCTTCTTACCTTGACATAAGTGAAAGAACGGGAAAGACAACAAACAAGGAAGCTCAGAAGATGCTAACTTTATGTTTGATTCTGATCTAAGTCCTTGCTGGGCAATTCCACCTAGAAATCTGTAACAGGACCACTGACAAGGGAACTTGCAGGATTTTTCCAGGAATCTGAAAAGGATCTTTAATGATTTTTTTCTTGGTAGTGTATTAATTACCAATAGGTTTTCTACCTAGTGGCCTTCAGTTTAAATCTTATTTGTTAGTAAGTGAAAAACAGAAAAATATGACAATCTGAGCTGTCATTTATGGATTTCTTTTCATAGTGAAATGTTAAAAAATAGCATAGTAGTTATTTCTGTCCTATTGAGAAATAATACGTCTGAATTGTTTTTAAAAAATGCTGCATAGAGTGATTTCTAGCACTCTATCATCCAGATTACTGTGAATGTATTTGTAAGTCTGTGTTTAGAGAGAGTGAAAGACTGACATGGTTATGTATAATATCCCTAGGGTGGAAATGTGTGGCTTGTCTCCTATTTCCTACAGCCAGAGAGCTCTTAACAGCAAATTTTTGCAGTGTTTCATTAAGTCCAGTTTTAAACAAAGCTAGCATCAAGCCAGCACCCCTGGAAACCACAAGGACACACTTGTTAACCTCTTTTCTACATAGCCTCACGTCTTAGGAAGCATGATTAAGTAGCAAGAAAAGTTATAGCAGTATTATAGACCAGGTCCCATCATAGGAAGCAGTGTAAATACAGACTGATCATACTTGTAATCTTAACTTGCCAAAGAGAACAGCATAACTATTTAGAGGAAGAAAGTTGATAAAAGCAAATTTGGTGATTCTGGCCAATGTTATATAGAAAGTCTATGTGAATCTGGGAAATAACTCGGATCTCTGAATTTCTCCTTTGACACACTCCTCTTGTGCTGCTTCTTTCTCCTTTGTCCTTTTCCTCCACTCTGCGTTGTATTTCTGACAAATATTAATTGACTTTCTGCATCAGTTCCCCTACACCAGGGTTGACAGTCTACCCAAGCTGACTGGAGGTTTTGCAACTGATATTCAGTGGGGCTACCCTTTCACAGATAATGTGCAGCTGAAGGAAACTACATATTGTGTTTCATTTCTTTTCTGATAGTTTCTCTTCTATCACAATAATTTCTAGGCTCTTTTCCTGCTTTTATCTGTTAACTATGTGTCAATAACTAAAAACAGTTTTTCAGGAAAAGTCTTACCAAATCTTGACCTTCTTGTTTGTGCAGCAAGAATGTGTTTCTGAATGGAGTGCCAGACAGCTGTCTTTTTAGGATGCACTGTAAACTTATGTTTAATTTCCTGTCTACTACCAGCCTTAGTCCATCAGCATTGCCCTTACTTTCACAGACTTCTATATACCATGGAATGTCTGTATTTTGGATTGTTTTCCCCAAGAAGTAATAGCTTCCGTTTTACAAGCTGACACTCAACATACTGCAACACATATTTGTAACTTTTACTTCTTTCTATGCTATTTTTCTGGTCTCAGAAATGCTTTTTTTTTTTCCTTGTTATGAGTGTATGTATGAAGACTGCTTGTAAAGAAATGGACATATGAGTAAAACCCCGATTTCTTAGTAGGTGGGTGAAATATTTCTGGAACCACTGAACTGTCCATTCCTATACACTGTTTTCAGAGACAGAGTTCAGAGGTACCCATATACAATCTGTCTCAGCTGCCCATCCAGTTTAATAGATCTTAATGAGTTCTCAGGAGGAAAATGCAAATTTTAAGGAAAAAAAATGTAATAAAGAAGTTCAGTATGTGTGTATGTTGGAAAAGGATTGATACAGAGGCTTCACCTATAGTGTTAAATTGGTAAGGTCTCACTGACTTGTGTTTTCTAGTTGCTGCATCTGACACATTTCATTCATGAGCACTTACTATGCCTCTTTACAATAAAGGATTCATCTCACCCTTCAAAATTTAAGATAGCCATGTAGGCTTACTTAATAACTTGCAAGAAGCTCCATTTGAAAGTGCTTTTAAAATGGGTGGCATGAACAGTCTGGGGTGTCTGCTTGCCCCATTGTTCGCAGAGGAAGCTTGAACATGTCCATCAGATGCCTAACTTAAAACAACTATAATCCAAATGCTCTTGTCCTTAAGCAAAATATTTTTTTCTTTTCACCAAACTCTTTTTTGCTTTGATGCCGTTTTGGTATGCCTCAGATAGCTAACAGTCACTGGTGTTCAACTCCTGGAGCCCCATATGAACTAGTTAGAAAACAACTTCCTTGCTCCCACAAAGTTAATTTCAGATGCTGTGTAGCTATATGACATAAGAAATCATCTTCATTGTAGGTGAAACTCATTATGGGAGGACTAACACAAAGATCTCTGTGTCCTTTCAAGTCTCACATGGGCAAATATGGCAGGATTTCACCTGGGATGAAGAGGTAGATTTCTGAATGCCCGTGTCAGAACAAGGCAGTATCTGTGTACGAAGCAGTGAAACTGCAGCAACCCCCAAGCCCCATGTATTTGGGATCTTAGAGGTAGCTTTTTGCCTCTGCTTTTACTGCGAGGAAAACTCAGACACTTAGCACAGAGACCCGTATTGAAAAAAAGAAAAGAAAAAAGAAGGTGACCAGTGGCAAAAGTAGAATTTTAGAGAACAGCAGCACATTCAGGACGGCAACAATTCGCAGCTCTGTGATCCAGCATTTGATTCCTTTCTCTTATTTCCTAATGATGATGTCTTGGCAACTCTTTCTGCTCCAGGAAGTACGTTTTCCTCCCTCCCACACTATTTCTGAAGTCTCTCAGAACGTGCTAGGAAATGAGCAGCAACTGTGTCCCACG
The DNA here is from genome assembly GCA_020800305.1 of Porphyrio hochstetteri. Classification (NCBI taxonomy): domain Eukaryota; kingdom Metazoa; phylum Chordata; class Aves; order Gruiformes; family Rallidae; genus Porphyrio; species Porphyrio hochstetteri. The sequence goes on from CM036907.1 coordinate 113,362,437, forward strand.
AGCTGCCGCAGGGCAGTTCCCTCTGTGCCCTGCCCGGGAGAGCCAGAGCACCCCTGGGCCCAGGGAGAGTAGGGGTGAGGTGGGGGTGAGGAATGCATCGGAGGAGATTTCCTGCTGATTACAGACGGTGAGTGATGGAGATAAGGGAACATCAGAAACGATCGCAGGAAACAGACACCATTCTCTTTCCCAGTTTCTCACAACAACAACAGTTACCTGGGGCACGCCAGACATTTTACTTCATGTAGCAGCTAATTAGCAAAGACCACTAGTACAAATTTCAGTGTTCTGACACTGACAGCAGCTGCAGTTTATGCAGAGATCAGCCCTGGCTTGTGTTCTTTCCACCCACTAGCTCTCTTCAAGACCGATTTTGTAATTCAGGTTATATCACTTCAAAGAGTTTGACCTTCCCCCTGTCATCCAGCTGCAACACACCGAAGCAAAGGCAGTGGATTTACATTGAGATGGAAGAGTTATCACTTCAGAGATTTGAATGTTCCTTCTTCAGAAAATCCTTCCCTATCCATTGCTGAGGGGTGCTGCCCGGAAGCACAGGTGATTTATTTCTTCTATACACTAAAAAATAGAGTTTAGAAGATGCACAAGAGATGTTTTTCACACATTCAGCAGAATTATTCTCAGGTGAACATATTAGGTACCTATAGCTACCGAAACCTAAAAATAGCAGTGTTAGTGTTTCAGACTTTAACTGATTTGAACACTGCGCTGACAGAAACAGTGCTACAAATTCCCCACTTATTTCCTGTGCCTGGGAGTCATACAATGAAGAACTTGTGTGAAACTTTGAAGAAGCAACACAATTGGCAGAAAGAAGAACAAAGGCATCACAAAAACATCTTGTGAGAGAGCAGTGAGGATGGGTGCTGCAGTATCACTACCTGTGTCATCCTTAATAAAGAATTTTGTTTAAATAAATTTCATTTTATTCCACCATTACTTTTCTCATTATATAATCCAGCACATAACTGGATACACTACTTGAATACACTACTATATGAGGCTTCCCAATATCTCCTGCTGAGCTGCCAAAATCTGCCGATAGTCTCCTGAATGCTTTGACCAAAGAGTGAGACTCTCTTTAACGTGGGATTCCTGCATGCAGAAACAGGAGTATTGATGTGAATCTACTGCAGAGGCTTTCAAACTGCTGCCCGTGAGCTGGTGGTGACCCAGGACCCACGATGTCACCACTGATCTGAAGACTGATGTCACATGCACGGTATGCTAAAGGTGCGCAATGATTTGTGTTGATGACTGGCATTGGTTCCTAACAATTCGGGAATAACTGTTTGAGAGCTGCCACTGATCAGCTGTGAGCAAGATGCTTCACCTCTGTGTGCCTTTGTTTCCCTTCCAGCACCATCTGTTTTGCTTAATTAAAGCGAAGACTCTGCACTGTAAAGACCTTCCCTTCACAGGCATCTGTGAAATGCTTTTCACAGTGCACCTCTGAATTCATTCAGGACACAGAGCTGCCAAGCCAACATTGATTACTACTACTAACAATATCTGTTGTAACTTGTCAGCCGTGATAGAGCTTTTACTAACAACGTAGAAAACCAGAATCCCAAGCAGCAAAAAAAAAGAAAAAAAAAAAAAAAAAAAACCATGCAAAATTTAATATGTAAGACTCTGTGGGCTTTTTGGGGTATTACTCTTTCGATCAAATATGAAAAGAAACCTTCCATCAATAAATGTATGGTAAACTATCGTGATCTCCAGATTGCTATGGAGTATAGCAACCTCTGGGTGTGTAGGACACTTCAAAGCGCTTTCCTTCTCAAAGCGTCAGTTTTCATACAGTCATTTGCATGCAGTTTTCCAGCCTTGTTTTTCAAAATGCTAATTTTTGCCTACTCTGCTATAATCTACTTAGCGTTTGGGTGGGATGTTACACAAGGGATGCAAGGGATATACAAGGCATAATATCAGGAAGAAATCAAAGGCAAAGGCTGTTGCCTAGTTTTAGCTGCAGAAATAAAGCTGTTTCAACGCAACCCTAATTACAGTTTTGTGGTGCTTTGTCGAGCCCTGCTGATAAGTTTCCCTGGTAAACAGCTCTTTATTGTTCTTTCAAATTCAGTCACCATGGCAACTAGCATTTTAGGGTTTGATCCTGAGAGATGCCAAGCACCTGCTTCGGCAACAGTATCTATGGGAGAGGAGGATCCGAGACATCTTGTAAGATCCGTCCTTTCAATGGCAACAGATTTGCTAAAGAGAGAGAAGAAGAAAAGAAAAAAAAAAAAAATCTTTTGACGTGCTTATTTGGAAGGAATTGTGGGAAAAAAAAATATCACAGGTAAAGCCTGGCTCCTCCAGTTATATCTTACAAACATTCACGGTATCTGGCACTGCCTGCTCCTGGATGTAGTGCGATACAGAGGGAAAAAAAGCCCAGAGATCCTAAGGATCTAATGCCAAAGGAAATGCAAGTCAGAGACAGAGCCCCAGAGTGTCACTAACAAAATGTTGGGAAGATGAATTCCCCTTCATTCAATGCCAAATCCTTCATTGCCCTCTTATCGTTTAAAAAACATTAAAAAAATGCTTGGGAGGTCAAACCCAGGTGATAAACAGCTGAGCAAATTCTCTATTTTAGCTTCTGAATAATCCCCGAGGGACTCCCTTTTGTCTTTCCTGCTTACATTGACCTCAAACTGTTGGTCAGAGCCTAGAGGAATCACTCAATTTAGCAAAGTGTAGCTACTGCTTCCCCCCTCCCGTACAGCTCCATTTCCTCTGAATTTATCTTGGCTCTCAGTAGGAAGATAGAAGGTTTGTGTCAGCAGTTAGCAGATAGTTTGAATGTAAGCAGGTGTGAACATACCGATTGCTTCCTTATCTGATGCTGCCTGAACACGCCGGGCCTGAGCAGAGAATTGCTTTCATAGCCTCTAGGAAACCGCCAGCTGTGGACTCGCTGCCTCCCTTTACCTGCCGGGCCTGCAGAGCCAACTATCTTGCGGCTCACCTAGCCAGCTTCTGCTCCCCTGTGCCGCAATGCCAGCAGCTTCAGGGGGGTGATTTTATTTTCCCTGCTGAGAAACAGTGGCCCGAGGGTTATGCAGACACCCATTTGCTGTGGGGGTGGGGTGGGGCAGGGGGCATGGTCACCTTCATCTGCTTTAGTATGGTAGGAGTAAGCCAGCACTTCTAAAGGGCAGCTGACATCTGGAGTGGGGTGAATCACCTTCTGCCAGTTCAATTTCTTGTTAAGTGCAGAGAAAGCATGTAATGTCTGTATTTGTACATCAGTTGTCTCAATCAGCCCAGTTGATTCGAAGGAATCCAGCTCCTGATGGCTCAAATCATCTATATTTATGCCTGCTCAACACTGCAAATTTGGGCATTTTCTATTAACAGCCAGACCCACAAAAGTATTCAGATCGTTTTGCATAAAAAGTAGCAGCTAAGTATGAATATACCTCTTGTTGATGGGGGAAATCATGCCTGACCAATCTGATAGCCATCTACGATAGCATGACTGGCTAGATAGATGAGGGAAGAGAAGTAGATGTTGTCTACCTTGACTTCGGCAAGGCTCTTGATGCTGTGTCCTACAACATCCTCACAAGCAAATTTAGGAACTGTGGGTCAGATGAGTGGACAATCTGCTCAGTTGAGATTGCTGATTGGCAGAGTTCAGAGGGTTGTGATAAACTGCGTGCAGTCTAGTTGGAGGCCTGTAGCCAGTGGTGTGCCCCAGGTGTCAGTGCTGGGTCCAGTCTTGTTCAACATCTTCATCAGTCACCTGGATGGAGAGTTGGGTGGAGAGGAAAAAAATAAATTCAACAAGAGCAAGTGTAGGGTCCTGCACCTAGAAAGGAATAATCCCAGGTTAGGATTATTGGTTAGGGTAACTGCTTATTACAGGCTAGGGATTGGCCTGCTGGGAAGCAGTGCTGCTGAGAAGGACCTGGGAGTCCTGGTGGACAACAAGCTCTCCATGAACCAGCAGTGTGCCCACACAACCAAGAAGGTCAAAGGTGTCCTTGAAGTTCATGAGAAAGATTGTGGCTAGTGTTATCCCCCCCTTCTACTCTGTCCTGGTGAGGCCACATCTGGAGTACTGTGTCCAGTTCTGAGCTCTCCAATTCAGGACAGACAGAAAACTACTGGAGAGAGTCCAGCAGAGGGCTAAAAAGATGATGAGGGGACTGGAGTATCTCTCACGTGAGGAAAGTCTGAGAGAGCTGGGTCTGTTTAACCTGGACGAGACTGAGAGGGGATCTGATTAATGCTTATAAATATCTAAAAGGTGGATGTCAAGGGGATGGGGACAGACTCTTCTCAGTGACGCCCAGTGACAGGACAAGGGACAATGGCCACAAACTGGAACACAGGAAGTTCTATCTCAGTATGAAGAAAAAACTTCTTCACTCTGACAGTGCAGAGTGCTGGGACAGGCTGCCCAGAGATTGTGGTTTCTTTCTCTGGAGATACTCAAAACCCACCTGGACACAATCCTGTGCTACCTGCTCTAGGTGATCCTGCTTTATCAGGGGTGTTGGTCTAGCTGGTCTCCAGAGGTTCCTTCCAACCACTACCAGCCTGTGATTCATCTTTGCAAATAAGCATAAGAGAAGAAATCATGTCTTCAGTTGTCAGCTTATCTTTGCTCTTTTTTGCTGTTAGTGGTTAAGTTATGGTAAAGCTCAAGCTTTTTGTTACTCTGACTGTAACAAAGATCTAACTCATGATAGTTCTACTGAAATTTGTATTTCCTCTTGCTTCTATAGCCTGGATGCAGCAGCAGTTGAAAGGAAAATAAACGATCAGGCAATAGCAAAACTGAAATGAGGTAATATGGGTCACACTCCTTCTGATCTGTGCCCACCAATAATGAAGATCATAAAGTGTACCACTCTTAAAAGTGAATACTTTCAGATAAGGGAGTCAGGCAGCTACCTGCTGTAGAAGTTTATGAAGAAACAGTATCTCCACATTCACAGTTCAGGAACAGTTAGCTCTTAGTCCTAGGAAAGGAACCATGTACAAAAGACTGTCGAAGAATATGTGATAGGATATCTATGATCATGCAGGATCACCGTTAGGGGACTGAGTTGAAATGTTTGAAATGTATGGAAAGCCTAGTTTCATGGCCTTTGCATCAGGAAAAATTCATAGAAAATTAGCTGGTACTGAGTCAAATGATGTAGAGGAGATTCCCTTTCTTGTCACTTACCTGATAGTAAAGTAGTATGTGTCCCTGTTTAAACAGCATCTGAAAAGTGCAACCCTGAAAGAGATGAAAACTTAAACATGATGATGGAATTAGAAGCAGTGTAGGGCAGGAAGGGCAGGATGGTAATAAAAAGCCTGTGCTATTTTACATGTCACAGGTGAGCTGCTGATGGACAGGTTCTTCCCTCGGTGTTAGGCCCATTATAGGCTGAAGTATCTGTGTGTTGCAGTGTCACAGTTCAAAGACTGCAAAAGCTAGATATACAATGCCTGCAGAGTGAAAGGACACATTACACTGTTGATATTAAATAAGATGTGACTCAAAATAACTTTTAGCTCATCTCCAGATAAAAAAAAAATCCATCTCATTGCAAAGGTGTGTATTCATCCTCCATAAGAATGATCATCGACATTATTAATACTGATACAGGACTGCAATCCTGTTAGTGAGCATGCCACCAGAGACATTAATTGAGCAGTCATTGTTCTAGGAGCACTGTTCACCCCAGGCTCCCTCTCTATCAATGAAGAGAAACTGGCACTTCCAGGGTGCAATCCATCTTATCCTTAAGTGGACATCAAAAATAGGTCTGAGAAATGCCTGGAAGTGCCCATTTGATTCAAATGGGTCTCTAGAAGATGCAGAAATTTATTCTGTATAGAGTTAGGTGAAATGATTTTTACCCTGAATGTCTAGTCAAGACTACCTACAGTTTGGGAGTAAAATTCCCCCCCTTTTTCTGTTCATGCAGTGCCTAGTAGATCTTAGTTCAAGACTTAACCCAGGACAGGTACTTTAGATCACCCCAGTGAAACGATACCTTGAATTTAATGCTGTCACTTTTCCACCAGATTCTGATGGACTTTTGCTTCAGGGCAAAGTTACAATGAGACATTTGGTAAACAGTGGTAGTCAGCCAGTATTACCTCTTCCATCTCCTTGCTAAACTCCTTTCCACATACAACTGCTTTACTTTCTTCCTTCATGATTGCTATTGATCTGCAAACATTCTCTCTAGGAGGTTGCAGCAGCAATCAGTATATTTACATCTTTTTAAGATACTACTTTTGCTCTGCCATTTGAAAGCAGCCGGGGAAAAAAACAGACATAAAGAAATATAGTGTCACACAGTGTGCTTTAAAAGAAGATTTAAATTCACAGACATCAGCCTGAAGGTTCCTGTAAGAGTTGCTTGAATTCTTGTGAAGTTATTTCATGTTGCTTAGACGGTTTTTTTTGCAAGCATTTTTCACTTGCAGCTGCCTGTAGTTTTAGCCAAATAAAACCATCACGTCAGCAGCCTGTATGTATGCATGTGTGTGCAAGCCTCTTTTTTTCCCTCTTTTTCTCCAAACACACGTTTATCTATATGCCTAGCTGTATGTTTATATCTATATGTCCAGGGTGTGGGTGTAGAGGCCAACTTGCTAGTCATAAAAAGTAAATGGCTAGCATTTCTGCTAACATCCCATAGTTAGTGGAGCTGTGTATCGAATCTTTTGGCAACCTTCATGATCACTCTGTGGTGGTAGAATTAGTTCTAAGAAGTACTTCATCTTTACTCCGTGTAAATTAATCACCAGCTGGATGTGTGAGATACTGAGTGACATCCCCCTCTTCAAGAATATTACCCGGCACTTGGAGAGGAAAAGAAAGATAAAAAGGAAAGGAGACAGAGCTGTCATGCTGCTCTGTACACGGGGGGAACCTCACACAGCAGGTTGCAATCTGAACTGTCCCATTTCATTATGCCACTGAGGCAGATCCCTGCAGTGCATTAAGGTTTTAAAATCATTTAGGAAATATGAAGATACATTGTTATTAAATCATTTCACTGCACTTCAAAAACAATATTCTGATGTCCGTTTTTTTACATAATAAAGATTGTCTTTCACCAGTGGGGACTGGCAAGTGAATATAGACCGGGTTTCTGGAATAATATGATTAGTATGGAAATGGAAACGGACTGTAAATAATACTCAGGATGATCTTTTGTTCAGCCACATCAAGGAATCAAACAAAATCTTGCTAAGACTGACTTCCATGGTGTACTGAAAACAGGCAAATGTATTTCCATAGAGGATTTTGCCATATGCATGATCAGCTTGAAGTTATTCCTACAGAAGATTTATTGATTCAATTTTTCAATTCATCTGGTTATTTTTGTTGCATTAAAGGGGAAACCTTGTAGACACACACATGGAAATTAATGCATATAAAATAAACTTTATCTGATTACTGTAATGTCACACAATCTCTATTGTGTAATAAAAGTATACAAAGTCAGTGTGAGCCATATCTATGTTCATGCAACACCACAAAAGCACATGAAAATCTTAATTCAGAATTCTTAATTTAAAAATCTACCTGTGGATATTTCTTATTGATTTCAAAAAGCAAAAACTGAAATATAAATCTCAGTTTGCTGTGAAACTTTATAGTTATTAAAAACCAACAATTAGTCCAGTAATGGATGACTAATAAGAACTCTTTTGGTAAGATTTTTTTCACTTCTGCAGCAAAAATTATACAATACTGTTACTTAGATTTAATTCTCTGCAGTGTATACACTTTTCTTAAACTACATATAGGAGCTGCCTTTAATTCCGTATCATTCAGCACAATTCTTTTATCTACATTTCTTTTTTATGAGTTAGCTATAAACTGAAAATGTCTCTAGATGTGAAGAATAAGTCCGGAGAGTCAAGATATAATATTTAAAGATTGATGAAACATACAAAAGTGTCACTGAAACTTCATTCATATTTTCGCCAATGTGGAAAGTCTTTAAGGACTTATGCACTCCCATCACCTCATGTTTCCAAGATACTGTGCAATGCCAAAGATCTGTATTTAGAACACTTCATGACTACATGTAATCTGAATTTCAAACAGCTGGAACTCTGTCAGGGTTTTCCTCCATCAAAAGTGGTTTAGAAGAACTGGGAGCTGGGCCCCTATGGGGGAGGTATGTGTGATGAATTCCTATGAACTACACAGTCATATGTATTTAGTAGCAAAGAAACACTTTCAAGAACTTAAATTTCAAGAAGAATACAGAATTTAGATTAAAAAAAAAAGAAAAAAAAAAGAGTTAATTTTCCTACTCTTTTCTGTGTACACCAGATATTATTTCCAACATTCAACTGTACTCATAAAGGTTTTCCTTGGCCTAGCATATCCCTGAGACAGTCTGTGACACAACTTTCCGGAAGCTAAATTTCACGACTGCTTGTGAATATATCGACACTGAATGAGTCACGCACTGCCAGTGCAGTCTTTTCAAGGTTGAAGTCTTCATATTGAAGGACTATTGTTCAGGGATAGCTTACGCTTTTAACTGGCTCAACCACTATCCTAAACTGTAAATTTAAAACAAACTTTTGATCTTCACAAATAAATTTAAGAAAGAAGAAAGAAAACCAAGCATGTTGGGAAAGGGAAAAGAGATTGGAAGGAAAGGAAACATTTGGAAGAAACATAAAGAAACTCTGAGAAAACAGACTTTTTACAGGATTTGGGTTAAATATTTTTGTTTTACAGGAGTGGAAAGTCTAGAAACTTCATTATTTTCACTGAACAAGAAGTTTTGTAAAACAGTGTATTTCAGTTAGATGCAGTAATTAGGGGCTGCTATTACTTGAGGAAAACCACAAGGCAATGTGTGTGTGTATCTTTCTTTATCAATAATGGCAATTCAATATGTACTGTGATTGCCAAACAAAGCCAAAACAAATAAAAATAGTAATACTTTTCCAAAACTTGCATGGCTAATGCTGTATTACTATGGAAGTACCTCACATTGAAGCTGATTTTTGTTCCTTCCACATAGAATACACATCTTTTATCAAATTAGTATCACTGCAGTTACATTTGCTTTTGGTGATAGAGGGTTATATTCTGTATCAATTTACCTAGCTTGGTTAATTTCTGTGTGTGTGTTTATATGTATGCAAAGGTTAGGATCATGTGGAGAAAATTAAAACCAGAAAAAGTAACTAATAAACCCATCACTAACTCAGGGAAAAAAAGGAGAGATTTACCTGGGAATTTAGGGGGGAAGTAAAAGCACTTTCATTTGTGCACCTTTTTTGCAGTCTGTAAGGGGGCCTGGATTTAGGTAGTGTGATTTGGAATCTAATACCTGGAAGCAACAAAGAATTTCTCGTGGCAACTAGTGAACTGCTACATACACAGTTTTCAGCTAAACATTTGCTGATTATTGATATGGGGAGTCTACGCTGTAGAAATTATTCTCAAAGTGTTAATTATGAGATCTTCATGTCTGATGAAGGTCTTATGTCTCCCAGTTCTTTGTTTTACTTCTGCAGTGGTCATTAGTCTTTGCTGTATCTTAGCTGTTTCACGTGGTCGGAACCTTCCATGGTACCTACTCTGTGCATATTGATCTCTCTCCTTTAACCACAGAGGACTTAAAGCAAGGTGAGGTGAATCCAGTCCCTTGTGTGATTAAATAGAAGACATATCCTTCATCTCTTTCTCTTTTTTTCTCATTCCATTGTAATATCTCAGCAAACAACTGCTGTATTGCAGTCAGTAGTTCAGTGTGAAATATGTATTAAAATAAATGATACATGTACCTTCTAAACTCCTTCAAAAAAAAAGCTGTTGCTGAAAGGTGGAGAGATCCAGCCCTGACAGTAGGAAAGATTGAAAAATAAAAATTAAAGCTGGATATTGTGTACAGCAAAAAAAGTCCAGTATCTAGAAAGATTTTGACCAGAAGTAGGAACAATACATCTGTGTGTACCTCAAAGAGATTTAAATATATTTTACTTTGCTGTGATGTAAAAAAGGGAGAACAGTTTATGACAGGTTCTTTTAGATTCTGACAGAGATTAGAGTTTAGCAAGTCAATAATGAGATACATCAAGTGTAGTATTAATCTCCCATTGAAGACCTCTGAGTCCTGGAGATCTGTTGCAAATCGATACCTGAACAACTGACACAATACCATGGAGGAAACCATAGTTGTGCCAAAATCTAATGGTGAGGCATTATTTGTTTCAGTGGGCATGGCAACATGGAAGATTCATAGCATCCTAAAAGTCTCATACTCTTCTCTGCTAACTATACAGGAGAGCACTCCTAAAGGACGTCAGCCACATGACACTGTGTAATAGAGTTTTCAGCTTTGTCTGATTGCATTACAAACACCACACATATTGAAACACTCTGGCAGCTTCCTAGCACTCACAGTGAGGAACCTGAACCTTTTGACCTCAAACATCTTATTAAAGCCTATGCTGGACTGTGTCTCCACAAGGGAAAAAACAAGAAACTACTGGACTTATTCTCCTCTATAATTCATTCAAGGAAGCCCTTGCTGAGTGGAGGACCTTGGCTTTGATGTTAAAGTCTCCTAATTGGAAGGAAGTGAAGTGTTAGCCTGTCAGGCTATTAGTCTCTCATCAAATGCTTTAAGAGGTATCAGAACACTGAAGTTCTCACACTAGTGCAAAGAGCACCGAGTGGCCTGGTTTTTGTTAAAATGTTTAAACTTTGCATCTGTCTAACAACCTTCCCCAAAATTTAATATACATGGAGTTGTTGCTTGATATTTCTTTCCTTTTATCTCCACCTCTTCCTTCACAGAGCCTCCATCTTCTATTGCCTACAGCACATCAGCTCCTGTTAGTAGGAACGTGAGGGATAACTGGTGTAACCCATAAAGTCCCAGGCATCATATTACAGCTCTGATTCAAACCCAGCTATTGCATGCCTAGTGTGACCTGCATTGCTGCTGTTTGACTGTGGAATACCTAGTTCTGTGGTGCTTTTCCTCTTAGAAAAATGACCTCTCAGAAGGGTGTCCTTACAGTAAGTAACATTAAAACTCAACGATTTCTGGAGGATGGCTTAGTTCTAAAGCCTCAGCCCAGGTCCAGGCTTTGTTATGTAATTAATTTATAGTATTTACCTACCATTTTAACTTAAATCTAAAAATGTGTTGCTGATCTTTTCATTACTGGTGCTTTCTCACATTACACATTGATTACCCAAACAGAAGCACAGGGTGTTTCTTTCTTGGGCACATGCAACTAGTCCAAAATGAGAGTTGACTGGAGTCAGTCTCACATGGATGTGGCTAAACTCATTCCAGGATCACGCAAAAGTGAATTTCTGTTGAAGCTATCAATAGCATCCAGAATGACACCCTGAAGAAAATCTCTGAAAATATCTACCTGAAAGAATATTCTGAATACCTAATGTACATCCTTTGGAAATATGAAGGTAGTTACATAGTCACAGCTGCTCTGTTTCCTAGTTTACAGTATGAGGTTAAAAAAATGCTGCAATACCAGTGTAAATGTCTCTTCTACAAAGTTTTCTTTGACTAGCTTTTTGGCATGTTTATACAAACAAATTACCTGTGGCATTTTATGCGTATCTTTAATAACACAAAGCATTCCTTTTATTCTGTGGGATGATGTGGGATGAAAGAAAATCTAATGCATCTTTGCCCTTACTATGCACATCTCTTTCCTAGCTGAATACGACCCTGTTCATGCACAGTTATAACTTTTTCATGCAAATGTTTGATTGCTAGTCAGACCTCTCATTTTAGTCATGTTTGCTTCTGGCAGCACTTTAATCTGTTCTTGGGTGGGTCATGAGTTTTGTCTATTCCAACAGTTCTTTTAAATTTCCCTCCATTGTTTCATTTTAATGATCTCTTGAACATCATGGCCTTTTTGTAAGTCATTCCCATCCCTGAATCTCCAGGCTTTTATCATTAAACGTTGTTGGGTTTCACACTTCATAATTATTTTGATGACCCTGCTTTTTTCAGTTGGGAAGATTCTTTTTTCTTTGATAACTTAAGCAATAAGGCCCAAGCAATTTTTTTTTTTTTTTCAGTGGTAAGCTTGATCCCTATTTATATGCCCAGGCTCTGAAGATATCCATGGCACTTTATCAAATATGTGTGCTTCTGCAATGAAGGTCAGTTACTTTCTTGAAGTCACTAAAAAGTTGTCTCATCCTCTTCCTCCCAGTCCAGCTACCCACAAGTCTGGGTGCAAATCTAATGACTGAACTCTTTTTGCATTTTTCTGCATGAGAATTATAGTTTAATTTTGTTTGTTGTCATTTGTTTTGTTCTCTCTTTACATCAGATATGGATATGGTTTAGTCTTCTCACAAAGTAGGAGCATGTAAAACAAAATGTGGTTTTATTCATACATCTAATATTTTAAACACATTTAAACAGATTGCATTTGAGCAAGCAACAAGAAGCATTTACAAGTCCCTTCCTGTGGTATTTCAAAAGTGGAGAGCATATACCAGGTTCCCAGATGTGCTCAAATACCACTCTTATATCCGTCTATAGCCATTATACCTCCCATGTTTGTGCCATTAGCAAATGTCACTAGAGTCACAGAGGTCACTGTGGAAAATAGTAAATTCAGAGTGACCCACAGAGACCTTCACACAAAATCTTTCTCTGATAGTCATTCCCCTTTCAGGACACGTCTGTCATGAACTATCTCTTTGGCTTATTTCTCCTGCACTTTGTGTGTACCTTATGCACCATCTGCTCCAGTCCAGATCTCAATTATCACACTTTTCAATACTGAATTCCTTACCGCAGTCCAGACATCTTAAATCTACACATTTCTTTTATATTAATAAAATAATCTCTTATCACAAAAGCAAAATGGATTAGTGATGTGGCTATGGAAAATCAAGGTGAAATTTTATTCCATTTTACATTTATATCCACTTATTTTTCCCCCTTTCAAAATGTACTCTTGGGCCAAAATCATAGCACACACCAGTGTTACATCTTCTTCAGAGAGAGTACTAACAACTAAATGCTAGGCATAGAAATAGATGATAATTTTCCTGCACTGTCCTGAATTGTCCATTACTGCATTCCAGCTTGGGCTTCCTTGACTTTGATTTTCCCCAGCCTGCCGCACTGCCGCGTAACCACCATGACTGTGTATATCATTTACAGAAACTATGGCTTTATAATCCCTGGAGTACATAACCCTTAGCACAAACTGCCTCATCTGGATATGTGCTGACTTAGAGCAGCTGAGAACCTCTCCCTTGTGTTCAGATTTACTGCCCATCTGGAAGGCACTGAAGCTAGATCTTATATAGGACCAGGTTGTAATTTAAGCCACATTAAAGAGATCAGAACAGGCACATATAGAATTCCTTTCAAGCTATCTTTGCGATTAAACTGCAAACAGCTCTAATTTCCAAAATTAAGATAAATCTCAAATATACCTGTGAAGCCAGCTCTGAGAAGATTGGTGAGCAGGCTGAATTACATCAGTGCTTAGACCCTGGGAGCACATCTATCTAGTAACCAGAAAGTGTGAGTCCGGTTATGCAAGACTGGCATATCTAAACTGGCTTCATTACAGCTATCTGGATAAAAATCCCATTATGAGAGCCTGAACTCAGCATGATCCTACCATGAGCTTTGCAGTCTCCTGGAGCCCAGTGCAGCTGCATTCTGGAGGTAATGTGCTCCAGGTTGTACTTCTGCAGTCTGGCCTCTGCACTACTGACACCGAGGATAAAAGCCAGCAGGGATCCCCCTCTCACTGCAGCAGGGATCCCACTTCTCACTGCAGTGGGGATCCCACCTCTCACTGCAGCAGGTCTGCATCTGGCACACAGACAGCCTGGTCAGCACTGTGGCTTATGAGACACACCCAACGAGGACTGAGTCTTCTGAAAAACTGCCTACGACTCTCAAGCATGTCATTCCTGGGAAGAAAGAGCTGTTACAAGGCCTTCTACCTTGGCTTCATTCATGTTTAATTTTGTGGGATAGTAGTAAACACAGCTTGTTGTATTGCTAAATCTTCATCCAGAAAAGGGGGACACACAGCTTTTGAAAGAAAATATTGCCAGAAAGTAATAAGGAGAAAACTATTTTGTCTTAAATTTCCCAGAAATAGCCAGCCTGAGGAGGAAACCCAGTGTGGAGCATTAAACAAAGGATTAGCTTGGAAAGTATTTGAGGTTGGATAATAGCTTCTTGCAGTGCAGAGAGTTCAACAGCTGTAATAAAGGCAATGCCATCATTTCTGTCCATAATTTACTATTAATAAAAATTAAAAGCAAGACTTTCAATTGGATTAGCTGCATAGCATATCAAAAAACCCCAGTTCATAATGATATGTTTTATGACTCTTATAAAAGGTTGTATGCCACTGCCAAAATCTGCCTTTCTTGCTGCTGCTGCAGACATTCTAGTGATGTCTAAGTGCAAAAAATGTCCAATATTTGCTTGAATCTTGAGATTTTGATAGCGCATGAAAAGCTGCTGATCTGCTAGTCTGGAAACCTTTGTCCTGAACGTCATTGGTTCCTGGCTGTATCATTCAGGTCCCTAAAGTCATCTGCTCAAGAAACTTCTATATTATTTCTACTTTTATCCCCAGTCCCCTCCATTTACTTGCAAATTAAATACTCTAAAGTATGTTTATGTACTGACTTGATATTTACTCTGTTGAATAGCATTCACCCCATTAAAGAGAATCAATTTCTCTGGGCCCAGTGTAAAGGATTGTCGTAAAGCTTCCCATCACTCTAGCCATCTACTTAAAGCAGAAATTTTCTGGTGTGACATGTCATTTCCCTCATGCTTTCTTCAAGAAGTGCCATGAATGACTTTCTAAGGGCTAATGCTTTGTTTTGCTAATGAATAAAGCTTGCCTTAAATGGATTGCACTTCTAGTATCAGCTTCTTTATATTTTATACAACAGGATAATTGACCATTTATTCAATGGATCACCAGAAAATGCTTGACCATAATAATAATTGGAGTGAACGCAAACAAATTCTAATGCCACAGTCTAAGAAATACATTACTTTACTAGAAGGGTAATTTTCAGTCTCAGCTTATACACGTCATGTCTATCCAAGTGCTTAGCATTAAGTTGGCAGTACTTCATATTTAAAAGTGCTGTGCAGACATAAACTAATCAATCAGTTTTCTTATTATAATATTTTATCCTGTTCTGTGGTGTCAGGTTTCCTATATTGTAAATTACTATAAATGCCAATCAGAAGACGTGGAGTGCCCTTTTTGATGTGTGATGTAGTTTGTTGTGCTAAATTTTGACTGAATTGCATGTTCTTGTGGCCATGGCTGCATTTCTATCATCATGATTTCAGAAACACTGGGTTTTTATCTTGAATACAGTTTAGTAACAGCATTCCGTGACACTGTAATGAATGGACATAGCACTGTACAGTAAGCCATAAGAAAATGATCATTCACAACAGAGAACAGAACAGAACAGTTTAAAATAGAATATATTATTTCAGTTGAAAGGGACCCGCAATGATCATCTAGTCCAACTTTCTGACCACTCTGGGGTGACCAAAAGTTAAAACATGTTGTTAAAGGCATTGTCCAGATGCCTCTTAAACACTTCAGGCTTGGGGAGTCAACCACCTCTCTAGGAAGCCTGTTCCAGTGTTTGACCACCCTCTCAGTGAAGAAATGCTTCCTAATGTCCAGTATCCTGGTGTAGCTTTCAATCATTCCCACACGTCCTATCACTCCATCCCAGGGAGAAGAGATCATCACCTCCCTCTCCACTTCCCCTTCTCAGGAAGCTGTAGAGAGCAATGAGGTGGTCCGTCAGCCTCCTTTTCTCCAAACTAGACAAACCCAGTCCTTAGTTGCTCCTCACAGGACATGCCTACCAGTCCTTTCACCAGATTTGTTGACATCCTCTAGATACATTCTAGGAACTTCACATCCTTCTTAGATTGTGGGAACTGCACACAATATGCCAGGTGAGGCTGTACCATTGTTAAACACAGCAGGATATTCCACTCTTTTGTTGAGCTATTATCCTCTGTTTGATGCATCCCAGGATGGGGTTTGCCCTCTTGGCTGTCAGGGCATGCTGCTGGCTCATACTGAGCCTGCTGTCAGCCAGCAATATACCTTTGCAGTATTTCCCATACATAGAACAGGAAATGCTGCAAACACCTCTGGCAGTAAATAGCTGCTGACATCTTCGTGTTTGACTCCAAGAGCTGGAAAATTATTTCCACAATTCTGTTTGCCATCATGCAGCACATGCAGGACAACCAGGTAATTAGGCCTAGCCAGCATGGGTTGATGAAAGGCAGGTCCCGCTTGACTAACCTGATCTCCTTCTATGACCAGACGACCCACTTAGCGGATAAGGGACAGGTTGTGGATGTTGTCTACCTGGACTTTAGTAAAGTCTTTGACACCATTTCCCACAGCATTCTCCTGAAGAAACCTGCTGCTCATGGCTTAGGCAGGTGTCATTGGGTAAAAATCTGTCTGGATGGCTGGGCCCAAAGAGTGGTGGTGAATGGAGTTATATCCAGTTGATGGTTGGTCACAAATGGTGCTCCCCAGGGCTCAATATTTGGGCCAGTATCTTTAACAATGATCTGGATGAGAGGATTGAGTGCATCCGCAGTAAGTTTGCAGATGAAAGTGAGGTGTGCGGGAGTGTTGATCTGCTGGAGGGTAGGAAGGCTCTACAAAGGGATCTGGACAGGCTGGATTGATAGGCTGAGGTAATTTTATGAGGTTCAACAAGGCTTAGTGCCAGGTCCTGCACTTGGGTCATAACAATGCCATGCAACACTACAGGCTTGAGTAACAGCTGCTGGAAATCTGCCCTGTGGAAAAGGAAATGGAAGTGTTTGTGGCAGTCTGCTAGATAAGAGCTGGTAGTGTGCCCAGGTGGACAAGGCCAACAGCATTCTAGCTTGTATCAGAAATAGTGTTGCCAGAAGGACTGTAATTGGCATTGATGAGGCCACACCTTGAGTCCTGTGTTCAGTTTTGGGCTCCTCATTACAAGAAAGATATGAATGTGCTGGAGTGTGTCCAAGGAATAACAATGAAGCTGGTGAAGGGTCTAGAGAACCATTCTTATGAGAAGCAGCAGAGAGAACTGGGGTTATTTAACCTGGAGAAAAGAAGGCTGAGGAGAGAGACCTTACAGATCTCTACAACTACCTGAAGAGGTTGTAGCGAGGTGAGTGTTGATCTCTTCTCCCAATTAGCAAGTGATAGAACAGGAGGAGATGTCTTCAAGTTGCACCAGGGGAGGTTTAGATTGGATGTTAGGAAAAATTTCTTCACTGAAAGGGTTGTCAAGCACTGGTACAGGCTGCCCAGGGCAGTGGTTGAGTTACCATCCCTGGAGGTATTTAAAACATGTGCGGATATGTTGCTTAGGGACATATTTTAGTGATGCTAGGTTAATGGTTGGACTTCATGATCTCAAAGGTCTTTTCCAACCTAAATGATTCTACGGTTCTATGAGAAGTCAGTCTCAAAGTTCCCAAGGACCTACTTTACTTGGCAGAAGAAGAAGAAGAGGCAATGATTGGGCACCAATATGTGATTCTCTATTACCCATCAGTTTGGTAAAAAGCAGAAATAAATGCAATTACAGGAAATAGATTTACATTGATAAGTAATAAAAGAATCAAATCATGAGTGCAGATATGTTTGGAGATATGTGTTGTATATAGTACTACCACTATAATTCTGCTGCTTGCTTTCTTGTTTCAAGTATATCCTTGGCCTTTGGCTCCAGTTTTACAATAGGTAATCTGCTGCTTTTTCCTCCCTGTTTTTTGTGTCTGTAACTGTGTGACCCCATTTCAGTGAGTGGAAAGAAATGTAGATCAGTTCATAGGCTACAGCAGAACTGATATTTTTCATCCACAATCCTCTTGCAATTTAACATATAAACATCCTCTCAAGACAGTTTCCCAGGAGGAGGGTGGGAGTCTGAAGCCATGTAAAGTGCTTACTGCATCTGAGAGAAACACATCTGTTGAGGCCATAGAGTGCATTAGCTCACCAAGGTGATGAAGTGAAGTTTGAAATGACATTTAAGTGCCATGAGGGACAGCTGCAGAGGAGAGCTACTGAGTGGGTAAGGCTTTTTCTTTCAACACACTGAAAAGCTTTTGTTATTCTTGCTAACCTGCTGCTACCCCAATGGAAGACGGTTTAATATCTACAGAGAAAAAACCCACAACATCCTCTAACATTTTTCACTGTAGCAGTGTGATGCAAATGTGCTCACACCTTCAGGATGGTGCTGGGTTTGCCTGATGGAAAGATGTCACTACAACAACCCCAGTGCCTCGATGGAAGCAAGTCACATGCTTGATTCTGTCCAGTTTAGAGAAATACTGAACTGTAATAATACGAATAGTCCCGTTGTCAAAAGGACAACTCTGACACCTTTCCTCTCACTAGCTTGATTTATTTTCCTTTTATAAAGAATCTTTTCTTTATATATTTTATATGATATATGAAATAAATAATAATATATATAACAGAATAATGGCATTTGTCCAGTTTGCAATATGTTTTGAGATAGACCAAAAAGAATAAAAGCTACACAATAGTCACATATACTATTGAAAGGGGAAGTAATAATTATATTAGACATTTCTGTAGGTTTGGCAGAATCAACAACTGAGTACCTTCCCCTAACTCATGCTCCCCCTGTGACAGTTCATAAGAGAAGGAGAGAAAGTGGGTTAATTCTTTCAATTATTTCTTCATTAGTCCACGACTCTGTGACAGCTTAGATTAGCCTAATATGTGGTCCCATTGGACTTCATACAATTTGCTACATTATTTAATTCAGTGAAGAAATGTTTTGCATGCATCACATAGAAATGTTTCTGTCTACAGAGCCAACTGCATTATAAATTCAGTGATCTGAACCTAAAGAGATGTCATAGTGTGCTACACTTTTAAATAATTTATAGTTTAGAACATTTGCTGCTGATGCACAAAATAGACACAGAAACCTACTAACGACAGTTTTCCCCTTCTACAGAATATTTTGAAGTACAGATTAATTTGCTGAGACCTAGTATGTTATCACTTTTTAAAGGTTATTGTATTACTTTTGGAAATTCACACTGAATGAAATTTTGGTTCTCTGAAATGAATGCCAAAAATCATATGAATTTCACTAGTCTAGGATTTTCTCGTGGTTTTATGTAAGTAATTGCATATTAATATAATTATTATAAATATGCTAGATGCTCTACATAGATCTCAAATTGGTCAAGTACAAACTATTTTTAACAGACACTGCAGTGATACCTTCACTATGCTCGTGTTTTCCAATAACATTTACTTTGCATTTTCCAGTAAAATTCAGCATCAACTCTGCAGCATCATCAGTTATGTTTCTAGCTTGCCTAAGCTGAGTAAATCTAATTTTATAGCAAACACTAAACATGCTAACAGTACACTGACTTCTCCTGGGAAGATATACTGAAATGAATTTGCAAAATAAATCACAAGAAGTAGTGAGATTTAAATGAATATCAGAAAGTGATTTTATACAAATCCTCAAAATATCGAATATGAATGCTTCTTTCCTAGAACCAAATTCCTAGCAAGTCCTTTGTAAAAAAATCAGAGTGAAAGTTTTCTTGAGAATAGTGTTTCCATATATAATACTGAACTTAAGAAATGGAAGTGGAATTCCTACAAACACTCCCTTGGACAGGTCTGTACATTATGTTATGTAGTTCTGCCATTACTGTCCAATCAGGTGCTTAACAAGGTCTCTGGTACTTGACACTTTGTAATTTATTTAATGTTCCTACTCTCAACAGGACTGTAATGATAATTGTTTAGAAGCATCTCAGGTGGAAAACAAACCTTTTTGGTTTCCCAGAAAAATATTGGTTTGTTGCATACATCAAGGAAAATATTCCTGTAAAGTTGGAAACTGTGCTCATTCTTGTAAATACCTTCAGGAGCTGGGCTACTTTATGTTTTTGAGGTGAAAAGCATCTGTTACAAGAAAATATGACTCTGAACACAAAAAATCTACAGAAACAGTTTTTGGCTGGTGTGTTAGACTCACCCAGACAGTGTCATTAGATTCAAAGGTAAGAGTGAATCTGTAAAAGTGGAGGAACATTTTAATGTGGGAAAACACAGTTCTAACTGAACAGCAATTTATATCATAGTGTTACGCGCTACTGCTGTTTATCAGTAGGACCATGTATGTAGAAAATATGCCAGGTGAGTGGACAAGTTGGAGGCTGAATCACAGAATGGTTTGGGTTGGAAGAGACCTCAAAGATCATCCAGTTCCAACCCCCTGCCATGGATAGGGACACCCTCCCCTAGCCCAGAATACCCAAAGCCCCATCCAACCTGGCTTTGAACTCTGCCAGGGAGGCGGCAGCCACAGCTTCTCCGGACAACCTGTGCCAGTGACTAATTGACCTCATGGGGAAGAATTTTTTCCTAATATCTGACCTAAATCTACTTCATCTTAAATCAACTATTAAGTGAAGGGGAAAGCACTGCATGTTATGACAACAGTTGCTGAGATAACGCTGATAAATTTACATTAAGAGAATCCCAAAGTGCAATTTGATGATGCGGCGACGTATGTTTCCATACCTGTTATCTTGGAAGTCACGGGTGAATTTAAGGATTTGGACAAAACCTTTTAACTAGAAATGAATTGTAATATTTTAATTATACCAGTTACTGAACAGGCAATCAGGAAGGATCATGGGATCATGCAAGCTGGAATAGACCTCCAGAGGTCTCTGGTTCAACATCTTGCTCACAGTAGGGGTAGGTATGGGGACAGACCAGGATGTGCAGGGTTTGAACACCTCCAAGGATGGAGCTTGCATAGTATCTCTGGGGAGCCTGTTCCACTGCCTAACCATCCTCCAGATAATTGTAGTATTCCTGAAAATGTTGTTTTATTAAATTAATAGCGTGTTACTGAGGTAGCAGTCACCTGTTTCATGGGTGAATATCAGATCCATGAGCGTAGAAATGGACCTGGAGAAGTTCTTTGTTTTTCAGAACAAAGACAATGTAAGACATCACATGAAGAATTTTTTTTTTTAAAGAGGGGGCAGGGAAGAGCATTACAAATCCATGGATGAAATCAGCTGATAAATTTAAACTGAAAAGGAATGGTACTAACCATTTAAAAAGAGTCAATTCTTTTGAGGAAACTGCTTGGCCTAATTTCAGGCAGAACGATCCATTAGAAATCCTCAGAGATAGGGAGCGCCAAGCCAACCACTTCAGGAAGATATTTAAACAAGGCTCTGTTCCAGTAAATGACTCAGTACTCCACAGGTTCCATGTGTGGTTTTTTTTTTTCCCTCTCAAAATATTAAGTCACAGACAAAGTGCAGAGAGCTGTAGCAGAGATGGAAGGAGCAGGGAATTATCTTCAGGACAGCTGAATAAGGGTTTTTCCATGGGAAAATCTTACACTTTTCTGAAAAATTCAACACTTAAATTTTGTCTCACAAAAGCTGAGGAAAACACATTTGTTTCAAATTATAATGTGGTTTGACTTTGCTTTCTGCGTTGCTTTTTTTTTTATGTGGCAGAGATCAAGACCTTTATTTCAGAGTTCACCTTTGCTCCCTTCAGCCCCTGTGGACTCAGAGCTGTGATGCCTGACAGACCCAGGCTCCCCTACCTTACTTGCATTTCCCACACTGGTAGCCCAGGTGATCAATTCATGGACACGCAGGTCAGATATGCAGAAGCACAAAAGATGAGGATACAGGTTTAATCATATATATGTACTCTTTTTACTTGCAAGCACTGCTGAGCACTTTAGACCTACTTTAGGCACCCACTGTGTGCAGATGGAGGTTTGTGATGCTCTAAGCCACTGTTCCTGCTTTGCGTCACACCTGTGACACCACAAAGATACTCAAAAGACACAGAAGCATAGCAAAAACCATCCATGGCTGTTCAACCAACCTGTTTCCTCCACTGTAGCTTCCTTTGCAATAGTGGAATTCATTTTGTCATATTTATACTCCAAAGGAGAGATTTTGGTGAAAGGTGTTGGAGTTCTATCAGTAGTGAGTGATTGTGAGACCATAACTGGATAGGTAAGAGGGTGAGCTAATGACATCTTTACCAACAAATGCCACAGATCTCATGCCTGTGAGGCCCAAGGTCCTTTGGAAGAAGTATAGAGGAGATGAGACCGTAGTCTCAGCATGACCTGGAGATCTGATTGTATCCATCTGACCTGGTGAGGGGACTGCTGGAAATTCTTGCAACCTGCAGTCAGGTGTAAGAAGGAAGTGTGGTTCTTCTGTGAAAGCTGCCAAGCCAAGTGCTGATACCACTGGTGTTATTTAAGTCTACAGTACCATTAGTTTCTGTCTTTCAGGATTCAATAAATAATCAAAAGATCTACCCCAAATGCAGATATTTCAGATGAAGAAATAACCCTGCTTTTTCCATTCCATTGCTCTCCCTGTATGCCAGATTTCTGTAGGATGGTCCTGACACTGCACAGTTGCCAGTTATCACTGTAAGATAAAATGTATTTGGACTAAAGCAGAAGCAACCAAAATAATTGTGTGATTATAGTAACACAGAATAATGTACTCCTTCTCCAAGATCCCAGCTTTCGTGGATTGGTAAGATACCCCCACAACCAAGCATTTTAACAACTGAATCAATGTATCTTTTTAAAAATCTAAACATAATTTCCTCATTTGATGCTGAGGAAGACAGACTCACAATTTTTAGAGCATTATAACTTTTAAAACATGTGGGTACCATAACTGCAAGCTGGTGAGTATAGAGGGCAGGAAAATGACCCAAAGCTCTTTCTACCCCATGCAGATAGTCAGCAAGGCACTCTGCCAACATCACTAACCCTAACAGAGGAAAAGTCAGGTCTTCTAGGAAAAAGACTGGTCTTGAATTTTCACCTCAGAAATAACTTGGCTCCTGCTGCTCCTTACATGGTTGTACTTTGCACTGACTTTTACCCGAGCTGCGTTACAAGATGCTAATTCTTCTCAGAGGTATTCACGTAAATCAAACAAGGATAAGAATGTAAATGCAAAAATCTCACAGATATGAAACTATTGACTTGACAATAATTGTTCTTTATAGAGAATGTCATTAGTCTGGGAGAGAGGTGATTTTGTTTTAATTATATTTGCAATGATTAAAAAGAAGAAAGTCCAAACTAGTGATATATACTCTTGATTCTTTCAAAAGGCCAGTTTCAAAAAGCTGAAAACAATTATGAACCAGATCAGGCAGGAGGCAGAACTTAATTAAAAGCATATGAATAATAATCACAAATTGTTTAAGAACAATTTAATAGGTATTCAAAAATCCACATTCTCACATCTGTGAAAGGCCACAGTGGTTGAAACCACAAACTGACTTTGACAGGAAATGAAAGCAGCTCCACACATATACATGTGAAAGTTTTTTCATGCATGTGTATGCACATTTGAACAAACTGAGTGTGTGCACAATGTAAAAAAAAGAAGCTACAATTAATAAGAGTAATTAATTTTATATTCATATTCTAGAATATTAGAACTGATAAGAGAGGCACAGGTAGAATTATTGACCATGAAACTTAAGGGAATTAAGGCCTTCTGAAAGATTGCATATTTATTTTATTTTATACACAATTTCTCTTTTGTGTTGTTGGGCAGAAGGGTTAAAAAATCAAGGGAGAAAAAAGGCAACTATATTTTGCTTTTCATGCATTTTCGAACTATTTTTTTTTCATACATTTTCCAACAATTTTAGAACAGCAGCTACTTGTGTTAGAATTTTTTATGTTAGCAAGTACTGATAATTTGTCTACTGCAAGCTGAAGCACTGGAAAAAAAAAAGTGCCCTTAGGATCTTTGGTGGTTTTCATTGAATTTAAGATAACTAAAATATTCTGGAGACTAAAAGAAAATTAAGAATTTTTAAAGGTTTCATCTAACTTGCATGGGTAACAAGGAGTCCATTTGCCTGATATTGACCTTGGGGTAAATAATGTGGCTGATGATTATTTGTTTAATACAGAATTAGAAGAAATTGAGCAGAGAGAAATAAAAACGCCCAGAGAAGCAATGAAGAGCACTTACAAACACATCTCCCATTTGCCTATCAATCAGGCTTATCATCATCACAAAACTGGAACACCTCTATTGATCCCATATTTACTATATGAACGAGTTTAATTCAGTCACCAATGAACCCTCTATCACAGCTGAAAGGTCCTATTAGACATAGGACAAGCCTGAAGAATTTTACTTGCAATTTTGACCAAAGCTGCATTAAATTTTGTGGGAAGCGATCTCAGCTTCAAGTCAGTATTAATGTACAAGACAGCAAGTCTCTTGATTATGTTTTATAGGACCCACCATTGCATTAATAATCATCACTATATTATTATGCTTTCTTCTAGTTGATGCAGTTAAAAATCCCGTGCAGGCCAATGAGTGATCACTATTCACTGGTAAGATAAAAATTGGCAGCACATAAGGGATGGTTCCCATTTCTGTATGCCTCTGAAAGTAGCAGGAAGGTCACGATCAGTAGAAGTATGTCAGGAATTCATAAAGATCAAAAGACAACCATACCTCTGTCAAATATTTTTTCAATGTCGGATCTGATTTTAGAATAGATACACACAGTGTTCTAAGGTGGGCTATCAGCAGACAGAGTTTTTAGCTGGTAATAACTCCTGTGTGCACACACATATTCTTTCTTCAGAAGAAGTACTTTGAAAGGCACTAAAGCAAATCAAGGGCTTTGAGATGTTTTGTGTCAGCTGCATGCCATTTTATCTTGCAACAAGGGGCTGGGTGAGCTACTCGAGCTGGTTTTGATCCTTCCACAATTCTGCTTGTAATGTCTCCAGATAATTTGGTACTAGGAAAATGTCACATCAGGCACAGATACATGGAGCACACATTTTGACAGCGTTCTAACCATAGGGGCATTGACTATGCAGCTACTTATATGGTCCGAATAACCAGACTATCGAGCACTTCAGGTATTTAATGCTGTTGATTCCCACAGCCTGCCTATGAGGTAGGGAAGTTTTATTAGCATGTGCTCAGTGAAAGCATTGTGTTATTTGATAAAACAACATACTTGCTCAAGGTCACATGGGAATTCTACAAGGAAGCCACAGATTTGCTCCAGACACTAACTGCACAAAGATCGCTCTAGGAGGGATAACCTAGAATAGCAGAAAATAAACTAGATGCAATTTTTTTAACAGAAGTTGCAATGTTAAATAGAAATTCTGTTTTTCTAAGTTAAAATGCCAAAGAGCCTAGAACAGACATCACACATCTTAGTTAGCTCTGTATAAAAATATGCTAAATTAATTAGAGAATTATATGAATTCAATCCAAACATTTTTCTAGCAGCATCTTCAAATCATGCCTTACAGTTTCATCTTACCAAAATCACTTTGAGAGAATGGGGCAAATAAGGAGGAAGGATTCAGCTGTAGCTACTTCCATGCTGTCAGGACCCTGTAGCTTGTTTCAGGTCTGAAGATGGCTCATAGTTCCTCACATGTACTCGATACCTGTCTAGTGGTGGCTTTTCCTGTTCCATCTCTATGCAAAGTAGGATGGGCACACAGGAGAGAAAAAAAAGGTATTTATGTGATGTCTAAATTTTCAACAAAGGAAGTTTAAAAGAAGCCCAGTATATCTACTATCTACTAACTGATGAGATCTGGGTTTCTACTGTGTTGCACAAGGTAGGTATGTTTTCATGTTGTCTTAATTATCATGGTAAAGATTTTTCTAATGTGTTTGACCATATCTGAGTCCTATTTTTGTAGTTGATGTAAAGTGGGCTTAGAGAGACTACGAGTTAAAATTTCATTGATTTTCTAACACAGCATTTTAGTGGTCTTCTCTGGGCTCATTTCTGCATGCCTTATGAGCTGGATATGTCTCATGGTTTTGCTCTTGCCCTGCTTGTATTTTGAAAAGACTGCCTCAGTTTGCAAGGCAATAACACACAGAATTACTTACAAGAAGTGATAAAAGCCTTGGGTTTTGTCCCCAAAAGTTATGCTAGAACAAAACTAGTATAGTTCTGGTGTGGGCTGTAAAAATAATGTGTCACCTTTTCCTAGTTTAAGAGCAACTCAAACATAGATAATAAGTGGGGAAAAAATGTCTTGCAGATACAGGCCCCAACTACAGAAACAGAACCTTACTTGTCCAATGGCTCATGCTACCAGTTATTTACACCATCTATATTTGAACATATTAGCCTGATGATTTTTGTAGTATTGGTTTGTAGTTAACTTGCCCAAAAATTATCTACATTATAAGTCTTTAGTAGTTCTCTTCTTTTATTGTCTCTGTATATTTTTTTTTCCGCTACATACTACAACGTGGCTCCAACAAGCTATATGATGTTGATGTTATCTTAATTTAGATAACATATGATGCTAAATCAAATTTTAAAAACCCCACACAGATATGATTTCTGACAGCCTAGATTAATTGTTTTCTATATTTTATTAAAGTTAAGTAAGAAGTTTTAATTTATGTTTTTCTCAAACTAATCATACATAGCTCACAATCTTCTGGCTTTTTATTTGCAGCCCATGTCATAGGAAACTCCAAATTTCTGGTTAGTTAGGTTAGCAGTATGATAGTACTAATGAATTACAATGTTCCTTTTGCAAATAAATTCTAGGCAGAGGTGGAAAGAGCTGTACATAGATGACAGTATATTTAAAATTAATTATTTGCCTCAAAAGTAATAGTTTTCATTTTCTATCTTTATAGTTTTTATTTCTAAAGTATTTTTATATAATTGACACTTTTTTCCTCTGTACCTTAGTAAATAATAGCTGTTTTTTCCCTACGCTGAAATATTATTTGTTAAATATATTACAGTGCTTAAATCCGGAGAGACTTCCTGGCTTTTGCTGTACTGATATATCATATGCAGGCTTACAGCACTACAAATAAAAGGAATTGCGAATAAAAGAGAAAGTTTTTGAAAGTTCTATAATTTATGATTACCTGACTGCATTTTCAGTATCAAAACTACTTCCAGAATATCTTACTTTCTAGGAAAGTCATAACGCACAGCTTCATGCTGAGTTTGTTCTTAAAATGAAGCTCATTTGCATTTTGCACGACAGGGAGTCACTTCTAAACTTCTATTCAGCAAGGTGTGAACAGAGTAGTGATAACAACCATGAATTATACAAAGATGCAATTCAATTCGTAACATCACCCCAAAACCTTAGTGCTTATCAGATACTTGTATTTGCACAAACCTTTGATTATAAAAAATAGACTATGTAATGAATTTGTTTTATCAACATCTTTTAAGAGGAGATGGGTTGAAATAACATGAAAAGTAACCTTCCTGTGAAGGTGTAGTAAGGAAGAGGGCTAGGAACTAGCCATATTCAGTCAAACTTCAAAGGGCTGATCAACTCTCTGGTGACCAGCGATAGGACATGAGGAAATGGAATGAAGCCATATCAGGGAAAGTTCAGATTAGGTATTAGGAAAAGGTTCTTCACTAAGAATGTGGTTGGTCACTGGGACAGCATCCCCAGAGAAGTGGTCAAAGTAGGGAAGTCAGAAATCAAGGAGCACCTAGATGATACTGTTGGATTTAGTTTTAGGTTGTCCTGTGAGGAGCAAGGAAATGGACTTGATGATCCTTGTGGGTCCCTTCCAACTTGATTCTATGAAAGAAGTCTTCATTCTGAATTGATTCACAGCTCTGGGAGGGTGAGTTTTTCTAAAATCCAGTTTAGTCAGCAACCCTGAAGTCTGTTTTCTGGTTTTAATAGAGTATCAACTGAAAACACTTTTTCACCTTCTCTTCATGGCCATTAACTTGGTGCTTGGAAAGCAGTGGAAAATTATGACTGGAAATATTTCTCTGAGAGAAAGTTTTGGCTTTGTTCTATGATTAATGGTCAAATGCTACCTCTCACTGACATGATGAGTAGGTCTTATAAAAATCTTAAGGGAAAGATTCTTTGAAGGACAGGTAGTTATTTGAGAAAATTGGTTTATTCCTTTAAATAAAATTTAGGAAGAGAAAAGGTAATATAATTGTTGATTCAACAGAATGATAAATGCAGCACCATGGGATAAAATTAAACTGTCTAAATTAAAGGGCAGTGCTGCCACAAAACAACCCAAAAACAACAACCAAAAAACCAAACCAAACAAAAAAACCCCACACAAGGAAACCCCATAATCATACAAACTATCCAAGAAGCAGGAAATATTTTAAAACATTTAAAGCAGAGTACCCCAACACATCCTTCTGAAAGGAACAACAGAGAGAAAAATCCTGTTTCAAGGATGGACTCCTTTATATAAAAGGACAGAACTGGCTCCTGTAACCTAGGAAATTTCAACAATTTCTGCTAGAAAGCTGTAGGTAGCAACCTGTTGTTACAATAAAACTCAGAATAGCTACCAGTACTTCTTAATCACTAATAAACTTCTAAAAACTATGGACAATAACAACGTTAAATGAATGCAGTCCTTCCAAATTGTTAAATAGAAATGAAACCAGTATAAAGTTGTTATTTTTGGTGTCTGGCTTGAGGATAACCAGAGGCTCTGAATATCACCTTCTACTCTATCTCAGGACTTTTGATAAACATGGAACCTGGAGTTCAAAAATCAACTATTCAAAATACTATATGGAACATTAGCTCATTTTTGTTCATTTATATGTTCATATCAGTTCCTCTAATGAGACAAAAATTTTTTTTGGGAAATCTGTGGGTTTTGGTTTTTTGCGGGTTTTTTTGTTGTTGATTGGTTTTTGGTTTTGTTTTTCTGCTGGAAATCAACACTACAAATTATATGAAGAATAACTGGTTCTGTAAAGAAAGTAGACCGATAGAAATATTTTTTTAAAATACAGATAACTTAAAATATGATTCTCCATAAAATATGCATTAGCCTATGAGTGTGTAAACATTACCAAAGGGTGCTAAATGTATGAAAAAACAAGCAACGTTGGCTCATCAGTGGTCGGCCGCTGCCAGTTTTTTTAGAAAGCCTAAGAATCTGTCATTTTCTTTTTCTTCACAGCCCTGACAACCTCCATTCCCTTCTATTATGCCTGTAATTTCTTGCTGTAACTGAAATGCAATACATAAGTGAGGACATGGCTACCCATTATCATATCTTTCTTCAGATGGACGTGAGTTTACTGCAGTTTGAAGTAGAATTAAACAGGTAGTAGACTTCTTGCATTTACCCATTATGTTTAGTTTTATGAAGCTCGAGAAAATTTAGTAAAAGTTTCTACTACAAAAAATAAAAAAAAAAAGCTTTAATTTTTAAGGACTATGAACATACATGCCAGTATGAGGTTTTAAGCTCCAGCTGCTTTGGACTAAAGCGAACAGTACCTAGGTTACACGGTAATGTGATCCCAAGCAGCTTGCTGCTGAAACAAAACACGGTCACAAGTTGCAAGAAACTCCAGTAACAAGGAATCTAATGTGTAATCTAATTACACACTTTCTATGTGCTTCCCACATTGTTTCTGCTGGTAATCAGTGACTTTCAGACAAAAGGTGCTGGGAAGTAAATGTAGCAACCACCCAGTGTACCCACCGTTGGCTCCAGCTCATTTTTTACTGCCCCAAAGCTGTTACTGAAGCCGTTGGGCACCAACAGGGTGAAGAAGGGTGAAGACTACTGGTGTTGTCTTATATATATTACCGTTTACTGGAAAATAAGAAATATGACAGTTCCAGAGCAGACAGAGATTCAGATTTAACTTGCTGGACACTTTTTTTTGCGTGTGTGTTACAAGTTGAGTTTTCTGCACTTGATCGACTGAAAATAGAAATCTGTTACAGAGCATGCTTTCCAGCTAAAGTAGTGGCAGATAATTCATCCATCTCTCAGGGTCCCTTGGACAAACCAAGCTGGCATCCAACACATTTCAGAATAGTGAAAAATACCCAAAACAACAAAAAAACCCACAGGCATTAATAATTAATGCAGACAGTGAAGAAAAATTAACAGTGGGAAATGGAAAGCCATTTCCTTTTAAGTACAGATAAGGGATAACAATTGTGCTGCTAATGAACAGTCTTAGATATGGGGAACAGTATCTACCTATTTGCTTAAGTACTCAAATTACCTTAAGGTATTTATATTACTTTAGGAACAACTTCTAAATTCGCAGTAACATAAGACTGAAAGGGACCTCTTGGATCATGGAAACCCATGCGCTGTTACCGGAGGCAACTATGGTGTATAATCCTTTTATGAAGTGATCAAAGTCCTCTTAAAAACTAATTTTGTTGTTGTTATTTTCATCTGGGGGAGTTGCCTCTGCAACTGCTACTGGATAGCTGTTCCAGAACCTCGTTCCTTTGATGCAGCAGTGAAGTTTTCAGCATAATTTATTTCTAGCCAGATTACATCCATCTGTTCTTGTGCCAACAGTGTTAGCTTAAAATCCTTCTTTCCTCCTCCTGGTACTCACTTTACTGACATGTCTAGAGAAGCAACAATCTTACACGTCTTTCCCAAATCAGTCAGAGCAAGGTGTTCTAATTTTACATCTTCGTAGCTCTTTCTCATGTCTTTTTCCTTTTAAATTTATCTGTTTTGCATATGAGGAAGTACAACTATACTCCACAATCCAGACACCACTGCTTTCTGCTGCCTTGTACAATGGCATTTTAGGAAATCCTCTTAATGGAATTGCAGTTCCACAGGGATCTTCCTGCAGCATTCTGAAATGGGCTTCCAGTTACTTGGATTTCCCAACTTCAGCATTTCAGAGCTCTGAATTTTGGGTTCCTTTTCATATTGTCAACATTCATTTTTACACATTTGTTATTAGTAGTCCCCTTTCCTGTGATTCCATAGTGAGTATTATAATCAGAGGTGAAGAATTCGCTTCATTTCAGGAGAGATAGACATAATTTTTTCTACTTACTGCATTCTAACAATTTTCTTTCTAGGGTACAGGTTGGCCCATCTTCAACTGGCGAGTGAGGAGAGCATTTTGTCCAGGGAACTGCATAGCCAGCTGGTGGCAGTACTCTCCTGACGAGAACTTCAAACCTACTCAAGTCGAAGAGGACATGGATGTCAAATGGCCCACTTTAGTAGCAAAGACTTTGACCTTTAGACTACTGAGCAAAAGACTGCATCCTGATACTTCTCCAAATTAAAACATTCTAAGAGTGTTTTCAGGTTTCAAATCTTAGATTCAGAGATATCCTCAGAGTCGAGGAAGGGAAGTGAGTACCTCTAAGAGGCAGAATTCAGATATACCCTGCCTTTGGCATTTTATGTTGGCTTGTTAATGTGTTCCAGCACAGGCTCTTGTGCGTCCTTGTGAGGAGCTCTGCCTTCCTCAACTTCCTTGTACAAAACCAACGTGACCACATCAACCCTGGGAATTGAGAGTTAGTCACATAAGTCATAGACACCATAGAATCATAGAATCATCATGGTTGGAAAAGACCTTCAAGATCACCAAGTCCAACTGTCAAGCGCTACACCACTATAACCTCTAAACCATCTCCTGACGCACAGTACCCTGCAAGCCACTATGTTGAATGCTTAAACTTTTGTAGTAAAAATAATGGAATGTAACTGCTCAGAATAAGGTTCAATGTTTCTCAGTACCAACTTTCAGAAACATTTCCCTATTTTTTCCCATTCTTGCAGGGCAAACAAGATTTAAAAGTTCTGCCTCTTCTGTAGCATACGCTGTTCTGATTGATAATAGCAGATATATATTAGGCTGCCTATCTCATTCTTCCTTTGCTCTCATGAATGCAATACTTTGTGCATAATTTCCAGTTGATTCACCATGAAACAACGTGGAAATAGGAATGTTGCCAATTTTAATGTTATTTGCACACGACATAAAATTTTTATTTGAGTTTTGATTTTATTAATAAAATATTCAATGCAGCTCCTCGTAGATGATAGACTGGAAGCAGACTTGGTACACAGTGAAGTTTATTTCAGCACAATCAGAAATAATAAGCTTTTCTTAAGAGAAAAGTGTTTTATGACCTTCCTGCCTACTTGCCTTATTTTTGCTCCTTAAGCTAAACCATGAAACCTCTAAAGTGCCCATTTACCTGTTATTGACATAAGCTAAAGAACAAAATTTTCTTTCCAAGCACAAAAACCCAAATTGCCACAATTCAATAAAAGCTGTCACCACTGTTGTGAGTGTCCCAGGATAAAGACACTGTGCTGCACAGTCTGAGGAATGGCATCTTGCTATAAATTACAAATGAGCCAAATCCTCATCTGGTGTAAACTGCCGGGGGTTCACTGGTAGGAAGGGGATAAATTACATCAGCTGAGGATCTGGGGTCTGATTGCTACATGGTAAGGGCAGTGCCTATTTGACATGCAAGTATGAGCTATCAGATTTGTCCTAAGGGAGGTTCATGCACTTCCTTTGTTTTCCACTGCCAAATTCCTTTGACATTCTAATCTGGGTCCCTGAGATAATTTATAACATAAATACCGCTGAAGATAAGGGGGCTTTCATTCCATTTTATATCTATAGCTCCTTCTTGGAGATAATTTAATTCCTAAAGCAGTAATAATAACATCTCCAATAATGGTACTTTCAGGGAATATAGGAATATAGCCCATGATAAACTGTCACCAAATGAAGATGACATTAGATCATCCTTCCAGATTATGCACTCTTCATTGAAGACTGTGAGCAAATGAAACTGTATTCTGCAGTAATAAATTTATATACCTAAAGCAACCTCTCAGAAATTATACTCAGAGGAAAACATTTTTTTTACAAAATTTAAAGTATTTTCCACAGAAATTATCATAAAAATTGTAAAGTTTTCTTCATGTTTATGTTTATATCCTATGTATACATTTTTTTATTGAAGTGGTGAGCTCTCTGCTGTAATACAGATGCAAAGACACAAAGTAAACTTTCATGAAGAATTTACTGCTTAAGTTGCTGGGGAAGAAAAAGACACCTTTGCTATGGAAACAGGGTATAGACAGATTAAATTACTTGCTCCAGGTCATTACTGAAAAACAGTTCAATCCCTTAAATACAAGGCCATTCTTTTGTTGTATTTTGGGTCAGGTATTTGTGAAATGAAGATGTATCTTTCTTCTGCTTTTCTAAATTTTTTTTCTTTAAAGCAATCTACACAAAACCAGAAAAGCAGAATATCTTCGGAAACACCTGTGTTAGGTGTTCTAAAATGAGTCAGGCTTGAAGGGACTCGATTTGAAAAAAAAAAAAAAAAAAGGTCTTAAAGTGGATTTCAACCACCCCTTTGTGTAGTTGTTGCCCAAATCCAGAGGTAGATAAATGCTAACAGCACTTCAATTTGAAAAACACCAAAATTCTGGCTTCCTTGGAGCTGCACTTTATATATACTTAGAAATTCTTCAAAACATCAGGCTTGAGTATTCGAGTCAGGGCTGACACCGGTGTATTTTCAGAGGCTAGAAACAAAATATTCTTTACTTTAAATTGTGTGAAATGTGGAGACATTCTCAGATCATACTAAGACGCTGACTCAGAGAAAGCAGTAGTGGCCAACCCTTTCATTTCACTGGGAAAAGCAGTGCCAGTGTTTCCTGTCCGTGTTTGGTGCCCAGCTCAGGAAGTTTGAATCTGTGCAGCTCTCCCATGACCACAGCATTACAGGTAAATGAGTGTCCTTGTCATTTAAGAAAGTATTTTGGTCATTATGAGACAGATTTAAAGTCTTCTCTGTGAGGAAGGGATAGAAACAGGGGTTTCCAGGTAGGTAGGGTGGCCCAGAGTCTAAAACACTGTATTGTGCAGGGCTGGGTTACTCCATTTTGAAAGGAAAAGCACTAATCACCTACATGGAATAAAAAAATTTAGGATATCTTTTGAAGTAACTTTCTGCACTTTTTGGCTCCTAAGTGGATGGATGTATCTAGTCTCACAGCAGAGAGGAAGCCTGTATCTTTACCTAGTGCTAAATGGCAGCATGAAGACTTTGTGTAGCTCCTTTTTAAATCAATGTCTTTTTAGATGTCCCTTTTTTAGGGTTCTTGCTGTACAGGGAGATCAATGGTGTAATATAGTGTCCTGAATTCCATTTTGGGAGCTGGCACACAAAGGAGAGCAATACAGTCTTTTACTGAATTGCATCCCAAGGGCCATTCTGTACTTCTGAATTCTTAAACATGGATCAGGTTTTGTAGGTTTCATGCAAGGAGACCTTTGGTGGCCAGCTGAGACATATTATGCTTCATTCAAATGAACAAATATTATCTTTTTTTTTTTTTTTTTTTTCAAAACAGGTGTAAAGTCTATAAAATGCTGGAGGAACAGCTGATAAAACACATGGGTCAAGTGCAGATATTGTGGTAGGTTTCCTCTAAGGGAAATGGCCAGTCAACACTGCTTGTACTTGCTTGCTCTCTCCAGGAATGTGCTGGTAAACTCCAGCAAGGTCTGCAGCAACTAAGTGCACAGCTACACATCATCTCGCACTAAAGGGTCTCCTGCCAAACTGCAGAGGAGACAGGCAGCCTTTTGTATTAGTACCCAAAACCAGGCAAGGCACTTTCTCACTCACTATAGCAACTGTCACTGCAAGAGTGATGACAGTGGGAACTAAACCTCCATAAGTGAAATTGAATCAGCTCCTCTGGAAAGAGAGCAGCATTCCTAGCATACTTCCAGGGCCTCTGCCAGGAGGAAAAAGATCCTTTATCTCAATATTTCTCCCTTTGGCTACAGAACTAGCTGCACTGGTAAGCTAAGTCCTCCCCTTGTCCACACATCACTTTGACAGCTTGATGTCCCTCTTCTTCTTCTCTACCAACCATTTTAGGAAAGCTTGCTCTAGGTTTTTTTCTAGGGAAAAAAAAAGCAAAACAACACAAAATCCCAGAACAAATATGTTAAAATTCATGAGAATCCATGCCTGTCTCTGTGCAGAGACCATACAAGAAAGGTGGCTCTTCATCTGTACTCCCAGAAACAGTTTTTTGAATGCCTGAAGGATGTTCTCCTTTTTAAATACAATTTTGAAGATTGTGTGGCAGTAGTGACAATGTTGCACTAAAGAAAGGGTATATCCTATTTCCTTCCTTCCTTCCTTCCTTCCTTCCTTCCTTCCTTCCTTCCTTCCTTCCGGCCAGGAAGGCCCAGGTGGCTGGAAAGGCCAATGGCATCTTGGCTTGTATCAAAACCAGTGTGGCCAGTAGGTCTAGGGAGGTGATTGTGCCCCTGTACTCGGCATTGGTGAAGCCACACCTCGAGTACTGTGTCCAGTTCTGGGCTCCTCACCACAAGAAGGACATGGAGGTCCTGGAGCGAGTCCAGAGAAGGGCAACCAGGCTGGTGAAGGGGCTGGAGGGCAAATCCTATGAGGAGCGGTTGAGGGAGCCGGGGCTGTTTAGCCTGGAGAAGAGGAGGCTGAGACCTTATCACTGCCTACAACTACCTGAAGGGAAGTTGTAGGGAGGTGGGTGATTGCCTCTTCAGCCAGGTGACAGGAGATAGGACAAGGAGAAATGGCACAAAGCTGTGCCAGGGCAGGTTTAGATTAGATGTTAGGAAAAAATTTTTACTGAAAGAGTCGTCAGGGCCTGGAACAGGCTGCCTAGGGAGGGGATTGAGTCACCATCCCTGGATGTGTTTAAAAAAAGCATAGATGAGGTACTGAGGGATATGGTTTAGCATAGGACAGGAATGATTGGACTTGATGATCTTAAAGGTCTTTTCCAACCTTATGATTCTGCAACTCCTTCCTTCCTTCTTTGCTTCCTTCCTTCCTGCTCTGAGCTCTAAGGTCCAAACTGTTGAAAGTTCTTACATGACCAAAGATGATTTGAAAATTTCATTCAGTGCTTGCTTTTCTTTAGATTTCTGTTTAAAATGGACTAAGTGAAATGGCAATTACTTAAACAAAGAACTCTTTAAAATGTATAACTGCTCACAGACAAACCTTGCGGAGAAATGACTTGGTCTGTCAGGTTTTTAAAATAAGTTTTACAGCATAGATCTTGGGTCTTATTTTGGCATACAATACGGTCCCTGTGTAATCCAATTGTAGAGGACAGGAAGAGCTGGACTTGAAGATCTTAAAAGTCTTTTCCAACCTAGTCATTCTGTGATTCTGTGAATACCCTAAAAGTGCAAGGGCATCTGCAGGGAGGACACCAACTAGGTTGAAACCCAGATGAAAATATCCTTGCTGTCTTCCTGTGCACAGAAATCTAGTGAAGGCCAGGCTGTGATCCAGCATGAGGCCAACGGCACTGAGTGAAGAAAACCTTTTGTTTCCCTCATCTCTAGTTGATGTGGAAGGGAGAGGAGAAAGAAACACAGTCAGTTGTGCCTAATTTATATCTCTCATTCTTTAGAATTAGAGTGACCAGTAGAATCAGCTGTACTGATAAGCAGGTAGAAGGGAAGATATGCCTTTTTAATCAAAGAGTTTAAAGACCTGGATGTCTGAAGGTTCTGAAGAAAAGTGTAGAATAACAGGGCAGACCTCTGCAAGAGGGATAGCTAAAATGGGCATGGGGAATGGCTCTTGAATTACCAGGACTACCCACCCTGACACATACACTAGGGCTTCAAGGACGTACTGCTGGGATGGGCACCAAACATAGTCCTTGTGAACTATTTTGAGGTTTCTTAACTAAATAAACTTGAACTCCACATAGTTTTTTGTTTCTGTTCTTTCTTTTCAGTCTAGTTCTTTCCAATATACTCAAGTGTGCTTATATGCAGGGAAGAACCACTTAGGAAAAGGCTTTTTTTTTTTTTTCTTTTTCGTTTCCCATAAGGGGGTAGGAGTATTCTTGAGATGGTCTTGTGAAAATAAACACAGTGCTGGCTGCTGCTCATACGAGCTAGCAGAAGGGTTACTCCTCTTGCTTTGCATAGGCAGAAAAAAGAGATGGTAACTGGTACATGAAATGCCTGTGGTGTGAAAGCTGTTCACTCCATTTCTGCGGATGTATGCCCTTTTCGCTCTGTGTCTCTCTCAAGCATCAGTAATAAAATCTCCTGTATACATCCTTTGATAGTAGCAATAGGCATATATTTTGGATTCAAACAGTAATCAGAGCAAAGATTAAGTGGCAATTCTGGTTTGAAACTATTATTTACAACTCCTCACATTACTTCATTTTTTTCCTTTATCTTTCACCTATGGCAACCTTTATTCAACAAAGTTGTCCTTGACTGATTATATCCTTGACTGACTATATCAAACCACCTCCTATCATACAGTGGTCTTTATCTCTACCTCTATCTCTCTCCTTATATTCATCAGAACATCAGATAATTGAATGTAGAAAGCTGACATACTTCAGCTTTTTCATTGAAAAGTTTTCCACCTCATACTCCTTGTAATGCTTGCCAGGGCTGATACTGGTGGAATAAACTGTGAATTATGCTTGGCTGAGAGATAATAGGAGATTTAATTAGGTTAGAATGATTCTGGAAATAACCTTATTTGTGTAGCAAAGAAGGTAAAGAGACACTCAAAAGAGTACAGCTATAAATTACCACATCAGCAACAGCTTTTGAATCACTGGTAATTACCTCTGCATGTTTTCAGCCCTTTTAGTTAGGAAGCTGGAATTAAAGTATTTTTTCAAAGTTTTAATTTAACACCAGCATTTGACCTTAATGTTTGGGCAATTGGTCCTTAAAGGCTTTCCTTTACGTTCAAGAAATGATGAATTTGCAGACAAATGAGTTATACTTTATAAGAAAATACCTTATAAACTTGCTATTCGTTAGATATTCTACAGTAAATTAATTCCTACATGCTCATCCTTACAGTCAATGAAAATAAGTCTATGCCTTGATGAAAGTACTATAAGCTGCATCATATTTCCTTAAAATAAGAATGCAAATGGACAGCCAGCATTACAAAAAAAGCATCTTGCAAATCCACCCTCGTGCCTTCGTATTAGTTTGTGGATCCAATGCTTTCCTACGACCTTCAAGGGCTTTCAGTAAATGCTTAACCTGTCTTGTATTATTGTGTATGAAAAAGGGAAAATAAATTCAACTGCTTTTCTGTAAATGACCAGAAATTCTTCCTGCAGATAGAAAGTTTGGGTCTATTTTACCTGAAAGTTATCAGCTCTTTCAGTGCTGTCTGGTCAGAACTGTGGTCATCAGTCCATTCTCTCCTACCTCAACATGTGAACTGGATCCTTCAAATTACATAGAAATGGTACATGAGTGGAGAACACTGTAAAAAAACAAAACCAAAAAAACCTTCTGAACTTGATTTTTTCTTTGGGAAAAAAAAAAAGCAGCTTGATTTTGAAGGCTTTATTGGACAGAAGTTTAACGGGTGAAGGAGAAACAAATAAAAAAAAAAGAATTTTGGTGAAATTCTTTGGAGAGAAGTATCTGACAATGCCAGATTTACAAATAGAGGTTTGAATGTTGTTATTATTGTTTTAAATCAATAATTAAGTATCATTTATGTTAATAGATTTTTCCAACATGTAAATAATATCAGCTTTGGAAAACATGGTGATGCTGCTTTAACATTTTTTTGACTTTTTTTTTTCTCAGGAGAATCAAAACAAAAAAATATTCTGTAGTTCATATTTTTATTATGTTGACTATCTTCAATTAGACTCAAAACCTGTTAACGGGTTTCAAATTCACAACTTTTCAGAATTTTTCAGTTCACAAAATTTTTTACTTTCTGCTTCAGTTTGGAGTGAACACCAGTAGAAAATGTAACTTTCTCCTCTGTTCTACATCAAAAGACTTCTAATTAAATTTAAATATGTCTTTTTACTTTATACTGGAACAAAAGAGCAACAAACTGGCAGGTCTGTCTACAAGAAGAATATCTGTTCCCTTGTTCCCTGACCCTTGTGCTAGAGAGGAGTGCACCACTAGCAAGCTCCTTCGCATGAAGCAGCAGTTCAGAAGGGAGGCAGTTAAGAAAATGACCACCCAACTAGAGGCAGATGATAATGCACAAATTTAAAGAACTATAAAAAACAAAAGAAAGATTTTTAATACTCAGAGAGTCTTCTAATCTCTTGGTGGTCTTGATTTTTATCACAGTTACACCAAGGAATAAATTTACTCAAATTGATCCATCTCTTATGCGGTAATGTGGATCCAAATTTGTGCTACAATATGTTAATGACTCCTAATGGGTTATAGTAATTAATAAATTACATTAATTCATTATGTTGCTGTTAAAGCAATGGTATAAGTGGTTATAATTCCCTTGGCGTTTTGTGTTGCAGGTAAAAATAGTTTATCTTGAAGGAGGCAATGGTCATAAATTAGATAATTGATGATATAATGAAGCTGACATTTAACGGCTATCACCTTTAGAAAAAAAAAGATATTAATAATTTTCCCTACAGAGTCCAACAGCACTTTACATTTGGCTGGGGAAGGAAAAGTAAATTTAACTGAAAATATATACATTCAAAAGACTAAAAGAAAAGCTAGTGGAAAGATTCCTAATGACTTTTCAGATACTTAGATCTGGGCCTAAATTAACTCTTAAGTTTTCCCAGCTTGTTACATCTATATCATCTCTCTTTGAAATTGCCTCTTCTTGTCCTTTGTAGTGCTGGAGGCATTTCCGTGATGTAACAAGTAATGACACAATGCTGTGTGTTGCTATCCTGCCTTCATAAACCAGTTAATGGATGTCAAAGCAAAAGTCACTGGAAACTTGCTTTCACGCAGGCTTTGTTCTGTGAAGGTTTTTCATGTCACAGAGGTTTCTGCTTGCATCAGAGCTAAAAACTGTGTCTGCTGGCCTGCGTGGATGGGGTGGCACAATGCGCGTCAGTAGGTAGAGCAGCAGTTGCTCAGCACTGCTCTTTGCGAAGCATGCAGGGGGCTTTCCCGGCAGTTTTCATGGGAACACTCAAAGCCTTGTACAGCTGCTTCACACAGTCCGTGCATGCATTAAAATCTAGGAAAAAGAGGGAAAGAGATGTTATTCTTTACTGCTGTTCTGAGAGCCCGATATATTGCTAACCTACTGCACTCTGATTCTATTTCATCACAGGTTGCTCGAGACTGATATTAGGCATTTATTTCCTAAGAGCAAAAGTGTATTGGGCAACAGCATTGCAGAATGGGGTTGCTTTGTGTTAGGAATAATGTAAACTGTTCTTGCCCCAGCAAACACGCAGTCTAAAAGATAAGAGAAGGAAAAAGAAGAAACGTCTAAGGCCTCTCAAGGCTGGTAAGTGGTAGAACTGCAACCTGAATGCTGCTGCATGATATTGAATTTGTTTCTTCACCTTCACTTCAGATTTAAAAAGAAAATTCACGCCATGAAAATTTCTCCCAAAGGATGAAAGTATT
This sequence comes from Porphyrio hochstetteri, assembly GCA_020800305.1. Taxonomy (NCBI): domain Eukaryota; kingdom Metazoa; phylum Chordata; class Aves; order Gruiformes; family Rallidae; genus Porphyrio; species Porphyrio hochstetteri. The sequence goes on from CM036907.1 coordinate 113,402,841, forward strand.
GCTATGCTATTTATCTTGCAGAAAGGCAAATAAGGGTGAACTAATTTATGTCACCCTGCCAAAATATCTGATGCTGGGTTATAGGCTGTAAAATCATACAGAAATTTAAGTGTTATATGTAAGTATTATATATTTTTAGCACAAATTAGCTATTCGGCTTAAAAAAGGTTCATCTATTAAAGGTAGCCAAAAAGACATTTCTTGTTGGGCAAGCTGTGAATAAATTCAGAGCACTGTCAGTACAAAGGCTTAAACAATGATATTTAAAATGTGGACAAATGATATATTTAAAAAAGACAGAATGATAGAAAATGGAGTTGAAAGAAACTTTAAGGGATCATCTCCCAGATCTCTCTCTGCTCGTCAGAAAGAATGGAAGCCCTTATCACACTATGCCCAGTATGTTCTCTAAATTTCTAATAATTTATATTTTGTGGGGTCCCTAAACCATATAATGCTTAATTAGACTTAGTATTAGAAAATATTTTCCCTTATATCCTTTTTTTTTTAAATGGACAACTCTTACTCCAATTTTTCTCATGAAACATATAATTGCATCATTCCATCAAACCTAAGCATTAAACCTGCTGATGAACTCCTTAACTGAAGTAACGACTATGGAATAAAAGCAGATCTTTTAATAAGACTTACAATTAAAAAAAAAAAAGCAAAAAATGTAAGCAAGCAAAGAAAAACACCACCACATAAAACAAGATGTTCTTTGCCTGTATCCTGAAATTATGAAATTTTGTACCTGAAATAAATGCCCGTGTGTAGTTTCCTATTTGAGATTTCACAACTTAAAAGTTAACTTGCTTTCAGCTTTCCCTTTGACATCCATACAAGAGTAAATAACCCATAAGAAAGAAAATTATAGAAATAGTCATGCAAGCAATAGTGCAATTCATTTCATTCAGCAGTGTTTTTCTAAAAGGGCATATTAAAAGGTGACTGCGTTATGCATGTAGGACTCCAGGAATGCAGATTTGAACCACCTCCTTTTATAAGCACTTTCAAGGTGGATGCACTAATCACAGAATCATAGAACGTAAGGAGTTGGAAGGGACCTTGAAAGATCATCTAGCCCAATCCCCCTGCCAGAGCAGGATCACCTAGATTAGGTCACGCTGGAACATGTCCAGGTGGGTTTTGAATGCCTCCAGAGAAGGGGAATCCACAACCTCTCTGGGCAGTCTGTGCCAGTGCTCTGTCAGCCTCACAGTGAAAAAGTTTCTCCTTATATTCACATGGAACCTCCTATCCTCCAGTTTGCACCCGTTGCCATTTGTCCTATCACTGGCCATCACTGAGAAGAGCCTGGCTCCATCCTCCTGACTCTCACCCTTTCCATATTTATAGACATTAATGAGGTCACCCCTCAGTCTCCTCTTCTCCAGCCTAAAGAGGTACAGCTTCCTCAGCCTTTCCTCATAAGGAAGGTGTTCCACTCCCTTAATCATCTTGATGGCTCCATGCTGGACTCTTTCAAGGAGTTCTATGTCTTTCTTGAACTGAGTGACGCAATATTCCATGTGCAGTCTCAGCACGGCAGAGTAGAGGGGGAGAAGGACCTTTCTTGACCTACTAACCACAGCCTTTCTAATATGCACCAGGATGCCATTGGCCTTCTTAGCCAGGAGGTCACATTGCTGGCTCATGGTCATCCTGCTGCCCACCAGGACTTTTGTACATCTTTCTCATGCTCATCACTCCTGTTCCAAGTTAAAGAACACTAGCATTTAATTTCTTCTCACTCTCTAATTGCACTGCCACTCTGAGGATAAAGACACTGTCACTAAAAGGAATATTGACCAGGATTTCACCAAATGATCTCATTATATGTGGGCAAAATGGTTCAGCATGAGTAAATACAAGAATGTATGTTTGCTTGGTTGGTTGTTTTTCCCCAGATACTGTTGGTTTCTCTCACTTTATTTACCTGATGACCCATCTCCCAATGGTCTCTCTCATTTCATGTTCACATACCACTTACCCCAAAATACAGCTAATCGTGAAAAAAAATTAGTTGAAGACAAATATATTTCATTTTAGGTATGAATGGATAATCATGAAAGTGTTTGTTTCTGTATATTTTATTTCTAAAGCAGTTACAATTCAGTATTTTTCCAATTATCTGAAAGAAAATATTATATTCAATTACTCTTAATTCAGAAATTGATAAAGAAAATCCATTATATACTGCATTCTCAAGATTTCTTGATGAATGCAGTCAAGCATGTTTCCAAATACAGTACAGGCAAAGGGAAAATCCATATTAAAAGAAAAGTGCTGTTTCCAGAAAATGGCAAATTGTATCTGGGCACAGTGATTCTGAAAAGGCTTTACAGATCACTTGGTAACCAAGTCCATATGAACATCCAATGTAATAATATAGCTAAGTCAGTCACTTTAGTCCTTGTCCTGAGAAATTATTCAAGGCTTGGAAAAATATCTTTATTGGCAGGAGATTTAAGAAGTTTAGTTTATTTACTTTACAGAATAGTACACTAGTAAACAAAATGGTGATTGCATATAATCACTAATAGTGTCATCTATTGATGACACTGAAGGCTCTATACTCGTGCAGACAGAGACATAAAAGGATTAAAGAAAACTGAAATAATATTTTCAACAAAAGGAAAGCAATTAGAACAAATTCTGTAGTGGAATATCCATCTCTCAGGCTTCCTATCTACATCACATCTTCTAGAAAAAAATCCCACAGTCCTTAGAAAAAGGCTAAAGTCTTCATTTAGAAAAGAGTGGATGTGTTTCTTTATCCTGTATTATGCAAAATATTGGACTGAGTCACTGATATAAATGGTTCCTCTAAATGGTATAAAGGTTACTGTACTGATTCCCCATTAAACTTACACTTCTACCGTCTAATTAATATCAGTAATAGTATTAATAACTGTGACTCCATCTTCACTGCCATCACCATTTTTATATGACAGTAGTCAAACATAAACTTCAAATCCCAGATTTCTCACTTCAGAAGATATTTTCTCCTATGGGATAACAGTTGGCTAGATTTGGTAATTTAAAGTCATTCTGCTGAGTTTGTTTTTCTTGCTTCCTAATTCTCAATTTCAAAGGTCTTCTCTCTTGGTCATGTTTCACCCAGAAAAAAAATATTTTTCAATCTAGAGTACAGACACCTCATATTTAATATAATCCCACAATTACCCCACCAGCATCCCCCTACACATGCATATCAGTGTTTCCAAAGTTGTTTCACACCTTATCTCTTTTCCGTTTGCCCCAACTCAGACTTATCAAAAGAAATTCAGGAGAACATCAAGGATCCATGCACATCAGCACATTGCCTTTCCACTGATGTGCCCAGCTTGCTCAAATAATTTTTAATTGAGACCAAAATGGAATGTGTGAAACTTCTAGTGGAATTCCTCACACTGGGATTCAAACCACAATTGAGTAACATATGGTCCATGAGAATGCTTATTTTTCATTTTACACTTTGAATTAAACGGAAAACCACACAAATAGGGTAGTAAGAAAAATATAAAAAAGCAACCCCAAAATTATGTTCATAATAACCCCAAAAGGCATCCAAGAAAGGACCCATTTCCCAGATCTGATATTTAAGTGAAAAGGTTCTCATCAAATTGAACTAGAGTTAAACCTCAACCAATTATATTTAAATGTAATGAAAAATAAATACAGCTGAGCTATTAAGATAGCTGGAATAGCTAAAGGTCTGTCAGCACTTCCATTATAAACCTAGTTTGTTCAGGGGATTATAAGTGCTGTAAAAATATGTTCCAGGCTGAAACTTGGCAGACAAAGGTTGTAGTTTTAGAGGTTGGGATTTTTTTTTTTTTACTATTATTATTTTTAAATAGATTTTTAAAAAATGGATTGGCCACTTTTAAGTTGTAGGATTGGTAGGCTGTGGAATTTTCCAACACTATTTTTGGCATTCCCATAATTCAAAAAAGGACTGATTTTAAAAATAAGATGATGTAAGCTATTATTAGTCCATGATGTGAACTAACCATATGCTGCTTTTGGGATTTGTACAGGGGTTTATTTTTAAAAGGCAAGTGGGTTCAAACGCAGGTCACTAGACTAATATAGTTTGTTTGACTCATGGGGTGGGATTTTTCAAGCGCCCTCAGTAGTGGCCTACCTCAGCTCCCAAAAGCTTACATCAGTGTTGTCAAAAGCTAAGGACTTGGTATACCCCCACTCATCAGCTGGGACAGTGACAATAAACTTGGACAACCCCTTTTTCTTCACTATTTGTCTCTCATGCCTTCTTTTGGTCATAGACCAAAAATTCTCAGGATAGGATAGCACAGATTTATTGATATAATTTCTTCCCCAGCTCCTTCTCTCTGGTGGCTTATAGATGTTGGAAACCAACTGAGCATCAAAGGTGTTTCCCTCCCAGCAATTGCCTCCTTAATCAGCTTCTGCAAGGAGTACAGGATTAGCTAGGATAAAGTACGTACTTCTGGCCTTTAACAAGGAAGTGAGTGAGCTCTGGTCGTCCCTTTTACCCTACAGACCACAGCATGACAGCAACACTATGCACTGTGTGGGTGCAAAACTAGGAAAGAGATTATCTGTGAATGCAAGCTACTTGCTGCAGTTGTCTACAAACATGACCAGTCATGGAGAAGCAAGAATACCTTTTTATTAAGGATGTCTGAACAACCACCACTGCAAAAGTATCCATGATATCAAGGAACACTAACTTTCACCTTTCATCATCCTTCTGTCCATAGAGGAGAGTGGATGTCTGTGCTCAGAGGGAGTGGGTAATGGACACCACTGCTATCATCACAAATACGAGTCAGGGTCTTCAAAGGGTGAAGAACCCTGTTCTGACATTTGGCAATCCCAAACTCCATGAGGTCCTTCCCCAGCTTTCCCAAGCTCAGGTGTAGCTACAGACTTGTTCTACTTTTATTGATGTTGAGAATATACAATTTTTTACAAACATGCTTCAAAAAAGATTCTGTTTCTCTGCTCCCAGAAGAATCAGCAAGCCAATGTTTCAAAACACAGTACTTGATGCAGGAAATCAGCATTAACTTTCGGGCTTGCGAGAGGCAGATCAAGGATTTGAACCACCAGTTTTAAAAGATCAATGAAAGTAGGAATCTACTGATTATTCCAAATAGAGCTTTTTCTTTCTCACTTTCTTTAGTATGGTTGTTGGTACATCAAATGATTTCCGTGTCATGTTGCTGAGGGATTACAAGCAATTTTGATTCTTGATAATGTGAAACAAAGCCAGGATGATGAAACTGAAAATGTATCATAAAACTGAATTGAATAATTACTTTCTGACTAGCAGTAGTTAATTTCCATGAGAAATTAAATCATATCCTTATTTATTTATTAATACAAAATGGAGTACCCTAGGAACAAATACCTCTGTTTTGGTTGTTTGGATCTTTTTGACTTGCTCCTTTATAAGTAACTTTTTATTTCACTCAATGCTAAGGTTTTTGAGATGCAGATTTAAGAAGTATTCATAGCACGTGGGGTGAAAAAACGTTTATTTATATTTCATTTTGCTATTAACGCAACAGCTCTAAAATACTGATCTACTCTTTTTCATACTCACACACTAGGTTTTCAGGATCAGATTTGTTGGGGTTGTTCCCGTTAAGGAGGATTAAGAAATACCGTCAGCGAGTCAGTGTGACTGCTCCTAGATCACTACATAAATGAAAACAGGACACTGGAAGCAAACAGAAAGCACAAATTAAAGCATAACATGGTAAGTCTTGTCAGGCAAGTAATATTTTAATAATTCTGCTACTGTCATTGAGTAGTGTGTGCTACATATAATAGGATTTCTTCTGAAAGGTTGAGTTACTGAACACTGTATACCATGATAGACTTTCATGTGTGGATGAGGGGACTCATGCATCAGTATCACCTGGTATGACCTAGTGCCTGACTGAAAGACCACCACAGATTTTACTCCAAAAGCCTCCAGTGCAAGTCCTCAGAAGGTCATAAGCTTCCTCAAAACTTCTGTGGAGGTCATATTCTCAGTCTCCACCCAGCCTCCCTGTCTCCACCTTGGCCCAGTGGACTGTGTTCCCAAAAGCTCTCCGGATGGATGAGACCTTTGTGCTCCAGTGTTCTAAAGGACTGTGAAAGGAAAAAAAGATCTTCCCACAGGTCCCATGTAATAACCTCAAATGCAACCCCTTTTCTGTGGAAGACATATCAGTAGAGGAGGGAGATCATCTAAACGTGAACTGGAAGCTGTAAATGATTGATTTTCTTGATTTTCTATGTGAAAAAGAAGTCTTCAAAACTGCAGTTGTGTCCCCCAGCATAAAAACAAGACTGTTTATGAAAACAAAATCACATTCTCAGTCAGTAGCCTCATGAATCCTGTCATTAAAAAAAACATGAAAAAGAATATTCTGATGCCTTTCAATAAAATCTTCAATTTGTTTTTCATCATGTTTTATTAAACAGTGACAATGGTAATGAAAAAAAATAAAAGAATTTAATTGTCCTCTCTCTAAGCAGCACAAGTAAGGGGCAAAAAGAGCTGTGGTTTCCCTCCCACTGGTACAGCATCAGTGAACAAGCTGCACTGTTGCCAGCTGCAGAGGACTTGCAGTTTTCTAGGCATCAGGTGACTAGGAGAGAGAAGAGAGGACAGGACACAGCATTTTCCCTCCGCAGTGCAGAGGACAGGGAAAGGATTTGATCACCAAGTTTCAGATGTAATCAGAGCAGCACTACTCAAAGCACAGGATCTTAAGCTCCGCTCTTGACTTGCCTGGGAATCCTCATCCTCTGCGGACCACAGGTTGTGTCAAAGCAGTAGGGGGGGAACAAGTGAAAGAAGGGGCCAGAAAGAATTAAATTAAACCTGTTCCTTCTCTGTAACAGAATTAGTTCTCAAGGCTGATTCTGGAGAAGACACATTAAAGGCTGTTGAATACCCAAAGCCAAATCAAACATAATTTCAAATCTCCCTTCACAGTTCTGTTTCCGTTTCAGTAGGTCTTTCAAGCTGAACTCCAAAGGCCAGTTGATGAGCTGGACTAAGGGAAGGAAGCTCTGAGTCAACAGCACCTTCTTTTCAACTGTCCAAACATATCCATACACTGATCTCCCTGAAACTGCCTGGCTGCTTTTCTGAGTTCTAACTCCATGCTCCACTATCTTTTAAGGAAAATGAGATTAATTTGGATTCTTCCTCAGTGTAGCTATAAAAGGGGAAATTCCTTAAACCGCTCTCAGAGCAGATCCTTTTAAGGTTTTGCTTTTGTTGTGCAAAAGAAAGCTGAGGAATTTTCAATATCAGAGCACCCCACCCCTGGGCTGCATCACTTCAAAACCAAATGTTCAACTATTTGCAGCTCTATTGTTAGATTGCTTTGTTATGTGATACACCACTACCCCCTCCCACCTCCCACCCCCCCACCCGACTGCATGCTCTGTGACACTGGGAATCATAAAAACCCCATTTTGGAAATGAACTCTGGTATGTACACAACCCACATACCAGGGAGCAGGGCTTGGTGGCACTCAGAGCACTGCCTGTGTTATGAGGTGTTAGTGAAAGTTCTGGTCTCTTCAGCCCCTTTTATTGGTTCTGCAGTGGATTCCTTACTTACAGATGTTTTCAAAACCAGCAGTTCCACGGAGAGTCAACTTATTGCCAAAAGTTTACAGCTGAATTTCTTGGCATTCGCAAGCAATGATTTCATCAGAACATGAAATAAGTCAGAGCTGCTGTTGAAAGACACCATTTTATAATCCAGCATTGTAAATTTAAGGCTTTTATTTGCTGCAGAGTTTGGTTTCCATTTGTTAAACTCTCTGATAGGTGTATTGCTTGGGAACAGATATAGAAGTTTTACAGGCCCTTTGTGCAATTTAAAACCCCTGTATAGAATGCCATAGTGCGCTGCCCATTCACATCATTAAAGACTTTTACAAGAGTATCATGTTCACACTTATATGTACTTTACTCTAGCGACCCTCCCCGTGCCATGTTTGAATTATTATAAATGGGCCTATGCAGAATGCTGCCTCAATAGCTGAAGTAGGGAGGCTTTGTTTAAAATTCAAATAATAGCTGAATGGTGTCTGTTTGTTCCTGATCAACACTCTGCATACAAAAAACGTTGCACTTTCTTAAAAGGCAGCAAATGTGGACAAATATTAGCTTTGGAACTAAAGGGGAAGTTATTCATTCACTCAGCAGTGCTTTGCAAGCTATCAATCTTCCAGGTATTTCTATTAGCTTTAATCATCGAGGTTGTTTGTTTGGAGCAATTTCTAAGAGAATAAAGGTACCTTTGGCTCTTATCTCCTGTCATCAAAGCATCCATTAGGAAATCCAAGCCCTGTAGGCAAGCTCAAGGGATTACTCAAAGAGGTTTTCTTGAAACAATCAAGAATTCGGTGCCCTCTCTTCAGTGCACAGCAGTTCAGTTGGAAACCATAATCTGAAAGAGAGGTTTATCTGGGGCTTAATACAACTTGAACAGGATTTTGTTCAAGGCAAACCTAGAGATAAAAGCACCTTAAGTATGTTGAAACAAAGATGAGCCTGCATTCCTTGTGGTGCTGTTTCCAAGTCCAATGGTCTGTCAACAAAGTGGGGGGAAAAGCTCTAGAAGTTTTACAATTATCATAATAGTAGATCGGGCCACTGAGAAGCTAATTAATAGCTTTTTAATAAAGGAATGGTGATTAAGTGTCAAACAGTCAAAAGCTGGTTCAGTGCTGGAGGTGGGAACTCTTGCCAACTAAACGGAAGCTTGAGGGTAGGGAAAATGTAAAGATTTGTTAGGTACAAAAAAACTCTTTAACATACAGGATGAGCTTAAACAGAAAAAAACCCACCTGAATTTCCACGGAATTTGAGTATTTTCATTATTTAGGTGCAGGAATTTAGTTCATCTCTCTGCTAATGGAAAGAGAGAAGAGGAGATGTGGTCAAAATACTAATGCATCTTTACATTTAGGATCCCAGGGCTTAGAAGAGAGTCCAGCCTCACATAGGTAGAGCTTTGATGACCTGGGTTCAGCACCTACTTCTTCCATTTGAGTGCCTTGCCTTCTGGTTTTCCTTCCTTAGGAAGTGAAATGATGAATGCTTTGAGATAAACTGGCAGCCTAACACAAAATTTAGATATTGTTATACTGCTGCTGTTTTCAAAAGTCCCACTTGAGTATGAACTTTGTCTTTGGTTTTGTAGGAACAGAGAGCACAAAGCCTGGCTACAGAAGAGCTTACTGTAATGAAGTGGGCTCAACTGAGTCACAAATGAACAAGTGAGACATTTTTAAAGAGAAATTTTGTGTTTCAGCTTCTTAAAATAACAGATACAGTTATGCTATTCTTTAGACTGGAAGCTTTTCAAAACACAAAACCAGGGAACGAACATGTCTACAACGGTGTCAAACTATAAAGAGAATGAAGTGGGCAATATGTATTTGAAATTTCAAAACAGTTTTGAACAAAACACCTGTTAAAGAAATCAACTCATATGCCACAAGGGTGGAGTTCTTTTCAGGGCTGAAAGTGAATTAAAGGATAGGAAGCAAGGTGCAAGGCTTAAAGGTTACTTTTCAGGATGGAGAAGAGAGAACAGTATGGCACCTCAGTGATCATTTCTAGAACCTGCTTTATTCAACTTCTCCATCAATGACCTGAAAATGTGAGTGAACAGTCACACATCCAAACCAAAAGAACAAATTTGGATCTTTCAGATAGTTAAGCATCATGCCAATGACAAGAAACAGCAGGATGATCTTGCAAGTGTGTTTGGTTGCAGTTAAAAGTGGCCAACCAGATCATTTGATATCTGGGACACCAGATAGATGCATAACTATAAAACTTTTGGTGTGCCTACCTCCTCAGTGCTGTATGTGGTTTTGTGATCTCAAGAAGGACATAGTGGAATTAGAAAGAGTACAGAGAGGAGTATGTAGGTGATGGAAGAACTGTCTTTTAAGAAAACATTAGAAACATTTGAACACTTTTGTGTGAAGAGGAAAAATCTGGAAGGGATATAATAAACTTCTGCAAAATCCTGATGGCATGTAGAACTGTTATCCGGAAAGTAGTTAGTTCTTTATGCAGTGGCCAATTAAACTTCAGAAATTTATGGCCATAGGAGGTTGTGGGAGAGGACAGTTTCGGCAGGTTCAAAGTATATTAGATAAATTCATGGGCAACAGATTCATAAATCAATGCTGACAAGACCAAGTGGAGATGTGTTTTCTCCATTTCTTATAAACAAATTTTGATGGGAAATGGACTACAGAGAGTGATCAGGTTCATGATCTCTCCCAAAATACCATCTCATATTGCCACTGGCAGAGGAAGAATATTCAGAAGGACTGCTGATCCGACCCATTAGGGCATTTCTTATATTACGACTTTTTTTCCAGTATTGGACACTTATCCTAATTAAACTAACAGAGATTATTATGCCACATGCACAGTATGTGACCTCCCTAGGAATGGACACTTTTAAGACTTGAAATGAAATACTCTTTTGTTTCCAAGAGCACTGCTTAAATGGGAATTATGGACATATGTTGAACAAACATCAGGTTAGGAAAAAAGTGAACATATAAAAAAAAAAAAAATCATAATATTAGCTTCTACGTAAGCCTGATAATTTGTCAGGTTGTATTCAAAATATAGACTCCATAAAATCACTGCACATGGGTCCAGAATCCTTCCTTCCTTCATCCTAACAAATTTACATGTCTGCAGAATTCTAAAATGTAATTAGCTCTCATTGACTCAAAGTCCATCTGTTGTCAGGGATATTTTTACATGATCCCATAAAAGAAGCCTATATAGTCCATGTATAGAACTGAATATGAATGAGTTACAGAAAGAAGCTCTCCATTTTTTCAGGCAGATCATGCTGGTTCTGTCTAGGCTCCATCCCAGATTTCACCTGATTCACAGTATCTGCCTAACAAGAAATTTCAGTCTGCACTGAATTTCTGTTTCCCAACCCACTCCAAAAGCCTTGCAGAGGATAACACAGCATCTTTCAACCCAAGCCTGGTTGCCATCAGCAAATCCTTCCTGCTTCTTTCAGTGCACAGTATGCAAAAATGTAAAACAATTCATGAGGAAACTCCTTTTTTTAACATTTACCAGGAAAAGATCTGATCCTGCAGATATTCACAGGCTGACAGAAAGCTGAGCTCTTAATGTGAAGCAGCAAGTGACAGTCCTCAGGAAAGGTAAGAATTCTGAGATTGACATCAAAGACAGAAGACTAACAAGGGACTTTGAAAGTGTTTCCTGTACTGAGACTAATCTAAACCCTCCCACCAGGACTGGCTCTGTGCAGAAGCAATGCAGGCAGTCATTTAAGGAATTGGGTTATTGACAGTGGCAAAACAGCCACAGTTCCATTTCCAGCTTTTCCTATGCCAGAACCAAAGAAGAAAAACATAGCTGCTACTGTCCCAAACGGAGAAGTTAGAGCAGCATCCACTGGTCTGGGGGCAATGGACCTTCCTAGTAGCAACAGTGTCCTATATCCCATCCTGCAGAAACAGTAAGCATGTATTTCTACATTCCTTCAGCTCATACAGCAGTGAAAAATCTTGAGTCTTCTTGTCCCATGAGATCATAAATGCTTTGAGAATGTGGTCAAGGGCAGAGTCCTACTTTTTCTTGGTCCTCTGATTTATTTTTTCTCCTTAAGACTGTTCTCCTTTGCATTTCACTGTCTCTTGTCTTTGTTATTGTTAAACACACCTCGTGTATTTTAGAAGATAACTTCTTTGGCTTCTTCATAGATTCTTTACATTACAACACTTTTCAAGTCAATGGAGGCACGATGAAGACACATTTTCTAAACCATTGTGAATGAAGTTATATGTTTGGAATTGAAGTCATACTTTTGGTTTTGTTCACTAATTCTATTCCCACCTGCATCAAACTTACTGGAATGGTGACATGGATGCAATTAACCTGTGATACAAATGAACAGTGACACTTGAAAATCTTTGGCCCAAAAAGGAGCTATGAATCTTCACAAAACTGCCCTTGTTACCAGATAAATGTGCTAAATCTCATATATCTCATAATTATTGTGATTTTAGAAACTTTAGAATTCTGCATCTGGATGACATTTTAGCTTTTGATTAAAAACTTGGAAGAAATAGATACGTTTGTCCTAAGGTTGTCTCAGACACTTCAGATTCAATTCTCTTACTCTTTTGGTGTGTTTTTATTTGTGGGAGGGTTCTTGCTAATATAAGTATGGCATGATGTCATCTTAACCTTAGACACAGAAGAAGAATAAATGAACTTCTAGATTAAGACATTTTCCTCTGCCTATATAAGCTTTGAATTTCAGGCTAGAAACACCTCTGCCCATTGACTTTAGTGGAAATGCAAAGTAAGTCACATTCTAACTTGGGTCTTTCAAAGTGCAGGATTTCCTGATCTTGCCCTTTTAACTTGCTGCAGTCACTTGGAAGAGATAAAACCTGTGTAAGGCAATTCAGAGCCTCTGACCTAGCTTTCTCTTCTGAAAAATATTCTGACAGTAAGAGTCTGGCTTTTAGAGGGACTAATTACCAATTGTTTAAGCATCTAAGAAGCAATGCTCAGTGTAGGAACTGTGACTATCCTTGCCTGTGTGCCCAGCTCAGTTGTGCATACTTAAGCATCTCAGTTCTGTTTTAGATGTCAAGTGTGTCTCACCTGCTTTCCAAGTGCCGTCCCAGACAGACACGGATTCTCACAGATCCTGTGCTGTACCGGCTGCCTGACTTATCAGGGCATCTTGGAGACTTGGGCATCTCAAGTGGTCCTAGCCACGAAGACAAAAATTCATTGAACATTTCTCCCTTGTGAGTCAGATTCTGTCAATTGCATTTCAGCTAGACATCCTGGCATGGAACTGAAAACGTTGCACAGAAGAAGACATTTCAGTCTCTAACAACAAGCACCTTCTAGTAAAGAAAATGTTGGGTTCTTTTTTTTGTCTTTTTCCTTTAAATACTTGACCAGTGCAACGGATATTATTTAAACAACAATTTCTAAAACTGCAATGATAGAAAGATTATTTGCAATGATAGAAAGATTATTTTTTAGTATTTAACAAAGCTAATGCTTGGGATTCTGGCCAGCATTTATTTTTTTTCTTTCTTTCTCTCAACCAGTTTTCTCATCTGTGTGCCTGTGATTGAAATTTGCCTTGGTATCTAAGAAAGAAAGAACACTGGGGCCTCCTACAGTTTACTTTTTGATTGTAGCTTGTGTTCAAGTACAAACAGAAACCACAGCAGCGACAAAGGGGCACTTCAGTGAAGATGCTTTACTAATACACATAAACAGATAGTACTCTGCACATTTTTCTATACAAATTTTGATATATACAATTGGAATTTCTGTCTGTGACTCATGGAAAGAAAAAGGCACTTTTAAGATGCAATTTGTCTTAGTCTAACCTAGATGTCTAAAACTGTCCAGATGAATGACATCCTAAGTCTCTACATTTTTTCATTGTCTATAAAGGAAGTCTAGACAGCTTGTTCAGATGTAAATGTCTACGCTGCAGATGTCTGAAGTTAAGTGAAAGGAATCCAGGGAGTTCACAATCCAAAAACAAGAATGTGGATATCATATGAGGAAAGTCTGAACCATGCAAATGTTAAAGAACATGCCTAGCATCACAGATGACACCTGAGTAGCCATGCCAAGAATGGAATATATATTTCTTGAATTCTGGGTTAATAACTTAACCACAGATCATCTTTTCTATGAGGTGTTATGAGTAGGTACATAAAAATTTTCACATCTTAAAATAATGCTTCCAGCTAGTACAGAAATATTTTGGCTAACCTCCCAGCCATACCTTCCATTCCCACCTACCCACAATATCCCTACATAAATGTTCAAAGGAATATGTAGCTTTTTATTCATTCAAAGAAGCTACTAAAGATCCAAATAATAGAACCCACTTTGGGAAAACAGCATGAGGTAGGATATGAGAGCTATACTTCCTAAGAAAAAAATTGCAATTTTATACAGAAGAGTGTAGAGTGAGAGAAATGCATCCTTTCCTCTTCACATTTTTTTTGACTAAAGCCATAATCCCAGGAAAAATATCTGAACAGATGTTTTCCCTTGAAAATATTCCAGAAAATGAAAGCACACATGGCATACTGATCTGCTACTTCCTTCAACACATTCTTGTTCAGAGATAACAAATGTACCATGTGATGTTGCCATAGTAGCTACTTGTATTTTACCACTGAGTGAAACAGAGAAAAAATTAATATATGAACCCATACATTGAGCACTGTACTGGCTGCAGTGGCACATTGTGCCTTTAGCATTTGATGCCCTTTTTCTTCTCTAACATTTCTCTGTGTGTAGTATGAGAGATAGTGTGCTGGAGTACAGTATGGAGACAGCAGCCAGTAAGATCAGATTGCATGTCTAGATTCTCTGATCTACTCAGGTCTCCAAGCTCTGCTGAGTGGGATCAGCACCTTCGGGCCAACAAGGCTGCCAATGGAGAAGTCACACACAGAATCAGACATAGCATCACATGGTTAGAAAAGACATTTAAGATCATCGAGTCCCACCATTCCTGTCCTATGCTAAACCATATCCCTAAGTACCTCACCTACCCTTTTTTAAAAACACATCCAGGGTCGGGAACTCAACCCTGACAGCTCTTCCAGTAAAAAATCTTTTTGTAATATCTAATCTAAACCTGCCCTGGCACAACTTTGTGCCATTTCCTCTTGTCCTATCTCCTGTCACCTGGCTGAAGACACCATCACCCACCTCTCTGCAACCTCCCTTCAGGTGGCTGTAGGCAGTGATAAGGTCTCCCCTCAGCCTCCTCTTCTCTAGGCTAAACAGCCCTAGCTCCCTCAGCCGCTCCTCATAGGATTTGCCCTCCAGCCCCTTCACCAGCCTGGCTGCCCTTCTCTGGACTCGCTCCAGGACCTCCATGTCCTTCTTGTGGTGAGGAGCCCAGAACTGGACACAGTACTTGAGGTGTGGCCTCACCAATGCCGAGTACAGGGGCACAATCACCTCCCTAGACCTACTGGCCACACTGGTTTTGATACAAGCCAAGATGCCTTTGGCCTTCCTGGCTGCCTGAGCACACTGCTGACTCATATTCAGCCTGCAGTCAACAAACACCCCCAAGTCCTTCTCTGCCTGACAGCTCTCCAGCCAGTCTCCCCCAAGCCTGTAGCGCTGCATGGGGTTGTTATGTCCCATGTGCAGCACTCTACACTTGGCCTTGTTAAACTTCATCCCATTGGTCTCAGCCCATCGGTCCAGTCTGTTCAGATCCCTCTGAAAAGCCTTCCTACCCTCAGGCAGATCAACACTTCCTCCCAGCTTAGTGTCATCTGAAGACTTACTGAGGGAACATTCAATTCCTTCATTGAGGTCATTGATAAAGATGTTAAATAAAACTGGACCCGAAGTCCCTCTATCCTGGGTAGTTATTTGACTTGAAGAAAACCATTCTCCCCCTAGGGAGTTAATCCCCTTCCAGGTCTCCTCCACAACTTGTAGACCAGGAGCAAGGACTGTGTTCTGCACACACTGGGACCCCTGGCATGTATTTGTACAGCTTTAGGCTTTGCTCTGGGCTTGGCTTCCTTTAAATTTCAAACTGTAACTTTCTATATCCACCCTGTCATATACTCTATCTGCATGCATTTCAAGCAGGCTAGAAACTGCATCCTAGTGACTTTTCCATTAATTTATGCAATGGACATGGTCAATGTTATGTTCTGTTATAAAGGACTGCCAGAAATTAGGGGACAAATAACAAGTAAAAAAACCCCACCCCAAACTCCACTATTAATAATGCTGGAAAAGTACTGATCTGAGGCAATATCATTAGCAAAAGAACTTATCTACTTGCAAAACTGGTATGATCACTAAGAAATAATAGAAATGTTTGTGGAATCCAGTGGAGAGACTTCAAATGCTGAAAAAGAACTGACAGCAAATATTATAGGATTGTCAGACAGGAAAAATGACTGAAACAGAGGCATTTGAGGGTATGTGTTGCTCAAGAAAGCTAAAACTAAAGCAAGAATTAGTGGATCAACATATTCATATTCTTACACTGACTTTAAAGCAGACTAATGAAATATAACTATGTACACTGAGAAAAGAGTAAAACCTGCCTATGTCAGCATCATTCCTGGAGAGAGTTGTAGCACATGTTCTGTGTCTCTAAACATAATGGTGAACTTGAATAATGTATAAGCCACTAAATACTCTTTGGAACTGTAGCATGAATGACTTCTCTTTCCAAGTATAGCGAGGAAGACAAATGGTGCTAATAATTACAGGACCCAACAGTTTCCGAGACCTTTCCTTTACAGAAAAGACAATAAAACAAACACAAAGACAACATTAAGGTCATCTTAGCCTTAAAAGTTCACGATGTTCAGAGATATTCACAGAAAATTATTAGGTATTAGCCAATCCTTGTCTGATTCGTTTAAATGAAGTGGAAGTATATTCATGAGTATGGTTGTAAGTAGGGTTTTCAATTTCAAAAGGTGTTGTAATTTTGTGTGACTGGGTTCTGGTGGAGGAAGGGGGGCTGCAGAGGGGGCTTCTGCAAGAAGCAGCCAAAAGCTCTCTGCAGGGCCCACAGAGAAAACACCAGCCAGCTCAAGGCTGGAGTCGCTGTGACCAAGGCTGAGCTCATCAGTGATCGTCACAGCACCTCTGGGAATCACATTTAAGAGTAAAAAACCTCAAGCAAGGGGAGTGGGAGAGCAACTTTGGTGGGCATCTGACCTCCATCCAGGGTCAAACTCACAAAAGAACAAATTAAGTTATCTAGTTAACAAAGTCAACTGTACTGATGAGCATATAGACTTCACTGTAGCGTAAGCTTGGGAATTCTTTCTAGTAAATGTACATAAGCTACAAAAAGCTCCTATCCCAGCTATAGAAGACTTACTTCTAAGCTTTTAAACCCAGGCTTTACTAAATCATAGAATATATTTAAGAATAAGCAGAGATTCTACAAGAAATGAAAAAAAACCCACAACCACACAAAACATAAACACAAAAAAAACCCCATATAAAATAAAATGACTGCTTTGTAAAGAAAATAATATGTTGAAGCCAAGTCATGAAAGAGCATAACAACCAGTACTATTGAATACATTCATCAGTGACCTGGATGAGGGAACTGAGTGCATTGTCAGCAAGTTTGCTGATGACACGAAACTGGGAGGGGCGGCTGACACTCCAGAGGGCTGTGTTGCCATCCAAGTGAGACTTGGACAGGCTGAAGACTCAGGCAGGGAAAAAATTAATGAAATACAACAAGGGCAAGTGTAGAGTCTTGCATCTGAGGAAGAACAGCCCCAGGTACCAGTATAGGTTTGGGACAAACCTGTTGGAAAGCAGCACAGGGTAAAGGGACCTGGGGTCCTGGTGGACAGCAGGATGACCATGAGCCAGCAATGTGCTCTCATGGTCAAGAAAGCCAATGGCATACTGGGGCATATTAGAAGGGGGGTGGTTAGTATGTCAGAAGAGGTCCTTCTCCCCCTTACTCTGCCCTGGTGAGACCACACCTGGAATATTGTGCCCAGTTCTGGGCCCCTCAGTTCAAGAAGGACATAGAACTCCTTGAAAGAGTCCAGCACAGGGCCACCAAGATGATTAAGGGAGTGGAATACCTTCCTTATGAGGAAAGGCTGAGGGAGCTGGGCCTCTTTAGCCTGGAGGAGACTGAGGGGTGACCTCATAAATGTCTATAAATATGTAAAGGGTGAGTATCAGGAGGACGGAGCCAGGCTCTTCTCAGTGATGGCCAGTGATGGGACAAGGGGCAACTGATGCAAGCTGGATCATAGGAAGTTCCATGTGAATATAAGGAGAAACTTTTTCACTGTGAGGGTGGCAGAGAACTGTCACAGACTGCCTAGAGAGGTCTCCTTCTCTGGAGACATTCAACATGTCCAACACCTGGACATGTTCCTGTGTGACCTAACCTAGGTGATCCTGCTTTGGCATGGAGATTGCACTAGATGAACTTTCGAGGGCTCTTCCAACCTCTAATATTCTGTGTGGACAACTGTCAGGAAACAAACCCAATTAAAACCTGCAGTTATAACAATAGAAAATAAATAAGAGAAGGCAATTTAAAAAAATAATTTCTTCTGCAATGAGTATTGATTGAAAGGTAGAGATACTTCAGGGTGTGGCTGAAAAAATAAATTAGTTACCTCAATTTTTAACAATTGTAGTTCTGCTGAATATGGAATCAGAGGTTTAGTGTGAATGAAAGTATAGAAATTGGCATTAAAATAGAAATTATAATATTGATTTAAAAGCGTAAATGAAGGAACTTAATATGACAATGTGTGAAAAGCTTCCAGAATTTTGAAGTTGCTGCTTTGGCAGCAAGTAACTTTAATAATTGTCTTTGTGAGTAGTACTGGATAAGTGGAGAATAGTAAGTTAGCAATTAAATAAGTAGATGAAAGTTGTGTATGCAATTACAAGACTGAACCTGAACATTTGGATAGGTTAGATTTGTAGTTAACTGAAAAAATCTTCTCGGGTGCAACATGGATTTGCTCAGGTTTGCCTATGCCTTACTGTTCTGATAGCTTTCTGCAATGAAACACAGTGGATTAAAAATTGTTCTTTTCCAGTACTATAAGCAATTTTTTAAAGTATCATGTAGGCTATTAAAGTAAAGAAGCAGATGATAAGGGATTATAAAATAGGCCATGTATTGTTTAAAAGAAAGAGATGGCCATAGGTGGTGTTGAAAGAAGAAGCATTCAAAGGGTTCAGTGCCCGAGAAGTAGGTGACTTAATGATTAGTACCAGGAAGGATGAATAGCAGAATGGTGTCAAGGACCAGAGGAATAGACTAAATTCAATAGTCCAGGCTGCAACTTGTCTTAGGGACTAATAAAACACATCGCTGTCATAAGCCAGATATTCAGCTAGAAATGACTGAGACTTGGACATGCATTTATTAACAAAAGGATTACATCATCAACAAGCTGTTTCTGTGAAAAAGTAAATGAGATCCTAAGTTAAATCACCTAACATAAGTAAGTGCTTGTGCTGTTTTACGAAATGATACAGTAAATTCTTCCTCATTTGGTGATGTTTGCTGTGTTATTTGTCAAAATGAAGGCTGAAAATCTGAAAGAAAATAGCAAAGTTTTCCATTAAGATATAAAGAAATTCAATATCATGTTGGGAAGCACAGTGTGGTATAACAACAACTAGGTATTAAATAAATTAATTTGCCCATAAATAAATGAGATAACAGAGCATTTTACCAATGGCAGTAATGAGAACAAAATCTGAACTACATATAATATTGAATTGGTTTAGGAAAAAGGGTTATTCCTAACATGTCTGTCTTCAGCAACATGAAAATAAGCTCAGTGGTCCCAGAAACCCCCTTGTATGTGTCATTGTTTCTGATTTTAAATCTTAAAATGGTCACATCTTCATAGAAACATATGTGTCCAATTGGGAAGATTTCTTTAAAACCATAGGGAGAAAGTCAGACCCGAATTGAATCTCATAATTACATGACAATACAAAATTCTAGGGAATACCCAATTGTAACAAACGTAAAAACATGACATATTTTGCAAAACTTATTTTCTGACCCATCATAATAATTATGGTTTTGTAATCAACACTGTATCTTAGTATTACTGAAATAGAATCTAAATTTATAAATGTTTTTAATCTCTTTACCAAAATGAATTAAGCAACATAAGCACATGGGTAAAAAGCCATTGCTCCATGATTTCCAGATAGGTGCTTTAAGAGGACCAAAACCTAAAACTGATAGTGACAAAATTAAAAAAAAAAAAAATAACATTTTCATACAGGAACAAGACAAGGCAAAGCAAAACATATTACACTGAGCCTTTGCAGACATAGTTGCCAAAAGAAATATGTACCCCCTTTTTCTTAAGAGCCAGGGGCTCTGCTGTGTTACGCAATATTCACTGAATAGGAGCAGTCTGCATCAGGTTCATCTGAATACTAAACCAGTTTAGGGGAGAAGAAGGGAGAGGAAAAATCTTGCCTCAGTGTAGGTGCACTCCAACTAAATATTGCTCTGCACCTCGTGATAGCTACCAAGTATTTAAGCTCACAGTCAGACTAGAGCTAGTCCAAAGTAAAGGTCCTGAGGTATGTTCACTGCTGGCATTAGGTCCTTGGTACTGTTTTATTCCACAGATACGCACTTATTAGGTTTGGTCATTCCACTTGCTCAATGTAGACATATTCTGTGCCTCTAGCAAAGCACTTTTTTTGTGTTTGTTTCTCCTTATGGGGAAACATAATCCCTGTATAACATAAAACTGCCCAAATTATGTTCAAAAAGTAACTACAACCCACATGCAAATATTTTCAAGATGAGGATCACAGAAAATGATGCAAACCTGTGGGCTAGGTTAGAGGGAAAATAAGTAAGAGTTCAGACAGCAGGAAAAGACTGGGAGAAATGAAAAAGCAAGGCGAGGAGAACTAACACAAATTACATAGGTGGAAATAGAATAGGTGAAGTAACTGTGAATGAAAGCATTAACCATGTACTCTTCTTTCCCATGTAATTAAAAGGATATGAGGATTGTGTTGCAACTTGTTCCATTTCTTGTTCTTCCATACTCCCCTCCCCTCTTTATTCTTTTCAAATGACACAGCTACCAGGAAATCCTAAGCATCCTCCTTTTCCCTTGCATAAAGCGGGATCTGGAAAGTCTGGATTGAATCTACTGAGAGTTAGCTCTTCTTCCAGCCTCCCCACATGAACATGTAGGCTTGCTAATTTAGAGCAACACTTCCTCAGGTTCCTGTTAATAAGGCAGGCTTTTCAGGGAGAGTTTTTGCTTTCTTAATGTGCAAGTTCAGACAAGATGATCAGTTATCCCACCTCGAGTCAGTAGTCAGCTGCTGCAAGTGACAGATGTGGACAGTATCAAAGAGCCTCAGGCACAAAGAAGCAAGATCTTGTATACCAGTAGCTTCTAACATGATAATTAGTAGCTTAATAAGAGAAGAAATAATTAAAGTCATCTGGGAAATAGTGATAGAAAGATGTGGACCTGTGTGTTTTAGGGGATAGTGTAAGACAGAAGGACAGCAACACATCAGTTGTCTTTCACATGCTTGACTTCCAGATAATAGAACAGACACAATTGTCCACAGTTCCTCCCAGCACATATGTGGATAACTGTATATATGAAATCATGGGTCTTACCTCTGGTTCAATTCAATAAGATGAATACTATCTTCCAGTATCTCTGGTCAGAATAGCTGTTCAAATTTGAGGCCCACACAATAACTATAAAAAAATTACCTTTTCACTTTCTATTATAAAGTTGAAGAAACTATGTGACAAAAAGCTATTATCAGGAAGCTAATGACATTTGGTAATCACTTGTGACCTTTCAGAACATCCAGTCCAGTAAAACCTCCATTTTTAAATTCAGGAGATAAAGAGTTAAGATACTTCACCCTCTTGAAGTGATGCATAATGCCCCAGTACAGCCATAATATACTTTACTCTCTCTTTGATCTACTGAGAGACGTGTACAGCTTCCCTCCAGTCAAAAGTTTTGCTTACTTCACAGAAGTTCAGCGTGTTCAAGAAGTTCAAGAAAGGCCTCTATTAGGTATGCAATTAACTTCACAAACTAGTCCTTAAACCCATAGGCATAAACATCTCCAACTTAGCTGCTGACAGCTGCCACAGCAAGAAGTCCCTGGCAGTCTGCCAGAGACCCTACACAGTGGCTCAGTGATGTGCTCTGAAATTTTCAAGTCCTTTAACTACCTAGTATCTGCTTATCAGCCAAACTATGGAGATCACCTTCCTCCATCTTATTTCCTTCCATGGCTCATCTCAGTTGCCTTGTATCTCAATGGCCTTTCCATGCATGGTAGTCTTGCAGTGGGTACAGTTAGTGCCACCTAAAGACTCCCAGCAGCTTTTGCCAGACAAAATAAAGCAAAGAATTGACAGAAGTTACCTGGTTGCTGCAAAAAAGAGGGATAAAAGTTTTCCAGTAAGTGACATCTATGCATATTATCTTGGCATAAGTTCAGTAAATAGTTCTCAAAGTTGTTCATATTGCGGATTTTTAGAAATGTGAATTTTACTGAACAAGTTATTCTGGAAGAGCAACCTATATTAAAAACTGGTTTTGTAACTGAGTTAGAATGAGGAAAACAACATAATTTGCCTTTTAGTTCATCTCATAGGTTACTGAGAAGACCTAGATGCGATACACTTTTAGTTCTTTATAGCATAATGGATTAGTGTTTTAAATGACCACAGGAATACATACACATGTATTGGCAGAAAACATTAATAGTTCCTCCTGTCTTTCCTATCTCCTTCATGGTCTTTTGGTTGTTTTTTGGCATTTGTTTTGGTTTGGGTTTTTTTTTGGGGGGGAGTGTTGTTTTCTGTTTCTGATAAAGGACAAAATATGTCTAGTAGATACAAAATATTCTTGGTGAAATAAAAAGACCAACCCATGGTGTCAATACTGTTAAATAATTTAATAATATGTTAGGCACTGTTTATAAATGTACACAAAAATAATAATTGAGATGAGAGCTCTTATACTACGACATGATTATGCTTTTTTTACATACTTTATAATTAAATAGACCCTTCTTCTTTCAGTTTAATAGCTCATTAGCAGTGCTTTCAATTTAACCCTTGTAAGTTGGAAAATACTGTCCTATAATTAGTTCAGGGTATTTAAAATCTCCAAGCAAAATACTAAATGCATACGGCTGTCTAGATGTTAAATGAAATTACAGTAATGCACAATATGACCCTTTTATTGTACAAGGTTGTTTTGGTTGGTTTGTTTTTTTTTCCCCAGTTGTTTGGGATTTTTAATCCCCTCCTCCCTAATCAACTAGGGTTATTATAAGAGAAATAAATAACTTTTATAAGTTCACTGCCTATAGCAGCTATTATTTCATGCACTCTTTCTTCAGATGGATTATTCAGCTCATTTCCAAGGAGTCTTAACAGCAGCCGGCTGAACTCCAGAAGTAATGCTTATTTCTCCATACACTACTACTATGTAGTACAGAGAAGTGGTTTGTGAAAATGTGCCAAGGGCTGCATTGATGTCATTCACTGGAAAAAGTTTAAGTCTTCTCTCAATGTGAATCCCTCAACTCTTGTTAAAGTTAGTCAGAGGTATAGAATGACAAATGCTCACACATAAAGGATAGCAATAAAATATCTTAGTCCACCTAAGTTAATGCTTAGGAGTTACATGCTGCCCATATTAATAGCTCACATGAACCAGACAAGGCTTCAATACACAAGAGAGGCTAAAGGTTGTGGAAGGGGTATTCCTGATGAAGAAGGAAGCCCTGAGTTTTCAAATCTGCTTAGACCTCATCCTGATCTTCAGGCTTATAGAAGCAGCTCCCTCCATGGGGCTTTCTGCCCTGTGATGCAGTGCGGCCCAGATCATAGAATCATAGAATCATAGAATCATAGAATCATAGGGGTTGGAAGGGACCTCAAGAGATCATCGGGTCCAACCCCCCTGCCAAAGCAGGCTCCCCAGCTCATATTGCACAGATAGGCATCCAGATGGCTTTGAATATCTCCAGAGAAGGAGACTCCACCACCTCCCTGGGCAGCCTATCCCAGGGCTCTCTCACCCTCACTGGGAAAAAGTTCTTCTGCATGTTGGTGCGGAACTTCCTATGCTCCAATTTACAGCCATTGCCCCTTGTCCTATCTCCACAGATGACTGAAAAGGGGCTGGCCATTTCCCCCTGCATCCCATACTTAAGATATTTATAAACATTAATAAGGTGCCCCCTCAGTCTTCTTTTCTGCAGGCTGAACAGTCCCAGCTCACTCAGCCTTTCCTCATACGGGAGATGCTCCAGGCCCTTAATCATCTTTGTAGCCCTTCTCTGGACTCTCTCCAAGAGGTCCCTGTCTTTTTTATACCAAGGAGCCCAGAACTGGACACAATACTCCAGGTGGGGCCTGATCAGGGCAGAGTAGAGGGGGAGGATCACCTCCTTCGACCTGCTGGCCACACTCTTCCTGATGCACCCCAGGATCCCATTGGCTCTCTTAGCCACCAAGGCACACTGCTGGCTCATGGCCAACTTGTCATCCACCAGGACTCCCAGGTCCTTCTCCACAGAGCTCTTCTCCAGCAGGTCATCCCCCAGCCTGTACTGATACTGACGGTTATTCCTCCCCAGGTGCAAGACTTTACACTTGCTTTTATTAAACCTGATCTGGTTTCTCCCTGCCCAGCTTTCCAGCCTGTCCAGGTCTCGCTGGATGGCAGCGCAGTGTTCCTGCGTGTCAGCCACCCCTCCCAGCTTTGTATCATCGGCGTACTTGCTGAGGGTGGATGCTATTCCCTCATCAAGGTCGTTGATGAAGATATTAAACAGGACTGGACCCAACACCCAGCCCTGGGGAACACCGCTAGTCACAGGCCTCCAGTCAGATTCTGCTCCACTGATCACGACCCTCTGAGCCCGGTCTGACAGCCAGTTCTCAACCCACCTCACTGTCCACTCATCTATCCCATGCTTTCTCAGCTTTGCTATCAGGATGTCATGGGAGACAGTATCGAAAGCCTTGCTGAAGTCAAGGTAGATGACATCCACTGCTCTCCCTCCATCCACCCAGCCGGTGATGAGATCATAGAAGGCTATGAGATTGGTCGAGCACGATCTCCCCTTGGTGAATCCATGCTGACTACTCCTCATGACCTTCTTCTCTTCCAGTTGCTTGGTAATGGCATCCAGAACAAGCTGTTCCATCACCTTTCCAGGGACAGAAGTGAGGCTGACTGGCCTATAGTTGCTAGGATCCTCCTTCTTGCCCTTTTTGAAGACTGGAGTGATATTGGCTATCTGCCAATCTTCAGGCACTTCTCCTGTTCTCCAAGAGCTGTCGAAGATGATAGCAAGCGGGTCAGCAATCTCTTCCGCCAGCTCCCTCAGCACGCATGGATGTATCCCATCCAGGCCCATGGATTTATGTACATTGATCCCTTTGAGATGCTCCTGGACCAACCCCACCTCAACCAGAGGGAAGCTCTTCATTTCCCAAACTCTCTTACTTTCTTCCAGTGTCCGTGGGTACTGAGGGGCCTTTGAAGTGAAGACTGAAGCAAAGAACACAAGTAGCAAACACAGCTCCCTTCTGCCTGGTGCTTGCCCATCACCTTCTGGTTAGGGGAGCAGGAGGTGCAGCTTTGAATGCTTCAGGCTAAGGAGGAAAATGTTTTAACCATTAGATATAATTTGGAAGGAGTAGGATGAACTGATTGCCTATTTTGAGAGTGAGTCAGTCATTTCTATGGAAATGTATGAAGCTGGAGCCTGGAATCTGGAAAGAGATTTTGGCTCTGAATCCCCATTTCACATTAGTACCTACCACAGAGCTGCCAATGGGCAAGGTGGGGAGAAGAGGTGAATAAACAGCTTTTTCCTCTCAGGCATTTTCTGTGTGCTAGCTGAGACTCCACTCCATGCTGTGTGCTAGGCCTGGGGAATACTATTTTTAGGCATCCAGGTCTCCCTCTTCACTATCAAGGGAACTTAGGAGCTTTATGCAGCAATTTCAACACCACTGAAGTAGAGGTTTCCCAAGTTTTCAACAATGCAGTACTTTGTGCTAGTGGTTAAGTCCAAGCCCCAGGCATTCCTTATTTATTGCACAAAAATTACAATTTTGTACATTTGTAAAAGGTTATGCAATATATATTAGCACTCCTTCACCGAGACTTTAGTCATGCTGAAGTCACCTTTGCTCCACATTTTGGTGGCATTGGTTTGCAGCAGCAGTATTTTATCTTTCTGCTGGTTTCCTTTATACCAACATGCAATGCCTGGTCAGACTGCTGCTGCTGTCATCAGAGGTCAATCTGCCTTTCACATCCAGGGAACTAAATGTACACTACTTTCTTCTGAAGAGACTTTCAAAGGTGTTATTCTACCACAAGGCAACGAAGGTCAACAAAAAGCCTTTCTGGATAAGATGGGAGCTCTGACATTGTCACACCACAGTAAGGGACAACATTGTAGAAGTGCATGGATGGAAGTTGGGTTGCCAGGACATGCTGTCTGCTTTAGCCATACTGTAGTGAGACCAAATTATGACTACTTCTCAGCCAATATTTTGCAGTTCTTGCTTTACTGAGATCTTTGCTCTCCAAAAATCCCAGTGGGTTGAAAGGAAGAAACTGTAAAATGAGACTCTGTCCGATGTAAGCCTGGAACAAACTGCTCTTACCTAGTTATCAGTAAAATCATGTGGCCCCTGCTCAACACTGATTCAGTAAGAAGGTATGCCAAATAAGGACTTAAGAAGTTGTACTTACAGTGAGGCTGTCTGAAGTGGATATATTTCTAAAGCCACGCTACATACCTTTTACACTTTCTATTTATTCTACTCCTTTTACTTTCCTCTTGGTACTACAGATGCTTTGTGAAACTTCCAAGCTACAAATCAAATCCATCTGTACAAAACAAAAAATAATAGTTTTGTAAAACAGCTTCAGTTCATGTTAATCTCGACAATGAAGCCAGCAGCACCAATTAGCTCTTGCTATGTAATCTACCATATAAGGCCTGAAGTTTTGAACACAGGCTTTCATCTGTTCACATTCAGGAGACTGATAAAAATTTACTCTGCTTTTAAGCAAGCTGTACGTGACTGAAATTTACCTCATCCTGGGGTGTGCTATAAATAATGTCAATCTGAAGAGGCTGTGAATTCTTTCACAGCTTTGTTTCAGAGCTATTCATAACCATGGTTATCAATGACTGTACCGCAAAATTTCTATCAACTTAGAATTTCAGTCACAGCCAGGAAGTTTGATGGATGGTTGCCCACTCTTCCCTAGTGGAATATAATTTTCAAGGCATAAAAATCACTTAATCGCAATGCTGGAATGTTTAAGCATAACAATAATTAGTTTTTCTGTAATGCTTTCCATCCACAGATTTAAGTATTTTACAACAGAAATGATCACTTCCATTTTAAAGCTGAAGTAAACTGAGGCAAAGAAGGAGAAGAACAAGGCACTTTTACACTGTGGGTTAGAAAGCAAGCTTTGAAGAAAACCCAACTCTTCTCACTGCCAATCCAGAGTGGTCCTTGGTCATGCTCATTAGAACTCATTCAGCCAGAGAAACTGTAAGTAAACACTGTTGGCCATACTGTCCTTTCTGTTGGGCTAGCCTTCACTGAAAATAGTATTACTACTACTTAAAAAACACCCAAACCAACAAAACCCAATGCTTTAGAGTGCACTCACTGTGAAGTTTAATACATTTTTCTGAAGAAATGGAAGTGTTCAAAGCTGGCTGGCCAATGGTTCACTCTAGCCAGGAATAACAGAATAGGACTCTGGCTCTTTTGTTGTCTTTTGGAAGCAGGGCTGTGATTAAGAGCAATGGTTAGGGGCATTCATATTGTGCCACTTCACCTGGAATTCTTGGACCAGTGCAAGATGAACTAAAGGAAAAGTATTTGCCAAGGATGTTTCCATTAATCAAGAACAAAAGCTGGAGGCTTGTGGACAACTCACTATCCAGTGACAGTGCAGCTGGCACCCACCAGACAGCTCTCAGGACACCCAAGCCTTTGGGTTCTGGGGGTTGGTTGGTTGTATGGGCACTACCAGGACTAGAGTATGAGACTAAATTTGATTCAACATTAGAAATCTTACCTGTTTGGAAGTGGACAAGTTTGAAGGAATGTTAGTTTTTTTTGATATCTTGGGTGATGTTGCATGGCTATTCTTAGCTGATGGAGCAATTAGTTTGATTAATTTTCCTATTGTGTTTGATACCAGAAGAGATATATAGATTTAGCACACAACAGAGAGTGTAAATATGGCCATCAGGAGGAAAAGACAGTTTAATAATACATATGTGTCCAGACACATGGGTCAGAGACCAGTCCTGGTACATACTGACTAAAGAGTAAACAGTTGATAAAATATTTCCTGCACCTAACTAATAAGAAATATCATGCTCTGCTTTGTTCAAACAATAGGCTGATTAATTTCAAGTGCTTCAGGAGCATTACTCTAGTGTCATCCTGTCATTCTAGGAAGGAAAAGAAATGAGAAGAAATTGTGAAAGTGTGAAATGTTCTCCCACATAAAGCAGTCTGGAAAAAAGCACAAAGATCTCACTCTCATGATGGAATGATGAATAACTTATTAATAATTTTCTGTCACTGGTGAATTCAGAATTCCTTCATCTCATGTAGAAGTCAGCATGAGCATTTAAAGATGGTTTAAGACAGGCATTTTATTGTTTTAAAATATCCATGAGAATTGCTTTGCCAAAAGAAATCCTTAAAACAGCTTTAAAGTCTTTTACAGGATGTGTTGGGGTACTTTATTTACTCCTCTGTGGGATCTGAATGACGATTCCTGCACATTGAAAGTGGTAACTATACAAAACTTAAACAAAGAAATTAAAAAGCCCTTTTGAGTAAACAAAGCACAACATTTTGAAGGACAGAGAAATATTTCCCTGTATGAATCTGTAACTGAGTACACACCTAGAAGCATATACTCGCTGTTCTCAGCAGAAAACAATGTGTGCTATGAATGAAACCGTAAAGGGTTGAGTCACTACTAAGAAGCCTACCTTTTCTTTCTAAGAAGTTGTCTTGATAAATAGAAGAATATAATTGTATTTGTTGGATTGTGAAAAAAAATGTTTTCCAGCTTACTCCGGCTTTGTCCTGTTCATAAAAATTTCAAAAATTATATAATCTGAAAACTGAAAACTGTCAAGCCACTTTGCCAGCAAAAATTGCACATTTTATTTCTAAATGCATATATGAGTCATTATACTACATTCCTACCAATGGGAAACCTTAGAAAGAATGAGCAGGGAAGAACCCAATATCTGAATAATGTTTTCCTTTGGAGGGAAGCCATTTAGAAATTTAGCTGAAATCAGATTGATGCTTCTGTAAAGGGCCAGCAAGGACTTAACAGTCCCAGTGTAACAAGTGTACAAAAAATGAATTCACTGGAACTACAAATAAATTGCTATTTGTCCCAGAACTGACCCAGTGCTCTGTCAGACCATTGGTGGTAAGACCCTGACTCCTGCCTTCTTTCTGTCTGCAGCACTAGGCAGAGCCTGACGTGGGTAAAATGAAAGATAAGTCACCAAAGAGCTATTGCTCTGAGGATTTGGAGTTAGAATATGGTGATGGATTTGCTGCAGATGAGCAAAATACCAGATCAATGTAACTGGATTTCTGAGGCGCGCACACACACACACACACACACACACACACAACCTGACTGACAAGAAAAGCATACTCATCTAATCTACTAGTACTACAGAAAGAGGGCAAAGGGAAAAGCTTCTCTCTTGGCAAATAAATGTTGAATGCTGATACATGGAGAACATTTAAAATGGAGATTTAGGCATGAGTAAAGAACCCTTGAGGGAAATTAAAGCCCAGAAGAAAGTCCAGAATTTTCATGAAAAGGCCTTGGTTCATAAGAAACAGAGTGCAATATTTGATCTCAGAAATGCAAGAAAATAAAATCCTGAATGGAGAACCTGTATTTTCAACGAAATTGACACCACCACCACCATCAAAGAAGCAACAGAAATTTTGAAAGCCTAAAATAAAAGCAGGGCAACCTGCACACTTGGGAACACAAACTTGGCCCTCTGCATCTGCTAGTGGTGGAATAAATTCTTCACCTCCAAACACTGTGAGTGGTCAAAAGTTCACATTACATACTGGTTAGTGTGCTCCTTGAATAAGAGGGCTGCATATCCAAGATAACAAAGTACCATGTGTTGCTGCAGATACTACAGTGAGGACTATTCCTACTGAACAGCAAAGAAGATAATCACATAGACCTTATGTAAATAAGCAGAACACACATTACAGCTACAGTAAATCTAAGCAGCTTTCAATTTGCTCTTTCCTTTGCTGCCTAATTTTTCAAGCCTTTTACCTAACTGCATTTTTTCCCCTTCCTGCTTCACTATTTCTGCCTTCTCTGGTTTAACTAACTCGGCTGTTCTGTGTAGGAAAGTGGTCCCATATAAAAACTGTATAAGCATCTTTATGGAAGTTAATGCCATTTAAAAAAAAGTTCTGTAATATTGCACAAGTTATAGTAAATTCATCAAGGTAATAAGGAACCACACTACATGTTCATCTAAAAACCCTCCTTAGGACATATTTATCTGCCACGGGCAGTATACATGTATGCATATCTGTTCAAGAGTGGTTTTCTGTGCACAGGACTGCATGTTTGTGTGTATTAAAATATATAGCTGCATCTATTTTACATATGCGCATTCGTGTCTAGGGATACCAGAGCTAATCACATCTAGAAATGTCATTTACTTAGCACTGCTGATGAGTACTAGAAAACTCCCCGAGCAATTTGCATGTATGTATCCTAAAGCAGATCACATTCACTAGTGTCAGCCCAACTGACAACAGCTGAAAATTGGCTGATGAATGAAAAAGACAATCTGATTGGAAATACCAGATAAGATACAGGATGCCTGAGTACCACCTTCAGTCTTCTATAAACCTCCTCGAGTTATTATCAAATGACTTCACTGGTTCTCTACTACAAAATATCCTCCTTTACAAACCACAGTTGAAAATCTATGTGTGAATAATGACAAAAGCAGAATATTTATTATCATTACGCAGGTGACCAAATATCCCATGTGGACATCCTGGTAATCAGACAGTATCTGAAAATTAGAGACATAAATCAAGTGCAGAATAGGCCTTAACCTTCCTGATAAAGATTAGCTTTCTGAAGCATTCATGTAATTCCCATCACACTCTCCGAGAACTTCATGATACATCTGTACTTTGAGAATCGGATCCAGATTTTATGCAAATCCAAAAGATTATAAAAAAAAAAAGCAACTGAGGGTAAAGAAAAGAACAGCCACAGTTCAGCTATATTACCACTGCAAAACCATTGGTTTCAGATGTTTCCAGCTGACTTCAGTGCCATCTGTCTGCAAAGATGCTATTTGTGACGCTGATGTTTGTTCCTTGGGTGCTATCTTGTTCCTTTGGGAGCTAGATAAAGAGTAGTGACTCCTGCCATACAGACCACTGAACCAACGTTTCTGCCATTCAAATTTTAATGCTGTAATTTTGATTTGATTTGAGGTAATTATTTACCATAGTTACTGTTACTCTTTAGTGTATTCAGGAGCTGAGAGTTAGATCTCTGGGGTCTATAATCCTATTTATGACACTGGGCTCATTAAATCAGCAGTGAGGGTGATGTCAAAATCAGCAGATTAGAAGAAAACCCCTTGCTATTGAAAATCCGCACAGCACCAGCAACTTGGAGACACCTGCTGAGGCACTGCTTCGGCAGCTTGTGAGGAAGTCTGTGTTACTGGAGCAAGGAAAAAAAGATGTTTTCTTCCTGATGTTCACAAAGAAGGCTTGTTTTTTAATTCCCTTTCACTTGTATCTCTCAGGAAGGGGGAATCAGAGAATCACAGAATTGCAGGGGTTGGAAAGGACCTCCAGATATCATTGAGTTCAACCCCCTAGGAACGCTGCTAGGACTTTGGGTGAGGAATTTTCCAGTGTAGAGAATGCTAAATGGGGCCTTTTTTTTAAGCAGTCAAACTGAAGAAATGTGAGAATTGACCAGAATTGAGAATCTCTCTATAAACAAGGCATATTTCAGTGTTGCCTGTGAGGCCTAAGCAGACAAATGCAGCTCTGAGATATTCTTGTTCTTTCTTGCTTCAGTGAAAGCTACACTTGTATGCATCTACAGAAAATGCATTTCGTGTGACCATAGTGAATGTGTGGTGTATATACACAAATGAATATAGAATGTAGAAAAGAAAAATATAAAATAATTTCTGTGCCAGTAGTGTTTTGTTATATGCTGTTTATTATAATACTTCTTATAAACTCTGGGAACCAACAGATACGTATTATAATGACACTGACCAGGGCATCAGCTTAAATATGGCAAATACAAAGACCCATTCAAAATATGATGGTCGTTTAAGTAAGCATCTGCCCAAGAAACTGCTTTTCTCTCTTCACCTGGCTCTCCTGTCCTTTGTAGTTACTGCTGATGGTTATCTTGTTTATCTGTGTCTGTATGGGAGGATGAGAGAAATGAAATGCAGTGTTTCAGCCGAGGAAAAGAATAAAAGATAAAAAACCGCAGAGCTGAAAATGTCATCAAAGATGTCTGTGTTGCCAGCAAGGTGGGACAACTCTATACGGAACTGCCGATCCCCAACAGGCAGGGATATGTATAGGCAAAATGTGCACATAGGTGCAGAAAACCAGCAACAGCTGCGGCGCCTGCTTTGCCAGCCACAGACAGAGGCCAGGTCTCTTGGTGTCTGCTGGGGACATGGTTTGTGCAAAGCTAGCTATTGCCATAGAATAAGGACCACTTCAGGAGGAGGTCTTCATACATGCTTCTTCTGTACCTTCTGATAGGAGCAACAGGCCCAGCTGTCCACCTGTCTTTCTCCATCCTAGCACCATTCCTCTTCCTACTCCGTGCCAAGCCTTAGCCTTTCCCAGTGGGGATGGTAATATTTAGTTTTGCTTTTATTGTTTGAACTGTGTCTGAGGAGACAGTTCCACTCATCATGCTACATCTTTATCTCTTTGCTGCACAAAAGCAGAAATAACTTTCTTTTTGTGGTAATTCTTCCAGACACAGATCGAGCCAGGCGCAGGCCAGATCAAGTCTTTGAAGAAGAGTCCTTTAGCAGGGTAACTGAAGCTGCAGAATGAAGCAAAGGGGACACGAACTTGCATGCAGTCTGTAGGTTTCATGGATGATGCAGGCTGGCATAGCCTTTTACTTGAGGGTGCTCAGCGTCTTACACTAGTGTTTCCTAACTTTTCCCTCAGCTAACAGAAAAAAAGGGTGGTGGAAAAGCTCCTTCTTTCCCTCTCATGTTCTCGGTACATAAAGACAGCAGCAATCATTTCTGGTGTTTCAGCACAGGGTTTGCAGTCACAACACACATTTGGGAAGGCCATGTACAGGCTAGAGAGTTCCCATCGAGATTTTTCCTTTGCATCCACCCCCATCAATGCCTATTTCCATATGACCCAAACAAACACCTAAATATTCACACTCTGTCAAAACCCCCACACACACTGTCAACCCCCCCCCAACATGATGTACATGCATAAATGTCTCTCCATAACCACCATTCTGTGATGATTCAGAAGAGGGAATCTTTAAAATATGATCCTATTAACTTCAATTAACCTTTGGAACCTGATTATTCCAAATCAAACACAATACCTTTTGGCCACACAAGGGGCACCCAAGGAGAGGTGACAAATACTACAAAGAAGATAAAAGATAATTTAACAAGAAGTAAGTTGTAAAGGGTGACAAAGTGTTATTTCCATAATAAGCTTATCTGAGCCTGGGTAAGTTCCTGAACAGGGTGTGGATTTGGCAGTAGTAAAGAAACAGGCCACACAAAGAATGTCTGTTGAGCTAATGAATGACACTGAAGTGGTTGACTTTCATTTCTCTGGTTTGGATCCTTGCCACCTTTACTCTAATGTCAGACTTTGTTTAATTGGCAAATATGCCTTCAAAGGATTGCAGAGCCCTCCATGCTGCTCCATGGGCTGTTAATATTTAATTGTGATTTGTTAAAGGCATACTAGCAGTTGATAAAACTATGTGTCTGGGTGCTTTATTGCAGTGCAAACCAGCAGCAGAACTTTTTATGTTCCTTTTTTGGGGGAAGGAAGGATATTGTCTTAGAGAAGGGGAGAGAAAAACATGATTATTTTTTATAGTTTTCCATCATTAAGTTTCTTGCAAGGGATCACAAGTATTGTTGCAAATATATTCTAGAGGTATGAAAATCATAAATTAAATTTCTTATCTATCCTCTTTACAAAGGAAAGCAATGGGAAATTACTGGTATTTAAACAAGACAGAATTAGTTTTTGCCTTTTGCACTTTCAAATGTTTTAACAAATTTTGAACTTAGAGGAAAAGAAAGTTATTAAAATTGGGCCTTTTTGATGATCACTTTGAGAACACAGCAGCAAGAGTCTTCTTGGAATTTGTCCATGTCTATTACATTTGACTGATGTTTCATTTCCATTGAACTTGCAAAAAGCAAAGTGTCTAGGACATGATTCAAACCAGTAAATGTGAAGGACTATTTTGCATGAAGAACTTAAAATAAAAGTACCTACACAATTTTTAAATATCACAATTTGTGTCAATAGAATGACAAAAAGAAAGTCAGTGTAATAGTCTTTATTCAATCAAAAATAATGTTCAATCATGCGACACAGATAACAGTGTGGAAGTGAAAGGCAAAGAGAATACCTGGTAAAATGTTTTCAGTCTTGGCCAAGTGCATTCAACAAAAATCACCCATCCACACCCATTTCTTTACTGTGAAAATCCTTAGTTCTTTTTAATTAAATAACTACTCTATTACAGTAGCTTTTTTTATCTTCCTAAGAAATGTGAGTCAGCTAATAAAAAAACCCATCAAAGAGGTTACTTAACACCTGTAAGCAATAATTTACGCTGATGCCAACACTTTGAAAGTGAAGGGGCACATTACCTTCTTGACATATGTGAGTAATTTCCCTTGAATTAATTTCTGTTATTTCCATGTAGAAAATAAGGTTTATTCACAGAGAGTAAATAGGCAAAAGTATTTTTTTAGAGTCTGTTTTAAAATGCATCTGGTCAAAATGTGGGACAAAATTTCTGCAGCTACTTTGGTCTTATCCTTTCCACAATAACTTAAACATTGATAAACTTGGAAATTTTAAAAAGTTCCTTTATCAATAAAGACTAAGCCATAACCTGTTATAAGTTACGTAATTGAAACCTCAGAGGTCACATGTCTCAATTTTTTCAACTGTTCACTTGCTCTTTTTCTTCTTGCAAATTCTGAGGTTGAGGGAATCTAATCATTCTGTACCATCTCTAGTTTAGCTGATGACCTCCTGGTCAGTTTTGACCTGTTTTGACAATTTCTGTCCAAGTAAACAGGGAACCAGGTTCCTATTCCAGAATCATATGTTGTCTAGCACAGAGCCAGTAGCTACCATTGTTATTTGCAAGGAACTAACAAAACTGGGATCCAGAGCCTGAGGCTCAGGTGACTGGCTTATCCTAAGCCATACAAACCAGCCCGGTTTTGTGGTACTATTTTTGTACACTGGAGGAAAAAGAAGGCATTTATGGTTTTGCTAATAATTTTCTTCATAGTGCTTAATGTGGGGACTTTGAAGCAGAAAAATTGTCATACCAGTTGAGACGCAATGTCTGTCTAAACCAGAGCTACAGTTTGAAAACCCTATAGTCAGCATTAGTCTGCCCTTTTAATTTACTCTTATACTAGTCCTTTTTCCAAAACTTGAGACATTAATGAAACCTTTTTTTCAACACTGCTATCATCACTCATTGTAAGTTTCTCTCATGTGTGAGAGATCATCTGTTGTTCATCCGTGTGTCAAATCATCTAAAAAACCCTTGGTCGCTGTTATCTTCTGAGGCAGCAATTTCCACAGAATCATCTTGCATTCTGTAGAAAGCATTTCTTCATGCCAGATGGACATTTGACACTCTTCATCCCACTGAATGTCACCTTGCCTCTTGCTCTTAAGTGGGGACTACAAGATAAGAATGAGACAACTTTTATGAGAAAAATATCAGTACGGAACGTGATATATTGGATGAAATGTGAACATGCCATGCATGCAAAAAATCAAAGCCAAGTATTCCTAAATATCAGGAAACACTTGTTTTACATAAAGTGGTTTATTTTAGTGTGCTTTCCCTTAAAATACTTCCAGAGCCACCCTTTTCTGTGGGCAAATGCAGAAGTTACTTACTCAGGATTCTTTGCATTGGTTTGCTCAAAGCTCTTGAAAAATGCCTCAATGTACCCATCTCCCTGAAGTCAATAGGGTTATCTGAAGTACAGAGTGCTATGATTAAAGGTGGTAAAGTTTGCCTCTGAATTCAATGTTATTTCTTAGCATATCAGCTGAATTCATCTCCTCTTGTCCATCATAACAGTACTATGTTGTGCTATGGTAAACATTTCTCCTTAACTGCGTTTAGTATCACTTCTGTTTGACGTTGAGAACCATAGAATCCTGGAATAGAATCATAGAATGTATTAGGTTGGAAAGGACCTTTAAAGGTCTAGTCCACTCCTCCTGCAGTAACTGGGGACATCTTCACTAGATCAGGTTGCTCAGAGCCCTGTCTAGACTGACTTTGAATACAGGCTGGATTGATGGGCCAGGGCCAATTGCATGAGGTTCAGCAAGTGCCAGGTCCTGCACTTGAGTCACAACAACCCCATGCAAAGCTACAGGAGAGGAGTGGCTCTAGAACTGTCTATGGGAGAGAGACCTGGGGGTGTTGATCAACAGCTGGCTGAATATGAGCCATCAGTGTGCCCAGGTGGCCAAGACTGCCAAGGGCATCTTGACCCGTATCAGGAACAGTGTGGCCAGCAGGAGTAGGGAAGTGATCCTTCCCTCCCCTGTACTCAGTGCTGGTGAGGTAGCACCTGGAGTACTGTGTTCAGTTTTGGGGCTCTCATTACAAGAAGGACATTAAGATGCTTGAGCATGTCCAGAGGAGGGCTACCAGGCTGGTGAAGGTTTTGGAAAACAAATATTATGAGGAACGGCTGAGGGAGCTGGGGTTGTTTAGTCTGGAGAAAAGGAGACTGAGGAGAGATCTCATCACTCTCTACAACTACCTAAAAGGTGGTTGTAGTGACGTGAGGGTTAGTTTCTTCTCCTTGGTAGCGAGTGACAGGATAAGGGGAAATGGTCTGAAATTGTGTCAGGGGAAATTTACATTGCATGTGAGGAAAAATTTCTTTACTGAAAGGATTGTTAGATATTGGAACAGGTTTCCCGGGAAGGTGGTTGAGTCATCATCCCCAGAGCTGTTTAAAAGAAGAGCAAATGATGATGGCATCCTGTCCCTCTGGAACATTAACTTCACCACCCAGATTGTTGTCATCAGCAAACTTGCTGAGAGTGCACTCAATCCCACTGTCAATATCATTAATAAAGATATTAAATAGCACTGGTCCTAGAACAGACCCTTGAGGAACACTTGTCACCGTCTTCCATCAGGAGTTGGAGCCATTGACCAACACCCTCTGGATGCAACCATCCAGCCAATTCCTTATCCACTGAACAGTCCACCCATCAAATCCATATCTCTCTAGCTTAGAGAGAAGTATGTGTGTCAAAGGCATTGCAGAAATCCAGATAGATGGCATCCATAGCTCTTCCCTTGTCTATTGATGCAGTTACTCCATTGTAGAAAGCCACTAGATTGGTCAGGTGGGACTTGCCCCTAGTAAAGCCATCCTGGCTGTCACAAATCACCTCCATGTGCCTTAGCATAGCTTCTAGGAGGATCTGTTCCATGATTTTCCCAGGCACAGAGGTGAAGCTGAGAGGTCGGTAGTTCCCAGGGTCCTCCTTCCTACCCTTCTTAAAAATGGCTGTGGTGTTTCCTCTCTTCCAATCACTAGGGACTACACCTGACTGCCATGACTTTTCAAATATCATGGAG
This sequence comes from Porphyrio hochstetteri, assembly GCA_020800305.1. Classification (NCBI taxonomy): domain Eukaryota; kingdom Metazoa; phylum Chordata; class Aves; order Gruiformes; family Rallidae; genus Porphyrio; species Porphyrio hochstetteri. The sequence continues at coordinate 113,440,518 of CM036907.1, forward strand.
TGTGGCTTGGCAACTACATCAACTAATTCCTTCAGAAGGAGGAAGAGAAAGAGAGAGATGGCACAAATGAGTAAAAAAGAAACAAATACAGAACAAAGATAAAAACCTATTACATTCTACCTCCTTTCCAAAAGGAAAGGTCTGCTAAATGATAAATTGAAAACAGTAACATATACCAATTGAGTTTAGAGAGGGTTATTTTTTTTATGTTGATTCACATGACATTCCCCTAAGCCAAAAAAGGAAAATTGTCTTGAACAAATAACTCTATGACAAATGCACAACTAATTGAAAAAACATACTCAAAGAGAAGTTGTCAACATTTCTCTCACAAATTGGCAACACATTTCTGCTGTACCCTCTTCTATCCCTTACTTTCATTAAGTACATGAATGAAGTAGAGAGACTACCCATGCCATTTGTAAGTCACACAGAGCTGAAAGCACTGGAAGCTGTGGTTACTGTCCAAACTGATCCTGACAAATTGGAGAAATGGTCCAAAAGCAACACAATGAAATGGAGAGGCAACAGTTGAGAGAGGAAATTGAACACACAACAGAAAATCAGGAATAACTAGCTAGGCAACATGCTAGTAAAAAAAAAAGAAAAAGCAAAGATTGAGGAAGGAAGGTTAGAGCAGCTAAATCCTGGTGAAAAATGTGATGCTATTAACAAGTAACAGGTTGCGCCAAGTAACACAGGGGAGGTAATTATTCTTTATCCTGCACTCATAAGGCCTCAGCTGGAGTCCAGTTTTCACTAGCCTGCTATAAAAACAAGGTAGACAAATTGGATGGGGTCAAAAACAGAAGAAGAGGGATAAAAAAATACTTATAATTAAAAAAATATTAGGAAAAATGTAGAAAACAGGTTTGGTCTAGACAGGAGAAGATTAAGGAAAGATAAATCCCATCATCTAAATATTCTTATTCCAAGCACCACAAGGACCATCTACCAAAGGGTTTCTATTCTGTGGCTCAGTACGAATATGCATCCAAGAGCATTTCACATAAATCTGCACCTAGCTGGTGGTGCAATTACAAAGAACCTGTGTAAAATGGCAGGCAAAGCCTTTGCACAATAGGGTGCCACCTGCAGTCTTGATATCTGGGTCACCTGAAGCTCTCTATTTAAATACGTGGGTTACATCTCACTTTCTGGTTCATCTACAACCAAACCTGCTGTTGATACTAGAAAGGCATTTCTATCCCCTTCAACTTCAACAGATTTTTATCTAATTTTCTGATTCTTTGCTCCGTTCCTATTGTTTCTTCAGATTTAAGAGAACAGTCATCAATTCTCCTCTGAAGCTTTCCTCAGAGCTGCTGGAATTCACTGAAAACAAAGTGAAGAGAGTTAACACAACAGGGATCATTTTCTAAATTTAAAATTCAGTCTATATTTGAGAAACAAAGTGCTCTCTAAAGCTTTTGCCAGTGGTTATCAAAAAAGCATAACACTCCTCCGAACATATGGAATGCCATTTCCACCCACCTTTACATACTGCTTAAGTTCCAGAACGATCACAAAATACACTGCATATCCCACTTTGAACTTGGTATAACTCAGTACAGACAGACAATGTGTAGCCCAAAGTATCCTGTACCTAGTGAAGTAGTAATGCACTGAATTTAATTTTAAGAGTATCCTAACTCTATGTTGAGAACATTAATTTTGGCAGCATTTGCTTTCTGAATGTCACTAATGCCACATTTAGAGTGGATCCATATTAACTAAGCAGGAACTGAGCCCAATCTGCTCCCCAAAGGAATGATACTTGCTAAGCTAGCCTCATCTCCCAGCTCATATCTTTTACACCACCAACATCCACATTTTTGTTTTTGTTTTCTGGTGAGGTTAACCACCCCTAGCATGGTGATTTCCATAGGGAAATCCCTGCATCATTCCTTTGTCCTCAGTTACCAGAAGCAGCTAAATTCTTAGCCCATAACGCCAGTTGCGAAAGGTTTTAACTGCAAAAGTCCAGTGAAATACAGAAAGGTCATAAGAGGATCATTAGTAATTTTGTATTCTCATTGCAAAGTGGAGAGATGCCAACATAAACTGAAGCAGAGTTTGGCTTTTACCCATGCCTGCTAGCCATGAAAACAAACATGAATTCCCCAGAGCGCAGGGAGATTGCATGTGGGGATAACAAGGGAGCCAGGGGTTAAAAGAGGTGTAGAAGTGATATGATGGCATGGTCCTAAAACCATGGAGTCACTACCCTCAGGGCTGCTGGCAACTTTGATCCCGTCCCTTTGTTCAATGCAGGGTTAAAGTTAGATTTTTTTTTTTTTTAAAGTATTCTGTGTATTTTGTTTTCCACTCTTCTTTGCTGGAAATAAGAAGTCTTTCCTCCATTCTTCCCCATGTGAGGATATGTACCCCACAGTAATTCTTCCTGTCTCCACATGAGATTGGTATTTCTGGCAAACTCTTCTTAAATTCTATATGCTACTGCAACTGTCTGCTCTGTACTTTACTCGGTTTACTCATTTACTGCTCTTGATGCTCTAATATTTAATTTAGAAAGTCAGTGACCTGAGTTAACCCAGTAATTTCTCTGAAATCGCACCATAATCTTCTGTGGTGAATGCAGGATTTAAGACTGACCAGGTAATTATACTTAAAGTGGTAGAAGAAGGATTTTTGGAAAATACTTTTTTTCCTGGCATAAAGTATATATTTTATCTTAGACTGAATAATACATGATGATGTTAAATCCTTAAAAATAAAAAGAATCTACATTAGGAAAATTAGGAAAACAGAAAAGAAGAAAGATGGTGGAAGTCTGTTTCAATCTCATCATTCATATAGTCATTTATTTCCATCAAACTTGTGAAACGATAGGGCCCGTCCACAGCTGATTTGCAGAATAATGTAATGTTCAGATAACAAGAGGACGGAACCAAGAAAAATGAGTGTGAGACCAAGCATTTGAAAAGGCTGACTAGTGTATATGGTTCATAGAAATTAGAGGGTGAAATGCAACAAAATAAATTTGTTCACTTATCTAATTATACTTGATGGTACAGTAGTATCTTGCCTTTAAAAAGTTTTCTTAACCCAGTTCACTATACAAGTTTAACATTGTCCACAGATAAATATGAAAAGCATACTCAAGCCTCACATTAAACACTATTTGACACTACTTTTTTTTATTTTAAGAGGTTTCTGTTGTTGTTTTCTTCTGTCTCTGGGAAGATCGGGGCTTCTCCAACCTATTTCATTCAAGAACAGTATGTTAAGAGCCACTGCTCTTCAGACAAGCTAGGAAGTGAATGGAGGCTCTTTGTGTGATAGGGTTATTCCAGATTTCTGCAATCTGAAACCCTGCAGTTTGTTGTTTCAGTGTCTCTGGAATGTGTTGGTCCACCCAAAAAAAAAGATGCCAGAATGATTCTGTCAGCATAAAACATTAGATGGTGAAAAATGTCATAGGTGTTTCATATAGGAACCTCAGCCTGTCTAGCACTGCAGCAAAAACACTCATGCCAGAATTTGGAGATGTATTTAGTAGTAAGATATAAAAGTAAAGAAAATCAGAACAGGACTAATGGTATTTAAAAATGTAGCCTAAATTTATCAAATTCATTTTTATTGTGAGAACATTGGATGCAATTGCTTGTTCTGTCAAGCAGTGGCTCTTGATGGGAGAGATAAATTCTCTTATTTTTGAGCTGTCAATACACCTTTCATTGACTTGGAAGGTAAAGGGAAGGGAGGGGAGCAGAGCAAGGGGAGAAGCCTCAGTGGTAGGGAGCTGTGTGACCATGAAAAATGGTGAATGGATCTTCTTACTTGCAGATCATACAAAGCCAACTGCTAGTCAGACCTGGGTCAGCTGTCAAGCCCAGTCTTTGTGGCTGGCTAGAGGAGGAGCATCAGCTACTAGAGCACATGGTTTAGGAAAGTCAAAAAGGCTAGGGGATTTGATGGGAATGGTTGGATAACTTTCAATTCATTATTGCAGAGGGAATGTTCTCCTGTCTCTACTTGTCTGAAAAACAGCTCTTCCCTAAGAGATTGTCTTCCACTTGGCATATGTGGTGTGGGCAGCAGGGTTGGCCAGGTCAACCTGGTGCCCCATGTGCTCTGAACAGTGAGAATCTTTAGCCTGGAAAAGAGGAGACTGAGGGGTGACCTTACTAATGTTTATAAATATGTAAAGGGTGAGAGTCAGGAGGATGGAGCCAGGTTCTTCTCAGTGATGGCCAGTGATAGGACAAATGGCAATGGGTGCAAACTGGACGATAGGAGGTTCCATGTGAATATAAGGAGAAGCTTTTTCACTGTGAGGGTGACAGAGCACTGAAACAGTCTAGGTGATCCTGCTCAGGCAGGAGGGTTGGACTAGATAATCTTTCGAGGTCATTTCCAACTCCTAATGTCCTGTCCCAACAGGGACAGGTTGGCTTAGTTGAGAAAGCTGCTGGTCTGCAGGAGATGTGTTGGTAGACTTGGGCACCTAGACCTTCTGGTAGGGAGATGTATGCATATCCAAAGCAGGGATTATCCTGTCTACTTAGAGACATGTATCAGAGGCATGCCTACAAGTGGGAGGTTCCCCACCAGAGTTTTGAAAGGTGCTGCCATGACAGTCCTCAAGACAGCATTAGCACTAGATGGAGTGGACGATGGGGACTGGGACTCATGGACTTTGTCATGGGCACTGTAAAGGGACAGAGCAGATTGCAGACCCAGCACCTCACACTGACTGCTGCTTCCCACAAGCCTAGGAATGCTGGAGTGACACTTAGTGTGTGTGAAAGAGAGTAATCCTTCAAACAGGGACTAAATCTGGCAAAGCAAGTGAAAAAACAGTGATGTAGAACTCCATATGGGAGCAAAATGTCTTTGACAGTCTCTTACACAGCTTAAGTGTAACTCATTAAGCTCGTGTTTCAATGTAGTATTTGTTTGACTGTAATTTTTCTCAGATGCGGACCTTCTTATACTTAAATTGTAAGAGCATAGGCACTTACTATTCGGGAGGTTATTGAACTAATTCTCCAACAGTCAAAACAAGGAACAACTGTGACTTGGAGTTAAGGGACTCAAAAAGCTCTTCTTTCTGCAAGATCAACAGCCTGTCAGCTGCAAAGAATTACAAGCATTTTCAAGGATTTCTGCAGAAAAGAAAACATTAATAAAACGATTAACGGATTTTTTTCCCTCTCTTAATATGTTTAACACTCAGCACCTTTGCTTACCTTTCAGCTTAATGTCAGTAGTTCATTTATTTTTATAATGACTGCTACAGGATATCTTGATATAAAAATAGTTTACAGTGAGGCCTGTTTGGGAAGATCTCAATATACAGAGTAGCTCACTGATATGGAAGTTAACTACAAGCAGAACAGGATTTTTTACCTTCTCAAGAAGAGGCCAATCCTTGACCCTACCAAGGCCACATTGGAAATTTGTCAGATGTTGTTGAGCCCAGAATTTTGTGTTCTGCTCAGATGTCCACTGAGATCAAAACAAAGCATCAAACACCGCTGAAGTAGGATTTCCTTCTTCCTGATTCATTGCTTCAGGTTCCAGTTCAATATGACTGAGACATCTTCTTTCAGCTGAACCAGGAGACTGATCCACATAAAAAATCCACAGTTTAAAATAAGCCCCAGTTTTAGGCTCTCTTCAATGCAATCGTATAAATTGTATACAAAGGACAATTAGAAAACCACTAAAAAAATTTAGACACACTCAGAAATTGTTAGGGTCATTTATGTTTTTACGAATTAGAGATTTCATAGATGAGTGATGGATATATTGCTCTGTCTAACCATGAAACGGCTGAAAAGATCTTTACTCCTTTGGTAACTGGTGTTACTATTTGGGCTCATCTTTTTTACATGAAACATGGAAAAAAGTTAGTATGTCTCTAATTATATTTTGAACCCTTACTAAGAGATGGAAACATCTGTAGTGTTAAATTAGTGCAGTAGCCAAAACATTGAATTATATTTTATTAGATTTTAGTGCTATTATGAAGCAGAGCAAAGAATACAGGCCTTACTAATTTACTAGCATCTGCTCTAAAAATGCCAAAATCTTAAAAATTTAAGAGAGCTTTCTGAAAACATTAATTCCACTGTACAGTGAAATTACTGCCTAAAGGTAAAGTGATGTAACAAAGTTATTGCAAGAAAAAACATATGTGGCACATCAGCCTTGGTTCAGCAAAGTGCTGAAGTGTATCTTTAATACATGAGTATCCCACTACTTCAATAGGACTATTCACCTACTTAAAACCAGGCCATTGCTTGAGTATATTACTGATTTGAAATCAACTCAGACTAAAGAGGATGACATCATAATTTTAAGGTTACATGTTATAGTAATTCAGAGTGGGATTCACCTGAATTAATGCAAGTGTTTACACTGTAAACATTGACATCTGAGCTGGTTGTTTAGAGCACCAAATATACCTATTTCCTCTCCATTTATGATAAAAGGAGATTGGGGAGGCTATTTGCTGAGATACAGACATCTCCCACTACAAATGTCCAAAGTTATCTGAGATGAATTTCATTCTTGTCTCTCTTCTGTGTTATCCTGATTTATGATCTCATATAAACTAAGCATTTTTCTCTTTTATGCTAAAAAGACACATTGAAGCACCTGCCTGTCTGAGGTTAGATCAAAATGTATTCCCAAAAAGTAAGAGCCTTAATATTACGCTAACAAGAATCTACAGAAAACCACGTGTTTGTTTTCAGAGTGTTAATGATCTTCAATTGGCAGGAAGCACCTGATTTCCCAGGAGCTGGATGATATAAACCAGTAGGAAAAGAACTACGGGAACAAGACAGCTACATTGAGAACAGACATTTTATTGCTTCATCTTGGTTTCTCTGGCTTTTATTTGTTATGAAATTATGTTCTGCCCCTTCCTTGTGAATTCAACTTTTAATCATGCTGATTATATCTAGGTCCAGTTTGAGACATGATTCAATGCTGTGCACTGGCTTCGGTGGAATTTAAAGCAAGCATCTGTGGTTTGGCTCTTGAGTGTTTCCACAGAGAAATCAAATGCTTACCATAATGCCAAAAAGAATTTGGAAAATTATGATTTCCTAGTAAAGTGTTCTATCTGCATGATCAAAGACTTATCTCACAGTCTTTCAGGACCATTTCTTAGTTTCTATATTAGCAAATCTTATCATTTCCTGTCTACAGACACCGAAAAAACCTGCCCCCAACACTGAAAGAACTAATTAAATCCAGCAGACTTAAACCTGTGTATGCCAGAATGCAGCATACATCAGCTCATACATCTAAAGTCATCTATGAAATGGCACCTATGCATCCAAAGGAGCTCACAAAGACAGTGAAGGACTAAGGAAGAAAACCTTTCCAAAGTAACTAGTCATCCTTCAACTTCTTAACACTTAAAACTTCTACTAATCATGGCCTTTGGCATTAATGTCTGTGATGTCTCTAATAATCATGGACTAAAAAAAGATATGCTATTTTCATGACACATGCAAACATTTTTGTTCTCTGCATGGTAGTTCTGCAGGTACAAGCTTTTGTGTCGCCATCTGTAACTCACAGAGTTGATAGCTTTTACCACTTTATTTCTGCTGATATTCCACTCTGATAATCACCATCCATTTCTTTCCAATTGGTTTACTGACTACGACAGTTATGTTTGAAATAGAGTTATTATAGTTAACATGTATCTAACTTGCTTCTACTTGAGTAAAAAAGGGTTGGCTCTAAGCCCTCATTTTTCCCCTCTGTAGCAAGAGTTCAATTAATCATCTCTGCAAACACTTTTTTCTCTAACACCCCAATGCCACAGTGGATGTAGTAATACAATTTTTATACTTGACTCATTCAGTCTAAGGCTTACTCTGTTTGCCAAGCAAGGACATTCAGAGAAAAATAATTAGAGGTGTACAGTATTTCAAAGCTGAGTAATGAAATTGCAAATATCTGACCTCATCCATATGGACTTGCATTTGGTCCAATTTTCACCTAACTTCAAGTAAAAAGCTAGGAACATTTCTAAGTTTTTCAAAATTTTATACCAATTCAGAGACCAATACTAAAGTTTGGAGCTAAGGGATGAGTTAATAAAAAATTATAATGGATAATAAAAATTTAATAATGACGGGATTAATTTGGGGGTTTTATGTCTTGCCAATCCTTCCTGAATACCTGTTTCTGTTTCAGATGCTGACTGTGAAGTTTAAATATAAGTAAAATAACAGAAAATTTGAAGACTATTAATAAAAATGTAGGTTAACTTTCTTTCATGTTTTTATTATATTTCAAAAAATTATAAGATTTATTATTGCGTTGCTATCATATTGATTAAAATGTAAAACATCCCTAATTTGAGGGCTTTTAATTCTTCATTGAGGGCTATATAATTAATTTCTCCAGGAACCTCCGTAATGTTGTCTTCCAGCAAGCCCTAGATGTAAATGAAGCATAAGTTCTCAGGGTGTAATCCTTCAGATCTTGGCTTTATTTTGGGTTACTTTTGGTAAACACCTTTCCCTCACACAATTATGTTAATATATGTTTCATTTCTAACTTTACCATGCAAAATAAACATTTTCCCAGATAAACAAAGTGGTAGGAATGGTGAAAGATCAGTTTATTGTAGGAAGATGTTAAGTTACTGAAGTATAGTTTAGTGATGACGTGGACACAATTAACAACTTCAGTTATACTATTATCAATAAGTAATAATGGCAGTGATTTGATTAATTAGGTTACCTCTCTCTCTTTTTATGAAACAACTGAGAGAAAGTTACTGTTCTGGCCACCTTGGAGCTGGGGACTACTTCTCAGCATCCCATATTTCAGGTGCATGTCCCACCACCAGCTTATTGAGCAGCAGCCGTGCAATTCTCCTGTTGGGAGTTGTCTGAGCTTGTAAAAGTAACATTGAGCAAGAAAAACATTGCATATGCACAATTTAGTTAGGACATTCACCTGGAATATAGCAGATCTGTGTTCATGTTTCATGTCATACATGTTTTAAACTGGAAGCCTGTTTTTCTGTGCCTCAGGACTGTGGGACATCTGCCAGGCTCTTGATCTCTGCAGTTTAGTCTAATCATAATAAAGCCTGAGATCTCTTTTTGACACCGAAGTTTTCCAAAAGTAGTTCCTTCCAAACCTTCCATTTTTCTATAAAAAGCTAGGTTTTGAACAGTAATATTTTCAAATAAAAATACATGTAGTAAAAAATTCCTGATCAGTTCTACTGCAGTTAAGTTTTGGTTCTTCCAATTCTCATTAAAAGTACTTCCTGGAGAATTGCAAAATATAGCTAGCCAGTTTTTAATCTAATCTGGTTTGGCTTTCAGTATCTAAATAGTACAAAGTTTGCCATTGTGTGTTTCTGAAAGAATTATGAACTGCGGTTTTTCCCTAACTAAGTGAAAGGATGTCTTCCTTAATTTAGATTTCCCTGACATGTCCAGAAAACAATGATTCATGAAAACTCTAGTTTAAATTCCTCTTTACAGAAGGCTTTTTCTTTGCTCTATACACAGGGAGAAAATTGACCACAAGCATTTCTCCTGCAGAAGTGGTTTCCTCATCACATTACTCTTCCATCATAGGACAATGACTTTTTCATCCTGGTAAAAGCTAGGTTAACCAGAGAGGAAAGTGTGTCCAAAGCTGATTAAAAAAAAAAAAAAGGAGAAAAAAAAAAAAGAGGGGAAAAAAACAGGAAAGCTTCTGAAACGTTGAGGAAACAACCTTGCACATTCAGTAAATTGGTGAGAACTGTTGTAGGTCTTGCATCTTCATAATATAGGCCAGCTTCTTGGCTACCATAATCTGAGTATCACAAGGGATTTGAGAAGAATTTAAAGACAATTTTAATACTTTAATTTTGTGTTTTCTGGAAAAAAATAGGGTCTAAAATAATTCATCTTATGTCATACCATTCATGTCAGTGGACATAGTTATAAAAAATGAGGTATGTAGACTGCACATATCCAGTCATTATTTTACATTAGACTTCTTTTAAGAATGATGCAGAACAAAATGCTAATCTAAAACACTGCATCAAGAGGTATTTAAAAAGCATAGAAATTATCAGCACAATGTAAATTTTTAAGTGGTTTCCCCTTGTGTACCTTATGATGTTTGGACTAGATAGCCTTTGAAGGTCCCTTCCAACCCAAATCATTCCATGTAGACTCTTCCAGCTGTAAAAAGGTATCTTCTGTTCACCTTTCTGTTCGTAACATTTCTTTACAGATGGTTTACAAAATCAGGTATGTGACATTTGGATAGTGAGTTTTGTTCTATTCAGTCACTCAGGAACCTAGCTCAATCTTAATTAAAAAGGAATCTTAACTACTTAAAAATTAATATTCCCAAAATTGATTAATTTTGAGAATTTGTATATTTTTTAATTGCCTATGAAACAACTATAGGTTTCTATCAATGTTCATATAGTGGCTGACAGATCTGCGGTTATTTATCCTGGAGAAAAGAAGGCTGAGGGGAGATGTTACCCCTTCCTACAACTACTTGAAAGGAGGTTGTAGCCAGGAGGATGTTGGTCTCTTCTCCCAAGTAACAAGCAATAGGACAAAAGGAAATGGCCTCAGGTTGCACCAGGGGGAGGTTGAGATGGGATATTAGGAAAAAAAACCTTCACCAAAAGGGTTGTTAATCATTGGAAAAGGCTGCCCAGTGAAGTGGGTGAGCCCACACACCTCGATGTCGTGCTTAAGGACATGGTTTAGTAGTTGGACTTGGCAGTGCTAGCTTAACGGTTGGACTTGCTGATCTTAAATGTCTTTTCCAACCAAAGTGATTCTATACTTCTATGATTCTATGAATTATTTCCTGGTGATCTGGATGAGCTTTCAAAGAGAGGTCAGAAACCTGAAATTAACACCCCCAGTGTATATGAATTAGTTTTTCAATATTTTTCATTGCTTCCTCCCCTTAACTCTGCATTTTCATCACATAGATGAAAAATAACTGTAAAAACAGTAGTATCTGTTTAGTAGTTGGATTTCCTGATTTCACAATGCACTACTGATTTAGAAGAAGTAAATTCCACATACATTTCCACCTTCTCATCTATGCCTTTTCTTCATGTCCTGTTCATGGTGTTCACATCCCCTTTTGCAGCTTTCATCCAGAGATGACTGAAAAATCTCTTTACCTGTTAAGGTCCTCAACATTTGAAATAACTTTTTTGGTGTATTTGAGAGAACAATTAAAAAGCATAACAATGCAGTGTATTAATGCTGAAATCAGCCAAGGACTAAGATTAGCCATAGAGATTGACACAGTAGCCTTGGTTTATAAGAACTTTATCCTATAAATGTACACACAAGTCTAAAGCTACTGTATGCTACAGCAGGAGCATTGTCAGGTTTGCATCAAAAAGTATTCACCAAGCCAAATCATGGGTTTTTAAGCTCTTGGTTGAAGAATAAATCTGAAAAAGAAAAAAACCCTAGGCTTTACAAAATCAAATAAATATTTCAAGTTTTTATGCAAATAAATAGGGTTGATGTGACCCAAAATTAAACGTTTAATTTAATTTAGGGTTATTTAGCCCAGTTCCTCAATGTTGAGTTCTCTTTAATTTAGGTCACTTTTTCTAAGGTGCAATCCTCAATATTATTTTAATCTCTTTTACATCTCCTTTTTGTTCATATGAATATTCACTGAATTTTACTCTGATTCTTAGGTATATTTGATACTTCTCAAACTCCATTTTTGGTTGAACTGGGTATTTTCGAAACTTTCTCTGATGAAATTCTGGATTTAATGGACTCCTGAAACTAAACTGATCCTGTGAATAGTTTCCCTGAGTACGTGTATCAATCTGTTATCTTCCACTAGTGCCAGCCTTCCCTAAAGAAACAGCTGGACATTTCATTTATATATATAAAGTGTTCAATTTGCCTCTTGTTTACAGTAGTTTCTTATTGAGTTTTTTGTTATTCGACAAGTAAAAATCACGTTGTTTAGTTTAACAGTTACTATACATGGATACTGATATGATGTTCCCACAAATGTTGGTATTGATGTTGTACAGGATAAGATTCAGCTATAGAAAGCAAGGTATATGTTCATTATTTAGAATTTTTTAAAAAATGATTTGTCTAAGCAGATTAAGAAATACTAGTAATCTTTACACCAAATTACTCATGATCTACAGACAACAACTCTTATCTCTGGAAGAAAAATCTCATTCTCCTCAAGGATCAGCGTAAGTCCAAGTCATCTGCTCTAGTTGGCGCCAAAGTTAAGAAGAGATATTGGAAAGATTATCAGCCTATAATTAGGGATTTATAATTACCTAATTAAAAGCCAAATCCTCTCAGGCCCAGCCCAAGAGTTTCCATTCAGCCAAGTAACAGCTCCAAGTATTGTCCACTAATTGGAGGGTCCAGTTGATGAAGGCTGTAATCTGGAGAGCAGCCTGGTTTCTTATCGTCACTCTTAATGAAGTTCTGCCCAATCTGAGGTTACTTTGCCCATTACTTCAGTGTTGTTGCAGCTACTAAGAGTAACAGAATAGTCCTTGTCCTACTGTACTCCCCTTGGAGGTCTAAATCACTCAGTATTTTACCTGATAAATTGAGAGGTTATGATTGCGATAGGATAAAACAGAGATCCATAGGTCATTTTAAGTTTACAGGGTTTGAATTCCAGCAGTGTTGAGTGGATTACACCAATCAAATCTAGGTTTAGGACTGTAGAGAAAGCCATCTGTTGTTTGTATTTTGAATCTGAATGCATAAAATGTAGGGCAAATCAATCATCTGCCTGAAACATTGACTTTCTAGCTAAGAGTGAATAGCTTCCTCAGCGAAAAGGAAGCTTTTTAGTGGGAGGAAAATCCAACTATTGATTTATGTGGCAAACTGTCAACTGATTAATCCTATCAGAGAACTTTAATTAGATACGTGCTCATTTGCTATCCTTGTCCCAGGGATACTACTGTGTATAGTATTGTCTGGCATTTGGACTTGCTGGCATCAGCATTGCACAGCCAGTTTGCAACATGCAATGTCATCACTTGCAGAAATACTTCAACTGTGCCAAAAAGCTATTTAAGCCTAAATAAATTAATTTCTACTAAAGTTTAAAATTTAAAAAAATAAAAATTAGTAATTATAGTTGCACTTTGTGGTCTTTAAAAGCATTTTATTACACAAACCCACAAATAAAGGCCAGCTGGTGCAACACATAGCCATTTTGAGGCCTGTATTAGAAAATCCATCATGGTTCCCAGTGGAAATTCTCCAGATGAAATATAGATTTGCCAAAGTGATAGCTAAGGTAGCTAAAAATCTATCCATACAGTTTGGGGCAGAGCTGCAAAGCTGTACACTTTTCTCCTTACAAAATGCAACCCCCTCAAGGTCAAAAGCCACAGTTGTCAAATACAGAAATCAAGTCAGACCAAAAGATGTGAAATTCTTATATATAAGAAAAGCATTTTCTCTCAAATAGGACCCCTTGCCATTACTATTTTCCAGAAGAGTTTAACTGATGACATGTAGAAATTTCACTGCATTTTCAAATGCCTCAAAATAAACTCAAATATTGACAATTGAAGTCTGATCACTGCCTCACACTGCTTTTTAATAACCCACCTACTGGTTCTCTTCCTTGACTTTTATAAATCAGTCTAAATAGCCTCTTTCTCTACTCATTCAAATAATGATGATTTACAAATTTGAGCATCATATCAGATGTATCTTAAAAGATGTATCTATATCTACTGAAATGATGATCACAGAAGTCTTTCTTTCACTTGAAGTTTTGATCAAAAATGAATTAATATGCATATCAGTTGTTATTAAGCCTTATATCGTGACAGACTTATCTAGGCGTGTCCTAGGGAGTAAGTTTCTCATAGCAGCAAGCACACCACTGAAGTGTTTTTGCCCTGCTCTGGATCAGTTCAATCTCAGTGGGCACCAAGTCTTTTTTTGTTGCTCTCTTGAACTTGACAGTAAAGGCAATCTAAAATATTGCAAGATCAGGTTGTCAATAAATGACAGCGAGATGAAGCCCAAGACAGAAGCATGAACAAGTTGCTTCAAAAGAAAAAAAATAAGTTAGACTTTGCATTTTAAAGCAGAGAATATGGAAAGCTTTGAAAGGTGAGTACTAAAAATTCAGGGATAGATTTGATTCTTGGAAATGATGCAAAATCATTTAGTAGCAAGCCACATAGATTTTCTTCAGACTAACCCAGTCATGTGTCTGTGATGTTTGAGCATGTTTAAACAAAGGAACTTGGAAAATACTTCAGAGAGAGAGAAACTGAGAGGGCTGCACTAGTTCAGGTTGTAAAGAAGGTAAATATATCAAAGGCAGAATAATGAAATAACATGAAAACGAAGAAAGGCATTGCAAAACCTTCATTAATGCTTCAGAATCACTGTCTTTTCCCCAAAGAATTGGTGCGTCTTCCTTGTCCATTCATTACCAACGCTGTCCCAATTGTCTGAGTACCTTCATTCCCTCAAACATACTTCTTGGTCCTCTGTCATGTATCCAGCCTCTTCACATCCTGGCTTTGGGATGTGCCTGTATTTGTCAAATAGTTATCTGCCAGGTCTGGAAACTGCTTCCAGATCTGGTCCTTCATTTATCTACATTGGGTAAGTGCCAGCTCATTTCTCCTGTCTTTTGCTGAAATGACCCATCGAGTCTTCTCCCAGAGGAAACTCAGCTACAAGTGATAGTGCAGTGCACAGCAAAGCATATTCTAGCCAGATAATATGACCATTAATAACACCAGGTTTAGATTCCTCTGACAAGGACAATACTCCTACCTTAGCAGGTCTTGCCCTCTCAAATACCTCCCAGTGTTGTGCCTTATCATATACATCACACACTCTCAAAGGCGTGCTGTAAAAACATGTCTGGCAAAATTTCACATTATTTCATGCTTTCACCCAAAAGTGATAAGCCATGTGGAGTCCAGAGAAAATTCAGGCGAAGTGTTACGCATAGTAAGTACCCAGTCTTTAGGACGAGTTTAAGAATGTGAATCCAAACCACCTTAGTTGCTCCTTAGGTTTGGAGGCCACAGTTAACCTACAGAGCCATAACTCTTAGCAGTGGGTAGGCAGAAGAACAGTAACTGAAGTTCTGTAGAGTTTTCCCAGTTTAATCTGGATTTACAGTGTGTGTTATACCATATGAACCAGACCACTGTAGCTGGGATCACAAGCAGATTTCTTTCAAAAGTACACAGTTCCTCCACTACTAAACTGTTTGCCAGTGCTAATGTCCAAAGAAAATACTCAGATGCATCCTTTTCTTCCACAGCAACCTTCAGGTCTTGCCCTCTTCCTTAGCCATTAGTAGCCTCCTCCAAAACAGACATCATTCCTAGCTCTGTCTAGCTACTTCTGCCTCTTGTTATACTAGCACAAATCCTGGCTCCCCATTTGATCTGCTTCTCTCTTCTGTCAATCACTGATGTCCAGTCACATTCTCCAGTCTCCATCTTCCATCTTGATACTAAGCTCACCTCCCACCTTATTTCAGTTTTTTGTCCAACATACTAAGATGATACCCTACAATCACTGCTAATGCTCACATCCGAGCTCAGGGACCCCAAAGCACAGGACTATGAGCATTGCAGAGGAAGGACTGCCAGAATGTTGAACAAGACCAAGACAGTACATTTGCCTGGACAAAGTTTGGAACATGTTAGGTGAAATTGTCAAGAAAGAAGAGTGGTTGTATAAAGAGAGAAAACATGGGAAATTCCACACCAAATGAAGTCTGGTCAAATTATAAACAAAGCAGGGTCTAAAAGTCTTTCAGGCAACTTTATCAAACAGTGGTGTCACTGAACTTCTGATGTATATTAAGAATGGTCTAAGGAAGCAAAATTGAAGGACTTTGTTTTCAGTAATAGCAAACAGAAACAAGCATGCATTTTGTGAAATTAAGCTTAAAAATCAATTATGGAAACTATTTTAAGAAAATACTAATTAGATGTAGTGTGGTGGGTTCACCTTGGTGCCACCAGATGCCCACCAAGCCACTTGAACACTGCTGTCATCTACGGGACAAGAGAAGAAAATACAATGGAAAAGCTCATGGGTCAAGATAAAAACGGGCGATTACCATCATGGGCAAAAGAGACTTAACTTAGGGAAATTAATTTAATATACTGCCAAATAATAACAGAGTAGGATAATAGGAAATAAGAACAAAACTGAAAATGCCTCCTTCACATTCCTCCCTTCTTCTCAGGTTCATCTTCCCCTGTAACTCTTCCACCTCCTCCACCACAAATGGCGCAGGGGGAATAGGGAATGTGGGGTTGCAGTTAGTACATAATGATTCATTTCTGCCACTCCTTCCCCTTGGCTGCAGTTCTTCAAGAACAGCTCCAGCACAGTTCCTTGCACAGGGTGCAGTCTTTCAGAACAGGTAACTCCAGCATTAGTCCCTCATGGGGCCACAATTCCTGCCAGAAAACCTGCTTCTTCATGGTTTCCTCTTCACAAGCTGCAGCTCTTACCAGGAGCCTTCTCCACCACGGAATTCTCCAAGGGCTGCATTGTGAATATCTGCTTTGGCAAGGTCATCCAAGGCTGCAGAAGGAAAAACCTGTTTCACTATGGTCTTCTCTATGGGCTGCAGGGGGAAACTCTGTCTGGCATCTGGAGCACCCTCACTCTCCTTCTTCACTGACCTTGGTGTTTGCAGAGATTTTCTCTCACATTTTCTCACTACTATCACATCTGTTGCTCAGGGTTCTTTGTGGTTTTCTGTGTATTTGTTTGGATTTTTAATTTTGTTTTCTTTTGCTTTATCCTATCTTAAACATCACCCATGGGCTCAGCTTCAGGCAGGAGCAGGTCCATTTTGGAGGCACCTGGAACTGGCTCTTGGGGCAGCCAAAGATACCAAAACTTTAGCTGGCCAACCAAAATCAAATGTTCACAAAAAAGGCATTAAAGTATTAAAAATAATTCTAATACTTTAATGCCTAATTTTAAAAAAATCAATTTTTATATGGGAAAGAAAGATTTGTTTTGTAAATTTTTGCTAATATAAAAAATATATTTAAACACTATTATCATATAATTATCTTGACTAAAAATGAACTATGAAGATTCTTTCTACAGAGTTCAGATTTTTCTTCTTAATTCTTAGGAGTGGTAATCAGTTAACAGTGATTAGAATTCGGTTTGAGATTATTTATTTTCCCACTAAATATATTGATTCTTCAGATTTTCATATACATTTAAATTTAGTTTAAATGTTCTGGTTTGTTTTTCCATTACATCTCGATTCTTGGGTTTTAATTTATTTCCTTTTAGTTTAGTAATAATAACTTTTTTTTTTAAGTGATGTATCATTTCTATTTGCTTTTCTAGTTGATATAGTTCTAATAACTGTCAAGCTGTGGTGCATGTAATATATCAGTGTTGAGCAACTGCAAAATCTCTAATTTAACTATAGTTATAGAAATACTCTGAAGAAATCTTCCCGTTTGAAAACATTCAAATAAAAAATTAATCAGATAAATCTGTATGAAAATAGAGTTTCATCTGAATTACTGATTGATCTTACTGAGTCCAGAACCTAACATTAATAAAAACCTGATGTATACAGAAGTAGATCTTTTGACGTCATCTGTTATGAAAACTCTACTTGAAAATATTACTTCACAAAAAGTCTGACAGTGGGGGGAAAGGGCAGACCCTCCGTGCATAAAAGTATTTGTTGTTGTGTTCATACGAGTGACTGGTAATTAAATTGGGTTTGCAACAGATGGGAGGAATGTAAGTCAGTTTGTGGCAGAAGGCAGACATGCTAGCTAATGAGAAATCACTAAAGTGTACTGCAAACAGTTGACTGAGGTGCGTAAGGGAGCCACGTCTGTTATACAAGCTGTATTTCAGTTAAAGCCGTGAATATTTAACAGTACCGTTCAGTTACTGAGGCATAATGGTATGTAAAACTGTTCTAATGTCCTCCAAAATATCTCAAAGGGACCAAAGGAATCTGCTCATGAAAAGTGATTCAAAAGAAAAAGATTGTACTCTAGCCAGGTAGTAACTAATGAAGGAATGTGGTATCTGGTCTGCAAAAACTGACTGAAAAATAAGCATATGTAACTAAAATATACTGGCTTTGCCAGAATGCAAAACAATGGTGGAACTTGTCACTGATATTTGAAAATTTTCTATCAGTATTACATTTGACTATAAAAAATAGAAACAATGAGCCCATTTCTTGAATGTTGATTAAATTATACGTATTTGAGCAGCGGTAGACAGTTCTACAGTTCACAAATAACCAGATAACATAAATATCAAATAAGTTCACACCTATTTCTGTATCTACATGGAGATAAAATTAGAGTAATTCAGGAGGCTGATATCAAGAAAAACTTAACAATGAGATGTATTTGATGAATTACCTGATTATGTGGCAACTGTCCGACTTTCACAGAAAGTCTTAGTGGAGCAATCCATAGAATAAGTCTGAGAATATAAGTTAAAGTATTTGAAAGTCAGAGCCATATCCAGCTCAAGACTGGGACACATCAGTTTGCAGTCTGAATTATTGTAGGGACACACAGTATGTTAGCCTCTGACCAGTCCTGCTAGATGAAATATGTTTGTTCAAGATCTATGTTGATGCACCATTCAAAATAATGGCTCTGATAGACTGTTTAACATTCAGAAATCACTGGAGTCGTCATCACCCATGTTCAGGTGGTGGTTGCCAGGCCTACTGAAAGCACAAAACCTGGTCACTCTGTGGATCAGTGTGATGCATTTAGGTAGGTCAATGTACTGGTTTGGGCTGGGATAGAGTTCATTTTCTCCATAGTAGTTACTATGGGGCTGTGTTTTGGATTTGTGCTGAAAACTGGTAATATAGAGATGTTTTTGGTTTTGTTGAGCAGTGCTTATGCAGAGCCAAGATCTTTTCTGCTTCTCAACCCACCCCACCCCACCAGTGAGTATGCTGGGGGTGCGCAAGGAGTTGGGAGGGGACACAGCTGAGACAGCTGACCCCAAATTACCAAAAAGGATATTCCATACTGTATGATGTCATGCTCAGCACATGATTCTGGTGGAAGAAGAAAGAAGAGGGGGCACTCAGACTGATGGCATTTGTCTTCCCAAGAAGCCATGATGTGTGATGTAACCCTGCTTTCCTGGAGATGGATGCACAATTTCCTCCTCCAATTTCCTAAGGAGATTTTCTGCTAAAAAACTACCTAAACTTTACTATCACTTACAGAGTAATAACATACATATATTAAAGATAATATATTATTTAATCTCTTTATCAGACATATTCATCAGCTATGGGAATGTGAAATGTCGTTTTCCATATGAGTTTTCTCTTGGCAAAGAGGAAACTATGGACTTGCCAATGTAAATTTAACTGCGGGGTTCTAAGAAAATTAGTTATAACTAGGAGTATTCTAAACTATTTAGCTTAACAAAGGTCTCCTATACCTAGATCTAATACAACTTGAAATAACAGTTGACTTTATATTTATGAGACAGACTGCAGACAAAGGGACCATTGCTTACCAATACCATAAAGAAAAATATATAAGCATTTGATTATAAACTTCAATGTGATGTTGTTTAAAATATGAGCTGAGTGGAGGCAGAAGCATACATGAATCATCTGGTGTGGCTGATTTTCCCCACTCAATTTTATTTAAACAGCTTTACTGTGCCATTGAGATGGGAAAAGACCAGGAATGTGTATAAATTCCAGAGTTAGACTCATGTCTCTCAAAATCTCTGGAACTACTGACTCATTATCCAAGCCATTATCTTTCAGGCTTGTCTTCATAAAGCCTTTTTTTAATACATAACTGGTTTAACAATACAGGGTTTAAAGGAGGCATTGTTAAACTAGCTGACCAAAGTTCGATTGATCAGCTTTACTGTTTTCCACATTACCATGGAGCTGTCATCTGGTTTGTGCAGGGAAGGTGGCCAGCAGCAGTTGTGTATGGCACAGAGACTCCCATCATACTGTGTGAGTCCAGCTCTGCGACTGGATAGTTTATACAAGGCAATGAAGGATGTGAAAGAGAGAGTCACCATCTGAAAGTCAAGTCCTTTATTTACTAATGTTTCATAAATAAGTACACATAGCATTACTCAGTCCTCCCTCAAATGAGTTAAAAGCATTTTTCAGACATCTATTTTTCCAATTAGTCTTTTAAAGTATTTTTAAAGTTTGTATTTAAATAATATGGGAAACAGAAGACAATGTTGCCTATATGACAATAATAGAACAGAGCAGCAGACTCTGAAGCAGAGAGTTTTTTGATGCTTCACCCAAAGGATATTAATGCATACACATTTTGGATGTTTTATAAAGTCCAAATGGTTAGTATTAAAGAATCTTGAAAAAAACCCCAAACAGCTAAGGAATCTATCTAGACTTTGTTTGGTCCCCATTTCAAGTATGTGCCTTGGCCTTGCTGAAACTTGGTCGCTCTTCCCTCCCGTCCTTCGTTTCCACATAAAGAAAAAGCAGGTATGCTGCTTCAGACAGGTTTGGATGACCTGAGCATCATATGGATGAACAGAGGACCATGATGAGAGGGTAAGGGTGCAACTTAAGTTCTGACAAGCAAAGACACGTGAGCTGCTTTTCACTATAAGGGGGCTTTTACTTTGTTGGGTTTGGGTTTGGTTTTTTTTTAGTATAAAGACCTGTAGCAATCACTCCCTCAGAAACATCTATCTGTGCCTCTTCTGCTGAGTTTCACCTTCTTCAGCTGTGGTCTGGTGGAAAGAGGGAGATCTAAAGAACTGCTTTTTATGCCTTTAGTAACAGGAATGCAATAAAGCAGATGAGGGTGAGCACTCTACATTGTAGTGAAAGTTCTTCATTCTGGGGAAATAAGTGAACACAGGACCTATGCTAGTTTTTCTTTTCTGGGGGTACTCTGGGACATAAGTTCATAGCACACTTACCTTTCAATCAATATGGATATCTGGAGGGTGTCAAAACCCAGGGAGTGTATTGTCTTCCACGGTAGCAGTTGTTTGGATGTTTTGGGTGAAGCAAATATCTAAGTCCCTGTTACAATTATAGTCCTCAAGATCCTTATGTAATTCAATGGGTGTCCATCTGAGATGAGAGTTCCCCATCTCTTGAAGATCAGAGGACAGATAAGATTACAGGTCTAAATATAATGATCTTCTTTCACACCTCTAGTCCATATTTTTCCAAGAGATACAAACAAAACATATGCCTTTATGCTTCCAGGTAACACTATCAGGAAAAGAGCTCTCAGATTTATTCAGGCAGGATAATTTTGATTACTCTGTCTTCTGCAAAGAATAAAAGGCTTGAGAAGAGAAATGTAAGAAAGAAATGGGGACATAACTCTTTTGAAGTACAAAAGTAGTGTGTTTTGAAAGTTATATTTGAGGTTGTTACTATGGCTGCTTGTGTATCTCTTCAAATGAAGGTAGAATGCAAAGGAGTCAGCATTAAAAATTGTTTTCAGAACCCGTTGTACTGAAGTGTTTCACTGTAGAAGAAAATTAAAGGGATCTGCTGTACCTAAAGTAGCAACATATAATTTCTTTTTTAATTGCAGAATCAGATCACAAGATTTTAGCATAAAACACTGCAAAAATTAATCCAATTTGAAGGCAATGTGTTGCTATAAAAATTAAGCACATTCACAGCTATGCAAATACCCATTCAAAATCAGACCTTGGGACAAATCTGCTGGCAAATAATGCTCTTTGTCCCAGGTTGTGCTCTAACAGTTTGTAATCTTCCTCCTAGACTTGACTATAGCACTGTTCAACACCACTTTGAAATAACAATACTATTAGTGAGCAGAGCCAGCACATTAACCATTCAAGCATTCCTTTTGTTCAAATTCTGTACCTTGTAATTATATTTTACTTTTTATGAGCTTTTATCACAATTGCTGTGTTTTTCAAACATGCAACGTTCTTCTATTTCAAGTATCCTTTTTTCCAATGTGTTTCTCCCATTATGATGAATTTCCCCTATATATTTAGGTTCTCCACATTGTATGCTTTCCTTCTCCCTGCTTTCCCACCGTGAAATATTTTTATGTTCCTCTGCATTTAATGCCTTTGGATGGTTAGTTTACAACAATTGTAAAACTCCAAGTGGTGCTTTCTGAGAATGTAATCTCTATTAATGAGGTAGAAAACAGCAGTACTTCAGAGGGGCTGCTTTCAGTATGGTACACTATTAAAGACATTTCCACTGATACAACTCAAAGGATTTAAGTTGACTTTAAAAGTGGGAAGTGCAAATTTAAACAAGACCTCTTTTGTGTGAAGGAGAAAAATGTAAAGCAAAGTAAGCTCGCTGGTAGCATCATGAGAGGAAAATACATGTAAAACTGGCACATTAAAATTTTCCCAGCTAGAACAGCTGCTTTGGTAAAACACTTGCAAGTGTGTCCGTGCAGTTCCCTCAGAGATTACCCAAAGTTGGAAACAAATTCCCATGGGAACGAAGAATTACAACAAACCTCACCACCTCCTGCTGCAAAAGCAATCTGGCCATCTTTGACCTTACCTTGACTAGTATAAGTATATACGGTGTATTTTAAATACTCCATTGGTCATTGCACATGGCTATTGCCTGGGAAGGAGAGGAATAAAAAAATATATTATAGATGTTAGTCATGCCCTAGTGCGCCCTAGCAGGGACTTCGATGTGAGAGGAGTGAGTGATTACTGTGAATGTACAGTAAAAAAGGGGTTGTGACTGCTTCCTTTTTACAAGCTTAATCACAAATAACACATTTCCCATACTATATGAAACAGTCTGGCCAAATTCTTTATAAGTATGCAACAGTTTGACATGAACATAGTTCCTTTGATGTCAGGAGAGTTGTCATGATTTTAGTTGGGCTTGACCAAAATAAGAGTCAGTCCTTGGTTTTTACAAATACAGAAATGGAGTAATGATGCTATTTATTAATTTATTTTTAGCAAAAGCCATTATCCTGAGGGTTGAGTGAAACTGAATTAATTCCATAAAGACAGACCTGCCATAAGGAGTCCTGAGATGCCTTTGTGAAACTGGTAGCTGAGAAGCAGCTGTTGCATGTGTGACTCTAGGCATGAATTAACATGTGCAATTTGGGGTTTAACAAAGGTTTGAATCTTCCTGCTTTTCGGTGTTTGATATAGCTATGTGAATGTGTGTGCATGCATGTACCCTCACGAGGGAGAAGAGAGGGAGAAATCCAAGCAGCAAAATGTTACGGCAGGACATTGTGGAAGTTAAATTTTCCAGCCAGGCCTTGTGGTATGATCCCAAAGGAAAAATAAGAATATTGCTTTGGGGAGTGCTTTGGAAATGAGAACAAAGAAAACTGGTGATTCTCCTCTGTTTCTCTTTCAAATCCTCCCTGCAAGAACCCAAATATTAGCTAACTGCCTTAAACAAAAATCAAGTGCAATGTCATAAATGTGGTCTATGTGATGACTACTGTAATTCCCTCATCAAAAATTAGATGGGAGAATAAGAATCTACTCAAAACTTGTTGCTCAATGCTAGGTTGTGCACATTCTTTTTCTGCCTGGAAATAGTTGCAAAAGAATATTTAAGACAGGAATAATCCTACTCCATTAATAAAAATGCTGGCAAGATATGAAAAGGCCTAAAGATTACGTGACTGCTCTGGTTAGGTGAGCTAAACAAGCACTGGTTTAAGTAATTGCTTTGTATATAGAGAAACTCTCCTGAAAGAACAAGCATTAGCCCATTAAAAAATTAAATAAGCTACACCTAATTGTATGCTCATAAGGTCTACAGCATTGCAAATAAAGACAAGCTGTATGGGTCCAATAGTACCTATGGAGATGCATGTTAAATATACATTACCCTAAAATTCACAGGTCATTCAAACATAATAACAGCATAAACTGATGAATTTGAGGCTATAGATTTTGAAGTTAGTTTTGGTGAACAAGTCCAATAGGTCCATAGTTCCCCACACAACCAATATTCTTACGAGCTCTCTGGGTAAAGCACTTACTCACTGGCACTGCTGGTAGTGCTAATGTTCCTGCATGGTTTCCATTATAGACTCCTTTTCATCCAAGCACAATTTCTAACTCAAATCAAAATTCACTACAGAGCTGCAATCAGCCAAAAATAAGCTATTCATTCTGTATGTCTGTGCTTCTTAAACTGGCTTTTATTTTTAGAAAGAAATAAAATAGTTTTCTGAACTGGGTGTTTTCCCTCAACAGTAATAGTGAAATCTACCCCCAGGCTGAGGGCGTGTATCTGAGTCTCACTTCAGCCCCACTTGGAAAGAGATCCTACAAACTATTATTCAAGACAGATTACCCAAATGTAAGTAAAGTCAGTGAGGTGGATAGGTTTACTGATGCAGATAAATTTGTGTTTTCAGGGTCAGGCCATCGGCTTGATCCATTTGCATTGTCTTGCATTGTAGTACCAATAATAACCCAAACAAACACAACATCAGTTACCCAAGGGGAAAAAAAATCCTGAAAATGAAACAATAAGAAATTTTCCTTTTTTTTTTTTTTTTTAATTTTCCAATGTTATCTAAATAATGTGTCAGGTTTTGGATTTTTTCTTCATTATTTTTTAACATGGGAGACAATTTTTCTCAGCTCCTCTGCCATTTGAAGAAGAGAGGATGAACTGATGTGAGGTCAGAGACCCGAAACTATTCCAGAGGACTTTTTTCTGGTTTATTAAGAAAATGGAATTAAACAAAACAACTGCTCATTCAGACCCTGCCTTTGACAGAGGAATACATGCAGTCAATGAATAATCACATTCTTTCATCCATCACACTCACACAAGGTTCAAGCAGTGGTCACCCTACTGAAGAGCACCAACCGCAGCAAGACAGTGTAAATGTACATTTGGTTCTCCTGCCCCTCTTTATTTCAGCACTCATGGTTCTTTTCCCTCCTGTCCTGTTGAGAAAAGGCACAACTGAGTCTCGGAAAGAAAATTGTCTTTACGTGTTACGTAAATTAAAATATGTTGATGGTTTGAGTGCACAGTTTTCTATCAGATTATTTTTCTTCTGAACTCATATTTTCATCTCTCATCATACTGACTGATATTTTTAGCCTCAGTTAATTGGCTACCTTGTTTGCCAGCTGGGAAAGGGTATGTTGTTGGGGAGAAGCAGGAATGTATAGAGGCATTCAGTTAGGACGTTAGGCTCCATATGCTTCCTCCACAGTCAGGGGAGAGCAATAAACACCTCAGGAAGGCATTTCAAAGCATCAAAGTAGTCAGCTGAACCACTCTCTAGACCTACAGGCTTTATGGACCATATCTTCCCTGACTACAGGAAGAGTTTAAACCCTTAGCTCATATATAGGCACACATGCATACACCCGTAAGTGTAAGTGTCTCAGAGACCTTCCAGCTGAATGAGTGAAGTTAAGAAGCATACCTCTCTTAGATCCCCCCCAAACTCTCAGTATATTGATATTAGGAAGAATTTTTATGAGTTTTAGAAAAATCCAAAAATCAAAACTACCTTCTGTCAATTCTGTAATCTACTGCATTTATTGTAATCCTTCAGAACACATAGATTGAAGATTTAGGGCTCAAACAAATTTCAAAGCAAAAAAAAAAGAAATCAAAAACTGGGGAGAGAGATCAGTATATGAGCTCATTTTCTCTTGGCTACAAACTTGACTGAGGGGCAAAGATGCCCTTGTTTGTTAATCCGAGTGTAAATGAGTGAAAAGTTTTATGTGACACATGCAGGAAAAGCTTTTATCAGGAAGATTAACCTTTCTTCTCCTTTATTTCTCATCTAATACATCCCAAACCACTCATTGTGGAAGGCAACTTTTCATATTATTGCACAAAATTTGCTTGTCAACGTTTCTCAGGTGTAATTGCTTTGGCTTCTCTGTGGAAGATGGTGATGCAACTCCTCATCGTATGCTTGGTACTTCAGTGATAGGGCTGCAAACTCACTGGAAATTCTCAGGGCTTGGAGTGAAGCCCTTCTGCTATGTATTTAAACATGGATAGCCTCCAGCCCAGATGCCATATAACCAATATTAGAGCAACCTGGTGTTTGAAATATTAAGTCTTGCTGAGAGCTATGGTATGTTAGAATGAGCACAGCATGGCACAAACATGGCTATATGACTTCCGCGAGGGATATTAACTCACATGCAGCATTTCACTAACGCAGCTACTTGCTTCCCAACAGGAGCTTTGCCCTCAGATTAATAAATAGGTATAATCTGTATGTGTCACTGGTTTCACCAGACAGCCTGCCTGTGCAGACTACAAGATAAACTCTGCTGTGGATGAAGAATCTTTAGTGAGTGTTAAATGTGCTCAAAATATTCTTTTTTTTTTTCCATCTTTAATTTATTTGAAATATAAAATTACAGTACTGCATACGTGATGTACAAAGAACATTAAAGAGAATTCTTAATGATCCTCAGGAGTTTTCCAAACTTATCCACAATCTTTCAAATCTAAGATAAAAGACAGTCTGTACCTGCTCATTCCACTAATAAACAATCTTCCATGTTGTAAACTCAAACTGAAGCATTCTACCTTTACACAGAAAATATTAAATCCCATACTTAATGACATTGGCCTCGTTTTCAGTGTCAGATTCTTAGCTAGTATCAGCTGATGCTGGGTTCATTAGCTCCTTTCAATGGCTTAAAATTTACACCAGCTGAGGATCTGGCTCCTATTCTTGAAAATCCAAGCCAACACAAAAGGACTTTCCTCTCTGCTTCTTATAGGTTTTTCCAGTATTACAGCTACTAATCCCAGATGTAGCTTGTGCTGCTGACAGATGTCCTCAATAATTATATTGTTGGGTCTTCTGCTTACTATGTTTAGCATGATACTGACATATGGCAATGCTGCGACGATACTGGGGCACTGAGCCAATGTTGTCATTTCCTATTTACAAAGTAATATGTTTGGGAACCAACATGAATTCAAATAGGAAGGAGCTTTCTGATGAGGGCCCTGCAGTCAGCACTGGTTAGTGGGAGGCATAATATGTAAATGGAGAGATTAAGTGCTTTATTTTAATTAATCAATTACTTAATTAAAGGGGCAGGGCTGACAGCTGCATAATCAGGGTTGGATCTTTGGAGGTTGAAACATTTTCTTTCTCTTTTCAGGCTCTTAACCTTCATGTCACCTTTCATTTCTTTCACCTCTTTTCCCACCCCAATGCCCTGCTGCTTCTTTCTCTACAATACTTACAAAATTAGTATCTTCCTCATCATCCCTGCTGCCCAGACTTGTTTGGCATAATTTCTCTTCTAGACTACCACAGTCTCCATTCTTCCCTTGTTTTCTACATAATTTCACATATAGATGCAGGCATCTTCAGTCTGTCTGCTCATTGCCCTAGTAACTTTCCTGCTCTTTCGTTGCTCTGTTCCCCTGTGCCAGAATTTTCCACAGGAATAATTCAGATATATGATTTCTGTTTGATGCTCAAGGATTTTGTGTCTCTTCTCAATTTACTTCCATGATGGACATTCTACAGTGCCTCCTTTGACCTTCTTGGTTAGCAAAACAAATGAGCCTCGAAGCTTGTTTCAGTTTGGAGGAGATATGAGTGCTAAAATCAGGTGTTTTGCCAATTTCTTTTATTTACAAAGACTACACAAAGACCTGTTGAACTGAACTTAGGAGGAAGTAAACAAGAGGAGTCTCCTTCCTGCTAGAAGAGTTTCATGCCTCTTTAGCCAGCACTTTACCCCAAAAAATCATTCTTTGGTAAACTCTGTTTCTTTGTTTGTTTTAAGGGTCAAGCTCTCAACACTTGTTTGAAGAGTGATTGGTGTTTCTTTCCTCAGTATTGTTTTTCCCACCTCAGTGCCCTGCACACACATACATCTCTCCTAAGGCAGCATTCCCCAAAACACTCTGTGTTGGTTTTGAGGCAGGTTTTCTACAGGTTTGCCCACCTGGTTGCAAAGTGTTTCACTTCATATTACCTGACAGATCATATAGGTTGCTGATTTTCAGTGAGGTTCAACTCAGACCATAATTCTGAAACATAATAGTCAAAGGCAAAGACTCATGTAAGATAAGTCTTAGAGAGGTGCACCTTATAATTGGTACAGTTACCCATTATAACAGGTTGATCACTCACAACTACTAAGAGCATAGACACTGTCGTGGAACAGAGTAATCTTGCCGAGTATCACATATTGGGCTTGTTCAGCCTAGCAAAGAGAAAGCAGTGGTGGGACCTCATTGCAGCCTTCCAGTATTTGAAGGAAACAGAAACAGGAGGGGAATCAACTTTTTAAAAGGGTAGATAATGGCAGGACAAGGGGGAATGGATTAAAGCTAAAGGAGGGAAGGTTTAGATTAGATATTAGGGGGAAGTTCTTTGCAAAGAGAGTGGTAAGGTGCTGGAATATGCAGCCCAGAGAGGTGATGGATGCCCCATCCCTGGGGATGTTCAAGGCCAAGTTGGATGGGGCCCTGGACAACCTTGTGTAGATCCAGGCCTGAGGTTGGTGGCCCTGCCAGTAGCAGGGGGGTTGGAACTGTATGATCCTTGGAGTGCCTTCCAACCCAGACCATTCTACAATTCTATGATTCTATGATATACTATCTCCAACTCAGATTTAAAGACAGAGACAATACTGTTGTAGGTCTCCTGGGCCACAAGTCTGCTATTATCTTGAGAAAGCAACATAGAACTTCACACCAGCTGTTTAAAACGATGGAGCTGCTCACAGTGAGGTAGATGCATGGATTGCTTCAGAGATTCTGCAGTCCAAATGACACTTGCAACCTGTGTTTTGTCTGCAAAGAGACAGATTAATTCAACCACTTTTACAGAATAAACTAACTATGAATGCTGTAGCCAATACAGATCTTTTCCAGTCCTGCTGGTCCCAGTATGAGCAACAGAGCACTTAGGGCCTGAAGTTGGCCTGTCAGCCAATTAGAAGATGGAACAGTCTGTCTTGCTGAGTTATTAACTGAGCTCCCTGGCTTTAGTCCAGAAAATCCTACATACCAGAATCCAGCCGCTTCTCTTGAATCCTGTCTCACACCAGCAGCAGATCTGCTCCAAGAGTCTGTGTTTCATCCATTTATTTTTCAGGTCAATCAGCTGTACCAGTTGAAACTGGACCATTAGAAGTCTTACAGTCCACCCTGGAGAACACAGGTAAGACAGATCCTTTGGTGACAACCACAGAGTGAGAGAGGATTGCCCTTCTGCCATGTCAGTTTTGTTCCAGATAGACTGGGCAAGCCTAGTTGTATTACTGAGTCTAGGGAAAGTCAGTGCTTTTGCAGCTAGCAAGAGAGAAGACACATAAATCAAGAAATAAGTATATACAGCTAAAGATGTGAAAAGAGATGCTTTTTGTCACATCCACAGTGTGCAAAATACAGTGTGTCAAGTAGACATGGAGGGGTGATGAGAAACATCGCACAGGTTGGGCTACAACAAGCAGCTGTGTCAGACTGAATGGTGGTAAAACTGAGGACCGAGTATTGCTCACAGGCCTGGGGGCAAGCAGGGAGCAAACCAACATGCACAAATGAAATATGGATCATTCACCACTAGCAGTCTACTGAATTGCCAGCCCTCTCAAAGATTAACAGTTCTCTTCTGGAGTTCATACACTTGTGAAGAAATGTACCCCTCAAGTACTCAGTGTGTGTTCAGAGCTGAAAAGCAATGCTTTGACTCCATTGTTCAAAATGAAACAACTTTGGCAGTGAAAGTTGGGTGTTCCCTTCCCACTGAAACACGAACTCAGCAATGATGGTGATTTTTACCTTATTTAAAATTCTGAATTACAGCAGGTATTTCCAGCTGTGTCTGTTGAACACACAATACTGATTTCAATACACAACATCTACAGTGCCATAGACAGTACTCTCATTACCCCAGTGCTCCATTAGCTCTTGCCTATAAATTACAGGTTAGGGATTTAAGTGAATCAAAAACTATAATTGGATGAATCATTGCAGTGAAAGCTCAGGTCTGAGTCTGCCCATTCAATGTTAGGCAGAAAATCAAGAATATTTCAATGAGTAATTCTCTATGTTAGCTCACTGATGCTTAAGGTCATGATAGTGGGGAAACTTTCTGAGCTTGTTCTTCTTGAAAATGCATTATAAACTGAATTGTGAGGAAGAAATTTTTGGTTTGGGACCTTTTTTCCTCCTTGTTTAAAAGAACAATATAGATCTTTCTGATTGTGTTACCTGTATTGCTAAGGAGCAAATAATTTATACCAGTTTGAAATGTATCTCCAGTGGATCCACATCATCAGGGCATCCAAAGCAACTAAACCTTCGAAACTACCAAGTTAATGTGAAACACCCAGAGGAAAATTGTATACCTGTCTGCTTTTTTTCTTCTGCAACATTATAAGGATGGCAAACATTGAGGGCCCTTTCTGCCCACCCGCTTTTAATTCTTATGCACTCTTACTTTGTAGATCTAAAGTTGACAGTGTCTGCCAAGTTCTGGTTTGACAGAAGGAGCATGTTGTCTGGTGGGACTTCCCCTCTCTGATGGAGGCAAACTCCCCTCTGCAGGCTGCACAAGGATAAACTGCTTGGGAAGAGCTAGAATCCTCTTCTCCAATGGTGTAACTCCCTTGACTTCAATGACAGGAAAGAATTTGGCTACAGGAGCATTACGTGTAATGTAGTGGTTAAAATCCCTGTTGCAGTTATTATCATATGAAGAAATCAGTTAAAAGCACTTTGATTCTTTGGCAAAGTCTTGAGCTCTCTGGATCTGATATTTCTAGGCTATGTGGGCTGGTTACCATGCAACTGAAATTTTTGTTTGTTTTGGAAATACAATATTTCTTTTTTCAGTGCATGGATTGGATTAAATTGCCAAATGCAATAAAGAAAATCTGAAACAATAAACAAAAAATTATCCCAGGACATAATTTCCTTTTATGAGCTTGAAATTACTGATCCAAGTCTCTGTATCTAACTGTTAAAGGATGTGCATGGTTTAAAAAAAGGAAGCTATTCAAAGCAATGAAAAGCAAACCAAAATTAAACAACCACCCCACACCATAATATAACACTGAAAATTAAAATAAAGGTGAAATAAAATTATTAAATGGAAAAAATCTGTGGACACTGCTGCTCTAGGAGAATCTCCCTCCTTTCACCTCCTCTCCAGAAAGTATGGATTAATAGAATGTGTTTGTTACTATTCTGCCATCTTAAATATCCTTCCTTTCAGAAACTGGTATTTACAGAAAGCGTGCAGTGTTACTGTCTAAAAACATATTGATAGTGAGCTGTTACTTCTTCACCTAGTATATATTATTAAGGCAATCACTGAAATGTTAGCATGCCATATGCATGAAATAAATATGGTAGATAATGCATCTTGATGACCTCTGTGTAGAAACCCATTCAAAGAAAGACATATGTTGTAACAGACAGTAACGTGTCACTTAAATCTAGACTCATTGGAGTTGGGGTGGAAAACACATCAGCCGCTCACACATGGGAGAGAAGGGTGCTGATAGCAGCCAGCTTGTTCGTCCAGCTGGAGATAGGAATGTATCTGAAAATGTGCATGTCTCTTGGTCTTGAGCTTTGACATCCACCATATACGTACAATGTTTGCTCCTCAGGTAAGCCAGAGTACTGTCCTTGTTGTCTCTGGATTTGTGAGCAGCCACAAAATCAGGTATTTTACTGTCAATAACTGCAGCAGAAGAAAGCTTTTCTTAGCTTAAGGGAGATAAACTCAGATCTCCTCTACTCTAAGAGGATAACCATCCGCTTAGAGGTACATTGACCGCCCCTCAAACAGTTCACATGGTAACCACAGTCCAGCTAACAAGTGTGGGACCAAAAATACAGAAAGTAAGAGAAGATGTAACAGCATCTCCTGTTCTGCTGCTGTGGATTGCCTCTGGATTTCAATTTAAATGGACAAACACACATAAAAAGAAATTATGTACCAGGCAGAAACATTTCTGCTCTCTCCCCACAGTGTTTAAACCACTGGACTACCAAATTACACTATCTCATACCTGTTCTTCCTCTGGTCTCGTGGCTCTTACATACTTCACTTCAGAGTTCCCAGTTTTCAAGGGTAAGGGAATAAAATAACCTATCTCTTGTGCATCGTCTTTAATGAGTAAACTGTTCTACCACCTCCTTTTTGGTTTGTTTCACAGTGGAAATCATCGTGACTTTTATATTTTATTCTGAACTCTATGCACTTAGAATGTGCTAAGTCTGACTTAAGGGGTACAACACACTCAAGAGACTTCTGTTATCTAAAGAGATTCTGGGCTTTAGGTTAGATTGCTGTCCTGAATTTAGAAGTCTATCTTCTACTTCAGAAACATAGATTCTCTTTAGGAGCTTTCCCTAGAAACCCATTTTCAAACTGCAACTTATAGGTATGAAACTACATTATGGCCTTAAATATCCTGGCTTTTGGCAGAGCTGAGGATCTTCTCTTTTCCTAGATGTCATTAGAATTTTCTGTCACACTGCACCTCAGAAAAATACTTTTCTTTTTTCATTTAGTTCTTAATTGAAAATTCAGGATTTTTAGTGATCAGAACACAAAATGGACACTGTCTCAAAGCCCCTTGTGCCCAAATGCTTAGCGAGTGTCAAGGATGATTTACACTAGCTGACACTCCTGCTCCAGATACCCAGCTCATTGCTTTGGGAACTTAAAGTGACCAGTTAGTCTTTTATCCTTAGACATACAACTTTGCAATTCAGGTCTTAACTGCTCAGTACTCATCTCCCTAAGAGAAACACCTCCCTTAGGAAGATTTCACATGTTATCAGGTCTGGTTTTCATTTAATCAACAAGTAGCATAGCAACTGCCTTGTTTCTTATTAGCTGTGAGAGCCTAAGTAGATACTTCAAAGCCCCACTTGAAATTATAATGAAAAACAATTTCTAGCAGAGAACAGTAGAATCATTTGCCTTATGTTCCCACGGCACCAGAGAAGAGAGAAGAGCACAACGAAGCCGAAGAGTAATATGCTGACAGAGAGAGAGAGGCTGAAGGCTATAAAGACATGTAAAACAATAAACATTGTATGTCATGCCATCAAAATATCTCAGAGGGCAAGGCAGTTCAGGAAAACAGTCTGCTTTTGCAGCCTTACAGTTGGGTCTTTTCCGATTCTATTTATTACAATAAAATTATACTGGATGCCCCTTAACTTTCTACCGTAGGGAACGGTCAGCAATCAAGCTGTATTGTTATCCCAAAGGCTACCAGAAATGTTTATTTAAATATTGAAAAGTATTTTTGCAAAAGAGCCTGTATCACTGCAGGTGTTTGTGTTCTTTCCCTTTTCTTACACATTCATATTTTATGCATTCTTGTAAGAACTGCCTTGTTTCTGGGTATGCTCAAAATTTTTGTATTTCTTTCTCCTTATTCCTATGTTTATTGTGGTATTGCAGAGAACCAAAGGGAAAGAGTGACTAAAGCCAAGCTAGTGAGTCCTCCTCCCTAAAGATGAGTCTCTAAATGCAGGGAGGACAGGAGAATATGGACCCAACCATTCAATCCAACCTCTTGCTCTGCTGCCCTGGATTGGAGGCTTGGTCTGTTATGTCACTACTCACAGATAAAGCAGGTTTATGCTCAGTCTTCTAAGTAGGGCTCACTGGGTACCAGACGAGGCTGTGTGCATTGGGGTCTGGCTGAGCTGGAGCTACCCCTCCCACAGCACCCTCACAGCGCTGTGCTGTGTATCAGCACCCAGCAAGGTGCTCGTAACACACCAGGGTTTGGCTGCTGCTGAGCAGGGCTGGCACACATCAAGGCTGTCTCTCCAACATCCCCCTCTGCAGTGGGCTGGGTGTGGGCAGGATCTGGGGAGGGGACACAGCCAGGAGAGCTGACCCACACTGACCAAAGGGATATTCCATACCGTATCACAGAATCACCGAGTCACAGAATCTTTAAGATTGGAAAAAACCTCCGAGATCATCAAGTCCAACTGTCAACCAAACACCACCATGTCTACTAACATGATACCTGCTCAGTGATAAAAGCTAAGAGAAAGAAGGAAGAAGGGGGCGTTTGTTATTTAAATTTGTCCTCTGGAACAACAGCTATGAGCACTGAAGCTCTGCTTCCTGGGAAGTGGACAGACATCGCCTGGTGATGGGAAGTAGAGAATAATTTTTTTGTTTTCCCTAGTTTCTGCACATGACCTTTGTTTTTGCTTTATTAAGTTGCCTTTAGCTTGACCCATGAGGTTTTTGGTATATTATTTTTCTCCCCTCCTGTCCTGCTGAGTAGGAAAGTTGACAGAGTGGCTTGGTAAGCACCTGGTGTCCACCCAGAGTCAACCCACCACATCATAGCAGAAATTACTGCAGCAATTAATGCTGTCATACCTTCAGGAGAAGCTGGTGTTACAGAAAAGAAGACATGATATCACTAATACAGTCCCCAGAAGCTGAAGAAAGCATCATCATGGTTGCATTTACTGAGCATATCAGTACTGGAGGTTACTGCTGAATGAAGCCCTGAAGAAGAAGCAATGGTCAGCCTACATTCGTCAGCACCATCCACTCACTGAGGAAACTGTTGTTTAGTCTTTCCTGTGTCTACAGAACAGGCATATTCTACCTTTCATACATTCCAAGCGTTTTTCTGCCTTTCAGCTTTATTCATTCATGAGTCTACAATCCACTTTTCTTCTGGGTTCTTCACCAAATAGCAGGGAAACTTTCTGCACTATTCTTCTCAAAATTTAATTTTTCAGTGACTCAGGAAATAGAGGAAAAAAGGGCTTCCTCATGATTTTACATACTGTGTGTAAGAAACACTATATGCCTTTTCTTTCAGTCTTTGAGTATAAAATGCATGGGCTGATGCTGCACCTCTACTCACTGGTTATTCCTCTGTGAGGAACTAATTTGCTCAGCTAGACCATGAACTGATGTAATTATACAGCTGCAGACTAAGGCAATCTGGCTACATGGGCTGCATATTCCCCACACAGACATACCACCTTATTCAGATTTAGAATGAGATTCTGCATTTCCCAAATAAACAGACCTAAACAGGCCATCAATTAATCAGCAAGTATATTTAATAATTGCTAACATTCATTTTAGTATTCTCAATTATATAAGTCTGGAAAAGTTATTCATTTTTCATCTCTTGGACCACAAATTTATGTGGGCCTCATTACTTATTTATTTAATGACTGCTACTTTCTAAATTCTTAAGTTTAGCACTTTCTAAACCCAGCCAAAAAATTTCTTTTTTTCCTCCTCCCAGATCTTACCACTTTTGATGAGGTTTTTTCATTATTTCTATATACCACTTACAAAATTCTATATAAAACCTCTTTTGCGCATTTCTTTCTCCCTTCTCTAGTTCACATGCTCAGTTGCTGAAGCATTCCTTCCTGGCCTGATAACTGGGCAAGCTGTTCCCAGGTCTGGAGCCAATCTGTAGGTCAGCCAGTTGGAGCGGTGACAGAAACACTGACCTGTGTATCATCTCCCAGAGGCCAGCAGCTCTCTTCTCAAAATGTGTTAAATCTTTCTCATGTTCTGCTGGCCAATGGCCTCCTACTTGATGTCAACTCCTTCATCTTCAGAGCTGGCAGTTATCTTTTGGTTTCACAATGATTACGTCTGACTACCAAAGCCCTAAGCCTATGCTGGAAATACAAATGTTCTATGACAAGGTCTTACTACTGTACTTACATTTATGCTTATTAAATGCTAAGTGAATCAGTAACATAACTTTTAATAAAGTTTAAACATTTAGGACTCTTGAAATCTCCAGATATAAGAAAACTCAGAGCTGAAGCCTCTTTTTTTACTTGAGCGTTACACCGACAGCCAACCCTAAGTTCAAAGACTAATATAAAACAAAGCATGATGCAGCCAGTTGGAGGAATAGAGGAAAAGCTGTCATTCTGTAGTTTCAGCACCTTTGGCTTTTAATGGTTCAAGTTAAAAATCCAGGGTTAATTCTTGCCTCAGGCAAGAAAGACATCAGCATGGCACACAGCGTTGTATTCAGCACACTATGGCCATAGTTCAAGGCAAGGAAGAAGGGCTGGTATAGTGGTGTTTAGATGAGGTTTGCTAGACACAAGTATATGCTGACATTGTGTGCTCATGTAACTGAATCTCTATGTGATTTTTTCCTAGAATAACCTCTTGGAAAATTATAGCAATATAAATTTGTGCTTATACTAAAACACAAGCAGTGTTCCAACAGAATTACTAAGGGTTATATTTTAGGTAATCTCTGCGAAGAGGAGCAGAGCAGTAAATTCAATGCATGCTGCAGAGGACTGAGAACTCTGAACATGTACTGAACAAGCCCAGAGTCAGCTTATAGGATTCCCTTCAGAGCCTGCCATTCATGAGCAAACACCATTTTCTTAAAGAGTAATTTTATCTCCACATAAGTAACACAGGGTAACAAAGGAAAGGGTTAATATAAGTCTATAAGAATGCTTATATCTTCTACATGAGGTCTTTTGCATATTCCTCTCTGATAAATTCATTGTGCTTTACTTGATCAAGAGCAGTGCATCTCTCCCTTCAGAGAGACTATTTAAATTCCTCTTCTCTGTCTTTATCTAGTCAACCTTCTCCACTACTGTTTTTGGCCCTCAGGAAGACAGTCTAGTGAGCCCACAAAGGAGCAGAAGCAATGCACCAGTTACTCAGGAGTTGCTATTTTAGCTGCTGTCCGTTCTCCTGATCATGTAGCTACAGAATTTGGACAGAATACACATAACCTTCTTAACATTTCTCATCAAGTAATGTCCATAGATTATTACAAACTGCTCCCAGCCTGTTGCCACAGAGTTGTTTATTGAGTGCTGTAAGTGTGGTTGGCACTGCAAAGCAAACAATAGGACATGTGGACATGATCCCACAGGGAGAATTCTTGTGATGTCCGTTACAGAAAGCATGATGGAGACACAAGCTGCTGTTGTCCTGCCTTCGGGCTCAGGCGAAAATGACAACATCATCTATGTGAGCTGAGTCTGAAAAGTGTTTTGCATGCTGTATGTTCACTGTTAAAGCTAGATTCTCACCTTGTGTTTAAATAGATATTAATGGAAAGATGAGTGATCCGGTGTTCCCGTGGCAATGCCCACACATCTCACTGTTTGTGCTGCATCTGTTGATTTCTGTCACCTCCTGTCTTTCACTCTAGACTTGTCTTCTAAGATCTTTAAAACTGGGTTAGGTGCAATCTTTTCATCATGTGTTTGTGTCACACAGCCCAAAGAGAGTGCCCATGAAGCACTGTGCCTCTTGATGGAGCAGTTCAAGATCAAGCCTGGGCCTGAGCCAGCTGTGCCTGTACAAGATACATGTCTAGAGCTCCTATATAAGGCAGGGCCACTGCCTGAAGACCTGCTCAGCTTGCTCAGGGCAAGAGCTGGGCAGTCTGGGAGCTTGGGCTTCAGTGCAGACTAAGCTGGCAAGAGAGACTTTGTGTGAGGTTTCACAGCTGCTTTGAGCTAATCTACACTTATACTGATGGGCTCTCCCTACCCCAACTTCTCATACCAGTGCAGGTCCCTTTATGATAACATATATAAAATGTAGAAGAAGTTACTACAATCTCTTAGTCTTCGTGAATTCAAACCCATGGAGCCAAACACATTGCTATTGATTTACATGGTTATGGTTGATAGTGAGCAGGAGTACAAAGAGCCTACAGTATGACTATTTTTAGGTCAAGTCTTGGTTATTTAAATTGATTTAATGTGGCCAAATTCTACATTTCAGGGTCTTTTGCTGGGGGTTGTAAGATACATAGGCTACTGAAATTGTAAGTCACTGTCTTACACAAGGAAGTGTTCAGATATTTCCCACAGCAGCTGTATCAGAAGCCTTTGAATTCTTACATTATTTTATCTCAAAATCATTAATGAGAGTGCACCAATCTGCATACCGAAGCAATTCATAATGGAAAATAAAAACTGCCTGTGGCAGGCTCTCCTAGTTAGTCCAATTTACAGCAAGATTCCCTTAATGAAATTGTGCTGGAGATGTATGTAATATAAACATGCACCAACTAAAAAATATTGAAAACCGTGGGATTTTTTAAGCAATTAAAAAAAAAAAAATCAATACCATTCTTTAATTGGAAACTATTGTGGCTTTTCCAAATCAATAACCTTTAATTAAAAGCTCCTTAAGTATTCTATCATCAGATAGGATAGGTGATTCTACAGGAACCGGGGTCCTGAAGGTTTTTATTTCAGCAGTGGACAGAAGGAGGGTTATAGGCAGGTTAGGAGACTGACTACAGAATCCTCCTAATAAATGTGAATTTAAAAAAGCATTTTCCCAAATAAGGAGCCTTGTCTGTGCTGAGAAGTTCAGTCACTTGTAATTGATCTCATTGTTCTGCTGCTCTTGAAATACAACCTGTTGAGCACTTCCACGCTAGCTGGGCTGAATCAGGGTCAGGACACTCTTTAATCCTTGACCCAAACTAGCTTACAAGCACACAGATTTAGCTGCAGTGCCTTTTGGTTTAGTAGTCTGCAGACTCGGAGAAAACAGCACATTTGGGGAATTTTAAGTATTGTTCTGGAAGGGTCACACATTCACAGGTTGTATGAGAAGCTGCTGTTATTTCTTTGAGATGCCTGGGTTAGGAGGGTGTCCAGTTGGATTAGAAACCATTTATGCTATTGCAGCAAGGACATTTTTTATACCTGTGAGCTTAACATTACTGGCATTTCATTTTTCTCTTAATCAGCTTTCAGTGGAGTTGATCTTGACTTAAGATAGGGGATGACCTCTCAAGGTCATACCCTTTCTGTCATCTGAAAAGCATTAACCATGGGCCATTCTAGGACTTATTTTTTTTCCAACTGGCAGGCTAGTTGCGTGAGAGTTTCAGACTTGACTTTTTAGTACTTTCTATTATGAATTTTCTTTTATTTTGCAAACATCTGCATGCATTATACTCTTCTGCCCATGAGTGCGAGACTTGAACCCTTTCCAGTTCAGAATCAGTGTGAGCAAGCTGATCACTCTGAGATGTAAACAAAAATTACTCTCAGGTCACTGTTCTTAAAAACACTAATGAGAAAGTTATATGATGCTTTTTACCCAGGTTTCACAGAAATTGCCATCGCCTTCCACAAAAACATGCTTCCAAAGGCACAGACATGACTAAAGCTGGCTGTTCCCTTTATAATTCCTTCCAGTGGTGTGAATATACTAACTATAATGCATTTTAACTCAAATGTGCATGTCTTCAACTTCCAGCCATTGGTTCCTGTTACTTCCTTCCTCCCAGATTGAAGGGTTATTTAATACCCATTACGCTCTCTCTGTGAAAGTGCTGTGATTGTGATCAAGGGCAAAACTACATCATGCTGGCAGCGGCATCCAAGGCATCCGAGTTGTCTCAGTTTATACTAACCAGCAGAAGAGGAAGTGTAGAGAAGTGCAGTAGAGAGACACCAGAGCTGATTGTGCTCTTAAGAGCTTGAATCCAGAGAACAGCATAGTTGCATTTGCAGGCAGGCTACAATTAGAGCTAATTATCAGCACTTTTACCATGCTGAGACCTCACATCAGGTTGCTCCTTCACTTTGATCCCTCGGTCTTTTTCAAAGTCCTGTTTATGAAAAGATCCAGATCACCCTGTCTCATTGCCTAATCCTTATTTACTATTTTATCAAGGGCTTCCCTCCCCCCCTTTTTTAATTACAAATGTTATCATAAGTGATTTATTATTTACTTTCAAAAATAATCAGTGAAGTTATTGAATGGTATCAGGTCTGCTACTGATCCCCATGAAACTCCGTTATAAGTATGTTCAGCTGTTGATAATTTCCTGGAGACAATCTCTTTTTAAGATCTATCACTTAACCAGTTCTTAATTCATAAAACATTTGCTTTATTAATAGTATAGGATGCCAATGTTTAAATCAGAACATCCTGTGCTGCTAAATTCAAATATTTTACAAAAATCAGATTACTCCAACAAGCTTGCAATTTCATCAAAGAATAAAGCAAGATTTCTTTGACATGATCTGCTTTTCATAAAACCATGTTGTCTGGAA
The DNA here is from genome assembly GCA_020800305.1 of Porphyrio hochstetteri. Classification (NCBI taxonomy): domain Eukaryota; kingdom Metazoa; phylum Chordata; class Aves; order Gruiformes; family Rallidae; genus Porphyrio; species Porphyrio hochstetteri. The sequence continues at coordinate 113,480,616 of CM036907.1, forward strand.
TTAATTTTATTTCTAGCCTTTAATTATCTCTCAGCTGATTCTCTTCCCAGCATTTCTGTTATATTTTCTGGAACAGATGTCAGACTAATTGACCTACAGTTACTCCAGTCATCTTGTCAGACTTTTTGGAAAATTGGCGCACTGTGAGTTCACTTTGAGTCTTCTGGAATTTTCCTGGTATTCCAGAATTTGTTAAAAATGAGGATTGAAGATTTCCTAGAGAAATTAGTGTGCAAACCTGTCTGTGTGCACTGAATTAAAAGTGTTTCATTTTACTGCAAGTCACTTTGTATTTCTTTCAGACTGTTTATGTCCTCTAATGAGAATTTGATTATTTGTTTCCAGCACCAGGACATACCTATGTTAAGATATACTTTTCTTCCAATATACATCCCAAACCTATGTTTTCTTGTGCCAACATTTCCCCTCAGTATTTTTAGTTCCTCACATCTTCTTTCTGGTATTTTTTTTAACCTCCAAGTTACACACATAGGTATTTCTATATGTTGTATATTATTGCAGGGTTTTTTTCCCCTAGTCGTCACCTTACTTAATCCAACCAGGCTGTTTTAAATACATAGGTTAGAGATTTGGATGTGAATCACTGGCAGGTTTAGGTATGTAGCAAATATACATTAAAACAATAAGAATTATCAGCCTAAATTTCCTATCCAATCTCTTCCTTCCATACGTTCTGCAAATTGTTTTGGCTTTAGTAAACTGAACACTTTTGAAGACACTTTGAAATAATTAATAAATACAAAAGAATTAATCTTTGGGTTATACCTTCAGTGTTCTCACCTTAAATATAGACAAACTGCAACCAGTTGCCTTCAGGCAGCAAGTTTCCGGTCCAATGCCACTTTTACCTGTATCTATCACTTAACCCATCTTGTTACACCACAGTGGAAGCTTGAAAGCATGGAAAGAAGCTCCACTTCTTCCTGAAGAAATTTATCAGCACAGCTGACTTTAATGATCATAGCAGTCTCTGTCCTGAAGAATAAAATGAAGCTGGCCCCACACCAGTGGAAGGGTCCCTCCTGGTTTCTCCACTAACTCTTGTGAAACTGAAATCTCTTTGCAAATGTTTGCCACAACTGAGTACACAGCAAAAAAAGGGGACAATCAGGAAAAGGTATAGCAACTTCACATGTGAAGAACCTCTGAAGGAGTGTAACCAAAGAAAGAAAAACTGATTCCTCATCAAAAACACCAGCCTGCATGCAAAGCTGGCTCTCCACTGAGCATCCTTCAGGTTTCAGCTGAAGCCAATTAGTAAGGTAATTTGCAGTGGTTCATAAGACATTTAATTGAACTCATCACATCTTATCAGAGCACATCATAAACTTTGGAATGCTTCTGCAAGACAGATTTTTTTTTTTCGGTCTTTTACTGTAGTTTTTAGCTAATGGGAAATTGAGGCTCAAGTGAATAGTTCAGGATCACATGCAAAATGTGCAGGAGAGCAGGGATTTGAATGCTGTTCTCCAAAAGCTTAGAGACATTAACTTGTGGACTGAGCTCCCTTTCTGTAAAAGCTACAGCTGTTCTTTGACTGAACAAGGAATTTACTTCCTGTGCAGTCAATTCACCCCCCAGCAGCTCTCAGATTAACTTTCTTCCAGTTCTGTTATACGGCTTGTTTGCTTTTAAATCTGAGCAGCAGAGACAGAAATGGGCAGCTCTGGAACAAAGCTTCTGATGAAATGAATTATAATAAAGCCAGATAGCCCACTAAACCTTTATCAGACTACAATGACAATAAACTTCCAATAATCTATGTTCCTATCTTCATCTTTCACTGTTTGTTTAAGCCTATTAACATAATTACTGAAATCCATTGTTCTCATTAGTGCCATTTGTCACCAAAAAAGAAAAAAAAAAGGTTTTTCCTGCCAGAATTGGAAAACTCCCAAAGTATGTGGTTGGCTCCAGCACTTCTCTCATTCTCACAAGCTTAGGCCAGAACAGAACATCTTTGTTTTGCAGTTGTCAAGGCTCTAAGCAGTTGTTGGGGCTGCTGCTTACTGCATATTTGCCATCACTTACGGACAATATAAAATATATTGACAGCAACATGGGTATAATTCCCAGATGAGATTACTAAAGGTAATTTTTCAGGAAATGGAAGTGCCGTAAATTGATGTTTGGATGAGGATTTACAGGAAGAGAACACAAAAACATAGACTTGCCTGTGACAAATATCATTCTTTTCTTATGATAAACTCAACACTGCCAAAGGATCCTGCAGGAATTACAGTCTGCATTGCTGGCCATCTCCTTCCTGTTCATTTGTTACAGTTTATATATATATTTTATATATATATAAAATTGGCTGCCTTTTTGTAAAAAATTATGTTCATTTGAAAAGTTCATCCTCTGCTTAAAATACAGGAAAATTGAGGATCTGTGTTAGCATTTCTTCAGTACCATCCTCCAGCTCCAGTGTTGACTTTTCAGTAGAAAGCCAACTTTTACTACAGAATGTGGACATGGTCAGATCAGTTTCAGTTGGAAGTGCAATTTTTATTTGCATAACAGGTGCACTGAAAATATGTAGTGCAAACCCTTGGAAATGAGATTGGAGTGCATGTCATTTTCTGTGTGTGACATGACTAAAAAAAATGTCCTTTTTCTTCTATACACTTTGAGAATTTCCCTGTTTAAAAAAAATAAAAAATCTAAAGTTTTCTAACCTAGTTGAATTTCAATAGCCTTAAGACACATGCGTTTAGGCATCCAAACCATATATGAAACCCCGTTTCTAATATACTTAAGCCAGTAGTGGAACAAAGAAAAAGAGATACAGAAATTTGTTGCAATTTCTGTTTCCTTTTACACTTCTGTCCATTATCACGGAACAAGCAGGGCATGGGATTAAGAGTTAGAAAACCAGGCTTAATCCTCACTCCGTGCTCTTGTTTTCCCATAGGCAAGTTACTTCAGCTTTAGCTGTTTCTTCCCTTGTTATTTTTTCCATCAAATTATGGACACTACTCTTTTCAGCAGTGTTTGACACAGAATTAGTGTCGTGTCCCACCCAATAGCATCAAGATGCCCAGCGGGTCATGTACATTCTGTTTAATGCTCAGTATGTAAAATTACACCTTGATCCTGCCTGAAGAGGAAAGGTACTTGAGCCAGTTATTCCAAACCGAATAGATTCTACCTAAAATACCATTTCTCGTGAGATGTCCAGCGTCAAAGCATCTAGCAATGTAAATATGGACAAAAAATATGCAGTAAATTACCCTTTTTACCTCTCCTCCTCTTCCTCCCTTCCCTCTGCCTCCACCTTCAGCTTAGTAGAAAGAGTCTCTTACTCTCTACACTCAAACTTCTATTCTTCAGATGACACGTCATACATAACCACATAATTCTTTCCTGATTTTTTTTTTTTTAATTTTGCGATAGTGAATAACCTGACCAGTTCTAACAGGGACATTCCTTCCTGACACCATGATGAATCACAAATCATGTAGATACAAATGAGACTGAGTCAATTTAAGGGGGAGAATCCAGAGAATCTAATAGTTCGTCTCATTTTGTAAACATGGCCAGTCCTTTCAGCATTCAGCTAAAATACATGACAAATACCAATTAGTAACCAGTTTCAGTTAAGTATACCTGTAGAATGTGCTTTTATTTCCTTTGGGAAAAAGGAGAAAGCATAGAATACATTACCACTGAAGTACGTTGCTATTGCTGTTGCAGAGTTAAAGCTGAGAGATGTGGAGGTAGACTTATTCAAGGACTGAAATCCTAACTTCAGTGGATCAAGGGGTTGGTGGCATTTATTTCAATGGCACTGAGATTTCACCTTCCGTAGCAAATTCAGCAATTCTCTTTGTTCACAAAGTGCTTGGATCAGGCCCCTAGGACATTGCAAAGACCAAAGCATTTTCTTCTTTAGAAGCTTTTTAGAATGCCTTGGAAAAGCTACTTTTTGATTTGGATGTGTCTGTAGGGTGGATTCCACCAGGGCAGGAAGGTCACCCCTTCATTCCTGGAGCTCAGGGGGAATGCAAAAAAGAGGATCCCCTTAGCACATGCAAGTCTCCTTCAGTAATGAACCACATGCTTGTTGCTAAGTAAGCGTAATAATTACATGTCCTGGTTTCAGCTATGATGGAGTTAAAATTTTTTTTAGCAGTGAATGGAATGCCATGTTTGGGTGTTAGCATGAGAATAGTGCTGATAGCACCCTGATGTCTCCGATTTGTTGCCGGGCAATCAAGTACCTCTCTCAGCTCTGCATACTTCCTTACTAGTGAGAAAGGAGGGGACGCAGCCAGGACAGGTGACCCGAATTGGCCAAAGAGGATATTCCATACCAGTTACGTCATGTTCAGTATAAGGGGGGACTGGGGGGAAGAGGGGGAGACAACGCCAGGACGTGCAGTTTTTGGGGACGGTTGGGTTGTCCGGGACGGGCTCTAAGCTGTGCGGCCTGAGTTGTGTGGTTTGGTGAGAAATTGCATTGTGTATCACCAGTTTCATCTATTTTGTGCTTTAAACTTATGTTATTGTTATATCTAGTTTTCTGTTATTGTTTAGTAAACTATCCTTATCCCAACCTGCGTGATTCTGGTTTCTAGGTTGTGGTTTATTTTCCTCCTTTCTTCCTTCCCTTTTCCCCCTCCCCCAACTCTCCTTCCCCCTTCCTTTTAAAAGTACAAGCGACTGTGTGGGGTGCGGCCCTCGGCCGGGGCAAAACCACGACATTACATTATATCCGTGTGCACTTTTTTTATGTCTGAATTGATGAAATTGTATGAACATGTTATTTGATTAATTTTGCAGTATATATAAAAAATTCAATTTCTTGGGCTAGACTTCCTGAGTTCCAGTATTTTATGTTGAACAGTTGTAATTTAGCACTTGGAACTAATTTCACTGTTGAACCAAGCAGGTGAAAATCCTCTGCAGTTCTCTCTTCTGAGCTAATTCCCTGACCCTTGATTAGTAAGAGTTGGTAGAAATTAGACAAGCTTAGAGCATCAACACAAACTGAAAACATATTCTAGTCTAAAATCATGCGAATCAGCATCTTATCTACAACATTTCCTGCCTTTTACGGGTACCAGTATTTAGCTTACCACAGTGACTTCAGAGTGTCAGTATATTTCACAATTTAATTAGTCATTCCCAAGTGAAGTATTGTAATTGATTCTCTTTTTGGTCTCCACTGGTGATAAAGGTAATGGATGTTTTTGTCAAGCAAATGGACTTCCTCTAAATATCTGCTTTCCATGTCACTGCCTCTGAAGTAAGTGGTGACGTGTATTTCTATAAATAGAAAAGTAGCTAGCAAGAGGGGGAAAAAAAGGGGGGGGGGGGGGGGGGGGGGGGGCTGGGAAGAGAGAACAACCAAATATTTCCTGGCATTGAAACTTTAATTACCACAAACGTACATTCTTGAACCACTGTTATCTTAGGGAGCATTGCAGGAAGCAGAGGATAATTTGGATGTTAATAGATACTGCTTAAAATGCAAGAGGAAAATGAATCAAATGCCTCTGTACAGTGTCAGTGGTTTCAGTGTGGGACAACTGATGTTCTTAGAAAAGGCTGAAGTAGCACCTCGGTGCTAAGGGCCGTGGCTTGCATCAAGAATCATTACACCATATTCCGGTGGCTGGTCTGCACTAGAAAAGCAGAGCAAGCAAAGCCTGAGAAAAGCAATCAGCAGCATTTGTCACAACTCTACGAAGTCCTCAGTTATGGATATCAACTGCATACAGCTTCTCTGCATGCAATGAGGGGCAACACGCCAGAAGCAGGGGCAGAGATGCCCCAAAATCCACCCTGAATGCCAGGTTCTATGGCCTTCCTCTCCACAATGCTTCCTATCGCCACCTAGAAAAGACGCGCTGACCTAAGGAACCTCCTTAGGATCATGTTAAAATCCCATCACATCCAAACTCTCCGGGAAGAATATTGTCTTCGTGGAAACCAAACCTGCTGATTCCTCAGCTTTTTGCCAGCACTGTGATGTCACAGAACAGAAACACATGGCGTTTTGCCAAGACCATGCACGTGACTTTCGGGGGTACACAAGTGGCCATCGGAGGGAGAATAATATTGCTGGTTGTCTGTCAGTAGTGGTCTTTTCCTTCTTGACACCCACATGAAGATGCTGAAAGGGCAAAATTTTGGTTTTTTTAGATTTTCAGTAAACTGGATAGCCCTAGGTAGCTCATGAAGGATTCCTGGCGGGCTACTGTGTTAGTTCTTCCTTCACCTTTCCATTTAGCTGATTTTCTGAGAGAAGAGCATGCATCATGCATGATAGAACACATTCCACTATATTCACCATTCCTGTCAGATCTATCAATTAAACCAATGGGTTCTAGAATTGTACCTAGAGGAGAAAACTTTCAGAAAAGTCTGATGATGCTTTCCCTAAATTGTATAAAATCCCTCCATGCTCTTGCTCTTGGATGACCACATAACAATGTGACTGAGGTCTTTGAAAAGCAAAAGGATATTAATTGTCAGCCAAAACTGTTTGGCAATAGACAGTCTTCTGAAATTTATTGGCAATCTCAGTAAGTTATAGTTTTTCTCCTGTAGTCTGTCTTCTAATCAGGAGTAGTGCTGTCATGCACCTGGAAAATACTGCAGTATTTTATACTAAAGATGGATAGAGAGGTACTAATGTAGATTTTTTTAATAATTAGGAAAGTAATCTGAATCAAAAAGCCTTATGTGCTAACATAAAATATGATTTATTATAGTAAAAGATGTACAGGATGAAAGGACATCTCTGTGGTCATCATGTGGCACCATATCTTGTTGCCCACTGTTGGAAAAGTGAATGCTCTGTTCCCATCTAGAGTGGAAATGGACTAACTTCACTGGCATCTCACCCATTTGAGTTTGTGTTAGAACTGACTGACAAAACAGATTTTCTCTTTAGAAATTTTTTCCTCTCTAGTATGCTAAGTATCACAAGACTTTTGTGTGTCAGTGTTTCTTCCCCTGATGGTAGAGGAGATGGGCATAGAGAAGGTATGGCCACTTGCTTGGTTCTCCTCGAGAACACGACTGCCTCCCTAGCATGTTCTCTTTAGTGAAAATAAAATGTTATTTTAAGCCCACATCCTTGGCTGGTGTTTCGTTAACATGATTTTATTGATTTTCATGGCTGTTGATACCAGTTTATTTCAAATGATAATTGGGCTGTCATCAAAAAATCACTTAAATTCCAAATTTCCTTTCTCAATTGAATATTATGTTGTGATTTATGTTATGTTCATGACAGGTTATACTGCATATATTTTGAATAAAGCTTTGTAACATATTTTCAACCATGTTCAAGTTTAGATACCTAATCTAATCTATTTATCTAGATACCCCCTGCCCCATATCAGTAAAACATACAGGCACTGCTAAAGAGTGCCTATAAATTGTCCTAAAAAATGGATGTAATTAATATCTCTCTTCAGGGATGCCTGCCTTTCTCTGTAGAGGGTGATCCTTTAGGCAATTCACAAAGACAGGAGAAATCTGGGGTTTGTAGAGACAGGAAAACACTTTACTGATTAAAGAAGATGGTACCAAACTTGTTCAGATGACGGAGTTTGATTAGGGATGAAACACATTTGTTCCACAACTACCTCACTGGCTCCATTAACCAATAATGGGAAACTGGAGGTGGTCTTTTGGGAAAAAAGATGGTAAATAAAGGAGTTGCAGACATTTCCTCCCCTCCGCTTATAAATGTAAGAGAGCTCTCTGTGAAACCTTCACCGATCCACCGCTGCATTGTGGTAGCTCAAAGTACTCAGAGACTGGCAAGGGAGTGGGTGTGGGGGACTGGTACAGCACAGCACCAGTACTGTAATGCCAAAGCCAAGTCCAGGGTCCTCAGATGTTCTTCAGTGCTCAGCAGGCCAGCTACAATGGAGAGAGTTTGGCTCAAATGAAGTGGAAGATGAAAAGTTTGGTGAAATTGCCACAAATAAGGTAAAGAGTGGTTCCTGGAGAAACAAGTAGCTCTATCTGCAGTAGACCTAATGAAGCTTGGGTTTTTTCATGGATTTGTGTCTTGTGGTTGGATTATCTGGTGTGAGTGCCAGTTAAAACTTTTCCTGTGGTTGGGGAGCCATAAGCTGTCTTCTGTGTGAGTCCTTCAGTGGGTGGAGAGCATGCTGCAACCTGGTGATCAGAGAAGGTCTGACTTGATTAGACCACTAATGACATCTCTCTTTCTGCTCAGCCACCTACTCCTACAGAACTGGATATTTAATTCCTGCTAACTTCTGTTATACTGGGTGAAAACTAGTTAAATGATCCAGAAATCATTGCCAGGTAGATGGAAATGATGGGCAGACCTACGTGCACAGATTCCTGCATATGCACAAATGCGTCTCATAGAGCTCACAGTGCAGGAAGCATCACATGCTGCTAATGTATGCACACGAACCTATTATATTATCTGCTGAGTAACATTGGCCGATGAGTTAAATAATAAAAGCTGAAATATCCTTTCTGTCAAGGTGATGATATTTACTAAGACAACAGTGAGTACAGAAGTGTTCTTAAAGACACATGCTTTTCGGCTTAACATGGGTCAGTACAGGCTAGTGGGTAGGTCACTGTGTAGGACAAAGCAAACGTGAAATCTAACTTTATGGGGTAATGTTGGGACAACAACTTCATCTACAACTTTTCCTGTTTGCAAGAGGAAAACATCAATCCCTTCCATCTACATTATTATCCTCTTATTTTCACACCACATTTTCATGGACCCCTTAAGATGGGAAATGCTCATCTTTTACAATGCCAGTGGTAATAACTGTTGACTGCTAGGTATCCTGGTTGTGAGACCAAGACGCATCTACTTCAGGTGACAGTGCATTCATTTTTGGGAAGCAGAATTCACTTTCAAGACAAAGTCCACAGCTCTAACATAAAGGTCTGCAAAATTTGAAAGAATTTTCTTGATACACAGTTCTTGGCACTGGCACAAATGGACCAGTTCTCTGAGCTACTTATTTAGTTCCTATTTTAAGTAAACACTAAGAGTGACAATAAGATGGGAAAGATGGTCTTGTATTTGGAACTACCCTGGCTTCATCACCTGGCTTGGTCACAGTCTTTCTGTGTGACTTGAAATCTTGTACCATTTTTCACCCTGTAAAAATCTTTGCTGTCTAACAGGGTCATTGCAAACTACCACTTCTTCCTTTTTTAGGTATAAAGATACTAAAGCATAAAAGCCTGTATACATCCATAAAAATACTAAATTAACACATTTGTGGAGCTACTTAGTAACTCACAGATACAGGATAAACAACTCAATTCAAGAAAAAAAGATTAATATTTTATAGACTACAGAAAGCTATTTGCAGAATTCTTATTTTGTTCCATAATTAAAAAAAATAAAGCAAAACCCCCAAAGTTTTGGGGTTTCCCCCCCCCCCCCCAAAAAAATCTTCTCCCAGATATATACTTAAAACCTAAACAGAATGCTTTTGTTAGGACAATTATTCCACATTGTGCCCAATGATTATATTAATTTTAATGTAGATCTGTTGTCCCAGACTCATCGCTGTGGATTTTGTTGTAATAAAGACTCTCAGAATAAAACCATTCTTATGGTCCAGTCAAAATGGTGATCCCATATGCTTGCTGTCAGAGCTGGAACACAGACTAAACCCAACTCTTCCCAGATGTCAGCAGAGAATTACCATACATTTTGTAGAGCCTGTTCTTGAGAAATGTTATGCCAAGAACACCCCCACCTGGCCAAGGGAAGAAATGGAGTCAGAGAAAGATCGCCACGTTGGAAATATGTTGCACAAAACATTCCATGCTTGGAAAACTGCTGCCCACAAATGTCAGTATGAATGAAATGCTACAGGTCATGGAGGAAAATAAAAAGTTATAAAAGACTATTTTTAACATTTTGATACTGTTTGTCTAAAATCTGTCACACAATCTATGTATTTTAGATTGTGTGTGTAAATACTGAAGCTGGCATCAGCAGTGAGGCCTTCACAACATCAGCCTGAGCACAAACGAATTTCATTTGTTAATACTAAAGAACAACAGTCTTCTTAAATAATAATCCTAGCCTTAGATATGCAATTCCTGTGCTTACAGGAACTATACCATGCTATACACATTTATTATTGAATTTTTGAATTCACAACGGAATATTATTTTCCAGAACCTAACAAAAAGCACAATATACATAAACCTTTGCAATCCTCATTGAAATGCCCTTCATTTTTTTTCAGTGTGACTTTGGTAATGCTTGCACTGCAGCCTAATCAGATCCCGTCTGGAAGTTAAAGCCAACAGCTTCTTACAGAATTCAAAAAATTGAAACAGTAATGGAAATGAAGCATAAGACAAGACTTACAATCTCATACAGGATGCATATAGTAATTTTTCTACCACTCCTTTCAAAAGAACTTTTAACTACAGCTGGGTAAGGCAACAGTGTCAGTCTCCTGAGAAATGAGCCCAGGCACATTCACTGAAAGAATTCAGTGCATTGTAACATGTGCAGGTTTGGGATTTTCTTTTTACATTTCTTTCTTTCCTTTTTTTTTTAGCAAGAAGATTTGTACAGTGTTGAACACTCAGGCAGAGCTGCCACCCACGTACAGCAATGCATGAAACACAACATCAACGCAAACGTTCTTGCTGCTATCGCCCTCAACTTTCCAAGAGGAGAAGAAAAGAAAATCAAGGTGTATTTTATTTACTGTAGACGATCAACTTATAATCATCCCTAATTAGGCTTCCAACAAGATGTTTGGTTCCAGTCCAGAAGCTCTTAATTAGTCTATATAGGCATCGATTCCAAGGGGAGTTTTATCTGAGTCAGGATTTTGAATGAGGTCATGAGGAGTGAGCCTCAAGTAAGCGAACGGAGCCTCACCCCTGCACAGGTGTGTGGGTGAGCTGCAAGGAGCTTCTCCAATCTCCATAAGCTTTTTTTTTTGGTAGGGAAAAGGCCGTATTTTTGGTGTGGTACTACAAGCACTTGGAAGCATCCAGACAGGGTTAAATGTGTTTCAGAAAAGAGCTCAGTTAAAAAAAAAAAAAAAAAAGAAAGAAACAAAATGTAAGGAAAAGGAAAGCACACTAAAATGCAAACTAGCAAAGCTTTAGAAATATGAAATGAGGGTTTGAACTTGACGCTGGGTTTGTGTGGGGAAAAAACCCCACAAAAACAACAAGAGCATGTGGCAGAAGACTGGGAGGAAAACGTGAGCAGGAAGCAAGGAGCTCAGGCTGGATGGAGAATGAGAGGTCAACCAGCCACCTGGGCGGGGGCTTAGGGAGGTCTCTGGCCAAACTTCCTGCTCAGACACAAAAAAGAAACTTGGCTTGAGAACTGGTGTGTCTGTAAAAGTGCAGAAAATGGAATGAGAAAAAGTAATGACTTTACAGAGAGAACAGGGTGACATGTGCTGCTGTGGGAAGACGAGGGCTGAGATGCTGTAAAAGGCACAATCCCTTCCTGACAAATTTAAAGCCCCATGGCATGTGGGTAATTGGATTACTTAAAGTAAATCACCTCTGTAACATGAACAAAGTTATATACTTTTCTTAAAAGCGATGTATTAGTTTTCTGAAACAGCTGAAGAATTTTGGACAAAATTTTCCATGCACATGCACAGAATTCCACATGAAGCAGATGCTTGGCTTAAAAAAATAAAGCCCAGAAAATAGGGGAAATTCTAAAGAACTGGATTCCTGTACGCTGCTGTACCTTTAGGCTTAATAAGATACAAATGCCTCTCTAAGATTTTAAAATATGAATTGAAAGATTTAGTAGACTGTATGCACGTAACAGTAGGTAGATGAAGTGCAATTGTAGTAATCAATATGTATGTATTGGCTTTGTAATTACTTTCCTGTTAAAGCTAAATTAGCTAAGATATATTTTAGGCATCTGTTATAATTCAAAGGATTGCTGGTAATTCTTATCTCATTGGGAAAAAAAAAAAAACAACAAAATGATTACTTCTTATTGGAAAGGCTATAAAGCAAACCTGAAAGTCTATCCATGGAGTTTGCCTCACAGCCTACGGTGTCATCAATAAAACATCTCATGGACTGCTCACCGCTACTGCACAGAACTGAGGACTATTAAAAGTAGCAGGTATTGATCATCTTCTGTCCTGACACACCCTAACACATGTTTTAATGCTGGCATTGCTCTCGGATCATGTCTCACTCCTTCAGGACATGTCAGTTCAGCACCCAGCTGACCTATCCAGCATTCCTGGCATACCTTCAGTCAAGCCCCATGAGCTGATATCCATAAAAAGCTACTTTAGCTGACAGAAGGGGTACAATAGCCCAGTTTTAAATGCCTACTTATTAAAATCTGCTTTGTAAAACTTATTTTTGCCTGGGCCACCCAGCTCTGCTATTCTCTTATGCTTCAAGGAGCATCTTGCATCTCCCCCCAGCAGTCTGAGGGGGGAGAAGGCAGTGGTGAAATCTCTCACAAACCAAATGTTAACTCTCACAAAGCACCTGCGGGGAAAGAAGAGTCTGCCCTCTTACGTATTCTGTGCATGCTACAGCTCCGCTCCTAGGCAGGCCAGGCAGTTTTCCCAGGATTATGTGATTTGCATTCAGCATACGTCCGTGTGGATCCATACCTCCCAGCTGGAGTGACTTTTACAGCCAGAAGCCAGAGTAGGATCTGATTTTTTTTTTTCCTACCTCGATGTGATTCACAACAGTCTCAAGGGCAGAACATCCCCCAGCTGCTACAGGCTTAAAGTCCTTGGAAAATCATACCTGTCCAAGGTGGAAGGTACAGTACCTGCCTAAGCCTTTTTAAAGGAGCTAAAGGAAACTGAGGGCTCCGACACATGAACAAGGTATTGAATATTAATGAGTTACCATCCATTAGCTGAACCACAGTAGTTCACTGCATGCTTCATTGTAGCCCATTGCTATCACCAAGGATAACATAAAAATATTAGGGTTTTTTTTTCACTATGGTCTGTTGTGACTCATTTTATCTCATTTTGCTAGAAACTAAAAGCACATACACAGACCCAGCTACTGCCACTCACCTGATGAGAGGTAACTCATGAAGCTGCAGTCACGGGGGCTACAGGGAAATCAGAGTCGCTCATGCACTTTTGAAATGCCATGTCAAATGTCAGTAGGGTAGAAAAAGCACTAGCAAATAATGTCCTGATTTAAAAGAGACGTCCTTCAACTGTCAGGGGAACGATGACAGTGATATGCTGAACACGACCTTAACTTTGCCTGTACAGTGGCCTTCTTACTAAACACTTCCTCCACCTTAGGAGCTTGAACCTCACCCCAAAAGAGCTTGTTTCTCACCAGAACTACTTTGCATTCCCTTGACAAGAGGATGAAGAGATGGTCTGCAGACCAGTGCAGCCCTGCCTCAATAAGATGTCTCAATCTGATCCTCCTTTTTTCAGTATGCAGCACAATTTAGCTTTTATTTATATACATTTATAATATACATATATAGGTTTATGCACTCAAATAAACCTGGTAGCTTACTGAGAAGAGCGGCCTTTCTGGGGTTTGGAGGTGGGGGTTTTTTGTTTGGGTTTTGGGTTATTTTTTTTTCTACTAATTACAAAAATTGCACATGGTATCCATCCACAGGAAACTTTTTTGGGTTTAGATAATACCAGCCAGATGGGGGCAAGGCATAAGAACAGTAGTAGTAAATTAGTATTTTGGGTGTCCCAGGAGGCAAGAGCCACTGAACAATCTTAAAACAGTGTTGCTAAGAAAATCAGGTAAAGCCACCATGGCTACAGTGCCATTGCTACTGCAAAATTCCTTCACTAAGTGAGACAGGAGCAGTCTGTTTTGACTGGGGTAAAAATACTGTTGAGCAGATAATGTATATGTGAGGAACAGTTGCTTCTTTTCATACCATTTACATTCCAGTTCTGTTACCCTCCTGTACTGATGACAAGCAGGACTAATATCTACTGAAAATATTATTTTACTTTATTTCAAGAACCTTTGCCCTCTCAGAACTTTAAGCCTTTCCATTTAAGGAGGTTCAAGACCTTATTTCAAGGCTTGATTTTTGCAAATAGCCTTTAATTTCTGTATGTGGTTGTATCAAGGGGACTTTCTGCAGCCTCCCTTTCTGCCCCCCACTCAGGCATGTTTCTTGGAGCTGTGCATCCCAGTAGCACAAAGGAACCCTGCAGTGGTTTTGAGGAAGTTTTACGGATCCATCTCTAGTGGTTACCACTGGACAGAAACACTGACTGTGCCCAAAGCACAGGATGCCATGCTCCCTGCCCTTATGTCTTGTCAGGAATGTCTAGGTGCCTCATAAATTACATATGGAATAGAAAAGCATGGTTTTCCTGCAATCAGAAGGCCTAAAATCCTGTGCTTTTTCTTTTTTTTTCCTCTTTGGCACTGAGATATGAAACCACACCAAAGCCTGTTCTTGAGCTCCCAGGTCAACCAGCACAAGCTGACCATGCTCACAGTACCTCTAAACCAGGCTGCCTACCTTCAAATTGCAACCGGGACAAGCCATTCCTGCAGAATTGTTTGGAAGATGTCTCCGACAGACTCAGGTCTGACAGTACAGATGGCTGAACTCCAGTGTTCAGATACAGCTCCTAACACTTTACTAGCATATGCCTAACAGTTCATTTTGAAGTTTATTACCTGCTTGACAGATAATAAACTGGCAGATTGTTGTCTATCTATAATACACTATGGTAAACGTCTTCATTTGGGGGGAAGTTGAGAGACAAGAAAAAGCCCTGAACTGGTTACCAATACAGAGGTTAGAGTTTCTAAGACTCTTAACTTCTTCATAACACTGAGCTTTGATTCTCAAAGGTTGAGAGATTATTTACGTTTTTTAATTAAGACTCACAAGTTAAAGATAAAGTTGCCAAGTTTTTAGTGTTAAGTATCAGGTAAGGAAGGAAATTCCATGACCTAGGAAAAAAGATGCTGTAAGGCACCTTTTTTTTAAAATGATAGAAGTATTTAGTAAGAGTTGTAAAGAGGAAAGTAAGTAACGGAAGGAGGGAAACTACATGGGTCATGTAGTGAGGACATGACAGCCATTTCTCACCTATGCTTGCTCAGAAAGGTACCGTTTGCTGTGGGTTAATGGACTTAAAAGTCACCCCCTCCTAGCCTTGCAGGAAATTATGTGCAGCTTTTCACAGACCATAATTCCAGTGATCCCACTGTGGGGGTGGAGGGCTGCGGGCACATATCAGCGAGTCCCCGGAGCCCTGTCGCTGATGGGAAAAAGATTACCGTGGCTTGCAAAGACACGGAGCAACACGACAGGGAAGATAACTCAGCAGAGCATCTACCCCAAAATGATTCTTTCCCTAAACTGTCGTCATGTTGGCCTGACAGCCCCCCCGGTTCACTGGGATTAACATCAAGGCTCCGTGGCAGGAGCGGTTCCAGACTGACCGGTAAGAGAGACAATAGACAAAGCTGGGCTCTTTCATCTCGGGGCTGCTGGAGCGGAGCCCTGACAGGTGATGGATGAGCAGAAACCGACACGACTTCCCCATGTCCTCCCCAACACTGCGCGGTTTATGGCCCGACACACTGCGCCCATTATCCCGCCCCTCGCCCCCGGCTTTCTCCGACCCGACCCTCCCCCGAGGCCGCTGCGCCTTCTGCCTGCCCCCCGGACCCCGCCACCCCTCCAGAAATGGGGCGGGGGGAGCCGGGAGGCGCCCGGCGGGGGCTGCGCGCTGCCTGCGCAGCGCGTCCCTCCCCTGCCCTGCGCGGCCGCGGCCGCCGGTCCTGCAGCACCACCTACGGCCGGGAGCGGAGGGACGCGCCCGCGTAAGGCCGCGCCGCACGGCGGGAACAGGACAGGACAGCTGGTGAGCGCAGCAGCCTGCGCCGTGCGCGGCCGCGCTGCTGTGTGGGTGCCGCATCACTGCGCGCCTATTGCGCAGGTGCTTACGCACTCCCGTGCGCTCGTGGCGTGGCTCCGTGTGTGCGGGGTCACAGGCGTGTGTGTGGGGCAGGGATGCCCAGGCTTCACCAGCATCATCACCCTGTCAGCCACCTCTAAAGGCACCAGGCGCCCTACTCAGTCCTTTATCACGTCAAAAGTGCCGTCAGATGGGACCGTTGCACAAATGTTATGGCATATATCCCTCAGGGGTCCAGAGGGAGACACTTAGAGAGGGCAGGAACACAAGAGGTGGGCTGAGAAGATAAATCGGGTCTGTCTGTATTCCTGAATCACAGAATCGTAGGGGTTGGAAGGGGCCTCCAGAGACCATCGAGTCCAACCCCCCTGCCAAAGTAGGTTCCCTAGGACAGTTCACACAGGGAGGTGTCCAGATGGGTCTCTCTCTCCAGAGAAGGAGACTCCACAACCCCCCTGGGCAGCCTGTCCCAGGGTTCTGTCACCCTCACTGGGAAAAGGTTCTGCATATTGGTGCAGAACTTCCTATGCTCCAACTTGAACTCATTGACGCTTGTCCTGTCTCCATAGAAAAGAGTCTGGCCATTTCCCCCTGTGTCCCATACTGGAGATATTTATAAACATTAATAAGAACTCTTTACCTTCTTTTCTCAAGGCTGAAGAGCCCCAGTTCTTTCAGCCTGTTCTCATAGGGGAGATGCTCCACCCTTTTAATCATCTTCGTAGCTGTCCGCTGGACTGTCTCCAGGAGATCCCTGTCCCTTTTCTACCACGGAGCCCAGAACTGGACACAATACTCCAGGTGGGGCCTGACAAGGGTAGAGTAGAGGGGGAGGATCACCTCCTTCTGCTAGGTGAGCCAGCAGAAGGCGTTACTGGGTCAAACTCCAGCAAGTTAGAGGACTGAATACTGAACTGGCCTTGCTGAAAACTGCATTCACATTGTGTTTTCAGAAGAAAGTGAATCTCATCCCGGGCTCGTCTGCTCTTGTTACCCTGTTGCCTACTTTGGAGATAGATTCCTGCATCATCTTTCACTGAATAGCTGAATTCAGCCCTTCACAAGTCTCAGCTCAGGGGGATTTTAGTCTGTGTTTGTCCAAAATGATAAAAAAATTATCATCTAACCTGTTTGGCAGGTCATGACTTTTTAGTCTAGTTGTTTCTCTATGAGAAAATATCCATTAAACGCTTTTACAGCAGATTTTTAAACTCTCCAGTAATATAACCATTTAACTCCGTAATTCATAGAATCATAGAATGGTCTGGGTTGGAAGGGACCACAAGGATCAGAGAGTTCCAACCCCCTGCCACAACCTCCAGGCCTGGATCTACACAAGGTTGCCCAGGGCCCCATCCAACCTGGCCTTGAACACCTCCAGGGACGGGGCATCCATCACCTCTCTGGGCAGCCTGTTCCAGCACCTCACCACTCTTTCTGTAAAGAGCTTCCCCCTAATATCTAATCTAAACCTTCCCTCCTTTAGCTTCAATCCATTCCCCTCTGTCCTGACACTGTCTACCCTTTTAAAAAGTTGATTCCCCTCCTGTTTCTCTGCTCCCTTCAGGTACTGGAAGGCTGCAATGAGGTCCCCCCGCAGCCTTCTCTTCTCCAGGCTGAACAAGCCCAGCTCCCTCAGCCTCTCTTCATAGGGGAGGTGCTCCAGCCTTCTAATCATCTTTGTGGCCTCCTCTGATCCGGTCACTTGCCTCAAAATTGCCTAAAGTCTAAGATGCTTTAAAGACTCTAAAGGCCTCTTGGGTATGTGCTTCAAACTCATTTACAATACTACCAAAAAAACCCCAACCAAACTTTGAAACTTCTTGTAGCACAACAGTAGTGCCACTTTGTATGCTAAAATTATCTCTGATGAGAAAGCAGGCAATTCCCTGCAGTTTAACCTGGATTTTCTCACTCAACTTTCTATTATATTTCAGATAATGACACACGAAGGATCATGAAGTATTAAGCGCAAATAGTATAAAAGAGATAATAGTATAATTAATTTGGCTTGGGAGGGGGTAAGGACTGAATGAAGAATGAATGATCTTTAAAAAGAGATTAATTTAATGGAGGTTATGTGCACAAAATTTAGAATATTTGTATCTGTCATTGTTAACACAGATACAGAAATATCACATCCATGGCCTTTTTATGGATCAGCATAAGGGTGTGCTTTATCTGCAAACACAGATATTGAGAATAGCTTATCGGGGAAGGAGGGGCTTCAGGGATAAATCACAGTATTTGTCATCAGTATTCACTTATGGGGGAGTCATTTCACCTGTAGACAATGATTCAGAGACATGAAAAGAAGCAACAAGTAACTGTCTGAGCTTGATCCTGATAGACCTTGATTGATGTGCCCAATACTCCCTGTATTACTGGGCAACACACAAAGCCTAATACTTCCGTGAAACACAGCGAAACTGATTAATACAGGGACCTTTGAGTCCACAGCGTTATACAGGTGACAGTTTTACAACTCTGGACTGCAGGTGAGGGATGAAGAGTGCACGCCATTAAGCTAGTGATAATACTAGGATGCTGAACGAGGAAGCGTGAACAGACTGGAAGGGACAGGGAAAGCAACAAGGTAGGAAGTTGAGGTGAACTGCTACGGCTTTCGAAGGTAAAAAGGTAAACCTGATTATCAGCTTTTGGACTGGTTTGCTTCTGAAGACTGGCAGTTTCCTGAGCTCACAAAACACACAGACCTGCTCTTACTAATTTAACAAAGTGCTCTGTATTGCTGATGAACAGATTCTATTTAGATTTTGACAGCACTTAAACAAGTCATTAAAGAAGCAGTGCAGTAAAGCTGGTTTAGGCAGCGATGCTACTATTGCAAATTACAAAAATTTGGACTTGATATGATGTCAGATATTCAAAATATTCAAACTCTGGCTGGCATTTGTGTAGCAAATGTTACCCTTCTCATTGAATAATCCAGCTGCAAGCCATACGGGTTTAGCTAAAAAACCCAAAACAAAGCAGAAACACCCAATTCCTTTATTTCTATAACTTACAGTTGATGACTTCAGATTGCCACTAAGGTTTGTGCCCACTCTGAAACGGTTGTGGGCATTTCCACCACGCTGTTAGGTGAATTTGGTTGATGCAAACACTCTTCTGCTCAGTTTAAGGCTTGAACTGGGGGGGTATTAATGAACATTTTTCTTTTTTACTTTGCAGAAAGCAGGAGTTGTTATAATCTAATTAATAAACGGTTTAAACATTTAGTATTTTACCATGATTAGCAAATAGAGATCGTTTTGAGACCCAGGTGAAGGTAACTGCTACCTTATGGGTTTCCCCCCTGTAACTTGCACACTGTGGGGTGCGGTGATGTCTGCGTTCCTGAGACCAGCTTTCCTAGGGCTGTACAGGTGGTGAAGCACAACTGTTCGCAAGTGCCTAAGTTTTGCTCTGAAATCCCAGGTGATCTTGACATTTCTAGCAGGCAGAACTTGCACTTATGTAAAGCAGCTGGACTCAGGCCAGAGCATTCAATTCGGATGAGTGAATACAGCCCAACTGAAATCCTGGGAATACCTCTCTTCGCTATGACTTGGAGAGGCACTGCTGGGCATAGTCAGAATCTTAAATCAAAACTAAAAGCCTGCTTGTGTTGTCATACCAGTGTTTCTGATTATTTTAATTAAACTATTTCCATAGAGGAATCGTGCAACATGTCTAGGATATTCCGAGGAACACTAGCATATAATATACCATTGTGCCATTAACATTTGGCTATCTGCAGTGATAGAAGTTAGCTGTGTCACAATATTTATTTTAGAATGCCCTGATAATATGTTTCCATACATTTCAGTATCCAATCTTTTCATATACAACTGCCATCCATGTGTTGAAACTTTAACTCATTTGTTCCTTATTGATGTTACTAATGAAAAACATCACTATGAGCAATTTTCTATACACATATTTTAATTTTGGACTGCTGAGACTGCCTAATGAGATTATAATTCTCTGTTAAATATTTCTGACAGAGAAGATCCAGAGCAGAATATGGAAAACATTTCACGATGAAAATGAAAGCAGGTTTTGTCAGAAATTTTCCCAAGAAAGCCTCCACAGTTCTGCAAGAAATTATCCTGCATAATGATAATAAAGCAGAATTTGCTCAGGTTCCAGCTAACAGCAAAAATCTTCTCAGTTGTTTCACCCTATCAGGCTCCCACACTTGGAAATTATTAAAATCAACTTCTAGGAAGAAAAAGATTAACATAGGAAAAAGCAGAGAGAGCATTTTCTTTCCTACAATTACTCTTGGCACCTTTGGATAATCATCCTAAACTGGATACTGGATCCTAAATGGGTGAAATTTGCTTTGGTTTTCTGTGGAATATAATTTTTACAGGACTTCTAGATTACAGAACCATAAAATCATGTAGATTGGAAAAGACCATCAAGTCAACAATTAACCCAGCACTGCCAAGTGCAACCACTAAACCAGGTGCCTAAGCACCACATCTACATGTCTTTACAATACCTCCAAGGATGGTGACTCAACCAGTTCCCTTGGCAGTCTGTTCCAGTGCTGACAAGCTTTTTGGTGAAGAATTTTTTTCCTAGTATCTTGAGGCCATTTCCTCTCTTCCTATCACTTATCACTTGAGAGAAGAGACCAACACCTACCTGGCTACCACCTCCTGATGCATGATGGCACTCAAGATGATCTGCTCCATAACCTTCCCTAGCACCAAGGTCAGACTGACAGGCCTGTAGTTCCCCAGTTCCTTCTACTGGGTCTTCTTGCAGATGGGCATCACATTTGCTAACCTCCAGTCAACTGTGACCTCCCCAGTTAGCCAGGACTGCTGATAAATTATGGAAAGTGGCTTGGTGAGCACTTCTGCCAGCTCCCTCAGCACCATTGGGTGGATCCCCTTTGGCCCCACAGACCTGTGTGTATCTAAATGGTGTAGCAGGTCACAACCATTTCCCTTTCATTTATGGGGACTTCACTTTGCTCCCTGTCCCTGTCTTCCAGTTCAGGGGGCTGGATGCCTGGAATATAACTGGTCTTACTGCTAAAGACAGAGGCAAAGGCAGCATTAATTGCCTCAGCCTTTTCCTCACCTTTTGTCACTGTTTCCCCCACATCCAATGAAGGATGGAGATTCTCCTTAGCTCTCCTTTTGTTCTCAACATTGTTTATCGTCTTTTATGGCAGTAGCCAGATTAAGTTCTAGAAATTATGTTTTATGATCTGGAACAGTATGGTTTTAATAGTGAAGATTACTTGCCTAAAATTATTTTTGAAGATACTGCCTACCAGTGTGCTTTACTGAGTGAAGTTCATAGGCAGCAGTTCAATTGGCTAGAGGGAATTGGTTGGTTTTAGTTTTCTGGGATTTTTTTTGTTGTTGGCTCTTACTTGAGATGCTGCAGCTCTTGTCAGCTTGATACACATGTTTTTGTAAGGTGAATATTGATCCAAGTTACATCTGCCTGTGATTGCTGGGCACTCGGAAGATGCTGAGCCTTTTGCCTCTGTGCCCTGCTGACTGTGGTAAACAGCATTGCAACAAGGGAATGTATACTGCAGCTCTGACTAGCATTAAATTACATGAATTTGGCCATTTCCTAGTCACAATGTCTGTACTAAACAGAGCCAAAGCACAAAGTCAAAAATGTTACTGATCATCTTTGGGTTATGTCAAATTTAAGAAATTGTGTGGCCCAAGAGGAATGGATCTGTAGAGCTAAACTCTTGGTGCTGACACGATGCCCCCTGTGTATGTGTTTTGGAGCTTTTACTTCAGGCTAGATCTATTCTGGTGACGTGAACTGAATGCTTGTGTGCAGCTAGAGCTGTGAAGTGAACTGGTTTGGTGTCAGGGGAAAGGAGCTGCTTCGTGTGCTCCAAGACAGTAAATGCAACTCATTTCCTCCACTTAATCTGCAGACTGGATACTAAAGAACTGGGAAATCTGTGTCTGATGACCTCAGGCTGTGTGTATCCTTGAAAATAAAACACGTCAAAGTGCATAGCTCGGCTCACACCAAAACATGTAAGCTCTATTCTTTCCAAAACTACAGTCTCCTCAGGTAAAAGCCTTGCTTCTAGTAGTGATGTTGCACAGTATGTCTCATCTACTTGCTGTTGGGTTTTTTTTTGTTTGGTTTGATTGTTTGTTTTTTAAATGTTTTTGAGAATTGAATAAAAAAATCCATCACAGCCAGATAAATTCTCTCTTCTGAACAGTGGCACTGTGATGCTACTGCAGCTCATTTTCATAGGAATGACAAAACTTCAGGAATCTGAAGTACACATTGGCAAAGGACTTGATGGCAGAATTACATTCCTTTTTGGGAACTTGGTGCAGTGTACACATCCCTTTTCTTACCATTCTTACTGTGAGGACCAGACCACAGAGCGTGCACCTGCACCTTAAGTCTGCAGCATCTAACACTTGACCTCAGAGACCAAATTATCTAAAATCCTCCATGCTTTGCACAAAACTAATACAACAAAAAACCCATCCTGCAGATCCTGTGTGATTTGCAACCTGCTTTGCTACCCTGGCACTAACGAAGATGCTGCTGTTGCCCAGGGCTCCCAGTCGTCATTGCTTCTAGTGTTGTCAGTTCTGTAGGTGCGGTGCCTTTGCCTTTTAACCTCACCTCACAATGAATCATCTACTATTTTATTTTTAGATGTATAACTAAATACCAAAAATAGAAGCTTGCATTTCTACACAGACAATGCAGTTAAATAGGGCTCAAGTGTAAACTGCCAGTGTTTTGGCTCAGAGTGCAGTGCTTGGTAAGGCCACATCCTCTACTTGGGTAAATTAGAGATGCTCATTAAATAGAGTTACTCTGATTTGTGCCAATTTGGGAGATGGCTTGATATGATGTGAAGAGAATGTTCCTAAAAATTACACACAACATCCTTGAAGACTGATGTATTTGGTACAGACTATTTCTTGGTTTAAAATCTCCTTATCCATAAATCTCCTGTCCATGGCCACTCTAAAACTGCACATCCTACACTTGCCTGCATCAGGAGCATTAATTCCAGACAGGACTGAAGGTTTAAGAATTACCTCTGTAGTCCAACATCTGAATGTTGAAGGGGAAGTATTTATTTAAAACCCATTCATCAGGTAGAGACCTTACAGACAACCAACTTGGCACAAATAAACCTCTTTATAAAAATGAAAAAAAAACCAACTCAAGTTAACCCGAAATAATTACCTCAAATGAACCTCCCACAGGAAAAGCATACTTAAGAGTCATCAGTAGCTGATTGCCAGAAGAAAATATGTGTCAAAAGGAGCTTTGCAAAGGCCTGTTCTAACACCCAGTGTTCTTCAATAAAGCCACAGACAATGGACTAGATAATGCTTTCATTACATTTGCAGATAATACAAATGCTGGAAAGACTGAGAGTGCAACAAAAACACAGGTACAGCTTGCTACTGAAAAATGTTCCTATTATCCCCAGGCCACTCTTTTCCTCAGACAGAATCATTCAGATAGCAGTTGGAACTAAGCTGACCAAAAAGGTCTGAAAGGATTAATTTTCAACCCTTTCTTGTGCATTGGGAAGTGACATGACACCTGGCTCAGAACAAGGAATGGGGTGGGGATGTGTGAACAGAGCTGGGGGTGGGTTGGGGAGATGTCCTTTTCAGCCACAGGCATTGTGAAGGGACCCTGCAATTGCACCCCAATAATAGGTTGAAAGCTGCAAATGGAGTTCACAATAATCTTGGCAAATGGGAAATTCACTGAAAAAAGGATTAAATAGGATAAGTACTATGAATGGTCTTTGTAGGTAGATTACAAGATTGCAGTTCCCCCTTTGAGGTTTATTTTATTTTATTTCATTTCCACACAGGCTTCTGAGTGCACCATCTTCATCTTGTGACTCTGTGTTACCTATAGGAATTTGGGGTTGCCTTTCCAGTCTGGTTATGATTAAGTATTAGAGCAAAGAGAAGGCTGTTCCACAAGTTGGTGAGCCAATACTCAACCTGCTGCCAGTGCTTACTGCAGATAACTTCTGTAGTAACCCTTGAGTCCTACAATTGTTTCACCTACAGCCTCTAGTTTCTGCCTTTTCAAAGGCGGCAGGAGACAAAACAAACAAATCTCTGCTGTCACAAGTGAAAACCACAACCTAAATATTATGGTTAGAAGGCTTCCTGTCTCTCACCTTGTGTATCTACATTTAAACCCAACACAGACCTCGCTCCTCAGTCTTCAAGTAGTTCTTCCTCAGGTGGAAAACTTGTGCAAAAGTTCAGCTCACCAGAGATCAGAGATCTCAGCTGCCTTCTCTAGATATCATTCTCTCTTATATTTAGGCTTCATATTAATTTGCTTTTATAGACAAGTACATCAAATCCATCATCAAAACGGTAAGATTTCCTTTTGTTCATTTCTTACTTATTGTGACTATCTGCTGAAATAATCATATAGCAGGTACGTAACACTTAGAGCAGTACTTAGAATGTGAGAGTAACATTTTACCTGTATCAATTATTCTACACTTCACCTTTCCCAGATTGTATTAATCATAATTCGTGGCTTTAGCAAACCACTCTCAGTTAAAGAGCAAATAGGGAAGAAAAACAAATGCAATCTCTGACTCCAGCATACTCATGCAAGCCCTGTCAACCCACTGATTCAATGGTCTAGCTTTGCATAATTATCCCTGGTTTATGATTGATAACAAAGGCAAAAAGGTGGCTTTCCTAGAGAGCCTCAGGGATGTCTTACCCGCTAACCTCCACTGAAGCTTTACAAATATTATTGCTAGAATGTCAGCATTTTGCCTTAAAGTTCACAGACTCTAATCAGGGTAAATTCTTACGTTTGAAATACACCCATGGTGTTTCAGCAGGGGATGGGAGATGACATGGAAGTCTCGTATTTTAGACTGCATTGGGAAAGTTTGTATTGCATCCACTGGCTACAGCCTTATAGAATACCATGCACTAAAATTAAACATTTTCCTTAATATAAATTAATGTTTTTTGGTGTTTGTCTAAAGGTATAACTACATAAAAGGTATAACGTGATATAAAACAGATGTCTGATAAACCATTTTTTTTACTCACACAACATCTCTGTCTTCTTGAACCAGTAATCTGGGGTAAGATTCGAAGTGCCTACATAAAAAGTGTACTTCTCTAATAAACTTAACATGTCTAGTCCCTGGCCAGTGGGCTGACTGGCATGATCTGGCTACAACCATACCCTTATTCTTTCTTTGCCTCTAAAACAGCATTGTCACAGCTGACGGAGCAAAGGCTCAGGCTGTAGACAGATCTTCTCAGGTACTGAGGAATGGGGTGGCACTGGGACACACTGGGCACCAAAAGACTCTTGGCACTCACACCTGTGCCTGGGCCCCATACAGCTCAAGTCTCGGCCTTCAGAAAAGGGCTGTTGCTCCCCCTCTGACAGATTTATCCAGACCACATTTCTTTAGCTACTTTCAGGCAGTGTGGGAAAATATAAAAAGCCACACAGAGGCAAATTGCTGCTTCACCTCTGCTACTGCTTCTCTATTTAGGAGAATGTATTGCTTTGCCATGGTCTGACATGGCCTGTTACCAGCCTAGGCTCTTATTTTCACAACTGATTTTTAAGGGCAAGGACTTGCCTCACCTCCTCTTGAGAGTCTGCACTAAGCCAGTTCATCACGTTAAAAATGAAGTTCATCAGGCCCAACCTGCTCCAAAACACTGAATTTAGCTAAGGCTGTGGCACTGAAGCATGAACTCAGCATTACTTAGAGTGCATCTGCTACTTGTTATGACATAAAGGCACCAGCTAACAGCCTGATCCACAAGTCATGCTTCCCAGCTCTTGCATGCCAGTTGTGCTTTCTCGTGTCAGTACCATCAGTGCTGTGTGTCACTGGAAGCATCTTTCTGTTCTTCTCTTGGCCCATTTTAATGTCTCCATGTCTCTAATATTTTATGATGAGGAAGATTGTTTCTGTAAAACTATCTCTACTAAGATCCTCAACCTAGGGTAGAGTAACAGCACTAAGTCAGTACAGGAGCACCCTCAGGAGACAATTCCTGGCTTTAAGTATTCTGAAATGCAGGACTGCTTTGCAATACCTCTTGATTCCATTGCCAGTTGTAGAGGCTTTTTGTGGACAGGTCCCCTCATCCCTAGTTGTTTGCACTCGCCTTTCACATTCTGATTTCACTGTTGAAAGGGCAAGGAAAGTTTATTGAATGGAAAGACCTCAGAGTCTACAATATCAAACAGCGGAGTGACTTCAAAGGAAAACACACTGCATTAGAAAGAAAAAAAAAAGAATCCTGAAAAATCCAGCTTCTTTTACCCACCCTGATCTATCTTTTTGCTGCCTCTGTGGTAACACATGTTTTATATGAATCTGTATTAAGATGAATTTTAACTTACAAATAACTAGATTCAGCTAGGCAGTAGGAGGGAATTCCTACAAGATGATGTAAAGTTTTTTAAGCAGTAAAATTAAAAATAGCACATAAAACCTGACCAATAGATTTGGATCTGAACCAAGGTAACACATTTGGGAAACATTATCAAGTTTATCAGGGGTAACATATCACAGAAAATCTGCTTCTGTTTATACACCATTTATTATTCATTTTTGACATTTCCCTTTTTTCTTCAACCTTTTTTACCCTTGAGCAAATACATGTTAGACTTAACTGAAATGGGAGGTAACAGAGTGGTCTTTTAATTTTCTTTCCCTGCAAGACCAAAGCAGACTGACTAGAAGTATGAAAAATAAAATTCTATGAAATATAACTACAGGAAAAAAAAACTTGCCAGAGTAGTACTGGTAATAAAGTAGAAATATACTTGGCAATGAAAACAAAGAAAAATTAAAATGCCTAATAAGATTAAACTAAGGGCCAAATTCTGTCCTTCCCTAAGCTGTCTTGTATTTCATGAGGTATAAATAACACAGTAAAGACTTCTGCCTCATGCAACATACTGTATCTGTGCTAAAAAGCTGGTTTTTCATGCCTCGGACACCTATATTAATAGGGTTATGCCAGCAGAGATTTTGTTGCCCATGTTTGTCAGCATGTTTGCAGGTCAAAGTAGTTTATAATAACCAAGTTTAACTCGGGTAAGAATATAAACAATGGCAGCAAATTCAGTCTCAGTAAATGACCCAGTCCCTCAACTTTACTCAGACAAATTCTCACTCATCATATTAAATTTTAAATAAGAGAAAGCTTTTTTCTTGCTTTTGGCCCATATTTGAAATAAAGATAATAATTAAAAGTCAGTTTAAGCCTGGTCCAAAGTCAGCCACGATTCATGCAGTCTTTCTTCTGAGAGCAGTTCAAGTTAAAGCTCATCTTAAACTTGAATTCTTTTCTCTAAGTTGATTGCCCATCATTAGTCTGCAATTTTCTTCAGTGGATTCAAATGCAAAATATCAACATGTCTTTGAAAGCTGTTACTGAACAATGGTTTGTATGATGAGATCTCCACCTGAGGTGAATGTTTATAATTCTTTGCTTGGTTGAGCAAAACTTCTGGAGTTGTTTCAGGAATAGATTTTTCCTCTGTGTGGTCTAGAATCCACACTTAGACGCCATCCTCTCAGCAAACACTCCTTATATCTCAAAGAAAGCAAACACAGTGATGGGTGTAACACGGTGAAGACATTTATTTTAAAAGGCAGGCAACCCCCCAAATATAATAATATAAATATATATTAATGTTTATTCTTTAGTTTTATTTTAGTAAATGCTGCAGTTTTGTAAATCAAGACTTTTATTTTTAATCTATGTGATAAACCAGCTCTGTGATTTATGCTTTGAGTACCTATTGAATATTTCCAACTGAACAATTCTTTCTGGCAATAAAAGATAATTAGAGATTCATGTAATTACAACTGAAAATGAGTTTACAGATTCACACCCAGACGTTACTAAGGAAATTTTGGGTAACTCTCCACTACTGTGGAGAACACGAAATTCGTTTTGGCAAATACCACCTTAAAACATGGTATTTAGAGGACATTTATTCAAAGTGGATACAGATGGAAGAGACCAGAAAGAGTAAGTCAAAAGGAGATCCTAGTAACCCAGTAAGGTTGAACTGCTGAACCCTGTTGTGGAAATTAGCATCTCTGGCCATGCTGTCTGGTAGCCGAGATGATTTATTAGTGCACAGAAGAAAAAGTTGTAACTTGTAAGAATAAAGAGGTTTTGTTTGGGCTTTTTGTTTGTTTGTTTTGAGCTTGGCAATTTAGGCTAATGACTTGAACAGGCTTTCAATCAAATCCTCAAAGATAAACCAAATGAAAATGAAACCCAAGTGATTTACCTTACGTTGCAGCTTGGGATGCCTCTGTTTCCCTTTTGCAGAGATGCCAGCATGGGATAGCACTAGACACTGCTCAGAGCAAAAGCTTCCAGATACTGGACACACTTAGATGCTTAGTTGCCTCTCCTGAGGATTGGCTAAGAGTTGGCATTTCTTCCAAGGTAATTATCCAGGATCTCCATAGTGCACAGTGGAGAGACAGAGGCATTTCTGGGGGTGATTCAGTCTGCCCTAACACACAAGTTGAAGAACAAATGAGGGTTCTAGCAGTCTGTATCTCTACAGTCTTTGGAGGACTGTATGTAGGAGGACATAATTTGATACCTCAGGCAAAGCCCATGGCTATTGCAAGTGGTGCCCTTTGAAATGTCCCATGACAATTCCAGTTGTAACACCTGCCACATGTATTTCCAAGCTCTCTGTGGCAGACAGGACTCAAAAGTCTATCTTTCAAACAGCATATCAGGTCAAGATGAACAAAACTGTGGAAGAATTCACCTGCTTCAAATGGAAGCAAAAATGTATTTTCTGATTTTGAAAAGAGATAATAAAAAAATAATAATGCCATCAGAAACAAGGTGAAAGGAGGTCCTTTTAGCTGCTCTGATGACCGTATTCTGACCATGAATTATTTTCATTCTGTTTTCAAGATCAGGGAGGTAAATGACCCATCACTGCAAAGTCTAGAATGCCACCTTTCATTTTTATGCTTCTTGACCCATGAAGTCAATAAAAGGTGTCTCAGAGGAATTCTTCCAGCAGAAGTTTCTAATGCAATTGAGATACAATTGAATGAACACCCCAAGAGAAATGAACTTCCCAAATGCATAAAAATCCTAGACTGACATTCCACACGAGGCAAAACCCCTGCTATTTCATGGGCCTTTTGTTTTACACAGAAACAGCCCCACTACAAACTAGCATGAAAATAATCTGAATTAAGTTGAAGTCTTACCTCTTAGAGCTGAAAACCACAAATGTTTGCTTGTTAGTCTTTATTTGGCTTATTTTTAAGTATGGTATTTCAAATCATTCTTGGGGTTAGAGAGGACAGCTTTTTTGTTTGCTAGTTTGTTTGTCTGTTTAATTTCAGGAGTATGAAAGAACTGAGGAATCTTGAACTTTCCAGCATGAACAGTACTCTATGGCTTGGGCAGCTCTGTCAAACTCCACCGATTTTTTTGTCTTCCTCAGCTTCATTACACCATGGCTCTTGATTCAAACTACATGCATCCTTAGGCAATACCTGTATCAGTAAAACTCCAGTTCCTATTTGAAAAATGTATATAATAAGAAGGACTAGTGATACTTCTTTGAAAAATAATCTTGCCCCAGAAGTAATGCTTTTCAGCAAAATAATTTAAGCTTATTTTCATATAGCATGATGCTTTTTCTGACTTCATTTAACCTACACTGGATAATATTATTTAAAAATCTGGCCAATTATATCAAGAATGACAAAAAAAAATTGGTCTTATTTGCCTATCTCCAAGTAATTACAGTTGCACAACATATAATCCGGATAGTGGGTCTCAATGTGAATATGAAACCACTGAACAAAAGGAATCTTTATTAAGTTTTTAAGCTTCCAAATTTAATAAAGCAACCAGCACTCTACACTTTGTGTAAAACAAATAAAGCATTCACCTTGTAGTTTTAAAACACAGCTGCAAATAACTGGCTAAGGCAGTGGTCACAAACAATCTTTTGATGTATAGGTATCATAGATATTATTATGAATGTATACCTGAGTATGTATAACCAAAAATTAACCAGAAGAAAAAAATGTACATGTACATTTTATCTGATGGTCCTAACACGAATCTACACCAAATCCTTTAATTAGGCTGACTAAGTAACACAACTTTTCTTTCCCCAAATTACATTTTTTCATAAAATTACATTTTTTCATAAAAATGTAATACCCTGTTCAGCTTTATTTTTATATATTCAGTATCTCAGTAACTAGGACCATGTATACCTGTTTGGTGAAGTTCATCTAAGAATCCTAACTAAGTCCACTGTGAAGAACCTTGTTTGGGAAGGTTTCTATAAAAGAGCCTTTGAGCTCCAATGCTGGATGCTATTTAAGTCTGAGTTTAATAGTTAAAGTGCCTATAATTAATCACAGCCTTGAGAGCAATACGAAAAAAAAAAGACACAAAATGGATTGTAACTTTTTTTGTCCCCAGCCATCCTACACTAAATCAAACACAGAAGATCATGGAACTACCATACTTTGCTGTCAGATGTTTCTTTTTTACAAGTTTATAAAGACACAAATAGGAACTGCATAGAAAATTGTATTGGAATAAAACCTATCATATAAAAACATAGCATTCAATTAAGAAATGTGTCTCAAATTGTCAAATATTAATATTGTTGAAAACCCAGTATAAGATCACTTTTTTCAATGAACTTCTCAGAAACTTTACCAAAAGGAGGCTCAGTACCCATCTGGCTGCCTTCACTGAGAAGACTCCATTTGAGAGAGAGATGAAAGCAGATGGAAGCTGCGTACAGGTGAGCTAAGGAGAGCAATCTCATATTCCCTCACAGGCTGCTTTAATCACTTACAGAGATTACAGCCTGAGGTGGGGCCTCAGGCAGCAACCAGAGGGGAGGCTCTGCACAGTGCTGATATGCTGGCACAGAAAAGGAGGTAAGGTTAGTGGGAACCCTTAAGCTTCCTCTTACCGTGGCATCTTGAAATTGTGTCTGTAATGAGACAATTTTTTTCATTTTGGGTAGAGTCCTTTCCTGATCAAAGCCCTTCAGAAGTTCCCTGTCCATCTAACATGATCTGACCTTCAGACCATGTCAGGTCTCATGCCTTGTCCTGTTTTCATCATGGAAGATCTAAACCAGTTGAGATTGATCATCTTCCACTGTCCTTCCAACTTCTTTTATGTGCTCAGAGAAGATAAACTCTCCCACAATTTTCAGGGCAATAAGAGAGTAGCTGTTTGACACATTACTAAAATCCATGGAAAATTTGTTTAACCACTATGACTTCACTGAAGTGGATGCAGAATCAAGATGACAACAATCACGAGCTATAATAGCAATTCTGATCCAAGCTACATATAAATGTCCTAACCTTTAAGTTCTGTTAGCAATTTTAAAATCTCAAGAGGTACATCAAGTTCTTAATACCCAGGTCCACACATTTAATTGTCAACAGCACAAATATTCAAGACAGGAGAGTTATATTAATTCCAGCTGGACCCCAAATAAATATCTGTTGAAAAATCACGAAATAACTTCCTCTCAAACTAGGGATTAGTACTTGGTTGGTCTACTTATATACTTACTGATTTCATAGATGTATTATACTTACATATATTTTAGAAAATATTGATTTTCTAGAACCACTATTGCATTGTTCATTTTACTTTTAATTTCAAAGCAGTTGAGCACAAGAGATCTCTGCAAGACTATCATGTTATGTCATTGGTGTGCACTAGCAGAATACTCAATTTGCTCAGTAATAAGCAATTTAGGTCAAAGGCCATGACAGAGAAAAGACAAAGGGTATCGTTTACACCCATGTCAATCAGAAACAGCTCCACTAAATCAATTGAGTTACATTTGTCTCATATCTGTCTGAAAGAGAATTCTGTGCTCGTGAAATCTGGGTTATGTGGCAGTCGGGAATTCACCTTTATTATTCTGTAGCAGGAAGCATTACAGACTACTAAATTGATATATTAGATCTCCTATATTGGCTAAGCAAAATGGGTTTTATTCTCTTATTGACAAATCAAATACATGTCACTGTTTTGGCTCACTGGGTTCCATTCTGTTATCTAATCTGCTTCATGGTACGAACTGAGATTCTGTAACTCTGCATTAGAGAATTCATCGAAGGTAAGAGAATAAAAATGAGTGGTGTACTTTTTAAAGAAAAAAACCCTCAACAAAACAAATCAAAACCCACCTCTTCCAACAATTTGCAACTCTTAAACTTTTGGATATGTAAAATTTTAGATTTCTCAACTTTTGATGTTGATAGAATCATGTTCTTCTAATAGTCCTAGAGCACATGCAATTTTAAAAGCATATTCCTGATTATACAACCACAGGATGATTTGCAGGAAAGATTTAATTTGGAAATGATATTTTGTTCAGGGATCTGGTTGGATGATTTGCATGGAGTATAGCCCTGGAGAGAAGAGTAGCTCAGGAGAGCTGGCTTATTTTCAAGGATCACCTCCTCCAAAGACAAGAACAGTTCTTCCTGATAACCAAGGGATGGTGTACTCTGCTCCTGGCATGAGTACTGCTAATGGGGCTCACCTGTCCTATAAAGGAAAGCGGATCCTCGCCCAGGAGATAGCAGGGCTCATCGATCGTGCTTTAAACTAGTTAGGAAGGGGGAAGGGGATATTAAGGCGGCTGCCAGGGTTAGGCTTCAGGAGACACAACGGGAGTTGACGGTGGGAAGAGGTAAATACCAACAGCACAGTCGTGGACTTGGGGACGTTTTTCCACGTGAGAGTAGGGAAAATTCTGTGGACTGCCCTGAGTACTCCTCCGTGGAGCCACTTTTGCCAGTCCCCTGTCAGAAATCTCGCTGTGGACCGTTGAGGATACCTACATCTGCTTCACCACTGAACTGTCTTTACACAAATGCACGTAGCATGGGGAACAAACAAGAAGAACTAGAGATCTTTGTGCGGTCGCAGGGCCATGATCTCATCGCAATCACAGAGACGTGGTGGGACAACCTGGACGACTGGCACACTGTCATGGATGGCTATGTGCTTTTTAGGAAAGACAGGCTAGGGAAGCGAGGTGGAGGAGTTGCTCTTTATGTGAGAGAGCACCTAGAATGTGTTGAGCTCCACCTGGGGAAGGATGAACCTTCTGTCGAGTGCTTGTGGGTTAAAATCAAGGGGCAAACCGGTATGGGGGACATTGTTGTGGGAGTGTGCTATAGGCCCCCTGATCAAGAGGAGCAGGTAGATAACGCATTCCATAAACAGTTAGAAGTAGCCTCAAGTTCCCGGGCACTGATCCTTATGGGGGACTTCAACTACCCAGATATTTGCTGGGCAAGCAATACGGCCAGTCGTATGCAGTCCAGACAATTTCTGCAGTGTGTTGAAGACAATTTCCTGCTACAGATGGTGCAGGAGCCCACAAGGGGAGGGCGGCTGCTGGACCTTGTTTTCACTAACAAGGATGGACTTGTTAGGGAAGTGAAGGTCGGGGGCAGCTTAGGGCAAAGCGACCATGAAATGGTTCAGTTCATGATCCTGGGTGGAAGAAGCAAGCCAAAAAGTAGGATAGCTACCCTGAATTTTGGTAGAGCTAACTTTGATCTCCTCCGCCACTTAATGGGGGCTATCCCGTGGGCTACGCTGTTTGAAGGAATGGGAGCCTGTGAGAGCTGGCTAGCATTCAAACAGCACTTCTTCCAAGCACAGGAACGATGCATCCCTTTGAGGAGGAAATGGGGAAAGAGAGGCAGAAGACCTGCATGGATGAACAGGGAGCTATTGAGCAAACTCAAAGAGAAGCAGAAGATCTATGAATCGTGGAAAAAGGGTCTGAGCACCTGGGAAGAATACAGGAATGTGGTCAGGGCCTGTAGGGATGCAACTAGGAAGGCTAAAGCCCTCTTGGAAATTAAGCTGGCAAGGGACATAAAGGATAATAAAAAGGGGTTTTTTAGACACGTGAACAGTAAGAGGATGTCCAGGGATAATGTAGGTCCCTTGCTGAATAAGGAGGGTGTCCTGGTTACGGGGGATGCTGAGAAAGTGGAGATATTGAATGCCGCCTTTGCTTCGGTCTTCACTTCAAAGGCCCCCCGGGACCCACAGACACTGGATGAGAGTAGGACTGATTGGGAAATGAAGAATTTCCCTCTGGTTCAAGTAGGGGAGGTCCAGGAGCGGCTCAAAGGGATTAATGCACACAAATCCATGGGCCCAGATGGGTTACATCCACGTGTGGTGAGGGAGCTGGCGGAGGTGATTGCTGAGCCGCTCTCTATCATCTTCGACAGGTCTTGGAGGACAGGAGAAGTGCCTGAAGACTGGAGGATAGCCAATGTCACTCCAGTCTTTAAAAAGGGCAAGAAGGAGGAACCTAATAACTATAGGCCAGTCAGCCTCACCTCTGCCCCTGGAAAGGTAATGGAACAGCTTGTTCTGGATGCCATCTCCAAGCAATTGGAAGAGAAGAAGGTCATGAGGAGTAGTCAGCATGGATTCACTAAGGGGAAATCGTGCTCGACCAACCTCATAGCCTTCTACGATCTCATGACAGGCTGGGTAGATGGAGGGAGAGCAGTGGATGTCATCTACCTTGACTTCAGCAAGGCCTTTGATACTGTCTCCCATGACATCCTGATAGCAAAGCTGAGAAAGCATGGGATAGATGAGTGGACAGTGAGGTGGGTTGAGAATTGGCTGTCGGACCGAACCCAGAGGGTTGTGATTCGTGGAGTAGAATCTGACTGGAGGCCTGTTACCAGCGGTGTTCCCCAGGGCTCAGTGTTGGGTCCAGTCCTGTTTAATATCTTCATTGACGATCTTGATGAGGGAATAACATCCACCCTCAGCAAGTACGCCGATGATACAAAGCTGGGAGGAGTGGCTGACACGCAGGAGCACTGCGCTGCCATCCAGAGAGACCTGGACAGGCTGGAGAGCTGGGCAGGGAGAAACCAGATGAAGTTCAACAAAAGCAAGTGTAAAGTCTTGCACCTGGGAAGGAACAACTGTTTGTATCAGTACAGGCTGGGGGATGACCTGCTGGAGAAGAGCTCAGTGGAGAAGGACCTGGGGGTCCTGGTAGATGACAGGTTGGCCATGAGCCAGCAGTGTGCCTCGGTGGCCAAGAGAGCCAATGGGATCCTGGGATGCATCAGGAGGAGTGTAGCCAGCAGGTCAAAGGAGGTGATCCTCCCTCTCTACTCTGCCCTGGTCAGGCCCCACCTGGAGTATTGTGTCCAGTTCTGGGCTCCTTGGTATAAAAAGGACAGGGATCTCCTGGAAAGAGTCCAAAGAAGGGCTACGAAGATGATTAAGGGCCTAGAGCATCTCCCCTATGAGGAAAGGCTGAGTAAGCTGGGACTGTTCAGCCTTGAGAAGAGAAGACTAAGGGGGGACCTAATCAAAGTTTATAATTATCTGAAGCAGGGGATGCAGGGGGAATCAGCCAGCCCCTTTTCAGTGGTCTGTGGGGATAGGACAAGGGGCAATGGCTGCAAGTTGGAGCATAGGAAGTTCCGCACCAACACGCGGAAGAACTTTTTCACAGTGAGGGTGACTGAGCACTGGAATAGGCTGCCCAGGGAGGTGGTGGAGTCTCCTTCACTGGAGATATTCAAGACCCGCCTGGACGCCTATCTGAGCAATATGAGCTAGGGAGCCTGCTTTGGCAGGGGGGTTGGACCCGATGATCTCTCGAGGTCCCTTCCAACCCCTACAATTCTGTGATTCTGTGATTCTGTGATAAGCATGAAACCAGAAGATGGCAAAAAACCTGCATAGATGGACAGGGAGCTCCTGAAAATTCTCTATAAAGAGGCAGCATGCAGGGAGTGGGAATAGGGACAAGTGACCCATACCTCAGCATGCATGGTTGGGGTTAGGAAAGCTAAAGCCTTTCTGAAGTTAAATCTAGTGATGGATGTGAAGGCCAACCAAACAGGCTTCTACAGCTGCA
Source organism: Porphyrio hochstetteri (assembly GCA_020800305.1). NCBI lineage: Eukaryota > Metazoa > Chordata > Aves > Gruiformes > Rallidae > Porphyrio > Porphyrio hochstetteri. The sequence goes on from CM036907.1 coordinate 113,516,561, forward strand.
ACAGGAAAGCTATGGAAAATGTGTACCTGCAGCTAAATGGGGTATACGACTGTTGTGGGATGACCCTGGCTGGATACCAGGTGCCACCAAGCCACTCTGTTACTCCCGTCCTCAGCAGGACAGAGGCAGGGAGAAAATAAATGGAATGAAATTCATGGGTCAAGATAAAGGCAGTTTAATAAAGCACATGCAAAGGTCACGTGTGGAAACAAAGGGGAAAAAAATATTTATTCTCTCCTTCCCATCAGTATGTGATGTCCAACCACTTCCCAGGAAGCAGGGCTTCAGTACAGGCAGCAGTTGCTCCCGAAGACAAATGTCATAAATAATGAGTGTCCCCCTTTCCCTCCTTTCTTTTAGCTTTTATCGCTGAGCAGATGGCATGCAATACGATACAGATTGGGTCTGCCCCCCTGGCTGTGTCCCCTCCCCAGCCCACTGCTGAGAGGAACGTCGCAGAGACAGCCTTGACGTGTGCCAGCCCTGCTCAGCAGCAGCCAAACCCTGGTGTGTTACCAGCACCTTGCTGGGTGCTGATACACAGCACAGCGCTGTGAGGGTGCTGTGGGAGGGGCAGCTTCAGCTCAGACCCAATGCAGGGACCTGGTGACAAAGAATGCAGAAACGGTCCAAGAACTCGCTGCTGCCTTTGCCTCAGTCTTTAATGGTAGTATTTGCCTCCAGGAATCCCAGGCCCCTGAGACCAGAGAAAAAGTCTTGAGGAAGAAGATTTACTCTTGGTGGAGAAAGATCAGTTTAGGGAACATTTAAACAAACTAAACATACAGAACTCTACGGGACTTGATGGGATGCACCACAAATCCTGAGAGAGCTGGCCAACGTCACTTGAAGGTTTGCTGATCTTGACTTTAGCAGGGCTTCTGACACTGCCTCCCTTAACATCCTCACAAACAAACTGATGAAATACAGATGACAGAGAGAGTGAGATATACTGAGAACTGACTGAAGTGCCAGGCTGAAAGGGGCTGTGATTAGCATCACAAAATCCATCTAGACCTTGACAGACTGACAGCTGGACAGAGAAGAATCTGTACTGGTTTTGGCCAAAACCAGATGTAGCATGAAAAACTGATGCAGTATTTCCTCAGTGTGCATCCACCTATCTGGCACTGTGTTTCTGTAGGAATATATTGATTCCATTAAACTTTCCAGGAAGTAAATGGGGGAGGGGGAAGAGAGATCATTTCATGTGAAGAATTTATGTCCTATTTTGTTTAATTTAGAATAAATGTAGGAAAACAAGTCATCTTACATACTACATATGCATTTCTTCCAGTTTAAATTTAGATGAAATACAACACAGCCACATAGAGGAGACTTTTTGTTACTTGTAAATTTTAGTCAACATGGAAAACATTAGATAATTTATCTTAGTGATGTGGTCTATAGAATACCAGTAAATATAATGTCTGTAACTATCCTTCGTGACAGCCACTTAGCAGCAGAAAGCTTGGAAGTCATAAATCACATTTCAAACCCATTCATTTGCAGCAGAAAATTCTAGTCTTTCAAATTCATACCACCTTCAAATACTATTTTCTTCATCACAAAACAAGCATTTTTATTTCTTTTGAGTTAAAGGAGTCACACTCAGTTATGCCCATTCTGAAATGCTGTTATTATGAAGCTTAAATATTCATCATACCACAAACATGTATTCTTACATAATGGTGAGCCAAAGAAGAAACACTGCCAAAATGGAGATCAATAACTTTGACCATTAGTCTATATAGATCTTCTTCTGAGAGCACTAAAGGTTAAATTAATTATCCTCTGATGACCTTATTGATCATAAATACAACTCGAGATGGCTACCATAGCCTAGGATGACTAATGTGAATATATAAAAGTCATGAAAGGGATTAATGTCCTCTCCTCTGTGAAGCACAACAATTTCCCTAGTGAAGATGACAGATGAGTGCAAAGAACACACTCAGGAGAGAAGGGATGCCATCCAGAGGGACCTTGACAGGCTGTAGAGGTGGGCCCATGCAAACTGCATGAAGTTCAACATGGCCAAGTGCAAGGTCCTGCACATGAGGCAGGGTGATCCCAAGCATAACTACAGCCTGCAGAGAGAATGGACTGAGAGCAGCCTGAGGAGAAGGACTTGTGAGTGCTGATTGATGTAAAGCCCAATGTAAGCCAGCAGTGTGCGCCTGCAGCCCTGAAAAACAACTGTATCCTGGGCAGCATAAAAAATAGCATTACCACAAGTGAAGGGAGGTGATTCTGCCCCTATGCTCTGGTGAGACCCCACCTCGAGTACTGGGGTCCCCAATAAAAAAAAAAAAAAAAAAAAAAAAAAAAAAAAAGACATGGAACCGTTGGAGTAAGTCCAGAGGAAGGCCACAAAGATGATCAGGGGCTGGAGCACTAATCCTGGCTGAGAGAGTTGGGCTTGTTCAGCCTGGAGAAGGCTCCACCCAGAGGTTTAACGCAGAGTTTAAACAGAAAGAAGGTATGTTTAGATTAGGCATTAGGGAATAAATCCTTCCCTGTGAGGGCAGTGAAGCCCTGGCACAGGCTGCCCAGAGAAGCTGTGGCTGCCCCTACCCTGGCAGTGTTCAAGCCCCAGTTGGATGGGGCTTTGGGCACCCTGGGCTAGTGGATAGTGTCTGCCCATGGCAGGGGGTGGGAACTAGATGGTCTTTTGAGGTCCCTTTGAAGCCTCGAAAACCAACCCGAACCATTCTCTGATTCGATCATTTTATGATCGGAAAAACCCAGGAATTAAGTGACATTAAGTTATATTGTTGTGGCAAACAAGTGAAACACTTTAAAATGCTTTTTAAATAAAATATAAACTGGATACATAAAAGTCAACCTCTTATATCTCAGATCCAAAACTTTAAATGAGGTACTTCTCAGACTGTTTGTCTCTAAATACTGACAGTCCCAATTCTTACTGTACCAAGCTTTTTATTATTTCAAACAAACTTCTATACAAAACCATCACAGCAGGCAAATCCAGTGACTTTGGCAAACAGCACATGACAACTTGCAGAATGCTTTAAGGTTTACATTTTTATTGTACAAGTGACAAATAGCTTTCCTCTGGGCTACCTAAAGATAAGACTTCATTGTTTGACAGATAATTGCAGGTAAAGCATGTATTAACTTCAGTTACCAAAGCTCAACAGAATGACCTGTCATCCATCTAGATTTACCTAACTGGAAGTGACTATGAGAAAAGCAGGATTTCCCCTAATTTACATTTGTAAATGTCCCCCCATTAAACATGGAGTTTGTAAACAGTGGATTTACTACTGTGAGAAAGCAGTATGATCACTGCTTCCTGAAAAAGAAAAAAACAAGCTAGTGATTTCTAATCCTGTTCCTGACAACACCACAGTGATCTGCAGCTGCAGATGTGTTACATGAATGATGGAGTTGCAGTGCTGCCCAGTATCACGACACGTGTAACACTGATGCCTATGGGTTCTGATATGAGGTTGAGAAACCTCGTAGTTCCGCTCAGAAATAAGCTCTAAGGCAACTCCTACTCTGCAGAAGTTAGGATATTAATACTGTATAAGGACTGAGTTCAAGGACTGAATTTGTCACAGCGCAGACGAGTTTCAGCAGACCATACGGATCTTCAAAGTCTTAAGGTAATGTTTTTTGAAGTGGTATGCATGAAAACTCCAGTGAGAGCACACAAACCCTGATACACCTACACAGGAGTAAGTAAATACAATCTGAGGCTGTGCACAAGCACGGGAGTTTTCACACAAACATGCAAGCAAAGTACACAAAATTGAACACATTTTCAGAAGGTGACCTCTGCAAGAATATGTACAGCAACTGTAGACCACCCAGAAGACACACTTAACAGAGCAGGAGCACTTTGATGCTTTTGGCAAAGTAGTTCTATTCCATTTACTGGAAAAATTACCAGAAAGAAAGAACAAACAACTCAGCAAGGAACTCAACTCCTTGAAGTATCAATCACATCTCAAAAGCTGACGAACAGCAGACAGCGAATAAATATTTCTGTATTGACTCTGAATATTCTAATGAATAATGTTATCAAGGAACTTGATGGAGTGCCTAAGAACAGCTCAGCTCTTTATAAATGTATTTACCTTTATAAACTTATATATATCATCCCCAGTTTGATGAGGCCAATTTGACACTAGTGAAGTTTGCTGCTACAGAAGTGATCTGCTTTATACAGGTGTACATTGGCAAAAAAATCACTTATCGGGTAGAGCTGTCTTGAGACGTCATGTTCATCATGATATACTTACATGGACAAAACCTTTCTAGTTAAGTCAAGGCATTAGTATTTTCCCCCTTCCTTTCTAATTCTAATAAAACCATACCGGATTTTCAAAACCTAGCAATGGTAAAACACATTTTCTGTTTATTTATATTGAATCTGAAAAAAAGATATTAATTTCCTCAACTTTTGAAAGGTACAGGTTATACTTAGCTTAAAAAAAGTAAAATTACCTCTTTGTAATATGTTTTTGGGTGTCAGCCAGCACATAATCCTTAAAATTAGAGGGATCTCCACTTAATACAGGAAAGACAACACGTTTTATGAGAGTGGTGAACATGCAGGTATTCTCCCATTCATACAAGTTTGATGAGATCCTAAACTAACTGACTAAAAAAACTGTGCACATTTTCTTAAAACATATCCAATAAATTTTACTTTCTCTTATATAAACTTTCTCCTTTAAAATTTCTTTTCTGTCGTATCTTTGACATTTCAGTTTGATTTTCATTTTGTCTTCACTACTGCTTCTCTGATAGAGAAGGTGTTTAAAGATTAAAATGCACAGATAAACTGTTGTAGCTGAAGTATCTAAGTAAAAAAGTATTTTAAAAGTCAAAAGATAAAGGCTAGCATAAAAACTTAGGCTGCACTATATAAAGTCAGGTTATGAACAGATTTATATATTTTAGCAATGTGAAGAAAAATGGTTATGTAAATACACACAAGTATTAACATCAAACTGTATTAAATTATGTAAACATACACATCTTCTGTGATCAATACAAACATCTACTTGTCTCAGGATACTACTGCAGCATAGCTCGAATTTGTTTTGAAGTAGATTCATCGTTCAGGTGTTTTGTAGTGAACCTAGAAATTACAAGTTAAAACAGGATTTTATACAATGAACAGGGATTAGAAAAGCCTGAAAACTTCAGTGCCTGTTTTTGAAATCAATGCAGTTCAATTACACAAAGGAGGAACTTGCATGTTTCTCTAGTCACTGAATACTGGAATTTAAATTCTTACACTCTGGTGCTCTTTAGCTTCTAAATAGTTCTTACAATAAATTATTCACTCTTAATAGATGGAGAATTGTGGGTTAATCCTGGCTAAATACCGGTTGCCATCTGTCTGTGACATTGTCTTAATTTTGGGTCAAAATTATCTCTTTTTTTCTAGTTAAAAAAGAGAGAAGTAAAAATCATAGAAAGACATGAGAAAGAGGGTACATACGAAAAGGACGTAAGAAACTAGACTGAAATTTGGCATAATCTATAAGACTAATTTTAAGCAGCGTTCTTAAATGTCTTGGGAGGACTGAAGAGCTTTGGTAGTTTGCTGTTGTTTTGGTGGGGTTTTTTCCCATTTAAACCCAAACATTCTCCACTGCTTAATGTTTGTAGGGATATGAATGATCACATAAAAGCTCAAAGCACATCTGAAGCATGACTTAACTCCACATGAATGTAAATTCAAAAGGCATGACAAGCAAATAGAGAGCTGGTTATGGCCGCAGTTCTCCCTCTCCCCAAGCATTCAACAGGTAGAGAATCCAACACAGCTCTGAAAAAACTTGCATCTAAGACTCCCTTCTCAGCTTCAGAGAAATTAATTTCAGACCACTGGCTCATTTCCCAAGACAGCAAGTGTTCTTAAACACTTAGCTACAGGACTGGGATTCTTGAAGTTTTGTCATTTAAAAATTACAAAAATTTTTAAAAAACCCAAAAAAGTCTTGTGCAATCACAGGGAAAGAGAAGGGAAGTATCAAGGGTTTGAGAAATAGAAATTCTATGCTTTGCTTCTAAAATGTGCTAGGTGCTGGGGTACTTTATATACCAAATCTTAGCTTAGATAGATATTTTATCTTTGATGTATTGTTTACCTTTTAGATGGCTAAGTTTTAGCCAATAAAACAAATCTTAAGTACGTCTGGAGAAGGACATAATGACTTCCAATGCTTATCACAGTGAAATGGAATTGAAATAAATTAATATTACTTGAGAAATCCCCAGGTGATGAAGGCAAAAAGTCTTAAATATAAGGAGACTGGCATAGAGGGAGGAAAAAAAAAAAGAAAAAAAAGAGGAATTTGTTAAGGCTGAATCAAACAAGCACTCCACACATACCTGAGAGCATTCAGAAGTCCTTCCACAGTGTCAGGTGGTTGTTCCTTTAAAACCTTTATGCATCCCTTCATCTGGGAACAGAAGCATGTCACTATTGAACACTAATATATGAATTGCACAGGCTGAAAATAAGGAAAAATTTCACCAAAGGCAGGCAGGTTTTTTTCAGGGTAGCAGCACGTATTTTTAAGTGACACAGTTAATTTCTCCAAACTATCTATATGTCATTCAATACGGATCTACATGCCTCATCAGATCAGGCAAACTCAAAGGAGATAAAAATTCAAACCATTCTGTTGTACTTTTGTTTCAATCAGAATCCTTAAAACAGTTGAAAAGAATGTCTCGGCTAGGAGCCTATAACTAACTGCTTGAAATAAAGTCTCCAGTCTTTAAGAGTAGGGAAAGGGTCCTTTGTTCCACTCTTCCTGAAATGGATCCCAAGAAGTGACTAGCTCAGAGAACATAATTGTTTTTTACGCTAAACCAAACTCACCATATGATGGTGATGGGACCATGTACTCATTTTTAAAAAATGAGTTACACATTTCTCATCTTCCATTTCCATCTAACTATCCTGTAAGATTACAGGGCTTTATGATAAATGTGAGAAAAAATAATACAAGTAATGTATATCTGGTCCTATCAAAATTTTACTTGTGTAGTCTCTGTAGACAAGAGACTGAATTACAAGTTAGAATTCTGCATTCGATTCCTGGGCGGGCTCTATCTGCTGCATGACCTTAAGCAAATCAGTTCACCTCTGTAAGGAGGGAGAAGCCAGGGTAAAATACTGATATCTGCAGATGAAAAATGCTAAGGAAGACAGTGTCATGGAGCACAGTAATATATACATATATATTTTTCTCCTTTGAAGTAGGCTCTCTTGTAAAGGGAAGGACTTAGCAGCTTTTCTCCATGAATTATAGTTTATTTCTGCTGAAAGACGTGGTACATGAGATTTAGGGCTGTAAAAATTATGTAGTCCAAACAACAGTATATTTGCAATAACTCAGATGAAAAAATAATGCTGATTTCCCTGTGACTTGTCATGCCCAAGCTAAAACTGAAGGCTCATTATGAACATTACAACAGTAACATTGCAGTTCTGCTACTTTAGATCTCAGACAAAGGGGAGACAGTGTTGAATATCTGCTTATTTACAACAGAGCTACTGCCAAAGCTGAGCAATTCAGCATAAATAAATTATAAGACTGATAACAAATTATGACAATAGCCCTTATTCCAGGGTAGGTGTAATACAGAATTATATTAGTGTAGCCATAAAGTTGGCAGGGAAGTAGAGCTAAAAAAGGCAAATGTGTATCTGTGTCTGGAAGAAAAGGTAAAGAAAAAAAGACTGATCCTTATTTTAATTTCAAAGCAGCTGATATATTAAAGTATTCAGATGGAGATAAACTCTAAATTTTGACATTCAAAAATAATTAATATTATTTATACAAAATCATTAGCTTGGGCTGAAAAAAAGCTGCAGAATAGTATTCTCAAACCTACAGAGTACTAAAAAAATGTCACTCTTACATCAATCTTTGATGTCTTCGAAAAAGCTCCCACAGGATGAACATGATCATACAGAATAATGACTCCCACCATTACTCGCATGCAGAACATAAGGGTCTCTTCACTGGTGAATCTACTCCTGTACTCTCTGGAAAACAACAAAAAAACCCTGGAAGTCTTGACTTTTTTACTGGACAACTCTGCAACTAGACTATGACCACATGAAATCTGAACATTGTATTTTGAAGGTTGAAGATGAATTTTACAAAGATTTTAGAGATATCTGCCTAAGTCCTTGTCAAAATAGAAAGTTAGAAAGCAGATAGAGATATATATACCCTTTCTAACACACCTTCATAGTTCAGATCTTAACTTCAGCAAACGTCTAAGAACACAGCTTCACAGACGACTTCCACAGTTCATGAAATATGATGGTGGTTGATTGTATTTTTGTTTAATCTTAGAAACTGGAATCTCAGAATATTGGGACCTCAAATGAAAGCTACTCATTTTTGCTTAAATTCCTACTTCAGAACAGTTAAGATTTAGTTGGGAACTAAATTCAGCAGCTATTAAGTTCAGGGCTTCACCTAGGTGGGTCGTAGTTATTTTTATTCCAGGTGGCTACTTAAACTACAATACAAATTCTCTCACACAAGAAAAAACAAGATTTAAGGTAAAACTTACGGTGTTTCCAACATGACTTTACATACACTAGCCATGGTACTTAGACAGTCCGTTGTATTTTCAATTGGTAACGTTTTGTTCTAGAAGGGTTAAAAACAGTCAATATTCAGTAAGCCATCTTCTAAACTTAAGAATGTCTGTTAAGACTTTTCCTCCCCCATTACGTACTTCTGATACAAAATGTGTAGTTGCATTACTGAGTGTTTTCAGCATTGGCGTGGCTTCTGCGTAAAACAGGGACATCCTATTGGCCATTTCATTGTTCACTTCATTCTCAATGTCTAGCTGGTGAAAACATGAGAAAAAACAGTCAATAAAACTGTTTAAAATCTTGCCGGCAGCAAGGTAAAAATACAGTACATGCCCATGTCAGCAGTGGATTGCTGCATGAATAGTTCCACTCTAATCACTTCCTCTGGACTGCTGATTAACTCTCGGTGGGAAAGAGAGAACATGACAGCTAACAAATCAAAAGAAAACCCATTACCAGAAATGGTATGAATGCACACCAATACCTAACTCAGTGTGAACTCAGCTGATCAGGTTTTATTTACTTACATGCATGTTGTTTATTCTGTTGCGACTTATTGTCCGCCTATAATAACTGAAGTCATTTTGAATTGCTGGGTTTCTCATCTTAGAGGGAGACAAATAGGAAATAATCAGTTTTGGTTCAAAACATATGGAAAAAATCAGTACATAATAAAAGATTTTATTAACCTTAAGTTCATCAAAACGAAGAGTAAAATGTAAGATTTCTGCAAACTCTTTTGCTAAAGCCTGTTCCCGTTCCAGGTGTTGAGTTGGAGTGTAAGGTGGGCACGTCAAGGACTCCAGCAAGCTCTGCAGGGCTTTCTCTGAATAAAAAAAAAAATCAGAAACACAAATTCTATTCAGTCCGCATTATGACGAAGTTTGAAGTATCTAAAAACACTCTGAAGGGAAGGAACCCTCCAAATATGCAGAGCCCCAGTAGAAATGCTTTTCCTTACAATTCTAAGGTGAAAAATACTGGTCAAAGACACCTGCCTCTTCCGGCTCTCTGCCTTTTTCTCTCCATGTTGTATCACTGAGCTCTTTTCCCTTTGTATCGCCCTTTGTCTTGGTTTCCTATCGAAAACTGCAGGGAAAGCGTTTTTTTTGCATTCAGACACTCAACTCTTTCATCTTCCTCAATTAGCCATCAGCTCAGCACAGAGATCATTCTGGAGCACAGAGATCATTCTGGCATCTCTGCACTAAGAGCATACTCTCAGGCACTGATAGCAATGTAATTTGGCTCCCGCAGCTATAATTACTAGCACGACTCCAAAAGTGAAAGACTAAGTGAGCAGGACATTGTAGAAGAATTCCCTTGCACTGGAGCTCTTCCACTTCATACATAATTTTTACACGCACTGGAGCTCTTCCACTTCATACATAATTTTTACACACTGGTTCTCTTCTCAAGTCCTTGGAGTAATTACATCCTTTTGGGGTTTGTTGGGATGAAAGAGGCAATGCCCCATTTTCAATTTTCATTCAGTGAAGAGTTTATTGATGCCCTTCTGCCCTTGCTGTCCCTGTTTTTAAAAAAATCTCAGAACAATACTACTGGTTTGTGTTCCTTTTAAAACTCTCAAGTATCCAAACTACAAAAATAAATTGCAACATGGATGAACTAACAAACTACAATAATCCTGAAATTAAATGAGGATTAAAAATATGCCTTGATAAATGTAACTGCAGATAAATGTCTGACATCAAACAGAAAGAATAATAACCTTTTACAAATCTGTGGATGAGAAAACTTCCTATTTCTTGATATATAAAGCAGTGTAGTAAACAGACATACTAAACCAGGGCTCACCTAGTCTTAGTGAAAACTCATAAAAGCGCTTCAACCTTACAACCAGAGGACATACTGAATTCCATGCTTTTTCTTGCAACTGGATATCATTGGGGTTTTGTATTGCCTGAAATGAAAATATTACTGTAAAAACCTGCGATCCATAAATAACAAAGAAAAGATGGTTTGGAGGTCTTCTAGCTCAGTATTTTAGAAAGCATTCTAACACAGAACCATTATGAGAAATTACATTGCACAGGAATAGGAAATTAATGAGCCCCAAAAATACCATTTTCCCTACCCTCCCTCTCCCCTTGTAACACAGTTATTTAAAATTATTAATTCAATTGCACCACTGAGATATGGCAACCCATTTTATCATGTTATTTGTTGAAAAAAAATATAGCTGAAACATCAGGGAAGACCTTTTGTATGATTACTTGTTACAGAAATAGCCCTTTTTTTTTTTTTTAAGATTTTGACACTTTTGAAAGCTGCAACATATTCAGCTCACACCAACAGCAACTGCAATGGTGATGGAGGGAAAGGCTTGGTCAGCTGAGCCAAATTCTAAGTCACAGTTCTAAACCGTACTTTAGGACCCATTTCATAGAAAAAGATGATAGGAAGTTGATGTACGGTTATAATTTCGTGTGGTTCATCACTTATACAGAAGAGCAACCACTTTCAACTCTTTTTATACTGTATTTCTGACATCTGAGTATTAATTCTTCCATGTCCTCAACTTTGACTCCCACAAGGTAAGTGATACGAGGGGTATGAAATGGTGGTACTCACACTGAAAAATAATTGCTAATAGTAAACCTAAGACAAGTTCCAACAGTTATCATTTAATGATTTGACATTAGGGCTGTATATTCAACACTACAGCTAACTGGTAAAGTATTTTGTAAATATAATTTTAACAAAGATTTTCAGATCGTTTCATAGAATGCCAGAAGGAACATAGGATACAGAAGGAACACACTGAGTTTCACTTGATTTTCCTGAACTGTCATTAACTTCAAAAAACATACATCTCTAATTTCTTGTCCAGCTCCTTTGTAAGCCTGAAGGTCTGCAAGCATACTTTCAGAGTCCTGTAACACTGCGCTGATCTGGTTCCATACCTCCCTTTCTCCATCTGTGGGCTGTGCATCTAAGAAACAGAGAAGCAAAGTGCACAAAGTCAAAAGGCAGCTGCAATACAAATGGCAAGATTACTCACTTCTACTTAACGTTATATACAGCTTGATTATGTGTAACAATGTTCTGATGTGGGTTTTTTAAAAATATTCAATTATACTGCACTGCCATTCTGGTAACACCCAAGGTTTTCTGCTTTATAATAGCAAGCAAGGACAAGCAATATTTTTTTTTGTACGCTCTGGCTCATAATGCCTCTTCTTAAAATGCAGCATTTAAAAGTGACCAGTATCATAAAGCAATATTGTTAGAAAATGGAATAACACAGCAGTCCTTTAGTAAAGATGCCCCTCTCATGATCTCCACGGCTCGACTGCAAAAGATTGTTCACTTTTTCTTGCAGCATGGGGATAAAATCAGGCTTTTCAGTAGATGGCACAGTGGGATATGATGCCACTTTTACTTTCCTCCAGGCTTCCCTAACCAGGGATATTTATTGCTTCTTTCATAAAATACAGACAGGGTACAGTTAAACATTTTTCTTATGTATGTCAAAGATCATTCCATATACTAAAATAAATCCAGCTCTGACAATGAGTATTTTTCAGGGTGGAGATGACCTCATTGTTCAGAGAAAAGACATTTGAAAATAGATCTGTTTTCTCATTCAAATCCCATGTGATGGGATTTTCACAGCACTGGCACACCAGGGAGTGCTGTTAGCCTTACAACATTGACATGTTAGACAAGGTAGAGATCTTCTGCTGCCTTTTGCTTTAGAACATAAAGACGACTGGCACTGACTAAGCACTGGATGACCTATATGAAGAATTGTAGTGAGTATTTGTAGAAATATGTGGAATAACTTTTTCAGGGTGAGAGTGACAGAACACTGGAACAGGTGCCCAGGGGGGTTGTGGCATCTCCTTCTCTGGAGATATTCAAGACCCGTCTGGATGCCTCCCTGTGCAACCTGTCCTAGGGAACCGGCTTTGGCAGGGGCGTTGGACTTGATGGTCTCTGGAGGTCCCTTCCAACCCCTACAATTCTGTGAATCTGTGAAAATAATCATTGTCCCAGCAGATTTCTAGAGACACAACTTTTAAAAATGATTACTTTGTTAAATTTGTCTTAGTTTATAAAGATAGAATTTAAATTTTCACTGAAGAAAAAATTACTCTGAAGGTCAACCTTAGGACTAAGGAACACTTGGAATTAAAGCAGTAATATACATTCACTTCAAAACTCAATGATTAGGGAGAGCTACAGTACACATCTCTACACTAATAGAAAAGAAACATTAAAACTCCTTTTTCCCTGTAGTTTTCTCACTCTCCTTAAAAGCTGAGACACAGTTTTCCACCCATATGGGATTCATTTACCCACCTATCATTAGAAACAAATGAACTGGTTCAATCTGGAGAGCATGAAAAGAGCAGGCATTCTCTCTATGATGTTTCTGGTTAGGATAATTTGTTTAAGTATGTCAAGTCACCTATGGAACTCACATGAATGAAACACAAATGGCTGAGATTTAGATGCCTGTAGTTCTGAAGCAACTGATACTTAAAATCTTGCCTATACTCGTATGTCACCATGAGCCCCCAGTGACTGGGCACATCCAACAATCCTGTTTTGGCTTTCCTTTTATTCTGGAAGTTTTCCCTAATCTTGTTTAAAAGACAGAACAAGTGAAAATAAAAAAATAAGCTGGGCTTACTCAGCTGGGTTTTATTTCCAAAATACTTCATGTAACTAAAAAATTCCACTATCTTCCAAAAAACCAAGGCAAAGTATCACCAAAGAGAAAAACTACCCCCAACAGGGAAATCCAAGATGGGACAGGGCTGTTGAACTGACCTATAAGTCCTATTTAGTTTACACTGTTACTGACTGGTTCTTTCCCCAAGCTGCAAGAAATGTGAGGTATCTACTGTAAGGGGTCTGTCACCTTGTGCCAAAGAAACAAACCAGGAAACACTTCTGAGTTTAACGAAGAAAGTGGTAATCCTGCAAAACAGTTACATACCATAGAACAGAGTAGGGGGAAGGCAGGAGTCACCCATAAATTAATACTTATATTTTAATAGTTAATTAAAATACCTTTTTCAGTGAATATTAAGACACAAAAGAGAGTAAGTCATTTATTAGTACAGTTTATGAGTGTAAAACCTCCATGCTTCAGAGAACCTGAAGCATGGGTTGGTTAACAAGGTACTTCTATGTTATCTTTTACAATTTATTTACTTTAAAAAATATTAGCCCCTAATAGAAATGAAAACACTATAGACTGCTCAGCACTTTGGGACTGAGGAATGGCCTTTTGTAACATCCTGTAAGGTTAGTCCTTTTCAAATTCTCCCAATCCAGCTTGTGGAAGTTGGGAGAAAGTTGAATATTTGAAACACACTGAGGTTCCTGTAGCATCCCAGCACCTGGGGAAGTAGGAGGAAGGTAGAGGGATGGAAGGGGGAAGAAAAGAGAAAGGAGAAGAAAAGGGCTGTAAAGGCTACAGCACAACAGGCTTAGCTTGCATTTGGCAGAAGTGTTTTGTATTTATGCTGAAGTGTTTAGCTTAAAAATAAAGGTAGGGAGAATGATTCAGGCTTTTTTAAAAAACATGCATATTACTTATGAAATAAATGTTATGCAAACAGTGTTGTAAGCCCATGGCCATGTTTCAAAAGGGATTTTACATGAAGGTCTTGCCAAAAATGGTCAGCTAAAAATACCTGTAATCGATCACTTTGATAAAGATTTCATCTTGCTGTCAACAGCAATAATACCAACAACAGCAATTTAAAGTAATATAGGCTTCATGGCAGATTTTGGTTTTTAAAATTTGCTTGGTATTCCAACACCACCAGAGCTTCTTTCTCTGTCCTGTGTACAAAAATCCGAGTGTGCACACCAGTGCTTGGCAGTGCTCATGTCTTATCCCTGTACTGCCCGAGAACCCGCACACGCTGAAGCAATTTGAGCCCATTTATAAATAAAAATGTAGCCACTGACTAATCCACACTGAAAGCAAGTCCTCTCAGTAAGAAGTTACCATAGTCACCAGATTTACTGCATTTCTGAGTTTTTCCAGTACCCATACATTCAGAGCACATTGTCTTTAATAAGACAAACTATGACCCTTTCACCTCCCTCTGACCAAGGGTTTCCAGTGTGAATCCTAAACCTCACAACTAAATGAATCCCCTACCACATTATTTCAAGAGTAAGACCAGGTTTGAGTCTTCCATATGCATGTTCTATCAGTAAGGTTTCATTTAGAAAGCAAAAATTCTGGCAATTCCATTGGCTCCTTCAGAAATAACCTGGGATACAACAGTTCATCCATTCCATGAACAAATGCTCTTTCATCTTTAGACATGGTCTATTCCATGTTTTGGATGGGGCTTCAGATTTCAATAAAAAGGGTAAATCTGAACCAACCACAATCCATTTGTGGATGCACTGCATATTCCAGATGCATGACCTGGTGGGAGGGTGGACACTTTTTTTTTTTCCTTAGAAAAATACTTGTTTACAAAGCAAAACAAACCCCCCCAAAACCAAGAGCACAACATATTTACCCTATTCTTCACAAAGTGTGTGTTAGAAAAAGCATAGAAACTACTATGTAGGTAAGACAGTAGTCTTCACAGGACAAGATTAAATATAAAAATAATGTCTATTAAGTCTTTACCAATACAAAATCAAGTATCTCAGTAATTTTAATTAAGAGATAACAAGACAGTACTAAATGAAGCACTTCCACCCCGTATGTCCTTTCTGTATCTGAAATGCAGACCAAAAGCACAGAACTTCATTCTACCCTCAGACAAACTGACTGCAAGTTAAGAGGATTCCCACTGAAGCTGGTCAGCGCTTTGCATTTCATTAAACATGGAATCACATTTGTCACAAACATCAGCGCCACCTGGCCTCAACAGCCTAGCAAAAGAATGGTGAGTAAAACAAGATGTCTCATGGGCTCTGCTTTCAGCTTTTCTTGTTCTGTTCTCTGCTGAACGTGGCCAATAATTCCACCAGCCACTGACAGCAAGTTGGACAGCTGTGTCTGAGTGTATGTGTGTGTGGATAAGTATATATATATTTATATGTAGGTTTGACTGTATCATGCTGAAGGTCTATTTCAGGTTTGTCACCATGGCAATGGTTTTTCCCATTCCAATCTGTGGCAAAAGGAGGTGAAAAGTCACTTTCCATCTTTAGGAAAGACAAAAGGCATTACAATCGTGCATTTTAGATGGGAATCAGAACCTGGTATACTACACACATGAAAAAGAATAGGATTGGGTAGAAACAGTACCCTAACCAGTCTGCACTAGATTTCTAGATTTTATCCTTTCTCAACTAGCCAAAACAGTGTGTCCATACGATGGGCCCAGTGCTGTGCCAGGGATGTTGGCTTCACAGCACACATGGAGCAGCCTCTCTCCAGCTGAGCCACCACCTCTTGCTCAGGGCACTCTGCAGAGCGGGAGGTAAGAGTTTAACCTCCCGTAGGATGGGTACAGATTTCACCTCCAGTCCTGCTGCCTGTGGAGCGAGGGTATTCATTAACATCCTATTATGCAAAAAGTGGGCAGTTGCTCTGCTGCCAGACATATTCTGATAATAGACAATTTTAATCATACATGAACAGTGATGACTGAAACTTTCGTTAATCTTTCTGGGGATGAAGGGGGGGATATCCTAGTAAGTGCCCCTGATTCTTGGAGGGGATGGGGGAAATTAACTTGGGATCAGGTAACAAGCCCACCTAGCTACCACTGAGAAAGAAGAACCTGCTCAGGTTAAGGTCAGAATGTTTGGTCTTAAAAAAGGTATTTGCATCTGAGGATGGGACTGAAGGTGTCACTTAAGGACTCCTCCCAATAATCTATAAGCTTTAGTCTTTTTGCTTCAAGCCAAATTGTTGTTACCTCAATCTTTAAATTATTCCAAGAATTCACGTGGAATTACTTGTTTACTTCGCCTGAAAAAGGCCCACTATGGGCAGCTGTAATTTGACAACAGATTTTCTGCCAGAAGAGCACTCATAAACTGCTATTGAAAGAGCCTCAAATACCCAGAATTCATTTACCTGTGTCTGATTTAAACAACGTCAACATCTAAAGAACAAAACAGTTCCTGAACTGACAAAATTAATCTTGAGAATTCACCCTATGGGCTCGTGAAATCCTGAAATCTGTGAACTCTCAGGACTTGCCATGCACTCACTCTTCCTAACTTCACTTTTGTGTTGAGACCTATAGAAGAATTAAGGTAAAGGGAGTGGTATAATCAAATTCCATACGTAGCATCTTGATTAAGAATACCCACACCAAGATACAAGTGTAAAACAGCAATAGGGGCAGGCCACTTTGTTGGCATGAAGAGATTTTTTTCTTTATGTAAACCTTTTATTAGATCTTGAGAGTAATTTGGCTGAATGTATGTGATTTGAATTTCACCTCAAAGAAAAGGCTTTTTCACCTGCACAGAGCACTGTTCTCCATATTGCTTGTGAGGTTACCACAGTTCCCATCTGGCCCAATTGCTGGACTGAACAGGTCTTCAAATCATTTCTCCTTACACAAATCTGGGGCTAACTGCCTATGTCTAAAATATTCACTGGAGAGCACACGGAACTCCTTCAGCTATACAATATTAACTGAAATTAGTACTGAATTCAAGCTTTTTCAAGTATGGCCATGGAGTTTTGAAACCTTCTCAGTTTGGAATCAAGAGTAATGCCAATACAAGGTGTCCTAAGAATTGCAACTCCTGGTATAGACAGCTGCAGGAAAGGGGGACAAAGAAATTAGTCTAAACAATCTTTTTTTTCAGACCAAAATTTTATAGGGAAAAATTAAAACAGTGAAAGAAAAAACATGGGAGGTTAAATTTTGAATGATACTTTTTCTTTCCTTATTCTTTTCCATTTTCAAATACAGCAGAAGGCAGAATCTGGAAAAAAAACCCAACAAACCAAACAATAAAAAAACCCCCAACCCAATCCAAGAACAAAAACCTCAAAACTCTCAAACTTTGAATAGGTGAAAAAACTTAAATATTCTACACGTTTCTACTTCTATCTGTCCATTTTTCAAAACCTCAAGAACTGCACAGAAAAGCCAACACTAAATATGAAAAGAATAGCTTGCTGAAAAATACGCTGAAGAAAAGTGAGAATGCAACTGATGAAAAGCAACTCAGTAATTAAGAGTATTAAAAAAAACCCCAAACAAACAAACCAAACAAACCACAAACCCCACCAAACCCTCATGTCATTTTTCAATAGAAGATGTCCTCCTCAAAATTTTCATCAAAACACAGAATTCTGCCCTGGAGAACAGTAATCCACAAGAAAATAATTTCTGTTGCACAGAACAACTCAACCCCACAAAACATTGCCTACAAAATGTGTATAAAGGATAATAAAGGGAAAATGATAAACCAAAAATCTACTATGTTGACTTTAGAGTGTAGCTTCAAGACTGACCTAACATATCTAAGTCTCTACAACTGCTTGCCATATTCTCCTGCATTTCTGTTCCCATTCATGGCCACTGCTGGGACTTTTCCAATCAAGCTGTTATTCGTATCCCCCTGACCTGACTGGAAGGGTATTTTGTGGGTGGGGAGGAGATATGTAGAAGTTTGGCGGCTTTTTTTCAGCCACTTCTCAGCAAGTTCATTTTCTCACATAGCTATCTGTGCTGGGTTTGTCTGGCAAGGTTTGGGACTTGTGATCCCACAGGGAACCCATGCTGGAGCTGTCTGGTCTTGGAAGGTCTGTACCCCATGGAAGGTACTCACTTTGGAGAAGTTGGTGGAGGACTGTCTCCTGTGGTAGGAACTCCACACTGGAGCAAGGGCAGACTGTGAGGAGTCCTCTCCCCGAGGACTAAGCGTAGCAGAGACAACATGAATGAACTGACCACAACCCCCATTCCCTGTCCCCCTGTGCGGCTGCAGGGGAGGAGGGAGAGAAACTGGGAGCAAAGTTCAGATGGGGAAGAAGGGAGGGGTGGGGGGAAGTGTTTTAATATTTGTGTTTCTTTCTTATTATCCTACTCTGATTTGATTGGTAATAAATTACTTTCCCTGTTTTGCCCATGATGGCAACTGGTGAGTGATCTCTCCAGCCAGGGTCAAGCCACCACAGCACCGTTCACAACCGGTACAATTATGTGCTTGTCAATTCTGGCATAAGTAAGCAAGACTAGAGAACCACAGAATCATAGAATGCTTTGGGTTGGAAGGGACCTTAAAAATCATCCAGTTCCAACCTTAAAGCAAAGTGCATGTGGCAAAGCATCATCCATGGGATGACCTCTCTGGAGCAGCAGAGACTAGATAAACTGTTAAATGAATCTAACACCTTAATGTTCTCTTCCCACTTTCTTTACATAAATACTTGTGCTATTTTGACAAACATCAGGCCATAAAGACTCTGATTTTTGAGGCATGGGACAGATTGCATCTGTTCTATGTATGGGGAAAAAAACCCTGTTTCTCCTTTTTTTAAGCAGTATTTGTGTAGCACATTGTACGTGCAGCAGAAAGTAACATCACACACCCTCCTTTCAGGTACATTACATACCAAAGGAAGAGCAGCGAAAAAATTACCAGGGCAGGACTATCCAAAGAATCTATAAACATTTCAGAAGTATTGCTGACAGACCTGAGATTTCAGCTTACAGCTAAAGTGCACAAAAACCTGAAAGCAATATTCTGAGGCAAACAACAAAATGCAGTAAACACATCAACTCAACATGCCCCTCATTCTCCGAACAGCCAGCTGCAGTGGTTGTTCATCCACGAACTACGACTGAAAACTAAGCCCACAGAAAGTCCCCAGTCAGATAAGAGCCTATTTGTGTGCTCACTATGTCCACTACGAGTGTCCTTTTGCACCATACAATGGCTAACTAAAGGAGACCAAAGCACAAAACTACAAGGATCTTCAGTCACATCCCTTTGACACAATACAGATTTTGTGCCAAAGATCTTCCAGCACTTAACTTCACAAGTAAAACATCTTACCTTTCTGCTCAGGACTGACAAACTCACTGAAATTGGGAGATGATCATCTTATCCCTCTCTAGGTAGATGTGCCTGACTAGCATGCCCATGTGCTTGCACTAACCACCAGTCATAGGAGAGAGAGCTCCAACCCCCTTCAACTCTTGGCAGTACCTTTTTGAAAAAAAAACTACCAAAAGCCCACCCTTGCTACCAAGGCAATATAACGGATATTTTCCCCTCGGCTCCACCAAGGCTTCCTGCTGCCAGACCACCTGTTTCCTGCCAAGCCTGCACCCTGGGTCAGGAGTACTTTCTTACTGCCCGGGACATGATGGGGCTGATTAAAGCTGGAAGCTCACAGTAGCTGAAAACCTTCATAATAGCCTGGGAAAGCCACAGAGCGCTACTGAGTACTCTGAAAGCCTGACAGAAAATAAATCCTGCGGCCTTTGGATTTGGTTTAACATCCCAGGTTTACAATAAAATTCTCAAGTGATATACGAAGAAAAAGGGACACGTGGCTCACAGCATCTTCTAAACCCAAACTAACCAATTATTTTTTTTTCGTAATTTAAAACTGATTCTTTATAATGAGGTAAAATCAAATCTAGATGAGAAGATTAAGACATGTGCAAAGCTAGTGTCATACATTCTTGTTCTCATCTAAGAAAGGGCATTTGAACAATTTTATGAGATTTAACTATGTGCTTAAATGACTTTTTGAACCAGTGCTTGAGAGTGCATTCACAAATACAGTCTTGTACCATGGCAGTTACTTTTTGCAGAAAAGTCAGTCAGGAATAAACAATTCAATAAAACTATTTCAAGGTGGTAAAATGTACGTCTAACCACCTGAAATTCTCTATTAATGCTTCAAAACAAAGTTATTTTGAAAACACTGGCTTCTCTCAAAGCTTTTGGGTTTGTTTTTTAGAATACAGGTGTTAAGAGAGAAAACATCACACACTGTTAGCATTTCAAATAAAAAGCATTTCACGTACGTTAGTGATGTAAGAGTAATCCCATATTTAAGGTTTCGATGACCAGTGTTGGAGACAACGTCTGGAAGTACATGCAGGGAAACTCTAACCAGCAAAGTCAAATACCTCCCAATCAGGTCTAGATGTGACGAGGAAATTAGAATGGGAGACACTCTTTTGCAAACTCAAACCCATGCAAGAGAGATGCAATCAAGCACATACACTTTGAACACTTCACTATTTTTTAGAAGCTATAATAATCCCAGTTAAATCGTGACTGAACCAGGGAAAACAGTGCCACCTCCACTGCTTGGGATTTTTTCAGCTTTTTATTCTCAGTACATATTTCCATTCAAGGAAGCAAACATAAATAATTCTTTTTTCAACCCTGATTTGTTAAAAAGCTGAGGTCAAGTCCATTCATATGTAAATTTAACAAAGGCTTATAAATGTTTTGAAACTAATTCAAGGTAAGGTTTTTACCTGCATATCTTTCTGCCCCCTTCTCTGCTCAGGAGGAACTTAAGTAATTTTCTATGATTTTATAAATATCAAAGAGCAATATTCAACTCAAGTGTAATTTGATTTGTTTGCAAATCCCTTTTGAATTGCTTTATGATGCATAAGCACATGCAGTTTATTAGGAGATAATAAGCAAAGAAGGCAAGCCAGGCAAGAAGCTTTGCTCACTTTCAAAGTCAAGGAAAAAATTTGGCCCCTGATCAAGCTCTGTGCAAGTGAGAACTTTTAAAAGATTTCCCATTTGGTTCCTGAAAAATAGAAAAGGAAGAGAAAACGAGTCCTGAGTGAACAAATAGTTTGAGAGACAAGGACTTGGACAGATTGGTTGTGCTGGAAAATACACACTGCAAGCAATCATTTAAAAGTTTCTCCTCAGTTGGCTGTTAAGTCAGGGAAAAGATTCGCTCATTGTCTTGTAACTGTTTGAACTTACTTTCAAAATCCAGGAAAAAATGTGGGTAGTTTTCAATTTCCCTGGTAAGGACTTTAAGAAGATTACCCATCCCAGCAAACCTAGTAAATGCAACAAAACCATAAACAGTTATATAAATAAATGTAAAACACTGCAAGGGCTTGACACAGTCTGCATGATACATTAAATATTTTGGCAAGTTCTGGACCATGAGGAACATTTTGAGCGTCAGTTCTGTGATACTTATGCATGGGGACCAAGCAAATAAGACCGTGGATAATTACAGAAATCATTCTATTCAACGAATTGGAATTTCAGCATCAGTATAACACCACAAGGTACAGACAGATATTTATAAGTGTATTTACTCAGCAAGAGAAGCAAACTCAAAACTATGTATGTATTTGCAAATCCTCTCAATATCTGGACTTAAGCTTACTAAGTATCATTCCAGAGTGGTTTGAGTTTTTTAGCATAAAAAAATGTTATTTCACGAAAATAGCTAAATTTAAGGAAAAAAATATAATTGTTTCTAATGAGTAAGGTTTTATAAAATATTATAAAAATCTACAAGAAAGAAAAGCTAAAAAGCTCATTGTTTTTGAACTTTTAAAAATGTATGCATGCATTTTGGAAAGAAAAAAAAAGAAGAAAAAAAAAGAAAAGGTTCAAACTCTTTTTATCTGTTATTCCAATCTTTTATCATCTTAGAAGCCTTTGTATTTCAAGTCATGGAAAACTCCCAAAAGGAAGAGTGCCCAATTTTCAAAAAAGTTAAGTCTCTATGGAACACAAGAAGGAAGGAGATTTGAAGGGAAAGAAGATCTGAAGGTAAGTTTTTACCAGTTCTTAGGAAGATACATTATTTTAAACCTAGGTAAAAGCATAGCTTTCCTAGGCAAATTTTTTCTCAGAAGAGAGAAAAATTAAACCACGAAAAACACATATAAGGATAATGAGGTCTGCCTGGAGAATGGAAAAGAATGTAATTTTAGATTTAAAACTCAGATTGAAAACGTATTTCTGCCTCAAAAGTAAATATTCTCAGTACCTCCAACCACAGCTCTTGGGGCTCACATCTGATGCTCATCTATTTTTCAGTTTAACTCTTTTCCCACTTAAGAAATGAGACCACAAAAAATTATTCTAAGCATGTGCACGGCTGATACTCCTTATGAGAAGGCAAAGGGTTTTTTTTTCCAAATTCTCCCCCAAGCATTACAGAAGTACAATCAACCCTCATTATCTATATGCGTATAAGTGATGTATTTCTACAGCAGGAAAACCTTGGAAGGTAAAGAAAGGCTTGGAGACTTCAGAACAGCCATAGTAATTCCACAGAATGATATAAATTTAATCAATAATCCATTCAGAGCATGTGGCTTCATGGAAACCAGGCTTTGTTAGACAAACAGCTTTGTTTGGCAAGAACTGCTTCTTGCAAATTTTATCTCCAGAACAAATCCAGTAAGCAGACTGTCAAGCCCTTTACAATTAGTAACATCTTGCATATACAACATTGAAATATGAAGAAACAGTCTTTATTACTCATAAAGTTATATCCATTTAAATGCAGGGAAAAAACAAACACGGTTTTACTTTCAGAACAAGATCTGCACCGTATGAACTGAGTCTGACTTCCTGATTAGCCAACAAAGGGGAAAAACATTAAAACAGAGCAAAATACATTTTATACAGCATTAAATCTTGTATCTTCAATAATTTAACATTTTAATCACATTGGTATAATACATTTTATAAGCATCGGGTAAGAGGGGGAAGATAATGTGCACACACTTCTTTTCCTTCTCATAACCTTGAAAAAAACAATTTATATTATTACGAAGTACTATCACAATCTAAATTACTGACTCAACTTGGAATCTTCGCTTTCAACTTGTTTTAAGCTGTATCTTACCTCATTACCTTCAATCTTCAAAGAATATCCAACCATTTCTTCTACTGCCAAAGCTAGCACTGCATCCAGAGACTGGCTTAGTTGATTGCATGCTTCGAACACTGAGGAAACCTTTTTTTGCCAAAAACTGGAGGATACGCTCCCTCACTGGCATGGAGTAACTTGCGGTTATGTGCCCAAGCTCTGGTTTCTGATCCATCTTATGGTGGTAGATGCACATTACAGGAGATTTCTGAGTGTTTTCTTGAACTTCTACTGTATTTCTTATTAGTTTGTTTTTCACTTTTATTCCCCTCTCATTCAATCGCTGTGTAAAAACTGATTCAGCTGTTTAGGATACAAGTATGAAACGAGAACCCTGCCACAACCTTTATACCCATTTTCATGGCCAGCCTGCATTTTCCAGTGATCTCAAAGGCACTGGTTTGACACCATTTCCAATATACATCAACCCAAAGACACAGCAATGTTCAATATCAACATCTAGAAAATATAGCTGTGGCAGCTGCTAAACATGCTTTACTTCTTTATGATGTAAAATAATTTTTCTGTGGTTTCCTTAAAAAAAAAAACAACAACCAAACCCAACTAAAACTAAAAGCAAGATCTAGTTTCAAGAAACTTTAAGCTATAACTCCACATTTAAAACTACGTTTTTAACTCTGTATTACAGGGCCAAACTTCATCTTACTGGAAGTGCCGGTAAATGGATTTCCTTGCCCCAAACTGTTTTGTGGGTTTTTGTTTTATTATTTATGTATACCTTGCTACAGAGAAAGTTAAGTACTTAGATCTCCCAAAGTGTCTTTCCCTGGAAACTGTAATGATGTATTCCAAACCTCAGGAACTGCAAGTCACTTCCAGGATAATTTTTAATGGTATTTCAAAGCAGCTAATGCCATAAATTCAGAGCAGGTCAGTATATATATACTGCAGTTGCAACAGATATGCAAATAAGCAGCTCATGCACAGGAGCAGATCAGAAAATTTTACCTTAAAAAGCATAAAATTCCATTTCATTAAACTGGAAAGCATTTTATTTTAGTACTTACTGTTAAATGAGTTTAAATGTTAAAATGAGAACTCAACACATGTATAAAAATATTGCTGTTGCAGCACTCCTAAATGATAGCAGCTCCTCTTTAGTGTACAGATCCATTAAAACTCCAGTTTTTTACAGTATGCTTTGAAAATTATGACATTGACATGGAAATGATGTATTCTCATGTTCTCTACTGTTTTCCAAACAATTAAAGTATACTCTACAGTATTACACAAGCACACAGAAAATACTTTCTAAGCTATTAACTTTCTATGGTTAACAGTTTAAAGCTAATTAGTTTAATTTTGATGGTCAACATTTAATTTGTGGCACACAGAAACAAATAAACTGTAAAAATAGCAGTGAACATGAAGATGTATTTAGCATTTTGCATTTTATATACCATTATCTGGTTACATACTTAAAAATGCTAAGCTTTGAATGAAATAGAACAGGTCAATTTTTCTAACACATCGCTTTGTTCCTAAAATGTCATTACTTTAATTTTTACATTCTAGAGGCATTACCTAGGATGGGAAAATAAAGACCTTCTCTACTAAACCAGTTTATTTTTGACTTACAATAAATAAAAAGGCAACTCTTCAAATCTGACACAGATTTTATATGCATATACCAAAAATATACTGAAACACATATTATATGATAGAATCATAGGGTTGGAAGGGACCCCAAAGACGACAGAGTTCCAACCCCCCTGCCACAGGCAGGGCCACCAACCTCCAGACCTGGATCTACACAAGGTTGCCCAGGGCCCCATCCAACCTGGCCTTGAACACCTCCAGGGACGGGGCATCCACCACCTCTCTGGGCAGCCTGTTCCAGCACCTCACCACTCTTTCTGTAAAAAACTTCCCTCTAATATCTAATTTAAACCTTCCTTCCTTTAGCTTTAATCCATTCTCCCTTGTCCTGCCTGTATTATATACTGAAATACAATTTTTTTTTTTAATGTCCATTACCTGGGCATTAGCAACTAAATATTGCATGCCTAAAGCTAAATATCAATTTATTTAACATTACAATTTTTATTTATATGCTCTTTTGAATGATAACATAACTCTGAAGTGTGGAGTCCTGCATTATTTTAAAATGACAGCTATATTGCTACAGAACTTGCTAGCAAGTACTAATTTATTTCTTCTCACTTCACAGGATTAACTTACCAACTCCTAAACCATCAGCATCACTGAAGCTCCACTGAAGGTGTAACAGACAGACAAAGCATTTGAACATCGTGTTAGTGAAAGAGATGGTCGCTAGTACAATCCTTTTGCTACTCACCACTCCTTCCCAGCCAGATACCATTTCCTAAATCTGACCACTTACACAAATACAGTCTTAAACACTTTTGTCCAAATGAGCTGGATCAGCAAATACCGACTGCTCAAACTCATGCATATCATCCCAGTGAAGTGGGGCTGGGGCCATTTCCATAAGCAGCTCCATTGAGAGTTTCAGAAGAAAGGCTCCCAAGTTCAGGACTGGCAAGCAAAGGTAACTTCTAATGGCACACTGACACGGGCAGAGACAGGCATCCAGTCTGAGGGAACCACGCATGTTAGTACAGGACATTTCAGTGTCATTTAAGCATCAGATGAATAATTAACTGTAGCTTCAAAAACCCAATGGTCTCTCAGATTAGATGCAAAATTGCAAATCGTTGCAATATCCTCCTATAGAGTTTGTGGACGTGCTTGAAAGGAAATGGCAGAAGTGCAAGATTCAGAAAATGTTTTTATTCTATCAAGGAATAAAATCAAAGTGAACAGAGAAATCCTGATTAGAAAAACGCAGAGGTTTCTTAACGATGATAATCTACGTTGATTTCTGAAGAAAACCGTTATCACTCACTGTTTTTCATGTGGTAGAGAAAGGAAGATATTTTAAATTTCATTTGCCAAGTCTATTACCAACATTTTTCTTTCTTTTCTTTTTTCTTTCTATGCAATAAACATAGTAAAACCACCCAATCTCAAAAGAAAACATTCTGACTCATGTTCACAGCAAAATCCTTGGAGTTAGGGGTAGAGTTATCTAGACCCCAAAACTGGAACAGCAGCAGCCTGCCATTCTGCACAGTTGTTTGTGTAAGCTATTCTTAAAGATCTTCAAAAAGCTCTTCTAAGCTCAGCGATGATACTTCATGTTCTATTATACCTGAGCAGTCTCACTGCCTTTCTCTGCAATCTCACAGAGGGGTCCAAATTCCAGTGGGTCACTCACCTCCAGGTACACTGTTCCAAATGCATCTGAGTATGGTGCCAAATATAATCATGGAATTCTGACTTGCAAAAAAATGGTGCTTTACACATCCCTCAAATATTATTTGCATAGTTTACCCATTGCTTTCCTTCCTGCATGTTGGCAATTCATTAATACTGGTTCTATACAGTATCTTATATTTAACCCCATCAAACTCCACAGTAGTTTTGTTGGGTTTTTTAAATAATCTCTCCAATTTTTTTTACATTTAGTTTATTTTCACGGATACAGTAGTATCATTACCTTCAGTTGTTTTATTGGTAAAGGTTGATGTTATAAACTGTAGATGCACTGATGAAAATACAACAACTGACACTTAATAGTCTCAGTTGGGCAAACGTGTTAGTTTGGAAGAGTGGTATTACTCCTCTGTGGACTTTATTTTAAAAATAAGTGTAAGAGTGCATTGCTACATTAAGAAAAAAAAAGTTAACAGTCATACGTTTGTGTTTGAGATGCTAATTGCAAAAAAACCGCAGCAACCCAAAGACACACCACAGCAAAGTACCTACAGTACTCTCTAGCAAAACAGGTAACGGAAAAAAACATACCCAAGTCCTTGTCGGAGGGCAAGCTATATTCACTTGCCAGGAAAAAGTCAAATTATCCCCAATGGTGGCTGCTAAATGCTGCATTTGTAAGATTTTTCATAACATAAGTAACAAACATAACAAGATGCACCAAGAAGCAACCTACACAGAAGAAAAAACAGTGCCATACATTCCTTATGCAGGTGAAGCGTACACAGATGCCCAGAACCCCCAACAAAACTCAACACCAAAACAGAGATATAAAGAAATGAAAAGTGGAATAAGAGAAGAAAGTTGCCTACAGTGAAGTTTACCCCAGATAAAAGATTCATGCCTGCTTTGATCAATTATTTTACCCCAATTCCTACATAAGCAGTGCCTCAAGCCAAGAGTAACTTATATTCAGATTGGAGGACACAATTAAAGCCTAGAAAAAAAGTGAGACAAATGAAAGGGAGCTAATAAATGGTTTGTAATGACAAATATTTTTTTTCACTAATCATAAAATGTTAAAATCGCTAGCCAACAATAACAGTACCTATAGCCCCAAGGATTGAAGAGTTTGGCTCATGGTTTCACTACAATCAAAAGGTTAACCTCCCACACACACACTACCTTAGACGAACTTATGATTTATTCAAGGAGGGGATTTTTTCTATATGTCAACCCTCACACCTGAGTATACCTTGAACAGAACGCCTATATATTTATAAATTTTCAAAGTGCATAATGTCAGAAGAGCCATGATAAAAGGATGAAAAACAGGCAATCAAAATAATCTGGATTCTGATTCATAAACAAAAATGGAGAATGGAAGCCAATTAATTAAAATCCTATTTCAAATTAAAAAAAAACACTGTTGCACTCTGATCCTTCCACCTGAGTGTACAGTAACTACAGTAACCTAGTTTGAATATGGCACTGTGTGCACAGATGCTTACACATAAAACAGGGACACGATTTTCCTGTACGCAGTAAATGAAGCCTCTTTCAGTTGATGCTGTTAGGTAAGCAAAGCAGGATACTAAGGCGTGCCAAACTGATACACAGCAGAGAGAGACCTTTAACAGAAACAGAACAGGTTTTGGCTAGTTTAAGTGTTTCTTCCTTCAAAACGAAACCATTTCTTTCCAGATAGTTTGACTTAATTCTTCCAAACTCTTCTAAGAGAAGAGCAGCCCATCATCATTTCTTTTAAAGCTTCTTTGTCTTCTCTCACCAGAATCATAATGAAAAAGGAAATATATCATATAAGAACACATTCATTTTGGAAATGTAAAGGATTTGGGCATTGGAGAAGGGATCTGGTATCAATGTTTGTGAAGATAACTAGTGAAAAGTATATTCTAGATCATGTAGTGTCAGAAAAAGGACTCAAGTGAAGAAATCAGAAACAGAAAGAAGTATTGCAGGTCCTTTCTGCCTGTTAATTACTGCCAATTATTCAGCCTTCTGACCATGTCACACAAAGTATTTTATGCTATCCTGACAGAAAATCCAATGCAAGTGTCTGAAAAAAACAAGATGAAAACTATGACAATTCTACTTCTTTGTGCAGCTGTGGTAAAGATTTTCCTCAGAGTAAATTTATTTTTATTTCCTGTGCTGGCTGATAATGGCAATGTCTTTATGTGTTAAATTTGTTCTTTATCTATTTTCCTTCTCCATTTAATACATAAATGCCAGTCAAGCCAGACATAAATCCTACAGTGACTGGATTTCTCATTGCTACTGATCTGCTCTGAATGTGTTGGTATGTAGGACGTAACACATCTTTCTGGATAAATCTGTATTTCTGGTTTGGATAGTAATGATCTGTAAGATAGGGATCTGAAGAACTCTTTAAAAATATTCTTTTCTGGAAACTGGCAGGGAAGTCAAACAATGTCTTAAAATACTAAGCAGACCATTCTGATCAAAGAACCATATTGGCATTACTGGAATTAAGATAACTGTGCCACACTCTATGTATCAACAGCTCAAGATTTGAGGAACTAAAGATGAAGTGTGGATCTCTGTAGGGTTTAGTTGCTATTAGTTTATAATACTTCAATTTGTGTAACAGCAATCTTAATACCTCATTAATAAGAATACATGCTGACCAATTTGCATTACAATGCTGTTCATGGAAATAGCAAGGGCTCGACTATGAAAAAACGTAATTCAAAAACCCCACTGTAAATAGACCAGAGAATAATACAAACATTAAAAAAAAGCAATAAAAATTACAGAAAAAAGGTAAAAGAAAAACTTCCTGTGTGTCTCTGGGTGGGGGTAAAGGTAAAAAGAGCAGGCATCATCCTGAGACAGCAATCTGAGAGATCGTCTAATCCCAAGAAAGTGGTAAAGAAGGTTTTGCAGGAGTGCTGAGGCATCTGTGAAACAGAATTAGGCTAGAAACTTCAAGAGGGTTAATTAACCATGTATCTGTACGAGCTTCTGGAGTAACAAATGTTCTCTCTAGAACATAGAGGAATGCGCCAACAGAATTGCTATTTTAGACTTGTTTGATACTTATGGGGTGAATTATCTGAATATGAGGATGGAAAAATAGGTGGAATTAATTAGGAAGTGCAGAGGTTACTAAACAGGTAGAAAACAGCAAACTAAGGATCGTGATATCAAAAAGGAGTTTCAGTAATCTCTCATATCTGGAAGAATAGGTCTCTTGGAAAGTTGATTTAAGGGATAAGGGAGTGCAGGAAACTCAGCGGTTAAGAAAATACCCAACAGGCTATTCCAATGGACAAAAAAGACAAAATGAAGGCTTAGAAATCAATATGCCCGTATGAGCACATAGAAGAACTGAAGTAAAGAAATATATAAAGGAGGGAGCTTTGACAAACAACTGGAGATCAGAAAAGAGAAAGGGCCATTTAGCAGCATAAATTTGCTGCAACACTGAAAATCTAAAGAAGTAGCTGTCAGTGGTTTACTGGCAAAAGAGGGTGATGTTTTGTTCAATACTTTTAATTATTGACAGAGAGAAAAGAAGAAAATATCCTGTTAAAACACGCACTAAGCTAGAAGGGAATGAAAATATTCTGGAAAATAGGATCATAATTCAAAATCACTCTGATAAACTGGAGACACTATCCAGAAGAAAATCAGTAAATACAAATATAAAATACAATACTCCATTTAAGGAGAAAAAAACCCCAAATCAATCCCACTAATGTAGATAGGACTAGTATGCTAAGAGACTAAGGAAAAAAATATTTAGTTATACTAGACTACAAAGTAAACACAAAGCGGGGTAGAACACAGGAAGTTCCATCTTTGTATAAGAAAAAACTTTTTTACTATGAGGGTGACCGAGCACTGGAACAGACTGCCCAGAGGTTGTGGAGTCTCCTTCTCTGGAGATATCCGAGACCCATCTGGATGCAATCCTGTGCAATGTACTCTAGGTAATCTTGCTCTCGCAGGGGTGATCTTGCACTCAATCATCTACAGAGGTTCCTTCCAACCCCTACAAATCTGTGAATCTGTAGAAAGATGCATAACTCCAGATTTTTTCAAAGACTGCTGTCACAATCAAGGTAAAGGATGAGGGGACTGAATACTGACTGAGTTTTCTCTAAAATACTTGTCTTATCTGTAATAAGGCAAGAGATACAGACATAAATTCCAATAAAACTCTTATTTTCCCAATTACCTTTGTGCTTTTTTAAAAATCCCTTGTAACTATTTTAATAATTCTTTTTTTTTTTCTCCCCACATTAAACATTCAATTCACTAAAATACAGGGGCAGATTGAGTCCACGTCATTTCTCTGTGAAATAGCCTGCCTTGAAAATTGCATTTAGTTAACAGACAAGCACATTAGGCCTCTAAACAACTTAAACAGAGAGATTTTTAATTTTGCATTGTGCCTAATACTTTAAAGTAGCGTGTTCCCTAGTAAATCCATTTTCAAAGAATGTGTTTTACTTACACAAAATGCCAAGCCAGCTCTTATGCCCCCAACATGAGCTGCTAAAAACCACTGCAGCCTTCTGCGATATAGTAACACGGCTGCTTTTTGACTCAGATGACAAGGACCGAAGGAGTGCTGTGGATGGCGCTGAACTGAAACCAGCCGTTTAATTAAAAATTAGATTCCTTGTGAGTGTAAGCGAAAATTAAAATAACATACTGACCTGACAGGCTCCATGGTAATTAATTCAAATCACTACTGGAAGCTTTTCCTAATTTAGCAATGAAATGTGCAGATTTAGCCATGAAATTTGCAGAATAACTTTTTACTGCGACAATAAAATTGATGCACGGTAGCAACTTTATATCCCGCGCCTACTTTGGTATAAAAACTGGGTTTAGCTGACTGCCGAATTGGGATGCCGGCTGGTGTGGAGCCCTTTCACAAAGGCCGGCTCCCTTCCCCTTACACAAGGCACAAGCCCGGAGAGGCCCGTTACGCAAAGAAAACAAGGGCATTGTTCAGCTGCGTCAGCGAAGCGAAACACACGCACAAAAGCGGACATTGTAGCCTTGTTTTGACAAGCCCACGACGCTGCCGGGTGGATTTCCTACCAAGCAGCCGTGCCCAAGGCTCTGCCCGCCACAGCGCCCTGCGCGTCTTCCGCGGGGCCGCACCGGACCGGGGCCTAGCAGCCGGCGCCGGGCAGTGCGGGAGCGGGGCGGGGGTGCCCTCTGTCGCCGGCCCCGGACCGGCCACCAAGGGACAACGCCGGGGGGTTGACACAAAGCACACGGAAACGCGGGTGGCTCGACGGGAACGCTCGCTACACCTCGGTAAAAGGCCACGACCGGGTCTGACCCTGGGTTTGTATCTGCACTGAATCGTCAGCACACGTTCTGGCAGGGACTGAGGCTTCAGGATTCACGGATAAGTTTCCTCTTTATCCTTACTTTCCTAACGAGATTAGTTTGGCTTTAGGTCACCTTTCTAGTTCTTCGCTTTGAGGGAGGTAGATCACTGGAACGGAGTGCCCAGAGAGATAGTGGAAGCCCCATCCATGAAGACATTCAAGGTCAGGCTTGATGTGGCTTCAAGCGACGTGATCCAGGTGAAGATGTCCAGGCTCACTGCAGGGTTGGACTAGATGGCCTTTAAAGGTCCCTTCCAACCTAACGGATTCTGTGATTCAGTAACTGCATCTCAGAATAAGTAACAGTATTAAAAAAATACTGATTTCCCTTTCCTTCCAGCGAAACTTGAGCACTAATAGAGGTCTTAAAACTTGGATTCCTCTTGCATCACGACCCAGATGTAAGAGATTGTCCTCTGAAGGATGGGGCAGAAAAACACCGTTAATTATTCGCAATTTGTCCACAAACCAAATTACATTTTCTCCCTTCTCCTCTAAGCCCATCATTACACTTTAGTTGCAGTTTATTCAACTGACTTAATAAGAACAGTGTAACTGAAAACTTGAGTAAAGCCTGAAAGATTAAGTAGAAAAAATTCTCAGTGACTGAAGATTATTGAGGTTGATGGGAAGTAACGGAAATTTACTTAGGGGGAAAAATAGTTCAAAGAACAGAGCTTGAAGACTGAAAAAAAATGGAAACACCTAAATCAATGTATGTTTCTAAGCAGCACAAAAAGCTTTTTCCATAAAAAAGCCACTAAATTGTATAGTACTCTTTTATTAGAGAATGGATTTTTTTTATACATTGATGTAAGAGAAAATATATACACAATATAAACTGTATATATGTATGTCTGAGACAAAAAATTCTTTTTTTAATATATTGAAACTTTATATTAAATAGACAAAGCTATTAATACTACCATCAAACTGCTTGGGAAAGACATCTTTATTAAAAAAGTGTCTCCAAGAAGTAATAAATGTGTTCTGATATCCCAAAGCTTCTGCTTATCTAAGTCCAAGTAAAGCTGGTTCCAGCCCACTCCTACACTCCCTCTTTGTGTATGCCCTCCACAATGTCATCCAAGAAAATGCGCCAAACACTTTGTCAGTTCCTCTTCGATACTTGAAGAATTGTTTTGTTCTAGTTCAGAGTTTGCCCAGACACCAATCTTCCAACCAGAAAAGCTGTCTAAACGAACAAAATTTTCACCATACTACCAAGCAAATAAGATTGTTATTTTCTTGTACGACTTTAGAATTCTGTATTAATGATTCTTACACTTTTACTACACTTCATCCACAAAATGAATTGTCTATGAACTTCCTAAAATGGGGCTGAAAAATAAAAGGTTCTTTGAAAACATGCTACGATCAGTATATTCTAGCCAGAAGGAAAACTCCAGTATTAGAATCAAGATAGCTGTCTGCCACCTGATTTAGTTTGGAAAAAAGGCTGCAGTTAAGGCTGTTTTCCACTAAGTGGCATTATCAACTCAAACACCTAAATTTCACAAAAAAACCCCAAACCCACAGTACAGTGGATGTTTTTCTCCTACAAACTGATAGAAAACGTTTTCTTTGCATGATTCATTTCATCCAAGTTTGTCAGAAATTTAGACATGTTTCCAGACAAACGTACTAGCAAACCTGCTTTACCAATGTACTGTTCTCATCAAGATATTTGTAAATATTAAGCAGAATGGTCAGGTTAGAAATAAAACTGACAACACACATCTTAAAGCATCCAAAAATATCAGAGTAATGTGAGCTCAAATTAGACATATAAAGGTATAATTTTAAAAGTAGCTGGTATTTCCTGTTGTGAAGTGTGAAAGTACTTCATCATACCAGATGTTTACTTTAGATAAAACACTTAAAAATAAAAGCAAATCCAATAGATTAGATAAACTGATGCTACCTGATGGTAGAAGGTATTTTAAAAATGTCAATAATTGAGGAAGTAAGAAATGTAATACGTTTCACTGATTATTAACGCTTTAGTTTTTAAAACGTTAATTAAGGATTAATGACTGTAAATATATTTTTTTTGATAAATGCTTCCTGGGAAAAACACATTTAGAAGCAGCAGAAATACAAAAATAAAAAGTAGTCCAGTGAGAATTCTGTTCTAAATAGTGGGGTTTTCTTTCCTAACCCTATTCCTATTGTCTGTCCCTGGTCTTTTATCACTGTCAATTTTTATGTACATAACCAGCTACTGAAAATAAACAGCAGGGCAAATCAATGCCATTGTATACAAGAGTATAGGAAAATTAAATGAGCATCTACTTCTCTCTCTCTGCTTCTTCAAAGCATGTATTTTATGCTTTTGAAATGTCCTACACATGCACTCAATATTCTGAGCATACTTCAATGCTATAAGGATCAAGACATTCCTCTTTTTCTGGTGTGATTTTTCCTCACTGGTCACAGAGGAATTGCATTAGGACATCGTCCTTTTTGCCTACATCCGCCTACGACAAACATTTGCTGCAAGTCAGCGGCTCCAAAACCAAATTGTTTACAATTAACTCAAAAAGCCATTAAAAAAATCGTTTCTTTGTTCCAGTTGGAAAGAGAGACAGCCAGATGTGTGGCTTGTTGATCTTGCTCTTTTCTGACCTCTGAGTGTAGGAAGAACTGCAGCTGAGGAAGGAAGTCAGCAAGTTGTGTTAATGAAGGTAAACACTGCAAAAAAAGATGTTTGGCATCTTTTTTCATGAAGAAAAATTTCTTTGAGAGTGTTTATATTAAAAAATAGTTGCTACAGAGCCTTACTTTTTGCTATTAGTGAAAAGTTAAGAACCTTTGTCTCAGGAGAAGTCACCAGTGTGCAGGTTCTGTTACTTTGGAAAATTTCTACCTTTTATTTCAAGAACTTCATGAAGTTTCTCTGCTGTGAAAAAACACAAACAACTCATCATTAACACCTGCTGGGAGACCCTCTTCCATGAGGATGCAAAATGTAGGAAAAACATTTTAATTTTAGGCTCTGAGTCATGGTCTACAGACCGAAATCTGGTCAGATTGAGAGCACGCTCACTTCTTTGGGAAATGCATCTAGCCAACAACATAAGGGAACACACCACAGTCACCACTGCACCTTTCTGCACATTCTGAAACAAGTTTATGCATTGTATCTTTAACACACCTGGCGATGAATTAGCCAGTGAGCTGTGTTGAAAACTTCTTTACGTAGCACTCCTTGCAATGATATGTGGAACATGTCTGTGCAAGATACTCTGAGAGTGTACAAAACAAGTCTCTCAGACTGCACAGTTAACAGACACAAAACATGATCATCTTATTGCTGAACTTTGAATTATTTTCTAAAAAAAAGTCTAGAAATATCTTCTGAATGTCTGTTCCTCATTTTATCATAGTACCTGAAGAGTTAGTAAAAGCTACCATGCCTGACATGATACCTAAGGATGTATTTGCATGTGAAGTCCAGATACCCAGCTTTAGATATTACTTCTGGCACCTAGGCATCAAATCAGATTCCTTATGCAGTCAGTGAAGCCCCCAAAATGTACTCAAGGCACCCAACTTGTCAGGATTAGGCTGAATGTTTGGTGTTGCTCTCCCTGCATTGCTATCTTCATCTTCACAGCTGCTACTATTTTTGTTACAAAACGATGCTTAATTCTTGTTAACTAGTTAATATTTTAAGGATATAATCACCATCTGAAAGCCCGAAAAATATAATCATATTTGATTTTCCAACTCATGCTTATTATTAAGAACTTTCCTGTGTATTCTTAGAAAATAGAAAATGGAAAATGAAAACTACTCTCTTCCTACCCCACGTGCTCCTGCCCCATAAGGTCATTTCAAAAACATGTGCATATGTACATACAAAACCATTTCTACATACAGCTATGGTTAGAAAATTCCAGTTTTGGAGAATTAAAACAATATTTTATGCCCTCTTTTTCCAAACAGTTGTAAGGGATACTGGTACTTTTAAGAACAGCCTAAGATTCAGTCTTTCTCTTTGCACAAAGAGAAATGAAAAACCTTATCACGTAAGACTTTCGGTACAGCTCAAACAGCTCACAGCTATGACCAGAAAGTATTGCTTGTGATGCATTAGCATTTAGAAATATTTACTGGCTTGTTATTGTTGTATTAAGATTTTCAGAATCTTTTCCGTTACAAAAAACATTGTTTATATGCTTCTACAGTCTGCATTTTATCACAGCCTTCTGAAAGAATCAATCTTTAAGGTCATTAAAGGCATATTTAAAGGCTTCATTTTGAAAAAAAATACTCTGTCTTAACATCTGTAAAAGGTCTCTAACAGCAAACATTTAGGACTTCAAAAATTCATCAGGTAAGAAAAATTACTAAAACATTTTCCTATCAATTGTAGTTCCTACCAGATTATTAGTTCCTACCAATTAGTAAAAGCAGTGAACTCACTGCAGTAAAATTAACCTCCAACAAATTAAACTTAAAAATATACATAATTTAGCAAATCTGTTCCCTCATTTCACACCCGTTGTTTCTCGTTGCTTCCTGTTTCTCCTGACACGTTAGGGTGTTCACCTCCAATCCTATCATTTTTTCCTTTAACTCTTCACTCCACTTGTCCTGTCTCCAAGATCTCCCCTTCAGCTCACCTCAGGTCCCCCCGGGGTGGATAAGCTTAAGCAGAACACTCATTTTTAAGATCCTGTCCAGCTAAGAAAGACCTTTCTTCACTTAAAGAGTAGAACAGGTCCTGAATTTCAACTGAAATGTTGTGGGGTTCTTTTAAAGAAAATTTATTAGATTAAATGTCATGTACAGAATTCTATTTAAATTCCATACAACTGTAACAAAATAGAAGGTTGGAAGGCTTTTAAGGGAGAAAATAAAGTGTGAAAATAAAATGGACAAAGCAGTTTCAGTGGTTCAGTATACAGTCCTTACAAGTATCACATCATTCGTTTACAAAGTAGAGAAGAATGATTTCCTACAGTGCAGAAACTGTCAAAGCCATGATTATAACCTTTAATCTTAATCAGTCTTTCCTTCCACCCCTCACGCCTACCTCCTCTCCTGGACCTGGGTTCTCTTGCCTAGTCCAGGGAAATGAAACAGGAGTATCGCTGGCTTTTAACTACACCAGCTTCACATTCACTGGAGTCCTTTGTGGCATTAAATTAATGAATCTCTACATCTTCCAAACTTCTCTGCAGCTTGCTTTCTTTTGAATAAACATCCATATGATTAGCAAACACCTTTACTTTGACAGACTGCCACTGCGATCCCTGGGTCGCTTGGGTACCACAAACCTGCTTTGATAGCAGTTGGGCCGCTGCCACGCTGGGCTTGGTTTTACCTGCAACATATTGAAGTTTCTGTGGTCGTTTGCCTGCAGCATCACTTCCTGGATACCTCTCATGGCAGCTCAATTACCAACCTAGGGTTAGCCTGCAGCGCCCCCCACATTCTATGGCTTCCTCCTCTGAGAAACCACTGCATGACAGCTACCATCTCGCACGGCCTTACTTCCCGTGATGAAGTAAAATAGTATTAGCTTTCACATTTTAAGTGCTACATACTGCAGCCACCCAGCTCAAACATCACATCTGCTTCACGTTTCTCAGCAGTGCAGAAAGGGCTGGCAAACGGCAGCATGTTTGGGTCAGAACCATCAGCTGTGACCTGCAGCCTTGGAGCGCTGGCGCAATGCTGACTGCAACTTGGCCGCATGTGAAGTGTAACGTCGAGGTCTCCCTTCTGTTCCCTATAATCTTTGTGGAAAGAAAGCACGAGTAGCCAAATTGGCAAAACCTCCAGTATTTCACTACGAGGAAAATAATCCGTGACAAATACTCTTGCAATTACATCTACAGATCAAAACCTTTAGGCTCCTTTGTCGCCCTCTGCTTCCTCCTCAGATACTGAAGTCTGCAGCTGTTCACAACCCCTTCTTAGTTTTCTTTCTGTATCAGAATTCTCCTTGGAGCAGAGAAGCGAGATGTTTAAAGCCAATCCAACCACTTGTTGCTGCACATACTGACAGCGATTTCCTTGTGTTGACACCCGTTCAGTTCACCGTGAGCTGATGCAGAGGTCTAAACTGACAGAAAACTAATCTTACAGAAGTTGTAGTTTTTCAGCAGCAAATTATTTAAAACACCAGGTCCTGGATGAGTACAGTGTGGATGCAAGAGAGGGGACAGACAGAACTGAACCACCACTCTGAATGGCAACAAGCTAACCAAACAACTACAACTGCACAGTCCCATCATAAAATTAAACCCCATAGATAAGACCATGAAGAGTTGCCGATGCAGTTTTCCTCAGGGAATATACAGATTTAGGGAAACAATTACTTAAAATCTCAAATAACACTGGACACATTCAACAAAGACATAAACATCCAAAATAAAACCCAGCATATTCCAGCTTTCTCACAATTCATGAATAAAAGAAAGAAGGTACTGATTTCAAACACTTGATTATGTCTTACCTAGAAATGCAGTAGTTCCAACTCACATTCAAAAATCCAGAGAGATGATACTAAACATTCAATGTCGGTCTGTCACAAAAAAACATTTAGGATTACACGTGGCACCACTGTGCTTTCCCCTCTCTCAATATTCAGATGAAACTCTTCTAGTTTAAAATGGAAATATACCAGAGTCTACCCACAGAAAACCGAATTATTCTTTTTACAGTGAAAATTGAAATGTAAGAAAAAAAAAAAGAGAAAAAAATACTTGTAAATATGCCAGGTTGAAATGGTCAGGTTAAACTGAATTTTTATCCCATGTAATTCTGCCAAACAGATTCAGTTGAACTTTGGATTCTATAATGAGCTGCTGCCAAAACTGGTACAGCCAAAGGAAAATAATCTTTTCTGGTACTGGTATGCATTACATTAAGAATTAAAATAAATAATAATGAAAATGCAGACCCATTTCCAAAATATTTATCATCTCAGTATAATGGCTACATTAAGTTAAAACAGTTTTTTCATTGAAAGACATCGAGTTAAAGCAGTTATAAGTTCAGAAATGAGCTTTCTGATATTTTGAAATTACCAAAATACAGACTAAATAAAGACCAAATAAATGCCTAACAGTGATCACTTTATTCTGCAAGTGTTGGCGGGGGGGGAAGGGAACCAGGTCCTTCACAAGATCTATAGGGACAGGTAGTTCTTAAGGTTGGGCTCTTACATCACTTTTTTAGCTCTCTAAAAAGAGCTGATAGTAATGCAAGTTTGCTCCCAGAACAAAGGTTGAGTCAACTTAAGAAAAAGAAATCCACTATGGAAAAGGTTGGAGGTGAACTTTGTTCCAACCATAACCTCAACAGTGTTAATAAAACTCCACAAATGATCTTCCTCCCAAATATTCGGGTTCACTATCCTGACGTCTACAGAAAAACATCAAGGTGAAGTCATGAGGTCCATAAATCAGCTGAATTCAGTTTCAGCTTTGAAGAATCCGTGGTTGTGTTTCTGCAGCTATTTTTTTATAAAGATACAACTGAAAACTGGTTCAAATCTAATGATGGACTTTTATTCATTTAACTTCAAAATAGTAAGAGTGCTTGATCTCTGCCTAAAGAGGAATTATTTTTTGAAACTCGGGGGTGGTATGGAACAGATTTTTTTTCCCTCTAAAAATATGTTCCTTGCTGCAAATTACAGTAATTCATTATAAAAGCAGATTAAATTAAATCAGAATGTAACACTAATTTCTCAAGTAGAGCACCCACATAGGGAACTAATTAGAAATAGCTCCTCTGTGTAAACAAACCTTTGTACCAATTAGTAGCTGGTCAAGTCAGGGAACTCCCTTTCTCTAGAGGGAAAAAAAAAAGTCTATTTTCAGCATTGCTTTATTTTGCTGCTGGCTGCAAATTCTCTCCAGTTCTGTAGCAATGGAGGGTGTTTAGAACTTGTATTTCAGAGAGTTTCATGGGAAACTTGTCAAAATGGGGGGGAGCAGTAGAAGGCCTAAAAAAACTTTTTAAAAAATTCATAGAATTAGGACTTCAAAAGGGATGAGAAGAAATCCCCTCCTCTGTCTAGGCCAGTTCTGTCCCAAGGGTTTACACAGGCCAGAACAATAACAGTGAAATAATTCAAAACAAACAGTGAAGTAAATTAAAAAAGTACATGGGAAGATTTCTCAGTTGTGTTCTATAATAAGAAAAGCAAATAAATAAAAACCTCCAGGCGAGAATATTATGCCCAGATTGCACTTTGAAAGCATCAGTTAGGTGCAACAGGATACATAACAGGATGCCACTCAAGGGAGGCTGAATATTCATTTATCATTTATGACATTCGAATCTGCTAGACATTTTGTGCAACACAAAGTACTGGAGCCAAGTCTTACCTTGTTGACGATGATCCAGAGCCTTCCTGATAATCAGACAGAAGCTGAAACCTGGGGATTTTAAAATTTGTTTAAAACAACTGTTACTAATGAAACTGGTTTAATTAGTAAAGTAAAAAAAAAACAAACCCAGAAAAGTTACTTTAAATGCCTTCAAAAACACAGTTAATTTCTCCCCTCCCCCCCCTTTTTTTTTAAAGCAATGAGTACTACTGCAAGGTAACTTCTACTGCGTGTTATGGATGTGGACGGGGCAGGTGATCCCAGAGTACAGCACATCGGGATAGCAAACTACCATTACAGTGTTTAGGATGCTCAGGTAACTCCAGA
Organism: Porphyrio hochstetteri; assembly: GCA_020800305.1. Taxonomy (NCBI): domain Eukaryota; kingdom Metazoa; phylum Chordata; class Aves; order Gruiformes; family Rallidae; genus Porphyrio; species Porphyrio hochstetteri. Next base: position 113,557,355 of record CM036907.1, read on the forward strand.
GTGATGCAGCTTCCATAGGAAAGAAGCCGAGAAAATGATGTCAGAGAACAGGCAAAGCAAGAACACCTTGGAACAGGGAAAGGACTGGAAGTACCTCACAGAACCCAGGAAACCACCATTTCCTACAGTGCAATGATACAGTAAGAGACAATTTCTGACCCTCCAGCCCTACTGGGTTGCAAAAATCCGCTCCAGGTACAGTAATTCGCTATAGTGTTTACTGGTTGAAGATCCATGAAAACATGACCCACTGACTCAAGAACAACAAAAGTGACGAGTCTGAACAACAGCACTAATTAAATGAACATCTGTGAGAAAGTTTCAAAGAGGGTATCCCACTTCTTGGACCACGTTACCTCCCAAGCTACTAAGCATTTAGGTATTTTCCAAGCCTCATGTAATTAACTGGAGAGAGTGATTAAGCAACAAACAGCAAGACTGATGTCACACAGAAACCAAAGCAGATTCACTACCAGGAATGAAAGTGAAGGTAGTAGGACAGAACAGATGGAAATTATGAGTGCAGGGATCACAGATGGGGTGACTGAAAAGAACAGAAACAGAAGCAGCGCAGGTAAAGAGAACTGTGAAATTTAGATGGTCATCAGAAATGACACTGGTGGAATTTAGCTTTGAAGGGGCAAGGTGAGTACAGACTGAAACATCAGTTTAACTACTGACATAACATCAGTTGAATTTGGATCAGTCATGACATACACAAAAAAATAACCTAGGTCAATTTGAGAAAGGGCTGGAAAGTATTTGTTAGCTGAACAAATTTAAATGAGCCATGATTTGGTCCATTTATTTAATCCACTCCAGGAAGAATTCATCAGTGTGAAAGGATCAGAAGTTTTTAGTCACTGAAGCCACGGGCAACACAGTTTAATTGAATTCATGATCCATTATCATAAGAAAGAAAACAGAAGTTTAAAGACTTCAGTAAGGGGGGAAAAAAATGTACTAAAGTTCCACTTCTTTCTGGAAGTATTAAATGGAAATACGACTACAAAGATCATAATTAGGGAGTGAATGACTACTACATTCCCTTCAAATGTACAGGGCATACCTCACCAAATTCTACAGAAGTATTTCAGCAGAAAAGTTTTTCAGGAAAATTAATTTATTATAGAACATGACTTCTTAGTTTAATTATGGCAAAAGATTGCCGGAAACCTTTAAATTGATTGCAATTGGGACAGAAAAATTTCCAGGCTAAAACTGTGGAATAAAAATACAAGACTGCTGTAAGAAATTAAATAGCATGAAAGTTCTGAAGTAGAGGCAAGAACAGAAGATAAATACATGTGACAAGAAGATTTAGAATTTGTATACTGCAAAGCAAGGCAACGGGGTTGTTTTTAAAGAGAAGAGTGTTTATCAGAGAACATAGGCCTAGTGAGGCTAATTAAAAACATTAAGATCTAGCACAAACAAAAAGAAAGGTAAATGAGAATTTTATTGAATTATAAATATAATTTCCTTATTTTTATGTTAAACCAGTTTGGTCTGTTGCATAACTTGGTTTATATGGAGAAAAGTAACACTGCTGGCAATAACCTTTTATGGAACAGGTGCAAAGCACACAAAGGGCTCACAGACTGCTGGGAAGTAGGCTGTAACATAGCTAATCTGGGAGTCAAAACACATTTTCATACAGAGAAAAACTAAACTTTGGAAACAAAAACAAAACCTCAACAACTATCAACAAGTATCTCCTGCTCAACTAAATCATGAAATTACAGAGATTTTGCAATTTAGAGACAACAGACAGCTAAAGCCAACTTTAGTAGTAGCTACCACTGAATTAGTGGTAGCTTTTTATTCTGTAAGTCTGTGGTTTAACCTTTCTAAAAACCTTTCCTGGATATCCAACCTTTTTTCAGTCTAATACAGAATCAAACTAAATCAATCTCAAATGGGATGTAAAACCAGTGTCGACCCAATCTGTACAGCTAATATGACAAAGACATATGAAAAGGGCACTAAAAAAGAACTGCAACCAGATGCCAGGAAACACTTCTTGTTCTGCAAGGAGGAACTGCAGGGAATGGGCTGGATGCAAGGCAAGTTCATTGAGGTAAGACTTTTGGACTGAGAGATGTCATCAAGTAGGAAAGTAAGTGCCATGGGAGGGAAAGAGGATAAACTGACTGGAAGAGCTTTGAATTTCCAGGTTTGGGTCTTTAAAACAGAGTATTAATTTAAAAGCAGAGAAAAAACAGTCCAAGAGTGATATCAGAGTCTTTCACAGGAAAACCAGGGGAAAAATCAAGAGGAACAACACTTAAAAAATTACTAAATTCCAAGATGCTCCCTACAACACTCTGATCTAAACACAGGGTGAAGAAACATGTTTATAAGCAACCGTTCTTCTCCTTGGGAGAATTCATGGGTTGGGAAGAAAGCAAAGCGATCATTTCTTAAGCACTGGTATGATTAAACAGAAACACCTAAGACACTCTGGAAACCTTTGCAAACCTAATGCTGATTTAAGGGAAGGATGTCAACAAGGAAGCAAACCATCACATATTAATGCAGAAGAGAAAATTCTCTTTTACTCTTTAGTAACAACCAGTAAGTCAATTTATCCCTAGTTGAAATGTATTTATACGCTGCAACACAGAAGTCAGTTCAGTAGTCTAGGGAACCTGCTGGGAGTAAAGCTTATTATCCACTCCGGGATTTGAGCAGTCATAGTCCACAACCAATTTGACTTAAGGCAAAACACAGCTGCTACTTTGAAAGTTTCCTGCTGTGTAAGAAATAATTAAGGCTGTATGATCAGTATTCAACAAAGCATAAATAGCAAAGATGCTAGATTAATTCTACTTGCAAATAAAGAGTTAAGGGAAGCCGTGCTACAGAATGGACTACATAATATTGTAGTTCAAAGGCAAAACAGAAGAGTTAAAGATGAAGTGTGCGTCACACACACACATCTGAATCCTAACTATGCAACCGCAGTATTATTTCAAGCTTTAGAAGTCCTTTACTCAAGAAGCAGAAAGTACATGTTCCCAAACAACATTACAAACCTGTATTTTGATTTAAGATGTAGAAAAAAAAAAAAAAAAAAAGGAGCAGCAGTAGAGCGCACTTATCACTGTATGTACTGACAAAGCACAGGCTCGTTAAAGCTTTGATTACCATGACATGGTACTAAAATATTATGCAGAAGATGCTAGAGACTCCATGGTAATACAGAAAATTAAGCTGGTTCATCCTATACAGCATCCTGACATGAGTTTTGATTCTCTCCCCATGCAACCCTCAAATCACAAACCACACCAAGAACTCCCAGCCCAGGAACAGCACTTGGCTGGTCACTGTCTGCATGGAGGCCGGGTGCTCAGTTTCTGATTGCTGGCCACTTCCATGTGGGGGGATATGTGGCCAGTTTACCAGGCAGCCTACGCCTGCCCAACAGCTACTTCTCATCTCCTATAGAAGAGAGGTTGAGAAACAGATGGGAAGTGCTCCAGGGACTAAAGTCAATCCATAAGTTGTCTGTTGGACCAGACTCTGTTAAGGATGCTAATAGGTTTAACACTGCAGAAAAAACCCCACAGCCAACTAAAACAAAACCCCCAAACAAAAAGGTCCCCCCCCACGCCCTACTGTTTCTGTAAATATAAAGTTAGGGGGCAACCAGTCAGTTAGAAGAGGGCTGAAACATCTGCTTGAAACAGGGATTCCTCAGGGAAAACCGAAGTATCATGACAACTCAGGTTTGCACTAGCAGGTTGCTACCGCTCTGTTAGTTAACAGAAGGCAAAGCTTAGGACAGGGATAAATTTTGCACCACTGCCAGGACATACATCCTCTGGTTGAGGACACCATAGATGCCATCTGCTTACATTTAATTCATTCAAAATGCTAGACTGTATTCTTGGTAGTTTTTGTTGTGGTTTTGGTTTTTATTTTCCAGACTAGCACTTTCAAAATGTCTAATGACACCTGTGTATTCCCTGGGGCTTTTCTTACAAAAACAATATGGAGCTCTCTTATTCTATGATTAAACTGCTCCAGATTATTTTTCCAGACAGCTTCTCACTTTCAAGTTTGGTAAGTTTTCTCCTATTCTAAACACACAAAGACAGTCCCGTTGCTTTCCCAAAGAAGTTGCTGAATCCCAGTTTCTGGGATTTTCAGCTTCCTGGAAAGCAGGATCTGTGGCCACATATATGTCAGAAAATAAAACAGACCAGGGCACGCAGCCACACTCCAGGCTTGGAACCAGCGAGCATGGTACAGCTCGTGACTGTACAACTAAAATTCTATCCCTGGCCAGATCCAAACAGCCTTTTGGAAACAGTCCACCGTCTCCCAACCCCAGAACTATGCTTAGGCATTATCTGGGAGAATGTTAGTTGGCACAGGACAAAACTGTGTCATAAACAGTACTAAAAATGTAACAGTATAGTTGCATGCCATATCCACTGCTTATTTAGTTCCTACTAGGAACATATATATCATTATTACAGTACCAAGTTGCTTCTGGCGAACATCATTTTTAGAAGTTAATTCCATAAGTAGCAAATGCATTTTAGAATGAAAAGGTCACCTTTGCTAGGCATGACAGCTTTTGGCTTTAATATCCCATCCTCACCTAGGTGATTCTTGCATCCAAATCATGAGAACACAGTGAAAGAACCATGTAATAGTTGAGGATTTGTGTTCCCGTGTGTATTATATGCAGCACCCATGAAAATTTTAACTCTCTAGTTTTGGGATGTTTTTTAACACATTCAGACAGACTGAAGATGAGCATCTGGCTTCCTGATTTCAGCAACCCTGGAGTGTTGCCAGCAGAATATTTGTCCTGGCTGTCAACTGGTATAAAGTGGGCTCTGCTGTCAGCGTCCCCATGTACAGCAGCTGAGACTGCTTCTCCAAATTTACCTGCATGGGGGTGGGGGACAAGCAGGAATTCACTTTACAAGATTGTAATTTCAGGAACAAATCTGGGGTATTTTAATAATTCACAAACTAGTTTCTTCTATGTGAGAAATCCCAACTTACTTAAAGAAATATTTCAAGCAAACCTGCATTTACCCTTACTTTGCACAAAAAGAAGCACGATCAACAAGTCTTCATAAATACAAGAGGCACCGAAAAATTTTCAAAAGGAAAACACACATAATCTGTTTGCAAATTTGGATGTAAATATACTCAGCAAGAATCACTGTGTTTAAAACACTGCAGAGATCCAAGCGATTATGGAGTGTCACAGGGTACTGAAAAATTACACTGAGAAAAAGCATACACCCCTTTCACAATGGCTTAACAGTTAATGGTTGCACTACATGTCTCTGTTCCCAATTCCACTTATCTTCAAATAGTCTTAAAAATGTCGTGGTGTTGTGTATTGGGTGTGCATGGCAAAGTTTTAGTAGCAGGGGGACTACAGGGGACAATTTTATGAGAAGCTGCTGGAAGCTTCCCTCCCCATGTTGAATAGAGCCAACACCAGCCAGCTTCAAGACAGACCCACTGCTGGCCAAGGCTGAGCCCATCAGCAACAGTGACAGCACCTCTGGGGTAATGAGCTAAGAAGGGAAAGAAGAAAAATGAAAAAAAAGGGTGGAAGTTTTTTGCAACTGGAGAGAGAGGAGTGAGAAGATGTGAGAAGTAACTCTGCAGATCCAAGGTCAGTGAAGGAGGGGCAGGAGGTACTCCAGGCACCTCCTGCAGAGACTCCCCTGCAGCCCATGGAGAAGACCATGGTAACACAAGCTGTCCTTCTGCAGCCCATGGAAGATGACTGTGGAGCAGAGGACCCTATGCTGGAGCAGGTGGATCTACCTGAAGGAGGCTGTGACCCTGTGGAAGCCTGTGCTGGAACAAGCTCCTGGCAGGACTCATGGAGAGGACCCCACACCAGAACAGGTTTGCTGACTGGACTTGTGACCCTGTGGGGGACTCACGCTGGAGCTGTTCGTGAAGAACTGCAGCCCATGTGAAGGACTTACATTGGAGAAGTTTGTGGAGGGCTGTCTCCTGTAGGAGAGACCTCACACTGGATCAGGGTCAGAGCGTGAAGAGTCCTCCACCCAAGGAGAAAGGAGTGACAGAGACAATGTGTGATGAACTGACCACAACACCCATTCCCCATCCCCCTCTGCCACTGCAGGGAGGAGGGAGAGAAACTGAGACTGAAGTTCAGACAGGGAAGAAGGGAGAGGTGGGGGGAGGTGTTTTAATACTGGAATCATTCCTTATTATCCTGCTCTAATTTGATTAGTAATAAATTAAACTCATTTTTCCCCAAGTCAAGTCTGGTTTGCTCTGACGGTAATTGCTGAGTGATGTCCCTATGTCCTTATCTCCACCGATGAACCATTTGTTTTATTTTTCCTCGTGTCCAGCTGAGGAGGGGAGTGACAGAGCAGTTCTGGGGGCATCTGGTCTCCAGTCAGGGTCAACCCACCACAGTATTGGCAAAACTACATATTATTCTGTAAAACATCAACAAACCATTTGTAACTATCGGAGTATTGGCTGAAAATTTGATCCAGTGAGTCCACCTAACAGTCCACCTAATAACCATCTGCTGCGGCCTAATAGTCCCAGATGATGAACTCCCACAGCCTGATTTATTCAGGAATACTTTAATCATTGTGCTTTTAACTATAGGTACAATTTCTGTCTTTCAAAAAAATGAAAGGGTAACACACTTACCCCAACAGTGACATCGACAACAAGACTATAGACCATTACTGAAATTAACAAAAAAACCTCACTATCAAATCTTCTAAGAAAAACAACCAAAACCCCACAACACAACAAAACCCCTCCCACATATGTGAAGTAACAAATTTATTGAATCCCACTGATGAGAACACTACTGGCATGAGACAGACATCTGTTTCTCACAGATTGTGGCCTACATCCTAGTTCTGATGTGGAAAAAAATAATTAATAAACCAGCTTGAAAGAAAATGTGACTTCAGATCCAGAATTAGTATGTTCCTTTTGCTCTGTTCCAGGACACCTACAGTGACACTAGAAAAAGATGATCCTAAGTAATGACTGCTCATTACAATGATCTTAATTTTCTCCAGCTCCCTTTGAACTCTCAGACAAAATGCTTAATTTCATGAAAATAAATGTTTGGGTCAAAAATCTCTGCTTCTCACAGCTGTCAATGAAAAAGGCCTTCTGGTTTGCACAGGTAGACCCCTCCCTCCCCCATTCTGCTGTGATTTCTAAAGCTTCTTGCGGTGGACTGAGCAAAAGCAAAAAGAAAGACAGCTAATTTACATGCTCCCATGTCAAATCTTTTCACACCATCAATAAGTAAAGGAATTGTGCCAAACTGACTAGAGCCAAGGTGATCAATACTGTGAATCACTGACTCAGAGATGGTTTTGAGCACACATGGAAGCCATCAGAAGGTAGCACGACTGAAGTTCAAGACCACCACGGTGCTGGCTACGCATCCCTATACCAAATCATGAGCCCATCAAACATCACCTAGTAACCCTTGACAGAAGCTGGGTCGAATTTATTTAGAGTTGTTCCCAGAGTGAAGAAAATAAACAAAAATGTGACCCTCATCAATGCAAGGACCACGCTTTTTCACAGAGCATCAAGCAACTCTTGCTGTACTGTACACTGGAAGTGACCCTATGACAGCAGAGCAAATGGGCTCAAGGACTTCTCCAGTCACGGAAAGGCACCAAGATGTCCATATTTGATTTCTAGGGAAGTCTTCAGAGATTCACCCAAAAAGTCCGTTTTCTACAAAGCTGGAGATTAAACTTACGAACAGTGCAAAATTAAGCAATAAACTTAGGTATACCTACCTACCATCACGGGCACAACATGGCTAACACCACAAACATTCTTTAACCACCAGCAGGAAACTGTCTGCTGGCTTGGAGGACAGCCTAATCCCCAAGACCTGTGACTTTTATCTTCTTTCCAAACTCATTTATATCCAACTTCCCTTCAGAAGCCCTCATTCATACAGGAGAAAAAAAATAACAAAACCCACAAAGAAGTTATTAGCAGAATGAAATGCTTTACTGTGTCAGCCGACGGCAATACTACCACATGCTCTGCTAGTAATATCACACCGAACCCAGAAAGCAGAATGTCTTGTTCCGTGCACAAGAAACAAAACTACCTGAATAACCTCCCCTGATCCTCATCTTGTGATTCTCCGTCAAGCAATATATATGGCTGTGCTTCTCTCCTTTTATGGGCAATAAAAAGAAAGGAGAAAGGAAGTCAGCACTCTGAGTGAGCGGGACGGCACTGCCACATGAATCAAGCAGCTCAGAGCTGTACTGCTACTCACTCTTCCCACCTCGGTGCATTAAAAATATATACCCTGAGAGAGGGATACCATGAATCAACTGCCATTTACTTAATGCATATATAATTACACGTCGCCAAGTGTTTCACGCTGAACTCATCGCTACAGAATGTATTAACAGCTAAAGGACAAAAAGCATGTAATGTATTTGCATTTGTTTATCTACCATCTCCTTTCTTTGTGTGAATGTCCTGTTGATAGCATGAGAACCTCTTCTTTGGGAAACAGCTGTAGTGATAGTATGACGCAGAGCAGCAATTAAAATGACAGTATTTTCTGCCACATGTATTTCCATACATGCCCCACACTGCCCACCACCCCCACCCAGCTCAGTCCACCTTTTTCTCCACCAGCTCCACAGCACAGAGTCAGGGAAAGTTACTAATGATCTGACTTGACAAATTCGGCTTTTTTCAGAGAACTGTGGAAGTTTCATTCACTCACCACCAGGGAAAGGCAGATGACATACGGAATTCCCTATGTATCAGGAAAAATAGGAATAAAAGCCTTGTTGTCCTTTTATCAGTCAAAAGAAAGAAATCATTGTTTCTGCATCGATAGCTGATACTAGTTATCAGAAGCACTCCTACCAATAAATAGATAAAGGAATTCTAAGGAAACCCATTTCATGTCCACATACTGGTGATGGGATGAAGAATATCCAAGAATTCCCACCCAAGCATCAGCCAGACCACTGAAGGGTACACACAGGCAGGACACCTGCACACATCTGTGGAGTCAGGGAGCGTATCTGTCAACCTACAGTCACCCATTATTGATTCAGAACCACCTTGCGTTTCCTCAGCTGTTGATGTGCAGTCATTCCGAGCTTTATTTGAATACTGCAACTTAATATTCAACTGCTTTGCCAGGGTGGGATCCTGAGAATGACTGAATTCAGTGAGCTAGGCTTGCTGGGTCACAGCCCACGCATCGAAGTTAAAACACAGAAAAGCATTTCCAGGGTCAGTCTCTGTCCTTAAAACTTTTTTTCTTTTTTTAAAAGGAAGGAAACAGTCTCCTTGGTTATCAGATCATTATCGGGTCAGATCAAATGGCCAAAACAGCAGAGTTCAGTAAGGAGTTTAAAATAATCCCATCACTTTTTGAAGTCTAATATTGCTCTTATGGAGAAAACAGGGTTTGTTAAATATATGTATTTGTTATTGTTGAGGATTACCATTTGCTCCTTGGAAGCTTTAAATTGTTAATAGTGTCTATTCAATTCTAGTTTGACAAAACATATAAACAGAATATTTCTTAAAAAAGTAGTATTGTAGTCTGTAGGTGTCCCTTTGCCTTATGAGTAAAGGAGAAGACACTGAATAACAGCAACCGCAAAAGTACAAACACTTTCTTACGATTGTGGTGACTCAGGCTGCCAGGATTTGGCAGCCCACAGTGTTCCTCAGCAGCAGAACAAAAGGGGATTTTTTTTTGGCTGATTTACTTTTAGTTCAGTAAAGGACAACATGATACACTCTGTGCCAGAATGAATCAAAACCTCAGTAAAACAAAGGCATAAACAGTCAGACCCTAATCAGTTTTTGTCTCACAGTTGAAACACGAACAAGCAGATTATCTATATTTCTAAGGCATCTAATACGCGTGCTCTCTCCCTGTCCTTTGGGAAAAAAATAAAAGTACTAAGATTATCTAGTTGCAGAAGTACGAATCAGTCCTACAGGCAACATACTCCCAGAATACTTCAAGACCGGGAGATATTTTCTATTTTCCTCTTGAATACAAGAGATGTTGATACAAAACAGTAAGTGGATTTTTTTAACACCTTCTCTAATTAAAAACATAAACCCCATAGACCTAAACTTCGCACTCTAACAAAATCTCTCAAGTATTCAGAGCATGAAATGCATTTTAAGAGAGAGAGGCTCGTTTTCCAGCATCCCCATCATGATCTCATTTGGAACAGCAAACCATCCCCACAGTAATTGGTATTGCAGAGCTCTGCTGCAGCAGTCTTCTGAGAGGGCGAGGGAAGTGTTCCAGTCCTACAGGGCATTTATGCTTTAATAATAAAAACATAGGAAAAATGTTTACAGAGTATCAGCTCCTATTTCCTCTGCTGCTATCAATTATAAGGGAGATGATTACAGACTTATTTCCTGAAGCTTCTAAAAGTCGGTCATGAAATCTTTATCTGAAGGAGTCACTGACAGTCTACAGATGATCCTTGAAGCAAACACTGTGTGATTACAAAGCAATACAGTGCAAGGAAGGCATCAGATCTTGTGTACGTGGATGGTAGAAAGTATAACTGAAACCAAATTAGGCTTTCCTGGAAATAAAACAACAAAATTAACAACCTAGCCTTCTAAAATCTAAACAAGCTGAGTAACTCTGAGACATACTATTATAAAATTTGCCCCTCGCCACTGTCTCCCTTGCCCAATTTCCACAGCATTAAACAAGCTTCCCCTCTTCACCCCCCCGAAAATGAGGATCAGCAAATCCTCTGCACCAGATAAATACCACCGCACATCTCTCATGGAGGCTATTTAAACACAATTCTGGAATCAATTTACTGGAGATAAGATCATATGGATCAGTTGTTAGCAGAGAGAGTTTTCCTTATTCTCCAAAACCAATTCAGCTCCGTGAGTGGCACCATCACTCAGCATTTCTGTACCAGCTAACAACCAACCATAATGAATTTCTGCCCCACAGCTCCACACAGCTATTAATATGCATGAGAGAAACCAGAAGACGAACTTTCTGCTTGCCCTTCCCAGAAAGCCATTAACTCAAGCTAACCTCCCAGACTTAATCTGGGGCGGCTGCAGAACGAAAATTAAAACACTCGAGCTAGGTACCAAATACACTCACAATAAAGAAAATAAAACAGAAAGTAGGTTTTCTTTGAAATTACTTTGAAAAAACAAGACAACCACCCCCTTCTTCCCACTTCCCACATTCAGCCTAGACAACAACAGTCTTAGGACACTGCCGGGCTCAGTTTGGTTGCAGAGGCAAGTATTACCAAGCTGTTTTGAAATATCCCCCCCTTCCCAGTAAACGCTACTCCAAGCAGGACATGGGTCTGCTGGCCATCTTGCATCTGCTAGCCAGGCACAGACGGAGTGGATGTCGTAAAGCAGCTCAGCAAGGATGGGATGTTTGAGGGGGACAACTGATTGAAACCAGCCTCAGTTTGTGTTCTAATCCCCCAAATAAAGACTTTCTCCTGAAGGGAACCTCAGTCATGCTAAATTATGGCCTTCATTCCCCCAAAATCTACACTCTTCTGAGATTTACCAGTCTGTATGAGATTAGAAACACAAAATGGATGCTCAGAAGAATTTTGAACATGGCTACAATTTGGTATATAGCAGAAATTCAAACAGCTGGGATAGGTTAGATGGCTTCTTGTTTCCTAGTAGGAAACAAAGCTGTGAAGGCTGTACCTTAAACATCACCTATCCTCAAAGTTCAAGAGGTACCTATGTTATTAGAAAAGGTTGTAAAACATCCAGGCCTCCCCAGAAGTAAAATACAAAGTCATCCCTTTCGCAAGCTGATGAGGAAAGGAGTCATGCAATTTTGAAGTTTCGAATGAGAAGACAGGAGCATTCCCCCAAGCACCATCAAGCAATTTAAGAGCATCAGGAAAGCAACTACAGAGGAAGTAAAAGTAGGCGTAAGGCTCTTTCCAGGCGAAGAGGCTGGCTCAGAACCACATCTCTGCATGCCAGGGTAGTGCCCTAACCCACAGACTACAGTCTGTCCTAGACTATTCCTGCTGAAGTGGAAATGTATTTACTGGATGAAAGAATGAACCACCCATAGAAAACAGATTTCCCTCAACTCAGCCAAATGCCTTGATCACAGGGCAGGAGTCACTCTCCCTCTGGCCTTATTACTTCTTTCAAAGTAACACGGTTGCAGGTAAAATGAAGGACAGCTTAGGACAGGCTGCTTGTTGCAGGCTCCTGGGAAAAGGGAGATGGGAGTTCAGGTTATTTCAAGCTGAAAAGGGGACAGAGAATCAAGCTTCGCACTTCATGGGTATGCGACACACCATCAACTACAAGGAGGAGGGATAAACATCATTGGAAATATTTCTTCCTCGAGTTTGAGTAAATAGCTTACACCTACTTATTTCTCAGCAAAACAAGCTTTTCAAATCCTGAGGGAGCATTCCCATCGCCAGATGCCAAAGGCACTTAGGCAGGAGAAAGATGGCACTCTCCAGAATGGTCATGGTGGTAACAGCTCTGGGTGGATGCAGAAATGAAGCTCTGTGCATCTGATTTTCTTTACAGTAAAAAAAAAATAAAATAAAAATACAGGCAGCGTGCTTTCAGGCATGAGTTTTAAGAAAATCAACCTCAGCTTTGAGGCATCTAACTGTAAAATAGGCCACTCAATTTATGAATTCAGGTTCTAATTCAGTAGGGAGAATGATTCTCTCCCCCCCCCCCCGCCCAATCCCATCAATTATACATAAAAAGCTTCTACAACTACTTAAATTTTAAGTTGAACCTATGTATATCAGAGAGCTATAGAAGAGTACAGAACAGCTGTTATCTAAAATATCATTTTAAATCTACACATCCCCTTAAAAACACTGAGCCACCTCCACAGCGTTATTAAATCACTCGAAGATATGACTCAGTCATCCAGAGCTCCCCACAGACAAACAAGGGACCAAACTCAAAACCCTAGTATGCTTCATACGAGATTCTGGACATGACAACTCACATGCAGTACTGATGCTCCCCAGCAGGTCTGAGGGACACACCTTGATGAACCATGTTTATTAACTTAAGGCTTTAACCAAACCAGACCAATACTGATCATGAACACATAGACCACCACAAGCTGCACTGCTACTGGAACCTTTAAAATTAACTTCTCACATTTTACAAACTTACACAGATTTACTCAAAAATAAGCCTTGGACTTTGGCTCCTTTTGCACTGCCGTTCATCTAAGCCATGATGTTAAAAGTCAACCCATACACTGCTGCTACCAACAGCCAGATATCAATATTATCACAGACAGGGGAAACCACTCCCCCCCCCCCAAAAAAAAAAAAAAAGGATAAACCACACAAAGTCATACCACAGAGCACTGGTTACATGGTCTATTAACAAGTTCATAAGTTAGACAAGAATATTTCAGCCCCTAGCATGCAAAAGTAGCCAGTCCTGGATTTAGGTAAGACTGACTAGTACTGACTAGTATTTAACATGAAGATACCAATGATGAAATTACTTCTAAACATTTAAAATCCACAATAATACATAAAAATCTTTCAAGCACCTGTGTGCACTGCACTAGGTCATAGCTGTCCTAAAAGGCAGCTGCTTTTGCAGCTCGGAAGGCCAATGGTATCCTGGGCTCCATCAGAAGAGGGGTGGCCAGCAGGGACAGGGAGGGGATTGTCCCTCTCTACTCTGCCCTCATGAGGCCCCAGCTGCAGCACTGTGTCCAGATCTGGGGCCCCCAATACAAGAAAGATGTGGAACTGTTGGAGAGGGTTCAGATGAGGCCACGAAGATGATTAGAAGGCTGGAGCACCTCCCCTATGATGAGAGGCTGAGGGAGCTGGGCTTGTTCAGCCTGGAGAAGAGAAGGCTGCAGAGGGACCTCACTGCAGCCTTCCAGTACATGAAGGGAGCAAAGAAACAGGAGGGGAATCAACTTTTTAAAAGGGTAGATAATGGCAGGACAAGGGGGAATGGATTAAAACTAAAGGAAGGAAGGTTTAGATTAGATATTAGAGGGAAGTTTTTTACAGAAAGAGTGGTGAGGTGCTGGAACAGGCTGCCCAGAGAGGTGGTGGATGCCCCGTCCCTGGAGGTGTTCAAGGCCAGGTTGGATGGGGCCCTGGGCAACCTTGTGTAGATCCAGGCCTGGACGTTGGTGGCCCTGCCTGTGGCAGGGGGTTTGGAGCTCTGTGATCCTTGGGGTCCCTTCCAACCCAGTCCATTCTATGATTCTATGAAAGCGTATGTCCTGTATTGACTCCTCTTATTTTTCCTGCAGGAGCAACTACAACTTACATTAAGAACTTGTATCAAGCAGTATACAAAAGACAATGAGACACGTTTTTCATTTTAATTGGAAGTGTGAATTGGAATTCTGTGAAGCAGAATCGTAAATTCAGTACTTCGCAAGAATTAGGACCTGTACATCTCACATCATTCACATCACTCTCATCACCATTCACACATGGCTGCGTAGCAGCTTCTATTACAATTTTAATTTAAAAAACAAAATTCAAATTTATGACTGCGGTTTTTTGCAATTCTCAAGATGCCCCATATATTAAATATTTTAATTCATGCCTCTCAAACTGTTTTCGCTGATTTAATGTTACTGTTTTGCATTCCTAGATAACATGAGTAGAAAGCACTGCTAAAAGAATGATTGATAATACTGAAACAGATCCAAACACATACTGAATTCAGCATGGAGGAAACGTGAAGAGGTTCTGGTTCCTTCAAATCAACATATATTATTAGTATGCCTGTTCCCCTGTCCACTTTACAGGTCACATTGACACGTTCAGTTTGTCTCCAGGAATTTAATAGGAGACCTAATGATGTCTGGATTGCACAAAGGTCTTGGATTACAGAATACTAATTTTCTGGTTTGTATAAAATGTGAATGATCAAACTCATGCATTATGCACCTAGTGCTACAGAACACCAGTGATTCCACAGAACTCTTAGTTTTCCTAAAAGCTCTGATTAAAAGGGTAGTTGGGAATATAAACAAGTATTCTTATTTGTGTAAGCTATAAAAGGTCTTACTTATAGTATCTGCATACCTATAAAATATGATTTCTGTTGAAGTGTGGAAATTGTTATTCATCTAAAAACCATCTAGTATTTCTGACACACATTTTAAGCTCTCATTTTGTGAAACACATAACGTGGCAATCTGCAACATACTGCACATGCAAATCCTCGATGTCTTTGTGAGACTACCATACTGCTGAGGACAAGATATTTCAGCCTGACAAAACAGTGTCAAAAATGATGTCATGAAGACAAGCTAAGCACACCAACAATGAATTATCTTCCCAGCATTGTAAAATTCACCAATAGACTCACTACTATGGTAAAATGACATATGCTGACAGTAACTGTGCAGTAGTACCCAAGATGATTATCATTTTTCCTTCGTGAATTAACCAAGTGTATTTTACTCTAATTACTGGTTCACGTTGTCTTCCTAATCACATGCAGTTTATTTTCTGTTCTGACGAAAGAACAGAAGTTCATGGAAAAAACCCGAAGCGTCACTGCAGGGGGGGTAGTGAAAAAATGCAGAACAGAACACAATAAAATATTGGCCAGTCATTAAGAAACCATATGAATAACCAGAGAGTCTCGCTTATACTTGTCATAGTTTACATTTAAGTGAGATCTTAAGGACCAGATAGACTACAGTACAGTGGTTCAAACCCAGGTTTAAGAATTTTATTCTTAGCTACTACTATACACTTTTTATGAATTTAAATCAAACCTGTCTCATTCTATTCCCATAATCTGTAATTTAATTTCATTAAAACCTTTTTATAAAGTCTGCCCTAGGAAAGCTAAATTCATGAGTGGTAAGGCTTTATTGTTAGCTTTTAATTGGGCCCTGGTGAGGTGCAGAGTAAGGGTATTGCAGGGGGACAGAAAAATAAGAGAATCAAACATGAGAAATTACAGTTTATTCCTTAAAAAAATGATGAAGTGCATTGCTGATGTGTAAGTCTTCCTTACCATTATAAAAATATAAAAGCTAGCATAACAGAGAAAGGGAAGTCTCAGCTTGGTCCTTCCCTATGTAATACCAGTTGGGGTATTTTTGTAGAGCAATGCTGAGCGCGTGAAATTCTTTGCCCACAAGGCAACCTTATGTCATGACAGCATTTGATTCCACCTCTCCCCACCTAAGAGTTCACAGACAGAGCAGTTTTTATTTTGTTCTGGCCTTGCAGATGGCCAGAACAGAAGCAAAGCAAAAACATCCCTGTCCCCTTCAACTCCCCCTTTCCCCATAACGTTGCCTTTAGGATCTGGTAAACAAAACCAGTGCAATGATGGGGCTGTATAGAAGACTACCAGGAACAGGCTGGAAACCAACCCACATCACCACCCTCGGCAAGTTACTAGCAACACCACTGAAAGCATGTGAAGTTAAGCCTTGTTGTGCTGCCAGTGAATTATGGAGCATTCAATTTTGCACAGTGGCGTCATGCATTACCGAGACCTTAGCATAACAAAACCCAGATAAATAAAATTAAAGCCGAACGGTCCTGAAATTAAATTAGGGGGAAAATAACAACGGGAGAAATAGATGCAAGCCTGGTATCTGCTCACTGTAACATCTTAACGTGGACAAGAGATTTGAGTAACGAGATGAAGCAGCACTGCAGATGATGTTTTTCATCTCGTGTCTAGGTGCTTCCCTCAGGAAGCACGGCGTGTACAGCGCCCTCCGTCCAACAGCCACCAGCAGCTGGAGCAGAAAGTTTTCGATATAATCAGAGTTGTGAGCTTAATCCCCCTCTCTCCCCGCACTGCAGCAGACACTCTACTAAAACATACGGTCTGACTCCTAGCCCCGGGCAGGCTTCCCTGGGCCCGGGAGCGGGCAGGGACAGGTCCCCGCACCAGCGCTGCCCTCCCCTGCAATCGCGGCGGTTTCTGCACCCACCAGCCGGCAACGGAGAACGAGAGATTTCCACCCTGAGGGGCCTGTGCCCGGGGGAAGCGTCTCCCCGGGCTGGGGGGAGGCCAACGTGGGAGTCTCCGCGGAGGCTTTGCACATCCACCGATGCCTTTCAAAACACAGCCAGTAGCCAAGGCGAAGCGAGCCCTCCCGGCGCTCACCACCGCGCAACTGTCTGGGGCCGGCGCTTTCCCGGGCAACAGTTGGCTGTATCCCCCGGCGTCCCCCCCCTCCGCCGCCGCCTGTTCACCCCAGCCCCGCGGCGGCGGGGCGAGGGGGCAGGGGCAGCCGCGCCGCCCGCGGCCCGGGAGGGATGACCCTCGACCAAGGAGCGGCCACAAAGACAGCGGCCAGGGCTCGGCGGAGACGGCAGGGGGGCGAGGGGAGCCCTTCGGAAGGAGGAAGCCCAGGCTGCAAAGCCCCCGCCCCGCTGCCGACGGGGCTGATGCGAAGGGCGCCGCGGATACGAACAGCAGAGGCGGCTCAACCCGCCCGCTCCCGCGCAGCCCCCGGACGAGCGGCGGCACCCGGCCCGCCCGTGCTCACCCCTGCTTACCTGAGCCGCCCGTCGCCGCTCGGCGCTGCAGGGAGCCTCGTCCATTCCCCGCGCCTCAGACACAGCCGGCGGTGTTGCGCGGCGCGGCCCGGCCCAGCCCGGCCCGGCCCAGCGCGACGCTCACAGGCCCGCCCCGCGGTGGCTGCGTGCTGCTCCCGCCGGTGGCCGGCCCGGGAGGGCGGGCGCGGCTCCCTCGGACCCGCCTCCCTCCGCCGCGGGCTGCGGAGGAGGAGCGGGGGACGACGGGCACTCTCTGCCGGGGCAAGGTGGGGAGGAGGGCCCCCGGGACGGCGGCAGATGGGGAAGGGGAGGCGCGACTCTAATCAAGGAGAACGGGGAGGAGAGGCAGCGGGGGAGGCAGGTCCCCCACCTCCGCACAGACCTTACGCGGGAACCCTCTGGCTCCCCAGCCCAGTGGGTGGGGGAGTCTGGGGTGTCTGCTTAGATATGAGGGCAGGGAAACGTGCCGCTGTCACTCCTGCGCATCCCGCCCGGGGTCACCGCCCTGACCCAAACCCACCCCGTTTCGCAGAGTTCCAGGCCTGTCTCCCAGCCGGTCGGCTCGCTCTTTTTTTTTTTTTGCATTTTTTTTTCCGGGGAGGGGGTTGGGGGGAGGGAGTGTCGGGTGTATGTAAACTAGTTCGGCTGGGCTGCAAATACATTTATTGGCATTTCTGGCTTTGCAAAAGGCAGTACTTCCTCAAGACGTCAAAACCAGATCTGAGCCCATTCACAGCTCGTGAAAATACTTGGTACTTCCTCTTGCTCTTTTGAGGGTTAAATAAGGTTAAAGTTGCAAATATGGCTAGTGGCACTTAATTTCCCCCTTTCCCGAAAGTCAGTCATTTACAGGAAGAAAGAAAGGAAAAAAAAAAAGAAAGGAAAAAAAAAAAAAAAGAAAGAAAAAAGCCTGCTAGTAACAGAGGTAGAAGTGAAGTGCAATGTAGAAATATCTGGTTACTTGTTCATACAAGGGCTTTGCTTGCTGAGCTCTTTAGATGTGAGAAGTCACAATGATGCTGACTGACCACAAAGCCATCACAGCAGTGCCAGAGTTCACAGCTGTGTGCTGCCTGGGGCAGACACTGAGAAAAGGGCCTGTGCACACCCAGAGGTGTGAATCTCATGAATGGAGTGAGGTTTGGAGCACTGTGACACCAAAGGGTTTAGTAGAGCTGTGAGCACACTGGGTCTGCTGCTGACTTGACCCTCTGGCCTGTCACTCCCACTGAGCAAGCGTCCCAGAGCAGCATCACTCATAGGCTTTAGCTTTTTGCTGTTACCCAAGCTGTGCCCAGACGTCCTTGAGTTGTTCTGCTTCAGTCTGAAAATTCCAAATTTTCTAGTTAAAAAATAGTTCCAGTGACATGCTTAGGCTATTAAAAGGCTTGGTGTCTGTAACTGTAGCACATATTTAATATAGCTACCCTTACAGCACCCAGCTTAGAAGAATGCTAAGCTGCTGTCTTGCATTTTTTATCCACGAGTCTCAAAGTACCTTTTAAAAGAAGCAAATAGCATTGCTCCACTTCCAAGCAAGAAGAACAGTTACATGGAAAACTTGAACCAGGGGACAGAACTGTACATCAAATTCTCAGCTAGCAGCTTAACATCCCCTTTTATTTATTTTTCTGGGGTGTGCCTTCTGATCTCTCTATATTGGATGTGTCTTTAACTGGATGCCTTTACAAAAGAAGAGGCAGCTGTCACCCTGCATTTGGAAATATTCTGACTCAGTGCATGTTATGTATGCTCTCAGATTGTCTGCACTGAATGCATCAGGGACTTAGCCAGAAGAATATTTTGATATTGGATATGGGTAGTATTTAGGAGTTAGTAAAGGCCAACTTTAAAATCCTGCCAAAACAAAGGGACCGTTTATATTGATGAAATGCACTGTGGCACAACTACGTAGTTTTCGCGTCACACACTGCCATCGCACTGAAGTTGAACAGCCTGCAGGGGGAATGGCTGGTGAGGGATAGATTTCCGATTCTCAGCTTTGGATAATGACGTTAGAAACCAGGAAATAATTGTTTAACCAGCCACATGTGGATTAGCCAACCCACAGTCTATGCAAAACTGTTACCCTGGTGCTGGCGTGAGACAAATTCAGTTTGAGGTGCATTGGTAGGGTTCAGATTCCTCAGTAAAGTCATGTCTTGTCTCTTGGACTCGCTGAGGCATCCCACATAGTCCCCAGTTTTTGCTCTGAAGAGTTGTAGGATTCCCATAAAGCCTCATCTCTACCAACCCCATTCCAGTATCTCAAACACCCAAAACATTCTCAGGTGAAAGGATGTGCTTGCATATTCACAGGTGAATTGTGCCTCTAACTTTAGGTGTACAGACACCTGAATGTTGTTAGACATGAATTAGGTGTCTAATCTCCCACTGCAGTCAGTGGTAGGGTCTGGTGCTTTAGCTGAAGGATATCTCAAGAATCACAAGCAGCAGGTTAGGTACCTACCGTCACAGCACTGTTAGGTGCCAACATGCTGGACCAACCACTAAGAGGCCGTGTTATTAGCCTCTTATCAGTTATGACTCAAAGCTTACTCAGGGTCCTGACCCGTGGGTGAGGTAAGCAGAAACATTTAGGGCTTTTTAATATGCCCTTGTATATCTTGTTTTTGCTTTCTACTCCTCTTTCAGAAGCATCAGTTCTGCAGGTCCTGCGACCCGTAGAGGGAGCTCAGGTAGCCTCAGAGTGCCCAAGTGAATTTGTCTTCACTAGAGTGGAAACTTAGGCAGTGAGCTTGAAGACACCTGCATACAGATGTCTAAAATTTAGAAGTCTGAATTTCACACTGAATCTCATCCACATCAAATTTTCTATCTCAAATCTCAGGGGAATTTAACACATTTTGTCACACAATTATGTATGTACAACCAGTTGCCCTGTCTCATCTCGAACATAGCAGCAAACTCTGAAATTCTTTAGATGCTGGCCATGTAATACCTGCTGTAATTTGAATGGTGACATTGAGATTTGATTTGGTTTTGGGGGTTTTTTGTCTGTTTGTTTGTTTGTTTGTTTTAACAGGAATGGTTCATAGTCATCTATAGTGTCACCAAATATTTGAATTTTTATCTCCCTGGAACAGTGCCGTCTAGTCTTTTTTTAGACTATGGTGCCTTGCAAGTCTTGAAGCTTACAGTTTTATGCAGAATTACACTGACAATTGTCTGGATGCAACCAGAGGTCTCAGAACAGATGGGAACATGAGTTTTCAGCTTTTGATGTTTAACTTGTTAAGCAGAACCAAGGTATTTATCTAGCTGTTTTCTCAAGTATTACATGTAGGAGTTGGTTTGTGGAATAAAAGGGCACCTTTCTTAATGCTTATTTTGGCCCCGTGCAGATTGAAATGAGGAAGGTCAGTACAAACAGTATTCTCAGGAAAGAAAGATTTAGAGCCCAGTTCAGGGATTACCAAATTCAAATGAAAGTGTCTTTAATTTCAGTGGCCATTGAATCAGCCCCTTAATCATCTCCTCAGTCTGGAAGTACTTTGTTTCTGAACACAGAAAAAAAAAGGATAATGCTAATGTATTCTATGAAGTAAATTATATGAATATTCAGTATGATCCTGTCATCACTTGCATAATTCACGGTACCACTGATATTGTTTGGAATTGTAGCTGTTCATCACTTATGAAGATGAACTTCAGTGCTATTTTTGAGTTTTTCAGTTATACCACTGAAAATTAGGAGTAAAACCAGTAACTTTTGAGACATAACATCATTTACAACCCCAAACCGTGTCTGAAATTGTTTCCTGTGAGAGAAATGGGCTGCTGTGGTTTTGTTAATATTTTTCTCTCCTCTCAAAGAACCAACCATTAGTAAATGGACAGAGAAATCTTCTTCATCTCAATTGTTGTAGATATCTTTATCTTAAAGAGTGTTCTTGCTCAGCATACACTGAGCCTTTCTTGCAGAAACTCCCCAGTTTACTTTTTGCATCAAGTGATGCATGGCGTTGGAAGAAGCATAGGCAGCCAGCCCTTTGCTGGCAAGGGACCAGAGATTAGAGCAACAACACTGCTCACCAAAAATACAGGAGTCTTAGTTGAGTACAGCTGGAAATCTGACCCATGTTTATCTACATGTTTGGAAGTCAATGTGTAGGAAATATAGTCCCCTTTAAACTACCTGTACACACCTTGAATGGCACACATTTTACATATTAGTTATTTTCAATATAGACTCATTTCATTGTCAGTCTTATGCAAATTAAACAGCTTTACTCAGGAGAGTGATTTAATTAAACTTCTGGTATAGGCTTTTGAAGATACCAGTATGCATGTTTACAGCTTTAAACACTTGAGATTTAGAAAATATATTGCTTAAAGTAAAAATAAATTATATTGTGATTTTTTAGCAAGTCAGCATAGTATGCATTAAATAATTGGACTTTGGCAGTGGAATTGTGTAGGAATGTGGTTAGACCCAAGGACAATTTTTGGGAATAGCTCTCAACTGTAACTACCTTATCCACATATGCCTTGACAAAGTATAATAAAAACGTTCCTATACACTGATAGATGCTCATTGTTAATGCTGTAGCACTGAAAATCGTAACAACAATTAACAGGAAACTTACCTTTTGAACTCAAAAGTTTATCAAGCAGCTAACATGGAGTATTTATTCATTCTGTATGCTTCTACAGTGAAACTGCAGGCTGTATTACTGGAATTACATTGTACAAAAAATTAGTTCAGATTTGCTTGAAATAATGTTCCTAATGCAAACCAAATAGCAATAATTTAGATAGCTCACTGGATAGATAATGTTTCATTTGTCACTATTAACGTTAATAAGAAAACGTCTAAGTACCAAACTATTTTAAGCTGGTCGGCACAGACCCGTTTTCATTTGCATCTAGCAAGATGTATCCTGGCAACCGTATATTTTTGGATTCGTAACAATTTATTCTATTCATTTTATGCAAATGAGGTAACCAATCCTGCAAGTACCATGAGAATTCAAGATGGATAACTTCCATCGCTCAGAGCTATAGACAGATGACAAGGGATCTGTATGAGTCACATTTTTTTATCAGCTATCTATTAAACATTTCCTTCAGGGTATCTACCCAGCTAAAATGTTGATCTGACGTGGCTCACAGACTTTTAGTCCAAAATGGAAAGCAGTAGCAACCCAAGCTGTGTCCTGTGAAGTAAGGATTGTCCCACACTACAGCCCTGCTTCTGCTTTATTATTTCCTGGGTTGAAAATGCTGCATTTTTACCCAAAGTTACATAGAATTTCTGGGGGGAAGAAGAAGATCAGAGGCTCCAAACATTAACCACATCTATGCATGCTGACTTGATAATTTGATAAGCTAACACAGTATCTATAGCAAACACTAGGTTTAAGTGATAGATGTGGGATTTCTATCATATTTTGTGCAAATGTCATTGAAAGGACATTTTCAGAGAGTTGTCTTCTGGTTTTGGTGGCTATGTGTGAATGATTTGTTTGCATTTGCTGTAGAATAAGGTTTATGGCAACCTCCATATCTTCAGTATATTCTATTATTATCAAATCTTTTTTGTTTGTTTTGAGAATATCTAAGGAGTTCAGCTGGGTAAAAGCTCTGTTTATAGAAATGTGCTGGGTAAAATACCCTCATAAATGCAGAACATTTATAAAAATAATTTATTATCTTTTTTTTTTTTTTTTCACTTGTGTTCTTCAAGAGCTTTCTAGCCTGGATCAAAATCACTGAACCTGAATACCCTAACAAGCAGGTCTAAACACTTCCTTCTAAAGCAACAACCACAAATGAAACTTTCTGTAGCAGCATAGCTGGTAGACTAAATCAGGACCCTACCAGCTATTCCTCAGTGAACATTATAGCTATTGTTCTTCCAGGCTGGGACAATAATCTGACCAGTAGGACTCCTTTATACCCAGAATAAATTAAAATGGGACAAATGAAATGGTCCTTGGTCGCTTTTCTTGTCCTTATATCAGAGTTAAGCATAAAAATAGCAACCACAGGAATGGTTGAACAGTTTCTGAAGCAACATCTCATGCACTGAAGTTTTCACCTGGCCTAGCACTCTTTTTTCCATTTACTTTTATACATGATACTGACCAACACAATATTCAGAACATGCTTCATGAGCTAACCAGTGGAGCCTCCCTTGGGGACAATAGGCTCTGTCACAAGAGAGAAGGACATAGCTGATGAAAACGGTCATTTCTGCCACCTAGTTTTGCCCCACTGCTACCTGGCAGTCCGTGAACTTAAATTTGACTGAAATCTCTGTTAGAAGATCAGGACTCTGGTTTGATGATGTATGAAGTGATGAGCAGTTGTTACAAGAAATTACACAAGCACGTTAAAATAATGGTGGGGTTGTTAAATGGGAGTCTTATCTTTTGTAATAGCAAAACCCAGGATTTCAGTGGTCCATTCAATCTCAGCATGGATCCCAATACATATATGTTATGATACTTTTTCGGACTCTGTATACGTGAATGCCTGATGTTTATAAACCAGCACACGTAGGCTTTACCTCAGCCAGGAAGCAGGGTAGGTCACCAGCTGGAATACATGAAAATTGTATTAAAATCAAAATTCTGATATTGCCTAGTTCTTGAAATCTTAACTTTGCAACTTTAAATACTGTATTTAATATTTGGGTTTTGTATGTGACACAATTATTTAAGGAACACATCAAATAAGATCTAATACCCTGTCTTGCCTAGAGTATTTGGAAAGCATTTGCAGGATCCAGGCTCTTCACAGAAGCATTATGTTGTGAATGTTATGGATGCTGTGGATGTTATTTTCTCAGTTCCCCTGAGGAAGACATTACCACTCCCAGCTTCTCATCAACTTCTTGTTGGTGCTTATTGTCCCCTAAGATTTGCTGGGATGGTTTGCTAATATAGTCAAAATGAGACAGGTTAGTTTAAACAGTTTAAGAAATAGGTCTTTGCTGGGTCGCCTTGTTTTGACTGAACCATATTATGATACACTCACCCTGTCAACTCTGCAAGAAGAGGTGAGTGAATGTGACAACTTCCAGCACAATGTGAAGACAGATGGGCAGGTTGTTCCTGGAGCACTTAGCAGACTCAAGGACTTTTAAACTGGGTTCTCTCCTCTACAATTATGTGGCTCTTCTGATACAGAAAAAAGCTCAAAGCGCACGTTATCAGTTTTACTGAAGTCACATGGCTTTATCTGTTGTTTGCTCTGTCAAAACAAATCTCAGGGTAGATATAAATCACTAGGTGTAAATCTAATTATAATGATTTTTCCTCTAGGGGTCTTTTTTTTTCCTTTACCCATGTTTCAGAAATTGTAGACGACCTGCATTACATGCAAAGCAGCAGAAGACTGGCTCCTCTGTTTTCTGTTTTCATATGAGAACAAGGAGAACAACTAAATTTAAAATTGTCTTGCATGTTTTAGTCACTTGACAAAAAACCCCCACATTCCTTTATTTTTTTTTCACCTAAAAGCTGAAAAAAACCAAGACTAGTACCTCTTTAAAATGGAATGCTTCTCTCTTTTACCCAAAAGTTCAAAGAAAATTGAAGTGTAACAGCACTACTAAAGACTCCATTTGAGATGGTGCCAACATGAAAACAATTTAAGTCCTCTACAATCTAGGCATTCCAGTCTTAGACTATCATTTGTCTAGTTTGCAATATAAACAGCACAGAAGTGTTAGGAACATTGAGATAGTGCTTTCTTCACTTCCCAAAAGTGCATGATTCTTTTTCTGTCCTATTAAAGTTAGAATAATTGTAGCTCATATGCCACCCTCCTGCTAGATGATGTTAAAACAACTTAAATAAGGGTAAATGTCCTTAGTAGTAGTAGCAGTAGTAAACTGGCCAATCCTTTTCTGGCATTTAAACTAGGAAAGCTATAAACATTCTTCTGAGTTCTCTAAATAACCACTTCGTATCTTCTTGCAAGCATTGAGTCTATATGTAAATGAAATATCTGAAAGATAAATACAGTGGTAGTTATGAAAAGTCAATTGTCAGCAGTCAAGCAGATGTTTGTAATGAACAGTAATTAATGCCAAGTCAATTATAAGGATAAATGGAACATTTATTTATATAGGTGGAAAAAGAAGACCTGTTTCCAAAATAAATGGAACAATTGTAGGATCACAGGATCATAAAATAATTTATATTGGAAGGGACCTCAGTCAGTTTCTAGTCCAATCTGCTCAAAACAAGGTCATCTGGGAGATCAGTCCGTGTTACTGCAGTGTTTATCCAGTCAGGTCTTGAGAACCCCCAATAATGAAAACTACATAGCTTCTCTGGGTAAGATATTCTACTGCTGACTGTTCTCGTGTTGAAAAGGCTTGTCCTTACATCCAGTCCGAACCTCCCTTTTTTCAACTCACATGCATTGTATTTCCTCCTCCTGTCTCACCCTGTCTCATGGGCATTAAAAAGCTGCTGTTTGTTCCCCTCTTACAGCAATATACAATAAACAGTAAATCTTTGTCTTGTTTATTACCATTACTTGCCATGAATAGGAAATAAATATCTTATTCCGTTTCACTTTCTCCTGTTTACCCAATGTCACCTCTCGTAATCCCCTGCCCCCACCCTGTTATGTCTGTTGCGATTCATTCACCCCAGATCCGTCTTACATCAGGATGTTGCCTTGAGCTTTTATTCTAAGGAGAGAAGCTCCTCACTTACCAGGAGTGACTAGAAGTTTCTAGGAGTTGGTAAAAGTGTCTTGTTGTATTAGCACTCCTCCTTTCAACAGTCCTAGGCAGACATCCTGCAGTTCTGCCTTGCAGTTATTTCAACTTGTTCACTACGGTGCAAAGCAAAGTATATCCTCTGACAACATGATATACAAACAGCCTTTTCTGTGTCATTAGTAGGTGACAACAGAAAGCTATTTCTCCTATGAAAAAAATTATGTTGATTCAGTTGTTAGAAGGAACTACAAAGCATTTAATTGTAGAACAATTACTTTTGCATAAGCCAAATTAAACTCATAAAAAGATTTTTGTTGGCTCCTTATAGATCTCATAACAGGAGTGAAGCATATTCTTTACTTTAAATCTCACTTTCTACATTTCTTTGCTTACAAGAGAGGCCTTATTGCTCCAGGTGTCACTTTTAAAAGGGCAGTAGGACTGAACTGAGAGCTGCATCTCTGCAGCCTTCACAAGGAAATATCTAACTGCACCACAGCTTCTGTTAGGATGAAGACAGAAGAAAAGTGTGACTGAAGATAGAAAAAAGTATTTAAAATAATTTCCTTGATAGGACATCCTCTGTGTGTCAAAGATGGCAGGGGAGAAAGTAAATAAGATACCTTTTATTCCAACCATTATTAGATCAAATCATAAACAGATCCATCTTCACCACACAGCTTGAAATTAAGTTAAAATCTTAGGAGAGACTTAGGTGGATGCTGGTCTTCCTAGTATGGCATGTGGATCAGAAAGGAGCTCTGCCTCCTGCTGAGGTTCAAGATGAGGAAAGGAATTTCCTTTCTGTGTGTTTTATTTGTGATCAATGATTACATACAGCATTTTCTTTATCCTGAAAGTTCAGCAGCAATAAAGCAAGCCATGCAACGAACAGCACATAATGTGCTGGTGGAGTTTTTTTCCTTCCCCGCCATTAGCTTGTACCACATTTTGCACTGAACTGTGCTAACTCCTTCCCACCAAGTACAGTGCAGTATATAGAAGAGGCTTAATGCAAAGGAGCCAGCGAGGTAATTAGTGTTTTATTAAACAAGCAGTCTCAATTCACACAGGACCAAATAAGCATTTTCTAGCTCCACTTCCCTGACAATCTTTACTATTAATTGAGCATATCTAGCTTGCAATTTGCTAAATAGCACAAAGATGACGACATGGGCCATGCTGCTGCCCATGGCTCGCAGGCATTGATTACCCTACAGCAAATGGAGAAAAAAAAAGGAGAAGGTTAAAAGTTGTATTTTAACCTCTTAACAGCTATGAAACCTCCTGACTTTTGGGTCTGGTTCAGGGTTTCAGTGTCTGGCAGTCAGCAACTTTCAGATCTCTAAAGGGTTCCTCTCTCTCCAAGGGTGACTGCTGTGTGAAACTCAGCAAGAAGAAGCACAGATATGCATATTCAGTTCTGGGTACAATAGCTTCATTCTCACTGTCAGGTCAGCAGTCAAGTTCAGTGTAACTCCTCCTTCTGTTTCTGAATCTGGACTTTATGGAAATGCTGAGGATTTTTAATAAAGCAACTCTGCTGTGAAACAAATCTGCCCTTCGTGACAGCTCTTTGCTGAGCAGCACCAGTGCAGAGCTTAAGTCAAAATTTTAAAGTTCAAAGGCAGCATCAGGTTTCTGTAGGCGTCTCTCCTCATCTGCTCTTCGCAGCAATATAATTTGTTACCACCCATATTTTTATTACACAAGTAACGTCTACATGTTCTTGCTGTTGTAACACTTGGTCTAATTTAGTAACTAGTGAACCATTCACACATTTTTTTTTCTCAAAAGCTAAAACTTCAGATCTTCAAACTGATTTCCAGCCTTTTTGTACCTAAATTTAATTGCAGTCTATGATTTCTAACCAGCCGCAAGCTCTTCCATAATCCTGGAAACATTCATTTTCAGTGACCCGTATCACAGTGCAAAATTAAGTTCATGCATCACAGAGCAGAGAAGAATATTATTGCATGACTCTTCATTCAGTCATTCATATGAGCTGACTTATGGTGAAATCTTGCTTCAGAGAATGTAATTTCTCATGTGGGCAAATGCTATCCTTTGAAATTGTAGTGTTGTAGCCTTTGCAAAAGAGCTGTTGCAGGTGATTATAATCTTGAGTGAAAGCAGCATCCAAAGTATTTAATTGAAAAACAAAAATCCAAAGCATTCAATTTCTGGCAACACTCAAAAAGAGGTTTTTTCCCCTGTTATAGAAACCCTAAAAAAACCCTTAAAAATATCTTAGCACCAATTCATGGGTTCTGCCATTTTTATATTAATTTCAGTGCTCTGAGTTGCAGTCACATGGACCCCAGCTTTTAAGTGCAGAGGGCCTGTAGTAGTGTTAAGTGCATGGGAAACGATTTCCTTTAAGTGACCCTTTGTGGTGCCTGCCTGTAGGCAGAGAATCAGTCAGGCCTGCAGTCCCCCCAT
Organism: Porphyrio hochstetteri; assembly: GCA_020800305.1. NCBI lineage: Eukaryota > Metazoa > Chordata > Aves > Gruiformes > Rallidae > Porphyrio > Porphyrio hochstetteri. The sequence continues at coordinate 113,586,080 of CM036907.1, forward strand.
CATTGCTGAGAGAGTTGGACTTGTTCAGCCTGGAGAAGAGAAGGCTCCGGGGAGAAGTTAACTGCAGCCTTCTAGTACCTGAAGGGGCTACAGGGAAACTGGGGAAGAACTGTTTGTAAGGCCATGTAGCAGTAGGATGAGGGGTAACGGTTTTAAACTAGAAAAGGGGAGATACAGGTTGGATATTAGGAAAAGGTTCTTCAGTGTGAGGGTGATGGAACAGGTTGCCCAGAGAAGTAGTGGAGGCCCCGTCTCTGGAGATATTCAAGGTCAGGCTGGATGGGGCTCTGAGCAACCTGATCTGTTAAAGGCATCCCTGCTTATTGCAGAGTGTTGGACTAGATGGCCTTTAAAGGTCCCTTCCAACCTAACACATTCTGTGATTCCATGATTCTGTGGTTCTATGACTGAGAATCCAGCCACTGGCTTGAATGCAGTATTTGTAGTTGGGTGATTGGGTCTTTGGGTCCATCTTCTGAGAATTTATGAGTACAAATTTATCCTTTTCCTTCTTCATCCTGCAGTAATTCTATAGTTAGCTGCTGAAGATCATTGTCCAATCTTCCTGGATGTTTTTCTGCTGACTAAGAATCCTTCCTCATCACTGTCAGAATAATTAAGCTTCACCCTTAATTAAAAGGTGTTGGAAAACAGTTTTGAACACAGCCAAGCATCTCAGTGGGTGAGATGCAGTGGGTAAAAGTATAAAAGTGGTTTTTTCAACAATTTTTAATTATATCAAATAATTCAGTATTATCTTCTGGGATGAATTTCATATGTAACCAGTGGACTCTATGGGATCTGGATGGGTGTATCTGAGGAAAGTATCTGATAGGACTTTTTTTTTTTCCAGGGTAAACTCAGCCATATCTTTTTTGTTATTGTTGTTTTTTGTCAAAGTTTCCATTTTCTGTACAGGAAGTTTTCACCGAAAGTACTTTGGTGTCTGAAATGGTATGTGGCATATCATGCGAGGTGACAGTAGAGTAAATAGGATGCCTGCTAATGAAAGTGAATTTCCTTCTACACAGTCATTACTTTTGTCATGCTAACGTTCCATATCCTGTAAATATGAACCTCACCTCGAGCAGGAAACACATGTGCACATGATCTTGTCATTGAAAAAACCTGATAGAATCAGAGTTAGTTGGCACTGAACTTTTAGACTGTAATGCATATGAAAAGTCACAAACGTACCAAGAGGAGATTTATGTAGAAAACATGAAACATGCTGTTGTAAAGAGTTGAAAATGAACAGTGATATTTATATAGATTTGCTTAAATAAACCTGAGCATGCTGACTTCCTTTCCTTCAGGCTGAAGCCTTTTCTTGTGCATATAATAGAACCTAAAAAACTCTAGTAATAAGAATTCATCTTTGAAGTCTTGCAAGGTAAATAATATGTAGCCCTGTAGCTATCAAGGGCCAGTTTATGTTGGCATAAGCTGATACAGCTGAAACAAAATTAAAGGTACTGCTTGTGAAGTATTTGCATGTGTAAAGTAACCTGTGTTCGTGCATATACAGAAACATTAAGACTATTTTATAGGCCAACAAAACCTCATCACTTCACAAACAATTGTTCTCAAGGGAGGCTTTATATACTTTGCACAGAAAAACACTGTGCAGATTGAGTTTTAATGAAGTTTGGGAGTGGAACTTCAGGGAGCCAAAAGAGAATCTGATAAAGAAAATCTCTGATAGCTGCAATTACAGAGCGAATTCTTGCATGCAGTAAGGAAACATGTGACTCTTCATCCCCATTTTTCCATTCACAGCTGTGTACACTGGAGCTGTGCTGCTCTGTGCATGTTTCAGTAAGGCATAATGGCTTCAGTGGCCTGGATAAGGTGGTAAACTCAGCAGTAATGGGCTGGGAACACTGGCATAGCTGTAGGTATGAAGGAAAGGGAGAGAAGAAATCTTGCAGTGTATTTGACAGAAATGTAACATGATTATAGAAATTTATCTTTCTATAGCAGCTGTCATCTCAAGACGCGTAGGTGACGACTGTAGTGATGAATGCAGGCTGTGGTAATTGGGGCTAAGGCTGAAATTTGATGGCTTAATCTGGAAAGCAGTTCTCAAAATCCCTACTTTATTTCACAGATACCTCAACGTTTCATCAGGACTGTTTCCTACAGTTTTGATTTGAGCCTTTGCTTAAAATCGCTGTCGCTTCAGGCCAAGCATCAACACCCTTGTTTCTCAAATTCAGCCAATTCTAGGAACAGAAATAGGCCCTCTGCTTCAAAGTTGTGTGTGTAGGGTACAACCTGCCGAAACATTTCTGATGTGCAGCAAGCACAAGGCACAAGAGCAGATCTCTACCTGCCAGCCTGGCCCCTCCTGTGATTGAGGCTGCCCTTGCATGTCCCGTGCAAAGGATGTGGACTGTTGAGCTTCTCGCATTTGCTTCCTGCAGAAGACATCTTGGAAGGAGATTAGAACCTCCGTGCTTCAAGTGACATGGATATAAAATTATAGGGAGCAGGAGCAGGGGCTGGGATGTAGAGAGTCAGGGTACCCTCACTCCCCCTGTCAGGGGGTCAGCCATGGCCCCACAAGGACCAGGCCCCCTACCATGGTGTTTTAATTATTTTTCAACTCTCCCTCTGTAAGAAATTTTAATTTATTGGAAACTAGGATCTACAAGGCTTGAGAAAAAAGGTTTCTAAAAAAAGCAGAGCTTTTAAATTCTGTCTCCTCATTGGTTAGGTAAGAAAATAGTAATTATTTTTCTAATAATTACTCCAGTTAATAGCTAATAGTTAATCCAGTGACCCTTTTTAGGACAGGTCTGTTCTGAACCTTCATCAGAAGCTGAGATTTTGAGCAGCCCTGCAATGTCTGTTAGGACATTTAATAATTTTTTGTCTCTGAGATCCATTTGTGGCATTACATGGGAAGTAGTTTACTCAGATGTAACATGGGATCTATCACAAGTCAAATGTTTGTAGACATTTGCAAACATACAGGCTGGTTCTTGATCAAGCCTTGTATGGCTTTTCATCTTTATAGGTATACACTGTCAGTTAGCTCTTGTTTATAAGCATGCTAAAAGAAAAGGAACAAAGTGTAGGGCTGGTGTCCCAACTACAACTAGAGGTCACTTGAGAGAAGGCTTAACTGGCAAATATGGGCCTTGGCAGCTGGTATGTAACCAGTTCTAAAAAGCCCTTACAAAAGATCTAATGAAATAGGATCTTCTTAAAAAAACACACCCCAAAACACTGCACATACTGAAGTGCTGATTGTAGGAAGTGACACTAGGAACATTGGATACTTGTGTTGTAGTCAATGAGTAGAGCACTTACAAGTCATCTCACGTCTTTAAAATGTTGCAACTGTTTTTTTTTAATTAAATTTCTTCTTTCCTGTTGGGATGCCTTGTAACAAAGTCAGACCAGTTATGGTAGTAGGCTTAGGCTACTCCTTAGGCTTGGAGGAGGTATTCATTCCTACTCAGACAATATTTGTAGAAGAACATTCCTGGGAGGTCTACTGGCTTATTTCAAGATGATCTTTTTTATAGAGACCATCTTTCATTTGAATACTTCTTTAATGTTTGGTTTCTTCTTTGTTCCTTTGTGTTCTTTTCAGTGGAATACCTAGAGTGCTAATTTCAAGACAGTAGAAACACTGCAATATTTGTAACTTTTCCAGAGGTACAATAGTTATAGATGATATAGAACACATGGAGGTACAACAAAAACCCCAGCATATTACAATAATCACTAGTGTGCTTTAAAAGTAGGGAAAAAAAAAGACTTAAGCCACATAAAATAACTTTTACTAAAGATTCATCCCTCCCTGACCACTGCAAAACAGTGGTGATTTTCTCTCTCTCTCTTTCCTTTCTACGAAACTTCATTTTCCTGGTCTCTCTATTTTCAATTCATGTGAAATAGCAAGGTGTTAAACATAACTAAACTTTGATCCATTATTATGATGTCCGATTCTTACAAGTTCCAGACTTAGGGGATAGGGAACAGAACCAGGTCACCCAACTGGGAGGTGCCAAAATGAACAGTCTTCTCATTATGAAGGCATATGAGCAAAGGTAAACAATACTGTCATGAGGGCTTATAACACAGAGTTTTAATGTAAATTTAGGAACACATGTATTTATGTAATATTTAGATTCCAAGGTTTATCTCATCTTTCATCTGACTAACTTATAGATGCTTCACACTACTCTGGGCAAGGATGTGCATGTACCTCCTTCACTATTAAATCTTCAGACTGCACAAGAGCTGGTACCTATCTGAACTCTGGTACAGTTCTTCCCACCTACCTCTGAAGGATATTCAGATTCAGTCCTTCGTGTCTTTTCCTTCTTTATGGATTTCTTGGTCCTCAATTCCATCAGGAAGGTGTTCTGACTTTCCTGTCATTACATGGTTCTCCCTTTAGAAATATGATCTGCTTTTGTCATGGCCACATGCAGTTATTAGCTGCCTAGTAGTAAATATGGCATTTACTTGACACTGATGCCAGTTTGACAGTGAAGCCTGCTCATCCTCCTCATTCCTGCTTTCTACTCTTTCTTGCCCGTCTGTTTGCTAGATGTTCAATTTATTAAAGTTATTTTTAACTCCCAAAATTTGACTGATCTGCTTACAGCCCACTTTCTCAAAGATTTCACAAATTCACGGAACAGTAATGGTTGGAAGAGACCTCTGGAGATCATCTAGTCCAACCTCCCTGCTAAAGCAGGATCACCCAGAGCAGCTTGCACAGGATCATGTTTGGGTGGATTCTGCATATCTTCAGAGAAGATATATATCTTCTACGGCCTCTCTGGGCAGCCTGTTCCAGTGCTTTGTCAGAGTAATGAAGTTTTTCCTTATACTGAGATGGAACTTCCTGTGTTCCATTTTGTGCCTGCTGCCCCTTGTCCTGTTGCTGGGCACTATTGAGAAGAGTCTAACCCCTTCCTCTAGACAACCACCATTTAGATATTTATAAGTGTTGATAAGATCCACTTCTCCAGGCTAAACAGACCAAGTTCTCTCAGACGTTCCTCATATGAGAGATGCTCCAGTCCCCTCATCATCTCTGTAGCCCTCTGCTGAACTCTCTCCAGTAGTTCCCTGTCTGTTTTGAAATGGGGAGCTCAGAACTGGACACAGTACTCCAGGGCAGAGTAGAGGGGTAGGTGAACCTCCTTGACCTGCTAGCTATGCTTTTCTTAATGCACCCCAGGATACCATTGGCCACCTTGGCTATGAGGGCACATTGCTGACTCATGGAGAGCTTGTTGTCCACCAGGTCCTTCTCTGCAGCACTGCTTCCCAGCATCAACCCATTACCTGTACTGGAGCTTGGGATTGTTCTTCCCTATGTACAGGACACTACACTTGCCCTTATTGCACCTCATTTGGTTCCTCTTTATCCAGTTCCCTAGTCTGTCAAGATCTCACTGAATGTCAGTGCAGCTTTCTGGTGTGTCGGCCACTCCTCCCAGTTTTGTGCCATCAGCAAACTTGCTGAGGGTGCAGTCTGTCCGTTTGTCTGGTCACTGATGAATATGTTGAACAAGACTGGACCCAGCACTGACCCGTGGGGCACACCACTGGCTGCAGGCCTCCAACTAGACTGTGTGCAGCTTATCACAACCCTTTGAGCTCTGCCATTTAGCCAGTTCTCAAACAACCTCAGTGCCCACTCATCAAAACCACTTCCTAAGCTTGCAGTGCAAATACAGTTTGAACAACTGAAGATTTTGTGAACTGGGGCAAAAGTAAAGTGGATTTTTCCATGCTGAACAAAGCATTTAGTAAAATGTTTTTCCAGTATAAACCACTTAAATTCAAGTCTCTTAATGATTAGTTTATGTGAAGCATGGAACTTTCAGTGGTAGGTTTTATGCATAGTAAGTCACTGTCTATCTGATCCACTTTTTATTCCATCAAAAGCTTGGATTTTTCCCATGTTCAGAATGAAGATGGCAGAAAGACATAAAGCTAACGATTTTTTAATCATATGTTCAAGATTAACTCCACGAAAGCATGATTGCCTGCTCTTAATCCAAACCAGTTTAAAATTCTTGGGTTATCAAAAAATGGTTAGTCAAACATCGATAATCATATACCTATTTTCTCAGTGTGAAACTTTTCATATGTTCAGACTTTTAAATAATAAGAATGTGTGAAATGACAATCATATGTTGCACAAATCTTTAAGTGGAATTAATCTTTCTGACTTTTGACAATTGCAGACACCGTGGTAACAAGCCATTTCAGAAGGAATGTAACTCCTCCCTCCAACTCTGTCCTTGAGGGATACCATATTACATGATTAATCTGACCTAACTTTAGATGTCTACATCTCAACTAGTCATACTTTGTAGACAATAAAAAGAAATGGGCATGTGATTCATCTGACCTCTTTTAGCAACAGACTTTTGGATTAATTTAATTGCAGTCTAGAAATGTGTCGTAGTCTCCTTGAATATAAAATTAGTCTATGGAGACCTGATCAGATGAAGATGTCTAAAATAGGTCAAATGAATACCATTTAAATTATCTGAAAGCAGAGACCAAACTATGTAAGACATTCCACAAAGGAAGGGGGAAAAAAAAAAAGGATTGGATCGTAAAGCTACTCAGTGTCAGGAAAAAATACTGGTATCAGGTGCTTGCTGAGACATTTGTTGTGTTGTAAAAGGATTCATAAACACAACATATCCTCTGTTCACTTGCTTACAAATCGACCGCTTTTAAAAATGCCTTGGGTAGTGACAAGTGGTGTTCCCCAGGAGTCTGTATTGGGACCAGCACAGTTTAACATCTTTGTCAGAGACATGGACAGTGGGAGCAAGTGTGCCCTCAGCAACTTTGCCAACTACACCAAGCTGTGTGGTGCAGTTGACACACTGAAGGGAAGGGATGGCATCCAGAGGGACCTTGACAGGCTTGAGAGGTGGCCAGTGTGAATCACATGAAGTTCTACAAGGCCAAGTGCAAGGTCCTGCACATGGGTGAGCACAAACCCAAGTCCAACTACAGTCCTGTCAGAGAATGGATTGAAGGCAGCCCCAAGGAGGATTTGGGAGTATTGGTGGTTGTAAAGCTCAGCATGAGCTAACAACTTGCACTTGCAGCCAGAAAGCCAACTGTATCCTGTGCTGCTTCAAAATCAGTGTGACCAGCAGGTCAATGGAGGTGATTTTGTCCCTCACTCTGCACATCTGAGAATACTGTATCAATCTCTGGGGTTCCAAGATGAGAAAGACATGGACCTGTTGGAGTGAGTGCAGAAGAGAGCTGGGCAATCACCAACAGCATGATGTGCAAGTGCTGGATTCTGCATGTGGGAAGGGGTAACCCTGGCTGCACATACAGACTTGGGGATCAGATGCTGGAGGCCAGTCATTCTGAGAGGGATTTGGGGGGCTTGGTCGACAGCAAGTTAAACATGAGTCAGAAGTGTGTCCAGGCAGCCAGGAGGGCCAACTGTATCCTGTGGTGCATCAAGCATGGCATTGCCAGTTGGTCCGGGGAGGGGATTGTCCTGCTCTACAGTGTGCTGGTGTGGCCTCACCTCGAGTACTGGGTGCAGTTTTGGGCACTACAGTACAAGAGGGACATAAAAATATTGGAGAGTGTCCAGAGGAGGGCAACGAGGATGGGGAAGGGTCTGGAGGGGAAGTCTTATGAGGCGAGGCTGAAGTCCCTTGGTTTGTTCAACCTGCAGAAAAGGAGGCTGAGGGGAGACATGGTCTGTGGCTTCTTGACAAGGGGGAGCGAGGGAGCAGGTGCCAATCTCTCTTTGGTGACCAGTGATAGAACCCAAAGGAACGGTATGAAGCTGCAACAGGGAAGGTTGAGGCTGGATATTAGGAAGAAGTTCTTTACTGAGAGGCTGGTCGGGCATTTGAACAGGCTCCCCGGGGAAGTGGTCACAGCACCAAGCTTGACTGAGTTCAAGAAGCATCTGGATGATGCCCTTAGTCCCATGCTCTGTCTTGGCTCTTCCTGTGTGGAGCCAGGAGTTGGAGTCAATCATCCTTATGGATCCCTTACAGCTCAGGATATTCTATGATTCTATGATTCTAAGAGGGCCACAAAGTTGGTCAGAGGACAGGAGCATCTGTCATATGAAGACAGGCTATGAGACTTGGGTTTATTCAGTCTGGAGAAGAGAAGGCTCTGGGGAGACCTTATTGCAGCCTGCCAGTACCTGAAGGGGCCTACAGGAAAGATGAAGAGGGACTGTTTATTAGGGAGTGTAGTAATAGGACAAGCAGTAATGGTCTTAAAATGGAAAAGCAGAGATTTAGATGAGATATAAGGTAGAAATTCTTCCCTTTGAGGGCAGTGAGGCCCTGGCACAGGTTGCCCAGAGAAGCTGTGGATGCCCTCTCCCTGGCAGTGTTCAAGACCAGGTTGGATGGGGCTTTGAGCAACCTGATCTAGTGGACGGTGTCCCTACCCTTGGCAGGGGGTGGGAACTAGATGATCTTTAAGGTCCCTTCCAACCCAAACCATTATAAGGTTCTATGGTTATATTATGTGAAAGTTTTGAAGAGGTTTGTCAAATACAACTTAGGTGATCAGGGCCATTTTGGAGTGGCAAGTAGGGTCCTCGTCAAACATGCAACAAACGGTGCTAGATGCCAATGTGTGGACAACTATAACAGCTCACTACTGTCCTTATAAAAAATATCTAGAGTGGAATTCAGATCCAGATGGAGAAACCTATGCTTAGGTTTCTACCTGTAGGAGTCTGTGTACTTGTGTCTGTAGATCTGGTTACAGTCAACAACATTAAAGCTTGATTTTGCCCCTATGTATAGGTAGGTAGTGGTGTATGAAGTGCCCCAGATCATCATACCTTGTCTCCAACAACCACTACAAAGACTTCTGCAAATCCTGTTATTTCTTAAACAGCAGCAGATGGCAATTTTTGCAATGATTGCGTTCAACTGAGGATGCCCAAATCTGGATTTGTATCCCATTCCTATATTGTGCCACTCAGTAATGGTAAAGGAGAGAGAATATCTGATGAGTCTAAGCAATCATCTGAAGTAAAATGTTTTTGTAGAATAATTTAACAAGGCTATCCAGTTCAGAGAAGACTGCCAACGAAAGAGACTTTCTCAACTCACTGAACCTTCTCCAGGGTCCCGTTCAAAGTAACTAATTTGTATTGTTCTCTGTGTAAGATCATATATCAATTTGTATCAATTACACATTGGCCTCGAATGTTACCAAGTCTGCATGTTGTTGCTGTACATCGACTTTGGCATGTTTAATGAATAAATTAATCTCCCATAACAAATACTCTTTCTTCAATACCATCAACTTTATTATGATGGCCAAATTCACACCTTTTTAATGTGTCATTTGATTTTTTACTGTCCTCTTTTTATTGTTTGTGTTCTAGCATATTGCTTATGTGCTGTAAAATTTGATCATTTATAGTAGACTTATTCGGTCATTTTGAAACACAGTGGCCTTAGAGCAGAGTATAAAAATGAATAAAGGTCCAGTTTTCAAGTCCCTAAATACAGTCTTTTCTTTCTAATCTCCCAAACAATAATTTCCTTTTTAAAGATATTATTTCGTGTTGCTTGTTCATCATTTTATGATGAATGTCATGAATTGCCATGAAGATTTAATTCTAAGTTGTGCTGTGTTTTGTACCAACTGGAATACAGGTAACATACCTCGTGTTTGTATGTGGAAATTTAGAAGTCTGCTTCTAATGGAAAGACAAAAGATTTATTTTTTGTATAATTCAACCCAAGGTATTTCTAGTATATAGAATATTTTATATATACATATAATATTTTATTTATAACCTTTAGTGTCATACAGATCACAAGCTTTGGAAAAATGCATATTTTACATAAAAGTATAAAACAACTGAAAACTCCATAATCCAGAGGTTTCTACATTCTGCCATCACCAACTTCTTAAAAATATTGAGAGGTGAATTACAGGTGAAGACCTTGCCCACACAGTAGTTTTAAGCATTAGTCAGAACTCTGAATATAAATAATTCCTAGATATTATTCTTATATGAATACTGAAAAGTAATGTTTATGGGGTCTTAAACTCATGACAATATTTATTCCTCTACTTATTGTGATAATAAAGCAATCAGTAAGTAAAGATTTGGATCTGGCTTAAAATTTATTTGCATTTGAGAGCAATTTTCTCTGTGTTAGTGCAAGTGCATATTATAGATCTTGTTGCTTAGAGACATGACAAAACCGAACTGTCTGCAGAGTAGGAATTCACCACAAACACATATTTCAGGGTCTGGAGCCAATCTTCCAAACACTGTGGTTTTCTTTCCTTGCTCCTGTCCCTCCTCCCATCCCAGTAAACAGTTAAAGATCTGAGCTGAGAAACCCTTTGTTATTAATTTGTGGATTTAAATAGATTAAAATATCTCAAATCCCTCATCCTACTCTTTCCCCCCACCCCTCCGGTCTTCCTCTTCTGTGAAGGCTGATAAAATAATGGCTGCAAAGCTTTTTTTTTTCCCCTAGTAGGGCTGAATGGACCTTTGATCAATGGAGTCATAGATTTTTTTAAGACTGACTATCCCAGTGAACTTCACGATGGTGGGTGTTGATGTGGGTGTCATGGATTCATAGAATCATAGTATCATTTAAGTTGGAAAAGGCTGTTAACATCAAATCCAACCATTAACTGAGAACTGCCAAGTCTTTTCCCGAGTGACAAGTGATAGGACAAGAGGAAGTAGCCTCAAGTTGCACCAGAGGGCATTTACATTGGATATTAGGAAAAATTTCTTTGCCAAAAGCACTATCAAGCACCAAACCAGGGAAGATAGTTGAGTCACCACCCTCGTAGATGTGGTGCTTAGGCACATGGTTTAGTGGTAGACTTGGCGGTGCTAGGTTAATGGTTGGACTTAGTGATCTTAAAGTTTTTTTCCAACTAAATGATTCTATTAAGAAGAGGATGGTAAATGTTTTAAATTAACAAAGTAATACTTTTCAGAAAGGCTTCTTGCAGTGCTTATTAAGTTTGACACTTTGTTGTTGAGGTAATAGTGCTGTACATTCAATGTTATTTTGTATCTAAACATTTTATTTTCTTGCACGTTCCTAATACAGAAACAGGAAAAAAAGGGAAAAAAAATAATTTAAGAGATTTCTTGAAATTCATCAGGGACTTTCCTATTATCTTTGGCTTTGTGTGAAGGCACAGCTCTACTTGTGATGACTGGAAACTCAGAACTGGAGACAAATGTCCTGTGCCTGTCTTTTGAAGATATGACTAAAAAACTACTGCGGTTAGACATTTCCTGACAAGTAAGAAAGTCTTCCCTCAGCTGTACTGATGCAAAGTCAATCTGTATATTAATTGTGTGACATGCTTCCCAGCAGGACTTGTACACTAAATTTAAAACTGCTCATCCCACAAAGATTTAATGGCCTACATTTTCCCACTGAAGTCACTGGGAGTGAATGCCTTCTGTATTCCTTCAGGAACAACCTGTCCCTTGAGGAATGCAGGGAAGGTGTAGGACATGGTAAAATTGATCTTGACGCTCATGTGGAGAAGAAAGGCACCTGAACTTTGTGCAGCAACCCACTAATACAAGAGCCACAACTTTTCAGGTTTGAATAAGCATCGGCTGTCTTAAGTTTCAACCTGCAATACCAAGCTGAGTGTATTGGGTGTGCCTGAGAAGGTCTTTTGATCCTTCTTTCTCCCAACATGAAACAAATTCCTGCTCCCCAGGATGAAACCACAGTACCCTGTGTCATGCTGTTGTTCTGGTAAGCTTGGGTAAAATTATTTTTAGGGCTGTGAATAATGTTAATACATGCATACTGCACAGGTGACTATGCTCTAGAACCCCTTTCTCTTGTAAAACACCAGTTTTCTGACAATAAAAATCACTGTAGTTAAATCTTATCTTTCAAAGAATAGAAAAGCAGAAAAGCTGTGAGAAGAGTAAAGTATTATTTATTGAACCTGAAGGCTTACAATGAAAGTTCGAATCCTAGGTAATCATACTGATGCGTTCTTGCTAATCTGAAGCAGACCAGCTGCATTTACTTCCAGCCCGTCCACCTCTTGACAGCACTGGGGCAGACATGTCAGTGCTGGATGAATCATAGAATGGACTGGGTTGGAAGGGACCCCAAGGATCATAGAGTTCCAACCCGCCTGCCACAGGCAGGGCCACCAACCTCCAGGCCTGGATCTACACAAGGTTGCCCAGGGCCCCATCCAACCTGGCCTTGAACACTTCCAGGGACGGGGCATCCACCACCTCTCTGGGCAGCCTGTTCCAGCACCTCACCACTCTTTCTGTAAAGAACTTCCCCCTAATATCTAATCTAAACCTTCCCTCCTTTAGCTTCAATCCATTCCCCCTTGTCCTGCCATTATCTACCCTTTTAAAAAGTTGATTCCCCTCCTGTTTCTCTGCTCCCTTCATGTACTGGAAGGCTGCAGTGAGGTCCCTCTGCAGCCTTCTCTTCTCCAGGCTGAACAAGCCCAGCTCTCTCAGCCTCTCTTCGTAGGGCAGGTGCTCCAGCCCTCTAATCATCTTCGTGGCCTCATCTGAACCCTCTCCAACAGTTTCACATCCTTCTTGTATTGGGGGCCCCAGATCTGGACACAGTACTGCAAATGGGGCCTCACGAGGGCAGAGTAGAGGGGGACAATCCCCTCCCTGTCCCTGCTGGCCACCCCTCTTCTGATGGAGCCCAGGATACCATTGGCCTTGCGAGCTGCAAGAGCACACTGCTGGCTCATGTTAAGTTTCTTGTCCATCAGAACTTCCAGTTCCTTCTCAGCAGGGCTCCTCTCAAGGATGAGTTCTACGCTATTTCTGTGGAATCTTCTTTTTAGATAACTTTTTATATTTCTGTCTCATTTATTAGTTTGGTGTGTTTTTTGGTTGTTTTTGGTTTTGATTTTGTTTTTGTTTTGTAATTGATTTTGCTTTTTTGTTTTGTTTTGGTTTTGTTTTGTTTGTTTGTTTAAATAAGCCTGTCTACGCCCAAATGCATATATGCATATGTATAATCTCTTCCTTACTGTTTCAGGACACCCCTCGGAATAAATCCGGAGCCAGAAAACAGTGCCATCTTGTGGCACTTATTAGTTACATAGATACATCTTAATTTTTCAGGCACATTACTTTATGAAGTCAACATTCTCAAGAGCGTTAATTTTTTGCTGTGGCATAATAAATGCTTTTTAATTTTAAGGTCTTCACGATTATTTTTGAAATGTTTTCCAGGAAAGCAATTAAATAAAATTTCCATGTTCAGGAACATTTCTGAGGTCTTTTATTTTGCTTTTGACAAAAATTTTCGTACTCTTAAATAAAAAAGAAAAAAACCCTACAGCTTCTAAAAGAAATTTCAGATTTTGAAATTAAGCAAACTATTTAATGTGCTATGAAAATATGTTGTTAAAAGTGTAGCTTGACAGGTCTCCCTATTAAAAATGGGTTTCGTGGAAAACATTATTTTTGAAATGGGTGAAGACCATCCCAAACACAATGTACCCTAGACAAAGCACTGAAGATCTGAACAACTGAAATTGTTTCAACAGTCTATTTACTATTACACCCATGTAACTAACCAATTTTCCCCTTTTTTTCCTCTGTGTTTCTCCTGATAGGCAAGTTAACACCTGGGGAGGAGAAATCACTGTTTATGAGTACAGTATGCACTCAAAATAAATTAAAGAATTAGAAGGAGGGCATTCTCTTGACTTCTCTGCTTGACCTTGAGTTGGAAAAGGTAGTGTGAGATTTTCAAAAGCACTTGGCCTTGACCCAGTTCTCCTCTAATTAATTCCTTCCTAAAACTCCCACTCAGTAAGAGGTCATTTAGGCCATCACTGCAGACTTTAAAATTAGTTCTGTTGCTTATTTATGCTTCACTTCCTCCCCTCTGCATAATGGCTGTAATAATTACCTGCTCTGTAGGAGTTTTAAAAAACTTCATTAGTGTCGGATAAAGCTCCGGAAGTGCAAAGCGGTGCATGCTGCTACTGCAGTTACATTTGCTGCATGTCTGGAGTATTGAGTCCATTTCTGGGCTCCCTGGTATATAAAAGACAGGGATCTCCTGGAGAGAGTCCAGCAGAGGGCTACAAAAATTATTAAAGGCCTGGAGCATCTCCCCTACCAGGATAGACTGGATGAACTGGGGCTGTTCACCCTTCAGAAAAGAAGACTGAGAGGGGATCTGATCAATGTTTATAAATATCTGAAGTGTGGGACACAGGGGAAAATGGCCAACCTATTTTCAGTGGTCTGTGGAGACAGGACAAGGGGCAAGGGCTGTAAACTGGAGCACAGGAAGTTCCGCACCAACATGCGGAAGAACTTTTACACAGTGAGGGTGACAGAGCACTGGGACAGGCTGCCCAGGCGGGTTGTGGAGTCTCCTTCTCTGGATGGTTCAAGACCCATCTGGATGCCTGTTTGTGCAACCTGTCCTAAGGAACCTGCTTTGGCAGGGGAGTTGGACCTAAAGATCTCTGGAGGTCCCTTCCAACCCCTACAACTCTGTGATTCTGTGTTTCTGTGTTTCTGTCTGCCTGTATTGTGTGGTACAGCTCACCGGATGGATACTCCCGCTTATAGAATTTCATTAAGGCATTATCTTAAGAATAAATAACATGGCTTACATTATCTGATTAGTAATCAGATAATAACTACAGTTAGCTACAGTTTTTCTCTGGAAATTCACTTACAGCCCAACACAACAGTATTACAATTATATTACAACAACAAAGTGCCCACCGGTGTTTGGTTTCTATTCAACTGATTTGTCTGTATCGCACTGAAGCACAAGAACATACTGCGCTGTATTAGTGGTACCACAGCCAGCAGGAAAAGGGGTGTAATTACTGATGTCTATTCAGTGTAGCACTTGTAAGGCTGCATCTAAAGTATTATGTCCAATTTTGTGCTCCCCAGCTCAAGTAAGACAGTGATTAATTAAAATGAGTGCGGCAGAGGGCCATCAATACAATCGGGGGTTGGAGTATGTGACATGAAGGCAGTTGTAGAAGTATGGGTTCATCTAGCTTGAAGAAAAGCAGGCAAAAGAGGATGCAATTGCTTTTTTTCCCCCAACTGTTTAGTGGGTGTTTACAGAGAATATGGATCCAGATTCCCCTTGGAAGTGCACAGCCTCCAAGGCTAGGGGCAATGGGCACAAACTGCAGACAGTTAAAATTCCAATTAAACAGTAGGACAGAAACAGTTTCTATAATGAGGGTGATGAAACACTGGAACAGGTTGCCCAGAGAGGGTGTAGAATCTCTATCCTTAAGAGAATCTGGCTTGACAAAGCCCTGGGCAGCCTCCTGGCTTCAAAACTGGATTCAACTTTGAGACTGGCTCTGCTCTAAATGGGTAGTTGGACCACATGAATTCCAAAGATCCATTTCAGCCAAAATTATTCCATGATGCTCTGTTTTAACATGAACAGAAATTACAAGAATTTTCTTCTCAGCCAGTGAGAGCACTGGTGCCTTCATCTTTCCATAAAAGCTAGAATTTTGCCTCAACTTCTATTGGAGCACTGTAACAATTGCATTTGGAAAGCACTAACAACTCTAGTGCTGCAATAAATATAGTGTCATAAAATAATTTCCCAGTTTTTTTATCGTATCCCCCAGCAATGTCTTTCTTTGCTTGTAAAACCCTTAATATTATAATTCGGAATACTAAAACAGTCACAGTGGGACTAAGAGAAAAAGAAGAAAAACATTTCATTCCAGAAAGCAAGGTCTCTAAGGAAATTAAGAGGACATTCTAAGATGAAAATATTTTGGCATTCATAATGATGGCTCTTGCTCTACCTTTTGTAGATGCACACTATTATCTAGAGTCCTATGTTCTTGATATTTTGACAATAAAATGCAAAGAAGAAGGAATTGATTTAGTGTAAGCATTGTAAACTGTCTTTGGTCTACATAACCCATGCTATCAAAGGAAAAGAAAATGAAAATAAAAATTTTCCCGAGGCAATTTCTGTTTGACATGTGTCTTTTACAGAGTAAATGACGATTTTGGAGCACACGGATATATACAGTCTTAAACGTGGTTCTTGACAGGCTCTGTTTTGCTCCCTTCTCAACTTAATCTTGCCTTTGCCCTCAGCAACACCTCCATGTTGCATCAATTTGCAGGAAGAAATCAGGGGTTTCGTGAACAAATTTTTTTTTTTAAAAAAAAGGTAATTCTGACAGAGAGCCTTCATCCTGTATTTTATTTTCTCTTCAAGGTATAGCTCGGTCAAGGCAATTTTTGTGCTCAAAAAGACATTTGGTACAGTCTCTTCATAACTGCATTCTGCTGTACACAGAGAATAATTGTATGCTAGTGACTCAGCTCAGACAATAAAAATATATTGCCATTTCTCCCCAGTGATCTAAGTGAAATGCTTGACATAGAACTAGTCTTTATAAAATTAATGTAGCAATAGTTAAGAAGCAGCTAATAAAGCCCAGTGGTAACACTTCTTTAATGTCAGAGTTTATATTCTCATAGTTGGTAAGACATCTAAAGTCGAGGTCTTGGGGATTACAAGATAAGATGAGATTGTGTTTTCCTCACATAAATCGAACAGCCCCTAATGGGGAAGTAGGTGGGTGGGTAGGTGAAACCAGACTTTTTTTGAGAAATTCAGTTGGGGTTTCCTAAGGAGCAAATGGCCAGAGTACGGTTGCTGCACAACAACGCAGCGTAATACGCCTAAAACAAATGGGGAAGGTTAAAAACCTATTTTTACATCTGTATCTTCTAGCACCAAGTAAAGACGAGGATGATAACTGGGATTAGAGCTTGTCCTTCCGCAGGCATACTCTGGACAGTGCTTGTGCGAATGAACTGTTCCTCACACTGGGATGGGGATTAGTGCAAACTGGTACTATCCAGCAGATGGTGCTCAGAACTAACAAAACCGATCTGAAAAACGGAGAATCAGGGAAAACACCTTTTTTTTTTTTTTTTTTTTGTTTACATTTTCTTATGACTAACAGCTATTCGGGTGTAATTCCCTCTGTGTGTGTGTGTGTGATTTATCACCCTGCAGCTGGTATTACAATGTCATTCACAAGTGATCGTAATGAGTTTTAGGTGGTGGATAGGTGAGGTGGTGTTGATTAGCTGTGGACAGATCTGCAAGCTCTTTAACGGCATCCTTCAGACTGCTTTGAGATTCCTACAAACCAGATTCCATCATAATGTGAGTAGAAACGACAGTTTATTGATGAGGAAAAGCACCAGATCTTTTAAAAGAGAAAGGCTGCATATCCTTTAGAGATCTAGTCTTAGTGCAGAGTAGTTTCTATACTGCATTAAATAATATTCAGCATAAGAGTCACATCTTCTATAAGTTTGAAGTCACTATTAACAAAAATCCATGCCTTGGGATATCGATTAGAAAAAATACTAGAAATGAGTCAAATGTTGTCCACATTTACAAGTTAATTTCCTTTCCTGTCAAATTAGATTTTATAAGACAAAGCCAAATAAATCTTGGATATTTGTTTTGTCTTTGTACGAGAAAAAAGAGCCCTGAGGTCTGTTGTCAGTGGGATCTGACAATGACTGGGAAACTGCCTAGCAGATTTTTAGGAGGCTGGACCTGTCACATCTCCATGCCTAAGGGACAGTGGAGAGCCACTGGCAGCAGGCAGCGATGCTGACTTCATGTAGAGGACGCAGACTGGCTTTGCATTGTCTCTGAAGACACCATGTTGGAAGTTGTGTCCTTGCTGGAAAACACATTAAGAACAACTTGCTGATTCCTGGTGTAGAAATACGAGGGCGCTTCCTCAGGGATGGTCACACCTTTTTCAGTGCACTGCTCTTCTCTCGCATGGAGATTCTAACTTCGTGTTTCATTTTGACCTTTTAAAGACATCACTGTGTTGACATTTGCTCCTCTTCTTTTCCTCCTCCATCAATGCAGAAGATAACTCTCCCAGAGAGAGATCAGAGGCAGATGTCTGAAGTTACTGATAATAAAACAACAGCTACTGAATCCTTTCCCTTCAGAAATCAGGTTAATCTCAGATCTCACTACATTTAAACTGTAAGAAACCTTTATTCGGATCTGTATCTTAACTCAAAGATTGATGTGTAAACAACAGCAAAGATGTAGAGTAGGAACGTGATTTCTTTTTCTTCCCTAAATAAAAATCTTCTGAAATTAGTGAGCTGTACTGCTCCTCCTGCCCTATATAGGTTTGAGAGCGTGCAGAATCCTTATGACAGCTCCTTGCTTTAAATAATGTTGCTAGTACCTAGGACCTAAGCACTGGGTATAGTAGATATATTGCCGTGTTCCAAAGCAATCATACAATGTCGTAAGGTAAATTAACCTGTGCAACCCCCAAAAATCTATCTACTCTCAGCATTTGCACTGATGGCATATAAAACCTGGTTGAAAAATGAAGCATCGTCAGAGCCTGTAGAAAATTGGGATTTTGTCAAGTTTGTCATTGACAATATGCTTTTGTTTGCTAAGCAGTAGCTTTTCTGGGTTGTAATGTATATATACACTTTTCAAACAAAGAGAAATACTGAGATTTCAGGAATGACAACAATTTATATAATATTACACTGAGGTAATTTGCTGTATCCTAAAGACCAGTTCTAAGAAATTTTTCACTGGTTGTAGTTGACAGTAATTATTTTATATTTTTTTAAGGGGATGATGATGAAGGAGTAAGAATAGAGGATCTCCTGGAAAGAGTCCAGAGGAGGGCTACAAAGATGATTAAGGGCCTAGAGCATCTCCCCTATGAGGAAAGGCTGAGTGAGCTAGGACTGTTCAGCCTTAAGAAAAGAAGACTAAGGGGGGACCTTATTAATGTTTATAAATATCTTAAGTATGGGATACAAGGGGAAATGGCCAGCCCCTTTTCAGTGGTCTGTGGGGACAGGACAAGGGGCAATGGCTGTAAATTGGAGCACAGGAAGTTCTGCACCAACATGCGGAAGAACTTTTACACAGTGAGGGTGACAGAGCCCTGGGACAGGCTGCCCAGGGAGGTGGTGGAGTCTCCTCTGGAGATATTCATGACCCGTCTGGATGCCTCCCTGTGTGACCTGTCCTAGGGAGCCTGCTTTGGCAGGGGAGTTGGACCCGATGATCTCTCGAGGTCCCTTCCAACCCCTATGATTCTATGATTCTATGATTCTGTGATACAGCATAGCACTAGCCTGCATGTCCACATGTGATGGCCCTGTGGCCCAGAGACAACATTTTTGTAGAGTCTATCTCCTGGTTCACAGCCTGGAACAGCAGGTATGGGACAGCGTGCTCACTGTCCAACATGATCAAAGGTGAGATGCTTGTAGATGGGAAAAAGGGTAGGGCAGAGGGAACTTGGTGTAGATTTAATGTATATTGCCTCCTAGGTAATATCATTGCCCCCAGACTTGCCCTAGGATTTGTCTCGGAGAGATGTTGTTGGAGATTTCTGGAAAAAGTCCGGGAAATGAACAATGCTGCTGCGTGGGGAAAGGATTGAAGTGCTCAGCAACTGTCCCATTCTGCATCTCTCATCCTGCAGTGCAGATACATAAAGACACTACGGAGAAGGAGGCAGCTGTGGATTCAGTATCCCAGTAATGAGAGCAATCCACCAGACCTGTGAAGGTCTACAGATGCAGCAGCCTGTGTGATAAAAAAGGACAGAGACTGAGAAACAAACACTTCAGACTCCATCCACACTCAATGCTATGTTCAGGGCTCAAAGTGACCAGAGGTACAACAAATATGCAGAAAAAAAGTCATTAAATAAATCCTATTAATCAAATTAAAAGTGCTCAGTGTAGAAGTTCTTTGGACACTTCCCTATTGTGACATTCATTCTATCCATGCAAAAAACAGGAAATCTATCATACAGAAGTCTTCTGTTCCCAGGATCATTCATACCTTCTGGGAATTATATCAAGTACAATTAAAATAGAATTTTAAAGGACTACTATGGTAGGACAATGTTAGCAATATTATAGTATGTTATGCTTTATCATATTGTATTATTCACTTAATTATAATTTCAACATCAAGCATAGTCTCATTTCACTTGGATGAGTCTCAATAGCAATAGATGTTATTTTAAAACTATGGTGAAAAAGCAGCTTTGGATTAAGGTCGAGAATGAATCTAATCCGCAGTAGTTACTCCCACATACCAATGTATTTAGTTATTTTGTCACTTACTCAGATTAGTCCAGAAGACAAATCAACCTAAATGTGAATAAGATACCTTTATTTCCAAACAGGAATATTCAGAAGTAGTTGCTGAATTAATTTCACATGAAGACAGCTTCCCAAGAAGCTAGTAAAAAGCAGAGTACCAAACAGTGTGCTGAAAGGAAGGGAAGAAAATATTACATAGAAATACAAATGGAATTTGACAGGAGGTTGAGTCTGAGTATTTATAGGTGACAGGGTGTTAATGTATTATGCAAAAGGAAACACAAAGCTGGTTTCTTTCTCTAGATATTGCATAAAAAAACAGTTTAGAAGCAGCATATTCTATCTACAGTGCTGTGTTCATTCTCTAGCTGAAACAGAGTAACCTTAAGAAATGAAGTCCAGATCATCTTTATTATCCTGCATGATTCCACAGGGTGCTGGGGGAAGGCCAGTGAGTGCAATTCCAGAGAAGATTTCTGTAACAGCATGATCATTATAATGCTTTGTGCCCTCTAATGCTGACTTTTGCTGGCCTATCTTCAAAAAACTGTGGAACTTTTTATATACAATGATTACAAGGATTTCAGATAATGCCTAAAGGGTTAATGTTTTATGACCCAGAAGTGCAGTAGAACTTTGCAGCTGCTTGGCAATAGAAAAGCAGGATGTTAATGTCTAAAATTGTGTCATCAGTTATCCACATATCAAGTAAACCCCCCTTTTAAGCAAATCTTCTTTGTGTCCTTGCAACATTAAAACTGGGCTTTGCACCTTGTGGTAAGCCACTTAGAAATTAAAAGCTCCCTGTGTGTGTCTACCTAGTACATTCTTTATGTCATGTATACATGATGCAATCTCATGCTCAGCTGTTGCCTTGATTCCCACAGTGGTTTTAGGTGGGGTGGAGAAAGCCATCCAGGCTTTTCTTCAGCCCTCCTTCTTCCTGGTGGCAATTTATTGCAACCATTAGTGTAGTTCTCAGATCCGAGTAGCTCAGGAAAGGTTTGGCACAGTTTTTGATGTGAATTCCAATCCAGATAATCTGAAATCAATTTCATCCTGAAATATGATTTGGGAAAACTATCAGAAAACTACTGCCTGCTAATACCATACAGCTATGTTTCCAAACTATATGGTAACCTCTAGAGCTTTTCACTGTTGCTGACTTTAAGATGATCATCCTTTTAATGGGAAATATGAATGTCACAGTTTTTCCAGGTTGTTTAGATCCTGTATGATTGACTATGTAAAAGCATACTGTAGTATTTATAAATCACACACTCTCATTTATCCAGAGACGGTTTATCCAGCTTGCAGATTAGACACTGGAGCTTACTCTGATTGAACTATTAATTATGAGTGCAAGCATAGCAGCCTGTAAATGCATTTATATTGCTTCCAAGGCTAACAGCATAACCACTTAGAAAAGCCCAAGACAACTGCCTGTGAATAACAAACCTGTTTCCATAGCAGTAAGCTGTGTTCCTGGAAGCCAGAGTTCTGGAAGTTACAGTGAAAGGACACATAGCTCTCTTCCATGTTAGCTCTTATCCAGAAAGATTTATTATTTTTGCCTGAACACAAGCTCTGCAGGAGGTGTGCTAACTCCTGCAGATCCTCTGGTGGGTGTTATTTTGAGAAAAAAAATAAATTGCAGAGAATTCATGCTACAATACTATACCACACATGGAGTGAGAAGTACAGAGGGAAAGAAACACAGTTTACATTTTCTAGACTGAGCAAAATCATGTTGCCTTAACAAGTACTTAGCCTACAAAGTCTTTTCAATGTAGAAGGTTCTATGGCTCACATATTAATTTGTTATGCTGTAGTCCTGTTTGGTATCATCATTCTCAGAAAAACTTTGTTTTCCAGAAGGGAATATTATTTTCTATCCTCTCTTCATGTCTCTCATTAAATTGTATTTTTGTTACAAGTTCCATTGTTAGCACCTAGATAAATCGCTGTTTTCCAAGACCACCATGATGCGCCAGTTCCTTGAAATCTAGCTAATCTAGCTTTAAGAAATCACGTGATTAGAGGAAATATCCAGCTTTCATAAAAGATGTAAGCTTTGACTTCTCTTGTTATTGGAGAAAAGATCTAAAGATGTGCCAATATGCACCTAAAGGATGCATGAACTAGGTTGTAAGTAATATGATGGGTACTCACACCTCATTTTATGAGTACTACCACCACATAAAAACTATGTCATTTTAAGCTGTTTTATGCTGTGATTTGTCATTACAATTTTGATTTTTACTTATGGTTGTATGTTTGAGAACATGCTCTGCATGGGTAGAGTTTCAGGACCAAGACAGAAGGACTTAAGTCCTTGAAAAACTTTTTTTTTGTGGTAAGAAGCTTGCAGCCAACCTCACACAACACAGTGTGAAGCCCAGAGCTGTAGAAAGCTAACAGCCTCTACAGCCTTTGAGTCTTTGAGTTTTATTAGAGTGAATTTCACAAAGTAGTCCTCTACAATTGCTGTCTCCTTTAGCTGATCTCCTTCCCCAGCTTACTCTTCTGTTCTCTTGCCACGACAATTCTCTTCACAGAGCAGTCTTATGAAGCATTCAGGAAACATGCATATAATGAAGCTGTCTTGAGCAGTTGCTTGGTAACTCTGTGTATTAAAATGCTTCTAATATTCAAGAGATACGTGGATTACAATAATAAAAATACAGAAATACAGCAGGGAATCACTAACAGCTGTTAGGGATTTAACACCCACATCCAGATGCCTGAAAAAAACCATGTTGTGCTAATAAGCAATGGATTATTAGCTGTTTGGGTAATTGCTTTGGATTCAGCATAATGATCCTCTCCAGTATGATGAATTTTTAAAAATGCTTCTGTATTTTTTCATGAATACTCCTTAGTATAAGTATGTAATTTATAATACATATTAATGTATTATACTTTAACTTAATAGATGTTAAGGTAATTAATTTTAAAATTATTCTCCAGTAGCAAGGTATGAGAATCTAGATGTAAGAAACAAATAGCGGCTATTCTTACAGTATTCACATGCCCTATTAAAGACCCATTGCTTTGTGTTTGTTTTTCCATACAAAAATCACAGCAAATGTCTGCACAAGGAACGTTAAGGGGGAAAATATCTTTAAAAGATGTAGTACTTCTATGAGTGCGTGTGGTGCTTAAGAGATGTGTTTTGTACAGAAAGAAACTTTAGCAGTGTAAACCAGGATTCATATGATTTACTATCCATAGACAGAATCTTCCTTCCAAAACCAGCAAAAATAGTAATTTGGGTTTCTCTTACCGTACCTAAAAGATGAATTATTGTAGCATTTGCCTGAGGTAACTGTACTGGAGCCTTGTCTTACTCTGGAGCTGCTGTGGAAGCCAACCGTAGTCTGAGATGAGGCGTCAGACCAACCTTGGAGGCTGGAGGTTAGGACAGTGCCCTGAGAAGTCAAACACCAGCTTTCCAATCCATGCTTGTTAAAGCATGTTGACTGTTAAAGCACATTCATAGAAACCTGAATGGATCAGTCAGGAAAGACTTAAGAGGATATTGTATACTAGTGGCCAAGACATTATTGTAAATTTTTTAAAAGTCCTAAACTGAAGTAGAAATTCAACCCTAGTTAATTTTCTAACTTTTGAGTTGCTGTAGTGAGAAAAGAGACAGGTAAGTACCACTACATTTATTGGGTGAACATTGAAAGTGGAATTCAGTTTCCTATACAGTTGACCAGTACCATTTCAGCTGCCTGGGCCATCCTCTAAGGTTTGTAACTGCAACTCTAGATGGAAAGGTCTGTTTCTTCTACAAGTCCTGTGCCATATCTAGTAGCCCCTTTATAGGTTCCTTGTGGCCTTACTAAGACACTTCAAATGCCCTAGACATCTATGCGTGTACTGTTGGATAGAGCTGTAGATGTTTAACTTCCTATTACATCTGACAGATATCTAGAGAAATAGTCTCAGTGGAGCCTATGTAGTACTTCAGCTCTGCTAGAGCAGCAGGTCGTAGCTACCACAGAGCATCTCAGATGACCTGTGCTACTGATGAGCTCCTCCTGGCTGTGCAGAGGATAGCTCCATCCTGGCTGTTACTGTACTGTCTTAAAAGCTCCACTGTGTCAATACTGACTGTGTCTCTGTAACGAGAACTCAGCACAAGTACACACCTAGGGTAAAGTGTTTTAAACTCAAACTGAATCCTGACTGATCTGTTCACATCCACTGGGTCAAGTGCCTCATGTAGCACTAGGGTAAAATGCAGTTCTTGACATTCCAACAGTGGCCTCAGTGAAACTGGCAATTTCACGTTGTGTTCCACAAGAAAGGAACATATCAAGAGGGTTTAGGTGATTTCAAGAAGGTTGAAAGCTTTCAGTAATACTTATTTACTGGGACTTCAGTGCCAAGGTCTTTCATGCAAAATAACTTTTTGTGTATTTTATTAACATATTTGCAAAATTATCCAGTAGAGGTTTCTTCCCTGAAGTGCATTATCTTCTGTGTTAGCGTATCTAGTAATAGTAATAGCAATACAAAAAGTATTCCTGGCCTCTTTTTAAATACTCTCTCATAAGTGATAAGACCTAATGGTTCCTAATAGTTCTCCAGTGGCTTTTTCCTAGTTGAAGATCCAGGTTTTAAAATGAGAAGATATCCTAAACCTCTACTAATACTTTTGAGGAGGATGGGCTGTGGGGAGGCTTCTGCTTTGGGTTCAGTTTTCAAAGTCCATATTATGAACTATTACTGTCTGAATATTTTTTCCATTTTTCTCTGTTATGATGAACACATATTTAGTGGCAAGCATAGCCACAGAAGTGAAGTGAATGATGTCCCTAGAGTCTCTAAATGCATAGAAAGGGTACTTCCTCTCATCATATGCTTCATCATATGGCTCAAACAAATGAGATGATTTATATTCTGAAAATGTGTACATGTGTGGTCTCAATTCAGATGCCTAAACACAGGATGTCTAGCATCATTCAGGGTGTCCTACTCTGTCCAAACATCTGCATGGGTTTGACAAATACAACACACACACAACTTGGCTGAGACTCGCATCCTTCTGTAGCAGCAGCTGGAAGCTTCTCCAGGCTATCTCGAATAGACACGAATGCTTATGTTCAGACAACGGAATTAAGTCTGTTGTCTCTCTGTTTTGAATAGAGAGAAAGATTCAAGTCAGGCAAAATAAATCCAATCACAAGCACACAAAATTGTGAAACTGATGTGATGAATAGCAATGTTGTGCAGATGTGGCCAAAATTTTGTAACATAGATGGAACTCTCCATTCCATTCTGTATCCTTTTTCCAAAATTAATGATCTGATTACTTTGGGGGGATATTTTTGCCATTATTACAAAATAAATTGTGATAGCACAGCAACCAGTGAATACTGTGAAGTACAGCGTTTTGAGTTTCTTTATAATGTCAGCAATAACAGAAATGGAGAATGTTTTCTAAATTTCACCTGTTCCGTTTTCTGACACTCATTAATAATCCTTTCCCTTTCCACTATTCTCTGTTGATAAATAGTACAATTGCAATGCCATCAGCATAAGACCTTCCATAATGGTGAGTAGGATGTAACATAGTAGGCAACAAGAAATAGAGACCAAGATGGTGTGGCTGAAGGGTAAAGGAAAGAAAGGAGAGAAATACAAACAATACTGAACTACCACATGTAGTCACCTATTTAGAGGAGGGGTGTTATGAAAGTGCCCAATACTACAGCAAAAAGAAGTCGCCTTAAGTATCTGAATTGTCATAAAGATTAAAATTACATAACTCCAGTGAATGAAAAAATCAAGTTTCAATGTGTATTTACAAGGACACAAAATTCTAACATTTTATAATATTTTCCTTGCATTAATTGCTAAAATATTCTACTGTTCCATTTTCCTGCTTCTACTAATGTGGCATGATGATATGTGTACCATAAGATGTGAACAAGATAATGAGACTATACAGAAGAAAATATAGAATTTCTGTCAGGAGTTGCTAGAGCTCAAAGCACAAAGATTGTAACAGGTTGTGAAAGTTGTTTTCTGGATCGAGTGATGAGAAATGTGTCTTTGCACAACTCTTTTTACAAAATAGATTGCTTAGATTACCATATATATATAATGGAATGTCACAGACAAGGCTTTTATTTGCTGATCAAAACTAACTTCTATATTTTATGCATCATAGCCATAAGATCAATCATAACATGGTAATAAAAATTAGCTATTTTACACTTTTTAATTATCAGTAAAACCAAAAACTAACTTCAGCAGCTTATTAGAATCAAGGAATTCATGTTAATCGATGAATTACCACAGGCAGTTCTACCTTAATAAAATAGTTTGAATGTATTTGTTAAAGTATTTTCATTACATGATAACAGAAAATCCAAGAACTATTTATCAACCTTATGTGCAATTTTATTTAGGAATAGCTGGCAAATGGGAATTTATTCTGCTTGTGATTATCTTTTATTGTCATATTTACAAAGTGCATAGTTGTTTGAGTCTAGTTTTTCATCAGTATGCCATGTATAGTCATCAGAAAATTTATGGCTTGTCTATCTGTTATCAGTGTAGATAAAGATATGTATAGTCATATATATAATCTGACACAGAGAAGGAATATTTAATTAACACTTCATAAATCATATCATGTTGCCAAGCTGGTATAGCTATACTGGAGAGTTTTGATTTAATGTGAATTTCGGTGTGCACCAATTCTGGCTTACGTTTTTTTCTACTAATCACCAATTGCTTTGGTACTATGACAGCCATAAGAAATCATATAATTGTAGTAAAAGGCACTGAATAACTTGATTGCTGCTTACACCTTCACAATTGGACACCTTGATTTTATTTTCAAAGTGTTAAACTTCACAGAAAGGCTTCACCGCAAGAGGCAGTTGGATGACTCTTGCCTGCAACCCAACTTGCATAATGCATTGTTGACAGCAACATGGATAACCCTCCTAGTTTATGACAAATAGTTTATTTGGGAAGTTTCAGACAGAAATGTGAACAGAGAAAGAAATGAACAAAACATAACCCCAAACACTGGAAAATTCAGCGTTATTTTTGTGATCATGCAGGATGTTATTTTTAGTTCTTCAGTGGAAGCCAAAGAGTTTATTTGGCATTAGTAAATTATTTCCAGTCACCTTCTCTCCTTCACTAGAAAGCTGTGTTCGTACCCTCTTCAATATTCAGCTCAGCTGGGGTCTAACTAATCTTAAGAGATCTTGAACACTGCTTTAAACAGAACAGATAATTCTGCAGCCAACGTATAAGATTAACTTTGGTCTTAGTCCTGATCATGTGCATTAATCAGAACATTGTCACTATTCTTATCAGCACTTTCTTAGAATTACCTATGTTTGAAAAGTGTCAAAATTGTTAGTGATTAGAAAGGGAGATAATCATAATATTCTGGAACCTTTCATCCCCCCAATTATGGCCCTTTGCAGAGGGAACAGAACTGCTAGGTAATATACTACAGCTCTGAAAGAAACATTTCATCTGTGGAGGAAACAGAAATCATAAATCTTTCTTCACATACACCAAGAAATATAATTGCTTTTTTTTTTTTTAAATTTCTTCTACCGTGGTCTGTATATTTGTGATATTTGGCATTGAAGCTAGAAGTCATTTATCAAAGACAGAGAGAAATTAAAGGAAAGGAAGCAGTACAACATTCTAGGTTTAGACTGCTAATGGATAGCTGCTTTCTGTAGCTTGTGTCAAATTTACTGAATATTAAGAGAAATATCACTTCATGTTTCCTTGGTTACAAATCTCTCTACTTAAGGCATTAGAATTTGAAAGCTGAACACAGAGTAAAAACATACATCTCCTTCTAGAGTAGGGTAAAATATATTTAGGTGTTGAACCCCAGTCAGTGATTTCCTCATTCTTCACAAATCAAAGGTCTAAACATTTTCATTAAGATTAAAGTATGAGAATATAGAAGTGGAGCTACTGAGTTTCTCTGCCTTTTTGGAGTTCTGTATGTTTTCAGATGTTCTTTCCTTGAGATCTAGGAGTCACTACTGTTCCCAGGGGTCCAACTTGTAATATGGTTTTTCCTATGTGAACTTTAATCCAGTTCTTGCTGTAGCAGAGGTAGATGAAAATGTGATCAACCCCCAGTCTTAGACAACAGGATAATTTTTGTGTGATCAAAAAAATAACCAAATTAGGAAAACAACTTGCAGATCATCAAGAAGTCCCACACAAAGTGTCCAGAAGTTTCCAGAGCAAGCAGATCACAAGTGCCAACAGGAGTGAAGCAAATCAGAAACCAACAGTGAATCGAAACGTCAAATGATCTGATCACGAGTGAGGTGTTCTTTAGACAGTCTTACAGGTAAGGACACTGAAGAGTACTGGAATAACCAATAGTGGCCAAAGAATGACTCCAGGGAGGGAAGTCCCACAACCATGCATGAGGATCTGGGATAATTTCTTCATCCTCTGAGGAACCCATGGAGCACAGAGGAGCCCAGGGAAGCCTCACAACCCTGCACCAGGACTACGCATAGAACAGGAGTACACACTATGGTCACCGCCAAGCCTTCCTGCAGGACTGCAGCATCTCATGTGGAACAAGAAGGCCACGTAGGAACTTCTGTGTTAACCCAGCTGGCTTCTCTCCCTCACAGCACCATTTCTACTACAGCACAGGGAAGTCATGTAAGTAATAAAACTACATATATCTGTGAATGAAGTGCTTCACTATGCAAATCTATTTATCGTCCACACTGATGTTTGATTTTATATATGATATATGTAGGTTGTACTACTGGGGCAAAGGGGAGTCAATAGCAACCTTAAGTAACTGAGAGGAATGGATGGTGATGCAGTACTTTGATCCTTTTTGGAGCTGAATGCTATTGAACAGCACTAAGATCTGAGTGAGGGATCTGCAAATAAAAAGCTTTGAGAGGGAGAAAAGACAATTTAGAGATGTCTAATCACTATTGTTACGTATATTAGCATGCTCCGTTCAATACAAACAATTTTTTTCATTTGCATAAGAATTTTGCATAAGAATTATTCTAATTATTTTTTATTTAGGTGAAAAAACATAATGAAAAAGTTTCTCTGATTCTTCATGATTTAGATAAAGACTATAATTTATCAGGGACAAAATGCTAAATAAAATGGAAATTATTAGTGTGATGTAAACCAATCTGCCTTTCACTTATCTAGCTGACCCTTGCGTGTTGGCTGCAGACCGCTGAGCATTATCTTTGAGTCCCCGGTATCTTATTGGCATTTGTAGCCTTGTACAGAGAGCAGTAATTTGCAGTAAATCTCCTCACACAGGGTTATATTCAGAATGAATTCTTATCTGAAAAGTGCAGTGAATACTGATGATAAAATACTGAGCTTTCATGCTTGCCAATAAGAGACCAACTATTTCATACATCCCTCCAAAAGATAAAGACCAAATCAACAGGTAGGAGAAGGAAAAAAGAAATATAGCTGAAGGATTAGTACCTGGGAAGAACTAAAAGAAAAAAAAAGAACAAAACCAAAATTAAATACCCACAACAGATAATTACTTAAAATATTACAGCATCCTTTTGTTCTCAGTTCCACTTTTTTTCTTACCTGTGTGCATGCTTTTCATACCATTCTGGTTTCTTCGTTTCACATATACCCAGAAGAGCGAATGTCATCTTCTGATCCCACTAACTAGTAGCTTGAATATTCCTCAGCTCTCTCAGGCCCCAGAGAGGGAATGAGGCACAAGAGCAGAAGCTGCTGTGGTGCTATTCAGTTTCATCAAAAAACCCAGACTTTCATTAATGAAATATTTGCAACTCTTGTAGTAAAAGTGCAATTTTTATCTAGTGAACATTACTTATTCTACACAGACATTTTAAAGAGTGGGTCTTCCCTCTCTTCTCATGCACAAATAAAAGAATTCAGGCACATTCTTGAATCATGACACAGTCTGTGTCCTTACAACTGATTCACAGAATCATAGGATCATAGAATGCTTTAGGTTGGAAGGGAACCTTTAAAGACTATCTAGTCCAATGCCCTGCAGAAAGCAGGGACTCTTTAACTAGGTCAGGTTGCTCAAAGCCCCATCAAGCCTGACCTTGAATATCTCCAGGGATGAGGACCCTCTCTGGGCAACTTGTTCCAGTGATCCACCACCCTCATATTGAAGATTTTTTTCCTAATATCCAACCTAAATCTCCCCTTTTCTAATTTAAAACTATTACCCCTTGTCCTACTGCTCCATGCCCTTGTGAACAGTTCTTCCCCAGCTTTCTTACAGGCACCTTTCAGGTATTGGAAGGCTGCTATAAGGTCCCCCTGGAGCCTTCTCTTCTCCAAGCTGAACAAGCCCAATTCTCTCAACCTGTCTTCACAGGAGAGGTGCTCCAGCCCTCTGATCATTTTCGTGTCCCTCCTCCGGACACACCCAAACAGGTCCATGTCCTTCTTGTGTTGAGGGCTCCAAAGCTGGACACAGTACTCCAGGTGAGGTCTCACCAGAGCAGAGCAGAGGGGCAGAATCACCTCTCTTGATCTGCTGGCCACACTTCTTTTGATGCAGCCCAGGATGCAGTTGGTCTTCTTGGCTGCAGATGCACATTGGTGGCTCATGTTCAGTTTTTCATGCACGCTTACTCCCAAGTCCTTCTCAACAGCCTCCCCGCAGTGGCATGAGGGAACAGGGAATGGGGATGGGGACTGCGGTCAGTTCATCACATGTTTTCTCTGCTGTTCCTTCCTCCTGTGGGGAAGACTCCTCCATACTCTGCCCCTGTTGCACTCCCACAGGAGTCAGTCCTCCATGAACTTCCCCAACATGAGTCCTTCTCACTGGCTGCAGTTCTTCACAGACTGGCGCAGCGTGGGTCCCTCCCATGAGGTGCAGACCTTTAGGACCAGACTGCTCCAGCATGGGTCCCCTATGGGGTCACAAGTCCCCTCAGCAAACCTGCACCACCATGGGCTCCTCTTTCCATGACAATTCAAATACTGTCAAACACTGATGAAGTGAGTTAATGTCTAGAAAAAGATAAAGATGTTTAAGATAATGCAATGATGCTATAAAATACATTTAAAAGCAAAAATTAATACAGATATTCAAAACAATACTTAATCTTACTTCTCTTTTACGTTCTTATTAGCTTTTCTATTAAGGAACCTAAACTTAATAGGTCATTTCTATCAGGAAGTCTGGTACTAATGATACCTTCAAAACTACAACTTTGCCAGCATAAGATGTGACAAGAAGCTATGATATGCTTTCAAATAAAAACTGGCCTAAGGGAAATCACTTCCTGCAGACCAACATTCCTAATGTCTTTATTCTGCAAACGTCTAAAAAAGCAGGGTGTAATCTTGGCTTCTCTAAAAATAACAAGCATTTTACCCTTCAGCTTCATACAGCCAAAAATCCATCTGCAATTTTGTATGTGTTGAGCTGAGCTGCTGCCACGCGATGAACATGTTCTGTAGTAGACAAAATTATGATTAGTCTTGATAGAATCATAGCCAAATTTATTTGAGCAACATTTAGGACTGCAGAGATTATGGGTTCCCTTCCACTCATGCCGTGGCAAAACTAAGCTGATTTGGGTTGCAAATAACTCTGCTGAACGCAGAGATTCTTCCCTTCACTCTCCCATCTTACCTCATAGATAAAAGATTGGGTATTTTAAGAATAGCCCTACCTTTTCAAGTACAGCCAAAAAACCAATTAGTGCACATCCACTATTACTTGCATCAGGAAAGCATGCTATTTGATTGGCCCAACCTCATATTTTACATATACATGTGATTCATTCCAGATATGATATTAATGTACTATATAGCTCTTGTGTCAAAATAGAATGAAGTTAATTTACTATGAAATAAAAAACAAGGAACAGACATACACGGGTACTTGTTTAAAAAACAGCTTTATATATGGCAGAGAGATACTGTATGGGCTTTGCAGGTATAGTAAAATAATAAGGTAATTAACCTGTCATTTATTTTGAAATTCCTGGTTACATCCACCTATCCCTACAGTTCTGTAATACTGCGATTACAGGATTTTATTGATAATTTAAATTTCCACATTTGTCTGAGTGACTGACTTCTGTATGTGGATACACAGTGACAAGAAGCAGCTTTGTGTCATAAATGAATGTAAAGGTCAAAAATCACAGCCAGACATTTCATTTGCATTCACAGCTGTACTGGGAAAATGAATTAAACTGCATTTGGAAACTCCTCATTTGAAGCACAACCTTTTAATTCTATCTGCTACAATAGTGTGCTGGTTTGGGCTGAGAGAGAGTTAATTTTCTCCATAGCAGCTTGTATAGGGCTGTATTTTGGATTTGTGATGGAAACAGTGGTGATAACATGGGGAAGTTTTTGTTACTGCTGAGCAGGGCTTACACAGAGCCAAGGGCTTTTCTGCTCCTCTCCCCACCCCAGCAGTGAGTAGGCTGGGGGTGAAGAGGCAGCTGGGAGGGAACACAGCCAGGACAGCTGACCCCAACTGACCAAGGGGATATTCCATACTTTATGACATCATGCTCAGCATATCAAGCTGGGGAAAGAAGAAGGAAGGGGAGGACACTCAGAGTGATGGTGTTTGCCTTCTCAAGTCACCATTAGGTATGATGTAGCCCTGCTTTCCTGGAGATGGCTGAACACCTGCCTGCCCATGAGAAGTGGGGAATGAATCCCTTTTATTGCTTTGCTTATGGGCACAGCTTTTGCTTTACCTGTTAAACTGCCTTTATCTCAATCCACGAGTTTTCTGACTTTTACCCTTTGGATTCTCTCCCATGTGCTGCTGGGAGGGAAGTGAGTGGCTGTGCGGTGCTTAGCTGCCAGCTGGGGTTAAACCATGACAAACAGCAAGGAATTTCCAGAACTGTGCACTCTGAAAGGAAAACACCTTATAACTGTCTGTCTTAAAAGTAAGTCTTTAATAAAAACACTGTGGAAGAGGAAAGCTTTGCATTAAAGGTTGTACTAGAGATGGCAGAGGCTCCTGTAAAAGACTGACTAAAATGAACTTATGAAACTCTTCAGTAGGGAAGACCCTAATTGGGCTGGAAATGTTTGGGAATTTACGTGTTAATTTTGAGGGGTTTCATATTTATTGCTACTATTTAGAATGATAGCACCTCCTCCTCCGGACTATCATACTCATTGTGGCTGAGGTGTGCTTGCAAGACAATTTCAAAATTATACTAAAGGAAAATTGCCAACTCTTTCTAGGGAATATTGCTGATGGTGAGTTGGCTCCTCTACCATTTCTGATTACCATGATTATTTTTTATTCAAGATGCTCAGAATCCAGACCTTGAATTTATTTAATTTATGCTGATTGAAGAGATCTTTAAAAAATGGTATTGGACAACTATTTAATATTTCTTAGTGTTCATAATTAAGGGGTCCTTCAGGTTTAGAGGACCTTCAGAACCCATTGTACCCCACCATTTTTCTTCTCTTCTCCACCCCCACAGCAAGAGTATTCATGTCATTGAGATCACAGAATCACAGAATCACAGAATAACAAGGTTGGAAAAGACCTTTAAGATCATCGAGTCCAACCATTCACATTCTAAACTAAACCATATCCCTAAGTACTTCATCTACCCATTTTTTGAATACATCCAGGGAAGGTGACTCGACCACCTCCCTGGGCAGCCTGTTCCAGGCCCTGACAACTCTTTCAGTAAAAAATTTTTTCCTAACATCCAATCTAAACTTGCCCTGGCACAGCTTCATGCCATTCCCCCTTGTCCTATCTCCTGTCACCTGGCTGAAGAGACCATCACCTATCTCTCTAGAAACTCCCTTCAGGTAATAGGCAGTGATAAGGTCTCCCCTCAACCTCCTCTTCTCTAGGCTAAACAGCCCCAGCTCCCTCAGCCGCTCCTCATAGGATTTGCTCTCCAGCCCCTTCACCAGCCTGGTTGCCCTTCTCTGGACTCGCTCCAGGACCTCCATGTCCTTCTTGTGGTGAGGAGCCCAGATAAATTATAGCACAGATATTTAAAACTATACCTCTTTTTCTTGCACATAGGAGGATAGTCAAGTTAACATCTGGCAGAGAGAATTACTTGGAAGAATACCATATGCCTTAGACTAGGTAATATGAAGATGATACTGGCTGACAGTAGAGAGTATTGAACTTGAATAAGGGAAGACGTCCACATTATGTTTATAAATATATGAAGGGGGACAGTCAGGAGGACAGAGCCAGTAGTCAGGCTCTTCTCAGTGATGGCCAGTGATGGGACAAGGGGCAACGGGTGCAAGCTGGAGCATAGGAAGTTCCATGTGAATGTAAGGAGAAACTTTTTCACTGTGAGGGTGACAGAGCACCCGGACAGGCTGCCCAGAGAGGTTGTGGAGTCTCCTTCTCTGGAGATATTAAAAATCTACCTGGATGCGTTCCTGTGTGATTTAGTCTAGGTGATCCTGCTCTGGCAGGGGGGTTGGACTCTTTTGAGGTCCCTTCCAACTCCTAATGTTCTGTGATTCTGTGATTTCTTATTAAAGAGATTTTTTTTTTAAAGTAGAATATCCACCTTAAGTCCAGGCAAAAGGGCAAAAGAGAACAGAAATGACTTGTCTCACATTTTAGTCACCAGAAGACTGTATATATCTTTTATATATCTTTTTTCCCCACAGATGCAAGCTTCCCCATGTTTAATTTTGCCTATGCTGTTCTAAATTTTAGCAACCAACAAATTGTGTTCCAAAATGAGTGATGAATGCTGCCATTTCATTCCAGTAATTTTAGTATTCAGTTACTGTTTCCTGAATGGGGAAACATGGTGCAAATGAATTAACTGCAACTTCCTTTCCAAAGTGCAGTTTATTAAAAATTATTGCATGATTTAAGTTATGATTGGGTGGAAATATACTAGTTACTTCTCCCTTTCAGAGAATAATGATGTGTGTCAGAAGCAAGGGAGTCACAGCAATAGCCTCCTTCACAGATACAACTGCAGCATGTTATAGCTACATGACAATAGACATCTAAGCAATGATGTTTCATTCCTTGTAAGTTCCAAGGTGCTGTGCAGGGCTCAGCACACCTGTACTATTAACGTGTTACTTCTTTTTATAAAAGTATTGTCCTTTAGAGATATAAATACAATGCAGTGAATACATCCCTAATTTCAGGAACAGAACAACTATTTAATTGATTTCCCCATGTAAATTTAA
Source organism: Porphyrio hochstetteri (assembly GCA_020800305.1). Taxonomy (NCBI): domain Eukaryota; kingdom Metazoa; phylum Chordata; class Aves; order Gruiformes; family Rallidae; genus Porphyrio; species Porphyrio hochstetteri. The sequence goes on from CM036907.1 coordinate 113,621,484, forward strand.
TTGCCTTTTCATAACAGCATGCTTCATGTACCTGTAATGCATTGTCCTTTGGAAAAAAAATTCACAAAGGTTTAGAAACTAAACAGCTACAAGGTAACGTGTTGGTAAATCCCAGAATAGCAAAATATTTAGCTATTGGCAGCAATTCTTGCCCTTGAAATCTCAGCATTTTAGGCTTATTTTCTGTAGGAGCCAGAAGAAATTGGCAAGTGGTTATTGTTCTTTGTTCAGTTTCCATAGCAGCAATAATAGCAAGTTTGTTGGTTTCTCATCTTTACAAACCTCCCTTTTCCCTTCACAGTACCGGCAATTTCTGGAGATCATAACCCATCTGCCCCCAACCATACAGTTGGTAGCTCCTGCCTAGGAGGAGCAGTGTTGCAACAAATATTGAGTATTTACAGGCATATAATTGAGAATTTGTCATTGTGTATTGTTCTAGTGTTGTGAAATGGTGAAGTTTACCGTAGGAAATGAAATTATACTACTTATGAAACTATCATAATGCAAGCATACTTCTTCCAGGCACAAACTAATGTTGCAGTTTCCTTCTCTCCCTCTGGTAAGGAAGAAGCATTGTTGGCTGATGTTGTATCACAGGAAGAAGGTCTATGCATCTTCACAGCCATTCCCCAAATACTATTTGATAAATCTCAAATAATGGCAGCAGTGGGCTCGGTCTGACTTCTGCAGAGCATGGCCAGTACCAGTCAGCATCCTACCTCCCAACTTCCATGGAAGAAAAATAAAAATAAGGAATCAAACAGCAATAAAACCCACAATTTGTTTCTTGATTTACCCTTTAGTGGGGTGGCTCTTCTTTACCCCCTCATGGGGTTTACACCAAAGTGCAACTGGGCTTTGAATATGTCATGGGCAGGAGTCAGATCTAGTTAGATCTTGTGGGGGTACCTGAGAAGCTGCTACTCTGTGGGTCACTCTGAAAAGTGAAGGAAAGAAGGTTCATGAACAGGGAAAAGAAAGGAAGACAGCGGGTGTGAAAATCTGATACTGCTGTGCTGAACCTGCTTCCTCTATAGCGGGGGAGGTGGAGCTGGAAAATGTTTTCCCCAGAAAAGGAGAAATCCCCTTGCTATGGAGAAAGGGAATGGGTGTCACCTTTCCTGACCTCTGCTCAGTGCCAGATCTGGGGGAATTGCTCTTTCTATGGATGGGCTAAACACGCCATGAACTCCCAGTGTGCGAAGGCTGGATAATTAGAGCAACTATTTTTTCTGTTTTCTCTGCCTGATTACACTTTGGCTTAACATCTGCATGGAAGTGAGATGATTTTTCTTTCCCATAACTTCAGTCTTCCTACATGTTTAATTTTGTTAGATTTTGTTTTCACTGAGGGGTTGGACTAGGTAACTTTTAAATGTCCCTTCCAACCCAAACTATTCTTCAATTCTATGACCTACAAGCCTCTTCTTTGGCTAACCTTCATTCATGTTTTCTAGTTTTCACACAGAAAGTTAGTTCCATTTTTTTACAGACAAGATGCAAAAAACTATGAGTCTGAAATAATTTGTTTTCTAAGGTAGGAAGTAATTCATATATCTTTAAACATTATGATCCCCTGGCATAAGTTGCGCTTCATATCCAGGTGTAAGTGAAGTGGAGCCATCAGCTTCTGAGTTGATCTGTGTCAAAAAAGTCACACCCCTTTTAGTAATCCTCTCTGCATTTCAAATTTTAAATGGCCAGGGAAAAGATGATATTTGCAGCAGAAACTTTAAGCTTGTTTCAAATTCACAAAGCATAGATAACTATATGAAAAGCTGTCAGGCATGTGGGACATCCACCTTGAAATGGCTGTATGGGAGATTTGTGCACTCTAGTGTCAGTTGCCCATGTTTAACCACCTAAAATGAGCCTCTTGTGTCACTCAATTAAAAATGCTTTTTGCTTGAAAAACATAATCTAGAAGTAAAAAAGGTCTCCAGCTTATGTGTATTCAAACTCCATCTTATGCAGCTAAGCAAATTTTTCTGTCTTTTACATCTACAGTTTTGAACTGTGATGGTATGGCACAATAATAATGTTCCCAGCCTTGGCCAATGTGGTATTTAATGAATAGACATAACATGGTCCATGGTCAGACCACAATGTCTTGTGTGGCAGTCAGCTCTGTCAGCACAGGGTAGAATGCAATAGAGGAGCAAGATATGCTATAGCTACTGAGGTTACAAACCCATTTAGGGATGACCTGTAAGTTAATATATATTAAGAAAGGGAGTAAGATGAGCATGAAGATATAAATCCTTTTTCATTTGCAAGCAAGGTAAGTGAAGATTCTATCCTCCTCCAAAACCATCATGCAAATTTTTCTTATGTTGATTAGCACTTCATCTTAAAGACATGTAAAATTAGCTGCATGTGGACCGAAGGCAAGGACTGCACCACATAGTCATGGGAGCACAGCCCGTAATTTTTAAAAAAAGGTTTTGTATGAGTTCATGTATTTTGTAAATGTTCAAAACTTAAAGCACATTGATATCTATAACATTACTTATTGACACCCAGTATGTGTATTTCTCAAAGTATCCCCAAAGCTTTTAAGCACTTTGAAACACAAGTTTTATATATGCAGCTTAGGGACTGGTGAGGGCTCTTTCAGTGAAAGACAAGCTGCTCATATCTTCCCTTTGAAAACCTCAGTGGAATCCAAAACACATCCCGCTTCAGTGAGTAATTCCCCAGAAGCTAATGGCTTTATCGACAATTGCAGCTCCATCAATTCTTCTGGTTTGTTTGAAATGGCTCATATAAGCCAAATGTATTATCTGCACTTAAACTGAAAATGTCCTAGTTGTGTTTGTGCAATAGCTTAGGCAAATACTCCTGCACCCAGTAGCCATGGTTTAAAAGGGAAAAAGAAGAAGCCATTCAGCATCACCAATTTCAAAGGATCATGCCCTGAGCAAAATCCAAATAAGAGTTGAATGCTTGTGGAAAGAAGGAAAAGTGAAGCTCAGGTCAAATCTCAAGTGCTGTTATTAAGTACGGACAATAGGTAACTCAGGATGTTTACTGCTCTTTTGGATGGGCACTCTCACACAAATAAGAAGTCACCAGTGTAAGTAAGAGTTCAACAGACTGACCTTTCTCTATTTCCACATCACTGTTGCAACTGTGTACTGTGGAAAATAACCAATGCTCTCCCATTACTCAGATGGTCAGACCTATGCAGCACATTAGCTCAGAGGTCATCTTAAATTGCTGTAATTCCTTTGATTCTTTTTTTTTTTTTAACTTTCTTTCTGACATCTTTTTCCATCTGCTAAGAGTAGCTTTATTATCATGGGTCATAATGTCAATATAAAAAACCCCAACAAACCTGCAATAAAAAAATCCTCCTTTAACTGTCAGAGTTCAGCACACATGGTAGTAATGAAATTCAGACAATGACTGTTCAGATTTCCCCAGCTTGGTCAGATTTCCCCAGCTTCCTCCAGCTAGTTATAATCATCAATCTAAAGACCAAATCCTCGTTTAGAATCTCTGACATTCCAGCTCAGGGCTGCGGATCGAGAATTTGTCTCAAATGCCTGATAGTCAAACTGGGCTCTTGCAAAGTGCTGCAGATTTGGAAGAAATATGATTGCATTGAATACTTTTGTAAGTCTCTTGCTGGGAAAAATGAGAAACAGCAAGTGTAAGCTGTTGAATGAGCTGTTCTATCTTAAAGGAAATAAGTATTTATAATTAGAAAATAAATACCTAGTGCCCAGTCAGCTCTTCTTAGACAAAATTTTAATCTATAAAAATAAGAAAAAAGCAAAAGCTGTCACAGAAACCTAACCTTTCCAAACTTTTGTCACAAACTTCATCCCCTAACGTCTACAGCTTCAATTTTGCATGTTTTTTCACTTTTATTAACCTGACTTTATCAGGCATTGGAACCTGATAGGCTGCCCAGGAAGGTGGTTGAGTCATCATCCCTGGATGTATTTAAAAGATGGGTAGACAACATGTTTAGGATGGTTTAGTAGAGGACAGGTATTTCAAAGGTCTTTTCAAACTTAGTCATTCTGTGATTCTGTGTGACTGGAGTATGTAATCTATTTGTGTATCACAAATATTGAGAAAAAATAATGGAAGAGCAAGAAGAGTTATTTGCATGCATAAACTAAAGATAATTTCACAAATAATAAGTATGCAGCTTTCCATAATTAAAACACACATATTTCAGCAAATATTCCTAAAGACAATCTTACTGTGTTCAGTCAATAGGAAGAGAAGTGCAAGGAAGTTCTGTGCCTTGCCAGGGATGACCCAGCAGGTAAGATCAAGTGCTTGGGAAGAGAGCTCAACTTTCTGGAGAATCACAGAATCATAGAATGCTTTGGGATGGAAGGGACCTCAAAGATCTAGTTTCAACCCCCTGCCATGGATAGGGACACCCTCCACTAGACCAGGGTGCCCAAAGCCTCATCCAATGTGGCCTTGAACACTGCCAGGGAGGGGGCTTCCACAACCTCTCTGTGCAGGCTGTTCCAGTGCTCCATCACTCTCACAGGGAAGGATTTATTCCCTAATATATAATCTAAACCTACCCTCTTTCAGCTTGAAGCCATCACCCCTTCTCCTATTACTACAGTCCCATACCTGTCTCCACTTAAACACGCTTCTTGCTTTGTACTCATACCTATGGTTTGGGGTTTGCTATGGTGACCACTTTGACCTGCAGCTGTGCCATAATGAACAACCTCCATGCTGTCTTCACACATGCAGCCTTCCCAGGGCTGTCCCGGAACCTTCTTGGTGATTACAGCTCTGCCTCACTGCATGTTTCATGCTGCATGGAGAATTGGACAGAGTCACAGAAACTAAACGGTTTTCATGCTATCACAGGGCTCTACTCCCATTCATATTTACCAGCATTTCCACTGGAGAAGGTAGGATTAAAATTTCCCATTTCTTTCTGCACTTCCCTCAGAAATTAAAATCTTTCTACCACTGCAAAACAAAGCAATAAAACTTTAAGCCCTTCATATGACAGGTGCTTTGGAGGTCAGATATCAGTCCCACATATTTCTGTGGCCTGTTACAATCTTGAGCAATGAATTTCAACGTCGACCATCACAAAGATGTTGCCCTTACACAAATCAACAAGAAATAAGAGGAATATCTAAAAGGCTGGAGAATTGTTCTACAGAAGCCACTGCTGGGTGGAGACAGGACTAAAAAAAAGTTGAGAAAAAGAGAATGAAAAAGGATGGAGAGAGAACTGACAACAGAACCCCAACAAAAGACAATATTCCTCACCATGAATCTGAGTGGATATATATGCTCACTCTGCCTAGTAACATCCTGATGAGTGTAAAGACATTTAATAATTTTAATCACACTATAAAGAAACAAGCCACAAAACAGAATCAGTTTTGTAAGGCTAGGGATTCTCTCTATCTGATGTTCATAAACATCATGTTGGCATCTTCTGACTTTTATGGAAGTTCTAACTGCCCATCATGACTGTCCCCACTTCTGGATGCATGCACAGTCACCCAAAGTAAGTCAGTATGCAAAATTTAGTGCCAAATCCTGGATCTGGAATCTACTTTGTCAAATCTTATACATCCAAATGGGCACATGGAAAGCAGCAATTGTGCCACTTACATTAAGAAAGATCACATACAAAATCAAGAAATGCTCTGAGAGGCTGTAAGCATGTCACTTTTTCTTTTGTACTTCTACTTTCAAAAAAAGAATATAATGGTAAAGTCAAGTGGCCAAACTAAGGCATTAGGAATGCTGTAAGAACATGGAAGATGGAAGAATCAAGAATCTTGCTTTACAGAGTGAATATCTATAAATTAATTCTGCTCTCACTTCTGATCACATCCTGGATTCTTTTTTAACCATACTGGAAATCATGTACTCTTGTGTATTACCTTAGGCAAATATTCTCATTGCTCTTCCTATGTTTTTTCCTTGCTTTTTTGTTTAGGTTTTTTAAAAATCTAAATACATAGCTGAGGCTACTAATGTTTAGAATACATTTTTTAGGGGGGAGGGGGAAGATTTATATTAAAGAATGCAAAAAAAAAAAAATCCAACAACCACTAAACCACTACTATTATGCAACTCTTGAACGAATGTGAGGTTTATTTTGTAAAGAACATTTTTTTAATCTGAAGTTTCTTTTAGTATTTATATTTTATATCATCTATTCCAAATCTTATGCAGCAAAATACTGAAAGATGGAAGTGTTTATGCAGCTTTTCTGGAAGGACAAATTAGGTAAGTTTATATAGCTTTTTATTTTACAGTACATCATCTCAAAATATTTGTCAAGGCTTACAAAGTTCTCACCAGTTTTAGAGGTGAAGAGAAAGAAATATTTTGTGACATGAAATCACACTCATAGAGTGAGTCATAGCTAGGATCAGAACTGAGAAAACTTGACTCTATTTCCCCATTTTTTCCATTTCTCACTCTAATGGTGCCCACAGGACTTTATAATATTTTCAGGTTGGCTTTAGCCAAGCATTAAATGAGTTCTTGGGTGAGGAGAACCGTTGTCTTTAACTACATCACAAAGAAGAGGGACTCTTTCCTATAAGCTGCATAATGTTCCATCAGAATAATTTTTTCTTCAAGCAAAATTCTTTTTTGGTGTATTGAATGGGTGAAATGAAATGTCAAGCTTGTCTGGTCTTCAATATGTAGCCTTGTGCTACAGCAATGTGAGGAAAAATCTGAAGGCTTACTGATAGCAATACAATCTCCCTAATACTGAGATGGATCTCGTCTGCAGAGAAAGGAGTGGCTGTGGTGCATACAAATGAAGAAGCAGTGAGTTTGAAAGATTGCAGTGAGGCTGATCTCTCTGTCAGTAAAAGAGTGAGGTTGTTCACTAAATATCACAGCTGAATCTTAAGAAACCATGTACAGGGGCAAGAAGAAGATAAAATGAAGGATGAATGAAGAGTAGCAGAAGCTATGTTGTCTGTGCATGCTCTGATTAAAACACAATAGAGGAAACCATTCAAAGTTCAATGGATAGACAGGAGAGTCAATGCTGATAGACAGGGGCACAGTTAAGAAACTTCTTCCTTCATCCTGATGCTGCCAGGTCTGTGAGAAGTGGAACGAAGCCATAAAATGTTAAACTATTTCAAATAGGATTATTTTTCCTATTCTTGCTGGGAACCATAATGAAACACTTCTCAAAGGTAATACTAAGTCTTTCCATTTGTCTGTATGTTTGTTCAAGTGATTGTAGTCAACACACCACCAACGGATTCTGAGAAATTTATTAGCATATTTAGAAATTGTTAAATAGCCTTATTGTTTCCAGCCTGTATACAAAGTATGCTCAGTAGGGACTATATATATCCTATCTTACTCTTTTTTGCAATTACTTTATCACATCTCTTATAAGTAAATTTAAATTAAAAAATATAATCTTTGTCTTTCTTCATAATTAGATAAGTGGAGGAAAACATGCAAGTGCCCATAACAATTGCAAAATCATCTGGTCAGATCTTTATTCTTCAGTACCCACCTGGCCATGCTGAAAAAAATGAATTTGATCCCATATGTAAGTCACACAGCTGAACTTTTGTGCATGAGTTGGAAAACTTAGGTGGTGTTGCAATGTGCTGACCACGCTGCAGCAGGAGGATGATGCTGTGGGATTCCTCCATCACTCTTGTTATGCCCTGGCATGTATATGATGCCAAACTAAAAATAGAACAACTGATATCACTGAGTACAAAACTATTTTTTTCCCCAAACACCTCTTTAGGTGTTCCCACCAGATACTCCCTGTCTGTACACAGGGTCAAGAAGGAAAACAGAAAACAAACAATTAAATCAAACTTGTAACATATTCACTGGCTAATTTGGGGACTGAACCAGGCTCAGAGACATAAAGCGTAAACTCACAGGCACCTAAAATGAAACTTGAGTTCCACTTCAAAGTTATCCAGACTCTCATATAATTAACTGTGCCAGGGACTGGGCACAGCTACCAGCCCCATGGAAGATACTGAACAGGTGGTTACAGCTGTTCAGACAATTGGGGTGGCTCCTGGCTACATGGAGCAGTAGTTCCCAACTTCCTAGCACGCTCTTCCTCTGGTACCTAAGGCAGCAATCCATCGAGGCCTGAGATCTGCACATAAGAGAGCGCAGACGAGGCAGAATGTAGTAGGCAGGATGAGGCTCGTGGTATATGTTGAACTTAAACATTCATGATGGACTTAAATATGCATGAGGGTGAGGAATAGAAAGCTGAGACAGGCTTTCCCTTGAACCTGCAAATACAGTGGTGCTGCTCACAGAGAACTGTTGTCTGAGAAAACTGTTTCTGGGATCCATTTTCCTTGCACTAAAAATGCATTTTCTACTCGTGAAATTTTTCATTGTTACTAGACAGAAGTGGGCTGTACTGGTCTTTTCCCATCCACACAAGTCTTTTGTGCGTGTTTTCAGCTCATACTTTCTGGGCAGGGAGTGACACACAGAAGAATTTACATTTGTCATCCCTTTTCCAGGTCTGGTCTCATGGTCTTTCATGTACAATCTGACCCTCTCTAGTTCTAAAGAAGTGTTTATGAGAGATTGTGGTTTCTGACAGTGTTTTCACTTAAGTTCCATTTTTGCTGATTTTCTTTGTATGATAAGTTAATCAAGAAGAAACAGTGAAACTACAGAGGGACTGATTGCTATTTGGATGCCTATTATTTTCATCAGGCTTTTCACATATGTCTTCATTATACTTGTTGAATCACTTTTTTGTATCTTTCCGTTTTCTTTATACAAACAATACATTTCTCAGAGTTTGTATTGATGTAAACTAATAAAGATGTTCACATTGCTGACTTTAAATTATTGAAATTGTCTTATTCATCTTGATTTGTGTGGTTTGTGAGATTTAAAAGTCAAAGCAAGTTTTAAACTGTACGTCCTGGTTGTGCCCCATCTGGCACCTGAGCACAAAGGAGCTGCTCTCTCTGGGGGATGAGGGGGGATGGACACGGGATGGAAGGGGAGGGAAAAGAAAACCAAAGGCCAACCTCATGGGTTGGGATAAGGATAGTTTACTGGGATAGCAGGGAGAGAGGTATAATAATAATAATTATAGTAGGACTTTACAGCAAAATATATGAAACTGGTGATACACAATGCAGTTTCACACCGAACCACGTAAGTCAGACCATACAGTTCAGAATTGTCCCAAAGCCAGATCATGCCCAAAACTGTGCATCCTGGAGCTGTGTGGTCCTCCCCCACCAGCGCCCTTTTATGCTGAGCATGATGTAATTGGCATGGAATACCCTCTTTGGCCAGTTTGGGTCACCTGTCCTGGCTGCGTTCCCTCCCAGCTTCCTGGGTGCCCCGCCACCTTCTTGTTAGTAGGGAAATATGAACAACTGAAAAGTCCTTGACTGCTTGGTAGTAACTATAACATCAGGGTGTTATCAGCACTGCTCTCATCCTGACTCCCAAACACCACACTATACCGACTACTAGAAAGGAAATTAACACTATCCTAGCTGAACCCAGGACACTGTATTACATTTATATTAGTATAAAGACATCTCCATGAACAGTTATGAAAGCTGCTCATTCCTGTCTGCTCTCACCAGTGGCCAATACAGAGTTCCTGCATGTGCATGTATTCTGTGCTGTTACACCAGCATGATACAGTGTACAGTTTAAAAATGGGACAATGAACTCATGAGAAAATAAGCTAAATATATATTTAAACCTTCAAGTCTACATACTCATCATAATTCATCACTATACGTTCAGTCAGTTCACATCCATCAGTTCTTAATGGCTTCACAAATGAGTGCAACTGAGTATGAGTGCCAGCAGCCATAGGCCAAAACTCTGACAGGAACTGGGTGAAAATTAAGGAGTATGGACAGTTTTATGTTATTGCTTGGGCCCGTGCCCTTGCCTAGTGTAGATGGAGACAGGGATCCAATCTAGTGCAATGCAATTAAAAAATTGGGCCTAACAACCCTACAAAATCTTACACAAAACTTCACCGATGGACAATACAGTACTCTGTCTTCTAGCCAGTCTTCTAGCCTTTGTCACACATTTTTTTTTCCTCTTTGAATGAAAGTTCATACAATATATTATTCCTGAGAGGAGGGTGCTTCAATTACTTAGCAAATGAAACTCCTTTTTTACAACAATGTCAAAAATCCACAAAAAAGCTGGAAGGAAATGGTAAGTTTCCCATCCAGGAAAGGCAAATAAAAACATAGGCATGATGTCACCCCCGACAAAAAATTGTCACATTACCTGCATTCCCTGGGTGCAATCAAAATAATAATAAAAGCCCTCTTTGCCAAGGTGGGTTCTACTGCATGCCATCTTCTGATCCGACCTCAGAACTACAGCAATTTTATTTGTTTGAGTTGCAGTCTCTGAAGGATGGCCTCATCAGTGAGCATGTAGGACCAGTGATGAGTTGCAGACAATTTTTGCACCAACTCTTCAGTAAACATTGGAAGAACCCTTTAGCCATTAGAAGACTTTAAGAATGGGTCATTATTGCTGAAGGCAAACTGCATGGCTCTAAATATTGGAAATTATAGGCATTTTTTTTGCAGTTTAGATGGATTTTTTTTTGTAATATAACTACAGAAATCAAAAGGAATGATGTTAAGAAAGTAGTAAAAGTTTGATTGTCATAACAACTGAGCACTCTGAGTAAAGAAGCCAGGATAACCTAATCAATTTTTCCCAATGTGCAAAACCTTTAGGGTAGTTTTGTTCAATAGACAAGTATCAGTGAGTCAATACTAAAAAAGAAGGAAAATAAAATAATGTAGGGGATAAGAACATATGCTTAAGACAATACCTGAAATTTTAACTCAGACAAAACTCCTTTTGATTTTTGAATTCACTTATGAAGAAAAATTTTAATATTTTGTTCTGAGAGACAGTGCAAAGATATTTTGGAACCAAAGAACAGAAAAGCATGATACTGAGGTTTCATTAGAGAGTCAGGTGCTGCCTCCACTACAATAATGTGTTGCTTTAGCCAGACAAAGGCTCTTGAATTTAGTATTGACTAGGGGTATTATCCTGAGATCAGGTAAATTATCTTGTCTATATTGACAGACAATTTCTGCAGTGTGTTGAAGACAATTTCCTGCTACAGATGGTGCAGGAGCCCACAAGGGGAGGGCGGCTGCTGGACCTTGTTTTCACTAACAAGGATGGACTTGTTAGGGAAGTGAAGGTCGGGGGCAGCTTAGGGCAAAGCGACCATGAAATGGTTCAGTTCATGATCCTGGGTGGAAGAAGCAAGCCAAAAAGTAGGATAGCTACCCTGAATTTTGGTAGAGCTAACTTTGATCTCCTCCGCCACTTAATGGGGGCTATCCCGTGGGCTACGCTGTTTGAAGGAATGGGAGCCTGCAAGAGCTGGCTAGCATTCAAACAGCACTTCTTCCAAGCACAGGAACGATGCATCCCTTTGAGGAGGAAATGGGGAAAGAGAGGCAGAAGACCTGCATGGATGAACAGGGAGCTATTGAGCAAACTCAAAGAGAAGCAGAAGATCTATGAATCGTGGAAAAAGGGTCTGAGCACCTGGGAAGAATACAGGAATGTGGTCAGGGCCTGTAGGGATGCAACTAGGAAGGCTAAAGCCCTCTTGGAAATTAAGCTGGCAAGGGACATAAAGGATAATAAAAAGGGGTTTTTTAGACACGTGAACAGTAAGAGGATGTCCAGGGATAATGTAGGTCCCTTGCTGAATAAGGAGGGTGTCCTGGTTATGGGGGATGCTGAGAAAGTGGAGATATTGAATGCCGCCTTTGCTTCGGTCTTCACTTCAAAGGCCCCCCGGGACCCACAGACACTGGATGAGAGTAGGACTGATTGGGAAATGAAGAATTTCCCTCTGGTTCAAGTAGGGGAGGTCCAGGAGCGGCTCAAAGGGATTAATGCACACAAATCCATGGGCCCAGATGGGTTACATCCACGTGTGCTGAGGGAGCCGGCGGAGGTGATTGCTGAGCCGCTCTCTATCATCTTCGACAGGTCTTGGAGGACAGGAGAAGTGCCTGAAGACTGGAGGATAGCCAATGTCACTCCAGTCTTTAAAAAGGGCAAGAAGGAGGAACCTAGTAACTATAGGCCAGTCAGCCTCACCTCTGCCCCTGGAAAGGTAATGGAACAGCTTGTTCTGGATGCCATCTCCAAGCAATTGGAAGAGAAGAAGGTCATGAGGAGTAGTCAGCATGGATTCACTAAGGGGAAATCGTGCTCGACCAACCTCATAGCCTTCTACGATCTCATGACAGGCTGGGTAGATGGAGGGAGAGCAGTGGATGTCATCTACCTTGACTTCAGCAAGGCCTTTGATACTGTCTCCCATGACATCCTGATAGCAAAGCTGAGAAAGCATGGGATAGATGAGTGGACAGTGAGGTGGGTTGAGAATTGGCTGTCGGACCGAACCCAGAGGGTTGTGATTCGTGGAGTAGAATCTGACTGGAGGCCTGTTACCAGCGGTGTTCCCCAGGGCTCAGTGTTGGGTCCAGTCCTGTTTAATATCTTCATTGACGATCTTGATGAGGGAATAACATCCACCCTCAGCAAGTACGCAGATGATACAAAGCTGGGAGGAGTGGCTGACACGCAGGAACACTGCGCTGCCATCCAGAGAGACCTGGACAGGCTGGAGAGCTGGGCAGTGAGAAACCAGATGAAGTTCAACAAAAGCAAGTGTAAAGTCTTGCACCTGGGAAGGCACAACTGTTTGTATCAGTACAGGCTGGGGGATGACCTGCTGGAGAAGAGCTCAGTGGAGAAGGACCTGGGGGTCCTGGTAGATGACAGGTTGGCCATGAGCCAACAGTGTGCCTCGGTGGCCAAGAGAGCCAATGGGATCCTGGGATGCATCAGGAGGAGTGTAGCCAGCAGGTCAAAGGAGGTGATCCTCCCTCTCTACTCTGCCCTGGTCAGGCCCCACCTGGAGTATTGTGTCCAGTTCTGGGCTCCTTGGTATAAAAAGGACAGGGATCTCCTGGAAAGAGTCCAAAGAAGGGCTACGAGGATGATTAAGGGCCTAGAGCATCTCCCCTATGAGGAAAGGCTGAGTAAGCTGGGACTGTTCAGCCTTGAGAAGAGAAGACTAAGGGGAATCAGCCAGCCCCTTTTCAGTGGTCTGTGGGGATAGGACAAGGGGCAATGGCTGCAAGTTGGAGCATAGGAAGTTCCGCACCAACATGCGGAAGAACTTTTTCACAGTGAGGGTGACTGAGCACTGGAATAGGCTGCCCAGGGAGGTGGTGGAGTCTCCTTCACTGGAGATATTCAAGACCCACCTGGACGCCTATCTGAGCACTATGAGCTAGGGAGCCTGCTTTGGCAGGGGGGTTGGACCCGATGATCTCTCGAGGTCCCTTCCAACCCCTACAATTCTGTGATTCTGTGATTCTGTGATTCTGTGACTTCACTGTCACAAATGCAAATTTACCCTCATAGAAATTGAGTCATCACTTTCAAATGTACCTAATCTTGTATCAAATCTCTGTTCAAAGTGTAATAATAAAAACATTTGAATCCAAAAGGAATCATTGATTTCCTGGAATAAAAGGTTGTAGGTATGCCTGCAGTTTTTACATAACTTGTTTTCTGCTGTGACTCTGTTCCCAATGAAAATTAGTGTTAATTCAGCCACTGGACTCCATGTCAACGTCTCAGTTAACCAATAATTCACCTTCAATGATAAACAAAAACTGTGTTTGCTTTTTTTTCAGTGTACAATTTAGTAGTGCATTAAACTGGGTTACAACACAAGCCATAAGTTGTCCTATTTGCTGTATCTGGTTTCCTTCCTGTTAGACGTGAACATTGTTTGTGCTTGCAACTCTGCTGTGCTGCATATAGAGCGGAGTGATATACAAGAGGAGTTTTCACTGCTCTGACAGTGCTAGCCAACTTCCATTTCACACGATGAGACACAGAGCAGCTGAGATCTCTACAAGTTTTATCCCCAACAGGGGAGCCCTGGGGCTCCCCAAATATTGCATTATATGCTTAGGCTGTCAGTTACTCATCACTTTTCCAAGGGGTGAGCATGCAGGCTGAATTTACTCTGTCTCAGGCAGAGTTCTGATGGGGATTTAGTTACTTTTCTAACATAATCTACTTCTTTTCAATAAGTCTTTCTGTGATTGCAGTGGCAGTTAACAATACCTAGTGAGTCAGTGTGGTACCACACAAATGACTCATCAGATCTGCTAAGGTGACTGCCAGTCCATCAAGGTAATGCACATTATTCCTTCCACCATCCCCTCTAAATAAATACAAATCACTCACTTTCATCCCCTGAATCTGCTTTTGTAGGTCCCTCACTCACAAGAACACAGGGTACAGTAAATCTTTTTTTTTTAATTTTGAATTATTTTGTTGCTAAATGTATATTTGCTACTTAAAATCTCAGTATTTTCTTGGGTGTGATCACTTATTCATCATCTCACCACATCTCATACAGGTGAAAGATATTTTTGGGAAAAGAAATGTCAACAATTATTTTCAGGGGAAAAAAAAAGCTATCTGGTACAGGTATATTGTATATACCTATGTGAACTGCAGACACATTTGCAGTATAAATGTTCTTTAAGTTTACCTAGAAGAAAACGAAATGGTGTATTCTTTGGTCTTCCCTAGGGCAACATCAGAAAAGTGAACCAGTCACTCTTAGGGTAGCCCCTCAGACCCAATGACAAGGGTCAAGGAGTGATCACCGATGACATCTCTAATTTTCAGTTGATGTTGTCAAGACAGCACATTCTTTGAATTTTTATTACCTTTTGGACAACAGTCTGATGTGGGTGGATTCTCAGGCTTTTGGAATCTATGGCAGCAAACCACATTTACAGAGTAAAAGTAAACTTTAAAGTTAAGGTTTAAGTAAAAGCAAAGGTTCATTTAGAGGCTACCAAAATGTGCTAGGAGAGGAAAGGTAGTTGTGATTAATTATCAGAGCTTCTAGGAATATCAGTAGATTACTTCATGCTGAACAAGGTATCATATCTCTCATAAACACAGGAGAAAAGTCACAGATCTTAAACAGAAAACCACAGTTATTCCCATTATTTCCTGAGGCATCTCAAGCATATCTGGCATATAGCACAGAGCAAACACAGTGTTCGGGGGAAGGAGCAGGTGCTGTCTTCCTCTGTGGTTTGGTGCGGTGCCGTGCAGTACCTAAGAGTACCTACCAAAACCAACCCTCCAGCAGGTTACCTACAGCAAACACCTTCTCTGCTCATCAGGCTGGGATGAGTTTTGCTTCAGAGCACTGACTGTGATCGGAAGTCAGGTCATATTCCTTGGGGCAAACTTTGGTAGTTTTTACAAGATCTAAATTCAAGAGAGTGATAAGGAATTCAGACCATCTGGGGCCATCAACCATGGATCCTTCTCCATCAGTAGGAATAAGTCCCAATGAGGAAATAATCATCTCAAAGATAGGTATTCAGTTTAAGTTAAACTCTTCCAGATAGTGTAGGGAGAGAAGCATCTTTTCCCTCCTGTTAAGTGACTTGTTCTTTGCAAAAGTGTATTTCTTTTCATTGATCAGAGACAAATACTACACGACTGACTTAAATCTTAAATTTGTAGTTGGCTAAATTGCAGTGTAGTAATTCCTGTTCCAATCTTATTGAAAAAATTGCACCTTGCTCTACTTTTCTGTACTTTGCTGAGTGACGTGAATTATCATTTTTAGTTGCTTTACTGACAGATATTTGACACATATAGAGTGAATTTATACTCCCTTTAGAATATGACAACTTTGCCATCACTTTCAGTGAGGACAGTTTTTGGTTTTATATCTTGGACTTGCCATCAGCGAAGGAAATGCTTTTATGGTACAAAAGATACTGTCTCCCACCTTTTCCCTTATTAGCTAATCAGTGAATGGCTTCTATAATAACAGTGTTTGCCATTTACAAAACAATTTAGAAATTTCCCTAATTAACATTTATGATATTACCCATGTTATTCTGTTTGTGCATAATTGAGGATACTAATAGGTGAATTGGCACTATAAAGCAGCTGTCAGTGGGGAATTTAGATGACAATTAGTGTATATTTAGTGCTATAACAAGTTTGGAGGACGTCTTACACAAATGCACATTTGTATGTGCAGCTGCTAGTATAATAAACGAAGGAATCCATTAATTATTTTTACAGTCTAATTAGGGAACACATATACTTATTTCATCAACAAAATTGCAGAATAACTCAAAGCAGCTCAGGTAGATTGAAAACATTGCAGAACTAATTACTTTGACTTCAGAAGGGCATCCGGCTCAATATGCTACAAGCAAACCAACCAACCCACCATACAACTGATGTTGGTAATCATTGAACTTGCTGCAAAACAGACTCAGTGCTGTATTACCACTTTATTTCATAGAGAAGCACGCACATAAAACCTTAAGTTGCTAATATAAGAAGACACTATTGTCTGTCAGAGGACCTGCAGTTGGGCCTGTAACTGAAAGAACAGATCAGCATTGGTTGGTGCTGCAGTCTCAGCTCCGCCATCCACTGTTGTTGTTCCGCTGGTGAAGGAACCAGCTCCATTGCCAATGCTCATGCACATCAGTGCTTGCATGAATAAGGATTTATTCACAAAACACATCCCGAAGGACAGGGTTATGAGCTGCAAGATACTTCTTGCTTTGTTAAGAGCGATCATAAACTGTTGGAGTTTCACATCTCACTCCAGCAATTTCAAAGCTAGAAGTTTCATTTAAGCTCATCACCAATGCTTTTTTTCACAGTCAACCAGGGAGAAGCAATTCTAGAAGCTGTATACATGCCATCCTTAGGTTTAGATTCAGTGGGAAAAATTATTCACTTGAGACATGGATATCTTATTGCTTACTGAGGGAGCTCGTATGAATTGCTTAGATTACATGCCTAACTGTGGGTAAGATGAAACCTTCTCTAAACAGCCAACACGGAGGGCTGAAATATACATAGTTGTTTTTCCGTATTTATTAAAGCAAATGTCTATAGATATTAAATAACAAAAGCTTGCGGCTGAGGTTATGTGAAGACTGATGAAGAATTTCCACTGTAAGAAAGCATTTTCAACTGTTTCTATCTTTCCCCACTGAAACTTTCCATGAATAATTTTGAAGTTTTAAGAAAAAAGTGATTGATATGTCTGAAATGAAATCTGCAAAATTATATTCCATTCTCCATATAAAAAAAAAGGAAAAGAAAGGTCTGTCAAGATATTTTTAGTAAATCCTTGTTGCCTTCATTAGGAAAAGCTATGTAATATTCTGTAGTGTTGGTTAGCGTTAGGTACGTGTCATTGACTGCTGACAAAATTATAGCTGGATTTGCCCAATTTATAAATTTCTATATTTGCAAACTGAGTTTTGACATTTTGTATCTTTGAGTACTTGCATTTGTAGCTATTTTATTTTATTAATGGAGTTTTCCCTGCTCTATCAATCAAAATATTGATGTCAGTTTTTATTCCTTAAATTATAAAACAAAGTGAGTATTAGTGGCTGATTAGGTTTCATAAGGCAGAACTGTGATGAACATCAATCTCAGGCGTGTACTTTCACTAGGATATACATCACAGACTTTTGAAAGACTGTCTTGATTTAAAGCTATAAGAAATGGTGTAGGGTTAGTTTTTGCAATTAATTATGCTTTATTGGACTTTTATGTTTCAATATTAATCTGAATTCCTTCAGCTTCATTTTTCAAATATTAGATTTCATTATAACTTTTCTGTTGGATTATTAACTATTATTGAAAATTTCTACTTGTTAAGGTACAGTGTACATTCAAAATTTATTTTCAGTTCCATACCCAAAGGTCCTTTTCATGTTTGCATACTACAGAATTTGAAAATGTGCTATGGCAGAAACCTGCCCTTTCTTCTGAAGCAGATCAATCTTCTGTGACCACAGAGTCTCCTGTGCCTACACGCCTAGCTCCAATACATACCACAAGGCATCCTGCTCTGGCAGACTTTTTAATTTGTTACCCTTTGGGATTTCATAAAATTGACCTTTATTGTTCTATTTAAACTTCCTTGTCATAATCTTCAGTGTAGTAACAAATTAGTCACAGTGAGAATTCTTTGTTTCAGTATCAGTGTTTAAGGCCTATGTCTACATTTTAAATTTAAATTATTTTCTGTTTATTACTGAATTCCATTATGTTTTCAAAATTTGAAACATCTTAGAAATCAGAAATGATTCTTGACAAAAGAACATAAAGTTGTACAATAGCAGGACCTTACTTGTCAAGGTACCAGTGCAGATCACTCACTAAACATTTGCAGTCTATCTGCAAATCAGAAAATACCAAGACTGAATTAAAGGAGAAGCCAGTAATTCTTTATTCATATGTGAGTGTGAGTCTGAGAGCATCCAACAGAGGATGGAGTGATTGTCTGTCTACCAAGGATTCAAGTATTTAAATCTGTTTTGTGTACTTTATTATCATATATGTTTGCTCATGGTGGCTTTTTTTCACTTAGATTTGTCTATAAATTTTGTATTGTGTAATGTCTATAAATGCTGCATGTCTCATTTTTAGAGAAAAATAATGAGAGTAGCTGACACTGGATTTTGATGTTACAGACCCCTTGACCTACAGATGATATAATCCATTTTGCAATGCTGGCCTGGGCCTGGCACCTGATCCTAGAAAATATATACATCTCTAGACATACATTATACAGAAGGATTTCATGAAACACCCTATTTATTTAATTTTGAAGTGATGGGACACTATGCCTTATCAATACACGTGATTATATCAATGCAAGTCAGGTTGAATTAAGGATAAAAAAGAACTGTTCTTGTTCTACTGTCAGTATGTTTAGAGATGCCACGTGCACAGAGCAGCCAACTCTGACCTGGAAGTTTCCTTTTATATGTGAATTTACTTGACAGTTATTAATGCTGACCTCTGCAGCAGTAAGCCTTCCTCTTTAATTAGGTGTGGATTTATTCTCACCAAAACTTACAACAGCAGGCTTTGACATCTTTCTTTCTTACCATTAGATTTGATAAGACAACTGTATTGTTACTAGTACTGAAGTTACAGAGGAAGGAAAAAAATAAATAAATGTGATTTTAACTAGAGGTTCAAAACCAGCAGATGCTGAACTTGTGCCTTCCAGTCCTTCCTGACTGTGAGGCACACACAACTTCACAGCAAGAAGCAAGGAGAGCAGCAAGCAGCATATGGCTACCAGCCCAGAAATTCAGAAAAACCTAAATTGGCAGAGATTTATATATTCGTTGCCTATGTATTTTATAAATATCCATTGGACAGCTGATACCTTCTCCATACATTAAACTATCTGCTATTTGATTTTTGTATTTATGCCTAAATGAAACTTCAATCCGCAAGGGTTATGGTATTACCAAAAATAACCTGAGCGAGAGTGCCGTCTCTGTTGCTGAAAAGGCTACTGTTTTTTAACTTGTTTTCCTTGTGTGAAAATCCTAGGAGTGACTAGTTGTAGATGGTGGTGATAGGAAACTATTTTTGTTAAAACAGGAGGGCTGTGAAAGTATATAGTATTGGAGAAGGTTTAAGAAATCAACTACTTCTCTGCGGCCATGTAATTTCCCCTAATCTAAGGTAAAAAATGGCCAAACTACTGTTTTTAATACTACTGCTCAGTTAGAATGAAATATTGCACCATGGAGTGTTGCTCCAACAAGATCAAACCAATCACTCTTTGACATCCACTAAGTCCCATGGTGCTGGAAGTAGCTTTTACAGATCTTCCTTGGGTGTAACACCATGCTGATGCAGCTGCTTGGCTTCCATTTCCCAGAACTAGCTCTACTAAAACTCTCTTGAAGTCTCTGAACTCCACACACTTCTGCAGTGTCTGCAGATCATACTACGTGACCACAGGTGGCCTGGTACTGATTGCTGAAGTCTGAAGATAACAGTGAAAGCCTGACACAAAGTCGTTAGATTTCTTTCCACTCCCCCTAAAACCAGGAAGGTCTTAAATGTTAAATATAGTAAGTCCTTTTTTTTTTTAATATTTTTTCCAGGTAAGTGCTGAAATTGCTTGAAATTTAAAGCAAGAGTAAGTCCAGAAAAGAAGAAAGGCAAAAAAATGAAATGTACATCTGCTCTGCCTGGCTTTGGTGTCATGACATCACTGTGAAGGAAGCATTTATTTTTTAAAAATATTTGAACCAGCTACTACCCAAATATCTGCAGCCACAAATATGTTGCATGTAAACATGCGTATGACTGCAATCTAACAGACGGGGCAAACCCCATCAGCCCCAGCAAAGACCCTACACCTAATTGCAATGGTAGGTTTGACATACTGCAAAGATGCCGGTAACTTGGACTGTCATCTAAACTTGGCTTTGAGTTTTCCTCAAAGGCTTCTTTCCTACATGCTTTATGCTAAAAAAAAAGCCTTATGTTATCATAACTAAGAAATATTTAAAGCAGACAGGATCAACAATTTTGATTCCCATTGTTTGTTTGAAAGTACAATGAGCTATAGCATATGAGATAGAGATGGAGCTGAAAAAGGGCACAGGAAAATGGTGTGAGTTGCAGGATGATGGATAGCACATCTGTTTATTATCTAGGAAAAGTGAGTATCAATATTTGCTGGTTTAATTCCAATATGAGAGTAGTGACATAGACATTCAGCATCTGAGGCACAGAGATGCTCTACTGTACTCTTGTATATCAAAAGAATCAATGGAGTTCTACGGGAGGACAAGCAGATGTGAAGTTACTTGAGCATGGCCATACTACATTAGTCTAGAGTCAGGTTCATTATCTGAGTTTTCAAGCAGAAGAGTTGCACAGATGCCAGGGGAATCTTGCTCTCTTTCACAAACCAAGTAATAGTGTCATACCAAGAAATATGAGAGAAGATCACAGTAACGGTTTTTCCTGTGTTGCTCGAGTACTTGGTATTAGAAAGAAAATAATAATAAAAACTCACAAGCCATTACAACAGTGGAATGTTTTCTGAAGAAAAAACAGTAAAAAAAAATCACACAATCACAGAATAATTAAGGTTGGAAAAGACCTCCAAGATTATCTAGTCCAACCATCCCTCTACCACCTATATTGCTAACTAAACCATGTCCCTAAGTACCTCATCCAACCTTTCCTTGAATACCCCAAGGGATGCAGACTCCACCATCTCCCTTGGCAACCTGTTCCAATGCCTAACCACTCCTACCAAGAAGAAATTTCTCCTAATTTCTAACCTGAACCTCCCCTGGCACAACTTGCAGCCATTCCCTCTTGTCCTATCACTACTACTACTAGTTGTAGAGAGCAAGAAGGTCTTCTCTCAGACATCCTCTTCTCCAGGCTAAACAGTCACAGTTCCCTCAGCCACTCATAGTACTTCTGTTCCTGTCCCTTCACCAACCTGGTTGCCCTTCTCTGGACACACTCCAGGGCCTTGATGTCTTTCTTGCAGTGAGGGGCCCGAAACTGAACACAGTATTTGAGGTGCAACCTCACCAGAGCTGAGTACAAGGGGATGATCTCCTCCCTGGTCCCTGGTAAACAATGACTGGAGTCTGTCAGTATCCCCCAGACTTAATACAAAACTTCTGAAAATAAAGAAGGAAAGCAATGTGCAGCAGGTGCTCAAGAAGAAAAAGTCTCTTTGCCATGTCTCAAAAGCAGTCTCAGAAACTCCCCCGGTACTGATGATTCTGCACAGAATTCAGGTGATGAATGATAAGAGCAAAGCTGGCTGAGGGAGCAGGGGAGATGGTGGTGGATTAGCAATACAAATCCAACAAGCACAAGGTGGATTAAAAGTAAAGGCTGAGGTGTGCACTAAGAGCAATTCTACAGTCCCATTAGTAATTAGAAGATATGGAAAAGCTCCTTGCTTCAGCAGGGTGGAAACAGCCATGCTAGACACCTATACAGGATTCTCTGTATTTTGGTGTGTTCAATTAAACTCTCCTACACTGAATCATGCTTCATACACGTGATCTTTTGGATTTTTTTGAATAATGTCTTGACAGAGATGCCAGCCTTTTTTCTTACAGGAAATAGCATCAGGGTTGTGTTGTTCTGCAAAATGGTGGTAATGCAAATAGACCATTCACCTCTTTCACAAGTGAGATGTATTCTTTTACTCAGAGTATAGCTCCTTCAATGAAGCATGATGTAAAGGTATAGAAGAGACAAGAGGTCTGTTTCTATCTCTGTCACAATCTTTCTACATCACCCAGGGATGTGAGGTATTAAAATCCTCAACAACACATCATGTAATTTATGGTCCTCCTTGCTGTTTCCAGAACTGGAGCAGGATATATCCAGATCTGAAGTTAAATTTGTACTTTAAAGACACTCAGGGATTCAGTTCTGCGTGTCTGATTTTCCCCATTCAAAGATGGGAGATGTTGATTTCCAAAGGCAGTAACTGATTAAATGCTTGAACATTAAGGAAGAGAAATGATGAGTAATAAAATACAATTACTTTTTTCTAATATAAGTGCATCTATTCAAATGATACCTCTAATGTTTTGTACACCAAATACAGACTTGTAGATTTCTTCCATGTATTCATTGTTAATTATTATTATATCTAAAAAATGTACATTGATTTAAGATATTTCAGAGGTCCCTCCTATGAAAAAGTCTAGTTCTTGTCTTGTTAACATTCTCAAAATAAAGATCTCTAAATTGTATTGCTGTATGAGGTAATAAAGACAGTCCTAACTCTGCCCTATTTAGCATCGCATCATCATCTTGAATGAAAAATGGAAGGTAAAAATTCCTGAGTATGAGCCAGTGGCCACTTCTGTACAGTCTAATTATTCCTCTTTCAGAGTCAATGCATGACTTTTCTAGAAATTAAAGAGGAGCACTTGTGAAACAGCACAGCAAATCTTAGCTATATTTAATGAAAAATATCCTGTTTGTACATTGGAATGAAACATCTGGAACTTAAAATGGGAATTCATATTTAAACACTCTAAATATTGTACCAATACCTTCAGTAGTGTCTCCTTAGACTACATTTCCATCAAGATGGTCCAATTCTGCTAATCCCTTTTACTTTCAAAGTGTGAGTTGACAGAAATAACACTTAAGTATCAGCTGGGAAGACTGCATACCTTTGGCTATGGCTTGCATTTGCTTTGTTAAGTGTGTTACACCTTTGGAGCCTTGTGTTTCAGAATAAGAATGGACGAAGTCTAGAAAATATGTCTGAAATCATAGCATTTGCAAAAGTTTATGTAAAGTATTTATCAAAGTACTCTTTGGTTTCACATAGATCTTTTTTAAGGTAAAAAGATTTTTGAAACATGTCATGCACTCAAAATAACAATAATAACCATAATAATATTAACAATAATAATAATGAAGCCTGGTAATTTAACTTAATTTCAATACTTGTCAGCGTAGTTATTTCACAGCTTCTTTGATTTCACATCCTGCTTCATATGAATTTGTCAGATGAAAGTAGTTCTCTGGGCTACCATTTGTGCTAGTTATTAAATTAGCACATACTGTTTCACATGCAGTTTTTCTCATTGCTGCTACATGTTTTCAACTCCAATTTTGTATTTGAGAGGTTTTTTTTAAACAAAGTTGCCAGAGGTCTATATGAAATATTTAATCACTGAAAGTATCAAAATAAAATGGATTTTCTGTTGGGCTGTTATTAGTGTTAGTCCTGAGCTAAAGGGAAATGCTGTTATGGGACATATTTTCACAGTGAGCAAGATGATATTTTAATCTTGCAGTCACATTGAGTATAAATGGAGACAGGTGGCTAAAGCTCCACATTTTACTTTGAAAATACGTTTTCTCCATTCAGATATGCCCAATAAGGTCTTAACACTCATCCTGTCTATTTTGACAGCTGAACATTGCAAACTGGAGGAAGACATACAGTGTAAATCTTGCCTATTCATTTAGCTAAATCCACATGGGTTTCAGGCAGTTTGGGATTATACAATGCATGTTTACAGCACTGTGTATCATAGATTTTAAGCCAGAAAACACCACGGTGGCCATCTATTCTGATCCCGTTTTTCAATGACCACAGCATTTCAGGCAGTCGTTTTTGCAGTAAAGAGATGATTACTGCATCTTGCAGATGGAAAGCTGATTCTAGGGAGGATGCTATTTTGTTCTGAGACTTTAGGTTTATATTTTATAAAGTGAATAATTAAAAAATGAAGCCTATATAAGACTATACATAAAAAGGATATGAAATTTCCAATCTTTAAGATTTTAAACACCAAGAATACTATTTTAGACAGATTGCTATACAGCCAAAATCTTCACCCACTATCAATTTTGCATTCATAATGGTCTCACATTGATTTGTTGGATGCAATGTTATGCATCTAACACTGCTCCTTGGCAGACAGCATCATTACTGATCTGATCCAGTAAGGTGATTCTTATGTCCTTAACTAAAAAACTGTCTTAGATGAGGCATCTGGGTAAAGAATGCTTCTGCAGAGAAGCATCAAAAAACATTCTGAGCAACATTTGCTGATTTTTGGACTCTAACTGGATTTTTTTGAAATTACTTAACAAGAGAGACCATGTCCTGCATATTATTGTTAGTCTAATGCCATCTATTTCTCATAGAAGCAATCAGAGAGGTATAAAACCGGACTAAAATAATTTAAATCTCCTATGTGAAAATTTATGCGCATTTTAAACTCCAGCACAGTCATTTTCAAAGACCTGCTTTCACTAATTCAGCTTCCTGGACTAGACATGTCTAGTAGTTAGTCATTTATTTACCCAAGTCTGCTGAGACCTCTTCTAGAAAGAGATTGTAGAAAACATTAGCAAACTTGCCTGTGCTGGCTGCAAAATGTACTAAAGGAATCTAATTTTAAAGCAACATAAATATACTGCTCCCAGCTTTTGTATCATAAACTATGATTTGAAGTGCTTATCCAGAAAAAAACAGACAAGTTAAATTCGCTTTTCATCCTTCCCTTTTCATCCTTGAAGGGACTCAAACCCAGGATACTTCAGTCACAGGAAGAATCCTAACCAAAGCCAGTAGTTCGGGTGAGGTGAGATCTGCAACAAGGTGCAAGGTGGAGTCTCCCATTTTGGCTTTAGAAGGTCTGCAGTATGAATAGGGACTAAGGCTGTATTCAAGAACAGTCAGTTCACAGTTGTCCTGTTGCAATCTTTTCTGTGCAGCAGCACCTTATTTTTTTTTCCGTGTCACACATGTAAGTAATTTTTTTGGCTGTACAACTGACCATTTTTAGTGGGAGGGAGGCAGGATAACCCTCTGGTATTTTCCCTCCAGAATGACCTGAGGGAAGCCCACCCTTTAAACCAGGCAGAATCATGTACTTCAGTTTTGTCAGGGCTAATGAAGGTATTGCACTCACCTTTTTTTTTTCTCCAAGTAAATTTTCTAAGAAATAATTAGTATATCTTCAAATAAGATAGCAAACACTTCTTAAAACAGCAGACTAGTTTCTATGCCTTATTACTGTATGGCAGAAGTGAACAGATTTCAGTTTCTCACCAGTTCCCAGAGTTTCTAAATGTCTGAAATATCTTGGACAGCATTTTTGAGGCACCTCAGCCTTTATGAAAAGAGATCCTGTAGCCATATCTGTATTAGGACACAAAACATACTGCTGAATTACCTTGCAGACTCCACCGCACAACTGTGGCCTTTCTCAACTGATGTGCTTCCAGACAATGCTTTGTCACAGCTCAGGGGTGAGGAGAGACAGAGGAGCATTCAAAAAAAGCCGACTGGATGCAGTTATCCTGTTTTGGTAAGGAGGGAGCAAGCATAGCTGCCTGAATGCAAACCCTGCTGTGCCAGCTAGACAAAAGGATAGACACACTTTATGTCCTGTTTTCATGCTCTAGAAAAGCAAATGGCTGCCTACTTCTGGGCTACAGGTTTCTTTCATTGTGGCCAAGAACCAGAGTTGCACACAAGTAGTTTTAAGTAGCTTTTGGTACCTCTAGCACAAGGTCAGCCCGGTGGAAGGGTAGGTGAGCTTGCATTGTGCCTGTAAGGCCTTGTGTCTTTGTGTATTATGCTGTTGACAGGAGTCCTTGCTCAAGTTCTTTTATGCTGAGAAATTATGATTAGCACCAATTATCTGAAATTGGTGGATTCATATACTGATTAAAGCACTGCTCAATATATCTCTAATGAAAGCTGCTGCAGCAAATTGACTAAAACAATCTTTTCAAGCTTCCCAAGGGTTTACCATGAAAAAACAAACAAACAAAAACCAATTAGTTTTAACCCTCACTGGAAGCGCTTTTATCTAAAAAGTCTCTTATTGGCAGCAAGCAGTCTATGCAGTAATAAAGACATATATTGCTTCTTACAAAATTTGTTTCAAGGCTGTGTATGCTCAATTTAACAGTTCCACAAGGACTCAACACTTCCATAACATATGCACACAAATAATTTCTAAGGAAGACACATCTTTTTTCTCTTCAGAGAGGTCAAACCCTAGCCTAAGTAGCTGCTAATGTTTCTTTCTTATTTTTTAATGAAAAATACATACTATACTTTTTTTAAAATTAAAAAAAAATGGAAATTAAAGAGAGCAATTAAAACTTGCCTTGATATGGAAATCCCTCTGCATTTTATCTTTTAGAAAAACTAAACATGATCTTCAAGGTCAGGTTGGATGGGACCCTGGGCAACCTTGTGTAGATCCAGGCCTGGAAGTTGGTGGCCCTGTCTGTAGCAGAGGGGTTGGAACTCTGTGATCCTTAAGGTGTCTTCCAACCCATGCCATTCTATGATTCTAAGATTCTGTGATAGTCTTCAGAACTCCTGAATAGACAGAGCAACAATTTGCAGCTGATCTGCCAGCCATGAAGTACTTCAAAGAGAGTTGCTAGAAGGTCTGCTGACATATTGCTGTGCTACCAATGGAGTGGGCCCTGGTGTCCTGCACTTGGCAAATCCAAGACAATAAGATGGGCCACAGGGTTGAGGAAGACTCTTAAGATTTCATGTAGAACAGGAATTCGGCTCCTACTGATTTGTACTGTTTACTTCAGATACCGTATTTTGACTTTACCATTTTGAATTAAATTTTAAAACACATATATATATAAAGTATATTTTATAGAAAAAATAAATCAAGATGACTTTTTTTAATCTCAAAAACCCACAAACACGGTTTTCAAAGCTAAAGAGATGAAAATTTGCTACTTTTGTTTTCTTGTCAAATGTTGAAATAAATACATTCCATCAAAGCACATTCCCATTTGATATTTGGCAGGACTATATTTTGATTACAAAGATGCTGTACAGAATAAATTCTCATTTAGATCTCAGCATCCAGCTCATTTAAATGCTCAGATCTAGTTGAAACTGCAGTGGTATAAACTGCCCATTTTCCTTCAACCATATCGATCATAAAATAGAACCAATTCACTGTGTCCCAGTAAGAACAGAATGTTTATGGAATGCTGTTTTTTCTTCATATCTTCTATTTTATACCTCTTAAAGATCAAAAAAGCTGTATTTTTTCCTTTTGGAAAATAAAAATAAAGGGAGAGTTTCCAGCTTGAACCTTATGTTTAACTTTAGGAACACTTTTACAGTACAGATTCACAGCAGCAAATGCAGTGAAATTACAGTCCTTGTTCTGAACTTTATTGAATTATATTTTAAAATTCTAAAACTTTGATGTTGTCTTCAATCTAACTATTCATGTGAGAATATAGATCCAAAATAAATTCCTTTTGTGAACCTAAATGTGTCCTAAATTTCTATTCTCCTCTAAGAATGTACATAAGTTCCTACTCATAAAACACATGTATAATTTTGACCACTGTCCTTATAATGACCTTAGTGTCTTGCATGTAAGGTTCCTGAGAAACTAAATTACCATTGATCCACAGACTCTAAATTTGTAATACCATAGGATCACAGAATCATATAATCATAGAATGTGTTAGGTTGGAAAGGACATTAAAGGTCATCTACTCCAACTTACTGCCGGGGGGGGGTGTCACTAGATCAGGTTGCTCAGAGCCCCATCAAGCCTGACCTTGAATATCTCCAGGGATGGGGCCCCTCTCTGGGCAACCTGTTCCAGTGATCCACCACCCTCATATTGAAGATTTTTTTCCTAATATCGAACATAAATCTCCCCTTTTCTAGTTTTAAACCATTATCCCTTGTCCTACTGCTATATGCCCTTGTGAACTTCATGCTTTTAATAGGATGTTAGTATTACTGCTCCAGCACCACCACCATCCAAAATTAGGAAACTAAGGTATGGAGAACTTACTATAGGATTGTCTAGCAGAACTTGGAGCTCATGAGTTTCAGCTATGGGTTTTAAGTCATACAAGAGTTAAGCTTCAAGTTTCAGTTCAGGTTTGATAAATAAACTGTTACCCCAGCTATATTTTGTGATCCTAACAGACTTTATAACAGGCTATGTGAACAGTCTTTTCTGCACAAATGTTCATGATGCCTGTGAGACTTAGAGACTAACCTGTTAGGAATGATGCTATCTAAAGAGGCTTTGCGATATTTATATTTACTAGAAATTTGCAGTCAGTGATGCTATCTTAAGAAGCTTAATTATGTTTATATTTGTTAGAATTTCAAAAAACTACTTCTTCTCCAAATAATAATAGTTTACAAGCTTTATTGTAATTTTTCATCCAAAGGTCTACCTTATCAAGGTCAAATCCCGTGCAGAGTCATACTGTTTAGCCAGTTCTCCAGAGGTGTCACCAGCTGATCATTGTCTTGTACTCCAAAAGGAACCATAGACATTTTTTTTACTCCTGAGCTTTTCTCAGAAGTGCAAATAATACTGTTCTAATGCTAACATTGCTTAGCCATGAATAACTTCTATAGATTTTAATCTTTAATGTGGATAGACAACAAAGAAATAGAACTTTATGCTGCACATGCTGGTGCTGCAAATCCCTGCAAATTTCGTCATAATTGCTGATTATTTTTATGGTACACTTAACTGTAGTTCAATACACAACTTTCAATTAAAAGTCTTAAAAGTTGCTCTCTAACGACTTCAGTATGTGAACGCCTCTTCAGTAACCCCCTTCTCGCTCCCACTTGTGACGTGACCTGTACTAGTTACAGAAACTGTTCCAGAGGGACATCAATATCAGAGGGATGGCTCCATTTTCCCACCTGGAAAAAAAAGCAGGGAGTTAGGCAGTTCATTAACTTTCTTTAGGACATCAGTGATTATCCTGTTTGTATTTTGGGGACACCTATGCTGACTACAAGGATAGCCGTGGGATTATTTCCAATGTCCTTTAACTTGCAGTGGCTGGGAAAGAAAAGTAGAAAGAAGGAGGATTATAAGAAGAAACACTGTTTTGACAATCTGTCAGAATTTTAACTTCCTATATTCTGACTATGCCTAACCAGAACTAGAACTGTGTAATCTAAACATTGGGAAGAAACTCCAGGTTCATGTATTCATTTGTTAGGAGAAGATACCAGGAAAACTAGTTCTCATATCCAAAAATCTAAGGATTCAAAAAAAGAATTTTTTTTTTCAGTCCTTTGATTCATAGTAAAACCTTCTGTTTTGCCAAGTACCAAATTCTTGACATAAGAATCCTCATATTTATGGTGAATTATTCAACAGATATTAGTCAAATGCATGGTCAGAAGATCAAATGGCATCAAAGGGTTTTCAGACTGTTTAGGCTTTCTCAAATAATTGAATAATTCCACAAAACTCAGGAGAAAAATGTAGCCTATGTATTTAGTATACAAGATATAAATTTAGTGTCATAGTCTGTCCAAATAGTCTTTTTCTTTAGAATATGAGCAGTTCTCTTCAAGTAGCAACAAATGTGGAAACTAACACTAAAAGGAGAAATACATTTTGTATTTGAAAGTTAAGGCTCCAAAGAAACTCAGAGGAAGTAAACCAATCAATACTAGTTCTAAAATCTCTGAGCAAAGTACAATTCACCCTAAATTACCCAAAATAATTTCTGATGTTACTTCAATACAATCTGTACTCCCTAGGCATTTTGTGCATGCTTGCTCTAATTAAAGCAATGCATTTTCTTAGTTATGCTGCATATATTATTTTTAAAAGTGTGCTCATGCTATCAGAAAGTTCAAGTGTTTAAAAAAGGAATTTGTAAAACCTAAAGCAAAGTGAAAAAATATATATTGCCTCATTACCAAAAATGCTAATAATGTGTATGTAATAATATAACTTACTACAAATAAATTTAAAAAACCCAGTCACAGCCACAGCTCAGTTTGAGGGTTGCATTTTTCAGGTATAACGAGATAGTTGTAGCTAAAACAGGAGAGAAACAGGACTAAGATCAGATTTTTCTTGACTGCCCTTAGGAATCTAGAGATTTCTCCCCCACACAATGGACCCTTCATTTGCAGAATAAGAAATCCTGTGTCAAATTGAATAATCATCACCAGAAGTTTTTAATCAAATTGGAAAATTACGAATCACCAGCACCCTCTCACTCGGAAATTTTAACTGAAATATCAGCACCTGTATGAGGATATTGCTTGAATCAGCTACCTTGGGACCCCCACCTGCCCATGGCCCAGGACCCCTCTATCTCCCCACAGCCCAGCGCTGCGCATCTGCCAGCCCACGTCCCCAAGGAAGTGCCTTGATGCCTGGGGCTGCCACCAGCACCCTGCTCGTGGTGGAACAGGCCCTGGCTGCCAGGCCTTGCTGCCTGGGGAACCCATCATGGCACCCAGGCCCTGTGAGCCACTGACCTGCAGCATATGCCAATGGCTGGCTGTGACTTCAGCATGACACAGCATAGACAGCCTGCAACAGAGGGCAGGACTACTGTAGTGTTGGAATATCAAACAAATACCTTATTACCATCCTTATCTCTGTGCCCCTGCCCCCCACCCTCTCCCCCCAAATTTTGTTGCCTACTATTGTTTGCATTGCTGCTGCGCTAAGCATGGTGCTGGTACAGTCTTGTTGACATATGTTCATTCTGCTCTTAAGGCATTGCTCTTCTTTAACATAGACTATGCTCCTGAGTGTGATCACATCGCCCTGTCCCAGCCAGGTCTGCATATGAAAGTCAGAACAGCCTGTTCCAAGGGGTGAGAAATATGGAAATCTTGTGTTTCTCATCACCTGATGTATGTAACAAGTTCCTGAGGAGAGCTGTGAAAAGGTCTGGGTTTACAAGATAGTCAGAGGTTGATGAAAACGGTGGAGATAGTAGCTCAGAGCCAATCCCTTCTTAAAAATGAGATGCAATTTTAGAAAATACCTCTTAGCAACTTAAAGTGTCATCTTGCAGGAGGTGGCTGGTTATGCATTTACTTCTTTGGAAAGCTATAGCCTTTTTTAAGATAAAATTAATCTCCTCAGACATTTTCCAAGTGTACCACAGAAAAATATGAAAAGCACTTTAAATCAAAAGTGTTAAGAATATCAAGGAGCATTAGAAAACCAGGATTAGTGAAAATTTAAATCTGCTGATGGAACAAAATGCAGCCTGACTAAAGATAGAAATAATAAGAAAGAATATTTGCAATTTTTATTAATAGGCTAGATCAAATAAAGTCTTTGTGCAGCTAAAATAAAATTTGTTTCCACAGACCCTTCTGATACTGGGAGAAATCAGTGAAAACCCTCATGGCAGTTTTCTTCACTCATTTAAACAGAACACAGCAGCTGTGTTATTAAATTTATCATATGGCAGCCTTTAATATATTCATATTTCTGAAGAAAGTGTGCATGTCAAATTAAATTAAATGTTTTCTTAATTGTAAAATAATGAAGAGAGCAATTAGAGGTCAGTGGGTGAGATAATTTAAGATATTTTTGGTTGCCACTTTTTTTGAGGGAAGAAAGTAGTTTTGTAAGTCTAGCAGCGAACAACAGTTTTTTACTTTAGTTTAATGAGAAGAGAAACAACCTTTAGCTTTACATGCCTTGAGTACAAAGTAGACAGTAACTGATTAATATTAATTTATACAGCTTTGGTTAGCTGTGGAAAACTGCAAAGTGCAAGACTAGTGGATATATTTGTAATGACATGAGGGAGCAGGGGTTTAGAGGTTGCTACTCCACTAAAGAGTAAATGCCTTGCATTGCAGATATGCTGCCATCAGAAGTTACAAACTTCAGCCTTGCCCTGTTAATTGCAGTTGCCCTCTCCTCACCGCCCCCTTTGCCTCCTGTTGCTACCTCAACTGACCTGAGAGCTGAACTGTTTGTAGCCTTTAAGTGCTTAGTCAGAAGAGGCTTAGAAAATAAACAGGTCTTTGCTAGCTCAGCTTATTTTGACTGCAGCAGTGTAGGAACCACTAATAGGTTCAGGAGGAGATGACTTCCACAGCATTTGACTGAAGGCAGTAAGTTATCAAGCTGCTGGGAGTAATTGGAGGTCTTCCTCTGGCAGGCATTTCCATGGACTAACTACTCTAAGCTTGAAGTCTCTTGTGTGAAGCAGACACAAGACCTTATATTTTCCTCCCTCACATTTTTAGTTTGTGGGTTGTTTTGGGGGGTTTGGGTTTTTTTTTTTGTTTTTTAAATGCAGAAGTAAGAATTTTTTTAAAAATAGTTTGGATAATCGAAAATTACAGTGCAAATTACCTGTGTGAAAACATGCAGTGTCCAGCAGCTCAGTTTTTCTAAATCAGGATGATTTTCTATAAATAGTGTGGATGCTTCCACAACTAAATCCTGGATAATACGATAAAACTGGCAGTAAACATAATGCTATAGAGTCTCAGAGCTATCTTACACGAGATTTCACGTTAGCGATACAATCTGTCCTGAAATCCATAGGTAGATTTGTAGTAAATTTTGCTAAAGAAATTATTCTGAGAATACAAAAGATTTTATTTTTCTTCATAGAATCATAGAATGGTTTGGGTTGGAATGGAGCTTAAAGCCCATCCAGTTCCAACCCCCTACCATGGGCAGGGACACCCTCCACTAGCCCAGGTTGCCCAAAGCCCCATCCAACCTGGCCTTGAACACTGACGGGGAGGGGGCATCCACAGCTTCTCTGGACAGCCTGTGCCAGTGCTCCAACACCTTCAGAGTGAAGAATTTTCAGTGAAAAACTTGCTGAGGGTGCAACTCAATCTCACTGTCCATGTTGCTGACAAAGATGTTAAACAATGATGGTCTCAGTATGAGCCCTCAGGAATGCAACTTGTTACTGATTTCCACTTGCACATTGAGATGCTGATGACAGCTCTTTGAGTGAGACCATCCAGCCAATTTCTAATCTACTGAGTAGTCCGTTCATCAAATCTATATCTCTCCGATTTAGAGACAAAGTTGTCTGGGATAGTATTAAATGCTTTGCACAAGTCCAGGTAAATGATGTCACTTGCTCCTCCCTTATCCACCAACACTGTAACCCCATCATAGAATGCCACCAAATTTGTCAGGCACAATTTGCCCTGAGTGAAGCCATGTTGGCTGTCACCAATTGCTTTCTTACCTTCATGTGCCTGAGCATAGTTTCCAGGAGGATCTGCTCCATGATCTTGCTGGGCACAGAGGTGAGACTGACCTTTCTGTAGTTCCCCAGGTCTTTCTTTTTTCCTTTTTTAAACATTAGGCTAGTATTTCCCCTTTTCCAGCCAGTGGGAACTTCAGTGAGCTGCCATGACTTCTCAGATACAATGGATAGTGGCTTAGCAACTTCATCCAGATGTTCCCTCAGGACCCATGGATACATCTCATGGACTTGTGCACCATCTTTAGATGTTCTTGAACCTGATCTTGTCCTATAATGGACAGTTC
This sequence comes from Porphyrio hochstetteri, assembly GCA_020800305.1. Lineage (NCBI taxonomy): Eukaryota > Metazoa > Chordata > Aves > Gruiformes > Rallidae > Porphyrio > Porphyrio hochstetteri. The sequence goes on from CM036907.1 coordinate 113,655,260, forward strand.
TTCATTCTCCCAGTCCCTGTCTTTGCCTTCTGCAACTCAGATGGTGTGGCTAAAGCACTTGCTGGTGAAGACTGAAGCTAAAATTTTGCTGAGTATCTCAGCCTTCTCCATATCCTGGGTAACTATGTCCCCTATTACATTCCAGAGGAAGCCCACATTTTCCCTCATCTTCCTTATATCACCGACGTACCTGTAGCAGCTTTCATTGTTACCCTTGACATCCCTGGCCAGATTTAATTCTGTTACAGCTTTTGTTTTCCTAACCTGATTTCTGGCTGCTTGGACAGAGTCTCTGTATTCCTCCCAGGCTACCTGCTCTTGCTTCTACACGCTGAAGGCTTCCTTTTTGTGTTGCAGTTTTTTCAGGAGCTCTACATCATTATAAGTAGAACCAACAGAGTTTTCAGGAAGGAGTAAGTGTACTAATATCCAGCTACTTGTTTTCTAAAATCTAGTAACCTGAGTAATGTGACTCCTCTGAGGTTCACAGAGCTGTAAGAGAAAAATTAATTATGGGAAAGAGGAGCACTTGTGAAACAACAGAGAAAATCTTAGTCAGCTAAATTTAATGAAAATGCAAGTGCAATTTTTATTTCTTCCACATATATCAAACAACTGATTTAATCTCTGCCACCTTGTAAATTCTCTGCCTTGGAGGAAACTGCATATAAGTCAAACATAAAAAGATAGGACAGACATGAATGAGGTTAACAGATTTTATGTAATGCAGGCAAAGGGAGAAGCAGGAAAGAAACAGAAAGCATAAATACAAAGATTTTAGATCTCTTTTTCTTGTTCTTTAATAATAAGTGTTATAAAATAGAGGAATAAAAGGGAAAATATGGAAGAAAGGAGTCAGGGGAGGAGGATTTCTTACATGTTTTATTGATAGTGGCATCTTTCAGTGTAATCCTCTCACTCTGATTATCCTGGTATCCTTCTAACATACTCTATTCTGTAAATAGTTTCCTGATCCACACCACTCTCATTCTTTCCATGAAGTACACTTAATCTAGAAAAAAAAGTCTCAGACACGCTGACCTTAATTTGATGAACTTCAGCATGTATTCAGGCCTCTGACTCAAACCATGTCTTTCAATGATTTCCTGGTTAGGGCTATTATCTGGATGGAGGCCTGATGAGCCTTTTTCTTTCTCCATCAAACACATGTGGTAGTTGTATGCTAGCCTTGTTTTCACAAATGGTGTGTCAGTATGTCCCTTTGGGTTGTTATGCTGTTGGAAAGCACTCATGTCTGCCCAAGGACCCTCTGCATTAACAGGGTCTCGAAAGGAAGCATGTAGGAGCACAGAAGGTCATTTATGTGACATGTTTTGCAGGGAGTCATAGGGGAGGACTAAATGAGAATGGTCACCTTAGTAACAGGGACATAGACAAAGCAGAGATGTTTAACGTCTTCTTTGCTTCTTTCTTCAACACAGCTAATGGGCTCTGGGATTTCAGATGCCCTCAGTTGGAGGACCATGACTGTGGTAATGATAAACTCCTAGTGAACCTTGAACTTGTGGGTGATTTGCTGCTCTGCCTGGATCCATATAATCACATGGCCCCTGATGTGGTTAATCTCAGGATACTCAGGGAACTGGCTGATGTCATTGTGAGACCTCTCTCAATTACTTTTCAACAGTCTTGGAAATCTGGAGAGGTCCCAGTTAACTGGAAGCTGGCAAACATTGTCCCAGTTTTCAAGAAGGTAAGAAAGAAGACCCTGGTAATTACAGGCCTGTCAGTCTCATCTCAGTGCCTGGTAAAATTGTGGAGGAAATCATCCTGGGAGTTATTGAAATACCGCTAAAGGACAACACAGTCATTGGTCACAGCCAACATGGATTCAGAAAAAGAAGGTCCTATCTATGCAATCTGATTTCCTTTTACAAGGTCACCCAGCTGGTTGACTAAGGGAAACCAGTTGATGTTATTTTTCTGGATTTTGGTAAGGCTTTTGATATGGTGTCTCACAGTATTTTGCTGGACAAAATGTCCAGCATACAACGAGACAAAGCCATAATGTGTTGGGTAGGCAACTGGCTGAACAGTCAGGCCCAGAGGATGATGTAACCCCAGTGGGTTTACATGTGGCTGGTGGCCAGTCACTAGTGGGGTTCCCTAGGGTTCAATTTTAGGTCCAGTTCTTTTTAATATTTTCATAAATGACCTGGACAGGGAACTAGAAAGTGCAGATGACACCAAATTGGGAGGAGCTGTTGTCTCCATTGAGGGTGAAAAAGCCTTGCAGAGAGACCTAGATTGATTAGAGAACTGGGCATTCACCAGCAGAATGAAGATTAATATGGAAAAGTGCTGGATTCTGCACGTGGGAAGGGGTAACCCCAGCTAAGCATACAGAGTGGGAGATCAGATGCTGGAGGCCAGTCATGCTGAAAGGGATTTGGGGGGCTTGGTCAACAGCAAGTTAAACATGATCCATCAGTGTGTTCAGACAGCCAGGAGGGCCAACTGTATCCTGGGGTGCATCAAGCATGGCATTGCCAGTCGGTCCGGGGAGGGGATTGTCCTGCTCTACAGTGTGCTGGTGTGGCCTCACCTCGAGTACTGGGTGCAGTTTTGGGCACTACAGTACAAGAGGAACATAAAAATATTGGAGAGTGTCCAGAGGAGGACAACGAGGATAGTGAAGGGTCTGATGGAGAAGTCTTACGAGGAAAGGCTGAAGTCCCTTGGTTGTACAGCCTTGGAAAAAAGGAGGCTGAGGGGAGACCTCATCACGGTCTATGGCTTGCTGATGAGGGGGAGTGAAGGGGCAGGTGCCAACCACCTCTCTTTGATGACCAGTGACAGAACCCAAAGGAACGGTATGAAGTTGTGAAGTGACATTTAGGCTGGATATCAGGAAGAGGTTCTTTACTGAGAGGCTGGTCGGTCACTGGAACAGGCTCCCCAGGGAAGTGGTCACAGCACTGAGCTCGGCTGAGTTCAAGAAGCATCTGGACGATGCCCTTAGTCCCATACTCTGATTTGACTGGTGCTGTGTGGAGCCAGGAGTTGGACTTGCTGACCCTTATCGTTACCTTCCAACTCAGTATACTCTATGATCTATCCAAGAGAAGGCTTTTATAATGTGATGTGGATACCTTCAGCCAGCTGGGAGAGGGAGATGGTTATCTCAGGGGAAGAAGTAATCTTTTAAAGAGGACTTCCTTGCATCTGGACATCAATACTACAGCATTTCAGATTATGGTATTCTTCCAGGAGTGAGTTACCTCTCACTTAACCTCAGATATCTGCAGATGGGTCACCATTATGAATATCTGCTTCTCTCCAGTGATTTTAAAGGTAAATCTATTTGGACTTCAATATGCAATACCAGATGTTCTTTTGTTGATGGACCTTTATTGATTTTTATGGGTTAGCTGGTGGTTTGAGGACTGAAAAGGTTACTAAAACTGAGTTAAACAGAAAAAAACCCAACCAAACACTGAAATGCTGGACCATTGATTGAAATGATTTATCAGTCATGATTGTCTCATTTGTGTTCTCAAATGTGCACAGACACTTTGCCTTTAAGAAGAACTTAAATGGGGGTCCTACTTTCAAATGTAGTTGCTGACAAGGGGGAAGAGAAGGAAGATGGAAGTTTTAAGAGGTTCCATTGTTTTCTGTATTTACAGCATCTTCAAATTGCAAAGATTAATCTTGAAATTTTTGTTGCTTTTCTGGTCAAAAATGAACATTAAAATGCACATTTAGGATAAATCAACCAAATAGCCTCCAGACCTACTGTGGACCTTATAAGTGATTAATTTTGCTGGAGTTCAAAGCACTGATTTCAGTTTATTGAAATGCTAATGAAATTTTGATTATAATATAAAATATCATTTTTCCTCTAAAACATTATTAATGCCATTTCAGAGATTAATGCTGCAACCAGAATCCTTTGTTTTTCATTAATCTACCAGTTCACTGCTGAATTTACTTATAAATCTCCTCCTTCATCCAGTTTATTTCTCATTGCTCCACGGAGTTTAAATTCTATCTAAAAAAATTTATGACAGCAGACGTATATTACTGCAATTAAAATATCAATAAAACAATCCATAGCACCACTTTCACTACCATTTATAGCATGCTGGCAAGATACAAGGTTTAAAGTAAGCATGGGTCCTTTTATGATTTAACTGCACAGGGAGAATCCAGCCACCATGTTTGAACTGAGAGATTTGATAACAATCAACACAGCTAGACCAAAAGCAAAATAGATACTGAATCCCATTAATGATTAAATTAATTTTCACTACTGCAGTACCCTTTTTTCCCCTTTCCTGTCACTGAAAGGCCATGTACTGAGGATCGGTTTTGTCATTGTATCTCTATTGCCTATTGTTCTGCAGTCACCATCGTAGCATCTGAGTTCCTGCCAGTAGTTCTTTGGGCAACCTACCATTTGCCATATATTTTTCTCTCTTACTCTCTCCAGACAGAAGAAACGTAGCTGGCAGTGTGCTTTGTTCTAGAAAATTGAACTTTCCTCAAAAGAGGATGATATTCTTCCCTGTGCTTGGGGCTCAATTCCGATGCAGATTGTGGCTTTCAGAATTATTACCTGCCATAAATCCTGCCTTAGATTTGGTGACATCAGTATGGGTTAAGGTTTTAGCTCTCTTGCATATCCTTGGAGCGGTATTGTGAAAAACATTTTACATTTTGTTAGGTTTATTCCAGTGGTCACTTCCCTCTGAGGAGATCTGACTTCTCACTTTCTGTCTTTTACTAGAGGGAAACCTGTTTGAAAATTAAGGCAGTCTATGTGGGAGATGAGGAGGACTGTTAAAGAGTGAAGAGTTGGTGTAGTAGGTTGCCTTGACTGGACACCAGGTGCCCACCAAGCTGCTCTGTCACTCCCCTCCTCAATAGGGTGGAGGGGAGAGAAAGTAAAGATGAAAAAATCCTCATGTGTCAAAATGAAGGCAGTTTAATAAAACCGAAGCAAAGGTCATGTATGGAAGCAAAGGAAAACAAAAGATTTATTCTCTGCTTCCCATCAGCAGGCGACGTCCGGCCGCTTCCTGTACATAGCAGTTGCTCTAGAAGACCAATGTCATACGATATGGAATATCCATTTGGTCAGTGTGGGTTAACTCTCCTGGCTGTGTCCCCTCCCCAGATATTGCCCACCCCCAGCCCACTGCTGAGGGGGATGTTGGTGAGACAGCCTTGCATGTGCCAGCTCTGCTCAGCAGCAGCCAAACCCTGGTGTGTTACCAGCTGGGTGCCGATACACAGCACAGTGCTGTGAGGGTGCTGTGGGAGGGAGGGGTAGCTCCAGCTCAGCCAGACCCAATACATGTCACCACAATGATTCAACAAACTCCTTGACTTCTTGTTCTGTGGCTAGAGTGTCTTTTAAAAGCTATTGGTACTTCATTGCTCCCCATGCCACCTTCCTTATCAACAGCTAATTTGAGATATAAATGCACAGAACTAAATATCCTGAAGAGTTCAATCCATTCTAGATTTAATAAAGCTCACTGTAATGTGAGTAAAACTTGGGTAGTGAAATACAGGGCATATTTTTATAGAACATAAAGCAGTTTTTTAATATCTAGTGCATCCACAACATGTCTCAGATTCTGAATGTAAGATTTTCTTGCATGTTTTTAAATGGGTAGGTAAATATTACCCCACTGTTACTCAATTTGAAGACAGTAGATAACTGTCTGTGGGATACATTGGGAAGGTAAAGTATATTTGATGGAGTGGTATTTGTTGTCTTCCAAGTCATAAAATTGAAGGGTTTATGGTAGTTTTAGTTTACAATAGTAAAGTATTAAGATCATGTGTTTTTCAATTGCATTAAGTATAATATTCTACCTTTTAATTTCTGGTGGATAGGCCTCTTCATCTAATCTTGGTAATATACAATACAGGATAATGAAAAATTCTAACAGGATTTATATTTTTGCAACAGAAAGAGTAACTTTTAATTAACTGTATGCTAATTTCTTTTTTTTTCCCCAAACTTTTTCTTTATAACAACCAATAAATCATCCCACTTATGCACCAGATTTGCCCTTAATGAACTTTCAAGGTTCTGATCTAGGTTTATGCAAAAGTGTTAAGACTCCCACTAATCTGAGAGAATAACAAGTCATTTTGCTGCTAACAACTGTAGGAAATTATTTATGTTGCTATTATCTGGGAGAGAGAGCATATTGCCAAGGTTAAATGCCAAGTTATGGAGTTACTGCAGAAAGCACTACCAACTTGCTTTTTAGATGTAAATCTTTCATCTGGTGAGGATGAATTACTGTGCAGGTTTTAATTCTCATTTATTTCAAAATACCTTGAATGTATATAAGCATTCTGTTGTACTTTCCCTTCATCTTCCCTTTCTACTCCTCATTCTTAGGTGCTTGTGCTATGCTCTATTCTCAATAATGACTTCTGCTTGTTTCCTGAAAACTTCTATTCAGCAGTTTTAATTTTGGACTGGTTGGATATCTGAAACTAACCACATAGATGCTCATGTTGGCAGCCCAAATAATCAAGGGATAGATGGGAATGAAAGAAAAAGGAATTCTTGCCTCAGTCCATAGTATAGTTATGCATATGTTTTATACTTCCAGCATAGCATGCCTTGCAGCTGCTTTTTGCTCCATGCACAGGGATTAGGGGCCTCAAGTAATTGTGACCCTATCTGCACATTACTCCATCAACTTTTATGGCTTCTCTATTGTGTGACTGTATTCATATAAAGCTATTACCTACCACTGGTATTTCCTGCACATAAGCAACATTCCTGATTCTATATAACACACATAATACTTTCCCTTCCACCAAACTTTGATTAGTGTTGTACCAAAGCATCATCCTAAGGTCATATAATGTGAGCTACTTCAGTAATTCACATTATTTGTCCTTAGGATAATGCTTTTTTTTAAAAGGGTTTCAAAATCTTCATTTCATGAAACAGGAAAATGTAAGTGCAAGAAACTGATGGACTGCTGAGGTTTGGGGGTGGTGGTGGAGAAATTTGGTAGATCTTTAATAACCCATCCTAAAATCTACTTACTCCATGTGGTCAACAGTGATGGTTTTGCAGGCCATGAATTAAAACTCAGTGTAAAATGTAGAGCAAATGGACTCTGAAGAGAAAACCAGAAAAAAGTAACGTGGCCTTTACTTTTGAGTGACAAAGTAGAAGAAATTCACATTACACTCACAACTCGTCTCAAGGAACAGAAATGCATGTGAGTAGCTAAGTAGATCAAAGCCATAGCATTGCTTTAAATGGGTCCTTGTAACCTGCTAAGTATATACACTACAAAGCTATACAAAGTTCTCTCTATTAAAGCTCACATAGTAGACTATCAGTAGCATATCACATGCTGACATGTTGCTGTTACTGTTTTTAATTGATAGATATCTGTCAATAAGTTAATTCCAAGGGCACTTTCCCCAATGTCTCCAGCAGGAGTGTGAGCTTTCTGTCAACAGTGTAGCTGCAGAAACAGCACACACTTGTTAATTCTGACAGCACTGCACATGAAACATATGATCCCATCTGGTCCCCACAGTTAAGCAGGAATGGGATAAGCCAATACTTTGATGACAGACTTTTATAAAGAACTTTGAGCCTTTAACACAGTGGTGTGAGCTGCTTAGATGATATTCTTTTTCTGGAGTCAGTAACAGATGTGCATTGAAATAGAAGGATTTATTCTGCCTGGTCAATCTGTGCAAAAAATATCCCTGTGCAATCTTGTTTCAGTGATGCAAAAATGTTGACACCCTCATTTTTTAATCTCCACCATCTTTGCACCATGAAAAAGCACGATGATTTTTCAACTGCAATGGAGAGCCATTATAAGAAATATATGCAGAGGCACAAATTTTCACATGCAGATGGCCTCTCAGGTCCTTTGCTCTTCATCTAGTAACAACCACATGGACATGTCCTGGATGTTCATTAGAACCACATGACTATCTTCTTATTGCTTCAATACCTGTTCATTCCCAACATCCTTGTCAATGACATGTTCTACTTCAATAGGCTTTTAATCGTGTAATTGTGCTCTTTTCAGAAACAGAAAGGAATAATACCTTTGGTTTGAGGTGAGCTAACTTTCAGTTGCTATGACTTCTCTACCTGTAACTGTTTAAAATTTCTTTGTTAGAGCGTTGAATTTAAGCCAGAACCAGGACACCAATGGAGTTGAGGCTACACAGTACCTTGTGGAAGCAGACTAATACTATGTAATAATTAATCTTATATGGTAATCATATGGTTATATGACTCTTTCCAGGGTTCCTCTCATCCTAGTGTGCTAGAAGGGAGGCTGCTGTGGGTTCGTGTTCCCTATGTGCCAGTAGTGGGGTTGAGCATGTATTCCCAGCTGGTGTATGTACACACACACAGTGCAAACATGGCCAAGCACACAGACCAGCACAGAAAGAGGTCAGTGCCTTCATCAGCACCCACATAAATACAGCACTTACAGACAGGGTGACAGGGACAGGAGTCAGGATATATGCACACCCTCACTATTGATTCACAAGCACACTCACATCTGTGCGTTCATTTGATACTGACACAGATTTAAAACTCATCCGGTATCCATGGCCCACTCCTGCACACCAGCTGACACTCTGGGTGTTTCCTACTCATCAGTTGGTCCAACCTGAAGTTCATGAGCAGTTTACATACACAGGCTCAGAGAGTGACCTACACAGAAAATAGAATGAGTTTAAAAGAAGTTACAACAGGTTGCGGTAATCAACCAGCAGGTATTGCAGGTTTTTGCTTACTTGCCCTTTTTATTCACTTTTTTTTCTCTGACTCACCTTGATCCCTCCCTTCCCCTATTTTTGATACTTCCTCTCAGTGTTCTGGAGCACATTCCTATTGGCTCCTGAACTCTACAGTCTTATACAATCTTCAAACTCTCTCTGCCTCACCTAAACATCCTCATCTACCTGCATTCCAAAGTAAGTCTTGTAAAGAGCCTTTGGAAAATAATCCCTCTTAGTCGGTGTGGTGTTCCAGGAAAATAATTTCTTTTCTTGAGTCATCTTGACAGGCAGGACAAGGAACAATGATCCAATCATCGTACTTCAACAAATTAAGAGTGGCTGACTTACTGTGCTCCATATTCACTGATCAGGGTACCTTGACCTAGTTCCATGGATATTTTCTGAGTCTTTGTTTTCACTGTGCTTAGCCTTTTAATCACATAACTTAATAAAAAACTGTTCTTGTCTGTCATCATTGTGTTGGTTGGGATAGAGTGAACTTTCTCCATAGTAACTAGTACATAGCTATGTTTTGCATTTGAGCTGAAAACAATGTTGATAACACAGGGGTGATTTTGTTACTGCTGAGCAGTGCTTACTCAGAACCAAGGGCTTTTCTGCTCCTCACCCCACCGGTGAGTAGAGTAGGCTGGGGGTGCGCAAGGAGTTGTGAGGGGACACAGCCAGGACAGCTGACCCCAACTGACTAAAGGGATATTCCAGCATATCAAACTGAGAGAAGAGGAAGGAAGGGGAGGACATTCAGAGTGATGGTGTTTGCCTTCCCAAGTCACCATTAGGTGTGATGGAGCTCTGCTCTCCTGGAGATGGCCAGGTATTTAATTTGTTTATTATTGCCCATGAGATGTGGTATGAATTCCTTGTTTGGCTTTGCTTGTGTGTTCAGCTTTTGCTTTACCTGCTAAACTGCCTTTATCTCAAGCCACGAGTTTCCTCACTTTATTCTTCTAGTTCTCTCCCCCATCCTACCATGGGGGAAGTAAGTGAGTGACTGTGTGGTGCTTAGTTGCCAGCTGGGGTTAAACCATAAACAGTCACACAAATATAATGAAATATACAGTATATATATATGTTGTATTCTTACAGGTAGTTAAACTGTTAGCAACATGAGGAGCATTCTGTTTACTATTTTTCAGGCACCATGTTCCAAGACCTCTTTGTCTTCATATGTTGAAGACATTTTGAAAATCCTATCCATGTAGAAGTGGCTGTTGATGTAGAAAGGTATTATGATGATCAGTATTTCTGTTCCTGGCCTCTTCCAAAACTTCAGATGTAACAATAAGAAAAGTCAATAATTTTCAGTTTTGAGTTTAATTTGTTTTAGTTTTATTTATCAATGAAATTTTCTATATGAATTATTTCATAAAACACAGCTATGTCTGTAAAATACATATATCTATTCTGCATTGAAGATAGAATCAAAATTAAATGTTTCTGAAAAAATCCCCAAACGTAAAGAAATCATTTATGTTTTTTCAATTTTTTCAGAAGTCTGCTGAAGTACAATACAAATACAAGGCTGTGACTGCACAACTTACAATACAAATACAAGGCTGTGACTGCACAACTTCAACCAGCAAAGCCCTATGAACTTAGAAAGTCAAACAGATGATAGTGGCACAAATGACTGCCATATATCAAAACACTTTTCCTGTGAATACTATACATCATCCTGAAGCTCTTCTTCCCTTACACACTAATTATGCAATAATAAAGAAATATATTGGGATAGAAAGGCCATCTCATTTTATCTTACAAACCCGACAAATCAGTCAACTTGTTTTTAAGAAAGCCTTCATTCAAAAATCCTTCAGCACATTTTTTTTTTTTTAATTTATGCAGTATTCCAGGATTCTAAGACAGAAAAAAGACTGCAGTGTGATCCCTAGTGGAAAACTGAAATGCTCACACACATTTAGGTCAATGAAAGCTCTGTAAAATTTATGCCAGCATAAACAAAGTTGACTAAATGTAGCTGAATCTTCAGTTGATTATGTATTCCTTTTTATTCTATATCAGATAGGAATGATCAGAGGTATTAAAATATATATTTTCTTCTTTTCCTAAACTCATCTTTTAAAATTCATGCTTAATATTTTTGTATAATACAACTGTGGTGGTTTCCACTGTATAGATGCAGTTTTAAGAAGTTTAGAGTAAACCCAAAAAAGTTACAGTAACTTTCTTCTTAAAAGAAAAGGTTTTGTCTACAAAATGACACATAAATAATGTTCTTTACACTTAATATTCAGTGTCAGATTTCAGTGGCAGAATTCAGCTCAAAATTAAAAACCCTAAATTTTGTTTCATATGTATAGGTAGCTTTAAGTATGCACATATCTAAATCCCCATGGAGTCAGTAATACAGAATTACTAGAAGCAGTGTACCTTAGAACTCTGCTAGAAGTTGTCCCTAAAGTAAATATCTAGTAATTTAATTCAGTTGTCCACTTACAAACACTTTATTCTATACGACAGTCTCTAGAAGAATCAAGACATCCTTGAAAGACTGATAGATCCATGTACCCTTTGGATGAGCAACCTTTGATTATCTCAAATCCCACTAAACACTCATGCCAAGAAAGCTTGAGATCTCTTTTGACTGCAGTGGTTACCTAGTTTGTTGACAATGATGTGGGGAGAGCTACATTTAGCTCTCATTTCTGAACTGAATACTCCACGGATTACAGAGAGTATTGCAGCAAGTTCTTCCTAGAGGACTCTATAAAGTGGTCTGATCCTATGGCATCCTTTTATTTTTGGTATCTTGAATTGTGTGCAGATAGTAGAATTCAGTATGGTTAGGGATCATCATCAACTACTGTTTGTGAAACTAGGTTGTAGCTGCCATTTTAGATTCCTGTATCCATAACATCCTGTATGCAGGTTTCAGCTTCCATTCATTTGTAGGAGCAGCAGTAGGTCTCCAGTGTCCAAAATGTTAGACAGAAATCATATAAGGACCTTGCTTTTGATGCTGTACATCTGCTTCATGCCTACCTCTTTAAAACTACAAACAGTATTTTTCTGCCCAAATCTGCTGACAGATGCCACGCAGAAAGGTTCTCAGGGCATCCTAAACTATCAGGCCTCACACACAAATGAAATAAGGGTGACCTCTTTTCCTCAACATATTCAATGATTAAAACACCTATCAAGAATGTTAGAGATCCTGCTTCATTCCTGTCTTGACCCTCCTGGGATTCAAACCCCTGTCATACGTTTCTTTAGAGATCACTAATCACTGCTTCCTCTTGCAGCAGTAAAGAAGATACTTAAAACTTCATAGTTATCTTGCTAGATATATTTTGAAACCTGTTAGGACGGTTCCCTACCACCAGTGCTTTGTTCTTAGATACCAATCCCCTTACACATTCTGTAAATTAGTGGGGTTTTTAGCAGAAGTCACTATTGCACAGTATAAATTTACTTTCTTGTACCTGCCCTAAGTTTTCTTTTATAGATAGATCAATTACATGTTTTAGATTGGCTTAGTATTCCTATATCACAGAAATTCAACACTGAAAAAGCCATTTAGCATAATTTTCCCTCCCCAGATTAGTGCAATGTTGTTCCCTATTTAGCTCTTCACAATATAATTTGAGATATAAACTATTTTTTCTTTTATTATACTTGTAAAACATATTCATTCCAATTTGTCCAAATATCCTTTTATGAAAATTATCCTGAATAGTACTTACCTACCTAGAATTGAAGAATTAAAGACAAATAACTTTTCAATTTTAAATATTCCTCTTTAGAAAAAAATAATGCTAAGGAAACCTCTAATGATCTACATATACTTGTTTGCACATCTTAGAAGCATGCCTGTGGTTTTTATAAAGGATCCACAGGAACTTGAACAGATGAGATTTTCCTGAGAGCATTAGCTTCTTTCCAAAATGAAAGTAGTTTTTGCTTCTTTACAGATCAGTGATTGACATTTCTCGAGTTTTAGTCTGTAATACTTTTAGCCTTTTTTCCCTCTTGAAGTCCAATGCTTGGTAGAATTATACTAAAAAAATTATGAATGAGCAACTCCAGTATTCAGAGGCAGTTTCTCAAGCCAAAAATAGGTTTTTATCTATATCATAATGTAGAAAAGAGAGAAAGAGCTTAAATTGCTCAGTGCATGAATGATATATTGGTGACCTTTGTAATATACTAATGGTTACATATTTATCAAACTAAGACTAAATTACCAAAATACATCTCAAACAAATCTGTAGGGGACTAGTGTTACATGCAAAGTGTTTCTAATTTTCTTTAATCACCATTCGAGAAACAGATAAATTGCTTCATTTGAGAAAATATATTCAATGACGCTAAAACTCATTCTGGGAGAGAGCATGTTGACTGATAAGAGGGAGGGACAACACTGTTGATCTATTATTTACGATCATCATCACCATAATACTTCTTAAAAATCAGAAGGAAAGAGAATAATGTGTTTGACTGTTCATTGCCACAATTGTACGTAGAATGAGATTCAAGAATTCCATGTCACTCCTGACTTGCCATGATTATGTACTGCAATTATGGATGTATTTGTAAGGGCACAAAGATTGAAAAGATTCCTCTTAGAAGCTTAGCATTTGAGTTATAACAGGTGACACACTCCAAAAAAGGCAGCTTCTTTAGATCCATACAGATTCAGTATGAAGAGCTGGACTGATATATCAAAAAACCCAAGAGCTTGCTTGATCCAGCTGCCACTGTAATATGTCAGAATGCCCAGTATACATTTGGTCTCAGCGGCAGCTGGGTTTGACTTCGCTACAGAAAAACAAATTTAGACAAACCATACATAAAATAATAATAATAATAAAGCTAATACTATGAAATAAAGAATCATGTCAAGACCCATTTTGCATCATGAGTACTCTACCATCATTATGGTGTTCATTTGCCTGAGTAAAGGTATCCAATACAATTTGATCTAGAGTTCTGAAAGTATTTTCCCAGACTCTTCCAAGGCCTTCTAGTCTGACTGAAGTGATGCACATAGCATTAGATGCATATGTTTACACAAATCAACCCCAAGAATAATTTAATGTATCTCTGGGCATTTAAACATTAGATACTTGAACCTGCTCACCTAGACAGTAGTTCGTAGACAAGCAGAGATCTCCTGTGGTAGAATCATACCACCTGAAGATATATATTTCAGAGGTGGGAATAATTCCTGTTTTCTCTACAGGTACTATTGAAGGAACTCATATCTTTAAATTAGACAAAGTTTAGATAGCTAAATTTGAGATCAATCTCTCCCTGACAGATTGATAAACCAGTAGTCTTGTCTTGTTCAGTCTAGTCTGGTTTAGTCTAATCTAATGTATTCCAATCAAATATTTGTGTTCCCTGGTGGTCTAGTGGTCAGGATTCGGCGCTCTCACCGCCGCGGCCCGGGTTCGATTCCCGGTCAGGGAAACAGTTTCTGAGGCATGAACAATGTCTGATGGGATATGATGGGATACAACTCACCATGTCTATTTCTCATTACTGAAATCCCATCTTACCAACATTTACTATTAAAATTACATACTGAAACTATCTTTATACCATATACATTCTCATTAACTACTACCACCTGCCCTTTAACTGATATTACTTTCCTGTTCCATGGGCTCCCCCATCACTCCTCCAGATGTTCACAAACATGGCCTCATCTGTCAAGATGGGTATTCAGGACAGAAGAAGCGTTTGATTGTTGGGCACCAACACAAGCTTGTCCAGTTCCTTGTGAAACTCACTGATTGTTGGTTCAGGTTATTCCTAATACATTACTCCCTAAAACATGCAACTCACATCACAGGTTATTTCCCTTCTGCTGTATTTCCTTGACCTGTGTGCCAGATTTCAACCTTCTGCATTACAGTCCAAGTACATACAGGTCCTTGAGAAAGACAAAACCATTCATTGGACGTCTTGAAAACCACCTTCCCTACCACTTCGCCATGTGCACTTGTGCTGGTTTTGGCTGGCCTAGAGCTAATTTGCCAGTAGTTGGATGGGGCTATATTTTGGATTTGTGCTGAAAACAGTGTTGATAACACAGGGATATTTTAGATATTGCTGCTGAGCAGTGCTTAGACAGAGACAAGGCCTTTTCTGCTTCTTACTCCGCACCACCAGTGAGTAGGTTGGGGGTGCACAAGGAGTTGGGAGGGGACACAGCTGGTACAGCTGACCCAATCTGATCAAAGGGATATTCCGTACCATATGACATCATGCTCAATGCAAAAAGGGCTGGGGAAAGAAGGAGGAAGGGGGTGATCGTGTCTGTATTCCCAGTAATCCAAAGTAGTCAGTTTGCCAGGCTTCACTGTACTGAAAACCCAGCCACCACCTTCTACTGAAGGGAGACTTTCCTTGTGTAGTGACCACAAGCCCATATGTATGTTGCATATATCCCTAAATGTCCTAACCTTTTGTGGGCCTATCGAGCTACAGTTTTGAAACATTTCCTGCTTGTTCATGTGAGATAACTATTCTTCTTTCCTTTTAAGTTTGTGCCTGTGTATTATATATAGCAACTGAGGGAGTACCTAGACTGTCTAAAAAATCTTTGAGCTTTCCATCATCAACTCCAAATTGCATAGTTTCTCCAATTCTGAGTCAATCTAAAGTCAGTCTCAACAGCAAGAGCAGCACTTAACATTGCTACTTGTCTTCTATTGCTTTTTTAAGCCACTGTATGATCCATTTGGAAAACTTTGCACACATGGAATAACACGAACATTCTGCTGTCTGCATTACTAAGAAACCTGTACTTTCTTCTGTAGTTGTCCATTATTCTTCCATAAATTGCTCTGTTGAAGAAGATCAAAGCATCAAAATAAGTGCAGTTAATGACGACTAGTAATTTATTCTCAAGTTTTCTGTAGGAGTCAAAATACATAATCTTACTTCTCTGAAATGTCATACTTTTAATTTTTGTTTCTTCTCTTCAGTTTCTTCCACTGTAGACAATATTCTGGCTAAGAATTCTTTGGTACTGTCAACAAAGCTGTGCCATGACAGCAATTGCAGTTTGACAAGTATTTTTGTCTTCAGCAGTTAGACTATTAAAGCCACTGCAGTTACCACTTTCTCTTCTTTTCAAGCATTGTTTCAGAAATGATGTAGTCATATTTTTGGTCACCTTTAGAAGTTTTTTACACTTTATTAATAGTGGGTGATTTCAGCTTCTTTGTAACATTTGCAGTTTTCTTTGTAGTACATAATTCTTTGCAGATAAAAAGATTTGGGGAGCAATGTAATTATATATAAGATAATACTATCTCTTCAGAATCTTGTGAAAAGATACCTCTTATGCATTAATTGTCAGTGTAAGCATATGCTCCTATCACTTCTTTGATAGCAATGATCCTTTGTTTTGCTCTCTATGAAGGTTTTTGATGTTTCTGTTACTTTAATATTAAACTCCTTAGGTTGCATTTTCTGATTAAATAATTTTGACTCTATTTTCCATCTCTATTGTATCTGTGTTTTCTACAATAAGCTTGAGAGAGTCCACATTTTTTCTCCATTGTTTTCCATAAAACTCATATTTTGTCTGGTTTCAAACTTTTCCCCTCTGTTTAATATTTGTCTAACAAATAGGAAAGTTTAAATTTCTTCTTGCTAATCTATTTCTCTGATGGAGCATATGATCTAATTTTGATTGTTTGCTATCAAAAACAGCCTCTGTATGTCACTCAATTCACATAACAATACATCTGACAGTGGTCACATCCATCTTCTCCGGTCTCCATAGGCTTATTCTTCTTTGCTGCCTTTCCCCTGGACTATCTCTTTTACATTTTTATGAGCACGTTTGTGAATGCATTCAGTCCCTAGAACAGTGAAGTTACTCTATTTTTAAGATGTAAATAGGCATCTTATAAAACCTTCAATGTGTAGAGGAGTTAATTATTGTATTTTATGGGATCTACTTATTATTCAAAGCTTATTCATATGCATTATGTTTGTTAGAAATCAAATATGCTGACTAGGCCATTTCTCTGGTACATTATAACAAATGAGGCCTATAAAATGATTTTTACAAGCAGCAGTTTATCCCACTGTCTCGAAGTTTGCTTCTTTTTTAACACTTTCAGGTAAAATTTGAAGCATTCCATTGCTTCTTTCTTATTTTCTCACAATATGATAATAAGAGAATGTTAATGTAATAACAGCTTGTACAGCTCATACAGAAACCATAAAGTATTTTATTAAGATAGCATATCAGGAGGTAAGCCAGCAGTTAAGAGTTGGCCCTGGAGCTGTTCCCAAAAAGCAGAACACTGAAAAAGACCAAGGTAATTCACTGGTCAAGACATTTCACCAGCAACTTGTAAACCTAATAAAATGCATACGGAGTTACATGGTCAGATGTAAATTTATCACAGTTTACCTGTTGTGACTTTTTTTAGCCACCCTGTGGAACCAAAATATTCAAACCCAATAAATAAATACAGCACAGTAGATGCTTATTATCAGACCAAATTTGTTTCAGCCTGCTCTTACTCTACTTCATGTATTGAAATAGACTATTGAAATAAATTAAAAAAAAAGTTTCTGTCTAAGGTTTACATATTTCTTCTGTTCCCATTACCATAATACTCCAAATAGTTCACTGGTGCATAAAGCATTCATTTTTTTAATTATTATTATAGCTTACCACCTCAAATTACTTATTGAAGGTCATGTAAAAAGTAAGTTGTGCCTCAGACTGAAACCATTATACTTTTCCCAAGTCCTTTTCCCTGTGATTAGATGCTTATCTGAGGTATAACTTCAGGAAGTGTGTGTGGTGTGGTAAGAAATACAAAGACATTTGGAATTTTGGGTTTTTTTTTTTTTCTTTATTCAAACATACACAAACATGCAAAACTGATCAAAAGTAAGGATCTTAAAGTACCCACTGGAAATCTGTTGTGATGAAATTTCTAAGATGTGTTAAAAGGGACATACTAGTTTTGAACTCCTGTAATCAGATCCAGATACTTTTAAATATGTATGACAATTTTCTTGGTTTTTAATTGTGTAATATATGCTTTACACTGGCAATCAGGTTTTGGTATCAGACAATCGGTGGGGTTTTGAGAAGCAGGTGAGAAATGTGAGGTTGAAACTCCTTATAGAAAGGAAGGGGTTTAATTTACTCTTTGCCTTTGTTGTTTCTTCTGCAAGACACATTGAGGAAACAAATGGTTGAAATAAACAAGAAATGAGCACTATGCACAAAAAATCAATAGGCTGTTAAAATACAATACTTAACATACGGTACAACACGCAAGAGGTAAAGGTACAAGTAGGCATAAGAATTTCCACTAAGAACCACACAAATTTTATGGTTTGCATGCCCCTGTCCCTAGATTTAGCAAGGCATTTACACGTATATGTGGGGTTTTAAACATTAGCATGAATTTCACTGGAAATTAAGGTTATGTGACTATTGAAATAGATGGTAGAATCAGTATTTTTTTTGCTGATGTTTTAATTTTTTTATCAATGAGTGGAAAGGGAAATAATTGAAAAAGAAAAAGACAACATTTTACTGGAGCAACACAATAGATTCTTCATTTATAACTTTCATTTTGCTTTTTTTCAAAATTTTTAGAATTTATGTAATTCCAAAGAGATTATTGTAGAATTATATTTAGATTTTAGATTTTCTAAATGCAGTTCAAAGGGCATCAAATGAAAAACTCAAGAGATATATCTAATAAATTTCTCTAATTTGGCATATCTTAATTTCTCCCTCCTCACCCCCCTCTCCCCAGATCTTTTGCTCATTAAAGGAAAATTAATTATGAGTACAAAAAGGTGTCTAAGCAGGAGAAGGAATTTGGGAAATGTTGCATCTTTGTTACTCTGCTGGAAGCAATGTGTACTGCCCAGTGCATGTACCAAAAAAACACTGATTGAACAATGATAAACAATCTGTTGGGGCATGAACACTGTTGAACATAGTTACCTAAATCTTAGTAGAAAGATCACATTACTCAAAGCTAAATTCATGCTTCCAGAAGATTCAAACTATTAGGGAAAAAGAGAAAAAATATTTACCATGTGATGCAACATTTTATTGGAAATGATTCACACAAAGACAGTTTCATACTAGTGCCTCTTATGCTTGTAGTCATTTGTCTCCACTTTTATTTCATGCCATTAACCATGTTATGAAGAAATATTGCTGTTATTCAGGCTAAAAATCTGCTTTCTTTGTGTAAAAAAACTATTCCAGAATTCATAAAAAGTAGACTTCCTATCGATGTTAAACACTATTTTGCATTCTTTACTGCTAATTTTAAGAAGAAACAGCATGAATAGTTATAAAATTGTTGAGATAAAATCTTAAATACCTTTAATAGCAAGTGCCTACATTTCAGTGCCTAAATATTAAAATTTTACAACAATAATATTCATAAAATGGTTCCTTCATGACTGGAAACAATTATAAGTTCAGTGAGCAAAGTGTGGTGTTAAAGTAAGTTAACCTTATTAAAACAGCTTATGGCTTGTGGTAGTTTTGTTTCCAAATGTGTTGTGAAACCAAAATAACTGTGTCTTACTTGGGAAACACAGATACAGTATTTTCCTACTATGGAATATCTGAAATTGTTTGCCTTTTTCTAGAGAATCCTTTGCTGGCTTCCTTTACCTAGGGCTAGCTTGCTTATTTCAACTGCTTGTTGCCTCCTTTTCATGTATTTAATGCAATAAAGTAAGAAAAAAAAATTACTTGTAGCACTGTTTCATAAATTAACATGTTTCTCTGTTATAAATAAGTGGAAATCTTGTCCTTTGTTCAAAGCCTTGTTCAAGTTATAAGCAAATCTAAATTGTTGCAATGTACATCTTTGTCAAGTTTCCTTTTCATATTTCTTCTGGTTTATCATCTTATCAATTATTTATCTCAGTAGTTAGGTAGTTTCTATCTATTTCTGTGTTCATGTACCTGACTCATACAGAATTCCACAGGTAGCTAGCTAGGTCTAAATAAATGGATTCAAATAAACCAAGTAATTATGAATTCTTTCCACTTTACAATTCTTGATGTCAGATAGAATTACGGTATTGTAAAATTGTTGCAGATATTACAATTTCACAAGTAAATTGTTAATAAAAATGATCTTGATTAACCACATTTGTATACTCCAGGAGTAAAATATGTGATAGAGAAAATGTTAACAACTTTAATGTTTGATAAAAGAATTGGAATAAATGTGTTATAGTAGCTTTATTTTACACAGTGATAGTATATCTAGTTCCAGCTTCCTCACGTGGTACACAGACCAAATGCAGAAACACAATATTGCAGGATGACATTAAAAAAGATTTCAAGTGTGCCATACAACTTAGACAATATAAATCCTCCAGAAAAGTAAGATTTTCCCAAGATTCCATCAATTAAATAATCAAATGGGGGAGAAAGGGGTATGATATATATTTCAAAATAAAAATCATTCTGGTAACTTTTACTTTAGTTATGTATTTATAAAATTTTCCTGTATGAAAAGATAGCTTTTTTACTATCTTGAAATTTGAAATGAAATATTCATTTTTGCTATAATAGAAAATTTGTTTCGCTGGCAGCTGTACAGGAAGTTCCTAATCT
Organism: Porphyrio hochstetteri; assembly: GCA_020800305.1. Classification (NCBI taxonomy): domain Eukaryota; kingdom Metazoa; phylum Chordata; class Aves; order Gruiformes; family Rallidae; genus Porphyrio; species Porphyrio hochstetteri. The sequence goes on from CM036907.1 coordinate 113,675,664, forward strand.
GCATTCTTTACAAGTAAAATCAATCTAATAAATCAAGAAATTTTTTTTTTTGGAACAAAAGTTGAATTTAGCTGCAGAATTCAAACTGGAATACAAAAACAATGTTTTCTAATTTATCTTTAGCCAAAATTTGTTCTAAAAACCTATAATATTGAGCTAATTTTTATAGTTATATACTATCATTTAAATGAATGTTTTATTGCACTCTGATATCTGAATTATGATCAATTTATTTAATTAAACAATAAAATGCCTTTTTTTTTAAATCCTAATCATAATATTCAGCACATGTTTCATCACATTCCATTTTTTAGTAATGTCAGAATAAACGATGACTGCCCTGTGGTGTTGCTCTGATAATAAAATCAAGTGGCAAAGTGTGAATTTCCTAACTCAGAAAAACTAATCTAAGACAAACTGACTAGTGTAATATGAATCAAAACTTACTAGGATTTAATCACTTTTCAGATTTGACAAAGGAGACAGTTTATATTTCTCCAGCTTTTCAAGTAGTTTGAGACATACATTTGATTTCTTTCCCCAAGAGATGTGGAACCTAAATATGGATGTAATTTCATCCTTTTTCCTCGGGTAGAAATCCTATTGTTCGACTCATTATTTGTGCCAAGCTTTTAACATAAATTTACTGGGACTGATAATTAACTCAAAGTAGATCAGGTGTAAGAGCACTATGAGCCTGTATGGTAAAAGCTTTGCAATTAGTAGACATAAATTTCCTTGAATGTATATCTAAGGTTTTATCCAAAACTTTGTCAAACGTTATATAAAAGTTCACATTAACTTCAATGAAAATTCAGGAATGCTCACAAGAGGCTACAGGCAAGCAGGAGTACATTCAACATTAAATATGTGGATAGCACAATTGAAGGCAAAGCAAATTATTGTCATTCTTAAAACAGGCATATGCTTGAAGAACCGGACTTTGCATTTCTTCAGGACTTTCAACAACAAATAAAATTAAGTCCTTCTGAAATAAGGCATTAAAGGAACGAACCTGCAGAAAGATTCAATGCCCATCAGACCACAGTAAAACATATGTCATATCTCACCAAATATACAGAGCAATTCACTGGAATACAAGCCTCCTCTGGAAAGAGACAGAGGGGTGAAAGTTACATCAATCTTTATGTCAGACTTGTTCAGCCAAACTAGTGTGACAGCATACGCAGAAGTAACTCCAGAAAACAAGCAGGGGTTCAATCATTCACAGTGTCTTCAGCCCTGACAGTTCCTCACTGTCTGCTAGGGTTGCACTTTCATGCTGTTACTATTTCTCCATAACAAATGACATGATGTACATGTACCACAAAAGATTTAGCACAACTGCTCCTGTTTCTTTGTGTTCAGATGCTGCTCTTGACAGCTCATACTGGTGACAAATAATGGTCAGTGTCTTAGGATGTACTTATAGAGCAATATAAACTTTTTACTTCTGGAAACAAATGTGCTGTAAATAATGCAAACACGTAACACCCTTTAATTAAAAACGAATAAATAAAAATCTTTTCCCGTTCAGCATTTTTCCCAGTCTTTATTGTTTCACTGGACTATGAATAATCTTATGTTATCTGCTGTGGGGTGGGAGGAGAGAAAGAATAAGAAGGCAGCTCTAATCAATTACTGGCAACTTCTTCAGATTGCTCCTTGCATTTGCTTGTGCAATTCCACGTGTGCTCAGCCTTACTAGGTGGGTATGTGTTCTTACAGGTGACACTACTGTGTATCTCTAATAATGAGGTACAGGCCCATGATGCCTTAAGTACTCAGAACTGTGATCAAGGAATCAAGAGGCTAAAGCAAGCCAAGACTCTTGTCAGTCAACACAAAAGCAAATGCACCTCCAGGGAGCATAGCAGCTCAATAATTGATGCCACTGAGGAGGCATCTGTATCTGTTAGAACTATATACATCCTTCATAGCTGAGTGTGATTTGGAAGAGAAAAGAGAGCTGGAAAAATCCCAAGGATACTTGGCAATGTTGGATTTTCCTTTTATAAAGATCATGAACACGGACAATTAACAGGACTTAACAAAGTTTCAGTAATTGAGAAGGGATGGTAATAATGACCTTAGAAGCAGTATTTATTAATGAAGTCATAAGTGCTTGTATGCTTGTAAAACAGAAGTATCTCCTTAAACTAGGCTGGTTTGCAATAACATCTATGACATTAACATGCAATATTACTGGCAACATCCCGACTAAAACAGAAAGGATCAGGATCTGAATAAGAACCAAAAAGTTTTCTATTTTTTTTAAAAACACGCATAAAATACCTGCATGGTATATGTATATGCACACATGCAAACATATAATATATTTTTATTTTCTTGTATTGTTTACTGAAAATTTTCCTGTTTCCCAAAACAGTCAGAAATTCTCTCAGTACAACAAAAGACCATCCATCAAATCCCTATCTCTCCAATTTAGAGAGGAAGATGTGAGGTACTGTGGTAAAGGTCTTATGGAAGTTCAGATAGATGACATCCATAGTTCTCCCCTTGCACACAGATGTAGTTCCATCATAAAAGGCCACTAGGTTGGTCAGGCAAGTTATGCTCTTGGTGAAGCTATGCTGGATGTCTTGATTCTCCTTCCTGCCCTCAATGTGCCTTAGCATAGCTTCTAGGAGGATCTGTTCTATGATCTTCCCAGGAACAGAGGTAAACCTGACAGTTTGGTAGTTCCCAGGGTCCTCCTTTTTACCCTTTTTAAAAATGAATGTGAAGTTTCCCTTTTTCTAGTCACCAGGAACTTCACCTAACTGCCATCATTTTTCAAATATCAAGTATCCCTTCCTATAGCATGTCTGTTATGTGTCTAAAGAAGTTACCCTCAAGGCAGTCTGGGAGTCTTTTGGGTTGCCTACAACTTGTGCTACTTCTCCAGCAGATATCAGGGTGGTTGGCCTGTAGTAGATGCAAATCACAAGGTTCCCTTTCTTGCCTCGGTCTCCAATTCTTACCCATAAGCTTTTAACCTGTTCATGGCTCTTTTTCATTCTAATTCTATAGTCTAATTCTCAGGTGGAATACCAAAATAAGGTCATTTATCACTTGTAAATTTGCCAATTTCAACCACAAACTGCAAGTCAATAATAAATGTTTCATGTCTGTGAATTTGAATTTTGCCATCTCTAGTGTAGGAAAGGGAGACCAGAAAAAATCAGAGATCAACAAGAAACCTCATAATTATGATCTCTTTTCCATAGGGATAATTAGTTTAATACCCTCTCCACTCCCAGCACACACACATCATTAATATAACTACATTTTCTCTCTGCTACTGAATAAATTTATAATCTCGTTTGGACAAACTAAAAATTCACACATCATATTGATACAAGTAAAATGCAAATGAAGGCATGGTTAATCATCAGAGATCAGATGTAGAAGGCCATATGCCTACACAAGCCCCCATAAAATCATGCTGGATAGAGAGATTAGGATTGCCAAAGGGCTATGAAGATAAATGTTACTTAGAAATCACAAGACAACAAATGATCAGCTGAAATGTTCAATCATCCGAACTAGTCACAGGGGATTCTACTCCTGCCTCAAAGTTATGGATTAGTTTGAGCTACTCAGATACCAAGGTGTGATGTAAAATAGCAAGTCTCTGAACACTTGCTGGGGCATGCAAGGAATGGTGATGGGATGTTTTCTTACTGTAACTCATACTTCCATCCCCAGTGCTTTTGTGCAGAAAGATTAGAGAAGCTGGTACAAGAAACCTGAAGCTGGAGGGGTGGTCATGGCTCTTTCACACTGCCCATGAAGCTGAACTCTGACATCCAAGTCGAGCTTTGCTGTTATTCACCAGACGCTCATACTGTAGAAACATGAGTCTGGATCAGTCTGAAGACTCCTACCTCCTGTGCTCATCTTAATCACCTCTTTTTCCTTGTTACTTTTTTCCCTGTGTTACTATTACATAGTAATATATTTTTGTTTGTTGCTAAATAGTCACAGATCTGGTTTTGCGTCTCCTTGTGTGATCAGAATCAATAAGTACGCTGCTACCAGTTGCCCTAGAAAACACAGTGCTGCTTCCTTTCCTGCCCCATGGGTGGGAATATGCATCACTCTGAAATCTACCAAAGATATAAGCAATTCCACGGTCATCGGCAACCTGCACTGAAAGTGTTTTCAGAGGAATCTCTGGCCTCTGAAGGAAGAGTTGCCAGCACTGATTTTCCCCTTTGCAGAAGGTGTGAATATACAGCACCCTTAATGCTGCATTTGTTCAGCAACCTTTGGCAGTTTTGCTGCAGCGTTAGCCAGAGTGATATGTAATGTTGCTAGAGGGAACCAAAGTTTCCACAGAAATGATGAATCTTTAGCACAGGAAGCTTAAGGTTTTGAAATGCAATTTAACATTAGCTACGGGATTCTGCTGACCCCTTGTACTCTCTTGGAAAAGAAATAAAACTCATAGAAATACAGCCTGTACTACGGGGAAAAGTAGTTGCCTGAAAGAGAGAGCTAGCCTTGATTTTATTTTTTCTCCTCTTCTTAAGCCAGTTTCCAAAGAAATTATTCCCCTGTCACTTTCAGTGTCACATATTTTTCATCACTTGAAGTTTGCAGTTGTAGGTGAAAAAATAAAAGAACAAACCATAAAAAAGAAAAGGGCAGAGAGCTCTAAAGCAATTTATTCTCACAAGCTAACAAGACAGCAGAGTTTTTTTAAGGCAATTACAGAAGAGCATATTGGTTTGTAGTTCTATAAAAGAGGAATGAAGAAGGCCCTTGTTTCAATTTTTATGCGTTTTAAGTCTGGGTAGAAGAGGTTTACTTCTTGTTTGGATCTTGAGGAATGGAATTGGTTTTCCTCTATTTGTGCCTGGCTGTTTTCTACCTTTCATCTCCCACATCCCTTCTGCTAGCTTTCTGCTGCAACCTAACACAAAGGATGTGTCAGCTGTAACAGGAAAAAATTGCTGGTACAGCTGCATGAAAATCAGCCAGTGACCAGATGCCATCTCCACTGTTCAGTCTTTCCAGTTGACTCTGGTAATATCTTTTGCTTTGCTTTATTAAGGGAGAGAAGGTTGTAAATCCTGCTTAGGGAAAAGGTAGATAATGTATCTGACTTGAAAGGGATCAAAACAGCAGAAAGAGCTTCTCTGTTCTTTTCTTCTGAAGAATCTGAGGAAGAAAAGTCAAAACAGTGTCAAATATACATGTGGCAGATGTGTGCTTCTACAGACAATGCTGCAGATCGGAATGTTTGAAAAGGACACCATGCAGAGTTTTTAAATTCCACATATTATATATAAATACACAAAAATATATAGAATAACTTACATACGGTGCCAAATTGAATATTTGACAACACAACTGCATTATGCTGGATGTCTTTGCTTATAATTACTGAGATCAGATTACAAATAGGTGCCAGATGCTGCAGGTTCCAGCTGCAGTTGGACAAATGATGCACTACCAATTTTTATTTTTTTTCCTACAGGTTATCAGAATTCATTTTTAAGCTTTAATCTATACTTTCAAAAATAAATTATATGTATGCACTGCTTCATAGCCTTCCTAAGTAAGTGTTTGGCAGGTTTGACTTCATGAACCAAACAAGTCTCACATGAATGATGTGCCCACCAAGCAAATGGGATGAAGAGTGAAGATGGTAAAGTACACCTGCACTTCTGCTAAACACTCATGTAGCATTGAAATTAGGTTAACATCATATGAAAGCAAATATTTAAATCTTAAAGTGATATATAACTGTCTAGCCAGCAGAGCTCAAAGTGTAGTGGGAAAAAGTATCCTCTATATCCATATTGTGTGTTTCTTAAAACCAGTATAGGCACTGGCTGTTGGCCAAAGCCTCTTTTTACAAATTAACTGGAAGGGAGCACAGGTCAATGCCTAAGAAAAATAAGACAAAGTCTGGTGGGCAGATGTTCTAATACAATTGAATTAAAAATTTTGTGACTTAAGGTAACCTGTTTGATTCCTCTGGTAACAGGCTATTTTTTACCCTGGTCCCAAGACTGCACCTTTATACAGAGACATTTTCATACCCTGTATTGCATCAGGTTGTCTCCTGGCATCCCTTAGTCCAGACCAGGGCCACCAAGATGATTAAGGGAGTGGAATACCTTTCTTATGAGGAGAGGCTGGGGGAGCTGGGCCTCTTTAGCCTGGAGAAGACTGAGGGGTGACCTTATAAATATGTATAAATATGTAAAGGGCGAGAGTCAGGAGGATGGAGCCAGGCTCAGAGAGCTGCCCAGAGAGGTTGTGGAGTCTCCTTCTCTGGAGACATTCAAAACTTGCTTGGATGCATTCCTGTGTGATTCAGTCTAGGTGATCCTGCTTTGGTAGGGGGGTTGGACTAGATGATCTTTCAAGGTCCCTTCCAACTCCTAACGTTCTATGATTCTGTGATTGCAGCATTGATTAGGAACGAATTTCTGTTCAAATTTTCTATGGCTACAAAGAATTAACTTGTATACCTGCATTTCAGAATATTTAGTCCTTTAAGTGGTAATTCTATACTTATTACCAGCTAGTGTCAGCAACAGACAGGCTTTTTGATCAGTTACACCTGTACATGCAATATTTTTCCTTCTTCACTTTTCCAGATTCATGTCTTCACTTTTGATTTCCAAGCCTTACAGACAAGAAAAAGAAGGTCATTCACATTTTACAAGCCATGCAAACAAATGTGATTTGTTTGCATTCACCTTCTGGCCTCTTTTCTTTTTTTTATTTTTTTTCCCCACAGCTGACAGCATCATCTCGAGGAACATTGTCAGGTGTAGTGAACCAGGTCTAAAAGGCCAGAAAGAATGTGTGAAATAAAAGAAGGGAGAGAAAATTGCTGAAGAGAAAAAGTAAGGGTTGTCTTCTTTTCTTTTTTCCCTCTTGACATTCTGAGCATCAAAGAAAGTAAATTGCAGAAATTTAAAATTATTAATTGTATGTGAGCTTAGATCCACAGTACCATGGAACTGTGTGCCTGTAACCTGACCACTAACAGAATTGTGCTTTAATCCTTGTTTCCGAGACTGTTATAAATACAGTTTGAATTAGTTACAATTAGTATAATGTTACTGTTATATATGTAGCATGTTACTATGATGTATTATTACTCGAGTGAAAGGCCTGATCAGGATTTCCATAAGCAAAACTTTCTCAGATACCAGCAGCAGTTTTGAGTGTGAAAATTTCCAGAGCAGAAACAGCTGTACAGGGTGGGGAGAAGGTAGATATTTAGCAGATATAGTAGAAGATATGGTGATATTATCCTGTCCCTTGAATCAGCTGTACTAATTGATTGCCCCTAAGTGGCTTGCAGTGTGGCATTATGCAGGTCAAAAGTGTGTTTGCAAATGCTTGTAAGACAAGGTGCTGATTTGGAAGGGATGACAGGAGATCTCATCTCTTGTGAGCGATACTGAAACTTTAAATGGAAATAAACTGTATGATATAGCCACCCATCAATTTTTAACTGATGGACAACAAAAAAGAACTGAGTTACACTTTTTAAAGTTGTGGTTTAACTCGTTATACCTTTATGAAGGGAAAGAAAAACTTTCCAAATTTCTTCCTTTCCTACTGCAATACGTTTGACAAAGTTTAATGAATTTAGTCTGGCTCTTTTGTTTTCTATAATTTAAAAATAGATGTCAGTAACATGACGTTATGATTAACAATATTGAGGTCAGATTGAAAACAAATATATACAATAAGACTTGAATGTTGCATTTCTATGCCCAAAGTTGCATTCCCTGATCTTTTTGATGGGAATCCTTAAACTTGAATGGGAGTGAGCTCTCAAAGCATCTTCCTGTTAGAGTTGAAAGCCCACTCTGCATACATAGCTTGACATCTAACCATATTCAAAGTCACCCTGCTCTGTAGTAAGGTAGCAAACCATGTGAGACTGAGAAATTAGACAGTGTGATGCCTTTGCCTGCTGAAGGGTCTGTGCTGAGCAAGTATGAACATTCACTGCAGCACAAGCACTTCAGCACCATCCACTTTCATTAGAACAATTTGTTCTATAAGAAGCCACGCTAGTGATTCCTTATGGCCTATATATGCATGGGAACTGTGTCCTATGCACCCTATATTCTTCGCTGATTTCAGGCTCTGCCAGCCTTGTAGCAAATTTTTAAACAAAGACATTAACACAGATGATTTCCATGTGATTTATAACAACTACAGCACAGATTGCTACCTGTTCTCCACTGTGCCAAAAGCACTTTCAAAAATTACTGTAAATTTTGGTGGGTATGTTGATAGATGGATGATACGAGCGGACAGTGACCCAAGTGGAAGGCTGGTTCTGACAGGGGGGTGAATGTTCATCCAGAAGCAAAGTTTTTTGAATGGTCTACAGGAAATTACATACTGGGCAACCTCAAATTAATCCTGGGAAGGTGAGGGAGCAGATGTATAAGGAACTAGGTGATTGAGAATGGTCAGCAGGAATATATGAAAGGGAAATATTTCTTAACAAAATTAATAGTCCTCTATGATGAGATGACCGGCTTAATTGAGCAGCGAAGAGAAGAGTTGACTGTATTAGGGCTTTTGGCCCTGTTTCCTGTAACATCCTCACAGACAAACTGATGAAGTTCAGACTAGGTAAGTGGATAGTGATGTAGACTGTGCTGATGGGCTTCAAGGGTTATGACCAACAGCACAAAGTCCATCTGGAGTCTAGTCACTAATGTTGCACCTGATGCACCAATACTGGAGATAGTATTTAGCATCTTCATTAATGACTTAGAGGGTGGGACAGAAGATACTTCAGCAAATGATACAAAACTGGGAGGAGTTATGGATACTCCAGATGGTTTTGCTGCTATTCAGAGGGACTTTGATAGGCTGGAGACGTAGACAAACTGGAATATTATGAAAGAAAGGGAAGTGCAAAGTCCTGCACCTAGGAAGAAATAACCCTATGCACTAAGACATGTTGTGGGCCAACCAGTTGGAAAGCAGATTTATAGAAAATTACTTGGGGACAGTGATTGACAAAGTGATGACTATGAGCCTATGGCCTCCTATGTCAAAGAACAACATTTTAGGCTGCATGAGGAAGACTGTGATGAGCAGGCCAAGGAAGGTTATCATTGTGGTACTCAGCATGGGAGGTCATTTAGGTCCTGCTTTAGACCTGGTCTGTAGGCTGATGCTATATCTGTACTAGTAAGCTGAGCAGTGCTGGGCCCTGTTTCCTGTGCTGAATGACATTAGTGGGCCACAACCATGTCAGTACATTCTTTTACCCTCTGAAACAAGATAGGCTGCATGCAGAATTTCTATTAGGGATAATTCCTGGCCCATCCTAACCCAGAATCTTTCCAGAAACCATTTGGGAAAGTGTGATTTGCCCAGGGACAATGCTGTGCCACGGACTGTTGTAATAATTAAACAGTCCAGATGGTTTGCACTAGGTATTTTATGGATACAGTAGTGAAACAGATGTAGTCTCAAATTAAAATTTATCTTATGTAATTTAAAGGCCAAAGTCTAAACTGACCACATGAATTTCCCTTAATGTAAATAAGGTGATAATCCTGTTCTCATTACTGACTGTGGTGCAATTTAGGGCGATTATCATAAAACTAGTAGTCTGTTAATTGGGGAAGAGTTACATGCTTAGGGGAAGATTATCAAAGAATATTCAGGTGTCAGAGATCTGATGGATGCTTTTGAGGGTTTTAAAAGCAGACAGATCCTTAACTTCTGTCCAGCTTTCTACAACAATTGGTTAGTAACAGCTTCTAGTGAATTTTACACTGGGCTGAACATGAATCAGAAGTAAAAATATATCACAGGTCACCATTAATCAGTCTTTGAGAAACAGCACAGTTAGAAAATAATAGGACTTCAATCATTTTTTTTTTAATTGAAAGCCTAGAACTGAAATTGTGCGAATGAGTCTGTTAGTCTTTAATAAATAGTGCCAGGAAAGGGTATTTATTACTGTCCTGGTTTCGGCTAAGATGGAGTTAATTTCTTTTCTAATAGTGGATAGAATGCCGTGTTTGGGAATTAGGATGAAAACAGTGCTGATAGCACCCTGATGTTTCTAGTTGTTGCCAAGCAATCAAGGACTTTTTCAGCTGTTCATATTTCCCTTCTAACGAGAAAGGAGGGGATGCAGCCAGGACAGGTGACCCGAACTGGCCAAAGGGGGTATTCCATGCCAATTACATCATGCTCAGCATAAAGGGGGGGTTGGTTGGAGGAGGAGCAGGTGGCTCCAGGATGTGTGGTTTTTGAGGACAGTCTGGTTTTGGAATGATTCTGGGCTGCATGGCCTGAGTTGTGTGGTTCAGTGAGAAACTGCATTGTATATCACCTGTTTCATATATTTTTTGCTCTAAAGTGCTGTTATCATTGTTATATCTATCTTTCTGCTATTCTCATAAACTATCCTTATCCCAACCTGCAGGGTTTTGGTTTCTTGGTTTTGGGGTTTTTTTTCCCTTTCCTTTCCCTTCCCTTCCCCTCTCCACCCCCCTCACTTTCCTCCCCCCTTCACTTTCCCCCCCCTCTTCCTTTTAAAAGAACAAGCGACTGCATGGTGCTGGGCTCCCAGCTGGGGCAAAACCACCACAATTACATTGGTCTGCCTCCCAGTGAAACCCTGTCCGTGAATTGCCTGAATATGCAGAGGGATTTATCATTGGTCAGCAGTTAATATCAGTTCTCTTGCTGACAAAAGAATCAAAACCAATAACAAATTCATCTTCACATGCCACATGTTCATTTTGTTAAGCAGAAAGGATTATCCCTCAAAATATGATCATGTCTTATTTACAAACAACCTCTTATAAAGGCAGCTTGTCCGCAGGTGCAGATTGCTGATCCTATTTTGTTGGGAAATGGTTTTAGAATGTTTCCAACAGCTTTATGGCTAGTAAATAAGTGTGATGATATAGGTAACTATATAAATATAAATAAATCAATTCTGGTTTAAATTACCAGGAGAGAGAAAGAGAAAAAAATAAAAGTGATTTCCAGGAGGACATCCAGGTTTTCAGTTCAAGAATTATTTGAAAAATGACAGAATGATAACTCAACTCACTCACAGATGTGAAAGATTTGTCACGTGCACATTCTTTCCTTTAAACTTTGTTTGCTATCTGATGCTAGAATAATACCAATTATCTTTTTCTGTCAGGATATCATGTTTGAAAAAATGACTAATTTGTAAAGAGTTTTGTAGCTCTTTGAAAGAAATTCTTGTCTAGAGTAATTAATTGAAATTGGGAGTGATACCATATGTAAACATTATTTTCCCCTATTAATTAGAAGCCTTAATTACTTTGATCAGAGATCTCAATATACCACTTTTGAGAAGCAATGAAAATATGGGAAAAAATGTAGGAAGATCTGAGAGGACAGTTATTCTACCATCAAAAGCTTGGTTTTTGTTCTTGGTGGACCTTATAGTGTTGCATAAAAGCTTTACTAGATTCAAATCTGAAGTCCAGCGGACATTTATTTTATGCCTGAACCCTACTGAACCCAGAATAAATTTCTTCAATGTATATTTATGGTTTAGCAAGAGCAGCACATCAAAGCATCTTAGCACTTACGGGGACTGGCAGAGAGAATGGTCCTGCAGGGAAGGGTGTTTATCAAGCTCTTGTGATCTGTATTTAGTTCCTGCCAGCCGAAGTTGTCTCATGAAATCTTACATTAGCTACTTAATATTTCTGTGCTTCCGTTTGCCTCCTGTGCAGAAGGATAATAATAGTTTTCTTTCTTCATCTGGCTTGTCAAATTAGAAAAAAGCGATAAGCACAGCGCACATGCACAGGATTTCATACAGTGGGGCACAGCAGTCCTGTCTGCAGAAGAAGGGCAGAGCAGAGGGCTCTCTGTACAGCATCACACACAAATGGCCAACAGGGAGAGAAGCTAAGCAGACAACTGTTTCATTAACTGTGCTAATGATATCTTGGTGAAGACATAGATTGCCTTAACAATTTTTATGTGTACAGTTGTGCATCCCATGTAAAATCTGAGCATGTATGTGCATATAAGATAGCAGCCTTCCTAAAGCTGCAATTACCTCCATCCATCTTTAGATGCATCTGTGTGGTGAATATTCTTCGTTAGAAATGGAGGAAGAAAGAGACCTGTGTTCTATTTAAAAGAATTTTAAAAATAAACAAAAGAATTTCTGCTCGTTTGTATAGTCCTTCCTAACACTGAAAATAGTAGCATATTTTTACTTCAAATGAGTTCTTATTCTCTCCAGCTGCTACTACAATACCTGTGTTACCCATGTCATCTATCACTTAAAAAAAAAAAAAAATCTGTGCTTCCCCTTTATCCATCTTGCAAAGGTCTGTAGTCCACGTCTGCATTTTAACGAGGTGATCTACAGACACTTAAAAGTCTGCTGAATGCAGTCAGCAGTAACACAAAGCCTTTATTAGTACTCTACAGCAGCACAGGTGTTTAAATTCTATGGAATTCAGTATTCCTTGTACTGCGACATGAGACCAGGCTTCAGCCTGTTCTTTTTCTATTGCAATCACAGCAGTCAAGTTTCTGTTTCCTGTTATTCTGAGACAGCCCAGAGGCTTATGTGCCTTTGATAAAGCATCTAAATGTGACATTTTTCTTAATTTATTTGTCAAGTGGCAAATGTATGGTCATGCTGAGAAGGAAAAAAGTTAAAAACTGCATTTTTTGAGTGAAATTGTATATCAGGCTCAAAAAACTGATGCCCTGTACACTAAGTATTAGTAAAATGTCTTAAAAATTGAAAGTTTGGGTTTTGAGTTTTTTTAATTTTTTTCCACCTCTGCATGCAGTGCATTATGTTATACATGATCAGACAGAACAAAACAACCGTCATTGCCAAACACCAGCTCTGTATAGACCAGAACTTCACCAAACATCCCTCAATGAATAATTCGGTAACGTTCTGATTGTACTTCTACCCTACCAGATAGCAAATATGTGTCTAGGTTAAGATGACAAAAGTGGATCACATTTAATCAGCAGAAGACTGGTCTCACAATTAAGGTTTGAGACCCTGAATAAATTCTTTGTCTTTCTTTGTCTTGATTATCCATTAGTTGAAGGGGTCCTGCAATAGATGCTAAATCAGAGGAGATTACATTTTAAAAAATCATTTTTCCATTTCAGCCAGTGGTCTCTGACTTTGCCTAGTCTGCTAGCAACAGTATATAGGAAAAAATGTGCTGCCAGCAACATTTCCCCCTCTTCTCTGCCCTCATCAGACCCCACTTGGAGTACTGTATCCAGTTCTGGGCTCCCCAGTACAAAAAAGACAGGGATCTCTTGGAAAGACAATTAAGGTCCTGGAGCATTTTCCCCAGGAGGAAAGGCTGAAGGAACTGGGGCTGTTCAACCTTGATAAAAGAAGACCCAGAGGGGATCTAGTGTGGGACACAGGGGGGAAATGGCCAGTCTCTTTTCAGTGGTCTGTGGAGACAGAACAAGGGGCAATGGCCTCAAGTTGGAGCACAGGAAGTTCTGCACCAACATGCGGAAGAACCTTTTCACAGTGAGGGTGACAGAGCCCTGGACAGACTGCCCAGGGGGGTTGTGGAGTCTCCTTCTCTGGAGATATTCAAGACCCTTCTGGACACCAACCTGTGCAACCTGTCCTAGGGAACCTGCTTTGGCAGAGGGGTTGGACTCAAAGATCTCTCGAAGTCCCTTCCAGCCCCTACAATTCTGTGATTCTGTGACTCTGATGTGTCCTTGTCCTGCTTAGGCTTATTTCAGCTTTACCAGCAGCAGCTCCCTTTGGCCCACAGTGGTGGTGGAGGATCTTGCAGAGAACATATTGCCAATAAACCATATTAAAAATTATTGATGAATATGAATTTGCATTGTGTTCATCTAACAGTATACCTTTTACCAACATGAGTGCGAAATTCCTGTTTTCTTATACACTAAATAAAAAAGCATTCAGGAAATGACAGTTTTTTTCAGACATCAATTTAATGATGAGCAAAATTCAAGCCCTCTCCCGATGGAGCCTGGGAGAGGGGAAGTTGAAAGTATTCAAAGCAAACTCAAGTAGGTGTAATTAGTGTGAAGTGTTGATGCCTTATTGCTCTGTAGTCTGCCTGCTTAGAGTTTACTTCAAATCTCTTTATTTTATATGCATCTTTTCCCCCAGATTTTTGTTTTGTTTGAAGTCAGTGTGGATTTTATTATCTGTACTTAGCGTGGATGCAATAATCTACCAGAATGCACCTTTCATCCAGTTTGTTTTCTGTTTAGAGCTTCAGAGCAAATATATCTCTGAACAGTGTTTAAAGGCTTTTACCTATGCTTAAGTTGGTTGTACCTGACCAGCTGTCTAAGTATTTTCCTAACGGGTAAACATGTTGAATTGGGGGACACACGAACTGGAAAATTCCGGTTGAATTAACAGGGAATATTGCCAACACCTTAAATACAGCCAGTGTTTCTACCAAAAGTATCTGTCCTGAAGTTTATGCAAAATACCAGATTTAAAGCTAAATATTTTATTATTTTTATACACTGCAGACAAAGATGATGCTGCATGTGGCAGACTGGCTACAGAGAAATTACAATTAGGCTAAATCTCATTACATGTTTGTAGTTCAGCTGGACAACCAAGCCAAGGCTTCTCTGTGCTTGAGAAAATGTCATAGGACATGTAGGGCTTACAGTAGCCAAGGTCTAGATTTTGCATATCTTCCAGGGAATCTGCTGTCCTGCTGCTGCTGTAGCTGCAACTTCTGGGATGACAGCACATTTTCATTTAACAGTGGTAATTAACAAACAGTGGATCAAAGGGAACAACGACATCCATTAAAGGAATACTAGCAAATAGATTATCAGCGGAGGAGCTCAAACACCATTCACACTCTAATCAGTCAGTCTGAAAGAAAGGTGAAAAGAATCATAACTAAACCCCTGGGAGTACGTAAAATTACTCGATCAATATATTTTCAAGTTATATTTAGTGTCTGATGGACATGTTACTAATAAAAATATCTGTCATATCCAGTGCAGCCAAACAATTAATTTACTGCTCAGGTCATTCAAAAAGGATCTACAACAAACAATTTACAACAAACTCCAGGGACGTGATCCTTGAAATCAGGGTCTAGTCTGTTAGCAACCTCATTTTTCACCATTAGGGATGCTGCAAATCCAGTCCAGCAACAACATGGGAGGACTAACATGAGTTTGTAAACTCTGTAGTGGTAGTTGTACATGGATGTATATTTTAAAACTATAAATACATTTTAATGTGCATGTCTATATGTTTTATTAGTTTGTATTTTAACCTATTATTTTTATCTACATGCATAAACACAGTTCCATGTGTTTATACTAAAATATATTGCAAGCTTAAGTATTAATATTTAACATTAAACAGTATGTAAACATTGCAAATCAGCATGTGCCTCTGTATTAAAATTTGGATATGGAAGAAATTGCATTGATTCACAAGACCTTTGCCTCTCCTGGACTGTCAGCAGTTTATTTTCATCAGCAGACTGTGAACATTGTTTAGCAGATTTAAGATGTAGTATAGAATATTGTTATATCTGTTATGCAGCTAGACAGCTTGAATTTGGTCTATACCAAGCTGAAAATATATACTAAAGTCTCATTTCCCAGATAGTGCAAATATCCTCCTTTTATTGTCTTCTTTGTCTAACTGTGCTCTTTAACTTTGTCCAACTCATTGCCTTTCATAGCTCCTAGAAAACTCTACCTGCATCTCAGGACTATAAAGATAGAAAAAATAGTTTGCAAGCATAAAAATTCCAGAATGAGTCCTTCATTTACACTGTCTGTCATAGGTCTGGTTTTAATTTTTGTGGGTTTTTGTATTCAGTAAATTGTATTTGGTGGGGTTTTTTTTTCTTTTTTCCATAAATAGCACATGAATAAGTGGGGAATGTCAACATCAGAATACATTATCTAAAATAGGCAGTCAAATGAGCTTCTTGATTTTAATATGGGTTATAAGCTTTAAGAAAAACACAACGTTATGAGAAACTAGAACATTTTTCCACTTAGATGTTTCTTCCTCCCTACTCAGTGGCCAAAGGCAAACCTGAAGGATTTCTGGTTTAGTCGGGAAATCTATACCTAAAACGTATGGATCACTTGACTTTTTTTGGTAGGCTATCAGCATGTATAATTCACAGAACAAATGCCCAGATGCACCTCCAGAGTCCTCGTGGCTTCTGCTGTTTTTCCTGCAGATATATGGGGACAGAAATGGGTGTTAACCCAAGGGAATGCTCCCTCCTCCAAGCAGTTTGTCAGATACAGTTTTCTATGAAAAGTCAAATGATACGTTGTCACTGGGAAATACAAGCTGAAGCAGGACAATTTAATTACCTTTTGGCAAAACATGCAAAGATGCCCTAGAATGACTTTGCTATTGTTGATGCTTTTGACACTTCAGTTTTCAGAAGGAAGGAGGAAAAGTTTTCTTGACACAAATAGATTAATGTATGGATATGCAGATGTTGGAAGTCACATTCTTACCTTAGAGAAAAGTGGTGGTTAGAAAAGAAGGATTAAATAATTCAGGAAGTTTGGGTCTTTTTCTAGAAATGCTTTTAGTTTTGTAAACCAAGGTCACTTGGAAGGTTATGTTGCACCTCTAACAGATGTTACAGGCAGTAAGTAAGTAAATAAGTTGATCTAAAACAAAGTCATAGAATCACAGAATGGTTTGAATGGGAAGAGACTGCTAGAGATCATCTAGTCCAAGTTTCCAATACTGGATACAAATATTCAGTGCCCTAATTAGTTAAATAAATCTAGACTGGTAAATTTCAAATTAAAAAAATATATAAAGAAGATAAAATAAGATGTAAAACATACATAAGGAGATATGCCTGCTACATTCTCTGAGGTAGTGTTTATTGGTACCAAGAATCCATTTTGCCAGGCAGTGTTATTCATGGAGGCAATTAAGAAACTGTTAACTAGTGGTGTTATTTCTATGTGCCGTACCTGTTTAAATATAGGTATCTCATGTCTCACATTCTGAAACTTCCATGACAAGTGTTCAGAGATGTACCTAACAATGCAGCATGTTTATTTCATCTTGTTCAATCTGAATCTAACTTTGTATTACAAAGTTATTCATGGTGTACATACTTCATTATTAATCTTCAGTCATTTTATTGCCAGATCTGAAATTACACTTCCAAATCCTATGCCTTGCCCTATCAGTTATAGATATGTAAAATAAAGTAGCATGATCAATTGGGTTGGCTTTAACATAAAGAAATAATTATTAATTTAGTACATTGATCATAGTCCCTGTTATATCTGCCACCTTTCTACTGAAGACAAATGATGGACCTTGCTTGTGTTCGTATCTTTGCTGAGATTATAAATTGTACTTTTCTTGACCTGACAACAACCACAAGACACTTATTACATTTCTGTCAGGCTGGCTATTCAACTTACTTAGTCACAGGGTCACCTTTTTTATTTTAGTACAAATGTCAGAACATTACACTTTTTCAAAATATAAAACCTTTACTGAAGGAAGAAAAAAAAATTCTCTTTTGTTTATAGAATCACAGAATGGTCAGGGCTGGAAGGAACCTTAAAGATCATCAAGTTCCAACCCCACTCCATGGGCAGCGACACCTCTCACTAGACCAGGCTGCCCAAGGGCTCATCCAACCTGGCCTTGAACACTGCCAGGGAGGGGGCATCCACCACTTCCCTGGGCAACTTGTTCCAGTACCTCACCACCCTCATAGTGAAAAACTTCTTCCTAATATCCAATCTAAATCTACCCCCTTCCAATTTAAAACCATTTCCCCTCATCTTATCGCTACATGCCCTGCTAAAGAGTCTCTCCCCAGCTTTCTTGTAGGCCCCTTCACATACTGGAAGGCTTATAGAGGCTATAAGATCTTCTCCTCTTCAGGCTAAACAACTCCAACTCTCTCAGCCTGTCTTCATAGGAGAGGTGTTCTAGTCCTCTAACCATCTTTGTGGCCCTCCTCTGGACCCATTCCCACAGTTCCATGTCCTTCTTATGTTGGGGACTCCAGAACTGGACACAGTACTGCAGGTGGGATCTCATGAGAGCATAGTAGAGGGGCAGAATCACTTCCCTTGGCCTGCTGGCCACACTCCTTTAGCTGCATCCCAGGATATGGTTGTTCTTCTAGGCTGTGAGCACACAGTATCAGCTCATGTTATGCTTCTTGTCCACCAGCACCCCTAAGTCTTTCTCTGCAGGGCTGCTCTCTATCACATCATTTCCCAGTCTGTGTTGATGATGAGGATTGCCCTGACCCAAATGTGGAACCTTGCGCTTGGCCTTGTTGAACCTGATGAGGTTCACAGGGGCCCACTTCTCCAGCTTTTCGAGGTTTATGGGCACCAACTCCCAATAGAGAGATTTTGTTGCTTTTGTAATCCAGTATAACACTTTTTCTTTGTACTTTCAAGTATTAAAAGTTTGCAGGATATGTAATAGGTTACAGTAATAGTTACAAGCTGTGTGTGAATCAACCTACTGCCTTCAATTCTCTAAAAAACAGGCTTCTAGGATATCGGAAAAGCCTTCTCATTCTTTGAATATATTCTTCATTCTATATGTGTTTGCAAAACTTTTGTACTCTTTCTTTGCATTTGCTGCTCAAATAACTGTGTATGGCAACGAAAACTCACTAGCCAGCAAGATACATTTATTTCTCTCCATTCTGGGTCTAAAATAATTTTAATCTATGTGTTAACAACAAAGCCAAAGATAATTGAATCCAGAGGGATTTTAGTAGGTCTTAGATCTATCACTGATGTTTATCTGTGGATAAAATAACTTGCATCTAGACATACTTATTTTTCTCTACATACTACAGAGGAAGCTTAAATAACTAGTGCAGATTACTAGGTCTAAACTTTAGACACATAAATCAGGATAGACAATCCCCTTTTCTCTTGGATGCTTTCTCAGTCTGTTGTTTACTACTTGATGTAGTTTGTATAAAGCCAGTAAAAGATTTAGACTTCAAGAAATGTTACACATGTCATTCTGAACCTAGACAGGCAAAGCAACGCTTTGTTTAGTTTAGCTTAGGAATTGTACATGAGTTTGTCTCTTTGTTCCTTCACTAAGTGTTCTGGGCTTGACAAGGAAGGAGTCAATTTTCCTAGTAAATCTGTTATCCTGTGAGCCAATTTATTCCACATGTGCCACGGGAGTAGGGGTCACAAGTAGGATGAAAGTGAAAAAGGTCAAGGCAAAGAAGGAGCCTTGAGAAAATCCCTGCTCTTTGTAGAGTGTCTTCAGTGTGAATTCATGAACATCAGATAATCCGCACAGGTCCTTGAAGAGATGGTTTCTGAATGCCTTAGACACTAGAAACTTCAGTGATACATTCATAACTGAACAGCAATCTAACACAAACATGGATTTGGTTGCTCCAGCAACCATTGAATCATGTGCTTTGATGATACCAGGGCTATGCAGATTTTCTTCAGCTCTGCTGTAGGAACCATAGGGGATTTTTCCATATGGGGAAGTACATGTTGGTCTTGTCAATATGCTAGAAGTCAAAATTTTCTCTGGCAAAATATTCACATACATCTAAACCAAAAGCTGGTTGAAATGCCTTGCCTTTTTCCCTTTCCTTTTCTCTATCTGGTCTATTGGGGCTGTCACAGGAACTGTCCAAGCAGCTCAGCTCCCCACCAGGGTAAACTCATAAAAACATTTTATAACTGTCACACAGAAATAAATGTATTCTCAAACCATCAATACTATTAATATAAAGACCAATAACTATACTAAACACCTGCAAAGACATTTGCTTTCACACAACTCTAAACATATTTATTTTCACTAATTAGAGGTCAGATCTCTTTATAATATGCTTACTTTTTTGTTCAATCTGATATTGATGTTTCTGGAATGTTGCATAAGCTGAATTGCATTTCTGTACTGCTTTCAATAATGTGATATTATGAAAGTTAGCAGGAATTTATTAAAGATGCAACAAGATGCATAATATTTTCCTGAATGTAATAACAGGCCAATTTATGCATAGTTTATTTTTAAATATGATTTCATGAAGAGATCTCTTGCTGTTCAGGACAAATTTAATTTCAGTAAAATTCTTATTTCTTGAATATATTTGACATGCTTCCTATCTTGTTGTTCTTATCTACTGCTTTGAAAGATTAGTGTTTGGTTAATGAAACCCTAGATCACATGGAGGAAAACCAGGAAAACAAGAAGTAACTGATTATTTTTCCAAAATACCGATGAAGCCAAAGACCTGGGAAAATGTGAAACTGTGGACTTGATCTTTCAGCTGTAGATTGGTCTTGCCAGAACTGCATGCATCTTGATGTCTTGACAGAGGCATGATAATGGCCCTGTTGTTCCATGTTCAGCTGATTGTGTTGCACACTTATGCTCAATAGGGCGTTGACAACAAGTTGTGAGTCAAAGTGAAAAGAAAGGGTAAAATTTCCGATCTGTCTAGCTGCATATTTACCAAAGTTTGATCATTATACTCTTCATTTAATTCCTGATTTGTGTTGGCAGCCCCTGCCTCCCTCTCTAAGAAAGCTTGTCTTTTGCAGTTGATAGTTCTCCCACACTGCTTGCATACCAACATGAAAGTGTAGGATTTTATCTTTTTTCCCAAGACATCTGGGAATAGGACAAAATATATAATTTGGTGAGAGCTGGCATTAATTAGGCTGGTTCGAGGTCTGAGTCAATTGATCTATCTGCTAAAATGTTTCCTTTATAGTCAATTGAGGGGAAAAAAAAAGTAAAAGACTCCAAAGGAAGACCCCTCCCATGAGGGAATGTCTGTCTGACAGGTAAGATGAACAGCTTAAGCTAGATGCTAACTTTTAGACCCCTAACTTTCAGTGAGGGAATGATTTTAAGAGCATATGCCTCTCTCAGGGAGCTGATTGATTGATTAAATACCTAATTATCTTTGAATTTCTGCTTCTTCTACCTTGGAATTTCTACAGATAAAATGTTTCCGGAATTCTATTTTTTTCCCCCAGTACTGCATAAAGGAAGCACTATATTCCACCAATATATAAATACATTAGCATGCATTAATAATTAAATTTCATGCTGCTTATCTTAAAATTGCCTATGACTCTCTGTTGTCGACTTAAAAACTCAAACTGTATACACCTTATGGCTTGATGTATATGCACACTATATGCATTAGTAATAACAAAAATCACCTTATCTCAGACAGCTGGTTCTAAACCCAGAGTATCTTGCCATTGATTCCTGATGGCAAATAATGAGGCTTTTCTGGCTGGATATAAATTCTACTGTAGAGAACCATGGTCTTTACATGAGATGTTATGCATTCTGTTTGGAGCATTATACAAACCAAAAAGAAACTGTTGATATCCATAAATACAAAGGGGACAATGCTCTAGCATTCACATTTATACTGAATTCTGACACTGATTATAAAGTACCTAGGCATTATCCTTGTGTTACATCCTGTACCATATGTTACCATGTTCATACAGAAAAAAACCCTGCTATACTTCTCAAATATTTTACAAAATATATTATCTTAAAATGAGAATACTGTTTACCAAATACTAATGTTTCTTGTTCAGCCTGAGAAGCTGTATTTTTAGTAGTTCTCTTCAGTCAAAAGGCAAATTGTTTTCATTTAATTTGCCTCCACTAATCTATTCCTGCTAGAGATTAATTTTTGATTGATTGCTTTCTCACACTCAAATGCAAGGTATCATGGGACAAAGCCTCCACAGCAAGTAAAGAACATTTTATATAGTCCTTTTAATAAAAACAGACTTTAATTAGCTATACCAAGTTTGGGAAGTTTTGAGACTATAACAGAAACAATACGGAGAAATTTACCTCAACCCATGGGTTTGGAGATTATTACCATCATTGGTGGATGATGAAAATTCCCCTGTGTTAGAACCAGCAAGGACTGGTTGAATGATTTATTTTTTCCCCTCAACTAATACCACACAAGCCCTTCTATAAGTGCAGGTATTCAAGTATTCAGAGACGTGAACGTGGTTAGGGAACAGTTATCTGAAATAACAAGAGAAACTAAAAAAAAACCTGAAACCAAAACACTTTTTTCTTTTTAATTTAGAAAATTTTATCTGCAGCAATACAAGACAGTTGTTCTAGGGGAAACACCTTTCCTGTCAGGGAGGGCCAGGCCCTGAATGAGCTGTTTGCATTCTGCTGTCCCGCACCAGCAGTCTGTTGGAGACCCAGTGGAACCGACACCCTAAAATTAGTTTTTGGAGTTCAAATCTGGTGCCCTGGGAAAGTCAGCTACAAATTTCCTGCGCAGAGGAAAGTATCCTATTAGTACTAGGTGTCACAGCATAAGGTCTAGGATCATTTCTGCACAAGTGTCCTCTTATTTTTTTGCACTGGAGGCTCTGTGCACCCCCACTCTCTGTAACAATCATGAGAACTGTAAGGATGGCCTGGCTCAGAGTTCCATAGACAGGTTTTGGTAATGTCAGGTGCACCAAGCGACTCATACGGTTTTGAAAAGCGACTCAACCTTGGATTGCTTTGAGGCCCATCTCCCCAGAGACAACTCACGGGGAGCTGTGTAATCTTATAAGCAGAAGCTAAACAGAGCAGTGCCAAGAACCAAAACTTAGGTTGAACCTTGAATTCCTTCAACATGCCCAGTCAACAATAAGCCCAGGCAAAAGAAGGCAAGCCAGAGGGTTTCCATTTGGCTTCAACACCATCAGGATGCTGGCTAAGAGAACATATTGAGACCCCTTACCTGGAGAGTGGTAGTGAATGAAAAATTTGATGTGTTTTAAGTTTGCAGTCGCAGGAGATTGGCTAACACACATGGCCTGTGAGTTGTGATAGTGTGTTCATGAATCTGCTGCGGTGGTAATATTGAATTTAGTGAATTGCCTGAGGGTGGTAACAGTGGGGTTTGTGACACTGTTGTGGGTTGTAATACCTCATTTTGTGACTGTTGTGTTGGCAGTAGCACGTTTCGTGAATCTTGTGTGGTTGCAATAGTGTAGTCTTACTTTGAACGGCAATAGTGTATTTCTCCATTGTATCCATAAAACCTGCAATAGTGATGTATTAAATCTGTCTGTGGTGTTTAAATAAATTGTTTATTTAAAGCCTGCAGTCAAGCGTCTTTTCATCACAGGAACACCATGTTGCTTGAAGTTGAACCTTTAGGATCTGTCCTTTGACAAACCAGAAACCCCTTCAGGAAATAAGATGAGTTCATCTAGCCTATGTCAATAGCATGAGTTGTGATCTGCTAGTTTCTCTGTCAGCTGAAGCAGTTGGGCAAGTAACCTCTTCCTAAATAACTTGTATTGAGACCAATTGTTAGGACATTTTTATTAAATTCTAATAACTAAACATCTTTTGAGTCTAAAAAAGGGTAATGATTTTCAAGTTAAATGTATAAAACTTATACATAATCCTTTCACAGCCCAGATACTGGATTGTCTTTTTTTTTTTTTTTAATTAAATGGATGGAAGAATACTGTAAGACCTAATTCTTCACATTTTTATGCATGTTGATGATGTGTGTAGAAGGAATATATTGCCCACTACCAACTTAATTCTTCTCCTCTTTGTCTTTTCCATTCCCACTCCTTCTGTCACTGGTATAAAATAGGAATTCAGGAAAAAAATAGTGTTACTGCAACCTGGTATGTACAAGGGCTGTGAAAGGTTTTTTGTGTATTTTTCTAGGGCTGGCACAGCAAAAAGTTATGGATGAGCAGAGAATCATATCAGTGTATCATCTGTGTGCCTCAAGAACCTCAGGAAGAATACAAGAGCAAACAACCTCACAGAAGTATGGTAATGAATGCACTGCCTCCACTTTTGCTGTCAGCTTTCTGATCTTCCAAGGCAGAAACCTCCAAACACTCTTTTCAGTAATGCAGAGGGAATGAAAACTCAATACAACCCACAGGTAAACAACCTTTCTTACCTCTCCTGTCAGACTTGCTCAAATATTTTCAGCAGGTGGGCTCCCAGCAGCTGAGTAACAAGGATGAATTTCATTGTTTTGTTCTGGGAGAGAAAATGTGACAAGCAGTGCATTTTTAAAGTGGGACTTACATGGATTGTATTTTCTTGAGACCCTGTCTAAAAAAATAAAGCTTTTGGAGTTAATTTAAACTGGCCTTTAGCCTGCCAAAGGACTTGTAATATCAGCACTTCCTTGATGCTTGTTTCAGCCATTATGGTCCTGCAGATCTGTCTCTTTCCAAGGGAATGATAATCAGCTTTAAATTTGAAAAGATGAAATTCCATTTTTTCCCTTCAGCAGCATTGCTCATTTTTTCTGTGGTGGTTAATTTTCCAGTGCTTGTCTGAGGGACTTGTTTCAAGACATTGAATGCCCTGTCCAAGCAACCTGAAAGAATTGATTGAGATTATAATAATTCTCTTTATAAAAGATTGATGCATAAACCTTCAAGGCAATTAGAAACTCGGTTTTGCCAATCTGATGTTTAATTCTTTCTCATATTTTGTTAATAAACAAGAGGCAGAAATGTGAGGAGAGAAACTGCAGCACTCTTATTCTACAGACACACAGCCTACTTGGTCTAGCAGCAATGACTTATTCTGTCTGAAATGTTTAGTGTCAAACCTTATGTTATGTCTGTCTCTCAGGTACTTCATTTGAAGAACAAAGACTCGTAGCACTTGTTCAGCTCCTGATCTGTGATTTCTGGGTAGTTTGTAACACTCAGGAATTTGCAGGAAATTACAGGTGAGACCCAGTCACCTTACAAAGGTCCCAAATATTTACGTAAGCTTTTGGTGCCTAGTAAAATAGTCCTCCTGAAAGAATTGTTTAAAGTCTTTTTACTGTTGATTGAGAATCTAGCTTTGAAAGCTTTTCTACTTGCTCAAGTTGAACTTTGTAGGTTAAAGAGGAAATTTTATGGTTGTAAGACTTCAGACATCTCTAAAGACTGTCTCTATTTATGCTTTTCTGTTACCTGGTCTGGCATCAAAAACAATTGAGGTTTTCCTTCCAAGTGTCTCCTTTCAAGTCTCAAATCTCTTGTAGGTGTGGCAGAACATGTGAGAGCTTAACCCTCTTTGGCTAAGGAAAAATTCACTAACTTCTTCATAGCCAACCATTCTCCTATAAATATCACAACATGATTTTTTTCATTGCTGAAGCATTAATTTAAAATGTGGCTGCATGTAAATTTATAATTCAGCAAAGCATCAACCAAAAGCTATACAAATAGGTGGTGTTTAGAAATCCCTTTTAATCCCATAAACTACCAGTCACTAGAACCATTTGCTTTGCAATATGGGCTGAATCTTAGTAATGCCACTAATTCATTTTGCAAAAGAAAAAACATCGTCATTGTTATATCTCATAACCAGCTTTACTCAGTTCTTGCTTAAACAACCAATTAACACCATAAAAATCAAAAGTGGTAAATAAATCATTTCAGCTAACCAAGTCTAAACCAGGCCATTTGGAAACTTTCTATAGGAGGCAGATGGACATTTCTAGAGGGAAATGAAATAGGTAGCTGTGGCAAATGGCATGAATCTCTCTCCAGAGCTACATCCATTTCTTCATGTTCCATAGAAAAGTCCTTATTATGCTAGACAAATAATTCTTAGGCAGAGGTTTTAGGCAAGAGGAGTCCTTCCCAACCACTCCAAAATCTCTAGGATGTGCATTTTCTTTCTCATACCATGAAACCAAAAGGCAGATTCCTTTCTTCTATGGCATAAGATGTCTAAAATACTACTGTTTCTATATATGTTGTAATACATTGATTAAGTTAACCGGTATCATGTAAAAAATTTCATACAGGAAAATAGTACAAGGATGAACACAGCAAGGAATTTAGAACTTCAAACACTTGAGTGTGATTTGCTGATGCTGTCTTAACAAAAATTACAAAAATGTGTTCTTAAATTGGGATACTAGTTACTAATATTTTTATTTTCGATCAACAAGTATTTTAATACAAGTAGGGTACTTAAATGTTCAAATCAAGTCCCTTGATATGAAAATATAGCAAGAGAAAGTAGTAATAGTTAGAACCTGCAGGTTTTACTACACATTGTCAGGTAAACCCTGAAGACGGTTGAAGAAATGTATGTCAAGTCCTATTAATGAGAACAACCATATAAGAATATTATTTTCATGAGTATCTTCAAAAAATGTCTTGTAATAATTATACTTTCCTACAATTTGCATATGAAGCTGATAGTTCATTCTGAGAGCTTGCCAATATTTTGATTAGCCACTGTCACATTTCAGCATGAAAAGCTTTTTCCTTATTGACTGAGCAAAGTCATCTAATGCAAAACATAATTGTATCCTAAGTGGTAGAGGTCTTTCTTCTGGTGTATGCTGGATTTATTTAGGCATGTCATTTGCTCTATCTTTTTAATAACACTTGGAAGGCAAAGGATAGCTGTTGATGTTTTGCCAGCCTTTCAGTTAGTTCATGTTAGCAATCTCTCATAAATCTGAAGGTTCCCATTCCTTTTTACTATTTTATATCTTAAAAAAAAATTGGTTTATATCTTGCTTTACAACATGTGTAAAACTTTTGGCTGCAGATATTATCATTATTCTATGAATATCTATCTTTCTCAGGTTTATAAACACTTTGAAAGGAGGTTTTTAAAGCTTCATTTTGAGACAAGTATCTACATTTATTTTAATAATGACTACTTATTCTCTTTCTATATTAGGTTTTGCATTAGGAATATTTAAATATTGGTTAGCTCTTGAAATAGGGTATTTTAAGAGAAGTAAATGATTGTATAAAAAAGAAAAAGGCATGGTTTGAGTGAAAACTGTTTTTTATGGAAGAAATAATTTTATAAACTAGGTATTGCACTTATTCAACTTATTGTCAGTATGAAAATTATAAAAACAATTTCAAATTTTGCTATGAATTTCCTTTCATTTTTCTTTAAAAACTTTCCCACCTTATTTTTTAGGAGAAAATCCAGGTAAGAAAAGACACCAAAAGGAATTGGACAAAGTGATTCAAGAGAGACTCTCCCAAACCACAAAGAGAACATATTTTTTGTTTCTGTTTAAGTTTTATAACTCATCCTTGAAAATTAAAATTTAATCAACATTTTCAAAAATACTTTTGCAGTAGTGAATTTCAGAGAGAAAAATAGAAGTTAATTCCAGCACTGATTTCTTATAGCATTTACTAACTTTGTTCTCTTTCTGTAAAAGTTCTTGTTGGCATAGAATCTTTTCTGCTACTGGTTTAAACCTCTTCTGAAAAACTATGCTTTCTTAAGAAGACCTCAAAGAAAGTGTTTGCAGTTTTACACATGTATTGATGCTTCCTTGCAATATCTTTCTAAGGAAAAAATTTTGGCACTGGTATACTCTTTCCTAGAATATATGAGACTTTTTTTTCAAATGTTAAAATATGGGCATCTTTCCACAATTCTGTCACACAGTTCACTTCTTTCCAGTTATTTAACCCAATATTGGTCACAAGCAGACTTTAACAAATGAGGAAGATGCCCTACAAGCTCTCTAGCGTCTCACCCCTCATTAAGCATATTTTCGAAACGGTGGTTGGTAAGGTTCAGGTTAGAAATTATATACCCCAAGAGATCAAGGATTCTTTCAGGAATAAGGCTTTTAAACTCATCATCACTACAGGTCACTATGACTTTCTTCAGCCACCACAGGCCAATTTACCATAACTAAACCTTTTACTCACCTATTCATAGCTGTTCCCTTTCTAAGGACCTTGTGCTGATAGCTACTGAAGTTTTATACATTGTTTTAGATACTCTTTAAAACAGACTGGATATTTTGCATTCTAGTCACTCCATAAACTGTGTTGGTAAATATTTAAATATATACAGTACTTGTTTATATAAGACATAATGACTTTCAATTGGGCTGATTAGATATGCCTGACTGAAAGTACGTTAATAATTTACTCTTCATCAATTTGTTCTAGTGCCTAGAGGGCTCTGAGAACATTAAAAAAAAAAAAATCCTGAAATGTTAAACAGAAAAACAACTCAATTTATCTGAACAATGCATGCTAGTTCCAAATAAAAAAAAAAAAATCAAACAAATCCTAGTAGATTCATATAGGCAGAGATTCAAAAAACAAAGAACCAAATAATTTCAGTTCAGGCCTCCAGGCAATTTGCAAGTGAAAAGGACAAAGAGATAGTAAGGGGGTATTACCTTTCTATATCATGATGATTTGGGTTTGAGCTAGAGTTTTGACCCAGAGTTTTTGACCCAAGGCTTTTCTGCTTTCTGATGAGCTCTACATATACAAAAGGAGAAAGCCAGAGATTTTACCTAACACATGCTTGGAGAGAAAAATTATTAATCTTTGTTTCAATTAAAGATTTTCCATCCTGCAGTATGTATAGCTGATCTCATTAATTTTGCCATTGTGAACAAGCCACACTAGAAACTTTGAAATACAGTTTTAGACAGAATCCCTTCATGTTAATATCAATGGGGACTGAAAATTTCAAATAGAAGATCATGTAATTCCTTACAAAAATGATTTCCTAATCAGAGATAACAATCTTTTGTACCAAACTATGCATCTAAAATGAGGATGTTTTCAGAGACTGCTGATCAAAGTCTAATTTTCCATTGAGCGTGAAAGGACACCAGAAGATATTTGAATAGCGATGTCACTGTTTTCTTTCCTGCTGAGTCTTGTGGGATTTGGCTCCCCATGAAACTAATGCAAAATCTGATTCAACAGTCCACACACAGTTTTGTGGTGTCATTTGCTCTGCATCTGGTAGCTCACCTGGCTTCCAGCTGATTTTCTACAGGACCTGTGCCATATATACCAGTCCATCTAGATACCTCTTACATCCCTAGGGCATTTCACGTGGCATTACAGATGTACGAGAACAATTAGGAAAAGACGTCAGCATTCACAAGTGATGGGTCAATACAGTTAATGGGGTCAGTGAGTATTTCAACCACCCAGCTGCAAGAGGCTCAGTTCAAATGCCATAATATATTAATCTCCCTGAGGCCTGAGTCCTCTCCTGGCCCTCAGCAGCCTCCCAGTAGATGCTGTCAAATATGTGTAATGGCATTAAGTGCCTACGCGGAAGTGGAGAGTTTAGTTTAATGTGACTACACAGAGGTATCTAAATGTTGGTGCTTACAAATGTGCAAAGTGCGTGGTGAGGAGGCTGATTTCATATGAAGGCCCTGAGGGCCATTTCAGGTGATCTGGAGGCCCTTACACCATTTGGGTCTAATCTCTTTCATCTGTCATCCCTGTTCCTAGTCCTCCTTTTTTAATTATTAGAAGAGTACCTAAGAATACAAGTGCAAGCTGGAGCATAGGAAGTTCCATATGAATGTAAGGGGAGATTTTTTTCACTGTGAGGGTGCTGGAGCACTGGAACAGACTGCCAAGAGAGGTTGTGGAGTCTTCTTCTCTGGAGACATGCAAACCCACCTGGATGCATTCCTGTGTGATTTAGTCTAGGTGATGCTGCTCTGGCAGGGGGGTGGACTAGATGATCTTTTGAGGTTCCTTCCAACTCCTAACGTTCTATGATTCTGTGATCTCCACATAACTGCTGTAGAAATAGAGCACTGATTGAAAAGGTTATTTAGGAAACGTTCTTGTTAGCTTGCCCCCAGCCTGTCATTGTTAGACATTGCCCAGTCTCGGGGTTAGAATATATAACTAGACTTCAAGAAGTTCGAGTTTTTCACAAAAAAAAAGAAGGGAATTTTGGCAAGTTTTATGAGAAACATGGAGAGAACAGATTCAACTATGAAAATGTTGTCACTGACTACAGTTTCTCATTTTTCTTGTCCTTTTACTATGCATCTGGCTTGCAGAAATGCCTCCAGCCCTGACTATCCCAATTTCATGTTAGTGTAAATAAAACCACCAAGCAAACCTCCTGTGACTTCTGTCCTTCCTCAAAGTCTCTCCATCTGTTTTTCACTGATGTGAGGGAAAGAATGACAGAGTGATGCTCTCCTTCATGAAGTCCTCAGGTTCCATGCAGGAGCAGGATCTGCTTTTCTCTGATCAGTGAGGTCAGAAGTTTTAAGAGCAGGTCTGAAGCAGATTGTTTGGAACAAACCTGTGCAACCTGTCCTAGGGAACCTGCTTTGGCAGGGGGGTTGGACTCGATGATCTCTGGAGGTCCCTTCCAACTCCTACAGTTCTGTGAACCTGTGAAACTGACTGTTCATACAGTTCTCACAAATAACTTCTGTGAGCCTCCTCACCCCCTTTTTTTTTTTTTGTCAAAGTGTTTTCCTATAAAATATAAGAGAAGTGACCACTCTCCAGTGTTCATCAGAGGATTCATTTTTCATGTCATGTCACAGACTGACAAGCTACACAGACCACCACAGTATAATGCATTGTGCACACCATGTGTTACATCACTGAATTTTGTCCCTCTCCATCATTCCTTTCTAACCATTGCTTACTGTTCTCTAGAAAGGCACAAATTTAGGTCTTCAACCAAGGAACAATAGCAACAATAAAGTGTCTGGTTTTAAAGTAAAAGGTTTTTATTCAGAATTTCATGTGTTCTCAATATATGAAATAGTTATTTTTCCCTGCATGGCACTTTTCCTTTTCATTTCATGATACAGTACTGTTTTCAGAAACTGCACTTTCACAAAATGTCTCCAAAATAGAACATTTTTCCCCACAAACCAAACAAAACAGGAAAATAGGATTTTCCTTACAAAAGCACAATTTCTTGGGCCAAGACCAGGGAAGCATGTCCTAACATTGCAAAATATAAATAAAATATAAATGACTGCTCTAGAAAGCCATTTCAGTACATGTATCAACCTCTGCAGGGATGTACCACATGCAACTGCATCAGATTGTTAAAGCAACATGAAGTAACAAAAAAATGTTTGATTTTGCCTATTATGACTTAGAGAAGATGGTAATCGTGGTGTTGGGGTCTCTAGTGAATTTAGATGTTAAGCTCCATGAAGCATGCTGACAAATGTCTAAATATTTCTACGGTGACACTACAGAGCCCAGCAGGATTCACAGATTTCCGTATGGGGTGATCAAGTGCTTTTAGCAGACAGAATGAAAACTCAGTGTGACCATGGGCAGCTCTAAGTTATGCAATCTTCACTTTATCCCAGATGTTGCCAGAGGAATTTCTCTTTTGTTTAGTATCAACAACATTTTTCCATTGACTTCACTCACTGCAGTCACATGAAATCATGTCAACTTTAAATAC
Organism: Porphyrio hochstetteri; assembly: GCA_020800305.1. NCBI lineage: Eukaryota > Metazoa > Chordata > Aves > Gruiformes > Rallidae > Porphyrio > Porphyrio hochstetteri. Next base: position 113,706,946 of record CM036907.1, read on the forward strand.
AGATACCCAAACTACCTTTTGTATTCATTCATCATAGCCAAGGATTGACAAAATATTATAAATAAAATATATTCACTAAACTGCACAGTATCTCTATAATAAATCAAACCTTTTGCAGAATATTATTCAATAAATGGAATGGGAATAATCTCTTCAACCTACATTACCATATCCTTCAAAACCCTATTTTGCCTGTACTGGTAAAAAGTAAAAAATAAAAAAAAAAATAATATATTCCAACATGCCATTACAGGCTGTAGCTGGCCAGAAAGACAGACTACCTGTTCAGTCCAAATCAGATTGAAATAAAAATTTTTGAAATTTTACCAAAAAGAGTAATTCCATCTCTTCTGAAGGTAAATACGGTTGCAGGGCTCTCTGTAGCTGCTCCATGAAATCGATATTCTTAGTAGTTTCACCACATAGCCACTTGGAATCCCAAGCTCTATAGTTGTTGGAAAAGCAAAGAGACCAAATAAGCTGGTGTTCCTTGAATAGCTGCCCTAAGCAGTGACAGTACTGCAATCAGGTGTGCATCTGTGTCTCTGTACAGTGGGTCACCGCTCTCCTGGTTCAATGTTGTGATGTTGTTTAACATATGAACTTGTTAGTTTTTAGTAAATTTTGCTATGGTTCATTTTGCTAGTATACGTCACTTTGTATAGTGTAAACTTATTAACCTACACCTTCTACTTATTCATAAATAGTATTTTATAAATCACTCCTCTGTTACATTTACTTCTTCGATTCATTTTTCATAAGCCATAGAAAATTCTCAGCCTGTTTATTGCTTGTAGCAGAAGAATTATTTTCTTTCATTTTAGTCCAACTGCAATTTCTGCCTGAAATTTCTTTTGTGTGTGTTCTCACTAATACTCAAAAAGGCTATCCACTGCAAGTGAGTTTTAAAACCTGTTTAATTGTGGTTTTTCAAAATATTCTGCAGAAAAAGCAGAACTGCAGAAAGAAAGCCCAGGTCTGAACACACTGCCCCTACTTACAACTGTGAAATTCCCTTTATTTCTGAAGTGGAGGAAATGTAAGTCAGACATAAGGCACAGTGCTGGCAAATGCTGCCCATCTTCAGTTCCTCGTAACTCAGCACTCTGTGGTTTGCGAGCACTGAAGAATGGCTGCTGCATACCAGAAGTGCGGGGAGGTCCCTATGCCCCTATGCTATAATTTTGCATTGCAGAGTCTTGTTTCGGAATCAGTTTTGATCTATGCCTGCAAGTGACCTCTGCTGAAGCTGAGTTCTTATTTGCTCTTCTGGGATCAAGCTTTTCCTGGCTTGGCTTTCTGCTGACTCCAAGCTACAAGAATCTGGGTGAAGCCCCTTTTCCCCAGCATGTGTGCACACACACACAGACACATGCACACACAGACGCACACACACCCACCCCCTTCCCTTTTGCACCCTGATGGATGAGATGTTTTGCAGGAAGTAAAGAGTTTTTGGCTTGAGTCTTCTCAGGCTAGGAACACAGTTGTGGTTTCTCACCTTTGTGTTGTGGTGGCACCACCACCATCTCCTTGCTATGGCTTTATGACACTTCGTTGTTTAGCAGTTCCTCACACAACCTTTGGTTTTTTTGAACCACCCTTCTGAGACACCCTCTCTTTCTATGTGGTCGGTATGAAGCTTAGGTATCTATGTGACATGTAGGTCTGAAATCAAACCTCCTGATTTAGGATGATCCTATGTTTATGCAGCAGTCAGAGAAGCAGGCTGGTAATACCCAACAGACAGCTGAAACTTTTCTCCTTTTCCCACTGATTTTAGGGTTATCTTTAAAGAAATTATAACACTTATTTGGCACTGTTTTAAAAAATGTAAACAGCAAAGGAGCAGGCCCTGATGCTTGTAAATTAATCATTAAGTCTGATTTTAAAGACTTAAACCATTGGCTTCTGCATGACACTATTTCCAAATGGTACAGTATCTTTCTCTTGCACATTTTCTCAGAATATTACAAGATTAAGTAATTGCCATACTACTCCAAAAATGTCCTGAAGCCTTTTCCTCCTTGCTACTCCCTTCTGTGACTCCAGGTCCAAATATCTTTGCAGATTGATACACCATTTCATAATCAGAGCTGCATGTGACTCTTTCCACAGTGAAATGCTGGCAATGAATTTGTCCACCATAAGGATGTGTATGCCATCATGCAGTGCTCTTGAAAACCTGAGCAAATGAGCATATTTGACCTCATCAGCAACCTGCAGAATCAAGGTCAGTTTGAATGAAAGGTTGCACATTGCCTCATCTATCTCCTGACTCGTTTCACTGAAGGCAAGGTATTGTGTACAGCATTATTTTAGGACATAAGCAGTACCCAAAACTTTGCATTTTCATTTTGCTTAGTTGCTGCTGTTTTTCCTGGAGATGACATTTCTGTATTGGATGGTGGGGGTTTCTTTGGACAATGAATCATCCTTAGTCATTCTGGAGACCAATAGATGCTCAAATATAGCCAAGAGATTTCAGCATTCATTCATCCACTCACGGTATATTTCTGATTATTTCATCGGAAAATACAATAAATGCTGCAACTGAGACTACACCAGATTCTATTGCTCTATATAGTTCCTTCCACATGTAAAATGTGAGTAAATATCTTCAGGTTAGTTTTGAATGTCAGCTTTGTTACTGGCTTACGAATCAGAGGTGTTATGTGAATAGTAAGCATTTTCATGTCTCCAAGGCTGGTTTCCACAGTTTTCACTGTTGAAAAAGGATGGAAACTGTTCTTCTCGCTTCAGAAATCATAAAGGTCTCCAGTTTCCAAAGATAAAAATGCAGTGTGGAAAACATTTTCACAGGAGTCTTATGACAGTTTCCCAAATCAAATCACATACACATAAACACGCACATGCACAGATACAGAGGTTAGCCTATGGTCAAGATTTTCTCTCTTGGTGAATTGTAGTGAAAGACTCACTATAATTTGTTGGAAGATGATCTTTGAATCCTTTTCCTTCATCAGTATGTCAGCAGATAATTATTTTCAGCCATATTCTTTTCAGGTAATTCTGGTACCTTCCAGATCAGGCTACAATTAGGTAGTGGGGGTTCCAGGTACAGGAGTGTCTGATCATCTCAACTCACTGCACATGTAACCAAGACATGGACACAATGTTGGGATTGCAAAAAGCCCCAGGGCATCGCCAGAGTCATTTACAGTTTAGGATTTATCTATCCCTTACGTTTTGTGAAATATTTTTATTGTTCATAGCTAATACCAAAAGGAAAAATCCCAACCATGTATGCTATATAGCCTCCTGTGTATGTGGTGTCTCTATAAACACTCATAGCTTGCTTGAAAATAGGCCCCTGTGCATTAAAATTGTTGAAAATTACTGATGTGTATGTTTGGATAAAACTGGAGTTCTTTTAGCTTTCAGTTACTGTGAGAATATTTTAAAAGTTACATAAAAGGTAATAAATGCTATGATAAATTACCACTGGGGGGAAAATATTGGAGTACTCTGTCCTGAAAGAGTATTGTTTGTGCACTGAAAGCATTTCAAGAAGTTCAGATCTTTTTCTTCTCTGGCATAAATTCAGTTTCAAAGCAAGTTGAAATATCCAGTGGAAGATACAATGAAAAACTGTTTCTGCTGAATGCAACTTCTGTCCCTAACTAGCCTGAAGTAATGACAGACTTTACAGAATACACTTTGATGGTAATATAGATTGTCTTAATAGGTCAACATAGAAAAACGGGCAGAAAAAAAAAACAAACAAAAACTACTTCTAGTAAAATTAATTAGTTTGAGAAAGTAAATAGCTTAACTATTGACAAAAGAACACTGATCAAAGAGCACCATGAAATTAATCAGTTATTTTTGAAAGGTAACAGAGAGACATGAATAGTAAATAAAATACCATTAGACAGTAAATCACGTTAATATCAAAGATGCCATCTGAGAGTAAAAGAGCGATGACATTAGAAATAATAACATAGGAAATATGTTATAAGGAACTGCAGACATGTAGTCAAAGTTGATAATAGCTTTGCTCTTCTGTAGTGCCTTTCATCCAAGGATCTTAAGGTATTTAAAAAACCCTACAGTGCTCTACCTAGTTTGTAGATGAAAGTGGAATTCAAGATGGATAAAGACAAGATAAAGATAAAACTGCAAGGGTTGGATTTATTGCATCCAACTTTAAGTCTAAAAATAGGTCTTTAAGTCATTCAAGCACTTTCTATAGTCAGTGTAGACAAATAGGAACAAGAAGATGATTCATTTTACATGTCTCAAGCCTAATTTAAGAAGTTTTTAGAATTTCTGAAGAATGGTACTTTCAAAATGTTTATTTACTATATGACAAGAAGCTGAAGTCCTTACCCTGGATGCTGTTGTCTACACTGCAAAATCTTTAGAGTCCAAGGACATTAACCTCAGGTGCAAGAAGGCACCTAACTAGCTCAGATGTGAATCTTATTTATGTTGTGGGTAGGAAAACTGCACAAAGAAGGGCATGAAATAATTCAGCAACCTTCTGATAGATCTATGCTCCTTGCTGAATCTGGTTTGCTTTAGAATTTTACATGGTAAAGCAGTGCATAAGGAAGAATTAAAGTTTGTAAACTGATGGCACTTAATATTAAACATAGAGAAACTTTAAGCAATGAATATGCATCCATTAGCTGAGAAAGGACAAAATGAATACAGAACCTTTCACGTTACTGATGAATATTGTGATCTATCACCTTGCTTAAGAGTCATGCTGAGATATTAAAGATTTAAAAGAAAATAATTCTTAAGAGGCTTTTTTTTTTTAAATTTCCACAAGGGGGAAAATAAAATATTTGGGTTGGTGTATGTACACTGAGCTCAGGCTGTTTTGTGAGAATAACAATTTCAAATCTGAATGCTTTTCCAATAATATTCACTTGTATCACATATCACCTATTACTTCCAGGCTGTCAAGACTTTCCTTGTGCCTTTCCCCTCTCCCACCTTAGATATAATTTTAGTAAAGATGTTTGAAACACAGGTCCTCAAGTGTCATCTTTTATGCTCTTGTCTTCTCTTCCTGCAGCGACATGTTCAAGTGGTATAACAATATGAATATTCTACAATTTATTTCTTTTAAAGATTAAGTTATTCTTTCCATTCTTGTAATTAGACTTTGGAATGGAGGCTTCCTGGATATTTGTGTGTCTAACTACATTTCCCCCCCCACACACACACCTTATCTTCTTACTGCTACAAAAAACCCCAGCTCTGTTATGGTCATGGTTATACCATTCCATAACTTGGAAAAACTACATAAACACAATTTTCCCTACCTTCATTCAGGTTGACTGAAAATTTAAGACTCTCTCTTTCTGTTGACTTAAGCACCAGAACTGTAACCTAGACACACTTCAGTTTTAAGACAGATGTTTTCCTCCATGAATAAAACATAAGAAAATAAATGCAGCTAAAATATGTACATGCTCAGTGAAAAACATGAAGAAAATAAAGACTAGCTTTTATGCTGGGATGTATGAAATTAAAAACTAGTCTTCATACTGTTCGTTGAAGCAACATGAAAGAAGAGAAAAGGAAGCTGCAGTAACGTATAGCATAGAAATAGTATGACAAAGAGGCTATTTTTGGTTTGCAGTAGGAAAGAAAGAAATGCTGTTCTGCAGAGTCGAAGATCATTACAGTTCTTTATAAAATGAAAAGATAAATAATCAGACTAAATGCCATTGTCAAGGTTTTGCCCCAGCCAGCAGCCAAGCAGCACCCAGCCATGTGCTCATTCCCCCATGGTGGGATGGCGGAGACAATCGAAAGGGTAAAAGTGAGAAAACTCTTGGGTTGAGGTAAAGACAGTTTAATTGGTAAAGCAAAAGCCATGCAAAACAAAATAAGGAATTCATTCCCCACTTGCCATGAGCAGGCAGCCGTTCAGCCATCTCCAGGAAAGCAGGGCTACCCCACATCTAACAGTGAATTGGGAAGACAAATGCCATCACTGTGAAGGCCACTACCCCCTCTCCCTCTCCCCGCCTTCCTTCTTCCCCTCGCCTCTTGTATTCTGAGCATTCTATCATATGCTATGGGATATCCCTTTGGTCAGTTGGGGTCAGCTGCCCCAGCTGTGTACCCTCCCAGCTGCTTGTGCACCCTCAGCCAGCTCGCTGAAAAGGCCTTGGCTTTGTGTAAGTGCTGCTCAGCAAGAACAAAACCACCTCTACATAAAAAAAGCTTCTCTATCTTATCAGCACTCTTTTCAGCACAAATCCTAAACATAGCTCCATAGTAGCTACTATGAAGAAAAGGAACTCTATCTCAGCTGAAACCAGGACAGTCATGAAGACACAAAATTACTTCCACTAAAAATGCTCAGACAAGTTTTCGTGCATACTTACCTCAAAACAGCCCTGAGGCTCCCAGAGACAGCGTGCACCAAAACATCCTCTTTCCTCCTTGTCAGCAGCTGCTGGATTAATGCACAGTTCAGAACATTCACTGGCTATTTTCTCGTTACCCAGGGGAGGGAATTTAAGCAAGATGTTAAGAAAAGTAATTAATGTTGTCAATAGCATAGATTTTCTTGTCATAATACTCCTCTGAAAGATCAAGCTGAATACACGGTGTTTGAATTATTTTAAGTACTTCTTTAATAGGAGGCCCACATAAGCACACAATATCTTTTTACTAGTTAAGTGTTCAGGGTTGAGAAGATTCTGGCTGTTTAGTTGGGATTTTTTTTCCTTATAAATGTCTGTAACAGAAACAGAAGACCTGGAAAGAGGGTGAGAGCAGGTACAGTATTTCTCTAGAAGAACCAAAAATTTAGGTCAGAAGTTGTCATTGAGACCTCGAATGAAAAAGATTATTTTATTTGAGGATTTCAGGGATGTAGTGTATTCCCAAATATATACCTGAGATATAAAGAAGACCCATTAAAGTCCTTTGGAAGTCTGCTACTACACTCTGGAGTACAAATATCCCATGTTTGACTTTCTCTGATATGCTGAAAGAACAGAAATATATATCAACTCCATATCTTTATTTTTACTATAATATATTCCATATTGAAAGGGACCTCTGGGGTCTCTAGTCCAACCTCTTGCTCAAGACACAGTCAGTTATGAGATCAAACTAGGCTGCTTAATTTTTATCCTGTCAGATCTTGAAAACCTCCAAGGATGAAGACTGAACAACCTTTTTGAGCAAGCTGATTCATTGCTTGACTGACCTCATGGGCTTTTCCTTAACACAGCCTGAACCTCTCTTGTTTCAATTTATGCCCACGGTCACTCATCCTCCAATGCTGCCTGGAGCCTGCTTCCATCTTTTGGATAACCTCCTTATAGGTATTGGAAGGCTGCCATTAGAAGTCCACCCACCAGATACATCTTCAGGCTGAAGAAGGCTGGAGAGGTGTTGTTAGGAAAGTGAAAGGGAAATTAAAAATTCTAACTACTCTACAGTGATACTTTGTGACTAAGAGTAAGGCAGCCCAGCTACAGAATGAGTAAAACTGGTTGGAAACAGGAATGTTAGAGATGGAATGACCTCATGTAAAGGAGTTAAGTTTCCTTTAGTGATGGGATAAGAAATAGCCAAGGTACTGTCTTGTAACAAGCCTGGAATTCAAACATTCAGGAGCCACCTTGGGGCTGCAGAGCTGGGCTGGGGAATGCACTCAACACTTGGCTCAGGTGCCTGATGCTGATGATTGGTTGTCATATAAAGGGTGTGACTGAGGGAGACCCTCCTGTTGAGTCATGAGGTTCAGAAAGGACACCCTTACTTTCTAAACTCCTCCTCAGAGCAGAGATGAGGTGCGGCTCAGTCCAGTCTTAGTCCCAGACTTGGTCCATGGCTAATGTCTAAAGGATTATATGTATAGCCACATATCAGAGCCAATGTTTGCCTGTCAGAGCCACCAAAGCACTGTAACTGAGAGAGGTTTGCTAAGCTGAAACAGATAGAAAATTAATAAAAACAACAGATAAAAAGAGTTTGGTATTGCCACTGATTAATACACTTACTGCAATAGCACTAATATATCACTATAATGCCAGAAAAGTGCTGTACCAGGTATTCTTCACCAGCAATTGAAGTTACAATGCTTACTAAGAAGATGTCCTTATCTTGAGTTGAGGAGAAGGAGCACAGCCCGTTAACTGCCTCTTTGGGGTTTCAATCTCATCTCTCCTCCCAGTGGTAACTTCCTCAATACCCTTTACACCCCAACCTTAGTTGTTCTGCTCCTTGGGGTGACATTTAACATCAATTGGGTGGAGAGTTGAGTACTGTGGTGATATATGTTTATCATGTACTCCTTTTAGCTCATTATCATATTTAGGGGTATCAGGCTTAATATTAATTTCATGGATAATTAAGCCAAAGGTCTCACTCCAGTCACCACGGTCTTCAAGCTTCTGTGTAGAAACTATTCATCTGTTTGTTCCACAGTCTCTAGCTAAAACAGGGCCATCCTGCCGCTCTAAGTGTCCCTCCTTCGGCTGCTTCTCATGTCAGCCTTGTGGATCTCCATGTCCCAACGAAAGCCAAAGGTCGAGATCTGTAAGGGATATCAAGGATAATAAGATAAGGCAAAAAGGTGGAGAAAAAAAAGAGAAATACTTTAGTTGCAATGGATAGATAAGTGAATATTGCCTTGAGTAGAAACTAGACAAGGGATTTTGCTTTAAATTGCAGGTAGGTATTTGACACCATTGATAATGGAAACATGTGTTCATCATAACGATAGATCACCTAATAGATTTTTCAACTAGTAGAAGGCAACAAGAAAGCAAGAAAGTTTAAACAAGGAAAAGCTCCAAAGAATGAAGTGATAACATTACTATTTAGGAAGCTACATTGAAGCCCTCAGGATCCATCACGTACTTACAGTTAAATCAGTACTTAATTCTTCTGTTGAATTGTAACATGGAAATTTTGTCTCTTACTTTGATAGTTACTCAATAAGAAAGATCTCTGCAAAGCAGCCAACCACATCTTAAAGACTGAGTATGCAGGAACCACCAGTGATCCTGAAGGAGCACATGCTAGTCGTAGTGCCACAACTCCAAGGAGTGGGAATGCTGTCAGCAAGTGCACGTTGCTAATTACTTTTTTTTTTATAATTCTCTTAGCTCTAATAAACTGTATCTAAGCACCTGCAGTCTAGTCCTGAGCCTGTGAGAGCATGGAAATTCCATCAGGCTGTCGTAATAGCTGAGCTTCCTTCTAAATCCAGCCAAGATGTTTGGCTCCTAAAATCTGGATACCCAAGAGCTTTCAAAGATTCTGCAAAAGCAAAGTGATTGAACAAAAAGTACCCAAACTCATCTGACTTATTTGTACAACTGTCAAGATGTACTGACAATAGAAGGAATAAATTTCCTGGATGAAAGACATGAGCAGGAAGCATTTTAAATAAGCGCAATAGCTTTGCAGATGGTGGATATAGTATACCACAGTTCATCAGATTATAATGAGTTGATGAATGTGAGATAATCTGAAGTGACAATACAAACTGATGCTTGCACTCCATTTTACATTAAGAAATGCACAGTATTTTCACAGAAATAGGTAATTACTTGTACAATATGCTTGTTTTAATCCTCAGAAGGGGGAGAAGGAATGTGCAGTTATGGCATGGCTGAATACCTATAATTACAGGATTAAAAAGGGCATTTTGAAGTCTTAAAGTTATAGTTAAATTTTGTTCTAATATCCCCCCCCCCCAACCTATTATAAAAAGCTCTTGATGGAAACCTTTTACAATGTGACATGCCTCAGGCATATTCAAATTTCTGTTTGACATTTCCAAGAGTACCATAATCTAACATGACTGACAATCTGTTCTGCAGAAAATGAAGCTTGAAATAAACCTGTGTTGTATTAAGTGCCACTATAGATAAAATAGTTGATTGTACTTTACCCTGTATAATTACTAAAAAATAACTCTGTGAAGGCTTCCCACTGTCAGGGTACTTAGATCATTGCTGCATGGTCCCTGAACAACTAGAATGAGGCAGCAATGTGTGCATTACTGTTAAGACCTGCATTAAGATGGCACATTAAAGTTATTTTCACTTGTGAAAACCTCTCTGCTATACTGTCTATTTGTTAATGATTTTAATTAACCAGTTCCCCAGTTCATTCTTTTCTGAAGTGTTTTGCTAAATATTTGTCAGACAACCCAAGTAAACTCCAACACCAAAAATTTGATAATTAATCAGTATGAACAGAAACAACATAATAAATCAAAACCATTTTTTAAAGTTCTATTAAGCTTCATGAGTCCAATTTCTCTCTGCTTACTGGGAAGAGTATTAATGAGTCAAAGCTGCAAGATTAGTTTCACTAAATCAATGGCAATTTTTATTGCTCCTGAAAAAAAGCCTTACTGACTGTTTGTTTTGTTTTCACATGCATAACTTCTTTAAGATGACAAAATAAAATGACTAACAGGTGTTAAATGTAAGTATTGACAAAAGGATCTTAAAAAAATCAGACACATTTGTAAAAAATTCCTTTTGATATTCCAAGACTTCTAATGCATGCATTTCTGCAGTTTGTGCGTGTTTGCGTGCTATGAAATAAAATTTGTTTATCTTTTTTCTGCTTAAACTTCAATTACCTTACATTTTCATGTATTGAAAATACCAAAAAGGGCCACAATGACTTTCCAAATATTTTATCAATGCCTTTTAAGGCTGTAGTGACTTAACTGATCATGATTGGTATCATCACAAATCCTCGATGTAGTCTGTATTGAGACACGCTCATCACGGTGTTAAAAGATACCACGCCGCTCTGAACAAAGCGACCAGTGCTACAGACTGACACAGACCAGTACCTTTTTGCTTATTACCTCATCAATAAAAAAGGCTTCCCCTGTGTCAAAGGTAAATCATTCCTCCTGGTACTATTCCAAGAAATAAAACAGCCAGCCAGCTTTCTACTACAGTTTTCTATTAACTTCAGTGTGGTGACCAAATCCTTTTGCATTACCTACATAATTATTTCTATTGAGCATTTGCAATTATACCTGAGCTATTATTTTGGGTCATGGTACTCCAATGAAAATAGAGACAGCTTCCATGTGTAAACTGACTTCTAATATATTCAGATAATTATATTAATTATTATTATTGTTGTTCTAGTAAATGATACACCTTTCTGTATCAAAGAATATAAATATTATTCAGGAAATTAGTATCATAGATTCCAAGTTTTAGAACTACATGTCATCTTCATAGATTGTATACATTCTAGATGCCATAAATAGTAAAACTCTATTACAAAGAGCGAGTTTCTTAAAGACATTACAGATCATTTAAGCTGGGATAATACATCAGTTATACCTACATATAAAAGACATTCTATTTCAGAGAACAACTGCAGTCCTGGCTACAGTTAAGTCCTGGTGTCACTGCTTTCACTCAGGTTACTACAAGCATGACAATGACCCATCTATAATCACTTTACATTTTAAAGAATTATAAATTCTAAAGCATTTAAAACAGTAGGTTTATAAGGGTAATAGTTACATAATTGGCACAAAACCATGTTGCAAAAGTGAATGCTTGTCAGTTCAAGCAGGTGCAAGCAGACAATGTAAGGCAATATGCACAATATAGTAGGTGGAGCATAAAGGTCCTTTAACCTGCTGTGTCTGTGTATATCCATTCCTGTAGAAAGAGCGATGGTTGTTTCTGCAGTGCTGCTGTTCTGGATAGTCTCTGCTGGGAAGCTGATGGACTGAGACCTGCATTGTACTGTGCTGTGCTGTGCTTATTCTGCAAGTGCACCAGCTGTTTCTGCAGATCTCTACTCTGATGCCATTGAAAGGCATAGACAGGTCAGTTCTTAGGTAAAGTTTTAAGGCATATTTACATTCTTGAAATATGTTCAGTGTCACTGTTGGTTACACTTGAGAGTTGTGTAGCCTTGTATACAGCATGCCAACCAGGGAGCAATACTCCCAGATCTCAAAAGTCTGATGATTTGGCTGCTCTTCACAATTCCTGCTTCTAAATTTTACAAGTGCAAGAACAAATTACAACCAAGAAAAGAAGTATTAAATGAAGCTACTTATTAATTGTCTGACAAGACATGACCTGCTTATGCAGACAAACATTGCCTTCTGCCCTGAAGATTAAAAATCTGTCCTTTTTTGAACAAGTGAGAAGCTATTTCCAGCATTGCTTCCTGGGGAGGAGCAAATGGTACACTAGAGGACATGGATGCCACCCAGTGCAACCTCAGCCAGCTGGAGGAATGGGCCAGCAAGGACTGCATAAAGTTCAACAGAGCCAGAGGCAAAATCTTGCACCTGGGCTGGTTCCACTCTGTGCTTGGATAGAGGTTGGGAGCTGACAGGCTCAATAATAAATCTGCAGAAACAAACCTGGGGACCTGGTGGACCACAAGCTGGACATTAGTCAATACTGTGTCCTAGCAGCAGTAAAGGTCACACATGTAATGAGCTGAACTAACAAATGCATAGATGGACAGGTGGTCATAGGATATGATTGTTCCCCTTTATTTCACACTCATGTGGCTGCACCTGGAAAAAACATCCAGCTCGATCCCCTCAGAGTACAAAAGAGATGCTGAGAAACTGCAGAGTCCAGCACTAAAATGTTTGGAAGTAGAAGCATAGGACATATGAGAAACTGGTTCTTCAATATCTCCTGAGCTCAGTTTAAAAATAAAGTTCCTATTGTGGAACTTTAGAATATGGTCCAGAATAGTCTGGGCCATATTATTAAAGTTTAGGAATATTGATCCTTGGCTTTTTATTTCTCATGGCAGAAACTAATTTCAAACATTTGAAGTGAAAAGTTGTAATGGTGTCTTGATGAATTGGAGAAAGCTGCAAAGAAAATGGAAATATTTTTTTCCCATTATCTCAAAGACTCCCTTTTCATCAAAAGATACTGAATATTTAAAGGCAATAAGTGACTAGTAAGAATAAAACTTAGTAATTCCCAAAGGAAGCCTGTAATGAGCACTTTTAAACACTTAGGGATATTATGTAGTTGTCAAAGCTGCTATGCTATGTGACCAAAAAAAAAAGAAGAAAAAAGAGAGACAAAAGTGTTGTGAGGTGAATAAAAGAACTATTAGACTCAGCTGGGGAGGAAAAAAATAAAAGTGCTCACCAGTGGTTTCAGCTTCTCTGCACTGCAGACCAAGCTGAGTTTTGCTGTTCTAAAGATGAAGAGCAAGAGCCTAGGCTGAGCTGTTTGTATGGAGGAAAGGACAAAGCCAAAAGGATGACAGTAACAGAGCCATTAAAAAAACCAAAATCATTAAAATATGTCTCTGTCCTAAGGAAACTGCTTTGGCAGGGGGGTTGGACCTGATGATCTCTTGAGGTCCCTTCCAACCCCTGTGATTCTGTGATTCTGTGACATGGGCTTAATGCTGGTAGAGAACTGAGAGGTGGAAACTGAATTATATTTACAGGCTGATCAAGGTTCAGAGGCAGCCACAGATCTGTATTGTCCCTTTACAGTAGCTGAAACCCCGCTTTCCAGGATGCCAGCACTGGCACAAGAGATACTGGGAGACAAGTTATGCTGCATCTCTGGCAGCCTACTGCTATTTCACAGCTTAGGTTACTGAGGCTACACAACTGCCTGTGAGTAGATTTCCTCCTATGACTCAATCAGGGTATTTCAGATATTGAAACACCTCCACCTTATTTAGTAACTAATTAAAGAGACTATTTTTGAAGTCTCTGCATTTATTTCCTGTTTCTCTCTGCTAGAATTGGTCCCACTGAGGTTTTGATATTCCCCCTTGTCTTTTATCTTGAAAAGGTAACATTATTCAAGAGGACTTTTTTCCCCTGCCTGTAGCTGCAGGAAGATAATAGTGATGATGGCCAGATATCTGGCATGTTGACTGTCCTGTGAAATACATATTTTGCACCAGGTCACTAGGGAATACAGAGCTTCAGCCAAATATGAGCAACAACAGTATGTGATGCTGGAATTAATTTATCTTCCACACTTGTGTGTTGTAATGTGCTGTATGCAGCCTAGTGGGATTTTATACTGATACTTTCTCTCTGACTACTTTGTCTTGGGTTGCTGCCACGAATTCTCATTGGAGCTGTACCTTGGAATAGATGAAAATCAGCTTATCTATCCTGAGGGAAATCTCTATATTACAGAATTTTTAGGCAGAAGTGGGACAAAAAAATGTAAATTTGTTTAATCCATTTAGTTCAGCTAATTTTATTTGGACAAACATGGGCATTGTTTCCAGCTCTTACAGCAGCCACACAGATTTGGTGCCCTTCCTTCATCATGTACTCTGCATCAGGCAAACTACATAAGGCCACCTGAGAGAAACATCTGGCATGAGACATGGCTGGTCACTTTGTGAATATTTTGCAGTATGGCAAATAGAAATAAAGCAGAGGTTTAGGCTCACCTGACTTTAAACCATGGAAACTTATTAACTTTGACACCTCTATACTATGTATACTATATTTGTCTAGAAGAACATATGACTGATCTTCGTTTATTAAAACCACTAAAGTCAAAAGGCTTGCCCTCAACTGAATTAGATGCAAGCCTGAACTACAAAGGAAGTCAATAAGCAAGTTTACAGTTTGTGAATTATTCCAGTCTGAAAACATTGGCTTTTCAGGTTTTTTTGGTTTTCTGTAAGCCTCATCTCCTCACTTGAAAAACAGCCCAGAGGTCCAATCTACTCTTAATCTTTCTGTGAGATGTGCAAAATGAGTAGGCCTTTCCTACAGTTATAAAGAAAGGGAAACCGAGTGTTTGAACACGTCATTTCCAAGAACTGAGCTATTATCACCTTATGCCACATATGAGAAAGTTTCCACATATGGTTAAAAGTTTTTTGGTTCAGAGTCTTACTGACTTAGATTTTCATGCACTGAGTATTACCACAGCTGAAAATAACACATCTGGCTTTTGGACCAAAATTAAAAGTTTTTCATGTCAGGTTTTCAATTCTTCCATAGTCAGTGGGGAAAGTTAAACATTTATTGAATGAGCAAGATCTAGATACGAAGTAGATAGGTGTGAAATAAGGATAGATAGGAGGATTGCATCTGGAAATCCACCACTTGCTTGGACTGCAAGTGCAATTGGATGTGCAGTATGTGCTAGGGAGCCTGCTTTGGCAGGGGGGTTGGACCCGATGATCTCTCAAGGTCCCTTCCAACCCCTACGATTCTGTGATTCTGTGATTCTGTGATTTGGATGTTTACCTGAGATTCAGTGAAGCACATCTATGATATAAGTCACTTTGAAATCATCTTAGAACTTATTTGTGTATGTGATTTCAGCAGCAGAGCCTATCTTTTATGCAAAATTCCTTCAAAAAGAGTCAAAGTTGGGATCTAGACTTGTATCGGTCTGATATTTTGAGAATCTACAACTTCACTGTACAGAGATGGAGTTCATCATAGAATCAACTCTCAGGCTTTCAGAAAAGTTAGGATTAGAACGTTTTCTGTCAGGTCTTTAGAGGCTACCATTTAACACAAAATGTGAAATTTTCCTCATTGAGGAAAAGGAAGTCTGTTGTTAAATCCAGAGGCAGTTACTAAGGGGTTGGTGTTGGTGAGAAAGGCTTCCTTAAAGAGTGACTGTAACCCAAGAGGAGATGTACTTGTAGAGCTAGGCTAACCCTTTCCTAGTCTCTCCTTGTTCCCATGTGTCTTTCATTCCTTTCTGCATGGGTGTCCCTATGGGGGCTGCAGAGGTCCCACACAAGCCTGATGCATTTGGACAGTGTCCTGGCTCCTAGGGGCAGCAGGTGTGAAAAGTCCAAGAGTACAGAAAAAATCCAGGCTCCCAGCTCCATAGGCTCCTCATTGTTTAAACTGAATCACTGCCTAAACAACTGAGAACCATCTCCTTTGGCACCATCTTTGTATCAGGCTTTTTTTTTTTTTTCTCTTATTAACCTCTCTTTACTCATAGTTCTGATGAACTTTCCTGTGAAGCACATCAGAGTTCAATGGTCCTCCTGCTGATGACAGACTAAAATTTAGTTCTTTTCCTCCTTGGTTCATGTTTCCACTCACCAGACTGAGGGGCTTTGCACTGACAGCTTGCATGGGGGTAGTCTAAGTGGGGATTTTTGAGAGGCGCACACAGCTACTTACATCTTGAATAAACAGAGGGGCTGACGTCTCAAAATAAAAGATGCAATGGAATTTGTCTACAATATCTTCTAATATAAATATTAGCATCTTTGGCACTGGGGCATTCAGACAGGTAGGGAGTGAATTCACCTTCTTGGTCTCTACATTATGTACCTACACACAGGTTCACAAAGTCACTTATGCTCCTAACTCTCATGTTGGTATAATTTAAACTGAATGCAAGCTCCTAAATCCCATTGAGAATCTGAATCTTAGTTTTAGTTGAAGTGAAACTTAGACATTTTTAGATTCAGATAATTAATCACTATAAATCTGGGCTGAGTTCCAAGTTACAGCAAGGTTGAAGATTTGATAGTTGCATATGCATACTATTCCCTTTAGATTTCCATTCTCCAGAAGATATTTTAGCCTGTTTTATTGAAACTGAATTTTAAAGCTGCTATTAAACTTTGTACTGCCAGCGAGTAAAAATCTGGTGAAATAAAACCAGGGTATATGTATCTTTAGGCAAGAACTGGCATTCTGAAAAGAACAAGGGCACACCAATCAATCCTGTATCTCAAGAAAAGAAAAATACAGCACAGTATTCTATGTAAAACTAAAACATCTTTTAATCCTTTTTTGTCCCTTTTTCTTTTCCATCATCAACAGGATAAATCAGGACATATGTATATAAATATATATATACTTACATAAGCCAGAAATGTGCCCTTGCAGTGAGAAAGCAAATGGTAACCTGGGCTGCATTATCAAAGTATTGCCAGGAGGTTGAAGGAGGTAATCCTCCCCCTCTTGTCAGCATGGGTGAGGCCATACCTGGAGTACTGTGTCCAGTTCTAGGCTCTTCAGTACAAGAGAGACAGGGACATACTCAATGGAGTCCCATGAAGGACCACAAAGTTGATTTGCTTCTATGAGGAAAAGCTGAGAGAACTGGGACTGTTAAGCCTGGAGTTTACATAAATAACTGAAGGGAGGATGCAAAGAGGACAGAGATTGACTCTTTTCATTGGTGCCCAGTGACAGGAGCAGAGTCAATGGGCACAAACTGAAACACAGAAGGTTCTGTCTGAACAGCAGGAAACAGTATTGCACCATGAGGGTAAGCAAACAGTGGGACATGTTGCCCAGGGAGGTGGTGGAGTATCCATCCTTGGAGGTATTAAAAAACTGGGAGGACACAGTCCTGATCAACTGGCTCTGGAAGGCCCTGCTTGAGAAGGAGGATTGAAAACTACAACTTCAACTGTTTTGTAATTATGTTGTAAGTATATATAGGGGTATTTGTATATATATACATGGTTACATAAATGAGCCTGTACATAAGTGAAAAAAAAATCTGGTTTTCTGCTATATCTTAGATATAGGCTATACATGTACATATTGTATTCATATTATACTCATTATTGCATGTGTATATATATATATGAACTTTACTCTTTTCTCCATTTTATGCTTTGGACTAGATAGTAGTTTTCTAGGGCAATTATAATATGAAGATGTTAATTGGGTACAGCTGGTTGAGGCCTATTTGTATTTCCTATCCAGAGACTTAAATTTATCTAGCAATTGCAACCCATGTTCATATTTCCAGTAGGAAAAAATGAATGTTATCAATATGATATAGAGAACAGCATCAGCTTGTATTTGTTGTCATTTCTGTCTAAGGAGTGGTTGCCTGGGAGATACGACTCTGACAATGTGAGCCCTTTTACATTTTCATAGAAAAAAACTCTGCAAACCACCTCTCTTTTGTTTGTGTTGTCTTGTCTTTTTAATTCCTGCATATTAGCCTAGACTCTTGCACATAATGGTACTTAGTTGTGTAGCGTTTGATCTGCTCTCACATACAGTACTACAAAAAACTGTTTCCCCAGTTAATCACACAGATCTTAGCTAATTTTTATATTAATTTTTTGTTCCTCTGTTGCAGTAAAGATGACTGCCTTTGAACTTGAAAGCTTTTTCCTTTATACGGATACAATTAGCCATTAGTGACAATATTAGCAAAATATGCTCGCATCATTTCTAATTGTTGCTTCCAAAATTAACAGAACTATGGTCTTCAGTACTTAGCAAATAATAAGTTTGCTGTTCTTCTCTAAAGAAATTCAAATGAGGGAATATAAGTGAGAAAATCTACTTTTGATACACTCCATCTACATTCTGACCAGATAACTTCAGTGAATTCTTTTTTGAAGTATGCAATTTACTTGTTTCACCATTCTTGGGATGGACCTTGCTTCCAGCCCCTGTAATGAGATATCTGCCATTTGATTTCCTCATATCTTTCACATATTCTTTATAACTACGCAGAAAAATGCTCCAAAGAAAGGGAGAATACTTTTGACTTAAATAAAAGCTATGAACTGATTTCTAGGAAAAAGTATATATTTCTGGTGTATGGACTAGATAAGACAGACAACAATCATAGTTTAATGTAGTCACTTATATGAAAAGAGCCATTCATTAAAAATCATTAAATACTTATGCAATTAACTCTAAACTTTTGGTTTAACTACTGAGTTTAAAAGTTTAACAGAAGTTAAACTTTAAAGTTTAACAGAAAAACTCTCCCTTCTGCATAGATTGTGGATTGTTAGTGAGTTTTCTCTTTGGAGATTTTCCCTCCAATCTTTAGCCATAGAATATTGCCATATTTTGATTTTAAGTTTACATAGCTTCCTTTTATCAGCTTCTTCCAACCTAAATTAGCACAAAATGGAGCAGCAAGGGAAATTAATGAAATCTGTCTTTATTCCAATTGGAAGAGTCAGTAATGGTAAGCTTTTATGGATAGCCACTCCATTTTGTATAAAAGAAAACAATGAGAAAACTGGTTTATGTCCTACATAGTTCTTAACTTTCATATTCTTTCATGTGTGCTTTCAAATGAACTGTAAAACATTATTCAGGTTTATATGACATCTGTAATGACTGATTCTGGATCATCACCAGGATCTTCCCCTTCTGGTCCATGGAGTTAATGGTAAGAAGTATTGTTGGTTTTTTTTCCTCAGGGTTATGGGTGATATGTTTTAGCAATACTATTTTAGCTACTAAGCAGACCCTCTCCTTGTCAGAATGTGCAACATACAGACCTATAAAATGCTGAACTTTCAGGAAATTTTAATAATTTGTTATCTGCTGAATAGTATCTTTTTCTGTACATCTTCATTTTAGATTGTTTACAGAGGGGGAAAAAATGTTTGGATGACTTCAGGAGAGATGGTGTTCACCGGTTATTTTCTTAGGTACTCTTGATTTTTTTAATGACTTTTTTTCAGGCTTCCTCTAGCTGTTATGAGCACTTACTTCTAATAAAGGTCAGGCTAACTAAATAGCTTGTCAGATAGAGAAATTACACCTACACATTTTGTTTAGTGAGGTTTTGTTTGAGGGGTTTTTTTGGTGGCCTTTTGTACTGATATTCTGGGGTTTTATGAAAGACATTATTACTTGATTCTTTGATTGATTGGTGTGAAGTAAATATACGTGCAGAGAGAAATATGAAGGACACGGTGTGCCTAAGGCTGGGGAACAGCAAATGTAGGAGTGTGGAAAAGAACATCACATTTTATGAGGCACGCATATGAAAAAACTCAGGGAATATGACCAATAACTTGGAAGAAAATAAGGCAGGTACTTAATTTGAAATAAGGATTTTGTGAGAACTATACGGCACACTATTTCTAAGTTTTTGTAATTAAAAAAGTTTAATTACAAATCTCTAGATTTCTCATGACACCTCCACAAAGAATTTAACTAAGGAACAAGTCAGTTATTTAGTCTTTAATTATTCCTCATCTAAAAATTTCAGGTGTGACTAAGGAAAGGATCAGGTCTGTCCAAACTAGGCATCTGATTAACCAATCTTCTGTACACTCTACCCTTCCTTGAGTCCCTTAGCAGCAATAAGAACAGAAAGCTATGGAAGTAGGAGGAAGGTACTGTATGTTCTCAACTGGACAAGAAATTTCCATCATCCATAAAGAACAATGCTACTTTACTTGTTGTCTTGGTACTTTACCTTTCTAGCTCTTTATTAGTCACAGGCTACCCAGTCAAGGTAAGAAATTACCTTTGTTTTGAAAGGATTTGGGCTAACATTTAATATTGTTTAGACAATTTTCAAATGGCCAGCTTTCTATAATGTCTACATTCCCTATTTATCTGCAGGTAATACATAGAAAATTGTATAGGTTTGGGTGTTTTGGTTTATTTCTTGTTTGTTTTAGGTTTTGGGATGTTTTTTAGATTGTTGTATTTGGGTGTTTTTGGTGGGGTTTTTTAGGAAATTGGTGAATCTCTAAACTGCTAAACTGCAAAATTCATTTTATCACATCACTAGTCATCTCAAAAATTCCAGTTGTCTTCCAGATGAAGCACTGACAGCTCACTGACAGCACATATGGACTAGATGCACAAAAACATTTCGGTGCTGAACTGTATCCTGGTCAGAATGTGGGTATCTAAAGCCAAAGTCAGGAGGCCATGAGACTGTCATGACTTCCTGAGATCCTCTTCCAGACTGTATGTACACTTCGTGACTCAGATCTAAATTACCTTAAGCCAACTGACATTCACTTGCTTTTGAATGGTAATGCTCTGGAGCTTGGAGAAAGGATGGGGAGGGAAAGAGGCAGGTGAAATTCACTGAATCAGTGCTCTTAATATATATCAATCTCACCTGCAAAAAACTAAAGGTGAGAAGTACAAAGTGCCTTTATATGAAATACTTCCACTATCTTGACAGCAGAAACTTGGGCAAATTTATTAGTTTTCACTAGGGCACAGTACAAGATGCACTAAATGAGTCAGTATGTTCTTGTTTGTAATCCTTCTGAATTTAGCTCTCTGCAAAGCTGTCTTTGAGGGCGACAGGGAAGAACTGTAATATTTTAAAGAACCTATGAAACTTCAGAGGTCTTTAATTAATTTATTTATTTATAATGAATTGGTGTAACCCTGTGATCTCAGAGTGGTAGGATGGAAGAGAAATCTTAAGACCATTTTACAGAAGATCTTAATCCACTGATCCATACTAGGTGAGGCAGGTGGACTGAAAGAATTTTGCTAGTACACCAGGCTTAAATCTCTAGTCAGTGTGATATATCACAGAATCACAAGGTTGGAAAAGACCTTTGAAGATCATCAAGTCCAACCATTCTCATCCTAAACTAAACCATATCTCTAAGTACCTCATCTACCCTTTTTTATGCACAGATTTACTTTCTATTGGAGGAAAGAGTTGGTCAGAGTTCATTCTTTTAAAGCAAGAATTCAGCCTGCAGTAACATGTGATGTGTTCTCTTGAACCATAATGTGTGACATAAATTATGGCATTGTATAAGCTGTGTTTTCTGAAGGTCTTTCTTGAATGAATTCTGTTCAAATAATTGTTCCTTCGTACTTTATATAATGCCTTGGTTTTATCTGTGCTTTCTTTTCAGTGAATCACCATCCATGGGCAAGACATTTACTCAATAACTATAGCATCAATATGTGTTATGAAATATTGTGTTGTATGAAATTACTTCTGGTTAATTTACCATAAGACGTGAGAGTATCTTTCAATGAGACATTGGAAAATGTAAAGGAGAAAGCATAAAAAATAGTCTAAACTGGAAAAAAAGCCCCGTATCCCTTTAATGTTTCTCCTTTTGTTAGCAATAATCAGACCATCAATTTTTAAAGACAGAATTTTCCTTTGTCTTTTGTGGGTAGAAGACAAATGAAAACTTAATCAAGAAAGAAGAGCTTCTGCACTTACCAAGAGGTTAATTAGAGTACTCATGCAGTTCAAGTGCAAATAATAAGAGAAAATCGTGTTCTGCCAACAGAGTAAAATATTTTGATAGCGTATCCCAGGAAGAAAGCTAAAAAGCAACATAATATAAAATTAAATACTTAACATGACACAGCAGACACACAAGACAAACTAATCCATTGTCCATTTCAGACTGATATTTGGGATACTTGGTGTCATTAATTTGTTTTTCTTACTTTCTGGATTGGATTACATCCATTCTCACTTTATCATCATGACCTTAGCTGAAAGTTGCAGTATTTGATGTAAATGTTGTGGAACATTTGCTGTTACTTTCTCAGGTAATAGAAACAGGTATCTTTAAAACCTGTAATACAGCTCATAAACATTTTGAGAGATCTATCTGTAAGAAACATACAGTGATAATGAAATAGAAAGGTTTGACATGGAAGGAAGTGTAAGAACAGTTACATATTAAAAGAATGATGAGACTTTTATTGTTCCTTATTCCATAGTCCTTTGGAATATTTTTCATACTGCATGACAAAGAGATGAAATCAAATTTCTTATACATTTTTTTACAGACAGATAATAACTTCCTGAAGTACTTAGATATGAAATCTGCATTTTTATTAGTAGTTGTTTCAAATATGATATCTATCTCTTGAACAGGCAATATGTGAGTTTTCAGTCTAATAATGAAGTACTCATTAAATGTTTTAGTTATGCTTCTCTCATTCTCCTACTGGCACAGTTGTTCCGTTCTGTTTAGTTTTATTCTGTATCCTCATGCCCGGCCATCTCAATGAGGAACTGTTGCTTGTAGATCTGTCTGTTGTTCTTTGATCAGTTAAAGAAATATTTTGATAAATTCATATTTTCTTTTAAAATTAGCTGTAATTGATATGAAATCCAGATAGTGCTGACATTAATGGTCCTCCTACCTCCATGGGAAAAGACTGCTAAAGGCCCTGGTTTCAGATTTCATGCAGGAATGTCTGCAGATGATATGTGCACAGGTCATATAACTATAGGCATATATATTTTTTTATATATATATATTCGTATATATATATGTATCTCCACACCATGCATAGGTCACTATCTTGTTTGTTGTTTATTTCTGATGAACTTTATTTCAGTATTTCATGAGACTCCTTAATCTTTGCGTACTTGTTCTTTTGTTTTCAGCTACATTTTGAACGCACTCAGAGTTGTGGATAATCTCTGTGCCTCTTTTTTATGGAGACTGACACAATGAGTTCTTGTCCATTGTAGCATTCCTATAAAACAACAAAAATTCAAACAGTAGAGAATATCAATCAGATATTGCTTTTGTCCATTGTTTCTGGGAAATCACTCAAAAATGCCCATTTCTTGGTCTGTATTCTGCTAAATCAAGAAATATTCTTGTCATGTTAGTTTCATCAGATTTACAGTGCTGAGAAATTAGTTATGATCAAGTTGCTTCCTCCGTTTCCCTGCATTTATAAGAAATCAGACTATATCAGTGCTCTCTTTCTTATAGGTTTGCTGCAAATCCTCCACTAATCCTATTATCTGCCACATTTACAATGACTGAGATACTGGGTTTCCATATCTATGGTTAGATACTTTTTTCCCCCATTGTTGTTCTTGCTGTCTTTTTCCGCTCTTCCTTAAATAGTGCCAACTAGTAACATACAGACATCAAGTGTAGGATTAAAGCTATCAAAAGACACCTAAGTCTTAACTCCCATTAAGTTGGGTGTGAGTGTTGATCTGCTGGAGGGTAGGAAGGCTCTGCAAGAGGGATCTAGACAGCCTGGATCAATCGATCAAGACCAATGTGTTTGACAAGGGTCAGTGCCAGTCCCTGCATTTGTGTCACAACAACCCCATGCAACATTGCAGGCTTTGGGAAGAGTGGCTGGAAAGCTGTCTGACAGAAAAGGACCTGGAGGTGTTGGTCAACAGCTGTCTGAATATGAGCCAGCAGTGTGCCCAGGTGGCCAAGAAGGCCAACAGCATCTTGGCTTGTATCAGGAATAGTGTGGTCAGCAGGACCACGGCAGTTATTGTGCCCCAAGGAAGGGGAATCAAGCCGGTGAAGGGTCTAGAGAAAAAATCTTATGAGGCGCAATAGAGGGAACTGGGAGCTGAAGGGAGAGCTTATCACTCTAAACAGCTACCTGAAAGGAGGTTTTAGCCAGGTGGCTGTTGGTCTCTTCTACCAAATAATAAGTGATAGAACAAGAGAAAGCATCCACATGTTGTGCCAGAGGATGCTTATACTGGATGATAGGAAAAAATTCTTCACCAAAAGGGTTATCAATTATTGGAACAGGCTGGGAAGTGGTTGAGTCACCTTCCCTGGAGGTATTTAAAAAATGCATAGATTTGCATTGGACTCGATGATCATAAAGGTCTTTTCCAACCTAAACAATTCTATGATTCTAAGTTTTTTTTCTTTCTTTAAATTTAGAGCTACATGAAGACAGTCACAGTCCTGTTCTACATAAAAATAGAGAAAAAGTTATTTCTCTTTTATTTTAATTACACAAAAAGAATGAAATTCATGTAATTAAGGAAGTATACTATGTATTATCTTATCAGTGCTTCTCAGTTGCTTCTCAGGTTTTAATTATGATTACTTGGAAAGACAAATATGAAGGTTTTTCGTGAAATAGTAATTTGTTCCAAAGAAATCATCTGTGACCAGGAAAAGTTTTTACATGTTAAATAGCCCTTAGTCACTATCCAATGACTACACTCAATGGGACAAGCCATTCACCATTAAGGAAAAGCTAATAAGAATTACCTTTTAGGCAACATCTATTTAAATACTGAGGTTGTTTTGTGAAACACATGAGCAGCTGGACTGTATGAAGAAATTAATCTACTAAATAATTAATACTTCTCTCTCTGTCCATACAATATTTTCTGTGTATAGTATTTATGCAGAGGTGGAATGCCATTTCACTATTTCATAGATTCATAGAATGGTTTGGGTTGGAAAGGACATCAAAGACCATATATTTCCCACCCCCTGCCATGGACAGGGACACCCTCCACTACACCCAAGTGCCCATAGCCCCATCCAATCTGACCTTGAACACTGCCAGGGAGGGGGCAGCGACAGCTTCTCTGGACAGCCTGTGCCAGGGCCTCACTGCTCTCATAGGAGCAGGATTTCTTTCTTATACCCAATCTACTCTTTCAGTGTAAATCCATTAACTTTTGTCCTGTCACTTCATGCCTTTGTAAAAATCTCTCTCCATCTTTCCTGTAGGCCTCTTTAGGTACTGACAGGCTGCAATTAGGTCTCCCCAGAGCCTTATCTTCTCCAGGCTGAACAAGCCGAACCCTCAGCCTGTCTTCACAGGAGAGGTCCTTCAGCTCTCTGATCATCTTCGTGGCCCTCCTCTGGACTCACTTGAACTGCTCCATATCCTTCTTTTGCTGGTGACCCCAGATCTAGATGCAATTCATTTTTTCTGCCTCTAAAAACATAAAAACCCTTACTGTAAAGAAATCCTGAAATCTAACTTAAAAATGTACATTCTTTTAATTTCCATTTGTGTAAATCCAGTGTTATATCCCATTTCTTTCAAGAATTTATATTTGTGCTTGGACAATCAAAATCTTTATGTATGTGGAATTTTAATTTAAAATTCTTGTAATGCATATAAACACAGAGTAATGGTATATGAAATGCTGAAATATGGTTATGCATTAATAGCTGTGTCTCGTTGTCTTCTTTTGTCTTAAGTTCCTGAATGTTTCTAACAACTGAAGACGCCAGGTTGCTTCCTTGGACATGTGGAATGATAAATATTCACAGATCCACAGGCCTTCCTGAAGGTGGCTCCATTTGATAAAGGTTAAGCTAGACAATCCAGGATCAGCTCAACTGCAAATTCTTATCAGAGTGATTGGTCAGAAGAAAATAAACCACCAATAACTGCTCAGAGAACAGGTATGAATAATGTAATGAAAGAACTTCCACAAAATAGTTTTGGAGTTTAATCAATGTACTTCTGAAATTAATCAACAGAGCAGAGACTCTACAAAACTGACACAGTCTTTGCTTATTTACAGTGTATGGCTCTCAATGTCAGTTCTGAACTAAAGATGGTTTTAACTATATTTTTCCTTTCTTTTTAAGTACTAAAAAGTACAGTTTTATTAGCCTGTATTTCTATCACAAATTATTGATTTCAGTTTCAGTGCAATAAAGAGACAGAGAGGAAAAGAGGCCTTAAGAAGAACATTGTTTATTTCAGGATAGTGCTCAATTCTGCTTCAAATTACTGCAGCTCAGGATGTAGATGAAAAGATAAAATGTACCAAGCTTCATTTCAAAAGAAATTCTAAAATAGGAAATGGAAGAGGAAATTAAATTTCAGTGTGCTTCAGAAGTGAAGAACTACAGATTCAGAAACTTTGAAATCCAGGCAATATAATTATATTTGGTCTGCCAATTAAAAAAAAAAAAAGAAAAATTTATGGAAATATTTTCAGTTAACTTCAATTACAGGTTACTAGCAGATAGAAACTTCATTTTTGTTAGCAAATACTTTCGGAACACTGACATTTTCCATGATATCCTAGTGGCAATGAATGAATAGTGGAAAGATGGGGCTTTTCCACTGTAGAAAAAAAACATTTAAAAGCCTACGCTATGTAGTCAGGAAGTCAATGTGTATTCTGGAAGTCAGTAGAGTTCTATCAGTTTACTTGAGTCAAGACTAGGGTTTGTCTCCGAACCTAGGTACAGCATCTTTGAAACATATTCTATCAATTTATCATTTTCTGTTTGATACATTTTTAGAGAAAAGCTTTAAACCTACGTTAGGCACTTGAACACTGTTCAAAGTATCATATGTGGTATTTATGTATTTTCTAGCTTCCCTACAGCCAATAATACCTTGTACATCTTCTCCAAATTATTTTTCTTACGTTTTTCTTTTCTTCTCTTTTCTCATAATCCCCCATAAATTGATGATGACCCTACAATTAACCCCTTAAACATGAATGTGCAGAATGCTTGCATATAAGAAAGTGTTTATCATTAAGAGTTAAGGCAAATCCAAAAATAATAGTGTTTGTGGTAGGCGGCTAACTATATTTACAGGACAACAAAATCTACAGCAAGGGTCCAGAAAAGACCTCTCTATGCCCTGATGAGGATTTCAAATCTTTGATGTCTCCTCCTCTCAGATAAATATCAGATGCTATTTATACTTATCATGTATATGTATCTATTGGAATGAAAAAAATCTTTAGTATATTATACATGTAGTGGAATTTTCATTTCCTGATCAATATCACATTTAATTCTCATGAAAATATCACAGCATTTCCCCAGAAGTTGAATCACTTAAGTATAAAATAATTTTACGAAAACTATTCAATCAATTCTGCCTTTAAACAGAGCTGAAATAGAGTATGAAGGCTGCAGACTTGTGAATACCTAAGTTAAATAAAAATAATTTGACAAAATGAAGAGGAATGTTTTGGTTACTATTTCTTCGGTAACTTGGCAAAAGGCTGACAAAAATAAGAATCTTACCCTACACTCAGGAAAGTCCTGAAGAATTCAGTCAGGAAGGAAATGGCAAAGGTGAGGTAAAGTGTGAGTACCTAGATGAGGACTGGAAATTAGAATTCATAGGTATAGAAAGACTAGTTCTAATGTTAGCAAAACAAGATAAGAAACGAGGGGAAAAAAAGCCAGTATCAGCCTTTCCATAACACAGGGAGAAACCAATGTTTAACAATTTTTATGGCTTATTTAAAAAAAAATAATATTCCATGACTTTCACATCTGGAAGGATTTAGGAAGACTTGCAAAAGGATACACATTAATTTTGTGAAGCAGCCCAAACTCAAAGACAGATTTTTCTTCCTTCTGTTCCAAAGTTAAAATATGAACCTTAAGAAATTATTGTGTCTTGGTAGAAGGTCAAGGATGTGCTTCTTAGTGCACATCCTGTAAAACACCAGATGCTTTTTTACAAGCATTAAGGTTACCTGTCCTTTTTTTTAAGTGTTTGTTGTTTTTTGGTTTGGGGTTTGTATTTTTTATTTATTAAGAAGTAGCAGTTAAATGTTTAAGCATCTTAGTATCTTTTGGTGATTGTCTTTGTTTAGAAGAACAGCATGTAAAATGTTCTCTCTGGTTCTCTAAATAATTATATGAATATCAAGTAGACTGTATACTTTTAAGGTTAAGTAGATAATGGCAATTAAAAAAAAAAAAAAAAAAGGGTCAGCAAAGAGCAAATGAGTTAACTACCTTCATGTAAATTCTAACTAATGAACTCCTCCTGTAGTCTATAGAAAGGACAATTCTACTTCAGTGGTTTAGGAGGGAAAATACCCTGAACATTTATGAATAATATATTTATTTAAAAAATGGCCATTCAATGGTTTTTAATTCTACTTAACTTTTTTCTCCTTGTATCAGGATGTGTTAAACTGCAGAACTAGAAATTATCAAATAATTTTTATTCTAAAAGATTTGTATAAAAACGTATTTCTGTCAAAATCAAATTGTTTGGAAATAAAATATTAAACACAATTTTGTCAAACTAGCTAAACTGGCAAAATAAAATTCAGTAACATAAACACATTCCAAATGAACATACTTTCTGTCATTTTGATTTATTGTTCTAATTTGCACTCAATGTTTTACTCTCCCACCCTTTGTCTTGCTATTTCTTTTTACAAACTACTAGAAAAATCCCCAAATAGAAATTAAAATATCACAATGAAAATGCAAAAGGATATATTGTCTTCTTTTTTTTTTTTTTTCCCTTCCAGAAACAAAAGAAAACTAGTGCCTGGGTTTTTTTTGAAATATTAGTAGTCGTTGAAATGTAAAATCTCATTTTTGCGTGTATGCACATTCTGAATAGAAATGTCTTCCTGTGTCTGTGCTAAACTATCTGGAAAATTAGTATGAAATTAATTTTCAAATTTCAATACCAACCATGGAATAATAAAGAATTTTTTTTTTCTTTTTTCATTCATATATATATTTTGCAAGTATATCCTTCTAAATGTCTTTAAGGTAAGTTTCTGATTCTGAAATAAAGGTAAACATTTTGGTGTTCTTTTAGAGTTCCAAAAGTGGGAGCAGGGGAATCCTTTTTTCCTGACTTTCTCTCCATTGGATTGCAGCAAAAATTGTTCACATGGTGGTAACAACAGGCTTAACATTTTTAAGAATTAAATCTAATTTAAGGGGAAGATAATGAAGGAACAAATAATTGGTAACTGTTGTGTAGGCACAAAAAAGGAAAATTCATGCAATACTAATACTAATACTAATACTAATACTAATACTCTGCTCTTAGAAACAGGTGTTATACTCCACAGTCATTGTTTGCAAGATAGCTTTAAGTAGCAGGTTTTCTCATTCATTTCTGTCTTTCATGGTCTATAGAAGGTAGAAACCAGGGACCATTCTGGTTGGTCAAGGGAGTTAATGCAATATATTTTCCGTGTCATGAAGGGAGCAACAAATCCACCGTGAGGTCAAGAAGCACCACAAAGTCATTCTTGAAGGAAATGCCTTCCTAACAGAGATACCACTAAAACCATCTGGAAGTCTTTTACAAAACTATTTCATATTTTTTACATTAAAAAGCCAAATATTATCACTAATTCCTCTTAAAAGCCAAATGTGAACATCCTGGATAATTCTGCCCTGAGCTGAATCCCATTTTCATCAGGATCCCAAGTAAGGTGAATCATACTAAGAATGATTTGAATTTGAATTTTAAAGGATTTTCTTTTCCTGCTTAGGTGTGTGAAACAGCTGACTGTGCTTTTGTACCCAGCTCCATCGACATGCTTTTCTGCAAGCAGATGCTCAGAAATCTGTGCCAACTGAAATGAGCAGACACAGGTTTGATTGAAGGGTCTTTCAGCTCCAAGTCTGCTTCTGTCTGCCCAGGAGGGAGCAGAGTTATGCCCAACTCTTGTTATCACATATCCGTTATAAACACAGTACTGCAAGTCTGCAATTGTTCTGATCTCCAAAGAAAAAATGAGTCCTTCAGAAAGAATATCATCAGGATAGTTTTAAGTTCATGGATGAGAACAATCTACTGTCAGCTGCAATCTACATCAACTTTTGCTCTAAATCATTTGAGAGGGAACTTCAAATAAAGTCTCTATTATAATTAGAAGAAAGTATAATCATCATAAATTGCTAAAATACCAATGTTGTGGTAAACAAAGCTGACAATATCAGTCTCATAATTATTTTTAAAAATAAATAAAACATGTTCTGTCATGCTTGACAAATTTAATTGCGGGATGTTTTTCTATGTAGAGGTTGCAGACTGTTAGTGGTAATCAAACTAATGATTTGTCCTTGCTACTTAGCAAGGCTTATTTTGAGCTAATGAAAACATAAAGGTAGCACAGTTGGCATACTACCGGCATCTATATCTGAATGCAGATGATATTGATATCCTTCCTACACAGCAGGATGACAGCACTGGGGAAATTTTTATTTTGTCATAATCTCCCTATTCAAATGGGACTCAGAAACTGAAAAGGCGGCAAAGATATTTGTCCCTCTCTTACCTATAGCTGTACATTTTTTATTCCTCTTGTAATTAGGTCTGCAAAGATGATTAAAGACCTGGAGCGTCTTCCCTACAAGGAAAGGCTGAATGAACTGGGGCTGTTCAACCTTGAGAAAAGACCCTGAGGGGATCTGGTTAATTTTTATAAATATCTCAAGTGTGGGACACAGGGAGAAATGGCCAACCTCTTTTCAGCTGTCTGTGGGGACAGGAGAAGGGGCAATGGCTGTAAGTTGGAGCACAGGAAGTTCCACACCAATATGCAGAAGAACTTTTCCCAGTGAGGGTGACAGAACCCTGGGACAGGCTGCCCAGGGGGGTTGTGGAGTCTCCTTCTCTGGAGATATTCAAGACCTGTCTGGACACCTCCCTGTGAGACCTGTCCTAGGGAACCTGCTTCAGCAGGGGAGTTGGGGTTGGACTCGATGGTTTCTGGAGATCCCTTCCAACCCCTACAATTCTGTGAATCTGTGAATTGTGTGAATCTGTAATTGCACATTCTTTTCATATGTAAGTAGAAGATGCAGGAAAAAAAGGAGAAATAATGTTCCATCCCATGTGACCAGCACAGGACTTTGAGAGGAATGTGAGAAAATCCCTGTTACCAATTAGTTTCATAACGGTTGAATTTTGAATTCTCTAGAGGAGTCATCCCAAAGGCTAAACTAAGGATGCTTTACGTCTGACTTCTTTGGTCTGTAATTTGGAACAAAAGAAGATTATTTGGCTGGCCTTTTTCATCCTATATTTTTCCTGATCTGATGCAGATTGTTTTTTCCTACTCTTTTTACACAGCTCTATGCTATCTTAAATGGAATACTGTATTCAGAAGCACTAACCACTCCTATCATTTTAATGTTAGAATCATAGGAAAAGACTTTTCTTTGGCTATACAATTCTTCAACTCAAAGTAGATGAAATGAAAGTGGAGCTTACTCGTCTTTCATATAACGATATACTCACTATTCTTATTTCTTTCTCTCACAATCTTAATTTCAGCAAGCATGCCATTGCAATTTAAAACACCCTTCTCTAACTATGAGTGGCTGATTTGAGGGCTTCTCTTTGTTTCTCTAAAAGCAAAGCTGTGACTTTGAATTTGACTTTGCGATTTTGCATCCTGCTGTAAATATATATATTTGTTAAAAAAACTACCAATCCCCCCAACTGTTACTTGTTTTTCAGGGAGGAAAAAGAGAAAAGAAAGACCTGATGTCTCTAGCCTGCCAGCACTTACAGAACCGGGGTCAAGGAAAGATGCTATATTCACTGCAGCTTACATTCTGCCTCTTCTGCAGAGCAATAGGAAAATCTTTGTTGGGTCGCCAGTAGGTACCACGTCTGCTGAAATGTTTCCATGGAGACAGGGCATAGCTGAGTGCGGCAGCCTGCGGCCGAGACGCGAGATGTGTTTTACAGCCCGTCCACGGGTACCGTGTTTACTTGTGCAGCTGATGGAGTGCACAACGAAGGCATCTCCCTTCTTCAGGAATCTCATTTTGCTAGAAATTAAATGCTTATTTCTTAAAGAAAACGTAAAAATCTATAAACTCCACAAGAGGGAAATAATAATTAAATAAACAAACACATAAGCATTTCACACAAATTTCACAGTATTCCAGTGATGTTGGAGGGAACTTGAAAGTCTCATGTAGTTGACATCCTGGGATGTTTTGAGTTTGTGCTTTATTTGCATGTCAGATTTATTTATTTCTAGATCTGAAATCAAACATTCTGTATCATAAGATTGCTTTAACTCATTCAGTCCTTTACATTCAGCATCAAATGATACTTTGTGGACTATCAGAATGTGTGTGGTTTATGTAAGCATTTCTACTTGTGATTTAGTTTCTCAGTCACAGATTAGTGTTTGAACCATAATTATGATTGAAAAATATTGTATTCTTTATTTGCATTGAATTTTTCATTAAGTATTTCTTTCGTTTGAATGCACATGTTTGCTTGGTTAATGAGCTGAGAAGGGGGAAAGCTAATGGAAATGTATTTTATTTCAAGATGGAGGTATTAGGTTTACTGTTTGATTATGGTATCTGAGCCATGGCTCATTCCACAGCCCTTGTTGGATCAAGGCACTGCCAGGAGAAAGGCTTTGGCATTAAGCTCTAGGATGTGCTTTGCATACCACAGGTAGGTAAAACTAAGGATTTTTACGAATGTGGATATGAAATCCTGACCTTGTTTAAATCAGTGTTAAAACCACGTATTGGCTTCTTTAGGGTGGTGTTGGGGTGTTTGGGGGTTTTTTTAGCAAACCCAGGAAATTATTAGTACTGCTATAGAACATACTGATGAAACTTAATTTTAAATAGTTCAGACTTTTCTAGTTACCAACACTGAAATGAACTAAAACTGGAAAAATATGTGAACAGAGCATTAAAATTATTTTGGAAATGTATTACAAGGTACTGAATGAATTTAATTTGTTTAGTTTTATCAAGCAAAGATTAAGATGATAGCTATTGATTCTTTATAAACAAAAATTTCAATAAATTCAAATAATTCAGAAACTACAGGCATTTCTAGAACTTAATTCCACTTAAATCTTAGTAATATTAAATGCCTACACATGTTCAGCTGCTCACTCAGCTCAACACATGTTAAATCAGTCATGAGATATGAGGCCCAGAGGAATTTTTTCTCCTAATAAGGAAGAATTTCTGCAGAGGCAGATTTTTTTGTGGGGTTTTTTTGTTTTTTGGTTTTTTTGGTAGGCTGGAACAACATCATCTGGCAATTTTATTGATAAAGTTCCAGGAATCTCATGCAGATAATGCTCTCACTTCCTCCTGTTTTCTTCCTGTGTTACACCAGGCACCCGCCCCACACCCTCTAACCTAGCCCATATATGTTTGCTAGCACGGAGGTTGGTGCCTGCAGGCAGTGACTCAGGTGGCCTCTTACCGTGTCTTGTCCCTGTGTCCTGCTGGATGGAGCATCAGGATGAATATGAAACCGAAAGTCCCACGCACAGGAGCCTGTTGGGTCCCATGTAACTGAATACATTATCTCCCTTCAAAGCTGGTCATGCCGTGGGTCACAGATGTCTTTGCTGGCAGGTCTCTGAGGTAGGTGGAAGAATTGAATTTAGGCTTGTGCAAAAAATAAAGAAACTGCAAGGCACTGACTTTGCACAAACAGTGCTTTCCCCTTTGTGGTCACCCAAGACACCATGCTTGAATTCACAGGGCTCCTGCAATCGAACAACCAAAAAGCCTCTGAAATATTCCAGGTTTGATATCTGTCCTAATATTTCCCAGCCTTTTCTATTCCCCCCAAAATCAGAGTTTGCTGGAGTGGTACTTGCTGCTGAAAACATGATGTCTCACCTGTCATGTTCTTGTCTCACACAGCATTTGCACAAAACTGTATTGGAGCTACTAAGGATTCGGTTGTAACAATCCTAAGACTGTAAACTCTTGTTTGCCACACCTTGCCATTTTGCAGAAGTTTAAAATGTTATAATTTATTAAACAAGTCTGTGTTAGACGAGTTGCAGAGTCATTCTGCTGCAGAAAAGGCTCTCAAAATCTGAGCCGCCTTGCTGCAGCCTGGCAGATAAGTCCAATCCATGCTGCAGTCACAGATGTACCCGTGGCTCGATGTATCCTTAGCCAATGAGTGTTGCAGAATAATTTGGTTTTTATCCTTGGAAGACAAAAGGTTGGGGTCCGTTTTGCGACTTGAAGAACCACTCTGAGCATCTGATATGGAGATGAGGATGGACAAATATATTATATAGAAATCATTTTGTCCTGAGATCTTATTCTGAGACACGCAAAGATGCTAAAATACATTAAATGAAGATGCATCTCAGTACAAAGTGGTTATTGCCCTGCTTACTTGTCCTCAGCCTGGTGGACCCCATGTCAGCATCAGACATACTGATCAGCAGAGGATGACATTCAGAACTCTATTCCTTTTCTGCTGAAGATAGAAATAGGTAGGACAATATCACAGCAAAGGTTATCTTCAATCACTTGAAGGAGAATGAGCTATCCTGTTTTCAGAGCTCCTCTCTGAACAGTAAAAGAAAGCAAGGAATTAATCACAAAGCAAAATCTTGTCTTTTGCTTCCCATTTAGAGGTGATCAAGTGCAGAGAATGCTTGACCCCTAAGTCTGTTTAGTGTGGAGAACTGTGTCTTCACTGCTTGAACACCGACAACGTTTCTGCTCAGCTTTGCTCTGGAATTTAACAACCATCTTGAGCTGAAAAATCACACAAGGACTTTCAGGATCAAACTTATTATGCATTCAGTATCCCAATACTCCATCTGCTGTTTCCTTGTTCCATATCCCATTAACAAATGCTAAGCTGCAGATTGTTTTTCACATAGTAATGAGCTGCATAAGTATGCAAACAAAACAAAAGTTATATATTTCTGTTAGAACAAGTGCCAAGAACAGCTCCTGTTGCAACACTACTAATGACAGGATAGCAATAGTGGAATAAAGAGAGTAATTTGTAGTATTCCCAGGTCAGCTGCACACATGGTTTCTCCAAAAATAAGTAAGTGAGGCAATTTATTCTATACTTACAATGCACCAGATTCATCCCTGCTTTAATTGCAGTAGCTTCAGTGGATCTGTACCATGGAAGAATTTGGCCTTGCAGTTGGAAAGCTTCCTACAGATGGTGGTAAAAAAAGGTGACCAGCATAAATAATGTCATTATCCCAATTAACTGGAATTGATTAATTCATCCATCCATTTCCCAAGTGATTATCTCCAATTAAAATAATTGCCTGGATAGCATTCCATTGCTAGATCTCTGGGTGAAACAGAGATCTTCTAAATAGAGTTTTACTCATGTGCCAGCACAACCACCGATACCTGGCAGTAAGGAAACACATTGCAATCTACAGCAGTTCAACATCCGGACAGAGGAAACTTTCAAATACCTTTGCAGTACGCAGAATCATGTATTATAATTATTATTTGTATAAGCATAGGGTTACTGTGGAATGGGACTTGATTTGCTGCAGAATACAAGGGGATGGTACCTGCTGTAAGGAGCTCACATTTCTAAGCGAGCACAGACACTTATAAGGAGCACAGAGCAACCATGAGATAATATCATTAGGCAGAGCCAGCCATGGCAGCAGCACTACGGCAAACTCTCATTGTTGTGTGTTTTTGTAGGCATCACAGCAATAGATGGTTTCTCAAACGTGTCTTTGAAGGTGGCGAGCTCAGTTGATGCTTGCAGAGATACCCTCCCAGCTGTGAAAGTGATAAAAAGTCTGATGACATTTGTCTGAAAATGTAAAGTAAGGGCAGGGGAGCCTGACACCACAGACCAAGAAGCAAGAGCCCACTTCCCAATTGTGATGAGAAAATGATGGGTGTGACAGGGAGGCCTTGAAAAGGCAGCTTCTGAAATCTCAAATGAAGTGTGTGAGAGATGTAGAGCCGTCATTTAAAGAAAGGGATAACAAGCTCAAATGAGCTGGATATGAAGAGGATGTCTGTAGCCACAGTATAGCATCTGCTAAGTTCAGGGAGAAGGCTGTTCTGATAAAGTGTGAGAGTGTGCATAGATGTATGAGACAGAGATGGAAAACTGTATCTAAGAGATTTTGTATAGAAAATATGCAAAATTCAGGCATAGTTTTAATCTAAATCGTTAGATTCAGAGCTGAACACAATGCTCAAGTTCCCAGATTCACAGAACTGTAGGGGTTGGAAGGGAATCACAGAATCACAGAATCACAGAATCGTAGGGGTTGGAAGGGACCTCGAGAGATCATCGGGTCCACCCCCCCTGCCAAAGCAGCTCCCTAGCTCATATTGCACAGATAGGCGTCCAGACAAGTCTTGAATATCTCCAGAGAAGGAGATTCCACCACCTCCCTGGGCAGCCTGTCCCAGGGCGCTGTCACACTCACTGTGTAAAAGTTCTTCCGCATGTTGGTGCGGAACTTCCTGTGCTCCGGTTTACAGCCATTGCCCCTTGTCCTGTCCCCACAGACGACTGAAAAGGGGTTGGCCAATTCCCCC
The DNA here is from genome assembly GCA_020800305.1 of Porphyrio hochstetteri. Lineage (NCBI taxonomy): Eukaryota > Metazoa > Chordata > Aves > Gruiformes > Rallidae > Porphyrio > Porphyrio hochstetteri. The sequence goes on from CM036907.1 coordinate 113,743,456, forward strand.
TGCATCCCATACTTAAGATATTTATAAACATTAATTAGGTCCCCCCTCAGTCTTCTTTTCTCCAGGCTGGACAGCCCCAGCTCACTCAGCCTTTCCTCATATGGGAGATGTTCCAGGCCCTTAATCATCTTCGTAGCCCTTCTCTGGACTCTCTCCAGGAGATTCCTGTCTTTTTTATACCAGGGAGCCCAGAACTGGACACAATACTCCAGGTGGGGCCTGACCAGGGCAGAGTAGAGAGGGAGGATCACCTCCTTCGACCTGCTGGCCACACTCTTCCTGATGCATCCCAGTATCCCACTGGACCTCAGCCACCAGGGCACACTGCTGGCTCATAGCCAACCTGTCATCAACCAGGACCCCCAGGTCCTTCTCCACAGAGCTCTTCTCCAGCAGGTCATCCCCCAGCCTGTACTGATATAGATGGTTATTCCTCCCCAGGTGCAAGACTTTACACTTGCTTTTAAGATCACCAAGTCCAACCCCTCTGGCAAAGCAAGGTCCCTAGGACAGGTCGCACAGGTCGGCGTCCAGAAGGGTCTTGAATATCTCCAGAGATGGAGACTCCACAACCCCCCTGGGCAGCCTGTCCCAGGGCTCTGTCACCCTCACTGTGAAAAAGTTCTTCTGCATGTTGGTGCAGAACTTCCTATGTTCCAACTTGAGGCCATTGCCCCTTGTCCTGTCCCCACAGACAGCTGAAAAGAGGCTGGCCATTTACCCCTGTGTCCCACACTTGAGATATTTATAAACATTAACCAGATCCCCTCTGGGTCTTCTTTTCTCAAGGCTGAACAGCCCCAGTTCATTCAGCCTTTCCTTGTAGGAGAGAAGCTCCAGGCCTTTAATCATCTTTACAGCCCTATTGGGGCTACGAAAGTTATTGGGCTGCAGTAATTTGTACCGTGCTCTGTATTTAGTTGTCAACAGGTGCCACTAAACATGGAAAACAAGTTGGGTTTTCATGTTTTGCAATGCACATGCTCATAAAAGATTAAGTTTAAATTACATGCAAGAGACTAAACTTCTTCACACTTTACAAAACAGGTCTGAAGCCAAGAGAGTGATTGTACATGACATTTACATTAGAAAGAGAATGCTAACAGTTGTAGCTTCCAAAAGCACGTCCACGTTCATCCACTTAGCCAAAAGCTGCCCCACAATTAGGGCATCTTCTCTGCCTCAGTGCAAGACAGAACAGAATCCCAATTGGGAAGAACACAATGGCACACAACACACCGAGACAGGTGAAGGTGTCCTCCAACACGCCAACCCTGCAGGCAGGACAGCCACCAACTACTACTACAGAAGTGGTGGTAGCAGGCTGTTGAATAATGGTGTACGTGCTCGAGTAGTTTGGCTGTGACATCGGCGGAGGAACAGCATATCCTGCGGCAGCCGCGGCACCCGGGTAGGGGTAGGGCGGGGGCGGCTGGAAGCCGGGCTGCGGGGCGGGGATGGCGCCGTAGTTGCTCTGCCCGTAGTCGTAGCCCGCGCCCTGGGCGGCGGGGCTGTAGGCGGGCGGCCGCTCCTGCAGCAGGGGCTTGTTGTCCATGCTGGGAGGGAGGGCGGGGGAAGGGGGAGGGCGGCGGCGGCGGTGGTGCTGCCGGCCCGCGGAACCGAGCGGAGCGGCGCGGCGAGCGCCGGGAGGGCGAAGAGGAAGCGGCGCCCTCGCCTCAGCGCCCAACTTGGCGGGCTCCGCCCCTCAGCCCCGCCCGGGGGCGCCGGAGCTCAGCGGCGGCGCGAGCGCCCAGCGCGTTCGGGGCCGGGCGCGAGGCGCTTGGGGTGTGTGGGGGGGAAGCGTCTGAGCAGCCCCTGGCGCGCGGGCAGCCCCGCCCCGAGCGCCCCGCACCGCGCGGCCGGTCACAAGACCGCGCCCCACGTATGGTTAACTGTTACCCTTTTGAAGAAAATGAGGTAAGAGAAAGCTTGGATAAGAAAGAAGTTTTTGTTGAATCTCACCTCCTAGCTACACACTAAAGAGATTACCATTTTAATTTGAGCAGAAAGACAGTTACAGGGCACTGAGTAACAATCGTGAGTTGTTCACTTAAGTGATAGTAAGTGATTTTCATTTACAAATTAAATAGTAACAAGATAAGGCTTGGAGGAAAAAAATCCCCACCCGCTAAGTACCTGGGAACCCTGCAGAGACCTGGTAGAGGGATAAGAAGGACTGTTCATGGGACATATTGATAAAAAGATAATGGAAATATACAGGGTATAGGGAAGGAATAGGTTAATGAAACCAATGACAGGCAAATTGACATGGTAGAAAGTGCCCAGCACATCATAAAAGAGAAGCTGAATTCTGGTTTTAAGCATACAAAATGTAGAATCTGTTTGCTTGGTTAAATGTAGGCATCTCCTGAGAACTGTGCAAAGCTCCCATGTGGCCTCCAGCCTTTCCTTCTGCACTGTGTCCTAGTTGTTACTCCTTGCAGATACCTCATTTTGCCTCAGAGGCACTAGATGTTGATGTTTAGGTAACTGAATACTGTACTACACGGGGGATTCAGTTCATATTTAAACCTTTTAAAGGTTTCTATATGAAGGTGTCTAAAAACACGTTGTGAGTTGGCATTGACATTGTAGTCAGTACAGTGGGTGGGGCTGGAGGAGCAAACCATGTTCCCAGCTAAAGCACAGAGATACTCAAGTTAAGACCCTAAATGCAAGTATCTAGTCTCATCTGAGACACGAGAGTGATGCCAAAACATGAGTATCATAAGAAGTTAAGTCAATGAGCTACTTGAAGAGCAAACTCCTTTTTCTCTCTTCTTTTGTGTGCCATCCCATCCCATTCTCACCTCCAGCTTGAACTATGTCTTGTGAGACTCATCATATCCAAGGATGGAACAAACACAGAGTCTCAGTAACAGGCATCAGCTCACTACAGCAAGCAACACCCTACAGGTGATGGCCTCTTGATAAAATTAAGGTTTTTAATTAGTAAGAGTGCTGCACAAAGGATCTTGAGAAAGCTTTATATGCACAATGTTTATTTTTGGGGACTGTAGGTAATGGTTGCCATTGAATTCAAAGTTACCTTATAAACAAAGAGTTGGGGGTGGAAGGAAAGGCTAGGAAGAAAGAGCAGTGATAGTGTCTGCAAAGAAGCATTCTCCTGACTCACTACCATTGCAGCAGATGAAGATGACTACAGTGATCACTTTTGCAATGCTTTTCCTCTAGCTAGAGGACCAGCTGATCTGTTCAAATTCCCTGTTAGCTGTTCCTTGTTATTTATTAATACTAATTGGAGTATACTTAATTAAGCACAGGCATTGCATGCTGGCTGGTTGCTAAGCTTTTACGAATGTATGCTATTGGGTAATATTAAATAATTACTTAAATCCTACCTACTTTGTAATGCATTAAATTTTACGCTTTTTTTAATGAACTAAAAGCTACAAGATGAGTTTTGTCATAAATTGAGACCACAATGGATCATAATCCAATTAAAATTTTATTAATTATAGCAAGTAGAATATGAGCAAATACAGCGCTGGACGGCAGGGGAATCTGCGTTCCGCCAACTGCCGTCCTGAGCAGTTCAAACAGTTCCTTTTTATACATTTTTCTCCTTTATCCCATAGTTGATCCCTCACCTTTATGTCCTTATATGGGGTTGTTTGTCCTGTTTCTGTCGGTTCCTGGATGTCTGGCGGTTATCTTGCACAAGCGGTGTCTGATTTAGTTTGTGGTTATCTTATCTTAAGCAAGCAGTGTCTGATAGCTGTTTACATAGGCGATTCCATATCTTTTGTTGCTTAGCCTTTACATTGAGCTTAACATAAATCTTAATAAACAATACCCTAGTCCATAGTTTCTCACAATCCCACCTTTTTCTCTTTTTACTATTATTGTTTATTAATCATCTTCACTAACAGATTCATTTCTTGCAGTGACAACAAGCAATTTTGCTATTTCAAAGCATTCTTTAATAAATTGCAAAACATAGCGTAATATACAAGGCCCAAATATAAGGCCTAAAATTATCATGAATAATGGTCCTGCTAAGGTAGATATCAGAGTTGTTAACCAAGGTGAGGCATTGAACCAATTTTCATACCATGATTTATTTGCTTCTCTTTCCCTTTTCCGTTGGTCCAGTCTTTTTCAAAGTTCAGCCATCACGTCTTGCACTACACCAGTGTGATCAGCAAATGAACAACATTCTTCCTTGAGGGCCACACAAAGTCCCCTTTCCTTTAAAAATAACAAATCTAGTCCCCTCCTATTTTGTAATACTACTTCTGATAGGGATTTTACAGAGGTAGCCAGATTCTGAATTGATCGCTCAATTTTGGCTAAATCTTCATCTACTGCTAGTTGTAAATTCTGCAGTTCTTGACCTTTTATGAGAGAGGCTATACCTGTGCCTGCCCCAACTCCTCCAGCTATCAGCAGTGTAGCTAGGGTTACCACTGTAATTGGCTCTCGTTTTTGTCTATTCAGGTCTCCTTCAAAGTGGCGTATCACCTCTTCAGAGGTGTGATAGATCAGATGAGGAACAATAATCACCTGTACACAAAACTGAGATTGATCAAACACTTTTAGGGATAGGCAAGGCGTTACTCCGATGTCTGAACAAACCCATTTAGCTCCCGGTGTCGGGATAGCCCATTTGTCACTTTGACGTTTGTGTTTCTCTATAATGGTGTTAGTGATTGTTCGGTAGCACAAAGGCTGATACTTTTCGGGCTCTGTACCTATACATTTTCCTTGACCTGTTACTAATTGAATAGTAATTCCTTGCGTATGGTTCCTCTGGTCATCCCATGGACATTCTCGTGGGTTTGAACCATTAGACCATTGAATTTTACCTGGTTTTCCAATTGCCTCAAAATATGGTGGTCTAACATTATAACATAACCAGCATTCTTCAGTTAAATTTGGTTTGCTTTCATTAAGGGCACGATAAGAGGCTTGCATTAGATTCCATAAGGGGTCTTTGGATTCTGACAACTCTAGATCCCTGGATAAGGAGAATTCAGTTACAGTGTCATTAGTTGTTTCCGAAAGGGAGTCTGGAGAAGGGGTTATGACAATTATGGGGACAAACCTTTTTTTTTTTTTTTTTTTTTTTTTTTTTAGAGGAAGTGGGTGGATTCAGGACCAGATTTGGTCCTACTGGTAAAGGGTCATGAGGCATTCTTTCTTTGACAATTCAAAAAATGCTTCCTCTGTCCGCCCCTGGTTCCCAAAATCTAACTCCCCAATATTTCCCTGCTAGCCAAGATTCCTGAGTAGGATTTTTTTATAGTTATATTGATGCCCATACAAGGATTCGGTTTACTTAGGCAGTGACCCCACCGGTCTCCGTGTAACTTAGGTCTCTGGCATCCTTCCGGTGACCACTTTATTTCTAGATATTGGTCTCCAGATGCGGACCACTCAGAGGCCCATGTTTCGCACCCCCAATATGCACAGTAATAATGACCTGGATAATTACAGTATGCTTTACCAGGGTTTGATGCTGGACATATATAAATTGGTTTACATATATCTGCTACATCTTTACGTTCTTCTTCAGTAATTAAATCATGCAAACTCACATTGAAACTAACTGGGCCCGGTGTAGCTCGTGCTTGGATTGGATTATTTGGATATTTTATGTTTGTTATTGTCCAGTTCATAGGTTCATGAGGGTTTCCTTTTGCTTGGGTTATTATCAATAACAAAACTAACAGTATACCAGGAAAAAGGGTGTCTGTCAATTTTGCCAATTTAAGTATATTTTTACCAGTCCTGGGGAAGTTCGGCCATTGCTGCTTTTGCGTCCCATTGTTCTGGTTCTTTTCTCCACAGTTTATTCCTCCTCTGCCTCGCCCGTCGACTCGGTTGCTTAGAGCCACGGGGTGTACCATCTTCTCGGCAGCAAGGGAATTCTTCAGGAGAATAGCTGTTTCGGGCTTTCTGCCTGTTTATATAGGCTTCCCACTTTGCAGCTTTAACTAATGGGGCAAAGCAAGACACAGTTAGTACTTCCCTTCTGCACTTTATAACCAAAATTTCAGCTACAAAGGGGACTGGTTCGTTGGAGTGGTAACAACATTATTGAGGGTTTATTCCTTTGGCAAAAATCTCCCACCACTCATGGGATTCTCGAATAATTTCTTGTTTAGACTCTCATTGTTTTAATTTCCACTCAGTGAGAGTTCTTTGAATTTTCCAACACTGTGTGCAAACTCCTATTGGAGGGTATCCATATTCACAGTGTGTCCACCATTTATCCTGACATACCTTACACCTAAAACAAGCAAATGGATAACAATTACAGTTTAAATTATTACACCTAATTCGTATATCTAGAGTGCTTATATTATTGACATCAACATATTTTCTATATTCAATATTGTGTGGTTGCATAAGTTTAGCAATTTCCTTCAACACACTTTGTACGCTTCCATATATAGTAGATAAAAAAAAGAAATAATTATAGCAAATATAAACAGCAATACACACTTTATACCAAAAGGTAATACAGCAAAATAATCAAATAAAGTCTCTATCATTACGTTATCTTTTCAGGGTTATCTTGGTGTCACCTGGAGTACTGATTACTTTCCAGTGGGGTCTCGTCACTGGGTCTTTAATGCGACTGGCATGAGTCCATCCACGCTCAGCAGTCCGGACAGCTGTTTCTTCCACTATTCGAGATGACCCATCTATGAAAAATATTTCTCCATGTTGTAATTCCTCTTCTTCTAGATCTGGTCGAATTCGCGTTTGTTGTTCAATCATTTGAAGACAATCATGTACTAACTCAGGACTTTCCCCTGGGTATAGAAATTCTGCAGGGTTAATCACTCCGACAGTCCTTAGGGACAGTTTTGGAGATTCTATGAGTATTCCCTCATACTTTAGTAGTCGGCTATCTGTAAGCCATTTTTCTGCTTTTTGTTGAAGCACCCCCCTTATGTTATGAGGCGCATATAGGACAACTTCTCCATTAAAGGTAATACGATTCGTTTCTTCAAGTAATAAGGCAGCAGCAACAACAATGATTTGTAAACAACTTGGCCAACCCCTGCTCACAGGATCCAACAGCTTTGATAGGTATGCCACTGGTTTCTTTTGTCCGGCCCATTCCTGAGTTAATACTCCGAATGCCGTTCCTTCATGTATGTTAACGAATAAATGGAATGGCCGTTTTAAATCTGGGAGGCTCAAAACCGGTGCTTGACTTAGCTCCTTTTTGAGACTGGCAAACTGCTCTTGATCCTGAGGGGTCCACTTGGGTATTTTGTCTTTAGATAGTTGTTCATATAAAAATTTAACTTTAAAGCTGTAGTTCTCTATCCATTGCCTACAATACCCAAATAGCCCTAATGCCTGCCGAATTTGCCTCTTAGTGACAGGCATAGGTAATTCCAGAATTCCTTTAATGCGCTCTGGATCCAATATCTTCTTGCCGTTAAACAAATAATGCCCCAAATATTTCACTTTTTCCTCCACAAATTGTAACTTTTCTTGTGATACCCATAGTCCCTTTTGTGCAAGAAAGTTTAGGAGTCGAATGCTTTCTTTTCTTACATCCTCCTTATTATTCCCTGCTATGAGCAGATCATCTACATACTGTAACAGCACATTTCCCGTTTGTACCTGGTATTCTTTTAAGAGCTCTTCCAGGGCCTGTCCAAACAGATTAGGGGACTCAGTGAATCCTTGGGGGAGCACGGTCCATCTCAATTGCTGTCTACGGCCTGTCTCTATGTCTTCCCACTCAAAGGCAAAATAATCACGGCATTCTTCTGCCAGTGGACAGGCCCAAAAGGCATCCTTTAAATCAGCCACACTGTACCAGGAGTTATGGGGTCCTAGCTTGCTTAGCAGTGTGTATGGATTTGCTACTACAGGGAACCGGGTGATAGTTCTTTTGTTTATTTCCCTTAAATCATGTACAAGCCGATATTTCCCATTTGGCTTCCTTACAGGCAAAATGGGGGTGTTAAAGGGTGACATACAAGGCTCTAAGATTCGTTGTGCTAACAATCGATCAATTTCTGGTTTTAATCCTCTTCGTCCTTCTAGGGATATGGGATATTGCCTTACCCTCACAGGTATGTGGGGTTCGGAAATTTGAATTTTAATCGATGGGATTTCCAGTTTACTTATTGTGTCTGGAAAGTACCAGACATCGGGGTTAATTTGTTTTTGATCATCCACGGTCAAAGGATAAGCAGACACCGTTAGCTCTTGATTTTTTTACTTTAATTTCTAATTGCAATTCAACAATTAAATCCCGTCCTAACAGATTAAATTCTGCTTCAGGGACGAGCAAGAGTTCACCCATTCCAAATTTATTTTCAGTTTCGAATACCACATTTTTGATTTTGCTTACTTTAAAGGGTTCTCCTTTTGCCCCAATTACTTGTACTTTTTCAGGGGAAACTTTACATCCCTCTGGTATTTGCCTAATAGTCGATTTCTCAGCCCCAGTGTCTACTAAAAAGGTGAACTCTTGTTTATGGGGACCTATTTTTAATTTTATCAAGGGCTCCTGATGGCTCCAGTCCCCTAAAATATAGAGCCCCTTACTTTCCTATTCTATTTTTAATATTTCCTCATTCCTAATCTTTTCTCTGCAATTCTCCTTTATATGTCCCTTCTTTCCACAATAAAAACAACATCCTTGTTCCTTTCTTACTACTGCATTCCCTTGTTTCGATCCAGTAGGTCTATTTTCGCCTACTCGCCCTTTGCGATCCTCTCTGACTGCTGCTACAATCATTCTTACTTGTTGCTTGCTGCTTTCTTCTTCTCGCCTTACATAGACTTTCTGAGCTTCCCTCCTCTATTCTGCCAGTCTTCTAACTTTTCAATCTTCTTTCTGATATCTTCCCATGATTTTGCCACAAACTGAGTTTTGAAGAACGCTTGCCCTAAAGGTTCATCTGGATTTACTCCAGAGTACAGCTGAAGGGCTTTCCTCAGTCGTTCCAGCCACTCAGTAGGGCTCTCATCTTTCTTTTGCATTTCATTAAATGCTTTATAGATATTCTGGCCACGGGGTACTGCTTCTCTAATCCCCTGAATTACTATAGTTCTTAGGTCCTGCATATGAGTTCTATGCACCGGATCCTGATTATCCCAATTAGGTCTTTGGAGTGGCCATTTAATATCTGCTTGGGGTCCCTGGGCATGCTGAGCATCCCACAGTCTCATTCCTGCTCGTCTGATCATATCTCTTTCCTCGGTAGTAAATAATTGACCAAGGATAGATTGCATCTCATCCCAAGTATAAAGGTTTGGCCCTAAAATTGATCCAATCTTTCTGCCACTCCGAGTGGGTCCTCAATTAAGTTTCCCATCTCGGTTTTTTTTAAAATCTTGTAGGTCAGCCGAGCTTAGGGGTACAGAAATATATCCAATCACAGGTTGAGGTCCCCCCATGGGCATTTCCCTTAGAGGATACATCTGAGCTGCCCCTTTTTGACTTCTAGTCACGCGTCTAGGAGGAGGGGGAGACCCTTGCTCCAATTCTGGTGGGGGAGTGGGCGCTCTGGGGACCTCTGGAGGGGCTGCGGGAGCAGGAGGAGGAATGTAAGGAGGGGGGGTTAGAAGGGTTTCGTCTAACTCTTCCTTCTTTTTCTTTTGTTTAGTTTTTACTTCATTCAGTGGATAAAGGCTAGCTCCTGGTCTTTCTAGCCACGCTTCCGCATACTGACTCTCCTCCGGGTTAAGGGGTTTTTTTATTATTATTAACCCAGAGGTTTAATTGCTGTCTTACCCATTCTTCCTCTGATCCATAAATTGGCCAATATACATTTTTAGAGATTTTCTTCCCTCCCCATATCTTAGTACAATCCTGTTGACCCGGGAAAATTTTTCCAGTTATCTAAGATATATGCTGGAGGGGTATTCTTAGGTATGGAGGATACAGATACTCCCCCCCTGGGTGTCGAAGGCTTGCTTTCCTTCACCCCCATCTTCTGGAATATCCACAACCACACTCTCACATGCTCCCCTTGGTCCTGGCCCAGTCCCTCGCGGGAGATGGGAACCGCAGTACTGAAGGGTCCGCACTCGCTTGGTTCAGTATGTCGAACCTCTCATTCGTTATATTCCAGGATATCCAACCCCGCCCGAACGGCAAACCCGCGAACAAATTCGCAATATACTTATGCGTCCTGCGTCTTCGTCCGGACTCCTGTGCACAGAATTTTATGGGATTTTACCGGTTCCTCATTTGCTCATTATTCTAGAATTTAGGTTCGTCAGTAAGGTTGAGGTAGGCTGTCGGTCGCGGGGCCGCGGATTGCCGCGGGGCTCCTCCCCGGACGACAGAAGCCCACCGTTCCTTATCCGAGTCACGGCACCAGGAATTGTCATAAATTGAGACCACAATGGATCATAATCCAATTAAAATTTTATTAATTATAGCAAGTAGAATATGAGCAAATACAGCGCTGGACGGCAGGGGAATCTGCGTTCCGCCAACTGCCGTCCTGAGCAGTTCAAACAGTTCCTTTTTATACATTTTTCTCCTTTATCCCATAGTTGATCCCTCACCTTTATGTCCTTATATGGGGTTGTTTGTCCTGTTTCTGTCGGTTCCTGGATGTCTGGCGGTTATCTTGCACAAGTGGTGTCTGATTTAGTTTGTGGTTATCTTATCTTAAGCAAGCAGTGTCTGATAGCTGTTTACATAGGCGATTCCATATCTTTTGTTGCTTAGCCTTTACATTGAGCTTAACATAAATCTTAATAAACAATACCCTAGTCCATAGTTTCTCACAGTTTGGTGTGGAGAAAAGGTGAATCACATCTTGGTATTAATTTCTTCTAATGAAAGTCTTCCGGAGCAAAGATACCTGGATTTGTAGATGCAAACCAATGAGAAACACGAGTGTGAGAAAAACAGTGTGAAATGGGAAATACTGTCCTCGGGGCTTTTGGAAAACACTGTTGAAGTGAAAAGCTATGGATTTAGGAGTAAAAGGGGAGCAACAGAACAACAAACAGAGGAAGACCCTTTGCATTGTGCAGGTTGAGGCACTATAGGACAGAACCATGCGGGTTCATCTGCACAGTTGTATAGAGGAGACAAGAGATTGGTTATAAAATGGCTGAAGCAGAGGTGATACGGGGACGTGTGTAGTGAGCGTATGTGAAGGAAGGTTTCAGTGATGAGCATGGGACGGGATACAGCAAGATTCTTACAGTCCTGGGCTGAAGGTGAATCTCAGTAGTTATTTCCTGAATGTCAGTGATATTTAGAAGTTACACTGCCTCTTCCTCGGGAAAGTGAACGGTATGACTTTTCTAATACATATTAAAGCACATCCCTAGCTACATATTTTTGTTTGTAGTCCCCTTTTTAGAGGAGTATCCATTGCTTCTTAAAGAAGCTATTATCTCCAGAGCTTTTGTTTCCTGTTTTGTTGCTAAAGAATTGGATGTCTTTTGTCTTTTTTCCCTCAATTAATTTACATTACAATTGCACACACTTTAATGTATTGTGCATTTTGTGTAACAACGCTACAGATTAGCACTTTGGGAGCAGCAGTTTTCATTCATTTTGAAAGGTAACTAGCCATTTCCAAGGGTATTGTCTTGTGCTGATACTTGGGTCAGGCAAAAGAGATTTTTTGGCACCTTTATAACATCATTTCCCAAGGAAAAGATCATGCTGCCTGTGTAAAAACATGAAGAGACCTCTGAAAGATCCAATATTAAGAAACTTTGTGCCAAAAAGCCTGCATGGAATGGTCCTTTCCTGACAACTTAGTTCTCTTGCAGTTCTGAAGGAAAGAATTTCTTTATTTGTGAAATTCTTTATTCTATTCTACAAGATTTTACGACACATTACTGAGGAATCATTCGGAAAATGTGTTTGAAAACATATGGTGACATTGGGTAGCTGTCAGGTATTTAAATAGAGAAAATGACTGTTTCACATGTACCTGCAAGGGTGGGAAGGAGTCCCAGTTTGCCTTTGTTTACCATTGCATTCTGCATCACTAGTTATCATGAACTCGAGTTAAACATTTGATGACCAACTAAGTTTGCAAAATTTATTGTCTTTGTTTTGTAAAAGTGGTTTAAAGTCTTGGTGTGCCTTTATTGTAGTAAGACCAAGATTGTATACCCACTTCTTAGTTCCTTTCCTCACTTAGAAAGGAAGCTTGGTCAGATGGTTTTGTTCAGAAAAGGTTTTGGATACTCCTACTCCCTCCTTCTACATGATTTTTCTTCCTTTTTTAAGAGAAGAGGAACCACCAGATTTCTTCCTTTTGCACAATCCAGGATTCCTGATTCTGTTACAAGTTACCCAGAATATTTTCCTCTTAAAAAAAGCTGTCTTCTTGCCCCACAAGACATGATTTTCTCCCTTAATGGAGAAAAATGTAGCTAATTTTAAAAAAAAAGTTACCAATTTATACTTGAAGTCTTAACTTTGCTGTGACCACTGTGCCACCACAAAAGACATGCAGGTGGTCCACTCCCACTCTGTCTTAATAAGTGCATTTATTATTGGCTACTGTCAATCAGGTCCACTTATGTCCATGGGAGGGCTGCACAAATTAGTCCTGTAATGCCTTGTCAATAGCACTATCTTACAGCTCCCTCTCAACCAAGCAGTGCAGTTCCTCCCATTTCTGTTTCATACTGCTCACCACTCTTGTTCTCCTGCTGCCCATGCATACTTTAATGGCATGAAAAACTGACTATGAGTGTAAGCCATTCCTCAGTTAGGTCAGCTTTGACTGTTTCAAGGAGTAGTCTCTGACAGAAAATTCAGGATTGTAATGTTGCTGTAGTACAACGTTATTACTGGGGAGGAGTGTCCAGGCAGGAAAGCATTTTGTCACGTCCATATCACTGAAGTTCAAAACAAGTGTAAGAGTGGGCAGAATGCAGCAGCAAGAAGAAACTCAACTTTCCTATAAACCGTGGGTAAGCAGATTGCCTAAAAAAAACCTGTCTCAAAGTTCTCTTTTCCTGAACAGAAAACAGTTACTCTGCCCCCTGTCTTGCCCCAAAAGGCTCATGCTAGGTGGGTCCATGCTCAGCTCATTCTCTTCACTGGCACTAAATCCCCACCCTTGTTCACTATTCTGCCATTCATGGAAGGCAGAGAATGAAGGAGCCCACAGCATCTATAATCCTGCACACAGAGCTGAGGTGCTAACTGAACAAAGTAAAAAGATTTTTGTCCCCATATTGGCATCTGCACACCTGGAAAGAGTAGAAATCCAGTCTTGAGCAGATTTAGTCGATTGGAGACAAATGACAGCTACTGATGTGATGGAGAAGGCACAAGCAGTCTCTGAACCTGGAAGGTCACTGCTTGTGCTTCACACAGCTCCGAGCAGCAGCAGACAGAACAGGATGTCTCTCCTGGTCTCTAAAGGCTTTCAACTGTTTTTTGAGCACCTGAAACACTAGAATAAACTCAAACAAGCAAAAGATCAAACAGCTGAAAATTTTCTATCTCTGAGTAATAACCAATTAGAATGACAACAAAATAATTGGGAGTAGTGAGGCAGAAAGCGCAGAAGATATCTCCTCCTTCAAAATGACCCTTTTATATAACAGCAGCCTATTTTGAACACCCCTGAAAATACTGAGCTGCAGGCTGCAATTAGCATCAAAAATAGAATTATTTCATAGAAAAGTTTGAAACAAATGCTAAAGCAAGGGGACCTTTGTGGAGAAGGTGCTGCCACAAGCTCCTATTTTTCTTAGAGTGAAGAGTTCCTTACTAAAATTCTTTGCTCCCCCTTGCAAGGAGACTCAACAGCAAGCTTATTATTAAAGTTAATTTTCAATAGGAGATGACAAGAAAATGAATACAAGCCATGTATTTGCAGCACAGTATGTTACATCTCGCTTACTTGTTTGGATTGTGAACAACATTTCTGCTGATGTGTTCTGGATTTACTCTATCGTGAGTCAGTGGTGTGAGCCCCTGGGGTGCTGCTCTGAAATGCCGTGCAACTGTGCCCATTACTGGGCTGTCATTAAATAAATACAAGAAGTTCTTTGAGAGGCATTGGTAGAAACCAAAGTATATTCTAATATTAGAATGATATTCTAAGTAAAAGCTAGAACTTTAACTGCAAACTCCTGTTTTTAAGGTGTAAAACCAAAAAATGGAACATTAATTTAAAGTATTGAGCTAAAAACATCTTAGCACAGTTTAACATGTCATGCTGATATGTAGGAGGGAGCTGCTTGGTCAGTCTCACAAAAATTTCAGTATGAAATCGAAGCCCTAGAACACAGTAGTATTCCTATCCTAATTGTAAGACAAAAATACACTTTAAAGCTGTGTTACTGGTGAACATCAGACTGACTTATCTTTCACAGAGTTTTGCCTTAAGGATTCAGTGGGGTTGAGACTAGGCAAAAGGGGTCAAAAGAGGAGTAAATGAGATAAAGTTTCAAAATTTGGACCTAAATTTATTGCCAAAATAAAAGAAAATTCTCAAAGCTTTGTCACCTACTTCATAAAGCCTTGCTAAAATTTTGTACAAAATGCTTCACTATTCAGACAAGAATATAAACAAGCACCTACAACTATAACAAGATGTCATGATTTAACCCCAGATGGCAATTAAGCACCACACAGACACTCTCTCAGCTGCCCAAAACCCTCCCCTGTTGGGATGGAACAGAGAAAGGGAAGATTAAAAGTGAGGAAACTCGTTGCTTGAGATAAAGGCAGTTTAGCAGGTAAAGTAAAAGTTGAGCACACAAGTAAAGCACAAGGGATTCATTCCCAGGAGAGCAGGGCTACATCACACCTATCAGTGATTTGGGAAGGTAAATGCCATCACTCCAAACTTCATCCCCCCTTTCCCTCTTCTTCCCCCAGCTTTGAATTGCTGAATATGATGTCACGTGCTATGGAATATCCCTTTGGTCAGTTGGGGTCAGCTGTCACAACTCTGTTCACCTCCTGAATTTTTGTGCAGGCCCCCAGCCTACTCACTGGTGCTGTGAGGAGCAGAAAAGCCTTTGGATCTGTGTAAGCCCTGCTCAGCAGTAACGAAAACATCCCTGTGTTATCACCACTGTTTTCAGCACAAATCTGAAACACAGCCCTATACTAGTTGCTATAAAGAAAATGAACCCTATACCAGCCCAAAGCAGCACATAGCAATCGAAGTTATGACCCTAGGTAATTTTCCGAAAGATAACCCAACAACTGAAATTTGAATTTACATTTGCAATAAAACGTGTATGCTATGAAAGTGAATGTGCAAAGCATGAAGAGAAATTAATGTCAGTGACAGTGAAACTGTGAAATGTCCAACATATATCAAACACAGAAACTTAAATCTTTAGGACATGCAGATTCCAGTCCTGTAATCCTTCGAATTACTCATATTCATGAACTTTGAATCTGTTAGACTATTGCTGTGAGTTTTTGTTTTGTTTTGCTTTCCATCACAATGATTCTTTTTGTTTCAATTTCCTATGATTTGTTTCACAGTCCACAAAACAAAGAACCTTTTTTGGAGCTCTGGAAAATCTATCATTCTCTTATACTCTGAATCTGTTTATATTACTCTTCAGGAAAATGTGGTAGCTTGCTTTCATTATTAAAAAGGGACTTTTCTATTCAACATGGGATTTTTATTATTATTTTGTTTTCTTAGATGAACATAAGGAGCTCCCATTGCAGATCTGAAATAAGCTAAAATAAAGGAAAACTTGTCAAGCTGCATTTTTAGGAATAAAGAGCATCACATCAGCTGAAGGTGATAGAAAGACTTAATTAATACCCACCTAAAGTTCAACACATCTGGCAGTGTCCCTCATGTTAACCTGAGTGCCTTATTGCAGGTGTGGGTTTTTCTATGAGGATATGCTTGACTGAAAGCATCTGATTCGCATCCTGTGCCAGGACAGCAGATGCTGTGCAAGTCATTTAGGAGTGATACAGTGTGTGGAGCTCATGACTGTAAAAGTAACATCTTTCCTCTGAGCGCCTATTCCAAGATATTTTTGAAATCTTTTCTTTTTGAAACCTTTTACTTTGGAAAGTTTGAGAAAGAGAAAAGTAAGGATTTTACTTATCCTTAGGGGCACTTCTAGGTTGCTTTCTCATATTCATGGATATTGAATGCTGCAGTGGGTCGGGAAACCTTTTGTCCATGTGTTATCTGCAGGCTGTATGCAGGAATAAATTAACATAAAGCCCACTGATACAGTCAGTTCTGGTCATGTGTTATTCAATGTCAGTTTCTGAGGAAATGCCTACAGGCCTCTGATGAACAGCCTGGCAGAAAGATACAGCACAGAGGTAAAAAGCAGAAAGTGCTGTTAGTACAGAAAAGAAATAGTCAAGATGGAGGGATTCTAAGTTAGAATCACATTGTGAACTTAAGATTTGCCCTAATTGCCATGGAAATTTAATATTGGAGCCAGCATTTAAATAACTGAGGGAAAACTGCTTTGATTGTAAGGGAATTGTCATCACCAAAATCACTTCCAGCTCTGTTCTGTTCCTTTCAGTTCTGTCTGCAGCTGTTGTGGCGTGCAGAACTTCAGGCAGGTCTTCGGAAGAAGTGCTAAAAATGTCAGCTACATCCATTTAGACAAGACAGTGCCAACCTCCCATTATAATTTTTTTTTTTTACTCACACTTTGGGATCTTAGGGTCAGAACTGTTGCTCTTGTAAAACCATGAGCTGCTGCTTTTCTGGAGAAGGTAAAATTTCTGGGAATCCAGGATGTGCTTAAATTTTGTACTCCTAATATACAAATCTCCTTAAAGAAAAGTCTAAAATGCTTAACCTATAGTCAAAAGCAGATGCTTTTGAAAATCTCTTGTCTATTTAAACATAAACAACCCAGCTGAAGAGAGACCTGATGATCAATGTTTTCTGAGCATAGCTGGAAACAGCACACAGGAAATCTGCAATTCCTGAGCTGTCCCCACTGGATATTGTGGTATTAAATTTGTATTCTTATATGAAAAATGTACTTTAACTCCGTACAACTTTTAACCCCCGAGCCACTAGATAAATTGGCAATCATCATTACCTTCTCTTCCCACTAAATGGGAACGTAGGGTTTTGAAATAGAGGGCTGTAAGAACCCAAAGGATAGGGAAAAGAGCCTGAAAATGTCTTATGACCTGACTCTTAAGAGACTTCTGACACTAAACACTTGTGTTGGCTGTCAACATTTTTAGGTCATTATCTCCAAAACACTTTCTATACTTTAGACCCACATTCAGGCCTCAGCTGAATATGTTTACACGCTGTTATGTTTTAGCTGACAACTGCAGTTTGCAAATTCTATATTTGGTGAGTAAGAAATCAGAACTGGCCAAGAACCCAAAGTTCAGACATCTTCAAACATAAACACAAAATGGAAGCCTAGAGAGGGTGGAAGCAGGGGCAGGTAGCCTGCAAGGAATAAAGAGACACTGTCCAAGCAGTCAGGGAACAGGTTATGAAAGCTAAAGTCCAACCTCCAGAATGATAAAGGAGACCTGGTTACCCAGAATATGGGGAGTGCTGAGGTACTCAACAACTTTTTGCCTCATTCTTCCCCAGCAAGCACTCTAGTTGTACTGTGCAGGTCACGGAAGTCAAAGGCAGGGACTGGGAGAATGAAGAACCACATACTATAGAAGATCAGGTTTGAGAATACCTAAAAACCCTGTAGGTGCACATGTCCATGGGATCTGATGAGATGCATACATGGGTCCTGAGGGAATTGGTGGATGAAATTGCAGAGCCACTCCATCATATTTAAACAGTTGTGGCAGTACAGTGAAGTTCTCACTGACTGGAAAATGGGAAACAAAACAGCCATCCTTAAAAAGGGAAAAATGGAACTATATGAGGAACTACATGCTGGTCAGTTTTACATCCGTGCCTGGGAAGATCAGGGAGCAGATCCTCTCACCTTGAGAGGTGAGCCTGTATGGATCACATGAAGTTCAACAAGGCCAAGTGCACATGGGTCAGGGAAATCTCATGCCCAACTAGTCTGGACAGAGAATGGATTGAGAGCAGGTATGAGAAGGATTTAGGGGTGTTGACTGATGTCAAGCTCAACATGAGCCAGCAATGTGTGCGTGCAACCCAGAAAGCCAAAGGTATCCTGGGCTGAATCAAAAGAAGTGTGACAAACAGGTCAAAGGAGGTGATTCTGACTGTCTAATCTGCTCTGGTGACGCACCACTTGGAATCCTGTGTCCAGTTCTGGGACCCCCGACATAAGAAGGACATGGAGCTCTTGGAGTGAGTCCAGAGGAGGGCCACAAAGATGATCAGAGGGTTGGAGCCCCTCTCCTATGAGGACAGTCTGAGAGAGCTGGGTTTGTTCAGCCTGGAGGAGAGAAGGCTCTGGGGAGAGCTTATTGCAGCCTTCCAGTACTGAAGGGGCTGACAGAAGCTGGAGAGGGGCTGTTTACAATGGCACATAGTGATAGGACAAGGGGTAGTGACTTTAAGCTGAAAAACGGTAGATATAGATTAGATAAAAGTAGGAAATTCTTTCCTGTGAGGGTGGTGAGGCCCTGGCACAGGCTGCCGAGAGAAGCTGTGGCTGCCCCCTCCCTGGCAGTGTTCAAGGCCAGGCTGGATGGGGCTTTGGGCACCTGGGTGTAGTGGAGGGTGTCCATGCCCATGGCAGGGGTGGGAACTAGATGATCTCTGAGGTCCAAACCATTCCGTGATTCTATGACTGATTCAGTTTTAATCCTCATGCTGAAATGCTGTGCTGCCTCGTTTTACCCACTGCTCTCTTTTTTCTTAACTGTAATCTGCCACCAGTATTTACATGCTACACAGGAGCGGAATTGAGAGGATTGATAGTGCCTTAACAGAGCTGTTACACACAAATCTATACATAATTATTATTATCCAACAACTGATTTCCATTTACAGGAAAAAATTAGTCATGCTCTGCTAAAATTTACTGATCTGTATATAACTTGACTGGGACTTCATCCTCTCTGTTTGCAATTGAACTACAAACAAGTCTTATTTACTTCAGAGGGATTTTTCCTCAATTGCATGTCATATATTCTTTAGAGAAAGGATATTTTTCTTGTAATAAAATAGCTGACAAGGAAGCTCAATTTCTAGGTTTTTTAGTGCAACTATCAAAAAAATCAACAGCTAAAAGAAATCATTCGGCAGTTAACTCTTCATCTGTTTGAATCTATTCACACCCACACCCACACATATATATATATAAATATCTGTGAATCTATCATAGAATCATAGAATGGTCTGGGTTGGAAGGGACCCCAAGGATCATAGAGTTCCAACACCCTGCCACAGGCAGGGCCACAAACCTCCAGGCATGGTTGCCCAGGGCCCCATTCAACCTGGCCTTGAACACATCCAGGGATGGGGCACCCACCACCTCTCTGAGCAGCCCATTCCAGCTTACCACTTCCCCCTAATATCTAATCTAAACCTTCTCTCCTTTAGCTTCAATCCATTCCCTGTTGTCTTACCAATGTCTATCCTTTTAAAAAGTCATTTCCCCTCCTGTTTATATGTGCCTTTCAGGTACTGGAAGGTTGCTAGCTATCTATCTATCTATCTATCTATCTATCTATCTACCTACCTATTTTTACTTTTTTTTTTTGCCCTTAGGGCTAGACACAATCCCTGCATGCCTGCAAGAAGAATGAAAGTCTCCCACTATCTGACCAGAAGAGACCAAATCAGGCAGTCCTAATAAAGGCACTGCAGTCTCACTATTTTCAGTTGTAGCATCTGGCATGCATTGTCTGCAACAGAAAACAGATACTAGAAGTAAATGAGTAAGTATAGAGTTGTGATTTTTTTTAAAAGGTAAAAATAATTCTGGCAGAAACAGTTTAGCTCAATTGCATTTGTTTCCTGGCTATGGGAGAAAATGACACCTATTCTTCCTTTTGTATCTGACTTGACTGGGAATTTCCATCATTGTATTTCATTGCTGATTCTTTCTCCTGCTAATATTCATGGCTTTTCATTCTGTCTTCATCTGCAATTTATTCAGTGAGCATCCATATGATTTAGGCTAATGGAACTGTTCAGAAGCAATTTTTTTAAAAACTGAAATTTAGGATGAAAAGAAGCAGAAATCAGAGTACACAGCTTGAACTCTCTTTCAGTTACTTGATTTTGAAAGTGTCTGGAACATCTAGTCATCCAAGCTCATTGCAGCAACAATGCCAAGAGAGTTATGACATATTTTTGTTGCAAAACCCCTCTGCTTTAAATATCAACAACTTAAGTCAGTTTTTTCACATTGCTTCAAGTTTAGGGCTTAATCTCATGCCCATGAAAACAATTTCAACCTCCTTAGCAGACTTTAGGTAAGACAAGTCTCTGGAGATCAGGTCATACAGACTCCTGAGCTGGCTGCCACTTTCCTGCACTACAAGCAAGCCCAGGAGTACAACTGGATACCACTTGGGGCTAATATTGCTACCCAGATTTGTCCTGTAACAAAAAAAAAATAAAATAACAGGGCTATTACAAGGTGCTGCACTATTTACAAAAAATCCACAAAAGCTTTTGTTAATACAAGTCCCATGCACGCAGCCTATAGTCTGTGCCAGCCTTGCATCTTCCTCTCCTGCTCACCATCACCTCCCATTTCAGAAGGAGTTTTGGAGATTTCAGAGGAAATCAGAGGTTTATAGGTCTGGATCTTTAGCCTAACTGGAGAACTCCAGTGAATGTCAGCAGGATGCTTTGTTAGCCACATCTCCATACACCAAAGAACTGACCTTCTGCTCTTTGGACTACCCTACAACATCCTTCAGGTCCATAGGCATTCAACATAATGACAGAAAACTCCATGGGTTAACAGTATACTAATGACCCCTGGCATTCGCAGGAGTGTTCAGGAAGCTATTTGACATCATTAATGCATAATAATTCACCTTTGCTTTTCTAACGAGCTTGGCATTTGTCAGTGAACCTTTGCACAAGGCAAGGATACCTATGACTCTTGTAATCCTCTGTTAAAGATGAACTGAATCCAACAAACTGTCTCACATTAGCTGCTTCTAAGGTACAGAAGAACATGCTATGGGGGTGGAAAACTTTAAGAGGACTTGTGATTAGAAATGATAATGTACAAGCACCCATCTTAGAGGAAAATCATGTGTCCATATTTACACAAATTATGAACTATGAGTAATTTGCCCACTATCCTCCAGATGCAATAAATACTTAAAGCCACATACATTGCACACACATTAAAATACAGGGGCCAGCTGATGGAGCTGGCTGGCATCCTGCAATCAATAATGCTCAGTTGGTCTTGGTCCTCAGTGCTCCCCCAGTCTTCCTTTGAAAGGTCACCTGTGTTCTGATACTTGCATATTTGACCCTTTTTGACCAGTAGCAGCTTTGAAAAAAAACCTGAGATAAATATTTTCTTACTTTAGCTGGAGTGACATCCTAGTTTGACTGAAGTTTTATTCATTCTTGCCAAATCAATTTTTGAGATGGAATTTAAAATAAATTTTGTTTATTGAATATTGGTACTTGTAACATCTTCTTCAGAACATTATTTTATCACTCTTATGAAATAAAAAATTTTAATCTTTAACATAATATGCAACAAAACTTGAAATATTGACTAAATCTGTTTCTTATCACTTTATTAATGTCACTATCATAAATCATTGTGGCACAATTATTTTCCTTGTTTTTCTGTAGCTACACAATTTTTTTTCATTTATGTCAGCTAAATACTAGAAAGTAATCACAAATTTTAAAGTTACATAATTTTAAATGTTATTATTGATTTTTCCCTATACTAGCATGTTAATAAAAGTATTTTTATTATAAATAAGGGACAGATTTTTTTTTCCTATTTTTCAACTTCAGATCAACAAACCTGGAAAATAAACAAGCAGTTCAGCATAAAGCAATATGGTTTAAAGAAATCCTGCTTCCACACACTCTCTTTGAAAGGTCACTTCCTAGCTTATAATGAAATGTTGCCATTCTTGTCAGATAAATAAAAATACTCAGACTAGCTAATTTCCTCATGGATTGTGGTCTGCCTACTATGTGCTACTCAGATGTTAATTCTGGAGTTGAGTAGAATCTTGGGTTTGTTTAGACAGAAAATGGGAGGCTCTGAAGAATGATGAGTTTGGGTTCCTGTATATAAAGAAAGGATAAAACAGTAGTTCTTCTGTGATGTCAAAATGGCTATGGCTATTCATGCCTTTATCTCCAGTGTGAGTCAGAGGAATGGATTTTACCCTAGCTGTATTCAATTACTAAAATTGCAACAGCAAAACAGGTCATCCATCATGCTCATAATGCTGCATGTAATACTGAAGGTATACCTTACCTTCAGCCACACA
Organism: Porphyrio hochstetteri; assembly: GCA_020800305.1. Lineage (NCBI taxonomy): Eukaryota > Metazoa > Chordata > Aves > Gruiformes > Rallidae > Porphyrio > Porphyrio hochstetteri. The sequence goes on from CM036907.1 coordinate 113,765,771, forward strand.
AATCAGAGACTATTTGCTACATTGCTAGCAAGCTGCTCATAATTAGTATGAACCTCTCTTTTATGATCTCTTCTCTCCCTTAATATACTTTTTTGTTGCTGTATTTTTTTTCTTATTTTTTATGCTAAGAATGAAATGGAAACATGATTTGAAGTAAATATTCATTTTGGCAGAAACCATTGTAAACAGATTGTCAATTGATGATTAGTTGGCACACAAATCTGTAGAGAAAAATATTTATTCTGTTGCTTTGAAAAATTTAGGCTACAAAAAAATTTTCATATTATATATTAAATTAAAATATAAAATCATCAGGAAGAAACCTATTTTCGAGTTCGCTGATTTGGTTACTGGATAACAATTCTGTTGAGGGAAAGTTCCTACACTTCTCCAAAAAGAAACCTAAAATATAGTTTTAAAATAGCACTTTCTAATTAGATGTGAAATCATAGATCTGCTGAAGTCTGTAAAAGCTTTTTCCACAGGTTTCAATGGAACCAGGATTTTACCTCAGAGGAGGTAAAACTCATTTTCATCCTGGCTGGATTGATTTAATTAGGTAAGTGAATTAACTCAAGGATAAGAACCTGACAGTTCAATAGCATTACATTTGGACTCTTAAAGTATACACATTCAAATAAGAAAAAATAACTATTCTGGTACCTATAAAAACTGAACAAAACAATGGCTATACTCTGCCTACCTAAAGGAAATATCACCAGCTGTGGAGTTTGGTTCCTCTACTAAGTGTTCATAATAGCAAATAGGAAGGGAAAGAAGGGATGGGACAGTTAACACCATACAAGACAAAAGAGTATCTTCCTTTATCACAGCAATAGCTGACTGTCTTCACATGTCCCAGTCCATACCTGTGATTCTGATGTGTGGATAATGTGTGTGTTTTCCATTTAGGAATCACTAGATGAATTTGGAGAATTGCATTGGGTTAGAAAAGTACTGGAAGTTCTGAGAGGTATACAAAGAACAATATTTAATTCCACAGCAGGGAAAAAGTAAGAGTATTCAGAAAAAAAAAATCAAAACTAAAACCCAAACCTAAAAGAACAAAACCAAGCATCAGGCCCCCACAAAGTAACTGTTAGTCCTTTCTTGCTTTCAGATAATGGATTTGCCCATCAACCACTTAACTTTGTGAGCAATGATCCCACTCACTGACCTACAGGATAATTCCTCATTTTGACCTGAAAAATTAAAGTGTCCCCAAGAACCTGGTCAAAATGGAAACGAAATTGAAAATTTTTCTGTAGAAAACATTAGTCTGAAGTATGTCAAAATGATCTTTGCCAATGAAAAATGTTTTTTTCAGAAAGGCCCTAGACAGCTATGAATAATCTAGAATGAGAAACATACAAATTCTGTTGTCTACCTTGGGACATAAAGGCATAATAATACCAAAATTCAGTTGACTTTAAGGGCTACTCCAAGAAAAAAAGAACAGGATAGTAATGTAGTGGGTACAGAATATCTTTAATGATGGACATGAGCCACCAATATGCATCTGCAGCCCAGAAAGCCAACTGTATCCCAGGCTGAATCAAAAGAAGTGTGGCCAGCAGATCAAGAGAGGTGGTGATTCTACCCCTCTACTCTGCTCTGATGAGACCTTACCTGTGTCCAACTTTGGAGCCCTCAACACAAGAAGTACAGGGATCTGTTGGAGCGCAGAGGAGGGCTCAAAAATGATCAAACAGATGGAGCACCTCTCCTGTGAAGACAGGCTGAGAGATTTGGGCTTGTTCAGCTTGGAGAGGAGAAGGCTCCGCGGGGACCTTATAGAGGCCTTCCAATAACTGAAAGGTGCCTGTAAGAAATCTGGTGAAAAACTGTTCCCGAGGGCATGAAGCAATAGGATGAGGGGTCTTTAAACTAGAAAAGGGGAGATTTAGGTTGGATATTAGGAAAAAGTTCTTTAATATGAAGTGGTAGATCACAAGAACAGGTTGCCCAGAGAGCTGGTGGAGGCCTTGTCTCTGGAGATATTCAAGGTCAGGCTTGATGGGGCTCTGAGCAACCTGATCTAGTGAAGATGTCCCTGCTAACTGCAGGGGTGTTGGACTAGATAACCCCTAAAGGTCCCTTCCAAACCAATAAATTCTATGATTTTAGAATTTTAGGATTCTATGTCATAGCAGATGTCTTAGAAGTTGTAAAACTTTAATAATAGTGTTGGGCCTCACTGAGTTTGAACCTCAGTTCCCAAGTAAAGATTTATTCTCTCCCTTTAACTGTGAAAAGCCTCTTGCAATTTTACAGATCTTGAAGGCTTTACATAGTTTTGTACTTTCTATGAAACTTGAATTATAATCTCCTGTTAGCTGGAGTTCTTTCCTTTCTATCTAATTTTTCTTCAAAGTAAGAGGTACAGTTTAGTGCAATTGTTTTTTTAAGTATCTCACCAGGGGTGGCTGTTAGTCACTTACATGAAGTGCCTCCACTTAAAATGCCAATTAGCACAGCAGGACCTTGCAGAGCAGTAGTAGAAAGATGGGATATTTAAAACAGTATTAAATACAGTAGGAAAATATGTCGGAAAACAGAAAAAAAAAGTGGAAAAGGAAAAAAAAAGTGTTGACATTAGGAACATGGAACTAAGAAAGAGTACTGATGAGAAAAGCTGTGAAAAGAGGAGTTAGAAATTAAACTGAAAATATTGCTGATACAATGCAAATCCCAGTGGACTCTGAAAGGCAGATGTCACGTGAGCAAAACTTTTGAGTATTCAAATATTGAATATGCAATGCAGTTTTAATATTAATAAATGTATGTGGGAGGAGGGATTTGTTTCAACAAAAAATATTCCTTGTGTCTTGGGTATTGCCAGTAGCTGGAGTTGCCCAGTTTCAAATCCCTACTCTGAACCAAGTGAAGAAATGAATTTAACTTAGCCCAATCTTCTCAAACTTCTTTGAGAAGAGCAGTAGGAGGGAACCCCTGAAAACCTCAATCACTCCCAAATATGACATGAATCACAGAATCATGGAATTGTAGAGGTCGGAAGGGACCTCCAGAGACCAAGTCCAACCCCCCTGCCAAAGTAGGTTCCCTAGGACAGGTCGCACAGGACGGCATTCAGAAGGGTCTTGAATATCTCCAGAGAAGGAGACTCCACAACCCCCCTGGGCAGCCTGTCCCAGGGCTCTGTCACCCTCACCGGGAAAAAGTTCTTCCACATATTGGTGTGGAACTTCCTGTGCTCCAACTTGAAGCCATTGCCCCTTCTCCTGTCCCCACAGACAGCTGAAAAGAGGCTGGCCATTTCCCCCTGTGTCCCACACTTGAGATATTTAAAAAATTAACCAGATTCCCTCTGGGTCTTTTCTCAAGGCTGAACAGCCCCAGTTCATTCAGCCTTTCCTCGTAGGGAAGATGCCCCAGGTCTTTAATCATCTTTGTAGCCCTCCACTGGACTCTTTCCAGGAGATCTCTGTCTTTTTTGTACTGGGGAGCCCAGAACTGGACACAATACTCCAGGTGGGGCCTGACCAGGGCAGAGTAGAGGGGGAGGATCACTTCCTTTGACCTGCTGGCCACGCTCCTTTTAATGCACCCCAGGATTCCATTGGCCTTCTTGGAAAGGCCAAGACACTCATGAAATGAGTGTCTTGACACTGAAATGAATGAATGTCTTGACACATGAAATGTTGTAGTTTTGTGTAGCTGGGTGCTGCAGGGTCTGCAGAAAAATGGCTGCTGTGAGGAGCTGCTGGAATGCTCTGTAGGCCCCAGACTATAAACATTGGACAATTCAAGGCCAAAGTCATTGCTGACCAGGGCCAAGCCAATCAGCGATGGTCACAGCGCCTCTGTGAATCACATATAGGAGAAAAAAAAAAAAGGAAGCTGCTGCATTTTGCCACCAGAGAAAGGAGTGAGAAGATGTAACGAGCTGTGCAGACACCCCAGGTGCCGGAGAGAAAAATGCCCCTGCATTGGAGAAACCCATGGTAGAGTGGGTGTCCTCCCGCAGTCCATGGAAAAGGCTGAGACCCCACCTGTAGCCCGTGGAGAGGCTCCACGCTGGATGGAGCAGGTGGAGACATAGAGAAGATGCTGTGACCCACATTGGAGCAAACCCCTGCCAGCACTTGCAGCCCAAGAAGAGAAGCAGAGACACAGAGATGAGCAAGAGAGACATTTGCGCCGGAACAGGTTTGCTGGTGGGAGGCTTGTAACCCCGTGCAGGACTGGAGAGACATTGTGATTTATTACTGTCCACCATAGCAGTGATCCATGGTGAGGCAGCTGATGAAGAGATAAAGCCCTGTGGGAAAGAACTCACGTTGGAGAAAGTTCGTGGAGGACTGTCTCCTGTGGGTGGGACCCCACGGTGCAGCAGGGGGAGGGTGTGGAATGAATGCCCCCCTGGCCAAGAAGGAAACCAACTTGCAAGGAACTGACTGAAGCCCCCATCTCCCAGTCCCTGCCCGCCCTGTGCCACAGTCGGGGGGAAGAAGTGACAAATCATGACTAGAGTGAAGTCTGCTAAGAAGGGAGTGGTGGGTGGGGAGGGAGGTAGAGGTGTTTTAAGATCTGGAAAAGGAAAACAGCTCATGAGGAAGTGACTGAGAACCCAATTTTTTCCCAGTCCCTGCCCCGCCCAGTGCCACAATGGGGGGAAGAAGGGAGCAAGATCCTGACTAAAGGGAAGTCTGCTGAGAATGGAGGGGTGGGGGGGGAAGGTGCTACCGAGAACCCTATTTCCCCAGTCCCTGCCCCCCCCCGTGCCACAACGGGAGGGAAGAAGGGAGCAAAAACCCTGACTAAAGTCTGCTAAGAAGGGAGTGGTGGGGGGAAAGTGTTTTAAGGTCTGTTAGCGTTGTTTCAAGATTTGGTCGCACTCCTGACTCCAGTTTCACTGGGGGTTTTTTTAGTGTAGTGTAATAAATTAGACAGTTTTCTTTCCTTCACTCTGTGTTGAGTCTGTTTTGCCCATGTCGTTGATGACAGGATGATCTCTCCCTGTCCTTACACTGATTCCTAAGCCTCTCAATATATATTTTCTCCCCCGTCCAAATACAAAGGGGAGTGATAGACCAACTTTGATGGGCATCTGGCCTCCATCCAGGGCTAAACCACCACATGTCTTCATCAGATTAAAGGCTGAAGTTCTTCCTGGCAGACACATATGAATACTAAGAGGGGACTGCAATCATAACACATCCTCCATCCACTTACAGTTGTTTGTAGAATGCAAACCATCCATGAAGTAGGTCTCCTTCCAGAGCCACTCCTTGCTATCACAGAATTATTCCTTTCATAGGAGCAACTGCCACAATGTGGAATATGTTTCCGTGTCCTATAATGAATGCTGAATGTTCCCAAGTTATTCCTTCAAGTTCCTTTCTCCTCTCACTATGTAGCCTCTTCATTTTTCTGAAGGAAAAAAACCAAGCTAGAGATTACAATGTATAGACAGGCCATGTATTCATGAAAGGAAATGGTAGAGGAAATGCTGATAAACATAATGAGGTAAGCCTTGTTGCAAAACTTAGATGAAATAGGTAAAAATACATTTTTTTGGTTCTATTGTCTACAGCTATAATACTTCTTTAAATCTGTTAATTTTGCTTAACATGCATTGTCAAATGCATGCACCTCGGAACAACAGCTGATAACAAATGTCATGTAGTATTACGCACTTAAATTTCTTCAAACTTACCTAATGGGAAAAAAAAAGACCAGTTTTTAATTGTTTAACTTTACAGCCCAACAGTGAGTAAATTTTCCACTATAATGTATATGTTTATCAGACTACACTATGTAGATGAGCCTTATATTTTTTCATACATCATAGGTACTGTCATAAAAACTTTAACCCCTATAATATATAATGTTAAATGGGTCCACTAGTGAAACAGCTGCACAAGCTCTTAAGAACAGCAGAAGTATGAAATACAGATTAATTTTTCTACACGTCATAGAAAACAAAGCTTATTTATATTTTACAGAAAATGCTGCACATAACTATCCCAGCCAATAGATTTAGGAGAGAAGGCTAATCGGAGCCTGAGAAGTGGCAGCTCCTGACAGAGAGCATCCTGGTCTAGTAGGCTGAAAGGTCTCTGCTTGCCAGAAACAAAGACAAAACTTAGGGACCCCCTTTTTCAGAATAAATACTCTCCTTTTCCCTGTGAAAAGAGCACAGAAATGGTACTTATGCTTCTGTCCTGGTCTTTTAAGGGCAATAAATGGAGTAATAAAATGGTTCTTTGCTGCACTTTGCTGCTAGATCTCTGTCTTTAAATAAAAAAAAACACTCGAGAGTGAACTGCTTCCAAGGCAAGCGGCATGTGATCTGACTGTGTGTGAATGATGGACACAGCAGCAGCTTTCATAGCAGGAGGAGCTAATGCTCTGCTATCCACACTCCCTTCAAGGTGCTGCTTACTTGCAGTACACAATCTCACCCACACCCGATGCCGCTAAGCACTGTCACACGTTAGGAAAATCGGCCCCTGACCCCATGACCTGTCACTTGGCATGCAAAGGCAGTGAATAGATACCAGATGAGGAGCAGAACATGAAGGAAGATTTGCAAATAGCATAAGAAGACATGGTCAAGACCTGTCAGTTGCTTAGCCTTCTGAGAACTATTTATTCCTTGCTACAGGGGTGGATCTGTTTTGCAGGGTGCTTTTTCCAATTCACTGTGGCACCTGGGATGAAAGATTGAGGTATAAAGCAAGTCTTAATAACAAAAGAGATGAAGCAGAGATAGGCACAAAAGTCAGCAGCCTTACAGTGAACATGCTGAAGTACAAAGTCATGAGCATCAAGTGGGAATGTTAAATGCTTTCACATAGACATTTTGAGTGAAGTATATTTGCAGTAGCAAATTCTCATAGCTGAAGAATTTTAATAGCATAACAGGGGGGTAATGGCAATAACCACATATTCCATAGCAGAATCGCTGTCATGTTTGTTTCATAGCTGAAATATATTTGAACAGAAAGAGATTTCAGTAGTGAAGTCTAACAAAGCATAGAAGAAGACACAGATTTCAAAGTGGCTTTTGAATGTCTTCTATTGACATAGTGGCATATTTTAGTTTGGAGATGTGGAAATTCAAGAAACAATTAAATGATGTGGGAAATAATCTATAAAGGGGGTAAATAAGGAAGAACATCCTAAGATAGATGTTATCTATCCACCCTATCTTCCGCCCTACGTTTACTTCCATTAGGAAATAGGCAAAGTAAAAAGACATTGATTTATTTGCATAGAATATTCCTTATGGAGAAGTAGCATGGCTTTCTGTCTTCTGTCTCCCTTTCCCAGAGAAGGTAGGAACATAATGCTGAAAGCAGTTGAGGAAGAGTGTGTCTGTTCTCTAGTTATTTAGCTACTGTTTTTAGGCTAGATCAACTAAAGGCAGGTTTAAGGCAGGGAGACTGAGTTGGAAACGAGGGAAAATGGGTATTTTGTTAATAAAATCTCCAGTAAAGAGGACTATTGGGAAAAACACATCTTACTTTAGCTTTATGGGCAATGATTTGTTGATAGTATACTACCTAAAGTTGCCTCTGGGATTGAAATCAGGGGCTCCCATCTGCTTGCAGAATGGCCCAACCACAGAGAAATTGGACAGATAACAGCAAAAAGCTTCTATTTGATGTTCCTGTGTAAACAGATTATGAGGGAAAAAAGAAATTAAAATCCCCATAAACCATCTTTACATTGTTTGAATCTAAATATCCTTTTTCTGTGCATGAATGATTATTGAAGCATCAATAACCTCAAAGGTGAAGAGAGAAAGATAACACTGATCCTAAAAGAAAGAAGGAGTCAGAGCAGAAACATGAAGGAAAACTTGCTAGAAGCAAGGAAGGAGGTGAACTGAAGAGTGTGCTATTATTTTTATTATTGTTCAGGAAATAGTAAGGCAAGTTAATGTACTATCAACTAAGCTAAAAAGCTTTCAGTGAGTTGGTTTCCTTGGTAACTTCCAGTGTTCAAACACTTGTTTCTCAGCAACTCTGAAATAACTTGTCAATTTTTACTAAGGAATGAGCTCCCATGCTAGAATACATTCATAGGTAGGTAATAGAAAGGATCTGAGCTTCGTCTATACTTAATAGTAACTTGTAGTAACTTGTTCAAGAGCTTGTTCCCAAGCAGAGTTTGAGATAAGACACAAGGGACCTGGTTAGGTAGTAAAGCTTAACTTTTTCCACGTTCTGAGTTTGACACTAGGTCATGGCTTGAAATAAATAGTAATATCAGCCTTGGGACATGCTTATTCAATGTTGGGGCAGTTGATAGACTGTAGCAGATACTACAGAATATCTGTGATCAATCATTTCACCAACTACATGCAAACACTGCAAATGCCAATCAGGCAGAGACAGATGGTGCCATTGGACAAAAAGGTTCCTATGGAAAGGATATTTGATATTAATGGATATTTTTTTCTTATCTCAAAAGTGAGATAAGAAGTGCCTGTGTGTAAAGATGACCAGACCAGACACAAAATTATCTTAAAAATTGCCTTCCTTCTCTGCAGTCAGTGCTGGTTTCAGTACATTACACTTACTCAATTTTATCATGGGGGGAACATTTTTAACCAGGGAATGAGATCACTTGCCCAATAAATGCATTAGTGCATCTGACAGTTGCAGATAGTGCATGTAGATCCACTTAATTTTGGCTGAAATGAAGCTCAGAAAATAAAGCTGTTTTATTCAGAACGGATCTTTAAGGGTCTTTTTTCATCTCAGTCACAGGTTTGCTGATCATGCCAGTGGAAGATTTATTCATAGTGTTATTGATTTTCCCATTTATGACATGTGGACTAGGATTGGGCCAACCAAATCATGTATGTTTATAATTAATTTTATGCTTCACTAGCTTAGGGGTGCTGTAACTATATATAATTGCCTTATGCTTTTATGGCAGGGATTTAGCTACCTTTAAGAAAGCAGTAAAGGTGACATATGGTAAATTACTTCATGTTCACAGAAAAATGTGCAGATAGACCAAATACTATTGTACCAAAAAAAAATACTGCTTTTTAGCATCATATTTACCACTTAAGCCTAGATTAACCGAATAATTTACAGAGCAAAAGGTAGATGCTGCAACCCACAACACAGAAGAAGTCTACAATAGGCACCTTAGTTTCCTCCACTGTGTGGAAGTCACTAGAAAAGGAAAAATGCAGCAGACAATTCTGGTTACTTAAAAGCACACAAAAAATGATCTGGTTTTACCTGTTTTAACCATGGAAGATAAATCTGGGGTTGAAAACTTTCTTGTACGCCCCATACCTGTTATAGTCAGAGAAGAAAAATCTACTTCCTATAGGGTTGATGTACCTTCCTGAAACATTATCTTAGGAAAAGGTAAATCATCGCATGCGGTGAACATTCTATATTTTCTAGAAAAGAAAATCAGACAATTAGTTTAGCTTAGGGAAATTTTTGTGATACAAGTTTTGGGACAGGAGTCTTACATAACATGTTCTTTTACAATGGAGAAATAGCATACCTTCTCAACAAGTTAATTGTATTGATGGCAATTGTTAACTGGTAATGGTGTGCAGCGATTTAAATCACTGCCTCTAACCCTTTTAGGAATTTTGAAATACTGGAATTTAAGAACAGTATTGATCTTCTGTAGATCATTAAATCATTTCCTTTTACTGACTCCTAAAAATGTTTTTACATCTTATTTATAATACTTTATTTAAAATAACCTAGTAAATATTTCAAAATAAGTACTATTATCAGAATCGTTGCTAGATGGAATCAAAATCCTCCATAACCAAAATGTTTTTGCAAGATTTTTTTTTGTTAGAATTTGCAAACTCCAGTGAAGCTTTTAAATTATATATCCATTGAATACCTGCTACTCAGATTTTCAGAAAGAATTTTTTCCCCACTAAGAATTTGCAAAACGTGGTTCCTGCAGTGTAGCCTGATGTCTAAGGTTGCGTTTTGAACTCTTTGAGAGAAAAGCAGACTGCTTTCTCCAGCTTTCCACCCACCTCAATTACATTTCACACAGTTTCACCTGCCACTCTCAAGACAGCTAGAGGCAAGACCCGTAGAAGGACAAAATCTACCTTAATCTCTCAAAACTGTTGTGCAGAATTTTTAGATAGTTTTTTTTCCTGATGCAAGCTTTAGGCCTCATTAGGTGCCTGCATCCAGTGAATGACATATAAGGTGATTTAAGGTAGTTTTTCCCTTGCAGTGAAACTCTGTTTAAGCGCAAAAACTGAAGGCATTATAAATATGGTTAGTTTGCCTGAATGCAACACCATATGGAATGGCTGCACTGCTATAGGAGAGCCTGAGCTAGTATCTCTCTTAAGTCTTGTACAGACATGCCTTCTCATATAGAGGTACTGGAATACTCTTAAAATAACGCGCTTTTCATATTAGACAGAGTGTACATGGACAATAAATCACTGGAAATAAAGGACTAGATAAGCCAACTGATAGAAAATGCTGAAGCAAAACTTTGGGTAAAATGTGGTCATTGCTGTGACATCAGTATTTTCTCTGGGGTAAAAAAAAAAAAAGAAAAAAAAAAAAAAGAAGTATCTTATTTCCAATCTGTATTCAACATCCTGAGTCTTGCTCTGCAGTAAAACATCCGTATCATTTTCTCAGAAAGCAGAAGAAATAAGAATAGCATCTTCTAGCCTGTAGCACAGCACGCTCATACTCATCAAGTAGGAGCTCCAAATATAAATCTTTGTTAGTAACAGACACTAGAAATGGATAGACCAGGTAAGGTGTGATACCCACTATGTTAAAGTCTCATCTCCCTCTTCCTCCAGCTCAAGAATATGCAAATGTTTTTCATAAAGTGAGCAATGTTAAAAGCAAGTTAGCAAATGCCAAATCTGGAATTTAGAGAACCCCCAAATAATTGTCCCTGTTTTACGTTACATGTCTTTTTTTAAAGGCAGGAGAAAAATTTGGGTCCTCATCTCTTGGATGAATGCTCAAAACATGGAGTTTCTGGATTGAAGGTGTGTGGATACAGGTCTCCTGTGCACAGGGGCTGATCTGGTGTCTGTGCCCCGGGACTCCTGTCAGGTAACAACCTACACAGTGTACCTCACTGCTCGGTATTCTCAAGGTCTGAGTGGTTCTCGGAATGCCAAAAAGCAAATATTGGAATTTTACAGACCTTTGTTAATATTCTGATGGGACTATCCAGTGCTATATGACTGCTGAATTGGGATTTTTGAGGATATGGACTTTGACACCCATAAGGGGGGTTGACAAACCCGTGGGAAAACCTGAAGGTTTGTGAAGATGAAGCTTGTATGTCCTGTTTTCTACCGGGGAAAAGCCACTTAACTGAGAAATAATATATTGAAGCACAATTGAAAATCAGTGTGATGATAGAATTAAGAATATAAAGGGCTGAGTAGTAGAAAGGATTTGCAAATCAAGAAGCTTGATTTCTAATATAACCTAGGAAGAGCAACAGTAGCACATTTATAATTCTCAAGTAAATATGAAAGTCACTGTTTTGACTTAGCCCAGGGATTGCCATATTATTTATTCATCAGGAAGTGTGATAACTAGGTTTAGATATCAGCTATAATTTGGCAGATCCTCTCATGATACTGTTATGTTATTGACGTTCCCTACTTTGGAAATGAGCAGGCTGTACTCCACCTGAAAAAATGTCATAGCTTGTTTTCTGCATTATTGACATTTCAGAAAGCCAGCCCTTGGGATGTTTAGGGATTGATTTCCTGACTGATGAGTTATAGCACAGGTGACTAATATGGATCCGTCACAAGGAGAGAACAACAGGAGTAGCTCTTTTCAAAGCATAAAATGAAAAATTTATTCTCAAATCCTGTGTCATCACTACCAAACTACCCTAGACTTCCTAAAACAAAAGAATGAAAAGCACAAAACAGATATATAGTAGCATTCAAATAGAAAGATTTGATATCTCAGAAGTATTTTATTTACTAAAGATTCATTTCCAAGAGATAAAACACACAGTTCATTTGAATAATATCAATATTGTATGTGCTCATGATAAAATTCCATTTGTTATGTACCAAACCACGGTTTTGGAATCAGTATATGTGTTCTAAGCACTTCAAAAAGGTAAATTTCACAAAGCTGGAAATGTGAACAAAAGACAGTAGGAGGAAAAATTTAAATGACAAAGATAATACCGAATTGCTTAAATAATGCTCCATTGCATACATAATATCTGCAATTATTTAATTAAACAATAATTCTAATGATTAAGAATTGAGATTATGGTATCAATACAAGTATTTATAAGAAGTAAACAGAAGAATAAGTTTGATAACACAGAAGTTAAGATATATAGATGAGTGATAAAAGAAAAATTTACTGAGAAGGGATACGGCCCTCTCAGTGAGAGGGATCCTTTCGCTTACACCAATGACAAGAGCAGTGTGAATCATCATTGGACCAGAGAAACAGACTGTGGTACAAGAAGGAAAGAAGTTTTAGGCGTATGAGGACTTGCTTGAAGCTCACAGGGCAGAGCTTCAAAAATCTCATCCTGGAGCATCAGTGCAAAGCTCAGATACAAAACATACAATGCGGCCTTGGTCACTGGAATCAGGGACATATTTTCAGTGTGACCAGCCGAAGAAGATGTATCTGAAGATAATATTATAATATACTGTAATAAAATCACTAAAGCTGCCTGGTTTGAAAACACTTCTTTCGGGCAAACCAATGCCTCCCAAACGGACCAGATCTGACTCCTACAGGGCTTCAGAGATGCCCACCTGCATGTTCAGTTCCTAATGTAATGTAATTTACACTGAAACTTCACTCAGAACTATCACAATTTATCATAGAGCAGGATTGCCCCTGAACTGTCATCAGATGAGGGGCAAGAACAACTTCTCTTGCAGGTAACATTGTTTCCTGACACTCAGAAAGAGGTTTAATGAGCTTCTCAGGAGAACATATTTTTCTGTGAATGGGCTGATCCTTCAGCATGGTTTGTTTATTGCAGATGTAGTGACAGACCACTTTTTTGTACTTTCCACAGGCATATGGTTTCCCAGCACACCGTGAAACAGTATTTATCTTTCTCCCTTCTCAGCATGGCTCTGATCCATAATTGAGCCCTTAATTTCTTTTCTCAAAGAACTAAAATCTGCCTGTTAAACTGCCAGGTGCAATGTGATGTTAATGACTGAGTAGTGCATAATTCTGTGGTATTAATAGCTATTTCTAGGCATGTATGTACCTGTCCTATTCATTAATTCCTTTCTGACTGTTACATTATTCTTTCTCAAACAGTATTTTTCCTTCTATCTATTGAGAAGCTTTTTGTGTCCCTCTTGACTTTTCTATTCACTATAATTGGTTTTAAATCACATTTCCTTGAATTAGAGAGTTTTCAGCCTTTTATACTGAATGAAATTTCATGGCTTTGAGTTAGATATCCCTATTCATATTCAATAATAATAATAATAATAAAAAATCCTTGCTAATCACTTATCACACAGGTCAGAAACTTTAAAACTCTATGTTCAAAATTAATCTAGAGTTAGCTCTCAGTGTTCTTAATGCGAAGTGTTTCATCAGTAAGATGGTGAATTCTGAGCACTCAAAGTCACTAGAGAAGCTCTTAGGTATAAGGAACTGTAAATGAGGGCATTTTATACACTTCTTAAATAATGTGTTGTTTTTTTAAAGAAAAACAGAATCAGGGTTACTTTTTTCCATGATTAATCAGGATAATATAGCACGTCTTTTGCATTCTGAAGTCAGGCTGCAATGACATTTTCCATACCATGGTATTCCTATATGAGAAATGAGTGGTTTGCACCACTGTAAAAAGCTGGAAAGCCATTCTTCAGTCAATTTGCATAGCTCAGGTTGCTCTGAACCTGTCATCAATGACCACTCCTATCTTGCTCTGTCAAGAAGGACTATCCACACTTGAGCACCCTTTCTGCATTCTAGGTCTAAGCCTCAAAGGCATCTCTAAAGGTCCCCAGTTCCATTTCACCCCAAACAGATTGGTCCTCTTTCCAAATTCCTGTTTCCCAGCACTCATTCTTTTTAGGACCTGGTGCCACACCCCACCTGTCTGCACTGTGCTTGACCTGTTGGAGGTCCATTTGCTGTGTTGCCCTTAGATCTCTAGGCATGGTGCACATCAGTTGCTAGTAACTGAGGTGCAAGGGAAGGATGGAGGAGGCTTTGCCCATGAGGTATATAGGGACACCTTCAGAGAGGGACTCCACAGAGTAGTGGAAGATATATTTATTGAGAAAAGTTATCTCCTGGGCTCTGTCTTTTCTGTCAGCCAATGCAACTGATAACAAATTCAATGCTGTGCCTGGAGTGCAGCAATCTCTTCTGCTGCTGGGCCTGTGCAGACAGATGCATGCTGTGCTCTGATGCACATATATCATATCATCCATATGGTCAGCCACTTGAATGCCTACATGGACCAAACTTCATTTCTTTTCTTTCTCAGTAAGTCCTGGAATGCAGAGTCTGGGAGCCCAAGAGACAGAGTGGTTTGAATCACACATGGCTCTCCTGGATGTAGGTGTCATATAAATCACTGCAGCTATACTGAGAACATCTGGTGGGCTATGTGAGCAATGCTCTGAAAGCTTAGTCAGGGCTCAGGTCTTGTCCTCTTAAGTCTTTGATTTGGATGTAAAACAATCATTTATTTCAGCTAAGTAACTTCTGATTCAATGGGAGCTGTACTGAAAATCAATCCTGTAGAATTCAGCCCTGTAATTAAGTTACTTATTTCTGGACTAATATTGTATTTCTTGCACACGCACATGTCTCTCTCAGAATTGCAGGGATGGGCTGACTGCCAACAAACATTGAGTGAGCCCTCAACCTTCATAACAAATCAAGAACAGGGCTTGTTTTGATCAAAGATAATAGAAGTCACGACATTTATGCCAGTAAAACACCAGTTGACATCTGTTAATGACAGTGGTGAAACCTGCAGACACCACCTGTTTTACCTGTGAGAACAGACTATATGTGCCACTGTGGCTGTGACGAGCGTCACTGAAATGCATAGCATGCATCTGCTTACTGGCAGTCCTCCAGCAGAACAGGTGTGCCACTTTTCAGGCTGCTGGTTAAGGGAATACTGCTGTAGATCGCTTTGGTCCATTAGATAGGAGGATATAAGGGCCTCCAACAGTGAGACGGTAGGACCCCTGGCAGTGAGGTACAAGGAAGAATTTGTGACTACATGGTTTTGTAAAATCCTAAATTAAAATGTATAGAGAATGGAAGCCTGGATAGGAATATCAAGTAACAGATCACATAATTCAGTATTTTTCCATTCCTGAATGATGTATTTTCTGCCTGTAGATAAAATAAATGCATACATTGCACACATGATTTCTGAAAGAAAAAAAGATATGATGTAGGAAGAAGACATAAAACTCTGAATGATTATGCCTGGTAATTAATAATGAAAGCCTTGCAGAGAAGCTTAATGAGAGTGAATCAAACCCAAGTAGGTTCACTTATGTTTGACATGAATTGTGAAGAGTCGGTGTCATTCCAGAAAGAAATCATCCCACTATGCATGCAGAAACTGTACAGGAAATCTCACAATGTTGGGTTCATCTGTGGCATAAAACTATTGATTACATGGGGGTTTGTTTTTTATAATTATTATTCCATGATGTATTTATGGAAATATGTAGCAAAAATATGTATGGAATGTATATCTACCTATCTATTACTATGGATTAACTGCTGGTATGGAGGCAACCCTTCTCACAATGATCATGAATATATACGCACTGATCAGAGGTTCCAGGGGAGCACAGCAACAGAGCAAATACTCTCTGAAAAATACGAATAGTGCTGTTATACTTTTTACAGGATGACCTACAGCTATCTCACACATTGAATAGTGCATTGTACAATGCAGTAGGGACAGCACGTAAGAAAACAATTATTTGGTTTTAGGTGTATAAATGAATGTTCACAGAAATGTGAACTAATCATGTTTGTGGGTATTCTATGATTTGGGTGTAGATTTCTTTTCAAAATTTTATCTAGATGATGTCTCTAGGCAAAGGTGTTAACACTGGACCCTGATTGAGACATGGTGAAGTGCATCATCTCCTGTTGAGGATAGACTGCATTCCTCTCTGCCTTAAAGGTTATGTATGTCAATCAAGCTGCAATCAGCTAGTAACAATGGTAAACCGATTAATGCTACCTGAAAGGTAAGGCAAACATCTCACTCTCTTTCAGTTATTTCTAGCCTAATCCTTGCAACTAAATGTCCCAGTGACCTGCATAATCGGAAGATGCAAGTGCTATTGTTGTCAAAATGGTGGCTGTTAAAATACTTTGATGATTTTGTTATATGTCAAATTAAAATGACCAAATTTTGAAACTAATGTACTTATATGCATATAAGGAACATATACACATATTTCCCCTTGTATTCAATGCTACAATAATATTACTCTTACTGGTTGCTTAGCTTAATGAAACCAAATATTTAAAACATGTCCTGAATGTGCTTTTCCCGTCTTCTCATAACATCCTCAATAAAAATAAAGACCATGAAGAAATTTGTGTCAGTATAAGCAAGGGACTGTTTATATCTCTTCTTCAGCATCTTTATTGTGATTGTCATTGGTAGACACCCAAAGTCAATGTTCTTCAGGAGAAAAACATCAATTAATTACAGTTTCCATTTTAATGAAAGTGTATTTACATTTTTGCTTCAGTTGATTTAGTAGATTTACAATAATTTTGTTTAAAAATATTTTTGTTCTTAACTACAATAAACAGAGGTTTAAAAACAATTGTAGGAGCTAAAAGAAATGGATTATAGCAGTAGCTGGTAGGTAGTAAAGCAAAAGGGGATGATAAGTTCTTGTTTACCTCACCTCTTTTTTTTCCCCAACTTCTAATAACTAAGTCATAGAGTTATATTTTTTCTTATAAACTTTTTTTCTTTTTTTTAAATAGGATAATATGCCCTTATTCTCAATGTAACTATTTATGGAACTTTTGATACCAGTTCTGCTTTTTGCATTTTTAAAAATACTCTGAAAAGTTCACCATTTGCTGAGTTTTTCTGCTAAATGGAATCAATTCAATGGTCTTCCTAAAAGCTGCATTGCTACTCCTCAGAAAGCTTTTATATTTTCTTTATCCTATACATACTTCAACAACAGTTGCCATTCTGCTCCGTTTGCTTTCCTGCCTTCCTGTTTCAGCTGCAGAAGATGATAAGCTCCCATCTTCATGTTGTCGTTGTTATTTTCCTATGCTGGGAATAGAATTGCAAAGCACGAGTAGTTGCCTAGGTCACAAAGCCTGTATAATCTGTTGGGATCACAGCTATATTTAAGCTCAGTGAAAGACTGTTTTTACAGAGTTCAGTATTTTTCATCAGGAAGACTATGGAAAATGTTTTGACTGTACACTCAGAAACACTATTGCACACCAAATATAGGCATAAAGTTTATGTAAGTCCTGTCAAGGTAGCACCTTGTCTTTGGGGAGGAATGCAGAGATTACAAGAATGATCAGTGCTGTCTATATTTGGGATATTATCTACAGTCTACTCAGCACCCTCAAAAAGTCTAATTGGGAGACAGAAAAGCCAGGAGAACTTCAGTAGCTTTTCTGAGTGCCTAACAAAGCCAATATTGTTTACTTCCTCAGTGTCTTAGAGGTCACATTATATTAGTGAGGTGAGAAATATAATCAGGAGGTAGATGTAATAAAAGTATTAAAATAGTCTGAGATCTGTGACTAACTTTGGTAAGAAGCTGAAATCCTTCTGTGAAAATAAAGCCATCTGTGTGAGACTGCCATTACAGACAAATGCTGAATTTGAAAGTAAAATAGAAAATCCCAGCTATTTAATGAGTATCCAAATTGCTACTGAATCAATAGATCTCCTCCATTAAAGAAACAATATTTACTTTTTGCAAGGAAAGTGAGTCTGTTATGAATCTTCATGGAAGCAGTAGATTTTCCAACAACATTTATATAGCTAAATTATTTGTATTGTACACAAGGTCAATAGATCTAGAATAGTTACATCAGACACCTAAGTTGTTCTGTCAATCATCTGCTCTCAGGGAAAAAAAGTAACTTATGGGATTTTGTAGAAATATTTGTAGCATATCAGACCACCAATGAAAAACCCTAACTCTCTACTTCATTGATCTAGGAGCCTTTCAATAGCAACCAATGAAAGAAATCCAGAAAACTCTATCTGGATGTTTAACCAAAGCACTGCAAGGCCAAATGACACAGCATACTCCACTGCTGTCATGCTTTTGCTATATGCTTTTAACTCATATATTATTCCTGGTAATTGTCAAAAGCTGAGTATAACTGCAAATTGAATTTTATGAGAAGTCCCTTTTTTCTGAGGAACTGTCTAGTTTCTCAAGCTATTTTGATGTTTTGTCAAAAAGTGAACATACAAAGTTTCTGGATAATTGTTCAAAAAAATCAATAATTTTGATAAATCATTTGATGCCAGATCACATTGCAAAGATATCAGACACCAGCAGATATTTAAGAATATCCAGAAAGTTTAGTGTTTTCTGGAGCATTTCTGGTTTAAAAAGAGCTATGCTGTATTACTTTGAATACTTTCAATATTAAAATAGAACTACTGAGACTTGGTATGCAACTGCACTAAGTTTGAGTCAACAATGATAAACATTTTCATAAGAGTACCCTGACCCAGGTTGGCCCAGAATTCTTCATTTCATCACAGAAACAATTCTGTGCATTTTTCTTATTCAGTTCACAGAGAAAT
This sequence comes from Porphyrio hochstetteri, assembly GCA_020800305.1. Lineage (NCBI taxonomy): Eukaryota > Metazoa > Chordata > Aves > Gruiformes > Rallidae > Porphyrio > Porphyrio hochstetteri. The sequence continues at coordinate 113,784,569 of CM036907.1, forward strand.
AAAATGCTATAGATGTATGATATCAGATTATTTCTACAGCAGATGATACATGATTTCATAAAGTGCTATGGAATTATGGAGTTTCTAAGACTATGTAAATCAACATATGGCCACTGATTAAAAAAAGAAATCACCTTAAAGAACATTTCCTACTACACTGCCTGATGAACCTTCTTTCACCTTTTTCTTCCTTAAGAAAATATTTTAGCATCTCAGCCTTCTCTACACATACCATGGACTGGATATCCTTTTTAAACAGGGAAAAAAAGAAGACACAAGGAACCACAGGGTTTTCTGTCTTACATCTGTGCCGGGCAAGATCATGGAGCAGATCTTATGCTCAGGCACATGGAAAATAAGGAGGTGACAGCCAGCATGGTTTCCTTAAGGGTAAATCATATCTGACACATCTGGTGGAGCTCTGTGATGTGGTTACAGCCCTGGTAAGGGAAGAGTAACAGACATCATCCCCATGGATTTCTGCAATGCATTTGATACTGTCCCACATGACATCCTTATCTCTACATTGCAGAGACACGGATTTGACAGGTGGACCACTTGGCGGATAATGAACTGGCTGGATGTTCTCTCTCAATGAGTTCTGGTCAACAGCTCAATGTCTAAATGGAGATTAGTAACAAGTGGTGTTCCTCAGGGATTGGTACTTGGACTGGCACTGTTTAACATCTTTGTCAATTATATGGACAGTGCAATCGAGTGCACCCACAGCAAGATTGCTGACAACACCAAGTTGTTTGGTGCAGTCGACATGCATCAAAAGCACTGTGGACAGTAGGTCAGTGGTGGGGATTCTGCCCTCTGCTCTTGTGAGACCCCACCTAGAATACTCCAACCAGTTCTCGGTCCCCTACAGAAGAAGGAAAAATATGGAGCTGTTAGAGTGAATTGTGAGGAGGGCTACAAAGATGATCAGAGGTCTGGTGAACCTGTCCGATGAGGATATCCTGGGAGCAGTGGGTTTGTTTAGCCTGGAAGAGAGAAGACTCCAGAGAGACCTTATAAGTGCCTTCCAGTCCTTACAAGAAATATGCATATAGAGTGCTTCTCAGGGAGTATAGTAATAGGACCTTTTAATGGGTTTAAACTAGGAAGAAATTCTTTTCTTTCAGGGTTGTGAGACCCTGGCACAGGCCTCACAGAGAAGCTGTGGCTGCCCCTCGATCCCTGGCAGTGTTCAAGGCCAGGTTGGATGGAGCTTTGGGCACCCTGGGCTAGTGGAGGATGTCCCTGCCCATGGCAGGGGGTGGGAATTGGATGGGCTTTGAGGTCCCTTCCAACCCAAACCATTCTATGATTCTAATTGTTCTAGCAGTATAGCTCCATTAAAACAACATTTATTACCTCTTACTCCAGAATTCATACAGGCCTAGGCATGTCTGCCCAAAGATCCCTTTTCTGGGTCAACACCTGAGGGAGGTGTAAAGGTCAAGATGAAAGAGAGAGTAATGAGAGATCAGAACTCCACAGGAACTGAAGAAAGCTAGATTTAATTGGGACCTAAATTAGTTCTCCTTGCATCTTTTAGCCTGCCTTAAACTGGAAAAGGTTAAGAGTAGCAGCAGATCAAGAAAGCAGGAGACCACAAAACTAATGAAAAGAACACAGAGTCTAGGTGATCAAATGATACAGGACAGTGCTCAGTAGGTTCAAACAGTGTGGGTTTAATTAGGGGCAACTGTCATAACAGGCAAGAGGAGAAACCTGTGCTTTCCTAATCATTGAGTTTGGATTGATGTACATAGTACGTAGTGTTTTATAGAAAAGTACCCTCAAATCTTGGAGACTGAAACTATCAAGGTTGCATGGATAGATTTTAGTAATGTTGTGAAGCTCTGCAGTGCAAGTCTCACCTCAGCATCCCACAGTGAGTCAAGAGAGCATGAGGCCTGTGATAGCTAAAAGTGAGATTTAACTCACCTGACTTTATTTATGCTTAGGAGATGGCCCTAAACCTAGGAAAAGAGAATTGAATAAAAGGTGTCTAGAAAACCCTGCAAGATCATGCAAAGATAGATTATTGTGTTCTACTTAGTGTGCTGCATATATCACACCTTGCCTTTGAGCAAGAGATACTGCCAGATCCCCTTGGGTCATAACGCAGAACCAAAGAGCCTATCTTGAACAAGCAGAGGACCTATTCCAATTCAACTTCCTACCTTTTCAACTAATAGTAAGAGGATTGACATACTATTGCCTCAGGTTTCAGCAACATTTTCTCTCTCATAAAAATGTGAACTTCTGCACTAGATAAAACAAACAAAGAAACCCAAGAAACAAAACTAAACAAAACCCCAAGAATCAGCATGCTGAACCAATTGAACAGGTAGGAGAAGCTCATTCAATTTAAATAGCATATTTGAGTCTTGCATCAATGCATCAAACAACGGGTTTAGAAAGGATTATTCTAAGCAGGGAAAGAAAGCAAGAAATAGGATGAGGTTTTGCATTATTTTTTCTTTGGTTTAGCAAAAATGTTAATCTTTTGCTACCAGCAGTTTTTGTCACATAATGGGGACATTATGCTATTATGGGGATCAGACAGGAGAAGATTTGCTTGTTTAGCTATGCTTCTAGAAAAATAAAACCACTAATTCAAATTTGTTAAACAAGAATTTACAAGCTGAAGATTATGTCATCAATGTCTTGGATGGCAGAAAGTACTGACAACAGCATGCAGTCGAATGGACTTGAAAGCAAATCAAGGCCTTAACTTTTCCAAATAACAAATGAAAGACAATGTGGCAATTATGCTGTCAATACAGTTCTTAATTGTATCATTATACTTCATGGGACCTCTCTAGAATTGAAAATATTTTATATCTCAAAAACATGAAAATTGTGTGTAGTATAATTTTTTTGTATTATAATTCCCAGTGACAGGAAGCCTTAAGCAGGTTTGGAGATAAGAACAAATTGCCTGCAAATAGGGTACTCAGAAAGATTTCAAATGCATCTATTTTCCATGCTAGGAAGAGGATCTTGATGTAAGAAAACTTATCACGGGCGCTGTGTGTGTATTTCTGCTCAGTTAGACACTACTTCATTAGATTTTTTTAAAACAGTACTGTAAATACAAACTACTAAACCTGCAAGTTTTGTTAGGCTAAAGTACTAAGGAATAAAGAAAAAACCAGGATGTAACGTGAAAGACTTAAGCATTAATTAGTATAAAATAGCACTCTAATAGCCCTCAACAGTAGTTAAAATAATGGTAGCTCTAGGAAGCTACTTCTAAGAAACATCTGAAATGACAAGTTGCAGAGAGTTTTGGTTCAGACATTGAAATACTCAGTCTCCTTTTTATGTGCATTTCTTAAATCAGCTTTATACTTTGCAGTCAAGAACTGAAGCATTCATTGTGATAATGTGTGGGTTTTTTTAATTCTCATTTGTCAAGTTTTTGATGATCTTAATTTAATCTGACAACCACAAACCATTCTCCTTTCCAAACCCAAGAATTCCCATTAAGGTGTTTTCCAGATCAGCTTTTCAGAATATTTGCAAGTTAAAGGCAAAACAAATCACATCTGCGAAACACAGAAATTGGTGTGTATCTTCCAGCTATTACAAAGTCACATTTGGGGCATGATTATCATACACTGGGTAGAAGGGAAGTCAGTCTTTGTAAATCTTTGCCAGTCATTATCTACCAAATTGAAGAGAAGGAGACATGAGAAATCCATGTCCTCACAGTAATGTTTCTTTCTTGCACAGTAGGGACACTTCAACAAGGGGTGGGTGTAATTCTACTGCCTGATTTTGAACCTACTTAATATTGTAGATTTGCAAGTCAAGATTAAACTCCTTATTCTCTGTTATTATTGCAACCCAAAAAAAAACCCCAACCCAATAAAAAGAAAAAAGAGGGAAAGAAAAAAATAGAAAATGTAAAGGTAGTTAATGAAATGAAGACTGAAGGAAAATACTTCTATGATTTAAAAGGTTAACATATTCTTTTAAGCTGCTCATTGCCTAATAATAAGTGCAGAGAGGACCTTTGGCTTTGCTATTCTACATTCAGTACTTAAAACCAGAATTTAAATTTAGTTTGTGCCAGGATATACTTATGCTTTGAATAGTCTTGTTACATTAAATGATTCCATTTTCTAACCTTTTTCAGTATTAACATTTCCAAAAGAGTGTGCTTTCATGTGCTAGCAGAAGTGTTTCATGAAAGTATGGTAAACACTATCTGTATGCTTTGAAAATACTAAGATTCCAGGTATTCCAACACCCTGAGGAATGCATTTCTCAGAGGTTCCATAATACACTATGGGTAGATCCAGGAATCAAACCCCAAACCCCAATCCACTGTTAAAGACTATTTAGCCTTTTGAGTAAATTACCTCAAATTAGAAAAAAAGAAAGAGCAACTCGAGACTTAGACCTCATGCTACTCCATCATACTTCAATTATAAAGCTGTTGATCTAGCAAGAAAAATTCTTTTGATCCCACAGCAGTGGAAGGTACATTTTTCTCATGTTCACATTTTTCTCCCAGTTCAGTTTTCGTTAACTGTATTTTTGTTCAAAACATAAATAAAAAGTTGTTCCAAACTTTTTTCACAGTGGAAAGTGGTGATACTCTGTGAAACATTCATCCAGTGACTGCACTGAGTGTTTCTCCTGCTAATTAATTAATTGCTTTGAATAATTTTTTTAGCACATAAAATATACCTATCATTTTTACACCTTTTCTGATTTGCAACACACCAGTCCTTCCTGATTCCTTTGGTTTATCATAGTTTTGCTGTTTTCCCTTGCTGTCAGGAAGACGACAATTAAGGTATATGTTATGCATTTATCTGAGAATCAGCACTAATAGGGATCAAAAGGAAAAACATTAAAATCAGCTTTTCAAGTGCAGGCAGATGCATCAAATTGTAAATGAACACAGATTCCTTGGAGATAACCCAAAATGCCAAAAATTCCCGCTTCTTTGCTTTTGGGGTACATTGATTCCTATTCTGACTTTCCCAGTATCTTTTAAGAGAAGATTACATACTTTACAAATATTTTCTTAGAAATTTTCAGCCCTTTTTCTTTCGCCATTATTCATTTACCTAAGCATGCATTTCATGCATTAATCAAAAGTTACCTGCTTGCATGCAAAATGCCAGCAAGCCAGAAGATGGATCTGAGTTCCCCAGATGCAAAACATAAGACAAAATGGCAATGAAAAGATTCCCAGGAAGAAATTTAACACGGTCACACAATACTTTGCAAGGAAATACCCAGTGGTAATAATTTTAGCTCCTTAAAATAGTTTCCATATTTGTAAATGAAAACAGGTTATAAGCATCCTATCAACAAGAACAAGAAAGACTATTTTTACCATGGTGAGCATTCCTGATCACAGTTTTCTACAGCATTCATTCAGCACTCTTGCCCTTCCCTTCTTGCATTGGAAACTGCTGCAGTGCCGGATTTGGTGCCTGGTTACTCAGTACCTCGAGGAGGCTCAGATGGCAATCTTGTACTTATCTCTAGAAAAAAACAAACCAGCACTTTATTTCTCAAACTGTGCCGCTTCTCTTTTTAGCACTGATGGTAACAGAAAGGAAGTTATTCCAGCCTGAAGCTCAGTACTCACTTGTAAGGGTTGCTGGTAAAGATTTGCCCTGAGATGATGTATTTTAATAATGTCGCAGTGCTGTAATGAAAATGACACTATTGCTTATCCTGTAGGTGATTGTGTAAGATTAAAAAAAAAAAAAAAGTGCCCTGGATTAATTTGGCTTTATGGTACAAGCAGGAGAAAATAGGCAAAATATAGAAAATAGACACTAAGTAAACAGAATTTCCTTTCATAAACATTGCACTTTAAGTGTGTATATATATATATATACACATACAGGAACTTCAGAAAAGACAGAACTGTATAAAGAAATTAAAGCAGAGTCTACACAAGAGTAAGAAGCCACTCTGCAATTAACATACGTGGAATAGGATTGAAATTTTCTTAATGATTGAAGAAGAAAACTACCACTTTGCAGGCACAGCAAACAGGTGGAGAAAGAGATACCTCTGTGCAGGTATTGCCTTGTGAAACATGCCCATATTGTGATTAGCTATATTTTTCTTATCTGTTTCAAACCCATTAGAAAAAAAGCCCAAAGCACTTCTGTTTTGTTATGTTTACTTGTCTTTATTCATAGCCATTTATTAACTTTTCTTATTGAATTCATCAAATAATTGGTAATAGAAAGGAACATATCGCTATGCTATGGCCATTACCTTCCATAATGTAATTCAAGACTATGGCCATTACTCAAGTGAATTGTTGCAGCCAATTAAGAAAAAAAAAAAAAAAAAAAGAATATGTTATCTGTAAAATGTCAATTATATTTCTAACAACTACATACTCTGGACAGACCTACTGAAAAGACACTTAACTAGCTGTATCTGGTTGTTAATTGTAAGGAGACTTATGCAAGAGGAAAGTTTTAGTCTGTATTTTGCTGTTGATGAAATATTGCCTCCAACGACACTGAGTTGGGAATGTGATTCAGATGCTAGAATTTTGCCCATAGATTTGATGAGATTACTTATCTGAAATTTTAGAAGACAAAAACAGTCATCTTACTGTTTTCCTTGAAATGATTCTCACAGTAAATCCATTTAGGAACCCAGCAATTTCTTCATCTTCTGTCATCTTTACAGTGCACCACTCTTTAGTCCTTCTTCAGGCTTTAGCAGAAACTGTGAAACAGTATTAAGCTATGATTAGATTTACATTTCAAATGTCCAAAGTTCATCTTTTTTATAAGCCTTTTTAGTGGATGCTCCAGGTCATTACACCCTTATTTGTCAGAAATAATTCATCTTACTCTTATTTCTGAAAAAATATACTTTACATGTTTCAGACTAGTGATAAAATATTCCCTTTACAAACTGGTGCCTTTTAATCTTTGATCTATTTTAACAGTCCCCTGAGGATTATGTTTTCTTAATTTTATACAGAGGCATATATAAAGGAGAAAATGGTAGACCACATAGGTCTGATCTTCTCATCAGTTGGGCAGAGTCAGGCTAGTACGGAGTAAAACAACAGAAAAAACTGTGCAACTATTAGATATCAGAAACAGAGTACGGGAAAAACACTTGTGTATTATTAAGAATAGGTTTAAGAGGTAAAATAATGTATTGAAAGAAACGTAATATGGCATTCTCATTGATGGCACTTGCGCTAACATTTCCCTTCTCAGAATCCAGAACACCCTGACAGAATGTGCACAGTGGGCTGCAAGTCCATGTTAAGATGTATCTGAATCTCCACACATGATCTAAATGTATAAATTGTACTACTAAGGGAATTAAGTCAATACAGTCAATTGAAACTAGAGGAGGATTCAATGCACAATAGACATACAAGGCCCAGTTCAGCTGTTTAAGTGCCTTATGAAACACGCAAGAACATTATATGTGATTCCCACATACTGCTCTGGAAAGATACTGGCCTCTTGTAGGTTTGTGCAGGTGTTCCAGGTCTTAAAGAGCATGGCAAATGGCACTGGGCACCTACATTTAGGCAACTGACTCAAGCTTCTAGCAGCAGGCCAGCTAATTGCTTTCTAGACCCAACTGTGTAGATCTCTGCTGCCTGTACTGCCCACCTGGACACCTTTGTTTTAAACTTGTCTGGAGTTGAATCCCTCTTGCAGGGGCCCATTCAGATGCTCACATACAGTCATCCAGATGATCTGATATATCTGGAAGCATCCTCAAGCCACTGACAGACATAATATGCTGAAGAATTGAGGTATTCTAGAGGAGCAACAGGACAACTAGTACAGTACTCTAGAGGACCTCAGTGCAAGGGCAACTGAACTGAGCTAATCTATAAATCAGGAACGTTTTCTCTCCTAATAGATGTGATCACCTATTACTTATTTTCAGAAGAGAGGCTGTCGGCTTCCCTTTAAAGAAACACACCTTTTAACAGCCAAGAAAATCACATGCATGTATTCCTTGCGTCTCATCCCCGGTGCTTTATTCTGTATTTGTTCTTTGTGTCATGTGTTTAATATTTTTTTAAACAAAGTCTATCCAAGACCTATTCTGAGCAAAACCTGCAGGAGATAAGGCTGATTCTTAAGGTTAACTCAATTCCCAGAGCAGGGAGCCTGTTGATTGGGGTCAGGCAGGTTGCAGGGCAGACTATTGTAGAGTTTCCAAGAGACTCATAAGGCGACCTGCTGTTTTGAGCAGGTCCGCTTGGCTCAAAGTGTAGTGGGAATTACCAAGATTTAAGAACTACCCAGGAGACAGAGGACTAAATTGAAGTTTGAATGCTACCTTGGCTGTTCCGTTCCAAGGAAGCTGGTTCAGTAGGGGTCATACAGAGAAGCAGTACAGGATCGCATCCCTGAAGCACAACAAAGCTCTTTTTTATACACTCAAGTCTGCAGAGCCACTCAAAAATAGCTGTTCCACAGGGATAAACAGGTTTCCAGTTTTTCTGAAGTTTAGCACATACAATAAAAATTCAGATGCTCTGTTGCATGCAAGATATTTATAGTTCCTATTTTCTGGTGTTGCCTGCAGGAGATAAATGGTGCACAATTGCTAACTAAAGAGATACAGACAGAAGGCAGGGAATATTTGTAGAAATCAGGATAAAAGAATTAATTCAATTTTTAATCTATTCATGAGATCAATAACACTCTCTGAAGGGCATCTCAGATAGTTTAATCATCTAAGGAATAATGATATATCCAATAACAGAAAATTCATTAACTCTATGGAGACACTGTGTGTATACAAGCTCTCTCTTTCTCTCTCTTGTCAAAAACTAATGGCATTAAAGAGAAAACAAAGGGACAAGGTTAATGTTCTTTACTCAAAGAATGTGAAGAATAATACTTTCTATTTAGTAGAGCTAAAAGAATCTTCCTCTTTCCCCCATGATAATCAAGCAGAGGCTTGAAGACAACCATCTTCAATTTATGTTCCTTGTTTTCTTCCTTCACACATAGATTTGCTTTTACTCTTTCATCCAAAAAAGAAAAATAAGAGTACAAAAAAAGTAATGAAAAAATAAAAGATTTCCTTTTTTTAAGTGTGTTTTACTGTGAAGATCTGCACTCCTGTAGCAGTGTGAAAAAGAGAAAGATTTTTTTTTTAAAAAAAACAATCATAATTTACATATACTGATATGAAATTTCATAAATCCAACAACTTCTTTCATCTACAGGTGACTCCTGAAAGTTATCTGCATGCTTGAAGTCAGGCATGCACAGTACTAGTTGGCAATTCACCACCTGAACATCTCTGTAATGGTCACTTCAGTTCATGAAGTATTCCTGTGGTAGCATCTGCATGTCCACTCTGAGTCATGGCCAGAAAAGCCCTCCTCCCTGTACCTCCCCCTCTTCTCTTTTCCTGTGAGATTTGCATGCTTTCACGACTACATCTACACCCTGAGCTGGACAAATAGGGGAAGTCCAATCAATCCAGAGAGTCCACACTGATCCCTTTGACAGTAGCAACCCTTTTGTCTACTCATGTAGGTCAGGAAAGAAACTTTCCTCTAGGTCCCAAGAGCAACTTTAGACTTTGGAGCACTGTTTTTGGTAATGGTCAAAACAGAAACAGAGGAACCCTCTGCTGCAAGGATGCTCTGATTCATGGCCATGCAATTCCAAACTCTCTGGAATATTCTCACTGCACTGCTGCTGCTGCCTAGAGATTCCATGCACAGAAATAAATTGCTTTTCCAATCTCACCATAAAACCCTGGCGTGGCAGCGAACTTTGCATTCTAGACATCCTCGGCATATTTTAACCTGCTTCATCAGTTTGGTGGGTTGAATTTTAAAAAAAAAAGTAGTTAGGTAGGCCTAGTTAAAAAGCATGAATGTTTATGCCTCTTTATATTAGTAGTTTACACCATCTCAGCCTCTATCACTGTGGGATTCTTCAGAGATAGTTGGGATAAACCGCTTAAAATGCACCTTGGATAGCTGCTTCGCTTCCCTCACGTGCTATAGAAATCACAGAATCACAGAGATATAGAATGGTTTGTGTTGTTAGTGACCACAAAGCCCATCTAGTGCCCACCTCCTGCCATGGGCAGGGACAACCTCCACTATACTCAGGTGCCCAAAGCCCCATCCAGCCTGGCCTTGAACACTGCCAGGGAGGGGGCAGCCACAGCTTCTTGGGGCATATACAGCTTTTCTGGGCAGCCTGTGCCATGGCCTCACCACCCTCACAGGGAAGAAATTTTTTTCCTAATATTTAACCTAAATCTACCCTCTTTCAGTTTAAGACCATTACTCCTTGTCCCTGACAGTACAGAGGGCTGTACTGTCACTGTACTCCCTGATAAACAGTCCTTCTCCATCTCTCCTGTAGGCCACCTGCAGGTACTGGAAGGCTTCAATAAGGTCTCCCTGGAGCCTTCTCTTCTCCAGACTGAACAAGCCCAACTCTCTCAGCCTGTCTTCACAGGAGAGGTGCTCCAGCCCACTGATCAACTTTGTGTCCCTTCTTTGGGCACACTCCAACAGCTCCATCTCCTTCTCGTACTGGCGAACCCAGAGCTGGATGCAGCACTCCAGGTGGGGTCTCACCAGAGCAGAGCAGAGTGGCAGAATCACCTCCCTTAACCTGCTGGTCACGCTGGTTTTGATGCAACCCAGGATACAATTGACTTTCTGGGCTTCAAGTGCACACTGTCACCTCAAGTTGAGCTTTTTTTCAATCAACACTGAAGAACCCATTCTGGTCTGGCCATGTTCATTAAGAATAAAATTAGTTAACTGATTTTTAATTGTTTGAGTCAGAAACTTTGTCAATGTATATTTGCAGATCTTTAAATAGAAGGACATATAAATTCCATGAGCCTTTTTTTTTTAAATTTTGTGTTAGTTATAAGTGGGAGCCAAATAAATAAACACCACATACAACATGTAAAGTCCCAACCTCTGGAACATTTTCTGTCTCATTAATGAGGAATTCAGAGAAGACATTAAGAGATTTTGCTAGATAGAATCTCTCATAATGTATTAAAGCATTGATCAAAATGAACTATATCAACACATTAATCTAGTCCTATGAGGAATAAATGCTTTGAAAAAATAAACAGAATTTATTTTCTCATTTGTATGGCTTGAAGTTCCTGACAGAAATCAATTTGTGCATAGAAGCGAGGCAACCACTACCTAAACACCATTTCAATTATGTCAGAGGTAAGTGCAGCTGTTGCTCAGAATTCTGTATAGAAGAAAAATCTGAGATTTAACTCTCCATTCTTAATATATTTTCTCAGTTGATAACCAAGATCTTAAGCGATCATTTCAAATTACATCTTCTGAAATTTGAGAAATATGCCTCCTTTTTTTTCTTTTTTTTTTTCTCCACAGAAAAAATACAAAAGGCCTGAAATAATATTTTGGAATGTATTAAGACTGTTTTACAAATAAACCAAAAAACACAGGTAATGGAAGCCATGGATCAAACCAAATTAAAAATATGGATTGGTTTTCATCTAAAAATCTGTTAGACTCAGAAGAATTAGAATTTTTGTATTCATGTTTTGCTTACTCTTTCCCATAACAAAACTCTCCTGTCCTTTTCAATAAACCGCCTTTATTTTTCAAAACAATTTTTAATAGGTTTCATCAGGGCCACATAGTGTGAGCAGTTTGAATATATTTTGGTCACACTCACACAGTACAAAGAAATTGTAAGCGATGTTTCTGTGTTCTGCCCAAATTAGTGCCAACTGCTTTATGAATTTAACTTAGGGGAGTGACAAAACTTTCATCAAAACAACAACGGTATACGGGGATGTCAGCCATACTGGTATGAGGCTGCTGTCTTTAAAACTGAAATAGAACTGCTAATTTTGGTACAACTGAGCACCAAACTCAGCTTTTTCTTCAAGAACTTTAGATCTCTTCCTGCCTTTGGATGACAGACCAGACCAGACCACCTATAACAGCACTCCATCATCTTCCGAGTAGTGAAACTAGTTTCTTCCACAGTTTCTGCATCAGAAGGGAAGATGCTGATCCCCATCTGATTAAAGCAGGATGAGGAATGTGTCAAAATAGGATCCCACTGAAGTTAATGCTCAGATACCACCTCAAAAGTCAGGATAAGTCAAGAGACTTCTAAATGAAGTCAGGATTTGTTTGCATTAAAGTGGGAAATACTGCCAGGTAGGATCAGTTTAGGATTTGTAGATGGCAAATGGGGATTACTGTTCTCTGCACAGAAAATCTCAAAGACTATCTCCTCCATAGCAATTCTTGTACAATTTTGGCCAAATAAAAACAAATGTTGCTATACAAACCAAACAAAACCAAGACAAGTCTCGTTGCATTAATTTTAATTCTTCTCAGGGACAGAAAGGATCATAGATGCAGGGGGAATCAGCCAGCCCCTTTTCAGTGGTCTGTGGGGATAGGACAAGGGGCAATGGCTGCAAGTTGGAGCATAGGAAGTTCCGCACCAACATGCGGAAGAACTTTTTCACAGTGAGGGTGACTGAGCACTGGAACAGGCTGCCCAGGGGGGTGGTGGAGTCTCCTTCACTGGAGATATTCAAGACCCGCCTGGACGCCTATCTGAGCAATATGAGCTAGGGAGCTGCTTTGGCATGGGGGTTGGACCCGATGATCTCTCGAGGTCCCTTCCAACCCCTACAATTCTGTGATTCTGTGATAGATAACTTGTAAGAGAGAATTTTATATTTTCTTAAACTTAGAATACCCTAGGAGGGAAAACAAGAGTCCAAGCTCGTAGCTTCCTATATTTGTTACTAGATTGTTTGATGCGTTTTCCACAAACATTTGTCCATCTCCACTTTTCCAAGTGTCAAAAAGATGCTTTACTTAAATTTCAGTGTGCAAAACCCACTGATATCTTTGGAAAAAAATTAAATAACTTAAAAATATTGTCAATAGTTTATAAAAAATAAGCAAATCATGCTTGAAGTTGGCCATGTATATTCACAATAACACACAGACATTTCAATTTTTTTCAAGAGAAATATAAAAGAATGAATTATGGTTTTCATCCTCTGATCTTATCGCTTTCTGTCTCAGAACTGCTGAACTTGTACACCTCAAATCTGAAACTCAGGATAGAGGATTTCTAATGCAAGGTTCCTGCAATCTGTATGGAAAATTTCAGAATATCTCAGGGGCAAAATAATTTAAGCACCCCATTCCATGTTGAGTCCCCCGGTTTGACTAGAGTAACTCCAAGTGGCTGAAATATTTTTGTTTACAGACACAAAGGATGAATGATTTCCTCTTGTTAATCAAATCTATGAGTTCTAAATAAATACATACATAGGTTTTCAAGTACTGATACAAAATCAACTAAAGGGGATGCATGGCAGCCTTTATATAAATTAGAAATCCACCCTTCCCTTGTCCTTCCCTTGTCCTTCCCTTGTCCTTCCCTTCCTTTCCTTGATGTCTGGTGAAACAGAAAGTGAAGCTGCAACACACAGCTTCAGCTGAGCAGAAGTGCTCCTATCCACAGTCATTGTTTTGACTCCTTTCTGGAAGAAAAAAAAAAAAAAAAAAGAAAGAAAAAAAAAGAAAGAAAGAAAGAAAGAAAAGAAGAAAAAAAAAAGATGGACAGAAACTGCAAATGAGTGAGCTCTCAGTCTATGGTGAACAAAGATTGAACCTATTCACAACTGATTCACATTCATGACTATGGGCCCTGGCACCACGCAGTTACAAAGACTTCAATCAGATCTATCACTTTTCCTAAATTCAGGGTCATTAGTGACAAGTCCAGTGCCCAAGTTCTACAGTCTGGCCATTATTGGGATACAGTGCTGCATTTCAGTGCCTGTACTTTCAACCTAGGCTAAATGACAAAGATTGCCTTGAAAACTGCTGCAAGGGAGTTTTCCATAGCTATTATTCATCTGCTTCCTCAGAAATATTTTATTTCAGAAATTCACTGTTTTCATTGGTCATTTCTGAACATGGATCCTGTAGCTCTTGTACTTTAGTTCTGCTAAAGACTTTTACATGGACCTTAGCTTGAAAACTAACCATGTTTACTCACCATGGTAAAGGGGCAATAAAGTCTCATAAAATTGCAAGGTTCAGGAAAGGTAAAATCTTTATGTGCCATAGTCTATGTCAAGAAAGGAAACTTTTTGAAGGTTATTTTTGAGAATTTTTTCTCCCACACAGTCGAAGGCTCTTAGAGCCTCCTCAGGGTTAACACATGCAAATGATGTCTTACAGGGCAGCTACTGGGGTTTGATTTGGGAAGAAATTGAATGCATTTAAAACAGTATGACATGCACCTCGGAGGGCTGCAACAGAAGTTGTTGATCAGTAAAGCCAGGGCAATGTGGCTTCTCACAGCCCGAAGAGTTGATCTGTCCTTGGTTTTGTTCATGGGAAGGGGCGCCCAAGGGGAGGAAACTGTTTCGTATGTGTGTGACTAGAGAGGCATTGGGGAAGGGTCATCGTGAAGGACTCCCTTATGGGCGAGTCTTGTTTCTACAAATGTTGAATCCAAGAGTTGTTTTTAACTGAGCACAGGACAGTAGAAATATTTCTTTCTTACTTTCACTAGCCATATCCAGAGAGATGCCATGCCTTCTTTGCAGGAACTAGAATAATAGAAGTTGCCATAAAACAGAGGAAGGCTAAAAAGAAGCAAAACCAGTATTTGCATCAGAAGTGGTGGCATTGTCATAATGGTGGGACAGGAAAAAGAGAATCAGCAATAGAAATAGTTGGAGTAGTTTTTATTTGGTTTTTAATTATTTATTTTTATTGACTGTGCCAGCATGGTATTTCCATGAAGCACACAATATACAGAATTCTGACTTTCACAAGTCCTAGAGCAGAGATATCTGCCTGCAAAAGCACAGTACGCTAATGAAGGGAAGTCTTCAGAGAAAAGCTGTTTAAATAATTAAAGTATCTGGCATGGTTGAGAAATGAGTGCTGTTGCCACTTGCCATTTATTTCTCATCTATTCAAAACAATCAGACATTTGAAAGAAATTACTTTGAAAAACTTAAAGGAGCAGAATTTATAAAAATTGTCATTGGTAAGGTGATATGAAATTTATGAATGGTACTCTCATAATTATAACCATGGAAAAAGGGAAATACTGGCGGGGGTGAAATGAGTATAGTAGATTATGAAGCTGCGACAGGTTGAGGCTGGAAATTAGGAAGAGGTTCTTTACTGAGAGGGGGGCTGGTCACTGGAGCAGGCTCCCCAACGAAGTGGTCACAGCACCGAGCTTGACTGAGTTCAAGGAGCACCTGGATGATGTGCTCAGTCCCATACTCTGACTTGGCTGGCTCTGTGTGGAGCCAGGAGTTGGACTTGATGATCCTTATGGGTCCCTTCCAACTCAGGAGATTCTTTGCTTCTATGATTGATTCTTAAAATGGATGACAGTGGTGTCTCATCCTGGCAAAGGTATTTGACAACATTCAAAAGAGTCTTAGAGGGACTTTTATAGTATGTCTTAACCTTTTTGCTGTCATAACTATAGCTATAGGATAAAAATGCATTATTTTTATTAGACAGCATTTGATTGTCAGCAATATTTGAGGAGATTGAAAACCAGTATGTTTCTGTTGTAGCAAGGTAATAATGCAGAGCCTGACACAGGCTAGTTTTGATATATTAGCGATGCTCAGAACTGGACTGTGCCTTTTTAGCATGTGTGAGGGACTAGAGATGTGCCTTAACAATTGCCTACAGAACCGTACCCACCCCTCTTCTCTCTCAGTCACTGTTAACAGAACCGTACCCCCCTCTCTGTCTCCTCTCTCAATCACCGTACTTCTCACTCAATCACTCTAATTGCCGAACCTCATCAACACGTAGCAAAGCGAATTCCACTGAATTCCACCCGTCGGGAACGGTTCTCAAAGAATGTAGAGCAGCTCCTCTGCTGTGTGCCCAGGCCCAGAGTCAACTGAAGGATAAGGGGCGAGGGGAGGGGTGCGAGAGGGTGGGGGGAGGTCCGACCCTCTTGAGGGGTCTCGGACCCTCTCGAACTTTCAGTGGCCTCTGGAGACGGCAGTGGGCATGCATCCTATCATCAGGTGGAAGGTGTGGCTATGCCAAGGGTTTATTGACTATGCAATGAGAAAACACTGGAAACGGAACGTTCTCCCACCGGCCCTGAAGACTGACGGACGCCGCAGCTATTGCGCTTTCACTCTCTCCCTCTTTTCCACTCTTTTCTCTTTCTTCCTCCCTTCTCTTGCACGCTTGTTGTGGGACAAATAACGTGACTTGACGCTTTAATCTGCTTTGAGCCTTAATTCTGTTCCGGAGAATTGCGAAGACTTGATCACACCAAAACACCTGACTGGACCTCACTCGGGGGTTCAGCCCAGCCTCCCCCAGCACCCAGAGCACTCTGAGGTCGGTTGGAACGCAGAAGGGTTTAACCTCTGCCAAACTGGTCTATCTGGTTGCGGGTCGTGACAGCATGTCCATCCACCTTGACTGAGTAACTGTGAGAACACGAGATGGCTGGTTAGAGCTGCTTTACTTATCCCCACTTCTCTGTATCCTGCCACGCGAACAGATCCAAAACGTGTAAGAAAAGTGGTACATTACTACAGTATTGCATAAAGGCTATTTTGTTGTGAGGAAGTGGAGATAGCAATCTGGCATCTTGATGGAGGGAACAGAACTTGCTGATTTTCTTCTTTTTCTTTCTGTGAACAATGTAAAGATTGAAAATATTCTCCCCATTCTCGCCTAAGGAGAAAAAAACCTCGTGAAAATGTGAAAAAAATAAGGTAGAGTAAGAATATGCCCAGCACTAACATAGAAGAGTTGGAGCATAACAGTATTTTAAGGAAAAATATTTATCTGTTCCCAAAGAAAATGGCTGTGTATGACAATCCAAGATGATGGATTCTTTTTGGGTTATTTGTGTTTCGGGGCCCTCTGTGATTATTCAGCTTTTGTGGGACTGAAAGGCCTGTGCTGTAGCCTTCTATTGTGCTTGTGCATAGTCCTAAATTGTGCTTCCAATGGATATTATAAGTTTTCATGAAAACCATTGCAGAACTTGCACTAGCAATTGCTAGCATGGAACATCTTGAGGACATAGGTAATGAATATAGAAATAAACGCAACCCATGTAATTTTATTTATATTTTCATGCAATCATTTCCCCCCATTTGATATACTTCATATTCTTTTTTGTTGCTATAGCAGCTCTTTTGACAGTTAGGAATTTCTCATTTTCATATCTAAAAGCCTTTCTTATATTTCCCATGGAACTTATATGCAAATATATTATTTATATCTGAAGATGACAGAAGATGAGATATGTCATGCTCACAAATTGAGAGATTCCCTGGGTTTGAAGTTTCATTAGGGATACATGGATAGTGAAACAAGTTGGTTGCAAAGGTACCACAGAATTTCATTGCAGTTTTATAAAGCTGGGATTTCATCTTGCCTAGTAATTACCGCCTAGGACCTGGAGTCAAGAATTATTTTTTGTTTGTTTGTTCTCATCTGTATCGCTGACTCTGTTACATTAAGATAAATAGTTTAGTCTGTGTACTGTTTCTCCATATAAAATACTAACTTGTTACACAGCACTGTTGCACATTGGAGGCATTGTCTGTAACATACTGTATATCCCTTATCTAACTGATAAAGCAGAAGTACTAATGTGATGTGCTAAGAAATTAATTAGCATATTCACTAAGTTACACAAGTCAGAGCAGTACTTTC
The DNA here is from genome assembly GCA_020800305.1 of Porphyrio hochstetteri. Lineage (NCBI taxonomy): Eukaryota > Metazoa > Chordata > Aves > Gruiformes > Rallidae > Porphyrio > Porphyrio hochstetteri. The sequence goes on from CM036907.1 coordinate 113,802,312, forward strand.
TTAATAGCTTCAGTGAGTTCAGTCTTTCTGCTTTCAGCTGTGCTTTATAAATGTTAATATTTTCTATAATTTGAGTTTTTATAATTGCAAACACCTTCGGAATTTTCTAGACGCTTGTATTTGCCTTTAGTATTGCATTCTTAAGATTGCAAATCTTGTTATGCTTTCTTCCAAAAAAATTTGCATTATAGCTGCCAGAGAAAAACAGTCACTACCTCAATGATTGATGCAAATGTCATTTTAATCTTATCTTTATAGCTGATACTTCAAAGACCAGGACATTTCCAAACAAGCAGCAATATAATATGCTGCAGAAAAAATAAGACCCTGTCTTTATATATAATAAGGTGATGACTTTTGTCATCTCTCATTGCTTTATCTTTAACATTTAAATAATAGAACATTTTTTTTCCTCACTGAAAATGGAAAAAGGACAGAGAACTTCACTGATAAAAAAATTAAAGTTAAATTGACATCTTTTTATAATAAGATATCTACGAAAAATTACATCCACTGTAAAGTTATTAAAGCTAAGAACAATGGATAAACCCTTTGAAAAGTATAGTTGTCCTGGTTCCACAGGGATTGAGTTAATTTATTTTTGGTAGACGGTTTAGTGCTGTGGTTTGGATTTAGGATGAGAACAGTGTTGATAACCCACTGATATGGTTTTTAGTTGTTGCTGAGCAATCAAGGACTTTCCAGCTTCTCATAATGCCCTGCCAACAGGAAGGTGGGGCACCCAAGAAGCTGGGAGGGAACACAGCCAGGGCAGGTGACCCAAACTGGCCAAATTGATATTCCAAACCACACAACATCATGTTCTGTTTATAACTGGGGTGGGCTGAGAGGCAGGGCATCCAGAGGTCTGGGGGTTTTGTGCAGCATTCATTTCAGAATTATGGCATTTGTCTTCCCAGGTAACTGTAAGGAGTGATGGATCCCTGCTTTCCTGGAAATAGCTGAACATCTATTTGTCCATGGGAAGTGAGGAATTCATTCCTTGTCTTGCTTTGCTAATGTGTGTGGGTTGAGGGGCTGGGCAGTTTGGGGATTTTGAGTGGAGGTCTCAGCATCGATTTCAGGTGGAAATGATGCTGTTTGTAACTTGTTTTATGTTATTATTATCATCATCATCACCTTTTTTTTGTGTGTGTCCTATTAAACTGTTTTTTAATCTCAAGTTTTCTCACTCTCACTCTTCATATCCTCTTTCACTCTTCTGATTCTTAGGGGAGTGAGCACACGGATGCATGGTGCTTAGTTACTGACCTGGGCTAAACCACAGCAGTTGCATTTTCTCTTCTCACATCACTCATTCAACAAGTTCCTTATAAAGCCAATTACTATCTAATTTATTGTAGACTGAGTAGCAGGAAATAACTGCTCTCCTATGTAGTATAGCAGATAATCCATTAAGTAGCACAGTAGGATATGAGGCCATCAGGAGCCTCTCCATGAGAAATGATATCTATCTTCCCAAGCCAGGCAAGAGGCGCGCTGCGCAGAGGTATGTCCTAATCAAGTTACAAATGCCTGTTGCACTCATCTGCACCAAAATACATTTATGTTGCTGCAGAGCTGTAAAAGGGATCTGTGTCATTAGCCATAGACAGATTTGTGTCCCTTTTGTTCATGCTGCCACACATGATAACCTCAGACTCAGACCTAGGCTGTAGCCCAGAGGAAGAATCAAGGCAGTTTAGTTATTGATTTGATAACTTAATCTGTCAATAACCTTCCCAGCTGGCTCATGCTGTAGCCTTTTCTTTATGGGTGGTGTCTATGAGGCCTCTGTCTTCTCCCCAGCTACCCATGACTAGTTGTAGGAACTAACTAGTCAGAGATCTGTCTTAAATTTTTCTACTCCAGCTAAGATGTTCAGAGTGATCCAGGATCCAAATATACATACAGGCAGCATGAGCATATAAACTTTCTTTTCCTTGGAAATCAGTCTCAAAATAGAAATAAACAGGAAGGCTAAGTTGTTCCAGTAAATGATAGAATAGCCTTGATTTTCTGTTGTTAAGGCTCACAGTGATCTCAACATTAGATAACTGTATATAAAATATTCTGACTACAGCTTCCATCTGCAGTAGGACAGGAAACTTTTCTTGATTCATGGCTGTGTTATGTCTGCATAACAAGGTTCCTTGATATTTTCACATATATCCATGAACTGCAATCTATTGTACAGACACCGTTTCTGCAGATGTGAGAGTCAGTGGTAAGAACTGTAACCTAAATAATAACAAATCATCGTTGTGGGCCACAAACTTCGCCTCTTCCCACCTCTGAGCCCTGTGAAACAAAGAAGAGGAAAGTGCAAGAGACAGTAAAGACAGTAAAGATTTTTATTAAGAAGGTCACTTTCTGTTTTCAGGAGAATGCTGAAAAATTAGCTTTTTAATTTAAGAAATTTATTTCAAAAGGGGTGATGTTTGCATGTACATCTTTAACTGAATTAAATAAGTTGCATCATAATTGCTTAAAAATATAGAAAGCTTGGAGATCCTGAAGATTTTAACTTGCTTTTGCTCTCATAAATATGCTTTCTTGGTATATTAAGAAAAAATATTTTCCTCTAACTGGAGTCTTCAGTCAATCTGATTATATAATTTTAAAAAACAAGTTCTGAAAGTCAACCAAGTCAGGCTTATTTCGACGCACAAAGCTAACAGCCGTTGCAGCGAGTGTTGCTGACCAATACAATGAGGTTACGTGGCATTCTTTAAAGAAATCTAAAAATGGTTATTAAATATGTGAAAAGTGCCCTGTGAATTGAACTGTTCTTCATGTTCTCGAACCCTGTTCTGCTGAGACAGTGAACTGGAAAGAGAATGAATTTATCTTAATTTGGCCAAATTTGGAATTTTAATATTTGTAGGCACTATATATATGATAGAAAAGGTCATTTTTTCCATTGTACTTTCACCCAGTAGAAGCTTAATCTGAAAAAAATCTAGTCAGTCTTGATGCTGCACTTTTCAATAACATTTAGGCAAATCAGGAAGAGCTCAGGGGATGTCATGGTTTAACCTCAGCCAGCAACTAAGTGCCACACAGTTGCTTGCTCACTCCCCCACTGTGGTGGGATGGGACAGAGAATTGAAGTTTAAAAGTGAGAAGACTCATGGTTTGAGATAAAACCAATTCAATAATTAAAACCAAACAAAATCATAAGGGAAACAACAAAATTATCAGAAAAAGAAAAAAAAAAAAAACCCAGGAAATACAAGTGAAGCAAATGCAAACAATTTCTCAGCACTGACTGGTGCTCAGCCAGTCCATGAGAAGCTGTCCCCTGCTGAATTCCCTCCCAGTTTTATTGCCAAGCATGTTGTCATATGATCTGGAATATCCCTTTGGTCAGCTGGAGTCAGCTGTGTCAACTGTGTCACCTCCCAACTTTGTGTGCACCTGCAACCTGCTCACTGACAGGGACTTGCTGAGGAGCAGAAAAGGCCATGGCACTGTGTAATCACTGCTAAGCAACAACTAAAAATAATTCCTAGTGTTACCAACACTGTTTCCAAGCACAAATCTAAAACACAGCCCCATACTATCTTGAATGAAGGAAATTAACTATCCCAACCAAAATCTGCACAGGGGAGCAGAAGAATAACAGATAGAGAAGACATAACATTGAGAAAAGGCTGAAGAGACCAGCCTTTGCAGATTGTAAAAGTACGGCCTGAGATAACTTGCAACGTATGAAACATTGTTAGATAGAGGCTTGTGAACATTTTTTCTCCTTACTTACTGACATAAAGAAATTAGTTTAGATATTAGGACCATGGGAAGCTACTATCATTAGTCATGGTATAGGTAGTGAAACACAGAAACAGGCTATACAGGGAACAGGTCCAGAATGAATAAGAATGATGTCTCTCTTTTTGAGCTCTTTTAACCAGCCTTTGCTCTGATTCTGTGAAGCAGTTAGCTGTTCCTGCAAGTGACAGGCTTCTGCCAAATTCTGTCAAATTTCTTTTCCAGACTCGTTTTTCCAAAGTCTCACAGTCATAACTGCATCATGCTGATTAAAGAATAATTGTCCTCATTAATCAGCCTGGTGAGCCATTTGGAACATGATCCTGTTGTTGCAAATGAATTTTTAACTATTTACCAAGCAACTAGGAGTACAGAAACAACTGGAGCAAACCAGAGCTTTGAGAAAGATTATCCTGTCACATACAGACACCAGTAAAAAACTTCTATACAGGAGAGCACCAGAAATCTTGCAGGAGCCTGGCGTGAAGACACATACCCTTGTATTGTCCTCCTTAGACATAGATAGAAACATGGAGCATGAACAGTTACATCCTTTTGGTCATCCTCTTCTGATCTTCTCTTGTTCCTTTGCAATTGAAATGCGGACATTCTTATCATCTATACAAACCCTTAAGTTTTCTTATAAACCTGCTTTAGTCTTAGTCTCATTGTATTCATAGCAATGAGTTGCACAAGTTGATTTGTTATATTCTTATTCTTTGTATAGTCTTCTTATAGCTTTAAGTACACCTGTCAGTTTGTTTTCTTTTGTTTTCATTATGAAAACAAGTGGAATATAAAATTCAGTCACTGAAACTTTCTGAAACCCTTTTTACCTCATCTTTATCCCAGACTATATAAAATGAACACCCTTCACATTTTCATTCTGTCTTTATGCAAATAATGTTTCTGTGGTGGATCTTACTGTCAAACTCCCACCCAGTTACTGACTCAATCCCCTTCTTTATCAGAGCGGGGAGACAACAGGATAAAATGAGAGGGAGAAAGCTCATGGGCTGAGATAAAGACAGGGAGAGTGCTTACCAATTACTGTTACCAGCAAGCCAGACTTGGGGAAAATTAGTTTAATTTACAACCAATTAAAATAAATAAAGGTAATGAGAAACAAAAGGGTAAACATTAAATCAACACCTTTCCTCCTTCCTCCTGCAGGCTGAGCTTCACTCCTTCACTCCAGACTCCTCTATCCTCACTGCAGGTGGCACAGAGAGAATGAATGAGAGGTTACAGTCAATGCATCATGGTCTCTCTGTTACTTTCCCTTCCCTGTCATGGGTTGTCCATGGGCTGTAGTCCTGCAGGAAATCTGCTCCAGCAGAGATTCTCCATGGGCTGTAGGGAATATCTGCCCCAGCACCTGGAGCTTTTTCCTCTCCTTTGCTGATCCTGGTGCTCCCTCTGTTGTTTCTCATTCTTTTTCCCCCTTCTCTTTTCTTTGTCCATTTTTTCTTGCCCTTTCTTAAATATGCATGTAAGTCATTTGGCATCTTACTGCCTTTTACCCTACTCATAGGCAGCTAGAACAATTTGAAATTCCCCAGCATATCCAATGCAATCATATGTGGCTGGCATACATTCCTCAGTTCAAAACATAGTTGTGCAGAGACTGATGAGGGGAAGAGTAAACAGGAAGGTTTTCAGAGAATGCAACAAGGCTGCAATGTGTTCTCTTTGTGTATCATGGGAGAGCTTGGTGTTTTCCCATCCTGTGCTGAGAAAATATACTCTAATAGAATAAGGAAGGAGAAAAGCCACAGCAAGGATATACAAGGCACAAGAGAAAGAGAGTCTGATAGTCCAGTAAACATGTAGGCAATATGCTGTACTAATGAACTAACACTGCATGCGTGATATACATTACTTGTAGCGAGGAGAATTCTAAGAAAACCAGGGATGGACTAATAGACATGAAAAGAAATGAAACACATAAATTGTCATACTAAATCCAGATACTTAGTCTTTAACACAGGCAGATAAGCATCTCCCATAAAAATAAAATTATTCAGTAGGCCTTCCTTGGGAGTGTTTCTTCTTAACCCCATGAAAAATATTACAAACAATGCTTTTTGGGGAAAAAAAAAGTTTATAAACTAGAGTTTTTTGAGCAATGTAACAACAGATGTTGTCAACAGATCTAAACAAATTTAATTGTTTAAAATACTCTAAGGTGACAGACACGGGATTTAGTATTATCTTATATTTTCCCACAGATATAGCACATTTACTCCATGCATTAAGTTCTTGCTGAATATTTTTGTCTTCAGCCGTCTACAAAAAAGTCTTAGCTCTTTGAAAAAGGTGGCATTTATGTCATTCATAAAAAGCCACAGGATGGCATTCAGTGGCTGATGAAATTCCAATATTTATTTTTAACCTCAAGGTTCAAGGAACGTGCCTTCAAATTTAATAGAGAATAACGTTCTATTTCCCTGTCAAATCTAAATTCCTGTAATTTTTGTACTACATTTATCTTAGCTCTTCAGACTGGAAATATTATCTGACATGATGTTTATGAGGTAGCATTTTATTTCATCTTTCACATTTCAATCAGCCTGAAAATAGGCCGCAACATTTCACCTTTGGGAGGAAGGTTGCATTGCTTTCACTTGTTCAGTCAATCGACACAATTTACAAAAGAGAACCACTTTCCTGCAGTAGCAAGCTTCAGAGCACCTTCAATTCCCATTTTACTTTGAAAATTTGCTGACTGCGCCCCCCCGGCCCCAAAGCTATATTTTGGCTTCAGTGGCTTTCATAGGCAATAAAACCATTTTAAATTTCTAAACTGAAAGCAATTAGTTCTGTTCTGCAATATAGATAGACAGATTAACCAATTTAAATCCCTTTGTCACACTGATGCATATCACTATGATCAACCACCAGAAACAACTCTTGAAGCAGCACAATAACCTGCCTTAAAGAATAATCTGTAAAGGGAATGAATCAAGTGATATATTATCAGTATGGTCACTGAAGACTTTGCTGAAGCACAATGGTAGACATCTGAAATTGCACTGGAAAATGGATATTAGAATATTAGGCTAGGAAGACACCAATAGCTCAGCCAAAGATCTGGAAAACCAACCTTCTTTTTAATAGGTAAGAAATAAAAAATGATGAAAGGGAAGACATAAGGTATACTTTGCATAGTAGTTTACCCTTGGTGCAGACATTTGCAGAAGTTGAAAATTTGTAAGTAATCTTTTTTTGGCAGGTGCATAAAAGCCAAGTCTGTAACAGATAAATACAGGAGTGAGTTTGATAAAACAGAAACCCGCAGCAAAAATTCATCTGTACTGAAGAAGAGATATAATCTGACCTTCTCTTAAGGAAAGGTCAAATACCAGATGAAACTGTATGAAACTCTTTCTTTGCCTGCCCAGAAAAAATTTAAGAAAACAATCTGTTTTCTTATAAAGCTCCATTATAGTTGTAGCATCATGGTCTGAGAAAATATGTGAAGCAAAGCTACTTCAGTTAAGTTTTAACCTCTTCCCATTACTTTTCAGAGTCTCTGCAGCATCTGAGGTTAATGTTGGAAACAGCGTGAATCACACCACTGTCACATCTCCTACATGTGTAGGAGATATTAGTCTTTACTCTTGTTTTCAAAGCACTGTATATATGCACTAGACTTAAATAAAAAATGGGGGTGGGGTGTACTGAAAAGATACAATTTGGATGGTACCACTGTTGGTTATGAATCAGTTTTATACCGAACGTGACTGTGATACAGAACACAGATTACATTTTTATAGAAGTGTTTTCTCCAGATCCAGCCTGAAGGAACCCTGTGCATCTGTCACATAAAAATAAATTCTAAGGTTCCCAAACAGTCCTTTCTAATGACCTGGGCTGCAGTAGTGGAAGACCCATTCTTACTGAAGTTTAGCTTCATCTGAAAGGAAGCCTGCAAAGCTCTGAACATTGTCTATTTTTTCAAGGTTTATGAACCGCTGATCAAGAGAATCTTGACTATTCCTGGTCTGTACAGCAGAGTAAATGAATTTGTCATATTTGTATTTCCTGCACATTTATTGGGAAGTTGCAGTGTTAAAAGTTATTCCACTGAGGATGTCATGGGATACCTCTCATTTTGATTGGTGGGACTCAACACAGCAAGCTACATCCAAACTTAATTATTTCTTGTTTTGTAGAATTGAATTCTATTTAAGTGAATCTCATCATTTTTGTGAGAAATGTAGACTTGGTAAATTGATCCTCCTCTTTGTTACACACTGTCACCTTTTTAATGGTTAAACTACATTTGTATGCAGTTTTCTTGTGTTGAACCATTAAGCCCAAGAGTAACAAACTACATCACAGCAGGGGAAAGCCTACCAAAATGATTGGGATACTTAACCATTCATGTTTCATCTGAGAAAAGACTTGCACTTCTGCTTGGTATGCCACAACTTTTAATTTCTACTTTCTTAAATGTTGTGGCTGACTAGGCAAAAATGCAGGAAATTTACCAAAGGGACTAATGATGAATTGCCCATAACCAGCAACTATAAGTTGGGATGGGATCTATTCTTCTCAACAGAGGCTATAGGGTAAAAGTAATCACTCATGTTTTTAAATTTCTAGCTGTACAAGGGTAAAAGCCAATGATTACTTTACTGTGGAAGAATTTTGGCTACTTTTCTTCTCTCTTAGTTCATCTGGCATTTGATATAATAACATGCAAAAATGCTGCGGAAGTGTTAATATATGGGACTGAACTAAAGTACCAATATTTTAATCAAAGAGCAGCATCAACTGGTTTTATTAAAAACTGATATAAAACTGCTGAAGTGCTCAATTAGAAAATGTAAAAGCATGAAAAGCCTATATGCTTGATTGCATCTAGTGTTTCATAATATATGTACCTCCCTCATCTCTAATTTACATATTGTAGAACTGAATTCCAGCACGAGCAATGACTGACTAAACTGGTCATTTCATTGCCTTACTCAAGGGATTCATTGAGATACATGGTTTCCCAAGACGCTATTCCTGGAAGCTGCTTGTCCTTTCTGATTTTATTTGCATGTATGTGTCAGTGACTGGTGATGGTTCCTAACAGCGAGTGGGAGAAATAAGACTTGCTGGATGTCCTAGGCAGGGCAAAGAAGTGGGAGATCAGGACCAGATAACTCAGCAGTTTCCAAACTCACCCACACCATACTGCTGTTAAAATCCTCTTACAAACTAATACACATGGCTGGCCAAGTATCCTTGACAGCATCATCATAGCACTTCCAAGTTCTGGAACTAACAATGATTCTGGAGGATATCCACTATGCTGTGCTTTGCTGATACTTATGTACATTATGTAAAGTGTTCAATAGCAAATGAGGTCTTAAGTCACATCAGTGAACAGTTAAATAATTCAGATGATAATCTCAGCAAATTGAAATGTCCACAGAGATGCACAATTATTTGTTTTCACTGTGAGAAACACATCTGATTTTATATTCCAGAAGCTCAGGAAAATGTGGGAAATTGTATTAATTGACTATGGAAGCATAGTTTTATGCTTCACCCATCTGCATTTTCTACTTCTTTGCCATAAAGATTATTTTAAAAAATGTTGGTGGTTTTTTTTTTTTTTTAAATTGCTTAGCTTTAGAAAAATATATCAACCCAAAATTGTGAATAAGAATGAAATATGTGTCTACATATAGACAAGTGAGGCTGATAAGAAAAGCAGCTTAGTAAAGCTGTTCCTTGTATAAAGCACTTTGTCTTCATTCAATCTCATTTTCTATCCTTTCTACTATGCTTTGAGGTTTACAGGACTATAATCTGATTAGTATTTATTGTCTCTTTTGATTTCATATCAACTCACACAATTGTTATCAATATTTTCATAGAAAAATGGGAGGAAATCTTTGAAGGAGTAGACTTGAAATAATTTGCCATGTTAATTATGAACTATGATAATTTCATGCTCAGGATTTTGATCTATTTTAGCATCCAGCCTTTGTTAGTTTTCACATGAAAACAAATTGACAAAGATCAGTCCTACGCTCTTTGTGTACTCACACTTCCTAATCTTTTCTGAAGGAATTTTTCATACATAAACATGCAAAGAGCAATGCTTTTACCAAAGCTAAGTTGGCTTCAACTGAGTCATAGTACTTTCAAATGTTCGTTGTGTATTACTAATCCCTCATTTTCTTTGATATGCACAAAAGCTCTGCTCTATTAGAAGGTATTGCATTTAAATGTACTGCCTTATAATTATCTTGGGCCTAATTATATGAACTCCTCTATTCCTAATGAACCAATGGGACTTCAACTCTACCACTATTTTTCTATTCCTTTTTCTTAAAAAATAACCACTGAATATTCTACTAAATATCTTTCCCCGTGTATTTCTTAAAACATCTGACGATTAATGAACTACTTTAGACAGTCGCTTTCTACATTACAGGAACTTCTCACAGAATTTTAGGAGAAATAAGGTCATTTCTCATAGCTGCACAATGTACTGCATTCAACGTTCACAGTGGTACACTTATGCCTATGCTTTGCCTTCACTTGCCTTGATCATGACCACTCCCTTCTCTTTTTAGCTTTCTAAGGAATTGTTACACAAAGTGTTCTGCCTCTATTTTAACACCCGTGTCTGTATATATAATCAGAGACTGAGTGAGTGAGAAGATCACAGAAAAATACCTTATTAAGCATTTCAGCCTTCTCCTTGGCATCTGCTCTGTGCATTCTTCCCTTGGAAGGATAATATGTTCATCTAGCAGAATGTGATTGATTAACTGAGCAGAAGGGATATTTTGTGTGTGTCAGTACTTGGAAATGCCATAGTTTGCGTCTACTCTCCTGCCAGTCTCTTCTTTCACAGTCTAAAGCAAAATACCAGTCTTTATAGGGTCCTGCCATCTTTTCTCTCGTTTCATTGTTACTACTCTGGAAAATTACCTTTATTTCATGCAAAAAGGAGTTGTTTTATAACCTGAGGGAAGAGGATGTACAGACTATTTTATAAAATATCTCTTTGTGAGAGGTTTTAGAATATTTTATTATGAAGTTACTATTCACTGAATAAGTGAGATGGAGATTAAATTGTTTTGTTCATCAGCAGAATCGACATAGCATAAACAGCAGCAGTGAACACTTCAACTAAACCAGGAACATTTTTCAGTCTCTGCCTAAAGTTTTGCTCTCTTCAAGTTTTCTGAACTTGTTTTATTCTGGCTCTATGAAAACATTACTACTTGTTCTTACTCAGATCTGTTGTCCTTGTGAAATATCTTCAGCTTAGTTGACTTGAATACAAAGTGCAAGTATAAATGGAGTATAAGTGTATTATTCCCCATGTGATAAAATTTCACAATCTTTCTTATGTGGATGTGAGCTTAATCCCAATTTGCTTCATTCCTCCTTTGAAAATATCACTATTACTATATATTTCCCTTCTCCAATTTCAATGTAGATAATCTCGTATTAATAAAGTAATGACTGAACTAAAAATTAATAAAATTATTTATTAATTAGCCACACTATTAGAGATAATGTGGTCCAAGGTAATATCCAGAGTCAAATACAGCCTTTTCATTTAAAACAATGGACAAATCAGATTTTTTGTTAGCATATCCACTTAAAACCTTTTTTGTTTTACTGAGTAAACAAAGAAGCTTAAAAGTTTAAGATTTCTAACTCCCATATTTCTTAGAGATATCTGGAAAAGCTTTTATGATGGGTTGTATTTCCCTAGGAAAAATGATGGGAAACAAGAATAGAGCCTTATTTCACTCATTTTAGGCTATCACCTATAACTTCTACAACACATAGGCATGGACTGCCAGAATTGCAAACTCTTCATATCACAACAGTGTACATTTAATTTATTTTTACATGAACACATTGAAAATATAATTCCGTACCATGATTGTTTGGTAAATTGGGGTGGAATTCACCTCACTTAGTTTAAGCCAAGACAAACGTCCAATTAGGCATCAAGGCTCCCACTAAAGTGGAGAAAGGGGTATACCAGAGGATGACTCATCCCATCTGTCTTGGTCACGTATCTTAAGAGTGGGATGAATTGCCTTCAAAAGTGCTTATCACTCTTCCCTGCTCTGCTAGATCACTCGCTTACACAGTATGTCTTTAAGATCACTGAAATTAGGTGACACGACTTTCACTTTCACTCAGCATGGCAGAAAGTGAAGTGAATATTTCTTTGCTTATGTTTTAAAACCTCAACACCTCCTTCAGTTAAGATTTGTTCTGTTTAAAGAACAGGCATGGATGAAAGCTAAAGCCAATGAAATAAGTCATCTGAAATTCCCTGCTTGAGTTTCTTGATGACTGGGCTTTTTATGTTTAGTCTCCACCAGTATGTGTTTTACCTTCCTGAATGCTCATAGAAACCAACCAGCAATGACAAGTTTAATGGAGAGGATATTTCAGTATTAAGCCAAAGGGTCATATTCCCAAAGTTCCTACAGCAACACACTGATAGAGAAATGAACAGGATGGATTTGGTCCTTCATAATTTGGACACCTTTTGCAATTGTTTGAGGGGTTTTTTTAATGCTTTTAAAAAATAAATCTAAATATTGTGTCATTCCTGTACCTATTACAAAACCATTTTCAGGCTGACTAAACCTCACTAGACACAGAAAAGAAAGAGTGGAAAAATTCCTTGATTAGTTTTCCCTTCCATTTCTTTTTGATCCAAAGTGGGGCTTTTGACACAGTGTCTCACTGAAAGGTGGATTCACTTTTCTATTAGATACAGTGGGAAGCAGTGTGGTGGTCAGGGAGACATATATCTAACCACAGAGGAGAAATGTTCCCATATCATCATGGACCAACTGTAACTAAGCAACAGCTCACATCCCTCATGTAAAATAGTTTTGCATGTTGGTGTGGTATTGAGCCCTAAAAGGAAAAAAAAATGCACACACAGCTGCACTCACAAAAAATGGCAAATAATTTCAAACAAAAAATCTATTAACTATCTAACATCTTAGGATTTTATGGACCAGTCAAGGGCATTTTCTTGATGCAAAGCCTGTTAGATTGCTGTAAACTTTGAATATCAAGCTCAACACAAAAGGATTGAGACCCTAGGGAACTCAAAAGCTTTTCTTTCCTGACAAAAGAAAGCAAAGCACATCACTTTCACAAAATCATAACTCGCAGGCAGATCACTCACTGTCTGTCCCATGAAGTAGTCCTGCAGGCAAATCTGTACTGAGACACAGACACAGACATTACAGCCACAGATATCTCTTTATAACTGAGTTGAAAAATTGTCTTGTGTTAACAATTCACCTAATACTGAAAAAATAGAATTGCCTAATGTTCAATGAATAAACCCCGAGCTTTATTCCTACTCTGCTAATAATTCGCAGTTAGTACAGAGTTCTTTTCCAGTTCTTTGAAGAGATCCAGCCTTGATGAAGAAGATGTAATGGAAAGTTCATGATTTACGAAACTTTTCTAGTGAAACAGGTCAGTCAGGAGCCTGGTCACTGTGCATAGGGCATTTAATGTAATAGATTAGGCAAAGTGTCTATTATAGACCATATAGGCAATAGTGCTATTAACAGAGACTTCTGTGAGGCATCTGGATTGCTACCACATACAATTTACTTTGAAAAACAGGACAAAGCCACACAAACCATGTACACAATAAATACCAAGTTATGATTAATAAAGTGTGTCATAAGGTGGAGGTGGATTTTTTTTTTTGAGACAATCTCTTTTTATAGTGTCCTCTAGCAGTCAATTCTTTGTTCCATATTATTTGTTTTCTCTACCAGTGACTTGGATTAGAGTGGAAAAACGGTTCTGGTACCTAAAAATAGCATACAGGAAAGATGGAGAGGGACTCTTTATCAGGAAGTGTAATGACAGGACAAGGGGTGATGGGTTTAAACTTAAAGAGGGTACATTTAGATTAGACATTCAGACAAAATTCTTCCCTGTGAGGGTGGTGAAGCCCTGGCACAGGCTGCCCAGAGAAGCTGTGGTTGCCCCTGGATCCCTGGCAGTGTTCAAGCCCAGGTTGGATGGGGCTTTAGACACCCTAGGCTAGTGGCGGGTGTCCCTGCCCATGGCAGGGGGTGGGAACTGGATGGGCTTTGAGGTCCATCCCAACCCAAAGGATTTTATGATTCTGTGTTTCTATAATGCTATTCTGGAAAGAAAGATCTTAGAGAATTATTTAAAAGTGCAGGGAACCAGGATTTACATCAATAAGTAAAACTTATTTTTTCCTGAAGGAGATGGTGAGCACTGCATTAAACAGAGGGCATTTTCCTTGATGTTGTTGTCACTGAGAAAAATGGTTGCATTCATTTCACGGACAATGAAAATTAGAAATGAGTTTGAAACAGAACAATGGGAATGAAATGCCATCTTAATTTGAGAGACTCAGACCTGTATGAGCTTGCATCAGCAAGTAGTAACATGCAAGTTGTAGCAGTGAATCTGCAGAACAATACAGGCAGTGCTGGGCACCAAAAGTCCACACTAAAATGGATGAAAGTTTTATCTAACACTAATTCTGGTCTGGTCCTGTTGTTTGCATGCTTATAAAGAATGTACTTCATCAGATTTGGGTTCACTTAATCTTTCCAATTCAAAGCTGTGTCTTGAGAGGATGCTAGGAGCTGTAAGTGGGGATGACAGATCTTCAAAACCAGACTTGCTCTCAATTAAAACAGAGGGATTGTGAGTACTGGGGGTTCTGATGGATGAGAAACTTAACATGAGCCAGCAGTGTGCTCTTGCAGCTCAGAAGGCCAATGGTATCCTGGGCTCCATCAGAAGAGGGGTGGCCAGCAGGGACAAGGAGGTGATTGTCCCTCTCTACTCTGCCCGCGTGAGGTCCCAGCACTGTGTCCAGATCTGGGGCCCACAATGCAAGAAAGATCTGGAACTGTTGGAGAGGGTCCAGAGGAAGGTCATGAAGATGATTAGAGGGCTGGAGCACCTCCCCTGAGAAGAGAGGCTGGGGGAGCTGGGCTTGTTCAGCCTGGAGAAGAGAAGGCTGTGGGGGGACCTCATTGCAGCCTTCCAGTACATGAATGGAGCAGAGAAACAGGAGGGGAATCAACTTTTTAAAAGGATAGACAATGGCAGGACAAGGGGGAATGGATTAAAGCTGAAGGAGGGAAGGTTTAGATTAGATATTAGGGGGAAGTTTTTCACAGAGAGTGGTAAGGTGCTGGAACAGGCTGCCCAGAGAGGTGTTGGATGCCCCATCCCTGGATGTGTTCAAGGCCAGGTTGGATGGGGCCCTGGGCAACCTTGTGTAGATCCAGGTCTGGAGGTTGAGGGCCCTGCCTGTGGCAGGGTGTTGGAACTGTATGATCTTTGGGGTCCCTTCCAACTCATACCATTCTATGATTCTATGATTCTGTTTATTTAGAGAAGCAGAAATAGGAGAGGTCTTGATGTCTCTGTGAGTAGCTGCTTGTGGACAGATCATTTGAAAGGAGTAGTTTCTTTTGTATAAGTTACAATGGTAATATACCCAGTGACCTGAAATTTAAATTAGATAGGCTTAACACAAAAACATGTTCATGTTACCTGTGAGTATAAATGACACAAACACCAGTGTGACAACTTCTGTAGTAGATTGTCTATCAGTTAAAATGTTTTAACCAGGGACTTCTTTAAAGATATGAATTTCAGTTTGTGACTGAAGGCTTATCTCCACAAACACAGAGATGCACAGAGGAGCGATGACAAGTATGGCAATCCACATAACCAGGGCTGTCACAGGATGACAAGTGGACTCAGTGGACAAGACCACTGGTGCCTTCTGTGTTCGAAAGAGTGTTTCTCTATGTGTTGGCCTGTGTATGTATATGTATGTATATATGTGTTGTATACATGTGTTCATATGTGTGTTTTTTTTGGGAATACAAGCTCACCCTCACTGCTAGTTGAATCCGATCTCAAAAAAGTGCTTGGAATTTATTTGATGATTGCTTCTGACAGATTGCATACAGAAAGATAATTTTCTTTTAAGGTGGGATTTAAATAACATACAGACCTGCCAGTGTTAAAACATTAGCAGAGAACAACATGTTTTATCTACACACAAGGAAAGGGAAAGGGAAGGGAATGGGAAGGGCCCTAAAGAAGTGATATTCCACAATTATACTAAATTGATAAAACCAGCAACTACATAAACTATCTCTGTAATTATTCCTTTTACAAATAAAGAAATGAAAAAAATACATATTTTCAAATTAGAAAAATTGAAATTGAAGTTTTATCCAGCATCCAATCTTCAAAGTTCACTGAAATATAATAGCATGACAAACTTGGCAGTGAAGAAGGCCTCCGTTCCCTGGTCCAAATAGATATGACAAATAATGGTTTGTTTTAATCTGATTAATGGCATTCATATAATTTTCAAGGTATATTGGGGAACTCCCAGAAATCTATGCATCTCATTCTGCTTTCTTCTGACTTTGGTAGCCATTTATGTGTCTCTTTTTTTTCTATCCGAATAGAAAGCTGCTGTAGGTTGGAATTTTACTGAATGTAATGTAGAGTGATTGCTTGTCAGGTTTGTTGTTGGTATGGTGGCACATCTCAGTTATTACTGCCATGAGGTTCTTTTTCACATTCTTTTGAGTACTTGGAATTTTCCTCAAGAGAAAAAAAATGGGTTATTCTGCCAGCTTCTGTTATTGCATCTGGCACTATTACTGCTGAAGCATTTCCATCAAGTTTCTTCCAAAAAAGAGCAGAAAAAAAGAAAGATGTTCCAATGGCTTTAGGTGACTTTTTAATTTTTTTTTTTTTTTAAATTTGAATGTTTGGGATAGAGAGTCTGTGTCTGTGGTCCAACACCTGCACACAACCCACTGAAGCAATACATATCATCTCTTGTCCTGGCCTGGCTACCTTCTTTCTGGATGCTACACAGAAATGACTGTGGAATACAGTCCAGAGGACTTGTGTTAAGAACAGCAGTATCTACTTTATGCCATCTTCCTCCTCGGCGGCCTTTCCTTGCTACACCCTAAGCAAACATGAGAAGAATGTATCAGTCTGGCTGTGAGAGGGAAATCTGCCACTTCTGTGCACCAGATTTTCACTACATTAGTTGCATGCTGAACAGGCCCCGTAAATCTACTTCTTTAGGACACTGGATACACAAGGCTTGCACTGGAATTCTGTCTTATACATACATTAAGCTCACAGCATCTGTGAGAGTCTTAGGCCTACATTATGGTTCTTGAAACCTGTCCTATTGCATATGCACAGTGAATGTGCCATTTGGTTGGGAAAATATGGAATATGCAGCTCTTTCATGAGGCTATTGCAAGGCAATGAAAGCAGACACTGAGGTTGCAATGAGTACAGTTCAAACTAATGGATATATTATTGAAGCTTAGTATTTTAGGAGGAACCAGAAAATTCTCATTATGATGAACTGAAGTTGGAATCCTTCTCTTGTATTTGGGACTCCTAGTTAAGAGGGAAGTTTAATTAAAATCTGACCTTTTTTATTAATGATAATAGCAGGTTTACTCTTTTGGTTTTTTTCTTATTTATTTTCACTTTTTAACAATGTAGTCCAGGATACCGGAACAGATTCCATATTATGGCAAATATTGATGTCATCCTTTGAGGGAAAGTTTGAGAAATGTAAGAAAGAATCTAGTTCTGGCTGCAACCTCTAGTACATTTTCTTCCTCAAAATATATCCCTGGTTGTTATAGAGGGTGGTCACAATTAAGCCTGGAATCTGTTTTGGTTTTTTTCACTGTATGTTGAATGCAGTTCTGTATTTGGTTTTGCTGAAGGATTGGTAAGGTAGCAATGAGACACTTTTTTCTGGCTGTTTCACCATGCCATACAGAAACCTGCAGAGGGAGGTGGAAATTGCATCTTCCAGAAGGAAAATCTGGAGAGAGAGAAGGCAAGGGAGCTCCTGAAGAGTAGAAAGAGAATCAGAGTGATCAGCGAATTTGGAGCATAAGACACTGGGAGATGCTTGAGAGGAACAGGTTTGATAACCAGATAAAATTGAACCAAATATCTGTAAAGAAGACTCATTTACTTGAATATAGAAATAAGTAAACTTTGTGTCCACTTAAAGGGAGCAAGACTCAAGAGAGGAAGGTGCCTTAGGGAATATAGCTGGCAGGGAAGCATGAGATACTTTTTAAGACCAGGTGTACTCTCTCACCCAGAAAAGCTGATTTTTTACTATTTGAAAATTATCTTGTCTAAATAAAAATTAAATTTCCTGTCAGAAAGTGTTTTTATCACTTGTGTTTTTTTCTTTAAGGAAAATATACGTGCAGATCTCTCTCAAGTCTCTAGGGTGTTATTACAACCATGGAAAAATAAAATGTGCCCAACATAATGGGAGAGCTCAGGCTGGAATTTAGCACAGTTCCATGAGCAGAAGATGTATTCACCTGACTTTCTATAAAATATTTGCCCATTTACATTTCTCAAGAGGTCTAGCATTTCTAACTTTATCCTGAGTGTTTCTGCCAGTGGAAGGTAAAGGTGGGCAGTTAACTTTCCTGAACAGAAATCAAACCAAGAAATTAAATGCTATGCTCGAGTTAATGCATGTTTTGGCACAAGTAATTTTTCACTCTTTAAAGGAATCAATTACTTATATTAAAAAAAAAATGAAATTACTGAAATTTTTTGATCCAAATAGCATGCTGGAATAAAAGGACATAAGTCCAGAACAAAGTCCTAAGATCCCTTATTGGGCATAAAGAACTCAAATGGATTCAAACTGGATCTTTTTCTTTTCTGCAGCCAAAGTGATGAGTATTAATGCAGCGGCAGAAGTTCCCATGATAAGCGACTCAATTATACATGAGGATTATCACAAGCCAGTCTTAATAAAAATAAAAAATGAACTCATGCCAGTATCGACCTGACACAAAATGTTGCTAAAGATCTTCCCAACTACAGTTTAATTAAAATGCCAGGGAGTAAAACTAGACAAAAAAGAATTTTTGTGATCCATTTTGCAGAGAAATAAATGCAGTTGTTCACATGCAATCCTTTGAGTTTCTAAGACAAATTGAACAGATTGAAATGGTGGTGATAGAATCTGTAATTGATGGTAGGTTTTTATTTACCAAGCATGCATTCTTCATGAGCTGGCAGGCAGGTTTGATTCCATGACAGTGAAGAAAACCTGTTCAAATGGGCTTGATGTAGAATCATTTCTTCAGGGTGCTGAGGAAGCTATGTAAGAAGTACAGGATGTCTCACAGCAATGCAGCCACAGTGTTGACAGGTCTGTTTTTCTTAGGGGAGGGTAACGGGTTGCTGTCTGCTCATGCACAGGGAATGTATTCTTCAGGCTGTGTGCCATAGAGATGTCCTTCCTTGTCCCTCTTCCAGACTACAGATGAACCTGGCCATAGCATCATATAAATTAAAAATTTGTTCGTTTGGTTTTTTTATGGATAGAAAGTTAAATGATGATGATGATATTAGAAACATAAGATATACCTTTTTCTAAGACTGAACAAGTGTCTACAGTTAGAGATTATACAAAATAATTAAAAGAAAAAGAAGCACAAATCTCAGTGAAGTGGATGGGATTACTTGTCCCTAAATCTGTGGGCTACTTTAATAATTTCTCTGTGAACTTTCATGACCTAAATTTCTGAAGTTATGTATGCAAGCTGAAGAAGGGAAGTTTTAAAGAGTTTGGAAACTAGGTATGATTTTGCACCTTCAAGCACATAACTATAAATTTTATCAATTGATTTAAATGGACAGAGAAAGACCCTATCTTCTTTGGTCTGTCAGACCAAGTGAAGCTTACCTGGGAGTGGATGTGTTATTTACATACCGATCTCAAAAGAGCGCTTGGCATTTATTTGATGGTTGCTTCTGACAGGTTACGTACAGAAGTGAGATAAGTGGGGCAAACATCTTTTGAGGTGGGATTTAAATAGCATACAGGCCTGCCAGTATTAAAACCTTAGCAGAGGATGGCATGTTTTATCTACACACAGTTGTCCTTGTAAAAGAAAGGAGGCCTTTAAAGGAGTGCTAACCCACTGCAACTATACTAAATTGATAAAACTGTAACTATGTAAACTCACTCTGTAATTATTCCTTTTACAAATTGAGGTACTGCTCCCAGATAGTTGTGCTTGAGAATGATACCAGAACTCTTCACAGACATGTGATCTACTTCTTGAAATACAGTTGTACTGTGGGGCCACCCACAGACTACTGTCAAGATCAAAATCCCCTCAAACCAGGTGCTTAGAGAAGCTTACATTCCTGAGAGACTTGGGATTAAAACTGAAAGGAGGAAGGTGAGAGACATCCGCCTAATTCATCACTTTCACCTGCCCCATTTATTTCTGGTTTATTCATTATTGGTAGAGAGAAGCAAGATACAAGAAGAATAGTGAGAAAGGTTGATAAAAGAAAAGACAAGCTGAAAACAGCATCAGTGGAAAGAGGGACATCTAGGTCAAAAAATGTGAAACATTATTCTAACATTGTCCCCATCTAGAATCAAACAGGCGAGCAGATTTTTGGATGAAGCCAAGATGGCCTCGTATCATCCTTGGTATAACATTCATAAGGAACTTGTGCTCAGTTGTGTGTTACAAAAGTAAAACATAAAATGCAGCACAAAAATTTGAGCTTTGGCCATCTCCTACTCATTTTCACAGAATTATTTTCTGGTTTTATGCCTCTATGCATTCAGCAGATATGACAAGAAATTAGTAAACAAACCAGTCATTCATTTGAGGGGTCATGTAGGAGACGTATCATCATGTACCAGAAAGGCTTGCTCTGCCACAGTCTATTTTTTGTGGTTAACTGATGCTGATTACTAAGGTTGCTAGTATTTTAAAATAACAACATTTTCATGTAGGAAAACAGAATAAATAAATTATGAAATAATTGCTAACGCCACCACATGTCACATCCTCTTCTGCTTCTCTTTCATATTTTTCCAATCTAGAAGATTCATCTTCCAAAGCACAACCTTTCCTTCTGACCTTTAGAAAATTAAATAAAAATGAAGATTTTTCCCTCCTCACCACTTGGAGGATGAAAAATATGCCTGTAATATGAAGTAAAATAGATTAACATCTTCCTTAATAAGTTATCAAAATCTCCAGAATGTTTTTGACAAAATCTCCTAAATGCCTTTTCCGTCACCTGGGAATATCTGCAGTTAAGGAATGCTAAAAATTAAAAATACATTTCTTAATGAATTGAAAGCCCAATCCATAATTAAGACACACACCAACCTTTTCATCTTTACCGCAGACAGTTCTTTCTGACATAATTTGATGACACAGAAAATTTAGCAATAGCACAAATAATTAATCTAACTACACTGTAAAAATAGTTTTAGCTGGATCCTGTGATTGGTCTTCTATCAGAGCCATGACCAGTGCTGCAGCTTCCTTCCACGCAGAATGCTTTACATGCTAAGACTGATGAACACCATATTCATTAATAGGCTTGATCATCCTCACATGGATTCCCATTATATAAGAGCTGGATTATTTCCAAAGCTATTTTTCAAAGACATTAGCACAGGCATTTTGTTATTGTAACTTTTGGCAACTATCCATGTGGGCTGCTTGTGGTGACAGAGATAAAAGACTATACCTAATTAACAAAGAGGGACCTTCAAAACCCTCAAGAAAAACTTAAAGGGGTGAAAAAAAGAAGAAAATAAAGTATTAGCGGAAAATACCCTTAACATGATAAAATATGAGTCTACTGATTGACTGATAGGAAGATGATCAGATTTTGAAATAGACCATACTATGCTCTACTCTATCACCCAAGATCTTCAAAATAAGCCAGGAATTGAGACACACTGCTGTATGCAGAAATGAAATCTCTCTTCTTTTAGTCTGTTGAATGATACCTAAACCTCTCAGCCAAAATTTCTACCAACATTAAATTATGTGAGTTTGTGTTTTGAAATCTACAGGATTTAAAAAAAAAAAAAAATATTGTGTAGATTTACTGTCACTTGACTTCCTTTCAGTCCTGAACAGCCACAAAGTGCAGAGAGGGAATTGCTTATAGACATAGCTATAAGACATAACCCTCCATCTACACAGAGGGCTTCCCAAAAATGATCAAGTCAAAACAAAACAAAATTCTGCTGCTGCTGTTGCTGCTGCTGCTGCTGCTGCTGCTGCTGCTGCCTAGGGAATTATCTAATGTACCATGTGTGAAAATGGCTCTCCTCAAATTGAAGAAATACAAGAAGCAGAGAGACTGCAGTATCACACAAAAGTCAGCTTGTGCCTAGTGAAAGGCAGCTTGAGCATATGCTGATATTCAGAGCAGGACAGATACAGTTCATTCACATCCACCCTAAAAATATCATGCAGCATATTGCTGAGGAAGTAGTAGGAGAAGAGCAGACAAAAGCAACATTCATATTCCTGCACTTGGAACTGTGTTAGGATGCTGGGAACTGAGGTGGTGATAAAAGTCGTGGTGTCACCTTCATCTGCTCTTGAATAAACGATTTTGCTGCTGGGTCATTGTCCTTCAATTCTGCCACCTCCCCTTTCTACAGAAACTAAATGTTCTTACTGCAATTGCTAATTACTAAGTGATACTTTTAAGAAGGACACATAGAAGGCAGTATTGATAATATTTGCTCTGTGTATCCTTAGAAGACAAGCAACATGGTGACAATAGCCTTAGGAACAGGGTGAGATTAACCATATCTTAGAAAAATATCATGTAAATCTCTTAAACACAGTATTGAGAAGGCAGAAATTTCATGCTGGCATCCCGGTAACAGATGCTGCCAGCTATGTTTTGTACAAGTGTGCTTCATAAACAGGAAAAGGCTGGCTCCAGGGAAAGACTCTTGGAAGACTTTTATTCCCTTTGCCCTCAAATATAGTTAATGATTTGTATATAATAACAACAACGCTGAATTGTTGCTTGCAGTCCCCAGGACTCCTGTGCGTGAGATCCTTAATGTCATTTTCATATGATTTATATATGAAATTACAGGGCGAAACATTACAGTATGAGGAAATAGAATTTCATTCCTATACTTCTGAGTATTCCCACTCTACCTCCTTTGCTTACATCTAGACCCAGAATCTCACAAAAAGACAAATATTTTCTAAAACAAATAGTATGACATCCAGCCTTCAAAAAGTGGGAGAACAATCAATGGAGCTATTTAGGACTGCTTCCCTTTCGAAGCATGTATTTTGCTGAAATAATTCACCACTTTTCCAGGTCGCAGGGCAGCTGAAGATACTCCTTGTTTAATTATCTACAGATGTCCCCAAGGAAAACTTGAGGCTTTGTATTCAGGTGAGAGCCTCAAATTTTAACTCATGTGTTTGTTGCATCCAGTTTTCAGGACTTTGACAAGGCTGTGACTCCTGGGATTGCAATGGAAAGTGCAGCCACTTCAACATGACGAAAAAAAACCTGTCACACACTAAGGGACAGCATCTTCAGATCAACTTGACTTCAAGAACCTTCAGGATGCCTGAGATAATTGATTTGGATACATTTCTGTTATATTCTTTCTATGAAGAAAAGTGGAAAACAGCACCAAACACCCATTTACCTCTCCCTTTCCTATTTCCCTCTCCCAAGACACTGGTGGTGTGTGTGGCATGGCCTATCTGAAGTGACAAACATGGGCCAACCCTTCCGCTTTGATCAGCTGGGAGGAGTTGCTCTGCCAGCCTTTGGTCCTGCGTTCCTCACTGCATTGGAGAACCTGCAAACAGGCCCTTACAATTGTTCTTCTTCATTAATGCATTAATTTAACTTTTCCATCACTTTTTATTACTAACTACTCTAGATACTTTCATATCTGTTGTAGGTTGTTCGGCTTGTCTCTGTTTCACCCTCAGCCCCCCTTTTATACAATTAGTTCAGCTGCCAAGAGACAGATACATTAACCAGAATCCTTTTAATAGAAAAATGGGTTTGAGTTCTGGAATTGTGTTGCTTTGGCAGCTCTGATAAGGAGAAAACACCCGCAGTGTGGTGATAATGTGGGAAAAGCTTCATCGTCTGCTATTTCTCACTCCTTTGCTGCATTTAAATTATGTAAGAGTCTGCTTCCATCTCAGCTACTGCACCCCGCTTAGCAGCCTGCATGACTCTGCAGTTAATTCTTGCAGCTACTGTAATTCCCTCTTGAAATTATTTGGCAGCTCACCCTGCAGAAAAGGGCATATCTGGAAATTGCCTTTTCTGCAGTTTCACAATGTCTGCGATTATCCGATTTAAGCTGGAGGATCACACTCAAAGGAATTGAATTTCCATACCTGACTAATAGCTCCTGTCTGCACTTCCATTTCTAGTGGGTTCTTCACAAAGCAGCGAATTTTGGATACGGAATTGGGAAAAGAGCTCACTGAGGAATAATTAAACTTAAATCATCACAAGGGCTGAGTGAAACCTGGACATTGACATTCACACTAAATCTCTTAAGGTAAAGATTAGACTAAAGAGCCTTTGTTACTGGGAGATTTCTCATACTGCTTCCTCTCTCCTTCAGGAAAAGATTTGGGTTTTGGGATCAAATTTTGTGCCCCAAAATAATGCCAGAACAAGCTTTATCAAAACACTGTTTGTAAGAGATTCTGTACACAGAAGCACGTGTCACTTGCCCCTTTCAGAAAGCAAAGAAACAGTCCAAAATTGCCATAATGCAATCAAGCAACACTGGGTTTCCCAACATTCAAATAAGAAAGGACTGTCATTCTGGAATATGTGAATCGCACATCACTCTGTTCTGGGGGTTGCCACAAGGTATTAATGAATGTTTGCACATTCCCAGACAGATACTCAACATGGTCAATTTTCAGAAAAAACTTTGTGTGCTGAAGTTACTTTGCAGTATGGAAGGCAATAAGGTGACTGTTCTGC
The DNA here is from genome assembly GCA_020800305.1 of Porphyrio hochstetteri. Classification (NCBI taxonomy): domain Eukaryota; kingdom Metazoa; phylum Chordata; class Aves; order Gruiformes; family Rallidae; genus Porphyrio; species Porphyrio hochstetteri. Next base: position 113,826,993 of record CM036907.1, read on the forward strand.
TGGTGAGTGTTCTGCTACTCTAAACTGGTTTGTCCTTTTCCAGTAAGGTGTTGGGTTTGCTATTTGATGTTTTCCACAGTGTTACATCGGCATTTAAGGTCCTGAGGGCAGAGACAACTTTGTAATAGCAGAATGGCTTTTTTTTTTGTTCGCTTGGTTGTTGGGTTTGGGTTTTTTTTTTGCAAATATTGCCCAGCCTTGCTTGAAAAACATCAAAAAATTTATATTGCTCTAGGATCATAAGGGTTAATTCTTAATGTCTTCCATGAAGGACTTGCAGCCCGTGATTCAAGACTGAAGTTGGTTGTGACAATTTTTTTTTTATTTGGAAACATGATAGGATGTAAGAAAAAGAGATCTGAGAATAACAGCCACCTGCTTTATTTTTTAACCCCGATCTTAAATGAGATCCCATGCGCAAGCAGAAGGAAATGAAGCATTTCAGGCAACTTCTTGCACCTGCTGTGAATAAGTAAGAACTTACAATTAAGAATCTCTTATCTTGAAGGGTGTGGGGTACCTCTTGCAACGTGCTAAGTACCTTCAGTTCCCACAGAAACTAAATGGGATCAAAGGACACCCAGCACCTTGCTAGCACAGACTGTTGGCCGAGGACCAGCCTAGATGTTTATTTGCAGATGTGCTACACCACTAACTGCTTTCATAAGAGTTGTAAGTGTTCCATTAGACAGACAAGACTGGGGACTTTTGAAGGACACAGTGCTTTCCAGCTTTTTGAAATATATGGGCTGAAATAGCCTCTCAGATACAAATTCAGCTCATACAAAAATAATAAAAGGCCAGTGCGGGTAGCGTGAATACCTTTGCCGCACCTATTAAAAGAAACCCTTTCTTATCAGAGAGACTTTTTTTGCAGCAGTGTTTTACATACTGGCCATGGAGAACACTGCACCAATCTGCAGAGCTATCAGAATCAAAGGAATGCTTGAGTGTTGTGAAGCCAGCAGCAATAGGGGTGCGATGCAGACCTCTTTCAGTCCTCTGTAGCATGATTTCCTGTGCCATACTGTTGTAGAACAAAATATGTAGTTTAGAATGAAACAGAAGAAAAAAAACCCTTTAATCCCCCTGTGTACTTTCAAAGTATAGTACAAATTTGTCTAGCAATTCTCCTGCATGAGGCAGGAGCAAACATATTTATACATGCAGAGGTACCCATTCTTGCTGCGAGACTTGTTCATTTGCTGTGGTGCAAGATGTCTGATCCACAGATTGATGCCCTCTTGTGACAGAACTGTGATTTTGGGGGATACTGGACACCAGTAACTCCTAGCTGCTCCAGTAGAACTCTGGGCACTTTGTAGCTTTATAGGTGAGATCGGTCTGATCATATCTGGCTAGCTACAGTACAGAGGCTTATGGCTGACCAAGATGCCATATCAATGGAGACAAATAAGCACCAGAACAGGAAATTCACTCTACTGTGAAGCTGATATTAAAATCAGGAAAAGTACAATAAAATCCCCCAAACCAAACTAAAAACATGCCCCCACCCACCCTCCCCATCTGCCTATTTCTTTTAATTGAACATAAAAGATATCCAGGTGACTAACCAAGATGTAGATGGTACTTAAGGTTTTATAAGATTACATGAATCCCCACTTTACAGCTGTCTTAGACGGGGTATCCAAAGCCAGCTGACACTTTATAACATACATGCTTTTGTCTGTTACTGGAGTGACACATTTTGGTGACCTGTGGGTATATTTCTCAGCAGAAGCTGCTGCTTTGTAAAAAAGCCATGGGTTTCCCCGAGGGATGCAGCTCTTACAACAGTGGGGGATGCAGAGCAGGCTGGCTCAGCAGAAGCTGCTTGCATGCAGCAAGGTGCTTGTTGCTGTGACAGGCAGTCTGCCCTGCAGCAAAGGATGGAAGCTGCTCCTTCCTAGGGAGTTTTGGCTCCATGTCCTCCCATATGAGGTGATGGGACCCAAATCTTGCTCAGTTCTGTAAATGGGAGGAAGCTACTATTTGCCATGGGGCAGCTTGTCTCTTTGCAAAGCAGGACTTCCCAGGTCTCACATGCTTCTTGCTCTACTTCCCTCACCTTGACTACTGTTTGTCTGCTTTTGGCACTGTGGGTACAACTTTTCATTGTTAGCAAGAGAACTTTGATGTTACTTACAGTACAGCCATGGAATAATTTAGGTTGAGAGGGACCTGCAGAGGTTACCCAGCCCAACCCCCTGGTCAAAGCTGAGCTAAGCAGAGCAGTTTTCACAAGTCTGTGTCTCATTGAGCCTTGAACACCTCCCAGCATGGCTCCTGTCACACTTTCTCTAGGCAACGTAGTCCAGAATTTGACCTCCTTCATCGTCAAAAATAGTGTTCTTCCGTCTAACCAGGAAAGAATCTGTCTCTGTCTTTGTGTCCTCTCAGCAGGTTGTTGCAGAGAGCACTAAGGTCTCCCTTGAGCTTTCTCTTCTTCAGGATGAACTGACCCATCTCTTTAAGCCTCTGCCCATGCACCGTGTGCTCTATCCAGCTCCCTGGTCAGTGCAGTGGCCTCTACTAGACTCCTTGAACAAGATCAATGTCTTTCTTCTACTGGGGAGCCCATACCTAAATGCAACACTCCATATCTCGTCTCAGCAGTGCCAAATAAAAGGGAAGGCTCACTCTGATGGACCTGCTACTGCACTCCTTCCACTGGTTGTAATTGAAAGCAAACTTACTCTTTACCGAAAATGTCCTTAACAGCTTCAGGATAATGATAAAGCAGAAATACTTTTCTGTTCCAGTGCTCGTGATGGTTTTGGTGTCAGTAGGAGGCATGTCTAAACTTCGGTGGTAACATCAATAAACACACAGATTTTTGTAACTTATGCTTCTACACATCCAGCTCTCACAGACCTGACAGTTCTTCGTTTCATTCTCTTTATCTTATCTTCTTCCTTCTTGAGGATGCCTAAATCCTTAGTTCCCTGAAGGAACCCCACCCGCAACAACATAAACAAACAAACAAATAAATAAAGTGGAACAGATGTATTGTAAATCAAGGCTTTATGAATTTTTCCCTTATGTTGTGTTTCATGAATAAAATTCAATTTTAATCAACAAATGCTTCCTTTGTTCTAAAACTGAGGACAGGATTGAACTTCTTAAAGAAAAAAAAAATTTTAACTATCTTTGTAATCAGTGTAATCCTTCCTCTGATATAATTTCTTAAAACATCTCATTCATGATTTCTCAGCCATCAGATGAGGACACACAGGAATGTGTTTTCTTTAAAAAATGCTAGAAAACTATACCTGGGTCTCTTCATTATTTTCTCTGTAAAAAAGCAGCATCCCTATTCAAGAAAAAACTCTTGTTATCAAAAAAGTCCAGAGAAAGTGGTTTTCATCCCTTAGGATGCACTTCCCATGAGGCATACAGCAGCTTGTTGTGCTCTTTATTATGCAATACTGCAGCTGTGATTTTGCAGGCAATAGTCTCTGCTTCAGTACGCTGAAAATGTGCTCACTGGTTGGTGAATGTGGCATGTTGTTCACAGTTGCAGGTGAGTCTACAACAAATTAAACAGCCTTGTCCCAGATGCTGTTAGCGGAGGTTGACATGTGCTGCCCTGAGCGGTTCCTCATGCTGTTCAGCAGTTGATATGACCAAAGGACAACACGCGGTTACCAGTATAGGCATGATGACATTTGCCATTTGGTCCCAGGACCAAAGAGTGGTCTCTGATATCACTTACTGTAGTTCTGATATCACTTAATGTAGGAGTATGGAAGCAGCAGGGAGTCCTCAAAGAGCAGGAGATGCATCATAATCAAAGTGAGAAAGAGAAGAATAACTTTTCTAGGACTTTTCCCTCCCTCAAAATAACCAAGGAACTTAAAAACAAATTAGGTTTACATATACTGTGAAATTGTGATGAAATGCTTTTATTTACAGGGCAGTTTCCTCTGAATGTGTTTCTACAGGCTCCATACTCAACCTTTGTATTTGTCCTCACCTCCCTAGTGAGAAAAAAACCCCGACTCTGCTGTTTGACCTGCTGGTACTGTTTGATTTTCCCCTAAGTGAATGAGGTTCCAAGATGGTTTTGACAGCCCCTTACTGCCTTCCATTTTTGTTTCAGATGATTTCAAATATGGGTCAAATGGTCTTATCTGAGTTCATAATTTCTAATTGAGAGCAGAATTTGTCTGACACCACTTGCGATTTGAGGGTAATTATTGTAATTATTAGGTCACATTTAATCATAATCAGTTATTTAAATGTTTTTCAGCTTTGCTACTGCCTTATTAAATTCTTAACAGTTACTATCATCATACTGAATTTTTATCTGTTACATTTCTCACACTCTCACGTCAAAAGAATCAAGATACTTGATTTACTTTCTACTATGGATCCAGGTTCCAGGGTTCTGTTCGGCTGTATATTACTGTCTACCTTTATCTATGCCTGTATTTATATTTTTTTATCTTTGACTATCATTATAATCTGACAACTGTTACCATTATAAATAAAGTTTTGAGGAAGTATAACATCCTGAAGAATAGACTGTGTTCTGACATTCTCTGTGGTCCAAGATGAATGTTCAATAGGTAACTTAACGTGCCTAGGTGTGTCCACAGTATAAAAAACAGATAGAGAAAAATATCGGTGTTAATAAGCTGAAAAAATTACTGGTCATCATTCACGTGCAGTGGCCCTATATCATAGAATCATAGAATCATAGAATGGTATGAGTTGGAAGGGACCCCAAGGATCATAGAGCTCCAACCCCCCTGCCACAGGCAAGGCCACCAACCTCAGGCCTGGATCTACACTAGGTTGCCCAGGGCCCCATCCAACCTAGCCTTGAACACCTCCAGGGATGGGACATCCCCTACCTCTCTGGGCAGCCTGTTCCAGCACCTCACCACTCTTTCTGTAAAAAACTTCCCCCTAATATCTAATCTAAACCTTCCTTCCTTTAGTTTTAATCCATTCCCCCTTGTCCTGCCATTATCTACCCTTTTAAAAAGTTGAATCCCCTCCTGCTTATAATCTCCCTTCAGGTACTGGAAGGCTGCAATGAGGTCCCCCTGCAGCCTTCTCTTCTCCAGACCGAACAAGCCCAGCTCCCTCAGCCGCTCTTTGTCGGGCAGGTGCTCTAGCCCTCTAATCATCTTCGTGGCCCTCCTCTGAACCCTCTTCAACAGTTCCACATCCTTCTTGTATTGGGGGCCCCAGATCTGGACACAGTACTCCAGATGGGGCCTCACGAGGGCAGAGTAGAGAGGGACAATCACCTCCCTGTCCCTGCTGGCCACCCCTCTTCTAATGGAGCCCAGGATACCATTGGCCTTGCCAGCTGCAAGAGCACACTGCTGGCTCATGTTAAGTTTCTCATCCACCAGAATCCCCAAGTCCTTCTCGGCAGGGCTACTCTCAAGAAGCTCTTCTCCCAGTCTGTATCTATGTCTGGGATTCCTCTGGCCCAAGTGCAACACCTTACACTTTGCAGTGTTGAACCTCATTAGGTTCACCCGGGCCCATCTCTCCAGCCTGTCAAGATCCCTCTGGATGGCTTCCTTTCCTTCTAGGGTGTCGACCACACCACTCAGCTTGGTGTCATCCGCAAACCAACTGCAATAACCATTGTTTTAGGCTGTTGTCCTCAGTGATACTCAGCAGCAACTGCTACATCATTACTTCTAAGGCTTCTTCTCCTAAGTCTTGAAAGTGTTTTTTCCTGCTTCTCATGCTGTGAGAAAGGACAGAGAGGTGCACAGAGTTCATTTTGTATACTGCATGTATTGTTTAGAGCAGCAGCATCCTATCTCCTCTCACTAATTTCAAAGGGATGACTCTAAATATGGTCACTGACCACATCTGAACATTTCCTTAAGTCTTTTTAGTGTTATTTGGAAGTGAATTCTTTTCATCTGGATGTGAACTCTTTCATATTTTTCTGGACAAACAACTATACTTACTTTGAGCTTTCTGTGCCATGAAGTAATTCACAGTTACTGGAGAGTGGTCATAAAATATCCATTTTCAAGTGTGACTACTTGAAAGGTAAAATTTGACAGTTTCATAGGTAACAATCTGGCCTCCACAGCTACTTTGCAGATAATTTGACCTGCATGTAAGGCCAGTTTTAAAACCAAAAACTATGAGTGAGATATATAGCAAAGAATTTAGCCTCTGGAATGGGCAGCTGCCAGGCTTAACTTCTTGCTGCAGCTTCTGTCAGAGACAAAACAGGAAGAGAAAAGGGCACTAAGGCATAGCCTGCCAAACTAATGACAGACGGCAGCAGCACAAATGGAGAAAAATATATCTGAGCTCTGGGTGAAACCCAAAAATTACCAGTGTTTTACCCTACACAGCAGACTGTGCAGAATGAAAGAGTGCAAATGTTAATGGAGTATGTGATAAAGCATTTAATAAAGATGTCAATCCTTTTTAAAAATGAAACGTCTATCCCATGGTTATTTACATCTCCTCCTCTGCTTTTTTTCTATTATTTGCAGTTCTTTTTATAGTGTCAGTATTGTTTTATCTCACCGAAACATACAGTTTACCTAAAGTAGATTATTATTATTCCAAGACAGATAGATGCAAATATCAAATAACAGCAGAAACAGATGATGGGACCATTACAAACCTTCTTTGCTTGATTTCTTCTGTATTTGCCATTGAGTTTATGCACAATCGGAAATCCTTTAATACCTTAAATATTTTATTGTTAGTGTGAGAGATCAAAATATTCTGGTCAAGGGCCATGAAAATTCCTCATTGAAGATCCAGATTTTGTTGGAGACATCTACTCAACATCTGCAGTCTATGTGTTATTCTGAGGCTTTTTTGAACCAATTGGTATTTATCATTAATGCACATCTGCCCAAGCCCCATCAATTTTTCTGTGCACTTTGAGGTGACTGCTTCATGAACATGGCCTGCCTACAGGAAGGCAACTCAGTCTAACAGAATAAATGAGTTTGAGCAGATAGGAAGACAGAAGCTAGCCCAAAGGAGAAAAGTTTACTGTCCGTCTTTTCTGTACCCAGGGATTACAGCTGATAAAGCAAGCAAACCTTACTGCCTCTACAGTTCAGAAAAAGGGGTGAATCTGTGAAAGGAAAGATAAAAAGTGGGAGGAGAAAAAAAAAACAAACCCTAAGCAGAACAGCACTAGCATACCCACAACCAACAAAGAATAAAAGTACAGAAATTTTACAGATAGGCATGGAAGTATCTTTCTTCTTAGAAGACTCGTCTGTGGCTGTACGAAGTACATCCATCACCTAACTTTCGAAAGAGATGCTGGCATCCTTAAAGAAATTATTAAGATGGAATGAATTATCCTCTGAAGGTACCTGTCTGTCTCCACAGAGTAAACAAGGAACTCAGCTAACTTATGCTTGGTCTCTAACTTAATTTCTAAAGTTAGGTGAGACACATTTACCTTTTAATTCTCTTCTAAGAGCATTCAGCTCATTTTCAGTTTGAATTGCTTTCACACTTCTTCTTATTTGGAGAGGATCTGACCCACATCTGTGAACATTAATGATCCTTTAAAACATAATTGACTGTCATCTTTTTATTTGTAACTGCTGTCTTATGAATTTTAAAACCCACACATTCTCCCAGTCTAATTACTTTGAATAACCTTAATTTCACTACAGCATCCTGTTCACTAGCAACCCATTCTAACCATGCAGACATGCTGGCTTATCAAAGAATATGTGTTTTCTTCAGAAGAAAATATGTTGCCCCTTGTACTGCTCCAAGTTTTCCCCTGAATAATGTTCTGTCTTTCAAATCTTTCTGTGAAACTGTCTCACAACATAGCAGTGTCCACCAAAATTTACACTGCACATATAGTAACTGTTACTATGCAAAGAGATAGCATGGTCTTAGCTGTAGCTGAGCCCCAGAGCCTAGAATGACCAATTCTAGTGTGTCTAAGTTTGAGCATAACTAATGTTTCCTGGTATACCTTTTGGAGACTTAGTTAAAATATCCATAGCATGCTCAGTTGGTCTAACATCATGAAAAAGCATTTCATAGCAATTCAGGATGGCCTTTTTTCAATGGATCTTATGTGTGCCTTCCTTTGGTGCCCTGGAAGTGTTGGGTTTTGGTGCGGCTTTGCCTTATGTCCATCCTCAATCTTGTGGTATGTGCTTTCCCTCATGGTGTAACCGCAGATGAACTCATGCATGGAGAAACCATCAAGGACAGTGAAACAACCAAGGTGTGAGGCAAGGGAAGGCAATTCCCTTTTTCAGTGGGAATGCAGTCTCTTATAAATAACTACCTTTCTACTGGAAAAACTTCACTGCTGGTGAAGATAAGGCCACAGAGCAGATACAAACTAAAGCACTCTCCTATCATCCCTGTGCCACACCAGTCAGTGATGCAGGCACACGTGCTGTCTTTGGTGGTCAAGAACATGAAAAAAACATCTATGCCCAAAATCAAAAATAGAAAAGTGGAAAACCTACTTAACCCAAAGTTTTGGTATCTTTTATGAATGTCCTTGCTTTTCCTTGTAATTTAAAAAATAATGAACCATAATTAAAAATGAGAAATGAAAGCAAGGAACAGTCTCACATCAACTGACATTTCATTTTAAATTTTACTGGAGGCATCTTACTTTTGCTCTGAAAAGAAAATTAAGAAAAAAAATAATTGCATTAACTTGTTTTGTTTTTTTAAAGAATACTCATCTGGCATAGATGTTTTCTACCTCAAACATGATTCCCCAAGTTATCAAAACCGGTATTCTACCTTTGTCCTCTTTTGCATGGCATTAAGAAGAAATAAAAGCACGCCTTCTTGGAATGACTTGTTAAGACAAGGAGAGCCTTGAGGTGTTGCCCCATTGAGGATTCACCACCAGACAGGCAGCATGTGCTGTATTCAAGCTTGTTCTGGAGGTTGCACTTTAGGCTACTGCAAACAGGCACTGGCTTCAGGTGAGAAGGTACTGGTGAGACAGGCTTAGCAGCTGACCCCAGTTTGTCATACAAGAGTCTAAGGAAATCTTTATATACTAAGGAAAGTTAATTTGAGGAAAAGCTACATTGTTCCTATTACATTTGTGTTTTATTTTAATAGTGGTTTCTTCTCAAAACATAAACTTATACACCCTTTTTTGTTGTCCCCTAATTCTTCCTGTCACTCCCACAACAATCTCAATTCACATTTATTGTTCTCTGTGATACTAGGATAAAGAAGGGGCATTTGTAGACTTTGAACTACCTTGAAATACACTCCTCCAACAGGCTTCTCTCAGGCTATTTATTAATATTTAGAGATGTTATATTAGGATCTTCTTCTGAGATTAAGCAAATCAGAGCCACTTAATTTCTTCAGGAGAATGCAAAAATTAAAAATAAAATTGTTGCCCTAAAATGTTCGGTTTACTCCCTAGAATGTATTTTCCAGTCTTTATCCTGCATTAGGTTACATCAATTAATCTTTTGGGGTATATCTAACTTTATACTATTGAGTGGCATCACGTCCAAGGGTATGGCAGTTCAAAGTCACACTGTTAAGCTCTGACAAGTGGAGGGTAGTTTAATCTTCAGTAAAAATTGAGTAAATCCACTTGCATTTGTGGCTGAGCAGGAGTACTTACACAGCCAATTACTGCAGAGAAAGTAACATGCCATGAATCTAAACCCTACCTCACCTCAATAAACCGAAATAGTAGAGTGATAATCTAGGCCTTTTTAATACAAGGCTTATCTAAACCTCTCCATTGTGTCAGTTCCTTTTCTCAGTAGTTGTAAGCTGGATGAAAAGGAACTGCTGGATAAAATCCAGGAAAATATAGCACAAAGATCAATCCTACAAAGATGGAATAAGCCAGTGCAATGGAACTAATAGTTTTCCAGATTCCAATTGGCAATTCAGGTTCCTAAATCTACTTGTTCAAGTAGCCACCACAAGTGGCTTGTATTTTGCAGGCAAAACCAAATGCTGTTCTGAGCAAGACCACCCACCAGAGCAGGAGTAGGGTTTTGTGTGTTTTTTTTTTTACTTTGGAAAGCCACAATACTTTGCTTTGCAATGGTATAAAAATCCCTAACGTGTTGACATGTGAGTCTTAGACTTTCAATTGTCTGTCAGAGAATGTAAATTGAAGGGGTTTTAAAACTTCTTAGAGTCCTGGAAGAAGTAAATTAATAGACAGAAAGCAGAAACAATTCCTTACATTTTTTTTTTACTATACACACACCCACACAGAAGATATGATGAAAAAGTAAAACACCTGTCATAAAGGGAAATTATACAGCACTTTGCAAACTCTACCCTACTTCTACGGTCTTCCAGTGGCAAATCTAAATCCCAAGAAACCCTAAAATCAATGAGAAATCTGTTAAAAATGTAACTGTAGTACTTGGGGAAAACAGTGGGGCCATTTTGAAGTTTGCCAGCTTTCTTTACAACCATTGGGAAGATAATGTGAGTGAGAAAATGTAGCAACATGCAGCTTTTTCAAAGAGGCAATGTAGAGACATTTTTCACCGTGGAATTTGAAGTTAATTCTAGCAGGTGTACCAAAAGCCATTCCAGTACCAACAACAAACTGCAAGTTCTTGTGATCTTCCCCACACCATGCTGGTTGTCAATTAGATGATTTATTTTGTGATGTAATTGTTATCTCAGGAATCACCAGTGACGCTTCTTGTCATTTGATTTGTTTTGGTGGATAACCTTTCCAGTTCAAATCAAAGCCAAAACTTTCTGCCATGAGGCCAACAATGCAGAGATATCACAGAAACATGTTTCTCAATTCTGTAAACTGGCATTAGGATTTAAACAGATTATTTAACATTGAAAATTTTTTATTTTACTATCATTCACATAGAAAAATAGAAACTGTGGAAGCTGAGCTAAACTAGAGCAGTTGCATTTAAATTGTCTTGCAATTAGTGCAAAATGCAATTAACATAGAGTTTTATTTCAGACTTCTCCTTCTGTCCTCAGCAGGGCCTGGTGTGTGACAGCCTTTCTACAAATGTTATTTTTACCTAGGAATATTCTGAAGTAAATGAAATGCTCAGTCATTATACTTCATAATTAAAAATGGCTGCGTCTTGAGAAAACACTGTGATAGACTGATGAAGATGGCAGTATTTTCAATCTTATGTTAGACAGTTTCATATTCAAGCAACTGTGAACAATCTAAAGTTCTGAGGGGTTTTTTTGGATGTGAGAAGCTGTGTTTAATTGAAGCTTAGTTTTCCTGGTAATATTTCATTAGCTTTGTTATCTTCCTGTGCAGGAATGATGGCTTTCCTGCTATCCTTCCCAGACCCTGTGATACAGCTCTTGTGGCTTTAGTTGCTGGACCAGACTTGGGCATAGCTTGATGGTCTAAACCTCGTGGCAGTTTACACAGCTATCATTTTATGTCTGTCAAACAGTCTCAATATAGTGAAGGGATTATTCTTTAGAGCATTAATTATCTTGTTGGATTTTCATATGTAGGAGTGACACATGTGCTAGAGAGTAATATAAAATTGTACCATGGGGGTGGTTTTTAATGGGACCTGGACAGTAGACCCCAAGTCTCCTTAGCTTTCAGATATCTGCAATGGTAACCAAGCATTCATCAGTGCTGAACAAAATCACTCTGAAGATGGGACTTCAAAGAATCATGCCATTAGATACCTCACAGAGATTAATGCTAATCTTGGAGGTGGAGAGGGGGATCTAGAAAGGTTAAGGATCTGAAACCTCCAAAGAACATCAGAATTTGAGTTACTTGGGTGTCAAAATATCAACATATTTTTTCTAAACTTTTCAAGCTAAATATAAGGGTTTTTTTAAGATTGTAAGATGTCTTTGTTCACCTTCCAGAAGGAACTCAGATATATATTTTTTTAATGCTTGAATATTGAAACAGAGCTTACTGCATAAGGCTTTCTTCTGATACATGAAGGCAGTCTTAGGTTATGTGGATTCTATCACAACTGCATATTCTAATGGATGGGAGGACACTTTGCCTTATTATCTTTTAGATTATTATTCTCGGGTTTTACCTCCAGTGGTGCTTATATAAGACTTTCCCTCCTAAATCACTTCAGCACATCAACTTCTTGATCGGCTGATCACTGGTTCTCCAGTAAGAAATCACTTCCTACCCCAGGAGTCTGACTCTTTTCAAAGAACTGCTGCAAATTTGGCACATGTACCTGCTTTCTGACAGGATAAATAATTCAATAGAATATTCCCTGCATTATACATTCAGAGAGTTCAAGTCATATATATTATTCATGGAGTGCTATTTAACCAGCTCTATCATTGAGTAACTTGCACTCTGTCACTTACCTTAACATTCATTTCAGCACTTAATTTATCCCTTAACATTTATCTCATAATTACATTAACTAAGGGTGTTATATAAAGCAATGATTGCAATAGTTTTGATTTCTATTAATCCCTCCACCATCAATCTATCTTGAAATTTTCTTCTATAGTTTTCTAGACGATGCAGCGGTCCTTAGAAGTCCACAGAGGACATCAGAGCCATCAACATTTTCATCAGAGAGAAAATGTCTGGAAAATTATTTCAGATAAGAAAAATGTATTTATGAAATTAGATTTAGAAAGTACAAGAAAAGTGGTATTAAAAAGGCCAGTGATTTAATTTCATTATCTTAATTCTTATTCCTCATTTTCAGATGTTATTTTTCATGTTACAGTAACCTATGTGAAAAGAAATAAAAAAATTAAATGGTCTTAAATAACATGAAAATCAAACAAAAATACAAATATAGGGAAAGTTTAACTGTTTTTTTACAAGAAACATCATGATGATAAGACAATTTTTTCTGGAAGTAACTGCTTACCAGACCACAACCAAAACGTTTGCAATGGAAGGAACCCAGAATATTTAATCCTATTAACATTTGAGAAGCCTTTTTCATTGGATGATGCAAGACACTCATCTTGAAAGGTCAAATTTTTACTGCATTCATCACTCACTGATATTTTCAATAATACAATCTTTTGCCAAGAGTAGACATGTGGTACCTGTGGGATGATATAGGCTTTTTCATGGGAATGACTGCATTAGTCTTAAGCAGAAGTTAGTCTCCAGAACTTACCCAAGCACTATTGAATTTCTGCTGTCTTATCTTAGACTGTGTCTCTGTCCTGTCAGGAGCACAACACTCCCAGTAGCGCTCAGCAGTTTTCAGTAGGGAAAAGTGTCCTCCGCTTAATCACCAGACTCAGGTCTTTGGAAATTAGCTGTTCTGCTTCAATGAACATAAAAAGTCTCCTGGGGGACAGTCAAGCTGTAGGGATGAGTTACTCGCTGAGGATACGTCCTTCTCCCACGGACTACAAAGAAAGCTTAGGTTGACATCCTAAGAGATGCATTATATTTAATTACTCATCCTTGCAAAGGACTGCATAGCAAAAATTCAGTTCTTCTGAGGTTCTGTCCAAGTGGTTTTATGGCTGCAGGAAACTTCTCATCTTGTACAAGAATCAAAGCTTCCCTTTTCAACATTCTTATTTCTGTGATATTCATGATAGTTGTTTAAATCATAAATAGTGAATTCAGTCATGGTGGAAAACATTAATCTGACCACTATATTACAGTTTATAAATTTACTAATGTTTTAGCAGTTAATTAGTTGACATAAGCACTGCACCTTTGGCCAGGCCAAAATCTCCCTAAAATAAGCTAATGGTTTAATTCTTAAAGAAAATGTGATTAACTGTGCCAAATCAACCCGTCAGTACTAGTCAATGTTTGCAAATGCAAACATTAACTATCAGTGTGGTATAAATGTGCCTAAAGGGACAGAATAAACTGTAACCCATTCTTCAAAATTATGAATTTCAATCATGTTAGAACTTGCTGCTTTTTCATTGCACGTAGCGCTTATATATGAACACTTTTACATTATGCATGTATCTTTTTCTTCTATTGGTTTGTAATTCACTGAAAACCATATTCAACATAATTTTTTGTTTAAAAAACTACATAAAGCACTAACCAGAAAAATCACAACTACAGCCAAACTGACAAATATTTTCTCCCACTCTTTTCTACTGTGAATGTTCTTTTTTATTTACCTGGAGTGAATTGTGCCATTTGCTCAGAAGCTAAAGCTGTCCTGCAGCAAGAACTCTGTGTCACTTAAGTGAGCAAAGGGCGCAGAAAGAGGTCAGTAGTGAATTTCAAAAGCAACATTAGTTAGGAAGTTAAAAATTTGGTGGAACCTGTGAGATGAGAGTCAGACCTTCCTCACAGTCAATATTACAGCTATACTACATACTACAATACTCTATCTTTCTAGTCAAAGACATAGGCCTCATGGAGAAAGGGTTTTTTTGAGAACATCTAATACCTGCCTTGTTATGAGAATGAGGATGTGGAATAGAGATTTAGGACAATTTAAGAGATTAAATTTGCTTTTTCTAGCTGTAGAAGTTTAAGCATTTCTTTGAAGTCCATCATCTAGCCCCCACTGATACAGCTAATATGTAGACATGTAGAAACAGCACTCAGTTCAGTTGGACTTGATGATCTTAAAAATCTTTTCAAACCTAAACCATTCTATAATCTCACTTAGGTCACTGTCTTAGGACATCATGACTGTGCTGTCCCAGGTGAATGCTTCCAGATCCTGTGGCCCCATGTGGATGTCTTTTAAGTCCCAGGATATCTCAGATCTTACAAACACCCCTTTGTGGACAACTGAGCCTCTACACACTAACTTTTTCCACTTATTTTAGATTCTCGCTTTCAAAGCCAGTCCCACCTCTTCCCATTGCTCTTAGAGGGACCCTCAGGGATTTGGGATTAAATGGTGAAAGTTCATTGAGAAAAACTCTACCCAAAGTAATACAGAACAAGGAGATGTTTCAGTGCAATCTTAAGGTGTGAATCATCATTAAACAGAGAGAAAAATTACAAGGATAGCATATGTCCATCTCTAGTTATGAATTAAAACTATTAATATTTATTCATGTGAACCTTTATATGTTATAGAAATGTAGGTTATACATCTTAAGCTTGATCTACAAGGACAGCATTTCAAGACTAATCTTTCCGCTATGTTGGGTTAAAACAAAATCACTGAAGGGCGAACACCTCACTGAACAGTCCCTCCTCCTTTCAGATTAGTTGTAAATTATTACAAATATTTATTCAATTAAGATCACTTGGCATGCACATGAGCATGAATTTAAAGTTAAAAGTGTCAGTCAAAATTGTCTTTATGCAAAGAATCAGTCCAGTGTTTTTTGGAAAGTGAAGATGTGCTATGTAGGTGAAACAGATCTTAATGCTGCAAAGCAGATATACAACCTGTCTATTTGACCTTAGAGGTAGGTCTGAAAGGCAGATGTCTAATTATGCCTACTAGTTTATCAACTAGCCAGTAAATCAGTCATTGAGGAAGAAGAGATCCAATCACAAATATTATCCTAGATCTCAGTTTGGGATTCAAGTCTCTCCAAGGTTTTCTACCATTTCAGGTTTGGAGGATGAAGTTGTTTCTCTCCTAGTAATGGAAAAATAAATGTGGCGGATTGACCATAGCCATAAGTCAGATGCCCTCCAAAGTTGTTCTATCACTCCCCTCCTCAACTTCACTGGAGAAAGAAAATACAATGAAAGGCTCATGGGTTGAGATAAGGACAGGGACATGGCTCACCAATTGCCATCACTGGCAAAACTGACTCAAGTCCTTAGAATTAATCTAATTTAATTTATTACCAATCAAATCAGATTCAAGTAATGACAAATAAAATGCATTTGTAAACAACCTCCCCCCACCGCTTCATTCTTCCCACACTCAATTTCACTCCGTTTCTCTCCTGCATCCCCCACAGCAACACAGGGGGACAGAGAATGGGGTTTGTGATCAATTCATCACACATTGTCTCTGTCACTCCTTCCACCTCATGGGGAGGACTCTTCACACTCTTTTCCTGCTCCAGATTCCTCCTATGGGAGACAGTCCTCCACCAACTTCTCCAAAGTGAGTACCTTCCATTGGGTGCAGACCTGTAGGAACAAACAGCTCCAGGATAGGTTCCCCACAGGGTCACAAGTCCTGCCAGCAAACCTGGTCCTGTGTGGGCTCCTCTCTCCATGGGACCAAAGATCCTGCCAGGAGTTTGCTCCAGTGTTGGTTTCCCATGGGGTCCCAGTCTCCTTTGGGCATTCGCCTACTTCAGCATGGGGTCCTCCACAGGCCACAATCTGTGTCCACAGGATCCAGGTGGACAGCTTGCCTTGCCATGGGGAATTTCTTCTGCTGTGCCTGGAGCACCTCAACCCCCTCCTTCACTGACCTTGGTGTCTGCAGAATTGCTCCTCTCAGATATTCTAACTCCTATCTTCTGGTTGTAATGCCTCCTGGTATGTTTTTTTTTTCCACTTAGCTGTGTCATCTCAGATAAAGATTCATCATTGTTGACGAGCTCAGCCTTGGTTAGTGGTGGGTCAATCTTGAAGCCAGCTGGCAGTGGCTCTGTTGGACATGGGGGAAACTTCTGACAGCTTCTTACAGAAGCCACCTCTGTAGCCCCCCTGATACCAACATCTTGCCATGCAAACACAATACAGTAAGATGTTCTGATAATTAAACAAAAGGAAAAGAAAAAAACCCACCTGATTAGCAAAACTCCAACAAGAGCCTTAGCAACACAAATCCTGCATCAAAGCTGTAGAAATGTTTGATGCTAGTGGATTATCTTTCACACTAATTTATTAATTTTGAATGCTGTGCATGTTAGACAATGACCTGTTCTGTGGGGAAGTTATCAAAGCTTAAACAAAGACATCAAAGATAGTTTTTAATGTAAATCAGCAAAGCGTGTTGTATTTCTCTTAATTTTTACATATGGCTTTCTAGTTCACAATTACATTAATTTAAAGGACCCTTTAAGGGCACAAAAGATATTTTCTTTACGTTGTCTCCTACAGCATGCTTTTGTTGTGCCATTTTTAAGAACTCATCTTCAAAGGAAAAGAAAAGAGGGTTTTTTACAGGAAACTGACTTCATGTCTCTTTAAAGCTTAAGTATCGAATGAGGTGATGCATTCCTTCCAGTGTTGCACATAAATCACGTCACTTGTTGACAAAATTTTAAGTAGAAGCTGTATCATCACTATGTAATAGATCTATTCTCACAGTTATTTTATTGAACATGAATTTTCTTCTGACCTTAGTAGGAAAGAAATGAAAATTACTGTAAAATTGGAAAAAAATTCTTATCTTTATTTTTTAATAGATATTACTTAAAAAAAATAAAATGTTGATTTAGGCGCATTGTTTGATACTGCAAGATACTAAATATATATTAACTCTTACAGGCACGTAGTTATGATTACTGAGGACTGCAAAGGATCTAACTCAGTCTAACATGTTATTAACTGGCTTGCTTCTAGGCTGCTAAATCTGTGGGAGGAAAAAACACAATTACTTTCAGTTCAAAATGTGTCTTATAAATCGACATTGGTGCTTCCATTTCCCTCCTGGAGCTCCCTTTTGACTCTAATGGTACAATTAAGCACCCAAGTTAAGTAACTATAAGTTATCTTCAGAGATGCCTCATGAAAAATAAATAAAAATATAAGTTTTGCCACTGCTTTAAACTCAGCTTGATCTGTTCAATAGCACTCAGCACACTGTGAGCTCTCTCCAGACCTGCACTGCAGTGTACTTGTGTTGTGTGGAGCCGAGAGGCATGCTGAACATGGGCGGACACTGCCTATAAAAATCTTATGATGAAATGACTCATCATTTCCTTTGTGCTTCTCCCGTTATTTTTGAGGATGGTGAATGAACTCGTCTCTGTTAATAAGGAATTCAAAATCACTTCTATATCTGTCTGTGCTTTTCCTATTCAAGTCTAAATTCTAGTCCTGCTCGTCAGGTTTAGTGTAAACTTAATTTTCAGTCATGCTAATACATGTCAGTATTACATTACTTTAGACTGCAGGTTCCCTTCTTACAATATCAATGAATAATCTTTACTGTACTTTATAATAACCATAATATTTTTCAGTATGCATAAACATATTGGAAAGAATATAAAACCAAGGAAGTGAGAATATAAAACCAAAGAGGTGAGGACAGCTGAGTCGCACTTCTGGATCTGTTACTGCAGAAACCTTTCCGTACATCATCTCATTTTTTGCCTTACAAATAAGCATAACAGTACAGCCCTCCTGTGTAAAGACTGATAATAATTAAAACCAATAATCACTATATACAGGTTAGATTCACAGATTTACAGAATCACAGAATGGTAGGGGTCGGAAGGGACCTCTGGAAATCTAGTCCAACACCCCTGCTAAAGCGGGATCACCCAAAGCAGGTGGCACAGGATCACATCCAGGAGGGTCTTGAATATCTCAGAGAAGAAAACTCCACTGTCTCTGGTCAGCCTGTCCCAGTGCTCTGTCACCCGCAGAGTAAGGAAGTTTTTCCTCATGTTGAGATGGAACTTCCTGTGTTCTAGGTTATGCCTGTTGCCCCTTGTCCTGTTCTTGGGCACCTCTGAGAAGAATCTGGTCCCATCCTCTTGACATCCACCTTTTAGATATTTATAAGTGTTGATTAGATCCTCTTTCATTTTCCTCTTCTCTGAACAGACCCCACTCTCTCAGCCTTTTCTCATATGAGAGGTGCTCCAGTCCTCTCACCATCCCCATAGCCCTTTGATGGAGTCTTTTTGGTAGTTCCCTGTCTGTCTTGAACTGGGGAGCCCAGAACTGGACATTATACTCCAAATATGGTCTCACCAGGTCAGAATGGGGCGGGGGGGGGGGGGGGGTGGGCAGGAAACAATCTCCCTTGACCTGCTAGCCACACTCTTCTTAATGCACCCAGGACACACTTGGCCTTCTTGGTCACCAGGGCACACACGGGTCCTTCTTGGCAGCACTGCTTCCCAGCAGGTTAAAGCCTAACCTGTACTGGTGCTTGGGGTTATTCCTCCCTAGGTGCAGGACCCTACACTTGTCCCTGTTGCACTTAATTGGGTTCCTCTTCACCCAGCCTGTCCAGTTCTTGCTGAAAGTCAGCACAGCCTTCTGGTTTGTCATCTGTTCCTCCCAGTTTTGTATCGTCAGCAAACTTGCTGAGGGTGCCCTCTGTCCCCTCACCCAGGTCATTGATGAATATGTTGAATAATAGATATTACACCTGTATTCTAGACTTTTTTTTCTAAAACTAAAAACTAAAACTAAAAATCTACCCAAACAACCCTTCCTTTCCAGGCTCAAATTCCCTCCTAACTCTAATACCTCTTTCCTTCTGAGAAACTCAGGTAGCAGGGGAATGGGGCTATGGTCACTCCATAACACTACATGCCTACTGCCCCTTTGTCCTCACATTCTTCCCCTGTTCCATCATTGGGTACCTTCATGAAGTACAGTCCTTTGCAAGCTTGTCCAATGTGGGTGCTTCCTATGGGCTGCAGTTCTTCAAAAGATGTTCCAGCATGAGTCCTTTCTGTTGGTTACAGTATATCAGGAACAGGCTACTTCAGTGTGGGTCCTCAACAGGCCACAGATCCTGCCAGGATCTCGCTCCTGTATGGGCTTTCCAAGGGATGCAGCTTCCTTCAGGGAATATTCACCTGTTCTAGGGTGGTCCTCCATGGGAGCAGCCAGCTGGTGGCCCCTGGTGTCTTCTCACAGAAACCACTCCTGCAACTCCTGCCCCCACTACCATGTAAACCTAATCCACAGGTTTACTGGAAAAAGGCAAATTCTGGAGCAGCAACAGAGGAAACCCTCAGACTCTAGACTGATGCCTTAACACAAGACCAGACTCTTTTTTCATGTGCTTTAAATGGCTCCTATGCAGATGGGACCTAAAGAGTCCAATTTATGCTGTGCTTTAAAAGGTATTCAGTTGTACCATACCTTTGCACTGCAGCTACATGTAGCTCTACAGGTACACTGCCATTGAACAATTCTGTGTTGGAAACTTGTTATAATCATCAATAGACCTTTCTTAGAGCATAGCTATCTCATTACAGGTACCTAAAATGCTTGTACCTTGATTATCAAGAGAGAACTGATGAATTTCTCATTTGTAGACATCTGGAGTTAGAAAGATGAATTATTATGCCTGATTCAGGTTGACAGCCAGCAATATAGGTGATCACGGATATATGAAAGCTCATTTGGGACTTGGACTATCCATACAAATGTTTCTGAAATGAACCTGGCCTCTATCAGCTGATAGTCAGGAGTAAATTCCCTTTAAAATCATGACAGAAGTAATTGTCTTCATTTAGGGCTTGATTGGCAGCTGTACATGGTTGGATCAAATTACCAGAAATGTTGCTTTCTGTAGGACAATGCTGCTAGTAATACGACAGCACCAGTCAGTATTCAACCGTGAAAACTAACATAGATAGTGTCCTCCACAGAGTCAGCACTTTGGGGAAGTGACCTTCCTAGGTGTAAGCAAAACACTCATCCTGTATGAGGAACAATCTCCCAACAAGCCATTTACATTTTTCCATGTATCAAGGGTATCCTGGAGTTTTGATTATGGATGTTCCTCCTTAACCCCTAAGAATGACAAGATCTTAAGCACCATTTCAATTTATTTTCGCACTGCCTGCTTTTGAGCGAGGGCAAGATTTGTGTGGAATCAATATCCCTTGCTGCAAAATGGCTCAATTTCTCCCAGAGGAGGAGGAAGACATATGGGGACCCATTGAGTGTGCTTTCTTTTAGCACAGTTACAAAGTCATTAAGATTGCTTTCACTGATTGTTTTCAGTTTGTCTTTCCTGAAGCTCTCAAACATACCAGAGCAATGGTAATTATAGCTGTGAAGCTCTGGTGACTTGTACCTCCTTTTTGTTTACACAAGCAAGTGAATTTCTACAGTTCGCAGAGAACAACTGTATTAGAAAAAATCCCTCTGGCTACTTTGTTTCCTATCACACCTGCCAGCTCCTGACACTTAGCCCTCTCCAGGTTATTCAGTGGTTATTCAAAAAATGAGACTTAATTCACTTTCCCAGATATGATATGCCATTTCTATGAAGGATTTTGTACCTCTGACATTTCAATTAAAGGGATGAAACATCAACATCTGAACTTTACTCTGCAAAGATGGAAAATTCTTAGTATCTCACTTTCTCCTTTTGCCTCTTATTCAACCTTTCTACATAATAAAACCTTCTATCATATTCATCAACATTGCTAGAACCAAGAATAACACCATAAATTGAATTGTGCAGCCTAAGTCCTTGCTCTTTGAGGTGATCTAGGCTATGTGAAACATTTTCTAGGGGCTTGACAGAAAACTTGCACGAGACATCTGCTTTCTGAAGGTAGAGTGGGAGGCCAGGGAGATATCCTAGAGCATCTCAGGTAAAGATAAACTATGTTTTGGCACTTGAAACTCTTGTTATTGATAAGCTACAGGGTTTTGATGGTTTTCAGACTACATCAGATATGGCTCACACCCTCCACCCATCATCACATTTATGCTCCGCTGGTGTGTTCCAGATATACTGCACTTTCACAAGCAGAGTCCTTAACTGAATTACAGTAATATCTAAAGGTGATCAGAATAAATAGTACACTGTGTTAATATTCACTGAAGATGAAGCAAAACCATAGAATTCACTACTTGCTGCTCTAGGCTTAATTCCCAAGGAAGAGCAAGGACTGGGAACAGGTCCTCTGCCAGGACTGCAGTAAGGCTGGGATGTCTCATTAACTCCTGACCCCAGAATTGATAGTCCTTTCCCCAGTCACAGTGCACTTGCATCCACCAAGACCCCTGTGGCCTTGTATGTCTGTCACCACAGCTTCTCATCTCACCTCTGGCACCTTCCAGTGAATAGCACCTGAAGGAAACCCCTGAGTTGAATATGGCCATTGCAATGAGTGATGGGCACTTTTGGAAAGAGTTATAGAAGAAATAACATCCAGTCATTGATAAATTTTCTCCAATGTTACAAAAGCATTTGCTACTGAATAATAGCTGCATTTTGGGGGTATGCATGTAAAATGTTTATGTGAAATGCAAATGGAATAGAAGGTTTTCCACCTCTATAAAATATGATATCATAATTTCATATTTTTTGAGTATGAGATTGATTTTTAATTGAATATTAATTTAATAGCTCAGAGAGATGAAAGTCCAGCTAACTCCAGTGAAACATGCTAAACATATTTCTGTCTAATCTGTTCAATACAAAAGAACTATCCATTTTTATATTTTTCTTTATAATAGTTTCTTTAAGTCTTTTCCTTGTTGATTTTGTCTTTTGGACATAAAATTCTTCTGAAGTTGAGCAACTAGATATATTTCCTTCAAGCATCAGCATCTCTCATTGTTCCTTTCCTCATTTGATTTACTTCTATTATTATGCCATGCATCTAGTGGGTTCACTTGGATGATCTTCTTTGAATATTTGCACACACCAGTCCTAAAATAGATGAAGATGCATAGTGGTCTGTATGTAGAACACACAGAAAGTAGCAGGCAGGGATCATTTATGAAATCTAATTTAACAGTACGCTGGTTAATGTTTGGATGCTGTCTGCTTCTGTGCTGCTCATTGCAGTCTGTTGTTTTTCATGAAGTAGTTGCTTAGGATCTGCAATGCAGTAAGAGTCATTTTCACTTCAGTGCAATTTTCTTACCATTCTCTCTAAATCCCAACACAATTGTCTCCTTAAATATATATATATATATGGAAAATGTTTCTAATGTGTGTTTGAGTGTATAATTTAGAGGTGTTAATTGTTAATGAATACTGTATCTGGAGACATTACAGAAATTAGTACACTAAATGGATCAGATAAATATTTTTGGCAGAAGGAATTCACTGAAGACACAGAGCAGTTTTGAGATTCATATTATTCATAACATGCCCTCAAATGAACCATTGCAATGAGTTTTCTGATGGCACAGCATGCAAAATAGTTCTTGCCCCCATATGATGCTAAGTTGTTATTTCACAGCATGGAAACCCCACCAGTCTGTTGTACTGTCTAAATGTAAATGATTTACAACCATAAATAATGAATGACTCTCTGTTTTGTAAACTTATGGAATATACTGACTCTGATTACAATAACACTATGGTAAAAGATGATAGATTGCTTCTTTACTGAGAATGTAATCACTTCCATTTCCTTAAAAAAGAAAAACAGAAGCCTATGCATTAGTTCCATCTAGCTTGTACTCTACAAGCTAAATATTAAAAACAAGTTACCAGAGTGAAGTAATTCAATGAAACAATTATTTCTGTTTGCATACATTAGGTGAAGCCTCTAGGGTGACATTCAGCAGAGGAATGTGACAGAGTAGGAGATGCAATTTTGTGCGAAGGGAAGACATTAGAAGATTGGCTTATTTAGGATACTCTCAAAGCAAGTATTTTTGACTTTTGACAGATGTTTAACTGATCACTAAATAGTGTAATCCTTTTGGCTATAGGACACTTCAAGAAAATGAATGTTTCATATTTTAACACTAGGAAGTCAGTGCAGCAAGCAAGGAGACTATGGGGGAGAGTCAAACCACATTACTCAGTTGACCAACTTGGGTGATGCAGTGAACTGCAAAAAGGTACCTGGAGCTAATAGGGTGATTCAAAGTGAATTACCTAAATAACTACTTAAATTTCCTGAACTCTTATTGGAAAGCCTTTTGTTTCAGACTGCTGATCATGAACTTTAAGAACAGTGCTTAAAACGGGCCAATGAGATATCTAGCAATATGTTGGATCACATGCTCCCACTAGAGAGAACAAAAAACAGCCATGTACAAACCATATGAAGGATGCAGTGTCAGGTCCTATTCAAAAAGCACATGCATAAAGGCATAGGGAGCAGCAGAACAGCTTGTGAAAGAGCTCAAGGCCAACAGTAGTCATCTGCTATGGATCAAATATATCTACAATCAAAAGGAATTCAAATCCCTGTTTGCCCATTCTTCAAAACCTATTGTATAGAGGTGGAAGGGGCAGGAAAATTATTCTTCACCCTTCCTGAGCCTGAGGGACTCTGCAACCAAGAGTGCAACAGTCATATCACAGAAGGTAAACAAATAAGAAACTGTGGACACAGCCTAGTAGATAGGGCAATGAGAGGATATGAACAATTTAGAGATAGAAGGCTTTTAATAACATTGTTTTGCCCATTCACTCCCCAAAAGAAGTGACTGCAAAAAAAAAAATCCTTCATTTATTTCCAGAAAGCCTGACAATGCTTCTAAATAGGACACCATGCACTTCAGTAGGGATTTGCCTGTGTAGCTTCTATTAAACATTTCACACTGAGGGATTACACTTGTTTCCTGCAAATCTCACTGTTATTAGTGAAGGGGTGAATGAACAGATGGGAGAACAATACATGGAGAAGTAGGGAACATTCCTTTAGAAAGCCAAAGATCCTGAGGGATTATTTGTGGAGTTAATTTATTTTCCACAATAAAGGATGACGATGAAGCAGAATTGACAGACAATGAGAGTTAGAGAGAGAGCTAGAGACACAGTTCATTTGAATTCAAGTGGAAATTAAATGTGAAACTGAATTAAAAATGACATTACCAGGTGAAAATTGGAAGAATATTTGGTACAGCAAACTCCTATTGTTCCATCCATGCTGATCTCTACTTTTAGTCTGAGAAATAAAATTTAATATCTACTGTACTACAGATTAAGCAGATGACAGGGACTTGATCCAACATAACTACAAATATTTACCTTAATGTGACCCTGATTATTCCTAAAATTTATTCATTAAATATATGGATACAGTAAACTCAGGCAAACATATAGAAAACATATTGGGCTGTTCAAAGCAGGCACAAACTGTGTTGCTTGTTCTATATAAGAAACAAACAATTTATGTCTTGCATATTCCTGTAAAATATCTATAGGAGAATGTTCTGATATGCTATATTTTGATATGCACATGGTCCTGAATTTAGAGGAAGGCAAGGTACAAAATAACCCCAAAACAACAAACCTAAATAAAGTGATTCTATTCGCCATAAAAATAGCAAAGTATAGCAAAGACTACAATTGACCCAAAATACCATTGGACCAATAACAGAGTAGTAAATTTTATGGACACCGTTAAACCTGGACAAAGATAATGTTGCACCAAACGAAATACTAAATGAAATATAATAAAAGCACAAAATATGAAACAATTTTTTCCATTTCTTTAGTGGCTTCAACATTTTTAACATGACCTGAAAGTCGAATTTCAATAGAAAATAATATTAAGTACATTAATCAATTTTTTGAACTTCAGTACATTTGCTAGAGTACAGAATCATGCACACAAGTTCTTGTAGAGAACTTTGGGAAGTCAGACTTCACAGATTTACAGAATGGTAGGGGTCGGAAGGGACCTCTGGAAATCATCTAGTCCAACACCCCTGCTGAAGTGGGATTACCCAAAGCAGGTGGCACAGGATCACATCCAGGAGGGTCTTGAATATCTCAGAGAAGAAAACTCCACTGTCTCTGGTCAGCCTGTCCCAGTGCTCTGTCACCCGCAGAGTAAGGAAGTTTTTCCTCATGTTGAGATGGAACTTCCTGTGTTCTAGGTTATGCCTGTTGCCCCTTGTCCTGTTCTTGGGCACCTCTGAGAAGAATCTGGTCCCATCCTCTTGACATCCACCTTTTAGATATTTATAAGTGTTGATTAGATCCTTTTTCATTTTTCTCTTCTCTGAACAGACCCCACTCTCTCAGCCCTTTCTCATATGAGAGATGCTCCAGTCCTCTCACCATCCCAATAGCCCTTTGATGGAGTCTTTTTGGTAGTTCCCTGTCTGTCTTGAACTGGGGAGCCCAGAACTGGACATTATACTCCAAATGTGCTCTCACCAGGTCAGAAGGGGGGGGGGGGGGGGGGGGGGGGGGGGGAGGGCAGGCAGGAAACGATCTCCCTTGACCTGCTAGCCACACTCTTCTTAATGCACCCAGGACACACTTGGCCTTCTTGGTCACCAGGGCACACACGGGTCCTTCTTGGCAGCACTGCTTCCCAGCAGGTTAAAGCCTAACCTGTACTGGTGCTTGGGGTTATTCCTCCCTAGGTGCAGGACCCTACACTTGTCCCTGTTGCACTTAATTGGGTTCCTCTTCACCCAGCCTGTCCAGTTCTTGCTGAAAGTCAGCACAGCCTTCTGGTTTGTCATCTGTTCCTCCCAGTTTTGTATCGTCAGCAAACTTGCTGAGGGTGCCCTCTGTCCCCTCACCCAGGTCATTGATGAATATGTTGAACAAGACCAGACCCAGCATTTACCTTTGGGGCACACCACTAGCTAAGGCCTCCAACTAGACTTAGCACCATTTATCACAACCCTCTGGGTTCTGCCATTCACCCAGTTCTCAACTGAACTCATTGTCCACTCATCTAATCCACACTTCCTAAGCTTGCTTATGAGGATGTTATGAGAGATGGTGTCAAAAGCCTTGCTGAAGTTGATGTAGACAACAACTTCATTCCACAGTTAGCTACTAACTCCATCTTGAACACTAATTTTGTCACAATTTTATCCACTAAGCTCAGCATTCTGTAAGAAATATATAAAACTCTATGTGAAAAAACAAAGAGAGACGAAATGGGGAAATAACTTATTTTTCATCTTAAGAATTTTTTTTTTTAATTACTGAAGTTATATTTAATGAAACCCTAATAAAACTTTCAAGACTCATAGACTGTGGGTGATGGTGGTAGGGAAATGAGTGTGTAGTAAAGAATATAGAAGTAGCTGAAATAGGATCAACAGACCATCTAGAAAAGAATCTTGTCCCTGGCACTGGACAAGTAACAGATGCTGAAAAGGATTACGACCAAGAAAGCACAACATGAGACTTCCTCATACATTCTCTCAGCATGCAGCAGACTCTGCCTCAGAGCTGCCTAATCCACAGCTATTGTCTTTTTATTTAATTCCCTCTGATGTCTTTTCCTTCCATTATTAAATAAAAAAATGTTTTGAACCTATATTAAACTTATAACTTCTGTACATCCAAGGGAAGTTTTGAACACAACAATGCCTGTGAGAAGAAATGTCTCCTGCTTTTTTTTGAGTCTGTAAGCTAATAGTTTTATTTGGCTTATTCTACATCTCATGGAAAGGACAGTGAAGAATAAATCCTTATCCATCTTCTTTCTGTTGTTTATCTATCAAATGACTTCTCAGTTGTTGTTTATCTATCAAATGGCTTCTCAGTTGCCTCCTCCTAGATGAAATGTCCTTGTCAGTTTAGTGGTTACTCAGTCAAAGACCCATCCACACTTTTGATCCCACATGTCCTTAGCTGGATTTGAATAAGAAAGGCTGGATCTATAAAAACAAAGACACAGTCTATACATCCAACAAAGACACAACCATCTCAGATATTAAATTTGAGCCAGGCTGACCCATGCCATTACTAAAACTAAGGCTTTACCTTCACATTTTTGAAGCAAATTTTTTATACTATAACAGTATTACAACTAGTTAGAGACAAGATAAGTAACATAATAATGGGAATCTTTGCATGCACTTTCTTTGCAAAGACTGAATTTCAGTCTGATTTCCATTATCTTATGCATCACAGAAAAATGCTATAAAGAGTTACAAATTCTATGTGAAAAATATGTGAGATCCCAAACTGGGATATCAACATTACAATGCAATACACTGCTTCTATCAGTCGCATGCAGACAGTGATCTTTAGCTTCAGTAAATTCATATAGTCCAGAAGACAAGTGAGAATATTGCTATTGCAAAGTGGGAAGTACTGTGGGAGAAGTGACATACGACCACTACCCCCCAAAAAAAATAGAGGAAAGGGGGAAAAAAAACGCCGAAAAACAAACCTCTCTTACTCCTAGGTGTAGAGAACTGAGAAATGCCTTCATTTCACATATTGCAGTTAAATGCAGTTAAATATTGCATTTTTATGCAAATATGTGTAATGAAATATAGATTTCCAATGGCTTCCTTGCTAACAAAAATATTATTATAAGGGTGTTAAGGAGTCAAAGAGAAGAAACAGAACAATCAAGGCATGAACTATGCCAACACAAACTAGAAAGTCTAATAACTGTAACGTAACAATCCTGTTTGTCAATATATTAGGCCATATCTCCACTTTTTGCCCCAAGACTAGAAGTATGGGTTTAGATTTAGGTTATATTAGATGCAAGTACACCTATGTTTCAGATCTCTGTCTTGGGTTATTTACATAATGTCTATCTGAAAGATGCAGAGCCTTTCCTTCACACCTTTCCTCAAGCTGTATATATATTTTTAACAGATTACCAGAGAAAAAATAAAAAAAAAGTAAAAAAAAGTCCAGAGTGCAGGAACATTTTCTTCTCTTCCCAAGTAAGTTCCCAAATCCCTTGTCTCCTTCTTGTATTCATACTGATCCTGCTGGCCCCCATACTGGGGACCAGTTTTGAATACTGCAGTCCCACTGTAATTTTGATTCCCTTATCCCTTATAATTTCTTGGTAACTCTATCTCACCTAACCCTCATTACCCTGAAAGATTTTTGTAAAATATATTTTCCATAGAAGAGGAAAAATAGTTACTTTTTAAAAAATCTTATAGCACCATCACAGGTAGAGGGGTGGGTGTGTGTGGGGGGGAACCAAAATGTTTTTAAGCAGAAAGCACAAACTCCATGGAATATCAGAGTTTCTGCAAGAGTGAATTATGGAAATCAGTGTGGCTGTATTTCCACCTACCCTATATTTTCTTCTACTTTCCATTGCTTACAGTTTCAAACTGTATATAATATAATTTTTTCCAGATGTCAACCCTCTTCAGAGGAGCACTAGAACAGAATATCATTCCAAAAAGGTATGGAGACATGGCCTTGTCTTTTGAAAGGAGTATGCCTCAGGGACTAGAAAAGATCTTAGGAAGGAGCAAATTACCCTCAAGCCATGACATCAAGGTCTTTAAGGGAATTTTGTATTTTAGAAAAATCTTCACAGGGCTACATCAAAATTTTGAATGAGTAAATTAATCTAGATGACATAGGGAGTGTGGGAACTTTAGGCCAAGGAACAATTAAAATGTCTACAGTGATATTTCAAATGGTGTTAGAGAGAGGAATAAACAAGAGTGGAGTGAGTTTTCACTTCAGTCTAAGCTTCTGGTGGGATAATAATTTTTAAAAGTTCAAAAACTAAGAAGGTATATTTCAGATGCTGTCCTTCTTACAGACAATCACAGAATCGCAGAATTACAAGGTTGGAAAAGACCTTTAAGATCATCAAGTCCAACCTTTCCTGTCCTATGCTAAACCATATCCCTAAGTACCTCATCTAACCTTTTATTAAACACATCCAGGGTCTTTGAATCAAACCCCTCCCTGGGCAGCCTGTTCCAGGCCCCAATGACTCTTTCAGCAAAAAATCTGAACCTGCCCTGGTGCAGTTTTGTGCCATTTCCTATCTCCTGTTACTTGGCTGAAGAGACCATCACCCACTACTCTACAACCTCCCTTCAGGTAGTTGTAGGCAGGGTTTTTTTTACTTTTGTTTGTTTGTTTGTTTGGGGTTTTTAAATTTTTTTTCCTTATATATTATCTACCAGAATAAGCTTTCATATTTTTAATGTAAAAATGCATACAGATCATTATATAAATATAAAAATCATGTAGCATTGTAGCAAACTGCCACAATTAGCAAAAATCATGCCTTGGATTAAGCTCATTGGCAACGATACTGCCACTGCACTAAGCTGTGCAGAGCCATGATTCAAACAAGAAACATAAGGGGGACATTACTTATGGGATGTCAGGTCTTGAGAAGCTCACTTCAGTCAGAAAACAAAACAAAGCAAACCTATGTCAATATGCACACAGTGCTCCAGTCAAGTAAAAGAGATTGTATATGTCAAAACATGTTTATTGAAGCCCTGAGTTTTTGTGAAAGTTTTCTTAGACAAATAAGTTGTAAGTAGCATCATTAGTTCCATTGATTTCTACAGTAATTGTTTAGAATTTTAATTAAACTGACAGAAATGTAGATTTATGATGATGATAAAATACTCTAAACTAAGAAAAATATGGAAAAAGCAACATGACAGGAAGGGATTATTGTTAGAAGAGGGGAAAAAGGGCAGAAGGGAAAAAGAATATTACAATGCTTTAAAGAAGTGTTCCTGCACATCAGTAATGCCAAGTTTTTCTACAATAGCTTTCATGACGTAATCTAAGAACTTAATTTTGACTTTATAATTATTGACTGTCCTTGCCTGTAGAAATTCATGATGTGTCCTATGAGCATAGTAAAACTACACTAAAGAGCAGTCAATTTCTATGTATATTATTGATATTTTCTTCTGTTAATTCCTTTTCTTTTAAAACCCCTTGTAATTAAGAAGAGTAGGGGAAAATCAGAAAATTAGAAGCAGTTGGAACAGTCTGTTCCTATATAAGCATAGGGACATATTTCTTTTGTATTTGTTTTGCTTATGGTGTCACATAGGTGTCTTAGTTTATCATTTCCCTATATTTATAGTATGAAAAGTAAAGCACTCACCCGAAGAGTTTGAAACGACATTCTGTATTTACTAGTGCACTCATGCCTAGAGTATGTTAGGGAATGGAAAGTTTCAGGCCTTGATATTGGGCTTTGCTTTTGGGAGTTAAACAAGTTTTTCAGAAGCAATTTGTGGCCTTGAAAGTCTAAGTCAGATCCAGTGAAACTGGTTTAATGAAGTTTTCTTTTCATTAAAATTTATTTTTATGATTTGATTGTCAGAAGATGAGGCAGTCAAAATAATTTATTGATTGAATGTCAGGTTGCTGGGAGCTTTTTTATGTGTCAATCCAAACTCATGACACCTTTGAGCTGTTAGGGTTTTTTTAAGTCCTGAGTCCAGGGCAATTTTAAAACAAGCTAGTGGAAATTGTTAGCAGTCAGCACCTCTGAAAGTCAGAATTGATCTGTAGGTAAAGCATGACGAGAAAATTAAATGTAAGAAACTATTGCATACATTCTTTGGGATGGTTGACCTTAGCTTGGCATTCAATTTTTGCTTTACATGCATGTTAAACGTAAAAAAAAAACCCAAAGACCTGAAGAGAAGAATAATAGAAGAGTACAACAGAAGTTAGAATAAAGAGGGAAACAAAAGAGGGATAAGACATTTGTTAAGAGAGAAATCTCACTAATATTAACTTGCTCCAAATGTTTCTGTCTCTCTTCACCTGAGAGCTGTCATCTCAGGAAAGATTATAAACATGGAAAAGAAATTGCAACACCAAACTGTCCCATTTCTATCCCTTAGACACACACAGTGAAGGATTTCTAACATTGCTTCCTTCAAACTTCCATGAAGTTTCTTCAAACTACTTGTTTGAACATGCCAATTTAATGTCAGTCTGGGGGACAGGACAGTCAGTGTGAAGTGTTGGCTCTCAGATTCATTAAGAAAAAGAGAACTGCAACTCCACACTGATATGTTGTCTTAAGGTACCGTTATCTGAATCCAAGGTGTAAGTTTATTCTAATACATCATAAGAAAAAAAAAATAGTTCACATTTTGCAATTTGTTTACTCAGATAGAAACAACACAGAGGAGATATATGCTCTCAAAACAGGGTTTATGATTACAACTCTAATTGTTGTCTCTTTTCTTGCATTTCCCCTTTAAAAATTCAATACGATTACCCACAGTGTCCTATTAAATTCTTCATCTTAAAATCTTCTTGTTTGTGATTTACTACAAATAATTCTGACCATTTCTTAAAAAAGTAATTCACATCTGATTATTAATTCTTTGTTTTATTACTGCTACATAAGAAAGAAAAACGAGGGTGGTATTTTTAAACATGGAGGTTTTGAACTTTGATGACTAAGTGACTGTCCTAACTCTTCTTAAAGGTATTTGTAGATTCACAACTAATATAAACTGGCCTCTCATTCCTATTTTGGATATTGTAACTGTTTGGATTCCAACTTTGGATCTAATAGCTTTATTTTGTATACTTATCTTCCAAGCACATTTAAGGGGAAGCCAAAACTCATAAAGGAAATTCCTTTTTATTTCTAATTGCTGGATATATGTCAAAAGTCATTCCTCAAAGTTGATTTTGTTTATATAAATTTAGAGGTTTATTTTGGGGAGGAAGATCACACTGAAGGAGTACTTTTGTCTTCTCTTTACTGCTTATACTGGTGTTTACTGTTCTGGTTCACCAAAACTTGGAGGTGAGTTGGAATTGTTAGAAAATGTTCTAATACTTATCCATCTATTTTAGTTAAGACCAATCTCTTGCTGTTGAATTCTAGTGAAAATTAAAAAAAAGGTGAAAACAAACTAAGCTGAAAGCATTTTAGTGCATTCTGCATAATTGTTAAACATTTGTAGAGTTTCCTGTTAGGAATGCATTAACATTTAATAAATAAAGATGCAGCACTTTGTTTTTCATTTTGAAGAACCTTGAGCCATAAAATTACATTGTGAAGCAGAGCTGTAATTACAGCACATCCAGCAGCAAAGTCACTACACATTTGATGTCTTGTTCATAATGTCTATCTGAAATACAGTGAAGTTCTGACATGCAAAGTGCTTTACATTTGAAGTGTTTGACTTTTAGTGAGATAATATTTAAGACAGAGTATGCATATATTCTTGTTGCCATGGATACAAGAACTTGAATTTATGAAGGAAAAAACCAGAGTTTGAAAACCTGAAATGAAAATTAAGTTAGAAATTATTTCAGTTACACAACATAACTTGAGCTCAGAATGCATAGCAATGGACAATGAGAAACAAAAGACAGAGCAAGATAAATTTTGCTATATGTGATTTATAGAAGAAGATAAATATTGCTATGTGTGATTTATTTTCTTATATTGTCTTCTGATAAGAAAATAACAGGATCACTTAGTTAAGAAAAGCCAACATTCAAGTAAAAAGCAAAGAACAGTAAAGATCATTCACCTGATTCATGTTTTGTAAACAGGATTAATATTCTGCAATATAGGCAGTTCCTGTGTTTGCAATGGCATAAAAGAAGCCTATTTTTAAATTGAGATTTTTAGTATATGTTCCCTAAATTACTGCTTGAAAATGAAATTTTTCCTTTCTCTTTCATATTGCTAGAATTCATATGAAATTATCTAAATATATTCGTTTCCTCAGAAAGGGAAAGTATGGATGTTTCTGTGATCTTTTGTAGCTACAGCCACACCAGAAACACCTACCTGTGGAATAAAGAAATGTCTTGTCTGATTTGCTGCCATTTTAACAGTTTTCAGGAACTGAATTTGCAAGCTCAGCTTGCCAGATGGAGAAGAATATGCCTGCCTGATACCAGCTACAGGAAGACATCCCCCAACCCCTTCCCACTGCAATTTGAAAATAGATGGGTAACAGCTTTCCATATCTTTCAACACAGCCATTTTTTCCTTTGCTATTTATGCTTCTAACCTGTGTTTTCATTTGAGAAGATGAATGTCTTTGTGTTGATTGCTCCACATTAAGACTTCAAAGACATCATGCTGCCTCAGGTTCCTGTGACAATGACCAACTGCTTGGCCTCACTTTGCTGCAGTTCCTCTGAGGGGCCTTTATTGCCCATCTCACCTAGATGTGTAAAAAGTGTAATCTCTTACAACCATATTTCTCTAGTCTATTTGTACCCTAAACAGTGAGTGTGAAGGAAGTAAGATTCATCTTGAGAAAAAGAGTAAATGTTATATTGGTCTATGTTTTTAAATCTCCTGTTGACACTGAATGCATGTAGTCAGAAGTGTCCAGAGAAGGATTAAACCC
Organism: Porphyrio hochstetteri; assembly: GCA_020800305.1. Classification (NCBI taxonomy): domain Eukaryota; kingdom Metazoa; phylum Chordata; class Aves; order Gruiformes; family Rallidae; genus Porphyrio; species Porphyrio hochstetteri. The sequence continues at coordinate 113,860,747 of CM036907.1, forward strand.
ACTAAACATGAAAGCAAGACTCAAATATCCCCCAAAGGACATTGATGCCATTTAAACATCCTAGAAAACACAAGGCTTCTCCAGGGAGCTTAGAAAACTTGACAAAATGGACGTCCTGCCTCAGCTGGGGTGCGAAGCCCTCACACTTTTTTTTTAATAATAATTCTCATCGGCTTGATCTGGAATCAGTTTTACATTTCAAATGAATCTACAACTATCTGTCACTTAAATGCCAGCCTACAGTTACCTGGATGGGAGAAGGATAGCACTCTTAAGCTGTGCAGTGTTCCCCGTTACAACATTAGATGATTATTTATTATTCAGTAACTCAAAGTAATTCTATTTTTCCTTTGAGCAGACTGGAGCAGTTCACCAGACAGGAAGGAGAATGCAAAATATATCACATGAGTAGGAGTCAAGAGCTGCAGTGGCATACTGAAAAGATTTGATTTGTCAAATACATCTCCCTGGTTTTCAGAAAAATATGTTTTAACACTGTATGTGCGTGACTGGTAAGCTCATCAGTTTTCAGTCTGTGAACAGTAGGGGTTTATGTGTTTGGTGCAGAACAGAGCACTGAAGACATTTGTGTCACCCTAATCATTTTGGTTACATCAGTAATCTGAAAGATAGATACTACGTGTATTATCTCAGTCTTTCATTCTCAGTTAAAATAAATGAAGGAAAAACTCCATGGATTCATGGAATTTAGAAGAAAAATCAAACATGGAAAACCAAAATGAATGTGTAGGTGTCCTGAGGGTTGTGCATACTTGTAAAAATAAAAAAAAAATGTAGTACTTCAGAAAAAAAAATTAAATACTTTTTAATAAAAAATAAAGTCTGTTAGGAGCACTTGGCATACATATGCACTGCTAAAAATTACAGTTGCTATACTTCCACCTTCATATATAGTAGCTCTTCAAGACATGGTTTTAAAGTAACTCTATTTGCAGCTGTAGCAAATTATATAATTTCTTCCTCGATTTCGTTAACTGAATAATTGTATTATTAGCATTCCACACATTGGATGGCAAGGCTTACTTAAGACAACTGATGTGAAGCAGTGAACAAATGTAAGAATTACTGGTGTCTGAAATTTCACATTGCTTGAATAAATGGAAATATTTTGCTTGATCATGATTTTCCATAAGGGAAGTCATTGTAATGAAAATAATTTTCATATATAAATGGATATATTGTCTTCTTTTGACTGTGAATCCAGTAAGCATTCCTTCTAGGTCTGTCAATAAAAATTGCTGAGGCAGAGCTTATTTGCCAAAGAACTGTAATTCGGTTTGTTGTAATTTTCATAATGCAATGCCTATGTAATGGGAATATCTGAATGTGCCTTTGGTGGTAATATTGATATACGGTGGTAATATTGATATACACTATATAGTAATTAACAGCCTTAACAGAGGATCAAGGTTCAGAGTGCTTGAAAGCTATCAGTACAAAATGAAATACTGAGCCCTGCTTTCATCCACTCATGCATGCTCAGCAAAGGAAGATTTACAAGGGCTGAGGAGAAGGTGGTAGGTATCTGTCGTGGTTTTGCCCCAGCCGAGGGCCGCACCCCACACAGTCGCTTGTACTTTTAAAAGGAAGGGGGAAGGAAAGTTGGGGGAGGGGGAAAAAGGGAAGGAAGAAAGGATGAAGAGAAACCACAACCTAGAAACCAGAACCACGCAGGTTGGGATAAGGATAGTTTACTAAACAATAACAGAAAACTAGATATAACAATAACAGAAGTTTAAAGCACAAAATAGATGAAACTGGTGATACACAATGCAATTTCTCACCAAACCACACAACTCAGGCCGCACAGCTTAGAGCCGTCCCAGAACCCGACCGTCCCCAGAAACTGCACGTCCTGGCGTTGTCTCCTCCTCTTCCCCCCAGTCCCCCTTTATACTGAGCATGACATAACTGGCATGGAATGTCCTCTTTGGCCAATTCGGGTCACCTGTCCTGGCTGCGTCCCCTCCTTTCTCATTAGTAAGGAAGTATGCAGAGCTGAGAAAGGTCCTTGATTGCCCGGCAACAATCAGGACCATCAGGGTGCTATCAGCACTGTTCTCATCCTAACACCCAAACATGGCATTCCATCCACTGCTAAAAAAAAAATTAACTCCATCATAGCTGAAACCAGGACAGTATCTCATTAGTGCTGGGTTTTGCAGGGCATTTTCTGCCATATGACAAAGAAAGGCTAGATTATTGCAGGTGATTGTTTTGTCCTATAGAAATGAAAACTGTGTAAGGAAGGAATCAAATAACTCATCATTGAAACCATATTCTGGCAACTATTCACCCTACACAAGTTTAGGTAGGAAAATTGGCCAGGTCCTCTCCTTAACCCACCATGTTCACAAGACATCCATATGGGGCAGTCCCCACTTCCATCTGCCACTGCAGAAGGACACAGGTCTCCTGTATTTGCTGTGCCACAACTGCCAGCCTTTTCAATCTGGTACCACTGGTTAGGCACCTGCCTAACCTAAGGCAACTGCTTCATGTGTTAGGCTTCTGTTCAGCTGAATCGTCTCCTAAAATCCACTGATGGCATAGCTATGGTTTCCTTTGGCAAAGACTTTAAATACTACATACAGGTATCAAAACCCAAGTGTCTTAACCTTCTTCTGAATTTTACCTCTAAATTTAGGTGAGGTAATCCCATTTAAATTTAGGTGAGATCCCATGGTCAGAGATAAACCCCCTTCATTATAAAGGTTGAACTCAGCCTTTCTGATGACTTCTAAGCCCTATGGTGGGGCTGTGCTAGGAAGTTTAGGGGCAGAGAAGGCTGTTTATAAAGAGAGGATTGATCATGAATATAATTTTTAGTTGACTTAGAAGTAATGTCCTTTGTGACAGTTTTGGATATGACCTAGTTAGGCAGGGAAGCTACACATTTCTCAGCAGGTATCTACTTGACTTATTTTAGATTTACGCTTAACAAGGTACAGCAAGTAAAGCATTCACAAGCCCAGTGGGAAGCACACACTTAGTTTGGCTTTTAAAGATTTTTTCTTTCTTTCTTTTCTTTTTGTACTAAAGGAACACTGACCTCTGGGAGAATCTCATGAATTTCCAAGAAATATTCCACAACTAATGTTAACTGCCAGTTACAAGAAAAAACCCCTCATCTTTTTACTGCCTTTTTACTCTGTCTTTTTACTGTGAAGTCTCTTCTTGGAAAGGAAGCTAATCCTTATATTAACAAGGCACTGTGTAGGATAGATGAAAAATCAATAGATTACTTGAAACTGTGATCATTATTAATTGGAGCTGTTTGCATAACTGATGTTGACAATAGCAATTCAGGTTTTAGAACTATGAGATCATCTTTGAGGATAGAGGACTTCTAGAAAGAAATGGGAACCATCTGACCACACAGAGCAGAAGCACCTTTACTCAAAGGGTGGCCAACCTAGTAAAGATATCTCCTATGGTAAATGTTCTGGAAGTGCTTTTATTTCAACAGTGACTTTCAATAGAGTCTGCATAAATAGTTAGGTGTTTAACTCACGGATTTCTAGCTTTTAGACAGGTAACTTTTAGCTTCAGTGAAGTGTGATGAATCTAATCATAAGCACAACAGAAAATAAATTATGGTACATTATACTGAAAGGACATAGCTATTAATCACTTAGAAGATTTATTCTTTGTATTCAGTTTCCATTATAGCCTAAAAAATGCTTATCTCCAGGCTAAAGATGTCAATAAAGATCTATAAGAATTGTTTTATCTGTAATCATCGTTTCATTTCACTTTGATGACAGTTGTGTTCATTGAAGGATTAGATTGACAGAGTTTATTTTCTTTACATTGAAAAAAGAGGTTTGATTTGGGCTTCATCTACTCCCAGTTAAATATCAGGAAATTAGTTTTATGTCAAAGTTTTAAAATCTGATTTAGTCACATTGTGATTCATTTATAGTCACGGGAGAGAACATGCACCTTCAGAGTGCGGTTCATCTCCTCATGATGACATATGTTTAGGACAGCTGAGATTAATCATTCTCTGGAGCCCACAGCTCTTTTCACTGATGACAGAAAGACCTAAGGGCTTGGAGTAGATATATAACCTTTAGATCTCTTATCTTAAGTGAGATGAATTTCAACCTTCCAGCATCATGTCTGCATGTTACCACAGATCCCTTTATCAGAAGTCAGTTCTGCCATCCTGAAAGCAAGTGTAAAGGGTCTTAAGAGGAACTGGGCACTTTTGAATTCTAATGAGCTTAATTAATAGTCTGTATGGGAGTGAAGAAAATCCTTTTCTTACTAAACAGCCTAGGTCCACAGTTTGTTTCTATAATGAGCTAAATACACTAACTTCACCTTGGCATTGAATCTTTGTTGACTACTGCTTACTGAGAATGTCACTGAAGTTTCAAAAGGGTTAAGTATTCTTAAAAGACTGTGCTTAAAACTGAATTGCCTCATGGCAGACAGTAGCACAGATCTGAATGCAGAACTGTGGTCCTGCAGTGGTCCTGCAGAATCAGCTACAAATGCCAGTGCCTATCTCTGTAGCTCATTCCAATTACTAGATACTGTATCTAGCATAGATACAGTATAGATATCGTATCTATAAAACAATATAGTGTTTATAATAAATAAATAACATCAAATATATTTACAATACTTTTTCATAAGCAACTGTACCTTAATTTCTAGTAAAGCTTCACTTACATGCTGATGCATGGGAAAAGAAATGACACATGGTCTTTCAGGACTGTAGGAACTTTCTGAGATCATTAATCCCTTTCTATAAAAATTACATATTAAAGGTAATTTTCCTTTATTTTGCAGTGGGTTTTTTTTCAGTTAAAACAGTTTTTGTTAGCTCTCTTGCTAGTCAGACTTCAAAGTCCTCAGTAGACAGACACAGGTACAGAGAAAAGATTACTGAAGAGATCATCTGATGATGCTCTCTTTTTACCATAGACACAGCTTAAGAGACTTTACAATAAAGGCCTGTCAACTAAAAATCAGTGAAATAAATTCATACTCAGCGCGAGTTTAACTTTAATGAGAACATTCAATATCTATTCTGACCCCATGTGTATCACAGGCCTTTAATTTCACTTTTACATAAGGCAAATAAGACCTTTGACTGTGGAAATTCTGCTTTGTGCTATAGCAAATTTTCTGTGTGAACATAGAAACCCTGATTCGATGACATCACTAGGCAGGTGCTGAGAAGGGAAATATGGGTTGTTGGTCAGTATCTAGTAGATGTTATTATGTTCTCGATATTATCTTCAGAAGGGCTTTGAAGTGGTCTGCTTGATCATCTGTAGATGCAGATCCCAGTTTGTGGAGCACAAGTCAGTTGCCATCTGAAACGCTTTTTTCTGCTTTATGTTCCTTCAGCTAAAAAAAATAATCTGGGTTTCGAGTTTCTACACTAAAGGAGCTTTGGGACTGCAGTTGCTTGCTTGCTTAACATGTAGGCAGAGCTGGAACTGCAGCTGCCTACACTTGTGGGGTTGTTCTGGATATTGACCATCTGCAAAGGATATTGTCTTCCTTGGAGATAAGACTTCTGAGCATTTTAAAGCAGATGTGCAATTTCTTGTAAAAAATGGTTTCATAAGACTTAATCTAGGTTTCATAAAACTAGAAAATTAAATCATATGGGAAAATGTTGGTTTGCTAAACAATCTCATTAAAAATACTGTTGTGGGATTGAAATATTCCAAAAAGCTGTTTTGTCACAGGTTTTATGAATCATTTTCATAGACAAGCTTTCACAACTCTTCTATATACTATATATTGAAATATTCAGTTCATAACATGTAACTATAATTTTAAAAAACCCAACCATCTTCCACATGATTTTTGTTGGAAAATACATCATTACAGTATTATGTCTCTTAAAATTTTAGTTTCTCTGACAATCTGTTAAGAAGGCAAAATAACTTAAACAGCAAATAATTCCTTTCTTCATAATGCATACTACACTTAGTGTAGTGAACTTTCCCCTTCACTTTGGATTTTGGTGCCATTATATTTGGTACCAGTATATTTCCAATATACTTATTTCCACTCTGCACTTTCCCACATAGCAGACTGATTCACTTAGAGGAGCACAGCTGAGAAGATAGAGAGAAATCGTGTTAAAAGAAAATCTCTCTAGTAGGAGTTATTTTTTTGGCTTTCTATTGTATGAATTGTCCTGAACCAGCTCTGGTTTCTCAACTCTTCAAGGAAAATTGAATTTGCCTTGAGGATGAAGGCTGGACTCTTCTTGCAGTGAAAGAGGTGGAAATAGTAATTACTGCTTCTGAAAAATTATTGACACCTGCAGCAAAGTTTATTGCCTGTGACACCTGCACTCCTCTCCCAGCGCAGCAAGCCAGGTTTCCTGGGGCATTCACATAGCAAGGAGGTCACCAAGACTGTGATGGTTCTCATACTCCTTGTCACAACATGTTGTGAATATAAAGGCTAAAGCACATGTCTACTTGAGTCACAAAGATGTCTACAATGACCAGAATCCTTCAGCTGCCCATTAAGCTCTCTAGACCTGGGAGTCTTGTACATCTATGGCAGCTTTGAAAGAGTCATTTGGCTACAATAAACTGAACCGTTGACTGACAGTGTTTAAAATGATGACAGAGATTAACAGTACTGCAAGTGAAGTCCAGTTAGTCAAACAAATGCATTTTGTTGAGATGTGCAAAGGTTCCATTCTGGCTTGCTTACTGGTTTCTATGAAAAAAACAAGGTTTTTAATCCTGTCCTTTTGGTGACAATACAGACAGGTACACAGCTACCCATCCATCAATAGGCAGCAGATGTGTCAAAACTGGTAATCAGATTTCTGAAGAACATTTTGTGCTTAGTAAATCGTTATTGACAAATTATATTGACCAGATGTGATGTAATAAAAATTTATTCTCCATGGATCAAGATGAAGTATTAATGCAAGATGATATTTATAAACCATTGCAAAAAGGGTGTGAAGGAAGACCTAGGAAACTACAGACCTGTTAGTCTATTAATGGGATGAAATTTAACAAGTCAAAATGCCAGATTCTGTACCTAGGACTGAATAAAGCTGGGTGCAAGCATGAACTGAGAGAGGAGTGGCTGGAGTGCAGCCCTGCAGAGAGGGATCTGGGGGTGCAGTAGGCTCAGTACGAGCCTGCAGCGTGCAGTGGCAGCCAAGAGGACAAACCCCATCCCGGGGTGCATCAAACACTGCATAGCCAGTCAGCCAAAAGAGGGGAATATCCCGCTGTACTCAGTGATGGTACAGCCTCACCTGGCATATTTTGTGCAGCTCTAGGCCCAGTGATTTAAGAAGATACGAAGGTCTTTGAATGTGTCCAGAGAAGGGCAACAAATGTGGTGAAAGGGTTGGAAGGAATGTCCTGTGAGGTGTGGCTAAGGGCTTTACATTTGTCTAGTCTGGAGAAAAGAAGGCTGACAGAGGACTTCATTGCCTCCCACCAACCCATGCTGCCCTTCAGCCCAGGGTCCTTCTTAAGAGTCACAGCAATATACAAACTGAGAAGCAAAGGGTGGGGAAAGGATGAAGTTCACATAATTAGAATAAAGGGTCCACTCAGAAATGATGAGTAAGAAAGAGAACTTACTGTGCCTTGTTAAAACCTTTTGGAATAGAATAACAGAAGGGCCTGAATTCCTAAAGCCTGTATGAAATATCTAGCTTTCACATCAGGAAGTAAGAGAAGAGATTATCCTACAGCTTTCAAGACTGGTCCTCCCAGTTGCAAATCAGAGCAGAGAGTCCTGATTTCTAATTAAAAAATATCCTTGTACATTACTTTCTTCACAGAATCACAGAATCAGAGTCACAGAATCGTAGGGGTTGGAAGGGACCTCGAGAGATCATCGGGTCCAACCCCCCCTGCCAAAGCAGGCTCCCATTAGGCAACACTTAATCCTACATAATCTTTCCTAAAATCATCTGTAGAAAATCTCTCTAAATGATCCCACACTACTGATAAAGGCAGAAACACTCATCATTTTAATAATTTTCTCAGTATCACATTATTTTGTTTGTCTTTCAACCAGAGAAAAGCATTACATGCAGGTTCTCACTGACCTGACCACCACAACAACGATGGTATCATTTATATACATCTACATAGTTTAATTCTATGATTTAAAATAGGATTACTTCTACCTGGTTCCTTCTGCCTGAATATTAAGCACATAGTTTTATATAGCTGTCTATTGCATCTGCAAACAAAAGAGAAATAGTCCCATAGAAAGGACAACTTATCTCAACCAACTATGTTTAAAGAAATATAACTAAGAAATAAGAGACATTCCTTACAAAGATAAATAATTAGTTAAAGGGCATGAAACAGGGCAGGAACAAATAGTCAGTTCCTTCAGTGGAGTTCCTCAGAAATCATTGCTGAGACATTTGCTTTTAATACATTTATATATGATTAGGAAAGCATAGAACAGGGAAAGGATAACATTTTTCTGATAATATTAAAGTAATCAGCAAACTTAAATTGAGAACCAGCTGTGGAGGACTACAAAAGGGTCTTACAAAGCACACAGCAAAACACATGGGAAAAAATCAAGCCAATCTAATTTTCCATGCAAAATGCTATGCTCTGAAACCACTAGGAAGCATAGACCCATGAAAAATCAGCTCAATGCTCAGTAAAAAGTACTTGTTATGGATTATTTGAAAAGTTGGAACAATACAGAACTTAATTATACCACTGCTCTATCCAGGCTTTGTCCACACCTTGAATATTCTGGGCAGTTCTGGTTGCCCCACCTCTAAAAAGAATAAGTGTAATCAGCAAAAGTTCAGAAAAGAATAGCTAAGAAATGTCTTATATTTAGGGAGTATTCAAGACAGGACTCTTCAGCCTGGAAAATGAACACCTGAACGGTGTGTATGAACTGCCTCCATGCCCACGTAGATTTCTTGGATGATCTCAGGTGACTCAAAAGTGTGGGTAACTAGCCCATGTGTTCAGGTCGATCCAGCATAATCACTCATATGGTATTACCCTATTTTAGATATTTCTTAGCATGGAACAAATCATCATTTGGAGATGATTTTAACTGGTGTAAAAAAAAAAATCAAAAACAAAGCAAAAAACCCTCAACAAACAACACTAGGAAACTTAAGACTTGCATTTATTTTCTTTTTAACCTGTGAAACTGTGAGATGATCCTCTTCCTAGCCCCTTGTCTATATATTTAACAGGCAATATAGTTTCCCCCTCAGTATTCATTGCTGCACACTTACTAAAAGTTACCTTTTTTAACATTGCTTTTAATACCCCTCTGAAAATACAGCCCTCTCCACTCTGTGAACCTAGTTTGCAGTATCTAGCCCCTATCTTGTTGCTTGATCCCCATAGGTATTATAGAAGTCTATATAGGTATAACTTATATAGGTATTACTTAAGTTTAGGCAATCCAGCATTAGTATTCTAAAAGTTTTTATGATACCTTTTACTGCATACACTGCTCTACAATACCAAAGCTTAACATACATCTTTCCAAATAATTTCAAAACATGTCACAATTGTATCTTTTTTCCATCAGACTGTATGTAAATTAAAAGATTTCCCTGTCTTTTAGCACTTTAAAATAGTTTTCTTATGAACATTTTCAAGCTTTTATAAGCTTTTTAACAGAAGAGGGAATGATAATGTTGGCTCGATGAATTTACTGTCCTGTATTAACACACATGTTCATGGCCAAATCTCTACCTGGAATATATTGGCATTGCCCCATTGACTCCATTAAACTGTGGGCTTTTTAAGATGTCAACTTTTTAAGTAAAAACAGCATTCATGTCTTGTTGGTGCTGGCAAGCTTGAAATAGTACATTGTTGAATCCCTGAGATCAGTTATTTAACAGAAGAAGTTGTCCTCTTTTGCTCCTTTTAGGCGCCACAATGTAGGGCAGGTGCTATTAGGTAATATCAAGGGTCAGTGGCACTGTCACATTTACTTTCTCCATCGCCACCACTTCATTAGCTGTAAGTGTCAAACTGTCTTTGTGTGTCTCCACTGTCTGTTAGTGAACTGCAGGTTATAGTCAAGTTTGAAGATATAGCTGAGTGCGGGATCCACTGACTCTACAGTGTAGTTGTCTTCTTGTAAACTAATTAATGTGTCTCTCTTTACAGCCATTTCAATAGGACTGCACTTCAGAATAAACTTCATTGTCATCATAGAGACAGACATGACACACCAGTCGATCATCAATGAGCTTCAGGGTGCTTTTTTATTGCAATGGCACAGGCATTTTTATAGTATCAACCAAACAGCGTGAGCAAATGTTATAGGTTAAAGGGGTTTTTTCATTTTTTCCATTGGCTGTTTTTTTTACCTCCTCCTTGGCTCGGCTTGATCTGCACACCCTGTATTCATGGTCGTTGTGTCCTGTGAACTTGTTACAAAGCTTCCGGCATGAGTGACTTCCTATCTCAAGGGAATACAGGGATATTGTCAAGGTCAATCCCTTCTGCCATCAGAGCCAGGTTGCTGGCAGATCCACTGCCTCCCCCCAACACTTCATCACTTAAAAGGTAGAAAACTAGACCACATCAGGTGAAGATTTCTCCTGGAGACTAACAGGACTCCCTCTAATGTGGACATCTACATAGCAAATATCTCAAGTCAGCTGTTACCCCACTCCTACCATAAGTGACTAATTTCCCAAAGGTGAAAGAATACATGAGGTTTATTATTTTCTTAGTCTTTGGAAGTATCCCTTGAAACTGCTTTTCACCCTGAAACATGACACAGCGACTTCACAGCACTAAACAGCACTGTCACCTTGAAGCTATACCTCCATTTAGACAACAGGAGTTATCCAGTGACAAGAGATTTGGTTAGGAATTATATACAGAACTTTTATCACCATGCTGCTTTTTTTTTTTTTTTTTTAAGGAGACAGGCTTTGGGTGTTGGTTTTTTTTATTTTTTAAAGACGAGATACAGACAGCATTGCAGCCCAAAAGACATTGATTTCACCCATCTGATTTTTTTAAGTGCATTTGCTTGCTTTAGTGTAAAGTCAGCCTGCTGCATGATGGTAAAAATGCATCAAATGCTGCATCAAAGAGTGCTCACATTTTCTTTTCTTTTTTTTTGGAAGGCATTAGATAAATATTTTAAAAGTGAGTGGTTCTAGACTATTTTTTTCTTGTGACAGCATGATAAAAAAGTGCATAATTTCAGGTTTAGTTTGGTAGCTATTGGATTTCTAAATTAAGGGTGGTTTTATTCCCTCTCAGAACAAACAATGGCACAATTTATTATTTCAATCTTTGAAATAAATGTTATATATATGTATATATATATAAATTCCTACCTTTATTTCACTTATACTTGCTACAAATCTAATATGAATTAAACAGACTTAAATCTTTTAAAACAAGGAGCAATGATTTTTAAATACTTTTTTTACATTGTGCTAAAATAGATTTGTAGTACATAATTGGTTTTCTCAGGTACAATATCCTTTTCAGTTATGCAGAAGTTTGAGGAACTGTATAAAAATAATTAGCACTGCAATAGGTAGTGACAAGGAAGAATACACTGGTAAGGCAGTGAAGTCAGAAAACATTTCATACAGTTCTGTGTTTCCCAGAGACCGTCTGTCTCATTTGAACAATCATTCTGCTTCTGCTTTTTAATTAGTCAGCTTTATCTATATTAGCTAGGAACTCTAATTTTTCCTTGAGTTGTGCACTCCTCAGCACAATGGGCTTGAAACACAGATGGAGATTCTCTGCATAAGTGTGACATTAATATTATGAAAATAATTACATTAAAAAACTGAAAATTAATATTTGCTTGTTCATTTCCCCCCTACTGTCTAGGTAGAGAGAGGATACAGACTTCCCAAGAAGAAAATAGTCTAAACAAGTGTGCAAACATGGATGGGAGGCTTGTATGGCTAAGACCTGGTGTCTTTTTACATTATGTTGATTTGGTTTGTGTGAAAACTCTTTATTCAAATTGTGCAATACCCAGCAGAAAACCTAGGACTTCCTTCTACCTGCCCCAGATTTCCAAAGAGAATCTGCATCACCAAACAGTGCCGCAGCTGCCTGGTCCCCCTTTGTCTAGCAAACCTTGCCTTTCTTCCTACATGCTGGCACAATACCAACCACAGGGCCAGAAAATATCGCTTACTGCTTAGGCAGTGAGGGCTCCCATGAGAAGGTGATTATGCTGTCAGTCCAACTTACATAGAATAAATCAGGGACCTCAAAGATTCTCCTGTGCAACTAACTTCATATCTCTGGTGTATTTTGGTTTGCTGGTTAGTAGAAGTGACTCTAATTAGTGAACCTGATTCTGTACAACCTGCTGGCAAATTGTGGGTCATTCCACCAGTTTTGGAGAATACAGCTCTAATTTATAACTGCAACTATACCTCTATGAGTAAAGGGGAAGGAAAAAATAAAATTCTTTCTCTTCCAGCAGAAGATTCTTTGAAGACATCTGCAGGTTTTTAACATTAGTCTCCAGCAGGACTAATCCATATCATGTCTTTTTGCAGGATTGATTTAAGGGTAAGAAATCTCATTCTATCACTTACACATCCCTAGATATCTTCTTAACAGTGATTTCCTTATGTAAACCTTGCAGCCCTATTTATGACTTCTATAACGTTCTACTGTGGTGATTTAAAGGAGAGGAAAGAGACAAAAAAAATAATTGTGAGAAAGAAAAATTTAAAACAGGAAAGTAAGAGGATCAAAAAGAACAATGTAGAATTGATGAGTCAAAAATCAATAGAAAATACTGGAGGAACAGAAACTGCAGCAGTATGGAACAAAGAGACGAGACAGTAATAAAAAAGCCCACAGAAAGATTTAAAGTGAAAATTTAATTTTTTCCATTCGTTTCCATCCCACAGTTTTTTGCTGTTAATTCTGAAAGAAGACATGATACAGCTTGGAGAAAGCACGTGAGGATTTGGCTTATTAACTCTAGCACATATATAAATGGAATGTTGCGCATTTTGAGATACTAAGGGTTGTAGGTAAAGCCAGCACCTCTTGCACAGTTTGTGAATCAGAAGTCTGAATGATTTCTACACTTAAATTACACAAAATTTAATTCATCCATTGGGATTCAAAGATAAATTTTGAGTTGAATTATATTTTATGACAAAGACCTACCAGAGAGAAGACTTCAGCATTGAGTGACATGGGGAAGAAAGAACTTGAATTAATTTTACTTCTCAATGCAGGGGCAGATGGAACAAGCATGAATAAAATATGTAAATGGATAAGTGAAATAGAACATTTAGTTACTCTTCAGTCTTATCTAAACCAATTGGAATTTATTACTGAAGTCTGGTGTGGTTAAGATTGGAGGTTAACATTGATGACCAGACCCTGTTAACAGAGCAGGAATCCCTGTTTTCCTGTTGATGTTATCATCAAAGCTGCCAGCTTTGATGTCCATTTGAGTAGGAGAATCTGAGTAGGAATAAAGGTAAAAAAAAAATTCTTAGAAATAAAGTACATTTGTAAGTAAATAGAAAGACAATTTTAGCTGATCAGTAGACTGTATGAAGATGGGGGATTTTAATTCATGTATATAGATGCCATTAGGACACATCAAAAAAAAAAGAAAAATGTGTCTGGTATGTCATAGAGCTCTACAGGTGTTCATGTGACATTCTCATAAGCTATTAATCAAATTTATTCTATACAGTATAAATTCAGACCTTCACTATTCAAAACTCAAAATGAAAAGGACATCAATAATTTTTGCTGTGCCAGCATATATTTACATTTCAGATAGTTTTGTTTCTGTAGAGCGTTCCCAGTAGGTCAACAAAGGTACATTGGGAAATTTTTACATTTCTAAAATACGGAGGCTTCTTGAAGCTCAGACACTTTTTGAGTTATAAGGCATTGCACTGGTGACTGCATTGAGGGTTTTTTGTATTTTATTTTTGGGCTTTTTTATGTTTTATTTTGGCTTATTTTTAACTAACTATTATTTTTTTAAAGACGTTAAAAAAATAGTTATTATTCCATGCTTTCAAATTTTACCAGAGCAAAGTTAGTAGCTGACATATTCCCGTGTCAGTGAAATTAGATTTCGACTTGAGCAAAAGCAGAAGAAGGATTTTTGTGTTTGCAGGTCTTTGGTTTGTTTCCCCAAATACAGCAGGTTAATCGGGTGATCTACTAGACCACCTCTCTGTGCAAGCTTTCACTCTCCTGCATTCTTTGCCTACTGCAGTTGCAATATGACTATTACAAGACAAGTAATACTTTGCCTAATAGTATCAGAATATCATAATAGTCTCTTCAAGCAGAAACTGTCTTTGACCTCCATGGCACTAACCCAAATGAGCATTGCTGAGGTCAGTCCTCCCAAAGACTGTAGCCTTTTCTTCAGAAGCTAACTGTGTTCCAGTATAACACTCTAGGCACTTACTGAACAGCTGTTCTATAGGAAAATAATAGGAAGAAGAGCTATGCAATGCTTTTGTAACAAACTCTACCCTTCGTGATATTCAGAACTCAACATCACAACTTCCTGGGCAACCTGATTTAACTTTTAAGCTTGGTCTAACTGTAAATTTGCCATAGCATTTATCAGAGGTTAGGACCAGATAACTTTTAAAGGTCCTTTCCAAACTGATTCTTTGAAAATAAGTATCACTTGGATATTTTCTGTTTATTTCTTCATTTTAAAAAGGAAAATAAAACCCAAACCAAACCAAACAAGATATTGTCTACAGTAGCTTTTTAAAATAATAAAATCAAACCACACTTTTCTAATGTCACTTAACCAGTTATCACCCACTTCTGGAGACTTGTTTTCCTGTCTCCATTTTATCATTTTCCTAATAAAATACTGAACAAAGGACATCTGAAGTGTCAGACATATGTAAGAAAAAATAAATATGACTGAAGTCTGGAATTTAAAAAAAAACCAGTCTTCTATGGTTTTAGTCTCCAGCATACATTTAAAAAACATACTTTCAACCCCTTTCAACCCATTTCAACTTGACATTGCTCAATGTCTTCACATCTTAACTTCCACACCTTGCTCTCCAAGAACCAGAATAGTTAAATCCAGATTACTTTGTGGGGATGATCTATGGTCCATGCTAGCCCATGGGCTTGAACCATGATGAGCAGATGTTAAGAACCATGCTAACAATCTTGCAGGTCAGATGACTTCCACCAATGCTCAAGCCTTGACGTGAAGGCTCATTCCCTATTTACTAACATAACACTTATTTGCTAACATAGATAGTTTAGAGGTCCTGTTTATGATACTTAAAATATAATTAGCCAAAAGCAAACTCAGGATTACATTTGACAAAACAACAAGAAATAATCTCTGCCCATTGATTCCTCTGAGCCCATCGTTTCTGCCTCCATTTCTAAAAACACAGTAATGGAGCCAAGAGGG
This sequence comes from Porphyrio hochstetteri, assembly GCA_020800305.1. Lineage (NCBI taxonomy): Eukaryota > Metazoa > Chordata > Aves > Gruiformes > Rallidae > Porphyrio > Porphyrio hochstetteri. Next base: position 113,876,182 of record CM036907.1, read on the forward strand.
CAAGCTGGAAATGAACCCCTCCACCACTTCCAAGATGAGGAGCTAACGCATGAGTTTATAATCAGCTAATTAGAACATTAATGAGCAGTCTGAAGGGATTAGACTTGCATTCAAAGAACAACTACCCTTGTTAATAACTTGTTCTTTTATCTATAAGCTGACCTGGAAAGCTAAAACATATGATGTAAGAACCAAGGACAGTATTTTTTCTAGATGAAGAACTTGTTGAGCTACAAAACCATTACTTTTGCTTTCCTTCCCTCTTCTTCTAGGGATAAATCCTTTATGAACATCACTAATACACATTTTTCTATTATAATCCTCTTGGATTTAGCTTTTCTTGCAGTCAGGCCTAAAAGAATCATGGTTTCCAAAATCCCTTTATCCTTCAACTTAAAGAAAAATCAAGTTCTTAACGTACATTTTTTAAAGAATAAGTAAAAGTACTTCAATAAAAAAACACCCTTCTCTATGTGCGTAAATAAAAAAACCCTCCAAAAAACAAACCAAACCAAAACAAACAAATAAAAAAAACCCACAAGAATAAAAAACAAAGATGTACCAAAATTGACTATTTAGTACTAATACTTGCAGACCTACCTTACTTATTCATGTTAGAGGTTTGGAAAAGAGTATGCATAATGGTTTAAGGGTCAGAAACACCTTTTGTAAAGGCCATCTAAGCCAGCACATTAAATTCTGTCACATTATATAAAAAGCTGTTTGAAAAGCAAGTAACACACTGTCCACTGTCTATAATGCCAGTAACATTTCAGTTTTAACTGTTGTCATGACTTCTCACATTTCCACTAGTTTTGTCTGGGAACCTTGTGTGCTTCAGAACTCAGAACCTGTCAACTAGTGAAAATTTAAGTCATTTGAAATTTAAAAAATGCCTAATTAAAACTTGGACAAACCTCCTCAGAGAACTTTGACCAACAGCTAGATTCTGCCCTTCTACTCTGCTCTCATGAGACCCCACCTGGAGTTCTGTGTCCAGCTCTGGAAATACAAGAAAGCCATGGAGGTGTTGGAGTGAGTACAGCGGAGGCTACAAAGGTAATCAAAGAGATGGAGTACCCCTCCTGTGAAGACAGGCTGAGGGAATTGCACTTGTTCAGCCTGCAGAAGAGAAGGTTCTGGGGAGCCTTCCAGTACCCAAAGGGGCCTACAGGAAAGATGGAGAGGAACTCTTTATCAGGGACCGTAGAAATAGGACAAGAGGTAATTGTCTTAAACTGAAAGAGGAGAGATTTAGGTCATATATTATGAAGAAATTCTTCCCTGTGGGGGCAGTGAGGCCCTGGCACAGGTGTCCCAGAGAAGCTGTAGCTGCCCCCTCCCTAGCACTGTTCAAGGACAGGTTGGATGGAGCTTTGGGCACCCTGGGCTAATGGAAGGTGTCCCTGCCCATGGCAGGTGTTGGAACTAGATGGTCTTCACCCTTTGGAACTGGATGATCCTTAACCCTTCCAACCCAAACCATTCTATGTTTCTATGATTTGCTGCATCCCAGAATCCCTGGGAAAGAAACTTGCCACTCAATTACACTTGGTAAAATACATTTACAGAAAAAACCCAAAAATTTTAATTGATGAGAAATGCTAAAGGAATTCCTTTGTCAATTAATGAGAATTTGTCCGAGAGTGAGAAAATCTAGCCTGAGTGCTGAAACATTTCATTTGCATTCTTTAGCACCTTGCCCTGCAAGGGGTCCTGGTGGCAGTGACACTTAACTGAGACTCTCGTTCTACATTAGGGATATCTCAGTGTACTATGAAAATGTAGTATCTTGGGAGCTCATTTTCTTAGTGCAAATGAAGAGGTAAAGATGTGCATAACGATGATGAAATACGCACTTAGTCGAGCATACTCCATATTGCTGCAGTAGTTCTGTTTACCTAATGAAACACAGAACCAGGCAAATCATCTAAACAGTCTGCTGATTTAGCTAGTGAAGCTAAATCACCCAAACAGGTGATAATCACAGCTTGACTGAGCTACAGGAAGCAGAGCAATCTGAGTACCTACAGTGAATCCACTTAAATGTTTTGTTTCTAAATCTTATTGTTATCATACATTATTAGCTTGTTGTTCCTATTTGCCCTCTTCACTTAACAACACAGATTTGCTACATTGACTTAACACAGACGGGAAGGTTTCACCAGACAAAGTAACAATTCCCGAATAATATTTAAGCCCAGAAGAATCAAATACCTGGCATGAACACAGATTCCTGAAAGTAAACAAAAAGCTATTAAATGTGTTGTCCCTGCAAACCTTCACACTTATGCACAGATGAAATATCAAAAAGTAAGGAAACAACCTTACGTTGTCACTTTCTCGAAGCTGAAATAAAAATAAGGAATCTGACCTTCTGCTCTCAGACTTTTAATCTTCATTGTGGTTATTTGTTCCCTTTCTGGAATTAGGTAGAAAAGACTTGGCTGGACCTCAGAAAACACCAAGGATCTATTGCTAGATTAGAAGCTTATATCATGTTCTTCTGTGACATTTTGTTCTCTTTTTCCACTGCATAGCCCTTTCTAAAAAAAAATAAAAATAAATCAAGATACAAATGCTGTCAGATACTGTCGATGTTGAGAAAAATAAACAACCCAAGTTACTTTTCTCGCTTCATTATTTTAATTTTTTTATTAGGGTAGTTTTTCATTGGCTTTAACTCAGGCAAAACCCTAATTAAGGCTTTCTATACCTGGGAGATTCAGTATTCAATAAAAACATAGTGGCTCCCCTTTACAGGAGAAAATCTTTAGATCTAAGATCTCTGGTAAAATGTACACTGATGAATAAACCTTACTTTAACAAAATTTCCCAGTTTAGACCCCTTAAGGAGTCTGTGCTGATAACAGGAATCTCTTGCTACTGTGTGATGTCACAGGCATAAAACTCATAATCAGCAAAATAGTATACGTTATTATCTAATGACCTAATCAACCACACTGTATATACATGCATGCATTATCCTCGTTTCTCCAAAAAATGAAGAACTAGAAAACTATGAGAAACTCACAACTTTGGCTAGTGACTTTTAGTACTTTAAGTGACTTTAAGAACCCATGTTGGGTTTACATTTCATGAGCATCACTTCTTCTTCTAATTAGATGGTTAACATTTATCCAGCTCTTATCAAGTCTGAACTCTGCTTTTCATATCAACATACCCAACTTGCTGAATTTTCAAGCAAACTTTCCTACATTTTTCAGGATAGTGTTCATGTTCAGGTAGACCTTCTACCTCACTGTTAACAAAATACAGAGATTCCCTAAATGCTTCTTCTTTCTTACTTTTCAAAAAGCTTGACCACAATAAAATTGTAAGTATATTTAGTCCACACTTTTTTCATAGTAATTATGTTAGTTTGTTTTCATATGATCCCCTATTTGCTATTTGTTATCAGCTGCTTTCTTTTCTATATCTAGATCGTCTGCTATGCAATATGATGACAACAGAACTTGCGCTTTGTCACGTTTGCATGCATTCACAATCCCATTTATTCCACAGTAACAAAACACAGACTTTCTGTTGCTAAAGTAAAGCCTTTTCCTGAACAGTAGATGCACTGAACCATCATATTTCTCCCAGTTTTACTTGTGCTAATAGAAAGAATTCTCCAACAACAGCCTCCAGACGTTTTTATCTTTGATACTGACTGTTCTTCCCACTCCACATCAACCCAGCCACCTGAAGTTCTCCTGTCTTAAGCAACCAGCATGTTTTGTCCAATATGTTCTACCATTCCCATAGCTGCACTGACACGCTTGACTCAACAAAAATAAAGCTAAAACTAAAATTCCCACAGCTGCATGAATTAGGGTGAAGTTCTATAATGTTTTGGTCTTCAGAGAGTATCAAGTTTTAAAATCCAGTCACAAGGTAACAACAGCTTGAATCATACAGAGAAGCCAATTGAAGACAACTGAATAATTTCTTCTCACCTTTACTGAAATACATTATACTCAAAATTTAAAAATCATATAGCACCAATCCTGAGGTGAGAGATTTTGTAAGAAATCTCTGTGCTTTTTCTTACAAAATCTGTTTAAGTGCCGTGTGCTGGTACTTTCAGTTGCCTTGATTTTGAGGTAGAAATTACCTTTTCAAACTGTGTTTTAATACAGGTTAATGGGATGGTAGTCTGGTGTGCAGCATAGGCTACTAGGCAATGTCAGCATGTAAACCTAAATAAATAAGGATGTGGTTTTCAGTAGGTTCAATGCCCAAAAGGTATTTGCTTAATAAATGAATGAATGAAACACATTTTTATGCTAATTAAAATGGCATGGAAAACACTGATTAGCTCAAATTTAATAAGATAAATGCCATATAAAATCAGTGAAGGGACTTTATGCACCTGAATTTTAATTCATAATCAGCAGTTCATCAGCAACACCTAAAAATGTTTTGTAGCACAAATGTCAGTACATTTGTTACCATAAATGTACCATGGTTAAACACATTTGGCTTCCAAGATGAAACCTGTACATGTCATACAAGGCCTCCAAGATTAAACCTTTATCAGGGAGTATAGTGATAGTACAAGGGGCATTGGGTTTAAATGGAAAGAGGGCAGATTTAGGTTAGACAATAGGAATAAATCCTTCCCTGTGAGGGCAGTGAGGCACCCTGGCACAGGCTGCCCAGAGAAGCTGTAGCTGTCCCCTCCCTGGCAGGGTTCAAGGCCAGGTTGGACTGGGCTTTGGGCACCCTGGTCTAGTGGAGGGTGTCCCTGCCCATACAGGGGATGTGAACTAGATGATCTTTGAGGTCCCTTCCAACCCAACCTTTCTGTGATTCTATAATTCTATGATTCTATGAAACCTATATGTCTCATAGGACTGTGTTAAATCCATGCAAGATAGGAATGAGACTATTCTGTTACTGTTTTTTTGATATACAGAAATTCAGCTCTGCTCCCTTCTGAGCAGGACATCATTAAGATTCATAACTGTTGAAATTCAAAATCGTTCTACTCATCTGCTCTTAAAATGCTCCAAAGTTTTGATATGAAATGGCTCATTTAAAATGTGACTTTGCTGCTAAACCTTTATAAAATTGGGAAGACAGAGAAAGGAGGAGTGATTTCTGTAGTAAGGAGGGGGAACCTCAGGTTTTTTATTAGATTCATCCAGAAGTGCCATGGAAGCACTTATTCCCTGGAATATGCCAACTCAGAAACTAATGGAGACTGATCTAATTATACAGGGTCTTCCTCTTAGTAAACACTTTTTTTCTGAATATGTAAGAACATCTACAAGCTTGAGAAAATGTGATAAAGTAAAACCAGATGGATTATCACACTCAGAAATTGTAAATAAACATAATCTTTAGCAACAAAATATCAGTTCATAGCTCTGGCAGTGGTAGTAATAACAGCAATTTCAGTATGATAGCTCAGAAGAATCTCCAGCCTGCGAATTTACCACCCTTCCACTCATATCCTAGCACTATTCACTCTAAACCTCAGGTATTAAAAAATGCCAAAGCATCTTAAAAATAAAATAAACACTAAAGTACAGAAAAGTTACAATACATTCATATTCTGGAGCCCTCAAAAATAATTATCAATGTTTTGAATTCCTATTTCTGAGCCAAAAGCTGACCCTACATGACAAATGCCTCTGAGACTTACCTCAGACCTTAAAATTAATTCTCACAGGATAACCTTCAGTGTCATCTATTTTAAATGAAATTGTGCAATTTGAAATTGTCTAGCCAATAACAAAGCAACATTTTTGTGCTTCCAAAAGCCATATTTGAAGAAGGGAATTAGAAGAATGAAAAATACATGAAAAAATGCCAGTTTCACTTCTCTATAATGACTAAGGAGTGGCCAAATACCATGATGATGGTAACAACTTCAGAAATTGAACCAAAAGAAAAGAAAACCTAAGAAAGTAAAAATGGTAATGGGCTCAATTATAATAACAACAACAATAACAACAATAATAGCAAGAATAGTAATAATAACAATAATAACAATTGAGTTACTTGAGGAGTATGGCTAGGAAAATGTTTAATATCCAAATAGCTTAATATCCAAAAAGTTTAATTCCCAAATAGCTGCCTTATTATTAGGAGTTTTCACACTGATCCCAAAGGACTTCATGCTCAATAATATATTTTTGGCCTAAATCTGTCACTCTCAAAGAACTCACAATGCCCTTCAGCACATCTTCAAATAGCTTTCAGTAACATTTTGACTTTCTGTCAGAAGCCATGAAAAAAATAGTCATTTTGGAGTTACTGTGGGCATTATGAAGCCAGTCATTTAAGTATTGTGCCACAGGTGTCAGTTTTCCAGCTTCACTGGCTACTGGACAAAATAAGATATAGGCAATTCTCTGGTCCTGAGGCCTGTTAGCATGGCTTTTGCGGGTCAGTCAGCCTTATTGACACAAGGGGCTTCTTCCTGGGAAAGGACCTGTGCCAGACTAAGTGCTCTCATATCAGTACTGTCCATGTTCTCTTTCTCTTCTCACTGCTCCTACAGAGCTTATTTAAGTCCTTGGAGTTAGGGAAGTGTTTCTTTAGGAGGGTACTTTACAGGTCTTTTGCATGAAGCTATTAGCATGTGCAGCAGTTTACAGTGTCTGTCCACTTTCTTTCTGTCCACTTTCTGACTGATTTCTGAATGACACGTGTTATTAAAGGTAAAATAAATTACATGAGTACACTCATGAGGAGAATACAGCAATTCACTTCTTTAAAAATGCAAGAACAAAGTAAACTTTGCACTTTATTCCACATCTTTAAATAATGATCATTGATAAGAAGAGTGAAAAACACTTCCTTAAATATTCAGTTGATTTCTATTTCTTTCTGTTAATTCAGAAGATGATTTTGAAATGGTGTTAAAGATGTTTGAACAGTGGTTGCCTGCAAGTGGATGTAACAACTGCGAGCAAAATGGCTCCTTCTCTTTTTTTATTTAGAAAGGATTAAACAAATAAGAAGTTAGAAAAGACCATGAAAGGTTTTAGACTAAAACGGTTATGATGTTATAAATTTTGTCGTTTGGGAGGATTTATTGGCTGCTTGATTGTTAGGATTGTTAGCACTGAAGCAAGTAACCAGTCTTTAAAAATAGATTAAAAAAACAATCATTAGAGGAAAGAGCATGTAATGAAGGAACCAGCATTGCAGTGGCTCATTTAGGCTGATAATGGCTTTTTCTTTTAACTAGAATTCTCCAGTCATATTTCAGCTCAGACTACTTAATGGAAACATTGTAACTGAGTTTTGGAAAGAGCACTTAAAAAGACAGAGAATATATCCTTAACAAAACAATTAGTATTTACTGAGCAGAGACATCAGGAAGTGATGCTCAAAAGAAAAAGGCAAATTTTCTGACACTCTAGATGTTACAAAGTATCCCTAACTTTGCAGGGAAGGATTTGAGGCTGAAAGGTAAAAGGATTCACTGTCTGTTTGAAAACAACAGTAAATATCACAACTCAGTTTGATTCCTGGCACTGGAAAAGGCTTCAAGAACCCAGTGGACTACAACACTTTGCAGGAGCCAGCATAACACACACAGCAGGGATGGAGAGGATGGTAACAACAGCTCTGGAATGAATGAATTCCTTATGAAATCATTGGATGATATTTCAGGAGAAGGTGAACAGACCAACAGCCTGAAGTAAACAGGTTATTTAATCATCTTCAGTATTGCAAAGTTAGGTAAACAAGTATGATTCCTGAAATAGAAGTAACAAAAATGAAAGAAGAGCAGTAGAAAATCAAGATGAGAGAATGAACTATAGTTTATATTAGCTAGCTCAGGGACTTTTGCTCTAGGCTGATATTTCAGAGTAAAATACCATTTGTTTAGTGGTTTGTAACATGTAAAGGGGAATTCTTATTCAATTTATGATTTGTTTGTTTGTCAATTACTCCTGAGTGCTAGGGAAAACCAGAAATTTATTTCAGCATAGCAATCCAGTGACTTTGACTAATCAACCCCTTTATAAGAAACACTTTGTGATCAGTTTTCCGCTGGGTATATTTATCCCATACACCTTTGGGAGCGTAGCATTCTCAGTGCTGTATTTGTCCTCTTTTGCAAGAATGTGCATTGTTTGCCAAAAGCTCCTGTTTCAAAAATGCAATTTCATGTTATTCCATGGGGACTTTGAAAAACTAGCCAACAAATACTATAAATGACTCGCATTGACTGAAGGCAAATAAAGTCATCTTTTCTACTACTGTAGCTACTAGTATACAATTTTTCTCTCATTGTCACTGGGGCAAATTGTTTGTGGCTCTACTGAATTCAGCTTAATCTCTCAGGAATTACAGCAGTGTAACAGAAAGCCTGTTATCCCTCACTTAATACAGTGTGAACTTTGATTTCTGTGAAGTACAATATTTTTAACTCTCAGAAATCTTAGGGGGTCCATATTCATTTATTCGTCTAACAGCTTGAGAAAAACTAAAACCCCTGAGCATCACAGATAAAGGTAAATAGAGTCTAGGGCTGTATCTTGCAGACAGCTCAAGACCAAAGATCCAAAGGTTCCTAAGTTTAAACACATTGCAGGATCCTTTGTTTGAAGAAAAGTAGCTCTAACTGCCTTTGGAAGACTCTAACTTTCTTTTAAACCGTGACTGCTTCTGCGTGCACTTCTGCCTGACAATAAATGTGAATTTATTTTCCTTGCTTTATGTAAAGATGAGCTGGCTTGCAGATGCCATGGGGTATTGGTGTGCTAGTAGCTTCATAGTTAATGTCACTTGTTTCCTGACCCGTAGTTTGAGTAGTCAGCCCTTCTACTACCCTGCATGTTAACATATCTTTTTATGAGCAATTGAAGAGGTATGCTGGAAAGGCAGTCTAGTTTTAGACCTCTTGTCTGTGTACAAGCAGCTATGCTCCCTGTTAATGACAGTCTGCAGTACATTACTGAGCAGAAACCACTTGACAGACATGCTGGTCAGACTGTGTATCAACCTTGTGCCAGTGCTCAGCTGCTGTCTTTGTTGTCAGAAGGATGAGAAACCAAGCAGGATTCAGGAAAGCCACAGCCTGCATTCTGCATCAATTTTTAAATGCCCACTGCTTTGTTTAGATGAGAGGATAACCTCAGTTTTTGCAGCCCACTCATCAACAGCATCAAAGAATAAAGGTGCTGTCTTAAATACAAATCTGTATGTATAAAATATCAGAAGCCTTAAGAGACACTCTCACCCTTGGTGGAGATGCAGTGAGCTGGAACTCAAAGGCTGGTTATTTTCCACTTGCCCTTGATTTGATGAATTACAATGTCAGTTAGCAGCATACAGATTTATGAATTGTTGTTTGACTCACTCATCTAATGCTATTAATTCATATTGATAAGTGAAATGTTCATGCCCTAAACACAAAAAACCTTGAAGTGACAATGGTACCCCAGGTTACATTTTCATTGAGAGCTGGGGATGTGGCATACATCGTTCTTTGTCATTGCTTACTTACTGACTGTATAAATCCAATGCAACTACAATAGTGCCTGAACAACAGCAGATTCTCTCCTGTTTTATTGCAGACAGAAACAGCCTGAGAAGTGAGCCTGAAAGCTTAGGGCATCCTGGCTGAGTGACATCCCGTGATTCCTGTAAGTAGATGCTGGCTCTGAAGTGTGCACTTCTCAGCTCTTTCACATGAGGCCAGTTATACGCTGATGCTCGCCTCAAATAGTGCCCCTTGTTTGCATTCTTCTAGAACTACAATACGTAGGTGCAATATTTCTTCTGAATCCCTTTATTCCACCCTCCCTGTACCTCCATCTCCTACCACACCCCTCCATTCCTGGTTGCCACTAATTTCAGCTCTTATGAGCTTTTCACTAACAGGCAGTCTCCCACAAACAGAACCCTCTCAGCCATTATTCCTCTTTCAGATTTCCACTTCACATCGGTTCGGGTACATCGTATCACCCTGCAAAAGCAGTGCTTTTCCAAGATACATTCACATTCCCTAAGCAGCTCCCCACCAGATGCAGATCAGCATGAACTGCTTCACACTCAGAAAATTAAGTTCCCTAATATTGGGAGCTGTTTCTACTTATTCTGTGTAGTGATTCTTACCTCTGTGTTGTCTTATTCTGAGCAAAACAGCTTTCCTATCCAGTGAAAGTTGCTATAATTACGAAGAAAAAATTCTCATTTCATGCAGAAAGTCATAGGATTTCAGTGTCTGTGCCTGTATGCCACCAAGGAATAGCTCAGAGCCTCTACACAAGAAATTTGCTCTGAATTTTTTATTCTTTCTCATATTTCTGAGTATTTATATATGCCTGAAATGCAAAGTTATAATAGAAAACTTAAATTTAACTTGCTAATAACTTCAGAATTTTATGTATAGTCATGTAAGTAAAAAGATGGCTTTAGCATCCTTTTTGTCCCATCTCTTTTCTGTTCCACTTTCTGGAAAACAGGAAAAGTTTATAGGCACTTTTCAGCAGAAAAGGTAAAATATTGGAGAATTTGAACTTGTAAATAATATTTACCCCAGCAACAATGTTTACTATTATTATATGAAGAAATCGAAAAGCTTATCTCTGATCAGAAAAAGCTTACACTCAAGTGTTATAATTCTCCAAGAGCAGAACTTATCCCCAGGGAAATTCTTCAGATCTAAAATCAATACTTCTTTTGGATCACAAAGGAAAACAGAACACACAGATTTTTTTAGCAAGAAAATATATTCCAGAAGAGCTTATTTCTATTAAAACAATTCTATTTTACTTTGAGAAGTTTCTCGAAATTTTACTTTGATCTAAGGCTAAAGGTTTTTCACTTTATATATTACATACCTGCTGTTTGCTTCATGTTATTATTGAATGTGGCATGAGGCCTTTACGTGGTATGTGTGGCAAAGGAAATTCCTCTCCTTTCCCATTCCCATTCCAGGTTGGATAATTTCCTTTTCCAATGGGAATATATGTGGCTATAGGGATCTGCAAGACAGGAGCAAGGAGATCAATTACAAGGGCAGCTAAGAATTATTTAGCACTGACTCAGGCATTCAACAGAATTTTGAGGAATCAGAAAACAACGATGAATAACAAAAAAACCTCAGTGTATTTTGAGATCTACAGTTCAGGAAAGAAAGCAAAATCTATTCTTAAACTGACTATGCACAATTATGGTTTCAAGGTAAAAAATGTCTAACTGTATTGCTGATAATAGAATCACAGAATCGGTTTGGTCTGAAAAGACCTTTAAGATTAGCCAGTCCAACCATTAACCTAGCACTACCTAGTCCACCACTAAACCATGTCCCTAAGCACCCCATCAACACATCTTTTAAATACCTCCAGGAATGACAACTCAACCACTTTACCTGGGCAGCCTGTTCCAGTGCTTGACAACCCTATTGTGAAGAAATTTTCGCTAATATCCAAAACGTCTGTCAAACTTCCTTATAATGCTTAGCTGAAGATGTAAGTGACCATTTTTTTTAAAGCTCCTTAGGACTCAGAAGACACCCGTATGTCTATATCCACCCAGGCAAAACTGGTTCAAATCAAGCCCAGACTACTCAGGGAGAACGGTATTGCAAAAAATCATAGGTTTAAAAGCATTTAATAGAAGGACTGTGACTGACCTGACATCTACAGACATCTTTAGGGCTACAAAGATGATTAAGGGCCTGGAGCATCTCCCCTATGAGGAAAGGCTGAATGAACAGGGGCTGTTCAGCCCTCAGAAAAGAAGACTGAGAGGGGATCTGATTAATATTTATAAATATCTTAAGTGTGGAAGACATAGGGAAATAGCCTCTTTTCAGTTGTCTGAGAACAGAAAAAGGGGCAATGGCCTCACGTTGGAGCACGGGAAGTTCCACACCAAAATGCAGAAGAACTTTTTCACAGTGAGGGTGAAAAATATCTGAAGATATTCAAGACCCATCTGGACGCCTCCCTGTGTGAACCTGCATTGGCAGGGGGGTTAGACTCAATGATCTCCAGAGGTCCCTTCCAAACCCTACAATTCTGTGATTGTGTGAATCTTGGGCAGATTTGAACACACTGTTCCCACAACTCCAGCAAAAGCTCTGGTCACCATCAGCAGCAAGAAAACTGCTCTGGGGAGCTGGTGATGACTCAGTTTAAGTTTAGGACATAATTTATGGCACATTTGCCTTTTCTGGCACCTTTTAATGGCTTTAGTGTCTCAGTGTTCTATGTGCTGGCTAGCATTTAGCATGCCAACAAAACTGTCCTCCTGAAAATATACAAGGAACCCATGTCCCTAAACCATGCATATGAATCCTCTTCAGGAAGCTCAGTGATTTTCAGGCATATAACAACTGAGACTCAAGAAGTGTTTTTCTTTGGTGAATGTTTTATTTCAGTCTCTCTATGTTTTACACAAGTTGAACGCTTAACAGCATAGCTCTTTTGAAAAATCCTATAAAGCACCTTCTTTGCACATTACTGAGCTAAATAAATCAAAAATCTGTAATGTATCCATACAAGACAAACTTTGACCCATGTGTATCTCCGCAGTTTTGTAAAAGCTTAATCTACTGCCACACATTCTGCTCTGTCTGGTTATTCAGAAAGGATTCCGCCCAAAGCTCCCCAAGGCTTCTTTACACTGCATGTGATTGCTTCATATGAGCTGCAAGCCACCAGCAGAATCTAATCCTGTGAAATTGCATCAGTGGATAAAAGTATTGTTTTGCTCAGTTCAAAAAACCCAAAGAAAATAAATATGACAGGGACAAAAATAGAGCATTACCTGAGCCAGACTTCTAGCTGTGCAAGAAAGCTCTTCCATTTAAAGGCTCTTATCTTGCAATTTTCCAAATGAAATCACTGCAATTTCAAAACTGAAAGTTTAGTAAAAAATAACAAATTAGTTTAGACGGCATTTAACCTAGAGAAAACATTACATTAAGTGTCATGGATTCTATTTTGACATTTCCTGGGATATACTCACTTCATTTTTCATTTTAGAAGGATTTTAGGGTTCGATCTTTTTTTTAAATAACATCAATAGGACTTGAGACACCAAATAAAGTTTTTTTGTCTTATCTAATATGTATATTACAGAATCACAGAATTACAGAATCACAGAATCACAGAATCACAAGGTTGGAAAAGACCTTTAAGATCATCAAGTCCAACCATTCGCATCCTAAACTAAATCATATCCCAAAGTACCTCATCTATCCTTTTTTTGAACACATCCAGGGAAGGTGACTCGACCACCTCCCTGGGCAGCCTGTTCCAGGCCCTGACAACTCTTTCAGTAAAAATTTTTTCCTAACATCCAATCTAAATCTGCCCTGGCACAGCTTCATGCCATTCCCCCTTGTCCTATCACCTGTCACCTGGCTGAAGAGACCATCACCTACCTCTCTATAACCTCCCTTCAGGTAATTGTAGGCGGTGATAAGGTCTCCCCTCAGCCTCCTCTTCTCTAAGCTAAACAGCCCCAGCTCCCTCAGCCACTCCTCATAGGATTTGCCCTCCAGCCCCTTCACCAGCCTGGTTGCCCTTCTCTGGACTCGCTCCAGGACCTCCATGTCCTTCCTGTGGTGAGGAGCCCAGAACTGGACACAGTACTCGAGGTGCGGCCTCACCAATGCTGAGTACAGGGGCACAATCACCTCCCTAGACCTACTGGCCACACTGGTTTTGATACAAGCCAAGATGCCATTGGCCTTCTTGGCCGCCTGAGCACACTGCTGAATCATATTCAGTCTGCAGTCAACCAACACCCCCAGGTCCTTCTCTGCCTGACAGCTCTCTAGCCAGTCTCCCCCAAGCCTGTAGCGCTGCATGGGGTTATTATGTCCCATGTGCAGCACTCTACACTTGGCCTTGTTAAACTTCATCCCCATTGGTCTCAACCCATCAGTCCAGTCTGTTCAGATCCCTCTGAAGACCCTCCCTGCTCTCAGGCAGATCAACACTTCCTCCTAGTTTAGTGTCATCTGCAAACTTAGTGAGGGAGCATTCAATCCCTTCATCGAGATCATTGATAAAGATGTTGAACAAGACTGGACCCAGGACTAAGCCCTGGGGGACGCCACTCGTGACCGGCCTCCAGCTGGATTTCGTTCCATTCACCACCACCCTCTGTGCTCGGCCATCCAACCAGTTTTTAACCCAGCTGAGGGTCCACCTGTCCAGGCCAGTGGCAGCCAGTTTCTCAGTCAGAATGCTGTGAGAAACTGTGTCAAAGGCTTTACCAAAGTCCAGGTAGATCACATCCACAGCCTTCCCCTCATCCATTAAGCGGGTCACCTTGTCATAGAAGGTGATCAGGTTAGTTTGACAGGATCTACCTTTTGTAAACCCATGTTGACTAGGCCTGATCCCCTGGCCATCGTGCACGTGCTGCATGATAGCTCCCAAGATGACCCTCTCCATGATCTTCCCTGGGACTGAGGTCAGACTGACAGGCCTGTAGTTCCCTGGATCCTCCTTCCGACCCTTCTTGTATATGGGTGTAACATCTGCCAGCCTCCAGTCGACTGGAACTTCCCCAGTCTGCCAGGATTGCTGATAGACGATGGAAAGGGGTTGGCAAGCACATCTGACAGCTTTCTCAGCACCCTCGGGTGAATCCCATCTGGCCCCATTGACTTGTGGGTATATTGCAACTGTTCCATGGGAAATAATAACATTCATTGTTTTCTCATTCACTCAGAACAAAAATAAACTCTGATTTTGCCCCAGTTTCTTCTTAAATGAGAAAGCTGACTTCTACGTGCTTCTGCTTTATGTGGAGATATTACTACACCTTGACATGGGTTGAAAGCATAAAATAAAAGGTTAGTATTTCCCCCCAATATGTCCAAACTTTCCAATTACTTTTCTAAACTTTTGAAATCTACAGATTCTACAAAAGTTTTAAGGGAATCCAATAAAATTTAACATTGATATTTTTGTAACATGAAAATAAAAGGATTTTTTTAAAAAAAATGTTCCTTATGGGAGCAATCTTTCCACTGGGACCATTTTTACACTCTGATGAACAGCTTTTTTTCTGATTTATGTCTTTTATCCCAACATGATAGGTTCTACTCGAAATACAATTTTTTTGGTGGGATTAAAATGTGGTTTGGGAGAATACCCATATGGAATGATCTCTATCACAGTTCCACCTTTTCTTATAAACAATAATTCTTCTTTATAAAAGAGCGGTGGGTTTTTCATGTTCTATATTAGGTCCTGTCATTTCAGATGATCCCTAGAATAATTTGTCTGTTAGTAACTTGAAACTGGACAAATTACTAATATTTTTTTAACTCATTGTTTTAGCAAATAAAATCTCACAAGGACAAAACAGGGTACACATAAGCTAAGCAAATAAGTGCCTCAGATTTACTAAAGGTAATTTCTTGTCAAAGCTGCCTCTGTAAATTAGTGTGATCAGGCAGAAAAAGGGAATATACCCAGTCATCCAAACCTGCTGACATTCTAAAATTGTCATATTCTTCGTGTACATTCATAAAGTTTGGATGTTGATACCTTATATATCTTTACTGTTGAGATTTACATAACTGTAAATACCAATGAAAGGTATAAACTAAAATGTGCTGAGCAGTCACCACTTGAGGCAAGGAAAACTTTGACATTCAATGTAGTGAAGTGTTGTTTAATATGCTTGCATAAATATAAGAATAAAATTTAAAGAGCTTATACTCTCAGTATTGAATGCAAAGAGTTATTGTTATCATCCATTTACAGATGGTAGAAGTAGTTAACTCCGTCAAAAAAAAAAAAAAAAAGATGAGATAGCTCAGATAAAGGCAAAAAATTTGTGAATTCAAATGCATATTATGCTGTAACCATCTATTTAGTATATTCACCCTTGAAAAAAATAGAAAGAGGTTTTCTAGAAGCCTTTTAAACAGTGCGTACAACCAGCCCTGATGTGAGCAGCACCTGCCTTACAACAGTCCCTCTCTTGCACTATACCTCACCCAGGGTACTGAATGATGGCAACACCTGGCTAATGTACAGTCCAGATAGTCTTCTTCCAGGTAAACAAGGCTGTAAATGCATTAGCATTTCGGTTTGGAGTAGTAGCAAGCTTAGGAAGCAAATCACCCTTATTTCATATTAATTCAGTTAGTGTATCAGGTCTGATACATCCAGACTAGGTTAATTTCAAAGGGAACTACACCAGAGACTTTACCCAGCTACATATCACATATGCTCCAAATCCCAAAGGAAACTTGAGGAACTGAACTAGCGGTGAGAATGTTTGACTCTGATAAAAATAATTGTGAATTACATCCCCCAAACAACATAAACTATAGATGCAGACATAGCCAGAGTCAATTTGAGACATTGTCTAAACCACCCCTTCTTTTCCAGTAGGATCACCTATATCTAGATAATTTCTGGCATAGTATGTTTAATATATTCTTAAAAGCTCTTACAGCTTCCACGGACTTGTCTTATTCCTGTCTTCAGTTATTGTCCTCAATTTTTGTAACCTCTAAACTGAGTCATTCCCATATTTAAATCTGTTAATTCTTTACAAAAACAAATTATTCACCTCCTCTTTATTGGAGGTTTCTACATACTTGAAAATTGTTGCCATGCCCAGCTCCCCCATAGTTTTTGCCTTGTTATTCCGCACAACCTCAGTCTGTGTAATCCTCCTTAAGAGAAGCAAATTAAGAAGAAAGACTCCAACAGATTCAAGAGCTGAACCCATTTCTTTAAGTCTCGGTCCAATGCTTTAATCACAAGTCTGTCCTTCCTTCCTGACATGGTGACTGCCTTGCAAGGGCATTGTGTTCAGATTAGAAGTAATTTTAATTTTTCATGTGAAAAATTGCTGAGCCTTCACAGAAAGCATTTGCATTCAAAATGGTAATTTTAAAAGTAATTTTTTAGGTTTTTCATTTTTTTGTTCATCCAAAACTAATCAAATATCATGCTTCAGGGGAAAAACAACACATAAACAAAACCAAAGAACCCCAATATAATATTTGAACTGAAAACTGAAAAATAATATAGTTTTGGTCAGTTTATAAGGCTTTTTTTCCAACCAGATAATATTTCAGTTTTACCAAAAACTCAAAAAGTTGTGGATTTTTTTTAATTAAAAAAGCCCTGGGTCTTCTAATCTGGAATTTCTAAACTGCCGTTTCTGAGAACTGACTGCTATTAATCTTTCTGTTTCAAATTATTTTTGCTTTAATGGCTCTATCAAAATACATTTCATATTGTAGGCAGAGACATTCATGCAATGGGTTTGACTTTGGAGGCCTACATTAACATTAGAATGGAAATTACAGTTTGAGCAGCTGTTCATATGCTCTGCTGTTTGTCATTTCACAAAGTTCGATCAGCCAGATGAGAAAAGTCACAAAACATAGAGCTCCCAAGCTCTGAAATATAAAAGAAGAGCTACAATTGAGGAAAGTAAAGTGCAATACCTAGAATTTTAATTTCAATTGTCAAAATAATTTGCTACTTAAATTATGTTTAGATAGTTAAGTGAAACATCTCTTGAATTAAAACCAGTCATGAACATAATTTATTCTAAATATACAAAGCCTGTTGTAACTGGCACAAGGATAGCAGAGAAAAATGTGATTCCCAAAGACAACTAATCAGTGTTTGAGTAAGGAAAACAAGTTGGAAGGATGTGTGCTTATGTAAGCTAAGTATGTAGCAGCCAACTTTTTCTAAATTGTTTGGATTTTTTGTTTTCTATTTTAACAAATAAACTAAGGAAAATGTGCAGGTATTAACCTATAGGTTACGTAGAAGCTCGCAGGAGTGTTTGAATATTTTTCCACAATAACGGAACAAAAAAAGGCCCTTTGGATGGAAGACAATTTGTCTGGTAGTTCCCATTTTTTGATGCAATCTCAGAGCTCCACAATAAAGACTAGATGCAGATATCCCCTTATGAGCTGCATGATGCCCCCTTAGAATCACAGAATGTGTTTGGTTGAAAGGGATCTTTAAAGGTCATCTAGTCCAACTCCCCTGCAGGAAACAGGGACATCTTCACTAGATCAGGTTGCTCAAAGCCCCATCAAGCCTGACCTTGAATATCTCCAGGGATGGGGCCTCCATTACCTCTCTGGGTAACCTGTTCCAGTGATTTACCACCCACATATTATATAACCGTTACCCCTCATCCCTTGTGAACAGCTTTCTTATAGGAACCTTTCAGGTATTGGAAGACCACTATAAGGTCCCCCTAAAGCCTTCTCTTCTCCAAGCTGAACAAGCCCATCTCTCATGTACTTTCCATGTAGCTCTATGTTTTGTCTAACTCTTGTTTTGTAATGCAAATCCCAAGGGAAAGTCAGCAGAGACTGCTCAGGAAACCTCACTGATTGTGCCAGAATACGAAACATGTCAAGCCCAGCACAAGCCTGAACTCCAGACCTTTGGAATTGCTTGCTGTCATTGCCTTACAGGAGCTGCTCCTGGATTATGGATTGTCCTTGAAGATCCACAGTATTTACCATTCCTGTTGGCCTTTGGCCAGGTGAAGATAGTGACCTGCGATTCATTGGGTCAGTAATGCAGGGCAGTCTGATCTGTGAGAAGTGTCCCATGTCTCATTTAAGTTTATGGTTTGGGATAAATCAGTGGCTTTGGGATTGTTAGGTTGTGTGTTTTTGTGCTGACCCTAGAAGGTGACCAGGAAGCAGACAGTGACTCAGACATTGTCTCATCAGCATCCTCCTCCATGTGAGCTTTTAGGAACACTCTCCTCAGAAGTGCTTTGTGGTGGGCTGCCCCTGGCTGGAGACCAGGTGCCCACCAAGCAAGCAATTCTATCACTCCTTTCCTCAGCAGGACAGGCAGGAGAGTTAAAAAAAAAAAGGAATAACCTTATGGGTCAAGATGAAGGCAGTTTAATAAAGTTGAAGCAAAGAACATGCATGGAAAATAAGGAAAACAAAAGATTTATTTTCTACTTCCCATTAGCAGGTCATGTTCAGCCACTTCCCATGAATCAGGGCTTCAGAAAGCATAGTGATTTCTCTGGAAGACAAACATCATAAATAATGAATTACCCCCTTCCTCCTCTTTTCTCTCAGTTTTGATTGCTGAGGAGATGTCATACGGTAGGGAATATGCCTCTGGTCAGTGTGGGTCAGCTTTCCTGGCTGTGTTCCCTCCCCAGACCTTGTTCACCCCCAGCCCACTGCTGAGGGGGATGTTTGAGAGACAGCCTTGATGTGTGCCAGTCCTGCTCAGCAGCAGCCAAACCCTGGTGTGTTACTAGCATCTTGCTCGCTGCCAATACACAGCACAGCGCTGTGAGGGTGCTGCGGGAGGGGCAGCTTCAGCTCAGCCAGACCCATTACACATGTCCATCACCTATCCAGAGAAGATGATAAAGAGACAAGTTCTGGAGGAAGTATTTTTCCCCTATGTCCAACATAAGTTGTATGTACAATCCAAAGAGGGAATGTATTTCTTCATTTGCCTGTGTAAATTAAGCCACAAATAACTCCTTTTCATCTGTTAGAATAACTGTTAACTAATTGATGTTTGTCTCTTATGATGCCATCATTTGAGCCTCACACTTCTTTGGGGCTAAAAGGTTTAGGAAACACAAATCTATGGTAATAAGTATGCCATTTATCCCTTTTTAGTTAGAAGATCCATAATTTCATGCCTTTCCACCCCCTCCTGGAATTTCTAACCACAAATGAGTTAAATAAGGCATTTAAAATTGGTTTAATTACTGCTGAAACTGAGGGGAAAAAGGTTAAGGATAGAGCTCAAGCTGAAATTTTCTTTCAGTGCTTTTAAACTGAATTGCTATTCTATTTTTACTCACCCTTTTTTGTTTCTGCTTCAGCTTCTTATAATTATGGGGCTTTTTGCAAGGCACAAATAAAAGCTCTTAGTACACATGGCAACGACTATGTGTGAGAATAACTGACATTCAAGGGTTTTAACATTTTCTTTCTTGCTACAGTTTCCAAAGCATATCACCATCCAGTTTAGCACAATTAAACACCTGTACTAAGGTCTGATTGCAGTGGATTAACAACACCGCTTCTAACCAGAGCTCAGCCACGGCCCTATTCCGTTTGTGCACTGTGTTCACCTCTGTTCCTACACAGTCAAGTCTCATTTCTCAGCTTTTTAACTTACATGAGGACTGAAATTAACTTCAGAAAGTGTGCCTAACAGAACAAAGTCTAGCCGGGCCTGTTCCATTTTGTTCTTCTTTATTGAACCGAGCCTCAAAATTGGCAGTTGCATAAGAATACGTGACTAGACTGTCACATTGCAGAAGCCTGTTTGATACGCATCTCACGTCTTCCCCAGGCCTTCTATCACTTAATGCTGACAGCATGAATGGATGCAAAGATTTACTGACTGACACTGCAAAGTTGCCATTGTCAGGAGAGGCAGATACCCTAATGATGCGCAGCCTTGCTGAACTTAAAAGGGAGAAGGAAAGGAGAAAGAGAGAGAGAGACATTGTTTCCATGGCTACACAATAATACTTCTTCCATACCTCTTCTTACTGCCTCGCCATCTGTGTCCATTCTGCAGATACCAGTTGATTATGTCTCATTAAAATATTTAATGACTCCCAAGTTATTAATTAGTGAAGGTTCAAATATGATTGTGCCTTGTTGTAAACATTACTCATACAGTAATCTTGAAAAATACTAAATAAAGCAAATAATGTCACTCTGTACCTAATTTAACACTATGTATATCAAGACATCTTGGAGTTTATTGCATACAATGTCTCAGTAGTGAGTTGTCTGCTCCAGACTTTCAATGCATGCTGCTCATTACAAACCTGCACTGAACCACAGAAGTTCCTGGGTTTTCTCTGTAGACATCTGGCAGTAACATTACTGACATCTGAAATACAGAAATAATAAAATTAAAGCAATTCAACTGTTTAAGTTTCAGTCCTCAGAACAGCTCATACTCTTTGTTCATTGCAAAGTATTACATAACTCCCCAGATCAGTGAGTGCCAGTGTCCACACTCTGTCAACAGGAAAGGGTAGGTAATTTCCAAGAGTATTGTAAACAGCTCTTTGGGAGAACCTCCTTTTTCCTATAGAGCTCAGTTGTGCTGAAACAAAATTCTAGAGACAGCTACACATTCCTGAGTGGCAAAATCAGGTTGAGGTGTGTAAATTGGGTGATCTGGCTTAGTCATCTACCCTCCAAAACAGTACAGTAGCCTCTTGCACACGACTCACAGTCACTGGTGGCTATCATACTATAATATAAGCAACACTTTGGCAACTGGAGCAACTATGTACTTGCAGAATCAATGCTATGAAATAGAGTAGTGGATTAAAGCAGATGGAAAGCTATAAACATGGGGGGCAGGGGTATCCAAATAAAGCATCTTCACATTTTGAAGGTGAAAGTGACTCATTTAGAGATGTTGCCTTTTGTGGAGTTCTTTACTGAGGAGTCCTTTTACATGATTCAAAGGATGAGAATATGTTTAGCAGTTTTCTTCTGCTTTGTTCTGTATTGGTCTAGTTATGGTCCCCTGGAAGCAACAGCATTTGTTCCACTGGCCACAGTAGATTCAAGGAGGATATAACAAATGATTGTAAATAAACCAGTATAGGTAGAGTTAAATCATTTGCAATGTGTATATATGCTGTTTCTTACTAAGTTGCTTTATACTAAGTGACTTTACTTGTTACCAGAAATGTAAAGGCACAAGAATGTTTGTACATAAAAGATATAAACCACCTTTAGGCCAAAAATGTCAAGATGTGAAATAACTGAAAGGACTCAAAGAAAGTCTTCTAGAGATTACGCATGTATTTACAGAACAATTTCCTTTAATGCCACTATGAAATTCTCCTGTGATAAGAGCCAGCAGCCCACAGTTTTGCTAAAAGATATGATGAATCTTTAATAAAGGTATTTGTGGCATGGAAACACAAATGTCCCAAGTGCTGCAGCCATAAGTCTCACTGTTCATTTCCCTGCCTAGCAAAATTAACTTTTTGAGGCCTGATTCTACAACTCTTACTGGTACTGTGTAAGTCTTTAGATGAAGTGAATCATCTCTGCATACAGTGAATCATCTTCTAAGAGAGCTCCAGAAAGGGTTCTTAGTTGTCCTCTTTTGTCAGGAACCAAGTGGAAAAAACACTCGATCTGAACAAATAGTTTGAATAGCAAAGCTGATTTGTGAGCCCCTGGAACAAAGGACTGTTTCTCAGAAGAGAGCAGACAAGACTTGATAAGGAAACAGGGGGTGAAGTTACCCTAAGCCTGCCTGAGGAAGATGCAAACACAAGATGCAAACCCCCTGGACCAAATCTCTTTGAACTCGGCCCTGAGAGCTGTGCTGCTGCCTTGGCAGTGGGGCAAACTGTCCTGATAAACACCGAAGGACAGAGCCTCATGGCGGCACTGCGGCCTGTTTGGGCTACAGACCTGCGGCCTGTTTGGGCTACAGACCTGGGGGTGGACAGGCAGGCAGCTTGTGTGCAGAGCTTTGAAGGCCGTGGAGCCCGGAGTGAGAGCTCTTGTGTGAAATTAACTGTGAAATGAGCATTAAAGCCGACACCCCTAAATACGCTCATGAGCTAAAAGTGGTACATACTAAACATATGTGATGTTCTCCATCCAAATCACGCTACATGTCACTTGGGAGGGCTGAAACCTGAGGTGAAACTCCTCTGGGCAGGCTGCACTGATCTGGCAAACACAAAAAGGGGAAGATGAGCATACCTGGGAGGAAAAATTCCCAAAGAACCACTCCTGCCAACCAGAGATCCCCGTTGGCTGAATCAGTGCTGGAACCTGGACCAGTGAATGATTCTTCTCTCAATTTCTTTCTTTCTTGGTTTCTCTCTTTCTCCCCTCTCTTCTTCTCTCTCCCTTTTCATTTCTGCCTTTCCCACTCTTTTAAGCTATAAGCCTTTCTGCTTCACAATTTACCAAGGAGCCCAGCTATAGAATAAAAGTCCTTGTTTACCTATGGACCTTAAGTGATGTCTCACTTCAATTCCAAAAAAGGCGACCAGTGGATTTGAGTCACTTGTCCCTCCCTTTTGGACCAGGATTTGACAAATCCATATGTTGAGAAAGACATGAATATTGCTGAATATGTGTCCAAATCATGTGACCTGAGCCCCACCATGCCTTTATGGCACTGTATATATTAAACAAAATCTGTCCCTGAATTTCCAAGTGCACTCTGTGGTGATGCCTGCGTCCATTTGATAAACCAGATAAATCATAAGCACAGTGTACATTTATCAGCTGGTGTAGCAATTATATAATTTGAAAATTAGTATTCAGGTTCATGAAAACTGCTAGTCTTGACAAACTGAAAGTATGGTATTTTGAGTTTTGCTGTGCTCATCCATCCTTGTTTCAGATGAGGAAGTTTTGGATTCATGCTGAAAACAATGTTGATAATATAGAGAAGTTTGTGGTATATAGCTATGTTTTTGTTATTGCTGAGCAGTGTCTACACAGAGTCAAGGACATCTCTGCTTCTCACACCACCCTGCCAGCCAATAGGCAGGGGGTGCACAAGAACTAGGGAGAGATCACTGTCACGAGAGCTGACGCAAACTGACAAAAAGGATATTCCCTACAATATGATGTCATGCTCAGAATATAAGGGCCTTAAGGAAGGGCAAGGGCACGGGGATGGCAGCCTTCAGAGTGATGGTGTTTGTCTTCCCAAGAAAACCTTAGGCATGCTTTCCTGGAGATGGCTGAACACCTGCCTGCCCATGGGAAGAGGTGAATGAATTCCTTCTTTTGCTTGGCTTGTGTGCATGGCTTTTTCTTTACCTGTTAAACTGACTTTATCTCAAATCATGAGTCTTTTCACTTTTACTCTTCCAGTTCTTTCCCCCACCCCTCAGGGAGAGGGAATGAGCAAGTGGCTGTGTGGCAATTAGCTGCTGGTTGGGGTTAAACCATGCCAGTCATGCTTTGAAAGTCCCCTCACCTAGACATCAGATGAAGCACAGAAAACGTTAATCTCGGTATTTAATTTTAAAAGGAACAAGTTAAATGAGATATAACTCATACATTCAGTTACCTTTTATTCTTATCCTTAACCCCATTGACATATTCATAATACTAAACACTTCAAAGATGATTTGCAAGTCCCCAGAATTCCAGTTAGCCCTAAGATCATTAAGTACAAAATGTATTAACCAAGTCAGCATCTATTGTTATTATTTTCTGCAAATAATCCAGGTATGAGGCATGCTCATGTGATTTGTTCCTCTTCAATATTCTATTTTAGTCCAGAGAATCTTTTTCTTCTGGGAAAGTAGTCAGTCCTTGAAAGAAAGATATCTAACAATCTAAGGATTAAGGAGATTAGCAGAATTTAATGAAACAGTTATAAAGGAAGTACATTAAACAAATTCAACACTTGTTTACAGTTGTGACTGAAAAATACAGACATTTGAGAAAGTGACCTTAATAGAAAACCATGTACAATCGGCACTTGGGATTGTCAGGGCAAAAGTTGGATCCACACTTCTAGCCTGAAGAAGGTACCTGTCTTCACAGTGAAATGAAAAGAGTCAAAAAGGATATATATCAACCAAGAATCTATTTCCTATCTGCTTATAATTTTGTATATACTTCAGAGGAATAGGCTGAAAGAAAAGGAAAAAAACACCACAAACAACACCCAAAAAAACCCCAACAAAGCAAACAAACTAAACCTTCTCTTGAAGGACTGAACTGCACGTATTTTGCTGACAGGTTTTTTAAAATGGTTACTAATAAATCAGAGACTATAATTCAGTCCATTGCTGGCTGGATTTCTGCATTGCAGTACTGAAAAGCTAGCTGTGCTGCTGATGCCTTAAAATAGGTCCGTGAGCCTCATTAACATCATTCCCAAGTAATTATGTAAAATATTTCACAAATAAAAGGAAAAGTTTTTGAGTCAAAGCCTTTAAAAAAAATGAGTGCACATCTGAAAGGCAGAAGTGAAAGGAGTACCTAATGAAAAGAAAGCCTTGTTTACGCCCTATAGGATCTTCACAGATAAAAGTTAGTTGACATATCTAGTATAAACCTACATCCAACAAAGTCTGCTCTATTAGGTTTGGAAAAGTTGTCTCATTACTCTGTAATATTAATTCTGCGGTTCTCTTTACCACTCATACAATCTGTGTTGAGAATTTCTTTTGCATTTATTCTTCTGTCAGACTGACTAGTTTGCAAACCATCACAATCCAAATAATCCACATTACTCCACAGTTTATTCTTAGAGTATTAGTGCTGGAGGATGGAACAATCTTTTCTCTCTGGGTGAAGACTTTTTCCTTGCAGTTGCCAGGCTAAAGCAAAAAAACCCCATGATTTTAGAAAGTTGACTTTTTCCTGCTCCCCATATCTCACAGCCATATTTCTGCATGTGAAATTTAACTTTGATACTTTTGCATGCTTAGTTTTGATTTACAATAATGAATTAAGTCCAAGTATGTCAGAATTTGAGCAAGTATGCACTCAAGTTTTGGATTTCAGATAATTGAGCTAGGAACACTGAATCTGGATTCTGTCCATTATAAATTCAGAATGAAAGTAAGCAAGCTCAGAGAGAATTAGTGTTGAGTCACGGTACCCCTTTTACTGGTATCTTTCAGCCTGTGTGTTGCAAAACCTGAGATTCCTCCAGGATCATGACTCATTATTTAGAACATGATTATTAGAATGGCCCAATTCTGACTAAAGGTCTATCCTGAATCCAAAAGTTGACAAAGGCAGACTCACACTGAGTATAAACACAAACCAAACATACAGGGTACTCTTCTCCAATATTCTCTTAATCTCCACTTTGCAGCACAGGAATTTTAAAAAAATTTCCATGCATTTATGAAACCCAATGGATTTCTCTTCCAGGAAATTACTCCACCTCCTCAGGGACACATGCAAATTGTTGGAATCTCTTTCGTTATTTGTACTTGGAAAGTCTGGACTACATTTTATCCATATCTCAGGTCCTTTGTGGCAGAAACAGTGATTATCATACAAAAGCAAAAAGTTTCACCCTCCTTTCCAACTCTGTTGGAGATTTGGATGCATTGCACCATAGAGGCAAATAAAATGTGTATTGGAGATTTGAATACATCACACCATAGACACAAATGAATATACTTAGATTAGAACTTTAAACATAGCTGTCCAGGTAAGGTCACACGGACTTCAGCATGTGCTGTAAAGCATAGACATGAGTTCACAAGATCATGAGGTCACTCATGTGAGCAAGGACTTTGGGAGGTTGATAGGTCAATCACCTGCTCAAAGCAAGGTCAGCTATGTGGTCATACCAGGTTGCTCAAGGACGCCATAACCTCTTTGTGACATCTGCTCCACCCCTTGGCTTTCCTCCAGGGCAAAAAAGTTTTCACTTTTTATAGAATCACAGAATCACAGAATGGTTTGGGTTGGAAGGGACCTCAAAGATCACCCAGCTCCAAATCCCCCTTGCTATGGGCAAGGACACCCTCCACTAGACCACGTTGTTTACCTTTACTGTATAAATTCCTCCTGGTTCAACTTGTGCCCACTGTTTCTTGATCTCCAGTTGGTGTCTGGTCCAGAAACAGCATTATATAGCTTGGACTCACAGCACAATCTTTCTTCTTCACTGTTCAACATAATAAGAGTTTGTTTGCTACCAACTGGATAATTTCAAAAGACCAATTGTAATTCTGTATTTTTGAATATTTAATTTATGGAAAATATTTTAAAAGTTTATTTACTTTTCATCCTAGAGATTACTTTAAAAAACAGGAAATTGATTTTTTACTTTGGGTTTCAAATCCAGTTACAGCCACTTTTAAAGATACAGACATGGAAAACTGAAAGACTTTTTTCATCCTAACCAAAATAATTTAATCATCCCCTCAGGAAAGATTTTTCTTTAACTTTCATTCTTATAATATGTAACAATGTGCTATTGTATAAATGAAGTTAAAATGAAAAAAAAATTGCTTGTTTTTTGTTTGTGAAACATAATATGGTTCACCTTCATGATAGCTGAATTCTGTGAGGATGCTGAAAAGGCCAGCTCCAGACACAGGTGGAGTTAACACTCATCTTGATCAGCAGACTGGTGTGTACTCCAAAAATATAGGGCTGCAGCATGCCCAAGCTCAGGCTAACTCTTGTTGTGGGTGGCATCCCACAGAAGTAGTCACTATCTTTAACTCTTTGTCTTCCGACCAAAAGAAATTAATAAGACTCTCTTGGACCTTCCCCCAGTTCCTGCCCCAGTCCCATTCCTCCCCCTTTCTGTATCACTCCTCCTTTTCAGCCTGTGTGGAGGAAAGCCCAGCACCAATCATGCCCTGGATCCTCATCCCTGGAGCAGCATAATTCAGTTTTGTAGGATTCCATTTTTCTTGCCCTGCTTACAGCAGGGAACCAGCTCTGTATGTAGGTTGTGGCTCTTTCCTTGCTGTATTTATGGAGCTGACCTCAAGGTAACCTGAAGAGGTTGTTTGGGTATGTAGAGGACTGATGTTTCTTTTAAGTAAGGAGAGCAGATATAGAATACCTAATTAAAATGAAATATGTCAACTCAGGGTCCTAGGCAAATTTAAGGAAGAAACTAAGATGACATTGCTTGCTTCTTCAAGAACAGCAGTCAAACTAAATTTCAGCCTGATTTTACAGACCCAAACCCTTGCATTTCAGAAGTGCCTATTTAAGGACTATTGTTCACCTTTTTTGACAGTTTAATATTTGGCTTTATTTCTTGTCTATATCTTGCTTAGTATGACAGTTGCTCTGAATAACAAAGTTGTCCATGGGGAAGTCTATTAAAGAAAGAGATACAGCAAAACCCGTCAAACTTAATATCCTTTTTTATCAGCCTTAAAAACAAACTAAAACCAGAACAAACAAACAAATGGCATAATTAATCTAGTTTCTTTCAGTGTGATGCAGGATTTATATCAGGGATATTTTCAAGCTTACCTTTCACCAGTGCTTTGAATTACAATCTAAATGGCTCCTAGTATCAGGATATCATACAAGATGGAAAATCACCATTGCTGTGGATTTGTACTGTAACCATTTGCAGATTCCCTGATTAAATCCCCTTAGGCAAAGTATGCTTGTCAAGAGTATAAATAATCTGCAGGATGAATGTGTTTGCATTTAGGAAGTCTTCTAAGCCTGTGTAACCTACCTGTCTGCCTACAATTAAAAATTTTTACTAGCAGCTAGAACTGCCTGAATAAGAGAAAAACATATTGGAAATATTGTATTTTAAAATTACAGAAATATACACGCATATATCTACATAAATTATGGCAAACTAATTTGGTAATAATGCAACAACCAAGAAATTAGTAAATAATTGTTAGGACAGTGCTTTTAGAATAGCGTGGAATTCACCTCACCTAATTTCAATTATCTAATTGACTATACAGCTTCAAATAATCATTTCAGATTCTCTGCAATTAGAAGAAAGGGATAGAAAATGGTGCCTTCATCCTCAGACACTAGGGATGAACTACCTTCTGGATTCCCTCTTCCTATACAGACTAGAGAAGGATGAGATATTCTAAACATAGACTAGGCTTGTAGAATTCAATTCAAGACATTTAAATTTAGATGTCAACATAAATTAACTTGTTAGACTAAATTTAGCTTGTCCAGAAGCATAAAAGTTGTCCAGGCTCTCATTACAGTCAATAAAGATATAATCAACACAGAAACGACACTCTAGAGGAAATTCAGCTGACCGAATGAAGGTGTCAATGGTGGCATGAGAGGAAATTTGTCTGGTCTGCACTGATTTATTAACTAGATCTCTATAAATTATAATGGCAGTTTAGACATGTGGTTTACCTATGGACATATACATAAGGGCAAGAAGGTGTAGTTTCAAACAGAACACTGTAAGTGCCCTTTTAAAATGGCCAAAAGTAGATGAGGCGGATCACATCAGGTGAATTAGATTGATTTGGGAAACTCACCTATTTAAACAAAATTAAGTTTAAAAGGAACCAGTAGCAAATTACTTGAGAGTGAGGAACACCACCAAACATACTGCATGGTGAGTACAGGCACTGTTTTCTCTTTTAGTTGAAGAAAATATTTTAAAAAGTGAGTGCTAGCAGGCAGCATATAGCTGGGTATGTGTGTGTTTTTGAGTGAACGTCCAAAACTCAGCTTCTGAGCATTCAGGCACATGCCTGCTACTTACTAGCTACAGCCGGTAGGGAATGGCTGTACATTTTTGTAACACCTGGACTAAACATAACCCATACATCCTAAATCCCCCAGTTAATGAAGAGGCATGGGATAACATTACCAGTTAATTATGAGGCTGATCAAACATTTGCTTCTGCAATTTTTTTCTACTTAAACTGGGGGCTTGGGGTCTGAAAGGAAGAGACAGTGCTGAAAAGAAAGGTTCCTGAAGGGAAGAGGTGCTCTTAGAAAGCAGAACGGTTTCTGGAAAGTGGGAGAAGATGCCATCTGGAGGAAAGGTCGGGGAGATGAATGGAAACAGAAGCTGGGGCTGCCCAGGGATTTTGGCCAATAACACTCTAAAAAGGTAACTGTGAGGAGCTGTGCAGCAGGAAGCAACATGACTTTCTGCCTGACCTTCACAAACCAATTGGTGATGTCCCTGCTGGGGAGAGAAGTTGAGACCTGTGATAATGCATAGTGCTGTTGGAAGAAATAAGTGATCACATGAAATAAACAAGTAGGGTAAAAGCTCTGATCTTGTTAGTTTTAAATAAATGCCAACATCCATACCTACTTCAGGGGGTGGGTTACTCTGTCTTAATTATGACAGTTTGTAAAACAGCAATTAGGAAAAGGGTTAGTGGACAATCCAAAATGAGCTTGCACCGCACTTTTGTGATTCAGTGGTATAATGCAGTTACACAAACACATCAGAAAATTAAATAAGATCCAGGAGATAATCCTTCTTCTTTTTGGTATAAACAAACCGAGGAGAAGATACAGAAAAGAAAATGTGTGGAAATGATTGGTTGTTAGAAGAAAGTGCCTCCTGGTGTGGGATTTAAAGATGTCAGTTTGCCAGTGAAGACTGCTTTTGTAATGCTAAAGCATTACAGTATCGAAGAACTGACCACCTAATGATGGATACTGAGTAACTGTAAAACAAAGCCCGTGCTTTTTTATGGGGAAGGATTCATTTATATACACATATGTATATATCCATCTTTGAATATCTATTTGTATATTTGTCCATGCACACTGTGCATATATATTATATACAAAATGAACTTACTGGTGGGAACAGACTTCTGAAGACATGTCAGTTTTCCACCCCTTGATGTCTTCACAGCAAGATCAGATATCTGTTGAGGTGATATATTTCTTTTCATACTGAAATTACTGATCTGTAGAGGCAGTAATTAGGTAAAACGTAACAACTTCCAGTATTTAAGCTTCACCGGACTACTTTTTTTCCTCACACTATGTGAATCTGTGCACGACAGATTTGATAGTCAGTGGAAACATTCTACAGTGGTTCTTAATTGAACTTTAGACACGTAATTGGAGGTGAAAGCTTTCAGCAACAGGTGGATAAAAGCATAAAAATTTGTAACAACACCTTGCCCAGGCTTGGCTGAGCATCCTCCTTGGAGATGGTGGAAGGAGTAGGCACCAGGTGAATGAAGGACCAGGAGGGACCCCTAGGTGTGACCTCGAGAGTGTTTCTCCCCTGTGTGTGCTTGGGGGACAGCATTCTGGGCACACCTAGTGCTGGAGCACCCGTGTTTCCCACTGGAGGGGTGTGCAAGTAGGGAATATGAGCCCTGGAGAGCTGTGTGTGCATGAGACACATTGGGCCTGTGCAGTGGGGTCAGTGTATGTGTGTGTGTGTGTGTGTGTATAAGAGATTAAAAATGGGGGGTATTTTCACACCTTTTAAGTGTCTAGTGTTGTGGATTATCCATATTACAACAAAAATGGATCCTGAATGCATGATTCATTAATTGCCAGTTAATTATCTTAAATCAATAAACTTCCAGTTCTGATCTGAAGTCCATGAGAGAAGCAGATTTTACATGTGTGTGTGTGTGTCTATGAGTGGCATGCAGCTCTGTGGGTCCTGTGGGTATAGCACACACACAAATGGGTGTGTCTGGGCAGCGTATGCTGTCTAAGCATTCAGGTATCTTTTACTGTACCCATAAGGAAAACGCTACTAACACCAGCCATATATTTCACATAGCTAGGAAAAAACAAGGCTGATGATGTAAGTGTGTGTGTGTGTCATAAAAATAACTCCAAAAAAGAATAAATTCTGATGGGAAGGAATTTTAAAATGGATGACTAACCTCAAATAAAGCCACCTTGAAGGACACTCAATTGGTATTGTTGTACCACAATATTCTGTGGTATTCATATCGTACTGAAGGACAACTTTCTATAAGAAGCATGCTTACTAATGTAGAATTAGTGCACTTCTCTTTTTATTCAGTACAAAATGACTTTCTTTGATTATCCTCCCACACTCCTTTTAAAATAGGCCCATGAGTTATAAAGCTTCTAAATAGCTAGCTTAGGTATTTTTAAAGGTCATAGTGACATCTGAATATAGTCCCTTAACATTTTTTAATGTTATGGAAGCTTAAAATATTTCAGTGGAATTTGAAAGTAACATAATTAAGACTATCAAGAGAGGTACCTGGTAAATAAACATAGCATTATAGCCTTTTGTATGGACTTTTAGTATCATAAAACTGAATGAAAAAAAAAAGGCAGTTTTAGTAGTTTCAGTTTTAAGTTGTAAAAAGTCTCATTGTAGCTTAATGAGGGTTTAAAATTAAAAAAAAAAAAAAAATCAGTGTTCATTTTGTCTCTGTTAAATGGGGGGAGGGGTGTGTGTAGAGAAAAAAAAAGAAAACCCCACCAAAACCCTACAGTATTATTTCATGTTGTTTCCTTCATCCATCTAAATCCTGAAACTCTTCAATCAGACCAGTCAGTTTTGGAGATATTCAAGAATAGGAAATCTAGAAGGTGACTTCTTCCAGGCAAATTGAAAGGTGAACAGACTGTCTCACATTAACACTCAGTCCATCAGCACATTCAAATATATGCTCAACTTCAAAACAAAAAATCAGCACCATTCCCTGGGTATACCTTAGCATACTGTTTAATTTAAAGCCCTGGCTCTTAAAAAATGAAACAGGGATCTTAAAAATGAGGCAGATTCTTTAATGCTGTCTTGGTTAAACATGTAATCACTCCGTTGGTGCTGGAGCAACATTATGCAAGAGAAAATTAGTGTCCTTATCTCATGTTGGCACTTACATTCATGTGAGGGTTCTGTTCCTGTTCCACCAAGGTCTGTGTCTCAGCTATGCAGTTTTAATGCTCACCTGTTGCCTTTCACCCAGATGCTGACTAACACTGACGAGTCCAGTATCTCAAGGAGATAATTGATGGATTGGAATTTTTTCCAGACATCAGTAATTGCTGAAGTGCCTAAATAGAAAATATGTGATCCTGTTCCCTTGAATCTAAAATATCAAGGAAAGTAATTCTGGTGACTAGAAATTAAGGAGGGATACGATTTTTTCTGTACTACACTGTACAAAATATGCTCTAAAATATCAGGTTTCATCAGATTGTTCTAATACTTTATTCCAATGATATGTACTGCATTTAATTTGAAAACAACAAAGGATGTTACTGTTTGAAATTAAGAGGGTAAGGATGATTTTTTCCTCCCGTAGGCCAGGAAGATGGAGGAGTACTTTAAAAGCTGTAGGTGCAGAGGAAACAAACCTGACTAGATTTTTATATCATGAGTAGTACTACAAATTATGTGATTATTATATAAATGGATTCAGTGCTGTGTTTGTTTTAAACTCTTTTTAACTCTCATACATATGTTAATTATTTATATCTGAATTTGCTAAGTGAACATAGAGAAGTGAAAGAAACAGGCCCCTGGAATGTTCCAATTTGAGTATCTGCTGGAAAATAATGGCAAACTTTGGTACTAGAACTGAAGAGTTATTTAAATATGAAAGTAAATGTTGAATTCAGCTATATTCTGTCTCTACAATCCAAAGGCTACTTTCAATTTAAAATGTATGATTAGCACAGCTTTACAGATCTTATGTATTCGTTATTTTACTTTTTTTTTTTTAACTAGAAAATTGTGCCAATAGAGACTACTTGTAGTGGAGAAATGCATTATAAGAAAACAGCTTATCCCTTTCTAGATACTAAATGTGAACATTCCTTCAAAATGAAGCCATTAAAAAGCACTTTCAGTGCCTTTAAAAGTTCATTTTTAAAGTTTTTTTCTGCTTACCATAACTAGTAAGAGGAAACTGTGAGTTTTTATGACGGAAAAACTGGATGCTGGAAAAATTCATTTCATGGCGCATTGTCATTGCTCATCTCGGGGTACTTAAGCTGCAGAGATGTTATGTTAAACTGTAGACATGCTAGCTCTGCCCGTGGAAAAGACACTTCCATAAAAACTTAATAACCTTTTCTATATTGTTTCCATGAATTCATCAACAAACAAAAATCACATTCTTGAATACATCCATCTTGTGAAAGTCATTTATATGAGTAGACATAAAAGAAAAATTCTCAAGTCCCTGTAACAATTAGATCTGTTAGTACATGTTGGTGAAATCAGAACACTTCATTCCAAGTGCTTGCAAGTACTGGGAGGAGTTCAGGTATATGTAATTGAATTTTGCCCACTTATGGTAAAAAGTCAAAGTCAAGTGTCCCTCAACACTGAAATCAAATTCCAGTGGGTTCAGTTATTCCAAATACGTGACTAGTTTAGGGTCTAGCTGGTAAGATCACCTTACCAGCAAGTGTACAAAATTTAATAAGAAGCCTGAACAAAGCTGCAGAATTGATGCTGTAAACTTGCTAATAGGCCTTTAAAAGATTGTGCACACAAGTAGTGTGGGGTTGTTTGTGGTGGGGTTTTTTTTTGTTTTTTCATGTTAAAGAGACAAGGATCCACAGATGCTTACTTATATGGTATCATATGTGTATGTTATCATGATTCTTCTCTTTAGCTGACTTTGAGAGTGAATTTATCTTATTTACATGGAGTAATTCATCATGGAAATGTTCTTACTCATTACAAGGACTAAGATAACCACATAGTGGTATATAAACATTATTATCTGATTCCCTCAAGTTCATGTTCTGCATTCTTTTCTTTCTCATTTTACACTCTGGGCATATTTGTTATGTTAGACATAGTCTGTTACACAGCACACATAGCTGTTTGCTGTGTAACAGTTATTGATTCCATCTGTTTTTTTGAAATCATGGATAGTCCAAATGTTAGTTAAAATCTGTTTGTTATCAACAAACTGGTTTTATGAAGACGCAAGAGTGGCTTTTCTTTGTTAAATGCCTCAAATAATGTCTTGGAATGCATAAAACAGGTACAGAGATATTTACAAATGCTAATAGAGTAGTACAGGTAAAAGCAACCATATCTTTATTACAGCATTTGATGTCATCTACATGCATGTGAGTAAAGGCACTGTAGTCAAACAACGACAGTGAGGAAGTCAGATATAATGGACAAAAGTTATTATGCAAAGAAAGAACCAAAACAATAATTTTGGAGAATACTTTTGCTATATAAACTCATAAACAAACATACCTGTGAGTATCTTTGTGGGCTGCTGTGATTTTAATTTGAGGGTGAAAGATTCCATTAGTCTAAAGCAAGGCATATTATTTTGGCCTGAAAAATTCAGGCAAGAATTGTTGGTGTAAGCATGACCAGCTCTGTGTGCAAAGGACAGTACTTTGTTCACACTGAGGGAAGCGTTAAGGCTGCACTCAGGAAAACTGTGCTGCGGTTTCTATGCAGAAGAGTAGGTCATCAAGGCTGTTCATGCTTACCCACAGGGACCTTGATTCTACCAGTTATGGCTTTTTAAAAATTCAGGGAACTGACTGATTTGAAAATGAGAGAATAGGTATCATTGAAGGGTATTTACCTTATCTCTGTCTTCCAACAGGATAATGTAGACATTGCTAATGCTGGCTCTTAAGGGATATCAGGAAACTGCACCTTGCAGAGAGTGTGTCTCTATGTGGTTGTTGGCGGGATGGATACTTCTGAACCGATGACTATTTCATGAAGACTGGAATAGTGGGGACCTTGGACATGGTGATGCTTCCTCCTTGTCTTACATCTCTATGATGAATCACACAAGGCAGAGTCTGCATTGCTAATATGGCTCATGACAGTAATGAAGGCCTGCCTTTATCAAAACAGACCTCTTGCTACTATTAGATGTTTTAGAGCACAATACTGCCATGAGCATGTTCTATGCTACCGGTAATAAGACTCTCAGCCCATTGAAGCTATAATTAGAGAGCTGTAGTAGCTTGGTTTTTAATGGTTGCACGACAAAATGAAAATATTCAGACCGATCCAAAAATTGGGTTTGTTTTATCTAGATACTGGAAAGAAAATATTATTGAAATTGCTTGTGTAGCATAGTTCCTATCAAAGAAACATAATAATAATAAAGTTATTATTTTGTAGTCTTTATTAAAATTAAATTTATATACTTTTAATATTAAAGTATTTTTTAAAAAAAGTGTTTTTTCTACTAGAATGTTTTGACATTAAACATTTTTCCACTTGAAACAAATGATCTGAGAGGATGTTTCAGTCAACCTAAATGAGTATTTTTTCTAAAGAGTTTGTGTCACCCTACAAATTTCACCCATTTGAGGGACAATAAGACTTCAGGTTTTACACCAATAGGAAGCAGGAAAGAGAGGCACCCTTACAGAAGGGATGCATTTTGCAAAAATGAACATGCAAAGGGTGATGTGAAATGGTGCAGGCTGGAAAGGAGCAAGTTATTGACCAGTGATGTTCCCAAAGGACTCATGAGACACTGAAAATAGCAGAGCAGGAAAGGCCAGGGGACAACACAGCAAGAAGCGAAGCTGTGTATGTACTAAACCATAGTGCTCTGATAAACATCCTACTGTGGTGTTTAGCACTCACCTGGATGTCCATGACCATTTGTATTGGGTTTATGCACCAAGGTTTTGGTAGCAGGGATGCTTCTGTGAGAAGGCACCACAAGGTGCTCCCACGTCACACAGAAGCAGTTCCAGATACCTCCAAGATGGACCTGCCACTGTCCAAAGCTGAGCCAGCTTGAAATATTGCTAGCACCTCTGTGATAACATATTTGAGAAAGGGTAAAAAGTGATGTGCAACAGCTGGGAGTGAGAGGAATAACTCTGCAGACACCCAGGTCAGTGAAGAAGGAGGGGTGGGAGGTGCTCCAGGCACTGGAGATTTCCCTGCAGCCCATGGAGAAGACCATGGTGAGGCTGGCTGTCGCCCTGCAGCTCATGGAGAGTGATGGTTGATCAGATATCCACCTGCATGGAGGACCCCACACTGGAGGAGGTGGATGTGCCGTGATGAAAGTTGTGACCTTGTGGAGAGCCCACACTGGAGCAGCCTGTTCCTGAAGGACTGCACCCTGTGGAAATGACTCATGCTATGGCAGTTCTTGAAATACTGTATCCTGTCGAGGGGACCATATGCTGGAGCAGGGGGACAGTGTGAGGAGGAAGGAGCAGAGACATGAAGCATTACGAACCCCCATTCACTATCCCTTTTTGTCACTTGAGAGAAGGAGGTAGAAGAATTAGGGGCAAAGTTGAGCCTGGGTAGAAGGGAGGGGGGACATTTTTTTTAGACTTTCTTTTCTTATTTCTCACTAGCCTACTCTATATAATTGGCAATAAAAGAAATTAATTACCCCAAGCTGAAGCCTGTTTTGCTCATGAGGTAACTGATAAGTGATCTCTCTCTCCTTATCTCAACCCACGAGTTTTTTGTTGTGTTTTCTCCTTCTGGTCTGTTGAGGAGGGCAAGTGATAGAATGGTTTGGGGGGCACCTGGCAGCCAACCAAGGTCAACCCACCACACTATTTTATATATTTGCTAATTTAGAACAGCAAGATGATTCAGTTATCCCTGTTGGTGATACTCTTATTCCATTACACTGCATAGTCACATACAAGATAAGTGGGTTCAGTTGAGTAACTTGGAATAAGCGATCTGACAGGTGAGAGAAGAAAAAAACCTCGTATAATACTACAGCTGTAGCTGTACTCTTCATAGGAACATGTGTGAGGGAGAGGATGAAGGCAAGATCTCCCATCTGTCATTCACTCTGTAAGCTGCCAGCAAAGAAAACTTTGGCTCAGCTGCCACAAATTGCCTTTCTACATATGAGCTGACTTCATCAAGGAAGGGTCCCTGCCAGCCACTCTACTACCTCAAGGATGTGTGGGATACATGAGTGGAAACCAAAGGGATGCGCAAGGAGTGCATGTGGCTGTGCTCCTCTCCCCATTCCAGTGTTGACATTTCAGGTGTGTTAGCTTACCGTGTTCTCCAGGTTCAGCTAAAGCCAGTGCCAGGGGACAGGTTTGTGTCGGTCAGCTTGGAACAAGGTAAGTTTATACCCAAGCAGAGGTTCACACCTCTGCTGGAAATGCAGCAGGGACTTATTCTTTGGCCTTGTGAATTGAACCAATTGAAACTAGTGGAAATGTTCAAAATACAGCAAAAAAGTTTCTTCTATCCACAATAATGCAAATACTTTATTTTTTAATTAGTTATTTACTGAAAACACAGCTTTTTCTTAATCAACACTGGAGTTTTGCAATTGAATTATCAACTGAGTCAATTAAAATCAAACTCAGTTTTCTTTTATACAAACATTTAATATAGCTTCAGGTCTATATATCTGCTGGATATCCCAGGGACTATCTAAATGGCAAAAAAAACCCTACTAAGAAATTACCATTCAATAATTAACCATTCAGCAAATGCTATTCTCAGTTCATGATTTGCTACTGTGAAAGGCGCTAATTTCCTGCATGGTGCAAATTGCTAATTAATATATAGATGTTGACAACAGACAAAACCTTTTCTTATTCTTCTTTTTCAGCTGAGTGGGGTTTTTCCAGAAACATGACAAGATAGCGTAATCTAAACATTCCATTGGAAAAAAAAAAAAACAAACCTAATTAAACACAACATGGACAGCCTATCTGTGTGGTCTTTATGACTGTTTCCCTCTCTGTTCACTGAATGGTTAGAATATCAGAAAAATGAGTACACAAGCAAATGGGCTGGTTGGTTATGTACTTATCCGGTTCCTTTGGTGAAAATAATGGGGGAGAGGGTATTGGTTTTGGGGTTTTTTTTGTTGTTTGTTTTGTTTTATAGTGGTTTGTTTGTTTTTTTAATTAATCTCTACACTGTGCTTTCTATGCAAAAAAGAATTTCAGATACATGGGTATTATCTATTTTGACTGTGGATCTAGGTGCCAGTGAAAAAGAAATTAGATATTCAATAAAAATTTTAAAGTCCAGTGCTGTACTCTGAATGTATATAGAGGACTGTTTCTATGGGCAGGAGCTATCCATTAGTCTTATAATCCTCAAATGGGTATTTTGACTATTTATAGTAGACTCAGTTGTTCTAATGACAAGGTCAGTGCACTTGCCTTCTAACTTCTTTTCTCACCATTTATTTATTTTGTGGTCAGGAAGGATATTCAGAGACCACTGATTTCTCTAGGGATAGATTTTATTTTTTATTTTGGCTCATCACTTAATGCCAGTAGCATCTTCTCATTTCCTTTTGTTGTAGATATTTCTGTGGTCCTTCATCAAAGTCTTGTTTGAAGGGCTAACAGTCTGGAACAAACACTTAAGCCACACTGGGGTTGGAAAAGAAAAATTACACTTACAAAGGAAGGAAGAATTAATGCAGCTGTTTCTGTTGCTGACTCACTGGCCAGAAAATCCTCTAAAATGAGAACCAGGGCATTAACAAATTATTTCCTTGGTTGATTGGCTGGTTTTTTTTCCTGTACAGCAATAAGCAAAAGCTTAGAACCAGTAACATGGGTAGCATAAAATATGAAAGAGGCTAAAAAGTGAAAAGTGAGAAAAAGCTTTAAGATCCTTCTAAGACAACAGTTAAGAGTTTTCCCATTGAAGTTGAAGAGGAGAAATCTGTCTAAACATAGGCAGTTTGTTCCTTCTCCACTGATGATGTTGGTAAAATATGATGAAAGGCTTTTCCCTCAAGAAATTTAAAAACAACATATTAATGAATCTGCTTATCAGTGTATTAAGGAATAGGTTTTCTGCAGAGGTCAGACTACATCTCATTATACCATACTTAAGGGGAAAAGCAAGCAAGCAAACAGATCTTAAGGACCAAACAGTCCTTAAAATAGATCTGGAAAAGTGACAACCTTGCCCAGACAAAGATTGTATCACAGTGTTTTTCTACCCAAGACAGAGTATCTTTTTTCAGAGCTAAGAAAAGATATTCCTAGCTCTTCTCTGACTCTCTCCAATCACCTCTATTCTTCTCCCTTTTCACTGCTGTAGATTCAAATATTGCTTTAGAGCTGCTCAGAAGTTTTCTTGAAGAACAGAGATGAAACTCTCTTACTTCCGCAAAAAGGTGTAAAACCTCTAGACTAGTGTAACCTAAATCTGAAGGAGAGCTTATTATGAGAGGTTTGCACCTCAGCGCTCTGGCTAGATGCTGGTTGACCACCCAGACCAGAGAAAAGTAAAAAAAAAATCACCTTTAAGAGCCCAGGACAAACAAACATGTCACAGAGAGAGAGTGGTGAATAGCGATGACCCAAGCTACAAATACCTAATTTTAAAACTATTCCCAACTTGGTATCACTGACCTATTTTTTGAATACTCTAGGCAAATAAAATCCAAAATTCTTCCCATAAGATTAGGAAATCAAAACAAAGAAGTAAACTAATGCTATTGCTCACACACAGTCAACTCAATGAAATTCTATAAAAGAATTACTAAAATGGGGGAAAGCTGAATTCACTCCCCTCTCATTGCTATAATTTGACTTAGAATTGCAAACAGTTCAGAACAGAGCACTGAATCAGGATTAGTCCTATACTTTGATCTGAACGAACTGCATGGTGTGCAATCAGGTATTTTGTACATAGCAAAAGTGTTAAATTGCAAGTAGGAATGTGTAAAAGGTAGACAAAAGCAACAGTATTCTGCTCTCTTGGAGCTAGTAAGTTTAAGCTTTGTCTCAATGAGTTGCTTCAGTCTGTGGCCAGCAGGTCGAAGGAGGTGATCCTCCCCCTCTACTCTGCCCTGGTCAGGCCCCACCTGGAGTATTGTGTCCAGTTCTGGGCTCCCTGGTATAAAAAGGACAGGGATCTCCTGGAGAGAGTCCAGAGGAGGGCTACGAAGATGATTAAGGGCCTGGAACAGCTCCCGTATGAGGAAAGGCTGAGTGAGCTGGGGCTGTTCAGTCTGGAGAAAAGAAGACTGAGGGGGTCCTAATTAATGTTTATAAATATCTTAAGTATGGGATGCAAAGGGAATTGGCCAGCCCCTTTTCAGTGGTCTGTGGGGACAGGACAAGGGGCAATGGCTGTAAACTGGAGCACAGGGAGTTCCACACCAACATGGGGAAGAACTTTTACACAGTGAGGGTGACAGAGCACTGGAACAGGCTGCCCAGGGGGGTGGTGGAGTCTCCTTCTCTGGAGATACTCAAGACTCGTCTGGACGCCTATCTGTGCAATATGTGCTAGGGAGCCTGCTTTGGCAGGGGGGTTGGACCCGATGATCTCTCAAGGTCCCTTCCAACCCCTATGATTCTGATTCTATGATTCTATTCTAAGCTTCTTTAAAACCTACCAGTGTCAAGTGATAGACAGTTAGGTATGTGCTTCAGTATTTTGTTGAACCGAAGTCCAGGGACATAAGCAACATTACCATCATTGTAAAGACCTCCATGGCCTTTTGCTAGGGTTAGAACAGGCTCTTCAGTAAGTGTAGAGTGAATGAGTATGAAATCTCATCCTCTAATTTGATAGCATTTTGCTCTCACACAATTGGTTGCTATTGGTTAAAGAGTGCATGTGGCAGAAAGGAGCTAAGTCATGCTTCTGTATACCTTTTAGGTTATCCACCAAATGAGGCACAGGGTGGCTAGGTCTTACTAATCTAAACATTGGGAAGAAAATGCAAGAACTTCAATCTCTAACCTAAGGAATCCACCCCTAGAGAAAAAGTAATTTTGGAGGCAAATCACCTGATAACCATGAAAAATTGTATTCCCTCTTTGTCAGCTGCCGTGTAGGAATGAATGTCATAGAAACACAGAATTGTTTAGGTTGAAAAAGATCATAACACTGTGAAGTCCACCACTAAATGATCCTAAGTGCCACATTTAATCATGTTTTAAATACCTTCAAGGATGATGGCTCAAGAATTTTTTTTTTTCTAATACCCAGTGTAAGCCTTCCCTGATGCAACTTGAGGCTGTTTCCCCTTGTCCTATCAATTATTACTTGGAAAAAGAGACCAGCACCCACTTTGCCACAATCTCTTTTCAGGTAGTTGTAGAGAGCAATAAGGTCTTCCCTGAATCTCCTTTTCTCCATGCTAGACAACCCCAGTTCCCTCAGTTGTTCCTCATAATTCTTGATCTCTAGACCCTTCATCAGCTTCTTTGTTGTTCTTTGGACACACCCCAGCACCTCAATGTCTATCTTGTAGTGAGAGGCCTAAAACTCAACACAATACTTCAGGTGTGGCCTCACCAGTGTGGAGTACAGGGGCACAATCACTGCCCTATTCCTGCTGGTCACACTGTTCCTGATACAGGCAGGATGCTGTTGGCCTTCTTGACCACCTGGGCACACTGCTGGCTCATATTCAGCTGGATAGTGACCAACACTCACAGGTGCTTCCACCAGGCAGCTTTCCAGCCACTCTTCCCCAAGGCTGTAGCTTTGCATGGGGATGTGACGCAAGTGCAGGACCCGGCACCGAGCATTGTTGAACCTCATCCCGTTGGTTTCAGCCCATCAATCCAGCCTTACCAGATCCCTCTGTAGAGCTTTCCTACACTCCAGCAGATCAACATGTCCACCCAACTTGGTATCATCTGCAGACTTACTGGGTGGTGCACCAGGGGCAAAAATCTCTCTTTACTTAGCTTGTCTTATTGGCAGTAGATGGATTTTAAGGCCTCTTTTCCATTTTATTTTAGTTATGACTCCTTCTTCTATCCACATAGTTTTGTGTGTACTATGTCACCTTTACAAGCATTCAAAATCATTTCAGGTGCTGACCTATGGAATTGTTCCTCAAGTTCATTTATTGACAGATTACCTGATTTTAAAGTTATGGCACATCACTAAAATCGTTAGGCCTTTGTGGTACTTTCTGCTGATTTGAAATCTATTTTAAAGAGTTTTGTAAAGATTTGCACTGTGCTTTGGCATTTGTTCATATATTGATCGTGCATCACCAGTGCACACTTGTAGGAGAATCACTGGCTTCAGTGTGGCTATTCCCAGGCTTCTGTTCATGGTATTAAGCGTCTTACCATAGAAATTCCCCTATGCCCTTTAGGTGCAACAGGTCTGGATTCTGAGCACAGTATTCAAATTTAAGCTATTTGAATAAACTAAGGCAAATGAATGCAAGATCTTAGCACAGTGAATTTTTTCTCATGTGTTCTTGACTTTTCCTCAGAACTCTCTCTGACATTTCGTTTTCAGAGCTGGAAATGTGATGAGTACTTACTCTCCTCCCATGAGATTTTATTTTCACTGCTACCTGTAGTTGTAAAGCCTGGAGAATATAGTAGAAAGTTGGTATGCAGAAAACTGATAACTTTTAGGAATGTCACCTGGACTTCTATGATTTACTGCTTTTCAGCCTATTAGCTGACTGAATGGACATAAAAGAATTTTGAAAAATTATATCAAAGGCAATTTGCCAAAACCTGTTCCTCACTAAAGTGTTCTAGATGAACACACTTCTCAGTTGGTATAAGACAGAGGTTTCAGACTGCAGAATGTAAAAATGAATCTTTCAGAGCCTCTGCTTTTGTGCAGCATGTATGAATTTTATCATCCTACTTGCCTCATCTGCCAATGGCTTATCATATTAATATGTCAGCCTCAAAGGGGTCATGCAAAGGCTCATTAAGTAATCTTTATTAACTGTCCCTTGATGATAAGCTTTTTGATGAAAGTCATTATAGACATGTCAATTCCCCTTTTACAAGCACTGAATTAGTCCTCAACTCCTCATTTCAAAGTAACTGAGAAATTCAAAAGTGTATTGACAAACCACAAATGGAATCCCATCTGGCTATATGCGGTTGAACTGTCATCAAAATAGAACCTAAAATTGTTTGTAGAAACAGCAGGGAAAACCATGATTTGGTTGGTTGGGTTTTTTTTTAAGTCTACTAACTGAACTGACATGTTCCTGCTGTTGCAGTATACACTTTCACATGAACTTCATTGCCATCAGAGCAGTAAAATTGAGAAAAATAGGGTC
This sequence comes from Porphyrio hochstetteri, assembly GCA_020800305.1. NCBI lineage: Eukaryota > Metazoa > Chordata > Aves > Gruiformes > Rallidae > Porphyrio > Porphyrio hochstetteri. The sequence goes on from CM036907.1 coordinate 113,919,574, forward strand.
CATAACAACAATGTAAAATTTATTCCAAGCTCATTCTTTGTATATGGGCAGTGCTTTTCATCCTCACACTTTATAGACACCTAGGAAGAATGAATCCAGCATCAGATCCAGTACATGTTTTCCTCCATTTGTCGGTGAGGTACAGCACAGACAGAAGCAGCAACTCACTGATGTCAGAAAGTCAGATTATGAGCAGGCTGTCCCAGACATCAGACACAAAGCTATTATTCTTCTACAACAGTTCTTTAATTCACTGTCAATGAATGATTGGGGCTGACTGTGCTGCCTGGTAAAAAAGCTGAAAGTTGCACTGGACCATCAGTTTTCACCAGCTGCTGCTGGAGTTCATAACAGGGAAAGGATTCCTAGGAATGCACAGCATATGGCTCATTAGGATTCTCTGACACATACTCTACTAAAGATAAAAAAAATAGAAAAAATTAAAATTATTGCTATAAAATGGATTCTTTCTCCACTGCTGAAAATGTGCCTTGAAGTGTAATTGTATGTCATGCTACTGAAGTTTGATGGTTCTGCTTTCTTTTGCCACTAAAAAAATACTTCTCATGTCATGGAACTAATGCATATATATGTGGTTGCGATTTTATGGAGCTCCATCTTACATGATTGAACCGATTTACCTCTGTTTTCCAGGCCTACTGTTCAGCAGTTACACAATAATTTTATGAAACCCTTCAACATTTGCCAGGTTTTTCACATCTTGCCCGTCAATGGTATGATGGGAAATATCTTTTCTCTTCTTCATATTTTATTCATATAAAGAAAAAATATGAGACTGCTGTTGATGCTGGCAGTTTAATATACTTTGTTTTAAGTAAACAAAAGTAAATAACGTATGCAAAGTTCCACAGGAAGGAAATCTTTCCATTATTTTCTTAACAACATAGTTTCTAGAATAGCATGAGACTCTTACCAAAACAAAACACAGAGTTCAGAATTTAGGAAAAATTATGAAAATTCAGCATATTTACCATGACCTCAACTCTGAGGTTACTTTTGAACACGAGAGCTGAATAAGAGAAACAGAAACTGGGACTAGGAAGAACCTCAGAAGGGGTTTTTGGTCTTTTCCTCTTCAGTAAGACAGGGGAAGTCTGGTCTTCCTCATAGAAAAGACTGAAAAAGAAGAGAGGTTTTTGTAAGCTTCTTTATATGTAGTGACTGATCACAGACACACATACATTTCCGAGGAAGAAACAAATTTTGTTCTTAAATTCAGCTTCAAACACAAATTATTTCAATAAGTAACATGGTAGTGTTTGTTTTGCTGTATGTTTTTTAAACGCTGTGACTGAAAACAACTCTGCGTACGCATGAGAAATGTGCCAGGTCTTGGTTTATTTCTACTGGTGAAACAACTGCTCCCAAGATAGCATCAGATGAGGGAAGTGCAAGGTAGAATTCAGATAAATACTGAACGGTCACATAGCTTGCAGCATTTTTTTAAAGCATCTTGTCACTCATGTCCAAACATGGGTGCAGACCTGATTCCCACTTTTTGGCCTCTCCACCCTAGCCAGTCCAACTGCCATAAATTACACCGTCAAAATGACACCTTATGAATACATAGTCTTTCTTGGAAACATTAGCAGCAGTGACTGTCCAGTCTGGTGTCTTGAGGCTGAGGGAGTGTAGATGATTCAGCCTGGAGAAGGCTTCAGAGAGATCTTATAGCTGACTTCAGTGGAGTGAGAGCAGCCCTGAGGAGAAGGACTTGGGAGTGTTGATCGATGTAAAGCTCAACATGAGCCATCGGTGTGTGCTTACAGCCCAGAAAGTGAACCGTGTCCTGGGATGCATCAAAAAGAGCGTGACCAGCAGGTCAGAATCACAGAATCACAGAATAATAAGGTTGGAAAAGACCTTTAAGATCATCAAGTCCAACCATTCACATACTAAACTAAACCATATCCCTAAGTACTTCATCTACCCTTTTTTTGAACACACCCAGGGAAGGTGACTCGACCACCTCCCTGGGCAGCCTGTTCCAGGCCCTGACAACTCTTTCAGTAAAAAATTTTTTTCTAACATCCAATCTAAACCTGCCCTGGCACAGCTTCATGCCATTCCCCCTTGTCCTATCACCTGTCACCTGGCTGAAGAGACCATCACCTACCTCTCTATAACCTCCCTTCAGGTAATTGTAGGCGGTGATAAGGTCTCCCCTCAGCCTCCTCTTCTCTAAGCTAAACAGCCCCAGCTCCCTCAGACGCTCCTCATAGGATTTGCCCTCCAGCCCCTTCACCAGCCTGGTTGCCCTCCTCGGGACTCGCTCCAGGACCTCCATGTCCTTCTTGTGGTGAGGAGCCCAGAACTGGACACAGTACTCGAGGTGCGGCCTCACCAATGCTGAGTACAGGGGCACAATCACCTCCCTAGACCTACTGGCCACACTGGTTTTGATACAAGCCAAGATGCCATTGGCCTTCTTGGCCGCCTGAGCACACTGCTGACTCATATTCAGTCTGCAGTCAATCAACACCCCCAGGTCCTTCTCTGCCTGACAGCTCTCCAGCCAGTCTCCCCCAAGCCTGTAGCGCTGCATGGGGTTCTTATGTCCCATGTGCAGCACTCTACACTTGGCCTTGTTGAACTTCATCCCATTGGTCTCAGCCCATCGGTCCAGTCTGTTCAGATCCCTCTGAAGAGCCTCCCTACTCTCAGGCAGATCAACACTTCCTCCTAGTTTAGTGTCATCTGCAAACTTAGTGAGGGAGCATTCAATCCCTTCATCGAGATCATTGATAAAGATGTTGAACAAGACTGGACCCAGGACTGAGCCCTGGGGGACGCCACTCGTGACTGGCCTCCAGCTGGATTTCGTTCCATTCACCACCACCCTCTGGGCTCGGCCATCCAGCCAGTTTTTAACCCAGCTGAGGGTCCACCTGTCCAGGCCAGTGGCAGCCAGTTTCTCAGTCAGAATGCTGTGAGAAATGGTGTCAAAGGCTTTACCAAAGTCCAGGTAGATCACATCCACAGCCTTCCCCTCATCCATTAAGCAGGTCACCTTGTCATAGAAGGTGATCAGGTTAGTTTGACAGGATCTACCTTTTGTAAACCCATGTTGACTAGGCCTGATCCCCTGGCCATCGTGCACGTGCTGTATGATAGCTCCCAAGATGACCCTCTCCATGATCTTCCCTGGGACTGAGGTCAGACTGACAGGCCTGTAGTTCCCTGGATCCTCCTTCCGACCCTTCTTGTATATGGGTGTAACATCTGCCAGCCTCCAGTCGACTGGAACTTCCCCAGTCTGCCAGGATTGCTGATAGACGATGGAAAGGGGTTTGGCAAGCATATCTGACAGCTCCCTCAGTACCCTTGGGTGAATCCCATCTGGCCCCATTGACTTGTGGGTATCTAACTGGCCAAGTAGGTCGCTAATCATTTCCTCCTGAACCATGGGAACTTTGTTATTCTTCCCCTCCCTGTCAGACAGTTCCGGAGGATGAGGACTCACAGAATATCCTTCATTACTGTTAAAGACTGAGGCAAAGAAGGAATTAAGGACCTCAGCCTTGTCCTCATCCCTTGTCACTAATGTGCCATCAGCATCCAGTAAGGGCTGGAGGTTCTCCTTGACCCTCCTTTTACTATTAATATACCTATAGAAGGACTTTTTATTATCTTTTACAGAACTGGCCAGCCTGAGTTCCAGATCAGCTTTAGCCCTTCTGACTTTCTCCCTACATGATCTCACTAATTTCCTAGAATCATCCCAAGACACCTGCCCCTTCTTCCAAAGCTCATATTTTTCCTTCTTTTCCCGTATATCAGCCTGAATCTCTCTACTCAGCCAGGCTGGCTTTCTAGCTCGCTGACCCCTATTCTGACCGACTGGGACAGCCTGTTCTTGTGCCACCAAGATTACCTTCTTGAGGAGCAACCAACCCTCTTGGGCTCCTTTGCCCTCAAGGGCTGCCTCCCATGGAATCTTATCGAGCAGCTTTCTGAACAGTCCAAAGTCAGCCCTACGGAAGTCTAAGGTGCTTGTTCTGCTGTCTCCCTTCCTTACTTCTCCCAGTACTAAGAATTCTATAAGCTCATGATCACTATGCCCCAGGAGTCCTCCAACCTTCACATCCACCACCAGGTCTTCTCTATTGACAAGAAACAAGTCCAGCAGGGCACCTTCCCTTGTGGGTTCATTTACCAGCTGGGTCAGGAAGTTGTCTTCCAAACCCTCCAGGAACCTGCTAGACTGTTTCCTCCCTGCTGTATTGTACCTCCAGGAGACATCCGGTAAGTTGAAGTCCCCAATAAGGACGAGGGCTGGTGATCGCCAGACTTCACCCAGTTGTTTAAAAAACAACTCATCAGCTTCCTCCTCCTGGTCAGGTGGTCCGTAGCAGACTCCCATCACTATATCTCACTGATTTTGTTCTCCTCTGATTTTCACCCAGAGACACTCGACCCTGTCTTCATCATACTCCAGCTCTAGGCTGTCAATGCATTCTCTGACATACAGGGCTACCCCACCTCCTCTCCTACCCAGCCTGTCACGCCTGTATAGTTTATAACCAGCAATTGCAGCACAACAGTCATGTGAATTATCCCACCACGTTTCTGTGATGGCAATCACATCATAATTTCCTGTACTTACAAGGACTTCTAATTCCTCTTTTTTGTTCCCCATGCTGCGTGCATTGGTGTAGATGCACTTCAGCTGGTCTACTGATCTTGTTGTGCTCCTTGGGGAAGCCTTGCTTCCCAAGCGACAGCTGTTTAAGTTACCTAGCCTATCAGTAGTAGCTACATCTCTACTCTGAGTTAGAACACTATCCCCCTGATTAACTAGGATGGCTGACCAGAGGTCATTACCAGCACACCATCCCTCAGTAACTCCACCACCACACCCAGGCTTTTTTCCATCTAGCCTGGCCCTGTCCCCCTCCCCCTTCCTATCTAGTTTAAAGCTCTATTAATGAGCCCTGCCAGCTTCTTAGACAGTATCCTTCTGCCCCTAGCGGATAAGTGCTCCCCAGCCCTCGAAAGCAAGGCTGGTGAGGCTCGAGCCAGCCCATTCTCAAAGAACACAAGGTTCTGTTTCAGGGGATGTGATTCTGCCCCTCTACTCTGCTCTTCTGAGACTCCACCTGGAGTACTGTGTCCTGCTCTGGGGTCCCCAGTATGAGAAAAATATTGAGCTTTTGGAATGATTCCAGAGGAGAGCCACTAAGATGATCAGAGGGCTGGAGCATCTCTCCTATGAAGACAGGCTGAGAGAGTTGGGCTTGTTCAACCTGGAGAAGAGAAGGCTCCAGGGAGACCTTATTGCAGCCTCCTAGTACCAAAAGCTGGAAAGGGACTCTACCAGGGAGTATAGTCATAAGACAAGGGGTAATGACTTTACACTGAAAGAGGGTAGATTTAGATTAGATGTTAGGAAGAAATTCTTCCCTGTGAGGGTGGTAAGGCCCGGGCACAGGCTGCCCAGAAAATCTGTGGCTCCCCCTGGATCCCTGGCAGTGTTCAAGGCCAGGTTGGATGGGGCTTTGGGCAACCTGTGCTAGTGGAGGGTATCCCTGTCCATGGCAGGGGGATGTGAAGGGATCTTTAAGGTCCTTTCCAACCCAGAATGTTCTATGGTTTTGTGATTCTATGGTTGTCTGACCATCAACCTCTCATTATTAACAGGTTCCTGGGTGTTCCATCTGAGATCTCAAGGGCAATCCAGATGGCAATGCCATGCCAGATACTCTTCATATCTGAAGCATGTTATTTAGCAGAAGCTGTTAGAACTCCCAAAGGCAGCTTTCCTCCCTTGCGGTTGGTCCTTATTCATAAGCACTTCCATTAACTATGTTGCATTTTGTTCCAAAACCAATTACTTCTGCTAGATTCTGGCTTCTTCAGGAAGCTTTCTGATCCTGTTACTGATGTGTAGTGGATTTATCTTCCCTGCCAGGGACTGGATTGCCACAACAATGTTCATGCTCAGCCTTGGGAATCCTAGAATCCAACAGAGGTATTTAAGCTAGATGCAAATGCTAATGTTGCTAAAGGTATCAGATTTGAAAGAATACTTAAAGGATGTTTTGTTTGCCTTGCTAGAAGAGTTTCCTGTTGAGGGAGACTTTAAATAGTGTTTGAAACATCTTGGGTTATATAATTTTTTATGAATACAGAAATGGAATTTTCCTTTGAAAATCTTCATTAAATATATGATTGCCTTGTGTTGTGGGATGGGTTTACATGCACAAAGATTTGTTAGTGGGGTCCTTAGCTGATGGCATTTATCAAGTCTGTAGTAAAGTTAATTTCACATAAAAATAAAAACTAAGGGAGAGAGAAGAACAACAATAACATAAAAGACATAGGCAAACTCCCCTGTAGCCACCTGGGAAGAGAAGCAATGGGCATTCCCAAAGAGCATCTTCCCTGGGATGCTCTCTAGAGTAGCAGGAAAACTCCAGCAATCTTTTCCCATAAGGACTATATAAATTTCATCAGGACCCACTTGATCCTTATATTGTTTTATTGTGCTGATGCCATTTGTGCTGGCTGGAGTACGTTTTCACATGGGGCTGGTGCTTCAGGCTGGGTCATTGATAGGGGGTATCTGTTTGCATATTATTGGGTCCCCATAACATAACAAAAGCTATAACCAAAAGGCAGGGAAAGGAAAGGGAAAAGGGTGATTCTGTTCCTGGGAGCAATTTGTTTCCCAAGAGAGCTCACGATAGCACTGCTGTTGGGACTTGCAGGAATAAAGCCTTGAGAATAATAGCAGGAGAATAACAGCATGCAAGCAAGACAAAACACTGCCAACAGCAGTCTGGGTGAAATGTTGCAGAGCTTCAGGAAAAAGCAGGCTACAGAGCTGCAGTTAAACGTCCCTTAGTATTACAAAGGTGAAGGCACCTAAGGCCCTGGGCAACACTCTGAAGAATCATATATTGTGCATTCCCTTCCACTGATTCATTCCCTCCTCCTTCTCTGATAGATGACTGCAGAGTCTTTTCCTCACCGGCTCTAGATGCTGTTCCCTCTTTTCCCTCTGTTTAACATTTCTGCCTGTTCTTTCAAGTGCACTGTCTCTCATGGCATAGACACACCTACGCCCTGCAGCCAAAAACCAAAACAGTGCACTTCAGCTTGCTTTGATAAGAACTTTCTTTCTTGTCTTTAGTGGACAGAGTGTGAAACAGAAGTATCTCACCTCTAACTGCAGAAAGCCTCCTTTTCACCTTCCTAATTCTCTGAACAGAAAAAGTAATTTTTCACAGAATCACAGAATGTTAGGAGTTGGAAGGGACCTCTGAAGATCACCTAGGTCAACCCCCCTGCCAAAGCAGGATCACTTAGACTAAATCACATGGGAAAGCATCCAGGTGGATTTTGAATGTCTCCAGAGAAGGAGACTCCACAACCTCTCTGGGCAGCCTGTCCCAGTGCTCCATCACTCTCACAGTGAAAAGTTTCTCCTTATATTCATATGGAACTTCCTATGCTCCAGCTTGCCCTCGTTGCCCCTTCTGTAATTTTTACTACTTATTAAATAAACAAAACCTGTCAGCTTTGGAGGCTCCTGGCAGAACAGTCCCTGTTCTCTCTTAATGGCCTCTTTGCCAGTAATGAGACACAGAGAGTTACCAAACACTTCAATACCCATATTGGTACAAATCCAGTGCCAACTGCACTTGTGAGCAGCTCAGCCCCATCAACAAGGATTGTGGGGTACAGGTACACTACTTAGACCTCTAAAGCTTTTCTGTTTTTTCTTACACACAGAAGCTGGACCAGAGCCTCTCATCATATACTAGATGCACTGAACTCAGAAGTGCAAATAGTAGCAGCAGTACAGGATCCTGCAATGAGGAAGGAGCTGCTTGTTTTGCTCTGTTACTCAGCAACAGTCAGTAGAGATGTAAGATCTTGTATTCATCTTAAAAACACCTTCAAAACAAATTGCATTTTTAAAATAAATACCTAGTGTATTTGAAAGCTAGAAATGATCCAAAATAACTCACATAGGAGGACTAGTATGCTGTTTCTTGTCTTTTTCAGTGCTCCCTGAGTTGAAAAAAGGAAATTATTTCACGGTTTCCTAAGTACCAGCTTTAGTTTGTGAGAAATTTGTTATGTTTCCTCATCCTGTTTAGAACCAAGAATTATCAGAAAAATTACCAGAAAACTTGTTCTCCCGAAAGTTTCAATGGGACTTCTCAATTAAGAGGTGAGACTACATTTAATATCACCAAACCCAGGTGTGTGCATATAAAACCAATATGATAATACATTCTGTCCCAAGAAGCAATCACAGTACATTTGGGATCAAATTTTGGGGAAAAAAAAAAAAAGTTTGTCTTAACAGTGAATGAAATGATGCCACTGACTGAACACAAGTTCTGAAATTTCATCTCCTGCACACTTAACTTGTTGGAATGGCAAAGTCTTAGTTGGTCCTCATCAAAACCTTTAATAACCAAGCAGTTCCCAGGCACAGTCCAGGTATTTTCACAATAAGCATCTTGGGTAGAATCATCCTAAATAGGAAGCCTAAGCCTAAACAGTTTTATAACATGGACTTGGTCAGACTCTGCCACTTAGCCTTACTGCTAAAAATGGACCCTATGCCACTTATTTTTCATTTACAAGTACTTTCAAGGACCTGCATAGCATTATGTTTGGTGTTTTCATTCACAAATATCTAATGTAGTCAGCTCCCATCTCAATCTTATTTCAAATAAGTTAAAAGATTGTCTCTAAGTCCTCTTACAGGGTAATTTCTCAGACCTACCTATAATTGGGCTTCATTCTTCTTCTGCTTCCTCTTTTATTTTTCTCAGTAAGGACACAAGATGTTAGCGAAACTATAGAGAAAGCAAGTAGTATTTATACCAAATAAATATCCACTACATAAGAAAGGATCATAATATTCTTTTAGTGCCTAAGAGGTGAAATATGAGTTTCAGGTTGACTTGTGTCTTCACTCTGATTTCTGAGGTAGAGTTAAATTTCTTTCTAGTAACTGGCATAGTGCTATGTTTTGGATTTAGTATGAGAGCAATGTTGACAACATGCTGATGGTTTTAGTTGTTGCTAGGTAGTTGTAGTGTCTACACCAAGTCAAGGACTTTTCAGCTTGTCAAGCCCTGGCAGGTACACAAGAAGCTGGGAGAGCACAGCCAGGACAGCTGATCCAGACTGGCCAAAGAGATATTCCCTAAGAATGTCATGCTCTGGATTTATCTGAGAAAACTAGCTGGGCAGCAGGACCACTGATCGGAAACACACTGGGCATCAGGGTACTTTTTCTTTTCACATGTGGTGAGAAATGCATTTGTGCATCACTTGGGTTTCATATATACAAATAATAACAATAATAATTATTATTGTTTTTATTATTATTTTTCTCAACCCATGGGTTGTTTTTTTTTTCCCCATTCTCTCCCCATTCCCACTGGGGATGGAGTGGTGCATAAGTGGCTGTTTGGTGCTTAGTTACCAGCTGAGTTAAGCCACAACATTGAGTAAGAAACTATTTTTCCAGGATAAGTCCATAATTTTGTAGATACAGCCTGATCTCAGAGAATTGAGCATGATATGCAGTCAGTCTGTCCCTGTCATTACACATCACTCTCTTTCTTTGCAATAGCCTCATATTTGTGATATTTAATGCATTCTTTGCACAACATCAATATGTTGATAATTTCTGTAGGAACTTTTAATTTCTTACCGGTCTATGTTAAATTACTCTATGATCAGAGTTGTAATAAAAATATGTCTTTGCAATAGTTTCTTAAAAGAATGGAGCAGAGGAATATTATGGCAAATTACACATTTATTTTCAGAATAGCTATTAGTGAAAGGCTGGAAGGAAATATTAAACACCCATGCAGGCAGTTATATGTAATGGAAAGCAGTAGTCTAGAGTCACTGCATTTCAGAAATGCCATCAATATTGTTTGGTTTGGTGCCAGGGAATTAGGGCATCCATATTCTCGTAATATTCTAGTACTAATCACAGGACTAGAAATACCAGAGCTGAGGAGGTGGATTTTAAAAGCAGCAAGAGGAAATGGGATAATCACCATTCACACCGACAGCAGGAATATGAATGCAGCTTTGCTCATCTGTGTAAGCTGGGTGCCTTTCAGAACTACTGTGTTTGAAGGACTTCAGCATTTTTCTCAGGAGTTCAGGAGGTGTTTTATTAGCTGTTACTGCTTAACATTTTGCAGGTTTCTTCCCATATCCTGCCAACAACACATAGCAAAATCATCCAGATTGAGACTTTTAATGAATCTAGTGACATTGGGGTGTTGACGCTGAGTTGTGATAGACTACCTGCCCAGACTATCCTCACCATCTGGGGATGTTGGCCAGCTACAAGGTGGGGAGTTTGTCACTGGATATTCAAGTCAGCTTACCTTCTGATCAGTCTGCAAAAACTATACCTGAAGAACAGTGTCATTAAGATATCTGCCCATCATTCTATGTGGCACTGTGTTGAGACTAAAAGAGCAGTATGTTAGCCGCCTGCAATGAACGGGTTAAGTCTTTCCACAGAAGTGTTACCACCAGACCTGCTCGTTCAAGAATCTCAGATCTCTTCATAATAAATCTGATTTGCAGGTTCCCACATAGTAATTGTCCAGTACAGAGTATTGGTGACTTTGTGGCTCATGAGCCTGGGAGGTTGACGACAGTCTCAGCTCAGTGTGACTATGGCTTGCATCTGAAGAGCCAGGAAGGGAAATGTGCCATCGGCGTGTGGATTCCAGTGATGGGGACGGTCAGAGGTTCTCCACCATGTGGAGTTTGAGACATCTTAGACATAAGGATCTCAAGAGAGATATGTCTCAAGAGGAAGCAACAATTTTATTACTAGTAGTTATTATTTGTTATTCCTTGTAAGCAGCTTTTTAAGGACTTGGCCAAGTGGCCAAGAAGACCAACAGCACCCTAGCTTGTATCAGAAATAGTGTGACCAGCAGGAGTGGGGAGGTTATCATACCCCTGTACTCAGCACTGACGAAGCCGTACCTCAAGTGCTGTGTTCAGTTTTGGGCCCCTCACTACAAGAAAGACACTGAGGTGCCAGACCACCCCAAAAGAACAACAGTAAGCTGTGAAATGTCTAGACATCAAGAATTATGAGGAGCAGCTGAGGGAACTGGGGTTGTTTAGCACGGAGAAAAGGAGATTCAGGGAAGACCTTATTGCTCTCTACAACTACATGAAAGGAGGTTGTGGCAAGGTGGGTGTTGGTCTTTTCTTCCAAGTAGCAAGTGATAGGACAAGAGGAAATGACCTGAAGTTGCACCAGGGAAGGCTGACACTGGATGTTAGGTAAAAATTCCTCACCAAAAGAGTTTTCAATCATTGGAACAGGCTGCCCAGGGAAGTGGTTGAACCACCATCTCGGGAGGTATTTAAAACGTGTACCTGTGGTGCTTAGGGACATAGTTTAGTGGTGGACTTGGCAGTGTTAGGTTAATGGTTGGACTTGATGATATTAAAGGCCTTTTCCGATCTAAACAATTCTGTGTTTCTATATCACTTTAATGGAGGAAGAGAAATAACTGTAGTCAATGCTTCAGCTTGTGAAAAATATACAAATGAATGCCACAAGGAAGAAATTGTATGTTTATGGGGGAAAAATCAAGTAATTGGAGCATGAAAACACAATACTTGTAATTAATACAAGAAAGCACAGGTGAAAAAAAGCTTACAGGGAAAAAGAATACAAAAGTCAGTCAAGCTGTGCAGTCAGAGTGCCAATGAAAATTCAGTAGCTAACATAGGAAAAGGAAAAATCAAACTGTGGCTAGGGGAACTTGAGATGTGTGTTGACAGTACAGCTGCAAGTAGGCAGATCTAAAAGATGGATATATCTTCCTTTCTCTGTGAGGTTATGCAAGGACACTGCCAAAGAAAATGAAAAAAAGCAAGACCTTAAGAAAAAATAGAAATGAACACAAAGGCACTGACTGCCCAGCCTATTGATTATAAATTTCTTAAAACTATAGAGCCCATTAAAAATCATAGAAAAAATATTCTAAATCCTATTGAAGATAAAATTGGGATGTTCTGAAAAAATACCCATCAGATGATATCTGATTAGAAAGCTCAAAACTTCCTTCTCTTTTTTTTTTCCTTTTTTGTTTTTTCCCCCTGAGGATAGAAGGCTGCTTCTCATCAAAACAGCAAATGAAGTAATTTTTCCCATCCCACTTCTGTAAGAATAGTTGAGTGAGAAGGGCAGAGCAGTATTATTCACCTCAGATTGCTCTGGATGCTGGGGGTAGCTGGACTTAACCCCTGAGTGAGGTCCAGTTAGGTGTTTTGGTGTGACCAGGTCTTCACAATTCTTAGGAACAGAATTAAGATTGAAAATAGAGTCAAGTGTCAAGTCACTTTATTTGGCCCAGCACAAGCATGCAAAAGAAGGGGGAAAGAAAAAGAGTGAAAGATAGAGCGGGGAGACAGAGAGCGTGAGTGAGTGCAATAGCTACCACCATGGATCTGCGGCATTCCATCAGTCTGATGTCTTCAGGTCTGGTAGGGGAACATTCCTTTTTGTCTCTTTTGGTCTTGCCTTTTTACAGTATTATCTCATTGCATAGTCAATAAACCCTTAGCATAGCCATACCTTCCACCTGGTGATGGGATGCATGCCCATTGCCATCTCCAGAGGGTCCCTGAAAGTTCAAGAGTCCAAGCTCCCTCAAGAAGGTCCGAGCCCCCTCACACTTTGTCCTTCAGTTGACCCTGGGTCTGGGCACATGCACAGAGGACTCGGGATACACGCTTCGAGATAAGCCACTTTGAGATAAACAATTTGTATATCCATTCTGACGTGTGGAATTCACTTTGTTGCATAGGTGTTAATGGGATGAGGTTTTAGGGTGATTGAGAGAGAGGAAAGAGGGGGGTAGGGTTAGAAAGAAGAAAGAAAGGGGGTATGGTTCTGTCAGCAATTGTGAAGGCATATCTCTAGTGACTTACACCACCCCATGACTTAACATTGTCAATAGAAAAAGAAGAGAGAGGAAAAATGGAAATTGGCCATGAAGCTAAAACATTACAACAGTATGAACTCTAAACAAGGCCAATGCTTAGGAACTATTTTCTCAGTACAAATTTGGACTGTGGGTGATACAGATTGACATACAGCTCAAATTTGTTTAACTCCATCAGGGATAACACATGGTAAAAACAGCAATGTAGCTAAGCCACACAATAAGTAGAGTAAGATTCATTTCACCCAATGTCTTCCTGGAAGCCAGGAAAACATATCAACACGCCAACCTTTCCAAGTTTGGACAGGGCCATAGGCTAATTTCCATATTCAAGCTGTAATTTGTTTAACAACCTTGCCATTGTCATCAATTTTTAAACAACAATTAGAAACATTCAACTTCCCACTGACTCCGCTCTCTTTGGCTAGTAGGTAGTCAAGAACCATACCATGTTGACAAATTGCATTTTGTATTTAAGTCACTTGATCTGCCAATAGGTCAAGGGCCTCAGCTGTTTGATTAGTAATGATCTCCAGTATGGCTTGCAATCGGATAATGCAATTGAGGTTGTAGATAGGTTCTCGAGCACCACTAATCCACTCATTAGAATTACAAGTTGCAGGTCCATAATGTTGTATGATATGTTGAGGGGTCCACTTGCTTGTACCCCAGGTTTGGCTACTCCTGTCAATGAGAGAGGTATCAACGATAGATCGCTTTTCTCATTTCAAATCATCATGTATTTGAATATCTAAATGATCTTCACCTGTTTCCAGTAGTAAGAAAAACAAGGGACAAATCAACCCAGAGTAACACCCTCCTGAACAGTTTACCAGCAGCGATTTATACGCATGATTTCCACATATCCAAAAGTGTCCTTTTTGAGCCACTAACCCATTAGCAAAGGGTCCTCTCCAACATTCCACATGAGGAGAAGGGTCAAAATAAGGAGTGGTTTCTAACCCGGGTGGGTCACTTGACACAACAATATAGAGATTCTATTGTAGTGTTTTCACAGCAGCATATGTTTGAACATAGATTTATCTTGTTACAATATTTACAGTTATAAGTTCCTGCTTCCTGGTCCCAAATGCAGTCATGGCCTACAGTGTTACCTCAGCTGATGTTAGGTGTAAGAGACCAAAATCAGGAAATGAGTTCAAGTATCCCTCATCATTCACCCAGGTATACGTATATGCTTCATTCTTTTCATATGGTTCCTCTCCCATCTGAACGGTTATACTTGTGTTTTGAAATGTCCATTCACATGTACTATGGCCTACAAAAGGGCAATCTGTTTGTGTTCTAGCCAAAAAATATTTATTTTTTCGGGAAATTGTATGTGACATGGGGAATCATATGGGCCTTCCCATGTTCTGTTCCCTTTTGTCTCACTATATCTACTCACTAACCATTTTGATAGCAAGGGTATTGCTGCCCAAGGCCAACTTGATCGACCAAATGGTCCCACACATATCCAGCATTTTGTGAGATTATAAACATTTGTTACTTGTTCAGTCAATTGTACAAAAGAATTCTTTACATCATTCTTCTCATTCCCAAAGTCTCAGAGAGGAGACCTGATTGCTCCAGAGGTCATGGTCCATACAGTGCACCAAAACAACGTTGCCATTTTGATCTGCAAATCCAGCCCAAGCTTATAGAGATTACAAACAAAATTTAAAAAATAAAAAGTGTTAAAATTACATGTTGGTCTTCCTGCATTCAGTCCTCTTCCCACGGGGATCTCCTGTGAAATGAAATGAAACATCCACGGACCCCTCTTAGGTTCCTCCTACACAGTTAAAACGAGGGAACAATCCAGCACGTGTTAATTTTGTATTCTTTTCCTCAGGCATCTATAGCTTTCCAAGCATATTTATTAAAAGTTTTGGCAAGTACAAGGGAGACAGTCCTAATGGTCAGCATTTCTACCAAGACTGGCTGACCAAGAGAGAAAGCTGGTTTTTCAGAAGTGCTAGGAGCTTGAGGTATTGGGATTAAAGCTGGGGGGGGGGGGGGGAGTTGGGACAAAATGCATTTATTCAGGGACATCCATTTATTTAGAACAGAATTTTAATGATAAACCGTATTAAACAGCAAATAAAGGAAATCCAAACTGTCATTTCATTAGACCTTCTTGTGAAGAAATATTATAGTAAAGCACAAGAAGGCTGCTGCATGATTCCCATCTGATACACAGATTTGCTGAGATATAGCTGATTTAATATGACACTTGGCAGAAAAGCAGCAAGCCATTTAAAGTACCATTAAATCCTTTTGAGGCATTTAAGTAGAAGAAAATAAACAAAATAAAGAATGTACATAAACTGAATTGTATCCTTTAGTTAGTAATATTGCGCATATTTTATTTCAGTCTTCTCTTTTCAACACAGTCCAAATGCTAATCAGGCAGACATTGAAAATAAAACAGTGCCTCACTGAATATTTTCAGGAGAAATGAAAAATAGGCCTCTACTTGCCACCTATGCAGTGCACCTAATCCAGCATTTTGGTATGTGTAACAGTTTATCTTCTAATTGCATTGGGAATGCTCAGTTTGGATGAGATCAGAACATAACTAAGATGGCATCACAGGCAATTTAAATTCTATGACTTAATTAAAGCCTGGAGCTCCATGTGGATGTTCGGCAAGAAATATGACAGCAGCATTTGTGAGAACTGTGTTGAATGTTTGCTGCAAGCTATGAGACAACAGAAAAAGTTTACAGATAAGAACATGAGGCAGACACACCATGTCCTTGTATACTTAGTGGTGAAACATTTGAAAAGTGAATTGGAGTGCATTGGACCTGAAAGGGAAGCAGCTAGATTTGATTTATGTTGTGATATTGCCATGGTATAAACAAACGGAATCTTTTTGAAAGCAATATTTAAGGTCAGAAAAGCTGACAGGTTATTGGTGTGGATGCAGCGGTTAACATGGAGACTGTAGCAGAGAAGCAAGCTGGTTCTGGCTCAGGTTTAACGTTTTCAAAGACAAAATTTTCATTTCTGGGACAGCACAGTTTCTTTCTGGAGATCTCAAGATTTTCTTTATGGTTTCTTAAGATACGTCTGTACCTTCTTTTCTTTGTAATAAAGTATAAATTTTATTAATTTTGACATTTTATATCAGTCACAAAGATATAACTAATGATTCTCTGTGGAATACTTTATGTTACAAATCTGTCCTCTAATTTTCCTGGAAATTGTGATGAAAAGTTTTGCAGAAAGGTGTCCCTTACTACTAGTTCAGCATCTTGCCATTTTCCAACCCTCTAAAGCTGGGAAACACTTCTTCCAGAGCTTTAGAACAGGTTCTACAATGTTCTATTTATATTTTTACACAGAACGTATCACTGCGGCATCTGACTACCTTCCAGGCTCCTGTTACATGATACAACTACCTTTCTTCAGTTGCAATGCTCTTACATAATTTTTCTGCTTGGAAGAAATGGAAGAGTGTTATTTTTAAGTTATTTAAAACTGCCTGCCTTGTGTGTTTATTTTTACCCAGAGAGGTGCCTCTTGCACAGGGATAATGATGGTTTGAAGCAATTCTTTATTCCAGCGAGTGCTTATTGTATAACTAAAGACCATTACAAACCCCAGGGCCTAAATAAATGCCTACTTCTCAAACTGGGACTCAGTTTGGATATAGTATGCAGGATGTACATTTTGCCACATCCTGAAACCAGTCTGCTACGAAAAATTGAATCATTGTTAGTTATGGAGAACATTTAGCTGCTCACTGACAGAAGTCATGGAAACTCTGGGGAAAATAATTTATTCATCATGTTCTAGAGGCGAGAAGATATAAACTAGGTGTTGCAATCATATTGACAGATCACCTCTACAAGAAAATTAAGGGGGAAGTCTTAATATGTACTAAAATGAGAGCACTAATGCTGAAATTGAATGTTTACATTATATATTTGCAGCAAGAATATGATAAAATCTGCAGAAGGTACACTAGCAAAGGGGCACTTTCAGGGGTTGGAAGACATTTTTAGACACTGCCCCTATCCAATATAGACATTGTGTCAGTTTTACACAATGACAGTGGCATGTAAAACATAACAGCAAATCTCACAGAATCACAGAATCACAGAATTATCAAGGTTGGAAAAGACCTAGAAGATCATCCAGTCCAACCATTCACCTATTACTACTAGCTCCCACTAAACCATATCCCTCAATACAACATCCAGTCTTTCCTTGAACACCCCCAGGGTTGGTGACTCCACCACCTCCCTGGGCAGTGCATTCCAGTGCCTGACTACCCTTTCTGAGAAGTAGTGCTTCCTAATGTCGAGCCTGAATCTCCCCTGGCGCAGCTTGCTACCATTCCCTCTAGTTCTGTCACTGCCTACACGGGAGAAGAGGCCGACCCCCAGCTCACTACAACCTCCCTTCAGGAAGTTATAGAGAGCTATAAGGTCTCCCCTAAGCCTCCTCTTCTCCAGGCTGAACAATCCCAGCTTCCTCAGACGCTCCTCGTAAGGCCTGTGTTCCAGACCCCTCACCAGCTTATTAGCCCTCCTCTGAACGCGTTCCAGAGCCTCAATGTCTTTCCTGTAGTGAGGGGCCCAAAACTGAACACAGTACTCGAGATGCGGCCTCACAAGTGCTGAGTACAGGGGGACAATTACCTCCCTGCTCCTACTAGTAACACTATTTTTGATGCAAGCCAGGATGCCGTTGGCCTTCTTGGCCACCCGCGCACACTGTCGGCTCATGTTCAGCCGTGCATCAATCAGTACCCCCAGGTCCATTTCCTCCACACAGTCCTCCAGCCACTCCGCCCCAAGCCTATAGCGCTGCCTGGGGTTGTTGTGGCCAAAGTGCAGGACTCGGCATTTGCTCTTGTTGAACCTCATGCCATTGGCTTCAGCCCAGCTCTCCAGCCTGTCCAGATCCCTCTGTAGGGCCTCGCTACCCCCAGGCAGATCCACACTCCCAGCCAATTTAGTGTCATCTGCAAACTTACTGAGGGTGCACTCAATGCCCTCATCTAGGTCATCAATAAAGATATTGAAGAGGACAGGCCCCAGCACCGACCCCTGGGGAACACCACTCGTGACCGGTCGCCAGCTGGATTTAACTCCATTTACTACCACTCTCTGAGCCCGGCCCTCCAGCCAGCTCCTTACCCAGCCGAGGGTGTACCCATCCAAGCCACGGGCTGCCAGCTTCTGCAGGAGAATACTGTGGGAGACAGTGTCAAAGGCTTTGCTGAAGTCTAGGTAGACCACATCAACAGCCTTTCCCTCATCCAGCAGATGGGTCACTAGATCATAGAAGGAGATCAGGTTGGTCAAACAGGACCTGCCCTTCATGAACCCATGCTGGCTAGGCCTGATCCCCCGGCCATCCCGCACATACCGCATGATCTCCCTCAAGACTATCTGTTCCATAACCTTCCCTGGAACCGAGGTCAGGCTAACAGGCCTGTAGTTCCCCGGATCCTCCTTACAACCTTTCTTGTAAATGGGAGTCACATTGGCAAGCCTCCAGTCTTCTGGGACCTCACCAGTCAGCAAGGAGGACTGATAGATAATGGAAAGCGGCTCGGCTACCACCTCTGCCAGTTCCCTCAGCACTCTCGGGTGGATCTCATCCGGCCCCATGGACTTGTGGCAGTCCAGTTGGAGTAGGAAGTCTCTGACTGTTTCTTCCAGAATCACAGGGGAGTTAGCATGCTCCCCAGCTGAGACTACCAGGTCAGAGAGAGGGGTACCCTGAGGATCTGTTTGACCTTTAAAGACAGACATAAAGAAGGCATTCAGAACCTCCGCCTTTTCCTTATCCTCAGTGATCACATTCCCAGCCTCATCCAGTAAAGAGTGGATATTCTCCTTTGTCCTCCTCTTACTGTTAATGTACTTATAAAAGAGTTTATTATTCTTTTTCACCCCAGCGGCCAGGTTAAATTCAAGCTGGGCTTTTGCCTTTCTGATTTCACCTCTACACATCCTGACAACTTCCTTGAATTCATTCTCAGTTACCCGTCCCTCCTTCCACAGGCGGTAGATTCTCTTTTTCTCACGGAGCCTCAAGAGTAACTCCCTATTCATCCACGCTGGTCTTCTTCCCCGCCGGCTCATTTTGCGGCTCAGGGGGACCGCCTGCTCCTGCGCCCTTAAGACTTCCTTCTTGAAGAGCAACCAGCTCTCTTGTACCCCTTTGTTCACTAAGACTGAATGCCAAGGGACTCCCCCTACCAGTCTCTTGAACAAATCAAAGTCTGCCCTCTGAAAGTCCAAGGTAGCAGTTTTACTATTCCCCCTCCAAGCTCCACCATGAATAGAGAAATGTATCATTTCATGGTCACTCTGTCCAAGGCAGCCCCCAACCTTCACATCTCCTACCAGACCTTCCCTGTTCACGAACAGCAGGTCTAGCGGGGCAGTTCCTCTTGTGGGCTCTCTGACCAGCTGCATCAGGAATGCATCTTCTGTGCACTCCAAAAACCTCCTAGACTGCTTCTTCTGTGCTGTGCTGTACTCCCAGCGTATGTCAGGGAAGTTGAAGTCCCCCATGAGCACAAGGGCTGATGACCGTGCAGCTCGTGCCAGCTGCTTGTAGAACACCTCATCTGTCTCTTCATCCTGGTTTGGCGGTCTATAACAGACGCCCACCAGGATGTCTGCCTTGTCAGCCCTTCCTCTGATCTTTACCCATAGGGATTCAATGTTATCATCCCTAGTCACAATCTCAGTGGCAGAAAAGGATTCCCTAACGTATAGAGCCACACCACCACCCCTCCTTCCTTGCCTGTCTCTCCTGAAGAGTTTGTAGCCATCCATTGCAGCACTCCAGTCATGGGAGCAATCCCACCATGTTTCTGTTATGGCAACCAGGTCATAGTTTGCCTGCCGCATTATGGCTTCCAACTCTTCTTGCTTGTTGCCCATGCTGCGTGCGTTAGTGTAGACGCACCTCAGCTGAGCCCCTTGCCTCTCTCCTAATCCCAATACCACTTCCCCAGGCTGATCTCTAGCAGTCCTGGCTTTATCCCCTTCCCCCTTCCTATCTAGTTTAAAGCCCTTTCTACAAGTCCTGCCAGCTCCTGGGCAAGTATCCGTTTCCCTTTCGGAGACAGGCAATTCCCATCAGCTGTCCTCAGGCCAGGTGCCGAGTAGACCGCCCCGTGATCAAAGAATCCAAAATTTTTGTGTTTGCACCAGCCTCTCAGCCATGCATTTATAAGATGGCCTTTTCTGCTTATCTCAGTGTTTGCCCCTGCCACCAAAGGAATACTGGCAAACACAACTTGTATGCCCGCTCCATCGACTAACTTCCCCAGCCTCCTAAAATCACTTTTTATAATCCTCAGGCTTCTATCAGCAAACCCATCACTGCCAGTCTGAACTACCAATAAAGGGTAGTAATCGGAGGGGCGGATAAGGCTGAGGAGTTTTCTAGAAATATCCCTGATCCGTGCCCCGGGAAGGCAACACACCTCCCTATGGGTAGGGTCAGGCCGACATATTGGGCCCTCTGTTCCTCTCAGAAGAGAGTCGCCCACAACTATCACCCTCCTTTCTTTCCTGGAGGAAGCAGTCTTCAAACGTGGAGCCGTCTGCCTTACCTTGGGCAAGCTTGACGGCAGCGCTCCCATGTCATCATCACTCACGTCTCCCTCTGGTTTCAGGGCTTCATACCTGTTACAAAGAGGGACTAGGGGAACCGAGGTAGGTCGGGATGGGGGTCGCCTGCAACGCCGGGCTGAGACCTGCTGCCATTCCTCCTCTCCTCTCAAGCTGTCTCTCCCTGCTGGACTATGGTGAGAGAGAGGGGCCATTTCTCCCAATACTCCCTTAGTCTGGGAAGTGCAATCTCTGCGCCTTTCTCGCAGAGAGTTGCTCCACCAGTCTATCTCCCGCTCGCATTCTCTGATGGTCCGTAGTCTATCTATCTCCTCCCTAAGCTCCACAACAAGGCTGAGCTCCCTTCCCCGAATGGCTTTCAGCCTTTCGAGCTCATCCTCAGGATTGGCAACTAAGCAGAGGAGGTCATCCACCTGCTCACACCTCACACAGGTGAGGCCCTTGCCACTTTCGCTTGGCAGCAGCAGACTCAAACATTCCCTGCAGCCAGTGACCTGGACCGAGGTGTCCTTAGGCACATCCCTCATTGGGGTTGCCCCAGATTTGTAGGGGGAAGGTCTCCGCCTGGTGGACACCATGGTCCAAATGTCTGAACACAAGAAACAGGGAGTCCTTGGCTCAACCTGTGTACTCTGAGCTGGTGCGCTCAATTTCCCCTCTGAGCTAGGAGGGAAGGCTCACCCTGCCTGCTTGCCCTGCCTGCGCGAACTGCTGCGCGAACTGCTGCGCTAACTGCCGCGCCACGCCCTTCTGCCGCGCCACGCCCTTCTGCCGCGCCACGCCCTGTTTGCCCGTCCTGGTCGCTGGCGCTCCCAGAGGCGCCTCTTGTAGGGAGTCGGATTGCCGCTGCCGCGCTAAGCTCCGCCCCCGAGGAGTCACGCCGACGTGCAGATGTTACTGAACTCCCTCTCAAAAAATCCAGGTTTTCCCTCACTTCCATACCATCTGCTGAAGTCAGGTCAACATATGGGAAGATATCCATGAGGAGTGATGGCAGCATGGAGCTCCACGGCATTGTTAGAGTCAAACGTCTCAGAGCAGGAATTTACTGTCCCACGCTGCTCTCACCTATTTGGACAGGAAGGAGTTCTAAAAAATTGCAATGATGTCCCCTAAGAATTATTAAAGTCACAAGTGATGTATTTTCCTCTTAATCCACCCGCTGCCCAAAACAAAAACAATGGCATGCCCTCACTGGTACATGTGGTTTGCTGCCAAGAGCTGCCTCTCCTGCATGGCCACAGTTGCATTTCACCAAACCATGAGTATGAAGCTTTTATTGTACACAAGTGAAACAACATGTAGATTCTCAGTTTTCTTACAGGAACACATAAAAAGAATTTTTAGGGAACCCTGCAACACACTTGTAAGCAAAAATATTTTCCTCCACTTGTAAACAATCACAAGTATCGCTAGTCACTGCTCTGAGCTTTCCATTTCCAGAGTTTCAGACCTCGTTGAAACAGCTGACCTGGAGAAAGCAACTCCTCTGAAAGTTTACTTAAGTTTTTACAATCCAGAAAAAAGCTACCAATAGCATGATACTCTTCAATCCATAAAACAAGTAGACAAAAGCAGAAATAAGAACCCCAATTGCAGTTTAGCTGCCTTCCTGTCAAGACACTGCTGTAAAGGCAGCTACAGCATGGAGAAGAGAAGCAGAAGAAAAGGCAGTACTGAGCATTAATGGTTACGCCTACAATGATGGTCCCAGAAAGGCTTTCAGACAGATTTCCTCCAGGACCCCTGTGAAATTCTGCATTTCCCCAAAGGTTCAACTGCCAGACCCTGCAATTTTCTTTTCTACACAGGATCTGTCATATGCAGGGAATCATTTGAATTCCTAGTTCCAACTAGGCTAGTTAGCTTAGTTCTTTTACTGTAATCTGACTACACTTTGTATCTATAGTCCTAAACTGTAGGTAGATTGTAGATTGCACTTATATTATTTTGCAGAAGGTACTATAGCTTACTTCCCCCCATCCCCAACTCTCCCTCTCTCTTCCCACCAACCTCCTCTTGCATGATGAATTCTGGGTATGCAGAAAACAAATCAACATTTTCAACCTGGGGAAGAGAAGGGAGAACTCATACCAACCTTCCAGAATCTGAAGAGAGCCTAGCAGATATCTTGGGAGGGACTGTTTACAAAGCCATGCAGTGATAGGACAAGGGGCAATGGTTTTACACTGAAGGAAGGGCAATTTAGATTAGATATGAAAAAGAAATTTCTTCGCTATGAGAGTGGTGAGGCCCTGGCACAGGTTTCCCAGGCTTTGGGCACCCTGGGCTAGTGGAGGGTGTCCCTGCCCATGGCAGGGGGGTGGAACTAGATGGTCTTTGAGGTTCCTTCTGACCAAAAGCATTCCATGGTTCTGTGATATGGTATGATGATGAAAGTGTTTGGGCCTTTTTTGTTCTTTTCAGGTTCTTCAAAAAAAGAACCCAACAAAGCACCTGAGTTTGAAGGCTGAATAGCAAATACAGCTCTAAATTATGCAGCCTTCCTATTTTTCTAAAGGTATTTTCTGGTAAGCAGTTTAATTACATTGAAGTAATGTAAACTTTGTACTGTTTTTGTGTAAGAAATGCCCAGGAGGAAAAGCTCTTCTGGCATAGAGGCACTGTAGTCAAACTTGTTCAGAAGGAGACTAAATTTTTATGCCATAAGGATGTCACAGTATCAGATGGACTATAAAGACAAAGAAAGAAGCAGTTCTGTTAAAAAAAATTCTGGTTCCCATTTTGTAACTAAAAGCCTGAAAGACATGGGTTTTCTTTATATTTTTCATTTTCTTTTACTTTATCACTTGTAGCACATGGAAGAAGGCAAAGGATCAAGACGACTTTTCTGAGGGACGAGTTCTATTGAGAAATACAGGTCTCATGAAAAAAGCTTTGGTCTTTGCTCACATTTTTGTGCTTCACCAGGTTCCAAAATTTTGAATAGTGTCAGCTGTGAATTCCTCTCGCTCTCTTTGCTAGCAATCTCCTAGGATTTGGAGAATGAATGAGAGCTTTTGGCTTGATGGGATGGAGAGGGATGATAGTAGCAGAGCTCTTGATTCCTTTAGAATTGTTCACCAAGTCTTTCTTCCCTCTCAAACCTGCCATCCACACATCTTTTATCAATATGGTACCTAAATTGTTTTCAAAACACTGGTAGTGCCTGAGCTTCAACATTCAGACATACAGGTCTGCGAGCATGAAGACTGCTCTCTTGTCTCTGTTCCCAGAGCTGCAAATCCCCCATTCACAGTGGAATGCAAGCTGCCCCACTGGGACAATTTGTACTCCAGTTTTATCCCACAAACTCTCAGAAACATAATATGACAGCCTTTGAGAGACTTATCAACAGGGATGTGCTGAGCTTTATTCACGATATTCCTCTCTAGCTCTCTTGTTCATAAGAGGGAACCCATTGCCCTTTTCACAGCAGCTTCTGCAAATTGCACTGACCCCAAAACCTCCCACTGGGGTTCTGGTACATTTCTTCTCCTACACTGTCTCCCACAGGGATGGCAAAGACTTTCTGTGCACCATGTGCTAGGCAACATTCCCTTCTCAGACCACCTTTTAGTTTTGTGAATGATGCCACTTGGCTTTCATCACCAGCACTGGTGTGCTGCTTTATATTTCTAACAGGATTTGGTGTGTTTCTGGTTCTGTCCATTTACCTTCCCAGGTAATAAAGGTTATCTTTTGGTTTTGGGTAGCCCTGATCCATACAACATGTTTACAATAGATAGAAATTCCAACATTTTAAGGAAATAGAATATAAAATTAATTTTAATCTGCATAATATTTCACATCCCCCAAAATATTTAATTTCTTTGTTTCAGAACTGTTAAAAATCATTTATAGAACTTAATGACAGAACATCTTCAGGTAGTCTACCTTCAATGTCCCACCCCAGTTCCCTGTTTCTGTATGTATGACCCATCTCCTTTTTAAATAATTTTGCAGGTGTATTTCATACTAAGTTTTAAAAGAACAGGTAATAAATTTGAAAAATACTAATATGTATTCTAGTACAGAGCTACTTAAGTACTGAGGTACTTAGAGATATGCTTTAGTAGAGGAGAAGTATGGTTGGACTCGATGGTCTTAAAGGTCTTTTCCAACCTAGTCATTCTGTGATTCTATGATTATCCCAGGTTTTTTACACACACAAGTATTACACAGTATAGGAGAATCTTCACAAATAGAAGACAGTATATACTATCAAGTGTCACAATACAGTTATGGGTTTGTACAGGCAAGCTATCAAATCCAGCATCTATTAACATTGTATAAACTCATGATCAGTGGAATTTAATGTATTATGAGACTATTTTATTACCTGCATTTTCTAATGCAGTTTGGCTACTCATATACTTAATATTTTCAAATATTAAAAAACCCCAACCAACCAACCAAAAAACACAACAAAAAAAGTTTATTCCATTTTCTTCCTTAAATATAAATGTCATACAATAGAAAACTTGTTGACCATTACTGATCACAAACCCTTAGTTGAAACACACTGTCCCAGTTCAAGGGGCATAAAAAGACTTGAGTGTCCCAGTTTGTCTGGTTCTGCAGTGCAATCTGTTACTCCTTTTGCCGAGCACAGAAGAGCTTTATGACCTTTTGTACCTTCTGAATTGTCTGAAAAGTTTGAAAAAATGGCCCCTGCAATGCATGATAAGTTTAGCTATTTTGTCTCCAGCAATCAGAGAGTTGTATCTGTCTGAAATTTGAGGGTTCTGCAAAAGGTTGTTGCACTTAATCATCACAGTAGATTTCTATGAAAAAAAATAAAAATCCATTCAATGCGGCTTTGGAAATCAGTCAGACTGAATCCACAAAAATGTCATGTAGGTAATGCACCTAAATCCTATCAGAAAAACCACAATCATGCATCATGTATTTAACGGGGCACTTTAGCTCTAAGCAGGATGCATCTAAAGGTAAGTGTTCAGAGAGGTTCACCATCTGCTACAGAATCAAGGAGAATGTGGAGTTCTGGTAGTTTTTGCTGTTTAGTCTCATCCCTCATTTGTTGTTTCTGCAATTACAAGTTCATGCTGATAAAATTTCATGTACTGTATTGCCAGCCCTCCTTTTAGAACTATGAAGTTTTCTTTGCTCCCAGAAGTGACAGAAAACCATCTGAAGTGTATTTGCAAGCCCCCTTCAAAAGGACTCAGATTAATCTATTTTCTTTTGAACTGAATGCAGGTCCAGTAATCCACAAACTCAAATCTCCTCATGCTTCTCTTTGTTAAGAGATTTCAATTGTTTAGCCTAAATAGGTAATTTTTAATAAGAATAAATCATTTGGGATTATAATATGGTGTGATTTGTGCTGTTTGCTTAGCTTTGCATGAGTAACTAGGTTTGCTGAAGCCTTTAGGCTGCAATAAAGGTATTTTTCTTAGTGGTTTTCCTTGCAGTTTTCTTAGCAGCTGATACAATGCTGTGTTTAGTCTTTTAGTATAAGGAAGTATTTTGATATCACGATATCAAAATAGTTTTTGGTAGTGTTTTTTCCCATGTCTGGGACTCTTCAGTTCTCCATGTTCTGCCAGCAAGGGCAGGAGCACGGGGGGTGTAAAATAGAAGATAAGGAGGCTCCAACCTTCAGCTGAAACTACAAATCAACAAGATAAGAGCCTGCCTGCCTGGACACAGAACAAGTATCTACTTAGATGTTAGAAGACTCAAAACCAAAAATCACCGTTGGACTAAAAATGCCTGGACAGCGCGCGAGGAGCGCGCGAGGAGCGGGTGTACGGATCACAAGGGTATAATTGCACAGGGATTTCTTTGTTCTGAGTCCCTCTCTTTGAAGCCAATCAGCCCAGGCTGTCCTTGATGCATTACCTTTCAATTAAATTAATTATTACATAAAATCCAATGCCTGAGACTGCTGCAGGAAACCTAGGGTCGAGCCTGGAGAAGGAGGAAGCCCCCCAAGAAAAGTGTGTGTGCGCGTGATACCATGAATGGTATCAAGCAGCAGCTTCTCCTTTAACACTCTGCCAGTATTTGTTTTGAGACAGGATTATTTCCCCAAACATGTGTGTTTAATTGTGATCTATTTTATTAAAGACCTGTGTAGGAAATGCATAGTCACATCTCTTCTAAAGAAAATTGGTTGCACAGCTTTGTAGGCATAATAATTTGGGGGTTTAGGGCACACCATGGATTTTTTCTGCATCAAGTTTTTCGGGATGGGGATAATGAGATTAATGATTTCTTTATCCTTTTCTACAAAACACAAAGAGCTTCAAGGTGATCAAATATTGCCTTGATACTGTTCAGTTGAAAAACCTAAATCTTGTTTCTGCAGAGAGGAAAAATGGTTCAGAGTTAGAGGAGATTCAGTATAAGTTAATGGGGTTTCTTTTTTCTTGTTTTGCCTTGGCACTTCTTTTTTTTTTTTGCTTTTTTTGCTTTTTTTTTAAGCAACGGCAGCAAGAAGATTATTCATCCTCTGAAACCTACAGATGCCTATGCAAAAATAGGTGGATATTTAAGACAGGGTAGGGCATCTTCCTGTTCCTTACTGGCTGCAGTCAAGAGGAGGGTTTGCACTCTTGTGCAACTGGACAATGTTGTGTACATGACAGCCACAGTTCTGAGACTGAAAAAAAGGATTTGATGACACTGAAAAGGGAGCCAGCATTTTTTGGTAAAATATTCCTAAAATAGCAGATATGGTTTAGAATGTTTGTTTATTTTACAAGGGGTCAGTTTATAAACTGAGATCCAATTTCTAGGAGATATTTTAAGGGACATTTACTCTCATCTCCACTTGGTTTGCTGACAGTGAAAGAAGAGCTTTCCAAAGCATGGCCAAAACCTTTCACATTTCTGTCATTACATCTCAGTAGTTACTGAATTTATTCATTTGCTTCTCGCCCCCAGAATAATGACATCATAAGATTTATTCTCTCTTTTGCTATTCTGTTTGATAAAGTCCAGTATATCACTCATCTTCACATCAGAGGAAGGAGTCAAATATACTCAGCTGTGAAAATAGATTAAAGTTTCCAGTTTATTACATATTAACTGGACATCATTC
This sequence comes from Porphyrio hochstetteri, assembly GCA_020800305.1. NCBI lineage: Eukaryota > Metazoa > Chordata > Aves > Gruiformes > Rallidae > Porphyrio > Porphyrio hochstetteri. Next base: position 113,947,257 of record CM036907.1, read on the forward strand.
CCAGGTAGAGAGGTGGCTTTGTGAACAGATTGTAGATGCTGTAAATACTTACACTTGGGAAGACAGTGAAAGTAAGTTGCAATATGCATGAAATAAATGTTTTTGTCACATTTTTTCATGTACACTTCAGATTCACAAAAACTGCATTTTCTGCTTTAAGGTTGGCCATTCAAACTCCTATGTGCATACAGTAACAACAAATATATTTGATTCATTAATGATTTAAATCATATCAATTTTCAGGTATTTTGTCAACATAAATGTTCCAGGTAAGATAAAAAACATTTCTTGCTGTAGCACCATGACATAGTATCACCAGCTTTCATGGTTTGAGCACACACAGAATCTTCCATGCAAGCTCCAGGGCTTGAGAATAAATTCTTCAGCCTTCACTTAACTAGGAAATAAAGAAATCTAAGTAAATGGAAGTCCTTATGTTTGGAGAGCTTGAAGAGTTAAAGGAAAAATGAACCAACCAAGCCATGAGATCAGGTAACAATCACACAAATCTTAGATTCTGTTCTTAATTTTTAAAGATGTTTAGAGTTCCTAAGACTAGCAGTTTTCTGTGAAAAAGGAAAAGACAATCTATCTACAGGGCTGAGCATGCAATGGAAAAGCAATTGTCAAAATATACCAAGTAAGTCTAGAACAGATGATGAGAAAGAAATAAGAATCAGTATATAGTTTAGTCTAGATCAGATGCACAGTTCTTAGTGGCAAAACACACCATTTGCAGTTACCCTCAAGGTAGTCCAAGAATCACTTCTATCAATGTGCCGTCTGTTTTTCTGAAGTGCTAAGAGGGATGTGATAAACCAGATAACAACACAGGGAACACACCAAGTTGCATTCTTCCTATAGGCATTCAAAATCCATTTTCTAAGAGTGACAAGAGTTGTAAAGTCTGGGGCCACAAAGCAATATCACCTTTTTATTACACAATTTCTGGGTGAGGTAGCCTCTGTGAGAAGTAAATGGCTGTTTTCTTTTTCCTAGTCTCCTTGATTAAAGTTAATTCATGCAGGCTGGATGTCTCTACAGAGTAATCAAACACTGTATTTGTAAGGACCTGCTAAAATCTAACATGGAATTGCCAGGAACAAACCATGTCAAAACAACCTAATTTCTTTCTATGACAGGGTAACAGGCCTCATGGATAGAAGAGCAGTGGATGTCACATATCATGACTTTAATAAGGCTTTGGACACTGTCTGACATGGCATTTGCATAATAGAACAAAAGCACTACGGTGCAGATGAGACAGCCGTAAGGTCGGTACACAACTGGCTTCAAAATGATACTTGACAAGAAGATACCATTTGTTTATCGACAAAATGGAAGAGGGTAGCAAGATGGATTTGAGATGGATCTGTCTTAGCTTCAGTACTACATAGTATTTTATTCAATAAGCTCCATGATATTAACGTTTTGAGTCTGGAGGGAAGGCCACAACTATGGAAGCCGGGATTAGATTTCACAATCATAAGCTGGAAGATGTGAAAAATTATGGTCCAGTTCAAGGCAGTTGAAAAACATGAATGAATACTGGGGAAAAACTAATCAGGCACAGGGGTATTGAGAAAAAAAAATAGGAGTGAGAAAAGATCTTGAAAACATTAGAGTGTGGTAATCATATGAAAATGAAAGGAAATGAGATAATAGGAGAACATTCAAACACACCAGATGTTCCTAGAAAATGGAAAACTATAAAATGTTTTTGATACCCATTGGTATAGGATGGAAATGCCCCTGACCTTTGAACATTACGGTGTTGCTTACTGGGACAGAGGAATGGAGCAGGGCTCTGTGAGCCCCATCCAGTCCAGTTTCCTTTGAGTTCTATGCGACACAGACATACTAGTTAGGACTCCTGTAAGACACAATTCAGTGAGCAATTTTATAGCTGCCATTCCAAGCTGCTTAGAATATTTCATCTTCTACACTTTAACATTCCACGCTAGGAAGCATACCAGTAAGCACCATGCCATCAGATACCCTGTTGGAAGAGGAGCAAGGAAAAATGGCAAATGTGTATATTGAGATTGAAATAGATTTTGTGGAGACAACCCATTATAGCTAAAACACCCTAGACTTTGACCCTACCTGACACTATAAAATCAATAAGATTGACAGCATGATTTGACCTTGACTATGCATAAAATGGAACCCTCAAAACTTCTCATGGAAATCAGTATTGGAGTCCACAGACATCTTACATACACCCCTGAAATGTATTAGATAACTGAGTAACTTTAATCAATGTCAAATAGGCTTTGTGTTCTTTTATTACCATTTCATCTTAATAAATACAAATCAAAATTTAAAGCCTAGAGTCAGCATGTTATTAACAGCCCAATATTTTTCTACAAAAAACTTCTCATTTAAACATAAATGTCAAGCAATTTATTGAATACGCCACTCCAAGTAATTTCATTGAGAAAGGAACTTAAAAAAACCCAACAAAACAAACACAGAAAAACACAGTAAAAAGTTGAATTCCTGGTTTTGGACTGTCTGTGTAACATCTTTCAGCCTCATACAGTTCATTTCAAAACCATATTAAGAGCAAAATAAACCACTGTCTATCATCACTGTAGTCTAAGTGGACCTTCTGAACCATGTTACCTTAGCTACTTTCTGCTTCAGGGTAACTTTTCTGCTTTCAAAGTAAAGCTGGGAACATCCTCTACACTTTAATACATATTTTACGCAAGAAAAAATAATAAGGTGTGATAAGGTATAAGAATATATGAATCATTCTCCAAAATAATAAAAACCAATGTACTGATTCAGAAGCATTTCTATTAAAAAGATATTTATGAGCCTTTCATTGCCCTAATATGTATCTTAGTTATTACAGTATTTATCCCCATAGGTCACAGCATTATTTGGAGGAATGCAACTACTCACATTTCATAGACTAACAGTCAGGGATCTAAGTGCCCATATTTTGCACAGAATCACCAAATGTTTGATTAAATCAAATGTTTAATTATCCAGCCATCTTGTGGTATCCACTCCCCTGGTTTAGATAGGCTGAGTCCTTATACAAGGAGTATGAAGACTCACACTGTCACCGTAGCATAACAAAACAGAATAGTAGAGGCCTGAAATAAATTTATACTAAATCCATTGATGCTTCAGTTAAAAAGAGACAAAATCTAGAATGCACAGCCATCACAGTGAGAAACTATGGGCATCTTGGCATGCTCTTTCCTAGAATGAGGAAAAGGGATTGAGTTACCTAATGTCATCCATCTGAAACTTAGGTTCTTGGGATAAACTAATCCATTTTTAGTTTGGAGGTGAAACTGGAACTGCCAGAGATCAATTTTTCCCCTCTGTAAACAGGTCACAAAACACTCTCTGCTGTTCCCTTCAGTTCTCATGATAAGCGTGTTACTTGCATGCCAGCTGGATCTGCGAAAACACTTCAAATCTCTCTTTCTTCCTTATCTCCCTCATGACTCTTCATACCTTCAGACCATAAAATCATATTGGTGAGAAAGAGTAACTCCTGTGGTTTGCTACTGAAGCTGTGCTAGTTTGCTTAAATACTAAACTCATGGCTGTGGACTCTAGGCTTAAGGTTTCTTTACATCCTCGGTTGACCGCTATAACCATCAGACTGCAGAATCATCTCTTGCTCACCATCTGCTTCAAAGATTATTTCGATATTCAGTACAGTGTAGATCAGCTTTGAGAGCAGAGGAAAGGTGTGTGCCTTGGGAACACTACTGACGGAATTTACAGGGGCCAAGAAAACCCAAGTAGCTCTGCAGTTAAACAGCAGCAGGATTCTGAGGATCAGTATTTTGGATTTAAGCAACAATCGTTGGCCCCAAAAGCTGTTCTATGAAGACAGCCTTGTTCAAGGTCACAGTGCACTGAATATGCTGCAGAACAAGGAATTGGATGTAGGTTGTCTTAGTCCCAAAACAGCATCTTCATTGTTGGGCCTTTATTGTCTCCTGAGTTGCTGCTTCTCTTATGACACATCTTTTCTTCTCCGCACAAATGCATTCAGATATGAAGCACTCATAAGACAAAACAAAAAACAGCAGCAATAAAAAAAATAGATAAGAAAGCAACTGTAGAAAGAAACCTTCCTGCTGCTGTGACTCCTTAGAATGAAAGCAATTATTATAATCTCACCAAGTTAACTTAGGATATCATCTCCATTCAACCAATTTCCTTTTCTCCTTTTCTGTGGAATTAAAAAATATTGTTTATCATTTGTATTTACAAAGCATATTAAAAAGCCTTTTGAATCGTCTGTAACAAGAATTGCATCAGAACACTTGTAATGAGTCTTTTGAGGATATCCGGTACACAAAAGCTCAGTAAAGACTGAAATGCAAACATAAAACCAAAACAGCTAATCCAAATCTAATAGAAACTTCCAAGATATTTCTAAATAAATACTTGTGGCCTCAAACTCCAACTGCCCATTTGAAGATGTAGTTCCTTGTTGTAACAACAGGTAATTTGAAATTTTCTCCCTTTTTCTGTGTCTTACTCATACATTTCTTTGTGATGACATTTTCATTTCCTATCGAAAAGATTTGTTTGGATAAACCTTTGCAGTGTTGTAGAAGCTTTGCACACGGCTTCAGTAGAGTAATTGGAGGGGGTTTTTAACTTTTCTTATGTGTTGGTTCATGTTGAGATTCTATATGTGACAGCTTGAACAGGGAAGAAAAATCCAGAGCACATCTTCCTAAATTCACACACAGAGAAATCACTCTGGGACATCAAATTTTTCAGAAAAGAAGGAATGAGAAGAGAATGCCTGGAGTGACATAAGTAGAGAAAAAGCTCTTTCTGTGCTGTAACAGGAAACAAGGAAACTTGATTGGTGCAAGGAAGGGATTAACATTAAACAGGTTGACTGCTCAAAGATTTTATGCTTGCACCTGATACCCACAGGTTTGACATAAGCTTAGTAGCTTCTTCTGCACCTTGGTGGATGAGAAGATTCACCCCAGCTGAACCGGTGAACTGCTGATATTACTTCATATCCTTCTGTTTAAGGCAAATATAGTTTGAAAGTGTTATGGTCTGAGAAAAAACTAATCCTCATTTGGATTCAGACTCTGGAGACAGCACTTGGCTTAACTCCTACTCCAGCTTTTATTTTGGGCAGCTTTTCTTATAGCATCATAAACCTCTATTGCATGAAGCAGTTTAATTGCTCCTACATTTGGGATGCCTGAAAGGCTGAGATTCATCATACTAGCACCATTATAATGACAAGAGGGGTCAGACCCAAATGAGTATTTTTGATTCATCCAGTAATGCACCTGTAGCATGGTACAACATGGATCTGTAGTGTGGATTTACAGGGACATGTAAATGGAGACTATCTCTGGTTATTTGTGTATTTTTTATGTGAATGGGGGAAGAGATTGAAGGAGGTAGAATTCAGAACAGGCCACTTCCTTTTGGAAAGAAATATAAATGAAATCATAAGGAACAAGCAACATGCGAAGTATTAACCTTTCAGCCTGAACACTAAAAGCACAAACAGTTTCTAAATCATCCAGGGAACAGCAGTGGCTCACATCTGATCCAGTATTTTAAGGATATGGATTTGAAGGTAGGGGTCTATAGGTGCTTCTGAAGGAAACAGATGTCTTTGTGATGTTTTGCTGAAGTAACAGAAGCAGAAAGGCTGGGGAAGGAAGGAAATCTCATCTCATTGCTGCTGAGATAGCCACCTAGGACTCTAATGACTCTGCTTCTCCAAGGTCCCTGAGTGTGTGTTGGTGAGACACAGCTAGAGATACTTCTTTTGGTCTTTGTGTTAGTTTGAAAAAAGTGCTTGCCTGGACCCAGACCTTGTCTTATGTGACCTGATAATGGTAGCAATTCTCAGAGGGAGATATTCTCCATCATGGCATACTCCTATAAGATGGTTGCCTCGATTGAGAATCCATCAGTCCAAAGCACAGTTTATGCTTGCTGCTGGTGAGGGAAAGAGGTAGAAAATCACCAGAGCTATCCTCCATGCAAGAGAAACATTATGCCCCTCTCCACTGGACTGCAACTGTTGCAAACTTTAGGCTGAGATAATTCTCATTTAACTTAATTTTTTCATGTTCTCATTCCCCCAGTAATGTGTGGACTGCCTAAAGCACAATAAAACCCTGATTTTTTAAGTAATAGATGTACATTTGTCTGGAGTTCTCATATGATAGCTATGATCCATCAAACTACCAGTGCTCTGTTCTGTAGTGGAGAATAGTGTTTTCTTTTTAACTGTTCAAACCTTCTGATTCTTTAAAGGGAAGAAACCCTATAAGCAGCAGTTATAAATTATCCTTTTAATATACATATCTTTTTTGTACCTTCTGTATTCACTATAGGAATATTAAATGGTGGCGATGTGATATTCCTCCAACAATGCATATTGCTGTCTTCCTCAGTTATAATATGATGTGTCTAACAGGCTCTATTTAAGCTTTGGTGACTAAAAAACAGAATAAAGAACAAATAGGCTGCTTCTCTGTGTCTCTTGTTTCTTTTAATATTTTACTAGGAGGCAAATGAAACTGAACCCTTCTTATCCAGACCTCTGCCCTATCGTGTCTCTTTAAATTTGATTTGCTGCAATGCAGTATTTTGTTTACTCTCCAAGAAAGTAAAGGACAGTGCTAAGTAGCTACAGACCCAGAGACTGCAGCATAGAGTCCAAATGCTTGTGATAGCTCATGCTTTTTTAAGGTCTCTTGTACTTTGAAAACAAGATTTATAAAGATTTTCTGAAAAAAAAATGGCAAGGTTGGAGATGTAGAATAGAGTTTAAGCTTCACGTAGGAGAATAGACAAATTAGTCATTACAATTCCTTTGTAAAGGAAAGGGACAGTAAAGGTACGTAGCAACACCAATGCTGATAAAAAGCATGGTGATTACATAAAGAGTAAAAGCTACATATCAGTTTTTTAGAGTGACACTTTTTAGATTTTATACTGACAATAGCAGCAAAGAAGGTTTTTGTGATGCTTTTCCACTGCTCAAAATTACTTGATTTTTTTTTAATGATTTAGTATGTGGATACTGTATGGAAAAGAAATAAGTGCATTAGCTACTGACTAGGCATACATTACCCACATGCACATAGAGTTCATAATGTACACCTACACAAATAGGTAAATATTAATAAACAGAAGCTTTACATCTTATACCAGGTCCAACAGAGACACATACATAAGGCGACAGTTGCTGATAACATTTTGTTGCTACTTGCATGCTTTATTATTGCATCTAGTGGAGATATAATCAGCTGATATCCTGAAGTCTCTAGCAGACCTACTTTTCAACAAGCAAATTACCCATTTTATTTATAGAAGACATATTTCACTAAACATTTACAGGAAAATGTGCAGACATATGTCTCAAAGAGTTAACTACAAAAATAGTCAACATAGATGGTCAATAGCCAAACACAGAGAAAAAGAAGTGGAAAGAGTTGACAAGGGAGCTCCCAAAGTGATGGGAAGCTGAGTGAGTGCAAGCCCCAAGAAGTAATAGAAGCTCTCTGCTTCCCCCTGTAGGAGAAATAAACTGCCTTAGCAAGGCTGATTTGCATATATTATTGTCATTATTATTAATATATCAGTACACTCCATGAGACTCTGGGCTCTGCTGTGCTCTATTTCACAAATTAGAAGACACAATGTATGTAAATATATTTACAAAAAACAAAATGTGAGAGGTAATAGCTAAAGGAAAGAGGTCACCCTTAATTATACCTGTCTCCAGCTGGTTAGGGAGCCCAAAATCAAGTTTTATGTATGCTTTGTGTCTGTTTCCTTAATTTATTATACAGGTATCAGGTGGGATGGTTCTGCTTCCAGCTTTTAATAGGGATATTATGAGTTCAGCAAAGTTTTGACTGAAATCTCTTCCTTGTTTTTTATTCTTTCCTTGCTAACCTTTTTCCTGTGGTTATGCAATAACTGTTTGTTTTTCCTGTGTTGTTTGTAAGCTTTTTATGACACCTTCAGCCTGTTACACACCCCTCCTCCCCCACCCTCACTCCCTCCATCCTTTATTCATTCATAATGGAGATAGAAGTGAAGAATAGATAACTTTTATCTATAGCAGATCTACACAAGAAAATCACTACCTATCGTGACTTTCATAAATAAATAAATTACAGACACTAGCATAGGGTAGTACTTCATCTCATTTACAGCAATCCATGTGACAGCAGGCAGGAAAATATACCTGAAATAAGAACCTGTTTCTTTCAAAACCTAACCTATTGCACATAGACATAAGTCTGACGACAATCACACATTCAGAAGACCTCACTCTGATTCCTTTAGCCTGTCTCAACCACCCACAGTGCAAATTAGAGCACCCAGGATGAGATTTTTTTCCTAATCTGATCAAAAAAGTCAGTAAGTGCTATTTGAGAATGACTCAGAGCACTGGAATGTGCATGACTAATGTCTGTGTACATGGATTTTCCTTGAAATGCAAAAATGCTTGCTTCTATATGAAATGAAAACTTTATATGGATATCAATGCTTTCAAAAATTTAAGTTCACCATCTGCGTTGGATGGGATTCATCTTACCAAAGATTTTTATACCTGAGCTACTCTTACTTTACTCCCCTAAATAGCAAGGAAACAGTCTCCAGACAAATATTTCATTTCATATTGAAGGAGATACTTGAAGTAGAGAATTATGGTGAATTATACCATAAATAGGCATACTTCTTATCATCGACTGTAAGGACAGCCTAGATACTGCCAATGGTGAGTCTAAATGGTGAATCTAAATGGTGATCTGGAACTTAGGCTGGCCAGTTCTGTAAAAGATAATAAAAAGTCCTTCTATAGGTATATTAATAGTAAAAGGAGGGTCAAGGAGAATCTCCAGCCCTTATTGGGTGTTGATGGCACATTAGTGATAAGGGATGAGGACAAGGCTGAGGTCCTTAATTCCTTCTTTGCCTCAGTCTTTAACAGTAATGAAGGATATTCTGTGAGTCCTCATCCTCCGGTACTGTCTGACAGGGAGGGGAAGAATAACAAAGTTCCCATGGTTCAGGAGGAAATGATTAGCGACCTACTTGGCCAGTTAGATACCCACAAGTCAATGGGGCCAGATGGGATTCACCCGAGGGTACTGAGGGAGCTGTCAGATGTGCTTGCCAAACCCCTTTCCATCATCTATCAGCAATCCTGGCAGACTGGGGAAGTTCCAGTCGACTGGAGGCTGGCAGATGTTACACCCATATACAAGAAGGGTCGGAAGGAGGATCCAGGGAACTACAGGCCTGTCAGTCTGACCTCAGTCCCAGGGAAGATCATGGAGAGGGTCATCTTGGGAGCTATCATGCAGCACGTGCACGATGGCCAGGGGATCAGGCCTAGTCAACATGGGTTTACAAAAGGTAGATCCTGTCAAACTAACCTGATCACCTTCTATGACAAGGTGACCCGCTTAATGGACGAGGGGAAGGCTGTGGATGTGATCTACCTGGACTTTGGTAAAGCCTTTGACACCATTTCTCACAGCATTCTGACTGAGAAACTGGCTGCCACTGGCCTGGACAGGTGGACCTTCAGCTGGGTTAAAAACTGGTTGGATGGCCGAGCACAGAGGGTGGTGGTGAATGGAACAAAATCCAGCTGGAGGCCAGTCACGAGTGGCGTCCCCCAGGGCTCAGTCCTGGGTCCAGTCTTGTTCAATACCTTTATCAATGATCTTGATGAAGGGATTGAATGTTCCCTCACTAAGTTTGCAGATGACACTAAACTAGGAGGAAGTGTTGATCTGCCTGAGAGTAGGGAGGCTCTTCAGAGGGATCTGAACAGACTGGACCGATGGGCTGAGACCAATGGGATGAAGTTTAACAAGGCCAAGTGTAGAGTGCTGCACATGGGACATAATAACCCCATGCAGCGCTACAGGCTTGGGGGAGACTGGCTGGAGAGCTGTCAGGCAGAGAAGGACCTGGGGGTGTTGTTGACTGCAGGCTGAATATGAGTCAGCAGTGTGTTCAGGCGGCCAAGAAGACCAATGGCATCTTGGCTTGTATCAAAACCAGTGTGGCCAGTAGGTCTAGGGAGGTGACTGTGCCCCTATACTTGGCATTGGTGAGGCCGCACCTCGAGTACTGTGTCCAGTTCTGGGCTCCTCACCACAAGAAGGACATGGAGGTCCTGGAGCGAGTCCAGAGAAGGGCAACCAGGCTGGTGAAGAGGCTGGAGGGCAAATCCTATGAGGAGCGGCTGAGGGAGCTGGGGCTGTTTAGCCTAGAGAAGAGGAGGTTGAGGGGAGACCTTATCACCACCTACAATTACCTGTAGGGAGGTTATAGAGAGGTAGGTGATGGTCTCTTCAGCCAGGTGACAGGTGATAGGACAAGGGGGAATGGCATGAAGCTGCGCCAGGGCAGGTTTAGATTGGATGTTAGGAAAATATTTTATACTGAAAGAGTTGTCAGGGCCTGGAACAGGCTGCCCAGGGAGGGGGTCGAGTCACCTTCCCTGGATGTGTTCAAAAAAAGGGTAGATGAAGTACTTAGGGATATGGTTTAGTTTAGTATGTGAATGGTTGGACTTGATGATCTTAAAGGTCTTTTCCAACCTTATTATTCTGTGATTCTGTGATTCTGTGATTCTGTAAAGTTAGGTAGGATCAATCCAGTATTTCAGTTAATAAAACAGAGATCCTTGGAGCACTTCTCATTTTTAATAGGTTCTTACTATTGAATCATCACTACATGTCATTAGTGGGGTTCCAGGCACAGCTGCAATTCCCATATTTTTTATCTAAATTTTGTGCTCACTTGTCTCTTGAGGAGCAGCTGCAGCATATATTGCTGAAGTTCCCTGACATGCAAATGATTATCCAGTGCACATAGCCACAGAATTATGCCCAGAATATAATAAAAAGGTAATAAAGTAGCCTCATATTATAGTCTGTGAAATATATAAGTTTTAGTAAAGAAAAAAACCCCTTCTACTCAGTCATCCTGTTCACCTGATCACTTCTCAAGTCTACCCTAGGCAAGCAAATCCCCAGTGAAACTTTGTTGCTTGTTTGTGCTAATAAAATTCATTGATTCTTTGAGTTAAAAGTAATTCTTTATGGTATTTTTCAATTTAAAACTTAAGATATCTATTTGTTACTCTTGAATAAGCAGTAAAATTTTTAATGAATAAGTACATTTCTTTGTGGAGTTTTATTTTATACCCTCTAATTATTTTATTTTTTTAATATGCTACAATCCGCATTAACCCATGAAAAATCTGCCAAGAGCTATTTGTACATTTAACAAGCAATAGGCAATTCTTTAAAAAAAAATCCCTTGTTCTAATTTATTTTCTCATTTTCTTTCTTCTTTACCTTTTTGTCAAGATAATTCAATTTTTTTTATACTGCTTATGATGGTAATACATTTTGATGCTTGCCACAGATATTTTGGAATATAACAATATTTAAAATTAGTAAGGAATATTTTCTCTGAATTCCAGGTGGCCAGGAAGGCCAATGGCATCCTGGCTTGTGTCAAAACCAGTGTGGCCAGTAGGTCTAGGGAGGTGACTGTGCCCCTGTACTCGGCATTGGTGAGGCCACACCTCGAGTACTGTGTCCAGTTCTGGGCTCCTCACCACAAGAAGGACATGGAGGTCCTGGAGCGAGTCCAGAGAAGGGCAACCAGGCTGGTGAAGGGGCTGGAGGGCAAATCCTATGAGGAGCGGCTGAGGGAGCTGGGGCTGTTTAGCTTAGAGAAGAGGAGGCTGAGGGGAGACCTTATCACCGCCTACAATTACCTGAAGGGAGGTTATAGAGAGGTAGGTGATGGTCTCTTCAGCCAGGTGACAGGTGATAGGACAAGGGGGAATGGCATGAAGCTGTGCCAGGGCAGGTTTAGATTGGATGTTAGAAAAAAATTTTGTACTGAAAGAGTTGCCAGGGCCTGGAACAGGCTGCCCAGGGAGGTGGTCGAGTCACCTTCCCTGGATGTGTTCAAAAAAAGGGTAGATGAAGTACTTAGGGATATGGTTTAGTTTAGGATCACAGAATCACAGAATCGTAGGGGTTGGAAGGGACCTCGAGAGATCATCGGGTACAAACCCTCTGCCAAAGCAGGCTCCCTAGCACATATTGCACAGATAGGCATCCAGATGAGTCTTGAATATCTCCAGAGAAGGAGACTCCACCACCTCCCTGGGCAGCCTGTCCCAGGGCTCTGTCACCCTCACTGTTCTTCCGCATGTTGGTGCAGAAATTCCTGTGCTCCAATTTACAGCCATTGCCTATTGTCCTGTCTCCACAGACCACTGAAAAGGGGCTGGCCAATTCCCCCTGCATCCCATACTTAAGATATTCATAAACATTAATTAGGTCCCCCCTAGTCTTCTTTTCTCCAGGCTGAACAGCCCCAGCTCACTCAGCCTTTCCTCATAGCGGAGATGTTCCAGTCCCTTAATCATCTTCGTAGCCCTTCTCTGGACTCTTTCCAGGAGATCCCTGTCCTTTTTATACCAGGGAGCCCAGAACTGGACACAATACTCCAGGTGGGGCCTGACCAGGGCAGAGTAGAGGGGGAGGATCACCTCCTTCGACCTGCTGGCCACACTCTTCCTGATGCATCCCAGGATCCCATTGGCCCTCTTAGCCACCAGGGCACACTGCTGGCTCATAGCCAACCTGTCATCAGCCAGGACCCCCAGGTCCTTCTCCACAGAGCTCTTCTCCAGCAGGTCATCCCCCAGCCTGTACTGATACAGACGGTTATTCCTCCCCAGGTGCAAGACTTTACACTTGCTTTTATTAAACTTCATCTGGTTTCTCCCTGCCCAGCTCTCCAGCCTGTCCAGGATGCGAATGGTTGGACTTGATGATCTTAAAGGTCTTTTCCAACCTTGTTATTCTGTGATTCTGTGATTCATGGATCAAAGCATTTATGGAAAGTGATGTTTATTCAAAAAATAAAAAGAAAGATACAAAGTGCTTTTAAGTTGCATACACAGAAAAGAAACTATGTTAACAAATGCTCTTAAAAATTGATTTTGTAGAAATTCTTTTTTCATTGGAAAAAAGGGATTTATCAAAACAAAATTGTAAGAAAGCTGTTTTTTATGGACAGCTAGAAAAATGTTCTGAAAGATGTTGAAAACCAAACGTTTGAAAAGCTTTAGTCTCCAATCAGCCTGCATTTATGTAAAAAATACGGAGTTTTGTTCTGAAATTACTTTTCAATTTGACATAGTGTGAAGAGATAACAATGAAAAAAAGCTAAAAAGCAAAACAGGATTGTTCAAAGGAATCAAAATGAAATGTTTTGACTGAGTACCTCAACCTCTCCTGTTTTTCCTACTGAACCCTTCTGAGAATTTTATGTCATCTCATTCCAGCAACATTTTTCCATAAACTTGAAAATTCTTACATTTTTTACAAAAAACAGAAGACAAAAAATTCAAAAAGACAAATTTGTTCACAGAAATGGACAGTAAATCAGTAAACTAATTTAAGAAAATATCAGTACATTTTCAGATAAACAAGGCAAATAGAAGTAAAAAGACATTTTTGTGCCTGTTATCTGCAAGACATTCTGTGGTTCAAGAAAAAAAGGAATTGTATACAACCAAAAGCAAGACTTGTATACCTCAGTGAATCATAACTTCTTCAGGTACATTGAGCAAGTCCATATTTGTCTAAAAGTTCTTTGTCTGGCCTAGATTATGTCTTTGAGGAGAGATAGCACCTGCCATAGGACAAGACTTGTTCCAGTTTTCATTGGGACGAATTGTCTTCTTGGGAGAACGTTTTTGGTGTGGCTGCTCAGAAAATCTTGACAATCAGCTTTGTTCAACTACGTAAGTAACTTTTATAAAGGTGAGATAATTTCCTTTTATTTAAATGGGCCTTCAGCTGTCATTACCTTAGAGTGCTTTTGGATTTTACTTCTCTAGCACTGACAGTGGTGCAGAACTGTTGGTGAACAATATCGTGCCAATGACTAATGGAGTTGTTTTCTAAGATGGATATTGATGTTTTGCTGAATTATTGCACCTTTTCTAAGCAAATTCAGCACTTTGGCATGGGATCAGACAGGGTCAATATTCATCTAAGCATGAAGGGAAAAAACCCAAGCATGTGATATGATAATGAATGTAACATCACAACAGATTGATGAATCTGATCTACAAAGCAGATTTAGATTAATGGAGGTTAAAAGAGTGGGCAGGCAGTTCAGCAAATCTTATAATCTATGGTTTTGTCTTCTACCATGATTTCTTGCTGTTGTTATTGCAGAAACCAAGTGATCTCAGCTGGACCACTTAGTTCCAATGGCTAAGGTATGTGTGGAAGTTCATGGACCTTTCCAGCAAAAAGCCCCTATCTAGAAGTCCAGGCAGTCTCAACAAGGCAACACTTTCCGTCCATCAAAGCTGTGACTTGTACACCACAAGTTATTTCATAATGGCTAAGGAAATAACATTCAATGTTATTTAATGACAGCCATCTCCCTACTCCCAGTCTAGTCATACGAACCAGAAGTTACCAAATGTTCTTTCAATATTTTTCCTATTCTACCCATTGTGAAATGATATAAGGTGGATCACTCTATGATGAGGAAGGGTGTTCACATCAGGTCATGTGACAGAGTATCCATTCCTATGGTAGATATCATGTCTCTGTGACACAAGGTTTAAGCCGAGGAACGTGTGTTTTCTAGTAGGACTTACGCTAAGTCAAGACCAGACTCTGGAGTGGTAGTTCCTGGCTTTTGAAAAGCCTCATCATTTCTGTTCTTCAGTAGTCTTGTGGCACACCCAACTGCTTGGTGTGCTGGATTGTTGTAATTGTAACATGGAACTTCTGAGGGACTCAGAGATGACATGTGGAAGACGTATGTGTGACTACAAGGGTTGTCCTGGGCTCTGCAACAAATGGAAATATGTCCCCATTGATTGTTAAAGGACCACAGCGGTGGTGCAGCCCTCAGACCGCTCAGTAGTGTCCTATCACCACCCCTTACATTTTTCTTGCATTTATTCATAATAGCAAAAGCACATTGGAAAATGGGAGGAGCAGGAATGTTCACAGTGTGTCAAGACAGCAGTGCCATGCAAGAATACCCTCAAAGTTTCCTTTTATTTCAAGGTGCAGCTGACAAAACTCTCTAACCCATTTTGGTGTTCTGGCCACAGATATTGCACAGGGAGAAGCAGGACAGAGGCTTCAAACTAGTACTTAATTGAATATGAAATTGTTAGTGAGTAATGGAGAGCCATAGTCCTGTGGTAGAGTTGAACGCTAATGTATCTTCCCTTGTGGGAAATGCTGTCTGCTGTATCCTGAAAACTCTAACTTTTACTGCATCCATAAACCAGGCACACAATTAATTCCCCTCTCATGGGGCTCTGCTGTGAAGGAGACCTCATCTGAGATCCCTGACTTCTATTCCAGCCATCTGAACCTTCAGCAAAGAGACACGTGAGAACTCCTTTTCATGACAAAATCTCTCTACAACATATTTTTATGAAATCCTCAGTGAAAGGGAATAAACAATACTTTCTGCCTAAGTAAGTCTTTCTGCTTCACTTCAGATTCACTACCTCACTATTTCCAAGCTTGTATAAAAATTGCCAGCTTCTCAAAATGTTGCTTGGAAGATTTCTGGGTTTAAAGAAAACTCATTAACTGTCTTTTCCTCTGTTTATCCATAGATGGTGACAGGAACTCCCTTGCTTTTTATAGCTACAGGCCAGGAGGTTTACAACTACACTGGCTGAACACTGCACTGTAATTCCTATATTGTACCATGATATTTTTATTTTTGCTCTTTGAAGAGCGCTTATGAAAATCACTGGAGAGTGCTTAAGGAGCAGATTAGCATTTATCTGGCATGCTTCCCCTGAAAACGACATTTATAATACCAGCTTTAACCCCTTGGTACTTTTAAACAGAAGTGACATTTAGCCACAAATCCTTTCTGCAACAGCCTGCATAAACAACATAACAGGGCTTGGAGGACTTCCACCTGGACTTTATCCTTGTCTCAGTCTAACAAGGACACAAGAACTATGAAGGATCTGAGGATTAAAAGTTTGGGCTGTATCCAGAGACCTTGAAAATACACTATCAGAAGCCAGGAGGAGTAAGATGGCTGGGAGGGTTTTGGATTATCTCATGATTTTCCATAGAAAGATTTAATTTCAAACTTCACAGAGAATGACAGTATTTCTTTATTTCATAGATGGAGAGAAGGGCAGCCACTCTGGGAAGGCTTCCTGTATGCTGCTGGTGGCTTTCCCTAGGATAATGGACACCTGTACCCTCAGGGGGGTTGGGAAATAGAAGTGCTATAGCAAAAGCTTTTATGAAACCTTTCATTTATGCAAGTTCTATTTACTAAAAAATTGTTCATTTATGCAGAAATGCTGCAACAAAAAACCTTCTGGCAGAATAGATTATTTTCTGTTTACCCCATCTGTATAAAAAAATGAAAATCCTGACCCCAGATTGCTCACTTATTGGATACCATTTTCAAAATTTTAAGTCAATAGTGTGTCTGTATCTACCTCCAGAATTTGAGAGACAAATAGGGAATTGTCACCGAGGTGGAAATGCCAGAACTGTTAGATTGATTTGCTCCCCTATTTTCCACAGCACACAACAAAGGAACAGACCCATCCCTCAGTCCTCTTTTACCTCCAGGACATTTCTTGGCAAACACCTCTATAAAAATACTTGCCTTGCATGCATCACTCAGTTCTTTGTTGCTAGATATATTTGAAGTCAGCCAGTTCGTGCCCATCCACATCATTTTGGAGGTCTCTCAAAACTTTTGTAGTAAGGGTTGCACGTGTGTTGGAAAGAGCTATTGTTTTCTTTTAGGCATTTCTTGAGCTGTCTGCCCTGTGCTTAACATACCTGCCATAGCTTCTGGGGGCATTTGCAACCTATTTGTGACTTTATAATCTCCCTGTAAAAAAATCTTCCTCATCCCTGCACTATTATTTTCAAAGTTTAATCATAATTTTAGAGTAGTTGGTATTTTCTTTCCAGATCACAGTTCTTGAGTCAGGTTTACATGAAAACAACAACAACAACAAACTACAAAAAGAGATGTTTCATATACGCAATTTTTAAGCTTAATCATGTAGAAATGTGACTATTCATTTCTATCGGGTTCAGAATCCAAAAGGAGTAAATATTATGTCAAAAGGGCCTGATAATTAATTTCTGATGATGGGTGCTTCACAGCCCTGTACTGAATCTGCCCATGATCTAAATTCTGAGTTCATTCCGGTCAGAATTCTGTAAGATTTGTAGCTTGCTCTGACTGATAACTGGTCCTCTTGTGAAAGAGTTGTCACTGGGAGCATTTGTATGCAAGGTGAGGGTGACCCAGCTCAGTGTGTTCAGCAGGTCACGCACGCTTACAGGTACACATTGCGCTCTGGTGAATATTAAATCAAGAATCACACCTCCATTTCATGAACGGGTTTTCTGAACATGCACAGCTTCAGAGCTTTAATCAAATGCTTATTCCAGTAAGCACAAAAATTTGCTATTCAAGTGGGGAACCATTCATTCTTTTCTCTTTTTAAAGTGGAAAGAAAATATCTATTGAACAGACGATATTGTATTCATGCAGTCCAAGTAAGTGCTGTGGGCAGTTCTTTCTAACCTCTTGATTTGTTCTCTTAAAGTGCTTTGCAGAGAGCAATCAATGAGATAAAAGAGGACAACAAATTCACCTTGAATAAGGCCCTTGAAAGAACAATAAAAAATTCAACAAAACCTTCTTAATAGACTATGAATAAAAATCAATAGACTAGTGGATGGTTTTACATGAAAAGGTAACATCACTGTATAGCAATGCTATACTTCATAGTTGCTTAGAAATACTTCACAGTTTCTTATTGCAGGACAGTCCTTTGATCACACAGTAATTAAAAAGTGAATTTAAAAGAAACACAGCATCTGCTCTGGAAAAGATCTTCCAGATGGTCAGTTTTAAAGTAGAGAGGGACTGGTATAGCTTCCTACTTCCTTGTATATCTGTACTGATACCTAGAGAGACTTATATAGAGACACATAAATGTATATGCTGCAAAATCAGGAATTTTGCCAAGAATCAAAATTATATACAGTCCTTACAATATGTTCATCCTTCTGAAGTCAGTACTTCCAAGTTATTATTGAGATGGAGCAAGCATAATTATTGCTAATGTTGTTCTTACCTGTTCTGTAGGTGAACCAAGGATATCATGTTGGGGAAAACTCCTAACCCGAGCATAAATGTACAGACAGAAGGAAGGTGAAGTCTGACAAGAATACACTTGACTGAGAGAAGGCATCTCTGTTAGGTATTAGAAGGTATAAATCCTTTAAATTCTGAAAAGGGGAGTGATAGAGAGACTGGTAGACATCTGGCCTTCAGCCAGGATGAAACCACCACGTTAATCTATTCCACCTTTCTTTTGCAAGGAGCTGATTGTAAAGCTACACACATATTGAAAAACCACTTGAATAAATTTTTTTAAAAGTGGTTTTAAGAAGATATCTGGCTTATACTATCCATATGACACTGTTAGAGTAGAAATAAAGTCAGAGAGAGAAGCAACACAAATTAAGTCAAAATATTTCTCTTTGAAATTGCTCAGAAGGAAGATTAGAAGCATCTCTAGCTACTCTTTCATGTCCATAGATGTCACTGATGCTTATCAAGATCTTTTTATCAGGAACTATGCATATACTAAAAAATACCATTGCTCAGTACCATTGTTCAGTGACTCTGCAGAGTGAAATCGTTGCAAGGACTTGGCACCCACAGTGGATATATTTTGGAGGTTTTAAGTCAAGCTATAGTTACTGTGGTCACATGAGAAGTTGAAGTGCACCAGGGCATTCCCAGAGTGGCTTTCCTGGTCTAATATCACCTGAAACAAATCTTGTTTCTGTCCTCTGAGACCACTCTATGATGCTAGGCTATGAATGATAATCAAAACATTCACTTTAGAATCACACTCCTGACCCAAATGACAATGTTAATGTAGATGCACCCTGGATCTGCTTAGAGACTTATTTACATTGATTAAGGGCAACCATCATAATTCCTACGCTGATTCTTTCAATTATCTTCATTTACACAATGAACTATGTCAAGAAAGATTCATTCTTCTGCATCTAGCAATGATTCACTGAGGAAGAGGAAAACCTCCATTCTATGATGATAATTTTCATTATTGCTATAACTAAGAGCCATAACCGTGTAGCAGGCTGCATTCTGATAGAAATTGTGCAAACTCAGAAAAAAAAGCTTTCTTCCCCAGACGTAATTGCGAGCAGACAGGCACCTGAGGCAGAAGAAGAAGGCAATCTTGATCAGCAGGACAGAATTTAGCCTCAGCACAATGTCAGATTAACCATTACCATTCCTTTTTGTATCATTTACAAGAGCAATGGAGGGGAGAAAAATGAATTAATTTAATGCACTCATATCAGGAGCTTATGTTAGTAGTGAAGGGACCCATTTGACTATTAAACAAATCAGTACATCAAGCCACATTTCGTAGCCTTTCTGCTCTTAGATGTGACCTTTTGTAGACTCCAACCACCTCTCTTTACTCACCTTTCATTAGGTCTCATACTAACTATGGTTAATAGGCTTTGCTGCGGCAGGGGGGAGATTGTGTAAAAAAATAAGGTGATGAGGCAAGTCAGTGAAGTTCTAGAAAACTATTTTCTAATATTTGGAATGCTTCCAGTTATTTACAGAGCAAAAGTGACAAGTAGATGTAGATATGGAACATCTCTTCTAGTCAATGTATTATAAATAATTACTGTTAACTTGAATTAAACTAAATTAATTATTCAGTCATGCTTTAAAACACATCATTGTAACACACTTTTTTGCAAGTGCAGTAGAAGTTTCTTATTTTTAAGGGTTTACAGTGTTAGCAATGAGAAGGAAGAAGGAGGCAATAATGGTTAATAAATGTGATATTTGTTAATAGAGTTAAGTCGTGATGCATTAAAAGTATGAAGAACTAGACTCACACAAAATAGGTTCCAGAACTGTGGATCTGTGATGATCTACCTCATTCATGAACAGCCCTTGACTCAACTGGCTTCACAAAATATGACTCTACAGTTTCAGTTTCATACACAGAAATTCCTTCCATTCACCGCTCTAAGGGTGAAAATTCATAGTTCATTTAATATTAGAACTATATTTCTTCATTTGAATGCAAGAAATTTGGAAGAGGCACGATTTTGGAGTCAAAGCTTTCTGCCAGTCATCCTACGCCCTTTACATAGTGCCTTGGGTTCTTCTCAATCACAAAATAAACAAAAAAGACTTTCATGGGGTGTGAGAGGGAAAGAAATGGTGTAAATTAATGGCAATTTCCATTTGTCACCTAGGTTGTCAAAAATTACAGTGAGATACTCGAACACAGGGAAAAATTGTACAGCATCTCAAATGTGTTGCTCAGAAAGCACAGTATATGTATCCCAGAAGGGTAGAGTTTGCCTAGCGCTGCCTGATCTTTGGTACTTGCAGAACACATCAGCAATCTGCATTTTCTGGAAAACAGTTTCAGAGGCATTTTGTAGTTTTCCACATATTTAAGTAAAACTACAGAGATTAACTTCATCATCTGAAGTAAGTAACTGCTGTAAAACTTCAAGTTCGCTCTTTAAAATTGTATTTCAGAAAACAAATTACATCACTTAAATACTAATAGTTTGCAATTAACTGTTCAAAGCGGTAACTCTTGTATTACTCTGTTACACCTTATAGTAGTCATACAAGGTAAAGATTTTGATCAGCAGTATTTTTGCTGCAGATTAATTCCATGTATATTTACAAATGTTTGAATATGCATGTAAGTACATAGTATAATTATACACTCCCAGTGTAATATCTGTACATTATCAGTAATTCTAGCCATTCATGTCACAGCCATTCCCATAAATTCTTTTTTGCATGGGTGTTGTTTGTTCTGGGCTGACTAATGTACTTGTGTTCTCAGAATATCCTTTCACTTAAATGCCCTCATCTGCACCAGTGGCAGCATTTTATGAATGCCCCAAGAAATGCTTCTGCACCCATGTGTCATTTTAGTTAGGTTCAAAGAAACCTTTAGGGAAGGACATCTGGGATTTTTGCTGGGGACTTGCTTTGTTCATGACCCTGACAAACACCATGACATTTTTGCATAGCCAGACAGTTTATACTGAACAGGATGTTTAAGGAACCAATCAATGTGTTTTTTCCAATCTATATGGATTTTTGACACTGTTTGTTCACCATCTAGTTTGACAGCATTTTCCTCCCACTTGCTTTTTCCAGGCTGAAGAAAATAAACTTCTCATAACTATTCATTAGGCTTCTTCAAAGCATTGGAAGACTAACCACAAGGGAAGTAGGTGTTTTTGAATTGTCTATAATTTCCATTGACTTTTTAAAGGTTTTATTGTTATGTTATACTTTCTCCCTTTTCTAACTAAAATTTTCTTCCAAAGTCTCAAATTATTTTTTTTCACTCTGTGTTTCCGGATAAACTCAGTGCTTCCTCAGAAGGCTATGAAACTTTTACACTGTAGATTGAAACTCAGATTGGAACATTGTAAAAAAACTCAATAGCCTAAAAATGCTGATTTTCCACATGTGTGGACAAGTGCTGCTTATTTGCATATGTTTGAAGAATTATGCCTGCATTTTAGGATTACTTTGCACAATGGCAATGTTGAAAAGGGACTTTTTTGTCAAGGGGAATCAATTTTCCTTTCTAGGGCCAGCTGGAATGAAGATGATCATTTAACCTGACTATAGAAAAAAAAATTATAGTCTTCAGTTCTGCTATCTCTGAATGGGACCTGCTGTTCCTAATTGAACTAGAAAATGTCTTTATAAACAGGTATTGAATCATAAATATTTCGAATGAAATTTACATCCTTTGGGAAGAAGCAGCAATGTTTATTTACTCTTATTGTAAAATTCCTCTTATTGTTTAAAATGCATATTTTACTGACTTCATACTAATTCCTCTCAAGAGAGCAATCTTAGCTAAGTTAGAAGGAAACTGGAGCCAGTCAGCCTCACCTCTGCCCCTGGAAAGGTAATGGAACAGCTTGTTCTGGATGCCATCTCCAAGCAATTGGAAGAGAAGAAGGTCATGAGGAGTAGTCAGCATGGATTCACTAAGGGGAAATCGTGCTCGACCAACCTCATAGCCTTCTACGATCTCATGACAGGCTGGGTAGATGGAGGGAGAGCAGTGGATGTCATCTACCTTGACTTCAGCAAGGCCTTTGATACTGTCTCCCATGACATCCTGATAGCAAAGCTGAGAAAGCATGGGATAGATGAGTGGATAGTGAGGTGGGTTGAGAATTGGCTGTCGGACCGAACCCAGAGGGTTGTGATTCGTGGAGTAGAATCTGACTGGAGGCCTGTTACCAGCGGTGTTCCCCAGGGCTCAGTGTTGGGTCCAGTCCTGTTTAATATCTTCATTGACGATCTTGATGAGGGAATAACATCCACCCTCAGCAAGTACGCCGATGATACAAAGCTGGGAGGAGCGGCTGACACGCAGGAGCACTGCGCTGCCATCCAGAGAGACCTGGACAGGCTGGAGAGCTGGGCAGTGAGAAACCAGATGAAGTTCAACAAAAGCAAGTGTAAAGTCTTGCACCTGGGAAGGAACAACTGTTTGTATCAGTACAGGCTGGGGGATGACCTGCTGGAGAAGAGCTCAGTGGAGAAGGACCTGGGGGTCCTGGTAGATGACAGGTTGGCCATGAGCCAGCAGTGTGCCTCGGTGGCCAAGAGAGCCAATGGGATCCTGGGATGCATCAGGAGGAGTGTAGCCAGCAGGTCAAAGGAGGTGATCCTCCCTCTCTACTCTGCCCTGGTCAGGCCCCACCTGGAGTATTGTGTCCAGTTCTGGGCTCCTTGGTATAAAAAGGACAGGGATCTCCTGGAAAGAGTCCAAAGAAGGGCTACGAAGATGATTAAGGGCCTAGAGCATCTCCCCTATGAGGAAAGGCTGAGTAAGCTGGGACTGTTCAGCCTTGAGAAGAGAAGACTAAGGGGGGACCTAATCAAAGTTTATAATTATCTGAAGCAGGGGATGCAGGGGGAATCAGCCAGCCCCTTTTCAGTGGTCTGTGGGGATAGGACAAGGGGCAATGGCTGCAAGTTGGAGCATAGGAAGTTCCGCACCAACATGCGGAAGAACTTTTTCACAGTGAGGGTGACTGAGCCCTGGGATAGGCTGCCCAGGGAGGTGGTGGAGTCTCCTTCACTGGAGATATTCAAGACCCGCCTGGACGCCTATCTGAGCAATATGAGCTAGGGAGCCTGCTTTGGCAGGGGGGTTGGACCCGATGATCTCTCGAGGTCCCTTCCAACCCCTACAATTCTGTGATTCTGTGATTCTGTGATTCTGTGATTCTGATTTAGATAATGATAACAAATACCCACTGATATATTTTCCAATGATGGGATTAAGTGGCAGGTTCAGATGACTAAGTTTATGTGTTTTAGGCTAACTAGATTCAATGGATGCTGTCTTTTTTGCCACTACCAAGAAGTAAGTACCCTTCAAGCATCTGTTGACTGCTAATAGCTTCTTCACCTGATGAGACATGGGCATTTCCCCCAGCCTTGTAGGTCACATTCCAGTAGACAGCATCTGCCAGATCAAATTCACTTTCCTGAACTCGCCTTTTTCAAGTCACTCCTGAACTGGGGTGACCAGAGAGTGGACACCAGATTTCTAGGTGTGACTTCACCAACTCTTTGTGGCAGACAGTAGCTTCTGCCTTACCTGCCATGATCTTCCTAATAAAAACCAATATGTAGTTGGATTTATCTGTGGTGAATGCATAGTGTTGGCTCATATTGAGCTTCACTATAACCTCCAGGTGCATTTTGGCAGGGAGCTACACATCCAGTCAGTTCCTAATGTATGCAACTATTCCTCCACATGTAGAAAACTCCATACTTCTCCATCTTGAAAATTTATAGCCCACTCCTCAAGATTCTCAAGGAACCTCTGAATTTAGTGAGCCAGCCATCCTCTGTAATTTGCTGAGGAATATTCTGTCTCATCACCCAGGTCATTTATGAAACTATGGAACCTCAGCCCAAATACAGATGTTCAGGGTACTCTTGCTAGCAATTTCCAGCCAGATTTTGAGTGATGGAGTAATATCCTTTGAGCCCAGCTGTTTAGACAATTTTAAATTCAGTTCAGCGACTTCCTCAGCTTCCAAATGTGATTGCAGTGAGGGATGGTGTCAAAAGCACAACTAAAGTCTAGTGTCCCCTTGTCCATTTTGCAGTCCTCAAGGGACTTCTCTCAGTCTTAATGATTTTGCATAGATTATGGTCATATGATGTGCAATTATATCAGCCAGATGCTTTCAGTACCCTTGGGGCATCCCCTACAGCCCCATTGATTTCAATGCAAACAGCTTATCTAGGTGGTCCCTAAACTCTTGTTCCTCTGTTGTTGGCTGTCTCCGCCTTTTCCACCTTCTCCTGGAATGTACAGGGCTCTGGGAAAACTTGTCTACCTGAAACATACTTGACTGGAAAAGTTGTGCACTTCCAAGCACTATCATTTTTTTTCTCCTGCTAAAAGCATTTTTCCCTTGTCAAGCCAAAAGGTATATCAAACAAACAGTGATTGCACTTGCAGCTTAATAGTCTTGTAAACAATATAATTCAAGTAGATGATCCAAGTTGCCATCACTTGGTAGATTCAAATCAAACAAATTATACAATTTTTCCTTTGCAGAATAGTCTTACAGGTTGATATACTGTGTTAGGTAGTATTTAAGGACTACAAGCTTCCTTTTTTTTTATTCCCCAAGATGAATAAGTGAATACAGATGATAACTTCTTGGTCTGCAGATGTGACAGATGAGCTATTCACAAAAAGCTTCAATAGGTGAAGAGTTTTCTAGAAGGGCTTGGGACACAATTTTTATATACATAATATTTTTTTTGCTTCCTGACAATACTTCTGCATTTAAAATCAACAGCAACAAAATTTTAAAGTGCTTGAGTTTTGCTTACCTAGCTTCATGAGATTCAGAAAATCTGTCCAATGCTTAAATAGAAAAATAGATATTTTATATATTCTTGTACAACAACGGTGTCTAAGGGAACCAGTGAATGGGTATCATGTTAAGCATGGAGTACACAGAAAATCAGAAAGGTTGTCTTTGAGATGAAGACTGTGCAGTCTGCAGGAAGGCTTCAGGTTCCTAAAGACGATCCCCTATCATTATCCTGCCAGTGACACCCCAGCATCCCTCCTGCTCCTGGTCTACAATGGCACAGGTGTCCCATAGTTTCTTAGCCAGGCACATGTCCTAAGGTGTCCCTGACGGTGTTAGTTACCTGTGTCCACACTCCTGCCTCCTACACTACGTACAGCACATGGCATAAGACACACGACAGGATTCAGCTCAAATGCAAACCATCTATATTTGCGCTATGTGCTTGGGCAGTAAAAATCCCTGCTCACATTAGATTCTGCAGAGATCTAGACAATATATTTAATGAAATTAGGCATCTGTTCAGCTCAGCCTTTTAGATAAAAAGGTCTCATCCCAGTTGCCCACAGGTAAAATCCTCTTTTGAGACAGTCCTGGAAGCGACAGCATCAGTAGATAAAGGAAAGGCAACCGATGTCATCTACCTGGACTTGTGCAAGGCCTTTGACACAGTCCCCCATCACATCCTTATCTCTAAATTGGAAAGATGTGAATTTGATGGGTGGACCATCCAGCGGATAAGAAACTGGTTAACAGACCGTAGCCAAAGGGTGGTGGTCAATGGGTCTATGTCCAGGTGGAGGCCGGTGACAAGCGGTGTCCCCCAGAGGTCTGTCTTGGGACCGGTTCTCTTTAACATCTTTATCAATGACATCGATGATGGAATTGAGTGCACCCTCAGCAAGTTTGCGGATGACACCAAGCTGAGTTGTGTGGTCGACACCCTAGAAGGAAAGGAAGCCATCCAGAGGGATCTTGACAGGCTGGAGAGATGGGCCCGGGTGAACCTAATGAGGTTCAACACTGCCAAGTGTAAGGTGTTGCACTTGGGCCGGAAGAATCCCAGACATAGATACAGACTGGGAGAAGAGCTTCTTGAGAGTAGCCCTGCCGAGAAGGACTTGGGGATTCTGGTGGATGAGAAACTTAACATGAGCCAGCAGTGTGCTCTTGCAGCTCGGAAGGCTAATGGTATCCTGGGCTCCACCAGAAGAGGGGTGGCCAGCAGGGACAGGGAGGTGATTGTCCCTCTCTACTCTGCCCTCGTGAGGCCCCATCTGGAGTACTGTGTCCAGAGCTGGGGCCCCCAATACAAGAAGGATGTGGAACTGTTGGAGAGGGTTCAGAGGAGGGCCACAAAGAGGATTAGAGGGCTGGAGCACCTGCCCTACGAAGAGAGGCTGAGGGAGCTGGGCTTGTTCAGTCTGGAGAAGAGAAGGCTGCGGGGGGACCTCATTGCAGCCTTCCAGTACATGAAGGGAGCAGAGAAACAGGAGGGGAATCAACATTTTAAAAGGGTAGACCATGGCAGGACAAGGGGGAATGGATTAAAACTAAAGGAAGAAAGGTTTAGATTAGATATTAGGGGGAAGTTTTTTACAGAGAGAGTGGTGAGGTGCTGGAACAGGCTGCCCAGAGAGGTGGTGGATGCCCCATCCCTGGAAGTGTTCAAGGCCAGGTTGGATGGGGCCCTGGGCAACCTAGTGTAGATCCAGGCCTGGAGGTTGGTGGCCCTGCCTGTGGCAGGGGGGTTGGAGCTCTATGATCCTTGGGGTCCCTTCCAACCCATGCCATTCTATGATTCTATGATTCTATGATATCCACCACAGGGCTTGCAGAAAGGACACAGCCTGTAGTTTCTCTCTAGAGAGGCAGCTGAAGGCTGTGTCAATGTATCCACAGCACCTGAAAAAAACACTGAAAAACAACTGTCAATAACTGTGTCCTTTCCATCATAAGCTTGTGAAATACATCCTTGGGTTAATTTTTTTCTGAGAAGGTAGGGATATTTTTTAATACCTCTCTTTTAATACCGTCATTCTCATTTATTTGATTGGTGCATTAGGCTTTAATTATATGATTTTATACTAGGTTGTATTTTAGCTCTCCATCAACTTGGTTATTCATAAACTACCACACAGAAAATGAATTATTATTAGGAAATAATTTGGAAATAATAATGGAACTTGTCAGATTTTGCTAAACTATTCATGACACCACAAAAAAAAATAAAGGCCATTTATTATTTTTATAAGGGACGCATTGTGTTAAGTATTGATAAAAATAATTGTTGATTTTTTTCTTTAAAGTAAGAAATCTTAAAAAAGTTTGGTTCCAATAATTACTATGTAGAATGGATCTAACTGAGGTAAAATATGCTTCCTCTTTTAAAATTATTAATTCTTTTTCCACATATTTAATTGAAACAAAAATATATATGCTATTTCTGCAGTTGAAATTTGTTCATGAAACTTATTTCCTACATTTGGTGACCATAAAGCTTATTTTGCTGCCTAACTGATCTGATCTTGTGAGCAGCTGAGAGACACATTGCCAAAGCTATACAGAAAGTCTACTGTAAAAGGCAGACTTCTATTGACTTTTGTACTCCTCTATATGACAATTTCAGCTTTGCCTTTAACTAACATACTGCACAGGATGATAAAAATAATCAGTTCAAGAGACTAGATGACTGCAGGCCATTCCACAATAGTTTAATGTCATTATTTTCCAGGTTGGTTGAGATAACGATCACAATGAAAATTCAGCATTTTATTGGAAAAGCTAAAATATAATTACAACAAAATATATTAGGGGGGGGGTTTAATATTGCTTTTCACTTACAGAGATTTGTGATTTATGAGTTGAAGTACATTAGTTCTTTGTATACCTACAATGATGGGGCTTGATCCCCAAGTCAGCTGGATTTTATTAGCAGCTAAATTAGTTTTCAGGCTATGTATGCAGTCTGCAAAATTTACTGAAGTGAAAATTTTTCCTATCGACTCTGCTTTGAATAGTCTCCTAATCAGTAATTTTGCTTATATGTTTCAAAATATATATTTCAAAGCAAAGTCATTTTATTACTTAAACTACACTTTACTTTGACAGTGGTGTTTGCTTGCTTTTCCCGAGACATACCAATTAAATACCATTAATGTTGTGTAAATACATTTTAGCATTGCATATGGCTTTTACTTCATATACAGAACAGCTCTTAAACTTTCAATTTGACACATGAAAACATAAACTACTTTACATGTGTACTTCCTATCTAATTTCCTAAAATTGCTGTTTTAATTTGTGTTTCCACAATAAGACTTCCTGCCGAAGTGTTAAGCTCTATCTATATGTAAATTGAATAATCCTTCAAAGACAGGGAAAATGAAGCACTATTAAACATGAACCTTAATTTCTGTAGGAAATTCAGCACTAAGACTTTCTACAAAAATAAATTATGACTATACATGTTCATTAAGAAAGGACATGATGCTGTTAAACAGTTTGTCAGCAGTAAATAGATTGTTTTACCTTTGTTGGAGTGCTAAGCATGGGAAAAACTTACCTTCATTATATTGTTGGTTTGTTTTTTATAGAAAATATAATGTAAAAATACCAGACCTACTTTAATTCTCCTAATATAGTCTCTTGTATCAATAACTAATTCAAGTTATTGCATGCAATTTGAAATAGTAGGTGACTAATCGTAATGCCTGCTAAGATGCACCCTCACTAAATCAAATATACTGATCGTGTGTAAATACTGGTTATTCTCTAGCAAATATATTCTAAAAATATTCAGAGAAAAAAACCCCCAAAAACCAAACAGCATAGATACATCATATCACAGAAAACCAAGATGATAATAGTTAAATTTAGAAAGAAGCACACATTTATAGTCTAATATTGCAGCAGTATTAAGGTTGCAAATAACACAAGTTTTCTTAAAAAAGTATGGCCATAATCTGTCTTTTTAGTGCCTGATCCTGCAAAAAATTAGTATGCAGGTTCTTCATGAAATAATCTAATTTTGGATATGGATTTGCTATTATTTCCTCTATGTCAAGGAATATAGATGTCTAAAGAAAAAACAGAGACAACATGACAGGCAACGTCATGAGACCATATGGTCTACACAAACTATGAATCTCAAACTGAGATTTGTTCCAGTAATTTAGGCTAAAAAAAAGCTATGCACTAAGACTTCAAGCCCTTTTCAAAATTATATTAGATTTCAATAAATGGAATAATTTTGTGAATAGAGTGATCAATCTGACTATATCATGAACATCTGCAGAGATGTGCAGGGAATAATTTATCAGGGCAACTTCTTTTCTCAGTCCTAGAGTCAATGAAGATCTATTTTACTTTCCCTAGCATGCTTAACTTGTCCTCTAATAATGTTCTTTTTTTTTTTTAAGTAAATTTGTACATTCTTTGTAGCCTGAGACATGTTTTCTATGGATGAATTGGGTGGGAGTCACTGGATCTAATGTAGATTTCTCTAATGTAAATTGCTGTATATGAGCCACACAGGAATGAAATGGGCTTCTAGGGAATGGCTTATCTCTTGCTAACACAGGTGTTTAAATAGATTAGATGAATTGCAGAAAGGCTGAGATGTCCAGTGAAGTGCTTTCCTTTCTTGGTTAATTTCAAAGGCAACCTAAATGATAGTGTAGCTTTAAAAACCATATATGCTTATTAGACAAGACAGAATATATATTAGAGAAGGTAGATTATATACTGCAAAACATCATATATAAATTATATAATATTAATATTATATATATGTATGTGTGTATGTATATATATATATACAAGACATTATATATTGCAGTCAACATGGTTTTACCAAGGGGAAAGTCATGTTTGACTAATCTAATAGCCTTTTATGAAGATATAACCAGGTGGATAGATGATGGTAGGGCAGTAGATGGGGTCTACTTTAACCTCAGTCAAGCATTCAACACCGTCTCCCACAGCACCCTCGTGGCTAAACTGAGGAAGTGTGATCTGGAAGGTTGAGTAGTGAGGTGGATTGAGAGCTGGATAAAGGGAAGAAACCAGTGAGTTTTGATCAATGGGACAAAGTCTAGCTGGAGGCCTCTATGTAGTGGAGTCCCTCAGGGGTCTGTACTGGGACTTGTACTGTTCAATGTATTTATTGATGACCTGGATGAGGGAATAGAGTGCACAGTCAGCAGGTTTGCTGACGACATGGAACTGGGAGGGGTGTCTGACACACCAGAGGACTGTGCTGCCATCCAACAAGACTTAGGCTGGAGAGTTGGGTAGGGAGAAGTTTAATGAGATTTAACAAGGGCAAGTGTAGGGTCTTGCATCTAGGGAAGAACAACCCCAGGTACCAGTATAGGCTGGGGACTGGCCTGTTGGAGAGCAGCGTAGTTGAGAGGGACCTGGGGGCCCTGGTGGACAGCAGGATGACCATGAGCCAGCAATGTGCCCTCCTGGCTAAGAAGGCGAATGACATCCTGGGGTGTATTGGAAGGTGATTAGACCATTTTAAAAAGTCTACATTTTAAACATCTGGAATTGAGACAAACCAAAAATAATAAAATTGAAAAATTCTTAAATTAGGCATTAAGTCCCAGCCTTAATGTGCAACTGATCACCCCAAAATTTGTGGAATATGAAAATGTAACTAAAATGCGAGCACAGTATCATAGGTAAATGTGCAGCTATCAGAACTCTTTACTCAAAGTGGGATATTATCAACTTTTTTCTTACAAAAAGAGGAGGAATTAAAGTTTCCCCATTATTCTCCATAAAAAAAATTATGTGTGTGTAAATAATGAACTGTGCATTATAGTCCAGAGAACAGATATTTCATATTTCATGTTTAAATAATAGGATAATTGTGGATCATTTGAAAAATGCCAATAATAAATATCACTATGAATTCTTCTTATGAAACAGAGAGTATGGTTTCTCGTTTTGCTCTTATCAAAACTAAGGTGCATCCTTCTTATGGTATCATTGGCTTTATTCATCCATTTTGATAACTGTCAATGTAATTTAGCAGGGTAAACAAAATAGTTACAATGTAGCTAATAGACTTCACGCAAGCCACTAACTGATGGTCAATGGATCAAAATATGTTGCTCAAGCTGCTACATGAAAGACAATTAAAACATAAGTGCATATACATTTACATATATGCACAAAATAACAGCACTATTTAAAAAGAGCATGACTCGGTAATTAATCTATATATTGTAAAATATCAGAAAATTAATTTAAGAGTCCATCTGTAAGATCTGTGATATTTCTAGTGAAGTTCAGTAAAGATGGTCTTGGGACATATGTTGCAAGTGGGATCACTTACAGCAATACAAACACTAAATAATGGTCATGCTTTGGAGCCTTTGCTTTGCTTCAAGTAAAGGGATAGTGCTGGCAAACACTGTAGCCACACAGAATTGTGAGACATTTTCAAAAGAATCAAAAACTCTGAGAAGAATTAGGTGGCAGCAAACTGATAAAGCAGTTAAGAGAGATGTGATTTGCAAATTAATCTATTTACCTGCAAATTAGTGGAGTGTGCAATGGTTTTCATCAAAAATAGACATCTACAGTGTAATATCTATGTCAGATCTCTGCTACTAAGCTCCCTTAGAGAGCTGGGGAAGCAGAGAGAAATAAGCATTTCTGGGGCAAAACTGTCTTGTCTTGACCTCCAAAACAGGTCAAAGGATTCATTCCCTGAAAGGGTGATTAGCTCAGATACTGGCACCCACAGTGTTGATATCCAGTGTTAAGCAAGATTAATTAAGCCTTTCCCTATTTCCTTAATCCATGCTTAGGATCAAAAGGTTAGGTAAAGAATAATATCTTCTTTCTAACTGCTAGATCTAACATCACATCTTTTATGAGATGACCTATTCCCTTGGGTCCTGGTGTGCCTTATCTGGAACTGAGGAGAATATTTGAACTTATGAACCTGCGTTTTTTTAAAAAGTGATTTTTTTTTGTTTGCTTTTTTTGGGTTTGGGGTTTTATTTAGTTTGGATTTGGAGGAGTTGAAAGGGGGTTTTGCTTTTCATGGAAGGTTTTAAAAAAATAACAATTTCGTAATGTGGAGCTATCAGTGTCACAATTAATCTGGAATGAACAGATGGGCATTCAAATTCACATAACGGATGTTATGTGGATCAGTGCTCATATAATTAGTTGTGTATCAGTGACAGGACATTAGGTCACTGGGTAATTTTGCTCTCCGCCAGATGATTTGCCTGCATTCAGAATGAGCATCAATCAAAAAAACCCACATGCAACATATTTTGCTAAAAGACCTAGACAGACTCCAACAACCATTAGCTAATCTTTGAGCTGCAGCAATACTTTTTTTTCTCTCCAGCAGTGGTAGCAAAGAAATTGGATGTTTGCTCTGCAAGGTTTTGGATGCTGATGTATGGCTGGGACAGAATTCTCCCTTTATCAGGGACACCAGCGATGCCTTCACAAACACTAATTATAGGAACTGTGCTCTTCTCACCTCAGATGTCTGTCATCATCTTTTCTCAAATATGCAACAACTGTAAGAAACAAGTCTGAGTGGTGGTTTCCCCTACTATCAAACATGGAGCTATATGAGAATAAAATAAGACAGACAGTTGTGAACTTTCCTTTCACAAGCTGCTTCTTGAGCCGCTCATTTCATTCTGATAGCAGAAAATAATCAGGAAATACATTTCCCACAATGTCTTCTGGTCTCCCTTTCTTTATTACAAAAGCTTCAATTTGAGTTAACGTTAATAGTGCAATTGTTGGACAAATCCTTGTGTAGAGGAAGGATATTAGATTCCCTTATCTAACTCCTTGGGAATATCAGAATCCGGGTCAGCAATATTCAGATGAGTCCACAAGCATTAACAGCATTATCTAACTAGATGTGTCCCCAGTGTCCAGCCTTAACAGAGAAGAGAGGAAGTCAGAAAGGAGTAGGATAAAGGAATGACATGAGCTTTAAACAAGGGAAGGTGGCCTGGCACATGTCCTGAAAAGCAGAAGCTCTGTCTTGTGGATTGGCAGGAACTCTGCTCTTCCATTAATGGTCAGCAAGAAACAAATGTACTGTTGTGGAAACCCAGCAGGTGAGCATGAATCCAAACGCCAGTGTTCATCCAAATCAACTTTTCTTCCTCTGGCCATGCCGCTCTGCTGCATCAGATGGATAAATTCCCACCTTCACCCAAACGGGGCCAAGTGTTTCCTGAAAGTCAAATTTGGAAGAGCTAAATGGTATGAATGGTCAAATTACAAAATAGGTACTGATTTTCAGTAGGTTTAGGATTTCTCCTACCTATGGATACTTAACTAGCAATGAGAGGTAGGATTCAACCCCTTAAAACTTACTTAGAGAGTAGATGTTGGTAAATACGATATTGATGCTGCAGTTTAAATATTGTGGAATAGACAAGGCAAATATCTTCACAAAAAGAGAAGCAGAAAGCCTCAGAAACAGACTTCTGCCCTCTTCTCAGAGCTTCTTGGGGACATTTACTCAATATACAAATGTCTGCTCTGCACATTTCTTGTCACCATGCAGACTCTCTCAGGCTGTTCTTTTCTTCTATTGGCAACATTTCTTCCAAGGACTCTCGGAATTTTCAGCATCATATTTAAAGGTGAATGACTTCTTAGCAAACATTTGTCTGTTTGCAGTCCTGGGCTTTCGGTACCTTTTTACTCTTCTTACAGTTTTGAAAGCTCAGAGTAGCATCTAGGCTGTAATGTTAGTACTCAGAAGTAGCTCAAATAATGTGCAGCTATTTCAGATACTTCAACTGAAAACTCCTAGTTACTAGGTGATCTTTACACAAAATACCACTCTTCATACTTATTAGAAGTAATATACTCTGGCAATACACGGCCCTTTACAAAGCTCACACATTCTTTAACATTTTGTCCTGTTATAACAGCATGCCTGTTCTTGTAGAACAGCTCCTTCAGAAATAAAATCCTCATATTTATTTTGACTTTCTTCTTCATCTTATTGCTGATAAAATTAAATACAATTAAATAGAATATAATTTGACTTTTTCCACCTTGTGTTGTTCCTATGGTACCAAATTTGATGAGGTGTTGTATCTGCTCCCTATAGGCTTATCCAGTCGCCTTGGGTATCCAATGACTGCTGGATTATCAAACCATATGTTTGATGAAGGATTAAATTTCATTATTGTTTTTATATTTTGCTTATTTTGGTTTGAAATTAGTCAACATTTGAAAATGGTACATGGAAACACTAAAGAAAGTTACAATTTTTCTCAAACTGAAAACCAGGAATTAAGGACAAAATTGTTCACTTAATCTAATAAAGCTGCTCAGTTTCACTTCCAAACAAGTCTTGACCCTCCAGGACCCCAGTTCCATATCTACAGAAACACACATTTCTTTATAAACAGAGTGGGATTCTCTGCAGCAGTTATTGGTCTAAATGTTCAAAGATTTGGTCAAGATAATGTCTAGCGAATTCAGTGGGAGGCTGATGCTTTAAATACTTACATATCTGGCCTTCTTTCTTTTTATCCTCACTGTCCAAGATTTCAATTGCATACCTGTAAAAATTTACTAATCCACAGATCAGATAAGGAGAAAAGAGCTCTGTAAGAAAAAGACCTTCTCACGTTTTAGTCTTTAAGCTTGCTCTTTTTCACAAGCCTGGACCTGATAACTGTGTGTTCTGACCAAGAAGTGACAAATTAACATGCTGAAAATAAAGCATACAGGCTAAACTGGGAATGAATAAAAGCTTCCTTAGCGTGACAGCTTAACAAATCTGAAGAAGCAGAGGTCTCAACACAACACGTAACTTTCTTGCTATCAAATTCTGAATAGGATTTCTCTTTTAAATCAAGGAGTAAAGCTTAATGAAAGATAGATATAGATGGGAAGGGTAGAGCAGGTCTTCCTTTTTTTTTTTCCCTAACAAAATGAAAATGGAAATACAATATTTTTTTTGTTTAGCATTTTTCTTTTCTCCGAGACTTGTAACTTCCATCTCAAAGTAAGCCTGTTTTTTCTGAGATTCAGGGAGGAAAAAAGAATCCAAAATATTTTGTGGACTTTGGATCAGATATTTGTCTGCTTTTGACTCCTAGGAAAGCCTTAGCTTGTCAGAATGAGATCTCCTGATCCCTGTGAGGTTTGCTGCTTTGCCCACTCAGGGAAGCAAGCATGCTGCTTACACATCCAAATGTATTACCTGGATCTCTGTTCGTATTCCTGTTACAGCTTAACAGGAACAGACCCCTAAAGCAGAAAGCAAAGGATAGGCTGGACAAGAGAAATTTAGTAAATCTTTGATGGGAATTGTTGTTTAACGATTTTTCTGGCATTACAAGTATAACTCTAACCCTTGAAAGCAAGAAGGAACACACAGAAAAATACTATCATACATAATGTCACGCATTGTCTGAGTCATGCTTCCCAGGAGTACTCTTGAGTGCGGGTGATTTATGCCCATGGCTGTATTTAAAGGGTTCAACAGAGCTACCTGCAGTGCAAAGCTCTCCTCATTCACTTGCCAGCTTATGCAGCTGTGTAAGTAATAACACCATGGTCCCTAAGGATGTTGAGACTCTCTAGTCTATTACTTTTCAGGAGCTCCGCCTCAGAGAGGGGTCTAAAGAATATCATAATCTGCTGTCTGAGAGAGGGAAATTGGTGATAGTTTTAGTGCTGCTGTGGAAAAGAGGAAAACTACTGGCCTTTTCAGACATCTAGTCTGCATGTCTTACACTGGTCAGGACTTCTCTGTCTCTTTCATCAAATTTTGTGCATCCTTTCATGTAATAGTTGTGGATGCCTCCCACGTCTAGCAGAATGAGCCTGAATTGTTCAGTGTTACCTGCAGGAATACTATGAAAGCTGCTAACGGGGCAGGAAAAGGTACTGTGCTGTGAAGGCAATTTGGTTCAAAGTTGGTTTATTTGAGAATTTTCATTCATGGCTGGAGCTGGATAGAGTGTAACTATTTACTCTCAATCCCTGGGAGGCTACTCAATGTGAAGTGATGAGGTAAAATCCCTGGCTGGTGTAAGACCATCGTCTATAAACAGGTATTTTCCAGGTTTACCCTCTGTCTTCCATGAAGCATTGCTGAGCATCAGGTCACTCCATGGCTCCTCATCCAAGGGGCTGCTCCTCTGACATCTCCTCAACTACTGCTTCTTCATAGAGTGCCGGCAGAAGGATGTCAAGATGTTTATGTTTCTAGCCCAGACATCTTTCACGGGCTACAGGAGGAAGGGTGAAGGAAGCAGAAAACTCTTACACACTTCATCTGCAACCAGAAGGGCTTGTCTGACCACAAACCACCACCCACAAAATGTGTTCCATGAGCATTACATAGATAACTCAATCTTGAAATAAGAATTTTTTCCTACTTGTTTGTCAATTTTCTTCTACACATTGGTCATTACTCACTTTCTGCTTCAGCTACATGGCAAAATTAATTGGAAAAGTTGGTGTATGCTTCCCAGTGTGACTCCTGAGATTTTTTTCTTGGTGGGGCTTAAACCACCTCTCAACATAATTTTGTGGTTTGTGATTGGAATTGTGCTGGTGACCACTGGATACCTGTGCAAATGGGTTTCTGGAGAGAGATCAAGACCACAGATTACACACATTATCCGCCCCAAAGCTGTCCTTAGTCTGTCACTCCTGCATAAGCTCCATCAATGCTCAGGTGAAATGCTGCTAACATGCAATGTCATGTAATGCTGAGATTATCAGAACACTATTTAAAGAAAAAGTACACCAAAACCAAACCTGTTTCCACCAAAGCCCCACCCCCAAATTTTCCCAAAGTGATAGTTTTCTTGGATTTTGAAGAACATATGAGCAAAACCATGATTTTTGCTTCCACTTCATTATCTCTCAGTTTGCTCAGACACTGCATGATCATCAATTCTTTATTTTTTTCCACCACATTTGTTGCATTAAAGGAATGTTTTCAGCATTTAATATTAACCAAAACACATATGCTAAGTGTGTGCTTTCAACGCAGTGGCTAACGCTGCACATGAAAAGGTCATGATACTTGATGACTCCAGTAATAAAGGTGCATAGTGCAACTTGTTGACAGGTGACATTTCTGCAACCTTTCTTGCACTGGCATATCGTTACATGCCCTCAGCCATAACGTTCTCTGTGCTACAATTCATCATTCAAACAGGTCAATGCAGCTCCTGACTTTTGGAGCTACCTTCCTTTATCCTACAGGTTCAGTGATTTGTTAGCTCTCTTCTAACCTCAGGAAACAATCCTTCCCTCTTCTCTACATCTTTATTTCGCTACCTTACATTGTGTTCCTCCTTTGATATTTTAATTCCATAATATGCTTAGTAATGCTTTTTACATAAAAGGCAATAAAACCAGGAATAAATAAATGCTCTGCTGCACTGATTCTATTTTTAATTTTTCATTATACCATCAGTTTTATTTCACTGATAGACACCACTGCTCTTAAGTTATCCTGCATACAACCTGCACCAGCTAATGTATATAGTTTTTAAAATATTGAGTATGTATATGAACCTCACTTGGTTCATATCATCAGGTAATCAGTATAAACTCAGCACCAAAGACAAGGCAGAATTAGAGATACTGAAGTCAAACAGTGTAGGTAATGGTCCCAAAGATCAAGGGTTAAGAACAAGACAAAAAGAAGTGGTCTGTGAAAAGTCAGGAATAGGTGGCTTATGAGATGGAGTTCTGAGGTTAATTCCTATTGTCCTTACTGAAATAATTCACATAGATGTTGAATCAGAGGTAACCTGCTGTTATATACCTAAAAAGTCAGTAGTTTATTAAACCTGGTTGCTCAGAAGGCACCGTTAAAATAGCACTGGAAATACTTAAGGCCTCGTGCCACGAGAGCTTCAGCAGAGATTAATGAAAATTTTCCATCAAATTACCAGTTGTTTTCAAACAACATTTCCAAGGAAAGAAAAAAAAAATCAGTATAAAAAATGAAAAATATGATGAAAATTGAATAAGGTTAGCTCTAACATTACTATGGTACCTCTATGCCTTTCCTTCCAAGTACCCTGGCTGCGCAGGGGCGATGAAGCTGCCATCACGTGTACTTTCTGCATATGACCCAGACTAATCAGGGCACAAATTAGTGTACCTTGAAGTAACTCCTGAGGAGGTCAACAATGACAGCTACAACATCTGTGAAACATCACCACATTTCAGAGTATTTGAAGTTTGAGGACAAAAAGAGGAGATTCCCCTAACAAGTTTTCTTGATGGAAACTGAGGCACAGGGGAAGAAAAAAAAACGAAAATAAAAAAGAAGCATTTTCTTAAATTGCTCTCGCACAGATGGTCCTGAGCTTTCCTTAAGGATAGCAGGAGTTCACTTGTAGGAAGTGCCCCAAATACAGGCTGATACAAAGTCTTCAGAATTGTGATGAATTTCTAGCATCCTCACAAACAGAGCTGGGTATAATCTATGCACATGGAGTGAAAACTGATGATTGTTATGATTATTGTTATGATTGTTCATTACCTGGCATTTTTTTCTACCCAATTAACCCCAAATACATGCTGCCCACCATAATCAAAGTTTTTATAACCTACAGAAAACTACTCCTCAGCTTCAGGTAAACTCATCTTCACACTCTGACTATAAACCTGTAATGGGAACTTGCCCTGTGAATTAAATTTAGAAAGGTTCCACATTTTTTCAAAGAAAGTCAGTAATTTTTTTTTTTACCTTTACATTCAGTAGCAATGGAAGGGGAACTACACAAGTGCACTTCACATTTTGATGTATGTGAGCAGAGAATGAAAATTAATGGGCCATAACATAGTGTTCATTCCAAAGATCCTGCCAAACAGATAATCCTTGATTTTTCTAATAGCAACTGGCTTAAAAGCTGCCCCAGTATAAGGCAGCAAGCAGTGAGGTTGCAGCTGCTAGCATAAAGAAATGTGCCAAGGAACAAACTTTTCAGAGACAAGTGCCTTCTTCCAGTCCTTACTGGTCTCAGAAAGGAAGCAGCAAGCCCCATGTATCAGTAAGTTTGCAGACAACACCAAGTTGAGGGGGAAGTGTTGATCTGCTGGAGGGTAGGAAGACCCTCCAGAGGGACCTGGCAGGTTGAATTGATGGGAAGAGGCCAATGGGATGAAGTTCAACGTGGTGAAGTGCCGGACCCTGCACTTTGGTCATCACAACCCCAGGCAGCAATACAGACTTGGGGCAGGGTGGCTGGAGAGCTCTACAGAGGAAAAGAATCTGGGGGTGTTTGTTGACACTCACCTGAACATGAGCCAGCAGTGTGCCCAGGTGGCCAAGAAGGCCAATGATATCCTAGCTTGCTTCAGGAATGACATAGTCAGCAGGACCAGGGAGGTGACCGTCCCCCTGCACTCAGCTCTGGTGAGACTACACCTCGAACACTGTGTTCAGTTTTGGGCCCCTCACTACAAGAAAGACATTGAGGCCCTGGAGTGTGTCCAGAGAAGGGCAATGAAGCTGGTGAAGGGTCTGGAACACAAGTCTTAACGAGGAGCGGCTGAGAGAACTGGGACTGTTTATCCTGGAGAAGAGGAGGCTCAGGGGAGACCTTATTGCTCTCTATAACTACCTGAAAGGACGTTGGGGTGAGCTGGGAGTCAGCCTCTTTTTGTAGATAACTAGCGATAGGACAAGAGGGAATGGCTGCAAGTTGTGCCAGGGGAGGTTCAGGTTAGAAATGAGGAGAAATTTCTTCTCAGAAAGAGTGGTTGGGCATTGGAACGGGTTGCCCAGGGAGGTGGTGGAGTCACCATCCCTCGGAGTGTTCAAGAAAACGTTGGATGAGGTACTCAGGGACATGGTTTAGTTAGTAATATAGGCAGTAGGGAGATGGTTGAACTAGATGATCTTGGAGGTCTTTTCCAACCGTAATGATTCTGTGATTCTGTGATCCTCACCTCCTTGGTAGAGTCACAATTTATGGCCCAAAGACAGCTGTAATAAATAAAGTTGCTCTCTGTTGTATAAAATGAGTAAATATAACTATTTTACAGAATGAGCTCAGTGTGATGTGGTGAAACCTCCCAAGAACTGCACAGAAAGTGTTGTATTAAATTATAAATTTATTCACGGAGTTTAATCCCAAAGTCACTTCTACACAGTCTTCGCTATTTCTGGTATGTCTGCCTTAGCACTGCCCCAGCTCCAGCTTCTTTTTAGAAATATGAGATTGACAGTGATGCTGCCCTGTCACTGTTTATGTCTTCCATTTTCTACTTCTCTGTATTTTCCTATTCTATAATAAACCATGGCAGGAGGGATTAAGAAGCCAAATTTTAGCCATCCGAGGTAATAATAACAATTATACTGTAATAGTATTTTATTACTTGCCATTTGTACTGCAGTCATCATCTTCAAGGGCATTTTACAAGAAAACCACAGTAGGAATAACCTTTTCAATGATGAGAGTCACACTAGTTTAGGGCTGCAGCCAGCCTCCATGCTGCTACAGGTTGCTGTCCAGGCTACCTAGGCCCGTCATCCTTGCAGGCAGGGTGACACCTTGCTGGAGACAAGCTCCCCAGTTAAGATCACCATTTTAAGAATCATAGATTCACAGAATGGTTTGGGTTGGAAAGGGGCCTCAAAAATCATTTAGTTCCCACCCCCTGCCATGGGGAGGGACACTCTCCACTAGACCTGGTTGCGAAAAGCCCCATCCAGACTGGTCTTGAACACTGCCAGGGATCCAGGAGCAGCCACAGCTTCTCTGGGTAACCTGTGCCAGTGCCTCACCACCCTCACAGGGAGAATTTCTTCCTAATATCTAATCTAAATCTCTGCTTTTTTAGTTTAAACCCATTAACCTTTGTCCTATCACTACACTTCCTGATAAACAGTCCCTCTCCCACTTTCCTGTAGCCCCCCTTTAAGTAATGGTAGGCCACAATTAGGTCTCCCCAGAGCCTTCTCTTCTCCAAGGGGAACAAGCACAACTCTCTCAGCCTTTCTTCATAGAAGACATGCTCCAGACCCCTGATCAACAAAACCCCATACCCACAGCCACTTCTCAGTGCTCTCCTTTCCCACCCACTCCCATGCAAAAACCACATAAACAATGTCATGGACCAGACAGAAGCATCCCCTGAAGCAGAGCTAGCAGAGAGTCTACCAGCTGGAGCACACTAAAACAGAGTAAAAGAAGTGGATTGTCAGAAACTGAGAAGTTGTGTAAGCTTTACAGCTGTCACAACTCACTCTTCAAGGAAGAAGGCTGTTACTGACTCTGTTGCAGACATCACTGAGCACACCATGTTGTTTCATACATAGCTACAGGAGTAATTACCGAAAGAGGCCTGATGCATAAGGGCAGTACACAGCAACTACCAAGATAGAGCTGTCCTCTTCCACTGCTGGGGACATCTGCATCTCAGGGAAAAAGGGCAAGATTTCAGTTCCATGTTTGGAGCAAAATGTAATTATCTGTGGGCACATTGGTGCTTGTGCTGATGTTTGCAGGCAGTGGAGATTAAATTCACCTACCACTGCAGGTGAATGTGCATGTTAGATGTGAACACCTACACGTTGACCCTGCATTTAGCTGTCTGACTCTGGAACTGAATCTTATCCAAACTTTTGCAAGCATGTGACACAAAGACAACGGTGCACCTGTATATCCCCTTATAGGTCACTGCTCTTTCTGTCTCACTTGGATAGTCATCTGATTTCTGGCACACACTTTGCTCCTTCTTCATCAGCTTTTCTCTTGAATCTGCAGAAAAGTATCACAGGTTTTTCTAACCTCTTCTGAATGTGAAGGCTTTCACAAAACCTGGACATCTCAAAACCAATTTTTGTGGATGACTAAAATTCAAAAGGTCCTTGCACACTCTGGGTGTCTGGGAGGTGTGTTTTCTCTACTCATTGATGATGTCACCTACAGATCCACTCAGAAGTGTGCTTTGAAACCCAAGAAGACTGGCAAACCTTTACAAGGACAACCTCTCATGTCTCCAAGGCATTCTGTGTAAAATAGCTCTTTTAGATTGCTGTCTGGTGTAGCCTGAAAATGTATTACATTGTATATTAGCCATGTCCAGTTAACAGAGTATGACAGTTCTTAGCTAAATTTCTTTTTTTTTAAATTATCTAGAGATAACTGGGGACTCAGAGTTTTCTCAGATATCTCTTTTGCATTTATGAATGAACAAGTAACAGTAAAGCAAAATAAATCCATGGTCTTAATTAATTGAAGTATTATTAAGGCTTCTTCATTGTATCAGAGGCTGTTACTTGTGATGCAAAGTGTAAATTCCCTTTTCCCCTAGGTATAAACTGCTGTAGTTCAAACCAAACGTCAAGATATAGGCATCATGTATAATTAATTGCCCTAGCAAATAATCAGCCACCTTTTTGTCATTACTACACTTGACCTATCAAGAAAACAGATCTTTCACACTATGGAATAAAGCCAGAAATGCACTGGCATGAAATTCACAGAATCACAGAATGGTTGAGACTGGAAGGGACCTCTGGAAGTCATCTCGTCCAACTTCCTTGTTCAAGTAGGGCCACCTAAGACCAGTTGCCCAGTACCAAGTTTAAACAGTTTTTTAATATCTCTAAGGAGGAATAGTCATTCATATAATCACAGGGCAAAGACACTAAATCAGTTCACATGTTACTGAACAAGATTCAGGAAAAATGTCTCAAGGTTGATGAGCTTATTCTTTTTCTAGTTCCCCTCTTTCTGACTGATAAAAGGCTGTGGCTGCATTAGTGGGGAGTAAAACCCCTCAGAAAAACCAAATCCTGCTGAGACCTGAGGTTTGTTTTCTCCAGCTTAGTGTAACACTGCTACTGTTTCACAGGCTCAAAAAAAAGAAGCAAAGAGAGCTAACTTTGGCCTTGGAAATGCTGCTGGCACCAAAGAGAATAGGCTGGGAAGAGCTGTTCTCAAGGCATGAGTCTAAATCTAGTGGAATGGGACTTGGATTCACCCATTTCAATGAAACCTGTACATAGAGACAAGTGGAAGGTAAGAAGAAAT
The DNA here is from genome assembly GCA_020800305.1 of Porphyrio hochstetteri. Classification (NCBI taxonomy): domain Eukaryota; kingdom Metazoa; phylum Chordata; class Aves; order Gruiformes; family Rallidae; genus Porphyrio; species Porphyrio hochstetteri. The sequence continues at coordinate 113,990,377 of CM036907.1, forward strand.
ATGTGCAAATTTAAAACCAAAATAAAACAAAACAAAAAATCCACTTTATAGGGAAAGTCCAGACAAATCCACATTCATGTGTGCTGCAATGAAAGGGAAGCAGTATTTGTAGAGGAAAGACTATATTGTTTGATAAATTTCCTATTCAGTGGCAACAGAAAAAAATACTGGTCCTCTGATTCTTCACCACAGTTTTCCATTGTGGAAATGTTTTGTAGCTCTTAGACTAAATAAATAGTGTCAGACCAGTGGTACCAATACTATAAATTTTATTTTATTTTGTGCACATTTTTAGTCTGTACACATGTATTGGAAATAGAAATATGTTCTTCTATAACCACTTAAAATAAGGGCTAAACCTTCCAAACAACTTGCAGCCAAAGAAGCTATTCTAATTACTAATATTAAGACATAAGACTAATAATTAACTTCAGAGATTAATGTTTCATGCTAGAAGTTGCAAACTATGGACGCACACATGTGCCTGTTTGTGTTTAATGAAAATGTTGCTTCCAAAGTAAACTCCCAAGAAAACTATGCAAAACTACTACAAGGTACAGGAAAGATCTTATTACTACACACTTCAAAATAACCCAAGAACCAGACATACATCATATGATTTAATTGCTGTTCCATACAGTCTACAGACATTGGAGATTACTGACATCACCTCTAGCAGCACCTACCTTTGGTACCCAGGTTCCCTCTACAGTCAGTAGATAGAATTGTGTGCTTCCAGACAGCAGTTTTATCTCCTAGATTAGAAACCTAACTTCTTTTATATTTAGGCACCCTGATTTGCCTTCCAGAGACCTCTCTTGACCATACAGGCAGCTTCAGTTTCCACCTAAATATCCTCTAAATGTAGGTATTTGGTATTACATATTTCATGAACTTAATGGTGGGATGGGGTGGGGGAAAAAATGTTCAGCAGCAAAAAAAAGAACACAGAGAGAATTTCTTTACTTCTATCCATAGCTATTATCCAGAAAACACCTGCTCAGATCTTGTATAATTTAGAGGGAAGTTAAATTCACCAGGTGTGGCCCGGTCTAACCTGAAATGTCCCTCAGCATCATTTCCGTCCTGCTCATGTCTATGACTACTAAACCCAAATGAGATAGATAAAAATGAAGCACTCTGAAGGAAGCAAAGTGACACGTGAGATAAACACTGTTCATGGCACGTGAGGATTTCCAAGAATGCTATATAAGCTGAATTATTTTTTTTCAAATCTCCCCAGAAGATACCTACCCTACTCATATTATTTGAATGCATGCAGTAGACAACAAAGACATACAGGGAGATTTGTATTCAAATCTGTCCTCAAAGAAATGAGATTCATTTGCAGTCTCCAAGCAACTGCCCTAACCACTTACTTACCACCTTGTTGCTAACCCTCCTGTTTTGCTTTTTTATTTCCCCTGTCAAATTCTTTCAGAGAAGTATGGTACCTAGAAAAGCAGGTATAACATAGTAACAAAAGATTAGTAATGACAACAACTAGAAGATATGTATTTACTGCTCTGTTTTTCATAAGTATCTTATATCCAGTTAGTATGTATGAAATAATAGCTTCTCATAGACATGATGTGAAGGAATCTCAGAATAATTGTGTGGAAGTGATCTATTACATATATTTAATAAAGGAAATTGAAATTTCAAGCAAACAAACTTATCTCGATTTTTAGAGCTTTTCTTGCGTACCAGATTCCTCAAGGAAACATTACTCTTCCAGAACTAGCTCTGAATTCATGCACATGCATTTCACTTGGGAAAGAATTTTCTCTAGAAAGATCTGGATTAAGAAGTATGAGTTAACGTGAAGTAGACCAATTTTTTTTTTTTCTGAAATGAGTACAGATGCTTTCCAGAATTGATTAAACATGCGCTCCTCAGGAAGAAAGAGGCTCATGTAGGAAACCTGAGCTTCTCAGTTCCATGTGGCTAGAAGCAAAATATTTGTTGCTCATATTTTCTACTTCTGCACATTTGCTTTCTGTAGGGAATAGAGCTGAAAATGTTGCTACAAAAACGTATTAACAACAAATCATCAATTATTATTAAAGTTATTAGAAATCTGCCTTTGCATATTAGCAAACTAATTAAATGCTGAAAATTTCATGTAACAATGTTACCATTTGAAGGATGATATATTGCAATTATACAATAAATGTTCACTTAAGTATTTTCCTAAATATTACAAGGGCTTTCTGTGAGCAAAATAAGTTTCTTTTGTCTTGACAGATATTGTTTCATTGTCTTTTTACTCACATTTAAAACAGAATTTCAGATCCTACTTCTCCCTCCAACGGCTGAGCAGACATCTGAAGTAAAGGATTGCATAGAAAAAAAATGTGGGAACTAACCTTAAGGATATTGGTGGAGGATCTCCTATAACAGGGACAAAAGCAATTGCAACTCTGCTTTAGATGCATTAGCAAATTGAATATTCAGTCCATGAATACACAAAAGACAATCCCATGCTTATTCACTTACAGTCAAAAGCAGCCAGTATTTCAAACCAAACCACTGAAAGTGCTGTGTCCCCATAATCAGTGTGATCACTGAAAGCCATATGCAGCTCTTCAAGCAAAGAACTAGGAGAAGCAGCAACCAGACAGCTCAGACTGTGCTCCCGTCACCTCCACCAAGAAAAATCCAATAACATTACAAAAACAGCTAACATCAGCAAGATGACAATAAGAACAAGCTGTAAAGCTGAATATGAAGAAGTGATATTACATATCACTCAGCCCTACCCCTGCAGCATCAATGAGACTTTAACCTTGGTAAATGAATTTTGTTTAAGTTCCACTAGCAGTCCAGATTACAGTTTTTCCTGCAATAATATTAATGAGTTATTGAAATGCTACTGACATTTTAAAAAACAACAGCTTTCCTTGTAAGCAGCAGATTGGGTGGCTTCTATGTTCCTGGAAAGAGGACACAGATTAATCATGATAAATAGAAAGAAATAGCAGTGGAGTGGTGTTCAATTTGAATTTACAATTGTTAATCTTCATTATTTTGTCTATCTCAAGGCTTCCTTTAAATTATAGGCTAAAAAGAATTCCTCAGTTTCAAAAGTTCTAAGCTCATTAGTTGTTCTTCTTTTATAGGTATTGAATGTATCTATAATAAATATATTTTGTTTATAATTCCATAGGATATTTTTATAATTCTATAGAAGACTCTCATTTTTACATGTTTTTCATCTATGATGTGCTAAGGCTGGATTTTTCATCTCATTTTGGAAATAATTTGCTTTTTCTTTTGTTCTGCTTACCAACAATTTGTTACATCAGGTCCATTCCCAGAGAGAGATGTTTTGAAAGCCCTTAGAGAAATAGAGGAAGTGGAATTCCCTGGGCCCATATCTTACACTTCAGGATCAGTTATTTTCTTATCAGCTTCCCTAAAGTGAATATCCCCTGGTAGTCAATGAAGAGAAGATGTTCTTTTGGAACAGAGGAAGATTCTCTTGCCTAAGTTTACCTGCTCCTGAAGAGGTTTTCATGTATAAAAGTAAGGTGCTTCTGAAGGATTATTTTACCAGGTACGTAAGAATTAGAAATAAATTACATGCTTTAGTGAAGTAGTGTCTGAAGCCCACCATATCCTGGGGCTCATCAAGCATGGCATTGCCAGATGCACCTCACTGGTGCGGCCTCACCTCAAGTACTGGGTGCAGTTTTGGGTGCCACAGTACAAGAGAGAGACAAAAATATTGGAGTGTGTCCAGAGGAAGGCAATGAGGATGGTGAAGGGTTACAAGGAGAGGCTGAAGTCCCTGAGTTTGTTCAGCCTGGAAAAAAGGAGGCTAAGGGAAAAACTCATCACGGTCTATGGCTTCCTGATGAGGAGGAGTGAAGGGGCAGGTGCCGATCACTGCAAGAATCGGGATAGTGGGCAGCCAACAGGTACTAGGGAGAAGATATGTAGCCAAGCAGGGGAAGAAACTCCAAAGATTTCAGTTTTCTTGTAGCATCGTTTTCTGGATTAGAGGGAAATGGCTTTTTGTGTTTATTTTCCTTGCAGTAAAAAGCTGGGAGAAATAAAAATTTCTCTGAACTATTGCAGTGTGCATAATGCACGTTGTACTGCAGAAGACATCCTTCTGGAGAAGTACAAGAATTGAGCACTCGCAAAACCATATAACTAGACCAAGCCATGGCTTGGATTTTTGCCAAGAACTTTCAGGACATTGAAATGTTCGCAATGTTCTTGTCTGGCAGTCATGTTCACATAAATCCCTACCTGCTGCTTGAGCATCCACAATGTATGGGCTATTCATGAAAAAATCAGCCTGGCCCCACTGTGGTAGGTGGGGATGGTCTGAGGGGAGTAGAGCTGTTGTAAGGCAAATGATTTTTGAAACTTTCCAGAAAGTCCCCAAATGACATTGGAGAGGTAGATTTGGATGCAGGATTGTGGCAGTGCCAGGATGGAGACAGACAGATACCAGCTCTTTGTTGGGTAGGTAAAAAAGAGGTTCCTGTTAGATATAAAAAGAGATGCCAGTGATTATAGGGAGGAAGAAATATCTATCTTACCTGCTCCCTGAGAGTTTTATTTCCCAGGAAAGAAATGAGTGGAGACCTAATAGCTGGAGCTTAATTCTGTGGGCTTTCCATGTTCTCCATACAAATGCATCCACATAAATTCCCCGATAGATAAATACCTTCCTTTTTCAGGAGATTCATCTGAAGTCTCACAGAGGCTAGTGAATCCATAGCCATAAAACACTATATATCCTTTCTCCTCAAAAAAATGTGGTTTATATGCGAGAAAGAAAATAAAATTTAAAGAAATCTCAAGCAAAACACCCCAAGCCTCAAACAAGAATTTTCCTCTGAGAGATCCCAGATATTTCCAGATGCTCCCTAAAGTCTGTTGTTGAGAAAAAAAAACAAAAGAAAAAAAGAAAAATTCTCAAAGATGAATAATCATGAACTCTTTCCTCCAGTCTCTATCATGGTCCAAAGTCCAACCATTAGGATAACAGAGCTCCATAACCTGGGAAGGTAGAGACCATTTTTCTTTTGTAAAGACAGTGTCATACATCCAGAAATATTTGTAATTATTTAATAGGTCTGGATGCTATAATCTCTTTTTTCTAAGATAGCCCTGGAACCAATAGGGTACAGTGTGGGTGAACAAAGTGGTAAAGCCTAAAATCACCAGCAAAGATAACCACAGCTGCCTTCAAGTTTGATATTGTTAATTTATTTTCCATCAAAATGTGGAACCAGTGGCTGACTTTGATAACTTAGTCACTCCAGGCACAGAATTGAAAGGAGTCTGAAGTTAAAAGGGGGAGGTGTGTAAAACATTAGATTGTTACCAGCTGGGGACATTAGTTAGGGTGAGGTATGGGGCTATAATTAGGACAAAAGGAAAATGTAGGCTGTGTATCAGGAGACAACCTGTGAAGTGTTAGGCCAGAATATTCTACCCACAAATCAGTTTGGAAAACACATTGCACATAGCATTACAGTTCACAAAATGTGATTGTCACAAAATGTGTTGTGTTTCCCACAGCACCAGCTCCTGGATCCCTATCAGACAAGACACTTCTAAATGTGTGTTTCCAAAATCAAATATATGGGCTGGAGTGTTAAGAGTTAATCAAAAAAGACTTGTACAGGCAGAGCACATGAATGATTTGAACTCAAAACCAAGCAAGCACAAATATTATTTTTTAATATGATTTTTTAAAAGCCAGCTATAATTGTTTAGAGTGCTGACTCACCAATGCACAAACGTGGGGATGGCAGTGCAGCATAAGCAATTGTGCTGGGAGGACAATTTTCTCTAACAAGCTGGTAAAATCTATCCCCATCATTATGAGGACAAACTGTTAATGTCATTTACCTCCCTGGGCAGACAAAACTGAGTGAAGCAGAGGGTGGATTACAGTGAAGGAGAAGATTCAGAGTGCTCAGCCTACAGCATTATCCATTTTTGCAGAAGTAAAATATGGTACAGAATTGCTGATGGTTTAAAGAAAACTGCAAGTTGCACATAGAGTTTCCAGTAAGACAACAGATGGTTATAGCTGACTGATTTTTTTTTAATTGATTTATAATAAAAATTTTCCTGGACATTGCAATGGAAATAAAGTTCCAAAGAAAAGATTTCCAATATAAACAATTACTTACATTAATTTTCATTTCATCTCAGTTCTTATAAGTCTGTAAAGTTGAGCTTGTATTAATTAGCTGCTGAGATAATTGCATGAAAACATTGCATTTTTTTTCTTCATGATGTTTCTTACCAGCAGGTCTTTCACCCATCAGATTCTGTTATATAAAAAGGTCTGCACTGTATTTTGTGATGAACCCAAGCAAATCAGCAGTTTCAATATAACAATATATTTTTTTTCTACTTATCAGATACCTATTTTTATTAGAAAAGATCTGTCCCTAAATGCATATAGATTGTTACAACAAACAGATGTTCTCTCCCTTTCCTTAGTAGGAAGGTCTGAATTTCACTTGCAATTTATCATGGTGCTAAGCTTAATTAAGATGTGGAATAGATTAATGAGTTCAGTTATGGAATACTATCATGGTTAATTTTTAAGTAGAGTTTTGATAAACATCCAGTGAGAACAGCCTCGGTACTCCTTCATCCTGAAGACTGGACTAGATGATCTCATGAGGTCTGTCATAGCCCCCAAAGTCCAGAGTACTATTAGCTGTCAGTCCTCACAAAAAAAAAAAAAAAAAAAAAAAATTAATGTCTCAGAATAGAATTACTGAAAGTAAAAAGAATTGTTCTCCATTTTCACATTTTGTTACACTCCACTTCAGAGCATTTCCTATGCACTCAAGGTCATCTATAACACTGAAACAAACTTCTGTTGATGTGGGAAATCTCTCATCCCAGAAAAAAAGGTATGGGACATTTCTAAAGTAAGGAAATAATTTTAAAGTGACAAAAAACTGTAATTTGTTTTCAGGGACTAGAATAGTATGGATGGATACTAGAATACTGTTTGCAAATTATTAGCCTTCACATCGAGGTCACTCATTGGGAATGTTTTGAAATACTTGCATTGATTTTTTTGTTTGTTTGTCACTTTTCTATTAAAAAAAAGTCTCCAGACATGAAAGGCAAAACTATGGTTAATATTTAAGAGTTTCATTGTTAAAGGAATGGACATCTATAGAGAAGCTTCCATAAGTAACCAAATGTGTAATCAAAATATAAGAAAACTACTTTTACACAGTACTAACAGAAGGTCTCCATTTAAACTAACTTGTTAATTAATTTATTAGTTTAAAAATAATTAAAACACAAGAATTTTAGACTAAAAATATGGTTAACAAAACTAAAAGGTTTTTTAGATCTATAATCACTTTTCTGATGTTTTCAATTAATGTATTATAACATTCCTGTTTCATGACATCAAAACACTTTAGAGACAATTCAATTCTTCTAGTTTTAGCTCTATATAAGTTAAGCATCTAGTCAAAGTTAATTATCTTGCACAGGTACTTGTCTACCCCACTTATAATCAGAGCTCAGCTGGATATCAATGTGATGCTTGCAGATGCATTCTCAAATGTGTTGGAGTTGCAAGTTCTCCCAAAAAAGTACAGGAATAAGAATTGAGAAGGGGTTCAACATGTTAACTGATGAAATATTTTTAGACAGCAGCAGAAACCTCTGAGGTCAGGAGATGAAGACAATCCAAGTGCAAAGGTTTGATGTTTCTCTCTGCTGGTGGTAGGACAGTAAGTACAGCTTAGAGCAGAGGACTGCTTTAAAGCCTTGGGCTTTCAAGTCAGAGTGGGATGGGGATCAGACTCCCTGCTTATATGAAAGTCAGGAAGGCAAGGTAGTTGGAATCTATCTTTGGAGGTAACCTCTGCAGTCCTCTGTATTATCATTAATGTTGAAGTATTTCATTAGATGCTACAGTAGAGAAGAGTAGCCCAGTGGGTTTTGTTCATAGGCTACCTTGAAGAGTGTGAGAAATACAAAATTAATGCATTTTGAAAGCTGCGCCAAAGATCTGCTGCCAAAGACAGCTGGGCTGGTTTTCTAGTGCATGTGCTAGGATTTAATTTCTGTCAGACAGGAAAGCTATGCCAAGGTTGAGTGCTTCAACCACTGATCTTCTCCTAGAGTTAGTTGCCTGAGTTAAATCAGACCCTTCTTAAGAAAATAGGAAGAAAAGCACTCTTCAGGAAGTGCAGAGGCAGCAGCTTGTGAAATAAAATTCAAGTCCAAAAATAGGGGTGTAAAAAACAGCTCCTAAAACCCAGAGCCTCAGCCCTTCAACCCTTGTACTTCCAATACAACACATACTCAGAAAAACCTACAACATCCTATTTCAACCTGTTTGTGATCCTCCCCCTCTACTCTGCCCTGGTCAGGCCCCACCTGGAGTATTGTGTCCAATTCTGGGCTCCCTGGTATAAAAAAGACAGGGATCTCCTGGAGAGAGTCCAGAGAAGGGCTACAAAGATGATTAAGGGCCTGGAACATCTCCCGTATGAGGAAAGGCTGAGTGAGCTGGGGCTGTTCAGCCTGCAGAAAAGAAGACTGAGAGGGGACCTAATTAATGTTTATAAATATCTTAAGTATGGGATGCAGGGGAAATTGGCCAGCCCCTTTTCAGTAATCTGTGGAGACAGGACAAGGGGCAATGGCTGTAAACTGGAGCACAGGAAGTTCCGCACCAACATGCGGAAGAACTTTTACACAGTGAGGGTGACAGAGCCCTGGGACAGGCTGCCCAGGGAGGTGGTGGAGTCTCCTTCTCTGGAGATATTCAAGACTCATCTGGACGCCTATCTGTGCAATATGAGCTAGGGAGCCTGCTTTGGCAGAGGGTTTGTACCCCATGATCTCTCGAGGTCCCTTCCAACCCCTACAATTCTGTGATTCTGTGATTCTGTTTGGTTGGCAGTCCTCCAGCCAGGGCCTTAAGATATCTGTTATACAGAGCCCCACAAGTGAATGAGAGTAGAAGACCTGATCTGAGAAACTGTTGAAGTTAAAGGTCAGGCTTCATGTAGTTTTTTGACACTGACAAGAATAGGAAGCCACTGTAAACAGGTTGTAAAAACTACAATAGGGTTTAAATGTTCTGTGCAGGTGTTTAAAGAAGCAGTTCGGGCTGGATAAACAAAGAACTACTGTTCCTTTGGGTCCTACATCTTTATTTACAGCAAAGACTCCAAAAGTCAGAGATTTTTAAAGTTCAAAGACCATGGGTTTCCCATTTCTCTTTGAAGGTTTTTAATTCAGCTCTACATACTTACGTACTTCAACCAGGCTGCATCATAGAAGATTTGGGATAAATAATATATTACACTGATCTATCAATTAATGATTAATTTCCCTTCAAAATAAAGAAATTAGTTGTGTTTCATCAGTTTCAAACTACTGTTTCCATTTCATGATAAATAGCACAATGCTTATGTAAAACATAAAGTTTTTTGAAAGCTTCCAGCAGGAAACAGCCAGAAGGAAAATCAATGAAATTTTCTACTCTCAAAAAGCCAAATATAATATGCTTCCAATGGACACACCTGTAAACTCTATTCTGCTCCCTTACTCCTCATTTCAGTGTGTGTACAGACATTTTGCCAGATTCAAGCAAAGACATCATCCACTGTGATATACACTTCATGTGTACATCAACTGAGTATTCCACCCTAAAAGCCTAGAAACCGAACAAGCTAGACAAGCAAAGGAGATAATGCAATCTTCATTTTACAGCTGGAAAACTGAGTCAGGGATCAACATTACAAGATTGTGCAGAAACCTCATGATAGGGTTAGGAACTGAAGACATGTTTCTTGAATCCTGCACTCTTAATCATAATAGTATATACAGCCCTGGGAAAAGTGACAACTTTGTTCTGCAAGTGGGGGCAAATATACACTTTTTACTTTGTCAGAAAACATCAATTTTTATTAATTATGTACATATATAAACATATACACATGTACATAGAAGTTCATCTATACATACTAGTTTCCTTTTATATTATATATGTAAAAAATGGAACCAGAGAAAAAAGAAGTAATTTGTAAAAAGAGAAAATGGAGCCATGCCCAATATACATAAATCTGATGCCTGACTTTGGGTCATGAAAGAGCTTTGGCAAATATGAGCAAATGGTTCTAAAGGCCATGTCTGTTATTTTCAAATTAATCTTCAATAATAAAATTAAGTCAATGAAAAGGGCATCTTGGGAGGTAGAGTAGGATAGGAAAACCATATGAACTGCACAACACAACTGTAGCAACAGCTGAGTGGCTGCCAAGCTGTCTGCCAGTGTGAAGTGCAACGGAAATGTGTGAAAAACAGATTTGGAAAGAAAGGTAGAAAATAGACACCTGTGATTACCGTTCTAGCAAGAAGATAGCAGCACAAGGTTCATGGGAAGACCTTGGTTGACCTATTTCATCATGAATGGAACACAGCTTTAATGATAAAGACAAGCTCTGAAGGTTTTTCTTGTTTCAGAAAAAATCAGCAAGCTTTGGAACTAAGAATTAAGCACATATCACTTTATTTTATTATCTTCTTCAGGCAGCAAATCCTCTGCCTTGCACAGTGAACCAACAAGGATCTCTTAATGTCTCCATTGCAACTGGGACTAATTTATTGCACCAGGGAAAGCTTAAGAGAAATAAATAAAGGAGTTGCAGTAGAACTTTTGCTTTTACAGTGCTCATATCTCCTTGCTCCTGCACTCCAATGTGCACAGATCCTGCGGGTCTGTGCAGAATCCTAGCACACATCCCAGTGCACTGGAGACTGTTGAATTGGATTTAACCAGGGGAGCTTCCTTCTGTCCTTCTCCTTTCCCTCATCCATGAAGATCATCTACTTTTGAGGGCTTGACAAATAACATAATTTCTCCCATTTACTGTTACTGTCTAACACCAAGCAGGAAGCACATTTTAATTACTGCACAAGAGAAATAGTTTTGCTGCAGGTGGCACTAAGCCTCTGGCCTCAGGAGAATCACAGAATTACAAGATTGGAAAAGACCTTTAAGATCATCAAGTCCAACTATTCCTGTCCTATGCTAAACCATATTCCTAAGTACCTCATCTACCCTTTTTCTAAACACATCCAGGGAAGGTGACTCAACCCCCTCCCTGGGCAGCCTGATCCAGGCCCTGACAACTCTTTCAGTGAAAATTTTATTCCTAACATCTAATCTGACACTGCCCTGGCACAGCTTTGTGCCATTTTGCCTATCACCTGTCACCTGGCTGAAGAGGCCATCACCCACCTCTCTACAACCTCCTTTCAGGTAGTTGTAGGCAGTGATAAGGTCTCCTTTCAGCCTCCTCTTCTCCAGGCTAACATCAAGTGGAGGTCAAATTGCCACCGGTATGTTTAGGACAGTGTCCCCTGTGCATTTCAGTTCTCTCTGCCAAGGCATGGGAACACCACAACAATCACATTTGCTTCTGTGACTGCAGAACATTGTCACAGTCCTGGAGATGGCTCAGGTACTGGCAGTAGAGTAGCTTAGTATTTACCTGCCTGACAGACATGGTGTCTGAGCAGGCTAATTTGAAGTTCAGTCTAGCGTTAGCTTTGTGGCAGTGCACTACAACAGACACAGCTAGGCTGGAACCATCTACTACTGTACACATTGGAGCGCAGCACAGGGACAACCAAACAAGAAATGTCCACAATAGTGTGAAAACTGGACTTAAGATAGATGACATTACAGACATGCTGTATTCTGTATGTAATATGCAGCTGATTGGAAGATTGGGCCAAAGGTTTGATGCATGAGGTTTAACAAAGACTTTAAACCTAAAGTCCTATAGCTGGGACAGAATAAAGCCCATATGGGGTTAACAGCCTGAGGTCTGACTGCCTGAGGAGAAGCTCTGCTCAAAAGGCCACAGCAAACTCAACAGGAATCAGCCAAGTGGCCTGTCAGCAGAAGTGAAGCAAAACATGCCCTGGTCTGCATCACTAACAGTTCCAGGGATATGATTCTCACTCTTTACTCAGCACTAGTCAGGCCTCAGATATCTTTGGTCCCCCTGGTTCCAAAGAGACAAAGAAAACTGGAGAGGATTCAGGAGAAGATTAGCAACCTGATCAGGGTATTGGAGAGCTTCACATGTAAACAATGGCTGAAGGAGTAAGGTTGTTCTGCCTGGAGAAGACATGGCTTAAGGTGATCTAATCATAGTTTGCCAAGCTAAGAGATAGGTAGGTGCTTCCCACAGATGCATGGTGACAGGGCAAGAGCCAATCAGCACAAGCCACTTCATGAGACATTCTGCCTGGATATAGGAAAGAAAACTTGCATTCATCCAGAGTTACCAGCTTCTGCGGGAGGCAGCATACTCCTCACTTGTGTGATAGGAACTCCCTCAGACCAAGGCCTGGCTCTGCTGCTGTCCTGCTGACATTTTCCTCCTTGTGACTCAGGTTTTCAGGTTGCTATGAGAGGGAGACAGACTGAAGTACTTTGAGATTTAAAGATGAAAAATATTGTGCTGGAAATAGATATGGAGTTTTGTTACTATTTATAATTAATGAATTATATATGTAAAATTTGAATGTTTCTATCCTCAACAAATACCTCTTTAAGAAGGAAATCATTAAATTGCTCTAAGTGCCATCTATTTTAAATGATAACCACCACTGCAGAAACATTAGTCCAGGTCAGTCAGGCCCAGGTGGTTATTCATTTGTACCATTTGTGGGTAAAAAGTAGAAGTGGTTTGGTCATGACCATGAACCAGCTGGCAGCTTTCCCCATCACTTCAGTACCCATAGCACAGGGAAACATCACAGAACCTGCAACATGTGTCTGAAAATGCCAAATGTGTATTTATGGCTCTTTAGCTATTAAAAAACACTAAAAACAATACCTATGAACTGGAGAGAGAGGGATCAGTACACTATGATTTAATACTTCTGGATATATTTATTAGTGTCTCTGTAGGATTGAGTTCAATTAAACACTTAGGTGGTTTGGGTTTTTTTTCATAATTCTGAAACTTTTTGCTTAATTTCTCTTGGCTTAAGCATAATAGGGATCTAAGATCCCTAAATGTCTATGTAAAGTGAGAGCAGAGAACTGAAGCAGCTGTTGGGCTGCCTGGAGCTAAATAACATCTGTGAAAAGGTAATTGCAATGTAAATTCCACCCCATTTTTCTCTACTGACAATCCCTGATTCAAAGCTCAGCAAAAGTTATACAACTTTTCTGCAAACTTCACCTGTTGCATTTATAGTGAAGATCTGATTCTTCAAGAAGATCTGTTTTGTCACCTTACTAAAAGTTTGCACCCTTACTGAATGAGTATATTTTTATACTAAGGAAATGGGTTTTTTTACTATTTTGGTATTTTTGATCTTGTTTATGAATTCCTTGTTTAAAAATTCCTTAATTTCTTTTGAGCTTTGGGTTTACACAGTCTTAATTTTCTTTGATCATTTGTCCCCAAGCACTCTAGCTTCCATCTAGATTACATTAGCAAATTCCACAATAACTAAATCTATCTGTTGTTTCTTCCAACTGGCTATGAAGTCAGATAACCTTCCACTTCATCCTCTGCACATGCTCCCTGCCTGTCAGAGCAGAAGCCCGAATTCAAGTATTTCAGTTTAGCCCAGAGCCCTTTAGCTTTGCCTATGGCCCTGGCACTGGTGTGTTTTTTTCTAAATAAAAACATGTGATTTTGAGCCCTTTGAAGCTATGAGCTAAACCCCACTTTCTGTATTTCCTGGGCTAGAGTTTCAGTCCCTGCAAAGTTCAGGAGAGAGAAAGGTTTTCAGGAACATTTATCCCTTTTTCCGTTGCTGTTTGCTTTCTTAAATATCCACCTGCCCTAGAGTTGTGTTTCCCCACCCAGGGCACCTAGATAAATCGACTTTCCCTGAATGGATTTTAAGCATTTAACATCAGTATCTGAATTTCCAAGCTAGCACAGGGAAGTGTCTGGTAACTCTGAGCATTGTCACACTTAATCCTAGATCCACAAAAGGTCCTTTAAAAATATCTTGTAACCCACATGGGATCTCTCCAGTAGATTAGAGGAATCAGCCCAAAGTAGCAGCTTAACCATGGCTATCTTTACCTCCTGTTCATTCTTTTCTCTGTAGATATGTCAAATTTAGGTGTGAGGGGCCATAGCCCATGTCCCCACCTGTTGCTGCTATTGGTTGGGGAAAAAACTAAGTCATAAAAATTTACACAAATCTTCAGATCTGAGGAGGCATGGTGAATAAGAAAAGAGCAATCATTTCTCCTTCCATTTTGATCTTTACTAAAGAGAAAATAGTAGCGCAAAGAGAATTGCATTTAATAACATCAGATTGATGTGTCTTCATGAAAGGCAATATGCCACTATTTAACAGTCTAGTTTTGCCCCAGGATTGCAAATACATTTTTATACCTATATAATGTCATAAATGCTTTCTATTTTAGCTGCTCTTTCTATAATATTTGTTTAATCATGAAGCTCCACTTAGCTGAACCTTTTTCAATAGCTGCTTCCAACTGTGGCTATGTTTTGTACTATATCATGTCGATGATATATGATAAATATAATTTTCTTGCAAAATTTCATAGCACGAATGGTAATTGCTTCCCTTTTTGCTTTTCTGTACAGTAGATCAAGAGATGTAATGAGGAATAAAAATCATAGTAATTATATCTGTGGATACCAGCCATGAATGCAAAATTCAGTTTTAGTGAACATTGATCCTTCAGAAATTTTAATTATTTCCAAATTCCCCATTAAAAAAAAAAATATCTTCGGGGGCATTTCATATATTTCATATCCTGCCTTGAATGTTCTGGATCAGCTCACAGCTCCCAGTATCAGTAAATTAGCCGTGCATATAAATTTTCTTATTTGCTTTAAAGAGAAAGGATTGATACATTTAATGTGAAAAAATAAGGGTGATTAACAGCAGAAGAATTGCTACATTACAGCAGGTATATAGGAAAGGAAAAATAGTCAGAAGCAGGTAACAATGGTTGCTGTAATCTGAACATTTCTCTAAAAGCCTTCCCGCTGGCACAGTGACAGAGGTATCCATGGAGTGTGATCCTGGGGAATCACAGAGACATCCACTCCTCATGTCCTCATTGTTGTAGGCAGCTAAGGAAGCTACACAGACGGAGCTGAGGCGGGTGCGTCTTCCACGCGCCCTGAAGCTGCTGTGCTGCAGATGTTGCTGCAATAGTGGCAGCGTGCTGGGGATGCTCCGGCTGCAGCTGCTGGTGAAAGCCTCAGGGACCTGCAGCAAAGCAGAAACCTGGGAAAAGCTGCCAGCGGCTCAGGACGGTTGGCATGCCACTGAGAAAGAGGGCTGTTGAGCTAATATTGAGCCCTCATGTTGGAGGTTTTGTACCAATGGGTCTCTGTCTTTCCAGGCTCGGATGTATGATTCCTGTGTGGAATCATCAGGCTGCTGCTAAATAAACAGATAGTGTAGAAAAGAGAAAAACAAATGCAGGGGTGATAACTATGCTGATCCCTATTTATAAATAAATGCATGTATTTCCTTCAGAGTGAATAGCAACCTTTTACATCCAGTTCTCTGCAGCGTTTTGAAGCCTCTCTTTCTGTTTGTTTTCTTAAACAAATTTTTTCCCTGGGTAAGTTCGTACTGCACACCCCTGGAAGCACTGACGTTCCTGCAAATCTAAAACTAACTAGGCAGACTGTTCTGAGCCGTGTGTCAGCTCTTTTCTCCTCTTCCCACTTTCCCCCAGCACCTTCATTTCCCTGACTTGCTGCCCAGCTCATAGGTTGCAGGCTACAGGTGCCCATTTATTTACACTGCCCTGAGTTCAGTGCTGGTCCTTAGGACCAATTTCTCCCTAAACTGATAAGAATCGTACCACCGACCGGGGTTCTTCTGAGATAGCTCATTTTCTTCATAGTGGCCGGTATGGGGCTGTGCTGTGGATTTGTGTTGGAAACAGTCCTGAAAATACAGAGATGTTTTTTATTCCAGACATGGGTTTTGTTGGTGTTGAGCAGTGCTTACACAGAGCCAAGCGCTTTCTGCTCCTCACACAGCCCCACCAGTGGGATGGCTGGGGGTGCATAAGGAGTTGGGAGGGGACACAGCCAGGACAGCTGACCCCAGTGGACCAAAGGAATATCCCATCTAAAGGAATATCATGCATATCTTTTAAGGAGCTTGGGTGTGGGGGAATTGGTGTTCAGAGTGATGGTGTTTGATTTCCCAAGTGATTGTGAGGCATGATGGAGCCCTGCTTTTTTGGAGATGGCTGAACACCTGCCTGCCTAGGGCAAGTGGGGAATGAATTCTTCATTTTGCTTTGCTTTTTGCTTTGCCTGTTAAACTGTCTTTATCTCAAACCCATGAGTTTTCTCACTTTCACTCTTCCAGTTCTCCCCATCCCACTGCAGGGAAGGTGAGTGAGTGTCTGCATGGGGCTTAGCTGCCAGTCAGGGCTTAAACCATGACAGCCACGTACAACAGCTCAAATTCATCATGTTTAACATCTCATGTCTTTGCTTCCACCAGCTCACAGTTCCCTGGAGGACAGTGCTAAGAAAGAATATCAGGTGTTAGTCAAGACCTTCAAAACAGTACTAGGAAGGGGTTAGGTACTATAGGGCTGAAGCACAAAGTAAGAATCTATATAGACTAAGAAAAACACGGACACATGTTCACCATCAGCAGTAGTATGAATTTCATTCTCCATGTAAAAGGCCAAGGAATTCGGTTTACTCTTATGCAATCCATGCAATGTGCATTATGGATGGTGATGAGGTAACACACCAGAGTTTCTCATAGAAGACTTGTGTCATACTGTAATTACCTTAAATATTTTGGAGCTGATTAAATCTTTGGGGTAAACTGCACATTAAAAAACACTAATTGCATAATACACATTTTAAATACATTGAAATTTTAAAAATAGCCTAGTTATTAGCATACCTAAATTATGCACTTTTATGAACTCTAAGCAGATAATATAAATTTTAATTAGGGCTTATTTTTCTGTAATAAAAGGGAAAAGACTTTAAAAAGAATGTAACTTTTTACTAATTTGTTTCTTTCATTCTGATTTCTCCACTAAATAGTGAACTATATTAGAAACATGCTTTATTACATATTTGCCCAAGAGACCTGAATGGCTCAATAGGAACTGCTCGTTCTTTCAAAGAATAGCCAAGTCAAGTTAATTAAATTCCAAGGTAAACTACCTTGTCCAGGTCAACTCCAGCTGAATTTCTTCTCAGAAGAGAAAGTTCATTAACTCCAGTCATTCATCAATAATTTCCCATAAATATTATTACTTACACAATGAGGTTATGCTTTTCCTTAAAAGTGCTATGAAGAATATGAGTGCTGAAAGTCTACTGATCATTTAGCAACAGATAATGCATCAAGATAATTAGTAGCCTACGCACAAGGTCTATCTGACAGGTCCCACTGCTTGATCTGGTCCAAGTCAGTTCCATGCTGACTGTGAAAAAAAGCAGGTAGTAGCTCATAAGTTGCCTCCATCGTGCAAGTGAGCAGAGCAGAGAAAAACGTCTGGGAGGCTGAAAGGAAATGAGCAGTGACTCAGGCTCTGATCTCATGCTAGGTGAGAACAACATCATTTAACATGGATGCTCTTCCACTCCTTTTGATTCCCTCCTGGGAAATAATGATTATTGGAACTCCTGACTGCCCTCTTCTCAAATAATAATCTTTCAGAAGCAGATGAAATATACAGCATATGACAGTTCAAAGAATTGTGTGCTAGGATGCAAATAGCTCCAAAATGCCTATGCTTAAACTCTCAAATATTTCCATTCATGTCTGTGCTACAGCAAGTCCTGACTACCAGTTCTGTAACATCCTCTCCTTTTGCCTCCTTACACCCTGGGAAGAAAGCTCACTGTGCTAGCCAGAGGAAGTTCATCCAGCAAGGATGAGGCTGAACCACAATATGTCCAGGACCCAAGTAATACCACAGCACAAACCCACAGAACAGTGTAGCCCAATTGTGTTTAAACCCATGTTTAAAGCTTTTTTTGAACAAGGTTTCTTAAATTTTCTGAGAAGCGTCCTTAAGAGGCAAAATCATTCTCTGCTTTCAAACTAACTTACTAAAAGGCAAATTCACAGAAGCACAACTGGGCTAAGGTTCCTACAGACTCTCACTTCATACAGCATAAAGTGAGTTTTCATACTCAAAATGGGATAAACAACTTCATAAAGATAAAAATAGTAAACTTAATGATCAGGGTGGCATTGGAAGATTTGAGAAACTAGTCCTATAAGAGGGACTTCCAGAATACTGCCCCTTGTTTTATCACTTCTGATTTCTGAGCAATATTTGTATCCTTCTGCATCATTACTGTGATATAAATACCTCTTGAGTCAACCTGTGAGATTATCTGCTGTGAGGACATATGTCATTTAGTACAGCAGTTGCAAGCGTGAATGTTTTGACCAGACTTAAACAAAAATAAAATCAAAGAAAAGAAAACAAACAAAACAAGATGACACTTTGGATTTTGCCTTTGCTATTTAACTTCAGCACCTGGGACAATATTCTATATCAATGACAAAGCCTCTATTACTTTTTATCATGAAGAATCAAAGTGTTAAACTGTAGAATCTATGTTAAGATTAGGGTAGAAGAATCACACTGTATTGGGGCATGGTCATTGTGGGCTCTACCAGGCAACCTAAGTCTAATGCCATAGAGTTTTTATCTTTTCAAAGTCTAAAATTCATGATACCCACGTTAAGTCATATCTGGGTAGACAATTAGTTCTACAGGTGATTAATTCTGGCATGAAAAATCTTTCAGGAGAGAAGTAAAACACTCTGAGCAGGATAACAGTAAATAACTGGGTCTGAACACCTAACATTTATAAGCCATGTCATTGTCTTCTGATGTGTGACTCAAAAATACCATCTTTCTAATCTGATGCTACTACTAACCCCATCTCTGCATGTAGACTCCCCAAGTTATTTTTTTCTTGATTTAATGGGTTTTATTAGTACTGTATCCTGTTGGTTTAACTCCTTTTTGTTTTCTCACACCACAAAAAAAATTAGCCAGTTCTTACAGTCTGATAAATGTAACTTTTTATGTCATAGCCACATCTCATTAATTATGATTACATTGCCTAGCCTGAGCATCTAAACATTTCTAGATTAGAACTTCAGATATTCCTCTAACTTTTAAAATAAAGTCAGTAATTTTTTTAAAATTAAAATGGAATGAGATAAGTATTAATCCATGATTAATATACAGGTAGAAGGGAGAAATACAATTTACATAAAACATTGCTTTTAAACTATATATTTTTCTAAAAGGAGTTGTGTCCTCAAACATGTTTTATTGCATCCTGTTCTCAGAGAGTAATCACTTATTGACATAAAATGTATGTAATTTGACAAAACAGTCTGGAAAAAGTGCATGGCCAGCTAGAACCATCTTTTTCCCTCCTAGAAATGCAGTCAAATCTCAGTCATAAACTGCTGTAAAACGTTAATGGTCATACTGTTTTTAATTTCATAAATTACTGGACTCATTCTTACCAAACTTGCCATTGATCTTCCCATTCACCTGTGTTGGTATGCTTTCATTTAATACATCCTCCTCCTGAGCACTGTTTTATTGTTGGCTTGATCCAAGGTCCTGTGGATTTCTGGCTGAGGTTCTCAAAGCAGTTCCACTGAATTCATCAAGAAAGACTGCAGAGCCGGGTTATTAGAACTGGGCTACAGAGAGAATAACAGTGTGATTAGCAGAACCATGGATAAAAGTAACTCCTTAGAAATGAAAATATTAGAGCTATGGTCTCAGTCTGTCATCTCTCTATGGATAATTGTAAGAAATTTTTTCTACCACTTGATAACGTGATACGTTCTGATACAGGATGCGTGTTCGCCATGTTCCTTGAAGGGTACTATTTTTAGAAGATGTTGGTACATGTTGTACAAGGACCACCCTGAGCAGCAAGCAATAGCTGGCAGCAGGTAAGGCTCATGCTTAGAAAAGCCATCTGTTCCTGTAACCTGCATCAGCAATCACCAAGCAGCATCCTTCTGACTCTGCAGGCAAAATCGTGTGAGGTCCAGTCCTTCACCGGCACATCTTTCCCCAGAGAAGCTGTGAATGCCTTACCACCCACTTGTTTATGAGATCAGATTGCTCTTCCAAACTCTCCAGTGTTTCATTGCTCTTTTAGTTCTCTGAAGATGAGGAAGAGACTAAAGGTTGTTTTAGTTCAGGAAAGAAAAAACTTGGTAAAAAACTGATGCAACTTCACTGCAGTAAGTTAAAGTACTGATATTGATATGAATTCTTGTCTCAAGAAGTAACTTTCATTGAGGATTCATTTCAAAAAGAGAGGTGAAGAATACAAATGAGGTGATGAGACAGGATAATGAACATTTGTGTCATCTCTGATCTCAGAAGATGCCAGAGATCATACCTAAATGTCAGGTCATACCCTGGAGAATATGAGTTGCTGACTTGGTTTCATCTATTATTCACCAGTAACAACAATTATATATGACAGTTATAAACATCTTAATTGAAACTAATTGCTTAATATCAGGAATGTTTGAAGAACCTATGTTCACCAATTATCAAGATCATTTAAGGTAAAAGAAGTCCTGTACATGACTAATTCTTTTAAGAAGGTATTTTTAATTAAATTTGATTCATGGGCTAATTAGAAAACATACTTATACAATCTCTAAAAATCTATTGTGTGTTCAAAGAATAAGAGCACTAACTTGGAGGTTGTTACTGCACTTTACGTGGATAGCAAATACAACGAATCCTGCTCTTAGATCCAAAACCCTGGAGGAGAAAAGTCACCAACACACCTGTGCCGGGTCTGGCTGTGACAGAGTTAATTTTCATTCTAGTAGCAGGCATAGTGCTGTGTTTTGGATTTAGGATGAGAATAATGTTGATAACACACTGATGTTTTAGGTGTAGCTACACTCAGCCAAGAACTTTTCAGCGTCTCATGCCCTTCCAATGAGAAGGCTGGACATGCACAAGAAGTTGGGAGGTGACACAGCTGGGACAGCTGACCCAAACTGGCAAAAGGATATTCCATGCCATGTGACAGCTGCTCAGCAAAAAAACTGGGGAGATCTGGCTTGGGGAGAGCTGCTGCTGCTCAGGGATGGGATGGACATCAGTTCGTGGGTGGTGAGCTATTGCTTTATCATCTGCATCACTTGGGTTTATTTCCTCTCCCTTTTTTGTTATTTTCCTTTTCATTACATATTGTTATTGTTTTTGTAGTTTTATTTCAGTTATTAAACTGTTCTTATCTCAACCCATGACTTTCTTCACTTTTACCCTTCTACGTCTCTCCATTGGTGGGGGGGAGTGAGCGAGCAGCTGTCTGATGCTCTAGTTGCTGGCTGGAGTTAAACCATGACAACATCACAGAGATTGCATAACATTTGATCAGATAAATAGATACATGTTACAACCTAAAAGAACTGCAATTGCTGGAACACAGCAAAGCTGTCGCTTTGTGTTTCTTGATCTGTTTGAAGCCCTGGAAGTGGTGTAGCCTTTATCCATTCTTTTTCTTTACTGGGTTTTTTTTTTTTTGTGGAAAAAACCCAGGTGAAATCACCACAGTTGCACTGTATTCCTGCCTCGGTGCTGTATTACAAATGTCAAGCAGGAAATTAGAAGTTTATCAAGAACACTAGTCAAAGCCAAGATGTAAAATAATGGATTGTGTCATACAGGCACAAACCACAGGAAGCCGAGTCACATAGCTTTAGGGAGTGTAACATTTACAACTCTGGAAAAGAGATATCAGAGTCATCAGTGACAGGTCTCAGAAATCATTGGATCTGTGTGCAGCAGCAGCTGAAGGAAAACAATAGAACAGCGAGCAATGCAAGGAAGGATATTGAGATGAAAACAGATAGGGTATAAAATTTTGATACACCCATACCTTGATTATGATGCGCAGTTCTGCTTTCCACATCTCAAGAAGGACAGAGTGGAGTTAAAGAAACTACAGAGAAAGGCATCTCCAATGATTAAGCAGCTGCCCTATGAGGAGCGAGAATGTTGAAACCTTAATTTGTCAAAGGGAAGACTGGAGAGTGAGATGGTCAGGATTTACAAAATGAACTTGAACAGTAGAGTAATAACTATGTACGAGACCTCAGGAGGTTATCATCTGACTTCAGGAAGTCGTCTAGCCCTACTTACTACTCAAAGCAGGACAGCATCAGATTTAGAAGGTTGTAAGTTAGGTGGGCATGGAACTGGAACTCACCAATTCTGATTGGTAAAAACTTTAAAACAGGTAAAAAAGAATCCTTTTTTACGTAAAGAGCAATGAGAATTTCTGTAAAGATGGGTTATGGAGGCTGATAATTTCAGCATGTTCAAAAAGATGTTGGAGTAATTCATGGGCAATAGATGTACAGTCAAATTGCAGAAGATATATGGGGATGGACCCCATAGCATCCCTAATGCAATTTTGGCATAGCAAGGATGATGGCCTGTAGAGAGTGAGTATGCTCACACTCTCTTCCCAAATAGCATCACTAACAGCCACCCTTGGGAACAGGATAGATGGAGCACTGGAGTCACATTATAGGTAATTCCTTATGTTCCTATGCTCTCTTGAACAGCTGAACAGCTCAGCTGAAGAGCTTATGTGCAAAACACAGCCAGAACCCTTTTTTTCTTTTCCTTTTTTTTTTGCCTACCATGCCCTATATATGTCTGAATCACTATTTATCCTAGAGCTCTGAAAACAGAACAGGCTCACGTGGGACTGTATGATCATAGGTCCATGTCCTTTCCCTGCGTTGTTCAGGGCACCAAAAAGCATGAGGCTGAGATGATGTAATACTTAGTTCTCATCTGCAGGATGTGCAATGTCTGCCTGTCTTATGTAACTCTTGAGAGGACAGTGGATTCATCCCAGCCATGCTATTTCTGTACCACGCTTAACTACCTGGCAGATTCTAATCCTAAATGAAAAGTGAATTACTCTCTTGCAAAGATTGCCATTTCCTGTTATTTCCAAAATAATATCTTAAAAATTAGTTTCCCAGAGGATTCAGTGAGTATTTCTTCATACTACGAGATCTGGTCATTTCAATTTACATATATAAACCAGATATGCTCTTTTTGGCTACAGCCTAGTCCCCCACTTCAACTGCCTTTTGGGTATGCATTGACTTGCATCTTAATCGATAAGATTAGAGCCTGCTTCTTGCCTTCTTGAAGAAAAATATTTTAAAAGCTGTGATAAATGTTCTGAGTCTCAAACTAAAAATGATCTCTCTCCTACATGTGGATAAACAATTTCCTAGGCAACTCACAGAAAATATTACATAGATATATTACTGAAGGCTTTTCATTTCTTTAGGAGCTTCATGCTTTCTTTCTTTCAAGTAGTGAAAACTTATTTCAATTACATGGGGGAAGGGGAGCAATTAAAAGCTAAATCTTGGAGAAATGCTCAATACTGCAATGGAAAATTTTTGCACAGCTTTTTTTCCCAGATTGTATTAGATGAGCTAAAGTCCACAGTACTTTGTGGGTGTGAGAGAGTACTGCTGAATATCTTATGAATATAATCATTGCCATTAAATTAGAGATCTAATTACTAATAAATATTTTTATGGTGAGAAACTAAGTTGGATTCCTGACTTACAGAGCAATGCTTGTGTGTTTGACTGGAGGAACTGATACCTATTGCTGAGCGAGCTCTTGATGCATACCTTCAAAGGCATCACTGGACATGCATGCTTTGGAACACAAAATATTTGGGCATTCCCTGAATGTTAGGATCCCTCCTTTCCTTTCCTTTCCTTTCCTTTCCTTTCCTTTCCTTTCCTTTCCTTTCCTTTCCTTTCCTTTCCTTTCCTTTCCTTTCCTTTCCTTTCCTTTCCTTTCCTTTCCTTTCCTTTCCTTTCCTTTCCTTTCCTTTCCTTTCCTTTCCTTTCCTTTCCTTTCCTTTCCTTTCCTTTCCTTTCCTTTCCTTTCCTTTCCTTTCCTTTCCTTTCCTTTCCTTTCCTTTCCTTTCCTTTCCATCATTTGTTCTGCCACTCTCACTGGAGGAGCCTGTTCCCGTTGCTCACATTAGTTTGCATTTGGGTTGCCAGTGACCTACTTTCAACAGATGGAGAGAGAACAGCCCATCCTTATCCCGGTGGTTAAGCATACTCCTCGTTGAAATAAGCACTTTGCATTTAAATCCTGCAAGTTCCCTATCTCAGGCAGGCCTAAAATGGAGGTCTTACATTCCAGTCAGTGCTTTTAATAGCAGGCTGCACAACTCCTGGGTGCTGTCACTACCTTACAGGTATCTGTGGAAGCTCATGCTGTGCTCCCTGCTTTCGCATAGCACCTGCTGCCAAGCTGCTGGTCCATGCCTGAGCCTGACAGACAGCTGGGTGCCTGGCTGCAGTCCTTGGTCCTGCAGTCCTGTCGGCTCTTTTAGCTTCAGCAACTACCTCAGCAATATGAATTCTGCTCCCAGGGCAAAAAGGCTGTAATAATGCTTACATATCTCTTAGAATAGAGCCCGTGATCTCTGTTGGCTTAAGTTCTCTAAAAGATCAGAACAATACTAGGTTGCTATCACTTAGGTTAACAACATTAAAATAGTGAGAAATGCATCCATTCTGGTCCATTTCTGCATGGTGATGTATATCCTTGGGGTGGCTAGACTGTCTGTCCCTTCCCTTTTGGGCAAAGAAGCTAGATTAGGAAAGAAAAATAAGATAAAATTGCTTCATCCAGCTAAGAGGTGAGGCATAATCAGCCACTCCAGTGAAAGAGAGAGGAACCCATTTTCTACTGAAAAACTTGTCAGAAGCTAAGCAGGAGGATATGCTTTCCTCAGTGCTATGCCAGACTGCTCCAGCTTACTTTTAGCAAGCCCCGTGCTGCTGAAGGTGCCCTCTGGAATTCTGTCATGGTTTAAATCCCATTTCACATGTTCCTTAGTGATAGTCTTTTCAAGTCAGCATAATGCTATGGGGGGTTTATTCCCTTATGATACCAGTGTTTTGAGTCCTCTTTTTATTCTTTTGGCTGAGCCTTACAAAGCCATAGCTGTGCAGATGTTACTTGATTTAATCTCTTTTGTCTCCTACACTGAAGTTTCTACTTGGACCAACCACTCTTATTCAGCAATGTGTAACCCATAACCCTACAAAGAACAAGCTGAACAAACCCAAAGTTGTAGCTACAAGATGGTGCAGCTGTTCAGTGACTGATGGTTCTATAGTGGTCTTCCTCTGACCCTCTTTACCATCTAACTGGGACTTGGGGAAGAATGATAAATCACAGAATCACAAGGTTGGAAAAGACCTTTAAGATCATCAAGTCCAACCATTCACATCCTAAACTAAACCATATCCCTAAGTACTTCATCTACCCTTTTTTTGAACACATCCAGGGAAGGTGACTTGACCACCTCCCTGGGCAGCCTGTTCCAGGCCCTGGCAACTCTTTCAGTAAAAAATTTTTTCCTAACATCCAATCTAAACCTGCCCTGGCACAGCTTCATGCCATTCCCCCTTGTCCTATCACCTGTCACCTGGCTGAAGAGACCATCACCTACCTCTCTATAACCTCCCTTCAGATAGGTGTAGGTGGTGATAAGGTCTCCCCTCAGCCTCCTCTTCTCTAAGCTAAACAGCCCCAGCTCCCTCAGACGCTCCTCATAGGATTTGCCCTCCAGCCCCTTCACCAGCCTGGTTGCCCTTCTCTGGACTCGCTCCAGGACCTCCATGTCCTTCTTGTGGTGAGGAGCCCAGAACTGGACCCAGCACTCGAGGTGCAGCCTCACCAGTGCCCAGTCCATGGGCACAATCACCTCCCTAGACCAACTGGCCACACTGTTTTTGATACAAGCCAAGATGCCATTGGCCTTCTTGGCCGCCTGAGCACACTGCTGACTCATATTCAGTCTGCAGTCAACCAACACCCCCAGGTCCTTCTCTGCCTGACAGCTCTCCAGCCAGTCTCCCACAAGCCTGTAGCGCTGCATGGGGTTGTTATGTCCCATGTGCAGCACTCTACACTTGGCCTTGTTAAACTTCAGCCCATTGGACTCAGCCCATTGGTCCAGTCTGTTCAGATCCCTCTGAAGAGCCTCCCTACCCTCAGGCAGATCAACACTTCCCCCTAGTTTAGTGTCATCTGCAAACTTAGTGAGGGAGCATTCAATCCCTTCATTGAGATCATTGATAAAGATGTTGAACAAGACTGGACCCAGGACTGAGCCCTAATAAGCTTCTAATAGCTTGCTAAAACTATCATCTGAGAACCAGTTGACATTTATTTATTTGTTTTGGTTTATTAATGCTGCAGTGGAAAAAAGGGCACATATTGTTGCCAACACTGGCTGTGATCCCCTTTGATTTTTGTTTTCTCTGATCTCTGTCCCAACACAAAAGGTCCCTCATTAAATACCAGATCTACTGAAGATTTTGCTGCTCTCGAAATAGAAATAGAAATAGATGCATTTGAGGAGATTTTGGTTTTTACCATATCACAGATGGTTTTTCATTTAGAAGCTCTGTTTAGACTCCTGATATTTCTAGGCGGTAACTATTTATTCTGCAAATATTTCTGTGAACAACAGCGGAAGAAATTCTGGAGTTTAGTACCAACTAACGGGAAGATAAGAGAGCACTGGTCTCAATTTTTAAGG
Organism: Porphyrio hochstetteri; assembly: GCA_020800305.1. NCBI lineage: Eukaryota > Metazoa > Chordata > Aves > Gruiformes > Rallidae > Porphyrio > Porphyrio hochstetteri. The sequence continues at coordinate 114,017,070 of CM036907.1, forward strand.
ACAACTCTCAAGGAAAGTCCTGAGATGGCTCTTATTTATGGGACCACCTGAAAACAAACAGGGAAGCCGTGCAGCCAAATGAACATGTTACTTAGGTTTTAGCCAGTTCATGTGACAGATGAAAACAAATTAAAACAAAAGCAGCTTTTTCTCCTCCCTCCTGCATGCCACATTTTAACCTCTCTGCCAGCGCAGCCAGCTAAGGTGTCAGAGCTCTGCAGAACTCTCGGAGCACCAGCAGCCTCCCATGATCAGCAGAGATGTGTGCTTCAGGAGGCCAACACAGCGTGCGAAAACCCTCCTGCACATCCCTGTTTCTCCCACTGTCTGGAAAGGGAGAGAAGATAACTACAGAACAGGCCCCCCGAGGGCCTAAAATTAAGTGAAGGGAATCCATGCCTTAAAATTCAGGAAGATTTTTCAAAGAGTTCTTGAACTCAGCCTTAATTTGCAATTCAGGGGCTACGCTCATTTGCAAGTGTGTGACTGAAATTCGTTTGGCAGTTAATTCCACTTGAACAATCTACATTTCAGTGCAGACATAATGAAAGGGGAAAAACCTTTTCCTCTGCACAGGCTGTCTCTAGGAAAAAACAAATTAACCTCTTTTCAAAAGAGGTTTATACAAACATAAAATATTTATCGAGATGTTGCAAAATTAACAATGTTTCTTACATTAGCTACTAAAGCGGTGTTAGAAACCATTCCCAAAAGTTAGCCACAGAACAATGAAAGGCAACATGAAGATAAGAGTTAAGCAAGCCCAGTTGCTACTTGTGTATTGCTCCCTTAAGGCCCAGCCACTAATTAACACTAGATATGAAACAGTCTCTGCAAATATGTTCCTGCAGAATTTGAAAATGAATTATAGCTACTGTGCTGGGGCAGGCTACGAATTCTTCAGCTGATTTTAAAGGTTTTCTGAAGTATCAGTGGATTCTCATGACGAAGGCTGTATGGTAAAGGGATAAAAACTGGCTACTCCCTTTCTCCACCACACTGAATTCCTGCTGGTATGAGTGTGTGGTTTGCCTCCGAGGATGTCGGTGCCCACCGGTATAGCTTATAACACAAGTAACAGCAGCCTAAAGGCTGCACTGAATCACTGAGGGAACCACTTGCACTCAGAAAGACACAGTCAGACAGTATATGAGAAACCCCATCCCTCCATCTGCCAGAAACTGAGTCTGGGGGTGGTCGGGGAGAAGGAAGAAGGAGAGGAAGATGTCTCATCAAACTATCCTTTAGCTTTGCTGCAAGAGAGAAAGAAGATAAATGATCACTGCAAAACAACTGAGTAACAAGAATCTTATTCTTTGTTCAGCAGAGTGAAATTTAGGAGCCCAGAGGCAAATGGGAGAGATAACATCTGTCTTCTTCAAGCACTCCACAACTCTCTAGCATGGGGAGCCAGGACAATCACACCAGCCAGACCTTTGGAGGGATTTGCTGTTCTCTTTAAGTGAACACACAAATAATACTGAGAGCTATGAATTGCTAAGTCATGATTTATGACTTTTTAAAAAGAGAATACCAAAGTGGGACACACTAGAAAAAAAGTTTGAAAATATCTTTCTTCCCTGCCTGCTATGTCGTTGAAAGTTGTGTCTGTTTCTCTAGTCTTATTTTGACTCCAGCAATGTCTGGAGGCTTCCTGAGCTGCAGCATTTTCAACACAGTTTTTTATGCAGCCTTCAGAAAATCCCTGTGCTGGAGCTATGGCCACTGCCACATCTTCTCAGAAGTTCCCTGGTCTCTGTTTGTGCTTCAGTTTTATTTTCTCCTATGGTCGTCCCCATGCTGAACATCAGAAGTTATTTGTTCCCTCTGCAGAGCAGAGATCCAAAGCCTTGCTCAGCAAGGATAACTCTGACACTGCAATTTGGCAACCTGTTCCCAGTTTTTCCCCAGATCTCCGTCTCCTCACCTCATGCTCTACAAGCTTTTCCACACAGATCACAGAATCACTGGGTTGGAAAAGACCTTTGATATCACTGAGTCCAACCATACCTGTCCTCCACTAAATCATATCACTGAGCGCCTCATCTACCCATCTTTTAAATACATCCAGGGTTAGTGACTCGACCACCTCCCTGGGCAGCCTGTTCCAATGCCAAATAACCCTTTTGGTGAAGAATTTTTTCCTTATGTCTAATCTGAACCTAGCCTGGTGCAACTTGGGTCCATTCCCCCTGATCCTATCAAACTAGCAAAGAGACCAATACCCACCTGTCTACAACCTCCCTTCAGGTAGTTGTAGGTGGTGATAAGGTCTCCCCTCAGCCTCCTCTTCTCCAGACTAAACACCCACAGCTCCCTCAGACGCTCCTCATAGGATTTGCCCTCCAGCCCCTTCACCAGCCTGGTTGCCCTTCTCTGGACTTGCTCCAGGACCTCCATGTCCTTCTTGTGGTGAGGAGCCCAGAACTGGACACAGTACTCGAGGTGCGGCCTCACCAATGCCGAGTACAGGGGCACAATCACTTCCCTAGACCTACTGGCCACACTGTGTTTGATACAAGCCAAGATGCCATTGGCCTTCTTGGCCGCCTGAGCACACTGCTGACTCATATTCAGTCAGCAGTCAACCAACACCCCCAGGTCTTTCTCTGCCTGACAGCTCTCCAGCCAGTCTCCCCCAAGCCTGTAGCGCTGCATGGGGTTGTGATGTCCAAAGTGCAGGACTCTGCACTTGGCCTTGTTGAACCTCATCTCATTGGACTCAGCCCATTGGTCCAGTCTGTTCAGATCCCTCTGAAGAGCCTCCCTATACCCAAGCAGATGGACACATCATAGAATCATAGAATCATAGAATCATAGAATGGATTGGGTTGGAAGGGACCCCAAGGATCACAGAGCTCCAACCCCCCTGCCACAGGCAGGGCCACCAACCTCAGGCCTGGATCTACACTAGGTTGCCCAGGGCCCCAGTTTATTGTCACCCACAAAATTACTGAGGGAACATTCAGTCCCTTCATCCCGGTCATTGATAAGGATATGACCAGAAGTGGACCCAGGACTGAGCCCTGGGGAACACCAGTTGTGACTGGCCTCCAGCTGGATTGAGCTCCATTTTCCACAACTCTTTGGGCTCAGCCATCCAGCCAGTTTTTCACTCAGTAGAGGCTGCCCCTGTCCAGGCCAGTGGCAGCCAGTTTCTCAAGCAGAATGCTGTGAGAAATGGTTTCAAAAGCTTTGCTGAAGTCAAAGTACACTACAGCCACAGCCTTTCTCTCATCCGCTAAGTAGGTCACCTTGTCATAGAAGGCAATCAAGTTAGTTTTGCAGGACCTGCCTTTTGTTAACCCATGTTGACTGGGCCTGATCACCCTGTGCTGTGATCTGCACTCGAGATGACCAGTTCCATGATCTTCCCAGGCACTGAGGTCAGGCTGACAGGCCTGTAGTTTCCTGGATCCTCGCTCCAACTGTTCTTGTAAATGGGTGTAACATCTGCCAGCCTCCAGTCAATATGTCCAGCTTCATTCCACCTAATCAAAATGCACATGCAGTGAAGAGAGAGTTCAAAGTCATTTGATCTCATGTAATCTGATATGTCATCTTGAAGTATTTTTTTCCTTCCCACTGACGATAGAGGGAGTCAGAGATAACTACACTTCTGGCTTAAGTAGCATCATATAGATGAGATTAATTTGGGCCATAGTACTTATATATTCCATAAAGACATCTCAGGACAAACATTAGTTGAATTGTGTGCCACATTGTCTACTCATCCTTTAACCAGCTATTTTCAGAGTTGGGGAGATCCTTCTAGATACATTTTTTTTTATCAAGGGTTTAAGTACAGGCGTGGCATAACATATCTGCTCTTTTAAATTTTTTTTTCCAGCATATGGCTTTGAGTTGCGCATTTTACACATATTTTTGAGAAATCCTGTCTAAGCTTGAATATTGAGGTGTGAGGAATGTGGCAATTTAAGGGTACATACACAAGAAAAGCAAACTGTGGTGGCACCTGTCATTTTTTCTTTTGACCCAAGACAAAGGACTTTGTCATAGAATCCCAGAAGCATTTAGGTTGGAAAAGTCCAACCAAAGTACTATTGAATGATGGTTCACTATACAAATAACATTACAGTACCAACAGAAATACGAGTACTTGCTTTGGTCTGATGGGTGGCCACTGCTAGTGATAGAAACCACATCTAAGTCCTCACCAAGTAAATTCACTTGCCCTCAGGAACAAAGTGTCTTTTAAATTAGAGCCTGATGCTATCAGAAGGTTCTCCAGCAAGACATGCTTTTTGAAGTCAGGAGAGTAAACCGATAGGATAACCAGGATTAGTCTTAAAAGGTTAAGTTCAACAAGAGTTTTAGTCATGTGTGTGACAGAAAAAAATGTACTTTCAACACTTACACCTCAGTGTAATCTTCTACTTGCAACTTTCCCAAGTCCTGATGGTGCTGTGTCTATGCTGTAATCACAGAAATGTGTAATCCTCATTCTGCCCCCTCCCATGTGAAGCCAGGTCAACTGGCTTTTAAAGTATTCCTCAGATTAAACTTTCTGCATAAGATCATGATGATTAACCTTCCAGGATCACTTCTGTGTCCATTTTACCCAACTGACAGAGCACTTCATGAGCAGGTAGGATTTTATTCCTTTTCTGCCTGCTGATTTCAAAGCAGAGACTTGGGCACACACACCAGAACCAGTTTCTAATTCTCCAAATTCTTGGGTTTTTTCTGAGAAAATTACCCTTATTTCATTTTCATATTCTTTCATCATTTAATTTCTTTAATTACTGACAAAGCTATAGAGAAAGGTTGATTTTTTTAGGCTCTTGGTTTAGAAGCACTATGAATACTGAGATGAAAGAGTCAGATTCAAGTCCCTATTCCAGGGATTAATTAAATATCCAAACCAGAGCAATTTCCATAGAGTTATTGCATTTTGGGCATCCTTGAACTTATAGCACATCCTTACATATACTCTTTTCAGCTCTTCAGAAAGTCTGGTCATAATATGCAGAGGTCCCTTATCATCTCCTATGACCTTCCTGAAGACTAGCTGTATACAGATTTTTCTTGAGGCAAGGTTTGTTTTTGTGGTTTCTGTTGTTTTGGGGTTTTTTCCTTGCTTTGAACATTGAATTCCAGAAGAATTTCAACAGCAGCACTAAGCAATTCTGGCAAATTCTCACTCATTTTGTTGCTTTTATTTTGCGTAGACTTTTCCCTGTAGATATCAGAGGTTGGATGCTGTACATAAGGTTTCCACAGAACAGAACACCCAAGAGTTAAGCATTTCAGCACTGAGCTTTGTAATGCTGAAGTTCCTTTGCAGATTTATCTTCAGGCGTACCGTGAACTTGAGTCCCCTGTAGCCTTTTATAAAAGGCTATAAAGGAAATGCAGTTTGTGAGATTCTGATAAACAAGGAAAGCTGTGTATGGAAGTCTGAGCCACGTTGAAATCTGAGCCCCTGGGAATGCCATTAAAAAATAAATCTAAGACAAAACCCAAACAGTTCTATAATGCTTAGATATACATTCTCTTAACAGTAATAGAACTTCTTTTTCAAAGCTCTGAAAGTGTTATTCTCTTGGTCGAGGTCTCCTGTAAGTAAATCTGAGAAAGTAATACCACCAAAATCAGCTTGTCTCAACGAGCTAGAAATTTATAGATATCGGTGCTCTGTTCTGGACAATGCTGCCTTTAAATATATCTCAGTTATTCTTTAGTGATACAAACAAACAAACAAAAAAAAACTTGAGCAAGCTCTGTGATGAGATATAACAGATGGGACTGCATAATGATTTTAGCTGATGCTACAGAAAAGCATTGCTCCCTGCTTCTTCTGAGCAAGGAGCCCATGCTGCCGCGCAGCTTTGCTGATTTGGCTTCCAGGTGGAAGCGAGGGAATGTTCCTTCCTCGGAAGAAATCCCAGCCGCTATCCTTTCAAAACAAAACACTCATTAGTAAGCAGGCTCTGAAAATCTCTTTCCACTGAGTTTTGGTGACTTTCCAAAAGACAATCCCAAAAGTTTGAGCATTCCCTCCTTTGCCTACTCTGAACAGAACAGAAATACATTTTACTTTCCACCAGCACTGGACAGAGACAATGCACAAGCCAATGTGCAGCTTAAAATGGCTTTTCAAAGGGTTCAGCTTCTGAGCTGTTACAGCTTGGTGCAGATGTCCCTCTGACCCCACTCAATTGTTATCAACACGGCAGCCCATGAAGAACACACTCTGTTCAGATACAGAGGAGAGGTAGAAAGAGGGGTCATGATCTGGAGGAGTCCCTCTGCCCAGCCTGTGAGCTCATTCATCCCTGTGCAGAACTCTATTCCATCAATATTTTTTTCCTATAAAAGAGATGAATCAAACCAAAACCTTTCCAGCTTGCCTCCCTCCCTTTTCTTGGATCCAGATTTTTGCTTTTTCTTTTACAGTACATAATCTGATGTAAACTTTCTGATGTGAGGTTTTATTCAAGCTATACCTTGCTTTTTAATTTGTTTTTAGTAAATTAATTATAGTTTTTAACTATACATTAAGATTTGGAAGAAAATACTTTAAACTAAAATGGAGGATTCAAAGTGAGTATTCCAGTGCTTGCTTCTCTTCCTATTTCCTTGATTGGGTCCAGGAGTAAATCAAGGGGAATGGAGTTGTATTTTACCAAAGTCAGCATAAAAAAGGTCAGTCAGAAGTTCTGAAATTAATATATTAGTGCTTAATGTAGCTTGCAGAAAATGCTCCATGGATTCAGGTCATGATAGCAGAAAGGCTTGTGATGACTGTAGATTGTTTGCAGTAGAGAAGCTATCAGAAGTTTCTGCCAAATGCCTTTAACGTGTCAGTCCTTTCTTAGCCTCTACGTCAGTTCCAACTGCTTCTCCAATCTCACAGGTGTCCTTCAGATCCCAACACAGCTGGTGGTCAAACGGACACAATTATGTGCAACAAATCCTGGGGCCAAACTCTGCTGTAAGTGGGATGTTCTGGTAATAACGTCAGATGTGAGAAAATACAGCACAGCCACAAGGCTAGAGGACATAGCAGGCTTCAGACCCTTCAAACCAAACCGAAATGAACCAAAACAACCCAACCCAAACCAAACCAAACCATATTATTTACATGAGCTGAACTTAAATAAATGCATTTCCCTTAACAAAAGTCTGCTTTCTTCAGATTTTTACTGTCATACATATGTGAGATCAGAGGCAGAAACTGACCTTTAGGTATTGACTGTGGTGACAGTGCAGAAATGGGTTGTGATGAGACATTAATGAGGATCTTCATTATTTCTTCTGCTACACAGGGTAGGGCAGGCATGTAGAAATCATTCTGCAAGATGCTGATTACTGATGACATTGAACAAGCTCATACATACCCAAGATAATTCTCATATCCCAGATGAAGCTTTTGTTAATGGCTTCTGTAAAGACCTTGAGGGTTTTGTCAAGAGAGAATAAACATGAACTCAGCAGTGCCACTTACCTAGATGGTACTACTTTGTCACAGTGAGGTCTTTTCACATTGCTGCAATGACGTGGGGGTATCATACCTGCCTTAGGTCCCTTATACAGCTACAGGGATAAAAGGCACCACACAGAGTAAATGTGAATCCAGTCTTTATTTTTCAGTCAGTGCATTCTGTCTCACAGGACTGACATATTTAAGACAACTCTGACATACTTTGCTCTCCTTGCCTCTCCAAGTGCCCTCCTTTTTCCTTTCACCTATGAACTTCCTATAAATACCTGCTGCCTTTTGCCTTTCTGCTTCATCCCAGTGTCTCCCCAATCCAATTTATTCCAATAACATTCAAATTATGTTATTGTCATCAATAGAGGCTGCCTAAATATCTGTTTCTGAGTGAAGCTATGAGGTAGGTGTCTAAGCTTACATTATAGACAATGAATTGAATTAGTACAGTCAGTGGAGCCTAGAGAGAAATTCAGCTGACAAGAAGCTTAATTGATTTGACTAAAACGTAGGTGCTAAGTGCTATTTTAGATGCTCTAAGGAACCTGAGACACATTGTCATTAGACTGTCAGATATTGCAAAGATACCACTTTTATCCTTGAGCAGTAGATGAAGACCAAGTAAGATACCATAAAGCATCTCAGATAGCCCTAGATGCCAACATCTAGGCACCTGAATCCTGTCCTGGGTGTCTATTTTACAGTGAAATATGTTGTTTAAGCCATATTTATTATCATATTGCAGCTTTTTTGTTTTCTTTTAGAAGAAAATGCCATATAGCCAAGTGGTCTTGCATTTGGGTCATAAAAACCCCAAGCAGTGCTACAGGCTTGGGGAAGAGTGGATGGAAAGCTACCTGCTAGAGAAGGTCCTGGGGGTGTTAATCGACAGCTGGCTGAACATGAGCCGGCAGTGTGCCCAGGCGGCCAAGAATTGAGAATAGCGTGGTGAGTAGAACTATGGAAGTAGTTGTGCCTCTGTACTCAGCACTAGTGAGGCCCCACCTTGAGTTCTGTGTTCAGTGTTGGGTCCCTCACTACAGTAAAGACATTGAGGTGCTGGAGCACATCCAGAGAAGGGCAACCAGGCTGGTGAGGGGATTGCAGAATAAATGTGAGAAGCAGCTGAGGGAACTGTGGTTGTTTAGTCTGGAGAAGAGGAGGCTGAGGGGAGATCTAATTGCTCTGGACAACTACCTGAAAGGAGGTTGTGGAGAGGTGGAGGCTGACCTTTTCTCCCTAGTGAAAAGTGATAGAAAAAGAGGAAATGGTGTCAAGTTATGCCGGGGAGGTTTAGATTTGATATTAGGAAAAACTTCTTCACAGAGAGGGTTGTCAGGCATTGGAACTGACTGCCCAGGGAAGTGGTGGAGTCTCCATCCTGGAGATAATTAAAAAACAGCTAGATGAGGTGCTGAGCGACATGGTTTAGAAGTGGATGGTAGGTTAGGATGATGGTTGGACTTGATCTAAAAGGTCCCTTACAACCAAGGCAATTTTATGATTCTATGATTCTATTTTTGTTATCCTAATTTAATTTCTATCTTATAAATTTTGAAACTAGGAAGCCCTTTACATTAATAGCATCAAGAGATGACTAAACGGGCAAGAAGAAAATGCTTTGTCAGGATACAAACTAGATACAGTTGACTTGCATCAGTTATTGAGAAATTGGAGAAAAGCTTAATGTTGGAGATCAAATGCAAACTCTGAGCAGTTCTGTCCTAACACAGGACTATGGAACACAAAACCAGTCTACAACTCTTCTGTTAAACACAGCTGTGCCAGGACATGTGTCATGTAAAGGGCGTGAGTTCAATGTGTGGTTGACGAAGGTCCTCCTGTTGAGTCACGAGGTTCAGAAAGGACACCCTTGCTTTCTAAATTCCTCCTCAGAGAGGAGATGAGGTGCGGCTCAGTCCAGTCTTAGTCCCAGACTTGGTCCATGGCTAATGTCTAAAGGATTATGTGTATAGCCACATATCAGAGCCAATGTTTGCCTATCAGAGCCACCAAAGCACTGTAACTGAGAGAGCTTTGCAAAGTTGAAACTGATAGAAAGTTTATTAAAACAACAGATAAAAAGAGTTTGGGAATGCCACTGATAAATACACTAATATATCACTATAATGCCAGAAAAGTGCTATCCCAGGTATTCTTCACCAGCAATTGAAGTTGCAATGCTTATCAAGAAGGTGTCCTTGTCTTGGGTTGAGGAGAAGGAGCACAGCCCATTGACTCTCTCTTTGGGGTTCCAATCTCATCTCTCCCTCCCAGTGGTAACTTCCTTAATACCCTTTATACCCCAACCTTAGCTGTTCTCCTCCCTGGGATGATATTTAACATGATTTGCATGGAGAGCCAAGTACTATGGTGATATGTTTAGCATGTACTCCTTTTAGCTCATTATCATACTTAGGTGTATCAGGTTTAATATTAATTTCATGGATAATTAAGCCAAATGTCTCACTCTGGGCACCATGTTCTCACTCCAGGCACTGTGGCCTTCAAGTTTCTGTGTAGAAACCCTTTATCTATTTATTCCGCAGACTCCAGCCAAAACAGGGCCGTCCTGCTGCCGTAAGACTCCCTCCTTCAGCTGCTTCTCATGGCAACCTTGCAGATGTCCATCCACAATGTTTGCATAAGAGATAAGTGGACACCAGTGACACCAGTGTTTTTAACCTCTTATGTGCAAATCTCACAACACATTCTCTGGTCCTTTACATTAATGCTATAGCATGATCATACCCATACATTATGTTACCATTTACAGCAGGGTAACTGCATCCAAACCATGGAGAATAGTTCCTGTCCTGTGCTACTTCCCAACTGGCACCTGAAGCTGTGAGACTTGCTAGTTGTCTGACTATCAAAACCACTCACACATAGTTCAAGTGTGATCAAGTACATTTAACTCAGTAGTGCTGACATCCAAGGCATAAAAAAGCTGACAAAAGCATTGCAAAGAAATTAAATTATCCTTTTTCATCACTTTTTGCTGTAGAAGAATTCGGGTAGATTCCCACATGAGAACCCTTATGGGGGATGGAAGGACTGAGCAGTGAATCTCTGAAACTGAAGGAACAGAGCAAGTAAGTGTGGTAAAAATGCACCAAGTGAACTCAAATAATTCCCCAAAACCAGAGAGAAATCATCAAAGTATTCGAAAACATCTGAAGGATGGAACAGCGTGTAACCTTTCACCTAAAACTTCCTTGATACCTGAAGAATGGAGGCAAGCAAGCATGATGCCAACCTTTAGAAGACATTTCTGGGAAGGTCAAGGGAATGTACAGGCATGTAAGGTGAGAGCTGAACAAGATAAAGCAGTAGAAACTATACCAATATATATACTTATACATAAAAAATATACCCAGATGTGAAAAATAAGATCTGAGACACCTATGAAAGGGACACTTGCCTTGCAAACCTTTCATGGTCCTTTGAATGACCCAGCTGAGCTGGCACATGGATAAAGATGACTTATTTGAATTTTCCCAAACCTTTTGGTAAAGCATCTTATGAAAAGCTTTTAATGAAATTAAGCAGTCACAACAGAAGTGAATATTTGCTAGCAAAAGAGAAAATGTGCAATTTAATATGGCTAAATGATCGGATAAAAGATAAGAAACAGTTTCTTAACACTGTAGAGAGGTCAACAGTAATAAATATTGGGGCTGTTTAATAGTTTTAATTTTAAAAATGGAAAAGCAAGTGAAATTCACAGTGTTACAAAGTTATTCATGCTAGGAAGGACAGGGTGTAATTGTGAAGAATTGAGTAGGCCTTCACAAGGTTCCGTACCTATACAATTAAATGGCAAAAGATACTCTGTGTACATAAACAGAAAGCAATGCATATAAGGAAAAGCATAGTTTCTCATAAAACATGATGGGCTCTGAGCTGAGCATTACCTCTCAGAATGAGACCTTGGGATCGTGATTCAGTTCCTTGAAAAAATCAGTACTCAGGAACAGCCAAAAAACCCAAAGAAAGAAAAAAGACCCCTCCCCCAAAAGTTATTGTTAGTAGAACAGTAAAAATTAAGAGAACAAATACCACTGTGCCACTTTAGAAAACCATTATTTACTCATCCAGGAATACTGTGCAGATTTCTTTTTTGTTTGTCTAAGGAAGGGCATATTAAAGCTTGAAAATATTTAGAAAAAGGAGCAAAGGATGATCAATGGTGTAGAAATTTCCATATAGGGAATGATTGAGTAAGCTAGAGGTCTTCAAACCTGAAAAAGAGATTACTTAGGAAAGTATGACAGGGATGTATGAGCCATACATGGCATAGAGGCAGTGGAGATGAAGTGGTGGTTTACAATCTCTTCCTGTATGCGTTTAATCCCAAAAAGGGCTCAGTCTTTTAGACTGAAAGATTATACATTTAAATGCAACTAAAGAGTTAATCAGCAAAAAAGAGATTGCCTAATATTCATGATTTATTTTGCTTTTTTAGTTCTCAACTAGAGAAATCCATCTTATTATTGTGGAGAGATAAAATAGACACATAATTCTTTGAATATTTCTTTTCTATAAAAGTCCAATCTTTGAGCACTAGGGATCATAAAATGTGCTGCACTGAACTCATATTATGCAGCACCATTTTGTGGGATGAAGCTGCACTGAATTATACAGGAAAATGGCAATGATGAAGCACTATTACTAATGTATTATTGTATCATTCTTCAACTTTTCATATTTCTGAAATAATTCTCAAATCAGAAATAAACCGTGAAGGAATACTGTATGTGAGAAGGAAAAATACTGAAAAAAAAATGCAGCATAAGAGGAAACAATACATCAGTGAGGTTGCACATTTGCCTTTGTGGACAGCTATAGCTATGTTCTAGCTATGTGCGATGTTCTTTTGTTCTATGTGCGATGCTCGAGGGCAAAATAAATATTATAGGCAGAGCTAATAGTTTTTATTAGAAAAACAGTTAGGCTTAGAAAAAGGAGAAAAGCTTTCAAGCACACGAGCCCTACAGACATGAGAGAAGAGGATAGAAGCCTGCTTCTAATGCTTTAATAATCCATTGACTTCAACAAGCACTGCCCACTGAAACCTAAGGTCAAGCCAAAGTTTCTGGAGCTCAGTGGATGTTACTGGACAGATGATTGGTGTGGCTACCTCCAAAGCCAAATATGGAGGTAAAAAGAATGGTGGATTAATGGAATGGAAGGAGAATCAGATAAAAATCTTTCCTGAAATCTTCCCATCCTAAATCATCATTATTCCTTTTATTCTTTTATCTTTTTTTTTTTACTTTCTTGCCTATCAGAAGGCATCTTGCAGTTTCTCATTAACCTCTCTGAGATTGTCTTGAAAAGTAAGGACACTCATTCTCTGTTCTTTCAAATATGATTGTGCTGGAGAGGGCACAAGAAACCAGAACAGTACCTTAAAGAAATTGCAGGGGGAAAAAGGGACAGGGAAAGAAGGCAAAATAAAATGTATTTGCTGGGGTTTTGTCAGAGACAACTACAGCTTAGGATTTATAACTCATAAATACATATTCAAAATCTCTTCAGAAAGGAACATCACTTGGTCATTTTTATGTTCAACTTTCCATATTTCTGCCACAGAATTAGCTCTTTAATACTAAGAAGAGTCAAAATATTCCCATTTCTATAGCTAGTCCTTTTATTTGTCATCACATTTATGAATGCAAATTGAATATAAACATTGGATCTTATTAAATGAAATGCTTGCAAATACCATGAGAAGTAAACAGGAACATAATCATTTAAATACTGATTTCCAGCACAATTCTTTTCCATAGGATTGCCAGGTGGGATGATGCATTATGCTACACTGACAGAAAGGGAAAAGCATCGCCCCTGACCCGAGGAACACACTGTAGGCAAACATGTTTTCACTGTAGATAAGTTGTTACACTTTTCAGAGCATTAAACTGTTTAAATTAACCTTTGAAGTTTCTTTGCACATATTTGTCCATAAGCTGTTTAAGCTGTTACAGCTCAGTGCAACAATGAAAGGCAGAACCGTAAACACCATCTTTACTGTCAGCATTTCCAGTCCATCTAATCCTCTAGGTTTTTGTTACCTTCCATCCATGTGAATGACAAGGATTTAGTCCTTTCAGATTTACACTATTTTTTATAATTAAAAAAAGGGTAATAAAAAAGGCACACAAACTTCTTTATTTATATTATTTTGATTCTTTCTTTTGAAGTGCAAAATTTTAATCATTCCAGATCAAGAAATTCTGCTGCCAAATTGCAAGCCTGAGCACTCCCATTCTTCAGATTTTTTGCCTGGTTTCTAGACTTGTGCATCTGAAGATAGGACTTTTCTATAAACATGAGAGTCTGTATCCGTCTCTTTGAAATGATAGTCCCCTCTCAGGATATGATTTGGCTCAAAAAATTGGTATTAGGGGAAAATCTCTTTGCATTTTTTACCTCAGTTGACCTGGCTCCCTATTATGACAAAATCAAGTGGAAGTGAATCCCACCTCTAACTGCATGGTCTGCTAGACATCCCATGTGAGAAGAGACTTCCTTACTTAGAAAAATATGCATTAAAAACATATGGAACTTTCCCCACACTTCTCATATGTTTGTAATATGGGGCACAGGATATCAAGCTGAAATACAGGGAATTTTTTGCTACCTATTCCTTTCCTAGCTCTCTTCTCACAAACCCAGCAATGTCTCTTGAGCATTGGTGGCAGTAGGTCAAAGTCTGGCATGGGTTGTCTATTGGTGGTATAAATTCTTCTTGTGGATTTCTGCAGGAATCCTGGCATATTATTATGATGGAGGCATTTATCCTAGATGCTGCCTCAACACACGGAGTTCAGTAGGACACTAATACTGCAAATGAAGACAGACTTGAACTGGGTTTGTCAATATGGAAAAATAAGAATGTGCACCCCAATTATTTTTTTTAAATGAACCTCAACATCTTTAAATAACTTGTCTGAGGTCAGAAAGAACTGAATTATGAAATAAGGCTAGTAAAATGTCAACCTTAATTAGGGGCTGTCATTAAAATAATGGTACCACAGATGAAATAGATGTATTTGGAGTTCAGTGATAAATGCTAACTGAGGGAAGTGTATTTGGATACTATGATGTTTTGATGATACTATTCAGACATGAGTCTTGAAGAACAGCTGCATTCAGAGTAATCTTCTTGACAATTAAGATAATTTTATGTATCTATACCTAATCACAAAATATAACACAGAATATACATGGGCTTCTTGTGAGGATGAATTTACAAAGTGCTAATATTAATTTCTAAGTCTCCATTTTTCAGTTGTGAAAAAATATGTGGAAATTGTCAGGGAACTACTGCACTGTGTTACAGCAGTTCAAAGGCATTTTATTTTACCCTGCAATTAAGTTAAAGGTTGCAAAAAATCTCAAATAGCTTCTTGTGTTGTTCTGTAAACATATTCTTTCATACGTTAGTTTATTTCATAATTATTTGGAATTTTCATCACTAAGATAATTGAATTATATGCTCTTGAATTCTATGGTATATTATTTTCTTGGTTTTATGATTCCTGATTTGTGCATATAGCTCAGCTATACCCTTTTGAAAACTGAACCTAAAGTATCTACTTTGGTGCCCTCGAGTAGCTGATAACCAAACTTTCCTCAACTGTCACATCTTCCTGGAAACTTCTTTTGCAGTAATGGATTCTCTCAGTCATTTTCTATTCAGAAGATCAACATTAATCTTCTTCCCCAAGGAGATGAGTAAAGAATATGGTCCTTGGTAACCCTCTGAGTGATGCCATTCTTGATCATTTCTACACAAATACAGGTAAGAGCTTGCTCATCATCATTAATATCAAAGAAACATTAACCCAGATATTTGTTAAAATACTTTATCTTGTTTAGATTCATGAAGAATAGAGATGGCCTCTAGAAACAAATTTTACTTATGTGTTAATCTGTGGCGTAAGATCAAAGCCTGATCAGAGCTAAATTGGAAATCTGACTGAACTTTCATGAGAGGCACACAGGAAATTTCAACCTTATATGAAAAAAAATAATTCCCCTTGTATTCAAAGATTTTCCTAATAAGATTATTTTTTCCCTCTAAATCAAAAAAATAAATCATTCAAAGCCACCTAAGATGTTTTGTTGATTGATTTTGTTTTTCCTGTTTTGAAAAAAGGAAATATACTGTTAGATTTAGCTGCCTCCTTATTTCTTTTCTGTTACATATTGAGGGGCATTTATGCCTATTAGTGTAAAAGATTATGTTCACACTTCATATTGAAGCAAAAATTGTTTCTGTATAAATGAGAATTGCCTTGATTCAGCAGACAAGTCTATTTTAAAATGAGTAGTATAGAAAAGCAGAAGGAGAAAGAGCAAGAGAACAAGAACTGGTATGAACTTAATTTTCTGAAGGGATATTGTTTTTCCCTCTTAACCTGGCCAGACCTAGGTGTACACACCTTTCCAAACTATAGAAAGAAATCTGTCTTTCACGCTTACCTGGTAGTCCAGGTATCCTCAACCACATAATCTGAAATAGAGCTACAAACTCTGTGGGTAATTCAGTGTGAAAAGGTGGAGACATCTAGCTGGAACTTGGGTCACTTTGGGCTGTCGCCTTGGCACAGAGCTGAAGCGTTGGATTGGTGAACACTGACAGTTGTTACTTAACAACTAGTGTTTTATAATCGAGGAAAAAAACCCACCATCACGTGTCAGAGCTAGATTATGTAAAGGAAACTCTTTAACCTCCAATAGCCACAAAGTATTCCTATTCCATTCCATGCAATGGCATTAACCTTTGCTGAAGTGCAAAAGCGATTCGGTCCATATTAATTAAATCATGAATGCCCCACTAATGTGCTAAGCTCCTCATGCGTTTGCCTGTTCTAAATCTCACCAGGCAACACTGCCCTGACAACACACAAAGTTATTTTGCCTTGCTGCAGAGCAGTAATGCCTCTCCCAGAAATACAGGCGAGTCTCTGATAACAAATGTAAGAGGGCTAGGACCTGCTGACCCATACTGTTAAGATATTAGGCTGCTCCCTGACCATTTTGAGCACTGTTCAGAAGTTAGTGGAGGCTGGGCAGCACTTCCAACACGTTTTTAGGGTAAAATAGTTTCATTGCACAGATATGGGCTATTCTATGCTACAGAATGGTACCACACTTGTTTAATATCCTTTTACAGATATGGTCACAAGGTCTGCCTCTCTCTTCCCCCTCGATCACCACCTACTTACTTCTCTTTCCTTTTAAAAACCTCCTTTGAAAACCCCTTCTGCAAATTGTTAAAATATGTCTTATGTGTTCAAAATGGGTTCGAAACCTGGACACATCACACCACGGTGAGATTTCTTCAAAGAGTAGAATGAGTATGAATCTGAATGTAAGGAAATTTGAGCCCAACTGCTATCTTCACTAAGGATGCTGTTTGAGACACCAAGCAGGCTGTTTGAGACACCAAGCAAAATAATTAGATTATGCGTAGAACAAGATAAATCTGAAAATAGATTGTGTACTTTTCATATTTCTCTTTAATAGAATACATCGTATATTGATGTGCATTGGTAGCATTAATAATACATATGTGGTTTTGTATTCTGCCATTAAGAAATCCCTAATCTTTTAAATTCCTTTTCTGATTAGATATTTCTAGACATTAGAAAATACAACATATGGCCTAAATCAACTTTTTAAAAGTATTTTTAATTTTTTTGTTCTTGGAGTGTCACAGAATAAAACCAGAACAATGACCTTCATCGTAAGAGAAGAAATAGGACTTCAGTGATTTAAAGTCTACTATGCTTTTAAGCTCTTAAACAACTTAAATTGCTGGCGAAAGATAACCTAAGACTTAGCAAATGGTCTTAGTTCTGATTTAGGCATAAATTTTTCCCATGCTTGTATTTCTCCGCCTAAATTTTCAGTGACAAAAGAGGGGTTTTTTTTCTTATGTTATGCATATCCCCCTGATATATTTTTAGAATGTAAGGAATTAAAGCAAAACACATTTGCACTTGTTTTAATGTCCCAGATGTGAATCTAGAGAGTAAAAATCCAGTTGTGTGGATTTCCATTGGCACTAAGACCTACACCTGACACTTGGACAGTTGAGCTGAACCTTTGTAAAAAGAGGAAAGAAACTTCATTTATTTCTAAATTAATTCCTCCACTCCAAGAGGCAGAGTACAGCCTGCACACTGTACCCATGCCATGCATCTGGTTATAAGGCACTCAACCTTTGTATTTCTGATTTCTCACCCATGAGTTTTTGCTCACATATACAAAGGGAAGAACAAGCGAAGCAGGTTTTGTTATCTTTGTATTTTCCAAGCAATGCAGAACAACTGTAGTATAGTGGTTAATCTACTCTGAAATGTATTATTTGGGCAATGTGCTAATACCCTGCAATATTTATTAACTCCGACTACGTTCACATTAATCAAGTGTGTCTGAGCCAGACCACCAATTAGTCTGAGAAATGGTGAATAATAATAAATGCAATAAAAAAAGCATGTTTGGACTCAGCTCAGACACAAGAACATGACAGTAATTACTTACTGGTGCTTTCACCTGCAACTATATGCAAAAGATTTGTGCTTTATTAGGTATAACAGGTCTTCCAGGAAAGGAGTGAGGAACCTTGACAGCCGATGCATGGGAGTCCTAGAGCTGTCCCCGGCACATGGTGCACGTTCCATGGGTAAACAGAGGATTTCCTTTTCTACTGCCTGTCAATCTTACATCATTCACAAACAGATATTGTTTTTAAGGATAAAACCACCGAATTATTTAAATCTAATAAACAGGCTGCAAGTTAGGCACTTTAATTGCTTATCAATAATAGCTCCATTTAAATCCATTATGCATACTGTGGATCCCTGGCAGCTACTTTGCCATCACTGTTAGTGTCTCTATTAATTCTCTGTGAAGTTTGTTCTGAAATTACAGATTTTCCAGGTGAGCTGATAAACCCAACAGGTACAGTGGGACTCCTGAGGTATTCTCTTCTGTTAACATCAGAAAACAATCCAGAAGGCTAACAAATTCTTACAGTAAATGGGATGGGCTTTGCATCCTCCTTTACTAGAAAGAAAAATTACTTGAATTTTAGGATGTTAATATTGGAATTAGAGCATGATCTTGGTAGAGATAAAAATCTTGCTATTGATTACATCACCAAAATGGCAAATGATAGACAGAAAAAAAAACGTTGGCAGACGGGTTCCAATTTTCTCCAGTTCCTTTCTCTGAAAGTTTGAAAAATCTATAAAATACTAATTAAAGGGATTCTTGCTAGATCAACTTCAATTAAAAGTTGCAAAAACTAATGTAAAAATTTTGAGTATTAAATATATATATTTTAAAGGAATGTCATAGCCATGTCTATCTGGCTTGGTAATATTTTTATAATTCTAGTGGAAAAAAAAAAATCAGAAAAAGCTGAGAGGTTCATATTCTGCTAGCATAGAGAGGGCAAACCAATTTCCAAGAAATAACCAGAAGTAGAGATAAAACTGGCAGGTTAACCTGATTCACCCTTTTCATTGTGCTACAGGACATTGAAAATGAGAAAGGGGAGTGGGAGAGGAGAAGGAATAGGAAAGGTGGTTGCAAAATACAGGCAAAGTACTGTACGTGCTGGATCTTAGGCATGCACACAAGATAACTCAAAACCTCTGTGGCTCTTTTACAGGCTTCTGAACACTAATTCACAA
Organism: Porphyrio hochstetteri; assembly: GCA_020800305.1. NCBI lineage: Eukaryota > Metazoa > Chordata > Aves > Gruiformes > Rallidae > Porphyrio > Porphyrio hochstetteri. The sequence continues at coordinate 114,036,249 of CM036907.1, forward strand.
AACCTGAAAAGCAAACAAAAACCATGAATGGTAATATTATCCCTTCAGTAAACAAGGGTCCAAGAAAATGTATAAGCTGAAGAGTTTAAACTGGAAGAGCTCTTGCAAATGTTTGTTGAGACACCATGGCTGAGGAATAAACCTGGCTTTTTTTTTCTAATTTTAATGAAAATTATTAACACATCATTTCTAGTTTAATGGAAGTACATGTTTATGATGAATATGGACTGAGGTTCCAGAGCAGGAAACTACTACTTCCTCCAAACCTGGAGTTATGGAGTGATGGACTTCCAAAGTGTCAAACAATAACACTACAGAAGTTAAGAACACATTTGAATCATAACCTTTATAAAACCTGACCACTTTGACATAAGAGTTACAAGCAGTAGGAGAGCTGGTGATAGCAATCCTTCAGGAAGAAAACATTGCTAATTTTAAAATACACCTTTTACCTCAGCTTGCAAAAAGTCATGCATGGCTTTTAGGACTTTTTAAATATTTACATATAACTTGGCAATCTGGATCCCAGTATATAGATAACCAGAATGCATCTGCATCATTTATTACCTGAGTAAGTCTTTCTCCAATTCACTCCTACCAGACTGTAAACTCATAAGGGCAGGGGTGGTGGTTCCAGCTCCTCATTTACTTCTGCAAAACATGGAATAATAATGTCTACCCACACAGCTTTACTAATTTCCCTTCTATTTTCTCCCTTTACAGGACCACCAAGTTTTTCTTTCCACTCTCACTGGCGATGAACAAGTCTAGGTTCCCTGGAGACTAGAAAGTGATTTCTTGTTTGCAGTAGAGTTATGCAAAAGCTGGGCTCATTAATTCTTATAAACTGTTTGAGTGAATCATTTCTCATACACTAAGACAGTTCCTTCCATTGTTATATGAGAATTTTTCAATGTCACATGTAACATTTTATTTTTGTGTGAAATCTTAAATTTTGGCAGGTATAAAGGATTAAATGAAAGCCTGTTCTAATTCAATTGATTTCACCAAAAGCTTAGCAACATTCCATTTGCTTTTGATCTTAATGTGCTGGAAGATGGTGGTATGATTGCATGGACTCATACCATGGAAAAAAAAATATCAAAGCATATAAGTAAATTATGTGGTTATTCTTGCATTTTAAGATACATTGAATTTCAAAGCTTTTTTTAAATGTTTGATTTTTTTTTCCCCAGAAAATATTGATTTAATGGAAATTAAACTTCTTGCCATTGTGTGGCCTTTCCCAATCATTTTGTTGTGACAATTCTCACAAATAGAAATTTGAATTACAGCTGCCTACAAACCAAAAACCTATCCATCCTATATATTTTGATTTTTGAAACACCTTTTTGGAAATGGGAGAAAATTCACCTAGATTCCTCCAAGTCAAGTGATGTAAAATCTACATGAAAGATGATTATGGTGCACTCTCTTTCTTCCCCATACCCAAGAATGATTTAATCACAGTTCAGAACAGAACTCATTTTTTTGAAACGAGGATATTTTTACAAGACTGTTTTCCACTGAAATCAATAAGCAACATGAAAAGTTTTTAAGAGGAAATTAATTGTAATATGAAGATGCACATATCAATACAGTGAATATATATATGTCAGGGGATGATAATTTTCTCATTCCCTTCACCCATGGTGTATGCTTACAGTCAATGGAGGATAGTAAGCTAATTGGGAATTTATTGATCTTGCTGACTACACAGATATTTCCCTACCTAGTGAAGGCTTAAAATGTATCATGGGATAAAAAGCTTTAGACTTGGATTCTACGTTTTACATATATACACAGTAGAATGAAGAACATTGTATACTTTCTGCTCGAGACAGGCAAATACTGATCAGATAATTCCTATAACTTTGTGGGAGAGAAGATTTCCCCTAGTAGTACAACATGGAAGTTGCTTGCACCAGGACTGTAGTTTCAGAATTTCAGTAGCCATTACATTGTTAGAAATACTTGTAGAAGAACTTCAAAGAAGAAATTTTATTTTCTGTTTTCAGGTTTCTAAAATTCAAGTGAATATAGTAGATGCACAACTGAATAATTATTTGACCAATTTTTTTTTTTTATGTGGAACTGTGCTGCCTTACTACACAAATTAAATGTATAACAAAATCAAATGTGGCAATATGAGTTAATTTTGGTCTCAAGATTTCATTCTAACGGCATCAGTGTATCTCTTTTCTGTGTATTTTATTTAATAAATTGGATCAACTATTACCATTTAATGGCTATTAGGTCACACAGATAATCATTTCCCAACACTGTTGCCCACATACAGGACATTGTTTGCATAGATGTAACTTCCGGATCTCAGTCATTCATGATGTCTGTTGATGGTTGTAATAAAATCCCAGTGGATGACCATTCCATGCCAATGTGTACAGTCAATATTGCTCTTTAGAATGATTCTCCTCTGAAACTGTGAAGGGGAAACAGAACAGAAACCAATTTGAACAGAAACCAAGGAGAGGAAGCAGCCAGAAGACTCCTGCCACCTACGTGCACATTAATCTTGTTACAACTTTCACCTGACTCACTGATATTTGACATGCCTTTTCTTATATTTTAGGATTTCTTTATTGGATGTAAATGTGTGTTAGAGAAGTTCTTGGAAACAGAAGCTCACCAGAAGTACTGCTTTTATGTGTCTGTCCCTTAAGCACCTCATTCAATTCAATGCCCACCCAATTGCATTACACTGAAGATTAGCATGGTGTGTCCTTTATTTCACATGAATCGGTATTTTTGCCATTTATATTTAATTGCATAAAGACAGGATGTTCTTAGCCTCAAAAGAAAAAGGAAAAAAAGTACCTAACTAAAGCATGTATTACTTAACATCCTCTTCACAAATTACCTTATCAAAAAAACAGATTATGATAGACATGCCTTTCACCTTTTTATCAAAGTAATGTTCCTTCATCCCTTTACAATTTTCCTGCAATCCCAAGACTACAGTACAAGAAAATGAAGGGCAGCAGCATGAATCCCAGCTAACATAACTTGCCAAAGAGCACGGTGCACGCTTAGTGATTTTCCTTTTTTTTCACACATTTGAACTTCATTTTTCCACCAACTTGAGATGAGCTTGCCACTTCCTTTCACCTCCACGGACAAAAGAAAAGTAGGGGCTTCTTCCTTTAGAGGGAGGTTTATAATGATATTCCCAGCCACTTCTGGCGATCTTTTAAGGAAATAAAATTTTGAATCCTGTCCAGCCAGGAAATGCTGTGCTGTACCTTCACTAACTGGATCTTCTGCTTCTTTTTTGTCAGCTGAGGCACCAGAGCCTTTCTGTGAAGACAGGATTGCCAGGTTACATTTTCCTTGGTGATCATTTGGATATTTTTCCGTCTCAGTTTTAAATTGCCTTTCCAGAATATGACTTTGGAAATAAAAGCAGGTTTGTGTGTTTGGAACCAGAGCATAAAAATGTAGAAATTTCTCAAAAGGAAAAAATAATAAATTACCCAGTCAAGAATGTGAGGTTTTTTTAATTTATTCCTGTAATATCCATGATATCTTGCTTGGTACCAAATTCATGATAACAGTTTACGTGTGGATATCAATGGAATCATGCTAAACGAGAGGGCTTAATTGTTGCAACTTAGTGAAAGTGCAAAATGTGAAAACACAAATTCCATTATTAGAGTGAATCACTTTCCATTTCAGCATTCAGGCATTTCCCATCCACATTGGGTCTGGCTGAGCTGGAGCTACCCCTCCCACAGCATCCTCACAGCACTGTGCTGTGTATCAGCACCCAGCAAGGTGCTGGTAACACACCAAGGTTTGGCTGCTGCTGAGCAGGTGCTGCGATTGGAGACGGGACACAGCTTGATGCAAGCCAAATGTCATTTTATTGTAGCAAATCACAAGTTTATATACTTTGCAAAGCCCACGTGTGCCTTAGTTTCATTGGAGCGCAGAAGCCATTTTTACATTTACTATTTGTTGATTGGTTTGAAAACACGATCATTGTTAGAAAAAAGTAGCTTAAGCCTGATAACACAACCTTTGCACATATTCTGTTTTTTATTTCTTAAGGCTTGCCTTGTTCTCCCTTCAAGGATGACCAGTTCCTCTTATCCTGCCTCTGGTATCAAGATGTCTCGCCTCCCAGCATTCTTTCATCCCTTATCAACCAGCTCTCTTATTTTGACTTTCCCAGGGTTTGCGTCCCATGGGTTCCAGCACATCTTTCTCCAACAGCCATAAAGTGCTGGAATTTCTGCCTGACTCTTTCAGGCCTTGTGCTACAAGCAGGGCTGGCACACATCAAGGCTGTCTCTCCAACATCCACTTCAGCGGTGGGCTCGGGGTGGGCAGGATCTGGGGAGAGGACACAGCCAGGAGAGCTGACCCACACTGACCAAAGGGATATTCCATACTGATGTTTGCTCAGCGATAAAAGCTGAGAAAAAGGAGAAGGAAGGGGAGCATTCAGTATTTCTTACATGTCTCTTTCTGAGCAACCACTATGTCTACTGAAGCCCTGCTTCCTGGGAAGTGTCCAGACATCATCTGCTGATGGGAAGTAGAGAATAAATCTTTTGTTTTCATTTGCTTCTGTGCACAACCCTTGCTTTTGCTTTATTAAACTCCCTTTATCTTTACCCATGAGATTTTTTCCACATTATTTTCTCCCCTCTGTCCTGCTGAGGAAGAGAGTGATAAAGCAACTTGGTGGGCAGCTGGTGTGCAGTCAAGGCAACCTGCCACCCCATCCACAACAATCCTTGCCTGTAAAAACTTCAGTTTTATTTAGCTTCCCATTGTGTCCACTGCCTTTCTTTACAGAACCTCTCTTGTTCTTTTCTCTCTTTTTGCTGCCTAGGTAATGGCAGTAGCCCTACATGGTTTTGTTTTCTCATTGCCACTTCTGTCCCTGACTTCTTCCATGCTGTGCTCTGTTCCTGAGAATAATGATCAGTGGCAGTGAGACAAGATCTCCATTCAAACCCTAGCAATAAAGTTTCATCTATGGCAAAGCTTGCCAAAACCTAATTCATATGAATGTCATCTCATACCTTACAAAGTTTTCAACCAAACCCTATAAATCTTCTCCCTGAGAGCTCAACTACTATTTGATTTAGGCAATGAATCTATATGTATGCCCATCGTGTTATGTAGCATGCTGCCATTGACTAAGAAATCAAATAATTGATAACATATATGAGTTAGATGCTATATTCATCTCAGCTGGCTGTAGGTGCTTGACATGCTTTAGTTAGAAGTTTGATTGCTTTATGAATCTCCTCAAATCAACAGGGAAAGATGGACATCACTGGAAACAAATCAACTCAACTACAGTTTGAATTGTCCTCTGGAGTCCTGTTCCTGATTTAATGCCCAACTAAGGTAGGATGAATCTGGATTTATAAGACTGTTTGATACCCTAATTGGCAAGTTTGTTGGTGAAATAAATAAATGAATGACTACAGCCTGTGTGTCTCAGTTCTTGAACTGCCTGTTTCTCAACAGGATGAGCAAAACCAATGAGTCAGTCATAGAGCCTCAATAGAAACTCTGCTGACTAAGAGGCACAATTTAATAAATAGATTTTTTTTAAAAAAGCACAAATAAGCAGCTAATTGTTTTGACAAATAACCTGCAAGGACATAGCAATCACTGAACTATTTGTATAGATAACAGAGCTATGTGATATCACTATTGGACTGCTAATTCCAGAGACAGAAACCGGTTTTATGCCTAGAAAATTCAATGGGGGAATAATATTTCTAGCACATTTTTCATCCAAAAAAAAAATGTATTCAATTAAAATGTTTTATCAGACTTTGTCAGCTGTAGCTTATCCCAAACACAGAAACAAAACACACTAGTCATCTCCCTTAGAGTTATTTACTTACAGTTATTTACAGTTCTTCTGCTCATATCCAAAATCGCGCACTCTGAGCAAGCCCTGTTTCCCACCCAGGGCTGATCCAGGATCTGATGATCCTCTGCTCTGCTGTAGTGCAGCATAAGTGATTATGTCTTGCTTAGAGCATATTTAACACACATGCATAACTCTTAGGGTCTCAAACTAAGCAGGTATGGCCACGTAAGAAAAAAAAATCTAAAGAAAAAGATTGAGTTTGTCTTTTTTTTTTTATAGTAACATCATTGCATTTTGAGCACTTGTGCAAGATAAACTCAGTTACCACCTCATCCTAGAAATACGACCTCCTCACACAGGTCAGGCTCTGCTCATTTCTGAAGTCAAGAATGACAAGACACCTTGCAGAAGTGCCTGGACCAAAAAGAGTGGGTGTAAGCAACAATATCATAGCACTCATAATGCAAAGTGTGATTTGGCTCTAAGCCCAAATCAGGATGCATTTCTCAAGTGAGCTCCTAATTTCCCAGCTGAAACTAGTTTTTCTTTTCTTCTGCTCTGTTAAAGTGTAATTAGTTGCATTTAAAATCACAGCAGTTTCAGCAGAGAAGCAGCATCAATAGTCCTTCCCAACAGAGTTTGTTCTGCAAACGTGTCTTTGTTCTAGTGGTAGAAAGACGAACAGGTTTCAGCTGCAGAAGAGAGAAAAAGGAGAAATCCTGCTAACAGGTGTCTCCTGAAAGGCAATAGGATTCATCTCTGTTGCCATTGCCCAGCTGATACTGGCGTGTGGCAACATCCACACTTTTCCTTCTCTGCAAGTTAAATAGTTTAGTATAAACCAGGTATCTGAAGACATAGTTAAAAAACCCAAAAGTCCAGCACTGATTCCCACTGTCTCCAGTTATGATTTCAACACCCTGTCTGTGAAGGGCCACCATTTTACAAGCCTAGGATGCTATCTGTGCACATGCATAACATGTTATATGCACATGCATAGCAAGTAGAACCCAGGGAAATGTACAGTGTAAATGTCCCTCATGGCTAGCAGCTACAAGGTTGTGCTGTGTGATCAATATATATATTATATATATATATATATATACACACATATGCCAATAGGAAGATAAATTGTCCTAAGGCAAGAAGACTCTGCTTTGGTTCTATCCCACACCCCTCTATCTATTGTGAAAGCACTTACAAAATCCAGAGGCGTGTGATGACATGATTGAAAGCAGACCAGAGAGTTTAACGGATGAAGTTGCAGTTTGGAACTAAAGTTTCCCTAAAGCAGAACTAAGCACACTCGAGAGCAATTAATCCTTCTGAGCCAACTTTAATTTAATGTCAGAATGAATGCATACTTTGATATTTACTATGCCAACACCTAAGCAGGTCCCTGGTGGCAAGATAGCATTTCCAGTCATGATAAAATGAAGTTTAATGGTTCTAAATTCTTTCAAGAAGTTGACTGGATAAGCTAAAAAACTGAATCTATCTGTGATACATATCTCTACAAGATTAAAAAAAAATCACTATAACTTTATGAGGCATGTATAGTAAAGAAGGAGAGGTGGAAAGAATTCAAGGTCTTCCCTTGTTGTCACAGCAAGGAGGAGAGCAATCAACAGTTCATTCTCACTCCCCACAAGTTCATTAACTTTCATTTAACTTTCATTTCAAACTTTCTCTATGAGAAGGAAAATATTTGTGACGGGAAACTACTATCGTTACCATGTTTTTGTATATGAAGCATTATGCTCCAGCCCACAAAGCAGCTTCAAATCAAAGATAATCCCAGCTGGAGTGAGTTCAGGGGAGGATCACAGAAATGGTCAAAGACCTGTAGCACCTCTCCTGTGAGAGATTTTGGGTGGTGCAGCCTGGAGAAGAGAAGGCTCCCGGGAGACGTTATTGTGGCCTTTCGATATACAAAAGGGACTTATGAGAAAGATGGAGACTTATACAAGAACCTGTAGTGACTGCACAAGGGACAATGGTTTTACACTGAAAGAGGATAGATTTAGATTGAACACAAGGAAAAAGAATATTTATGATGAGGGTGCTGAGGCACTGGTACAGGTTGCCCAGAGAACTTGTGTTCAAGGTCAGGTTGGATGGGGTTTTGGGCAACCTAGTTTAGTGGAGGGTGTCCCTGCCCAAGATGCAGGAGTGGACCAGATGATCTTTAAATGTCCTTTTCAAAACAAACCATTCTATGATTCTATGAAATATCACCTTTGTTGATTTAAGTGGCTTTAGCAGTCTTAGAGTGAAGACTGCGTGTTCACTTTTCATGATGCCCTGGAGCACTGCCATCTGGCAGAGACAGGAACTTGCAACACTCCCTCAAACACCATCATCTGTAACCCTTGTATGCAGGACATCTAATTTGACAGGGAGAAGATACATTTCTTTAATGGATGGAGTTTAATCTCTGTTCCTCATGCTAAAACCATACCTTGTAGAGTGAAGACTTGGAGTTGGATTTGATGATCCTTATGGGTCACTTCCAACTCCATATATTCTATGATTCTAAGATAACTTTAGACAGGCTACACACACTTCCATGGACCTGGTGCTTCTCCTCTATCCTAGAGAAACTTCCTCAAACACTGTGAGAAGTATCCACTGAAATACTTTCTAAACTTGACCTTTGCAGAGGGACAAAGTCACTACTAAGTGCTAGAAGTCACAGTGGTTTTGGGTCCTTTTGCTACACGCTTTAGAAGGAACAGCCTCATTCTTCTTCTAATTGATGCCTTTAATGAATTCCTGCCTGTAACTCCTCAAGCCCTTCTCTGGTGGCTTACAGCAGGTAGGAATCTGACATGTGCTAACAGCTTCCTTTTTAATCAGGCAGTGAAGTATGCAGCTCTCTGGAGAAGTGGATAAAAATCCAGCATGTGCAGCCAGGTACCAGGAGTGTAATAACTCCCTCCTGTTCCATCAGCCTGCCACTAAGCCACAGGTACACCTACCTCCCTCAGAGCACTTCTTTCAGATTTACCTGGAGAAATACTCCAAAGAGAAGTAAAGGAGCAGCATTGTTTACATGAAACCTCTGCATTTACAAAGGTATTTCAGGAACACTAGCTGAAGTACCAAGTTTTCCTGCAGTCAGCTGAGGAAAGCAAGGCATTCCTGCCCTGGTTCAGTTTTCAGACCAGTACAAAAGAAGGAGAAATGTCAATCCACTTATCTTTTTGGCACCAGAACTGTAATGATACACAGGCTGAACCCACTGAAATCAGCAGTGATCCTAGCAGCCATTCGGTCTATTGATTTAAAATGGGCTTAAAATTCCTTTTTAAAGGTGCCTTCTGGATCACTTACTAAGCATAGCCAAATGGGAGATGCCTGCCTGTGGTATTACTCGCAGCAATCTTGAAGACGAGTGCCAGGCTTTTCAAGTCTAACAGCTCAATAACACAGCGTGTGCCTGAAATATATCACTGAATATATATGGGATGCCAAACAAATTGTGATCTTCAGCATTAGTGCAATACAACAACACTGTTGCTTTTGTCCATGGTAGCACTTTCCATGCATGTAGCTGAAACCCATAGCTCCAAAAGGCCCACCTCAATCACAGTATTAATTACAAAATCAATCTGAAGTTTTACAGCATAGACTTTCTGAAACTCTGAATTTGCAGAAACAACCGCTTGGTAAAATGGCAATAGTTTCCTTTTAGACTTCAAATTTTCAGTTAACATAGGGGTAGAAGGATTTCTGTGTGCTTGTCTATACTCATCAAATAGACAGGTCTGAATTGATCTATATTTCCATAAAGCCATTTGCATTTGTTCTTGGCTTGGATTTGAAGTCAGAATCAAACTCCATCTAAATAGTCTAACTCCTGGAAAGATTAGAAATATTCAGCAAACTTTTGCTACTGCACATTGGTCCTTGTCTCTTATTATTTTGGGGAGTAATAAAAATCTGTAAGAACGGCAATCGTTTAAGAGAAGGAAGTCAGCCTGATTCAAATCCATGTGCGATCTTAGAACTTACACAAAGTGCAAGTGATCCCAGAAAATCTGCAGTGAAAGCATACAGTAACAAGGAATCCACTCCTTAGAGAGATATTGTTTGCCTGGCCTGAGTAACATTTCTGATTAGTTTTGAGGTACTGAAAAAAAAAGTTATATATCTTAATCAAACCAGAAATAAATTTAGATACTTGAAGCATCATTCTGTATCTTGGTAGTCCCCAGCTTCATCTGGAGGTCCTCAGCCCATAAGTAATCAATGGAAGTCTCAAAAGTATCTAAAACTATAAACACTTTGCATCACTTACAGCTCATAAGTAAGTCAGGAATGATACACCAAGGTATTGGCCAGTTTTTTAACTGGTTTTCCTTTCAGATTTGCCAGTAGTGTCATCATCTGAATGATAATGAGTAAGGTGGTTGTACTTGAGTTCTAACACCTACAGGCAACCCTATAACCCCACTGTAACCTACATCTGATTTTCCATACTATAGTGTTACCTGAAACCTTTCTTGGACCATGGCTCTGTCTCTGAGAGAGAGTTGCTGGGAACTGAATGCTTGTGGATTCCAAGGCACGTCATAGATACTAAATAAAAACATTAACTAGTACTAGGAATATTTGAGCAGTACATTAGTTTAGCCTCTCTTTTTTCATGTCAGGAATATGTTACAATAAGTCAGCATATTCCATAAAAAAGTGTAACCTAAGTTTCATACATCATAAAATTCATTTATGTTCTGCAAATGCATTTAGGATGATTTAAATACTAACCACTTTGCAATCTCAAAGTCTGCAGAGATTCCACTTTGTATTCTGAGATCAATAAAAAATAACTCTTTGGTGCCACTATAGCCCAGAAGTTTTGAGACACAATACTCACTAAAAAATAGAAGTCACAAGTTTACTGAAGGAAGTTTATTAAAACTGTCATATCTTACTAATGTAATTTGCTTAACAGTTTTTCACCAAGCTTTTACTTTTCTAGGAAAAAAACCAAGTATACCAGCAAGATCGATTTTGATTTGGCTATTTTAAATGGCAAGATTAAAAACCAGACTCAAATGGAAATAATTTGCAACTTTTAACTACAGAGAATGTATCATTAGCATGTCCTCTAGGCAAAAGAGTCTGTCTCATATCAACATGATGTATGATGCTAAATCGCTGGGTTTCGGTTCACAGGGGAAGGTATTCCTCACTGCAGTGATGGGCCATAAGACAAATGTGAGTTTAGTACGTGTTTCATTTTTAATTCTCCCTAACAGGAATGTGAAACGGATAAAATAAAACTCCATTATGACTGTTGGAGAGGGATCTTCATTTTAAATGACCCCTTCACACATTAGCTGTAGGAGAAACAAAGTAACTCACTGACTTCATGTAGAAGTACTTGTCACTGTCCAAAGCTTGTCTAATCGCAGCTTGTCATTCTCATGTCACTGTTGTTCCCAGAATGACACTTAGGTCAGTGCTGTCTGTTACAAGTTAAAGAATGCTTACTTTCTAAGGACAGCTTTGGTCTTTATCAGTTTTACATTTGTGGATTTTCTTTTTTTAAAAAATCTGCATTCAGGCACTAGAGTATAATTTTCTTTGTTGCCAGCTTCTGCACATTTCTCTGGTTTCCTGACTGCTATAAATGCCTGCCCCAGCATCCTCTGCATTGCAGGCAGTTGCTGTAGATAGTATTGATTTTAACTAATGCTGGTGGATTGGTTTTCCTTTGTTCCCAGTATAAATTATAGAAATGTCATCCATGCCCTGTAAAATATTTGACATAACAGCTCTACACATGTAAGTACAGGAAAAACAACTTTTATATGAGTAGCAATATCAGAAAGCACACTTTTCTTCTTTATTGTCTTTATTCTAGTTGCCTCAGTTTTTGTCATCGTTCTTATTCCAGTTTCTTAGTATGATAAGCCAAACCTAGTGATGAGACAGTCTGCACTTCAAGAGGTTTGTTGTTTAAACTATTAAGATTTTCAGCCTTTTGAGGTGATTGGCCTAATTTTAGCAATTCTCTTGGGGGTCTTCTGAACCTGACCACATCTTCCATTAAGGAGAAAAGTGGTAGCAGTTATGGAAAAGCATCTTTTAAAAACCTAATAAAATTCATTTCCCGGGTATTATGTAGACCTGTGCTGGACACTTGCTTTATCTTGAATTGAATTTGAAAAGAGCAGTTTCGTGTATCCACAGTCTTCATTTTAGATGCTGTTTATCCTTGAACATGGGAAAAGTGCTATCTCTCAGTGTGTGAGACCGAATCTGACCAATCAGCCTAATTTTGTAATTCTTTCTGTAAGAGCAGACACATAAATTTTAATTTTCTTTTCCACTAGACCATGCAGAATGCACTATTTTTCTTCGGATACATCTAGCTCTTCAGTGACTGCAAAATCTCTACCACTCTCAATGTAAGTAGCACCTGACTCATCTCAGAGAGATGGCGCAGAATGAAGGGCTCAAAATCCACTTTAAGCAGCTAAACCTAATGTCCTTGGATATTTAGTGCTTGCTTTTTTTTTAAATTTAAGTGCTAAAAAAGTACCTCTGTGCATGTCAAGCCACCCAACTATGAGTAAGTGGTTATCAACTGAGGCCCAAGGTCCCAGTATGCTCCTGGGATTTGATTCGAAAAGTTTCTCAGAACATAGCAGATGGTGACAGAAGCAGACACCCTGCAGGACACATTTGTGACAGCACTATCCACCTTTTACCCTGCCATTTCTGTGTACAGTGAAATGAATTCTCTTTTCAGTCTTACAAGGTCAAATCTCTATCTCCCAACCACAATAGGTAGCTATTCTTGAAGGCAGACTGAGGATGGAGGAATGACATCCTACTCCTCCCCACTGAAACAGTCTTGCCACGAGAAACTAGCTTAAATTTCTTTTGACCACAGTATCAATAATACTAAGTAAAATTATTATTAGAGGATTCATGTGAGAGCAGATCTGTGTCCTGGTCTACTTCCAGAAAACTCTTTGTGCATTTTCTTCTTAAATATAAAAAACAACTCTAGGAACAGGAAATATACCCAAAACCACTAACTGATCCCTTTCAGCTGAGTGCCTACTGGTGAAATCATAAAAATAGATAATTAAATAAATAAATATTTCTTTCTGGCCCAGTGAGCTCTGTGAGAAATGTGTCTTTCTACACCTACAAATGGCCTCACTGAGGGCTGGGAATTAAGGCATTTTCAAGTCAGACAGGAAAAGTTGATTTAAAACTAAGGCAAAGTAACAAATTGAACTGTTTGAATTATCTAAGTTCTGTATTTATGCAAGCGTATATGGAAGCGTGTCTCCACAATCAGATATATATTTACTGAGCCAGCAGAAAGGTAAAGCTTTGTCTCTGGGATCCTGTTAGCATATCACATCAGCAGTTCCAAGGTTTATCTTTCCTCCTTCCACACTGCTGACTACCTTCTTGTAGATGAAATGTTTCCTGCACAGTTGCTTCCAGAAGGGAATTGTAAGCACATCTTCCCAGGCTGTGAAGCAAAAGGACAAAGGAGCTCTGGAAACCCATGTGAGATATCTGAAGACCAAAAGAAGAGAACCAAGAGTTGGCCTTGCTGTCAGCATTTTCTCACCATCTCTGGGTAGATTTGCTCAGCATCATAAACTGCTTTTGGTCTGTTCTGATGTAACAGGAAATTAGAAATAGAGTTTTTAGAAAGAAAGATTAAATAACTCTCTTTTGGGGGAAGTTTTCACATTGACCATTTTGCAAGCCCAGGAGAAGTTTTGACAAAAGAATGATGGTTCTCTGTAACCGCTAAGTTGCAAAATGTTTATCTATCTGCCTTAAATGTCTTCCATTATGATTTACAGAGGGAGTCACTGTGGCTCTCAGGATATCAGGAATTTAGGCTCAATTCAGTCGGTTGGCTCCTAGGACTTGAGTAGTTTGGTTAGCTTTTCCACAACACTTCCAGAAAAAGCGTCAGTCTGAATAAGCTGATTTGTGACCTTCAGGTCAGCCAGATTTACAGAATTGCCTCATGTTTTCCTTAAGGTGAACACCAAAGATACCAGGAAGCTCTGAATCTCAGATAGTGTTTGATCTTGATGAAAACTAACACAAATTCCTTTGTGTGCAGGACACTGCTCTATTCAGTGAGACTGATAAGAATACGAGGAATTTTTTTTCCTGTTCTTGCCTTTGTTATCCTTGTAAGTGTATTTGGCAGGGGGAAAAAAAAGCTCTGTGCAGTCCTATGAAAGTCTCTTTGCTATCACCTTGAAGCCTGATCCAGTGTCTGCTCCTCTAAGGAGTCTCATGATTTCTCGTCCTGCATCTGAATTGCTGTTGATGTGGTCTCTGCCTTTCCCTTCCACCAACGCTCAATAACTCCCCAAGGAAACAGCAATCCCACCTCTGTCTAGGGAGCTCCTCCTGAGGGCAACAGCCACTGAAACTTAAGCTGGGGTCTCCCCTGATGCCCAGGCTCTGCCATGATACCAGACCAGATCACAAATTGTACCTAGGATAAAATGCCAAAAGTGAAACACTATTCGCTGCTCTTGGATTGAAGTAGCGATGACACACAGGCTTGAGTAAGCAGCATACATTCAGTCTGTAATTGTGCCCTAGGGTTAAAGCTGAACTTTAAGACAATCTTAAAACCAGCTAGCTGTGTATAACAAACAACAATTTATCATTATTTTGAGCCTGAGTTGAGGCCATTCCTTGTTATACAATGCTGACATGCCCTTTGCGTTCAGAGGTTTTACTTTTTGATTGAAACATTAAGTCGGCACACTTCTACCGCTTAATGCTCTTCCTTAATGCTTATTCACTAATTCCTTAAAAGCCCCAGTACTACTTCTTTAAAAGTAAGGGTTTTGTCGTGGTGCCCTGGACAAACACCAATTTGGCGCTTGGAAAATGTTGCCTAATTCAACTGGAGTTTCTGCATGATCCGGTGTGATTACTTGCGGTCTCAAACCGCTGTGTTGTGCTCTTCACAGTTAGCTGTGCTCAGTTGTGCTCAGTTCACAGTTAGCTGCTCCTCAGGGATGCTGGTAATTCTCCACATAGGTGTAAATTCACAGCACTTTTGGGAACGTTAGGGAATGTATATGAGCGTGTGTGTGTGTGTGTGTCTGCAGTAGATAGAATCCTCTAAAAGGCTGTCTCAAAGTAAGAGCAATCTGACAGAGACATTAAGTCCTCTTTCAAATTAGCTTTACAGAAGTAGAAGGAAAAAAAAACTTGATTTAAAATGTACAGAAAGTTCCAAGGAAAGGTATTCGCTCTTCAGACAATTACCTTTTGGCTGACCTTTGCGAAACTTTGGTGAATGAATATTAATGAATCTCTGGCGCAAAAGTAATTTAATGAGAAGGACTTACTTAATACAGTATTTTGGCCATTGGCATGCTATTTCCTAGTTGCCTAACAAACCTATTTGGTAAATTTTAGAGTCAAAACACAAATGTAAATTTGATGTTAAAATATTGTAATGGGATTTTTGCTACAAATCAGGCTAAACTGGAAGATTCAGGTTGAAATATGCTTCTTTTAAGAGAGATTAAAACTATTTAATTCAAACCACAATTAGACTTCATTTGGTTTACAAATACTGTTTCCTGTGATCTTCAGAGTTTCTAATATTAGTTTCATTTTCTCACTCGTAAAACCAAAAATCATACTACCCCAAAATAATTTTCTGCTCAAGGTGTTACTAGGTGATTCTATGTTATTGATATTTAAGTAGGAATTACCATTAATAACTTTTGTCATGTTTTCATTACATATTCTTTACATTTTAATTACAATAACTAAGAGTTTACAGTTTAATCTCAGCTAATGCCAGTTTCACTCGGTTACAAAATCAGTGGCATGGAAGAGCAGCCTAGAAGGAAACATCAGTTATTCTGATTGCACGTCGGGCCTGATCCAAAGTACACCAACTAAATTATTGATGTCCTACGGACTTCAAGAGGTTTTGAATCAGATCCTTTGAGAAGCCAATCAATACTGTCAATCACGATTGGGAATGAATAGCCAAATCAGTTGGTTAATCAAGAAATAGCATTTAAAAACTGTTTAGATGGTTACAGAAAAGTTGAACAATGCCAAGGAATTTGGTAGATTAACATTTTGATGAGTCACGTTCCCAAGCCAACACAACCATTCTGATTGTTTTAGTTTGTTAATTTTAGGGAAAAAAAAACATTTAAAGTTAAAACAAATTTGCTTATGCTACACAGAGAAAGTGCAGGATTAAAAAAGTTCATTTCATCTCAGTCAGACCTAATAAAGACTTTTTACAAGAAATGTAGTGAAATTGCTGTGTGTTTAAAAACAGGATGGTGTGCCTGCAGAGAAAGTAACAGTTTATATTGACTGCACTGATAACATCCTTTTTCATGGCATTTCTTTGTTTCCGTACCCTCATCTACTCTCTCAACAGTTTCAGGTTCTCAACTTTCATATGATTTTGCAGGACCAAAACCAATTTTATTCTTGTCAAATAAATCGTATTAGTGTGTTATAACTGAAAAGAAAATCAGGCTTTTTAACCTACTGTAAAATAACATATAAGCCACCTGTTAAACTATATGAAATTTAAAAAACCAAAACAAAACAAAACCCAAATGCTTTCACCTTAAATTTAAGAATAGTTTATTACAGCTGACAAGTGCTACATCTCAGGTGAAACTTCATTTTAGGAAATTATCTACCAGATGATACCAGTTACCTCCTCTGCTAAACACTGTTGCTTTATCATAAGACTGTGGGATCACATGGCTGACTTCTGTGAAATTGCAGATCCATGAGCAGATGAATAGTTTCGGACTATTTCTCTTTTTTACTGTGTTTCAGTGTTACGTGAGAGAGGTCCCAAGCAGGGTAAGCAGCATTCATGTCTGCCCCCGCTCAGAAAGCTCAGCCCACCAGTTAGACAGAACAAGCACAGTGTTTCACTGCTCTCTTTGTCCAAATAGGACACTCACAAAAAGTACATATTTTTCAGAAATTTGTGCAAATATGTTGAGTTTTACTCTTCAGGAAAGATTAATAAGAGCCAGCCTTTTGAAATGTCATTTGTCTGGTATTTATTTTGCTCCGCTTCCTTTTTTCAGATTGCTCAGGTTATTCCCAGATATACATTGTATAATCTTATCATCTCATTACTCATAATTTGTATACAGTGTCATTATTCATAGCAGAAATCCTGTGGCAGATATGAAGAACCAGATAATAATACAGGTAATTCAGCAGCTTGAGAAAACACATTGGAGTGCATCTTCTAGAAGTGCACCTCGGTGTGGGTTCCTGAGATAATGTTAAGTAAAGGTTAGCAGTAAAAAGTAAGGTTCAAATCATATTTACTTATGTTTGTCCCCACAGAAGGATGATCATTCAGAATGGGGCCTTGGAAGGTGCCCAATGCTGCCAGCTGCCTGATGCTGTTCAGAAGCGTCATCTGTCTCAGCCTGCTTCAACAAGAGAGACTGAGGACATCAGTACAAGCAAGCCATTGTCAATGATTTGGGGATTATTAAATGGGCATCATGAATTTGTTGTCTTCGTTGAGAAGACCATTTTCTGCTGAAATATCTTAGAGTCTACCCAGAAAAATAATCAGGAAAACTAGCACTAGTGTATATGGTCTATATGACAAATAAATGAGGAAATAAATAAAACAGTCCATCTCTCCTATTTCTAAGGAACATACAAAAGGATCCATACTCTGAAAGTGCTTATACAGACATGCCTGTGGGGCAGAAAGTGCTGCAGAAACTGCAGTTGCTGCCCCTTTCACCTGGATTATAATCTGGCAATGCTCCCATAACTGATTTACTGAATTGAGAAATGACAGAGAAGGTTACTAGTGGTTGATGGTGATTGAGAGTAGGGAGCTTGACAAGCAAATCAGTTTAATCCCAGTCTTTATAATAAAAAGAATGCTCTGAGGCATGATGTTCCAACTGATAACAAACAAATTGCAATAATACTTTCAGCGCTTTCTACACATTCCAGTACAAATTCACTGTAGCATTCATCTGTGGATACAAAAGCATTTGACACAGGCAAAGGAATAAAAATGTTTAAAAATTTTACAATAAAAATAACATGAAAAAAATCACAGAATCATTGAATCACAGACTGGTTTGGGTTGGAAGGGACCTCAAAGCCCATCTAGTTCCAAACTCCCTGGCAGCACAGGTTGCCCAAAGCCCCATCCAACCTGGCCTTGAACACTGCCACGGATCCAGGGACAGCCACAGCTTCTCTGAGCAGCCTGTGCCAGTGTCTCACCATCCTTGTGGGCAACGATAATAATGTGAAGTAGGAAATAAAAAGATGGGAGAAAAAAGTTCAAACCATTTTTCAAAATCAATTGAATATGAAGGCAGTGTGAGGGAGAAAGCTTCTAAAAGAGTCAGTATGATTTCAGAGAGAGATGTAATGCCAAATGCTACGGTTTATCATCTGGCACTGCTGGATTAAATGTGTTCATAAATAGGAATTTTTACTCCTCTAGGTATCTCAGCTCATGAAAGGGACAGCATAAGGGAGAGTTGCACTTCTGCTGCAAAACACCCACTGACTAGAGGACTTGCCTTTCAGCTCCTAGGGTTTTTTGACACTGAAGAGAATATTAACGCTTCATAATGTGATTTGTTTGACTGACTGTTAGCCATCTTACTCTTGGCATTTAGATGGGTGAAATTGTGTTGGAAGAAAGCTGTGGTTTGAGCAGTGAACAAGTGTTGTCCACATCAATGGGTCAGACCCAGATTTATCCCACCTCTGGGCTTGACAAGAGAAGCAGTGTGGGCATATGACTGCAAAGCAACTAAGATTGCTGTATCATGACTGCCTGCAGAAATTGGATGGCTCAGTTATACCTAAGCTTAACAGCTGTTATTAATTTTTGTACTATCAGACTGAAACCAGGAGAAAGCTTTTGAGAGTCTCTGCTAGGTAAAGAGAATCTATTGCCATTTTTCCTCCATGTACCATTATGACACCAGAATCACATCTTTTCTAAGCAGATATGCTTTGATTTGATTTCTCTGTGGAGTGGATTTCAGTGAAAATGAGACTGAACTGTTAGTTTCACATATTTCAATTTACAGTAATCTAGGAACTGAAGTGATGAAAGAGTAAGAAGTCAATTTGTTCTTCAAGAACCACAACTCATTACTAACGCCATCATCTCAGAGACTAATCCTCCTTCAAGAACTGACACTAACCTGAGACTGAGATGGAGAACTAATTCTTGGTACGTGCATAGCTCTGGCTCCAAGAGTCATTGCGCTCTCTGCAGAGTTCAGAGCTCAGTGACATAGGAATACAAGAACATTTTTATGTACAAACAAAACCATTTGGAATTATGTTCAACAAGGCCACGTGGAGGTATCAACAGCAGTTACTAAGGTGTGTGTGTATAACAGGGATCTCAGAACACTGTTTCAGAACAGAGTATAATACTGCTGCAGTGACTGTAATGCGTTCTAGCAGAAGTTGTTCCAATTCCTTCTTCTGAAGCACTTTCATTTTGTACAAATACTTAAATATCCATGATGGTGGAGATGAGAATGATGTAACAGGTTAAAATCACACACTTACTGAAAAGTGGAACAAGCAACTGCCAATCTCTGGTAAGTAATTACACAAACTAGAACGTCTGCAGATGAATGCCTGAGTACAGGGACATCCACACAGTATGACACCTAGAACATGCACTAGGCAGGAAGAAGTGATATTTCTTGAGGAAATATTTGAACTTAAGCCTCCCACAGCTTGTATAAGTGTCCTGACTACTCACAGAGGGCAAAGTTCCTGGCTAGGCTGTAACTGGTGCTTAAAATTTTAATGCTGCATTTCTGTCATTGACTTTCGTTAGAAGCATCTACAATAGAAATAAAATGTTATGTTGGAGATTGAACTAAATGTTTTTTTGATGCAGAATTAATATTCTTCAGCCTATTGTTACTATGAGAAAAACTTTTAAAAAAACCCTTCAAAAATAAAATCTCAAAATAAAAAAAGAAAAATGCTTCCATGCAGGTATTACTTTTCATGTTTGGCTCAGCCACCAAACAAAAAGAAATCTATTACAGAGTCTTAAGAAAGATCACCATTCTTATAAGGAAACAGCATGACATAAATTATCAGTACCTCACAGGAACACAGTAAGAACTGCCACAGCACAGAGTGGGACAAGCCTGGCAACAACTGGCCCAGGAACTTGCCCTGGATACAAAGGCAGTACTACAACAGACAGCCTAGCAATGTCAACAGGCTCAGGCAGGGTCAGCTTGCAAAGCCATTAGCAGCTCAGAGTCAGCAGCAGGAAGCACAGCAATGATAGATGAGTGAGTAAGAGGCAGAAGAAAATAGCAGTCTAAACTTTTAAGAAACACGGGCTTTCTTGAGAACAGTCAAGTCAGGAGGCAGAGGTTTTGCCTAGCAACAAGAGGGATATTTGTAAGGCCATCACCTCCCTGAATTTCAGATGGCTCAATGCCAATGAAACAATATACATTTTTATAAAATTGGGAAGGGAAATATCACCCCCTTGAATCACATCAAATGCCTTTAGTAGTCCGGAATAATTGATGATGACAGAAAATCTCTGACATGGTATCTTTGGACCACCCTGAATGAGTTGTTAGTATTTCTGGCAGATTTCTACCATAGTGTTGTCCAAAAGTGTCCATCCACTCTTACAAGGATATTCCTGAGGTCTTTAGAAAAGACTGTCAAGGGCAAAGCTGTACTGACTGTGTAGATATTAGGTGCAAAGACTGGCAGACTTCTACTACACCAGCTTGTGGTTGCCCAGGAAATATCACATACCTCCCTGCCATATAGACAAGT
The DNA here is from genome assembly GCA_020800305.1 of Porphyrio hochstetteri. NCBI lineage: Eukaryota > Metazoa > Chordata > Aves > Gruiformes > Rallidae > Porphyrio > Porphyrio hochstetteri. The sequence goes on from CM036907.1 coordinate 114,056,968, forward strand.
ATCTCAAGGAATCCTGAAGCACTATACATACATATCAGGCTGAATTAGATATTTTTCCCCCAATATTTTCTTTGCCAGATAAAAATACTTTGGAGAAAAACAAACAAACAAGCAAACAAGATTTGGCCCTAGGAAGATCTGGCAGGAGTCAAACACCACATTTGACTTAACAATTAAAAAAAACCCAAAAAAGGATATCAAGAGGACTTATTTCTCCCTCTTTTCCCCCCTCTCTTTCCTTGGAAGCTTCATAAAAATAGCCTTAATAGGATGAGTGGAACTGCAAGAACTTCCACTGTACTTTGGATTATTTTGCACCATTAATGACATCGTTCATGCCGGAAAAGATTCATTCTAGAAATAAAAGCAATTGCAAATACAATTCCATGTTCAATACTATTAGCTCAGCATTTTAGTAAACGTTAAGATCCCCATAATGAGTCCTAACATAGAACTATTTTTATTACTTATAAAATCGAATTTCATTAACTTATCTGGGAAATGCAGGAAATATATTATTCCTTTGTTACTGCACGTGAAAATACACTCAACAGTGTGCAGTTGGAACCTCGTTTGTACATATTCCTGAGGCAAACTGAAAAGTAGGTGGAGAATGAGCGTAATGAGAGACTTGATACAAGCTTGGACTGCTGAGTTTTTTAATGGAAATTTTTTTAATAGAAGAGCACAAACATGTATTTTTAAAAGCTGGATGAACAAATAAGAATAGCTCTGGGCAGATCTAATCTGCACAGCTAGCACTTACAGTATGCATTAAAGAATTTAAGCTGACATTGACCTTGGCAGCACTTAGAAAGGAAGAATTTTCACAAGGATGAACATGTCCTACACTGTGTCTTCAGTTTTGCGAATAGTTTTGTTTGGGTATTTTTTTTCAGTTTTAAATATACTTATTTCTCATACCTCCATTCTTTGTACCCTGTAATTATTTTCAAGAAATAAGTTGAAAATAATACTAAATACATAATACTAAACTCACGGGGATAAAAAAGAAGAGTAGTATAGTGTAGTATACAAATATAATTCAAGCTTTCATCATCTTTTTTAAAAAATCCTCTTCTGAAAGTGTGTCAAAACATTTTTTCTACAGCTTTCCCCCATCCTGGAAGCTTTTCTACAGATATATTGCTAATGATGGGTTTTAGAAAAAAACAAATAATAAAATGTAGGTTTAAAAAAAGAAAGTACATAAAAAAAGAGCATAGGACTATCCACAAATATTTATTTCATAGGGAGCAAAAGAAGAGCTATAGTTTTAATTGTCCTGGCTATCTTTATTGTACTGGTTCCAAAATCAATAACTTGATCAAGTTGCCTTGACCATCACACTCTGTAGGACCTTGGAAAGAGAAGATTTCTAGTACTAATGTTTTTTTCATAATCATTCCTGCTAACCATTCCAAAGCTGGGCAACTCAGAACTGCAGGTATTAACACAGGCATAGTGAGACAATTCAGCACCATCCCTGTCCCAGGGAACCTCTCCCAAAGTAAAAATGGTAGACAAGACCAGGAGTTTGCCACGGCTGGCCAGTTATGGTATATTTCTAAGGCATAAGCATGTAACAGGTGAATTTTGGCAAGCCCAAGCACGTATGTTTTGCTGTTGCTAGGCTGGTCATAGTGAAGTCCATCTCCAGTTGCTTTACACTGTGCTGCTGGAACCTCAGCAAATTCTGTGAGAAAAAAAGAGCTATGGATAGGGAGACTGAGGCAGAAAGAAGAAGGGATTGTTACATAAAATAAGGGGCTCAAGGAGCTGGCTCAAATGGCACATAAAATATTGTTTGTTTTCTCAAGGAAAAGAGTACTCCAGAAGGATGGGAATGTTTGGAATGGATGAGAACAAAACTCAAGATCCATCTTCAGACTAATCTATAGGACATTACCTATGGTAACGGTCAGCTCCCTGCCTGCTGCATGTGTACAACCTGTCCCTTCACTAACTAATCCATCCACATACTCCTCCAAATAAACAAAATTATTTTAAAATTGAGAATATTCCTTTACCTAAAGTGTAGAAGTAAATTTTGAAAAGTGGTGTTTTGGGATTTTGCCTTTATTAACTGTCATAGTAATACATAATAAGTAAATTAAAGGTACTTTGACAAAGTGAAAAACTAATTGTAAGTTCTTTGGGATAGGAATCTAATCTTTGTTGCAAGACTTTGCAGTAAACAACGAGTTGTGAGCAGAGGTCCTGGATGCTATTGGAATACAAACCTTAGAATAAGAGAATTTCTGTGCTGGGAAACACTTTAAAAATCTACCCAATTCACCCTTAGCTACAAATAATAAATGAAAAAGATTTTTCAGCTCTTGTGGTCCATTGAAAACAGTAACTGTGACACATTCTTTCCCTAAGTTTTCTCATTAATCAATGGAGAGAGACAACTCTGTCCCAAAGGCAATTCAGGTCACCTTAGAGCCTGCCTTGCTGTACTCACTGGGGTTTCCCAAGTCAATTCAACCCATTTATCATCTCCCTATCCATAGCCATAACCTGTATTCAAAAGTGAGCATTAGAGGCTCCAAACATCATTGTTAAGGAGTACACTTTTTGATTATTCTTTAAAAAATTGTGGATTATTTATATACATATATGTGTATATATAGCCATGCTGATACACTTCTTTTTCACATTTTTTGGGCAAGATTTGCATATTTTTGCATATTTAAGATTTGACAGAAAGCATTTTAGCAGAGAATTAGCCTAGGCATCTTTCTTAGTGCATATACTAAATGCAATTTGTATTGAATTTTCATTATGACTCCTGGCTAAAAATATTTCGATAATTCAAGGGGCCTTATGAGGAGAAGTTAAATAACAAAATGGAGCATACACTTCTTTTTAGTTATCAACACTTAGTATCTTCTTCTGCAGTACTGGTTCAGATTAAATATGAAATGGTAGCATGCATTTTGTCAGATGACTGACTGTTTACTTTGTTTACCTTATCAAAACATGATGAACTATTTTTATGAAACTAACCATAACTTGTAAATATTAAATTGCTGCATTTCATATAGACAGCTGTCAGCCTTTCATCTATCACCCAGACGATCAACAGACAAATATTTACATTTTCAGTGTCCTTATTTACTTTTTTATCCCATTGATACTCAGCAGAAATAACTTCTATTTTCCCAGGTACTTTTCAAATGTATTTTAAGTTTGCCTGAAATTCTGTCTAGAAGTGCTCTATGGATCGCTCAGGAACAGAGCAGGTGGAGAGACCTCAGTGGCATGGCTGGGGGACAGTGGCAGGTACATCCTCCAATGGTGTGTGTGAATAACATGGTGGCATGTCCATGTTGGGATCTGTGCATTAAAATCAAAACTGGATGTGAACTGTAAAAGCTAAAGTTGAGCTCATCCTTAATCATATGAAGCTTCTTGGTAACATACATTCACAAAATACCTGGCACCATCTTGCCTGATGAAAAATCTTTCAGCATATAAAGTCATTCCAGACCTTTCTCTGATGCCTTCTCTTAAATTTTTGTCATCTATGTTTGGAAATGGTCTTCCAACAGCAGAAGGTGCAACAGGGCTTCATCACCTGTTTGAATTAATTGCCCCAAAAGAGACAGTAGCTATACTTCTACACCATAAAGGTGCTGTTATTAATCTGGATTTTAACAATCTTGCATTTGTTCACTTATTGATCACCCACATTTATCCAAAATGCTCTGAGAAGAGCAGCGTTACCTTTGCATGCAATGATTTGGAAAGCAGGAAAAAAAGATACATTCAGTTATGTCCTGGTTTCAGCTATGATGGAGTTAAACTTTTTTTTTAGCAGTGGATGGAATGCCATGTTTGGGTGTTAGCATGAGAATAGTGCTGATAGCACCCTGATGTTTTCCGATTTGTTGCCGGGCAATCAAGGACCTTTCTCAGCTCTGCATACTTCCTTACTAGTGAGAAAGGAGGGGACGCAGCCAGGACAGGTGATCCGAATTGGCCAAAGAGGATATTCCATACCAGTTACGTCATGTTCGGTATAAAGGGGGACTGGGGGGAAGAGGGGGAGACAACGCCAGGACGTGCAGTTTCTGGGGCGGTCGGGTTGTCCGGGATGGGCTCTAAGCTGTGCGGCCTGAGTTGTGTGGTTTGGTGAGAAATTGCATTGTGTATCACCAGTTTCATCTATTTTGTGCTTTAAACTTCTGTTATTGTTATATCTAGTTTTCTGTTATTGTTTAGTAAACTATCCTTATCCCAACCTGCGTGGTTCTGGTTTCTAGGTTGTGGTTTCTTTTCCTCCTTTCTTCCTTCCCTTTTCCCCTTCCCCCAACTTTCCCTCCCCCTTCCTTTTAAAAGTACAAGCGACTGTGTGGGGTGCGGCCCTTGGCTGGGGCAAAACCACGACAGTTATTTTGGCGCCGGAACAGGGACACGAACGGTTGGGATAACGGTAGATCTGACCCTAACTATCGCAATTAAGATAAGCACTGTTGTTTAAGCAATCTCTGGTCACGATGTTGTGGTATTTATTTACAAGGCTGTGGCAGCAAAACCACCGCATGCTGTATACAATCCTGGCAGGATTCTTTACTCTCTCAGGTCTGTGGCTCCCGTATTTGTTCCCATACTTCATTATAGTGTATTTTATGATATCGGTCTATGATACAATAATATCGATGATCATGAGCTTAAGCTGGTACCTGTATGAGGTTTTGCTGTCCTGTCCATTCTTTGGACAGGGAGGGGTTAATAACAGCAGCCGGTATGGTGGGGGCACTGCTTTCTTTTCCTTTGGGCTAAATACAACAGCTCTTAGGGCAGTTTTTGAAAATCTTCAATATCTCTGGGATATTCAAACTAGCATTTTGCTATTGGTAGGTTTGGTGCAGATGGTTCAGTTTTTGTTATATATCAAGCATAGGTTTATGAATACCACTGAAGAGCTTTCTCCGAGACGGAATAATCACGAGTGGCAGGGCATGTGGCAAAGTATGGGCGAGTACCTAGGTACTTTCTCACGCCCGATGGTTTGGAATTTCACTCCTGAACAGCTACAAGACCCCGATCAAGTGACTGCATACCTAAGGAAAAATTGCTGTAGGTTTCCCAGAGATGGACGCCTTACTGCACTGTGCTGGGCTCTGGCCACTATTTATCAAACACTGCTTGATAGCAGGCAGCACTGTCAGCACTGTCAGCACTGTCAGGGAGAAGGGAAAGGAAACAGACTGGCAGATACTATAGCTGCTGCAACCACTGGGGCTGACACTGCAGCTACTGTAATCTCTACAGCAGACACTGCAGATGATCAGAAAAACCAACCCACACCAGTGTCTGTTGCTCCCGTACAAAAGAGGAAAGGCACAAAGAAATCAGTTCGTATAGTGACGGATAAGGATGATGATCAACCGGGATCATCTCGAGGATATCAGGATGAGGCAGAACCAGAGATTGTTACCCGATCCCTGACTCTGAGTGAGCTGCGTGAGGTTCGAAAAGATTTCACTCGCCACCCAAGTGAGCACATTATCACTTGGTTGCTCCGATGTTGGGATCACGGGGCCAGTAGTTTGGAATTAGAAGGCAGAGAGGCCAAGCAGTTGGGATCCCTAGCTAGAGAAGGAGGAATTGACAAAGCAATTGGGAGGAGGCCGGAAATCCTCAGCCTCTGGAGGCGACTACTGTCAAGTGTGAAGGAAAGATATCCCATAAAGGAATATATTACATGCCAGACACCTAAGTGTAACAGCATAGAGACATCTGTCCAGCACCTGAGAGAATTAGCTGTACGGGAGATAATTTATTATGATCTGGACAATTCACGGCTTCCCTCTGATCCTGATGAAGTCCTATGCACTCCAGATATGTGGCGTAAGGTTGTACGAAGTGCACCAGCAGGGTATACCAATTCACTGGCAGCAATTGACTGGAATGATACGAATCCGCCAACCGTAAATGAGGTGGCCTGCCGACTCCGGAAATACCAAGACAATGTTTCCCTCTCCATCATTGCAGCAGTAGAGAAACTGGTTCAACGACTTGACAACAATGTGTCCAACTCCCAACCCGTATGGAGCAATGTTGCAGCTACTGGGAGAAAGCGTCCATCGTTCCAAGAGGGAGAATACACACCACGACATACATTGTGGTTTTACCTGCTTGATCATGGAGAGGACATGAGGAAATGGGATATGCAGCCCACCTCAGCCCTTCGAGCACGAGTAAATGAGCTGCGGGGTAAAACATTCGCACAACGAGATTCTGCCAGGAAGAAGGCTGCACCAGTTTCTACTGGGCAGTTCCCTAGACCAACTGGAAGGCCTACCTATATGTCTGATGTGCCTGATCCTTTTGAAGGGACCTCTAAGTCCTTTATGCAACCAGTGGAAAACAAATATGATCAGCAGCAATAGAGGGGCCCTGCCTCCAGCCAGGTGGAGGAGAGGGACAATCGGGTTTATTGGACTGTGTGGATCCGATGGCCTGGCACGTCAGACCCACAGGAGTACAAAGCTCTGGTGGATACTGGTGCCCAGTGTACTCTAATGCCATCGAATCATGAAGGGGTAGAACCTGTTTGTATTTCTGGAGTGACAGGGGGATCCCAACAACTAACTGTGCTAGAGGCTGAGGTGAGCCTAACTGGGAAGGACTGGGAAAAACACCCCATTGTGACTGGTCCAGAAGCTCCGTGCATTTTAGGTATAGATTATCTACGTAGAGGGTATTTTAAAGACCCAAAAGGGTACCGATGGGCTTTTGGAATAGCTGCTTTGGAAACAGAAGAAATTGAACAATTGTGTGCCTTGCCTGGACTCTCGGAGGATTCTGCTGTTGTGGGGTTGTTGAAGGGTGAAGAACAGCAAGTGCCAGTTGCTACGACGACGGTGCACAGACGACAATACCGTACTAACCGAGATTCCCTGATTCCCATCCATAAGCTGATTCGTCAACTGGAGGATCAGGGAGTGATCAGCCGAACCCACTCACCCTTTAATAGTCCCATATGGCCAGTGAGGAAGTCCAATGGAGAGTGGAGGCTGACAGTAGATTATTGTGGCCTAAATGAAGTCACTCCAGGTATGAGTGCTGCTGTGCCAGACATGTTAGAGCTCCAGTATGAATTGGAATCGAAGGCAGCCAAGTGGTACGCCACAATCGACATTGCGAATGCTTTCTTCTCGATCCCACTGGCGCCAGAGTGCAGGCCACAGTTTGCTTTCACTTGGAGAGGCATCCAATACACGTGGAATCGTCTGCCCCAGGGGTGGAAACATAGCCCCACCATCTGCCATGGACTAATCCAGAATACACTGGAAAAGGGTGAAGCACCAGAGCACCTGCAGTATATCGATGACATCATTGTATGGGGCAACACAGCAGAGGAAGATTTTGAAAAAGGAAACAGGGTAATTAAAATCCTTTTAGAAGCCGGTTTTGCTATAAAACGAAGTAAAGTCAAGGGGCCTACGCGAGAAATCCAGTTTTTAGGAATAAAATGGCAGGATGGGCGTCGTCACATCCCAATGGACATTATTAATAAAATAGCAGCTATGTCTCCACCAAGCAACAAAAAGGAAACACAAGCTTTCTTAGGTGTTATAGGTTTTTGGCGAATGCATGTCCCAAACTACAGTCTCATTGTGAGCCCACTCTACCATGTAACTCGAAAGAAGAATGATTTCCAATGGGGCCCTGAGCAACAGCAAGCCTTTGAGCAGATCAAACGCGAGATAGTCCATGCAGTGGCCCTTGGGCCTGTCCGGACAGGGACAGATATTAAAAATGTGCTCTACACTGCAGCTGGGGAGAACGGCCCAACCTGGAGTCTCTGGCAGAAAGCACAAGGGGAGACTCGAGGTCGACCGCTGGGGTTTTGGAGTCGGGCCTACAAAGGATCTGAGGCCAATTATACTCCAACAGAAAAGGAAGTACTGGCCGCCTACGAAGGGGTTCGAGCCACCTCAGAAGTGATTGGAACTGAAGCCCAGCTCCTCCTGGCACCCCGACTGCCGGTGCTGGGCTGGATGTTCAAAGGGAAGGTTCCTTCTACACACCATGCCACTGATGCTACGTGGAGCAAGTGGGTTGCACTAATTACACAGCGGGCTCGAATAGGAAACCCCAATCACCCAGGAATTGTGGAGGTGATCACAGACTGGCCAGAAGGCAAAGATTTTGGGATGTCACCAGAGGATGAGGAGGTAACACGCGCTGAAGAAGCCCCACCCTACAACGAACTGCCAGAGAATGAGAAGCGATATGCCCTGTTCACTGATGGGTCTTGTCGCATTGTGGGTAAGCATTGGAGATGGAAAGCCGCTGTATGGAATCCTATAAGAAGAGTAGCAGAAGCCACTGAAGGAAAAGGTGAATCAAGCCAGTTCGCTGAGGTGAAGGCCATCCAGTTAGCCCTGGACATTGCTGAGAGAGAAAAGTGGCCAAGGCTCTACCTTTATACTGATTCATGGATGGTGGCGAATGCCCTGTGGGGGTGGTTGCAGCAGTGGAAAAAGAACAACTGGCAGCGTAGAGGCAAACCTATATGGGCTGATGACTTATGGCAAGATATCTCTGCTCGGTTAGAGAAACTTGTTGTAAAGGTACGTCATGTCGACGCCCATGTACCTAAGAGTCGGGCCATGGAGGAACATGAAAACAACCATCAGGTAGATAAGGCTGCTAGGATTAAAGTGGCTCAGGTAGATCTAGACTGGCAACGTAAGGGTGAATTATTCATGGCTCGATGGGCTCATGATACCTCGGGTCATCAAGGGAGAGATGCAACATATAGATGGGCTCGGGATCGAGGGGTGGACTTGACCATGGACGCCATCACACAAGTTGTCCATGAATGTGAGACATGTGCTGCAATCAAGCAAGCTAAGCGGTTAAAGCCCCTTTGGTATGGAGGACGGTGGATGAAATATAAATATGGGGAGGCTTGGCAGATTGATTACATCACCCTCCCACAAACCTGCCATGGCAAACGTTATGTGCTTACAATGGTGGAGGCAACTACCGGCTGGCTAGAAACATATCCCGTACCCCATGCCACTGCTCGAAATACAATTCTGGGCCTTGAAAGGCAAGTCCTCTGGCGACATGGTACTCCAGAAAGAATCGAGTCAGACAATGGGACTCATTTCCGAAACACTCTTATAGACACCTGGGCCAAAGAGCATGGCATTGAGTGGGTGTACCACATTCCTTACCATGCACCGGCCTCTGGGAAAATTGAACGATATAATGGACTTTTAAAAACTACACTGAAAGCAATGTGTGGTGGGACATTCAAGCACTGGGATACACATTTGGCCCAAGCCACGTGGTTAGTTAACTCTAGGGGATCTACCAATCGGGCTGGCCCTGCCCAGTCAAAATTTCCACGTACTGTAGAGGGAGACAGAGTGCCAGTAGTGCATATGAAGAGTGTATTGGGAAAGAGAGTTTGGGTCATTCCTGCTTCAGGCAAAGGTAAACCCATGTCTGGAATTGTTTTTGCTCAAGGACCTGGCTGTACTTGGTGGGTAATGCAGAGGGATGGAGAAGTTCGATGTGTACCTCAAGGGGATTTGATTTTGGGTGAGAATAGCCAATATAATTAATAAAGTAGAAATTATAATAATTGCCAAATAACCCATTATTGTATATTCATTATTGTTATGATTGCTGTATGTTGTACCATAGCATTATAGCCGGAGTCATACAAGTTAATGAAGAATGAGTGCCATGATGATGGAACTAAAGCCTGGCCTCTCAAGAACTTTTTGCTCCCGTTGAAAATAAACTCTGACCCACAGACTATGAGCATGGACCATGCCAGGTGTATCAGTCAAGAGCCTGAGATGCAGCATGCAACGAGCCAATGGAACATACAACTATCCTGAGAAACTGTTACGACAAATGGAGCCTGGAAATCATGGACTAAATGAACTCAACAACTTCAGAGGGATGATTCACAGACTGAGGGAATAAGATCTGTATGCACATATGTGTGCATACATGTGTACATACATATATGGGTGTGTGAAACACGAAACTGGTTGTACCCAAAGAAAATTGTTGGATCTGGTCATGACGTAAATGGTATGGAATAAGGGGTGGATAATGTCCTGGTTTCAGCTATGATGGAGTTAAACTTTTTTTTTAGCAGTGGATGGAATGCCATGTTTGGGTGTTAGCATGAGAATAGTGCTGATAGCACCCTGATGTTTTCCGATTTGTTGCCGGGCAATCAAGGACCTTTCTCAGCTCTGCATACTTCCTTACTAGTGAGAAAGGAGGGGACGCAGCCAGGACAGGTGATCCGAATTGGCCAAAGAGGATATTCCATACCAGTTACGTCATGTTCGGTATAAGGGGGGACTGGGGGGAAGAGGGGGAGACAACGCCAGGACGTGCAGTTTCTGGGGCGGTCGGGTTGTCCGGGACGGGCTCTAAGCTGTGCGGCCTGAGTTGTGTGGTTTGGTGAGAAATTGCATTGTGTATCACCAGTTTCATCTATTTTGTGCTTTAAACTTCTGTTATTGTTATATCTAGTTTTCTGTTATTGTTTAGTAAACTATCCTTATCCCAACCTGCGTGGTTCTGGTTTCTAGGTTGTGGTTTCTTTTCCTCCTTTCTTCCTTCCCTTTTCCCCTTCCCCCAACTTTCCCTCCCCCTTCCTTTTAAAAGTACAAGCGACTGTGTGGGGTGCGGCCCTTGGCTGGGGCAAAACCACGACAAGTTACTATTTATTAAACAAATAACATACATTGGCACATAAAACAGAATTCAAGGCTCTCAGTAGGCTATAATTGAATCCTTTTGTATTAAATAAGCCCTAGCAATATCTATTGTTCCAGCAGCTGATACAAAATTATCCAGAAATTATATTTAAGCTTTTCTGCACAATTATTAAAGTACGCTAGCACTTAACATCTTCCTTTCTGTTAGAGTCAGCATTGCTAAGCTTAACTAATTCAAAAAACTATCAGCAGATACTGTGTCTGCAATGAAAAAATTCAAAATCTATACACATTCCTGCAGTAAAACATGCAGTCACGTGGCGGGATCTTTGCTCGGCGGACAGCAGCACAGCATCACAAGTCATCAGAACAACACCCCAGTACAGCACTGGTTCACTCCCTGAACGCTCATGTGCTTTTCTCCAGTGCTACAAGGTACCTGAGGTTTTCCAGCTGACAGGGGCTGGGAAAGCTAAAGCTGGCAGAAGGCCAGGCTAGCAATGCCAGTGCCAACCCTTCCTCTGTTATTTAAGATGAGGGCATGTTGTTAGCAGCTATCTCCAGCTGAATGATCAGTGAAGCATAAAGTTTACATAACATCTCAGCTGGGCTATTCTTTCAACTTGTCTGCATGGTCCAATGTTTGTTCTTTTACTTGATTGATTGTGTGGGATTTGGTTGTTGGGTACTTTTTAAGTATGAGGATACAATTTTGTATTTCTAGTGTATGTTCCAAGATATTTTGGGACATACCTGCACAAGTTTTGCAGCATTAAACACAAGGAAATGTACTACTGAATTCGGTAAATTAAGATTTACCTCTTCTGTAGAATTGTTCTGTTTCCCTCTGCATTCTGCACACAAGAGCATTTGTATTGGATTTGCATGGCAAGTTTTAGTATCGGGAGGCTACAGGGGTGGCTTCTGTGAGAAGCTGCCAGAAACATCCCCCATGTCTGATAGAGCCAATACCAGCTGAATCCAACAAGGACCCAATGCTGGCCAAGGCCAAGCCCAACAGTGACAGTGGCAGCACCTCTGGGATAACATTATTGAAAAGGAAAAATAAAAACAACCTGTGCAACAGAAACTGCAGCCAGAAGAGACAAGTGAGAAAATGTGAGAGGAACAACTCTGCAGTCAGTGAAAAAAGAGGGGCAGGAGGTACTTCAGGCGCCAGAGAAGAGATTCCCCTGCAGCCCCTGGAGAAGACCATGGTGAGGCAGGCTGTCCTTCTGCAGCCCAAGAAAGGTGATGGTGGAGCAGATTCCAACTGCAGCCCATGGAGGACGCCACACTGGAGCTGGTGGATCTACCCAAAGGAGGCTGTGACCCCATGGGAAGCCTGTGCTGGAACAAGCTCCTGTGGGGACCTGTGGCCCCATAGGGAGAGGAGCTCACGCAGGAGCAGGTTTCCTGGTAGGAGTTGTGATCCAGCAGAAGGGACACACACTGGAAAAATTATGGAAGAACAGCAGCCCATGGGATGGACTCACATTGGAGAAGTTCATGAAGGACTGTCTCCTGTGGGACAGACCCGATGCTGGAGCAGGGGCAGAATGTGAGGAGACCTCCACTCAAGGAGGAAGGGGCAGCAAAGACATCATGAGGTTAATTGATCACAACTCCCATTCCTTGTCCCCCTGTGCTGCTGGGGGGAAGAGGCAGAGAAAGCAGGAATAAAGTTGAGCCCAGGAAGAAGGCAGGGGTGGAGGGAAGTGGTGTAATACTTGCTTTTATTTCTCATTATGTTGCTCTGATTTCATTGGTAATAAATTAAACTAATTTTCCCAAGTTGAGTCTGTTTTGCACATGACAGTAATTGCTGAGTGATCTCTGCCTGTCCTTATCTCAGCCCACAAGCCTTTTGTTACATTTTCCCTCCCCTGTCCAGGTAAGGAGTGACAGAGTGGCTTTCAGGGGGGGAGGAGGGGGGGAGCACCTGGCCTCCAGCAATGCAATATTTTCTAACAGAAGTACCTGATAAAAGATATTTTGTAAAAACAGGTGAGTTCATTGTTTTAAACTAAAAATTGTATATAGTATAGCTAGTTACCAGAAACTCTTGGATATTTTAAAGATGTTTCCTATCTTGTATCAGACTTTTTGTATTTTTTAAAAGGACAGCAAAGTTCTTCAGTGTAAGTGTGATTTGCTGTATAAACAACGCTGAGGTAATTTAATGGGATATTTCCTTGAGATTGATTCCTGAAGATAATCAATATAATCTGAACTTCCAGGCATGCCATAGTTTAGTACAAGACAGAACAAAATTACTTATGGATTTCAAGGAACATATATTTTAGTTTCAGAATTAGTTAAATGTTCATTACAAGTACCCTTTAGTGGGGGCACATCATCTCTGTACATGACTTCACAAGTCCTGTTGATGTCCCTGATTTCAGAATGATGAAGGCCATTTTTGTGACTCCTTGTTGGACACTACTAAGAAAGAATAATAAAGAGTTATGAGGCTCCCATATAAGGCATTTAAGGCTTTGACCCCTGGACATTGCAAACTCCGATCAGCCTGTGGTGTGGAAGCTTATGGTAGACACAGATGCTATGCTTGTCTTCCTTGCACTGGTCTATGATGTTCTGTGGTTAGTGGCTTTTTTAAGGTGGTTGATGCTATGCATCCCATGCTCTGAACACTGGGAGTGCCCAATTGTGCTACGACAGAAATTAAATGCATGTTTCTAAGCCATGGCTATCAGACGTGATGTAATTATTACAAACACAATGTTTTCATCGTATTCCCAAGTTTCATTAATGAACACAGTCCAACGCTGGGGGCTGGGGGGGTGGAATATGGCAAAATGGCTCTTTTCCCTCTAGATGTATAAGGCAGGGACTGACACAGACAGAGGACTTCCCAAAGAGATCAGACAATGTGCTGTAAATACAAAAGTATCTCTCACAGTATACTTTTCCCTGTGAGGGCGGTAAGGCACTGGCACAGGTTGCCCAGAGAAGCTGTGGCTGCCCCCTCCCTGGCAGTGTTCAAGGCCAGGCTGGATGGGGCTTTGGGCACCATGAGCTAGTGGAGGGTGTCCCTGCCTGTGGCAGGGGGGATGGACTGGATGATCTTTGAAGTCCCTTCTAATCCAAACCATTCTGTGATGCTATGACTCTATGATTCTATGAAATCCTTCTATTGTAGTCTTCAACATTTATAAATTTGATACACAGATGCTATTGATGTCATTCTTGAAATTCATTAATTTGTGCTGGGCAGTGGGCAAGAAACTGTTTGCTCAAGTGTGAGACAAAACTCCAGGGGCACATTCAGATATTTATAGACTGTCTCCCCTTGTTCCGCACCAGCTACCCGAAATCTAAAGACCTCACACTTAAAAGGGCTAAAATGGAAGACAAGGAAGACAAAGTAGCAATGCTCAGCTGCCATTTAAGGGTTCGCTACCAACCACAAGTGCACAAGCTCCTTCACAGGGTCACTTAGATCAATGATGTCAAGTCATCCTCTCTGAGACAGAGATGTCTGCGGCTGATGGGGAGGGTGTTACAAAGTCTAGTCCATCCCACCCCTGTTCAGCTGTCCAGCTAAAACTTATGAACTGGTATTCCACCTCTATGTTGCATGCCATGGAATCAGTGCCCCCAGAATAAGACAGTCGTCTGTAACATTTATAATTTTCCTCCTTCTAAGATCTGCATTGAAATTCAGGAGTTTTCTTTGTCTAAAGGGACAAGCACATAGAACTAAAAGTATATCAGAGGAAACAGCCTCTGAGTCCTAAAACATAACTGTCATATTCAGTAATCTAAATTTAGCTTCTTCTACACCCTTTTAAACATTTGTAAAAAATCCCTTTAAAAATAATAATTGAGTTTTAAAACCATATAAACACACAGAATGTTGGAGTATGACTGAAAATTTGAACTGTATATTTTAATAGATGAGAAATACATGTTGGATTTTATTAATATTACATAAACTTTAAAAGGCCCTCATCTTTCCATTAAAACTCTACTAGTAAACATTCGTTATAAATCCCTTTGCTATCAAATATTCACAGGAGTATTCCTAAATAAATCACCAGCAAATACTGCAATATTAATATCTTAAAAAAAAATAGACCACAAAGATCAAACTATGAGCAAAAAACCTTAACATTAAAACATTTCAACAGTTTTCAGGCAGAGTGAAGACAATTTGAAGACTGGTGAAAGAAACCAGTAAGTCATTTCAGGTACGGATGAAGCTGTTTTGGCCGAGCTCTTCTTGACAGCCCAATCCTGATGGGGCCCTTGCATGTTTTAAGAGGCTGTACTCTTATAACTTCATGTGACAGAAAGTATCCTGTGTTAGAAAGGAGAAAAAAGTGAAAGTAAAACCAGAATTACGTATGATATACCCCAGAATTACCTACTGCCAAGATATGTAAATTAGATGAACAATAATTGCAGCTTCTCAGTTCTTTACTACATCCTGTCCCACCTCCATTTCATTGAGCTGTAGAAGTCTAATGTATTCTTTTGGCTTAATTTAAAATGCCAACAATTGGGTCACATGTAAATTCTTTCTAATTAGAGGATCTTCAACTTAACATGACAGTACTTTCCTAACAGACTGGAAAAGGCATACAGTTTGATACAAATTAGCATTCCAGGACAGAAAGGAAATAGCTGAGTATGCTTCAATCCTTTCCACTATTCTGAGGGGTTTAGGTGCACAAATCCAAATTGCAGACTATTATCACTCTACTGGTGATAATAATCATGGTGCCTTGTCTTGTGCCACTCATTTTACAGAAAGCAGAACAGGAGGATGGGGATTTTCTCTTCCATAGTCTATTAAGTAAGGTATACACCATCCAGTAATCTGGAGAATGATTCAGTCATCCTTTAGAAGCTGTTCTGTTTTGCATAAAATAATATACTCACAGGGGAAGAATGGAAGACCATGACCTTGTAAACTAGAGATTAGGACAATGAGTCATCTGAAAGAAGAAAAAGTCACTCAAGATTCTTTCCAGTTCTATTTTCCATTATTCTATAAAATGTTGAAGCACTGAGCAATTAGCTAGGATATCAAATAGTGAGCCCATCAGAGCCTTAGGCACTCAACAGGATCCTACTAAAGGGAGAAAAAAACTCCCTCAAACCATTTTACAAGGGTTTTTAAAGGATGGGATGAGGAAAAAAAGAACAAACCCAAAGCTCCATTCTAAGGCCAATGATGAGGTAGCAGTGCTGCTATGTCTTTTATAAGACTAAGAAGTCATTTGGAAGAGGAACTGCATGCATTAAAAGTCAGTCAAGTGTGATAGGTTTATATGGAACCAGTAAGTTATGGTAGTTAGTCATGCTGAATTATAAAACTGCTGAAGTATAAATCTACTTGTCCCACCTCGGTATCTCCTTTCCAAAACAGTCACAGTTTCTGAGGCAACAGTCACTTTGTGTGAACAAGCAGTGGCATGTAAAACAAAGAACTTGTTGATACCAGCAAGTATAAAATCTGTATGTCCTAATATTCTAACTATGGGAGCAATATACTGGATTAAGTTGCAGAGTTTTGGCAACTAACTGGACTACATTAAGAGGTGTGGATTCCACAGCAGAAACAGAGTGATAATATCCAAGATACATAACAAACCCAAATCATGTGAGAGCACATGTTATCGCTCAGAATCCTACTGAAAAATAGAGGGAGACAACCACACATCAGCAAAATATTAACTCCTATCAGTACAGTAAATACAGTATTCCCCCTGACAAAATCAGCTATAGCCCTTGCTTCAGAATGACCTCTAAGGCAATTTCAGTGTAAATGGAAAAGAACTGACTCTGCCAATCATAAAATACAGCACAAAAGCAATGTACGTCCTCAAGGAAAGAAGATACTCAACATTTCCTTATTTACTATCAAATGAGAATGATGATGAGGGGAATATTACATTTTTTCAGCTTCTACGGAAAGCATATTAGTTTCCCGCTGACTCTGACAAAACTCTAAAATAAGGGGTAGAATGCCCTAAAAATCTGCCATTGCTCTAGAAATCTGAAAGATGTCTTAGCAATCCTGGGGGAAAAAAAGAAGCTACTCATTTCTAAGGTTTTCTTCCAAACATTTCTGGAGAAGCTCAGATAGGAACTTGAGACCAGGAAGCAGTGTAAAGGGAATAGCTAATGGCAATGGAGATGTGTGTTTCTATGCCCTTGGCCCTGTGGCCCAAAACAACAGGGAGAGGAAGGAACATGATCCAGGGTCAGTCATCTTTTGATCTTCTGTAGGAGCTACAGTGTTCCCCCTAGCAAGCTTCAACACCATCTGAACAAAATTTCCAAGAAGAAAACATTAATATCAGCCACCTTGTGATATTGTGCACATTGCAGCATTCTGGAATTAGAATTTTCCCTAAGCAATAACAATACCTACTAAAAAAGTCAGAAACTAGAATCCACTTGCCACCAAAAAAACCACCCACCATCACCTTGTAGAGCAGTGATAAACAGTAAAGTACAGAAATATTCTCTGTAATGTTTTGTATTTGGCTGATGAAATATTATCAAAGATGACATATCTTCAATAAAAAAGCAGGTGAAAAGAACACCAGAGGTCATCTGTAAATGTTCAAGATTTCCAGTCTCATTATTTCACAGAATGGCCTGAATGAAAGAAAAAACATTCTGGATTCTGAGGACAGCAAAGTGTGCATCAATTTTCAGAGGTGCAATGGGGAATAACAGTGAAAAAATCTGTACATGATTTGAATTAATGAAACAGAAGTTATCTATGGCCTTTTCCTTAAAATGTTTCAGTATTTCACTTCAGAATAAATCAACAGACTTCTTGTATTAGATATTTACAAGCATTGGAAAAAAATGTAAAAATATGATTTTCTGAAATCCTAAGAGATTGATCGGCCATATCTTTCTGAATTTTCTTCCACATTGTGTCCAAAGCTGCAACTTGTGTTCTCCCTTCAGTATATTTTGGCTATATCACAAAGATTGGAGGCCCAAAGATGTTCGTTCCAAATGGCTCCAAAACAAGCAGAAAAGGAAAGCCCACATTATGTTAGAGTTCCTTTCCTCTATCCAAAGAACAAAAAGGCTTGTCTGCACGACTTGCTCTGTGACCCAATCCAAAGATAGGACAGCCTTCTAGTAACCTACAATTAAACAAAATGTGATTGCTATAGAAAGAAGGCTAAAAAGGGAAGAAACAAATACAAATGTTTGAAAAATAGGTTTATTAACACTGGAGTTTGTGGTATAAAAAACATAATAATATTACTCTTACCTCTCTCTTTCTGTAAATAATAGCTTGGTTCCTTAAGAACAGTGCAGGATAAAAAAGCTGGGTCCCATGTGTATGGCTTTTTATAAGCTGCATCCAAATAGCCTTAAAACAGAAGCATAAATACAACATTTAAGATTTTAACTGATTTCTATTAAAAAATTAACTGCTTCATGCAGTTATTTATTTGTGATTCTTGTTGATGTGAGAAAAAAATATATGTGCGTGTTAGAGGAAATACTAATGAAACCATGAAGTCTCACTCTCAGAGTTATCTATACAGCTCATGTTGCTCTCCTTTGCATAGATGCAGCGATGCAGTCTTTAATCCTCCAATGACATACAATTTTCTCCACTTGGATCTTCTTCCAGATTTAGGCAGAAAAGTGATGAGTTAGTGAGCATCCTATGCAGTGTCTAGTTAGGTTTTCATTCTCCGGGGCAAGGCATTCAGGTGTAACTTGCAGCACATTGCAATGTTAAAACTCTGCTGAACAAAATTCCCTCTGGGGCTTTTCTGTGACACTTCTCTAATTGCTTCAGAAACACTAATTACCTTCACAATGCCCATGTAATCTTCACATTGTAAATTTAGAGCCAAGTCCCTGAAAAATTGATTTCAGATGCCAAATTTGAGGTGGATGCATTTTTAACAGAGAATTTACCAAATATGACTCTTACCGACTTCATTTGCTGCTGTGAGAACTCATCACTTCCACAGACTGAATTTCAGGTACAAAATCTGACAAACACACTGTTTGAAAAGTGGCTAAATAATTTACTTATCACATAGGAGATATCTGTAAAAGAAGATACTGTTTTTTTTCTGGGTCTCCTTCCCTTACTCATTAAATACTTCTTGATTCTGTGGCGAAAGGGGTAGTAGGAGTGTTAGAGTTTACAAAGCAGATTTGCCACAATAACTGTTGAAAGCAAGAATTCAGTTTCTTCAAGAAAAAAAAATGATTGAAAAGAAGGCAGCATCTAAACTTTAACCAAACATAACTTCAGTACTGCTGAAATTTTGTGAGGGTAAGGCCTGCAAGCCAGAAAGTAAAGTTAGGTACACAGGCTTTCTTTGTGGTGAGTGGAAAAAGTTAAGGCCTTCGACATGGGATGCTATATAAGCAGTGAACACTTAGGGCAATGCCATGAGAAAGATGCAGTACAGAATATGTTCAAAAACTTACTGGTGCTTTCTGAGATTAAGATCCTTAGTGGATCAAAGTGCCCTCACCTATTTGGGATCTATGGCCCAGAATTAACTTCCAAGGACAGTTAAGTAGTACACAGTTTAGACAGATATGAAAGTATCACACATGACAAGTAGTGTCTACCACTCATGAGCATACTCATTTATTTCTTGATTAATCCGTTACTCAGACTTCTGTTAAACTGCCTATTTTCCCTAATTAATGTGCTTTAGACAGGAGATATTAGTATCCATGTCAGATGCAAACATGTAAATGTTGCAAGATTAGCTGTTGTGTTCATTTCCAGGTCTCAAGCAAATCAAAGAGATTTAATGGGTGACTGTCACTGCTGATCACCTAACTCTAGAAGGGTTTTTTGTGACTCTTGACCTCCTCATTAATATGGCATCCCTGAGAAAACAGACATGAATATGATGCAAAATCTGTTTTGAAATGAAGTTGATTCTTCATGGCATTACCAAAGCTTTCAGTAGAACACATTGTTTGTACTCAAACAGCTGTCTTGCATCTGAATATTGTATCATCTATAAATTGAGCCTGTTCTCTCTGTAAATGTGCATCTTATTGAGATTTTTTTACTCTTTGGGGGATTTTAGGTGTTATTATGATGAAGTCCAAGACAAAAGAAAAAATGTGTAATGGAATTTGCATTAAGACAGATCTGAACAAGCCTGAGACTGACTGAATTCTGTGCTACATCTCCCACGGCCATGTGTAAATAGTAGCAGTGTGGTTGCTTTGCATTTGGCCACTCATAAGCAGGTACCTTTCTTCACACAAACCTTGTACAATTCAATGATAACTCAGTGATTGTTGCAGAATTATTTGAATTGAGAAAGACATCTTTGTAGCAAACTAAATATTTGTCTAAAATGTTATATTTGCTTATTAACATAATAGCCATCAATTCCATGTACTTACCTTCTGAAACTGGTGAATGCAGCAGTTCTTCACTTGACAGTCTCGAAGTGCTATATTCCTTAAATACTTTTTGGTCTTCATTTTTATTTGACATTTTATCATTTAATGAATTTTCATTACTGTGAGTTATGTTTTGCCCTTCTATAGTACCACAGATTGGAGAAGAAATACATGTTTTCTTCTGAGGAACACTTGTCACATTTTCATCTATCCCCTCAGAATTATTGAATTCATAATAATTGTTGTGTGACTTTGTTTCCACACTCGATAAGTTGTTTTCATTTCCTCTGCTAATTTCATGAAACATATGTAGCTCTTCTAATACCAAATCAAATTTTCTCTTCAGTTCAAATTCATATGTGATTTTATTTTCTAGAGGTAAATACTTATTTTTTACATCTTCAAGACATCCATTGTTCATTACAGATAAATGCATTTTTAATTTTTCTTCTGCAGCAATGAATGTTTTAGATTCATCTTCTGAATATGACATAATCAAGTCATTCATTACAATCTCACATTGACTTTCATTAGTTACATGCATTTGTTCATCACTTATCTCTTCCTGTTCTTTTACATATTCAAGATGCTGTTTCAAAGTTGCTGGCTCTAAACCTACTGCCTTATTTGTCTGTGTGTGCCCTTGTAAAAAAGGCTGTGCTGTTTCTTTAGCCTGTAATTGCAAGTATGTATCTGTCATGGTAGGACTTCCTCTGGAGGGGTATTGCAGACTGGCATGAATTTTTTCACTTTGTGTTTGTTTGTCTGCAGATGAGAAACTCCTGCTGTGTCCATCTTCACTTGCTACTCCATCTTTATTGACCAAAGAGCTGCTATCTAATGGCAAAGTGACAGACTGATACAAGATTGAGGAACCAGGATATATATTTTCAAAATTTAAATGAATATTTTGGACTTCATTTGCTAAATACGGGCTACATTCATCTATTTTTTTACAATGTTCAGGTTTGCTTGTTTGGCTATCTAGTACCAAGAAAGAATTACATTTTTCCATAGATGTTTTTGACTGCTCAGGTAAAATTAAGTCATCATTGGATTTAGCAGGTGAATTAGGAACCTTTTTTGAACTAGTGACAGAATATTCTTCAGACAACTTTTCTTTGACAGAATTGCCTTGGTTTACAACTGAGATCTGGTCAAAGTCTTCAGAATCAGAAGTAAGGGGAATTTTTTCATACGTGTCAAAAATAGAAACAGATGTTTTAGGAAGAATATTGTGAGAATTTATTTGCAACACTTTTGACTTAGTATGCTCTTTCCTATTGGCATTTATATAACTAGAAGTACCCAAATAATTCACCACATATGTGGCTTCATTTGTAGACTTTATCACTTTTCTACATCCAGCTGTTTCCTGGATTTTATTTTCACATAAAACAAAAGGGAAAGCTTTACATCTTTCTCCATGAAAAGAACTATCAAATATTTTACTTGGTTTCTTCTTCTCTTGCTTTACAGGAGCTACTGGTAATTCCTGATTTGTACATCTACTATCAACCTTCTCAAATTCCTGTTGTGAATGGGCAGAAAAGTAACTCCAAAATCTTAGATTTGTTCCTGTCAGAGACTGTATTTTTGTGATATTGCTCTTGTCTAGTGAAGAACAATGAAAAGTGCCCTGCAGCAAGATTAGGCATTTAGCAACCAAAATTTGCTTTTTCATACCATTTTTGTGACTGACCAACCTCAAAAACCCTTCACTCCCTCTGGATATGAGGTGGTGCTTTCTGATACGTCTTCCCTTACATAACCGACTCTGCTGGTTGTGAAAGAGGGTTCCTCTTTTCAGGAATGAAGACTCTTCTCTATCTAAATATCTAGAAAAACGTCTTCTCTGGCATTCAAAACCAGCGCTTTCCACAAATTTAGAATTTACAAAACCTGGATAAATTTCTCTCTTTTTATGAAATTCTGTGTTTTGCCTCCAAGTATAATTTGTGCCAGAATTTAACTGAACTTGTTTTCTGTCACATAAAGGGTCTGTCATCACTTGTCCCGACACTCCTTCAGTTGACAAGAACGGATTCCTGTTATTGAAAAAGGAAGCAAGGATTGTCCTTAGTAGTTCTACCTTCAGATGCTTTGAAATAATAGCCAGCAAATAAACACATATTTTCTTGTTGGGGCTCCTATCTGTACTGCTCTTTACTACCTCTTGAGTATCACACTGCTGGTTTAATGCTTCACACAAATGAAACCGATGTGTAATACTGTTGTCCTGAATCATGGCCGTAGCTTTACATGAAGATTCAGTCCATCCAAACAAGATGGCTTGAAATGAAAACTTTAATTTCAACATTTCCTGTCCCCTAAATATGTTGCAACTCATTTTCTTGTCTGAAAAATTCTGCACAATAATGTGAGGACAATTCCTTTCAAATATAATGTTTTTAGTTAAATATCTTTTGAAATCAAGTATTTCTTTTGTGGGGAGTTTTGATTCTGCTTCATTCACACTAATGTCACTGTTGGAATTACGTGTGCCACAATGTATAACTAACTTATTTTTTTCTAATGACTTTGTTATTACTAGAAAACTTGTCTGTATATGAAATGTTCCTGCATTCTCATTACTGTTCTTCCTCCCCATTCTCTTCAGAAGACCATTATAGCTGACACATTTCTCTTTCTGAAAGTTTTTAGTGCTAATGTAAACGTGAATCCTTGACTCCTGGTCATCATCACCATCTGAATTCTCCAACATTTTATCTTTTAAATCATTTTTAGCAAATATTTGATTACAGTCAATGTCAGTGCTCTGGTCTCTGAAATAAGTTACAGGTACTTTTCCTCCATCTGCAAAAGCACTGTACTCCTGTTTGCTAATTGATGTGTAATTCTTTTCTTTAAATTCAGAATCAACAGTTGAAGGTTGAATGCTTTTATCATTTTGCATTTGTTCTACCACATCATATATCTGTTTAGATTGCATCAAAGATGGTTGGCCTTTGAAATTCTTCTGATCCATGTCCTTCAGGTTAGCTGATTCCACTTTAACATTTGTTTTATTTGAAATTCTAGGAAACTTAAAAATAGGGATTTCCAGTGGTTGTACACTTCTAAAAGGTTTTAATGTTGGAATTATATATGATGAATTATTTTTTTCTTTATTACCTCTTTCTGCAATAGTTTCATTATCATTACTGGAATTATATGTACCTTCTGTAGTATATACTTTTTTTCTAATATTATTTTTCTCATGTTCTGTATGTGAAAACACAGAACTGGTACCAGATAAAAATGGAATTTGCAAAAGCTGGTACTGTTTCCATTTTTTATCAGAGACAGAATTGTGACTTAACAATTCCATCTGAAACAAGTCTCTGTTTAAGGGTGTAACTGAAGAATTTTGTTTGAGTTCATTATCGCTGCTTATTTTATTATCGTGTTCTGTACTGTTGTTCTGCTGCACTTGGGGTGTATTTAGCCCATGCAGATTTTTACTTGTGTTAGCATTCCACACATTGTGTAATTCCTTTTCACAAGGCCATCCATGTGCATTCAGTGAAATGCCATCTTCCACAGTAATTTGCTTTGCATTTTCAGGACTCCAGTTTTTGGTGGCCAGTTTATTTTCTGATACTCTACATGGTAATATTTCACTGCTACAAGCTTGGAAACGGAAAAACTCTCTCATACATGTTTTACTTGCTGGATCACAACTTTGCATGTCTGATGACCAGCTGTTTTGTCTTTCTGGTAAATATTTAGGCTCATGTGGTAAAGTCTGGTATCTCTTCACACAGTGTATGCTTTGTTCGAGCTTTTTTTGTTCTTCTTTCTCTATAGTTTTTTGATTGCTTTCTATTTTTATTCGCTTTGCATGTAAGTAGCATTCCGCTTCATCTGACAATGCAGATAAAGATCTTCCAGAACATCTACTTTCCATGCTCATGAAAATGTGTTCTGTACAGTCCTGAAAGTTAAAGAAATAGTAAAGTATTAGGCAGAAACGATCTTTCAATGATTTCCAAAATGTACAGGACAGAAAATCAATAATTCTTTCATCTACACGCTACCACGTTGACATTTGTTCTGTATACACTACAGGCCTGAGATAAAGGCCTGAACACTGAATAACATTTAATGCCAAGTTCCAGAATTTAAGATAGAAGCTACTTACTAAAGTCACAGACACATGCAAAATTAAAATGGGTGATAAATTCACTGTATCAGCAAGAGAGATTAATTGCATTTTTCATGCATTTGTCACACTGTATTTTTGCCAAAAAATAATACAAGCATCAAGAAAATAATGCCCACTGATTAAATATTTTGAATCTGGAGTGGACCCTTACTAGTTGAAAAAAATTGACAGTCTTATCTTTACTGTGTGATAATTTGTAATGTGGAACTAGGCAAGTTTATCAAAAGTCCTCAGGTATGACAAAACATGGATTCATCATATGCAAAGAAACAGTGATGTTGCAGGCACAAATCTACATTGTTAATTGTACTGGTGCTGATGAAATTTAAGTGCATGTCTCTGCAAGTGAAATGGACTCAGTACCTTCAGTTAATAAGTATGTGGAATGTAATTTTAGCAAAATTAAAGTTCATATAGTAACTGAGGAAACCGGTATCTCTGAACAGTCCAGTCACTGTGCAGAACTGACTTCAGAGAACAGAATGTGTTCAACACATTTCAAAGTATATACTTAAGAGAATCGCAGGGCTGCGTAATTCAAGAATCAAGCAGCATTCCTACTTTGATAGTTTTACTTCTTTTATAGCACAAGAAAATCCATTTAGGTAAGGCACACTTCTGGGATTGCAGGATATACCTGTGAAACGCAGGGAAGTAATCCTCAAGCTTGTGGCTTTTCGGCCTCCCTCCACAGGGTAGCTCTCTCCCCTCCCCGAAGAGCCTTTCCCCTTGCTGAAGGTGACAGGTACCCTCTGCCCTGCTTCTGAGGTGATTTCCCTCTCTGGGAGACAGTCACCCTCCTCTTGGAAACAAATTTTACCATGAGGGAAACCGTCTACCACTCCTGGTTTGTATAACCTCTTCTAAGCTTTTTTTTGCAAGACGTCCATTGTCACAGTTCTTCCCTTCCTGCAAGCAGGGTCGCTTCTCTGAGCCCCGATCCTGCACTGAGGTGCTTCCCGCCGGTGCACCCCTCGGGGCGGAGGGAACGTCCCTCAGCCAGCTTGCCCGCCTCGCCTCTCCCGCCCTTTTTTAGGGGCTGCCTCCTCCCAGGGCTCTGTCTGCCCTCTAGGAACGCAACACGAGTCCGTTTCAGCTGGAAGCCTGGAGGAGAGGGGCAGGACCCTGGCGGGGACCTGGCGGGGCGATCAGCCAGCAGCACTGCCGCCACAGCTTGCCACGCGCGGGCGCCGCCGCTTCGGGAGCCCCGAGGCGGGAAAAGCCGCCGGTGGCGGGAAGAATCCTTCCCCCGCACCACCTCAGCACCTCGTCGGTGAGCTGTGGCGCTGAGAGGGTGTCGGGATGCCCCCCTTTCCCTGAAAGGAAGGAGGCCGTTGACTGCTTCTCGCCCCCGGGCTCCCAACGGGAAAGGCGAGTTGGGATTTGCGTGCCAAAGGCTGCAGGTTGAGGCACATGGCTGCCAGGATGCTGTAGAAACTGCAGTTTGCTTGGAAAATTTCTTTGGTGTCTGAGCAATGAGGGTCACCGACTAGAGCCAAGAAACCTGCCAGCAATTATTTCTACAAGCTGGGTGTTTTTTTCTAAATTGCCTGACTCCAAAAGCATGAGATCCTGGCTGTACAAATGATCCTGCCTGCGTCCCTTTTCCACGATCCTTCTCTGCCCACAGAGAGCAGAACAGACATTGCTTCCCTTATCTTCCTCCCCCCCCAGCAGCAAGCAGTGATTTAGCTGAGGACTTTACTCCAAAAATAACAAGTATTCATATAGTTTGATGCTTTTGAAATAGGTGTTTCCTCTTCAAATGCTGAAATTTCATTTCCAAGAGGTTATTTTTTTAAAGTTTGTGCTAAACCTGCAGGTTGCTTTAATACCCTTAGGGGTGGGCAATAAAAATAGAAACATCCTTAGGGCCTGTTGCTGCAAATATTTCTTTTTAAGGTTTATCGTCCATACTGTGAACAAATCCACTGAAGCCCAACAGATCTATTGTTCCTGGTAGAAAACATTACGCACAGGAATTTTATAGAACTGAGCCTTAAAATAGCTTTCTTTTTGATATTTCTGCTTTTGTAAATAAATCTGGCTAATAACTGCTTTCCAATACTTAAGAAATAATATTAATTGAATTAATCTTTAGTTAACAAGATGATACAGTTTCTGTGTATTTTTAAGCAACAGATAGTCTGACTGAAATCAATTAGATTACATTCACATTTTAATATATTTAAAATGCCATATGGAACAAAGGTCACAATAGAAACTAGAAATAGGATTTTAAGGACTGAGAGAGAGCAGCAGATTCACCATGGCACTTATGTTTGTCACTCTTCTGCATTGAAAAAGCCTCTAGGAACCATTCCTGGAAGACAAATGACTGTATTTTTCTGAAGTGGCGATGCTATAGTGTTCACAACTGTTTCAAATGTCTTTTGAATAGAATATTGTCCCACTTGCCTGCCCGTCTGAAGTCCCTTAGTATGCATTGTAGGTTGCAAGTAAATAGGAATCAGTTTAAAGTTATTCATGTCTTTGAACAGTGAAAACAACCAGAATTAAATGAAAAATAAAAAGGTTTTATTCTTGCATCTACACAGTTATAAATCAAGATTATTTATTAAACCCCAGCCAGTTGTTTCGTATCTATGGCATACTTTGTTGTATGCAACTCAGAAACCTACGATAAGCTTACAGACTTCCACAAAAACATATCCTGCATGCTCTGCACTTCTCAATTGACAACTCATGAAAAAAAATTATTCATACTACTTGTTTACTGATAGTGCAAACTGAATATAGCATATTTCTACTAACAGAGTGGGGGAAAAAGACATAATTACTTCCCCTGCTATTCAGTTCAATAATATTTTAATAATAAGATTTTTGTTGTACAATTTTGATAATTTTGAACTTTTGCTTTCTGTCAATTGCTTATATCTCCATCACATGTATCGGGTATATAACTGTCATTAATATGTTTGCAAGTTGACAACATGGGTTGTAGACGCTTCCTAATGAAGTCAGCAGTTTTTTTGTTCTGATGCAGCAATCAAATCTCAGAAATATCCCTTCACTTCAAACTATTATTTAAAACTCTTGCAGAAGGCTTTGTAACTCTTTTTTTTATTTATTTTTGTGTTTTGTTTTGTTGAGAAGTAGAAAAGGAAAATAATACACAATATTAAAAAAGAAAGGTCAGGAATAAATATTGGGAAATTAAGTTAAACATCAACAAAGACAGAAAAAAAAATAGTTATGCTACTCTATGTGATTAGTAAGACACTAACATTTGATTTGTCAGGTGAAGCAGTACAATTTGGCTGGAGTCCTTCACATCAATTCAGCTGTGCTAGCTGATCGCAGCCTCGTCCTTACAACTCATTGTAAGCAAACTGCCTTTTTAGAATGTGAAATTTCAAGACTGAAGGACTGCTGTAATCCATCATGTTTCTATCACAAACTCCTAACACTAAAAATTTCCACTCTGAAAGCAGCTCACCTTGTAACACTGATTCATCAGAGGTTGTAATTAATATTCCAAAGGGAACTTTCTGCTTTACCTGGAAAAGATTCATTTTGATACTTGTCTTATGAACAGTATATTGGTCATTAACATTCATAAAACTGCTTTACAAAATACCTTTTTTGTCATGTCACATGTCACTCAATTGCTTCATCATTAAATGTATTAATAATAAACGTTGGTGTGTGAACATCCTTTCTGCACGTTCTATCACAGCTGGTGTAACTGCAGCCCTAACTCACATACTGCCCATCTACTGATCTAATTTTGAAATAGCTTAAGTATAAACATCAGCCCTTCTCTCTGTTCCAGTGTAACCCACGTTGTCCTCAATAACTAACACTGTTAAGCGCGCTTAATGTTCTTTGGTATAGTAAACTTCCAACTTTTCCCGATATATTTTAAATCACAAGGAAGCTAATGTCTCTCTGTACATTAATACATTGCATGCATTAACCCTGTATTCCCAGCAGAGTGTCCATACTGACTAACAAAAAAGGGTTATGTAGGAAGTATACTATGCTACTATGAGCTTCTATCTGTATGCAGGCAACCATCCTGGAGTGATTCAGCAATATGTTAGTCCTTCAAAGCTGGAGCTGGAATGAAACTGTCCTGAAAACCACAGGCTCCCTGGAAAGTGATTTAGCAAACATTTATTAAATGCTTAATAGCCTTTCTTGAACTAGCCTTATTTTTACTTGTCCTCCCGTTTTTTAATCCTTTTTTAATTTTCCTTTTTTTTTTTCTGGCATTATAAATGGTGACAGCACTTTCAGGGCCAACACAAAGCAGCTCTCATAAAAGATGGAAACTGTCACAAAACCAGAATTGTTTTCTCTTGTAGCCTCAGATAGAGTTAAACTGAAGGAAAAATACTGCTGTAAAACAAGGGAAGCAAAGCATGTGAGGATTCACAGGTTTGAGATCCAGAAGTTAGTGTATCTAAAGCTCAGAGTAATAGGGCAGTGCAGGACAAAGGCCCCTCTTTAACCCTTGGACAAGGGACTGTATCTAACACAGGCCATCTTCTCCCTTCTGTGGTCCATCACAGCTTCAGTTCTTTGAAGATGGTTTGATACTCTGATTTCTACTGGTAATTAGACTTTTCTGTTGCTTTGGAAGGGAGTTCTTCTGCCTCCTGAGGGGTATGAAAAGCACGTGCTTAAGAGACATTTAAGAGCTTAAGCCAACCTTATTTAACTGTTGGGTGAATCATACCCCTCTATGACCCCTTTATTTTGTCCGCTGCAATGAAGTCACTGCTTGACTGCCTCATGTCCTACACATTTGACAGCTGTCACTTTGAATAAAAACTGCTGCTTATTGGACTTGATATTTTGGACACATTCTCTTCCTATCACCTGATACAATGTTTGATCACACCCCTCCATTGCTGTGACCATATCATTCTTTATTATATTACTCCCTGTACAATCCCAAAGATGTTCTCATTTTCCAGCTGAAATACCTGGTTTGCAGCAAAACAGAAGTAGCAAAAAAGGCATTTTGTATACAGAGCACTAAACAGAGATACAAAGGATCTTCATCCAATTTTATCTGCCACTATCCATCTTCTTCATAAAGGGCAGGGAAAATAATTCTTCCTGCCAGACGGTTCAAAACCTCTTTGCTGAAAGACTGCAGCACTGCTGAATTCAGGTCACACACATCCAAAGGCACTTGGAATGCAGCGTTCTGCTTCTCATGCTAGCAGGGCAACTAACTCGGTCTGTATGATCCTGAAGCCCAATTTACTCTTCCTAAAGATACTGCAGAGAACATACAGGCTTGTTCATAGAGCCACAGAAAAAATTAGGTCAGACAGGACTGCTGGAGATCATCTGGACCACTCCGCTCAGAGCAGAGCCAACTTTCAAGTTGCCTCCTGCTTCAGTCCTTGATGAGGCTGCTCTGGGCTTTTCCAGTCAAGCTCTGAATATCTCTAAGGGGGAGATTCCCCAGTGCCTCTGGGGTGCTTGCTATGAAAAGCTAGTGATAACACTAAATTTTAAGCATTCCATCTTTACTTTCTCAGTGTTGCTGTCTTTTTTTAGTCTCTACGCTTATCATGTGCAGACTAAATCATGTGTAATACGTAAGACTCATAGTGATTCACTTAGTCTTATACTAATATCTATTTCTGATAAAAAGCTAGATTACATTTAAATAAACAGCCTTTCAATGCTGATTTCTTCTTTAAACACACTGTGAAGATACAAAATATCTACGCTTGATCTTGAACTCTGTTCACAGCTAAGAAGTTATGTTTGAGAGTCACATGGTAAAGCTAAATGTTAGACACATCAGTAGTTTTATATGTCCTTGGAAAAAAGCCTGGTTAACAATAAACACAGCAACCTTTCTGCTATTACTAACTGGGTATATTGTAGAAGCTGCAGGGCTTAGCTGGTCAGGCAGCTTCTCAGACAAGATGAGCCATTCAAGAGGTGATAAAGCCTTGAAGAAACTCACAGGAAGTACAGTCTGTGTTGGGAAGTCCACAGTGTAAGAGTGAAGTGTGAGCTGCACACATGTAACGTTCTGCCAGAGCATATAATCAAAGTGGAAAATATCCACGGGACATCTGAGGAGTTTCACAAGATAGTTTACCCTATATCAGGTCCTGTATAAGCAATAAGACAACTAAAATAGGTAATCTACTGTTGTACAGAAATAAAAGCAGTACAGATTGATGATTTTGTTTCCTGGACTTTCACATAAAGGTATCTGGCAAAGTGCATGATGCATCATTTCCAGATAGTTTTGGGATGTATCAGAGGCAGGAAAAAAAACAAGTCTTCTAGTTGCCCAATCAGGGGAATTCTGGGGATGTCTTGTTCAGCCATTTCCCATCTAGGTTCTTTAAATTATCCGGATTGTAATGCCTTTTTCATTGGCAATACCAGATGAAAATTAAGTGGGTGAGATGAAAGTGCCTTTGAAGCAGAAAATCAAAAAACATAAATGCACTTTTGAGTAGAGCTTATTTGGTATCTACCTATGGCCATCAAGCTCCATATGAAAACAAACTGATGGTTTTGACAAAGCCTTTATTTGTTCTCTTTTTATTTCAGAAAAACCTCTGCTGGGAACTATACTGTTTGACATACTCATAAGTTACCTGGAAAACTACGGAAGACAGATCACAGTTATTGGAGGTACTCAAAGTTACAGCTGATTGTGAAGAATCCCAGAACGACCCTGCAATGCTAAATAACAGCATAATAAAACTATAGATAAATTTCATTATTGATAAATGAGAGTTAATATATAGAAGAAAAATAACTGTACATGTACTTTAGTGTATACTTACTAGGTACTGCTACTCAGAAAAAAAGATAGAGGGGAATCTGCAGATGCCTGAAAGCAATAATTTAACATTTACCAGCAGTGAAAAATAAAAGTGAGAAAGTAAGAAATTATCAGCAAAACACTACTAATATTCTATTTCTATAAACCACGGTGTGTCCAAATCTTTAATAGTAAGTAGTACTCCAGACACGCCACCTGAAAAATAAAAGACAACTTTAAAATGTAGAAAAAGCAACAGTGGTGATCAATGTAAAGCAACTTTCACGTGAGAAAAATCCAAATATTCCTGGACTTTTAACCGAAGAAAGGGGATGATTAACAAGGCACAAGATATGATTCTATAAAGTCATTGGCTGCATAGAACAGCCATTCTCTGAACATTGTTCAGAGAAGCTTAAGAGTGGCCATACTACAACTACTGTTGTGGTTTTGCATGGCGGGGTTCTGGTGGAGGAGGGGGGTTGCAGGGGTGGCTTCTGCAGGAAGCAGCCAGAAGCTCTCTGCAGGCCCCACAGAGCAAACACCAGCCAGCTCAAGGCTGGAGTCATTGTTGACCAAGGCCAAGCCCATCAGTGATGGTCACAGCGCCTCTGCCCAGCTGAAAAGGGGAGTGATAGAGTGACTTTGATGGGTATCTGGCCTCCAGCTAGGGCCAAACCACCACATGGAATCTTACTTAGGTCAGTCCAGCCCAACATCCCGTCTGTGAGCAGCCAAAAGCTCAGGCATGCTGTAAAGAGAATAAGAATGGGATAAAAATGTCTCTCTCTGAAGCAACCTCATTCTGCAAACAATTCTAGTTTGGTCACTGTCTACATAATCAGGATTCCCATGGATTTTTTTTGGACATTCAATAGATTACCTTCCAGTCTCCCTTTAAATCCATGTAAACTTTTAGCACACATAGATTTGGGGAACAAAAAATTTCACAGCTTAACCCTAATAATTTTAAGAACAATCCCTTTTTATTTATTGGGAAGCAACACTCTGATCTGATGCCTCCCTTTCTTGTGTTGAAAGACACAGTGAACACTCAATCCCTGTAAACCCCTGCAAACCTATTAATGCTTTTCAGACCTGGATCACATCCTGCTCAATCATCTATTTTCCAGATTGAAGAAGATTCTTATTTGGTTGATCCCACTGCAGAAGCAATTCCATACCTTTCACCATCCTTGGTACTCTTCTCTGAGCCTTACATAATTCTACCATATGCTACATAAAATGAAGGAATAGAAGTGCATACAGTGGTCAAGCTGCTGTTGCTTTACATACTTATGCAGCAGCATACTAATATTCTTTGGTTTGTTTTTTATTTCTTTCCTAACAATTTCTAACACTCACCTTGCTTGTTTGACTGCTGCTGATCACTGACATTTTCACTGAATGATCTATCATACCTTGCAGAGCTGGCTCCTCTGCAATAATGGTCATTTCAAAGACCAGCATTTTAAATGTGAAGGAGAGCATTTTAAATGTCTTAGGAGATTCCCTTCTGGAGGGAACTGAAGGCCTGATCTGTAGGCCGGACCCTCTACACAGGGAAGTCTGCTGCCTTAAGGGAGCTTCAGTTAGGGACTTAACCAAGCGAGTCCCAACCTTGGTCAGGGACACGGATTATTATCCACTTTTAATTTTTCAAACAGGTAGTAATGAAATACATAAAAGAAAACTGAGCACCATTAAGAAGGATTTTAGGGCCCTGGGACGCATGGTGCGAGGATCTGGAGCACAGATAGTGTTCTCCTCCGTCATTCCTACTACAAGGAATAGGGAGGGTTGGTTTGAGAAGAGCCAGGAAATAAATACCTGGCTCAGAGCCTGGCGCGAGAAACAGAACCTTGGGTTCTTTGAGAATGGGCTGGCTCGAGCCTCACCAGCCTTGCTTTCGAGGGCTGGGGAGCACTTATCCCCTAGGGGCAGAAGGATACTGTCCGAGAAGCTGGCAGGGCTCATTAATAGAGCTTTAAACTAGATAGGAAGGGGGAGGGGGACAGGGCTAGGCTAGATGGAAAAAAGCCTGGGTGTGGTGGTGGAGTTACTGAGGGATGGTGTGCTGGTAATGACCTCTGGTCAGCCACCCTAGTTAATCAGGGGGATAGTGTTCTAACTCAGAGTAGAGATGTAGCTACTACTGATAGGCTAGGTAACTTAAACAGCTGTCGCTTGGGAAGCAAGGCTTCCCCAAGGAGCACAACAAGATCAGTAGACCAGCTGAAGTGCATCTACACCAATGCACGCAGCATGGGGAACAAAAAAGAGGAATTAGAAGTCCTTGTAAGTACAGGAAATTATGATGTGATTGCCATCACAGAAACGTGGTGGGATAATTCACATGACTGTTGTGCTGCAATTGCTGGTTATAAACTATACAGGCGTGACAGGCTGGGTAGGAGAGGAGGTGGGGTAGCCCTGTATGTCAGAGAATGCATTGACAGCCTAGAGCTGGAGTATGATGAAGACAGGGTCGAGTGTCTCTGGGTGAAAACCAGAGGAGAACAAAATCAGCAAGATATAGTGATGGAAGTCTGCTACAGACCACCTGACCAGGAGGAGGAAGCTGATGAGTTGTTTTTTAAACAACTGGGTGAAGTCTCGCGATCACCAGCCCTCGTCCTTATTGGGGACTTCAACTTACCGGATGTCTCCTGGAGGTACAATACAGCAGGGAGGAAACAGTCTAGCAGGTTCCTGGAGGGTTTGGAAGACAACTTCCTGACCCAGCTGGTAAATGAACCCACAAGGGAAGGTGCCCTGCTCGACTTATAGGTATATTAATAGTAAAAGGAGGGCCAAGGAGAATCTCCAGCCCTTATTGGATGCTGATGGCACATTAGTGACAAGGGATGAGGACAAGGCTGAGGTCCTTAATTCCTTCTTTGCCTCAGTCTTTAACAGTAATGAAGGATATTCTGTGAGTACTCATCCTCCGGTACTGGCTGACAGGGAGGGGAAGAATAACAAAGTTCCCATGGTTCAGGAGGAAATGATTAGCGCCCTACTTGGCCAGTTAGATACCCACAAGTCAATGGGGCCAGATGGGATTCACCTGAGGGTACTGAGGGAGCTGTCAGATGTGCTTGCCAAACCCCTTTCCATCGTCTATCAGCAATCCTGGCAGACTGGGGAAGTTCCAGTCGACTGGAGGCTGGCAGATGTTACACCCATATACAAGAAGGGTCGGAAGGAGGATCCAGGGAACTACAGGCCTGTCAGTCTGACCTCAGTCCCAGGGAAGATCATGGAGAGGGTCTCTTGGGAGCTATCATGCAGCACGTGCACGATGGCCAGGGGATCAGGCCTAGTCAACATGGGTTTACAAAAGGTAGATCCTGTCAAACTAACCTGATCACCTTCTATGAAAAGGTGACCCGCTTAATGGACTAGGGGAAGGCTGTGGATGTGATCTACCTGGACTTTGGTAAAGCCTTTGACACCGTTTCTCACAGCATTCTGACTGAGAAACTGGCTGCCACTGGCCTGGACAGGTGGACCCTCAGCTGGGTTAAAAACTGGCTGCATGGCCGAGCCCAGAGGGTGGTGGTGAATGGAACAAAATCCAGCTGGAGGCTGGTCACGAGTGGCGTCCCCCAGGGCTCAGTCCTGGGTCCAAGTCTTGTTCAACATCTTTATCAATGATCTCGATGAAGGGATTGAATGCTCCCTCACTAAGTTTGCAGATGACACTAAACTAGGAGGAAGTGTTGATCTGCCTGAGGGTAGGGAGGCTCTTCAGAGGGATCTGAACAGACTGGACCTATGGGCTGAGTCCAATGGGATGAAGTTTAACAAGGCCAAGTGTAGAGTGCTGCATATGGGACATAACAACCCCCTGCAGCGCTACAGGCTTGGGGGAGACTGGCTGGAGAGCTGTCAGGCAGAGAAGGACCTGGGGGTGTTGGTTGACTGCAGGCTGAATATGAGTCAGCAGTGTGCTCAGGTGGCCAAGAAGGCCAATGGCATCTTGGCTTGTATCAAAACCAGTGTGGCCAGTAGGTCTAAGGAGGTGATTGTGCCCCTGTACTCGGCATTGGTGAGGCCGCACCTCGAGTACTGTGTCCAGTTCTGGGCTCCTCACCACAAGAAGGACATGGAGGTCCTGGAGCGAGTCCCGAGAAGGGCAACCAGGCTGGTGAAGGGGCTGGAGGGCAAATCCTATGAGGAGCGGCTGAGGGAGCTGGGGCTGTTTAGCTTAGAGAAGAGGAGGCTGAGGGGAGACCTTATCCTCACCTACAACTATCTGAAGGAAGGTTATAGAGAGATAGGTGATGGTCTCTTCAGTCAGGTGACAGGTGATAGGACAAGGGGGAATGGCATGAAGCTGTGCCAGGGCAGGTTTAGATTGGATATTAGGAAAAAATTTTTTACTGAAAGAGTTGCCAGGGCCTGGAACAGGCTGCCCAAGGAGGTGGTCGAGTCACCTTCCCTGGATGTGTTCAAAAAAAGGGTAGATGAAGTACTTAGGGATATGGTTTAGTTTAGTATGTGAATGGTTAGACTTGATGATCTTAAAGGTCTTTTCCAACCTTGTGATTCTGTGATTCTGTGATTCTGTAGGACTATTTTTTCCCCTCTCTGCAGCAGTTTACATTACTCCAAATTGAACTTCAACTGCCAGTTTATTTCTTCATCTCAGAAGGTCCTTCTACAGTTCTTCACATTGGGTTCTCACTTTTACTACTCTACATAAATCAATACAATCAGTAAACTTTATCACCTTCCTATGCATTACCTTTTCCAGATTGTTTTTGCATGTGTCAAATAGGGTATGAGAAATTCCTTTCAGGACAGGAACTGGGATGCATCACTAAAATTACTGTTCCAGAAGCTTAGTACAAAAAGAATACAGTACTTTTCATATATAATTAAATTGAGGAACTCATGACAGCATGTAGTGAGGAAGCTCAAAGATATATTAGGTTTCAAAACTTAAGAAAAAAATCAGGAAATAGACCTCCATAACCTATTAAGCACTGTGACTTGATTGCAAACTAATTTTTAGAAAATTGCAATATCTTTATTGTCAGAATTTAGAAAGTTCTAAGTGAATGATAATTTTGTATTTACATAATTTCTTACATACTTTCTGTAAGCATAAGCTGCTGGCCATCGTTGGATACAATATATTGTACTATCTATATACAGAACAGATATATACATCAATATGGCCATTTTTTGGTCCTTTTATTAGAGAGGTATTTCAGATTGTTATTAATGCTTCAAAAATGTGCTGCATTTTTACATTTTCAAGCAGATACATTTTGAAATGTGCTACTAATGAAAAGTAATTAAGCCTAAATGTTCATGAAATAATCAATGACTGGCCTTAGGAACTCAATGCCCTTTGCACAGATTAAATATTCATCGCTCCTTAAATCTTTTAAAGATTTTGAATTAGTTCTTTCTATTATTATTTTTATTGTTATTGTTATTATTATTATTAATTTATTTATTCCTGATTGTTGATCTTCTGCAGAGAGAACAGCATAATGGCATGTTTTGTTCTAATGACTGAAGGTTTTGACTTGGAGACCAACTGCCTGGAAGTTGAAGAGCACATTACTCCATGGGAAATGTTTCAGAGGCTACTTTAGCTACACATTGGCATCCCAAAAGTTCTTAAAAATGAAAATGTCCTGTTTGGATATCAGAAACTGCTTCCTGTAATGGGATTAAAATTGAGGTCATCGTATTCTTAGCAACATATCTACTCCTAATAATTCACATATGCAATCCATGACTAAAGGTCTCCTCCAGACTCATGCTCCTCTGTACCTATATATCAACCATGATAAATATTTTCTGAATTCTTCAATTTAATGTGATTACAACACATTTGCCAATCATGAAGCAAGATTTAAATATCAATAAGTCAAATGTATTGCTTACACTGTAAGGGAACTTGCACATTGCAATTGATGCACTTTTTCTTTTTTAGTCTCCCCTACCATCCTGATTCTGAAATAAACAGTATTTGCTGTGCACATTAAACGTGGGGATAAAACACACTCGTTTAGTCAAGTGTCAAAATGCAGTTGTCAGGGGCTCACTTTTGGCAGGCACACAGAACTAATTAGCATCTGAAGAGTGTCAATGAGCGTGTGGGCAACTTATGTGTTCCCTGTTAATTTCATAAAGTCTCCAGATGTCGTGGCTGTTAATATAAATAGTGTGGGTGGAAGCTCATTCCTGGTTTTCCAAAAACTGGAAAAGATTAAGCTTTTAAACTACAGAAAAAAAAGTCTCTTAGGTCTCAGTTGCCACCCCAAAATACAGTTTACTATCATCATACCAAAGTGAAAAAAAAAAGTAGAATATGCTGATCACATTTGTATGAGGCTTGTATTCTGGAAATTCTTGTTTCTTTGGCTCTAGTTTGGAAAATGTTTAACAGGTGTATCTAGGTCATTTGTAAGAGGTACATCTAGTACATCAGAACAGCTAGCAATGTGCTGATTTCTGCCCAGGGAAGTGGCTGACTCGCCGTCCCTGGAGATATTTAAAAGAGGTGTAGATGTGCTGCTTAGGGACATGGTTTAGTGCTGGACTTGGCAGGGCAGGGTTAATGGTTGGACTTGGTGGTCCTAAAGGTCTTTTCCAACCAAACCAATTCTATGATTCTATGATTTAAGGTACTGGAGCCTAACTTTTTAGGTCGTAGTTTGTATAACTGGGCATTTAATAGGAACCATTAGGAGCTGATTATAGCTTGTTGCAAGTAAATTATCTAATATATTTAAAATTATGACTAAAGGACGAATGATGAAAACAATAACAACAAAGCTGAAACTCAACAGAGAATCACAAAAGCAGGAATATTGTTGTTAGTCTTTGAGGAAACTGTATGCTATAATGATGAAATCCTCTAAATGGCTGATAATCAAAATGCAAATATTTCTCCCCGTGGAAGCACAATTCACACTTATCTGCTGAGTTTGGAATATTCACTAACAACACTTAGACATCCTGTGCAGTATCTGTAAGGTGAAACCAAGTGAACGTACAATGTTTTATCCCTGGTAGCTAGTGACAGGACAAGGGGAAACAGTCTTAAATTGCGTCAAGGGAAGTTTGCGTTGGATATGAGGAAAAATGTCTTTACTGAAAAGGTTATCAGATATTGGAACAGGCTGCCCAGCAAAGTGGTTGAGTCACCATCCCTGGAAGTCTTTAAAAGTTGTACTTGGTGACATGGTCTAGTGTTGGACCTAGTAGGGCTGATAGATGGTTTGACTCAACTATCTTGAAGGTCTTTTCCAACCAAAACCATTCTATGATTCTATGAAAGTTATCTTGGAATGAATGAGACAAAATATTGTATATCAAGATGCATATTTGAATTTGTTAGCATATCAGACTGAAAAAAATAGGAAATATTAGTAACGTGATATGTTAAAGCATGAGTGATGATAAAAAATATTATGTGACCATTAACATGAGCAATACTCTACCTGTGAAAAATAAATACAAAATAAGTACAAATTAACAAAAGCTATTTTTTAAGAAGGGAACAGTGTAGAATGCTGCTGCTAGGCAGTGGTTCTACAGTCTAACATTCTTCCTTTTTATTCCTTTAAAGCTCCCACAACCAGGCAATAGGTGATAACAACAACAATCACTGCCCTTTTTCCTTTATCTTGAAAAAAGTACAGTGGCCACTTGTTCGTGTATTTTGATGTGGAAGATGCTGCCTGGCGTGCACCATGAAGCCGCAGTGTAGCTTCAGTGTTAATTTATGCACAAATAGTTGCTTATAAAAATCTTCCTTTTCACAGACACAGGAAAACACTCCAAGAAGGAAGAAGCACCTAAAGTAGACAAACACAGAGATAAAACATTCAATTCATTGGCACTCCGTTCTGCCCATCCTGTTAAGTGGGCTGGACGGGAGTATATTCCTGTGATCCTGGGCTTTCCCATCACTGCTGTAAATTGCAAGAGCATTTTATCTGTCTTCAGCAAGCCCCAGGAATCAGGCATAGCGTACAGGTAGGTAGGCTATTCCTCTCCGCTGTTTCACAGCATGTAGTGATTTGATATAGCTGAAGGTCAACACTATAACTGAGACATCCTAGCAACTGGTAAATTGTTTCCACACTGACTGCTTGCTAAAACAACTGCTAGACTATGTCGATTCAATGAGCAGTTTGCTTTTAAATTCAGCAGTTATTCTTTCTAATCTATTTTCATATAATCAGGTGTTGCTAGCTTGAGAGAGAGATGGAATTTCAGTAATAGTCATGGTATGAATAGAGATCAGTTAATTATTTTGATCAAAATCTCCCTTTTAAATGTTTTTCAAAAACTCAGGAAAAAGGAAAAAAAAAGGAAATTATGAGCAGAGGACAAAGAAACTGAACAGTCTATTGGGTCCATAAATGCAGGAAGAATTTAATGTTCTTTTTTCAAGAATATGTATCAGAAAAATGTGTTTAATAAAACCCTTTAGGGGGAAAAGAATTCTTGATGAAAATGGAGCTTTTTATTGAGGTTCATACTGACCAACTGGAAAATTAGACAGATTCCAGCTCTTGCTTTGCCCAATCTTCAACATGGTCAATGGTAAACATACAACATGAGAAAGACTGTGGGCATTTTTTATAAAGTATCTTTTAAAGTGATCAGTATCATTCTCACATAAAAGAGATGCAAATTCCATATATATAGATTTTATAGTTGTATAAAATTAGCATATATACTATTGTGTATCATAGTTTTGCACATTCATAAAATTTTATATAAAATGCATTTGAATGTGGAGAGACAGGTGTACATTAAGAATGACAGTTATGTAGGTCTTTACAAAACCTGTACATTCAATCTCCATTTTCACCACAGGTAGAAATTTAGAGTAGACTAAGGATGAGGAAAGAAAGCTGATTAAAATAAAATATCAGATGTCCTGTTAAACATCAATAACTTGGTAAATGGACCATTCCAGAGATGGGCTTAAAAAAATAAATCAAACTACCTATCTGTCTAAAACCAGCTAAGCAACAGGTAAGTAACAGCCTAATTTTATAAATGAATTTTGTAAAGAAGACAATAAATCAGTTAATGCATGTGGTTGGGCAGTAAATAAGGTAGATTTAACACTGTGTTTATGTAGTTGCATACACACACACAAATTATGTATACATACTAACCCTTACTTAAGCAACTTGGATAGATCAGAAGATTAATTACCAGAAGATGAATTACTAGCTGCTTTGCAAAGACAAGGAATCTAGAACACAATATGACATTAAAATGTAAACCACTACTTTCTTAGGATGTTGCACCTGAAAGGGATCATCTTGGTAATAAAAAAGTCTGGGCCCTTTCACAATGTAAAAAATTATCACCTCATTTCTGTAATTTGAAGGTAAATGTCCAGTGTGGGAAAGTCTCATCTAGAATATAATTAATCTTATGTCTCTAAGACAGAAAAGTTGTGTTGCCATGTAATGGTATCTCCCCAGCTACAGAGAGAACACGCACTGATTTGCAGGAACAGCAATTTCTTAATGATTAAATTATGTACAATTATTTCCATATAAACTGCCAAAAGATCAACATGCTGTAGGTCCAAGAGGTAAATCTGCAATTGACCTATTACCCATTTCTTACCAAACTTATCTCAAAGATAAGATTAAAACCAGAGTACTGATTAACAGATAATTAGACTCAAATGACGGCACATGGACTGGATCTCCCTATGTCTTCCAAAATACATTATGTCTGCAGAAGGGGAAAAACAATCTAAATTAATGCAAACTCAACAGTGAAGCAACTGGGTCAATGATGTAGATCCCACAGATTTGAGCACCAGGACTGCCATTTTTACAATTAATGATTTTTCATATCAGTCAGAAAACTACAGGGTGCTTTTCACGTAACCTAATTTAGGACATCTGCATCTGAGCTAACCACTCAAGGTTCCCTTTATAGATACTGGGAAAAAATAGGCACTTCTGGGCTGACATCACATCTCAAGTGCTTTAGATGTTTAGGAAGAGATAAAAGACTAAAAATGCCTGTTTGTTTCAAACTGACTGTTCTGGCAACACAGTGTGGCTAACTCAAGTGTAGAGGGCTACTCCGATGTCTAAATTTGGGTAAGTGAATCTTAGCCCACATGTTTGTGATTAGATGCTAATCATTTGAGAGGTGAGTAAAGTATTGCTTCAGAAAAAGCTGCAGTGAAACTAATGAGACAAAAGATTATGTAATGAATGCAGGTTCAGGAATTCCAAACCATTTTGTGTATAGGAAGCAGTTGGATCAGGGGGCAAATAAATCTGGACACAGGGATGCACGAGCAGGACTGTCCTATTGCTGGAATATACGTAAGCTCGTTCAGGGTTAGGGTCCCTATCTGGAATATCATTATGAAGCACAGACATGTCTTTTGACCAACACCATTCTATTATTGACTGTTAACCA
Organism: Porphyrio hochstetteri; assembly: GCA_020800305.1. Classification (NCBI taxonomy): domain Eukaryota; kingdom Metazoa; phylum Chordata; class Aves; order Gruiformes; family Rallidae; genus Porphyrio; species Porphyrio hochstetteri. The sequence continues at coordinate 114,098,486 of CM036907.1, forward strand.
ATAGTTAAGCTGTCACTTTTCCACTAGACAAGCTCAGCAGGACCACAGGGTGAAACATTATCTTCACTGAGACTGATGCTTCCAACAGACATTTAGGCTGGCTGAGCTTCCCCTTGCGTTTCTAGACTGTGCATGCCTGCAGAGCTGCGCTACTCGGAAATGAGAGAGCAGAACATGCTCTGCATTTATTAGTGGACAGCTCTTCAGAACAAAAGGAACGAGGAACTACCTCCCACCTCTGTCTGGTTCCTTCATAAGACAACCAGTTAAGAACACAGGAATTGTATTCTCATAATCAGCTTCTGGAAAGCTAATGGTTAAGGTACTGGAGAAATGTGAATAAAGGTTCTATCTCACCTATACACACCACATAAACATATATACATCCTAGTATATGTGTACAGAATATGAATGGTCTCTCTCTAACAATGTACACCAAAATACAGTACACTAAAAGGAACAGGTAGGAATGGATTTGCTGAGTTCATAGACCTACTCAGTTCTTGTTTAGTTATTTGAAAATTATTTACACTTGCTATTAGCTTGAAACAGCCTTCTGAATAAATCATTTTCCTTATAAAATTAATTTTAAAATCATTATCCTAGGTGATGGATAACAAGCATATTACAGAGATATTTTTTAGATACTCATCCAACACTTCTGATCTGGAGAGACAAATTACTGCTCAAAACCTCAGGACTGTTGGGTCTAATAACATTACATGTAGTAAAATATACTCAGCATTTCCCTAGACCTTGTTAAATCTGATGAAAAGATATTATAAATAATGGTAAGTTAAAATATCTAGTCTAAGGTGTCTATTACTTCCTGGGCTTATTAAAACTAGTACAATGCAATATTGTTTTCATTTCTTTGCTTTTTATGCTGTGGTACAGTGTTATATTGCAATACATCACCCAGTTAGCAGCAGCTCATATAATAATGAGCTAGGGGCAATTTTATTACTTTTTTTTTCCCCAGTGAGTTGATTTTAAATTAATTTCAACATAGTCCATGCTTTTTGGTTCATCTCCCAAATAGCAAACACTGATGGCGTAATTATTGAACAAAGCAGCACCTGGGGATTACTTATACGCTGATCGGTAATTTAGACATCAAGCAGAAAATATTTATGGGTACAAAAATCATGATCAGTAGAGGATATAAAAATTGGAAGATTAATTGTACAGTGCACAGTACTGTAAAACATGAAACAAACTACAAAATCGTTAAAAATATATACTCCATATTAAATATGAAAAAATATGCACATAGAAAACCCATTATTTCTATATTAAACTAATTTGGAAAAGCTAAAGAGCGTATGGAATAATGCATGAGCACTTTTTATTAATTTCCAGGTACACAGATATCTCAGGCGACTACAAAATAATAAACACACCTAGAAAATTGATAATGCTTATTTGAGGTAGTTTTGCAAAGTATCTGCTGCATTTGTTTGAAGTTTTTCTCCATTGCTATGGAATCCTTTGTTTATGACAGGGACATCAGACTGTTCCCCCTTCTGCTTAATTTACTTTCCTTTCGATGCTAAGCAAAGCACAAGAGCAAGTGAAAATATTAAAATCCTCTTTTTCTCTTGCATAAGCTAATAAGCCACATTTGAGTTTTGAAATACAATGTGTACACAGCTACCCTCTCAGGTTTTGGTGTAACCCTCCTCTGGGTTGCAGAGGACTTGTGCCACAGGTAAGGGGTTTTCAGTGCAGCAGAGATCAGGGCAGATTGCAGGGATGAAGAAGTGAACGCTGATGCAGGTTGGTCAGACAGGGACCCGAGAGGGAAAACAGAGGGATGAAAATTTAACAACACGGACTAGCCACATGGCTTCAGAAGGGATTAGAAGTTCTTCAGGAAGGCTCAGGGAAACACAAACATTTCCTAATAATATCTGATGTTGGGCTACATGACCTAGGAAGGTTCTTCCAGGTAAAGGGTTTTCAAGCTCTTAAGAGCTTCAGGTGACAGGCTCTGCGAACATCACAGCTCTTCATATTCGCCTCTTCATCCTCCCTCATCAAATCTAATAATCCATCATCATACACATACCCCAGGTGCTCCCTAAGGTCTGACTTTGGGGTAAGGCCCTTGAGTTCTGCAGCAAGCACAAGGTGATGGGATATGCTACAGAATGCTTCTTTACAAGCTTAAAAAGGGCTTGCTTTTTTCTTTTTCATTTTTATCAGCTAGGAAAGCTGACAAAGTGGAGTTAGTCCATTATTAATATTTTAATGGTTTTTTATTATGTACTTTAATAAATATTTACAAATTTGTATTTTCAAAGTTGCTTCAAATTAACAGGCTGATAGTGCACACCTTGCTTTGAGTGCAGCATTATGTTTTTCACCCCTGAACATGAAAAACAGGCTCTGTATTAATGGTAATGGTGAATATTTTTTCACATACCTAAGGCATAGTTAACTGTGTAACTAATTGCAATGAGAAGGTACAGAAACCACAGATATAAATTACTTAATAATGACAAATTCATTACTAGGCTCATCAGTGCCTGTTCAGTATCCTGACCCAGATGTATACTCCAGCTCTGCGTGTTCCTAAACTTGAAACTACTAGAAAGGGAGGTGTTCTCGTGAAAGAAACATTGTGCAACCACTTTGCTTTTGACAAGCTTTTCTTAAGCCAACATCTCTGACACCAGACTAGATGTTGTGCAATGTATTCTGGGGAGAGAAGCAACAGCGTGATTTTGACAAATAGAGATGTAGGCAATTAGAAAACTATGTGTAGAAGACTGATGCTTATTTCAAGGATTAATACATATCAAAAAAGATGGAGTAATACTAGAGATGGAAAGATTTCATTACAAATGGAACTGAGACGTATTTTTTCAATGTTTTGTTTAATATCTCTTCTCTCTGATGAGCACCTACCTCTGTCAGTTGCGTTTGATGAACTTGTTTCATGCCCAGTTGCCTACTTTCTGAGATGCATCTCCACTCTCAGCAGTACATCATGCCTTTGCCATTATGGTCCAAGAGTGCTGATTCACTGCTGTTTTACTAAACCAAATCATATTAAAAAGTATTGCTTTTGAAATAAAGACTATTATGTGAAGTCATCATGTCTCACTGTGCAGTTTAATTACAAGAAGATAACTACCTAAATGTCCACTAAGACTTGACTACATTTTGTCTGTAAGCAAGTCAACAGTCCTCCTGCAACCTTTATTCCCCATCTACTCTCCCCTCCCATTTTTAATAGAAAGTACATCCATAGTATGGCATAGAAGGATGTTATTAATCACACCTAGCTGTATGAAAACATTAATAATAAAGATAATGGCAAAACCGCAAGCAACCTGAGTAAGATAACCCCAAAACAATGTCTAGGTAGCATCTCGTTTGTTTTGATGGCTGTTGGCAAACTCAGTATTTCATTATGAATAAACCTGCTGACCCTTCTGAAATTTGAGTCCTCTTCCTTTATTATTTATTTCTATTTCCTTGATTATTATTCCCACAGCTGCACTGCAATTTTTTACATGTCACCATGCAATGTTTTAGCAAAGGACAATCACTTGTGGCTCAAATAAGCAAACAAAGCCCTCCTGGAACATCTCAAGACTGCATGATCATTTTGACTTCACAGGAATTATTTTGTATATGTAAGAGTTCTGCCTTGAGCTAAATGGCAGAGGAAAGCACAATGCTATGTTTAGGACATTTGCAGAAAATGAAATGCTTCTAAGTTTTGTCATTCCTATCCTTCTAAACAACCATTATTTACTTGAAGCGTATATTTCTTACGTCCAGAATGTCAACCTTTTATTTCCACTTGAGCAAATGCCTCACTTTTATGAAGAACAACTGGAACAACTACTGTGGGAAGCAGCCTACTGGGGTAAAAGCCGGGCTTGTGCCATTTAGTTTTAGATGCCTAATTGAGGTGCCTAAACTTAAATAATTTTAACTTTCTTTTTACTCCTGGTAGCCAGCTTCCCGGTCTGAATAACCTTGCCAGGGCTCCCTTTTTACTTCCGATACACCAGAGGCAATGCAAGGAAATAGGCAAGTAATTTAGCTATCACGTTTAGTTGCCTAAAGTTAGGGATCGCATGTACTCCCCAGCTGTGACTGTATTACACAACATCAGAGATGATGTTACATAAATGGCATTTTCTTTACCTTTCCTTCCAAGAACCTGAGAAATTGAAGACTAATAAATAATCTCGTTAATAAAAAGACTGAATCATAAATAGATTGACACATACAAAAGTGATCTGTATACAGAAAATCATCACATTTCATAAAGAAGTACAATTCAATTTAGTAGTATTGAAAGTATGGGGTTTTTTTAATCTATATTCTTAGGGGTATTATTTAAAAGTGAATGAGAGATGAATGTGAAAGATAGTACTTTACATAAAAATGTAATTTTCATATAATTATACATAGCACATTAAAGAAGCAAGACAATCTACAGTCGTTTTGAGACTGATAATCTCAGTCACACTCATTGTTTGCTGCTGAGGATCAAGAATCTCACCCTTCTCCAACTGCAGTGTGTTGCAGCAGCTTTGTCTAATCACCGACCCTTGAAGCAGCTCCCTTCTGCCAATCCTCGCAGCCGCATTGCTGCTTTCCGTTCCCCATGTAACAGACAAGTACGTTTCAGCTTGCAGAAACTGCATGGGGGAAACACGGAAGGGAGGGAAAAAAGGAAATTAATTCCTTCAGAAGGCCTGGCAGAACATAAAGTATGCAGCTATAGGTGTAAATACAGACTCAAGTTCATTCTCATTATATTTATTCTGCTGTTGATTCATGTAAAATATATACGCAAATATATTCTCAGCGAGTATTGAGGATAAAAAAGGAGAGGGGAAAATTCAATCCCTGGAATGGTGTTCTGCAAGGAAATTGGTGTCTGTAAAACAGGAGGTCATGCTAAAAATAAATAAATAAAATAAAATAAAATCTCATTACCAGTAAGCCACCTGCTGAGATAGTGACTCCTCTCAGAGACTACTGTGTCATTTAATATTGAATTCTCTACTCTGGAGCAAAGAAGGGAGAGAAAAAAGGAGAGGAAGATCCTCGATTCCATTAGATTTTGAATTTCCCCCTGGAGATGCCTATCTCTCAGCCTTGACGAGATCAGAAGCTCAGAGCATCACTTGGCTTCTGCCAGAGACGTAAGCAGAACATTTAGAATTCAAAGCCTAAAGGAGACCCATGGAAATCATGGTGGATTGTAAAAGGAGCACTTAACTACATTTTTGTGCTATTCCTTCATAAACTAAGAATTCATCCACACAACACCACTCATTCTGACACTCAAATGAAAACTATGCACTAAGTAGAAAAGTTTGGGTCAGATCCTGACTTCATTTAACTTGCTGTTGCTCCATGATGAGCACTCTGTTCAGCAGGTTCAAAAACCATTTAAAGCTGCTAAATGGCAACAATTAGTTTCACCTGCAAACTCCAAAGAACTGTACAGCAAGGAAACGAAAAATCCTACATAATATAGATATATAGAGATAATCTTCTATAGATAAACAAGTGCAGGGGATCTAATTCTCCACCATCTGAAATACAGTATTATCATTTACTTAGATTAAAAAGGAATGTTAAGTGGTTGAAAATGCTAAGGGTTTGAACTCTTTTTCTACACCCAGCTTACAAAAGCCTTCAGTAATTGTGTATGGTGTAGGACAACACAGCGTAAGACAAGTCACAACAGCACAATAGTTGATCATGTCTTTATTACCTCTCTATGCTCTATGCATGGTTTAATAGGCAACATTTATTAAATGGCTGATGTAAAGGAAAATGAAGCTTCTTCATGGGCCTCCTGGACTAAGCAATAATACTACAAATGGGGAGGTTTTATACATATATATTTATTCATTTGCTTTTCAATGTATTGCATTGTCACTGTGATGTAGTACATGACAAAATTAGCCAGTTTCCTGTAATAATGCCTTAGAGTGCTTCTTTTTTTCCTTTTTTTTTTTTTTTTGAATAAGCATCACATTTACAAATGCATTCAACCCCACAGTCTAAGCAACCTGATTGTATACAGAATAAAGGTAGACCAGGAAAGCTGTACATGAAAACCAACTACACAGCATCTTCTCCTTGATCCACAAGTTTTTATAGTAGATGGGAATTCTGCCACTGAATTCAATGAAAAAAAAACCCCTACAACGGGAAGTCCTATTTAAATGTGCTTTAGCGCCACAGTATTTTAAAATTCAGTCTATCATTTTTGCTTTTTTTAGGGCAAGCAAACGTTCAGCACTACTTTGCTCAGCTGACCCACAATGATACTGAAAGGCGTGTCAGCTGTAAGTGCCTGTCACCCAGCAGACAACCCGGAGCTGGCCTTCTACCAGCTGGCCGAGACACTGCTTGTGAAAGCACCAAACGGCAGCAAAACCCAGCTAAGACACCAAGTAAATAGCTGGTCTTAGAGCCAACACAGAGCTCTGCGCTCCCACAGCTACGCTGCCGAAGAGTTACCAAGATGAGATGAAGTCATGCAGCAACTGCAATATGGACACAATCAAAATAGGTCACACAGAATTAATGTTGCACTGTGATGGCAAAAGAACCGAACAAGAGACAGAAAATATGAGGGAACAGTGTGGTTAGAACTTACCAAGGGATGCCATGGCATTCTAACTTTCATTATGCTAAGGATGATGATTCATGACCTGGCAGGCCAAGGAAGTGGCGGGGCAGCAAAACATGGAGATGACAGAAAATAATTTAGATTAATCAGAACATATAAACCAGGAGTTCCAGAGATAAGCAGTAAAGTGAATCACCTCATAACTGCTTGTTTGTGCTAAGCCTGGGATCAACCTAAACTTCCAGCATTTTCAGGCTGCATTTTTGCATGTCTAGAAAAATAAAAACCAAGGAGGAGGAATGCTCTGGGAAATTCCCCAAAAAGTGTAGAACTCTTGTCTTATTCTGGCAATAAAACTGGGGACTTTTGCTTACCAGGCAAAGATAACTTCTGAATTTATTTGTCTACATTAGCAAATACTTTGCTGTGCACTTGTACAATACCTAACACGTCAGCTTGTGGACAGTTGAATACTTTGTGTATTTCAACAAACTAAGAAATATTACCATTTCTCGTGTATTATACAACATTTGTGTTTTGCTGGGGCTTTTTTTTTCCCCTGAAATTACGAGTAGGAAGAATGGGCATGGCTTAAGTTTGGATGTGTCATTATTTTGCCCTCCTTCCACCTCCTTGCTGTAGGAGGTAACTCCTCACTGTCAGAGTGTAACTCCTCACTCGGCGTCACGCTTAGGACACACTATACATATGCTGGATTTACGTACTGTAAACTGGCAGCAAGGGAACTCACTGTGCATGGCAGTAACCAGGTACCCACACATGCCCTGGCCTGAGCAGGGGCTCCCCTATTAGCCATGTGCCCAGAGAGAGAGCCCTGGTCTTTACTCCAGCTGCAGAAACAGCCACTGTGGTGGCTGACAGGGCAGCACCGGCTGGGTCGTGTACCGAGGGGCAAGATCCGCTGGGTTTCACGTCGAAGGGCCAAGCCACATCACGCTGGCTGTGACAGCGTGGCTCGCTCCGCACGACGGCAGGCGAGTGGCTCCATGCGTGGGACACGCGTGCCATCACCCAGGCACGGCTACCCGCGCCGGGTACAAGAGCCGCCACCCGAAGTGCAGCCCGCGGGACGACGCTTCGTCCTCAGGCGTGCGGAGGGGCTACGGACGATGCCGGGCGCGCCCAGGCAGCCACGGGGAGCGTCCTGCCGCCCCCATCCGCGCCGCCCGCGGGGCTTCCCCTCTCTCTCGCTCGTTCCCTCCCCCGTCCCTTTCGCGGTCCCGACCCGCCGCGCCCGCGCCGTCCCCCTCCCTCGCGCCCGCGGCGGCGGCGGGCTGCCGCGCGCATGCTCGGGGCGCGGGGCGGCGCGTGCGCGGGGCGGCGCGGGGCGGCGGTCTGCAGTGCGGGGCGGGCGGGCGGCGCGCGGGGCGGAGCGGGCGGGCGGCGCGCGGGGCGGAGCGGGGGCGCGCGCGGCGGCGGCGCGGAGTGAGCTGCGGCGCGAGCGGCGGGCGGGCGCGCACCGAGCCGCCGTCCCTCCGGCCCCAGCACCGCGGCGGGACCCCGCGGCCCAGCGCCCTCCTCCGCACCGCGGACAGCTCTCGGCGCCCTCAGTAAGTGCGTCCTGGGGATGAACCGGGGCGGGGGCGGACGGGGCGGGGTGGGGTGGGGGGGAAAGGGGCTCCGGGCACGGCTCACCCCCGGCGGGCGGGAACCTTTTCACGGGGTGCCGGCGGGAGCTGCCCGCGGGGCGGCGAGGTCGGGAGGGACGGAGCTGCCTCGGGCTGCCGCGCGCGTGGCTTTCCCTCCCGGGAAGGCGGCGGGGGCTGCGTGCGAGTGCGGCGGGACGGAGGCGCGGCGGGGCTGAGGCGGGGGCTGCCCGGGGCGGTGCGGTCACCCCGGGCATCACCCTCACCGGGAAAGTTCGCGCGCGCGATTGGTCCTCGCCGCTCCGTGTGCGGGAGTTTTGTCGTTTCGCGGGCGAGACGGAGGGAAATCGTGTCCGCAGCGATCCGGCCGCGCTGAACTGTTGCGCTGAGGGACCGAATCCCGCGGCGATCCGGATATAAACGCCGACAGCATCGAAAGGAAGCGTCGGTCTGTCGCTTAGTAATTGGCGCTTGGGAGCGTTGTGGTGAGAGTGGAAGTCTTCGGCGTTCGTGTTCGCTGCGGGAGAGGCGGCGAAAGGTCGTTGTGTTTTTCCGGCAGGGGAAAACAAACACACAAAAAAGGGAGAGAGAGACCGTGCGAAGCCGAAGAGCAGGAGCAGCCCTCGCAAGGTCATCACACCCGCTGGGAAGGCAGAAGTGCTCCCCATCCTTGCGGTCACTCTATTGATATTCTTACTGCCTGTAAGAGATTTATTTTTATATATACACACATATATTTATTATTTCTAAACATTATTACTTATTTGTACGTAGCATGCGAGGTGTTCGCAGGGTAAACCCAGGGCTGCGGTGGCCGGCGGGTGTGCTCGCCTCGCCCCTTCGGCGGGGTAGGTGCGGGGCGGAGGTACCGCGCTCCTGCTATTTACTTGGGCATCAGCCGGAGTGAAAATGGAGGTGGGAGGAGGTAACAAAAGCTGGTGTGCGATCCAAGCCGTTTCCCACTCGAAGGCGTGAGGAGGGAAAGGAGACGACGGGAGAGAGAATCTCGTACCCTGGGATCAAAACAAAAGGAGGAGCAGGTTGAGGCGGATCGTGAGCAGCCGTGGAGGGGGGACAGGGAGGCGTCTTCCGCGCTGACCCGAGCGGAGCGCGGGGGCCGGGGGCGTGCGCGACCGCGGAGGGAGCGAGGGAAGGAGCGCGGGAGAGGGGCGGCCTGGCCAGCGCAACTTTGCGCGCACGAACCGCTTGGAAATGAGTTGTCCTCCCCCGGGGAGATGCGCTGCGTGCGCGGGGGAGGCATGCCTGCCGGTGCTCGGGGGGAGCGGGAGGGGGGGCTTTTTCGCCCACCTCTTCCCACTCCCGCCCTGAAGGGCTCTTTAGCCCCCGGCCCCACCTGGAAGGGCTGGATCCCGGTGGTGCGGCGCTTCGCATCGCTCTGCGGCGGCGACACTTCCCCAGGGCGCGGGGGTGCCGCGCCGGGACCCGGGGCCTCTGCGCGGTGGTGCGGGCTTCCCGCCCGCCGGAGCTGCTGGAAGGCCCCCCCCCCGCCGCTGCTTCCCCCCCTGCACAGCCAGTCCCCCCGCCCCGCGCCGCCCTCATCGCTCGTTGCGCTCTGCCGCCGGGTCCCCCATTGCAAGTCTTCTCCCCCCACCCCCCCGCCATGGGGGTGTCCCCAGCCCGTTGGAATCACCCGCTCTCCCGCCTGCCCCCACCGGGGCCCCCCCTTTCCCCGCCGCCGGGGGTCCCCTGCCTGCATGAAGCCACCTGCGAGGTTCCCCTAAACCCTCTCCGCATGCTGCTCACATCCCCGTGAGCCTTTTCCTTGCTGGGGTGTGTCGTGTCCCCCCACCGTCCCCGGCTCTCCCCTTCCTTGCCCCAGCGCGGGTTGGCTGCTCCGACCCCCGCCGTGGGGAGAAAGGGTCAGAGATTGGGGAGGGAAGAGGAGGGGGATGATATTATGCAACTGCAGACCCCCCTCCCTCTCCGCCCCTGCAGAAGCCCGTTCAGGGCTTTTCGGAGGTGGGACGGAGCTCTCCGCCTTCCTAGGCAGGGAGGGGGAGCCCGAGCCCGGCCGTGCGGAGCCCTCGCTCGGGGCAGCCGGAGCTCCCGCCCGCTGCGGAGGTACCGCCGGCGGGAACCGCGCTCCTGAATCCCGCATCTCCCGGAAGAGAGCGGCGGGGCCGGGGCAGGGCGGCGGCGGTTACCTGCACGGCCAGGCTCTTCGACCGAGCAAGGAGCCGTGCAGATAGCAGGGTAATGCAGATACCTGCCATGCCATTAAAATCGAAACGTGATTCTGGCACGCCAGAGCCGCGGCCAGGCAGCAAAAGGCCGACTATATGAACAGGTTCCATGTCCTCGCACAGAAGATGTTCATGTAACAGACGCGTTTGAGAGGTACAGGGACTTATCCCAACAATCCTAACGGCAAAATATTTTTAGCAGCGTTTTGTAGTGTGTGTTTCTGTGGATCGATGTTCTCTTCCTTCATGTATTAGGAAGTTCAGCTCCCAGAGGTACCTACCACCACCTCTTTATGAAGACAAAAATGATGCGTGTACTTACTAACTGGAATAGGATAAGAGAATCCTCACGGTCAGAGAAAAATAAGTATATAAGGGAGTTCAGTCTTTGTCAAATACATGCTCATCGTCCCTTTCAGAAAACACGCTTACTCATAGTTTGTTTCTATGATGCATTTTCAGACTCTTTAGTTTTCACTACTACCCTTTTTTCTCGATGGAATGCCCCTTTTTTTCTTTCTTTTTTCTTTTTTTTTTTAAAGAACACAGTTCATTTAAGAGCATTGGTTTACTTGAAAGGTTTTCCAGTACAGTGTTAAAACAGCACTATCCATTTCAGGTTTGTGGACTGTGATCAATTTTAATTAAAACTTTAATTACATTTTGCTTCTCCATTCAAACAAAGCATAAAGTAGTCTGGTCTAATGCTGCTGTCAAGGAAAAATAAGGAAACATGTTCTTAATCTTCACTGTGTATTGTTCCTGCCTTTTAATTAAGGACTGAATCCTTATCCTGTTGGGCTGAAAAGGAATTGAGCCACAAACTTCCCTGATATGAAACTGCAATATTTACTCTGTTTTCTAGGTTGCCCTGTCTCCTTGCCCCACACAAATGTATACAGAGAATTACACCACTGATTTTTTTGATGTGGTTCATGTTCTGAAACGTTTGGCTATTGATGGCACATCAGCCGTGCCGTGTCGTCGAGCGACATCTACTTCAGACTGTCACAGCATTACGTAACCTCACAACCGCAGAGCAAATGCCAGAGATGTCCCTGCTGCTCTTGGCCCCGTTTCCAGTTCCCTTATGTGCATGCTCCTGGTGTAATACACCAGAAGCAGCTTAGCTTACACCACGCTATAGTACCAACCAGGAGACAAATCATTATGCTTTGGACAGAGTGGTAAGGCAAAGCCCAACTGTGGGATGCAATGGGGCAAGGCAGGGCAGGAGAGAGCAGGCCAGAAGGCTGCCGATTGAGCTTGTGGGAATCAGGCTGGCTGTGTAGGATGGAAGTGGTGCAGTGAAGCCGGCTTTGGTGCTATTTGGAAAAGGCACTGCACATGTCCCAGGCTGTGACATCCTGCTGACTGCAGCTTGCTCGGGGATGTGCGGGGGGATCCTGGCATGCCTTCCAGCATGGTCCCTCTCGAGGGCATGGGGAATGGGCTGCAGGACCATGCTGCTGCTGCTCCATTCCTTCTGCTCTCAGTGTTTTGGGATCGTGTAGCTCTCTTGACTTTTCTGCACTCTTGATATGACCGCAGGCAGGAGTAAATCTATTCATTTAGGTTCTTTTTAACAAGCACATGAATATGGTGAACTTTGTTATGGAAACTTCCAAAATCTTTTACTTTTCAAGCTGCTGTTGTGGTTCTGTGTTTCAGGTTTTCAATCCTAATTTTGTGTCTGGTTGCACTAAGCGTTCCTGTGCTTTTTGTGTTACATCTGTGCCTTGCACCTGTACTTTAGGTATTCAGTTCTGTAAATTTTGCAGATTCCTGTGGATTTCCAGAAGTCTATATCACTTGGGCAAATAATGCTGGCTCATCCTCTAGTAGTGAATTAAACACCAATGTAGACTAATTAAAATCAGAATTAGAAAATTTAAAATATAGTAGGCAAATTTGGTTTTAAAGTGCTTAGAACTGAAACACATGGCACTTATAAATGAGAAACTGTTCTCATTGTCTGTGATGTCAAACATTTTCAGCACTGGTGTTCATCCCTTTGTTTTGTCTGCATATTGTTTTGCCAGTGCAGACTGGGGCTGAAGACCCTTCATCGTTTGAGTGGTCTGAAGGGAAGGTAGTTTCAGAGTGGGTTTGACTGCCGGCGGATTCTGCCCTTTCCTTTAATTTTCTCTTACACAGATAGAGATGAGCAACCGTGTGATTTTCCTGCGTTATTCCTCATTCCTAACTTAGGCTGAGACTTTCCTGTAACAAGCCTAGGCCACTTAATCTGCCTCCATTTTCTTGAGGGTCCTTGCATGCCTTTTGCCATTCTGTCCATCCTTCATGGTTTTCTTTCTTCCTTTGGAGTGTAATTTTTTCTTTTTCTTTTTTCCTTCTCTGATCTTTGTATGCTGTTAACCGCATCTTTGGATCTCTTTTCTCTTTACTAATTGTCTTCGTCGGTGATTATTTCCCTTAACTGCTTAGGAAAGATGGTGATTTGCTTACTCGATGGTTTCTCTGCGTGGCGTCACTGAAAGCACTGTCTCATACAAGAACAGAGCATGAGTAAGAAAGGCTGTGAGCATACATAGCACTGTAAGATTTAAGGATCCAGATGGGCTCCCATCGCAGGGAGGCACTTTCTTACCTCATCACCAACTCTTGTCTTCATTTTTAGAGAGAGAGAATCTTATCTTCTGAATTTTATATTGTTGCTCTGAGAGTAATAGCTATAATCCTTTCCAAAGACAATGAAACAGATGATAAAAAGGATACTTGTTCATGGAATACAAAATCTCTGGGTAGTGCTTCCAATCCATACTGCTTTTTAAGTTATGATTTAAGTTACTAAGAGTATATATGTGTGTGTTTTTGGTTGTGTTTTAAACTCCGTGTGGATGATGTCCACTGGGTCTCTGCTTTTAGGAGCTTTTCCACATTTATGCCTGAATACGACCCAAAGGACCATAATACACACACAGAGCAAATTAAGATGGATTATTAGAGATGGTCTCATAGCTGAAAGTTGTAAAAACTAAGTAGTTTCAAGGAGGCAGTTGAAGGAGACGAAAAGACAGAAATCACTTGATAATCAATTTCACTGATGGGTTTATAAAAATATCAAGCTGGTTTTCTTTGCAGTTATTCCCCTGAGGAGGGTAAGGAACAGAATATGCTTAATAAAACTGAAAACCATGGTTAATTGAAATAAACAGTGTTCATTTGGAGCGGAATAACAGATGCATCTTTTGTTGACCTAAACATGTCGTGTGGTGGGATTCTGGTATTAAGGGCAATGGAAGAAATATTAACAAATCTTACTGAAGATTTTCTGCATGGAACAAACCCCAGTAAGTCACATTTTCAATCCCAGACTCTGCAAATTTAATGGAACGTTCTTCAGCTTCCCCAATTTCAGTGTTTTGAAAGAGCAAGAGTTTGCTACGTTCTTGAGTTTGTCAACAGCTTATAATTTTGGAAGTCACGTGAAACTATAATTTGAGGTAATCAAGTGAACCTTTTTTAAGATAATTAAAATAATTTCCTGTGGAAATTATGAGAACTGCGATGGGAAGACTTAAAAATGTTGCATTAAGTTTTTCTTTTTTAATTTTGTTTTTGGTTTGGTCCCACCAAGGTATTTTTGTACCATAGTTAGGCATAAGACACTAGTGAAATTTTGTTTAACTGTTGATGAGTTGAATCAACCAGTGTAATGACAACCAATGGGATTACCTTGGCTGTTCAAACTTTGAAGAGTGTGCTGTCAGCACTGCACAAGTCAAAATGTAACTCCGGAAGAAAAGAAGCTGTGATGATAATTTACAGAGCATTTAGACTAATAAATAAGAAGATCTAAACCTTTTGATAGAAATTACTTATAATTAGTGTTAACTTGTAGCTAAATAGAAAGTTCTGTTCTAGAGATGAAAACTTTCAGATTGATAAATGTTTAACTCTACAAGGGATGAGAATTTTAACCAAGTGCCTAGCAGAGTCTGTAACATTTGACTCCATGGTGCCTCTATCTAGTATTCTGTGCATGAACCACATACATTTTTTGGGGGGAGGGAGAGAAATCAGTCTTGATTTAAAGACTATAGGTAATGGAAAACTGATCACAGTTATCCCTAAGCTTTTCTAGCAGTTAATTATCCTTAGTGTTAAAATGTATACCTTCTGTCTTGGTTCTGGACTTCATTACCAGTTCTTGAGCCAAGCAATCACTGCAGTAGTTGAAAGAATGTTAATCTTAAGTAGGCCAGCTGTTGAGCCTGGTGTGTGCAAGTATACATGACTTTATTATTGGAAAATAATTTCACAAAAGTAGTATGCTACTGGAATGTATTTGGGTTTCTTAAAATAAAACTAGTGTTCCACTTAATAGAAAACAGTTTTACTGAAAAGTAGATACTAAGACATTCTCTTTAAGATGGAATTAAATGGCAGTGAGGAGAGCTGAGTATTATCCTTTTTGTGGAGTGCATTTGAGAATATCTGTGTATTTAATTAGACTTTATTCAGAATGGAGTCCTCTAAAATTAGAACGTCTTGTTTATAGTTGCTCTTAGAATGCAGCATATTTTTGCGTACTCTTATCTGCTATATTTAGAAATACAAAGTAACTGAAGACTCTTAGAGAATTAAATTTGGGATATTAGTACTTTAAATTAAAATGCTTTTTTAATAGAAGTTGATATATATAGGAAAAACATGATTTTGTAAAGTTAGTAAAAATGAACATTCGTACAAGGCCTTTAGCACTGAAAAGAAAATCAGTTTACATAATGGATAATGCTACAAAAATGTATTTGTGTAAGTATTGCTGATATCTAGTACAAATCACGTTGTTATTGCTGTGCTTTTTTTAAGCAGTCTTTTTTCATTTTAAACTTAGGTTTTTTTCAAAGAATACAAATGAGTACCAACATTTAGAAATGCTATTGAGGTACTTGTCTTGAATTGCATAAAAGGCTTTCAGTTTGAAAGTGGGATAGCTTGAAAAGGAACTTTAGTTTGATACGTAAAACATAAGGATCATACTGATGACTTTGGCAACCAGACTGATTTATATGAAACGACTGTACCTTCAAATGCCCTCTAAGAAAGTTTGACCAGTATTTTTCATCTGTTCTTTTTTGTTTGGTTGGTTTTGGTTTTTTTTTAATCTGACCTGTCTTATACGTTAGTACTCTTGGATTTGATCACATCAACCCCATTGTGAGGTCAGAGGATGCTCTGCTGTGTGCTCCACTCGGCTTGGAGTCTGGTCCTTAGCATCCATGCCAAATGAGAAAATTTAGAATATCAGCATGCTTTCTGACCTTGAAATCAGAATCTTAGATGTTTTTACCTTACTTTTATGTCATTTACCTTTACTTTTATTTTTAAATGAGGAAAGTCAACCACAAACTGCTTATCACATGTAAGTACATGAAATATGCCTGCTGCCTTGTCAGTGAAATTCTAATGATACATCTATATTACTGAAATGCCAGAGTACTTAAGAGAAGCAGCTGTTAAGGCTCCCACTTTCCTCCTCAGGTATGGTAAGTAGATCACAAAGTAGCCTTCATCATTCTTCATTAAAAAGTTTTGTTTACAGAAGCTGTCTCCTGCTATGGTACATTGGGCAAGCACTTAGCTGTTTAGTTTAATGGCTGTTTGTTTTAATTCTCTCCTGAGAGAGAATTAAACAGGAGGGTTGGAAGGGGTTACAATTCTTTGTATTTTTGTCAAGTGCCTGCCACAAAGAGGTGCGACTGGAACACGGATCAATGATTAATATTAGTTTCTACACAGTTTAAGAAGTGAACATTACTTGTCTGGGCTTCCCACTCTGTTATATGAGAATGTAATCCTGAAGTGTCAGCAGGTACTAACTCTGCCTCATGTCTTATCTCATCCTTCAGCTTTTACTGATCCCTTTTTTCTTCCCTCTCTGGCTCTGCTTCTTCTCGTCTTTGACTCTGCTCCAGCGGTCTCCTGTTGCCTAAGAGCCTCCCTCTCCTTAGCGATACCTGGCTGTGTGTGTTTCACCACGGTGGATGCCTCCTTTATCTGGCATTTTAACTATGGCTTTGTGTTTGTTTTTTTAAACCATGCACTTTATACAACAAGGATCTGGCTTTTGTGTATGTTCAAGGAAGTGCAGCTGTATGTGTGTTTACATTGCTGTAACAGTAAATATTTGTATTAAAATTTTAGCAACATACAGAAGATACTGTAAATGCAACCTGTGCAGAAAGATAAGGTGCATGTTCAGGGATTTCCTGGAGTGCCTTTGAACCCATCCATGTCTAATAGCAGTGACCGAATCTGACACCTGCAAAGCTAATTGGGATGCATTTATTCTGCAGTCACTGGGTTGTGAATGAAGTGTGCTGACATACTCAGAGTAGCCCTAAACAAATATATGATGTGCCTGCAGCAAGCCAGACGCAGCAGTACAGCGCTTAGCATGGCTTATGTACTCAGGGCTTCATCCTGCCCTTGAGCAGGTTATGCAGCCTGCAGCAGGAGCTGCACTGCCCGGTGGGGCTGTCTGCGGGGGCAAGGCCAGCGGGTTAAAAGCTGGTTCCAGCACATGCCCTGCGCCCGTTCTACACCCAAGAACATTCCACGCTGCTGGCTTTGCAGCTGGCTGGCTCTGCAGCTGGCTGGCTCTAGACCGGGATTTTCAAAGAGAATTCTGAAAGAGTATGGTGTGAGCAGATGTTGAGTACAGCTGTGTTCTGTGAGTCTGTCTGCTTTTTCTGTTGAATCCCTCTCTTTAGTGCCCTAACACAAGGCCCATGATGTAGCTTCTCATAAATCTGCGTATTAGAAGCACATCCTATGTATTTTTTTTTCTTGTTTCTTCTTCTATTTTCTTTCTGTGTTGTGTACTCTCATGGTGGGAAGAAAATGTTACAGTAATTTGCTATACCATACTCTGCATTCTTTATTTCTATGTACTGTTGTCAGTGGTCCTCCTATCATGTACATCCCACTTTATGCCGTAACATCTCTGTTGTTAGCCTAACATAATCTATTCATGAGAGTTCTTCGGTGACAAAGCATTTGGCTTTCTTTAGACAAGAATGAGGTAGAGAACTGTCTGCTAGTTAATTGCTATTATTTGTGAGATATGTTACGTTAGATTAACAACCCCTTCAAATATTTTTCACTGAATGTAGATGCTTTCATAATATGCAACTATAAATAAAAAATCTAACAAGGTTCTGAATTTTTGTATGAGAAATCCATGGTAAATATAAAATAATAAAGTAATTTGTATATCAGTATCGAATGTATTGCTGTTTTAATGTTGATGAAATGCATATATTTAAAATAATAAAAAATATTCTTGCAACTTCTTGTGCCTCAAATGTGTGGAAAAATAGCTGTGTCTGGCTATGGCTTGAGTTTTAGTGGGTGTCTTATATTCTGTATCTGTCTGAGGAGGAGACAGGAAGATGCATTGAAATATTGAAAATTTCACTTACTTTCATACAAATAGCAGGGTGTTGCAATTTGTGACTCACTACAGCTGTACATACCTCCCCCTTCCCATTAGGTGTGTATTAGTGATGGCCAGTAACATACCAACGTCAGCTCATGTCCAGATAAAAGAAAGAGTTCATGAAACGTTCAAGGTTGTCCTGGGATTATATGTAACAGGCCTATCTGGAGATTGTAGATCTGTGTTGCCCAGTAAACCCAACCATTTGTCATCGTCAGCATTGATATTTTCAGAAGGGCTTCAGTGTCCAAAGCTGTGTGAGACAACTAACTTACTCCTTCTTTCTGCAACTCTGTGTTTTGTCACTGAGAGTATAAATTTATTAAATTCTCAAATCTAGTAGGACCTACACAGCAGCCAGTAGCCATTTCAGTTCTTGTGCTTCTGTTTTCTGCTGAAAATACCCTCAAGTATCCTGCAGAAATTAGTGAGTTTCCATTCATTCTGAATCATCCAAGTTCGTGGTATCACGTGAGTTACGAGGTGCTCTTCTATGAATGTTGAATCTAGAAAAATAAACAAAAAAGAAAAAAAGGGATCAAATTCCCACAGGTTATAGGGGCAAAGTCACCATGTGTCAGCTGGGCTCTGATAATTGGCCACACAACAAAAATGCGAATTACAGTAGAAGTGACTTAGATGGGGTTGTACAGTGGAAGGAATGTGTGCCATGTGTGGGCAGTGGCACGAGCAGTGCTGTTAAGCAGCAGAGATACCAGGAAATCGCTGGGGGAAAGTGGAAAGGTGGATGGATGGTGCTTCGTGATTAAAGGTTCCCATGGGGTTGAATGCAATCTGGAGATTTCTTTTCTGAATCAGTTCCATCCTGATGTAGCTGGACCGAAGTTCAGTGCCATACAAATGTGATGGGTTATTCTATGAGCTGTACTCGGTATTGGTGAGGCCGCACCTTGAGTGCTCTGTCCAGTGCTGGGCCCTCACTACACGAATGACATGAAGGTCCTCGAGCATGTCCAGAGAAGGGGACCCAGGCTGGGAGGGCAAATCATACGAGGAGCGGCTGAGAGAGCTGGGGGTGTTTAGCCTGGAGAAGAGGAGGCTGAGGGGAGACCTTATCACTGCCTACAACTACCTGACAGGAGGTTGTAGAGAGGTGGGAGATGGTCTCTTCAGCCAGGTGACAGGAGATAGGACAAGGGGAAATGGCATGAAGCTGTGCCAGGGCAGGGTCAGATTAGATGTTAGGAAAAAAAATTTCACTGAAAGAGTAGTCAGGGCCTGGAACAGGCTGCCCAGGGAGGGGGTTGAGTCACCATCCCTGGATATGTTTAAAAAAAGGGTAGATGAGGTACTTAGGGATATGGCTTAGCATGGGACAGGAACTGTTGGACTCAATTTTAAAAGGTCTTTTCCAACCTCATGATTCTGTGGTTCTGTGGTTCCTACTGGAAAAATTGGATCAAGGAATGGATTTGGATAGTGCAAAGTACATTCTGGAGCACCAGAACACTTCTGTGATTGATTAAATACATGGGTAGATCTGTTGGTATGAACACACAGAACTGGCTAGGAATGTAGGTGTAAGTGTTCAGCAAGCTCATAGCATAAAGGAGTTGAGACTTGGGGAAAGGAGAAGGTGTGATCATGAATCATGTCAGAGATGTAGGCAGGATCAGATCTGCTAGGGAGAAGACATTTTAAATGAATCAATCAGGAAGGAGGGAGTGAGGAAAACAGTAGGATAGTGTATCAGGATAGCGGAAGGCAAAAGTGTCAGCATCTAGGAAAGATTGAAGAGTGGAGAGCCTCTCAGAAAAAGGTGATTAATTAGAAAATTATCAACAGTTTCACCACTTTACATGATTTTTTTTTAGATGTTGTGAGAAAAGTCCAAGGAAAATCGGAATTTCCAGGGAAGATCTAATTTAGTGATAAATCCATTTGATCTTGCCACTTTTCTCTGAACTGCTGCTTCAGGTGTAACGATGGCCAAGCTGTACCAGAACTCTGCTAAGGCAAAAGTGAGTTATGTGCTTAGAGAGAGCCTTACTGAGATGCCAGTAGCTAGCTAGCTGAGCTGTGATAGCTGTGTGCGTGTGGTGTGTGTGTGTGATGGGTAGTAGATGTAGCTGTTAGGGAATTGAGATGGTTTTAAGTCATATACAAGTGGCCAGAGAAGCATCTCCAGTGCAGACTCCCTCTGACAGAGAGTTCTGTGTGGGTGCAGGGAAATTTGCTCGTCTACAGTCGTTTGGGACATGAGGCTAAGTGGGGAGAAAGATGGAAAAATAAAATGTGAAGCATTTGCATATAAGACTTTATATCTTCACTCATCATATGATTCATTGATCTTATGACTGAACTGCTGCTTTTGAAGTCCTGCTTTTCTTCAGGAAGAAGGTGTTAGTTTGGGGCCCTGATTCTGAAGTATTTAAATGACAAGTTGCTCATTGTTTTGCGTTTGTATTTATTTGCCATGTAGTTTTTCACCGCTGATGTCAGCTCTGAACAGGATATGACACGTACAGTATTGGCAGGTTTATAGAACGTGACTTCATTCACATCATATTACATGATGAAGTAGGAGGCAGAAACGTGAATTGTCCAAGAGCTTTCAGAAAACTGATGGCAAAACAGAGGATGGAATCCAAGACCCCAGTTCTCATAGTGAATTGGAGACTGTTTCACCTTTTCGCTTGGTCACTGTGCCATAGTGCTGTTCCTCTCATGGGAGGAACTCAGATTGCACTGCTGATTGAAAGAGGTTGGGCAAAACCTCAAAAACTCTTATTTCTAGTTGGTGCAAGTCAAGGCAGAAAATTGTATGGCACTTGTATAAAGTTTTCACTGATAAGCCACAAGTGTTTCAGACCTGTATATGGGTAAAGGCCAGTATCTTCTACATCAGAACAGTTGCCTACACAGTGCTGGTGTAGTTCCCGTGTTGATGACTGTCTTCTGCATCAGGCAGTGAGATGAATAATACAGGAGCTGCTGGTAGGGTGATAAGATTTGGGGCTTGAAAAGAAAGAGAGATGAGAATTCTGAAGAATGAGAATTCGAATGAGAATTTTGGAGAGGGACTGGTTACAAGGGGACACCTGATAGCACCAGTGGTAATGGCTTTCAGCTGAAAAAGGGGAGATTTAGATTAGATATGAGGAAGAAATTCTTCCCTGTGAGGGTGATGAGGCCCTGGCACAGGTTGTCCAGAAAAGCTGAGGCTGCCCCTGGATCCCTGGCAGTGTTCAAGGGCTTTGGGAACCCTGCTCTAGTGGAGGGTGTCCCTGCCCATGGGGTAGGAGCTACCAGATGAGCTTTGAGGTCCCTTCCAACCCAAACCAGTCTGTGAATCTATGATTCTGTGATTTACCAAAGTGGGTTGCTGTGTATCTGCCAGAAGAGGAAACTTTCCCTGTTGCCTCGGTTCCCTGTTACCACCTACTCCTTTGTGGTTTATCTCACCCAAGCAATTTTTTTTTCTTTGCTGTGTGAAGGAGTATGGACAATTTTCTCTTACCCTGCTTTGCATTGCACATGGCAATACAAATCCTGGGGTGTACACAAGACGTTAGGCAAGGAATTGTTTCCAAAAATGACAGAGGTTTTCTTTGGAGGGCATAACTCTCTTTAGCAGCAGAACTGGTTTATGTCAGATTAAAACCGCTATGTAGTCATCATCCCGTGGAGCAGTGGGACGAATGCAGAGCTGTGATCGTTGTCTATGACATGTTCCTAAGGCTGCTTATTCCTCTCGCCTCTCTGAGGTATTTGGTATGGAGCTAAACAGCGCAGTTTAGAAATACTGGGTATCCTTAAAATTCTTACAGAACCAAGAAGTTTCTTCAGCACTTGCATGTAGTTTTGTGACCTAAAAATGAAAGAAAATTGTTCATGAACTGAAGTAATTATTACTATATTCCTTAAATTTAAATGGTTAGGCCACCTCCAGCCCAGTTTTGCAGTTTCTGTAAAGCGGAAAGAAGCAGGTGTTTGCATCTCTGTGCTTTTGCTGCTGAGATCTCAGTGGAATGGTGGTGTGATACCGATGACCCACTCGAGCTAGAGCTCATGAGGAAGGGGGCTGCAGAGCACCAGTGGGTCTCCTTAAGTAGATAGTGAGAAGACGCATGCCTCCATTATCTCTAGGTTTTAATTACATTGAAATAATTACTGTGCTACTTTTACATACAGTTATTACATCAGTTTTAATTATCAGTTCAGCCATAGTCCTTGACATATTTTTTTCGCCGTAGTTTTTTGCACAATAAAACACAGGTGTCAGCACTCCGTTTCACATATAAAAATTGCTCATTCACACGCGGTTGTCAAAGTACTATGAACAAGTAAGATCAGTTTCTCATCTGGATTTGAAGTTATCCTTTAGAAAAGAAGCATGTGACTGACCCCTTCTCAGCAGTGGGCTTCATGGCAGACTATACAATGGCCGAGCTCTCCTGAAATATCTAGCTGGACTCCAATTTAGGCAGACTTTGTGGCTTTTCCCTTTGGATATGTGAAGCATTACCTAGAAATCATCCTGACTGTGAATAAACTGGAATGTGCAGATTTCTCAGTACAGCACAGGAAACAGGTGTAACCAGTTGCATTCGGCTGATCCCTGGGTTGCGCCTGAGGTTTGTCACTATGGTAAGAGGAGGCAGAAGTGGCTGTTACCTGTTCTTGCTTGTTTCAGAGGGGAATGGGTGTAAAAATGTAAAGGTTGAGACCTGGTGAAAATAGTTTTTTTCAAAAGTATTAGAGCAGAAGAAAAAGAAAGGTATGTGTACTGTCCTGGAGAGAGTCCAGTGGCAGGCCACAAAGATGATTAAGGGCCTGGAACAGCTCCCATATGAGGAAAGGCTGAACGAACTGGGGCTGTTCAGCCTTGATAAAAGAAGACTATGAGGGGATCTGATTAGTGTTTATAAATATCCCAAGTGTGGGACACAGGGGAAAATGGCCAGCCCCTTTTCAGTGGTCTGTGGAGACAGGACAAGGGGCAATGACTGCAAGTTAGAGCACAGAAAGTTCTGCACTAACATACGGAAGAACTTTTACACAGTGAGGTTGACAGAGCCCTGGGACAGGCTGCCCAGGGAGGTGGTGGAGTCTCCTTCTCTGGAGATATTCAAGACCCGTTTGGACACCTACCTGTGCGACCTGTCCTAGGGAACCTGCTTTGGCAGGGCAGTTGGACTCAATGGTTTCTGGAGGTCCCTTCCAATCCCTGTGATTCTGTATTATGTGGAATGGTCCAGATGATGTGTGTTCCCTGTTTTTCCTTTGAAAAATCTCTATTTTTTTGGCCAACCGTGCGTGATCATTACTTCCCATTTATTATTCTGGCAAAATATTTAAAAGTGGTCATTTGAGCACCAATCACACTGGATATAAGCCAATTTGACTCCATTAGGCTCCATTAAGTTGTTATTAAGTGCAGTCAAGCCAAGTCCACATTGTGGCAGACAAAAGATTAAAATCCGCCGTACGTAAGAGTTGGATGTACAGGGTTTTTTTCAGCATAGCAATGCTCCAGAGCTCATACAGCAAACTTTGCAGCTGAGGTGCGTATTCTGAAAGCAGAACTCAATAGTCTGGTTGTTTATCAGCAAAGGAGCTTACCAGTTTTATTCAGATCTGGTAGCTTCAAACTGTTCAACAGGACTTCTTGTCACTCCTAGTGAAAAATTTAAAGGTATAGGTTAGCTGCAGCGGGACTTTGCTTTCGCTGGAACAGCCCTAAATCCCATGGCTAGTGAAGGGGCTCAGTCACTTGATCACTTATTTTTCTGCCTGAAATGCTCTGACAGCACATGCCTTAATGTGTCACTGCAGTTTTGCTGGTTCCCGGGAGGCAGATGAACAAGCATGGAGGAAACAGTGCCCATCCTGCCTCTGCTCCTGGACAGCACGCATCAAATTAGTAGGCAAGGCAGCTCTCTGCACTCTGCCATTCCTGCAAGGATTTCTCCAAATCTTCTTTCCGCTCAGCCAAAATAAAAGCAAGCCTCAGGTAGTGGAAAGGCAGAATACTGCTGGTGGAAAGCAGCAAGCAGCCCTTTCTGCAGTGGGCAAGTGAAGTAGTTGTTGAAAAAAGGAGATTATGATAGGAGTATAAGCACTGAAGTGAAGCCCACTCAACCTGTCTAAAGTTATTCTCTCAAGTTTATCAGATGCTTTTTTTCTGGGTTTGTGTTGGGTAATAACCTGTGCATCTGCATTATGTGTTAGCTTGTGTCTGGGCGACTTTGGAGTGAGTTAAGTACTTTGGTAGTTGGGGTAGGTGGTGTACAGCACAGAGGATGCTGCCAGGATCCTGCTTCTGCATCTGGTGTGGGCACAGCCTGCTGGCACCAGATCTCTGCCTTGTGTGGGTTGGGGAGAGGTGGCCCAAGGACATTCCTGGGGCACCTTAGCAGTCCAGTGCACCACTTGCCTCAGCACCCACCGGTTTAATCACAGCCAGCACCTACCACAAGGACACTACGAGTGAATGAAGACCTGGAAACACCACAGGCAGCTTGAATGATAACACATTTTGCAGAAAAAAAATAAACATCAGACATTTGGGGGTTGGACTCGATGATCTCTG
Organism: Porphyrio hochstetteri; assembly: GCA_020800305.1. Taxonomy (NCBI): domain Eukaryota; kingdom Metazoa; phylum Chordata; class Aves; order Gruiformes; family Rallidae; genus Porphyrio; species Porphyrio hochstetteri. Next base: position 114,122,943 of record CM036907.1, read on the forward strand.
GAGGTCCCTTCCAACCCCTAGAGTCTGTGAATCTGCGAATCAGTTATGGCCAAGTTTAACCTCACATTTCCCCAAGATCTCTGTGAAGCTTGGAAGAAAAGTTTCTTCCTCAGCTACTCCACACAGACTCAGGATGTCATGCTGTTCCCTCCGCTCTGTCAGATGGCTCCAGACTAGCACCAGGTTTTTCCATTTTCTTCTACATTATTCATGAAGAAATTTGCAAAGCTGCCTTCTACCTCTGCACAGCAGTTCTATATGGTATAGTATGGAGTATATAAAATTTATGATAAAGTAATTGGTACCAATGTACCTGGCTTGTGTGGGAATCTGAGGATCTGTGGCGAATGTTTTAAAATAGATTCATTTCATTTTTAAAAAAATATTTTTCAAAATGTTCTACAGTATGCTGCAGATTCTTTATTTTTTTAAATTATTTTTATGCTGTTATTCTCTCCAGTGCACTTCTGATAAAATCCCTCAGTAGAATCGATTCTACTATTGATTATCCATGGTGATGTGTAGTAAATAATAAAAGATTTATTTCTGTAAGTATCTAGGTCCATGGATCTTATGCCTTCTCTGTAAAATGCAAGATCACATTTATAGTAGCAAAGTAAATAGCAGGCAGTAGTTCTCCTGTTCCTGATGTTCTTTGGGAAAAGCTGATCTGTAATGATTTCATGTAGATAATCGTAGTCTAGAAAGAAGGTATTCTCTGTAAACATAGCTATGTTAATAAAATGATTTCCTGAAGAATAAGAAAGGGATGAGAGTGTCATTGCCTTGAATTTCTCATGAATACTGTTTGTAGTTCTTTACCAATTTTTGTCTGAACTAGTATGCAAGTATAGGCATGTGCATAGTGATTGAATCATTAGAGAAGTTTGGAAGAATTACAGAAACTTGAATGATGGCAGTTATCAAGGCAATGAAAGCAGCTCTCTATATGGAAAAATAGAAAGCTAAGCCCGAGACTAAGCCACAGCTCCATAAATGGACTTGCACATTGTGTACCTACCCACAAAATCCAGGAGGTAATTACCTGGCTTAATCGGGCACAAAAGAAGGGCTGTCCCAGGAAGAAATTACCTCATCCTGAAGTTGGAACTGGGACAAAAATTCCTGGTCCAGAGAAAGGTGTATTTACCTTTCTCAGGCTTTCCATGCTGTGACAGCTCGCTCATGAGGCAGTTGGTGGTTAATATCACCATTTTGCCTCAGTGACGCAACCAGCCTCAAATCTTTTTCCAAAAGCTTGACATTGTCTGAAATGCCACCGTGTGACCCATGGAGCTTGCTGCTTGGGTAAGTGGAGTTTGAAAGACAGCCTACGCAGTTTCCAGGGTGTAGGAAACATTAGGAAATACTGACAGAATTGGTGTGATGAAATAAATCGTATTCTTTGGCTGCTCTTTGTCTTACTTAGAAAACATTACTTTTTATGGCCACAGATTTTCCAGTGGGAAACAGTGAATGCAGTTCAGGACCAGCTTTGTCTGCACTTCTCCTGGTCCTCACTGCAAGATACTACTTGGCTGCTTGTTCACTGTATCAGTGCTAGCACTAAATTCTGTAAAGGCTCTTGATGCTAGCACTTCATTAGGCATCCACATCCGCATCTTTTGGCAGGTAAGTAACTTGCATTGCTTATAGCTGCATCTAATACCCTAATTCAGGTGCAGCATTTGTGTCACGTGTAATGGCATTTAGTTATCCAAAAAGTGCTCTGCCACAGCATACTGCAGGTATCTGGCTGGTGGATGTGGCACTGCTATTTATATTATAGTGTTCTACAAACGTTAATAACTGCTCTTTGGAGTGAGCTATAGCCATAAAGCTGTAAAATAGCTCTCAACAGTTCATCTTGATCGTCTGTTGAAATTGGACTGCTCTGACTTTCCCCCCTTCAGGCTCGCTGCCAATCTCGTATTTTATCCTGAAATTCCAGGAGGAGACACTCAAAATAAACACTATGCTAGCAACAGCTTGCATTATCTTCAAGGAGGTAGCTAGCATCAGTTTCACTTCAACCTCTCAGTGGCTTTCTTCATTTGAAATTCCATGCAGCTTGACCTTCTGGATATGTTTTGCTCTTATTTATTCCCTCTGTTGCCTGCAGTGGGAACTGAATGGCTGTAGCTGAGAAGAGACTGGACATATTGTAGATGCTAACCTGTTATGGCTAAATTATCCCTGTTAGTCCCATGTTGCCCAGCACCAGCCACTTTATGTAGTGCATATCTCCTCACTAACTTGCTCTCAGGATAGAAAAACACAGCTATTAGATTTGTGTTTGAGCTTTCTTAGGAGAAAGAAAGAAAAAAAAAAACAACCTGGAAATGACAGGATGACACCAGGCACATTTCAGAGATGTTCTGGTTTTTTTGTTTTGCAAATGCTTTATCTTTGCTACTGCACTTGAAAAGAAGCTGATCTTGTAATTCACTATTAAAGCCTAAAGGTGAACGCGATCAGGATAACTGATCGCCAAGGTCAGCATACCCTTGAATCAGAGGGGTTTGCTAATTTTAAACTTCAGCCTTTTTCAGGAAGGAGTGTGTTTTGCAAGAATAGAAAAGGTAGAATGTAGGATTGGGACAATATGAATGCACAGACATCGCTGCCAATGAAAGCAAAGCTCATAGGTCTAATTTTAGGCTTTTCAGCCTTGGTTCTCTACAGCACAGTTATTTTCCATACGATTCAAAGCAGTCCTTTTTTTTCAAGTTTTATAAACTGCTTTAGAGAGCAAAGGCAAGGACGAAGTGAGTCTGTGTCATGGTTGAAAGCCATTCAAAGAGCTAAAAGCTGAGTTTGATAAAGGTTGTGTGTTACTTTTACATTCTTTAAGACAAGGACATTTCTTTAAGAGAAGCATCTAGAGAAACCTATCATGAGACCTGGGAGGAAGGAGAGTTACGTGGTGCCTAAACTATGTCCCTTGGGTATGACATGATTGGCTTCAACTGGTTTAATTAATTTACACCCTGCTTAGGTGTCTAGTAACTTAGTCCTCTTAAAATGTCAAAATGGCCTGTTCTGTTTGGAGAAGTAGGACTTGGAGGATATCTACCTATCTCTGGGTGCTTGCAACTAAGCATTGTGTATAGAATTGTAGAAATACAATAATGTAGAAGTGCTTGAATTCTTTTATATATATATATGAAATACCAAGGAGTGGAGCCAGTTGGTACTGTGCCATTCTCCATGGAAGTGCTAGCAAGTCAATGGTATTAAACTGTCAAAACTATTATGAACACCTTTAAAAATAATTAAGTTAACATAGTCCCCACTGTTCATCTAAGAGAAGCTTCTTCCAAGATTGAACATATGACAGTGGCCATACAATGGCCATAGAAATCAGAGAACATAAAGCTGTGTGATTTTTGTTGGTAAATCTTGATGCCCAGACCAGCTGTTTGAAACAGGCCAGTAACCACTGTACTGGTGGAAAGACAATTTCTTGGGAAGAGCCAGTGCAGGGGCTGCTGTAATGTTGAGCTGGTATTTTGCCCACAAGTTCAGCCAAGCTCCACTGCCTCCTCACTGGACTTCTCCATCCAGGTAATACCTGGGTTTGGGTCACAAGGACTGAAGCATGGTTTGGCTGTGTGGACTCTGCAGTTCCCTCTGAACTGGAGACTCAGCTCAGGCTGAGCAGAAGGCATGGAATTTTAATTTTTTTTTTTCCATGCCATTCTAGCTGTCTAGAAGTTAAATGCTTAGTCTAAACTAATTGTGTAAGCTTTCGTGTTAGTTAAACAAGAGTAGGCATCTCCAGAGAGCAATTAATCCCACTTATCTTGTATATATACTTTTAGCATGGGATGAATTGCCTATCAGTGAATTGGGTGGCTGTTTCTCTCCATTGCACACCGGAGCCTTGATGACTAGTGTAGATATCCAACTTCTAATGGCTACCACCCAGGTAGAAAGAACCTGGATTAATCAACTTCCCTGCTACTGAGTATATAATAACTTCCCTGTTATTACTCTGTGCATGACTTGTGGATGGTGTCTTAGAGAAAAAAGAGTCTTCTCTTGGTTTTCCTTGCAATTATTCCAAATAGTTTGGCAATAATAGTAGAATTTCTCAGTTTTCTGTTGTCCCTGCTCATAGGAAAGTTTTTTAAATTGTGACAGATTTTTGTTACTTAGTGTCATTAATAATAAAAACCTATTTTCATTTGGTTTCTTGAGGGAACAGATTAAGTTGCACCCTGGCAGTTTAATGTCCTTCTGGATTCTGTCCAGGTTCTGAGAGTCATAAATCAACCTAGCTTCTTGCAAGTTAGGGAAAAATGATGTTTCTAAAAAAGTTTGGGGCACCGATACTGGAATAGGGTCAAAGTTTGATAACAGTGAAGAATGATCAGACTTCTGAGTGGCTTTATTTGGTGTCAGGCACTAATTTGATGGAAAATTCAATACAGTAATTGTTTGGTTGTTTGGGGGATTGCAGCTCCTCAGGGCTTTCCCATGCCTGTCAGATTTAAGATTCTTTCCTTTTTTCTTTTTTTTTTTTTTTGGAAGAGATCTGTGTGGCAAGCAGAGCAGGTGAACAATCTTAACCTTAATAAAAGTTTTTCCTGCATGTTCTGATAAGATTTTTTGAGAAGTATAGCTAGTTTTTAAAGATAAAGTACAAATACAAGTGACATCTCTGATTCCAATGCCTTTTTTGTTTCCATTTGGTCCTTTTATCAGGGCAGACTGGGAGCAGAGAGAGTCCAGTTCATTTCTGCATTTGTTCTGGGAGAAACAAACAAAACCAGCCCAAGCCTCCATCTAAAACCTGAGTGATGAGATTAGTGATCTCTGCTTCCCTGTTTACAAGTGTGAAACAAACAGGTTCACTCAACAGTGCTTTGTCAGGGCTGAGCAGAGAAGAAGGGATATAGGATAACGTGTAGAAAATACAAGGAGCAACCACTCTTCCTGATATATGAAAATTAATCTATTCCTTTAGGGATATCAATTCTGCCTGTACTTCTTCCTCCTCCTGTCCTGCTTCTTAGGTGAATAACTTCCATTGGCCCTGTTAGGATCTGAAAAGGTGGTGCATGTCTCTCTCACCACACAGCTGGTTCTCCTCCTCTTCTCCATGAGCGTTCTCTCCTCTGACCAGTCTGTGGTGATTCTTCTGGGTGGCTGGAGGGGTATAGATCCCTGTACAGACCCTTCACGTTTGTCCACATGTGAAGGAGGCATTTCTGTCAGTCTTGCATCTGCATCTCATGCCTGTAATTCACAGTGGTTCTCAGATGGGTGCCTTGGGTTGTTTCAGCTTTGCACAACATAATTGCAAGCTGCATAATTCACATAGCTTTACAAGCTGGGTTTTTTTAACATAAAATGCTCTCAAATACTGTATCATGTGCAGCACCATTTAAACACGCCGAGGCCTGCCCCCCGCCACTCCCATCCAGTGGCTGCACCTCTGCAAGATGCTGACAGCCCTTCTGGCAGCCTGGGCATCCATCCCTCTCCGCTCTGGGAGTGGTTGTGTTATCTTTGTGCCTGAAGATGCCAAGATTGTTTAAATGTCAATAAGATGTTGCCCAGATGAATTCCTCTGCAGCTGAAGCAAGCCTACCTCTCTTTTCCTTATGCATACATCTCGTATGCTATGAACATAGCTGCTCCCACTGCTTTTGCTGACGAAAAACCAAAAAAGGAAAATTGTAAATTAAACACATGGGGTGATGAGAATTGACATTGGGTGGGAAATAAAAGCCAGGTAGGAGGGAAGAAGGGAAGGATGGTAGGAGAAAGAGTCAGGATTTACCATGACTGGCTTGGCAAGCGTGATGCCAAGGATCCAAAAGTACAGGCAAGAGAGGGTGAGGAAGAAGAGGGACAGCTTGGGGCTGAGATTTGGCATTTACCGCTACCTCCCTGCCTGTCTGACAGCAGGGCCATAGTAATACTGTGGAGACACTCTTAACACTAAGCACGTCTGCATAATAAAACCAGCTTAGCCTATATTTATTGCATGTGCACATCTATATATGTGTTTGTGTTTCTCAGCAACATTATAGCTGGTAATTTTACTGGGCTATTCCGACACATTCCTTATTCCCCTCTGTTAATGTGTGCTCATCACTTGGCACTTCCAGCTCCTCGGGATGTTGTTAATATGACATACAATTATTCATGTGCCTGGCTGTTTCTATGAAGAATCAAATGCCAACCTGAATGTTTCACAGTGACAGTGTGTGAGAAATTGGGACCTTCAAAATGCTGAGAAGTGGTACCACATAAGGCATGTGTGCATGGGCTAGTGTTAGGAAGTTCAGTGCCTGGCCTGCTTTGTATGCTGGTGTCATGCTTTTGGAAAGTGGAGGTGATGGAGTTTAAGTTGCATTTTGAGCAGGGAACACATCAACTAAATACCTCAGATGAGATTTGCATAGCTGTTTAGGTACTTGGTGAGATTTCATAAGAGCACTCAAGCTGCTGGGGAGACGGTTGATACTTCTACACCGAATGCCACCTTGACTTGCTTGAATAGAGATAAACCAAGGCAATTAGGTAACAGCAGCTACATCAGCCGGTATGGGTCCTGGCCCATAGAAGTGCTCACAAGTCTTTGTAAATCTGGCCCCTTCTACCACTTGCCTTGAAATCTACGTTTTCTTTATCAAGATACACACACTTTCCCAAATAATATAATACATAGTTTAGTGTAAGTGAGAAAAAGAGATGTTTGATCCTTATCCCTGATTCTATTTCTTGACATACTTGGGGCTTGCTACCCTCCCCCTTTGCTTTGCCTTAGTAATGGGTCTACTCTGGTCAGGAAAGATGTAAGGATTTTTCCACCACGGAAAAAAGCAGGCAGATTTCTTGGGTACCATTTGTCCTGTGTTCCCTTCTGTATTGGAGACTGAAAAACATCGCTGCCAAGAGTCCATCGTTTGGAGTCTTCTTCAGTTCCAGAAAGATTCTGTAACAGGTTCGTCTTATACTGAGTCTGTTCAGGGTAATTTGGGGGGACGGAGGAAAGAAAAATAAAAAAAAAACCAAAAAAGAAAGTGCTAAACTATAACCAGCTCAAACAATTCTTTGCCTTCTGGCAGCCAGCAGTTTTTATATTTTGTCCTCTGATTTGACTGATTTGATTTACTAGCTGTTCCAAGCTCCTGGCAAGTGCCGCAGTAGCTTTTAAGAGTACTGTTTCTTGCTGCTGGGTTTGGGGAATTTGGGGAATTTAAAAATTATTTTATTTGATGCCACTGTTTAACTCATTTCTAAGCTGTATCATTCCCTGTAACTTTTCCCCTGCATTATCATGCCAGAGAGTTAAGAACTTTACCATGGTAGCATTTAGCATAAGCAGCTATAAGATCCAACTACAGACCTGATAAATTATCTGTTGTTTGAAAGCTTTAAATCAAGACCAGATGCCTATCTAAAAACTGTACTCTAGTTCAGTGACAAAGATTAGAGATGAACCAGGAATCTGTGTAAAATTCTACTATTTTCCTCATAACACTCCTTCCCAAGTTGTTAGAATACATAAAACTGTGAAATAGTTTATCAAGTTTTTGACCTTTAATGATAGCAGCGTATTTAAGCCTTCTTCTGTCTTGTTTTGAATTTTCTGTACTACTTTTGTACTCATCATGTGGTGAAAGGTAGTAGGCATAAAAACAGTTATCACACATTTTTACAATTTTATGGAGAGTGGGAAAAGGAAATGTATTCATAAATGACTTGTGGAGTTGACTGGCGAAGTGACAGAGTTGCATGTGATTCGAGATTACCCATAACAGCCAAATTTAAATCTGACTTTAAAGTACTGCAGCATGATTATGTAATACTGAATATTGGGAAGATTAAATGGCAGGTGAACGTGTTGTCAGTAAGAGGAAGATAATACCCTTGGGACAAAGTATATTGATGGCTACAGAATAAATAATAGAAATCAGGGGAGGAACAGGGGATTATTGAGGACAGATTTCTGGAATTACCAGTTCATGTAAATAGCAGTTAAAATGGCTAGGAAATGCTAGGCCAGAAGTAGAAAAACATTCTACTGTGTAAGCATGTGGAGCACCCTATCTGTAATTATAGTTACTGATACGATAAAGAGTAAGAGACATCATGCACAGTCTCAAAAAACAAAGTAAAGTTGGTTAGAAACATGGAGCATAGGCTAAGCAGAGCCCAGCTGCTTTGTGACTGATGAGAAGCAGGTGAATAAGAAATAGTCCCTGTTTCTCACGGTACGAGAAATAGGGTCACCAATGAAATTATTGTATAATATTTAATTAAATTATGAAACTGATTTCCACAGGATGTTGTGGAGACCGAGATATAAATGTGGTCAAAAAGGGATCAGACAAATTCGGGAAAGCTAATTGAATCAGTGATTATTAGACATGATAGTCTGGAGAGTCAATGGAGAGAGAACAGCACCTCCAAAGTATGACTCATCTCATCCTAGGAGAAATGTCTTAGATCAACTTGCTGAATCGCTATCTGGAGATGACTGTGTCTCCCTTGGCCTACATAGCTATGTTAGTGTGGACGGCAAAATTTGAGAGCATTAAAGCCAGGTGATTTCCATGCAGATGGTATGTTCACATACAAATTTGTGGGGCACGTTTGCTGTTAAAAAGGCTGTGGGTGCAATTCAATGGTGAGGATGGTGTCGATCATAAAAGGGATGGTTTTCTGTTTGTCCTCCAAGATATTTTTATTCTTTCCAAGCAGTAGCTTAGTTTGTGTGCCATATTGCAGAACTTTAAGAAATATGAAAGATAGTATGTCATCTTCAAAGTCTCTCCCAGCTTCTGGAATCATTATGGAGAGCAGCAACCATTTTTTATCATAAACCTTTTCACCTCCACATTCTCCAGTGATGAGTGGAGTAATCATGAGGTAATGCCAAGGAAGGCAGTGTTTGATGTTTCTAGCTTTCCACATTCTACTGACTTAAATAGTCCAGGGTAGCTGTCAGTGCAGTTTCAGCTGTTTAGTATCACGGTTGGGAATAAAAGTATTTCATCTCCCATCACCTGGGAGCAGCAGATACTGTGCAAGGCACAGCTGTGCGAATGCTGTCCAGGCTGTCCTCCCCCTTGCCAGTTGCCTCCAAAAATTCCCCCTTGACTTGGAGAGATACTCCCTGGTTGACTTCACCAAGACCCTCAAGGTTGTCTCAGCAAGTGCAACTCTGCTTTCAAATGGAATTGTCATTGTATGGGTATTCTTTTTTCTTTTCTGTCCAGTACCTTTGTAGTCCAGGTCCATACACCTCTCCTATTCCCATGGACAATTCGGTGACAGACAGCCCCAAGATTGGAAAAACTGCCTTGGCCCTTGAGAATTGGTTACTTGTCACACTTCCCAGGGTTCACAGGCTATTAATAATGTCTTTTTCTTGCTAGGTTTTCTAAAGTAGTTATCCCAGGGGTCTTTATCTACCAGAGGTAGACAGGAAATTGGAACAAGTTTTTATTTTCTTAGACCATTTAGCAGAACTGAAGGCTGGTATTTTAGATGTGCAATTTTGAGACCTTTGAAAGGTTTTCTGAGTCAGTTGGCCTGTGTTTAGCAACCTCTATCGATTGCTTTGTTCTGGTGCATGATAAACTTCAGGACTTTAGCCAGTATATTCGATGAAATTAATAATTTAAAATTTTATGTAACTTTCATTTGTTGCCATCCATATTTTTATCTACACCACTATTGATTATTTTATGTATTGTTGGATGTATTGCTACGGCCTATTCCAGAGTTGTTCTTTTGTAACTGCTTCCCATGTGTTTTAGTGAAGGAATTCTACATGCCCTGATGTCCAAATTGAAAATGGTGCTAGTATTTTTTTTTTGCTCACTTTTTTCCGCCATTGCCAAAAAGATAAGTCCTGAACTGTGTGTCCTAGAAAACTGGCATTCTAGAAAGTCATCTGAAAAGCAAGCATGTCTTTAAAGTAAAAAAAACAAAACCCAAATCCAATAGACTCTACCTTGCGTATTGTCCTTTGTGGTTTGAGACACTGAAGATTTTGCAGTACTACAAGCATGTGATGTGATGTGTTGTATAGGTCTCCTGTTTCCTCCTTTCCTCAGTACAGATTTTTTTACCCTTGGACATGGTAAATACTACTGAAATTTAGACTGTCTCTCTATTATTTTTATCTATCTTTTATTATTTCACAAAAAAAAAAACCCACAAAACAATGTGTGCACACATGAGGATTCAGCTGAGCAAGTGTATCAGTTTTATTAGCACAGCCACAATAACCAGTCATAAAAATTTATTCCAATGGAGCTTTCATGGAAAAACAGTGGGAAGAAATTGTTCCAATTACTTATAATGTATGAAATGATAAAATTGTGCAGTCCTTTAGTATAAAAGACTTTCTCTCCCAGCCTCCGTCTGGCTTACTAACAGAAAGACCATATGCTGTCATTGATATTTGGGACTTATGTTGTACCTTGTTGTCTCTTGGAACTGTTGTGCTGTATAAATGGAGTCACAACTAGAAGAAATAGCTAACAGCTTTCTATTACTGCGCATCTGAGATTTTCTGTTTTGTGTTTGTAATTAATGTTTTGTTATGAAGGACTCACACAAGGCTTAGGGACTTGCCATGGAGGTCATGAAATAATAATGAGGTTCCTGTCCTGGGGACACTGAGTCTCCTCAGAGACAGCCAGCTTTCCTTTTACTTTGTCCTTTTTTGCTCATTTTGCAGTTTCTATCAATATTAATGCCAGAGTGCATTCTTTTTTCCCTTCGGTATATAACCTCGCTAGGAGATCTGTCATCTGTAAAAATACTTATATTTCTCCAGGAAGAAGGGTTTGTGGGACTCATCTATATCACCCGTCAGGCTGATTTCAATGAGCAGCATTACTGGCGTGTGCCAATTAATGAGGAAATACTAGGCCATGGTTATGTGCATTACTACTTTATGGTGCTGGGGTTGCCTGCGTAACAGAGGTGCTCTGTGCTGAAGAACTCATGTTCTTAATCTGCATTAGAGCCATTTTAACATTTTTAATTAATTGTGTGCTTTATGGCAGAAGCTGGTTTGGTGTCTCTGCAAAGTAAAACTCCTAAAGGTGGAAGCACAAAGATGAATACTGCTAAATTCAGTCCTGGTGGGGCCAGTTCAGTTTCACACTGTCCCAGCCTTGACCTTTTTGCTCCATTGTCCATCAAAATATATTAGTCAAGGCCAACATATGACTTGGAGATCAGCAATGATTTGGACCTCTTGTGTGTTATTCTATAAAACAGAAAAGGGAGTGGTGTGTATGGCACAATCAACAGGTGGGATTAGCAGCTCTCCTTTTGGCACAGGTGGCACAACTCTGCGTGTGCTCTTTGCTGGCTTTGTGTGTGCTAGGATAAATGGACAGGAGGCTGTCAGAACAAGCTGGAACAGCTTGTTCTGGATGCCATTACCAAGCAACTGGAAGAGAAGAAGGTCATGAGGAGTAGTCAGCATGGATTCACCAAGGGGAGATGGTGCTCGACCAATCTCATAGCCTTCTATGATCTCATCACCGGCTGGGTGGATGGAGGGAGAGCAGTGGATGTCATCTACCTTGACTTCAGCAAGGCTTTCGATACTGTCTCCCATGACATCCTGATAGAAAAGCTGAGAGAGCATGGGATAGATGAATGGACAGTGAGGTGGGTTGAGAACTGGCTGTCGGACCAGGCTCAGAGGGTCGTGATCAGTGGAACAAGATCTGAATGGAGGCCTGTGACTAGTGGTGTTCCCCAGGCCTCGGTGTTGGGTCCAGTCCTGTTTAATATCTTCATCGACGACCTTGATGAGGGAATAGCATCCACCCTCAGCAAGTACGCTGATGATACAAAGCTGGGAGGGGTGGCTGACACGCAGGAACACTGCGCTGCCGTCCAGCGAGACCTGGACAGGCTGGAAAGCTGGGCAGGGAGAAACCAGATGAGGTTTAACAAAAGCAAGTGTAAAGTCTTGCACCTGGGGAGGAATAACCGTCTGTATCAGTCCAGGCTGGGGGATGACCTGCTGGAGAAGAGCTCTGTGGAGAAGGACCTGGGGGTCCTGGTTGATGACAGGTTGACTGTGAGCCAGCAGTGTGCCCTGGTGGCTAAGAGGGCCAGTGGGGTCCTGGGATGCATCAGGAAGAGTGTGGCCAGCAGGTGGAAGGAGGTGATCCTCCCCCTCTACTCTGCCCTGGTCAGGCCCCACCTGGAGTATTGTGTCCAGTTCTGGGCTCCCTGGTATAAAAAAGAGACAGGGATCTCCTGGAGAGAGTCCAGAGAAGGGCTGCGAAGATGATTAAGGGCCTGGAACATCTCCCATATGAGGAAAGGCTGAGTGAGCTGGGGCTGTTCAGCCTGGAGAAAAGAAGACTGAGGGGGGACCTAATTAATGTTTATAAATATCTTGAGTATGGAATGCAGGGGGAATTGGCCAACCCCTTTTCAGTGGTCTGTGGAGACAGGACAAGGGGCAATGGCTGTAAATTGGAGGACAGGAAGTTCCGCACCAACATGCGAAAGAATTTTTACACAGTGGGGGTGACAGAGCCCTGGAATAGGCTGCCCAGGGAGGTGGTGGAGTCTCCTTCTCTGGAGATATTCAAGACTCGTCTGGACGCCTATCTGTGCAATATGAGCTAGGGAGCCTGCTTTGGCAGGGGGGTTGGACCCGATGATCTCTCGAGGTCCCTTCCAACCCCTACGATTCTGTGATTCTGTGATTCTGATTGATTGTTGCTTAACACAACAGAGTAGACCAACATCATCAGCATGTAAATCTAGATCAGCCTGGAGAAGAGAATGCTTCAGGGAGACCTTATTGCAGCCTTCCAGTACCTGAGGGGGCCTACAGAAAAGATGGAGAGGGACTGTTTACAAGGACATGGAATGATAGGACAAGGGCTGATGGCTTTAAACTGAAAGATGACAGGTTTAGATTAGATAATAGGGAAAAAACATATTCACAGTAGAAGTGGGGAGGCACTGGAAGATGTTGCCCACAGAAGTGATGGATGCCCCCTCCCTGGCAGTGTTTAAGGCCAGGCTGGATGGGGCTTTGGGTAACCTGGTATAGTGGAGGATGTCCCTGCCCATGGTGGAGGTTGGAACTAGATCATCTCTGAGGTGCCTTCCAAACCACACATTATTTCCCAGCAAACCATCAGATGCGTAACAAAGATGTCCTCCTAGTGTAAGTGGAGAGTAAGGGAAGCAAGCATTTTTCATGGACTTCTGAGGGAGACTTACAGATAAAAGCTTGATGAGTTAATTTAGGTGAGCAGGGTTTCTCTGTGATGGCTTTTGTCTGTTGACAAAACAGGGTGTTTTGGCACTTAGCTGCTTCAATAGGCTCAAGTTAGATCTCTAAGATGGGCAAGATCTTGTTCTGTTGAAGCAGAGGTGTCTGGTGCCATCTGAAAGGCCCTAAGGTGTCTGAGACATCCATGTGGAGGTAGCAGATACGCTGTGTCTAGGCAGCCGAGTTGAACAGACTGGCTTCAGTCATACCAACTGATACTGGGCCATCTCGTACTCGCGTTGCTGTGAGATGGTTACCAATCTGCCTGCTTAGAAATAGGCTGAAGGAACTAAAATGACCCATCAAAGCACTCTAAGTGAAATTATTACATCTATTGCAAACCATAAAAATCAAAAGTGATCGAAAAACTTTGCACTTCATACCAGTGTGATGAAGGAAACTTTATTTGAAAGTTCTTCCTTAAGACAATATTTTCAGGTTTTCTTCTGTATTTCTTTGATAGTCGATGTTACTGCCAGTCAAATGTAAAGTGTATTTTTCCTGTTCAAGCTGTTTATGTGATTCATTTGCTCGTTTGTTTGTATGAGTAACATTTTTGACCGCCCTTCAATGCCCAACTCGAAAGTGTAAAGCCATTAATTTTGTTCTGCAGAATTATGATTCATCTTCTCAGTAATGTATTTCCTCTGCATTTAATCATGCTCCATCTGAAGCAGTCACAAGGGATAGTTCTGACGATTGGTTTATAATGAATTTGGGGCGAGCATTGCACCAATGGATCACTAGCCACAATGATATAAACACTGTGTTTTGACTTTGAAAGGGTTTTAGTAAAATAAAAAAGCTGTAATCTGCTTTCCTGATAACCACTCCTTTTAATATCTGTCATAATATAGTCATGTGGGTTTTAGTAATGTAGTTGTTTAGCACATAGGTCAAAATCATCAGTTGAAATCAGCTTATTCACAATCGTCATGGATACATGTGCAAAGCAAGGTGACTCCAGTCGTAAGTGTTCCTTACCATGTAGAAATTGAATAGAAGCAAAAGAGTTCTCTGCCAGTTTATATTTATTTCAGTTATCACAACACTGTTTCTAGACCATATGCTGATATACGTACTCAGGAGTTTTCCTCCATCCTTTGTCCGTCACAGTTGTCATCACAGGACACGGGAGCATGAACAAGTTATAAAAGAGACCCTATCTCTGCTTTGGGAGTTGGGAATTGAGAGGGTACAATTGAGGCACTGATCTTGCTGCCGCCTCTCCCAGGAGAGCTGCACAATGCTCACCGTAACCACTTCTCCCTGTGAATCCAGAGCTATGAGATGGTTTCTTGCACTGCCAGACATGGCTGCTGAGGAGGCTGTGGTGGATAAAGAGTGAGCTTGGTATTAGAAGTGGGTTGGAGAAGACCATAATACAGAATTTAGACGGTCAGAGTAAAATGTCTTAGAAAGAATATTGTATTTAATAATAATAGATGTCTTACTCTCAGAAGCCAAGGCTTTACTTGACTAAGAACTGTGCCAAAGAAAAAGCAGAGAATGATGAGGGCATGATGAGACAATCTTGAGTGGCCTGATCTCCACAGTTCAGCTGCTTAAAACTATTTTGGTTTCGGAGGAGCTGGCAAAGGGTGGAGAAGAGTTATTTTTTTCCAGTGCTTTGATGGAAGTAAATAGCACTTCAGGCAAGGCTGCCAGTATTTGGTAGACCAGCATGTTGTACTTGTGATGGCATTAATTACAGCTGAATACAGGTTCTGATACACAGGAATAACAATCAACCTCAGCTAACGTATGTGCTTCCTGGTGACACCAGGAACAACGTTTTGATTCTAGGTTATCCACCATTGGTGAGCAAGGTAGGATTTTTTTTGCATCACTTTAAGCATTTAGAAATCCAGTTTCAGATCTAAGCAAATTTACAAGGCTGCCTCTAAAATCATCAGAAAGAAAGAAGCTCTTGCAGAAGGTGATTCATCTTGTCTTAAAATAAGTATGCATATAGGCATCCTGCCTCTTTCAGACATCTCTCTCTGCATGGGGTGAATCACTCTGAAATTTCTGGCCATCTCCATTGACTGCAGAGTGACCAAAGAAGACAACAGCGAACGTTCGATTCGATTAATCCACCTTTGCAGAAAAGTAGGCCGGCATTGTCTAAGAGCTGTGATGAGGGACATGGATATCAATGAAGAGTGAAGATTGTACCATTAAGTAGAACCCAATGACCTATGAGTCAGAGAGGTGGTCTAAAAAAGGCATGTGATGGATTCCAACCCAAATTAAAATGAGACTGGAAGGTGAGCAGCAAAAGTGCCTCTTGGTACCAGCTTAAGAGAGAGTAGAGTGACAAGAAACAAGAAAGCCCGCTGAATGCAAATGAGAA
This sequence comes from Porphyrio hochstetteri, assembly GCA_020800305.1. Lineage (NCBI taxonomy): Eukaryota > Metazoa > Chordata > Aves > Gruiformes > Rallidae > Porphyrio > Porphyrio hochstetteri. Next base: position 114,138,596 of record CM036907.1, read on the forward strand.
GATCTGCTGTAATACAAGTGGAAAGAAAGCACGTATTATGTTTTTCTCTAGGCAATTACAACAGAATAAATGATTTTTTTTTTTTTTAAAGTAAAAAATCCTTGCATATATGTAAAATGGTCAAGGTGATGCCTAAAGCATAAAAACCTTATCCCCAAGCATGAAGCATCAACAGTATTTCTCTCAAAGAACATTTTAATTAACACTAAGGTCTGCAAGTTGACAAAAATTCTGTATCTCAGGCAGAGGAAATGTTGATCTAGTTTGGCGTAACAAAACTAAATCCATGCTTACAATCCACATAAATGTTCCATGGCTTCAGAAGACAGCTGGAACTTACCAAGGGAAACTATTATCTTCAGGCATGCCTTGTCAATCTTCTTCCCAAAAAAGAGAAGTCTGCGGCAACCATCCCAGAAGAGGCGGAATACTGAGTAGTGGATAGATCTCTGAAATAGCTAAAAATTGTCTAATCCACTCTTCAGGCCTTGGAAAGCGATCATCAGCTGACACATAACTTGTTCCAGTGGCCACGCTGAACTGCTGATGTCCAGGAGGTTATGGATTTCTCTGTTACCATATCACAGCATCCCATAAGGGCAGACCTACTGGAAACCATGTTCTAGAATAAAACCTCAGAGAAAGCAATTGAAACCTGTTATATTTGGTATAAAGCATATAACAAAACTTGTCACAGTAAGCAAAACTCTGATGTAGGAGCATTCTCAATAATCAGACTAACTATCACTCAGATGATTGGAAAGGTATTCAGCATGTGAATTACTACAAAGAGTTACAGTAAATGTTCTACATGCATTTTAAGAGGATTATTTTTGAGGGCAAAACTGGGGAGACCAGTGAATGAAATACTCATTTCATCGCTGAAAAATGAGGCTTTTTCCTCAGCTCACACCTCCTTGTTACTTACCGATCACCACAGTTGATAGAAGCTGGGCCAATAGCAAAATGAAACTATGGCAACCAATGCACTTACGTTTTTGTCTGACACTCAGCATTAACAAGCATATTGTTCTCTTCAGAAATTAATCACTAAACTCTCTAGAACATGTAAGTCACCAAATTCTGTCGAAATATTGGAGAAGTGGATGTGGGGAAAAAAAAAAACAAACCCAAACCAAAATGAAAGGAGTTTGAGTTACAATATGTGACAAAGGCAAATGACAGAGTTAAGGAGGAAGTAAAATTCTTCTTAGGGACCACTGATCATCCAGAGTTTTCTGTAGGAATATGGACATTCTTCTCCTTGTGGGCTAAAAGACTGTGGAAAAACAGCAAGCCAAAGAGGGACTTTGTCTCTCCAAGTCTAAGGCTAAGTGGTAGAGCCTGGACACTCTTCTGAGCCCTTGTGTCTAGTTGAACAACCTAGATAAGTCTCTGCTTTACACTAAATACCTCTACCTACATCCACTTGCCCAGGAGGAAAGCCAGCTCTGGCATGCTGTCAGCAGTTTCTCAGTCCAGATGAGAAGAGAGGGCAGACTTAAGAACCTGCAGTGCACTTCAGAGAATCACAGAATCACAGAATCACTAGGTTGGAAAAGACCTTTAAGATCATCAAGTCCAACCGTTCCTGTCCTATGTTAAACCATATCCCTAAGTACCTCATTTACCCTTTTTTTAAACACATCGAGGGATGGTGTCTCAACCCCCTCCCTGGGCAGCGTGTTCCAGGCCCTGACAACTCTTTCAGTGAAAAATATTTTCCTAACATCTAATCTGAACATCTAATCTAACCTGCAGACCACATGTCTACAGGTTAGTTTATAGACAAGCTGCCGGCTTCAGTACCTGGCTTTGAATAGAGCCACGGGGGTATATCAGCAGTGGTGAGTCTCGTATCGCCCTTGATTTTCATATTGAAAAATATAGCGAATTTGTGGTTTATTCTGGATGCAACAGAAAATAAATCCATACTTTTGATAAAATAAATTCACCTAGAGAAAAAAAAGCCCTGCATACCAGTCATTGTTATGTTAGAGCATCCTCCTGTACAGCTTTTACCCTTTCAAATGTTTTTTTATTGCTTGAATCTAATTGAATATCCATCTCATTTCAAATAAAATTTAAAAATATATCTCTCTTCTTTTGCTTAAGCCTCTTCTCTCCATTTATTATTTAATTCTCTTTTATAATTGTATTCCTTAATGTTATTACTCTTTATTTTTCCCCATTTCTTTTACACAGAGAGATTGCAGGCCTGAATGTGATCTTTGGTAAAGCCAGCAAAGTAATCTGAAATCACTGGATTTATTCCAGTTTTTGCTGTAGTGTAATATAAATCAGAACCTGGCCTTCTTGTTTAACCCGTAGTTTGAGGTTTATGTTACCAGCACTAAATTATGACTGCTTAACTTCAGTATGGTGTTGCATGAACCATTTTCGTTACTATTCACTGATCCACATCTCACCATTTTGGGGATGGGAAGCATAAATTTGGTTAAAATCCCAGAGTAGAACCCTGTATGTTGCACATAAGAGAAAGTTGGTAGTTAGGGCAAGTTTTACTTCTGAGTAGGGAGTTCCCGGGCTCACTAAATGCCACCTAAAACTACCGGAAAGGAGGTTGTAGAGAGATGGGTGTTGGTGTCTTTGCCAAGTGACAGGTGATAGGATGAGGGGGATGGACTCCAGCTGTGCCGGGGCACATTCAGATTAGACATTAGGAAAAAGTTCTTCATGGAAAGGGTTATCAGGCATTGGAACAGGCTGCCCAGGGAGGGGGTTGAGTCACTGACCCTGGATGTGTTTAAAAGACAGGTAGAGGAGGTGCTCAGGGGTATGGTTTAGTAGAGGACAGGTATGGTTGGACTCAGTGATCTCAAAGGTCTTTTCCAACTTAGTGATCTGTGATTCCATAATAGGCCATACCATGAAAGTATGTTAATTCTACCTATACCTGACAATCAGTTTCTACCAGAATTGCTGAAGGATGCCCACAGTTCTTGAGTCACAGAACTGCAAAAGTTGGCAAGGAACTTGGAGACTGTAGTGCAAGGCCCTGCTCAGAGCAGGGTCATCTAGAGCAGGTCCGCAGTGCTTGGCATTGCCCAGCCCCATTTGGCTTTCACCATGCCTGGTTCTTTCAGCCAGTGTCTGGGTTGGTGTTGCTTGCCTAGCTTTTCTGCCCTGATAATAAATACTTAGAGGTGGATTGCTTTCATCTTCTACACCTACAGGTTGTCACAGCCCTCCTTCATTGCTGGCAGAGTACAGGTGTGGAGCTGCGGTGTGTTTGGATCCATGAGGTTTGAGAGGCAAGTAGGAGGATGGGACTGAGCTATGTGGGGGAGTCAAAATCACCCATGGGGATTTTGGAGAGCTGCAGATGCCACAGCATAATGAAGTGTGAAGTGAAGGCTCCTAATCACTGAGAGGATCCAGTTGGCTGGCTTAAAAGAGAGACAGTAAAGGGAGAAAGACAACCACTGCCTTCTAAGCTGACTGACCCCTTTTTCAAAAGATTTAATAGTTGTGTAGTACTTATTCGGTGTCAGCATATTAAAAGATCTTTATGGTATCACACAGCAGTACCAGAACTTTCTCCTCTAAAATGTCTTCATCTTTTGCACATCTTGAGAGAAAAAAAAGGCTTTCCCTGTCCAGTGATGTTCTGCTATGTAATGTATAGGACAGGGCTCAGGGCCATCCCTGTTTTATGCAAGCTGACTTAGAAACTGTGTTGACAAGTGATGTGAGGAGGTGCTTTGCAAGTTGCCTTGGAAGCATAAAATCACAGAATGGTTTGAGTTGGAAGGGACTTTTAAAGAACATCTAGTTCATCCCACCTGCCATGGGCAGGGACAGCCTCCACTAGGTCTGGTTCCTCAGAGGTCTGTCCAACCTGGCCTTGAACTCTTCTAAGGGGATGATGCTTGAAGGGGCATCCACAACTTATCCGAGTAACCTGTTCAGTGCCTCAGCACCCTAATTGTTTAAAAAACCCCATCCAATCTAAATCTGCCCTCTTTAAAACCACTGTCCCTTGTAGTGTCACCACAGGCCTTGATAAAAAGTTGCCCTCTGACTTTCTTATAAGCCCCCTTTATAAGATCCTTGAAAGGCTGCTGTAAGGTCTCCCTAGAGCCTTCTCCAGGCCAAACAACCCTAACTCTCTCAGCCTGTCTTTATAGGAGAGGTACTTCAGGCTTATGATCTCTTCTTGTGGCCCTCTTCTGGACTGACTCTAACAGGTCCATGTATTGGGGACCCCAGTATCCCCAGGTCCTTCTCTTAATCCATTCATGCTCTTAATCCATTCATGCCCCAGTAAGTATTGATACTGGGGATTGCTGTGACCCATATGCAGGATTTTGCACTTGGCCTCCTTGAACTTCATGAGTTTTGTATGGGCCCACTTCTCCAGTCTGCCAAGGGCCCACTGGATGGCATCCCTTTCCTCTAGCATACCAACTGCACCACTCAGCTTGGTGCCGTCTGCTGTTGAAACACTGCCATTGGACAAGGTCATTTTAGTTGTAGCCTTTGGTTCAGAAGGGAAAATTCCTCTTTTCCACAGGTACTGTCCCCTGGGTACTTACTCCCATGGAGCTTTGGGTATGAAATTGTTGGGAGGTTGCATGTGAAAGATGGGCTACAGCTCAGGATTTCTTCTGTGAAACAATAAGGGTATTTGAAGGAATGAAGCATCTGTGTGGCTTGATAGCCTACTTCTATCTATTCATGCTGACATTAGTAGAGAAAAGGCAGTGTCAGAAGTAGCCTGAGGAGAAAGGAACAATGCTGGGAGTTGTCAGGAGTTTTAGTTATTATCAGCTCACAGCTGGAAATCTGATAAACAACCTGCTCAAAATAATATGAAAATTATCCTGTTATTGAAGATTATACACGTAGATCTCCGCTTTCCCCAGCATGTAATTGTTTTGGGTTTTGTTACCCCTATATGTATGTATGTTGGAGTCTACCTGGTGTTTAATGCACCGTTTATAGATTTGTATTGTGTCAAAGATTGCAAAGACACCCACCGCACTTGCCTGCTCAATGCCTGGATCTCACATGTAGTCCCCAGGAGTCAGCACGTTCCCGCGGGAGCCTGTGGGCTGGGAGTGGGCAGAGGGGTGGGGATGAAGCACAGCTTTCCTTCCAACCTAATGAGTGCCTGCCAGCACAGCTGAGCTGGCAAAGCGAGTGTTGTCATTTGCTTCTGGCATAGTCCACACTACTCGTTCCCATTTCCCAGAGCCAGGGAAGAGCAAGAAAAACATGCACCATACAAGGGAACTTGTGCAGATCTCATGAGGATGCAGAGATGTTGGTTGACTACCCCCCTCAGCTCATGCAGGATTACTGGGAAAATAATGGTGTGAATATGGGCAGGTGTCAAAGCTGCCAAACAGGTAAGTTGGGGTAGCTCCATTCAGTTGGGTGCCTAGTGCCCATGAGACACATCTCCCTGCAGCCCTGGAGTCAGTGAGGGGAGGGAGGTGACTACAGTCACTAGCGCATCTCCAAATGATCCTTTGGATGAGCCCTTTCTCACTCAGCTACCCATGGAGGGCGTTTAGTGAAATTAGGCAGCTACTGTGGATACCAGAAGTCAGGCGGTATGATTGTGCCTTTTCCTCCTCACTGTTTCATAGAATCACTAAGGTTGCAGGGGGCCTCCGCAAAAGGCTCTGGTCCAAGCCCCCATTCAAGCAGGGTCAGACAGAGATGATTGCTCAGAACTGCATTCACTAGGGTTAGAGTATCTTCAGGGACTGACATTTTTGAAGGGATTTGAGTATCTTCTGCTTTTCTGGGTAACCTGTGTCAGTGTTTGTTCACCTGCACAGTAAGAAAACCATTTTCTTATATTCAGTCAGAATTTCCTGGGTTTCAGTTTGTGCCCCTTGCCTCTTGTCTCTCTGGGTACCTCTGAGAGGAGGCTCTACCATCATTGTTCCCTGTGTTGGGTATTGAGACAGACAGTGATACAACCCCTTCAGCCTTCTCTTCTCTGGGCCAAACAGCCCCAGCTCTCTCAGCCATTTTTTGCGTGACATATGCTCTAATCCCTTCACCGCCTTTGTGGCCCTTCGCTGGCCTCACTCCAGTATGTCCATGTACTGGGGAGCCCATCGCTGGACCCAGCACTCGAGATGTGACTCAGCAGTGCTGAGCAGAGGGAAAGGATCACCTCTTTCATCCTGCTGGCAACACTTTTCCTAATGCAACTTGACAAGAAAACAGTTTTATTAACTGGGTCTAGGGAAAGTGAGTGAAATGACACAGAACTAGGTTTTTAAGGACATGGTTGGGCATTGTTGGTGCTGTCTTCTCCAAGGAATTTGTGTCCTTTTTCAGCACGAGTATCAGATCTTCAGCAGCACTCAGTTTACTCTTCCTTAGGAACAGCGAGAATGGTATTTGTTTGCACTTGGTCCCTTTGAACATTGAACAGTTGCCCAGGAGGCGAAAGGGGAACGGCAAGAAGGGGAAAGAAGGAGCAGGTGGGAATGGAGCTGTGTTAGCAACCATTTGGGGGTGTTTGGAAATCGCTAAACAGCAAACAGACTTTCACAAGTCATGTTTTGCTGTTCAAGTTAAACTTCGTTTTCCTTCTTCCTAAGTCTTTAATAAAAATTTGGTTTGTAAAACTGTGTTCACAGTGGCAGTTTAATACTGGCTGACAAGTGGGAGAGGCAGACCTGATAAAACTATGCAGGAATTGCTGTAAAATATTCCAGGGGAAAAAAAACCCAAACCTTTTCTATTGTCCAGGAGGTGTGGGTGATAATCAGGTGGATCGGAGAGCTTTTGAAATAGCACAAGCATGTGTGGGATATGTGATAGCATTGCAGGAAAGATATGAAACAAAAGGTATACACAGGGGAAAACTGTTCTAAAGCCAGGTATGGTCTTAAGATTGGAAGAACTATCTTCAACTTCCTGCGTGTGACTTAATGCCCGTTACCTCCAAGGCCCCCAGTAAATCATATAAAATCAGTTTGCTGAGCCATGCTGCTGAGTCATTTTAGAGGAACTTCCAGCTGCAGCCTTTTCCTGCTTCCCTGGGCTGGCTGGCATGGACCTCCTGAGGTCCATCGGGGCAAAGAGCAGGCGAATACATCCTCACATTGTCCTTGCGTGCTGCTAGCACAGCCCCTAACTGCTTCAGGTTGGGGATTGGTTGTTTCCTAAAATTCCATCTTTTAAATCTGACCTTCCTACAGACCTGTAAAAACAGCAGTTAAGGTCTGAATTATTTTACTAAGCATTTCTGAAAAGCTTGTTTCTCTGGGTTGCTGACTCTTTGCAGCATATCAGCCAAGAGGATGTGGTTGTTTTAAACTCAGCCTTCATTGCCATTGCTGCTTGTGGTGCAACAGTAGAGTTCTAGTGTTTTTCTTGATCTCTAATCTGGATCGTGTTGCTAATGTTAATAAGGATTCTCCTGCCACAGTAATCTCACTGGGAACAGACTCGACACCTTTACTGATGTGAAGTGCCACCCACGTACCTGGTTCCTTGTTTATCATGAATCTCTCTCCCGTGATGGTTTGGAGTAGAAGCGTGTTGCTTTTTTGTTGTTTGCTGTTTATGTTCTGTGTTCTTGGTTGGTTTTTTTCCATTTCATAATTTTTTGCCAGTTGGAAAACACAACAGAAGATGAACAGCAGTGCTTGGATTGACATGTTGCATGGTTGGAAGCATGGAAGTTGAGAGAAGTTTTATAGCTTAAAATAATATGATTTACTAAACAAAGAAATGCTTGCAGAATGATCTTTCCTCTTGAAAACTTAGTGATTGTGCAGCTGTTCTCTCCTGTCTTTTCTTAATGCATATTCATAGATTTTCACAAGGAAAAAAATGTGCTTGGGAAACCATGATTGTAGGCTAATTAAAAATAGTTTCCATTTTCAAAAATTAAACGTTCATAGCATATTCATTGCTAATGGGTGATTGTGCTTTTTCAATAATAATAAGAGATTCAATGAACTCTAGAAATATTAGAAAATTATTAACTAGATGATCTATGTATTTGAATTTTTATTCCCAAATAAGCTGGATCTCCCGGAGCCAGAAGTATGAATTTATATTTGATAATTACATGAGACTCTTGAGCTTTCTTGCGGATTGTAATTCAGTTCCATAAGAAATAACTTTAAAATGAGAAGAAAAATGAGTGCCTCTAATTGCAGGATGGCATTGTGACTGGCTTGGTCAGCTTGTTCAGTCCCTTGTCTCAAACAGAACCAGGCAGATACATGCACCGTGCTGTGCTGGAGCGGCAAATCAGGGTACAGAGCTCAGCAGTCCCAAATTATACCTTCCTCAAATAGTGGTTTGGATCTGCGGAACAAATAATTGCTGAAAGTGTTTATCGAGATGCCAGCTGTGGTTTTCACTGACTAGAGGATATTATATGGGGAGGTACATCAGGGATGGCAGAACACGCAGCTGACCAGAACTAGGCACCTGTATCACAGAGGCAGAAAACTGGTGTCTTGTTACTCTGAATCTGATGATAGAAAAGTTTATGTGTGGATACTTTCGTCCAGCTCTTTACTCATATATTCTTACACAGGTGCAGATCCACTGAGAAAAATAGTAACTTTGGAAAACAGTGCTGGGATTCACAGTTCTGTCCTCCAGCTTCCATCACTGTGCAGCGCCAGGTCCAAGGGCCGTAAAGCTAATGTGATAGATACAGAAAAGTTGTTGTTAAGAATTTTTTTTCAGTCAAAACCACACAGTCTTTGCCCATTGAAGATGTTGCTTTTCATGTGTAAGTGTCATTGAGTTAAATGCCAATGGGGATAAGAATCCATGTGAAAGGAGTCAAGTAGAAGAACACTTGGCTAAATTAAGAGAGCCAGAAGTTGCCTTATGGATCTACCTAAGGTAGTTACTATAATTGCTGAGACTTTTTAAGGGCCCTCTGGGTCCTAAGCAAAGAACTTCATGGCTGCAAAGGGTAACACAGTTTAAAGGAGAAAAAAGAAAAATGGGGAAATAAACAGGCCCCTTAAACATTCAAACAAACAGTCTGTTGTTTCACTTAAAAGCAATCTGAGTTGGACCTAGAGAAATGACTGTATTAGTACATTTTAGTCTTTATGGGATTTAAGTTCAGATTGTGGCAAATTAGGTCAGTGTCATTCATGAGAAGATAGGGACAGACAGCAAAGATAAGGCTAGGGCAATTCTTCTAAATACTAGAAATTGTGAACTTGTCATTTAATCAGAATGGCTAATTTCTGGGACGTCTGCATGTACAATTAGGCCTGTGGAAATGAACTGAAAGGTTGAACTCTCCCATATTTGTGCTAAGTTTACCCAAATGTGCTGTTGGGACCTTGGCAAAGCTTCGGAGTGAGTTTAGAGTAGGTGGTGTGCTGCCCTTAATGAACGTCTGTGTGAGTCATGGCAGCACGTTCCTGCCATTCAGAGGGGATGCAGGGCCTCAAGCAAGAAGGCCCTGCAGCATCTCACAGTGTTGGTAGAGGAAGGATGAGCAGAGGCTGGGGAAGGAGGATCTGCTTTCTAGAAGCACCCCAAGCCATGGTAGCCCACTTCCAGCTACCATCTGTGGTACACAGCACCTCACACTTCTCCAACAACCATGTCCTGAAGGTGTTGATGCATTTCTGGCTGGAGTTTCTATCCCGATGGATTGTGGCACTTTGTACTTTCTGACAACCAAATTTCCAAAGTTTGTACCAGCTGAATGCTTTGATGAAAGACAACTTCCTTCTCAGTGTCAGGGTTTTGTGTGGCCAAGTTGTGTGCTGTCTTGGCAGAGGGTTTTGGCAGCGGCCCTGGCTGTCCTGGTGGGCTGTGGGCTGTTGGAGGGGATGAGGACAGACTATGGAGGACCATGGCCAAAAGGGAGAGAGGCCATGAGTTTTTTCAGGAAGAGACCTGGTGCCACAGGTAGTATGGCACAGGGCGGGGTGTGTGGTGGTCACAAACAAACCAGGGGCAATAGTTAACTTTGTGCCTGCTCAAGAAAGGTTGCCATAAAGGAAGTTATATAAATACATTGGTTCCTTGGAACAGAACAAAGTATGTGCTTGTGAGGAGAAAGAAACTTCCCCTTTGACATAGGGGAAGATGCCAAAAGCAATAGATTGCTATCAGGAATGGGTGGTGATACAGACTAGAAATCAATGCCTTCAATGTGATGCTGTCATTAGAGACAGATGCTATACCAGGAGATAAAAATGGAAATGCTAAGCTAGGCTCTGGAAAGAAATTATTCATCGCTTTGCAGTGCTGTACAGGACAAGTACTGTCTGTCATTTGATTAAAAAATAACTGAAAAGCATTTCCTGTCATGAAACAAACTGTAGTAGAATGGGAAAAGTTACAGAAAAGGATCTCTCACAAGTCCTCTCAACAGACGCCTTTGGTCAAACCTCAAAGGACCTGGAAGTATCTCAAAGGGCCAACACGAGCAGTTCTGAAATCACTGTATTTATCTGTGCATATTTTGTATTTCTGCATGTTTAATATTTATAAGTGTGTGTACAAAATGTATGTAACAAATGCAGTAGATATCTCCAGAGTTAACAGCGATGAAATACAAACCATCTGTTGTGTATCAATTATGTAGTAAATATCTACATATACCATATACTTACTTATATACATATGCATATATATATACACATGTATATGTGCATATATATAAGAATTACATTTGTTTTTGCCATTAGGTTTCATAATTTTTTGAGACCAAGCATATGGGCAGTTGTGTTGCTTCCTCCCAGTGGAACATCTAATGCTGCACCTTACAAGCCTGTCTGTCCACAGACTTGTACCTGTGAGGAGTAGCTGCTAACATGGGTGTCATACCTGGAAAGATTTGCAAGGCAAAGATAAAGAGGAATTCTGTGGGCATCCCTGAATCTCTGAATTTTTTCTGTTAAATTCAAAGAAAAAAATGAAGTAATCTTTTTCAGTCTTGGAGTAAGGAAAAGAAATTACCTAATTTAGAGGCAAATGAGAAGTCTGTCTCCAGCCCTTGAGTCTCCTAAATGAAAGACGAGTGTTGCCTTTTTCACCATTTTCAGCCTCTACTGTTCAAGCATGGCTCTAGGTTCCTGTTCACTAGTGAATCTGTGAAGTTCTGTTTGATTAAAAGCGACATTGAGTACGAAACAAGTGATGTGTTTGAGCTTTATTGCTAATTTTAGTTTAAAATGTTCACAGCAACTTGGCTAATTGTATTAATTTCTTTCTTCTTAAGGCAAAATGGGGAAACAGAATAGCAAGCTGGCCCCTGAGGTGATGGAGGATCTGGTGAAGAGCACGGAGTTCAATGAACATGAGCTAAAGCAGTGGTACAAGGGATTTCTAAAGGACTGTCCAAGTGGTAGACTGAACCTCGAAGAGTTTCAGCAGCTCTACGTAAAAGTAAGTTCTGTATTAAGTTCCTGTTATATGGCCACAGAAAAGGTTACAGAGTACAGTAAAGCAAGCATAGAGTCAAGAGCTGCCATTTGTTAGACGGAGGAATACATTTGCTAGGCGAGGCAATGGTGAAGACAAGACAATAAATGCGGTGCTACTCTCATTGTAACAGCAATTAGCTACAGTGACCAGACCCAAAAGTTTAGAAAAAAGCTGTGATTTACTCACAAGAATGATACTTTTCTGCATTCTGTAATTTATGGACCTCTTTCACAGAATCACGAGGTTGGAAAAGACCTTTAAGATCGAGTCCAACCATTCCTGTCCTATGCTAAACCGTATCTCTAAGTAAAACACATCCAGGGATGGTGACTCCATTCCCTCCCTGGGCAGCCTGTTCTACATCCCGACAACTCTTTCAGTGAAAATATCTTTCCTAACATCTAACCTGAACCTGCCCTGGCACAGCTTTGTGCCATTTCCCTTTGTCCTATCTCCTGTCACCTGGCTGAAGAGACCATTGCCCACCTCTCTACAACCTCCTTTAAGGTAGCTGTAGGCAGTGATAAGGTCTCCCCTCAGCCTCCTCTTCTCCAGCGTAAACATCTCCAGCTCCCTCAGCCTCTCCTCATGGGATTTGCACCTGCAGAGAGTGGTTCTGGTCCTGTTCAATAAACCACACTGTACCTGTGTAATACTATTGGAATATAAAGAGTGAGATTGCTGGTTCTTCTCATATAGATGACTATCCCTTTTTTGGTTTCAGCGAAAGTGGTGATGTTCTGTGACAGGTTCCATGGCAGCATGTCCTGCAGATAAATTATGCACTATGCACAAAGGATTTATTTCTGTCAATTTTAAGTATTGCCTTTCTTTTTTCTCCACTGTCTCTTTGCCCTTGTTCTATATGAAAGGAAAACTGGGCCGGTCGGTTTGTTTTCTTATTATTTTTCATTGTTTTATCAAGTTCAATGTAGTCTTTTCCTTACATTTATTATGTATTTATTCTGTACCAAGGAGAACATGGGGGCAGCGTAAGAAGTGTATTCATGTTACAAAGATAATTATATTTTAATTCAGAATTGAGTGTCTGTCTAAAGGTCAGAGACTTCAAAGCAATTTTAATTAGGAAAAATATTGGATGACAGTGATGAACGGTAGGATCAGAATGGTTCATAAATACAATGTGAGGCTGAATAAAAATAAAAAAGCCTTTCAAATGCACATAGTTAATATTGAGCACACTGATGATTTCTGCAGACAAGTGGGACTGTCTTTTCCCTAAAATGCATGCTACAGTCCTTTCCTAAATTTCTTCAACCTTGGACCATATCACTCTGCAGATTGCTACATAGCCCCATTTTTCCTTCTAATGAACAGTCTAACAAAAACTGCTAACTTCAGCTTATATAAATAAGTTTCTGTCTTCATATTTTAATATTTATGGCTCAAGATGTTGCCTCGCAATCCTTTTCTTAAGAAACGACTGATTTTGTAATAACTCTTATTTTCAGATGATAGAGTTTTTACTGCCTCAGGTACTGCGCTTTTTATTAACTGTTAATTTATAGCTTGCATTTTGAACAGTACTTGGTGCACATCCAGCAAGATCAGACATCTAATTGTTTCTTTTACATGTTTCTGAGAAAAGTAAATGGGTTTTTTTCAAAATAACTGATCCTAATAAAGTGTGTCAATTGTTTAACTCTTTAGAAATCACTATTTTCCTTTTGGAAAATCACAGCAATTGCATTAATCTTTTTGTTATAATTTTGTGTGTTGTGGGAAAAGGTATCCTATGAAAATAACTCAAAACTGTTACGAGATTCTCCCTTCAAAGGGGGCTTCTCCCTTCAAAGGGTGAAATATTTGTGAACACAGATACTTTCCTCATGAAGAAGGTTGGATTCAATGATCTTGGAGGTTTTTTCCAACCTGAATGATTCTATGAAATATTGGAGAGTAAATTCAATGTCATGTGTACAAAAATGGTAGTGCAAAAACTGAAGAGCACAGCAATATTATGCTCTTGAAATTTGGAGACAGCTCTGTAGTCTTACTAAGCTGCAGTATCTGGCTTTTTGTTTTGTGGCCTCATATATTTTTAGATATGCCCATCAAATAAGATTGTCTCCCCTGCTTTACAGGTTTTGAGATCTGCAGTATGATGGTGCTGCCATATACTTATCCCAGTTTATTGTCATTCTATGTATAATGCCTGCATACAGGGTGAAACACTAATTTTGCAGCGGAGAAATACGATTAGCTGTAGTAAATCCAGAGCTTTACTTCTCCTTCTGTCACAGAAATGCTTGTAAAATAATGGCCCCGGGCTCTCCGAGGAGCTAATGGTCTGAGTGCTTTCAGTGGTGGCGACTTCTCCTACCCAGGACGCTCAGCCTGCCCTGGCTGCTGGCTGCAGACAGAAACCCAGATGGAAATTTGATCTTTCCAGGAGGACCCACCAGCAAGAGCCCCAAATCATTCTGGTTACATTTACGGGCATTGCAGTTCCTCTAGTGCGTGTTCAGGATGAAAATGTGTGAAGCCTGTATTGATTAATAATTCCTCTCCATGAACTTACAGTCAAGAGGGATGGCATTTTATCTCTTGATCTGAACCAGATTTTATTGAAGATTTCCGTCAATAAATGTATTAGAAAAGAAATTAAAGACTGATTTCTGCTCAGATTTACATTTTCTTGAGCTGACACCATTTCTTTGTTCATGAGTGGTGTGGCACACTTGCACTTGGATTGATACAAGGGTGTTTGTTTGTCATCCGGCTGAGATGAAAAGAAATCTCTTCTTTTCTTTTACTCACACACAGTAGAAAAGAGCTTAAAGAGGAAAACCGCTTTAGGCTATATCAGGAGCATTATTTTGAGGTGAATCTCCTCATTATCTCAACCTACTGCTCTCTCATCTTAATAAGAGTGGAGTGCACAGTCTTGGGGGGCAGAAACTCCATTTTTTCAGATGAAATGTTACCAGAAGATGTGTCCTGGGAGGTGTGTTGTGGATATGACATCCTCGACACTTAACGTTTCCACTCGATGTATGTGCATCAGTTGTACTGTGCTGTTCACTGATGTAAATGAAGACTGTATTGACTAAAGGGGGAATTACTCTAGCTTGGCGTGGAAGCCCTTGCTATTGAAGTTTCCATTATGAATACAAATCATGCAGTGCTTAAAATGAATAGCAGTTACACAAACGGACTCTACAGGAAAAATTATTTTCAGCACATTAAGTGGAATTGTCTGTAAAAATATTTAGTCAAGCAGACCTCTTCAATAAGCAGGAATAAATAAATAAATAGGAGGAAATGTACTTTATACTGTTGCATCTTTAGCATTGTCTGCAATCTAATGGGTTCAGTAAAAAATACTGATGCATTTTTGGGTGGATAGATTCTTCTTGTGATCCAGAATCTGTGGCAAGCTGTTAGGGCTCATGTTTCCCTCCACGGTGCTGAATGAGGTGAATGCTTCAGCAGTTTCTGAAACAGTTTAATGAAGAACAGTTTATATAATATAAGCCCAGAGCCACAAAGAGACCAAAATGCTGAAACACCAAGTTAGCAGTCCCAGCAGTCTGCACAGAGCTTTGGAGAGGGAGAGATTTGTGGATACCGTTCTGAGGAAGCTGAAAATTGAGCCCACAATCGTTGTAAACAAATGTGCCAATGCAGGACCACGAGGTAATGCTCAGGATGGGAATTTGTATTAAATTCAGCATTTCTCCAGGGTATAGGCATCTGTTTTCATATGTGAGTTGCATCTTTCAAACCTCTCCTGCAGAGAGCTATCCAGGGCATTAGAAATCAAAGCAAAATCAGGTGCCTGAAATTCCTTTTCCTTCTGTCTTAAGTAATGAAGATAATGTGAGTGCCTTATCTTTACCACAGTGCTTTAAGTACTCATCAAGCTGTAGGAAACTCTTAATCAGTTATCATGTCCTGGAGAAGCGTTTTGAGTCTGCACTGCTCACCCTCTCATTGCTCTACCTGGGATGAGACAGGCCCTCTGGGCTGCTAGCAGTATCCAGATTAATCTCTTTTTCTGCAGGTGAGATGAAACCTACAGTCTCCATCTTGAACATGAACATCCTAACTACTGAGCTTAATCCTTACTTGCTTTCTTTTCCTTTCCTGTATCCTAAAAAGTCCTTAATTTTTTTACCTTACGTAAAACAGCATTAGCCTTATGGGCAGAGAGCTAAGGAAATTAATATTAAAAAGTGTCATTAACATAAAATATACCCATAAAACATTCTGGACCATTCCTATCATTCTTTAGGGTTTCTTGCAGTCTAGAGGGCCAAATGCATTTTTCTTCAGATCTTTTGAATTCAGTGAGTTTAGATGAATATGCCCTAGAGTGTGTAAGTGTGCATAATCAGTGCTAATGTTCACAGGAATTATGCATGTTTATTAACTGGAAAATAGGCTTCTATATTATGATACTTCTTGGAACTGGGTCACTGAACATGAGAAGCGTATCCTCTGGATTAGTAACAGAAGCAAGCACCAATGGTCCTCTAACTGGAAGGGTAGGGTTGGGAGTGATCATGATGTAATGCTAGCATTAAAACATGTAATTTGCTTTGTGAATTTAATATACTTCTATTATTCAAATATGTTTTAGGGTTTTATAAAGAAAGTCTAAATAAATAAAAAAATAGTAATGCCTTTTGATTAATTTCAATCAAATGGTTTGTCATATTTTTGGCTTGTTTCTCACATTTCCTGCCTTGAAGGGAATTGATTTCTACTCCTGCAATTTAATATGTGTAGAACAAAAGATTCTCAAAAATCTATTGAGATTCAAGTGTGTATATTTGCAGCCTCTTTTTCTCTATCCAGATTTTCAAGACAGACTAGCATCTTTCTAAAGATGGCACAGAGCTCCTCAAAATGTTGGGTTAGAGCTGCATTTCAGGCTTCCAGTGGCTGTGAAGAAGTGGGATTCCAGAAAAGAGCAGCTGTGTTTACAGATGCCCTTAACATAGATGCAGTTACGCTGGCAGAAACTGATTATTCTGGGATCATCTCTTTTAACCAGAAGGACTCTGCTGGTTTTACGAGTGCAGTTTTGCCACTTAAGTTCTCCCTGTAGCAGGAGTACATTTTAGGTATATTATATCAGTATTAGGTATGTTGTACCTAATGTAATTAATATATTTAAATATATTTTATCAATTCTGTATTGCTAAAGAGCTCCAACATCTTTTGAAATCATGCAGATCATCAAAAATACTGGCGTACCCTACTCATACAGTGATTTTAGCCCGTGCAGTTGCTGCCTTCCAGAAGATGACAACTGCAACACACCAAAAAATAAAAATAATTTGGATATATTTATAGACATGACTAAAAAGTCCTTAAACAGCTTAATAGTACTGCTGTGTTACTGCATTTTTAAAACTGATATGGAATAATCAAACTATTATTGTTAGTCCAGAGTGAGTTTGAAATGACATTGGATGCACACAGGTAAAGCAACAAATAGCTCTGGTCCAGGGGTGTTACAAAGTGGCTCTGTAAGAAGCAGCACACATGTAGATAGACAATAGAGCCTGGAAAGAAATCACAGTCACATTATTGGCAGTGGTGGAAGTTTTGCTTTGGTGGGGTTTGTAGAATAGTCTATGTGGTAGAGATTCTTAATGAATTCCTTAAGCACTTAATATGAATATGCACATTTGAGACAATTACAGTGAAATTGTTAGAAACAAATGCTCCCAAAGAGTAAAAAAACCCTTTCACTAGAAGTGCAGGGAAACGTCCTGTGAAAGGAAAATTAATATAGCAGAATCCAGGAATCCAAAAGGCAGTATGCTGAAAAGCAAATGTGTTTGTGGTTCAGCATTATCACAGGGGAGTGCTTTTCAGGATGAAGCGTATGTTTAGTGCTCTAAAGCTGTATTAAAATTGGGTTCTGATAACTTTAAAACCAAGAGACCACAATTGCTTTCCATACAGGACTTAGTTTAAAGAAAAAAACCCCAAAAATATGGCCTTGTTGCCTGGATGTTTTCCATGGAAAACTGCTTTTGCCGTTATTCCTCCTCCTCCTTCTCCTTATAAACATGAATAGGCAGGTGCTGTGCCAAAATGCAGGTCTAGTAGAAAACCACATAAGAGGCTTATTATATGTTTCAAACAGAAGCTGAAATTGTGCTGCATGAATTTAGAACAAAGGGCCAGAATGCTTCTTACATATAAACCCAAAATCAAACAAACCCCAAAGGCAGTGTTAACTTTGAAGCTGACTGAATGATTTGGAGAAGGGGAGGATACTGGTGACATGCCTTTCTGCTGAATTTCTGTCTCTGTGCTGATCCCAGGAAAAATAATGTCTGGACTTAATATCATTTTATGGAACATCTTTTAAAATCTGTTTTTAGTAAACAAAGCTTTAAAGATCAGCAACCATATTGAAAAATAAAATAAAGTAAATAAACATGGGTTCTCATTTAAGCTGCAAAGTAAAATGAAAACAGTGATTTTCAGAGGAGGACCAGCTCTCTGAGTAGCAAACTGTTCTGGAAATATGGCTGTAAATCACAACACTGGACACGAACGTCTCTAACAACACACAATGGAGCCAGTTTAGATTGAAATCCCAATCTCCCTGAAGCTGATGGGACTTTTCATTCCTGATCCTTATTTAAGTGCTTAGGACTGCTCTGAGCTCGAGACCCACATCCTGTGAAGTCTGGTGCAGGCTCCATTAACATCCAGTTCTGCAAGCTGGATCTAGAGTCTGGAGAGCTCTGCTCATCACATGTAAAGAACATTTCTCACTGCAGGTAAAGGCAGCAGTTATTTATGAGTGCTGAGAGTAGAAGTCCTGAAATTATAAGAAAAACAGTTTCAGATGCAAAGAAGGACAAGTCCTTTTCTTTTTGCAGCATTATGGCTCATGGCTAATTTTAAAGGCTAAAATATATTTTTCTTTGCTTCTTTTGCAGAGCACATAATGGCCCATATCCTCCAGACAATCTCTGGAGACTCTAAATCTAGAAAATTAGGAAGTTGGACAATTCTAAGAGATGAAATCTGAATAGCTAAATCTTAATTGCTCCAAATAGCAGCTTGTGGAGTGTCCAGGCTTGTGGGATGCGTCTTCCTGATGCTTGAACAGTTCAGTAACATATGCTGACAGCCTCTCCAAGAAAGGCAGGAATGTTGGTCACATGAATCCATAAAACAGTCTAAGCGTTTAAAGGCATCTCCAGGGCTTACAGAGTCAGCAGCTGTGTGGGGATGTAAAGGGTTAGACAAAACCTCTGATTATTACTAAGTATGGAGTATTTCTGTAATTCTGTGGTTATATGTGGTTCCTGGAGGCACTCTAAAGTAACATCAAGTCCAGAGCATTGAAGAGTACTCTCTTATGTCTGGCCAGGGCAAGAAGATCCAGCCTGGAATGCTTAAAAATCTCACCATGCACACGCACGCCCTAGTTTCCAATGTAGCCCAATAAAAGAATCCAGCCTGGGTAAATTTTCAATTACTTCATCTTTTGTTTTGAAGGAAGGTACCCAGTTTCAAAAACTATTATGTATTTTATAAGAGAACTTGTTCCTTTACAACTCACCTTTGCTCTGTGTCGGATTCCTCAGAGGAGTCACAGTGATGAATTTAGGATGCTGTAATTATTTTTGTAGCAAAACACTGAATTCATTAATACAGCTATGATTTTCCTGAAGGGTAATACAGAAGGAGTGGTGCAGCTTGGATGGAGAGAGCCATTGTTAACACTAAGTATCAAAGACCTCAAAGAAAAGAAGGAAAAAAAAATAAATGTCAGAGCCAAGTCCCAAAGCTGTTATGATGTTCAAGTCTACTGTTTGTTGTAAGTGCTTATTTTACCATTGTTAAGTATTCTTCAAAGCAGTCATCAAGACTGATCAGTGGTTCACAACCTTTATCCAATCTGTTGCAAAAGTCAAGTGTTGAGGACTTCTTTCCTCCTGAAATTTCCTATCTCCTAGCACACCTGATACGACCTCAATGCCCTCCTTCTCGTCACAAGGAAGAGTGTTAAAATGTGACCACGTCTTAGTGGAAACCTGTATTTTAGGTCTTCAACTTTGATTTGGAACACTGATTCATCCTAAAACTTGTTCTGAAGGCTGGCAAGCATGTGCTTTTGTTACTTGAGGCAAAGTGAATTGAGGTCTTTCAGGGGCTTTAGTTTGTCACATTTCTTGAACTGAAAACATTTCTGTTTGTTTAAAATATTAAAAAAACCTGTTTGGTATTACAGGGTTCCTGACAGGGCCTTTAAAACCAGGGCACTTCAATTCAGCACCAAAGTAAACTGATAGGATGTAAAGCATTTTGCTTTAAAACATGGAAGTGTTTTCCTCTGGTTTCAAAGTCTGCTTCCAGTATCTCACTTGAGCACAAGGCCTGGGGCTAAAAACAGCGTTCTTGTTTGATCAGGTATGCACGGGAACTTGGTGCTCTGAACGGAGTCCCTTCACCCTCAGCTTCACCCCCATTACCTCCTCACAGGGAACTCAACAGCCCTTCAGAAAACTGAAGTATGTTAGTGATACATACTTCCAGAGCTTCACAGGTGGACTGCCGTGAGTCACTTTAGCTGGGTGTGATTACTCCAAAACTTTAAGGGGTTCCAAACAGTCTGGGTCATGGCTTTCACAGCCATCTCAGCAGGCTCCATCTGCTTGTGGTGCTTTGACATGGCAAATCACTATTACCACTGCAACACATGCTGCTGTGGGTAGCTACAGTTGTGCAGGTAATGAAACATCAGGTGTTTTTACATGGTTCTGTGGTATGCAAGGTCATTTAGGTGCTCACTTCGTTACCAAGTTAAATGTGGCTTTTAGTATCACGTAGACAATAGTTGAGATTCCAGTCAGGTTTCTACTAATCATAGTCTGAATGTCTCCAGTACCTTGGGATATCAACTTCATTTTTCTTCAATGAGAGTAAATTTCCATCTTTTCGTGTTTAATTAAGGCTCATAGGAATAGACTGTTTGCACTGACAAACCTATTGATTGCTGAATTAAGATGACTTACCGCTGCTTGGCATGAGAATTAGCTAGCTATTTTAATTTTATATTCCATCATAAACAAAACAAAATGAGAAAAACATGTGGTTCGGAAGATAAAGTAATCACACAAGGAAATTCAGACTGGAGGAGATTTTGCCATTTTGCTGCAATGCATATGAAACATTTTCAGAAGAGTTTGGTGTGAAAACCACCTGTGCTAGAGAAGTTGTGAAGCGTGGCTCTTTGCCTGCATGGATAGCCCAGAACTGAATATGCAGCATTAAATAAAATTTCTCTATAGGCCTGAGAAACAGCAGTATAAACAGGTGTTGTATTATTTCCATGTTAACAAAGCAATTAAAAAAGAAAAAAAAATTAAAAGTTCTTAGGGCATTAGTTGAAATAAGATTTTACATGAACTTTGTCAGCGACTTTCCACAGAAATAAATTCAATTATGAAGTTATTCCTAGATGTCTGTCCCCCCTTTCACTTGGAAGGAGACACCCTGGAATTCCTGCTAGCCCTCAGTAGGAAGTCACACACCTGTATGCATGCTCACAACTCTTCACAGCATCTTTGAAAGGTCTTCACTACTTTGCTCCTCCCTGTCAAACTGATCAGGCTGAGAGATGGCTAAAGCCCTGTTCCAAGATACATGAGTTTTGGCTATGTGGTTGTTTAGTCTGGAGAAGAGGAGACTGAGGGGAGACCTCATCACTCTCTACACCTACCTAAAAAAGGTCATTGTAGTGAGGTGGGGGTTTGTCTGTTCTCCCTGGTAGCTAGTGACAGGACAAGGGGAAATGGTCTTAAGTTGCATCAAGGGAAGTTTAGGTTGGATATTAGGAAAAAAATTATTTACTGAAAGGGTTGTCAGATATTGGAACAGGCTGCCTCAGGAGGTGGTTAAGTCACCATCTCTGGAGGTCTTTAAAAGAAGAGGAGATGTTGTACTTGGTGTCATGGTCTAGTGTTGGACCTAGTAGGGCTGGATAGATGGCTGGACTCGGTGATCTTGAAGGTCTTTTCCAACCGTAACCATTCTATGATTCCTGTCCCTAGTGCTGATACCAGACACAGGGACTGGTGAAACAGAGCAGTCCTTGAATTTGCTTTCATGTTCACAGGCTCCAGCTACCACTGCTTCTTGTGTCTATGTTGACTACATGTGCGTCCCTCTTCTAAATGCCGTTTTGGGATGGGAAACAATTTTAATTGTGTTGGTGCCTATTAATGTAGCAGTTACAGTGCCTAAACTCATCCTGTGTCAGTGCAGATACTTATGTAATCGAACGGTGTAACTGAAAAGATGAGTTATCTCAGAATGGACCAATTAAAACAAGAATTGTTCTGTGAAAACCTCAAAGGACACCCCAGGTAAAGCCTTCAGCTGACTTCAGGAGACATCCTCCCTCCTTGCATGGATCTGTTTTCACCAGAACAAACTCCAGCCAACTGCTTTTCAGGCAGCTGCTAAACACGGGTAGCTGGGAGGTGACGCTCTTTGAATGCGGTCCCAGTGAAATGCAGATGTCCTCTGTTCCCTTCACTCTCCCTACCCCCACACACATGCCTTAGCCCCTGTGGGCGCGGAGGCAGTTGTTCCTCCCACTAAATCACTGCTCCCTGCTTTCCCTCTCACAGATGCCAGTGTTGCTTTGGCAGGTCAGATGCTGTCCCCATTAACACTCCAAGCTTCATTCAGGAGTAAAACACATCTCCTTGCCGCAGGACCCAACTTCTACATTTCAGTACAAAGCATCTGCAGCACATCGAGTCTTATCGTACACATGGGTTGGTAAACTCAGTACAAACATTATATACTCACATTAATCTTCTCCCAGTTGTTTGATTAGGACGAGTCACTTGGGTGATAATCCATCAGAGCTGCTTCGTTGTGACAAAATACCCAAGTTTCTTGGAGGAATATAGTCATACCCTTTCTTGTGTATCTAAAGCCACAGGATGGCACAGCTGAGTATCCCCTTCACAGTTACGGTACTGCACACGCAATTTGCTTCTTTTCTGTTGCTTATTTGTGCAGAAGAAGGAATGCCTTAACGCTCCATTTATTATTTAGGTGGTCATAAATAAATACAATGTCCATACGTGGCATTTGTATTGTTCTTTGGTTTTATTTTTTTTTAAAGAAAAATAGTGACTTCAGATAGCACTTGGCCTGAGACAGGCTCATATTTGGAGTTCCAGTATATGGTGGAAAAAGCCATCAAGAAAACTGTGGTTAAAATCTAGAACAGCTCTTTAAAGCATATCTAATGTCTTTTTCTTTTCCTTTTCTTTTTTTTTTTTTTTGAGTTGGAAGAAATGCTGGTATATAAAATAGGACTCTGAAAATGGGAATTTGTAGTAGTGATAGTCATATTTAACTGTAAATGTGCTATATTAATCTTGGCTCAAAAAAGCAATTATTTATCTATCAATTAGTTCTTGCTGCAGTTAAACACAGTATATGACAAGGGAAGCCGAACAAATTAGTGGCCTTGTGTTAGAATTGCAAACTCTGTGCTGCAAATTAGCCCCTATGGTGTATTAGTCTATCCGCTCATTTATTTTTAAGATTCTTTTCCCCTGGAGTTTTTCTGTATAGCAGGAAAATGGTGTTTAATGGGCCTGATGTTATTTTCGAGAGACATAAATCGTGGGGTTATTCTAACGTACAGCCAAGAATAGAGAGAACAAGGACAGTTTCTGCTTCCTCTGTCTGCTCTCCTGGGGTATCCTTGAAACATAAAAGATCATGAAAGAGACACATGCTCTGAAAGAACATATAAGGAAACCCTATTTTCACTCTCAGAAAAGAAGGAAAAATATGAGCTTTGGAAGAAGGGGCAGGTGTCTTGGGATGATTATAGGAAATTAGTGAGATCATGTAGGGAGAAAGTCAGAAGGGCTAAAGCTGATCTGGAACTCAGGCTGACCAGTTCTGTAAAAGATAATAAAAAGTCCTTCTATAGGTATATTAATAGTAAAAGGAGGGACAAGGGGAATCTCCAGCCCTTATTGGATGCTGATGGCACATTAGTGACAAGGGATGAGGACAAGGCTGAGGTCCTTAATTCCTTCTTTGCCTCAGTCTTTAACAGTAATGAAGGATATTCTGTGAGTACTCATCCTCCGGTACTGGCTGACAGGGAGGGGAAGAATAACAAAGTTCCCATGGTTCAGGAGGAAATGATTAGCGCCCTACTTGGCCAGTTAGATACCCACAAGTCAATGGGGCCAGATGGGATTCACCCGAGGGTACTGAGGGAGCTGTCACATGTGCTTGCCAAACCCCTTTCCATCGTCTATCAGCAATCCTGGCAGACTGGGGAAGTTCCAGTCAACTGGAGGCTGGCAGATGTTACACCCATATACAAGAAGGGTCGGAAGGAGGATCCAGGGAACTACAGGCCTGTCAGTCTGACCTCAGTCCCAGGGAAGATCATGGAGAGGGTCATCTTGGGAGCTATCATGCAGCACGTGCACGATGGCCAGGGGATCAGGCCTAGTCAACATGGGTTTACAAAAGGTAGATCCTGTCAAACTACCCTGATCACCTTCTATGACAAGGTGACCCACTTAATGGACGAGGGTAAGGCTGTGGATGTGATCTACCTGGACTTTGGTAAAGCCTTTGACACCGTTTCTCACAGCATTCTGACTGAGAAACTGGCTGCCACTGGCCTGGACAGGTGGACCCTCAGCTGGGTTAAAAACTGGCTGCATGGCCGAGCCCAGAGGGTGGTGGTGAATGGAACAAAATCCAGCTGGAGGCCGGTCACGAGTGGCGTCCCCCAGGGCTCAGTCCTGGGTCCAGTCTTGTTCAACATCTTTATCAATGATCTCGACGAAGGGATTGAATGCTCCCTCACTAAGTTTGCAGATGACAGTAAACTAGGAGGAAGTGTTGATCTGCCTGAGGGTAGGGAGGCTCTTCAGAAGGATCTAAACAGACTGGACCTATGGGCTGAGTCCAATGGGATGAAGTTTAACAAGGCCAAGTGTAGAGTGCTGCACATGGGACATAATAACCCCATGCAGCGCTACAGGCTTGGGGGAGACTGGCTGGAGAGCTGTCAGGCAGAGAAGGACCTGGGGGTTTTGGTTGACTGCGGGCTGAATATGAGTCAGCAGTGTGCTCAGGCGGCCAAGAAGGCCAATGGCATCTTGGCTTGTATCAAAACCAGTGTGGCCAGTAGGTCTAGGGAAGTGATTGTGCCCCTGTACTCGGCATTGGTGAGGCCGCACCTTGAGTACTGTGTCCAGTTCTGGGCTCCTCACCACAAGAAGGACATGGAGGTCCTGGAGCGAGTCCAGAGAAGGGCAACCAGGCTGGTGAAGGGGCTGGAGGGCAAATCCTATGAGGAGCGTCTGAGGGAGCTGGGGCTGTTTAGCCTGGAGAAGAGGAGGTTGAGGGGAGACCTTATCACCACCTACAATTACCTGAAGGGAGGTTATAGAGAGGTAGGCGATGGTCTCTTCAGCCAGGTGACAGGTGATAGGACAAGGGGGAATGGCATGAAGCTGTGCCAGGGCAGGTTTAGATTGGATGTTAGGAAAAAATTTTTTACTGAAAGAGTTGTCAGGGCCTGGAACAGGTTGCCCAGGGAGGTGGTCGAGTCACCTTCCCTGGATGTGTTCAAAAAAAGGGTAGATGAAGTACTTAGGGATATGGTTTAGTTTCGTATGTGAATGGTTGGACTTGATGATCTTAAAGGTCTTTTCCAACCTTATTATTCTGTGATTCTGTGATATAGAAAATAACTACAGGTCCAGGGCAATGTGGCTGAGTGAAAAAAATAATGCTAGCAGAAGGTACATGGTGGAAATAAGAAGTCTTGGTATTCAGCAGTTTCTTTTAAGGTGATGCACCTCATTATTACTTCTTTTTCTGTAGGGATAACCTTCGCCAAAGAAACCAAATCTGTTTCCAAAGGCAGAATTTAACACATTCAGTATAAAAATTACTTTAGCACATATCCAAATTTATTAAAGACTGTTGAAAATGATTAATTTTGCACACAAACTTCTAATAGGCATCCTATAGAAGTGGGCTATCAGTGGGAAATGAGCTCTTGACCTCTATCCAGTGGGCGATTGTCAGTGCGAGATAAAAGAGCTGCATTCTGGCTATCCGAGGGTGGAATTTTTCCTGCCCAGTCACAATAGTTTTTCTAGCAATACAGGGGCTGCCAAATCAACCTATCTGAATAAAAAGTATGTTGTGCTTTACACATGGGAAAAGTGCTCCAGAACAGTTAATTCCTATGAAAACATTATCCCTGTGTTATCGCCAATGGTACTTGCCTTCAGGCAGTTTTCAGTTGTTTCCATTTTCTATACACGTACCCAACATTCTTTATTTCCATGTGATTGTTCATCTCAATCGTTTTCTTTGCTCTCATCTATTCTGGGCTCGTGCGCATGCATTTTACGTATTGCCAGAATACTTTGGACTATATTTAAGTTCTCAGATTCATAGAAATATTGTTCTACACACAATGCTATGGAAGCAGGTACGCAGCCCTAAGAGGACTGCTGCTTTCCGTGGGATGACCCATTGCAAAGTACACCAGCAGGCAAGAGCACTTTTTACCTTTTCTCCTTATGTTTTATGTAAAGTAAAAGCCTGGAATGGTACAAAAAATTCCATGGAAGGCCTGTATATGTGTGGTGTGAGCGAGCTCACGTAGCTCGCTTGTTGAAGAAGTCTCTCCTAGATTCTATTACCAGCACGTTGGTGTAACAGCAGGGTCAGGGACAGCCGAAGTCGTGTTACTTTGCATACAAGAATGCTGTCTTGTAGCCAAAAGAACAATAAGAGGGAAAAACAAAACTTCTGTGCAAGAAAAGCAGTCCCTGGTTACTGTTTAGATCATTTTACTGTATAACAAAGGGAAGCTGTGACCGTGCACACATCACACACATATTGAAGTGGAAGCATTATGGTGGAGAGCATGAATTGTTCTTCAGTGTAATCCATGGTGGACTAAAAATGCACTTTCTGAATTGTTAATGCTTATTTATTATATTAGGGCCTTAATTCTTGCTGTCACTGGATACCTTCACAGAATGCAGTATAATAAAAAGAAAAAGTTTTCTCCCCCCAAGGAGCAAAGTTCTCTCCCTCCTCATAGAGTGGGCCAGAAGATGCAACCTTGGCATCTCCCAGGTTCGGCAAAATCCTGTATGAAGAGCCTTGAACTACACTCCCCATCTTTTTCTTATCTGTAATGTACTCTGCTTTGCTTCTTTCCTAGGGCACTGGCTAGATGAACAGTGGAGTCTGATGTATGAACTTTTGTCCTTTTCCAGCTTTCGAATTTCTGTAGCTCTGCCTTGTTGGGCAAGGGATGCTGTGACTTCGATGTAATGAGAGGCTTGCTCTTGGTTCTGCTCATCCAGCCTATGATCTGGGCTTGGTCATTTTATTCTAATTTGACTCTCTCTAGGCCTTAAGGGCAGGGCAGTCCAACATCAGAAAGCCAGCCCGATCCTTTATGCAAAGGAAGGACTCTATAGCTGAAAACTTTTCTAAAATGCGAGTCTAGGAGCTCCAGCAGGATTCTGCGTAGCAAAGCCAAATGAGTGGGCACGTTCAAGTGTTCGTTATTCAGTGTTAGTGGAGCTGAGAAACCCTTCAAGAAATGGAGCTGTGCAGAATCATTTACTTGAACTGAAATGCAATGTCTTCAGAAAGATTTTTGAAATGCCTTGTTTTTAATCTTTAAATGTATAAATTTCTAATCTAATATGTCAGAGTTTGGGGTTAAAAAGTGAAGAAACTGAGGCTGGGTAAGTGTAAACTTGCCATAAACCTTGGAAGATTTAAAATTATATCTATTTTTTATAAGCCTAAGGGATTTAAAAATTAAGATAGGTGATGAAGAGAATGTTGGCTGGGGGACATTGTCTAGACAATCCAGTCCATGTTTAAAGTTATAGATCTGTAAAAAAACCCCATGGTTCTGAGAGGAACTGCACAGTTTAAATAAGGTTGTAAATGAACAGATCGAATAGCCAGTGGTCCTGTTCCACCGCATGGGAGATCTGACACCTTCTCTGGGACCAAGGCTTGGCCTGCATTTTACCAGTCCCTTGTTTTATAACAGATGATATACTCTGCAAAAGAATGACAGATGGCCTTATAACTAGGAGGGTTTTTTTGAGATAATATATTGTCTTTTGTATGGGAATTCATTCTCCCTTGGTAAATTCCACAAGAAAATACTCTGTTCCCAAGCTTATCCTGAAATGACAAATTTGGTATATGGGGAAGCACTCAAGATGAGATGCTGGACTGGCCACTCCTGGGAACTCCCATTCAAGCCACTGTGGGTCTTTTCAGTTCACTGGAAAAACAAATCAGATTACCACATCTGTTTAGCCAGATGGTCTTTCTAGTGTCATGAGGCAAGTACAGGCAAAATACTATCTACAACTAGCACAAGGATGGCATTGGTGACTTGCTGCAGAAAAGGAGTTCTGTTACAGAAAACCACTGTGTGGTGACATTTGATGGTGAATTCATTTTCTAACAGGCAGTTGAGCTGAGCACGATGTCCAGCCGTGGTTGGGGTATGCAGGTTGTGGATGGCAACCTAGAAGGCTGAGTAGCACTCTGGTTGGTTTCTGGTTTGCATGTTAGGAACATTAATGTTTCTGTTAATCTATTAATCTTGGCCTGAGCTGCCTGATATTGTCACATCTTTTTACGTCTGTCTTTGTTATTCCAGCAGCTGTCAACAAAACATTATTGTGTGTGGTTTGGGTTGATTAGTCTACTTCTCTTTCTTCTGTTCTGCTAAATCCACTGTACATACGCTAGTACTATTAGGTCTACAATACATAATTTAAAAAGAAGAAATTAGCACAACTGCCTTGCTTCCAGCTAAAAGATACTACCTGAAATCCTTTTCCAAATTACCACTCAGTTGATTACAGCCTTATAAGGAAGCTTCTCCCAGAGACCGATCCAATTGTAATTAACTCCTAAGAATTTGCAGTGACTGGCTGTTATGATGGAGCCAGATGAAATTTCAAATGTTGTATAACACTTTTTGTACAGTTACTAAAGTGGATTTTGTCCCCATAGACCTTGAAAGTTCCAGTACTGGAGGAGAAACATATGGGACTGTTACTACTGGATAGCAAAGCCATCTCCAGTGTGCAAGTCATCTCATCACAAGATGGATGTACAAGAGAGATGGCAGAAGCCATTCTCTGAAGGAACCTATTTACCTATATGTAAAGGGTGCCAGTGAGCTGTGGAAGGCTAGAATTAGGAAGAGAAATCCAGACACTGCTGAGATGTGTTTTAGTGAAAAACAACTTCACTAATAAATTAAAAATTAATCCAAATTGTGAGATGTCAAAGAGGCTTTACGGTGTTTTTTGGAACACACAAGTATGTTTTATATCAAGATCTTGTAATGTTTTCTTAGCAAATAGTAAAAATCAGAGAGGTAAACTCACTTCAGACTTTTTTTTATTGCTAAAATCAAGGACTTCCTGTGGTCATTGGTAAGACCTTCTTCCCCTTTGGTGGAAGCAAGATCAAGTCCTGTGGACTCAGATGGACAAAGGGAAGATAGAGGCCGAGATACATGAAGAAAAAGTGTGTTTTAAGGCATTTCTGAACTCCTCCTTTACTTAGCTTAAAGCACATTCATGCTGGGAAGGGAAAAGAAAAAAAAAAGGTTGTTTCTGACTTTTTATTAGTTTTATGATAATTATAATAATTACTTTAAAAGTCACAAGCCAGGAAATTCTAAATGAGACAGTATAATTATAATATATAATCGTAATAATGCTTCCTTCCATTCCTCACTTGGGTATTGTGAGGCTAAATTAGTTAATGTTTGTACAGCAGTAAAATGGAAAACACCATAAAAGCATTAACCATTTTTCCTAGCTTGGTTCTTCAGTTCATCTGATTGTCTTTCACAACATTCTTAAAGGGGGACAATTTAAAAACATCTATATAAACCAAACTGTATTTTATATCTGCCTTGCTGGTAGTTGGAGTGGCAAATCACTGTTTAATTGCATCAGTATTTCTCATGAACACGCTGACACTGTGACAATGGATTTGACCTAGAAATATTTGTTGATTATCATATTTCTGGGCCCTGCAACAAAATTGAAGTGTTCTCATGGGAGACAGAGACGCAGCTGATGGAAATGAATAGAGAGTGACACAAGCTGACAAGCCATCATATTTAAAAGGGAGAAAAAAATCACAAATAAATGGCATTCAGTTGGAATAAATAAAACCTTTTGTCAAGTATTCAGAAAAGGAAAATCTGTTATTTCTTCCTTTCTGCTTAACAGAGCTCAGTGGGAAAAAAAACCCTTATGCAGTGTGTAAACCTGCAGTGGAGTTAGAGCTCAGGGAATGTGGCACGGTAGACTGAAAAATGAAGTTTTAAAGTATCTTTAGGTCAGAGGAGTCCCAAACAAGATCAAAACAACTGGATATCAGAATAACTGTTTTACAGACTGTAAGAATTAGTCTTTACTAGAGATGGAAATGGATTTAAGTTAATTTTCAGGAGATTATTTGTACCTTTGGGGATAGTATCAGATCCTGTGAGTTAAAATCTAGGACCCTCTCCACTAGGTCCTTGTCACCCTCATCCTGCCATTGAGCTTCAACACTCAGGATTAGGATTAATTTTGCCATCTGAAGGCTAGTTTGTCATTTGGGGAGGAGAGAGGTGTTTCCAAAGGGTTATTCATTTTATCTGCCTTATAAAAATCCACCTTTGCTTTTTTAATAGCTAATGGGCTGAAGTAGAGTTCTCAGAGGATTTAATCTGATCCTAAACATTTTATTTGTTTTTATACTATGGAAATACCATTCTCCATTCAGTATAAAGGGATTCTCAAGTTCCATAGCTGTCTTTAGACTCAGACAATTAACTTGTAGATGTCTGAGCTAAATTGCATCCTCCGTGTGCAAAGAGTTAGACCTCAAGTCTGCAATGATGAGCATGGACACAATCCTGCATGTGTAGGAAGGGACAGTCCTCATCAGTCTCCTAAGTCATGCTCAAGTCCCTTTGTTTCAATTTGGGGACCCTTTTATGTTCCTTCTTGCTGATGGTACCGTGGAATTCGGAATCTTCAGCTCTAATCCACCCGTTTCTGTGAGCATATGGATATGTCAAATACAGATTAAACCAGGTATTTTTTTTAAGCAGGGATGGAATGCTAAACAGCTGGCTTTGGATTCATATGGTCACATGGATCAGGCCTCTTAAACATAAGTTTTAATGAAAAAAATGGAGATAATATGAAGTCCCAGTTCTATAAAGGCAGCAAAGGTATTACAGTTGACTTCCATGTATCCATTATTTCACCCACTAAATGAAATGGACTGTGGTCTGTTTTACTGGTGATCATACATATGAAGGTTAAAACACTAGAATGATCAATACAGAAAACCAATCATAATTAAATACTGACTCTTGTTTTTTTAACCTCAGACTATTATTTAGGCTGTGTCAGGCTGTTTGGCTTTGTACTCAAGACTGTATTTTGTTTGGAAAGAATTTTTCTAATCTAATATTGCCACTTACTCTGCTTCCAGCCGATTTATAAACATCCGCTTTTAGCAGGCAAGAGCTTTCCACTTCTGTAACTGCGAGAATTTCCATTATTGCATTTACACGTGTGTCAGCTGCTGCTAAGCAACAGGGCTGAGTTACCTGCCAAAGCCTGGATTTAAA
This sequence comes from Porphyrio hochstetteri, assembly GCA_020800305.1. Lineage (NCBI taxonomy): Eukaryota > Metazoa > Chordata > Aves > Gruiformes > Rallidae > Porphyrio > Porphyrio hochstetteri. The sequence goes on from CM036907.1 coordinate 114,169,749, forward strand.
TCCCAGGTCTCTAAAAAGGATGGGTAGAAAATATAGATGTGTAACATACCTAAAATAACAAGTGAAAAATGCGTTTTGGGAAATACACAGAAATGTGGAGGTATAAGAGGAAAACCATTCACTTCTGGGAACATTTAAATAAAGGTAATACAATGTCTCAGAGAAAATGTAGAGAGGCAATCAATTCACTATATTTAGGTGATTTGTTCTTGAAAATAAATTGTTGTTGGATTGGTTCTTTTTGCCAAACCTTACCACAAAGTGTTAGGTCTACGTGCGATGTTAGAGAATAGGAAGCAAGGAGTAGGGAGAACATCAAGAAGAAAACTTAATTGAATAGATATAGTATTCCTGAACAGTCCAAGTTTGATTCATAGTACTTTGTGTAGCTGGTTTTGCTTTGGTTTTTAAAGACAGCTGTATTTACACGTGGGTAAAGAGATCAGTCAGTCTCAAGTGCTCTTCAGAGACTTGATTGACTTTCTTTTCTGTTGTTCTTTCTTTTCGATGTCACGCCCTTGGCCTGGCAATGGATGCTAGAAACGCTGCTGCAGTTAGTAGCATTAGCATTTAAAGCTAAGGGTGAATTATGAGTGGTGGCATAAAGGTGATCTTCACCATGCAGTCCTTAGAGTCTGCATTTAAAGAGAAGGTGCGGGACAGGGGAAAATGGACCACGAGGGAAAAAAGTTCATGGTGAAACAACAGTAAGACTCCCAGAAATCATAACCCAGATGTCGGCTTACTGATGTCAAGCCTTGGGTAGCCACAGACAGACTTCAAGAAGAGATTCTGAAGAGGAGGAGATAACCTGCAGTGGGTGTGCAGTGGAAGAACACGTGCTCCAGAACTGTAGATAGCTACAGGCAACATCACTGCTTGAAGAGAAGATCTGGTCTACATTTGTGCCTTGGTACAGTGAAGAAAGGTGCCATGAAGGCTGTGGGTTGAAGTGACAGGACAGGTAGATGAATTTTGCAGCAGTGTTGGCATGGTGTTAACAGTAGGAAGATAATTTTTGTCGGACAGAGAACATTGTCAATAGGTTCAAACTGTATGGACAGAGAAAATGTCAGCTTTTCATCGTGTACAATAGAAGCAGAAGTTCTTATTCTCTGAAGTGTGTTCATGTTTTTCCTGCTTTTGAAGGCATTTCATAATTTTTTAAGGCATTCCCTCTTCCAGAATAACACTACAAGCCAAGTAAAGCATTTAGCTGTCTTTATTGAAGCATTTAAGAGAAGTTTTCATACAAAATGGTTACTGTTGTCCTGCACTTCAGGACACATCTGATGAGAATATAACATTATAAAATATCATTTTAGACAAGCAGTTTATGCAGTAAATTCCTAGTACTTTTCTATAGTTCTCTTGGTTTTCTGGGAAATGTCGTATATACACATAATCCCTTAACATCAGAGTTTTAAGAAACAAAACATTTTTACATGTATTGTTTGTACTTTGGTACACGCTGTTTTACTAAAAAAAGTGTTGAAATGAGGGAACAAAACTGTTGTGACATTTGGGGCAAAATATTTAGCCTGTGAAAAACAATGAAATAAAGTACTACGTGAAAAAATATACTAACACATCTTTGTTAGTGGAAAACAAGAATAGAACAACTGAATTTACAATATAATTTGAAAATTAGGACTAGTTTATCTTTCTGTAATAAAAATGCAGTGTATTCCTTAGGGAAAAAAAAAAAAAAGCCCAGTGCCATGAGAAAAGTGACATACAAGGAATCAGATCAAACCAGTGGTTCTGTCTAACAGAACACAGAGGTTTTATCTTTAGCACCCTGGTAGCTATGTCCAGTTTAGCTGTATTTCCCATGTCAGCATCACTAGTATGAACTCTGTAATTTATCCATTGGGATTTACGTATTTACAGTCAGCTGGGGAAGAGTCAACACCATATATTCCTTCCTCACCTCTGTAGTGATCTCCAGAGGGGTAGGTGGGCATGTGTGTGAAGTTCATCGGGTTGATACTGTTTACTTGACTTTGAAAGAGCTCTTCCAAGAATGAGAAATGAGGGTCTCTGAGATGCCTTTGGTTACAGAAAAGAGATGGCCTCCTCCAGGCCAAGGATCTCATGTAAGGTCTCCAATTTGACCCCATGTAAAACCTGTCACCCTCTGTTGACTACAGAGGAGCTTTGGGAAACAATTCTCCCTTTGATAGCACAGACTTTGCAACTGCTCCCTTTAATATCCATGCTGTCTTTTTAACTGGATTTTCTGGATTCCTGTGCTTAATTACTATTTACGTTGAATATAATATGTTAATGATGTTTTAAACGCCAATGTATTCTCAGCCTTAACTGTCTTTTCTTCCGGGGGTGTATTTAAACCTTTAAGGAGAGGCAATGGTTATCTTGTTTGAAAATCTTGCTGCTATTCTCAGCAGTAATTGATATCTCATAGAATATGGCTACCTTTTTCTTTTCTTCTGTGTATTATGATTCATAAAGGTGGATCTTATTATTCCTTGAATAGCAATGCCTGAAGGCGCCAACCTGAAGTGCCTGGAATAAAGAGATTGTGTCATTGGCACCAGTGGAGAAAAGCCATGGGAAGAAAAATAAGCCTCTAAATAATTTGATTACTTCTCATGCCAGCATTTCCATTAAAGCTCTCACCTGGGCTCATGTGTTTTAACTTAACTGGAAGAATTTGTACTAATGTACCCAGGGAGAAGTTGAAATGCAAGATAAGACTAAGACTAAATAGCATCATAGGTCATAAATAAAAGACTTGTAAGTAAAACAAAACAGCCAAAAAAGACACATAGACATGGTGCTTAGGGACATAGTTTAGTGGTAGACTTGGCAGTTTTCAGTTGGACTCCATGATCTTAAAGGTCTTTTCAAACCTAAATGATTCTGTGATGCTATAAAAAAACCACACCTGGATGACAGCATTCAAGTCAACCATTTACTGTTCTTTTCAGTAGCCCTGTTGAAGCAGAGAGTGGAGGAACCATGTCCATAGGTTACCTAGTAAAAAGAAAGAACCACTGATTTGGCATGAGCGAAAGATCCTCTACTGCATCTCCTGTGACAATGGGTAGTTGTGTTTGCCAGTGGTTGTTCTGGCAGCTGTGCTTACAGTGACCCCGGCTTGGATCCCCAGGGGACAGGGATTATGTTATCTCTTGTGAACCAGAAGATTTTAAGGTTGGGGCCTTTGGGCAGATGCAGAAAAAGTGGGTAGTTTTTATTCCTGCCCTCTTCAAACTCAAAAGTGTCCTTGCAAATTGTTCTGTGATGGAGGAGTAGGAAAAAGTGCTGTGAAGCTGGCAGTGGTGTTTCACTTACAGATACAATAGTCTGCTGCTAAAATAGTCTGCTGGTAAAACAGAAAGAGTCTGCTAGTAGAGTGAGAAGTCGTAGTCGGATGGACAGTTCTGTTGATGGACAGACAGAAGGCAAAAAGAGTCCAAAAGCTGTAATGGTTTCAGTCAGCTGTCAAAACAATCTTTAATTCCTTTGGAGAACCACCCATCACTAAATTAAGAAGAATTAATAGTTGGCTGGTCTTGCGAAGCAATACTTGAACGCATTAAGGACATGGCTTCCTCTCATTGGCTCAATCTTTAAAATACATCTTCCTTTTGTGTATAAAAGCACTTTTCCAGCGAGAAGGCTTACTGATGTCAGGGAGCTATGCACAACCATGTTGTGCAACCAGAACATGTGGTTGTTATTTTGCTTTCTGTTGTTAGCAAAGGGCTCAACATGTGGTGTGTGTCATCAACAAACTGAGCAGTAGCTGCTCTGCACGGCAAGCCTTATTTTTTACAAGTCAAGGTCTCATTTATTACAGTGGGTTTTCTTGGGTTTGATCTCTTTTTCCCTGTGGTAACTTGTGAGAAAGCCAGGCTTTACAGCCTGCCCAGGGGGGTTGTGGAGTCTCCTTCTCTGGGGATATTCAAGACCCGTCTGGACACCTACCTGTGTGACCCGTCCTAGGGACCCTGCTTTGGCAGGGGGTTTGGACTCGATGATGCCTGGAGGTCCCTTCCAACCCCTACAATTCTGTGATCCCTGTGTTATACTCCAGTTTCAGAAGGGAAATCAAGGTGCTAACAATCTGCATGAAGGACATGAAGCACTTCCCAAGGAAGAGCCACTGATTGTCTGTGTGTGGTCTGACTTGGGAAGAGTAACGTAAACAGTCTGCATAGAAGGAAAGTACCACCAAAGAGATTTTGTGCAAATGATGTGTGCACAAGACATGCTGGATGAACCAGCAAATTGTAGATGTTGAAGAAACAAAAAAATGAACACTTGACCTAACTGGACAGATTCAAAGGGAAATGTTCTTTCTTAATTCACATAAGGTGTGTGTCTAGGTGCCTGCTCCATGGGTACAGTGAGCTGGGACACTTGAGCCCCAGTGTTTTAAGTGGATAGCTGTTTCTTGAAAGCTGGAGAGGGACTGTTTACAAGGGCATGTAGTGACAGGACATGGGGTAATGACTTTAAGCTGAAAGAGAATAGATTTAGATTATATACGAGGAAGAAATTCTTCCTGTGAGAGTGGTGAGGCCCTGGCATAGGGTGCCCAGAGAAGCTGTGGCTGCCCCTGGATCCCTGGCAGTGTTCAAGGTCAGGCTGGATGGGGCTTTGGGCACCCTGGGCTAGTCGAGGGTATCCCTGCCCATGGTAGGGACGTTGGAACTAGATGGGCTTTGACATCCCTTCCAACCCAAACCAGTCTCTGATTTTGTGATTATCCAATGAGAAATGTCCAGGAGGGGCATGTAGGTTAAGCCCTGCTTCTCAGGAAACACTGCATCCTGTAATCTGGACTGAAGATGGCTGTGTCCCTCAGTTCTTGATTTCCAGAGTGGAGATCTCTTCCTGGAGCAAGGCACCAAAGCCTATTCAAACCTTTCCAGAAAGTAGTGTTTCTGCCTCTTTTACAGCTCCCAGCATAGTGCCTGCAGGGCACTGGGGGTTGAGGTGTAGTTGTGCCCCTACGTAAGAGGATGTAAACTGTTTCTGAAACTTCCCTTCAGGTGCCTTGACACTTGGTGTTAATGTGTCTTTGTCAGTCTCTCTCAACCTCTTCTACATCATGTTGAACAAAGGGGAGCATCACTGGTCTGTCCTATGTCAGACCTTCTGGCCAAGGTCACTGGTTGCTCCTAGAGGCAGTCTGTCATTTTATATCTGTCTGGACAGTATTTGCTGTCTCCTTTCTTAAGGAAATAAAGATGATGTGATTGAGCCATGTGCATGTTTGCATCTGCCTTTCTGACTTCTCCTAATGAGTTTTGAATCCATGTCCATGATTCATGCAATTTGGACAGAGAAATAAAAGTCTCAACGCAAAAGAAATCCTACAAGTTTTACATAACAAATACCCTCTTGAGGCCAGGTACGCCTGTTAATACCCTCAAGGAGGAAAGACACCAATCTATACTGAAACCTTCTTAGATGTCAGTGAATTCACATGGGCATTTGATTGTGAGATGCAATTATGAGTTTCTGTGAGTCTGATGCTCAAGAGGTTATCTGTCCTGTTTAACAAGTTTAATAGCTCATTCGATATTGTACTTAATAATGAAACTCAGTTATTAAAGGGTTTAGTAAAGTATTTGATATTAGCTCATTAAGATTATGAAGCCTATGGAAGCAATCAAGTTCTTGTTACTCTCCCACTCATATTTTAAAATAAGATAAAAGTGTATTAAATTATTGTCTTATCATTCTAATTTTAATTTTATTACTTAAAATTTAGTAGATTGTAGTGAATAGCCTTACATACAGATCTTGGTAAGTCTTCTTATCTGTGTTTGAAAATCAAGGCTTCAGGTATGCACTGCAGACTATTCTCATAGGTTTTTAGTTATGATGTGTCCCTTAATGCTCTGGTGATGGGATACAGTGAGTGTGTGTGTGTGTGTGTGTGTGTGTGTATAAAAGGACTTCAGTAATACAGGTAATAGTTCTTTTTAATAACTGAATTTGCCCAAACGCTCACACATTTTAGATGCATCATTAGACTGACATTTATCTGCGGTTCATGTTTTATTTTCAAGGAATGACCAACAGATGAAATCAGGTGACTTCCCTCCCAAGTGTTCCCCAGCAGAGATATCTTAAGCAGCATCATGAAGTTCCCAACCTGATGAACTGTACAGCCTGTATTAGAAGAGAACTGCTTATAAAACCCCTATAACTGGGGTTTAAATGGAAATAATATTAGCAGGCAATACCATGTAATCATTAGAAGCCATGACCTTGCTAAATAACTTTTTCTCACATTATAGCTGAGTTCAATAGGTGTTTCACTACAGTTTATCACTCTTTTAGTACAGAATAATCCCCATCCCCTCTGCTGCCAGACATCAACTCTGTTAGTTCCCATGTAAATTCAACTGGCTGAAAGACATGCCAAAGGAGACTGGACTATGTTTTCTGCATCACTTCTCCATCAGTGCCATGTCATAAATGTACTTCCCTCTTTGTAAAACTTCCCAAATGATCTTTCTCAGGTTAGATCATTAAAATAATCTTCTTTCTTTCTAATCTAGGATGATCAGCTTTAAATGAGGTTTGGGGGTAGAGCTTTCCATTTGCCTGCTGTTAGCAGCTAGTGGTGATTGTATGGAAATTAAAAGTCTCTAGAGCTAAGCTGTTAATGCCATAAATAATTGATTTATTATCACTCTCTGGAAATGAGTTTGCCATGGAATAGAGTTTGACAAAGCTGCAGTGTCTCCATTGCAGACCAAGGTGGGGGGCGGGGGGGCAGGTTCTCAGGTAAAAAATAATGATTAAAAAAAAAGCAGCTAAGTGTGGATGTTGCAGTAGTAGACATAATTGTCAGGAGCCCTCAGAGGCTGAGCGGGTGCCTCTGCAGCCTGTTCACAGCAGGATGATCCAGCGAGGGCACTTTTTGTGTGGTGCTGTGGGCGATGTCCCAGCCACTCAGTTGGAGCAGGGTGATTCTCTGAAGGGCTCTTATGCATGTCCTTTTCCTTGCAGACAGCCTGAGCACAAGGGAAGAAGAATGCCAGACCTTGGTGCAGCTGGGAGAAGTACTCTCGGCAGGGCACAACCACAGCTGGTCCAGGTGTTTGTGTGGGGAGAAGGTCTTAGCTGGTCTCTGTGGGGAAGTGTTCCTTCTTCCCTGCTTCCTCAGCATTCCCCGGGTTGGCTGTGCAGGACTGACTGCAGTATTCCCTTTAACATCTAAAATGCCATGTTTTTTCAGATCAGGTTGGGGTGAGTAAAGAATTCTGAGGAAAGGAAGTCAATTTCAGCAAAAACCCTTCAACATGGAGGAGCTCTGTACGACACAGCCTTCTCTGCTCAGAGGCTGGCTACCCTGGGGACATGATTTGCAGAACGAGCCGTGTAATGTAGGTCTACATCAGCAGCACAACTCAGAACTGGGCTGCCAGTTGTAGCACCTTTCAAAATGAAGGGCTCTTGACATGCAAATTGCAAGAAATTGATATACTGGAGACTGTAGATTACAGTACGTGTGAAGAAGGAGTTTCACTTAATGCTGAAAAAGCCTTTGGGATACAATCCCATTTCATCCAACCTGTTTGCAAATTAATTATGCTAAGCAGGTTCCTTTAATTACATTGCTTGAAGGAAGAGCAGCAGAACATGTAAATTCCATAAGAGAGAAAAGCAAAGGTTTCCACTGCCAATTATGGAGCTAAATTCAACAAAGGCAGCTGTAGAGTGATGGGGCAGAATGTGATTATTTTAAATGAAGTCTAGAGAAACTCCAGGATGCATCATTTTTGTTTTCATCGATGTCCTGCAGCACTGAATTGTATCACATTTTTCCAAAGTATTAAGACTTGATGCTATGGAACTTTTGTGACACAACGGCCTACAGCAAGTCAAAGGATTTGGCTCTTGCTTGGGAAGGATCGAGGGTGTTGTTTGGCTTACACACCACAGTGGAGGTCTGTAGAGTGTGCAGAAGCGTTTCTGTTTCCCTGTTGTTTCTGAGAAAGGGAAGCAAAGTGCCCAGTCCTCCGTGTGTGGTATACACCACCACCATCTAGTGGTTACTTTACAGCCTGATGGATAGCTGGATGGAAAGTACTGAGCAGAATTATCCTGGAAATTGGGAAAACTCTCACCTGTGGTGGTTCTGCTTCAGTACCTTTTTGTATTGTTTGTTTATTTACTTAGGGAAAGGATTAAAATAAAAAAATATTATCATTCTGTTGTAAGTGTGCCCCAACAGTGTACATAATCATCTCTTTGCTAGACCATGATGTATCAGCCAGGGAGCTCCTTGTTGGGAAGGACCCATCCTAAGGTTGTTTGTGTGTTGTCATCCTCTAAACTTGTTCAGAACCTCTTCTCCAATAGAACAGGCTCATATATACTATTTCAGTTGGAAAGGACCCACAATGATCATCTATCTAGTGCAGCTGCCTGGCCACTTCAGAGCTGACCAAAAGTTAAAGCATGTTGTTAAAGGCATTGTCCAAATGCCTCTTCAACATTGACAGGCTTGGGGCATCAACCACCTCTCTAAGAAGCCTGTTCCAGTGTCTGACCACCCTCTCAGTGAATAAATGCTTCCTGGTGTCCAGTCTGAATGTCCTTTGACACAGCTTTCAACCATTCCCACACATCCTATCATCATCCCTGGGACATGAGCTCATCACTTGCCTCTCCACTTTCCCTCTTCAGGAAGCTGTAGAGAGCAATGAGGTGGCCCATCAGCCTCCTTTTTTCCAAACTACACAAGTCCAAAGTCAGCCACACCTCACAGGACATTCCTTCCAGCCCTTTCACCACATTTGTTGCCCTTCTCTGGACACATTCAAAGACCTTCCCATCTTCTTAAATCACTGGGCCTAGAGCCGCACACAATATGCCAGGTGAGGCTGTACCATCACTGAGTACAGCGGGATATTCCCCTCTTTTGGCTGACTGGCTATGCAGTGTTTGATGCACCCCCGGTTGCGGTTTGTCCTATTGGCTGCCACTGCACGCTGCAGGCTCGTACTGAGCCTACTGCACCCCCAGATCCCTCTCTGCAGGGCTGCACTCCAGCCACTCCTCTCCCAGTTCATGCTTGCACCCAGCTTTATTCAGTCCTAGGTACAGAATCTGGCATTTTGACTTGTTAAATTCCATCCCATTAATCACAGCCTGATGCGCCAATCTGTCTAGATCCCTCTGCAATGCCTCTTATCCCTCAAGAGATTCAACAGCATGTCCTAGTTTGGTCCCAGATAATGCTTCCCTCACAGTCTTTTTTTTTGTGGCCTCAGTCTGCTCTCTGCCTTCTTTTCCCCACCCCAAAGCTCCACGCGTCTGCCCTCTCATCTGCTGGTCCTGGCTCCTGTGCATGTTGAAAATACCTGAGCCTTGGTGAACTGGAAAAGTGCTAGCACTTCAGTGGAAGCACCAGCTGGGGAGCTGGCCCTTGATCTGGGTTCAAGGCAGCAGGGTTTCCACAGCTCTCTTTGAACTGCATTTTTCCCTTCTTTATCCCGTTCCCTCACAAAGACTTATTACCCTTGAGATATCTCAAGCTGACACTAATAGAAAATGAAGCTTTTCGGTAAGGGGATAGCGGTCCCCTCTCAGTGCCCAGTCAGTCCTTGACCTTCCAGCCTAGACTTTTTAACAGCATTACAGTTCTGTTGATATGCTTTATTTTGCAGATACCACTAGCAATTAAACAAGGACCACCATCTCATTCTACATCACTGCCAGACAGCTGTCAGATATTAATGACCAGAGTTTGCTATGACCAGAGCTGGTTTAAAACTGGTGACCTACATGTGAAAGACTTTGTATCTCATTACCTCAAGCTGTTCACCCCTAGATTTCTTTGAAATGTAATGCTATTTTGCTGGCTTGCTCTTATTAATCATGGTTGCTGTTGTCTGCCTGTTGTATTCTGTGCAGTGCTGGAGGATCCGTATTTGTGGTCCTCTCTCTCATATTACATACAGTTTTTACCCATCCTAATTTTTGTTCACTTTGATTGAGCTTAGGAGATCTAGAAACTGCATAATAACCCAGGAATAAGAAGATCAAAGCTTTTTACATCTAGGTCACTACTAGTAATCCAGTGATGGTCATTAGAGCATATGTTTATCAGCTGATGTAAATTCTTTCAATCCCCTTCTTTGTGGTCACAAAGTAAAATGTGCCTTCATTTTATTGGCACTTTTTGGTGACTTTGCTGGGTGTTTGTAATTAAGAACAAATCTGCGAGCAAGACATCTATTCAGGATTTCAGCCCAGTTCAGTAAGCTGCTTGGTGACTGCAGTTGTTTCTGTAAGATGGGAACCAAATAACGTTTTGGAAAATTGAGATGCTCCAAGCTGTCAATCCAGTTTAGAGAACCACACAATCACAGGCTGGTTTGGGTTGGCGGGGACGTCAAAGCCCATCTAGTTCCAATCCCCCTGCCATGGGCAGGGACACCTTCTACTAGCCCAGGGTGCCACGTCCAACCTGGCCTTGAACACTGACAGGGATTTGGGGGCAGCCACAGCTTCTCTGGGCAGCCTGTGCCAGGGTGTCATCCCTCTCACAGTAAAGAATTTTTTCCTAGTATCTGATCTAAATCTATCCTCTTTCAGCTCAGAGTCATTCCCCCTTATCCTATCATTAAATGCCATTATAAACAAACCCTCTGCATTTCTTAAGTGGCTGGAATTTTTTTTTGTGCTGCACTTGAGGTGTACTCTTTTCCTGGTCTGTCATCCTGCTGGGTGTCTATTTCTGGCATGGCATCATACTGATAGGAGTGGGATATATTGAGATTGTCCTCCCCCAGAAACATTAGTTGAAAGCCCTCTTCACATGCTTGGCAAGCCTGTGAGTGAAGATGCTCTTCCCCTTCTCTGACAGATGGACCCCATCGGCCCTCAGTAGACCCAGGTTTCTCAAAGTGAGTCCCAGGGTTTAAGTAGCCAAACCCCCGACCAGCCCTGTAACCATTTGTTGATTCCCCAGATCTGACCAGCCTTCCCTTGGGCACTTCAGACCACGCCATGCCATGTGCTACTATTCTGGGGAAAGATTACTGGGGTGGGGGAGCCTACAGAAAGCCTGCAGCTGCTGTGTGCTTCCAGAGAGCACTGAATATGAAGAAGTAAAGGTTCTAGGCGGATATCCAAATCAGGGATGTTGCCAGTGTTCAGTCTGTATTTTAATCCGCTAGCATACAAATTTTCCAGACAGACTAGTTCAGCAATTCAGATGGTCCCACCCCAACTCCTGGACAAAGCGAATGAGACACATGACACATACACATGTAAGAGGAAGCTCTGTGGGCTGCATAGCTACTGCCAGATACAAAATACCGTGAAGGAACAGAGGAATGCTTTGAATTCTGTCAGGCATGCTTTTGGAAGAAGAGTGATGTTATTAGCAGTGAGATTGTCTCCTGAAATGGAAATACATAATTCAGTTTGTGGTTCAGTTAGTTCTATTAAAACTTTGTCTTTGTTTCTGCTGTCAAAATACATTTAGAACAAAACCTTCAAGTCGAAGGCAGGAAGGATTAAATTGTTCTTATCTTTTCAAGTTAAACTGAAAAGAGATGTTGGTGGAAGGAGGTTCTGGAGGTAGAACAGTGCTTAGCCTCTTTGTATCTGCTGCCCAGGCGATAGGGAGGACAAGCCTACAGTATCTCGGTACAAGCTGAGGAACGTGGGGGAATCTTCCTTCCAATGTCATATTTTTTTCCAGTGAAAAAGGTCTCTATTTTCAGCACACCAGAGCTCTGCCAGTTCCCTGAAGCTTACGTGAATGTTGCTGAGCTTTTAGCAGCCCAGAAATGTTAAGTGGCATTGAACAGAGGGGCAGACCCCACAACGGAAGCTCCCACTAGGTCCTTCATGCTTCATACTCTCCCTCAGATTTGGACAATCTTTAAAAAAACCTAAAAACCTGGCTTTAAAAGTGCAACATAAAGCAGTGAATGAAGCAGTATTCAAATGTGAATGACTAAGTAAATGGTTGGGACTTGTTCCGAAACATAGCACAGGCATAAAAGCCTCTTCCAGCTCATTGGCTGGCCTCGGCATTTATTTCTAATGCCTAAAACCAAAACCCAACCTTTCCATGGAGAATTTGGAAGAAGATCACATTTGTGAGCCAAGATATTTAGAAACCAAGATCTCTCACCTGCTTTACATGGAAACTGTAATTCCCAGGCTTTTGAGCAGCCAGAAATTTGCCTGCCCTCTCTATAGTGTGATGTTTGCTCTCATGGCTCGAGGGCTGCAGGATGATTCAGCTGCGCTAATTCTTGCCAATATCCAAAATTCAAAAAATGCTATTTCTCATAATTGTGTCTGGACTTCTTCGTAGTCTTCCTGGGGGGAGTTACGTGCTCCCACACCATGCAGTGTGAATAGCAGGTCGACACCTCCTAACGTATGCATGTTGTATAACTGAAGGCTCTATGTTGTATAACTAATGACTATATGTTGTATAACTAATTTGCACCAAAACAATGAGCTCTGCACCTTCTGGTGTCAGCCCTGGGTGTGCTGTGCACGTGCAGATTGACTGCAGTTCACGGGCAGCCACTCTGCTCCTCCTGGTAAGCGTCAGGCTTCGCTGGGGACTCAGTCTGTGACACAGGGTGGCCCTTTATCTGGGAATTTGAACTTTTCCCAAAGGCTACTTAAAGCGAATGTTCCACACTACTCTCCACTCAAAAAAAATCTCAGTCAGAAGGACTCAAAAAATAAGAAGTTGAAACATCAAGTATAAAGTTAGTGTCTTATTTATGGATGAACTTGAAAGCTCATTTGTTTTGTTGCCTTGCTTGACTGGTACTCTGGTGTCCACCCGTGTGGGTAGGATGTGGGCTTAGACTGATGCTAGCAAAGCACTTTGGGATCAGTCAGATTTCTGTAGGTGTGAAAACAGCTCTTTTTAAAATCGAAAACCTGTTATTAACCACACGTCTTACAAATTGCTATAGCTAGCTAAATCTACAGATTGTTACCTCTCCTGAGGCAACGGGAGCATTGGTATCTGCCAAAGGAAAAGCACCATGTAGTTCGCTGTGACTAGAAAATGTACATTGCCCTCTTGTGAAAACACTGTCAGCACCGCTGCAGCAATAGAAGTATCCAGGGATACATTTCAGTTGAAAAGTCAATGTCTTCTGCCACTCTGTAAATACAGCACAGGTCACTTGTCACTTCAGACGGACGTCTCAGAGGGGTGTGCTCCTAAGACAACAGAACCAAATCTTTCCAATTTCTGTACACAGAGTAGGGAAAAAAAACCCCAGCATTTTCTCCCTTGGCTCTGCAGTCATTCTGGATTTTAGTCACTCCATCAGCATGCCAAACTCTGCTGTCACTGTATCACTGTGATGGCTTCACTTGTATTTCAGCTTCATGACATGTCTCAAACACATGGTACTGTGACCTCAGATTTGCATCCCATTCAAGCTCCAGTTGCCACACCATCCCTTTATCTCTCTGTCACTTCATATCAGCACTTAGAATAGCCTGTTGTAGACTGCAGATATTTATGAATTTTACTGGGACTGTCTGGTTCATTAGTAAATCCAGCCAGGTTACAGGCACATCATCAGTTAAAGACAACATGAGGAAGTAGCATTTTATATTTCAGGTGAGAATTAAAACCTTCACTGAGCTCTTCATGTATTCAGCCTGTTGTCAGGCAATCCTGAAATCGCGGAGTGCTCACCTGGGGTGGCATTCAAGTCGTGCCTGCTGTTGGGATACATAACCTGTCTCAGGATATATCACCCCATCAAGATGCAGCCTCTCTTTCCATCGATGAGGAAGAATGAAGCCGTGAGCTTTGAGTCGGTGTTTGCCAGGCTGGCTGTTAAACTAAACACGGCAAAACATTCAAACACACTGGCATGCAAAAATATTTGTTTCAGTAAACAGTGCTACCAGGATAGAGTTAGTATATTGACAGGTGACAAATGTAGGTGCTGGGGCACTGGTTACATATCAAGACTGTCCACAACTCAGTGACGGTCAGAAATGTAGTGAATAAGAGAAGTCAGAAGCGTCTTTTGGGATGGGGCTGGAAGAAGTATTGATACCCAAAGCAAGTAGAGATTATTAAATTTAAGACCTCCTTTCTCTGCCAGCAGGGCTTTATTTAGATTGAATGTAGATGGTTTTCTTCATGAAGAACCGGGGCAGCTCTGAAAAAAGCTACCTTTTTCTGTGCTTGCTTTGAGTGTCCCCTCATGGTTCCCCGAATTAAGAGAGCCAAAACTGACACAGGGAGTCCCCAGCTGACAGACATCTGTGAATGTGATGTTGAGCTCTGGGAGCTTTTTGAGGGTTGGTGGGCTGCTTACAGTCTGGTAGGAGAGTCTGAGCTGTCGGTGGTGCAGACTCTTTCCAATACTTGTGTAAGAAGGGAAGAACAGAGCTGCTTTTTATTGACCTTTATAGGTTCCGGAGCTTTCAGAATTCTCTCCTCAGCATACTCAGACAACCCAAAACACTGCTGCTGACTGCTAACAGTATTTGCTTGGGTGAGTGCTTAAAATGTTCGATTTGAGAGCTCCAGTGCTGGGGTTCAGGATTTCACCTTCTCTCCCGAGTTGTCTCTCCCCAGTGTCATGGCAGACAATGTGGCTAAGTGTGCCCAGCAGTGGGGCTGCGTGTCCTTTGGGCTCCATCGCAGGTGCTGGAAGAAATGCCAGTGTTGTAATTTCTAGTCGACCCTAGACCGCAGCCTGGAAGATGAGCTTCTCCCTATTTTGACAGCACTAAAAAGCACTGGCGCCCATTAGAATGGTAGGCTATTATTTTTATTTAGACTTGTCCTGTCTAAGGTATATTTCAAGTTTCTTCTCCCCTACTGTTTAACAGGCACTATATACAACTCTCCTGTGTTGCTTGTTCAGTATGCATTTGTTACACCCTCAGACACTAAATTCTCTGGCTGGTTTGTTGAAGGTCTTTGCCTGGGCAGTATTATCACCCTTAGGTATTTGGCTGTCACTGAGGAAAGATGCAAAGAATTTTGAGACTTCTTTCCAAGGAAATCTTGTTGTTATCTTAGTTATGGAGATGCTGCCACCTCTCCACAAAGGTCTTACGCTGTGAAAGGGGGCTTTGCCCCATTTTTATGAGAGTATGAATTCTAAAGCAAATGAAATGCCAACTCTGTCATATATTTTAAAGAAGATGCCACATGGAGTCTCTGTGAAACTAGTAACATTCTAGAGACAGCTGCCTTAAGAGAGCAGTTGTTCATTGAATGCCTCTAACAGATGATTTACAAAATGTTCAGAGGCTTGAAAATCCACTGACTGTCAGGAAGACCCTTTCAGCTAGGAGTGTATTGAGAAAGGAACAAAATAGGGAGGACAAATTCAAAAAAGGCCCTGCACTGGAGAAGATGCTTACCTGTTACTTTTGTGATAATAGCAACCAGTCAAGAACTTTACTGGTTTATTCTTTTCTTCTTTTAACCTTGGTTTTGATTATTTTTTTGTTGTTGTTGTTTAGGAATTCAACAGCTTACTAGAATTAGCTCTTTATTTTTCATGCTTGATAACATCTGTTATGAAATACGAGCCTATCAAATATGTGTCACATACATGTCATTACTGTTTCTCTAGAAATAGCTCATCTCTAGCGAGTCAACTCTGAGGAGATATGTCAGGAACTGGGCTGCATCTCCCAGCTGCAAACTTTAAAAGAATGTTTTGGGAACTGGCATCACCAAGAACAGTGCTCCTGGGAGGATCCTTCTTGACAAATGTAAACCTTCATCCTTCTGGACAGCAGTTGGTAGCATAATAGTTCGGTCATGATTTCAAAGTTCAATTATTAATGTCTATAGGGTTTGTTATTTATTGATCCTGTGGTAAAAGAATATTAAAAATTATGTGATCTGCTGCTCTCATAAGAAAGCAAACTTATCTGAAGGCATGTATGACTAATCCTCCTTCTAATTTTCCCCCCAATACTGAACTCTTTCTTTGCCATTATTGTTATTGCATTGTTCCGTGCTTGTTAAGGACTGAGTGGCTGTTGTTGTGTATTCATGAAAGCCTACAACCTGATTTATTTAACGTGTTTACCAGAATACATCGGGGAAAAAGTCCAATCTATTACTCATATTCATTACTCAGTGTGGAAAAGCAACAGTTGTTCCCCAGTGTGAGATAGTTACCACTACTGGGCATTTCAAATTGAATCAGTCTACATTTTTGAGTGTATTTTTGAGGTGATGTTTATTAATGGGGAACATTGATTTTGATACATCCCTGTAGTTGTGCTTTGCTGTGTCTATAAATAGACCCTTGTATTTTGCTCCTTGCAAATGGATTTAGTTGGGCTTTCAGGTTTTTAGAGGGTTTTTTCTGTAGCTGAGCTGAGGAATTCAAATGGATCTGATTTTGAAATGAAGTTGCATTCATCACTACAGTAAGGACATCTTGTTTTCATTCGTCATGCCCAGAATTTTATGCCCAGCTAAAATGGTGTGGGTATCTTCCTTTGGCTTGGTGCACAGAGGGTAACAACCCCAAGGAGAACATGTAACTGCACTAAGTCTGTATGATATGTAGAGCAGCAAGGAATCAGCATTAGCGAAGTGCATTGCTTAAGCACTTTTTATTGTGTCTTCTGTTCAACTGACTCCCAATTATGTTACTGAAGTTTCAGTTGTTATAATGGTATCAGGTAGCAGATGCAGTGAGATAACCTGGTGTTGGAAGAATGGGCATGGATAGTAGCTTGCTTTCAAGCCTGCATGATGATATTTCTTTTTTGTTAGAATAATTTTTAGATAAAGATATTTTTTAATTAAAGGTAACTCGTTCTCTGCAGATTTTTTAATTTATTTCATACCAGCCGTTTGTATGATCTTACTGCATTCTAGTGATACATCATTTAGAGAGTAAATGTATAAGTAAATATATAAGATCTTAAAGGAACGGAGTGACAGGTAAGCTCTTGGCTGGTCGATTTGTGTGTAGCAGAAGATGCTACTCCACCCACTGTAGCTTTTTCCTTCAGTGCTGGTTTTCTGATGGAAAAAGGAGCTGAAATTCAGAGGTACCATGTGCTGAAGGATTTAAGTTACTTATGCAGGCAAATGCAGGAGAGTAACCAACCCTGCTTCTCACTTGCAGTACTTTAAATGAACAATTTAAATTCCAGTTTATACTAATAGGTTTACAGATTTCTCTAAAATGAGCCCTCGTGGTCATACCTGATACCTGAAAAAGTAGATAAAACCACAGGGACCGTCTGGAAAATGATAATACAAAGCTACAGTACTGAGGAAACAGAACCTGTGGGGTAATTTACCCCCTCCAAACATCCAGTTCACTTAATTAGTCTTAGAGAAGTCCGTGTGCCCCAGGAGTTTGTTGGAGTAGAAAGGATTAAACTGGGGAGAAGCTCTTCTCTGTGGGATGATACTACATTCTTTAGCGGGACAATTGCCTAAAAAGGAGACACCTTTGGGAAACATCTAGTTCTAAGTATCACTGGTATGAATATCCACATTTTGCCTGCACTGGCTCATGAGCACAGTCAGTACTAGCACAGCAACAGCATATCCAGGGAGATGGCATCTCTGTGTGAAAGCAGTGATCCATATGGCCCACACAGAGTTTTTCTACATCTCTTTTGACAGATGGCAAAGAACATGGAAAAAATCATGATGGAAAAAAATAATTTGTATATGATGAGGATTTTCCCTTCTTGCACCATTTTAGATGAGGAACAAGAATGTAATGTTCCTCTACATCTTTCCATTCGTCCTTTGAAAGTCTTTGTTCATGATGCCTGCCCCTTAGGGAAGTTATCTGTGGACCTAATAGGCAAGGAAGGAGACAGCGTACCCAAGAGCTGTCATTGCTTGAATACCTGTGGTTTACTCTAGACCTGCCCATACTTCTTAAGTCTCAGAAGGTGATGAAATGGGCTGTGTCATTCCCTTCTCTTTTCCCACCCTTGGGAAAATCCACTGGACCAAGTCACAAAGAAGTCTTCCAGGCTCCTTGCACTGAATTTTCCTCTTTCTCTCTCTTCTATAGAGCTTCAGATTTTATCCAAATGATGCTCAACCAAGACCCCTAGATATTGTGACTCTCAATAACAGCAATAATACTATTTGTCATATGGAACTGCAAATGCTAACTGTTGCTGCTAATGCTACCATCCTTCATGTCTCTCAACTTTGGTGTCCTTCCCATTCCCTTAGCTCTTCCCTCTTTTGTCCCACACTGAAACCTTATTCTCTAACACCTGTTACATCAGGTGAGTGTGTGCCAAGAACAAAGGAGTTTAGAGACAATGTGTCATATAGCAGCCTTCCAGTACCTTAAGAGGGCTGTCACATCCTGGTCCAAAAGGGAGGGACAAGTGACTCAGATTCAGTGGTTCCCTTTGTTGGCATTGAAGTGAGACATAACTTAAGGTTCATAGGTAAACAAAGACTTTTATTCTATAGCTGAGCTCATTGATAAATAATTGGGAAGCAGAAAGGCTTATAGCTTAAAAGAGTGGGAAAGAGGGAAAGGAAAAGGGAGAGAGAAAAGAGAGGGAAGAAAGAGAGAAACCAGGAAAGAAAGAAATTGAGAGAAAGAGATTGTTCACTGGTTCCAGCACTGATTCAGCCAACGGGGGTCTCTGGTTCACAGGAGTGCTTCTTTGGGGATTTTTCCTCCCGGGTATGCTCATCTTCCCCTTTTTGTGTTTGCCAGATCAGTGCAGCCTGCCCAGAGGAGTTTCATCTCAGGTTTCATCCCTTCCAGGGAACGTGTAGCATGATGTGGATGGAGAACGTCATATATGTTTAATATGTACTGCTTTTAGCTCATGAGCATATTTGGGGGTGTCAGCTTTAATGCTCATTTCACACAAGAGCTCTCACTCCGGGCTCCACGGCCTTCGAAGCTCTGCACACAATCTGCCTGCCTGTCCACCCCCAGGTCTGTAGCCCAAACAGGCCGCAGTGCCGCCATGAGGCTCTGTCCTTCGGTGTTTATCAGGACAGTTTGCCCCACTGCCAAGGCAGCAGCACAGCTCTCAGGGCCGAGTTCAAAGAGATTTGGTCCAGGGGGTTTGCATCTTGTGTTTGAGACATTCCTCAGGCAGGCTCAGGGTAACTTCACCCCCCCGGGTTTCCTTATCAAGTCTTGTCTGCTCTCTTCTGAGAAACAGTCCTTTGTTCCAGGGGCTCACAAATCAGCTTTGCTATTCAAACTGTTTGTTCAGATTGGGTTTTTTTTCCACTTGGTTCCTGACAAGGACCTCCAGGAAATCTGGAGAGGGATTGTCTGTCAGGGAGTGTAGTGATTCTGTGACAAGAGGTAATGATCTTAAACTGAAAGAGGCGAGATTTAGATTAGACATTTGGAAAAAATACTATGAGGGTGGTGAGGCCCTGGCACAGGCTGCCCAGAGAAGCTGTGGTTGCCCCTGGATCCCTGGCAGTGTTCAAGGCCAGATTGGATGGGGCTTTTGGCCCATGGCAGGTGGGAGCTGCTAGATGGGCTTTGAGGTCCCTTCCAACCCAAACCATTCTATGATGCCGTGATTTACCAAAACGGGTTCCCATGTGCTCAGTGTCATTAACTCTGCCTAGCCCTGAGGTGGTGTTAAATCTTTTGAGTACAGCACACAAAAAATTAACCAATTCCAATCTATTACTTGGAATTGGCTGGGCACAGAGGGATGAAGTGCATACTACCTGCATACTGACTGACCTCGAGACTGTGGTTGTAGTCCAGTTACTCTTCCTGTTACGTATGTTCCTATTTGGACCCAGCTGCCTGGAGATGCAGGCTGGGATTCCCTTTAATGGCCTCTGATGGCAGTGAGCAGACAGGCACACCAATTTTGGGAGCAGCCAGCCCTTTGCATTTTCTCTGGTTGAATACTCAATGCTTTTCTCAACAGACCAAGTTCTCCCAAGGTGCTCATGGTACCATACAACTGTCCTTTTTCTTTTTTTTTTTTTTTTTTTTTCTTCTTCTCTATTCCTTTGGTCTTTCTGGACTTCAGGCTGTAGTTTCCTTCACTGGATGGAAAGCTTTATAGAGTTCAGCTCTACAGCCCAAGGTTTTATGAACTGGAAAAGATATCTGAGTCCCCCAGTTCTCAGCTCGCTGGAGTGAGCTGTACTTGTAAGGAATTGATAGTTCTCCGCAGAAGTTAATACTATTTCTCAGTAATTCCTGAATTAGCAAGTTTTGCACTCCACATCCAGAGAAGGGGTTTTGTAGTTTATCCCTCACTGAGATCTTGAGGTTCAAATCCACAGTTCTCTGATACTCCCAGCTACAGCTATTTTCCTTCTCTTTCTGCAGTTCCCTTTCTGCAGCACTGGGCTATAACAACTCCATATGTGCAAGAGTTTTAGGAGGACACATTACATAAATATACAAGACAGTCAGATACTTCAGGCACGAAAATTTTGCTGCAGTCCTATCTGTATATTCATAAGATGGTTGTCTCAGACTTTACTAACTCGTGTTTCAAATCTCTTTTTGGCTGGAAATAGAACTTACTGATGCTTCTATAGTGCCGTTCTTCTGAGAAATATGCACTGAGGGCTTACAACACAGCATGCACAGCATTTAAGTGAATGCTCTGAACCTTTGGAGCCAAAACTCACTGGGAAAATAAAACATTTCTCAGAAATGAAAAGGAGTCAGATGATCTTTACCAGGGGAAAAATAAGTAGGAAAACCAAAAAAGAGTAGGGGAAAAAAAAAAAAGGAGAAGAAAAGTCCCAGATCAGTGTAGTCTCCATCTGGTATGTTCCGAGATTCCTAAAGAGATAACATGGTGTCAAGAAAAAGGATGTTGTAATTAGGCTGGGGCACAGCTACAGCACAGCAGGATCCTGACATTGTCATAGCCCTGTGCTATCACTGACCTTGGGGTAGTGCAAGACTGTGCCAAGTTTAAAATAAATAAAGTGTTCCAGTGCTGCTGCTCAGTTAAGGAAGATCAAAGAGAAATAGCATTTAATCAGCAGTAGTCGTGGTGTTATGCACTAGCAATACTAATTGTTTTGGCGACAGTTCTCTCTGAAGATTTTTTTTTTTGTTAGGACTGAGTAATAACTGATCTGCTGGTGTATTGACCTATAGCACTACCACAGCTCAATTAAGTTTCTTATTGTCTAAATCTAATCAGAGAAAAGCCGAGATTGAAAATCGATTCATTTCCTGCTAGTTAATGGCTAATTCCCCACAAATGTGAATATAGAGATTTACTTTGCAGGTTGAAAGATTTTTTTAGAGGTAGACCCTGCCAGATGGATGTTTGAGAAGAAGCATAGCTTCTCTTTTCCCATCCATCTTGCTCCAATCTCTTGGCATACGCTGTTATTTTACTGTGGGTCTTGCTTTGTCATAGCTTGCAGCGTGCACTTGTTTGCTGATCTCTTAACCCGTGTCTCACACAATTGCAAGGAACTGGTGTTGATAATCAAGAGGATATTGAGAATAGGAGTTGATAGGTCAACTCCGAAATTCTCAAGTCTTCCCTCTCCGTATTCTTCAAATAAGCATTTCTGCTGTGGCTAATAACATCTGCAAGACAAGGTGATTCAGACCTTAACAGTAATGTAAGAGCTAGCCACGGGCCTTGGAGATCTGGGTAAGACACAGACTCTTCTCTGATCCCACTTCAGCCTATACAAGTTGTGAATTTTCCCCGTGAAGGGGAGGAATCAAATTTCTTGGCTCTTCTAAATATTTCTTCTTTACATGGAGAACTAACAGCTGTGTGTAAGCCTCCCCATGTGTCTATGCATGCATATGTGTTCACAGCACTAAAGCTACTGAGCAGACATCATCAGTAAACATCCATGAGGTTCTGCAGTTCTCCCCAGTTCTCACTGGTTGTATGACTCCCACTGCAGCAGTATCTGAAATAGACGCAATTCTTTCTTGTGTTCATCCTCTCAGCACACCTCTGGTGTGGTGACATCACACAAATTTACATGGTGGAGACCTGAGACCTGGATCTAGTCATTTAGACTCTGGTCTTTGGTCATCCTTGAGATTATCCTTTCCAGAGGCTCAGCCCCACAGCTCAGCTGTGGCTAAAACCGATAGACCCAAGGCTGTGGATAGTGCCCACTGCCTCGGGGCCCTCCAGCAAGCTGAAGCCAGGTGTCTGGAGACAGGTTTCCGCAATGGGATCTTTCTGCCTTACACTGCAGCTGTTCTTAGAAGTGCAGCTATAAAAGACTCAGCATCTATGGGGGCAAAAGGCTGGAGGGCTTTTACCCTGAAGAGATTAGTTCTGGCACAGTGAATAAATTTGTGGGATTTTTTTTTTCCTCCCTCACGTTTCTGTGTCACCCCTGCTCTGGGAATGATGCTGTATCCCTCATGTCTTTATTTTACTTTTTTTATGTGCCTTGCTGCAGAAAACACCCAGCTGGTTTCTGCTTTGCAGCAGTGAATTTTGCCAGCATTGAAAGGGCTCAGGTCTATATCCTGCCAGCCTGAAGCCCAGATTTGTGTGTGTCAATCCATTGTAATCCTACAGGGTAATCTCTTCCCTGATACTCAGCAAAACATAATATTTTCTGGCTGATTTGAGAGAATAACTTTGATTCCTCCAAAGGAATCTGGCCAGTGAAAGCTGCAGAAGCGACTTGTGGCATTGCATACTCAGATTCTGCAATTTTCGAGTGGGTCAGGTCAGCTCAGTGGACCTTTTGTCTGTTCAAAGTAGGATAAAAAGGCTAGAGTTGAACCAGGAAATGGCCTTCCTCCCAGATACTGAACAGGGGCTTGCACGCTTTGGGTGTGAAGTGCTTTGGTACAAGTTTGACAAGCTGGAAGGAGATAATCACCCTTCAAAGGCCAAACAGGAGAAGAGGGAGAAACAGGAAAAATTATCATGTTTTGCTTCCAGTGAAGGCAGCAGTAGGAGAAACACAAAATGGATCTGACTCCTGAAGCAATGTAGCTATATTAACATGCAAGAGGAAAAAAAAATACATCGATGCAGTTGCTTCATTTCATATTCCATCAGCAGTCCTACACATGGACAGGCAAAATATCATCGTCTCCTTTGATAATCTCGCTGTATCTTGAGTTACATTAGTGCCTTTAGAGTAAAACATTGACCCTGAATTTCCAAAGGTACATGCTCTGACACAGGAGTACCATTTTTATCCATTTATTTGTATTTTGGAAGGCAGAGGAATGCTATTCATAAACCATAAACAGAGTTTGTTAGGGCTATGCTTGCTCTTTCTAGCTTCATCTGAAAAGTAAAAATAGCTTTGCAAAAGAATTTTTTAAGCTAACTAGCCTGGTAATACACACGAGATGTGGTTGGGCAAAGCTCTCAGCTTTGAAACTTACTCCACAAACCCCTGCTGCTGTTCCTGGCAGTTTTACATGTGTCATTAACCCACAAGACCCAACCAACCTGCCCATTTTCCTCATGCTGTGCCTGCGGTGGATCAGAGATTGAGGATCCCCATCAGCACCATTAGTGCAGCACTTGCTTCAGCTTATGTTGAGATGAGTGGCATCAGTGCTGTAGGTGGGGGTGAAATATTATGAGAGCTTTTAGACCTCTCCTAGGATTTCACTGCGTAACGGACTGATAATGCAGGGTGGGGAGGAGCAGAGGATAAGGAGAAAGTTGAGAAGATGGTCCCCATCTGTACCACAATTCTGAATATCATGTCTGGATCTGTTACAACATCCCACCTCTAGCACCGTGCAAAACATCGTCCAATTCCACCCCCTGGAATTTCAGTAATGAAATTAAATCATCGCAACCCTCACTTCATTTTCGATGCATGTGAATCAGACAGCACCAGACGCTTCAAAGGCATGTGATGTGCCTTTCTGAACTGATGTGCATCTACTCCGTGGCAGAAAGCTGGGAACAGGACAGGAACAGCTGTATCTCTGGGATCCAAATCCCTTAACATTTGATTAAATTGTTAATGGAAGCGTGCATAGCTGCTGAAATTACTTGTGCTTCCATGGAGCCAAATTCTTGGGTGCTTGTTCACTGCCAGTTACATCTCTGCAGTAAACTTCTGCCTTGGAGAGCTCTGAGATGGAAATCCTCAGTGGTTATCTAAATACGTCTAAATGCTTTTCATTTAAGGGGCAGTTGGGGATAGGAACCACAGAAGGACTTCAGCACAGTATATGTCCCTGTAAGCAGGATCTCTGAAGTCTAGACAGAAGAACTGTGTGAGAAAAGCCCTTGGAAATCCACAGCCAAAACATTTGGACATATCAGAGTGATGGAAGACCTGGCTCTGGAGGTGATTGCTCAGTGTGTCTCTCTGTGGGTTTTGCCTTGGTTGTCTTAAAGGCCCTTGAGGGTCTGGACTCAAATAACACCATTTGGATGTGTTTCACTTTATTAAAGATATCATCCAATGAAGAGTAACTCACGGAAAACCTATGACAAAACCAGAAAGCTGCAAGGATGTGCTTTCAGGTTTAGCATGATCACAGGCCCAATTAAAAGCCCACTGAAGTAATTGGATTGTTTGCATTACCCCATACTGCTAATAACACACATTCTGCTTAGTGTCACAGTGCTAAGATGCAGATGAAGTAAAAAGAGAATTGTGAAATTCACCTGAGTTAAAGTAGATTTTAAAATATATTTAGTGGAGGAAATACTAGAATCCAAGTCTTTGTCCTAAAGCAGTTCTGCAGTCAATAATTTCTTAAAAAGAAAGAAACAAGTTTCCTCTCTTTCTGATCCCTTTACTGTTAGCTTGCAGAAGCTGTTCCCAGTTTTGGAAGTCACAGTTCCTGATCCGCACTGTGTGGTAGCCAGCTCTTTCTCCTCAACAGCCTGTCTGATTTGTCTCAGGGGAAGGGAGTGAGCATGGGGTTTCCATGCCCAAGCTGAGAGCTTTCAGCCAGGAAAGGACATTGCATCGTCCCGCTGCTGTGATTTTGGAAAGCCTGTTTTGGAGGCAAGCACTGAAAACACTGGTTCAGCCAAGAGCGTGTAGAAGATAGCTGGGAAGAGGCCTGGTTAGAAGTACAAGGACTAGAAGTCTCCTGCTTAGGACTGTGAAGGCTTAGTTTGCAATTAAAATCATAACTTAAGCTCAGTGATCCATCTGCTCCCCCTACGGCCTGTCAAGGGAGGAGTCTCCGACACCTAGTTTGAAGTGGCTCTTTGGAGAAGCCTCTCCCCACTGACCCATGGCAGTGCTGTGGCTCACACCCACAGGCGTCCCTGCTCAGCCTTGCCCTGTCCCACCAGTCCCCTCATCGTCATCCCCACCATGCTTGGCAGGATGCTCTCTGCCAGCCTTCTGCTCCAGTCCTGGGCATGGAGGCAGCTCACAGCATTTCACATTCATTTCACTGGAGCTGCTCTGGAGAATGAGGGTGAGAAACAGCATGAATAAAAGGGGCACATTTTGCCTTACCCATCCTTAATCCGCACAGCCTCAGGAAGTCGTGAAAATGATCTGTTTTAAAGGTGTATCTGTCCTGACCTGCCTTTCAACTGTACGTTCCCAGGGCAGTCAGAGCTCTTCCAGAAGTACAAAGGCACTGGCCATGTCTCTTTGTGTTGCTGAAGTTCTGCTCATGTTGTATCAGCTTTCAGTTTGTACACAGAGGTGCTGGCAGGCACTGGCTGCAGCCCTGTGGGTCACCCTGGTGCCAGAGCAGCACACCCTTCCTGACAGGTCCTGACAGTCGCATCCTGTGCATCTCACCCCTTTCTCATGCCTTAACCCATTAATTGCAAGAGTACAGTACACTAGAGTAAGTTACAGGTATCTTTTTTCTAAAGGGGAGAATTGAAACGTAAAAGTTTTTCTTATCTTCTTGACTCCTGCAGTTGTACTGCTGGCAGGAACCCAGAGCTTCGTCCTCAGGAAAACACTCATGAGCAGGACCTGTAAGACGGGGCTTGAGCAGCAACTACCAGCCTCTAGGTGCAAATTTAAGAAGGTCGCTGCAGAAAATACCTGCCTGAGCTGCTACCAGCAGCGCCACTTTCTGATTCTCAAGGTGCTCATGTTCTCCATTTACAAAGGAGAACTGAGTGCCCATCTAACTTACTACAGGGAGAACAGAAAATCCTAATGAAGAAGACAAAATGGTTAAGTAACTCCTTTAAAGTATAACAGCATCAATCGTGTAAGGTTTTTTCCCATGGGAGCCAACTGCAAGGCTTCTTTCCATGTGCCAGTGCCCGACAGTGCTGATGCTGCCCCTTGCGCTGGCTGTGCCCCACTTGTCCCTCCTCGCTGCTTCAGCCCTTGGCAGCACTGAGCCTTGAACCTGGCATCTCATCTCCTGGGGCAATCAGTAACCGCTTCTCCCACCTTCCCCACGCCTGGGATACAGCAGCCCTTGACCACCACCTGCTTGCCCACCTCCTGTCCTACGCTTCAGCTCCCACCTCAGCACTGGAGGCTGTGACCTTACATCGGTGACTGAGTTGTTGCCTGGGCATGTGTAGGCAGTGTGTTCAGCTTTCTGTACACTATTCTAACTCAGGCTTTCTCCATTTTATAGAAGATTTTGCCTTTTAGGAGAAATGCATTTCAAACTGTATAAAACATTGTGTGAAAAACAGGGCACTGCTCAGGCCACTGTATAGATTTGCTCTACCCCACTCTCCTTTTTTTGGGCTATCCCATGACTAGGGAGTTTTGGGAAATGCATTGCTTTTTGTTTTGGTTTGGTTTGTTTCCTTTATATTTTAGCCGTTTGCTAAAGCTTTAGCCATATGCTTTAGCATATGCTTTATGCTTTTTCAGTAACTCCCTCACAAAGATGATCTGAATAGAGCTGGTCAGAGAACTGTCTGTGAGCAGCATCACTTCACAGATGCTAAAGCATCTGCAGCCAAGCAGATAAACATTTCCAGGCATTTGATCAGTTTCCCCAAGACGTAAGTTAGGTACAATTTGTAGAGACCGTTCTCCAGGTATTCTTATCCCAGGGCCCTTTGAAACACCCCAGATATCAGAAAGGTGTCGCAGAATCACAGAACGTGAGGAGTTGGAAGGGGCCTTGAAAGGTCATCTAGTCTAACCCCCCCCTGCCAGAGCAGGAGCACCCAGACTAAATCTCACAGGAACGCATCCAGGTGGGTTTCGAATATCTTCAGAGGAGACTTCACAACCTCTCTGGGCAGCCTGTCCCAGTGCTCTGTCACCCTCACTGTGAAAAAGTTTCTCCTTATATGTCCATATTTCTTCTACATTATTTCCATGTTTCTCCTTAAGTCTGTACCTTCTTATGTGTCCAGAAATGGGCACCTAAGAATCTGCAAGACAATCTTGTCCTCCAAAATGTGGAAGCAGAATAAGAGTGATTATTTTTTTTCCCTTCCTTTTTCCTTTCTTAAATGGTAGCTGTCTTTAGAGATAACACTTACTTTACACACCAGCATGTTGGTCTAACTGGTCAGAAAGTGCACAGACCAAGTGAGGGATGAGACTAGAGAAGCAGAAGCAAAGGAACTACTTGTATTTAGTCACTTGTGGAACTGACTGCTGTAAAATGCCCAAGCAGGTATAGTTTGTCTTGATTTTTGGATGGAAAGGGTAAAGCAGGAGGCAATGCTGGTGTGCATTCACACTTCTCAGTGGCACCATTGAAGCAGAAGGGAACTAGGTACTTTCACCTGGTTGATAGCTGGACAAGGGGTTGCAGGGGAGGCTGAAGAAGCACCTGACTTTCCCAGTGGCTGTAGCCACTGAAAATCCCAGTTGTGCTGCTTCACTGCTTTTTGAGGCATTCAGTGAGCTCACTGCCAGAGTGCCATATGAAGCAGAATAAACCACCCTCATGTCCCCCTTGCCAAAAGTGGGTGTTTGTCTTCCAGCAATCCCTGTCTACCACTGTACTTGGCTTAGACTAATTTTACAGCAGTTAACAGTCTGTGCCTTCATGCAAAAAGAGGTCTTCACACCTTGCTAAGGCCTTGCTGTATTTTATTACTCAAATGATGTTTTACTGGAGCTGGCTTCTTTTGCTCGGTATTTGTTTTGGTTTTCTTTTACTCCCTTTCTTATTTATGAATCATTTCATAACAGGCCAATGGAAGTCTTCAAGTAGGTTTTCAAACAAGTTTTGACAATGGTTTTTAGTTGTTCTGAGCTAAAAATAATACAAATCAGCAGGTACAGACTGGAGAAGAGTGCCCTCAGTCCCTAAAGGACCTTTTACTCCCCTAGAGAGAAGCAAATAGAGACAAGGGAGAAAAAAAAAATTAAAAGTCATCATTTAATTGTTAAGCTAACGTGGGTGTAAATGCCAAGGTTTAGCTCTGAGCAGTGCCACCACCTTCTTCACCTCAGAAGAGAAAAACTCATTACCTTGTCTGTGATGATAAAATTAGAAGGAAGCTTTTCTCTGCTATGTGAGGTTAATGTCACAAGAGGTAGTCACAGATTGCTCATGCTCTGGGAGACTGAAGGATATGTTTCCCCAGAAATAATTTAGAAATGATCTTTGACATCTCCAGCTGCTAGCCCTTCCTAATCTCCCACTTCTTTCTTGGGCTCTTCAGTACTTTTGGGTGTCTGCCACTTCACCTTTTTTGTAGGTGAGCTTCTTCATCTGCACTATTTCTCAAACTGGACCACAGGGAAATCGCACCTGAATGCATTTTGGTTCTCTGGACAGTGAAAAGGACGATCCCATCTCCCTCTTGCTACTTGCCTTGCTGTTAGAGACACTGTGGAGCACCAGTCACAGACACTGATCACATCTTCAGCAATAATCAGCTCTTAGCCAAAACACTTGGAAGTTAAAGATGTCCCTGCTCACTGCAGGGTTGGACTAGATCCAAGGTCCCTTCCAGCCTAGCGCATTCTTTGAAGACTCTAAAATTTTGAAGTACTTTGTTTTGTAGCTTAAACATCACAGGGCAGAGGTCAGTAAAAAAGCAAGAAATTATTTAAAAAGCAAGAGATTATTCTAATTGTCTTTTTTTGCTTTGAACAACCGGCAAGCTCCCAAGTGTGGGGCAGAGGAGACTCAGTAGAGCTGTAGGGCACAAGAGCCACTTCTCCACCTCTGACAGAAGGTCTGTAGAAGTGCATGTATATCTACACGCACACATATTGACACAGAAGTGGGGAAAAAGTAGACAGACTCATGGAGAAGAGAAAGCAATGATCAGGGTTTTCAGCAACCTGCAAATAATGTTCAGGTTTCAGGTAACATTCACGTAACTTTGTTTTGGCACAGCCAGACCTAGAACTGTGACCCCCAAAGAGCCTTCCCATGGAGGGAGTGTGGTTGGATTTGACAGAAGATGGAGATTTGCACTGGAAGGGTAATTCAGGAAGGTGTGATCGCTGCAGTCACTGCAGTCCTGGATTGTATCAGAATCTGTATATCTTTGTATGTGTTTACAAGCCCAATTGCACTTAGCATAGGGATGACTGTCCTGGTTTTGGCAGAGGTGGAGGTAATTTTCTTCCTAGCAGCTCGTATAGTGCTGTGTTCAGGATTTAGGATGAGAATAATGTTAATACTTCTTGCCAAGTAGTCGAGGACTTTCAAGATTTCATACTGCTCTGCTAATGAGGAGCTGGGGGCGGGGGACATGCAGCCAGGACAGGTGACCTAAACTGGCCAAAGAGCTATTCCATACCATATGACATCATGCTCCCTTTTTAACAGAGGGGTTGGCCGGGAGGTAGCAGGGCTCAAGAGGTAGTTGACCATCAACTTCAGGTGATGAATAATTGTACAGTGCATCACTTGTTGGCTATTATTATTATTATTATTATTATTATTATTATTATTTCTGTTAAACTGTTTTTATCCCATGATTTTTACTTTTTTTTTTTCTTTCTGATTCTCTCCCCATCCCACTTGTAGGGGGGAGGGGGAGTGAGCCAACGGCTGTGTGGTTGTTTCAACTGCCAAACAGGTTAAACCACAGAAGCAGCCAAACATTTTTAAAGGTCAAAACCCAGAAACTACAGAAAGGAGCCACAGTGGTACCTTGAGGTATTTGCAGCTCCATCAGTTTGGATTATCCAAACAGAAACAGGCTGTGTTGAGTACAGGCACACGAGTTACTTTTTCAGGAGGAGGTGATGGCAAATGCCTCTTTCAGCTATTGGAGAAGGTGTGTAGAGGCAGCAGGTGGATGCTGACCCATTCTAAGTCAAATGAGAAAATAAAAACTTAAAACAGTGTTGTTAACCTAAGCAAAACACCCCTGGAACGGGCACAGTGTCCATCTCTCTTGATGCCTCTGCACCATGTTTAGATACATTCCTGAAAAGATACTTGGGAAGCAAGATGACATATTTGATGCCTCTTCTGGAATAATACAGCAGTTTGCCTGCCTTTGGGGACAGTTTGCAGCAGGGCAGTATTCTGAGGGGATGGGGGTGGGCAAAATTCAAGGAAGACTTGGCATTGACACTGCCAAATGACAGTGCCACTGAGCCAGAGAAGAGATTGTTTAACACTCGCTCCTGTCCAGAATTGTGTCTGCAAAGCTGGTATGAGAGAAGACAGTTAAGTTTAGAGGAGACTTTCAGGATAAGGCCCCTTTGGCAGTGCAGCAGTGGCTCCTGACATGAGCTGCAAGGCCACAAATCTGTTATGAGCAGCAGGCGGTGCTCCAAGTTTTGCATTTTTTAGGGTGAGACACAGTATCTAAACGGTCATTTGGCCTCCTCAAAGGAAAAGCAGCAAAGACTTGCCATATTTCACATCTGTATGCAGTCAGACAGTTGGTGACACCCATTTCTGTGTATGCTGCGAGATCCCCACGATCCTCCATGAAATCTGAGTTTATTGTTCAAGAGCTTTCACAGCTGGCCACAGCAACCATCAGTCTGCAGTGAAAGCCCTGGATGGGGAAATGAAAAATGGTAAAATGTGGATCCACGTCCTTGGCTGCCATTGAAGTCCTCCCTTCAAGCTTACATCACTAAGCACACTACTTAGTACGAACTGGAATTTTTAAGAAACACAAAATGGCACAGTGCTCAGATGGGGGTAATGCACGTTCATGTTTTAGGAGCATGAAGACCTCCATGAAATCGTTCTGGGAACACAGAACCAAACATTACTTGTGCACTGTCCCTGCACTCCAGCAGGACTTCTGCAGTGGTTTAAAACTCCCTTTCTCAGAGCTGTGTTTTCTTGAGTCTGGGCCTCAGAAAGAAAAACTACTGTCTCGAATGTCCATGCATTTCCCAAGGGAAAATATATCAGCTGAAAACCTACATTATGGTCATTTAAATATTGTTTTAAGCTGCAGTCAGTTGCAGTGTTTACTGATAGAGGGTGTTAAACATGACAGCATCACCCAGGATTGCTTAACTGAGTCTCCTCTTCCATACCTGTATCACGTTGGTCGGCAGAAAAGAACGTCTGTGCCTGTTGATGTATGCTCTGTAAGCACAGCATGGCCAGCCAGTCCAGGGAGGGGATTGTCCAGCTCTACACTGAGCTGGTGCAGTTTTGGGCGCCACAGTACAAGAGGGACACAAAACTATTGAAGAGTGTCCAGAGGAGGGCAACGAGGATGGGGAAGGGTCTGGAGGGGAAGGCTTACAAGGAGAGGATGAAGTCCCTTGGTTGTACAGCCTGGAGGAGACTGAGGAGAGACCTTATTGTGGTCTGTGGCTTCCTGATGAGGGGGAGAAAAGGGGCAGACGCTGATCTCCTCTCTTCGGTGATGAGTGACAGAACCCAAGGTTTAGGTTGGATGTTAGGAAGAGGTTCTGTACTGAGAGGGTGGTTGGGCACTGGAACAGGCTCCCCAGGGAAGTGGTCACAGCACCAAGCTGGGCTGAGTTCAAGAAGCATCTGGATGATGCGCTCCGTCCCATGCTCTGACTTGTCTGGCCCTGTATGGAGCCAGGAGTTGGACTCAGTGATTCTTATGGGTCCCTTCCAACTCAGTATGTTTTATGATTCCATATGTGGATTATTTTATTTAAATAAAGGTATGCAACAATAAGCCCACACATCTCCTTAGTTGCAACATGTCAAAAGTTGGTTACTCCCAAGAAGATGAAATACTGTCAGTGCACCTTGCTTGCTGTATTTCATACTCAGAATATTACATAGTCTCTCATTTGTGCCCAACTTCATTTTAAGGTTCATCTAGTTAATTCAGCTTTAAATTAGCATTAAATGTATTTGTAAGATAGTTTGCAGTAATCTAAAGAGACTTTTGTAGAAACAAGCTTTCAGTAATCACTACACTGCAACTGTTACAGAAATTCACACTGCCGATCTTCAGTCTCCAAAACACAGCCCACTCTTCCCAAAGGCCTCACCTCTGTATTTTGCAGGCAGATAGAATCATACAAGAATCACAAAATAGGTTGGGTTGGGAGGGACCTTAAAGATCATCAGGTTCCGACCCCCCAGCCCTGGGCATGGACACCTCTCACAAATGCTCAACAAATGAAACTGTTAAAAAGAACGTTGTTAATAGATGCACAGATGTGTGTGTGAAAGTATGTAACACAGATCAAGTGTTGGGAAATACTGCAATATCTGACTAAATAGCAGTTTTACTTATGTTGTTACATTGAATTACATCCCTTGCTCCCTTGCATTGCTCACAATTCTGTTTATTATTTTATTTTGCAGTTCTTTCCATATGGAGATGCTTCCAAGTTTGCCCAGCACGCCTTCCGAACCTTTGATAAAAACGGGGACGGGACCATCGACTTCAGAGAGTTCATTTGTGCACTGTCCATCACCTCACGAGGCAGTTTTGAGCAAAAGCTGAACTGGGCCTTCAACATGTACGACCTGGATGGTGATGGTAAAATTACAAGAGTGGAAATGCTGGAAATTATAGAGGTGAGATCAATATGACACTCAAAAATAACAAGTCCCAGTGTTAGTAGAATTCAGTAACTTCTTCCCACCGCCTCCAGACTTGAAGCCCACAGGAGGCTGTAGCGTATCATCCAGAGCCTGCATCACGTACATGCATCCTGTACTGACTCACACCCAAGCAGTGCAAGCACACTCACATTTTAATAGATGCAGTGTTTGGGAATTGCAGAGAGTACACACGTGAATGTAAGCTTGGAAACACCGAGGGGCAATTCTGATTTTTATTTTTCCCCCTGCTGAACAGATTAACCATAAAAGCAGCACAGCAAAGGATTTACGAAGCCCATCTCAAAATCACTTGACACCCATGCAATTACTGGTTTGTAGCTCAAGGAGCTGAAACCTTACTGGAGATTAACTTTAGATGATTACAGAAATTTACAGGGATAACAACACTCTATTTTAAGTGAGCTCTCACAGATGGGCTTTAAGATGACCACAGCATATAACGGGAAGGATAAGGTTTATCACCCTGGTCATCTGGCTTCTCGCCACAGTGGTTAATGCCAGATCCTGCTTACATACACTCATAGAAAGATATGAAATGCCATGGCTTCTAAACCTGACCGTTCAGAGTTTATGTGAAGTATGTCAGTGGAGCAGCTGAAAGCCAAATCAACAAGTTGATCCAGAGAATAGGCAATGACAGTTTTGCACTCTGAAATAGAAGGCCAAAGAAACTAATTCCAGTATTCAAAAATACAACAACCAAAATAAATCTACGTCTAAAGAAAGTAAACCACATTATCCTTTGTTTTAAATATATGGATATCTGATTCTAAGGGAAAAAAAGAAAAAAACCCAACCAAAACCAAAAACTCTTTAGGAAAAAAGAGGTTCACTTTATTGTTGGAATATCTTTCCAGAATTTGATCACATTTTAAAAAATAAATAAATAAATAAAATCAGATCAATTAATTTGTTGAATGTTTTACTTGGTTTCTTTCCAAAGGCCATCTACAAAATGGTGGGCACCGTGATAATGATGAAAATGAATGAGGATGGTCTGACGCCTGAGCAACGGGTAGACAAGATCTTCAGTAAGATGGATAAGAACAAAGACGACCAGATCACACTGGATGAATTCAAAGAAGCTGCAAAGAGTGATCCTTCCATTGTATTACTCCTGCAGTGTGACATTCAAAAATGAGCTTGTGTACAACGCGTCATAGACTGCACAGAAGTTTAATGTTCCATTCAGTTTGCAGCTATTTCCACACACACAAAAATTTGCTTGGACTACCTATAAATGGACTTGCTTCTTGTGTTTGAAACACTTGTGTGCATGAGAATGTCATTTGCTAAAGAATTTTAAAAGTATATATTATGAAAATAAACTGCCACAATGTGATGTGTGCAATGTCATTTCATAACAACCCTGTTCCTCTGAAGCCTGTGCAGCAGTCCTGTGCTGCAGTGAATTATATTATTTATTGTTCATGTTTTACTGATGCTAGCTCTGTGTCTCCTAGACTGAGTAATGTTAGTGACACTGAATTCCCACGGTAATGTTAACTGTTTATTATAAATCATGTCACCATTCTGCTGTAAAGTAGTACTGGACAGACAGAGGGGAAGAGTTCCTCAGCTCTTGAGTCTGATCCACACATGTGCTTGTATTGTCAGTGGATATAAATGTACTTCATTTGCATGCCTTTTAGGTTTGCCTTAATTCTTACCTCATTTGCATCCCTTCAATCTGGAAAGAGCTATGTCAGAGGAATGCAGTATATATAAAAAAAAAAAAAGAAAAAGAAAATCCTGCTAAAATGATCCCTTTAATTAAAAGTATATAAATATATATATATAATGTTTAAAATATTGTTTTATTGGAAGTTTAAAGGTTTTATTGGAAGTGTATTGATCTTTGCCTGAATTTTCAAAAGCTTCCACAGAGGTTGCAATATATATGTCCCGAAATAAATTTATAACATTTGACCTTTTCCCCCAATTTTTATTTCATGTCTTCAGCACGGCAACAGAAAAAACAAAAGCTCAATCTCTCGAATCACCCGTTACTGTACTACTGGGAAATATATATTTCATTACCAAAGCACGCAGAAGACTTCTTTGCACTCACACACTCACTCGAAGGGTTGGATTATACAAACCCTAAAGTTGTAGCTCTTGCATTTACCAACAGAGCAGCTCTTTATCCTCACAGATGCTCACGCTGGGATTTAACAGTGCACCTGTGAGACCTGTGCTTGCACAGCTTTTTAAGCTAGCTGGAAGCTAAATACAGTTTCTTTGCTTGGCCTAAACCTGGTCTTTTAATGTTTCAGTAAGAGTCCTTCCTCTTACCGTATGACACTTAACTACCCTGGGGTTTAATATAAACAGACATGCCATCAGAAATCATTACTGATCAATTAAGCATAAAGTATCACGATTGAGAAACGATAGTGAAGAGAACCACCTTCCCCCTCAATTCTCTGTGCACCAGGCAAGTTCGCTGCAGGTACGAGTTCTGCACAGCCCTGGGAAAGCAGCAAGAACTAGCAGAGCCCAGCAACTGCAGATCCGAGTCTTTCCTCCACCACGTTTCCCAGTTGCTTGAAACAATCGGTTGCTCGCAGGATTACAAAAAAAGTACTAACATCTTACAATTGCATGTTTGATATATCTTTGATAATTCTTCTTTACCTTATGCAGATATGAGACAGTACTCTTAACAGCTCAAAATCAGAAAATAAAACATGAGACAAAACAAATTGTTCTCTGTATTTTCAAATACAAACAGTGAAACTCATCTTAAAATTGAGGACAAAAAAAAAAAAGTTTTACATGTTTTGCTAACACACACCGTGGGTGAACACAGAATCAATTGTTGCCACAACCACAGCCACTCTTTCATAATTAAGTTTCTTCATCTTCCAAACAAGCAGCAAAGAGCAGAAATTTCTACTACATTTTAATACCAGACTTTTACTTACACAGGTAATATTCTTAGCAAAGTGGCATACTTTGTTTGGCTGCAAGGTCAAAATAAAACACACACCCCTCTCTGGTAAGACCTCACCTGGAGTACTGTGTCCAGCTTTGGAGCTCTCAACACAAGAAGGTCATGGACCTGTTGGAGCATGTCCAGAGGAGGCCACAAAAATGATCCAAGGGCTGGAGCACCATTCCCATGAAGACAGACTGAGAGAGTTGGGCTTGTTCAGCCTGGAGAAGAGAAGGCTCCAGGGGGACCTTATAGCAGCCTTCCAGTACCTGAAAGGTGCCTGTGAGAAATCTGGGGAAGAACTGCTCACAAGGGCATGGAGCAGTGAGACAAGGGATAACGGTTTTTAACTAGAAAAGGGGAGATTTAGGTTGGATATTAGGAAAAAATTCTTCAGTGTGAGGGTGGTGGATCACTGGAACAGGCTGCCCAGAGAGGGGCCCCATCCCTGGAGTTATTCAAGGTCAGGCTGGATGGGGCTGTGAGCAACCTGATCTAGTGAAGATATCCCTGCTTACTGCAGGGGGGTTGGGCTAGATGACCTTTAAAGGCCCCTTCCAACTTAACACATCCTCTGATTCTATCCTGAAAACCTTATGTGCTTCTGAGAATGATGTGCCTGTTGTTTCCACTTAGGCTTGTTCCCTGTTGTAGAGGATGTGGAGTATTCCTGGGAATTTATGCCTCTCTGGTTTACCTACACTTCCTGGGGAAGCAGTACCTCATTCCACACTTCCCTGCACCTCGAATTTATGTAGCTGGACAGGCTCCATTTACTTTAATGCAGCATTCAGCAATGCATTGCCATCCAAAAGTGGCCAACAACTCAAAGACAAGCACAAAGGCACCATCAGCACTGGCAGCCTAACACATTCTGTGATTCTCTAGGTAGCTGGTACAATACTGTATTTTAAGGTCTCCAAACCTTCTTATTCCTGGTACTTAGGATCACTGCAAAGTGCAACAAAGCAAATGCTTCAGTAATTGTTTATTCAGAAATAATCCTCTGCCATGAAAGCGGTTGCTTATAGCGCACATTTTCATGAAGTAACGTGGTAGATGAGAATAAATACAATATATTGATTTGGACCTAAGGTTGTTGCTAACTGCTCCAACATTTCAAGGAAGTCTATCAAAAGCTTGGAAGAAAGCTGATGTGTTAGCTCAGTAGGAACATGATAAGTTTCCTTAAGCTGTTCTCTCCACACAACTCATTTTAAAAAGTACTAATGAAGATAAATGCTATTCTCTCTCCTGCTTCCACACTCTTGCTTTATTTTTTCAATGCTGAAGAAAATCAGGAGGAAATAATTGCATGCCATTCTATCATTTCCTACTGTAGAAGGGTCTGTAACATTCTAGTTCCATTGCAAAAATGAGTCAAACGTGGTTCATCATGATCCAATAGCATCGAGGACTCCCAGTACAAACCAAGCTCATGTTCCAGACAAGTTTTGCTCAGTATGTACTTTGTATGGCTTCCCCACCCCAGTATTTTCACATAGTCCTAAACAAGTTGTAAGTATTTTTAATATGTATTCCATCAAATGAAATCACAGGATTAAGGAATTGTTTAGTTTTAGACCTCCAGAGGTCTCTGGTCCAACCCTCTGCTTCAAGGAGGTGCAGCAGTCTATTCAGACTCTGAAAGCCTCCAAGGATGGAGATTCTGGAGCCTGTCAAGATAACATGCTCAAACACCTCCTATCTTCATCATAAGCTATCCGAACTGTTCACCCAGCCAGGACCTCCCTGCTTCAATTTATGACCTCTGTCTGTCTGTCTGTCTCTGTCTGTCTTCTGCCATGCGCTTCAACAAAAAGCCTGGCCTTGTTTTGTCAGTAACCCCCTCAAGGCTGCTGTGAGCCTGTTGGCTCATTACCCTGGGCTTTCAGAAGGAAACATCTGAAGCCTTTAAAAGATGACTAGACTTGATTTCTACAGTTAGACTGCACTAGAACAACAGGTTATTTCCTTCAATTCTTCTCTAGTTTCCATTTTAGAGACACCTACAAGTTTAATACATGCTTGTGTAAAATCTAAACATTAAAGAACACAAAATACCACGCAGAGGCAAAGAAGAAGTTTGACTACACAGCTGAGTTAAAACTTCCATGGCAATGAGGTTTTATTGAGGAATTGCTGTTTGGTAAATAGCTGTAGAAACTGCAGAGCTGTTCTTTGAACAGCCTCAATGGCTTTTGTATCCCCATAGCTTTAAAAAAAGTAAACAAGAAAAAACTACATCTAATGGCTGAACCCTGAACAGTGATTGTTTTTGAATTTCAAGTTCCTGGAGAAAGGAGAACAGAAGAGGGAAAAAATGTTTATTTGGGGCAGTTTGAAAAAAATCTGGTGGTTCTTTCTCCTTCCTACTGTATTATTTAAATAAAGCAAATTTATTTCAACTGCTCTGGGTAGAGTCCCAGGGCAGGGGGACACCTCCCTGCCTCCAACAAAACACTGGCTAATAATGCTATAGAAAAGATAAGAATTTTGGGAAATAATACTATTCCACTTCATTCCT
The DNA here is from genome assembly GCA_020800305.1 of Porphyrio hochstetteri. Taxonomy (NCBI): domain Eukaryota; kingdom Metazoa; phylum Chordata; class Aves; order Gruiformes; family Rallidae; genus Porphyrio; species Porphyrio hochstetteri. Next base: position 114,208,060 of record CM036907.1, read on the forward strand.
CTATATTGGAAGGACTTGCAAACTCAGGCTGCAAGAACTGGTTACTGGAATTAAGAATCTAAGTTTATAAAGGCACAATTTGTTAGTTTTTGTAAACTCATGTCCAAAAAACAAACTCTTCCCTTTAAAGTCCTTCGGAAGAAATAAAAGCACTTTTTTCCTGCCCAGTAATATACTGTAAATAAATTCTTCACTTTTCTAACTATGAAAGCATACACTAGAAATACTAATAGTTTCTCATATTCAGCTGATGTGGTTCCACTGGAAAAAAAAAAAGGAAATGTGTGTTTTACTGTATGTATTAATTAGCAACCATTTAGGAAGTTAAGCAGAGCTAAGAAGAAACCAATGTTTTAAACTTAATGCTACTTCTAAGTGCATAGAAAAGCTAAAACATTGCCATAAGTATCAGTTCATTGTTTATTAAAATATTACTTGCAGTTATACAAAATATATTTCATCATTTCCAGAAGGAAAAAAAAAAACAGGAAAACCGATTCAAAAATCTACTAGTTGGAAGTTAAAAATATCAACATTCAGGATTTTCTCATCATCAGAACTGTGCTTATCCCTTGTCTGTCCACAGACAGCAATTCTTAAAAAAAACCAAACAAACCAACAAACAAACCATAAAACACCCCCTAAAAAACAACAATAAACAAACTAACCAACCTAAAACCAAAACAGAAGAGGAACCTCTTCCTGAGAGCATCTAACAAAAGATCCTTTTATTCAGTATCAGGAAGCGCTAGTTTTACACACATTAGTACACATTTATCCTCAGCAGTATGCCACAGTCATGCACAGAAATACTTATTGATCTTCTGCTCTGTCATTCCTTTTTCTGAAATTCAATGTTCTTTGGCCTCTTTCAGGATCTTGCATTCGGAGAATTCGAATATGGGAACTCACAGGCAGAGTACTAAAAATAAAGCATTCATCACTGAAACAGTGTTTCTTTTCCACAAATTTTAGTATTTCCATTTGATTCTTTCCATTACATATTTTCCTTTAAATAACACCATTATTTTTCTTTGACAATGTTAAAAAACAGTAACCTGGGGTGAAGTTCTGGCTTCACTGAACTGAAACTGGAGCCAGCTTGAGGTAAACACTGACTGATTTCAATCACGTGATTCCTAACAATTCAACTACCTCAACTATAGCAAAGGTATTAGTAAGAGAAACTCCGAATGAAATATGGTCACATACGGTTCACATTTTCCTTACAGATCCTTTATACATGTGTAATCCCTCACATCATCCTACTGAGAATGAGCAAAGTCACTAAACATACATTTATATATAAGGCTTCTCCCCCAGTCACCCTAAATGTATTTTTTCTGAAGGTGGCTCTGTACTTGTTAAATTACATGTCTGCTGAACATGTAGCATGTAACAAAATATAACAAACCCAAGCTGCAGATGAATTATTAATCTTTTAAACAGTAACCATACAGAAAAATCCTCATGTTTATGGCAAACATTCCCCTCAAAGCATTTCCACTTACACAACAGGATATCGTTATTCTACTTTTTATAGATTTTAGTAAGAGAAAACAATTCAGAGTAAATAAACTTCATTTTGAAAACTGCTTAATTATGCTTCATAGGCTTCACTGATTACATTTGGTTAAGAGAGAAGAGCTGGCTGCATAAGGCTAGTTGGTGACTATCTCTTAAGCTGGGCATGGCTTCACAAGGGATTTACATGGAAGTTTTTTAAGAATTTTGGGCTACCAGATCAAGATAAGAAAACAAGGAGTAAATTATTGGTTTCTAGATTAGTAATAATATTTAAAAAGCAAACAAACAAAAACCCCAACCCTCAAATGACAGACATCTTGAAAGCACTGTAGTATTAATAGGAAAAATGGAAACATGCTAAGCCTTCTGTTAATTTTGAGAGGTGTGAGGGAGACACAGCGCTGAAAGCTACCAGGAGCCTACTATACATAATAAAATATTTCAGAAAGTTGGTCTACTTAAGGAAAACTGATTCAAGGCCTCTGACATTACGTAAGGAAGGGTGAAAAACCTATTAAATTCCCAGAACCATTAGCAACGAAATGCTGAATTACTCATGTTCTAGTACTACAAATAGAAAAATTTCTTTCCCTTTGTATTTATTTTTTGAAGTTACACTCTTTGCAATGAACTCCCTTGTAATTCTTGTACCAGGAAATACAACACAACAGTATTACCTCATTGTCTGTGGGGTGAGCAAAATAAACTGGCGATGATGCTGCGAGTCAGCCACCTTTAGAATCATATCCATTGCAATTCTTCTGTTAACCATGTCCTAGAGACAAAAGATTTATCAGGTAGAGATACCGACCATGTATTTCACTGGCCTATTATTGCACACATTAGGAAAACTGTTTAAGAATAAATTAATTAGAAAACATCTTAATTGAAAAACCTAGTGGAATTAATTAATATGCAGTAAAGCTTAGCTAAAGAAAAGCCTAATAAGAACTACGCTGGAGAAACATTAGGGTTAAACTCTAGAAGCTCCAAATTATAGTCTGGGAAATTCTTAAATTCTGCTGCTTAGCATACATGCACAATGGAAAGCTTCTATCAGAACAATCACACACTCCTACTCACAATGTTTTTCCATCAGCTTCAATATACACATAGTACTTCTTTCTTTATCAGCATGCTGAGATGAACTGCATTTTAGTAGAATAAGGTTTCCTACAAAATCCTGCCTCAAAACTACCTGAAAGGATTTAAGGCCTGCATGAAACCTAAGACAGTATCTAGCTTGTTTTTATTATGATTATTAGTGATGTTATTATTAACAGTATTTTGAACACCACCTTATGCATTAGGCTAGTGGGAAGCTATTATTAGCAGGGGTTAAAGAAAGCTCTCCTATACAGTTACAGGGGACTAGCTATCTCCCTTGCAAACATGCTGATGGAGTCCTCTTGTGGTGGGTCTCCAAGATTACAGCAGAAGTAACTACAAAACACAGAGACAGTTAAGATAGCGCTTCCTGGCACACCAGTGAAAAGACAAACCATGTGAAACGTATGGAACAGATGCCATGGAAGTTCTCTGCAGGACCTATAGTTCTGAGTATCCACCCTTTTCTGGGCCAATGGATAAACTTCTGCACAACAAACTTGTAAGAGGACCTAAGTTTTGGTAGTCAGCAATGACTGCTCCACCACCTTAGATACTTACTTTCCCTTTTGAAATTCTTTATATACACAGTATATAACCTTTCTTCCCTTTAGGTCTGTGAATCCCAGTAAATATAAATCAACTCTCCCAGTGGATGGGGGAGGGACACTGAAGGCCAAATTAAATAATCCAGTATCAACTCTGTCTCATAGAAGTAATTATTTTTTCAAACCATACCATACTGCATTTTAATAAGGAGAAAATAAAATAAAATTAAGAAAACTTTTAAAATGGTTAATTGTCTACCCAGGGAAGCTATACACAAAGATGAGGTTTATCAGTTTTAGCTGACATCAGTATTTACTATTCAATTATTCTGCAATTCATCATTTTGGAAAGATGCTACAAGGTAAAGTACAAAACAAGTTTGAGTAGCAACAGTGAATTCAGTTGCTACACTTGCTCTAAAAATAAAAACCAAACCCCAAATCCCTCCACATTAATCTCAAAACTGGTAGAAGCAAATGCTAAGCCCAGAACTGTCACAGCAATGTGCAGAGGCAACCAGTGACAAAACACAATAACTAGTTCTTGGGGATCTAAAAAAAGCTGTATTTTATGAGGGTTTTTTTTGGTGCTGAACTAAGGTTTAAGCATGTAAAGCAACAGAGATGCACTCACAGCTCTGCATACCAACTTCAGAAACAGGATAAGCTTCAAAAGTTACTAGGTAAAGTGAACAAGATCCCCAAGAAACTTGAGGAATTTGGTTTTTTGTTTGGCTTTTTATTTATTATTTGCAGTTAGCAATAGTATTTTAAAATCTAAGCAAATATAAATAATAACCCAATCATTTCACTAATACACACAAATCAGAATGGCAAATACAGTGTAAGTTTAAACTATACCATGTAGACATCAAATTCATCCAAGCATCTGAAAGGAGATTCAGTTATGGACCACAGAGAAAGAACGAAACAAACTGTTGAGAAGGAACGTTCACCTCCTGATAAGGCTCTCATGTCATTAAGGGCAGCTCTGTCTTCCTCCCGAGGATGAATCTGGAAATAAAAACCCCACATTAATACAATTTTTAAACCTGAGATGGAGACTTACTGACAGAACGATCATTTTAACAGTGAACACATTACACATGAAGATAGAGATCACCTGAGGACAATTCTGCGCACTGCCACTGCCCTTGTGGAACGTGAGGGCTCCTAACTATTTCATAACACGTTTCTAGGATCACCGCCACTTTTTCCATCACAGTAAAATACAATGAACAAACCAAATAATTCTGTCAATGCTTTCTTACTCAATTCTCTTTTTTAATTGTTATTAAACAATGTTTAATAAATGGCAACCAGTGCAGTTATGTTATAGTAAAATCCAATAGTTGCCAGCATCAATGGAAAAGCAGGTGATTGATTTACAGCAGGAGTTTACAAGATCGTTTCTTTACTGGAACACAGGAGACATTCTGAACAGTCCTTTGGTTCCATTGATTATGATGACACCTTGTGGCACTCCCACTTTAGGAATAAACTTAAGCATTTTCTTGTCTTACTAAACACATTACCTTTAACAAGCTAAGTAGGAAAATAAGGATAATTTTGGAGTGGGGTCTTTTGGTGTGGTGTTTTTTGGTTGGGTTTTGGTGGGAGAGAGGGGGAGGAATATGTTTCTTTTTTCAATTTACCTTCCTTGACTAAATACAGATCTCTTGCATGAGAAACATGAAACATCAGCTATTTCTAAAAAAGCATTCTGATAAAGCCAGTTAATTACTTGACATTTTATGGACTGAGTTTGAATTTGTCAGATACATATCCTTCACCTGTTTAAACATGACTGTGTCAACATGTACTGATGTTGTCACTACAGAGTTTTCCCCTCAATTCCTACAAATGAACCCTCCTATAGAAACAAAACTAAATGCCACTGTGACTATAGCTTTTTGGGGGGAGATATGTTTAAAAGATACACAGAAAAAAATACATAATATTGAAGCTTTCAGACATGAAAAAAATATTTAAGCAACAACTAGAGCAATTATACAATCACAAAAATAAAGGCAAACTACCTATCAATGAAACAGGAATGAGTAATTTTGAAAGACTGGCTTGGATGACTCGTTAATGAATTCTTATCCTCAGCATAAAACAACAGTTCAAATTTATTCCATGTAATGTAGCAACCTGCCCATATAAGATGGCAGTATGGTTTTTGTTCTTGTTTGTTTTCAACAACATCCTACAGTATAGCATAATACATTTTCAAGAGGGGGGAACAATTTATTCTAACCTTTGCAAAGCTTGTTCTAGCAACTGATATTTAAAATAGAAATAATGATTCATTACATATTATAATTGAAGTAATATAAAATAGCTTACTGTTATTGAAAGTGCCTCATTCTTGTGGTCAAAAAGTATTTTTCCAGAGCAAGCTCGAATACGCAAGAAATGGTCAAAGTAGAGTTTACACCGTAAAGAAAGGAGCCTTAAATCATTGAAATGAAGCAAATAATCATTAGGTCAGAAAGTTTTAAAATACATTAAACAGTGACAACCGATTCTTATCACCCCTATGTGATAATCTTAGATACTAAGCCCTGCTCCAGTAGTAACATTTTTCCAAATCAATTATGCTTTCAAGTGGGCGAAGATACTGGACATCAATTAGAGAGAATTACTGACACAAAGTAACAAGGTAAGAAACCCAGCTATACAGGCTTTGCAATTTCTAGAAATCTGTTTCAATATTCTGGAAGCTTTTTATAACTTTCTTCCACAGTTTCAACAGAAAATAGCCACTTTCCACTTCTTTCCCTATTAAGTATTAGGACTGCACAGTAAGGATAGTAAAGAATTTATGTGGACTCTGCTAGACTCTGGGAATTAAATAGTGTTGAGTATTAATTTCTCCCCCAATCATGTGTGTGTTTGTTTTTTTTTTTCTGGGATCAGTTCCTTCATCATACATCACAGTTCCTTCTAAGAACAAACTATGATTCTTTAGCACACCTTAAAGTGGGATTCATACTCAAACCTGGGCACTAGGAACAAGATTCAGTTTGACATACGTGAGGATAAGGCAAGCAACAGATTCTGCAAGTAAATCTTATCCACCACTATTTCTGTACTTCCACTTGCAAAGGTTGGGATTCTCCTGAATGTTTCTATTTGTCAGGATCATACTGGCAACCCCCTCCAAATCCCAGGTCAAAAAGTGCAAAACACAGAGCCAACAGAGATACCACTCAATTTCTGCTGAAGAGAATGATATATGATAAAGGACTGCACTGGAAAACAGACCATCAGTCCCTTTGAAGGGAGGACACAACAAAATCTTCACTGATAGGTATAGGATGCTAAGGGACTGAAGCAAGCAAGAAAGCGTGTACTCCCAGTGTTGGTACCCCTAAGAAAGGGAGCTCTCAAACTGCAGAATCTCAGTAGAGATCTTGATGCTTTTTCAGCACAGGGCAGAGAAAAAGGCTTTGGCCCACAATGAAATCATGTCAGCACAGCACCACTGATTATACTTGATGAAAATGAGTGACAGCCCAGACAATCTCAGTGCCAGTATGGTATTGATATTTTGCTGACCAAAACCAATGCTGAAACAGAACTACCTTGGATTAAGTCAGCCCAGTCAAGGCCTTTGGTGTGAAGCAAAACAACAGCTCCCACTGATCATATTGTTTTTCCAGCTGTCAGTTCAAGCTGCCTCTGAACTGTCAGGCATGATAGTATTGGATCTGGGAGCAAGATTAGGTTAGAATCTGTGAATACTGCCTTAAAGATGTGCCATTCTCTCAGGTCTGCTCTATTATTTTCACCCTAGAATATGGGCACTGCATGTTAGTTCATCTAAAAAAACTAAAATTACAGTAAAATTAACTCACCTTAAGAACTGATGATATATTCTGAATCTCTGTGCCATTATTTCTTCCAGCAGATTAATAAATTTCTTTAAATTCCTTACTTTACTGTTGGCATCCTCATATCTTTCCTTTGCATCACGAAATTGCCTGTTTTAATTAAGAGACAGTCTAGGATCAACATGCATTAGGTTAAAATGGAGCTATTGCTGCAAGTGCTAAAAATGATTTAGATAAAACATTAAAATCTAAACCTTGTGAGAATTTAAAGTTAAAAGCTTTTGATGAGTCAAGTGAGACACTATTCACAAATGAAAAGGGGTCAAAAAATAAACTTAACTTCTACTTCTTTTGAAAGAAAACTGACACCAAGCAGAATGAGTCACTGGGCTCCCCATGCTCAAGAATACCCAAGGTGAAATACGCTGCAGTCAAAACCTCAAATAATTGCCAAACTTCTGCAGTAGTTATTCAAGCTACATACGCTTAATGCTCACTGCACGACAGAACAGAGGCAAGTCATGTCCACACCACGTAGCCACAATTGGGATACTTCTAAACACTAACGGGGTATATGATAATTGGTAACCTGATATGTCTAGTACAGACACTGTCTAAAACCTCTAGAGGGTAGTTCAACACTCCTACACCTAGCACGTTTCTGAATCTTTGTACCTGGTTTAAGTACTAAAAACACATGAAAGCACTGTGAGTCAATAAGAAGACTTTTCTTTCCCCATCTTTCCCATCTTACCTGAACTACTTTAGACATTAAAGATGACTTACTGTATTATTTCTTCTCTGTTTCCATGGCAATTACTTTCTGAATTTATCCTCTCTCTCAAGCGATTCATTTCTGCATCAAGGCTCTTAAGAGTTCTGTTGACCTCAATGCGCTCGGAGCAGATTTGCTTAGCTTGTGCAATTTTTTCCTAAAATAATGTTTGAAACTCAGTTAATTGTTACATTTAAAAAAAAAAAAATCTGTTTAGTTTTCACAACAAATATTTTGTGCTATGGAAAAAAATAATGTCTCCAAGCAAGAACAATGCTTTTTATTTGTGTACTTATCACAGCAAACCTAGTTGTCATTAACAATTTTTACTAACAGCATTTATAGATAGGCAGTTATTTCACGCTAAGAACTGTATTTATCTGAGAACTTTAATATGTTCACAGTTGTTTAGCTAATCCAGATAAATAAGGAACCAAATTCACTACATTTAAATAGGAAAATCTCCCAAAAGTCTCCGTGGATGCACTTTCAGAGTTACTTAATAAAGCTTCATTAGGTAAGTCTTCAAAAGCTCAAGTCAGAGGTCTGTACAAATCAAAAACCTACCATCTAAAGAGGCAAACCAGCATTATTCAATTGGACTTAAACCATAAATTTTAAGGTTAAGTTATTTTAATCTTTTCATTGCAAAATACACAGGAAGAAGTCCTAGATGGATAACCCCTAACTTATCTGTCCAGGCAGAAATTGTGCTCTCCTAGACAAGAGGAGGCCTAGTTTCATTTATACAAAATTACTTTTACTTGATTTAGATGCAGTCAACTTCAGACATAGCTGAGAGAATACCAAGTGTAGCTGAGTACTAATACAGTCCACATGATGTACAAGTGGAACGATTTATTATTAAATACTAGAAAGATCATGACCATCTGACTTCAATAACCTTCCCACACACACACCTACCTCTAACGCTTTTTCTTTGGCAACTAGTAATTCTTTATGTTTCTTTAAGCAAGCCAAGTGTTCTTTCTGTTTGTCTTCACAGTGTTGCAAATAACGTTTACAGCTATCAACTTCAGAGTCAGCTTGGTTTAATTCATCCTGTTTGGAATAAATCAAGATGTGATAAGCGAGCTGTCTGTGGTAGATTTCTAAGCACCTCTCTAATGATCACTGACTTTTCATAGGTAATTAAGTAGTTTTTAACACTGTCTAATTTATTTTGCTTTCAGTAATTCTGCTCTAAGCTTTAACAGCAACTTAGCAGAAAGTCTATGCTCAATTCTGAAAAGGGCATAGTAAACAAAATAACCACCATGAAAATAAACTATCACCAACAACAATAGATGCTCTTACCTTTTTCTAATCCTGCTTAAGCCAGAACATGCTGTATCCCAACAGCTCACTAAACAACTGTAGAACACAGTAGTGCATCTAACCTAAAATCCTTTCTGCAATTTACAAGTTGCCCTCTATCGCTTAATAACTAGACAAAATTACTTAATAACTAGCAATAATGTTCTAATTTTTGAATCACAGAATCACTAAGTTGGAAAAGACCTTTGAGATCATTTAGTCCAACCATACCCATCCTCTACTAAACCATACCCCTGACCACTTCCTCTACCTGGTCTTTTAAACACATCCAGGGTCAGTGACTCAACCCCCTCCCTGGGCAGCCTGTTCCAATGCCTGATAACCCTTTCCATGAAGAACTTTTTCCTAATGTCTAATCTGAACATGCCCTGGCACAGCTGGAGTCCATCCCCCTCGTTCTATCACCTGTCGCTTGGGCAAAAAGGCCAACACCCATCTTTCTAGAACCTCCTTTCAGGTAATTGCAGGCAGCAATAAGGTCTCCCCTTGGCCTCCTCTTCTCCAGGCTAAACCCCAAGTTCCCTCACAGCATCTCCTTGTAAGATTTGCTCTCCAGTCCCTTCACCAGCCTGGTTGCCATTCTCTGGACACCCTCCAGGACCTCGATGTCCTTCTTGTAGTGAGGGGCCCAAAACTGAACAGTATTAAAGATGCAGCCTCACCAATGCTGCAGTACAGGCATCTATTGTCTTCCCTTACATGGTTCTCCTTTTTAAACAGCATTTACCTTTAGAATTTCCATATTAGATAAAATAACTATATTAGTTATAATGTATTTCCTTACCCAATTCCTTCCTCTTTTTGTTGCTCTTGCTTTTTTAACTTGGCCTGACTACACAGCAATATACAATTCAAATGAGGCATATAAAAGACTCCCACAGTGATGTTTAAGTTTTCCCTCATTCCATCCTTCTACAAGTTTAGAGTACTGTAAAGATGCTGTTATTCCCACACTCAAACCATCAGTTCTTCTTGGCAATGCAAGACTGCCTTCCATTTCACAGTATCAAATTTTGCATGTCACTACTTGGATATTTATCTTAAACCTTGCTATTTCTCTGTGATTTTCAGGTGTCTTCTTGAAGAATGAAACTAGGTATTGGTACCTTCTGTGATTATGCAACTTTATAGACTAATAACCATTTGATATAGAACTTCAAATGGCATTTGAAATCTGAGCAGTCATGAACATTCTTAGCCAGGCCATATCAGAAACAAGCAAGTAAGCCAAAACAACATGATGAACTAAAATAAAAGTCAAGGAAACAAGTTTTCCTTCCTTTTCAGTCCATGACTACAAATGCCTGGAAACAAACTCTCTTTAAAAATAAAACACTATAGCAACTACACTTAGTAATCTCATCATCTCTGAAATATTGCCAAGCTTATTTCTTGCCATGCTCTAGAAGGAATGCTGTATTTCCACTTTCACAGGTGGACCTTAAACATATCAGGAAGATGCTTACTTTTTCCTCTGGCCCCATTTTAACCTCACTCCCCTTGCCACACAAACAAAATGAATTAAAAATACAACATTCAGTTGTTGCTACCTTAACTGGACCAGCAATTTCTTCTACTTGATGAATTTTTTCTTTCATATCTTCAAATTTTTTTTCAGTAGCTTGAAGAATATTTTTCAGTTCTTCCAATTTTCTGCTTTGTTGTTCCATTTCTTCTTTTACAGATTCCATCTTACCCTTATTTTCTTCAACTTCCTCTTCCTGTCAAAGAAGAACAACAGCAGAAGATATACATTTGCAAATTGTTGTACACAGTTTATTTTATTATTGCCATCAGGGCACAAGATTGTATGCAAAATAACTATAACACTAACAAAAAACCAAACAGCTCAATGTAGTTGCCACTAAAGTCCAAAAGGAGAGACCGAAAGATGTTGTAGGAGACCACTCAAGCAAATCACAAGAGTGGAATTTCTAATTATCTGGCTGACACTTAAGGGGACTTTATTTGGGAGTTGTGATGAAAAGACTAAAGGGCAATGATTTTCTGAAGACTTAGCCATGACAATATTTTGCTACAGTAATTTTTTAAACAAGGTGACTTCCCTCTAGATCTGTGACAAGAGCATATACATCCAGTATAAAAAGGAATACAGGAAGAGTAAGTGGACCATTACTGTTCCCTAGACATCATACTGTTCCTAATGAATATAAACATATATACTTCCTGATTTGAAAAGACAAATATTTTAACACCTGGGAAAAAGAAATAAAATGAAACTTTGTATTTTTAAATTCTTTCTCACAATCACCAAGCTGGATGGTGCAGTTGACACACTAGAGGGAAGGGATGCCATCTAGAGACCTGGACAGGCTTTAGAGGTGAGCCCATGACAACCTCATCATACTCAAAGCCAAGTGCAAGGTCCTGTACATGGGTCAGGGCAATTCCAAGCACAAATACAGGTTGGGTGGGGAACTGACTGAGAGTAGCCTTGAGGAGAGGGATTTGGGGGTGTCTGTTGATGAGAAATTCAACATGAGCCAGCAATGTGTGCTTGCAGCCAAAAAGGCCAACTGGAACCTGGGCTGAATCAAAAACAGCATGACCAGCAGGTTGAGGGAGGTGATTCTGCCCCTCTACTTTGCTCTGGTGTTACCCCACCTGGAATACTACATCCAGTTCTGGGGTCCCCAATTTAAGGAGGGCACTGAGCTGTTGAAACAAGTCCAAAAGAAAGCCATGAAGATCATCAGAGGGCTGGAGCAGCTCCCCTACGAGGACAGACTGAGAGAGTTGGGAGTTGTTCAGCCTGGAGATGAGAAGGCTTGGGGGAGCGGGCCTTACAGCAGCCTACTAGTACCTGAAGGGGCCTAAAGGAAATCTGGAGAAGGGCTGTTTACAAGGGCATGTAACAATAGGATAAGGGGTAATGGCTATAAACTGGAAGAGGGTAGATTTAGACTAGATATAAGGAAGAAATTTTTCACTGTGAGGATGTTAAGGCACTGGCACAGGTTGCATAAGATAATTAGAAGAAGCAACAGTAAAAATTCTAATGGTCAAAAATCAGGAGTCTGGTAGTTTTCAAACCGGAAGATATTCTCCTACAAAAAGATAGTAGAATACTTTTCCATCTCACCAAAAGGATAAAGAATACACCTTTTTTTCAAACCAACAGAACTAGATTATCTGGAAAAAAGAAACCCTACAGGAGCTTACATAATTTGTACTGATCCTTTACTTTTTGAGAAAAATAAAATTTTAAATGTTTATTTACACTCACACATATGAACACACACTGTAATACATACTACTGAAAAAGTGTGTTTGTACCAACATCAGAAGTGACATTAAAAAAGCCCCAATTCTGGGCACCTTAGCCTCTTGCTGATTTCAGATAAAATAAGAGGGAAAACTGACATAGAATTTAGCTGAAAGAACTATAGTCAGGATTGTTATTAACATCTATCAGCATGATTCTCAGAATTTAAATGCTGGCCATTACTACAGACTAAAAGTTTAAATTCATGTCCACCACCAGATACCAAACCTTTTCCTGTTCTTTAACTACTATGCCTACCTTTTACAAACACATGCATAAGAACAAAAACTTTGAAGAAAGTATCATACTACCATGATCCTTCCTTCGGGCAATATATGAACTTTAAAACTTCTGCATGACAAAGCTAGAGCAAAGCAAGAAAGCGTGGGTTCAGGGCAGAGTAGCAGTGCTGTGACGTAAATGCTGCTCCAGAGTAGCTTTGATGGTGCCACTTCTGACCTCCAAACCTACAACGTTACTTCTCCCCAGCCAGAGCTTTACAGCACTGCAGGTGTGGAATGAGGAAAGAAAATTAATGGAATATCCCTTTACACCACCACCTTTCCTATGGCCAGAAGAAAAAAACCCTAAACACAACCAAACAAAAAGCCCCAAACACCCAATCAAATAAAAGCTCACCAAAAATTTAAAAAACCCCATAATTGTAGGCATTCTTTAGAGCATTACATTCTTCATAATTTACCCAGTTTGTACACTAGTTGAAAACCTACAGTATTTGCTTATTTCAAAACACTGCCAACATTAAAAGACATTATTTCATATTCTTCTTAGATTTAATTTGGTACTTTATTCTTACTAATGTACGGATGTCCACTGACTGGTGTTCTTCTGTATTTTCAAGATCCCCGATTTCTGCATTTGTTGTTCTTATTTTTATCTGAAAAGAAAAACAAATATTCTTAAGCTTACCTAAACAGCAAAGTTCACATTTCTTCATTTAAGTCAACACAGAAAGCAACATATTTGGTCTTTTAATTTCATTAATGCCTGTAACAAGCAGAACTCTTCCCATGTACCTACAGAATCCATTCTTATAACATATAAGATGGAACTTGTCCTGAAAGTCATGTGCACTTTACATCATTAAGTTACTGCCATTCAACATGACAGTTAAATATAAATATTATATTTTTCCTTGAAATATTTTTCTTCAGAAATTTGAGTCCATATGCCAATTTTGGTTTTTCTTCTGGTTCTTACTTGTAATTTATTGAATATAACCTTATACTGCATTATCGTACACTGCTACCCACAACATCGTTGGCCATCACAAATATATATCCTACCTAGAAGTACTGGAAAACAAAGAAAGATGACTAATAGTTGAAAAACAGTTTGTATAGAAATTAAAATTGAGAAAACTTAACGGTGAAATATTCATATTTCATAAAGGTGAGATATTCAAATGGGTAAAGAATATAAGTTAAGATCATGAAGAGAAACAAGATTCACATTCATCTTCATTCCGAGAATGAAGAGGCAAGACTCAATAAAAATAAAGGAGGGGGACACAGGTAAAAGAAACCTTCATCAAATACTGTGACAACTTCCTATTTGTGTCAAAAAACATCAGAAGTTTGTGAGATTTAGCACAAAAATAAAAAAAAGAGAAGATACCATACAGAAAGAAGAGCATAGGCTAGGATTGATGTGACCTCAATTGTTCCATCCTAAATGATGAAAGCATGCTACAAAAATAAACAATACAAAAGCTAACAGCAGAAGTAAAGATAAACATTAAACACCACCCACTCAAAATATGTTGCAAAAATCAAAATGAAGTAGGGAAAGATGGACCAGTTTCTCAAGATTAACTTTGTACCTATTTTACCTGTAGTTGTTTTTGGTGTTGCTGATGACTATGAAGATGATCTTCGTTCTGCCTGATCTTTTTGTCAATGGAACATAAACATTGCCGATGCTCTGTTATCTCTGCCTTTTTTCTTTCAATTTCTTTCTCCAAGTGTCTTTATAAAAAAGTGGTATTGATGTATATTACACAGTTATTACTCATTACACACTCAAAGGAATACACATACTACATGCATGACAAAATAAAGGGCAAAAAAGCACCACCATGGCCCCCTCCCAAAAAGATCTGTAGTCTATTATGCACTGGACGGTTTGAACAATCAATAAAGTAACACCAAAGCTCTACAGCAGAGCTCAATGACCAGCAGATAGCTATTTGATGGTCCTAATTCAATGCCTAAATGATAAACCATTCATGTAATTTGAATAATCTGTAACGTCTGCTAGTAATTTTTTCAAAGAGGCCAAATGTTTGAACCTAAAAAGGGGTTTTACTTCTAAAATACTACTCCATCTTGAGAGAAAATAAGTACTCTGACTAGGACACAACACTTCCACTCAGATAGAAAACAGATTAACAAAAAGTGAACAAAGTATTTTATATAGTCTCATACTTCTTCTAGAAAGAAGACACCCAGAGATTTCTGTAATTATTTCAGTTTGTATTTTTAAAATAAAAAATGGCACTATTTTTTACTGTTATTTTTGTAGTTGGCAAAATTTTTATAATCTTTCATCCCTGCAAAACAAATGGGAAACTTTACTATATCATTGTAAAAAAATGCAAGTGTTTAATCCAACTTTTGCTATAGGTGTATGAAATGGACTGATTAAGTCTGATCTCTGGATCAGTGTTTAATACTTTTTTCCTTTTTCTAACTTTTTATTTGCTGAGATACGTCACTCCTGAGCTTGGAAGACACAATCTTTGAATACTCTGAAAGCTCCTCTTTCCTCCAGGGCTTTCTTTCATGGTACTCTAACAAGCAGATCCCTGAAAAGCCTCAAATAAAAAGTACCCTATTGTCACCAACTTTCTTGGTGACAGTTCAACTTGAAATATGTTTGGCTTTTTAATCTACCATATTGAAAGTAATGAGAAAAACCCACAACTAAAAATAAAATGGGGGAAATTATTTTATCAGAAGCACCTGAGAAAAGTCAAAAGCCTGCGAAAACACAGATGCAAAGTTTAAAAACAGTAGGATGATGTATGCCAACACAGTTTTAGTTTGAACAATTAGGTTTCCTTTACAGTACACTATGTTACCACTGTTCAGGTACTGGATTTTTAAAGAAACTGTTTTGACTCCATACTCTCTTTCAGCATCCATTAAAAAGCCAGGAAGTAGTAGGTAGATTTCCTGGAGTATTCAAGCCCAGCAAATCCCTACTTGCTGGGCAAGTTTTACATGTCACAAATTGAAAAATATCTAGGTACAACTCAGGATTGTACATATCACAGAAAGGTATTGAAATAAGGAAGTCTGCAGAATTCTCAGAAAGGAAATGTAAATCTCAAAGGAAAGGAGGAGACTGGAGAACAGCGTAGATGAAAACAGACAAATATGTAATTCTGCTATTCTTATCAACAAGTGCACTTTTTACAAATACTTTACAAGGTGCTAACCTTATATCTGCTTCAACATCTTTGCTTAGGAACTTGGGTCTGACGTAATCAGAGGAGTAATACCGTCTGTGAAATACTTGATCCCCTTCAGCAGTGAAAGCTTCTCTACAATTTTTGGGGGGATGATTAGACTGCATTACTTCACGAGCTTTTCTGCTACTCTGAAAAATACAATGGCATTATCATACCAACAGAGCAACCATAATTAAAGTTATCAATTTAAAACTCGTCTAGAAGCTCTCTCCCAGAAATAACTTCAATTCCTAATGAAAAATAAGAATCACAGTAATGAAAGAATGTGAAAAGAAACTGTAATTTCAAGAATATGCTAGTTTTATGGAATAAAGCATTTATTTTCTCAAACCCCACCCACTTAGTCTAGCTCCCCATTTCTTTTATTGTATAAGAAATTTATCTGAATTTTAAGTTCTGTAGTCTAATCAGTCCTTCATAATTTGCAAAGATTATACAAATATAACAAAACAAACACTAACCAAGAGGTCACTATGGATAGGTATACTTAACTATCAAAAATGGAATACACATACAGAAAACAATCTTCTAAAGAAAGCTGTGAAGTACATAAGTCAATACTCAATTAAAGTTTGGAGAAACATGCTGATAAAAAAATCCCACTGTCAGTGCCAGATTAGATGTCTTCATCTGAGGGAATTATGGCATCCATTCATAAGTATCATTTCTTCCACATAATACCCATTTAATTTCTTTCAGATTCAGTTGAAATTGTTTAGGTAGGGCTCAAAGACAGTAATGGTATGAGAATCAGTGGTTAGATAAAGCAGAGGGGGAAGACCAGAACTGGCATTCCTGCCACGAAAAGTGCCTAGAAAGTTCAACTATTACACATCCCTTTCGGTAACAGCAATGAATGCTAAACCATCAGTCAGCTCTGCACTAGACTGAGCACAAACTGCCTCTTTTCCAGCAGGAACATCAGAGGATAAACTGAGACAGGTGGTTTTGGACAGAAACAAAATCATTAGTTCTGCTGCTCAGAAATACCTTCCCTTTAAAAAAAATAAAAATCTTCCGTAGTAACAGAAAATCAAAACTCAATTAAGCTAAGAAATCATATTAGGGCAGAAAACAGTTTATTAACATGTTTTTATGGTTATCAAAAAATAGGTCACCTCATTCAAATCCTACTTAATAACTGATTATCCCTTTTTTTTTGTTTTTTATTTTACCAGACTCCATCCAGAATCATGTTTCTTTGTACTGTCCTCTCAAATGATTTAACGCTGCAGAGTACAAAGAGACTCTTCTTGTTGTGGTAGGTGTGAATCCTAACAGGCAGCTGCTAATTTAACGTAAAAGTGAGTAGTTGAATATCTGAAAGGGAACTTTTGAACTCTCAAGCAGAAGCCTGCTACAGCTACAACTGGTACGTAGCTACCACTTGCTGGATACAACTGGTAGGTGCTGGTTCCAACTTTTGGTAACACTTTGACTATATAAAACTGACACATCCTGAACTCATCAATTAATCGAGACATGAGACAGAGGCAGCAGAGTTAGGAGGCTGATCACATGCACAAAGACTATTTATACTAGGAAACTAGACCACTTAGAACCCCAAAAAGGTGGTGGTGAACATCTTTCTCTACCTCTTTTATCCATTACACACACTATCACTGAAGGTACCATATATGCTCCATACAAAGAGAAAACATTTTTCTTTAAAGACGAAAAGGGAATGTAAAGCCTTACTTTGATCAACAGGACCGTTTCTATACCTCTCACATCAATCAAACAATTGGCAACCACTGCATTGTCTATTTCCAGTGCTGTGAGAACTGATGGGAATTCTGGATGATAAACTCCTCTGAAGAAAAGAATAAAAACGCCCTTCATAAAGCTCACAAGCTCTTTACAAAAAAATTAGAAATAATTCTTTTCAACTAGTAATCTAGTAAACTAGGCTAAGCAATAAAATCCAAATATAAAACTTACCTGTGTCTAACATCATAAACTGTATTCTGAAATTTATTTACAATTATTTGGGGTCTAAATCCACGTGGATAGTACTTAGGCATCAGTGACTGAAGGGTTCTTTCATCACTATGATTATCACAGCAAAATGCCTGAACTAGGCCCTTTAAACAAGCTTCAACAGCCAAGGTCAGCTCAGCATCTTTTGGATGAATGAAAGCTCCTAAATAAACATAAGGGACAACACTTTAAGAACTGTAGTGCATTTTTACCACACAAGGTTTTTTACTTAAAAAGTTAACTAAAAGATAAAAAACTCCACAGCAGACAAGCTACCCTGAGAACACAGACATATAATTTAATACTCTACAGTGACACCTATACATATTTGGAGGGCAACATTTTCTTTTAAGATCTCTGATGATTTACTACTAGCTTCCATAAAGGTACCAATTTTATGGCAGGTCAGCAGGATTGCCTCATGACAAAGATTATTCATTAACAATTTAATGCTTTAAGGGTGAAGGTGGAAAAACAACTATGCTGCAAGTTAAACATGAAGATTTCCATGTATCACCTGTTTTTGGTAGCACATGTATTTGCATAGTATTACCCTCAGACTTACACACAGAATATGCTGAAGCCATCACTCCCATTCATAAACTGAAAATAGCAGTCACTGTCAAAAAAAACCCCTATGAAACCAAACTTTCCAAGAAAAGTCTCAATTGGTTCTGAGCTGCTCCACGCAAAACATCAAGTTTGACAAGCCTACAAATCAGCCACTTAATATATTGAACAAAATCTGTTGGAGAGCTGGATAGTATTATCCACCAAGGAACAAGCAGACAAATCACAGAATCACTAGTTTGGAAAAGACCTTTAGGATCATCAGGTCCAACCGTTCCCATCCTATGCTAAACCATATCCCTAAGCACCTCATCTACCTTTTTTTTTTCAAACACATCCATGGATCGTGACTCAACCCCCTCCCTGGGCAGCCTGTTCCAGGCCCTGACAACTCTTTCTGAGAAACTTATTCCTAACATCTAATCTGAACCTGCCCTGGTGCAGCTTTGCGCCATTTCCCCTTGTCCTATCTCCTGTCACCTGGCTGAAGAGACCATCTACAAAGTGCAGTAGCCTGATGCTGCAGGGTGTGGACGAGTCAGAGGGGTGCATTGAAAATTTATCATTGTAACCTTATAAAATACCTTATAAAAACAGCTGGGAAATAAGGAAAAACAGTAGGTATTAGCTATTTCATGTGATAAAAGGATGGAAGCAAAAGATAACCTACCCGGATAAAGGAGGAAGTACAGAAGAAAGATGTATCTGAAGCTCCTTAGAAAACAAATAGTTTTGCTAAAAGATCAGTTTACATCAGCAGCCATGCAATAAATCCCATGCAGAAATGTCTTCTTCAACACTCATTCTTACCTATAGGTCCAATAGGTTTGTGTCTAAAGCGCCTTTCCTTATAGGCTGTTTCAACTGCTTCAAGAAATGCTGGAATATGTTGTCCAAATCTCTTCAAGGTATTTGTTTTACTGTCTTTCAGCTCTCTCAGTTGTTTCTGCTTGGCTTCTAGTGCTTGTTTCGCATCAGTGTCTTCTCTCCTAAAACAACAGGATTTTTTTCCAGTAGTAACAGTTTATGAAGTCTTAATTAGATTAATATAGTTATAAACTCTTATTTTTCAAGTATTAACGACAGAGTATCTAGACCTCAATACTTCAGTGTACAGCTAGCTACACACATGCAACAGTATTTTTAGTTTCAAGAAACATGAGACAATGATGCAAGAAATTTCTACTTTGCAACAGTTTTACAAGATTTTTAATTTCTAACAATTTATAAACAAATTTATTTCCCATTACATGCTTCACATAACTGTTGGTTACAATAACTGAAGAAAGACATTTAAACTAATACATCAAGTGTAATAAGCAACAATTCTCAGATCTCTTAAGACAACGAATGACATCATCATAATCCAATATAATAATCATTGTCCAAGTTCAGGCTTGCAAATCAAAGCCAAACAGTGCTTTGTTTTTCTCACTCAGGAATTTGAAGCACTTGCTTCAAAGCCTCTAGATATCTGCCTTTCACAATAGTTATAATAACTACCCCAAGTGTATCTAATTCTTTATCTCATGCTATATATCTTGTGATATCATAGAACGATGTACCAGTGTATTAAATAACATGAAAAGATTTAAACAATAATCTGCCCATAGGATAAGAGAACCAGGGACATATGGCTGGATGAAGAAAGGGCATTAAACTGACAGTATGGATTTATATCAGGCTTTAAATCAGAAATAACTCACACCTTTACTGACAAAAATATTTTGATAATTTTTCAAAAGTTTCTAAATTAAGTCATGTTGTGCCACAGACAAAAGTTTAGCAAGCCCTAAGATTAGGGAAGAAAAAAAAAAATATTGAAGCCTAATGCTTCAGGGAATGCAGGTACATAAGGGGAGACCTCTTAAAACAAAAGAAAACAGTAACATTCAAAAAGTGTAGTTTACCTAAGTCTAGCATGCTCTTCCTTACACTTATATATAGCTTGATGGAACTGATCCACCTGTTGACCAAGCATTATTTCTTCATCACGGAATGCCTTTAACTGTTCTCTTAAATATGAGATTTTCCTTTGCCTTTCCAGTTTTTCAGGATCTGAAACCCGATTAGCACTAGAAAAGATCATAATTCAACATTTTAAAACCAAACTGATGATTTATTAAGTGATGCAAACTTTGGTTTATTACCTGTATCATACAAAAGATCTCTGCCTTGGAAAGTTGGATTTAAGACTCTATGCATTTACAATATCTACTAAGCATAAATACCAATTAATGTTTTTATTTGTAAACATACATAACTCTACCCAGTTACATTCCTATTACATTTAGTCTAAGGTGTATTTGTTTTGCAACACCACTGAAGCTAGAAAAGGTATGTTATCACCAACAAAAAAGAAAAGTTGTGGATTTTTTTAAACTTGATCATCTAGTCAAAATCTTGATATGGAACGCAGGAATAGATATATTTAAATATTTAATTGGACCCTGCTAAAAGGTAGATAAGTATTTGCTGTTATGGCAGATTTTATCATTAATCGGAAGAGCTCATGCCCTGCATACCTTCACCTTAATAAGCACACACCATAATCATTCTATCTGTGTTTACCTGATTTTCAGTTCTTCAATTTGTTTACGTAGCTGTTCATCATCTTTTCCCAGACGTTTTAACTCAGTTTTGGAACGATTATAAAATACCTATAAAGGAATTAGGTACAGTAATTCAATAAATAGAAGCAAAAAATAATTTCAAAAAAGAACTAGTTTTATGTAAATGAACACTGAATTGCATCAAAACAGACAAACATAACTTGAATTTCAAGAATCTGAAAAAGGAATAACAGAGTTAACTGGAATTGTATTTATTTTGACCTAAGAGTAACACCCATGTAAAGGTATTAATCCTACGATCCCAAACAGAAACAATCAAGTCAGCCAAGATATTACACCTATTTTGAACTGCACTATGGATTCAGGAAGCCTAGACACAAATGGAGAAGTACATATGGGTAGAGCACAGACAAGATAAAAGCTTTAAATTAGTTAGGAACTTTCAAAGTTCTTTTTGCCTACCTCAGCTTCATTGACTGCTTTTCTTTTTGTCTGCACATCAGCCTTCAAAGAAACATACTGAGGATGCAGGACTTGTGCTTCTTCACTTACTGCTATTAACCTGTCCTGTATTGCTTTGTACTTTTCTTCTGCTTCCTTCAGTTTTTCCTTTGGTACAAAACCAGAACGATACACAAGTAGTAATGAAGCAACATTTTCTTCAAAACCTCTTCATGCTACAGAATATAACCCATCACATAGGTCTGTTTGGGGGTTTTTTGTTAAATAAAGCAAGTCATTGCCACTATGGATATGCTAAGAAGAAAGGTAAGAAAGGTACACATTCAGGAAATGAACAGACCACCAAATCTGTGAAGTAAGCAGCAATCTAAGTCACGGTTTACTCAGAAAAAGGACTCTTACTACAATAAGGCCAAGTGGCATTATATGGAAAGAAGTGAAACCAGATTCCGGACAGTGTTTCTTCAACACACTTATAGCTGAACATGTCTAAAAATACAGTTGTAAAACAAATACTTTTTATTTTTTAAACTTTAAAAAAAAAGAAAAATGTCAGTTCAGAACGTTTGAAGGAAGAGTTCTAATGACTGAAAAACTCAAAATAACGATGACTAGTGCTTCCCTACAAAAGATATATTTCATAAGTGAATATGAATGTTTGGCAAAATTATTCTTGTTTGTTACCTGCGGAAGCCTTAACTACCATCCAAAAAGCCTGCTACATTTCAGTTTCTGATTTTGGGAGACATCTAGATCTTTTCTACAGACAACAATACCCAAGGAAACCTATGTGACAGATCTCTGAAAGATGCCCCAATGTTACAAAAATAGGCATCACGTGAACACTCCCAACAATACAACAGTTTAAAGAACTGCTGGTATGTGCCAATCTCAAAATCCCTGTCAAAATAACATAACCCTTACCTGAAACAAAAGTATCACCATGAATCTCACACACAAACACCCCTAACTAAATAACAGAAAACAAAGTGTTCAATGAAATGTGGAATGCAAGTGTTACTGTTGAGTTTTAGGTGGCTAAAAGTGCACATAAATAGGAATGTCCTTAGCTGCTAGTAAAAAATCGAGATGTTCAGTGTCAATAGCTTACAAGCTAAAGGACAATCATAGTTAAAATATTATTTTTATTCATGAGTCAAGAAGCCAAAACTGGAGTGACATCTGGCTCAAATCATAACACGTACCTGGCATTCTTCTAGCTTCTGAGCAAACTTCGCTGTATTTCCTTCTTCAGCTCTGATGCCTTCTTTGATGGGCTCTATTTCTTTTTCTATCTCACCCACCTAAATAGAAACATATACTAGCATGTATCAGAAAGTCTGCAGCGTATTTGGAATAAAGTACATTTTATGAGAGAGAACATTTGAACATGGAATTTACCACTGCCCATGCCATTTTATGTTTCAAGTCTTCTAGTTGATTTCGCATCTCACTCACAAACCCAATGCTTTTGTAACGTTCCTTGTTTTCACAGTAATCCTGTTTAAGTTCTTGAAGGCGCTTAAAAAAAATAGAGAGGTTCAATCTTTAGTGCAAAAAGCTGTGATAGGACAAAATCTTGTAAAGCTTTTTTACATTTAATGTCATTGAGACCTAATGAAATCAAAATTATGTAGTTTAACTCCTCTAATCACTTCAGTGATGTAATTTTTACATACCTCTACTCCTTGGTCTATCTGGATACGTGTTTTTTCCTTTGTTTTCATAATAGATGAATAATCTTCTTTCATTTGTTCCAGCTGAGTTGCCTTCAAAAAAAACTAAGAAGCAATAAAAATTATGCACATGTCAGATTCAGGAGCATATCTAAGTGAACTTTAAATAATTACCACAGAAAGATCACTAATCCCAACCTCAATGCACACTGAATGATACTCAAAGTAAAATAATTGCTGGGGTATTTTTTAATAATTAACTACCTCAGCAGTGCCATAATTTTTTTCTTAATTTATCAATGTCTTTAGAGACAAGAAACTTTAAAAAAAAAAATTAGTTTTGCAAGTGGATGGCTGCTACAGTCACATAATGGCTTCTGGCTGTGTTTTACATGCGTGACCAAAACAATCTGATAACACGCTAACATTTTAGCTGTTGCTGAACAGTGTTTGCATCAAGGCCTCCTCTGTTTTTCACTCTGCCCTCCCAGTGATTACACTAGAGAGATGTTCAAGAGGTTGGGAGGGGATGCAACCAGGCAGATGACCCCAAATAACCAAAGAGATATTCTGTCCCATTAAATATCATTATGATTTAACCCCGGGCAGCAACTAAGCAAAACAGCCTCTCACTCACTCTCCCTGGTGGGATCAGGAAGAGAATCAAAGGAGGAAAAGCGAGGAAATGTGTGGGTTGGGATAACCATATGGTATGGAGTATTACTTTGGTCAGTTGAGGTTGGCTATCCCAGCTGTGCACCCTCTCAACCACTAGTGCACCCCCAACCTACTTGCTGGTGGAGTAGTGTGAGAAGCAGAAAGGTCAACAGTAACAAAAATATCCCTGTGTTACCAACACTGTCTCCAGTACAAATCCAGAAGACAGCCCCATGGTAGCCGCTATGAAGAAAATTAACTTTATCCCAGCCAAAAACAATACAGTAATGCTCAGAAATAAAAAGGGAGAGGAGAGGATTAAGGGGGATTAGCCATCTTTTGCTAGGGAATTTGCCTGGCACTGGTCTATCCATAAGAGGTGATGAGTTTGCATCTTTTGATTTGTTTTGCTTGCCTTCTTTCTAACTCCAGCTTTTCCTTAACTTCTTAACCACTTCTTTTATTTTAATGCACAAATTTTCTTACTTTTGTTCTTCCTTTTCCCTCCCTCCATCCCAAGTTGGGGGCAGCACAAAAGGGAAGTGAGCAAGTGGCAATGTGGTGCTTTGCTGTTTACCTGAGTTAACCAACAAGAAGGTACTAAAATGAATTCTAATTTATTTTCCTTCCAAATGCCACCTCTAAAAGTCAGTATTTTAATGTTTAATCAAAATCTTAAATGATTTTTCTTACCTTGTACTTGTCCCCTTCATTTTTAGACTGCAAAAAGTGCTTACTCATCTCCTGGGTTAAAACAGACACAGGATTATCTACCTGTAAAAATAAACTAGTTTAATTTTATTTTAAATTAAAAAGTTCTTGCATAACTGAATAGAATCATAGAAAACTTTGGATTGGAAAGGACTTTTAAAGGTTATCTAGCTCACTCCCCCTGCAATGGCCAGGGCCATCTTCAACTAGACCAGGTTCAACTAGGCTCAGAGCTCCATCCAACCTGACCTTGAATATTTCCAGGGACAGGGCATATACAACCTCTCTGGACAACCTCTGACAGTGCCTCAACTCTCCAACAAGGAAGAATTTCTTCCTAATGTCTAAAGTCTACCTTCTTTTAGTTTAAACCCATTACCCTATGTCCTATCACTATAGTCCCTGATAAAAAAAAAAAATCCAACTCCATCAAGTACAAAGTAAAACCAGGGCTTAGAACAAGTAGGGAACAAGGAGAACTAAGGACCTGTTTCCAGGCAGATAACTCGCTTCCAGAAAGACAATGCCTGTATTTTCCCATTTATTTAACAAGATCAGCATTAGCAGTTTTATCCAATATTATTTAATTTTCATTATTTAATTGATCAAAGTACTGCAGAGTTCCGCATTCTTACGGAAGTTTCCACACAATAAAATCAATACGTACTGCATTGTATGAGGTATAAATTTCAATTTTCTTTTACAATTGCATTTGACCTTGAAACAGAAAAGGTGAACCTCTTTCATTTAACAAAATTGAATATTGCTTTTTATTTGAGGAATTATAAACATCAAACACCAATGGCTTAAATTGCACAGAATTTAAACACTCTAACAATTACCTGTATATTAAAGTGATCCAGTATTCCTATCAGTTCCTCTTTCTTTGAAGAAATTAAGGTCCCTAATGATAAAAAGAGAAAGGAAAAATACCAATAGGTCCAAAGTAGAGACACATAATACTACAGCCTTTTGTTCAATCTAGTGGTTCTTAACAAATGTCAAAAAAAAGATTAGTATTTTTGCAACATAGACTTAGTCATAAATAAGAAACACTGGTTGGGTATTTCAATCTTTACAATATATCTGTATTTATACAGAAAGACTGCTAATTATAGTCCCTTTTTTTGCCTTCTAAATTCTCGGTCACAAAATTTAAGTATATTGGTAGATGAGGTACTTAAGGATATGATTTAGTTTAGGATGAGAATGGTTGGACTTGATGATCTTAAAGGTCTTTTCCAACCTTGTGATTCTGTGAAATACAACCAAAACTCAAGAAGTCTAAAAATTACATTCAGGCTCCTCATACCAGCAGATTTTCATAAAGACAAATACTATATTACTTCACATCATGCAGAACCTCACACAACTACTGTTGACATGCTAAAATACTCTAAGGTAAATGCAAAAAAATGGACATGTTCATCCATAAGTGATGAATGAAATGAGAAATATCTTTTACTAACACCAAGGCATTTAAAGCAATGAAAATATATAAAGAGTTTCTAGAACAGAAAAACACAAACTACCACCAACCAGATTTGCTTTTCAGCCTGTAACTTCTGCTTCCATCCAAATTAATGCGCTGGTTCACAATAATAGAGCTACCATACAGTTCTGGTTTAAATGCATCTCTACCTTGGTTCCGCAATGTTATGGAAATATCTGCAGAACTAAAATATAAAAATAATTAAAGAGATAACTACAATAAGTTCCAAATTTACAAAAAAAAAAAAACCAAAACCCAGAATATTCTTGTTTCCAGCAAAACAGCCAGAAAGGCTGCCATGAAGTGACCTGTTTACATCTTGTTTCAGATAAATGATGAACCATAAGCAAAGCGTTGTCAGAGCAGATTTCCCCAACCTTTTCTTCCCATCTGAGTGCCCCATCTTTAGGTTGCAGAATCCAGTTGGTTTTGTTCAACCTCCTGTCCCCAAACTGCCTTCTGGAGCAAACAGTTGCTTAGCTTCTATAGCCATCCGTAAACAAAGTATAACTAAATGCTTAAGGCAGTCTTCTAGAAAACATTAAATTATTATACATAAGGTAGATACTCGAAATGGTTTTACTCCAAGCACCTCTGAAAGGAAAAACCTGGGGGTCTGAGTTACCACTTTATGTTAATGTAAACTTTTAAACATCCTGTCGTATCTTTTTATTGATTCCCCTACAGATGTTAACCCCACTCCTGCAGAAGACATGAATCCATTTTCTGCAACTTTAATAATCCACCTGTATGTCAAAGTCTTAATATTGTATTCATGTCACCAGGAAGTCTGATAAAGAATTAACTTCACTGCTTGCAGAACAACAGTAACCACTTTCCCATTAATTTTACTAATTAACTCAATCCTTTTGTAAGATACTCAAGTCCATCGTGGAAGTAATACACCAGAACTATGTAATATGCAGGACAGAGCACTATGTTAGCTAGTTCCAATATAACAGCATAGTGCTGGTAAATTACTTGTAAAATTTCTAACGTTTTTTGTTTGTACTCCAAGTTGCATTATTTTTCCTTTAAACATGATCTCTTCAGTGTTATGCTTTTTATTCAAATCTAGTAAATCCAGTAAGAGAACAGAAAAAAATATGAACCCATCAACTAAACTGAAACAATCACTAAACAACTTGTTCAACCTTAAAAACTTACAAAGTTTTACTTACGTTTCTCCATCTCGTACAAACATTTTTAAGGAGGAACCTCTGTTAGTTGCAGTGGCTTTTCCACCAAGTCCAACAATAAGCGCAGTTAATACAGAACTTTTTCCACCTGTAATAGAAGAACTGGACTTTTTAAAAAAAGTTCTTTACCTAGTTCACCCCATTACAGTTTTTTTTCTTTTGTTTGGCTACTTATGTAATCATGCACCAAAGTCTAAATTCTGTATATATTGAACAGAGAGGAAATAGTGATAACTCTGGAAAAACATTTCCCATTTCCAAGGCTATCCCTAAAAAAACACCAACAAAAACATGCTGAGACAGGCTTGTTACTTCTATTCATTAATGTGCATTCAACAAGATGTCCTACCTCAGGAAGAATCTCCCCTTCTTTACAAGAATACAAAAAACCATGTATATAACACAAGAAATAAAACCCACATCACCATGTATATAACTATCAAAATTAAAATTATGTGTATAATTATTATTAAAATTTATGTGTAATTTTTGAAATTCGCTCTGCAAAAGTGAACTTGCATAAATAAGTATCTCTTCCTTTTCTTATAACAGTTTCTACATGAATCATATTTCTACATAAAGAATTACTGCATGGAATAAAGAGTATACAAATACATTTAGTTTAAATATAAATTTATCCATGATTTAGCTATTCACATTATCTTTTGCAAATATCCATTGCTTGTTCTCTCAAGCCTTGAACTACTGGGATAGATCTGCATGGTCCCCATGTACAAAAATGAATCTGTCTCCATTCCTAAAAGATAGCTAGTGATTCTTTTTCAAATAAAATTATGTCTTCTAAATTATTAACAAAAGTGTTCTTTCACAAAGAGATGATGCAATTAATACTTACTTCCATTGTTTCCGACAACAAAATTGAGATTTGATCCAAACTGAAAAGGCCCCAACATTGAATGGCACATGAAGTTCTTCAGCTGGATACTTTCAATTATCCCAACTTCCCCTGCAGTCTAAAGGATTAATAATTAAAACTGGTGTCATGTACGCATTTTAATAAGATACACGTTATCTATCTTAATGAGAATTCAAATGACAGTATGATACAAACCATCAATGATAGCCTACAAGGAAATCAGAGGTTTTCATGACACTATGAAAAGTTGCTTGCTACAGAGTAGTTACATAATAGAGTAAGAGGAAAACAGTTACCAAAGCTGATCACTAATCCATCTGAACTCTCAGTTGTCCCCATAACTAGCCTACAATTAATACAGCATAAGAGATTAAGATCATAGATTCTGCACACCTGTCAGAGCAGTAAAGAGCATTATAGAAATTTTTTTTTGAAATAATACTATTTGTGAGAATTCTTAGCACAGCCTAAAAAAGGGGAAATTAAATTAGCCCCAGAAGAAAACAAAACTAGAAATGGGACAGCTCACTGTTCAAATGGTGAAGGATTGTTTTGAAGGGAAATTTTAATTTTATCTCAAATGCTTCAGAAAAGCAATGTTTTCTAAGAAATCTAAGTCCTCAGGAAAAATAAACAAACCAATGACACAGAAGAGCTGCTGTTCAAAAAAAATTGAGTAATAATGCTGCATATGAAGAAAAAAAAAAAAAAAAAAATCACCCAGTGTCTTCTAATACAAAAGACAGTATCTGTAATCTCGGCAATTATTTTTTATAAATCCTTCATCAAATTTAGTATTTTTTCTATTTCACTACAATCATAAACCAAAAATACCATACTTCTATCAAACAATATCTGCTTCCTTTACTTGGTTATTTGACAGTTTCAGTAATATTAATTCTATAAAACCAGAATACTGCTGTTTTATGATCAACTACATGACAAAATCAGAACGCATCATCCCAGATGAATCCTCATTCCAGACATTACCTCTAGTTTCTTTTATATTGGTTCTACTGAAGCTTACACACAGGACATTTATTTCAACATCAAGCACAAGCACAGAACTTTTCTGTATCAACTTTTTTAGTACATCCCTCCCCCTCCCCCTCCCAACTATTTAAACAACTTACTGACAGTGAAGAGAAACTATCATCAGCTGATAACTGTGCATTTTCTTCTTCATTAGACTCATCGCTATGTTCCTCTGTGTATTCTTTTCTCTGCCTTTTATGGCTTCCAGGCTTTGAAATGCTTTCTTCCTTTCTCTTACTCATGAGTACTGAAGAATGAAAGTAACATAAGATTTTAGGTTTCAATCTCCTAGGTGAAAACATACTTACAGGTGATAGCACAGAAACAGCAATTTGCTTGGTAAAAGAAATACCAAGCTCATAGCAAATGTTGCAGCAAAAACATACTTCTTGAGAATTGAAATCTCACTGAATTTAAGCCTAAGCTTATTATGAAGAAGTCGTATTAGATCAAAAGAAATACAACTTCCATATTCTACTCCAACTCAATTTGTTTGTTGATGAACAACAAAATCCACCTTGACTCTGTTTTCTTTGGTACATTAAACTTTGGGGTATTTGCTAGAATTTGTTTTGGTTAGTAATGAAGATAGAGTTGTAAAAACCACATATCTATCATAGTATGATCAGCAGCATCAATGCATATTTTATTAAAGTGAGCTGCACAGCCAAAAAGAAAATGTATTTCAATGTGGTTGAAAAATGCATAGAAAGTTAATATATAGAACATATGAAAACAGAATAAAGGAAAATTAAAATTTATACCATTGTTCCTGTGCTATTTCTTGCAACTGCCACCCTGTTTTTGTGAGGCAGTGTAATGTGACCACAGTAAAAAACCTGCAGTTACTGTACTAATGAAGGATAACCATCCTCTGTTTGGAGAGCATATATACGTATTTCCTCTACAAATTAATATTTAACAGCACTAATATGACTTGTCAGAAATGAAACTTGAAAAAGTAGCAACATCTACTGAAGTCATCAAGATTAATCAAAAAACTAACATTTTCTCTAACTGTAGCCTTAGGGCATGGCTTTTATTCCCCTAAAAGTACATGTTAAACCCTTTATGCCTTAAGTCTCGAAGTACAACACAAAGCACTAAAGTTCACATACCTTTGCATAAAGTAGAAGCAGTGTCTACACAAAGGCAATGCACAATCTTTTTATTGCCAGTAGTTAAGTCACCTACTCCTAGAATCATAGAATTATTTGGGTTGGAAACTACCTCCAAGATCATCTAGTCCAAACGCCACCCTACCACCTACCTTCCCAACTAAACCACGTCCCTGAGTACCTCATCCAACCTTTCCTTGAACACACTGAGGGATGGTGACTCCACCACCTCCCTGGGTAACCCGTTCCAATGCCCAATCACTCTTTCTGAGAAGAAATTTCTCCTCATTTCTAACCTGAACCTCCCATTCCCTCTTGTCCTATCGCTAGTTATCTGCAAGAAGAGGCTGACTCCCATCTCACCACAACCTCCTTTCAGGTAGTTGTAGAGAGCAATAAGGTCTCCCCTGAGCCTCCTCTTCTCCAGGATAAACTTCTCATAAGACCTGTGTTGACCTTCTCTGGACACACTCCAGGGCCTTGATGTCTTTCTTGCAGTGAGGGGTCCAAAACTGAACACAGTATTTGAGATGCAGCCTCACCAGAGCTGAGTACAGGGGGATGATCAACTCCCTGATCCTGCTGGCTACATTATTCCTGATACAAGCCAGGATGCCATGGGCCTTCTTGTCCACCTGAGCACACTGCTGGCTAGTGTTCAGGCGAGTGTCAAGCAACACCCCAGATCCTTTTCCTCTGTACAGCTTTCCAGCCACCCTGCCTCAAATAAAGCACTAAAAGCAAAGAATTCGGTCCATGTTCTGGAAAGTTTATATTCTGAAGAATCTATAGAGGTGGACCACTGACACAATCACTATATAAGGTTCCAAAGAGGTCCAATACAGAAGTCTTTCAGTTCTAGAGATACTGCATTTTACTAAAATGGCATGAAATTCACCTATTTGCATTCCTTCAAAGGTTAGGTCTTCGGTCAAAGATAATCAGTTAGGACCTTCTTCTGCCAGTGACAAGTAATGTTGGATATTAGGAAGAGGTTATTTACTGAGAGGGCGGTCAATCACTGCAACAAGCCCCCCCAGGAAGTGGTCACAGCACCAAGCTATCTTGTGGAAGGTGTCCCTGCCCATGGCAGGGGGTGGAACTAGATGCTCTTTGAGGTCCCTTCCAACCCAAACCATTTTATGATTCTGTAAAATGTTTCAAGACTAGTCACTTGAAGAATCTTTAGAGAACTCATTGCAATACAGACTGCTGAATTACAACTTATATCACAAGTGCTGCAACAGAGAGGAGCAGTCTTCCCTCCCTTTGCCTCTTCTTTTCTGTCTCAGCCTCCTGAGCTCAGGCAGCCTTTCTGCAGCAGAATGATAAAGCATATCAAGGTACTGATTCTACTGAAAAATAATGCAGGAAAAACTATTTTCTTTTCAAATGAACTAAGTTCCTATCCTGGTTTCTGCTGGAGTAGAGTTAATTTTCTTCCTAGTAGAAGGCATAGCACTGTTTTGGATTTAGGATGAAAATGTTGATAATACACTGATGTTGTGGTTGTTGCTAGGCAATGTCAACACTATGCCAATGCCTTTTCTGATTATCATATTGTCCTGTCAACAAAGAGTACAAGAAGCTGTGGGGAGACACGGCTAGGACAGCTGACCCAAACTGGCCAAAGGGATATTTCGTATCATATGACATCACACTCAGTATATAACTTGGGGGAAGTTGGCTGGAGGTTTTGACCGCAGCTCAGTAACTAATGGTGAACAATTGTGCTGTGCACTACTTGTTTAGTATAATCTTTTATCATTATTGTTATTATCATCATCATCACCTAACTTTCTGCCATATTTAACTGTCCTTATCTCAACACACGAGTCTTACTTTGCCCCCCAGTTATCTCCCACCGCAGGGAAAGGGGGGAGTGACCAAACAGCTGTGTGGTTGTTTCATCTGCCTGCCAGGTTAAACAATGACAGTTCCCCAATTATTTCACCATGCAGATCTGTGCGCTTAGGTCACTGAGGAGAAAGAGTGCTGCTTGAGCAGCTTCTTTCACTTGTGGCAGTTTAATGTTCTGATCAAACTATAGCCTGATTTCAACTGACAAAAGGTCAGAAATCTCACACTACCAAGCATCACAGAGAACAGAATTTAAATAAATTTTAAATTTCAATAATAATTTAATTTAAATAATTTACCATTTGAATATAACAATTATACAGAATACCACATACACTGAATTTTGTTACATTGTTAGAGCATTTAATTTCTATCTAGATATTTGTTGACTGTTTTATAAAATACGGCCTCTAATAATCTCCTTATTAATTTTATGAGACATAGTTTCTAAATGATAAAGAAAAAAATAACATGCAACTCTTTCCATTAAGTGCAACATACAAAATTCAAAGCAAATGCAGAAATGCCATAAACTTTCCACCTGACATTCTTGCAAACATTTTGTATTGCAGGCATTTTAAAATCAAATACTACATGATTATTACGCCCATTAAGTACTTAAAATGGAAATTACAAATCTCTTGTATGTTATGTAGTTTAATACCATACAGACAGAAACCAAGGAGCAATAAACTTAATGATTCATTTACATACCTTTGCTGGTGTTGGCTTCCTATATAAATATGTCTTTATGCTTAAATTAATCAGACCAGGAAACAGTTACTTGTATGCTCTTGGAATCTATCCATCATGCAAATATGAAGACAAGCATCCATTTGATCTACTGTTCCGCTGAAATCTCTCTCTAGAAAGAGAAGAAAACACAAGATTTGAATGTTGTAATTATTAATGTCTAAACTAAAGATCAGGGCCACGAACTAAAGATCAGGGCCACGAGTTCCATCACTATACCAGAGTGCAAGAATGTGAAACAGAACGAAATAACCTAGAAGAAAATTAAATCTAAGTGTAACAAAGGCAAAGCGCAGAATGGTCTCCACCCTGAGACTCTTGAAGAGCTAGTACTGCAAACAAAACCTAACTGAAACTGAAAGCAAACTTTATTGAATCATTACAAAAAGCCAGGAAAGAGAAACTGACTGCAGCAACAAGGAATCCACTAACATGACTTTGCAAGAAACAAAGCTTTAAAAGCTAAAGAAACAAATCATCAACATTAAAAAAAATAAAACCCAGAAAGTTACAGATACATTTTATCTTTAGATCACTAAGACAGTTTTGACAAGTTTTTTTTTTAATACATTAATTGCTCCCAAAACTACTTCACCCTGACACCTCTATTTTTCTTCATTAAACTTTTATTTGAAAAAATAGTTAATTTCAGTCTCAGCATCACTTAACACAACTATAACAACAGTTTGGGAGTAACTATTCAAGGCAAAGGAAAAGCAGCTGATCTGACCTATTAACATCAAAGTACAGGAAAACAGAGCCTGCATCCCTGCATCCACTGGAAGACACATGTACTGATGCTCACTTAAGTTCCAACTGGCATCTCTTCCCAGTTTCCACTGCAATGCATTTCTGCAACTTTTATCCCTTTCCCTACGTGTCTGGTCACAATACACCTCGATCAGCGCAGACACAAGAAAAACCACTCCACTGGCTTTCCAGCAGCCTTGTGTTGGCCTGGTGTTTGTGTAAGGGAGGAAGCAGCTGCTACTCAAAACATCAACTCTGACCACTGTGCAACCCAGACTGCCTTTCATCTGGCTAGCAAAACAGGTAGAGAAAAGAAATCGAGCAGGATGAATGCAAGATATGGCAGGAAGCACAGGGTGGGAGAAAAGGATGAAAAGAATTGTGACCTGCTGATGTATAACACACCACATTAAACAGACACAAAGATAGTGATAAACAAATTACATATTAAGTCTAGCAGCGCATAAAAGGCACATGTTTCAGAGAACTTAAGTCAGAAGCCTAACTTCATGCACATTTGTGGAGGGATGTATATTTTCAGCTGCTCACCAAGCCAGATATCTCGTGTTAGACTACACAAGTCTGGTGTTCAGGACTTCAGATGGGAGAGACAGAGAGAAATGGCCAGCCTCCTTTCAGCTGTCTGTGGGAACAGAACAAGGTGCAATGGTCTCAAATTGGAACATAGGAAGTTCCACAACAATATGTGTAAGAAATTTTTCACAGCGAGGGTTACAGAGCCCTGGGACAGGCTGCCCAGGGGGGTCGTGGAGTCTCCTTCTCTGGAGATATTCAAGCCCCTTCTGAATGCCTATCTGTGTGACCTGACCTAAGGAACCTGCTTTGGCGGGGGGGTGTTGGACCCAATGATCTCTTGGGGTCCCTTCCAACCCTTACAATTCTGTGAATAAGAGGTCTATACAATTCCATCTAGGCACTAGAAAAGCACTGTCTGACAGACAGCAGCAGAGGAGGCTGCTCGATCTCCGTTATAAGGCGGGTCAATGGAAGAAGGAGGCAGAACCCCCCACCCCCCGTTCGCACCTCCAATCCCATGGTTATATCTTGCATGGCCCAACAGTTTCAACAGGGAATCTGTAAGGATCCACTGGCCCACTTCCCCGCTCCGCCCCCCCTATCCCCCCAAGAAGCGACAGCGGCCCCTTCGCGGCTAAAAAGCCCAAGCGGCTGCCGCTCCCCGATCCCCGCCCGCTTCTCCCCGCCTTCGCAGCGCCGGCTACCGTCGGGCAAAGCCCAGCGGGCAGCCCTCGCGCCACAGACAGGCCGGACAACAGCTGACAACAAACAGCTCCGATTGCCAACGCGACCCAGCAAAAGCACCGCCGAAAGCCACCCCAGCGCGGGCAGAGCCAACGCGGCGGGACGAGGGGTGCTCAGCCCAGCGCTGCCCTCGCACAGCGCGCCGGGGCAGCGGCAGGTGCCACCGCTGCCGTGCGATCCCTCTATCTCCCTTCCCTTCCTCCCAGCCGCCCTCTCCACTCCCTGAGCAGACGCACGCCCGACCCCCGCAGCACCGGCCGCCGGGGCCCGCTACCCTGGCCCAGCCAGCCCGCCCTCACCCTACCTCTCCTCAAGGCCAGCACGAGAGAAACCGTTAAAAGCGCAACAGCTTAAGGGTCCAGATAGGTCCCACAGCCCGCACGGGAAGCTCCCCAGGCGCGACGGAAGAGCCGCCGCGGGCGCGGCGCCTGCGCGCTACCGCCCCCGCCCCGAGGGTGCCGTTTCCGTGCGCCCGCCATTTTCCGGGGGGTGGAGCTGCGTCTGATTTGGCGGGCGCCGGCTGTGACCGTTGGGCTGGTGGAGGGTGTTGCGGGTGAGTGGTCGCGGAGGTCGCGGAGGTCGCGTCTCCTTTCCTCTCCGCTGCGGGGCCTCGGGAGACGGCGGCAAGGGGTGGGCTTCGAACCCGGATGTGAGTGTCTACTGACCCCTCTTCGCTGAGCGGGCGCTGGGGGCTCCGAGGCGCCGCAGCTTTGGCTCCGCGGGTGGGCAGGGGGAAGCGTTGCGAGAGACCCGAGCCCTGAAGTCGGGGTGTCTGGTTTACAGCCCACTTAGCGAGCAGGGACAAACCTCCAAAAGACTGTTCGTTTCACAGGGGGTGAGGGGAAGGTTTGTTCCTGTCGCGGGGTGGTTATCTCTCGCTCGGGTCAGGGAGGGAATTTTAAACGCCTGTGACCGTTACGCCTGTGTGTTGTTAATTCGCTATCGGGCAGCTTCTGGTTTTGTTTTCATCTAGGGGAAAAAAAACCAAAAAGTAAGAGTTTGAGGAAGAACCTGTAAATGCTGAAGCACAGCGCTGCTCAGGTTTAGTGGCAAAGCTCTGGTAGGTGCTGAGATATCACAGCAGCACAGGGAGTGTGAGAGTTGTTAACATGTTGTAGGCTTTTTCCTTTTTTTTTTTTTTTTTTTAATGCTTTTGTGTCAGACCTACAGTATATGCTTGGCAGTCTTTCTAAGTTACCGTGGCAGTGGGTGAAAGCATATCTGTGTGCATTAAACTTCAGCATTGTCTGTAGTTATTTTCAGGTAACTGGGTTACTCCTCTAGGTGTGTTTAAATAAAAAAAAAATAAAACAAAAAAAACCCATGAAACTGAAAGCCCACCACTTTGTAGCATACAATTTGTCTTAAAACACAGTTTATAAACATGAAAGCAATATAGCTGTATCAGATACTGGCTCAATGAGAAGTTGAGAAGTTTTTGTGTCAGGGTTTTTTTTTTTTTATTTTCTATTGTCTGTCAATGATCTTACCATATCGTGATGTCTTTAGTGATTTTATGGAACCATAGAATTGCCTAGGTTGGAAGAGACCCTTTTGATCATCAAGTCCAACTATAGGTTAACCCTGACTAGTCCACCTCTAGATCATGTTCTTAAGGATTTCATCTACACACCTTTAAATACCTCCAGGGATGCTGACTCCACCACCTCCCTGGGCAGCCTGGTCCAATGTTTGACAACCCTTTCAGTAAAGAAATTCTTCCTGATATTGAACCTCAATATCCCCTTTTGCAACTTCAAGCCATTTCCTCTCGTCCTATTGCTTGTCATCCGAGAGAAGAGACCAACCCTGACACCTCTGCAGCTGCCTTGCAGGTAGTTGTAGAGAGGATGAGGTCTCCCCTCAGCCTCCTTATCTCAAAACTAAAAAGCCCCAGCTCCCTTAGCTGTTCCCACAGGACTTGTGCTCCAGACCCTTCACCAGCTGCGTTGCCCTCCTCTGGACGTGCTCCAGCATCTCAACACCCTTCCTGTAGTGAGAGGCCCAAAACTGATCACAGCACTCAAGGTGCTACCTCACCAGAACTGAGTACAACCTAACAGTCACTGCCTTACTGCTGCTGGTCACACTGTTCCTGATACAGGCCAGGATGCCATTGGCCTTCTTGGCCACCCGGGCACGCTGCCGGCTCATGTTCAGCTGGCTGTCCACTAATACCCCAGGTCCTTTTCCTCCAGGGAGCTCCCCAGCCACTCTGCCCCAAGCCTGTAGCACTGCCTGGGGTTATTGTTACCAAAGTGCAGGACTTGGCACTTGACCTTGTTGGCAAGGGATATAAAGAATAATAAAAAGAGTTTTTTCAGATACGTGAATACTAAGAGGATGATCAGGGATAATGTAGGTCCCTTGATGAATGAGGCGGGTGTCCTGGTATCAGGTGATGATGAGAAAGTGGAAATACTGAATGCCTTCTTTGCCTCAGTCTTCACTCCAAAGGCCCCTCGGGACCCGCAGATCCTGGATGAAAGTAGGAGTGTTTGGGGAATGAAGAGCTTCCCTCTAGTTGAGGTAGGGGTGGTCCAGGAGTGGCTCAAAGGGATTAATGCAAACAAATCCATGGGCCCGGATGGGATACATCCACGTGTGCTGAGGGAGCTGGCGGAAGAGATTGCAGAGCCGCTTGCTATCATCTTCGACAGCTCTTGGAGAACAGGAGAAGTACCTGAGGATTGGAGGATAGCCAATATCACTCCAGTCTTCAAAAAGGGCAAGAAGGAGGACCCTAACAATTATAGGCCAGTCAGCCTCACTTCTATCCCTGGAAAGATGATGGAACAGCTTGTTCTGGATGCCATTACCAAGCAACTGGAAGAGAAGAAGGTCATGAGGAGTAGTCAGCATGGATTCACTAAGGGGAGATGGTGCTCGACCAATCTCATAGCCTTCTATGATCTCATCACCGGCTGGGTGGATGGAGGGAGAGCAGTGGATGTCATCTACCTTGACTTCAGCAAGGCTTTCGATACTGTCTCCCATGGCATCCTGATAGAAAAGCTAAGAGATCATGGGATAGATGAGTGGACAGTGAGGTGGGTTGAGAACTGGCTGTCAGACCGGGCTCAGAGGGTCGTGATCAGTGGAACAAGATCTGAATGGAGGCCTGTGACTAGTGGTGTTCCCCAGGGCTCGGTGTTGGGTCCAGTCCTGTTTAATATCTTCATCGACGACCTTGATGAGGGAATAGCATCCACCCTCAGCAAGTACGCTGATGATACAAAGCTGGAAGGGGTGGCTGACACGCAGGAACACTGCGCTGCCATCCAGCGAGACCTGGACAGGCTGGAAAGCTGGGCAGGGAGAAACCAGATGAGGTTTAGTAAAAGCAAGTGTAAAGTCTTGCACCTCGGGAGGAATAACCGTCTGTATCAGTACAGGCTGGGGGATGACCTGCTGGAGAAGAGCTCTGTGGAGAAGGACCTGGGGGTCCTGGTTGATGACAGGTTGGCTATGAGCCAGCAGTGTGTCCTGGTGGCTAAGAGGGCCAATGGGATCCTGGGATGCATCAGGAAGAGTGTGGCCAGCAAGTCTAAGGAGGTGATCCTCCCCCTCTACTCTGCCTTGGTCAGGCCCCACCTGGAGTATTGTGTCCAGTTCTGGGCTCCCTGGTATAAAAAAGACAGGGATCTCCTGGAGAGAGTCCAGAGAAGGGCTACGAAGATGATTAAGGGCCTGGAACATCTCCCGTATGAGGAAAGGCTGAGTGAGCTGGGGCTGTTCAGCCTGGAGAAAAGAAGACTGAGGGGGGACCTAATTAATGTTTATAAATATCTTAAGTATGGAATGCAGGGGGAATTGGCCAACCCCTTTTCAGTCATATGTGGAGACAGGACAAGGGGCAATGGCTGTAAACTGGAGCACAGGAAGTTTTGCACCAACATGCGGAAGAACTTTTACCCAGTGAGGGTGACAGAGCACTGGGACAGGCTGCCCAGGGAGGTGGTGGAGTCTCCTTCTCTGGAGATATTCAAGACTCGTCTGTACGCCTATCTGTGCAATATGAGCTAGGGAGCTGCTTTGGCAGGGGGGTTGGACCCGATGGTCTCTCGAGGTCCCTTCCAACCCCTACAGTTCTGTGAAAACAGGATGTGAATTCATATTTTTTCATACAATATGTTATGTTCTAAAAGTAATTTATTTTGCTTGGTCTTCACAGCTAACTTCATGCTGACAACATCAAGCTAGAACAATGGGAGTGACTAATCTGTGGCAAATTCTTGAGCCTGTGAGACAGCCTGTCAACTTAAGCAGTCTCAGAGGAAAAACACTTGCTGTTGATTTAAGTCTGTGGGTCTGTGAAGCTCAGACGGTTAAAAAGATGATTGGAGTAGTTACCAAGCCACATTTGAGGTATGGTTTCTCTATAAATTATTGTAGCCAAAAGTCTTGGAACTGTGTAATTTAGGTAAGATACTTATTGCAAATTTAAGACTATCCTGAAAATTCATATGACTGTGTTGTTTTGATTTTTATTATCGTTTGTGCTACATATGTAAAGGGTTCAAAGCGAAGACTCAGTCACACTGGCTGAATCCAACTTCAAGCTCATGTGCAAATTGAAGTTCTTGGGCCCAGCCTATCTTGTCTTAAGGTCTCAAATGTAGATAAGGATGAGATGGATGTAAGCAGAACTATGTTTGTCTTTTTATGATATAGTGCTTTGTGATACACAGATTATCAGGGAACACTAATCAATATGCTAATTTATATATCTTCCTAAAGCTGTGTGATGGAAGATAGTAGAGGAATTTCAGATGTTTATCATGGCAGTTTGGATGCTAGTGAATTCAGAGCATACTGAGTCGTGCATGCTCTTGCCTGATCTGGCTTATAAATTCAAATTCTAGTTAGAACCCATGTTGAATTAAACATGTTTGTATCAGTCTTCAGACTTAGGAACCGCCTTGATGAATATGTATTTTTTAGTTTAAATGAATTGCATAGTTAAGGGATGAGCGAGTATAAGCAGATACAACTTAAAAAAACTTCTCTACAAATGATTGTGACAAATTTTCAGGATATACAGATTTTCATGAATGACATGTTGGTTAGCTCAAGAATACTGAGTTAGCAGCAGCTGGTAAACATTCCTGTGGCTTCTTTGGAATTCAGATGTGAAATTTCAGCATCTTCTGGGATTAGTTTCATAAAATGTTATGCTTATGATACCAAATGAATAATTAACTATAAAACTTGATGCATGACCAAAGTCATTACTTCCCTCTGATAGGATATCCTGTGGAATGGAAGTATCAGTCCAGATCTTTTATGCAGTCTGACCAAGGCAAGACAAAGGCATGAGTGGATTTCTCTCCCCTCCCGCCCCCACCAAAAAACCCAAATGTTTTCAGGCAGTTGGAGATAAAATTGTTTTGCTAAGTGTCTTAGAGAAATTTAGTGTAACTGATTGCTTTTTATATCACTTGAGAAAATAGAACTTTCACCAAAAGATGACATTATCCTTTTTTATCAATAGCAAATGCACAAAATTAAATCTAGACTGATCGTGTTTCCATCTAAGAGATACAGATATTTGGTCTACTCTGCTTGAAAACTAGAGCCTGGAATTACTGGAAAA
The DNA here is from genome assembly GCA_020800305.1 of Porphyrio hochstetteri. Classification (NCBI taxonomy): domain Eukaryota; kingdom Metazoa; phylum Chordata; class Aves; order Gruiformes; family Rallidae; genus Porphyrio; species Porphyrio hochstetteri. The sequence continues at coordinate 114,248,566 of CM036907.1, forward strand.
AGCATATGCGGTCTGATATTTCTGCCCTTAATTTTACTTCTATAAACCAAATAGTTATTTTAACTTCCTTGTGGATTTCCACCCATCAGTGAAGCTGGTTTGCATATGAAATAAATTGGCATATTAATAGTATCTATAAGTCTGTTTAATACTACAGCATTCAGTCACTTCAGAATCTGGTGTACTTGTATTGATAGATTTGAGATTAAAATTTGATAGAAAAGAACCAATGTGGATATGTGTTTGGAAGCAGACTTTGGATATTGCATGGGATTTTATTAAGCCTTTAAAATTTGCTTACATCTTCACACACACACAAAAACCTTATTATGTGGTGCTTTCTAGGGAAGTTTTTGAAGCTCTTACAAGTTCATAATAAACCAACTTTAGCCAACCAGGGGGATATAAATAAAAGCTTTGTTAGCTTGGGGGTGAGGAAATCAGAAAAGGTGGAGAGAAAGCTGATATATACCCCTCAGCCTACCCCAGGAACAAATTAGCTGAAAAAAAATGCACTAATCCTGCAGCTTATGGAGCACTTTGCTTTATTGCAGAAACCTATTTTTTCGGTTCTCTTTCTTAACGTCAATGGGAATTAAACTAGTGTTTGTCATGGAGGGAGAGGCGCCCAGGTTGAAAGCAGACACCATGAGTAAGAGGAATGAGATGCGCTATGGACCTTCAAAGAAAGTGGGGGCTCCAAGAACAGGGAGATCTTTATTTAAAGCCAATTTAAAAGAGGTAAGTCAATGTTTCAGTAGTATTAATGTGATAGGAAGAAATCATAACTAAATTAATTACAAGCACTTAAAAAAATTGTTTTCTGTGCCATAAATTTCAAAAGTATTTTGAGTTTTGAGGGAAGGCATGCCTTTGAAATCGGACCTTACAGCATCTGTGAACTTGCTGTAGAAGAGGGACAGTGTCACTTACAATAGCTTTCTTGTTTCATGTGTTCCTGTGTATGCTATGCTGTAGTCATAATTGAGTGTTTTGTTACATAAATTCTACTTCCTTCTTGTACAGTGTTAGTATTGATACTGTTGGGGTTTTTTTCCTACATTAGGATATGTATGAAAACAGCAGCGTGTTCTGTACCTCTGTAAGCTAGTGTGTTTTGTAACCTAGATCTATGATTGGGTAAACTAGCTGAATAACTAAGAGGATACGCTTACTGGAAACCTATTGATTTAGGCTAAAAGGAGGATTTCATAGGCATCTTGGTAGAGACAATTGAGGCAGCTATGGTTGGAAAAACCTCTTAAGTAATTTTCTTCTTTATTCATCGTTGCAGATACATAACCATTTTTGTAAATTCAAAATTTTATGAAATAGAATTTATAGATCCTTATGTCTTCATTTATTCTCAAATTCTAGTATTTTTTCTGAAATTTTTAAGAATTATATATAAGTACGTATCAGTATGCCTTATGCTGTCATCTAGCCTTACTAGGCAGACAGTACTGTACTTTCATGCTTGATATACATGAGAAGCCTAGAATCTGTGGAAATATGTCTGTGCTAGCCTAGTATCACTGATAGAATTAACAGCACTGCTTCACAAAGACAAATATTCCTTTGTTACTTTTCTTTTCAAAAACATCTTAAATAGCTACTTACTGTTAATCATGTTGTATTCAAGTCCTGCAACTGATACTTTGCTCTCAGTTGGATATATCTTTTGACTGTTAGAGAAACTATTTCTTCTAAAGTAGTGCTTGTACTGATGTAGTGTTCTGTAGGTAGTGCAACAGTATCAGTTTTTGTATACACTTGTGTCTGAGAAAATACATCAGCGGATCTAATTCAGCATTTGGTCTCTCTTTCTATTCCTTCTTTTAGTGTCTCGATCTGCTGGAGTGTTTAGGTGTCCCTTGGGTTCAAGCAGCTGGGGAAGCAGAGGCGATGTGTGCCTACCTAAATGCCACAGGACGTGTTGATGGCTGCATTACCAATGATGGAGATGTCTTCTTATATGGAGCTCAAACAGTTTATCGGAACTTTGCCATGAATGCTAAGGTAATGTCCCATTCTCACCCGCTCTTTAGACTTTTTCCAAAGAATGTACATAGAAAGCACTTGAAATATTTACTTAGATATTGTTGCGCTTACCCTCTAGTAGTTTGGTTTAGTTTGAGATAGTGCATTTAAGACAGGAAAATTGTTTGATCCAATGGCATTCTGTGTATTGGATTTGACAGCAAAACTGCTGAATTAAAGAACATTTACAGTATTATTGTCTGTGTTTGTAGTGTCCTGTGATGTGTAATATAAAGGTAAATAGCAAACTTTTTTTTTGCCTTTCCTTCTCGACAGTGGAGAATTGGAGTGAAGTAATTGCTTCCTATAAATTTACATTAGGGCACGTGATATTGCACAGCTCTCTGGGCCTAATAATCATAGTATCATAGAATACCAGTTTGGATGTGACCTCAGGGATCATCTGGTCCAACGTTTCTTGGAAAGCTCTGTCTAGACAACAGCACTGCCTAGACAAGATGGCCCAGCACCCTGTCTTAGCCCAATGTTGGGGAATCCACCACTTCCCTGGGGAGGTTATTCAAATGGCTGATTGTTCACATTCTGTAAAATTTTCCTCTAATGTCCAGTCAGAATCAACCTAGAAGTAACGTGCACCTGTTACTCCTTGTCTTTTCCTTGTGACCCATTTTCTTTGTAGCCACCCTTTACCTATTGGAATGTGGTGATAAGATCTCACTCAAGCCTTCTTTTCTCAAGGCTGAACAAATCAAATTCCCTCAGCCTTTCCTCATATGGCAGGCTTCCCAGTCCGTTTGTCATCATGGTGGCCCTTCTCTGGACCCTCTCCAGCCTGTCCACAACTATTTTGTATAGTGACGACCAAAACCGAACACCATATTCCAGGTGTGGCCTGAAAAGCACTGAACAGAGTGGGATAATGACTTCTTTATCTCTGCTGGTGATGCCCTCATTGATGCAACCCACCATCCTGCTATTTTTCTTTGCCACTGATGGTTCACACTGTGTGAACTTGCGTCTTACAGGTTTGTTCTATTGTGGACATACTTGTTGAACATGCATAAGGTAGAGATTGTACCTCTGTACCATAACCAGTTTTTGCAATTGTTAAAGAAAACATTTATGAACTTCAGCTGTAGCGTTCATTTGTTAGGAAAGCAGTTTTCCAGAACTGGTGAAAATCAACCCCAAAGTTCTGTAATTTGTACTTTTTCTATAAATCAAAGGAAGGAATACATGCTCTGCCTGGTGACTAACAAGAAAGTGGCAGAAAAATCATACTGGCATAGGAATTTTAAATAATGTTCATCTGAAAGACTTGTTGAGAAAATAAGTAATAGGAGAAAAGCAATAGAACATTAAAAAATATGAACAATTAATGTTTTTAAATATAATAACAGTTATTGAGAGGTGATATTCTGTGATGTCACTGCCTTGGGGTGCTGTCTTGACCTGGCTTTTTGGGGTTTTATTTTTCACCTTATTTGTTGAAAACAAAGGTGCCCTCAGTCCTTTGAGTGTACTTCATTACGTATCCAAGACAACGTGAAAAAAATGGATTATTTTGGGTTGTTGGCTTGGGGCAAGGGAGTATCTTATGGTTTTATTCATGTTCATCTTGATTTCGTGTTACTGTGTTTGAGTCCCTCTACCCTTCAAAGCTTTGGGTGTTCCTTTAGCTCATGTCTAATATGCTAAGTAGTATTATAATTATGTTTTTCCTTTATTGTGTTTTCATGGATTTTCAAGACTACAGTTCCTGAGATGACTTACGCAGCCACTAGTACTGATATTGTTAGTGGTACTAAACAATAAAAATGCCCCCTTGTCTTATTTTAGTTTCTTTCAGCAGTTGATGACCATACTTATAACTCCAGAACTATAGTTACTCATATGGTATCTACAAATTAATTTATATATTTTGATTGCTGCTTTGCTTCGGTTTTGACTTTTTTGTTTTGCTATCAGACCCCTCTTATGGGACCCATTTCCTGCTGATACAGGTGACCAGTGTGGGTAACCAGTCACATCTGAATGTGACTCAAGGCAGTTCCTTCCCTGATGTTGCAAAAGTAAAATGTGCAATAAATTTCTTTTGCAGGATCCATTTCTTGACTGTTACACAATGCCTTCTATTAAGGAGAAGCTTGGCTGTGACAGAGAGTCTTTGATTGGGCTAGCTGTTCTTCTGGGTTGTGATTATCTTCCGAAGGTAAGCAATTAACTTTTTTTTTAATTAGGTACTTATATTGTCTTGAAAAACAATAAAATATATTGAATGGAACGTGCATGTTGACAAAACTGTATATAATGCACAGTTACTACAATTTAGTTGTTGAAGATGCCGCTTAGTAAGTTACTGTAAATTTTATTTGTGAAGGCTTAAAATAATCAAAATTGTTTATGAGCATTAATCTTTCACATCTGTTATGTATTATTCCAGACTTTTATATAATGGAGGTGAAGACAAATGTTTAGATGTTGATTACTTTGAGCAAATGTTAGAAATTAGTTGTTTGCCAGGATACTTTGAACACATTGACAACCATGGCAGAAGAGTTGTGGAAAATGAGAAAAAACAGCTTTGTCTATGCTGTTTGAATAGCGAGCATTGCAGTCCAATGACAACTTCTAATTGGTTTTGAATGTACATTTATTTCATATGGTTGCTTATATCCAGTTCAGCCGTCACACTTGAATAATAATAGATTATAGATAAACTGTAGAAAACACACTGGTTGCACTCTTTATGTTCAACTAGACTGATCCTTGGCAAAATAGAATAAGGATTGAAAGAGGAACTGGAAAAGCAATGTGTGTGTTTTAAATCATAGAAGAGTTTTGGTTGGAAGGGACCTTTGAAAGTAATCTAGTCCAATCCCCTGCAATAAGTAGGGACATCTTCATCTAGGTCAGGTTGCTCAGAGCCTTGTCCAACCAGACCGCGGATGTTTCCAGGGATGGGGCATCTGCAACATCTCTGAGCAACCTGTGCCTGTGTTTCACCTGTCCTCGTTGTAAAAAAATTCTTCCTTGTATATGTCTGTATTTGCCCTCTTTTACTTCAAAACCGTTACTCCTTGTCCCTGACCCTACTAAAAAAGTCCATTCCCATCTTTCTTCTAAGCCCCTTTTAAGTATTGAAAGGCTGCAGTAAGGTCTCCCTGGAGCCTTCTCTTCTCCAGGCTGAACTAGTCCAGTTCTCTCAGCCTTTTTCATAGGACAGGTGCCCATCCCTCTGATTGTTTTTGTGGCTGTCCTGATCCAACATCAGGGAGGTTCTTCATGTCATCCTAAGGGCAAGATTAAGACACAAACAAGGTCAAATGCTGTTCACCCCAAACAGTGTTTATTACAAAAAGAAGTAAAAGGAAAACAGCAGCAATTGGACAGAATGGAATGAAAAGGTAGAAATTAAGCAGTCCAAGTAGAGTCACAAGGATAGACGCCACCATGGATCCACAGCATCCTGGGGATCCAAGTCTCTTGTTATCGGGTGGTGGATGATCATGCAGTATATATTTCAGCAAGTTCTTTTACCGCTTGTTCACAGTCACAGCACCCAATGAAGTTTTGGCACAAATCCATGTTCCCACCCCAAAGCATTGAGGGATAAGCCTTTATTTGTGCCTACTCCAGGTGGCTCTGGTCCCACTCTTCATGCAGCGCTCCTGGAACTGCCACATAATCTAGTAGGCAGAATGTTTTAGCAAGTGTGGGCCCATAGCTGTAGGCAGCCTTGGAGACAAGCATTCCACAATCCATGGCCCTCCTCTGGTTGTTTTTAATCACTTGACTTTCACACTTCAGTATATCTAGGGTTTACTACATAGTTCTGGATCTCAGTCCACAAGGTATGTTCCAGAAAAGGAAATTCTGATGTTGGGTTGGATGGGGCTCTGAGCAACCTGATCTAGCTGAAGGAGGTTGAACTAAATGACCCTTAAAGGTCTCTTCCAACCCAGTGTTCTATGAAAATACTTACTATTCCTATTGTTACTACTCTTACAGTGGTAGTATCTTTTATTCAAAAGGACATACATACTACTAATGTAAAAATGGAGTAGATATCAAAATCAAACAATTATTGAAAGGGAGGGTAGGAATTATTTAGGTTTATGATTTTACTGGGTATTTAAATTATTTTTCAGAAAACACTCTTGCACTTTTTTACCTCTCATAAATTATTTTTTTATAAGCGCTTGAGGTCTTAAAATATTAAAAAATATTTCTGTTGCCATAAAGCATTTCTTTCTGTGAGTGAAAGCTTTTTGCTGGATTTCTTCTGTCTCTTGAGTTCCAGCGTTTTGACTCTAAAATCCAAAAGATCTGTCTGTCTTGTCTTTCCATGACACTGCCAAAAAGTTTGCTTTCTGAGAGTTAGCTGTCAAGAACGTTACCAGTATTTTATAATAGTGTCCTGTTGCAGATAGTAAGAAGGAAAGCCAAATGAACAATACCTCTCTTCCAATTGTTTTCTGCTGCCTTCTTACTCTACCTTGTTTGTTCTGAGTCACTGTTGAGCATAAGAACATTTTATGCAGCTCGTGTGTTACACTGATAGTACAACTGTAATCTGTCATCTTTTCTGATTTTAGAACTTGTTCAAAAAATATTTTTCTCAATTTAATTTCAACATCTGGGGTCATTTTTCCCGTTCTTTGCATAATGTTCTGAAGGCAGTTTTTATGAAAATCTGGATACTTTGTCACTAAATATTCTGTATTTCTGTCTCTAGGGTGTTCCAGGAGTTGGAAAAGAACAAGCTTTAAAGTTAATTGAGACTTTGCAAGGTCAAAACTTATTGCAAAGGTAAAGTGAAAATCTATGTTGTATGCCAAAGTACTTTGATTTTATTCAGAGACTTAAGACTTGCTATGTACTTCAGTTCCAAGAGAATGTTTGTAATACTTTAATTGGGAGAGATTACCACATTCCTTACTTTATATTTGCTAAATGAATTACATATTTTGCTAGGCAAGCTTCTTAATTGTTTTAAACATTAGCTGGCTCCTAGCTCTTCAGCTAGCAGATGTTTGTTGGTATATTGGGAAGGAAGTCATAGGGACTGATAAGAGATTGATTTTTTTTTTTTTTTTTTTTTTTTTTTTTTTTAATTAGGTTGTGGATCAGGACATTCAATACCAAATGCTTTCTATGTTTGTTATTGTAATGTGTGTGTCAATACTAGAAATCCAACAATCACAGAATCGTAGGAGTTGGAAGGGACCTCCAGAGATCATCGAGTCCAACCCCCCTGCCAAAGCTGGTTCCCTAGGACAGGTCACACAGGGAGCATCCAATCATATAATGTACTTTAAAAAAATCATTTCATAAATTCAGAAAACTTTTCCTTGTGTAGGTGCCTGAGAAGTATAAAGGGAGTCTTTTTCAGATTATTATTTTGAGTATGAAAGTTAAATATTTTCTGATCCTTTTAATATCCTTTTAGGTTTGAGCAATGGAAAGAACAACTTCAGTATCACAATAATCCCCCTTTTGTTGTTAAAAAGCTAATTCACTGTTCTAAGTGCCATCATCCAGGTGAGCATTAAAAGCTCAAGCATCAAATTTTATTTTTAGCCTAATAATTTGTTTACTTTTTTCTCGGTTTGTGGGCTGGGAGGTGGTTTTTCTGTTTGATTGGGTTTTGGAATAGGCTGCCCAGAGAGGTGGTGGATCATGTGGAGAAGGAAAAGCTTGTTTCAAATGTTACTTACTTGCCAGGTTGACATGGACTACTTCTGTAATTTTTAAGTAATAAAGATTTCATCATGAGGTCTGAAATTGTTGGGGAAAAAGTCTTCAGAAGAACAAAATCTTGGTTTCATTTGTTGGTTTTCAATGTAGATGCGCAAATACAGCTAATGGACTCGCTTTGTATTTGTACTTGCTAGCTTAGTACTTGTAGTTACTAGCTTTGTATATTTGGAGATTTTGGAAAACTATCTTCTCCTCGCACACTTTGCATCTGATTCTGTAGGATCTTCCAAGGAACATGAGCACAGTGGATGTAAATTCTGTGGAAGTGCTAGATACTGCAACCCCAGTGACTCCAAATACTGCTGCCCTTGTGAATGGCATCAGTTAGAGCGACTGAAACAAGCCAGTGCAGTGGAGGACAGTATCAGAAAGTAGGAATGTCTTGAAAATTGAACTGCTTCTCCCTGCGTTGTTGTGCAGGGTGAGCATTTAAATTCTGCTTTTCCCCATTTTTGTTCAGTTCCTAACACGTTTGTTTTACCTGCAGAAAAGCTTACAGTTGTGAGGGCTTTCCGTTCCCCGAGGTAACAAACAAACCTAATTAAACATTAATTTCTTTAATCAATTAATTGAAATTTCTGTTTTCTGCCCTCTTTTAAACTGTGTCTTTTTGTTTTATTTCAAGGTTATCCAGGAATTTCTTGTAAACAAGAATAAATTGATCAAGCTAAAGGAATGTCAAAGACCAAATTTATTGTCCTTTCAGGTATATAACAAAATACTGGATATTCAGCTGGGTAGTTTTTTGTTTCTTGGTAAGGAAGGCATCTGTGATAATTTTGGTCTTCATTGGCAATTTTACAGGAAATAAGAATTAAAGAATCTTGCTACATATCCTTAATATACCTCATTCCCTTGGCTTGTTATTGACAACTGATGAATCTGCCCTTTTATGGATGACTGTTCCCTTGGCAGTGAAGTATCATTGGGCATTACACTAATGTATAAAAGCTTTCTAGATATTTTAAGTATTTAGTCCTGTGTCCTGGCTATATAGCTGTCTAAGTATGGCATCTAACAGAACAAGAAAGTTTTAAAGTTTGGAGTTGGGGGGTGTTTTTTGGTTTTTTTATACTATCAGATATTTGCTTCTGAGAAGATGGAATGGAGTAAACATTATGCTTGTAAGAAACTGCTGACACTATTGACACATTATGATATGATGCAAAGAAAATCTGGACACATTGATTCAAAACAGCTGCAGGCGATACGGTAATGTAGCTTGATTTCTTGAACTTAACATGCTTACTTCTTCTGCTGTATGAAAATCACAGCTTTTTCTTCTTTTTTACGGAAATAAAATTATTTTCTTCCATCTTTGTTCCAAGTTTTGTGTTCAGTTTCAATAGTGGTAAAAATCAGATCAGTACACGAATTCTCAAACTTCTGCTGCACAAAGTAATACATACAGTAGTTTCCTTTCACTCTGACAGTGCCTGCTTTTTCCTGTTCTTACTTTCTGTTCTCTTTCCTTGGGTCTGCACATGAGATTTAGCATTATAGGTCTGATCCTTTGCTCAGGTTTTTAGCAAACATTTAATTAACTTTTGTTATGCCGAATAAGAGCCTAAGCTTAGAAATGAGCATCTGCAGATTGAGTCATTGTCTCTGATTTCATATCAGACCTACCAACTGGTGTATAATGTGTCCAGCAAAATCACTGGCTTAGAGTTCTGTTCTTCTACCCTTCTAAGACAAACATATTCATTCAGGACTGCTGCATTTAGGAATATAAAAGTGGTAGACTATCCTGTTACTAAAAATGGATATGCAGGAAAAAAATCCAGCAAGATAAGTATGTAACTATTTTTCCTAGATGTTTTTTTCCACTATCCAGGTGGTTATTCAGGGTGTTTCTGAGCCAGAATTGGTACCTTCTTATTCTATCAGCTGTCAATATATTTTTTTAATGATTTAATATTTGCTTAAGCTTATGTAGACTTTTAGAGTATACAGTGTCTGGCAAATCTGAAATGAACTTCTTGTGTGAAGGGAATTGTTACTTATTTTAACTTTAGTTTCTGTCATTTCCCAAATGAAACCCAAATTCCACTGGTAAATTCTTGTATTCCAAGAAGGTTCATGGTTTTTTCATGTTTGAGTTTTTATAAACCTTAATTTTGGGAGACAGAACAGTCAGTAGTAATGTGATAGTATCTCTTCAGGGTTGATGTGTCATAGTCTGTTGAAGAACTATTTGCAGTGAAGCCATTATATTCAGTGCTGTTTTTTAAGAGTGGAGAAGACTGATTGATGGCCACTTTTTAAACAGGTTGGCTAGATAAATTACCAGCATTTACCTTGATGAATAAATTAATTGATATAAGCTGCTTGAAACACTTTATAGCATTTCAAGGGTTTAAAAATCAGATCCTGCTTGCTCTAGATTTCTAGATTCAGATGATTCAGCAGGAGCCTCTTGACATGTGGAAACCTATTAAACTGGAGTATAATAATGTTTTTGGAAGAACTGTCCCTGCTCAGTTTGTGTTTTCTCTTCTTTCATGCTCTCCTGCAAAATAGGCAAATGATGCCGTCTGGTCATTCAGAAATTTACTGTCTGTGGCAACAGCTTTCTGAGAAGCGTGGTTGAAGATATCACACTGATGATTGTAGGAGTCTGCACAGTCTCTTCTGAGCAGGATCACTGAAAAAGGAAAAATGTTTCAGTAATCAAATCTAGACCCAAAATTCTAGTGTATAACTAATAAAGTAGTGTATTTTTTATAAGTTGTGTTAATTTCACTATTAGAAGAAATTTTTTTTTTCCCTCTGGATTATTACAAATTAGAGTACTAAAATCTTTTTAGATAACTTTAGAATTTTTTCTTGTTTAAACAGAATGATTTAATGGGCTTCCTTTTATTCTTACAGGATAGTCAAGACACGTGTTAAAAATGGAATTCCTTGTTTTGAAATTGAGTGGCAAAAACCAGGTTGGTCTAGCTTCTCTGTACATTATAGAACAAAACAGTTCATAGGAAAAGAAAAAAAAACATGATTTAAAGAGGAAAAGTGTTGGACAACATTGTGAGGAGATGAATTATGGTGAAATTGGAAGCTGTTTGATGACAACAATAGAAAATATGCATCAGATTTGACACACCCTGAACATAAAAGCTTTTAAAAAAAAGTCATATACCTAGAAAGCAAGGGACTCAGTCTTCAGGTACTTCTTCTGGTTGGTGTTAATAAGACTTGGACTCTGAATTTTGTATCATATTTCACTATGTACCTGAAGCTGTGACTGTTCACTAGCTGTGAAATTTTCTGTGCTGACAGACTTCTACCTTTAAAGTGCCTGTTTGTGCCAGGAGACTGGCAAAAAGAAAAATACTTTATTTGCAGTTAAATCTCAAACAATGTGCCTTTTTACATACCTTCTTTGTACTGAAATACCTCTTTTGTTCTTCATTTTTCTTTTTCCCTACTTTGGAATGTGTATATATACATGTCTAATGTACATTCATTGTTTTGGTTTTGATGGGGTTTGTTTTGTTTTGTTAGAGTATTATATTGATGCAGAAGATGAGCCTGTGGAGTTGTTTGTAGTCACAGTAGAAGAGGAGTCTTTGTTTCAGGCTGCTTATCCTGATGTTGTTGCCCTTTATGAAGTGGAAAAGTCTCAAGTTCTGAAGAAGAAACAGAAAAGTAAGTCCAAAAGTTTATTTCTTATAAACTTACTGGTCTTGCCAGAACACAAAAAACAAGCAACAAACACTTCTCCCACTGTTGAGCAGTATTATATTTTTTTCAAGGTCAGGACATGGTATCTTGCAGGGACTGTGCTTTTCTTTTAATATTTTATACTTCAGCTCTAGAAAATCTTGAATGTGGTTAATATGCCATCTTGATATGCCCTTTTATTTGTTTTTTCCCCCAGACAGGAAAGACAGACCAAAAGAAAAGGAATTACCAGATGTTTATGAAGTTAGTGATCTTCTGTCTGGAATGACTTTAAAATCTACATGTGGAATTCTTCCTGTGCAAGACTCCATGTCAGATACAAAAACTACCCCATGTGACCAGATACACCAGAGAAGTACTGAATCAAAAGACATAGTGCTAGCAGCAGCTTCCTGCATTACAACTGCTCAGATGGCAGTGTCAGCAACTGCTCTTCCTCCAACTGCATCGCCTTACTCCCTCTTAGAGAAAACATTGTCTGACTCACCTGTATTCCTAACAAAATTTACTAAAAATACAGGAGTACCATCCTCTTCTTCTGTAACAGCTGATCTACAGCTGAGCAGTATTGATGGGGAAGAAACCTTCAGCACGTCAACAGCCCATGTGTATCATACCCATGATCCAGCAGCTGACTTAACTACATACATGAAACTCTCACATCCAGTAAACTGTGAAATAGTGAGAAATATCTCAGAACATTCTGATGTTATGCAGTCTGATCAACATCATTCTGATAGTGCACATGATTTGGGTTCAGATGATGCCATGGGGCAACTTCAGAAGTGGTCTTTAGTTGAGCGAATGCTTAAGATGACTTCCATTCCATCAGAGTCTTTATTATCTGAAGATGAAATGCAAGTGGAGTCTTTGAAATGTTTTAAACAAGCAGAAGAAGCATTGAATCATGATAAAGATCACGTCTCTTCCTCCTGTCAGGTAAATAAACTAGTGCAGCCAAGTAAAAATATGCTATCAGAAAACTATTCAAGGGAATCCAGCATACCTGTTTATCAGTATCAGCACAAAAAAGCTGACAGCCTGGCTGCAATGGTGGAGAAAGACCATAATATAACCAGTTCAACATCTCTAGCCCTCAGTGGGCAAACAAAACAGACACTGCACCGTAAGTGTGAATTGCTTCCAGTGTCTCAAAAGGCAGCAGATGCTGTAACTGGCTGTCACATTAAAAAAGTTTCTACTCAAACTACCTTGAAAACTTCTTTAAAGAAGAGTGTGTGTCGGAACAGATGTTCTTCTAGTGAAGACAGCGACGATAACATGAATAAAAATCTGATTTATGAGCAACAGAAAAGTCAACTGAACCCTAGTCAACTTAAAAAATGTTTCACAAAGGAAAGGAGTGATGTTGCTACTAGCAAAAGAACAAACAGTGACTCAGCTCTTATAATTAAAGGAGAGAAAAAGACCAATCTAAAAAAAGCTGGTAATAGTTTGTCACTGCAAGTATCTCCACAACCATCCTCTGTAGGGAAAGTTAATTGTTTCCAGAGCCTGGAGCAACCGTTTGAGAGGTCAGGTTCTGGTCCCACACAGCAAGCCAAAAGTGCTGTTCTGACTTACGCATGTGCAGACAGTCCCCTTCCCCTGTCTGAAAGACTAAAAGGAAGAATCCAAATCAATTAGGTTCTCCATAAAATAGATTATGATAACAATTAACTCTGAACATTCAGCTCTTGGAGTTCTTTCTCAAAGTTCCTGCAGCGTGTTCTGTCAATTTTAAGTGGACAGGGGTTTGATGAATACAGAGTGCTCTAAAATACATCATACTGGTGTTAAAGTTTGAAATGAAAATGTTAGCAAAAGTACTGAATAGCTGCTTAAAGGCAAGTGCCCATTATTCTGGACTTGATTACATTCTGAACTTGATACAGAAGCATAGGGATAGGGTATAAAAGAGGAGGGGGGTATTGCTAAAATAAGGGCTTTTTCCTAGCCAATTGTGAGGATTCTGTGTACAGCTATTAGTCTTTCTGCTTATAGAACCAGACTTACTGAGATAGTGCCTGTGCTGCTGTCAGATATCCTTAATAAGACAAAGTGATACAGCTCTTTCCAACTGTTCCGTTCTGCTCCACTAACTTAATTTTGCTAGTTTTAAAATGGGATTTCAAATCCTGGAATGCTGGTTGTGTTGATTATCTCTGAAGGACCAGATAGAGACACACAGCAGATGTACCTTGCAGGGTAGCTAAATTTGTATCTGCCGTGCCTTAAAATAAACTGTTCTTTGAGTGTGTGCATCTTCCAAAGAATGGAATAAGCCATGTAAGGATATATTCTGGTTTAGTAACTGTCATATCTAACATTTAAAGGGAGCTGATGGCTCTCTTAATCAAACATTTATAGTTTGGGGCATTTTTTTTTCTTAAAGTAGATGAAATCCCATCCAATGCCCACTTCTACTTACAATAGAATGGATATTAGATTACAGTGTATTACAGATATTGCAGATTCTTTGAAGAATACCATGTAAATGTTTGGTTTTAAAGGGGAACTTCAATACAATTGCTTTTTTGAAAGTGGTATTCCAATCTCTTTAATGTATCACAGAATCACTGAGTTGGAAAAGACCCTTGAGATCGAGTTCAACCATACAAGCAATCTTTGTTTGTACACACACACACACACACACACGAAGTTGTCTTTAGTAGCTAATTACAAAATGTCTCCTTGCTTGCTTTTAAGTGTTCCTAACTTTATGGCCCAACCAGAAAGAGAGCCATGCTTACCAAGATAGACTACTAACAACAGAAATAAAAAATATCTATGCCTTAATGAAAAGTGTCAAACCTTCATAAAGACCAAGGTTTTAAAAGTTAAGAAAGTAAATTCCAGATGTCTTTAAGAAAGAAATAGGTAGTCTGTAGATAATATAATCTGTAATTAGCCAAAATGGTAGTTTGGTATTTTCCTCTGTAGGTAGATGAAGCAAGGTTATTTATAGTTTTGATACTCCAAATGAGAAATTAATTACAGAAATGAGCAAAAATTCCAAAATATTTGAAACTTATTTTCAGTTTTGAGGATGGTCTCCCTCTTCCAGTGACTTAACCACTTAGCTGGTGTGAGGGCATAGCTGGAAGAAGAGAATTCCTAAGGAGAATAAGAGTAACAGCTATTTGGGAGAGATTCCTTATGCAGTGGTTAGTAGTGGAGAGATCAGACCATTTTTGTGGAAAATCATTGTTATTGGTTATGAATGATTCTTTTCCTAGCTGCTGAATATGAATGCTGAAAGTTGGAATCAAGAGTCTGAATTTTCATCAATAAAAATGCCAAAATTGTGTAGATGACCTCACTTTTGTTTCCTCTCAGTGTATGGGAACGTGCTCTTTCCTTGGAGGGATCGTACCTTTTCACCCCCTGTCTGTGGGTTTCAGTGGTTTAGGGTTTTGTTTAGAATTGGGGCACAAGAGTGGGCTTTGGAGGCTTTTCTGTTTGTTTTCAAAGTCTGCCTGGGATGACTGCTTTAATGGATGATTCGCTGGCAATACTGTGCCAGAATTACGACCAGCTCATTTTGCAGCTGATGGAAACCAGAAATGACATAAAAGATTAATATCTTAATAGAATTGTGGGGGCTGGGGGGGGCGGGGGGAGGGCCTGTGTTGCTGATTATCACTACAAATTAATCTGGTTTCATAATTTCAGTTCAAGTATGAAAAACAGAAACATTGCAAATGAAAAAACAGAATTTTATCTTAGCTGTGCAAGTTTGCTGCTGCTACTTTAGAAACAGCAATAACTGTGAAAACAACTGCTGAGGATGCCTGTGCTCATAAGCTACAGCTGCTCATTGCAGCAAATAAACACAAGGATATTTATCATTGGGGGTGACTGATGCTTGACTTAAACTCATTATTTATTACAGAAGGAAGGGAAGTGACTTTTTTTTTAAAGTGTTTTGGTTGCTCATCTTTACATAATTTACTCAATCTAAGGATTGGAGATTATTTCTCTTCGGAACTGCTTTTACTGTGCCAAAGCTGACTGCTTTGTATCCTCTCACACTTGTGAAGATGGTGTTTAAATAAATTGAGTGGGTGAAACAGAGAACTGTCTTCTGCAGGAAGTATTCATACAAGATTATGTTAAACTGGCTCTTAAGTATAAATGAACATGATGTAGCAGCGTGATGTCCCTGAATATATTTTCATTTATTTTCTCTCCTGGTCATCCCAAACAGGTTTTTCTATAGAATTGCTGTATAAGCCTGAGTCCCTTACCTGGTCTGTCAATCCTGATGTTGGCATCCCTCTAGCTTGAGTGATTCCTGCAGACATACAGGGCAGATACATAAGTTCTGTTGTAACAGTATAAATGTCACTATAAACAGTATTAAACATCTACTTGGACACAAATTTATTCAGCATAGCTTAGCAAAGTGAGACGCTTGGGTGGCATTCCGTGTGATTGTAATTCGCTGGTTTAGATTCATGGGGAATTAACCAGAAAGGAAAATAAATACTGTTTGTATGGAATACGTACATAGCTACAAAAAATATAATGTGAAAAAAACTAAATGCTACCCCTTCATTTCTGTATGTCCTGTGTCTATGTGTCAAGCTACACATGCTCTTTAGGAAAGGTGTTACTGAAATGCTTATTGGCATGTCTGAACACGCTTAACAAAAGGAAAAATACATGTTCATTGCATTTATCAATTTCTACTTTATTGATAGAATTGACGAACTCGATAAATCTTTTGCTACTTAACAGAAATTTCTTAGTTTGAGAGGGTTAAGTGAGGCTTTGCCCAGGCTCGGCTCTACCCTCTTATGTCAAGAAAGAAACTTGCAGAATACAGAGACGAATGGCAGCTGTTACTTGAGACAAGAGAAAGTCTTTTCATGTCTAAAAAGGTGTCAAACCCTGCCGTATTATATCAGCAGATAAAAGGAAACAGCAGTTAGAATATTATTGAGAGTTGTTATAAACCTAAGTGCTACTGACAAAACAGTAAACTTGGTGCGAGATTCAGCGCTTTTTCCTTCAGGAAAGAAAACACTTGAACTTTTTCAAGAAAACAAAACTACAGTGGGTGACAGAACCACTCTGCACAGTTCTCTGGCTCATGCATCGTGCATCTGAGCTACTCTCGGTACTGAAGTTAAATTGGTAAGATTAATCACATATGAAACTTTAATTAAACCTAAGCCTTGTCTCCACCCCTCACCCTCATTTCCCTTGATGGAGTTGGAGAGATTTTGTCACTTTGAAGACAGCACAGCTGGGAAAAGGGATATACCTTTGCAAATTTTGCTCCATGAAAACGGCTACCTCTACTGCCATTCCACTTGATGGATATTTAAAGTGAAATAGAAGGAAAACCAGCTTTTTTTTAATATTGATAATATCTCCCCATCCAAGCTCAAAACAAGTTATCCTACCAAATGTTGGCAAAGGTTGGCATGCTGTGGGTATTCCTTAGGCCACAGAGGCAGGAGCTCTGCTTTATCGAAATCTCTGGCAAACTTAGCAGATGAACACTTACTGTGTGGTTTTTTCCCAACATCCCAGTGCTGCCCTGGAGGCGATACCACATCACAAATAACAGACATACAAAATAGCACAAACCCTAGAAACTGCCCAGGTTTTATCTGCTGCAAAACCAAGAAATCTGTGGCCTTTTTGGGCCAAATCCAGGCTGTCTTCCAGTCCAACATGAATTCCAGGTCTCAGAGCAGCTTTAGCCTTTAAGCCTCTGTTGTTTAGCTCACTGAACATCTTACAGATATTTTATTTGAATCTTTTGCACTGGTGAGCCACATTCACTGCTTGATCTGCAGCTGGGTGGAAGTGAGCCCTGTGCTCAGGCTCAGATTCCCCAAAGCCTGCAGTTCAATGGACCAAAGGGCTTCAGACACCCATGTGCACTACTCTGTCCAGGGGCTGTGTAAGACACTTCATTCACACTAACACATGGCTAGATTTTGTGATTATTGAATGGCCTCTTTACCAAATAAGACCAGTTAGAAATCCGAGATGGGGGTAGCCCACTTTCTTACAATTAGTTCCAGGGCTGATGTCTCAGGATGACCTAGGAAGATGCTGCTGGAATAGACAGCATCTTTCAAGTGAGATGCTGCTGCAGGAGTGGGTAATTAACAGTTCATAGGTGACTGTATGGCACTGGGACAGTTCTATTAACTGCATTTTTCTATACCTAAATTGTTTTTGTGCTTTAACTGTCAGTAACTCTCTCCACAAAACTTAGCAGTAAATTACAGGCTGACAGTCTCTTGCATTCTGAAGTTATAGAAATCTGAAAGTGGGTATCCAGAACTGCTTAGTAGACTTAATCAGGCCTCTATTATTCTGTTAGGTAGGCCAGAGGAATGTGGGGATGTGTTTTTAATAGAGGTTCTTAATAAATAGAGAATTTCACATATGTTCTTGGCCTGGATGGATTCAAATCCTCTGTCTTCTAAGAGAGTAGCCACACCACCCAGTTATGGCCCTGAAGCCTTATGGAAAGATGCCTGGTCTGTGTTACGTGACTTCTTTGCTTTTGTTCTTCAAAGGTATTTTTTAGCAAGTGGCTGATTTCAACCAAATTGGATGGTTTCCAGGCTATATATTTTTGATAATAAATTGCTCAGGGAAGAAAGAAAAATATTTCATACCTTCCCAATAGAAAGTAATTGGCAGTGGCTCTGATGACAACCATCCCATCAGTCAGCTCACACGTGCTTCTCTAAACTGTGATGTGGGCTATCGTCCAGCTATATCAGGGAAAATTGTACAGGGTGGAGGATGTATGGGGGACATGAGGGTGGCCAAGGTGGCTTTGCCATGAGGGATTATCAAAGACCATATCCAATAGAGAAGTTTAGGAGATACAGGAGAGGAGCAAGGAAATACTGCAGCGGGGTGGTGTAGAATCTATGTTAATCCTGGATTCCTAAACACTTGCCTTGTAAGTATTGGAATAATCTGGGAGAGCCCAAGCTGTTGAGTTCAGCAACTCTGTCTTTGTACAAACCTGTGCCAAACTGCTGTCCTCCCTGTGTCTGGATCCTACTGTAATTTTTAACAAGGTATGTACAGTCTGACATCTGCTTCTCTGTCCCCTTTTCAATCTTTTACAGCATGATACATATGCTGATAGGCCATCATCAAAGAGGATCTCATTCTGTTCTCTAGGCTTTCCTTTTTTTACTTTTCTAAAAATCGCAAGTATTACTGCTTGCAGATTGCTTTGAATTTTCAAAATAGCTATTTGGGCGAAATTGTAGCCTCAGAATTTTTGTCTATGATTTTTGATTCTTTTCAGTTGATTGTATATTTGTATTTTCTCCCAGTATTTCTGTCAATTGCCAACAATTACAGTGGTTAGTATGCTAATCATAAAAGCTTATAGAATGTGTTACTCTGTTGTCCTGTTTTATGAATACGCTTTTTGGCAATACCAGAAGAAAACAGACATGGTTAAGAGGTTCTGAGATATAACATAGGGAAAAAAAGCAGCATTCACAATGACCACTTTTCACATCTTCCATTCTGAGAAGCTTTTTTTTCGGGGGGCAGTTGAAGAGTCAGTACCACTCCTCCAGCACTTTCCACATTGCAGTGTCTGGTGATAGTGGTTGGGAAGGTGGGCTGAAAGGTATCCCATAATAATAAATTGAGTTTCATATAGCAGACTAGCAGATTTCACGGTTTTTAAAGAGCCATCCATTAGTCCTTTGCTTGTTCTTACCCAGAAGACTTTCCTACTGATAAACTGAAGAATGTAACTATGTAAAAGGGGCATGTGCATCTTGAACTGAAGGTGCTTGAATTTGTACACTGAAACATGGGTTCTTGCAACAGCATTCTTAGTGATGCCATCTTTATCCTGTAAAATACCAACAAATTAAGTTTGGGGTTTTTTTTTTCTTATTAAAAAACAACACACACACAAAAACCCCAGCAACAAACAGCAAAACAAACAAAACAAACAAAAAAACTCACAACAAGCATTTTTTTCTGGGAGGCCATGAATTAGAGATGCAGCATCATAAATGTCTTCCAACTGCCAGACCACTTTTACCACAGAAACCCAAGATCTCGGAAAAGCTTTCAAAGCTGTAGGGTTCTCCAGGCGTTACGTGCATGTAGGTGTCTCACCTTCTATAGCCTTCTCTCATAAACTCATATAACCTTGTTACTTGCCCCCCTGAAGAAGACTCTGGTTTGTACATTGTATTTCACTGGTTGTGTAATTCAGATTATAACCCAAATAGGTGATGGCAGGGACAAATGTTACAGAGAGGGAATATATCAGAATGTTGACCAACAGAAGAGCAAAAAGGTACAGAGTGTCCCTGCTGCAGATAAAAGTTACCAACACATATGTTGTGGGGAGTCCCCCCAGACCCTGCCAAGGACACCTTCTGGAGATGCTTCTTGAGCTCAAGGTCCCAAATCAGCTGGTGAATCCTGACTCAGAGCTTTCTCTATCAAGGTGAATCCTCTTTCAAAGACCCCAGTAAACTTAACGAAACCTCTCTGCCGTTGTTCATTTAACAAAACATTTCCCCTTACAAGTAAAAATTATGTATAGTGTATATTTTTTTTTCAACCATTGCTCTCCTAGTCAATTAGGTTAATCAAACATTCTACTACAATACTGAAACTATAAAAAACCCTAAGTGACACCCTGAAATAAGCACGAGTATGGCATCTATCTGGAGAACATAGAGTTTAGAAGGGCACATAAAAAATTTCACCTAAATGTAATTCAGGCTAAGAAGCCAGTTGATAATGGTTAGTATATAAATCACAGTAACTCATAGTTTGGGAATTAAAAAGAGGAGCTTATTGTAAAGACTCTTTTAATAACCTATTGTCACAGAGCTCAGATTAACTTTAATAGCAACATTATGTGATCACATATTTTATTTATGGATCATTTGAAGAATTTGTTATGCAGATATTCTGATTAGTGGGCTATTGGACCATTAGCCAAATAAATTTAAAGGTAATAAAACTCACAGGAAGATAAATGACTCTCTTTTTCTTGTTCTTTTCAGCCAATTCAGGCTAATTTAGGCCTTTCACAGAATGGTGATAATGAAGGATTTGTTCTCAGCAGCGCTATGGCAGGTGATTTGCATTTGAAAGTTTGACACATTTATAGGCCTTTGATCTTTTCCCTTCAGTGATGGTGCCTCTGGCCAGACACCTACATGCCCGTTTTACCAGGTGGAAGGTCTAGGAGCAAAAACAGCTCTGAGTCACTCTGAAGAGGTACAGTAGGAAATATAATTATACAATTTCTGTCCAGAAAATATTGTATTGCTGAATTTGAGTGGCCTCTATATAATGTGAGGCAAAATAGATTTGAACTTCTTTTGAAGTTGAGTTTCTTTTAAGGTAGAGAAAGTCCTTGTGGGAAATTTTAAAAGAACATGGAGTCTGATATGAAGCCTGCTGAGGTGTAAAGATTGGCTTCTTCTGTAGGTTTGAATTTAGTGTTTAAATGAGGCTTCTCAGTGTAGGACACTTCAAGAACTTTGGCATCAAGTGATTCAAGAAAAGTCTGTGACAGCTGTGGAGCCATTTCTTAAATTTTTTTAAATTTTTTGCTTTTTTATTTAAAAAAATATTAACTCTGGGCAGAAGAGATCTTTGTGCTGGAAGAGGAAGCTTGAAAAAAAATCAGTGCGTTACTGGTGCTATGAACACATGAGCAAAAAATCAAGTATATTACCTAGGATCTATAAAAGATGTTTTTAATGTTTATTGTTGGACCCCAAAGTAAGTAGAGAGTCACAGGATTCAGGAGGAACACAGCTGAATATTTGAATTAGGACTATTGTCCTGTCCTTGTGATTGTCTAAAATTCACTGTAACCAGCTGATTTCTGTGCTGGATCATAGTGGTGAATTCCCAGTCTGTGAGATACGGGCTTATTTCATTCTTATCTCAGACTTCACTCCAAAGGTAAGCTGGATTCACTAATTAAAATTCCCTGCGTGGATTTCCATCCTGTGCAATGAGGAAATTGTATTTCCCCAAAAGGAGCTTTTCCTCTGAGAGGAGACAAGGCTTGCTAGGTTCCTTGGAGAACAGCCTGTCTGATCTCAGGAAAACCCCAAGGATGGAGGTGTCTGGCCAAATAGCTGGCTGCAGGCAGTATGTTCTGCTTGGGACCACCCCAGAATACTCAGCCTTTTTAAAGCTACGTAATGAGTATTGATTAGCCATTGTCTCAAGTACACTGAAAGTAGCAGGGACTATGTAAATGTTAGCTTACTTTGTATGAACCTTAATAGCTTCCCCCTCTCCTTTAAAAGATGCTCCTTCGATCTAAGAGTTAACCTCACTTTAAATGCACTTGGAAATTCAGTTCCTGGTACATTTTGTTCTTCAAAAGAGAGCACTATCCATCCGTGTTTCTTTGCTTTCAACTCATCACAGAATGTCAGATACCAGATAAGAGCGAGAGACTGATGAATGTGCATTCCATCCTGACAGCGCAGGTCAATGTCAGGAAAGTGGAAGTTTCGCACTCCCCTCCCCCTTCTTTTTTTTAACTACAATCCATTTGCCAGTATTTACTTTAGAAATCACTTCTCAGGGGGCTCAGCTGTTTTATAGACATATTACTTGGAGGATTGAGATTAAATTATTTTATGATACTAACTCCATTTGCTACAGTATTTTGTACTAGGATGGTGTCACGAGCTGTAAGTTGACCACTGTGGTAGTCATCATATAGAAAATCTCTGCAGAGAGGAAATCCCCCCTCTGACACAGTCTGTATCTAATTAGCAGAAGATGGGGGTCTCTATGATCATGCATGTCAGTAGCAGGGCTGAGAACAGGACAGCTGTGACCTGATTTCCCATCTGTGTGACTGCTGCTTCTCCAGACGGTGCTTTACTCTTCTCACCAGTTTGCAGCAAACTGGGCCTGAAGGGAGGAGAATTTTAGCCAAGACCAGCTGCCCTCAAGATTTGCATACCTGGAGTTGTAAGAACTACCTGCTTATTCATGCATGCACTGTTTTTACACATCCCAATTACCATTAACTAAGCAGGAACTTAGGCAGGGTGCAAAACAGATGTCTGTGTCTCATCAGAGTGACAGGATGGCCAGCAGCACAGTTAAATGGGCTCTCAGAATGAGCCAAGCTAAGAGTTTGAATAGTAATTCCTTTTTCTCCACTAGTTTTACATTTTACTTTCTCTTTCTTTTACCTTATCTGTGTTTGACCTAATAAGCTTGACTCACTGTCCCATACATAAATTTTTCTGGTTGGAGTTTAGGTCTTTTTTGCTTTCCCATGTCTTTCAAGAACAGAAATGAAAATAAGAATTTTTGAAACAACAGTGGCCTTAAATAAGTGGCTTCTTGCAACTGAACAAGTTTAACTGAGCCCCTTTCTATAATTATATACTATAACTGCTGTAGCTATTTTATGACCTGTGCTTTGGACTTCCTGAAAAGCCTGCTTCAAGTGGATGATTAAATGTTTCCTCCTTCTAACATTAACTTGTAACTGAGCAGATAAATGCATGATTTATATGGGCAGGGAATGCTAGAAAAGGTATCACGTTCTACTGTCGGTATCAAGAAGCACCACAAAAAGAATGAGAAAGAGGCTGAAAATCAAACATATGAAGGCTTTAAAAAAAAGGAAAGGAAAAAAATGGAGAAAGAATAAAAGAAATATTGTTTAGTCATAGAAGGGACAAGCTAGGGGTAGAAAAATTCAGAAGCAGTGGAAGATAAAAGCTGATCATGAGGCAAAGGGAGCAGGGTCTTCAGTGGTGGAGAATAGTCCTCTGTACCATACCCTTGTCATCCAAACACAACTGTACAAAATATAATCAGGCAGGAAAAATACCAGTGTCTGATATCACCAGAAGTACAGTGGGGAACCTACAATGCATCAGGGAAAGGTCAAAGGCTTGTAAGACTCAGAACTTGATGAGCTTGTTGTCTCTCTTTCTTCCAGTGTGAACCTCTGTGAAGGGTTTGGTTGCTCTGCCTTTTGCTCTCCCACCAAGTAGTTGCAGGCAGCAGTAAGGTCTCCCTGAGCCTTATAATCTCCATAAGGGACTGACCCACCTCTCTGTACCTCCTTCCATATGTGATGTCCGCCAGCTTGGTGACCCTTCTCTGGACTTGCTCCAGTCTGTCAACCCACCAGGTTCCCCAGGTTTTATCTGAGAAGCTGCCTCCTGGCCAGTCGCCCTGAGCCCGTGCTGCTGCATGGGGTTATCCCACCCGGCACAGGGGTTCCCATTGGTTCTCCTTGCATCTCTTGAGGCTTCTCCCAGATCATTTCTCCAGCCTGTCCAGGTCCCGCTGAATGGCAGCTCCACTCTTCAATGTATTAATCACCTCATCCCTCGAGTGCATTCACAGGGCTGTTAGAACACTGAGTTTAATTTGTTAGGCAAAATTCATGGACGCATTCAGAGCAAATGGAAAAAAACCCCAAAGACCCATGCCCAACCTTGATAAGCCATTCATGTTCATTAGTAGACTGAAGGACAGACTTGTTTTTTGTGGGCTGAATGTGATTAAAATTAAGATTTAGCAACTTGCCAAGAAATTTATGATTGCAGTTGAAAATCAATGGTCCTCACCCATGGGCTAAACACGTGCTTGTGAAAGGTGGCTTGAACAGGCACGCTGCGCTTTATTTCGGAATGTGAAATATGTATGGGCTAAATAAAATCTGTAATCTAACACTTGTATGTTACCCAGGCTATCGATCCTGTTTATAATTATTAAACTGAACTGCAGGCTGAGCCCAGAGCATAACTTCATTTAGCACCGAGATGAAACATGGTTTCTATTAGCAACATGCGGCGATTCCGCACATCAGTGCTAGGACACGGAGGAGGAAGAAATGAGCAGATACTGATGAGGAGGTTTGCTGGATGAAAAGGAACAGCCTGAGCTGAAATGTAATCACAGCAATTGAAAAATAGCTCCCTTCACAAAGACCCAGCTTCAGCTGTGCAGCCTGGCTACAAATAGTCACAACTGAGCTTTTAATGCAATTTTACTGGCTTTTGGAATTTCTTATAAGGTTCACCTACTTTTGGAAAATTCATCCTGCTGAAAAATGGAGCATTCAGAGCAGAAGACTCAAAAGACCATGGTAATGTCAGGAAAGAAAGAGTGTGAACCTTGAAGTTCCTCTGGGACCCTTAGGTGCTACCCCGGTATTTTAAAAGGCCCTGTGAAACCACTATCACACACAACAGAAGTAATGATGAAGGACTTCACGGGGAGGGTGAAAGAAATGCTAGGAGATAAACAATATTTTACTTTTATCATTTATTAAATTTGAACATGTGCTTTTGGGTACAAAAAGAGGTATTGCTGATGATCTTGAAATATTTGCAACAGGTAACCCTCCACCTCTCCCATGAAAAACTGAAATGCATTAACTTCATTACAGTAGACAAAAATATCTTGAAACCAAAGGTGAAGACTGATACAATGGAGCAGCAGTAAATGGCAATGGAGTTCTCTGACTGGCACAGCTTCTATCGTTTTGATAATATCGGTTGCTTTTCATTTTCTGAGCAAAATAAACATTAGGCTCTTGTTCCTCACCCAGCTTTTCCCTTTCCTTCTGCCTTAAGTAGAGAGTTGACTTTAAAGACCAACCACATAGTCAAATCTCCTTTCAACTTCTGTTAACAGGGGTATTAAAAAGACATTCCTAAATATCAGCTGAAAACCACTAGGTAATAAACTCCCTACTTAAAAGGTGGGTAGGTGTAAATTCCACACATAGGCCTTTTCATCTGAGAAGCCAGTTGCTTGGAGATCAGATGTTTTAAATGAATTGCGGAGCTGATGTCACTTGTCAGTCGGTGGAGACTGCCACTACTTGGAGGATCAAATACTTACGTTTGAGGATGCAAAGCAAATAGATAGATCCTGATCCTGCCAGAGCAATGCAAGAGAGATGATTGTCACCATGCAAAGCCGTGGTGAAATTGATGATACTTACTTGGTTGTTTCTTCTCCATGAGCAGGCTCTGAGTTTGACATTTTGGAGTTGCATCCTGAGAACATTAAACATTTCAGATGTTTATGGCAGAATTTTGTAACAGCACTAGAGCTAGTTTGTTCCTGCTCTTGCTACAAAGGAATACATTTTCTCTTGTGTTAGCCAGAGTTTTGTTTGGCCAAAGACAGTAATAACAATTAGACATCCAATTTACATCAAGTTTTCACTAATTATAGTAAGGGTTTTAGGCTCCCATTCCTAGGGCTGGACTCAGGATCAGTCTTGGTTCTCTTATTGCCTTCTCTCCCTTTGGAATTGTAGCTGGACATCCATCTGTTATTTTTTGACATACTGACCTGAAAAAAAAAAAAAAAGTCCTTGCTTACTGACCAGCTTATTGACCAGCTTGCCTACCTAGAAGTCTTATTTACTTCAGCTGAAGTTGAACCCAGATTAAACCATCTTGCACATGTAGGAAAAAACAGCTGCCAAGTCTACTCATTTTAGAAAAACACATCTATCCGAATGGAGGGAAAGCCTTAAAAAGGAGAGAGGCATCGGCTGGTGGCTAATGTGACTCTGGATAACAAATGTGGAGGACCCTTTCCTTCCTTTATTGCCAGCTCAGGCATAAACCGAGGTGTTGGACACTATTTTTCAGAAGTGTTGAACACCTGCTGCGTCTGCTGGAGTCAGTGAGACCTGCAGCTGCTTGCTCCACATTTTATACACGGGCGATTGACTCTGTCCGCGCCTCTCTGAAGCAGGATGGTAATAGCCACCTCCGCAGTGAGTGGGCGGCAGAGCAGCTAATACTGGGGAAGCCTCTTGTTAAATAAGAGATGAAGTGACTTTAAAAGGCTTTGGGGGATGGATAGGGGTTTTTTTTCATGGTACAAGCTGCAGGATGAGGCTTTATCGTCCAAATGCTCTACAGGGATATTTGTATGATCTGATTCTTGTCAATAAAATAAGACCGGACTTCTGTCCTAATTGTAAAGGAGGCTGACTATTATGGGATTAGTATTGTTGAAACACATTTGTCCATGTTTACTCTGTTTCAGCTTGCATTTTTCTCATCCAGTATGGGTTTTTTTCTTATTGTTGTAGATCTGCATCTCCTACCAAACTCACACCTTGGTGAAAATATACTCTCGAAAAAAATCATAGATCAATCCTTAAATAACCATACACACACAAAAAAAATGCATTTATCTACCATACTTGTGGATGATAGTATTATCTGGAGAACTTATTTTAAATTTAAAGCCTGAATCAGACACATATGGGAGCTCTAAAATGTTTCTATTCCATGAGTGTGGTTTTTAAAATGGAAAATCTTCTCCTGCCTTCTGTAATGAATTCATAAATACGAGCAGGGAACCTTTCATTTTAAAGGGGATGAAGATTGATATGTTAGCCTTTGTATTGCAGAATAAATTGCTGAACTGAAAATCAAAAATACCAGTCAAGCAGAAAATACCTTATCATTTTTTAAGTGTCAGTTTGTGTTTCATTAGTGTTGCGCTCATATCTCACTACCCTTCAATGTTTTGACATTATTGACAGACAAAAAAAAAAGAATTCCAAAAATTTCCAAGAAAGAGAATGAAGTACAGATTACAAAGATTGGATTTTTTTGTGGGTTTGTTTTTTGTTTTTTCATGGATTTACTTTCAAGGAAGGTGCTACCTGAAAGACTAGACTTCCTGAGCTCTTCAGTGAGAGAGCATCAAACAGTCATAGGGTATAGAAAAATAAACAAGCCTGTAGCCTTCCTCTGCATGGTACTTTTTAAGGCCCCGTTATAAAACAAAACTGCGAGGTGTTCTACCGTTTCCAGTATTTTTTTCCTGTTACAATTGTCCCCACTTTGCAAGATAATTTCCTACCTGAGGATTCTCATACTTGTGGGTGGAAACACACAAGAACAGCTAAGTACCATGAGACTCTGTTGACTTACATAGGGTATGTATCAAACAGGGACTGTGGAGAGAGACCTTATGTGACTTCCCAGTTTGGCCAAAACTGAGGCACACTTCGTGTGAGTACACTTTGGCAACCTGGGGGTTGTGAGTAGAAATGGGAGGTTATTTTTCAAAACTGAAAAACAGGGTGCACAACTACAAGGCAGTTTTCAAATATCCGTAGAAAAGTCTGTGGGTTTTTTCCTTGCCCATGTAATGGTTTTTAAGAGCTTATAAAATGCAACTAAAGCAGTTGTCCATGTATTCTGAAATCCTACTTTGGTCACTCTAAACATTCACCCATAAGGTATAAGAAAAGATACAGCTGTTACTGGAAATGGCATTGCTCTTCCCTGCCTAATCTCACTGCAAGTCCCATGTAAGAATACAGAGATGAAGTCTGACTGTCGTCACCTGTCATTTACAGCAAAGGCACCTGGAACACGCACAAAATCTTTCCCCCCTTGGGGTCTACACGACAGTTTTTATGATTTAACCATAGATGAGGGATATAAATTAACTTGTAGCATGCATTGCTTATCGTCGGCCAAATTTTTGCTTCTAAATTTGACTGCATTTAAGTAATGTTTGATTCCAAAGTCAAAACTGGTGTGCACTACAGTTTATTATATGTTCAATATGTGCATTTTTAATACACACATACATATTTGCAAACTCCTATCTCTTGGCACACCCTGATAGAAGTTCTTCCTCTTCCACCTACTATCATCACAGCCAGACTCTCTCAGTCTGGGTTGAAATGCTAGAATCCTTCACTTTTTGTTTTTTTCTTACACATCTCAGCATAAAATCAGCAAGTCTCCCACAAACAGCTTCCTAATATTTTCATCTAAAACTCACAGCTCACAAGGGCATTTCTAATGACTATGGTAAGTACTCGGTTAGGCTTTTTTCTTGAGTAGTGAGTAATTCAGAATTGGAAAGAAACGGTGCAATCCAGAAAGCTTCAGCTTGCTTCAGCTACGTGCTGTTCATTTCCCTTTTTTTCAGAGTCAGCTGTGGTGCACTGTTTGCTGCACAGAAGTAATCTCTAAAATAAATCCCATTTTTCTTTTTACCTCCAGGTCGGCACCCTTTCTCCCCTTCTTTCATTACATATTAGATTTTGTTTCCATTATGGGCTGATACAAACTCACGGCTGGCAGCCGAGCTGCTCGGTAGACCTACAGACTCAGAAGGTTTTGGACCGATTTCCTGGCTCTCCTAGCAATTTGCTGTGTGATTTTGGTCAAGTTACTCTTTGCCTCTGCGTATCCATTTCCCCAGGGTAATAGAGACCATTAATCATCACTGTAAGCTGTTCTGAAGCTTAGAGATGAAAAGTGCTCCTTATTAATGCTATTAATTTATAGGACATACATTTTTCACTTGAACTGCCTAACATCTAACTTTGCCGTCACACTGCATCAGGGCTGAAAAAGAGGTTTTTTTGGCAGAAGAATGGATTCCTAGAAGTACAAAATTTTACAGAAATAGCTTCTAGTCTTCTCTTACACACATATAATCTGTATATTACTTTGAATTAGATCTCTAAAACATTTGTCTGGGCTTAAAGTTTATGCACTGTGTATTGTATTTCCTAGATTTTTTTAAATTTAGATTTAATTTTCGTATAGTTTTTTTTAAATGGGACTGACTTTGACTTTGTTTACAATTACAGATTCCCTGTATTATTTCACAGTCGTGATTTAAAAATATAAAATGAATCTACAGACTGCAGGTTGCAAACCAGAGTGATCCAGGGAGAAGTTGCAATCTCACGAGAAGAGAAATCCCACAGAGCCATAACACACCCAAATTTAAACAAACCATTTTTGACTTTTACAATTAAGATGCAGATAATGAGAAACTACATCAGCAGCAGTCAGCACAGATCTAGTTGTCACTGCTATAGTGATGAGCACCTTGTTACACAGAAATAAAGGCTCCATGGGTTAAACTCAGGGTATGTGGTAGCAGTCATTATCTGTAAGTTCTACTTCTGTAACATGCTTTGTGAAACAGTCAGTTTTCCTTTTCCTCTCATCACTTCTCAGCCCAGCCCAACGTTCAATGTAGATGCGTAGCCTTAATTGATTTAGTTGCAAGAAGATAATCTTTTTTACCCCCTTTCTTGCTGTTGCCTGTTAGCTTAGAGGCTTTTTAGCTGAAGGTTGATAATTATCACTGAGAAGAAACTAGCACATCAGGAGTTCATTTTCCATCTTAGCACTTGTGGCGCTCCTTTGAACTCCTCTCGCCAACCCCACGTTCCCACTCTGTCACTTTCCTCCCTCCATCATAAAAAGGTCTCAACAGCCGGCGGCTGCAGCCTTTGCTGGCGGGCAGAGGGCACAGCTTCTCCCGAGCGCTCCTCCAGCATGGATAAATTGCATGAGACATTGGTAAACATGGAAGATGCTTTGGGTTCAGAGCACTCTGTCTGCTTATCGTCCTGGGACTGGAAAAGCACCGCTGGGTCTTTTGAGCTGCACCCCATCTCATCTCCACACAGCTTATCCCCGACTCCCTCCTTTGAATCCTACTCCTCGTCCCCTTGTCCGGCAGTGGCGGAGACCCCTTACAGCAGTGGCAGCAGCAGCCTGGTGGGCTACAGCCTGGTGGACTTCCCCCCTGCATACCTGCCCAGCCCCGGGCAGGCTCGGCTGCCCAAGGGCACAAAGGTGCGGATGTCTGCCCAGCGCAGGAGGAAGGCCAGCGAGAGGGAGAAGCTGCGGATGAGGACCCTGGCCGATGCGCTCCACACCCTGCGCAACTATCTGCCCCCCATCTACAGCCAGAGGGGACAGCCCCTCACCAAAATACAAACCCTGAAGTACACCATCAAGTACATCGGTGAACTGACGGAGCTCCTCAACAGCGTCAAGAGGGCATAGACTCCACCTGGAACACCTGCCCCGGCATGCTCAGGGTCTTTATGAACAAAAAAAGACCCCAGCAAAACTTCTTCCTCGACGGAGTACGGTGGTGCGGAGTGTGAGAGGAAGACGGAGCGAGGGGGAGAACGAAGGCACTGCTGTTGTACATAGGAGGCGATGCTGGAAGGTGATGTAGGATTGCCTAAAGACCTGAGCTGCAGGTTGCTGCGATGCAAGTCTTGCTTTTTGCTTTTTTTCTGTCTTTTTTCCTGTTTTGTTTTGGTTTTTTTTTAATATTAAGCCTCTGAGAAATAATAAGCCTAGTCTGTTATGAAAGTAAAAAAAGAAAAGCCGACTGATCTTCGTAGGATTTTACATATCACTGTTCATACTGATCTTCTGTTCAATAAGGACAATAAGTTTTAAACTAAAATTTTAAAAAGTACATGACAACACTATAGGAATACTAAATGTATTGATTTGTAGGCACTTTAAATAGCAGGATGAGGAAGAACATGTGTAGTTAGTTCAAATATTGTCTATTTATCTGTGTTTCCACTGTACTTGAAAATCAAGAAACTAAATAGTGGTTTAGAATATCTTTGCCTGTAAACAAATAAACATCGGTGTCATAGTCTGCATCTTGTACTATATATCTAATTGATAAGTAAAATCTAACAATGATCACTAGATACTGGAAATGAAATATAAGCAAACTGACAAGTTGTATAGATAAATTGATGTTAATCTTATTAATATATACAGAAACATATAATAATTCTGTATTTAATATATAAAATCTCCTTGACTCAATGTCTAATTATGGAAGACGTTCTTTTCATCGAATTGCTAGAACAAATAAGATTAGACTGAATTATCTTTCTCCTCTGCCTTTTCTCTGACATGAAATAAATCAATTCAGGTATCAAAAAGATTCAAAGTTTTATCTTTAAGGTCTACTAAAACCTAGGAGGTCTCAAGTAGTCACAGTGTCTCCTTACCCTAAGCTGTCTGATCAGCTGTTTCCCACAGTCAGCAACAGTCCTGTAAAACACAGACGTTAAACCCTCCAAAACCCAAACAAATGAGGGCATAGTCTTAATCCTTAATTACTTTGAGTTTCATCTGACAGGTATCATAGAGGTTTCACCACAACAGGAAAAAAAGTGTATTGCTCTTGAAATCTCATTGCAGACCAATGCATAAGACTTGGGTGTGGTGAGGCCAGCAGTGTACCCAGGGCTGGGTTGTTTGGAGCTCATAGATTAACCTTTTCTCCACAGAGAAACGTAAGGCACAGAGAGAGCAGCAGCCAGGAGGTAACGGGCTTGTTTTAGCAGGATGGATGCATCGGCAAATCTGTGTGGGACAGATGGTTTAAGTTTGTGGATACGTTGCGTACAGTATTGCAAAGCTAAAAATTTATGACATCCTTCTCTTCTGTTTCTTTCCCTCTTTCGCTTTGTTTGGAGTGAAATACAATTGTTACTTGTACATTTTTTTCTCCAAGGCTCAGCCAAGGCTGTCTCAGTCTCTTCTCACACAGTACGTGCGCATTGGAGCAGTCCGTGAAATCCAGCAGGGTCTCAGAAAAGCAGCTACCAAAAAGTTAGGCAGGTCGCACTGTCTCTCAGGTTGCAACCACATTTAAACATATCCCATGTGCTTTGGTTTTGTTTTAACCCACATTAGATATCTCACAAGCTTTACCCTAAAACCCTGATTACCCTGATTTTTTAATGTCCTATAAAATTGTCAAGCCAGAGGGCTTTATGCACACACAAGATCGCAGCACAGCATTCCTCAGTATAAGCCTGTGCAACTAGCCCAGATTTGAGCAGATAAAGAGCATCATAGACACAGAAAGTACAAATTATGTTTTGGATCTGGCCCTCACAATATTCAAGGGAGTGAAAGTGTATGCTGCCCATGGGATCTTGCACAGAACCACAGTTAAGCTCGAACCTGAGTCTTTTCTTAGACTCTCATTGTTGCTGTCAAGGGGCACTTGCTCACAACTGCTGGCAAACCACAAGCAGATACACAGGAAAATGGTCCTGTCACTGGGATGTTGATCAAAGACCATCACCATTCACAAGTATACTGGTCTGGTAAATTAAGAAGTCTTTTAACCCTGTTCCTCAAATTTTCCACAGTTGAAACTACAGGTGATGACTATGTTCTTTAGCTCAGGAAGCATCCAGGGTCATGGTTCAAGCAGAGGAACAAGGAACGGGAAGGATCCACTTTACTGCTAACTCATCTATGACCTTGGCTAGCCATCCAGCATTCCTGCCTCAGTTTACCCATGTAAAAATAAAGACACTGATAGCTAACGGCTTCAGAAAGCTACTGCTTGCTGACAAAGCTGAGTAATGCTGCATGCAGGAAGAGCAGCCCAGAAGGTAGCATATAGATGTGATAAGTGACTCAGGAGTAGCTGCAGGCCCGCAAGCATTGGGCTATAGCGTGTTGGCTGCCTGGAGACATCTTTTCTTTCTCTCCCTGTGAATCCAAAGCTGTAAGTAACCATAAAGGCAAGGCTCTGAGTTTCAGAAGGACACACTCACATCTCTGACAGTGAACTAGACCTTACCTGTGCACACTCTTTAGACCCAGAAGTCTAGTGGCCGCTACCTTACCTTTAAATACTCTGACCTCCAGCATAACGTGGCTGCATCTAAGCTGACCCTAGGCAACAGGCCTTGGTCTGTCCTAAATCACACTCCTGTGTTGCAATAGGACCAAAACCCATATCCAAGATGAGTTGAGTTCCCAAGAACACATACTGTTACCACGTGTAATTTGTTGGCACTGACACAGCCATTCTCCTTTCAGGGGCTCTCTCCTTGCATGCACACATGAGGGCGGAAAAAGTGACTGGATGAGGTGTATGAGTAGGAAGCACAGGTAGGTTCAGTGCCTGCCTGCAATGAAAATCTCCTAGGATCTACCATGTTTATTTCTCTCTCTCTCAAAAGTGAATTCTTTTTGCCTGAAAGAAGCAAATGCTCTGCCTGACATAGAACATCCCTCTAAATTTCTCCCTGTGGAATCCTTACCCTGGGCAGAGACATTTTGCTGATCAAGAGGAAATAATCCAAATTATACTCATAGTGGTACGAGTTCTGCCCATAATAAATGTGTTATTTACTTTAAAATAAAATGGAACACAGTCCAAGTTCCTCCACTTTGCCCTTTCCTATACCCTCATGAATTTAGGATATTTAATTTCTGTGAAAGAGACCAAGCCCCCCAACATGAGGGTATGAGATCTAGCTAGTCCATAAGCTTTATTGAATTCCAATAGCAACAGTGTAATAATCCATAAAAGTGAGGCCAAAAAGTGAAGCATTTGTTCTTAATATATTAAAAATCTACATTTAGAAAAATCTACATCTGGAAATAAAGCTATAGTAGTAGACCAGTAACCACTGGAAGTCCTTGGCTGGGGAACTAAGTTACACTTATGGACCATGTGAAAGAGATACAGGAGAGTGAACTGGAGTTAGTCCCAGACAATGAAATGAACTCTTCTTATCACAAGTTCTCCCCCTTTTCCAGGTTAGCAAGGCACTGAAATTCATCACTAATGTGGAAAATCCTTAAAAGTTCAGAAGCCAGAGGGAGAGAAAAAAAAAAAAAAAAAAAAAAAAAAAAGAGTTCACATTTTCATCACATCATCCTAACCCTTTCATTAGGGAAAAATGAGGCCAGGTACAGCAGACAGTTATATACAATGGACCTTTGTATACAAGTTAACTCCTCCATTGCCATCAGCCAGGCAACTGGTGCTGCTGGAGGGAGGAGATGGTGCTATCAACAGTATGAGAAGAAATGCAGAATTTATTCTTATATCTCAGAGACCAGAGGCTGTTCTGGTTCAGCTGGAAATGTATGAATGTTAATTAATGTATGATCATTAATGTTAGAAAAGACCTTCAAGATCATTTAGTTCAACCATCCTGCAGATCAATAGACAGAAGGAAGCCTAGTAGATAGGTCATTAAAGCAGGGCTCAGAAAATTTGCACAGCTTCATGCTCCGGGGTAGGCTTTCCACCTGAATTCAGAAGAGGGACAACTTCTCTACCCACCATATAAAAAGGGTGCAGCAGAGTCTTGCCTGCCAACAGCAGTAATACCTAGATACACACCCTGAAGATGGCAAGGAGGCCAAATTCCCTCTCAGGGAGAAGAGCAAGTACTTTGGAGGGAATATTCCCTGAAGGTTAAAGGATCACATGCAGAAGCAACTCCCCAGGCAAGCCCTGGCTTTGTGAGCAGCAGAGCTCACCACCCATGTGCCCTCCCCTCCCTGCCCCCCACCCAAAGCAGGGGGAGCTGGGGGCCACCCACCTGCACACACACAGCACTTTGAAATTCTATGCTGAGGAGGCACCACATAGGTGCCAAGAGGTTTTATGGTTACACATTTGGGCTGCACATAGGTGTGTCTGGGGGGAGGGGCAGTGGAAAGCTGCCTGCAAAAGGGCTTCAGCCAGTTCTTGGGGGAGCTGCTATAGCTCCACATCCCCTCTGCTTAGAGAGGCCAGGGCTATCCCTCAACCGCTGCCTAGAAATAGCTAAGGACAGCCAAACTCCAACACCAACCACCACCCCCCAAAAGAAAAAAAAAAAAAAAAAAAAAACACCCAACCAAATGTATCTTAATTTTACTCCAACACATCTGCCATATAACCACAAATGTCATTATTGCATTTTACAGATGGGAAACTCAGTTGTGGAGAGAAGTCTCAGCTCCCAGTGAAGCAGCTTGTTTTTAGTCAGCTAGAGAAGTTGGGGCCATCTGAATCCTTTCCCTGAACAAGCTTCTGACCTTTTGTTTCTGTACATGGCATGTCAATAAAAGCAATGAGAGCCTAGATTTGTCTCAAGTACTATAAGGAGACCAAGTCAGCTTACTTCTGGTTAAAGTATTTCTTTCAAGCCCTGTATCTGTCTGGGATTTGGTAAACCTACTGACACTGTGTTTCAGTGTTTCTGGACTCAGGCACAAATGGAAACAGCATTTATCTGAAATTAACTAGCTGAAGACTCAAGTAGACTTGTAGCAGAAGCCAAGTCTTGAGC
Organism: Porphyrio hochstetteri; assembly: GCA_020800305.1. Taxonomy (NCBI): domain Eukaryota; kingdom Metazoa; phylum Chordata; class Aves; order Gruiformes; family Rallidae; genus Porphyrio; species Porphyrio hochstetteri. The sequence continues at coordinate 114,283,952 of CM036907.1, forward strand.
CATAGCTTCTGAAATTATTGTCAGATCATTTTCTTCCTCTGATTAGAAGTTAGTAGCATTTACTCTTACTGAAGGCACTGAAATTTAAAACAAAAAGCAAAGCCATATACCAAAAGAGAAAGTTAATTGGGCCAAAAACTGTAAGGCTCAGTTTTCTTAGTTTTTCAGTATCTAGTTAATGGTATGGTGATGCTGCTTTAAGTCACAAAAGCAGGACATAATTTCAGTGTAGTAGCCATGTCCCTGCTTTCAGACTACAGTAAAAATGAGAGCTCTGTATTTCTGTCAGTGACCAGATACAACACGGCTACTTGTAGCGCTGACTTACTATCATTTATTTGAAGTGGAAATAACAAGTTTCAATTATTGTTCCTATATTCCTATAAAAACAAATCACACCAGACTTCTCTTTTCCTTTAGATTTTTATCATTCACCTGTTGAAATTGCAGAAGACATTGAGCATAAACAAAGAAGATGGATCTCCTTTCAACTTGTGTTAACAGGGATATAAAAATAACATCCCAAATACCAGAGGGAAAAGCATGTGGTCATAAAATATCCACTTAAAAGCCAAAGAGGTGTTGATTCAACACTTGAAGAGGATTTTTTTTTTTCCCTTTTATATATATATATATCTCCAGGAAGGCAGTTCTTAAATTTTAATATAAACAGACACCTCTGAGGTGGAGAGAATATTACTGTCATGTCATCTTTAAAGTGTTTTGCTGATATTCAAATGGATTGTTTCACAAACCACTGAAATTCTGACAAGTAGGCTTATCTAAATTCTAGTCTAACCAAGGAAAAGAATCTTTGATTTTTCAAAAATAGCAAAAATGTAAGAAGACTGTGCTGCCTATTAACACATTATTTTGCAAAACAGCACTAAGCAGAGCTTCTAGAAAAGCTTAAGAGCAGAGCCACCATTTACCCAGGCATCATCCTTCTTTTTAACAACTTAAATCCCTGTCAACAGGGAGAGAAGCTCAAGCTATTGACTAATCTTCAGTAAAGAAATGAAAGTGCATTAGACAAGAGATTGTAAATGCCACATTTCTATTCTTAAGTGATGATGTCCTCAAGTCTGTTCAACTAAAGAGCTCGGAAACCCAGGAAGCCACAGGCAGGCCTGATTGGATGGGACTGAAACAGGCTGCCTGACCTCTTAACACTTGGTGCTCGCAGCAATCCTACCTGCATCCTTTTCCCCTGCATGGCTGTAAGAGGGGAGGTGGTTCAGGTTCCCCAGGACAGCCCATGCTGTACTGGCAGAGTGCTGTCAAGGCAGGTGAATGCAGCCACTCACCTAGCTGGAGAACACACTGCATATGGGTCTTGTTTCTTGGCAGGCACTCAGTATTGCTTAAGGCACTTGAAGTCACCATACCCCTTATGTCCATACCTGTGTTGGGTGTAAAACCCTGGCAGCACATTATAGGTGTGTCCTTTGTTTTCAGACTAGATTGCGCCCACAAAAATGGAGGAATAGCTAGTGCTTAACCTGCTAGGTTATCGTAGAAAGAAACACTAAGCAAAAGTCACTGACCCATCAAGTCCCCTGTAAGGCTTATATATGAATTTTTTCTTTTATTCCCATGCCGACACACATCTGATTCCTCAGTATCACAACTCCACATACTTAGTCTTCACTTACCACAAGAGTAAGACCACTTTAGCGGTGTAGCTTTCCCTACTGGAAACCAGCCCTGATGCAGAGCTAGGGACTTGACATGTCCCTCATCATGAAGTCAACATTTTTTTTTCCAGAGAAGACAGTAGAAGAATTTACCACAGATGTGTAATAGAGAAGAGAAGGCTCTGGGAAGACCTTATAGCAGCCTTCTAGTACCTAAAGGGGGCCTACAAGAAAGATGGGGAGGGACTTTTTAGAAGGGCATGTAGCAACAGGACAAGAGAGAATGGTTTTAAAGTGGAAAAGGGTAGATTTAGATTGGATATTAGGAAAAAATTCTTCACTACAAGGATAGTGAGGCACTGGAACAGGTTGGCCAGGGAGGTGGGTGGATGTCCCCTCCCTAGAAGAGTTCAAGGCCAGGTTGGATGGGGCCTGAAGCAGCCTGGCCTAGCAGAGGGTGTCCCTGCCCATGGCAGGGGGTAGTGACTTGATAGAGTAGGTTGGAGTAGAAGAGACCTTAATTATGATTCTATATGCTTAGCAGACAACTAGAGGACAGTTAAGACTTACAAACACAAGCTTGTAATTATAGCAGAAACTGTTTATTAGAATCTCTGTACTGATAGTGCAGGAACGGAGCCACAACCTTTTAGATACCATGCTTTTCACAAAGTGCAAATAGCTTCATAAAGTAGTTTCTTGCTCAAGCTAGCCCTCACAAAAATTCTCTGTAGTATAACTCTATTTAATGTAAATTTTAAAAAGCAGACACCCACTATTGTATCTTTAGCCCTAAGGGATAACAGTCCATGTTAAGCAACAGCTTTCCTTAGAACAGGAAAATGCATTGTTGAATCTGAACTGTTTTAATAGCACAATTCAGATGCAGAGAAAAAACAACAAAAATTTCTTCCTGTTTATAAAAAAAAAGAAAAAACTAAAAAAAGAGTCAAGATAATCTGACAGGGGCTCCTAAATATGTTCTCTAGCAAGGAAGAATCCTTAGCACTGTGGATAGAATCTGTGTATTACCATTGTTACTACTACTACTACTAGAAGTCTTCACTAAAAGCTGTTTTGCATTTAGTCTGACAGCTTACTCAGCTAGGAAGAGTCACTGATGCTACCTGTGAGTGTTTTTCCCTCTCCCCCCAAATTAGGGAAGGCAACTTGACATGACAGAGCCACAACACTACTATCAGATCCACAGTTTACAGCATTTTTGTCAATAACTACCACAGGATCAAGTATGTCCATCCCCATCTTGCTTCGGAAAACACTTTCTCTTACTGACATTTAGATCCCTGCAAACCCTTGTTCATATTGAAGCATTAAAACAATTGAGTGATTTACAACTCACACCTGTTGACACTTTCCACCCCAACCCCAAAATGGATGCTTCCAACTGCAAAGTGACTTAACATGTCCAAAACTTGTGTCTACTGAGCAGACTAGGTCAGATACAGACCACATAAACGACTAAGAGTTTGACACCATAGGAGGAACACAAGAGAACACCACACTAATTTGATTTAAAGGCAAAGATACATCCATACTGGTTAGATAACCTGTTTTCTCAGTAGAAGCCATCAACATTTTCCCAGTGGATACTTTTGAGATGGCTTTCCTTGTAAGCAGGGGCAGGCTCTGCTTGCTAAGGCCACCTAACTGCAACTTTGTAGAACTAAACTCTTGTTTAGTCTCTGCCAGAAGTCAGTGCATTCACCTACAGGGAGGAGAGGCATACAGAAACCTTACATTACAGCAGCAGTATGTTTGGTATTTCAGTAATGTAATTTAAGATTGATACCAACCTCTGCTAGTTGTTTTCCTTCCTAACAAGGACTGCTCCAGATGATGCTTGTCCACGTGGAGATGCTTCTGCACTGTAGTCTAGTGAGACATTTCAGCTTTTTATTTTCTGTACAGCACACACTGGGACTATGAATCTGTCACCTGACACAGCTCCTGAGAGCACATGCTGTACTGCTGAGCAAAGATTTGCTGGTGACTTGAGAAATACCCATTTTCTTACCGAGTCTGTGTTTCCCAGGATTACATCTCCTTGGACAAAGAGTGTCTGAAGGCTGTTGCATAGTGCTGCATATCACCACACTGCAATGGAAATACAGCTGCAAGACAAAAATATTTTAAGTAGGTGTGTTTTATTCAGCAACCATCTATGTGCTGACACCAAAGGAGGCGAATTGAACACTTCAGTAGCTATGTTTACTTTTCTTATAGTGCCATGCTATTAAGGCAGTGACCAGTAGCTCCAGGCAGCAGCTGGCTAGCCAAGATCTTCCACAGTGTTTTCTGCAGGCACTGTGCCAGGCTCATACATCACTAGTGCCAAGGGCACGCAACAAGCCACAGAAACACCTCACCTGCTCTTGTAACACTGTGTTGCCTCTCACAAAGGTGAACATCTTCACTTCAAATCTCTTCAGGTGCTGAGGTAATTTTACTCTGAGACTATAGTTAACTTCATGGAAGATTGTTCTGTAGGAGTCTTCACTGTTTTCACACCTTTTTGGTAAAGTGAAAGAAAGCGTATTTAAATTTAAAAATTTCATCACTTCAGTGAGATCTTTAAAGAAATCAAGGGGATAGACTACAGAGGAACTTCCCTCTGCTTTCCTTGGGCCATAGGGGTATGGATAGAGCCTCCCACATTCATAGTCCTGGGACCTTTGACCATAGTCAGGGTTGCTTATCATTCTTTCTTCCCAGCTGGAAACTGTTAGCTATAAGCACTTCTGGCCATTCCTGTGGCCTGCTGCCATCAGATGTGCCTGCTGTGTTGACACCAAGGTGTACTCACAGCCTAGCAGCAATTGCACCCAAGCCCAACAATGCACCCAAGACAAGTTCTTCCCCTTTCCTTCTACCTACAGTAAAGAGCCTTGTGCTGAAAGGTTACAAGTACAGGAGGGAAGAAGGCATCCTTACCCATTTATAAGAATTGGCCACTGTGGAATACTGTCCAGGCTTTGGGAGTTTGTAGCCCAACAGTCATCCAGGACCAATTCCAGCCTCGGATCTTCTGGCTGGAGCAGTTCAACTTCAAAATACAGTGACTCCCTCAGGTATTTTACCACAGGATATTCTGATTCCTGATAGGGATCTGAATAGGATTTCTCTAGAAGCAAACATGAATGTTAGAATTAGCTTTTTGCAGAGGAAGTACTCACAAACTCTGTTTCACTCTATTTTCCACTACCATTTACTCTGGCACAGTAATTATAAACTCTGTGAGAACATATGGATGCCAGAGCATAGGGCCAGGGTGGTAGAAAAATAAGAACTGATAATGAAAGTGGAAAACTGAGTTGTATTCTTGACTCTGAGTATCCAGAGGAGAGCCATTCCTCATCTCTGCAGAAGATGTTAGTTCAAAACTGTCACTGGAAAGATATTTTTAAAAGCCTTATAAAAATGCATCAGGGCCACTCTAGTCAGGACAAGTGCTTTGTGCAGGTTTCAGTCAGCCCTTTCCACCAGTGTAGCATAAAATACAGTGTACATTTTCACAGAATCACAGAATCGTAGGGGTTGGAAGGGACCTTGAGAGATCATCGGGTCCAACCCCCCTGCCAAAGCAGGCTCCCTAGCACATATTACACAGATAGGCGTCCAGACGAGTCTTGAATATCTCCAGAGAAGGAGACTCCACCACCTCCCTGGACAGCCTGTCCCAGGGCTCTGTCACCCTCACTGTGTAAAAGTTCTTCCGCATGTTGGTGCGGAACTTCCTGTGCTCCAATTTACAGCCATTGCCCCTTGTCCTGTCTCCACAGACCACTGAAAAGGGGCTGGCCAATTCCCCCTGCATCCCATACTTAAGATACTTATAAACATTAATTAGGTCCCCCCTCAGTCTTCTTTTCTCCAGGCTGAACAGCCCCAGCTCACTCAGCCTTTCCTCATAGGGGAGATGTTCCAGGCCCTTAATCATCTTCGTAGCCCTTCTCTGGACTCTCTCCAGGAGATCCCTGTCCTTTTTATACCAGGGAGCCCAGAACTGGACACAATACTCCAGGTAGGGCCTGAGCAGGGCAGAGTAGAGGGGGAGGATCACCTCCTTAGACCTGCTGGCCACACTCTTCCTGAGGCATCCCAGGATCCCATTGGCCCTCTTAGCCACCAGGGCACACTGCTGGCTCATGCCCAACCTGTCATCAACCAGGACCACCAGGTCCTTCTCCACAGAGCTCTTCTCCAGCAGAGTATTATATGTAGCTTCCCTCTCTAACACAAAATATGATTACTTCAGTGACTGCTAACTCAGCTCAGTAACACTGAGGGATTTGATAGGGAAGAGAATCTGATATCATAACCACTACACAAAACTAGGCATGCACAGACCAAAAAGATCACACTCATGCCAGATCACACTCATGTCAGGGATGACAAATGTCTGTCTGATCCACTATAGGTATTTGACCATTTTTACTACAGTCAGAAATGGAAAACATCTGTTAGAGGCCTTAAAGATGTTTCCACTTCACCTTTGGAGATACTCAGAAGATACCTGGACATGGTCCTGGGCAACTTGCTCTAGGTGGCCTTGGTTGAGCAGGGGAGTGGGATAAGATGACCTTCAGAGATCCCTTCCTACTTCAACCATTCAGTGAAGTATAATCATAAATGTTACCTTTGAAAAGCTTCAGTGAAACACGAAGAGAGCCAAACCCTGGCTTAATAATGGGTGGTAAGTTCTTCTTAGATTCATAGTGGACATCAACAGTCTGCTTGATTGCATATGAGCATACAAATTTCAGTCTGAGGGAAGATGTTTAATATTAAATTTTAGAAAACAAAATAACTTGGACAAACTTATTCTGAGGAATGACACTTACTGGTATGCTGGTGTATTATTGCCAGGTCTGAAATAGAGTACATCATTTTCATATGTCATAGTTGTGCTATTGAACTGAAAGATACACATTGTTATAAAACAAGACAGTTACATTAGAGTTTACTTTAGTTTTGACACAATATCCACATGCCTTCACTTGACTAGCAGGTTGCCCTGAGCACAGTATGCTTTGGAATGACCAGAAATTACTGTCTGATGGGCCTATGCCTACTGAACTAAGTCTGGCTACAGCTGACAACTAGGCCATGGTCAAGAAAAAGTCTTCAGATTTTAGCTAACAGTATCTTGGGCATGACTTAAGACCTCAGAAAGGAGTGCACTGTACCTAAGAGATTAGATGTTTCTGTTCACATAATCAGACTCACAGAAGCAAGCTACTTCTGTGGTGGCAGGAATTTGAGAATGTTCAGATCCTTTGATGTTTTGTCTGTTTTCTATTTATGTAGTATGCAGGTGACAGGAACAGGACCAACTCTAGTTTTGGGCAAGGTTGTCATTAGCAGCACCCAGCTAGCTTTTGCAAGGTGTATGAGTATTTATCATCAGTGTAAACCCACATTCAAGTCCTCTACTAAACAATTCAGAAGTGGCAAACTGAAGGCTGGTTTCAGAAAACATCTCTTGCCTTGAAAACTCTTTTTACCAAATACTAAATTCAGTCAGGCAGAAGTTCTTATCCTTAGAAAAGGAATATAGTTCTGCTGTGTATCAGAAAGTTACCCAAGACCTTCTTGCAGCTTCTGCTCAACTCAAACTGCCAGTTCTAGAAATAACCCTATCCTAATGCAGATTAAACTTCGTTGACTAAGCCTTTACCTTTCTACTTGTTCCACAAGTGTTCACGTTGAACTTGAAAGTTGCAGTCTTCTCTGTCACTAGACTGGGTTTGCACTGTCTGTCCCTCAAGACAATCAGGCTGGTGTTCAGGTCTGCAAGTCTTACCAGTTTCACTGCAGTAATAACCACAGTGCCATTGGGAAGGCATTCTGAAAAAGACAATACAGTTCTCTGTACAGATCAAGACTCAAGCACCTTTATTCTGTAGTCCAAGACAAAGAAGTCCTGTGTGGATGTGTTAGCAAGTGTTAGTGAGAATTCAGTTTTGAACAAGACTCTCTTCACTTGATTTTCATCAAGCTAACTGGCACACACATTCTACTGTCACTGGTGAAATCTGTAACTTGGCTTATTTTTTCCTCCCAGGAGGTCTCAACCCTTTGCAAAGGGTTTTTTTTCTAGTTGAGATATTCAATACATTCAATCCAGATGACTAGCTCTGGAATAACTCATTTATAAACTAACCCTCCCAGCCCACTAAACACCCCAAACTAAACAAAACTAAACACCCCACCCAAAAAACCCCAGAAACCAACCCCAAACCCCCTTGAGTTAAGAGCTGCATGCTTTTGGAAGTGCAAGAGGAAGCAAAGTTTCACACCTCCTTCCCCCTCTTGTACTAGATTGGATAGTCACTCCAATCTGTAGTCTGACTTGCCTTGTAGTATATTACTCTGTAGGAAATCTGCCTGTCAGATAGGGTACCAAACAAAAAAACTCTAGAAATACTTTAAACTGCATGGACTTGAGCGAATTAGTTATGTAACTTAAAACCAGTAACAGCTAATCCCCAACATGTTATTACTTATGAGTTCTGAAGGTGAAAATCTGCAGGAAACTGAGAAGTCCCTCCTATTAGCCAAGGTGATACCATCCTTCAGGGTTAAGTGAAGTGAAGCCTTTATTCCAGAGACATGAAAATCCTAGATATGACAAATCAACACAGGTTAAACAAGACAGACACAGTGTTCAATTTAATTAAAAAACTAAGAGTGGGTTATCACAAGCCAGAGGCAACGATGCTTGATCAAAATCAAATCTACCAGATTTTTTTTAAATCTCAGAGCAGACATGATGATCTTTCTTTTTTGCAATACAAACCTCACTGCACGTACAACTGCCATTAAAACTAACAAAGCCTTAAAGAGCTGGCAGAATTATTTTTTTCTTGATTATTTCTGCTCTTTCCCAAGGACAGAAAACAGTCCTCCACTAGTCCTTTGAAACCCGTGACAGAAAAGTTTTAATCCACCTTCAAGAATGTGGTGTGTTGTGTCTCAGAGGTAGACCATGCCTTATTTGCTACATGCTGGCATCCTTACCTCATAGTGCACATGGGAGGAGAGGAAAGGAACAGAGATTTCCAAGTGAGTGCCATTGTCCATCAGGCTGTAATTGTACTTCTCTGTAGCTTCTGGGGTCAGCGGCCAGTCTGAGATAAAGGGTAGCCAGTTTTGGTCCACATTCCCGTGAGTGATAATAAGACGAAGGTTCTTCCCATCACAAAATCCTCTTGCCCTGGGCAAGACTGTAACACAGTCAAGAGTCAGCCAACATGCTGCCAGAGTTTAAGAGTTAGGTTGTTTAGGACTGACAGCATCCCTGGCTGCAGTTAGCCCAGTTAACAGCTTAATTCACCACCAGATTAGTCACAGCCAGGTTGGTACACTTTTGCTCAAGTTTCACTAGTTTACCTGCATCTTTAACAGCTGACACTGTTATGACTGGGACAGTGAAGGTTTCACTTGTTGGATGGGTTAGGAACGCAAGTGTGACATTCAGGGTATATGCTCTCATGTCCGCTCCCATGTACTAGAAAAATCATATTCAGAGATAATCATCACCAGGTGATATAATTCCTATACCATAGTATGCTGCTGCATCTTAGTACATACCTCTTTCTTAATACTTGGGGCATCAAAAGGAACCTGTATTATGTAATCTTTGCTTCCATTAACATATCTGGTCTTGTATGTTAGATATCCATGCTGAACAGCTTTGGGTACCGTGAGAGTTGTCCCCTCAATGGTTAAATTCACAAGGTCCACATCTGGGAGGAATGTTCCCACTGTCACACTCATTATCCTTGCACTCAGATTTGAGTCTGAGAAGGAACACAAGACATAGTAGCTCTTAGCTTAGTAAAGACTTCAGGACACTCAACATTAAGTTACTTACTGTTGGTTATAGTGAGTTCTGCTTGTTCAAATGGTGTTTCTATTTCCTTGATGATAGTATGTTTGGTTAGTCCCCATTTGTTATCTTTCCACTGATGTTCCAAGAACAGGTTGATGGTGTATTTTGCCCCATGCTGTCCATCGCTCACAGAAGTCTAGAATTTCAAATCAACACCCTGTAGTGTAACTGTTTTACATTAGAATTGCATTTTAACATCTTAAGGTCCAGTTAGATCTACAGCTCTAAACTATCTTTCTCAGGTCTGTGGCCCTGCTTTTATGCTGGGAAAGAAAACTCCGAGAGTACAGCACTTGTGAGGAATCATGACATCTTTAAGTGGCACTTGCTTAAGTGGCTCTATGTTTGCCTAAGAGTTTAGATTATCTCAGACTTCCTTTTGGGATTAAGGGGACAATTTTCAAGTTTCAAAGCAGCAGGGAGCTATTTCACCAGTGAAAGGGCTTCCCTTCCAGCTTCCTTTGAAGTTCAGTTGTTACATTTGCCCAAAATGCAGTTCACTCCAGGGAAACTAGGTTTAGATGCATGGTTTCAGCCCATCTCAATATCCCACAACTGATGGGCAAATGGGTTATACCCATTCTCTTAAATAGTACATTTAACATATGATAGAACTGATGCACGTGTTTGGAAACAGTCCAGTTAGGACTGTCCTTACATCATGAGCATGATGTAAGGACTAAAAAGCAAAAGTTCTGTTAACCTGGTTGAGGCAAACCAATACTTTTGTACAGTATTCTGTCCATCTGTGCTTATAAGAAAGGCAATTCTTCACAAACTGCTGCTTACAAGAGTTATATTTGGTCAAGGCTTTTGGGATTTTAATATATCCTTCCCTTCGCTCCTATCCTTGGAGTTGAAAAGAAACAGGATGCATAATTACTCTTTGCCAGAAAAAAACCAAACAGAAGGTCTGTTGCCTGCCACCCAAGATAAGTCACTAACCTTATAATAGCCACCTTCTGCACCTACTGGTATCTTCATGGTAATTACATTTAAGTCATTTGATAACACATATTTCCTGGAAGCCATTTCTTTAGCAGTGAGTTTGTGTAGATCCACACCAGCTTCAACAAGCACATCCTTAAAGCCAGTTGCTCCAACAGAAAGTAATTGAGTGTATTTTGGAACAGTCCAGATGATTGTTTTATTAACATAGTCCACACCATCTTAAGAAAAAGATATGAAAGCTGTCAGCCCATTATTCTAGCTCTAAGTCAATCCCTGTACATTTAAGCATTTCTCACCTACAGGACATGCCACAGCTGTATCCACCATCAAGATCATCCATCGCTGTTTGTAAAATATACTTGATCTTACAGCAGAAAAGGTAATTCCTTGATCCTGCAAGGAAGATATCTGGTTAGACCTAAACAGCCTGGCAACTTGCTGTGCCAGAACAAGCATACCAACCTGAACCAGCTGAACTTGTGCAGCAGTGTACGGTATTCGCAGCAGAACCCTGGTGTCTGTTGTGTTGAGTCCATAGCCTGCACTCCAAGCATCACGCACAAGCAGAGCTTTTTTCTCTTCCGGTTGATGAAACACTATTTGCCATATTGAGGCTTCTCCTGTTTTTGTCTACCCAAAGAAATTAATTAACAGTTTAAACACTGTTCAAACTAACTTCTTATTTACAACATTGAATGATTTATTGTTTTGAACTGCTCCGAAGTTCTGTTTTTATATTCCAAATAAGGGTGGTGGGATACCAGCAGCAGCTCTCCCTTGTTCACATACTGAAAACATTCCATATTAAGAGCATTGGAGATGTATTTGTACTGCTGCACTGCAAATATATGGTCCAAGAAGGAAGGTTATTCACACTTCACTCCTGGGTCAGTTTGTTGCAGTCTTTCCTATAGAAGACAATTTCCAGGCTCTTTGAGAAATCAATTTCCATTTCTTCCTTTGAAACTGACTATTTCTAACATAGAAAGTATCTACACTAAAACCACTTGCTACAGAAGTTCTGTCCTTCTGAAAGGATGTTTTGTACTGTATATGTACAAACAAATACATACTATATACAGAAAGAGTTAGGACTACTTCTGCCACAACCATCTTTATATTCCAGGAAGAAAACTTGTAGTTTTACCTCTGGAAAGGCAAAGGTAAAGTCCTCAGTTTCATCTTGAATGAATTCTTTTACAGTCTGTGGAACCTTCCTCCTGACTGAAACCTAAAAGGAAGGGCTACTATAAGGGTTTTGCTGGTGGCACTTGTTTCCCTGTTTCTAATACCCTTCAAGACTTTTCAATAGTTTCAGAAAAATACTCATTTTCCTTTTCTGTCTTGTATTTTCTACAGATGTGGTGTGTGAACCAGTAAAAACATATGGCATAAGCCACCATACAGCATAGTACATTATTATAGTCCACTTCATGTTTTTATTTTCCCCATATATTCCCATTTCTAATTCTGGTTAAAGCCAGAAATATTCTGGACTCCTGCATCTTCATAAAGGAGTGTTGTCTCCCCCCTCCCCCATCTACATTTCTCCCCAGAAAATTCAATAGAAAAACTTTCTTCAGGAGGTAAATGTTTCTGTTATCTCAAATAAGACTTGTTGAGGCAACGTTCAGAAAGTTCAATCCATTAGCTCAACCTTTGGAATGCTATTTCACAACTTTATTGGCTATTAATGCTGGCTAGTAGGCTATATAAGCAGAATATAAATTAATCCCTACACAAGATTCTGGGCATTTGCTAGGGAGTTGTTCACAGCAGGCAGTTCAAATTCTGTTTCCCATACACATTCCTAGCACCAAATCAGCTTCCAAAGAGAGCATCCTGCGGTGCTTGCTTTACCTTACTTTGAACACCTTCCCAGGAAGTACTTCCAGCACTTACCTCCATGTAATTCCTTTCACATACTAACTCTCTTGGACTCCACAGGCCATAACGGCAGCTTGCACTTTTCAGGTGAGTTGTAGCATTTCTCATATCAGGAGTGGGTGATGCTCTGATTTCTACAGTTACTGTGAACACATCTTTCTGCACAAACAAAGTGAACATTCAGACTAATTTTTTCTTACTCAGGCACCACCTATCCCTGTGACCTGAAAGTAACTTCAGAAACCTACCCACCAGCCTCTGCACAGAAGAGATACTCCATATCAAAGCAATATTACTTTCTACTTGATGAGCTACATAGGCTATGTGCATGTAGGTGCATAGCTACATGGTGCCATAAATAATTTGGGGATCAGCTTCAGCCTTCCACATAACTCCAGAGTCAGGCAAAAAAAATGCCCCCTAAAAACTAGCTGATCTTGTGTTTTATATTACAGTAGCTTTCTGCAAGAAGCACAAGCAGCCAAAGCTTTTACATTAGGTGGGTCTCAGTCACTAGGGCAGAGAGCAACACATCTGCCAGCCAAAATTCCCTACTCTTACCCAGGGAAACAGTTGCCCTTCAAGGTCACACATGCAATATGCTGCTTCATACATTCACCTGTGCTTTGCTGTAGGACATTTTAGCATCAACACCATGGAATATCCTCAGACCTCTGGATTCATTCCAAGAGAAGGAAATAGACTTTGACACATTAATTAATACCCATCAGTAATTTGATAGTCTTCCACATAAACATCATACACAATGACAACGAAGTCAAGATGCCTACAATAGACTTACGTCTAAGCGAGAATGGCAGCTTAGTGCAGAAGCACGAAACTCAAGGTTACTCCAGTTGCTGTAAGTTACTGTATAGCCACATTGTGATGCCATGGCCTCATCTAGCTCCCAGGCTACACCAGATTGATCTATGGGCAATTAATGAAGAGCAGGGTTAATGAGTATAAATCTTGCTGTGCAAACTCACTAAGCAGCCTGCCTTGCCCCAGGGTTCAGCTGACCCTGCTCCGTTGTGGTCCCACTGCATGCCCTGGGCTCAGAGGCAGGAGAGGGAATTGCAAAGCAATGAGAACAGCAACAAAGTCTATAGAAAGTAGGAAAGGTAAAATTACAGACAGATCAGGACATGGAACACCAGCAGCTCAAGGTGAAAACAAAAAACCCACCAAGATTGAAATATATTACATACTAGATGGGCAAAATCCTCCAGTAAGCACAGAGCATTCAGGTCATCAGGGTTAAAGCTGTCAGGATTGACAGATGGTGACGGCCTAGAAATACCAGGAGTCTGATCTCTCTGTGGCTGGCACAGCCCCATGTTTCTCTTTGATGCCTTTTCCAGGCTTCTACCAGAATGCCAAACACACTAATGCTTAGCTTGGATTTTTTTAGGCTACAAAACTGTCTTCGTGGTTTGGGGCTCTTTTGGCTTGTGTTTTAGGTTTTTTCTTCCAAAACTAACAGCTTTGTACTTTCAAGCTGTATATACCCCAATTGCTGAGTGTCTTTATGTATGGATGAAGACTCCTGAAAAAGGAGACACTTAAGTGGGTTTTTACAGAAGTTCAACATTCTAAAACAGCAAATGTTATGGATGTCATATCTAGCTGTAGAGCTAACTAGCTTAGAGAGCTAGTTCAAGACTGAGTTTACATTTTATGTATATAATCTTACATATGATGTTTGTAGCCCAAAACTTCTCACTTCGCCCTTCCAGGGCACTCTGGTGGTTTTCATTCAAGCACACGACTTGTTGATTACTAAGCCCATAGCTGGAGGGCCCAGCTAATTTTCCTCAACTTCATTAAGTATTTACATGGCTCCACCAGGTCCCTTAGCTCTAAGTATAGGAGGTGGAAAGCCACTAATGCAAAATCAGTAACTTAATGCCAGCTTCAACTAATGAATTTTCAGAGTAGTTTGTGCTGCTTCTGGGGAACATTTTTACCAGGAGGGAAACTGCCTAGAAGCTACTACATGCATTTCTGTTTGATAGCCATACTTAGACTTGAAATCGCTAAGCTATCACACAACAAGTCTACAGGGCAGGTTATGCAGAAATGAAGGTAGCACTTGGCTTTACTTACAATGAGGTCCAACCTTCTATGATCTTAGAATAATCTAGGGAATGCTAGTATAGGAGGACCTCAGAGAATTTTAAACATTCTGTCACATGTAGATCCCCCTCCAAGATCTTGATATATCAACTTACCAACAACAGAGAAGGATAAGTATTTATCCTCAAAGTATTCTGCACTCAGGGTTATGCGCAGAAGGCTCCCCAAGCACTCCAAACCCATGGGTCCTGTGTTGAATATTTTAAGAAGCTAGTAAGTAAGGGATCAAAGGTAACAAACAGAAATTTGTTACTTCCCAGATTACTTTATAAAAAGTCAGGTGTTGTGACAGTCATATTCCAACATCTCTGGTCAGGAGGTATGAGATGGTTTGGTTTTTTTTTTTTGAACCAAAAATACTTTCAGGAGAAAAGCCAGCTCTGAAATTAGTATTCCAGTAGTCACTGTTTCTGATCAGCTGACAATGCTACCTGCAACATCCAGTCACAGAAATAGCATTATGGAACAGGGTCAAGAGTATAAATTGTCAGCTCCAATTTGAACACATCAAAAGAAATAAAATAGAACAAGAAAAGTCACCTCTCCTTCCTGAAGAGGTGGAAAAAAATATCCCAAAACTTAAACCCCAAATACACCACAAAAACCACTCATATTCACAAAAGAAGCCAAAAGGCAGCTCTGAGTGGGGAGTAGTCACATCTGCTACTCATCAGCCTACCCTCTTCTCCTGCCCAAGCACCATAACCAGCAGCCAGTTGGCTCATGCTGGAAAGAGACCACAGAGGAGCAAAGAGGATGGCTTGAGAAGCTCAAGTCCTAAGCTATCACCACAGCAGAAAACAGGTTATAGTTGTCAAACCTCCAAATAACAGGAAGTAGGTATAAACCATTCTAGATTTAGGAGTATAGACCAGGGAGAACTTCTCATTTGACATGTATTTCTAATAAACTGGGATTTGCTGTCTAAAACAGATGTTTCTGTGGCATAGCAAGCTAATGCCAGCTAACCATTTTATGGCAACAGTGTATTTGAAGGGCTGAGATGATTCATTTTCCCTTGAGAGTTCAGCACTCTTTAACCATAGACATAAGTCCTATGTAAATTTGGTCATGACAGGGAACATCAGAGAAACATTGGTGAACATGACATTCTGCCCATATTCCAAGCGACTGACTGAATTCAGTGCAGAATATAATTGCTCCCAACTCCTCCAGTACCTTTTTACTTGGATCTCTGGTAACTACAAACATATTTATATAACACCTGCAGTGAGCAGGGCCAACAGTTCTAGAACCGTCTATCTGCTGTTCCAGGACCATCTCTGTTCTGTTAGAAAGAGACTAACAGACACCAGTTCTGGCTAAGAAAACTGTTTTTTCTCAGTCAAAGCACTAGTATCTCCACAGTATTTAAAAGAGTTTACATCTTATACAGTCAGTAGCTAGGCTCAATAAAACAAGAACAATAGTAAAACCCCTAATACTTCATCAGTGTTTGTTACTAGAGTGAAGAAAAGTAGAAACATTCACTTAATAGCATGGCACATAAACCTGAAGAGTAACTGTGAGTAGATACCAGTAAGCACATCTATGTTTGGAGTTTCTCAGAAAAAACCCAAACATGTAAGCATGACTCCCCAAAGAGCTTCAGACACACAAAGACAGACACCAGCTATGAAAAAGCTAGTAAATCAGGAGTTTATAGCAGTGTTACCTGGTCTCTCTTGGGTCCATACTCCAGAGATGGACATCAGTATTAGTAACAACCTGTAAGAGAAGGGAGGGATTAGAAGTAACTTAATGCTAACACACTTCTATACTCAGAGAGCTCCAGTGTGGATATAAAGCTACCCTTAAACTTAGATCCAGACTTGAAAATTACAAATCAGAATTACCTTGGTTACCACTAGAAAGTTATGAAAGGTAAATGAAAAAGGTTAATATAGTTAAATGCCTTAGGTAAGACCATCTATAGTTGAGCAGCTATGAAGCTCTCACCTCTGCACCAGACCCAACTCCATGGTACATTTGCTCTGCTTCTCCCCTTGCAGTCCCACACAAAGAAAAACCCCAGAATCTTAGGATAAATGAAAAGCCTGCCACATTTATACTGATGAAACTCATTTTCAGCTGTTTACCCTCCTAATTACCAACCTAAAATTCACATCACCTGTACATTTGCTTTACTGATGAAATCTGGCCCTAGCTAGGTCCCCTGTTTTGATGGTTGCTGGTTCCTAGCTACCAGGCTGTGAGTGGGCAGTAGGATAACCGGTGCTGTTCTGGTAAAACGATGTGGCAGTTTATTGCTTAGGAATAGTTTCTCTTCACCTTGTCTCCTCTGTGGAGGGTTTTACATGGTCTTCCTCAGACAACTGAAGTCTGCTAGAGACAACTGTGTAAACTGCAGCTTTAAGGAAACTGGTGCAACTGAAAAAAGGAAGAAACTGTTGATATTTAAGGTTAGTAGTCAAACCGAAGAGTAAATGGGGACCTAGCTGGACACCAATGGGTGTCACAAACTAAATGAAAAACTATTTCACCAGATGACTTGTGGGATATCTAGACTAGAAATCACACCCAAATTTTGGCAAAATTAACCCCAGAACTGTGGAGCAGTGATCTGAATGCAAAGAAATTGGAGGAAAGGACCCTGCCTTTGCTGTGTGCAGAAGACACAGAAATTATACCTGTAGCCCTGGGTCTGGATCAGTGGTGATTTTCCGGTCTTACCAGTGTAGGTGTGCTCTGGTCACTGTAAGCAATGGATGGGAGCGTGGCGTCCCTGGGGCTGCTGAGCTGAGCTGAGCTGCTGATGGTCAGAAAGGTGGTGCTGGCCAGGTCACTTAGTGTGCAAAGGCGTTGCTCTGGTATCCACGTTTTCTGTAAGTGGGGAGCACGGGTTGTGTGTAATTGTAGCAATATCAGTATTATAAACAATAACAGCTGGAATGTTATTTAATTAATTTGTGTAACAAAAGGTGCCAGAATTCAGTATTCCTTGCCGTGCCCACCATTCAGTTCAGCTGTCAGTCACTCTCTGCAAACACACCCTTAACTCTCATTGCTGTAATTCCCCCATGGCAATGATAATTTCGTCTCTTTTGTGGCTAAAATATTGCTTTGATTTCCCAATTTTCTTTGTGGATCCAGGTATTTTTTAGGAGCTTCGCAGGACATACATATTCCTGTGCATGTCAACACCTGCCATTCCTCTGCTTGGAACACCTTTGCCACGAGGCAACCTCGGCAGTATTTCCTAACGAGCGGCCAGAATTCCCTGCACCCCTTAATGAGTTTAATATCTGAACTAACCTGATACTTTGGATCTTTTTGTCCGAGGCTGATGCCCGTACCCTTGGGGCTTTCTCCTTCCTTTCCGCGGGAAGGTTGCAGGAGCTGCGGGGCTGGAGGATTTATCTGTAATGAACAGCGATGTCCTCGAGAGGGAGCCTGAGATTCTCCTACCTACTGGCTGTCCCTGGGCGATCACAGTTACTCGGAGCCTGTCCTTAAACCTAGCAAAGACTGCCCAGGGTAGTTTTAGACAGACAAAGGTATTTATGTTACTTACCGCAGGTAACTTTACTGCACTACCTGCGCGTCTTCAAGAGAATAAAAAAAAATTAATTGCATGTGAAACCCGAAGTTTGCCATGCTTGGAGGTGCTGAGTTTACCCCAGAAACAAATGTTTTTCACAGAATCACACAGATTCACAGAATCGTAGGGGTTGGAAGGGACCTTCAGAGATCATCGAGTCCAACCTCCCTGCCAAAGCAGATTCCCTAGGACAGGTCGCACAGGTAGGTGTCTATTCCCAGAGAAGGAGACTCCACCACCTCTCTGGGCAGCCTGTCCCAGTGCTCTGTCACCCTCACTGTGTAAAAGTTCTTCCGTATGTTGGTGTGGAACTTTCTGTGCTCCAACTTGAGGTCATTGCCCCTTTTTCAGTTCCCAGACAACTGAAAAGAGACTGGCTATTTCCCCCTGTGTCCCACTTCCAAGATATTTATAAACATTAATAAGGTCCCCCCTTAGTCTTCTTTTCTCTAGGCTGATCAGCCCCAGTTCATTCAGCCTGTCCTTGTAGGGAAGACACTCCAGGTCTTTAATCATCTTCATAGACCTTCGCTGGACTCTCTCCAGGAGATCCCTGTCTTTTTTGTACCAGGACGCCCAGAATTGAGAGCTCCTCTCCAGCAGGTCATCCCCCAGCCTGTACTGATACAAGCGGTTATTCCTTCCCAGGTGCAAGACCCTATACTTGTTTTTATTAAACCTCATCCCAACTGGTTTGTTGTGCTCCTGTTTTCTTCTGAAATTCCCTATCTCATATTTTTGAAACATTTTTTCCTGAGAAGCACCATCCACCAAGGTTACTATATAAATAGTAGATTATTATAATAAATACAACTATGAACAGCCAGTCACAGCTTAAATATTGGATAGCACACTCCTGTTTATTATTGTTGGAGTAGAGACTGTTTGAATTATAGCTTTATTTCACCATGTAGCATGTTTTTATAATATTACAGAAAGGTTATTACACTTTTCCAGAATTTGATTTTAGGTACCACCGGGGAAGTGCCTGAGATTTCCTCTAGCTTGCATCAACTCCGCTTGACATTTAAAGCAGATCTACACTGTTGACAAGTCCATCACACCCACTATATGGTAAGTGTCAAGGTTCTTATGCTTTTCCACCCTGCACAGATTCTAGCCATGTTTGCATTTGTCTTTCAACCTGCCAATATTCACGTGCATAATGGGGTTATGGGGTGCAGTGGTGTCCTGGAGTTGTTTTATTTGCTTCTTGAAGTTTAAACAGATTATGATGACTAGCAAGCCTGTACTGGAATGGGAGGAGAATTGCAGTAGTCCTTCCACAATTTGGCCCTATCACAGTGGTACTGAAAGCCTTACCCATCTAGTTTACCCACATAGTCACTATTTGTTTCCTCATCCTTTTTTTACCAACCAACTGTAGATTAATCCCTATGTTTCTGGGTTGTTGTGGGAGTTTTTTGGATTTTTTTAGTATGTAGCACATGCTGTATGGGAGCATAATTATGATTCTGGACAACACAATAACACAAATAAATCTGAGATTATTTATATCCAGTCATACTTAAATTACCAGCTGACAAAATTAAAGAGCAAGAAGTCACCTTGTTTGTCACAAATGTAATGTCCAAAGAATACTGAAATCTAAAAGCATTTACTCAAACTCCATGGCCAAAATGGCCATGTCCATGCTTTCAGTCAGCATCAGAAGAGCAGAAAGAAATTGTGTAGTATTATGCACACTTTCAGGGCTATCTACTATGTGGAACCATGTGTTAGTATCAGCATATCCTAATGTTACCAGCTTTTCTACTCAAAACTGATAATTCTCCCACAGCAAGCGGTGACTGGGCAGTAGGGTCAGGTCCCATAATGCCATGACCCTTGGATGTAGAAAAAAAATGAAGGTCTGTATGATCTAACATGACTATTGGTTAAGTGTACCTTGAAAGTTCTTTTGACTGCATGCAAAAATGCATGATAAAGTCAAATTATAGTTCCTCTAGGATTAGGTAATAACTAATTCTATGCTAATAGTATTAATAAAACCAAGAGAAATTTTGCAGTCTCACCTTCATAAAGTGACCCTCGTAAAATGTCTATGAGGAAATGCATTAATCATTTTCTGCATTGATCATTTTCTTTTCAGGGTTGCAATGCAGAATAATAGGCATTCAAACAACTACTCTATCTGTCTCACTCTGTTTCCTCTTCCTCTGATGAATCTGTTCCTAGACAGTGTGTTTATATGCTAGCCTAATTCAAATATTTTCCGTGTGAAAAAACCAGGGAGAGAGAAAACACAGTTCATCTGTAAGTGATATCTGCAAGAGCAGACACATTAGATCGAACAAGGCCATTAACTAAAACTCAGCAACTTATGCTGCGCTGTCTCTGCTGCAAGATGTGCCTCCTCTGGGGATATGGATGATTTCCTAAATCATCACTGACTTGATTTTCAGTTAGGCACAGTCCTGCTATGGGAGCACGGTAGAGATAAGATTCCCAGAGAGTCAGAAAATCATCTGTATGAGTTATGGGCAGTTTTCTTTGGGCTCCCCCACATTCAAGGGCAGTAGGTATGATGACTGTCAGATGACAATTCACAGATTAAACCAGGGACCAGCGTATTTAAGAAGGTAGATGTCCCTAATTGAAGCTTGATAAGTCATGCTATGTTTGTCGTTTATTCTTTACAGTAGGGCATTTGAAACAAGCCTCCCCTCAAGGATGTTGGTCATGACCACATTTTCTTGTGAAGCACATCATGTTTGCACACAGAGCATGTATGAAGCCATGCCTTCATCCCACCTTCTCCCTGCTCATGCTTTGTGAGTATCATCTCCTTCAACACGGTAGTGTAGGAGCAGTGAAAGACCATCCCTGAGATAGGACCATAACCTTTGCACTTATGTACAAGATATCCTAAAAACTGAGAATACCATTCTCAAAGTTTGTCTGCATCAAAAAAACTGAGCCAAATTAAGTGAAAGAGTTGCACCAGGAAGTAATTTGGCTCTTGAAGTCCAGTTAGAATTTGAGAATAAGAATTTATGTGCGGTGGAGAACAGTCTGTGGAAATGTCTGGAACCAAATGCAAAGCAATTTAGATTACTGTGATAGCACAAAAGCGCTTTGTGTAGACAATTTAAGACATCTGCCCATGGTCCAGACATCTGTGTGCAATGAATACCAGTTCTGAGCTAGCTCTTTTTATCATTCAGTGATGTCCATTAGTAATTGCTGCCCCCGTACAACCCTGCCTTTGTCTATATGTAGTTATATATGGCTACTTGACAACTGTAATAAACAAGGAAAGAATTACTTGTTCTTAAATTGAAAATACAATCTGTGATCTAGTTCTATTTCAAATATAGACAAACACATTTTATTCTTCCCTCCCATTCTCTCTCTTGGCTGTTTTTGAAGGTGCTATTGCACATTTATATGCCTCAAAGTAGTGGGCACATAAAGCAGCTCCTGTCATGCAGATGGGTCATGCAGATATAATCCTTTTGTATTTTTAGTTCATCTTCAGTTTCAATCCTCCTGAGATGCGGAAGAACCTGAAACACTTAGGCCTATGCTTCGAACCCAGGCTTCTCTTCAGACATAGATTTCTTTTCCCTGGTCAGTTTCAATACTCTTCTGGATTTATATTTGTTATTTCACTTATTTGGAATCTTACCTTTTCTCTACTTATGTAGAGTCTTTGAGATCCTGCAATATCATTTGCTTATCTAGTAAGCAAGTAAGTCTTTGATGCTGTAAGATGGAAGGACATTTTCTTTGGTGCAAGACCATGCTCCAGTACTAATTAGACATTGTAGCAGCAGAGACAGCAAGTGAAAACAGTGGGTCATCTTCAGCAAATAAAGAGATTTGTTTTGCCTGTTGAAGTAAGCGGCTTATTATCAGCCAAAAGGAAGCAATATAGAACCAAGGGAAGTGTAATCTTTCCAGAGTATCCTTATAAAATTTAGCTTGTAAGTCTAACTGTGATTTATTTAAATACGGTTTTATGCTTGTTTGTTGAAGTCTCTAAGGTCTAATGCTGCAGTCTTGAATGAGCAACTATCTGTCCTCTCTGATTTCAGTGAGCTTTGGATTAGTCTTCGAAAGTTCAGCAGATGAGGTTGTCTGTATTCCCAGCACAATGTAAACAGTGAAAACTTTTTTTTTTTTCTTCATTGATTGGTTGATTTTGAAATTTGTAAGTCTATTTAATTACATCTGTGTTTATCTGCATTGCTCTGCTGATAGAGCTCCATGTTGCCAGTGGGCAAGAAGAGTTTAGAGTACAGATGACACATCTCCTTAGAACTGCCAGCCGTACACTGTTAAATTAAAGGTTCTCACAGCACTTTTCATAATGGCTAGGGGGCAACTCTGGCTTTTTGCCAGATTTCCTTTTCCTCTGGAAACAGATTCTAATCATACAGAGCCAATTGATGACTGATCTTTATGGAGCACCATGGAAGATGTGGATAAGATCTGGGAGTATCCCCGCCTTGTATGATGGATTGTTTAAGGAAACAGTGAGTCCCCTGTACATGAAGACTGCCCTACAAAAGAGGCCAGAGAGGCAACACAAAATAGGCTTAACCTCCAATTCAACTCCATAGCAGTCTCTGGAAAAGACTATGCTAAAGAAAAGCCATGTTTGCTTTTCCAAACTCCCCTTCCATTTTTTCCCCTCTTCGTCTTGAGCAATAAGACAAAACAGCTATTATTGCATTGCATTAGAACATTATAGTGAGATTGGGGAAGTCTGCCTCAGATTTGCTATGTGAAGTCTCATTAAACATCAATATCTACATCCCACGGTTAAAGACAGGGTTTATAATGTTTCACGGTACAGTTAGGCAAGATAAAAATGTCTGTGAACTGCTCAAACACTGCAGAATGTGTACCTAAAAGGTCAGGTAAGTATGAAGGACTCCTTGTGCTTTACAGTAGCTGCTTTATTTTAAATATAACCAGTCCAGATTTACACTGCTTTTGGGTAACTACAGGGAGACTTGGGCCTGGATTAAGTATTTTAGAGTGAAGGAAGAAGTTTGTGGCATAAAGAGATACTGCTCACATCTTTTCTGTGTTTCATATACTCTTATTGATTCCACAATAAATGTCATTGAACATTAATCAGTTTCAGTCATAAAAAATAGCATTATGTCCTGGTAATAAGTTTGACATTTGTTTTACTCCCAAATAGAGGTAAAGAGCAAAAAATAATAAAATACTAGTGGAAGAGAAAGTTCAGAAGAACTGAACTTCACTGTGGAAAGAACAATTCAGAAGGAATTCAGTCTGGAAAAAAACCTAGGGATTTGCTTATGCTTCCTTTCATGTTGAGCTGAAATCTCTTGAGGTTCTGAGGCATCATTTAGAGATTGTAGACTAGATGTCTTATCTCTCTGCTCTCCACAGCAGGCCAAATTCTCCTGCCAGACTTTCCCACCTACAATGCACTCTGATGTCTCGATGGTTGTCTGTCCCACATCCAGGTACTTGCTGGATAGAAAGAGGCTCTGGACCATGGAGAAGAACAGGAGATACTCAGCAACCAAACCACAACTTCCATGATGTACTATGGTAGCTGATGACAGTATGCCACTAGTAATAATTTCAGAGTTGTATGGGCACTTAGCAGTTTGGCAGGAAGTCATGCAAGTTTTAATATAAATACTGATGTCATCTTGATGAAAGGAATTACACTGCAATTGAGAGTCAGGATGATGCTGAAATTCCAGGATGGATGAGTGGTGTGGAAGTCATCTTTATCCAACACTAATCTGAACAGCTCAACATTCAGGCACAACAACATACCCTCTCTGAAACCACATTTTGATTTGACCTTGACATATATGTCAAGTTTTACTTCTTAATTTAACTTTTCTGACAGTAAATACTTATTTATCTATATTTCAGACTTTGAGACCAATAAAAGTTCATAAATTGACCCTCACTGATTTCACAAGCTCGGTAATTTTTACTGAAAATGTCAGCAGATTTTTTACCTCCATTTCATAAGAAGGAGCAGAAACTAGTTCTTTTAAAAATTAAACAATTTATCAAACAGTTGAATATTTGATTATGATCTTACTCTTATTGCAGGAAACTAGGAATTGATCTTTTGAAATCAGTGAACACCAATTAGGACAAGGCCAAAGTCTCATGACCCATGTCCTAGCTCTGACCAGATTCTGTCTGTAATTTCATTATTTAGGTTGTAGGAGGGATGTAGAATTAGAGGTTCTTAAAGAGTTCAGGAGTGCTTTTATTGCAGTTCAGTGAAAACGCTTTTTATTAGCTTATTTGGCGATGAATCCCAACAAAGAGGAAATTAGGCAAAAACACCAAAAGGCCTGCATGGATGAAGAAGGAGCCTCTGGACAAACTCAAACACAAAAAAGAAGCCTACAGAGGGTGGAAGCAAGAGCAGGTAGCCTGAGAGGAACACAGAGAAACTGTCCAAGCAGCCAGGAATCAGGTTTGGAAAGCTAAAGTCCTGATAGAACTAAATCTGTCCAGGGACATCCAGGACAACAGGCATGTCAGTGATAAAAGGAAAATGTGTGCCTCTCCAGAATGATATGGGAGACCTTGTTACCCAGAATATTGAGAAGGATGAGGTACTCAACAACTTATTATCTAAATCTTCACTGGCAAGTGCTCTAACCCCACCATCCAAGTTTCAGAAGGCAAGAAGATCATGTTCAAGACCATCTAAGGAACCTGAAGGTGCTGAAGGCCACGGAACCTGATGAGATGCATCCACAGGTCCTGAGAGAACTGGTAGATGAAGCAGCTAAGCCATTCTCCATCATATTTGAGAAATTGTGGCAGTCTGGTGATGTTCCCACTGACTGGAAAAGGGGAAATGTAACCCCCATGTTTAAAAAGGATTTGGTGGATGGATCGCTTGGTGGATAAGGAATTAGCTGGATAATTGCACTTGAAGTGTTGCAGTCAGTGGCTTAATGTCCAAGTGAAGATCAGTGACAAGTGGTGTTCTTCAGGGGTTGATACTGGGACTGGCACTGTCACTGTTCAACATCTTTGTCAGAGAAGGATCAAGTGCACTCTCAGAATATTTACCAAAGACACCAAGCTGTGTGTCAAGAGAGACCTTAATAGGCTTTAGGGACGGGTCCATGTGAACCCCATGAAGTTCAGCATGGCCAAGTGCAAGGTTCTGCATGTGGGTCAGCACAATTCTAAACACAAGTACAGGTTAAGTGGGGAATGGATTGAGAGCAGCCCTGAAGAGAAGGACTTGGAGGTGTTTGTGGATGTAAAATTCAACATGAGCTGGCAATGTGCTCTTGCAGCCAGGAAAACCAACTATATCCTTGGTTGCATCAAATACTTCATGGACCAGCAGATCAAGGGAGGTCATTCTGCCCCTCTACTATACTATACTGCATCCAGCTCTGGTGTCCCCAGTACAAGAAACACATAGAGCTATAGAACTGTGTCCATAGGAGGACCATGAGGATGATCAGACGTCTGGAGCACATCTCCTATGAAGACAGGCTGAGAGAGTTGGACTTGTTCAGACTGGGCTTGTTCAGACTGGAGAAGAGAAGGCTCCAGGGAGACTTCATAGAGGCATTCAAGTACCTGAAGGGCCTGACAGGAAAGATGGAGGGGGACTGTTTATCAGGGAATGTAGTGATAGAACAAGGGGTAATATATTTAAACTGAAAAAACAGAGATTTAGATTACATATAAGAATATAAGGAAGAAATTTTTCCCTGTGAGGGTGGTGAGGCCCTGGCACAGGCTGCCCAGAGAAGCTGTGTCTGCTCCTGGATTCCTGGCAGTGTTCGCGGCCAGGCTGGATGGGGCTTTGGGCACCCTGGGCTAGTGAAGGGTGTCCCTGCCCATGGCAGGGGGTGGGAACTGGATGGGCTTTGAGGTCCCTTCCAACCCAAACCATGCTATGATATCCTTGTCTGCTTATAAAACTACTGTTACTGTGCTGAACTTGCCAGTCCATTTGCAAGCCTGTAATATACCCTAGCAAAGGCAAGCCTATCAGGAGAGAGCTGGCAGCAAGAGCAGGAGAACAATAGGGGGAGGAGCTGGGGAGCAGTGGCTTGACATTTTTTATGATACAGTTGCCATACCCTAAACGGCACTGAGTTGCTATTCTAGATTTTTTTACATATTAGAGGCAAGACTGCTACAGCTTGAAAATAAAACCCTGTTCAAGTTAGTGATATGATTTAATTTTACATCAGTTGAAGGGGTCCCATTTCAATGTTAGTTTTAAATTAAGGACTACCACTCTGACATCAGGATAGGAGTAGTGAGGCAGCTTTTAAAACTGCCAGCTTGATAATATTGCATATTAGTCCAGTAGATGTCCCAGAACTGCTTTTAGAGCTCCTGTTGTGTAGCGAGTGAACCCTGTATGTTTGCAAAGCAGTTTGCTTTAAACACTTTTGCAGTCTCTTTATAACACAGGACTGGGAAGCAATGCTGATGTTAAGTTGATTTTCTTTTGGGAAAGCACTATGTGTTCTGAATATCTTCAGCTTCTTAAAGCAGTGAGTATTGTTTTCTTTTCCTCTTGCAAGGCAGTGAGCAGTGACTAGTGTGCAAGAAAGTATTAATAAAATAACAGATTCTGCTGCAAATACTTCAACTCTGGATATTTGGAGAAATTCAAATGTTACAGGGTTCACCCCCCCAAGAAATTCATACACAAGAAGCTTGTGTTTTGACACTGTGTTGGAACCCTTATAATTAGTCTGGATAAATATTTTGATGAGTTCTGTACTATTTACTGTATTTGTACAGGGCAGTGGTACAGTGCCATTAAACCTAAGCTCACTGTGGGATTCACATATCTTTCCATTAAGCTATCAGGTTGCTCCGTAGCTAATTTATAATTGGCCTACCTGGTTTTGCTTTGTTAAACCCGGTGCCATCAGATGCAGTTCAGCTAGTTTCCACATTCAAACTGGACATATAAATAGATGTTTGTTGCTGAAGGAAGCGGTTCTTAAAGCCTCTGATTCTAATCACTGTAAGAAAATGGATGCAGCATTAAAAGGGTTTTCGGTCAGAGTAACTGTTCACAGCTTCCTTTGTGCAAATGTAAAATGCCACTACTTTAATTTGGAGGTTTTCCACAGCTGCTTGCAGTAGTATCCTTAAAAATCTCACAGCTGGGATGAGGTTTATGAGTCCATAAATCCATATACTTAGTACCCCGCTATTGCAGGCAATCTGCTATATGGTCATTTTTATCAGCTGATTAAAACTCACCCCAAAACCTGTAACATTTGTTCCCCCTCCTAGCTCTTTAATGAAAGAACGTTCCAGATCTTTATTTCGTTGATATTTGGAAATGTTCTAATTTTTATCTAGATTGTGTTCATGAGCAGTTTTATATTGGTTGTTCTTGTACCAGTACAGTTCTGGAGCCTAAATTACTCTTATTCACCTTCTGGTTTTATGAATTATTTCTCATTTTCAAAAGGAGACCTCATATTTACTGTTACTCTTCATTTTGTGAACTGAAGCGTCCTAGTCTTTCTTGTTCTATCTCTAACACTTGACTCTCCGTTCCTGGGAACATCCTAGTAGCATATTTTTCTGTAATATGGACAATCAGAAGTGAATACAGATGAGACTTCATCATCATTATGTATAATTTTATGAATGTTTCTCTATATCTACTGAAAACATCTTGGGTTTTTTATGGTCATGTTCTGTTGATGGCTAGGAACCATGCTGTGACCAATTACTTTAATGACATCTTTCTCTATTCTTTCTAGTTAAAACTCTGAGCAGATGCATTCAGCAAAAGGCTGAGTTCTTCTTGGTGAATTAGAATTGCTGGATGTAAAATGGCTCCCACCTGTAAGTGGCACAAAACTGTACTATGCTATATGCCCCATTAATACAGCTGTAAGAAATGTAGCTTCCTTACATTCAAAAGACTTCCCAAAGGGCAGAGGAACTGCAGAAAAAAGGTATGTGCAATGTGAAAAGTTACAGCCTGTGTCCTGCTTAATCATTCGTTCATGGATGTTGAACCTGAGATGAGTTCTAAGCTGGGGTTTCGAAGTTTTTGATGGGTTCAGGGTTTTTTGGAGGGAGACTGTAGAGCATACTGAGCAGAATGTGTTGCTGTTTGATGGAAAATTAGACAGCTAAAGAAGTTTGTTGCAAAGCAGGGCTTTTACAGGATATAAAGCAAGGTAAGACACCTCATTACATCTACTTTCTCTACTTAACATCTACATTTTTTTGCTAATTTGTAGATGTAATGTTGTGGATATTCGTTAATTCTTTTGAAGGCAGAACAAGTATTTCTTCTCAAAAAAAAATGTTCTTGGTTGTGTCACTGCCAGTGTATTATCATCTCATCTGCAGTGGGCTGTGCAGTCATTTTGTTGGTGCTGGCATTTTGGTCAGTGCATCTTTCATAAATGCTAAAGCACACATACACAAATAATCATATAAATATTCTCTGCCTTAACCAGAAGGAGATCTCCTTATTCTTTAATTGCATAGAACATGATTCACATTAC
Source organism: Porphyrio hochstetteri (assembly GCA_020800305.1). Taxonomy (NCBI): domain Eukaryota; kingdom Metazoa; phylum Chordata; class Aves; order Gruiformes; family Rallidae; genus Porphyrio; species Porphyrio hochstetteri. The sequence continues at coordinate 114,312,560 of CM036907.1, forward strand.
CTTTAGTCCTTTGATTTAAGGTTTTTAGCCTACGCCATTTGGCTTATGCTTTTCCTGTAGTCAGTCAGATGAAAATGAGCACCAAAAAAGCAATTCTTTTTGTCAGGTATGTGTCTAAGATACATGGAATACTGGCAGAAGAAGGTCCCAATTGATTGGGAGGGGTGGCTGACATGCAGGAACACTGCGCTGCCATCCAGTGAGACCTGGACAGGCTGGAAAGCTGGGCAGGGAGAAACCAGATGAAATTCAACAAAAGCAAGTGTAAAGTCTTGCATCTGGGGAGGAATAACCGTCTGTATCAGTCCAGGCTGGGGGATGACCTGCTGGAGAAGAGCTCTGTGGAGAAGGACCTGGGGGTCCTGGTTGATGACAGGTTGGCTAGGAGCCAGCAGTGTGCCCTGGTGGCTAAGAGGGCCAATGGGATCCTGGGATGCATCAGGAAGAGTGTGGCCAGCAGGTCGAAGGAGGTGATCCTCCCCCTCTACTCTGCCCTGCTCAGGCCCCACCTGGAGTATTGTGTCCAGTTCTGGGCTCCCTGGTATAAAAAAGACAGGGATGTCCTGGAGAGAGTCCAGAGAAGGGATACGAAGATGATTAAGGGCCTGGAACATCTCCTGTATGAGGAAAGGCTGAGTGAGCTGGCACTGTTCAGTCTGGGGAAAAGAAGACTGAGGGGGGACCTAATTAATGTTTATAAATATCTTAAGTATGGGATGCAGGGGGAATTGGCCAACCCCTTTTCAGTCATCTGTGGTGATAGGACAAGGGGCAATGGCTGCAAATTGGAGCACAGAAAGTTCCGCACCAACATGCAGAAGAACTTTTACACAGTGAGGGTGATAGAGCACTGGAATAGGCTGCCCAGGGAGGTGGTGGAGTCTCCTTCTCTGGAGATATTCAAGACTCGTCTGGACGCCTATCTGTGCAATATGTGCTAGGGAGCTGCTTTGGCAGGGGGGTTGGACCCGATGATCTCTCGAGGTCCCTTCCAACCCCTACAGTTCTGTGAGTCTGTGATTGTCTTTAACTGAAGACCAAACCTTTGAAGGAATAAATATGGGTGAACTTCATGCCATTTTAGTAAAATACAGTATCTCTAGAGCTGAAAGACTTCTGAACTGATCCTCCTTGGAACTTATATAGTGGTTGTGCCAATGGTTCATTTCTGTAGATTCTTCAGAACATAAAATTTTCAAAACATGGACCAAATTCTTAGCTTTAGTGCTCTATTTTTTTTAATGAACACATTAAGTAAATACAGGATAGTAATGAAGATATAGCAGTTCTTTCACACACTCCAGAGATTTTATTTGGCTAACCCAGACCCACAAGAATGCCATAACTTCTTTCATTATTCATGAGAAGAGCATGGTGGAATGCTTTCAGATGTAAATACCCTTGCATCTCAAATAGTCAGTAGCAATATTGATTCCTGGCCTGTTTTTCTCTTAAGTATTGAAGGAAATCTTTGCAATTCTATGTTCTACCCACAGAATCGGTGACTGACGGCAAGTCAGAGAAATGAACATGTCAAGATTTTCAGAGCTGAACAGAAGTGCAAAGTAAGGACAAATCCCCAAAAGGAAAGAAAATAAAGTAGAACCAGTGTTGTAGTTTTGTGTGGCCAGGTTCTGGTGGTGGAGGTGGGCTGCAGGGGTGGCTTCTGCAAGAAGCAGCCAGAAGCTCTCTGCAGGCCCCACAGAGCAAACACGAGCCAGCTCAAGGCCAGAGTCGTTGCTGACCAAACTGAGCCCATCAGTGATGGTCACAGAGCCTCTGGGAATCATATTTAGGAGAAAAAAAATGCAAGCAGCTGCTTTTTGCCACCAGAGAAGGGAGTGGGAAGATGTAAGAAACTGTGCAGGCACCAAGGCCAGGTAAGCAGGGGTAGGAGGTGCCCCAGGTGTCGAAGAGAAAGATGCCCCAGCAGCCTGTGGAGAAACCCATGGTGGAGCGGATGTCCACCCACAGCCCATGGAAAAGGCTGAGACCCCACCTGCAGCCTGTGAAGAGGCCCCGTGCTGGAGCAGGTGGAGACATACAGGGGATACTGTGACCCATATTGGAGCAAGCCCTGGGCAGCACTTGTAGCCCATGGAGAGAGACAGAGACACAGAGATGAACGAGGGAGAGAGATCTGCACCGGAGCAGGTTTGCAGGGGGATGACTTGTAAAGCCCTGTGGGAAAGGACTCACATTGGAGAAGTTCATTGAGGACTGTCTCCTGTGCGTGGGATTCCACAGTGAAGCAGGGGGTGTGAGGAATGAATGCCCCCCTTACTCGTGAGGAACTGACCAAAATCCCATTCCCCCAGCCCCTGCACCTCCCTGTACCACAAAGGGGGGAGGGGGAGGAAGAAGGGAGCGAAATCATGACTAAAATGAAGTCTGCTAAGAAGGGAGGGGTGGGGGAAGGTGCTTTAAGATCTGGTCACACTTCTCATTATCCGACTCTGGTGTCACTGGGTGTGCAGTGTAGTGTAATAAATTAGAGTTTTCTTTCCTTTAGTCCATGTTGAGTCTGTTTTGCCTGTGATCCTGATCATGGAATGATCTCTCTCTGTCCTTATCTCGACTCCTCCTAAGCCTCTCAATATATATTTTCTCCCCTGTGCAGCTGAAAAGAGGAGTGATAGAGCGACTTTGGTGGGCATCTGGACTCCAGCCAGGGCCAAACCACCACAACTAGAAGAAAAAGCATTGTAGATTCGATGAGAAATATTAGAAAAGCAGTTTAAAAAGTTAAGCAAATGGCAACACTGATACAGCTTTAATATTACTCTATTCATTTTAGTATTGCGTCACCTTCCAAACCCTGATCTTTGGTTTCTTCTACAGCCCTGTCTTACCCAATCTTTAGGATTTCTTCCCTTGTACTTGACTGTATCACATCTACCCAAATGAAGTTATGCATTGGACTGAGGTTCCTCAGGGACTACCTTAGTAACGCTAAATAGAAATACAGTTGAAGACCAAGAATGACAGCAATGAAGAAATAAATAGAAGAGAAAGAAGTTGAAGAAGGAAGTCACAAACCTTCTTCTAATTCATCTTCTGAAACAAAAAAAACAACCAACCAAACAAACAAACAAAATCCTGTACAAACTTGTAGGAGAAAGTAAAACGTTATGCACAATCCTTCTACACCATTCTTTAAAGACATGTTTTTCCCACTGGAAGACCCTGTCTTCTTTTGCCCCACTAACTATGCTTTCCCACTAAATTTTAAAAAGACACAGCACTGTAAAGCCAGGTGTATTTGTTGTAAGAAAGATTTCAGCTGTGACAGGCAAGTCAGAGTATATGTCCAATATGCAATTACTGTGTTAGTAGCCTGTGTAATGACAACTGCTGCATTCAGCATTTCCACATGAGTTGCAATTTATATATTGTGCTGCCAAGGCCCCGCTTTAGACCTATTCTGCTACAGGTCACACTGTAATTTCAGATTTGTTTGAGTTAGGAAAGGTACCAGGAATTTCCTATCTACCTCCGTGAATACTGATTCAGTAGGTTACCATCCATCGTTTTCTATTAAACAAGTCCTGCATTAATATGTTCTCAAAATAAATGGCAAACATACTTTCCAGAAATGGAATATGCTTAATGCACATGCACATTTGACTTCTCTTCCTAAGAAATGTGTCAATAGCCTAGTAACCAGCGAGTAGCTGGCACTGATAAATTTCTTTCCTTCTGCTTGATTGAAGACCTAGTATGGGTCACATTTTCCTAAAAACATTTACATATGCTTTTAAACTCAAATGCTAGCCGTATTATCCTCTGACTACTCATACTTTACTACCAAACTCACCATTAAAAAAGAAAAAATCAGTAAAAACTGAAGCTCAAAGTACTGCTCCTGGCTCTATAGCAGACACAGTGTTTCCTCAAGCTACTGGATCACGCTCCTTTACAAAACCTTTAAAACTCTTCATATTTCTGTTGGTAATGCTTTGTTATCATTGGAGATAGGGTATTTAGTGAATTGAAGGTACTATATTGCATTATAAGAAGTTATTTCTTGGGCTAATTAAGGAGGGACCCTATAATTTACAAAGAAAGTTTGTCTTCCCTGAACCAAAACCCAGAAGTTGTAGATTCACACTGATCTTAAATCAAAAGAGCAGAGAGTCCCCAGATTTGGAACACTAAAGCAACTGCAGGAGTGCTCTTTTTTCAATCTATCTCTCACTTGTGAAAATGTGCAATCATAATATCACAGTAGTGGTTCCCCTGATTTGTATGAGAGAGAGGACTGACCCTCTGAGGAGGTAATGCGAAGCCCACTTGATTCAGTGATAAGATTTGCATCCAGACAGGGTGGAAATGAAACCCAGAGTCCTGCACTCAGGAACATGTATGTCAAGGGGAGAGTGAAAAGCTGTGGTTCATGTGGGTGGCTGTGCGGCAAGCGATGACTCCTTGTGCTGGCTGGTGTGGTGGCAGTGGAAGCTCATCAGCAAGTATTGCAGGGACTGGAAGTGATGCAGTCCCCATCTGACATGCCCTCCTGCGGGCTGGAGCGGATGGGATTTCAGCAGGCAGAGCAGACCAGATTCAGCTCCTGCTGACTGACTGAAGAACTGCCATTTGGATTGCACCCCCTCCTTTTTTTTTCTTTTTCCCCCAAGAAAGTACCTAAGGCAGAGTTACTCCCACTTTGTCCCACAGCTGCACAATTTAAATTATGAGCATTAGTGGAGGAAGAACATTTAGTCCATTTGCTTTTAGTAGGATCCCCCTGGTGTAACTGCTGACAGAATTTGGTTGAATGAAGGCAATTCAGGGAAGAAAACAAATAGGGGGAAAAATGGCCAGCCCCAAGGGATGGCAGCATTACACAAACAGAACAAGCTCATGCACAGCAGTGCTCAGTGCATTGCTGCTTCCAGTTTAGATTAGCCAGTGGCAGCTTGACTTTGGGTAGGCTCACTGTGTGCTTTAGGAAGCCATAAAAAGGATGTTAAGCCATTTTATGAGGGGTCTAACTCCCTCTCAATGTTGCCATATGGTCACTAGTGCAAACTTTTCACTCCACTGGTGAAAATCTTCTCATCTTAACAGGGATAAAATACAAATAGAATACAAAACAATGACTGACTTATTGCCAGCAGCTTTGAAAGAGTTAATATTTGTCAAAATTAGCCTGGACACTTTGTATTGGCTTGTTCCCGGATACAGATATTTCTGGTTGACCTTTGGCTAGAGCCTGACATACTGTGAGCCAGCCATACATATGCCACTTTCCCAGACAACCTTCATCTCATAATCCTTTTAAGTCAATGAGCAACAGTTAACACCATTTTACAATATTATAAACCACTGTGGTGCGATGAAGATGATGGTGTTATAGCCTAGATTTCCCTTAATCTCATGTCCCCACTGCCAGTAGCTAAGCTCATGCCCACCCTAAACAGCTGCCAAGATGTTTTCCTGCATTGAGAAGCTAGAAATGACCTCTCCCCTTTTCCAGATGAATGAGTCAAGTAAATACCAGGTCATGTTTTCAAATGAAGATGCAAAAACCTGCCAAAACCCTCAAGCCAGCCCTCTGTGTAAAAGCATGATCACGGCTCAGGAGAGTTGTGTTTTAGTGGAGGCACATGAAAAACTGCTTTGTAAGGGAAGATGCTCTTTCTAACAGCTCAGTGCTCAGACGCTGCATATGTGAAAAGAAACCATGATGGATCAAATACAAAAATGCATGCAATTCCTAAGTCTTGGGATATTTCTTAATACAGAAAAAGAAAAGAAAAAGAAAAAAAAAAAAGCGAAGATGTCTGGGACTACAGAATACTGGGAGGAGAGAACTGGCATTTCTAAATATGCTGCCCCTCAGGGACTGGGTCTGTTCAGACAAGAGCAATGCAAGATCATGCTGATGTAAGGAGCTGTAAATTATGATAATGCAAGTTGCAGCTTCACAGGCTTGGTGAGAAGCCATGACAGCACGTTTCTGCCCTCCATGCCTGGCAGAGAAAGACCATGGGATATATCTAGTGGCTATGAGAGTGGTTAAGGACAGGGTCACTAGTGTCACCAAGGCACATTGACCTGAGCAATGAGCCCACCACATTCCCCTTTGCCACTACAGATCTCACTTAGTGTTACAGAAGCATATATACCCTTGCTGCCCAGGGAGCTGCTGCTCACCATCCTGGGCAGTTTCCAGCATCTCATTCTTGCCTGTGATGACTTAGGTTGTGTAACCATCTGATGGGCTGCTGTGCTGCGGTATCGTTTCCAAAGTCAATGACAATATTTCTGCAGGACCTTTCAAATTTTATGCTGAAATCTCCAAATGACCCACTAAGATGACCTCATTTGTATTTAGGAAGTATTCTGTTCACATTCTTGTAGTTGGATAGTTCCAAGAAATTTGTTCTGCACTCTGTCCATTGCTTTCTCACAGACTTTTGGTAGCTAAATGCCATTCTGTGCAGGTCATTACTTTTAATCTTAATATTACTGCTGGTTAATTTTGTTTTTCAAAAAACCACAGAAATGCAGATTGCTGTGCAAAACATTGAAGGGTTCATGTAGTATCTGAACAAACCCTATTCTGCAGTGATTAAAATGTCTGTGATTAATCAAGCAGGAAGGTGATAAACAGTGCAGTTTGTTAATGCAGTTACATGCCATAACTAGTAAGAAAAATAACTTTTTCTGCACGGCAATAATAACTTAAGGGAATACCAGTAAACACAGAGAGATTAGGATTCCCACTCTTAGTCTTCACAACCAAGGACACTTATAAGACTTCAAAATGATTACCAGGAACAGAACAGCATTGTGAGTATTTACATTGACTCTACAAGAGGCCATTGAATTCAATTCCTTAAAATGTGTAATGAATTCTAAAAAAAACCCACCAGCAATGAACCCTCTCCCCGCCCCTCCCAAAAGAAAAAAAAAAAAAAAAAAAAGTGAACATTTGCAACAGTTGCACATTTTTTTCAAGGTAAGATTGATCAGGAAAAAAATGGCAGAAGCAGTTACTAAGCAGATTTTTTTCCCCAAATCCTGCAGTTCATTATGATGGTGCCGGTGGTTTAGAGGACGTTTCTAATGAAAAGTTTGGCAAAGTTTGCCACAAGTGCAGAAAATGTTTGTCTTCATGTCAAAATTTTTAACGAAGGACTAAACCTCCACGCTCACCCTCGGCAATTTTCAAAACGATGCCAGTGGAATAGGCACAACGTTCCGTTCCTGAAGGGCAGCTCGGCTGTTCTCTGCAGTTACCCTGGGAGCTGGCCTGGCTTCCCGTTCCCCTCTGCTGTTGACTAATGCAGAAACGAGCCCTGATACAGACAACTACTTCGGGGCATAATACGGAGAAGAAATCGCTTCCCTCTGCAGCGTGGGAGAGACACACACACACACACACACACAGACACACACACACCCCCACCCCCCCCACGTCTCAGCCCTACAACCGGCAAATAAAGCCGCATATTTGCCACTTCAGCAAATCAGCAGCGGTGAATCAATAGCGGATCAATCCCGTCGGCGTTGTCATTATCTGCGTGGTACTTGGCACCGTTGCCGCACAAAAGCGGGAAGGTAAAAGCCGAGCAGCCCAGTTTGTGGGGACCGGCGGCAGACGCAGAACTTGCTCCCGCCGCAGCCCCGGGGCAGGAGGAGGCTACCTCCAGCCCGCCCCCGACGGCCCGGCCTCGGCAGCATCACCCTCTCCAGGAGGGCTGGCTCTCTCCCCGCGTCTTCCTCCGAGCCGTGGGAGAGAGGGGAGCTGCCTGGCGGTGCCTGGTAGGTGGTTGCGGGAGGGAGCGGAGCAGCCAGGTCCCCGTGCGTGCTCCTGGGACGGGGTCCGAGTGGGTACGGGATCCCCGAGGGCATCGAGAGGGACCCCCCAACGGATATGGAGCAGGACTCTCCGGGCGCGGCATGAGCCCCCATAGATGCGGTGCATGAACCCCAGGCAAAGTGAGGGAACTATCCGGGAGAGGAGAGGTACCCCCGGGGGGAACTGTGCGGGATTTCAGGGAACACTGAGCGGGGACGGCCCAGGCATGAGCGAGATCCCCGGGGTCCGCGCAAGACACTGCAGGAGCTGTGCAGGAGCTGTGCGGAACCCACGGGCGCGGAGCGGGACCGCCGGAGGCGGGGCGGCATCTCTCAGGCACTCCGCGGGACCCCGGGCTGCGGAGCGGGACCCTCAGGGACGGAGGCAGAGCGGCTTCGCGGCGGCGCCCGCTCCGCCGGGACAGTGCCGGTCCGTTGGGGCGCCGGGACGGGAGCGGAGCACCCCGACCGGAGCCGGGGGATGCCCGAGGTCGGGGTGGGGACTCGCCTGAGCCCGCCCGCCGCCGCCTTCCTTCCCCTCCCACCTCGGGCTGCGAGGTGCGGCCCCACGGTGCCGGGCGGAGCGCGGCGGGGCGGCCGGCGGCGGCCCGCAGCTCCAGGTAGGCAGCGCCGCCCGCACTCCCGCTGCCCCCCTGGCCCGCAGCAGCGCTCCCGGCCGCGGCGGGGCGGCCTCGGGGCGGGCGGCCCGGGGGGAGGGCGTGCAGCTTGTCACGGCACGGCTCGGCTCGGCGCGGTGCCGGAGGTGCGATGGTTTCTCATTGCGTTTTGCGGGGCGAACGGCTGGGCGAGAAGAGGGGAGGGGGATGCAGCTCTGGTGCTGGGGAAGTCCCGTCGGGCTTCGTTCCTCCGCCGAAGTCTTGCCCTGAGTTCTCCGGGTTGGGACTTGCAGCCCCTCTCGGACCCCCCGAAAGGAGACGGCAGCGGGGGGGGAAAAGGGGAACAGGGAAGGCGGGGGTACACGGGCCGCTCTCGCCCCGCGGGGGGGACCGGGCTCTGCCAGGGCGGTTTTCCTGCCGACTTCTCCGCGGCTGCTCTTTAATGGCTTGTGCGGGAGCGAATCAATAGAGATGTCTCTGAATCCCTTTCGCATTGCAGGGCTCTGCCTTGCCTTTTAAAAACACATTTAGATTAAAAAGTAAACTAGATTTAAGCAGCCGTGAATCACTACAGTAGCCTCTGTGGCTAAAGAAATGCGGGAGAACTCTCTTCTCTCTGCGTGGCAGATTTAAAGTAGACTTTCTAAGTTGGGGGTAGTTTGCCTGATTTTGGATGCACGTGAATTTTGAAGGGGCTTTCCCTTTTTATAAAAAGACTTTCCTTATGTGCTTGTGTAAGACAGTGAAAATCCTCAGTACTAATTTTCTGGATTTCCTTGCCAGTGCGTGCAGTGGGAGATAGCCCTGGGTCAATAATATTTCTCTTTTGCCTACTACGAAGTGTAACTTCTGGTTATTCTGGGAGCGGAACTCAGTGTCTACTGGGGAAGGTAGACCTCAAGATCTGAGCAGCAGCATCATATTGATTCCATTAGCAGAGTTTACAGATCTACCAACAGATCCCTTTTAACACAAGCCGCTTTCCCAGAATTAAAGTTCTCCTCAGAGCATCCGTCGCTGGTCTAGGCCAATAGATGGCACAAGGTACTCAGGCTAACATCCTAAGAGGGCAGAGGAGAGAATACACTTTGTACATGAGCTAGGATTTTCGGAAGGTATGTGTGAGACTAATTCTGGATTTTGGATTTGGGGAGGTGCCATTTTCAGAGGCATACCCTGGGCCACAAACCCTTACTTTTTTCATCCATAAGTGCAGCATATTCCAAAGTCCTTCTCTGCTTTAAATCATTAGGATTAAATCATCTACAGTTTGGGTAGGATTTGGTCAGTGTTGATGTCCTAGAGCCAGAGGTGGCTTTTCAACTTTGCAGGGTGCCTTCGGTATCTGCTGCTAGGAGGAAGCTGCCCAGTGCAGCAGGGTTGAAACCAGTAACGATTTGTGATGAGACTGGAATTTTTTATAGAGGGCTGTATCCACTCTGCATGGCCTTCTACTTTTCTAGATTTCACTGCTCAGAAAGGTAGTACTTGGAGTGGAAGACAATTGACTAATAAGGAGAAAACATCCCTGTTTCTCTATCTAAACTTCTGCTGAGGTAGTGCTGTGAGTAGACAAAGATGATTTTATGTTCCGAAACAGTGTAAATTATTTGTATATAGGTAGGTAGCTAAATTATGATAAAAGAGCTTTAACTGACAGTAATCATACCTGGCTTTTATATGGTGCTTGTTATCTATAGATTTCAAAGCAGTTCTTTTTATAAAGAGGTGCAGTATTATTATTTCACCTTTTTTCAACTGTGGGAATTGAAGGATGGAAAAGGTCCAGAAATAGTATCCAAATTTCTTAAGTCACAGATCCTTACGTGTCTGTTAGAGCTTCTTTATACAGGCTGAAAAGATTTGCGTAAGTTGATCTTCAAATAAGAAAAATCTATATGTATTCATAGCAGAGGACATTAAAGCTCTTTTCGAAGAGACCTTCTTCCTTGAACACCGCATCTAAATGTCTCTGTCTTGCGATCAGTCTCGGCATTAAGGCAATCCACAGAAACGGTAGCAGCCCTTCAACTTCCTATTTGTGAGTGTGGGCAAAAGAAAATCAATATCAGAGGTTTTCAGCTGAACTGATGCAAACTCCAGTGTGATCCCCAGCATTATTCCTGAGGCAGGTGAGGTCAGATGTTTTCCTAAAATGTCCTTTGTAGAAAAAGAGAGGTCCTGAAGGAAGAGCATTTCTTTGCTTACCCTCTCTAGGACTTCACGAATTTCCCAGGGCAAGAAGAAAAAAATCAGCTCAAATCTGAACAGTTGATAAATCAGTATGAAACCACTGATACTGCGTTAGCCGTGAAATTACAGCTGTAGGCGAGGTAAAATCAACCACTGATGCTCAGTGCCAATACCAGGGGCCAGGATCAGCCTCAATGCAAAACAAGGTTCAGCAGTGACTGAGCTGCAGGGGCATCTTAAACCCACATAGAGAGTGCGGACAGCGGGGCTTCCCCCACTCAGCGCTGATGCATCTGCCAGAGGTGCACTCCTTGTTCTGGCTGAGCCCCCAGCAAAGCTGGCGTTGGACACATTGCCTGCCTCTGTGCTGGGACCTCTGCCAGAGCCTGCTGCCACTGCTCCTGTGCTGCCTACATCCCTCCTCCCTGCCAGCTGAGCAAGCTGAGCCCCACATGCTCTTAGGTAAAATAGATGCAGGTTAACAAGGAGTGTGTGTGGAAGGCAGATGCTCTGCAGGGTCTGATGTGAGCTAGGGTCAGTGAGAAGCAGACTGTATCCTGTTGGGTAATAGCTTTCCTAACTGCCTGTCCTTCCTCTTGGTTACTTGAAAACAGGTTGTGGACATGCTTGCTTACTGTCTTTTCTCCCGGAATCCCTCTCTAGCTAAGGCCATTTGTTTGCAGCATGCCTGTTGTCTAAAGGCTCTTGATTTAAAGAACTTGTTTACTTGCTGCTGGGGCACGTATATTAAAAAGAGCTGCCCAAGGCTAATGACTAGAAACAAGGCTCAAGTCTCTAAACTCACATCATTCTCTGCCTTGCACATTTTCAGTTATGGGATGTCTGCCAAGGACACATAATAAAACAGAGCTCATGAATAAATAAAATGTATTCCACTAACCTGTGGATATTTTCTTATCTTGTCTTTGCCCCATCTCTTTGTTCTAATTTGTTGCTCTTCATATTTTTTTTCTATTTAGCTTTTCTCCTTTGCTAGAATTTGCTTACTCCTTTTTAATTTATGGTATCATCTTGTTTTCTTCCTGTGTCGACTCTTTACCCTCAAAGGTGGTGAAAACACCCCCAGAAAAACAGCCAGGATGCTGTCTGATCACCTTTGTCTTACTCTTTGTAGAGGGCCAAATCCTCAGCTGGTAGAAATCATCCCTGACATGTTCCAATTGATGGTGCTGCACCAGTTAATGTCAGGTGACCACCTACTCCAAGGTGGAACGCCAGTATCCTTCTCCATTCTTTACCATTTTTTGGGTTTTATACACCATTTCCTTCTGGCCTCTTATTTTTCCATAATTTACTGATACTTCTTCCTTTTATACTCCAGTTTCTATTTTATTTGGGTTGTTCTGTTCTGTCTTGTCTTAACATCATTCAAAACTTATCTACAGTCCTAATAGTAGTGTGTCATTGTGACAAACTTACCCATTTTTTCTTAGCAGGGAGTTCCGTATGTGACAGTTGCTTAGTTTACTCTGAAATCAGGCTGTTTGCTGTGTTACTGATAAAGCCTGAGACCTTTAACTTCATGCGCAGAATATGCAAGGAGCTAGGGTAAATCTGGACTAAGTGTGGTGGGCTCTGTGGTTGAGTGATTGGTAATATAAAGGATCATGTAAGACTTTGCTCATTTTGGCCTCATTGTTTCCCTCATTGATACCTGTCTGCTAGTTACTCCTGGTGTTCCTGGTATTAGCATGATTTTCTGTTCTCCACCCCTGTATTTGCAAGCACTCATCTCACCTTCTCACAGTGCCTTGTCCGTTTTGCCATCCCACCCCTGGCAGGTGAGTGGGGACTGAGTGAAAGACCTCAATTTACCAGTTCTTGTAGCTGGAGAGGGACTGCTGGGAGGTCGCACAAGGGGAGGTTGTTATGGCTCAGCCCTTTGCACTCCCTTCTCTTCAGAGCAGCCACATGCCCTGACTTCAGACATCAGCCTGACTTCACTTTGCTTTCCGTCCGCTGGTGTCTTTTCCAGACAGGCTTATGTCTTAAAGGTTGAACTTGAGCAGGGGAGCTGCCTAATTCCGATCCTGCAGAATCGATCCACACGTGATGGTAGTCAGGCAGCATCGCATCATCCTTACCTCAGCCAGCAGCAGCAAGAAATGAAATTGTCCCCTCTCTCCCTGCCAGGGGTAGTGACAGCAAGGTGAGGTGTGAGTGCTCTGGAGATGTACCTATTCTGCTGGAGATGCCTGTGCTCTGAACAGGATTGTCCTGGGGTAAAGGGTAATGAATTCACTTTTCTTTTTTCCCTTTTTTGGGAATGTTTTGGTACTACCAGCCTGCCAGTAAAAAACAGCAAAGGACACATGGACAAAGTGGAATCTGGATGGTTATTTATCACATGAGACAGAATTTTGCTTTCCTTTCTTTCCTTCTCTTTGGTATATTTTTGTCCTTTGTTCGTGAACTTGGATAAGCTTAGGTATCTCAAAAACTGGTTAATTCTTCTATGTTTTTAATCACTCTAGTCAAGCACTATTCAAATGGCAGGCTCAGACCTCAGCCTGTGCAGAGGGCTGCTGGCCCCTCCTTCAGTTTTCTCTAAAATCAAAGGAAAACCAGAGGCTTTATGGACTTGGGAATGTTGAAATAGAACATGTTGAACCCCTATGTGACATTGAATAGGTCACTTCTCAAGTCTCAGGTTCAGTTTCCAAATCATGGATCTCAAGGCATGCTCTTCACAGCAGTTTTAAGTTAATTAAGTGCTGTGACATTTATGGACAAAACCTGTCTTGTATGTAATAGTCTTCTAAAACTTAGTATTAGCAATTTGCTGCCCTGTATAGGGGGAATTTTATATATCTCTGTGGTTTTTTCTTCTGTTAGTCTGAGCCTAACAAATTGATTGTTGCTATGGATGTAACTACAGGCAGGTTACCTGTGGGAGGCAGATAACCAACTCAGGAAAATTCTGTGGAAAGAGCCTTGGTTTGCATGGAGGAGTTAAGGCTCAGTCTGGGTAGTTTGATCGAAACTGGAAGGATTTCTGATAGCTCTGCTCCTTGCTTCTCTTCTACCTTCTCTCCTCGAGCTGACAAGAGCTGATACTTCTTGCAGAGGTGTTAACTTCTGTGAAGGCTTCAGCTCAGAAGCTGCTGTGGTACCGGGGAAGAGCGTATTGCTGAGGGCAAGGGGATTCTTACTCTTGACTGTAATGAAGGAAGAGTTGACCTGATAGTTTGTGAGATGTAATGAAAAATCTACGGTATTACTTTAGCGTAGAATTATCGTCTATCAGCGTGCTTAAAAGGGGGTTGGGTATGTCCCAAAGACTCCTTTTATTGAAGGCTTTATTATAGTTTTATCTTTTAATTTTTAAATTAAAATTCTTCAGTTATCTGAATCATTGTAACTGCCGATTTAACTGGATTGCAATTCCAAAGCTGCTTTGTAATTTTATGAACTCTGTTTATCACCAGTTGAGAGAAGAACAAATAGACATAAGTTCAGTTTTGATTTGAAAACAACCAACTCATTACAGCAGCCCAGATTTGAATCGGTTCTCCATGTTTTAGCCCTAGCTAATGACAAGCACTGAATGATGGTTTCAGCATGACATTTTAGCGGCAGACACCTTTTCCCTGAATAAGCAGTTGGAAAGGATTCTGCCTTCTATATTCTTAAGCTAAGAAGATCTGTGTGTCTCCTGACCTGATGAAATATTTGCACTGAAAAGGACAGTCAGTATGGATCGATATTGCTCTTTAAATTCACCCATGAAATTGGTAAAAACTTGAACCCAACAACTGGGATAACATGAGTTCTTGCTGATATTTTATCTCAGTGCTGTTAGTCTGGAAGCAGTAATGGTGTTTATAGTCTAAATTTTTGTAAACTATTCTTTTCAGGGAGTTGTGATTTTGTTTTGCTGTTTGCTGTGTATTAGGCCAGGCAAAGATCAGCTTTTCCCACTTTTATTAATTTATAAAATAACAGAAAATTGCAAAGCCAAGGACAATTTTGCTCTTTGGGTCTCAAAGTATCTTGGATGCTCAAATAAGAGTTATTGTGGGACACGTCGAAACTTGTGAATCTTAAAAACAAGAAAAGCTTAATTTACAAGCAAGTGCTTATTCCTGGATCTCTGGGATGTTCCATCTACCTCCTGGTCATGAAGCCAGATTTCTCTGAGACCTTCTGCTAGAGGCAAGGAAATGCATTTCAGCCTTCTTGAGCTATCCTTTAAGCTGAGCAAAAGCTCCAGTTGAAAGAATAAGTTTATTCATTAGCTTCTAAGAAGTCTGGTATGACTTGACTTTCCTTGTTTGTCTATACCCATATCTATCTGAAAACTTTGGACTGAGTCTAAGTTGGTATCTCGGACAGCTGCTGGCCCTAGGCCTAAGATTTGGATCATAGGAAGTCAGTCGTGTTCTTTGTGATAAACTTTAGTGATTTCAGCTGGTATCAAGTGTTTATGTATTCAGAGACAAATGCTGAACTTTAAAGATCTTTGGGGCCCCTGGGACCTGTGGCAGTCTTCTGCACAAATGAAGTGAGAGGTAGAAGTCATAATTTTTCTCTCCAAGGTTTTACTGAGCACATCCTGAAGTACTTCATTCAGATGTAGACCAAAAGGAAGAAAAGTAATTTCAGGTCTCACCTTTTTTCTCCTAGTGAGGTGTGGATTAGCACTGCAACAATGGCCAAAGAGGTTTTTTCTTAGACTGGTGTTTGGTGGTACTTTGCTTCGAGCAGCTGCTTATAAAGGGAAACTACCAACTAAACCAAACTATGTGTTGCTCTTAAATTAGTTTATTCCAATGCACTGCATATGGTTAATTGAATCTACTTCTTTCTCTGAAGATACGTAGTCAGGGTCTCAGATGTTCCTCTAGACCTGCTCATATGAACTGGGTCTGTACTATGGTGCCTTCAAAATCCTTCGGGGTTGTTGTGGGAGTTTATGAATCTGTCTAGCTAAAGTTTATCCTGGGCAAAACCCTAAGAAATCCTCATCCTGTTAAAGTCCTCAGCAAAATATCTACTGATTCTGTGGGATTAGGATTTAGTCAACCACCTGTCTTCATTTCTCTTCTCTGGACATTTGTGGTCATCTTAGACCTTAGAGAAATATGTGTGTAAAAATGAGATGGGAGAAAGGAGGAGTGAAAGCCTGTTTCTGGCTTCTGAAAGTCTCTGTAATTTGGTTTGGCCTTATATTGTCTTTCAAACTTTCTGTCACTGGAAGACAATAGTAAAGATAACACTTGAGTGTTAGGGTCTGATGCTAGGTTAAGTAAATGGCTATGTAGTTATGGGCTGTGCAAACACAGGTATTGATATTGCCAGAATCCAGTCCATGCACTCAATACCTATAGCATCTTACAAGCCATGCCACTGTGAAGCATTATTTTGCCTATGTAAATCCAGGTGTTAGTAGCTACTCAGCAATTCCTGAAAAAAAAGATGGGTAATAATACTGACAGGTGCTGAGATGGATTGCGCTGGTAGGACTAATGCTTCTTTGATGAAACACTTATTTGCAGGCTGTTCCTTTTTGTGTACAATGACAATGCCTCAGCTATTTCTATAAATATTCAATTGAACAGAGGTGCAGTGATGCAGTTTTATATCTTAACCTGTCATGTACTTGCCTCACACATTTTCTGACAAATGTCCTTTCTTGCTGTGCTGAATGCTTTGTGGGGACGGCTAGGTTGAAGTAAGCGAGGAAAATTTCTGGGTTTTGAGGACTGAGATAGCTAATACTACAGTGATACCGTGACAGGATGCTGTTCAAAGGGATTTCAACATCATTGAGAAACTCTGTCTGGGCCAAAGTATTCATATCAACAGTATAGTTGGGGCGGGGGGCAGACTGAGTGGAAAGCAGCTCTGTAGAGAAGGCCGTGGGCATCCTAGGAGGCAACTTATTGAAAACAAGTGAGCAGCATGCTCTCACAATGACGACCAGCTGCATCCTAGACTTTATTAGCAAGACTGTAGCCAGCAGCTCTGCAGAAGCAGTTATTCCTTCCTGCTTGGCACTGTGAAACTGCATCTGAAGGACTGTGTCCAGATTTGCACTGTCCACTACAGACAGTGACATACTGGAGTGAGTTCTGCAGAAGGCCATCAAGATGGTTGAGGGTTGGCACACACAGCATACCAGGACAGGCTGGCAAAGATGGTTTTGTTAAGTCTAGAGAAGAGAAGGTGCAGGCCAAACCTTACCTGCTAGGCAATTTTTTTAGAGATGCAAGCCAGTGAACCCAAGTTGGAACAAAAGGGCATTTGATTAGACATTAGGAAAAATGTTTTCCCCATAAGAGGGGTCCAACACTGGTGCAGGTTTCCCAGAGGGTCTGGAAAATCCCAGAGATATTCAAAACTCAATTAGCCCTGAACATCCTACTCTAACTGGACCATCTTTGAACATCAGGTTGGACAAGATAACATCCACAGGACCTTTCCAAGACAAATTATTTTACACAGTGACTCTGAACAGTATGTCATCAGAGCTTGGTCTGCATCTAATATTTCTGTTGTATCATTCTACAGACTGTGTCCCACTCAGAGATGTCACCTGATGGACATATCTGGCTGGCTTGACCTGTAGCATGTTAGACTGGCTGCTCCTAGTGTTGGTTGGCAGGCTGTGTTCAACTCTGTTTTCGTATCCAGAGGTATCTATGCTCAAGAAAGTTTCTCTTGCAGATATTGTCTCTGACTGCCTCCACATATCCTCCCTTAATGTGTGGCATCACACATGCTCACACATTGTAAAAATTACTTGTGTGTTTTGAAAGTGGTTGTTGGATTGAAGTAGAGTGCAGGGCTTACATAAGTGTGATCTAGAGCTTTACTTCAGAGTTGTCTTGGGTCACAAGAATTTTTTTTTTATAAAATACAGACTCCTTTAGTGAAATTAAAATGCTTCAAATACAAAGGTGTTTATGGTTTTTCAGTTGAAGCTTTCACCCAAAATATCCACAATAACAATTGCTTGTGTTCTTGTTGCCTAAGAGACTGTGCAAGTATCTTAGAGAATTTCACCATGGTAAAGAAAACCTTTGTTTATTTCTGAGATTAATAGACTTTTTTCAAAACATACAAAAAATAAATACCATGTAACTTTAGCTCCTCAGGCTGCCAAGTAAAATTAGATATGTAGCAAATGAAGAAACCAAACTGCTGTGGAGAATTTGTAGACAAGACAGCCTGTTTCTGATGTCCTTCCTCAGTGACTCTATCCCATTCCAAATCTACTCTAAGAATATATATCCAGGGGCCTGAACTGCAGCACAGGATGCTTATGTAGGTGATAGGAAAATAATCTCAAGAGAGCAAGAGTATTCAAGACTAGATTCTCCATCCTCTCTTGGCGGGCTGTATCGGGGGAGATTAAATAATCTTCTGTCAAAAAATGGTTTAGGAATAACTGATTCTGCCATGAGACGGGGGAGGAATTGAATTATATTAGACTTCAAGGTCCTTCTGGCCTAATTTCTGTAGTTGATATTATATTAATAATGTAATCATTTTATTTATAAATAAAAAACCCCAAAGCGTCAGAGATACAACCATAACAGTATTGTGGAGAAAGAAGGTTTTATCCCAAAGTCAGGACTTTACAGAATAAAACTATAGTGGATTCAAAAGTTATGGGTAGACACTTGAGAATTTAACACTTTGCCATCTGCGGCTGAATTATCCCTTTAGCTATTTTGGTTCTGTGGCCGAGTGCTACGGTGTGATTGGTAGCACAGGCAGGATTGATTTCATGTCTCCTAATGTTGGACTTGTTGATCTTAAAGGTCTTTTCCAACCTAAACAATTCTATGATTCTAACAGATTTTTTTCTGCTAGGATGTGTTACAACATAGTCCTGGGTTTTATGTTCATAGATGTCTCTTCAGCATGAGGTGGAAAAGTCCTACTTTATAGCATGCATGGGTTTGTCATTGTTCAGAACAATTTTTTTCACCCAGTGAAATTGACTTGGGCTTGGATTGGACTTTGTGTTTGGAAACTTGATTGAACTTTGTGTCCTTCAGAAGTATCTTGCTTCTAAAGTGAAAAAAAGAAAAAAAAGAAAAAGAGAAAGATTAGGAGAAGGTATGATCAACAGACCTGCAGCATCAGGAGTACTCTGTGTTAGGAAATGGAGGACTATTCCTCAAACTCCAAAGTAATAAATAAGAGTAACTAGTTGTCCTTTACAATCAGGAAATGTAGGATAGATACACAAATGGAAAATTTTTAATATCAGGACAATTTTCCTGGCAATGAGTTAAATCTTAATTTAAACTCTCTGTTTTTTTTCCACAGGACATTAGAATATTCTGAATTTCACCAAACTCCATGTTCCTTTTCTTAGCATAGGCTTCACCATGGGTATAGTATGTCTCTGCGCAGAGGCTTGTGAACCATTAACACTCTCCTTGAAAACTCATGAGGGTATTAAAATAGAGAGAAAAAAAAAAGCCACATCTAAGTGTTTATCCCTTTATGTTAGGCCTGGAGGGGTTGTAGTGGTGGGACAGATTTTACAGTTTCTCACCTCTGCCATAGCCTCTCAACACAGCCACTGACTCTTGAAACAACACTATGAATGCAGGAATAATATTTAGATTTTCTACTCTAGTTAAACGCGGTTTGTTTTCTTTTAAATGCAGGAATATTTGTAGATGTCATAGTTCAGGAAAAGCTGAGCTTGCATGGGATCATTAATGGGCCAGTTGAGTATTTTTGCTGGATAGCTGCAGCAGCATGTGTGTTAAACACAGGCTACCAAACCTGCTGCTGAGTCCAGGTGGAGACTGTCCTTTCTGTTCATGAGGGGACTCCTACAAATCACTTTTTTAAAAGTATAACTACAATAGGGCTAGCCTGTCAGAATGCATTTTACTGCTGGCTCTGGGCTCAAGTACCTGGTTTGGTATGTGATAGCTATTCAGGAGATTGTGGAGAGGACAAGGGTGTGAGGGGATATGGGGTGCACTTGTTAGTGTGCACTGATCTGCTGTGTGACCTCAGGCATGCTGCTTTCCCTCTCAGGGTATTTGCACCTTTCAAAGCCCTCTGTGGGCAAAACAGAGTTTCACTGAGGACCTCCTTAGACTCTAGACTAATCAATCACAAAAGGAGAATGCAGAATTAATTTTAAGATATGTTGATATATCTTCATTCCATGTAATTGGTTTCATAGTGTCTGATGTATCAGATGTATTAAATGTTTTTGAAACATTAGTGGTTAAAATTACCACAACAGGTGTAACAATAGGATTTTATGTTCATTGTGCTTTATGGAGACCTACTTGAATGATTACAGTGGAGGACTCAGTGGAAAATGGGGTAGAGAATAGAAATTTGAGGAAGGATTTATAGAAAATGCCCTAATTGCAGAGATCCTTTAACCTAAAAGTGGCAATGTTCGCTTCAAACAGTACTTCTTGTTTTGAAACTGTTCTTGATGGGTGTCGGTAAGATGACCTGTCAATGAAATGATTGCAAAAATTAATCAGAAGAGAGACAATTTCTTTTAACATGAAGCTACGACAAATCTGACCTGGTCCTAATAATGCCTTTAGGATATTCTCATATTCTTATATATTTCTGTGAGCTTCCACAGGTGGGACAATATATCTTAAGGAAATACTTAATGTGGTCATCTGTCTGTGGAAGCCAACAGGTATCATAACTGCAGCATTACAACTATACTTAATTGTTGGGGATTTATGGGTAGATTTTCAGGCAAACACATTTTAATCTGTCAATTCCACTTAGTTAGGGTGGATAATGATATTTTAATTTATATGAACAGAATATAAATTGCAGAGCCTTTGGGAACATTGCAAGGTGCAAGCCTTGTTAACTGTCATAATGAATGTTATCTCCAGGAGCTCTTAGAGCTAGGGGTGGGATCCTTTTTTTTTTTTTTCCTTTTAATCTTTTTACAAGATGAAATCCTGATAATTGAGAGGTATTATATCTCACCCCTTGCTCTTTATGTGTATGAGAAGGCAATTCAGATCACAGGCTGCATTCCCAAAGAAGCTTCTGTCATGTTGATGATACAGCCGGCACTTTTTTCCCTTGTCCCTTTCTCATATCTACCCCTTGTCGTATACTCTGTCCTTGCCAAGCATCCTCGTGGTGAAAATCAGCAGAATTTCACTTTGGGAAGATTAATTTTATCTCATGTTAGCCACAGGCAAGTTAGACATGGCATGACACTAGTCATATAGGCTGCTTATCTAGTCAATGCAGAGATGGACCTGACCTCTGGTAATTCACCCCACCTAAAAACATGTGCTTAAGGTAGGGTGGAGGTGCTTAGTATTCTTCCTTGTTTTTCTTTATAGCTCCATTTCTTCCTCATCCAGGCTTTTGAAGGAGGTGATTTAAAAAAACCCAAAAACCCACCAATACCTACCCCCCCCAAAAAACCCCCCCAGACCCCATTTTGCCTTGAAGACTTTTTTCTGCAGGTATAGATATTTAAATAATTTTACATTTTATTGTCAGCAGTGCTCCTAGCAGCTCCTGTTGTTTCCAAATGATGATCATTTCTTTCTGAGCTCCTTTTGTTGCAAAGATTCATGAACATTTGACACAAGTTCAGTTTCGAAAACAGCCTGATGACGTCAGCAGAATTGTACCAGGGTGAACTGAGCCAAGTAGACTTACGTGAAGTATCATCAGAACAAAATTTGGCCCTGGATATTTCAACTCAAACTTTATTTACCTAAGGTCTTCTGGGAGGTTGTACCGAATGCATTTTAGGAGAAATGTAGTTGCATAATTCTATTATTTTCATGGCATTTTAATGCAATATTGTGGATAAAGGATGTCACTGACAATGCAATATACAATATAAATTACAACTGACCAAAAAAATTTAGCTGATGAATTTATCCTGTGTTCCTCACAGAATGTCCATAACCACAGAGCAGGTTTTTCAGATTGTCTTGCTGTTTGTGGTAGATGACTTTTTAAAGTTAACCCCTGCCTCCATAGGCTGTTTGTGAATGATTTTACAGTCAACTGTGTCAGCTATTACAAAAGAGAGTTGATGGTCGCAGCTTATATTACAGTGATAGAGGCTGTGCCAAGTAGTCCTGCCTCACTGGGTTTTTTTTCTAGGCTTAATTATGTGTGCTAAAGCAGTTATTACTGCCCAGCTGACAGGCAGTAACTTAAGTCAGACTAACTGGATTTCAGTTCACATCCTTAATTGTGATTGATCAAGTAACTTATACATGCATTAGTTGTTTTACTATGCTCAGGGAGTCAGAAAGCATAGGCAGTACTTGTAGGTGGTGCATTAGACAGGTATTTGCCCTGTGATGAGCACACAAACTCAAACACTTAAAAAAAAAATCAGTGAAAATGTTGATGCTGAGCTGAAGTTTGTTAGGGTGATATCCACAGCTTTTTAGAAGTACTTGGGTGTCTAAAGCAGCATGTGTATAGCTAGGGTGATTTGTAGAAGCTCTTAACTGTCAGGAAATTTGCAGAAGTTTGAGGCCAGGTGGTTGTCTACGTCACTAGAAGGCAAAATCTGATGCCTGGGGATGGCTGGATGCTGAAATAAGACTCTTTAGAGTGAATTTGCTCAAAACTCATTTTTCTGAATTGGGAACCCTAAAATAGAAATCTGCCAAGGTCATCTGATTCTTTGGGAAAAAATATCCTTGACCTCTTTAAATAGTTTGCAGACTTACAGAGATTTGCATGCCCTTTCAAGTTCACATCAGTACTGTATCCCTTCTGGCTCCAGTGTGAGCACGATAAGACCCTTTTTATTTATATCCTTTCAATTTAAAGGAAACCATCCTGTAATGTGAACTTTCTTAGTCCAGAGAGGTTTAGGCTGTGTTGCTGCGTAGCAAGCAGGAGGTGAGGCTATAGACAGTGTAACCGTGAGGCAAACGGGTAGAAAATCTGTAGGGATATGCTGTCTTAGAATATTTTAACTAGCAAAGCACAGCATCGTCTATCCTACTGTAAATCCATTCAACTTTCTTTCCATTGTGCCTGGATAATCACAGGCAGATTAATGCTAACAAAAGCTGAAATTGTCCCAATTTGGAATTACCAGTAGCTGAGGTAATGCCATGATCAAACGTGCAACACATCAGAAAAGACTCATGGAAGCTTGTGATGCACGACCTCACAGCGTACAGGGACTTGGTGTGGAGAACATGTGAAAGATAACTGAGAAAGAGAAACTTTGCTGACAAATAATTTGTGGCACGGGGATCCACATTGCCACTTAAGATCTTTTAGGGGTTTGTTTCTTAAGAGGCTGGAAACCACAGCGCTTTGGGGTATGTTATGCATGTGTGGCAGAGCTCCCTCAAAGGGACCACATATACAAACTCTGTCTCTGTGACTCTCCTTTTGTGAGCTTTACAGATTTCACAATGTGCTAAAAGCCCCGAAACTTGCAGTCCCCCTTGCAAGCCAGACAATGGGCCTGTGGCCTCACCAACAATGTATGACTGCAGAAGTGCTGGCTAGAGCCCACTTCCAAATTGGATTGGGAAGAGTTGGATTCGGTCATTTGTTTTTTATTCTAATGTTTGTATGCTCTTCACACAGCTTTCCTTATGACTGGCTTTTATTTAGCCCTCAAGCTTAACATTTGGAACTTCTAATTGTTGGGTTGGTTTTTTGGTTGGGGTTTTTTTTTTGTCATCTTGGAAAATAATGCTTCCAGTAAGCATCTTGCTTTTGTGTTTTGTTTCATTTTCTATTCTATATGAGTTCTTATCCAGTAGTTCATTGAAACAACTGAAGCAATTAAAGCAACAAAGTCTCTGACATCTGGTATGTGTTTGCTTTCTCTCTTATACTCTCTCCAGGGCAAAAAGCATGTGCTTTGGAATGGCTAGCACTTTATTATGTTATATATGAATACTTGTTCTTTACAGAAGATCAAATAAGTTAATGTTGCACTGCAAGTTAAGAGTTGCACAGTTTGTGGTAGCTTGTTCTCAGGATGTTCAGGGCACAGGCTATGGCACTCCAGGAAAACATCGTTTCCAGCTGAGCACAGTTTTACCCTGGAGTGGAAAAAGGTTGGTTGAGTGAGTAAAGGGTTCCCTTGAGCAGAGTGCATGTTGTGCTGAGACAGAAGTGGTCACCTGTGGTCTTCGCCCCGTTGCTGGTGTCACTTGCTTAAGTGCCACAAATTGTTTTGCTTGTGCCTGGAACAGTAGTGTCAGGCTCAGAGATGAAGGTGCCTGCAAGTCAAATAAGACATTCTTCAGACCATGAACCTCCTTTTCACATAGTTATGAAAATTTCCTGTACATTCCCCCCTTAATCTAAAAATCACTTAATCGTAGTATTATAGCAGGTTCTGGATCATGGCCTTCCTAAGCAAGAGCCATTTTTTCTATCTTGCACAAATTATGACTACGGGGCCCTCAAAACAAAGCTGTAAATTGTTGCTCACTGGATTTATTATACAGAGCAATTACAGGGAGGCACCGTTATGAATATCATCTGCATAATCAATATGGTTTTAAATTGCTGTCTCAACAGTAAGTCACAATCTAGTGCTCTAAGGATTTGCTGAACACTAATTTCTTGCTTTAGTTATATCTGACTAAAACTTTTTTGTTATGGTCAGAAACAGCCCTGATAATCTGAGATCTTGCCTGATTTTTATAGTACTACCTTACATTGCTAGTGTTATCATCTTAATGAACTGCTGAAAGTGAAGTGTTTTACTCACTGAAGTTAATCAATAGAGTCCTTTTGGTTTTGACCTCCAGTTCCCCTAGTCCATGAGATTTTTTTTATTATTTTATTTTAATTTATAGTGTTCTAAAACACAGCTTGGCTCTAGATTATGAGTGAAGGGTTCTACTGCTTGTGAGGTGGTTCCTGCTGTCCTTCATCTGTGAATAGAGAGCAGTGCTTTTATTTTACGTCTTAATAATCCTAAAAGCTGAAATCCTCAGGAAATGCCCGGAGTGACTACCTCTTGCAATCATTCTGTTAGGTAGTAAATACCTGTCTTCAAACTATATCTTAAGGTGCAAACCCACTTCTATGTGCACAGTACAACATGCTATAAAACCTGACTATTCCCTGTCTTGCTTAGTTAGGAAGCAGTATGTCTCACATAGAGCTCATATATGCTCATGTAGCACTCCCCTATGTCAGAGCAGAACAAGAACTTTATCTTCATTGTATGATAGGCTAGACACACCGTAAAATTATTGTTCCAAATGAATTTAGATTTAAGATAAGTTGTTTAAAGGGAGTTATAGTGAGGCCAGAAACATAAACGCTTTTTCCCATTTTTCAAAATAATATTTTTCTTTCACTATATAAATAAAGCTCACTTTGGATAGAGACGTGGCTTTGCAGGATTAATTACCAGAGAAAATATGTAGTTTCAGCATCTTCTGGGCCTGGTTGCTCTTGTATTATATGTGTCAGTAGTTGTTATACACAGGGAGATTACTGTGAGATTTTCAGTAGCTTGGATTGGAATGAGTCCCACAAAAAAGCAGAAGTACAATACGTGAGGTTTATAGCATCGTGTGTTCCTGTTTGTATGAAGGACTATCAAAAACAATACAAGGAAAATTGTAAGAGAGAATAGCATTGAGTAGATCTCTGGTAACGTTTGTGACAAACCTAAAGAAACCCCTCTGTATGGGGAAGCTAAAGGTAAGGCGAGTGAGAAGATCTTGGCTCAAAAAGTCTGTTGTAACCTCCTTCTAAATGGAAGAAAATGGGTCTATATTAAAACCTGGTGTGCTATAACTTGTGCTCTGAAACCCGGCTACCATGAGCTCCCAGTGATCTACTTTTTGGTTCTCAACCAGTCTGGAAGGCACTGGAGTGGCACGAGGGCAACAGAAGTCCTTTCCTTCTTGGCAGTTGCAATGAGCTGCTGCTCCTTTAAACAGTAGGTGTTCTCCATCATAGAGAAAAGAAATCCTTGCATTTTACAGATATTGTGAAACAGTCTCAGCTGCGGGGATTCAATTTCTGGCTGATATATTTTTCATCTCTCTGGGTAGTTTGGACTTTCCCTCCTACAGTGGATCTGTGTTTTCCTTTCCTTCTCCTCTTCTTGGCATTTAAGCAGAAGTTTGAACCCAGTTTTTAAGGCTTTTCCCATTTCTGCCTTTTGCTATAATCATTAAGTGACAAAGACATTGCACCTGAGGGTTGACCTTACAGTGAAGCAGGATAACTTCAGGTCGTGCTGCAGTACTAGGAGGTTAGGAGCTCTGCAGCAGAGTGGGTCCCTCCAACCTTAACCACCTTCATTAACTGAGTCAGGAGACCTTGAGCAGCAGCAAAGAAATATTCAAAGTCTAACATGTCCCAGCTTTGAAACATAATTGGTGCTATTGCAGGAGGCACTAAAAAATGGGTGGGTATAGAAATTATTGCCTGTTCCTTGAGTAGCTTCCAAGCCATTAAAAGGCAGCAAAGCAATTTCTTTGCATGATATGATTCCATCTGTTAGGACAGGAGAATTACGATGCTCTCTTTTCACATTTAAAATTCTTCAACTTCCATATTAACCTGAAACAAATTAGCTTAGTATACATCAATTAATATTTAATTGTCAGAGATTTTAAAAAAAATAATGCTCTCTTTATGATCAGAAGTTATATATATCTCATGACAAGTGCAAGAACTGCCAGTTATGGCTTGAAGAGTTTCCTTAGAAGGAGAGGAAGAGCTAAGTTCTTCTGAAAAAGTTAACTTAATTGATTGTAACTGTATCTGTCTTTTTGAATTCAGGTTCAGCTGAATGGTTTAATTTACAGTAAATTATGGAAACACTGAAATGTCCTCCTGTCTATCTGCAGGCATCCACGGTTTTTTGCTGAGGCAAAATTTGTGTAGAAGTTCCATCTCTGGAAGGTCCTGTTTCCAGAAATGATATTTCAACACCAAATTCTTGGCGTTACTGTAGTGCTGATGGCTATGCTGTGGCAGGATAAGAAGAGCTTCTGGAACTGACCAAGGTCATAAGACGGTTGTGACAGTCCAGGTGAGTGGAAAGGCAGGTAGAAGAATACCTTGAGGGGGTGCAGTTACCCAAAGGTGTGCTAGAAAAACCTCTGAAGTCAGGAATTAAAAATCTTCAAATGTCCATTTGATATGTTTTCAAGAATACAGAATGCTCTTCTGTGGATTACTCTAGAAAGAAAGTAATTGATATGACAGCAGAAGTATTTGCAGTCCATGTTCAAACAGATGATGGTGAAAGTAGTGGATTATAAATTGCAACATGATATAAATCAATACAACACCACTGAAACCCTAATTGAGAGACACCTGCTCTAAAGCTTTGTCCTAAACATTTTCATGGATTGACAAGTTTTCCGTCTTTAAAGTAAAGATTTTTTACATCAGTGAAGTAAACTTATTTCATTACTATTAATTTCAATGTGATACTAGAACAGAGGCTGGTTTCCTGATGAATTATGTGTTTTTCCTCCACACTAGAAAAAAATTAAAGAGAACTAAACCAGAACCTATTGCTTTGAGATTTGCTAAAGCTGCTTTAAACCATCACACTGGTTTAAAGCTACTTCTGTGAAATGCTGAGTAATGGTGTTCATAATTTCTTTTCTTTTTTTTTTTTGTTATAGCATTTTCAGTCACCAGAGATGGAAAAAAGCATGTGTCACAAGAGCGAAACTGAATTAAATGCTCTAACGATATTTTATGTTCTCTTCAGGTTCAATGTAATCTCCTTGGGCACCAGCAGTGGGACTCTTCCCTTCAAAATGGTTTATGGAGAATTTTTCCGCAGACCTGGCAAAGATGCAGAACTTATCAATTTGAATGTGGGTGGTTTTAAGCAATCAGTGGATCAAAGCACCTTGCTCCGGTTTCCCCATACCAGACTTGGGAAACTGCTCAAATGCCATTCAGAAGAGGCTATTCTGGAACTGTGTGATGATTATAGTGTTGCAGACAAGGAATATTACTTTGACAGGAATCCTTCCTTGTTCCGTTATGTTCTGAATTTTTACTATACAGGCAAACTTCATGTCATGGAAGAACTTTGTGTCTTTTCCTTCTGCCAGGAAATAGAATACTGGGGGATCAATGAGCTGTTTATTGATTCCTGCTGCAGCAATAGGTATCAAGAAAGGAAAGAAGAAGGTCCTGAGAAAGATTGGGATCAGAAGAGCAATGACAGAAGTATAGACTCCTCGAACGAAGAGTCATCCATATTTGATAAAGAGCTGGAAAAGTTTGACAATCTGTGTTTTGGTGAAATAAGAAAAAAGATCTGGGTCAGAATGGAAAATCCTGCATACTGCTTGTCTGCCAAGTTAATTGCCGTGTCATCCCTGAGTGTTGTCCTGGCATCAATCGTGGCGATGTGCATTCACAGCATGCCAGAGTTTCAAAGGCTGGATGCCAATGACAGGGAGATTGAAGACCCTGTGCTGGAAGCTGTGGAGATTACGTGCATCATCTGGTTCACTGCTGAGCTAGTCATCAGGCTCATCACCGCTCCAAGTCAAAAGAAGTTCTGGAAGAAACCACTGAATATCATTGATTTTGTCTCTATTATCCCATTTTATGCCACCTTGGCTGTGGATACGAAGGAAGAAGAAAGTGAAGATATTGAAAACATGGGAAAAGTGGTTCAGATCCTGCGGTTAATGAGGATATTTCGCATCCTGAAACTGGCCAGGCACTCTGTAGGACTGCGGTCTTTAGGTGCCACTTTGAGGCATAGCTATCAGGAAGTTGGACTTCTGCTTTTGTTTTTGTCTGTTGGGATTTCTATATTTTCAGTGCTTGTCTACTCAGTGGAGAAAGATGATGACTCATCAGAACTGCACAGCATCCCTGTTTGTTGGTGGTGGGCAACCATCAGCATGACCACTGTTGGTTATGGGGACACTTACCCAGTCACGCTTGCTGGAAAGCTGCTTGGCACCCTATGCATTATCTGTGGGATACTAGTGG
This sequence comes from Porphyrio hochstetteri, assembly GCA_020800305.1. Lineage (NCBI taxonomy): Eukaryota > Metazoa > Chordata > Aves > Gruiformes > Rallidae > Porphyrio > Porphyrio hochstetteri. The sequence goes on from CM036907.1 coordinate 114,341,137, forward strand.
TGGCACTTCCAATCACCATTATTTTCAATAAGTTTTCTAAGTACTATCAAAAACAAAAAGACATTGACCCAGACCAATGCAACAACGACCGCAAAGAGAAATGTAACGACCTACCTTATTTCAACATTAGGGATATTTATGCAAAAAAGATGCACTCCTTCATTTCTAGCCTTTCTTCAGTAGGAATTGTAGTCAGTGACCAAGATTCAACAGATGCCTCTAGCATCCAAGACATGGAGGATGGTTATAATACAACATCCTTAGAGAATGGTACAAGAAAATGAGTTGAATCACATTCTCTTCCATTCGTGTCTCTTCTGATTCTTGGTAAACGTGGACTTATAAACTTCAATGAATTTATTAAGAGCAATTAATTCTCAGGGTATTTAACTCTCAGCCATATTTGGACATTCTTTGCTCTGAGGATGCCATAAAAGCTTCATTGTTTATATGAGGCTTTAAATATGCCTCATATGGTGGTTTAGATTTTATTCAACTAATGATATGCATTTTTTGGGGAGAAAAAGTGAGAAAAACAGTTTTAAATGTGAGATCAGTGTTTGTTTGGTTTTGTGGGGGTTTTGTTTGTCTGTTTGTTTGTTTGTTTGTTATATCGGTTGTTTTTTCCCCTGCAGCAATCTGATAGCTTATACAGAATTTGCTTTTATAATTTGCTGCTCTTTGGGTAGAGATATATTATAAATATTTTAGAACTCTCGCACAAGTCAGTAAAGTTTTCACCTGCAAATACATCAGGAAAAAGAAGAAATTATCTACATGTAAAACTGTGCTCACCGACACATTTATGTAATACTGGAGTTGGGAACCCATTTCCTAAGTTGGGGCAGAAAATATATTGGTACATATTGTTTTGACTCCATGGAAGCATAATATTTATGAATTTCTTTCCAAAAGCACAATACATTTTTAGTTTGTTAAAATAAATTAATCCCATTGTGCCTGTATTTTTCCCAGTGTTCTGTATGGCCAAGCTCTATCAGGTCCCAAAGGGTCTAAATCATGAGTCCCAGGATGAGGCATCTGGTGTAGGCAGGACAGAAGCTTGTCATACCTTTCGGCCACCTCTCCTGCCATTGTAAACCTGAGCAGTTCAGGTGCGTGGAGAGGATCCTGCTGTGATTAAGACCACCCAGGTGGCTTCCCCAAGGCTTTGCTTTGTCGGCACTGAGGCAAAGGCCTCTGGTGGTCTTTAGAAGTTATTGCTCCTTGCTGTCAGCACTGGTCTTTTGCTGGAGGAGTTACTGCCTCAGTGGTAGGAGCAAATGTCAGCAGCGTCTCAGCTGTGCTGATTTTCAGTCCAGGGCTGTAGTGCCAAGCAACAGAGGTGTGAGGACACACTCTCCTCTAGAATATATCACCCATCAGAGATATAGGGTGAGCACTGTGTGTGAACACCCATATGTGAAACTATTTCTGTTCCTTTTTGTAAGACTCGTGTTTGTGATGGCAACTTTCCTGGTTTGTACCATGGGCTGGAGCAGGGCGCATTGCCTGGCAGAGTGCTGCAGCACTGTGCATTCCTCTCCTCTCCAGGGATTTCTTATGCAGACAGCAAATCCCATTCTGGTTCAAACTGGATCTTCTAGGGCTATTTAAAAGGAAAGCCAGACCTTGAGTCTAGCATAAAGGAGTGCTAAAGAAACTCGAGGACCTTATAGAAGTAGTACATAGGGTTTCTGAACACTCATTTTCCTTTGTTTGTCCAGTGACTAAATTAGATACTGGGCAACAAAGAATCAAAGATACTGTGATGTTGATATTTTCCTTAAAGAAAGGCTTTACTTTTTCTAAAAAGTTATTATTGTTAATGGGCAAAATGCTAAACCTCTCACTGAGTTTCTACTCAGGCAGATCAAACTCAGTGGGAGTTGTAGTCAAGACTGAGTAAAACCAGAAGATGGCAATTGGTTTGACCTCAGCAGCGGGTTGGTTTTTCAGGTGTCTGCTACTTTTTCTATTGCAAAGTACATTAAGTAAGTGGCTGGGGTGCACTTATATTTACTGAAGCCCAGAGCTCTAACCCTTTTCTGAGATGGAGAAATAAAGGAGAATGGGATGAGTCAACCTATGCCTTGGAAAGATGTGTCCCTCAGGACTGCTGTGCACCAGTATAGTGATGTGGGACTTAAAGAGAGTATTTTGAGCTTTGACAAAAACTTCAAAATTTGGCTTACTATTTGCTGAGTGTCATAAGTGTATATGATGCTTCACCGATTAATTTAGGTTAATTCTTCCTATAGTTAGTGAGGGAATACCAAAAGGGAAAGTTAGCCTAAATGTGGTGGTTTTTTCTTCTTACTTGAACAATTAATATTAAAAAGATGCAATGATATAAAATATTAAATGTATATGTGCATATGAATCTAATAGGAACCAACAGAATAACAGCATATAAAATTACTCTCTGTCCAAATAAACTCTCTTGGCAGCCTCCATGTAAAGATGTATTACATTGCCACTGAAGTTCAAAAGCAGTGAAAAATACTGTAATGCAACAAAGCTGCAAGAAATTTGTATTAAATAGTTGGAAAAAACCTGCTACTGAAAAATCTCATTTTATATGTTGAGCATTACCCAATAATCACAGGGTACACAACTTTTCATATTAAATTTTACTGACTGGTAATTTGTCATATAATTGATAAGCTCTTGATCAGGCACATGAATCAGGCTGTGACACAGTTTAAGTTCCTCTGACTTTTTTTATATATAGATACAGCCTGCAGCAAGGTGAGGAGTATGTTTTGGAACATATCAGAAGGTAAAGTATATATCCCTGTATCATGCAATGTATCTTATTTTCATTTCTGTGATGACATCTGGGCTTTTTTCAAATCAGTTTTATCTTAAAAGATGGCTTTGTTGTTTTCTGTCCCTTTTGATGGAATAGATCCAGCACCTTGGTTTCACATAGCTGTAACTGGGAGCAGGTTGTGATCCATGTTTCATGCCAAAAGATACTTCCCTCAAGGCAGCACTGCGTTCCTGCAACACACACTGGTACTAGAGAGTATCACAGGTCTCGGGTGCCAGAAGAAAGCAGATAAGACCAAATACTGACTTGCTGCATGTTCTTCCTGCTAGTAAAAAATTTTAGTAGAAGAATTTACTAGTAAGAAATAAGCACAAGAAGGGTTTGTTTCTTATTTCATTTGTCCTTGGTTTACAGCTACATATTATTGATACGTAATACCAGTGCCAACAGAAGGTAGGTTGTCTATTATTTTTGTGTTCCTGAACCACATGGTTTTCTCCTTAAAAGCTTTCTAAATTCTTTCCACCCAGCTGCTCTGTTTCAGACACTAAAGCACAGAAAATGTTAGTGTTCACATGTGCATCCCATTTTGCAGGAGGCAGACTTGTTTGTCTTTGTAAAGAAACAGTTCACTGGCGATTATTAGTTTCTTAGTCTTGATGGCAAACGCCTCCCTTCTGATATCCAGTGTGTCCAGAGTAGCATCCTCTTGGCAGCAGTTTTCCCTAGCGTAGCATGGGAAGACACAGCTGCACTGTGTGGTGGTTCCCTGTCTGAGCAGCTTCCAACTGGGGGGGTATCACCCAATTGCTCGGGGCTCATGCTTTACCTGGAGCAGGCTCTTGTCACTGTCACCATTTTTGGTGCATGTTAGAAGAGGGGAAAGGCCAATGCAGAGGAATGAGAAAACAGAAATGGAAGAAGGTAGGAAGCTGTCGATCAAAAACATGACAGAAAACCCTGAGAATAGCATAGAAGAAATGGACAGTAAGAGCCCTTACTTGTTTTTTGCCTTATTTCTTGCTTTCTTTCCATTAGTGTTTTTCTTCCCTCTTGCCTCACATCCCCTCCTGCTACCACTCCGGCCTCCTTCCCTACCCAGCCTGAGGTCCATCAGTCCCGTTTCTGTCCCAGAACAAGGGTCTTTCTGAGTCCAAAAAGGCATATTTCATCCACCTGGCTGGCAATGGGCAGAGAACTTAGGGGGGGATAACATTAGCGAGCCCTTCTGCTGTGTATATAAGCAGTGCTTAACACACTTATGGGCTGTGCTTTCTTTGGAAGAAAAGTCACAGTGCAGCTCAAATCAATGAGCACAACCACGAGCACAATAAACAGCACATCAACGTTCAGCCTGTGAACTAAATATCATGTATGGCTAAGGAAACCACCATGCGAAGCATTCCCATTGAAAAGCAGACTTCATGCCAGCGCCTGTGCGAGAGGGGTGCTGTCAGGGACCGCTGAGTGCATCAGGCAGATTTGACTGGCAAAGGCAGTACACAGGCTCGCAGTGTGCCAAGGGCTCCTGACAGGCTGCTGTGCATTAATACATTTATTCATTCCCACACGTTCCTTTCGTCTAGAGCGAGTGACAGAGAACAACTAAGCTGTGAAGAGTTTCTCTAATATTTTTTGATTACCTGACAGTGTTTGTGAAGCTACTAATGCCTCTCCATCCAAAACAGGACATTTCTCAAACAAAATCGGAATAACCCTGTGCTGGATGTGCAATTTGTGGCTGGTAGCAGTAGCTCGGTCACAATCAGTAAATATTGCTGTCTGGTGCTGTATGGCTGCAGCGCTGCTGGTTGTATTTCTGAAATGTTTATGCTCTGTCAGTCGAGAGGCAGCTGATGACATTAAAACCGTCTCAACATTTTTCCGCTGCGCGATTATTGTGGCGTCTTTCCTAAGTGCAGCGCAGTATCATGACTTGCTGAGACCTCTTTTTTTGAATTTCTTCTTAATTTGTAGTTAATTTTTCATGATGAACTTATCGTCTGAGTACAATCTGGCAGAAGAAAAAGGTCACTGTGTGTCTCTAGACAAATGATATAACTCTATTACTGACTTCCACTCTAGGTATTGTCCTCCCACCTGACTGGCACAAGTAAGGTGGTACAAGGACTGGTAATTCACTGTGGTATAGGCTGATAGCTGTTACAGGTTGTGAAGGGGTAAAAGGCAGATCTCCTGAGGGGTGGATATAACTTAAAAGCAATTGTACATATGTCCTCTGGGCAGAGCTCATTTAGGTGTATAATATGATCAGATTAAATGTAAAATAAGACACTTGCCCTGAGAAACTACCTACATCTCCTATCTTGTTAATGAATATATTGGAAGGAGTAGTTTTTGCTCAGGGTTTTAGCAGGTCGAGGGTGCAAGTCAAGGACTCTCTCATCTGCAAACACACACCAGTTTTCCATAAATCACATATACCAATGGGAAGGACAGTTTTCGGCATCCCCAACAGGCCCATGAACCTGTAGGCCAAGGAACTGGGTCCCGAGACAAGGACTGGTATTGGAGGAGAACTTTAACAGGTCCTCTGTTTTTGTCAACTGGAACCAACACCACGCAGATTCATGTGATGACTTATGAAGTTAAGCTGCTCTCACTGTTTCTTCAAAGCTATTTCAAGGTAGATCCCAAGAAGGCATTGCATTACAGTGGTTTAATTTTTAGTTACTTTCTACTATTTAATGGCTTGTGTATTTTCTAAATCACCATTTTTTTATAGCGTTTGTCGCTATTTCCACTATAAATCCTGCTCTAACTAGCACATGAAGTGTTAGAGGTTGCACTGCCTAATTGTCCTAGGATCTCTTATGAATTAGCATAGGGACAGAAAGACACCCTGGGCAGTATTTATTTCCCTTAACTTCACCTTTGTGTGGCTGGTCATTTGGGCTTGCTCTCTCAACAGAGAAACAACAGATCCCCTCAGGAGGTATCACATCCTGTCTCTCTGTTCCTATCTGAAGGTGGGTCCTATCTGAAGATGGCTATACAACAAGACCATACAATTTAGTTAGGTTAGATGCCTGAACTTTAGGTACCTGAAGTTAGATCTGATGAGGTCTAGGCAACAGGAGGTAGGGGATGGATAATCCTCTGGTGGCGGCATCCTTCCCCTCACAATACTGTACTTTTAGGAAGAGCCATGTTTCTCATGTAGGCATCTGAACTGGGGTGACATACAGCCAGGCACCGGAGTTCATTCTGGAGCTTGGTCAGTGATAACCACTGGTTAACAAATAATCCAGTGTAATATTGCTAAAAACCAGCTTCCTATGCAAGAAAATTTGGACTTTCCCCAAAAGCCTGGCTAGCTGCTAGAATCTGTAATGACCTGCAAGTTGAAGTTCAGTCTCCTGCAGTAATTAAAAAAAACACACATAATAAAATACCAGAGGGAGAAAACTGATGTTGGCAAAGAGGTAAGCACAATATGCTGACAGTACTTTTGTGACCCAAATTTGCATTATTTCTTGGCTTCCTATAACCCATATAAAATATTCTTACTGTGCCATGTGCTGTAAAATCTGCCCATGTGCATTAATATAAATACAACACTGGAGCCAAGTCCTAGAATTATAGCTGTGGAGCTGCAAAAAAACATAAAGCTGGGTTTGGAGAAACAGTGGAAATATTGATTGGTTGCAACTGCTGTTTTAATGTTGCAGCTGCCTCAGTGGTGAGGAGGAGGAAGGGACTGTGCACAGGTGCCAGGAGCAGGCTTCCCTTTCTTCCTTCCCAGACTTGACAGAGAGCTCTTTGTGGCTGATCACATAGTCTGAGGGACCCCTATAGCCTTGGAGACCACTCAACAGACCATTCCTGTGGTTAGTTAGGTGTGTGGCCAGATGTCCCAAGAAAGGAATGGATCTGGGTGCAAAAATAACAAGGTCTGTATGAAAAAACTTTTGGGCAGATGGAATAATATCACTGAGTTTGCTGTCACCACCCTCCCACACTTCCAAGAGACCTGGGAGAGAAAGCAGTAACAAGGAATAAGGTCAAAGTTCAGATATATAACAGCAAGCATTTGAAGGCTACTGTGTGTTGTGCTACTCCAAGGGCTTTTACTAGATCATGGGTAGAGGTCTGTGTGTAACCTTGAACCCATTCCATTAGCTGGATAATATATTGCCTTCCCACAGGCTTAGAGTTGGAGGTACAATATGTCCTTTTCTCTAAGTCAGCCTCTAGAAGTGATGCTGTCTCTGCCTTTCACGCTGACTGGAGTTTGGATGTTTCTGCAGTGTCGCACATGCTATAAATCATCCTTGCAGCTTCTACCCCATTTCCTAGAAGCCTGGAAACTGCAAGCGTGAAAGAGTTCAAAACGGTTTCTCTAGTCCGATATTATTTTTTTGACAACATCAAATGCTGTGCATTTCACAGAAAGGGATATTCCCTGCTCCTAATTTTGAGGTTTAGGACTTCAGATTTTTTTAAAAGCAATTGTTTTGAAGACCAGCTTAGATTCTGAGACAGACATTTTATTCCAGGTGGGGTAACCCCAGGTACATAAATAATTATCTGTTTCTTTGGGTTTTAGAAAATGAGGTTGTGATCTTGCATATTTGGATTGTGGATTTTGGGGGAAAAAACCCATGGTGAATAACTAAACAACTAACCACGGTGCCAACACACCACCTGAGTGCTCGTTGAGTGCACAGGAATTCCTCATGAACTGGTGATACGGGTGTCTGACAGCATGGCTTTGTAAGCCTCCTGGGTGGAAAGCAGACCACATATTTTTCTTATTTGTCTAAGTATTTCAGGAGGGGATGGAGTAGCATCCTCCATGCTCTGTGATGGTGGAGATTGTTGAATGAAATGAAGGGCATGTCGAAGTAAAGGCTGTTAAATACAAATGTGACTTTTTCCTACACATCCACCTTCCCTCAGGACAACAGTTTTTCCTGGTATTTGAAGATATTTATTTATTTATTTAAGGGAATTACGTAATGTACCAAAACCACAGCAATATTTTTCCTTGCTGGATATTTTAAAGATTAAATTAGCTCCAACTGCAAGTGTGGAAAGAGAAATGGCTGGTGGGTGGGACAGGGGGAGGGGTGGTGCACTAGAATTTTTTACAATTTATGTTGTAATTCTGGTTTTTTTGCCTTTGACATCACACACTTTTGCATTATTTTATTTTTTATATTGAGTGAAGAATCAAAATAAATAATAGGCAATATTTATCTGGAGTTTTTTTTAGAGAATTGGAGCAAAAGATAAGGTGCAGCATTTCCATTTGGAGTGATGTCAAATATACAGGGCTTGAGAATTAATTTAAAACTCATCAGAAGTATTCCTAAGCAACATATGGGTTCATGCATAGGTATCATACATCTAATGCATCTCAAGCCACAAAACTAAGGTTCTGGCAGCATTCAGTGAATGAGAAGTTAATAGAAATTCCGGTATTATCTGGTTCTGTTCTAGTTGCAGCTTTTGGTGCAGTAACATATTCTTTGTTTTCAGACTGCTGTTGTAAATGGGAGGCTAGTGCTTTGGATATTTATACATCTAGATTGTATACAGACTGATTGGGCAGCTGTTGAAGCGTTATTGTCCAGGCTTTTAGAAGTCTGGCACCAAAGGTAACCTCTGTTAATCTACCGTGCTGGCACTTGCTGAGGAGCTGCTGCATTATGGGGCCGTGCAGAGCATGCAAAGTGATGCTGTTAGGCACTGCAGCATGAGCATGCAGGCAGGAACCAGGGGCTTTGCCAAGGGTGCTTGCAGCAGAAATGCTGGCTTCTGTTGGCTTGCTTTCACTGCCTTGTCACCTGCTGAAACCATTATGTTCTCCTGTGACTGTTTAATTGATCCCAAAGAGATCCTGCCCATGGATCCCTCCATGGCAGAGGGGTTGGAATTAGATGATCTTTAAAGTTTCTTCCAACCCAAACCATTCTGTGATTCTGTGATTCTAAGATTTAGGGGATCTGGAAAGGTTTAGAAAACAGATTTAGAAAACAGGAAAGGTTTAGTTCGTGGAAAGCTTCCTTGAAAATTCCTTGAATACTGAGATTTCTGCCCTGTCATAGGAGTAAAGGAGTAGCATAACAAACTTTAGGTGAAAATTCAGTGTTTGGACAGTCTTTGGGGCCCCTGTGAGTCCATATGAAAATAAGTGTTGGAGGAATCTGGATGTTGGGAATCTGCACAGTGGATGTGCCATGCAGCTCTTGTGTAATATGGGCTAGGTGTGATGGGTGGAAAGCCGGCATGTCTGCACCAGTGGTTTTCTGCTGTATAGCTGCACTGCATGGACTGCAGCCTTCTGTGCCCTATCCACAGTGTTCTTCTCAATCTGATGCCAATTTCAACAAGAAATAAAATGCTTTCCTGACATCAGAGGAGAGATACAGTGACAGCAGCTGGAAGGAAGTAACGGAACAGGGAAAAGGGGCTGATTGCAAGAGTCAGGTCTCTAGAGAGGGCTGCAAAGAAGTTTGTAGCGAATTCTTGCCTCCCCTCCCTGCCCCAAACATGTCTTGAAGCTTTTCCTCTCCTCAAACTTCTACATTTTGTGACGGGGACAGTTTAGCTCACTTTGCGGTCTTTTCCTTTTAATTCTGTACTTTATAGCATCCAAGAGGGTTTTGGCAACATGTGTTCCCCTTTTAGACACAGAGCATGTGCCAGGTTATATAATCCGTGCAATGTTCTCAGCTATTCAGCAAACTAAAGGAAAGGGTGAAAGGAATGGGGTCAGGAAGAAATGAGTTGTATTGCTGAAATCCATTCTCTCACATGTCATTTCAGTATCCAGTTCCTTTAAAATACAGGCTCCTTTTAAATACAGGTGAATCCCCCATCCCAAATATAGTTCGCCATACAAAAAACACTTGCAACAAACCTTAAATGGGCTGATTGATCATTTATATTTAGACAGAGGAGAAAAAGAGAAGAAAAATACATGGAGCTTTCTGTGGTGAAAGCAGGCAGTCAGAAATACTTGAATAATAATTCTCATGGCCAAGTAATTCCAGTTATCAGTTGGATGAAATAATCAAATAGAAACTATGTATACACTTGAGCATTAAAAAAAAAACCCCAAACATGACAGGAAAGAAAAATTGCTGACTCTTTACTATCTTTGATTCCTTTCAGGGAGATTGAGATACCTTTATCTTGGCAAGCCAGATGATGAACTACTTGTTAGTTAAGTGGTCAAAAAAAGTAGCTGAAAAAGGAGTTTGGAATCTGAGACAGCTCAGCATGGAGGAGACTGTCTCTGTGATCAATCCCATCAGTTTTCAACACCTTAATGAAAAGTTATCTTTGGCAGTGTGAAGGCAGCTCAAGTGCTGGGAAAGTGGACAACTAAGCAGTTTGTGGTGTTCATTTGGGAAGAATGGTACTGAAGGGGTCGGGAGCCAATGCTGCTTCCCACAGGAACAGAAAACTGTAGGTATTGCAGTGCAGCCAGGCATGGAGCATGAGGAATGGACGTGGGTTGGCTTAGGCAGATCACTCTCATGGTGGAGAGCAGCAGCTTTGGGCTACAAAGGATTGGGACCTTCCCTTGCAGCTCTAATTGAAGTTTCCTGTGATCCTGTGCCAGCCATTCTGGCATCCAGCAGTTCTGGCTTCCGTCATATCTTCTGCTTCTCTTTCTGACGTTTAAGCTATGTAGGATGGCAGTTGTCTCTCAATCTATAAGCTCCTTCCCTAGGTGGTAAAAGATGGGGTGTTGATCTGAAAGACCTCATGTTGCTGGGAAAGTGGTAACTCTAACTGTAGAGAAGTGGAAAATGTTGAGATCTTGTTGGAAGAGGTGATTTTAATTCTGGCCAAGTTGTTTAAAATGAGCTGTCTTTAATGAAATATCTAAGGAAAAAAAAGGGGGGGGGGGGTTGGGAGGAACAATCACCCCCTGTGCTGTCCTGTCATAAAATCCAGTACAATTTATTACAGCAAACAATAGTTTTTTTCTAGATTATGTAGATTTTTCCATTTGGATGTTAAACCAAATAGTTTTTAAAAAATCCATGATTTAATACCCATTGAGCTTTTTTTCTTTGACTCAATGTCTCTTTTGGTTTTGAGGGGTTAATTATTTTGCATTTAATTAAATTTAGGCTGGTTTGACATTTTAAAAAAAAAGTTTCACAATGAAAAAGTATTTCTTTTTAGAATATGTTGAAACGCAACATTTCAGCACCTTTGGAAACAAGATGCTCTCAGAAAATTCCACAATGAAATATGCACTGTTCCAAAATCCCTCCTGCCTTTTTTCTTTTGGGTTTGTTTTTTTTTCTTTCCAGTTTGTTTGTTTTGTGGACATTTCCCACCAACTGTGGGCTGGATTCAGAAATAAAATCAGTCTCCCTGTCACAGCCTTTTTCAATGAATTTTCTATTCACAAAAAAAATTGTTTCCATCCAGTTTTAGCTGTATTATTTGGAAAATGCTTATTTTCCTTAGAGAATTCAGATGGATTAAAAAAAAGCCAAACAAAACTGTATCACCTCCATGATTGCTGTCACTGATCCATTGCCTTCCCTTGATGTGTGTGACATGCAGGTGGTGATTGGTAAAGAGAAATGAATTGTCTACTTTGCCCAAGACAGAAAATAAAAGGCAGTTATAAGAAAATCGCATCCTGAGAAAGGAAATGAACCCATTTAAACAAATTTATGAGTGAGAGCTTTGTTATGAAGCCCAAAAAAGGAAAGCTCATTAAAAACCTGTTGGAACCCATGTGTTTGTGTGATTCCTTTGACAGGCACCTAACTGTGAAGGCCGATCAGAGAGAAAATTGTTTCTTTTAAGTAGTAGCTACAAATGGATATTTTTGCTCTTCTGCAATATGGGTGAATATATTTTGAATAGGGGAGTTCTTTCCAGTAAATAAACCAGCATCAATCAGTAACTGCTTAGTGGTTGGTAAGCAGAAGCAGTGTGCTCGAGTTGTTAGGCTTAAGAGAGAAATTATTATAATATTATTACTTAACGGTTGTGCCTTTTAATTTAGAGAAGAGGAAGCTTGGGCAGTTAGAGCAATTTCAATATATGTGCAATGCTTTTGCAAGAAGATGAAGCAGATTGCTCCTATGACCCGGTTTAAAAAAAAATAGTAATTCTGTGCTCGGGGATGGAAGGGAGCTGGGAGCCCGAAAAGTTGAAAAGGCCCTGGATTGCTGTCCTCTTGTCAATTTTGGACTGTTGCCACAACTATGGAATCACTGAAAAAAAGTTGGTCCTCCAAAATTTCATATAACTTATCAGTCTGTTGGAGATGGGAAAACTTACTCCACTGAGGATCTGATCTGACTCGGTGACTTCAGTAACGACTTTGCTGGGCTTCCTACTTGTGTCAGAGAGGTGTCCCTAGCCTAAAAACTTGGGGTGTGGTGAGGAGATACCACCTAGATGATGGGACTCAGCCTTGCACATTTGAATTGCTGTTTTGACTCTGGTTTGGACATTGAAGGAGAAGTTGATACCCTTTTTGTTGATGGCTAATATTTTCCCATAGTCTCATTGGTGGAAAAGTAGGAAGAACCTTCAGGAAGGAAACTGGGAATACATGTCAACAGAGAGTGAAATTACATCTTAATCAGTAGAAGGGTCCTTGGGAACATGACAGAGATACACTGACAGCCTGCTACAACCAAATTCCAAGGCTACTATTCCAAGGCTAATATCAATCTTTAACATATTTGCCTAATTTTTTTTGGTACCATCATTTTGGTGTGTTAGCACTATACAGATGTGGTTTGTCTTCCCAGCAGCACCCTTGGTAAGGAAGAGCTAATAACTCATTTCATGTCTGATTTTAAAAGTTAAAGGACAAAACAGAAATATTTAATCATCTTCTTTGTGATCTGTTTGATTGGTAATGCAAGGATTTGCATATAATACCGAAAAGGTTTTTCTTGTGTGTTAAGTGCATTTGTTATCATATTAATAATTTAATCAGATAAACAGTGGTGAGATGAACTACTGAAATGAAATCCTGACCCTTACCTACACAGAACATTTAATATGTCAGAAGCAACATGTTTTAATGGCTCTGAATGAATCTTTTTTTTTCCCTGAAAACTTTATTCCAGAGGAAATTTCAAAATCCCACCCTTCCATTGTGATTGGGAATGGGTTTTGGTTTTGTTTCAATTCCCATGGCAACAGAAAATTTTGTTTTCTGTCAGTCTTTGCACATGGAAGACTAATTTCCCTAGGCTCTTTTGAATACATCGGTTTGCATTTTTCTCCCTGCTAGTATTTTCAACCTCTGTCCTTAACACTTTGATTCCATTTAGTTCACTGAAACCTGGTCATAGACAGGATGCACAAGAGTTTTTCATCTATTCTTGAATTTTCAGATATAATTTGTTTCAGTGTGCTGATACCAGAAATACAGCCACATTTTATACTTAGAACAGCTCTTTCCTTAGACAAGTGCTATTACTTTTCACATTACTTCTAAGCACTAAATTTATTCCAATCTGGCCTCAAGACTATGGAATATAACTCCTTTTAAAGTGAAGACCTAACTTTCCTTGTTATGTTTTGTTTACATTCATAGGAGGTGCTGTAGCATGTCGGCAGAACAACGAAGCTGGTGAAGGGTCTAGAGTACAAGTTTTATGAGGAGCAGCTGATAGAACTGGGGTTTAGCCTGGAGGAGGCTGAGGGGAGACTTTATGAGTTTTTACAGCTACCTGAAAGGAGGTTGCAGTGAGGTGGGGGTTGGTCTCCTCTTCCTAGTAATAAGCAATAGGAAAAGAGGAAATGACCTCAAGTTGCACCAGATAAGGTTTAGATTGGATATTAGGGAAAATCTCTTCACTGGGGTTGGGTTGTCAATCACTGGAACAGGCTGACTGGGGAAGTGGTTGAGTCACCATTGCTGGAGACATTTAAAACATGCTAGATTGTTTAGTGTTTGAGCTTGGCAATATTAGGTTAATGATTGGACTTGATGATCTTACAGGTTTTTTTCAACCTAGACAGTTCTATAATTCTATATATCTTACTGTGTCTGACATATTCATCAGCCAGTCCATGGGTATGCTTGAAGAGTGCCTTATAAATAGTGTAACATAATAATTAAACTTTGTACTAAATGTCCTGCAATTTTGAACAAAATAATTTCAATTACTTTCTGAATAGATGCCAGTCTTCTGTGGTTTGTAAAACTTCATAGTTCACTGTATCTGATTGTATTTAACACTGACCTCACCTGTGCCACCAAATTGAGTGATGTAATGCTTCATGATACATAGTTGAAATTCAAGCACCCTCATAAGTTTGCATGTGAAAGAAGAATGTAAGAAATTCAGGGCTACGGTAGCCTTATTCTTCTGTGCTTTGCCTACTTGTTTAAATCCTTCCACAACTATTGCTGAAATGATTTAAGTCTCTGTGTCCCACTGGCAAGTGTTTTATCTGTGAATCATACCGTAAAAACTGTTGTGCCACTCTGAGTCCAGCCAGTTTTCTTACTGTATTCCTCCCCAGCTGGGCTGGAATATGTGCATGGCTCCTTAACTGGAGGGGAAAATGTTTCTAGTAAGTCCCAAAACCTCCCTGTACTCTTTGTCCCTTCTCCATAAACCAAAATAAGGCCTGTGCAGATCTGTAGTCCTTCCTCTCCTTCATTAAAGGGAAAAGACCCAGTAACCCTGATGTGTGAGTTATTTGCAGTAGGATAAAGCTCCGAGTGAATTAATGGGCAATGTAAACCTTCAAATTCTGCTTTGCCACCACAAGAGTTGGAGAACTTTACAAAAGCACTGGAAAAGCTGATGTTCTTGCATCACAGCTTCTGGGGATAGCATCTTTGGAGGACAGCTTGTACCCTCAAAAGGTGTTTTCAGCTGCTTCCTAACTCTGCAGAGAATGTTGTACTGGGAGAAGGTAACTTTCATTTCATTAAAGCATTAATAAATTTAATTTCCAGAACAGTCTATTCAGGCAGCTATATGCAGTCTTTTTATTTATAGGGGTTTCTATATTTATCCATGCCTTTGGTCTAGTTGTTTCTCATTATTAATAGTTATTTATATTACATAGACTTTGTTGATGCTGATACAATTGAGTTTTCCATTGAAGTTAAGATCTGAGCTTAATTATGACTCTGCACTCCTGTTTGAAAGTCATGATAAAACTGGTCTGCATTTTTATTTTTGCCATCGGTGAAATACAGCCAGCTTGTATGCATTACCAGCATAGATATTTATAACTATATCTGATTTTTTTTTCTTAGCTAGATCTTTTATTGCTTTCCTTGCATGGGTTATCTGAGAAAACTGTATAGGCTGTGGGAAGATTCAATCTTTATATTTTAATATGTGCCAAGGAAACCTATCATATTGCTCAGCTGAATTGAAAGTTGTTTTGCTTTTAGATAAATATTTTTGAGACTGTATCTATTTATTACTCTAGCCCCTTGTGAATGGTTACTACAGGTCATCTGTTGTTGGTTCAGAAGTATCAGTTAATCACGCAGGAAAGGGAGTATGGGTGAAACTTGATGATTTCTTCCTGTGGGAAAGTGAGCAATCAGTTTTGTTCTAAATTAGTTCAGTAAAAACCATATTCCAGTCCATGTCTTTGTAAATGTTTGAAATATAATTTCTGAATTCTGAGGGTGTAAAGAAATATTTTTTTCCAGCATCTATCCCTACTCAGTCAAAAAAACTTATCCCTTAATAACTACAGGAAACCCACTTCCAAGTATGAAATCAAATGCCAGTGAAACCATAGTCCTTGCTTTGCTTAAGTATCAAATGATTTTGATGCTTCATTTTCATGTCTTGACATATTGAGGAGGTGCTTAACTAATTCTTAAAGTCCAGACTTTTAATTTTCTCCCAAACGAAAGTTCATCCTTAATAAATACTGTAGGCATTAGAATAACTTGCATCAAAGCATCTTTATTTCTCCTACACCCTTCCCTAAAAATATTGTTGCGGCAGACTGGAAAGCTGCAGCTCCGGTCACTGCAAAGGACAGACAGATGTGCTGCTGTCAGCAATACAAATCTACAGACCTCAAATGGACTCAGGCTGGAAGAAAGATAAAATCTACAGCTTGGTCTGAGTCTTCTGACAAGGCACACATGTAGGAGAGGTGAAGGGTTCTTTTCCTCCTAGCCCAGGGAAGAGCTGTGTGTTTGTTACTTGAGAAGGCATTTGTGTGGTTCCTGGCCAGAGAGGGTCTAGCTGGAAATCTGAAGGGTGAGTTTGGGAAGTCCATGGAAAAGCCTCTGCCAGGCTGAGGCTGGGAGGAGAGCTAGGAGCAAGAGCAGGTGTCCTGGGGTAGGGTTTGGAGGGAGAAGTTCAAGCACTTCTTCCTCTGGAAACACTCTGGGCTGGCAGATGTAGTCTGAAGCCAAGGGCTAACATCATGAGTTAATTGTCTCTACAGACAAGAAAATTAATTTGCAATAATTTTACAACCTGAAGTATTTCTGGAATTTCACTTGTTTACTGTAATGTGATTGCTTTTTGCTATTGGTGCAAAGACCATCAAGGATTTACAAAAGAAACCAAGATGGGACAAGGAGCCCGAGTAGTTCCAGCTATGCTCAGTGAGTTTTAGTGGTTCCTGTATCAGTCCCTCCAGTCCTTCTGTTTCTGATCCTCATGGATGGGAGATGTTTGTAAGTCTGGTTTTAGAAAGGTCCTGTGTTCTAGGTCATTGTGGTTTCCGCGTCTTCTCTCAACATAGAGAACATTAAAGCTGTCCCACGGGGCATGTTGGCCTTTCCAGGGGAGGGTAGTGATTGCTTACTGGATACTTACATATCCAGTGTATTTTTATATCCCTCTATTAATGAAATTCATCTCCAAAGCCTTTTTTCTCCCCTCTCTTTTTTCTTTTTTTCTTTCTTTCCTCCTTTCCTGAGACAGTGAGGGATAGAAGCACTCTCTTCAGCAGCAGAAAAATGCTATTTTTGTTTACTTTGTTACTTTGTGACTGCTGGCTTTGACAAAACTGTGGATTGATTTTATCTGGTCAGCAAATTATTTCCATTCATCTGCATCCCTGGAAACCTGCTTGAATCTTGGAAATGTGTCTGGTCCCAGTTTCAAATTGAATTGTCTCATTTTTATCTGACGTGAGTGAGCGTGGACACTTAGATCATAATTCCATTTCTGTGTATCACAATCCAACGAGAAATCATTCACCCATTGCCTCCTAGTCCTCTCCCACTCCCAAAACAAACTTCAGTACCTCTCTAATGTAACTGTCTTCTGCAAATTTCCTGGAGGGTATTTGCAGTGGAAGAACTGTGCAGGGGAAACACATGCCTCTGGTGAACACCTATTTGTATGCATAAGCTTTGCTTGGGAGCGCTGAAGATGAATTTAATTACTGATGTTGTCAGTGAACCTTTCTTTATGCCCAATGACTACCATTCTTTGCAAGGTCCTTTTAATTTGGTACATAACAGTAGGAGAATAAGAAGATAGTTGACAAGTTTGCTATTTGGATTTGGCAGCCTTTTCATTTAGTTAACACTCATAACTGCGAACTTCCCAGATGTTTTAGGTTCCTAAAAATGGTCAAACTGAGTTGCAGAGTAAACAGAGATTGGAAAATACCTCTATTTGACATCTCTCTGGTCAGCACAGATGTTATTCTTGGTAACATAAAGTCTGAAGGTGTATGACTGGGCTGAATTCATTAGGAAACATTATTGTAGCCGAATTGATTACAATTAACTTTTACCCCTAAACACATGGCAGACAGCCCTAGCTGAGCTTCTCTGGATGTCAGAGTTAGATGAGGCAGGAAAAAAGTGGCTGGTGGAAGACAGCCACTAAGCCAATGAAACCTTATTCTCTGTTAGTCAGTGTCTGAGCTGTGACAGGGTGATGGCAGAGTAGAAATCACTCACCTGTCTGAAATCTCTGTGCCCTGTCCTGGGTTTACCAGCATTTATCAGTTGTAGTAACCAGTTCATTTAATTTCAAGACAAAGCATTTATTTTAAAATCTATTTTGATGAGTGTGATTCCTGGTAGAGTGACTGAGAGTCTGAGTGCATTAACTGATAAACTGGCTTATTAGCATAAATAGCAGGATTCACCACTGGCTAATGGGTAGTCCTTCTAAATCCCCTCAATCTGACATACCTTCAGACTGTGACAAAGGGAGATAGAATAGAAGGGGGCCAAATTAAGAGACCTGGTGATTTTCATGATTATAAATTAATTATCCAGTAATGCATTTTTTGCTTTTCTTGGGTATAGCTGATATTAACTGTCATGTCTGCAGTTCAGCAATATAAGCAGCAAAATATATTGTTATTTAAGGTTTTTGAGACTTGATAAAACAGCCAGAGTTTGTTAAACAGGTAGTTTCACATTTATGCATATAATAGGATGGAGTAAACTTTTTCTCTTCTCTGCTTCCATACCTCTGCATTGCAGGACCTACAGATGTAATTTCTGTAACCTGCTGTATAAAAGGCAGTGGAGATTTGCATATATTAGCCTTAAAAAATTTACAAACTAATAAGATTTCTACAAGAGATTTTGGGCAGTGTTTTTCCACGTTCCCTATGAAGCAGAACAGACTTATTTTGAGAAAAAAATATTTCAAAAGACTGGAGTGTTTGCTTTTCATCTGAGGCATCCAGACTTTTTATTAGCAGTATTAAAATATTTTTAGAGACATGTACCACTTCATGAAGCTGATTTCCCGCTGATCTGTCTAAGCGTGGAAAATGTTATGAAACAGGTTATTAACAACTTGCTCCAGAGGGTCAGTGTGCAGAATAGATACAAAATAACTCCTTAATTATTTGAAGATTGGCTAATATATCTCATATTCATAATGAATCTCTGACTGAATGTAGACCCCAACTACTTTCTTCTGTTTTCCTGTGGATTACTGGATAGGAGCAGGAATTTTAGAGCTGATGATAGCTAAAAATTTTAAACACTTCTTTTTAAAATAAAGTTTTACAGTGATCTCTTGGCTTCTGCAGCCATGACAGACATTTTCCTAAGCAGCTCAGTGTCTTAGTGCTCATAACTGTAGTTTGTGATGATTGTTTCTTGGTGTTGAATGAAGCAAGAAATGATAAAATCAAAAGGCAAAGCTTTTATCTGTACTGTCAGCTAGCTGAAAATCAACATCTTCACTACACCGGGCAGAAACTGGACTAAGTGACTAAGTTCTCTGGCTGAAAAATTGGATAAATTCTCCCAGAAGATGGCAGTGCACCTATGAGTAGTGTTCTCCTGCCAGCTTTGCAAGCTGTATCATTTCTAGCTGTGTTTTCAATATTGTGTGCAATACCAAAACAAGTAATGAAACATCTGCAGCTGGATGTGGATAGGAATGGTACTTTGATCTTGAAATCTGATGTTAGCACCAGTAATCCACAAAGGCCCGTACTGTGTGGATGGTGATCAACTGAATGCTTTTGGGTAGCTTGGGAAGTTATTCAGCATTTTGTTCCACTCACAAGCATGATGAAGAACCCCTTTCCATTGGAGTCCTTCAGATAATCCCTTTACTTTAAAATATGTCTGAGTTCCTAAAGGGTCATTGCTATCAGAAGAACAGATTGATGTAGGACAACTGTTACTAATAAATGGAATAAATTATGGCATTACATACAGCAGGGCACAAGTAATCCAGGAGGTTCCTGGAAACCAAGCGTTAGAGGACCCAACAAGGAGAGGACCATGTTGAACCTTACCCTCACCAGCAAGGAGGGGTTCATAGGGGATCTGAAACTCAAGGGCTGCCATGGCTACAGTGACTATGAAACAGTGGAGTTCAAGATCCTCAGAGTGGTGAGGAGGGTGCACAGCAAGCTCACTACCCTGGACATCAGGAGAGCAGACTTTGGCCTCTTGAGGGACCTGCTTGGTAAAGTACCATGGGAAAAAGTCCTGGAGGGAAGAGGTGCCCAAGATAGCTGGCTAGTATTCAAGGATCACCTCCTCCAAGCTCAAAAGTGATGCATTGCAACCAAGAAAAAGTCAGGCAAGAAAGCCCGGAGGCCTGCATGGATGAACAAGCAACTCCTGGACAAACTCAAGCACAAAAAAGACGCCAACAGAGGGTATAATCAAGAGCAGGTAGCCTGGGAGGAACACAGAGAAACTGTCCAAGCAGCAAGGGATCAGGTTAGGAAAGCTAAAGCCCTGATAGAAAGCTCCCAGATGGCCATGGATGTTAAGGGCAAGAAGGAAAGCTCCTATAGGAATGTGGGTGATAAAAGGAAAATGATGGAAAATGTGTGCCGCCTCTGTAAAGTAATGGGAGACCTGGTTACCCAGGATATGGAGAAGGCTGAAATACTCAATGAATATTTGCCTCCATCTTCACCAGAAAGGACTCTAGTGACACTGCCATGCCGTAGCAGGGAAAGTCAGGGGCTGGGAGAAAGAAGTATGACCCACTGTAGGAAAAGATCAGATTCAATACCAATCAAGGACCCAGGAGGGGTACAAGTCCATGGGATCTGATGAGATACATCTGCAGGTACTGAGGGAACAGTGGGATGAAGTGTCTAACCCACTCTCCAGCATATTTGAGAAGTCATGGTAGTCTGCTGAAGTTCCCACTGACTGGAAAAGGGGAAAAATAACCCAAGTTTTTAGCAAGGGAAAAAGGAAGACCTGGGAAACAACAGAATGGTCAGTCTCACCTCTGTGCCTGGCAGGATCATGAAGCAGATCATCCTGGAAACTATGTTCAGAAACATGGAAAAGAAGGAGGTGATAGGTGACAGCCAGCATGGCTTTACTGAGGGCAAATCATACCTGACAAATTTGGTGTCCTTCTGTGATGGGGTTACAGCATTGGTGGATCAGGGAAGACAAACTGGTGTTATCTACCTGGACTTGTGCAAAACATTTGACACTGTCCCTCGTGATATCCTTGTCTCAAAAGTGGAGAGACTGGGAATTGATAAGTGAATAAGGAATTGTCTGGATGGCTACTCAACACTCCAAGTGTTGTGGTCAATAGCTCGATGTCCAAGTGGAGCCCAGTGACTAGTGGCATTCCTCAGGGGTTGGTACAGTGACTGGCACTGGCAAGTTTCACCTGGGCTAGTGGAAGGTGTCCTTGACCATGGCAGGAAGTTGGAACTAGATGATCTTTGAGGTTCCTTCCAATCCAAACCATTCTATCTATGCTTACAAAGTGAGGCCATGCTGTGTCTCTCCTCCACAGTTTCTCATCAAAGAATTTCTTCATCCAGATAGGGATCAAAACAGATGTTAAAAATACTAAAGAAGGACTCCTTCTGTATTTGTTCTAGTCTAAGAACAATTGGTAATTGCTGTAAATTTAGGGAAATTTCCAGTTCGCTTTCCAAAGCAAGAGTCTAAGTGGGGATTTTAGAACTTAATCAAACCAGAACTACTTAACCTTTCAAAAATTGATGCACTTCTTATCATTTTATTTATTTCAGAATGAGCAGTATGGAATGCTGATATATCTTTTCAAAAACTCATCTTAGTCTATAGCTATAATTTGCAAATAAAACCCAGTAGCTGTTCTGTAGCCCTTATTTTATGAACCATTTGCTATGCATATTTACATGTCCAATCAAAATTGTTTTTGTGATGTACCTAAATGAAAAGGCGTTTTTAAAGAGTGAATTGGGAAGAGTGGGGGCTTAGACACAGCAATGCTTACACGTAAATTTAGGAACTAAACTTTACCATCCATATTCTGTCTTATCTAGTTACAGTTACTACCAGTAAACTAAAGATTATTTAAATATTTATTCTCTGTAGCTTAGTCTGGAAAAAAAAAAAAGAAAAAAAAAAAAAGAGTTGAGTTCTGTTACGGCTCATTTGTAACCATTTATTTAGTTTTCCAAACAGCAAAAATGCATTAGCAGTAAAAGAAAAAAAAATAAAAAATGCAGCTGCTCCTGTAACATAAAGAGATGAAAAACAATTGTGTGTTCTTGTTCTGCAGTCAAACATAATTGCATATCCTTGTCCTACCGCTTAGACACTGTGGGTGCTAATTTTACTAAATTAACATAAGCTGCATCATTTCCTCTGCACAAGACACAAAACCAAGCAAGAAATTAAAAATTGTGGGTTTTTTCTCTTTTTTTTCCTTTTAGTTCTCAGTTTTCTCCTCTGGTAAGTCATGGGAGCTCTAAGACACATTGGGTTCTTAATTTTTCAGATACCTGCCCTCCATTTTAAAAGTGTGTTTGCCTTCTTCATACAAGCAGCATCTTCAGTCTCTTTCAACGGCCCATCTGTGATTGAACCTGACAAAAACTCGGTCAAGCAAAATCTTCCTCAGCACCTAAAGAGGCACAGCGGCACTTTCCTATTCAGATGGCTACCAGACCTGTTCAGTCCATCTTTAATGTCCAAAATCACAAACTGTGTGTTGTATGAAGAGAGCAGCAGTGACAGATTTGATCCTGTCACCTGTTCACTAGCAGAGCCTGTTGCCAATACCCACATCACGACCTCAAACCCCACCGTTTGCTGCTGCCAGGTATCCTTCCCCTTTGTCAGAAGAGAGCTTACGTTAAATCACATGCTCCTTCCCCCCAGTTACCCTTTTAAACATAATTTTTCTGGTACTTGCACAACTCACAGCACTCGTGTAACTGATGGAGCTTTTGGGTTCTCTGCAGCTGCTCGTATCGCAACTGCTGGTATTTGCTGCTGCCTTTGTGTAATCTGGATAAGCTGTGACATGTAAATGATACTGTTTGCTTTTTCCTTGCTCCTACACTTTAAAATCTCAATAAAAGTGAAGAATGTCACTATACAAACTGCAAATATCTCAGCTGAATATTCCACAATAAGGCAAGCTACCTCAGCACCAATAAAATATTGGTATTACTTTCTTGTGTATTTTTTTCCTTGTGCTTCTTAGTGAATTCTCCATCTTTAATCTTTGCTTGACATAAAATGAACTTTGATATTTGGTCTAGAACAGTATCACTCTGGGCCAAATTCTGGGATCATTATGCAAGCAAATGCTATTTACATTGGAGGCAATAAAGACATTACTGGAAATGAAGGAAGGATCACAATACACAGCTTGCAGTAGGGCATTTACTGTGTGAACTGCATGTGACATAAATAAAGCTGAAGTACTTTCTCTAATTAAACCATTACAGCTGTCTTCTATCATAGGGTATTGTGATTAAACTTCTCAACTTCAGGTGTCTAAGACACTGAATTTCACCTGATCTTTGCTTATACCATAGTTTTATGTGGTTCGAGGGAGTTGAAAAGGATTTCACATCCAGCCACATTTTTGCCTCCTCATATCTAATATAGATCTGCCTGTCTTTCCCAAATGCTTTAAGAAGTTCAGTTCATAGGACATGCTGATATATGTAAACCATATTGATGTCTTTCTGGTAGCTCATTCACAGCTTTGTTAAGACCGGAAAGTGGGGGAAGCTGGTTTCAGTCTTTCTGCAATAATTAACTCTAACTATTAGCCTAATGTTTACAGTGCTCCCCTAGGAAGTAGGAGAGCCAAGTCGGAATTTCTCTTCAGCCAGAGTGGTTTCAAACATGCAGCTCCTAGGCCAACCCTCACCTGAAACATCCCTCTGTTGAAGCCATGTCAATAGGTAACAAAAAAAGGGATGTTTCAGTGGGACAGAAGGCATCCTGCAGTCATCATAGATAACTAGCACTCGACTGGTTTGTGTTGGCTTGTCCACAATCCTCCTACTGTCCCTGATGGAGCCTCACAGTCTCTTACTCTATCCCCCTGCCAACCAACTCTAGGCAGTCCAGTGCATCCAGTGTCCTGCAGAACAGTCTTGTTATTCGTGATCTGATATCAGATTGGGCAGCCTGAAAGTCCTAGGAAGGAAACCAGACCCTCACACAACTAAGCTGCTTTTTCAACACACAATAGATTCATCCTGAAAACAACCTGGCCAAAAATTGCCTCCTAAATAATCCTTGAGGATTTTGTGGGAATGCACATAGTTCTGTTGATGCTCAGCAAGTACTAGTTTGACAGATAACTGCAAGCAGACTCAAGTATGTACACAATCTATACCACATTTTTTTACTACATTCTTAGACTGCAAGTACATCACCAAACATCGTTAAGACTTAAAAAAAAGTTGTCTGGAAACTGTTTATGGAGGTTCTGGCTTTGTTTGGGACCTCTCATAATTGCTTTGTCCTTACCCTATCTGTCTTTTCAATTGAAGGTGCAGACAAGCATCTGCTGTGCCATCTAACCTTGTCAAATATACACTTCTGTAAATAATTCCTAATCAATAGACAACCTGTTTCCATCAAAGAGCCGAATTTGGGCCTTTTTCTGCTGAGTTCTTTAACCACAGTTGTCCCAGGTGGGCAAGATTTCAACAAGGTGCTGATCTTTTCTTTAGAAGCAGTCAGTTCACAGTAGGGGGATGAAGAGGCTTGGGCAGAGCACTGTCTGCATCACTCTGTGCAAATATAGGATGGCTGCCTTCCCATCCTGGTGATCAGGACACAGAAGGAGTTGAAGATCTGTTTTGCTTCCCAAAGCCACATGTTCTTCATCCCTGAGTAGAGCGTGTGGATAAACTGCCTTGCAAGCTCTGAGCTGCCACTTCACGTGGTGAAGACAGACCAGAAGTTGGCTTTATGCCTCTATGGTGTTTTCAGTACAGATAGTGAAGTAATCTCCTAAAAAGGGTGTCTTGGAGGGCATCATCTTTGATGTGCAGAAGTGCCAGGCAAGGGAATCAGGCTAGAAAGACCTAGGAAAGGCCTGCAAAAAAGGTGAGTTGACTAACTGATGAGCCTGAATTCAAGACTCCTGAAGTGACATGAAACAAACACAAAATCCCTTCATCCAGGGGATTTGGAAATCTTGAGCCTAAACACGCACACAGCTAGTGAGACATGTGTGGGCTTAGGATTCAAATGCAGGAACAAGGAACACAGAAAACTTGTTGAGAGACTATGTCACAATATGGAATTTAAATCCGAATACAGACCTGTCTAGGCAGGGAGAATGTTAGGGGAGTGGTTGGTGAAATGTAAGTTTCTTGCAAAGCCCATCAATAAAAGATGAAAAGGACTGAATTGTATTGAAAGAACTGTTTGGGAGCTCTTCTGCTGTGCAAGTCCTGCTGTGAAGCAAAGCACTAGCACCTTTCTTTAATCAAGGCCTTGAAATGACTGTATGCATAGGCTGTATTTTTTGATTTATCCCTCCTAAAGAGATTACTAATTGATTACAGGCTGATCTCTAAACAAGCAAACACATTTCTTTAAGAACACCAGAGCAAGATACTCAGATGATGTAGGAACAGGAAATTCTGTGAAGATTTTTTTGTGTTAAAGAATGAGTCTTGCTGACTGATACACATAAACCATATTCCTTGTCAAGTTAAATGCAAGTAGCATAGCAATAGCCCTTAATTTGTATATTGGATATTTAATCTTAAATTAGATTTGTCCTCAGTTCTAGGAACCGGGTGAATTCTAGAAAGAAGTTCTGGATAATCAATATAGTCAGTGAAGTTCAAAGAATTTGGATTCAGTCCTGTGCAACGTGCTCTAGCTAATCATGCTCTGGCAGGGGGGTTGGACTAGAGGATCTCCAGAAGTCCCTTCCAACCCCTAGAAATCTGTGAATACTCAGTTAGACCTACTGCAGACTTTCAGTACTCTTGTTGCCACAGAGAGGATATAGATGCTTCCAGATCAAGTGACTATGGTGCAGTATTTTTGGATCTAGGTAGCTCAGCCCTTTAACTGTTTTAGATTCTTAAGATCACTTTGCATTTGCCCCAGTATCTTTGGAGTTATAAATAACTCTCAGGACAAGATAATTTCTTATCTTTTCCCAGTGAATCACCCTCAGGTTTCAATAAATTGAAGTGCAACTACACTGCAGGAAAAGGGAATGTTGTATTGCTGTTAGAGCATCTGTGGTCTGAGTTTCTGTGTGTGGGCCTGCATTAAATGACTGCTCTGATAAAGTACCAATCCCACGTCTGGAATCAAAAGTGCTGAGTAAGTTTTACAATTGAAAAGGAATGCCATTACATTTCTCCTCTTTAAATTGAAAGCAGAGAGTTTAAGAAAGGCAGTGTATCAGGGTATTCTGACTAGAATACCCATCATAAAGAACAGGGATGACTTATTAAAGCTTATGTTCTATTTACATATACTTAAACATATACATGTGCATAAAATTTATATATATTTATGCATGAGTATCAGTGCATTTAATTAATTGAGTTAGTACATTTATTCCTTTCAATTATTTCTCTCAAATTCATGTAAATGG
The DNA here is from genome assembly GCA_020800305.1 of Porphyrio hochstetteri. Taxonomy (NCBI): domain Eukaryota; kingdom Metazoa; phylum Chordata; class Aves; order Gruiformes; family Rallidae; genus Porphyrio; species Porphyrio hochstetteri. Next base: position 114,367,177 of record CM036907.1, read on the forward strand.
TTTGATAGCAGAAAGATTTCAGAAAAGCTTTGATTCAGTGTGAACTGTGGAACTCTCTGGGGTGTCCAGTATAAGATATTCAGCGATGGGACCAGGTCCAGAGTTGGGCCTCTTCTATGAAGACAGGCTGCGACAGTTGGGCTTGTTCAGCTTCGAGAAGAGAAGGCTCAGGGGAGACCTCATTGCAGTCTTCCAGTACCTGAAGGGGCTACAGGAAAGATGGAGAAGGACCATTTATCAGGGAGTGTAGTGACAGAACAAGGGGTAATGGGTTTAAACTGAAAGAGCATGGATTTATTTTCGATATTGGGGAAAAATTCTTCCCTGTGAGGGTGTTGAGACCCTGGCACAGGTTGCCCAGAAAAGTTCTGTCTGCTCCTCCTTGGCAGTGTTCAAGGCCAGGTTGGATGGGGCTTTGGGCACCCTGGGCTAGTGGAGGGTGTCCCTGCCCATGGCAGGGGGTGGGAACTACAATGGGCTTTGAGGTCCCTTCCAACCCAAACCATTTGGTGATTCTATGAACTAAGCTGTTTGAGTCCATGATGGCCTTATTTCACAACGTCCATGTATATGGTGTTCATTATGTATATTATTTTTCACATGTATTGTGAAAGCAATTATAGACACTGGGCCAAAAGCACTTCACCTTATATTGACAGTTCTTGTCATTTGGCAATATCGACAGGAGCTATTTGGCAAAAGAGGAGTTGAAAGAGATATAGATTCTTTTTCATAATCTAAAAAGAATTCTGCAGTAGAGCCAGGACTGAACTTGGTAGGGATCAGGCTCCAAAACAGTCTTATAGATATCAGTTTTTCCCAAGTCCTTTTTTGAGGGTGTCTTTATATACCCTAGGAAATGAGGAGAAAGATGTCTCTTACATTTATTAATGATATTGCAATAGATCTCAATATGTATTTGGAAGAAAAGTGTACTGATTTTGCAGAGTTGCTTTGATTTAAAAAAGAGTGGAGAAAGATATATGACAAGCTTGGACAATCAACTTCATCTAACTGGGCCATTGATACTGCCTTTGTGCAACAGACACATTGGGCTTAAGCCACAGCTGCTGTTTCCTAAAGGGATTCTATTAACACCACTACCCCAAGAAGAAATTTTTCTCTTTGCAGAATCTTGTGTCATATCAACCAATGGTTCTCAGCAACATACAAGGTTGATTTTTTGTAAGCATCCAAAAGGATTTTTATGACTCTGCTCTTGGAAGACAGAAAGACTGGGAAGGGATAGCAAATGAGATCCTCTTCTGTCCCAGCAGTATCCAGTCCCAGGAGGAAATCCTTATCCATGAAAAGATTACTGACTCTTATAAAATATTTCCTGTCTGTGACCTTACATAGCAGCTAGACTATAAGGACCTGCTACTTGATGAGGTTACTCAAGTCAGATTTCCCGCTTTTTCCATAAGAATTTGCCTGGGAGGAGCTGAGGTGACAGCTCACAGCAGAAGATAAGCAAGTGATTGACCAGTGTTTTCAGGAATATCAAGAATGTAGAGGCTGGTTTTCTTTTCGTCTCCCAGTAGTAGTCATAGAGAATTGCAGAGAAGGACAAACAAGGAATGAAGCATCTTGTTAGCCACATCAAGTAGATTTCGTAAATCCCGACTGACCAAGTTCTAGTAGATGACACATTTCTCCTGCTGTTGTATGATTTGATGCACTGGCTACATTACCTGGTACACATTAATATCATGTTACTCACTAGCTGAAGAATAATACACAGTAAGCAAGCAAGCAACATCATCCATGTGTTCAACTTGTGCCTTTGGTACACATAGGCAAGGTTAAGAAGTAAATACCTATCTCTGGTGTATCACAAAAGCTGTTGCAGCCCGACACACTCTGCATCCTATACTACTTGTATGACAACTGCGCCTCCAGCAGTGTTTTGAAAACCTTCCATGAGTTTTGAGAGAAATGGGGTCTAGTACATAATAACCATACCAGAAAACTTAGTGGATCTTATTTAATTAGCAAGGCATTGGTTATTTGGAGGGCTTTAACTGTATTGGGAAGAAGCCACAGCCTTCTCCCATTAGCACTTTTCTGGAAAACGCTTTTTCTGTTTCACAGGATGCAGTTCCCTTTGTAAGTCATCTTGCCTCTGTCAGCACCACCCTTCTATTGACCTTGGTGTTAATGCACACTTGATTAACAAAACAACTGAAGTGCCTGAAACTGATTTCAATAAAGATGTTACAAAAGAAGGTGTAGAAGTGTCTTAAATTGTTAATTAACGATCTTTAGTGAAAAAGTGCTTGTACTGGTTAGCTCAGGAACTCAGAGTCATGACAGTTGGGTGCTATTCCTGGCTTTCCTCAACAATTGAAGTACCTGCAAAAAACAGGCAGCAAATGTATAGCATTCAGTGTGCTGTGGATGGGGTGATGGAGGCAGTAAGTGATGTGTAACATCACTAAAAAGACGCACTTCTTTTTACTTTTCTCAAAGTATAAGAGGGGACAATAATACTTTCCTAAACCTCACTGTGATCTCAGGAGAGGAAATTAATTAGTTGGTGCAAAAGATGCTGAGGTCCTCTTATTAAGAGTTCGGTGTGTGTGAAATATAATTCATTAGCTTTTTTTAAAGTGCTTTGAAATTCCAGGGTGATTCAGTGATTGTATTTAAAATAATGTGTTTGATGCCTTCTGCAAATAATTACTCCTACTATGCAATTGCTCCTCAGATCTTTATGCACATGCTTGCTATTAAGCACGCGAGTAGTTCCTTTCAAGTTACTTGGAATATTTGTAATTGAGGACAATAGAATTCCTCTTTAATTGCTACAAATATCATCACTTGCTGTATATTTATGTATGCATTAATTAAATCAAATGCATACAATTATCCATTTAGTTTATTACTTGAAGCAAGTTAATTTTTAAGGATGTTTTCAATTATCCTGAACATCATATGCCATTTCCTTGTGCACATATCAGTTTTTAACTGACTGCTTCAGTGCAGAAAAACTAGGCTATTTCAAGACATTAGCATTATTGATATTTGTTTATATTATGAAAGATCCTGGTTTTGTTTTTTGGGGGGGAGGGGACGGGGGGAACAAAAACTCTCTGCATTAGGTAACTATAAAGCCAAAAGAACTTACATTCCTTGCTCTTTAGTACTTTGTAGGCAAGTTGAAAACAACAACAGTTCATCCTGAGCATATACTCAACTAGTGAAAAGCAGGCAACAGGCAGAAATTCTGAAGGTGGGTGCCACAGAAACTTGAGACACCCTGAAGGAACCAAGTCTCATACATGGCTTTGGTGATAAAGGGACATTCGCCATTAATCCCAGTGTTGTAGGGACTTTGCCTTTGAGTTCGAGGAGCGAACTTAGCATAGTCACATATGTTATGTTTAAACGAAATCCAAAATCATGGATCCCTTCTGTAAAATCTTATTTTGACCATGCTAAAGTAGGTCCCTCCGGGAGATAAAGACTTGGGCAGCTGTGTTGCCCTGTATGAATGATACTGTGCCCATGGTTATGTACTCCCATATGAGTACATCTACATTTCTGCATCATGCGGTGCAGAAGGATCAGGGTTTGGGTTAGTCTGATCTACTACAGTCCTAGGGCAGTACTAAGATGGTGTCTATGTGCACTATTGGTTTCCTCCATGCACCTTATCTAATCGCTGCTGCAAAGTAGATTTACTACAGCCATCCCTGATTGCCTTGCCATCTCCAGTGCAAGTCCAGGTGCACAGAGAGCTGGGGGCTGGAGGGTCTTGCAGCTGCATTGCAGAAAGATGTCTGGGTAGAACAGGAGTGCAAATTTGGTTCACCTAGGAGAGAACCCACTTCAAGGCACATAGTAAAAGACACTGAATGATGTCATATAAATGCTGTTTAGGTAACTGTTAGCCATCTTTCAGCAGAGGAAGAGGGAATATGAGACCATTTACACTCATCCCTTTACACATCACTTTAATTACCTGTTTTCCCTCTCATAGCCTGCAGTAATAAAATGAGAGCTGAACAGTTTTTATTATAAAAGTAGCTGTGGAATTAGTTTGGAAAGATAATACTTCTTGCATTGAAAATTATACATATTTTATCTGATGTTAGATGCCAAAAGTTATAATCAATCTCTTAAAATTATTTTGAAATGATACATCAACTGTGTCAACTTACTTCTGCTATTAATTTTTGCAGTGGGAGGCAACTTTTGCCATCGCCACCCTCATCCTTCTTGAAATAGTATTTTAGTTTTAAAATGAGCATTAGAACCATCTGGTTCATAAACAGTAGGCAAATAACATTTCTTCATGATTGATTATGCAACATAACCTCAGGTAAGTGTAGCATGACCAGTTAATTGAAAATTGCTTTCCATTTAGAACTCACTCTGTGCTAACCAATGATAAAAAATTATTTCATCTGGCTCATTTCACATTATACACTTTAAACACTCAAACCCCTCACTGACTTTAAAAAACAAAGCTATTATTCTCTATTCCACAACTTTCCGATGTGCTTGTTTTTATGTTTCATTCTCCTATTTTATTAGTACTTTTTCACTTTTGAATTCCACTTACTCAGACAGATGGGGGAGACAGGCTTTTTAGCTATACTTTCTTATTTCCCTAAAGATTGTTCCTTATTTGGAATATAATAAAAGTACTGAGTGAACTCTTCAACTATTGTGGAGTAGGTGATATAACCTGCAAAACGACATTGTGTTTTCAGAATGGAAAAGATCGTGTTAGTGCCTGGAAATGGAGAAAAATGAACTATGCAAAACAATCAAATTGAGAAATGTATGTTGCAAAATTTGTGTATTTTGTATTATCAGCTTCAAACACTTCATGGTGGCCCAGAGCAATTTTCAAGTCCACTGAGACCAAATCACAGTCATAAAAGTAAAGTCCTGTTATCATATGAAACAAGATGTAATTCTTTAGATTGCATTTCATTTTGTGACTTCAGATTAGCTTGAGCCAGTAACAAGACAACGGGTGACACGTTTCCCCTCAAATTTATCAGACCTTCTTTCTGGATATGCTGTTGCTGGTTGCATTAATCTAGTTATTGACACTTCTAGTTATAGGTGACATTTAAATATTTGTGTGACAGTAAGAGTTTTATGTCTTGTTTCTTCTTTCCTTCTTGTTTGCTGCATTGATATGTTCTTTCATGGAGCAGTGTAAGCATTTTAGAGGCACGGCATGCACACCTTCGATGTATATTCCTTCTGAAAGTAGCTTTGTAGCACTACTGCAATTATTTGCAATAATAAGTGTTTGAATATTGAGATACTGGTTTTGTATTCTGTTCAGGTTGTTGCCGACAACTGGCAGATCAGCATGCAAAACAAGAAGCTTGAGTGCTTGATTTAAACTGAGCTGAATTTATGTTACAAGATTAGTGAAAGGAAATAAAATATAAAATTCTGATTCCTTAAACCGTCTCAGGCAATTTACTGCAATATATAGAAAAAGAGACAGAAAATCTTGAGATGGTTAGTGATTTGCATTTGATGGGAAGAGATAATGGTTGAAGATCTCAATGTACTGATAGTCATGTCATCCGTTGCCTCCCCTTCTCACCCAAAGTAATCAAAGCCCTGTGTAAAGAGGCTCATTATTGGGCATGTTATGACATAAAACGTTGAGAAGAAAGTATTAAGCTCCTTTTCTCTGACATGACATGCTTCTGATTTGAGCAAAATGTTTTTTAAATGGGTTAAATCATCAAGTTTGTCTTCCATTCAGATAAATGAGCTTCAGGCATTCAGGTGGAACAGGCAAAAAGAAAAAAAAGAAATCACAGTAATAAATATTTTAAATCATAGAAGAAAATATTTTGGTAAGCAAATCTCAGATTCTTGCTCTATTTCTACATAAGGCATTAAAAGTCTACACTAGGTGTCAGATTCCCCGTACTGTTGTACCTGTCTTAAACTGTAGAAAACATCTATAAATGGACTTGTGCTATCAGAGTCAGGAGCCATCCACACTGCTAGAAATAGTTCTCTGCCTGATAGCAGTAATCATTTCATTAGCGAAAGAGCTCACCACAATTTTCTTTTTCTACTTTTATATTTAGGCCAAGAGGTTAAAGTTTTGGACTTTTGTTGTTGTTTATCTTCAGCATCTAAGATCCAGGTTATACATTGAAGAACAAATAGCTTTTGCATTTACAAGTTTTAACCTAATGCCCAGCCACAAAGCATGAGTCCTGGAACATGTGGTATTATGATAAGAATCATGATACTGAAGATAGATTATTCTTGGCTGCTGCAAATGCAACTAAACCAACATAGCACACATCAATATTTAAAAGGCATAAAACCATTTGAAATAATTTAAAAGTATTCCAGAGAACTGAATTTCTTTCTTCTACCAGTTTCTAGTACCAGCAGTACTGACATGTTCCATGGTTCTTCTTAGTCTTATCATTCTTCTACTGAGAAAAAAATACTCTCCTGACGTGTCTGAGCAGGGTCCATACTGCTTCCTTCTGCAAAGTTTTTGTTACTAAAGAAAACTACCTATTCTTGAAGGTTTTTATTTCTCATTGACATATTCTGCCCAGTAAAAGCTGAGAAAGAATTCTCAAAGTCAGTGTTTGTGACATAAATCTATTTTCATATCTAACTGACTCCACACAAGGATCATGTTCTTGGTTAAACAGACTAAAGGGAAGAGAAACACACAAAAAAATCATATTCATATTTCAATAGTGCATGGATATTACTTAACCTGGATTACCCTGTATTAAGTGCTTATAAATCTAGAGACCACAGCCAGATACAAACAGAAGATAAGTAATTATACAATTATTCACTTGTGCAATAAGACCTCAGAACGGCCGTTTCTTTGCCATTGGAAAGTGTTCTGCACAAGAAAAGTTTTGAGGGGAGTTTTGCAACTGTAAAGGGGAATTTCTGCTTAAGAAAAGAGAGATCATGGAGAAACCTGAAGGATACTGAACTGAGAATTTAATTGGCAGTGTTGCCTAAGGAGAGAGGAATGTTCCTGACAATTCAAAGGGTATGATAATTAACACAGACACGGGGGTATAAATAGTAACAGCTATAGGACCTTAGAGAAAGTAATGATGACCTCTTCTGGCTCTTACCTAATACTACTCTGGGCTTGGTTTGGTTACTGAATTTCCTCAGGGAAGTCACTTCACATCAGCTTCTCCTCTGTCCCTTCACTGTGCTGCTGAGGTTCTCTGCTCCCCTCCATGCCATATCTAGATAGTAAGCAGTTTGTTATAGGAGCTGTTATTGCAGTATTTTCGTAAGACCTCTATTTTATTCTTAACTGCCACGTACAGTGTGGGTGACCAGGCAAGTTGGAGCTTGTTATTTGTCAAGTGGGAAGGATGATACCATTTCGCCATCTGCAGTACCTTAAGGCTGTTAATTGTCATATTAGTGTATTACTTTAACTATTAATATAGAGCAACTCCATTTTGTTTGGATCTGCTGTATTCCTTTAAGTGTTTTAGCTGACTATCCATCTTTTGCGGCTATTAGCTCACCTCCTACAAAAGATACTCCAGAGATCATAGACCAAATATGACTAATGGATAGGTCAAACATCACAAGTATTTGGAAAGAGCTCAGAAAGCTTCAATTTCTTGTCCAATATATCAAATGTTTTGGGCATCCCATAATTTCCACTCAGCTCATCCCATGAGATTGCGGTTAAATGGTAGCAGAATAAATGTTCCTAGATTAACTGTCTCCAGTTGCAGACTGCAATCACACTTACAAGATTCACAAATGCAACCATCACTCAGGAAAACAACAATAAAAGATCAGGGTTTTAAAAAGGAATCGCTTCAACATTGACATGAGAACCTGACACAGGGCAGACCCCCATCTAAGGCTGAAAATGAACTGCAAGGACCCTAAAAAGGACTGGCACATTTCAAGGACAAATTGCAATTCCCTCTAAAATAAATAAGTCAAAACATAAATAATGTCAAAATAGGAAGATGAATTTCAGAGTAGCTTAAAAATGGCTTCTGGGAGGTGAGTCTGTAAAACACACTCTAACCTCCTTTGAACATTAGTGACAGAATACCAATGTAATGCACTCAAATGTTGCTACTACACTACTGAAACTGGCAATAAAATAAATGAAGGAAGCTCAATTTTCTGCTTAATTTCAAGGCATTAAAGTGCATGTGATTCTTCACACTACTTTCAGCAGAAACTTTGGTGCTCGTAGGCAAGAATCATAAATCATCTTCTGCACCAGAGCTCTGAAACATGTTGCAGATCTAAACATTTTGGTCACATGCACTAAACTCCATCAAAAAAAAAAAAGTCTTTGACTCAGTTTAACAAAAAAGAAATTTTCCTGTGAACTGGAAGACATAACAAATCAAACCCCAGTGAAGACAGGTATTTATTCACTAATCAGTAAATACATTTTAGCTTATTTGCATTTATAGACAGCATTAAAACCCTGGCATTCTAACAACACTCTCATTATTCTAGTTGTTCTCATTATGCAGGATTGTCTATTTCTTTGTGCTTATAGTCAGGAAGAAGTGCCAAATGAGTAGTACACATAATCAAATATGATATACAGAAAGTCTTATACCTGATCATTATTTTCTCATAAATATTATTTACACACAAATATTGGATAAAAATAAAAATCATCTTTCCACTTCATAGCCTTGAAGAGGAATAGGTTTAGAAGGGGAGGAACATTTTATTTTACCTCTGGAAATTCATTCCTAAACATATAGCTACACTTATGTTTATAAAGACCCCATAAAAGCACAGTGAAATGCAATGCATAACCTAGGATTTATTGGACCAAAACTATGGGACTTTCATTGTGGGTTGCTTTAATACAATTTTCAGAATGAAATTACTTTAAAAAAGCTTCAAAATAAGTAAATAAGGAATGAAGAAACCCCAAATACAACTTCTGACAATAAAGAATTTTTTTTCCTCACATGATATTGCATTTGGTATCTGGGCAGGCTGGAAGTATTGGAGAAAGAACTGATAATCTTGCTGGTCTCTGACTTTTCAACTTTGCTTGCACAGCTGTTTATTTATTCTGCTATTTATATCTCAACTGCCACTTGGACAATGCTCAAAATATGGCAGAAATTCCCAGCAAAATAGCTTGAATCAGATGGACTGTCTTCCAGCCTTCCTTACTTAAAAAGGGGAAAGAATCTTAGAAGTAACATAATTCAGAGAAGGGGATATATTAATTTTACAAAATATTAGTCTAACTTCAGATTAGGACAGGACTGGACCAACAGGCACGAATTTTAGTTTAGAAGAGATTATTTTCTTCAAAGAACTATTTTTACAGGCTGCTTTCCACAAGGGAGACATTTCTTGAGACTGTTTTTCAAATGTAGGACCTAAGCCTTATCTTTAATTTCAAGTCCTTTAGTGAGAAATAGTAAAACCTACTTGCTATACAGGCCTTCTTTAGTCACCCAACCAAAGCTGGCATTAAGGACTGAGATACTGCAAGGTGACCTCTTGTGGAGGGATGCTAAGCTTTGTTTTCTCAGTTCAGCCTAAACATTCCCAAAATACATGCTGTGGTTTATGAATTTTGCATTTCTTTCAATTTGTCATTCCGATGCAATCACTGAAGTCTTTATACTTCCAACTGAAATTAAGGGCTTCACTTTAGGAAGTGCCATGCAAAGATAAGATTTTCAGGACCCTATTCAAATCAGCCATTACAATAATGTCACGGATGAGATCTCCTAGAGCTTTGAAGGACAAAGCTGTCCCTTCCCACTTATTTTTTCCTTTCAGTCTTCTACATTCTTCATTGTCCTTTGCTTTATTATCAAGCCTTCTTTCTTCCTGCTTGAAGGATAACTTGATTCTCAGTTTCCCATTGGGTGTCTATGCTGACGCTGATCTAACTTAGTGGCAGATCTAATTTAGAGTCAGACTTCAGAGGTCTTGAAGCAAACTGTGTCCAATGATAGCTTTAACAACACAAGAACTTACTAGTTTTCAATAGTTGTTTTTAAAAGCCCACCCATAAGCAGGGAAATGTTGCTAGCAACAAGAAAAACTGAGACAGAGAAACATGGGATCACTGAAGCCTATGGATTTCTGAATTTAATTTTTAAGAGGAGAGTAGTTAGAATTTAGGATGTCAGCTGAAGAAAAATCTATCTGAAAACCTCAAGTCTGCAAATGCCTTGTTATCACTTGTCCTGCCCTGCAAATGCTTCTTCTTGCAATTATATGACTTAGTCCAAACTGGGATGCTTTAATTTGCTTTGCTGCCCAGTTCCCTGAAAGACTCAATCCAAGGTATTCAGAATAGACCTGTGAGGTATTTATGGGAATAAGCATGATGTCATCAACTACTTTTATGAGACTAACTGATTAATTAACTGGAAAGAGGAAGAGAAATCACTTGATTTTTAGTCCACTTGGATCTGGGGCTAGTGGTAACACCCCTCCATGAGCAATTTATGCTGAAAAAGTTCAAAACCCATTAATGGATAGATCATCCAAACTAGAGATTATCTGAGTCTGTTGGACATTCCCCCTTTTCCTTGAAGCCTTTTTGTTATACAGGAAGAGCAGAAGAGCCACTGGACAAGCACAAAAACAAGCACAAGTCTTTAATCCTATTATCAGGAAATTTTCCTAAAAAGGGTGAGCTGTGGGTTCCTGTTCTTCTCCCAAGCAGTGTTTATGCGTTAAATGTTAAACAGACAGTGAATAAAATAAACAAACATGCCTGAGATCTGGGACTGTAAGCTGTGACTTTATCTCCAAGGCTGTCACCGGATGGTCTAGCTAATCTTGAACTCTTTTCTGCAGAAACTTGGGACACTCTCACAGATAAATGATTTCTAGCTTGCTATCCAAGACCCTTTGCTGGGAAATGGGCAACTTGGCAACATCTCAGGTCAGTAACTCTCCCCTAGTGTGGTACAAGGAGTTTATGTGACCACTTCAAGGCTGAACTTTGCTTACCAAGATCCAAGGACCTATGCCAACCCTCCTGTGTGCCAATACTGACATCTATACTTAGTGTTACATCTAGGCAGGGCTGTTTTCTGCCATGGAAGCCACCTGTCAGAGTATGCCTGCCTTATTGCTATTCAGCTCTTTTACCCTTCAGAATAGGGTGCTTACAGTAGTGACCACCAGCCCACACTGGTTTTCAAAGCATGACCAAGGGCTGCCTGGGAGACATAAGTGCCAGTTTGGGTCATTCTAACAGCTTAACCATCTAAAGTTCCTCTACTTGGAAACATTCTCTTGCACTGTTTAAGTTATTCTTTTAAGCATAACCATCGTGATGTGTCAAAGTCATGGATCTCATCCTTCAGCACCCTAGTTTTATTACTCTGGGTGACAGCTGGAAGACAGAAGTCCTCATCAGTCTCTGCTATTCGTGGAGCACATGCTGACCACAGCAGCTGACAATCCTGTGGAGCGAGGTAAGCCAGCACCAGCCACTGCGAGGCCTCTCTGGAGCTTCTTCACAGTCAGGAAAGATGCTAACTTTCAAGAGAAGGAATGGGGTGCATCTGTAAAGAAAATTATTTGTATTGCACACATACCTGAAGTGTAAGTCGTGTTCACTCTTGAACCAGGAACTATTGCCCTTGGCATGTATTGCTTGAAAAAAAGTGTTAAATTCTGGTTTTCTCCCCCTTGGGTCTCTGCCTGCCCACAGTAAGTATTAAATTCTTACATAAAATCAGCATTGCTCATCCTAACTGCTTTTCATTTTCAGCTTTAAATAGGAAATATCTCTTTGGGATTTTTCAGGCCCTTTTTTTCACTCCAATGGGGTGAAATCTTTTTTAACATTGTCTGAAACAATCAGAAACACCATTTCTAGTTTTGAATGATAAAATATACTGACAAAACTTATTTGGAGCTCCTTGATGAAAAACCACCTTAGAACACTAGACTTACAACTCAAATATATATTTAAACACTGACATTTTAAATCTTTGGTCCCTGTGTGCCAATGAAGCAACTTACCTTGTCCATGACAAGCCACGACTTTGTGTCAGAGTGCAAAGGCACCAACTGCAGTGAAACTCCACCCTTACTGCATTGTTGTCAGCTGGATAGCCCTAAATTAACAGCAGGACCTAATGAGCCATGGGCTGGTGAGTATGCATACTTGAATTAAGAGCAAGACAGGATATTCTGGCCCAGCTTTGACTGTTGCTACCAGTCTCCAGTCAGCGCTTTAAATCAGGGTGGTATCACTTCATTATTGCTTTTAATGAATATTAATGCTCACTGAATCAGCTATATGAACTGTGCTAGTCTGGCATGCTGCACAACTGTCAGATGTTCTGAACAGCAAAAGTAACACATATATTACTTATGTTTGCATTGAAAATCCTGGAGAAAATAAAGCTCTTACATTGCTATTTATTTGGATGTTACGCTTAAGAAGAAAGCATCTGTCAAGCAAAAGAAGTTATTAACTGCTTAGTGTATTTCTCTGCACATCAACTGTCATTTTTTACTTTTAAGACATGTATACAGCTTATGGGTAAGCTTTATGGATCAGCTGGTTGAGAACTGTGATTTGATGAAAGTTAGTAAATTCTTTAGAGTTCCTGGAGCTATATTATTTAAACTAAAGAGCATTTATCAGATTCAACAATTTTTTGGCTGTAGATTCTAGTTACTGACAAGCTTGCCGTTTGGGGTCTACCTAGTTGTATAGTATCATCAATACCATGAACTTTGTACTTTGGAAGCATATATAAAAGTGAAATTAGAACTATATTGTTTACGTGCCTACTACATGACAGCAACGTGATCTCAGGCCTTAATGGGCTCACTATTCCACCTAGCAGTGCTTAATTATTGATAAACCTTGTAGGAGGCATGGAGTGGCATGTGAGATCTACAGTAACTGGTTCAGAAATAGTTTTGGGGAGGTAATGTGAAGGGTTGGCAGACAAATATGTTTTAATTAAGCTTGTTTCCATAGAAAACTGGGAACTCCTGCTTTTTCCCTTCCCCCTGAACTACCCTAAAGCTCTCCATTTCTGAAATACATTTTTATGTTAATGAGCAGGACAAACAAGAAGTATATGCTTAAAAAAGTGCAGTTCCATGAATTTGGCAATATGAATTATTTTATTCTGGTAGCATTGCTTTGTCCCAGAAACAGACCCTGTGGGAAAGTCCCATGAGTTACAGAAGATTAACTGTTCCTTTTAGTTTTCTTCAATCTAGCTGTCAGCAAATCTTATGTTAAGCCTAAACAAAACTAAATAAAATGTACATTTTTTAAAAAGCCATCCTATGAAAAATTACTTATGACAGACAGAAATGATATATCTAATATTAACTAACATAATTTAAACCAAAATATGTTTTAAAAAATTTCTGCTAGAAAGGTTTATTGTAGTCCTTCCATCATTCCTGAAAGTAATGCCCTATATTATTTTATTCACCAATATCTGTACATCTGAATTAATCCTAGCTGTTCAGGAAATCATATAGAATATGTTTTCCCTTTTTTTTTTGTTTTCCCCTTGAAAGATAGATTTGTTTAATTTTCCCTTTTGGTCAGATACTTTGGTCTGAAAGATTTTTCCAGAAAAATAATTTAAAAAAAAAATCTTGTTTTTCTGACATTCTGGGGTTTTATTTTTTTCCAGAAGAAAATCACATCTGCAACTCAGGTAATATGAAATGAATAATCATTCACACCACAAAAAACACGTGTTCTCTAATTTTTGTCTCACATGCAGTTGCAAAGAAAGCAACTCAACATTACTGATGCAGTGGCAAAAACTATCTGAATCACTTCTTTACAACCTCTGCCAAGTCTTCCAAGTCTTTCAAGCCAGCTTGATTTATTTGGATATGTTTTTTTCTTCAGCTAGTGTCCTGTCCGTGTGGCTGCACTGGACTTCATACTTTCTCAATGGACATTTGTCATTTACGTGGTAAATCACTTTTGTATATGTAGGTTGCATTGTGATTTCTAAACTATTTGAAACTAACAAGTTTTTCTGTTTGGAGGGGTTTTTTTGATAATTCTTCTAAGGATACAACAATTCTTACAAAAAGTACAAATTCCTTTTTTTACTTTTAGTTTCAGTGTTGCTTATCTACATCACCCAAGATCTGGGTTTGAATTTTAAATGCATATAAAGAGATAGAGATGATGAATTGCAAATTCGTTCACTATTATAAAACAAATTTAAATGCAGAGATAGAGCTTGAATTTACTAGCTAGGGAAATTACAGCACAGCTATAAGCTAATTCTCCTGTATATTACTTTATAACTTTGAAAAATCATACAAGATATCCAGAAAATTAATCACTTTTGGCATCTCTTTTTTTGAAAGCTTCATCATTCTGTATATATTGTTGTAGGTCTACAAGGTGTTTGAGAAGTAGACTACAGCAACAGGACAACTCTCCTGAGATAACCTGGTAAAAACTGTTATCTAATTGGGGGATGAAACCATTCCTTATTTATTAATGCCATCTTCTATTACATGTTCCCAAACCTGCATGTCATTGTGTCATAAAGTAAACCAAATTAGTCTGAAAATAAAGTGATTTTTTCACTTCTTCAATTTAATATTAGAATTTCAGATGAAAAGTGTTTTGTTGATGAATAGCTCAAACATTTTGCAAACTTTAATTTTATCACAATAAGAGTCTCTCAGAAAACTCCTCCTCAATTATAACCACACCCCCAATTTAGCTACATTATTTAAAATTCATACCTCATTTTAAACGTGGGATGTGTCAGATAACAGCAACTTTTCTAGTTGCAGAGCAATCCACTTAGAGAGGTATTGACAAATCAGAGACTATAGAGAACATTAAAGTCTTACAAACGCTTTAACAAATATAAACTACCAGCAAATGGCTTTATTTTCTTTGGAGAAAAGAATGTTCTTCACAGTTTCCATGTCTGGAAAAAGTAGTTATAAAGTAAATAGTGATAGATTATTTTCCATGTCTCCTGCTGCTAGAAGAAAACAGGAATTGGCTGTATTTGCAGCAAAGATTTATCCCAGATATTAATAAACTTGCTTTTTCCATAAGTTTCCTATGTAGTTGTAGTAGAACAGCTACATAAAAAGGTTGTAGTATCCATTTCATTGGATGTGTTTAAGTGGCTAACAAATATAAATAACCCACAGAACTGTATTAAGACTGTGGGAGGATTTTTAATAGAAGAATGCAAGGTGAGTGTAGGACTATAAGCAAGAGCCCCTTGGCTTTTGCTGTACATAGTGGAAAACTGCAGATGAACCATCCCACTGTGGTGCATTTGTGCTGGATGGATGTTAGGAGTGGGTTTGGGATTGGGGTCGGAAAGGAAAAGGATTAGTGAGCAAAAGCGAGCTAAGAAGCATCCAAAAGTTGGGTGCTACCTTGAACAAGCCACAGCAGAATTCACGAGCTAGTTAAGCTGTGACCCAGCCAATGGGACCCGAGTAAGATTTTCAGGAGCACTTAGACACAAAGTGTCTAATTTTTCAGCTAAAATTAGTTTGAGGTGCTTTAAAAATCTCACCTGGGCTATGTGTGTTTATAGTGACAGTGATACCTTGAAAATATGGCCTCTCAGTAGCCCACTTTTCTCTAAAATTGAATTAATAGCAATAACAACAGTAGCTGCTCTCTTGCAGCATGCCTCTAAAGAAAATTCTATTAAAAAGGACTCTGGAATTCTCAGGTACTGTGCTAGGAAAACTACAGAAGCACTCACGGATGCTGTTCAGAGTTTAGTCTGGGCCCCAAAGCTCAGCTCCACTTGTAGTGAGCCATGGAGACAGGTGAAGACTTACCAAAACAAAAGGGCACTTTGGCAAGAAGCCTCAATAGCCACAGCTACAGTTGAGCCAGGCTTATTTAAAACTGAGTCTAAGGTGCAGTTTTTGCTATGACCTCTGGGTTTTCCTCTGTTCTAAAGTTGGGATGGAATTTAGCTTTAGAATAATGCATCTGACTTCAGGTATTTACATGTAGGTGCTTGCACACGAGTTACTATTGAGTGGACACCCAGCCACTACCATTACTGGAGCCCAAAGCCTGTCAAGCTCATCCTACATAAGGAAGTTGCCAAAATTTAGACATCTACTGCTATTTGAGATGTCTCTGGGCTTCTAAAATGTCTACTAAGGGCTGTGAGAAATGCACAAGTCTTATGGAAAGTTGCATGTCCTGGATACCCTTGCAGTGCCTGAAGTCACACTATTCATCTATGTTTAGGCAACTGAATCTCTCAGTTATCTTTGGTCAAACAAATACATCTGTAGACCAGAATGACAGTGCTGGGACCCTAACCATCTCTTGACATGAGGAAAATCTTGTGCAGACAAAGTCTCAGTTTGATGTGGAAATCTAGCTATGACGTAACAGAAGTTACTGTATCTCACTGCAAAATGGGAGGTTCTTACATAAGGTTATTTTTGTTAGATAAAATTGTTTTTGTTAGATTTCAGCTACAACGCTTTTTGATCCACAGCTCTGAACATCCTTTAATAAAAACATAACCCTTCTTCTCAGAAGACAGCACTCAGCCCCTGCAAGAACATTAGGTTCAGTTTGTTTTGGCTTCTCACCCTGTCTGTCAGGAGATAAAACGTCTAGCAACCCTTTTCTAGACTCTGACTCTTCAGTGTCCCTCTGGTCAGTACAAAGTGCTACTTCTCCATTCCTTGCGCATTATCAGCCAATCTCTAGCCTGAGAACATGGTCCAAGTTAGGTTGAAAAATTGAATGTGTTTACTGGTTTGTAAGAGTTTGCAAACCTGCAACCTTCATTAAGACTTCTGCTCCTCACAGAAGCAGTTAAAATGTCAGATATTTCTGTACAGAAAAAAGCAATATACAATTTATGGCAAGTATTTATACACTCCCTTTTCCTGTTTGTTATTTTCTTTGCTGATATCATCTGATTGCCAGAAAAGAGAAGATTCTTTAACTAAAATAACTCACAGGGCACTGGTTAATCGTTAGCAAAGTACAAGTTTTGTATTCTTAATTTTCTCCCTCCTGACAGAGGTATTTGAAATCTCCACCATGTGTGCTTTTTTAGCTCCCTGCATAGACATATATCAAAGGAAATCTGTTCCATTTTGGTCCATTCCTGCAGAACCGCAGGAAACATTTTGGTGTTTAACAGGCTCTCTTACTCAACATCCCTTATTCCCCATACTTTGTTCTCCTTTAGAATCCATAAACATTCCCCTCAGGCAGCAAAGGCAGAAGTCAGCTAGTCTTGGATGTGTGTGCAACTATTGAAGGTCCTTCCCGGAATGATGCATGGGAAGATGCCCTTGTTTGATCCTTTGGCCCTGCATTTATACTAGAGTCAATGCTGTAATTAGAGATACTTTATTGGTGATCCAGCGAGCATGGGTTTTTCTTCATTCCTTTATCTCTATAGCTG
Organism: Porphyrio hochstetteri; assembly: GCA_020800305.1. Lineage (NCBI taxonomy): Eukaryota > Metazoa > Chordata > Aves > Gruiformes > Rallidae > Porphyrio > Porphyrio hochstetteri. Next base: position 114,384,597 of record CM036907.1, read on the forward strand.
TTTTTCTTGTAATTTTTTTCAGGCCTAGTGCAAACCTATAGCCAAACAGTCATATTTGTTCCTACTGGTGTAAGAAAGATGTACATGCTGAACTCATGTACTTGGTAGCAGTTGCTAGTTTGTTGTGGAACAAGATTTTTTTGTTTGTTTGTTTGTTTATGCTGAACTTTTGGTATTTCAGTTTTAGGAAAGGAACAGAAAAACAGTAAGTGGCAGAAAATCACATGGGGACACTTTCAGACTCATATCCTCATTGCAATGAGCCACCACCACTTGCTCCTGTTGCAAAGAAGGCAGGGTGTGCAAGGGGCCAGGGAAAATGTGGAGATTTCATTCCTTGGGTCCAGGGGCACAGGTAAAGTTGATGGACAAGTGCAGGTATGCTGTGACCAAACACATTGGGAAATCCAATGAGATACATTACTTGGGAAGCTGATGGAAGGCACAACTTGCATACTGGAGGTTATACACATTGGAGGACTGTGGAGGTGTTTCTCCGTGTGCTGTCTGGCACATGGAAGAAGCTTGCTCTTGACAAAACACACCTATGTAAAGTAGAACTGTCCTGTAGTGGCTTGCTTGCACACATCCTAGCTCCACAGAAAGGTCCCAACATCTTCCCAAAATTTTTGGTTGAAGATGAGAAGGGCAGGTTTGAGGAATAGAAGGCAGGAGCTATTTTAACATGTGTTTCAAATACCTGTTAACTTTCTACTTAGCAGAGTCTTTCATAATGCCTTAGTTATGTACTAATGAATACTTACCTTTTAGGACAGATGCTGTTTTTTCACAGACCTAGAGAGACACACTTATGTGTCTGGGGCAAGGCAGAATCACCAACACACAACTAACATTCCTTATCTTGAGGTGATGGGGGAAGAAAGAGTATGCTCAGGGATTTCAGAGCAAAAGTCAATTTAAGAATGAACACACAAAATAAAAACCAAAAGTGTCTGCCAAAGCCTATAGATTCAGTTTGAGGGAAAGGCAATGAAAAATGAGGTACTGTAGCACAACATGCAAATGTCTTTATAGAATTGTCTTCTATATCTCTAAATTTTTGGCCATAGCATTTGAAATTCAGAAAGACATTCCCCATTAGAGAAGTGATTCATCTCACATAAAACAGTTGCGTTAAAGTTAGGTGGTCAGCCTAAGCTATGCAAGAACCTCCACAAGGTAACTCAGTATATCAATGAGCACAAGTACATTGGGAAACAGTGGATTGTTCTGCGGAGTTTCTGAGACCTATGCAGTACCTTTAGAGAGAAACTGATGACTGGATTTCACTAGATGTTTAAATTTAGGTAGCTAAATTAGGCGGAAAGTATTCCCATTCCAACATTCCCCACCTTGCTGCAACAGTGGATATGAACTGGCATTTCAATGGTGAAAATGTCTTTGGAATAATCCTAGGCTAAAGGCAGGGTCAAAATGTCAGCCATTATCCTATAGCTCTTAGCTTTAATTCCAGAGCCAGGGCATATTTCCAGACTGTAGATAACACTGTGCAACAATCAATGATAAATTATGACAATTTAATAACAACTGCCTTAAATAGACTACCAAACACAAAATATCCATTAAGGGATCAAATTAACTGCATCTGTCAAAAATATGAGTGGGCCATCAATTAAACTTCTGTTCCTGTTCCAGCACTGCCAGGGAGCCTGTGAGAACCCCAAAGAAGACAGTGTAGACACTGATGTTGTTCCAGAAATGACTGACCCTTCTTACTGAAAACATATTAAAAATAACTTCAGAATACTTATGAATAATAATGTTCATTGCCCCAGCAATTACAAGGTAGTGAAGACAGATTCAACATTATAAACCCTTAAGATTGGATAGAAAGTTTAAAAGATAAAGAATTTTCAGTGGAAAAGTGAATAATTTTCTGTTGAAATTGGAAAACAAGTAAATATGCCAGCCTGGTCTGTAATATACAATTGTTGCTTGTGGAGTGACACCAGGTCACCCAGTATGCTCAGGTCTATTTGGATAGCACTCAACCTTCACACTGAAATTTAAAAAAGATTTCTTTTTAAGGCTAAGGTCAAGTTCTAGTCTAAGAATCTGTGCTTTCTCTGTCAATATTTATGAACATGATTTAATTATCTCAACTCTGTTTTCACTGTTTAAAACTCTCAAAGCTATCCATCACATACTCAAGTCAAAATCCTTAAAAACTAAAAAGGATGCCTGCAATTATGGTGTTATCTCTTTTAAAATAGCAGCAGATGAGTCTAGAGGATTCATTTTGGGATATGCATACTGTTTAAGGTATACGAAACATTCCTTCTTCTAGTGCAAAAATACTGGAAAGGGTTTACCAGTTCATTAGTACTTCAAAATAAGAAAAGCTGAGAGGAAAGAAAAGAACTGCAGATTCAGTCTTCAAATTTAATCTGCTCTGGTAACACAGAGAGTCTTTAAACTGGTGTTGGCTTTGCTTTTGCATGCTAAACATATCCTCTGCTGCATATCAGAACCCTGATCAATAGTTTTAAGGTATCCATAGACATGTCCCAATAGACAGGACAGATTGTTCTAGAGCAACTAGTACTTTCAAATTTTGCATAAATTGGGATCCTGGATTCTATAATGTTAGCATATTTGATACAGGAAGTTTTAGAAAGTATTAATCTCAGAAGGCAGACAAGTAGCCTGAAATTCTGACCTATCATTGTTTTCAAGGAGGCTTAGCAAAAGATTCATGCGTGTTCAAAACAACACAAGATTTATGACACAGAGTAGCTGGATGACACAGAATAAAACATTTACTCAGAATGTTGAGTTTACTGGTGAAATGTTTCTTAATCTGTGGTAAACAGGCTTAGTGAAGGAGAAACTGGACATCTAATGACTCAACCTTCATTGAAGAGAATGAAATCAAACCTAGGACATTCTTGTTCTTCAAGTATATTTTAGAAGGTTATACAGTAGCCTGCAGTGAAAGGGCTGCAGACAGTGAAAAAGAAAACAGCAAAAGAGATGGAGGATGCTCTAAAATTCTAAATGAAACATGTATTTAATGTAATGAGTATTTTATAATGAGAGATTTCACCATGGTCAATTTAATGGCTTTAAAATATTAATACACAATGAGACTAGGGAGGGCAAAAGTATTTTAAATATAAATCTATCAATTATAAACCTAAATGCAGATGTATTGTGCAATCAGTTCAAAAGCAGACAAGGGTAGGGAATGAGAACACAGTCAGAGGTCTTTAAAGTGATTGCTTTTGATCTAAGAACTTAACCAAAAGTGTGGGAACTTAAGGGTTGTTTCAGTTGTTCAGGATGATTCTTTGATGTTAATTGGAGGGGAAAAAAAAAAGCAAAGTCCCTTTTATTCTGATAGCACTGTGGCTGAAACAAGAGACATCATCTTAATGAAGCGAGCATACTGCTACAGGATCTTTTTACTCAAGGCTCCCCCTTCTCAGACCCATTTCTAGGTCTTGTTCAGATTGTGATTTAAATTTTTCTTTATTCTTCTTTCATGTTTGCTATACTAGCTAGAGAAACATTTTGCCTTGTACAGTTTCTGCTCCACTTTGGTCTGCAGGTTTATGCACAGATAACTTTACTGATTTTAAATGAACCACACCGGCAAGCTGCAACCTCCTCTGTAAAGCCCAAAGCAAAAGAGTACTACTTTCTCCAATTTGAAACAGGTTTTGCCAACCTATCATGCTCCTATAAGCTTGGTACACAATGGACTTTATTTCATTGGAGTGGTTTGTTCCTACAACCTAAGTTGTTTTTTTTTGTTTTTTCCCCTAGAAGTGCATCATTCCCAATCAGTGAAAAAAATGAAATGTGAAACTTTCTTGACTGATTGATGAATAATAGACTTCTCAAGGGAAAAGGGAAGCTTTCTATCCCATTGTCAAACACTGTGAATTTTCAGACCTGCAATACAGTAAATCTAGGGTGTTGCAACTAGAATTTAACAATATGCTTAGAGGGGAGCACATGACTGAATGCTTTGCTAAATCAAAGCTTGAGATATTTGTAGAGAAAAACATGCTGTGCTTAAAGGAAGGGAATAGACCATTTGTATTCCAAATGTTTGTACAGTTTGAAAAGTGTTATTGCATTAGTCCTGTCAGTGTGACTTACTTTGTTGGCTGGACTTCTCTGTATTGCTTTTGCGGCTGTTTCCAGCCTGTTCATTCGCTATGAGAACTTAGTTACAAAGTAAATCTTACAGTAATTTTATGCCATCAAAAGGTTCTGTGCACTTGCTTTAGTTCTAAGCAATTTCTAGGTAACTATTAGACTTCTCATTTTCTTCTCCATTTGGCCCATCTGGCATCCTATTGACTCCTGGCATTGAAGTGACAAAAAGAAAAAAACTAATTGATCATGACACAAGGAAACTGTAATAGCAAAGAGTGAAATTCAAACAAAGAATGAAATTCACCTCTGTGCTGCAAACCTTTGTCCAGAATTTGTAGTTCTTATCATAAACAATGTCATGAACCCGTTGGCTGTGTCGAGTCAGGAAGATATGTCTTACTGCATATCCATTGGCTATGGTACTTAGCTTTGCAACCTTCCACCATTCCAACTGTCTGTGAGGATGAGACCAGAGCATTAGGATGAGACCAGAGCAAATTAGGACACCAATGTGTCCTAATTTGTTTTGGAAGGAAATCTGAATGTATGGGCTAGAGAAAACTGTGGACTTTTCTAGTAAATTTCTTGGTTTTTGTAGCTAAGGTCCATGGCTGTCTCATGAAGTGTACAGGTACTGATGGAGATCTACTGGAGTCACACTGCTGTCTTCCTTGTGAATATTAGATAAAATTGTGTTGACAATTGCCCCTTCCACAGGAAAGTCTTAGCACATCAAAGGTATTGTAGTCATTGTTGCTCCTGCAGGCTGTTCAGGAGTCTATAGCTGTGAGAGTTGTGAAGGATCAATGAGCTAGTGTCACTCACTTTGACTTGGTGCAGGGTGTGAGAAAACCAGGGAGGCTCGCAGAGCACTGGAAACACATCAGGGCTGTGCCCGAGCGAGTGCCACTGGTTGCAGGGGTACACCATAGGCTGAGCCAGCCATTCTGCTCAAGGCTCTGGAGATGCCATTTTCTCCCATGTCTCTGCATGGGTTAGGGAGCTCCATAACGGAAGTGACTTGATGAGGCACAAGCAGCAGGTCTGTTGTGCGTGTACTGAAGCCAGATCAGGGCCTAAAGTCCATCTTGTCTTCTCTAAACTCCTGCAATTTAAGTGGTGCCAAGATGGTTCAAGCTGACTCAGACTACAAGCTGCAGTCATAGCAACCTATACCTGATCAGCGTGCCTTGGCTTGAAGACCTCCAATAATGTCCTCATGCTATTAAAAGCAAAGAGAAATTGCTATTAAGTTATTTGTGTCTTCATAGTCACAAAATGTCATATTTTCATCCCTACTGATGTTAACACTAGTTTTCCCAGACTGCAACATAAGTGACAAACGAAGAGAAACCGCCTGTTTGCAGCAGCATGTTAGCTGTCTGCACTGTTTATTCCTTAAGTTCTGAATTTATTTGTTTCTTTAAATTATGCCAGTGATTTATAATGTCTGATTGGAATATAGTTAGAACTTCTAAGGAAGTAGCTTAGAAGTATTTATTTATTTTCTTCTGCTTTAGATTTTTTCCAATAAAAGAAGCAGCTAACTAAAAATCATTACCTGATTCTTCAATAACTAATGCAATCTAAGCCACAAGAGGGAGAATTTTTAATGAGAATTTACAGCTTATAAACATATACATTGTTTATTTATAATTTTGAAAAAAAAATCCACAGGGCTTTAGTAAAGTAGCTGAAAGGCTGTTTCATTTATATGGAAAAGAAATGTCTCAGGCTCTAGTCTTTATTATAGATTATTATATATCGATATGTATACATATTCTGAGACCGAAAAAGCTGTTCACACAGCTTACTGGTTAGAAAACTTGTCCTTGCAAGACTAATCCTTTTGAAAGATGAGTATTTTCCTTGAAATAAAAATCATACTCCCTTCAGACCTTTTCAGAGAATACAGAATTACATTGGAAACGTAGAGCCTGTACATTCAGGGTCAACATCTTTTCTGACTCTGGGAAGGCCGGGAATGAATGAAGGCTCCAGTGGCCTGATTTTATTACCTCATTAACAGTGTTTTATCTGTTAAAAGAAGAACAAAGAAGTAATATTTCCCGTTCCAAACATGAAGCAACAGACACTTCATCACTCGCATCACCCTGCAATAACAGCAGTGTAAGTCAGCAGCTGCGCGAGTACACTCTAAGTCAAAGTGAGTTCTAACCCGGGACCTATGAATCACAGCTCTCGCCTTCTCTTAACTTGAGCTTTAAAAACTTGCTCTTTCTCTTTTACAGCACCTTCTGTGCATGATTGTTTTGTGGGATCAACTATTTGTCTTTGTCTTATGAATAACCATTCCTTTCCTCTTGGAAAATTTCCCATTTGAAAGAAAAAGAGGAATATATAAAAAAATTGAGCTAAATCAATCTTTTTTTTTTTCCCTTTTATGATCAAACACTGGTTGAAGACAGTTACAATGCAAATACTTGAAGTCTTGTTTCCATCGTTGCAGTCAGAACATTCTTAAAAACAGTTCCAGCTTCAGGGAAACAAGCTCATTTCTGTTTATGTTTCATCTTGACTCTCAAATGAAAGATAAACAAAGTAATAGCTTGCTTAGGAAGACATTGAAACCCATGCATTAAGCCATAATGTTCATATTCCACAAGATAATTTCCATTCTCATTGCTAAGATAAATATTTTCTTGTGTCAATTTTGATAAGAATTGCGGCTAAAATGCCAACAAGCTCAGAACTATTTTATAATCAAATACCAAACTCAAGTATTTTAATAATCAGATTCCAAATGAACCCATGTAGCTATTTCACTCTAGGCTCTGCAGTTGTACTGCTATTTGTGCATTATTCTATCATAAAAAGAAAGGCTGTAGGCAATCAAATTCTTGCTTCTATTTATTGCCCACACCAGAATTTATTCACTCTTCTGTGAATGGTGATACTTGGAGGCTCACAATATACGATACCCATTTTGGGGTACTCTGCTAAAGAAGGAACCACGGTGATTCAGCCTAGTCTCATCAGATAACATTGGACCTGCCCATGTAGCCATGCAATTGCAGCCTGATCATGAAGATGGAGAGTGTAGGGAATACCAGACTCCCCCAGAGTCCCATCCCAGCTCTCCACTCTGTTCTGTTGAAGGGAGCTGTTATTACAGATGGCTACTAGCTTCCTCCTACATCAGTTTCAAGACCCTTTTTGCAAAACTCAAGTTGTCTTTCAAAAATTTTTCAAGACAGATTCATCTTTTCTTTGAGTACGTCAGAAATGGTCATCCTCTAGCTGCTTCGCTGTTGATCAGCACCTCCATTCAGACTGGTGTTGTCCATCTTCCTCACGATATGGAGGCAGACAGTTGTTACTATCTACTACTTAGGCAGTTTGTAAGCAGCTACTTGCAGAACACCAAGATCTGTGCTCAAGGCAGTAACAGCAAGCAGAGGAACATATTTTGCCTGCAGATAGACAGCATGCCGCTGCCAGTGAGGTCACCAGAACCACCTCTGCTTTATCTGCACTGAATCAATTTCCAGGGCTGTAATGTGTACAAAATCAGCATCATCCTTTCGCTGAAGGAAGTGTTTAGCTAGATTCCTGTCTCCAGTGTCCCCAGTGCCTGAACCATAGGTACCCGTAGGCTCTGAAATATGGTGTATTTTTAATAGATTTCCTATGTGTCCTGCTCAGTTCTTCCAGCATTTTCCCAAGGTAATTCTGAAGTGAGGGGGAGGGAGGGATGTCTAAGATCTCACAGTCCCACATTGCACTTTTATTTCCTATTGTCAAGGTACTGATCCATAACACTTTGAGAGAGACTTCCAAGTGTCATGACACTCTGTGTAATTGCATCCAAAATGAGATTTATCCAATTTGAAGCTTCTGTTCTCCTGTATCTCATTTCAGAAGAATAAGCCTTAGTTTGATTGAATAACGCCACTGAATCGTAACATTTTTCTTACTGCCAGAAGAATATGCCTCACCTGTGTTCCTATTTTTTTGACAATCACCTTCTTGCAATTTCTCTTTACTGTACTTTAATTGACTGGTAAACGTGAATGTTGCAAATCCATAGCGGTGAGTTAGTATTCTACCCATGTCGATAGATTTTAAAATAAAGTTACTGTGGCAAGCTGGAGAAAGTCCAACAAAGCATTTGGCTAGTTGTTCCTATCCTTCAAGAAGCAAAGACTGAACTGTCAGTAAATCATTGTTGCTATTCTAATAGCTTCTGGTATACATAATATTTCTTCTTAGCATCATAATTCCTAAGTACTTTTTTTGGAATTTTTTTTTTCTTTCTTACTTTTATTTTCTCAATGCACACTGTAAAATATTTACCTCCAGGCTTCCCTTCTAAGATGTAAAGTCATGGTTATTAGAAGGTTTAAAAAAGCACCTAGTTCCTTTGAAGTACAAAACATATCTTGAAATTATCTATGTATTTCTGGATGAGGAAATATTAGACTTGCTGAGCTGAGCATTGTACAGAAAGATTTACTGGATGTTAATTTAAAATCAGAAGTTGAGATCACAAAGCAAGACTTTCTAAATATTCATTATGGCCTTCTAAATTGCACTCCTTCCATCAAGGTTACACAGTTTATTAAATATTCATAAAACAGAGTACCGAAAAAAATTCTAATTGCAAATAAGTGCAATTGATGTAGGTTGCATTATTTATGATTCCATTTGTTAAACTAAGACAATATAAATTGATGAAAGACATTAAGTGGACCAAAATTTAAAGTAAATTTAGCACACAATATTTTTTTTCCTCAGTGTTTTCTGATGGATAGAACTTCTTGGCTTTTACAATAAGTGTCAAAAAGACTGATTATTTCTGTCTGTCATTAACTCAATGAAATCATCGTTACCATATGATATGCTGACATTATTATTAAGCTTTCACTGTCACTAGAAAAAAAAATGAATAAATAACTTTCCTGTATTTAGTGAGAAGTTCTCAATATCAGACAAGAGTTTATTGACAAGCAGAGACTGAATTTCAAAATTACACAACTACTCCACACACTAGAGGGAGAGGACACCTCCTCCTTGCTGAGGACCAGAGATGCAAATAGATGCATGAGTGACCTCAAGCTAACAACAGCTTAATGTCATCTGGTAATAATGATGCAGGAAAAAGCCGATTCATTTAATTGGGTTAAAATGAATTATGATCAAAATTGTTTAATGATTTATTAACAACACTTAATCAGCGACTAGTGAACTATAGATTTAGGATTAATATCAGCAGTGCAACAGAAAACACACAATGCTAGACACTTATAAAACGTTTATAAACACCTACAGATTTTGAAATTTCCTGCCAGAACTAATTTTTTAAAAAGTTTTAACTATGCACACACATCCTCCTTCTGACTGTGTGGATTCCAGGCACATGCACATGGACCTGCCCGGGGGGTGCAGAACCTACTGACACCCCCTCTCCTGTGGGAGATGCAGGTGGTCCTGCACTGTGAGACCTCATGTTACTCCCTGCAATCCTGATGCTCACATGGGGGAGAGCCTCCTGTGAGATGGCACATCTTGGGTCCCTGGACACCATCCCTGAGGTTGCATGCATATGCTTGTGGATCCTGCTCACTGTCCCCACTGTCCATCACTGTGTGCAACTCACTGCAGTGTCCCCGGGAAGGATGCTCAGGGTTGCTTGGGCAGAGTGGTGATTCCATGGGGTGGCTTCTGGGAGCACTAAAGTAGATGTTGGTACTTTCTCTGTTCCCCCATTGTTCTTTACCCACCTGTCCTTCCTGACATTACAGATTTTCATGCCATTGTTGTCCTTTTCAAGCTGACTCCGTTATTTCTAAATTCACTCTGCAGTTCCCCAGTTGCTGTTCAGTGTGCTGATGGTGCCTTCCTCTTTAACATGATCAGTTTTGGGCAAATGCCTTCTCATGCAGTTTTGGGTGCTCTGCTCACACCTCTTGTGTACAATCACTCTTCTGTCCCAACAGCTGTGTTACACAGACCATTTTGGATTACAACGAGATTGGACTGTGACCTGTTCTGAAAATCACAAGGAAAAAAAATAATCAGGTAGCCCCACGAAACCTGAAATTGATCTGTGATATGTACCTGCTACTCCTTTATTCCAGCTGTATATTCCCACACTTCCATTACTGGAAGTGTTGTAAAACCAACAGCTGTAACCAACTCCATGATGAACCCAGACAGTGCAAAGAGATTTGGCTTCCTCTGCAGCCAAAAAAACCCAAACCACAGAGATATCTCCAGGGGGCAATACCTCTTATCATGGACCCTTAATATAGGTAGGGTGCTCTGAAGGTGTCTGTCTTAAGATCATGGAGAAAGTTCAGAGGGATTACTAAGACTTTCAAGTGTTTAATTTTTAGATGATTTGAGTTAGGTGAGATGGACCCTGACCTTTAGCTAGGTGGAATAAATGTTTCTTAAAGTAAGGAGAAATATATTTAGGAAAAATTGATACATACACATCTTATCAAGACATTGTAGCTGTAAAAATATCTTTTTATATGATTTACATCACTGGCTGCATTTGTAGCAAAAGTTTGTAGTTTTTGCTATCTGAATGGCTCCATTTCTTTGCACACTATGTAGAAAGACTTAATGGGGTATTGGGGAGGTAGGGAACATTAATAAGTTTGTATCCCAAATTTTACTAGTGTTCATGGCTAAATATCAAATCTATCATTTCTGTTTGGACACTACAAGGGGTAAGAGCTGGTGGGTAGATATAAGGAAGGCAGAGACAAACCCATTGCCCTGAGAAGGACCCAAATTTCTTCTGCTGCACTGAGCACACCTTGGCCATGAACAACCTGATGTCAGTGTGGTTTATGTTTTTGACTATGAGGAGTCCAAGATCTCACCAGAACTCCTGTACTTGGAGCATTTGTACTTTTGAGGTTCCCCACCGAACTCACAGGTGCAGGAATCAGTTCCTTGCTAAAGCTCTGCACGTGAACAGGAAGATTCCCAATTGTTTCAGAGAAGTCAGTCATTTCACAGTCCCACTGGGAGGTTAAATACCCACTCCCTTACACTCTGAAACTTTTCTTTCACGTTTATCCTAGATTAGCTTGTTTCCTGAATGGCATGCAGTACATCTGAGATGCAACTACCTATCCAATGCTAGACTAAGACCATAGTTTCCAGTTTCCTATTCCAGCCAAGAGTGTGTAAATCTGTAATTAAAATGAATCACACATTATTTCTTCTTTTGTTACCCTTGAATTCCCATGACTAAAAAGTTTAAGAGTTTCTAATTAAGAAAGATAATATACTCACTGAGAGTAATGAGGAGTGCTGCTGAGGGCTGCTACAGAGATAGCACTTGATCTGAAACTCTGAATGAATATTAATTTGTCCTATGATATGAAGATTGAACATTTATATTGTGCAGTTTTTTATTAACTGGTGGAACTACTAAAGAAGCTGTTGAGGTTATTGTGTGAGCCCCAAGTGTTCTGTATTTTCTCACGCTGAGTGGTAGGCTCTGCACAGATTAGTCCATTTAACGTGGGGTGTCACAAGACACAGGCTGACCTTTGCCTTTCCCATAAGCTAATAAATACAGCCATGACACAACCAGAAATTAATTACACTGAGGCTACTATTTCCCTCTGTAAGTGGGAAACGTTTGTGCTGCAAGGTTAAAAAGAAATGAAAGGACATTAGATTGCATATCTAGGAGGGACAGAACTGGAAAGACTGCAGAGTACGTAAGGCCTCTTAGCAGCAAAGCCCCTCAAAATTAGATACTGAGGTGCTGAAGTCCCATTATGGTCATGTAGATACCTTAAGAAACACCAACAGAGAACACTTCACTTAGATCTGCAGTTTAATAATCTCCACCAGCTTCTGTAAAGCAGTTAGAAAAACCTGCTAGTGGAAGCCATGCCTTCCTGCCTCTGTGGAGGCATGCCCCTGCCCTCATGACAGAAAACCATCAAATTCAGGGGATTCAGAGCTGAAGAGCATCTTAAATTAAACTCTGAATGCTCGGACAGGATATATTAGGCTTAAAAGATTTGTAAAATTATGTAAAAAAAAAATACAGATTTCCCTGAGGGAATAGTATCCACCCTAAGCAAGTGCAATGATACAAAGCTGCGCTGCCATTCAGCAAGACCTCTACAGGCTGGAAAGCTGGGCAGGGAGAAACCTAATGAAATTCAACAAAAGCAAGTGTAAAGTCTTGCACCTGGGGAGGAATAACCGTCAGTATCAGTACAGGCTGGGGGATGACCTGCTGAAGAGCTCTGTGGAGAAGGACCTGGGGGTCCTGGTTGATGACAGGTTGGCTATGAGCCAGCAGTGTGCCCTGGTGGCTAAGAGAGCCAATGGGATCCTGGGATGCATCAGGAAGAGTGTGGCCAGCAGGTCTAAGGAGGTGATCCTCCCCCTCTACTCTGCCCTGGTCAGGCCCCACCTGGAGTATTGTGTCCAATTCTGGGCTCCCTGGTATAAAAAAGACAGGGATGTCCTGGAGAGAGTCCAGAGAAGGGCTACGAAGATGATTAAGGGCCTGGAACATCTCCCGTATGAGGAAAGGCTGAGTGAGCTGAGACTGTTTAGCCAGGAGAAAAGAAGACTAAGGGGGGACCTAATTAATGTTTATAAATATCTTAAGTATGGGATGCAGGGGGAATTGGCCAGCCCCTTTTCAGTAGTCTGTGAAGATAGGACAAGGGGTAATGGCTGTAAACTGGAGCACAGGAAGTTCCGCACCAACATGCGGAAGAACATTTACACAGCGAGGGTGACAGAGCCCTGGGACAGGCTGCCCAGGGAGATGGTGGAGTCTCCTTCTCTGGAGATATTCAAGACTCGTCTGGATGCCTATGTGTGCAATATGAGTTAGGGAGCCTGCTTTGGCAGGGGGGTTGGACCCGATGATCTCTCAAGGTCCCTTCCAACCCCTGTGATTCTGTGATTCTGATTCAGCATTAAAAGATCTAGTACTAAAAGATAAATGCAGTTATATCTTCTAGGATAGATTCTAAGGAAAACTCTGGAATTAGTTCTCTCAATTCCACAAATTTACAGAGTTATTTCAGCTTTACAAGTTGACTGTACATTACAGAGAGAACTAGAACACTAAATACAGAACAATACCAAACTAGACCGAATATTGGAAACAGATGAAAGTATCTCTAAAGGTACAGCTGAAGTTTGGGGAAGGTAGATGTTTTCATTTTGCATAGGTGAATGCCTGTGTGTATTTTTAATTTCTGTCAGATAATTATTGGCTCTAAAAGTGCCAGCAAGAATTAATTTAATCAGCCATTGCTGTTTGTGTTGCCATTGTCATTTACTCAAATGGAAATTCAGGGTACTTAAACAAAAGCACGTTTCCTCTCCAATATAACCAAATTATCAGAGATACATGAGGTCTTCCTCATTGCATTTCCTTTTTCTGTCCAGAAAGGGAGCAAAGGGAGCTCCCTTTCTCCTACCAGAACCATTAGAGGCAATGGACAGTATAGCAGCCTTCCAGTACCTGAAAGGTGCCTGTAAGAAAGCTGTGGAAGAACTGTTCACAAGGGCATGGAGCAGTAGGATGAGGGGTAACCATTTTAAACTGGAAAAGGGAGATTTAGGTTGGATATTAGGAAAAAAATCTTCAATGCATGGGTGATAGATCACTGGAACAGGTTGCCCGGAGAGGTGGTGGAGACCCCATCCCTGGGGTCCATTCAAGGTCAGGCTTGATCGGGCTCTGACTGACCTGATCTAGTGAAGATGTCCCTGCTTACTGCAGGGGGTGGGACTAGATGATCTCTAAAGGTCCCTTCCAACCTAATGCATTCTGTGATCCTATGAATGTGTGCCCATCTAATATGCTAAGAGGAAACCTGTATCACTCTGAAGTACACCCCATAACCCTATCCAAGAGTCTCACAGCTACATCCATCTCTGTGAATACTACTCTGTGTTTTTTTCAGTCTTGTAAAGCTTCTGAGAACAGATCAGTGATACATTTCAAAAACATACACCCCTCTCCCTAGATGATCAGTTTTCCTGTCAATCTTTTATCTGAAAGTGCCACTTAAAAACAAAGAAATTATGAGTGTGCCAGCAAAGACTGTGTTTCTTGGTATATTTCTTAAGGACAATAGAATTGTTCTTAAGACAATTTTCAAAAGGCTAAAGAGAAATAATATCAATGGCATCACAAAAATAGTAATTTTTTAAACAATAAGCACAAAAAATACCCATTAAATGGGAGCCTGTGTGACTTTTCCCTTTGAAAATTTTTAATTATTGGCAGAAAGTGCTGTAATAAAGACGGACATAGGAACAGACTCAAGATTCACAAAAGAGTTCTGTGACTTGGGTATTGCATTCATTTTCAGACAGGTATATTTGGATTTGCTTTCCCTTCTCTTGGCTCCAGTTTCTTAAAGTGTTGATCAGTAAAGACTGGCATCACTCAGTGAATGGATGACCAGAGCTGCTCATTGCTTTGATATGTAGAAAGAGAACCCATACCATTAGAAGTAATACCTAAAGTTTAGGAAATATATTTGACTTCACTGTGATGAATCCATGGCTTAATGTAAGAAAGGAGGTTTTGGGCTTTCTTCACACAAAGAGCCCTGATGTACATGTATTGCCTGAACTGTCTGCTGTTTCCAGTCATAAGGCACTTTGGTGAAAGAAGTTTAATTTTAGTGTTTTCCTGCAGTAAATTTTAATAAATTACTTTGGAGCAGGTGCTTGTTTAAATATAAATGTAGAGAATAAGCTCCATATTCCTACTGATCTCCAACAGTCATCCTGAGGATTTCTCTGTTTGCTATGTGTTTCTTAATTTTGTTTTTATGGTAAAATAAATGCCATAGTTTCTTATCGCTCCTGCAGTGAATAATGTTCAAATGAAGACAACATTTGGTAGCAAGCAGACTTTACCCATTGACCTTTTACCCCATCCTCTGTGGAATATGTGGATTTCTTTTCCTTGTCTTCAAAGGACTATAATTTTTCTGGGTAGCTGAGTGATATCAATTTGAATTTCAGACTAATTTTATTAGTGTTTCTCTTTGGCTGCATCTATACTAGTAAAATAGCAGTGTCAGGATCTGTTGGCACAGAAGCCAGCTGGCGCAGTCTGACCACATACACATTATGAAGCTCTTCTAGCCTCAGAGGCGTATGGCTCCATCCAGACTTCTTGGGATTATTCGCTGACAAGTGATAATTTCCAAATTACTTCTAAGAATTGTTTGGGATGGTGCTTTGTGATGTGAGCCAAACATGTGACAATACTGCTCCAGCAGCTTCAGAATATGGATGATCAAGTTCCAGCACTTGGGCTTGCTACCCACCACGATTAATTTACATGTTGCCTCTTTATACCATTCTGTGTATTACTTAAATTAAACCTTCAAGGTCAGAGGACAGCTGCCCATGAAATTCCAGAGGAAATGCAACACTTTAAATACATAAAATCTGTGTGTGTGTCCTCAATAGAAATGCAAATGGAAGTCAGGCTTTGTAAAGAGTACGGTAACACACCCAATAGCAATGCGATCCTGGATGGCCATCATGCTTCAGGAAAACTTACAAAATACATCTCCTTGCTCAAAGTTGACACTTTATTATAGAACCGTTAGTAATAGGAACAAGTCTTGTGGGTGGTTGTGGCACCATGTGAATTCTCTGTGGGTCCCAAAATCAGCCTCTTTGTGCAAGATGGATGGTTTTTGTCTTATGTTTTTTTGTTTTATGGGTTTTTCTATATAATTACGTTGCTCTTAATTTAATGTCCTTTTTTTTTCCCCACTACTGTTCTTTTGCAAGGGTCAGTTTGTGAAGCCACTGCAGAAATTCTGGAAAACAGCATTGTGGCTTCATCACACACTTTTTAAAGAATGATGGTAGCTGAAGTAATTTGCTCTTTAATTTTTTTTTCAATGCATGAAATATGGCCTTGGGAGAAATTAGGAAGAAGGGGAGGGCAGGTAAAGGGAGAAGCACTTACGATTCTGTCTGCATGTAAGTGAGAATAAATCTCCAGAATTTCCTCTCTTATCTGTCACATACCAATAAATTGTACTTTAATGTAGCTGCCAAAAAAGGTATGGCACGGGATAATTTGGTCTCACACAGCTCAAGCAGCCACTGGGCTTTTCTACAGCAATAGCCACCAGATTTGGTTTGATTATTGTGATTGTTATTGAGTTCAGTCAGTGTTCTTATTCCTGGAAACCCACTGTAATGAAACAAAATGTGTAACTGGACTTGCAATGGAACCAAAACTAGTTTCTAAAATGAACTTCCTGAACTATGAACTTCCTGAAGCAATGGCTCCAAGTTGGAGCACAGGAAGTTCTGCACCAATGTGCAGAAGAACTTTTTCCCAGTGAGGGTGACAGAGCCCTGGGACAGGCTGCCCAGGGGGGTGTGGAGTCCCCTTCTCTGGAGATATTCAAGACCCGTCTGGACACTTACCTATGTGATGAAGTTTAACAAGGCCAAGTGTAGAGTGCTACACATGGGACATAATAACCCCATGCAGCGCTACAGGCTTGGGGGAGACTGGCTGGAGAGCTGTCAGGCAGAGAAGGACCTGGGGGTGTTGGTTGACTGCAGACTGAATATGTCAGCAGTGTGCTCTGGCAGCCAAGAAGGCCAATGGCATCTTGGCTTGTATCAAAACCAGTGTGGCCAGTAGGTCTAGGGAGGTGATTGTGCCCCTGTACTCAGCATTGGTGAGGCCACACCTCAAGTACTGTGTCCAGTTCTGGGCTCCTCACCACAAGAAGGACATGGAGGTCCTTGAGCCAGTGCAGAGAAGGGCAACCAGGCTGGTGAAGGAGCTGGAGGGCAAATCCTATGAGGAGCAGCTGAGGGAGCTGGGGCTGTTTAGCCTAGAGAAGAAGAGGTTGAGGGGAGACCTTATCCTCACCTACAACTATCTGAAGGAATGTTACAGAGAGATGGGTGATGGTCTCTTCAGCCAGGTGACAGGTGATAGGACAAAGGGGAATGGCATGAAGCTGTGCCAGGGCAGGTTTAGATTGGATGTTAGAAAAAAATTTTTACTGAAAGAGTTGTCAGGGCCTGGATCAGGCTGCCCAGGGAGGTGGTCGAGTCACCTTCCCTGGATGTGTTCAAAAAAAGGGTAGATGAAGTACTTAGGGATATGGTTTAGTTTAGTATGTGAATGGTTGGACTTGATGATCTTAAAGGTCTTTTCCAACCTTATTATTCTGTGATTCTGTGATTCTGTGATTCTGTGACGTGTCCTAGGGAGCCTGCTTTGGCAGGGGGGTTGGACTCGATGATCTCTGGAGGTCCCTTCCAACCCCTATGATTCTGCGAGTCTGTGAACTAGAGCAGGCTCTTCTGCATCCTTAGAGAGCAGCCAGGGAGACAAATTCTGAAACTTGTAAATGAGCAAAGAAGAGAATTGCCCAGACCTTTTCTGCCACATGTGGACTAGATGGGGTTTGTTTGCCACCTTATGGGAGCAGAAATTTTTAATTTACAAAATCCTTTATTAGGCGACAAACCAATGTATGTATTGCTGGAAACCCACTGCACTGAAACAAAATGTATTTATATAGGAAGGGGTGAGGTGTTGGGGGATGGGAAAAAACTTTTTTTATGTTCCCTTTTTCTTTGTAGCTGAGCAGAAATATTCTGCTGTCATGGAATATTTTTTTATTGAATGTCCCCTCACCTGACTTCTGAGTAGGCTTTAAGGAAAATTATATAAACTTTCTATGGCAAAGAAAGTCTATGAATGTCATTTTGATTCATCCTGTAGCTAAAAATATAATAATGGAACTGGAAAACATATTCAAATGGACTGTTTTGGTCAGAAAATGTAGCTTGCCAGAATGAAAACTTATCATGAGAATGTGTTCATTTTGTTCAAATGTAGAAGGGCAAAGTGTTTTAAATATATGGAAGAAATTATTTCCATTATTAAAGTTTCCATCCAAATTTAAAACTGTTGAAATGGCACCAGGATTTTTGTGGGGTGGGGTTTTTTTTTCCCTTCCTCTGTAGCTGAACAATAATTCAGATTTTTTTAATCTGTAAGGAATATTTTAATGTATATTATACTTTTTAATTGATGTTCTATATATATTAAACTTTTAATGTTTTTGCTGTGATGTAGATCGAAAGGTAACTGGAATTTTCTGTGTCTGAGCCCTGCTGCCTGGTTCAGTATGTCCTTGCTGAGGAGCGCAGGCAGCACAGCACACAGCACCCCTTCTCCCTGGAGGATCTACTGCAGGGATTGCTGATGTGGGCAAATGTTTATGGTGTGGATACAGATTGCCCAGCCTCAGCCCACTGTGTATTCTCCACTCCGAGTCAATTGAATTAAAATGTAACTTCCAGATCTTTACTACATGACAGAATTGCATGAGACATGTTTACATAAACTGTTTTCCACAGGGGATGATTGCCGAGATATAATTAGAAGTAAATCAGACGTGTGCTGGCGGCTCCCTAGGCATGCCTAGGGCTCCTCTGTGCCTCTCAGCCAGCTGGGTGCTCCTGTAGCCCCTGGAGAGGGATGTTCTTGGAGGGGAGGCATTGTGGGCTCATGCCACTTGCCAGCTGCTGGGTTTTTAAATGCACTGGGATATTTTACATATGTTTCCATTTTAGAATATAACTGAGATTCTTCGAAGATAGTCTGAGATGGTAAAAGAACAAATGCCAGGAACTTTATACTGTTATCTTCTGAATGTTCCCAGGCATTAGAAAAATCTCCAGAATTCTATCAAAATATTGATAATTCTTTTCTTTCAGTCGTTTCTCCTCTCTCCCCACACTATATTGTATCCTCCCCCTTAGTACCTTAATTTAGTTATCTTTATTTTTTCTTTTTTTTTCAGAATCAGCATATTCAGAATCAGCATGTTGAAAAGGAATGGAAATGATGGTGCTAAGCATTTTTTGGTGAGTGGGCCAACAACCAATATCATTCCACTGGTGTCAATGAGCCAGTAGAGAGGAACTGTCCACAACTCCTATAGAGAGCCCTCAGGCTGGCCATGGTCATCCAACATGCAAGCTGATCTGACTCATCACAGGCTCACAGGATTGCTAAATCAGATACGATGAAAGGAAAAAGAATGAGTGACAGCATTTGGAGAAGACATTAACCCCATAAGTAGCAACCTGCAGAAAGGCTGATCAAGCGTGTCTGGGCTGGGACTACAAGTCCTACATCTGGGACGCAGGTACAGCTTATCGTGGCAGACATTTCTGAATGTCCCTCAGGTTTGGTTAAATGTTCATGTTCTGATCATCTCTAAAATTTAATTAGTCTGACAGATGTACCAAGCAAAACTCTTCTGGCTGATACTAAATTTCAGTAATTATCACCCTAACTGAAAAAAACCCCCACATGCTCATGTAGCAAAACAACCTGCAAATAGTTGAACCAGTTTTACTTGTTGAGGATTGATTTTTACTACTAAGATTTGATTTATTCTATGAACCTACATGCAGGGGGATTGTCTGTTTTCAAATAAGCAGGGAATGTCACTGAAGGTGATGACTCTGCACCACATTCAAAAAACCCTGCTTTATTTTTTAAAATCCTTTTCATTCCCTGTAGTGTTTGTGCCATGTATTCCAACAGCTTGCTATAAAACACTGCTGTTATCTGATGAGGCACTTGAAGGAGTCTGAAAAGAGGATGATTGTTTTACCCGAACTGATGTTTTCGGAGCTAAGGAGCCAAATTGCACCTGCAACTGCATATTGCAAGTCAAAGCCAGCATTTGGTCCAGCATTCTGCAATGAGACTGTAGAGTTCCCTCTTTAACCTTCCAAAGAATCCTCTCCCTCTTATAAGGCAAAAAAGATAGAAGACCATACAAATCTGGCTTCAATGAAAATAAATTTTAATAACCAGGAACAGAAACAGCACAACCACATTTAATAGTGCATATGGTTTATTTGCATTGCATAGACGTCATTTTTATGTGTTTGAAAAAACACCCATAGAACGGAAGCTTTGCAGGCATGAAGTCCCAGAGATGATGAACACTGAAATGATTTAACATGATGTGTTAGCTCTGAAACATAAACATAAAACATAAACAGCAAACCAACAGAATTCTCACATTCAGCTGTTGATCTTAATAAAAGTGGTGGGAACACAGGCAGAGGGGGAGGTGGTTACAAAGGGAGCTGTTAGGGCTGACATACTGCTTCTGAATTTCAAGGGCCATTAACTTACTATCAAATATAGTGTGGCACCTGCCTTGACATCTGGATTTTCAAATCTATCTCTAATGACCAGAGAAATTGAATTTAAATTCTGCAGCTACTGACAGGTGCTTCTGTTAAGGGATATGCCTCAAGGTCATTTATGACAGGAGTTTAAAAAAAAAAAAAAAAGCAAAAAAGACTGCATTTCCTTGACCTACTACTGCATCCAGTAAGAACCTTACTGTTAAAGAGCTAATTTTGCAAAAACTCTGTAATTTGCCAAGCTGGTTGGCTTCTTTTTTATTGCCTGAAATCAAACCCCCCTTTGTACGGACAAGGGTAGGTTCTAATAGATATTAAAATTGAGAACTTGCTGCATGCGATAGTAGTGGAATCTCTACAGCATCTCCTCCTGATTTTGTTAAAATATTAAAATTTCAATAACATTTCTTCTATATAATATAATAATCCTGTTAAGAAATTTTCTTTTACTGATTATAAAAGGGAAGGGAGGGAGGAAGGGAGGGAGAGATGGTCCTGATGACTGTCAACAAAGTCAGATTGCTAGAAGTCATATGCAAAATGATGTAATTCGTTGTTTTAAGATGCAGAAAACTCCATACCAGCTGGCCTTAGCTTCTGTAAACAGTGGAACTAAACTTTCTAAACAATGTAATATGGGGTCAAATTTAGGCATTTGAAACGAGCCTAAATTTCATGTATAAAAAAAGGAGAAGACTACATGGCTTTTAATGCCTCAGAGGACATCTTGCCTTTCTACCTCAAATTTAATGAGTCAACCTGATTAAATCTTTACCCTTTCTTTGGTGCAATCTTGCTTCTAAAGTCAATATCTGGTGGAAAATATGCATACAATTTCTGGTTAGCTGGGCTATCATATCAAAAGTCTCATGCTTGATTACTAGATACTGACACAATCTAGAAGAGCTTCACCCTTGATTTGATGGACTGATGAAAGCTTACTGAAGGCAGCAATAAGCATGAATTCAAGAGAACAACCTACCTAAACCTGAAATAATAGAGTACGGTTAAAGCCGGAAGCATTTCTCTCAGCTGGTAATTTTTTAAAAGAAGTATTCAGTAAGCATGTCTGTAGTTGTGTCACTAATTAATGTTAAAGTTGACTTAATCATTTTAGAAGGGGATTATAATTTTGCATTCTCATTAGCAGAAACTGATAGATAACAATATGGTTTTACTGGCACAGCATTTTGTGTTCTATTTTTCTATTTTTTTCTTACTTTTTACCTTCTTTCATGAAATAATGGTTCTTCTAGTGATGAATTTTGCAGTGGAGCATAACTACTGCATGTTGTTTTGTTATTCCATGCAAAATTTCAAGTCTATATTACCATTTCCTGGCATTCTAATTGCATGGTCTGTCAGGCTCCAATATCCTACAGCACGAAGCATTAGACAGCATGGCAAAAAAATTACATTCAGCTGCACAATGTAAAACTATGAATACAATCAAAAATGTGTATGAAACAATGATCTCCCTGCAAATGGATGAATGGGAGATTTTACTACAGACTGTAAAGTTTATTTGAGCTTTGTATCATAGAACAGGTCTTTATGTATGGAAGATCCTTTCTGTGCTTCAATGCATTGAGAATAATGCCATTTTTGTGAGCAACTTCTGTTCTTTTGATGGATCTAGGCCCTTCACATGAGTATCTCACTAAAGACAAGCACAAACTATTTCATCCTTCATCCTTACGGCAAAGTATTCAGTGGAATGCAGATTGCCCTACATCTGACAGTTTCCAAGTTTCAATCGCATCTCTGTAACAAGGATAAATTTTTCCATGGATTCCATTTCTGGCTTAATGCTTCTTCCACCAGGATTTAATGATATGGCTACAGCCGATTCCTGAGGAGGGTAAGTTGGACCAAGGTTGATAGCTTATCCAAAACTCACCTTAAAGATAAGCTACATCTATTCAAGTTTAGATGATACATATCTATGCCTGAGCTTATCAGCCATCTTTCTTTATATATTGCAGACTTTATCTTTCTATACTTTTCAGACACTAAATGACAGACAAAACAAATTGTGCCTCAAGCAACTGCATGGCAAAGAAGGAAAAAAAAAATCTTGCTCCAAACTAACATACTCTGGCTGAAATTTTGAAGCCTACAAACAATTGGATGCACTAATTTTTACAGGTGCATGGAAATATTTCGCCAGTGTTTTCTGGTGTGCTAAAATTATGTATCTAGGCAGTGATTTCTCAGAAGTGCTCTTAGCTTATATTTAAAGGGGGGTGTGTGTGTAGCCATGTGCAATGGTATTCTAGATGCATGAAAATCAGTATGAAACTAGATTTTTTTTTCCCCACCAGCTCAGGAACAGTTCTGCATGTATTTATGCTGCTTCTGGACTTGATTGTTCTGTCCTTATCTGTTTGGATTTATTGATTTGAACCTGTTTATTGGGATTTCTGCACTGTCAGACTCAAATTTTCTTTGAAAGACTGCCTAATTGACTGGAAGAGAGTCCTAAGTGCCAGGTTAATAGTTTTGGTGTAACACAGATATACAATATCTACTCTATCCCCAACCCTGCCAATTTTTTCACATGCTAGAGATTTTTCTACATCACTGCCTATGTATTTACCTCTACTTTCAATTCATAGAATAACAGAATCACAGAATAGTGTGAGTTGGAAGGGACCTCAGAGATCATCTAGTTCCAGCTCCCCTGCCATGTGCAGGGAAAAATTAAGTTTCTTTTATCTGCATTCAGAAATAGCTCATTGATGACTATGTAGATACTCTCAGGGAAGGATGCATAAGAAGAAAAAAGCTATGTGAGTATGAGAAGAAATATGAAAAACTATCTTCTGAATATTGTCTTCAAGAAGTGTTGAATATTTCCAGTTGTCATGAGTTCACAGGCACACAGAAAATACATCTTAAGCGGTATTACCACAGCTAATAACTCTACATTATTTGGTCCATGGTAGATGACAAAACACTACATTCTATTTTGCATTCAATCTCAATTTAAATACAGGACATGATGTCTGGACCCAGTGCATGTCCACTTAGTGAGGTTCAAGAGGAAAGAAAGCTGATCCAGTGAAAAGCTGATCCAGGCTAAATCAGAGAGAAAGTTAAGGCCACACTCTGCTACAGTTTAACTTGTTCAGCAAGACAGTTCTGGAATTAGGAATTCTGTTGTGGAATTAGAACTGTGTTATCAAAGTTGTATTTATTATCTGCCAGTTTAGAAATTTTGTTTTTCTTCCAAGTTTTTCTAGAGTTTCTCTGTCACTTGAAGTTGTACAAGAACACTGTTGTGAAGAGATGACCTTGGAATAAAGTAAAAGAATCTAAAGAACCCCACTCAGCCCAAACAAGCAGACAACAAATAATCTAGATCATTTTCCCAGTTTGGTTTACTTTGAGATGAGGAAAATATTTTCTCTGTCAGAGGGACAGGCCAGTGAGGTGGCCAGGCAGCTCTGTTGATGCTGTTAGTTTATTCTGGTTTGGAGAGACAGCAATGATGGCCTTGGATTTAGGTGGCTATGGAAAGGAACACTCTATGGAAATACTCACAAGAGCTTTTCTCTTCAGAACAGCAATTGCTTAAATTTTAAGATGATCCTAGATCTCTCCAAAATCACATATGCTTTTAATGGGATGCGTGCGGCTAAATTAGTAGGGTATTCTTGAAAAGTTCCCTTTTTGATAGAATTACAATTAAGCATACATGCTTTTAAACATTCCTCTGGAAAAATGGATGCAACAATTTGCTGAAGATTTTTGATGTGGTTGGAGCCCTGGGACTGCAAAAATATTTTTTTTTTCTGAAGGGACTGATTTCCGTTGTCATCTGTTCTCGTAATGATCTGTGAGAAATGAGAGATGCAATTAGCCAAGCATAGGAAAAATCAAATTGCCGTAATCAGAAACCAATCCTGAATGTTGCAAATGTTCCAGAAAACATTCAAAATCAACATGAAAAGCGGAAACAAAAGTTCCAGTGTTAAAAAGGAGAAGCAATGAACTAATTTGGGTGAAGTTTTCAGTTATCGGCTGTGATCATGCCAACAACAAATATGTTCTTATTACTGGTTTTTCTGGTATTCTGCTTGTTACTGATTATAAGGAATAACAGTAAAATTGTAAAATTGTAAAATTTTACTGTGTCCAGTTCTGGGCTCCTCACCACAAGAAGGACATGGAGGTCCTGGAGTGAGTCCAGAGAAGGGCAGCCAGGCTGGTGAAGGGGCTGGAGGGCAAATCCTATGAGGAGCGGCTGAGGGAGATGGGGCTGTTTAGCCTGGAGAAGAGGAGGCTGAGGGGAGACCTTATTACTGCCTACAATTACCTGAAAGGAGGGTGTAGAGAGGTGGGTGATGGTCTCTTCAGCCAAGTAACAGGGGATAGGAAAAGGGGAAATGGCACTAAGTTGCACTAAGGGCAGGTTCAGATTAGATGTTAGGAAAAACTTCACTGAAAGAGTTGTCAGGGCCTGGAACAGGCTGCCCAGGGAGGGGATTGAGTCACCATCCCTGGATGTGTTTAAAAGACGGGTAGATGAGGTACTTAGGGATATGGTTTAGCATAGGATTGGAATGGTTGGACTTGATCATCTTAAAGGTCTTTTCCAAACTTGTGATTCTGTGATTCTGTGATTTTTTGAAATGAGCAGCTTGTATGTAGAAAAGCACAGATGTCTTGTAAGTTTAGTGAGCTCTGTTTGAGAATTAAGGTTACTCAGAAATGTAAACTGAAGTATGAATCTCTGACATGTCTTGTTTAAAGTAAGAGGCACGTAAGCTTTGTTTTACTCAGTTGTATTTGAGATTCATGCCAAAAGGCTGATTACTTTCTGAAAGCAAGTTGCTCATTTCCGTAAGGAGATTTAAAAACAAACATTAATTTTAGTCAGGCAAATTATTAAGGCTGAAATCCATCTTATCACAGAATCATAGAATCACGGACTGTTTCAGGTTGGAAGTGATCTCAGAAATCATCTAATTCCAACCCCCTGCCATGGGTAGGGACACCCTCCATTAGACCAGGTTGCCCAAAGTTCCATTCAGCCTGGCCTTGAACATAACCAGGGAAGGAACATCTAAAACTTCTCTGTGCAACACATTTCAGGGCCTTACCACCCTCACTGTAGAGAATTTCTTCCTAATGTCTAATCTACATCTACCCTTTTTCATTTTAAACCTGTTACTGCTTGTCCTATCATTACACTAGTCGTTAAAACAGCCCATCTCTAGATTTCTGCTAGGCCCGTTCTATGTACTGGAAGGCTGCAATAAGGTCCCCCTGGAGCCTTCTCTTCTCCAGGCTGAAAAAGCCCAACTCTCTCAGCCTGTCTTCATAGGAGAGGTGCTCCAGACATCTGATCATTTTCATGACTCCCTCCAACAACTCCCAACTTTCTTGTACAGGGGACCCCAGAGCTGGATGCAGTACTCCAGGTGGGGTCTCAACAGAGCATAATAGAGGGGCAGAATAACCTCCCTTGACCTTCTGGTCACATTGTTTTCGATGCAGCCCAGAAAATGTTTGTCCTGGACTGCAGATGCACATTGTTGGCCCATGTTGAACTTCTCATCCACCTACACCCTCACAGTCCTGCTCCTCAGGGGGGCTCTCAATCCATTCCGCTCGATCCTGTAGTTGTGCTTGGGGTTGACCCAACCCACATGCAGGACCTTGCACATGGACTTGTTAAACTTCAGACAGTTCTCATGGGCCCATCTCTCCAGCCTGTCAAGGTCCCTCTAGATGTCATCCCTTCCCTCCAGCATGTCAACCGTACCATACAGCTTGGTGTTGTCTCTAAACCTGATGAGGGTGCACTCATCCACTGTCCATAACTCTGAAAAAGATGTTAAACAGAGCTAGTCCCAGTACTGACCCCACTAGTCACTAGAGCACCACTAGTTACTGATCTCCACTTGGACATTGAGCCATTGATTGCAACTGTCTGGCCAATTCCTTATCTGCCAAGTAGACCACCCATCAAATGCATGTATCTCCAACTTAGACACATGGATATTATGTGGGACAGTGCCAAATGCTTTGCCAAAGTCCAGGTAGACCTTGAGGGCAAGTTCAGTCCAAAACAAAGTCATACCATAACTCCTTAACTTCCAAAGAAGCCATAAGATTTTCTGGTGGAAAAGAATGCTACGAAGAAGTGTGCATCATGTACTTCGGTCTAACATATCAGCATCCATGGATGTAGAAATCAACAACTCTCCCACTGAAATCAGCTTCTTGACATTTGGAGGAAATGAGAAAAAACTCATATGTCTATTAGGACTTTGTATCTTTCTACTGGCTAAGTTCTAGAAAACTCAAATGTTCCCTTATAGATATAAAGCTCATGGCAATTTCTGTTGAAGTGAAAGTCTCAGAGCAGCAGTTCTCTAAATCTCTTGGTCTGCTACCATATGAATCCTGAGAACAAATGCAGCCCAAAAAACCATCATGTTCAGCCTACTGGTACTAGCCAGCGTCTTCCTTGTAGCTGGAAATCTTGATTTAAAATCATTGCTAGGGACAGCTGAAGCAGAGGTTCAGCCAAGCTTTCCCATTTCCTAATTTACATGAAGTGTCAGGGCAGGGCATTACCTCTTCTGGGATTTTTCTCCATCAGTCTCTGCTTTTCTGCTGTCACTAAGTACTTCGCTAAGCCATCAGCTGAGAAGACAGCATTTTACCCTGCGGCTGTGTAACCTTTCATTCCCATCCCAGTGTTGTCTGCATTACTGGGAAGGGAAGGTTGCACTGACAAAGGTTCAGCAGCTCGGGTGCTCTCTATGGATGCAGGAGGCCTGGGATCAAATACCTTCAGTAAGCACAGCACAATTCATTTTGAAATTAAGTATGCCTTTAATACAACCTGGCTGATGATTTCTGCAAGGATACAGCCTGCTTACTTATACCATATGTACAGAAGAGAAAGTTTTAAATGTGTTATTTCTCTACTGTTAGCACTGTCATAATTTTTTGTTGCTTTTTTTGAGCCAATTCCTCTTCACACTCCAGAAAAACGAGAGCAGGATTGGTCATAGATTTTAGCAACATAAGGGAAATATGTTGATCACAGAATCACAGAATAATAAGGTTGGAAAAGACCTTGAAGATCATCAAGTCCAACCATTCACATACTAAACTAAACCATATCCTTAAGTACTTCATCTACCCTTTTTTTGAACACATCCAGGGAAGGTGACTCGACCACCTCCCTGGGCAGCCTGTTCCAGGCCCTGGCAACTCTTTCAGTAAAAAATTTTTTCCTAACATCCAATCTAAACCTGCCCTGGCACAGCTTCATGCCATTCCCCTTTGTCCTATCACCTGTCACCTGGCTGAAGAGACCATCACCCACCTCTCTACAACCTCCCTTCAGATAGTTGTAGGTGGTGATAAGTTCTCCCCTCAGCCTCCTCTTCTCTAGGCTAAACAGCCCCAGCTCCCTCAGCCGCTCCTCATAGGATTTGCCCTCCAGCTCCTTCACCAGCCTGGTTGCCCTTCTCTGCACTGGCTCAAGGACCTCCATGTCCTTCTTGTGGTGAGGAGCCCAGAACTGGACACAGTACTCGAGGTGTGACCTCACCAATGCTGAGTACAGGGGCACAATCACCTCCCTAGACCTACTGGCCACACTGGTTTTGATACAAGCCAAGATGCCATTGGCCTTCTTGGCTGCCTGAGCACACTGCTGACTCATATTCAGTCTGCAGTCAACCAACACCCCCAGGTCCTTCTGCCTCATCACCTCTCACAGCCTGCATGCTTTTTTAAAAATCACAGAACCGTGATTGAAATGGAACATACCTAGAAACTCACATCCAGTTTCATCTTAATTTTCAGTGAAGTCCTTTGTGTCTCCTACTAACTTGGTTAAATAGCCTCACCACTAAAACCTCATGCCTGAATTTATTGAGCTTCAGCCAAGCACCTTCACCAGCTTTCATAAGGTACTTTCTGGAAGGGTGACTCCTATATAATCATATTTCTGTTGCCTGTCTTGGAACTTTTATATATCAAGGATGCTAAATTTCTATTTATTCATGTATATGAATGACTTTCCTGAATCTTCTTAAATTTATCATCTTCCTGCTTGAATTGCAGATAAAAGATGTAAAGCAAGTACTTTAATCATAGCTACATCAGTCTCTCAAGCAGGGGGATGTGTACTTGTTACTTTCACTTCGTGTTTTCCTGCTTATACTTCAAGACTGTATGAGCTTTTTTTGCTCCCTCCATCACTGGTAAATGGGTAAAGCTCACCCAAGCCTTACCAAGAGAAAATGGACTGTGAAACAATAATTCTGTCTTTTATATCATTTACATTTCTATCCCACAGACCTTATCTGCAATGATTTTTGTATTTGTTCCAGGCTAATGACGAAAAAAATATAATCAGCTTAGATCAAGATCCAGTCTTCACTGGAGAGCACTAGAAATGCATCTACTTCTGGATAATGCCCTTTAAAATTAGACAGTAGAAAGCACCTGATAATTAAATTACCATATGCTTTATATAGATTTTATATAGTTTTATTTTTAAACTCCAAACACTGTGTGGTAACAGAGCCTTGTTTGCTGGTAAGCAATAATTAATTAATTTTTTTTTAAACCTTTGTTTAAGAAATTTACAACTCTAAGCAAGTCATTGCCATCCGGCTTGCTGCCAAAAGGCCCTAGAGGGACTCTTCTCCTATCAATATTACTGAAAGATTGTTTTAAGCATATTAATAACCCTGTCAGTATGAAATACTGACTACATATATAATATCTATCTAGAGGTCGTTTGTAGCTGATTGTTTTCTAAGGTCTGAATACCCAAATCAAGAAGGAATTGAATTTCATCTTGCCAAGTAACCGGCTTTTAGGTAACCAACTCTTGGCATGCAGTTCACCAGCCTGAGTTTTCTGTGTATTGACCAGGAGGCCTGGGCCAGCTCTAAGTGCCTAAATATCCACTAGTGGGATGGACAAAGAGGGAAGCCAGTAGGAAACAGGTGAAGACTGAATTTGAAATGTTTCTTGTCTTCTAGACTTTGGTACTATTCACAGGCTTGAGTTAGGTACACTGTAAAACGTGGAATGACCTCAGGGTAGGATAGGATTGGGAAGGGGTATTCTTCTCATTTGTAGCTGTGGAACTACAAATTTCACAGAGTTGGAGGAAGTAAAAGCAAGAGAAAAGGTGACTGCATCTGTCATCAAGTTGTGCATTAACAAAAGAGAGAATGGTATTTAGTGTCCAGGGTATGATTATGTATTTGACATTAAGTAGCTCTTGAAGAACAGAGAGTCCACCAAATTCCCAGCCTTTATTCTGTCCTGGGAAAGGTGGATGCAGACTGTGTGGACTGAATTGCCTTTTTACCTCCTTCTGAGCAAGTATTTAAAGCTAGTCCTGCTAAGGGTGGCCATTCCGTCCTTCTATGTTCCCCACAGCACAGAGCAGTGAGGTTGGAGATGGCGACACAGCTCTGCACTTTATGTTCTTCTTTGACATTTGGCACTTTGCTGGCCTCAGGTTAGTGGTGCTTCTGCTTTCTGCTTAGACCAAAATTTTAAAAAAATTGATTTTAAGAGGGGTTTTCTGTTGCACTTTTAAATAAGAAAAGAGAACACTAATGTAATCGGACTAAATGTATGGGCTCCACCTAAACCTCCTTCTTGTAAAAGGTATAATGTGAAAAGACCAAATCCAGAAGCTCTTTGCAAACAACACAAAAGACAGCTTGGTGATAAGCTTCACTGATGGTGTTTTGAGACTTCTATGTCATGAACAACAAAGCATAAAAATCCCACAAACATATGACTGTACATTTCATCCTCTATTACTCCTAGTACCATGTGTGTGATCAGTACAAATGTATGATTTCATGACACAGCAGTATGCTATTTTCCCCCCAAATTTACATTATGCATTGTCTCTAGCCTGAAAAAAACTGTAAGCTATTTTCTTTTCTCTCTGCTTGGTTTCATATCTGCTTGTTTGTTTGTTTTTTGTTTTGTTTTGTTTTGTTTTCTTCCTCTACAATGTCCCCATGAGAATCCCTTCACTTGAATCATCTGAGGTAAAGGAAAAGTCAATAGCTCACATTACAAGTAATGGGAGCCATTGATTTAGTTATATAATTTATAAACTGAATCAGCAACTAAACAGAACCATCCCTGGCATCACGGCACAGGTGAGTGTATAACTCATCAAGGCAGAGAATGTGCTGATTGCATCAAGCCCTGAAGTTCCCAGAAGGTCACATAGCTCAGGATGGATTTGTTTTCTTTTTTTTCTCCCAATTTCCTTCCTGTCACATAAGGCTGAGGACTGTCTATCCCAGCAAGCATGCCCTGATAGTTGGAGATGCTAAAGTCATGCAGATCCACTAATGAAATCTCCAGCTGAAGAAAGAAACCTGTTTTGTTTAGCAGTTGCATGTTTCAGACAAGATAGGGTTTTTTGGGCTTCCTTGATTTAACATCAAAAGACCACTAAATCTACCCAACATTTGAGGCTTGGGTAATGCAAGTATAGTACAATGTTCATGTACAATGCTACACAATGTCTTCTCTGATTCACTATAGAGAGGGATTCATCTCACTTACTTTGATTATATAAAATATAGTTAACCCATCTAAATAAGTTCTTTGAACTACATCTACCATCAATACTGAAAGACACATATTTCCAGGGAGCAATTCCTCTGACATTTTAGGATATGATAAATCATTACCAGAATGTTCAAATTTCTCTCTCTGTTAAGTAGAGAGAGACTGAAGATGACTAAATTGAAGTCTTAGCTTTATGTGCTAAAGTTGAGCAAGAAAAAAGCCAACAAAAATAAGTTTTTATTGCCTCTCAAATAGCTGTTTCTAATTTTTTTATTAATTATAGTAAAAAAATTTGACATTTTCTTGATGCTAGGGATAGTAAGATTCTATATTAGAAATATTTGAAAAGCTTATAATTCCTATAATCTGGTTTTAATTAATTTTTTCTGGCTTGCTTGAAAAATGTAAATGGTTTAGAGAGTCCTGGATTTACTTCACAGTAAGCTATGGAAGGTTGTCAGCATAGCATGTTCATCTATGTCCTCTGAAACATGTTTTCCTTCCATTTGCCCAATGCCCAAATAAAATTTACTAGTTTTTTATTCTGGATTATTGCCAATACAGTTCTTAAGAACAATCACATCACTTTCCATTCCCCAATACTCCTTCCTAACAGCAGATTTAAACAAAGGGGAGGGGGTTTATTACCTTGGAAATTTCTGAAGTCTGTCATCTGGCTTTTAAACCTTGCAGCTGTTAATCAATTTGCTTTAGCACTTCTCTGTTAAGCCATTCTCTGACACATTGCTTGTATATTACTTGTATAGATCTGAGGAATATACCTTATCAATGCACCCTGAGACTAAGCCCGGCATAAAGAAATTGCTGTTTCTGTATAATCCCGTCTTGTGAACAGCCATCATAAGACAAGCAAAGTGGGGTCAAGTTCAATGGAAAAGTTATTCACCTTAAAAAAATAATAATTTTTTAAGCCATGGGCAATTTCATTCTCTAATCTTGGTCTCTAAGCTGAATATTGGCACTAAGAAACAAGATCTAAGTGTAACAACTTTGTGAAAACATCAACTTAATGCTCACTAGGATTCAGCACAGCAAATGGGTTAGTAGGTATTTTAGAAAAGGAATGGAGAATAAAACAGCAACTTTACACAACTGTAGAAATGCATTATGTCCTCACATTTTTAATACTACACAGAATGTGGTTTTCATGTGTGAGAAAGTCTATACAGTAAAACTGGGAAAAAATCCCAGATAACCATAAATATGACTAAAAGCCTAAACAGAGAATGGAAAGAAGTTGTCTGGGGGAGGCAGGGATAGTGATAGGATATAATAAAAGACTTTTTAGATTTTATAGATTCTGAATATCAAGTGGAAAATCAAGAAAGGCTTAGTAGATTCAGCTTATTCCAACAGGTGATGGACTCAAAACCAACGGAAGAGAACTGTTCCATATGGTGTATACTTCAACTGCTAATTCCTTCTCATGGGATATTATGGATGCTTTTACATGGGTTCATGAAACAGTAGAAAATCCTATGAAAGTTATTCAATATAAAGGTATAAGTTCTGGCTCAGAAAGTCCCCTAGTTACAAACAGCTGGATGCTGAGAGTGGTGTCCTGTAGGCTTGGTGTCCTGAGACTTCTCTGTTGTTGGGTACTATTGACAACAGGCAAATACTTGTATCTTATATCAAAGCATTTGGGATTTTTGGTTTGGTTTTGTTTTTGTAGTTGTGGTTGGTTTTTTTTTTTTCCCAGCTACAAGGTACATGGCTGTTACATTTCTATATCACAAAAGTATAATAAAAAAATTCAACGATTTTTTTTCCCCGACTCCTTAAATTTCTTTTCATTTACAACTTAACATTGTGCAATTCATGTATCATTTACTTGAGTTGCAGTTCCATTACTTTTTGTAGTAAGGACATTCATTTGCCTTGAGACTTTTGTTATGCTTGGACCCTAATCATCCTTCCCTCCACTCCAGTCTGTACTTTTTTCTTTCTTCTGTCAAAGACTCTTTTCGTATCTGTGTTGTTATGGAGAAAAAACCAAAGCAGTTGCTCGTTCATTTGCTCTGTTTGTGCAGCAGGACATAAAAGTTCTCTCCAGCTTTCTATAAATTATGTGATTCAAGAGGAATGATTCTATCCTAAAATCATTCAAAGCTTTTGTTTTAATGCTTCATAAAAGAGCACTCACTCTAACCAAATAAAAAACCTGCCCATCAGCACCCACACTGACCCCAGCTACAGGGTTGGGGTTTTTAAGATATTTTTGCATTCTCCATGAGATTCTTTTTAGGTCTAATTAGTGAAATCACTATCAGCTCATTACACCAAATGTCTTCTCCTTAAAATTCCCTTTCACATTGGGGAATTAAAGTTTTGGGCTTTTTTAAGGAGTGATGTAGTAAAGTGCTAAGAAATGGAAAACATATCCACAGTGATATGCCATGGAGTTTTCAGATTTTTCTCAGCAAGGGGATAATTTCAACTGGTAAGATATTGTTTGGAAAAAAAAATAACATAAGGTATATCTGGTGTAAAATTTAGAATTCTAGTTTTCAAATATTATACATTTATGACCTTATGAATGCCAGGACTTTTTTTCTTATAATACACTTTCTGGAAATATATGTTCAATATCATAGGAACAGAATAATTTAGGTTGGGAGGGACGCTTCTGCTCAAAGCAAGGGCGGCTATGAGATCAGACCTGGTTCTTCAGGTATTTATCCAGTCTTAAAAACCTTCAGAGATGCACAACCTTTTTAATAACAAGGCTTGACTGTCCTTGTGCGAATTTCTTTTTCCTTTTATCCTCTTTGCATCTCTCCTGGTTCAACTCATCAGAAGCTGTCTCTTATCTCTTGCCATACACCACTGTAAACAGTCTGGATTCATAGCCCCCTCAAAATTATTAATACTTGGCTGTTATGTCTCCCCAAGACATCTCTTCCCAGATTCAATAAACAGTTCCCTCAGTCTCCCCTTGCAGGCCAAATGCTCAGCCCCTTGGTGGCTCTATATCCTTACCCCAACCCATGAGCCTTTCATTGCATTTTCTCTCCCCTGTGCAATTGAGGAGGCCAAGTAATGGAGCAGCTTTGGTGGCCACCTGGCATCCTGTCACAGGCAACCCACTAATAATATTGATACAAAAATATTTCCAAAGTTCATGAATGCTTTAAGAACAAAACTTATTCAGACTCATATTAATCAGTTACTTTTTTTTTAAAAAAAGAAGTTATCTATAACAGTAGTCAGGAGATAATATATCTAGGAAAGTAATTCAAGCTAGCAAGATAGCCTATGATCATCTTTACGTTTTATTCTTTATTTCATAGCTTTCAATTTGTTACTGTGGTTTACCCCGGCTGAGGCCAGGTGCCCACAAAAGCTGCTCTACCACTCCCCTCCTCAGCTGCACAGGGGAGAGAAAATATAATGAAAAGTTCGTGGGTTGAGGTAAGGACAGGGACATTACTCAGCAATTACTGTCACAGGCTAAACAGGCTCAACTTGGGGAAATTAGTTTAATTTTATTACCAATCAAATCATAGTAGGACAGTAAGAAATAAAATATAAATCTTAAAACACTTCTTCCTATGCTCAACTTCACTCCCAATTTCTCTACTTCCCCCAGAAGCAGAGGGGGATGAGGAATGGGGGTTGTGGTCAGTTCATCGCACGTTGTCTCTGCCACTTCTTCCTCCTGAGGAGAGGACTTCTCACACTCTTTCCCTGCTCCAGAATGGGGTCCCTCAAATGAGAGACAGTTCTTTATTGAACTGCTCTCCACAGGGTCAAAATTCCTGCCATCAAACCTGCTCAAGCATGGAGTCCTCTCTCCATGAGGCCACATGTCCTACCAGTAGCTTGCTCCAGCATATGCTTCCCATGGGGACACAACCTCCTTTGGGGTCTTCAACCTGCTCTAGTGTGTGGATATCTGCTGCAGGTGGATATCTGCTCTATCACCAGCTCCCATGAGCTGCAGGGGGACAGTCTGAAACAGCTCATCCCCTTCCTTCTTCATTGACGTTGGTGTGTACATAGATACTCCTCTCACTTTTTCTCACTCAGCTATTCTAGCTACTGAGCACATGGAAAATAAGGAGTTGGCTGGTGACAGCCAACATGGCTTCACTAAGGGCAAATTGTGCCTGACAAATTTGGTGGAATTTTATGACAGGGTTACAGCGTTGGTGGATAAGGGAAGAGCAACTGATGTCATCTACCTGGACTTGTGTGAAGCATATGACACTGTCCCTCATGATATCCTTGTCTCTAAATTGGAGAGATATGAATTTGATGGATGCGTGCTTCAATGGATAAGAAACTGTCTTGACGGTTACACTCAAAGTCTTGTGATCAATGGCTCAATGTCCAAGTGGAGACCAATGACTAGTGGTGTTCCTCAAGGGTTGGTACTTGGACTGGCACTGTTTAACATGTTTGTCAGAGTCATGGACAGTAGAATCTCATGCACCCTCAACAGGTTTGCCAATGACACCAAGCTGTGTAGTGCAGTTGACATGCATTGATAGATGTTCATGAAATACTGAAAATGAATTTGTTCTTTTTTTCAAAATCCTATTTATAACCTAGTCATTCATCCCTTACACACTTTTCACATAAAATGGGATTCAATTGTGTGGGATTTCCATGGGGTTTTATGGAAGCTGGAAGTTTAATGGCTTGTAGAAAGGGACTGAACAAATTCACAGAGCAAAAATTAATCAAAACCACTCTGGGTGTCATCTCCAACTCGGGAAATCCTAAAGTTATTGGTTACTAGAAGCCGAAAGGTAAATGCTGAGGGAAAAATACTTCATGCTTTTATTTTATATTCTCTTTTCATGCATCCTTAAAGTGCTACAGTACAGATTCTTAGCTGGATATATCTTTGCTGTTATCCTCTATATTTTATGTTCTTATGTCCAGATAAAATTCTTTCATTCTACATTGTTGGGAATTTTTTTCTGTGAAAGAAAATCCATGAAATTAAAATCATATTAGTCAAATTCATGTTGGTTTGGTGTTTTGTTTTCCTATTAAGCTAAAAGTACATTGCTAGTAATTTGGTACTTCAAGAAGTTATCTAGAATAATGTTGTCCAGAAGTGGAAGTCTCAGACTCAGATAATTGTTACTACAAAATCTGAAGCCCCTGAAGAATATAGGCCCATGCTAACCCATATCTTCAGGTTTCTAAGTTAGGCTTATGCATTTTAAAGTAGTGACCTTGCTCCTGAAAGCACAAGATTTGTATGGATGTATTGCAGCCACATCTGTACCAACCAGTACACCAAACAGTATCAAAACTAGGTTTGTAGCATGGTTTGACCACATTTAGGCTATAAAGCAGTGCTGCTGAATGCAGGTTCTCTACTGGAATTATTTCTGGCCTGTGATAACCCTGATCTGTTCCCGAGCATTGCCTGGGGAAAAATAGCTGATCCTGGCTAGAGGGGTGTTGCGGCTACTCCAAGAATGGCAGTGCTGGCAGACAGCTCCAGTGTCTGCACCCACGCTCCATTACTGTTTAATGTAATGCTACAGACATCTTTGTGCTACAGACATCTGCTTGTCTGCCACATTTGGTAGGGACTGAAATGTACAGCCTTGCTCTAAGGCAGTGCATTAAGAACAGTTTCAAAACCAAAGATGCTTTCAAAAATATAGATTACATATTGACCTTTTTGTATGCCCTGCAGGTAGGAAAGATCACATGCCAATCTTTTAATTTTCCTCTACATTTTTTTTATGGAGAGCTGCAGTTAAGCAGTTCCTGACTATCAATTATAATAAAGACAGCATAAGATAAGCTAGATAATTGAATATGCATTATTACAGAGATTGAACTATACTGTGGTTGCTACAGTGGGCTGATTTTGTAGGTTAAATTGCTCAATAGCATTTTACAACTAATGATTAATGATAGTGGCCTTTTACAGGATTTCATTTGTGGAAGCATTAGGGGCTGTTATGTGTTAGCAGTACTCAAAGTTGTTCCTGCAATGCAGTGGCTGAGAATTCTTACAGGAAATATCTAAATAATTTCCTTTGTTCAGTACTACTAGTGCACAGTAATTGTTCTGTGAGTGGTTCCAAATAATCTCTGATCCTTAATTTTCCACTTTCCTCTCAGACAAATTGATACCGAGCTATAATTTATTTAACTACATGTGCTTTTATGCATTTAATGATTTTTTCTTATTTTTTCTTATTTTTTTATTTTTTATATTTAACAAGGAATTCATAGTTTCTAATTTGTTTCTTACCTGCAAAAGAGAACGCAACAAAGGGGCAGGGGAACAATCAGGGTTCATCCTTGTGCATTGCTACTGCAGCTGTGGGTAAGCAGATTAGCTGGTAGGCAGCCCCACTAAGGAAACGAGAGAGAACTCCCAGCTCATGTGGAAGCTGCTCCTAAAGGTCAAAGGAAGCAGAGGATGATTGACATTAAAGCCTCCTCATGGCTGTGGCTGGCTCAGACTCAGGAATAAATCATCAACATCAATCTTATACACATTTTTCAGATGCAGTCACTTAGGAAGGTTATATTACAAAGTCTCAAAGTGGCATGTTTTGGCAACATTCTTGGAATTTTAAAGACAAGAAAGACAAATACCCCTCCTAAGGTACATAACTGAGCAAATCCGAATGCTATTCAAAATGCAGCATCGTATGAAATATTTAAGAAGACACCTGAAAAATGGCTGCCAACTCCATAAGTGACTGACAGTAAACTGTGCTGGAAGAAATTAAAAGGCAGGTCCAATAAACTTATTACTGGAGGGGAGGTAATAAGCTACAGTTTTCTGTGCAAGCTGAGGTTACTTCTGGACCAAACACTTGATTCGCTCGCATCAAAGAACAGGCTTTGTTTTGACAGCTTTTGGGGGGGGTCATACAATTTCAAGGAAGATCACATTTGAGCTGTGAGCTGTTTTTTAGTTAATTTGATCAGCTGCATCTGCCCCTCCAGACTGATCCATCTTGTTGGGTAGGATCACATAATTGTGTAACAGTATGGATGGAAAACAAAGATGAACAGACTGTGGCTGTTTCTTATTTACTAGAAGAAGATATGGTTATCTTGGCATCAGCAAGAGTTCCCTATTTACCCTTTACGTGTGATTAAATAGAATCCATTTGCAGATACTAACAACATTGCAGTCCAGAGGCATTCCCCACTGCAATGAGCAGAACCAGCTGTCATGCCAGGTACAAAGCTGTACAAGTAGGTCTTGTAGTGCTCAGGATGGTCTGTGCTGCAGTCTCTGTACCTAGTATAGGCATATCTGAAGCAGTTTTACTCTGGTGAGCACTGGTAATAATTACAATAACAGTGAAGTGATGTGAGTTTTAAGGTAGCTTCGAAACCCAAGGTGGTGCTTAGGGTCCCCTCGAACACACTGTGCTGCTGAATGCTTTTTGTTATCTGCAGTTAGTCTGGTTAGTGTGTATCTACCACAGCAACCATGCTCTTCTGTAAATGAAGGAATCTAAGAAGGCATGAATATTTCTCTCAAAGGTTAATATTTTGGGGTATGTGGGGGAGGACAAGTTGCCAAAAATGTTATGATGAAACACTGGATCTGAGTGCAGCAAAGGTACTAGGCAACTGGCAGTTTTTGAATGGTCATCATAACATATTTGTTATTAACAGGTGCAAAGCACTTGCTAAACCAAACTCTAAGTCTGTAAATACTCCCTAGTCTGCTTCCTAAGAGCTGACTTCACAGTTTCTCTAATATCGAGTTGTATAGCCCTGCAGGATGTTTGCTGAGCAGTAGCAAAAATCTAAAGTACATTCATGCTCTGAATAATAAATCTGCCTATTCACTGCAGAATAATAATATTCTGGTTGTGCATCTCAGTATTTTCTAGAAGAGGAAGCAATGAACTAAAAGTCTAGTAATCAACAAGGAACTGAAGCCTGTAGTTCTGCATTCATCTGCTGCCAGTGGCACAGTGATTATGATTAGAGTGGGATAGCTCTGCTGCAGTAGCAACCACAGCCTCTAGTTAAGATTGGGATGTTTTACAATTATGTATTAATCAAATATAGACTTTTTTTTTTCCCCTGAAAGAAATATAATGTTCTCAGCAGGTAAATACCTTATTGACCAGAGATACTTTGAAGTGTTTTGGTCTGCTTTGGTAAAAAAATGGATGTTAAAGTCATAAGTAGGTAGTGACCCACCATCAAAAATTTACTCCAGTCCTCTTGCTCCTAGGCATTGCTGTCCTCTCTGCTTATGAATCACACTGTCTGTAGACAGCTTTGAGGATAGCTTCTCTTTCTGTTCAGAATCCATAAGTGGGAATGTGCAGCAAACCTGCAGACTCTCTATCTTCAGTCAATTATTTTGGGGAATTCAACTGCGATTTGACTTTGAGCAAGGCCACGTATTTTGTCTGTATAATGAAGTGGGAAACATATCTTCTAATGTCCTCAAATGTTTGAAATGGAGCAACTATGCTAGCCAAAGAGAAACAAATACTGTTTCTGAAATCCTAAATGAACTGGAGACTTTTGAAGGTTGCCATTGATTCCCACATGGCTAAAAGCACACTCTGTTGACTATCATTTATGTGTTCAACACCAATAACGTATTTTGGTCTGTAAGGTAAAAGAGCTCTTGGAAATCTGCAGACTGACATTTTTCATTGACTCCAGTGAATATTGTTCTTTGATAGCGAGGGCTGGATAATTACCCTGGGGAGGGAAGTTCAGAAAAATAAACAACAGTAGTGGTTTGTGTTTGAATACAGAATACTAGAATTTTAAATAAAGAATAAAAGATTCAGAAAGAAGACAAAGATGGCAAGATCAGGAGAGTAAGCCACAAAAAAAAAAATCATTTCTTGATGGAGAAAAGTAGTAATAAAATAATAAAAATAATTCTTAGTCCTAAAGACAGTCATAATCATTAAGGCAAAAACTACTACCATTATTAATGACATCAAATGAAGGAAAACAAAAATAAAACCATTGTGTTCCAGATCTTCTATTCTATTATTCATACTTAATTTGCAAAATGCATATTTTGTAGCTTCTTATGACTCATAAACACTGATTAGTACATTTTGAAAACAAGAAATGATACCCGAACAATTATTATTCTAGTCTAACCAAGTCTCAGTGACAGAAAGACAAAAAATATGATATGTGAAAGGCTATAAAGCCAGATGATTATTCCAGGTAAATATGATGTAAGTATCAAACACAAACATTTGCACTAGATGATCTGTAGAATAACTTGCACAATGTGTAGTAATCATTTGAAGTATGTGCACTTCATTAGTAAGTATTTGAAATGAAATTAAAGCAGTTTCATTTAAATTTTGGTCCCATCTCTATGTACATTTCTAGAAGTCTGGATGTATATTTTTTTAATTGAGCTCTGGTTCATATTGCTTTTACCAACTCCTGTACTATTATAATTTAGTACATGTTTTCTTAATGTGCAAAGTATTGTACAGTTACAAACCATTATGCAAATATAAAGATATAGATAATTATTTCAAAAGCTTCTTTCCTCTAGACAGTTCAAGGAAAAATACTTTTTTTTTTTTCTGGAAGGACAACCATTTAACTTTTAAACCTTCTTCAAAATGGGAATCAATATCATCATCATATTCCTCTCATAAACACATCTAAAGGGTGGATGTCTAAAGGAAGTGGCCAGACTCTTTTCAGTGGTGCCCAGTGACATAACAAGGAGCAATGGGCACAAACTGTAACGCCAGAAGATCCACATAAACATGAGGAGGAACTTCTTTGCTGAGAGGGTGATGGAGCACTGGGATGGGTTGCCCAGAGAGGTTGTGGAGTCTCCTTATCTGGAGACATTCAAGATGCACCTGGACCGTGTCCTGTGGAACCTAATCTGGATGATGCTACTCTAGCAGAGGGTTGGACTAGATGATCTCCAGGTGTCCCTTCTAATCAATCCCTACTGTTCTCTGATTCTGTGATCATCATCATCAGTGTTGGATAAACCATGCAAGAATTCTGTTACACTGGAAGGTATTTAAAAACTGAATATGACATCCTCTTTTAGTATAGAAATAAATATACATTTATTATATATATTATCTATGCACTTAAGTACCGTGATGCTGATACTCAAGTAAGCCTCCTTCTGCTCTGCACCTTTAAAGCACTGATCTTCTCCTGCTTATTGCATTGTCATTTATATCTTTACAAGGTAAGTGCAAGGGAAAGAGCCGCACAACTAAATTGAAATCATAGGCCCTTTTGCACATGTGTAAATAAAGTCTGATGCTCCGTCATAAAAAAATTATGTAATATGAATTAATTCTGGGATAACTCTGCCAATATACCAGGTA
Organism: Porphyrio hochstetteri; assembly: GCA_020800305.1. Taxonomy (NCBI): domain Eukaryota; kingdom Metazoa; phylum Chordata; class Aves; order Gruiformes; family Rallidae; genus Porphyrio; species Porphyrio hochstetteri. Next base: position 114,425,876 of record CM036907.1, read on the forward strand.
GATATGTGAAATGAGGAAATAACTATTTCTCAGTGCAGAAGAGGAAGTAAGGCAATTTTACAGGCATAGGGAGGGAGACTTTGGCACGGGATTCAAATGTGCAGCTGACGTGCGTATGAAAGAAGCAAGGGACAAAAATGTAGCTTTCAGTTGTTTGTTCCGTACAACCAGGCTTGCCTTGCAGATGAGCTCAGAGTACAGCTGGACCAACATGAAATGTTTAAGCATTGTGTCAACAACTTTGTAGAGCCAGAACTGGAATCAGGACCCTGCTGTGCCATGTACAAGCTCATAATAGAAGGACTGCCCTCAATGCAGAGAAGGCCACACTTGCCTTGTAAGGTGTAGGAAACCATGGCTAGGACACAAGGCAAACAATAAGAGCATGAGAAGGGGAAGTCACCACACACCGTGTAAACTTGTAATGGCTTTGAGGATAAAGAGAGGAAGGATCTGAAGAAGCAGCTATGGTCATGTGGAAGCTCTCCTAGGATTTTGCCCTTCTATCTCACTTCATTTTATATTGCAGTTCTCCATAGACACCCATATTTCCAGGGTGAGGGCAAGTCACTTACCATTCCCAGCAGTAGTGGACTGTAATTATTGATCATTTTAGAAAAATGCAGATATTGCACCCGCTATGTTTTGAAAGGAACAGCCAGACCCCAAGATAAGTGGAGAATTGCTGCATAGAGTCAGTCATAAAATTGTTAATTTGAAAAAAATGTTGCTTTTAGTAGCCTAGAAATACAGCCTGTGCCTCAACAGCAAAGAGTTTCATAACATTCTTGGTGCAGGAAAGGTCTTGATGTGTGTTTTTATAGATTTAAATGCAATAGGTTCAGGATCTTGACCAGAAATTTGCACGTCAGTATAAAAGCAAGAATTTGTACTTGGAATCTAACCACAAAAACAAAGCTTTTCCTTGGCTGATGCATAAAACAGATCTTGACTGCTGAAACGTCAGAGACAATGCATTACAAGCTGAAAATGGACCAACAGATTTATACAAGTTGTTCCTACTATTTTGTGAGCTTTAGTCTTCATGTTAGCTATAGTTCAGCTACTAAACCACACCCCTTCATCTCCCAGAAATCTGGGACAATCCTCTTCTTCCTTTTTCCCAATAGCTCAAAGATCAGAACCCATTTTTGCACAAGCCTTCTGCTGCCTGAGGAGGTTTGAAGCTATAACACAGGACAGGATCAGTAGGTTTTATGTGAATTTACAGAAATGGATGTTCACATTCTCCCAGGGGCAATGTTTTACATGCCATGAATCAGAAAGTGCTTCCTGGAGTCAGACTCTTGTGTTCTTCACCCCAAGTAGAGTTTTTACTACTAAACTATCCCTCATTTACTTACATATTTTGCAAGTGTGGAAACAAACACTCTTGAGGATTTCTGTGTGCAGAAAGCAACCCTCCTGCACAACTTTAGTGAATCTTCTATGTCAAGATTTGACCAAGAAATATCGATTTAAAGATAAAGCCTCTGAATGATGAAACCACTGAATTACAACTTGCTGGAAAGTGGGAAGTCATAGTTGAGAAGTTTCACCATCTAGTTGCTCTGGTTTTCATGTGACTCCTTAAACATCCTTTACCATGCAGACAGACATAGACTTCAGTTTGATTAACCTTGATTTTTATGAATTATTTAATTTTGTGTCACACAGAACTGTTTGTGTTGAAATATTTTTCAAGCCTCTATTTGAATATTTACCCCTTATCCCAGTAACAGCATTAATTAAGATACTCTAAATTGCTGATAAGACAATTCTTTTTGAGCAAGACAATATAGTTAATGAATTCACACAAGTGGAGCTGTCAACCCTGTCCTTTCTTCTTGTTAATACCACTCTTAGAGGTATACAGTTCACTGCTGTATCATCTTGGTGGTAGAACCTCTTAGATTAGTTTCTGAGAGTCTGAGCTCGATACCTGGATACCTGGAACAGGACTGTGCATGTGCAGATCACGTATTCAGTGAGCCCAGTGTAACCTGGACACTTTAAACTCATTATGTTAAATGTTTTGCTCTTTTTCACTGCTTCCTGGCCACATCAAGTGAAATGAACATTTGTGAAGGCAAACTAGGTCTAAGATTCTCCTGAGATAATGCCACTGGGCATCTACAACAAGCTTTGAGCTATAAATTATTAATCTGCATGGATGATGAAGGTGGCATAAAAGTGATGAAGTAGTAATACATTGGCCACTAGCTTGTTGTGGAATTAATATGGAGGATGTTTGCTCTTCAAGTTTATTCCAGGTAGTGATCAGAAGAATCAAGTTAATACAAACCAAGCTAATTAGGCAATTGTGATTAATTTCACATAACTTTGCCTGTTTTAGAGTTAAGCACCTAGCCTAAGCTCTATGGTTAATTGATATTTAATTACAACTGGGGAAAAATGTATGCTTTCATAAGGGAAGGATTCTATGAACCTAAAATGAAGAACACTGGGACTGCTATTTCTGTCCACTGGATAGAAAAAAAGGCTAAATAACTCCCTAGATTAGATACACAGATTTTCAGACACTAATGCTCAGCGAGTTGAATTTATTCTAAGTGGAAAATAGTTATGGTTAGCAGTTTCAGAGGAGGCTCACACCTTCCAAAATTATACATTCTGCACAGCATGAATATGAAAAATAAAGACTGATAAAATCCTATTCAGAATGGAAATTCCTGCCCACAATGCTTTGATATGAATTAACTCTGTCAAAATAGAAAAGGAATGTTTTCTCTTTTTAAAGTTTGTTCTGACACTTCACTGGGATTTTGTAAATGATCTATGGCAGTTTGCATTCTGTGATACAATCTATATTTTTATGTGAAGTGTGGTAGTACTTGAGCTAATTAGGATATTTTCCCATTAACATTTATTATGAATGAATGTTTCATTGATTTTACTGGCATTTTCCTTTGACAACTCTGTGGTATAAAAAAAGGTAAGGCATACTTCCAGAAAGTGCTGAAAAAATTGAACTAATTTATGTTGAGCCTTTTTTTTTAATGGATTATTTATAAATTTTATGAGAATGATAAATAAATATGACTATAAATTTATACAGTCTTGTGGTGGTTTGACCCTGGCTGGGGGCCAGATGCCCACCAAAGCTGATCTATCACTCCCCTTTTCAGCTGCACAGGGGAGAAAATATATATTGAGAGGCTTATGAGCGGAGATAAGGACAGGGAGAGATCATTCGGCAATCAGCATCATGGGCAGAACAGACTCAACACAGAATAAAGGGAAGAAAACTCTGATTTAATAAACTGCAGTGCACACCCAGTGACACCAGAGTCGGATAATGAGAAGTGTGGCCAGATTTTAAAGCACCTCCCCCCGCCCTTCCCTTCCTAGCAGGCTTCATTTTAATCATGATTTCGCTCCCTTCTTCTTCCCCCCCATTATGGCACAGGGAGGAACAGGGACTGGGGGAATGGGCTTTTGGTCAGTTCCTCACAAGATATTTTCCTTCTTAGCTGGGGGGGCATGAGGGGCATTCCTCACACCCTTCCCCTGCTGCACCATGGGGTCCCAGCCATGGGAGACAGTCCTCCACAAACTTCTCCAATGTGAGTCCTTTACCATAGAGCTTCAGCTCTTCCCCAGCTGCCCCAGCGTGGGTCACTTCTATGGGGTGCAGTCATAAATCACAGAATGTCTCTCAGTCTCTCAGGCCCAGACTGCTCCAGCCTGGTCCTTCACAGAGTCACAAGCCCCACAAGCAGGTCGGGTCTTGGCCTTTTCCACGGGTTGCAGGGGGACACACACTCCACCATGGGTTTCTCCATGGGCTGCTGGGGCATCTTTCTCTCCTGCACCTGGGGCGCCTCGTCCCCCCCTTTCACTGGCCTTGGTGTCTACACAGTTTCTTACATCTTCTCATTCCCTTCTCTGATGGCAAAAGGCTGCTGCTGGTGTTCTTTTTACTCTTAAATGTGATTCCCAGAGGTGCTGTGACCATCATTGATGGGCTCGGCCTTGGTCAGCAACTCTGGTCTTGAGCCAGCTGGTGTTTGCTCTGTGGGGCCTGCAGAGAGCTTCTGGCTGCTCCTTGCAGAAGCCACCCCTGCAGCCCTCTCCTCCACCAGAACCGAGCCACGCAAAACGACAAGTGTTTTTCAAATTAAAGTATATGAAGGCTAAAACACATCTGGCAGTATTAGCCTACTTTTGCTATGGGGGTTTCAAAGGTTTGGTAAACTTTAATGGATCATTGTATACTGCATGATACTGCATATAGCTCACATACATTGTGATGCCTCTATCTCCTCTGCAGTTCCAGCATATCTCAGAGGACAAGGCTGACCGATAGTACATTAAGATATTCTCTGGAACAATATATGGATGGGCTTTGAGGAAAGGAGCCAGCTGCCTGAAGTTCTATAGCTTTTGTATGTCAACACATTACTGCAACAAGAAAGTACAGAAAAGAAAGTTCAACTTGGCTCAAGAAAGCAGATGAATACTATGTCTGACACTTGTTAGTCTTCCTCTGGATGACTTTGTTTTGATGCATGTGCAAACTGACCCTCCGTGGCTGGGCAAAATAGTTAAATTCAGATGAGGGAAAAAAAAAAGTCTTGCTTTTGTTTTTTTTTTTTTTGCATAACAGCTGATTTTTTGTAAAGAATAGGTGTGACTTCAGTATACTGGTTATGAATTAAACATAGAAGTTTTTTCTTAGCAGTTAGTGAGAACAAATGCAGTCACTGTATATGCACTTCTTGCTGTTCTTATTTTTCATTTATCCAGGATTTGCTTTTTCTTTAGTCTTATTTTTCTTCCAGGAATTGCTTTTTCAGTTTTATTTTTTCTGGAAGCAATAGTGAATATAAAATAAGGGCATTCTACTTAATGGTTGCACTGTACTATGTAGTTTATTATTGTGTAATGTCTTTATAATAAGAAATAGGGTATTTAGAGGCATTAAATAGCTGAGGAAAAATTTGTGACAGAAGTGTCTCAGCTTTGACCAGGTCAGAGTTAGTTTTCACAAGGAGCCAGCATGAGTGAACTGAGCTGGCCAAGGGTGTTTTCCATTCCCTGTGACACCATGTCCCCCATAAAAGGAGCTGGTCTGAGAGTGGCGTGTTGGTGTGGCTCCTGGATGGTCTGAGTCTGGGCAGAATGTCCAACTGGTCATCAGGTTGGTAAAGTGTTGTCACCATTTGTGTATTCTGTCACAGGTTCTGTTGTTGTTCCCCTATCCCTGTGCTGAGTCAGCACAACGTCCTTACCCCAAGCTGCCGGGGTTTTCATCTATTTCTCCTCCCTGGTGGAGAGGTCAGCGAGTGGCATGTAGTGCTCAGCTGTCAGCTGGGGCTGAACCACGACAAGTACACAATAATTTATTCAGTCAGTTTTCTCCTTGTATGTGCCTGTTTGTCTTTCACACTGTGGTGAGGATTAGTGGGAAAAAGGATTCCATGCGGGTCCTTCAGGTAATTTCTCCTTGCTTGGAAGACTGGAAGTCTTTTCACATAAAAACGTGTGCTTATTCAAAGGACTCTAACTTTCAGAGTGTCCTTAATCATCCCGTATGTTGTGTTTTTGCCCCAGCCATCACCTCAGCCCCACACAGCTGCTTGCTCATCAACCCCACAGCAGAATGGGGTAGGGAATTGGAAGGGTAAAAGTGAGAAAACTGGTGAAAGTTTAATAAGTAAAGCAAAATTATTCTCATTCTAAATCCAAAACACAGAACTATACCAGCTACAAGGAAGAAGAACTAGTTTTGTCTCAACTGAAACCTGGACACCCTAGTAAATGGGACTAATATCAGTGACCACACAGCTAGCTTCAGGTGTCTTTCCAGATATGGTAGAAAGAAATCCTTATTTCACAAAGCACACCTTCACTGTAGTAAAAAAGCTTAGACATCAGTCATGTTTCCACTTGGGTTCATGACTACATGGGTGCCTAATGCAATCGAAAAGAGTAGCTGTGGATGAAAATTTGATAGAAGCATCTTCACATGTGTTTTCTTCATGGAATTAAATTTCCAGTAGCACAGACTGGCACAAGTCCACTACTTGGATGGAATTGCACCAAATAACCCAAGATGAAAATGGGAGGCGTTTCACTTTCCTTGTTTTGTGCATAATATACTCTTAGAAATCTTATAGCATGCTATTTACCAGTGGTAATGGACTCTGCAGTCTGAAAAAGGATAAAAACTGTTTCCACTGACTGTTTGGTAGCTGTGCTTTTTATTTGGATATTTTGGCTGTTTAGTTCTACTTTAAAAAAAGGCTTAGATCAGTTTAGTTAAAATTTATCTGCAATGTTTCAGAGGCAAAGCCAAGTTTTAGTTCAGAACTAAAACAAATCTCATAAATTTTAAAAAAAAATTCCCTTTCATCATGGGGATGAAAAGTGAATTAAGAGTCTTTGACAACTTGTATATCAACTTTTGAGCTGATGTAGTCTTAAATAGCTGAGTTATTGACCTCTGAAAAATGGACTTTGTAATGGAAATACTGACAGGCTATAAACTATAGCTATACTACTAGGGAGGGAAGGAGAATACTGTAATTACTAGTACATAAATATTGTTCTACTATTGCCTTGACATATCAAACCCAAAAGAATCAGACACAAACATGTCATTTCAAAAGCTCAGAGCCACAGCCAAGCTGGTGGATACCATACAAGCTGTCTTTATCCTTTCTGTGTTCCCTTTCTAGTCACACCCTTGTCTCTTCCAATAAATGCTTAGGCGAACTGTACAAGACTGATAACTTCCAAAGCAAATAAGGTTCTTTAAAAAGTATATTTGTCCCCCCACTCCCCGAAATTGGATGGCACTCACTAGAAGGGACAGGGATAAAAAGGCAAAAGAGCAGTGGCTGGGAAGGAAAAACATTATAGGAATGCACAAAAGAAGAAATTAAAAGAAGAAAAAGGTAGAGAATGAGGCTGTGGAAAAAAAAATTGAGTGGTTGAGAAGTTCAAAACAGTGCAGTGATGGAGGTGAATTACAGGGATTTGGACTCGCTGGTGGAGAATAAAAAATGCAATGTTGTTGAAAGTGGCAGAATTGGATCATTATTCCCCACCATGTTCTGTGAATGAACAAGGACACTGATAAAATGGAGGAACAATTTCTACCCCTAACCACTACCATAAGGCAAATTTGGCTTCTTAAGGTTGAGGAGGCTATTGCACTCTCCTTGAAATCCATACTCTAAACTGATCCACATAGAGGAAAAAGCTGCTATGTTTTGTGAATGCTAAAACCACTAATAGGCATTCACAATATGATGTAGTGTTTATGGTGGGATGCATCTTAAAATTGGTCATACAAACATGGTGTAAAGTAATGAAACATTATTAGACTGACAAATCACTTTTCAGTATAAAAAGTCATTTTGTAAATGTAAATTATTTGCTGAAGGGTCTTGATCTGAAACTTGAGAAAAACAGCAAAAAACTCCAAGCCCAGAGTTAAATAACATATTATTTTACTTAAAATGGATTTTAAAAAATTATTTTGTTCTGATTTTATATGTGTTTAAATATAAAATAATTTTACAGGGAAAAAAAGTCACTAAATTTCAGAAAGCTTTGGGAACAGTTTACTGCCACCCCCATTTTAGTCCTGCTCAAAGGTTAATTTAAGACACTTAAGGATCTCTGAATATAGTGAAGATATCTAAATATGTATCAGGCACCACTCTATTAGTACCTCTTTCTCTTTTACTGAGGATGACCTATTGTTAACATGTCAAAATGCCAGTGTAGGCACCTTGTTGAACTGTCTAATGTTAGTGGCAATGAATTTGATCTCTTGATTTCCTATATGGTCAAAATATGGAGAGCTTCTTAATATGTAAGCATACAGCAACATGCATCTCAGCTGTCATCTGGAAAAGTACTCATCCGTATGTTAAATTACTATTAGAAAGTCAGGGCACATTACCTAGGGTTGGGTGGCAATGAAAATGACTCAAGGGAGATTTGGTTGGATGAGACTAAAAGTCTTGTGTAAGATTTCTCCTTGTTGACAAAGTTTCTACTGAATACTTGTATTGAGAAGAAGCTGCTGAAAATTAGTGCACTGGAAATGCCTGCTATTTCCCAGAGTGTAAATACTGGTCTTTCTAGTGAGTGCATTTTTATTTTCTTTTCTAAAGCCAAAGATTGTATTGTGTATGACAGAAAGGCAAAGCCAGCAGTAGAGGAATATTAGTAATAAGCCTTGGAAAGAGAGCTATTACATTAGACCTGACTACATGAATGCGAATCATATACTTTGTCTGGGAGATATAAAAGGTGTTATATCTTACTCTGGGTTCCTCTCCTAAATGTAGTATTTAATTGGAAGATAGGTGAATCCTGAAGGATAATGTAATTTAAATGGACAAATATCTTACATTTTAAAAGAGGAATAGTGTCTCTTGACCACCAAACAATGAATGCTTATATATTAGCTCAAATTTTAGTAATTAGAATGAGTTCCTTATCTGTGTTCAACAAAACCCAAAAGGCTGGAAATCTGAGCTCTTCATTGTCAAAACTGATATTGAAACACACTTTTGCTTCACAAACATATTTCTACAGTTTTGGTTTGTTTCTAATGTAGAATTAAACAAATGTTTTGACCTTGAAAGTTAGTGCAAATAAAGCTGTCCTCTCTCTGACAGCTCTTCTCAGCATCCACAAAGCATCTCAACATCCAATTAGGCAACTATATAAATGACAGATGTTCAAAAATGTTCAGCATCTGTTTATTTTATTGCTTCATAGGAGGGATTCTCTCTTTTGGACTCCTCTTGTTTGAAGAAGTTGCCTTGAAAATCAACAAAGCTAAACTGAGGTTAGGAAAGAGAGTAAAATTATCATTAAAGCACAATTTATTTTGTAAAAGAAGTGATTTAAACTACATTTATTCTTGCCCAATAGCCTCAGCTTTGATGAAAGTTCTGTCAGAAAAACAGCAAAATAATAAACCCCCCAATTTTATTAAACACTAAAAAACCGAAATTACATTTCAGAACTTCATAATTCAGCCTCTTTATTTATTATTTCAACATCAGTTCATGTTGTGTCAGTCATACCCAGCAATAATACTAGTGAGAAGGTGATGAAATAGTGAAAATGATGGAGAACAGTATGTTTGTTGATCAGTTGGTAGTGCACACCTTAAATAAGCACCTTAAGGGGGTGGTAAGAGTTACAATTTTCTAAAGATACTAGAAATATGAAAAAAATAATAAGCTAAATTAGGTGATGTGAAAATGTCTATTTAATATATTTAGTGGTAAAGAATGAGAATACAAATGTCTTTTCTCTGAAAATACAGTGTTTGGGATAAGAAACCTACAGTCTTAATTGAATCTGATGTAATTTCAGTAAGTTTGTAACATTTTGGGTTTTGTTATGTGATTCCATGTGATTTATCTCAATATTTTAAAATGAATCTAAAAAATTAAATATCAATGACTTGTAAAATTAATGGTTTAATATATAAAAATTAAATACAAACCCAGAATGAAGTTATATTAAAACCTTACCATTTAAATAACCACAGCAGAATTACGCTTTTCTCCTAAAATAGAACATTTTTTTATGAAACAGAGAAGTTTTGAGAAGAAATACAATGTTCCAGAATAAAAATGTGGTCTCTGGTTGCTTTCAGCAGAAGAAATGGTCATCTGTGAATGACAGGAGTGAGGGATGATGTCCTGTTTAGCTTTGAGCTCACAGAGGGTGTGTGGTAATTCCGGTGGCAAAAGAAATGCAAATTGCCTTCTGGCCCTAGGCAATCTTCCACCGTGATGTTTCTTAGTTCATTCACCAAGAGCCTGATACACTCATTCAACAAAGGAGCAAGGATTTCTGCCCCAGAAGTAACTCAGGTCGTTTTGTGCACTCTGTGCTAATATGGGATAATCCACAGAAAAGGCATACAGATCTAAAGGAGAGATTTCTCTATCTGTTACACCCACTCACTGGTTCAGCAGCAAAGACAAAAAGGAAAGCCATTTCATTCCCATTTAAGAGTCTTCACATGGCAGTTGTTGCTGATTATGGGACAGGATAGGTGTTAAAAACATGTCTGTACTACTGACGTACTGGGTGTCCCTGTACTTGGCAATATTAGTTTGAAGTTTATGACTTCTTTGGGCCCATTATAGGTTGGAGGAATTCAGAAAAGCCCGAAGACAGGAATTACTATATGCAATGCTACAGGCTTGGGGAAGAGTGGCTGGAAAGCTGCCTGGCAGAGAAAGACCTAGGGATGTTGGCTGATTGCTGACTGAATATGAGTGGGCAGTGTGCCCAGGTGGCCAAGAAGGCTAATGGCATCTTGGCTTGTATCAGACACAGCATAGTCAGCAGGTCCAGGGAAGTGATTGGCATTGGTGAGGCCACACCTCAAGTACTGTGTTCAGTTTTGGGCTCCTCCCTACAGGAAAGACATTGAGCTGCTGGACTGTGTCCAAAGAAGGGCAGCCAGGCTGGTGAAGAGCCTGGAGCACAGGTGTTATGAGGAGTGGCTGAGGGAACTGAGTCTGAAGTAAAGGAGACTGAAGGGGAGCCCTTATCGCTCTCTGCAACTACTGCTGGAAAGAAGGTGCTAGCCAGGTGAATGTTGATTTCTTCTTCCAAGTAACAAGTGATAAGACAAGAGGACATGGCCTCAAGTTGTGCCAGGGAGGTTTAGATTGGATATTTGGAACAATTTTTCACCAGAAAGTTTGTCAAGCATTGGAACAGGCTGCCCAGGGAAGTGGTTGAGTCACTATGCCCTGAAATATTTTAAAGACATCTAGATGTGACACATGGTTTAGTGGTGGACTTGGTGGTGCTATGTTTATGGTTGGACTTCATGATCAGAAAGGTCTTTTCCAACCTAAATGATTCTCTGAGTCTAGGACTTTAAATTGGGTGGTAACTTGTTCCTTCTTCTGTCTGCTTCTTTTAGAGGCCTCAGTTGAGGTTTAAAAGTCTTTTAGTTTACTCAAAGCAGCAGCTTCTGCAACAACGTATTTGGGAGGCTTCAGTAAGTAGTACTATGAATAGTGCAGATAGAAAACTGTGAGTGAAGTAGGGCAGGTTTTCATCACAGAACAGGGTGATTTTTCCAGTAAAAATCCTTGCAAGTTTTTGCTGCTGACAATCTATGGTACTATGAGCAAAAAAAAAAACCCCACTCATGGTTTTATTTCTATGTTTGCTTTGATTTTATAAAGACCCCTGAAAGTGACTTTCTTGCTTTCACAAGAAAATCCAATTATACTCAAAGTGAAGGAATTTCAGGTAATACATCACAAGCCTCATTACTTTCCTTTCCCCATCCCAACTGTAACTCTTTATTATAATGACTTCATTGTAATGACTCTCTAGTGCCTTGATAACCTTCCTCAGTGGAAATGTCTGGTGAAAATATGGGTGTTGTGAAGATTATTGTATTCACAGTACTTGATTTCATAGCTAGGAGCAAATTTTAAGGTTTTGGCATATCTGGAAGGAAGCTTCTGCACTGCACAACAGAGTTGTTGCATGACTCCTTTTACTGATGTCCATTCTCATATGCTTCAATTTACCAAAAGCTAGTGGGAAGTTATAAGAAAGCACAATTTTGTCTGTATTCTCAATAAAGAATTACCCTTTCACTTGATTCATTTTTTTCCCCAACTTAGTGACTGAATCCTAATCATCATTCCACCCAGGATGTGGTTATAAGTCAATTGGCTTCAATGTTCACTGTAAAAAAACACATTTTCAAACCTTAACATTGCTTTTGCCTGAAAGTTTAAAAGACATTTTGAATGATAAGAAGTCATTTCCTAATGATGATGACTGTATCTAAACCTGGAAAATACCATTTATTTTACTTTTGAAATGAATCCCATAAAATTTTTAGATTTGCACTCAATATTATTTTCAAACTACAATATATTACACCTAGTTACCAAAAAGATACTTCTTCATGTACATCCCCTGTGAGATGAAGTAGAACTAATCAATCAAGTATAATAACAAAAAGAGACAGATTTATCAGTTCACTTTACTCAGCTGGAATGATTTGTTGTTAGGACAGAAAAGTTTAAAATGGAAAAAAGTTTATTATGGCAATGTTCTGAACTAGACTAGAGATGAAAAAGCTTCTGCCAGTATATTGACCTGATCTGAAGCATCCAATTCATTGTGTGCATATTTAGACATGGATTTATTATAAATATATAACTACGGCTTGCTTTCTCCAACCAGAGTCAGTGACAGAAGTATTTCCTCTGGAGAACTCCTTGGGCCTTACTCCTTTCTGTGCTATCTGGGACATGATTCCCCTCTTATGATATCTGTAAGAAACTTTGCATTGACGTCAGTGAGAGCTACACCAGCTCCTTAAATCAGCACTGAGTGCAACAGCCTGCTTCTGAGCCTGCAGTCAAGGTAGAGCTTTGTTATAGGTACAGAAGATAGAGCAAAGGAACCATGAAACTGTGCCTTACTTCTGTGTTTGTCCTGAGGACAATTCCCCAAGTGTTCTTGAGGGAGCAGTTAACTTTAGTAGGTGGTTAGAAAGAATTACAAGTGTGCAGTAGATTTAAGAACCAAATGCAGGATCAAATTATTTCAATGTCCCATAAAATAAAGAATAAAACTCTTACAAAATTATGTGGGCATAAAAAGAACCCTAACCTAAAGATTTTATTCCTAATTGCATCATATTGTTTCATTGTTACAAGTGTAAAACTTGATAAACTTGCTAATTTGCTAAATGTGAGCTATGGGTTAAAGGTTGAACTCTTCTATCAGGAAATATAACCATATGTAAAATATATGTCAATAGGCTAACATATTATATAAGTATATAATGCATATACAACTATATGTATCATATAAAATTTAAATAGAAAATATAATTGCTTAAATGTAATTTAATTTAGAAGTGGTCTATTATGGTTGTGGTATATCTTTATCCATTCTTTTTTCCTTTTGGCAAATATATAGCAGCCAACATATCTAAATAAAACTAATCTCCTCTTGAAATTCATTAAGAGTCAATGTTCTGCAGTATTTTTAGGAGTTACTTAAACCAGTTAATGGGCTGATACTCACCATGCGTTTGTGTCCATTTACTCTTTGTGCTATTTTAAGCTTGAAAGCAATACTAAAAGAATTACTATGCCAGAGTGAAATGTAAGATTAAGACTATCTTTAGAATTTATTAATGTGACACAAAACTCAAATTAAAAATGCTGGACAGTTTTAAAAGGAAATTCTACAAGATATTCAAGTCAATTTTAGGCAAGTCCATTAAATTCTCCAATAAATTATTCTATGACACACTCTGTGCCCAATGCAGAAAGCCTGCCAGTGCTCTAAGTGGTAATTTAGGATATATCCAGGGAATTACAGGTTCTGATCTCTACTTAAAGGACTACTTATGCATACTATGTAGGGAAAAAGAAAGTATAGTAGCCTTCATGACAAAATCTAGAATGCAGGTCTTACCATTTGTTATTTCCAGATGCTTGTACTCACAGCCCAGTAAACCTCAGCTTCTTTTTGCAAAGCAGAATCACTGGAGCAGATGGTACTCATATTGCAAAACAGCCAGGTATATTCTCTAGATAGGCAGAAAATACAGATTTGCATCCTCTTCAAGCTGACAATCTATGTAACCCATGGAAGTATGATACCCATCCTGAAGAATAAAAATCTGTCTTGAGTGGATTGGTTAGCCAGTGATTTACTGAATGCAGTGGAGAACCTCTTCACTCTTCATTACCAAAGTTAGAGTCACTACGATCTCTTTTGATAGATAAAATTTAGAAAACTGTATACAAAAAGAAAAGAATGTGAATCTTGATTTCTTCACAGCATCTTTTCTGTAAAGCAGAGTTAGCTCTTTCATTCATTCCATGGTTCATCATGAAATTCAATAAACAATAGATTCAGCAGCATTTTCAATGTAAATATTAAGGTTACATAGCAATGTCATCACATAGATTCACTTTAGCATCTATTTCATATATCTACTAGTGCTACTATCTTGATTTACAAAGGTCAGTAGATTTTAGGTGGGATTCAGATGCTAAACTGGTGCTCCAAAGTTCTGGGTTGTTATAGGGTGTTGTAAATAGCACTACACGTTTTTTCAGGACCTAAATCGTTCCTCTTGCTCCTTAACATAAATGTTTTTGATGAGGTGATAATACCTCTTAAATTCCTGTGCAGGATGTGATAAATTTGCCAGGACTGAGTGTAACAGGGATGTCCAGAAAAGCAGAAAATTGGCACAAGGACACATTGTCTTTCCTTCTCTTCATGAGAGATAAGGAGAATCTCAGAACCAGGATGTACTATTTTTCTTGTCTTATTCAGTGAAAAGAATGTAAGTAGGCTTTTCTAGCTAGTGAAAAAAAAAAGATTTAAAAATCCACATTGGTTCAGTAGTCAGGTTTAAAACTGAAGGTGAGATGTAAAGCACCTGAACCACTCCTCTGTCAATAAGTTTTCATCAGGCTATCTACTCTCCATGCAGCTTAATATATTCAGCTCTGTGCTTTCTTCTCCTAATAAGGAATTTTTAATGGGGCACTCATTCTTTGGTTGTTAAGAGATATGTAGTATTTATAAGAAACAACACATTACAAAATTTAAGTAGGGTAAAGTCTCTGTTGCTGCAGTAAAACTCATCCAAGAAAGAACATTTCACCACTGCTACCTTCAGATATTTTTTTTTTTTCTCAAAATAAAGCCTTGCTTTTCCTACAAAGGGATTCCTGGAAGAGTCAGCCATGCAGAATGCTCACTGTGCTCTGGCAGGAGGGACACAGCCCCGTATTTGTGCTCTGGCTTGACTTTAAGTGCCTTCTTGGCATCAGTCCCAGCAGTGCTGCACCAGCTAAGCTCTCAGGACCTGCCCCTGTGCAACAGCCTTGTTAAACCTCTGGGGAACCTATCAAGAAAACATTTTCTTCTCTCTTTAACCTCTTAGGAGTGATGGAACACTGTGTTTCTTCTAGACTTTCTACTTTTTCTACAATCTTTACTTAATCCATTAGGTTTGTCATTCCCCATTCAATACATTGCTTTGGGACTGGACAAATGATCTCCATGGAGTCAGTAAAAAGGGCAAAGCCATAGGCCTTCTAATTCTGCATTTGTAGTCCAATGCCAAGCTTGAGCAAGGAGGAACTTTCACTCACCTCCCAGCAGAGTAGTAAAATTCTTTTGGAAAACCCAGGTCACACAGCATTTTATTTCCTCTATGCATCCAGCTGTGCACACACATAGATGTAAGAGACCTGTATGAAAAAATTTTCTGATTACACAGATCTATCTTCTAACTGTGTGTGTACCAAAAAAAAATTAAAATGTTACAATCTTTGCATTCTGAAGAACAACCAACCTGTGGCTCCTTAGGTATAAATCTACTAATGAGAGGTAATTCATTATTTGCTTGGGGGAAAAATAAACACCTATATAATTTTTTTTATGGTGCCACTAATTATGATTAAGCTATGAACCGAAGTGTTACAAAGTATTGCTTTAGCAGACAGGTAGGACTGCTGAGTGCACTGCTTCAGAACTCTCTGAAGGCTGCTGTGCCTACTCCATTGTGATGTACTGAAAAGTAACCTGTCCCTCACCCCCATCTGCTGGCAGGCAGAATGATGAGTGGAAGTGCTCTGAAAAATGTAATTAATCTTGCAATGCTATGTGCTACATTCCTGTTCTGTCAGTGCTTAAATTCAATTTGCCATCTGTACACGCTCTTCTGGTACACGCACACTTAACCTGTGATTTTTCGTGGTTTTTATTAATTAAAGGAGAGCACCATCTTAAGTGAAAAAGATACTGTTTCCACATTTTCAGTGGGGATAAGTATGTTCCCAGCCCACATACTCATGATAGAGCTCACTCTTCAAATATCTTTCCTTCCCATGTCTTTAACAGAAACCTCCAAAGATGTGTCATAAGGTTCAGGTTCACATTATGAATCTTTCAGGCTTTACAATACTGGCAACATCAGTTTTCTCTATTGAAGACTGGAGGATAGTGAAAAACTTGGTTTTGAATATATATTCAGTAATTTGAGATTTTTATTATTTTCTCCCTTGTATTATGTTCATGTAGTAATTTAGATCCAACTCTAGTTAAAATCCACTAATATATGGCTATATGAATTTTTGTAAGTACTTTAAGTGTTCAGAATATTGTCTGACTGAAAAATAATTACTGAATCACATAATCACTGTGTTGGAAAAGACCTTTGAGATCACTGAGTCCAACCATACCCATCATAACTTAACAGAGTCATCTGTAAGGTGTCTGGGCTGTTGCGTTCATGAACTAATGGCTGCAAAGTCTTGCTATCCTAAGAAAAAAAATAGTTATCTAAAGCAAAACTAAGACTATGGATCCATTCCAGCTTCCAATTACGCCATCCTATCACGGATAAAAGCTGGAGTTATTTTGGCTTCTCAGAGTCTGTATGAGATCAGAAATTAGTCCATACATGACCAGAATTTCTATTCTTGATGAATAAATAAAAATAAATGAGAACTGAGTTTTAGATACTTTTCAATTTATATTTCTCAGCTATACTGATATATTCACAGATGCTTCTTTCTTAATGCAGCTGCTCATTTGATGATTGAAAATGTCAAATTTATAATCTCTACAGATATTATTGCAGCTGGAATGGAAATTGAGTTATTCCCCTATGCTCACACAAGAGTTTCATTTATGGTGCAAATGAGTTAAGTTCAAATTGCTAAAAGAATCTAAATAACTAACATATGTGATCCCACATCCAACTCATTAACACAAGACTAACACAGCTACAGTATTATTGAAGAAATTTGGCAATGGGAAGTGAGATTTTTGATTCAAAGGTGGCTGGAGGAAATTCACTTGTTCTTTAAAAGGAACAGTGAAATCAAGAAGTAATGCCATTAACAAGTTAGTAATATTCCCTCTCGCAACATCCCTGTGGGTTTCAGTGAGACTGTTCACAGAGTAACCTATTTTTTGTCATGAATGGAGGGAAGAGTCTGGATCTTAATTATCAGGTTGATTAAGTTTTTCATATCCCAAGCCTGGGGGACACTCAGCACCTTAGCAAAAAAGTAATCATAACTAGGAAATTGCACAGGTTTTAAAAAATAAAATAATAATTTGGAAACTATAGTTCAGCTTTGGAAATAAACTCAATTAATTCAGCCCCCTGACATCCCTAGTTGGTGATTCATACCAGTTCCTTTGCATTTGAACAGGGAATGCATGGATTCCAGTACAATAAAATTACTTTTAGCAAAATACATGATTTACAGAAATATTCATGGCAAATTTAAATGAGTTATACCCATTTCATTGCTACTGGCTATGACTTTCAATTTAATTTTAAATTCCCTCCCTTCATGCAGGGAACGCTGGATACTTAGGACTGAGAAAAAAGTCCATATTAAAAATAATGGTTCTTAGAATTCGTATGCAGAAGAAAAAAGTTGTAGTAGTAGTAGCAGCAGCAGAGCAGTAGCAGTAAAAATAATAATAATTAATAATATAATCACTGGAAAAGCTGTTATTTTATGTGATGTAATGCCAAATGTTATGCTCTGAACATGGGCTTGGGGATTTTCCTGGATAGAGTTTGATTTCATTTGCTTGTGTTCGTTGTTACAGTGGATCATGTTGAAAACACATGGTTCCCCTTGACATTAACAACAATTGCAATGGGAAGATCATTTGAATCTGCTGGAGTTGAGCAGCCAAACATTAATAGTCTTGTTCTGGTGGGAGCAGGAATTAGCAGATCTGAGCATCATCTGAGCAAAATTGTCCCCATTCAGTTGTCAGTGAACAAGTACCTGCACACCTTGAAAGTGCATGCCTTAAAAATGCCATTAACCCTATATAATTGAGGGGAAGTTGTGAGAAGATTGTTCAAAGACCAGATTCTGCAGCAGTTGCTTACAATTAATGGTTTATTGCACTAATTAGTTGAAAGGAGAGAGAAGAAAAGTCCATTTTAAAATTGTATAATACCTTAAAGGTTAATTTAATATGTATGTTTCTTTTTATAGCCTAATTTAGGTAATAAGACATAGTTTTTGTAACAGTATAATAATATTTTCTACACAGCAATCAGTCAGTAATATTCAACATAAGCAAGACCTGGCCAGCTAACATGTTACAATACCATATTCCAAGAGAAAAGTAAAGCATCAGGAGTTTTTAAATTGCCTTAACTCTGTGTTATTTAGTGTTGATGTAACTTTGAGAATGTAGCTACTGCTCTCTAAATGTTTAATCTTTTGTATAACAAATATCTCTGCACACACAAAACTTCAATTTAGGGATTCTCAAAACAAGCAATTGTGATTTACAGCAGGATTTAGGCTGTCTCTAAACCTGAATTCAGCTCAGTACCAGAAGATCCCATGGATTCCTGCACTGCTTAAGCCAAATTTGTCCTTTCCTCTAAACCACTCCTGTAAGTGAAGAAATGCTCTGAATTAGAGCTGAATATTATTTTTTTATTTTATTGGCAAATCTTGCATGCAACAGAAAAGCACACAGGCAAAAATATCTGGGAATTTGGGAAGAAATGGATTAGCACTGCCCCCCTCAAGATCTAAAAAGGGACCAGTTATAGATTCAACTTTAACATTCCTGGAACAGAACATGTTTAGGTTTTGTTAAATTTATGAGGTGTTATAATCTCTATTCAGTGAAAAGAGAGTATCAAATAATGTCTTTTTTCCTTTAACTCAATGAATAAGGCACATAATTTCAAAATTTCAAATTATTCAGTAAAAGCTGCAAATTGTTTGACAATTCAACTTTTCTGAAAATCAGCATTTTCTGAACATCATCTGCCCAGCAAATGAAATAAATCCACAGGGATTTTGCTGAGCAGTGTTTACACAGAGCCAAGGCCTTTTATGCATCTCACCCCACCCCTACCATCAAGCAGGCTGGGGGTGCACAAGGAGTTGTGAGGGGACGGCTGACAGCTGGGACTGCTGACCCCAGCTAACCAAAGTGATATTCCATACTGTATGATGTCGTGCTCAGCATATAAAGCTGGGGGAAGAAGAAGTGGGGGAAGTTCAGGGTGATGGTGTTTGTCTTCCCAAGTAACCATTACATGTGATGGAGCCCTGCTCACCTTGAGATGGCTGAACACCTGTGCACCAATGGGAAGTGGGAATGAATTCCTTGTTTTACTTAAACTACCTTTATCCCAACCTGTGAGTTTTCTCACTTATACTCTTCCAATTCTCTCCCCCATCCTGCTTTGAGGGGATGAGAGAGTGGCTGTGTGGGGCTGAGCTGATGGCTGGTATT
The DNA here is from genome assembly GCA_020800305.1 of Porphyrio hochstetteri. Taxonomy (NCBI): domain Eukaryota; kingdom Metazoa; phylum Chordata; class Aves; order Gruiformes; family Rallidae; genus Porphyrio; species Porphyrio hochstetteri. The sequence goes on from CM036907.1 coordinate 114,445,211, forward strand.
AAACTGTGACAGATACCAAGGAATATATTCAGTCTGTCAGTTAGTCAAGAAATACATGGACTCTTTATAGTCTAACCTTCTGTAGTGGGATTTTCTTATCTTTGGCATACCTTTTTCACTATTTTGTTCAAATTGTCTGCTGGATCCAAGAGCTCTTGAGGGAATAAAAGGCAAACAGGCAAATACAAGAAACAAACATACAAAAAAGACCTTATGAAAATCAGATTTAAACAACTCAGAAATTATTAGGAGTCTGGGCATGTGTTATTGCAGAAGTCAATTAAAAGTAAATAAATATTTTGGTTGTATCTGATGCGTTTCTGTTTTTACTGTAAGGGAAGATGACATGTGCTGGTGTTTCTTGAGTTTCATCTCTCAACTCTTTGATTAGAAAGGTTTCTTTTCCTCCACAATTTCCTATTTGCATTAGTCTGAGGCTGACAGCAAGATTTTCATTCAAGACCAAAAATGTTCTGGTGCAGTCCTGCTGGGCCTCACAGAACCACATTACAGCCAGAAAGAAATGCACATTTCATTACTGTTCTGTGATCTCACTGTATGTCTGGCTGAGGAAAACTTCTTAATCACTTTTGAGTAAACATGATCATAAAGGCAGATGTAAAATTGTAGGTTTATTGTTTTATGGATGCCTGGCTTAGAAGAATTACTAATCAAGGTAAACTTTAGCACCAGCTAAGGGAATTGTTCAGGAAAAAGGTAGCAGAATAGAAGTCTTATGTAAAATGGACCAGTCTTCTAAGAACATAAAGATGGCTTTCAGTATACCTAAGGGTGCCAATTGCAACCACTTTGTTTTTTCTTAAAACTCCTGAAGTGATTTCAGTCTAAATACCTGGGTGGATACACTACATTTTCTATTCTGTGCTGTGATTATTAGACCTAGAGTTGGTTGTCACTTTATGGAAGAGACATACCATCAGAATGCTACTTGGTGATGTAGAGGAAACATTTTAAAAATTAGTTTATGACTGATACACACTTACATAAGAAAGTAAATCCATTTAAACATTCTTCAGAGGAAACAATGGAAGTGGAAAAAATTATTCTTGACTCCTGACAATCAAAAATACTATAAAAAGTTCTAGGAAACCTATATGAATGATCCTTATTAAATATCCAGTAGATTTCTTTTTTAGTAATGGATTGTACTTTATTGTTCTAGAGTTAGCAAAACATCACATTTATTTTTTCTCCAAAATCTTTCCTAATGGTCCTTTGGACAGCATGTCATAATGAAAGCTTAAGGTAAATACAATAGTCACAGTTCCTGGATTTTGTAGTGTTCCAAGCAAACGTCAGCAATCTGTCCATCAAAACGTTCCTAAAATACTTGGAAAAGCAAAACATCTAATGACAATACCCTTTCACCCCCTTATACAGAAATGTCGACATACTGGACAAGAGATCTTGTAGTCATTATCCCATGCGTCACTCAAGGAAAAAGAAAAAGGCTGGATAAAACTAAGTATTTCAATGCCATCGCCTGTATTTGTTTGGTGGTTTTGTCATGCTGTCATGCTGTTAGCTTTTATAGCACACTTGTCCTCCACACAGTACTTTTCTGTAAGAGTTGAATAGGATTATTCCACTTTTGCAGTAAGATGAGGGAAAGGACAGAGAAGTGATTTGCTCAAGGCTATTTCTCACATCAGAAGAAGTGAGGAGATGTGCCCCTACACTTTCCAAACACTAACCTTTAGCCAGTACTTTCCCACTGTAACACATGACTCAGTACACTGTTCTACTCCATCGTTCAATTGTTCCTAGTGAAGTTAAATGTGAAACTCCTTTTTACCTGCAGGAAAACAAATAAACAAACAAACAAAAAATCCCCAAATCCCATAGATTCTTTATCTTTAAGACATTATCAAAGAAGTTCTACCTATCTTGCTTCATTGTTATTTGGCTCTATTTTTGAAAATTTTGATTTTAAGTGACATTTAAAAAATCCTTTTTTTCTTCACAATATTTTACGGAGATAAAGAGCAATTCCTATAGAATTCAATTATTTTACTCTTGATCTAACAGGAAGGCTTAGTAAGAGTGAGAACTGGAGTAGACCTCAACAGTCTAAACCACTGAAATACCCTGTCTAATAAATTTTGTTTCACTTTAGCAGAGCTCTTCACGTTTTCTTAGTGAAGTTCGAACTTTGCATAGTGGGTCAAAGACTACTGGATTTTTTATTATTTTTATTTTAAAGTGCCTGGAAGACATCCAGGAACTATCAGAAGTCTTGGGACTACAGGCTGAAACTGCTGACCCCAACTCATGACATTCTTGAACCATGACCTTCCCCAAAAGAAAAACATTCTTTTCTGGTGATGCAGACTGTTATAGATGTCCTTGAAAAATTGTAAAAATACAACTGGTAAACTGTATTGGTATTGGGAAAAAAAACCCAAAACCACTTCATGGTAGTGCCCAATGTTACAAGAAGTGCAAATGGCTCCAAACTGCAGTTAGGAAAGTTCAGATTTGATATCAGGAAAAGCTTTTCCACTGAAAAACTTGTGCACTCCTGCAACAGATTTCCCAGAGAGTCTGTGGAGTCTTTATCCTTAGAAGTATCTCTAGATTTGGCTAAGCAGAACCTCAGCTGACCTGACCCAATGTTGGGTCCTTGCATATGTTGAAACTCTTCGCTGGGTTAAAAACTGGAAGTTGTGTTCCCCAGGGCTCAGTGCTGGGACCAGTCCTGTTTAACATCTTCATTAATGATCTGGACGAAGGGATTGAGTGCATCCTCAGTAAGTTTGTGGATGATACCAAACCGTGTGGAAGTGTCAATCTGCTGGAAGGCAGGATGGTTCTGCAGGGGGACCTGGACAGGCTGGATCAATGGGCAGAGGGAAACTATATGGACTCAAGAAGGCCAAGTGCCAGGTCCTGCACTTTGGTCACAATAACTTTGGTTACAGGCTTGGGGTAGAGTGACTGGAGAGGTCCCTGGGAAAGGACCTGGGGTCTTTAGTTGACAGCCGGCTGAACATGAGCTGGCAGTGTGCCCAGGTGGCAAGGAGACCAACGGCATCCTGGCCAGTATCAAGAATAGTGTGACTAGAAGGAGTAGGGAAGTGATTGTTTCATTATACTCAGCTCTGGTGAGGTCACACCTCGAGTGCTCTGTCCAGATTTGGGCCTCTCACTACAGGAAGGATGTTGAGATACTAGAGCGTGTCCAGAGGAGGACAATGAAGCTGGTGAAGGGTCTGGAGTATAAGTGCTATAAGAAACGGCTGAGGGAGCTGGGGCTTTTTAGTCATAAGACAAGGAGGCTGAGGGAAGACCTTATCGCTCTCTACAACTACCTGCAAGGTGGTTGCAGAGGTGTTTGGGTTGGTTATAAGCAATAGGATGAGAAGAAATGGTTTCAGATTGCACCAGGAGAGATTTAGGTTTGGTATCAGGAAGAATTTCGTTACTGAAAGGGTTGTTGAACGTTGGAATAGGCTGCCCAGGGAGGTGGTGGAGTTACTGTCCCTGGAGGTATTTAAAAGGCATATAGGTGAAGTCCTTAAGGACATGACCTAGAGATGGACTAGTCAGGGCAAGGTTATGGTTGGACATGATGATCTAAAGGGTCTCTTCCAACCTCAGTAATTCTATGATTCTATGAAACCGTAATTCAGGTAATGGGGAAATACCATGTAATTATATTGATTTTCATATGATCTTTATTTGCAGTTTACCGAATCCTACTGATGGCCCAATTATATATGTCCAGATTCTATCAGCTATGTCTCTAAATTAACTCAGTTTACATCCTGTTCCCATAAGCTATATCAGGAAGGGTTTGTTTGTGGAAACACAGCTAAGTGGAAATGTTTACTCGTCAGTCACACTGCAATTGCTTTACAAAATGTATTTGAAGATGGTTTGATTGATAGAGGTCTGCATTTGGTAGGCCATTCTTGCTCAGCAGATAAACAGATGTTTAACTAAATATCCTTAAGTCACACTGCATTATATTTAAATAAAAAGAAAAACCCAAACTCAATCATTTTTGTCCAGGTCAAGGAATGATTTTAGGCATTGCCGTACCTAACATTTAGCTCCCTGGCTTGCAGGGAAAGGAACTGCAGAGTTGCATGCAGAATGAGAGATGACTTGCAGATCAGCAACTCACACAGGGGGAAAATTGACAGTCTGAAAGTACTATATAAAGAGCCAGAAATCATCTACAAGCTCTAGGTGAACACTGAAAACAAGGATGTAGCTGCATTCCTGTCCATCCTCATGCTTAGATGTTTGAGTTAAGCCCTAAGACAATAACACTTACAGACTATTAACAACATTATGGCTAAACAAATTCTCAGCTATTTCTTATATGAAGAAAGTTTATGACTTACATAGATTATTTCAGCATGAAGCTTTCCATGAATTGTGTTATGTCATATGAGCGGCAGTACTGACACCAAAGAATTCAAAATTTGTTATTTGAAAACAAGTCAGTGAAGTCTGAAACTTAGCAGATAGATGGAGGCTTTCATGCACAGAAACAGCTTGTTCATGATAGCCTCCATCTACCTGCTATGTTGGGCTGAACAAGCCCAACTCTCTCAGCCTGTCTTCATAGCAGAGGTGCTCCAGACCTGTGATCATTTTTGTGGCCTTCCTTTGGACATGGTCCAACAGGTCCATATCTTTGTGTTGAGGGCTCCAGAGCTGGACACAGTACTCCAGATGAGGTCTCACCAGAGTGGACTAGAGGGGCAGAATCACCTCTCTTGATCGCCTGGCCACACTTCTTTTGATGCAGCCCAGGATGCAGTTGGCCCTCTGGACTGCAGATGCACATTGGTGGCTCATGTCCAGATTCTCATCCATGAGTATTCCCAAGTCCTTTTCCTCAGGCTGCCTTCAAGCACATCATCTCTTAACCTGTATGGATAGTGGGGATTGTCCTGACCCTGTACTTGGCTTTGTTGAATCTCATGGTTCACCTGGACCCTCTTCTCCAGCCTGTCCAGGTCCCTCTGGATGGCATCCCAACCCTCTAGCACGTTAACTTCACCACTCAGTTTGGTGTCCTCAGCAGACTTGCTGAGAGTGTGCTCAGGGATCATCTCGTCCAACCTTCCTTGGCAAAAGGTCCAGCTAGACAAAAGCACTGCCTAGACAAGATGGCCCATCACCTTGACCAGCTTAATCTTAAAAGTCTCCAATGTTGAGGAATCCACTGCTTCCCAGATTATTGCAACAGCTGACTGTTCTCACTGTGATTTTTTTTTTTTCTCAGATGTCCAATAGGAATCTCCCCAGGAGTAACTTTTACCCTTAACTCCTTGTCTTTTCCATGTGACTCCTTCTAAATAGGGATCTCCATCTTCTTTGTACTGGAACAGTACTTGTATCAGTCTTGTCACAGCATCACAGAATCACAAGGTTGGTAACTATTTTTTTTTAGCCATGTAGTTAAGGTAAAATATTACAGAGGCTTTTCCACGCCTCTTACATCCCTTTGGATTTCTGGTGCATCCCTTAGGCTGCCTGTATTCTTTGGCTTTGACATGTTTTTCTGCCCTTATTGAAGGAAGAGTAGCTTGAACTAATTGTGTTTAGGAACAGCTTAAGAAGTGAAATCCAGACACTCATTTTCTAGAGTACATTTACATAGCTTATCTGGTCATGCTTACCTAGGTACTTCATCACTAGACAGAAACAGAACAAAAGGGAGGACCTTGGCAATATGGACAGGAAATCAGAACTCACAAGGTCTTATCAGAGAAACTTAAGCACTAGTCTTATACACTGATTTTCTTTTACTATCTCTCTTCACACCTTTGGAAATTTTGGGAAGGTGTGACTGAAGTGACCCTCCTGTCAGCTGTTTTCAGGTCTGGGCTTCTCTTTTTCTCTCTCTTGCCAGGGAAATCTAGACTATTGTGTAAAACAGATATTCTAAAAGACTGTTGTAGACAAGACCCATCCTCTTAATCTCTATCTCCTCTATTTCTATCTCTATGTTTATAATGCCCTGTGTAGCTAATTATTGTATTATCTGTTAGTTCTGGTAAAACCATTGGTTTGAAAAATACTTTGTAAGGTTAAGGTCAGCTGTGCTAGTCTGAGAGGTTTTTTTTATTTACTTCTAAATTTAGGCAGCTGCTTTAGAAGAGGTGCTTTAGAGTGCAGTTTTGGACTTGAGCCCCCTAAGCATTGCTTCAGATGCTGAAATTGCTTTTATCTTCTGTACCCAAGTGACCTGTCAAAGGTGGTGCAGAAAAGCCCAGATGAGCAGTCGCAGTGTAATGGTGCCAGTGCTGGCAGAGCTGGTGGGTCAGCTGTGGCAGTACAGGTTGAGAAGGGGTTGAGGCTGGTGTCTGACCCACAACAGGTCTGAATTCAGCAGTATCTGGACACCATTTGTTATTTAACCCTGAATCATTTTCTTAAAAACACCCAAAAGCTTTTATTCTTGATAGAGGCAATGCCAGCTGCTCAGTCAACTGGGCTGAGTCTCTTTTTCTGTATATTTGGATTAATCAGTGCTTTATATGAGAAAGATTATGAAAGATTTCTTGTGGCAATGGAAAGCAGAAAGAGAGCAAGCAAATAAATAGTGAATTAATTGCACAACTGTATCTGGAAATACTGACATTTTTTCACTATTATCTATTAGAGTTGCTCCTAAGGGGTCCAATTCAGCTTTTTTTTTCATTAAAATTTGAAAAGTTTTTTTTCATTATGTAACTGGAACTTACAAGAGGATTTCCAGGACAAATTCAGGCACAAACATCTATCAGAAATGATGGCAGAACAGGCTGGTTAGGAGACAAGATTTTACCTAAACAAACTCTTGAAGTAAATAGGTTAGTAAATGTTCTTAATAAAGACCTATTTTTAAAGTGCCTAATAGCATAGTAAAAGTGGCTTAATAAACTGCTCAGACAGACTTGACATTTATAGGGCCTTTCCGTGGAGTGATATATAAATAACTGTCTGAACTCTCATCCAAATACATTTGCACTTCTTTGCACCTGCAAGCTAGCCATGTGAAGGAACATATAAAAATAGATGATTTCCTTCAATTATTTAAAAAAAAATTAGATGCATTAGATACTATTTTTTCCCACAGACCTAGTGCTTAAATACACACTGGGAAAACAAACTAAAAAAAATTTCTCAGTATTCATCACATTTTTCTTTTAAAACAGAAGAACAATGTTAATGGTGTTGAACTGGTATCTGGACATCCAGGCTTTCTGGGTGCTATTTAATCTCAATTCATGGGACTTTCCATCCATGAAGACCTTAAAATACTTTACAAAATGTCACTTGTTGACTACATCTTGACAGGTTGCATATGTGTGGAACACCACTGAACCTGAGCCATCTCTGAAGGATTCAAGAAGTTAATGTTAATATGTTGGACAAGATGGAAGGGAAAATAACCAAGGACATCAAGGCAGCGCTTGCAGTGCTAAAGGAACTCAAATCTCTTAGCAGAGAATAACAGGCCTTGGTATACTGAAGTCTTTGTTGGTAGCACCAGCCACTAAACCCCATCATGTGCAGGATAAATCTACCACAAATATACCATTAATTTATTTATCCCTATGCAAAACACTCTAATCTTCCCATAATATAAAGTGCAAACCATATGCGGGTATGCTGTTCAATAAAGTGCTTAAGTATATGCTTAAATCTGTATCATACCACAACTGCCAATAAAAACCCATGGACTGTGCTGAATGGAAATGTACCATCCTGATATCTTAAAGAGGTCACTTTTAACCTTCTGTCCACAATATACATTATCAGAGAAGATACTTTATGCAGTTCCTAACTAGGTCAGCTATTTCTGTTTTTCAGTCTGGGTATCTATATTTTCCTTTGGCTTTATTCAAGGAAGTCACAAATTTTAGAAACAGAACCGCATTTTTTCATATGAACTGTCATAAGATAGTTGTAAATACACATCTTAGAATCCTACAATCCAGAACATGATGTGCTTGATATTAAAGAATATGTAACTGTGATAATAAAGTAGATAGACAGATAGATAGATAGATAGATAAAATTCTTTCTTTTGTAGGCATAATAAAAAATAGGGTACTGGCAAATATACTTCTCTTACCTCTGAACTTCTTCTACCCTGATAACCTAGCTATACAGTGAATTAGCTGAAACCAAAATATATCTCTGCATGATCTAAATAACACAAACTTACAAACGCATAATATATATTTCCTCAGCTGTTAACTTTTTCTTACCCTTTATAGAATAATTTAACATGCAACAAATGTTGCATGAGTTTTCATTCAAACCTATTGACTATTTTAAACCAAAATTGTAATTCCTAAGCAAAGGAACTGGATTATTTTGACCAAGTATGACTTCATTTTTTTAATTTCTTCATTGTCCTCACACATTCAGCAAACCAGTAAACTGCAGAATTGCAACATGTTGTTTCTCTTTGGAGTCTAAAGTTGTACACTATCAGAATCTGAGAAAAGTTTGTTAAGATTTGGTAACAGATGCATCTATGATAATAAAAGGGCATTGTTTCAGTACAGAGATAAACTAAAGCACCTGATAATATTGTCAAAGGAATTAGTCTTCAAATGTTGCATTTAGCGTGGGATTTAATGTTGTAGAAGAGCATAAGCCATCCTCATTTTAAAAAGATTCTTTCTAACATCTAACCTATATCTACCATCATCTAGCTTTACTGTCTGAACTAAAGTGTAGAAAACAGAAGATTCAACGTCAGTCCTGATCTTTTTTCATTATCTGGTGAATTTTCAATTATAAATTTGTTTTCTTGCACTATACATTTACCTTTTTTATCCATTTAAATTTACGGGTCCTATTTTGCTAAAAATTTAATACATGATTTGAAGTATTTAATTTTCACTTTACTATAAAACAGATGGCATAACATTAAAACACATCTCTGAATGCCTATATAGTGTGCCACTTTATGCTAGATTTGAGTAATACTACATTTAATCTCTAACAGTGGACAAGAAATTCTGCGAGTGACTGTTGAGCTGCGTTATGACATGCAATATGCATTTTAAATCTAAGTTTAGCTTTTTCTGATTTGAAACATACCAAATTAAAGATGCCACAACGAATGAAGGTGGCAATTCAAATTTCCCAATGCATCTTATGTAATATATGTCCCTCATTCAAATTAAGTTTTTGCCAGAGTATAGGTAGGCAGTGCAATACTGTTTTCAGGCAAACTTAATTTCCCTGTCTACTTTGCTGAAATGAAACATTTCAGGAACAAAAATATAAATATCACATGACCCCTCACTGTGTCACCTTATAGTTCTTCCAGACCAGCTTTTTAGTTTGCAAGGTCTTTGGACCCAGGATGAGGTTGTGGTCTGTGTTTGCACAGTGCCTAGTACATTTCTTGGTTGTGGCTCCAATTATATTGATATTTTAGGATTACATTACAAATAGTCGCTGGGCAGCACAAAGAGCATGCAGGAAAAAGTCGGTCAACTGTCAAGATGCATTGTATGGAACAATTATCTTTAAATGTAGAGGTTTATAATTCTATATGCTCAAAGAACTGTCATAAGCGTGGTTAGAAGGATGCAGAAATTAATTAGGAAGACTAGGTAGGTACACCTAGTCTTCCTAATTTTCTACTTTACAATCTCTTCTTATGGCTTTTGGAATTGTTGACTGTAGACACAGGAGATGATAAAAAATAATATTAAAAAACAGGATGAGTTGTAAATGTTGTTGAAGTTAAAAACTTACATTTAAAGAGAAATGGGGTTTTTCACAAATAATATGGGTGGTTTTGCTAACATCTTCGCATAAATAACCCATCCTGTTGTTTTGGCACCTTTCTGAGCTCTGTTAGGAAGATGAAGTATGAAACTGAATTATTTATGATACTTTGTAGGTATCCACAGAATTGTTTGTTTTTCTAAACTTTATTTTAAACCTTTGATGAGCAATTGGGCTGGGGTGGGGGGAAGCTTTTAGGATTGGGACAGTTTTGAGTAATAATAGTAAAAGATTTTTTGTTCCCCCTACGACAAAACATATGAAAGCAGACCTCCAAGAGTGCCAAAAATACTTTTGCAAATAAAACCTACGAAAGCTTCTGATATAAGCCTAGAGAGCTAAAAGACACAGGTATTTTCTTAAAATTTTAAACATTTCTTTTTATATAGGTGATTAGCAGTGACAACAGAAAACATGCTTTCATGGGCAATGGCCTGACAGTAGAATTTCCTTCTGTCTTAAGTTAATGCATGACAATTAGTGCTAATGAAATTGCACCTGACCTGCTAGTTGCTATGGACTTGATCTAGTGCAGATGTCTGAGCACTAAACATTTGGGATACTGAAACCAATATCCTGTTTAAAATAAGAACGAGGGATAAGGGGGGAAATTAAATGAGATCCAAATATTTCTGCACAGCCTTATTTGTGAAAAATCAGCTAGCAAGCACCATTGGGAAAAATATTTTGATTGATGTTTTTCTAGAGTTATATAGTTTTACTAAAGACACAGGGGATGAGATCAGGTAATGAGTGTTTTTAGTTATGATTATTGGATTTTCCACAGATTACTTTCTTAAAATGTTTATCTGTTTTGGCTATTCTCAAAGACTCATCTTGATTTAAAGTTTTTTCTTCCCAATTCCTCAGTGGTAGCAAGAAGAATGTTCTAGATGTATCAAGATAAGTTAAAATTATTTTACATACTTTCAAGGTCATGATTTTAGATCAAGATCGTATTACCCAGTCAGTATGCCATGCTTAGATGCAAAATATAGTTTGAAGGAAAATAATAGCCAGCTTGAATTTTGCATAAGAAGGAAGAGGATGGAAATTTGACAGGTAATTATAATCCTTTAATCACTGAATGATTATTGTTATTTCACTGAAAAATAGATGGCAGAGTTTTCATCCAGCTGCATGCATTATTTGTGCATTACATAAGATATAGAAATGCACAGGACTACTAATATGCTGCTTTTTACAGAATTTACAGCTGACTATAATTTTTGCATTAACATGACCAAGGTATTTTTAGTTCAATTTAAAAAAAAAAAAATCATTATTACTATTATTACAAAAAAATTAAAATAAAATAAATCTGGCATTATAAATTATGTTCATAATTTCTGACTAGTTCATAAAATATTGCTATTTTCAAGTAAAAATATATTTAGAACATCAAATAAACTTTGACTACTGACATTTGGAACCATTTTATTTCTTCAATTTTAAAAGGCAATTTTTTGTTCCCTTTGAAAGGATCTTTTGCTTTAGTAGGCAGGCCAGTTGTAGTTCAACTGAAAGTAAATGAATGATTGCTGAAATTGTTTGAATCTGAATTTATCTATATATTTTTCCTTTGTTTCAGTCATTTTGTTGAAAAAAATTGTTCACCGTTCTCTTTTTTTTTTTCCCAAAGCCTAAATAAAAATTATGTTTATTGACTAGTTTACAAAACCTAAGTTTTTTTCCATCTTTATTTAGGCTATATTTAGTTTAAGGCATTTCAATCACGTCTTAAACTCCCATGTAAAGTCCTGCAACAGTTAAGATAAGTCACAGGGCACGAGACCTAAGCGGTCAGTGTCTGGATTGAAAGAAATAAGTCTCATCTGCATGAGGTAAACAACCAGCTCTGCTAGGGCAAAGGCATAAATCTCAGTGTAAGACCTAGCCCATAAAAGGTATCAAAGAGTCCCACTCTATTAGCTTACCTTAAAGCACACGGTAATTTATCTCAGCTCTGCAGTGACATGAGATAAAGTAATAGCGGAAAGGAGAGACTCACAGGTCTGTAAATAGATTCTCTCCTGAAAGCCTGTTTACCCAAAGTGAACTTCTGGCCTCGTTGAAAGTGGTGGCAGAATCCCCATCAACCTTATCTGCAGAAGGGAAGCGTTTGAAAAATGTTCACTCACTGTTGAATGCCATGAAGCTGCATTTCTCCCAGGACACGGTCTGTGTCAGCTCTTTCAGCATCACATTCATTAGACCTGGAACTTGTTTCAACACTGAAATTGCTGCATTTCCTTAGGATTAAACTAGGGCAGCTCCCCTATCATTGATTGCATTTAATGAAATTTAAGCAAGTGCAGCTTGTTCTTGTATCAGGAAGAGGGGGATGGCACACTGGAATAAAGCACATTTCGACTGATTTTGCATATATATTTTACATGTTTCTGTATCAGGACATAGAGAGGGTGAAATTGGAACTGGAATTTTCACTTTTTGGTAGAAGATCATAATTTTCAACAAAATATATATACCAATATGAAAGCTGTGATGGCCAGGTGAGGTAAGAAATGAGAACATTTAGACACATACCTAGCAGATGCTAAGCTTAGATCAAGGCTAAATTGCACACTGGCTGCAGTGTATTTGCAAATAACTCTTCAGAGATTTGAATGTTGTCACTGGGACCTTTTCAATGTTATTCTATATATTCAGTCCTTTTCTCTCCTAGTGACTGGGTGGAAAACGTGCCTCAGAAGTTGTGGGAATTTTAAAGGCTCGTAGCACTGTTACCAATTGAGTTTCAGAACCTATAAAGTCAGTGGGCTCAATTCTCTGCTGCCTACGGTCACACAGTGCCACGCATAAGCTCCCTGCCTTCCAAGGGAGGCTGAGGGCAGAAGAAAAGCTAAAGGTCAATGGAAGTTCAGTAGCAAAGGGAAAAATCAATCACAGTGAAGACAGCCTATGCCACCCACTTAGTCCTCAAAACAATGCTCCAGTGGTGCATATGCTCACAGTCAGGTGGCTTTTGAAGTTAACATGAGATTTTACTCAGCATCACAGAGGCAAAAAGGGCAAAAGATAATATTTTACTAAAATAATTTAGAATATTTACAATTACTACTGGCAGGAAAAAATCTTAGAGACCCCATGAGCTGTTCAAACAAACAAACACACCTAAGCTGTTCACTTAGGATCTAGTTAATAAGCCTTACAAAGATAAAATTATATAAACATAGCGGCATTTATGCCTAATGGAAGGATTTGACCAGGTGGAATCCTGGCTTCATTCAAATTAATATAAAATGTGTTACAAATTGTGCTTTCAGTAATCTATAACTAATGTATGGAGGCAACCACAGATAGCAGCATTCATTTGGTCAAACATGCCCCTTAAATTATGCTTATCCCAAAGAGCATTTGAATCACAAGAGAATAAGAGTGGGAAAACACAAAGATCAAACCCCCAAAAGATCAACTTTTTACTTAAAAGTTTTTCAATACCCAACTCATAGCTCTGAAATCATGGCCCAAAGATGGGTAAATTATGGTTTTCTAATGGTAAGCAATTAAGACCAATGGTGACCTTAGTCTTAAATATGGCCAAGGCAGTTGGTTAAGATGATGACTAGTCATTATGAAATCCTAGAGTTATCATTGTGCCAAAGAGTTTATTTCCAGGAACAACAATACACTTGAATTTCATGTCAAAGTTAGACACTGCTGGAAAGCAATACCTCAACACCATAATTAAGGCATCAGGGAATTGGTCAACAGTTCCTACATATTTTATGTTGGGTGATATTTTAACATGCATAGTTACTTGCTTTAATTTTCTGCCTGCAAAATGAGAACTGCAAAAAATGGTAAAAATACCTTTTTAGCCTCATAGCTTACCTTTACTATATCATAGTATACTATATTTATCATAGACAACTTACAGGGGCATTGAGATTGGACATATCTACAATAGATGCTGAATGGACATAAGAAAAGGGATTTTCTCATTTTGCTTAATGTGAGAAGAATTTTTTAAATTTCAGGATTCCCTGAAGTATGTCTTTTATTTATTTATATTATGACATATTGATGCCTTGGTATTGAGTTGTAATATATTGTCAGTGCAAATTTAAGTGTTTTAAAAAGAAAAAACCCATACAACTCCACATGAGAAAAAAAAAATAGCTCAAGTTTTCATTTATTCTTCTCAATTTTTGTGTCAATCACAGCGGTACAGTTGTCGCAAAAAACAATTTTTATGTATAAAAACAGCCACAAAATGGGACTCTATAGTTCAGATTGCTATAAAGACTTAGACAGGAGAAGAAGTAAATTACAAACATGATTGAAAGTATGACCTCAGTTTTCACCTTCAGTGTCAGACTGACTGATTTCCCGTTAATTCTGTTGAAAGTCAAAAGCAAAATACATATTAAAAGATGTTTTAAAGACATAAAATTGCCATTCAGAGATCTGTGCAATGGTAAAACATTGAACTTTATTATAGCTAAGAAAAAGGAAAAGAATATTTTTATTATAGGAAAATTACTGTAGAAAAATACAAAGACCGCCTCGAGTCATCCTATTTTTTTACAATTTTCTCTTATTATGCCAGCTTCCGTTTGCATATATGTACTTTTTAATATGAACATATATACACACCAACATGTATTTATTTATATATTTTTTAATAAAACCAGTGAAAAGGAAAGTCAATGTAAATTTTAAGCAACGGCACTTGAGACAGTTTTTTGCCTACAAGTACACAAGATTTATTGTTATTACTTACAAATCCCCCTCACAATAAACATATAATAAAAATAGATGTATAAACAGAGCAGTGTGCAAAAGAAAATAATGGTAAGTTTTGAACAAAATGGCTGTGTGGTGGGTTTTTTATTTTCAGAAAAAGAAAAAGCCTAGTAGGTTCTAGGTGGGTAGTAGTAGCCTCTAGGTAGGGTTCTCCACACTGCACTAATTCTCTCCATTCTTACTTCTTCCCTTAGGCTGCTGACTGAAAAAGACTATTTAGTGATTTTTCTAGTGCAGATAATTATACTACAAAATTGGACCACATATAAGTGTTTGACACAGATCTGCAGAAGCAGGAATTCCAAGAACATCTAAAAGTCTGATGAACTGTCCCACTGACTTCTAGTATTTGCTCACAAATCGTTGAAGAAGTTCCCTAAAACATAACACAAAACATGGTAAACATGTTAGCAATTGTAGGACAATATCAGATCTTTTTTTGGTTTTATAATATAGACTTAAAATAGGAATTAAAATTCAGATTTTGCTTAGTGCATTCTAGATAGTTCAAATAAATCTTTTTTTTCCTTTTTATTTTTCATGATGGCTAAGATTTTCTCAATACTAGCTGGGTGGCTTGACAGAAACTTATGCTGCAAAATAAAACAGATTTGGTAGATATGGTGAAATATTGGCCCATAACTTGAAAATATAAAAAAGCAAGAAGTGCTGAGTGCTTCTAGCTTTGTTCTCAGAATGATGAATATCTGGTAATAGCTAGTGATTTATGTATATCAGATGATGAAATCAAGGTCATGATGAGTTATTGTTAAGCATTAATTCAATTCTTGTCATTATGAATGCAGCTATATTTAGCTTGTTCTATAAATATTATCCTTAGATATCTTTCTTCAGAGCTTTCTATAGCTCCCCCTTAAGATACACATTAGTTGAAAAATTATCCATATATCTGGGAAGAAATTCTTCAGCAGGGAGTAACCTAGTCATTATTGATAACCCATCATAAGAAAGCAGAAGAAAAGAAAAATGAAGTAGAATAATTTTAATTAAATATTCCTAAACAAGCTACCAGCATGTAAGCCTCTCTGCATGCTACAGAGAGTATAATCTCTGAATGGGCTGTTTCAGTTATTGTTCTCTAATTTCACTACTTTTACTATAGATGAAATGAAAAAAATTAGTTAAATTTGCCCTTTTGGACAATAATTATGCTTAATGTTGACTATAAAAATATGCATTAGCTCAGAAAGGCAACTTCTGTGGAGTAATGGATGCACCCAGATATTGGTGAATCAAAAGACTGGGCAGATGTTTGGCTTCTCAAGAGAGAAGACTTCTACAATTTCAGCTTTAAAACAAACTAACAAAAAAAACCTTCTGAAAACCTTAACAATATACACTTATTTTTATTATTCAGAGAGCCATCTGCACTTGCTTTTAGTCTGTTAATAATTTGAAAGAAATAAAGAGTAGAAAAAAATCCGGTCACACTTTATAGTCTTTTTCTTAGCAACTCTTAATTGTATTGCTTCATTACTCTAAGTAAATTCTGAACACTTTCTATGGCTAATACAAAGGCACAATTTTCTCCCTGTGAAACTCTAAACTAAAACTAATTCAATTCATGTTGTAAAGCAAAGATCATAAAACTAAGTAATTGGATTAAAAAAAATCAGGGACTGGTGAGTGATGAATTCCTCCTTGCATTAGTGTCCATTTTGTGGCTTGTAAACTCTTTGCTCTTTCAATATTGTGATTTTACTGGGATGTTCAGTTTGGTAATTCAGTTTTTGAACGTTACTTCATATATTAATCTTAAAAACAAAATAGATGTTTCACGTAAGTTAGCTACTCAGTATGATCTTTGGGTGATTTTCAGATACTTTGATTGTTAAAACCCTGCCACTTCAGCATCTGGGAGTATTGGCACTAAATGCTTTTAGCTTCAGCACTTTATTTTTTTATCCTCGTCCATTCAGTAAAGCATAAAAGTGAATCTGAATTTTACCAATCGTAAAAATTAAAACTGCTTGAAACAATGTAAATAAAAAGCCTGAGTCTGATACAGAAATTGACCTTTCATAATCTTAATATTCTGTTTTCTCATAAATTTTCTTAGTACGTTCCCATGAGACAGGGTATCTGGAGGAGTTTTGAGAGAGCGGGATTCAAATATTAAGTATACAGTTAGATGTCTCTCAATGTCAACATATTTTAGAACAACATGTAACTCTGTCTACACTCTTTATCAGGACAGAATACAATTTTTTTGTAAAAGTTGGGTTTTACTGCTGCATGTTGATAAGGGAGCTGACAATACTCAGGTCCTGAGCTACTTCCCTGCCATCACACTTCCATAAATTCATTTGGAAAACCTTAATGAGGAAAACCTTTGAACTAATGTTTCAAAGGCTTCGTACACAGCTTTGGATTTTCTCACAGATGCTTCAATAAATATAATGTTTTAATTCTTGCTCATCCTTCTTGTTATTCTTTTTGTACTTCCTTCAGCAGTTATGAATTTTTCATAAGAAAGTGTGATTTCTTTTATTCCAAGAGATAAAATCCAATGGAGAGAAGTATTAATCAGAAACAACAAGGTTGCACTGTTTCTTGGCATAGGGCAATCTTTTAAGCATACAGCGATTAAATCATCAGTGTGCTTCAGTGCCAACATTGATTATTGCCTCCACGGTTTATTGTCCTACGGTTTTTTGTTTCATTTTGGTTTTGGGTACTGTTTGGGGTGTTTTTTGTGGTGTTTTTACCCCACTCACAGATTTATTTTGTCTGCTAAGCATCTTACTGTATCTCTATTACTGAATCTCTGGATTGTTCACAGGCATGGGCTACAGACAGTAGAATATTTGGTCACGCAATAGAATATTTTAGTCACTCAAATTGAAAAAGAACTATTGATTTTGCAGTCTTTTTCTGTACTCCTCTTGCAATGGTGGACATCATATTGTCTTTCTTATTTGCAATGGACAGATGTCACTCTTGCTTTTTATCAAAAATAATAGCCAGCTGTCTTGGCCCCTTTTCCCTCCAGGGCTTTGTCCCATTTTACTCTAATCAGCAGTTCCTTGAAGAGGCCAAAGTCTGCTCTCCTGAAATCCAGGGTAGCAAGCTTGCTGAGCACCCTCCTTGCTGCCCTGATGATTTGGAACTCCACCATTTCCTCGTTGTTGCATCCAAGACTGCCCTTGATCCTCACATCTCTTATCAGCCCCTCTTTGTTGGGGAAGACAAGGTCCAGCATAGCACCCCTCCTTGTCGGCTCCTCCATCATGTGGAGGAGGAAGTTATCAACACATTCCAGGAACTGCCTAGATTGCTTGCGCTCAACTGTGTCATCCCTCCAACAGATATCTGGGTGATTGGAGTTCCCCATAAAGACCAAGACTTGTGAAAGTAAAGCTATTCCTATCTGTCTATAGAGGGTCTCATGCACTCAGTGCCCCGGTCGGGTGGCCTGTAGAAGATTCCCACTGTGGTGTCCCCTGCACTCCCTCTGATCCTAACCGATAGGCTCTCGGTCAGCTCCTCATCTAGGCTCAGGTGGAGCTCCATGAACTACAGCTGGTCATTACTTAGAGGGCAACACCCCCTCCTCACCTGCCTTGCCTGTTCTTTCTAAGGAGCCTGTATCCATCTATCCTGACACCCACCCCATCCCACCATGCCTCTGTAATAGCCCTGCAGGTGTGCACACGTCTCCAACTCCTCTTGTTTGTTCCCCATGCTATGTGCGGTTATATAAAGGCATTTCAGCTGGGCCCCCAGTGAGGCTGACTTACTAGCTGGAGTTCCTTTGAGATATTTTCTCAGTGGTTCCCTATTGGTTCCTACTTCCTCAGGAGCCCCTGACTCACCACCCCATGGCTTCCAACATGCTGCAGTGTGTCCAGCAAGCCCCTGAGCAACAGGCTGAGGACCCTCTCCAGCACCCTCAACTTGTTCACATCCCTACAACTTGGGCACATCCCACAGCCTGCACAAACAAGGCTGATGTTATTCTCCTCCCCCTGCAAGCCTAGTTTAATGCTCTACCAATAAGCACCACAAGATCCAGGGCAAAGACCCTTTTTCCCCTTTGAGACAGGTGATTCCCATCAGGGTTCTTTAAACCCAGTGCTTCATAGGCCATCCCATGGCTGAAGAACCCAATGATTATAATGAAAAATAAAATATAAATAAACTAACTAGTCTTTTGGTTGTCTGAAGTCAGAGGGAACTCCTTCTGAACTTTGCAAGGCAAAGAAATACCACGTCCCATATATGACCTGTCTATCCAGCAGATGACTTAACATCATCGTTTGAAAGTTTTTACTCATAAGTTGCCTAAATCTCCTTAGCTGCAAGATAAATTGGGTAATGCATGGTTGAAAGAACAATTAATTCCTTTCTTCTTTGAGATTATTTTTTCATAGCAAGATATGGAAAAAAATATGGTAACACATCTTCTGTCTTTTCTATTCAGAACAAATACATTTTACTCATTTCTTATTCTCCCATTTATTTTCTATCTTTCTTGAAATATTCTATCTGAAGACTTTCTGTCTTTAATAGGAGTGAATGGGTAAAAACACTGATTACTTACTACCAGCATATCATGCACTAATGCACATATGAACTTTAAATACAAACACAGTCATAGTTTTCCATCTTACACTCAGTAGAAACTGCATGTATAAACATTGGAAGTCCTCTGCTTTCTTCCTTGCTTCTTTGCATCCAAGGGTTTTTCCAACATGGATCTCTGGTTTTTTTTAATAACTTGATCATGAGTAAGAATCTGAAACTGGTCTTATGAAGACTGTATTCCCCAAGCCTCTTTACAAGAACATTGCCTAAAGTCTTACTCAGCCTAGAATAAATACCATCTACTGTCTTGTATCTCCAAGATCTATTTCCTCATTGCCCTGGGTTGACACTGATACAGAGGAAATAGCAATGTCATTGTTTTATCTGACATGGTTTGTTCTTTACAAATAAATATTACCACATATCAATTTATTTTAGGTAATTTTTAATATAGTCATGTGTTGTGTCATGTGTCCGCCCCCCTCCCCCCCAATTTTTTCAGGTTAAGCAGTTATTCTGAATTATTTCTAATCCCCTATAGTTTAAAAATCAGTAATACCCAAGATAGGAGAGTAGGTTTCCTTCTTGCTTTCTTCTCTATCTCTGTTCTTCAATATAGTAAATCTAAATTAAATGAGTAAAACCTTGTATTTCTCTGTTAAGTCTTCAGATGTTCTAAGCAGCACATTTTAAAATCAGTTTTCAGGCTGACATAAAAATGAAAGTTAAAAATATACCTTTCATATAGGGAAATTGTTGTAAAGAAGGTAATCTTTTGCCAGAACTTCATAATTAATTTTGATCTTTTAAGAGGTCGGTAAGGTTATTGTATATTACAGAACTATTTCATCATAAATCAGATTGTCAGGTATTGTAAAAGATATATGTAGGACATAACAGATGAATAAATGAGAGCAAAATAGCAGCAAGAAAGCACATTACTAGCCTTAAGAACAAAATCTGTCATAAATTGTATTAACCATTGCATTCTGGTTCTAGGCTACCAGAGAAAATTACCTATTTCAATAATGTGTATAATGGAAAAAAGTTTGATGTGTGGTCTATGCTAACCATTAGCCTTTTTCATTTTCCTATGCCAAGCTTTTTATGATGCCTTATTCTTGACCAGGGTTTCAGTACATTGCTTAAGTAAGAAATAGAATCATAGAATCATAGAATGCGTTAGGTTGTAAGGGACCTTTACAGGTCATCTAGTCCAACCCCCTGCAGTAAGCTGGGACACTTTCAACTAGATCAGGTTGCTCAAAGCTTCAGCAAGCCTGACCATCGTTGGCTCATGTTTTGTTTTAGAAGTCTATTTAGAACAGAATAGGCAGAGATTATTTTGCATTGAAATTAAAAGAAAACTTTTTGTCTGCTCAGCTTTATAGAGCAGTTACATGCAGACCAGACAGCTGTGTATCTTCTGTTAAATTTCCACTGGCCACTGAGATTGGGATTTTCCAGACACTACAGCAAGTTCTTTAGCATTTGCAGCATAATGAAATTAAGCAATATTTGTTATTTGCATTCGCAATGTGGAACAGACCTGGGACTTATATGATTGAACAGGCATTGCTGAGGAACCACCTTTGCTGTTACAGCATTGAGCCTGGAATACAGGTTGTGAGGACTGTAAGGCTGCTGCTTAACCTCAGCAAAAACTGTAAAATGATTTACACTTGATCCTTCAAACTCTGATGAAACTCTTGTTGCCCAGTTTGGTTTCATACCATGTCCTCTTCTAATAACTTAATATTTCATTAAATAATTGGAGGATCCTATTTTTTTCCTTCTGAAGCTTTTTGGAGCCTCTATGGGTTGTTTTTGTTAGTGCTTAGAAGCAGATGACAACAGGGATACCTTTGGCAAGAGTCCATACCCTTTGAAGTGCAATACATAACTGTAGTATTGTCAGGAACAGACATGAAAAAGAAAGCAAATAAAATGAGACCCAGCAAAGAGGAATGAATTTTCAGGGATGATAAGAACAGGACCTAGGAAAATGAGTACTTTTGACAACTAGCAACTAAGTTACTTCTCTCTAAACATTTGGTCTTTAAAGACTGATTAAATCCTTGCCTTCCACCAAAGGAAATTCTTCAGTATTTCAGTGTATTCTCTGGCCTGTTTCAATGGATTTACAGCAGTTTATAGAGAAAAAGCTTCTTTTTGAATAAGATATGGAAAGGTTGTCAAGCAAGTGAGCCAAAATGGGACTTTCACTTGATAGTTTAGGTAGGATATAGTCCCCAGGAAATACTTTTAAAATTGTGTAGTATATATATATATATTAACATTAAAAACTCACCCGTGGAATTTCTTACTCTGTGCCAACAAAGTTTTACAATAGCACCTGAAGTCCTCAGTTCTCCTAGGACCTCACTAGGCCAATCACAATACAAATGCATAGAAGGTGCCAGTCATTGCTCCTATGTATCCAGTCAAAGTTTCACCGTATAAGATGATGCAGCTATACTGCAGTATTTAGACACATATTTTAGCTGAAGTCTCAAGACACAAACTTTCAATCTCATCACTTTGTGAACTCAATGTTTTCTCTTCAATTAATATTTTAGCATTTAATCAGCATAGGTACGTTAATACCTAACATAAGTATATAAATTATTGCCTTTTTTATTCTGTGTATTTCAAGGAATTAACTGGCAGACAAAATAAAACGTATTCTTGTGAAGTGCTGCAGGCTTTACACAAGATGTTGTTTTTCTTATTTCTATCTTCCATAGAGTCAAGCAGCTCCAGAGACCAGTATTTCAGAGAAGAAAATTCAATTAAATGATAAAAATGCATTTGCTGCATAACACAAACTAAAAGCAATTCAGGAAGAGCAGGAAGTATGTTGAGAAGGAAATGCATAAGTAGGTAAATAAGTCAAAAGCAGGATTGCTAACATTTGTAAGAAAAGGGAGCCGCAAAGAAATAACATTCATCATATTAAAATAAAAGGTTGATTTATTTCAGAAGTCAATATTACTGATTTTTGCTTTACTCTTGTTTTTAAAAAATAAAAGTATTTTTGTCAAATAAAGTTTCTACATTTTCTCTGCAGTATTTTTTTTTCTGTGCCAGCATGGGTATTAAAATCTACTTTTCTACCTCTTCTTTCTATGGCTTGTAGGAAAACAAAGCTACAAGGGTTTTATTCTTTCACACACTCATACTCTCATTTGAACAAAAATAAACACAAATTCTTCTTCAGTGCTTGATTAGTTCTTGATCTCCATCTTCAAATGAGGCTGTCAGTGGATTAAGGAATTTCCCTTTGTTCCAGTGGAATAAACATGTTTTCTGTGCATTAGGCACAAGAAGTGAGATACAGTGACTGCTTTTGGCTCCAAACACTAAACTTGTGCTTTCACATCTGCTATATATGTTTCATTACCCATAGCACCGGAGGGCCAATGAGCCAAATGGGGACTTCTGGTACACTGGCATCTCAGGTATCCAGTTTCTTTGGGAGTCCTGACTACCAGTAGAGTCACAGAATCATAGAATGCTTTGGGTTGGAAGGGACCTCAAAGATCATCAACTTCCAATCCCCCTGCCATGGCCAG
This sequence comes from Porphyrio hochstetteri, assembly GCA_020800305.1. Lineage (NCBI taxonomy): Eukaryota > Metazoa > Chordata > Aves > Gruiformes > Rallidae > Porphyrio > Porphyrio hochstetteri. The sequence goes on from CM036907.1 coordinate 114,467,887, forward strand.
GGACACCCTCCACTAGCCTGGGATGCCCAAAGCCCCATCCAACCTGGCCTTGAACACTGCCTGGGAGGGGGCATCCACAGCATACTCATAGTAAAAATTTTTTTTCCAACTGTTTAATCTAAATCTACCTTCTTTCAGTTTAAACCCATTACTCCTCATCCTAATACGACACTCCCTGATAAGCAGACCCTCTCCAGCTTTCCTGTAGGCTTCTTTAGGTACTGGAAGGCTGCTATAAGGTCTCACGGAGCCTTCTCTTCTTCAGACTGAACAGGCCCAACTGTCTCAGACTGTCTTCATAGGAAAGATGCTCCAGCCCTCTGATCATTTTTGAGGACTTCCTCTAGACTCACTCCAACAGCTCCATGTCTTTATGCTGGGGTCCCTAGAGCTAGTTGCTGTACTCCTGGTAGGATCTCACTACAGCAGAGTACAGGCCAGAGTCATTTTCCTTGACCTGGTGACCACATGCTGACCACACTTCTTTTGATGCAGAGCAGGATGGAGTTGGGTTTCTGGGATGCAAGAGCACATTGATGGCTCATGCTCAGTTTTACATCCATCATCAACACCCTCCAAGTTCTTCTCCTCAGAGCTTTACCTTTGTTACCCAAGAATACCTTCTGGAACAGTTCATGTAAGAGAATCACAGGCACCTCAGACTTTCAGACTTGTTATTTAAGGATATGAAAAGAAAATCTTAGTGTCTTTGAAACAAAGATGTGGATTAAGTCCATTGCTGTCAACCACTGGTGCTGGAAAATTACCAACATACCCTGGAAAGCAAACAGCAATTATACATAGAGGGAGAGGCAGAGACTAGGTGACAGGAGACTTTATGTGACATTCAAGATTAAGAAAATATTTTTAACTTACTCAGAAAAAACTGCACAGTGATATTTTACATACTTCACACATTATCCCATTTTCTAAATTTGGTTCATTACCCATCTGAATAAAAGGGAAATCACTCATCTGTGGTTCTATGAGAAACATTTCTCATGTTCTGAACCTTTGGAGTGCAACAGTCTTCATTACTTGGGATGGGTGATATCCAAAAATTACAATGACAGATGTTTTCCCATTTGATAGCCATTTTGGAGAGCCCTGAAATTCTTTATTAGTAAGCAGTGGCTTCCTGAAATCTGAAATGAGAAAACACATGTTATATCTGAGATTATTCCCACTGTGGGGAAACAGCTTTCTACTGAGCTTCTGAAATGTTTAGTGGTATCACTGGTGAATGTTGATGATAATCACTTAAAGAAGTAGGTGAAGAACTCTTTGCTAATATCTAAAAGGGCAAAGTGTGTATGTGTGTGTTATGAAAATTGCCACTAGCTAAAAAGGTAATTTCTTTGATATCATTGTATGATGCTCTGCATTTCCTCAAGCTGTGTTTGATTTATAGCCTGCTGTTAATCTGGTTACAAATCTTAATATTAGAAAAATTAAGATCATCACCGTATCAACTGCTAAACAAATTGCTCATGAACTGCAAGCCGAATTAACTGGTGATTGCAACAGGTTGGGCATTCTGAAGTCCCCAGACTATCCCCACTGATGTAACAACAGAAGAGATAAAATTGTGCAAATTTAACAGTAGTTGTGATTACTTACAAAGCCTTAGAGAAAGAACGAGATAATGGCTACTGTTCTTTCTGCCACATTTAGTGGAAATGAATGGGAATATGCAATAAGAATATCACAGACTAATGGTTTTGTGATGATTTAGGAAAGTACTTAATTTTTTAATGTAAGTGGCAAACATTATTAGTAATGCTTTTTCTTGTTTTTTCTGACTAGCTTTCATTTTGATCATGTCCTCCTGAAGAAACCTTTCTCATAAAATTAGTCACTCATATCTACTACCATCATTATGACAAGAAGTAAAAAGAACAGAAATCAAATTAGGATTCTGCATTAGTATTGCATCTAGTATTGCACTGCTTATTTGTATAGTAGCAAATTTTATAAATCTCATCTGTCCTTGTGATGCCATGTCACTGCTCTTCAGTCAGCTATGAAAGCTCAAAGCCATTACCTGTCTCAGTGTAGAGGCACTGCTTTCTAAGATACATCTGAGAGGTATGGCTACAGTTTTCCACCATCCATACCTTTCAGTTTGAATACATGAAAATGCATTTTGATTGATTGGACCCAATTTACCAAATAATCCAGGGGTTTTTTTTTGCCAGTATTTTAGTCCTTCATCAGCCTTCTTTAGATTTGTAATCTATGGTTTTATGATTATTTGCTGAACATATGGAACACCCTGGAATCAGAAACAGTCTCTTCAGGATCCCAAAGAAAACATTTTTATTTTGTAACTTTTTTTAACATTATCTTTGGTATTTCTTTATAATTTTTTGATCTGCTCACTGAGGACTTCATTCACATTAAACACTGAATTCTATTTATGCAGCTGTAGATGAATCATCCCACTAAATTCCTTATTTGAGAATAATTTTTCTTACCTTTTATTAATTCTCCAATCCAGTGGCATGATCCAAAAGGAGTAAATCTCTAGGGGTTACAGTTCTGAGGATCTGTCATCTACACTACATGCGTTTCGGTGGTTTTACTAAAGTGGTGTTAATGTGGACTGAACCACTGATACGGCTGATGCCTGTGGGTATGGAAGGTGCACAGTAGGAACCAGTCAGGAATCTTGGACTTCTTATATTAAAGCTATATTAATTAATTGTCTCAAGCTACATCTATATCAATCTACTCAGCATTATTATGTATCAATGAATCACTGCAAGATGAAAAACTTGAAACTAGATGCTGTTTTACTTCAAAATAGTAGAATCACAGGATGGTTTGGGTTGGAAAGGATCTCAAATCCCATCCAGTTCCAGCCCTCTCCCATGGGCAGGGACATGCTCAACCAGACCAGGTTGCTCAAAGCCCAGTCCAACCTGTCTTTGAACACTGCCAGGGAGGGGGCAGCCACAGCTTCTCTGGACAGCTTGTGCCAGGGCCTCACTGCCCTCACTGGGAAGAATTTCTTTTTTTATATGTAATCTAAATCTACCCTCCTTGTGATATCACTACACTCTCAGATTTCTTGTAAGGCCCTTCAGGCGTTAGAAGGCTGCAAGAAAGTCTCCCCAGAGCCTTCTCTTCTTCAGGGTGGACAAGCCCAACTCTTTCAGCCTGTCCTCATACAAGAGCTATTCCAGACCTCTAATCATCTTCATGGCCCTCCTCTGGACTCAATCTGACAGCTCCATGTGTTTCTTGTACTGGTGACCCCAGAGCTGGATGCAGTACTCCAGGTGGGGTATCACCAAAGCAGAGTAGAAGGGCAGAATTGCTTTTGATGCAACCCTGGATATGGTTGACTCTTTGGGCTGCAAGCATGCATTGCCATGTCATGTTGAGCTTCTCATCCACTAATACCCTCAAGTCCTTCTCAGGGCTGGTCTCAAAATTGTAATCCTGACCCTACCAAAAATGCTCCATTCTTAACAAAATTAGCAAAATCATCTGAAAATGAGACTATATGGAACCATACCTATAAAATCCTGCCAGTTACCAACCTTTTCTTCTTCATAGTCTAAAATCCTTTCCCATTTTCCTTATGTTTAATGGTAAGTTTATAACTTGCTAAGTCATCCTCCTTGACATTTTTAGGTAATTGCAACTTTGAACCTTTTGTTATACTCCCCAAACTGTATTGATTATAAAAGTGAAGTATTAAAGACCAGAGATTCCCAAGCATTCTCAGTTAGAACTTCTGAATATAATTTATATTGAGTATGATCATTAGTTTAATTGTAGCAGATAATGGCTAATATATCCTGGAAATATTTGCAAGCATTACAAAATTATAAGGAACTTTTAAAATTTGTTTCTTTATTACTCTTAAACAGGAGATCACTGTAGTACTTTTTATCCCCTTTTGGTAGCCCTAGCACCTATTCCATTTTTATCTAATAGAAAGATGTGACTTAATTTTTTTCGTCCCTTTTCAGTCCCTTATGTTCTTCAGCTCCTTCTCCTTTCTTTTTATAAAACACTACAATATGAATTTCCCTGGAATTTTGAGTGATGTTTTCAGCTTGCCATTTTTTATTTATTCCGACTGCCTTTTCCGAACTCTTTTAATGTAACTGAATATACTGCATATACAACTATTTCTCATTTTCACCTTCAATCCTTTTTTATAAGGATGTTTGTATTACATGTATATGTTCTTCATTTTTGGAACCTTGACTTTTATTTCTCTTCCTAAATTAACTTCCCTTAACAAAACTTATTTTCAATTGATATTTCCATCTATATTTTTTCTCATTCATTGAATGTTACCTGTAATACATATTAACTTTTAAAGTTTTTTCATAATCAGGATTGCCTGTGTTTCCAAGAAAAAAAAAGGAGTTATAAGTTTTTGTATGAATTTGTACTTTTTATTTCCATTTTCTTCCAACTAGAAAACTTTTTAAGCTTGACAGCTGTAGGTTTGCAGAAGAGGTATTTTAAAGGTAATACTGTGCTGGATTAAAACTACAGCCATGGTTCATTGTCTGTTTAGTTTACTCAATTTTCAGTAACAAAGGAGCCAGATGGTGCCTGAGTGGAGATACACATTGCATGCATTTAACACCAGGTTTTCTGCATATGCACTTAGATGTATTATTGTCTTTACAATCACCATAAGAGCTCTTTTCCAAACTGTGTTAAACACTAATGTTTACTGAATGTCCATGTCCTGAGGATCACATTGGGGTCACCTCATCCTTCAGAATTTGTACTTTGAACTGGTTATATAGATAAAACCAAAATGGACAAAATCAACTTCATATTTTAGGAAGGGGTCCATATTATATCCTTCATTAATGTCTGTTGATGTAGGTCTGTTAGCTTTGGGAGACCTGTAATTGCCTAGGCACACCATCCTGGAGATTTTCCTCTGCTCATTGGATGGTTCCTAGTAACTGGAGCATTTGTAAATGCACACTTGACTAAGTCAACTGTAATGCAGAGACATTCAGATAGCTTCTGACTTGCATGAATTTTTCAGACAGTGCAGTCCTTGCCTGCCTGGTATCACCTGCATGATTCATCTTATGGAAAAGTGAGGAATCAACCCCCGCCAGGTGCTTACGCTACACTTCCAAGGGGTGGTACTCACAAGGAGGAATTTGTCTCAATTTTTTTTGTGTTGGCTTTCTCCCATCCCTGTGTTTGCTTAATGCAATTGTCAGTAACTGGACAGCTATTAGGTGTTTAGGAATAAAACCAACCAAACAAAAAACCACCCACAATGCCATAAAACCCTCTAACTTTTAAACACAGACCCCTAATTTTTGGTCAATTCAGCTGTTTCTTTGGACAAGATGATTGAGCCAGAGAGAATAACAAATAAATTCACCACATCACAAATTCTTGTGTCAAAAGTAATTTTGAAATAATCACGTAATGAAGCAAATTTTCAAAGTTAATTTACAATTATACACGTCTCTGAAGTAGAAAGCTCAGAACTCATTATTTGGCAGATTCCAGGGCCATGTATAGGTGCAATTTGGCCTAAAAAGCCTTTGGCTGGCAAACTGAGCAAGAAAGTAAACAAATATACTGGTCTTGGCTTTGGGAGTTATAGGCACATTTTAAATAGAAATGCCTCTAAACACAGCTGCAGAACCAAATCTCTGATGTAATAAAGCTGTCTGGTTTTTGGCAGACATACATCAGTGCTACTCTGATGGCTCAATCCATTAGAATCACAGAATGACAATAACTTCTTTGTGTATTACAAATAAATCATCGCTATCACTCAACATGTTTAGATAAACTGTAAATCATCTGGTGTAAGTTTTGCTTGAGAAACATAAAGCTGTTGGAGTTCAAGAGTATGTCGAATTAACAGAGAAAAAGGTTGAAGATTTTATCTATTTCCTCCATCAACATGTTTATTTCACTCAAGGGACTTAACCACATGCATTTCGAAAATTAAAGTCAGAAAACGAACACTTTAATAATTTTCTCCTCCTACATCCAGACTCATCAACAAACCAATGAACTATGAGTATACATAGAAACCTTTTAAAAGGAAAAAAAATCATGTAAAAAGTCTAGGCAAGATCCTTTTATTGGTGTTTGAATATAAATAATCATCACAGAGCTGTAAACAGGAAATATCCAAAGCAAGTGTTCATCTTGTTTTTAACTACATTTATATTGCTGCACATATAAAAAGGGGGAAATCTTTCTCCCCGATTTGTCCATACACTTTTATTTAAATGACTGTGTCCATACTTATTCTCTGAAACCATTGAAATGGAGTTGACAGAAGAGCCTCTACTTCTACATGCAAATCTGCACTCAGGCCCACAAACTCCTGTTAATTCACTATTGAAATATATCTTCTCATGTGGTAAAGACATTACAGGAAGTGAAAGAAATGATATATATATATATAAATATCTATACGTATATATATATGTATATAGACACATGCATGTGTATGTACATAGACATAAAGCTGGCCCTGTGCCAACTTGCTGACACAGAAGAATGAGGGTGTGTATGTAATTTTTCAGTACAAATTTAACTAGTTCTGCATATAAAACTGATTTGGATTTTTATTCGTTCAGTTGGGTATTCCTCAGTTCTCTGTATGCTACAAAATGAAATTTTATACTGAATGAGGTGACTGGAAAGGCTTTTCTCCTTGATCTCAAACATTTGATGTCCAAAATGATTCAGAGAACATTTTGGGAAACCTTTCATAGACTCAGAGAATATTTTGGGAAAATTTTGCTTGACTTTTTTTTTTACTTCTTGAAAACATACCCGTACCAATGTTATTTTTTAATGATGTGACTTTCTTAAACTGATATTAAATAACAAATTAAAAGAACTTTAGTAAGAATTTCTTCACAATCCAAAATTTGGACCAGGCTATCACAGTGTGAAATTGGTACATGTTGTAAATCTGGTATTTTACCACTGTTTTCAGCCAAAATCATGTTTTTGTCAGGCTGGTATATTTTAGAGCAGTCTGGGGAGTTCAGCATGAGTCTGTTCGCAAGTTCACAAGAACAGCCAGGAAACAGTTTTGATCAGTTTTGCACAAGCTGAAAGTTGTCTATCTGAGCAGAATTCACAGCTGGGGAAGTGTGGCTGGTTTCCAGATTATTTCACTGTGTTTCTCAGAGGGGCAGGGATGAGGCAGAGGAATGAGCTTGGTATCTTATCTGACTTGGACAAGTTTGGAAAACTAACTTTGTCAGTTAAAACTAGACTAGAACCCACAAAAATACTCACTACACTCCTATTGTGATTCTAATTGCAAATTAGCTTCTGTTTCCCCTCCCCAAAAAAGCAATTAGTTTGACGAGAACCAAATCCTCAGGAGTTTCACTGAGTAGTGAATAAAATCAGCAAAAAAGTTATTATCCCTTATAGCTGCAGTATCTTAGTCATCCTTGTTTACTGCGAAGGTGGATTTTGTTGTTGTTTGTTATTAGGTTACTGGAGACAGTGAGCCCAAGCCTGCAACATCCTGGCCCTGGAACACCCTGGAGCTCCAAGTCAAGCTACAGCTGCTGTGTTTTCCCCTGGTGGATGCCAGCCTGAGCTGAGCGTGTCAGTCAGAACCAGGTGTGGCATGGCCAGGTGCTGTGCAAAGTGGACACTGTGCACTACCACTCATGCATATGAAACACAGCCCATGTCATGAAGTAAGAATGTTTACATACACTTCTGCAGTTATAGGTGCCTTTTTTATGCGTGAAGTCATGAAAAAGCATCAGCTGATTCTTTGGGTTTTGATTAGCTGATAGAGCACCATTGTTGTTCAACTCAATTACATTGCATGTGACTTTTATATGCTCAGTTCTAGAAAGAGGAACCTCAGTCTGCAGGGAAGAAAGATGAACCATTAATCCTAAATTAAGATAATGATAAATAAATGGACATTTTTCTTTGTTACCTCATGCCTCCCACTCTTGATTGCTATGTCTCACCCTCTTTATTTTTGACCATGTTTCTTCTGCAAAATTATGGCTCCAATCTCTACAGCCAGGGATGGTTATTTGCAACACTCTCCTCCTGGAAAACAATAACATAAAATTTGTGAGCACAAAGCAGAACAATGCTGTCTCTGAACATGTTGAATGGGTATGTTGGTACACAGTGTTTTTTACCAGAAGAACTGAAGTAGTAGTAACTGCTGTGATGTGAGGAGAGGTCTGCATGTGCATTCAGAAGACCTTATTTTTGAGTTTTGTCTTGGAATTCTGTACTTGTTTTTGATATATCTTTAAAGAAAGAACCAACAAGAAAAATGAGAAGAGAGGGTGGTGAAAGAAGCATTAAGCAGTACAGTTTATACGTTAATTTTTATGAGTTGGTTTCAAAAAGATTGCAGGAAGTTTGGTTTGGACAGGAGAAAAATCAGGAATGGTGAAGACCTTGTGCTGTACTGCCTTTTTCATCCTAGAATCATTTAGATAGGATTCAGCGAGTTCAGAGAGTCCAAATCTTCTCCATAGGCAGCACTGTCTGTGCAGGGCAGTGTCTCCTTCCAGCAGGATTTTTGTCTCATATCATATGATGTTTGTCACTAGGTGTCTACATTAAAAGAGACAAATGCTTTCCTCAGTGCACTAACAGAAAGAGTGGTGAAGTTTGTGACTGTGGGTTGCTCAGAAGCTGAAAGGGACAATCTGGTCTTAGTGGGTTTTACCCAATAAAGTTTAACATTAGGTAAGGATGTAATCAATAAATTAGTGATCGCTGTGCAAGGAAAGATGGATGGGACAACCACTCTTTTGAAATGCTTTTCTCCCAAAGCCTTCCAAGAGACAAAATATGAAAATAAACAGTCTCCATTGACAAACACATACACAGACACCGTTCCATCTCATTTTGCTTAAATCTGTAAACATTTTATTGTTTGGAAGAACAAATATTCTCCTTAAATCCATAGATGTTAAATTGACCTGAATGGCCTTCAGGAGTTCACAGTTTCGTTTACCTTAGGACATGACTCAGCATTACTGAAACTCTGCCTTCTGAAACCAGGGTTGAGTTTTAGTGCATTAGATAAAGCTTTGATGATTGATTAGCATCGAAAAATAACAGCAATGAAATGAGATTATCACTTTCTAGGCTACATCTTCTCTACCGATATTGTGGTTTTGGAAAGTGGCTGTAGTGCCATCTGCTGTCCTCCTAATGGAGAAATATTACCCAAAGAATTTTCCTTTGGGTCATGTGAGGCATTGGTTATTGTATTGTATGAAATATAAGTTACGAAAGCTCACAGAGAACTTTGTGCTGGTGTAATACAAAAGATTAAGGGATTAGGAAAAGCAAAAAGTATATTTTTTTCTGTATTGAGTGTGTTAACCTCAAAATCATGGCAGATTCTTGAAACCCATATTCATACTGAACACATCTATTTGTGTGATTCTGCCTACATTTGGCCCTACCTTGGACATTTCTATTTCTGAACTTCTTCCATTTTTCCTCATGGTCTGTGTTGAGAAGAAACAGAAAATAAAATCTAAGTAGTCTTGGAGTATTATGCAGAAATCAGAATGGAAGAAGGAATCACCAGGATAGCTTGAGGAAAGACAAATGGAATATTTATGAGAGGAAGAATAGTTGCAAATATGAACTTTAACAATTTGTATTTCATTAACAGAAAGAATAATTAAAGTGTTTGCAATGATTACATTGATGAATAATTTTATTCCTCAGAATAGGAGGAGCAACACCTGATAGCTGAATTCACATCATTGAAAGGTGAAGAGCCAATACTCCTATTTACATTTGCCAGTAAGTGGGCCGAGATGTGGGTTCAAGATTCAGCCCTCAGCTGTAGACATTATCAAGTTGTCTGGATGCACACTTATAGACTTGGCTGTGCCAGCTAGCTCTGTTCCAGGTAATGGCTAGGCATGCTCAGGATAACATGGGTTAGGATTCATCCCAAAAAAATCAATTGTGGCATGATTTGGCAGAACAAGACAGTTAAGCTGTGCAGATGTGAATAATGCTATACCAGTTGTCCCTGAGCTGATAAATGGTCTCTAGACCATATTCTAAACAAGACTGGAATATAGCCTGCTCCTGTTTCTTCTTATTTACTAAAACTGTCATTGTACATGTTCCAAAAAACACTGAGGTACATCTATCTCTGTCATAAATATATTCAAGGATAAATGAAAAGAAATTTGTGACTTTTGATATAGTCTTCTGAGTATAGCTTTTGAGTGTCTCTTGATGGTCTTATAATGATTGTATTTGCAAATCAAATAACTGACATTTTTATTATATTGAACTCATATGACGTAAAGATAATTCTTTAACAGAAAAGAGGAATAAGCATATGGAAAATATATAGTCAAAATACTAGCCATTTTTATTATGCCACTAGACCAACTGGGTTCCTCACTGCAATTTGAACTAGGATAATAATTGAGGAATAAACTAACAGCCTTTTAAAATACCTATCTAGAGTTAAGTTCCTCAAACTCAATTGTTTTACTACACTTGGTTTAGTTTTTTCTCTGAGTGCATAGTTTTATGACCTTTAGTATCACCTATTCTAACTACTCACGTCAAGGATGATTATATCAGCAATAGGTTCTGGGTTCCAATTCATTGGTTACACCACTGTGGGATGCATGTACAACATCCAGGACTTCTCTGTAGCAGAAACATGAATATCTTTTAGCTTGAAACAAACATAAATAATAGTAAAAATCTTTGCTCTACTGTTACTCTCTGTTTAGGGATTTATCATGTAAATACACAGACTCTGTGTTTTCTTCTGCTGATCCCCAGCCTGTCTTGCTTTGAAATGACCACCCTTTCAGAGGTTTCCTTTTATAAATATTTAATAGACCTGAAAGAACCAGGATAGAGAGTGATATCAATGCAGTGTGGTCGATTTTCCAATACTAGTGGTGAATATTGCAGTTTAGCTCTAGGTCTCATTATTCTGTAGCATTGGTTGAGGCTGTTTTAGGAGGGGGTAGAAAGGGACCTCTAGTTTGGTGATGTTATCGTGGGAGCAAGTGGAATATAGATATCTAGGACAGGTTATTTCCAACTAACTGGAGAGCTGCGTGATTTTTAAGGAGTAACCCTTCAGTATTTCTTGAAGGTACTATGTAATCTCTGCTGGCACATGGCTATTTGTCCATACAAAGCAGATATGAGATGATTGTGCCCATATAAACAACATCATTTTACAATGTATTCTTCTTTATCCAAGATGCTCTTCTGTCTTTTTTATTAATGGTGTATTTTTTTTTTGGTTTCCATTAGTGTTTATTTATTGCATTTTAATGGTCTTGCCAAGGTTATGAGTGCCTTGGCAGGGGGACTTGATAAATTCTTTTCTTGCTATTGCTGGCTTACTCTAACTAACTTGTTCAGATGAATTTAATCATGATGGTGACATCTGGCAATTTTGCAAAATAGAGCCCATTAGAAGTCACTTCTTTTTAAACTCCGTTCATTAGGTATGAAAAATTACACGTCTTTAGCTCGTTTTAACATATTCATAACCAAGATTTGCAACAATATCATTATAATAATTCATTAATTCATTATAAAGTTGGGTTGTATACACCTGAATACTTATAGAATATGCATGTATCTTATACATGAATAATTTTGTTGAGAAGTTAAGGTACTTTATTATCTTCTGTTTATGCTGTGAATATAATATATAATTTCTTGCATTCTATTTTTCAAGATTGCTAAGATCAGTATTATATATTATTTGGATAGATTAATATTTCAAACATGTTTCATGTAGTTCCGTATTAAACAAGACATTCTCAATTCTGTCTTAAGTTACAAATAATGGTTGTATCACAACATCAGAAAAAGCGCAACTGCACATCTGGTGACATTTATGTGCCATAAACTATGAACTAGTGTGTTATAAAAGAAAATTAGTAAGATATATTTATCAAAACTGGAAGGGTGAAAAGTGAGGATCATGCCACTGTTAGTTCCATTTACTTTCACAGATGAAATACTTCCTTTTCTTTTTCTTTTTTTTTCCCCTTTTTTTTCCTTCCCCCCCCTCCTTTTTTTTTTAAAAAAAAAATAAATCCTGAAACCAACTGTTAGGCCTGCCTGTCCCTGGCAAGCAGAAGAACTACCTTCCCAGAATTTGGTGCGCAGTCACTTATCCACACCCTCTGAGTATCTACAGATTCTTCACCACACTGTCTCTTGCAGCATGAAGTAATTTTGCACAGTAGCATAGCCAAACTTCTTTCTTCAAATATGCAATCATGCCATCAATACTACAGAAATGAATGAAGTGCTGCTTATATCCAGTTCCTGCTCAGAGTTAAACTTCCTAATCTTAATTCTTGTATGGGATCTAAAAATTCAGATAATTAAAGATTATATTCTATATCCAGCATGAGGTGGGTTTAGAACAAACTACATGGACATCAAGATGTCTCTCTTGTTACCAGCACATTGAGCTAAGATATTTGTTTGGATACATTTGGACTTTTTTTGGTGGCTTTCATATAAGAATGACACGATGTGATTTAGTTCATGACAAAGGAAAGAACCCTAGAAAGGCAAGGTGTTAGAATCCCTGAATCACACAAGCATTCAGGCTGGTACCTCCAAAGGTCTCTAGTTCAATCTTCTGCTTAAAGCAGGGACAACAATAAATTCAAGCCAAATAACTCAGAGCTTTGTTCAGTTAAATCTTGAAAAGCTCCAAAGATGTACAGCCTCCCTGTGCAGCCTGACACACTGCCTGACTGCCCTCATGGAGAAAAATTCTTCATTTACATTCAGAACCTCTCTCACTTCAACTTGTGCCTACTGTTTTAATTCTTCCACCATAGACCAGGTATACACACACACACATATATATACAGACATCTGCTTTCAATTTATAATCTGTCTGTTATTTTCTCGCTATGACCCTTCATGAAGAACTGGCTGCTATCTTCTTGTTAACCTATTTGGTATTGAAAGTTTGCTATTGTGTCCTCCCCAACCTTTTCTCAAGGTTTAAAAAGGACTTTTTCCTCAGCCTCTCTTCATATTTTACATGCTTCAGTCTCCCCTCTGTACCTGATCAAGTTCATCAACACCCTTCTTGTTCTGTGGAGTCCAAAACTGGGTGTGCTACTCTAGATGTGATCTAGTAAGCACCAAGTAAAGGGGAGTAATAGTCTACTGGTGATGCTTCTGTTACTGCTGCCAAGGATGCTGTAGTCTTCACCACTTCCAGGTGCTTCATTTTTAGCTGACTGTACACCAGGATACCCAGGTCCTATTCAGCAAAGCTTCTCCCCAGCTGTGTGGTCCCCAACCTTTACCAGCACACAGTCGTGTGAAGTGTGGGATCTGCATTTGCTGAGTTTTAGGAAGTTCTTTTCAGATGACTTCTCTGGCCTGACTAAGTCCCTGCAAGTTGTAGCAGATGTACTGACTGTATCCTATGCTTTGGTGACATCCCCCATCACATCCTTATCTCTAAATTGGAAAGATGTGGATTTGATGGGTGGACCATCCAGTGGATAAGAAACTGGTTAACAGACCGTAGCCAAAGGGTGGTGGTCAATGGGTCTATGTCCAGGTGGAGGCCAGTGACAAGCGGTGTCCCCCAGGGGTCTGTCTTGGGACTGGTTCTCTTTAACATCTTTATCAATGACATGGATGATGGAATTGAGTGCACCCTCAGCAAGTTTGCGGATGACACCAAGCTGAGTGGTGTGGTTGACACCCTAGAAGGAAAGGAAGCCATCCAGAGGCTGAAGAGATGGGCCCAGGTGAACCTAATGAGGTTCAACACTGCAAAGTGTCAGGTGTTGCACTTGGGCCGGAAGAATCCCAGACATAGATACAGACTGGGAGAAGAGCTTCTTGAGAGTAGCCCTGCTGAGAAGGACTTGGGGATTCTGGTGGATGAGAAACTTAACATGAGCCAGCAGTGTGCTAATGGTATCCTGGGCTCCATCAGAAGAGGGGTGGCCAGCAGGGACGGGGAGGTGATTGTCCCTCTCTACTCTGTCCTCGTGAGGCCCCATCTGGAGTCCTGTGTCCAGATCTGGGGCCCCCAATACAAGAAGGATGTGGAACTGTTGGAGAGGGTTCAGAGGAGGGCCACGAAGATGATTAGTGGGCTGGAGCACCTCCCCTATGAAGAGAGGCTGAGGGAGCTGGGCTTGTTCAGTCTGGAGAAGAGAAGGCTGCGGGGGGACCTCATGGCAGCCTTCCAGTACATGAAGGGAGCTTATAAGCAGGAGGGGATTCAACTTTTTAAAAGGATAGACCATGGCAGGACAAGGGGGAATGGATTAAAACTAAAGGAAGGAAGGTTTAGATTAGATATTAGGGGGAAGTTTTTTACAGAAAGAGTGGTGAGGTGCTGGAACAGGCTGCCCAGAGAGGGGGTGGGTGCCCCGTCCCTGGAAGTGTTCAAGGCCAGGTTGGATGGGGCCCTGGGCAACCTAGTGTAGATCCAGGCCTGAGGTTGGTGGCCCTGCCTGTGGCAGGGGGGTTGGAGCTCTACGATCCTTGGGGTCCCTTCCAACTCATACCATTCTATGATTCTATGATTCTATGATCTATAAATTTAGTGTAAGTGCACAAGAAACTGCTTTTCTAGAACTGCCAATGTTAAGAATCCCACAGTGATAAATTATCCTTCTTGTCCTTTGGAGCCTTTAGGGCAAACTAAAAAAATTAATCAGAGGAGGATAACAATTAGAAGTAAATGATATACAAATCCCTAGTAAATATTCCCTGAAAATTATGACATGGATCCTATCAACATAGCCCAGTACTTCAATGACTGACATATTTACAGAAGCGAACCCAGCAAAAGCAGAAGTCACACCAGTGATGAGGAAACTAAATGAAGCTCTGATGCTTTAATACCACTGGACCACTCAGAGAGCATTTCTTGCCAACACTAAGTTACAACACAGCCATGCTGCACTCCTGTGCCAGCAGTGAGAGAGAGAACCCCATTTCACTCCTGCTACAAAACACTCAACCTTAATAATTCACTTTTTCATCACCTGTCAGCCTTGTGATGTACCTGGGAATGACAAGGAGATGGATACTATCCATGTTCTCTGTGCTCAGTGGTGTGAAATATGCAACTCCAAAAAAGAGCAAGGGAATCATCAGAGACAGTCTGAAACAAAGTTTTCTACAAGCTCTTTCTTGCCATTGAATTCAGCAGGAGTTTATCAGCTACTTTAACTGTTAACTGGTGGTGCCTAAATTTGCATAGCAACACATACCCTAGATGTCTTTTACTTTCGGGATATTCCTGTGATGGGAGAATACGTATGTCCATAGCTGAGTTATAAGAACAGAGAATATACCAGCTATGAAGATCTTTCCCAGTTTCTATTTCAGCTTCCCATAGAGATTCTGAGCATGTTTGAATTCTCAGTCTTTATCTTTGAAGTGGTCTAAAGATTAGGATTTTAAAGAGACAACCCCAAAGACTGATGAGAAGATTAATCTGAAGGCTCTGGTGGCTCTAGCAAAAGTTAATCTGTAAAAAAAAAGAGCTTTATTGGATACAGCCCCAAAGAGCAGAAGGAGCAATGGCTAATAAACATAGTTTTTTGGCATCATTTTCCACAAGCAAAAAATAACTGCCCTCAGAGGGTAAATAACTTTCACTGCTTCCCAATAGATAACTGGAAAGAAAGGTTTCCCTATATATTTTTTGTTAAAATAAAATCATAATTTTTAAATACACTTCTGGTCAAAATGATTCAGTTGGCAGTTCTCATTTCTCTCTCATCTCTTGCCACAAGAATGTGGGAAAAGACTTCCAAAAATAAAAATTGACTGAAATGTATGCTATTTTATTTTTCAACATCAAAAAACCCCCAACCAACCCAACACAAGCCTGTTCAAAATATAGAACTATAATGAATTTGACTGAAACACTGCACTTTGGTAAATAATTGCAACACTTCCAGAAATGTAGTTAGAACTGTGCAGTCAATTGAAAGATTGATTTTTTCAATTTGCTTTATTTTGGGACAAAAGAAAATGTTGAAATACTAGATACACCACACAGGAAAAGAATTTCTGAACAGCTGTACTTAAAAATTATTTCTGGCATGATAGTGGGAATGCTACCAAACGTTCTTATAAGGGGAGTAGATCTTTCTTATATGCCAACATGAACTACTGGATTAAATTTTTCATAAATAATGTTATCTATCTAGTTTAAGATAGTTATCACTGTGGTATCTAATCATCAAAGAGCAACTGAATGAATCACTGAATATGTTGCACACAGAATAAAAATCTAAAAGCTACATCTGGTCATCTGTTTGTCCAGGTCTATTACAAGGCATTATTTATCTCTTCCTCTCTCCTATTGTTTTATTTTGACAGTTACTCAAACTAAATAGTGGAAAAGTCTCATCAGCGTAAGTTCCATAATTTGGCTAGTAAATAAGAGAATCCCAAGGCAATAGTTCTTCATAAGGAAATATTACTTTATAGAAAATAAAACATTTTATAAGAATCTTCAAACCAGTCTGACAACAAAAAACCACAACATAATAGTACAGTGATAGAAATACTTTCCCACAATTACCAATGCCACAAGGGACTGGGTTTTCCCTTCAAACATAATAAAATTTCTTTTTTTGATTCATCCAAATAAAATGTTTGACTTTTTATTCTCCCATATTTTGGGAGGGTTTAATAGCATACAAAAGTTTCTGCTTCTTTCAGGGTCCAGTTGGAAAAATGACATCAGGTGAATACTATGGCTTGACCACTTTTTTGGTCATTCCTGCAACAGCACCATGAAGAAAGATGTATTTTTCACAGGCTCCTTCATTTGTGTTAGATTAACTCATCTTTTATGTTAAAGACTGATCGTAGCCATTGGTTCAAACTCAGACTCTTCAGTAAGCAGTATCGAAGACTTTTTGTTTGTCAAAGTGTTGGCTATTTTGTCATGAGATATACTTTGTAAGTCCTGGTTGTTTAAATAGTTAAATTTTCATAGGAATAGGGATGAAATCACCCATTTCACCAAATCTATAGTTACCGCTGTGCTCACTGGGATGTAGAGCCTATGTCTGCTGCAGTTGCTGCCTGGTCCATTGGGTGCTTTATTATTTGTTCAAAGTAAGGTATCCCTCCTTGGTGTCTCTCACGTTTACTCTTCTTGGATGTTCATGTTAAATGCAAAGATATTTGAAATCTTTACAATACCTCAAGGAAAGAAGAGGCAGCTTTCAGTGAACTTTCCCTGTTCTGCATGTCATTTCTATGCGAAGAACCCATGTACCTCTGAATTTGTGCTTATTATGTCACTAAAAATAGTTATGGCTTTAAAAATTACTTTTCCGATGATGATGTTTCAGTACTGCAGGTTATGGCCTCCCCTACCACTCTTGCACCACAAAACAATTTCCAGAATTTCCCCACCTCATCAAAGTGATATGATACCCAAGCAATACAATATGCTTCTAGTATTATACTGCATCACAAAAACACCCTGTGGTTTCATAACAGGAGGTGGCAAATATGGAGCCTGAGATGGTGTAAATTTATCCTTTGAGCAACTTTACACAAGCTCTTAATATTATTAACACAACTAGGAACATCAAAGTATTTGTTACTATCCACAGTTGTGTTTTAAGGATTGATATATAGTTCTGCTATCAGTTGTGTAGGAAAAGAACGAGAATAAGTGTGTTCTTAGTCAGTATTCTACTAGGTAAGGCTGCGTGTAGCTAATAGAAATGGCACAAACTCCATGGTGAAATTTTTTAGTCCCCAGATCTTATGGACAACATTTATGGATAGACACTAATAAATACTACTAAATAAATAACTGCTCAGTACAGCAATTCCTTGTAGGACTATACTCCACAGGCAGGCAGGTAGTCATGTAGATCTGCTTTTGTAAGTTAAAGAACAACTGACATTTAGCAGCAGAACACAAACTCCTCATGTTTTCACACACACACACACACACACACACACACACCCAAAAATGCAAGATGCTTACCCCTGACTTCGCTTGTCAAAATGCAAAATTCTCATTAGTGATGGGGTAACATTTTTATGTCTCCAAAATAATAACTTAACTGTGATTTTTTCAAATTACTGTTAAGTGTCCTGTTTGGTATAATTATTTACTATGCATGTCAGACATTTCAAAACTACATCCCCATTGGCTAGAAGCCAGTCTGATATCAGCCTACAGTTTTCAAAGAGGTGTTGCATTATAAATTCAATATTGCCGGTCTAGTTTGGTCTCTTGAGAATAAGGCTTGTACTTTAGCAGAGTTTTATTTACACTGTTCTGTGTTGCCCTTTCAAAGCTCTTCTCCTGTTTCCCATCTAGGAAATTTTTATTTTTATTTTGCTTTGAAAGCAGTTGCCATATTTACTTGATGTTGAAGAGTATTTTGTTCTTTAAGTCACATCGCACTAGCTAAAAGAAGACATAATCTTCTTGATATAGTCCATTGTTCTTCAAACTGTGTAACTTGTTATCAGAAAGATTCTTTACTTTGATACATCAGATGGATTTATGTTCAGGTCCTTGAAATCTCTGGTGACTATGCAATAAGTACGACTCAAAAAGTTCTGTATAACTTCTCTTCTATAGATTATAAAGCACCCTGTTCATTATTGTACCTTAAGAGAACACAAAAGCCAAAAGCGTAAGTCCAAAAGTCACAACAGCAATACAATGAAAAAATCCCACACCCCAGAATCTGGAAAACTGATAATGTCTATGCTTTCTATTGCTAGGTAGCTCTCCATGACTAATTTCCCTGCCCAGCTTGAAGTACTTTATACTCTTAAAATCTTGTTGAGCCTCTTACTGCACACAGCATCAACTACCTGTTCAGGATCAAGAAGGTTTTTAATGGATTGCAGAAAGCATGGTTACTTTTTAAGTGTCCTCTTAGGCACCAGTGTAATTTAGGCTGTAAACTACATTAGCCTGTAAGTTTCATTTGTGTGTTCTCAGCATAAACTGCCTCAGACCTACATCTTTATTTAGGTTTTGCATAAAAAGTCACTAGAGAAAGATTTGCTTATAGTGCAAATCAGTATTTCTTGACATACTATGAAAGAAGGAAATTAATATAAACATGTACAGTGTAATATCAGCATGGTCTCATCAGTTCCAGAGGTTCCCTGAGAAAAAGGTATCAGTCACTTCCAAAACATACTTCCCATAATTACGCAAGAAGAGTTGGGAAATCGACAGAAAACAGAAGTCATTTTCCCCCTCTTATGGATGACACTTTGTATGATTTCATCTGGTATATTTTGTCCTAGTGCAAAATCTCATCACTTTTCATTCTCTGTCCTAAATCCCTCAGTCCAGGATTTTCCTCAAGAGAGAAACTAGAAAATGTTCAAGGCAGTGTGTTTTCCTGGGGGGTTGCTTGTCTGTTTGTTGGTGGTAAGTTGTTTTTTGGGGATAAGTTTTTTTTCTCATCTGCACTTTAGTAGAAACCAAAACTTTGCAATACCAAATCAGGTTGACCCCTCCATTTTTGGGAAGGAACCTGGCATCACAACTGGGAAGGCTGAATTTCTTTTCAGCAGTGAGGAGAGCTACCCCTGCTAGCTGCCACTCCAGGAAAAAGTCCCATACACATGACCACAGGAAGCCTGGGTCTGATTTGAGATTTACAGTGCTAAAGAAAGTAAAATACTTAAACCTGGATCATCCTCATGCCAGATACGTGTCTTGCTTACATGTCTTTACTTGGGTCACCCATGAAAACCAGTCTCCACTTCATTAAAAAGAAGGAAAATTATAATGTTTCAAAGAAAGGAAAAACTGTTTTCTTATAGATCTGCTTTAATAAAGGCTTGATTCTTAATGACTTTTTAATAGCCTTTGGATCTGGTCTTCAATTTCGATGGAAATATAAGTGCAGATATTGTGCTTTTATATAATTTAATCACATTTCTTCAGTTAACACATACATGATATGTATGTACACATTCTTCTGGTTTAAATCGAGACCAGAGACCTTCCAAATTTGTTCTAAACTGGCTAATGACAGAATGTAAATTTAGTTGTCTTCATTACTGAGATTAACAAGAGAATCCTGAAGTGAAATTTTCTAGCTTTTTGTTAACCAAGCTATCAACTCACCGCTTAGTAGTCCATCTCTACAGTCTGCCAACCAGAATCATCCAAAAAACAGAAATGAGGGAAGGGTGACAGAAAGCTTTTTTAAGGGACAATCCAAAGTGGAAAAAATGGAAGGTCCCTTCATTCTGAGAAGCAAATTGAAGCAACACAAGTCATGGGCAAAACTAAAAAGTAAAACTATTTTGTCATTTATTTTTGTAATGTAATGCAACTGTATGATTAATCATACATTAAGTTGAGTTCAGAGAATATGAATAGATTTTATAAAATTCAGATGTCATCTTCAAAGAATATTTTATTGTCCTAGAGATCTTCTTTTCGCCTCCAATTAAGTCTATCAAAAAAAAATGATAGGATTGTCATCATCTATCTTAAATTAAGAATTTCTTTACATTTCAGACACTGGTGGGGGAAACATTAAAGCAGGAGTTTCACTTTCCAACACCAGTTAAATTGATAACCAAGGCTTTGCAAATGAAGCATATCCATCCAAAGAACGCAGTCAACAGGTAGCTGAACTGTTGCTGTAACATACACTTACATTTCCCATAACAATCCTTTTCAGAGATATTTTCAGGAATTTAGAAACAGTTCAGCTGAGAAATATTTATTGATTTCTTATACATGATTTAGCATTTTTTAACTTTATTAATTTTTCAGTTCTCAGATTTATATAAGTATGCCTGAGCGATGGTGAAGTTGTGGGAGAATCCATCCCTAAATGCTTCATAGCACTCTGTTTCATATCTTGATGGTCTGTCACTGTTCTGTACCAGGGAGTCAGATTTATAGATAGGGGGAGGGTAAGAAACTGCAGGATAGTAAGCACTTCTGAAACTCCCAACTCCACATTAAATTAATTGCCAGTGTAATTGATAAATGATTCTACATGCCAAAGTTTTAATATCTTAGTGCAAAGCATCTCTCTCTATATACCATTAAAAATATTGTCACAGGCAAAATAAAGTCCTGGGGAATTGAACTTGATTCATGGTCACTTAGCATAAACACTTGATTACCTCCTTGCAATCACCACAGGCTACTCAGGCCCATTGGTGAGGCAAAAGCAGGCACAGGAGTTTGTGGTCAGTGGATAGTGGTTTCTCTTGTTTCGTACCCTTTTATTTCCCTCTTCCTTCTTTCTTCCTTGTTTCCTCTACTCTAGTGTGGATCCTCCCTCCATGGGTCCTTTCAGTGATGCCACCAGTTCCACCATGCAGCCCCTCCTGTTACTCTAATCTTCTTGTTTCTTTCTTTTGGCATTTACCTCCATTTCTTAAGTGTACTTTGAAGGTCATCCCTGTTAGCTCTATAACTTTCCCACCCCCCTTTCTGATTTATGCCCCATACAAATATTTATTGCAACCTTATGCTTGTGCTTCCAGAACAGTCCCAGACCTCTGTAGAAGAGTGTCTAAAGGTGCTGAAAGCACTCTTCACTCAAAATACATGGATTATATCTGTCCTGAAGGGCAAAATACTTTCCCAGAGTTTAAACTCCAGTGTTGGTTATCCATAAGTTCTTAGGACCCAAAATAAATAAATAGTATTCTTATGATTAACAATGTTATGAGAATATTTTTATGACATGTATTTTATGGATGTTAGTATTAGACCACCATCAAAGTTTTCTCCAATGTGTAAAGCTTCCAAGACTATAACACCTCTTCCCTAGGGAAAGAATAAAGATTACTTATTTTTCTTTTCCTCTGCTTTCTAAAAGAAACTCCTTTAAAATGGGTAAATGGGAGAAATTATTATGAAACTGACAACTAACTCCAGAGGCTACTTTAAATATTGTTTCTCATTTAACCACAGAGCAGCCACAGGTTGGACATTAAAGTTATTACCCTTTACACGATTTGGTGACCATTTGTGTGAAGCAAAATCCATATTTTTTAGTCTATTTTCAATTAAGATGCTGCTACTAACCAATGCTTTTTACTGTTGACTGAAAGCATTTAATTTTTGTCACCAGAAAAGCAAATTATTTTAATCAGTTACACAGAAAATCACTTGAAGTTGTACTTTGGTCATAATGGGGTGGGAAATACTAATAATAGACACCATTGGCAACACTGAAAGTACTTTATACAGGTAAAACTGTTAACTTGACACCAGCATATAATGCATCAAAATAATAAAAATTTGAATTCTGTTACAGTTTATCAGCATAAGTCATCAGAATGATTATTCTGTTTGGTTACAGTAAACACAAAAAAATCAGTCTTCCCCACTGAGAGCTCTAAATGTTCAGATGCTACATAAGCAATTTCACTACATAGTGCATCTTTGTGACCCATAAAATAAATCCCCAAACGGATGAATTGTCATAGACTGATGTATGTTTTAGATAAGAATAGATACAATTTCTAAAACAAACGTGAAGTTTTCCAGTTGTGAAGCAAAAAACCGTCAAGTTCTCATGCTTTTAATAAATGGCCAGTTAAATAATCTTCTTTGTTTGTGTAGAAAATTCTGACGTGACAGAAAGCATTAGAAATAAAGCATTCTTTAGTCAAACAGTTTATGCTCCCTGTGGGACGTGCCCTGACATAGTATAAACAGGGCTCGCTTCAGTGTAAGCGGTCAAATTTCTCGCTTGTGCAACTGGATGTAGCCATTGCTGCGGATGGCTACTCACCCACGAGGGCAGGGCAGGCAATGGCAGGGGTGGAGGTTTCGTTTGCATAACACCAACATGCGTAACCCTCAGCTGCATAAACCCATTTTTATTAAGTTTATTTCCTCGTCCTGAGACAGTTTATAATAAGGTGCCCTTTCAGCACTGCTTTAATGTTTTTACCCTCTGAAATGTCCCCCCATTCAGGCAGAGTGTTGGCAAATAGAATTGTGCTGAGTAAGGTGACCTAGTAAAGACTGACTTTTAAGCTGGTGTTATTATGTGAAGGAAACCAGTTACATTAAGCTGGTTTTTTTTAAACTTAAATTATTTACAGAAAGATTATTCACGCACATATTTCAGTATTTTCCATCATCAGCACAGTGTTACAGTATCCTTTATGTGGATTACAAGAATTTATTCTCCTTTGAAAAGCATTTGAGCTTATGAGTGGAGTTTTATTTCATAGCGATCAGCATAAAAAGGTGAGAAAGTATGTGGAATAAAGACATCAGGAAGTTAGAACAGAAAATTAGAGAGAAAGAGTAAGAACACATAACAAAGTATAATTCAGGATCATTGCTCAAGCTGATGAGGCTTATGTTAAGGTACAATGTAATAGCTCAGTAGACTATATATAACAATAGAATAATTCAGAACACCTAAGCGTGAAGATCATAAAATCTTAACCTGACAGTTTAATAAAGTTAATTGTATTCATAGTGCTATTCACTCTGTTAATGTCTGCATCCCGGACAGCACCGATTGGCATCTGAACAGCTGTCCAGATGCCCACACATAAAGTATGTCTCTATTGCAGGATCCAATCTGGAATAGCGGCAATATGTTCATGGCTAAGGAAGGCTAAGAACAGAGTAATTATATATAATGTTTCCTCTTAAGAGTCTCACAATCACCAATAATTTTAGCTCAGGTCAATTGTGAATTTAAGACTTTATAAAAAGCCATCAAGGTAAAAAATGTACACTAATTACAATAGGACTGTTGAGGCCCATGGGGATTTTTAGTCTCCATTTAATTCTCAGATTTCATTAAAGGTGATTTAGTGAGAAATTGTTCATTTCTGACTAGTTCTAGATAACTAGTTTTGTTCCTGTAGGTCATGATCCTGCAAGTTATTCAAAGGTCAGCTTATGTTCAGAAGACTATTTTGTAGTCCCATCCTATGAGAAAGTTATTGTTTAAAGAGTGATTCTGTCTTTTAGCTAAACTCAGAGAATAAATTTACTGGATTCCCTTGCAGAGCAGTCCTAGAAATAAAAGCCTTAAAATGTAATGCACTTTTTTTGAATTGGATTTTCAGTGTCTCGGCCACATGATTAGGAAAACAATTTTCCAAAACCATACACCTAAGCCAAAGATTTTTAAAAGTACACACACAGTCTCTGGCTGATAAAGGGTGCCTTAAGAGATTTTTAAGATAGAACAACATATAGAATCATAATGCTCTGAGTTGGAAAGGACCTCAAAGATCATCTGGTTTCAACGCCCTGCCATGGGCAGGGACACCTTCCACTAGTCCAAGTGGCCCAAAGCCCCATCCAACCTGGCCTTGAACACTGACATGGAATGACCACCTACAACCTCTCCAGGCCATCTGTTCCAGGGCCTCCCCATCTTTATTGCAAAGATTTTTTTTTTTCAATATCTAATCTAAAACTACCCTTTTTCATCAGAAAGCCCCTTGTCCTATTAATCCATGTCCTTGTCAAAAGGCCCTCTCCAGCCTTCCTGTAGCCCATTCAAGTACAGGGAGGCTGCAATGAGGTCTCCCTGGAGCGTTTTCTTCTCCAGGCTGAACAAGTCCGAGTGTCTCAAGCCTGTCCTCATAGGAGAGGTGCTCCAGGCAGGCCTCTGAACATATTTGTGACCCTCCTCTGAACTTGGTCCAGAAGCTCAATATCTTTCTTGTACTGGTGACCCCAGAGCTGGGTGCAGTACTGCAGGTGGGGTGTCATGAGAGTGGAGAAGAGGGACAGAATCACCTCCCTGGACCTGCTGGTCATACTCCTTTTGACGCAGCCCAGGACACAGTTGGTTTTCCTGGTTGCAAGTGCACATTGTTGAGCTTCCTGTCCACCAACACTCCCCAAGTCCTTCTTCTCAGGGCTGCTGTCAATTGATTAACATACTGCTGTCTCTGACAGATCAAATGGCTTTGACAGAGAGGAGTCCCTCTCTTCCCATAGTGGAACCCAGATTGCAAAAATGGTCCTTCTGAGCTCCCAGCAGCTGTATTAATCAGCATAGGTTCATTAATGAAAAGCTGAAAATCCTCAGATTTGTGGGTTTACAGGTCAGGAAATTTAGTTGGCTGCTTTGCAGGTTATCCTGATGAAGTGAAATATGTATATACCTAGAAGCTTTAGATATGTTTCCATTTATTTCTGTGAAACCCCTTTAGCTGCTTGCTGTGATCACCTCAACATTTACGTACCTTGCATCTCAGAAAACAGATTCTTCATTCAGAAATTACTTTCAGAGCCTGTATTTGCAGCTGATGGGAACCAGAAACTGAGCTGGGTGTCATGAGTGTCTTCTTTGAGTTTTGGCTCATGTGACATTCTTTTCTCCGCATCTGCATGAAGTAAGTGGTCACTCAGTGAGCAATGTATAAGCACTGTTTGAAACAGAAGGATGAAGGACTATAGAGTGTGACAAAGTGTGCCACACTTTTTGTGGGTAAAGATTAGAAGTAACTATTCTATATCGATATTCTATGTCTATAAAACATTGGTAGTGCATTTCAGTGCTGGTTATAAACTGTATGGCATTATTTGGTTAAGTATTAAAGCTTCAGTTTTACTTCTTCAAATGCAAAGGAAATCAAAACCATCCAAAATACCAAGCATTTCCTTGTACATAGCTTACAGTCCTCTCTAGCCCATAATTTCCAGAGAATGTCTTATACCTTAACATCAACTGAAGCAGCTGCAATGAACCACTGATGGGGGAGGCATAATCTGTAAGTCATTGCCCCAATACAAAATACAGATGAAAACAGAAATACCTGTCCTTAGACATACAAGGTCATTCAGTCAGCCATGTAGGAGTGTAACTGATATGCAGATACAGACCTTGACATGAGACTCTGGATGCTTTTCCTTCATTTTCTGCTCTTCCACTTTCGTAGTCATATTTCATGCATTAGCATTGCAAATTTCAGGCTCTTTCTTGTGTGAGACACAAGACCACAGGTCTCTGCCCCATGTGATATGAAGCACTGAGAATGTTTCCAGTCATGGGAAGCAGCAGTAACCTGTGACACCACTTCTTAGATTTTTTCCCCACTATCTTCTTAGTAAAACTTCTGAGTATATTTCTTTAGTCTTGTGAACATTGCCTTGCAATAAAAGCAATTAAACAGAAGTCTTCTTTGGATCCACTTGTATCCAAATGCATTTTCTTCTAAAGTACTAATGAAAGGCAAAGACCAGCTGTTACCTTTGCTCTGCAATAGCTGCCAGCCAGCACTACCATCTCTGTTAGAACAGGAAAATGTAACTGCCTCCAGGCCCTTTGTCCTAATGAGAAATTAGATTGCAGAATCTTACTCATAGTCTGTGTGGTATCTGACTTGGTAAAACTACAGGCTCAGATGGGCTCTGAAGGTGCTATTACAATGAAATAATAAATATAACCTTACATCCCTGATGTACATTTTGCCAAGAGCAACTCAACCATATTAGAAGATGGGGCCATAGCCCCTGCCCTGAGGATTTCACTACCTAAAGATATAAAGCAGTCACAGATAAGAGAGGTGACAGAAAACTTGAGCAGAAAGATGAAGTGCTGCTGTGATATGCTTTTTCTGGAATATCTATTTTTTTAAAACTTCGATATTTAAATATGAATACCCCATGTTTAGTCCCTCTGCTCAGTACATCTAACCTAATTGAGCTGAATAAAATTTCTAAACTGTGCTGCTTCTGGTGCTAATGGTCACATGGGATATAATACTTCCCTTCATAGGCAATTTTCTCTGACATTTCTAGGAACTATGCTTTCTACAGTTACAGCATTAATGAAGAAGAGGAAAAGAACACACAGAAAGATTTATATTGCTAAGTCCATAGAGTCAGGATGGACTTTATCATTATGCAGCAGGATCCTGAATTACTATGATATGCCTTAACAGCACTAAAATGAACATGTGCTGTGAAATTTCAGAAGTAACAAAAATACTGAGAAATACCTCCTCCATTGCTGCACTACGAATGATGTTTCATTGCTAGATGCATAACAAAAGTCTGATAACTAAATAGATGATAATTTTTTTAGCCAACCAATGCTTCCCAGTTTAAAAATCAAGAAGAATATTGCAGGAGAATATTAAATTGCCACAGGTAAATATTCTCCGGAACAGCTGTCCTTTACCTGTAATGCCAAGACTCCAGCTCCAGAGGGGAAAAACAAAAAAAAACAATAAAAAACCCCCATAAACCAAACCAAAACCAAAACCGAACCCAAACCCAAAACACAACGGCATCATTTTGTCTTTGCAGTTAGAGGAATGATACATTGAATATTTCAAAATAAATGGCTTACAACCTAATTCTGAAATGTGACCTAAATTATCAGTGGATATAATCTAGCATAACTACAAGGAAGAATGGGAGAAATTCTGATTTACAGCAATAAAGCATCACCAATGAACTGATTATTGTTAAACTTTTTGTTACATCATAACTATCATGTTCTACTCTATTTCAGAAATTCTTTCATTAACTTAATATTTATAGTGGATTGTCTTTTCCCCTTCATACCGAATATTGCCTTTTTCACATTGCTTTTGCCTGCCCCTAGTCGAAAATATCTCTCAAATCATAATGATCATGATAGTGTCCTTTGCCCAGGTAGCTGGACAGTTTTAAAAACTCTCCCCTTTTGTTAGCTTTTCTGGATGTAGAAAATATTTTTTTTCCTGTTTCCCTTTTCTTATTTTTAAATTCTGATGCTTCAGGAATGCAGTGTTGTCCATAACATATAATCTGACATTTCATTTCTTTCACACAACTTTAATTTTAAAGCACAAGTATTTTTGATTCATTCTGAACATTACCTATCTACATTTATTGCTTTTAATTAAAAAAAGGAAGAAAAATGTAAAGGTAATTTTATCTTGGGTTCAAATCTATACGTCAAGGGTAAATAATAAATTACATTCATCTTCTACTATAAAAAAAATAATTCTGCTATATGTATCAAAATATATCACCTGAGCAACAGCTTCACAGGGAGAGTGTCAATTATTGTGAAATAGTCCCTATGCATAGGAGGGAAATGTCCTGTCATCCGCTTTTCCCTCCCTGTTTAGATTGCATCATAGTAGAAGACTGAAGTATTTGTTCTACAGTGATATTAGAATTCTAAAAAGCACACTACTAATGAAGTAGACAGACAGGTAGCATGACTTAATTGGTAGAACAAATTTTCCAGATAGATCACAATAGATGCTAAATTCCTACATATCTTATAAATCATTCAAGGAACATTCTTACAGAAATCCAATTACTTTCTAGAAAACAGAATGCAAATTAATGATGTTCCTATGAACAGAGATCAAATAAAATCTTGCCAGTGTAGGAGGTTTCATAAAACATCCCGCCCGGCAACTATGTTACAAGGTGTGAATGTACTAAAAGTACTAATGAAAGACTGGAAAAGAACAGCCCTGCCAGTGAGCCCTTCATCACAGGTGCGACACAACTACAATATATTACTTCTAAACAGTTGGTTCCATTTTTAAAGAGAAACAACAACTTAATACCAAATCAGCTAAAAGTCAAATATTTTAACTTTTTACAAAGGAACAGTCATGTCCCATGTCACATATGTTATCATTTCAAGTTACTTAGAAATATGAATGCAGCTTATGATCTTGCTTTAGTGAGATAACAGATGAAGAACTATTTTCTTATTTAGCTTCAATTCGAACTATTTTCTTCTTTAGCTTCAATTCAAACTATTTTCCTGTCCACAGGTATTAGTAATTCAGATATTCCCACCTGAAGCATTTTCCCAAAAGATCATTGGATGAGATTCTTTGTTTTAAAGATCTTAGCTTCAAAATATAAACCACTGTCTAAAGCTACAGGGAAAAAAAACTGTACACAATGGCACTCAGTGAAGTAAAACATAGCTACTGTCCTTTGTCTATACTATTTTATTCACCATATATCCCTCAGAGATATTCCCTCAGAATACACACTGCTTTTATTTTTTACCATTTCAGTAATTTCATGAACATCACAAAATGCTCATAGTTCCCAGAACTTCTTTTTAACTTCCATTATTCTTTTTTAATAGGTTTTAAGATTTCAAAATGCCTAGACCTAACACATGATTTTTCCAGCACAGTACTGTATACTCTCCACTCATAGAGGAAAATAGTCAATCAAATCAAAACCACCATAAAATTGTGCTGCTGGACCTATAATTGCAGTGGTTTAACTAAATTATTTTGGTTATGGTATGTAGCTAATGGTGTCTCCTCTGTTTTTATTATTCCCAGTTTCACTTTCATTACTCATGATGTGGGCAAGGGTTATGGAGAGAAAAGAACAGGTCCTCTGAAGGGGTTGCAACTGGGGAAAGCAAGGGGAGGAAGGAGCCAAGAAAAGCTTAGAGGCTGAAGGCAGAATTGAGGTCACACACTGGAGCTTGACTGGATTGCTTCCCAGTCTGGATTCACTCTGCTTGTCTTGATTTTCAGCCTCCTATCTGCCTTTTCCAATGACAAATTTAATTATACACTGAGTAATAAGTCACAAGTAGATGAAATATTCAAGAAACAATAGAGTAGACTCATAATCAAACACACATTCCCTTAATGGTTTTCCATCCTTCTGCTGGTCTGGAAGAATATACTAATAGCAGAAGAAGGATCATAGCTGGTCCTATGTTCTTCCCTCTACTGCTTGTTCTTGTTATAAATACTTTGTCAATCTCTCCCTCAGACAGTGCAATTACCTCAGTGGCACCCAGGACATAAAGACTATTGTGCAAAGGCAAAAGTGCATACTGTCCACAAACATCAGCCAGTAGCCAAATTCTGCTTTAAGCATTTCCTCTTTTAAAGGCACATGGAACAAATAAGTACTACCAAGATGTAAGCCTACATCTCAAAATGCCTTGTCTGACAAGCTGGATTTAAATTCATCCTTAGTAAAACTTCTAATGGGGTACGTGAAAGACTGGTTCTTGTTTCTCCATTACAGGCACCAAACAACATTGCAGATTACCCTGAACAGCCAAGCTCTTGCTTTCCAATACTATACTGTCATTGGTCCAAGACTTAAGATTCTGGTTCTTCAAATATGGTAGAATACTGGAACAAGGATTCTTTGCAGCCTAAGGTCAGCCCTTCAGTGCTAAAAAAGAAAAGAAATTGTGATAGGGAAAAACCCCAAACAAAAGAAAAGTACATTTATCTTTCCTTAATCGAACTTTCTCAGCCAAACCCACGCAAAATTCACAGCCTCCATTAATTTTATACTGTTGTTTGACTGATTGCACTGAAGTGTCTCATTTTATTTAACTTTTACTTCAGTTACTGCTTTCTTTTCCCCGATGTAAAATCATCTTTCTGATTTCAATTTCTTCTGTAATTTCTCACTAGAAACGACACTTTATTCTTACTCCTAAAGCATGTCCTCTTAATTCTACCACTACGGAATGAAAAGTCCCTGAAGTTGTTCTGGGTTATCTCTATCACTGTGATTCAGAACAACCTTGGAGTTATAAACTGTGCTGGTCTATATTTCCAAGCACTTTGCTAATGTCTTAGATAAGAACTGAGAACACTAGCTAAGTCACTAAATCTCTACCTTGCCCTATCTGACTGGTGCTAGATACCTATGACTTAAGAAGACCACCAATTAGCATATTATCTTCATAGCCCTTCCTGTTTATGGCTGGCCTCAAGAGTTAATCACCTGTTTCACAATAAACTGGGAGGTTTGGGAGGGGAAGGAGAGGAGGGGTGCTGCTCTGCACAAGAAGGAAATCAAGGTTTTTCAAAACCTTTTCATAACTATAATGAGCATAAAACTTTGCTTCAGAGTAGTAAATATGAGCTTTATCTCCCATCTCCCTTTAAATCATATCTATTTCTCTTCCCTTTCCCCTCCAAGGTCTTTGGATGTGAGAGGTTCTGAGAGTATAGTTCCATCTATGCTGGTGAAAGGAGATTTCCTCACCAAAAAACCCCTCAATTTTTTATCAAAAATTCTCTCTTTAAGCTCACCTCAATTAAAATGGGATATAACTTTGGTAACACATACCCTTCCATAAGAAATTATGCACATTTTAGATTCAGGTTCACTGCTGATGCCAGTTTAGGATATTCAGGAGTTGCTGACCTGTGTTCTCAGCTGCTAAGGAACAGGTAGGAGTTATCACCACAGATCAGTGCATATTTGCTACTGGCTAACTTCTTCCTCTAGACCCAGCAATATCCCAAATCACATCCAAACATTGCTTGTGCACCCACACTGTGTAAAAGACAGCTTGCCAGAAAAAAAAATGGTAAAACTGCACATGAAAGTATACATGAATATATATAATATTTTACCTTCAGATTAAATGCTGAAATTTTCCATCAGAAATATTTTTCACCATGATGCTCTGGTGGAACACATCACTCACAGATGATATCCTAATCATAAAAAATGTTTTGAAGGGTGAGAGAGAGAGATACAGGAAGTTGTCATTCTATCTGGACAGTTCCCTAGTGCTGTTGGAGGGCCAACACCCACAAGAATGGGAGCAGACATGATGCCTTGAAGCAGAATGGCATTTAATGATGAACTGATTGTGAATTCCATTTCCTTTTTTTTTTCTTTTGAGATGCTATCAAAGGACCAGAAATATTTCTTATGCATAGTTCTATGAAGTAGAATGGAACCAAGGAGACGATTAATATCTGGCACACAAGGTCCAAGATAACATCATAACACATCCTGCAAATTCTTTAGCTGGTCTAAGATGGGAAATTATTTTTTTTCTTAAAGAAAGTTTAATATTTCTTTCCCAGTATGTCCAATTGTTTATCAAACATAGGCAATCTTTTCCTGACACACTCCAAGCTATTCAGACATTACTATATAATTATTCAGACATTACTGTATATCATATTTTTCCCAATTCAGTGGCAAAAGTCACAACCATGATTCACACCATGATATGGTAAAAGTCCTTCAATAAAACTTTAAATAGGTATTAGACTCTAATTTTCACTTTTTGGCAGTGTAACATTTACACTAAGTAATCTGTTGTGATACAACAAATTCAAAGCACATTCTGCTGTCAGGAATTAACACCACCCAGATTTGGTTGTTCTTTCTTTTCAGTGTCAATTTTTTCAAACCAAGTTTCTTCTGAGCAGCAAATGAGCATTCCCAGTTGTGTAGAAAACACCTCAAGTATTCTGAATGCTGTCAGAAGCTTGATGATTAATTATTTTATGTACTGCATATTAGATTAGCTTTTTGGTGCCCTCTTAATTATATGAAGATTTGTGTCAAACCTGCCTCTATTTTTCACTGCAGATGTCCATCTCCACCTGTGGTTTGAACTGCCAATTCCAACCAGTTCCATAATAACATCTCCCCATCTCAGAAGGTTCCTGATCTATTTATCTGGCTTTTGCTATGCTTCCCCTCAGGTCTCAGAAGGAGACTTGTCATCACATTCTTCTCGTTCCTCCTCTGGGCCATGGTAAAAGGTGCTGGAGCCTGTGTTCCTCTATTTTCCCGTTGCTTGCCTTGGCCTTTTCTTGCTATGTTTCAAAGTCAGGCCTGCTGAATAAGTTATTAAAGCTGAAGGGATCTTTTCTAAAGACAATTGCAAGTTAGATTTGTCAGTAAGGCAAGTATCATAGAATGATAGAATGGTCTGGGTTGGAAGACACCCCAAGGATCATAGGGTTCCAACCCCTCTGCCACAGGCAGGGCCACCAACATCCAGGCATGATCTAGACAAGGTTGCCCCAGGGCACTGAACACCTCCAGGGATGGGGCACCCACCACCTCTCTGGGCAGTCTGTTCCAGCACATCACCACTCTCTCTGTAAAGAACTTGCCCCCAATATCTAATCTAAACCTTCCCTCTTTTAGCTTCAATCCATTCCCCCTTGTCCTGCCATTATCTACCCTTTTAAAAAGTTGATTCCCCTCCTGTTTCTCTGCTCCCTTCAGGTACTGGAAGGCTGCAATGAGGTCCCCCCGCAGCCTTCTCTTCTCCAGGCTGAACAAGCCCAGCTCCCTCAGCCTCTCTTCATAGGGGAGGTGCTCCAGCCCTCTAATCATCTTCGTGGCCTCCTCTGAACCCTGTCCAACAGTTCCACATCCTTCTTGTATTGGGGGCCCCAGATCTGGACACAGTGCTGCAGCTGGGGCCTCACAAGGGCAGAGTAGAGAGGGACAATCACCTCCCTGTCCCTGCTGGCCACCCCTCTTCTAATGGAGCCCAGGATACCATTGGCCTTGCGAGCTGCAAGAGCACACTGCTGGCTCATGTTAAGTTTCTCATCCACCAGAATCCCCAAGTCCTTCTCAGCAGGGCTACTCTCAAGGAGCTTTATTCCCAGTCTGTATCTATGTCTGGGATTCCTCAAGTCCAGGTGCAGGATCTTACATTTTGCTGTGTTAGGTTTTTTTTCTTTTTTTTTTTTTTGTGTAGGTTTTTATCCTGTTTGCTTTAAAACTAACAATCATTAATTCTAGTTATCATGAAATTATATTGCTGAAAATTAAAGTCAAATAATTCCTTAATTTGAACCATAAAGAATCTTCATAAACCTCAGAGAAAATAAAATTGCAATCACTCATTTCCTTCTCTCTGAATCATTATATTGCAATTTAGCAGATCAGCTTTGACTGTAGAACAATGGTTAATTTAAATACTATTAAATCAAGGAGACTTTGTGTAGTTAATGTTTAACAAAAGCAAAATCTACTCTAGCGATGTCATTTACCTCAGAATAATTATCATTAAATGATCAAAGCATATCATCTCAAAGCCTTTGTAGCTAATTGCAACATGTCTGCTCTATAGTTGAGGGGGTGTTATTTTATATGTGACTCCTCACTGAGGTAAACACACTGTCTGGTTTGGGGATTTTTATCTTCCTGATAAACCAAGTCCTGCTGAGCAACCAAGAAATATTAATGAATATCTATTTTTTTCTTTTCTTTCCTTGTCATTTCAGCACATGCACATTAAAGCAGTCTGGAGATTAATGCTTGACTCACAACTGAACCTGTAATTTTGAGCATCTGTGCAAAAAATGACCATTAATTGTCTAATAGAGTCTAATACTCCATGGAGGATGCATAGCAGGAAAGGAAAAATATAATTCCACGATTACACATGCCAACAGAGGCTTCACATTGCACTGTACAGCACTCACTCTCTAGACTCACAGCTGGGACGCTGTGATGCTCCTTTTTGCAGAAATTGAGAGGTTTGTAGAGCTTCATGGAGTGGTACATACCTCCTCACAGCAATACCCATCATTCTGTGGATCACAACCTGCCACCCAGTGTATTGTGGTTAAATGCTGGCTTTGCAAGCACAAAGAACACATTAGAAGGCAAATTTCTTTTCTTGCCACTCCTTTTATTTGTAACAACTAGCCTGAATCTTTGCCCATGTCCTTAGATTGATGAATAGCTGTGAGCCACACAAGGGTACAGACCCTTGAAAAATAGTTTACAGAGACAAAACAATCCTCATTTCTCTCAGGTACTCCTGGGTTTACGTTCCAGCATCACTGCTGCCTCAAGCTTCATGTCATACTTTGTGTGAATCAATTAAAAGATTCTGGCTGCTAAACGATAATTTATAATAGTTGCCTGTGCTTATACATAGCACTTGGGTGCCTGAAATGTACTTGAAGATACACAAATGAGAGAAAAGTAGTTTCACAAGTACAAATTAGATTTTACTTAATAGTCATTCAGTTAATGAACAAAAGGACCGGGTTGCTGGAGAGCCTGAAATATTAAAAGAAAAAAAAAAAGCCATTGATAATATTTTTTATTACCTCTCTTCATTCAGAGGCCTTAAGTCTTTTTTATTTTGCCATAAGCTAAGCAAATATCAATCCCAAAAAGGCAGCAGAGTTTAGCAGTTAAATTGATGTTGGTCCTTGGCTTAACCATTAGAGTAATGCTGTACAGGCACCTCATATTCTCATCTCGAGAGGTAAATTATTTTCTACAGAAGGATTACCTTTCACTAAACCACCTAAACAGCTACTTCTAAATAAGGTTTACAGTATGAGGCACCACAGCAACAATCTGGCTTTTGGTAATTTTTAACGTTTACACCATCCTGCTGCTTTTTATTGTCAGGCCTTTTTTTTAGAAGGATGTGAGAGTTTTAAATTTATTTCTTGCTGTTGCCATTGATAGAGAAATGACTGTTCTAACTAGTTCTCTGAAACTGAGAACTGCTGCTAAAAGCTTACCAGCATGCTGCTGCTGACCATGTCATTAAAATTCTGGTAGCAAGTTCAGTCGGATGTCAGCCGGCACCAAAGGCATAACTCATTCATCAGGCTGCCTCCTGCAGCGGTTATAAGAAGTGAAAATCTAATGTAAATGTCTGGAAATATAGAAAGAGAGTGGAAAAAAGTGTCTGCTTTCTTATTCCGGAGACGTTGACAGGGTAAGTGTAGTAGGATGATTATGCCTGCCATTGACAGATGAGTTATACCTTGAAGACCTCCATGAATTCCACCTCTGCTTCAGAACAGACTAGTCACCTGCCC
Source organism: Porphyrio hochstetteri (assembly GCA_020800305.1). Taxonomy (NCBI): domain Eukaryota; kingdom Metazoa; phylum Chordata; class Aves; order Gruiformes; family Rallidae; genus Porphyrio; species Porphyrio hochstetteri. The sequence goes on from CM036907.1 coordinate 114,503,455, forward strand.
ATGTACATAAATATAAAAGCTGGAGGGTCCAGTTACCACCCTGCTGAGGTCATGTCACTCTGGCTTCATCAGAGCAGGGAAAGGAGAACCCACACCTCTATGACACCCCAGCCCAATGTTTTTTTCCTTTATAAATTCTTATGTCAAGTACCACAAATAATTGCTTCACAGTCAGCGAATCTATTGAAGCTAAGGTAGGCTTTCGACTTTACCTGAATAAAAAAAGCACAACCTACTGAAACAGAAGGATAAATCATCTAAAGTAACTAATGTTAGCACCTAGCAAAAGAATATTGCCTTCTCTCCAACAGGGCAGATGTAAAAATATTTGCTGCTAAAAGGATATATTTAGGTAGAGGAGTCTCAAGTCATGCTTGAGCCTCATCCCTGGCTCTTTCTATGTCTCTCTCACTTTCTGTGAGTCTTTAAGTCCTTACCTAGAGCATCATGACTTCTCTCAAGAAGTCTGTACAAGACTAAACTCTCTCTTCCTCAGTGAGGTTGGATGAAGTTAGAAAGTATTGACTGGTGCTAATTGTATACCTGAAAAATAGTGTTTTCTACTTGTTTCCACAATGCTTCCATAGGACTTCCTCCATCTATTGGCTGGCAGCATTATTATTTCAGCAGAGCACTGCTTTTATTCCCATGCAAGAGTGACTAGTATCACCCCTTGGAGCTCCCACATTCTCAAAATCATGTTCATCAAGTCAACGGAAATTCACTGCTGCAAATCAAGGCAATTTGGCCTGAGGGAATTCTGCAACATGCTGACATATCTTGTCTTCTGAGGTATTTAAAAATCACACTTTGAGAATCCATTAATGACACAACAGAGATCCCACAGGACAGAAGTCATTATGTGTATGAATCATGCTCTGTCACCCTCAGTTTTAGTTATCATTAATAAGACTTCTTGGATCTTCTTGATCTGCTTCCTGGTTGTGTCCCAAGGAAGGACTCTCATGCATTGAACCAAACACTGAGCAAATGGTCAAATCACTGAATCTGATAAAGTACTGCTTGTTGTGACAGAGGGAGAGTGACACCTCAGCTAGCTATCTACAGTGCTTTCCTTCTTTCCATGTCCCTCCTCGAAGAACCTTATATAAGTATGTATGTTTGTTAAGGTTTATTTAATAGTTTTGTGAACCTCAATGGAAATTTGGACAAGTTTATGGAACAGAAATCCACTTCAATTATCACATTTAGCTCAAGAAGACCCTAAACTGCAAATGGGAAGACCATGAGAATATGAGTGATAATATATATACTTAGTCTGTTTTTATAGTCTTCCTTGGACAGCCACTTTGCCTGTCATCATTGAGGAAACTTTTGAATCATGGGTTTCTCTCCTGAAACAGTAACACTGTTCTAGGATAACATTGAACTTGGATGAACAATAGTGAATGCCTAATTGTTGGCAGTGGCAGGCAGCCTGTACAAGGTCTGATGAAAGCTACCTTTCAAAGCTGTCTTTCACCTCACAATTCAGTAAGGCCATATCTGAACACTGGCAGGAAAAAAAGTGTGTTACAAGAACACAGCACAAGAAAGGTATGTGCCTTAAACTAGCATACACTTAATAACAATCTTTAAATCCAAATTTAAATCTTAATGCAGCCTATAATTGAATAAACCCAGTTCAATGTAGCTTCAGTCAAGCTGTGTGCAAGGCTTTTTTGCTTTTACAGTCTGACCAAAGAAAACCTCTCAACATATCTGCATCATCTTTTTGGCAGTAGCAGCTTACTATGTTAGGTATCACTGCAAGGAAAAGAACATTTTATTAGTATTATTGCATTCAGTTAACCTGAAAGGACACTCACATTTCACAGAATCACAGAATCACAGAATCATAGGGGTTGGAAGGGACCTCGAGAGATCATCAGGTCCAACCTCCCTGCCAAAGCAGGCTCCCTAGCACATATTGCACAGATAGGTGTCCAGACAAGTCTTTAATATCTCCAGAGAAGGAGATTTGTTCATACCTGTGTCTGTACATCATGTGTTTGATGCCAAATGAAATGTTGGTTTTTAAAATCTGATCCAAGGGCCAAAGTGGGCTGCAACGTTTCTGGAAATTGATCACTTGACTTTGCCTACACTAATTTTCCTCATGCCATCCTAGGTAAGTGGGCCCAGTGGTTAATAATTGGGATGCATATTTGTGTAATGGTGGCTGTGAATGGTCCTTGACGTGAGGCAGGGAAGTTCGGTTTGCTGTGCCAGCATTGCCTCCACCTGGCAGCACCATGACAAGTAGACCTGGAGCTGATCATGTTAGCAGTCAAGCCAAGAGTATAATGGATGGTAAAGATGCCTTTTCTGCCCCAAACATGGTCTTTGAGACTCACTGAAGAAGAGACCATGCTCACACAGCCACTGGTACTCCTTTCCTTGTTCTAAGCAGGTGCAGAGTGTTTCTATCTTCAGACTTTTCCAACTGACACTAAAATTGGGGACTGAGGTAACCAAACCTGCATTGTAGTGTTCCAGGCATGCATGCAGAGTGAATTACATCTGTGAGGGAATCTGGACAGAGACTATGCAGCTGTGATCATGGATTTGGGCATTTAGGTGGATTCAGATGGTAGCAGTCTCAAAATGAAACAGGAGCTGAGCAGAAAGAACAATTTATCATCTTGGTGACTTGAGAACTTGCAGTATAAATCCAAACATCCAGTACTGTAAGTCACCAACTCATTCCTATAATAAATCTGGAACAATTTAGATGCCAGAGTTTACAGGGGGAATTTATTAGCCGTAACTATGCAATAGTTATATCAGTGACACAACAGTGACAGTTACAGTCAGTATTTGTCTCAATTAGCAATGGCACCCCAAGCTGAATGTGGCACACATATCCCTGCAGCAGGACCTGACCTCACATTGCCATGCAGAAGTACCACAGAGGCCTTGATATTGCATCACTTCTGCGCAAGCAGTGAACTAAAATGGATACTGAAAAATTTCAGGATAACCATGAAAGAGGGTTTTAGGGTTTTTTTTTGCATGGGGAGGATGCATAGAAATGCAAAACTTTCTCATCCACAGGGAATGGCATTTAGAATACAGCTCAACAGGTTTACTTTAATATAACTCTCAAAATACATTCTCAAGGTAAAGCAGGATGCCCTCTCAGAATCTATAAATACAGAATAGGGATTTTGTATCTCCTATGTAAGGGATTGTGTACCTTTTTTGTAAGCTGAGCTCTTATCTCCTTTAATTAAGTGAAACAAAGGGCAAATGTGAGTAGAATTCTTTTCTTATCATATTTTTAATTTGGATTTCTCCAAAGTGAGTTTCTTTCTTGACTTTCTACTCAAAATTTAATATCTACAATTAAACACGTTCTTCAGTCACTCATCTAGGCTGGATCAGAGTGAAACAGAATGCTGAAATGGCATCAAGCATATAAATAGCAGGTTTAAAAAGCGCTAGATTTGCTAGAGCTGTGGCGTGACAGCTGTATTCTGCTGCCCTCCTCTGTCAGTTGAGCCTCATTACAACAGCGTGGGCGAAAGGCTAAGTAAAAGATTATGAAAATTCACATCCAACCACACCTCTAAAATGTCTATGGAACTGTGCAGCTCGTCTCAAAAGACCCTTGGAAATATCCCCTTCTTCACTGACATATTGCTTTTCATCGTATGGAGGCACAGAATCATAGAATCGCCTGGGTTGGAGGAGACCCTTGAGATCATTGAGCCCAACCACAGCCTTACCCTGACCAGTCCACCTCTAGATCATGTCCTTCATCTACACACCTTTTAAGTACCTCCAGGGATGGTCACTCCACCACCTCCCTGGGCAGCCTGTTCCAATACTTGACAACCCTTTCAGGAAAGAAATTTTGACAGATATCCAACCTAAATCTCCCCGATGCAATTTGAAACCATTTCCTATCGCTTTTCGCCCGAGAGAAGAGACCAACCCCGACACCTCTGCAACCTCCTTGCAGGTAGCTGTAGAAAGTGATGAGGTCTCCCTTCAGCCTCCTTTTCTCAAGACTAAAAAGCCCCAGCTCCCTCAGACGTTCCTCATAGCACTTGTGCTCCAGACCCCTCACCAGCTTTGTCACCATCCTATGGACACGCTCCAGCATCTCAACATCCTTCCTGTAGTGAGGGGCCCAAAACTGGACACAGCACTCGAGGTGCAGCCTCACCAGAACTGAGTACAACCGAACAGTCACTGCCCTACTGCTGCTGGTCACACTGTTCCTGATACAGGCCAGGATGCCATTGGCCTTTTTGGCCACCCGGGCACACTGCCGGCTCATGTTCAGCTGGCTGTCCACTAACATCCCCAGGTCCTTCTCCTCCAGGGAGCTCTCCAGCCACTCTGCCCCAAGCCTGTAACACTGTCTGGGGTTATTGTGACCCAAGTGCAGGACCCAGCACTTGGCCTTGTTGAACCCCATAAAGCTGTCCTCTGCCCATTGATCCAGCCTGTCCAGGTCCCTCTGCAGAGCCATCCTGCCTTCCAGCAGATCAAAATTCCAACACAGTTTGGCATTGTCTGCAAACTTACTGAGGGTCCACTCAGTCATTTAAGAATCATTTAGATCATTTAAGATATGGTTCTGTATATGACTCTCTTTTTCTTTTCTGAAAAAAAGATGACAGGGTTCAGACTATGAAGTGTATGATATACTTCAGAATAAAAGCTTCTAGATGAAATCTTGAATCCATAGAAATAAGATAAAGTTATCCTGATGACTCCAGGGAGTTTAAGGTTTTACTTTCCAGTGCTATGGGGTGCTGCCTATCAGCAACTGAACCCACTTGAAATAACTTCTGGGCAAGTGATTATAGTTTGCTTAACTTTGCCCAGTGTGGATTACACAGTCTGGCAGTTGAGTGTTCCCCAACTTGCATGAGCAAGTAATCTCAGTCTGGTGAGGCTTGTTAAGCCTGGTGTGCTCCAGAGCACAAGAGGTAATAACTGCTTGTTCCTAATGAAATTCAGATTTTGGAACCTAAAAGGTTCATGCTCAAATTGTTGGATCAAACTGACTACTAGATCTATTTCCCAAGTAAAATTTAAATTTATAATTATGCATGTTGTTGAACATGTAAAAATAGAAAATGTCTAATTTATTGCATGGAATTGAACACATTTGGAAAAGTAATTTCAATTTTCATAGAGTGGGTAATTTATCCTTAATTTAATTCTGTGGAAAATATACACATTTTAGAGCCATAACTCTAAAGGTCTTACTGTGTAGAAATATGGCCTCTGAAAGAAGATCAGATCATAACGGCTGTAGTCATCTTGAGTATCATCATGCAATCCGTGTAGGGCACTCAGGTGATCAGGCCCAGTCAGCATGGGTTTATGAAAGATAGATCGTGCTTGACCAAACCGATCTCCTTCTCTGACAAGGTGACCTGCTTAGTCAGGAGAAGGCTGTGGATGTTGTCAACCTGGAATTTAGTAAAGCCTTCGACACTGTTCCCCACAGCATCCTCCTGGAGAAACTAGCCACCTGTGGATTTGATGGGAGTACTCTTCATTCGGTTAAAAACTGGCTGGACAGCTGGACCCAGAGTTGTGGTGAATGGAGTTAAATCCAGCTGGCAGCAGGTCACAAGTTGTGTTCCCCAGGGCTCGGTGCTGGGGCCAGTCCTGTTTAACATCTCCATAAATGATCTGGACAAGGGGATTTAGTGCACCATCAGTAAGCTTGCAGATGACAATGCCAAACTCTGTGAGAGTGTTGATCTGCTGGAAGGCAGGATGGCTCTGCAGAGGGACCTGGACAGGCTGGATCAATGGGCAGAGGACAGCTTTATGGGGTTCAACAAGGCCAAGTGCTGGGTCCTGCACTTGCATCACAAACCCCAGGCAGTGTTACAGGCTTGGGGCAGAGTGGCTGGAGAGCTCCCTGGAGGAGAAGGACCTGGGGTGTTAGTGGACAGCTGGCTGAACATGAGCCGGCAGCGTGCCTGGGTGGCCAAAAAGGCCAATGGCATCCTGGCCTGTATCAGGAACAGTGTGACCAGCAGCAGTAGGGCAGTGACTGTTCGGTTGTACTCAGTTCTGGTGAGGCTGCACCTCAAGTGCTGTGTCCAGTTTTGGGCCCCTCACTACAGGAAGGATGTTGAGATGCTGGAGCGTGTCCATAGGATGGTGACAAAGCTGGTGAAGGGTCTGGAGCACAAGTGCTATGAGGAACGTCTGAGGGAGCTGGGGCTTTTTAGTCTTGAGAAAAGGAGGCTGAAGGGAGACCTCATCACTTTCTACAACTACCTACATGGAGGGTGTAGAGAGCTAGGGGTTGGTCTCTTCTCTCAGGTAACAAGCAATAGGATGAGAAGAAATGGTTTCAAATTGCATCGGGGAGATTTAGGTTGGATATCTGTCAAAATTTCTTTCCTGAAAGGGTTGTCAGGCTTTGGAACAGGCTGCCCAGGGAGACGGTGGAGTGATCATCCCTGGAGGTACTTAAAAGGTGTGTAGATGAAGTCCTTGAAGACATGATCTAGAGCTGGACTAGGCAGGGGTAGGCTGTGGTTGGACTCAATGATCTTAAAGGGCTCTTCCAACCCAGGCCATTCTATGATTCTATGATTTCCTAAATGGCGATATATGAATTTTTAGAGAAATATGACTTTCTTTTCTCCAGGGGATAAAAATAGGATTAAGTCTGTTCAAGGGAATCAAAATATTTCAGTGCAACAGCAGAGGAACATGAGAATTAAATTTATTAATTTTACACAGTTTCTGGAGTGAGTCTGAACAGCACCTGGAGAGGCACATTGTGATGGACAGTTCTATCATGGGAACATTCCATTAATTAAAAATGATTTTTCTTAAACAAGAAACTCTTACCAGTTTTACCAGAACAGTCACACCTGTGTTACTAACACCAACTGTTATGATACTACCAAATTACCCAGTGACACGAGAATCCAGGGCATGACGTGTGCCAAATCTTGAGCGCACCACTAGATGGAGATATTTTCTCACGTTGTCCTCATCTGCTGGGTCTAACTGACATGATGACATTTATTTTTGTACATATTTTCATTTCTGATGGCTGCTCATAAAGAAAGGAAAATGAGTTCAAGTAACTTTCATATGTAATCAAGCCTCATGTGCTTGAAATGTTTGTACATGACAATGAACTTAAGATTTAATGAAGTCTAGCATGTAGTTGTTTAGACTGAAAGGAATGAATAGATGCTGTATGAGTAGGGAGAAAAGGCCGGAAGAATATTGAGGGCCTCCCTACTTTTGTTTAACAAAGTGGCCCGTTACTTACTTAGCTTATGTCACACAGTGAAAATGAGCTTTTAGCAATATTTCTTATCCACAAAAAGTGTTCTCAGCTCCAGAACATTTTAAATGCATTCCTCTCCAAGTGGACAACCCCAAACAGTGTATGGTGTGTGCAGTCAGTGTTAAAGTGAGAGCATCTATTGTCTTTCTACCCTCATCAGCATGTGAGCTAATGGCAAGGGCAGTGGCTGATTTAGAAGCAGTTTGATAACTAAATAAGGGGATCCAGATGACATGCTGCTCAGGTGAAGCTGTAGGAAAAAGTGGTCTTTGAAGTGTTGCAAAAAACTTGTTAAAATAGTTTTCTTAGATTGCATTGTAAGTCAAAGCAATGTTATTTAACAATAAAAATATTTTTTAAAAATGGGCTTAATATTTCCTATACATATTGCCATTTTAAAAATAAATGCTGCGTGATAAAAATACTGGGGTTTTTAATCAATTATTTTCAAAAAAATTTCATTACTTAAATTCAAAAATAGGTTGATTCTTAAAAATGATGGTTGTAAACAAGTTCTGAGTAATTCTGCTCAAACACACAGATGTTCAGACATATCTGCTTTCTATTTGAATTTTTGTATCATAGTTGCAATTATGATAGCTCTTTATAGAACTATTACAATTAGAGTGGTGTGATACCCGGCAGCTGGGAGCTTTATGGTCATTGGCACAAAGTGTTTTGTTCCTCTTGCCCTTTTCTTGGATCCTGCTGTAACTGCTGCTGCTGAAACCCTCACAGCACTCAGGCAATAAATAGTGATGACAGACTCATATAGCCTGAAGAGGTCAGAGATAGGGCCCATTTTCTAATACCTCTTGGTCTTCTGAATCACTATTTCCTGGATCCCACAAAACTATCCCAGTTAGCTGTATGTCTACCCTGGCCATCCATTCCCACAAATGCATCACAAAAGGAATGTGGATGGATCAGGAACACAAAATTTTAAAAAATGACAGTGTAATTGACACAATTATGGGACTACTTTCTTCCGGGGTTTTTTTTTGTTTGTTTGTTTGTTTGGGCTTAGGTGTTTTTTTCCTCTCCATATATCAGTGACATCATAAAATTCTGGCTTTTAAATTTGAGGAATAAGAAGAGGTTAATGAAATCTTTACTCCCCAAAAGCTATTTTGGCCATTTATATTACAGATGATGTCAAACTATAAACTGTTTCTAAAGCTTTAAAATTTCTAGTTAGTAAAACAGAAATAGACAATTTATGTTATGCATTTATATATTTGTACCTTTGTGTTAATAGGTAGAAAAACAGAGAACATGGTGTAACATTGACTCTGTGCAATTTTTTACTGTTCCTTCTCAGCCAGTTAACATAAATGTACATCCCAGACATCTCTGGCAGAGCCTTTTCGAGCCAGTAATGAGAAATAAGCATGTGGGTCTAACCCAGGTTGGAGAAATCATCTGCAAAATGTTGATGGCTCGGAAGAAAATTGGAAGCATTGAAAGTCAATCCAGCTTGAATACACACAGCAAAATGGCTTTATTCAGTAGCAGAGGTAAAAAAGTAATATTTTCCAATATAGTTAGGTGATTTAGAGGCCTACTTTCACTGACATTCAACAACAAAGAAACTCTAATTACTGAAGGGCTTTGGTTAACTTTACTTTTTAAAATTCCCTCATTCTCATAGTGATTTTTTTTTCTTGTATGTATTATTAAAGTCTGAAATAAAAAACAGAAAGAAAACAGAAACAAGAACTATACATTTGCTCATTTGTAATTTCTCTGAATTCAGTTCAATATTAAGCTGCTAAAAAACTCCCTTGTAATGTGTTGTCCTAAATCAGAGAATCCTGCTGAGTCAGAAGGCACGCAGTTTATAAATCAAACCCTAAACATGGTTAAGTAAATCTAGGCAATATATAAAAACTCTGGAGTTAGCACATTTGAAACAGAAGCTTTAAAAGTAAACCTTATAAATCAAGACCCTAAATCAAAGACAAAACAATGATTTTTCTTGTCTTATAGGCCAGGGAAAGTTACTCCCCAAGCAACTTGTGCAGATAAAGGCTCTGTTTTTAATATAGGCTGATGTATTTATGTATGGAGAAACTACAGACCAAAGTTAAGCAAGAAACATAAAAACTCTAAGTACCAATCCAGAAACATTTTGACACCAAATAGTTTAGCAGTTGGATAATTCAGAAGAATGTTTGGACAAATACAAGGTGGGGGATGACCACACAGCAAATGACAGTCAGCAAGGGGGCTCTCATCTGCCATATATTATGCACAATTTAATTAGAGAAAATTCATTAGGCCTAAAGTGAGCATTTCCTACCAGTTTATAGAGTGTAGCTTTTCAATGCTTGTTAAAATTTCAACATCAAGGACCATGCATTATCCCTTGTTGGCAAACTTGTTTGCATTTGTTTAAGTGTACATCTGTACAATGAGCTAAGCTCCAGCTCCGATGTCACAGTCTGGTATGGCTTTTACTTCATTCAAGTTCAGGCAGCAGTTCAGGGACTGTGCTGGCAAATGAGGTGTTAGTGTTCAGAGGGAAAGTAACAGTGAACGTATTACACATAATTATAGCACTACTTTGTAAACAATTTTTGTCTCCAATTTTTAATAATCACTTTGAAACTCTTAGTTCCTCAAGGCCAAAAATTTCTCCTTAAAGTAGCCAGACTTCCACGCATTATTACAGTCAAAATCTAATGAGGATATTTGTATAGTGAATAAGGAGGGATTATGATAAAATGATATAGCTTGCTGTCAGAATTCAGTATTTAAAAAAAACCCAAAAGTAAATCCTTCACTACTTTAAAAGTATTTTACATTTGGAAATTGGATAAAAAGACTTCTTTTTAATTTCAATTTCATTTCCAGCATTGACTCTGTCATTCTAAAACCTGCTTTATTTGTAACAAGTGTAAGTATATGCATATCTATGTATATATATATTTATATATACATGGCTACACCAGGCAATACATTAATAGGCCAACCTGTTGAAATAACACAATCTTTTCAATTCTATTTATGTTATACATCAAGTTTTATCTTCAGTGTGAATTACAGCCTTTCTGCAATTTCCAGATGTAACATTTTTCTTTCAAAACTAGTGATGAACCAGGTCTAAGCTTCATTTAAGACTGCGTTTGTATCAAGGACCTGCCAAGGCTGTGGTGCTTGTCAGAGACCAGGCACATAATGGAGCCCAGAAGGAACCACACGAGACCCGAGTACAGGGTATACTTAGTTGAGTGTATCTGGCTGCTGCATGAACTTGCAGAGAAGATTAATTGAATCTGGAATCTGACTGCCTTTTGGAGAAAAAACCTTGTAAACCCTTCCTCTTTGATAACAATTTTGCTATAACTGGTTCTACACGCACAATATAAATCACCTCTCCACTATACGTTTGGGTTTTTTTAAATCCCATTCCAACAGAGAATTTTATATCCCAGTAAGGAAGAAGAGCAAGGCTCCAAGAAATCTTTTAGATGCTTTGTTATTACCTTGTTTTATATGGAAGTTTCTGGGTAGAAGGTATACATCCATATATTAGAAACTGTATTTTCTCTGTGTGACCAAGCATGCATATGGGCACATATACAAAGGTTTATGTGATTCAGAATTTCAGCTATGTATTTGAACTTTATGTAGAATGATTTGATATGTGGATTGAATTTGAAGGCAAAAGTGAATGAATGTATTAAATCATTAAATGGTTTGATATTATATACATGTACACAACTATCTCTAAACTATGCTTGTGTAATAAAAAAATTGGAATGAAATGAAACTATGAAGGTGCACTTCTAAAATATGAGAACAAAAAAAGAGAAATAATTCTTCTTTTTCTTTTTCCTGAGGTATTGTTGTTTTCATTCTCTGCCAAGGGACTGTATATCCTGTGTAAAAATGGTCAGCATGGGGACCCTGATTTGTGAGACAATTTCTTCATGGCATACCCAGATCACTGCTCCTGTTTGGACATCAGGTCATAAAACTTTGGCTGATTATTTCAAATCCTTGATTTGTTCACCAGATCAGAACATGTTGATCATATTGAAATCAGGTCAGAAGGTGTTGGGGTAGGCAGCTGATACCAACATTGCATCAAATCTCTTGTAGATGAAGGAAAAGACAGTTCTGAATAATGACTTGAAGTATTGCAAAGTACTTTGACACAAATATATGACAGGAAATCAAGAAAATTGGACGAAAAAGTTTAGCTATTATGATCCCATCAGGATATTGAGAATTCTGCATAACAGGAAGTATTAGTGCCCATTTTAGTAAAATTGCATGTCCTTATGTCTTGGTCCCTCACTTGCTGCTGACTTGCCTGCATGGGGGAACTAAACAGGGACCCATTGGCATGCAATGGATCAGAACAGCTAACCATTAAAACTTTCCTCCACAGTGCAGGCGAGTTTATTAGTTCTATAATTTGTCACTTTTTCCTTACATTCATTATATATACATTGTTTTGTGTGGTTTCTTTGGACCATGGGCCATGTTTTCTCATGTGCTTAAAAATGTGCATAGCACAGTATATATCAGGTATGACAGAAGATTGCAGATTCCTTCATCATACAAATAATACTGGTCAATTAATTGCTTTTGTTACAAGACTACTACGTTGCAAATTAGCCTTTGATCTTTGCATCTACTTGTGCAATTTCTCTTATATAATATGATATAATATATAGTTATTCTTTGAGCTATAGATGAAGTGTCTCTTTTTGTACTTGTTCCAAATAAATACAAAACCAGATAAATTTTAATCTTTGAGTAAAAAAAAACCATTGGCAACCCCTGAGAAATAGAAAGAAAACATCCTTTAAGTCAGGACCTGATCCTATGTCATTAAATGATTTATGGCAAAGGGAATTCATTTCTGGAAATTGTGAACCCATTTAATCTCCTAAGTTTCAACTGTCCCACTGGATCTGGCCTATTAATGTGCCTGTTCCTCTGAAATCCTTTGGAGCAGTCTCTGGAGAGAGTCTGCATGACTCTTCTCTCAACTAGGTCAAGCCCTGTTCTCCAACTGTACTAGTCTGACTGCTATGTGTCACAAAAAATGGTGTGTCAGGGGTGGAAAGATGAAATCAAGCAAAAGCATCAGAATGATACACAAATTTCATATCATGCTGGTTAATAAAATGTGTATACAACCTTTGGAGACATGTATATGATGTGTCTGCAACATCTTTCTTATCAAAATATTTTTTATGTTTTCTCCATTATTAGCTGGATCCAAATTTTTCTCTGCAGATGTGGTCCAAGCCTTGGTTTTCCCTTTGAACATACAAGAAATAAATCACCTTTTAACAGGACTTTACATCTCCAGACTGGTATTTAAGCCCCAAGCTTCTGGTGGATCTGAGATATGACTTGTTTGTCTGAGATTGTTTTTGTTTTTGGACTTGCCTTAGAAACAAATTAATGCCAAAATGGATAGCTCCACATGAAAAATAGTGTTTAAATATGTCATCTCATAAAAAAATGACAACCTAGGAAGAGCCTAAATTAATGAATTTCTGGGGACAAAAAACACTCTGATGAAAAGGTGAATTCCTCTTCTGCTTAGGATGTATACGAATTTGAAAGAGGGAATTCTTCTCATGTAAATTTGAAGATTGAAATGTGGCCTGAGATTTAAAGGCTTGAGCCTGGAAAGAGGCCCCTCCTGTCATCAGCCTGTACCCAAAAATGCAACTACAAAGTCCTAAATCCAACAGGAAGGTAAAGAAAAGGCATTAAAAGATGAAGAGGAGAAAACAAGAACTGCATAAATCCAGCTAGAATTGTGATGTACCTGAGATGTCATGTAAACATTACTGACATTAAATTTCCACTTGAGTTATTATATAGACTGAATCGGACTTAACAAGTATGTCAGGCAGCCAGATTTCTGAGTGTTTATTTGAGATGAACATTGAAACATGTTGGGGTCAACCCTTCATCACCTAACATTCCAAATCTGTTGGGCGTTACTGCAGCCAGACAAATACATATTGTAGCATTGAAAACAAATGCAGCTGAAATTGGACATGGGTATTTCTGCTTCATTAATTTATCTTTATGAAGAACAATCTATTTTAATGGAAACTATAGAGAAAAAAATACCATCCGTATACACAGGACAGGCCTCTCATAATTTTTAGCAGCTAAAAGAGAATATAGGGTATAAAAGGTCTATCAGTTTTGGAAGCTGAAATAATAAAGCACAATGTAATGTAAGAGAATAAGATGCAAAAAGTATTTGATATGTTAAAAAAATCCCTTTTTCTTCACCATGAGGAGAAGCTGCCAATATGTAGAGGAGTTTATAAGACATTCAGATTGCTACAACTTCATCAAAGAATGCTAACAGCCAAAGGGAAAGTCATCACCCAAGCTCCCAAAAAGAGACTGGTACAGTGATGATGGCAAATGTAACTGAAACATAATTTTATCTTGGAGTTAGTCCTCTTCAAAATATTCTATTGCAAGGTGAGGGTTTTTTTCCCCTCAAAACTTATTTCAAAAGGTTATTTTTTATGTATGCAACTATGTTATCAATTGTATCTGACATTCATACGGTATCAGACATCCCAATGTTGAGGTATGACAGCTTAAGCAGGCATCAAAATGTGAACTTTTTCATGATTCTGATTCTCATGATTGCTTATCCAGATGTGTGCAGCGGGGAAGAATACAAAGTGATCACAGCCCCTTCCCACTGTAGAATGACTTACGTGGGAGCTAGTGCTGTGATGGTGGTGGTGATTTTGTGCTGGACTTCATAGGCAATCATCTTTTTCAGTGGGTCTTCTGCCAAAAATTGATAGATATGATTTCTGTGATCCATGTTTTTGCCTGCTACTAAGCAGAAAAAGTTTAGATATGAGGACTATAGAGGAAGACCTGTGGAAGAGTAGGAGTTGTATAGGAAGCCAGGATTGGACAGTGTAGACAGTGACTTGCTCATTGTCTCAGACACATTAGTGAGTGCTTTGAGAGTCTGAACATGTTTTGTTATCTTGGGGTCAAGAGCAATAGACTGAAGTTGTTTCATTTTATTAATGATACTAAAAGACATTGATGTGAATTGGATGTGATATAGGATGAGACAACATGGGAGGACAAAACGCATCAGAGTGATACATATACTATATAGTATACATGTGCTTTTTAATAGTGAAGAAATCTCAGAAGATTTGGATTAACATCACAAAAAAAGTTTGGATTGTTATCTTGATCTTATCTGAATCTTAAGACTGAGCTGGAAATCTCACAAGAATGGGCTTTCTCACAGTATTTCAGAAAGTTCCAGACAGATCGTAAGTACTCGTGGTATTTCAGCAATTCCAGTTCCAGCCCTGGCTTTAACCTGGTAATGTAGAGAGGCACAATATGAAAATTAAGGGTCGGGGTTGGGAGAAAAGTTAACCTTTTCAATATAAAGAACCCTAACATATCTAACTAAAGGAAGCGGTGGCTGAATGAAGAGTCTGTTCCAAGGTTGAAGGCAGTTAGTGAAAGAGGAGTTATTTAGTGGAATAGTAAAAAAAAAAAAAAACAACAACAAATTAAGAGAAAGATGAATGAAAGGAAAGGAACTTCTTGATAAAATTTTCTGTTTAGTTGTAGTGTTGAGTCCCAAAGGAAATAGCAAAGGTCTTATAGATTAGGACTTTCAGGGCATAAACTCAAATCCTTTGAAGTTAACAAGAATCCTGTGACATGTAAATACAATACATACTGGTTGCTGAGCATAATCACCAATGCTTAGTACTAGAGAAACGAGATAGATGTCTTCCCTTACAACAGACTTAATTATATCGTGTATTTCTTCCACAACTTTTAGCAACAAAGATAGTTTCCATTCTAACCTCTTGCCTGAAGTCACTGACAGGTCTTTGAAGGTGAAGGTCACGGAATCACAGAATCACAGAATCGTAGGGTTTGGAAGGGACCTCATGAGATCATCAGGTCCAACCCCCCTGCCGAAGCAGGCTCCCTAGGACAGGTCACACAGGGAGGCGTCCAGACGGGTTGTGAATATCTCCAGAGAAGGAGACTCCACAACCCCACAGGGCAGCCTGTCCCAGTGCTCTGTCACCCTCACTGTGAAAAAGTTCTTGGTGCGGAACTTCCTGTGCTCCAACTAGAAGCCATTGCCCCTTGTCCTGTCCCCACAGATCATTGAAAAGAGGCTGGCCACTTCCCCCTGTGTCCCACACTTGAGATATTTATAAACATTAATAAGATCCCCTCTTATCCTTCTCCAGGCTGAACAGCCCCAGTTCTTTCAGCCCGTCCTCATAGGGGAGATGCTCCAGGCCCTTAATCATCTTCATAGCCCTCCTCTGGACTCTCTCCAGGAGATCCCTGTCCTTTTTATACCAGGGAACCCAGAACTGGATACAATACTCCAGGTGGGGCCTGACCAGGGTAGAGTAGAGGGGGAAGATCACCTCTTTTGACCTGGTGGCCACACTCCTCCTAATGCACCCCAGGATCCCATTGGCTCTCTTAGCCACCAGGGCACACTGCTGGCTCATGGCCAGCCTGTCATCCACCAGGACCCCCCATTGTTGATTTCTAGTGGAATATGGTTACTTAGATAATAGCTGCTAGTTACAATCTGTGTAATATCTGAGGGGAAGGAAAAAAGATGCAAAGAACGTTTTCCCAAACTTTTAATACAGAGTGACTTGAACAGTCCACAGGACCAGAGATTTTGAGGCACTCAGTTTAAGACCCCTGAAAAACTGTGGCTTTGAACTCTGCTCTAGACTGTGATTTGTAAATCTCTAATCCCATGAAGTTGAAGATCCTAGCAGGATTTATACTGCAGTCCAGAAGAGCTCAAACCAAGCTGGTCCTGGGTTTTCCAACACAAACAGATTCAATGGTTAGAATTAAATTTGTGCAGATGTCTGTAAATATTATTGCAGACACATGCTTTTCTTGACCCTTAGAAAAGCTAATTTCTGATCAGTTAACTGTGTGAACGACATAGTTTCAGTAGTTTATTTCCTTCACCCTTTCAGAGCTCCTGTGGGTAATAGCTCAACAGCATGTGTGTGTGCTATCCAAGGATACTCATTCAGTTACAGGCATAGCTGAATGGCAGCCGATTTACTGTTCGTGTTTCTTCATCACGCAACTCAACTCTATCTCACCGTAAGTCAAATGAATTGCTCATGGTGTGTTCTGCAGATGAATCAGCACTAGTGATCTTACAGCTGGTTTGTATTTGACATACAGGTACAGCATGTTTGCATGTAATTGCTAGCTAGCCAGCCAACAACGTAGTTTTGGCAGGATCCTCAGGCAGATGTTTTACAGTCAGATAGTGTTCTTCATAAATTTAGATGTCCACATTGCTTTCCAGGTCATTCTTATTGGCCTTGTATAAGTATGAGGGGCTGAGATATACTTGAGATGCTGTACCTACCATGTTAATGTTCATATGAAAAAACCCCACAAAACTAAACAAAAAACAACCCAAGAACCTGTATTCAAAAAGGCTTTGCAGTCAGAAGATACTGTAAGTGATGACTAATAAACATCAAAGGAAATATTTTCCTTTAAATTATGCATTCCATTCTCAAGTAAAGAGCTACTTGCACATTATCTAAAAGACTCGAATTAAAAAAATAAGGAACCTCTTGATAAATCTGATGATAATTAGATTTCTCAGTAAGATTACATAGTGAAGATAATGGGATTAGACTAACAAGGGCCTAGATACATTATACTGCCAATTCTGCATTGTTCTAGAGTTGTACAAATATAGTGTCTTTTATACTTCTAGAATGATCTTCAAGTGACCTCAGAGACGGAATTTAAGTAACTCAGAAGCAAATATGTTTCTTCAAATGTCTCAAAGCAATATATCTGCTCTAGATTAGATACATAGCTCCCCTCCATAATCAACAAATAATCATACACATATAGTATAATCACTTTCAAAGTTATATTCACCCCATCTTTACCATGTCTTTCCTTCAGAAAAAATGAAAATACCCAGACATGAATACATCTCTTTATTAATGTACATAATTGGGCCAGAAAATGAGTTTAGAGAAAAAGCCTAATTTTTCAGATGTATAAGGATTCCCTTCAAGTGTCTTCAGACACATAGCCTAACTCAGTATGTGGAGAGGAAGGATGTGAGAGAACATCAGTCTGTTAAGCTTCTTACAACCATCAGGTTTGCTTTGCCTTTTAGTCACTGTAGGTTTTTCACAGACTTTAAGTAATGGCAGCACAGAAGTGGAGTCACAGACCAATAAATATAAATCAGACTCCTACTGTTCGTTCAAAACCAAAGATATATAGAGGTTTTTTCCCCCAATATTCTTTCAAACAACTTCTTTCCATTCCTGATTTTGCGAATAACTTACGGAATAACAAGAATCATACCTCAGTGGCTGCAGTGGTTTCTTTAGAAGACACCGAAGCAGAGAAAATCTTAAGTTCCGCCACAATAAATCCTCACGCTTCTGTTGTTCCTGTCCTCCCCAGTAACTGATTTTCCCTGAAGTTGTAATGGGATAACTGGTGCAGAGCATGTTTCCAATTTGTCTCATGCAAGACCTTTTTGAGCATCAAGGTCAGCAGGACAGAAACATGCAGTTTCTGTCCTATATTTCCCATAGTGCTTCAGATCACTACTAACATTTGCAAGCATGAGTTCTTTGTTCAGAGGTAAGAGTAAAGCCCAAATTGTTTCTCAGTCTTTGGTGGTAGGTAATTTTACCTTGCTTTTTGTTAAACCTTTCAGACAGACAAATGTCTCTTACTTTCTTCTATTAGTTTATTTGGAAATCTGGCAGCAATCTGAAAGACTTCCAAATGTGATGTGATGGACATGCAATCAACCATTAAAGAAGTGCTTTGCATACCTCTGGTAGCAAGAACATGACCCTATATTTGTTGGTCTGTTTTAGATCATGCATCACTTGCTGTGTAAAATTTCATAGAAGTTTGAAATAGTTTTTACTGAGGGTTTTGGTGTTGGGTTTTTAAAAGTGGTCAGAGTAACACATGAATTTGGAAAGAAATCTCTTAATCTCCCCAAACTGTGATGTTAATAGACAGATGAAATCTGACATATTCATATTTCATGCTGTTATATGTTCTCTGCTACACTGTTTTTATTTTTATGAACTGCTGTTGCCCATGTTCAAAAGAACTGTGGGCATTTAAGATATGAATACTGTATTTTGGTCACCTTGGAAATTCTCTTATCATTTTGGAAGTTCGTGGAAATATTTTCCAGATAGAACCAATAGCATGGATATTTCACATAGGTGGGAAACCACTGATCACTCATATCCTTGATGTCATATATAGTAGAAATTACAGAAAGGTCTGAAAATAGGCAGACCACTCTGAAAGTGGTCTTTCCAGTGAATAAAAAATATCTGCAGAAAAGTTGTAAGCTGGTAGAGACCAAAACATGACATTATTCTTAAGGCTTTTTTAAAAGCTAATAGGCCTTATTTCCAAAAAATGTTTTTTCCTGAGGAGCCCAATTCACATTCCTATGCTTTGGTTCTTTATTTTTAAAATGTAAAAATGACCTGTTTGTCTGTATATCTGTAAAATAAGAAGCATAACTTCATTTTTAAAATGCAAAGACACACAATAGAAAAAGTCTTCCAATCTCATTAATTTGTGCGCTACCTTTATGGATGTTGTAAATTCATTTCTTTTGTGTGTTATGGAGTGGTGTCCTCAAAAATTCCTAATCCTGTAGCACCAATAGCCAATATACCGATGGACATACAGGACTTCCTGAAATGGGACCATCAGTGAAGGACTATCTGTGATCCTCTACAAATCAGTTTAGAGTTGTAATGACAATAAATTTCAGGAACTCTGCAGTTCTGCTACTGATCCTGTACATCTTTTATATAGTACGTTACAGACCACTGTAATTTATATAGAAAATGAAGCTTCAGGAAAATAGCAACAGCCAGTATAATCCAAAAAGGGAAAAGCAAATAATGTAAATTCTATGGCCCTATAACTACAACTGCAGCATTTTCATGGGCAGGCATCCAGTTTAGAAGTCATCTCAGATTGAGTCTTTCAAGGATTTGCAGTACAAGACTACAGCTTCATCCCAGTGCAGCTAATGCTTGCCCACTATTTTGACATAAATAAGGTAAGACACATCTGACTTACTACAAAATGGTACAGAAAAGGCTACCTGTATATACCCAGGCCATTTCTAATTACATTACAGTCAGCACCTTGTCTTTAATCATAGAATAGGTTGGGTTGGAAGGGATCACAAAGATCATCTAGTTCCAACCCCCTGACATTGCCAGGGACACCCTCACTAGACCAGGTTGTCCAAAGCCCCATCCAATATGGCCTTAAACAATTCCAGGGCTGGGGCTTCCACAACCTCTCTGGGCAGCCTGTGTCAGTGCCTTGCTACCCTCATAATAAAGAATTTCTTCCTATTGTCTAACATAAACCTACCCACTTTCATGTCTACTTCTGCTCCAAAGTTGCACAAATATTTTAGTTAATCCAAGTAAAAAATAATACTTTTTTTAGCACTGAATAAAAGGCTTGAACTATCGTTTGAAAAGATACATTAAATAGCTAATTAATATAATTACTTCTTAGCATTATCTAAGTAGGCTAAATACAAGTCTAATCAAGAAGCAGATGTTGCAAGAGTCTGACTTCGCAATCTGACTACTGATACAGTAGTTTAAATGGAATTCCAGAAGGTCAAAGTTTCCTGCAGTACCTCTGTTTTTTTCATGTACTAATTTCAACAATATACCTTAAGAGACTTTTTTTAAACCTATCCTCATGGACCAATTCATCTCTAATTTGCTATACTTCGTAGGTTTAAAAGCCCCCACATGTCTAAGCTGCAAGAAAAAAAAAATCTGGACACATAAATAAAAAGGTAATATAATTCAAAACAGCTGCATATAACATGCCATTATATAAACCAATACCATATTTTACCCCGTTTTGTGTTTTTATACTATGTTAATCTTCTATTCTCACTGTAAATGTTTTATTCCAAGAGCAAATAAAGAATAAAAATAATTGTATTTCAGAATAAAGCTACTTCTAACTATACTTTCACAATTGTTGTACTACAGTTTTATCATATACTTACTACTTGCATTTTATAATAGTGTTGAAATACTAGTACTAGTGTCGAAAGTACATTACACATAAGCATTATGACAGTACATTTACAGTTAAGTGTTATTATTTATATTCTGCGATGATGTATCAGATAAAAGGTTAGGAAAAACATTGTCTGTAAATCATATCTGTCAAATATTTGGTGTTCAGAAGATGGATGTTAGCTATGCAGATTATAGCTTCTTTCCTAAACTATTAGTTCTTAAGATTTATCTGTCTGCAATCTGAGCTATGATTTCTTTAAAGAGTTATGGGTTAATTATTTGACACAAAGTACTATTTTAACTTTGTGATTTGCCTTTTCTATGACTGTTCAACCACAAAGTTGTATACTGCATCTTTAGCAAAGACGTCTTCATGTTCCTGTTCAAATCATCTGCAAAATTGTTATTGGCTTCAGTGCATCAGAATTATAATAATTTAATCCCAAAATGAACTTTCTCTTGAGCAAATGAACTGTGGCTTCTGGACTGAAAGTAGCTTTTCATAAACCCTTGACTACAAAAGTACTGAAGAGTAATGAATAAAACACCTCTAACAGACTGAATTTATTCTTCTAATTGATCACATCCTTTATAGAAATAATTTGTATTGCTTCCATAGCTAGTTATTGAATCAAAGCAGGACTTGTCTGTTCAATACAATTACAATTTTATGGCTAGCCTAAGCTTTTATTGCTGCATTTCCTGACACCGGCATCCCCTTATGATGTCAATGATGAGAGCTCAAAGCTGCACTTGCTTTATGAAGGTAGAATTTATTTTCTATTCTCATTTTGCCAGATGTGGTGGAACTGATTAAGAGGTGGCAGACCTCTTGAGGAGCCACAGTGCAAAGTTGGTGAGGGACTCTCTTCCAAGAAAATATGTTAACTGTTGTTATTCTGCTGCAAACTCAATCTCCCTTTTTGATGTTCCTTCTCAGCAGAATCTCTCACAGTCTCAATGAGCATCACAACAGGTGTGGTTTAACTGTGGGGTCTGCAGTGCTCTGACATAAAGTTTGTATTCCTCAAGCCCTGTGGCTCATGAAGTAGCCTCACAATGCATCAGGTTTTCTCCTGTGTCTTGATCCGACACCAGACACAGGGAGTGTGGAATATTGTGTCAAACCTGGATTTTTCCCTTATCTGCATCCCTATCTGAGAGGGATCTTTTCCTACATCTTTCTTTTGTCTCTAACCCAACTGAAATTCTCCCTTTATTTGCTGAGACACAGGCACGTACATGGTCTCAGCATGCACCAGGCTGTAAATGGCCTTGTGATGCAGGATGGACTTGCAGATGATTTGTGTATTATCCCACAGTGGTCTCTTAGCAAGAGTCTCAGGGTTTTTCTGCTCTCCTCATCTCTACTATATCAGGAAAAATTTCCTATATGGCCCAACAAAATGTGGTAGAACAAGTCTTCATTCTGCTGAATACTTGGTTATATGCCAGGACAAAGTCTATTCATACTTGGAAGACTATTTGTAACAGACCATCTGTTGACTCTTACCATAACACTATAAAAAAAAGCAATCTAAATATGTATTTAACTAAAACAAAACCAAAACATACAAATTATAAAAAAAAAATCCACAAACGAAACAAACCCCAAACAAGCAAAATGCTAAAACCCCTATCAATTTAGCTAAATACATAGTCATTTTTCCTCTAAAAGCTGTATTTAATGTTTAGGGTGGAAGGACTGTATGCACATCTATACAAAAAGAACACTTAAGGGAAGAGTCCAGAAACTTTAAATTATAATCTAGACAAACCTTGTACTCAAGTTAATCATCACAAACTGGCACAGAGACACATCCTTTTGTTCTCTGTTCTCACATTCTGAGATGGATCCTGTATGGATTTTACCCACAAGAAATATTAAGCAGTAAACTTTTTTTTTTCCCCTCCACATTCCTACAGACCCATAAAGAGGGTGGCAAGTAAAAGAAGTGTATGTCAGAAACGCTCCAGCTGTTCCCCACTCTCAGTGCTCATTCCTTTTCCAGCATACTCCTCACACAATTTTCTTTATTCAAAACACACAATAAAAATACCAGCTAAAGCCAAGAAGATTTCTCACAGAGTCTTATGTGCCTTCATCTCACACTCTTCTTGCTGCCACACCCACATGCAGCGTTTTTCTACTTCATCTGTAAAACTCACACAATACCAGTGTGTGAGGAGCTGCTCTCTTTCAAACACTGCCCAGCACCACTGGAGTCTATCTTCTCGTCCTGAAAACCACCCAAACTCTGGTTTTAAGTGGTCAGTTTCTCTTGCCAAAGTTGTTTTCATCTTTTAAACTCAGCTAGATGTTTGAGGCCTCCGGCTTCGGTTTCCCACACCCTTGACAAGTGTTTCATCCTACCAGCCAGTCCCTGTTTCTCTGTTGGCCTCCTCCTCTGGATACATCAACATCTATTCAAAAGGAAAGATGCCCAGAAGATGTGCCAGCTGACAAATATTTATTTGAAATATCTGTGCAGAGCAGAGGTTTAACCTAAACTTCTCCATCCTACAGATACCAGTCTTTCTTTTCTACACAGTTTTGAAACCTACAATCTTGTACCAGTGAGGTACTTGCCTCGCACTGGTCTTGTACCAGTGACTGGCAAGTATGACAGTTTCAAATGACCCAACTTATAGGTTTCCTTTTCACATTTGGAAAGGGCTGGCACTAGCCTGTATAAGCTTGGGTCACACATTTGTGCATGCAGTAACTTGTGGTGTTGTCTACAAACTTGCCAGGGAGCAATAGTAAGTATGACAAAGAGGCTGGACCTCTTGATGACAGACTTCTGCACTGGTTAGTTATAGCTTGGCAGCTTGTATAGGCCCAAGCAGTTGCTGTAGCCTGCCAAACTCAGCTGACCTAGATGCCTGTCTGGTGCAGATGCTGCTCCTTGCTGCTCCTTTAGGGACCTGCACTCAGAGAACAGATATACACACATTTACCCTGTGGATTCCTTTCATGAGCCAAGGTTATAAATATTCTCCCCCTTGCAGGAAGCCCGAAGGTCTGGCCTGGAATCAGAGCTGATGAGCATCTAGGGATGTGACTCAAACTGTCAGGAGAAGCAGAGACTCCTCCTCAGTCCTGAGTGCAGAAGAAATGGTGGAGGGGGAGCTTTTGCAATTAAAAGCTATTCTTAGACAACTCAATCAGAGGCAAAACTATGATTTGTTAAGGGACAACATGTTGTCTCAGCAACCATCAAAGCTGTTAGCCTTGTCCAAGACAAACAAAGGAAGGTATCCAGCAGTAAGCTTCTGAAGACCTGGATTCACAGTGGTACATCAGAAGCCACTGATGACACTAAGCAGAGTTTAAAACTGGGAATACAACAGGAGCCTAGGTTGTGGCTGCCCCAGCCCTGAGCTGAAGTCTCCATGACAATTCCTGGCCATTGCTGGCCATCACAGAAGTCCACTGAACTGAGAACTCTAGCACAGATGCTACAGCCCAGTCTAACAGTTTATGCTGACTCTATTATGGATGTCTGGGTAGTTCAGGCAACTAAGCTGAATAAAAGAACAGTAAGCACACCACTCCTTAAGATGTATCTCCAAAAGAAAAAGATAGACAGTTTTCCTAAACTTTTTCCTGAGACACATGCTTGCCTAGAGGAGCTCCCATTGCTTGTCCTCTAGTCGGTCCTTGAACTATCCCATTAAATTAGCTGAGTTTGAAATGTTCCAGAGAAGCCTTTTATAGTCTCTTCCTAGGAGCATGACAGACTATGACAAACAATGGACTAATCCCAAATCCTCTGAACTCAGTTTGGTTTAGATGGAAGTGATGCTGTCCTCAAATTCTTCTTAAGGACAAATATATCCCTTATGTTTAAGTCATTCGCATAGCTTTCATCCTCTGGAAAGTCATGGAAACACCACCAGAAGTCTGTTATTCTCCAGCAAGTCAACCTAATTAGTACTTTGCCTATCAAAGGATCTGTTTGGGATAAGACATCATCAGAATCATAGAATAGTTTGGTTTGGAAAAGACCTTGAACATCATCAGTCCATCTATCAACCCAGCACTGCCAAGTCTACCACTAAACCACATCGCTAAGCACCACGTCTACATATTAACATTGATCCTGAATGTTAAGGTGACCAAAGGCCTCTTCCTGAACTGGAGAGGGGAGTGAGGGAGGCTGACAGATAACCCCAAGCCTACCTGTCTGCCAAAGTAATAATTATTCAGGGACGCCTCTGTTTCTTTAGCCCCCTAGGTCTCATATGCACGATGTTACATGATAATTTGAAAAGCAGTTCTATCCCAGTGCAATAGATGAGTGGTGAAGATGTATTTGTGTGTAACGTGACAGCCTCTCCTCCTCCTCAGGCTTCCTATCTGTTAATTAGTGTTATTAGCACAGTCCTTGATCTCTGAAAGAGAGAAATAAAAACTGCTACAGGAGTAAATTACAGACACCTGTAACAGTAATCAGGGAGAACGTGGAAGACTGAGCACACACTGTATGGCATTGTATGGCATTCCAAGCCAGATGATCTTGAGTCTGCTGCCTCTCTCTTTGGCCATTTGCATTAAACCAAGCTCAGTTTTCCCCCAAATGCTCTGTGAGCCAGGTTAAGTTAGGAATGCAGTGAACTTGGCCCACATATGCTGCATGGAGGTATTAAACTAGCACAGACCTGTTTCCTGTGCCAGGTCAATGTTCTCTAGCCCAGAGGCCAGCTGGCACCATTCTGCCATACTCCTAAACACACTGTCCAAAGACAGGGGCTGCATCCAAACTGCCTATGCAGGGTTGTTGTGGGGCCAGGTTTAACTCACACACTGCATCCAGGAATTTTTCTGGAAAACTTTTGTTGACCTGCAACAACATTTTTCTGACAATTTAACCATATGGATGAATGACAACCAGGGCCTATTCTTCTGCCCTTAACTCGCTAAAGCGGGCATAAACTGGTGCTGGGAGCACAGTGGTGTGTGAACACTCACTTATTCTCCCAGCAATCTGTGCAGCAAAGCAATACTATTCAACCATTTTCTTAATTACAGCCTGAGGCTACTGATGTACACCAACACACTGGTTGAAGAAACAGTCCTTGCTTTGCTTCTTATACTATTTAGTCTCTTAGAGCCTTCTCTCTTTTTTGCTTTGAGCAGAAACTATTTAAAGGTTTTTCTGATACCTACTCTTTCCACATTGCTACTGAAAGGTCAGCCTTTATTCCTACCAACATAATCATGACTTCTCACATCTCATAATCTGTGCAGCATCCCAGTAAGCAACTTAAGGTCACTATATAAGACTTCAAATTTCTCCTGGAAACTGTACCCCACTGACAAGGAAAGTAAAGCATTAGTGTTAAATAGGAAAATAGTATACTCAGTTTTTTCTTGTCAATGATGCATATTTTCCTTAATCCCCTGAGTGTTGTTTTTGCTTGTTTTCCTACTATTATAGTGGACAGTCTTTCAAGGATCAGGGCGCTCCTTCTACATAGTGCTTCTACAGTAAGACAAGGTACATTTCTGTGACAAGGATGTTGTGAAACAGCAATGTGAATAGTTTTAATTTGATCTCATTGTTATGTTGGTCAATTCAGACACAAAAAATTATAGTCATAGAGCATTAACAGATTAACCCTTACTTTAAAATTCCATATGAAAAGCATAAAAAGGAAAAAGAGAAATAAAAGCACACAGAAAGTTAAAAATTATTATAAAGGGCTGAAAGAAAATTCTCTTTCCACATTCCCATTGTTTATTGCTCTTATTCATTTGTCTTTTTCTAAGATATTCAAACTTATGTTAAGAAAGACCATATATATTCGTCTTTCTGCGGCTCATTTGTTTTTTTCATGCGCATCTAAGACAGCCCCTTTCTGAACACACAATTGAAAATATACATTCTTCACTCTTAGAGGTTACTGGGAGTTTAACATGGTGTAAAAAAGAAAAGTCAGCTCTAACTCATGTTCTGTTCACCTCACTCCACCCTTCCAAAAGAGAAAAAAATCAGGATAAAGTGAGTTTAGTTTGACATCTCAGCTGGTTTGTTACTGCCTAAGTTAAATTTTGTGAAAAAAATGCTGAATTCACAGTCTTTGATAAAACAGTCATTTATTTCCCTGTCAGATATAATGAGAGTTGAATGAAAGTCAGTTACAAACATACACAAAAGTATACTCTAAAGCTCAACATGAACACTCACATCAGGCAGTGTCTGAACAGCGGTAAAGTCACGTAAAGTTAGTGAAAAAAGTGCTTTAATTTACAACAGATTTTTGTTTTCACCAACAGCTGAGGACATACCAATGATCAACTTACAGCCTGGGTGCTCTTAGGTCTGAAGAGCTTCAAACCTGTTGATGTATCTGGAAAATATGTCAGATACTACCCGTCCTCTTAGTCCCTGAAGGATGCAGACAATTACACATTGTGGTTGCACTGAAAACATTGATACTTCCCAAATGAGCTCAGGATCTCGCTCTTGACAGGATAGTCAAGGAAAGCGGGGGCATTTCTGCATGCATACTGAGGTACTGAAGAGCAGATGTCCTGTCTGAACTTCAACCTGATGAAGAGGAAAATGCTGCATGTGCAAAAACTGCCAATTCACTGTTCCATAATTTTTATTTGTAAGTTGTTAGTACTTGAAACACCAGCAAACTCACTGTAGTGCTGAGCATAAACTGTACTACAGAATAATAATGGGACTAATGGAGTTGTAGGAGATTGTTTGGGATTCATGTGGTCCAAATAATTTCATGATTTTCACTTAAGCCTTTATAGTGATGCTGTCTCTGTGGTCATATATATGTATATGCCTATTTGTGGCTTTGTATTTGCCCATATGTATCATAGAACCACAGAATGCTTTGAGTTGGAAGGGACCTCAAAGATCATCCAGTTCCAATCCCCCTGGGCAGGGACAACCTCCTATGTGTGGATCTAAATCTAGCATACCCCTGTATGTACATATGCATCTATGTATGTTTGTATGGTAGAATCTCTCACCCTCTGTTTAAAGCTATTTTCCACAGTCTAAGCAGCATCTCTTTGAATACCCAGTGACAGTGGATGAAGTATTCTCCTCAGTCACATAAACTACCTCCTGCCAGAATGCAGCAAAAAGGATCTTCACTCTTGTGCCCGGGTGACAGCAGGTGTGAAGCAAAGGAATGTCCGGTGTAGTAGGTCATTACTGATCCTCTACATCTAGATATTCACCCAGGATTTATACTCTTGATCTGTTCTTGAGATACTGCCCATTTGCATACACAGAGATGATTATGAATTAAGCCCTCAGTTCAACTTTTCCTTGGCCGCTTCGGTATCTTTTCTCTTGGTGCAATGAAGGACCTTTCAGCATAGTGGAGCATACCTAGTGATATGCAGGAATTTGAATGCAAGCATTTAAATACAACATAACGAAAATTTGAAAATTCAGCAACTGATAAGTTACTGTTTAAAATAAAGCCTTCTTTAATTTTTTGTTTCATTTTTTATAAACCACAAATCCTTCTAAAGAAATCTACATACATTTGAAGACAACTTCACGATGCAGACTTAATCATTTCTGTTGGGCTAACCTGATGCAATAATGGCTTGTGAGAAAGGCTCACAGTATTCCTTAGGCAGAGCAATGAAAGCCCCAAGATTTAAATTGCATAAGATTTCACTGATAATAGCATCTTTGGTATTTGGTAATGAAAAAAAGTCTGAGGCATAAATCGCTGACTTTGTCAACATCTAGTACAGCCTGATGATTGCAAGAAAAGATAAAAGCTCTGATAAATGTTTTGTTATTTATAAATGTAGTAGGCATGGTAAGGAGTTCTTTAATTAAAGATTTAGTGCTCTCAGTCCCAGGCCTCTTGCCCTTCTCTCCAGAGATTCAGAGGTATCTAAACCCCATATAAAGTCAAACATCCCTGCCTGGTTTTAAATTTAACATAGTTGCCTAGTCAGGCTATTGGTCTCTGTCAGATAGTGGGTTACATCCACATTTGCTGAGCTTCCAGATAAAACAACAGTATAGTGCTGAAGCCTCCTTAACTACAAAGAATTAGTACACATTAACATTGTTATTTTTAGAACTGGGCAAATACTGGAAACAATTACTGCCCTAAATCCCTTATTATAGTTAGCAGAGTCTAGTTTCTTTCCAAAATAGATAGGAAACCACAAGCAACTGCAAATATCATCATAAAGCACCCTCATAAATGGGAAAAGACTTGTACGTTAGCACTGAGTATTTGGAAAGCAGGATTACATTTCAAGTTCTCCTGTTCATTTCTTATGTGATCATAGGCAAGTGATTTCCCCTCTTCCCTGAGACAAATAAGATTTTTCATTAGTAATTAGGCAGTCTAGAGTATCAGGGGATCAGGACTGTAGAGTATCTTGAGACCTCTGAGTCTCACAGCAGAGGTGGGTCTTCTGGAAATGGTGCACCAGTAGTTCTCTGAGCCAAAGCAGTGCAGATTCCTCAACCCCACAAGTGTAGCTTGAGGCAAAATTCACGTGTAGCTTATGACAGATACTTGCCATGGAGCAGGCATCCAGTCCTGGCTTTCTTATCTGTGCCCAGGCATGAGGACCTGAATGAGAAATAGAAATGCTTGTCTCCACTTCATCAGCACCTAGTTAATGCTATCATTTCACAAGCACCCTGATCCATCACCACATCCACACTACCAGCAGAAAGTTTCCTCCTCTCCCAACAGATGATGGATTTAATTTTATCCTGCCTTTAAACAAGTCTTTTCACAAAAGGAATTGTTCCTTTCCACTGTTCTCTGCCTTACCTTTCTCTTCAGAAATGGCTGCTGCCACTGTCTTCTGCTGAAGCTCCTTCTTGTCATCCCTCAAGGGATGATAGCATTCCCCAGTTTAAAGCAGAAATCAGAACAAATTTTAGAACTTTTTTAATAGTTGATTCAGTTGATGGGTAGTCAGCATCTGCATGCACATGTATTGTCAGCCAATGACTGAGCACAGGTACTACTGGGAGGGGTAGTTTAGTATGTTCTTCCTTCCTGCCCACCATGGTCAAAAGAAAACATTAATGTTAAAGAGTCTACTGGCAGTTTGTAGTCTGATGATAAGACCTGTCAGTTGAGATATCATCATTACACTGTGAGTACCTACAATCTCATTATTATCTGTGGAGAATAAGTCAATACAATGAGTGGAGATTGGAGAAAAAACCCAATGAAAAGTAGACACCTTATGTAGATACGTACCTATGGCAGGATTCAGAACACTAAGCAGAAACCTAATGCCATTTAAGACACCCTAACATGTCCAAGCTATCTACACAGTGCCAGCAGATAAAACATGTTGCCTGTAGGACACTGGTATTATTTCAGAGAAGCAGGTGCAATACTGTATAGTAAAAAATTAAAGACATATATACCTACAACGAAACTAAAACTTGGTGTATGTCTACACATGGTATAACCTATTTAAGGAAATATATACCAATGTCATCCAGAGGGACCTGGACAAGCTGGAGAAGTGGGCCCAATTTTTTGAACTTCATGAGGTTTAAAAAAGCCCAGGGTTCTGTACCTGTGTCAGGACAATCCCCAGGTTAGGAGATGATGTGCTTGGAAGCAGACCTGAGGAAAAGAATTTATGGATGAAAAGCTGGACATGAGCCACCAATGTGCATCTGCAGCCTAGAAGGCAAATCACATCCTGGGCTGCATCAAAAGAAGTGTGGCCAGCAGAGATAGGATTCTGCCCTTCTGCTCTGATCTGGTGAGACCTTACCTGGAGTACTGTGTCCAGCTTTGGAGCCCTCAACACAAGAAGGGCATGGACCTGTTGGAGGGTGTCCAGAGGAGGCCACAAAAATGATCCAAGGGCTGGAGCATCTCTCCTGTGAAGACAGGCTGAAAGACTTGGGCCTGTTCAGCTTGGAGAAGAGAAGGCTCCTGGGGGGAACCTTATAGCAGTCTTTCAGTACCTGAGGGGTGCCTATAAGAAAGCTGGGGAAGAACGGCTTACAAGGGCATGGAGCAGTAGGACAAGGGGTAATGGTTTTAAACTCGAAAAGAGTAGATTTAGATTGGGTATTAGGAAAAAGTTCTTTAGTATGAGAGAGGGAGATCACTGGCACAGGTTGCCCAAAGACATAGTAGAGGCCCCATCCCTGGAGATATTCGAGGTGAGGTTTGATGGGGCTCTGAGCAACCTCATCTAGTGAAGATGTCCCAGCTTACTGCAGGGGGGTTAGACTAGATGACCTTTAACTATCCATTTCAATCTAACATATTCTATGATTCTATGATTCTAATTTATTAAGTAAACTTAATCCTATCTCTAAATCAAAGCACCTTAACTTCACACAAAATCCTGCCCAGATATCTCTCCAAGCAGAAAGGTGTTTTGATTTTAGTCCAACACAGTTCTGTAGTATTGAACTACTGATCTGTACAGGAGAAATTCAGGAACTAAGACATTTTCTTGATGTAAATGAAGTGTGCTGCAGGTATGTCAAACTGTAGAAACTGTCCCAGAAAGATTTTGTGCAGTGCATTGGATAGAAGGAGAGGGGGGGAGTTGTGGGGGGTGTTGGATATTTTTATTCTATTAGATTACTTGGATAGTTTGTAAAAACCGTTTATGGTTGGCAATGAAGGAAAAGTGTAACCATGCCAACATATGAAATGTTGCTGTAAATGTGACAAAAATGATCTGTCACTGTAGCCAGTAAAAATTACATTTTAATTTTTTAATGTACTTAAAATGGTAGAAAATGGGTATGCTAATTTGAAAAGTAAAGTGTAAGACTAGATAAAGACTGATTCTTCTAAGCTGTCCTCAGCTGTTCCTGAAAGTCCTGTCACCATGCATGTCACAGGCCATGCTGGAATAAACCAGTAAAGCTGTGTTCTGATGTTTGCACTGAGGAGTGTTCTGATGCCTAAGAAAGCCCTTGACTTTCTGAAGCAATTTAGCACCACTGTACAGAAATCCACCAAGTGAGGGTAAGAGTTCCCAACAGGGCCTCAGACTGCCTTCAGTTTAATTTGAGGGTAAAGACCACGATCCCTCTGATCCCTGAGACTTTACTCAGGTAAGGCAGGACTGACCCAGTGTTGTCTTGGCAGTTCTGAAATCTGGATGTCTGCTGCCTGCCCTGAGGAGCTAGAGAGCTCTGCCTCCTTCACTGACTTTCAGTTCATGATCTGCAGTTGTGACTTATTTGTTAACTGTTTGCAAGAGGATTTATACCGGGTCCTTTTAAATACAAGAGACATCTCTTCAGATTCTTCCCTAATATAGTATCCTCATAGACCCAAGTTTCCCTTCAACTAGAAAATTAACTAAATCCTTTTATTGAAAATCTTATTCCCAGATTCGGATGTTCTTCAGTGTCCACAGAATTGTATCTTGCATCAGGACAGGGGCTGATCTCTGTGGCTGCTTGACGACAATAGTTGAACTCAGATTCAGCAGAACAGCCATTTTCTAGCAGTGAGAGTGGAAAAAGAACAAAGAAATCTGCAACTGGCTGAACATACTCTACCCAAATACAAGGGCCAAGAGCTGTTTCCACCTCTAATACCTTCATTAAACCCTGGTATGCTTTTTCACAGGGTTCCATACATGGTGCTGCACATCTGGTTGCTGACTGCAGGAATTCAAAACCCAACTGCATGTAAACCACAGCACTACCAGAATCACCCACTGGGTCCTTTTTGATGTGGGTTATTACTTTAGCACAGTGAGATTGTGCTATCATACTATTTTTTGGAGTGTGATCTGTATGTTGAACTTCCTTTCTCACTGACTGGTACCTTAGAATAGCTGAAAAACCAGAAATCACCAAGGCATCCTATATACAAATGTGCAGCATTTCAGAGAGTGGGGAGCATTTCCTCTAATTACAGGTGAGAAGATCTAATAAATGAATGGATATAAGTAAAATGCTTATCAGAAAAGTGCAGTTATTGAGAAGTAAACCTACTGTATTGATTTCTGCTTTGAAGGCAATTGAAATGCCTATGTATCTGCAAGATAAACATGTTTCTACTTTTTTTTTCCCCTAAGGCACTAACTCATTAAGTACTAGATTTCTAATGGCAGAGAAGTGAAAAATAGTTTTCAGTTATTGGTGATCTAATCTGTTTAATAAAGGTATTTCAAAAGGAGGAGGATGATGAAGTGAAAGATCAGGTCCAGGAACAGAGATAACTGTCCCTGAAATACTCAGATGTAATTTTATTCACATTGGCTCACATCTGATCTGTGGTGGGAGTACAATCTCCCTTTGACCTGACATCAGTATGAAACCAAAACTATACAGTCACTTCAGGTTCAGTGGTTCAAAATCAGTTTTCCACTAATAAACTCCCTGAAATTTTAGGAAACTCTGAAGACTTCTGTTCAGGCTCATTCTTAGCTTGAAAAGAGTGGGGGGGGCGGTGTTCAACTTCAATTCAATCAATTTATTCAGAGAGTTACATTAGAAACTGACAGTTAAAATTATCCAGATTCATTAACAGAGACAATAACGGTCCGTAATTCAAAGGGGGAGAAACCAAAATATCTGGCTTTCCAACTGAACTACATTAAGATCTAATAAACACTGCCAAGAAGGTATCCAGATTGCTAATCAAAATAAATCTGAGGATTACTCTGTTGTACAATGATTTAAAGGAAATAAGTATCTTCAATTCCAAGTCCACATTAAAGCAGTATTTTGAGCTACAACTCACTGCCCTTTGGTTTAACTGGACACCTCCTTAGTGGCCTCCCAAGCTGTAGTCTGCTGCTAAGGCACACTGATAGTTCCTGGCATTAGCAAAGACAGTTGTGCATTCCCTTGAAACAGGTCCATCTGAGGGGGCATGCATTATCCCCTGCCTCTCCTCCAGAACCTCCAGAACATCATGCCTTTAGCCTCCATAAAGCAGGATGTTACTTTCTATTTATATTTAATAACCTCCTCCCTTCCATCCCCCAAGAAGGGAGGTCTTGGGACTAGCACATTACCCTGTAGCTCAGGAGGGTTGGATTTAATTTTCTTGATTCACTACAGGTTTTCTGTTTGACCTGGGGCTAATCACTTTGGACCAAGGCCACAAGGGGATTTAGGTAGAACCCAGATCCTCGCCACTCTTGCTTATCCAATACCTAATTTTCTGCTGGTTGGCATGTGCAAAATTGCCTCAGCCCTGATTAGAGCCAGGCAATTTTTATGGAAGAATTCTTTGTTTGCTCAGAAATGCTCTTATGTGTTGATGGAAACTATCTGCAAATTTGTACCAGATTTGGCCAATTGTTTCAGCCAAAAAAAAAATTGGAAATGTCAAGATGATTTGTTTGAACATTTTTAAGGAAAATATTTTTGAAGCTGTTCCATTTTGAATAAATAATCAAATATTCAGTGAAGTAAAACAAGAGCCTCACTCACCCTCATCTTAGGTACGAACTCCAAAGAGTAAATTTCTTCCTTACTCTCAGTAACGTCTAATGAAAAAAAACCCGAACAGTTTCTAGAAGAGTGACCAAACATATCTAGCAGCATGGTGACAGTTTTCTAGGAATAAGAACAAAAGTTACTCTTTTTGTGATCAGCCAGACAGAAGATGTTAAAACTGACAACACCTTCCAGGCATATGCCTAAAGTGCTGGTCCATTAACAGCAAAGTTGATGGTCTTTCATGTCTACAGGATATATAGGGACATTATTTCCAGTTAATAATCCAAAACAGAGTTTAGCATCTATCTGTTTTGTAGAGATAAGGTTTATGGGCAGATGCCCAATTTTTCTTCCAGTATTTCTTATTGGCTACTTATTGTTCTCTCTTGAATTATTTAATTAGATTATGATCACTCAGATTGTTTCCAGTCATGCACTTTATCACTTTTAAACACAGTATGGGTGCCTAATTTGAGCTGTAAAGTCCACTGGATGGAATGAAATGTGAAAAGTAACTATTGTATTTTGTGAATTCCCTCTGGATAGTTATGAAGTTTCCTTTTTGCAACAGTTTTCTGCAGATGATTCTCCCTAAGATGTTGTATGCTCTTATGAAGCTTAAGGAGAATCGTAACGGAGTTGTTGAATACCAATATATTTAAGGCACAACTCATCCACCTAAACTTACATGCCCAATGGTATTTCAGGTGACCAGGGACATCTAGTTTCTGCTGGGAAAGATAAGGATTTTCTGTGGGAACTACATGTCTGCCATCCCCATATGGAGGTGCTGCATTCCCAAGCATGGCTCAGATACAGCTGAACTAAACTCTAAAAACCTTCAGGACTTTCCTTCACTGGGATCCTGGCATCCAAAGAAAAAGTTCTTGCTCGCACTGTGTAACTTCTAAAGTAAAACTAATACCCCTAAATGCTCTGGAGGTCTGCAAACAATCTATGTGTTAGACAATCTAAGCTCTGCTCATCAAATATTTTTAACTCATTGTAAAAGCCAGAAGTTCATTGGTTTATTCTGAAAAGACTAGCAGTAGATAAAGGGGCAGGGGGAAGGGAAATGAGGAGGAAAGCCAAATCATTGCCTTCAATGTATGAACTATCAGAAAAGTTTGGGGCTGACTCCTGTGCAAAAGCTTAGCAGTATTTTTTCTTTCTGGTAGCTAGTTCTCCCACCTCTATTAGTTCAAAAATTTTACTGTGTGGGATCATGCTTAGCATTTGTGCATCTCTTAGTGTAACAAACATATTTCTCAAATGGACAAATAAGATAAAAATAGACTGAAATTCAGATTTTCTACAGTTCTGTGGAAATTGAGAAATGAATTACGTTGCATAAAACTAAACTGCCTTTGAGTTCTTAATTCCTTAGTTATTTCATTCTGTTGTGTGGTTTGTTTTGGTTTTTTTTTTTCCACATGATTTGATGTCTGAAATTGGAGGATTCCTTTCTGTATAAGCATGTCCACAGTCTGTGAATGCAGTTATATGTATGCACATGTGTGTGTGTGTGCATGTCCATGTGTCTTCACACATGCATGTGCACATGTGATGCACCTTCCCTGTTGCATGGCTCCTAGTGAAGTAAAAGGATGGTATTCCCACTCACAGGTAGAAGGAGCCTTAAACGTTGCAGAACCTGACTTCCAATCTGTGGTTCTGGGTGATTTATATTCCAACCATGTCTTTTGTCTCCAGCACATGGATTCAATGAAGTGTGAGGTGCTCTGTCTGTAAAAATGTAGGAGTTCAAACATACAGTACATATTTCCATTTGTTAATAAAGTTCAAGAGTCATCTGCACAGAGAACATACAATAGTCAGGCTACTTCTGGGTAAATGTGGTCTTTCTCAGTTACTTCTGTAGGCTCATAAACTTCATTTATCTACACTCAGTAAGCTTTTTTCAATGAAAGTGTCATTCTCAATGAACCTGTTATAGGCTGGTTTTTCGTAGCTGACAAATTCATAATTTCTTTTCTTATTTTAAAAGCATTCAAAACTCCATAAGTTAATCACAGCTTTCTGACTTCAGATAAGGCTTGATGGATACCTTTTTTCCACCAAGTAGTAACAATCCTTTAAAATTCAGTTAACTTACTCTGAATTCACTGAATCATTTCGTTTGTCATAACACAGTTTTTTATAACCTCTTGTGTATAAATAGGGAAAATTAATTGCTTCTGGCAACTTCAAAGTGTTGTTTCACTATACATTTAATCATTAGCTTTAAATGCTCCCAATGTTCCAAGACATTGCGAAGAGGTAATAAGTTCAAAGCAATATGAAACATAAAGCAGGACTCCAGAGTGAGTTGAAAGGATTTTCTTTAAATGCATAAGAGCTTTCAAACCCATTGTACAAAACTTTGTAGGAATTTTGGCCAGAACTAAAAGAAGAACTTTACTCCCATATTTGAATGAATTACCAGATCTGCTAGATACTGTATGCCCTTCTGAACTCTAACAATCTGTCTCCAGGAAATAAAAAGCACAAAAATAAGCTTAATTGATTCTGATACATGTCAGAAGTTGTGCTTGTGACATATTAATGAAGCTGATGAATGGCATGTATGCTTAATATAACACATTAACACAAACCCCATGAGTTTCACCGTATCATTAATAGCAGGAACATAAAATGATGAGTTTTCTTTTCCATAGTCTGTTTTGGTTTCCATTTAGCAAATGTTTAGGTTCAATTGTGTATGAAGGTACATAGTTCAGTAAACACTTCTGTTTTGAAGGATTTATTACTGCAAGCCACTGTCATCAAGCCTCTAAATATCTGTGTGCGTGGATCCTGGGCACTTTGAATGTCTTGGAGACGTGTCTTTGTTCTGGTGAGAGTCACAATGAGATGTGATGCCTTCATTTAGTAAGCTTAAGAGACAATAGTGCAAGAAAGGTGAGGCATGAGAGTCTTGTGAACATGCTTTGAGGAGATTTAATGCCTGCTACAAAGCCTATTGTAACCATGTCTTTCCTATGTGGGATTTGGATCATGACCATGATGTTGTTCCACACTGCCTTCAATCTTTATCCATAATTGGTAAACTGAGAGCAGCAAGATCAAGGCTGTCACTTGTTTTAAAGTTCCCATGCAAAACTGCACTTGCATGAGCTTCATGCTGAAAGCATTTCATGCTATTGCATAAAATTGAAAATTGTGAGTCTGAGTGCCAGCACCAAGCTGAACACAAGTGTACTTTGCACATGCATTCAATATTTTTTTGTTAGCACTCTGCCTAAGAGCATTATAGCACTGGACAAAGCAGTGGCCCATGACCTCAGGGAACAGAACTCCAACATTTGCTTTAACATGGGTTTACATTGTGATGGTGAGGACTGTCTGAGCCTCAGTTTCTCTAAGTAGAATGTGCCACTGCAAATATTTGCCCTTCTCAGAGGCTCTTACGTGTAGCCATAACCAAAGGATGTTTTGAGAGCATCCTTTATCACAGTCTGCAAAATACACCTGCCTTTTAGTAAATATGGGCATCCAGTGCCTTGGAGGTATAAAATCATATTCATCAATTCAGCCTATTATCCTGAAAAAAATATTTCCATAGATTTATGTTTTTAAAATGTGCTCTCTACCAAGTTAACACAATTTTATCTTGTCTAAAAACGGAGCCACGTTCACCATACCAAATACCTCTACTTACTGTCCAGATGTACAGGAAAAGGGGAAGACAGCCAGGTACAGGTTTACAGAGTAGCTCCAGTTGTCAACAGCCTTACTCAACTCCATCCAAGCATAGTAGCTCAGTCTGTCCCCAGAAAACATGGGACACTTTCCCTGTTCAATTTTTCCAAATGCTGTTCACCTTTTGGAAGCTGAATAGCACCTGCTCTTTCACTAGGTATCCTTTGGAGTTGCAGAGGAGAAGAAATAACTTGTCCATTGACTTTTAGTTCTTGTATCTTCGATGCATAATGAATACAGGCCATAAACCTTTTAAAGAAATGGACTATTATTAATTTAAGAGTAATCAAGAGCTAAAGGAAATTATCTTTCCCTTGGCTTAGGCAGTTCAGTTCATATTGTTTAAATCGAGAAATAAATCTATAACTAAAACATTCTCTATATAAATCTGCAGAAGATCATCTGAGATAGACAGCACCACATATGTTTATAGTTGAGAATCTGGCAGCCAGAAGATGTAACAACTGATGGTCAAGATGTTCTGGTTCAGAGTTGGAAAGTAAATAATTCCTGGGAGGAAGGATTCTACAGTTCTGGGCAGCTGATCCGGTAATAAAATAAATAAGCAATAAAATCCACTTCCTGTTTTGAGAGTTCACATTTCATACTGGCAAAATTTTCCTATTAAATTCAATTTCATGCTTCCATAAATAAACCTGGCACCTTTTTAAACACTTTTCCATCTGCTTTACAACTCGAACGGTATTATTTAATGCACTCTTGGGATTCACACCAATGGGAAAAGGACTACTTGTGAAGAACACAACATTTTAGTTGGAGAGAGTACAGAAAAATAATCACTAGCTTCCCTAAATTCTCAAACAATTGTAACAAGACTCTGATGTAATCATTTTTATCAGGAAAGAGAAAGAGGTATTTTTTTTTTCTTTTGTGTGTAAATGTTATTTTTATTCAACATGAAATGGATTTTGAACCAGAACAGGATATCTACATTTTGTTTATGAACAGCTATTTCTCCTTCTTCAAGATATGGAAAATGGGTCCTATGTGTGCTAATAGTGTAAGGAACTAATCATATCAATTAATCATAGAAACTCTATCAGTCAGAAGCTATCTCTATTGACAGATTAACTATAGTGGCAATGTACATAATTAAATTTTAGCGTCATTTCCATTTATAGAGCCCAGATTGCATTAGAAAAGCTCTATTATCTTTATTTTGTATGTGATAATATATACATATCATGTCATAAAATAAGAATGTTACATTATTTGTCCCAACCATCAGCAAGTGTGAAGCAGTTGGGCATCTTGAGGCACAAATAGGAGCACTAGGTGTTTGACTCTCCTGTATCTCCATCTAGGAGCTGTTCTAAGGACAACTTATGGCTTTTTATATCACGGATTGGTTTGGGTTCTAAGGGACCTCAAAGCCCATCCAGTTCCAACCCCCTGCCATGGGTAGAGACATCCTCCACTAGCCCAGGTTGCCCAAAGCCCCATCCAACCTGGCCTTGAACATTGCCAGTTCAAGTGCATGGCCAGTTCCAGTGCATTGCCATCCTCACAGTGAAGAATTTCTTCCTGATATCTAATCTAAATCTGCCCTCATTCAGTTTAATGGTTTTTAATGGTTTTTCCATTTATCCTTGATCTTGGATTTAGATGCAGTGATGGAATACAGTGAAAGAACTTGAAATGCATACCTCTGTTCATTACTCACTGATTTTTTCTGCTATTATTTCCAGTAAATAACTCAAAAGGTATGTGGCTTAGCTGCTTATTTTTAAGCGTGAAATGCAAGAATGTCAGCACTTAGGGCAGAGAACCTCTTAACTTCCCCAGCACTCCAATAAACACTGAAACATTTACTTAGTCTACATACAATTTCCACTGGGTAAAGAGAGCAAGCTTGGAGAGAAAATGTGTCTATTTGCAAGGACATAGTAGTGTCTCTCATGAAGGGGAACACAAAAGCATTGGCAGAAATGAAGGAGGAGTCTTGAAGCCATGGTAAATATTAGCACCGAATGCTTGCCCTCAGGAAAAGGGAAAAAATGTGGGGCATGGCAAAGGAAAAACTGTCTCATCATAGATGGATCTTTGCCTTGTGCTCTTAAGGCTCCATTTAGCTTTAACTAAAGCCTTTGACTTCATTTTCACGCAGAGAAAAATACCATAATGTTCACTGTCCTTGAGACAGCAAACTGAAACCACTGATACAGTGCTCACAGCAAAAAGCAGCAGCTCTGGTGGCACCTGAACAAGTTCGACTGAACACTGAGCACATGACAAGGAATATTATTTTTTCCCTCATCTGGCTGTGTACCCGCCGCACAGGAAGGGTACGCGCAGTCAAAGGACACTGGCAGCAGGGTGAAGATTTACAGGTGAGCACCCTGAGACTCCTCTTGCTGTTACCACTGCTGTTACAGTCACAGCCATCCACAGTCACCAATAGCTTGTCCAAAGCCAGGAAGTGGTTTGTTATCTGTGGTTCTTGACCTTCTTTCATGGATAATGAAAAAGACTCGTCAACCCCATTTCATTAGCTTTCTGCTTGGGTGCCCACATGTACACATGCAAACCAAATATTTGTGCAGTCAGAGCTATCCAAGATCCTAACAAGAGCAACAGAAGGCATGCAAGGATCCTTAGCTCTAACATGTGCTGTGGATATTCTCATCAGTCAAAGGCCCTAATCCATGAGCTTTGAATGAATTTGACCCCTTTTGGTCAGACATCTGTAGAGAGGCCTCTTGAAGTTTCAAATATGATGCATTTCCTTGGCATGCTGGATCCAGATGATTTTCTTACTGCTGCATTGTAGAGAAATTTTACCTTTCTAAGTAACAGAGAAAATTATTTAATACTGCATTTCTTATTTGTCCTCTGCATTGTCTTTGTTGCTGGGGCAACAGTACCCCTTGATTATATCTGCACTCATAAATTAAACTGCTCCAGAGAGCATTCCTGGGGTACTGGAAGTCAGTCAGTCATATATATTGTTAAATCGTTAGCAGAGTCCTTGGCATAGTTTTGATCCAGGTCAATGAGCAATCTCCCAAACAATTCCATGAGAGGTGTGAGAGTTAGGGTGGGCCAGGGAGCCCTTTGGAGAGACATTTTGGATTCCACCACACATTTTGGAATATGGAGTTCAGTGGCATGGACATGGGCTGTTCCATGTCAGTTGATTTCATTGGCAGGGAATAACATTGAGAGTCAATTTAAGAGTCACACAAGCTTTATTATTTCTGCTTTATTCATGGCAGTATTAGGATCAAACAGCAAGAGCACTGCTGACCTGATTTTCCTGTATCAACACTTCAGCTGCATCCAGTTGAGTACAGAATTACTTTTCGCTTAAGAAAAGGACAAAGACACTGTTGTTTTTTTCTTATTTTCCCTTTTGTTCCTGCTACTTAGATTTTCATGTTTTCTATAGTGTCAATAGCTGGTTTTAATAGGTAATATGTAAAATTCAAATGCTTTGTGTCTAGTTTGTTTAAAAGAAGCAGCTCAGTGCTTTCTAATTGCCTAGACGCAACACGCAATTTTGAATTAAACCAGCATCTCCCATCACCATTTCCTTTTTTGTCATTTAGGGACTAACAAGAGCCCAAAAGTATTTCCTGCATTCACAGCTTGTAACCGCTCCCTAGGGATTTCAAACACATAAATCTTTCTAGCTTTTCACAAGCAGAAATTGCCTCATGGCAACACAGATAAGCAGCTTATTGACTCATATAATTTTCCTGAGTTTTGATGCAACATATTAAATAGAGGAATTGTCTTGAATTTTTACAAAAATGTATAATTTTACAAACATTTACAAATATTACAAATAAAATATATTTACAGATATATTTTACAAATACCCATGCACACATATGTATATGAATATGCCCATATTTACCAGGAATGGTAAATATCACATAGAAATCATCTGCTGAGCAAGCCACCTGACTGGTAATGTAATATACAAATGAAGTGCTAGTGCACCTCGTATAAAGCTCCAAACTCCAGTTCAAGAGCATTTGGTTTCCTGCTCCCACTGCTCCAGTTGCAAAGCTGTTCCAGGGTCTAACTTCTGTAGCAGATAAGAATCTTCTGATTTCCAGATTGAATTTATTCAGGGACCAATTTATACCTTTCTGTTGTTGTGCCAGAATCATCCTTTGGTTTAAATCACTGTTCTTTTTCCATGGTATTTATCTCTCTGATGTATTTATAGAATGTAATCACATTACTTTTCATTTCTGATTTTCCAGGCTAAACTAGCTCACGCAACAAATTAAATAAACCTGTTATTCTCTGATCGTGCCAGTAGTTTTTTCTGCATCTATCTTTCCTCAGTATGGATTACTAGAATTGTATATAATATTACACCTAACATCTCAGTATGATTTGTAGAACACCACTAATCCTTGCACAACTCTGCATAATTTTGACAGTAATCTTGTAAAGAATCTGTACAGTGAAATTCTTTATCACCTCATCAATTTCCAGCTGATCAAGTCTTTATAACACCATCCCCTTCCCACACTCTCCCCAAAATGTAATTTTTATCTTCTTGAATCCCAGCCTCATCCCACCATTATCAATATCACCAAATTCCTCCATATTCACCATCTTCTAGTTCTGTGCCTCTGACAGGCTTCAGGGCAAATCTCTTATACCAAAGCCTTAAATGGGAAAATTAATGTTCTATCTCTGAAATGATCATTAAGTAAAAAAAAGCCATTTTCTTACAGCCTGGAGTTCCTCTACTGCCAGATACTCCAGTGTCCTTTCTGGCCAAATCCTAAGGAGATTTGCAGTTCCTCTTCTGATTCACATCTTATCATAGAATGGTCTGGGTTGGAAGGGACCCCAAGGATCATAGAGTTCCAACCCCCATCTTCTTTGGCTTCACTGATGATCTCTCAATGGCCACATTAAAATTTATATCCAATGTCCAGAAAGTTTACTTTTGTTTTGTTTCCTTTTTCTGGAAATGCATTTACTTTAAAAAATAAAATGAATGCTTAGTTTATCATGGCCTGCCTTAGATAAATGCTCTTGGTAATCGACATTCATGTCTTTAATAATTTTATTCAAAAATTGTTTTTAGGACATTGGGATATTGAACAAAAATCTAGGTGGCCCATAGTTGCTCATACTGCTTTCTCACTTCAGCTTCTTTACAGTGTGTGTGATGTCTCTCCAAACATTAGGCACCAACCAGACTTTATGTGTTTATTAAAAATACCTGCAGCTGCACTTGAAATTCTGTTTGCCAGTTCCCTCTTGACATTATATTTATTTTCCCCTTTTTTCCTCATGGAGTATATTAGACATTTCAAACTGTGCCTCTACTTTGACTGTGCTGGTTTCCAAGTCTATACTTTTTTTCCTTAATCGTGCTTCTTTACTCATGTTCAAAATCTTTGCCTATTTCCTTGAAATCTGTGCTAATGTGCAATTCAGTTTTCAGCCTATACTTGATTTATTCTAAATTTCTATTCTAACTGCATTCTGGCCTTATGTATTTTTTCCACCCTTGTTCTTTTTATTCACACGGCTGAAGAATCTTCTGCTATGTGTTTTAATATCCTTTGCAAGGTCTAACTCAGCTTGACTCTTTGTTATTTTCACTTTATCTCCACATTTTTTGGCCTCTAAGGCAGTTTTCTTTGATGATCAGTCATTTTTCCCCTAATCAGTGTAGGCACTCTGCTTATTTCTAATATCCTTTTTTTTTTTTTCTTTGTGTCTATTCATCTGGTCAGGTCAGATCTGGAATCACTTCCTCCAAGTTTCCTTTTTATTTTCCTCTCTCTCTCTCTCAGACAGAGATTCATGATAAGTTTTGCACCCTTGACTTTAAGGTTTCTTCTACTTTCAAGTATCAAATTCAGGTTCATCTGAGTTAACTCTTTAGTTTCCACTGTTTATCAAAATTTGGAAATTAAGAATATGAATGTTTATGCTTTAAATTTCCATTTAATTTAGAATCATTATCTTGTGGTAGCTTAAGTACAATGTAATTTTCCATGAAAAAGATCATCTCATCTCTGATGCCTTTGATACTTATCAAGATCAAATTTGAATTGAATCCACAGCTAGCTGGTTAAGAGGCAGGCTCCAAACTTGAGGATATTGGGCACTATTATTATTTTCTGTGCTTTTGATCCAGGCATTATTGATTGCTTATCTGATCATTGATATTTATGGCTATAGCTATGCCTATAGAGACTGTTGTGATCTGGTCTTTGTTTCTCAGACCAGGCAGTCACAGTTTGACCAAGCTGTCTTTGCCTTCAGACTATGGTGATCACACCCAGATCCTTGTTGGGTGCTTCTGTGCCTATGCAAACTGCTAAATTGAGAATTTCCCCCACCCTGCTAATCACCTCAGGCACTAATTTAACAAATTAAGAGTACAGTGAGCCCATATATGTACCTCAGAAGTGCTTAATTTACAAAGTAACCTGATTGTTCTGGTCTTCTCAGCACTCAGAGATGGTGAGGTAGGACATAGGAAGATTTCAGTTTCCCTGCTTGCCCGTCAGAAAGACAGAACAAACTTGAGTTGCCATGCTCATCAAGTATGCCAGTCTTTTCACTGGTCAAGGAGGCAGTTAACTTGAAGACATCCAAATACCATTACTCTAAAAAGAAAAGTGGTCTTTCTGATGTGTTACAGAAAGACCTACATCATCAATAAGGTCTAAGCTGCTCACTTTGATGTTGGACAGGTACCATATGGGGAAGGAGACAACCACTTTACTAGTGGGTTTAGCAAAAGTTTATTGTGAA
This sequence comes from Porphyrio hochstetteri, assembly GCA_020800305.1. Classification (NCBI taxonomy): domain Eukaryota; kingdom Metazoa; phylum Chordata; class Aves; order Gruiformes; family Rallidae; genus Porphyrio; species Porphyrio hochstetteri. The sequence goes on from CM036907.1 coordinate 114,547,812, forward strand.
ATAGAATGGCCTGAGCCCTACTCCCACACTTAATATATGTGCTTCAAGAGCAAAAGGCATTTTGGTACTCCAAACCCTGAATTTTTGGCTTGCTGGAAATGAATTTCTGTTCCTTCAGACTTGCTGAAGATTATTTGTAACAAAAATTCAGTAAGTATTTTACACTATTAATAAAAACCCCAAAACCCACTTAATTTCAAGTTAGCTCAAATTAATCTGATATTATACTATAATGCAAAGTGGTAATTTCTCAGGTCAGTTTAGGCAAATTTGTTGTCTACTTTACCATCAGGTGGAAATCTTACAAAAGGTTTTCTGCCTTCCTTTTTAACAAATCTAAAACTCCAGAGTAAAACTCAGTGAATAGCATTGCAGTAATGCTTTGTCTTCCGAGTGGTATAGACGCATTTTTCAGAGACCCTCAAACTGTTTAAATATCAGCTTGTTCAGTTATTTGAGATTTGGGTTTCTGTGAATGCAAGAACATAGGTTTTGACATAGTGCATCACACTTTGAGTCAAAACATGCCTGACAGTCTCTGAGAAACCATGAACAATAAATTCAAATTCTGAAAGATGGGCAGGTTATGAACAATGAAGAAGCTCAAAGATTTTCCCTAAGAAGTAAACATATTTCTATAAACTATTTCATTTGTTAATAACATATTAGCTTCCCAGAAAAAAGATCGCTTCCTGCCTGAAACAGAATCCTAACAAAATAAAAAGACGAAGCTTGCCAGATATTTTCTTCATGATTTATATTTCTAAGAGATTTTCTTACAATCTTTTTTGTAGAATATTTCACAATTAAAATATTTTTTTTTTTTACAATGAAAAAAATAAGGTTTTGCATCATCTAGTTAAGGGCATTATAAAGCAATTAATCAGAATTTTATTTCCTCTGTGAGACAAGACGGACTGATATGCTCTGTAATTCTTTTGTAGAAATACTAACTGAACTCACTTTACAAATATTGATTATCTTAAGAATAATTATTTTTATGTAGCTTGTATTTTCTCATATTTCCTTCCAGTAGCAATATTATAGAAATTCAGGTCAGATCAAAGTGAGAATTAATTTATATCAACTGAGACTCTGAATTAACAGAGATGTCTTCTTCAGAAAGAGGAAATGGACACTAGCTTTTATCTAATAACATGTTCCAAGTTCTGAAGAATTAAGTACTCTCATGATTGTGGAGTTTCACATTCATGTATCACATGTGATTCCTTGACTACAAATTCCCATACGGAATCAAAACCTTACAGTATTTTATAAATCATTCTCATTAAATACTGGATGCCATGGTAACGTGATGTTTGCTGTAAGCTGTACAGTGGTACATGAAATGGTTAACAATGGTCTGGAGAGAGAAATGGCTTGATGCAGACAATAAAAGTCTGGAAAGTTAAAAAGTAAAAGAAGAATGGTTACAGAAGATTTTAGTCAGCATGACTGGGGGGAGAGGGGGACAATACTCTAGGTTAGCCTTTCCTGTGGTTGCTTAGCATCTGCTCCTAACCTGTTTTGCAACATCGCTGTGACTGTATTGCACAGTTAGAAAATGTATAAACTACAGGATTAGGTGTGGGTACTAGAAGTGATAGCTTTTAATGAACTACAGCAGGACAAACACTGCAGTATTTTCCCAAATTAATTCATGTTTCTATCCGAGTTAAGTGTAGTTGACCTATAGGATCAAAACAAAAGTGAATTTAAATACTTCTGATGAAAAATCTATACAACTTCTAAATCTATACAACCTATACATTTCTCAATCTGCTTTTATTTGAAGATCCTGAAACCTGAAAGGCACAGAGAAAATCTTTTCTTTTCTTTTCTTTTCTTTTCTTTTCTTTTCTTTTCTTTTCTTTTCTTTTCTTTTCTTTTCTTTTCTTTTCTTTTCTTTTCTTTTCTTTTCTTTTCTTTTCTTTTCTTTTCTTTTCTTTTCTTTTCTTTTCTTTTCTTTTCTTTTCTTTTCTTTTCTTCTTTCCCTTCCCTTCCCTTCCTGTAAATATTCTTTTCATTGCACTGAATAATTGCTATGGATAATAAGTGTAGCTGCTTTTCTAATACAAAGAAATCTGAAATTGCTTTTCAGGTAGACTCTGCAAACAAACATCCCCTAGCAGTATCTCAGGTACATCTTATTAACATTTTATTAACTGGAGAAACTGCTGTCCAAGACTCAGATTCTTTCTCAAAGAACTTGTGTAAACTGTAAACTCCACATTGAAAGGTATGATCAGAAAGGAGGAGAAAGGGTATATAATGTCCCCTCTGAGGTAATACAACACATAAGTATTAAATTCTCATCAGACAGTTGATGAATTCTAAAAGATTTCTGTTTTTCTAGGATGTGTCTTTCCTGGCTGGTATTCTCAGCAGGAAAGGTACATGCTGCTTCTGGGAATGGCACCACAGCTGGCCTTCCTCTAAAAGTTTCCTACTTCTATTGAAATTAATTTGCCTTTTTGTTCATATTTAATAAAACTTATTTTTCCCTTCTCCCTCTTGAGTTCTTTTTCTTCCATGTTATTTTTTCTATCAGTCTCCAAATCTTGCTTGACTGGTCTCATGTCTTTCAACCCTTATTTCTCTCATTTAATAATTTGTGTTACTCTGCAGGTTAGCTTTTCTCTCTACTTCATTTGTTATATCCAATCCTCCTCTTCATTTCTGATAACCTTGATGTATCAATCATCTGCTTCCTCCAGTTTCCCCAGCTGTTCTAACAATGCCACCTATAATGTTCCCTAATCCCGCTCATTGTCATACTTAGGACCTCATTTTTTCCAACAGCCTGGAAATCTTATGTTTTCTATTTGTCTCTGATCTGAGTGTTATTTAACTTGTCACTGCAGCAAGAGTAAGATTTTTGTCTGCAAAGTTGCTTGGCTTTAGATAATCTCGTTTGATGTTTCTCAATTACAAGCTTTTTAATGGTTACTGCTGTGATATCACTGAATTGATGATTGGCACAACATAGAGCTTTTTAAATTAAAAGGAGCTGTAAAAACAAACTTTGCCTTTTCACTTCTACCTCAAGACTACATATATCTTTTGTATCATGCTATCTAGTTCCTATTTATTAACTGTGTTGAACTGAGTAGACACACTGACTTTCAAAATACTATACTAATACAATTTAATTTCATCTTGCAAGAGCTGCAAATTTATCATGCAATGGTTTGTTTCTTGCAATTTTTTTCTATATGTTCACATGGAGTATTGTCAGTAGTTTTCCTCTTATTTGTAGTCTACACATAAAACATTTAATATTTTTTTTCTGTGTACATAGAAATACATTTTTTATAAATATATTTCTTTCTTAATTTCTTCTTATCACATTATTATTTGTCCTGTGGCAAAAGACACAGAATCACAGAATCACAGAATAACAAGGTTGGAAAAGACCTTTAAGATCATCAAGTCCAACCATTCACATCCTAAACTACACCATATCCCTAAGTACTTCATCTACCCTTCTTTTGAACACATCCAGGGAAGGTGACTTGACCACCTCCCTGGGCAGCCTGTTCCAGGCCCTGACAACTCTTTCAGTAAAAAAATTTTTCCTAACATCTAATCTAAACCTGCCCTGGCACAGCTTCATGCCATTCCCCCTTGTCCTATCACCTGTCACCTGGCTGAAGAGACCATCACCTACCTCTGTATAACCTCCCTTCAGGTAGTTGTAGGTGGTGATAAGACACTTCTATTAAGCATGCTTTCCCTGGAAAGGTTAGCTTTTAGTTTGCTTCTCACAGAGTTGTGACAAGTTACAGTTAAATAATTTTTATGTCAATGGAGATTTGAATGGGGCCCCTTTCTGTATTTATTTTATGCTGAATATTCTTACAGTAGCACTCTTTTAATTTGTGTAATTTGCAATAGAACTGTAGGAGACGAGGGCTGAAGAACACTCAGGTGACTGCATGGACATGTGCTTTAGTGACTTAAAAAAACCCAACAAAGTGAGTCTTTTGGATGTTTACCTATTAATACAAGAGTGTTTTCTGGAGATATTTCTATCAGCTTTCAAGTTTTATCTGAATTCAGAATGGAGCTGGGTTTCATCAGATTTTTCAGGTTTTTTCCTAATTCCTCTTTCCCTGCAAGGGCACAAATCTAATGAGAACTTTTTCTTTCTTGCAGGTCAATATCAGTTGCTCCTTTCATTCAACAGGTCGGGTTTTGCTTTACTTCAGGCATACTTGGTAGAGTCAGCCCTATCAGTACTGGACTTTATTTAGAAAATGTGAAGACATTCGGAGATGTGAGATTCTTTTAATTTCATGGATTATCATAGTTTTACATTAAACTTTGTGACCTCTGAGGATTTTCTGAAAGCCATGCTCCTTAAAAATGTAGTATCCTCTTTCCCTTATTTAGGAGTAATGGTTTGGTTTCCCTCACTCATGTACTATATTTACAGTAGCAGAAGCACCTCTTTGTCTCAGACTTTCACCCTGAAGTTGCCCTGTTTTGGATAGAATTAACTCTGAATAAAGTCAGATTTTGTTGCCTATGGTTCGGGTCATGCATGTGGAAAAAAAGAATTATGTGAGGAAAATATTAAAGAGTGCTCCTACACAAGCAGGTAGTATAATTGAATCTAGGTTGTCCTACCTGATATGCTGTGATCTTCTCATTATCAATGTGTGAGTCCACTCTCTACAATTCGTTTGCAAAAGGCATTTGAAGTCCTTTAGGAAACCAGTGAATAAACTGTTTAAGATTTTTAAAAAGTTTTTAATTCTGTCCACACTGGTCACTAACTTTGTCCAGTTAATGAACTGGTTCCTCAAGTTTCAGATTAATATGAAGAAATTTTACTGCAGGTAAAATCCTCACATTGACAAAATTGCTCAGCATTTCATCCTCCATGCACATATCAAAAACCTGGGAGCAAGAGGAGATGGCAGAATATTTGACTGCATCTTTTTAAGCAGTCTCTGCACAGCTGCAGCATAGGCCTTGTCTGGAATAGATGTTTGCTTTGTGCAAGTGAAAGAAAGTGTGGAACAGACTTGCAGAAAGATAAAGGGAGGACTTAATGGGAGCAATCCAAGGCAACATGTAAAAAAAACGTCCAAAGTGGTTTGCTTAAGAATATCCCAATAGGCACAGGCACAACCAAATGACTCAGCAGTCTGCTTGAAAAGCTTGTGAGTGAATAGAAAAATAGGCCAACAAGGACATTCAAAATAAAAACTTCTGTAGCTGAGGAAAGCAGTGAACAGGAGGCTATAAAGAGAAGGATAGAAGCAACAATCAACTGGTGCTTGCAGAAACCTGAACAGCAACATTTTCACAACCCAAAAAGAGGTTTGTTTTTTTTTTTTTTTAATAAAATGCAAGATGTTTGGAGCAGGGCTAAACATTTAGCTGTGTGGGTGGCAAGGGAAAGATCTCTTGGAGAACCTACACAGAAGGAATACATACAACTCAGACCTACACTGAGACCTAGGAATAAAAAATGGCTCCAGATTCAAGCCCTGAGAACAGCCTGTAGGGTGATGCTCCAACAGCCTTGGGGAGTGGCAGACTGAAATATAAATTGCCTCAGAAGTGCAGTTTCTAAAAGAGAGTTTATTTGAGAAATATATTGACAGCTGACAAACCTCTTTTATCTAATTCTGGTCTTACAAAAAACCAACCAACCAACCAAAAAAACCCCAACAAAAACCCAACCAAACAAACCAAAACAAAGCCACAAAAAAACCCCCAAAACCAAATCATGAAAAGCAACAAAAACTCCACCCTTTTTTACTAAGCTGTTCAAAATTAAGATCTAGTTTGAGAGAAAGATGTGATATTTTATGCCCTTACTGTTGAAGTTCAGAAAAGCTATAAGCAACTGGAAACAGTATTACACTGCAGAAGATTCTTGGCAACCTTAACTCTAGGTATTGCTAACTGTGTAACCTGCAATATACCATTTTGGCAGAGAGGAAGACTGAGTGTACATAAAAAGTTTAAAATTATATTAAAAATAGCACAGAGAATGAGAGAAAAAATATGGGTGATGGTCAGTGTCTAACGTGTACAAAAGGTTTCCAGAGAGCTATGTCATGAGCTATTCATGTCGAAACACCAAATATACTGGCCTACTAATTATTTTAGCATTGGAATTGGTTTTATGCTAGGCAAGCAAAAGGACCCAATAATGGTACAGGGTAGGATAATAAAAGAAAAATGTTCAACCTTCCCTCCAAAGTCATTCAGCCAGATCCTCCCCTAGCAAAACTCAATTGGCTCCAGAAGGGCTACACCAGAGAGAAATTCACTCCAGTCTGATTTTTGCAATGTGAAATTCAGCTCACCCATCATTCTGTGCTTTCATTCAATCGGAAAAATAATGACACGTAGCAGACTACCCTTCTGCTGAGGAAGAACGATTCCCCAGCACTTATGGTTGGGCCATAGGCTTTCAGGGACTGTTGGATATAGAGGATTCATCCACCTGCTGCCATGTCATTCCTGGCAGCAGACCCTGGTTTTGTTCTCCATCAGCATCCTGCCCTGCTGTGTGTGAGGCTCCCTGGTAACATCTGTGAATGTGAAACACAGCAACCTCACTGCTGAAATCTTTCACGTTCCACTGCTGATTGTACTGTTTTCTTTTGCCATTAAATAACAGTTGAAATCCAATTTTTTAAATATTTCACAACTTCTGTAGTTCCAGAACAACTCCAACTACTTCATGAGTCTGGCAAACAACCAGTTCATATTAAATACTGCTATAAACAGCCAGGGTAGTGATGTTCCTTCCTTGGTGTGGGATGTAGAGTTATACACAGTTGTTTGATTGAGAAACTCCAATTCCTTACAAAACATCAAATTTCAGGGGGGAAACAAACACTTTGAGACAGAATATATAACATAGCGATTTTAACAGCAAGTAGTTGTGCATAAATAAGCCTTCCATCTGCTCTGAGATTCAGAACTACGTAGAATTTAATGTATTTAGAACTGTCTTAGAGTTATATGAAAAATCTCAATCTGCAATTTAAAAATACAAAGTAATTGTTTTCAACAATGATTTTTCTATCAAGGATGAAAGGGTTCTGGGGAAAAAAAAATCCTTCTTTCTCAGGCAGGAGAAAAAAATTTAATTCTTGGGGTTTTAGTTTATCAGCAGAAACATGAAAGTTTGAGAATATATATCTGTTCTTTCTGAAGTTTTGGGATGGGGAGACAGCCTTATTTATTACTAATAGATTGATGATGGGATAGCTATAACTAAAAACTTGCAAGAAACATGTCATCCTTCTCCAAAGTAAATTGGATTGAACCGGAACATGAGTAGGTAAAATTTTGTTTCTTTTTTTTGATTACTATTTTCAGGTTACATTAAGGATTCATACAAATACATTTAAAGGGAGATCTTAATTATACAGTTTTTTGTTTATTTTCTTAATGCAGATCTTTGTAAAGCTGACTATAAACTTTTTAGATGGAACCATACAATTATTCAAGTTGTTAGAGATTTCATGTATACCTTGTTTTGGGATAGAACCAATACCTTTGAAAGAGTTTAGTTAAAAAAACAATCACTATATATGCCTACAGTCCCAGACCAACAAAAAGAAAAGTCTCACATTTTCTAGATTTCATAACCTATGTATTCCCATCTCCCACATTCCCACAGTTCTGATCTTCAAAGGGAATTATTCTGCAACAATATAAACTTTTACAGTCTTACAGTATTTAAACTATATTTCCACCAGATGTCAGCAGTGCACTCTCTAAACTCAAGCTGTCAGATGCCTCAGCTTTCCCCGGTGTTCTAGAAATCATATAACCATATTTAAACAACCAGAGGGAAACAAAATGACCAGCATTGCTTCTGAAGAGACTCATGACATTGCTAAGCTTGTCCAGCTAATAATGTGATTTTTTACTTAGTTTCCTCTGGGACGGAGGTTTCATTACTTATTGGACCACTAACATGCTCATTGTTTTTCTTCTCACAGTTTCTGTGAGATGCTGCCGTTCTTATTTCTGTGCAATTTTCCCCCTATAAGACTATCAATAAAGTATATTGGGTTTTATTGGGTTTTATTGTGAGACTATAGAGAAAAAAAAAAAAAAAAGAATGTGTGTTGGATACTAGTGCTGTAGCATTTATTTACCTGAAAATTCTAGAGCAAACCAGAAGTATGCTACATCGTGGGGAGTGGTAGAAGCACTGGGACCAGCAGTGGAAGGTGCTATCTTACTGGCTTCTTCTTCACCAGGAATTCAGACATCCAGCTGTTGTATCAAACCAAGTACAGAACATTGACGGGCTTTGGTTTGATTTCATAGGGATAACTTTGCTTTCCTTATTAACTTAAACCTTGTAAAGCTCACTCAGACACAATGAAAAGCTGCAGAATGACCTCTACTGAGGCAGAAATGAGGGTGCAATGCCAAAGCAGACATGACAGTTTTTACACTAAAATATCCCTGGCACTTAACTCACAGATTTCAGAACACTGGGGTTTTTTTTGCTTCAAATGGTTTCTAGAAATTGTTTCACAAATTCTTTTGGAACTACATTGATCTGTCTGAAGCTGAACTTTCAGATTTGGCCAAAACTGCATAGAAAAGATTCCTCATGTCAGGGATAAAATTTCTGGTTAAAAACCACAAAAAAGCAAACCCTACTCCTGAGTGAGAAGGAAAGTCTGGGAATTCATTTAGCTCACGATCAGCTTAACTCTCTCTGGACCTTTAACGGTCCAGGGGTGTCTCTTGACTGCCTGACTAGCAATTAAGGCCTGGAACTACAAAGTCATTTAAGCATCAAGCTTTGTGACAATGAGACACCAGATTATCTTTCTGTATTGAACTTTAAAGGCTTTCTCTGAATCAATGAGTAAGAAATATACAAAGTGGAGCAGCCATTCCAGGGAAAAAAAAAAGGGAAATCCACGCAAAGGCGAATAGTTAGGTTTCATCCCAGGACATGGAGGGTGTAGGTGACTTATCTGATCACCAAATTAATTGGAATGGGTTTGTAATCTCTTTTTCCATGAAAACCTCAAAAGGTGTTGGTTTTGTGCAAAGCACAACTGAAAAAATGTTGGACACTATGGGAAAACTGATTCCTTCCCAGTTCTAATTATAAGTCTGGCTGGTAGCATTCCATATTATTCAGGTTGCCCTTTTACAATACAGTTTTCAGTTGCTTATCAATTTGTCAGAGTATTAACTATTTGGGTTCAAGTTTTCCATTATTTTGCCTGTCCCAGGCTGATTTTTTGGTAACTGCCAATCAAATCATTCAAAACTTTCAAAGTGTGAGTTGTGGGAATGTGTGATTTGGAGTCATGAGAAGATAAAAGACAGAATAAATGGGGGGTGTGTGCAGAGGGGGGTGGGGGTGGGGCACTGGGTATAACATGATGTGAAAAAATTAGACTTGCAGAAACTGGGATGTGCTGTTGGGAGCAGTGACTGAAATTGACCCAGGAAATAGACTGAAATATGATGAAGGAATTGGAAATGGAGCTGAAAGCCAGGTAGGATAATCTTAATCTAAGATTAAAGGAAGGTGTGAGAGGGCAGAGGCAATGTTGTAGACTAGGAAAATAGTAAACTGATCTTGAGACTGAAAAGAGTTTACTACAGGAGAAACCTGGGGGTTTCTGGACAAGAAAACAGAGAAGTGAAGCAGTGATCTGGTTAGAGAAGTGCATTCTGTATTGTGTTATTGTTAGTCCTAGGCCTGGCCTTGCCTGAGCTGGGTTTGGAGGCAGAGGTGATGCACACCCAAAGTTTATCCTTTTGAGGAGCCAAGGCAGAACCAGGGCAAGGTCAGTTTTGGTATAGGTGTTGCAGTGAGTTGAAAACAGAGCTGCTCAGAGGTTCAGTTTGCAGCCCAACTCTCAGAATCTCCCAGTATTTCAATTTAGAAAAAAAGAGGGACACGTTTACTGATCAACTGTGAGAAAGTGGCAAAAGTTTTCCCCAGCATTACTGGGACTGAGAGCAGAGATTGGGGGGAACAGCACTAGAAGAGAATGCTCAGTTGCTTTAACAGTCCACTATGTGTGAAAACACATCCCATTCACTACACATCTTTCAATGCCTAAAAAAATGCAGAAAGCCCAGGAGAAAATACCTTCATTAATTACATAATGCTTATCTGTGCCCAGAGCAGTCCTGACATGTAATGAAGCAGCTTTGTGAGGAAAAAATAGCATTAGCTATATCATTAAAGATCGTCTCATGATGTGTACAAACATGACTGAGAGCAGGTTGGGAAAACAGTCTGAATTTGGTCTTTCATTAGTTTTTGAATACAGTTTTCTTTAACTTGTTTGTGTTTAATACACATTAGTGGGGATAGATTTATTAAGGCTCTTAAAAATAAACTGTATAAATTCAAGCTACTGTACTAAAGTCCAAACCCTGACTCAGTCTTTGTTTTCTTCCTACTCAGCCAAAGTTTCTTCTAACTTTAGTAGGATTAGGCTGGGTAAAGGGTTTAGCAAAACTCATCAACGACTTCATGATTTGGCTCAGAGCTCAGTGAAAAATGAACTCTTTAAAAGGACTGTCATGGAACTTACATAAATTTACCAAGTCAAAGTACAGAATATTCAGTGATTCATGGTAGTGTGGTTTTTATTAGAGCTTCTCTGAAACACAGCGGGCTTGCTTAGCAAGGGTTCATGCAAACATTTTCTTTGGTTTCAAGCTGCAAAGGTTCACACGCTCCAAGTTTCACTTTAAGCTTTGGGTTCGAGGCTTGGAAATGCCCTACTTTCACTCAATTTTTGTATCCAAACCATAGTAAAATAAATCTGGCATGAATGTGAACCAAATTCAGGCTGGCTAAAGTCCACCCAAAGCTGCAAATGCAGTTTAGAGGCTTGGTGTGCTAAATGGCTTTTTGTTGCTCTTAACTATACCACTGACATCATGTTGGTACTCACCTTCCTTCTCCTAATGTGTCCCAGATTGCATGGCACATTCATGAAATTTGAATTATGAAAAAATTAACATCAAAGTCAGGAAGAAGGTAAAAGGATACCATTACATTTGAAGGCTTGCACCAGTAACAGGTTTCAAATTAAACCTTTGAAGTGTTTCTTCAGTGCTATAAGTCCATTTTACCCAGTGTCATACAAAGTATGGTTCTATTATACTACATTATAAAAACCGTTCCTTTCCCTACAACAACACCCTTGCTGTGTTAGGTGTTCTCCATAAGCATCTATGAAGTGATCTAACTGTTTTTGCTAAGTGCCTGTTGAGCAACATAACTGTTGTTTACTAAGCTGCCCAGTGACGTTTCACTGTTTTCTTTTTTCTCCTTTACATGTATTTGTTATCATATTGTATCATATTGGTTACTCAATTTCTAAGAGTTCACACTCCATCTTTTTTTATTTCATTACTATATACGTAATTATTAAGGCTATTCTTTTCCCATTTTCTTTTCCGTGAATTAAAGTTTTCACCTCCTTACTCCTACTGTTTTCCTGGTTTCTCAGATATGCTTTTCAACCTGATCTTACTGAATGCTAGCATCCTGCTGTGCTTTCACCTCTCCACCTCTCCAGGAAAGCCAGGGAAAATTAGACTGACTTGGGGATGGTTCTGATTTGATTGGAAAGATTTTTAAACATTTATAGACATAGTGAAGGAATTGATTGACATTTGCTGGAAGAACAACAGTACCAATATGGCTTGAAGAGTGAGTGAAAAGTAGCTACTCGCCAACAAAGATGTGCTAGACTGCACAGCAATATAAGCTGAGTGAACTTTATAGCAGTAGGCACTTATGTTACCTCTGTATTTTAGACATCAGGCTGCTATTAACACTTAGTTTAAAAATAACTGAATATACTTTCACTGTGACCCTTAATTTTGAGCATACAGACAGATACTTAGAAAAATCCTGATGTTTCAGAAGAATTTCATGCTAAACGTGCTTTAATCTAAAGGTAGAAATTAGTGCCTGGTAAATTTGAAGCTAATTTCTTAGATCAACAGAAGTAAGAGGTACAGAAAGGGACATGGGGAGCGAAATGCTTTAGAGAAATACTAGTTGACTACGATAAAATTCAGCCTACCAACTTAGATGCCAACTTGTCCATTCTCATGGTCAGGACAGAGCAGAGGGGAACCATACCAATTATTTTCCTTGCTCTGTTTTCTGTCTGCCTAGCCTGACTGTTCTGGCAGGGCTCAAACCACCACTGACCAGCTCCTTACCAATGCAAGTCTTTGCAATGGCCCCATGAGATCTGAGCTAGTATTTGTAGACACATTCTTTTTTTCTGAGAGAGTGGAGTTTTCTCTTTGCCCAAAAGGAGTCAGAAAAGCACAGAGTTTCATGCCATCTCTCACTGCAAAAAAAAAAGCCAAGAGCTCCATTTTTCTGTACCATGCATAGTCTGATTCCACCTGCCATTTTAGAAGAGTTTCCTGTAGGTCTCAGGTCATAATATCCAGCTCCATATAGACATCCTCAATATCCCTGAGGATACAGAATGACAGTAGACATCTGACAATATACTCCAGCTATAGGTAGGGTGGTTTTCTTCATCTATTCAAAGCAGCTGATGAGAAGTTTCTTTCCACTGTTGAAGGTTCTTAGCCCATGAGGGTAGTGACATGTCGTCTTAAATAGCAGAGGCATAAGAAATCCACCTGCCAAAGAGCCTAAAGAAGATCTTCAGATAAATGTGGGAAAGATAAATTTCTCTGAAAACCTTTGTGGGGGCATTTTATTTGCCTAACGTTAGGGTGCCTAGGCAGAGATCTCCTTCACTGGGTGCTAAGAAGCACATACGGGTTCCGGTGATTTTAGGTTTTTTTACCTTTGTTGCCTTCATTATGTGTCTGAGATAAGTGGAGGTCTTTTTGACTTTGTTAAAAAGCTGAGAAGAGCTCCTTTGTCCTTAAAGCTAGTTCTGAGGAATAATAGGCTGAAATGGTTATGAAGCATGAGGAAAATAACTATTAGGGGGAATTGCTTTCCACACTTGGGCTAACAGAAACATTAACAGGTAAGATTTGAAGGCTGAGGGATGTTTTGTAAGTGGGGACAACACTATTATGAAAAGGACTCAAGGGTTAATGAACTCATGGAACACTGACACAAACGAACAAAGTTTAGTGCTGGCACAATGAATGTTCCAACTGCTCACAGACAGGTTTTACTATAGGTAAGTGAAATAATTCAAGTGCTTAAAAGTAGGGCCTAATGAGGAAATGGACTTAGATATGAACTTAGATATGAACCTAGATATGAAGGATGAAAGGACAGGCGTCTAAGAATAGACTACAGAAGACTGCAGTGAGTAAAAATACTGGGGAGAGAGATTTATCTAAAATAATGCCTCTTCCCTTAACAGCTTTTGTCATAAGCACTTTTATAAAAGCCTGCCTACAGCTGCCTTGTTCTTTGAGTATTGTTAAGTACAGCTGATAGAAACCTGCTTAGCAAAGAGCCCACTTGGGAGGAGAGAGACCCTTTCTGAAAGTTTCAAATCTTTTTTCCTTACATGGCAATAAATGAGAAGCTGGATGAAGATGCAGGGTTCCCTCTGTTCACATTGCAACAGTTGAAAATGACAGGATCTGCAGAATAGAGAGACCTAGCAGGAACCACCTTCACTTTTTCTCTAATAGCAGAGCTATGGACTCCAATTCTAAAGAATATCCTTAAGTCTAAGTAGAAAATGTTTATAAAAATAACACTCCACCTCAGGAGAACAAGCACCCATCAGTGCATTACATAGTCAAGTTTTCCTTGTTTGTATTTTCTATTTGCCCCAAGAATCCTTTTGGTTATTTAATGTGTGGTGATACAACTTCTGTAAAAAGGCAAAAGGCACCTCAGTATCTGCTATAGCTTGGTAGTTAGGACACTCATGGCATGAAAATGTATGCTTGAACCCCAACACTCTGAGAAGAACACTGTGTCTAGATTGCCTACTTCCTCTGTGTGTGAGCTAACCTTGAAGAAGGATACAAAACCTGGATCCAGCAGATTAATTTTTGGATGACTGTGCTGTGCCTCACATCCAGTGCTGTAGGTTTTTGCTTTTAGAATTTCTGGCCTAATGTTTGAGTTCCAAAAGCGTTTAAGTAGGAGGTAAATGCTAAGTTACATATCTCATTGGCAACTCTGAGTATATTAGTGGTAGAAATAGATGTGCCTGAGAAAGATACTTGTGCCCGGCCAAAAGAAAGATCTCTGTGGGTCTACACTATTACATGGACCTTTATTTTATTAACCACACTCTTTGATTTAGGCTTTTTAACCCCACCTAAACTTCCATCTAACTTCCTATATGTCTTTGTTCATCATGCCCGTTACAATCCTACCGTATCAGAGAACTTCACAATCCCAAATGCCTCATAATATTGCTGCAAAGCTGAAAAAAAAAAAAAGCTGAAAAAGCCTATATTCTCAGTTTAAGAGATGGGAGATTAGGACATAGATAACTAGCTTGAACAAAATCCTGCAAAGAACCTGTGGTAGTACAGTCAAGCCTCAGTTTCTTATATGTATCCTCCAAATAAGCCTTCCTTTCTCCTAAATTGTGTAAGTGCTTTAGAGCAAGAAGAAATAATGTCTGATACAATATAAGGCTATGAGAAAGAAGAATGGGTGGAAGAAAATTATTTGATTAAATGAATAGGCAGGGTAGGTGATAACATGGATGCCTGAACATGGACTGAAGGTGGTCTCTATGTCTATGTACTCTGCATCTGCATCCTCCGCCTTCAGAAGCCTCCAGTTTAACATGTAAATTTGCTCCAGGATTGAAAAAATAAGTGCTGGTGCCAGCTTTTGTTCAATGTAATGTATTCCATCTGCTTCATAAGAAACTAAATAACTTTCTGCACTATCCCAGGTACACAATCGTGTAATGTATAGTAATAAATCATTCATAAAGAAAGTAATAAAATGTAGCTGAGAGCTCAAACTTTTACAGAAAGCCACCATGTTGTTATAGTACAGACCAGAGGGCTGCTGTCATAGCTTAATAATTCTGGGTGAAAAGGACCAATGCTTAGATTAGTCCCAGCCAGCTGCGGAGTCTGTGTGGTCATTCTGGCTCCATATATTGTCAGTAAAATAAACTCTTAATCCCCAGGTTCAAATAGGCATCATGAACAAACTGCTGCCAGGAGGTACCCACTGAGCTCCGTAAGAGCAGAGCACATATAATGGCAATGGTTTAACCCTGGGTGCATCAGGAAGATGCCTGAATCTGGAGTGAATCTGCTACCTCCAGTGATAGTGTTCCAGGGCTGCATGCTAGCAGTCTCCCAGGTCATTCCCTTGCAACTCTCTGCACCTCTGGCATTCTCCCGTTTACTGAACGATGAAGTGGAGCAAAGGCAAAATAGCTAGGATGTAACAAGAAGAAGAAAAGCTTTCCAGATCCCAATGGCTACATTCATACCAAAATTGAGCATGCAATTCTGGAGTGAATATGGACTTTGTCTTCTACTTTGTACTTATTGTAATGTTACTGACCTCACTTTTGACCAACCATCTCCCTGTCAAACACATATTTCAGAAACCACAACCACCTTAGCTTGCCCTCCTCTACTCCCACCTTTATTGGGTTTTTTCCCTGAGTTTGAACAGGATTAAGGTAAGAGAATAAGAAAAAAAAATGAACACAGATTCCATATTTTTGATCCATTTCCTTCCAAGTATCTCTTCCCAATTCCACCTGCAGATCAGTTATGAGAACAGCTAGTTCCTTTCACTTCTGAATTAACTGGTAAAACCACCTGTCCCAAGCCATTTACTTCCAAGACTTCTCTCAAAACCTAAAAGAAAAAATCCCAGCTGTATGCCAGGGTCATGGGAGGGAAGATATGAGCAATTCTCTTCTCCATCATAGATACTGTCTAAAACGAAGACTCAAATGCTATGAGTACCTGATTTATTTATTCTTTACCCATTAATTCTCACAAATGGGTGAAGTGGTCAGCTTGGTTGGTGCACAGTCAGAATCCCAGTGTTCCTGTTTGTACATTGCATAATAAAAATTCCTCAAAATATCAAAAACCTGAAGTAAAAATCACCAACATAAAGTAATTTTTTCTTCCTAAAAATGCTCATTTGTTTGAGGAAATCTAACATACATACACACACATGAGCATAGATACACATATTGATAATTTAGAAACTTGATTTTCTTTTTTGTATTGAGAACATTCTGATTAACCCTTGGAGCTAGAATTACTGCTCTAAATAAAGGATGGATCCTAAATGGAGGAGAAGAATAATTTTCTTTTGAGGTTGAGTAAGTAGAGGTGAATGCAGTTGCCATCTGGTTAATAACATGGTAGCTCTTTCCTCAAATAACTTGCAGCACATGTTATGTGACCGTTTCACCCATTTGTGGGAAGGAAGAAGTAAATAAATAAACCAGGTCCTTGTCTAGCATGTGAGTCTTCATATTAGACAGCCTCTCTGAGGGAGAACAGGCTGGCTAGTGTCTTCCCTCCCATGACCCTTGGATACAGTTGAGATTTTTTTTCCTTTAACACTGAAAAATATCCTTGAAATTGGTGGGTATCGATACCTTTCATTTCTTTTATAAATCTGTCCCACAAATTATCATTATTCCTCTAAGGTTTTGTTTACATGAAGAAAAACCACCATACTGCTAGTGCCAGATTTGCCATATGTCAGAGACCATTGAAGCTAACATCAAAACAGCAGACCTTTCACCAGCCTTCTTCTTTGGACATGCTCCAGCACCTCAATGTCTGTCTTGTAGTGAGGGGTCCAAAACTGAACACAGTACTCAAAGTGCAGCCTCACCCAAACTGAGTAAAGGAGGACAAGCACTTCCCTGGTCCTGCTGGCCACACTGGTCCTGATACAGGCCAGGATGCTGTTGGCCTTCTTGGCCACCTGGGCGCACTGCTGGCTTGTGTTCAGTTAGCTGTCAACCAACACCCTCGGGTCCTTTTCCACCGAGAAGTTTTCCAGACATTCTTCCCCAAGCCTGTAGCATTGCAGAGGGTTGTTGTGACACAAATGCAAGGACTCGGCCTTCTTGAACCTCATGCACATGGTCTTGGCACATTGATCCCTCTGTAGGGCCTTCCTATCCTCCAGCAGATCAACACTCCCACCCAACTTGGTGTCACCTGAGAGTGCACCAGATCAGATCCTCTCATCCAGACCAGTGATAAAAACATTAAAGAGAACTCGCCCCAGTGCTGAGCCCTAGGGAACACCACTTGTGTCCAGCCATCAGATGGATTTAACTTTTTCACTACACCTCTTTGGGCCCAGCCATCCAGACATTTTTTTACCCAGTGAAGAGTACACCTGTCCAAACCATGAGCAACCAGTTTCTGCAGGAGAAGTCTGTGGCTGCTCCTATCTTGCCATATAACCCATCAGGTGAAATATCAATCATCTCACGTCAAAACCTGATGTTATGGCATTACTGGAGTTAGTAACTACCATTCAAAGGTCTCTTCTATCTAAATTTAATCAGCATTTACACTATGTACTGTAGTGAAATAATATCCAGGTTTAAAGGTGTCTGTAAGTTTACACATTGTAGTTTGTGTTTTAAATGTACCTGATTGCCCAGCTTTTCCTAAGGTGGTAAGAACTTTCTATGAGAACATAGAGGGGGTATGAGACGGGGGAACTGAACATTTTTCTGTCTAAATTCATCCTTGTAAGTGGGTGTAAAATTATACCATTATTATCTGGTTAAATTTAATTTGCCAGTCACCACATTTCTATCTGCTTCTGTGCCTGGTCTATAGGGTATACACATTAAAGCCCTATTAATGCTGTAGGCACAGAATTTGCAGAGAAGCATGTTATTTAATCTGGTGAGGTATATATGATCCCTGCTTTTAGCTCTGGTAGTGGTTGTCCCAAATTGGGATAGTTTGAGAGGTTTTGAAGAATTACATTTTTGTGGGGAAAAGTTTTCAAATAACATATGCCCAGGTCTTGCGCTGTAAGTGTGTACTAGGTATTTTTAAGCCCTGTGGCTGGATGAAATCAATGGGCACAAATCTTCTAAACCACTGCAGTGTTTTTCAAACATTCTCATATGCCCTTGCGTTTCACTGCAGAATCATGAATGGGAGATCTATCTCTTGTTAACCATCTTATGCGTATCTTCTGCTTTCATAGACTACAAAGTTTCCTCCAATTGCAATGCAACACTCTTTCTCCAGGTTAGCAACTCTCTTATCAATGGGGTAAGTTTTTAATCGTTCCTTCCCAAAGAATATCCTGTCCATCTCTCTTTGACATAGATTCTGTGATTCTATAGAACCGTTTAGTTTGGAAAAGACCTTTATGATCATGAAGTCCAACCATTAACCTAACTTTACCCTCCAGATCAACACTCCCACCCAACTTGATGTCATCTGCAGACTTACTGAGGGTGCACTAGATCCCCTTGTGCAAATCATTGATAAAGGCATTAAACCGAAGCAGTCAGCAGCCAGTTTCCGCAGGAGAATACTGTGGGAAATGGTGTCCAACTATGGAAATTGTGTCCAGGTATGCTTTACTAAAGTCCAGGTAGACAACATCTACAGAATCATCCACTAAGTGGTTAACCTTGTCATGGAAAGAGATCACTTTGTGTGTGTAAGTGGTGTAGCAGGTAACTAACTATTTATGGGGGTTTCATTCTGCTCCCTGTCCACGTCTTCCAGCTCAAGGGGCTGGGTACCCAGAGAACAACTGGTCTTACTGTTAAACACTGACACAAAGGCGGCATTAAGTACCTCATCTTTTCCTCATCCTTTGTTACTATGTTTCCTCCCATTTCCAATAAAGGATGAATATTCTCCTTAGCCTTCCTTTTGTTGTTAATGTATTTATAGAAACATTTTTAACTGTATTTAAAAGGAAAAAAAAGACAAAACCAACAACAAAAAACAAACACACAAAATTTAAAAATTAAATAGTGACCTAATTTTCAGAATGCTAAAACTTTCCTGCCATTGATGATACTCACTGAAGAAACCCAGTGAGGCCACCAGATTCACCTCTGAATAACTGTGGATTTATACTTCCATTGGCAAGTAATCTTGACCTATGTGTAGGGCTCTGTTTACTTTCTCTCCTTTAACGACTTCTGTGTGCTCACCATAGGGAAATAGCTTATCACAAGAATGGCAGAAATTTTGCTAATTTGATGGTGTATTTGTTTCCCCTCACTGTCAAGGGGGAAAAAAAATTGAGAAAGAAAAACAACTAAAACATAGAACCATTTGATTCTATTCAGACATTGTGGAATAAACCTTTAGTTCATGTAAAGTTGTAAAATTGGTGGAATTTTGCTGACTTGCCTCAGCTGAGAATTTTTTCCAGTGTATTTATATGTAAAATCACACAAACATGCTATGTGGATGGGGTTATATGTGAAAATCAATATTAAATTCATCATATTTAGCTGCTACAGACCACAGTGAATACTTGCTCTCTAATGGTTAAATGCCCTTTGGATCTGAAGCCCTTTGATTTATTGGAAGAAACCTGCTGGGCAGAACATACTGTGGAGCTGATTAATGTCAGCTTCTGTCATCAGTTTCCACTTAGATTCTTGGCCAGCTCTGACATCTCCTCCCTTTAGGATCCAGAAGAATTTGAGGACTGATCCAAGAGCTTTACTGGCATGGGATTTGCAGAATGTGGTGCTTGCAAAATAAGGAAGATGAATGGAAGTAAAATTCCATGTTCTCTACTGGACTTGTTTCTTTAACTCATTTCTCTGGAGAAAAAAACCAATGCCAGGACCACACCAGCAAGGGAAACAAATCAATAGCATGTTCACTGGTTTTGTTACAGATGTCTTGCATTTCCTTTGCTGCTTTATATGCTCCCTCGTAGCCTGTCAAACTGGAAAATGACTGCAGTGAGAATGCAGAGCTACCATAGCTGTCTAGATTTACACTCACCATTGTATGAGGAAACTTATGAACTGCAACCCAGTTGGTAGTGCATACCATTTTAGAGAGGATAAGCCCTTATCTGAACAGGGCTAATAAAAAGTGGCAACCACTGTGATTTGCAGGTTGATCATTCACGAGTAGCGTGAGTTTTTTTAACAGTAGGACGTGATTGCCCCTGTCCTTTCCCTTCACTCTCCCTCGGGAGCGATGACTGTTTACGGTAAATAGTTTTCTCGTGTTCATTCTGACACATTTCCCTTGCAGTTTCTCATTTGGAGAAAATGACTTTTACATCTCTTCAGAGCACAGAACTCTCCTGCTGCTTGTCACACGCATTGATGCTTCTGCTACAGGAATTGCACATTGCTATAAAAGTCCCAATAATGCTGTACCTGTTGCTGAACACATTCTCACTGGCAAGAAGGAAGCATGAGCAAACAGTCAAATATGAATACTTAAGACTAAATACTAAAAAAAAAATCAGAGTATAATTATACAAAGTATTATGGGGTTGTGGAAAACATAGAACAGGAAAATGAACTTCACTAGGTCACACTTAAACACCTCAGAAACTAGACTACAACTCTGCTAATAAGTTAAACATAGGATTTCATGTCCTGTATCTCACCAATGACAACCTGGTTTGTCAGAAACACCATCATCTGGATTAAAAATATTACAGTCCTCCCCTTTAGATAGCATAAACTGAGGGAACTGGGGCTGTTTAGCCTGGAGAAAAGGAGGTTGAGGGGAGACCTAATTACTCTCTACTACTACCTGAAAGGAGGTTGTGGAGAGGTGGAGGCTGACCTTTTCTCCCTAGTGACAAGTGACTGGACAAGAGGAAATGACTTCAAGTTACTCCAGGGAGGTTTAGATTGGATATTAGGAAACATTTGTTCACAGAGAGGGTCATTAGGCGCTGGAACAGGCTACCCAGGGAAGTGGTGGAGTCTCCATTCCTGGAGGTATTTAAAATACTGTTAGATGTCGTGCTGAGAGACATGGTTTAGTGGTGGTTGGCAGGTTAGGGTAGTGGTTGGACTTGATGATCTAAAGGGTCCCTTCCAACCAAGACAACTCTATGATTCTGTGATTCCATAATATTTTACTCTTAGTAACCTTCATTGATAAAATGAGCCTAACCTGTTCCATGCCTTTTCCTTCTCTCCCACTCATTGCAAATTTACTGCGTTTCAAGATGATCTGTCAAGAAAGGCTGCACAGAGCTGTAAGCCTTTATGTAGTTCCTAGTTTTAATTTACACTCTATTCCCATCCCTTCTTTCATCTGTTTTCACCACTACTTGTGTGCTCGGGTGAGAAGGGAAGGTTAGTAAAAGGATGGAAGAGAGGCTTTGTTTCTTAGGAATAAGCAAAAAAAGTTGATGGGCTTCTATGATACTGTACAATTAAGCTGATCATTTTCAAATGTAACTGTAGTGTTTTGTTGATGATCTACTTTTGTTTGTAATAAATTTTGCAGCTAGGAAGAAACTATATTTCTATAAAGAAGAAAAACCCACAAAAAACCCCAAACAAATGGTGAGCATTGCACAAAGATGATCTTTCCAACATAGATTCCTACTTACTTTAATGGGCTTTGAACCAGTACTAACATGATCTCAAGTCTCCAAAGTAAACAAACTTAATAACCAGTGTTTACTACTAAATTTTCTGGGATAGCGATTAAATTTGTCTATAAAATCCATCCATTTTCAGGGCCCTCAGTCTCAGGAAAAATCTGTTGGGAAAATTTCATTGAACCCAGGATGTTTAGACATAAATTGTTTAGAATCATGAACTGGCATTTTTGAGAAAACATTGCTGAACTGGAAAATTTCTGACCAGTTCTACCAAGAATAAAATTAGCAGATGACACACAGATTGGCAGAGTAATAATTAATGACAGGATGTTCTGGACCAATTAGGAAGTTGGGCCAATTAAAACAAAATATTTGAACAAAATATTCAATTGAGCCAAACATGAAGCTGTGCATTGAAGAACAAGGAATGAAGAACTTGTCTTCATTATCCTGGAAAGTAACAAGTCCAATAAGATTGCTTATCCTGATGGAAAACCAATATAACATGAACTTCCACGTGGTTAATGTGATCATTACATTTCTACAGCATTCAGTGCATACTGTTGTATGCAGCACCAGTGACTCAATGTAGAGATTAAAGGAATTGGGTTTTGCTGGCTATGAGCAAGATGAGAAGTTAACTTGATTACAATGCAAGACTGGGGACAAAATGTCAAATAGTAATTGCCAGGGAAATCTAGCTTATTAGCTATAAGAACAGGCTTGTGGATGGAGCCAGAAGAACCCAGTTTAAAAACAAGATCCATGTTCACAAATGAGGTAATAAACAAATGGAAAGAGATACTAATTAAGGTAGTAGATTCTCCATCCCTTACTGTAAGCACAGCACAAAAGCAGAAGATGTACTTCAGCTGAAAACTTTCCCTTTAATTTGTATCAGGATGACTGGAGAAAGTCAAATACCCTGCTACAGACAGAAAGTTAAGTTCAATAAATCTATACTGCCTTATGAAATCTTTGAAACAGCATTGACAGCTGTAAGTAAAAACTAGCTAGATAATGGTTTGTTGGTAAGGTTAAAACAGTTCAAAGGCCATTATGGAGAAGTTTCTGTTGAACTACAAAAACATATAATCTATTCTATTTTGTGTACTATACTACTGAAGTGGACCAAGTGCTCATTCTTGCTTCCTTTGGCTGTAACACAGCATCTACCATTGACTTTGTTGTGTGTAGCAATAATCCCTTAATCATTAGCAGCATAGAACTCTAAATCAAATTTTCTCCACACAGCTTACCTTCAACCAGTTATTAGCAGCTGGATCCTGGCTCTTTAATTCTGGTGAAGCTAACAACTACCTGAATGAAAGCACCAAAATCCAGCCCTGCCCAGCAGATGAGACAGAGATAAAGTGGCCATTCTCTTTATGAAGTGTTATTTGCTTGACATGTTTGCATGACTGGGTCTGATGTTCACAGCTGATCTTCCAGGGTTCTGCATAATTGAGGTTTTAAATTATTTTAAATTATTAGAATACCCTTGAGAGAACCCAAGCCATCCAGCTAGCCAAATGTAGAAGGCTGTAATTCTCCAGAAGAGTCCTGTCAAAAGGGCATCCTTGTCATGCACAGAAAATACACTACACCCATACGTTTTAAACTCCTAATTGTAATAATGACTCTGGCACCAAAACTTTCTGGAGGATTGATGGCTAGCTGAGGCTAATGGCTCTCAGCTGAATTTCAGGCCACAGCTCCTCCCAAACAGTCATTAATCTTCAGGAAATGTCCTGTGCTTCCATCAGGAGTGTTTAAATGTCTCTGTATTTTTAACTTGATTATCCATAGCATGTTTCTCAATTCAGCCAGATAGAAAAGTGGTGTTTTCTGACCAGCGTTAAATGTTGTCATTAATTCATTTTCATGTTGCAGCTTTCTCGGCACGTGCCCCATGGTCCTTCACTTCACCAAAGTTCTTAGTTATCTGAATGAAGACTGGCCTTTACACAAAGTTTAAATATCAAATAATAAAGTCAAAAAGCAGGATTTTCAGATTTACTCAGTGCTGCCCAAGCCTCTCTCTCTCTGAGATCACTGGGTATGTCTAAATTAAAATTTACTGTAGTTCCCCAGTTTATTCCTTGATCCTCGTCTTCTGCAGACCCATATTGTGTTAATTTGTTCACAGGCTCTGAATCAATCATCTCGGGGAAAAACAACCTCATACATATGTAGGGACAGTTATCTTCAGGAACCACTCCCAAAAGGTCATGTGGAGGAATTCACTTTAGGTTTGGCTCTGTCCGTCTTGCACAGTCCCCTAAAATGTTCTTCCAGGCTTTGCATCCTCTGACATGCCCTCACCCTGTAGCTGAGTTCACACAGTTCACTTTCCACTTCGTGCTAACAAAACACAGTTCTGTCAGGCTGTAACGTAGTCCTCACTATTCTTGACACTGTGAACTGAACTAAGAACCATACACAAAAATACTGTTATGATTTGAAGTCACAGGGGAATCACATGGGGCCCAGAAGAGGTCCAGGACCATGTACTACATAGCATTGGTGCAGACAATCTGAGCTGAGCAACAGACACAAACCACCCTTCACCACTTGGACTGGGGGCCAGGAATCAGCCCTAGTATTGAACACACTTAGCAGTGTAGCCAATAATAACATTCCCTGGGAATAAAGGGAGGCCATTTCTGAACTGTTTGGAAAAATTGTCCTATCATCAATTTCACCATAAATCATTGACTGTCACACCAGGCCTTCAACAATCAGAGAGTTCTGCAGGGCTCTTCCTGAAGTGATTCTTTAAAAGACACCAGGCTTTTCCTCCATTCTGGCATCACGGCTGTGGTGCACAAATGTCCTCAAAAGCTAAGGTTGTGCCTTATTTGCCATGGTCTTCAGGAGCAATTAGGTAAGGGATTTAATGGGTCTAAACGGCCATAAAGCAATACATTTCCAAAGTGAAGACTTCCCAACAAGCAAATTTGAACATTTAAGTGAATCCAATACAACAATAAACTAGGAGAGGCTGTCAAATAAAACATAAATGTGAATAAATGCAAATGTTAGACATTTGCTGAGAGTTTCCAAAATAGCATTTGTTTACACAGCTTTTCAAGAAAAGAGATTTGATAACAGTGGAACGTTGACTAACCTTTCCAAATACTTACACTGGCTTATTTCCCTTTGTTTCACTGCTCTGTACTTAGAAATTTTGTAAAGGTTTTACTTTAAAAAGGATGGATCTGATCCTTATGTATACCAAAATGTAGCAGAAATAAGCATCATCTATTGCCTTAGTAGTAATATTATGAAAATATGTGGCAGACCTGACCAAATCTCAAAACAGATCCCAGGAAAACTGATAGTGTACTTTCTTACCCATATATTAGTTCATTCTTCAAGAAGTTTAGGGCCAAGAGCAATCTCAAAGGCCAATGCTTACTCAAAAATCAATGACTGTTGTTAGAACTAGATAGGATCACCCTGCCATGAGGGAATTTTATGATGAAAAGCAAGTAAATAAATACCCTTCTTTCACTGTGTGATAAATCTTAAACCACCACCTCAGCAATGTTTTTCACAGAACTGTTATCTATAAAGGAGAAGGCACACAAACTCTCTTTGGGGTAGCCTAGCCGTGATGGTTCTTATTGATCTGCATAATAATGGGCTTTGAGGTCCTGCTCTCAGCATCCCTGTGAGTGGAGGCACATCATGCTCATGCTTCTCAGGTGAGTGCTGCAATCACAGGACAGATAATTCTCAGAGTTGAGGAGGGTTTCAGAAGAATTTCTAACCTTGGTTCCTCTCACTGTCCCCATGGAAAGACTCCATTGTGGCAAACGAGCATTTTCCAACACAAAACATTTTACTGAACAAGTCCCACTTAGGTCTACTAAATTACTAATTTGAGTCTGTGAAACACTAAAGCATGGGAAATCTAATATTCCCATTGGTAATAAAGCTTTAAAATATAAGTGGGGAGATTTTTCTGTGGTTGTTAATGCATGATTCCTTACACAGTTAATGTGAAGGACAGAATATGCTGGGCTATGCCTTTAACTCTCAAACATCCAAACTATATTTTTTTGGCTAAGGAAAACTGCTCACAGGTATCTTTTCTTTCAACGTTCCTTAATACTATGTGCAAAATTATAGGTGGGTGATGGACATTTAACCATTTGGTTCTTAGCTCAAAACACATTGAAGAAAGATGAATTTGTTAAACTACAAAATAGCCAATTTTAAGGGGATTACCCCTATCAGAAAGAGTAATCCATGGTTTAAAACAGCAATATAATTTTTTTAAGATGGTGAATGGACCAGCTGCTTTGTAAAGTTATTAATTTCCTGTAAAGAATACTGAATGCTTCCAATCAGAACACAAGGCAGGATGTAGTTACACAATCATGTATGTGCATCTTTTATACATTAATTCTGCATGGAAGACCCCTTTAAGAATTATCAATATTGGTTCTCCTACCTGACCTCAAAAGAGGACCCACCAGCATAAAAATTAACTGTCTGTTAGAAAGGGGTAGACCAGAATAACAGCTGATTTTAAGGACAGGGATTTGCAGAACATCAAGGAGTCTGACTGTCAGGCTGGCCACAAGTACAGCTGGCAGCCACCCCACCTGAAGATGCAATGTTTCTCCCATGGGCAAGGATGTAGGTTTTTGAAGGTGAGACCTCTCAACATTCCAGCAAGTCAATTTGTTCTCGCATCTGGCTCAATTACAGGCTCAGGCCTTGCTCCTGCCCCAGACAATGGTCTGGCTGCACCCACCCCTGCTAGCTTTCTTGTACTGCCTTTACACACCATTGATGCTGACATGTTTTCGTTCTTGGCCCTTATATGTGTGCAGGGGTTACTGTATACCTGGATTTCCCTTGAGGCATCTAATTTTTTCTGCTCAAAAAATTCATCTGAGAGATATTTCAAGCTTCTGAGACTTGCCAGAATCCACAAGCCAGAAAAATCTCCTGTGCTGGTGGAATTCAACCCCTGATCACATGCAAGATATTCAGATGTCTGCACCTCTTGGTGTGTATGTAGTAAACCAAACACATTCCCAATACATCCAATTTTCTGCATATCCACACGCTGTCTGGGCAGCACATGGGCATTATTTCTGGGAAGGAAATCCTGGAGAGAAATTTGGTAACCCTACCTGCCTGCAGTGAGAGCTAATTTTTTCCCCATGGCCTTTAGTGAACATAACCAAGTCCACCCAAAGTACTTTCCATGTTTCATTCATAATGAAATCTTAAGCAATCATTATCATCAACAGCAACCTTTACCTCCCTCATATTGTACTTCTCCTTTGTAGAGCAGTAACTGAATATTTTCTGATGTATATGTATGTTTAAATTTTGTCTCATTCTCTCCCATCCTGTTGCCAGCTGCCTACATCCACAATGAGTGTAACAGACACAACGAAGGAAACAGAAGTCTCCAATGTATTTGTAATTGATGAAAAAAAAAAAAGCTTTTCCCACATTTTCTGCTAAGAGATATGCCCTTCAATCTAGTGATAGATAAACTGTTAGAGCAAACTTACCTCACTTCGCTTTACCATCTCACCTGCTAATGGTCTCTGCTCTTTTCTTCCAAGCAGCATGTTTGGAGGAAACTGGAGGCAGACAGTAGGAGAAAATAATAGAAGCTGGCTTAGTAATTCTAAGAACAAAAGTCACAAAGTCCTAAAACCTGCTTATTTCCAGTGCTGCTCAAGAGAGGCGTGTTCTTTCTTGTGGAGCAGAAGCAATGAGAGTGAACAAGACTCCATCAGGGCAAGATGGCAGGTGGAGAAGGGACATAGAGGTTGAAGTGGAAAGTGATGTGTTCGTGTACTTTGGGGTCCTTGCTCAGAAGAAAACATCCTGGGGAAGTTTGAATAGTGTTTAATGCATGAAGGGATTTAGAGATTGTTTCAGATTCCAGTGTCCTCTTGGGATAAGGAATATATGTAGACTTGCTTGACAACAAATCTTTATTATTTGCATGTGATGGACTTCCATTTCAATGGGTGTGTGTGTGTGTGTGTGTGTGTGAATTGATGCTGTATTTCTGTAGAAAATGATGGTTTTGAATAAGGCAATCAGCTAGAGCAAGCGTTCAATCCCTAGCCCAATTTATCCCATTAAACCACAAACCCTGAGCAGCTTGGGCCAGATTCCCCAGTGTGTTCCAACTCCTGTGAGTTACTGGAACCATTCAAAGGAGCTGGACCTCAGCCAGATGTGTCCAGCTGAGAGCTCCTTGCAGTGTGGGAGTCCTCAGTGTGCACAAAGGCAGCACAGATGGTTCCTTGGTTCCTGTGCTGCCACCCCCTGCTCCTACCTCTCTTGGCCCTGGCATAGGGACAATGTCACAGGGAGGGAGAGAATGCTGCTGGCTGTGCTCATCTGACATGCAGGCCTGCAAGAATTGCAAATAGCAGGAGGAAACCAGAGCAACACACAAGCCCCAGTAGTATGGAGCTCTGCATGACAGCCCCTTGGCAGCCTTCAGTCACCAAAGTCACGCTGAGCAGAAGCACAGGAAAACAGAGACCTAATATTTTAGGCCACATTACCCCAGTCACCAAGGAAACTCAAAATTTGTGTTCTTTTATGGATTTTTATCTTAGTTCTTAAAACCACATGGCGACAAATTAACTTCGGAGAGAAATTCAAAGCTGGCTGAAAAAGCACTGAGGTGGGCAAAATTCAGCTCATAGGCTGAGACACCTCAACAAGAATATCTAGTCAACACCATGAATGGAGGCTAGAGAACTGTTCTTTTCATCCTGAAGCAGACATGAAGGATGCGATTCAGTTTTCTAAACACAGGCATACGGGATCATTTTAGATGCTCTATCACATCTCTCTGGCCTCCAGACACTATCCCAGAAAGACATTAGTCATCTGTAGGTAGTGCATCTGTGTACTAATCCTTGCTGATGTCTTAGAAGCCCTGAGACATCTTAATGGCAGTAGATGACTAACAATGGGTGAATTACACCAGTCTTCAGTGGCTGGTCAGGTAAGATGTTCTCTTAGTTCCTCTGAATCCTCTCCTTCTATTAATTCTGTTGACTACTAAGGTCCTTGCTCACGTACCAAGCATGCCCACAGATGTCTATAAATGTAGTAGTTTAAGGGAAAGTTTTAGTTCCCTACACATAGATGTCTAACACCTTTTCAGATGCCCTAACATTTTCCACTGGTTTCCAGCTTCCACCAGCGGCAGCTCCTGAAGATTACAGGTCCCCCATATGTCCTGTGTCATATCTACTGCCCTTGTAAGAATTCCTTGGATTTCCTAAAACATCTTAAATGGCTCTTGGCACTTTTATTTATGCAACTGAACTGATCCATAGGGCTCTTTAACTGGAATTGAACCCCTGTAGTGAATTTAAGTGTCGCAAACTGAATCTTGTCTGACACAACCAAATGGATTTTTCCTGAATTTTAATGAGATGTCTCTAAAGGAGAAACTGGGCATCGCTTATTCCTGAATTTTAATGGGATGTCTCTAAAGGAGACATTGGGCATTGCTTATCCCCAAGTATTTTTGAATATCTTTGGATTTCCTGGAGAAAATGTGACACAACCCCGTTCACATATCTCAGCTGCTTCTGATGACAACAGGACAGTTGCAGCTGTGACACAGTCAATCAAAAGAACTTCATGTCAGGCCAAAGACCACCATTCCTAAATATGCAGTAATTTGCACCCATTTTTCAGCATAAATTATTTCATGTCACAAGATTTATTGAAATACTGCAGAAGCTCATAGAAAAGGCTCTGCATGAAAGAACTGAAGACGTCCACAGTGGTTCAGGATGGAGATAGTGAATTGCAGGAGTAAAAAAATCTTTCTTATGAGGGAACATGCTGGGATGGAAGATCCTTATTGCATTGGTGTCAACTGAATGAAACCAATAGGAACATCCTTCTTTGACATCTCTGTTTCCAATTTCTCGTTGAAAACCAGGATGCCTCCCAGAACTTCATAGTGCCAATAAACATCTGTAACATCATGCCCATAGCTATCATTGCAAAAATGCCTGGATCAGAGGGACATTTCTAAAATGAGAATGGAATTTATTGTAGCCATGGCAGTTAAACATCTCTGCTAATCTAACTTGTCAGCTGCCTAGGGCTGCAACACTCAAGTCCACTTAGATGAAAAGATACATGAAAAGTCTTTGCATATAAAATTAAATGGAAATGTGAAAGAATATTCAGCACAATAAATAGAGTAAGTGAAGAAGAGATTTGAAGGGGGAAAGTTTCTGATGAGAAAAAATATTTCTAAAATGAGAAGGAATATCTTGGAAGTATTGCTTTTCCTCTCATTAATGCCTTAGAGAATGCCACTGCTGACCTTTCAGAGGATTTCTCTCTAATAGTGTATTAAAATTTTTTTTCTAAAATTGAGCTATTTAAGAATTCTTTTCAGATCTAAGAATAAAACTTTACTTGAAAAATCAGATTTGTCCATTCTAGGTTTACGTCTTTTTGTACATCTAAAGGGAAGCTACTGGGACTGCAGCAGGAACCTTTGATCTTTTTACAAGCATGAACCTCTTCAAAGAGGAGATTCATTTCTCTGAGTTTGGAACTGTGGCACACTGTGTGGTTCTGACCCACCAGGTCGAAGAGAGTCACAGGCTGTGCCACACCTGTGATTTTTCAGATGCTCGGTCTCATGAGTGTGTGCACATTTATTTACAGACAGCTCCAAAGTGCCTATATCCCCAGCACTGTTAAGCATCAGTACTTATACCCTGCCCCAGTGATGCTGCAACACAGCCCATCTCCAGTTCCCACCAGCCCAGGTGCCTCCCTGGCTGCCCTGATCCTGGATGATGAGGTGGGATGGGACAGGATGCCAGGTCTTGCCCTGCTCCCACCACTCCCTATCCCCACCCAGGGAGCCTGGTGTGCCCTCACAGCCAGGTGTGCAGCTGCAGCCACAAACCAGGCAAAATCACACAACCAGTTTTCAAAAAAACCCTGGCATCTGCGATACCTGGTGTTGTCCTGAGAGTTAGTAATTTCCTGTGTTCAGTATTAATGGGAATGGCTCCTTAATCCTTCAAAGCGTTAAATGTACCAAATATTTTGACTGCGGCAAGTATTACTATTAATAAATGGCAGGGAACAGTGGGTTTCCTGTGTACATATGCCCCTCTGATGAGGTACACATAACATGTGGCTCCTAATACCAAAGATGGTGTAATCCTTCACTTGTCAGCACCGCACTAAAGGTCAGTCTGGTTTTTCTCACTTTACAAACTTCCATCTGTCAAGGGATGCTTAATTCACAGCTTATTCTCACATTTACCCCAAGGCTGTCTAAATTTAAAAACAGCCGTTTGTTTATCATGTTCTGTTTAAAATAGGAGACATTTTTTTCAAGCCATTGGTTTGCCATGAGAAAAGACTTAGAGGAATCTTTTAACATCAAATCTAAATAGGTAACTATTGTCTTTCATGCAGTTATAAAAGCTGAGGCTTCCCTAAACTGAATTAAGCATCTCTGTATTTAGAAGACATGGGATGTTGCTGATATTCTCCATGAAATGACACCTTACTTATTAGCTAGTTCTTTATTATCTAGTAGGATAAAAGTTCATTAAGGCAGTTCATCTAAAGCAATAGGCAATAGAATTGGTCCATATGATTAATTATAGATACATATATATAGAGAGATACACAAATAAGCATTTTAAGAAAAATGAAATAAAAAATGGCACTTATTTAGTAAAGTGCTCAAGCATGGGCATAAATTTTGAACACACAAGCTGATAACAGCTTACAGTTGACCTGTTGCAATGCCTTGCTGAACTTTGTAGTCTCCATTACAAGGTACATTCACTTACTTTAGGAATTTGTGTTTACATATGGAATGATCAGGTATTTGTGAAATAAATATTGTTGTAATGATGATAAGTGGATTACCTGCACTCAAAGTAGCTAAGGCAAAGGGAAATGCTTAAACCATCATCACTCCCTTAAATGTGAAGGAACCAGATATGAGAAGGGAGCTGTGTCTTCATGGTAGTACTTTGCCATAAGAAACTTCTTAATGAGTTCAGTTTCAGAACAAATGTGGCAGCGAGGTTTTGGTTAACTAATGCCTGGCACATCTCTCTTTTCACAGTGTGTGGTTGTCAAAAAAAAAAAACATGTATGGACTTGGGGTTTTTTTCCTCTTTATTTGAAGGGGAAAAAACATATAGGATGCCCTGAGGAAAATTCAAAGGCTGTGGCTATAAATTAAACCATGTGAGGTGACAGGCAGGGAATTGGATCTTTATCATTAATGTTCCTTAATCCTTGGAATAGTCACTGGCATAGTTTAAACACAGTTTAGGCACAGGCCAACCAGAGCTATCTATCCCAGACAATTCCTTGGCACAGGTTGAGGGTTTGGACAAACCAGGGACCATCCCTACTACCCATTGTGGTATAACCTTGCTTTGAAGGCTACAAGAGTTTAACACTCCAGGGGGCCCCAGACATGCCCATCCAGGTCAGAGCATACTTTTCAAGTTACAATGGTAAATGTATCCTTGGTGTCCTTGAAGGAATGAAGTGGTGTTAAGGTACTATATGTCAAAGAAGCCCTCAAGACTTACCTAAATGTCCATGAAATCACAGAATCACAGAATCACAGAATTGTAGGGGTTGGAAGGGACCTCAAGAGATCATCGGGTCCAACCCCCCCGCCAAAGCAGGCTCCCTAGCTCATATTGCTCAGATAGGCGTCCAGGCGGGTCTTGAATATCTCCAGTGAAGGAGACTCCACCACCTCCCTGGGCAGCCTATTCCAGTGCTCAGTCACCCTCACTGTGAAAAAGTTCTTCCGCATGTTGGTGCGGAACTTCCTGTGCTCCAACTTGCAGCCATTGCCCCTTGTCCTATCCCCACAGACCACTGAAAAGGGGCTGGCTGATTCCCCCTGCATCCCCTGCTTCAGATAATTATAAACTTTGATTAGGTCCCCCCTTAGTCTTCTCTTCTCAAGGCTGAACAGTCCCAGCTTACTCAGCCTTTCCTCATAGGGGAGATGCTCTAGGCCCTTAATCATCTTCGTAGCCCTTCTTTGGACTCTTTCCAGGAGATCCCTGTCCTTTTTATACCAAGGAGCCCAGAACTGGACACAATACTCCAGGTGGGGCCTGACCAGGGCAGAGTAGAGAGGGAGGATCACCTCCTTTGACCTGCTGGCTACACTCCTCCTGATGCATCCCAGGATCCCATTGGCTCTCTTGGCCACCGAGGCACACTGCTGGCTCATGGCCAAACTGTCATCTACCAGGACCCCCAGGTCCTTCTCCACTGAGCTCTTCTCCAGCAGCTCATCCCCCAGCCTGTACTGATACAAACAGTTGTTCCTTCCCAGGTGCAAGACTTTACACTTGCTTTTGTTGAACTTCATCTGGTTTCTCACTGCCCAGCTCTCCAGCCTGCCCAAGTCTCTCTGGATGGCAGCGCAGTGCTCCTGCGTGTCAGCCACTCCTCCCAGCTTTGTATCATCGGCGTACTTGCTGAGGGTGGATGTTATTCCCTCATCAAGATCGTCAATGAAGATATTAAACAGGACTGGACCCAACACTGAGCCCTGGGGAACACCGCTGGTAACAGGCCTCCAGTCAGATTCTACTCCACGAATCACAACCCTCTGGGTTCGGTCCGACAGCCAATTCTCAACCCACCTCACTGTCCACTCATCTATCCCATGCTTTCTCAGCTTTGCTATCAGGATGTCATGGGAGACAGTATCAAAGGCCTTGCTGAAGTCAAGGTAGATGACATCCACTGCTCTCCCTCCATCTACCCAGCCTGTCATGAGATCGTAGAAGGCTATGAGGTTGGTCGAGCACGATTTCCCCTTAGTGAATCCATGCTGACTACTCCTCATGACCTTCTTCTCTTCCAATTGCTTGGAGATGGCATCCAGAACAAGCTGTTCCATTACCTTTCCAGGGGCAGAGGTGAGGCTGACTGGCCTACAGTTACTAGGTTCCTCCTTCTTGCCCTTTTTAAAGACTGGAGTGACATTGGCTATCCTCCAGTCTTCAGGCACTTCTCCTGTCCTCCAAGACCTGTCGAAGATGATAGAGAGCGGCTCAGCAATCACCTCCGCCAGCTCCCTCAGCACACGTGGATGTAACCCATCTGGGCCCATGGATTTGTGTGCATTAATCCCTTTGAGCCGCTCCTGGACCTCCCCTACTTGAACCAGAGGGAAATTCTTCATTTCCCAATCAGTCCTACTCTCATCCAGTGTCTGTGGGTCCCGGGGGGCCTTTGAAGTGAAGACCGAAGCAAAGGCGGCATTCAATATCTCCACTTTCTCAGCATCCCCCGTAACCAGGACACCCTCCTTATTCAGCAAGGGACCTACATTATCCCTGGACATCCTCTTACTGTTCACGTGTCTAAAAAACCCCTTTTTATTATCCTTTATGTCCCTTGCCAGCTTAATTTCCAAGAGGGCTTTAGCCTTCCTAGTTGCATCCCTACAGGCCCTGACCACATTCCTGTATTCTTCCCAGGTGCTCAGACCCTTTTTCCACGATTCATAGATCTTCTGCTTCTCTTTGAGTTTGCTCAATAGCTCCCTGTTCATCCATGCAGGTCTTCTGCCTCTCTTTCCCCATTTCCTCCTCAAAGGGATGCATCGTTCCTGTGCTTGGAAGAAGTGCTGTTTGAATGCTAGCCAGCTCTCGCAGGCTCCCATTCCCTCAAACAGCGTAGCCCACGGGATAGCCCCCATTAAGTGGCGGAGGAGATCAAAGTTAGCTCTACCAAAATTCAGGGTAGCTATCCTACTTTTTGGCTTGCTTCTTCCACCCAGGATCATGAACTGAACCATTTCATGGTCGCTTTGCCCTAAGCTGCCCCTGACCTTCACTTCCCTAACAAGTCCATCCTTGTTAGTGAAAACAAGGTCCAGCAGCCGCCCTCCCCTTGTGGGCTCCTGCACCATCTGTAGCAGGAAATTGTCTTCAACACACTGCAGAAATTGTCTGGACTGCATACGACTGGCCGTATTGCTTGCCCAGCAAATATCTGGGTAGTTGAAGTCCCCCATAAGGATCAGTGCCCGGGAACTTGAGGCTACTTCTAACTGTTTATGGAATGCGTTATCTACCTGCTCCTCTTGATCAGGGGGCCTATAGCACACTCCCACAACAATGTCCCCCATACCAGTTTGCCCCTTGATTTTAACCCACAAACACTCGACAGAAGGTTCATCCTTTCCCAGGTGGAGCTCAACACATTCTAGGTGCTCTCTCACATAAAGAGCAACTCCTCCACCTCGCTTCCCTAGCCTGTCTTTCCTAAAAAGCACATAGCCATCCATGACAGTGTGCCAGTCGTCCAGGTTGTCCCACCACGTCTCTGTGATTGCGATGAGATCATGGCCCTGCGACCGCACAAAGATCTCTAGTTCTTCTTGTTTGTTCCCCATGCTACGTGCATTTGTGTAAAGACAGTTCAGTGGTGAAGCAGATGTAGGTATCCTCAACGGCCCACAGCGAGGTCTCTGACAGGGGACTGGCAAAAGTGGCTCCACGGAGGAGTACTCAGGGCAGTCCACAGAATTTTCCCTACTCTCACGTGGAAAAACGTCCCCAAGTCCACGACTGTGCTGTTGGTATTTACCTCTTCCCACCGTCAACTCCCGTTGTGTCTCCCGAAGCCTAACCCTGGCAGCCGCCTTAATATCCCCTTCCCCCTTCCTAACTAGTTTAAAGCACGATCGATGAGCCCTGCTATCTCCTGGGCGAGGATCCGCTTTCCTTTATAGGACAGGTGAGCCCCATTAGCAGTACTCATGCCAGGAGCAGAGTACACCATCCCTTGGTTAAAGAATCCAAAGTTCTTGCGCCGGCACCAGCCTTTTAACCACACATTCAACTCGTGGGTTATCCTGTCCTGCTCTGAGCCCCTCCTCCCACAAGTGGGGATAGAGCAGAATATTATTTGGGCTCCCCCCCCCTCAACAGAGCGCCCCAGGTCCCGGAATTCCCTTTTGACAGCTTGCAGGCTACACTTTGTGATTGCGTCCCTGCCTGCTTGAACTATCAGTAAGGGATAATAGTCAGTGGATCTTACCAGGCCTGGTAGCCTTCTGGTAATATCCCTGACCCGGGCTCCAGGGAGGCAACACACCTCCCTGCGTGTAGGGTCTGGCCTACATATAGGCCCTTCTGTCCCTCTGAGAAGGGAATCTCCTACTACGACTACCTTCCTCTCTTGCCTAACAGAGGCAGTCTCAAGGCGTGCAGATGACCGCCTCACTCTAGGCCTCCGCTTTCTCTGAGGCAGAGGGGCTCCATTCATCTCCTCAGGTACCTCCTCCTCAACTGTCAGGGCCCCAAACCTGTTGCTCAGGGACACCTGAGGGGGTGGGGTAGGTAGGCAGGGGGAGTGCCTACGACGCCGAGTCGGGACTGTCTTCCAGGCCTCCTCGGGGTTTGGGTCACTCCCATTAACCTGGCACGGGCAGTGAGGGGGGACCGTCTTCAGGTGTGAGGTGTCAATCCGACTGTCTTCCTTTTGGGACGCCAGGGAGCTACTCCACCAGTCAATCTCTCGCTCGCAGTCCCTGATCACCCGCAGTCTTTCAACCTCTTCCTTTAGTTGTACCACCAAAGCAAGCAGATCATCGACCTGCTCACACCTCAGACAGGCTAGGTGTTTGCCTCTTATCCCAGGCAACTGCAGGCTCTGGCATTCCCTGCAGCCTGAGACCTGGACCGCAGCATCCCTAGGCAGGCCCTCCATCGGGGTTGCCCGAGATTTGCAGGGGGAACCTCTGCGCCTGGTGGAGACCATGGTTAGCTGAGCACACAGCAGACAGGGAACCCTCAGCTCGCCCTTTTGTACTCTGCGAGCCGGTCCTCTGAGTATACCCCCTCAGCAAACTAGGAGGGGAGGCTTGCTCGGCCTGCTTGCTCTGCCTGCGCGAACTGCCTCGCTAACTGCCGCGCCACGCCCTTCTGACGCGCCACGCCCTGTTTGCCCGTCCTGGTCGCCGCGCTCCGGGTCGCCGCGCTCCCAGAGGCCTCTCTTGTATGGAGAGGGATAATTCCTGTCGCCCTTAGCTCCGCCCCCGATGAGTCACCGCTCCGGGCAGTGCAGGGGACGAACAATGGCTGTTAATGGGTGCTGATGGCCACTGATGGGTGCACCTCTGCCTCTCTCCTTTTGATCTTAGGTGCTTTTTGTTAGTTGCCCTCGCGGATCTATGTCCGGGGGTTGTTGCTCGCAGAAAGGGGGTCCCTCGACGGAGTCTCCCGCTTCAGAGCCCTGCTCCTCAGCAGCTAATTAGGCTAAGGGTATTAGATGCACTAGCTTCTAGCTTTCTTCTGTCTACACAAAATGTGAGCATGCATAAGAGACTTGTGGTCCAGGAAGAGAACAGACTTGAATGATTTAGGATGTCCTGAAAATTCATGGGTACATGGGGTGTAAAGGACACGCTGGTAGATCTTATTCATCAAGCTAGAAAAGCCTCTGCACCATTAAAACTACCTGAGCCACCCACTACCCACAAGCACTTTTTCCTATGTAAATTTTCAGAAATAATGAGAAATCTGTAAAAGTTTTTGTTTTCTTCATAGATTAATTCTCTTTTCCAGAAGTTATATGGGACCCAAAGAGATTATCGATTACACGCTCTAGTCCTTGATGGTCATTATATGCACAATGTGACCTTCAACAAAGCTGACGTACAAAAAACTGTGAAGTACAGGGTATTAAAAAAGTTTTCTGCAAAATTCCCTCAAGAGAATTAGCTGGTGTAAATTAGCAAAGTCTACATCAAATATCACTTGCTGAAATGATATGTATAGCTTTGCATATATGGCCTTTCCTTCATTATTTTTCAAGTGAGCTGACCAGAGGTCTCATCTGGGTGTTGGAAGATACCAGAAGACAGAAGCCAAGCTCTGACAACTCAGGACAGTAGAAAAGCTGCAAACCTTTCATGGTTGAAGCACCACAGCAGCACCATACTCATCATGCTTGACTGCATGTGTACAGTAAGCAGCCTGAGTACTGCAGCCTAAATAGTAACTGGGTGATTGTAAACCTGAAAAGCGAAATAGAGACCTCTTTTGTTAACGTGCTGGTACAAAAAGCCATTCCTAGAAATGGTTGCCGGCACGGAAACGAAGCACAGTTGCTTTTGCAAAAGTTCATCTGAATCCTTTCTCTCTTTGCTATTTATCTTGTTCTAATCTCTATCATGTCCTCACAAACACCCGCAGTTATGTACAAAACAACACCCTGTACAGCAGCAGGCCCTCTTTTATATTACTGAACTGTCAAGAAAAACCTCATGCTTCTACTTTTTATAGTCACTATGACTTGACCCAGCTGAGAAGAAAGGAAAACACAGTGACAGTGCCAAGAAATATACTGAGTTGCAGTCATCATCAGAGGCTTCCATTAATCATGGACAGAACTACAGCAAAA
This sequence comes from Porphyrio hochstetteri, assembly GCA_020800305.1. Classification (NCBI taxonomy): domain Eukaryota; kingdom Metazoa; phylum Chordata; class Aves; order Gruiformes; family Rallidae; genus Porphyrio; species Porphyrio hochstetteri. The sequence goes on from CM036907.1 coordinate 114,585,799, forward strand.
TAAGGAACATCTTTTTTAGGTTCTCTTTGTTTAAGTCTCCTAGGAGATTTATTCAGCTCTGATGTATATCATGAACCCAGAGGATATATTTTTAAGGGCTCACTTACCCCATCTAAAATTGAGCAAACATGTAAAAATAAATAAAATAAAGCTGGCCTATGTTAAGTGCAAATGTTACAATAGTGTAAACGGCATGCTAAAGAGTATTCTTTTTAAAATAAAAGTCAGCCCTCTTCTCTCTTTCCATTGTTTGCAGTATCTTCTAAAGTTAGAAACAAAATACTCTCTCTGTTGACTTCATCCTTCCCCCTTGGCAAACACTGGTGTTTCTGTCTTCTCATTGAAGCAATACCAAATAAGCCCATTTCACATTTATTTGCTTTTGCACTGGGATCATTAGCAGTAAAGCTGTTCCTGCTCTCATGTAGCAATGCCACTCTCAAACAAAAGAACTTGAGTCCTTTCTGCCAACCTGCTGTGCACCTAGTGCCTACTCAGCTCTTTGGGAGGCAGCTTAAGGGCAGCCACTCCTCTGAGTCTCCCTGGCAATGTAGCAATACCCACTTCTTCATGAGTTTTGGATCCTGTGTGTTCCATGTCTGCTTCAGCCTGTACTCGCTCAATTGCTGCACCAAAAAGCATGGTGTGGAAGACTGTCTTGAGACGATTTCTATGTAAACATCCCCAAAACCATGGCATTGGCAGCCCTGAAAATTAAGATGGAGAGGAAGAAATTTATTGCAGCTGAATGTGTGAGATAGTATTTCAGCTTTCTAAAACTTAAATTCAGTTTTGTGGAGATAAGCACAGGGTTTATATCATGTATATCTACTTCATACACTCAGAAGTACTGATGAAATTTGCTATGGTAATATTTTTTGCTGGTATTTACAAATGAGAAACAACAATATGAGCAACATGAAAAGAAGCTAAATCTTCACACTGAGTCTCTAAATTCTACTTCAGTGAAATTTCTTTCAATAGTATTATGTATTAAGGAAGGAATGGAGCTGATTTTTTTTTTCCTTTTCTTATGAATAGTGATTTGTCAAACCTGAAACTTCACAAGAAGATGCTTATTGTTTCCAATAAATTTTCATTGTCAGACACTTCCATATCGAAGGTGAATCCTGTATTCAAATCCAGTATGAGGTCTATGAGTTTTGTACTGTAAAAGCCAGTGGCTCAGTTCAGGACAGGAATGGAAATTAAGCTTTTCTTTATTTTAGATAAACACTTGAATGACAGTGCTATCAATTTTCTGGTAGCCTTCTCTAATTTTAAATAAATAAATAAATATAAATTGTCATGCTTTGGTTTCGCTCTGCATCAGAATAAAAATGAATGTGAAAACCTTGAAATTTTTTCCTGAAATAACATTCTTGCTTTCTGGCCAGCTCCTTTTTTAAAAGCCAACTTCTCAAAACAAACATTAAAAAGTCTTCATTGCTGCCTAATGTTGCACAGCAAGCAAGACTTAGTTTTTGGAAACACATGACAGAAAGGTATTGTATTATTTAGCTTAGCAATGCTGTTGAAAGAATTCAAGTTCTCCTCTTGGGTGAGATTGCCCAATGCTTGAAAACATTACATTGTAAGCTGACACCAGCCTCAAAAAAAGCTTTTTAAAAAAAATTATTTACAACTGTCTAAAACCCCACAGCCCCCAGAAAAGTCCAAACACTTTGATACTGGCTACATAGTCTAATATTGCAGAGACACAGCCCAATACAGATGCTAATATCCCTCGCTTCTGCATTAGCAGTGATAAAGTTAGGGCACTGGCAACATGTACTGCTTGAACAAAAGTCATCTTCCAAAACCCTTAATAGACACCAAATAATGAAGATGATTCTACACACAGACTGAGGAAAAGTGAGTTTGGATCAGTATAAAGCTATTACATATGTTTTTCAAGGTATGAAGAATTATTGGACTGCTAAATAATTAATTTTATAGAATCATAGAATCACAGAATGTGTTAGGTTGGAAGAGACCTTTAAAGGTCATCTAGTCCAACCCCCTGCAGTAAGCAGGGACATCTTCACTAGATCAGGTTGCTCAGAGCCCCATCAAGCCTGATCTTGAATATCTTCTGGGATGGGGCCTCCACCACCACTCTGGGCAACCCGTGCCACTGATCTACACACTCATATTGAATATTTTTTTCCTAATATCCAACTTAAATCTCCCCTTTTCTAATTTAAAACCGTTACCCCTTGTCTTACTTCTCCATGCCCTTGTGAACAGCTCTTCCCCAGCTTTCTTATAGGCACCTTTCAGGTACTGGAAGGCCACTATAAGATCCCCCCAAAAGCCTTCTCTTCTCCAAGCTGAGCAAGCCCAATTCTCTCAGCCTGTCTTCATGGGAGAGGTGCTCCAGCCCTTTGATCATTTTTGTGGCCCTTCTCTGGATGTGCTCCAACAGGTCCATGTCCTTCTTGTGTTAAGGGCTCCAAAGCTGTACACAGTACTCCAGGTGAGGTCTCACCAAAGAGCAGAGGGACAGAATCCTAATTAATAATATCAGGACTGTCTGTGACAGAGTGTCCACTACAAGCCTCAGGGTAACAGGTTGGGGGCCCTTTCTATCACCCCATCCCTCCAACCCTGGTATATCATTCTGCTTATCACAGACAGTCCTGATATTATTAACCCACTCCCCTTTCACATCCAGTTTCTACATGAATCACAGAATCACAGAATCACAGAATCATAGGGGTTGGAAGGGACCTCGAGAGATCATCGGGTTACAACCCCCCTGCCAAAGCAGGCTCCCCAGCTCATATTGCACACATAGGCATCCAGACGAGTCTTGAATATCTCCAGAGAAGGAGACTCCACCACCTCCCTGTGCAGCCTGTCCCAGTGCTCTGTCACCCTCACTGTGTAAAAGTTCTTCCACATGTTGGTGCGGAACTTCCTGTGCTCCAGTTTACAGCCATTGCCCCTTGTCCTGTCCCCACAGACCACTGAAAAAGGGGCTGGCCAATTCCCCCTGCATCCCATACTTAAGATATTTATAAACATTAATTAGGTCCCTCCTCAGTCTTCTTTTCTCCAGGCTGAACAGTCCCAGCTCACTCAGCCTTTCTTCATACGGGAGATGTTCCAGGCCCTTAATCATCTTCGTAGCCCTTCTCTGGACTCTCTCCAGGAGATCCCTGTCCTTTTTTTACCAGGGAGCCCAGAACTGGACACAATACTCCAGGTGGGGCCTGACCAGGGCAGAGTAGAGGGAGAGGATCACCTCCTTCGACCTGCTGGCCACACTCTTTCTGATGCATCCAAATGAAACCAAATGAATATGAATCTCTCTCTAAGTTAGTGGTTTTTCCCCTATTCTTCCAAAGCACAGTGTTTTTAGAGGATAATTAAGAAACTGGTCAAAAAGAATGTTCTCCTGAGACAGCAGGGACTGTATTGTTTGGTTGTTTTTGTCTCTGGTTAAGAAATTAATTCAACTAATAACAAGAAATATACATATTTACATGGAATTTTATGTTCTCAGTGAAATAAGAAATAGAATGAAAATCTTTTAATTATAAAAATGCTATGTACCTTTTCAGATGTTAGGTGTGCCAATGTTCCTGGTCAGAAGATGTCGTAAGCAATACCATTCTTCTTTTGTGTTTGGGAAAATGGACTTATATTCAGTCACTTGCTCAGGGCAACACAAATGTTCAGAAACCACCTGCAAAGAATAAGTAGAATAAACCAGAATTATAGAGAGGAGTACCTGGCTCACAGCCAAGAAGGCTGTGAAAGAAGCAATGTATTTTTTATTTAATCTAAAATTCTGTTCAAAAGAAAACTTAGATTCCCCAGTGGAGGAGGAAAACTCTGGTTTTAGACTCATGAAACCTGAGTCCATCCCTCATTTTGCACCAAATGAATGAAGACAAGCTTCTTTTGTGGGAGCCAGATCTGAATGGTGTGAATGAAATGCAATTTGGAGCCTGGGATCTGCTCTTTATTAATCATTTGTTTGAGTCGTAGGAGTACTGAAGGGCCCTACAGAGGATCATGCCCCACTATGAAGGCTCAGCGCAGAATGCATCGCCCAAGACAGCTCAGGTCCTGGAAGGAGCTTGAAAGACAAACTGCTAAAAGGAACAAGAGCAGAACATGTGGTTGGTCTCCTGAGAGGCTAAGCGTTTGCCAGTTACAGTTTTGTCTAGTTTCTCAGTAAAAGCTGGGGGCTGTGTTTTTTCATGGATTCCCTATAGTATATCTGCCTAAGTGGATTCAGTGAGGGAGAGCTTCTTGGTAATTAAAGCCCAAAGACTGCTTTTTTTTGTTATTTTTGAGAAAGAAAGAAAACTTCACATGACCTCCAATTAGGTTTGAGCAAAACTGAAACAGGTTCCAGAACTGAAATGCAGTCCCAAAGTGATTTACATCTGCTCAGTGGGAACCAAAGGAGGAAGGAAATACTAGCAGTACCATCTTCCAAGACATGTCTGGTCCTGTTAATATTTGTTGAGTTGTGGTATAGTTAAAAAGTTCCAATACTGTGAAAAATGATGTGGCAGAATATGTTAGCAATTAACAGCATATACCACAGCAATGGAAAGCTCTTAGTGCTTCATACTATCCACATTGAGATGTGGTCAAAGGAGAGAAACTAGGTTTCATTTTGGCTGTAAGGCAGAATAGAAATAATCTAAAATGAAAGGAAAGAAAGATGGCTAATCTCTGTGGAGTACCTGACTTCTGCACGGACATTCATATAGAAATTAAACGTTAGCACAAAGTCACAATGACTAATTTTTATTGATCTTAACAGAAGAGAAAGATACACCAGACTGTTGAAAGTATCTATAGCTGTATGGATTTTTAAGCACAAGTGTTCTATGAACATGAGTCAACTTCTCAGACATCATGCAATTAATTTTAAAAGTGCAAAACAGCAAGAAAATAATGAATGTTTTTTGCTTCATTATTCACATTTTTATTTCCTCTCACACAGTGGAAGGGACAGTCGCTGCTTTTTAAGGGAAGCTGAAGCAAAGCAGCATGTCTCCAGAGGGTGAAAATTGAAGTAAAGACCATCTATCCCACATAAAATATTCAGTATTTACAGAGCTCTGCAAATGAAGTCAGTAAGCATAAGAATATCTAAGAATGACTTATAAGAGTTAGGCTGCAAGAAACAATTTTAAGGCAAAACTTGGTGATGATGCAAAGGACTGGATACACTGATGCAGAAGGGTTTTGTAGTCTATGCTATAAGACAAACATCACTACTCACAAAAATTCTTTCATGTGTATTGAATGGCTTATTTCAGGTTTTAGCATTGCTCCTAGACAAGAGTACCATGTTATCTCAGCTAAGTATACATATGCATCCTTCTAACTTGCTTCCTCTTCAGACCACTCCCCTCTACCTCCCGTCACTGTATTTCTCCTTTTCCAGGACTGATGTTTGGAAAAAGAAATCTTCCTACATAAAGAAGACTAGAAATCTCAGATTGCATCCACAGGTCTTTACTGGAAAGGTAATTGTTTTTGCTTGGAAACATGACATGATGTGAGAAATCCCATCCACCTTCAAGGAGTTCTAAGGATAGACATGTGGATGTAGGACCATTTTCTAAACTGCTCTTGCAGAACATGGGCAGAAGTAGGTCTGGAATTTTTGATATCTACCTGAAGTTGGGAGACTAGTATTCTCATCTGACAAAGTCAGGCATCTAAACATAGAAAGATGAATGCATATGTTGCAAAGTTATGTGCTCAGCTGGTATATTTGACTAAAGCAATATCCCCTAAAATAAAGAATCAGTATGTTCCTTATTGCCTATTATTTATCAACCACTAGAACCTCATCTGGTTTATATATCAACATATATGTATCTTGAATGTTACATGTGTTCACAACACACAGGCCTTTAGACATGCTGCCTTTGTTCAGCCATATCTTATCCCCTCTCACTTTCTGTGTGGGTTTTTTTCATGCTACAGTGGTTGAAAGAGAATGGCATGAAAAAATCCTGACATAGAACCTGAGTGAGACGTTTGAGTGAACCCCTAATCTTGAGGCACTACAGGAAGAGAAATATGTATAAACTATTTCTTTATCTGCATAACTGTACCCACACTAGGGGTTTCACTAATATAAATTCTGTTAGATTCTATGTCAATATTGTCAGATTGGTACTAGAGTTGGCTAGAAAACAAGAATTTTATTTTGCAAAAAAGTCGTGGTTTCAGGAATCATTTTCAGTCTGCACTGGGACAACGCTGAGACCATTCCAGAAAAATTTGCAGCAAAAATACATGTGAAAAATTATTTTCCCCTAGTATCTTATAACTCCCCTATGTGCTCACAGGGACTACTGTATTGCAGCTGTACTAGTAAATGAAATTGCCTGGGGACAGCTGTCTGCCCCAAGGCCAGATCGCGCTGCTTGTGTTGACACAGTTAATTGCTTTTACCCCCCAAAACATGCTGACTGCATCTATACTGGCTCAAACTATGCCCTCAGCTGTGCTGGGACATTTCTGGGAGAGAAGTAGTTAGCCCAGGCCAAACTATTGCCAAGGACCTTGCTAACAATTTAACTGTACTAACAATCATCTGCCCATGCTCAGGTTTGCCCTGGCCCTGTTTCACATACTGAAATTAGATTGCTCAGGAGACAATGGTGAAGTCCTTGCTCTAGTTTGCCTATGCCAAAGGAGTTTCCCATGCCATTAGCTATTTTGAGAAGGGATTCTCTCGGCCTGGTTTTGATGAGAAATTCCAGCCTCTGCTTGCAAAAATGTCCTGACAAGAATTTAATGGAAACACATGCACTGGTGCAAAAAGTTCAGATGAATCTGCATTTTTCTTCAAAAGAGCATGCCGTTGACAAATTCCCCCAGTGCAATGATTGATTTAAGACATGCCTTTATTGAAGTATTCATCTGTACTTCAGACCTTGAACGTATCTGGCTGGTTTTCCAAGGCCATAGTTGCTAATGCAGTTCACTCCATAGCAATTACGTTGTGGTTTTATCTACGTAAGAGCCGGATTAAACAATCTTGCAGATATCAAAGGGCATAACTATTCTTTTCTTTCTTCTCTTTTTTCCTCATTATCTTCCTGACTGTAGTGGCTTCAATCACTCCTAACAGAGTTGATAGATACAGCGTGTTTGGAGACTATTAGTGCACATATGCTTTGTCCTACACTAATTCCTAAGAAATGTACCTCCGTGAGCATTCATCAATGCAAGAACTAAGTATTTGAATAATGATAGAAAAATAAACAGAGGGATTTGACTGGACTGGAAGTTCATTTGCATTTTATTAAGATTTCCTGAAATATTCTTATTTTGTCACTCTCTACACATCTTCACTTTTTTCCTTTTCCCTTCTTGTTTATTAAACAAGTCATTACTTGGGTAAAGAGAAGCATGTCCACTTAATTCCAGCTAACTTCAGAACCTGCTTTCACACCATGGAAAAATGAATAGGGAAATCTCAAGCATGTTTGAAGTGGTTTTAAAATTCTTCCCCTCTTTATAAGACAAGTTGTGTTTATCAGTAGCTTTAACTTTAGGGAATCTACAAAGGGACTGGTATGTCAGCAGAAGACTTATAAGTCTCCCTAACAGTATCAAAGACATTAGGGCTCTCTCAATGGTAGGATGCTAGAGTTGCATACTAAAGATAGCAGACACATGCTTCATGGAAGTAGCACTACTGAAATATAAACAAGCCCCCTTCATCCAGACATTTTTGGTTATGTTTACAGATTAAATCTCAGGATGTGTATATTAGATGTTCTTGTTTCAGGATATTAATGGCAAAATGAACCTGTTTTTGATGTTTAAGTCACATTAATGTCTGATGGACTGTTAAAATGTTAAAGGGTACACCAGACATGCTGTAGTATGTGACATATGTTAGTCATACCATACTAGCTAGGAATTTGGATTTGTTTATAATGAACATAAATTGACTGAATTTAACCCCCCTTTACGTCCCCCAACAGTTAAATCACATTAGGTTCCATTTCCTCCGAAAGACAGTCTTGAAAAATTAGATGAAACTTGAAAAGCAGTTGTATTCAGATTTCAACAGTAGTACATAAAAGTAACCTGCTTAGTGATATGAATTTATATGACCTGTGGATAAATAATTGGATATCAAAAGAAAATGAAGAGGTAGCTGCTTGCTTCCCAAGCAGTTTGGTGTAACAATAAACCTAAATTCAGAATAGCTGCAATCATTACAATAAAACCTTCTCATCCTGGACACATTTTTGCTTAGGGTCATTTAATTCACTCTCTATTATAAGAATGCTGAGAGTGAACATTGTCAAAACCAAACTCCAGCAAAGACAGACATACAGGTAAGAAGGTCAAAGGAACCAGGGTAGTTTAGCTCAGATTTTAGAGATAATGTTAATGCACTTCACAAAATAAGATTGCCTAATTATTTCCTTATTCTTCCCACCAGTCCCTGTTCCATATTTCTTTTTTTTTATGGTAGCACTATAAACCTTCTTGGAAAGAGACAGTGGTTTTACTCTTTACTTCCATGATGGATTTTCAGGGTATGACCAGATTGTTATGACATTGAGTGAAAGATGCAATTTACATTTTTTTAAGCACTGAATTAACATCTGAGTATGTGTGTTGTAGGTGGAGGGAAGAATTACTTGGTTCTTGAAGGTTCTGCTAATATGGCAGGTTTAGGAGTGGTTTGAGTAAAGAAAACCTTAAAATAGCTGTCAAAGTCAGGAGATGCATATACGCTGGGAGCTGCTATAGCAATAGGAGCCTTCTTCACTAATCGCAGCCTGCCAGAGGACCTCACAGAGAGGTGTCTGTCTCCCTGCAGAGTCCAGCTGCAGTCATAGTGACATCTCAGCATAGGAGTCAATCACCTGTGTTGACCCCCACCCAGGAGGAAAGCCTAAGTGGTGACCTGGAGAGCAGCAAACAGAAAAGATATCTAACAATTAGGGCACAATTTTGGGCTGAGTTCTAGTCTGCTAGTGCAAAAAGCAGGGAAGGCTGTGGCTGAAAAGCATAGTCGGCTCTACAGCTCCACCAGCATTTGAAAAGAATGCTGCTGAGAAATGTTTTAAAATATTGCCAGTGAATTAACTCATAGACTTTGGGAGAAACAGGCAGTGAAAATGCTTTTCTCACCACATTCTCTGGACTCTCTGTAAATACATCCCTTCCCTCATGCCAGGCCGCACAGCAGAGGTGTCACAGATAGCGAAGACATCTCTCCTGGCTTTACAACAACCAGAGAGTCCATCTTCTCAGAGGAAATATTCAGGAGGATCCTCCAGATGGTACACATCATTTTCCACTGCTATGTAGTGAGCAATGAAGCAGCATAAAATGAACTAAGTAGGCTGAGGGATTTGGCTTCTTATAGCAAAATCGTATTTGTAGACACCGTTACACGGACTGATGCTAATAAATAAACATATCAAACCTTTTGTCTCTGAATCTGTAGCTATGTAGAAACACTTCCTTACTGTTTCTGGAACATGCCCTTTACAGAGGCAAATGAGAGCAACTATGAACTTCAACCAGACAAGCATTTTAATGTTATAAACTACCACAGCTGTATTTTCAGAGATGATAATATTTCATTTTATATCCTGTGACCACTTTAACTTTTGCAAGGTGACATAAAAAGTACCACCAATTTATCCCCTGTTTCACTTGAAAAGTGTTTTGATACAGAGTATTCTTGCAGTTGTGGAAACAGATTTTAATTCCTGGCACACTAACTGTGAAGTCTTCTCTGAGGAAGTGTGAATCTCTTTTCCTTTCAGCTTTTAAAGAGGTTTATGACTGACATAGTCTTGCTGGAATATCAACAACTAATCATATCAATGTAGAAAATAAATTTGTGGAGGATTTTCAGGTTTGGTCCTAGGCCAGTTAGGCATAACTTCCGTAAAATTTTGAAATTATCTGGAAGAGACACTTTTAAGAAAACTGTCTTATATCAACTGATATGTCTCAAAAAGAGACTTTTTATTATAGCTGACTTTTTAATTGTACTGAGAACACAAAATGAAACACATCATAAGAACATTAAACATGAAAAACTATTTTGAAAGGAAATATTAGATGCCCAGTTCCAAAATTATAAAACAGGATATTTTGGCAATGTCAGAATATTCCTATCTGCCAAAATTTAATTTCAGCAAATTTGATAGGACAGTGTGAAGCATTTTGGTTTCAGAACATGGTTTCAGAACAACTGCATTTTTTAATTCTTTTTCTTTTTTCTAGCTAGTAATAATACATAATGATTCTAAGAACATACAATTAATTCACCTGTACCTGCACATCTTACTAGTGAAGCGTAAGACAATATTCTTAAAATTGGTTCCTATTTGGAACAGCATTGAATGAATGATAACGGGTTAAGCAATAAAGAGTTCAATTTAGATGCAATTAAATAGTCAAGCAATTTGAAAATAAGTTCTTATAGTGATGTAAGAATATGGTAGATGTAAGAGCCGACTCTTGGGGTCAACGACTCAATGCCCAAATCGAGCCCAGTGACAAGTACTGAGACCAGCATTATTTAACATCTTTGTCGGAGTCACAGGCAGTAGGATTGAGTGCACCCTCAACAAGTTTCCCAGTGACACCAAGCTGTGTGGTGCAGTTGACACGCTGGAGGGATGGGATGACATCCGGAGGAACCTGGACAGGCAAACTGCATGAAGTTCAACAAAGCCAAGTGTAAGGTCCTGCACCCAGGTCAGGGTGATCCCAAGCACAACTACAGTCTGGGCAGAGAATGGATTGAGAGCAGCTGAGAGGAGAAGGACTTGGGGGTGTTGACTGATGTAAAGCTCATTATGAGCAGGCAATGCATAGTTACAGGCCAGAAAGCCAACCATATCCTGGGCTGCATCAAAGACAGCGACCACAAGGTCGAGGAAGGTGATTCTACGCTGCTTCTCTGCTCTTATGAGACACCACCAGGAGTACTTCATCCAGTTCCAGGCTTCCCAGTACAAGAAAGATATGGAGCTGCTGGAATGAGTCCAGCAGAGGGCCAAAAAGATGATTAGAGGGCTGGAGCACCTCTCCTGTGAAGGCAGGCTGAGAGAATTCAGCCTGGAAAAGGCTCTGGGAAGACCTTATTGCAGCTGTCCAGTACCTGAAGGGACCTACAGGAAAGATGGAGAGGGACTGTTTATCAGACAGAGTAGTGACAGGACAAGGTGTAATGGGTATGAACTAAGAGATCAGAGATTTGGATTAGATATAAGGAAGAAATTCTTCCCTGTGAGGGTGGTGAGGCCATGGCACAGGTTGCCCAGAGAAGATGTGGCTGCTGATGGATCCCTGGCAGTGTTCAAGGCCAGGTTGGCTTGAGCTTTGGGCAACCTGGTCTATTGGAGTGTGTCCCTGCCCATGGCAGAGGTGTTGGAACTGGATGGGCTTTCAGGTCCCTGCCAACACAAAGCAGTCTGTGATTCTGCGATTCTATGACTAAATGAGTTCTGGTTTTAATCCTGGCTTCAAAAAATGCAATTGATAACACCTTATTTTAGTTATTTAGGTATTATTTCAGGGATATCTTTGTCTATGGTTAATGTGGGAAAGAGGCATTTCCAATGGAAGATTCATTCCATACTAAAATAGGTGCCTAAGGTAGGTGAGGTAAGTTTCCCTCTGTACTTTTATGTAGCACAGGTGAGATGTCTGAGGAATGCTGTCACGTTTTGGCAGCACGTTTGTCACATTCCATTTTTTGCAAACTGCTGATAATACCAGAAAATGAGACAAAAAAAGGCTAATAAGAAAATTAAAACAACTCACAGTCAGTGCTATGGTAGTTTTTTATATTTCTTAGGACATCACTTAGAAAATCTCTGCTTAGGCTGATGTCCTACCCTTCTAACCCTATGATAATAGAAAGAAAATTGAGACAAAAGAGATTTAAAGTGGACCTTCCCCAGAACAGGCCTCTATCCTTCCACACAGCAGCAGTGAAGGGACCACTGCTGATGCTCTCAGCCACCTGGCTGTGCTGATGAGTGTGGAGTCAGAGATAAAGTTCAAGTTGATGGGCATACCTGGGTTGTTATTTTCTTCATACATATAATGAGCTCCTTGAGATGTTACATTGATACATAGAAGATGAGAAAAGACTGGAAAAGAAAGAACTTCTGATTCCTTTGTTTTAGGCTTTCAGAAGAATTGCAACGAAAAGAGCAGCCATCATAAGTGCCAATCTTCTAACACAATGTGTTTTGCCCCAGAGGAACATCCTAGTCCTTCATTATCTGTTAAATGCAGTCCTTTGACATGTCTAGGACAGGATTTAAGCATAAATGGTTGTCAAATTGATCTTACAGTCTTATGGTATGCTGTAGGTCTTATGGGAGTAGAGTGGAAAATTTGCCTTTAAATGAATCTGAGTAGAACTTCGAGAGGTTATGTGGATCTCAAATTTGTCTTCAGGGTATACAACAGTTCGAAAGACTGCTACTTTTTTGTGACATAGCTGTTATGGGGCTAGAGCCAGAATATTAAGCTCATTGCTTCCAGATGGAAAGGTTGGACAAGACAGAAATCCTTGGCATTGGGACCATGGACAGAGTGGTGTGATATGGACATGACATATTGAAGTAATCTAGATAGAAGATACGATGTTAGCCAAGGTTGTCAGTTGGATACTTTTTAAAACATTATATGGTTTGTAACAAGGTATTGTGTATCCTTCGAAACCCTCCAGATTGAAATCCTGGAAAGACTGTGGGGAAAATTGTGATTATTTTGCTTAAGTTACTAGAGTTCATTTTATATATATTAAGAGCTTGGCATCATTTGCCTGCAAGAAATTTTAGGCCAGCAATTTATACCGTACAGAGCAACGTACATCATGCTAGCAGCACTTAAATGAGTCCAGGTGCTCATTTGTAAGTTGGGATCTTGTGTGTTCTTATTCATGGGCTGTACACCGATAATAGCGCAGTGCCTCAAGTGAGAATCCAAGTCAGATCCGTTTCAGGAACCACACATCTGTTTACAGGAGATGTTTTGCATGCGATCCTTGCGGGGACACTGAGGAAGCTTTCCACCAGGGGGCACGTGAAGCCCACAAGAGTAATCACTGTATCCCGCTCTGGATGCTCTGCCAAGGGAGCCTGCTTAAATCCCATCTAGCAGCCAGAATCCCCGTCGTACAAAGTCAAAAAGTATATCAGCTAAGGAAAAGGCAGGAACAAAGAGGGACACGTTACAAAGGCTTGAGGAGAACTGGGCACTGGGTGCAGTCCTTTACGTGGTCTTTATTGTCCAGATGAGGTTTACATCCACTGTTGAACACTGTTACCGTTTGCAAAATGCTTGTTCACATGTATGGGAAATTTTTGTTTTCTCTGACTTCAGAGCACTTCTATCCAAAACCTTTTCACTGGAGCTTTTGTCTACAGCAGAAGACAGGATTTAACCCTTTTTTTTTGGACATACAGAACATAATGTATTTCTGTACGTCCATGATGACTGAATCGGGTACCTCATTAATATTTCTTAGGACATCACTTATAAAATCTTTTCTCGACATGATCTCCTGGACTGACCTGGGTGCATGAATCAGGCAGAGAAAAGTGTTTTGAACCAATCCATACCGATGAGCACCAACGCCTACAGATAAGCATAGAAGTCCTTGTGACAGACTTTGATACATCAGAAACAACTAATTTCCTAAGGCTGTTTCCAAGATCACCCTGGTGAGGTATGATACGAATTCCTGTGAACTTACTAGTATTTCATACATCATCCCCAAACCTGTAAAACTCGGGTCATCTCCAGTGAGTGATAAGATGCCTCGGTACAAATCAGTAGATCTGTACCTTCTGTGATCAGCTGCTGGCAGTTGTTTCTTGCTATTCACTTCTGTCATCCAAATGCAGTTAAGATAACACTTTATATTACTCATATGAATACAGGCTCTCACCACTTACTCTTTAAAGGAAACTTGTCTCCTTTGGTGCAATAAGTAACAATTACTATATTTAGGAGAATGACTGGTACAGTAAGTTCCTAATATTCACAGTATGTGGCCTCCATTGCTTGTCATGTGGGCAAAATAATGTAAATACAAATAGGGAGCTGTTTGCTCTAAAGGGAATATTTGAACCAGATACCTGTTAGGTTTATAAGATGTTAGATATTTCCCCCTGACCAATCTGCTTTTACGAGACCCCACCTAGAAAAGCTGCTAATACATACACTAACCTTTACAGAATAGGTATGTCTCAGAAAAAGATTCAATAAGTTCCTGAGAAGCAACGAGTGCAATGTCTGCAGTCAGTCCGTTGTGAAACAGCTCAAATCATGCACAAGGAATTCCAGGGCTCTTTAGATTAAAATATTAGTCACAGATAATCTCATTTGTTTTGTAGTCTTCAGTACTCTACTCTTTAAGTACTGAGCACATCAAAACCAAAGGGCAGAAGGGCTCCATTTTTAAAGAAAACATTAATAAACAGACTCATGTAGGGTTGCAGGAAGATCAGAGGATGCTGTGGCAGTAAGTAATAGCCATTCCACTTTCAGGAACAATTAACCCTGAAAGCTTTTTTGGATGGCAAATTTTCTAGAAAGACTGTAATGCATTTCTTAAAATCTGGCATTTTCTTTTACTAAATTGGCTTCTACTCACATTGACTGAAATCTATACTGTCTCTTTCACAGTTACAGGGCTGAACAACAACAAAAAAAAAAAAAGCAAAAAACTTATGAAAGAATAAATTTTATTTTAACCTGAGAAGAAATCAGGAAATTTGACCTGATAAATCCTGTTACATAATTTAGCTGTCTGAATTAAGGCCAATAGCTTGTTCTTAAACAAAGCATATCTTTCCAACAGGGTCTGAGCCTTCATTTGAAAATAAGATTAATGTTTCTGTCAATCATGCAGACACACAGGTTAATCACAGTTCAGCCATTTAAAACTACATTCTTTTTTAAGAAGAACTTTCTTCAGTGGTGAGGCACTGGAACAGGTTGCCCAGAGAGGTTGTGGAAGCCCCATCCCTGGAAGTGTTTAAGGTCAAGTTGGATGGGGCTTTGGGCAACCTGGTCTAGTGAGGGTGTCCCTGTCCATGGCAGGAGGTGGGAACTAGATGATCTTTGGGGTCCTTTCCAACCCAAAGCATTCTATGATTGATTCTATGATATAGGTCCTCAAAAAATCTGACATTTTGAAATAGAGACTAAAATAGACGTGATTTATATCTCATAAGTAGAACATAAGACTGCAGTGAGAACTTCTTACTAACAAGTGATTGGTACCAAAGACCCTCAGACATTGTTTTCCATCAGGTCAAACTAAAAACATATTTGTCATATTTATCACCTTAGATTTTGGATTTAGAATAATTAAGTATAAAGCAAAAAAAATGTGCAACAATGATCTTTCCTTGATGTAGTGTCAGCAAGGGGATGGAAATGCAGAATTTGAAGACATTGGAGGACAAGGAAGGAAAGCCACTGGCATCCTGGCTTGTATCAGAAACAGTGTGGCCAGTAGGTCTAGGGAGGTGATTGTGCCCCTGTACTCGGCATTGGTGAGGCCACACCTCGAGTACTGTGTCCAGTTCTGGGCTCCTCACCACAAGAAGGACATGGAGGTCCTGGAGCGAGTCCAGAGAAGGGCAACCAGGCTGGTGAAGGGGCTGGAGGGCAAATCCTATGAGGAGCGGCTGAGGGAGCTGGGGGCTGTTCACCCTGGAGAAGAGGAGGCTGAGAGGAGACCTTATCACCACCTACAACTACCTGGAAGGAGGATGTAGAGAGGTGTGGGATGGTCTCTTTAGCCAGGTGACAGGAGATAGGACAAGGGGAAATGGCACAAAGCTGTGCCAGGGCAGTTTCAGATTAGATATTTGAAAAAAAAATTTTACTGAAAGAGTTGTCAGGGCCAGGAACAGGCTGCCCAGGGAGGGGGTTGAGTCACAATCCCTGGATGTGTTTAAAAAAATGGTAGATGAGGTACTTAGGGATATGGTTTAGCTTAGGACTGGAATGGTTGGACTTGATGATCTTATAGGTCTTTTCCAACCTTGTGATTCTGTGAAAAGTCTCAGGATCTCAAAATAGTAACCTTATGATGCACTGGTGGACATGCTCAATGAAATGTTTCTTGGGGCCAATAACTTTGAACCCTGTTCACTACAAACAGATTCTAGCATGCAAGTTTTGGGCACTTTACACTGGAAGACTCTTTACAATGGAAAACCCTCTTTAGATTTCCCACAGACATGGGACTCTGCACTGGGACGGGTTTGCAGCTATGTACCTGGAAAAAAAATTTCAGCAGCCCTGGAGTCAGTGTATGCTGCATTTTATGCTTCAGTGAAGCAAGGAGCAAGATTTTGCAGAATGCTGTCTTGAGGGATCATCATTTACCTCTGACCCGCAGCAGTGAGGGAACAGCAATGTGCTGCCAACAACAGAAGAAAGAGATGGGATTCACTGAGCTGTGTAAAGAGATGGCCAGTCCAAAGGCAGGGAAGCTGTGCTTCTATGCAGTCTGTGTGATTTCACATCTCAGTTCCCTGGAACCACATTAGTGTACCTCACCACAGTCTCATGAATACATGACACCAGTTCTTCGCTGCACTGCAAAATCCTGACACAAAAACAGTGTTTTTAACATCCTTGCACTCTGTATGTTGCTGCTGGGCAATTTCAAGACAGCGATTTTTTAAAGAATAAATGGAAAATGAACTGGAAGTAGTAATTCTTCCAGGAATAAGCGCGTAGGACCCAGATGGGACACAGCCAGAACATTCAGGAGGAGCCACCACAACCACTCAGCAGTTCCCCTGGCATTTGTAGTCCTAGTAGGGGCAGCTCAATCCCCAGGAGTTCTGTCCTGCTGAAGAATGAACACATCACACAGAAGCAACAGGCTTTCTACAGGAATCACTGGAATTGTGGTGTGTCTTATGCCCAAGATCAGATGACATGACCCCCTTGACCTAGAAGCTTCTGACTCAATGGTAGTTTGTCAGGGACAAATACAGTAGCCACCAGATTGAGAAAAAGATAATTTTGACCAAAGTGGTTTCAGACAAATATCAGTGATAAACTGACACTGAAAGGTTTCCCTTCTACAAGCAGATATATCAAATGAAAAGAGACAAGTACTTGCAGGAAACAGAAAGATCCTTTCAAGACTTAAAACTTGGGAAAAGCATCAGTTACAGACAGATTTCCTGCAGCTTTTAAAAATATGTTTTGGTAACAGCTGTCTCCAGTCTTGTGGAAATATTCCAGAAGGGAATCCTGTCCTGTGACACACGGACTGCTTTGATCACATTGATTATAAAAGCAGATACAGAAGGTCACAGTGACAGAAACTTTCTATTTCTTTTCTGAATGTGGAACTTAACCTATTAACCAAGACTTTTGCTACTTGTGCATCTGAAATTGTTCCTGCTTTCACTGAGAAGAGTCAAGCAACTTTGATGAAATGTATGTTTGCAGCAGTCAATACTCATAATAGTTTTCCTTTAGTGCATCAAGATTAGCTAGCAGTAAGATCAGCCTTCCTTGGCTTTGCTGAGAAGCCAGTAGGTGTAGGTGGAGAAAATGTTTTGGTGAAAGGGAAAATATTTGCCTTGATGTTTCTGAATTCCTTTGTACTTCCCCACTCCTGTCAGCAAAAATTGATAGCTAAAATGTTCCATTTTGAATTATAAGCGTACACCCTTACCCCTTTACTAAATTTTTTCATGTGTTTTCTATGGATCTGCTCATGCCAAAAACACTGACAAGAAAATATATGCTTTCAAGGGAGATTCTCTGTTAGGACATTTTTGATTCTCAGAAACCTAATATTCTTCATGTTTGTGATCTACTACATACCTGAACCTTCATATACTTCCACCCAGGGTGAAACAAACCATGGCAAATGGAGATATCCAAGAGACTGAAGTGGAAAATATTTTATTTACTTTCAACTGACTTTACACAGACACAGCAGTTTGAGAATCCTGTCCAAAGCAGTTTCTGAGTTACGACCATACTACCTATTAAGGGGAGCAAGAAATGCCTGTAAGATCCTTTTATCATTGCTATAGGATATGGAAAGCTAGAGCGAATATCCATCCTTGGCTCCCCTACCTACATTGCAGGTTTATTACTTCTTGCATTCCTCTTTTGTGTGTGAGTTGAGAGACTACGAGCAGTATGGACTACTACAGGATAAGTGAGACAAAGTTTATTCTGCTATTGCTATTTGTGCTTCACAAGCTTGAAACAGCAAAAAGGGTCCATTTTTCAAAGCTGTCTGAGATCTTGGGGCAACAACACCTAGGTGTTTCGAGTTTACGTGCTCTCTTGGTTGCTATGTAAGCTTCCTTAGGAAGCTGATTGCTGCATTGGCAAAAAAAGAAACACTTCATTCCCAATACTGACTATCTAGATATTCAGTTGCTGCATTGGCAAAAAAGTAAACACTTCATTCCCAATACTGACTATCTAGATATTCAGTATCTAGAATATCTAGAATATCTAGATTCTTGCCCAAGTATCTAAGCAAGAAAAGGGGAGCTATACATACTTGCTACAGTTCAGATTCACAGACTGGGGGCAAGCAAAGGCAACATGCCCCTGCCCCTCTTTCTTCGCACTTCCTTTGGACCTTGGGGAAGTAGATTTGACCTCTGAGGCTGAGGGCTGTGTGCGAGCAGCAAACCAGCTGTAAGGGTTCCCACACCAAAACAACTTGCCCTTGAGAACGGTGGTTGTTCCCGGTTCTTTGTCTTCTGACCCAAGCAGGATGCCAAGAGCCAGGACCCCTCTGTGTTTCTCAGGGTAAGCCTACCGACCGTGTCACTCTCCTCATGTTCTGCCTGCAAAAATCCAGGCATCACACCTGAGCCTTCCCCAGAGATGAGACACTGATGAAAAGCGAGCAGAAGATAGAAACCTTGAGAGGCAGCAGCTCCCAAGGCTGCCTGCTCCACAGACTCAGAGGTCAGACAGCAGCTGATCCCACCCGTGCCATCTCCTGCTCATTTTCCAGAGGCACTCAGAAAACAGCCATCTCCCCTGGGCATGGTGGCCTGCTGATATTCAAAATTGGAAAGTGATGTGATAGCATGTTGTTGCTTTAGGGGTGACCTTGGCTATAGTCAGTGTTCCCATGTGCCTGTTGTCCCTTTGTGAGTTTGCTGTTATGCCCTTTTTGGAAAGGGACTCAGATTCGTAAGGCATTTAGGAGCTTTAAGATGTTTCTCCCAAAGTAACTGGCCAAAGGTCACAGAGGAAATCTGTAGCAGAACTGGGAAATAAATCAAGATCTGAGTCCCAGTCCGGAACCTCAGGCACAAAACTACCATTTTTCATAGGAGGCTTAAATATGTGATGAGTTCTTTTATAATCATATAGTTTCCTTTCCAATGCCTTAAAGTTTTCTTGTTACAATCATTAAACTACTAGCTGTCCACTTTTAACAGCTCTGCAGGAATTCTTTCATGTCAGTAGTGTTTGATAATAGGCCACATATGAGTCTCCAAACTTACTTTTTCCATTATTAACCTTTCATTTACTGATGATATTTCCCTCAGTATGTTTTGTTCTTATACCGTCCTGCACCATATGTTTATAATCATCTGAAACTTCTGAGTAATCCCATTATTTTTCTATTCTCTCACACATCATAAATGTGGGCTGCGTTCCAGGATAATTTATGCAGGATTAAAACATGGAATTGGCTTCAATGCTTCATCGATGATGTCTTTAGAGTTTATCTCCCAAATTTGTATCCTTCTCAGCACTAAACATTTAGGAGATGGAGATCACAAACACACAGTCACACACACTCACACGCATATTGAATACCAAAGAGGAGGAAAAAACAGGATTCATCAAGGAAAAATGCCTTACCCAAAGCTTTTTGAAATCAAGAAGATGACTTCCTTTCACTTCTCTTTGCCTCTATAGCTTGCTATGTCTAAGAGGGAAGCTTGAAGTAATTATTGTACTGATGAAGTGTAGGACTGTAGAAAAGTTTTTTAAAAGGGCAGGCTCGACAGTGAGTGTATGACAGAAGAAACAGCGAGTATGTGACAGGAGAAATAGTAACTGAGAAAAATCTGGAAGCCTGAAGAGAACAAGATTCAGCCTATAAACCCAATGTGTGAAGCAGCAGCTAACACCTCCCCGAGTTCACTGGTTTTAATTAGCCTGTTCTCCTTTGCCCTAAAGGAGAGAAAGCATCAAAAGTCCTCCCTCCAGAGACTCCAGAGCCTGCTACCTCACAATGAAGGAGCTGATCTGCCTGCATGCTTCTTCAAACTCAGTGACCGGCCAAAGGAGCCACAAAGGTCAAAGTCAAAGAAGACGTGGAGGTGACGAGAGTGCTGGAAGGGCAGGTGAGGCCATAGGGTGCAACCAGGGACTCGGAAACCAAGAACAAACAAGTGGGTGGTAGTAGAGGGAGGAGCAAGGTCTGAAGATAACAAGAGAGGACAGGAATCACCAGGAGTAGTACTACTTGGAGGCAGTTTTTAGCAGCTGGCTCAGAAATTGGCAGTCAATATTAACAACCATTCTACCAAACCTAATGAACCATCTCCAGCTATAGAGCTGTGGTTTCAGGCTCTGGGCCAAACATACATCATGAAGATAGATGGGTTCCCCTCAGCATGTGGCCTTTGTTCCAGTAGATGAGGTAGTCTTTTGGTAGGACAGAAGACATAAATGTAGCATGGAAACCCTAGGTTCCTCCAGATAACTGCAAGCTTCTTATAAAGAGAAAAATCAGATATTTGCAAGAAACTAGCACTATTCTGACTTCTTTATGATCTTTCTAAACTGTCATAACCAGTGTTGTAATTTTCAATGGTAGGTGTTAGCTTGAAACAAAATAATATTAGGAGATCTTAGGTGATCACAGCAATTATTGTTTTTTTAATAATGAACATTCATTTCTTGTTCCATGCTAAAAAGTGCAGGTGACTTGTTCACTGAACACCAGTAGCATTCATAGGCTGTGAGATATGGGAGAAGAACTGATGACTGCAGTTAAGAATAGGTGAGGGCAAATCCTATGGGGAGCGGCTGAGGGACCTGGGGCTTAGAGAAGAGGAGGCTAAGGGGAGACCTTATCACCACCTACAGCTATCTGAAGGGAGGTAATAGAGAGATAGGTAATGGTCTCTTCAGTCAGGTGACAGGTGATAGGACAAGGGGGAATGGCATGAAGCTGTGCCAGGGCAGGTTTAGATTGGACATTAGAAAAAAATTTTTTTACTGAAACAGTTGTCAGGGCCTGGAACAGGCTGCCCAGGGAGGGGGTTGAGTCACCTTCTCTGGATGTGTTTAAAAAAAGGGTAGATGAGGTACTTAGGGATATGATTTAGTTTAGAACTGGAATGGTTGGACTTGAGCTTAAAGGTCTTTTCCAGCCTTGTGATTCTGTGATTCTGTGATGGATATGTTTGGGGTGTGGAGAGAGGGGGAAGTCTCTTGTGCAAATGGACTTAGTGGGGTAGGAGTCTAAAACTGAAATAATGAAAAAAACCAAGATTGGCCAGTGGACATAAGTGAAACAGTGAAAAAGGCAAGAGTGGGGAGGATGGTAAAACACTAAGTCCTTCTTGAGAGAAGGGACAGAAGAATCTTCGGCCACAAGGTCAGTCTTCTCCACAGCCCAGGCTGCACTTTAACAGCAGGACCCTCTATGTCTCCTGTATCTTGAGACAATTCCAGCAAGTGAGAAAGTGAGTTTGCAAACTAATTTCTAGAAGGGCACTTCAAGAAAACACTTCAGTACTTTGGACTAAGATGAACGGTGTGATGTAAAGAGAAAAAGGAAGTGCATACAGCTGGCAGAACTGGAATCAGCTTCCATATTGCTCCTAAATATCCTAAATATCTGGGATTCATCCCAGATGAGATAGGGATCTTATGAGAAGGAAAACTTTTGTTTTGCAATTAAAGAATGTCTAGTAGTGACTTCATATGACAGTTTTAAATGTCACTTTGCTTCATTTTGTAACTTCTGAGTGCAGGATATCAAACCCAAAAGGCTTTTAGCCCAATCTTCCTCTGTATATTTTTTGTATCTGTGCATACATTTATTACATGTTACTTACAGTCCAGGCTAAATACTCTCACAGCACACTGCTGAAGACACCTCACCCTGCACGGTGCCCTTCTGGCCAGTCAAACTGAGTGTTACCTGATGGGAAGGGGTAGTGCTGCAGGATTAGGAACACAGACAGTGACAAGGTGCTGTTAGAAAGTCTGGATAACAAAGGATTAATCAGGCAGTTTAGGAGGATTTGTAGTGATCTGCTGCACAGTGCTAGGGCTGCAGCAACTCATGCTTCTATTCTAATGAAAACGAGGTCTCAAGTCCACTATGGAAAGAAGAACAGCATCTGTACTAGGAAATTAAATGGGTCAGGGACTGTTATTTGTCCCTGTGTCTATCTGGCATGGCACAACTCCCGTTCATAATGAGGGGCTTTGTCACACTCCAAAGCAGGGAGTGGGTGATACCTAGCCTGTTGCCTGAATTGTGCCCAGGCATTACCTGGGAGGGTGTTTGATGCCAAAACCGGTACTAGAGAGCCAACTTAAGTCTGCGGGTGCTTGGGTGACAGTAGCTGGTATAGGCACTATCAGTTACTCTTACCTTCTCCTTGATCTACCTTCCTTAATAAGATATTTATTAGGTAACAACAACAATAATAACAATAACAACAACAGCCACAACTATAAATTACTATTACTTAATAGTTATCTGGATAATGTCAGCATGGCACTGAAACACACATTTAAACAAAGCAGGTAAGATGACGCTGCCTGGGCCAAGTAAGCATTCTGATTTGGAGAAGTGGCATGACTTTGATCAATTTTCTGCCCTTTAGCTCATTGTGATTTTCTTGAGTGCATGTTATGCAACTTAGATTGCTTTGGAAGGATGTTAAAGTGCACCCTTGTCTACTGTAGGGCATCGCAAAATTTCCAACTATTGCAAATAAGGATATAGAAAATATGATTTTTAATGGCTTCAAAACTTTATTAATAAGTGCAAACTAAAATTACAGCAATGAGTGAAAGCAATTTTTTAAAAAAGACTTGAAAGAACAAACATGCAAGCATGAGAAATTGGTGAATACATACAGGGAGCACTATAAATTTTTAAACAAAGGAAAATGGGGCAAATACTGTGATTCAAACTTATCAGTGACAGTGCAATGCAGACAGCTCCCACAGCTCTGAACATTACAGGCTGCAGCTGTTTGTGGCTGTGGGTTTTCTGCCTGATGACCTTTCAGGAATCTGAAGAGCTGGAAACAATAAAATTTTATTTGGGTTGGAGGGATCTGAGGTGGGCACTGGTGTGGTCAGTGCCTTCTGAGAAGGGGCTGTGTTTTGGTTCTTTGGGACCTTGCTTTTCCAGTCTGATGACTGTTTGGAGGCCTGGGGATCCAGAGGCAGAGCCACTTGAGGCTGCAGGATGGTGCCAAGGAAAGGAGAGAGTGGGAGGGAAGCTTCACTGTAGCATGTTTTCCGTAAGGGCTGCTTGTCTATTCAGAATCACATTAATCTTCCTGTCCTTTCCCATCTACTCCTGGGTCATTGCAAGGTTTCTGTCAACTCCCCACTCATGGAAAGACAGTTCTCTGCCAGTTCCTGGGCTGCATTTTCATATGTTTAGCTGAAATTCTGAAAAGTTGTGAATTCTCCAACCATTTCCTCACCCTCAAATTTTGCAAGACATTTTGATAAGGGAAATGTCTCTGAAAGCTGCTTTGTTAAATCTTGCTCATAATTCAAAATGTAACCAAAGGTTTGTTTCCTCCTTCCTCCCACCCCCTCCCAGTTCCTATCACAAATAAACAATTCCCTCCTTAAAATGTCATCATAATTTCTCTTCAGCCTAAAGAGACTGAAAGTAGTATGTCCTTTCTAACCTAGGTTCATATGACTGGAAGTCCTGTTGCAATGAACAACCTTTGCGTTCTAAAGGTCTCTGCAGTGAGCTGCCAACAGTTTTGAGTTGCTGGCTTGAAGTTTTTCTTCTTGGTTTCAGTCACAGCAGTGGGTTGGCAAGCATAGACACCAGCTTTATCTTTATGTGCAGGAAGCTTTGAGGTAGGATGAGGGCATCCTACCTCATTCAGTCGAACAGGGAAGCAGGCACTAGTTGTTCTGGGCAAAATGTTAGTAATAGCACTGAGATCTCTGCAGCTATAGCTTACTTATAATATTGGAGGATTTGTCACTGATCCATGGGCTCAGGGAGCAGGGAAAATAATTGTTCAGAAGGTCTAAGGGGAGCAAAGTAAGATATTTTCTGTTCTTAGTCACCTGCTGTTTTGAGTGACTGGGAAAGTTTAGCCATTTATTCAGGAATAAGTGGAAGAGATACAGTACAGCATTAACTGAGCTTGTATGTTCATTTTCCAGACTTTTTGGGCACAAGGTTTCTAGTGAAATACATGAAGTTTGGAAATTGCTGTGCAGTCCATTTGCAGTTAATATGACTTGAATATACTGTTGCCTGATACCTGTGGTATAAGGAAAATGTCTTCCATGACCCTGCACTAATAAGTACTATGGGATGGCCTTTGAAAGCACTTCCAAGGAACCTTAAAAGGACTGCAGTATATGACTAATGGAATGATTTAAATGTTCTTCATAAACTCATGTATTCCTGGTTTGTGACATACTCAGTTGAGGACACCATGGGAAGCTTGTCTGTGTTGGATCTGGAGTTTTAGAGGGGAGCAGGGCAATGGAGGCAGGAGATCCTGCAGCAGGAGGAACATGAAGGGTCAGAGCACTGGCTGTGTAGCAGTGGGAGGAGAGTTGTTAAAACCACCAGGTGCAGCAGTAGTTACAGAACATCCCCTATGGTGTGCACAAAAGAAGGGGGACGCGGGGTGGGTTGTAAGCAGGGGAAAAGGAAAGGATGGAAATAAGTAAGACTGAGGCACATAAGCATACAAAATGACCAATGGCAAAGCTTCTGACACTGTAGTCAAGGAGTTGTAAGATTTGCCTGAGTACACATGGAGGCAATGGTACGAGTGACTTGTCCCAACCATACTCCTGTGATTCAAGAGTCTGTAATTATTTTGCTGGGAAGTTATGGTGTTAAATCTGGCTTCCTGGACCAATTCCAGCAAGAAACATCTGTGTTTCAACCTATCTGCAGCTAATATTTAACTGTGAATTTTACAGGTATTTGAATTTATAATCAAATGTTTACAAGTCACAGACATTACGTAATATTTATTGCACAGTAGTAAGTAATGAAGATGGCAGGTACAGACTGGGATAATCTAGGCAAGCTATTTGAAAACTATAGAGATATAGTCTGTAAAGTCAGGCTTTGTCTTAATCTTATACCATAGAGACCATCTCTGTACAGTTGCCAGGGTGCATTCATACCAAAATGCCTTTTGTTGCTTGTTGGAAAAGCCCATGGCCTGGGAATCTAGGATAAGGTCAGGCAAAGCCACTCTCCACTGGGGTTCGGGACCATGTTAGGATCAGTGTCAGCACTGGGCTGCTTGAGCTTCAGTTGCTCAAGGAAAAATGACATAAAGACAGAAACTATGTATACAAGAAATCATCTTGACAGCTCCAATATTTAGTTTCACTGAGAAAACCTTTCTTATAGTAAGGTTTTGTTCAGAATAGCAAGGAGAGGTTTTCAGTAGTGTGGATTTTTATGAAGAATTACTTGATGCAATAGTCCTACCTGTTCTGCTTTGCATATGTGATGGAAGTGATGTGTACTTTTTCCACGTTTTAA
Organism: Porphyrio hochstetteri; assembly: GCA_020800305.1. Taxonomy (NCBI): domain Eukaryota; kingdom Metazoa; phylum Chordata; class Aves; order Gruiformes; family Rallidae; genus Porphyrio; species Porphyrio hochstetteri. The sequence goes on from CM036907.1 coordinate 114,611,588, forward strand.
CTGTTTTACTTGTGTGAGGGTCTCTCCAGGAAAGTGCAAGAAACTGCTGTTCAAGTAGAAAAGGCCATAGCCTAACCCCATTATAGCGAGTGCTTCTGATACGAACATGCATCTGGATCCTACAGTTTGATGATTTTTAAAGACAGAGATTATCTCCTGCCTAGCAGATAGATGCTCTTTAGAAACACAAATCAGACAAAAGTCTTCATCTTTCTATGCACTATGCAATGCCTAGAACCAGGTGCTCATTTCTGGGACAGCACCACTCTCTGCTTTGGCATTTCTGCACCTTTCTTCTGGAGTACCTTCTGTGGTCACTTCACCCTCTATCATGGCCTTCTCCTACCCTTCCAGCTATGGAAACATACCTTTGTAACTACAGAACTAGTCTATTGGACCAGAGTACTGAGGATTTTCAGTGAGAGGATAGGAACACATTTGCTCATTTTCCCATTTTTGCAGAGTGTTTTGGGCTTCTGAACTTCTTTAGTTCACCATGATGAGAAAGGGTAGGTAAACATCAAGAGATTCCTGTGGAAAAACTGAGATCAGAGTTTGCCATCTTTCTGCAGACAGAAGTGTGATGTCTGGGTCCTAGAAAAGGGGTTGTAGAAGTACTTCTTCCTCCTAAACATTTCAGGGTGATCTTTGTTCCTCATTGTGGTTTCAAGGTATGAACCTGCTTGTTCTCATGCACTGCTTAGCATGGCTATGGCTATGTCTGCACCAGAAGGGGAATGCAAACATCTGTTCATTTTCAATTTTTAAAACAGTCTCTGGCAGATCCTCCCAAACCAACTTCACTTTTCAAAGTTTATCAAGGACTGAAGCCCACTCTCAGTAGGCAATCTGGATGTGCCTAGCATGTTTTGGGGGCTATGTCAATTCAATACTGCATGAATACACATGAATGCATGACCAGGCAGTGCCTCAGAGACAGAGATATCTCTGCTTAGTACAGCTGTACTAAGATGCCTGACATCTAGCAGTGGATCTTAGCAGGCCTCAGTTAAAACTGAATTATATCATGCACAGCACTGCAAAGCTGAACCATTTCTCTTGATCCAGTGATCAGGCATGGTGTGGGCCACAAAGTTCATGCAGGAAAAATGCAGGAGAGTGAAAAACTGAAACCAGATTTTCCCAGTGATGCTCTGGCTAGCAGAGGCCCCTCAGGGCTTGGTGGTCCATGCTCTGCTTTCCTCTCTTCTTTCCACCTCTGGCCACTGTCTCACTTGGTTCTCTACATCCAAACTTACTCTGGTCCTAGTTAAAAAAAAAAGGATGGAGACAATGAGATACCAGCACTTATATTATGAAAGCATTATCCTATTTCTCAAAGAAGATGATCTACCTCATGGTGTGATCCATGGCTTGAGGTGGTTAAATGTCATTTTATACACAAAAACATTTAAAAATAATTTTAAAATTTGATCTATCTAAATGTTAATACAATTTTGGAGCCAGATACTATATTTTGTCCTAGCATAATTTACTTTGTGGTACAACATGTGACTAGACTAGGGCTCTTCAGTGATGTCATAATGGAAATAACAGTTGTGTCACTTCAGTTCAGGGCGTTGCTGAAGACAATAGGAAATGTTTTAACAGATGAAGACAGACAAGTAAAAGCTAGGCATGTGATTACTGTGCAGAAATTGTTCTCATTTCAGTAAAAACCATGGCAGCAAAATAAAGAAAAAAAACCCTGCACTCCCAAAAACCAGGCTGTGGTTCCACATGGATGACTCTCTTCTGGAAGGCTTTCAGAAGGGTCCTCTGCTAAACCAGCTCCACTAATCTCTTGGAGATTTTACACTGGAAGTTTGTTTCAAATGAATGTGAAGGTACAAGGTATTCCTCATGACAATGCAAATGGCAAAGGCACATTGCTTTATTGATGCTCATGTCATGAGGAAGAGTGTGATGGCTTTGGCTGGGATAAAGTTAATCTTCATAGCAGCTAGCAGGGTTTGTGTTTGGATTTGTGCTGAAAACAGTGTTGATAACACAGGGATGTTTTTGTTACTGCTGAGCAGTGCTTACACAGATCCAAGGGCTTTTCTGCTTCTCACCCCACCAGTGTGTAGAGTAGGCTGGGGGTGCACAAGAAGTTGGGAGGGGACACAGCCGGAACAGCTGACCCAAACTGACCAAAGGGATATTTCATACCATATGATGTCATACTCTGCATTTAAACCTGGGGGGAGATGAAGGAAGGGGAGGACATTGGGAGTGATGGTGTCCGTCTTCCCAAGTAACCATTAGGTGTGATGGAGCCCTGTTTTCCTGGAGGTGGCTGAGCACCTGCCTTCCCATGAGAAGTGGGGAATGAATTCCATGTCTTGTTTTGCTTATATGCATGGCTTGGGTGTTGCCTCTCTTAAAGGCGTAGCGACCTGGTTCAAGAACTGCACGGCAGCTACTCTCTAGGCGCTCGGTCCATCAGCTCGCAGACACCGCTTTGGTGGACGGCAAATGGTGTTTATTGGCAGGTGAAACAGCATTATATAGATAAGGTTTACAACGTCACATCCGTCTGCTTACATCACAACTACATGCTATTGGCTACTAGGAGCTAGGCCTAATCCATTGATTATAGGAGAGAGGCCCTATCTTTCCATACCAGCGCGACATCTTCCGGCTGCCAGGCCCTACCTGCAACACTTGGGTTTTGCTTTACCTGTTAATGTGCCTTTATCTCAACCCACCAGTCTTCTCACTTTTACCCTTCCAGTTCTCTCCTCCATCCCGCTGTGGGGGGAGTGACTGACCAGCTGCACGGTACTTCGTTGCCATCTGGGGCAAAATCACGACAAAGGGTAAAAAAGGTTTCTTGTAACCCAATACTGTTAAATTTCCATTCCTTACAATGAATTTTGCTCTGGGGTATTCCCACAATAGTAAGGGAGATGATAATAAAGGTGTTTTGACTGTATAAAACAATTCCTTCTTTGCATCCTGCCCAGCATAAGTCTTCAGCCATAACACAATTTATCTGCTAGCATACCTTTGTATAACTGTTGTCATCACAGTGTACAAATGGGAGACAGGCCAGCCGACGGGTGTCCCAGCTTATTCAGCATCGCAGAGGAAGAGAAAATCCCAGAATAAAACCTTAACCCAGCTATGTTCTTCCTGAATTGCATCCCAGTCCTTACTTACAAAGGCAACACCACCTTTTATTTCAGCAGCTGCCTCACCTTTGTGTAAACAAAGTTCATAATCCTTAAGTCTGTATTAACATTCCCCAGGTGCCCCAGCTTTGGTCCTCAGCTCCCAGCTGCCTCAGCTTTGGCAACAGTGAGTGATTTTGTGGTTAAATCATCCCTGTGCCCTGACAGAAGGCACAAATTAAACACTCTTCTGCTCAACTTGCTCTCCGCCCACACCCTATGGAATGGGCTCCAGGCAAAATGTGGTCGTTCCCTGTCTTTTCTCCAACTCCAGTGTCGTTTTAGTGCTTCCAGAAGACGTGGAGGCCCCTGGGAGTACTACCCCAGCCACTAGGCCTTAGCTTGTTTGTAGGTTATGTGAAGGACCTACGTGGGAGGGAGGATGGAGGGGGTGGAAGGAGGGCATTCAGACGGCATGCAGTCAAAACCAGCTACATGAGCTGAAGAGTGAGCACGAGGGGATTCTTTTAGAAGGGCTATTTTTAGCTTCATCTGGATCATATTAAACATTCACTGGCATCTGAGACTCCCTTTCTCCCACTCAGTGATGCTACAGGGCCATATTTGATCCTTCCAAAAGACCTATGCAGAAGAAAGACTTGAACAGTGATAGCCTTGATCCCAAACAATTACTGTAACTAATGTGTTGTCAGTAGTGACAAATGAGGAGGAAATGATATTTTTTCAGCTGTGAAAAAAGGGCTGGTTTAGATTCAGTGTTGAACTGAGCCCAGGCTCCAGAGCTCCACAGCAACATTTAGAAATGTGAATCCTAAATAGAAGGGATGCTTTTGTCCCGAAGGAGACGGATTTCAGACACATCCCTCCTTGTTCACCCATTTTCTATTAGCTGTATCAGTCAGTTTTCTGTTAAGTGGCTTGGATGTGACGAATCATTCTGATCCTGTGCATCACTGGAACTGAACTGCCTTTTCCAACCATGCAGACCAGTGCTTTTGTGCAAATCCATCCTCCTTCAGTAAGAAGGAATCTTTCCTATCTCTCTGTAAATACCTTTTCCACCATACTAGTCTGTATTAATTAAGAATTCTGGATGATCCTGGATGGAGTTTGGTAAGAGGAACTTGGATTTAACAGCCACAGAATAACTGCAGAACAAGTTAGGGAGAGAATACCCTTTTCTAGCCAAGTCAGATATTGCTTGTTTCCCTTTGACAAGGCAATGTGTAACTTATTTCCAGGCCTGAAGGACTAAAAAGAAGCAGTAAGAAAACATAAAGTTGGGTTTGGTTTTTTTTAATGTTAAAATACCTCCAAACCTGTTGTTTCCTGGGCACTGGCAGGTCACAAAGTTTGCTACATCACCGCTCTGGTATCTGATAGTCTCCCAATGGATCCAGACAGAGAAAGGTGCTCCACAGCATAAATATTTTCAGAAGCAGGAACTTTAGATGCTGCTAACAGACTGTGACTTGTATAATTCTCCCAAAGGTTTCTAGAAGCCTGGATACTCTATATGGTTTTGTAATACACCATACTTCCATAATACAAAGTGCTGAAAAATAACAATTACAGCAGTGATTTGTGTTTACATAGCAGACGGCATTAAAACTATGAGTGGGGCTGACAAAGAGTGGTAGATGAACTGCTTTACCCATATCTGTAAAGTTGGGATATTTGGCACCTGCTAGGAATGAATATTCCATATTGAGAATTTAAAACTTTCCGTAATTCTTATAGACATAAATTGAAATTTTGACACCTGCCCTGTAAAGTGCAAGCGTGAGGAAAGGACTCACAGTCGTAATCATCTTCCATATACGTTCATATGACTTTTCCAAATAATTGCTCTTTGAATTTTATACATTGTTATACCAGGTGGCAAACTGCAGTGGAATAAACTGCGTAGTACCTTGTCATGTAATGGGAAAGCATGCAATACCTAGCGATATTTCCAATAAAACCTACACCTATCACCTCCTGCTTTTGAGTGGGTTGTTTGCTAGACTATCTGGCCCGGGTATGTGTTTTCTGTCTGCAGGCTTCATGAGCTCTGTCTTCACTGTGCACACCAATTTGCAGCATTCCCTCATGCCAAGACACTTGTGTATGGTTTTTTCAAAGGTGACAGTGATTTATTCAAAGAAAAATTTCTGCCTGCATTTTGTGGTGGGTTTGGCAATCGTCTCTTTTCCAAACTTGCCGTATCCTCCAAGAAAGAGGAATTAGGTTTAAGAGGCTCTGCAGCTGTTTGGCATCTGATATTCTGAGCTTATTATTATTAGCGATTTGTGATCTCTAACCAGTCAGATCGCTCCATTCTCTAAATATTTTTACTTTATTTTTTTCACAGGGAATGTAAAATTTTCCTCCTTTAAAGTCCATTGAAGGGAGGTGAAGACATTTGTTTTTCAAATGTTAATAAAATGAACTTTATATTATTATTTCAATGACTGATTAAAAATATTATTTATACCATACGAGTGCTTCCATTCCTATTATAGGGTGTTTCATTTGTGATCCAGCTGAGATAGAACAGCTCCCTTTCACTTAACAGTCCTAGAGAACGAACCCAAATTATCCACAGAACCTTATGTAATATAAACAGAAGTACCTCCGAGTAATGCATACGTTTATGGTTTTCTACTCTATGGGAAAGTAAAAAGAGATTTATGTTTTCAAAGATTCAGGGAAGTCCTGTGGCATGTATTAAGAAGGAGGTCAAAATAACTGATCATAGTGGTCTTATTGGTCTTCTACTCCATGAGCCTACATTATAAATACATTATAAATAACTTATGCAGCCTAATTCCATCAGCCCCAATGGTAGCCAACCCACTTAAACTGGTGGAGGACTTTTCCCAATATCTTCTCTTTCTCCCATTTACCAAAATGGACAAGTAAGTCTTGCTAATTGAATTACCATGGACACATTCTGCGCAAGCCTCCCCACAGGTTTTGTTAATGCAAACCAATTGTTTTGTTCTGGTCATCCAGAACAACCTCCATGTGCTGAACTGCTCAGTGAGGACCATAAGCCACCAATGGGTAATAAAGTCATGAAATGGAACAGAGGTCAGCAAGCTTGGTTTTCTAAATAAACATTTGTACAGATCTCTAGCACTAAAAGTCAGTATTATCAACTGTGTTGTTGTAATCACATCTTATTAAAATGTTTTTTCTCAATGTTTGATCTGAAATAAGGTTTATTTTGCCATGTGCTTCCTTGGAACATGCTTATTCCGGAGCCTTGAGTTGGTACTGGGGTCATGTACTTAGTTTGCCTCAACCTGGATTACTGGACAATGTTAATTGCTGCAGATGATTGTATTATTTTGCTCTTTAACGCATCTTTCATCTGGAAATCCTTCAGGAACTACACAAACATTACTGAAGGATGAAAAGACTCCTGTGAGGTTGGGTCGCATTAATTTACATACTCTGCAGGTGAATAAATATGGTAGAACCTAGGGTTAGTAATTAATCTAAGCAGTATCAATTCCCAGTCTCTTGCCATTACCAGTAGATAATATTATGGAACAGATACCCAAGTTAAACTAAAAAGCCCTATTAAAAGCTCTTTTTGGTTGCACTTATATCATTGTTGGTTAGCTGTATCAGTGTTCCCAATGCAATGATCATTCTGCCAAAAATCAACATGGAAAGCTGTGCTCAAAGTGAGAATTTTCTATCTGATTCTTTAGCTTTTTTTACTTCTTTCCCAGGACTTTCTGTTCTGTGCAATGCAGAGGTGTTTCCAAGATAAATCAGAGACATTATGGAGCTCCCAGTTTGCCATTACCAGGCATTTGCCCAGTTGTCCCAGCCCACAGAACTGGCAGACCAGGCTCAGAACTATTGGCCAGGAACACAGAGCCATTACCAAAGTAGAAAAATAGTCCTTAAAAAGTAGTGATCTGGCCCCTACAGCCAAGGAACAGTTTCAGTACCATGCATGTAAGAAGTAATTCTCCTTTCCAACAAAATGTTTTCTAGCAGAACTCAATTAGATTATGGCTGCAGTGGGGTTTGTATCAGCTCCTCAAAGAGAGCCTGGTGTGACCCATTAGATATGGTCTGGGAATCCAGCAGACTGATTTCTACTACCGGTATGTGCGTGTTCATGGGAAAAAATACTCTGGGTTTTTTGCTCTTTCAACTCCTATCTCTGTCCAAAGCAAGAAATTATATAGACTCCATTTGTAAAGCACCTTGAGATACGCAGAGTACTAGTCTAACAGCTGGGTGTTATTATTAGCCTGTTCAGTTGATGTTTTATAGTATATCCATGGCAATGGTGAATGACTTCCAAAGGTAAAAATAAACAATGTGGTTATTTAAATATTATTTCTCCCATAAAGGGAGATGTGTATTTATTTTTAGTTCAGTATTAATAAATATTAGCAAAATCCAGATTGGAAGGATGTGCAGAAAAGAAAGTGCAGGGGAAAAGGTTGGATTTGGACTGAAAAGTGATGGTGAGAATTGTATAGTTCCCAGTGTAATTAATTTTAATATTTTGATTTATAAATCTTACCTTATGTAAATGAGTTTCACTGATTGAAAGCTTTCCAGAGAAAGGAGCTCTTAGCAAAGGTTATTATTTTGATGGTATTTGGAGGCTCTCCAGTCTGCTTGTTGAGCTCTGGGATCTCACTCAAGTCTTTCTATCAATTGTGATGAGAAACTGGACAGGTCATTTTTGTTTTCTGATTTTTGCAGCCTGGGACATACCTGAAAGCAAAGTTTTGCAACACTGAGAGTTTGTCTATGCAGCTGATAAAAGCACCCTAATATGTGTTCTGGCCTCAGGTAACCAGTCTAGGGGGCATTTAGTGTGACGTCAACCAGAAATACACCCTTCTGTGCCAGAGGGTTGGCGTGGGCTCTTCTCTTGTGACTAGCCATGCATTCCTCATGATACTTGGCCACCACAGAGAGCATGTTTCTCATCATCACAGTGTCTAGCAGGTAAGAAGAGCAGTTCTTCAAATGGTCTCTTACCTGGTGTGCTTACAGTGCAATGGCTGGAAAAGTAAGGTTAAATCACAGCTGAAAGTACTCAAAGAATAATTAGACTTATCAATAGCTTTCTTACCACTCAATAGTTTCTTACCACTTGTCAAGGATCAGATATGTTTTTTGAATAAGAACAGAAACCTGTCTTGTAAGCATTTCTAATCCACATCTGTGTACCCATGTAAGGTCCCTTTTTTGCCTTTGCCCTGGATGTGGAGTGCCAGACAGTTGCTTAAGGATGAAAGGCAACTTAAGGAACCATCATCTCCAAGTTAGGCAGGTCTCTGGCTGTAGCACCATCCTTGGCGCCAGCACACACCATCACACTGAATGTGACAAGACAGAAATGGAAATATCAGTGAGCTAGGGCTGGGATGTGTACACCTTACCTTGTTAGGCTACAAGTTTGAGGCCCAAAAACCTCTTGAGATACAGCTCCAGTGACTTTGTTGGGTTGTATTAATTTTTCCATAGTGCCCAGAATCCAGACCATAGGATATGTGTGGCTATCAAGGACAAATCACTCAGCTGGTAACATTGCCTATATCACCTTTCTTTGGACACTAAAAAAAACTCAAATAGGCAGACATTCACCTATGTACATACATTATATACCTAGTATTATTATTATTATTCAAGGAAACATTACATTACTGCACATGCACTGCTAAACTTTCTTTTTTCTAGCAAATAAGGAAAACAATAACCCACAATGCAGCCTACTAAGTGAGAAGGTATATGCTCAGCCAGTGTTGCTGAGTTATACTTGACTAGCAAAGGTGTAAAGCACCAAACATGAGTTTCTTCTAAATAACGATGCCACAATTAACACAAGTGTTTCTCCATCTGTCTACAATATAGCTTCTTGTGAAGTCCAGTTATAATAATGACATCTGATGACGTGCAAGCCAAGCACAAAATGGTTACTCCATTGTTTTATATGAAGTAAAAGGTAATCATCTGGCAAATTTTTACCTAGATGGTGCAGTAGTTTTTGCTTCCACTGACTCAGATTTTTCTGAGGCATCAGAAATGGTGGATAAAGGAACAGTTTGGTTTACATTTTCTTTCTGCTACTGCACAGAGCTGGAGAGAACCGAGTCCCACTGTTCCTACAAAGTGATGTTATCCTTACAGCTACTTGTGTCAGCCGAGCCATATGCACCAGGCATCTGAAGATTGACCTCTGTTCAGGTTATATTTTCACAAAATTTTAAAAACGCCAGGATCGTTTCCTTTTGTTTATCTATTCCCTTGTTCAAATAAAAGAAGTTGAAATAATATGAAACATGTCGAGTTTTGCTATCAGTTGGACTAACTTACACAGGCATAGAAATATTCTAAGTATTTAGAGCCTTTAATTAGTACGTTTTCATAAACGGACATTTCTAATCTCTTTGGACTTTCAAGCAGATGTTTTTGAATTAAAATCATTGTATTTCAAAAGCCATCACTGGGCTTATTATAATATTTAAATAACACATTCCTTTTGATCATGGTATTGTGATATTCCTCAGACATCTTCATGGCTTGTGCTGTTTCTTCAGAGCACCAATGAAAGATGATACCATGCTGGCACTGAATCAACTGGTTATGCTGGGCACTGCTCTGTGTTATGCAGTGTTTATTAAAATCAACCCTATAAACAACTTAAATCTATTATTATTACACATGATTTTAAATTAATTTGTGCTGAGAGAAAAACTACAAACTCTGACTCACTTTAGCAGTTTGTCTGAGAAAGCAAGAGGTATTTTTCAAATATCATACTGAAAAAAAATCCAAAAACCCTCTACATTTTTTTATATCTGTTTCAGAGACAACATTTGACTGAAGAAAATATTCAACCAAAATAGCATGTGTGAGCAGGAAGAAGATAACACGTACTTTCAAAGGGACTGGCCAGTTCACTTTGATTTTACTTTGACTCACATCTACCATATACATAACATGTTACACAGTATTATAAATGTGAAATCCCTCACCACTGCTGCAATGCTATATGTAATAGAATTATTGGCACAGCTGGGATAAAAAAAGAACTGCCATTCCTGAGCTGCTACTTGGATGGTTCCATTCTCTAATGGAAGCAAATCTATTTTCTGAGGAAGAGAAGAAACACCACTTTTTTAAAAGAAATATGGACTTCTTGTAGAGGTTCCAGAGAACAGCCACAAAGAGGATCACAAGACTGGAGCACCTGTCCTGTGAAGGCAGGCTGAGAGACTTGGGCTTCTTCAGCCTGCAGAAGGGAAGGCTCCAGGGAAATGGTATTGCAGCCTTCCAGTACCTGAAGGGGCCTATATGAAAAATGGAGAGGGGCCCTTTATCAGGGAGTGTAGTGATAGGACAAAGGTTAATGGGTTTAAACTGAAAGAGGGGAGATTTAGATTAGATACTAGGAAGAAATTCTTCCCTGTGATAGTGGTGAGGCCCTGGCACAGGGTGCTCAGAGAAGCTGTGGCTGCCCCTGGATCCCTGGCAGTGTTCAAGGCCGGGCTGGATCGGGCTTTGGGCACCCTGGTCTACTGGAGGGTGTCTCTGCCCATGGCAGGCGGTGGGAACTGGATGATCTTTGGGGTCCCTTCCAACCTAAACCATTCTATGGTTCTATAAAAATCTTTTATGTTTATTAGCTACTGTCTCATTATATGAGTCAAAATGCTAATATAAGAAACAATATTCAAGATACATTAAAGGATAATTTTCATCTGAAATAAGCTTAACTCTGTCCACAGTAGTTTGAGCCTTAATTAAATAAACACATACATATTTGGTCAACTTTAAAGGAATTTAGGTACGTGTATTTTTCAGTACCCTGCTGAAAAAGGTTGCTGTCCTGAATCTCTACATATTTTCTTTTCTGTCTTAGAATCATAAGATCATAGAATATGTCATGTTGGGGGTCATCTAGTCCAACTCCCCTGCAGGAAGCAGGGACATCTTCACTAGATCAGGTTGCTCAGAGCCCCATCAAGCCTCACTTTGAATATCTCCAGGGATAGGGCCTCCACTACTTCTCTGGGCAACCTCTTCCAGTGATCTACCACCCTCATATTGAAGATTTTTTTTCCTAATATCCAACCTAAATCTCCCCTTTTCTAGTTTAAAACCATTACCCCTCGTTCTAATGTTATGTGCCCTTGTGAACAGTTCTTCCCCAGCTTTCTTATTGACACCTTTTAGGTCATGCTTAGCAGCACTGCCAAAGCTGTAGATTTCAGACTTTTAGACTATCTGCACAGAGTAAACTTATTCAAAGGGGGTATTTCACTGCAGTAGTTTAGACACCAGCTTGCAAATAGAGCAATGCCTTCTAAGACATGAAGGCACCAGTGGTATCTGGCCTCTGTCACATGCATTTCTGTTTGCAAATGTATTTTACATAAAATGTATATTTAGCCCTTTGGGGCATAAAGGACATTACAGTTTCAATTTTGCCCTGTCTTTTTAAAAATTAAAAGGCGGGTCTGAACATACTTCTGTTTTCTGCTCTTCCTAATCTTTAGAAATATTAGAAACAGGATGTTTTATTGGAAAATAAGTTATTTATTTAACAAGAAGTTAAATAATTTCCTCTACTCAAAATATTAATTTGTTCAGGCTTTGATAATACATCTAAAGCAGCCTGATTAACATCACTTACTTTGAAACCTTCCAGCATTCACTTATTCCTCAAGCCCTCATTTCATTGTCTGTCTGTCCATTTATCTTGTTCTCATTTTCCAGGCAGCAGAAGACCCAAATTTCATACCAGTGAAAAGGGTGTAGGAAAAAACCCACATATTTTGTGCAACACATTGGCAAAAATAACCCCTACAGATAATTCTACAGGGTGGAAGTTTATGCTGGTTACCTTCAGGGACTGATTATCATTAGCAAAGAGTTCAGCAGTCATGGCAAATATATATGAAATTATTTAATTTCTGACTTGAAATTTCACTGGATCCTGAACTAACATGAAACTCAGGATGAATTCACAGGGAGTAATGAAAGGCAATTTTGTAATTTATGAACAGAGAGCAGATCTATCCTTGAAGCATATGTACAAACACATGGCCATGCCCCACTGCAAATTTCAAACAAACAATATGTTTCATAAGAAACAGTCAGTTTGCTCATTTCTAGAGAGCTGGCAGCCACTTTGAGTTGCTGAAAGATCCAAAAAACGTAATTTAAGTACTGTGTTTAAAGTTAATCTAGCTAACAAAAAACAGGGATAAACTTTCCGAAACTAAAATTGTAAATTAGATGCAAATTGACAATAGGAGTGGAGCTTTAATAAAGTACGGTATTCCCCAGTGCTGAGGAAGTTAATTTGATGGTTAATGCCATTCATTTACACATGGCTTCACTTGCTGACTTCCTCCAATACAATGGAACTAGTTACCCTGTTGGTAGTTAGCAATCAGGAAGGAGGTTTTTAAAAACACTCATCTTACAGAATTAGGAACAAAACAACAACAACAACAACAACAAAAAAAGCAAATCAATAGGACTGACACTTCTGATGCTCCCCTGGTGAGCAGTGGAAAGTTTTAAACAGAAAGACTGAAACTTGAGGAAGTATTTCTCTGAGGCAGATGGAGCAACTCTGCGATGCACTAGGGGCACATAGTGGTCTGCCTTGTGGGATGCCGCATGGGCATGTGGGGTCTATTGGTGAAGCACGCTCAACCCATTGGAGTAAGCCTGGCACAATTTGGAGGAGTCAAGGAACAAAGATGAAGAGTCTAACTTTTACAGTCACAAATCCCTAGGCTTTTTCAAGCCAGCCCAACCATGACCTGCCCGTTACCATTTTCTTCCAGTCATTCTATATAAGCCCTTACAATGCATTCAACAAAGCTGTGACCAAGCCCTTGGCTCTCTCTTGGTAGAGATCAAATCAATAGCACAGCGAATAAATTACTGAGGCAACAATGTAAATGGTTTTCACACTGTATTAACTGCCTGACTAGTGACTGTCCTACTTTATGCTATTTCAATCACCTTCCAGCAATGAAGCTTCAACTTGCTTAGTTGCTCAGTTTCCCTACCAAAAAAAAAAGAAAAAAAAGGCCAAGTTTATTAGTAACTCTGTGAATTACATTGGATTTTGGACTGTTTTCCATTCTACATTGCTTATTGTGCATAGTGTGAACAAGAACCTACGGGAATGGAGTTCCAGCATTTTTATAGCAGCAGCTGAAAGAGAATTTATTTTTTTGCAGATGGTAAAATACATGGGCTTTAGTTTTTTTTTAATTTGAACACGACAAAGGGAAGAATGATAGAGAGGAAAAAGTAAAAACAAGAAAGACTTTTATTAGAGTCCTATGAAAAGATTTTGCTATGCATATTTGGTTTCAAAATATATTAACTGCAATCTATGAAGATCAGATCAGCATAAAAAAGTGCATTTTTTTTGTCTGTACTCAGTAGGATTATTTATATTTGTTGTTTCATCAGACATTGTTAACATAATAAATTGCATATGTTACACTAAATGGCCTTTGTCAACATTCCTAAATTAGTCTTCAAAGAAGCATCTAAATGACCTTCCACTATAAAGGGAGTAAAATGCTGAATGCACAGTGCATTAAAAATAATAGAGCAGCATCATAAATGCCTGCACTCACATTCATTTTTGCTACCCTAGTCTGCCCAGAGGCCGTTCATTGACAGGGCTCTGTAGAGCCGAACTAGACCAACGCTGATATGTTTGCCCAGGAAGTACTTGCTTCAAGTAACCTCACCACTTTAATCAGCTGCAGAAGTGCCAATCTAAAATCAATGGTGGCAGAACAAACCTTAGAGAACAAAGTCTTACTAGATGGGCAGGTGCTGAGAAATATTAGACTGCTTATATGGTGCTGAAAGAAATACTGTATGTGTCACTGAAGGCGATGATAATAAAACCTAATGAAAGTAATAACGAATCCCCACTGTATGTCTGCAACAGGTTTTACTCTGGCTCATGCCAAATCAGCTACCATTTCAAATTATTCCTGAAACACAGGTGCTTTTTGAGGTATGAATATCAATTGGCGCTTTCTCTACATTCACACAAGTTAATATTAGAGCTTGCTTATAAGTGAGTAGAAACTCAAGGTTCTTATTCATGTTTGCTGGTAGAAATACCTTGGGTGACTGAACAGTTATTATACCTTCCATCCCTTTCACTCTTCCTGAAGACTTACTGTCCTGTAGCAGGGACGGCTCAACAGAGCAGGAATTTGGTCTAAAACTACCACAATTCACAGCCCAATCTACAGCTGAAATTGGTGACAGTCTCTGAATATGAGACATTTATACTCACAACTTGAATATGCTGTACTCAGTGCTCCTTGCTTCACAAGCACCCGTCTCTTGGAGGAGGTGAAGATCAGTTGCAAGAACCATCAATAGCTCTTACCTAACCAAACGCATGCACAAATGAAAGCCCTTTATGCTGTCTATAGCCAAGGAAGGAAGGAAGGAAGGACGGAAGGGAGGGAGGGAAACGAGTTTCAGTCAGCAAAATGTCCACACCATGAAAACACTGTGACCAGCAAATGTAGGATTTGTTGATTATATCTTGGGTTGCTGTATCATGAGAAGCACATGAAATGAAGAGTCAAAACCAGTGCTTGATTTCGGAAACTCAGGATAGAAGGCTTTATTTCATGTTCAGTTCTTACAGTAAAAGCCAGAGAAAATGAATTATGTTAATCATATCCAACCAAACACAATAGTTCTGTGATTTAGATGTGTAAGTGCAGAGATAGGAGTCATCCCCATAGGAGTAGGAGTCATTGCACAAAAGCGAAGCTGAGTAGGAGTCATTTTATCTGAGTGTTGTGAAAAGTTATTCTTGGGCTCTTAGTCATCCAAGTACCCTTTATCATCAGTGCTGAGGCAGGGAGAGGCAAATCTACTGGGCAGAGGATCTGTTCAAAAATAGACATCTAAGAAAAATGGCTGAATTAAAATCAGGAGATGCTGGTCTTTGACTTGACAGCGTCAAGCACAACTGGGAAATCTTAAACTACACTACCGAAGAAAAAAATGCCAGGAAATGTTCCTATTGCTTAGTCCTTGAACATCTGTACCACAGGACAGTTCTTGTCATGGCTGGCATGACTTCAGTCACTGCCAGCATTTGTCCTGATAACACAGCCAAAGTGTCAGGAATTCCCAGGAAGCATTCCTGAAAAGCAGTTTGGATGCAGACACCCTGCCATGGAAGGTAAAGAGCATTCAATAGTGCAGATGCAGACTGTGATGTTCCAGCTGGCCTGAGTGCCAGGGAGCAGCCCCAAGCACATTTAAATTAAGTGATCTCCTCAGAGCAACAAAGGGAAAGCATTGACAAGTAGTAGGATCGTCTATAAATGGACACATGCAGGAGTATTACATCCAGTTCTTGTTTCCTCATTTCACAAAAGAGGTAAAAATTTGGATAGGATGTGGAGGAGAGCCACAGAAATTATTGGAAACCTTGGAAAAGGGCTTTGCAGTAAGAGATTAAAGGGGTTTGGTCTGTTGAATTTAATAAAAACATCTAGCGATGATTTCAGTGATTAAAATGTGCGAGTATCACCACAGGGAGAAACTACTGAGCAGTAACAGCAGCACTCTCATCTCACAAAAAAAAAACCATAATGAGAGGTGATAGCTGGAAGTGAAAGCCAGACAAATTCAGGCAAGAATCAAAACACACATTTTTAAGAGTGAGGGTGATAACCATTGGGTTGCACTGCCAAAGGAAGTGATGGATTCTCCAACTACCGATGGCTTCAGATCTAGACTGGACGCCTTTCTAGAAGATAAGCCTTAGCCAAACACAAATTGCTGGACTTGACACAAGGCTAACTGGGTTAAATTAAATGGCTTGTGTCATTCAGGAAGTCAGACCAAATAATCTAAGGGCCTTTTCTGGCTTAAAAAAAACCCAAAAAACTATGGATCTATAAAGTGCAACTGTGTAACTGTGAATTCTAGTCCAAGAATAACACATTTTGATAAAATAAGACTTCCATAGTCCAGTGCTATGATTAGCGGACAGAATTCCAAGAGATCAGGCTATAGTTATAAAATTGAAAATGAATAAAGCATGACGACATGGTGATATTAATAACAATACCAATTCTCCATGTGTTTACAGGGTCAGTCAATAGAAAACGCAGCAAAGTCAGTGGAATTTTAGGGCTATAAAGTTATTAAGAGAAAATATGCTTCAGTTTTCCAGAACAGTCTCTGAATGTCATCGAAGTAAATTGAAAAATCACATCTATTCTGTTAACACTTGAGAGAGGAAAGGGGGTATTTTTGGGCTATACTTATTCCACTCAATTAAAAAGTGACAAGGCGCCAGCCCAGGCACTGAAATTCCATCATCTGCACTATTTAATATTTAGGGCAGTTCTTGGCACAGCTTTGCCTCTGGCCAACTAACACTTTGAAATGACGCAGATACATCATTCAGGAGTCATCATGGGCCAAGGGCACTCCTAGCAAGCAGTGTGGATGTACCCATGCCTCTTCTGGGTGGGGGGGGTGGAATAGAGTAATATGAACACCGTCGCACATCTCATTCAGCTTGTGGTCCTGGCATTAACAATGCAGGTGAGTTCAAAGGGCCAGCTGCTCTACAGGAAAAAGGCTGAGCTTTCAATTCCTTCCCTCTCTCTGCTACAAAATTATTAACACTCTATATATTTTCATTTTGCATATAAATATTATTTTGATCTATCTCTGAAGAAAATCAGCATTTTCAAAACTGTTCAACTGTCCTTAAACTAAAAAAGTCAGCTTCTAAAAAGGACAATCACAAATCGAACCATAGCATTCACTTTTTGGAGTGATGTATCAAGACCAGATCCAATTAAAACCCAGAAATGACTACAAATAAGGCATGTATTTTTAGACCTCAGAGTAGAATTTAAAGCCACAGGCAGGCACACGGAGTTAAGCACCACTGAAAAAAATCACTCAAAACCCACCCATTACATTCTCCTGAGCATAGAAGAGCATCAGAATACCGATAAGGATATCAACCCCTCCCTAGGATTTAAATACACAGATGGAAGTGAATGCCTATGTCTAGTCATAGCTTGGAATCTGCTCCTCAAGGCACAATCTTCTAATTATTTTGCTTCCCAAAATAACTACTCAAGGCTCTTTCTTTCATATTACAGCAAGAAGAGGAAGCCTAACATTCACACAAGAACAAAGTAGCTAGATCTTTTGCCTGATAAATGGGAATATCCTGATCTGAAGACAATTTTGGCTCAGGTTAGGAACTAGGAGAGTTCCTTAACCACAAAGCTACTGGTTACAGCATTCAGCTGTCCTGCTGAAGCAGCCGTACTTCCCAGCAATACAAGTTTCACAAGTTTGGAAAGGGACCTTACGGGAGCAAAGACAGATATCATCAGGACAAGAATACCAGTCTAGGGACGGACGCCCACTGTGGTCTGTCCCATTTGAGCTTTGAGGCTAGAAGTAAGTGTTAAATTCAATGAACTAAAGCCCGAGTAGAACTAGAGTGAATAAAACCATGAAGAGAATGAAAAGAAAACATCAAGGTCAGTCCGTGTAAGGAAAATGCTTAATAAAGGTAAAGGCATGATGAACTTGGCATATCCCTTTCCTTAATACTCTTCTAATTTTAAACAGTCTGTTGTACTGTGCTGTTGATAGCCTTGTGTGAGCCATCTAAGGTTCAGCCAACTCAGCTGCATGATCAGTAAAAAGACAATGCTACCACACACAGGGTTATTTGGATTAGTGAATACCATACGCAAGTAAATCATCTGCCAGATGGCATCGGAAGAAAGCTGCAACTCTCTCACTTTCATTTCCACAGCAGCAAACAATGTTCCATGTTTAAAATAAACTCTTCCAGATGAGTAAAAGATAAACTTTGCGGTTCTTTTTCTTGGTCTTCTCTTTGACTTTAGCTTTTTTTCTTAAAAAAAAAAACAACACAAAACCAAAAAAAAATCCCACCCCACCTACCCTGCTTGGTTACATTAATGAAAAATCCCAGTTTAGACCACCATAGTACAAAGCTGTCCCTCTAGGCAGCATCAAAATTCCATGCTATTTACTGAACAAAGGACAAAAATGAAATACAATATTTTCACTCATCAACTTCTGTCAACAGAACCCTTAAAAATGAACACCTACCACATTAAGCCATTTCCTGTCATTTAATGGGTTTTCCACAGTGAAGAACTGTGCCACTTTGTTGAAACATGACTGTTTTCACATTTTCCGCAGTTTTAACCTTTTTTTTAAAACAGTAAATATACAGAATTAAACAAACCAAAAAAAGCCCACCTCAGAAATATTAAAAACAAAACAGCAACTTTCATCAAAGTTTTTTGATTATTCTTTTTGAGTTTTCAGGTTGCCTCTCCTGCATCTAGATGACAGCTCATTATCTCTTATTCTGTTCTACTGGCCCAGGACCCCAATCTTAGATGTACATCTGAGATACAATTAGTTCATAATACCATCTAGCCACTATATAAAACCTGAAATTATGAGGTTTTGAAGTGTCTGCTTAGGCAAGGTTTTATGGACAAATACTTCCATAAAGCAGGCTTACATTGTTTTTCAATATCTGCCCGAGATATCATCATTCAATATCATCTGAGACACATTTAGACCTCAGAGATTTGCAGGAGGGCAGACTGAATATAAAGCAAATGATATTCCTGTATCGTCTTCCTCCCTCCTCACAGGTATTTTCAAAGCCAGGTGAAGTCTCAAGCAACTAGAACTACCAATAACTTTGACTGGACCCTTCAGAATAGCAAATGGACTGAACTGAAGCACTTCTCGATCCGCTCTTTACTCACAGATTATATCTACAGGACCATATATACAGGCCTTCAGGGCAGGCTGGAGTCTAAAATATCTATCCATATATACCGGTGAAAAATAGAATTATAGAATTGTCTTGGTTGGAAGGGACCCTTTAGATCATCAAGTCCAACCACCACCCTAACCTGCCATCCACTACTATATCATGTCCCTCAGCACCACATCTAACAGTACTTTAAATACCTCCAGGAATGGAGACTCTACCACCTCCAGCAGCCTGTTCCAATGCCAAACAACCCTCTCTGTGAAGTTTTTCCTAATATCCAATCTAAACCTCCCCTGGCATAACTTGACGCCATTTCCTTTTGTTCTATCACTTGTCACTACTTTCAGGTTGTTGTAGAGAGCAATCTCCCCTCAACCGCTTCTTCTCCAGACTACACAACCCCAGTTCCCTCAGCCACTCCTCACAACATTTATTCTCCAGTCCCTTCACCAGCCTCCTCGCCCTTCTCTGGTCATGCTCCAGCACCTCAATGTCTTTTCTGTAGCGAGGGCCCAAAACTGAATGCAGTACTCAAGGTGGGGCCTCACCAGCGCTGAGTACAGGGGGACAATTACTTCCCTAGTCCTACTCACCACACTTTTCCTGATACAGGCCAGGATGCTGTTGGCCTTCTCAGCCACCTGGGCACACTTCTGGCTCATATTTGGCCGGCCGTCAACCAACAACCCCAGGTCCTGTTTCTGTCTGTGGACGAGTACATAACATGATGCCAAACTTACCTGTGGCAGTGCATATAGGTTCTGCACCTCTGGTGCATCACTTGACTTTCTGCAAATGCTGTTCATGACTCCTTTCCTGAAGCATCTAGAAAGACGCTGACATTGCTTGTCTTGAGGACAGGTGAGATTTGGAGAGGGGGTGGTTGTGCAGTGGCTTAGGAAGGGCCCAGGGCACTCACCTACTGCTGGTAAGGTTGCAACAGGAGCTAAATAAACTGAAATAACATCACTCATCACTAAGCTGCAAGGCAGGTGGCAAAGTGACAAACATCCCAGCAACTGCAGAGATGGTCTGACACTTTGTTGGAGAAAAAACACACACATTTCTGGAGAATGTTGCAGAATATTAATTATATACATAACACCACCGCACCCTTCATTTGTGAAGTATTCTTTTCAAAAATACCTCATGTAAACAGAAGTGCATAAAGTCTCATTCATCAAGCTTGAAAGAATCATCGTCCAACTGGCTACGAGAGTCCTACTGCCCAAACCTAAAACCAGAAGATCAAGATCAGGAAAAATATTTAGGTGTCTGACTGAATCCCAATGCTTTTAGTGGGACCAGGGTTTCAGACTGCTTGCTTTGGCCACAAAGCAGATGGCAAGAAATGCTCAGTATTATAGATGTAAGGCATGTGGCACCCTCCTGAATCTTTCATAGACAATAAGCTATGGATTTCTTCCCTACCCAGCTTCTTTCACATTACCTAGAAAGATTCTTAAATGTAGAAAGAAAGGGCTGTCAACCTTGGTAGGTGCTCAGTGTGCCAGCCTTCAGACAAAAAAACAATTAGGAAAGCACTTCTTTCTCTCTGTTACATAGGGCATTTGGAATGAATGAAATATTCAAATTAATTTCTCTGATCTGAATCCAGTTACGACAGGTGTGAGGCTGCTAGTGGTAGCTAAAGCGGTAAGTAAAAAGTCTAGAGGGAGGTCGTCATTTTCTGTTATGAGAAATAGCAGCACCATTCTGGGACAGATCAAAAATAATCATTCAACTGTGGAGGCCTCCTGGACCGTTTTGCAAGTCAATTACCCTCTCAGAGATTAGTTTGGAAAAAGTTATGTGAAAAAGGGAACAGGCCTCCATTTTAAAATTACTTGCATGACTCTTACTAGTTGTTTATTTTCTTTATAGCCTTAGGTGGAAAGAAATTAAGTGTGCTTGAAGTGGGAATTATCCACATTTTTCAGCAAACGCATAATCACACTGCACATTCACAGGGCTCGGGCTTTGAAGCCTGTGAAGCATTCGCTTAGTAGGAAGCTTAGGCAAACCAGGCAACTGCTGAAGAAAGAGAGGAGGGTTTAAATACTTCTGGTTTTATTGCATCATGGAAAAACTGATCATTTATCTCATTAAGATGGAGAATTTTTATTGGAGAACCCCAGCTGGGTTTATAAGCTGAGTTGACTGCAGTAACTGAAAGAGCAGCGTTGTCTCTTTGCCTGGGGATAGATGTTGGCCTTTGTGGGAAGGTAAGGAAGGTAAATTGGTGACAGATTCAGAGGTTTTTTTTTTTAAAACGTACGTAAGTCTCCCTCGACTTAAACAGATGTGGCATATAAAATAAATATGTGCAGCTGCAATTTAGTTCCCTTGCAGAAACCTCTGCTCTAATAGCTACGTGTGCACAGGGAGGACCAGCTCACAGCCAGGGCCTGGGACTGAGAATCAGGAGAAAGAAATTTTTTTTTTTAAAAAAGGAAATTATTTCTTTCTTAAACTCTTGGTCTGTCCATGAGGGAAGTAGGTTACAGGGGCACTTTCAAAAGCACCATAGCCAAAGATGAATAAATTATGCTGACATAGTTAAAAAAACGTTCCGCTCAAGACACTTAAAGCCTGTTTTACTTGAACATAACACAGAGATGTTTCCTGCCCTCAGCTGTGCCCACGTGCTTTTTGGATACAAAATCAGACAGTGGGTATGTCTACCTGGATGCAACTTTAAGCAACTGTGCTCAACGCTGAGCTCAAGCCCAACAGATCTGCCCCCAATGCCTCATCCCATACCAAACCGTGCAAGTGGCACTCCCATGCTAACAACCAGCTTCCCTACCACCCCCACCCCGCCACACCCATACCTCCCCCACCCCCTCCCCACACCCGAGCCCTTGGTAAATCCTTGACAGCTCTTCCCGTCCACCTACTAAAATGAGGGATTAAACGGCACCTACATGATTTTAAAATAACCCTTTTGCAGTACACTAAATTGCTGTGCCCTGCACACATCCCAGATGGTTTTTGAATTCCCAGGGCATGGCTACAAAGTGCTGGCCCAACACTGCTGGTGGACTCAAAATCAAATGCTCAAATTCTGACAATTTATGTTAGACAGCTGAAGGTACATTGGAAAGAGTTGCTTCATAACATTTATGTTCACCACAGACCTCAACAAGATCTTACCCTCAGCTGTGGCTTCCTTGGGTATCTGTAAGTCACTTGCTAGAAATGTGAGCAGTGCTTGCACCTGCCGATGAAAGCTGCATTTCCACAGACGTTACATGCTATCCTTCACATGCCAGTCCTGGTCACTGTCTGCATCTTTCACCCCTTATTTCTAACAAGCTTCATTCTTCATGGGATACAATTTTAATTTTAGGGTGGTGGTGTTCATATGGTTGTGAGAGTAGAGGGAGGCATCTGGAATGCATCCAGGTTTGGGCTGCATGCTCTTGATGCAAATTGTTCATATGATAGTAACATACAGAGCTTGCCACGCGTTTTTGGAGGCACTGTGAAGGTGTGTGAGCATTCTATACCATCTCCAAGAGGAGATATTCACCAGACAAACTTCAAATCATACACACATATATGAGCTTACTAAGATGAGTAGAGGAGAGCAGAGTAGGATAGAGCAGAGCAAAGCAGAGTAGAGCACAGCAGAGTACAACAGAGTAAAGTAGCACAGCAGAGTACAACAGAGTAAAGTAGGAGTAGATCCTTCCTTAGCCAAAATGATTGCTTCTAACTTAGATTGTCAGCATTACTACTTGTTGAAATAGGGTCTCTTCTTTGGTTTTGTGCTCACATTTGGCAGAATCTGTTGACCTATGAGGTGTCCAGTTCCCAGATGCTACTAGAATAACAAAGGTATCACATAAACCAACAGTAACAGCAGTCTCAAGAAAGCAATAAAAGCTTTCTGGTCCATAGAGACTAAATTACATTCAACCTCAATAGTGACAAATTTTACTTCTTTCAGATGTTGAAAAAAGCTTACCTTTTGTTAAGTTCCTAACAATCAATCCTTTCTAATTGTTTTCAGGCAATATTTGTTCATTAACACTCCATTAAGGATGTCATTGTCCTGCTCTGGAACAAGGACCATAATTCAGTTACGACTGCAGGAATGTAATCCCTTTCTGACAGCGGCTCCTATTTCTGCAACGTTTCAAAAGAAAATAAAAAAAGGAGCACCTGCTAGGTGCACAAAGCATTACATGTTACACAGCCATACTACATAGCTGGTAATTCTTACTCCTCATCTCTTATTTCAGTACAAACCCACCTTTGCTGTTAGGCTAGTGCACATACTATGTTGGTTGTTCAGTCCGAAAAACACTTCTGCTCTTCAGACAGCTTTGGTGCAGTTCTTTATTCCAGTATTTTCAGCATACCCATTTTCTCCATTTCCCACCTTTGCATCCAAGCTTTCTTTGCAAGAGATTTACATGTTCCAGCAGCGAAACAATAGTGTTCCTTTAGCATTTCTGGAGTAGTAACGAAAACACAAACCTGAGTGTGGCTCAGCTTCTCTGTATCTCTTTACAGAGAAGTTCATGTCAGTAAACTTTTAATCCTTTCCTTCACTGTTTGACTGTGCTGTGTGCAGTTATTTATAAGAATTTAGAATGAGAATGTGAAATGCACTCAACCAGTTGCAGTCAATAGCTCGATGTCCTAGTGAAGATGAGTGATGGGTGGTGTTCCTCAGGGCTCAGCAGTGGGATGTGAACTGTTTAACATCGTTGTCAGTGATACAGACTCTGGGATTGAGTGCACCCTCAGCAAGGTGCGTGGTGCAGTTGACACGCTGAGGGGACAGGATGCCATCCAGAGGGACCTTGACAGGCCTGAGACATGAACTCATGAACTTCAACAAGGCCAAGTGCACAGTTCTGCACGTGGGTTGGCCCAAGGCCAAGTCCAAATACAGGCTGGGAAGAGAATGGATTCAGAGAAGCCCTGAGGAGAAGGACTTGGGGGTGTTCATTGATGTAAAGCTCAACATAAGCCAGCAATGTGCACTTGCAGGCCAGAAAGACAACTGTATCCTGAGCTGCATGGAAAGAAGCCTTGCCAGCAGGTCAAGGGAGGTGATTCTGTCCAACTACTCCATTTTTGTTTGACCCCACCTGGAGTTCTGCATCCAGCTCTGGGGCCCCCAACATAAGGAGGACATGGACCTCTTGGAGTGAGTCTAGAATAACTTAAATAACTTTACTCCACAGTGTATGCTTTGACACATCCATCTCTGCACCATGCCTCACAGTGAGAAGTGCAAAGCTCAACATGTTACAGTATCTTAAAAATCTCCCCACTTCATCACTTGCCTTGTGATTTTATGGAATGCCACCTTTCACCACCACCCAACTCACTCACCCAGAGTGCTGGTGAAGGGTAAGGATAGCTCAGGTCGTAGAACCACAGATCAGGTCCAATCTACCGTGTAAAAGTTAAACATAAGCTGAGAATCTGAGTAAATTAGAAAAAGCACTTCAAAAATTTGGTTGGTTTCTACCCAAAGTGCAGAACTGATGTGTATTTATATATAGGTAATACAAATCCACTGAATACTTCATCTATTAGTGACACTCCTTCCCCTAAGTAATATTTATTGATAGATCACTCTAAATCTTTCTTTCATATTTATCCTATATATCTTAACTGTTAGAAATTTTTATTAATGTAGAGCAAATCAAGGAGTCATAAATGTCAATATGAACCCATTGGTTACATGAATTTAAATATATATATATAATCAGTACAGCTTCACATAATGCCCATGTACTTAATTGGATCCCATCATATTTCTACCAACCCTACATGACAGGGTCCTTAAACCAATAGAGGTGAATCTGCTTTCAAACAAGCCTACTATGTCAAGACTGACAGTTTCTGATTTATCTTCCACAGTGAAAGAATGAATGCTAAGGTTTGCGGGGGTTTTTTTAACATTTTTTATTAAAGAATATTCAGTAAGCAGAATTAGACAGACTTATCTAATCTCATTACTGAGTTAAAGTGCCATCAGTCAAGCCAAACACGCTGAAAAACATATTCTCTTCGGTCTAATCCATGTGAGGTCTTGTGAACTTCATATGCACACATTTGTGACAAGCAAAGCCTCATCAAGACCAGAATATATGTCATCTACGTTTTAAATGAAACCCAAGGTACCTGCATATCAAGAAATCACAGGTTCAGCACACATGAAAATAAAGATACAGCTGGCACAACCAAGTGTATATACTCACTGAATAGCAGCAATACCACTAAAAAAGTTGACTTTGTGCTTCACAGCTAAACTGTATATGGCTCAACAGTTTTGCACATTGAACCCTGGAGCTGACAAGATGCCTTTAAACGACACTCAGAGGCCTAAATTAGTACAGTGTAAGATACCAGTGAAACTGTTTATCCCACTTTTCATTGTGATGGCTCAAAAAGATAACAATCCTATCACCAATACTATTAAAGTCCATTTTCAAAATATTTTACAGGAAGAGCATTCACCATCAGTACCCTGCTTTGTCCAGTCCGACTACAAGTAGTGGAACATGACAAATACACAAACATATATTGCAAAACACAGTTTTAAATTTTATTTTTAAAATCCTAAGTTTCCAAGCATATTTCACCAGAAATTATATTCACACCTTAAAACTCTATTTCAGACTCTTTTTAAATGTCTCTATTTAATAAAGATTGTCCTTTATTTCAAAACAGAGTTCCAGCAT
Source organism: Porphyrio hochstetteri (assembly GCA_020800305.1). NCBI lineage: Eukaryota > Metazoa > Chordata > Aves > Gruiformes > Rallidae > Porphyrio > Porphyrio hochstetteri. Next base: position 114,637,300 of record CM036907.1, read on the forward strand.
AAATCACTCACCTATTTAATACTTAATGAGCAAAGTAACCTGTATTCCCACAGCACTTAAAGTGAGACCTTCATTGTTGCAAATATGCATTACAGAGTTACCTGCATTCTTTTTGGCAGATACACCCAGGCACTTATTTCAGTAAGCCCACCATCACTTCACTGATATCCCACAACTTTCTCGCAACCAAGTCATCCATGGCTTTGGGCAGGAGTTCCTCCTCTTTGCAGTCCCCAAAGTATTTTCCTGACACACCTTCGACATCAGGAGAAGAGGCCAAATAAATAGAAGTCTGGGCTCCTTCCAGAGGTGTTTTGAAGAAAGCCCACGACACCAGGTTGAATAGGGGTTTTGCCAGCAAAGGAATATTCACATATCTGCCAAGATTTGTTCTGGCAATCCCAGGATGAAGTGAATTGACAGTGACTCCTGTCCCTTCCAACCGCCGGGCTAGCTCCCTTGCAAATAATATGTTAGCCAGTTTACTCCGACTATAACAAAAGCTTTTATTGTAACTTATTTCACTGTTCAAGTCTTCAAAATTGATCTCTCCATATTTGTAAAGCTTTGAGGATACTACCACAATCCTGCTTGGAGCAGAATTTTTTAGGAGGCCCAGAAGAAGGTTGGTGAGTAAGAAGTGACCCAAGTGGTTTACACCAAATTGCATCTCAAAACCATCCTCAGTCTTCATGTACGGACACTGGAATATCCCTGCATTATTTATCAGAACATCCAGCCTTGGTTCTTCCTTTAAATAGGAAAGAAAAACATAATTCAGTTTCAGAAGTCATGCAAAACATATCATTATGCTTAGTATTTCTCATTGGCTATTGTTAGAAAGAATTTCATTCCTAGTTTTCTGAATTGTAACTTTGCAGCAATCTCCTAAGGCACTGCTGAACAAAACACCTTAAGTTGAACTACCACTAAACTGAGTTCTTGACCCCAGTGGGACGCAGGTACACGAGAGGAAGTCTGTATCTACTTTTAATGCCATCAGAGAACATCACCACCTCCTCCAGGAGCACTTTTTCTACAGCAATTCAGTGATAATTTATGTTAGTGATATTTTTTGTTTTCCTTTAAGAGGTACCCTGTTCATTGCACTGCAAAAGCACACACACTCATTTATGGCAAACCTCAGGCATAGTCAAGGGGTCTGCTGTGCAAGACATGCAAACCTGGAATAAAACATGTCAGCTCAAAGAACTAACGTCTGGGTTAATGACAAACCGTTACATTTAAGATCCACCATCTCACTGGGGTGATGCAATGAAAAACTTCACAAAAGAATACTCTTGTGTTGGAACACCATTTTGTTCCAAAATCACTGTACTACATCGTGTTGCTTGGGGAGAACCAGGGAGCAAAGCGCATCATAGAAAAGTCATGTTTCATAGAATGTGAATCTAACAGCTCTCCTCCAGAACTAAGGTGTGTCTATGGAACTGAGGCTTGAGATACTTATGACATGCTCAGCACATGCAATTTGATGGATCAGTATTCTGGTAGGGTTTGGTAAAAAACAAAGACTCAAGGAGGTATGTTACACTCTACAGATCCAGGAAACCTTAGTAATTAATAGAGAGGGTGATATGGATAATTTAGATATAATACATCATGTACTTCACGCCCAAGCATCCACTCAAAAATTAAGAGCTCTCCAATTTACCCAAAACAGTAACTTTAAAAAAAAAAAAAAAAACAGATTAAAGTAAGCTGCTTAAGTAAATTCTGAATTTAACACTTTCACCCACCTCTGACAAAAGATTGGGAAAGTATCCCAGTAAATACATGCTTGCATGAATCAGAAGCAAATGTATTACTTTATAGAAAAAGCAGCATGAGTTTTCTTTGCTGCTACTTCTTTAAATCCAATGCAGGGACTAGGAGGCAAGCTGAGCCCACTTGGGGTCATTCTGACAATAAAAATAGGGTGTCTCAAAATTAATTTTGTACCATTTGCCTTTTATTTGACTGTCATTAACAGCAATGATACAAAGAGAGCAAAACCATAACCTGCATTTGGCATTCAGTTAATGATGCTGGCATCCAATCACGCACACCACCAAGTACTTCCATCTCAGATGGATTTCTGCAGGACCTGAGGTTGCTCAGTGTTTCATACAAAACTGAGGCATGATGCAAGCAGCATCAAACCTGCTTCTCTTCACCCAAGGGGATGTAACGGTTACTATCACTAAACAAGGATGGGACGGAGGAGGTACCGACTACAGATCTGCTCACTGACGTGATACTTCTTTCTTCTTTAGAGAAAAACATTGCTTTAGAAACCTTTTGTAGCATCTAACTGGAGGATTTATTTTGCAAGACTTAACACTTCCAGAAGCAAGACCTCCACTTGTGTGCTATTTTTTGAGACTCCTAAATTCAATAATGTAAAGTAATGCGATCAGTGCCAAGCAGGCAGCTGTGACCAAATGCAACACAGAATGCACAACACTCTTTGATGGGCAATGCTATTATTCCTTGTAGCTTCTGAGCTTGCCTCCATTTTTCCATGGAGCCCTTCAACATCTCTAAGTCTTGTATTTTATGCAGTGAGGCTAAGGAGTGAAAGATGTAACCACCTGCAGTTCTGAAAAAGAAAAATCCTACAAATTGAGTTAGATGGTGTGAGTGTGTTTTTTCCCCACCCTGCCGACACTTAAGTCTTCTTTATAGAAAAAAAAAAAACCACAAAAAATCCCCAGCAACCCTAACAAATTACTCCAAAAAAAGACACAGGTTAGAGAAGGTAACATGAACATGGGTGGAACAGCTCTTTCTTGAAACTATTTAAACTCACATCTCTTGTCATTTGGCTGCTGGGAATTATTTTGAAAATTAGAATGCAGCTGTCAGCAGCACTCTGCAGATGGACTCTTTTTCCCTAGCCACTTCTCACCTAATGTCACTTGTACTGGCTTTACCAATAAAGAGAGGCTAGTAAGTTTACATTTGGGTATATTTTGTACTATAAAAAATATGATTTTAAAAGGTTAGGCAGTATGCTTCTTTTCCGGTGTTTCTTCTGCATTATAATTTTGTATATTCTTATTTTCCCAGACCTTATCACTGGATTTGTATGTATGAATGTACACAGCTACACTGAGCCCCACTGGAGAATTCAAAATTTTACTTTTCCCACACATTTAAGTTTTAGAAAAGCTATTTGAAAATTCATGCAGTAAAGTCCCTCTCACAGCAGCAGCTTGAGTATCTTCAAGTAGTTAACAAGCAGTTCTCTAAGCAGCAGCAGAGCTTATCAAGCCTGGTTTCCCATGATTTTGTGTCTAGCTCAAGCAGCTAGATGTGGTGAGATTAGAGTCCCCACTGGTGCTTCGCATGGGAATAGAATAATTCCTCTGACAATGCGTCCCTCAGCTCTCCATTGAGCAGCATTTCTGTCAGGACAATCACCTGGATGGCCCTGTCCTCCTTAAATTCAGATTTTTGGGAAATCTGTAGAAACCTTATATACTCAAAAATATATATTAACTAAACTCAGCTAGTGCCAGAGAAGAGATCCAAACTGGGGCAGGGGGGGACTCTGGGGAGGCAGAAGGATGGTTGGAGCTGTGAGCAGTGCACTCACATGAACCTTTACTTCTTTGAGGCCAGGCTGAGCTGCAAGGCTGATTTACAATAGCTAAAGTGGGTTACTGACGAGCCAAAAGAAGGAAGAGGATAGGAAAGCAAATAATTATTCTCCTACGGAAACAAGCATTTCTTTTTCAGAGCTGAAAGGCACTAGAACAGCTCCAATGATTACAACATCCCGAAATTCACGCTTCCAAGGTCAAGCCCCTTAAGCCCTCCTTCCGACACCCGCGGCGAGTCCCGCAACACCCCGCGCCGCCGAGCGCGCTGCCAGCAGGAGGAACGAGCCCCGCGAACGCGGAGCCCCGCCACCGCGCCGCTACCAACCAGCTCATCCCCCCGCGTCCTCTCATGAGGAGCCCGGGGCCTCCGCGGCTGGCTCGGGCCGCCCTGTACCCGCCGGTTTCCCCCGCGGGAGCCGGCAGGCCCGATGGGCACCGATGGGCCCCGGCGGGCCGAGCCCCGCGCCCTGCCGCCGCCCGGCCGTACCTGGAGGACACGGTGGCAGAAGGCGCGTACGGAGCGGAGCGAGGCCAGGTCCAGCTCACGGACCACCAGCTCGCCGCCGCCCTCGCCCTCCGCCCGCTCGCCCAGCTCGGCCCGGATCTCGCGGGCCGCCCGCTCGGCCCGCGCCCGGTCGCGGCAGCCCATGATGACGCGGGCCCGCATCCGCAGCAGCTCGGTGGCCGCCGCCCGGCCCAGCCCGCTGTTGGCCCCCGTGATGATCACCGTCTTGCCCCGCATGAAGCCCCTGGCCCGGGCCCGGGCCGCGCCCCGCAGCCAGCGCCAGGCGGCCAGAAGGAGCCCTCCACCCAGCACCAGCGCCGCCGCCGAGGCCATCCCGCGGGGCCGAGCGGCGCTCCGCCCGAAGTGGCCGCCCGCGCCTCGCCGCCCGCTCGGCCCCAGGGTGCGCTGGCATTGGCCGGGCGGCCGCTGGGCGTTGTGGGGATTGTAGGCCACCGCCGCCGCCGCCGCCGCCGCCCGCGGGGGAGGAGGCGGGGTCCCGGCGCCCAGGAGGCGGTTCCCCGACGCCGGAAGGTGGTTGCTGAGCTACGGCCTAAGTGAAACGTCGGTCGGCACCGGTGGTCCCGCGGGCAAGACAAAGCAAACTGCGGGTCATGGTCGGAGTTACGCCGCCAGGTTACCGCTTCCTTCCTGTCTCAAAAGTCAAAGGCCGTATGCTGTCCCTGCAGCAGGTGTCCCTCTACCTGTCCAAAGGCCCTTCCCCAACAGTCCCCAGTTGTCGATTAATTGTACTGGGGCTGCTGTTCAATGCTGAAGCAAGCAGGTGCAACCCAGAAACGTCCAGTCTGGTTCTTGGTTTTCGTCCCTTGCTGACTTGAAACTTGGATGGGCGTTGTCCAGGAGAGAGCTAGCCAGCCTGGGTCAAAACCAAGGACTGTTTTAACAAGTTCAGAATTAGGACACAACAATAACAATTTAACGACACAAAGATGTTCAAGTTCTGCAGCTGAGCATTTCCCCAAAGAGCATTTCACCAACCTCACTGCATTTTGTAGTAGCACCAACCTCCCAGTGGAGACCCCATCACAGGCAAAACGGGCATTAAGGGCACCTATAATTTTTCATTGCCAGTCTTTTGAGTTTCATGGTGGATAAATGCTCCTGGAAAACCCATGTTTGATTCTGTCTGTCTTGGGTCTTCAACTTGACACACAGCTGCTGGAGCAGTAGATGAGGCAGTGCCAGGCAAGACTCCCAGCACAGGAATGCAACATCTCCACTGTTACACTGCTACAGCAGCCTGTGACAGAGTTTTGGCCTAAGGCTGGGACCTGGCTAGGGCTCTCCCACAGCTCATGAGGCCCAACCTAGGCAGTTTGGAAGCAGCCATCATGTTTGGGAGAGTTAGTATGCAAATGGACTTTTCCCTGCTATCTGGTCTTTGCACAGATGAATTGTTCTGGGAAAGCTTGGAGTACTAGTGTAAGTGGAGCAAGGGAGTGTGTCAGAGCGGCATGCTGGGACCTACTCCCATGCTGCCTTCAAGATCAGATTTCTATTTTAGGTATTTCAACTGGTTCTGTGGCTCTGGACCAAGTTGGATTGTGTGAGCACAACAGAGTTGTTAGTACAAAGCCAAGTATGTCCTAAGAATGATGCCTCAGAAAGCCAGAATCAAAACTCAATAGCTTTGGTGACTATTAAGCAAGTATCCTTTATTGCAGCGCCAGGCACACAGGGGATCGTTCCTCCAAATGTGTGCGCCCATTAAAGCCAAATTTCTCATATTTATACAGATTAACTATACATATTCATTATAATTTCTAAGAAAAGGCAGCGTTATGCAGATTATTTCCAGGAAGTCATTTACATTAACTCCTCCTAGATAGAGCATGCTCAATGACACTCAGGGGGTCTTCTGGTGGTCTTCAGGGATGAAGGCTGGCTGTCTTCCTCTCTCTCAGCGCATGCTCTTTACGGTTTTCTCCATAGTTACCAAAACACACTCCAGAGCTCAAAACACATTCCTACACAAACCAGTTAGGAATGCCTTTTAATTGAAAACAAGATATACTCTGTCCCTTAATTGGTTGTTGGTCTCATTATTTATCACTCCCCTATCTTCACTAGCTTCAAGGCTAAGTTTTGTAGCCGCTTTCACGAAATAGCTCACACAGTTACAGCACAGCCATATTCTACTAAAATCCAAACCAAATATATTATTAAAGTACACAAATTAAAGTTATATTAATTGTCTCAAGCTACATCTACATCAATCTATTCAGCATTATTATATTCCACTGAATCATTCCTCCCTTTTCATTATCCTTACAAATTCTTTTGTAATCTCAAATTATACTATCCTATCTTAATGATTTTGAAAAGTATTCACCAGTTTCTACTTGATGTCTTATTTTATTTCTCCTCCAATCCCTGTATGTTATAGTGGTCTGTTTACAACACCACAAAGAACATTGAATCACCACAAAAGAAATTAAAACTAAAATACTTATCAAAATAAAAAATGTAAAAAGTTGTTTGAGCCAGGCAAAGTTTGGGAGCCAGGGAGTAAGCTTATTCCAAACCTCTTTAAATCCCCATAATGTTTCATCTTGAGCTACTTGGTGAAGAATCTTTGTTTCCACATATTATTTAAATCTGTTTCAATTTCTTTTTCTGATTTATGTATGCACAACAGCTTTGATTTATTCTGATTCAGAAAGCACCAGTTACCATGCACACACCTCCTTCTTTGGCCAGTAGCAGATCTAAGGCCATCCGATTGTGTCTAACTACGTTACTTAAGCAGGAAAGTTCTAATCGCGATCTATGGATAGCATCACTTGTGTCCCTTTGGAATAACTCATTCTAGCAGATATGTTAAGTACAGCCTTTTCAACTCACTTACTCCAAGCCATGGGAGGAACTATCTTGCAAAATTGCGAAAAGCAGTTGGCTTTTCACAAACTAAGGGGTTTAGGCCCTTTTTATCTATTGTCCTCCAAGGGGGTTCGTAGGATTCCTTCTGGAGGGTGCGAGTGATTAAATATTTGGTCTCCAGGAATTAGATATCTTACAGGACGTGTTCCGCTCCATTTACGTGGTAATACTTTTCTGGCCCTTTCATCTCCACATAGCCCCCATAATCTTTTAGGAATACAGTCAAATGAAAAATCTCTCCTTAATCCCTGAATTACAGGGAGTGGACACCCACTTGGTATGGAAGTGTTTTGACAAGAAGCTTTTCCTTTACATTGGTCAAAACACAAAGTCCAATTTAGGGCTGTGAAAGTTGTTAACAGCACCTGGTATGGTTTGTCTCACTTTTCCCAGAGTGGATCACCTTAGCTACCTCTCTCACCAGTTAGTTCTGCTAGGAAGTGCCTCTAGCCACCCAGAAAAGGTGTCACAGACTCACAGAAGAGATCAGCCCCCCTGCCAGAGCAGGTTCCTTAGGACAGAAAAGTACCAATAAGTGTCCATTCCACTGAATCAAGAAGCTACCTGCAGGGTGCAAGCAAAAGTGATGGGAGGGCGGGGTGTGGAGCACTACAAAAGCCATTATGGCTGTGCCTGCTCTGATAGCTACTTTGGAGTCTAAACATACATGTGAGCTGACAGTCAGTCCTTCTAAGACGAGCTTCAGCTGAACAGAATTAGCTTAGAGGTAGTCGGTTTGAGGTAACCAAATTTAGTAGACGTCAGGACCAAGGGGGTCTGTGCCATCCCAATCTGGTAGCAAGGATGCTCTGGCAGAACATACGCATCCATCCACTCACTCACCTCACAAGCACACTTACATTCACTGATCTCTTAAATAGTCCATCCAATATCTATACCCACAGATTCGAGCATCATCTCTGATGCTGGGTTTTTCCTGTTGCCCAGTTTGCAGTGTGCTAGTGGTTCACATATGCACATAATATCCAGTAACTCACACCCAGATAGAACCTCTCCGGTTGCTGGCAATGAGACCCTTGGACCCCTCAGACCTGCCAACTTTGTTTAGAATCCTTAACCCAAGCCCTGTTTTCAGCCACCATTTTCATGTTGTGTCTCCAGATCCCACCTGTATAACTTCAGACCTTGACCAAGGCAACGTGAACCTATCTAGGGAGTCAGGAGTGGCCACTGAAGTTCACTCACTCAAAATCCTTTTCATCCTGACCATAGGAGAGCTGCTAGCAGGAATGCAGAGAGAGCTGTGCTGGACATGATGACTCAGACAAAAAGCAGTTATCCAAGATATCCAGACAAAGTCAGGTGCAGACTGCCCATGAGGCAGAAGTTTGTACAGAGTGCACTATCACTGTATGCCAACTCAGTGGCAATAATCACCTGGAAAGATGGAGACAGACAAATGGGGGTTGTATCAGGTGGTCAGCTCTGGCATTATGAGGAGACCCTCTCTTCTTCCCTTATCTCAGCTGTGGAGAAACTGGTCCAGCAACTCCAGGAGAATAGATCCTAATCCCTACTTGTGTGGACCAGTATCTCAGCTATTAGAAGTGAATGGTCCTCTGCTCAAGACAGAGGATATAGAGGGCACACACAATGAAGCACCATGTGGTTTTACCTGCAGGACCTTGGAAAGGACATGAAGTTGGATGGAAAGCCTACCTTGACCCTAGTGGCACAGGTATATGTGCTGAAAGACAAAACTGTGACAGAAGGGGATTCTTCCAGCAAAGATGCTTGCTCCAGTCTCCAGTGGGAAGTTCCCCAGACGGAGTAGAAGGGCTGATCTTACTCCTGATTTTAATGTAGGGACTTCTGATAGGTATTTACCAGAAGTGAGTAGTGAATACTATGACCAGGACTAGAGGGGCCCAGCCCACAGCCAAGTGGAGGAGAAGGTTAAGGTTTGTTGGACTTTGTGGATCCAGTGGCCTGACACATGAGAACCACAAGGGTCTAAGGCTGTAGTACACTGGTGCACAGTGTACTCTAATGCCATCAAGCCATGAAGGGGCAAAACCCATTTGTATTTCTGGAGTGACAGGGGGATCCCAGCAGTTGACTAATGGAGGCCGAAGTGAATCTAAGTAACAATGACTAGGAATAGAACCCCATTGTGACTTGCCTAGAGCCTCTGTGCATCCTTGGCAGACTTCCTCCGGAGAGGGCATTTCAGAGACCCAAAAGGGTACCGGTGGGCTTTTTGGAATAGCTCCCTTGAAACTAACCTAATCTCTGCCTTGCCTGGACTCTCAGATAACCCTTCTGTTGTGGGGCGGCTCAGCATCAAAGAACCACAGGTGCCAATTGCTACCACAGTGGTGCCCCGGCGGCAATACCACACCAACCCAGACTCCCTGATTCCCATCCAGAAGCTGATTCATCAGCTGGGAGTGATCAGCAGAACCCACTCACCCTTTAACAGTCCCATATGGCCAGCGCAGAAGTCCAGTGGAGAGTGGAGGCTGAAAGTAGTCTGTCGTAGCCTGAATGAAGTCACACTGCTGCTGAGTGCCACTGTGCCTGACATGCTGGAACTTCAGTATGAGCTGGAGTCACAGGCAGCCAAACAGTACTCCACAACTGAACAGCTACAGCATTTTCCTTGGCCCCTTTGGCAGCAGAGTGCAGGCCAAAGTTTGCTTTCAATTGCAGGGGCATCCAATACACCTGGAATTGACTGCCCCAGGGGTGGAAACGCATTCCCAGCACCTGCCATGATCCAGACTGTGCTGGAAAAGGGTGAAGACCCAGAGCACCTGCAGTACATTGACAACATCATCGTGGGGGGTAACACAGCAGAAGTTTTTGAGAAAGCGAAGAAATTAGTCCAAATTCTTCTGAAAGCTGCTTTGCCCATAAAACAAAGTAAGGTCAAGGGACCTGCACAAGAGATCCATTTTTTAAGGAATAAAATAGCAAGATGGGCTTTGTCAGATCCCCATGGATGTTGTCAACAAAGTAACAGCTATGTCTCCACTGACTAACAAAATCTATAGCTCAAACAGGGTAGAGGTGAAAAAGCCTGTCTGTGTTCTGCTTCAATAAGGCAGGACCAATGTTCCTGGAATTTGCAGCCATACTTCTATGGTAAAGGTACACATGCAATTTATATCCCACAGCTAAGGAATACTTTTGGATTCCTTGCTGATTCTGAGCTCTCACATAAAAACATCTGCTAATAGCATCTTTCATAATCTCCGTTTGGTGAAGTAACTCTCCCATCCTGGCAGACAATTCATGAATTGTCTTCCTCACCTCCTGGCTGGTCTGGAAAATGATACATTTTGGGCACAAAGCCTTTAGCACTTCTGAAATTCCAAGTACACCAGAACTCTGTAGTGCATCCCATCAACGACACATGCTGGTGCGAACACATAAAAACCTTGCTAATGGTTGCTGTTCAAGTTTCATACAGGATCAAGACTTTTGCCTTTGTTTTCAAAGAATTTTGTGGCTTGGACTCAGGACATTTAAAAGATTGCCTATGTTTCTGGGAGGTAAGTCACAGTTACTGCAAAGAACCTTTCTGGAATAATAGAACAGTTCATCTGGACAGAAGAGACCAAACTTTCTCAGAGGCTAACATGAGACTGTAGAGTGAATTCCCTCAGGAACCACAGATCATTGCAAGCCTTCACCAACTTCTACTCCCACTGCAAAGCACATTCTTTTGGTTTGGTCTCTTCTGGTATAAACACACAGCAACAACAGAAATAAAACAGGACACTTGTTCCACTAGGGAGAGAAAGAGAACAAACACCACCTGACAGATGTTAGTTGTGTCATTTGGAAGGCACTCAGATACATGGATGACACTAAGATACAGGAACTTAGTGTAAGTAGAGGTAGAATAGACCTATGGTATAAATTTACATGAACTCATGTTGCAACAGGCACCCGTCCCCTGGAAACTCATGTGAGGTTGCCAGACTAAGTTCATGCAGATCACAGAACAGCTGTGAATCCTAAATGAACAAGGAGTTCCATCAACAGCATTATTTAGGGTAGATTCTCTGCTGTTACAAAGGTACCTTCTAAAGCTTCATTCTTTGTCTCAGTCAAGATACAGCAACTCTGACTTCTGCCCAGCCCTCTGAAATCTGTTGGGACTTAAGTGTCTTTGAGACTTCTAGCTCTCTCCCAAATTCGGCTGCAGGTGGTCATTTCAAAGGAGGCAAGACACCCAGAGACAACCCTTATGCAAACTCTGCATTGGCAATTATGCTAAAAACTCTACACAGAAAAATTACAATGTTCTGTCAAGCCAGCTTTATTAAAATAGGAAAACAATATAGAAAAATAAAGGGTTCCTGTAAACACAAGATCAAGTAAGCTAACATTGCACTGGAAGCTGGAACTTTGTGGTAACAAAACTACTGAACACATCCTTAAGCAGCAACACACAAAAAGGTAAATGCTTATATGTAAACTGTGCTTTTCGCAATTTCAAATATAACGATCAAGGACTAGCATTGCAGCATTATTTTTGTTATAAATAACCCATTGATATATTTTTTTTAGAGAAAATATAACTGTCCTCTCTGTCCCAAGCTATGAAAACAGTACAAATCTTTTCCCAATATCAAAACTACAGTGTTAGATCCAGATGGGCAAAAAACCTAAACTGCTTAAGAATGCTATTAAAATATCTCTCTTAAAAATTTACTTATTTTAAAATATTTCCTTTAAAGACTGCATAGTGTTTATAATATACAAATGTAGAGGTTTTCAGACACAACTGTTAGTATATTAGAGGCTGGCTGAGTTAAAAACCTTATCGTTAATGGTGCCATCAGGTCATGCAGATTTGTGGTATTTCTGAGCAATGCCATATGGAACATGGGCAGCTATGGTGCCTAATTTCTGCGCTCCTTCAATGTGAAACATCTGGTCATCAAAGAAAATGTGAGGGCGGATTTTCACCAGGATGGGTCCTTTAGGAGCTCCTGCTAGGAAAAGTGCCTCATCAATCTCCAGCCCCCAGCTACGAAGAGTCTTCAGCACTCTGGCTCCAGAGCTCGCTGCACTTCTGGCTGTGACCAGGTAGGTCCTTATAGGACAATTTAATCGTTCATTTTTTGCATAGAACTTCTTCTGGAGTTTTCCTAGGTCTTCGAGAAAACCTTTCAAAGGACCCTGAGTATGAAATACCAGACACATATTTAGTATTTGCCCACAGCTCCCAAAATCACTGTTTTGCTTTAACCCAGACTGCTAGTTACATACAGGATTCCTTCCTTAACACTATGCTACTCAGCAAATTCTTTTATGCAACATGTCCGAATGGGTCTGCACCCTCACTAGGAACTCACAAGTTGGAAAAAAATTTAAAACCACAATCCTACATGGTATGAGCAGTAAGAAACTGATTCTCACTAAAGCTTACAAGATGTCTTTTAAACTTATCAAGTTGTAATTATAGTCTTTAATAAAATGTTCTTTGAAAACAATTAACTCTTTTTACTACGGACCACAGGGTCCAATTTTTTTTTTCTGTGCAAAAAACCAGAAAGAGATATAATTACAGAGACATCACTGGACTCTTTCCAGGTTAATGACAATATTAGAATTACAGTCTGAATAAAAAAAGTAAATGATAGTTTGCATCAAATTTCAATATATTGCACTGTCCATTACTTTCATAAATCAAGTTTTTATTCTGAATTCATACTGTATTTAACAATAATAGAACTGGTCTTTCAGTTTAATCTGCTGCTAAAATATCTGTGTTATTTAGACAAGCTGCATAATTCTGCTTGGGAATAAGCACAGATATTACCCTGTTTCAATAATCAGGATATCCCAGTGCTTACCTACACAATGTGATAAAAAAACAAACAAACAAGGAAATAAGTTATAACCTTTCCTTTTTTTTAATGATACAATTAAAATAAAACTGTAAGTCGCTGCAGCTCTTTCAGTGAAGTGGGGGTTCTAGTGAAGGGACTGCAATGGTTGGCTCTTTTATGTGAAATGTGCATTTTAAACATTATCCTTGAAAAAGGAAATAAATAGGGCAATCATCTTCTGCAAAGAAGATACACATACGTATGGGGAAACTGGAGAAATGCAGCAGCAATGCAAAAATTAACAGATGTTTTGAAAACTCACTGATCCAACAAGTACAAACCTGTGCAAGAGGCTTATTTTCATTCAGCTGTTCATGTTCAAAAAATCTATCTAATCCTTGCTCCTTGACAATCTGTTCTGATTCATCAGAAAAGAGAACTGCATCCCCATCGAATGCCACCCTCAACTGTGTATCCGAGTAAGCAACATCTTTGTTGGCACTGAACATGGTAGCTGATGCAATGCCTGAAAATGGATTAGAGAACTTCAGTTAGCATGTCAGCCACAGCCATGCATTAAACTGCCAGCAGTTTGGTTCCAGCAGCTTATTTGTGGTGACCTTTTCATACGTTGAGCAGAAAAGATCACTAAAGTAATGGCCATTCTGTAACACAAATGTATGGAAGCTGTCCCGCTGATGTAACTTCTCAGGCATGTTTCCTTCCACTTCATATAAGAATGTGCAAAGCCAGTCCCCAAGGTGTGCTGCGAATGAGACAAAGCAGGAAACTCCAAGGAGACCCTTGAGTCAAACTATTTGCTATTTTTTAACAAAAACACAGAAGCTGTATTTTCTAAGTCATATCAAAGAGATGACACTGTTCAAACAGAAGTTGAATAGAGGTGAGAAGGGGAGTATGGGAGATCATTTCCTGTAGACTGGCAGCATAGAAGACAGAAAGGTGCGACAAAGGTTGAGGTAAGTTGTCATTATCACTGGGCTGAAGGGTCAATGAAGAAAAATACAGATAAATAACCAGATTTCCTTTGATTAAGTAACAGTAAGTGGTAAGTTTGCACCGTGCACAGTTGATGCAAACGCAAACCATTCTGCGTTTGATGAAGCAGCACTATTTTCTGGAAAAGATACCCAATATACTAATTTTTTAACAAGCTCAATGGATTTATAACAAAAGAAAGTAAAATCAAACCTGCTTCTATGGCTTCTTGCACTTTTTCAGAGTCTGCAGAGAGGTACAAGTTCGTAAGGTACGCCTTCAGGTAATCAATAGGGCTTTTTCCTCCCGTCATACAGAAACGTTCAATTGTTAAGCCTGAAGTAAGAACAACACAACAAGGTGTGACTCTGCCTTGACACTATGAACCCATAGAAGGAAACTGTGGAAAGAGACTGTAGCCCACAACTGATAGCAAACTGAAAAAAAAGAAAAATCTGTTCGCTGCAATTCCAGCAAGTTAGATGACTTAAACTGACTACGGTGCTTGATTAGTCCTTCCTTCTGGAGAATTTAACACCAAGTCCCTCTAAGACAGCAGTGAAACTGCTGTGAACGTGTATGTATAGGGGGCATAAATACCAAACAATTAAGAGTTTAAGGACTTTTCTTCAGAAATTAAGTTTCACACCTGACAAGTTTTGATACGAATTCTGTTTAACGCTCTCTCACTTATGCTGACACCCACAAATAAATAGCAACCTCTGAGGAATGGGTGTTGGTATCAAAGAAACTGCTTAATCTAGTAATTAATTTTATTATGTAACAGCACACAGTTCTTCAAGGCAGTAATTATTTTACTTACCATAGTGATTGATGCTGTTTATCAGTCTCACACCCACTTGGGCGTGGTTATTAGTCATCAGCACAATATCAAATCGTTCTTCATCGTCAGGGTACAGCTCAAGAAGCCGGGCATTGACATGCATCAGTGCCTGCACGTTAAAAATATGGAAGTCAATAGACAAGTGGTATGTGCCTCGTTTCTTAATCACTACACTTTTAACGATAGGACTGTCTTGAAGAAGGATGTAAATACTTGATGGTTTGACTTGCTGAACTTGTTTTATTCCTCTCTGCTCTGTTGCTTCCAGTAACCATGTCACTGGGTTCATTTGAAGGGACATGAGTTTCTTCTGCTTTTAAAGAATTTAACTTTCTCATGGAAATCCTTTAACTTGGGGCACCGTGAATAAATCAATGCATTCCTAAACACTGGCACAATACCAATTAATTATTATTTTTTTCTCTTAGCTTAGGATGGTGGACTTCAGTTTATCCTATCTAATTTCCCTTTGCATTTTTTGTTTGTTTGTTTTAGATACATTTTTTTTTCCTAGGAACTGAAAGGTGTGGTTCTCAGAAACATGCAAGTTCCTCTCTCATAATTGCTTGAAGTATTTTAAGGAAACATTGCTGGTGAACAGCAGTATGCAGACACTTTCTTGTCCGCTTGGAATTGTTCTTGTGAAATGAAGGAGAAGGTGTAAAAGAATTTACATGTGCATCTGCTTGTTTTGCAAGCACAGATATGAAATTGGGCCACATACTTAAGCAAAGATTTACTGACACAGTTCAGGTGTCAAAAGCTGTAATGAGTACCAAATCATATCTTCTCAAGCATCATTACTTTGGACATTTCTAATTGCTGCAATGAATGAAGAGGATTTTGTTTCATTTAAGATCTCTTTTAAGATAATGGGCCAACATGTTATATCCACAGCTTGGCATTCTTATTTCCTTGACCTTCCATCTGCTCATCTCTCTCTGTGTCCATCTGTTCTCTCATGTTATTTAGATTTCTATCCTTTTGGAGTAAGATTTGCTTTTTGCACTAGCTTTATACACAAATCTCTACTTTGGGATCCTGGCCTTGAGTGGAATTCCTTGGGCTTACGGCAAAAGAGCAAACAATGAATCATCAAATGAATGCAAGATGAGTTTATTTTCATTAAGGTGCTTTAAAAAGCCAGAGCAGTTGTTAAGAATTTAAACATAGAGTTCATTAATTACATTCTGGGAATCTCACTTGAAAAAGCATGGCTATGCCACATGTGGCTATGCTTGGGAAGACTCCAAATGAGAGCCTGAAAGAAGACCTAGGAAAAAAAAAACTCTTAGTATGTGGTCATAATGCATTTTGATTGCTAATATTCTACTAACACTGGCAATTTATTAAAATTTTAGAGAATAAGTAAGAGTGAAGGAGGGAGGTAACATTTTTTTGTCCAGTGCATGCACACTTTGCAGCCCAAGGAGGTCGATTAAGATTCTGAAGTGCTACAAGCATGAGATGACTCTTAAGCTGGTGTTTGAAATATTTCATGAAAGGAATCCAAACAAAAATATATTATTTCTTTTTGCGTTCTTTGCCTCCAAGTTGAAAGCATCACCCAACAAACCTGCAGTTCTCTAGCCTAATGATTCTGTGACTAATTAATTTATGAATCTCTTAAAAAATATAAAGAATTTGAACACAAAGAGAATACTGGAAGGGAACAGATGTCAAGGTGCATTTAGCTGGGAATGGCTAAGACTTCTGATTTTCCAAGAGTGAGGAGTTAGACAGTGAAATCTTACATGTATTCAAAGTGCATTTGACACTGAACTCAAACAGATCTCTTGAAAACTGACTGTGCTATCAGGGCTGCTATCTCTAGCTGCTACAGATAGGAAAAGATGCAGTAACTTCACTGGTTAGTGTAGCCTCACTCATGTACAAAGTGAATTATCTTATGACAAAGCTTTTATGTGAGAAACACTTTTACTATTAACTCTATTAACAGCTATCTGGTCTATTTAGAACAGTATGGGTACTGACATAAATAACTTCTCCAGAATGTATTTCCAAAAAAAGCAATCAGCAATGCTGAAAATTATGTAAATGTAACTTCCTGAGACTAAAACTGAAACAACGAAAATGTGCTTTTAAAACCTGAGGGAAGCATTTTGGCCACAACTCTACTTTCAGGCTGCTAATTATGATTTAATAAATTTTCTAAAATAGCTTATTGAAAAATTCTCCATGGACATAAAATGAACCCTGTCGATGGCATTTTTTCAAGTCAGTCTCACTAAAATCTGTGTTCCTCAAAACCAGACATATTTTTAGGTTCTTTATTTCCTTTTTTTTTTTCCTTTTTTTTTTTCTCTGTAATTTCACTTGCTTTCCGTGCTGGAGGCTGTTTACCTTGGGCATTTCTCTTATCTTGTGCAAGGAAAGAAAAATACTCCATTTCACCTCTGCTTAAACTCTGACTCCCAGCTCGAGGGCCTATTTCTTTTGCTGGTCCTCAAGAACAATTTAGAGGGTAACAACAAAAAAAAGAAAAACGAAAGCTGACCAAAAAATAAATTTAAAAAAAGTTTCACTTCTGAATACATAAAATAATTTTGAATTAATGCCGGTTTTAATCGTAGTAGGCTTATTATGTGAGACATAAAAATGGAACGAGGAACTAAGACGATTTTGGTTTGTGAGGGATTCGGGGGGGGGGGGGGGGGGGGGGAGTATTTTGCAACAAACTTACAACAGTTTGGGGGCCTATCTTAACTGAACGCAGCCTAAAGAAAAGGAAGGCCTCTCTTCTCTGTAGCGGGAAGCGCCTCACCGACACCCCCGAGAGCCGGGGGCTACAAACCGTGATGCCAGGGGTAGAGTTCCGGTCCCGGTGACGCGAGCAGTACGTGTTCTCCCGCAGGGGTTTAGCATTAATGCCGGCGGGAGGGGAGAAAAGAGGGGGGACGGGGGAGAGAAGAGGCGGATGCAGGGCATCGCAGTGAGATGCGGGGATGATGCCGGGCTCCTCGGCTAGCTCACCCCCGAGGGAACAAGTCCCCAAAACGTTTCCCCGGGGCAGGGCCATCTCCGCCCAAAGAGGCGTCAGGCTCCTCCTCTTCACAAAGTTTGGCTTTGCAGCATCCTTAGCGTCCCCTCGCCCTCCCCCCGCAGGCCAGCCCGCCCCCGCCCGGGTACCTTGACGAAGTAGAATGCCGGTCCGGGTTTGAGGGTGACATTCTCGTTGTTCTGCTGGTACTCCACGTACTTCTCTACCCCTTGCTCTTCGTAGATCCGCCGCTCCTCAACCAGGTCGAAGAGAGCTCGCGAGGAGACGGCCACCGTGATGGCGTGCTGGGGCTTGGGCTGCGGAGCGAGCGGAGGGTAGCGCTAGCCGACAGCCCCCGGCCTCCGGACCCCCCACCCCGGCCCGTCCGCCCGCACTCACCGGCCGGGGTCTCTTGGAAACCAGGTTGTCGAAGAACGCCTTGGCCGCCGCCCAGTCCTGTTCGGCCTCCTGCAGCCGGACCTCCGCGGCGTCGCTGGGCTGGGGCGTCTCCGGGCCGGAGCCGCTCATGGTGCCTGGCGGTAGGGGACGAGGCTGCGGCGCGGGCGGGGAGCGGGCGCGGCCGGACCCGGAGCGGGCGACCGGGAAGCGATAACGGTGGCCTCCCGTCCCGTCCCGTCCCGTCCCGTGCCGTGCCGTGCCGTCCCGCCGCGCTCCGCCCCGCTCGGGCAGAGGGAAGTCCGCTGGGCGCTGGCTTTCCCTTTCGCTCTGCCGCACCCGGTGCTACCCGGCCCAGCCCTGCCCTGCACGGCACGGTACGGCCCGCCCCCGGCACGGCTGCGCCCGAGGGCGTGTTTCGGAAGGGCGCTGCCCGCGTCTGTTCCCGCAGCACCGGCCCTGTGGGGCAGCGGGCCCGTAGCCACCCCGCATCTCACACCCCGAGGGCCATCATGGCCGCAGCATCTTCTTCATCGGGCGGTTCATGGGCTGAGCGGGAGCCGGGGACAGCGGGGCGCAGACCTGCGGTGTCCCCTTTCCAGCACGGGCTGTGGCACCCATTACTGCTGTCGTCTCCATAGTGCTTCGAGTAGTGGTGCACACAGCTGCTTAACGTTAGGCAACAGCGTTCAGTATTCATTGTATCTACAGCATTCAAGATTTATTATTTAGATGCAATGACTTAATTAACTGCCTATTAGCTGCAACAAATTTCCAGGAGATTTTTTCTGTAATACAGCGATCACGTTTCTAGCAATCAGACCAGGGTGGGTGTCAGTGACCTGTAGGACTTTTTTCCACTCCGCAACTCTGAAAGTACTGTTTAGAAACAGCAATTTGGATCATAGTGTGGAAGGTTCATGCTGTGTGTGCTTGATAAACTGGCATCTGGTTTGGGTGGTCCTAAAACCCAAAATCCCGCACAGGGCCATGGGCTACTCATCTAATAAATAGCTATATCTGAAATGCTCATTGCTGCCTCTGCAGACACACTTAGCTGAACTCAAAAGTTCCCCTAATTGATGAACTGGAGGAGAGGGTGGGAAGTAAGGAAGGAAGCAGCTTTTCTCCTGAGCTAGGATGGCTGTCTGCAGAGTGGACCTTCAGCCTTTGCAGTTGTTGATAGCCAGTGACTCAATGGTGTCTGTATGTCATAGCACATGTAAGCACCATCCAAAGGACTCTTAATGTTTTGAAGAGACACTCTAAACATTGCTTCTGACCCTGATCACTGCATACTCTTTATTAAATTGTCAAGTCTTTCTGCCTCTATCCAGTCTCCAAAAAAGAAGCATAATTATTTTTGCTACCTTTGACTGGGTTATTTTGGGTTTGTTCGGTTTTTTAATGTGGCTTCCAGTGAAAGGAGATTATACCATCTGTCCATCATTCCCCAGTGATGTCCAGTTCCAAATGAATTTGACAGAAGGATAAAGATCTCAGAGAGATTAAAATTCTTAAATCGTTTAATGAGAATCAACAGCAACATGCAATTTGTTGCCTTGCTGGGGGAAGGACTGTAGTGCAAATGCAGCATATTTATCTGTTTGTTCCGCTACATGATAGCAAATAAATGCTCCCTGCCTGCTCTGCCGTCTCCAAATCTGCCACATCACCTATGGCCCAGCTAACTGGGGAGGGACCTGAAAGCAAGGAAGTGGTGGAAACTGGAAGGTTAGAGTAGATGGGAGATGGGGTTGTGACCATACTAGGGAAGGGGAACTGGAAATGTGAGGTAAAAGGAGAGGTACTGAGAGTAGAGTATTAGGAAGGCAGAGGAGTTAGGGTCATTGCAGGTGGCTACTGTCACGGGAACATGGCATAACATAAATCTGAAAAATAACCTGATTTTAGTCACTCTGTGACTAATGGATGTGTTTGTTTTCTGTGAATTTTGATCCTGGATATTTGCTTCCAGTGTCTGTTCTCAGAACTGCAGCCTGAAAATACCATTTCCCCTTCCAGCAGTCAGGTCAAGTATGTCCCTGCTTTCCACCCCCCTTTTCCATGAGGGGCTGCAACCCTGTCACCAGGTGGAACAGGCAGGATTGGGAAAAGCTGGAAAAAGGGTTCAAGTCACAGAAGAGCTGCTCCTGATCCCAGTTACTACCACTGTCCTGCTCAGAGACATCCACAGCAGTCCAAGGTGGTTGCAATCCATAAAAAGAGGCTATCCATACATCTATTCCTGGTTAAATACTGTAGGTGGGTCCATTGCCCTTGAAGAAGAGGCAAAGAACAGGAACCAGTTCTCTTATCATTACAAAACTGAATTGTCATCTCTCAAATGCATTGCTCTGGCAATACGTTTCCCAGAGCTGTGCCCAGGTTGAATGCTTGTCATGCTGTCTTCCCTATCACCCTGTATGTACTCAGGAGAAAAAATCAGAGCTCCTTGAGCACATTATTTGGTTTAATTTTTGTTCCCTCCCCACTCCTGTCTGCCCTGGAAAAGAGTCATCACTCAAGTGATGAATACTCCTTTTAACCTTTGCAAGACACCTGAGAACTTAAAAAGATGGTGACTTGGTACTGGGCCCAAGCAGTGCTGCTGAAGTGCTGCTGCTGAAAGCAATGCTATGCTAACATAAATATTTTGCTCTCCAGATCCACACGGTATCTCTACATAGCACTCAGCTGTGTGAACATAGGCACTGAACTGAGATGTCTCTGTTCCATGCTCAGCTGCTTGCTGCTGACATACCCTCTGTTTCCTTTTTCGCTGGAGATTGTGAACCGAGGGCCTAACACGAAAGCTGCCCAGCTTCAGCACTTTGTAAATGAAATCCTGACTTTCCAAAAGCAGAGTGTAGCAGCCTTATCTACATCTAAAAAATGTAGTAATGCCCATGGGGTTCCAGGGAAGAGCAATGTCTTGCTTTTACTAAATCTCCTGGGGAGTCTGAGAAATAGGAATGGATCCAAAATTCAGCAACTTTGTGGTTTCTGGGCAAAGCTAGAAAGGAAAGGAATTTTCTGCTATCACCCATTAATTTGTAGGGCATTTCCATTTCAATAAACAAAGAGAATGTGTGTTTCTATCTTGGTATTTAGGTTTTTTTATAGTAAATATGCAGCAAAAGGAAGTCAAGCACATACTCTGTTATAAGTAGTAGAATGAAAAGAAAGTTCCTCTGCCTGAGCTGCCAATATTGGTCCTGTGTTCAGAACAACTGCTAAGTAGGATATCCATGTTCTTGTTCAAGAAGGAGCTCCAACTGCATTATTATTAAAAAAACAAGTGTATTTTTTCTTTTCTTGTTTTGATACCTACTTCTGTCTGGAAAGATGTGAAATGTTTCCAAACATTTAAAATTGTGAGTTCAAATGTTTAAAATAGTGAGATCAAAAGTAAGGAAAAAGAGTCTCAATGGAAAGACTTTTTCTCCCTTTTGATGTATAAATCCTAATGTGTATTGTACATGATTATATTATTCGGAAAGCCCTCCTATTTGTAGATAATATGAACACTTGTATTACAATCACAGAATTGATTAATTAAAACAGTAAACAACTGATTTTCTATATGTTCCCCACAAATCCTCGGTGTGGATCTCAGGTAGCCTGTATTCCTTGGGTTGCCTGCCTCCTGTTGATCAAATTTGGTCATCAAATTTGGCAGAAATGACAAAAAAGCAGTTGGCTTATACCAAAGGTATGAATGCTGAAGCTGCATCATGCCTTGAAGGCAATGCAATTACACTGAATAAATCTTACCATTGCATCAGAGTATTCACTTTCCTTTTTCACCTCATGATGCTTTCTATGATCTTGTTCTTTCAAGGTCTTCTGTTCTTGTAAGATGATTTATTCCATCTCCATGACATAGAGCATGACTTATTCCAGTGTACATGTGACAGGTTAGGTGACAAGCAAAGCTGAATCCAGCACGAGTACACAAGATTCCTACTGAAGAGGCATAAGGTTCGCTGGCCTGTGACCTCTTTTCCCTAAGCTTTCCTGTTTAATTATTGCAACGGAAGTTTAACTTCTGTTATTGAAGTATCCTAGTCCTTAATCTTGTCAGGATGAAATCAGCAGCCAAGTTGTTTGGCTTTTTTGGATATTTTTTATCTGTAGCAGACTTAATGTTATGGTTCCTAGGAAGATATTATCTATCACATCTTTTTTTTTCTAACTCTTCTGAGCCAAGTGACAAATTATGAGCTTACTTTACCCCAAGGAAGGCTCATCACATACTTTCAACGTTTCAAAACAAATTCAAGTTGAATTCTGAAATTCAGAAAAAACCCTATTTTTACTTGAATGTTAACTAAAGTGGTAGGGAAACTCTGCCTTAGCTCCAACACTGAATATTCCCACCCCACCTAGTAGTTTGCTACTGAAAGAATTAAGAACCATTCAGTGGTTTCTCTTACAATAAAGCAGGACTCCAGCTTCAAGCAGTCCTGACCGTCTTGCCAAAAAGAACATGGAATATGACAAATAAGACAAGAATAAAGCCTTCTGTGGCTAAAAAAGGCTCAACAAAAGGCACATGCACCATCACAAAATAATTACACTGGTGTTTTTAAGTTGGAAAGGAATCAGTAACAAAGTCATAGCTTCTGTATTTTAAAAAAACCAATAAACCCAACAACAATAGCAATAGCAATAATAGTTTTAGCTGGTTAGGATTTGACTTTGCAGTTTAGGCACTTACAGAACAGATGTGAAGACAACACAGACAAAAAAAGGAAGAAGAAGAAGAAAAAAAGATGTGCTGCAGGAAGGTTTGTCCCTGTTCCAAGCTGAAACAGAAGAATATTTACATTATTAAACACCACCACATCAGAGAGAAGGTGGATAAATTATGCATACAAACCCTATGGAGTTCCTAGCTCCTACTGAATTAAAAAGTACAGTATCATGAAAAATTTTAAATTCAGCTCTGTATAATTGAAGCAGTCGTTCAAGTATTTTTCATTATGCACTAATTATCCCTTTTATAATAGAAATAAATGGAGGTTCCAGTCACGCAAACCGCTCCACACAGGAACATGTCTATGCAAGACCAAGACCTAAACATTAAAACCCTATTGATTCATTTTACCATAACAAAAGAAGTTAAACTATTCTAAGATTCACTCTAGTAATTACATGTTGCATTCTGCATTAAGTACCCATGATTTAGCTATTAGGTTGTGCTAGCTTCCACAAGGGTTCAAGTTAAGTATTAAATTAGGTTAAAATCTTTAATGAGAAAATCATATTGAAAAAGATTCTTGGGTCGTACTTTTGTGTGCTTGCACAAAAATACCATAGATACAGCAGATACATCACTTAATCCTTGTCACACTGTGCTAGATACAGTTTTTTCAAAAAGAGAGAACAAGCAAGACTGTTAGATGTGTTTACCCCTTCCTCCCCCTCACCCCAAGGCACACAGAGAAGACCCATTCAAGCAAAGTGTGGTTTCCCACCCATCTCCTGAATGGAAGGACGTATCAATGTGCATGCTTGAGTGACACTGACAGGGGCTACTGCATGGCCCCTGGTGCAATGGCTGAGCAGTCCCATGGGCTCTGGGCAGCAGGACCAATGGCAAAACAAAACCATTAGAGAAAAAAAGTCCTCAGATTGTGCTATGGCACTGATTGCATTTCACACATGTGTTGGGAAAAACAGATCCGCTGTTTTCCTAAACCAGAACATCTGCCTTTCCTCTTTATGTACACAGCAAGTCCCGTTCTAGCCTTACCCCACAGTGTAGTTCACAAATAATGGGACCTACACAGAAAACTGTGAGACAGGATTGATTTTTGTTTACATAGCCAGCCCTCCTCCTACTGTCCTTGAGGACAAAGCTTTTTCGTTTGTTTCTTAAGATTATGTGGAGAAAATACACTTTCTAGGCACTCGTAGGCAATGGGAAATAGGGATGTAGTCAGAAAGTGTACAGATTGCTCCAAGCAAGGGGTGTGGAACAGTGTGATTATGCCTATTAATAAAGGAGAGATTATGCCTATTAATTGCAGTGAGAGTGCTTTTGGCCATGCAGAGTTAGCACCCGGTTCCAAGAAGAGGATTGTAATGATTAGTGCAGCGCTCCTGAGGGAGAAAGAGGAGCCAGGAGTGTAAATACAAGAGGAGATTTAGGGCTTCTCTAAGCTATGGCTTCAAATCTGTCAGCAACCTGCACGCGATGTCTCTGTTATTTAAGTTATGATGTGATTCTGTTTTGCAGGGAATGTGTATCCCATTTCTGGTTTGGGTCCCTTCCCTCCTTTTGGCAAGTTAAGCTTTTGGGAGAGAAAGAGCACAGGCTCAAAGTGATGATAATGTATTATTGTTTGTGTTATGGTAGTTTCCAAGGGCCTTAAGAAGCATCATGGTGCTGTTGTGTTTGATGCTGTAGGAACACACAGGAAGGTGCTCCCCATATGACATCCATCCTGCCCTCTTGAGTCTTCTCAGTAGAGGGAAGATTATTTCTGCAGACCTCTCCAAGCTCAAGCATTAAGTGTGAGGCTCACACAGTTGCCCTTCTCTGTATGTTTTCCCACAGCCAGGCTGCTGTCTCGTGCATTTGCTTCAATCCCTCCCCTGCACTTGGCCTCTACACAGCCAAGAAAACTGGTGTGACTGCTAACAGGAGTTGCCTGTTGTAGAGGGCCATGAGACAAGGTGGTGGGACTCAGCTGCAGCTGGAGGCGAGACCCACACCTGACATCTCCTTGTTTTGTGGCTTCTCCTTTTGTCGTGTCACTTTAACATTTGTCAGACATGTTTATCAGTTCACACTATGCATGCATCAGGGTAGAAAATACTCCAGCAGTTGCTTTTAGTTCCCTTGAATTCTACTTTTAAGTTGTATTATTTACATCAAAGCACCCTGTATATTTCCCTGTTTTCAATATTTTTTGAGGGCATGGAAACATAATATGTGTGGCAATAACAAGGTTCACAACAACAAAAACAACATAAAAGCAATGTTTCCAGTAGGAGACTTTTATGATGTATAGTTCTATAAATGTCTACATCACAAAATCCAACCCTCATTTTACATGGTGCTATAAAATTGCAGAACAGAAAGATAAATTCCGTGGGATTTCAGTAGGCCTTGGATCATATAACTCAGTTATTTTATCAGCTTCAGCTCCTGACTTTGAACAAAACACATAAACTGTCCTGCTTTCATCCCATTTTCATTCCTGTGGGAAATTTCCAGGTTGGATGCAGTTATTATGGTCTTCCTCTGTAGAGAAAAAGTGTGTGTAGAGGATAGTTCATTCCACCGAAAGTTTAACTTGTGCCCTAGATGCTCTTCTCTTTCACACGGAAAGCCTAAGATGGCTGTATTGCTGAGGTCAGTGCTTTTCACAGAATCACAGAACACAAGGAGTTGGAAGGGACCTCAAAAGATCATCTAGTCCACCCCCCTGCCAGAGCAGGATCACCCAGACTAAATCACACCGGAACGCATTCAGGAGGGTTTGAATGCCTCCAGAGAAGGAGACTCCACAGCCTCTCTAGGCAGCCTGTCCCAGTGCTTTGTCATCCTTACAGTGAGAAAGTTCCTCCTTCACAGAATCACAGAATCACAGAATAACAAGGTTGGAAAAGACCTTTAAGATCATCAAGTCCAACCATTCGCATCCTAAACTAAACCATGTCCCTAAGTACTTCATCTACCCTTTTTTTGAACACACCCAGGGAAGGTGACTCGACCACCTCCCTGGGCAGCCTGTTCCAGGCCCTGACAACTCTTTCAGTAAAAAATTTTTTCCTAACATCCATTCTAAACCTGCCCTGGCACAGCTTCATGCCATTCCCCCTTGTCCTATCACCTGTCACCTGACTGAAGAGACCATCACCTACCTCTCTATAACCTCCCTTCAGGTAGTTGTAGGCAGTGCTAAGGTCTCCCCTCAACCTCCTCTTCTCTAGGCTAAACAGCCCCAGCTCCCTCAGCCGCTCCTCATAGGATTTGCCCTCCAGCCCCTTCACCAGCCTGGTTGCCCTTCTCTGGACTCACTCCAGGACCTCCATGTCCTTCTTGTGGTGAGCAGCCCAGAACTGGACACAGTACTCGAGGTGTGGCCTCACCAATGCCGAGTACAGGGGCACAGTCACCTCTCTAGACCTACTGGCCACACTGTTTTGATACAAGCCAAGATGCCATTGGCCTTCTTGGCCGCCTGGGCACACTGCTGACTCATATTCAGTCTGCAGTCAACCAACACCCCCAGGTCCTTCTCTGCCTGACAGCTCTCCAGCCAGTCTCCCCCAAGCCTGTAGCACTGCATGGGGATATTATGTCCCATGTGCAGCACTCTACACTTGGCCTTGTTAAAGTTCATCCCATTGGACTCAGCCCATCGGTCCAGTCTGTTCAGATCCCTCTGAAGAGCCTCCCTACTCTCAGGCAGATCAACACTTCCTCCTAGTTTAGTGTCATCTGCAAACTTAACGAGGGAGCATTCGATCCCTTCGTCGAGATCCTTATATTCACATGGAACTTCCTCTGCTCCAGCTTGCACCCGTTTCCTCTTGTCCTGTTGCTGGCCATCCCTGAGAAGAGCCTGGATCCATCCTCCTGACTCTCGCCCTCTCCATATTTATAAACATTAATAAGGTCACCCCTCAGTCTCCTCCAGACTAGAGGCCCAGCTCCCTCAGCCTCTCCTCATAAGGAAGATGTTCCACTCCCTCAATCAGTATGTGCGTAACGCTGGGACAGCAGCAGATCTCTTAATCCTGTGGGCGAATGGTTAAGGGACCAGGGAGGACATGAACCAGTGTACGAGCAAGGTCTCTGTGGTGGTACTGAAGCCTTAGTAATGGAAAAGTACTGAAGTAGAAACAGGCAAGGTGGGAACTAAGGAGCATTGAAGCAGGATGGGGGTGCACGTGAAGCAGGTAGGCACAAGCAGCTGGCTTGCACGTGATCGGCTAGTTTGTAGACAAGAGCTCTAGCAACAAGGCAGTTGACCAATAGGTGTAACCGTATATGTTTAGAATAACCAATGAGATGTTGCCACGTATGTTTCTTTGGCTATATAAGCCTTGTGTTGTAAGCAATAAAGTGAAGTTGGATCACTCATATTGAGTTCATTTTGCTTCCCTGCGTCATGGGCACCCAAAACCCTGAGGAATCCGTGGCATAATCCAAGGTATTTAAAAAGAAATAGTCAGTCTCCAAAGGTACTGCAGGTTTTTTAACCTGCCTGATAATCCCTGTGTAGGACTGAAAAGCTAGAAGCTACAGGATCTACACCCGGGGATCTTCAGAGTAGCTGTGATTGGTACTGGTGTGGCAATGTGGCAACAGTAGAGAGAACAAGGTGTTTTTACAACCTAGGCTGGCCCAGTGCTGCTGTGCCTGTTCCTATCAGTATCAGATAATTCAGATTTATCCTCATAGGCTGTAGTCACAACCTTCACAACCTCCTGCTGCGCGAACATACCTCCTCAAATACTTTTTGTTCTTCTGAAATGCGTTATCTGTGGTTTTGTTGGGCTTGTGTATGCGTTACTATTGGTCGGTGGCGTAAGGGAGGTTTGCCATCTCTCTGGTGACAGCACCTACCACTGTCTGCATTTGGTGTGAATTAGATTGCGAGTGGTTCTTGAGACCTATTGGAATTTGGAATTGTGGTTGGAATTATATTTACTGGAATAATGAACTTGTGATTCAGATTGCTTCAGATGGTTACGAACCACTCACTCCTCCAGGCTCTAGACAGACATAAGCCAAAGGCTGTGCCTCAAGGAGCTGTCAGTAAACAGTTGAAAAGGAGTAAGAAATTTGTGCCCCTTCTAAGCCTTGTGAGTCACTCAGTATATGCTAACTGTATTTTAGCCATATTTGCTAATTATCATTGGGTTTTTATTAACAGTTTTTGTTAACCACTGCAATGCTATACTTCTTTTTCTTATGCTCATAGTCTTGTAATTTATACTATTACATTTCATCTAATTTTTAATCCACTCAATCAGCTTTACTAAGCAAATGAAACCAAACCTGATAAAATTTGCTGACTTCTCAAAATCAGGAAAGATTAAGACAAAGGCTATTAACAAAATTAAGTAAAATCAGATTAATGAATGACTCAGGAGTAATTCACAGTAGACAATGAGTTTCAAAATGTCCCATATAGTTGTTCTTTCCCCACCCTAAAATTCTTTCAATAGCATCCATTTTTATGCATAATATGAAAATTAGTTAGTAGTAAGTCAAAAAATATGGGGTTATATCATATAACTAAAATCAGTGCTTTTATAGACCTTCAAGGAGATTAGTTCTGAAGTACTTTGTATAAAAATCAGATATTAAAGGAAAATGTTTATTTGTGTGTGACCTGCATTTCTTATGTAAATGAATGCAATTTTTGTTTGTTTCCAGTTTTGTCTTAAGGCTTTGAATACGACTTAGAATCTTCAGTTTATATTTTATCCTCTGTAGCTATCTCTGTAGATATTGCTTCTCCAATATCTTCACCATTTTTACTAATCAACCAAAAATAACATTACTTCTTATCCAGCTGGGAGGTGTGTGATGAAATCTGTTGTTTATCAAATCCAGGAGTAATTAGCACTTATCGTTACTGGTACCATTTGCTCTCCAGTTCATATCCATCTATTAATTCCTACCAAAATGACCTCGTTCCTGGTGATATTTATATCTCCAATAATATCACAGATATTTGGATATGGTATTTCTCACTGTCTTCTCTAATCAGTTTTATAGCATTCCTCCTTATGCATGACCCTCTTCCACACAACGTCTTTCAGTTAAGGTCTATGGTCAAAATTCCGTCTTTCCTGCTGATAGTGAGATATTTTCATCAGAAGAATCTGACTCTGGCAGAAACTGGTTTCTTTGTCCTGGAAGAGGCTGAAATGAGCCACAGCTGATCTCCAGTGACAAGGGTTGTAATGCCACGCAACCCCCCCCCAAGTTAAATCTTTAACACTTTATAGACCATCTCAGAAAAGGAAAATGGCATAGGAACAAACCAGGTTTGCTCTGCTCTGTTGACTACAAATTCTTCTGAAAGGGGAGAGTTGCACTATATCTGGGCAGTAGATTTCTTCTGGTTGTGTAAGATTTGTCTAAGTTAGAAACCTTATGTATAAGTCCCTTAGATCTCCATTTCAGCTGAATTTCATCCAATTATTAATCCTCACCAGTCATGAACATCAAATAGTACCACTGAAAGCAGGGAAAAAAAATCCTATATTTTGTTGTAGTTTCCTTCACCATAATAGCTCCTGGGAAGTACAAAAGCATTGGTCAAAAATCTCTTGATACTCTATAACAGATTTTGCTAAATTTTTTATCTGTGAGTTACATGATATTGGCAGAAGGTTTTGGGGCATACAGATGAGAACACAATATGCTCAGTGCACGTTACATCTTCAGCAAGTTCTTGCGATATCTCTCCTGAGCACATACAAACAGAACTTGACAAATTTATGTTGATTTTCAGTATGGCAAAAGTTATTTTAAAATCTTAATGCAAGCCAAAAATATATATTGTTCCCAACCTGAATACTAGGATGCAGAAGAAAAACATAAAATCTGAAATAACTTCACTCAGTACAGGTTGAATTTATAATAATAATAATTTTTAAAATTGCAAAGTTTGGAAAAGTATAAAATATTAGTCAACTTAAACTGCTGCTATTAATACCTATTCTGCCAGCAATGTGTTCACTCCAAAATGGGACAACTCTGCAGCTGAATGAAAATCTGTGAAATAATTGATAGCTACATTCTTAAGTTTTATTTAGTGCCAAGAAAAAGGCTCTAAATAGCAGACCATGCACAGCATATGATTCTGATGAAATGCAGAGGAAGGTAAGTAGTCAAATAATAGTACAGAAACATAGATAACATTAATCTTTCGTAGGATTTGGACACCAGTTTCATAATATGTCCCAATAAAGATAGACAATATTGCAAAAATATGTGAAAACAGCAACTATAAAGCTTATCATGCTAACCATTCTGATATCTTACCCAAAAATGATGAGCTATAATAGGCACATGTTCCTCCTGTAAGCCACTCTGAGGCATTTTTGGTGAGATGGTCTCATGGTGTGTTGCATCAGTAAAGTTCAAATCCTGTTAGCATTTCAAAACTCTTCTTCCTATTTCAATCTGCGTGCAAGTCTGTAAGGTCATGGTCATGTTAAATATATTGAAAGAATGAGCTTGCAGCTGGTGCTAATGAGAAAAGAGAGGAAAGTAAAGCCTTCGTAAATCTGTCCATTATGAAATGCTCTTGCAGAACATGTCACAATATGAGCTGTGCTAACTTCTGTTTGCATTGACTGAGTGTCAAACCCCAAGTTGAACAGTTTGGAGGTGCTGTATTTTCTAATGCTTATATATTCTACTGCTGATGCTCACAAGAATTCTTATTTCCTGCTATTTGCTAAGAAAGCTTCATTTGAATAGAGTACTCACGTCAGGATCAAGGCTTTGGGGCAGAAGGTTTCTGTATTCAGGTGTCTGGAGGCACCTTTGCCTATGCAGCCTCAGTAGTTAACAGTATCGGGGTGGATATGGAGCAGGAGCAATGTGGAGCAATATTAATTTATTGTTAGCGATATCTTCACCATTTAGCAAAGTAGCCTCAGACTCCTTGACATATCTCCTCTTTCCCAACACATCCAGCAACATCTATTCAGTATTTACTCCTGGAAAAAAATATGGAGATAACAAGGTGGGTTTATGTGACTTTTTGCTATATTTCTTGTTATCTCCTGACAATGAAATATATCATCTGAGTTTTCCACTTCAACAGAAACATTTTTTCTAACAGGGTGTTTTACTCCTCCATAACACCAAGATGATCAGAGTCCTGGCAGAGCCGTGGTCTGTCCAAGTGCCAGCAGAGAAGCTCCAGCCTGATAGTAGACTCAAAACTTCTGGCCTAATGGATGATGGTAGTGCCAGCATGTGTGTCTTCTGGGAGATAGGAATGTCGATCTCACACTGTGGCAGGATTTCTTTTCCTTTATAACGGCTCTGAGGAGCAGCAGTGGTGGCATTGATTCCAGCTGCTGCCGCCCAGCTGAACGCCAAGACAGATAAACTGTGGGATGTTCTTAGCAGCTCCTCCATGAGGTAGTAAGATAAACATGAGAAACATAAGGAGATATTAAAGAGCAGATGATAATCCATTTTCAGGAAACAGCATTTCTTCAGCAAAAGAAGCTGAACTTTATCAAAGGGAAAACTTCTCCTGGAGGACTTGCCAAAGTAAATCTCTTTGATGTAAATGGTTTAAGCAAAGACATTCACCTTAATCTACTGTGTGGTGACCTGGTCTTCTGATAGAGAGAATAATTATGGGTGTTTTCAGAATTGCTGTGGTCTGCAAATCCTCCAAACCTAAAATAAGTACTTACAGTGTTCCCACTTCACCACTCTGGTCTTAAAGTCACCTACGTTTCTCTTGAATTTAATAATACCTAATGCCTTTAGACTTCGCTACTTGAAAGAACTTCTCTACCAGGAAGGACAGACTAAAAAAAAATGGAGGTCCTTATTAACAAGTTTCTTTCAGATTTTCGGTTTTGTTATTGTGCATGTGCTAAAAGGGGTAACATCTAGTAAAATAAATGACCCACAGAAAACTTGCCCAAAGGGCAGCACAAAAATGCAGAGGAAAAGTTGAGATTTTAGCTGTTGAAATTAGCATTTTCATGCAGATTGATCTTTGTGCCAGTTTGTCACCCCGAATATTTTCAGTTTGGTTTATTTGTGTTATGGGAGTAGTGACAATGCAGCTAAATACAGCCTCTGAAAACAGGATCTCTCCTTGTTTCATCTGTATTCTACTGTTCTTTCGTTAAACATTTCTTCATCTTTGCAGAGCCAAATTCTTACAATAATAAATCAGAGACACCTAAGGTTCTTGCCAAGTCAAATATCTACAGTTTCTGGCAATTATGTAATTTCCAGATTTGCTACAATGGCTCTTGCTGATAAGTCAATTGTCATAAAAAGAAATGTTCCAGACCAATCTTTATTAGGGTGTCCTTCACTGATCTGTGTAAAATAATCCACCTCCTGCCCCACTCGCTTTTAGAAAAGAGAAACATAATTACAGCTTTTTCCCCTGCTTTGAATGACTCTTCATCATAACAATTTATATCTGGAAAATGTCACAAGAAAATGTGAAAAAGGTAAGTTTAAACCAAAGAAATCAGGCCCTGCTGTTATTAATAGAAAGGCTCAAAAATGTTTCCCATGATGTGTTATAATGGCTCTGTCTTATAATAAAATTTAACAGTGATGTATTTCCCTTGTTCTCAAGTTGATTTTGTATTAGAAGTCCAGACAAAAGTAATTTGTAGCAAAGGTCCCTGATCCAATGTCTGTGTATGGAAAAGACTCAAAGGACTTCATGCCCATTTAAAAGCCCTTTAAAATGATTAATGGCTAAATGCATTACAAATTATCAAGTGTTTCACACTGACAAAACAGAGGACATGCTATGAGTTTTGGCCAAATTTTCCTTCCTTACTGCTTATAGTATAGTATCGCACAAACAGTAATTGCAAACACCCAGAGTGATGATGAAGTAAGGGTGGATTAAAAAAAGCATGACATTTTTTCCTCATTTTTGCCTTTTTTTTTTTTTTTTGAATGCAGATGCTTCATATTGAAAAGTGTGCTTGCAATCCTCATTGTCACCTCTATTGCAAAGCATTCTCCAAGCCCTTCATCATTTGAAGGCAAATGAGGAAGAACAAAATGAAATCCCAGGACTTAGCTGCAAGTTCCCAATTTCTGGTCATATCTGGAAGTGATTCTGGCACCAACTCTGAAAAAGAAGCCTGTCCCTCTCTGCACTTAAAATCTAATGATTTGTTTTCCAGCTCTTGTAACATTTTTTTTCTTGAGTAAAAAGGCAAAGCTGGGATATATAGAAATGGGGCCTGTCCTGGCGAGTGGAGTCGGCCAATCTAATTTCCTTCCCATGGTTCACCTTGAAATAGAGCCCTGAAATCTTATGTTTGGTTTTGCATGAGCAGAATTGCATAGTGCTAACACCAAAACAGACAAACACAAGCCCCATATCTTTCAGCACTAGTCAGAAAAGAAAACT
Source organism: Porphyrio hochstetteri (assembly GCA_020800305.1). NCBI lineage: Eukaryota > Metazoa > Chordata > Aves > Gruiformes > Rallidae > Porphyrio > Porphyrio hochstetteri. The sequence continues at coordinate 114,670,492 of CM036907.1, forward strand.
CTTTTTACAGTTTGCATTCCTTGTAACTACCATGATGGCATTTGAGACTTCTCAGTGCTGGTGATGGCCACACAGCAAAGCAGAGATACCTTCACATTGCAGCAAGCACAAACACAGCAGTTCATTCATTCAGGCAGCTGTGCTGGCATCCCCAGACGGCATGCTCAGGGCATCACTCACCTCACCTCTGAAAAGCTCCCTCTTCTATCAGCAGCCAGCACTCACAGAGCTGGCAGTAAGCCTTCCAGGGATCTGCTGGCCGCCACCTCCGCTTGAACTGCCACGTAGGAACACCCAGAGCCCAGTCCAAAACCTGTTGACAGCTTAGAATATATCGAATTATAATAGCTATTACATACATTTAATGACAGTGTGTTTATACAACTTTATTAGGTCATACACTTACTTTGTGAAGAGAGCTGCTAGCTGTTAACAAATGTGCAAAACTGCTGATCTTATATTTAAGATCATCGATATCTTTTCTGCAGTTGCAAGAGGTTTGAAACACATGCAGGCAAAGCAAATAGAACTGAAATGTCTACCATCTCAGAAACATTGTAGGGGTCATAACATGGAGGAGACTAATTAATCACACACAAGACACAGCCAGCCTGTGAAATATCACAGAACAAAAAAATGGACCCCTGTATGTCTGTTTATCCATTAACATATTATTTTCCAGTTTCTGTCTCCTTCTACAAAACAGTGTTTTTTCCTGCGTGTGTCGTGCCTTGATACTGTGCGTATAACTCAGTAACTGTTCTGAAGCTTGGCAGGTTTCCAACTGCCCTCATGTCATCTTTATGAAATTTGAAAACATTAGAGCTGTACATACTATCTTTTGAAGTGATGATGTGATTCATTATCCTGCAGCTCTCATTAGCCACAAGGGGCTAAAAAATTTATATAACGTGCAAACTCAACTGTTCAGTGGTTTCTCCAGGAGCAATGTTAGGGTCAAAATTAAAAATGCTAAACCTCTCTCTTCAATCTTTCACGCTCCCTACCCTGTCTTTATTACCACATTGAAAGAAAGAGAGAAAGAGAGGAAGAGAGAAGGAAAGAGAGAAAGAAAGAGAGAAGGAAAGAGAGAGAGGAAGGAAGGAAGGAAGGAAGGAAGGAAGGAAGGAAGGAAGGAAGGAAGGAAGGAAGGAAGGAAGGAGGGAAGGAGGGAAGGAGGGAAGGAGGGAAGGAAAAGTCTCAGGCAATGGAAAAAAACCCCACGGTATACATTCAAGCAGACTGAAATTCATTAAAGTGCTAAATTTCAGGGATTATGTGAAATAATTCCATTCAAGACTTGCATAATAACAATGCCAACACCATCAAGCTTTGGTATACATTGTAGATGACAGCTTAGTGAGCTTTCAAAGGGGCTGACAATAAGGGCAGAGGTGGTTCTTCACTGGTCTTCACAGCCTTCAGTTACTGTTGGACTTGTCTCTGTGATTTAACCTCCAGGCTGGCATCTGCTGCACTTGTGTCGGTAAGTCTTTCTTTGTTGCCTGGGGGTCCTGGAAGCCTTTTCCAGCAAATTTTTCTTTCTTCCCACCCTTTTTAGGATGCTGGGCTGGACAAGTTGGTCCACACTAGCAAATAATACTAGGCTAGAGAAGGACTCGAGCACCATCCCATGATCACCTGTAGCACTTTGCTGTCAACATCCTCCTGGGCACAAAGGAGCCATGCCAGGCAGGGCTCTTCCCAACGATGTCCAGACTGCTGTGGAAATACTATGTGGCAGATGTGACTTCCAGTAAGCTATTTCAGTGCAGCCACTCTGGTGTGGCAGACAGGAAGTTTTACCCTTGCGGACTTGAGTTATCCCAAGCACAACTACAGGCTGGGCAGAGAATAGATTGAGAGCAGCCCTGAGAAGGAGGACTGGGGGGTATTGGTGGACGAAAATCTCAACATGAGCCGTCAGTGTGCAGTTGTGGGTCAGAAAGCCATGTATATTCTGGGCTGCATCAAAAACAGTGTGACCAGCAGGCCAAGGGAGAGGTTTCTGCTCAACTATTCTGTTCTCGTTTGACCCCACCTGGAGCCCTGTGTTCAGCTCTGGGGCCCCCAAAATGAGAAGGACATGGACTTCTTGGAGCATATCTAAAGGAGGGCCACAAAGATGATCAAAGGGCTGGAGCACATCTCCTATGAAGACAGGCTGCAAGAGTTGGGCTTGCTCAGCCTGCAGAAGAGAAGGCTCTGGGGAGACCTATAGTGGCTGTCCAATACCTAAAAGGGCTACAGAAAAGCTGGAGACTGTTAATCAGGGAGTGATGATAGGACAAGGGGATTAAAACTAAAAGACCAGAGATTTAGATTAGATGTTAGAAAGAAATTCTTCCTTGTGAGGGCATTGAGGCCTTGGCACAGGCTGCCCGGAGAAGCTGTGGCTGCCCCTGGATCCCTGGCAGTGTTCAAGACCAGGCTGGATGGGGCTTTGGGCACCCTGGGATAGTGGAAGGTGTCCCTGCCCATGGCAGGGGGTGGGAACTTTGAGGTGCCTTCCAACCCAAACCATTCTGTGATTCTGTGATTCTCTGAGCTGGGCCATGCCAGCTTTCCTGAGAAAACAAGAGTCATCCCTGAACTGTTTTTTGTTGTACACATGCTGTAAAATCCCACTGAAGGCTACTCCCCTCTGTTGTAGCGTTGTGCTTGGGAAAGAGAAGAGCACATCCAGCTGGGGGAAAGGAATATAGTATGTGGTCCCTCTTCACCTCTTCCCACTTTCTAGTGCTGGAGCAGAGAAGAAATTCAAGCAGTCTTATCTGTGTTCTGAGACAGCAATCAGGGCAGGAACAAAGAGCTCACAAAGGGACTAGGAACAGAACAAAAAAATTAGCAGAGTAAATACAGAAAGTCTATTAACATCTAATAATTCTGGCATTTTTTGGAGCAGGGGATATTTAAGACTATTTCCATGGTATTAGTGCATCTCCCATCACTGTATTCAAGTATTAAAATATGGATTATAGTTAACATTAAAATTGCCCACATGGGAGCCAAGAGACCCTTTGCACTTTGGTGAATTACAGATATGCTTTCAGTGAAGTAGATTCATTGATGCAAATAGGGGGAAATCTATTCTTAAATTTATGGCTCACACCATAATACAAGCTAGATCTGAGGGATTTTTGTGTGTTTGTGTAAAACTATATATCTACAGTTATCCTAGCAAGTAAAAACATTGGTTTTGCAGAACAGTTATCTTTTGGGTCTGTGGAACTGACATAAAGTATCTCAGCAAAAGCAGTCTCTGAGTTGCAAAAGAGCCAATATCTTACAGCTGTGACTGTGCTAGGAGAGCTGCCATCAGTATGGTAGTAAAAATGAAACAGGCAGGAAATAGGCTTCACATTCAGGCCAAATGTAACAGTATGGAAAAATGTTTATGTCCTGAATCAGGACAAAAGAGTCAGAATCTAAAAACATCATGTGCTGTAAATCCAGCAGATATGGTTTTGGTTCAGATAAGCTGTAACATTTTGTTTTGGCAATTTGGAAACTTTTTGGTTGTTTTGAATATATCCTTTGTGATTTAAGTTGCTTATCTTTCTATATGAAAAGTAATTTTGAGCCACAGAATGGTCATTTCTGGAGACAAAGTCTCAGTTACATCAAGAAACATTTGAAAATGCTTTTCAATTCATTTCCCAAAATCAACACTTCCCCTTGAAAAGATACTGTATGAAGTAATCAATACATTCTAATTTGAAAAGTAGAACAAAAATGTTCCTGACCAGCTCACTGATGTATCTGTAATGACAGCAATTTTCCTTGCTAAATGAGGCTTGGAACAATTCATATCAATTAGGTTCATGTATGTGGGTGCTGCAGGACTGGCAGTGATAGCTTTATATGTTTTTGATAGTTCTATGTACTCTGTCTTCATTTGCTGGACTCAACCATACTTTTTATTTTCTGACAGTACTGGGGATCCTTTCTGCCACACTCACAGATGTCAATAAGCAGAGCTATTCCCCCTACTCAGTAATCATATTGGATTTGCTTTAGTAATTGCAACATCCTGAATACTGAGAGAAGGAATTTGAGGAGGTAAGGTAGGCAGGAATAAAGACTGGAGCGGGAACTGTAAACATTTTTGCAAAGTTGTATCCCCTTTTTGTGGCTTGCAATATTTAAGCAAAACACATCTGAGGCGGCACTTTGGCAGAACTTTCTGATATATATTCATTTTGCTCTGGAGGATGACATATTCTCTCATTAACACACGTGCAGAACACCCACAAGTCTGCACGCAAGGCATTCACTGATGTTCGCAGCAGAATTAATATTAGTTGAACAAAGTGCTGTGGAATTAATAGGGGATAAATGATTAACAAATGTGATAACAAAGGCGAACCCTGGGCACAGCAAACTGGTCTTCTTGGTTTTCCCCTTTGGTTGGCGGAGAGTGGTAGATTCTTCTATGGATGATTCAAAGCAGAACCTTCCCGTAGGGGCTCTCTGGCTGAGCCAACACTATCGGACTGACAGGTCCTACAGCAAAACCTTGCAGGCTCCGTTCATGCAGCACTGTGGCCTCCTTCCAGCTCTGTGAGGGGAGTAGATGGGGTTGTGTTTCATTTGCTTGTGCATCAGGATTTCCTTCCAGAGGAAATGCAGGTCCACAGGTAGAAAGAATATCACATATCATTCCAGTTTGTCCCCCAAAGGGAGAAATTGTGGGGCAAACTGCAGAGCGTTATCTTCCCTGCTGTACAGATGCACCTGGGGCACACATCCTGGGATCAGGATTGCACGGGGCACTGTGGAGTGCCCTTGTGCCATTGCAGAGCAGCCTCTTGCTCATCAGGACCTCTGGCTCCCTCAGTCAGCTGCAGATGAAGTGCAGGATGAATAAGTACTTCTGAATTCATGCTCTCAAATAGCTCTCCCTCCAAACTATGAAAAAGCATAAGCTGTGTACCAATTATTGTTTCTTTATCATCTGGAATGAAACCCAGGTACCATCAAGCAAAGTCTTGCCTTTTAATTTTGATAATGCATATTCTTTAAAATATGTTATCTCTTGAAAATAATTTATGGAGTTGTTTGCTGATGCTTTTTAAATGCCAGATTTAATGGTGATTTTGTCAAAAGAAACCTATTCTGGAGACTGCAGGTTTTTAAACCATGACCAAATAAGTGCTGATTAAACTGTTTTACTTGATCTGGAAATACTAGACACCCCCCATCCCCCTTTGTAGCTATTTGTGAAACACTTATTTTTATACACACATTAGGACAGTTTCTGGAGCATTACTTAAACAGTGTTAGAATTCAGCTTAGTTTACCCCATCATAATTTTCAGTGTATGGTTCTTTGCTGCTGTGCTGTAAGAGCTAGAAGCAAATGACTTTGCAAAAATGAAGACAGAGTCTTGAGGCCATTACGCTTTCTGATTCCAAATGTTGTTTTATATACCTATAGAAATTATATGTTAACTAAACCATCTGCTAAAGTCATGCACAAGCTGTTATTTAACAGGGTCTGCAAATGATCAGATACAGCCTCACAAGCAGGTCACTCAGTCGCAGCAAATTACCAATGCCTTTCAAATAGGATAATTCAACCAGCTGAAAGATATATAGAAATATTTTCTGAGGAGAAAAACACTCGGAACTGCTTGCTCGTTACTAGGTTTTAACTTTGAAAATATCTCTAGAAAGAGACTGGGGTCCAAACCACAAAATACAGAGCTGGATTTTAAAATCCCTGAATTTAGGAGATCTGGTCTGAAGTTTTAGTTCTGCTCATTGTTGAGTGGGATCTCATCTGTGAAATTCAGAGCCGCATCTGGGTTTGGGTTGGAAATTAATTCAAAAATGAGGTTATTTGCCTCCCAAAAATCTTGGTTCAGACCCCGCTTCCAATTATTGTCCCAGCTGAGGAAGCACTGATGGCTAATGCACATCATTCAGGAACTCAGTACAAGTATATTTGCACACAAGTTTCACTTTACTCAATTGGAAGCAAATGTCGTGCTTGCAGCCAGACCTCGTTTGGCCATGAGTGAAAACTGCTTACAGCTCTGCAGAATGCAAAGTTGGATCCTCAAGGTTAGCAGATTATAGTTTCTACAAGTCAAAAGGAAATCACTTGTCTTGATCTTACTTTGACTATATGAAAATACCCTGCTATGAGTCCATTTTCTACCAAATATTGTTAAAAAATGAACCAAAACTCAGGAAGTTCCTTGAAAAGTTTCTTGCCTCTTTTGGGTTTGGGTTTTTTCGGCGTTTTTTTTGTCCTTGCTTTTCAAGTTGTTTTCAATAGAAGCAAAGGCTAAAGGATGACGTGTTTGTACCTCTGAAAGCCTTTTAAATTCTTTCCTAATTTCAGATAGACCTACTAAAGATACCAGATTTCTACACGTTTCAGCTAGGGGCAGTTTGAGAGACCTCTCTGAAGAGAAGGCTGGAAGGTGATACTCAAAGCATCTGCCTTATGAGTAAAGCATGATGAATGAAAGAGAGTGTCAGTCCCTGTTCATCCTTTATGAGGTACTAGGGAATCCACCCCTGAAACATCAAGATTTAAAATATAAGCTTTTTCAAGAACAACTGCTTCAATTCATTCATGCTTCCCAATTCATGCTTCCCAGTTCATCTGGGAAATCACAGAATGGTTTGGGTTGGAAGGGACCTCAAAGACCATCTATTTCCAACCCCCTGCCATGGGCAGGGACAGCCTCCACTAGAACAAAGGCAGGAGAATTTACTCATGTGAATACCAAATAGTACTAATAACTTGCCAGAAATACCATAGGAAAAAAAAAAGGACAGTAAGTTCCAATTGTAAACATAGTTTATTTCTTCATTCTCATAGGAGATTTTTAAATTTTAAAACTCTGTTTAATGTACTTTGAGAAGAAGACTATAGGAACTGTCACAGTGGATCAGATCAATTGTCTATATAGTGATCAATGACCAGGAGATGCTTAAAGGGAAATTATAGTCCTTCTCAGAGGAGCTGCTACCTAGCAGGTCAACTCCTAACCTGTACTGGTGCCTGGGGTTATTCATCCCTATTTGCAGGACCCTACACTTGTCCTTGTGGAATTTCATTTGGTTCCTCCAACTCTCCAGCCTGTCCAGGTCTCACTGAACGGCAGTGCGGCCTTCTGATGTGTTGACAGCTCCTCCTAGTTTAGTATCATCAGAAAACTTGCTGAGGGTACACTCTGTCCCATAAGGTCACTGATGAATATGTTGGACAAGATGGGACCCAGTTCTTACTCCTGGGGTACACCACTGACTACAGGCCTCCAACTAGACTCCGTACCACTTGTCACAACACTGAGCTCTGCCATTCATCAGTTCCCAACCCACCTCACTGTTCACTCGTCCAACTCACACTTTCTGAGCTTATCTATGAGGACTTTACAGGAGACAGTGTCAAAAAACTTGCTGAAGTCAAGTTAGACAACACCTACTCCTCTCCCCTCAACCACCTAGACATCACAGAAGGCTACCAGATTGGTCTGGCATGATTTCCATGGTGAATCCATGCCCTATAACTTTCTTTTCCTCCACATGCCTAAAGAAGACCACCAGAATGACTTGTTCCGTCATCTTTTTGGGGATGGAGGTGAAGCTGACCAGGTCCTCCTTCTTGTCCTTTTTGAAGACCAGAGCAACATTTCCTGCAGTCTTCAGGCATGTCTCCTGTTTTCCATGATGTTTCAGAGATGTATAGCAATAACATCTGCCAGTTCCCTGATCACTCGTGGGTACATCCCATCAGGAAGTCAATTTTTCCAGAATGTTCTCTAACCGCTATGATGAGGTTTGGTATGTCAATTATACAAACTAATTGTGTGCAAAAGGAGGGGATGTAGGGATTTTTAAAGGGCTTAATGCTGACCTGATGATTATCCATCTTGAGTCAATGGGCTTTATTTCTACTGTTCAGCGACAGTAAAATCATACTAAGAATGATTGGGGATTTTTGAAGACATCAGTCCAGAAACTACATACTCAACATGTCTACTCATTACTCACTACTGAGATTACATTAAGGTTCCAGGATTTGTTGGAAACCCTGCAGAGTATACAACCTCCAATTAACTGGATTTTTTTTTTTTAATTGAAGCTGAAAAGTCAAGGTGACCTGAATAGAATTTTGAAACCTACTTCTCTGTACTTTACTTTATATATCTATGTTTAGCATCAAAACAGCAGATGGATCCAATACTGGAAGGGGCCTATTCTCCATTTCAGACATTCCTGAATCTCATGAAATCAGCCTCAGGATATTACTATTAATATGTCTGAGCATTTGTCCAATTTGCCCTCAAACCCAAGTTACAACCCTAACCTAGCTCTGGACACTATCAGCCCATTCCTAATAAAAATGGATGTTCTTTATCACAATGCATAGTTTTATCAGTCATGGTCCTTTGAGGCCAAATGTCCGAATTTAATGTTAATTCTCTGATCTGCTGTGATCTCTCTTTTGTAATCATCTGAAAGCACTTTACAAAAATCACTTATATATATGTGAAATATGTAGTCGATATCTTCATCTTTATGGACAGTTCAGTGCCCAAAGACATCTGGAACCCAAACGACAAAGCTTGTCTGTTGCAGCTGGGAAAAAACTCTGAAATCTAGCCACCAATTTCAGTGACCAGAAATAAAGTTGTTTCCCAATAGCTGAGTTGATTATTTTATTTAATTTTTTTTCAATTTTTCAAGTTGCTAAGAATTCCCTAGTAGCCACTGGGAAAATGTTAGGTGGTGTGAATTTAGATCAGTGAGCTTCTTGGTGCAGAATGCACAGTGTAGGAAATAAAGTTATGTGATGATGGCACTAGATTAAAGCACAGGACATGGAGACATTAACCTCATCGATTAACCACAGCTTCCTGGGACAACCTTAAAAGTCGCACAAACTCGTTGTGGGTAGGTGTCTTTTGGTTTAGAGAGATAGTGGTGCTTCTGATTTCTCATTTAAAATATTTGGAGGACAAAGCTGGCATTTATTAGAAGTCACAGTACATCCCCTGATTATCAGGTCCAGCTCTGGGACTTGTTCATACTACTAGAGTGCAAATTTGATGTAACGCTGTAGGAATACAGTGTTACAAGAAGGACATCCAGGTCCTCCAGAGTGTTCAGAGAAGGGCAACCAGCTGGAGAAGGGGCTGGAGGGAAAATCATATGAGGAGCGGCTGAGGGAACTGGGGATGTTTAGTCTGGAGAAGAGGAGGCGGAGGGGACACCTTATCACCACCTACAACTACCCGAAGGGAGGTTGTAGAGAGGTCTGTGATGGTCTCTTCAGCCAGGGGACAGGTGATAGGACAAGGGGGAATGGCACTAAGCTGTGCCAGGGCATGGTCAGATCGGATGTTAAGAAAATAATTTCCCTGAAAGAGTTGTCAGGGCCTGGAACAGGCTGCCCAGGGAGAGGGCTGAATGACCAATCCTGGATGTGTTTAAAAAAAGGGTAGATGAGGTACTTAGGTATATGGTTTAGCATAGGACGAGAATGGTTGTGCTCGATGATCTTAAAGTCTTTTCCAACCCAGTGACTCCGAGACTCTGTGACTCTGAGAACACCGTACTTCCCTCTCGTGCAGCAGTTTCCCCACTCACGGAAGAACTGCTCGACAGACAGCCCATGTTCAGCGTCCCGACCTCTTCTCTTCCGTCTCAGGGAAGCCACGGCACAGCCGCTGAAGCGTGAGGCCGCCTCGCCCCCTGCGCGGCCCCGACCCCGGCCCGAGGCTCCCTCCCGGCAGCGCCGCGGTGCCGCTGGGGCCGGCGGCCGCTGGGTGGCTGCAGCTCCCTTCCGCATCCCCCGCCCGGCCGCCGCCCTCGGACCCGCCGCGCGAACCGGTGAGCGGAGCCGCGGGGGGACGCGCCCAGGAGCCTGGAAGCGTTCGGCGACCGGTCTCGTGTTTGCAGGCTCTGTCCCGCTGGCTGAGCAGTTACGTTGCTGCTGGAAAACGCCGTCAAAGAGTGGTAAATGTGCAGAGGAGAAAGGGAAACAGAGAGATGAGTTAGCAATAAAGCGAGTGCATTCTGCACATTTATCTCGTTAGTCTCCATGTCTTGGCCACTTCCCAATTTGAACACTTCTGCTGGATATCCTACTAGTTCACAACTGGTTTGGATTTTGATTCCCTTTCCTATGCTGGCATCCACTGGGAAACCTCCTGCCATGTGCTGGGAGGATCTCCTGGTTTATTGATATGAAAAAGAAGGGATTCTGGCCTCCGCCATCTGACATCTTTTCATCTCAGCCCCACCAGGAAGATGATCTGTTGTATTACATGTGTGAAATCACCAGCATAGCTTTACAGTATTTCTATTTTTAGGGATGAAACCTTCTAAACCAAACTCATAACTGAAGGTCTATTTAAGCTATCTCCAAAGAGCTTTTGACACTGGGCAAATAATGATAAACTGCACCAATTTGAGCAGCAGAGCCAGCAGCTCAGCTGTGACATATCCCATGGTACTGGGAGCTGGAACAGCCTGCACTATTTTCTTAATATTGATTGCTGTAGGCTGCCATGAACAGTCCCATTGGAAACAGGATTGATCTTCAGCATCTCTTGGGGCTTTTCTCCTTACTAACTGAAACAAAATAGGGAAAATGTTTGAAATATTTTTTTTTTAGTGAGGGGAAAAAAAAAGTTTGTGTTTCCACAGCTAGGGCACTGCTGTAAATAGAAGGTGTCGCAGCTTGGAACTGGCAGATGCTTAAATTTTGAAAAGGGGAAAGGAAATGAATCTGTCAATAGATGTAAATGTATCAAGAATGCTCCAGCATGAATGGATAGATGTGGCAATAAAATACCTGCCCACCACCACACTACCATTTCAACTAGAGAAAAAGTCTTTTGCTGTGGCTGACAAAAGTCAGGACATTAGGAGGAAAGGAGAATGCAAGTGGTGTGTTAGCGGAGCGAATGAAGTCAAGGACCTAATTCCGGGGTTTGTATGCAATGCAATTCCCAGTCTCTCCATGAAGCAGGAGGGAAAGAAGACTATTCAGTCTAAATATAGCACTGGCTGATTGCTATGTGCTGTGCAGTCATGCTGAAAGGTTTCTGTCCTGATGGCCATGTGAGTGGGAGGCAAGCTCTCTGCAACCAGGCGCTAGGCTGTTACACATTGCTGTGTGATAGGATTTCCTGATCTACCGAGTAATCTGTGCCAAGAGCTTGCAATAGGTAAAGGCTTTGTTTCAGTCTCTGCAGTCTTGGCAATCTCTGCTCGCAGTCTTTAAAAGAGAAAGTTTGGGTGAACATCTGACTTTGTGATCAAAAGCTTTCCCACAGGCTAAGCATTCAGGGTTTGCATTTATTCACTGATGCCACTGTTCATGGGGCATTATTAGTCCTCAGGGCCAGACGCAACTGTGATGCAAATGGCAGAAGGGCACCTGGTCTCATGGCCTCTCTCTCTCATCGTGTAGTGTGAAATGTGCCACCATGGGGAACCACAAGAGAATGAGTGAATGGAAGAAGAGGATTTAATTTCTTGGCTTGCCATAAATCTGATCCTGTCCCTTAGGTGAAATGAAAGGTTATCTTTGGGCAGGACAATTAACTCAATAGAATCTTGATTTTTCTATCTTGTAAAATGAGGATAATATATCTTATCCATGCCTGTAAAAGCTTTAAGATATCTGAATGCAAAGTGCTACTTAAACACTAGATGTTATTTTTAGAGCACTCTGGTGCCTGACTATGCCAGGTGCAAATATTCACCCATCTTTCTTCAATAAAAATTGGAGAGGATAAGACCAGAAACTTGGGCCATTTCTTGAGCATCTTTGGACACAGATCTGGCACTAATGGTGTCCTTTACATTGGATTAGCATCTTCTGAAGACAGCAGAAATACTACTCCTTGCTTCATTTCTGTTTTATCATTTATCTTCTTTGCTTCCACATTGATTAAAAGTAGTGCTCTCTAAGAAGAGGTCAAAGTTGTTATTTTGTTGTTTTAATTTTGAACTTCTGAGTCTGCCAGGTTTAAACTGCAAGAGTAGTGCCAGCATGATACAGCTGCTTGCCATATGTGTTGGAGGGAAGAACATGTGATTGTGAACAGTATGATGACATCCAAACCGATAAAACATTCATCCCAAGGTGAATGGGTATATCTGTTATATATTTAGGCATTCTCTTTTACCAGCAGACTTAAAGCAGTTTTGAAGCGTAAAACCATGAAAAGATCCTGAGGGTTTGAGAGGGAGACTGACAGAAATGGAGGAGAGGGCTTATCACTAGCTCCAGTGATGAAAGCAGTGGGAGGTATATAGATGAAGTGGAACTACTCTGAGGTTCTCCTTCTTACACATAGGTTATAGTAACAATGGCTGGTTTCCAAAGACTTTTTTATCACCGGGAATATCTGTGTTGCTATTGATTGCCTTTTACTCCCTTAAAAAAAACCCTGTCTTTGTTCTCGATTTGTTTTTCTATCCACCATCCTGTGTCTTGCTATCTGAGTCCAAAGCACCTCTGAAATTGGCACCAAGTTAAAACAACGTATTTGACATAGATCAGCACAGCATATCCTAACAGCTCAGCCTAGAATAATCCTATGACTCTGACATATCATAATAGGCCATTGCTAGATAAGCGTATATCATTGCCACATGTAAAGAAAGAACTCAGCATAAAAAAACCTGTGCTTTTGGTGCTGCTTCCATCAGGGTGAAGCTTCTCCCTCAACAGAAACGAAGCAAGCCCTGTGTCCTGGCTTTTGGCTAGGATAGAGTTAATTTTCACTAGAAGCTGGGAGGCAACACAGCCAGGACAGCTGACCCAAACTAGCTAAAGGAGTATTCCATATCATAGGATGTCATGCGCAGCATATATAGGCAGCTGGCCAGGCAGGAGCTGTGGCCCCAGGATGGGACCAGCTGTGTGTCTGGTCGTAGGGTGAGCAAACTGCATTGTGTATCACTGCTTAATATATGCTGTGATGTTTCCTTAGTTTCCTCTTCATTTGCTGTCCCAGTAAACTGTCCATATTCCAACCCATGAGTTTTAATTTTTATCCTGATTCTCCCCCCCCATCCCACTGGGCAAGAGGAGGGAGGGAGAGGCCATGTGGTGCTCAGCAGTCATCTGGGGCTGAACCACAGCATTCTGTTGGGATGCTTCAAATAGAGCATCAGTGAATTTGGGCAGTGTAGAAATGTCCTTTTGAGACTCCATAGAACATGCTCATTTGGTCTTTGGAAGGAAGTACAAAAATTTTCAATGAGAAATGGTACTGATCAGCTTCCTTTCCCTTTTCCAGATTTTCTCCTCTTGCAACAGCAACTACTGCTACAATAATGTTGAACCTGTTCTGGTCAGCCTCTGCCATGCACATCATGCCAAGCTGAATCAGTAGACAGGGATTTTTATCCCCTTGAACTCCTAATTTATTTGGAGTTCATCTAGATAATTGAAATATGAGAGATCTTTTGAAATTCCAGTAAGATTTTTTCATTTGGCAGTGTTATTCAAGCATGGTGACTGGCACATGACTGTAGATTTTTTTGTTGTTTTTTAAGGAAAGAAAAAAATAACTACCAAGCCAAGTACTACATAATTTAGAGGACCAGGGATAAATAATTGGTAGAAAACCCAGAAAAGCAAGCACTTGACAACATATCCAGTAATGAATAGGTAAGTCACAGATTTGAGCACAGATATGGTCCTTTAAGAGAATTAATTTATATGGGAAGCAAAAGCACATTAAAAAAAATATATTCAATTAATTAAAGAAAAATACAGCGGGGGCCTAAATCTGCTTCAGTACTTGAAAGAAAGCTAGAAAGTACTACACATGGAAATTTCAAATGCAATCAGACTGGGTAGAATTGTTCAAGGTGTAGTATGATGTTAATGTGCAACGTAAGGCATGATTGTATCTCTCTGTTCTGCAGTAACCACTAGTGGTAGTTTCCCAGAGAAACCAGAATTTGTGGTTGTGTCTATTAGTCATAAAGAAGATACTCAAAAGTGGCCAAAAACATGTGTTTTCTCTGATTGACACATCTCCCATCTTCCTGGGAACTATTTCAGGTACCCTGATGAAATATCTGATGGTTGCTTTCTGGCTCTACAGTGAAGTACACAAATGGACTGGCCCAGATGGGTGACCTACCACATGTGGCTGGGGCTGGGCTGGAAGGTATTTAATGGCCAGGAAGTCCAGGTCTGAGAGGAGAGTCAATTCACTGTATAACTCCTATATCAAAATGGAAATAGGTATTTGTATGCAACACCTAATACAATCAGAGTTTGCTGGTGTTTTCTTCAAGGCAGCAGGTTTAATAGCCTCTTGATGCTTGCCATATGTATGGTCTGATGTAGATCATCATCTGGAGTGCTTCGTGCTTCCAAGGCATAGTGGAACACATATATTTACAGTGCCACATTAAAACTCAATTGGCTGTTGCTTACCCTCAGAACTTCATTGTAAGCAAGACATAAGTTTTAAAAGAAAAATACATAAGGATGTGTTTATGCTCCAAAGCAGAGCTTTAGATCGACTTCTAGTGAAAGACTGAAGCAATTTCAGAGTAATTAATGGGCTTCCTGTGATTGCTGACGTGATCTCACCCATAACTAATGATGGTGACATACATGCACATGAGATAGATGTGGATCAGTCATCCAGCTGGGATATGGAAGGGATGACAAGTGAATCTGAACGGAAAGAGGAGTACTTAAGTAAGCTTGGTAACTTCACTGGATAAAATGAAGTATGTGCATAGGTTTGGTTTTTTTTTTCCTTATTTAAAAATAATAAATATTAAAACATCATACTTTAATGTCATTATATTTATAATTTACAGTACTAATATATATGTGAATTTATATTTATCTCTCACAAGGTGAAATGCTAGATGGGATGATTGTATCATTCAGTCTAACTCTCTGAGCATTTCTGTGTGTTGATTTCCATGCAGGAGACCCAGCTGGCCGAGGGAACCCTCTGTGTCCTTGCAGAGTGCTGTTCTGTCCTAAGGCTGCCACATCTCCAGCAGCAGCCAATGTGTGATATTGCAGAGGGAGGACAAACGCAGCAAACCAAACAACCTAAAATAACAACCCACAAGCTAAACATAAAATGAACAAATGAACAGAAGAGCTCTTGAAGTTGTTCATCAGGATGGAAAAAATATTTTTTTGGAGTTCTTCAGGCAACAAGCTGGAGCATGAGATTGAAACGCAGCCGCTGTCTGAGCCCAGAGCAGTTGCTACTCTTTATCTGCTGAGGCAGCCCACACCCCTGAAATTCTGTAAGAACAAAGATGTACGGAATCTACGCCCATAAGAGAACTATAAATCCTTATCTTAATGCCTATAATCTAAGTACCAGCAGCTGCCCGAAAACACACTGTAGAAAGGTACTGAACTCTTTATATTGATGAAGATAGGATCATCTCCCTCTAGCATCTCACAGACAGTGTGTCCTCCGATTACAGGGCTGATTCATCTAATTTGACCTCCCAGCTTGTGAGCATTTGACAGAAGGGTTATGCCAGCACTTCTGCTCATCTCTCACCCATATGCTTGCATGGCATGATAGCTCACCCAGCAGACAGAAAACCTTCATGCAGGCCTTGTTTCATAGCAGGAGAAGCAAAATACAGCAAGAACAGTAGCATTTGTGTTTAGTTGTCTATGAGCTAAGCAAGTGAAAAGCAGAAATTAGCTTTAATTGAGAGCTTTTTAACCATCAGAGTGATGTGGTTAGGGGAGTTGCATAGATCTCTTCCTAAGTGAAATTCAGTGGGTGTGAACGGATCCCATGAATAAATTGCTAAGCCCTGCCAGGGCTCCACCAAGAAACAGAACATCTCCCTGGAGCATGGCAGACCTTTCAAAAACAGTAAATTGCAGATTTCGGTCCTTAAGGGACTTTGTTAGTCAAAGCTTTACATCTGCAGATTTAAGCATTTATACAAGTTGAGCTTTTAGCTAATATTATTTAAATAGGGGTTGGAATGTTGTAGGCAGCCAAAATTAGTCTTTCCTCTTAACATATGGTATGGCATGGTATGGTATAACAGAACATTTAAGCCTTTAATCTTGCTAAGTAGGAGAGAGAGAGAGAAATCAAACATTTTTAAGTCAGTAGGCAGCTGATAGCAATACTATATGCATGTGAAGTGCAGCAGCTAGGGTTGGAGAAGCTACGTGTTTCGATTGCAAGGGAGAACTGCTGTACTATGGATCACTTAACAAAGTCCAGGTATTTAAAAACTCCTTAGAATGAAAGCTAACTTATACATATAAGACCAATGACTGTTTTTAGTGCTCTGTAGAAAAGTACATTTAAGTATGCCAAGCCATAAGTAAGTCACAGAGATCCAGTGTGTGACAAACCATTCTACAGTAAACCCACAGACGTCAAAGGTTTTGTTCATAAAGTTAAACACAGGCATTCATTTTGCAGCGCCAGAACCAAATTTCATTTTCTGACAGAAATTTCATGAAGCAGAATGAAACTCAGTGGTTTCATATTCAGTCTCTGGTGATTCTAGCATATTAGTTTGAATTCAAGATGAAGAAAATCTCTACCAAGTTTTCTTTACGTTCTTTGAATTTTTATTTTTGGGCACGGTAGATTACATTCCTGATCTTGCAAACACTTAATGCATGTTCTTAATTTTGTGCAGCCCTTTGATCTGTGTAGCCATAAAAGTTTACTTTTGTGTGTTAACATTTGAAGAACTGGGCATGTCAGAGTAGCAATATGTGTTTATTCTGCGAAATAAAAAGGAACAACAATACCAGAAGCTGGAGTATTTCACAATCTAAAACCAGACGAATTTTCCTTTGGGCACATCTAGCAAGTCTCAATTCCCACGCTATTCTCCAAAATAGTACTCGAAGTTTAACCACTGGAGCAGTTAGGTAGCTACTTCGAATCAGGATGTGTGTTTTGAATGGCACAGCTTTCTGCAGTAGAGGACCCCAGGGCAGTTCTGCTCCCGCAGCACTGGTAAGAGAGATGGGACTGTCCCTGGCCGGGCCAAACCTGCCAGTGAGGGGAAGGAAGGTGGGGGAGGAAAAGGAGGAAGAATTAAAAGGAACTAACCCCTCGTTACCGCAGCACATGCGATGTGCGTCGCATGAGAAGGGGCAGTTCTGCAGGTGTTCCTCAGAGGCTCAGGGCTGCACCCAGACGTGCTCCGCCTGCCAGAAGGGGGAGAGAGTGGCATTGCCTGAGCGCCTTTCTGCTCCGCGCTGCCGCGTCGAGTCACTGTGGTGCGCGGAGAGAACAAACACCACGGAACAGAACATGCAGCTCTCGCTGCGGCTGTGCAGGACCTACAGGCATCGGTCAAGGTGTGAACAGACTCTAAACAAACCAAATGGACAGATACCGTCCCTCTTCCCCAGCTAAAACCCCGTTTGTTTAACTGCCTGCCATTTGTTATTAAAGCCGTGCCAAATAGAAGATTGTGTTTGCTAAAATATAGAAGCAATGCTTTTAATTAAAACAGATTCTTAGAATGTTTCATTTGATAAAGAAGTCTGGAGATAACTTTGTTCCTTAGCAGGGCAGCCCTGTTGACGTTCTATTAATCCAGCAGATTTCTGTCACTTGGGGAAAAAAAATTAATAAAAAACCCCAGCTATAAAGTGTTTGATTACTCTTTTATCTTTATTCCATTTTCCTCTGGCTTCTTTTTAAAAAATAATTTCCTTATCTGCTGCACAGCCTCTGCTCAGCCCCTGTCAGAGACGTGTTTCTTCTTTGACACTATCAGCACTAGTACATTAGCTGAAGTTAAACTATCTGTGCTGCCTAGAAAGCAGTTACTTTGCTGGCTCTAGACTTAAAAGAGAAGGGGAAGAAAAAAAAAGAAAAAAAAGTTGGCAAACTGTTTTTTTAAACAATTCATGGTATTTAATGAAGCATTCCCAACTATAAAGGATGTAACACCACGGGTGAATTACAAAACTAACATTAGATCTGAGTTGCTCTCAGAAGTCTGTTTTTGCCTTCCTGACATAACGGTCCCATCCCAACACTGCTATCTCCTGTCTGCCAAGCAGTAGCGGATGACAAGCCTTTTGTGCTGATTTCTCAGTGGAAGATCAATCAGTGATGGTGAAACTGGGCATAATCCAAGAGTAACTGTGTTTCATTTACTTTCCTGGGCCAGAGGTGGTCAATCAACAAGCAGATGAAAAATTCTTTCTGTTTTCCAGAAGAAATTGACTCACAAGTGCTTTGAATCAGGGACCAAACCAGAAAGTAAAGCCTGCAGCTTTTCACGTCGTATTTTACCTTAATCTCTTGTTTCTACACAGAATTTGGCATAACCAAAAAACTAACTGTCCCATGCTTCATCTTAGATATTTGCTGGCATCCAAAGATAGGTGCAGCCCTCCCCCATGCACAGAGGAATTCAGGAGCCTGTGTTTAACTGTCCGCCTGCGTAATAAGTTCTCCAAAATGTGTTTCTTTATAAAAAGTGTGATGCTGCTTCAGCTTCAGATTCCACAGATCCTGTCCTAAAAGATGGGTAGCAGCCTGAAGGGCAAAGCAAATTTTCAAAAATCAGCAGATTCTGCAGCAGAGCATATTTGCGTGATGAGAGAGGAATTTCAGCACCACAATAATTTTAAAGACTTTTTTAAGTCTTATCTGATGCTTCAAGCTAGGAGGTGTAAAAATTCTTTTAGGCCTGGAGTACTTTCTTGTGCAGATCATATAGTGCCATTTAAGCATTGCAGGACATGGTGATAATCATACAGCGATTGTCTATCTTGTCCTGAGTTGTTACCACCTATTTTTCCTCTCCTCTGTTTGTGCTTGTGGAGGGATGGAGTGAAAGAAGAGAAAGGAACCACTTCTAGAATGAGATAAATTTTCCCCAGTGACTGGGAACAATAAAAGACTGAACTGAGTTCTTTAAATCCTCCAACATACCATGGGTATCAAAAATAAGATGATGCTGGGACGAGTAATAATGAGCTGCCTCTGTCAGATATGGGGAAATAAATGCAGCGCAGGTTCAGAACGCCATCGGGGAGAAAGGCACCGGGGTAACTGGGGATGAAGTTGTTTTCCATTTACATCTGCCAAATGAAATGAAGTTCACTCCCAGAAGAAGGCTTGAAAATAATTCTTCCAAGAGGACAACTTTACCGCGTAGATAATCAAAAGGATGAGAAAGATACCTAAAGCGCAGAGCTTGTTACGTGTGGGTACGTCCGTGCAAATGGGTGCGGGCTGTACGCTGAATAGCCCAGACATGAACCATCTGCAATTTGGAAATTACAGAGCTGTCCTAGCACCCAGTTTCTAGTGTAAATATACGCTAAAACATACTAAAGTGCTATGTGGTGTCTGAAATGGAGATAGATTTTGTCTGTCTGCTCAGAGAATAGACAGAAAGAGGTCATCCCTTCCATATAGGCATGTGCAGCATTATCATTAGCTCATAATGCACATTAGCCAACTAAAAGGAAACATTTCCAGGAAAGTAATGGATCTGTTAGTTCCTCTAGTTCAGTAGCCAACTTTTCCTTTTGTTCCCATGATGGTTACTTCTCATAACATGTGAGAAAAGTAATTCCTTTTGTCTAGAAACATGTAATAACCGTATCAATAGAAATTCAACACTTGGCAATTTGTAAACAAGATATTAATACTCTGAAACAAAACATCAATGACATTACAACAAAACTGCATGGTCAGTTTTGCCTTTCAAGTACTGTGGAGCGAGTAAGGCACCTTTTATTATTTTTTTTTTTTTTTAAATTAAATCCTTTTCTGGCAACATTTTCAGAAAATTTGTCTCTTTTTTAATGCCAACTGAGGAATTTTGTTTCACTAGCTTTGTGTAGAACTAAGATGCTTCTGCCTTCCGAAGAAGAGAGTGAAGCCTTAGAGCTACAGGCAAATCAGTGTTTGGTGATGTATTCATAAAACCATCAAGGCACTTAAAGTCCATCCAGCAGCTGATGTCCGTGAGCCAGGTCATTATGCCTTTAATCAGAACTGTGCACAACTTCTTGATTTCCTTTTGCCAGAGTCTGGCCGCAGAGATGGTTACAACAGCTAGGCAAGAGAAAAAAGACTCCACATTAGGTAGTGGGGACAGCAACAGTATCTAATTTTCTGAGGAAGAAGAGAGACCAGGCCAGCTGGCAGCTCCTGAGGACCACAGGGAGCGGGAAAAGAGCCAACTGGAGCAGATAGGCTAAAGGGTTGGGAGGTGCTTGGAGAGAGACCGTGGGAATGGGCAGAGGGACTGCTTCAGAGGTAGGTGGGAAATGTATTCCAGAGCTTTGGTCGACGTGAAGAGGGAGCTTGCTTCTGACATGGTAAGACATGTCAGTCATGCTGATGAAGGGATTTGGGGTCAGAATGGGACAGGTAGGAAAGGAGAATTTAGCTATGATTTTAATGAGTGGAAAATCTAGAGATGAGAAAATCACAGAGCCAGCGGAAAGAAGCAGCCAATATCTGAACCTGGCTTGTACTGAGAGGAATTGGTAGAATTTTGAATAGCAAAAAGGAATAATTGGCTTGATTTAATGACAGGGTTCACATCGGACATAGATATGTAATTTTTTATGTGGAGGCATATATTTCACTATCTAGCTGCACACCAATGCACACAGAAGTGGTAATCTCACAAGTTCTGTTTTAAATCATACTCCGAGTTAATGATGTGTGAAACCTGATCAGTGCTATAATTAATGAAAGTTTGGAGTAGCTTATCTAAAGAAACATGGAGTTTTAGAGTGTATAATTAAAACTGAACTGCTTAAAAATTCACTATATTATGATAAAATATGAGAGAAAATGTAGGTAGCATGTTACACAACATATCAGGGGACAATAATGGTCTCTTCTGGCTTTAGCATGCAGAAAAATCATAGATAGAGATCCAAATTTAGTACTGTGAAGGTTTTTCTGCTCTGTTCAGGATCGACTTTGTAGCCAGTTTAAGGAGATGCACGGGCAAAACCAAGTTAAAAAATAGATGAGAGATTCACACGCGAAGTGGTACTCTTTGGTATCATAGAAAAGCCTTACCTAAAACTAGGTCAGCTTTCCCTTGGTGATTGAAGTTGGGTCTCACTTGCCCAGGTAACCTGTGCCTACTCTAGAGGGAGTGCAATTTTATTGTACTCAAAATTAGGGAGCTTGAGTCTCTTAATAGAGTTCTTCAAAGGCACTAAGTTTTCCCCATTGACTGCTCAGGAAATTTAGAAACCTCCTGTAGAGTGACTGCCCCATTGGGAATATAATGTTGTAGACTAGATGCCCACATTAGGTTACCTGGATCCTTGGCTGAAAGGGCTGCCATGAAAGTCTTGTTTGGACATTCCATTCATGTCCTATCCACTGAGACAACTTGAAGTAGCACTTTTCTCTGAGCTCTGGTATTTGTGAAATACTTGTTAAATCACCTCAGATATCATTAGATAAGTGCCAAAGAAATGTAGGACAAATTCCAGTTCAATGCAAGTAGCTTTTCAAAAATATGTACATTTTGGACACTCACAAGTATATCAATTAAGGAATCTCATGAGACATTTACACTGCCAGGAGATGTTGTTCTTTGTGATTCAGGCCGATAAAATTTTCTCAGGAGCCCAGTATGTCGGTAAATAAGAGCAGAATCACATATCCTATAGCTGCTGGATAATTAATATCTGGAAAATGTGTACTGTTATCTCATAACAAATGTGCTGTTTGCATCCCGTTGTCCATACTGAAAAGCTCCACTCTTTTTTTTAACTTTAGTTGTACAAAGTGTGTGGAGGACCTGAGCACTGTTCGATTGCCACATTTCTCCAATAATCACAGCTAGAAATTATCTTCTTATGCTTCATGAAGCACAAAGTCAAAACAGAATAGAAATAGAGGGAGAAAAATGCAAGGTCAGACAAACAGTATGCAACAGGACTAGGAAGTTAAGGCAGACAGCCCTTGTACTTCCATTGCAAGGTTTTTCTCCTCTTCCAGCCCTTTTTAGCAGAAATGCCTAACACCTTGGTGCTTTGGGCAGGTTTCCATACTCGGCACATCTCTGGAGGTCAGAGAAGGGTGGGAAAATCTCGTTTTGTCAGTGTGTGGGAGGACTTTGACAGCTGCAGGGTGGAGCTGGGGCCCATCTAACCAATTTGGCAGCCCTTGCTCTGCTCTGGCCTCTGGAGATGGTGACCTGGAATGTAAAGCCTCCTCCTTTGTGTGGTCTCATGCCTATACATGCTGCACAAGCTTAATGCTAGACTTGCTAGAAGAGATAAATTAAAGAAATTATTCAGTTATGTAGAAATCTTAATCAAAACCTACGAACTCAGCAGAATCCATAAACATTTCCATGTTATTTCTGAGAGTAAAGTTGAAAAACAGAAGAAACAATGAAATTAAGGAAAAAATTACCTTACTACAGCCAATCATTGTGAAAAGAGTAAATATGTCTTTGTTGGAACTTTGAAAAAAGAAAGTTTTGGCCTGGTCTCTGCTGTGGCATTATCTCAGACTAAGAAATAGGGTGATGAATTTGTTGGGATACTTGCTGGAGTAACTACTTGATTGCAATCTGGCCTGCTGCTTAAGGAAAATAAAATTGAGTTCTCATCAGGCAACAAGTCTGTATAAGTTAATAGGCTTTAATAATAGCACCTCATTACATTTTTATAAAACTGCCTGGGAAATGAATGCTGGAAATACAAAGGAAAGCTCTATGGGATCACAGTTATAAAGCAAAGATAACATAGTCAATATTACAGCATTTCAAAATAATGCATACACTATACTGGATACCACACAGAATTCAGTGACTGGGATTAAGGCCAAGTAAGCTTTTTTGAATGGATGTCCAAAGCAGATGGGAGACCTGACTCATGCTTTGGAGTAGCAAAATGATTTCTGGGATAAGGTGTTTGAGAAGCTTTGTAGCAGTCAGAAAATTAGGGGGTACTAGCCTCAGTGAATGCTGATGTATAGTAACAATATTGTGGTCACTATTAAGTTGCATTGCCAGCATATAATAATCATTTTACTTTTGTATCCAAGACACACTACTTCTTTCCCATGGATTTTTAATACCTCTGTGCAGTGACTGTTGACAAACATTTACATTTTTGAAAAATGATGATCACTGTGTTTTTGAACTTGGAGGCATTTCTTTTCCCAACAATTGGTCATTAATCAACACAGTGGTGAAGAAACTGTTAGACTCAGTGGACATAAGAGCAGCAGAGGATACATGAGCAAACAACAGGCACCACAGAAGTTTATGTTTGTATCATGGAAGTCATCCGCATCGCCTGTAGTAAGGATCTAACTTAGGTGTTTCATGTGGGAGCCAGGGTTCCCAAGGCTGACTGACCAAGGCAAGCTCTTGAAGAGGATGATGCAGTATATCCAAGATGGACTGCAGTTAGGATATTAATTTAGGTATCTTCTTCTTCTTTTAATTCTCTATACACAGAGCCTGGACCTAAACTAAGGGATTAAAATTAGTCAAGGCAAATTCCATTCTCTGCTCCAATGTGTTCAACACCATGAAGTACGTGGTCTCTGGAAGTTGTGCATGCTCCATACATCCTAGAGGTGTTTAATACATAAGGGGGACATATTCTCTGATCTTGTGTCTTCAGCAGTAATGATGTATTTTTATTTGTAGATCAAATTTATCAACTCGTCACTATCAGCTGCAGATTAGAAATGAGGCTTTCATGGGACACTCACTGACTCCTCTGGAATAGCGATATAACTTATCTTTATCTCATTTGAGGGATGCTCTTGTGTGAGTTTTTGATGACAAGTCTCAACATGTGTGTCTAATTCTTACCTGATAGAGAGTGGCTATTTTGCCTCTGAGAAAGGGTGTTGTAAGAGATGGACTCAAACCAGAAAGCGACACATTCCTTGAATGTGGGGAGATGCTTCTCCCCTCCCTCTGAGGGCAACACCAGAGCCTTGACATTGAAATTTTTCAAAAGGCAAGGTTCACATCTCTGACTTCAGCAAAGACCAAGTGCGCGAGTTCATTAAATATTAAATAATAGTACGGTTCAGATCTGAATCCAAACTTCTCATCTTGCGCCATTCCAGTTGAGCTGGTTATGAACAGGAACACTGCTCAGAAACCCCTTTGAACTTTGGAGGAATTTTGGTTCTGGATCTAAAACCTGAGTTCAGTAGTGAGTAATAAGGGCTTTCAGTCAAAAGGGAAGCATGAAAGGAAATCGTTCAGGATTATTTTTGTAACATATTGGAGTAAATAACAGAGAAAAAGAGGTCAAGTCATTTGTGACTTGTATTCTAGTAGCCAAAAATTGTCTAAAAATACAAATTAAAAATATGAAACAGGCTTGTATGAGTACATTTGAACTACTATTTCACAAAAGTTTTAACTGCGGAAAAAAACTTTATAACACCACCTGCTGTTCTGCTGGTTTTGACCTGACCCCTTTCTCCTTTTCTTGTTATTATAAACAGTGAGCTCTTTAAGTGAGAGCTGTTTAAAGGATAGGGGGCTGTAAGTGTTCCTTCCTAGATCCCAGATGCAGTGGGAGACTGATGGGCTTTTTGATCTTTATTTTATGAGTGTCTGATAAATTGCCTCTGGCACCTGGCAACTGAAATTTCACTATCTGAAAACTAACCCTTATGTCAAACAATGTGGCCAGTCTCATAGTCTGAGTTAAAGAGCTGCATGCATTTAAGTACAGGATGTTTTCCAACATTCAGTACAATATGTGGTGAAGCCCAGCTTCACATATTATTATTAGACGGATCCTCATCTGATGTAAATTGGCATAGCCCCATATGATTAAAGGAGCTGAACTGTTTTACATCAGCTGGCAACCTGGTCCAAAGTGTAACACACATACTTTTTGATTTAAAATAGTATTTTGTATGTCTTCAAAGGTTGGTATGGTTCAACTTTTTCAATATATTGCTCCATGGCCTCTGTTTTTTCTTTCTGAGGCAAGTAAAAAAAAACCCACAAAAGAATGAAGGTAAAGCATCGTGGGTAATGTTTTCTGGTTTGCTTGTTGGTTGGCTGCTTCAGATGGAAACTGAGCTATCCTGTATTTGAAATCAAAGTCTCAAATGGTGCTCTTGCTAATGACTACTAAATTGCGTTGCTACTTGTGCCCTGGGGGAAGACACCCTGGTCTCCACTTTGTTTCTTATGTGTTCTGGCAAGTGATAGGAAAACTCATGCCTGTGTCAGAATTAAAAAGATCAGCAACAGATCTGCCTGAAATACTGGAATTTCTGTCCAGTAGGTAGTCCCAACATTTCATATTTTTCTCATCCTGTTTTGCAGCAAGCATTTGTAAGGGTAAATTACAGAAGTGGAGGAGAAGGCTTATCATGAGGAACAGTGATGAAAACAGTGGGAGGGATAGAGATAAGTGGAACCACTGCAACGAAATAAGAGCAGAGGCAGTAACCCATATATCTAAATAAACCAGACACGGTGTAGTCTTAAATACAGAGGTTATGGGACCATGAATGTTCCATGCATGGGCAGCCAAGGGTGGCTCAGCAGCCTCTCCTGGGCTTGGGAGTGGTAGGAGGGTTTTGAACTCTGCTTAGATAAGGGGAGCTTGGAAATGTCAGCTGGGCAAGAGAAAGCATTAAGTCTGAAATAAAGCAAGAAACACTGTAACTGCAGAGCCTGATCAGCATGAATGTCAGGAACAGTAAATGCAGCGTTTCCTTTCTGCATCCTTGAAGAGATTTGAAATCTGAAGTGTCTCAATAGGAGCATCAAGGTGAGAAATCAAATTAAGTTTACATTTGTCTCCTTATGCAGCATCCATTTCCTGTGACAGGCATCCAACGTGACTGAATCTACAACCCGGACACATTCACGGTCATAATTATTTTGTGTTGACTAAGACACATGCAAATTTTATTTTTCCCTGGAGGGGAAAATGCTGTCACATGTGACCTGTGCCTCTGTGTTATCACCAGCCTCCACCGCCCCCATCTCCCCTGCTGAAATGGCTGGTACAGACTTATGAAGGATGGTTGCATGGAGCACCTAACATCCGAGTGCAGGTTAGATGGCTCCATGGGGGACATCCCATTGGAGGATGACATCCCACCCAGAGTGCTAATAAAATGGTTCCTTTTACAGGAAAGCTCATGCTGGCAAATTGTCTTTGAAAACAATGCTGTTTGTTTAGACCAGAGCATTCTGTATTTTCTTGCAGTGTGGCTGGTGGGGTGCTGGGTAAGGACTCCAGACATTCGAGCTTTGGTGCTGGTTTTGCCTCTGGGCTTCTGTGGGGGTATGGGCAAGCATCCTTGGAATTACAGTGCATCTCTTTCTCCTCCCGCCTTGCCTATTAGAACGGGATCATGTAAAACCTAGCATAAATTGAGCCTGGAGCTTAGAGGAGGCCATTAGTTGCTACTGAAGTGCAAATAAAAATAATCCATAACTCTTCCATAGAACATTTAAAGCAAACTGTCTGGGAACAGAAACAACCACATTTTACTTCACTGAAAAATCACATAGGACAAAAGGAAATGCAGATGGTCTGACTGAACTGTCTTATGAGATGTTGACTAGCTAATTAATCAAAGTTGTCTAGTGATTTATTGATTAACAGCGGTTCTGTAGTCATGCACACGTCAAATTTCACAATGGAAAATTTAGCAATGGAAAAAGTCTGGTCTTTTAGTGCCTTCCTCAATCAAGACACAGAATGGTAAAAGAACTGAGGACATTTCATGTATTAAGCTTATGCCAAGGAATTTAATTATGTGATACTATTGCTTAGGCAGTTTTGATTGTTTTTTTCCATGCAGCTTTTTTCTAAGTGGAATGAAATTTTTCGTATTTTACCAGTGCTAGAAACAAAACCCATATAGGAACACCTATAATGTCTTTATGTACATTCAGGCAAAATATTCCCAGTCATTGTAGTCACATTAGGTAGTCTAATAAAGGATAAATACTGGAAAAATTGCCTTTCTGTGGGAAATCAGAGAAGTAAAATACCTTTAAATTTTCTTCAAATACTGAGAGCTACCTCAACTATCAGTTGTTGCCTTGATACCTGTCCTGCTGTCAGTTAACTGGTAAAATTAATTCTCTCCCAGCCAAAACCAGGACATCTTCATATCCATCACTTTGATATACAGGATACAAGAAGTTGGGGTTTTTTTTGGTTGGTGTCCCCAACCCCCCCCAGAAAAAAAAAATAAATTCTTCTTACCTGTAAAGTTTTCTTTAAGTATTTAATTGAGTGTAAAATTCTAGACAAATACATGTATTTGAGCTGTTATTCAAAGTACACTGATGTCTGTCATGCTCATACATCCTGGAAAGCTAAGTTTCTCTGTCATAAGACAATTAGAGGAAGGCCTGTCTTGCATGGTCATAAATCTCACCTTTGCACTTGGTGGAGGTCAAGTGTAAAGAGGTCTATTTCTTCAATGTGCAGATATGTTACAAACTTCTCTAGGAATACTTGTGCAAATGACCATACTGGATGAGACATAGTGTTGTATCATGCAGGAATATCAAGTGCAGGGACAAAGGACTCATCAGAAGGTATGATGACCCTGTCAAAAGATCTTGCCATAATAGTCCCGTAATTTCAGAAGATCAGTGTCTGATTTCTTAACTCTTCAACAATGATAGATTCTTTATTATTATTATTATAGTTTATTATTAATATTATTTATTATTTA
The DNA here is from genome assembly GCA_020800305.1 of Porphyrio hochstetteri. Lineage (NCBI taxonomy): Eukaryota > Metazoa > Chordata > Aves > Gruiformes > Rallidae > Porphyrio > Porphyrio hochstetteri. The sequence continues at coordinate 114,698,183 of CM036907.1, forward strand.
ATATTGTATTGTATCATATTATGATACATGTTATTCTATTATATTATGATACATGCTATTATTTACATAAGTAAATCTGATTCCGGAAGAGGAAAGGTGATACGGATGTGATTCTTCACTCTTCCTGACTGCTGCTGGAGCAGCCCATTGGAACAGCCTCCAGCTTCAAAAGTTAGTGGCCTCAATGTTGCTTTATTTGACACAAGTGCTGAACTAATCTTTGACTCAGAATGTGCTGAGGGAATTCCGTCAGATCCCTTAAACATACCTGCACTGACAGCTCAGTGAACTTAATGGATGAGGTAATACCATTTCAATGACAACAAATCCTCAGATTCTTGTGCTGATAGCTTGGTTCTGAGAACACGACTAATGTTTTCCCAATGGAAAGAGAAAAACAGTTTTTTCCACTGATTGCAATATCTGCGTATATTTTTTTAATATAACTTTCAATTAGCTATGTCTAAAAATCTTCAGAATTCTAATAAAAAAAATGAAACATGCATGAAAAATAAGAAAAGGTGTCTTTGAATATAAACAGCCTATTGAAAAGTCATCTCAAAGGATAGGCCTATTTTTAAAATAATAGTAATATAGCCTTGTACATGTAGGTGGCCTGTTTTGCAAAGATTAAACCTCACAATAAATTAGTAGAAAGTATTGACTCAAATAACTAAAGAAAATGTAGCTTATAACTAAATGAGTCCATTTTTCATCTTCCAACAATGAACATACTGTGATCTTTTAAATGTTTGGATGGAAAAAGAAGTTTGAAAAAAAACCCCTTAAAGACTCATTTTCTTTCTTTGAATCTTCACTATATCTTTTGTTGTATGTAAAATTTCTTCTAATGACCAGAGAAGCTCTATGAGAAGTACAAGTGTAGGAAGCACAATGATTTTTCTTGAGGTTTAAAAACCTACAGTCAGGAGAAGACAGAAAGTACTTCCCACCCAAAACCATAGGGGAGATTTCTAATTAAACGTCAAGTCTGAAACACATAAAGAACTACTCCTGTCTTGGTATCCAGCTGCTTTCTGCTACATAAAACACCTATGGCATGATAAGCATTTTCCTCTGGGGACCACAAACCCCCCAGTGCTCTCATCAATTTCTTGGGGAGGTTAACTCTGGCCTGGCCAGAACCAGGACAAGGACCAATAGGGAAAACTTGTATCTGAATACTATAAGAATGAATAGTCTTCAAAATCTTCTCCTTTATTCCTTTATTTCCCAGAAGTCACGTGCTTTGGTGGTCAGTTTTTGTCTCTGCATGCATTTTCCAGCTTACCCTAGCATCACTAATCCCTTCAGTGACTAACGTCACTAATCTTCCCATGTTGCAGCCCTCCTAAAAGCCAACGCTTGACACAGGCACCTCAGTTAAATCTGCAAAGAGAAATGGGTCACAGAATCACAGAATTAAGGTTTTCCAATGTTACAATTAATAACAGTCTGGCTCTTGTCCTGTCCAAAAGTGACATTGTATTTATTATGCCTATGGAGCAAGGGGTCTACTCCAGCAGTAAATATTACACCCAGAGTTTGCAGGATTTGGCTCTGATGTTTCATATGTTCCATAATACATACTACAAAAGGGGTGTATTTTTGGCTCAGAAATGGGAAATGTCTTCTCAGAAATGGGAAACAAAATGCAACAGCTTCTCTTTGACACCGGACTGCATAATCCCATTTTGAGGCACACAGTATCAAGGTTTAAGATGCATGAAGGGGGAGGATCTTGGTTTCAGCTGGTCCCAAGTCAGTCTTGCAGCCTGAGACCCATTCCCAGTCCTAGCAAATAGGGGAGACATGGCAGTGTGGCAATGTTTCCAGAGAGACCCACCAGGGCATCTAACTGCTGCTGGGCAGAGCAGTGTGGAAAGGCCAAAGACCAGCAGAGGCTTCCCATTTAAACAGCCATCCTGTGGGAGTTTATGGCTCCTTGAGGACCTTCACCCCTGCTTTTTCCTTGCTTTCTCAGCTTTCTTTTCCTTGTTTTTTCTCTCTTTTTTTTTCAGAGGAAGCCGAAGAAAATGCAATGAGACATTGGAGTTCCATTAATGCTTCCCTTCCTCTCATCGGTTTTGTGCTGCAAGAGGACACATCACCTTCTGGTCCTCAGCTGACACTGGTTTGTAAATCCTGGTCTAGCAAGAGCCAGAGGAAGTCGAACCTTTGATCAGTCACACAGCACCATAGGTGATGTGGCATTGCAGAGTCAGGGACTGCACTTTTTAGTCAGGGGTTACCTTTAATCTCTAATTTGGCAAAACAAAACAAAACCAAAAAAAAGCAGAAATCCCCCTGAAGCGTTTCATTTTTGCCTTTAATGCCAGAGAGCTTAAGTGTGGCAGTTTGGTGATGTGCTATGCAAATTAAAGCTGTGAAAAAACAAAGCTAGTTAAACACAAGTTTTTCTCTAGCAGGTAATTATTCTTAGCTGTTTCCACATGCCTCCTTACAGCCATGAAACCCTGGTACATAACGATGAAAGACTAATTTCAGGACTCACACATGCACTATTTTGTTAGCAGTGGAAGCACAAGCAGAACATCTGGGTGCCAAGTTCAAGCAAAGTGCAAAGGTTTTTTTTCTGAATTCAATGTTGGTGTGTCCCATCATGTAACTATGATATATGATAAAAGGAAAAATCACAGCCAAACTCAACCTTGTTCAAAGCAAGGTGCGAGTGAAAGGATGGGATGGAAAATAAGTACTAATGGATTAATGTTCCATGATAAATGTTTTATTATAAAAGCTAGTGAGTGATTAGATAATTCTTGCTTCCAAAAGCAGGATTTAAATATTTCTGCTTGGCTTGCAACCAAAATAAATACATCACTTAACTATCTGGTTTATAGGACCATCTATATGAATAAAAAAAGTAATAGACTTGCTTTCTTTTGTGCAATAGGTGTAATAAATAGGCAGTTGCAGCAATATGCTGGTTACTGTTTGGAGCTGTTACGATACATAAAAAGAAGTCATTACAAGTACTAAAGATATAGCGAGAATTATTCTCTGCACAAGCTTCACTGTCGCTAATTCAGATAGTTATTCAAAGGGTTGCACAGGGAAAGTTCAAATAAGAAATCTTACATTTTAAGGGAAATAAGGATATAAACATTGAAAAAAAAATCAATATTTAGATTTGAAAAAATCTATACAAATACTTGAACCAGAACAATTTTAATTTCTATGAGTACAGCAGATTTTCAATGACTTGCCAAAAGGACATAAAAATACTAAATATAATCACTTATAAAAGTTTGCTTCTGTAGATAGCTTTATTAATGGATTTCAAAGGACTTACAGGGGAACTTCCTGTTACACTCTCTCACTGATGAGGTATTCAGAAGTAAACCAGCCTATACAGCACCATCTGGCTAGCCAGATGTCTCAGGTCCAATTCAATACTGTGTCTGCAGGATTGTGATAGCACCGCTTGAATTGCTTATACTCCGTGCAAATGGTTGAATACACACTTGACACTTTCTCTTCAGAGAACTGTCATTGGAGTGACAGTGTCCTCACATCAGAGTGCAAGGGTGCATTTGGTGCACGTTTCTCAGAATGTACAAGAATTCATGTACAAGAATTCAGACAGCCTGGGAGGCCTGGCTGGACCTTGAGGAGAAAAGGCAGACCCTATCACATACATGAAAATACTCTCCTCCTGCATACAATTATTTGAATGTGGATAAGAAAGTCAGAAAAAATGATGTAATCTCTAAATCACAGATTGAGTCACAAAGTTCATTGAATTGACAGACACACAGAGGGATGTATGAGTTATGGGGAGGAGGGCACAAAAGTTATTTTACTAGAATAGCAAATTAAAAGAAAGAGAAAAGCAGTACAATGGAGAGAAGCTTGCCCATGTTCTTTTCTCCTGTCAGCTTAGCATCTAAGCCTATTCTCTCTGCTTCTTGTCAAACACCTTGATTTTGTTTGCTTCACTGTCTTTGGGCTAATTGAGGGACGTGCCAATTGCCAGTGAAATAGAAAGGAGATACACAACAGTCAAATCAACCATAAGTTGATCAGTACATGCTGAGGTCACGCGTTTTTTAGGTATGATCTTATGATACTTTAACATTACAACATTCCTGAAGACTATACCTAAGGGCTCAGGTTGGTCTCATTGCTGAAGGCAAACAGACCATTGCCTTATTCCAGGCAGCCTAAGGGATAGGTGAGTGTTTATACAGAATCACAGACTTACAGAATGTTAGGGGTTGGAAGGGAGCTCTGGAGATAATCTAGTCCAACACCCCTGCTAGAGCAGGTTGTGCAGGATCCTGTCCAGATGGGTTTCAAATGTCTCCAGAGATGGAGACTCTACAACCTCTCTGGGCAGTCTGTTCCAGTGCTCTGTCACCCTCATAGTAAAAAAGTTCCTCCTCATCTCCAGGTGGAACTTCTTATAGTTCCCATGATGTCTATACATTTTTTTTTTCCTACCTGTCTAGGCATGATACATTTAATAAGTGTATTTAGTACATGGTGTCTGCTGACGGTGGGATGCAGGATGAGCTGATTGGTTGTTGCTTGGGCTTCTGCAATCCCACTGTGTTGTGCTGTGCATGGGATCAGAGAACCAGAGCATGAGGAAACCTACAAAGTCATTGAGCTCCCTGGACTTTGGGGAGATTGTTCTGGCCAGCAGTCTAGGGCTCATGCAAGCCAACCCTAAAACCAAGCGAATATGGAGGTACCCAGATGTGCTGAAGTCTGTGCAATCACAGCTGTGCTGCAAATAGTCCTCAGATATTCCTTAAAACGCTTGCCCAGGAATGTCTGCTCACGCTACACTCTCCAGTGTAAACACACCCTTGAAACAGATGTAGAACATGCCCCAGGAGGAGATAATGCAAGACCCAGGGATGGCTGGTAAAGCAAGCAGGCTACATATAGTCACTTTACCCTGCGTATTCATACTAAGCTGAAGGTCAGGCTTCAGCTCAGTGGAAAGCTAGTGGAGCATGACAGCCATATAAAATATGATATAATAAACATATGGGAGTGTTGCTTTCTTCTGCTGCGATCGGTCTCGTGGATGTCAGTGGAATGAAGATTTGGCGTATGTTGTATTGCCCTACAGTAGTTTTACAAACAAGGTAGATTTATATGTCTTTGGAATTAAGCTACTGCTGCAAAAACAAGCCCTGTAGAAATGTTTGGTGTGAGATTATTTAGAGAGTCTAAACTGGTTCCTTTCCTATTAATGCTGAGGCTCTCGTAAGGTATGCTGAGCATAATTCTTTCCCATATCTGCTTACAGAGGGGTTGAAAAGTTATAGTTTTATGGAAGGATCCGCAATCCTAATATTCCTGGCTTAAACTAAAACCCTGAGTGAAAGAACTTGAGTTAAGCTGTGCCCTGAAAGCCAGTAGAGGAACCTTTATGTTCATAATCATCATTGATATTGGTAATCATTTGTATATAATGCAAGCTATTAGGAAGTGCAGCTGGTGATGCAGTGTAGCACATCCATGAGTATAGAGAAGTCACCTCCATTGCAATTTAACAGAATATTTCCTCTGAAGTTCAGTGAACATTGGAATTTGAGTTTGGCGGCTGCTGAAACCTATTTCCCAAAGTTACCTGGGCTGCCAGTTCCCGTATAATTGAAACATTAGCTTTGATTATTTTGAGTAATTTCGATCAGATGGACCCCAATTTTGTATGTATCAAACTTCTTGATTTTTATCTAAACATATTTCTAAAATTAAAACGTTGTCAATGCTCACATGGACATTAAACAACAATTATTTCAGCATTCCCACTGGAGCCTGAAAACAGCGTGCCCATGTGTTACTTGAGGTAGATACAGGAAAAACCTTTTCAGAATGTGGTGCAGAAGGGACATGAGGGCTCCTATGTATCAGTGTTGCCTGTCATATTGCTGAACTTCTCAAAAAGTAAAATAGGACTAGCACGTGTAAATGTCTGTGATGTGTGTGAGGATGAGGAACTTTCTTCCCTTCTTGTTGCTCTGTGTGGAGAGAACATTATTATGTTTCCCCAAGTGCAAAGTTTAGGGACAGAAGGAAGGTTTTGCCAGAAGAAGACCTGGGATGGTGTTTTAGGTGTGCTTTCAAAAATAACCTTTCTATCAGAAAATACATATTCTCTAGTGCTGGTGGATTTTGGGGCATTGGTTTGTACCCTGCAGTATTTTGAATCAAACTGGCAGGCAACTGAATGCACGGTACCATCTGCATTTGCCTGAGGGCCAGGGCCAGGGTTGATGCTGTGCCTGTGTCCCTAGCCACAGGGAGGTTTGGGATTTTCCAGTCTTGGATCTCACAGAGTGGCAGATGGATGCATTCATCCAGGCTAACTGTGGGCTCTTATCTCAGGTGAGAGCAAAGTTTATACACCGCTGGGAAAAGTAAATCCTCTTCAAAGCACAGACCGCACCGAGAGCCTAACTAGGACTCTCTGAACCACTTTTTGAGGTGCCTAGCTCTCCTTAATGACTATAAGGAGAGTGTAGGGTGACTGGCCTCTGAAATGAGTTGCTTCCATTGGTATTGTGAGTATCTGCTGAGTGCCACCTGGAAAGGATTTGCTTCCTCCCAACCCTCTGAAGAGTGACCCTGTTCACTCAGGCTGTGCTCCTGGGAGAGCTATTGCCCCTGCCTGAACTCAGACAGAGCGAAGGTTTGTTTATATCCAAACTGAATGAAAATTTCCAAATACTTCAGGGTATAATGCTGTGTGAAAACTGCAGCTCTGACTCCAGGGAGTCTTGGTTTACAGTGAATCTCTTCAGCAAAGAAACACGAATTTTCTGTTTCCCCCTACTTCTCTTATTCCCCAACGATGAGCCAAAGGAATTCAGCCAGGGAGGGGGTGGCTCAGGCCCTGCCCTCGGGGCTTTTCACTGGAAAGAAGATGCTGACTCCTCACGATGCTGCTATTGGGCTGAGTGTAAATCCACTTTCCCACCTCAAGGACTTGCCTCTGACCATGGACAGAAATTTATAGTTTGTTTTTAAAAAAAATATTGCTCTCCATCATCCATAAAAGAGAGAGACTTGTTGGAGCTGCACACCTCCCAGGCATGGTGCTATTGGTTGCCCTGCCAGCCCCGTGATGTAAATTACCTTTGCACTTTGTAATAGAGTCAGCACCATGACAGGAACTCACACATCACTCAGTTGGCTAAGGGTAATAAAGAGGAAAATCAAAAGGAGCATGAGTTCATGCTGGAGGTATGTGCAATCAAGGAGAGAGATTTATGACAAAAGCTGAGTTATAATATTAAAGGGTATAAACAGCTTCTTACTGTTATGCTTTCATACACCCTGTGTTCCTTCAGTAAGTACAGTGTTAAGTTTGGGAGAGACTTAGCTGCGAATCATTGCTTACTTAGAAAGGGCTCTGGAAAAACAAACTTGCATTTCTGTGGCATAAAAATAAATGCTGAGGTTCAGCCTACATCAGTGTGGGTAAGTCAGAGGTAGCAGTCTCTGGCTAACAGGCATCAAAAGCATGTTTTGAAAGTCCGGTGTGGCAGTCCTCATTTGTTGACAGCAGCTTAGCATATACAAAACTCACTTGCTCTACTCAACAAACTGCAGCAGGGTCTATCACCAGTAGCCACTCATGTATTTACCAGGCCTGACACTGAGATGGCCTCTGTACAGACGGCACACAATTCATTCTTTTGAGAGTATCATGGCTATAACGTAATCCGAGCATCCTCCTGTACAGAGTAGGAATAGCTGTACTGCCTTGGGCCAAAGCTTCCTCCATCCCAATTTCAAGTGAACCACTGAGGTGCTGAAGGAGGCTTGTACAAGCAGGGCAAAACACAGGGAGCTCCTTGGGCCCATACCAACCCCTGCATCAAGTAAGACAAGGGGAACTGGCTACATGATGAGTAAAGAAAAAACACAACTCAGAAATAGTGCAAAACAGAAAAATAGAAGAATTGGAATGTCACAGAACAATTAGTAGAACAAATATTGAGCCATTTCAAAGTACTTTTTGTCTCTGCCTCCAGTGTAAAGAGCAGCTCTTTGCACTTGCCATCAGTATCTGATCTGAGTTGCCCTATTAGACTGTAAAAGAAACTCTTCCAATTCTTACAATTTTTCAGTGGTCTTTATGCTCCTTTTCTTTCCCAGCTGGGAAACAAAAACCAAGCCCAGGCAAAGGGATCTGCCCACTGTTTGCTCTCATCCTCTCCCTGTCAAGTTGTAGCTAAGAGCTAGGTCAGTCCTACAGCACTGTGGCATGTGGCATATGTGGTGTGAGGGCCCGTTGCCTGGGATGGCTAATTTTCACCCCTTTTCACCAGGAATCTTCATTATCTGGGTTGGGATACAGGGAAAGACAGGTTTGGCCCCAAATAAATCATCTCATATTTTAATATTATGACCAACCTGGTCTAGTGGATGGTGTCCCTACCCATGGCAGGGGTTAGAACTGGATGATCTTTAAGGTCCCTTCCAACCCAAACTGCTCTGTGATAGTATGTCACAAGGGTAAAGAGAGAGCATGGAAAACATCAGCCCACTTTTTATGTTACATTGAAAAAGATGAAGCAGATGTTTTTAAGTAAACATGGACTCTTGCGATGCATTTCTGAGAAGTCAAGAGAAGCTTTTTCAGAAGCAGGAGTAGCCCATGAATTTAAAGGAGTTTAAAATACTGTACTTTCCCATAAAGCTATAAAACTCTGGCAGAAAGCTCAGCAGCCAATCAAGGAGGAATGAACTCGAGCATGTTATAACTCAGATTACCAATAAAAATGTCAGCCTGAAATCAGAAGTGGGTAGTTTTATAATCTTGAACTGAAAGTATTTTTTTAATTGCTTTCAAATGGGCAACTTAACAATATAATTAAATATATGTATAAAAAGCCCCAAAGTGCTACAATCTGCTTTACTATCTGACTTCGTCAAGCTGATTATTATTACAATAGGGGAAATGGTGGATTTGAATGTCTTTTCCCTGGCACTGCAATTTCCCAGCTGTTTTATTGGGATTGTATTAAAACTGGACAAAATGGACTCTGCTGCTTCCATAAAAACCAGTTGAGCATTAAGAGTTAATACCAACATTTTAAAATCATTAAAACCAGCCTATAGCTGTAGATTAGTGTGGGGTGAGATGTGTTATTTGAAGCAGGTGTGATCTGTCAGGAGCAGTGTTTTGGCATTTTACAACCAATGGGGCTATGTGCACAGCTGTAGGCTGAAGAAAAATGGACCAACGTGGGTACAATGGGCTGCTTTGTATATAAGCAGCTATTTTGCTAATGCACTTTTAGCATATATATAGATAAACAGTTCAAATATTGATTGGTATTTTATGGTATTAATAGGCTCACTTTAATCTGGTTTAGTCTCTAAAGTATATTACATTGATCGGTGACCACTGATATATTTTCTCAGTGAGACTAAATTTTGCGCTTATCCAAAGGATATGTGTGTAAACAAAAGTGCCTGGAGGAATAGTTTGGATAGTGAGAGAGAGCCAAGTGTGTGCCAGTCAGGTGTAAACTGCTGGAAATAACCTGTTACTGTTTATGGACCAGATTGTACAGAGAGTTTTAGAATAGAGTTGGTTGGAAGCCAGCGATCTTCTTTTGTTGGAAAATGCCAGTGTGGGGAAGCAGAAGTATTTTGTAGGAATGTGTCAGGTCTGATGAAGTTTTGATGAAATACAAACAGGGTCCTGCTGTAAGTCTACCATGTTCCTGCCAACCCGCACACAGGTTGTTGTCGGACCAGAAATTGCTTGTTCTTCTTAGGTTCATGTTGGTAGAGCTGGCCCAGCCTCCACAGGTCCTGACTCCCCCCTAGTGCTGGTGGGGCTGGGCAGTGAGCTTTGGAGAGTGAGTTTACAAGAATTGTTTAATTTTGCAAATATCAAAACAATATCTCCATTATGACAAAACAACTTTTTAACACGAAATTTCTTTTCCATTGGGTGTTTTGATATTCCTAGTTTTCCAAAAGGCAATCTTGCAATTTCTAATTATTTTAGACAGAGGCATATTCCCATGAAAAGAAAATTGGAACTTCATCCATATGGTTGATGGCATAGAAATGTTACTGACAAGGTTCATGTGGATTTTCCAAGATTTCACATAACCTCCTCAGATTTTGACACCAACATGTTATTTGGGACAGGAACACGTAGTGGTATTCCACTGTTTAAAGTTGTAGAATTCTTAATGTCATAGTAGAAAACTTACCTGATATTACTGTTCACAAGATTTCTCTTTATTATGGTATGGAACTAATAGAAAATATTTTTATTGTATGTGATGAAAAGAAAAAAAAATGAAGCATGTAAACTTTGTAAGCTTATGGAAACACCAAGTTAAACGCTATAAAGACTGATAAGTAAATTGAATTCTAAAAACAAGTACAGTCCTGGGAGTCTGACAGGTTATAGATAACATATAGATAGTGCTGTTTCATTTGCTGCAAATATGAGGGTCTGTTTTTCTTCCGACCTATACTGATTTTTTACCAGTGTAATTCCTTTTGCTACAGTGGAGCTACTAGTGATTTATCCTAGTGCAAATAAGAGTCAGAATTTGGAGCATTACTTTCAACCCAGCAGTGTCCATTTAACTGTCACAGTGGGTAAAGACAAGAGCTCTCAGAGAAGGTTGTTTATCCTTATGGGAAGGGACAATAAAAACCACAGGGGATTTCCCTTCTGGTCTGGGTGGAATTTTAAAGGATGGAAAAGGGTAATTTTTATTCTCTACTTTAATTAGCCAAACCCTTTGATGTTAGTGGTAGATATCAGTATAAATCTCAAGGGCATGAAGTTAATGGAATTACATTAAGGGTGTATTTTCCTCAAGGAGCAAATCACACACTCTGCTTTGCAGCTAAGAGTGCTATAGGTCAACAAGGCTTTGCTAATTATTACAGATCATGTCAAACACAACTACCTAAACCACAGAAGTATTCACTGTTCAATTGCACATGCATATCCAAAAAGACAACATTATTCTGAATCTTTCCTGTCGAAAAATGTACCAGAACTTTTTACTACTAGATTTCACCCTGGAGCACTGGTACATTAGCTGGAAGATTCTGAGTATAAAACAGGCTTTTAAGAGCTTAATCCCCATTTTTGTACTTAAATCTTGGACTTTTTGCACTCTCTGTTACTGGGACATTCACACGATCCCTGGTGACTCCTGGGATGCAAAATGTGTATCCTGTGCAGCCAAAGGAGCAAAGCCAGCACTGTCACATAATAAATAAAACTGAGGAAGATCAAATGTTATAACATCCTGAAGGGTGAAGTAAGTAAAGTGAAGCTTAAGAGGAATGCATCCAGAAATGCCTATGAGGCAAGACCAGCGATTTTCAGTTCAGATTATCACACCATGGGAGGGTGAGGGCATTAGTTCCATCATCTCTGGTGGTAAAACAGAGGTGGGGAGGAACAAGCAGATGGAGATCAAGGAGGAAAGCTGCCACCAGCATTTTCCATGTCCCCAGTGTATAACAGTGGTCATCGATAAAAAGCCAACAGTGGTCACATGAGGTTATACAATATTGTTATAACCTCTCTTTTGGGAAGAGAAGTTATTCTGTGGCAAGACTTGGAAATTACTTTTGCTAGAGACTGGTCTCTGTGTTTGGAAACAGTCCATGTCTGTTGGAGAGGCTTGAAGTTTGCTCTTAATGATGGTGAAGTTAAAGTAGAAATGAGTTAAAAAGTAGTGGCAAGAAGAAAAAAGTCTCTACACATACAGTGGCTCAGTCTGCAATAGCATTAGGTTAAAGACTTCCTATGCTTTACTATCATTAACACATTGTAAACACATGAAACTAACTATTCATAAAATAGCATCCATTGCATGGGCCAGGTCACTCCCCTCTTGTGGGAAACCATGCGGGAAGAGAAGGGAGGAGTCTCTGGGGAACAGGACAATTTTCAGGATAATTTCTTAAGGGGAGATAACCTTTCTCTGGACCATAAAAAACCAGTTCATTTGAACCTGAGAACTGGTAGACCTGAAAGATAGCTGGAGGATCCAAAATCCTGAAAAAGCCCCAATATCTGCATCACAGCAGTACGGCAGAAGGTTAATCTGGGGTGAGGGTGAATCTCCGGCTTTTGCAAGTGTCCCTTTGGGAGAAGATAAGCAGAAAGTCATATATAAGATGTGGTAGATAGTTTAGTTGGAAGTGGTGAGGTCTCAGATAAAGAATTGCGATGAAATCTGGGTTTCAAGGAGGACACCAGTATGCTGGAGATATTGAAAGTTAAACATAGGGAAAGAAGATTTTGAAAATGTGATTTCTGAAGAACAGTTGAAAGAATTGAGTTTATGTCCTCTCTGAGAGGAAAAAATATTGCAGTGTATAATGCAGTTTTCCTGTCTGTACTACACATTTTGGAAAGGAAAGCAGTGAATTGTTTTCCTCATGAAAGAAGAAACTCCGCAGCAATGATGAGCGATTCAGTACAATTGCCCACGATTTGTTCAGTGAAGATACCTGGGTGAGGCTCTTCTCACTAGAGGCTCTAGGTACAGTATAAAAACATCTGTCCCTTCAATGTGATCTGGGCAATACTTGAAACTTTTTCCAGTTTAGTGGATACATTAGATCATGGGTCAGTCACCAATGACACATTTTGAATAATGGCTGACAGCATAAAGCTGACTCTGAGGTACTATCTCATCTCTCTGAAAGGCAGCATCTCTTGCTCCCCATTACATTTCCAACCAGCACCATCAGCTGCTACAGCAGTGACTCTGCCATGTTTCTCATCCTGCATTGCACCGCATTCCTAGAAACCTGGGCCTAGTCACTTCTGCAACTCCTCCATTCTTTCTTGTTTCTAGGACCCTGACCTCTTCCAAGTGTTTGCTGAAAGCATGAAATTGGTGCTTTCACTTCTCTGCTGATTTCTGGGGCAGGAGAGTGGGAGGGAAGAGGGATCACCTCCACCTCTGCATTCTTGTTCTCACAGATTGCAAAGGCCATTGAGGCAGTCTGGAAGGCGCAGAGGCTGGTGCTGGTGTCAGGCTTTCATTTCCAATTAAAGAGGTAACGTGTGTGTCTGTTACAGGGAGGCAGTCTGGCCCTCTCTAATGAGATATAAGTTTACATGAATACTAGACTAATTGTCCCAACAAAGAGCTGAAAATAATCATGTGGTAGTGAGCATAAATATAAGATCTCACAGTCTCTTTCAATTAATATTGCTTGCATTGCACATTAAATGTATACAGTGCCACATGAAGAAAAGCACATACAACGGGTGTGAGCAACAACTTCCAGCTCCTTAAGAAGTGGGAAACACATTTTTTTTGTCAAATGGGGTTTGACTTAAACTAAAGGCACCTTGGGCAGCTGCTAAATTGTGTTCTGAACTGGCATTTGCAGACATCTTATCATATCCAGGTTGAGGCATAAATTGGACAAAGATGTGAATGTCCATAATCCATATGAAAGCTATTCTTCCATTCACAGTAGAACTGTTGATATTTGAATTAGAGAAACACCCCCCTCTCTCCAGCACATCGTTTCACCCCTCCACCAGCAGCAATTTTGTTTTCCTGTAGTGAGCCCCTCTTTCAAGCTGACACTGCTCAGGCAGTGAGAGCTGAGGTACGAAGGGACCTACTCATTACCTGTCACCTTCTCCCCCAAGAGACTGGCGATCTGGGAAAACCAGCATCATGCTCAGTGCAGCAGAAATATAACCTTCAAAACTTGGTTAAATGATTACACGACATATATGTGTATACTTATTTATAAGTTTCTCTTGGAAAAGAGCTGGCAAAGTATACCTGGGCAGAATTACCATCTCAGCTTTCCTTTAGATTTTGCCTTTCAGAACTTTTAACAAGCAAGAAAGCCCACTGCTCCACTGAGAAGTGGTGAGGCTGAAGCTCCAGGCTATGCTTTTGCTTGTGACTGATGGACTCTCAGACTTGAAACCAGGCATCCAACTTCTCTGAGACCCTGTGGCTGTGCCAATAAAACAGACTAGTGAAAGATATGTCCCAAAGGCATAGTGAAGATTAATAAATAGTTGAAAGAGCTTGGAGATACTCAGCTGAAAGGTACTTGATACTGTCAAATAATTGTTATATTCATTATTCATTGATAAATAGCTATTTGGATGTTCCTTGGGAAAATGTGGACATTTGAAAAGAGGCCAATAATATTCTTTACAGGAAAAGCAATGACCATAAATTTGAACATGCTTTATATAGGTTACATCTGAAGAATGAAAATATATCTGTAGATTAAATTACTACATTTGTAGAGTATAAAAATAGGATATAGTCATAATCCTCTTTTGAGTAAAGAAGGCAAAAGAAAGAAAAGAAAAAAAAAAAAAAAGCAGCCCCCAAAACAGCTGCTATGCAAAGTTTCTAGATGCAGAGTTCAATAAAACCTTGATGTATGTAGGATGTATAAGCTGAACTGAGCCTGGATATATTAATCTCCAAAACCCTTTATTTTGCAGCCAAAATATGCCTACATGGAGTAGATTAAAAATATTTATACAAGGCAAAATTCCAAGGCTAGTGAACATCCTGTTGCCAAAGACATTTTGCGGACAACAATATATCATTTTACCACATACAGTAGTTACTGCTTTCACAGTGAAAGAATATGATAACATAGATATATACACATGCAATTCAGAAATTATATTTGTGCCCACAAGTCAACTAAAATGTCTCGTATGGCCATGCAGGAGACCAAATCCTACAAGTGACTGCAGATGCCCTCTTTTCAGGCTGTGAATAATTCTTTGAACACCAGGGAAAAGCTGTGTAAGTCAAAAAAATATGTTATTGGGACATGATGAATATCTTTGGTTGATAGCTGTAAACAGGCTGAGTTGCCCTGCTGCACCACAAATTTCCTGAATGAGCCTAGGCAATGCTTCAAGGCCTTCACACCACTTTAAGAAACATTACTGGCATGACTGGCTAGAGTTCAAGCTTTCTGTGTCCTTCAGTGATTTCTTACAGAGACCTGCTCAGAAGAACAAGGCAATGAGCATCAGAGTGGGTCAGACTAAACAACCACACAGTTCAGAATCCCATATCTGATAGCAGGCTTTGAATAGTTTTTATGCCATGAATGTGCATGATGTCTTTGAAGCCATTCCAGCATCCCAGGGCAATGAGCTCTGACATTTAGTTTCTCACCATTAGGCATCTCCCACATTTCTTTTGAAGCTGCAATGGGTTTTTCTCATTTGGTGAGCCCCACTCTTGAAAACAAAAAACAAACAAAAAAATAAAATAGAGAAACAGTGACCATCTGTTTCCAGCTTGGCTTTTTTGAGGGACGTAATTGTACATACCTCCTCAAGATCTTCCCCACACTGAAGACTCAAATCCAAATTACTCAGTTCTTCAGTGAAGGTAGTTCCATATCAGTAACCATCTTCATCTCTTCTGCTAGGTTGCTATAACCTTTTAGAAATGAGGGGATCAAAACACAAAGTTCAAGCTACATGTGCACAAAAGATTCATATCATAGCATGACAGTTTCTGTGGGGTTCGATTTTCCCCCTTTTTTTCCTTTTTTCTTTTGTGCTCTATTCCTTTTCAGAAAAACCTTCTGTTTTATGCCACTTGAGTACAGGCCTTCTATGGGCTCAACCTCCTTCTGGTGGTTCCTCTGTCTTCTTTGTCTATAGACATGAGCCGATTTTGGCTGAGATAGAGTTTTATTTTCTTCCTAGTAGCTGACATGGTCCTGTGTTTTGGATTTAGAACCAAAATACTGTTGACAACACACTGATGTTTAGTTGCTGCTATGCAGTGTTTACAATTAAGCCAAAGACTTTCAGCTTCCCAGTCCCGAGGAGGCATGAGCCTTCTGTAGAAGGTGCACAAGAAGCTGGGATTGAACAAGGCCAGGACAGCTGACCCAAATAGATATTCCATACCATATGACATCATTCTCAGTATGTAACTTGGAGGAAGCTGACTAGGGGCACAACTGCAGCTCAGGGACTAGCTGGGCATCAGTTAGCAGGTGGTGAGCAATTGTGTTGTGCATCACTTGTTTTGTATATGTTATTGTGTGTTGTTTTGGTTTTGTTTGTTGTGGGATTTTTCCCCCCTTTTCTGTCCTATTAAATTCAATCCAGGAGTTTTACCTTTTTCCAGTTCTTTGCCCCATCCAACTGGGAGAGGCGGGGGGACAATGAGTGAACAGCTGTCTTGCTGTTTTAGCTGCCAGACAGGTTAAACCATGACAAGAGAGAATTCAGGGAAATTGTGATCCTAAAGAGTAAACACTATAAGCACCCTGAGTTAAATTTCTATAGTGAGGAGGAATTAACCCAGACTTCTGTTTCTCAGTTTGTTCTGCACGAAACACAAAGGATAATGCAAAAATTAGCCCAAGACACTTAAACAGTATTGTAATAGGATTGTGTCAAATAAGACTACTTAAATTAACGAGTCATACTTGAACTCAGCTAAATTTAAAAGTGTAATTTAGCACAATTATTCTATTTTCCAACCCTTTTTATTGAGAAAAATAAAGGTGAGGTACTTGGAAAATAGTATTAGAAGGAGATGCTAAATATGCCTCCAAAACCAGGTATCCTAATTGCGTGCTTAACAAAAATAAAACTGAAAAAAAAAAAAAGATAATGAGAAACTGTAATTTCTGGATCACCTTAAGGGAAAAAAAATAAAAACTATTCACATTAAATGTAATAGTTTTCATCCCAGCGCAGTATTATTAATGACAAAGTTAATTTTGTTCAGGTATTTTCATGGTATATTTTATTAAACAATCTCTTGGTCCTGCTTTTGATTTTTATTTTGAGTTTTATGAAGTTGCTAGATGTTTATGAACAGACTGCAAGGAAATTCCACTACTTGGAAATTTTTCCATCTGAAAAGAGAACACTTTTTTAATTAAAAAAAAAAATCAATGAAATCAATCCTTTTCATTTCATTTTGAACACTTAGGTTACATAAAATTGAGAAATCATTCAGATATTGAATTTTGAACTATTTGAAAAAATTTTAAGAAGTTATTTCAATACAAAGAAATGTTAAATGTCAAAATTTTAATTTCAAAGTGTATATTATCTTCATATTGTTCAGAATTTTCAACACAAAATTGCAAAAAACAATTTGCTTTCCAAACATTTCCACTTTTTCAGGATTTATTTGTTGGCTTTTTTGTTTGTTTGTTTGTTTTAAAGCTCTTAGGTAAGCAGCTATAATCTGCTCTAATTATAATGTCCCATTGTACAATAATTAGTCCCATTTTTTAACACTACAGACTCTCAACACAATCCTCATCGTAAGGAAACCTAAGCTACAAAATTGACTTTATAAAATAAATATCAGGGCCTGTGCTCTTTTGGCACACAGAATAATAAACAACTTCTGTCCATCAGTAGAGTGAAGTATCCAAAACTGTTCCATGCTGCCTATCACTGTCAAATTTTTTAGATGATTACACATTCCAAAACCACTTAATTCACAGTGAAGCTAGATTGAACTCTGCTTTCTATCTTCACCAAGCTTTCAAGCAGAAACAAATACACAAGCCTCCCAAAACCTAAACCAGAAGTCATAAAATACCAAAGAAAAGATGTGAACTCTATTCCAAAATAAAATATTGCTCCTATTGGCAGCTACTTTCCAGGACATTCAGTTTTGATTTTTCCATTTAATCTATTCTTCATCCCTTTTCCATCCTGATCTGGAGCATCTTCATCCTTCCTCATCTTGCTTAATTCACCTCTCTCGCATCATTTTCTATTTTATTTGAAGTAAAATTTTACTGCCAGTTTTGTAAAGCGCTTTCAGTAAATAATTTAACTCAGAAAATACATGGAAGTTGTTTTTTTCCTTTCTAAATAAAAATTGTGTTGTTTCAGCCAGCAAGGAAGCCCTTTGGATAATTCAGGGCCTTCTAGAATCAATGCCACTGAGGTAACTCCCTCACAGAGAGTACCATAGTTTTGCTAAAGTGATGTCCTGTTACATACTTTAGGTTTATGCTTAGGTATTTCATTGCCTCATGACTCTAGACATAGTGGAATGACACTTAAACATTATTTGCTATAGGTGGGATCTGATCCTGCATACATCTGCACATATAGCCCTAGGTTAACACAAAGTTGCTCAAAAACATAAGGTCCAGAGGAATGGAAATGTAACGTGGGATTGAACTTAACCTCTCTTTTCTTTTCCATCCGACTCTTTTCTTTTTCCCGAGGTACAAATCATAGCAAATAATTGCTCACTTCTGCATTTCCCATGACTTTTTCTTCTTTAATATTACTTGGTAATGACACTTTTCTACAGCAATTGTGAAAATATTTTGAATGCAGTATACATTAATACTGTTGATTAAAAACTACTTCAAGATACTCATGAATTGCTTTTGTTTTTTTGTTTTACCTCTCTTTGCACTCTGTATTCTATAAGAAAAATACTTTGGTTTGTTGGGGGGGTTTCGGGGTTTTTTTTTGTTTGTTTAAATAAGGCAAGCCCATTCTTTTCCAATCTGGCAAATAAAACTTAAAAAAAAAATCTTTGATCTCTACCTAACAAAGAACTGTAGATTGTTAAATGAAGTGGAACTGCAGCTACACAGTTTGCTGTGGACACACACTCCTGGAATCAATTATCTATAGATTTTAGAGGAGCACAAAATTTACAGACTTTTCAAATGGGAACCGATGGTGAGCTGAAGGAAAAACACAGATGTTTCATAGTGGTGCAACGACAAGAAAGAGATCAATAAAACACTATGAAGGAAAATTTTAAAGGAAATAATGCATCCAGATTTATGTGTAATATTTCATTTGGCACCACTGGAGGAAATAATTTGATTATATGCAGAGATAAATCTGTACATCTTTTAAAATAGTTTCTGTGATGAGTTACTAAACAGTATGTAAATTTAATTGCAGTTTTAATATGCCAAACTATTAGGCAATTTTCATATGTATCACATATTGTTAATAAAGTGGTGATATCATGTCCAGTCAACACACAGCAGGAATAGTGCACCATTCTGCTAAAAAATGTACAGCAACCACCAAGGGTGACAGAAACTGCCACTTTGCTATTGCAGCTGCAGCAAGAACCACACCATTTTGCTTTGCTGTACATTTAAAATTTACTAGATATCATGGTGAAGAGAATTCTTGTAAGCTATTTTAGTATGCCATCAGCAGATAAATTCTTTGAGCAAGTGGTTTATAAATGAAGATCCAGCCGTGTAACCATCTGATGCCAGACATATTCATATCCACGCTCAGGAAATTGTTTTCTGAATCCAGAAAATTTGGCATAGGTCTGCACAGGCTTCCTATGCATTCAGTCAAGAAAGAAAGGATCTCCAAAAAGGGATTAATTTTCAAACCGAGGTCAAGATATGAATCTAACTACTAATTTACAGGCAGATAATTCAGACATCTGTATCTGAGTTAAGTTACCAGAGATCCTTTTGTTGTTAATGGAGACAAGTAGGCATGCATAACTTGACTAAGCAAAATAAGTGATTTTTAAGGCAGCAGCTTCAGGACTAGCTGAACTAGAAGCAGCTCTATTTCTCCACTGATTATAAAGACAGCCTAGATGACTGGCTAAGATGCTGACATTTATGCTGTAGATACCTACATCGGGTCAAACAAGTCTTACGGGGTGCCTCTGTCTGTGATTCAAACCAGCTGAACAGTAGTCAACTCCAAATCGGCAGCATTAGTTGTGGTTGCACACTGAAACTGGACCTGATTCGCTTTGAGTTGGTATAGGTCTCAGGCAGAGTGAGTTTGCAGCTTACTTCAAAGGCCTCCTAAGAGCATCCTTGTCATAAACGGGGAGAGCTTTATAACTACAGCTTAGAGCTTTGATAAATATAACATACGTAAATCACATGCTTTAAAAAAAAGAGTAAAAGATCTGTTTGCTTTATCAGTCTAGTCTCTATTTTGGTCATTGTGAATAAATTGTCTTCAGAATTTTGACTTAAAGCAGTATTACTCTTTAGTAAGGCATTCAGAATGACAGACGGAGACAAAAAGGAGACATGGAAAATAGTAATCAAGGCTATGAGAAAGGTAGAACCAGGACCTGATATAAAGAAGAAATATTGCTGGTCATAGAGTTTAGTGTGGAAAAAGGTAAAACAAATAAAAGATATTTCAAGGAAAATAAAATGGGTATGTATTTAGGACAATTGAGGAGCATGATCCTAGCGGTCTCACTTTGGAGGTTCTCTTTGGGGGTCAAAGAGAAAGACCTCTCTAAGTAGATGAAATGGAAAATTATGAAGATAATGGCAAAGATATTTGGGGAGCACTTTATAAGGAAAAAGTAATCAAATTTAAGTTGGAAAAAGATACGGTGCTATGGCAACAGGCAAGATACAGATTAATTTCCTGTAAGAGTTGTTTGCCTGGAAAATGCTATAGTACCCCAGTCCTCCAACCCACAGGCAGCAGGCTGGTGAACCCTTATGAATGTAGGAGGTTTTGTCTTCCTATCTGTTTTTTTTTTCTGGTCCTTTTTGGAACCTATTAATCTTTACATTTTGAGATAGGTAAGTGAAGGTGAAGACCATTTCTATTGGTAGATTTGTTTGCGAGAGTGTTCTGAACTAAAAATTTAGCTGCTGCCTGCTACCTTCTGTTCTATGTTGTCTTGATTTTATTCTAACATCTTTATCCTTTCACATAAATATTTCAGACTGTCCTTACACATACAGTTACATATAGCATATAAGAATACCATGGGGCATGGACCCATTACAAACAGAAAATATGAAGTACTTCACTGTAGTTTAGGTAGCTTTCTTCTAACGATGGACACCTCCTGGAACTGGGAAGGTCTAAGTTCCAGCTATTACCTTTTCTATAACACCATGAGATCCAAACAATAGGAGCCCTGGAGTGATGAACTGATTAACTTAAAGATAATGAAACTGCAGTTCTGGGAAGTGCCTTGACCATGAGACAGTCATACCACCCCAGGAAATCATCATATTCACTCCCTTGCTTGAGTGTGGGTTGCTGCAAAAGTTTATTTGGAGAACAAGAGCTTAGGTCTATCTGTGGTTATTCATCAATAAAAGCAACTTCTGAGTCCCTAAGTGTAATTAAAATTATGCATTTATAATTCTTTCATCTGGTAGAGATGAGTGATAAATTCTAGTACCTCCAAGGCTAGGTGGCTCTAGGAACTAAGTTGCTCTCTGGGTTTGAATGGATTTCAGGACGTGGCCTGAGTGTCACTCCTGATGAAGTGGAAGCAGCAATTATCAGGAGTGGAAAAATCAGAGTGATGTTTAAAGCTGTGGCTCCTGTTTACAGCACAAGCATGTGCCAAGCACAGCTGCACTCAGCATTTATCAGCAAGAGAGACCTCCAGCTGTCTTGTTGACAGGTACTAACCTTGCATAGCTCTGCCTCCATAACAGATTGTACTTATGATCTGAAATAAAGTATCCTCTTATATCCTTGTAGTCAACCACCCTTTTCTGCCCTTTACTCATCGGTATTTACATACACACACAGTAATTTAGTGCTTATGCAACTGTGGAACGAATAACACTAGATAGCACTGTTTCTTTTACGATCTTCCTTGCAGATCTCTGATTGAAACGTAATCTTGACCTAACATTGCCCTCTTCTTCTAGAAGTGGGATGGTGTTTGAAAATATGATGGTACTATGAAAGCTTGTAGAGCTGAGAATGGGGACGTTAAAGCTGAAGTGTTTGATCTTTGCACCCGGAGTTAAGCATCATTTAGACAGCAAAGTGGCTTAATTTTCAGAAGGGCAAACTGACCACAAATGTGCTGGGTAATTAACATCCCAACAGTCCATTTAAGTAACTTAATAATGTTATCCCTGATTTACAGAGTAGGCCTCTAGCTCACAAATCAATGGCAGAGCCAGAAGGAGATCCCAGAGCATGTAACTCCCCCTCCGGCACTCTCATCGTTAAGCAATGAGTCAAGTTTAAACCTCTACAGACATTTTGTGGATAGAACTGGTAACCTCCAGCAGCAGGTGGGGTCAAAACACAGGCATGCCCTCACCAGGGACCTCCTAAGTAATATCAGATCTGCCCACACCTTCGTTCCCTGCGCAGCTTCCCAGGTTTTGACGGTCTCACAGAGAGAGTCAAATCCAGCCTCAACCCAGGAGTGGCAGTAACATGAGCTCCCCCCAGGGCCAAAATTTCTGATCATACACTCAGAAATATCTATGTGAACAGTCCCCCTCTTAATGTTATTTCTGTATAAATTATGCACTGCTCCTTTCCTGCCAATTTTTTTTTATCAGCAAATGTTTTTTGGTAACGTTTTTGTTTTCATACTGAGTTTTGATTAAAGAGGAGGGAAAAAAGGAGCCTCATTTCATTTTCACAGTATCTCTCGGCAGAGCAAGCACTCCTGTTTCTACTGTGGGATTTTGTTTTTCTCTATAGCATGTCTTGACAAATAGCCCTCTCTGATTACTGTGCTTGCACAAGGTTTCATTATGGTTTTGATAACATGCCACAATCTTTAAGTTTCTGTTTGATATAAAGAGTCCGTCCCTGAGCAGTAATCACGAGAGAGTGGGGAATATTGAGTGTTAGAGTTTCCATATTTTATGAGCTGCCAAAATAAATGATTTAGGGCAGGGAAGGCTGTATTAGTAGCAGATCTCCAGCTTCAATAAAGCAAGAAGCAGTGCTGACGAGTAGGCCAGTTTGTGGGAACTTATTTTTAGGGCTATTCTTATGATTTCAGTCCTTAGGCCCCAGATTCCCAGGTGGTATGAGTTGATCTAGTTGAATTGTCTTCTGTGCAACAGTGAGTTCTCCACCAGTTGATGATTCTCTCCACAGCCCACATCTTTCTAAGCATCTGGTGCTGGTGAGACAAGCCTCTTCTGGACACCTCCAAGAATTTCATCTTACCACTGCCCAACATGAGCGGCATTTTGATTATTTGCAGTGCTCCTTAGGGTCTTTCTGATCCCTGCAATGCTAATGCTGTAACTGACTGTAGAAGTTCTATCAGTCAAAGGGGAGTCAAGTTAGTTTTAAACTTTGGCTGGCTGCAAAAGAGGAGTAATACACCAGAGATCAAAGGGAAATATTTTCCAAGGATCTCATCCAAGGGAACTCCTCTTGGATGAAAATATTCCAAGGGCCACACAGACTGAAAAAAATTCTCCCTAGAGGCCAGAACTGCCCATTTTCAGAATCTCTGTGTTAACAACTTCCAATTCCCTGTTTAAGCAGACTTCTCTGGTGGTTCCTGTTTCACTGTATTGTTTATTATCTGTCTACTTGGGAAATCATGTGTAGGTAGTGTTTCCCACCACATTAATTTTATCTTATATATATCAAAAAGTAACACTGAACTGCTCCATGACTCTGATATGCAAGGTTGTATGATGTTGTCTTTCTGGGAAGATACTGAATTCTGAGTAAATTTCTTGGCCATATTTGTCCAATCAGTGGAGTTCCACTAGAAGTCAATTGAATTGAGATGATAGGATGATGTCTCAGCAAGATTGTAGTAACTTTTTTTTTTTTCTTCTGAAATACACAATTTAAATACAGCTATAGTCAGAGAAAAGGACAGTGTAGCCTGTCTGTAGTCATGATGAAATTCTGTACAAATTGGGATTGAGTAAGGATATTGGCACCTGAATTCCAGTTGTGGTCAAACTGTACTGCACTACCTTCTCTCACAAGCCCGAGAATGCCTGAAGGGTTTTGGTTTGCTGAATTCATTCTCAGTCATGGTGATTCCCATTCTTTGCACACTGGATTGATGAGTAAAGACCTTGCCCAGGAAATAGCATCCCATATGCTGGAGGCAGGGAGGGAAGAATGAAGGGAGGAAGGGAGGAAGGGAGGAAGGGAGGAAGGGAGGAAGGGGATTTAGACTGCTTATTGTTATTGCTATAGGATATAACAATCAACTGAAATCCATTGTCTTAGTCTTTATAATCTTAATCTTTATTCTCTTAATCAATTAAGGTTTTGCAAGTCACATAAGCTTGGCGATTAACTACACAATCCAGTGTAGTCCTGCTATTTTAAAATTACACTTTCAAAGATCGTAGCCTATTTTAAGGAACTTCTTGAGGTAATTTTTGCATGGGTTCATATCTGAGGAGAACTTTTCTGAACTTTAATTTGACCTTTCTATGATTTTGAAGGAGAGGGGAAGGAAAGGGAAAATAGAAGAATCAAGGAAGTAAGAAAAATAAGAGTACTCTGGAGGTCATCTAGAACAATATCCTGATTAAAGCAGGACTATAGAAAGTAGATCTGACCACCTGAGGCTAAGCCTAGCTGAATCTTGAAACCCTGCAAGTACAAACCTTCCACCTGGATGTGGATATCAGTATTGCACTAGTCCCCCTGTTGAAGGGGGTTCTCCTTACGTCCAAAGTGAATCTGCCAAGCTGCAACACTTGTGAAATCATCTGCTATTCCTGAGTTTCACAGAATCACAGAATCATAGGGGTTGGAAGGGACCTCGAGAGATCATTGGGTCCAACATCCCTTGTCAAAGCAGGTTCCTTAAGTTTGGCCCCGTTGTCTTTATAACTAATCTCTATGGAGTTGCAGGCTGCTGTTAAATCACCCTTTGTCTCCGCATTTCTGCTGAACAGAGGGGTAACTTCCCTCCTTCCTCTGGCCACACTCCTCCTAACATAACTCATTAAGTAGTTTCCTGTACTTGCAATAACAGCACTCTGGTGACTATTAGTCTAACTGGTGTTCCCTAGATGCCCAAGGTCCTTTTCAACAAGGCTGCTGTTCAGCCAATTGACTCTCTGACACACGCTTATTCTTCTCCAGGTACAAACCTTTGTATTTCTCCTTGCTGAATTGTATGAAACTTCTGTTAGCCTAATCCTCAGCTTTTTCAGGGTCCCTGTGACTTGAAACTCTACTGTTATAGAAGGTATCAAACCCTACCTTTTCTGTTTGACTAAGTGTAGCCCACACATCTGACAAGGGTGAATTCTGTCTCATTACTCAGGTCATCAATAAAGATACTGGGCAGTGTCAGTTCTAATATCACTTCCTGGACTGCTCTTCTTGTTGCTGGCTGCCAATTTGATGTTTGGGAACTAATTAGAATGAGATGCTTGAGCAAATTTTTAACCCATCTTGAAAATAATTTGTGTAGCCCAGATTTCCTCAGCCTACAAGTGAAAATACGAGGCAGGACAGTGTGAAAAGTTTCACGGAAGTTAGAGTGTATCACGTGTTATTTGAACAGACACTTATTTCTTCATCTGAAGGAGTTGGCCTGATAGAGTGTGATCTCCTGATTACCTTCCTGTCATTCATGGTCACAGAAGTAGTGGTGGTGGTGGAGGGGGTGGAAACTCCTCTATTGGAGTAAGTTTCAGTCCAATGATACACTAAAATGTTTTACCATTCCATGCAAATCTTAAGTATGACTGTGCATTAAACCAGTGCTGGCTTTGGTAATTCCAAATAATTCAGTTCCAGAGACTCCGCTTTAGCAGAGCTTCATTGCTGCTGCAGATTTGATTCTTCTTGACTTGGAAACAATATCTGTGTGTAAGGTTATAAGAACATTCATAATTACGTAAACATAATATTTTTAGCAAATATGTTTTTTTCTTAGCACCAAATGAATCTGTGTCTTACCACACTTGGTTCTTCCTGTATCCTTTTCTCCTTCTTTTTCTCATACTCTTTGATAAATTATTTTAAATAGTAGTGTTATTAAATATCACTCCTGGACACAAGTTAGGATGAATAGCTCATTTCATGTCTCCCACAGTTGTTGTTTTAGGGTTTCCATAAACTCAGCTAGACATCAACGTATCAGTTACATTTAGGCCATATGTTCAAGACTTTCTTTAAAGCATTAGAATTAGCATCTCATATTTTATGCTGTTCAGTATATTATAATGTAATGTAAAAAATAAATATGAAAGTCAAATTTAGAAGGATTTTTGGTTTGGTCAAACTGGAACCTTTCAACTGACCCCACATTAATTTCATCTTGCAATTTCCCTTCAGAGAATTTTTGAAATTTTCAAGTGAGGAACAAAGCCAAGGTTTTAAATCCTTTGTGAAAAAGATTTTCGTTCCCTGCAGAGCTGTAAAATTCAAGTAACAAACATATACATGTTTTATCCCCTCCTAAAATACATGTCAGCTTCCTGCAGGAGAATGCCAGCAGTTCCTGACAAAGGTATAAGGTATAAAACTGTTCTGGTAGGAGCTGAGCTTCAGAGACTTCCTGGCTAACATGGGGATTGTAAAAAAGTCCAAAACAGATTGGGAGAGAAAGCTGTATTCACGTGAAAAATGGAAGCTCTACCCCAACATCAGAAGTGAGTTTTAAAGGGTCAGGATATTCTGGTTTGTTAGAATGGCCTTAGGCTTGAGGATACAGCTTGAAGAAGAGAGTGTTAAGATAAAAAGAAGACAGGATTCTTCAGCTGGAGCTTTTGAAAAACTTTGAGAAGAAATATGTGTCCTCACTGGGGATCACACAAGAACTAAGAGTGGATAATGGATAAGGTGAGAAAATTATTTTTTCAGAAAAAAAAAAAAAGCCAAACCATTCCAGAGAATGAACTGAAGCCACAGTGATAATAAATAACTAAATAATATTTGTTTATTTGTGCCACATTGCCTGAGAAAGTCCCTGGTTTAGATGAGTATCACTCAGATGCGCAGAATGAGGAAATCACAGAATCATAAGGTTGGAAAATACATTTGAAGATCATCAAGTCCAACCATTCTCATTCTAAACTAAACCATATCCCTAAGTACTTTATCTACCCCTTTTTTGAACACATCCAGGGAAGGTGACACAACCCCCTCCCTGGGCAGCCTGTTCCAGGCCCTGACAACTCTTTCAGGGAAAATTTTTTTTCTAACGTCCAATCTAAACCTGCCCTGGCACAGCTTCATGCCATTCCCCCTTGTCCTATCACCTGTCACCTGGCTGAAGAGACCATCACCTATCTCTCTATAACCTCCCTTCAGGTAATTGTAGGCAGTGATAAGGTCTCCCCTCAGCCTCCTCTTCTCTAAGCTAAACAGCCCCAGCTCCCTCAGCTGCTCCTCATAGGATTTGCCCTCCAGCCCCTTCACCAGCCTGGTTGCCCTTCTCTGGACTCGCTCCAGGACCTCCATGTCCTTCTTGTGGTGAGGAGCCCAGAACTGGACACAGTACTCGAGATGTGGCCTCACCAATGCCGAGTATAGGGGCACAATCACCTCCCTAGACCTACTGGCCACACTGTTTTTGATACAAACCAAGATGCCATTGGCCTTCTTGGCCGCCTGGGCACACTGCTGGCTCATATTCAGCCTGCAGTCACCCAACACCCCCAGGTCCTTCTCTGCCTGAAAAGTTTGCTTTAGAAGTAGTCTTTAAAAAAGACATTCTTAAATAAAGCAAATGAAGGATATATTGTGTTTCATAGTTGCAGCAGATGCAAGTAATAGAAAATACTACTCTATTTAGTGTATCTTCTGGTCTATGCTGAATTTTTCTCCACTGATTAGCCTGTTAGCTATCAGGTCTGGCTCTAGACCTGTTTTTTGCATTTATTTTAGATGACATGTACAAATATCCACCCTAGGTACTCACGGTCAGTGAAGTTACCTTTTCATAGAATCACAGAATCTTTGAATATCCTGAGTTGGAAGGAATGCATAAGGATCATCAGGTCCAACTCCTGGCTCCACACAGGGCCAGCAAAGCCAGAATATGTGCTGGTATTGATTGGGATCGAATTAATTTTCTTTGCAGCAGCTAGTATGGGCTGTGTTTTGGATTTTGATAATATAGGGATGCTTTTGTTATGGCTGAGTAGCGCTTACACAGAGCCAAGGTCTTTTCTGCTCCTTACCCCATCCCACCAGTGAGTAAAGTAGGCTGGAGGTGTATAGGGAGTTGGGATGGGGGATAGCCAGGACAGTTGACCCCAACTGAGCAAAGAGATATCTCATACCATATGGCATCATGCTCAGTACACAGAGCTGAGGGAAGAAGAAGAAGGAAGGGGGCAATGATGGGAGAGATGTGTTTGTAATGGTTAGGTGTCATGTAGCCCTGCTTTCCTGGAGATGTCTGAACATGTGCCTGCCCATAGGAAATGGGGACTGAATTCCTTGTCTTGCTTTGCTTGTGTGCACAGCTTTTGCTTTACCTGTTTAACTGTCTTTCTCACTTTTGCCCTTCCAATTTTGTTTCCCAACAAAGGGAGGAGTGAGTGAGCAGTTGCATGGTGATAGTTGCTCTCTGTGGCTAAACTACAGCATGTATGTTAGCTGTGGAGCAAGAGCACCCATGCATGCAGTGGTTGAAATCCACAGCCTGGATCTTCTCACTGCATTTTGCATCAGTGGCTCAAGCCCATTTCTGTGGGAAATTAATGGAAACCACTGAAATCAAAGGAAGCAATAAAATATATACTCTTACTTAATTCAAAGTCCTTAAAACCAAGTTTAATTAAACTCAAATAACTTTTCTTCTATTTTGTCATTTT
This sequence comes from Porphyrio hochstetteri, assembly GCA_020800305.1. NCBI lineage: Eukaryota > Metazoa > Chordata > Aves > Gruiformes > Rallidae > Porphyrio > Porphyrio hochstetteri. The sequence continues at coordinate 114,726,716 of CM036907.1, forward strand.
GTTTAATATAAAGATTTAATAATTAATATTTAATTCCAATTAAATATTTTTTTTTCTATACACTCTATTATACATGTTTTTCTTGACCTAGATTCTTGAGAAATCTTGTAGACTAGCTTAGCGTCCCCAGCACAGGGGACTGTGAGTCTGATTAACTTCTAGCTCTTGATAGTTTGCTGCTGCTTGGCAATGCAATCCTGATACTTACGCCCATTTGTTTTTAATCAGTTACATGAGAATGAGGATGCTGGGATAAGTAGTTCCTGGAATTTCAGTAGGGAAGCAACCTTTTCCAGCATTACTGAATTGTGAAGAGAAGAAAAATGATTACTATCTGCAAAGAGTTGCAGAAGGATGGTTCTCACTCTACTAAATAAATAATAATAATAATAATGGTTTGATTGCAATAGAATGGCAGTTACAGTTAACTGTTGATAAATGCACCACCTTACATCTCTGGAAAACAACCTTGATAATACTTATAACATTATCTAATAATACTTTCATACCTCATTCTGCCTTGTGATACAAGTTTAGGTCTTCCTGTCATCTTCTTATGGCCAGTAACTCTTACAGCATTTCAATTGCATTTCAGACTCATATCTGAAGTGCATTATCTTTCCCAGGTTTATGTCAGAATAATTGAATTCTTGGTGAAATAACAGTATTTGTATGAATTTCTTCTCTCTGTTATGATTTCCTCCCCCCTATTTTCCTGGGTTTTATTCTATCAGGTCTCTCTAAGCATGCTCTGTCCTTAAAAAAATTGCAAATCTTCCCAATCAGTCTCTGGAGTGCACACTCATTTTAACAACATGAGAGATCTCACTGATGTTTGAGGGCCTTAAGTGCTCAAAGTAGGTCACACTCTTAAATATGGTGCTAAACTGGGGTTTTAGTGGTAAGCTCTAGGCAAATATCTCCGCCTTGGAGCCTGCTGTGCTTGTAAAAGACATTTCTGCCATCAGCTGTCCTGACCCCTCCTTTCTTGGCTCTGTCCAGGAGGCTCCCACCTCTGCAGATTCACTGGCAGAGCTGATGCTCCTGTCCTGGCATCAGGCAGCACATGTGGAGACAGTTCATCCCAACACCACAAACTGCTGAAGCTGAAGGCAGTAACCACCTCAGCCAGTCTTGGGAAAGGGCTGCCTACCACGGCCTGGCTCCTTTTCCTCAGGCACAAATCTCGAGGTGAAATTGGGAAAAATCCTAACACTTACGGAGCTCAATATAAAAGTGATTTAAGGTACAACACACAGAGTGCCAGGAAACACTTCATTATGATTGTAGGTGTTACCCAAACAGCACTAGCATGTTTAGCATTTTAGATTTTCTACCCTATAACACATGACACAAGCTTTATGCTGCACATGGTTATGTCAGAAAAGGTGTTGTAAGTAGAAAAATAGGGAAAGAATTAAAAAGACAGAGTGTTCGGTCACTCAGTTTCACAAACGGCTTCTCCAAAGTACTATTATTTTAGAAGATGAAACAGAAAATTACTATTTATTTCTCTGAGAGCCAACAGAGTAAAAGTGATTCATTTGACATGACTGAAAAGTTAGACATCTGTAGGATGCTCAGCAAACATTCTGCTGCTATATATTCAGCATCACACCGCCATTGGCAGAACCAAAATTGAAAAGTGATGTTTGTTTATTTTGGGGACAACTCATTGTATTTTTTCCAACAACCCTTCCTACTGTAAGCTAACCTGCACTTGTTTAGGGGCAGGCACATAACTTCAAATTATGTCCCACAAAGCAAGAGATGGAACAAATTAATATGGAAAGATTTTATTTTTAAAACAACAACAAATGGACAGAGTCAAGAACAAAAAGATCTTATTATAAACTGGAATGATGAATAAGTTACACACACACAGGATCCCCTTCCAAGAAAGGAAGGTCAGATAGTTAAAGGAATTTTGAAACTTTGACTGTGATCTATGTGATTAGTCAGTATTTCTCTCATCAGTTGTTATAAACGTATATATAAGGATGAAAAGCTCATTTAAGGCAGGAAGGATAGCCTGCTGGAAATGGGACAGCATTTGAATTTAGGAGCAGTGCTGTCTAAATAACTGATCTTTCCACTCTGTAGCTAAAGGAAGGGAAAAAAAAGTTACAGGTCAACTCAAAATTACTTTTTTATTGTTTTCAACAAAATGAAAATGAAAGAAAAGACCTTATGATTAAATTAAGCATGCTACTTGACTTAAAATACTTTGTTTAGCTTAGATTTGGTTTGGGCTTTTTTCCTCTTGCTTTCAATTTTACACTAGATTTAGGTAGGCTTACTCTCAAAACGTATCAAAAAGAAAAATTGGAAAGTTGTTTTTCTAAAAAGTGCTGAAAATGCGTGTCCAGTTCTTATTTCAGTCACAGGCTTTATTTGTGATTTGCATCAATTGTTAGCCCGACACTGCGGCTTCCCTATATCAGGAAAGTCTAAAAGCTCTTGATGTCTTAGGGACATAGCAAATCTTTCAATTAAGATTTTTGCAAAAAACCTTTTATACTGGTTTAAATTGTGAATCATTCAAAGTCTTACCAACCTTACGATGTCTGGAGTGTACTGTAGGCAGGGTGAACAGAATCACAGAAGCAAAGACTGCTTTGGGTCAAAAGGAACCTCCCCCCCGCCCCTACTGGGCAGGGACATGTCCCACTAGACCAGGTTGCTCAATATAGACCCCATTTATTATTGTGGAGGATGAATCCCCCGTTCTTTTTAGATTTACCTCTTTTAAAGGAGCTCCTTGAATACATGTGATTTCCCCTCTGCCTTTCCACCATTTCATGATGAAAAGAATTAGCCCAATACAAGGAATGTGTCTGGGAGACAGGCAGACCTGACCTGTCAACATGGTACTAATTTCTCTCCCATCCAGTGGCTTATTATTCTCTCCTAAAAAAGAGGGAGGAAAGAACATTTCTTTCAGAGAAGGGAAAAACAAAAGCTAAACCAAAACATTTTGCAGAGGGTGAACTTACAGGTCCTGACACAAATTCTGAACAAATTACAGGGAAGCAGAACCAGCTGGTGGGAGAATACCACTGCAGTAAGCACACTGGGGTGACCTGGCCTGCCAGCACTCTTCAGTTCCCAGCCTTAGCGTTTCACAACACCTTGACCAAAAAATGGGCAGAATGTGCAGGAGGTGTTGCATTTACTTAAGAAACACAAGGGGAGATCCAAGTTCTTTATGAGGGAACCTGGAGGACCCTGGGGTTTCTATGCCAGGTCACTGTGTACTCTGAAAAACACAGCAAAGGCATTTTGCTAAAGGGAAGCTTAGGACAGAGTGGGGAAGGCAGAGCGGTCTTGTAAGAAATGGAGGTTATGATACAATGCTCACTAATGCAGGAATGCTGTTGATATGAGCAGAGCTCACGCCTCTTATTATCTGCTGCACCTGTAGTGTACAATGATCCTTTGTGGGCTGTAATGTGGTGTGGGGAGAATTTGTCTTTGTTTCTTTATTTTAGCTTTTTTTGCTTTTTTATTTCACTATCTCAAATTACCTGTGGGAAGCATCCTGGCCACCATCTCTCTTTGAGACAAAGAGACTTTTTCCAGAGGGCTCTCCAAAGGTAGCTAGCGCTGGAAGTGTAGCTCTGGGGAGACATCTTACCATGACATGTTAAGATCTGCAGGTATCCCATTTCTCCTTCACTCCATTCTCTATGTCCAGCCTCTGAGCTATTAAGAGTTTTTTTTATCCATCAGTTAGGTGTTGCCTATGTAATTTTTTGGAAGGATGTGTTAGCATTTGCTCATATAACATCAGCATGACTAATCCCTAGCTTGGATGGAGTTCACATCTTACCAAAACCTGACTAATAAGTGTGATTTTTACTTTATATAGAACATAGAGCGTAAACTAAATGAAGGAAAGAGAGCGAGAGAGAAGAGGGAAGGTTGCAATAGTGGGAGGATCTTTACTGTAGCAGGGTTCTCAATAACTGAAATCCAGAACCACAGTAGTACTGGCTTTTACAAGTTTAGGTATTGAGTAATTAAGGATTCTTGAGAACTTCAGGTTCAAAATGGATGGTTTTCTATGAGAGATGCAGTAGTTCATCCAGAAACTTCGGCTCACTGACTTGCTCTTCTGGCAAGATGCTGTGACCTGCAATCTGCAGGAATCCAGATTAAATCCTCAAAATGGTCCCTCATGTTCTTCAAATGTATGTGTCTGAATACTCCAGCTCCATTTATAAACAGTTAATGGGTAGTTAGTAAATTTTTCACAGGCTGTCAATAAAAGGCTAATCAGTCCTTATAGTAACACTGCAATTCTGTAACAGCTTCTATTGATGCACTCTCTCTAATGCAGCTTGTAAATCCTTTGTTAAAGGAGTCTTAATATAAAGTGTTACAATGACAATAATAATCTGAATGTGCAACCAATTCTCTCCCTCCTGCTCCGCCAGCAATGCTGATAATGAGCTAACAGAAGCGTTGCTGATTAATGCAGGGAAGCCTGCAGGGAGCAAAACCCTAAAGGCTTTTATTAGCAACACCAAGACACGCTGCTGTTTCATTCCAAACCAAAGTTAATCACCTTTTCTGTTTCTGGGCTAGAACAACCATTGTTTGCATTGCTGTACATTGCACAGTGTGGTACAAAAGTGCTACACTTGCTATTACTCAGCTGTGAGCATTCTGAGTTTTATCCAGGCAGTTCACTTATTTTATTTGTTTATTTATTTTTAATGGGAAATACTGGCTTCCATGGGGCTTTGAGCAAATTGGTCTAGTTAGTCAAAAGGCCAATCGTATCGTGGGCTGCATTAAAAGAACTGTGGCCAGCAGGTCAAGGGAGGTGATTCTGGCCCTCTACTCTTCTCTCATGAGACCCCACCTGGAGTACTGTGCCCAGTTCTGGAGTCCTCAACATAAGAAGGACATGGAACTGTTGGAACAGGTCCAGAGGAGGCAAGAGAAGGAGACCTGGAGAAAAGAATTCTCTGGGGACACCTTATAGTGGCTTTCCAGTACCTGAAGGGGCCTACAAGGAAGCAGGGGAGGGATTTTTTAGAAGGGCGTGTAGTGATGGGATGAGGGGAAATGGTTTTAAATTGGAAGGGGGTAGATTTAGATTGGATATTAGGAAGAAATTCTTGACTACGAGTGTGGTGAGACACTGGACCAGGTTGCGTAGAGAGGTGGTGGCTGCCCCCTCCCTGGCAGTGTTCAAGGCCAGGTTGGATGGGGCCTTCAGCAGACTGGTCTAGTGAGAGGTGTCCCTGCCTATGGCAGAGGGGTTGGAACTAGATGATCTTTAGGGTCCCTTCCAACCCAAACCATTCTATGATTCTACGAATGTGTCCCTGACCATGTTCCTGTTGGAACTAGATGATCTTCCAACCCAAACCATTCTCATATTGTTGTGTTTTCTGAGCAGACAGAATGCATTGGAAGACTGGTATATTGACAACACTGGAAAGTAAAATCCTGTGTTGGAAAGGTCTCACTGGTAATGCAACCCCTGCTTTGCAGTAACTATTTCATTAGAAAAGGAGGGTTTTACCCAGTGTTTGACCTATACTTTGAGGCAGCAAACAAGAAACTCTAGTAAGAGGGTAGGATTGAGAAGCCTTAGATTTTCTTTTTGATATACGTTAATGATGTAAAATATCAGTTTGGACCCTTTACTCATTTCATAAAGGCTGTAAATGGCGTAAAAGTAATTTAAGTCCCTACTTGCTATAAATTTAGAGTCAGAATAAGCATGCGAAGTAAACACTGTCAAAATGGCTTCTCATACAGCATGGTTTCTTCAAAAAAAACAGAAGCCACATCCAACACAGTACTGCACAATCACAGTTCCCCTTGGCTCGCATGGAAGCTGTTAATCGCCCAACACCTCTGAAAATCAGGTCTGAACAGTCTCCGGCTGGGACCCAACAGATGAATAAATAGATACAGTCCCAAATGTGAGTGAGTTGTGAAAACCCTGGGCTCTGAAAATGAAAATCACAGTAGCTTATCCTTGTGCCTCAGTTACACACCTTAAAAAACAACCATGTAAAATTTAAAAACAAGATGGGGGTGGGGAGGAGCCCTTGCCAATGGCATCTTAGGTGCTGTTGAAGTAGAGCCAACAGAGCAGCACAGGGGATCTTCAAGAAGCCAAAGTGTTATTAATTACTATTATATTTATGTGCTAATTCTGGTAATCTTAAGTAACTGTTTGTGAGAATGTTTCAGCCTGGCTGAATCCAGAAGTATTGTGTAGATGCAGTAACTGTCAAGAATATGAGCTGTGGAGCAACAAAAGCCACCTGCATTGCTCATGAAGGTCTGGAACCAAAGTACCGGAAAGACGGGGTTACATGCCAAAAAAAGAAAAATCCATTTTGTATATTCTACATATGGACTGAGGCATGAGGCCCATAAAGATGAAAAGCTGCCGCTAATTTTAGTGGGATGTTTCTATGACTAATGGGCCGTGTCAGTTATAGGTCCTCTGGACATGCCACAGTGCCTGCTTGGAACTGAAGAAGAAATGTTTGATTCCCAGATGGACACACTGGAAAACTGAGGTTCCCACGAGCAATGGAGTACCTTTAAAACCAGGCTGTAGCTGTAGTGATGAAAATAAAAAAAATAAATAAATACAGTCAGATCTTGCATTTTCATGGCTGGAGGCGGTAATCAGTGAATCGTCACATTGCCAGAGCTGACTTCATTTGCACTTTGGCAAACCTGCGCAGCAAATCTGAAATCCAGGTATTATTATTTTCAGTCAAAATTCCAGCAACTGACATCTCTTGCTACTTTTCAAGTAGCCCCTAGTGACTCACCAGTGCTAAAGGACTTTGCCATATTTGCGGGAGCGCAGCCACTAAAAATAGTCAAGCATGTGCCTACAAGATGGCTTAGCCTGCGCAGGGTTATAAAACACACACTGGACATGTGATTTGCTTTGCTGTCTTATTTTCTGAGTTGTGAGCAGCAGGCTGCCAAAATAGAACTCGTTTGGTGATTTCTTCAGAGCCGTAAGCTTAAAACTGGTTTTTCTGTTCTTAATTTATGTCATGGAGTCTCAACAGCAATTTAATTTGAAGCCTCAGAGTGGGGGAAAGCCAGCTACTGATGTCTGCAGGCTGGTTGAATGTGTGCTGGCAGAAGGCTGGAGTCAGAAGCTGCGCTGGTAACTGCTTCAAAGAAGTGGCTGCTCAATCTTCAGACAGCCTGATCGCTTTCATTCAGCAGGTGACATAAGAACTGGATTAGAAGGCTAGAAATGCAGATGGGAGCATCTGGATACTGTACCTGAGAGTTACACGGCCGACTTGGTATAAATAAATAAAATAATATGTACTACTGTGGTGGTTGAAAATGCCCCAAAACCATTTTTACCTCCAGAGAAACAGTTAATTTATTTCCAGATTTATATTTCAAAATGTACAAAGGAGCTCAAACACTTTGACCTACAGAAAATTTAAACAAACCTTTAGTTTGAAAGAATTTCGTTGTTAAAAATGCTTTAGTAGGCTTTTTTCTTTCTTTCCTCTGTACTCCTCATTCTGGTTAAGATGGTATGCAGAAATATTTTCTTCAAAATACCAAACCATGACCAGCAGGAGAAAATACCTGAAGATTTCCCAACAAAAGGAGCTGTCACAAGATACGTAGTCTAATGTTACAGCCATAAGCTTCTAAGACCTGTGGTGTCTCTCCAAACAGTATTAGGCCTTGCAATCTCCTGAATATTCTCCAATCTTTACCTACTTAAAGAGAAGCCATTTTTTCCCTATGTATATATACATATATACACATATACATATATATACACACACGTATATATACATATGTGCATATACATATATGTAAGTATATGTTTATATGTATATGTGTGCATATATATGCATACTGATATACGTGTGTGTGTGTGTGTATGTCTATCTATCTATCAATCTATCTTGGAAATGATCTTTCCAAATCCACAAAAGTTCATAAGTCTGTTGACAAGAGAGGGCTGTGATAATGGGGCCCGTCTGTTGAGAGGCGGCAGATTTCAGGCCTTAATACATCATTTCTTACATAGAAGAAAGCAGGAAGGCACATGGGGGTTTATTGTTTAATTTTACCACACAAATCAGGAGCGTGTCACAAACAGCACTGCCACAAATCTTTGCCGCCAAGAATTTCAACCCAAACAGCAGTGTGCAACTCCTAGGACCAAAAAACTAAACCAAAACAAACACCCAAATCAAGAAACCCGGATCCTATAGGCTAAATACTATAGATGCGCCAAGACTGAAATGGATCTTGCTGCTACTTCAGCAGCTCCTCCTGCAAGACCATCAGCGTTGCGAGCAGGAGCTCTAACAGTGCCACCTGGTGATGGCTACTGCGCCGCCCCGCCGCCCGCGCACCGAGGGACCACCTTGAGAAGCTCCGGTGTTACTATGGAAGTCAAGAACCTCTACCCCCAAGTGACAGCTGATGATCTAACCTCCATTGCTGAGCATCTGAAAGCTTCTTGGTGACCGCTATTTGTGATTCGGGTTACTGTTACGCGGTATGTTTATTCTGGTTCTTCCCTTCTGTTTTATATGAAGTTTCCTAACAATCCAGAAATTCCTCAAAATGGTTCCTCCACAGCAAAACCACAACCCTTGTTCTTTTTTCAAATGCATCAGCACACAGTGGTTTATACTATCTCATTTTTAATGCCTGTGGTTTTGGAAAAAAACCAACAAACCAACACAAAAAAGGTTGAAAGAGGTATTACTGGGGCTTTGTAAGAAAACCCAAGCTCATTTCCAAATTAACATTTCTTCATTTGGATGGAATTAGTGTCTCCTAACTTTCTGTTTACAGTGCAGAAAACTGTATCTGAGCTTGCTGTTCTGAATCTCCCTTGTAGCCCATAGAGGTAAAAATAGGTGCATTTAAAATGGGAACAGTCCAACCCAACTTTAGACCTACTTGTCAAATGAGCCACATGATACCCTGGAGGTACCTGCTTCAGCCATGGAGCAGGAAGAGAGCATAGGGCGACCGGCTCTGCTGCATATGTTCAGATGGTGGGTGGCTGCCTGGAGCCTGACAGGTGCCTTTACCTTGCACCACCCTGATCTGTGCTGACATAGGACTGAGAGATGGCTCTGGGAACCTCTGCTTCAGTCTCCTCTTACAAGACTTCATGCTGGCTGTTGTTCATTGCTCTGTGAAAAGTTTTTGCCCAACATATCACAGGCATGAAGTGCAGACAATGCTTTCGGGACAGACACAGGGAGATCTAAGGAGCTACTGTCGAAGTCCTGAAGGCTGCCAATAGCTGTTGATTCAGTTTCCATTTGCAGCTTCTACATATGTGACTGGCTACAGGGTACAGGTGATTGGACCATCATGCCCCCCCCCCCCCCCCCCTTTTCAGCATGTTGTGAGAAGACAGGCATGATGTAATGGCTATTACTTGTTTCTATTTCTTAGTTATTCTTGTGCCTGACCTATGGGCTCTCTTCCTCCCACCATAACCAGTTTATGTGCATATAACATATTCATGAATATCCAAAGTCTATCCTTTGCTGCCAGGCAGCCTACATTGAATAAATGGAAAAGGGAGACTATATTATAGTGTGGGATGTGTGATATCAAAAATATGTGCATAAGTAAGGGCTCACCTCATAATTCATGCGTGAGGGAATAAATACAACATAGCTAAGAGTTTTCATTGTTAATTTTTTCAAGCAGATTTTAATTGTTAACAGGCAGGAGCTGTGGCTATGTGTGGTCCCTCTGCCATCTTCTACTTTTGGCAGTTGGAGGGTGTTGGTGAGAAATGCTGAGCTTGAGCAGATCTTGATTTTCTCAAATCACCCCCACAGAGATGGAGCTGTGAAATGAGCTAAAATTACCTGTCCCCCCAACCCCAGCTTCAAACCACAGAACTGCTGTCTCTCAAGGCAGCATCCTGTGACTCCTCAGAGCCAACAATTAATGTCTAATTAGACCAGAGTCCACTCCTCTGGTGCATTATGGCAAATCTTGTGGCTTATCAGCTACAAACATGGTCCCACTGCTGTCAGCAAGGGAGCTGCCCACGTTGTCTTTGACAAAGAGGATTGGAATAGACATTGCTGATTAAAGAAGCCTGTTATGATTCTAAGTGTCTTGTACAGTGAGTTTCCCAATTAAACTTGGCCATTGTAGTGCACTATAGGAATTGTAATTGTAGTTGCAGATGTTTATGACTTTCAGAAAAGATTTCCTTATGTGTTGTAATGTACCAAATTCAATTTGAAAAACAAACCCTTTGCTGAATTTTTATTTTTTTTTTGTGCATGGGAGGCAGAAATGTCCTTCAGTTTCAGCTTAAGGCTTTTTGTTTGTTTGTTTGTTTTGCTTTGAGTTCAAAATATTTTAAAGTTTGGATTGTTGGGGTTTTTATAGTAAAAGAAAGAAGATATTTTTCCAGCTGCTCTAACAAAGCATCACAAGCCAGTGGTGATGGCTAGGAATTTTAGCAGTATTTTCCTTCCTGTAGATAAAGGTACAATGAGGTTTTCTCCTCTGTGACTGTCTCTGATTTTGGAGAGGCCAATTAATTCCTACCTGGCCAACAAGCACATGAATAGCTTTCAGAAAGCTGACAGAGCAGTCAGTGTCATGTTGAAACACACTCATGAACACATTCCTGGTTCTTGTGGTTTTATGGTTTTCAGCAATATGCCTGCTGAATTCTGACATTTTTTTGCAAATGACACTTAAAAAAAATTAGCAAGATCCTTTTTTTCTTAATGCTAAAAAAATATAATAATCAAAACGTAATCTGATGTGATGTAGCACTGTGAAACCAGTCTTGCAGAAAATTGATTCCAGCAAGCAGTAGTCCTGGGAATGGATTCCACCCTTCCTTCCATTCTCCAGATCACATCAAAGCCTTTTTTGAAGGTTTAAATGGAGAAATTATCAAACACAGGGATTCTTTCCCCCTTCACTTCTTTGCTCTCATCATCTTTTTTCCTTGAAATAAAATTAAACATATTGTTTAAAAAAATCATATCAAGAGTAAAAAAGATTTGGTCTCCCTGTCATACAGATGATACCTGCACATAAAACTTTTTTTTTTTTTTTTAAGCAAAATGTCTTATAAACAAAAAGAAACAGGACACTTCCTAGATTTTAATGAAAGCTAAAAAAATTTTCCCCTTCTCAGGTTTTGGTCATGTGAATATCAAATAAATTATAACTCCTAAGCAGTCATAGTCTGCATGTAGCTCACACATTTTCTTCTGCACTACAGGACTTTCCTGAATGAAAAGAAGAAAAAAGTTTTGACAAGGAGGGACAAACGTTATCTGGAATGCATATACCTATGCTCAAACTGACTGCACACCTGGATTCTGAAAGACAGCCTCCCAGAAACCGAGAAAGACAATGTGACAAAGGCATACGTTGCAGTGGCTCTGAAACAACATTATGGCAGGAGTATGATGTCCTCAGCATGAGAACTGGGTTATACCATTGCTGGGAATCAGGTGAAGATGTTTTTCCACCTTGCTAGGAAAGCTTGCATTTAGATAATACTTGGGCATGGTCTGTGTATTTTTAGGACCTGAAAGAAGAGCCTGAGGGAGAACAACTGTCTCTTGAAAGGCTGCAGATGTGTAGTTACCAAAGATATAACTGCATTAAGCTGAGAATCTTCCTTTACTAAAGAGAGAAGAAGGGAAAGCTGAGTGAAGGGAGAGTTTATACATTCTTCCTTGAGTTAGTTGTGTTTATAAGAGAAAGACAGAGCTTTGCAGTGTGAGTCTTGGAGATACTCTGAGAACAGCTATTTTATATGCTGATCCAAATGCCTGCAGTTATGGTATATACTACACACTTTGATTTCATCAGCAGTCATAGACCAGCTAGATATGATCCTCAGGACTGAAAAACATAACTGAGCAGAGCCAGGACTGTTTCTTGACATAGTTCAGAGTTGTTTTGAAAAGACTGAAGTACTGTCATCTTCAGGGCTGAAATGTCCAGGTGGTGCACTCTATATATTATGGGCAAAAAGCCCAGGGGGAGTACATTTAAATGGGAACACTAAATATTCTCCTTTTCAATGTTACTGGAATGGATTTCCATATCCATTTGAATGTATTGACATATATACATATGAGATATGATGTGAGAAAATGTGGGAAATCTTATGTCTTACCTTTAAAAACATCTATAGAATTCCTAATAATTGCAATAGAAGTCCTAATATTTGCAGTATTTATCATTAGACATTTACTTGATGAGGAAAAGAATTGACAAGGTGAAATCAAAAATGTACAGAGTTAACTATGGCATACCAAAGTCTGGAGCCTTAGTATTGTCTGTCGTGTTTGGCCCGAGTTTGGGTCAAGCAGTTTTGGTCCTTGATACATAGAGAAAAAAACTGAGACTGTCGTAGTTCTACATGAAGGCAGATTTGCTTACACAGAATCACAGCGTTGGAAAAGACCTTTAAGATCATCGAGCACAACCATTCCCGTCCTACGCTAAACCATATCCCTAAGTACCTCACCTACCCTTTTTTTTAAACACATCCAGGATTGGTCACTCAGCCCTCTCCCTGGGCAGCCTGTTCCAGGCCCTGACAACTCTTTCAGGGAAAATTTTTTCCTAACATCTAATCTGACCCTGCCCTGGCACAGCTTAGTGCCATTCCCCCTTGTCCTATCACCTGTCACCTGGCTGAAGAGACCATCACCCACCTCTCTACAACCTCCCTTCAGGAAGTTGTAGGTGGTGATAAGGTCTCCCCTCAGCCTCCTCTTCTCTAAGCTAAACAGCCCCAGCTCCCTCAGCCGCTCCTCATAGGATTTGCCCTCCAGTCCCTTCCCCAGCCTGGTTGCCCTTATCATAGAATCATAGAATCATAGAATCATAGAATGGTATGAGTTGGAAGGGACCCCAAGGATCATAGAGCTCCAAGCCCCCTGCCACAGGCAGGACCACCAACCTCAGGCCTGGATCTACACTAGGTTGCCCAGGGCCCCATCCAACCTGGCCTTGAACACTTCCAGGGACGGGGCATCCACCACTTCTCTGGGCAGCCTGTTCCAGCACCTCACCACTCTTTCTGTAAAAAAACTTCCCCCTAATATCTAATCTAAACCTTCCTTCCTTTAGTTTTGATTCCCCCTTGTCCTGTCATTGTCTACCCTTTTAAAAAGTTGAATCCCCTCCTGCCCTTCTCTGGTCTCGCTCAACGACCTCAATGTCCTTCAAAATTACACATGTTAACAACCCATATTAACATATATTCTAGGGAAATCAAGCGACTCTATTATCTTCTCAGAAGCCTCTTTTTCTGAACTCATTTAATTTTTATGGTACTGAACCTGTGTGCCAGAGAGTCAGAACAAACATGGAAAGCACCAGCATTGTCTGGGTTTCCCTTTCTACTTCTGCGATCAATATCTATGCAAAATGTTGCCTTGCTCCAGCGTGAGGACTCCTCTATGCACCATAGCAGCAAACGGTGCAGTGGCTGAAAACTTACTGTCAAGGGCAGTGACTCAGGGAGCTGAATGCTGTTAAGCATGGGTAGGGTTTTCCTTGGCTTGCAGGCAGGAAACACAGGAATCTGACAATCCAGGAGGAGGCAAGGCCTTTGCAGACAGTATATCCCACAGCTTGGGTCTGTGGACAGGGTTCAGCTCACCTTGCGGTTCAGTTGGACTTTGGATCTCTGCGACCTTCCAGAACTGCTCTGTGGGGAAAAGAGGCATTTGTGGTGCGCAATTCCTCTGGCCTGTTAGATGTCTGCTGAAGAGCGAGCTATGTTTGGTTTGGGTGGTGCATGTCCATTCCCACCACAGCCTGGCCAGAGCTCAGGTGGGTCTCTTAGGGGCCCCACCTGGTATGGGGCAGGGAGATCTTGGCCTCTGCTGGGGTACCAAGCTAGGCGTGGGCCACTGCCCTGGAGCACCCTGGCCTCCCCACTGTCCTATCCCAGGGCGAGGGGGGACAGTGCACACCTGGGCATCAGATGAGCTGCCCCGAAACCTCTGCAAAAGCTCAGAAGGATGACGGGCAAAACCTCAGCGGGGTAATGGGCAAACCCGCAGCGCAGTAGCGGGGGAAAAGCCCAGCGGCGAGGCTGTCCAAGGCAAGTTTCTCTTGCTGGTAGGCAGGAGGCGCCATTTAACAGCTTGTGAAGGGGAAGGAGCAAAGATGGAGCGGAGGCGACGGCGCCGGCAGCCGCGGGCCTCCTGCCGGGATCTCCCGCCCCTGGCAGCCCCGCTCTGCAGCCGGAGCCCCTTCGGCGCTCACACGCTCCGGTCACCGGCACCAGCTCCAAGGAGCAAATGTTTCCCAGCCCCAGCAGCTGCCGCTTCAGGGCTGTGGCCACGGAGGAGCCTGGACCCTGCAGTAGCGCTGCGGCTGCTGCCCTGTTCCCCCGGCTGCTGACCTGTCCCCCCGGGATGCGGCGCCTCTCGGCCCCCCAAACCGCCCGCTCCGCTCAGCAGAGAAACACGGCGTGGGGCATCTGCTCTGGTCTCCAGCTCGACAGAAGCTTAAAGAAAGATGAAATAATCAGCAATGTATTAACCATAAACACGGGACACTCGACTGAAAGTGCTCCTTCTCATTAAAAAAAAAAAAAAAAAATTAATTAAATGTATATAAAAAGCAGAGCTTTCACTAAAGGTCAAAACCTGTCTTCTAGTAAGAAAGTTCTGAAAAATATCCTCGATGACTTTTTTCATTCATATGTTTTTTTCCGTATGTGTCAGGGTGGGGGAGGGAAAGAAAGGAGAAAAAAAAAGGCAAAAGAAAATGGGAGGGGGAAGAGAAAAAATAAAATGGGGTGGGGAGAGATAGGGAAGAAGGAAAGGAAAAAAGGGAAAGAGAAAGGAAAGAGGAAAGAGGAAAGAGGAAAGAGAGGGAAGGAAAGAAAAAAGGAAAGGAGTATTTCCTGCATAACATTCCTTTAAAAAAAGTAATTTTCAGCTGAAGCTGCTGCAGTAGCAGCATCAAAAATGTAACTGTAGCAAGCAGTTAAACCACATAAATAAATTTACTCACCTGGGTAGCATGATTTCCTTGTTTGCATAAAGTTTATGAACCGCTCATATATCAGTAGGATGCATTCCTGGTAAAGAACTGATTTATTTCCGCGGAGTAGTCCTAGGGCAAAATGGGTATAAGATCAGGGTAAGTGTCTGGCTTTGGTGATTCCTGATTTACACCATGAGCCAGCGGAACTGAACTCTGACATTTCTTCTTGAACATGCTTAGTATTCAATAAAAATGGCTTGTTTGACCTAACGTTGTTTGCTGCTTCGCAGAGATAAAATTAAACTCTGCCCTGACACGTATGTACATTAACCCAGATGATCTAAAAGGAAAACTGAGCTTGTCCATAGACTAGAGGGCAGAATCAACCCCCCGTACTTAAAATAAGCAGAAATTTCAGTTACATAACTGGCACATGAAGAATTTTAAATCAAAATGATTGCTGAACAAAAGCAAAGCTGACTTTATCACTCAGACAAGCCAACTGGAAAAAAATGTGTAAACTTTACCTTTTGCCTACTCCATCTGCCCATGCCTCAGGAGTTGCCTTTGCATAAACGTTCCTAACGTATTTGTTATCTAATCCACAGCTATGCTGTGATTTTTATTTTCTTTTTAACCACAGCAGCCATCGATTCTAGCAAGAGCTGGCATTCTGTTGAGATTTGGTGAGATAATACTGTGGGGTTTTTTTTAAGGCTCATGTTTTGAGATAACTATGAAAACCAGCACAAGCCGCGCTCTGCAGCAGCTCACAGTGCTGAACATCCCCCTGCACCGAAGCTGCTCTCAGGGACGTGAGGAGTTCAGGGGGTGCACCCTTTAGGCTGCCCTGTGGCAAATCTCTTCGGTGTGAAGGACATGGGGTGGGGGCAGAGGGGGGCATTTTTATTATTTTTTTTTTTACTCGGTGAAGTTTCTCTCTGGCCGAAGATGCGGTTCAGAGCTCCTCGAAGGTTTCTGGAGGCTGTGGGCTTTCCGCTGACCCACGGGGGGAGCTGTAGGCTGTCGCAAGGCTCCGAGCGCCGGGCTGGCCGACTCGGAGGGACAGGGATGGGGACGGTGCGGGGAGCTCCTCACCGGGGTAACCACCGCTTCGACTAAACAGCCTGCGATGGGAAACCGATAATCCCAAAACCGACGAGGAGTTGAAGCTCTTTTTTTCCACCTACAGCTGAGAATGTGTTTGATAAGCAACACCTAAAACATGTTAGGAAGGAGACAGTTTGTTTGCCTGAGTGTGACTTTCTTGGCAGCAGGATTTCTCCCTAATTTATAACCATTATGTAAACTTCTGACTTCCAGATTCACACTGTGAAAATAGTCAAGATGAACTAATCAGGGTGGAAATCTGAAATTGTTTCTGCATGGTTTATATCCCCCATCTGGCAGCGCAGAACAAACAATACGACCCTGATGGTGTTTACATGAGTTACCTTGTTGGAGGAAATGATTGTACTTAGAAAATTGTCCTTGCTTGAGAAATTTAACAACTTGTTGGCCTAAACAGGGCTTTATATCTTTTTAATCTATTCTTTTTTTTTTTTTCTCTTTTTCTTTTTCCCCCTTGTATATGTTTGAGGAGGGGGAAGTTATTAACTGTGAATTAGAGCTTTCACACCACATCTGTCTTTTAACTACAAGCCAAACCTAGGTTAAATGTTCAAAAGTTACATTTGGTCCCCTGCTTACTTTCTATTGAGAGCTGTACTGACCGTTCTCAGAAATCCCTATTATGATTCTCATTGCCTATTAAGATATTCACTGTAGCTGTTGTGTCTCCCCAAAAATAACCCCAAAAACCAAAAAACAACAACCCAGTTTGACTGTCAGCAGTTTCCAGTGGCTCTGTAAATACAGTGTGCATGTTCAAAAAGTATAAATGTGCTCCATGATTTTAATTTTGCTGCACCCTAAGTGGAGTTTCACTATAGCAAAGTTTATTACAGACAGCTTTCATGGTATTTGATTGGATTTGCAGTTCTGCCACTCACCAAGGTTTTCTTTTACAAAGAGTTAGAGAAGAGAAGGAATAGCTTGACAAATACTAATAATGATAATATGACAAATTTGTCTTGGAGTTTTCAGCAACTGTGGAAGAGAAATTTTGTTTCAAGTTGTTGCCTTGCAGGGCAGAGTATTTCACATGTTTGTAGCAGGGTCTGAATCTGCATCCAGAAGTGTTCCAGAAGAAATATAAACACATAATGTTATACCGTGAGAATTCTTAACCCTAAAATGTAATTGCTTTTATAAAACACGATCATTTAAATTAGAGCTATTGCACAAAGTTAACTAGGGGAAGACAATATGTCTTTTTTTTTTTTTTTAATCTAAAATAAGTGAGGTCTTGTGTAGTGAACCGTTTAAATTTTTTGGCTCCAGCTTGTATTATTCTGTAGTTTTCACTTGGCCTTCTAGTGATCACTGTGAATTAATGGGATATGACTATGTCATGTGAGCTTTCCAAAAAAATGATGGAATTATATTAAATTTATTTTACTATGAATTCCATCTATGTTCTCCCAGAAAATTTCCTGGACACAAATAATTTTAAAAATAACAAAACTGGCTTTTCTGTCAGGCTGAAGCTTAAAATTATTTTCCAAACACTTAAATTCATAATTAAAAAGTGGGTTTTCTTTCATCCTCATATGAGGAGCCAAGATAATGCATACTTTGCATTAAATTTTTGGCAGTTTTCATACAGTTATTTTTTTAGTCAAAATCAAATTTATATGCTAAATAATTTACATTGAAATTGTTTTATGTTTCTTAGCTTGAAAGTTTAAGATGATTTGAATCAAAACAACATATCCAATATCCCAAAGTGACTCTGCATTAAGAGCTGGCTTGTAAATAACGTATATATTTAATTTGGATTTTGTTTTTAATGAAAGAAGTCTTCTCTGTTGGAAGGAGCTGCAGCTATATACAGCAGTAAAAGGACTGGATCCTACAGCAAAGCAAAAGTACCTTTGACTCTTAAGCAAACAGTATAAGGGTCAAATTATACAAAGAAAAACGGGAGATTTTAGGCATATGAAATAAGAACTTATACCTGGAACACAGTGAAGTGTTAGAGGGATCCTAAGTGTGTTTGAACATGACAGAGCTTTAAGAACTGTGAGACATGCAAGAACGTTGTGAACATTTCAAAAAACATGTCCAGTTAATTTAAAAGATTGAATTACATATTACTCAATAGAATGCAAGGAAATAAAAAAAATTCTTCTTGGAAGTACATTTTGCCTCGTTTATTGGTGTGTAGGTTTTTCTTTTAAATCACAATTTTTCTTTTTTTTTTTTACTGACAGGTGAACATCAATTTGTAAAATTGTAAAAGTTTCAAGGGCTATTTTAAAGTTCATAGTTACTAAATAGATTTTAAATTTGTTGACATGAATGCTCTTATCCTTACTTAGAGGAAACAAAAGAAAACCTGGTGAATGTTGAGTAATAACTTAAATAATATGGTAGAATGAGTGTTAATTTCAAATCCTCTACATGCTGGGAGAAAAAAAGAAAAAAAAAAAGAGAAGAAAAAAAAGTGAAGGTAAACTGCTGTTTAACAGCTTCCCACTGTTATATAAACTTTCAAACAACCATGAAATGTAGGTCTCTGGACATCACTTAAAAGAACCACAAATAAACAGAGGGTCGTACCACACTTCTGTTCCCTAATGTGTAACTAAAAGGTTTAGCTAAGAACAGAAAGTGTCTAAAACCCCTTTTTGTTTATCTACCGCCTTGTGTACCATAAACACAAATAAGCAAAGCAGGGCTGGAGTGGGGAGGTAGGATGCTGGCTGGCTGGGAATAAGGCACAGAGGAGGTAAAAAAAGCCTGTTAATGCCTCCAAAGGGTCATCTTACCTTTGTGCATACGGCAGGCTGGGACATTTATGTAGCAAAGAATCACCTACTAAAAAAATAAGGACGCTGCACTTAACACTCCCGTGCTAGAGCATCTCTGGGGACCTGTATATATTTCATGGAAATTTGCTAAAGTGTAACAGTTTAGCAATTACTAGGGGCTTAGCATAATGGTGTCCTTTTAACACAATAAAACACAAGCAGGGCTATTATATTATCTAATACAGCTACAGGCTGCAAGACTGCAACCTCTTCAGACTTACTGGGATCATGACCAGAAATTTGTAGTGGTCCTAAATCACACAAAATTCCTCTGAAATTGAGGGTGGCCCCGTATGAGCTGGAATTTCCTCCTGGGAGGAAGCATCGCTACCTCTGCTGTGTGGGCCGACCCAGGGAGGCAAGTCTGCTCCTGGGGAGAAAACCAGCTCTTGGTGATGGCACAAACGTGCTACCAGAAAAAAAAACCCTCAGCCGCTCTTGGTGTGAACTCATAGTCGTGCAAATTATCCAGAAGTATACCCAGGCAGAAGGACATTTTGCCTCAAAGATAGTACTTGCAATGCTTTTATCTCTTGAAACCAAACCAGTATAAAAACAATATAAATAAAATCTACAGAAGCAATTTTCTTTGGGTCTTTCTCCAAAACTATCCGACCCCCTCCCTACTCCCCCCAAAAAAAAAAAAAAAAAAAACTTCTGGGGATTTCATTCTTGGTTTTGATTTCGCATATAAAATGCTTAGGCACCACAGTGACGAGCAGCATCATAAATCAAATAGCCCAGTGGATGTAGCATGTTTAGGAGAAAAGTGGGGCCTCTGGTTCAGACACAGTAATTAATATCTATTGGGATATAGGCTTCCTTGAAGTATTCATTATGTGAAATCAGGTACTTTACATGTGTGGCAATTAAGTTGATGTATATGTGTGTATTATTTATTTATTTGTGTAATGTATGTATGATAAATTACCAGTATGTGGACATCTTTTAAAACCTGTTCCTAATCTCAGTGTTGGTCATGTAACCTAAGAAGATATAAGCTGTAGCCATGATGGTTATACAATACTGCAACGAAAGCAGACCATAATACAAATGTCCTTACGGCACCGGGCTGCACGCAAGCATTTTGACTGCTTGCAGATTTCCTTTGGATGATAAAACAAGGTGTGCACGTGTGTAGCAAGGATTAATCAAAGGATCCATTTGCTCACTTTGTTCCCCTTTACAGGAACATTTCATGGCAGGAATTAGCTGATGGCATTTCTAGAGCGATGTGGTAGGCGGGAGACTGTGTAAAGTGTTACAAGCTGTAGAATGAAGTCAATAGCATGCCAGCTACCCAATAATAATGCAAATTGCAGAAGGAATATGTACAGGAACAGAAAGGAAAAAATATATTCCCCATCTGGGCAGTTATTGAACATTTTGGACCGTGGAACACGCAAAATGGGGTGGAGCAGAGATTTTCCTGGCTTGCCTTCCACATCAATCAGTTGTTGGGAGTTGCGCACAGCAAACACAGTTGTGCCACTCTGAAAAAGACAATGGATCAGAGAAAGAGCAACAACATTTTTCCAAACTGACTGGTGATTCTGGGGTCTCATTGGACATACTTTGAAGCTGTCACACTTTCAGGAAGCGTTGAAGCCCTATTCTCTGAATCTCAGGCCCTCAGTCAACTGAGGGCAAAACACATTGTGTTAGGAAAGCTCTGAGTGAGGGACATGAAAATCCTCATCCAAGAAAATTGTGTTAGGGGATTTCTGCCACTGCAGTAAACAACTCTGGGAATTCAAATTCACTGTTCTTATTATTGATGTAAGTGATTTTCAACCAAAATGAAGAAATAGCACATTATTGTGAAACAGAAAAAAATATATAATTAAATTATAGATACTCTCTACAGTCAAAAACATTTCAGGGAACATGCTGAGCCCACACCTTTGCTGTAAGAAGTACTAACCCATAGCATCACATTTAAAGTCACTCACATATTTTTCATATAATAAATACAGGTTAGACAATCCAGAGGTTTTATCACTGAAACATCTCTGTCTTGCCTGTAGAATGGGATATAAAAGGCTTAGGGCCCAGAACGGTGCTTTTCACTTCTCAGATGTCCTACAAAGCTTTTTGTGGGTTCTTGAGAGCATATTGGACTTTCACTTCCTTGAAAGCTATTTTTCTGACATTTTAGAAATAAAGCAGTGTAAGAAATGTGTCATTTAGAAGAAAGGGGGAAGAACAAATTAGTCCAAGATTAGCACTAGATGCTGCTGAATTTTTAGTTGAATTTTTTTCTTTTTTTTTCTTAGAAAAATCATATCAATATTTTTAAATTGTTCAAAAAGAATCCAGGAAATAAAAAATATTTCTATATAGAAAAACTTCCTTTCAAAAAGAGCCTCCAAAATTGCCTGCTTTTGCTTTTTTTTGCTTTTTTTTCTTTTTTTTTTTAACTGAAAGCAGTCAAAGCTGCTTGGAAAATTGGGAAAAAGGGAGAAATATTTTCTCTTTCAAAAATGTCATCAATACATTTAATTGTCACTAGAAGCTAAAGGCTTTGAGTACTGGAATATTTTTCTTTTTCTTTTCCTTTCTTTTTATACACTTTTTGTTGGTTTTGTATCTGCCTTTACAAGCCCGTAAATTGTGATTAATCTTCCAACCTATCAGCAGGATTGAATTACATTTTGTACTGCACTGCAAGACTGATTAATTTAATAGTGTTATGTAAGTGCAGCCTCACTGTGGTGTTTTGAACCTCCTCACACACAGTGGTTTTGAGGCCACGAACTGAATCCCAAACCTTTCAGGTCTGTGCTTTGGGCAAGGCTGACAAAGTGCCAACTCTGGCTGCTGTGGACTGTGCTCGCTTAGCTCTGCCAGACATTATCGTGATTAGTTGAGCCCAAGGTAAACAAGCACATATGCTCTTCCATACCCATCTTCTCAACCCCATGAGTGCAAGAATGCCCCATTCCTAAGAATTCCTTTCTCAAATGTCTTCCTGTATGAATACCCAAAATAGACTTCCCAGTTTACTATGTTCGCCTCATGGTCCAGACACCTTCAGTTCTCCTTTGAGCTTTGAGAATGGTTGGACCCAAAGTAACAACTTCTTCCGTGGTCTATATTATCCGTGCAGTTGTTTGATGCTCCAGATGCAAAGGACCTTAAAATAGTTTGACTTGGGAAAAGTTCTTCCCCATCAACTCAGAGGAGCCATTAGAGAAACAGAGGTAGGAAGGAGTTGAACCCAGAGTATACTTTTATCTTCCTATTCCTATGCAAGTAATGAAAAAAATCATCATATTAGAAACAGAAGACTAATGTTCTTTACTCAGGAAAGGAATTAAATTCCTCTTTCCATGCAGCAATATACACATGCACATATGACCTTATTTTTCGTAACACAGACACAGATTTTCTCCATGTTCTGATATGCATTTCCACAACGACATAGCTGCTTTTGTACATATTCTGTTCTGTATTTTATAACATTGCTGTTGGCTTCCTGCCCATGGCAGATGTATTTTTGAACTGCTGGTTTGGGCTGAGCCATTTCTTTTCCTTTTTTTTTTTCCTTCCTGATTTGCATAGCATGAGCTAGAAATCACGGCCTTGTTTTTTCCACAGCCCTGAAACTCATGAAGTAAAGACCAAACTCATGAAGTGAAGACAAAAGCAGACCAGACCAGTAGATTTCTTCACCCACTGTGTGAACACCCTGCTTGAAACTCTTATGAAGATATCCTTATTCAACTTGGAAGGAATCCTAATTTTCCTTAAAGCTAAATTAGCTCCCTATTAGCTCCACTGTCACTTAAAGCAGTGGGATTTCATGCCCGGGTTATCTCAGCTGCGCAAGTCAACAGCTTTACAGTTTTGACATTTGGGAGAAATAGTTGTAAGATTTTAATGAGAGCAGACACTTACCACCCCCAAGTAGCTAAATAGGCTAAAAATATCCCATGTTTTGGTATTTCTAGGTTCCCTGAGGTTAGTGATATGTTTAATTTGCTGTCCGTTTGAATACAGGAACTCCCTTGACAGGTTTTTGACAGTGGAGAGTTTTGTTAACAGGAAGGTTCAAGTCAAGTAACATACCCACTCAGTCTCTTTCTATAGCTGTCCCCAACAGTACATTTCTCCCTTTTTGTTCATAAAATAGGGGACCAACAAAGATTGCAAAGATCTGACAGGTTGTCTATTCTTTATTTTCAAAATAGAGCTATTACCAATTTTTTGCTAGTAATTTGTTCTGCCTCAAAAATTAAGGATAAAGAAAATGTGCATTAAAGAACATTCTACAGCTCTTGCTGCTGTGAAGACTTATTTTTGAGGTTCTTCACTTGAATTTTCTTACATTCTTTCCTTCCTGATTATGGCTTTGTGCCCTTTGCTTACTAAAGTGTTCAGAAGCCCATAAAGAACCACAAAATGGGCTGAGTGTGGTCTAGTTTATGGTAGAGTACAGGCTTTCCTGGCTTGTTCCATGTTAGGAGTAGTAGTGGGAGTAGCCACCCTGCAGAAGATGTATTCAATTCTGAGACCAGCAGCTTTTGGAAGGTAAGTGGGGAAGATCTGCATCTCAGCTTTATTCTAGTATGTTACATGTTGAGCAGTCTAGAGGAAGGGTTACCTGGGCAAGAAAAATTGCTATTCAGATGTTAAACTTGCTTCCCTTGCATGAGATGGTTCTTACCTTCTATGCAGAAAACGCCTGAGATGCTCCAGACCCACATTTGTTACAGTCTAGTGCCATAACTTTTTGAGTTAGTCAAAGCATCCCTATTTCCTTTGACAAAAATTAAGCTTGCTTCAGTGGAATAAGGTTCCAGGAGAGTGCCCTCAGCATTGGTCTACATCTATGGTTTCTCTTGGGGGAGGTTGCATAACAGAGAAGGTTGGTGGAAACCAGCCCTCAAAATCACACTAACCTGAAAGGATATAGAGAGAACTGGTCTTATGATGTGGAGGGAGGACCCCTTTTTATCAGCCCTTATTGTGGTCTTAGGGGTGCTCTAGGAATATCTGCTGCCCTTGGCATTGCTGGTGAGATAGGCAGAGAAGCCCAGCATGGACATATGGCATGTGTGCCCAGAGAAGAATGAGCATAGAGAAGGCAAGACCTGGAAAGCAAAGGCATCAGTAGTCCCTGAACTGAAAACAAGATTTAAAAGTCTAACAGATGCCATCATGGCTTTGCTGCTTGCTTTCCACAACACTGCCCTATGCAGTGCGCAGGTGTTCCTGCACTCTGCTCCATTGCTCAGCCAATGTGTGACCTAAAGAGAGGGTCTACATGTGGTTTGGAAACTGTTGGAGGCATCTTGAATCAGACCGAGGTAGCTAAAATAATTATGCAGCACTGAAGTATATTTGTGAAGAAGCCATATGATGACTTCTGGTCAGCTATTCTATACAGTGAAGAATGCATGCACAAGGTCTTGGTATTCCCAGTGTTATCATTCTCTCCCAGTCAGCTACAATATATGAAGCTGTAGTGGGGGGGAAACACTCTGGACATTTCTGTTATTCTTTTCTTTCATGGCTTTCCTTTCACTTGGTAGGGTGAAAGGGCATGAGGCATCCAGAAATACAGTGCTCCTGTCCTGAGGTGGCTTAGTGGAACAGGCTAGGTTTATACTAACAAAGCAAAAAGTGCCAGTGCCTGTTCTCTGACCATGGGGCCAGTTGGCACTGTCTTGACATGTATTATTAAGGGTTTTTTTTAAATTTTGTTTCCAAACCAGGGACTATTTCAAACTGCCTGTTCCGAGTGGTCATTCTCCCATATTAACTTCTGTGCTGTGCCAGGAAATTGTTTGGGAAATGCTAGGTGACTTGAACAAAACCATGCCAGGGGCCATTCTTACAATTTAACCATGCAAGTGATCGAGTTGCAGTGCCCAGAATATTCACTGGCACTACTTAATTTATTAGCATAGGTATAGTCATAGAAAGGGACTATTGTGTCCATAACTGGCAATACAATGCCTTCTTGCTTGCAAGCCAGAGCTTATTTTTGGCAGCTAAATTACTCCACAAACTCATGTCTGTTCTGTTTCTGTGTATTAGAATCTTGTTTGAGATAAAGATTAAAACAAGAGAGCAAATTAACAGGCTGTTTATCCCTCTTCAGTGTTCACATATTCTGAGTAAGAAATTAGATGCTGCCCACTCCATTATTTGAGGTTTGATTTATGTTCTGAAGTTTAGTTGATCTGCACTACTTCATTTTTCATTTTAAAATAGACCCAGGGACCCTGACCCTCTTAAAAAGAAAGAGCATTAGCTTTGTGGTATTGCTGTACAAAAAGTAAACAGCCAGTTTTATGAGGAAAATGTCTTCGGGATGCATAACTCTTGCATGCCAAAGCCTGAATGTGGGATGCAGTGTGTGACAAAGACGCAAAATGAGGGACAACACAAAAACTATTCATCCAGTAAATTTAAAATGTGGTGGGACCCAGTCCTGTAGTATAAATAAGTCTTGCTGTAACCTCAAAATTATGATTCGTTATTTCTGATGTAAATGGTTGTTAACAATAAAAGTGTGGTACAGCCACATTTGTGTGGAATGCAGGAATCTGAGTCTAAAACTGGATGTTGGAGAGGAATGCCTAAATATATGTTATATACCTATTTAGTTCTTGTTATTTTTCATCAAAATCTTAGTTTAGAAATGGCAACTGATTTTTTACTTATTATATATTATATTTTGGACTGGCTCCTCATTAATATAAACTGGATATCAACCTGAAATCAACTTGCCAAAGTGAAAATGAGGCACATGTAGAGTTATTTTGATTTCCACCAGCTGAGGGCTTGGACCTCCTTCTTTTTTAGTTTTCTTTCTTTTTTTTCCCCATTTTCCCCATTTCTTCCCTTCTCTTCTTAATAAAAGACAGTGATTTAATTCTCAACAGCAAGATGCTGTGTAATCAAAACATTACTTTATGCAAAGCTTATTTAAAAGTATTTTTTCAATGCCATGAATGCTACTGTGCTTAGAGGTTCAGCTAAAGAAAACCAATCAACTAGAATGTGACTGAAACCTTGATGTATATTGGAACTTGTAAGTGCTAATGCAGTCTCCACTGTGAGATAATAGTGAAAGTGTGGTTAGCCATGTAGCTAACCAGCAATTTCTCTTACTTTCTTTACCAAGTGTATGGATTAAAATCCATCAGATGGGATAGTAATGACCTGTTTCTAAACCAGACAGATTTTATAGTTGAGTAACACCTTTGACTTCAGTGAAATAATTCCTAGATGAATCTGATGCAAATGAGAAGAGAATCAGGTCCCAAATGCCACAGTTCTTCTGTGAAACCCTTCTCCCTGATCCTGTCTCTGACCTCCCATACTTTATCTTCCAAAGATCAGCTTTGTGGTGTTAATTATGGGGTAAGTAAGCAGTTACTTCCTAGAGCAAATCAGCAAAAGTCCAGGTTTGCTCTAGAGGTCCCAAAGATCAGAGCTCTGTGTTTCTTCAGGTTTCAATTTACCAGGCTCAAAACACTTAAAAGCACAAGGAGGAGAGGCTGGGGAGTGATCGGTTTACAAGTGACCTGGGAGTTCACAGTCTCCATCCCGTGAAATTACAGCCCATATAATAGGTCTTGTGCAGACAAAACCGCAACAAATTAACTCTAGCATCTTTGTTTGGAGGAGAAAAACACCTCTGCTTTATCAGCAGTTCCCAGGTTGTCCTTCACTGAGGTGCCAACTCTTTTTTTCAGGAGGAATGTTTTGGACATGACACACACTTTACTGATCTGCCAAAGAGACGCAAAGCATTTTGCAGTAGCATGACCAAGTTTGAGTCAAAACTAATACCCCAGCCCTATAACATGCACCAAGGGCTTCTGTCACACGTGTAGTTATGCTGAATCTCATCTCTCTCTCTCCGGCTGTTCTCACTCAACTGAATTCCTACCCAGTTTTCAGGGTCACAAAATTCCTCTGTGACAGTTACGAACTTAATGGCATGTAAAAATCTTTGAAAGACTTAGTAGATAGCAAGCAATGTATTTTGTCATCATATGTCATCCAATGTGCTTGATGCCATCTTATAGGTGGGTCTGAGAATGTATATGTGTCCATATTCTGTTGACCTCTACCAAAACCATGAGTGTAATGACAGACCATATCCAGTGGAAATTAACAGGCACAGAGAAGAAGCATTGGCCTGTAGCCAAAATAAATTGTATAAGGGAGTGTTATCTGCAAAAATGGCAAAATTTTTCTTAAGATGTTTAGAGGAAATATTTTCTCAAGTCACGTTCATTTTTGGTATTCCTCTGTTGAATGTAATTTTTAATTTTTTTTTTCAGACATCAAGACTGAAAAAGATTCACAGATTCCTCTGTGAAATCTGCCAACTTTGCAAAATCAGGCAATTTTAATTCTGGGATCTGAACATTTTCTGTTAGTTCCAGCGCTGAATCCTGGCACTCATTTTCAAAAAGCTTGTATTAGCATCTCGAGTGTGCTGCAGCAGTCCTGCAGCAGCCCACATTCAAGGTGGTTAAATTAATCTGCCCAAGAAGAGTACATTCAGCAGTGTATATAATATGCAGCAAAGTATTTAAACAAAGACCCTGGAGATGGAAGCACATTGCCTTCTCTAAGATTAGCAGTTGTTCCTAGGCCCTCACCTACTTGTGCAATTTCCTTGGCAGGGTTCCAGAGGATAACTTCTCTCCATATAAAAATACCATATAAATAACATTAAGAATATGTTTTGTTGGGGCTCTGTGCTTACGACCAAATGTTGCCTGATCCTTTTGTGTATTTGGGGAATAAAAAGAAACTAGCTTCTATTTAGAAAATCATCAGGGCCAGAAGGACCCAGAGGGGTCTAAGTGAAGCTGTATTTATGTTCTCCAGAGGTACACTGGTCTGTAAAATAAGGAGAGAGCATGAGGCAGGGAGATGCACAAAGGAGAAGTAAGGTGCCCTTTGTATGCAGACACTGAGAATCAGAAACATCTAGGAAATACCGACCACTTCTGTGTAGGTGCAGTACATGTGCTTAGCTCAAAGCAATTGATTATCCCAATTACATGATATTTTACAGTCTACAGATATGAGCGCAGGTTTTTGACAGTCACTGTGTGTTTTTTTGTGTGTTTTGATGTGGTTTTTGTGTCTTCTAAGTGTCTGCATGTATGGAGACTTGAAGAATATGCATCTTCACAAAAGTCCCAAGCCATCTGAGGTGTGCTTGAGGTTGTACTTGGGCATGCCCAAAAGCCATCTGCCAGCTCTGCAGAGTACTTCTATAAAGGCAGACCTTTCCTGCCTATTGGAGTGTTGAGAGCCAAGGTAAGAGAGTGAAAATTTGGTAATGAAATCAGAACAGAGTATCCTTGACATGACAGTCATGCTGTGCCTGAGCTCATTAGGGACAGGGTATGGACAGAAGAGTTCACTTTTAGGCAAAGAGGAAGAATGAAGCAGGATTGCTTCATTGGAACAGCAATCAGTCCAGCAGATGATACAAACTATGCTGTAGACAAATAGAAAAAAGACAAAAAACTTCATATATGGCATAATAACTGAGGACTCCATGGTGGAGCTACAGGAGGAGAAGATCATGTTCTCACTCCACAATACTTGCAAAATAGCTTGATCCTATGGACTAGTTGAAGCTGCCTGTGGCTTAGTTAGCAGGTAACAGTGAATAGCCCTCCCAGACCTCCCTCTTGGTCCTTGGTACATCAAGAGACCATTTCTGCAAACAACTTACTGGTGCCCAGGTGATAGGAGATTGTTCAAAGTTTCTCAAACTGTCCTTATTCATTTCAGCCCGCAAAACAGACTTGAGTATCATATGCGGTCTCTCCCCTTGGACCTTAGCAGCCCCAAGGACTTACAAACCTGCTATCAAGGCAATTGCAACCTTGTTTTAGGGCTGTAAATTTTTGCACTGTAGGTAAATTAGAGTTCAGATCCAGAATGCTGACCTGAGCTTGACATGCAATATAAATGTATCCTATGATGGGTTTATTACATCCTGAAGTCTGTTGTTGTTGTGGATCCAGACTGCAGACTTTTTAGCTGTATCCTAAGGTTTCATTTTTACCAGCAAGTTAAACAGGGCACAGGCACAGACACTAAAACTCCATTATCTGCAATGTTAAATGGTGCCTTGCCTGATTTTGACTCAAGATAACTAGCACTCTCTCTGATGATTCCCAGGTGTGGTTTGGGGATAATGTACAGGATGAAAATATTCCCAGTGTCGAGTCTGACTGTGGCCACCTTATTTTGGAGATGAAGAGAGTTACACAGAACATGGTCTTGATGCAATACTTTTCCTTGTAAAATCCTGAAGAGACTGAGCTGTGGTTGGTGCTTCAGCAAGGAAATACACCAAGAAACATAATGAGAAAAAAGTGAATGAAGGTGAGTAAGTACATCATAATCCATTATAAAATATTGTAACACTGACTAATATGACCTGCAGTTACTTTCATAGATTTGGATCCTCCATCTATTATTACTAGAAATACATTTTTCAATTCATTAGTACTGATGTTGCCCAAATTATCCTTTCAGCATCACACTCCAGTCACAGCAGTATATAGATCAGAAAACACATCCTGGAGTCCAGTCTTGGGAAATGGCTTCATAGAGTACCCATTATAGAATTCCAAGACCCTTCTTAACAGTAGGCAGGTTTCAGTCTTCACCTCTACCAGTGTAGCTCTGTTTCAAATCTTTGGTCCTCTGTTGGTTCCAAAATTTTCACTTCCAGACTTCATTTTTTCCCAGAGAGTTTCCACCCATTCATTCTGTCATCCTAAACTCTTCTGCTTCCTGCTAATCTCCCCAAATTGTTTGCAATCCACAGACATATCTCTTCACAACAGCATCATTCCCATGTGCTCTTTGAAGTGTTTCAGCTGCCTCTCTTTCTCTCCTGAATCCAAAATGAAGTTTTGGTGCATATGGTCAAGACCATTCCTCAGTTACCTCCTCTTTGCTTCCCCACAGTATTTTATATCTTGTAGTTAACTAGTATAATCAATGAATACCACTGTCCCTCTGCTCAAGTGAGTGTTATATCTTTACGCCCCACTGGCCCTAATAAGAAGCAAGAACAGATACCCGAAGCCACCAGTTTTCTTCTTAGGCAAATAACCAACATCTCTCAGAAGAGACATGTGCCTGTGTGGGTTTAGAAACCATAATCTGTACCAGTCCAGAAAGAAAAGGTCACCCAAAAGAATGCAGTGCAGCATTTCCTTTCCAAAACCTTGGCAGCAAAAGAGCAAAAATAACCTCTGCCTTCCTTAGAAAAATGATACTGAGAATCACAGAATCACAGAATCACAAGGTTGGAAAAGACCTTTAAGATCATCAAGTCCAACCATTCACATCCTAAATTAAATCATATCCCTAAGTACCTCATCTACCCCTTTTTTTGAACACATCCAGGGAAGGTGACTTGACCACCTCCCTGGGCAGCCTGTTCCAGGCCCTGACAACTCTTTCAGTAAAAAATTTCTTTCTAACATCCAATCTAAACCTGCCCTGGCACAGCTTCATGCCATTTCCCCTTGTCCTATCACCTGTCACCTGGCTGAAGAGACCATCACCTATCTCTCTATAACCTCCCTTCAGGTAGTTGTAGGTGGTGA
This sequence comes from Porphyrio hochstetteri, assembly GCA_020800305.1. NCBI lineage: Eukaryota > Metazoa > Chordata > Aves > Gruiformes > Rallidae > Porphyrio > Porphyrio hochstetteri. Next base: position 114,757,287 of record CM036907.1, read on the forward strand.
TAAGGTCTCCCCTCAGCCTCCTCTTCTCTAAGCTAAACAGCCCCAAACAAGACATAGAATAAAGTCTTCTGATACTGGTGCAGTTCCTTCTCTAGCACCTCTTATTCTCTGCAAGAGCTTGACTCATAACCAGCTCAGAAAAGGTACTCAAATCTGAATATGTATTTAGGCTGAGAAAAGGCAATTAACATAGTGACATTTCAAGGACAAGACCACTTTCTTTCAAAATACTGGCACAGCATCAATTTTCATCATTTTCAACAGATCACTACTATAGTTATTTATGCGATGAGTTTGGAGAATTTTCTAGCTGCTTTGCAGCTCTTCTCAACCTGCCCTTGCTTGCAGTATAGTCATGACATTCTTTCTCATAAACATGCAGAAAATAAAGCTAAAGCATCCTTTATTAAATATTCTTGCATCAGTTTAGCAATCTTAGTTTTTCTTTAAAATGTATTAACATTCTCATTTAACTGCAGAAAAAAAGTATCTCAGATATCTTTATTCTGACATGGAAATATATGAAATAAAAATGTTTCAATGCAGCTGTCAGACACTCACTGAAAATATTAGTTCAGGTTACACATATTTAGAGCACTGAAAACATGGGATATGAGAAATGAGTTAAGAAATAACGTTCTAATTGTAAACTAGTGGTATAGAAGTTTTTAAACAATAGTAATGAGACCCAGGATATAGACATCTTGAATTCTACAACCCGTATTAAACAAAGTACAGCCAGACGCAACAGTTAAAAATATGTAACCACACAAGTTCCCCATTTGCCCTCTTTTATTTGCTCTGTGTTTTCAATTTGTAATGACAATTTTGTATCAGAACAATAAACCAAGAGGATCATCTTTCTTTTGCCAGCTGTGACCCAAATGACTAGATTTGACTGTCCCATGAATGGAAACTGACAAATGAGACTTCAAAAGACTTCCCATTGCCAAGTTTAACAAAATTCTGCTATCTTTTAACCAAATATTTATGTATTACATGACTGTGTTTTATTATATTTATGTATTACATGGCTGTGTCCTATTAAATTTAAGTCTCCTCTGATCAGCGATACTCTCTTTCAGTGTCATTTGTAATATTTGGTTTCAATTAATATACATGGGACTGAAAGAAATGCACAAAACCTTGTTTATTTTCTAGCAGTTGATGGTAACTGATTAAATCATTGCACATGGCATGCTCTCCATCCCCTGTTTACTGTACAAAGCAGCTGGCAGGCCGCACCTGTCAGCCTACGAGAGAATCTCATAAAGCTGCCAGAGAAACAGTGTAGCTGAATACACATCTGCTAATAAATTCTTTTCATCATATCCTAATCAAACAGCATATGTAGTTTATGACCTTTCTAATAAAGGGCTTGAAATATCTGCTGGTGAACTTGATTTTATCAATGCCAACCTGTATGACCAGTTTTTATTTACTCCTCTGCTCAGTGGAAAGGTGGGTGGTGAAACGTTGGAAGCACAGGAAAAGGGGAATGAATATTGATCATTGACATAGTCAAAGGTAACCCTGTTCTTTTATTAATCTTTGTCCATTGATAGGACTGCTTCACTGCTCTGCTTGCCAGTCACTCTGTTCCTGACTCTGGCCACTGAGTGCAAATTCTCTCCAGGTGGTTCAGATGGACAATTTTCTAATAGCATCTACTGCAACAAGCAGACCGTGATTTACAACTTTAGTTTCAAGGTGGTCATGGGTGGTTGGATGACTGGAGCTTAAAATATCAAGCAAATAGTAATGGAGAATGTTTTTTGGGTAGGGTATAAGAACAAGGATGCTAACATGGCACTGGCTTAAAGGCTTGATGTTGAATAATGTGTCTTTTCGCAGGACTATACACTGGTAGTAATCAAGGGTGGCTATAAATAAAATGATTATATTTGAAGTTGAAATGAGCATTGTCACCATCCCTGGAGGTATTTAAAATGTGGTGCTTAGGGACACGGTTTACTTGGCAGTGCTGTGTTACAACTGATCTTAAAGGTCTTTCGCAGCCACAAGGATTCTGTGATTTGTGAGACAGATTTTGCTGTTCAGATTGGAATAGATCTCATCCATGCTAACTTTTCTTCTGACTGATCTTCTTTTTAGACCAATGCTCTTTCCTCTACATAAATCAGTGTTGTTTTAATGTGTCATTGTGGTTTGTCACCTAACTTACTTTTCTGCCATGATGTTTTGGTGAGGTATACAGCACAAATACATTGCACAGGCAGAACAGCTCTCTGTGGACTTGATGACTCCACTGCATTAACTTCTGGAGTACTGTAGTCCTCTTTAGATGGACAAAAGCTAATGGTTCCTCTTCTTTCCCAGTCCCTAGACCTCTAGCTAGTGTCGAGCAGAATTTGTTCTTAGCTCTGGTTACTTATGCTATCCTACATCTCAGCAAAGTGTTACATCATATGACAATATGTTTCACACTGATCTGATAAAATGTCCCACTTGATCTGGCTCCATGCCTTTTTAGCTTTTCTAAAGATGCATAGCAACATTTTGTAGCCACCTTTTGGCCTTCTACATTGTTAACTACAGGCACACATTAGTTTTAGCCTTACTCAGTACAGGCTGGGGGATGACCTGCTGGAGAAGAGCTCTGTGGAGAAGGACCTGGGAGTCCTGGTTGATGACAGGTTGGCTATGGGCCAACAGTGTGCCCTGGTGGCTGAGAGGGCCAATGGGATCCTGGGATGCATCAGGAAGAGTGTGGCCAGCAGGTCTAAGGAGGTGATCCTCCCCCTCTACTCTGCCTTGGTCAGGCCCCACCTGGAGTATTGTGGCCAGTTCTGGGCTCCCTGGTATAAAAAAGGCAGGGATCTCCTGGAGAGAGTCCAGAGAAGGGCTACGATGATTAAGGGCCTGGAACAGCTCCCGTATGAGGAAAGGCTGAGTGAGCTGGGGCTGTTCAGCCTGGAGAAAAGAAGACTAAGGGGGGACCTAATTAATGTTTATAAATATCTTAAGTCTGGGATGCAGGGGGAACTGGCCAACCCCTTTTCAGTCATCTGTGGAGATAGGACAAGGGGGACAAGGGGCAATGGCTGTAAACTGGAGCACAGGAAGTTCCGCACCAACATGCTGAACAACTTTTTCACAGTGAGGGTGACAGAGCACTGGAATAGGCTGCCCAGGGAGGTGGTGGAGTCTCCTTCTCTGGAGATATTCAAGACTCGTCTGGACGCCTATCTGTGCAATATGTGCTAGGGAGCCTGCTTCAGCAGGGGGGTTGGACCCGAAGATCTCTCGAGGTCCCTTCCAACCCCTACAATTCTGTGATTCTTTACCTCTTGCACATACTATTCCACTCCTTTGTATGGGAACAACGCTACATTCGTGTATTCAAATGAAAGCTCCTCTTCAGTGTCTTCCAGATCTTTTTCTCTCAAAGACCTCCTAAAAAACATTGTGAGTTTTGAAGTCACGAGCTGGATGCAAGTGCAAACTATGCATCACTTTTCATAGCACTTTCTGGCTTGAGGAGCCCCTGGCCACAGGTCCTTTTCACTATACCCCACACACACACCTCATGTATAATGTCTTTAATACCTTTTCTTAGCACCACTGAATTAAACAAATGTGACTATGTCAAGCCTAACTCAATTTTTTTTCCTAGGTATCTAACACTGTCCTTCTAGCCTGTACATCTCCCTTCACTTGTGTGGAGTTGGTATCCATGTGGACGACAATAAGTGGAAATTCCTGGGTATTCTTCAGGATATCCTTTGCCTTTTTAGTCACACAAATCTTTTGAAAATTTTTCTGTATGAAAGACAGTCACGCAGATGATTCAACTATGGTTGTAATTTTTTTGTGTCCCTTTTATTCAATATCTTTATTTTTCCCCTTCTTTTTTCATTTCTGTCACTTCATGCTACATTGTCATCAGCAGGAAGTTTCAATCACCTTGTCTCATTGTTTTCATCTCTCTGGACTATAGATAAACCATAGGACTGTTATCTTCTGTGCATCTAGCTCCAAAGAGCCTAAAGAGGAAGGAAAGAAAAACAAAGTCAAGACATTGGCAATATCATATCACTTCCTCTCTTAATTATAAAACATTATTTTCCTGCCTTTGGAAAAAACCTTAGTGTGAAGAAAAAAATTGGGAAATTTGAAGTTCATAAATGTTATTACTACTTCAAAGGAAAAGACACCCCCACCTCCACCAAAACCCCTGGTATTATATCTTGGGTATGCATATTTAAAACACAATTTCCATAGGAAGGATTTAGAAATAATTTTAAAATAAATGTATTTAATACTTTCAATATCTGGTGATTCCTTCAAAACCTGGAGTGCTATACACGTCTGCGCTATTTACATTACATTAAGACTGACAGGGGATGTCAGTGGAGAGTTACTTAGTTTTTTGTAGTCTCAGCAAATTTTCCCAGAAAATCAACCTTTATCAACAAGTTCCTCATAATTGTGTTTCATAGATCCTAAGAAATATTTTTACTTTATCTGTGATGTTTATAACACTGGCAATTTTTGTTTTCACATTTCTTTGAGCAAGAAAAACGTGGTTTCCTGAGGTGATTTGCAGTATTGCAGAATCACGGAACATTAGGAGTTGGAAGGGACCTAGAAAGATCACCTAGTCCAACCCCCCTGCTAGAGGAGGATCACCTAGACTATCACACGGGAACGCATCCAGGTGGGTTTGAATGTCTCCAGGGAAGGAGACTCCACAACCTCTCTGGGCAGTCTGTAAGGACACATGGATGAGGGATCTGATAGAAAAGAGATGCTGTGAATAAAAAGAGAATGGATTGTGGTGTAGAAGCAGATGACTTAGCCAGAGAACCCTAGAAATATCCTTGAAGAAATGTAACTGCCCCATAGCTATCTCTCTTCCCCATCAACTTTCTCCTCATACTGTTTGTTAAACTCAGACAAAGGATTTCCCTGCCCTGTTTGAAAACCCAAAGCTTCAGAAAATGTATCTAGCTGACATTTTAGAACTTAAGACTAAATCTAGGATGTGGGAGGCATCCTGCATCCTGTCTCTGAGGACAATTGTATCACAGTATCTCAGATGAGTTCCCTGTTCAGGCAAGCATACATCCCATAATTGGCTCTCCCATTCAAAGCAAGCTGTTCCTTTGCCTTTAGGTAGCTGACATTAGATATGCTTTGTACATACCTAGAGGATTAAGCTGGACTAGCAAGATAGAGTTTCTTAGCAAGGCTTGAAAATAAACTGAGAAGCCTTCACATGACTTCTGGGCAGTTTGTGATGTGTGGAGCTTGTTCATGGCTGAGGAGAGCTTGAGCATAGTGACTGGCAAAGATCTAGGTATTTATAGAGGAGGTGACAGCTGAGAAACAATTCTGGGAATGTACCTACCCAGTACAGTAGGTGTCAAAAGAGACAGACAGATGCTTAACCAATCTGGAATGCGTGACTTCTCTGAAAGCCAGAAATGAAGCCTGTGAATTCAGACATCGAAACATTGGTGATTTCCAATCAGCAGCCTAAGGATTTCCACACTGGATATAAGCAGTGAACAAAGAACTGAGGAAAATATTAAGTAGAATGTTTTTTGGGGCACGAGGAGAAAGAATAATATTCAGCAATAATGTCTCTGAATGGGGAAAAGTTCTACTGGATAGCTATAGCTTATTCCTTTTATACATCCTTGTAGAATCATAAAACAGATCCCAGATGCTGGGCTGATACAGGATAAATTCTCCTTTTAGTGCTACATTTAGGTACAGAGACCATTTCTGGGCAGCAAAACATTATAAAAAAAGTACTCAATGGATATGGGATTGAAGCAGACCTTTTTAATTATTTAGGCTGTCACATAAAACGGCCAGTGGCCACTATTTAAAATGTTTTTAAATTTCATGACCAGGGGCTGTACAATGCATTAATCTCAAAACTGGGAATATAATCCCTTCTGGGCCTGTATTTGGCAGTAATACTTTAAGCAGATATCTGTAATTTTGTAATCAAAGCCAAACCAAGATGAACTCTGACCAGAGGTATTCTGAGGTGGTTTTTATTTGCAACTTCTGAAAAAGGTCTTTCTGCCATAACACTCATTTTACTTTTCATCTTGTGAAAGAATCAACAGATAAAAGGCAAAGACTGCCAAAGAAATGGAGTAAATATATTTGCTGAGTAAATATTGTATTATTAAATGAAATGCGTCATACTTAGTTTCAGCACATGAAGCAAAACTGGCAGAACTGGCCAGAGATCATTTGATTTAACTGGGCTTTTTTTACTTTTTACAAGCACAGAATGTGGTTTCGTGTCTGTAGAGTTTTTAGATGGATATAACGAGTTATTCTTTGCCATAGTGGAAAACATGGAAAAAAAATTCATTTTTATCTTAGCAAGCTGGGATGAAAAGTGATAATATTCTAGCAGGTGAGTCTGGGAAAAACCAAAATGATCTTATCTCTCCATTTGACCCAAGAAAGGATCAAGTAGACCAAAACCCTTTCTGGCATGTTTGTCTAACCTGTTCTTACAACCTGTCAGCAAGAGAAACTGCACCAGTTGCCAGGCGAGCTATTCCAGGGCTTAACTCTCCTCACCATCAGAAAGTTCTTTCCACTGTCTAACCTAATTGTCCCTTCCTGCGATTTAAACATACTGTTTTTCTTCCTGTAGTCAGGGCATCTGGAGAACAGACTATTCTGTTCCTCTTTGCAGACACCTTTTAATTGTTTCACACCACAGTCCTACTCCCCAGGCTGTCCACACCACATATTGAGTCACCTCCAGGTTCTGTTCTGGAGCTCAGCAATTAGGTGTCTCCTTAAACAACCTGTGGTTCATTTTTTAGATACTCTGAGGACTGATCCAGTGCATCAGACAAGCACACAACGTCTCTCTGTATCCACTAAACACAGTTTTTCAGCTTCTACTCACCCCATTGGACCTCAAGCCCTTCATTGTCCTCACACTGAGTCCTTCTGCCCATAATCTATGCCCATATTGTCACTGTGTATAAAGGTATAAATGCGACAGATGTTAAAGCAGCCACTCACCGTATCTAAAGCAAGTTGAAAAAATATTTTCTTTTAAAGAATACCAAACATTTTGGGCATAAAGACAGGCCACATGGGGGCAGGAGGAGATCTAAGCCGTGTGGTAGTGTACTTCAGTCTGCCCCAGGCTGAGGTGAGAAATGGCACACGAGGAAATAGAGGGACTGTGAGAATAGTAGATGATATGCTAGAAAGCAGCCCCGAGGAAAAGAATTTGGGAGTAATCGTGGATGAAAAGGTGGACATGAGCCACCAATGTGCATCTGCATCTCAGAAGGCCAACCGCATCCTGGGCTGCATCAAAAGAAGTGTGGCCGGAAGATCAAGGGAGGTGATTCTCCTCTTCTACTCTGCTCTGGTGACACCTCACCTGGAGTACTGTGTCCAGCTTTGGAGCCCTCAACACAAGAAGGTCATGGACCTATTGGAGCGTGTCCAAAGGAGGGCCACAAAAATGATCAAAGGGATGGAGCACCTCTTCTATGAAGATAGGCTGAGACAGTTGGGCTTGTTCAGCCTGGAGAAGAGAAGGTTCTGGGGGAACCTTATAGCAGCCTTCCAATACCTGAAAGGCGCCTATAAGAAATCTGGGGAAGAACTGCTCATAAGGGCATGGAGCAGTAGGACAAGGGGTAATGGTTTTAAACTAGAAAAGGGGAGATTTAAGTTGGATATTAGGAAAGAGTTCTTTAATATGAGGGTGGTAGATCACTGGAACAGGTTGCCCAGAGAGGTAGTGGAGGCCCTATCCCTGGGGATATTCAAGGACAGGCTTGATAGGGCTCTGAGCAACCTGATCTAGTGAAGATGTCCCTGCTTACTGCAGTGGGGTTGGACTAGATGACCCTTGAAGGTCCCTTCCAACCTATTGCAGTCTATGATTCTAAAATCCCTAGCTGCTGACAGGGATGTGGCTGGGCAGCCACAGCTGTGAGCTTCAGGTGGGAAGACTTTGTGGCAAACTTTGTGCAGATCATGAGATGCCAGTGAATTAGTTTGTGCAGAAACCCATGGTGCACATGCCAAGCCAGGCTTTACTCCAAGTGCTGCAGTGTGGGGACACAAGCAGTTCACGTGACGAGAAAACAAAAACATCAACCAATTGTTAGAAATTAGGAATGGAATAGAGAATTAAAAAAAAAAAATGTGCTTCTGTATTAAGTTTACAAAAACTCAAAAAGTTGTGCACAGTGCTGCAAATGCAGCAGCAGGACTGAAAAATATTTGGACAAAGGGAGGGGTATGGAAGGACTTTGTGAAGAATTACTAAAGAAATGGGGGCTCTTAGGCCTTTGGAAAACAATGACTGAGGTGGTTATGGAAAAGGGCTATAGAGCCTAGAGTGATGTTGAGGAGGCCACAAGGATTGATTACTTAGATGGAGTTAGAAGAAGGGAGATACAAAGTGCTGTTAAGCAGTGGGGTTCTTTGGCATGATACTGGGCGTCCCAACCTTGAAGAGGAGAAACAGAGAAATTCAATAAAAAGAAAGCCACTCAGCTCAGGAAGTCCTTTAATTACAAGTAGTTGGACGTAGGTGCAGTTTTACTAGCTGATTACCCTGTTCTTATCTTGTCATCTGCTTTTTGTATCTGTCTTTGGGGCTAGCTGGGCTTTTTGTTGGATGCAGTACAACTGCTGCACCATCGGAATGCTATGGATATGAACCATTCTGGGCCACCTGATCTTTCTGAGGAGGACATCAAAAAGAGACCAGAAAGACCGTAGGGACACCAACATTAGGTTCTTGGTCTAAACTTTGACTCTGCCTACCACCCACCCAACCCTTCCACCCTGCTGCAGTCACTCTCACCAGCTGTGTCATCGGCAGCTCACTAAGCTGCTAGCAGTTGACACGTCACACTGCTGTTTCTTCTTGCTCAGCAAAACCAGTATTAATCTGTAGGTTCCCCCATTCTTTTGACTGGCAAGTTGTTATGGTCCCTCATCTTTTTCAGCATTATTCTTAGGATTTCCCATGCCTGAAAAGAGACCTTTTTTTGCGTCCTCCTTAAGGACAGAGAACAAGATTTCCATACCACTATATTTTTCTTTGTGCACAAAGGCCAAACTTATGTTGGTAGTAGAATGGTACAAGGACTCCTTTCTGGACCTGAGGGCAGATGGCACAGAATGCCTCACATCCATACATCTAAGGTCTTTCCCTGTGAACCTGGTGATTCACATCCAAAGTGCCTATTGGGAATTATTCCTGACCTATATAGTCACCTTGAATTATGCCCAGCTACCACCTGGGGGAGTGCTAGTTGGCATAGACCAGAGGTGTATTAACAATTTGACGTTATGGACAATATCATACCAGAGCTTGGGCCTTCTCTGTGACACTACTGCAGCAATATTTTCAAGTTGGAACTTGGTTTCAGGAAAGAAACATATTCTTAAATCCAGTAATAATTCACCAGGGAATGCTAGATACTTATGAGAAATCTGAAGAGATGTCCCATAATTGACAACTTGGTAGAGTCAGTGCAGATGAGAGTTTTCTCCTTGACCATGGGTAGTCAACTGTTCACATTTCTTCCATATAGGATTTTAGGTCATGTTCAGTCTTTTACTGCAAGGTCATCCTCTATTAATTTAATTATTTAAGTAATGTTTTGTCCGTTCTCCACTTGATCCTTCTTTCAGGTGGAAAATATTGGACACAAAGTATTGTGTCCAGTTCTGGGCCCCTCAGTTCAAGAAGGACAGAGAACTTGAAACAATCCAGCACAGGGCCACCAAGGTGATTAAGGGAATGGAACACCTTCCTTATGAGGACAGGCTGAGGGAGCTGGGCCTCTTTAGCTTGGAGGAGACTGAGGGGTGACCTCATTAATGTTTATAAATTAGTAAAGGGTGAGAGTCAGGAGGACAGAGCCAGGCTCTTCTCAGTGATGGCCAGCAACAGGACAAGGGGCAACGGGTGCAAGCTGGAGCAGAGGAAGTTCCATGTGAATATTGGGCGAAGTTTTTTCACTGTGAGGGTGACAGAGCACTAGGACAGGCTGCCCAGAGAGGTTGTGGAGTCTCCTTCTCTGGAGTCATTCAAACCCTGCCTGGATGTGTTCCTGTGTGATTTAGTCTAGGTGATCCTGCTCTGGCAAGGGGTTTGGACTAGATGACCTTTCAAGGTCCCTTCCAACTCCTCATGTTCTGCAATTCTGTGATCCTCTGAAAAAAATGTGAAAAATTGTATGCATTCAATAAGATTTCAATTGTCGGTTTAGATTTTGGTATATTCTTTTATGCCTTTGTTGAAGTCCATAAATAATAGAAATGGCAGCACAGAGAACTGTATTTTGAACTACCAGATGATGGAAAAGTTTGTGTTAGCTCATTAATTAAACAGTAAATCAGTTAATTTCCAAGATTCTACATGAACTATTTTACAATTGTCCTCTGATCAATTTTTAAAATGTGCTCTAAAAAAATACACGCTAATATTTTTTTCCCAATTATCTTGTAGCAAGGGTTTCCACAAGTAAAGTGATTTTTAGGGAAAAAAATATTTCTATTATTATTTTAAGTGCATTAATCTTTTCACTACTTTCAGTAAAGATAAATAGGTGTTCCAAATCATATATATCTATAACATTAATTATTGCACACAGTTAATGTGTCCAGGCTGAATTCTACACTTTTTAGATGCTCCATAAGTGCCTCTTTTAAGTCCTTTACCATTTTCACTGCTTGTATAATGTTCTCATTGCAGTAATTACTCTATCTAGAAGCAGCATTATACACTTTAAATATATATATGGGTGAAATGTGTTTTGGTATTTTAGTTTCTTAACTAAAATAAAAATTTCACTAATAACTATTTAATGAGAAAGTTTGGTCCAAGCATCGTACATGTTAGCTGTTCTTAAATCACTACAGAAATGGGTTTGGATTGCAACTTTTCCTTTCAATTTAAGTTGGTGAGCAACCAAATTATAATCAACATCAATAAAGCATACAGGCTAGAACAGTAAAAAATAATGTTGAAACAAAATAGTTCATGTCAGTTGAAACAGGGAGATAGATTCCCAGGTGGCTCGTAAAGAAAAGGAAAATAGCCATAATGAACAGTACATTGAATCCAACCTTCTAGTCCTTCCTGAGGCAAATCTTCCCTTGACTTCAAGCCATGTTGTTTGTATAAAAAATGTTGACCAGGGCTCTGGTGTGGGAGATCTTGCTTATTTCCAAATACAAACCCTCTCAAACTTCACAAGCCCTTTAACTCTGTGTGTGTTCGTGTGCTGCTCCCAGTGGCTGCAGCGTGTTGTCCATTAGGAGCTGTGACTTATTTCACTCTCCAGTTTTCTTCTGTTGTTGGGAATATTTATTCTGCCTTGTTTTTATGTGCAGTTCAAAGCAAACAGGAAAACATCCCTAAATTCAGAATCACAGCGATATCTTACTTCACACTGGGTATCATTTTGTTCTGTGTCCTCCCACTGGGACGGATTACTGGGTGGCAATGAAAAGTTAGTCCCTTACCAAATAAAGACATTCAACTCCTCATCTTCAATTCCCTTTTGAAAATCTCTTTTTAAAACCTAGGGAAAGCACAAGTTTTTATCATTATTAGGTCTCCAAGTATCTTTCAGCTTGAAACAGGAGACAAAATCTAAATAAATCTGTGTAAACACCCACGTATTATGCACTGAAGAAATATCATAAACATCTGCCTCACCTAATCCTAGCAGAAATCCAGGTACTGCCTTTCCTGAAGAACTAGATTTACGGCTCGGCAATGTTTGTCAAGCTGCCTTCCTGACACTCAGACACAAAACATAGGTAGGATTCATCTGACTCAATGCATGCCTTTCCAGTGGAAATCTCTACATCAGAGCTAGTTTTTCAAATTCCCTTTATAGCCTCTTTTTGTTCCCTTTATAGCATCTCCTTTATAGTGGAGAGAAACAGGCACTTTTCAGGATTAATCTCATCCTAGTGCAGGTTTCTAAAATGGGTGAGTTGAATCCAGCCCCCAAAGGGTCTGTGGACTCTAAAGCGATCTTAGACAGGCTACCTGAGCTTCAGATGTCTATATGGTAGTCAGCTGAAGTTAAATGAGTTGTATTCTACATAAAAGTGTTTAAATTCAGAAGAAATAATTGGGCAATTTAATATATCTAATTGAGCAAAAATCTCTGACTAAAGAATAGCTTTTGTCTGGCTAAAACACATCTTTCTGAAACACAGCCAATATTAGTACGAAGAGAAGGAGAATTCACTACTCCTGCTTTTTCTGACTAATCTCCCTCACTGCTGAAAAATGTGCCTTATTTCCAAACTAAACTTGTCTGGTTTTAGCTTGTATCCATTGATTTTCTTCAGGCTTTTTTTTTTCCTTTGGTTTAAAGGTCCTTTCAGTGTTCAGTGTTTTTCCTAATGAATGTACATGCATACATAATCAAGCCACCCTTAAATCTACTATAATCTAAACAGATTGAGTATTTCCAGTGCCCCACTGTAAGGCATTTTCTCCATCCTGAAATAATTTTTTTAAAGGTCCTTTCTTCATCCTTTCCAATATTTCAACCTTTTTAAAATTTTTTCTCCCAAATATGGACACCAGATGTGTATGCAATATTATTGTATCCATCTCATCAATATTATATATGGAGGTAAAATCATCACCCTGCTTGTATTTGTTACTCAGTTTATACAATAAAAGGTTCATATATAGGTTGGGTTTTTTTTCAGAATTGCATTAGGAACTTCTGCTCTGTTGCTTGTCTCTTAAGATCCATTTTAGAACAGCTGCAGAAGTTTGGCTGTATTAAACTGTATAGTTGAAATTGTCTCACCTGGCTAAATAAATCAGCTAGTGTTGTGTATCATTATATGCTCTTCCACCAGTTTTTCTGTCATTCACAACTGTCTTCTGCCAAAATTTTAGGGATATTTTACATTGGATGTAGTCACTCTTCAGGCAGTCCTTCAGAGATGACACTAGAGGTAGAAGTGTGCTTCTTACCTGTGGGAACTGTCATCCAGTTCTTAATCTTATAGATTCATTCCTTTATCAGCTTTTCCATTATTTTGGCTGGGATTGATGTCCAGTAACTTGCCTAATTTAACCTTTTTGGATATTTGCATAGCACCTGTACTCTTCTAATCTTCTGGAATTTCTCCAGTATTTCAAGTTTTATTCAATAGTAACACTAGTGATTCAGCTGCCTCCTTGGGAGGCTGCTGATGACTCTTGTATTCAAGCTATCTGTCCTGTTGATTTAAAAATATTTAATAGTTTTCATCTAAATCTTTCATGGTAACTGAAGGACTGGAAAGAACTTAATCATCCTCATGTGAAGTGATTAAATGATCTTGTTTTTCTCTCAGTGTTAAAAGACAGTATTTACTGAACACTTGTCCTCAACATAATTATAAAAAAATTAACATCCTTATCTAATGACAAGACTATATTTCTTCTATCATATTTTTATCTTTTTAATTTTTAAAAAAATCTTTTCCTTAAAAGAGAGCAATTATTTTGCCATGCTTAATTTCTTATGTGAATTACTTTCTTTTGTTCAGAATTTCTCATTCATACAGCTAACAAACCTACCATTTCTGTCTGTTTTCATGTGTTATACATTGTTTTTATATTCCAAATTTCCAGAAAAGGAAGTTGGGCTTTTAGCCAAAGTTTGTTCTTTCTTGATTGTTAAATCATGGGGGTTTAGCCATCTACTAAACTCTTCTAAAATAACTCTAAGCTTCATTCAAAGTTCTCTGCTTATGTTTCACTTTACAGGAATTTTGCACATAAGATTCCTCACCTTTTTGAAATTATGTCTTTTTAGAACACAAACTCAATGATTAAATGGGGATTTTCTTTATCTTAGACGAGGGCAGATCATGGTTGCTTGTCTCCAGGCTGCCATCTTCCTTTGGTCTAGAGATACCACCTCTGGTTCAGAGAGTAATTCACTTGTATCTAACCTTAAAAGGCTGCATTTAACAAAACCAAAGCCAAATTTTTCATAGACACCATTCTGAGATTAAGGATTATGTATTTAATTTTTAAGATTCTAGTGGTTTATTGCTGTTTTAACTGAACCGCCAACCTTCTTCTTCTAAGATGAAGCTTCCACATGGGAAGATAAAGAATCGGATGTATAAGTTATTTTAGAAGCAACAACTAAAATCACTGGGGGATTTTTTTGTCACTTATATTTATCAGACCCTGTCCTGAATAAATGTTGTACAAACTAAACTGTTTTGTTCATTTAACCACATATATTTAGCCATACAGTATTATAACAATCCTTTTTGCCTGATAAAGTGATAAGCTCTTTTTAAAACAACTAGAGCTGCAGTGAACTTCGGAAAACAAGCCCCCTAAAGCTTGTAAGTTTTATTGCCATTTTCCAGGTGGGCTCATAAGGAAAAGAGAGGCCTTAAAAAGATGGAAATAGCCAAAGCACACTCAAGGGTAATTCAGAAATTTGAAAGCACAGCAGCCAATACAAATGTCATGCTATGGTGAAGATACAAACCAGAACAAGAGTCTTGCGTCTCTTTGAAATATGAAATGTTAAGTTTTGGTAGGTGCATCTTGGAGGAGGCATGTCAAGCAGGGCAAATGCCTAAGAGGCAGAGGTAGACAGAATGCTAAAGAGGGAGAATTCCAAATTCAGGCCAGATTGTGGATCTGCTATCAGTTGTGTAAGACAAGATGTGTTAATAAAAGGAACTTTTTTGATTTATATAATGAAGGAAAGATTTTCCCTTCCTCCCCTCGATCTGAGAAGAAATCATAGAACGCTTTGGGTTGGAAGGGACCTCAAACACCATTTAGTCCCAACCCCCTGCCATGGGCAGGGACACCTTTTTCACTAGCCCAGTTTGCCCAAAGCCCCATCCAACCTGGCCTTGAACACTGCTGGCGATGGAGTTTCCACATCCTCTCTGGGCAACTTGTTCCAGTGCCTCACCACACTCATAGTAAAGCATTTCTTCCTAACATTTAATCTAAAGCTACCCTCTTTCAGCTTGAAGCCATTCCCCCTTGTCCTATCACTGCACTCCCTGGTGAACAGTCTCTCTCCCACTTTCTCGTAAGACCCTGTTAAGTATTGGTATGCCATAATTAGGTGTCCCTGAAGCCTTCTCTTCTCCAGGATGAACAAGTGTAATTCACTCAGTGTGTTTTTACAGGAGAGCTGCTCCAGCCCCCTGATTATCAGGAAGATAGTTGCTACAAGAAAGCGCAAAGAGGTTAGTACAGCAAGACATTCAGACACTCTCCCACAGCAGTTCGATGAATTGCAGGGTCCTGACTCAAGTTTCCACCTCTTCCTGAGCGTGAATTGATGTGGATAACCAAAATCCAGCTAGTGCTTAAAGCCCAAACCCCAAATGTAGGTGTCCAACACAGGAACCGAAGTTCAGACATGCCTTACCATTCTGCATGCACTGTATCCACCAGCAGTTCAGAAAAAATACCCTGGAGAGCGTTCCATCTGCCTTGTGCTGACCTGTTTGTTCAATCTGCATTTTCATAATGTCTGACTGCTACCCTGTCATTAGTGCCCAAAATTTGTTTCCTATTAAAGATCCCAAAATTATGGGCAAAGACCTGAGGTGTGGAGAAGTGAGGTAATTCATTCAGGGCTATTAGAAAATCTGTGGTTGAACAAAAATTGAGTCCCCAGGTCCTGATTTCTTATGTAGAAGTAGTAGTGCATAGGACAAGTTTTAGAAAACACGATGAGTTGTCCTGACCTGCTCAAATTTTGTGATCAAATGTACACAGATGTGCAGGTCCCATATGCAAATTATCCTAGGACATTTCTGAAGGACTGCACCTTGTGCTGGGTAGTTCTGAAAAGAGCCTTGATCACTGCTCAGGAGAGGGGCAACCTGGAAAGATGGTGGTTTAGATTAGTTTAATGCTTCCAAAGCACGAGGCCCACAAAGCACAGGGGTCTGATACCATCATCATATTCATATGTGTATGCATCTCCTGAGGGAGTCTTTTACAGACCAGGAAGAGAGATTCTATGAAAATATGCAAAAATCTTCATCAAATAAGAATCAATTTTTAAAATAAAATATTTAACAACATTTTTCTCTGAAAAGTTTTAATTTTCATGCATTCTGTTTTATTATGAGATCTGCAAGAGACTGACCAGGAAGAGAAGATAAACCGCAAAATCTGTTGTCGAGCTTGGGAAGGAGGGGCACAAGAAAGTCACTGGGCTTTGATGTGTTTTATGGTTCCTTCTAAGAGATTTTTCTGTGTAAATAATGTAGCTGAGATCACCCAGAGTAAAGTAAACCTTGTCCTTCAGATGCTCTGATTTCCTTCAAGAGCTGTTTGTGTATGCATGTGTATGTGTGTTCCTGTATAGCTGTGAACAGTCAGTGAATTCAAACACTTTCAAACACATTGAAACAATACTCGAGAATTATTCCTGAGCCCCCCAGAGTGTTTGGTGCTTTACAAATCAGAGGAAATCCCAACTGCTACTTGTAGAGCATTTTGTCATACCATCTCAATTACAGAAACGAAGTAATTCTGATGCTTTAGGGCCTGGAGTAAAGAGGTACAACTTTGTTATCATAGGGATATTTCCCATCTATGTCAGATATGGATCAAATACAAAGATGTCACTTTTTAATTGGATGGGTTTTATATTTGCTTCACTGTCTTACTCTGAATCAGTCAACTATAATGAAAGAGGTAAACGTCAAATATGATATTTGGAAGATATGATTTTACTGTTCTGCTGATCTGATTGGGCAGGGCTGTTTCAGCACACAGCTTCATTATATCAATGACTACAAAATTCAGACTGTAATTGGCATCCCTCAATGAGTAGTAAAGAGACATTGCTTCTTTGTGATCACTTCAGTCCACAAGCCACATTCTGATGAGTCAGCACAAACTTTTAGAAACACTGACAGTTCTACACAGTTCTTTCCTGACCTTTACAAAGTATTTGATATTACTAAAGGTTTGGCAATAAACAAACAAGGGGTGAATCTTATGCAGTTATGTTCCCCCAACCCAACCTATCTTTAATCAGAAACTGTCATTTCTATTAATGTCAACCACAAATTTTGAGGGTAGACCGGCATTTTGTATTTCCATAACTCACCTTATTGACTCAGCTTCCAAATTCATGCAATCCATGCTTGTTTGCAATGGGGCTAAGAGCTTGCTTGGCTTAGTGTTGATTAGGTCTATTGATCTGAGGTTAGACCACAATTCTTTCACAAATTGAAATATTCTTGGTCATCATTCCCCACCCACAATGGGGAGTTGTTTGAAGAAGGATTTTATTGGGTGGGTAGAGAACCTGCTGTTCACTACTTATAGACAGAACTGTCCCTGTTCACCATCATCCCTTCTTCAAGTCAGTGCTGTCAGTTACATTAGCTATTTCCTGAACACTACTTTTATCCAATAAAGAAAAACAAATAAACAAATGGGAAACATGTTAAGCAACTTCTCTCTATTCCCTTCAGTAAGGCATAATGGAACAACTGTCATTTTTATGGACCTCAAGCCAACATAGCTCTCAAGTGCACCAGAGTCTGTGGGATGTGGTTCCACGTTGTAGTGGCTGCAACCTGTCCCAACCAAAGCAGGGACTGACCCCATGTCATTGGCACCTGCTTTGGGAACTAGATGGCATGAGCTTCGAGTTTCTGTTGGTTTTGATGACTACTGTTTGTATTTCCAGGTATTTCAGAGTACCTTATTATTGAGCAAGGTCTTACATTGTACCTTAGAACAGCATTTTTCAGTTTTCCAGTAGAAGGTTTCCCAAGATCATTTGCAGCAGGCAGGGAACTTCCTCATCCCCCAGCAGCAAGGCAAACCATAACCACTGAATATCTTTCATTTAAAGGATAAGTATGGCATGGTTTTGGCTTTGGCTTATCGTCTTTCTAAAGTAGCTGTTGAAGGCCAGTTTCCATAGTGCACCACACAGAGGACTAACAAGTTTGAACTCAGTGCATCAGCAAACATTCATGAAACAAGTAATGGATAAATAAGCATCTCCTCTAATGACTGACTAGTCCAACACAAGTGTTTTCAAAATATAATGTAAGATACTTGTATGTAGTAGTTTTGGTTGCATATAGTAGAGCCTTTTGAAAATGCTTTTCCTCTCAGAATCATACAGCATCCTTTGAATACATTTTAGAAATAGAAGCTATACTGACTTCACTATGGAAGCACTTCTGGTCTGCAGCTGGATGCATTTGGGGAAAAAACCCACTAACTGCTTTGGCATGTATTAGCTGCATTGGGAGCTGTGAGATATGTTATCCAATCAACCACGTGCACCTGGTCAACCGACATCTTATCCAACTGTGCTATATGTGAGCTAATAAAGTATTATCTTTGCACTTGCTCTTCACTGCTATTAGCAGTAATGAATTAATTAATTGATCCCTGATTAGCTCTTTTGTGATCATTTTGTGGTAGGCAATGAAGGTTAAAAATCAGAACTTTAATGGTTACCGTGTAATTTCGTGCTTATTTTTGTATTATCATTTGGCAGAATGTTATGTACCAATTTAAAACAGCTGGTCCAAGTGAGTTAAACCAGTTTAATATCCGGAATATATCACCAGGGGGATTACTTATTAAATTATAGGAAGTGATCTTAGATTTCAATAGTGGTTTATTATTCAAAATTGTTTTGCCTTACAACAAATTGTAGTTTTTGACCTCAGAGTTTGTATCTTTCATTTTAATATTGTGGTAGTTTATTAGATTCATAAATATTAAGATATAAAAGTTTATTATCCCAAAATTTCAACAGAGACTCATTGGAAACTATTATTCCCAAATGCTTTTTTGATGACAGTAAAATGTACTGTAAGTTAAGTGAAAACTTTTATTCAACAGTTCAACTGCAATGTTATTTCTCTCTGTTACATAAAAAAGACCACTCCATTTCATTAGAACCAAATTACATCTTTCTATCATTCTTGTAATGTAAGATTTGCTGCTATTTTTAAAACAGTAGGCCCAGATTCTCACTTCCTAGTAGGTTATCTCCATTAATTTTAATGTAATTACTCCTGATTTACACTGGTTTGAGTGAGATCACTAGAAAATTCCATTCTTGTTCAGTCACAAGGAGAAAATCTGGTTTCTTGTTTCCTCAGAAAACTTGCACAACCTTTTTTCTGAATATGTCTTTGGGCAGATAGGCATAATAAGTAGACTCTGGCAAGGCAAATTAGATGGAAAGGTTTTGTCTAAGCCTGAGATACGAATAATCTTTTGTGGACCTCATCGTTCCTGTAGCCAGTCCCATATTTCAGTGTTCACTCTTGGAGAGCAGCTGTAATATATTCATTTGCCTTGTGCTGAGCAGACTGCAGAACAATTTCTCAGTGGATCAGGGTAAAAAATACTGAATAGATTTGGTTGAAGTCTTGTCTGCCTGCTCTGTGACTTGTTAGTCTCCCTGCACAGGATTCATCTGACTGGTTGGAGATATCTATAACATAGGATTGGTTTTTTCTTTTTCAAGTAGTCACCATAAACTCCCTTTTCATCAATGAGAAAAACAGGCGTTTCTGGGATATGAGTCAGCTCAGAGACATTTAAAATAGACCAGATGAATTGTGTTCCAAAATTGTTGACTTATTTTCATGGACGATGAGAAGCAGAAGAGGCCTTGACACTGTATAAGCACTGCTTAACAATAACTCCTTTCTCAACTGTCAGGATATGATCTCAAGACTGAAAGCAATTTAACACTTTAGCACAGAACTTAATTGAATATGATAAGCTCAGCCAAGATGCAACCTAAATGAACCTTTTCCAAAAAAGAAATAAATTTAAAAAATCACTTCTAGGACTGAGTTATGGCTCTGCCACATAGTGTTATTATCTCACCAGTTCCCATGAATTAGAATTGGAATAAACAGCTTAAAATCTGAACCTTGAAGAGGATGATAGGTGTGCATGTATTGACTGACAAAGCATGGCACAAGATCTCCAAGGCAGCAATAAATAGGCTGCCTTCTTTCTAGAAAGCAGCACAGGTATTTCAGTGCAGTTGTCTACCTATTCCAAGTAGAAGATTAAAAGAACAGAGCTTATTAACTCAGACACAGCACCATGTTAGCACAGCTGTTCTCTTCCCAGAACCCAGGACAGTCTTTCTGTATGGTGCTGCTATGTGTTGCATAGATGCTACTCAGTAATGTAGGACTTGCTCAGAAATATGAATCATGACATGGTGTGCCACCGCTCAGTAGGCTCACACCAGGAATATCTACACAGCAGAAGTCTTACCACAAAAGTCAGTCTATAGCATTTGGTGGCTGGAGATGCCAAAGAAAATAACACAACTATACTGAGACTGTATAGACAGTAAGGTTGGATTGTACCTTCCTCTCCAATTAATAAACGGGCAACATTGATATGTCCAGTTCCTGAAGACAACTCCAGTTCTTAACTGCAAAAAAGAAATGATAGTGATTGATAGTGCATGTTTTGGCACAAAGTGTGATGGCTGATGCAGCTGGACACAAAGTTACCATTTTTTTTCTCCAGCCTTCCTCTACCTCCTTGGTGAACAGATGCAAAGTAAGATGTATCTCCATACTTACTCATTTGCAAATGGAATTTCTCTTCCTTTGGATAAGCACTGCAAAACTAAGCCTAGCCTTTCCCATTCTCCTTTGAGTACAAAACAGGTACACTGAACACTGGCTCATATACGCTGAAATGACGATTTTGACACCTTTCTGGTAAGGGCAGAAGTATCACTGCAGTAACTGTAATATTAATAAGGGCAAGAAGTTTGGAGTGACTGTGATTTTTATCTGTGAAGCTGCACAGAGCAGAGCATGCAGAACAACTCCTTTGCTTGTATTTTTAAAAGGTCAGATTCCAGGTTTGTTATTCATGGTTTATACTACTGAATAGAAACATCTGAAATCTGAGAGATATTTGCGTATCACACTGCATGCTAGCTGGGCCCCAAACCCCTTTCTGTCCACAGCTTTTGGCATTTCAAGTGTCCTGAGCTTTAGATTTGGGCTAACTGGCTGGAACTGTGGGGCTAACGTTGGGATTTATTTTCCATGTGCAAAAGAGCTAACTACTCACTCCCAAAGAAGGCAAATGGTAAGCACTAAAAGGATGGATATCTTCTAGTACCCACCTGTAAGTCCCCAGGCAGGCTTGGTACAGGTAAATTCTCTAGTCATTCACCAGGAAAGCATCGGATTGCAGTTTAGTTCACTGCAGAAAGGAGATTTATGGGAAGAATGGCCTTAGCTGCCTGTAATAACACTTAAGTAACTACACTGCTTGGAAGTACACAGTCATCTTTTTTACAGCTTTAAGGCCAGAGAAGGATGACATGTATGCACCAAAACTGGTGTCAGACTTCCCTAATTCTGTCATGAAAACATGGATTATGTCTGAATTTAGCTTTTTTTCTTCTTTATTCTAACATATAAGAATCTTCTGACTTTTTAACTTGCTTTGGTACATTGTTTTAAGCACTATTTCTTTTCTTTTATCCTTATGGTAACCCTCAGAAAGTATTTCTATTTCTGCCTGTCCATATCTTCCGATTCCTCAACCTGTGATTCATTGTCTGGGAGATCTGCTGGGAATACTGAGTCAGGTTTTCTTCTCCTTTAAGCCAGGATGACTTGCACTGCTACTGAATGTACTACCACATATGGCAATAACACCTGCTCCAAATTCTGAAGTTCCCTGAAACAGCTCTGGCTTGCACTTTGAACTGCCTCTCAACTAATCCCTTCCTTTAAAGATGTAGGGAAGAAGACAACAGTGGTTCTTTGATGTTTTAAAACAGTACCACTGCTAGTTGGTTTTTTTTTTTAGCTCTAGTGATTACAGAAGCAGGTTTTTTGTAGCGGATCCATATCTTTAAGATATTTTGAGCATGAATTTATAGTGAATTTGAGCTCTGAGTGTGTACTTCCATTGTCAAATTGCTAATGTAATTGGCCTTTATTGTAATATTTTTCTTTTTTCCACTGATTTACATAATGTATTAATAAAACCCCTGATGTATATTATTACCAAATATGTGTAAAGATGATATTAGAAGAAACATAATGAACATGAAAAATTATCAGAATAAGTTTTCCATTAGTTAAGTGGCAATTATACTTGTATGCATGAATGTTTATAAATGACAGTAAGAAATTCAAAAGCTTATATTTCTGACAGCAAGCACTGCAAACTCAAGCTGAAACTTGAGAGACAAGCTTTGTTCTTCCTCCTCACCTTTTCATCATGAGAATTAATTGAAAAGTTCAGTAATCAGAATATATCTGACATCTTTGATGACACATGAAGCAGAAAAGAATCCATCTTGCTCATCCATATATTCATTGTTTTCCTGTTGCTGACAACAGAAAATAGTTTATCTTGGTGAAACAAGCAGATGTGATGTAAAGATATAGCTGAGGCAATATATATCACACATCAGATTTGCATTGCTATTTTTCTGATGGCAAATGTACTTGGAAAAGGGGGAATTTCCCCAAAAAGAAGAAATTAAGTCACAAAAAGTTTGGTCTAGTCATTCGTTTCAGAACAGCCCAAGTGTTCAAGTCTGTATGTACAGAAAGTTAAAGATTTCAGTATAATTTGTCAATCCTGTCTCATTTTTAAGAGCTGTTAAAATTGCAAAAAGCATCCGTCTTTTCCCATGTATTTTATTTGGAAATTTACAACACGAGTGTCTTGTGCTATACATACTGCAAATGACTAAAAAAATAATACTACAGAATCTAATAAGCAGAAAAAACCCATCCATCCTGGTATGGGTCTCCTGGAAAGAGTCTTATTGGCTCTGGTTTGCTTTCACATGAAATAATATGGCAGAAGCCTTAGGAAAAAAAAAGAATCACAGAATGTTAGGGGTTGGAAGGGACCACGAAAGATCATCTAGTCCAACTCCGCTATGTAGATCATGCAGGAACATGTCAGGGTGAGTTTTGAATGTCTCCAGAGAAAGAGACTCCACAACGTCTCTGGGCAGCCTGTCCCAGTGCTCCGTCACCCTTACAGCAAATAGGTTTTTCCTTATGTTCACATGGAACTTCCTATGCTCCAGCTTGCACCCATTGCCCCTTGTCCTATCATTGTCATAATGGAAACAGATGACATACGGTATCTTCACGTAAAAAGTGACATCTGCTTCTCTGCTATATACCTTCTGAAACGAGGAGTGCAATTGGATGGGCACATTAGCTGCAGCCTGTGTGACAAACACCATTTTATCCATCATCAGATTGTGAAGCAGGCCGAAAGTAGGATCCCTTGCTGTCTAAATATGCAGCTGAGATCTGAAACAAATTCATAGCCATTGAAGAGCAGCCACAGATGAAATCTCATTTCACATGCTTAACAGTGAAAGGAGACTCATAATTTTATGCAGGCTTTCTCATCCTCCCCACTACTTGGCTTGCAAGATACAATGACCTCTTTCTCCTTGTCAAGTGTGCAATTGCCTCCTTTGCAAAGGACATGAAATAGAGCATTGCTATGTTGTTTGAACTTTAAGTAGTAAAAAGATAGCAAACTTCACAATAACTAAGGTTGGGCATTCTGGCCTTGATTCAACAGAGCACTTAAATATGTGCTCAAAATCATCTCCATTAAGAAAAGCACTTAAGCACATTCTTAATTTTTAACATATGTACAAGTGCTTTTCTGAGTAACGATAGATTTGAGCACATGCTTGCATGTCATACTGGATTGGGGCTAAAATCAGCACATATTAGATCTTTCCAGCAAATCAAAGCATCTGTTTCAAAAATAACAACGGATCCTTCATAGCAAACAGCTGTCCTCATCTACAAAGTGTTTCAACCCAAGGCAAGACTTGATTCCTTGATGTTCATAATAAGAGAAATACTACTTAAGATGGATCCCAGTTTGTAGAAAAAGCATTGTTATTTCTGAGGATGAAAGCAGAAAAAAGCGTCATTGCATCTTCTTCTGCATATGTAAATCTTTCTTTGTAATAATAATAGGAATAAATAGATATACATGCATGCTTAGGGAGAAAAAGAGGAGAATTTCACAGTTAGGATTTCATGTCTCTCCAGTGCTGTATTTAGAACAGCTAGAATTTCAGTTTGCTAAAACTTTTCCAAAGCTATGGCTATTTTCATTTTTCCATGGGCAAAGTTTTGCATATTTTTGGTGTTAATTCACTTTAATAAAAAGGGACCCTTTAAAAAGCTGTACAATAGAGTGAATAATACTTGTAATGCAAATCATCTAGGGATTAAGGACTAATAATATAACACTACTCATCCCAAAGGATCCCTAAACACTGGAATGGCTTTATAAAAAGATATCAGTCCTCAATCACTCATTCTTTCCCTTTTGGGGTAAACCACAGTAATGATTTATCAAGGCATAGCATTACATTTAAGAACAGAAGGACAAGGATATTATCTTTGACTACAACAAAAGAGAAAATTTTACGTACTGTAGACAGAATAATTACCCAAATTGGAATTGGCCAGGGCAGAGGAAAAAAATGGAGGAGGGGAACAGAAGGTCAAAATGAAGAGAAGGGTGACTTCAAGAGAGCCATCTGTCACCTAAAGGAGAGAGGAGGAGGGGAGAGAGAAGCAGAGAAGAATTATGATTCTCTGTGGAAATCAAAGCAAAAGTATGCATTCCTGCCTTCAACATTGTTGTTTGGTAATATAAGGTTGTGGGGAGCTTGACAGAAAGCCAGAAATAAGTTTCTTTTACCCAGAGAGACAAGGCAGATATATCTGGGAAAGAGGCTTGGGAGCCCTGTAACATGCTGAACTTGAGCCAAATATTATTGGAAAGGACCTGGGAGAAAAGAGAAACTCCAGGCACTGCACTGGCTTTCTTTGTTGGAAAGATCAGATCTTTTTGTATGCGATTTGAGATGTTGTTATATATATGATGTGTGTGTGGGGGTGTGTGTGGTGTATTTTACTTTCACAGGAGAAGCAGTTTACCAGAAGTAAGTTCATTTGGGTCTTTGGCTATTTCCAGACTTTGGAGTCAGCTTATATTTCTCTGTAAGTAGTTCAGGCCATGTGTTTGTTTGGCATCTCAGAGCATGATGGCATTGTGATGTTGATTGAAGACTATTGCTGCTACTGAATGATTGTTTACTACCCAAAAAAACCATGTGTGGTTTTGAAATCTCTGGCATTGTACCTAAAAGGGCATTGCAAAGACACTTCTGTTGAAATATAAAGGTCACAGCTGTACTGTTAGAAGATTAAGTAGAAGGATTCCTTTGAGTTTAAGTCTCTACTAAGGTCCCTAGGTATTATTCTGAAAGCAAAAGGTCTGTAACAATTATTCTGTGGATTGATTGTTACTGCACAAATCAAAAAGTCCAAGATGGAAAATCTGAATGTTATGCAAATTGAATATCTTGCAATCATGGCTATGTAGAACACCTACAAGCCCCTATTTACTGAAAATGGATCATTTATCACTCTGAGTAGGAATTTGGAAATCTAAGTTTTCAAATTCTCCCCTTCCAAAATATGCTTTCATTTCAATCCATTTGAAAGCAGCCATAACAAAAGTTGTTTGAGTCGGTTGAAATGTTGTGTTTTGATAACACAGAGATATTTAGCTTCAACTTTTCTATTACATCAGACAACATTCATTTAGAAATGAGAAATGAAAAATCATTTGAAATGAAACATTCCTTTCTGTTTGTTATCCAAATTCTTCTTAACCATTTTTTTTTCTTTAAACATAAATGAGCCAGCTAGATATGGGCAAATACAGTCAGATTTTAATGAAACTTCACATTCTGGCACAAAAATAGGACTTTGGTACAAGAAAAGGAACATCCCTTATATTTAGTGTGGGGAAATCTTGTTTTCTTTGTGTTCTTGGGAGGAAAGAAGGAAAGTAAAACCTGCTAGGACTCTGGGGTATCTGTACGAGTCAGTGGCCATGAGTACTGTAAAAGCTTGAAATTAAATTCTCTGCCTTTAGAAGAATTATCTTACTTCCTTAGCTGACAAGGTCATTAAAAAAACCTGCCACATATTTTTCTTGACAGCTTTAGCCTTGAGCATATGTACATGCAAACATATAAACGATGCTCTGGTTATTGTCACCAGCTCCTAATTTTCATCACAGGACTGTGTATCTATGGCTTTTTTGACTTGCCTTTGCTTCTTGTTTTGTGTACCATCTCTTGTTTTACACTCACTAGCTATCGGTTCTTCTAATCTCTTTCCTTATGTGTACTATCAATCTGAGGTGAACCCCTTTTACTTCCTGTATGGCATTGCACGTACTTATATTTTGGGTGATTATTGTTTTATCTGTTTGACTCCGTTGGTAGACTTCTGAATAAAGGCCTGTTCTTATACCTAGCAGTTCTGATGAGGTTTCTCCTGACCTCCAGCATAGCTTCATAAATAGCTATACCTATCTATTTTACACTTAAAATGAAGGAAAATAATGTTGCATTAAATAAAGAGGACACTGGGATGGACAGGTTGGTTGCAAAAATGTTTTAAATTTCTTTCAGTGAATATAGCTCCTTAATACAATTATTTTGGAGCTAAAGAAATATTTTTTAAGGTTACAGCAACTCTGACTAAACTATTTTTCAGGTCTCCTGTAGACTCACGTGTTAAGAAACTTAACATGCTTATTCTGCACGACTGTGGAGCATGGCACAATGTACCTTAATGTGAATTTCATTCCTCTCTCTAGCATTCTTTTCTCTCTAAGAAAAGGAATGTAAATAAGCCAACTTCTGTGGAATCAGTTTTTTCAGAGGCTGAAAGGTATTTCTCTTGCCAAGGGTTTCTCCACCACCCCTATTGCTGTCTGCAGAAGGCCCCATAAAGGAGCACTTTGCTTCTGGCAATCAAATGCATAATGTCAAACTTTCCTTACAAGATGACAACTAAGAGCATGCATCCCGTATAGTTGTCCTGGTTTCAGCTGGGGTAGAGTTAATTTTATTACTAGAAGCTGTTATGGTGCTGTGGTTTAGATTTAGGATGAGAATAATGTTGATAATACCATAATATTTTAGTTGTTGCCAAGCAGTTAAGGACCTTTTAGCTTCTCATACTGGCCTGCTAACAAGTAGGCATGGGGTAACCAAGAAGCTATGAGGGGAAACAGCCAAGACAGATGACCCAAACTGGCCAAAGAAATATTCCATGCCATATGACATCATGCTCAGTAGGACAGGGCATGTCTTAGTAACTAGCTGTGCACCAGCTTCAGCTGGTGAGCAGCTGTGCTGTGCATCACTAGTTTTGTATATTCTTTTATTATTATTACTGTTATTATTACTATTATTACTACTACTGCTAATACTACTATTACTTATCTTCCTTTTCAGATCTGTTAGACTTTCTTTATCTCAACCCATGAGTTTTACTTTTTTCTTTTCAATTCTCTCCCCTAACACACTGCTTAGTTGATTTAGCTGCCTTATGGGTAAAGCACAGCACAATAATTCATACTTAGCTACTGTCCTGGTTTTTTCAGGTTTATTCATTACACATTGTAGAAAAAAAAAATTACATGAGTGAGATTTATTTTTGTTGTGATAACAGAAAAATCAGGAAGTTTAGAATCATTCCTGCATTTCACATATACCAATGATGTGATGACCAGGAGAAAGCTGGGCGTGTCGAATTTGTACCAAGACTAGTAACAATCAGGCTTTGCAGTTCCCTGACATTGCATTAACTCTAAGACAAATTTACTGGACTGTAGTTACATCTCTGATAATCATGTCTGTGTAGGTAATTTAACAATGCTAAGATTCATTCTCTGTCGTGGAGGTCAACTTCCACAGTCTAGCTAATCCGTACTGTAAAAATCTCTTATCAATCAAAACAAAGTGGCTATACTAAAATTGTTTTGAATGGTGTGATTCCCAAACTATGCTTGGTAATTTGTTTGGGTTTCATTTTGGTGGGTTTTTTTTGGTTTTTTTTTTAGAATGCCATGTAAACTAAGAAAACTGTGTTTAAATTTGTCCTTGCAATGAAGTCAATCTAGTTCTGTTCACCTGGGTCTGGACCTTAGCAGTGCTTGTTGCTATAGACATAATCTCAGCCTACGTGAGATCTTTGGTCTTCATTCTGTACTGACACATTAGAACAATTGCAGCCTGGCAATTAGCATTCCCAAGTCAGCCAGGCATCTTTCTGCATCAAGAGTTTAGTGATAGAACTGCTACTGTTTCAGCAGACTCCTGCTTCTAATGTGTTGGCTGCTGTATATCTGGTGACAATTAGTAGTCTCTGCATCAACACAAAAATGAAATGGAATTCAAAACAGGAAGTAAAGAGAAAGGGAAGGACTAATAAGACAAGAGAGGAAAACAGTACTGCAAGAAACATACCACATTTTAATTGAGATTGCTTGTAGGATAATTTTCAGACATCAATATTAACAACATCTTACCTGCCTAGCTGTTGTTACATGGCAATTTTCATCACGGCAATAATAAATAGCTTCAGATCAGTGGACTGTTTTTACTATAAGGTAAAACTTCTGCATTCTACCCATGCAGAAGATGCATTTATTTGGTTTAGACAAAAACATAAAGCAATGTTAGAGGGAGAAGTTGTCGAAAAAGGATAGCAGAAACTCACCTCCTTCTAAGCCAATGTCAGGCTCGTTGCATAAACTTACAGTAAGAAAGATGTCAACATAGTTCTGATAGAGCATTATAAGAAGTAAAGAGAATATCCTACTTTACTGACAGCTACTAACAACTTTACAGGTGTCTTCATAAATAAAAATTTCTCACAAATCAGCAAAGACTGAATGCGCAATTAATGTAAACTGGTACACTACTGAATTAATTTAAAGAACTGATCCAAAGCTGGTGCAGACTTAACCCTTCCTCTGTTAGCTAGACTTCTGGTATATTTCAGGAATCTTGCCAAGCTCATCACAAGTGCAATACAGGAAATGAATCATAAAATTAGAGAATCACAGAATGATTTGGATTGAAAGGGACCTTAATATAGTTCCAAGTGCCCTCCTTGCCAATGACACTCAGCTCTGTAGGAAAGGGATGCCAACACACTGTTAGGAAGGGATGCCATCCAGGGGGACCTTCACAAGCTTGAGAGGTGGACCATTGTGAACGCATGAAGTTCAGCAAGGACAAGCACAAGGTCCTGCACATGGATCAGGGCAATCCCAAGCACAACGACAGGCTGGGAAGAGAATGGATTGAGACCAGCCCTGAGGAGAAGAAATTTTGGGTGTTGGTGGATGAGTAACTCAATGTGACCTGGCAATGCACACCTGCAGCAAAGAAAGCCAACTATAAGCTGGGCTGTATTAAAAGAAGCATGACCAACAGATCAAGGGAGGTGATTCTGCTCATCCACTCTGCTCTTGTGAGACTCCACCTGGATTACTGCATCCAGCTTTGGGCTCCCCTGTACAAGAAACACATGGAGTTCTTGGAGAGAGTGCAGAGGATGGAGATGATCAGAGGGCTGGAGAACCTCCGCTATGAACACAGGGTGAGAGAGTTGGGCTTGTTCATCCTGGAGAAGAGATTGCTCTGGGGTGACCTTATTGCAGCCTTCCAGTGCAATAAGCCTGCAGACTTTCCAACTGGCACAGGTTGCCCAGAGAAGCTGTGGCTGACCCCTCCTTGTCAGTGTTCAAGGCCAGGTTGGATGGGGCTTTGGGCAGCCTGGATTAGTGGAGGGTGTCCCTGCACATGGCAGGGGGTGGAAAATCATTGGTCTTTCAGGTCCCTTGCAAACCAAACCATTCAGTGATTCTATGATTCCATGATGAGCACCCTCATGTTCCTTAGATGGGTTTGAACCTGATCTTCTCCTACAGTGGGCAGTTCTTCATTCTCTCAGTCCCTGCCTTTGCTGGTTTGTGACTTGGGCTGTATGGCTAGAACACTTGCTGGTGAAGACTGAGGCAAAAAAGTCCTTGAATACGTCAGTCTTCTCTATATCCTGGACAAACCACTTTCCTGTTTCCTTCTGGAGAGGATCTATATCTTTCCTAATCTTCCTTTTATCACTGACATACATATAGAAGCTTTTTTTGTTGCCATTGATGCTCCTGGCCAGATTTAATTCTGCCAGGGCTTTAGCTTTCCTAACCTGATCCCTGGCTGATTGGAGAGTTTCTTTGTACTCCTTCCAGGCTACCTGCCCTTGCTTCCACCTTCTGTAGGCTTCCTCTTTATGTTTGAGTTTGTCCAAGAGCTCTTTGTTCATCCATGCAGGCCTCTGGGTGTCTTTGCTTGACTTCTTTGTTGGGATGTATCGCTCCTGAACTTGAGAGAAGTGATTCTTGAATACTAGCCAGCTGACTTTGGCCCTTCCTCCCTCCAGGACTTTGTTCCATGGTGCTCTGTAATGCAGATCCCTGAAGAGACTGAAGCCTGCTCTCCTGATATCTAGGGTAATGGGCTCGCTGCCTTGAGGATCTTGAACTCCACTGTTTCATCGTCATTGGAGCCAGGGCTGCCATTAAACTTTACATTGCACTCCCCTTCCTCTTTGTTGGTGAGGACAAGGTCCAGCATGGCACCTGTCCTCGTTGTCTCCTCTATCACTTGGACAGCGAAGACATCATCAGCGTGGTCCAGGACTTTTCTGGATTGCTTGAACCCTGTTGTGTTGTTGTTCCAACAGATAATAGGGTGGCTGAAATCATGTCTGACGACCAGGTCTTTTGAATGTAAGACTACTCCTATCTGTGTGTGGAGGGCCTCATCAAAATGGTCTTCCTGGTGGGTTGGCCTCTAGGATACCCACATTATAGTGTCACCTGTCCCTGTCCTTCCTTTAATCCTGACCCTTAAGCTCTTGGTTGGCTCCTCATCCATCCCCAGATGGAGCTCCATGCACTCCAACCCCCTCTTTACGTCCCCTGCCTGTCTTTCCTAAAAAGTCTGTATCCTTCCATTTCAGCCCTCCTAGGACTCCTCCCACCACGTCTCCATGATGCCAGTAAGATTACAGTCCTGCCAGTGTGTGCATGTCTCCAACACCTCTGGTTTATTCCCCATGCTTTGTGTGTTTGCATAGAGGCATTAAAAAGTTGGACCCCTGATGAAGAAGACTGATTGGCTGAGGTGGCACCAGTGAAGCTCAACAAGTTCCTAATGTACCTTTCTCAGTGACAAGTCCTTGCTTTCTTGGGTGTCTTTGTGCCTCTGTATCTTGGCTGTTTTGCTCCATATGTCAGGTCAAGCTTTGACTAACCCATGGGCTTTTAGTCAGTCTTAACCAAGCACTAGTCTTATAAGACGCATGTTAAGTGAGAACTAGATCAACTGCAGATCATAAGAGAAACTAGTGAACTGCTCCTTAGCAAGTCAAATAATTGACAGGATGATTCACTGGCATTTTAGTGAGATGCACAACAGACTTTCATAAGAGGCTGCAAACTCTTATCTTATTAAGACAGACCCAGAAAGAGGGTGGGAAATGGACCCACTAAATTCTTCAGCAGATGTACAGATTGCATTTTGACACAATCTGAACCGTAAGACTCTGAAGTAAATTCGGTCTTGCTGTGTAAAAAATCAAAATCCTTGTATTTTCACGTCAAATTTTACTATGGTATATGGATAATGAGTGATAGGAGCAAA
Organism: Porphyrio hochstetteri; assembly: GCA_020800305.1. Classification (NCBI taxonomy): domain Eukaryota; kingdom Metazoa; phylum Chordata; class Aves; order Gruiformes; family Rallidae; genus Porphyrio; species Porphyrio hochstetteri. The sequence continues at coordinate 114,788,945 of CM036907.1, forward strand.
AAATATTTTTGAAAATTACTATTACAACTTGGGAGAAGATCTTCATGCCTACACATCTTGACATTGCCATTGACTGCCAAGGAATGAAAAGACCAATTAGAAATTATATGAATGGCATGAGATAAAAATATATAAATAAATATTTAGAGAAACCTAAAAGGTCTGATTTTTTATCTTAAAGCTTCAATTAATGATCTGGGTGGCAGTTTTGGTTATGTGCCTCATATACTGCTGTTCATTGCAGGCAGAATTTATTCTCTAGACATTCAAAATGAGTCATCTATAATTAAATCAGACATACAGTTCATCTGACAAGTCTTACATGTCTTTATTAGGAAAGATGAATTTCACCATTAATTTTCTTTTCATAACTAACAACACAATTTAATCGTTTTTTATGAATTCTGACATATTGTGTTATACTACTAATGCAATTAATATCATGATCAAAAGTAGAATCTTAAAAATTTCAGATTTTTTGACCTCTAATTCATTGAAGCATCTCAACATGTTCACAAACATAAGATCTAGACATTTTAAAGCATTAATCCTATTTCAATAAATAATTTAGTACTTGAGAACAATAAGTGACAATTGACTTCTTGTGTGCATATATTGTGAGGTCTATACTAGTACTGTGACCTTCAAATCTCATTAATTTAACAAATCTGTAGAATTTGAAAAAAAAAAAAGCCTAAGAAAGTTGTAGAAAAAGTATTCCTACTGTGAAGAAATCAGAACTGTAAACATAAAAATATAAAAAAAATATAGAAAGAACTTGACATTTTACCTGATGGGTAAAAACAGCAACAGTTTTCAGCAGTCAGTGTCTCAAGGTCCTACACATTGGCTCCTACAAATGCAGGCTCTGAGGTTTCTCAGATAGCTAAGTAATGTAAGTAGCTGAGTGAGAGCAGGAGGAAAAAAAACAACAACAACTAACAAATCTATTTGGCTTTGTTTCAAAAGGAATGGATTTTTCCCGGATGGCTCACTTCAGAAGCTGAAATATTTGAACTAAACCATGTTAGCAATGATTATAGTTCTAGTGTCTTTTCTGTATTTTATTATAAATTCTTTTTGGGAAAGTAAAAGTTTTGTGTATTTTTAAAAGTCAAAACATGGCTTTAAAAATTCATATTTTCTGAAAGAAAGCATATTGCTTTTCTATTGAGTCATGCTATGGGAATAGAACCCAGACCATGCTGCTGGGATTCCTATAAGAACTTTCAGTTGCTTGTGCATATTGTATAATCTGAGAATCAAGGGACTCAGCTGCAGTTAATTTTCATTTGCTGTTTGTATATAAATGCTTTTAGTACTTAAACTAAATTCAGATCAATTAAACTAATGTTGTTTGACATAATATTCCTTGTTCCAAAATCAATATCCCTTCATTTGACAGACTTATTCTTGAATTCAGGATGTTTATTATTCTTAAAGCTTACCTATAGACCTGGTTTTTGTCTTCGATGATGTAAAACAGTTCTTCCTTATGTACCATGAGCCAGAGTATAATGGGGTTCAAATTTCTCTGGTAAATATCTTTAATTGTAAGATTATGTCCGTTAACCTCTTACCATAGTGCTAACTTCCTATCCTTTTCTTTCTTTGCTATTTTCTCTTTGAGATCACATTCTCCTGTAGAAGATAAGGGTTTTTTCATAGTACTTTGCTATTGATGACATCTTTTTCTGAGATCGTGATATTTCATAATGAAAGGTCCTCCACCAGATTTTGGAGGGTGAAGTCTTCCAATTTCATTTGAATGAACAAATTCCATAAAGGTCCATGGCCCAAAAGTCTTTCTCCAGACTGGGTTTGATAATGTCTATGCCATTAAGGAGGAAGGGGAGCTACAGGAAAGCACTGAAACTTTCATCAGAGGGATGCACAATGATGCTCCCATCTGCATCGCAGTGATCCAGAGTTGGAGTCATGGAGTCATGGTAATGCTTGCTTTCTAATCCTTGTTTCACAAGCCCACTTGTACACAAGAAAATCTGTTGTAGGGAAATACTGTACCATCAAGGCTGGGACTTTTCTTGTCCTCTCCCAACAAAAATCATGACTCACAATTTGGCCCTCAATTGTGTATTTCTTCAGATATATCCATAGTAATGGCTGCAAGAACATGCCTGAATGATGGCTGGTCCCAGATTGAATAGAGTCCTTACGATATGGTCCACCAGGAGTATTTTTCCTGAGCTTTTGTTCTGAGAGGACAGAGCAGAGCTCATGGCCCTCAGATCCTCTCTACTCTTCCACTGCAGTACTTATAAATCTTGTGATTTTGTTTTGTCTGGCCCTTGTCCAAAAACAGACCTGTCGAATGAAAGGCAGCTTTGGGATCATTTATCAATGTAACAGTGGGAATAGTGGGCTGAACAGTAGTTTTGTGCTGTTACCAAGTGAAACCACCATGAGCAGTTACCTAATTGGAATAATATGGCACATGTTCCCATAATTGCTCTCCTTTGATAACTTTACTTAGGTCATGTTTTCTCAGTTAATTATCATTAGAAAAATATCTAATGAAGGTAACAAGGACCAAGGGTTGCAAAAAATGGGTATAGGCTGCAGCATGACTTATTTTCAGACACAAATATTTTCTTTACATTAATGGTAATAGAAATTATATAACTTGGCATCAACTGCAAATGTAATCAACAGCTATGGTTCCCAGGTATTTATTATGACTGAAGGTCAGAGTGGAAGAGGGGTTATTAATGAAACTTAAGCCAAACTGTCTCAGTTATGCTGCTGGAGGGCAGAGTCCTGACCTCGTACTCCTCTGCAGCTGCCCAAACTTCCCCAGACACAGATGAGAAATGAAATCCTACAGCTTCAGGTAGATCCTCCCAGCCACTCAAGCTTTGCTCCCACTTGAGAAAAAAAATGAATGAAATGGGTAATACTCCATGCTCAGAAAAAGAATGAAGACAGAATGGCTGCTAATAAATTACATCATATGTCCGGGAGAGATGTGAAAGGATATTACAGTTCTGGACAATTGCTCACAAAAAAAATACTTTACACCCTTCTACAATCTATTCTGTGGAGAACAGGTTAGGTCATCTGGTAGGGAAACTTCTCAATAAGTATTTCCACTGTTTTTCTTAAGTAAAAACCTATCATTTAACCTACATGGTCTTTAAAAGTGTATCTTAACCAGAGAGATATGCTGATAAACTTATTAGTATGTATTAGGCTGGTATCTGCCTCACCTTATCTCAGGTGCCTAATAGTTAGAGGTCTAAATCTGACCTGGTGACCTCAGACTCACTTTATAGTCAGAAGAAAAAAATGGGCATTCCCAGATTGCAATCCATCTTGTTTGAGCTAAGTACACAAGACAGGTCAGATGAATTGTGGCCTGGATTTGCTTCCACTGAGTATAACAGGAAGCCAGGGTAACTAGCAGAGATTTAAATGTTGAACTTTCAGATGTCTACATTAAGGTAGATGAATTGCACCCTGAAGTTATGCACACTAATAAATTAGACAGCAGAAGGGAACATGCCCTGCCACTTTGTTGCCTACAATGCAAACAAGTTCAGATGGTACCTGCCTGGTTTTGACCCAGGAGAGTTGCTGATATCGAAACTGGGGGCAGAAACTGTCATTAGAGGCATTTTGGATGTGGCTGCTCTGTGTCTGAGGGCACAAAGAGTCAATAAAATGGATGAAGGCCTTTCTATGGTGGTTAGCTGCAGTGCCAGAAAGTGGCTGTGAGTGCATTTAATTCTCCAGTATGGACGTAGTTTTATTAGCTACAGGAAACAATTCATATCAAATACATTTTAAAGCTACAGAAGTCAAATCGCACTTCCCTACAGATTGCAGTGCAGTCTCTAGACAGATAAACAGATAGAAATACCTTCCTCCAGCCTCAAAGGGCCTCCAGAAACCAACAGCAATCTTTTTTCAGAAATTATAAAACACTAATCTTACGGATAGAAAATAACAAAGATGTGAGCAACTGTGTGACAACATCTAGCCAAAACATTGTGTTTTAAGACGGAGACTCGGTTCCCACTGACTTCAAAGCTACAGGATCAGGCCTGAAAAGTTTCTGAGGTTTTTTTGCTGGAATGATAATGGCCAGAAGTAGAGTTATTTTTATTCTTTATGAGAAACAACGAATAAAAGACCATGCTTACTTTTCGTTGGAAATTCTGAAACAACCAGTTCACTTCAGGGGAAAAAAAAAGCAGCCCTCTGCGCTGAATTATTTTTTTTCCACTATGGTCATGAACACTTTCAAAGAAGTCTGACTCAGGACAGCCAATGCAGGATAAAGCCAAGCTACTAAAACATCTTTCCCTTCCTTAGACATTTGGGGCCTGTATTCTCTTCATATATTTTGTCACTGGGAAATAAACCATCTGTGTTCTTGAAATCCTCGTTTCTCTTTCTTGTGAGGTCAATTCACTTTTATGCATTGTGTTTGGCTCTGCTGATCTCTGTGAGGGAACCTGTGCTTCGATTAATAGCGTTTCGCCTTTTCTTTTCCTTCAAACTTGCTTGTTGGCAGGGTAGTTTTCATTAAACAAGCCAGTAACTAGAATCAATTACACTAAATAAAGCAGAGTGTAAAACTGTGGAAAGATGAGCATAATAGGGATTAAACCACCTCACATGCAAAATTATCCAGCAGAAATAATTAAAACCGACCTGAGTCAGCATTACTTTTTCTCATAAATAATATGAAAAGCCAGGATACAATTCCTTGCTCAACTCAACTCATAGAATCCTAGAATAGTTCATGTGGGAAAGGGCCTCAAGGGGCTTCTAGTACAACCTTTTGTTAGCAAAAGCAGGGTCAGTTATGGGGTCAGACCAGGTTATTCCGTCAGATCTTTGCAACTTTGAAGGAAAGGTTTCACTGACTCACTGGGTAGCTTGGTCTACTCCTTTGCAGTCTTCAAGAGAAAAAGGTATTTCATTGTATCCTGTCTTAGTTGTTCTTGTTTCAATTTATCTTTGTCGCTCCTAATCCAACTATATGCTTCTCTGAAGATCTTGGCTCTGTCAGCTCTCAATGCCCTTGATTCAGAGTATGTCAGTCCTCCTACTTTGGAGTCACACTTTCATGAGGCCATGCACTCCCAACAGCTCCAGGTCACCACTAAAAACGTTAAACAGGATGAGAACCATGACAGGTCCCTGCAGCACTCCACTACTTACCAACCTCCAGGCAGAGCATGACCCATTAACTGCTATCCTCTAAGCCCCACCATCAAATCAGATACTACCCATCTAGTAAATTTTATGACACCAATCCAGAGCATAAAATCCTACCTTGACTGGCAGGGAGACAGTGCTACTAGATAAAATCCAGGTAAATGACATCCTATCACTGCTCTCGCCGCATTCACAAATCTACTCACTCTTCACAGAAGATAATCAGGTTGTCAGACATAAGCTTTTCTTGGTGAACCTACACTGATTGTTCCCAAACCTCTTCTCCTTTACAAGTCCAGAAATTGTTTCCAAGCAGACTTGCTCAATGATTTTCCTAGGCACAAAAATGAGGCTTACTAGTTTATAGTTCCTTGGACCATCCTTTTGGGCTTTTCTTTAAAAATATGCACAGCATTTTCTTTGCTCTAGTCTCTGGGGCCCTCCCCTTATCTCCATGACCTTTTAGAGATGGTAAAGTGATCTTGCTATGACATTGGCACTGTCAGATATAGCTTATATGGTACCTAGGGTTGAGTTCCTCACACAGTCCCTGACTTGATCATTATCCATTCCTTGTACCGCTCTGAGCACCTTCAGTAATGGCAGAAGCCTGGGACACCCTTTTGGGAGGTAAAAAGGTATTGAGTACCTCAGCATTATACATGTCTCCTGTTGCTAAGCCACCTGCCCCATTCCACAACAGTTTCATATTTTCTTTTTCAGCCTTTAACTACTAAAATAACAGAAATTCTTGCTGATTTTGATGACCCTTGCAAGGCTCAACTCTAAGTGAGCTTTGGCTTACCTGACACCATCACTGCATTCCTGGGCAATAGTTTGAAATTTGTGCTTTGTAGCACACCCCTGCTTCCATTTTGACCATCCAGAAGATGTCATGCAGATTAATGTTTCCCATTAAACCCAGATTTTGTGATCTAGAGACTCAATTTACTTAGAAATTATGGAATTTCACAAAACAAACTTTGATGGAAAGTTTTTGCCAAGAAGTTTCATTACTGAAGCCACAACTAACACAGAAATCTTAACTGTGGTGTTAATAGCTATGAAAGTTACTTATTTATCCTGAAATTTTTTGATGGAGCTAAAACCACATCAGGTACAGACATTTTTCAAGATAATTATGACTCATTTTTACAACAGAGGAATGTTTTATACTTTGTTGAAGGCCCATAAAACAGCTCTTAAATGTTGATAGCTTTGGAAGATTTTATTCAGATTCATTGTTAAGGACTGGACTGCACACCTCACTATCACAATGAATAGTACCTTCTCAAAGGGTCTTGTTTCATTTAAGTCAACATGACTCTTCAAAAAGTACCATATAACTCAATATGAGTAGAGTTGCCAATACAATTAAGAACAAGGCATCTATTTCCCCTTCTTTCTCTAGAAGGAAGAAAATCATAACGGACTTAAGTGGCAGGTGTTTTCTAGAGAAATCTGGCTTAGCAGCATGATGGTCCTTTTCTTGAGACACCAACACAACAGAAATACCTTGTTTTAATCAACATTTGAATCCTGACACACTTTTCAAGAGCTTTTCAAGAATAGGAACACTCTGTATCCCACCAGAGGCCAAACTTGGGTTATCAAAGGTCTATCTAAATATTAGAAATTGTCCTTTCCTTGATGCCAGAAACAAATAATAATATGACATTTTAAATTTCAAGTAGTGTCCTTGTGTTACCTTCTTTTTTTTTCTTTTGTAAATGAAAGTGAAAATCTCACACAAGAATTATGTTTATAACCTCTCCACAAATTCAGGCTAGTATCATTGACTTTTTATAACTGAGATATATTTGGATGGTTTCAGTATGATCAAAGCAGCAAGAGACTTATAATAAAATCCATGAAAACACTAAAGTGTCATTTAAATGTTGCCTACCCCTCAGTGTTATCCATATTCTAAGCTTCCATCATTAAATTCCCTAGTTATCTTGTTACTTACACGAATGCTTTTAGGCATGCCCGTATGGGTTTAAGTCCTAATAAACACTTAATTGATGCTTATGCCATTTTGAGATTTATAGTTCAAGTATTCTCTTGTACAAAAGATATTATTTTTCCTGTTTTTTTAGAAGTTAGTCCTATGATCCCATGCAGGATTAAATCTGATTTGTTTTGGGTGCTTTCTAGCACTTTCTTTGATGAAGAGAGGCTCTTCTATGAAGAGAGGCTGAGCGAGCTGGGCTTGTTCAGCCTGGAGAAGAGAAGGCTGTGGGGGCCATCTCATTGCAGCCTTCCAGTACCAGAAGTGAACATATAAACAGGAGGGGAATGAACTTTTTAAAAGGGTAGACAATGGCAGGACAAGGGGGAATGGATTGAAGCTAAAGGAAAGGAAGGTTTATATTAGATATTAGGGGGAAGTTTTTTACAGAAAGAACGGTGAGGTGCTGGAAAAGGCTGCCCAGAGAGGTGGTGGAAAGTCCCGTCCCTGGAAGTGTTCAAGGCCAGGTTGGATGGGGCTCTGGGCAGCCTTGTGTAGATCCAGGCCTGGAGGTTGGTGGCCCTGCCTGTGGCAGGGCAGTTGGAGCATTGTGATCCTTGGGGTCTGTTCCAACCCATGCCATTCTATGATTCTATGAATCCACAGTACTGCTCAGTAATATTACCCAGGAGGCATCACGGATCCCGTCTATTTCTGAAGTAAAATAGTTTAATTTTGTGGACAGAAGTCGTGCTGTGCCACAATTCAAGGCAAAACCAAGGTTTCTGGCAGGATTTATTCACTCATTGGGACACAGCTTCTTTCTTTGGCCAAGAATATATTAATTTATTCCTTGAGAGATGGAATTGCCTTAACTGTCAGGTATCATAGCAACTTATAGCTGATAACAGGGCAATACATTAGGACACAACAGACTTGAATTGAGAGGTTTGATACAAAGTGTCAAAACAAGAGAAGAAAATCACCCTCACAAAATAGCCTCTAATCTGGTTGGTACTGTGCTGGGAGGAGCCAAGTACTTATTTTCACCTTTTGACTTTGCACAGCTGAAAATAAATATGGACACCATTCTTTGACAACTAGGTAAAATCTAGGCATCACTACTCTCAGAAAAGTTTTGAGACAGAGCCTGCTAAACTATCAGAGCCCAAGACATATTTTGTGTCTGTGACTTCCAAATGATAGTCATGACCTTCTCCCCCACTTCCTGAGCTAGATGACCTCCTGTCCAGCAGGCTGAATTTTATGACTGCTGTTCTTATCTGTTTAACACTCCAGTTTGGTAATATAGGGGAGTCCTTGCACCCAGGATAGGGTTGTGTTCTTTACAAAGGATCATGGGTACCATGGCGCATGGGTAGTGGAAGGGAAGCATTACCAAAGAAATGTTTGAACATCCAGAGGGTGTAAAAATCCAGGAATAATCAGAACAATTAATTTAGCAGGTGGTGTAGTAAGAATCAAAGGTTTTCTGTTTTGTTCATGTGAATCTCCTGCTTCTTTTGTGAATCTAGTCATTAAAACAGGGAAAACTAAACTTGAAACAAACTCATCAAAGTTTCTAGATACTGAGAGATCTGCCTGTCTCTTTTCTTACACAACCTTTCTTTTCACAACACTTTGGCCAAGCTAGACTTGTCCACATTTTGGAAAACTCCTTCTGTAGTCCTCTTCTACCATCCATAAAGGGAAAATTCAGCAGTAGTATTTTCTGGCTCATCTACTCTACTGTTGAGACACTGGACAGGTCAAATTCCTGATCCAAAGAGAGACAAAATGACACATTCCAAAACAGTCATTCTTCACCAGTGTGTCAACAAATATCACTCTGGCTTATAGTGCATAGAAAATACGCTTAAGTATACTATGTCAGTACGCCTTTTTTCCAGAAACCAGTTATAATAAGCTTTAATGATGGAATTTTTTCCTAAAAAAAGACTCTTAGGCATTTTTAGCTCTGGTGGGTTTGTTGGTTTTTTAATAATTGTATCATAAAGTACACCTGCTATGTCAATAGAACACATTTTCTACAAGGAACTGCATCCAAAGTGAACTTATCTGTACCTATTTTGAGAAAAGGTATAGCTATTTTTTTAAGTCAGCAAGGACCTTTCTTGTTTTCATCCTTCCTAAATTTCCTTAAGAATATATTTACATTACAATCCTTGTGTAATGTTTCTGCCATATTTGCAGTACTTAGTATTAACATCAAGATGAAAGACATACAAAAGTGGCATCATAGCTCTAAATACAATGTTAAAATTGGTTATTGTATGTAATTTCCATTAACTATAGGGGCTCTGTCAGGTCAAATTAGGTACCAGATATTATTTTAATTAAAAAAAGCCCATAGAAGTCTTAAAAATGAAATATTTTCATGCTTATTTATTCAACATTCCAATAGGAACCTTTTTCTATTTTTTTTTCTTTTTCTTTTTTTTTTAAACAAGTATCATGGTTTAACCCCAGTCAGCAGCTAAATGCTATGCAGCTGCTTGCTCATTCTCCCCATAGCAGGATGAAGGAGAGAATAAGAAGGATAGAAGTGAGAAAACTATTGAGTTGTGATAAAGACAGTTTAATAGGTAAAGTGAATGCCACACACACAAGAACAAGAGGACAAGGAATTAACTCCCCACTTCCCATGGGCAGGCAGATGTTCAGCTATCGCCAGGAAAACAGGGCTCCATCAAACCTAATTGTTACTTGGGAAGACAAACATCATCACTCCGAATGTCTTCCCCTTCCTTCTTCTTCCCCCATATTTGTATTCTAAGCATGATGTCATATGGTATGGAATATCCCTTTGGTCAGCTGGGGTCAACTGTCCTGGCTGTGTCTCTCCTAAATCGTTGTGCACCCCCTGCCTACTCGTTGGTGTGTTGGGAAGCGGAAAAGGTCTTGACTCTATGTAAGCACTGTTAGACTTACTCAACATCTTACTCTGTTTGCTTACTAAAACATCTCTTTATTTTCAACACTTCAGCACAAGTCCAAAACACAGCCCCATTCTTAACTCTACCCAGCCAAACCAACCAACGAGCGCTGACCCACAGAATTCATAAAGCAAATCTTTGACATTGTTGAGCTGATCGTTGCGGGCCCACAAGAAGCTAAAAGCTTCTAAGTGAGTTTAAAGATATGGAAAACTTTACACTACAAGACTGGTTTTGCTGTTAGAGGTAAGCAAAAAGAGTATAAAAGATAAGACAAGGATATTCTCACATATGAGATAAATGAAGAGAATTTTTAATGCCTGTTTAGAGAAAGATGGACATGCTCTTTTGGTTTTCTAATGGCAAGTGATCTGTATTGGAGCATGCAAACACTTTAAAAAAATTACAATAATAATTTACATTAAAAGTAATAAACACATTTATATTATAAACGTAATCTCCATACATACTGTGTTTTCTACCTAGAAAACCAATTTAAAGGACATTTTCTCAGGGTTATAATAGATTCCAAACAAACTAAACATATATCTACATATTACAGTTGCAAAACGTAAAATGTGACACATGCAAATAGATTGTGAAATATTCATATATGGACATTTTTAATAAACATGGAGATTTTTAGCAAATAGCAACATTTGTACAGCTTTATTCTTAAGGATTTTCTAAAAGTATGTTACCGTTGAGAGAAAAAAAAAAAAAAGATTTTAAGCTGCCTGAAAGCCTGAATGTTCTCAGAAAAAGATTAGCCTTTGGGTCCATTTTTTTTTGCATGGAAACTTGAAGAACAAAGAAAACTATGTAGTTAAAACATCAAAGTTGTGAACTTAGATAAGGGTGGGGTTTTGCAGTGTTATAATTATCGGAAACATCTTTTACATGTTTTTCTTGACAACTTTCATTGAATTTTCATAGAATTTTATATTAGAATAACGCTTTGTTAGTATCAATATAGTAAGAGTTGTAGTAATTTAAATGTATAAATAGGAATATGTACAGATTCAAAAGGAAGTTAATTCTTGAGAGCAATATACAGGGTATTACAAATTTTGATAAGCATCCATGGTGATCAGATGATGAGTATCCCTGTTCTTGAACTATCATTTTTTTTTGGTTTCATCTCTGATTTTGAACTTCTGGGTGACCTTAGATTTTGTCATGTCTACCTTATTAATAGTAATTGTGAAATAGAAATGATATTAAATTTCTGTATACAGTTATTTATTTCTACTGATGGAAATAAGGAGGTATTATTAAATAACATTTATTAGCATTATTATTTATTAGCATTAGTGTTACTATTTTACATGGGCCCAAGATTCAGAAACCCTAGGATCATTTACTAAATGTAGCAGATCTTTTCCTTTGTGAGTAGAAAAGCCATAAAATCCTTGGAGTATCTTGTTTTATCCAAAATATTGAGACAATCTTCCCTTACCCTCTTCATTTTATTGATTTAGTTTGTAAGCTTTTTTATGGAAGTATTTTTCCTAACTACTATTTATACATTACTTAAGAACCACTGTAAGTACATACATACAGAAATGCTTTATGCAGTCTAGATGAGGTCAGATTCGTCACCGATGTTCTTTCCAAACTTTTGTGCTTTTCAGTCATTTGGCCCTCAGCCTTGGACTAGCATTCCTCTGCTCATCTCCACAGTTGAACAACATTTCAGCTTGCAAACCAACTTCTCCAAAACTGCCTGTGCTCTCTCAGCCCTCCCACTGTCTTCAAATAACCTGTAAATATAACTGCTTCACCTCTAGAATTTGTTCATCTCAACTGTCTTCTGTTTTGCCTTTATTATGACTTGTGATTGCTCTGAGAGAATTCCTAGTCTTGTAAATGTAAAAATGTATTAAATTACAAAGATTTAAATATTAAATATAAAATACTAAAAATGTATCATTCTCATGCTCTGCGATAGAAAATTCTCTTCATGGTAAAAAATACAAACTGATTGTAGCATCAGTATGAGTGTGTTAAGAACAGAGGCAAAATAATTCAAATTCCACTAGAGTGGAAAAGCATCCTAGTCTGTAGTTTAAGAAGGAGGCTCTCTTTTGTTTGCTGTCTTCTGACGGGATCATTTTTAGACTTGTGCTGTCAAGAAATCTAACTTCAGTGAGAAGACTAAAGGGTATTTTGGTCCTTCTGTCTATCCCATTCGTATTGCCTAGTTTGATGACCAGAGGAATGTCTTTAAAGACACATTATAATGTTTTCCCCTTCAAAGAGTCTGGCAGCAAGATCACAGTTATCACCCTTTTTTCTTGCTTTAGCAAACTAAAATAATAGAATAGCAAGTACATTTTCATTTCAACAATGATACCACTTTGCATTACATTGCTAGCAAAGCAACTAATATGGTTACTCTGGCAGTAAACCAGAATGCAAAGGGCAGACTGTACCCCAGAAGTCTGAAGAAAAAGGCACTGATATCTTGATTGCTTTTAATAAGAGACAAGGAAGAATAAATTCTCTTTTATTAACCTTTTAACAATGCTGTCTTTGAATTCTCAGATAATTGGGCTGTATGGGCTTGCATCAGCCTGACTCTAAGTCCCCAGTTTAAAAATGAAAAACAAAACCCCTTTAAACAGACCTGGAACTTATCCAGGGATCCAGGAGCTGTTTATTTCTTTTGGAAGGCATAATTTTTTTTTTTTTTTTTACTTACAGTATAACTACTGGTTCCAATCAGTCCTAAAGGCTAGGGAAACATGGAGGGAAAAGATTGGCAAGAAGACATTTACACTAAGTTCCCTGACTTATTTAGTGAAAGGGTCATTCATATATTTACCCCTACCCCCATGCATAGGACAGTGCCTTGCTTCCCTTCTCTGGAAGCAGACAAGAAGACAGTAACTCTTTCCTTTTGGGTCTCCACCCCTCCACAGCAGCCACGATTTAGCCCATATTAACCTCTCAATTCTCCCACGTCCCACTGCATAAGTTCCTCCCTAGCAGCTGGTTGCATGGCAGCGGCATGCATATTTTTCAGGTTGTATGACCGATCCAAGCCTTGGACTCAGGAAAGGAGTATTCCCAGACAAGTGCATTCAAATTGAGAAGCAGGGATTTTAACACCTAATTTTAACTTAGAGTTTCATTTTACCTTGGATTAGACATCTATACTTGATCAGGGCTATACCATGGAGTGCTGTGGGAATTAGACTGTTTTGAAGAAAGATTCTCACAAGGTGGTATGAAGAGCCACAGCTTCTGTTCTCCAAAGCTCCTTGCTTCATTTGCTACAAAGTTGATGGATGAAATATTTGCCAGTTGGATCAGTCTAGTACGCAGTATCTCCTGAATGGCTGACCAACTGCATTTCATGATTGGAAATGTACAAGCTGTAGATATCCTGTGAGGACTAAGCTGAACAAGTGCAACCTGGAACTTGCTGTAACATAAATACCAGTAAATAAGAAAAGACATGATTTTGAATACTGGTACTTCATTATGTGCTTGTTCACATGGTCTTTGCCTACTAACATGCTCATTTAGTACAAGAAAAACATGAACCTGAGCGAAGGAGTCTTGAGGAGAGCCACAGAGATAATCAGGTGGCTGGAGAACTTCTCCTATGAAGACAGGTTGAGAGAGTTGGGCTTGTTCAGACTGGAGAAGATAAGGCTCTGAGGACACTTTAATGTGGTCCTTCAGTACTTAAAGGTGGCTTATAAGAAAGACGAGGACAGACTTTTTAGCAGGATCCATTGCAACAGGACAAGGGGTGATGGTTTTAAACTAAAGAAGGGTAGATTCAAACTAGATACAAGGAATTTATATGTATATATATATATATATTAATGATGAGGTGGTGAAACAGAGGCACAGGTTGCCCAGAGGGGCTGTAGATACTCCATCTCTGGGAACATTCAAATTCAGGTTGGATAGGGCTCTGAGCAACCTGATGTAGTCAAAGATGTCCTAACTCATTGCAAGGGGTTTGAACTAGATGATCTTTAAGGTCCTTTCCAACCCTAGCATTCTGTGAGTCTAGGATTCCAGGAATTTGTTCCTAATACAGTGTCTGGGCTCAGTCACCCATGTTCGGTAAAAAGAGAATTCAGATAGGTGGACACAACGTACTGAGACTTTTGGTACCATGTCCAGAGACCACACCTGACACATTACTAGCAAATATGTAGTCTGTGGCACCTACCAGCCTTTGTGATCTACAAAGTCTAGGTTTGTTTCAGCCCTGTTCCTAAGCAGCTTTGATAAACCTGGATTGTTCTTTTTCATGATGTCCACGGTATCAGTAGCCAATGTGAAGCAATAAAAATATGTTCTAACCCTCCCTATTTCCCTGTGTAGGTACAGGTCAGGCTACAATCTGGTTTTGATTAAGTTCAATGTAATCTAATTCTTGAGCAGAAGGGAAAGAAACACCTTGACCTTTTTTTTTTTTTTTGTACAGAGCAGACACTAAATATTGGTTTAAAACCACCAAGGATACAGGATTTTTTAAAAACATTAATATTTCAGGAAGCTGTCCTAAAAAACCCACCACAATCTGTTGTCCTGACCATGCTGGAGCCCTTGAGATTCTATGTGTATGCTATGTATTTTATTAATTGTTAAACTGCAAGGGACTTCTCACATACATCATACTGCTCAGGTAACAGTTCACATTTGAGCCAGCCTTAAGTAATTAAACACTCTCACTCTTTTTCTTCCTCCCCTACCTATTTTCTCAGTGCTCTGGCATAAATCTCTGTAAGACTGCAATGGGATTTCTAGAAGACAAGGAGTTCTGAGCTTAGAGTCAGTTTTAGAGGACTGATTTTGCTGTTTCAGCCTCTCAAAATAGAAGAATGCTGATACAGACCAAATCCCAAATATGACACTTGTTCAAAGCCTTATGGGATCACTTACACATAGCAGCAACATTTAAGTCACAGTGGTGTATTTAAAGTAAGTTTAATATGCAGGGATGAAACTTTTAAAAAATTCTGGTTTATAGAAATCTGTAGGAGAAACCTTGATGTTTGTTTGACACTTGTTACTTTCATGAATGACAGGAACCCCTCTCCAGAAGGTAAGTTCCTATGGCAGCCCTGCATGGTTTTAGGGAGCCTTTGCGTGCGTGGTAAAATCAGAGCTTTAAAAGTAGAAATACTTTGCAAACATAGTCTTTCATGTATTGAATTTAGACCAATAAATGTATTAATATCGCAACAACCTCTGTTTAAAGATGGACAAAACCTCCAGTTTCACATAGCAACTATATTTCAGAGAAAAATAAAGAGGATTGGGGCATTTTGAAAGTGCTTTGCTTTATATTTATTTGTTTGTGTAGGTTGGTTAGTTAGTGGGAATATGGTACTTTAGCTGCAGCTCCCTGCCTTGGTGGGCTTCTGTTATCTGAAGGGCTTACTTTTGTACAAAGCATTCTGTAAATGGCAATTTGTCATCAATTGAGGAGGATTAAAGTCTGCTGCTCATATTTACTCTATCTACATCAACACTTCTTCTTACCTTAGTGAAATCACAACCTAGCTCATGAGTAATTTCTGTATCTGCAACAAGTTTACCTGATATTAAGAGCTGATTGAATACAAACCACAGGCTGGAGCCTTTTGTCTCAATATTTGCCCTTTTCTTGTTGTCACGAATCACCCATTGATATCAAGAACACAAACATTTCTCGATGGTGAGAGTTAATCTCTCTTTCATGCTCGTTTACAAACTCTGTTAAGTCCAAGAAGTCAGTTGCACTTTTCACCTGGGTCTACAGGTAGTCATGCAAACAGATGTCCCAAACCTGAGCAACACCCTTCTGTGTCCACACTGTTTGTTTAACTCATGCTTCTGCTCACTGTTCCTCACTTGGTTATATATTCATTTTGGAGTTAAGATCCTGAGATCAAAGGGTCTGAAGGGATACTGTGAGAACACTGGTGAGCAAAGAGCTGGACTGACCTTTGTTCAAATCTGCATTTCAAAACTATCTCTGCTGATACTCAATTTTTTTCTCTGTGTCTGTATGTGTGTGTACCTGTGTTTGCAAATGTACACATATAGTAAATAGTGAGTATAATATAGTGTAGTAGTATAGTAAATACAGAGACATTACACATTTCTCTAAAGAAAAAGATACAGAAACATTGCTTACCATGAAGAAAAATTAAGCAAATATTTAATTTAAAACCAATATTTCTTCCATGGGACAGGGGTTATAAGTTTTCTGCTACATACTGAAGATAGGAAGGGTAGCTAGAAAAAACTAGCCTTGTTTTGATGTATCTCTTAACTGAGCTGCTCAAACGTGTATTTTTTTTCTTGTGTTGGTTCAAAGTTCGTAAATTCTTTGTTCCAAGATGTGCACATAAGTAATGTTCTTGGAAGGGTCGAGCTAATGTGAAAATAGTGATGGACAGTAGTAAGACCCAAATGACCATTGTGACTTTTATGGAGTGATAAGCACTCTGGCTCCAATTCAGCAAAGCACTTAAGTGGGAGTACATGTCCATTGAAGTCATTGTCCTCAGAGCAATTGGTAACAATAGTCTCACACAACAAAACTGTTTTTCCTCTACGGAGTTGAGGAGCAGTATGGAAGGAAAATTAGCTACAATTTACATATGCAGCCAAATTTCTGAATAATCCATTTATTCCAAGAAATTGTAATGTTTCTTGCATTTCTAAGCACAGAATCACAAGGTTGGAAAAGACTTTTTAAGATCATCAAGTCCAACCGTTAAAGACTACTTATTCTGATGTTTGCTCTCAGATAGACATTGAGGTTAGAAATTTTTATAGCCCACCCTTCCAGTGCTCATCATAACTCTATCTGCTCTATCTGGTACCATATCATTCCTCAGTGTACCATCTCATTCCTAATCGTACCTAATTCACAGTATTATCTACCTGTACTTCATAAAAAAAAAAATAAGAAACCAACAAAAAACAAACAAACAAGGGAGAGGGACAAGAAAAGTTATTTTAGGGTCTGAGTCCACTAAAGACTATTTTTAATGTACCGGCAGATCACATAGCACAAGACAATCTTAACTACTGTCTCAGAGACTCAGACTCCCTAGTTCCTTCAAAGAAAATGTCCCTTTTTGCCTTGACTTCTGAGCTAGCACACATCATTAACCTAACAATTCTTTTTTTCTCATTGGCATGTGGCTGAGAGCTTTAACATTTTATTTTTTTGGAAGGAGATCATAAGCCCAGTACAACATTAAGAGAGTTCATGTGATCTAGGAACACAGAACAAACTATTGGTAGTAGTTAATATGTTCTTAATGTCTTAAAAAGCATGATGCATGTGTTTGCAGAATAGCTTTTAGAAATTTTGCATATAAAGCTTTTTTCCCCAGGTACAAAGTCAGTAGATGACATGTAGTCCACCTACATATTTTATCCCCAGAGAGGACAAAACTATATTAACTTTGCCACAACATTTATCCTCGCCTTTGGTGACTAAACCTTCATAGCACGATCCCAAGGAAAAGCATTACCAAGACTCAGTAACTATCAGCTGTCCAGAAGGTATGTAAGACAGTAGCCACATGAGTTTCTGCCTACTTAGACAAAGGGAATTTATCAAGGAGTCAGATTCAACTCTGAGTTTAAGACTCCACAAAAGCTAGGAAATATGAGGAGACTTGAAAGATCTGTTAAGCAACTATAGCTAGATGGAAATGGGACTTAGCAGTGACATACTCTTCCAGCAACTAAAAAGCAGTTATGCTTACTGAGGTGGTTCTCTGTCACCACAGCAGTAGCTTGGAAGATCACCCCAAGATGGCCATAGCTTTCCAGTCTTTCCCAGAATTTCAAACCTAAAGACACCAGTAAAAGTACAGACAGATACTGATGGGCTGAATATTTGACAAGGGTATGATGTGTGGTTTCCTCCTAAGTCAAATCCATTCCCACTAGGCTAATTTCTACCTGTGTGCTTTTCTTTTCTTGCATAATGATACCATTGTGCGTTCAGAAATAGCATGTCTGCCCTGGCTGGCCTCGGTGGCCTGATGTTGGCTGGACAGGCTACTTATAGGAGATGGAAAGGATCAGTGGCTTAGGTTACATGCAGGTGTTTTGGGTTGGCATCAAATCATATTGATGTTATCCCGAACTCTGGTGTGCCCTGCTGATGGACAGGTTTGTTTTGTTGGACAATAGTTGGTCTTGGAGCTCAGTCTCCTACACCAGAAAAGAGACCTCCCAGTCAGGGCAGCACAATGTTTGAGAAAGTCTGCAAAGTGATGGGAAGGTAAAGATGTGATAGTCTTCATGGGCCGTTTGCCAGTGAGGGACTGATATCTTTTAAGAAGCCAAGTCTGATACTTAGTCCTTACTAGAGAGAGACTGACATAGCATTTTTGTGTAGTATGGAGAAGCATTCCTCTCAGGAGCATTTTCTTGCTAATGTAATGGAATTGTAGAATCACAGAATGGTTTGAGTTGGAAGTGACCTTAAAGATCATCTAGTTCTAAATTCCCTGACATAGCCAGGGACACCTTGCTAATTTCTTCCTTATATCTAATCTCCATCTACCATCTTTCAGTTTAAAATCCCTCATCCTATCACAGTCCTTCTCCGTCTTTCCTGTAGGCCCCTTTAGATACTAGAAAGCTGCTGTAATGTCTTCCTGGAGACTTCTCTAGACTGAACAAGTCCAAGTCTCAGCCTATCTTCATAGCATAGGTGTTTCAACACCCTGGTCTTCATGGTCTCCTCTGGACTTGTTCCAACAGGTCTATATCTTTCTTGTACTGGGAACCCCATGGCTGGATGCTGTATTCCAGGTGGTGCCTTACCTGGAATTAGAGGGGCAGAATCACCTCCCTGGACCTGCTGGTCATGTCTCTTTTGATGCAGCTAAGGGAGATCCTAACAAACAGGAGAATATTTTGTGCTACCTCTGCCACACTGCTTTTGAAGAGACATCCAGCACCCGAATATGCTGACAGCTGTGTTACATTTCAGGTTACTCCATGTTGTGAGGCACTGGAGTGTAAGTTTTCCTGGTGGCTTCAAAGGGTGCACTGAAAGGCTTTGTGACACCTGGGGCTTGTTAGGGTTTTCCTTCGGGCATTCCAGATGGAGAGATTCAGTGCTCTGAGGCCAAGACTAGTGTGCCTATAACAGCAATTTACTTCAGGTCAGGAGCATGCTTCTGAAGCTAATCAACTAGTTAACCCCTCCAACTGCTTCTTGGATTGCATCATAGAGTGGTCTTTTATCACAGGAAATCAATACTTTTGTGGTCAACATAAACTAAAGGTGCTCTTTGCCATTGTGCATAACATGCAGCAAGTGATAATGGGCTGAAATTTACAGGAAAAAAACAAGAATCAGTTCAAAACCAAGCTCTTGAAATGTGTATAATGGGGTTACTGCATCCTCAGTGCTAATGGCTTAATAGATATGCTTCCATCAAACCTTGGTAATGTAAACATAGCTTCTGTAGACACTTGGGAAATTGAACTTGAGGATGCTGCTGGAGGCACTCTGTAGTGGCCGGTATGTCAGACGACAGTGTAAAAAATCATTATTTGAGCCTCTCTACATATAGGGAAAGGTTTCTTTATATCCTCATTAAAAATAACTGTTGTTGTAATTATCACAGTTTGGTATTGTGGTGGTTGCTACTATAGCTGCTTAGTACTTCAGTAGAAACCCGTTGTGCTAGGCATTGCACATGCATTGAATAATTTGATTTAATCCTTTTAACTTTAAGACTGAGTGCAAAGCTTTTGTTGATGCATGCCCTGAAGCATGAGAGTTTATTTTGTTTCCATACTTTACACCAGTGATATTTGTGCTGTGTTATTGCAGCGTGCTGTTCAGTGGCCTTTCAGAACATGTGCTTTATTTTACGGCTTATTCACTATGC
This sequence comes from Porphyrio hochstetteri, assembly GCA_020800305.1. Lineage (NCBI taxonomy): Eukaryota > Metazoa > Chordata > Aves > Gruiformes > Rallidae > Porphyrio > Porphyrio hochstetteri. The sequence continues at coordinate 114,808,933 of CM036907.1, forward strand.
TCCTGCTTGAGTGATAACTTGCTTGAGTGTTAACATGACAAAGCATGCTCTGTCAGTCTTGAGATCTTCACACCAGCTTTTGATGGCATGTCTAATTAAAAAGAAAAAACACAAAAAACCCAAGACAATGTGATGCATGAATTCATACACTCTGTGATGTTGTACCAAAGGCTGAAGGCCAAGAACCATCAATGGAAATAGGTCTAAATTTATATAACACAATCTTCATGCTGCGATGTCTTTTTGAGATGATAAATAATTATGAAATGTTAGTTTAAATGAAATAAATTACTCTGTCAATCACAAATTCCAAACCCACTGAGTTTTGTGTGATTACTATCACAGACCTTGGAATCCAGCTAACTTTCCTGATCTTTCAATTATGCATAAGTGGGGAGTCTCATAAATTCTGAGCCTTTCTGAAATCTTGCTATGTTCCAGCGATTGCTATCTGAATCCCACCTACTAAGTGATGATAGAACCAGGCTTCAACTTCCTAGCAGCTACTTAGGTCTCTTGATTTCTATTACACATTTGTGTAGTTGACTCTGCCTTTTTTGTCATTAATCTGGCTATAACTTAGGTGATCTCTGCATGGTATCATCTAAAACATTAGTGAAGGAGTAAGACTCGAGAGATACTCATATTTTTTGCATGGAACAATCATGTGGGACCTAAGAGAATACTTCTGAAATATACTGACTGACTTCAGACAAGTCTCTTGACTACACGACCCCTTTACTCGTCTTACCCCCTTTCTTCCATTATCCCTCCTTCCTTTTTTTCTTTCTATCCATTATCACTTTCCTCACTGTCAGCTGTGCTTAGAATTTGCTGTTGACTGATTTATAATCTTTGCACCAAAGGAAGGTAATGCAAACTACAAATGGTAGCTCTTCCCATGTTTTAACCCAAACTGGGGTTTTCTCTCAGTGAAAACCTCAGGTGTCTCAGGCATCAGATTTTTACCTCCCCCACAACAAAATGAAACAATTCCCAAAGCTTGTATGCAGACCTGGCTCTGTGCTTCGGTCTTTTGGACTAATTTGGAATACTTCATAGTATTTGATTAGGTTTAAAACGTAATTAATTTCCTACTGGCCTATCTATGACCCATAGATAATAATCTAATGTGTAAAAAAGAATCAAAACATTTCAGTGGGAAGAAAGGTGAGCCATAACAAGGCTACCTGCATGGTTATCTTATCAGGAATATATTATTCTTCATATCAAGTTTTGATGTACGTCTGATATTCCAGTATTTCTAAAGCCTTCTGTCACTATCTCCTAAATAAATTCTGGGATCCTCTGTCATAGGAACTATGTTGGGTTTTTGTTAATATTAAAATAAGAAAGGAAGCCAGCTGAAGACACTCAGAACAGGAATGGATGCTTCTAGTTCTTTTGAACATGAATGTTTCGAGGAATGATGGCAACCTGGAAACTATTATTTTTATGCTCATGTCATTAGTTTCATAAAAACATATGTACTTTTTCCTTCTTGAACTTGTGACCAGTATTCGCTGCTGTGTTGTAGTCCCAGATTCTTGGAATATAAAGGGGACGTCTGCTTTTATAACCTAGCTAAAAATCCTTCCCTTATAGTTTGGGAAATAATGTGAACATACCAATAAATGTTTTGGTTTTTAAAAGAAGAAAAAGAAATACAAAGTATCGTGACGTGATGATGTAATGGGAATGCTCCTGTTGAATAATAACCTCCCAAAGAAAGTAGCATTGAACTGAATAAGTCCTTATTACAGATAACATTTTAGTCAGTGTGAGTTAATCATTAGAACTAAGCTCAGAAAAAGCAAGAGAAGATTTTGATATACGTCCCAAACTACCTCATCTATTATTAAAAGTAAAATGAGAAGAAAGGAGAGAGAGGCAATAGAAATGTCTTTTATTATTATTATGTTTTGCTAATGTTATTCCATGTTAAATATTTTTCAGTGACATTGCTGCAGTTTGCTTTGGGAACTTTTAGGCATGCTTGACCTATAATGTGCACACTATAAAATTAATTTAATGTTTTACTACATCTGCCTTTGAACATGGGTCCTCTTCATTTTTTATGGTTAAGTGAAATGTGGAATGTTAAATTCCGGAGTTGGCAGCCATGTGCTCTAGTAGTTATTCATTTCTACACCACAGATTTTGTTTCAAAGGCATCATTCCTGAGCTGGATTGTATCCATTTTTTTGGGTGTTGTTCTACAAACTACCCCCCAAACATGAACAGAGAGTCTTATCTTGCTGATTTCTTAAAAGTACCAGAATCCATAACTTAATATCTGAAAAACTAATTTTGAGTATTTTATAAACTCTATATGTGTGTACACACACATAGGCATAAAATCTTCCACTGTTCTTCTGAAAATACACACTTCCAATACTTTTCCCAAAAAAAACCTCCAAATTTTTTTATGCTAATCTTGTAAAATTTCACATCTTCAGTGAAATTCCAGGAAAGAAGGTTTTATTGGCAACAGAAAAAAAAATTACACTTATTCTAAATTATAAGAATATTCACAATCTTGTGTACCAGTATAGATTTTAGTCAAAATAGAAGTAGTAATAACTTATGAGTAAAGTCTGCCCCCCAAAATCTCAAATAAACTAAGAAAGCTAGTCTGTAAGCATCAGATTGAGCTCCCTCTACAGTTAATTGTTGAAGTGGGGGTTCCTGTTAAACAGTTTTCCAGAGTAGAAACCCCAACTAAATTTCATGAGAGAAACAAAATCAGCCAATAAAGAACATCTACAACATTAATTATTTTCTGTGGTACACTGGGAAATCGCACAGGTTTCTAATTACTGACTAAAGGACCTTCATTAGCACAGATTCTCATTCCAGTGAACTAATTCAAACCTCTTTTCTGCAGTGATTTTACCTAGCCATAATTAACTTACCTATTTCATACATGAAGGAGAAATTGAACAGCAAGATAGAAGTCTTCAATACGCTGAGTAATGGATGCTGATGTCAAAGATTACACTATGCAAGAGATTAATTGTAAAAATTGTCTAGCATAATGCAAGTAAACCATGGCATGCAAGATGCCAGACTTTGAAATTCATTTTAAATGAGGTCATCACATAAAACTTCTTGCATTGAGATCTGAACCTAAACACTTCTCTCCACAATGTCTCTTTGGAGACAACTAATTATGCCCATTAAGATAACAAATCATCTCAATTATCTCTAATTGCAACTAAACTGACCTCTGATGAGTGGTTTTGCCTCTCTCAAGCTTGCCCTGCATTGAATTCAGAGTAAGGAAGGATGCAGGTGAGTAGTCAGGTCTCTCACAATGGAGTCAGGGTGCAGCTGAAATGTGCACAGGCTTTTTTCTTAGATAACCTAGTTTAGGCATAAAGTTAGATATCTATCAAAGGTTCAAATAATTGAAATAATTGTGCCTCCAGGAGTTATCTGTTTCTTTCTTTTGGTTATGATGAGTAAAAGATGGCTAGCTTAGATTTAGAAAGGAAACCCTTAGATGTCTAGGTTAGGTAAAATGAGAGCACCCTTATGGATTTGTCTCTAGGAGAAAAAGAAGCCAGACTATGGCACAACTAAATTTCCTTCCCAAGGTGGGGAGAAGATTAAAGCAAGGAAGGTCCACTGGGCTTTCAGTTCTGCCTTCTAAAATGCCACAGGATGGAGTGCAGTTTCAGTTTTGACCTTGAAAAATGAGTGTATTTTAAAGAGTTCTTTTACTCCCTCTAGATTTTAAAGGAAGCCTGTTAACGCAACATGCTGCAGAGGGAAGTTAGTGCTAGTCTCTCATATGTTGTAAAGGCAAATAGCTGCTGTTCTGTAGTAAATATTTGGGTTTTTTTGAGAGGTGTTTATATGTTTCTGATGTTACTGTTGGTTTGGCTGGTAAATATTTCAATTGCTGTTATATTTTTTTTTTCTTTTTTTGGCTTCTTGTTTCTAATTCCTGGATAAATGGCTCATTCTTATGTATTCTAAACCCTTAAACCCTTCAGCCCTCACTGAAGGAATAATTCCTCTTCAGCTGGGGTCTATTTATTTAAACAAGAGCTATTTTAAAAAATAAATTCAGCAGAGTAGTCTCTGACATTTTGCAAAGAGAGATATTTTATCTTATAGACAGTCTCATGTATGTTGAACTTTTGAAATAGCAGCTCTTTTCCTGTAGCAAATAAAACTGAAGCCCTCGGTTATTCCAAGACAGAGAAATGGCGTCTTCTCTGTTTCCTTCCTCTGCCTGTGAACTTCCACTTCTGGTAACAATTTTTTTCAGAATGAAGAAAAGTGATTGTCGTTTTAGAACATGTGTTTACCCTTCTGTCTTTTCTCTGTAAAACAACGCTGTTTACCTTAACTGTATTGTGTTTTCAGAGAAGAACAACAGCTAGACGTTTCAGAGATTGGTATCATGCTGATAAATGGCTACAGACTGAGAAAAAGCTGCAGCAGAGCCATCATTTCTGTTTCACTCTGCAAGAAGTCAGACTAGAAATCACTCTGGCACTCGGACAAAACTCATGGCAAACACTAAGGAAACTTAGCATTTCTTCCTCATTCAGGAGCATTCTTTTGGCCTCTGCTCTGCTGTCATTTGCTCAGAGCATAACACGAATTTTCATACACTTTAAGTAAGAGCTGAGTGAGACAGCTGTCCTTCAGAAGTGCCAGTGTTGGTGTTCTGCCATCACATTACCTGCATGCACATCAGGTGACATTACACTGGAGTAAGAAGTAGAGAGTTAATACACATCATTTTGATAAATCTTTAGTAGAAATAGTTAAACTTTTGAAAGGGAAAAGTTTTGTTCCCAGTTGTCTGGTACTGCCATACTGAATATTTTTTGCTGCTTAGTTTGTTTCTGTTATTGCAAACCTGAGGATTCATTTGGTATGCTAGTGTAAATTGCATTTTTTCCCATTTACCTTAATACATCAATATAACAGATCAGGATCTTCTTCACCTTATATGCATTCTTCTTCTAGATTTAAAATTATCTCTGCTGGTTTGGTAGACAGTGTGATTTAATCAGAGACTGAAACACAAAAATGGCTAGTCTCTGCTGCCAGCTTGATAGATTACCTATGAAAATAACACATCTTTCACTTTTTCAGCCTTTTGCCTTTCTTGTCTGTTTGGCTTGGAATTCTTTTGAGCTGAACTTTTTCCTAGCATATCACTGCACAGAATTTAATGTGACAGGATCCTAAAATTGGTTAGCATCTCAATGAATTGGATAAAAATAAATACTAATATAAATCCTCCACTCAGAAGATCTAAAGAGTAGGTCTTTAATTAAAAAAAAAACCAACCCCACAATCCACAACTTTACCTTCCAAGAGCGACTTGTGCACATTTCAGGAAGCATCCATAAAGTTTTAAGCATAATTAGAAAATATTTTATCAGAAATATTTTCTTTGTGCTTATCATTTTATACCTAAATGTTCCTTCTCTTAGAGTTTTACCAATTTGTCTTTGTAATGCTAAATCCCTCAATTTATTTGCAATAATCTAAATCTACCTCACAATGAAAGCCCACATAATGCAGAAACAGTTACACTGATTAAAAGAAAATGAGGCGATGACCTGGGAGAAATATCCTTTGGTGACCTTGCAAGAGGTGTGTATATGAAATGACATTAGAATTTTGGGTTTGACATAAAATGTACAAGCCATATATGCCTTAATCCCAAAAGACATCCATAAAGCTGGGAGCCTGCATGTGCTAGTACACATTAAATATTGGGTTTTGCTGTAATTCCACGCAATATATGCCTCATTCCTGGACAGGAATGAACAGAGTAGGAAGGATGAAGCCTATATAGGAGGAGGTCAGGAGACCTGGACTTCATTCCCAGCACTGTCTCCGTCTGGCTGTGGCAATACATATCACTTTCTGATGCCCTTATTTCTCCATTACCTGCTGCTTGATTTGCCCTCGGTGATGTCAAAGTGTGTGATGATAGTATCCTCCCACTGTGAGAATATAAGAATTTAATGAAAAATAGAAATAAAAAAAAAATAACAAATAGTCACAGCAACACCTTAGGCAACAGAAATGCCTTTTCTGCAGTTGGTTTTCCTCTTATATCCACTGAAGTGAGAAGCCAAGGCTCCAGGGCACAAGTGTATAAATATTGTGCAGGAAACTGTGTCATCATTCCCTCCTTCACAATAACAATGTGTTAGTCCAGGGCCAGTTCTTTGCCAGGCATTGTCTGGGGTTTTCCAGTAGCAGCAGCTAGGCCTAAGTCTTTTTCTTTGGCAGACTGTTCTGATGATCTTTGGCACTACCCTGTTGCTGGTTTGGTTGGCTTCTGTGCAATAGAAATAAGCTTAGAGTTAGGCAACTGCTGAGGATCTGGTGTGTCTTTATTTCTTTCTGACATTTTTTTCTGGTTTGAACATAAAATGCAACACTAAATTGAGGTTGGATTTATAACATGGGCCTTGCATTGCAAGAAAAAAAAAGTTCAGTAAAAAAGACACAGTTACTGTCCTTAATAAAACTGTGGTTTTTATGATTGTTTTAAGAAGTTTGAAGTCTTTACTGCAAATAAACGCACAAAATGCTGATAACCAGTGATTCAGTTTGAACTTGTAAGCTCATGGGATCACAGAATAATTCAGGATGTAAGGGACCTTGGGAAGCTCAGAGGAGGGTCTACTTGCAGGGTCAGACCAGGTTGCTCAGGGCTTTTTCCAACTGTGTCTTGGAAACGTCCAAGGATGGAGCCTCCACAGCCTCTAAGTACATCCAAGCAAAAGCCCTTTTATCTTAACTTGTGCCTCTGTCTCTCATCCTCTTGCCAAGCACTACAGCAATCAATCTACCTTCTTGCTGATCTACTGAGGCACAGCCTGGCTGCTGGTAGGTCCCCCAAAGCTGGCCCTTACCCAAGCTGAACAAGCCCACCTCCTTCATCCCCTCCTCACATGACAAGATGCCTACACTGGAGCTCCCTGCCTGCATCTTGCTGGTGGTCCTGGCTGTTGCCATAGCACACCACTAGCTCCTCTGGTTTCACCTGCCCAGACCCCCAGGGCATTTCTGCAGAGCTGCTCCCCAACCACAGTCTTTGTACTTACACCATCTATCCAAACCCAGAGGAACTTGGGATATGGAGCATCAAACTTCAGCAGCCTCCTATGATTAGGTCAGGAATATAACCCTTTTGGTTCTGTGGAGCTTAAAGCACCTCAGATTTTCATAAACTTGTATTTTCACAATGTCACTCATGACTCATGTCTGCATTTTGCTCTGTTCTAACTCTCAAGTCCCTTCCTGTGGTCTGAGACAAGTCTCTTAGCCTTGTTCACAAAGGCTTTAAAGATCTTTAAATTTCATATCTGATTTAGTCCAAGTTTCCTGTCTCTGCTCTTCATTTTAACAATCCTCTGGTACTGTTACATGTTATGCTCACATAGTTCTTCACCCAGGAGGAAACTGAGGTAAAAATCAGAAGCAGTGTCACTGAGTGTAACCAGTAAGACAAGAAGGAATGGCCAAGGGACTAAGCCCTGTGAATGTGGTAGTAAAATATACAGCTCAAGGAAACTCAGCCACTTGTCCTGTGTGGTGTTTGGCTCAGGGCAGGCAGGAGTTGTGGGCACTCACTCAGGCTACCTTGGGCAGAGCCTGGGAGCTGGCATGGGGCAGGTCCACTGCCCATGGATGGCTTCAGTGTGCTGTTTTGCTTTGGGAAGGTTGAGTAGGAGTGGTGAGGTCAACATGTGACATTGTCTAAAGGCTAGAGAAAGGGCCAGGATTTGTCCAGGTTGCTAAACTCCTCTGATCTAAGGCATACTCTGGCCGAGAATTTCATATCAGTTTTATTAAAGAAACATCAAGTTACAAGTGGTGATGTTATTCTTTACCTATCGGAAGTGCTCAGTGGATACATCCATCTCAATCCTGCTTTTTGAGTCAGGAATCCTGTTATTCTACTTCCTTTTCATAATCTTCCTCTATGTGATGTGGCTTTGTGAGGCAAATCCAAGGCATATTGTGAGAAAGTGTGAGGCTCAAAATGACTCCAGGGGGTTTGCAGTGTTCCTGCTCCCACCTAGCCTGAAACTTGGGGTCTTTCAACACGGAGAGGGAAAATCTTCAGTTGCTCAGTGACTCGGTTCAACCCCTACCACTCACAGTTCACTCACAGACATGGCATTTCTCTAATACTTCTATTTTAATCTCTCCTTACAGAAGAAGAAATTAAGTCACCCTAGAACGTCTTTGCCTATTGTAAAGCAGGAAGGGTATAAAACTGCGTGGAATTCCAAGCTGAATGCAGCTATGCTGAAGAGAGAGAGGAGATTTTTGCTTGTTTGATTGTGGTTTTTTTTTCTTTTTAATGTTTATCCATAACAGCAAGAAAATCTTCTGAAACACCGTTTAAAACTGACAGATAAAACCAATATTTGCTGCAGAACAGCTGCAAGACTGCCTTCGTAAAATACACCCAATAAAACTGAGATCTACTACTGTTTAAAAAAAGAGCAGGTCAAAGAATTTGACCTAACCCTGATGAATTCTGCTTAAAGTGTCTGTAGTTCAAAAGTCTTCATGCCAGACTGTTTAATTATTTGTTTTCTGCATGTCTGGGTATCAGTATTTTTCAGGTACACACAAAAAATACATATGTGTAAAAAGAAACTGGCATACAAGTACACATTCATGCATGTACAAGCACATCAAAATTAGAAACAAAACATGGTATGGGCCTTTATTTTCAGAAGAAAGCTAAGCATTTTTAGAAAAACATTCTCTTTTAAAGCAAAGAATTTAATTTTTTCACATATCTGAGGAACAAATGCAAAACAGGGATATCTCTGAAAAAATCATGTTAACTTTTTTTGGTTTAGCATGGCAAATTTACCATAGAGATCTTATTTCAAATCACATAATTAATCTGCCCATGATTACAGGGGACTGCTGTCAGGATAATTTTCTTCTGTTGATAACCCTTTCACCTTTAAATTCTTTTTTTAGTTCAGAGTGTCATGTCTTCTAGAAGTGAATGCATCGGGTTGGACCCGATGATCTCTCGAGGTCCCTTCCAACCCCTACGATTCTGTGATTCTGTGATTCTGTAACCTGCTAATACAAAATCACGTTTTAACCCCTTGAGAAAAAAACACAAAACAACAACCAAACAGAAAACAACCTACACCTCGCTGTGTAGGTGATTCTGTACCTGCTTTGGCAGGGGGGTTTGGACCCAATGATCTCTCGAGGTCCCTTCCAACCCCTATGATTCTGTGATTCTGTGAATGAAAACTGAAGGCTCCTTAAGGAATGGTAATTATTTATATTCATCTTGATAAGAAGCGTACATTTTTCTTGATGAATTGCTCTGAAGTCTCTCAGCCAACAGTTACAAATTTTATTGTTTGAACAGCCAAAGGAAAGTCAGCTCTCCTGATACAAAATCCCCACAGCCTTTTGATATAAATTTATCAACACTACATAACCAGGTTCAGGCAAATCACTTCCCAGATCAGTTGTTTTTGTGCGTAAGTATTGAATATGTATTCTCAAAAAATTTTGCATTTGGGACCGTTCCTTGGGAGCAAATAGCAAAAACTAGTTTTTGCTTTAGACCTAAAATATGCTCCCAGATGTATTTTGTGGAATATGACTGTTGATATTGAACTCGTGCATCAGTTGGTGATTTGGGACCAGATTATTCAATACTCATTTGCTTTGTTATGCTTTCAGCTTTAAGAAGCCTGCCTTCCACTGTTTGTAACCTACTTACATTACTGCAGAATATGCAAGTGTGTATTCCAGATAATGGTGGTGGTTTTATTCCCCTCACTTTTGCCTAAGAAACAGTCAATACTGCACAATACAGTCCGTGTGCATTCTCGGAGAACAGCGTTTATATTCACACACCTGCAAAATGAGTTCATCTGGTATTCAATCTGGTTTCATGTCATAAATCAGGAAATAATATATATGGGAAAAACATATGGTCTGATTGTGCAATTGCTGGCCAGTTAGCAGGCATCCAGCATCCACCTGGATGGTAGCATCACTGCAATGTAGAAGTATCACTTAAATTTCTGTTTGTATGCATATTTTTACAAAAAACCCTGGTATACCTAAGTGTGTCCAGTAATATGAGAGACTGTGCTTTACAGCAGAGGTTGAACCTCAACATAACCATTCCAGCAACTACTTCTCATCTAGCAATACAAGAAAAAAGGCTAAAATATCTAAAATATCCTCCCCTTTGCAGACAGGAGCCTGTCCCTTGCAGAGCCACAGCATTTTGTTTCTTCCAGTAAAGAGGAAAAAAATCCAAACCAACAAAGAACAAAAAAATTCAGCAGAAACATTTGGTGACCTCCCACAATCAACAAATTCTAGCTGATTATTTTCTGAAGGGTCTACATCAGATGCACACCTTTCTTTTGAAGAAACTTTATTCTTTCAAACTTCATCACAAAATTGAAAAGAAACATGGCCTTTGGCAAGTAAGGAACTGTTCAGAAAAATATGAATTAGAATAAAGGAAAAATAAGGGTTCAGTGCCAGCAAGGGCAAATCATACTAAACAGAATAGTTAAGCCTTGGTAATCCATGGAGAGTTACTAATGATTCACACAGAGCATGGCTGTGTTCTTATAGCTCCTCTTCCTTGTATTCAGGTGTATCTGTAAGGGTTGATAGCACATTTGGGTTTTTGTTCTACAGTCTATATTCTTTTTTCATGTAGATGTTAGAAATAAGGCTGCTACAGAATGTGGACTTATATGTGAATTTTCTTCTAAGAGTTCATCAGAAAAAACAGTAAATCGTGTCCAATGAGGAGCAGTGCTGGAAGAAAAGTCCTAATTTGAAGTGGCAGTGTGGACAACACTGTTGGAAATGAAAGTGGAAGGAGTGTAGACTGGTTCTGTAGAGTGAGAATAAGGAAATGAAGTGATGTGAGGTTTTTGGCAGGGGCAAAGTTGTGAAGGGCTGCGAAACCTAGTTCCTAGAGCCAACATCTTCATGAACGGCTTTTAATTTCAGATATCTGATGTGAAAAAATACCCAAGCAACCAAAAGCCCAGCTTGGAAGAAGGGTCAGTTATTCAGAAAGTGCTGAGAATCAGGCCCTCTTTAAGTTTGAAGAGGGATGTGTAACAACTGAGAAACACCAAATTATCTTGGTCTTCATGTATAACTGGATGGATACTACCCCTTGAAGCAATTACACTGTTTCTGAATTGACTTTGAAAATCTGGAAATTTTAGATCACTGAAAAATATTATCATTTAGGCCCTGGAATTTTTCTGTCTTCAAAACATTCTCTTTCACTAGAGAAATAACAAGACTTTATAAGCCTAAAAGACTGTAATATTTGCTTTCTGGTATACATATTTGACGGTGAGTGTCTTATCATTAGATAAGAGTTAGAGTAGCTACCATCCCACATTCTGCAAACATAACCAGATGGTTTGAGGACTAAGTAGTGAAAAAGCTCGGTCTTGAATCAAACAAAGCAGTTTGCATCTTTATTGTACCATTTGTTTAGTAGGTTGACATGGGATGCCTAACATCCTTAAATATCAGTATTTAGGCAGCTGCTTAATTAAATTCTCAAGGCTGCATTTTGATAGGGGCAATTCATTTTAAATGAACAACAAAACATAAGCGCTTTCTTGCCCTCCTTTTCTCTTAGCAGATAATACTCTGTTATCAGTTGCTTCTGGCTGACCACAAATAACAGTGACAGCTTGAAACGAGTCGCTGATCTCTACACATACCCCCCCCCACACCCTTCCCCTGCAAATCTGTCTCAAAATCTGAAGGAAATTAATGTAGGTGTTTTATAACAGCTTGAAAAGAATAAAAAAGTATTTCTGGATTCTTTTTATGAACCTTACGTGTCAGGATCTCTTCAAGAAAATGCACTTGCTTAGCAGTGGAGAGAGTTCTGCTGAATAGAACTTCTCTGTTTATTTTTACATAATAAAACAATTATTACTACTTTACAAAAGCCTGTTTATTCAAAACATTTAGAATAATCTAGAACTAACAGTTAGGGTTTTTTATACCTTACTGAAACTCATCTTCCTTCCTCTACATACCTAAATTGCCACTCTCATTTTTCAAGGGTGTCGTGATTAAAATTGTCAAACAGAAAAAATCCCTGTCCTGTGAGCAATGTTTGCTGGCCACAGGTAATACAGCAGCAAGGAGATGATCTAGCCAAAACCTGAACCGTGGTTCATTTATTAAAGACTTTTTCTCAGGCAAATGTATTCTTGTGCTCCTCGTTCAGATATCCCCTGTTCCTCTAAATGCTCATTTCCATAAATGTCCTAAAATAAGCACAGATATTTCTGCCTCCCAGCCCAACAATTCTGGAGATTCCATTCTTTCCAGGGCAAAGGAATGACAAGAGAGAGGAAACTGATATAAGCTATCAGCTTATTTATTATTCATTATATAAATATGTACATCGCTTAATATCAATGTTTACAAAATATAAGAGGTATTCTCAAGTCAGATATGGTTCTAGCATAAATAAGGCAGTTTAGCAAACTTCAGAGGAGATGCCATAAGAAATTTATATGTCCTTTTTATTTAGATACTTAGAGATGGGACTCTCTTTCACTTAAATTTCATGCAACTTAAACCATGTTGTCAACTAATGTTAATAATGATGATTATATTAATGAGATATGATAGTTAATCATGAGAGTTATTACAGACCTTTAAAGTTGATTTACATTTTCTAATAGAAGGTGTTCTATGCTTTAAAACATTCACCAAGGTTTTTCCTCGTTTCCCGTTGTGATTCTTCCTGTGGTCAAATCTCAAACAAAATTAGCTCCTACTGACAGCAGTGGCTTATCTGAGGAGCAAGTAATCTTATCTGAATTTCACAAATACCTCAAATGGTAGCTTGTGACTTTGATTACTAGGAGAGTAGACCTAATCAGATTCCTTTCCTTAAAACAGTGGTTCGTTCAGATCCTTCACTCTGAGAGATCAAAGCTGTTTCTTCTCTCTATCTGCAGGGAAGCTCATTAGGAGGAGGTTGTCAGGGTTATAATCACACAACAGTTTTACTTCTGGGTTATAACGCTTTTCCTTTCTTATCAGTCTGTGAGGTCCAAAGTGAGAGGAACAAAGTAGGTATCATTGACATCCGATATGTTCAATTCTTGCAGGAATCACTATGGTTTACTATCTGTTTTATTCTTTATTCTGAAAGCATTTTGCAAACATATCTCTACTTCACAGCCAGTTGGGAGGAGGTTTTATCTGGCTTCTAGCATTCTGAAGTCAGCAACTATCTAAACAACTTTTAATTTGAAATAAACTTCATCAGTTTGACTGCATCATATATTCAGGTACTAGCTGCTTGTACAAATGCATCTTAAGAACAATGTGTCATTCACACATCATAATTTTCACATATACTTTAAAATAAAAAGCATATTAAAATCTGCACCTATTGTAGACTGCAAATACAGCCTGTACAGTAGTTAGACTGTATCTCTTACAGCAAGGAACTATTCAATTTTAATTCTGATATTGTCATTGAAATGTTTGGTAATTTCAAAAACATTGCTTTTACTAGCAAATCCTCATTCTGGTGTCATTTTCGTTATCTCACAGCATTAAATGTTCAGGGTGTTTGACTACAGAGTTTTGATTGGGAGGCTACATTTAATGACATTTAATCACAATAGTGAGGATACCTGGTGATTACTAGGTAGTGAAGAATTGAACATGACACTCGACAGGTAAAACAGTATGCATGACTTCAAACCTTCAAACCCAACCTTCACTCTCTTGCATTCAGAGCCCCAGTAAATGCAGGGTCAGTATTCACCCAGCTAGTCAAAAATTAAGATCATGACTTAAGTTACAAATAACACAAACCACAGTGGCATGAAAAACAAGCATATGTATTTTGGCTCTTTTACTAAGTAATTATTGCACTTTCCTATAACTAAGAATGACCTTTGGCCAAATTTTCCCTCTGAATCAAAGCCATCAAAATTTAGTAATGTGTGTTATACCTGTAAGAAGTATATTTAAAAATATATATAGAATCATAGAATCATAGAATGGTATGAGTTGGAAGGGACCCCAAGGATCATAGAGCTCCAACCCCCCTGCCACAGGCAGGGCCACCAACCTCAGCCCTGGATCTACACTAGGTTGCCCAGGGCCCCATCCAACCTGGCCTTGAACACTTCCAGGGACGGGGCATCCACCACCTCTCTGGGCAGCCTGTTCCAGCACCTCACCACTCTTTCTGTAAAAACTTCCCCCTAATATCTAATCTAAACCTTCCTTCCTTTAGTTTTAATCCATTCCCACTTGTCCTGCCATTGTCTACCCTTTTAAAAAGTTGAATCCCCTCCTGTATATATGCTCCCTTCATGTACTGGAAGGCTGCAATGAGGTCCCCCCACAGCCTTCTCTTCTCTAGGCTGAACAAGCCCAGCTCCCCCAGCATCGCTTCATAGGGAAGGGATATATATATATATTAGGATCTGCTTACATTGACTGATTAATTGATGGGTCTGGAACAGTCACTGAATGAACTACTCCTGGAGCTGAAAGCCAACAGATCACATCTGCATGTGCAAGACAAAAAAAATGGAGAGCAATGTCATCCCAACTGTTAAATAGCTTCGAAGAACTGACCCAGTGAGGCAGTGCCTATGCCACACTCTGCTCTGTGTCTATAGTCTTTCTGTGCATGTTCTGAGCCTCCCAATTCACTTGGAGCTAGCTCAGTAGTGATGTATTTTATTAACGTCATGTCTTGTACAGCAGTGTTCTTCCACATTCAGTCACTGCGTGTCATATTGGGTTTTCCACCTTGCCATTGGGTAAGATCCACTGCTTCGTCCTTCATCCCTTTCATGAGACGATGCATGCAAAATGCTGTCACTGCCTCTCGTACCTGTCTCTGGAGTCCTCTCGCCATTTAATCCTCTGTTGCTGCCCCTTCAAATCCACTCTCCCAGGGCTCTGCTACTACCCACCAGCAGCAGGTCTCTCTCACCACCATTTCAGCTGCCTGACAGAATAGGTTAGTGGGCTGCAGAGCTCCGTTCTGCATCACAGTTGAAATTTAGGTGACGTGTCACAGGCAACATGTGTTTTCATCTTACAGTCTGTTTCCTCCACAGTCAACACTCTGGAATCTACCCCAAAGATATCCTCTGGACATACACGACTGAAAGCATGCTTCAGATTGAAAAATAAAAATTAAAAAAAAACCCATAGAACAAAATAGGAAAAAAAAAAAAAAGGGGAAATCTAGTGAAAATATGCTCTTGAATTGCTCATCGAAAGTTGCCTTACAGATAAGGAAGTTTAGTTACTTAAAGAACAAACTTTTACCTCTTCTCCAGCATGAGATATTTTCTCTCCTCTATGATTTCAGAGGTTGAAGTTAGCAGGTAGTTGATAGTGACCATAATATCAGAGAAGCTGAAAAAAACATAAAACCTGCTGGAATCAGTTAAAGCTGTGGGTGCTCAGAATCACTCAGGCACATAATTTATTTGTCCTAATACCTTATTTTATAGTTGAATACAAAGTTTTTAAGCTATATTTACTGAGTCCTCTGCTTCACTACACCACATTAGACAACTCAAAAGTGTTTTGTATCTAATTTAGCTAAAATAAGTAAAAAATAATTTCAATATATTCTAGGGATTTGAGCTTCCTGAACTGAGCAAAGAATAGTTGGAGAGGGCTCTTCACCTAGCTATACTGAACAACTGAACAGGTTGCGTTTTTCCTATGCATCTTCTACATCTAATATACCTGGTCTGCTCAGAGGATCCGAATGACAGAAGGCCATGTTCCTGATGCCCAAAAGCACACTTTCCCAGGGCATAGAGAGGGCAATGATTTTATGTATTTGAAAATCCAGTAAAATATAGTTTTAAACATTTACATACATATTAATTGAAAAGGGAGTATTTCCTGAAAATCTACCTCAGGATAAGGATGTGCACGCTAGGATCTAGCACCACCTTGATGTACAGATGACGTAAGGAATGAATAGTGTGCTGTTTTATCATATTCCAGATGGTGAAGTTTGTTGTACTGGTCACTGATACTTTCTAAGCTGAATTTCTCAAAAGTGCCCAGCATTGAACACATGTCCATATTCCTGCACAAAGCTATAGCAAATATTTGGCCAACTGGACTGTGTGATTGGCAGAACATTCAGGCATTTCATTTTGGAAAAGAAATGTCACTTTACAGAATGGAACTTCCAGCAGACTATTCCACTGCCACTGCTGAAGGGGAAAGATTCTCTAATTTTTCCTTTATTTAAAAGCAGAATATAACATTATTAAAACATGGGCATGTGAATATAAGCTTCTGATTTCTAAAATACTATCGTGTTTTCACATTATAGGAAAAAACTAACTGAATACTTTCTGCAGGTCTGTAGACTTCTCCAGATTCTTCCAATAACATCATTATGCTAGCCACAATAAATTTTATATGAACAGTTGCTGATTAATACTCTAAATATTTTTATTGTCTTACCACCAGTAGGTTGAAAAGTATTTTTACAAAAGCTGCTAATGAACATTGCTTTCATTTTGTATGAAGTGAATTTGAAGCATTGAGTTTAACTCATGTAGATGGCCACCAATATGATTCTGAACGATGAGGTAAAACAAAAGTAGGCTGTTCTACTTGTACCAATAAAATGAAGCATGTTTTGAAGCAAACACTGTTATTAGGTTGAGATGTGAAAAGGAAATAGCAATAGGACGCTCTTCCCTTCCATTTGTACTGGATGTTGCAAAAAGTGATAGGAACAGAGGAGGGAAGAGCAGTGTAGGCACTAACTTCATTTTTCAAAAGAGTAGGTTGTCCAGAGCTAGTAATCTTCTATGGCCTTTTCTCATAAGCACAAGTCTGCTGACAGGTTGCTTAGAGAATCTGTTTTGCTTGGTGAATACTCTCAATAACCTGTTTGACTAGAGGAACCAGATATTGGGTCAGACAGCAAAGTGGAGAAAGGTTTCTCCAAGAAGGCCAGCAGTCCTGAAGTTTTTTCTGTAATCATAAGACCGGCTTCAGTTCTAACTAAAATCCTGCCATTTCCCAGGAAACTGTTAAAGAGGTGCCAAGATAATTTTTATCAAGGGACATTTTAGTCTATAATATTTTACATTTAGCAGATTAAAGCTAAGCAGAACAACAACCAAGAAGGCTTATGCCTTAAGTAAAATAAAGACCTAATTACCCTGGTCCTGGTCTTCCCTTCATGGGCCACAAGAAGAAGAAGAGAGAAAAACTGGAGGGTTATGCTTCACTTTTGGAAAGTTTGTGATCCAACTAGTGAGACACATACCTTGGATCTCAGCTGGATATTCTTCTTTCTCTGACAGTTCTATCCTAAGTGAGCATTTCATGATATATAGTCAGGGAGAAAGGTATGAGCTGTTTTAGGTGCAGCTCTTGGACAAGAAGGAGCATATCTTCAACTGAAGTTATCCAGGATGGGAGCACAACTGAAAATCTCTTGCACAAAACCTCTTTTGAGCCTATGCCTAGTGGTGATTGAGTCCTTTTGGACTTAAGCAGAGCTATTTCTTTAGTTGATTAACATATCAGTTAAAAATAAAGCAGTACGTTACACCAGAGGGTTTTTCTCATCAAAATCCTGGCCATTTTAAATATAAGCTTAGGCTGACCATTTCTAGCTAAACTTTAAATTTTCCTGAAGTCTTCCAAATTTTTAAATTGACTTAGATAAATTAGTGATTATTAATCTATGCATCTGCTCCCAAACCTATCCTCAGATTATGCTCACCCTTTCCTTCACACCATGTCTCGCCAGTTGCTGCAAGCTCCTTTTCTTCTAACAGCATAGACATTCAGTAAGATAAGATAAGATGTTCCTTCCATTTCCCCATTAAAATTTCTCATCATTAGTGCTCTGGAATGAACAAACACAGACCTTAAAGAGCCCTTAAAGCAGAGACCTACAGCTTCTTTGGTCTGTTTTAGGTTCTTTACCACTGACCCATCAAAATCCCCTGTGGCTTTATTGGATGCATACCATCTGTATGTGTCCTTCAGGTAACAGCTTCTGGAGTAGAAAAAAATATTTTTGTGATTCTTTACAGGTCTCCATTCCAGACCTTTCTGCCCTCAACATCACCTTCATAACTGGTTTGGTCTCTTCTACTGACACTGCCTCATTAAGTTCAGATTTTCTCTCTTCTGTAGGAGCTTGTGTTTATGAACCCAGTGAGGTGTTCCAGGGAAGCGTGACTTGACACATTAACACATCTTGCTGTGCATGTGAAGGCATAGCATGACATGCTGTCAGTGGCAAAGGAAAATGGTTCATCACTCAGCATGACACAATGTTCTTCACTTCTGAGAAGTGGGAAACACTTCATTCTTTGCAGACTAGCTGTGTATGGAAACCTCCTCATTCACCTCTGAAATGATAGAGCTTTTAGAATTGTGATGAAGACATGGAAAGAAGGGAAAGTAAGTTTTTGTCTCCATGTTATTTCAGCTATATCTCATTTTTTATTTCTTTTTATTGCACTGAAATACTTGATTCATTTACCTCCCAATGATACAGCTGGTATGAATATTGTTTATAACTTGTTTTCAACATTAAAAGTCTGAAAATATCCCATTAGAGATATCATATGACTTAGAGTTGAATTAAAGGATGACAGGAATCTGGCAGTAACAGAATATATACCATTGTTTTAACTTTAAAGTGTATAGAATTACCTTATTGTTCCAAATATTCACTCACTTTAACTAGCACTTATATTGTTTTAAGCAGCATAACAAATATGTAACATTCCACATACATTCATATTAGAACCTCCTGAGAAATCGACCCCTACAAATGCATACATATCCTTAATTTTCCTTTCCAAGTTAAAATGAAACTCTGTTCAATTACAAAAAAAATCCAAAACCCACAACAAAAAAAGAATTTAAAAAAAGACAATTTGAAGTAAAATACATTTGAAACTTTTTCATAAATTATTTTCTAACTGGAATTTTATAAATAAATTACTTACTGAAGGATTGTGGTATGACAATATTTAAGTTTTATGGAGATCAGAAAGATCAAAATCAAGAACTTTTATTTTACACAGGGGCAACAGCTACAAATAAATGTGATTTGCTAATATACCATTGCAAAATGGAAGTAAAGCTAGAAGCAGAAACTGGTGTTTTTTAGCTTTCAGTTCAATATTCTATTTATTAACCCATACTGCTTATTATAAAAATAAATATTTAACTCACTGACAATCTTTCGCCTAAATACTTTCTTTTTAGTTGATTTCAAGGTTCTTTATGCACAACCTGTAGTTACTGACTTCTGCTAGTGGCAGTGAGACATTGATCAGTCTTTTAATACAGAGGCTGGAGGGCAAAGAAGTTCTGTTTCTTTGATGTGTGGATGGATAACACATTATGTTTCACAACAAAGAAGAGCACAGATGTAGGCATAACAATCTCTGCTCCTTACAGTATTAGATGTGTTCATGAGTCTGCTAGTGGAGGATAGATGGGACATACTGAGTGGAAGAAAAACAAGAGGCAGGATAGAGAGCTGCATGCTAACATTTTAGACATGAAGAAAGGCTTTAGGTTTGTCTAGTTTGGAGAAAAAGGAGGCTGAGGGGCCACCTCATTGCTCTCTACAGCTTCCTGAGGAGGGGAAGTGGAGAGAGAGGTGCTGAGCTCTTCTCCCTGGGATCCAGTGATAGGATGTGGGGGAATTTTTCAAAGATGCAACCGTGGAGATTTGGACAGACATTATGTAGGTGTCTACCATTGGCCTTTCCCTAAGAATTCCCATTGCAAAGGAGACAAAGGCATGGAGGAATCTCTGGAAACAGAAAAAAAGTTTAAGATTAAGATTAGGACAATATTGGGTTGGGATACAAAATACCTTCTTCCTGCAGATGCATTTGCACTCTGAGCCTGCTGTGAAAAACTTTTCTTCTGTTACACCAAAGGGAGGGGGGTGGTGGTATTTATTGCTACTGTGGTATCTCTGAAACAGTTGAGCCTATAATGCCTGAGCATTGCTCAACTCTATTCATACTTTTCTGGTCATAGGCAATTAGTTTCTGTTCATTGTCATTGGAATGATAGCCTGCAAGGAATCTTTTTTGTGTCATAACACAAATAGCACCATGCTGGTAACATTTTTAGTTCTGCCCTTTGTCTTTAGGCTGTTTGTGACATGCTAGTATGGTACCCATACCCGAAACTCAAAGGTTTAGTGCAATATTTCAGAGTTCCTGAACAATCTTCAGAAACCTACCTCAAAACCAAAAGACAGTGTGTACTGCATCCTGACTTTGTGGAAGTTTAGTGTCACGACCTCATTCAACCACCCCTCAGAAGACATTTCAACAAAGATACACAGTACCTTATCAACATTCTTCATGGGCCTTTCCATAAAGACTCTCTCAATGCATGAAATACCCGCAGGGAAAAAGCTGGAGCTTTCATGCTGTCTGTATGTGTGAAAAGTGGGAGAAGTATTCAAACAAAGTTTTTTGTGGCCAAGTATCTGAACTCGCTACCTGCTTTTAACCACAACAACTGGAGAGGACAAAGTCCTGTGCTCTTTTCTCACTTCTTTCATGGGTCTGTCATCTATTGTTGTTGAAAACACATAAAGAATTTTGTATTATGATGTAATTTATGTAACTTGTCCAGAACAATATTAGATTTATTCCATTTGCTATATGAAAGATATCGTTAGAATGCAGCCCATTTGGCAAAACTTGTCTCATAATTCCAGGCAAGGATTCAATCACCTGTTGCTAAGATACTTAAAAAATATTGTCTATTTTTAAATGTTCCCTTTTAATTGAATAAACTGTTAGTTTGAAATATTGCTGCCGAGGTTAAAAAGCCTTAGAAAATTGTATAATTTTTTTACTGGAAAGCAAGTTTTAGCTTAAATGCAACAGCTGCAGCTTTTATTTATTCTGCTTTTTAGTTAGGTATTAAAATTTGTATTGAACAAATAACTGCTTGAATACTTAGGAACTGAGTTATTAGGACACTGTCAGAGACCAACTTGAAATTTTTATACACTGATACATTTGATCTGTGCTATCCACATCAGTTCTATAACAATAATTTCCAGGAAATAAAACTGCTTGTAGGGATTCTGAAAATGTACAGGAATGTTACACTGACACTAGTCATGTTACCTTCATGCAACAGGGCTAAAAGCATTGAGGCGTGTAAGTCCTGTCACTGTAGATTTAGAATTACATAACATAGTCATCAAAGACAGTATTTTTATGTATTTATTTTAATTCTAGCTAATCTCTCTCTCTCTTCTGTCGAATGGATATTCCCAGGAACTGGAATTACACTGATCTGATATATGATTGCTGAAGTACGAACCTGTTGTAAAATTCAGACAACATAGAACAGTAGAGTTCACCTACTGACAGAATTCATTTTTATCTCACTGCAGTAGAATTTACAGGCAAAAGGAGTGTCCCGCTTGCCTAATAAAATTGCACTTAGTATATTAACACTTCTCAGTCCTGACACTCACAGGTAAATTCTGAACAGGATTTTGGAGTCTGAAACGAATTAAAGAGCTGTACTTTGAATTTATCTTTTGTAGACTGTAAAGTGGAGGGAGTGTTTTATACCACAACTCTGACTTCTCAGCTGAAGAATGGAGTGATGCCCAACAATTTAAATATCTAATTTTTATTTTTCACCGAAGAATTTTGCCACAGAAGAGTTTTGATGCAAGCAGAAGATGAGAGATCCATTCTTCTGGATAGAGGAAAAGAGGGCAAATTAAATTCCAAATACCTGATAGATCTGAGACCAAAGAAAAGAAAAATGCATAAAATTGGACTAGTTGCTGCTGTCAAGGTTTGATTTATACCTTTATTGGGGGAAAGATCTGGTGTAAAACCTTTATCTGAATCTATGCTAAGCTGTCTCTCAATGCTGTTTTAAAAGTATAATTTGAAACAAGAAAAAAGTTGATGCAATGCTTCTAATTTTTTTATGAATCTGGCATTTAAACTTAGTCTGGTAAAGAAAAGGAACAAACCAAACATTCTAAGTGCTGATTTTATTTTGTTTTTCCCGAGAAGTATTTGCCTTTGACTTTTTATTAGCCCCATGAATAATGGGCTCATTTAGCCTGGAAGATACTGCTGGTAGGTCATGAAGTCCATCTCCCTGCATCACAGTAGGATTGATTGCTTTACTCCTGAGCCATTCCCAAATAGATGGGTGGCCCAGTCTTGAATACTCAAGTGTGGTTATTCCATGACCCCTGTTGGCAGTGTGCACCACTTCCCTTGGAGTTTATCTAGTTTTTCCTAAAATTTAGCCTAGGTTTTCTCAACTGGATTTCAATTCCAGTCTTTGAGGACTAATGTGAGCCATTGGTCATTTGCTTTTATCAAACATGTCTGCAAGAAATACTTCATTATGAACTTAGGAATTCGGGTCAGGGTGGCTGATATTTATTAAGGTCTACAAGACTTACAGCCATTGACAATACATGTGACTGTAGATGTGCTGTTTTACTATCAGCATTTTAAGAGAGATATTTCATTCATTGAAAAGGTACACTTTACAAATTACTGAATTTCCAAAAGGATGGTTTAAGTATCAAAGTTTTTTACAGGTGCTAATATTGAAATTTTGGAATTACATGAAAAAGGGGCAGTGCAGAAAATTTTACAAAACTATAGAAAGACTTTCTTAGTAAAAGACAAACAAATATAGGTACTTAAAAATATGAGTAGTCTTTTCTGAAAACCTCATCTGTACAAAATGATCTACACATCGAATCTGCTCCCTCATAATCATCAGTCTGAGGTGTTCAGAGGAGGAGGTTATTGTGACTAGACCTTGATGTTTTTATCTGAGCTGCTTGCTTACATTTCCTCTACAATATATGAAGAACATAGCTTCAGGTCATCTTAACGTAGGTTTCTAATATGGATCACATGAATCATGTTTCAAAAGAGCTTATTTTCTTTCCTTTGCTGATAAGCAATCTGGAGCAAACATCATATCTGTGGACAGCTCTAGACAACTTGGGTTAGATGAGAAGGTCACCATCTTGCTGTCACTTTACCTAGCAGTTACTTAATGGCTAATGCTCTTTTCCTTTTTTAGTTTAGGGCATACATAATCTGCTGAAGCTAATTTCTTTGTATCATCATTGTGCAGAAGAGCATTTCAGACTTTAATTGAAAGTTGTCATAAAACCTAATGATTCCACTCATTGAGAAATTTACTGCATTTTAAATTGAAATATCTCTTTTTCTGTTCTTAAATGAAGACTGTGAATTTCCTCTTATCAGCTAAGGAGATGAGGCCACTCAAACAACCTGGAAGTTTTTTCCAAGCACTACCCCTAACCCATGAAGCCGTTAAGTTTCTCTTGATTCCTTGGGATGAGGAGGCTTTAAACATATTAGTTAAGTTTATTCAGAGGGGTTGGCTTTGACAAATTTATGGAATGGAGGCTGTACAGCCTGTGGATGGATATAAATGTGTTCTCCACCTGCATACATGCACAGCAGCATTGTCCAACTCTGATGTATTTCAAATTGATTGAAACTATAAATAGTGCTGCTGGCAAAACTGCAAACAGTAACTTCTGGACTAAACGTCTGCCTTTGCACAGTAAAGTCAGTCAGATCAGCGAATAGTACAGTTTGTTGGGTTTAAGGTATGTTGTTGTGTCCTCTGCTTCTCATAACAATGTCAGGCTTACTTCTGTTTAATCTCATGCGGTAAAAAGCTAGCAGACTTTAAATACAAAATTCCCAGTATTAAAACCAAAGGTGATTATCCTGCAATCCCCAAAGTCCCAGCTATTGCCAACAGTTAACCATTGATGTGTGAGAGTGACCTGAAGGTCGAAGGAGATGCCTTTCACTAATAAGCTTGGTTTGTGCGTGGGTCAGAGCTGTGACTCAACACTTGCTACCTCTGGCAGATAAAGGGATGCAATACTGGCAAAGCTTTAAGATTAAAAAGAAGGAGAAAGGAAGACAACAAAAATTTTTGCTGCATAGCTTTTGCCACATGCCTAAAATCAACTCTGAAAGACTTGTCTTTATTATAGTTATCAGAAAATCATAGAAACTATTTCTCACAAGATAGGTCCTAGAGTTTTACAGCTACAGCTTAAATTTTCATCCCAAATATGATTTTTCAATTAGAAAAACATGACTAAGGCTCATGTTTTCCAACC
This sequence comes from Porphyrio hochstetteri, assembly GCA_020800305.1. Taxonomy (NCBI): domain Eukaryota; kingdom Metazoa; phylum Chordata; class Aves; order Gruiformes; family Rallidae; genus Porphyrio; species Porphyrio hochstetteri. The sequence goes on from CM036907.1 coordinate 114,833,201, forward strand.
AGCTGTCCCAAAATTTCTAATCTTACATCAGCCACTGCCCTGCTGTGTGACTGCAGGCAATTTCTCAACTAATTTATTTTCACTTATGATTATTTGTATTGCTGTATATCTAGGAGCCAGAGCCCTTAGTGCCAGGTGCTGTAAAAGAGAACAGAGGAAAATTCCTGCTGGAGAAAGCTGAGAATCTACAGCTAGGGGACTAGGATGAACGTAGACTGACAGCTGAGGACAATAAGAAATTAGTGACATCATATCTCTGAGAATAATGAACCATGGCCTTAACACAACAGCAGAGATTCAGTGTTTTATGTATCCATCGTACTAGAAAAGTGTCTTAAAAAGGGGACAAAACCCCCTATCAGGATCTCCTTCAAAAGGCGAGAGTCAGGATGTGAAAGAAGAAAGGTGCTTAGGAAGCCCACAGGAGGAGGGTATGTGCAGACCAGTTGGAAGTGCCTTGCTGGTGAAGGTCTATCCATGGTTGCCCTGTGGTGTGATGGAGGAGGATTGCTACAAGAAGACAGCCATGTGGATAGGAAGAGTGCCTACAGGAACAAACTATGTGGCAGGGCCACATTTGTCAAGGCCACAGAAGAAGGACAAGCAGTATTCAATGCACAATAATGTAGTGAGAGCTTCCTTGAGGAGTATGCTTGGGGGCTGGTGGGAAAGGTCATATTTTAAAAATATTATTGTGAAAGAAGGCATTGGAGATGACAGAACCCACACAGATATACATCAGGGATTGCGTGCAAATTGTGGATCAAAATGACAGGAAAGATGGCAGTGTGGTGACATTCCGTTTCTTTGACTTGTCGGTATTGCAGTCTCTTTAGGGAAGGCTCTGTATTTTCTGTAACACTTAGCAGGATGTGTCCCCTCCTGCATCATGGCAAATAACTAATAGAAAATGCAGTATGTAAATAGGTCCCTCAGCTCTGTTTAAATTCATTTTATGGATTTAGGTGTTGAAAAACTCAATTTGAAGACTTAATTAGGATAATAACAAACAAGGAAAAGGACCAAATAAATCCATGACACCTGCATGTACTATGAATTAATTTTCCTTGGCAAAATGCAAAAATACTCATCTTCACATTTAAACTAACACAACTGTTAAGCTGACCGCCAGACTTCGTGTGATTAATTTTTATCAGTGCCACGTCCATAGTCCTCCAGGATCTAATTCAAAATGTGAATCTTTCCTAAATCACAGCACTTAAACTTCTAATCTTGTTTGTTTGTTTTGATTAAACAAAGATGTTCTGCTTTTTTTGTAAAGTGATGTCACCTAATTGACTACATGTTGGTTTAGCCATAAAATGTGATTTTATTCTTCGTAGCTTTTAAGCTTGATTAAAGCAAGCTCCTCAAGTTGTTCTCTAATAGCAGGCTCCCCCCAAATGCAGAGAGATTCTCAAGTGGTTTAATGTTTAGAAAATGAAGAAACATCTCCACCCCCTCATGTAACCACAGGAAACAAAGTATTAAAGTTGGGGAGGGGGAAGGAATGGGGAAAAAGAGAAGTTCATTCTCTGTCTTCCCCCCAAAATGTGAACCACAAAGGATTGTTTTCCTTTCATGTGAAAAGATTTTCAGCATTTTATTTCCTTAGTTTTCTATATGGTACGAACAAAACTCTCAAATCACTAGTTAGCGGTTTCGATCTAAATCTCATCATCTAATTATTTTTACAACGCATTCTTGGAAGGGTAGGAATGGTTCTGCCAGGAGATGTTTCACAATAATTAGAAGCCCCAATGGGTCTCTTAAGAATGTTTAAAGGGTTCCATATGCAGGCTGCTACAGGGAACCATGCTGTATACAGCTCTTCGTTTGAAGCAATAAGTCTTGACAGCCCTTGTTGTATTTTATTATAGCAAACAAAATCCATGCCAACCAATCAGGTTCCTGAATGTCTTGCCATTCTTTACTGGGAAAAATAACAGCAGAGATCAGTTAGCTACAAAGACACTGCCATATTCATGCAAATACAGGCTGCTTGAAAGGCATTTCTCTCAACAGTTCTTTGTGGCACAGACACAGAACAAAAGGTGATTTTTGGCAAATAAAACTGCCTTTAAAACTCAAATATATAGTTTTTAATTTTCCCATTCAGACAATTATCATGCAGAATTGGGTTTTGAAGTTGAAATATATGCACTGGAATATGACATAAATGGCCCATTTGAGAAGCGGAGGTCTCCTGCTATTATGTGTGTTAGCCAATGAATAACTTCTGCACACTATTTAGCTGAGTATATCTTTCTTGAACAGGCATTCTGTGTATAGTAAGAGGTACCTGAAGAAAGTGGCTCAGCCAAGGAGAGTAGTTATACCACATATTCTATTAATTTATTTGAATGTGACATGTTAAGCAATGAATGGCTACTTAACTAACAGCAATGGAGACGGAAAGCTAGAGGTCTTCCACAGTGAAGGAGCAATAAGACAGTGTTCGTAATGAACATACAAACAAAAATGTGTAATAGAAGCATAGAATGAAAGAGAAAACTCTCCATTCAAACAATCACATTACTCTGAGGGCCTGGCAAGAGATCACAACTTTCAAAGATTATCCTCTACCTTACAAATCTCTCATATTGCTCTGACTTTTCAACTAGATGTTGGTGAAACTTCACTGGAGCTGTCTTGGTCCTTGATGGTAACAGAGCATTTTTCTAAATAAATAGCAATGTATGTCTTCAGAAATGTGATTTGCCTGCATATGTGAAATATTTGTGGCCATATCAAGCATGTTTAAATGTACGGATGCAATTGCATGTGCCTATGCTTTCAGATCTAGTCCATAATGTCTTGATGTTAGGATGCAGGCATGTATCCCATTGGCTTCATCTCTGATTTTATTTTAAATAAATGATTTGGCAAGTACTCAGTTTGAGACATTGTAGTATCTGTACATAATTTCATACTGTCCACATTATGTGGGGTTGCAGAGGATTTGAATATCACAAGAAGTGTATTATATCAGTAACATACTTCATTAAGAAGGTTAATTTTAAATATATTTTTATAGTTTATGTTTCTCTTGAGAATGTGTTTTGCACTTTTATAGCCATCATTTTACATTTAATTAAACTCTTCTGATCATTTCAGACAAAAGTTAGAATTTGTATGGGTTCTTTGATTCACTCTTTCTCTTACAGTTTTTAATTGAGCAATGTGGATATCTGCTGTCTTTGTGATGTAAGAAGAATATCTTTGCTGGCCATTCAATAACAGCTGTCATCTCCATCCCCCCACCACATATAGGACAAATAATATAAATCTGAAAGAGCCCGTAGGGATCTTTATGTTCAGTCCTATACAAGTGCAAGGTGTCATACAGTAGGTATAGTAACTGATTTCTTCTGGTACACTTTCCATAGATGCAACCTTAGATGTTGCATCAGACCTTAACCTTAAAGCACTTTTTTTTCTTATATTTGAGTCTTGTGCTTCTGTGTTTTTCATAGTTCAAGGAAAGAAGTAGGCTTACTCAGAAGGAAAAAAATACTAACTGTCATGGGTCGAAACTCCCCCTGGAAATGTCCATCTCACTTCAGTGCCTGTGGGAGAAATCTGAGGCAAATAGCCTTTAAAGATGGATAGCTCATGAAAGATACAATTAGAAGAATGTAATTCTAAGTTTTTGACTCACTAAAGAGCACTGATATCATTCTACCTTCCCTTCTTACTGCCCATTGCAAGCTGCAAAATATTCCCCAGGTTACTACAAAACACTGAGGTACCAGGTGCAAAAGACGGTACTAAAGATCTCCAAAAGATCAGGGAAACCAGACTGTTATCAAAACTAACAGTGTGAAATTTCAGAGAAGAACGTGCTCAAGTGATCCTGAAGAATGAACTGTGTCCTGTGATGCAGAGGACTGCAGGCAGTCCTCGCTAGTCTTGGCCAGTGTGACTTGGGAGAAGGTTCTTTTCTGACTCCAAAACTAGCAACTGTAAGGCTGAGCTGCACTAATCAGACAAGTGACAGATTTTGCAGTACTTCTGGAGACATCAGCACATTCTTTCCAATATTGCAGATCCATTTTAAGTCTATCTCTAAAGGGCTGGTGGAAGGAAAACATTATTCCACTTCCTAATGCAGTCAAGTTATGACTAAGGAGTGAAAATAAATATTTCTTCCTAGCCTCAGCAGGGATCAGAAGAAACTTCAAAGAATAGGTTGAGGATAAAACAAATACAGTGGAAAACCAAGCCTCAGCAAGTGGTGACCAGGATTGCTTTAGGGTGTTCCTTAGGGATATAAAGAAGGTGTACTTTTATATATATACACACACATATATAAAGGATCCTTATTGCATCACTTTTGATTTCTAGTTATAGCATCATATTAGTCAGTTATGCAATCCTTTCTTTATCCAAAGTTTCAGGTTTCATTCAAAACCAGTTTAAGTTCTTTATCCTTGTGTACATTCTTTAGAAGGGTTCCCTTGAAAATCACAATGTGGATGTTTAGGAATCTTCAAATTTCTATTCAAAGTTCTTTCATAAGCTTACTTGATCCTGTACCAATATCAGCTTTTAAATGAAATAAAAATTCTTGGTCTTTCACATTCATGATTCAGATTTTTTTACTACAGTTATATACCTTATTTGTTTTCTGAGTCAAAAGAAATATTTTTTAAAACCTATTTTCATAAGTACACTATATTTATCACTTGTCAACCCTTACTTTTCTCTATAACCATTTAAAATACTTTATGTAAGTAATCAGAATAATATTCTTTAAATGTGGCCTTACTATTCGGTAGTGATAGTAATTCTTCCCATCCCTGTAACTCTTCCTTATTAATTTCCCCTCTTATCTGGAAAACAATTTCAGATAAAGTTTTTTATAATGTTCAAATCCTTAATTTCCTCAGTGGAATAATCTTTGTTGATACCATGGTTTCTTAGTTTGTCTCTTAAAAATCCAAAATGTTACTTTGATTCTGTTTAATAACTCTAAAATGACTTTGATCCTCTCATGATTGATTAATCCATGAATAATTATTTATTCCACCTCTTCTATGAAAACACTGCTACTTACATCTTATTCTCATCTTTTCAGTTCCTTGGCTTAGGGATCTTTTGGGAAAGGGCTAATCACCCCAGGCCCTTCCAGCTGGGGCTGGTGCAGACACTCAAGAAATTGTATTACCTGACTTTTATTATTGGTGCATACAGCAATGTTTTTCATAGAATGGTATAGGTTGGAAGGGACCCCAAGGATTACAGAGCTCCAACCCCCCTGCCACAGGCAGGACCACCAACCTCCAGGCCTGGATCTACACTAGGTTGCCCAGGGCCCCATCCAACCTGGCCTTGAACACTTCCAGGGACAGGGCATTCCACGACCTCTCTGGACAGCCTGTTCCAGCACCTCACCACTCTCTCTGTAAAATCTTCGCCCTAATATCTAATTTAAATCTTCCCTCCTTTAGCTTCAATCCATTCCCCCTTGTCCTGCCATTATCTACCCTTTTAAAAAGTTGATTCCCCTCTTGTTTCTCTGGAAGGCTGCAATGAGGTCCCCCCACAGCCTTCTCTTCTCCAGGCTGAACAAGCCCAGCTCCCTCAGCCTGTCTTCGTAGGGCAGGTGCTCCAGGCCTCTAATCATCTTTGTGGCCCTCCTCTGAACCCTCTCCAACAGTTCCACATCTTTCTTGTACTGGGGGCCCCAGATCTGGACACGATACTCCAGATGGGGCCTCACGAGGGCAAAGTAGAGAGGGACAATCACTTCCCTGTCCCTGCTGGCCACCCCTCTTCTGATGGAGCCCAAGATACCATTGGCCTTCTGAGCTGCAAGAGCACATTGCTGGCTCATGTTAAGTTTCTCATCTACCAGGACACCCAGGTCCTTCTCAGCAGGGCTACTCTCAAGGAAATCTTCTCCCAGTCTGTAGAACAGTTTCTTATTAGCAGCGATCTAACCCCTTGTCACAACTTTTCCGTTATTCCATGTCTCAGACAAGACTTTTCAAGAAAGTATGTTCTACCTGGAACCCTCTCCATAATCTTGCAAAGCTCCCAAAATTCAGTCAGCTTCATGAAGGAATGATCAATGGGCTGTGTGCAAACTGTAACTTCAAAGCTGAAACATAAAGCAATGAACTATATTTCCTTAAACTGTACCTCTCCAAATTAGGTCAGTTTGATTTAAGTATAGGGCCTTGTCTTCAAAAGTTTTTACTACCTGAGGATGGAGATTCCACAGAAACTTTATAAAATCTGTTCCTATGCTTATTTTCCATAATTATGATTTTTTTTCTCTTATATCAAGCTCAATTCTGCATTTTTGCAACTCAGTGTCCATTGCCTGTTTTCGTTTCAATGTGCACCTGCCGAAAGTGTCTAGATTCATCTCCTCCACGTCAGCCTAATTGTTACAGTTTTGCGTGGCTGGGTTCTGGTGGAGGAGGGGGCTAGAGGGGTGGCTGCTGCAAGAAGCAGCCAGAAGCTCTCAGCAGGCCCCACAGAGCAAACACCAGCTGGCTTAAGGCTGGAGTCATTGCTGACCAAGGCAGAGCCCATCAGCGATGGTCCCAGTGCCTCTGGAAATAACATTTAGGAGAAAATAATATGCAAGCAGCTTTTTTTTGCCCTCAGAGAGCGAGAAGATGTAAATGAGAAGATTTAAGAAACTTTGCAGTCACCACGGTCAGTGAAGAAGGTGGAGTGTGTGTGTGTGTGGGGGGCATGATGAGGTGCTCCAGGTGCCAGAGAGAAAGATGCCCCTGCAGCCCATGAAGAAGACCATGGTGAAGTGTGGATTTTTTTCCTCGCAGCCCATGGAAGTCATTGGGGAGTAGAGATCCCACCTGTAGCCCATGGAAAGGGCCCATGCTAGAGCAAGTAGAGACATGGAAGACACTGTGGCCTGTGTTGGAGCAAGATACTGGCAGGACCTGCAGCAGGTGGAGAGAGGACCATGCTGGAGCAGGTTTTCTGGGGGGACTTGTTACTTCATGGAGGCCCAGGCTGGAGTAGTCCCGGCCTGAGCGCTGAGAAACATTCTATGATTTATGACTGCACCCCATAGCAGTGACCCACGCTGGGGCAGCTGGTGAAAAGCTGAAGCCCTATGGGAAAGGACTCATGTTCATGGAGGACTGTCTCCTGTGGGTATGACCCCACGCTGGAACAGCGGAAGGGTGTGAGGAAAAGCTGGCTAAGAAGGAAAACAGCTCATGAGGAACTGAGTGAAACCCCCATCCCTGTCTCCCCGTGACACTTGAGGTCTGGTAGGGAGAAAGGGAGAAAAATCATGACTAAAGTGAAGTCTACTAAGAAGGAGAGGTGGGGGGGAAGGTGTTTTAAGATCTGGCTGCACTTATTACCCTACTCTGGTTTCTGAGTGTGTCTGTAGTGTAATAAATTAGAGAGTTTTCTTTCTTTTTACTCTGTGTTGAGTCTGTTTTGCAGATGACATAAATTTTGGAATGATCTCTCCCTGTCCTTATCTCAACTCCTAAACCTCTCAATATATATTTTCTCCCCTGTCCAGCTGAAAAGGGGGATGATAGTGGCTATGGTGGGCACCTGGCCTCTAGTCAGTATCAAGCCACCACACTAATATATGGTGAAAATAATTAAATTTCTCTTCAGCCTTCCCTTCTCCAGCTTAAACAAGCTCAACTACCTCACCCTTTTCTCATGTGTATGCCAATGACTTTTTTGGTTTTGGGAACCCAAACTGGACAGAGTGTTCCAGCTGTAGACTCATGAATGCTGAATCAAAGGAAAGAATAGTTTTCTTTGATCCACTAGCCATGCTCTTGCTGGTGTAGACCAGTATGTGGTCAGCCTTTATTGCTGAAAGGGTACAGAGTTCAGTCCTCTGCAGCTGAGAAGGTGAAAATATTTTCCTGTAACAGAGCAGGGGTTTTACAGCACACTGACCACTGCACCTGGGAGGTCTCTCAAGCAGCTGACTTGCATAGCTAACAGAGTCATCACACAGAGATCATATGGAACTGTCATTCTTCTCCCTAGAGCTAGGGGTAAAATGTTGATTTATTTGGTGGCTATTTACAAAACTGTATTGAAAGAACCCAAAGTAATGAGAAATAAAATGCAGACCAAACAGAATGTTTAGAAGTGTACAGTGCTGTTTCTGAGAGGGGTTTTTTTATTACAATTATACCCCTAATAGTTTTAAAATTTAACTTAATTTTGAATAGAAATAATAAATACTTCATTTTAAAAAGCTTTAAAAGAAGAGGGTTTTTTTTAATTGTTTGGTTGCTTTTTACTTTACTAAAAAATTACAGAAATCAGTGCTGGTATACCAGATCTTCCTGTTCTATGTGAAAAAGAAAGCTTAAAGTTGAGATTTTCCAGTCATTCTACTATAAGTTTCTTCTTAATCTTACTTCTAGTTGTTAATTTGTTCAGTAGAAAATACACCTCTTTTGGAAGATCAGCATTTCATTGACACTCCTCAAAGCAACTGGAGGAGCAAATAAGAGGAAAGATGACTTTTAGTTTTCTGCACAGAACAGAAACTCCTTAATGGTGTGATAGGATGTGCAGTCTTGATGAAGCTCAAATTCAACCAAAGGTGGTGATGCTCCCATTGGTATAAAAAACTGGTCAGTGTTAATTTCTTTTAATACCAGCATTCATGCTAGCATGTACATAATTCTAATAGGCAATCTTGGCAGTGGATGTTGAAATGGTCTTCTGCAGCCAGACAAAAGGCTGGGTTAATGGGGAGTGGCATGGCTGTGATGATAATGCAGCACATACCTGAACTTCTACAGCCTTCTAAGTCATCTGTCTTTGTAGTTGACTATACCTGGTGGGATGTGGCTTTGTGGCAGAGTTTACTTGTGTCTTTCAGAGCAAAGTCAATAGACCGATTGCTCTATTGCTCTTAAAATCAGTCTGGAAACTGTAATTACTTTCTTCAGGCCAGGTATAGCCTGTAGTATGATAAATATTTGTGCACTGAGTTCAAAGACTGATTTAATCCTTCAAAAAGCACTTCTATTTTGATTGATAGTTCACATTTGCATAAAAAATGCTACAAATAAAAGATCTCAGATCTCACCACAGAGAACATAAGTAATACTTAATTTTGATTTAATTTCTAGCAACTGGTAATACAGATAAAAAGAAACATGTTTTTATTTTCTTTAATTCTTTTTACAAAGAGCTTTGTTAGCCAAAAGTACAATTCCTGCACTTTATATAGAGAGATCTCATCGCAGTATTCAGCAACTGTCCTCAACTCCTCTGTGGAAAAATTAATCTTTTTTTTTACAGACAGCACAGAAAGAACAGTATATAAAAGGTAAAGAGAGTATACAAGGTTCTCATACAATAATAAAAATATCTAAGTGGGGACAGAGAAGTGTATTTCCATGACTTTTGTCTGGGAGCCAATCTAACAAAAATATATGGGCCGGTGGAAGGATGGACCTAAACAGAGTGAGTAGACAGTGTGCTCTTATCCATCACACTAGTGTAAAAACAGAGTAGTGTCATTGAAACACAGATTACTTGCTCATTTAATCATAGTTAACTTCCCAATGTTGGCATCAAACGGAATCTTGTTTTCAGTGGTGCATAATCCTTCCAATAAAGATTCTGAAAGAAACATGCTGCTTGATATAAATAAAATAGCAGAATTTGGCCCTAGCTGAAAGAATATACCCCTGACTTGTGTAACTGGAGATAGTCTGAGCTGCTTAAACATCCCAAAACAGTGACAGCAAATTTTAGGTAACTATTTAACTCATTTTGACCTAAACAGGAGTTTATGGCCTGATACTGCAGATGCCACTGGCTGCTGTATTTTTGCTCATTTTGCAGCTGGTATTTTCAGCTTTCAGTAAAGGCAAAAGCATCATTTGATCAAGGTTACCTGTATTTGTTTAACACAATGCAGACCTCCATGATTAGTAAAATGCCATTTGAAGCAGCTTTTGTAACCAAGGACTTGGCTTCCTGCCCGAAACTCTTGGGTAACTATTTGCAGATTAGATGAGAGGACTGAAGACAAATGGTGTCTTGAAAGTAAAAACGTGACCTTTCCCAAACAACATGATGCTAAAATGCTAAGCGGGAGATAGCCCTGCAGTGTAACTTAAAAGAAAACCACAAGTTGTGTTTGCTTTTCAGCATCCACAAGCTATTATTCTGTAATAACAGAGGGAAAAGTTTTCTCCAGGCAACCCTTCCAGTGGTTGCAAACTGGAAATAACTCCCAACCACTAAATGATGTTTCATTTTTTTCCTTTCCTTTTTTTTTTTCCTTTTTTTTTATTTCATGCATATCCATGTTTGCACAGCAAAGCACATGCAATTCCAAGGATGTGTCACTCTGAATGCAAAGCAAGTTACCCAGATGAACAGAAATATGCCATGAGTTGCACACACACTGCAAATGAAACAACCTCTAACAGCAGTTCCTCTTAGACCAGAGGTGAGTCAGAGCCTTCACACAATTTCCCAGTACTTGATGTGTGGGCAAGTGACATAATATCTCCGTACCCCAGTGCTTTAAAATTTTATTCAGCAAGGATGGTAAAAGAGGGTACACTGATTAACCACAGAGTTAGGTTTTATTTTCCACTTTCCCTCAACATCAGAACTTATTGCTACAGGTACACTACTGCAACTGACAGCCTGAAGAAAAGCAAAACTGGCACAATATTAAAATATTTTTTAAAAGTGCATTTCAGTGTCAATGCTCATATTTGTATTTTATGAACATAAGCTTATATTTTTTGCTTTTTTCTTTCCTTTTTTTCCCTTGAAACAAATATTTCTCAGGAATCGGCCATTTTGGATGTTTGTTACTCTTATCATCAGATATATTATTGAAAAAAGAAGTAATTAAAAATAAATCTTAAGATCTAGTAAGAATAAATCTTACACACTGATGTGCCCTGGAAACACATAATCATAATTTAATAAAGACAGATCAATTCTTTCTTTTGGTAAGGTAGCAGACCTGCTGAGTCAACGGGCTGAAGGGCAGAAAGGAAACTATAATTATCTAGCTTGGACAGCCACATAACAGAAACAATTACATTCCACAAACTATAGGCTTATTTTCAACAGAATATTTTGATTTTCACTTAAGTATCAAGCTTTGTTTTGAAGGTATCACGATCTAGAGAAACAACCCTTTTCTTACATAGAGCATTTAATTTTTACCCTTCTTCTTTATACCCTGTCATGCTGTGTCTGTCACCCTCATCCTGTCACCCTCCATCACTTGTTTATTTATTGTATTAGATGCATGACTAGCGAAAATTCATACTAAGTTGACTATCCACTCCAAATCCCATGCAATAGTAAGAGCTGTTATCAGCCTGAGAAGAACCCAGAAAAATAAATTTTAAAGTGCCAATAATACCTTATTAAGCTCTGGACAGATTAACTGTACTTCTCTCAATAATCTCTGTACTCTGTACATGGAAGATTTGGGAATAGCTAAGGCAATTACTGCTACTTAGTTTTCATAGAGGCAGTTTCGTTCGTGTTTTGTCCCCGGAGCCACAATCCCTGCAAGTGATTGAATAACATCTTAGGAGGTTGCTTTCATTTTTTTTCTTTTTTTTTTTTCTTTCTATGCAGAAGCTGAAATCTCAGTTGAAGTGTATTTCCCTTTCCACCCACGTGTTTCATAGCCACTGATTTTATTCATGTGTGTTAAAATCTTTTCTGTTGTCCTGTGCTGAAGCTGTTTCCATGGCTGTAACTATGACTATATGTGAAATGCAACTGCAAGTAATACATATTACTTAGTTCATTTAATGCTGCACATTGAAGGTTTAGAACAGTCTAAAGTATCAAGGATTATTGACATCTCCCAAACTAAGGTGGCACTGCATTTAGAAACCATTTGAAAATAAAGCTACAAATTTATTTATTATTCATTCCCCTATAGAAAGCCTTCAAACAGTTAAATTTATTCCATTTATTAAGGTATTTCTTTGCAAATTGCATTGGTCAGAATGCACAGATGTTCCTTACAGGAAAAGAAAATAATGTTACCAACACTTCTTTCAGGAGGGGTGTTCTGTATGTACGTCACCTGCCAAAATGATGTTCTGTAAGTGACATTCAATTGAGTTTTAATGGAAATCACATGCCTTTGAGCTATCTTTGAATATGCCAACTGAAATGTGTGTATTCCCTCCTCACTTTTTCTCTGTTTTCTTTTTCATGTATGTCTTTTGGGCCACAGGCCCATAATGAACTGCATATGCAGAGACCAGTGTATATGAAGAAGTCCATTGGCTGCTGTAGAACTACATGTGGAGGTGGGGGTCCATCCAACAGAATAATATTCAAGTTGGAGATGTTGGACAGCAAAGCACTGGCAGAAAGAAACCATCTTCATTTGTGCTCTGTACAATATTGGGCATGTTATAGGTTACTTTGTCTTTTTCTCTCATTATACAACCAAATTATATATAGAAACCACATGGGCACAGTAGGGTTCCAAATAAGCTTCTTTACTAAATATAGAGAGCATAGGAGAACAAGTTACTTATACATGGTATTGCTCAGTGGAGTTCTTTAAACACTGAATGCCACAACATAGAAAAGTGCTTACAGACTACTTAGAGAAATGTTACTCTGTCCACTACTCATTCCAACAGACTACATCATTGTCTATTAAAAAAAAAAAGAAAGAAAGAAATCGTCAGAAAATAAAAATGGGAAATTCTTCTGACTAAATATAATTAAAAGAAATTGTCATGAAATGGGTAAGTGAAGATTGTTATAGTCTGAAATCACATAGTTTTTCAGTAATGCCAAACCACCAGCTTTAAATAGAACCTGATTTTCATTAATATTTCTGCTTTCCAGTTTTTTATAATTTTTTCAGCAGACCTTATGGATCATATGTAACAATAATAAAAGACATGCCACAAAAGGTCCATTTTTAGATGAGATTCCAGGATTTTCCTTAGTTTTATGAGCACTGGATCCAAACTCCAGCAGCACTTGCCAAAATTCTAACCATTCATTAACTCAAGCTATCAACAACCTTGAATAAAACAGCTATTCGTAAAGCTATTTATATATATATTCATCCATACATATGTGCATACACAAGGACACAAATGTGTATGCATATGTTTATATATATATATATATATGTTTATGTGACCATGTATGGGCTTATAAATATATATGAATATATATTATAATTGTGCCCTTGGAATAAAGTGATATAAAAGTCAGCAGCATGCATAACGCTGTACCCTGAGACAGACGTAAAGGTCCCTTTGACATCCCAAGAATGAAAGACAAAGTGTCTGTGGAGCCTTTAACTTTCTAAAAACGCAAACACTACCACAACCACAACCTCTGTTTCTAACTATATGGCCCGTTTGAGGCATTCAGAGACATAATACAATTTAACTAAGCTAGCTACTATGAGTTATATTTGAGTCTTGATTAATTTCTTCCTAGACTTATGGCCAATTTGAGACAACTTCGAGGCTGTTGACTTTAGGAAACAATAAGCCTTCCTAGACCCTGAACAATAGATCAAATCAATTTTAAGCCAACATCTTTGGAGAGCTAAGTATTATGAATAAAACCCAGGCAATCTAAATCTCATATATTTCCTTCGTGTATCTGAACCAGTCATTCCAAAAGTGTTCAGGTCATCTAAATTAGTCCTAAAAAAAAAAGAAGGTAAGCATGAAAGCATGAAGGAATTCCAAGTGCTTAAAGTCAGGCTAAGAACTCTTCCTATACAACTTCAGACACCTCTCTTCACCCATTCACTGCATAGGAAATTTAGCCATTAACTGGAGCAGAAATGCTTCAGAAGGCATCTAGTATTCATCTATAAGTTGGTTATCAAAGGTAGATTGTTTCAGTACCTGAGATCTGACCACCCCCTACAAATCAATAGCAGAAGTTCATCACCTGCACACTTGAATTTTCTACTTATCACAAAAACCCCAGAGAATATGTTTATGTTGATTTGTACTTCAGATTCTGGCACTTAATAGGATAGGTCATCATGTTGTTGACTTAAATTAGTTAAATTAGTTTTCATCATTCTTTGGTTTGTTATTGTTGTTGTTGTTTTTTCTTTGTAGAAGTAGCAGGCAAATATTTAATCAAGACCTTAGAGTAATGCACATAGGCAAGGAGGCTGAATTTACATTGCCTGAGGAAAACTAGACATTCACTATTTTCTATATGGTATATTGACTTCAAACCTTACCTTATTTTTTAACACTGATGTTGGGTTTGATCCCAGCCTACTTCTGAGCTCTGTACAACAGACACATGGACATACTGGAAAGAATCATAGAATGGTTTCATTTGGAAAAGACCTTCAAGATCATCGAGTCCAACCATCTATCCAGCCCTACTAGGTCAGCACTAGACCATGTCACCAAGCACAACATCTACTCTTCTTTTGAACACCCCTAGGGATGGTCACTCAGCCACCTCCCTGGGTAGGCTTTTCCAATATCTGACAACCCTTTCAGTACAGAAATTTTTCCTAATATCTGACCTAAACTTCCTCTGACACTTCAGGCCATTTCCCTTTGTCCTGTCACTAGCTACCTGGGAGAAGAGACCAGCCCCCATCTTACTACAACCACTGTTTAGGTAGTCCTAAGAGAGTCCAAGAAAGTCACTAACATAACTGGAGCATCTCTCATATGAGGAAAGGATGAGAAAGCTAGTATTGTTCAACCTAGAGAAGAGAAGTCTCAGGGAGGAATCTTGTCAATGTATACAAATATTTGAAGGGAGGGTGTAAACAAGAAGGAATCAAGGATCTTTTAAGTGTCACAAACTTAAAGACAGGAGGTTCTTCCTGAGCATCAGAAAATACATTTTCATTGTGAGAGTGGCCAAGCACTGGCACAACTTGTCCAGAGAGATCATAGAATCATAGAATCATAGAATGGTATGAGTTGGAAGGGACCCCAAGGATCACAGAGCTCCAACCCCCCTGCCACAGGCACAGCCACCAACCTCAGGCCTGGATCTACACTAGGTTGCCCAGGGCCCCATCCAACCTGGCCTTGAACACTTCCAGGGACGGGGCATCCACCACCTCTCTGGGCAGCCTGTTCCAGCACCTCACCACTCTCTCTGTAAAAAACTTGCCCCTAATATCTAATCTAAACCTTCCTTCCTTTAGTTTTAATCCATTCCCCCTTGTCCTGCCATGGTCTATCCTTTTAAAAAGTTGAATCCCCTCCTGTTTCTCTGCTCCCTTCAGGTACTGGAAGGCTGCAATGAGGTCCCCCCACAGCCTTCTCTTCTCCAGACTGAACAAGCCCAGCTCCCTCAGCCTCTCTTCGTAGGGCAGGTGCTCCAGGCCTCTAATCATCTTCGTGGCCCTCCTCTGAACCCTCTCCAACAGTTCCACATCCTTCCTGTATTGGGGGCCCCAGCTCTGGACACAGTACTCCAGATGGGGCCTCACAAGGGCAGAGTAGAGAGGGACAATCACCTCCCTGTCCCTGCTGGCCACCCCTCTTCTAATGGAGCCCAGGATACCATTAGCCTTGCGAGCTGCAAGAGCACACTGCTGGCTCATGTTAAGTTTCTCATCCACCAGAATCCCCAAGTCCTTCTCAGCAGGGCTACTCTCAAGAAGCTCTTCTCCCAGTCTGTATCTTTGTCTGGGATTCTTCCAGCCCAAGTGCAACACCTTACACTTTGCAGTGTTGAACCTCATTAGGTTCACCCGGGCCCATCTCTCCAGCCTGTCAAGATCCCTCTGGATGGCTTCCATTCCTTCTAAGGTGTTGACCACACCACTCAGCTTGGTGTCATCCGCAAACTTGCTGAGGGTGCACTCAATTCCATCATCGATGTCATTGATAAAGATGTTAAAGAGAACCGGTCCCAAGACAGACCCCTGGGGGACCCCACTTGTCACCAGCCTCCACCTGGACATAGACCCATTGAGCACCACCCTTTGGTTACGGTCTGTGTAGTGTAGAGATTGTGTAGTGTTCCTCCTTGGAGTGTTCAAAAGCCATTTGGACATGCTTGCATGGGGAGGCTAAACTATGTCACCTCCAGAGGTCCCTTCCACCTCAAACATTCTGTGATTCTGTGTTTCTTTGTCCAAGTGTAGACATAATCCTTTTGTTGGGTTTGGTGTTGTTTTGCTGTTCTGGTCCTACTGGTTGTTATGATGCTGAATAGTAACTCCCAGTACTGTCTGTATAACTGTACCAGATTTCCTTCACACCCTGGATATCTTGGTTGTTCAGATCCATATTGCAGACATCATGGAATGAGGAGGATTCAGCTTTCATACATGGTCCACAGTGCTTTCGCTTAAAAACAATCAAAACACTTCAGTAACTGAAGTCCAATACTTATCTGCTTGATCAGTCTGTGGCTTAGCCAGGTACCCTGGTCTCATGAACTCTTTATAATGAACCAGAAACACCAGAGTAGAGTTACAAACATTCCCTAGCTCCTGTGAGAATGTCCTGACTGCGAAATTGTAGCTGGTTCACAAGTTAGGCAGGAGAGAGCATGAATAACCATCTTCAGGGTAACCAGTAGAAGCAAGGCAGTCCTGAGCTACTTGCTCTGCTCTTAGGACTGTTTATACAGTACCTGTAAACTAGAGTACAAGGAACCATTTTTTGGCATTGAGGCCAACTGGACTGATCTGACCACATGCATACTATGATCTCCCCAGAACAGGGTGGGCATACAGTAAATCCTGAACTGTGTGTTTGGGAACCATTTTGGAAAATGATAACTGAGCCCAAGCTAAAACTGTGTTAGCATCCATGCCATCAGTTTAGCAGATTAGATGATGAAATTTCAGAGCTTGCAACCAGTCCCCAAATCCACATTAATTTATTACAGTAGCCATGGCATTTATATCTTAAGACACAGAATACAAAAATTCGTATTAATGGGAAATAGACACTCTGTTTCCTCCTGACTGAACATTGTCATAGCTCCTACTGGATAAGGGAAGCTTGTGTTTCTCAGGTTGTCATGTAAATCTCACAGTTAGGAAACTAAAGAAGAAGATTGCAGTTCAAAGTTTTACATAGAAACAAATTATCCATGTTGCA
Organism: Porphyrio hochstetteri; assembly: GCA_020800305.1. Taxonomy (NCBI): domain Eukaryota; kingdom Metazoa; phylum Chordata; class Aves; order Gruiformes; family Rallidae; genus Porphyrio; species Porphyrio hochstetteri. Next base: position 114,850,276 of record CM036907.1, read on the forward strand.
TTATGTAGAGTTCCCCTGGTATTTTGGATCTTGGATGAATGGATTTGTGCTGTAAACAAATATTTCCTTGGAAAGGGAGACAAATGTTGTACCCTACTGGTTAGATTTAATTTCCTGGTTCTGTTTCAGCTGATGTTCGTGTTTAACTAAAAAATTCTCTTTGGAGACAACTAACATTCACCATTATTAGCTTCTGGAGCCTTGGTGACTATTACGGTCATTTTGGTTAGGCAATAGTGATCTTGTCTTATACTTTCATTTACTAATTATCCTTGTTACTGAAGTTAAATACTCCAAGCTCAAATGATCTCCTAGTTGTGTTTTAGTTTTCATTCTCAAAGCATGAGGCAAAATTCTGCTTTGTATTCCACTAGGAAAAATCTGGAGCATTTCCATGGATGAATTTTGTGGCTCTGTTCATGGGATATATTAGGAAGAGTCTGTTCATTCACTCAGTGTAGTGTAACTCCAAGCATGATAGACCTTCTTTACATCCACTGTAGCAACAGAATCAAACAGCCTCTGTAAAGCATTTGTATTTTGACAAATCAGCAAATTTCCATAAAATATTTTTTGCTTGGAATTTTTATGACCAGTTTACCCAGCGTCCTTTTCATTCAAGCATGAAAAATGACAAAAAGCTATATAAATATGTAGTTTGATTTATTATTGGTTTCTGGGCTTGAGAAAGGCTGTGAAACAGCTAAGAGCAAAGAAATCACAGTCTTGAGAGCATGTGACAAGGCATCAATTGCTGTTCCTTATTAATCCCTACAGTACAACCCAGTGAAATTTAATAAATTGGTCGTCTGTTCACCAGGCCTCACCATTGTCCCAAAAAGGAATAGCTCCTACTGCCTAAGAATCGGCTGAAAAAAAAAAAAAAACAGATCATCAAATTACTGAAATTGGAAAGATATGATTAACTTCTGCAATTGTTCCACACTCTTTATTTCTGAAAAGTTCTATACTGACTAATTCAATGCAACAGGTACGAAAATCTGAAAGAAAGGATTTTCTTATAGAATTTCCATCCCATTTTTACAACCCAAAGTATTTAGAATTCTTTGAACAAAGTTCAGAAAAGAATCTAAACTTTCTAATGTTCCTTCCTAAATTACATGGGATGCTGGGGATGCATTAAAGGATTTAAAAGGGTAGGAAATGTACTGTATCATTTTCTGAGTCCGTAAGTGATTTTCTATTCTTACCAACTGTACTCATGAGACTCAAGGGCACAAACAGGCAGCCAAAGAGCATTTATAATGGATTCTTTCACATAAAAGTTTCATCTAGTTCTGCTCCCCTTGCTTATGCTTTTACTCCCCCCCTCCTAAAAAAAAACGTTGTAGTAATCACTTCTTAAGGAAAAGATAGAAAATCCTTAAGCACCAAGATGTGTTTATTTTTAATAATCCCTGATGTTCATCGTGTTATGAATCTAAAGGCCTTTTAAAAGATTGGCAGGAGGACTGCAATTATAACACAAATACTGTGGGCTTTTTGTGTTACCAGTAAAACTTTATTTTCAGGAATTAACAGAATATTAGTAACACAAACCATTTCAATAATAAGCAGGTAGCTAACGTGCTATAGGCTACAGTGAGCTTGTTATTTATTTGCTCACTCAGCACTGCATTATTGACTGAATTTTCAGCCTTATGTGGAGGAAATTAGACACCCCTTTAATTCTTTTTTTGTTTTTTTTTAGAAATTTAATTTCAAATGTAACAAGTTTCACAGCAACAGTACAAAGCTGAGCAATCTCATTTTTAATTTTTTTTTTTTTTGGAGCAGTGTGCCTGCTGATTTCAGAGGTCTTGTTTCATCAGGATCATGAAACAGTTTTTGCAAACAAGTGTAACTTGTCCATGATCAATGTTGCAGCTTTTAGATTTTTGGAACATTTCACAAAGTAAAAGAAGTTGCAACATCAAGCTATTTTCAGTAAGACCAGATGTATTTCAAATATGTAATCTGAAAGATGACTTATAAATTGTGATGCATCACTTTTAGTCTGTATAGTAAACCACCAAATACATTAATACCTCAAATTCTGGCTGTTAGAGACAAGCCCACATATCCATCTCCATCTACCTGATTAACCTAACTCCGGTTACTCATGGTGGTTTAATGAGGACATAAAATAGGAGAAAATGACACAGCTAAGCCATTTTAGACAGTTGTGGCTCTCCCAGCTCACAGGTGCCTTCTAGCTGAATCAGTTGCGAAAAATATGTAGTGGGAATCTGGATGCTTTGACATATGTTGACCAGATACTATCACTAAAAGTCTTTAAACACCTTTTATGCTTATTTTCTACTCAAAATAAGTCAACAGAAACACAATAAATTATAAGAAGGAAGAAAACATAAATCAGTTAAAAAGTCATTAAATGGAGCAAAAATCTAAGGCATTCTCTTATCTAAATTCTCAGGTGAATTTTATGGAACATTTTCTCCAGAAAAGAACATGATTTTACATATACGCAACATAATCTCCTCTTTAATATTAGTGATGCTCATAAAGCAATTTGTTAAAAAGGATTGTATGGTGGTACAAACCAGAAGGCTGGAGAGAGCAGCAGTGTGAGAGGCAGGGACAGATAGCCCACAGTTTGGTTTAGCTGTTCTTTGCCAGTCCCATGTAGACAGAGGAACTCATGTATGACCACAAAGGGACCTAGCTTAGGGCTTTCTTCAAGCTAGTATCTGTTTATCCAGGACAAGATGTAAAACTAAGACATTAATGAGCCAGTGATGAAATGTGTGCTCATGTTTGTAAGCTGAAATATAGCATGGTTAAGTGCTGTTAACTACTGGAATTAATGGGCATCGTTGTCTGGCATACATGTCGAGTTTCACACAAGCTACTGAACACATAACAAATGATAGCTTATGTCAGTGTAGTTCTTTATTTGTTTTAAAGTCATGGCCTTGAGGTAAGAAGTCCTGGGTCTTAATATGGCTCCTCTGAGTTAGAATCCTGAGAAATCCCAATTCAAAAGGTTGGGGGTTTTAAAATGTATTTATTTATAAAACTCTTATATTGAATTTAAATAGCTTAAGTCTTACTGAACCTAAAGACTGACAGTTCCTGCCACCATATGGCCTCATTTTTTGTTTCTCTTTAAGGAAGCTGTGAGAAGCTCCCATGCTTGGCATTTCAAAAGGCAGACCTTTACTGCATGGTAATTGCAGTTGGAGCCTACTGGAAGGGTTGAACAAGTCAGTGCACGGCAACTGTATCTTCTGCGTCAGCTGTAATCTTCAGGGGGATGTTTCTCGGCTCATGACAGTGTGTAAGCTTCCTCTGCTTCTCATAAAACACATTGTTGGGAAGATGCTTCTCCCCATCTGGAGACTGATTGCCTCCTAGATAGATATTGTTCTCTCTAGGAAAGGTGGAAGAAGGTGAAGTTGATGAAGCTGTTCCTATCCAGAGAAAGGCAAATTGTTGGGAATTTGGAGAGCAAGGTTTGAGTCTCTTTAGGACTGAAGAAATAATTCTCATTACCACTGAGTTATACAGTAGTTTTCTTATCCTGTTGAACCTGAGCTCAACCTGTTAGCACAACAAATAGGGACTGGAAAGGATTTACAAGAAAGCAGCTGACTTTCAAATCTTAGGTTTTATTTTTTATTTTTCTACCATGTAAGTTAAATGCATAAATAATCTTGGAGCATCAGATGTTCTTTGCTCAAGCCAGGAATATTGCTGACTTTATGTTAAAATAGCACAACTTTAAATGGAGTAGTAAGCAGGTACAATTTTATATCATACTATTATGTGATGGATCAGGAACTCTGTAGAGTATAGGAAGTTATGGGTTAAGTCCCCTCAAGCTGTGGAAGGAACTGTACTCAGGTTTAAAAACCTCATGGGTAAATCACTATTAGTCTGACAACTTTGTAAAAGCCACTGAACACCACCTTATTTTCCAGAAAACTGTTTTAAAAGATAACAGAAATGATTACAGCTTGTTAGAAGCCTGGCCCTACTAGAATATATGAACTGGGCTTTAGGCATGTTTATGGGATTAAGCCCTTTAGGGAACTTTGGCACCACGCAGCTGAGTTTCTGGATTTGATTAAGGACTGGGTAGATCTGGGCATGCACACAGCACAGAACTGCAGGTGCTTAGAGAACATCCAGGTCCGAATGTGGTGCGCCTGATGAGTGCAGATGCTTTCAGAGTTACTCAGATGCTGGGTGGGGATTGAAATGGGAATGAGAATGAGTTGTAGTTTAGGGCTTAGATATCTGAAGAATATATAAAATTCTATTTCAGACAAATAAGTTTCTTTTTTTTTCCTCCCATCAAGCCATTAAGCCTTTCAAATGCAAATACAAGTGTAGACAAGATGACCCAGATTCTACTTACATGGGTGGAAAATATTTTGATTTATGCCGATGCAAATGATACAAGAAGCTATTCCAGTAGTATGAAAAAAGAGTGATTCAACACTTTCCCAAGAAAGAAATTATCCCCTCCCCATCCCCAACCTTCTTCATGGAAGGGTTAAGAACAAGCTAAGTAGATACCAAGTTTGGGGACTAAAATTCTTTGTTTGAGAAAGAAAATAAATCAGTGAACATCAGAGAATAATGAGAACCAGATTTCCCCAAGTTAATTTCTGGGATATATCAGGGCTTTGGCTAAAGTCTGGTATAAAATATTCATGATGCAAAAATTCTATCACCCATGGTAAAATGCATTTTTTGAACAAAGAAAAGGAAAAATCCTATACTGTGCATGGGGACATTTTTTTTCCCTGCTACAGTGTTGTCAATCTGGAATATTTCAGTTTCATATATATATACATATATATGTGCATGTATATAAATATACACCTATATAAATATACAGACACAAAATCACAAACAACTTTGTTATTACTGCAGTGTTATACTGTTTCTCAAAAGGCAGTAAATCAATGCATTGTAATTATAGCAAGTATTTACTTCACTATTTATCTGCCTGGAGTCCCACATTAAGCTAAACCCTATAGGAAGCTTTTTTACTACCAGTGAGTTTGTTATGTTCTAATGTGGTAAACCAGCTAAAGCCTAAGAGCTGTGGGAAGGCTTGGAGAGACCTTAACTGAACATGCCAATTGCTTTCTTGCATCATAACATAGACTGGGCATTTAATAAAGCAGTAAGAGCCTGCTGCCCATAGTCCTTGGAGCTAGCTAAGCTATGAAAGTAAGAGCTGGACATTTAACTCAAAATCTTTGACAACCTTTGGAAAAATAGGATCTGAATACGATTTGGGGGGGGAGTCTTTAAATATTACTGGTGGAAATCTGGCACCAGGCAGCTGAGGGTATGCCCACATCTGTCAGTGCAGGCAGACCATGTAAACTGCCCAGGTCCTGAGCTAGTTGCAGGCTGGATTACATGGGACTCCTTCATCACTACTACCCTGCACCTATTCTGCTCTGCTTGTATGATCTTGGTCTGCAGAACAGCCAGAACAATCACAGCTTTTCCCCTGTGCAATACAAGAGTGCAACATGCAATTCATTTTTATGGACCTAGACAGCATGCCATATACTCTTCTGAACACCAACTCACATGTGGTCTTCCTTTTTATTCTTTACTAATGCATCATTCCCAAATCAGTCTTTTGGAATACTACCACTGTTCCAGCCTGTACCATCTCTTTCATATTCTGTCATTAGGCTCTGGGCCTGCTCTCAAGAACATGAAAACACAACCCCTGTGTAGGACTTCTCATCCATAGAGCACACAAATCTCCATAAAGATGGCACGTGCCAAGTTACAGCATGGGAAACTGAAGTGTGTGGAGTTAGAAGTGAATTACCCTAAGTCACGCAGCTGGACTGAGAAGAGAAGCAGTTCTTCCTGAGACAAATGCTTTATCCTGTGGATGCTGCTGGTTCCTAAATGATTGCATATACTCTGCAATTAATGAATCATTCGCTGACTGAAGAGGTGGGAAAAAAGGTTTTACATAGCTCTCTACGGAGTTTATAACTCAAGCAAACAGCTTAATCTCTTTCAGTAAAATGCTGCTCATAAATAATTAATGATTAGCTTCCTAAAGACAATATTTTGCCGTAATTTTGAGCAAGATTGCTAGATAGGGTGGGAGAAAAAAATGTGTCGGTCATAGTCCATCTGACCTAGAGTTGCATAAAATTGGGTAACATTCAATTGTGTTTAATGTGACATTTTTTGTTTGTTTTAGCTAATTTGCTTTGTGGGAAAAAGTGTTTTCTAATGCATTCCAGAGTCCTTGCAGTGTTCAATATACAACTACATGATCCTCCTATATTTTCTTGGAGATCTCACTGCCGGATGCTACCAACGTGAAATAAAACACAGTCTATAAAGGCCTTGATCAGCAGGTACATTTTGCAGGTCTGTCTGTGACACTAAAGTCTAGCTTGCCCACACATCTTCAATCTGGGCAGTAACTTGAATATGAATGAATAATCAAACCAAAATCAGAGTGATTCCACATGAGCAAGATCACTGCCTGAGTTGGGAAATGCACCATGAGCTGGGATAATTTTCTGAATTGAAAGACGAGAAAATCAGCGATTTGTGAACATTTTTACTAATTTGCAAACCTGCTGAAGATCGCATATCACTTGGCTCTACTGGGTTCTTCCTAAGAAATGGCCTTCTGTACAGATGCATTTTTTAAAGCCAAAATGGCATTTTGAGGTGGAAAGTGCTCTTCATGTGTAAAATGTACTGTCAAACAAGCTCCAAACCACAAATGTCAGATCTTGAACCAGATATGCATCTTTGTTTTCCCAAAGGATTTGTTAGTGGGGGAAGGATTGGACAGCACTGGGTCAGGAGTTGTGTCTTGGCCCAATGTGCAAATAAATTCAAGCCATAAAATTTGGATCCAAATTTCCCCTGAAGTTAATTGGGGTTTGGATCAAATGTTCCATCTCTAATTATGACTCATATTAATAACATTGGGGAGTGTGATTTTTTTTCCGAAGTGCTTAGCATTGCTCTTACTCTGATCCCATTGAAACCTAGGGTAAAATTCTTATTTTTTAATGTGGAGAAAGAAGTCCTCATTGAATACTTAAGAAAATCTCTTCTACATCCTGCCTTTATTCCTTGTTTTCCTTTACCCCCTCTCCCCCTGCCCATCTCAATGTGTTTAGCTCATTCTCTGTAAAAATTTCAGAGCAGTGAAAATACCATCTGTTAAAAATTCCAGATCTGTGTTACTGATAAAAGAGAAAGTTGTTTGAGAAGTTTGCCATTTCAGTAATGGCATGCCTGATGAAGGAGGTAATGTTTGCAGCAACACTATTGAATGCAAATTCATTTAATGAGGAAGAGTCCTATTTGTATAATACTAGGTAAGAACAGATGCCTTGAGGTATTCAAATGTTTTCTCTAGTCAAGCTCTTGACATTGCAATGGCATCAGTTAAAACATTTTCCTTCAAATTTGCTTTTGACTGAGAACTGGAGGAAGGGACTCAGTTACTAATATGTTTCTTGAATAGAAAAAGATTTGCAGATTATTTTTTGTTGTTGTTGTTGAGAAAGAAACTGGAATGATTAGGCAAAGTTTTAACATTCTTTGGTTTTTCAGTGGAAAATTTGAGGTAGGGGGGATGGTGCATGTGTTCTTCTTGCTGTTATGTTTGGTGAATCTTGTTTTGCTTTTTCTGTGGGAAATATTCAATATTTCCAATCAGCTCAAGTTACAAATGCTGCCAGGAAGCTTTATTGACTCCAAAACCATGAGAAATTCCTTAGTTTCTTTCTACATCTACTTGGGTATGTCAATGCCTGTGCACCATCACAAAAAAACCCCCAAACACCTAAACAAACAAAAAAAGAAATCAGGATGGTTTATCCTGGTTTGGGGGGGTGGGGGTGGGGAGGTGGGGGGGCAGGGAGGAGGTAGGAAGGAAACAGCAGAACGTTTCTACAGTCTCCCTATGCTATTTTCATGTGATGCAATGAGTGTGTCTGTAATCATATTTAACCTCTGTGAATATGTGCACATACACACCAGTGTAGGGGTAGGTGTCTAAAAGAAAGAAATGTATAAGGACGTGTTTCTGTACCCTCCATCTCTACTCATCTGAATGTGTTCCTAGCAAAACTGTGAGCTGGGGCATGCAAGAGGTGTACATGACTTTTAATGCAACCCACTTACACTCTTTATCCTCTGGCTTATCAAGGGGAAAGCTGTACATGAGCTGAGGTGAGCTGTTCAAGGCAAAATTTACGATGACATTTAAAATCAGCGAAGCTTGCTGTAGCACTAAAGGTTGAAGCATACACGCACACGTCATATAATCTGATCCCAAGCACCCACCAAATTGGAGGTTAAAAGTATTGTATACGTTGCTACCAGTTACCACATCAACGTTTCAGATATGTGCATGTGATTTAAGTGCAGGTGACCTGGAGCTTGCTGATGCCATAACTTAAAAATCAATTGGGCCCTGTGCTGGCTAGAACAACAATGCGGGCATTATAACGATCTCACTTGAGCAGCCATTAAGACATCTCCAGCACACTGTTGTACTACTAAAACATAATTCCCAGTAGACAATAATCCTAGACCACTCGACTGTGAATCACGGGCAGTAAATGGCTGACAGGCAGGTTAACAATGGGCTCTGTGGGCAGTCTGACATTGTACAGGTGCGCATCATCATAGTAAAGTAATTAACAGGTACTTAAAGGAATGTACATTTAAGCTCAAAAAACCTGTTAAGAGACTTCCTAAGTGGCCTGCTATTTTTTTGTAAACCCCACTTATATTTTATGACCAGGTAAAAGGACTGCAGAGCACAAATCCAATCTAAAAGTAGATCTGCAATCAATAGTTCTCCTATCAGAGCTAGGCTGCTCCATCAACAGTACTGTTTTATAACTCTCTGACATGCTCCTGACTCAGGATTTAAAGTGATTCAGCAATGCAGCCTGACCCCTATAAAGAAAGTAAGAAACAAAAAGGAGTAATTTGGCATTTTACCCAATAAAAGTCTGAGGAAAAAAAGTTAAGAAATACAAATAATTTATTAGGAAAATGCTGTCTGTGTGGGTATTTATGGGAATATGTATTTATGTATATATGTGGACGTGTGCATATATACGTGTGTATGTGCATATATACTCACACACACACATGCATAAGCCAGGGACTCCACTTGTATATATCTGCACAAATTTGTGGATAGTGTTGGAGTTATTTGGGCAGTGAACAAAGGCCCAAATATGAAAGGAGAAACAGTGAATTGGAGGTTGCAGGAGGGATGTCAATTTTATATGCTTAACTAATAGGTAGTAATGGGAGCAGCTAGAGTTCGCTCAGCATTTCCTCTTCTATTTCTTCTCTATCCCCACTAGTAAATCCAAGTCTGGCATATATAGCAGATAAAGAGTTTTAAATGTACAATTTTATCCCAGGTTCTTTATAGGAGTAACAAGATCATCTGGATAATAAACGCTCGATTCAGTCCCCTGCCTGCAAAACTCTTGCTGGATACCTTCCAGACATTAAAGGATTATCCCCAAAGGGTTGGTATTCTGCCTGCCTGGGTTGGCCAGTGATGGTTTACCAGCATTTTTCCTGGTGGACAGATTTGGACCTGTTGAGAAAATTCTGATGATTGAATTGGTAGCAAACCAAGAAGCAAGACTATTTATTAAAAACATGTTTCTCCACCAAATGCCATTTGCATAACTGTTCTAAAATGTGAAGATACAAAACCGTCCACAGTGATGTCATCAACCTGTGGCTAGTTATCGGTCTTCCTATTTTTGAGAACAAAGGTGGGGTTGGTTTTACCTAATACAGTACAGGTCTCTGGGGTTTGAAGGACTGACCTCTCACCTGTAGCTCCTGCGTGTTTGCTAGTTAATGTGACAGGTGGGGGGGTGGGGGAAGGGGGGCTACTTCACACCTTCAGTGACAGGGCACTGATGTTCCTGCAGAAGCATAGGTCTTTCCACTGCTTAGCATCTCTCTTGCTCCCTTCTCACAGATGACAAGGTTTTCACTGTCTCTGCCTTTGCGACACTAATTCCCTTCTGCGAAGCAGAACCGCCCTAGTTCTCTTGCATCTCATGCCCAAGAAGAAAGACGCTTGGACTCTTCTCCCTTGGGGTTGCAGAGTGTTCCTGCAATGCACATACTGCAGAGGCTTCTGCGTTGCCACAGCCACACAGTGCTCCTGCTTTGATTCTTGGCATGGTAAAAATGCTCCTATGGAAAGTGTTTCAAGCACTCTGGACTACTTCTTTTGCTGCTGTGGGAGTTAAACCCTGAGGAAATCTGGCACATTTGTTTGGACATTTTTTGCATTAATACCGTTACTTCAAAACAGTATTAGCATGAGCATATGTTTGTTTTATAAAGTCTTAATATCATCCAAAAGAAAATGCTTTGGAACCATTACACAGATACATGTCACTAGTATACTTTCCAAGCTCTCCATGCACATTTCATGCTAAGCCTATGTATTCTATATTAGTCCTTATTTTTTACCATCCATCTTAGTACTATCTCATCTTTCTTTTAGTGAGATTTTGATTTCGTTTAATCTCTTCTAACTAAATTTTTCACTGAAGCTGCAGCCCCTCTGTGGAAAATATACATATAAAAACCCTAAGCACTAATTCACCTTATTACATCCTCCTTAAGGGACAGAAAAGCAGTATTTGAATACATAAAAGCATATTGCTATTTTTATTCAAAGTAGATAGAAATTTGTATTGCAAGCTTAGATCTCCACTTGGAGTGGAATTAAATTTACCTACCAAAGCTACCTAGAAGTTACACATCTAAAGTAACCAACATCCTACATTCTCTTCAGAATCAAAGAAAAGATACAGGAAAGATAAAGCCTCCTCCAATTTTTAGGATCCCATCTAAACATAAGTATCAGACAGATGTGTAAATTATCCTGTAGAAGAGTCTAATTCCCCACAGTATAATAGAAGTCTACATAATTACTTTATACTAATTGTCTGCGTCACTCCAGACACCTAAAACTATGTGAAATTATTTTTATTTCTTGTGTAAAAAGAGGGGATTAATATGAGGCTGCTCTATATCAGCTAAGACTATGATTCTAAAAACACTATTAATTCTTTGTTTTTAATACATATATGTGTGAATAGTTTTACTGGTTGAAGACTGAGCTTAAGAAACACACTGAAACACAGTATATGCTGTAATGTATGATTAATATACAGTTTTAATATCCCCTATGATATTTTTCCATTATAAAAATAATATAGCAAGGAATAAAAATATTTCCAAATTGTCAACATGTTTAGCTGATCCAAATGGAACCTCATAGTTTGATGAGTGCAGGCCTTAGAGCTTCAAATTTTTTGCTAATCAGGCAATTGATATAGTTTGCAATGTTCTTTGGACATAAAAAGAAAAGAAAGGCTAAGGAGGATACTAGTTACCACTAGCTTATTCAGAAGCAAAAAGGCTCAAAAAGATGAAATCTGATCAAAATAAATAAATGCTTGCAAACTTTCAGGTTATCACTTTCAGACAAAAATGTCTCTAATGTTAATAAGGGACGTAGTCCAAAGGCTTTAGAAGTTGCTATTCTTAAAAAAAAAAATTACTTATTTGATTTTTTTCCAACTTGAATGTCATGAACCAGACATACATAATTATATTATTTGTCTTATGCAAGCGAACAAGAATAAATTAAAACTGGACATGTTGCAACAGGGCTGTTGACATTATATACAAAGTCTGCTTATTGTCATAAGATACTCTTAACCTTTAAGCCAAAATCTTTCAAAACTATTAGTGTTAAATCTAGCAGCTGTTGTCAAATTTTTCCCTTTCTCTGCTTTATGCATTGTGCTTTATTTGAAATGTTTGTTATATTTGTGTATATAACTTTCTGCAAGCTGTCCCTTGAAAGCTCAAGGGATTAAATGAGTAGGTTGAGCCAGTTCAAAGGAACAAAAGTTAACAAATTAAAAGAAAACTTTCTAAAATGAATGTGTAAACCATTAAAATATTTAGCTGTATTTGCATTGGATAGTTTCCTCTATATAAAACAATATGGATTGTTTAAATAAATGGGGTTAAGGGAAACTTATTTCTACTGTAAAGTTTATTAAAGCTTTAGGAATGATGGCCTCAGTCCTTCAAACGTTTACGTGTTTAACTTAAGGCATGGAATAGTCTCATCCTGGCAGCACTAACCAGTCCTCACAGTTTCGTCTTCCAGCAAGACAAAGACACAGAGGGCATCCAAAGACTGGAAAATAAGGGAAGGGTTTCCCCTGTGCTTCTGCCTATGCCTTGTCTGAATGTTTGAAACACAGGCTAGAAATTGTGTTTTCTGCCTATTTGTGAACAAGAAGTTAGTCTCTGTAGGTATCATCACAAAAACTAACTCCAGTGTCAAAAACCTTGGAATTCACACAAGAAGTAGGACAAGTTGGCAGGTTTTGGATTATATCAGTATTTGATTTTTAAAGACTTAATCTGCAGGAAAATGAGGGCAGATGCCACGTCTTGTGGCATACAATGTACCCTATGCTGTTTTACAACCTGCTGGGTAGTGAGCTTAGAAAATCCTTTATCTGGCAGAGACCAAAACTCGAAGGCAAGCTTTTCTACAGAGAGCTCTGTGCCTGGAATTAGACCTGATTATGAATAGAGACACAGCGATGATCTGATGCATGTATGCTTTTCTGAGGTAATCACTACCTATTTCAGTGCTACACTGTGCTGCTGTATTGGCTGTTCAGGGACAGCTCAGGCAGACCTCCAGCTGCTTGTCTGTATGATGAGTAGACGTGTCACATGGATTAAATTTATTTCCCACCAAATTTCACACAGATATGATCAGATTGAAAGATGACTTTCAGAAGATGAAGCAGAAAGTAGTGTTCTGGGAGCATCCCTTCTCACTATGATAATTTGCTTTAACCTCACTGGGGTGTGTAACAGCTGCTTTTTATTCACACCAAGTTTGTAAAGCAATCAAAACCCCTTTTTGGAAGGGGTGACTGAGGCTGTAGGTGCCTCCATGCAGATGAAGCCATGTGCAAGACTTACTATGTCACCCCAAGAGGGGTTGATTTCTAAACTCAGAGTTAGGATTCAGTTACATTGACATAGGTTTTTCTTGTGAGAAGAATTCAAAGCCGAAAAAAACCCACAAAAAATATTCAGAAAGGAACAGTAAACTGAAGGAATCCCAGAGACAATAAGATTATGTGCATGAAAGGGAGATTTCTTTCTGGTCAGAGGGCTGGCTGAAGGATTGCCAGAAAGGGAAAAAACCCATGAAATTCAATAAATTTTGTCTTCTTATTGAGCATTCCTGAGCTCAGGAAGGTAGTGCATTATACTTTATTTTCAAACAGGCAGGGCTGCATCAAAGAAATATCTATCTGAATCTGTTTTAAGAATTAGAAGATGCACCAAGGTGCCAAATTTTGTTTTGCCAAATTCCAGTTCCTGGTTAGAAAAGATGGAACTTTCCAAGAACTTCACAGAGTTACTCAGTAAAACCATAGGGAACTTGGTACCTATTGTTTTTCCACATCTTTCTGATATTTCCAGCCAAATTGAATAACACTCTCCCTGAAATCTGTTTCTTTATAGGTAGGATTATAACTTGAGGTCCAAATGACTTTTAGAATCTAGACTTGGGTTTGAAGGACATATATTGAAACAGTCTTTACTATAATATTTACAGGTTTTTAAAATACTTTTCCAAACTTGAGACAATGTGGGTTGTTTTTTTCCCCTCCCAGGGGAAGGAGAAAAGAAAAAAAAAAAAAAAAAGAGAGAAAAAGAATGTATGAAAGGTTTTGCCTTCCTATGCAAGTCTTTCAAATATTGTTACTAGATCTAATCAGTCTAACCTGCTGAGTACATTAATTTCAACATAGGATTGTTTTATAACTCCTCTTCATTATTCTTGCATTATCTAGCCTATTATTTCTCATGTAACTGTTAAACAATTAAGACCTCTTACCTGGCATCCACAGCCAAAACCAAAGAATGTTGACTTTACTCATTAGTCAGGTTTTTCTGTTTTCTAGCAGTCTTAACCATTGACATATAATTACCAGGAAAGCCAAGTAGGTTATTGTTTAGTATGTACAGAAACCAGAATTCAGATAAAAAATGCCTGAAAAAAAATCCATGCCAAAAGCCTACAGTTCTGAAAAATGTGCACGAACAAGAAAATGCTAAAACTTAGTTTAGTAGTATTATCTCAGTGCTATGTAGTTTTATTTATTGGAAAATTATGTGGAAAAAATGAGCACTAATATCTGCTAGATCTCACAGGCTGGCACTCAGTGCTCCGGATGGATTCCTTTAGCTATGTGAAAGCCAAGCCTAAAGCCCAAGCTGGTTTCCTAGCCTCCACCTGTAATCAAACGTGAAAATTAAACACCTCTAGAAGCTCTTTGTTTCTTTTTTTTTTCCCTCCTGTCTTAAAATGTTCTCCTCACTTGCCCTTGTTTCTTATTCTTCAGGGTAGACAGACAAAATGCTCAACTTCATTTGCCTCCTATGAATCAGCCTCATCCTTCATCAAACTGGTCAAGCCTGTGCACCAGAGTCAACGCAACAGAACTAGTGCAGCCTGTCACTTAGGAAATACATTCTGCTTCTCGCCAGTTCTGTTTAATGTCTTTATCAATGACATGGACAAGGGAGTCAAGTGCAGATGATACTAAGATTGGTGGGAATGTTGATCTGCCAGAAGGTAGGCAGGCTCCTGCAGTGGGACCTGGACAGATTGCATCAGTGGGTCAACGCATGAGGTTCAATAAGGCCAAGTGCCATGTCCTGCACTTGGGTCGCAACACCCACATGCAAAGCTACAGGCTTGGAGAGGAGTGGCTCTCTTGGAGAGGAGCTTTCTGGAGGAGAGACACCTGGAATTATTGATAAACAGACAGATGAATATGAGCCAGCAATGTGTCCAGGTGGCCAAGAAGACCAATGGCATCCTGGTCTGTATCAGGAACAGTGTGACCAGCAGGAGTAGGGAAATGATCCTTCCCCTCTACTCAGCACTGGTGAGGATGCACCTGGAGTACTGTGCTCAGCTTTGGGCCCCTCACTACAAGAAGGGCATTGAGATCCTTGAGTGCATCCAGAGAAGGGCTACAAAGCTGGTGAAGGGTTTAGAAGACAAATCTTATGAGGAGTGGCTGAGGGAGCTGGAATTGTTTAGTCTGGAGAAAAGGAGACTGAGGGGAGACCTCATCACTCACTACAGCTACCTAAAAGGTGGTTGTAGTGAGGTGAGGGTTGGTTTCTTCTCCCTGGTGGCTAGTGACAGCACAAGGGTAAAAGGCCTGAAGTTGCCTCAGGAGAAGTTTAGGTTTGATATTAGGAAAAATTTATTTACTGAAAGGGTTGTCAGATATTGGAACAGGGTGCCCAGGGAGGCGGTTTGAGTCACCACCCTGGAGGCATTTAAAAAAAGAGTAGATGCTGTACTTGGTGATATGGTCTAGTGTTGGACCTATCCGGGCTGGATAAATGGTTGGACTCGATGATCTTGAAGGTGTTTTCAAACTGAAACCATTCTATGGTTCTATGAAATCACTGCTGCATGCATTTCAGTGGTGCATCAACAGCATTTGTGGCAATAACTGTTGTCCATTTCTATCCACCACTGCACTCATTCAAAAAAGCATGTCCTGTAGCGGAGCTGGCAGGAGAAGCTGCCCTCACCAGCTCACTATAAGAAATAGGTGAGCAAAATAGCTGCTGAAAATGATACACAGAACTGAGGAAACAAAAATGATGACAAGCTAGGAACAAGATCTTGTAAGTTTTTGATTCTGTCTGGAAACTTGATTAAAAGTCGGGAAGGATCACACAGGGAGGGGTGGGACAGTGGGTTTTGGAAGGCAGGTGAGACCAAGGTAGAGAATCTGTCAGAGATGCTGGGTCACAACGGAGGTGAGAATACTCACAATCCAAAACATGCAGAGCACCCTTAACATCTCTCAGTGCCCTGCACTGTGCTCACTGCAGCTGCAAAAGCAGCATGGCAAACATCACCTTCGTACCTCACACACATGTTTCCTCTCCTTGCCGCCCTGGCTGCCAGTGACCCATCACTGTAACGGCCCCTGTGCACCAGTTGAAGGGTGTCTGCACTTCCGAAACCATCTTTCAGGGGAAAAGAAGAAAACATATATCGGATCATTTTCAATGACTGACCCACCAGCTGGGCTGTGCTCTCGTATACCAAAGATCCACGTGTGGAGAGGACCTTGGCACATGGATGGTCTCCCTTTTTCACCAGAGGAAACCAGTGGCTTGTATTTTATTGTAATGATTTCTGTAGCTTTTGGATGGCCTCCTCTTTAGAGAATGTGATATACACAGAGAGCCTTCCGCTTGCTGGTGGAAGCTGGGGAGGAGGAGGGTGGGGAGCCCAACCAGTAGAATTTTGTAACATTTATTTGTTCAGATAATTTACTAAGGGTTTACTAGAATAATCCCATGGAGAGATTCACTGTTCTTTGTCATAACATGGACTGGAAGCTTAAGTTTGTTTGTAAAGCTCTAAAATGACCATAGGCTGATGGGAGATATGTTATTTAACAAGCTTGCTGGTTAAAATGAATAGCTTGTTTAGCAGCATGAGCACTATCACTTTGCATTAACTGAAGTTCAAGTTCAGCTGTCTGGACATAGGCAAGATGCCTGCATTCTGGTGTTTGTGAGGCAAATCTGAAGGATGAAATGCAGATCCAAACAGGAGATATAAGGAAATTGTTTACCTGGGTCAGAAAACAAAAAAGATATATTACAGAAAACATATGGTTGCTATTTAATTTATGCTTTATCATTTTTCATTCTGACATTAACATTGTTATGAGTGGGGTAAGAGCACTGTACATTGTACGATGTAATATAAAATGAGGGTTACCACTCCTTGCCAGAGGAAACGTGATTCAGAAACAATTTGGGGGCAATTGCAAGGTGATGTGGCACAGAGAACCAGAAGCTATTCAAACTTTAAACATCATTTCTGGACAATATAAGACTTGCTGCAAAACGACTTGTAAAAACATGAAAACATTACTTTCTTGACCCCAGAGAATTAGAAATCTTTAAATATCAGTTCAAACAATGCTTCTTAAAGGGCACCACACTTTTTCATTGCCAGCTACCATTATTTTTAACAGTTTGTTAAACATACCACAATAAAGAAAGATTAATGGCCAAGATACAACCCAAAAGTGCAGAGGGCCACATTGAGATCTGTTACATGCAGGGAACTCAGGGGTGAGGCATAAAGGGGGTATTTAAGTGGAAAATTTAGCCTCAAAACACTCATGAAAACCAAAGTAGGTGATTAAAGTCGAAATTAAGTGTTTGGTGAAAACAGAGGTTAAAAACCATGAAAAAATGGAAAGATAAAGCAAAACCAATGTTTTATTAAGGAGAACAAAAAGTACTAATGATAAAATGTTACTTTAGGAATTGAAGGAACAGTGAAAATATGCAAGTATTAAGAGGATCAAGAAACAGCAAAACTATACTTGCAAAAACATATTTACAAGTCTATTAATCTTGTATTTAATCAGCAAAGGAATCAAAACCAACTGTAATTCACCTCTTAATGATTTCTTTAAAACTGTACTTAATTTAAAGATTCAGAAGAAAATAGTCTAATGGGATTCATCTCACATAGTTATTGATATCTGAAATATCATTGTCTATTTTAAGATATTTGTCTATAGAAAACGGAGAGTAATAGGAGCTTCTGCAGAAGGCAGATATCTTTTATCCGAAGGATGAAAAGTATTTTGGGGGATGACTACCTGAAGTTAGAAACTTAATTTTAAATTCCTAGTCTTCAATGAAATTAAAAACAGAGTGACAGTTTTAGGAGCTCTGTCTCAGTCCTGCTTGATCAGTGGAAAAGAAGACATGAAGTGTTGATGTTTGTGTTGTAAAAATTAACCCTTTGTCTAAACTGTGTTTAAACCAAAAATATGAACAGGTCAGTATTCTGTCCCTGCCCAACATATTTATGGTACTGAATGCATATTGAGCTGGTGACTTAATAATACTGGTCTTCTCACCTACAGGTGCAGGATGAAAAAGCCCACTCAGATAAAACTAGACACCAAATAGTCTGGGATCAGAAGTCAAAAGTGCTCAATGTGATGCTAGTATTATGTGCAATGTGAAGTCATGCTCCTTAATATGTTGGGAAAACTTGGCCAGCTTTTTCAGTATTTTTAAAAAGTATTACTTTTGTATACTCACATTTATTAACTATCAGTTCCCACAGTGTTGCCTTCTCAAAGTGTGAGAGACCCTTCTGGGTTCATGTTAATATCATGAAAGAATTAGAATGTAAATATTTAAATTTATTAGAATTAAAATTTATTAGAATTTATTCGTATTTTAATTTAAATATTAAATTAGAAGGATGTAGATCACATTACAGTAACCAAACAAAACCTTAAGACGGTTGACAGCTTAGATTTTCCTAAATAGGAATATTAATTTAAAATATTCTGGTTATACAGGATTTATTTTTTTTATCTGTGATATAAAAATATTAGAAATCATCAGAAAATTTTAAAACTTATCTGAATGATAAATTGAGTGTGCATATGCATACACATATGTACTCAGCTTAGCTAATAAACATACAGACACGTGAAGTAGTACACCAATCCAGGCAGCAATTTTACTACATCTTCTCATGTTGTCTGGTTTCTAGTCTGTTAGAGTTATTTTTGCTTTCAGAATTTCTATTCACTATGAACATACTACAAGCAGAATGGGAGAGATATGCCTCAACCCTCTTGAAGCATGTTGGAAATTTATGGACTGTTAGCCTGATGCTCACGTTCATCATGACCAGTTAGGTCTACTGTGAATAACCTGGTGGGAACAAAGTTGGTGTAGAAAATGCAAAATCAGCTGTTTTTTTCCTAGTAAACCAAGCCAGCAAGGTCAGTCCCTGCCTGACTTAGATTTTTTAGTTTAGGGGAAACAGTTTACATACAATGAATACTGAAATTTTACATTCCTTGATTTCAACTTTTTTGAATATGAGTGTCATTATTGTTACTATTTTTACTTTCATATGGACAGTATAACCTTAGCCATAACTAAAATGAACTTAAAAGTTTGTACAGATGTTAATGAAATTATCTCAGTAAACCTAATGGCACAAAACCTACAGTATTGGTTTATTTAACCTGATATAGTCATCACATTTAACATTATAGAGTATCTATAAATAACATTTGAAGAGTTGATACTTGAGTAATAACCCTTTTAGTAAATGGTAAATCACTTCTTGGAGGTTATTATAGAACGAACAGATCAGTAACACCTACTAATATGCTTGTAACCATCCATAACAAATACTACTAAAGTATGTGATATGCTTCTAATATCTAGTATTCAATTACTAACCTCTGTACAAACCACTTATATTGAAGTCTTAATATAATGTTTTATTACAGTATTAAAGTAGTGATTTACTTTGTCATACTTATGTGGTTAATTTACTACATAAATCTTGTGTCTGATCCTACAGTCTACATTACAGAGGAATCCTCTGAGAAGTCATAAAAGAGAAGTTAGCCAAAAAGGCAATTGTTGTGTTGGGTCTCTTATTTTCTTACCTAAAAGGTTTCATCTGCAATTTCTATCTTCGTCATTTTAAGGAGATTTAGTGGGAAACTCTTCTGAAAGTCAAGAATTGTCCTTCAGACTCAGATGAATGAATGCAATGTTGCCTTTGTACGGTCTTTGCGTACTGGAGATGCTTAAAGTCCTGGTCTGACTTCAGTGTCAGTGTGAACTGCCATCAAGTAAAAACTATGCAACTGGCTGGTAGGTATTTTTGAAAAGAAAGTGGCCTCTTCAGATTTGAGGAGACTTAGAATTATAGAATCATCATAGAATCACAGACTGGTTTTGGTTGGCAAGGACCTCAAAGCCCATCTAGATCCCACCTCTGCCATGGGCAGGGACCCTCTCCACTAGTGCAGGGTGCCCAGAGCCCCATCCAGCTTGACCATGAACACTGCCAGGGAGGGGGCAGCCACAGCTTCTCTGGGAAACCTGTGCCAGGGTCTCACCACCCTCACAGGGAAGGATTTATTCCCTAATGTCTAATCTAAATCTACCCTCTTACAGTTTAAAGCCATTGCCCCTTGTCCTGTCACTACATGCCCTTACAGTTCCTCTCAAGCTTTCAAATAAGGGAAGAATTGCACCTCATGCCAAAGTACACTTTGTGGAAATGAGGTCTTCAGTAAATGTATTACTACAATGAAAGAAATAAAATAGAAAAAGAAGTACAACATTGCTTTTATATTTGAAGCTATTCAAAATAGCATATACACATGCACACATTAAAAATATGAATTTTGCTTCACTCAAAATATTTTACAGACTTTTGGGGACTTTTATATAAAAACCCCTTATTTTCTGTTTTTAAGTAAAGAATAGGATGTTTCTTTATCCCCTTCCCCTCTTCCATCAAACAAGGGCATGGAAGGAGGAAATAAAGAAGAAAAAATGTTGTGTTTCAGGTTTTAAGCAGAATAACAATTCCACTTTTCTACTGCACACATTTCATTAAAAAGCCATTTTTTGTTACAAAATGTTTCAGCCAAGGGCTCAGTCTCTTATATTAATTTACACTGATCTGCAGCTTTTCAACATGCAGCTTTTCTACTTCTACCACGACTATTTCTAGCAAAGCCTAAATCAAAGACCAACCACAGTTCTTGAGGCCTCTGGAACAACTAGCAGAATCCAAGTCAAAATAATGCTTCCTTTACCAACTACCCTAAATGATTTATTTTCACTGACACACGTTAAATTAGGTCAATCCCATGCCTCCCTGAAAGCCTGAATTCATCCCCAAATGTGAGGATTTCAGGCTGCTCATCCCATGAGCACACTTCACAGCAACCCTATGTAGGTCTGTTAGATATTTTCCCTTCCCACATTTTCCTACCTGCATTATAAGAGGGCTCATGTACAATGTAATTTAAGGGAAACTTCCTCACTTAGAAGTCTGCAGGCACAGAAACTTGCAAAATCAGGAGAAACTGATAAAAAAATAACAAATGGTAAAGAGCCTGGCAAGTTCAAATGCACTGGCAAATCCTTACTGTATTTACCAAGATGTAAATTTGAGCTCTGTAAAGGGGCTGTATAGGTGAGAAATTTTGCCCGTGACTGTGAAGCCATGCACTTCGCTTCTAGAGGTGTGTTCAGTGCCCATTTTTCTCCACATTTCTTCCTTTTACTTAAACATTAAAGCCTAGTGCCTCTGCTGATATTTCACAGTGCAACAAATCCGTCCATGCAGGCAAAACAATTTAGAAGTGGATCACCTATTTCCTGCTTCCCTCTCCCCCATTTCCATAGCAAAACTGAAGGTTACAGAGTTATCTGGGATATAAACTGCTCTAATTCAGCTTTTCCTCTGAACTGTTTTGGAGTAGATCCATAACCTTTTGTATGAACAGAAGCAGGGGCTGCAACTTCAGCCTGCTCATGCAACCCTGTAATGTCAGAGTATTGAGTTGTTCTAGCCTTTTCTCTCTGACCTAGACATTGATTAAAATCTTTGCATGGCAGTGAAGTGCCACTTCATAAGAGTCCGTAACCCCTTGACTGAGGTACCTCCACAGGAGATGAATTAAAATGCAGTTCAAGTCCTGCAAGAACTCAAGAAAATGTCTGATTTTGGCTCAGGTCCAAGTATTCTAAGTAATTCCTTCTAGGGCTAGGGAGAACCTGGGTAGAGAAATGACAGAAAGGAAAAGATGCAATTTATAATTTTGAAATTATAAGTCCAAAGGGGTAGTTATGAAGCATTTTTATGATTTGGAAAATCCCACTGTTTAGAATTTCGGGAAATGTCGTCCGCTATCTTATTTGTTTGATTTCTGCAACAGATTAAATACCATCCAGAGAAGATGACAAGTAGAAGTACAGTAGCAAATAATAATGATATGATAAATTGAACACAATTTTTAGAAACCTAAAAAAATGAAACAAAACAAAGCTTGTTTTCAATGTTGTGTAACTCTGATTTACCAAATTGTCAGTTTCTACATATCTTTCTTCCTGAAGACCAATAAAACCCCAACTGATTTAAACTAGGTTATTAAGCATTCGTATGTTTTTGGATGTGGATGCATTAACATAGTAGAATAATGGATTGTAAGTAGTTCATCAGTAAATAATCCACAATTATGGAGTTTGCAGACTGATTGAAAATAAATAGCAGCATATTGTATAATTAAGCCATAATCAAATGTCTTTCTATATACAAATGATAAAGTGTCCCCTTGGGCCATGGCCATGTGCTGAGGGTTTTATTTAGTTCAATAGCAAAAGCTTTTCTGTGCCAAGTTTACACAAAAGTTAGCGAATTGCTAGGAATAAAGTTGACTGATCTCTCCATACAGTGTAATAATTAGAGCCAGCATTACTCCATGCACATTTTGGATACAGACTTTTGCAACGACGAGCAAGATTAACCCTCACTGGTGTTCAGCAGGAGTGTTCCCTGCCCAAAGAAATACAATATTTTGGGTTGTATGCAAAGCCAGCAACATTTCAATTTAATTTTGCTTCATATTCCTTTATTAATACACATCAAGCAAAGTTTCAAGCAAAGAAAGTTGAATTTGCTCTATTTTCATGTCACCTCAAAATCGGTGCGTTTGCGATTCTGAGCAAAACTCACTGTGGGTCCTGAGTTGTCTGAGACTCTCATGCGATGGGTTTTGGACAAGCGTATAGGTGTAGGAGTTCAGCATTACTGTTTACAAGGCTGTGGAAGCATATTTTAAAGCGAGAATCAATGCTTTTCCAGTGTAGCCTTTCACTAAGAAAAATCATGTGGTGCAATGAAAGAGTAGATTACCTTTCTTCTGGAAAAGAATTATTTACATTCAAGAGGGGGAACATTTAGCAGAATATTTCAAAAAGTTAGAAAATCTTGAAATAGAGAAAACGGGTGTTAGTGTGCAGAATACGCATCTGAAAATAACTTCTTTCAAAAGGGGGCTATATGCAGGTATAAAAATTCTATTCTATGAATATGCATGTGAAAATAGTTTCTTTCAAAAGGGGGTTAGATGCAGGTAAGAGCATGTCCCTTACTGAAAGGGTTGTCCTTGTCTGCAGCCTCTAGAGACAGTGCTACTAAATACTCTGCTATACCTGATGTTTAACTTGAAGAGGAATAAACAAACGTTATTTCTGTTGCTGCAGGCAACTGCCAGGTATTGGATCAATGTAACACCCTTTGGTTACCCTTTTCCACGCTGTGTGTTCAGACACAAGTAACACCCCTCAGAATTCAATGCTGCTTTCTAACAACCTGAATTGTAAATAGCCCATAACCCTAGACAAATTAGTCCTGGGAATTATGCAGCTGCAGGTGGTTTTGTAGGATCAGACCTAGTGTGTAATTTATAACCTTTGAGTGGTTCTCTGGGATTAAGAACTCATGCAGTGCATTGAGTTTGATAAAACCTTGAATAGCATCAGGAGTCATAGTCCCTCTGGGGTTGTAAGATTAGTGCAGAAGGCCAGCATCTCAAGGAAAACAAGCTCAAGGGTCGTCAGTTGTACTCTTAGTATAGCACTACAGAATACTGCTTTACAGTCACTTCTCTGCTTTGATGCTAATTTTATGAATCAGAGAACAATTCTGGAGTCTGATTCAACAAGAGAGAGGAGCTGAACTAGCTCACCCAAATTGACTCCTTTGTAACAAAATGGACTCTCCTGTCTTTTCATTCAAGTCTACTGCTTAGTGCTATGAATAACCTATACCATGAAGCTCCTTGACTGTTTAATGCATACTGTTGAACCCTATATTCTTTATGGACTTCTCTCAGTTCATGTTTTCTCACATTTCAATAGCTTAAAACACATTGCAGGGATTTCAGCTGGAGTTTTGGATCAGAGGGAGCACCATTTCAGTTCTTACAGTTTTCATGAGGTTTTCTTCTAGGGAAAACCTTCATCCCATATAAATTGTATCTTTATCAGGCAACCAGTTTCATTGAAACAAGTCACTTATGGGAGTGAAACAGGCCTGTATCCATATTTTTCTTATATTTATCGAAAAAAACTTAAAATAGTGAATAATTCTGTTCAAGTTAAAACCTGAAATAGGTAGCATCTCATCTTGTGTGCTACCTTACTTGTCAAGCAATGTTTATGGCCACATGAATGATTTACTTGGAGAAAAGCCAGATCAGAGCTAGAAAATGAGGCACAGCCTACTCTGAGGTAAGTGAATATGTGGATTTTGTTTTGCTGCAGTTAATGTGATCTCACTTGTCCCCTAATAAAAGTTCATGAGAGGTTGGAATATAAATATTACAGAGCAGCTGCTGTGAGTTTAATCCACATTCCATTAATGAGGATATTTTGCTCCCAGTGCTGGATCAGAATCTGACATATTGTTTTCTTGCATTTCAAGCTCTACACCTGCAAAGTTGTTCTATTGGGGTTTTTTTGTTAAAAAGATGTGATATGCAAAACTGTTTTTTAAAACTAATTTAAGAATATTTATACATTTATGAAATAAGGGGAAATGTAGAAAAACAAACTACCAGATTGTACTCTGAATGTACACTGGTGGGGGAAGGCTTTGCAAGCAGAATATAAATATACTACCATGCCTAAAAGGAACAAAGCATAACACACAGTACTATATGAAAGACAGGAAGGCACACAGTCCAAGAAGCAAAACTGAGTCAAGACCTTCTTTCATCTCCTTTAAGTATAATTCCAACTCAACTATTTATTTCTTAAGGTACTGAGCAAGAGTTAGTCTTAATTGAATCAGCTCTTGTAGCACTACCACCACAGAAATCTTTCTCAATGCAAATCTGAAAAATGAAATAAAATTTAAAAAAAACAGTCCTCTTAATACTGGAAGAGGGAGTCCAGAAAAGGGGAAATGGTGATCGCAGTTTAATTTGCAGAATAAGCCAAAAAGAAAAGTCCCTGATAAATGAGAAATAGTCCCATTATGTTATTATTCTGTTACCTAAGAAACTATCTTCAAAACAGAAGCCCTCATAAATACTCTGGAGATGCATCAGACACTTTTCCCTGCTGTACGACATTGTGTATATGGTTTGGCAGGAGTTCATCGTGTAGAAGATAAACTAGCACATAGTGCCAGGATTCTATTACTCTTGACCCTGACCTTTGGCTGCATGCTGTTTCCAGTTGCACTCCATCTTTAAAAAAAAAAAAGACAGCGTCCATTTTTTTACCCTTTCTTTTTTAACTTCTGTTTTTAAACTTCTCCATAATCTACCCTTCATCTGATACATATATTTGAAAAACAAGTTTTCTGATCTCTTCTCTTTTTTTTTTAACTTCTGTTTTTCATTCCTTTAAACCAGCAGTAATGCTCCTGCCAAAGTTGGCTTTCCCATTCAGATTTTTCCTTTTTTTTTTGTCTCCAAGCACTAACTAGCTCAATAATATGGAATCGTATAATGTATCCTAACCACAGAGAAAATACATTCTTGGAAATGGTTTGTTTTTCTATGCTATATTTACTATTCTCTGAACCCAAGATATTAATTTATTGTTAGCACTTGAAGTTGTCAGTAGGAAATTCATGGGAAAGGAGATGGTATTTTCATTGATATGGAGTCAATATGTCCAGTGTTGTCAAATCTATACAGAAGGGTGTAGAATCGCCAAGGACGTGTGTCAATTTTTTAATATGTTTTGTTCCTACACAATTATGATCTCTATCAAAAGTCCAAAAGTACTACAGGAGGATGTGATAATTTGCAAAGCACTTAATACATTGCTAGAATGTAAGTACTTGGTAAACTACAGAGATTAGACTAGGCCACAGGAAAGCAGAGGGATATTCTTGAAAGTTTATAGAGCCTTCTTCTGTGCTCCTTGTTCAGGCAAAACTCCCAGTGAAGTCACTGGGAATTCTGTTTTTATTAAGCAGGACAAAATTAGGGCTCTGTTTTCCCAGTAGGGATCAGGCTAACTGCCATGGATGAAAATGTTTTCATATAGAAAACAAAATAAACTTTTTTTTAACTACCTCTGACTGTCTGGAATGGACTTTAAAAAAAAAAAATTAAATCTGGACATATCCAATGGATTTTCATTTTTTGAACTTTGCAGTAATCTGAGTATACTCATTTGTTTGTGCAACATTTGAATAACAAACAGAATAAATACAACAGAACTCCCAGACCCAATATTTTAAAGGAGATATGAGAAAGAATCAATGGAGCTTCACAGAAATGCTATACTTGTAAGAACAGAAAAGTTTAGAAATCCAGTGTATCATAAGCAGGCAAAAAGTCTCTGGTGCATTAAAGACAACAAAGATGTGTTGCAATACAGCTTTCCTAAAAGTTTAGTTTACTTTAGAAACAGAAAATGTTAACACGGTAATTATAAATTGTTAATACTGGTTTGCATTTGGGAGCCAGGACTGAAAATGATATAAACAGTTGTTTCAGAAATTTACTCTTTAGCTAGCTCTTTCATTCTACCTGTAGTGACCAGAAAGTGCGACATGATAAAAAGGACGAAGATGAAAGCATAAAGGGAATAAAGCCCAAACCTCTCAAGAGGCTTCTTTGTTTGGCTATTACTTAAGCTGTACAATTTATAAATATTATGCTTTGTGACTCCAGGACCCCTCTTTGCCTGAAAGTTCTGCCTCTCTAAAAGACAGACTATAAAAATTATCATGAAATACAGAAATAATGCAGGAAAGAGCAGATATGAAAGGAAGAGAGGTCTGCATAAGCAGTGCTTTGTGAAAGTAAAATGCTGGAATAACTTTATAGACAGGTGACATTTGTTGATGGAAAAGCTGCCCCATGGTAACATTGCCTACATGACATACTTGATGACGGTTTGGGTTGCAATCCAAATGAAAATTTGGTTTCAATAGAAGGTTAACAGAAGTTTTAATAATTTAATAATTTCTGTTAACAATGAATTTCTAGTGAAAACTCTGAAGCCATTATTGGTTAAATGTTGCCATGATTTTATTTAACCATATAAAAACGAATTAGCAGAGATATTTGTGTTTAAACTTTATAATTATAAAGCTTATTGCATAGGAAGTTTTTTTTTAATTCTAAAAATTATATTAGATACTGAAAAGCATTAAAGTCAATAATTTAGGGAGTTACTTGATCCCCTCAAACTGTTGCCCCAAGGCTACACAAATAAAGGGTAGCAAGAAAAACAGTATCTGGGCCCATTTGTTGGCCTGAAAGCCAAATGACATGGTCTGGCCACAGCCACACTAATAAATTCTATTACATTACAGAACAGGGTGGCTATATCCAAACTGCCCCCTGGGAATGGTCCTTGGCATATGCTAGTTCCCAGACAGATAGTGTTATTTGACGTGAGCCAAAAGGGCACCAGGGAATAGATTAACAATTTAACCATACAGATAACTGTTCTTGGGCCACTTCCCTGATCCTGTCTACTTCGCTAATACAATTATATTCAAAGATTCTGGGTCCAAGCCAGGCCTATATGCCTATTTTCAAAATGTGAAACCTCAGAATCACTACCAAAAATTGTCTTGGAATGTACCAGACAACATTAGAGGAATAAACGCTCCTATATTTCATTATGCAGTTAGAGATACCCAAAAGAAACCCATTTCAGAGTAACAGAATTTTATAATGAAGCTTAAGTCTTCATAAAATCTACTCCTCAGTCAAAAAAAGACAAGAAATTTTAACCAAGGCTTTAACAGACATTCTAAAGTGCATTCAGTTCACAAGGAAGTAGGCTGAAGGAAAGTCTAATCTGCAAGTGTGGGTGGTCTTTTAGTGTGAAGCTCTTCAGGATTGTAGGGATTATCTAGATGACTCCATTTCTATCAGTGTTTGGAGTAACACTGAGACTGGATGGTAAAGTGCAAGGAAAAGCAGAGACAGGAAGTAAGTTTTTATATAAAAGACACATCTACCTACCTATTCACATTAATTCTATGTTGTCTTGTAGAAGGAATTATATAAAAACACAATCTTTATTTTTCTTTTTAATTCAAAGCCACTTTTCTCTGTTGCTGCTGATATCATTTGCTTTTTTCATTTAAGTTTCATGATTGGTTAAGTAAATTTTAGTCTATGCTGTTAGAAGGCTTTATTGCTTTTTTTTTACCTTTTCCCTGATTATGTGGTCATGTCCTCTTCTTTGTTCTTGGCAGTGTGTGGTCACTTGGCTTAGGGAGCTCAACCTACAGCCTGTGTAGTCCTATGAGTAACAGCACACAGAGATGATCATAAAGCTAGAAAACATGACCATTTCTGAAAAACTGACAGTCATAACCCAGAAAAGAGAAGATTTGAGGAGGAAGGATATTAACTATTCAAATCCAATACAGACTACAGCAGAGGAGAAAAGCATCTTTTCTCTGTGCCAGAGATGGATAGGACAAAAAATAACGGGCTTACATTGCTGCAAAGGTGGTTAAAGTTAAATGTTAGGAAAAACATCCCATCAGTACAGATAGCAAAGGACTGGAACACATTGCCTAAGGAGAGTGTGGAATTATGATCATGACAAGTCTTTAAAACAGCTATTTTTCTAACAGATGTCCACAATGTCTTTAGTAAAGATGGTTTTGCCTTGGGGCAAGACAGGGTATCATTTGACCTCTCAAAACCCTTTTCCAATTCCATTTTCTGTGATTGCATGATTGTATTCAACAAGTTGTTAATCCATTCCCTGTCACATTTCATGATAGTAGAAGTTAAATGGGAAAGAGTGATCGTCTAAGAGAAGAAACTTTATCTTGTTCTATGTGAAACCTAAATCTGAATTTGCCTGATTTCATCACTCCAGTGCTTGAGTGGGAGAAAAGAGAGTGAGGTGTGCCCAGCACAGGAACAGGGGCTTTTTGAGAGCTAGAGATTCTTTTTATGCTTTGTTTTCTTTCTTTCTAATGACTAAACTCCATCATAGTACTAATGACTGATTCTCTAGATGGAAACCGTTGCAGAGGTATTACACTAGTACTGTTCTCTCCTACTGACAGAATTCTGCCCCAAAGCAGTCAGTGAAGATGGTCTCTAAACCCAAATACTTAAGTTAGGCAGATGGTATCTTCCTCTAGAGGCTTTCCAAACTGCTTATCAAAGAACTGTTTCCTCTGGCAAAGTAGGAAACTTGTTATTTCAGGACCACTGTTTCCCTAATCTTCAACTGTAGTAGTAAATTAAATATGCTAAGGACAGCTCTCTGGCCTCAGAGCAAATGCCAAGACCTGGCTCCATACACACTCTTAAATTACTTTAGCCTTCAAAACACTTGCTTAGGTTCAAACTTAGTCCAGAGTTGTGCCCAAATTTCTTCATAAATGTGTTGGTTGACCATGTTGAAAAAAATAAAATCAGAGAATTTAATAGTGCAGCCGCTAAAGTTTGAGTGGCTGGGTCTATTCCCTAGTCCTGTTTAATATACTAGTGTGAAGGGCACAGGATGGCTAAAAATTTGGTCAAAGTTATATGACTAAAGTTAGATTGAGTCTCCCCATGAAGAGTGTTAAGTAGATAGAGAATCGTACATTTTTTAATATAGAAAAATACCTTTTCTTTCACTGCTGCTCATATTGGCATGGGGACTCCAGCTTTGCATGTTTTGGCAAGATTCACCGTTTTGGTGCAGCTGAAGATATTCCTTATAGCTTTCAAGGAGAGACTCATAAGCCTGCAGCTGAAGTAGAGTTCACCTCAGTGATAAGTGATGTGGCTTTGCAGGAGGCAGCTGAGTACATAGGGAGGAAGGTTGTAAGAAGACTGATAAATTCCTGCAGATGCAGCTGTAAAGATAATCTTGTTCCAGTTAATAAAATAAAAAATAAAAAATTACACAAGAACCTGAAATATTCCGTTTCTCATGATAGTTTATCTGCCCCATGATGCATTCCTGGGGCATAATCCCATAGTTTATCTGAGAAACATACTTCAAAAACTTTCTTCCTTACACCAGCAGAGCATGTGAATAAAGGAATTCACATAAAAACAGGCAGCACTTCAGAACATACCTGCTCCATAGGTAAACACTGCAAAGAGACTCTCACTGTCCAGGAGATGAGTCAGAGGAAAAACATGTAGGAAACTGATGCAGCAAGAGTAACTAAATGTAAAAGTATTCCAAGAACTCAATTAAATATTTAGGGGTATTATTTAATAAATATAAGATATTAGAAAATATCTGTCAAAAGTGGTTGGCAAAGAAACAAAGAATAGGATATCTGAGGGTTCAGTTATGGTAGAAAGAGAATCTAAGGACAGTAGGAAAAAAAAGCAAAGCCTGTGGGATTATTTATATTTGGCTACAAAAGCAGCTAAGGCAACAAGATATAAAGACAGCAAGAGGTACCACTTTGAGAACTTGGTGTTATGATTGCCAGATAATGTTCTTGGGACGGTTGTAAGAGAGAGGAGAAAGTCCCAGGAGAGCAATTACAAGGAATCTACCCATTTATAGAAGTTATTTTACAGAGTATGTATAGTAATAATGACGGATGCTCATTTTATTTATCTACAAATGCCAACCAGACAATTTTCAGTCTTTCTCTGCTATCCACACACAAAGCAGCAAACAGGCTATCCGTTTAGGAAACATGTTTAGATTCGGCTGGAGATCTACAACAGGACAGAAAGCATCCCAAAATCACAGAGGTTCAGCAACCTGAAGTTGTCTTCATGACAGTGCAATCCCTCAAATTCAAACATAGCCTTTTTAGCCTTAGGAGCACAAGACACTGGAAGCATTTTGATCTTTAAAACAAGAACATGGCCACCACATATGTATGGAAATTCATTACTGGTGTGCTTTGAGTTAGGTACTACTTCTTGGAGATGCGCCATGAAGATTCTAATAAGAATGAAGTAGAAAGCTTAAAAGAAATCTTAGTTTTGTCTCCACAGGTCAGGAGACCCATGGAGGGCCTCACCAAAGGATGCTGTAGATGTAAAAACTTATGTGGGTTCAAGGGGACACTGGACAAGAATGTGGAAAAGAAATCCACTGAGGATTAATGACTCATTAAATCGTGTCAAACTCAGGAAATACCCTAAAAATAATTGAAAGTCAAGAGAGTATTTTCGGAAGTATCATTTATGCTTCCCTGCTTCTGCTAGTCTTTAGGTGTCCCTTACAGCCAGTGTCAGAGATTGTATGTCTGTTCTTCTGACCTTATGTACTAGAGCAGCAGCTGAGTAGCATCCTGATTCATATATGGATTATATCCAAGGTGCACATATCTTGGTCTTGTGTAACAGGGACCACATGGCACCACATGGCGCAAGAGTAGAGCATGTCTTCTTTCCCTTTTCTTTCACCCCTCCTCCTCAGCAATGGAAGCAGCTGGTTTTGTTACTCCTCCTTGGGCCAAAGAATGAGGTCTGCATTAGTTTGAAGGAATCCCTCTTTGAAGGAATTCCTTTGAACTGCTTTTTGAGCTCCTACATAAAGGTCACAAATCCTTGCATGGAAAGCAGAAGAACTGAGGTATATGGACATATTTCAAAGAAATAACATTAAAGCAAAGTTTGCCATTTACTATATATATTGGGTATCAAGAAACAAGGCTGGCGCTATGGCAACTAGTCCTATAGGTATTGGTAAAATGGAAAAATAAAGGAGTTGAACTAATTCATCATGTATTCTGTACAACTGTTTCCTAAAATTTTCAAGTTTATTCCAACACTGAGAAGAAGGAAAAGAATCCCACACTATCATGACAACAGTTGCACTGTTGCTTAAAGGATAGCTAGTGATAAGAAGATTGTTCAGTAGAAGTGAACAGCAACACACAGAACTTCCATTTTGGACAAACACCAGCTGTTCTGCTTAAGCTTTAGCAGCAACCATTAAGATTTTTAATTTAATAAAATTGGGCATATATACACATACATGCATAAATAGATATACACATATATATTAATTTTTATATCCCAACGCATATGCACATACATATATACGTATATTTACAACCACCTATCTATACTGTGTATACTAAGCTTACTGAAGTATGTGTTAAGTAGTTAAAAATTACTCATTTTCATAATACTGTAAAGCCCAGAATGCGAGTAAGAAAAAATACTGTGCAGATATAGCTCAGGTTACAAAAAAGTGGGTTAAATAAAAAAAAAAAATACAACAGACAAACCCAAGTCCATGAGAAGCTATCTAATTTACTATCGTCCCATTGTGTTTAGAAGAGATTCTGTAGCACCAACTTTTTCAATGGTGCTTTTTTGTTTGTTTGTGTGTTGGTTTTGGTTTTGGCTTTTTTGTTTTCTTTCAGAGCATAACTTTTGGGGGGTTTGTTGTTTCGGGGTAGGGATTTTTTTGGGATTTGGATTTTGGGGTTTTTTTGGGATTTGGATTTTGGGGTTTTTTTGGGAATATCACTAGCCTATTAAGCAAAACTACTTTGCATATATAAAATGAAGATTTGGGTACTTGTTATGGAGCTAATTTGGGGCATTATTAAAGTTTCAAATCTATCAAGACATGTTGAGTCTAAAGATTGATCTTAACTTGGCTACTCTTTGTGTGTTTGTGTATGTGTATGTGTCCTCATATATGTATACGTGATATTCATATACCATCTCGAATCTGTGGATAAAAAATTGTTGGATAACACTGCATGTTCTTGAAAGATTTAACGAAATCACATGGATTTTTTTTATCTTTTTTTAATTAAATGAAGTTGCTATTAATGGAAGTCCAGAGAGAAATAGATATTCTTATAATCTTCTAAATATAGTCAGGCTAACAGGTTCAATATAATTCATGTCCTGCTTCCAATTGGACTTGTATCCAGCATAATCAGTAGATCACAAAGGGTTTATATATGTATGAGTGTGTGTGTATGTATGTGTAAAATGCACATATCAGTTTAAACACAGAACATGTTTTTAAAATTAAGTCTTAATTTCCAGCCACATATTTTCTAAAATAAATAAAGTCTATGGTACGAATATATAAGTACAGCCTGAAATCATGGAAATAAGTTTGACTTAAATGAAAGCTCAAGTTCGCATATTTTCCAGCTTATACCTGGAAAATATCAGCTTTTATTGCAACTTATCTGAAAGGGCTGTTTTATAAGAATTAATGCAAATAATAAGAGTGAAAGTAAGATTAAAACACCAAGATTTCCCTCCACATGAAAATGTTCAGATTTTTCAGACCCATGTACTATTATTCTCCATGAGCCTGGAAACAAACCCTGATATAAACACAGAATCCAAACCACAGAACATGACTTGTTTAAAAAGTTAAATTCTGTGAAGTAAGGCAGGAAACGAGATTTATCCTTCTGGGAATTTTTTGGCATGAGCAAGGAACTAGGCATGCTCAGTGCATGTCATATCCTTCATCTATCACTGCTCTCTGAAGTAAATCAATTTCTTTTTTTTTTCTAACTCAAACCAAGGGAAGGCAACACAGTCACCATCTGAAATGTGTAGAAATCTTTCTGTTTGACATGGCATTAAACAGAAGAAGGCAAATTACAGTGTGTTGCCTTAAGGATTATTGTTGCACATTTTGTGCCTTCTGGCTGTGGCAGTGTTTGTTCCTCCAAGTGAAATTAGCTGGTCCCCAGCCATTTTGCAACACTGTAAAAATAAATTGGTGTACTTGATAAGTGAATGTTAAACTTGTCACTCTAAGCTAACTGCAAATTGTTTTTAGTGTCTTCAGGGTAACTTGGCAGTCTCCGATAGGAGCTACACAGAAGGTCAGCTTTCTCCCTTTGAAGCCAAGTTTAGGTTATAGCTAGGGAACCAGAGCAAACACTCCTGCTCATGAGCAGAAGGAACATTTCCAACACAGACCAAATCTCCCAGATTACACTATATCAGGTTAAAAATTCAGGATCATGCTAACACTTATATTACATCAAGTTACACTTGTTGGACAATATTATTTAAACATCAAGATGACCTGAAGTACTTACTTAGGAGGCTGGAGAAGAGGCAAGTCCTTCAAGCAGGCAAAACATAGAGGAAAAGGATTTTTGATTGTCCTGTTTTGTTGTGTAGCCCAGAGTCCTTACTTCTCCCTCGATGTCACCCTCTCAGTACTTTTTGACCCGAATTCAATGCTTTACCTTCCTTCTGGCTCTCACAGTCTGATAGCAGAAAGGAAATTTATTTGGGTGAAATTTGGGAAATAGGTCCCCTATACACACAGCCTGTTTGGTATGTGTCACAGATGAAATGCAGTGGCCTTTTTCTCATCCAACCTTGTAAATCTGGGAGTCGGTCAGTCAGTCAACTTTTCTGTTGGAAAGTCCCACTTCATAAAATCAACATGTCCCTTGGGAAACATGACATTTTGCTAAAACAACAAGTGATTTATTTTTACATGGAAAACTGAAACAATATCTTCCTTATTAACCACCTCAGGATGCCCGCACAGACAGTTCATCTGATCAGCAAGCCCAGACTCGCTACTGGAAAGAAGATTCAGGGTTGTAGAAGTCAGCTTCAATGTCACCCACATTCTACCTCCATCCAGCCCCTCCTGTAGAACCTGGTCTGGCCAGAAATGGAACAAGTGGCTGCTCATATTTTTGGAAGACCCTCAACAGATCCCCACATGAGGCTAACGATCCATCCCCAGGTATGGCACATAGAGGGGGGAAATTGTTCCAGCTCGATTTTTAAAAGAAGCTTCCTGGAAATATTCTGAGAAGAAAAAAAAAAGAAAAAAAAAAGAAAGAAAAAATCTATTATTTAAAGAATCAACAAAATAGTATCGAGTTATAGTTTTAAGACTAAGTCAAGAAATGATAGGCAAAATAAGGTAAAGGTTGTGATAACTCTCTTCTACCTGAGTCTTGCAGATGGGTTCTTGCTTTCTCAGTAGGTCTGTTCTTCAGTGGGAAAAGTGAGAAATGTGTACCTTCTGTAGAAAGCACAGAGAAAAGAAAGATTTCCAAAATATGCTTATTAGGGGGTGATTCAGCCTTACTACTAGCCTCAAGTGGCCTGAGTGGGTGAGACAGTAGTTTAGAAACTCAGCCTGTGCAACCCCTGGTCCCTCTCTTCCAAAACTGCAGCTACAGATGCTTGCTCCAGCAGTGGCTTTTGTGATAACAGACACCTCCTCTGGGACCTGGATTAAGCCCAAGTTTAAGTTACTATAGCAACAAGTTTCATGGAGTCATTGCCAGTAAATATTATGATGATTGGTTACTGAAATCTATGGTAAGCCATTATTCATGGTCTCAGTATCAAATATAATGAAATAGATTTAATAGTGGCTTTTCTAGACTGGCCCTTGCCACTTGCTTCAGGCAGTTCACAACATATTAAAGTATGTAATCAAATACAAAAAAAGAGAGGTCTGTGATATAGTGAAAACGTACAACATGATTCAAGGTTATAATGGTGCTCCACAACATTTTTGGCGTTTAAAGTCGAAGGCATCCAAAGAAAAAGAAGGATGTGAGGTTCTGAAGGTTTAAAATAGATATAATTAAGATGACAGAGATAGTAATTAATCAGTTGTGGAATCTTGCTTGTCCACAAAACACTGCTACACTGTGTGTAAATCATATTACCTTACTCTCTACCTCACCGTGTTTGCTAAGAACTCACACAACAAAGGCTCAGGAAGCCAAACTGCAATTGCCAAGGCAGTTTAATAAATCTCCCATTCTTCCCTCCATTCCGTTCCATTTCCTTTTTTCTCCTTCCACTGAAGCTGGTGCATGATCAGCTGCAGCTACTAGAGAATAGCCAGCATTTATGGTGGGAATGAAGCATCTTTTTGAAGTATTCTGGTACAACTGAATGGCTAACCTCATTACATTTCCAATTAGCTCAGCTTTCTTTTGAATGCATCATTTCATTCATCTCAGAAATATTTTTCTGCATTGTCTCTAAATGTTAATCAGCAGATGTGGAGCTAGATTTGCCTTTTGATCAGTGTTCTTTCCCTTTGAGATACTTTATTGCATTTTATACTAATAAAAGCTTAATAGTGGAAAGGGCTTCTTGCTTCACTGTGGTGATAATAAGGAACTGAAACCAGAATTGCCAAAACAGCAGATCAGGATAGTGTGAGGAAGCCCCAAGGAAGCTGCATTCAGGGTTCTTTTGCTTTCTCTGAGCCATCACAGTGCATGCAGGTGACACAATCAAAACTTTCTGTACCGTAAGAGTGTCTAGAAGGGTACTTCACTTAAAGTGTAACAGGGTTTCTCACATTATCACTTGTTTCCAAGGGCCCAGATTTTATGAAAAGCAAAAGAGAAAACCAAGAGAATTTTTGGTAAAATCAGGGACTATGGGCACAGTGGGAAATTTAAATATGCTTCATTCTGGAGAACTAAAAAGAAAAAAGGGAAAGAAGTAAGAATCAACCTTGATCAAAGTCTAAAAAGAAAATTAACTTATTTTTTCCACTCTGGAAAGTCCTTTAGTTCAACTGGGCAGATGAAACCCCCTTCATTTCTCTTCCAGCTCATCAACAATAGCTTTTCTGGTCTGCTGGGTTTGGAAAATGAGACTTGGTTTTCTGTTTAAGGGGTAAGAATAAATTTTGAGGTATTTTCATACGGCCAGCTCTACTCACTTCCATTGACATTTTACCTACAGTGCTAGCACAAATCTGCCAGGGGTGGAAATTAAAAACTCTCTTCTCCTGCACTGGGCAAATGGTGTCATTACAGAGTATGGCCTTCTGTTTCAGAACCAAACTGCAAGAATTCCTGTTAAGTAAAGAACTGATGGAGTCCTTTGGGAGGCAGCCTTCAAGGGCAAAGAATTCCAGGAAGCCTGGACATTCTTCAAGAAGGAAATCATAACGGAGAAGGAACAGGAGCAGGAGCAGGAGCAAGTCATCCCCATGTGCCTGAAGACAATCTGACAGGGAAGACTGGCCTGGCTGAACAGAGAGACCAGGCAAAAAGGGAGAGTTTATGGCCTTTGGAAGAAAGGGCAGGCACAGGCAACTCAGGAGGACTACAAGGATGTCACAAGGTTATGCAGGAAGAAAATTAGACAGGCCAAAGCCCAAATAGAACTTTATCTGGCTACTGCTATAAAAGACAAAAAAAAAAATCCAAAACATTAGCAACAAAATGAGGGCTAAGGAGAATCTCCATCCTTTATTACATGCAGGAGGAAAAATAATGACAAAGGATGAGGAAAAACCTGAGGTACTTAATGACCTTTTTGTCTCAGTCTTTAGTAGTATGGCCCATTGTTCTTTGAGTACCCAGCCCCCTGAGCTGGAAGACAGGGACATAGAACTGCGTGAAGCACCCATAATCCAAGGAGAAATGGTTCATGACACGTTACACCACTTAGACACACACAAATCTATGGAGCCAGATGGAATCCACCCAAGGGTGCTAAGGGACGTGACAGAAGTGCTCACCATCATTTATCAGCAGTCCTGTCGAAGTGGGGACGTCCCAGTTGACTGGCAGTTAGCCAGTGTAATGCCCAACTGCAAGAAGGCCAGAAGGAGGAACTGGGGAACTACAGGCCTGTCAATCTGACCTTAGTGCTGGGGAAGATTATGGAGCAGATCACCTTGAGTGCCATCATGCAGCATGTACAGGAAAACAGGACAATCTGACCCTGTCAGTATGGACTCATGAAAGACAAATCCTTCATAACTAACCTGATCTCCTGTGACCAGTGACCCTGGATGAGGGACAGGCTGTGGATGTTATCTACCTCGACTTTATTAAAGACTTCGGCAGCTTACCACAGCATTCTCCTGAAGAAACTGGCTGCTCATGTCTTGGGCATACTCTTCACTGGGTAAAAACTGGTTGGGTGGCCAGGCCCAAAGAGTTGTGGTGAATAGAATTAAATACAGTTGGTGTCCAGTCACAAGTGGTGTTCCCCAGGGGTCAATGTTGGGGACAGTTCTTTAACATCTTTATCAATGATCTGGATGAGGGAATCGAGTGCACCCTCAGTAAGATGAGACCAAGTTGAGGGGGAGTTGATCTGTTGGAGAGTAGGAAGGCTCTACAGGAGAATCTGGACAGGCTGGATCAATGGGCCAAGGCAATCTATATGAGGTTCTATAAGGCTGAGTGCCAGGTCCTGCACTTGTTTCACAACAACTCTGTGCAATGATACAGGCTTGGGGAAGAATGGTCGGAAAGCTGCTGGTCAGGAAAGTACCTGGGGCCATTGGTTGATAGTTGGCTAAATATGAGCCAGCTGTGTGACCAGGAGGTCAAGAAGGCCAACAGCATTCTGTCTTGTATCAAAAATAGTGTGGCCGGAAGGCCTAGGGAAGTGACTGTACCCCTGGTAAGACCACACCTTAAGTACTGTGTTCTGTTTTGGACTGCCTCACTTCAAGACAATGAGGTACTGCAGTGTGTCCAAAGACAAGCAACAAAGCTGTTGGAGGATCTAGAGTACAAGTCTTGTGATGAGTGGCTGAGAGAACTCACGGTTGTTTAGTCTGGAGAAAAGAAGGCTGAGGGGAGACCTTATCACTATCTACAATGACCTGAAAGAAGGTTGTAGCGAGGTGAGTTTTGGTCTCTTCTCCCAAGTAAGAAGTGATAGGACAAGAGGAAATGGCTTCAAGTTGCACCAGTAGAGGTTTAGATATTAGGAAAAATTACTTCACTGAAAGGGTTCTCAAACACTGGAACAGGCTGCTCAAAGTAGTGGATGAGTCACCATCCCTGGAGGTATTTTAAAAACATGTAGATGTGATGCTTCGGGACATGGTTTAGGGGCTAGACTTGGCAGTGTTAGGTTAACAGTTGGACTTGATGATCTTAAAGGTCTTTTCCAACCTAGAGGATTTTATGATTCTGTACTCTGCCTTGCAGGAAACTTTCTTACTTTTTTCTATTAGCTGAGGTCATCTTCATTTCTCTAGGATAAACATAAATGAGAGGGGGTGTACATGCTTTGAAAGAAATGCAGGAACAGAAACAGAGCTGTAGCTCAAAAAACACAAAAGAAAATTAAAATAACACCCCACCCAGCTATCCTTTTTTCCCCCTTTTACTTATTCTGTGACTAAAATACCCTTTTTTCACTTATGATGTCCATTTTACAAAAGAAATATGTCTGTGTAAAGGGAAAGTGTTTCTTTCTGGATTAAAACTGTTGGTCAGTGAATGTGCATTGGAATAAATTATTTTTTAAAGAACTTTTTCTCAAACAGCTGTGTGTGGTGGTGATGTAATGCTAATTCAAGTCATAGTTGGACTGACTATTTTTGTGGGTTTATTAATCTGGTCTTGTTTTCAGCAAGGAAGATAGATTCTGCCTAGCATACATTTGTTGGTTTGGGGTTTTTTACTTCAGTGAATATTGAATTAATTAATACTTTAACTTCAACCTAAGTGTCACTTCTTTTTTATTTTCCTTTTGATTTATAACCCTAAAATATGAAACCACGTTTCATGCAGAAAGATAAATATATATCTTATGCTGTTTGATAGTACATTTAAGACCCCTTTTTCTACTGTCTGTGGGTCAAAATCTATCTTGCTAGACCTAACAACTGGAAAGGACAGAACTTTAGAGCAAGGTAAAGAAATGTCAATGCAGGATACTCCTTAATCTCTTGTACTGCTATCCAGAAGATAGTCTCTAAAGACAAAAAACCTGAACAGCACCTGTACTGTATTCTTAGGCAGCATGACAGAGTATAAGAAATACATAGGTTTAGTCTGCTTCTTATCTTGGTGGCACTGCAGCAATTCTCCAGGTGGAGATCAGGGAGCTCAGGCAGGTTTGCAGCAGCAAGAGGCTGCAAGGAAAAGCCATCATACTGCAGTCAGGGTGGACTGCACCGTGGATGTGGTGAAGGTACAAGTTACAGGGGGTGGAGCTGTGGTTACAGCTTGTACCACAGCTCTGTTGATGCATGATACTAGTTAAGTAGCAGCAACTTAATCGTGTGTCTAAGCTGTAATTGGTGTGGCTTTGTCTACTGTGGTGCTATCTGATCTGGTAAGGGAGATGACAAATATATGGATTTATTTAATTTCTTCATTTACATTTACAATAATTTAAAAAGATGCCTTTCCAAGGCATCTAGCTTCCTCCACCCCCCCAACATCATTAATAATTCTATAAAATAAAATCACCATTAAAGTAATCATTTCCATATGGACTGAGCCAGCCAGCTGCCTTCTGAAACTCCTTCCCACCCCTTTATCATTGTGGGAAGCCTACAATCAGCCCTCTCCAAAAACTCTATTGAACAAATATCTGGACAGAGTGATGCTACATAGTGAGGCTGTACAACGTCTCTGTGGAAGGAACAAAGCATTTTCAGGGAAAAAATAGATAGCATGAATCTGTAATTTTCAACCTTCAATCTATAACTGTCTTTGAGCTGGGTGCCAAAACAAGTTCCCATTAGTACTGCTGTCTCTCTTCCTCACTTAAGAGTTATTTCTACCAGTATTTTACCTACAGACAAGAGTGAATCTGTTATTTCCTTAAATTTCCTCATTCCCAACAACCAATCTGCACTGGGGACTGGACAGCTCACCACTGTCATGATATAAAAAAACTCTTTGCTAAAGTTCTTAGAGTAGGAACCTATTGATTCTAACAGCTTTTCCTGTTGATTCTAACACCTTTTTCTTGCAGTGTCCCTAATGCCATTGTGTTTTTTTGCAGAGGGCTCATACGAGCTTTGTCTTATGTGAATTTGAATCAAACTGTAGCAAAGGTAATACAATAGAGAAGCTAAATTCCAATGTGAGCAGCTCTGAGTTTCTACCCCTGCATACAGTCCTGTAGAAGCGGCATCCCAGAAGTCAAATTGTACTGGGGTACCAGAGGAACAGTAGATCCCATTCTAACTGAAAGCATTAAGTATTACTCATGCAGCTTGATGAATTGAATGCTGAGGATAGAAATAATATCTGTTATAAACATGTATGAATGGAAAAACTTTCCCTAAACATTATCATTTGGACCAAAAAAATTGGATTAAAATAGGCAAAGAATTTTGGCTGATAACTTTCTGATCATCACAAGAGTTAGTCAATAGTCTCTCAAGAACTTTAGTAGGAGCAAACCCCCCTAAATTTTAGCTGGAAAGCTTTGAAAAAAAAATGTGCAATAAAACAGGCGTGGATTTGATGCCCCAAACCAGTGCTTACAATAGCCTTATTGCAGAGCCAAAATTCTTAAATATGAAGATGGATTAAATCATATTTATGTGCTTAATGCATCCTGTGACAACACTTAATGTTCATTCGTCCTTGCGATATCATATTGTACAATGGTCCTAAATGTACTAACAACTACTTGTCAGACATGCTACTTGATTTTTTATATCCTGAAATTTCATAATTGAAGCTCCTCAGCCTGCCTTCACCTTAGCAGATCCCCTTGAGTTCACAAGTATTCTTCAGAGGTTCCTCCAACCAGCTGCAAGTCCATCTTTCAATAGTAACCAAAGCTGTGCAAGGATTGCATGTGTTTGCTGATTGTGCAATGCAGACAGCAGTAATGAATCAAAAGACCCATAAAGGGTTAGATAGGCTCCCTAAGAGACTTTTGAAGTGGAATGGATCTTGCTTTGGGTCAGAGAGGGAGAGTAGATGATCTACACAATTTTTTTTCCCAACTTGGTTACTCTGCTGCAGCCTTGCGAGCATTGAAATGTCTTTCAGTAAGCCATGATCTCACTCATCAAACCTGCCATGTTTGGGTACCAGCAGAGAAGTGTTGTGCCAAAGAAAAAAAAAGAAAAAAGCTAAATAGGAAATTATCTTTCCTTCTGAAAACCACAGTGCTAAAAAAGGGAAACATTTTCTTTTCTACTAGCTCTGTGATTATGATGAATAGAGGTAGTAAAATCCCAACACACAGAGCAAAATCTTTCTAAAGAAGGGGAAAATTGCTGTAACCCAACGTAATTCAAGAAGCATTTCCTTCATTTTTTCTTCTCAGCAAGGAAGATTGTTCCTAGGGGATCTAATGAAGCTCAGCTGATCTTTGGAGATGTTCTATAGCAAATTGTCCCTTATACTGCACATTTCTTAAGCTCTCATGATACCGGATTGAAGACTACCATGTAGGCACCCAGTCTGGAGAGACAAGCATGAAAAATAATCACTTTTAAGTGATTGTCTCATCTCTGTTTCTGCAAATATGGCTCACACCTGTTCCAATAAAGAATAAATTTCAGCTTTTTTTTAATTTAAAAAAGACACCTGCTGAGGGACATTAGGGAATCATGTCTATATTTATTACTGGGTTTCTATTTCATGCAAGAAAAAAAAAAATAATGCAAAGAAACAAATGCTATTTCTCCCACCTCCCTAATTATAGTTTTGGCTCTTTGTACTTCATAGTTCAACCAAGGCAGGCATTTGCCCCACTATCTCCTTCCTGCAGGCAGGACACTGTAGGACCAATCCCTGCACTTTTCCACGTTTTGTATTAGCTTCGCTATTAAATAGTAGTTTATCTCACATTGAAGTTTCATGACTTACATAGAGTATTTCCTCTCTCACCTCAGCAAGAATTGTACCCACAGATGGATAACATATATGGTAAAGTTTTCTCAGAACAATAATATTTGTATGCACTCTTGTGAGACATTCGCTCCACTTCCAGTCTTAGGTTACCTCTATGATTGCATGTGTCAGAATTCCTTAGTTCTTTAGTCTGCCCACTCATCTCCCATTCACACTTTATTACATTATTTTGCTCCCAGAGTATCTTTCAAAGTAAACAAACTTATTCCCCCAGAGACAAAAGTGATGTGTGTATCTAGGATAGGTTTGGGTTTTTTGAGAGGGCTTTCCCTATTCTCCCCTCCCCCTGTCCCATAGATAAGACATAAATAAATAATGAGTGTCTCAGGACTAAGGAGGTGTAATGCAGACCACAAGATTATGTGCTCTGTAGCAGAAGCATTGCCAGTCTATGAAAAATTGGGCTAGTTCTGAGCATGTGGAAAGCTGCTGCACCTTTTGCCTTCAGGTTAACAGCCAAGAACCTTTGCAGAGAGCTAAACTGGTCAGATGACCATCTTATATCCGCAATTCACAGAAGTCACAAAAAAGAAACACTTACAATGACAAACAAGCTACATTTCTTCCTCTTTTCTTTTAACTAAAATATTTATCTTCCCTTACAGTAACTTGGATAAACATTTTTTCCCCTGTAATTGCACGAGTGTTATTGTCTTTATATACACAACTTGCACAACTACCACATTCTTACAAAATAAACTGACATGTTGCATTTAACTTCCCAGCTTCTTTGGCCTTCTTTTTGTTCCTAAATCTTGGAGAATTTATGGATCAAAAGCTATAATAAGGGGCATGGGGAAGAGCAGTAGGTGCCCACACAGGAATGGGCTATGACAGGAGGATGCGAAGGTCCTGCTAAGAAGGCACCATTATCAGCGGGCATCTGCTACTGGACTGTAGATCAGTGTAGGACAGCTGCCAAGTGGTGCCTTCCCAAAGACCACCATCTTTTTTACACTGTAGTATGGGGAGCAGAAATTCATACCATAGTAGATATTTGATACAAAGTTGTGTATCTCGGGCCTTCTTTCTTGCTTTATTTTACTTTTTTAATTATTTTTGATTTCCCTCTGTTGAATTTATCTCAGGACTGAACTGAATCTGTAAGACCACCCATTCACCAAGTCCAGATGTTGCATTTTGACAGGAGTCTAACATAAAATATTGATTTGTTCCTAAAAAGTGATTTTCTTTCTCTGACTCTCTTCCCACCAAGGAGAACCCCAGTGCCCAATTTAAAGTAGACGTTCAGCTTTTATAGACTGAAATCTTGGGAGACAAATCCCATAACAATGCAGCAGCTTGAAGTTTGTTGGGCTGCACACAGATATTCACACAAGTGTCAAATGCATTGTGGAAGGCTACATTGTGCAGTCAGTTTACTGTCATCACTTTAGACCTTAAATTTGGCACTGATGTCCTAAATATATTTGTTCATTTATTTATTCATTTCCTTGTTCTTCTCTATGTGTTCAAGGTAGGTGTTACTTAAAGGCAAAGAAGTAGTCATTAAAAGTGACACAAAGAAAACTCTAGGAATAGGGGAAACTATTATTCACAGGAGGAATTAAGGAGCTGGAACAGGTTGGCCAGATACGGAATAGATTCTCCATCCTTGAAAATTTTCAAAGCCTGCTGGTATAAGACCCTTAGAAATATAAATTTTCTTGGAAGTTAGCACACCTTTGAGCAGGAAGTGGCCTCCAGACGTCCCTTCCAACCTAAATTTTTCTATGATGGATCTGCTTCATGCCATTTAGCTGCTGTAAGCATGTTTTTGTGAAGAGGACAGGATTCTCAAGTTTTCTTTCTTGTCCTCTCAGAGCATGGGTTTACTAACCTTCCAGGTATCCTTCAATGATCATTTCTTCTCAGACTTTTAATGACCTCAGGGATTTGTAGACAGAGGTGCTGGGGTTCAAAGAAGGATTTAGATGAAGTTTTATGGCATAGTCAGGTAGCACTTCTAAGAGAAGATATTCACAAGCATGCAGTAGTGGCCTAAGTAGTTCCACTGACATCATTGGGTATTTTACCATGGACGTGAATTGCAGCAGTGTTAGGTCAAAGCCAAGTACTTTAGAAAATCCTGTCAATGGCCTTTTGGGAAAGTCTATGGTTTGGAAAA
Source organism: Porphyrio hochstetteri (assembly GCA_020800305.1). Taxonomy (NCBI): domain Eukaryota; kingdom Metazoa; phylum Chordata; class Aves; order Gruiformes; family Rallidae; genus Porphyrio; species Porphyrio hochstetteri. The sequence continues at coordinate 114,894,987 of CM036907.1, forward strand.
CCCATAATTAAAAATTTAATGAATCAAAGTATCGTAATGAACATTGTGGATTTCCTAACTAGGCATGTTAAATTTTAGGAGGTGCCTCTAACTTCCGACAGCCACCAGAGAAATCAAAATAATAAATAATTCTCCAAAGTTCCCTGTCTGAAAACCATGGCAACAAGAAGATGAAAGAGCTACAAACATGTGCTGTAATATTAGATCTACAAAGAAAAGGAAAAAAAAAAGAGCCTGCAAAAAGAATTCAATACTACTAATAAAAATACAGACTAATTTGAATAATTTTTCAAAATGACAGCTGTTTTACTAATGAATCGCTAAAATATTTTTCATTCAGTCAAACAGTATTTTAGAAATTGTGGTACATAGAAAGGATATCCCTTGCTGTGCAGAGAAACATAATATGTGCTCCATGGAGTAGGAAACTTTAATGATATATGCAGTTTTGTTATTAAAAGTGAGTTATATATTTTGCTGTACAGTGGAAAATTGTGACCCAGTATAACATATCTTCACATTGTTTATAACTTGAGGAAAATCAACATTCTGGGTTCTCAGTTCGCACAGTAGGAATTACATTTATTTTGGCCAAATGTAATTTATATAACTGCAAGGAACAATAAAACATGAACTTTATAGTGTTTTCTTACCTAAAAATAATATAGAGCTTGTAAAAGTGAAGAGATTATTATTGTAAAGAAAAAGACAGTAACATAAAAGCTGAAGCTCATTTTACAGCTATGTAAAACTTATCCCAGCTCAAGCATTAAGGCACCTGTGTCCGCATTTTCATTTGAGCACAGTAATCTCTGATAGTAAATTTGTTTTCTCAGTAGTGGCAGTCACTGCTGTAGGAAAATACTCAATTTTTTCTATACACCATGCACCTTTTCTTATGTATCAGTGAGTTGGATTCGTTGAAGTCCCAAGGAACTCTGCTGAGATTTGAGTCCTTCAGCAATATGGATATGGACAGACAATGAGTTGTCCACAAGGCTCCACTCCCATCCCATCCCACCCTTTCTTAATAGCTGCATCTATACATTAAACAGCATCAAAGCACAAGTGACATCAGTGGAGCTGGATCTTGATCATCTCTGCTTTTGAGTAGTTTGAATAGCCAAAGTAAACTAGCTCTCTCCCGAATTACTCTCAGAGTTTACAGGCTATCATGTACCAGGGATTATTCCCCATAAACAGTAAGACACAGTCATCATGTTGTGGAGGACAACATAATTTAAGAGTTGTGGGCAGACTTCACCATCTGATCTCTGGGACAGTGACTGAGCTTTGACACTATTTAGTTTATTAATATAATGGAACAATTACGCTAAAATATATTGGGCTTATCAGAATGCATCCCAGTGATGCAGTAATAGTAATAATATCTGTCATGAATCATTCTTTTTCTTATCCTTTCTGTGATGGGAGAGTATGCACAGGGAGAAGTAGTACTCTGGCTTTATAGGCAGAGAAAAACAGCTGCAGAGATAAGGAAGTGAATCTTCTAAAATCTCATAAAAGATGCCAGAGTTGGAAACAATTGAATTGGTCTCTTGTTTTTCAGTCTTTTGCTTTTGTCACAAGTTTACTTAAATTCTTTTCTTAATGAAAGGGGATACTGTACTATAAAGAGAATGCTCTGTTGAAAACACTAAAATAGAACAATAAAAAAAGACAATGCTGCAATGACAGCATAAACTGTAATCTTGCAAAACCATATGTATCACAACTAAGTCATACATAGTCTTTCAATGAGCTTTCCAAATAGTCTTCACGAAGCTGTGTAATACTGTTTGTAAGGCTGGAGATGATTGATTTGCACCTCACTGAAAAGACTGCAAAAGGGAAATGACTGGTTCACAGAGTTCACGTTTCCTGATAGGATCACCTCTGTTCCAACATATCCTGTGTTCATCAGAGATGTTGCTTGCACACAACTGATCTATGTATATGCAGCAGCCACCTGTTCAGAGCCAATTGGTTGCTTTCTAATGCAATGAAACTTCCTCTTGGTCCAAAGCCCTTGCTCTTACTTGCTGCTCTGAAGCAAAGAATACCTTAATCATTAAAAATCAAACACATCTTGAGTGAAACATTCTGCTTTGGAGTCGTAGATGAATGGTTGATAAAACTTCTTTTCTTAGTTTTGATAATATTCATAGATACGGATATTCTGCACATTTGTCTTTAGGCACTCGCAATAGACATCGAAATTCAGTATCATTAGAAAGAGATGGGGATCTGAATAGTTGAAACAGATGACCTAAAATTTAAGTCTTCTAGACAAGGACATCTCTTGCCATTAGACACAAAATAAGCCTTGGATGCTATTTAGATGATACAATTGCATACCTGAGCCTTGGATGCTATTTAGATGATACAATTGCATACCTGAAGTTGGATGAATCTAGTATGCACACCTTATTTATAATTGGTAAAATAAACTCCTGGTTTTTTTCAAGCTAGTAACACCAGGAACAAATGAGGAGTTTGAAATGTCATTGATGATTTTCACACACACACAGAAAAGAATTTCCAAGGCTTTCCCTTAAAATCTAATCCTCCAGCCATTTGCTCCTTATCTCAATTCCGTACTGAGAATAGCGATTCATTTCCTATTGATAGGTGGAAACCATGAAGCATGATGGCTGGCAAATGGGTGTGAGTCCTTAAAATTAAAAGCAATTTTTTTTTAAATTATATAATTTTTATTATTTTTAAGAGAAATCTTTACTTTTTCAATGAAATAACAGCATTGTTTGGAAATGCCTTAGAAAAAATTCTGCCTTAGAAAAAATTCTGTTTCGTGAGAAAAATATAGAAACTTTTGTAAAAAAAAGCTCGTCCCACTACAAAGCTGAGTAACTCTGTGATATTTGCCTGCCTTCCTTCCTTCCTTCTTTCCTTCCTTCCTTACCTTCTTCTTTTTTCTATTATGAGTCATGCACAGCAATGTTATCACATCTAAAGGACATCATTATTCCAAAAGCATGGGTCAGTAATACACTAATGGATCACGGAGCACTCTTTTGGGTATAAATATTTTTAAGATAGATTTCCCTTTATATTTTTGTTCTTTAATTTCTGGGATACGTTTTTGTTAATTGTCACTAATGACTGGAAAACCTGTCACAAATTACTGAAATGCAAAGCAGCAATAAAGTGGATAAATGTAATAACAGTGGGATAATGGATCACAAAGTGTGCATTTATTTGGACAACTGTAGTTTAGTTTAATTTTTTTTAATGACGCTCTATTTTATCCAGTAAAAGGTTCTACGATCTGTTTTGTAAGTGATAAAACTTTGGTAGCATTAGTTCTCAGGGCATTCCTTGCTAAGGGAGGAGACAGATGGATCACAGTTTTTGTCATATTTTGTTTTATTTTGTGTAGTGGAACAAACATGGCGTTTTGAAGGAAAATATAAAAAATGAAGGGATGATTTTCATTTACATTGAGGTCCACTTATATTCCAGAGTGTAAAAGGACATTACAGACTAAATGTAAAGAGGCTTTAATGTAACTGAGAGTCAGATCCAGTGCAATTATTGTGAGCTGTCTATGAATAGACACAAGATGCCAGGAAAATTGCGAGACACAGATAAAATGGAATTCCTTTGGGGTCATAGGGAACAGCGACAACCAACCTGTACATGGTGTGCAAAATGACAGGGACAGGGGAAAGAAAATTTTTGTCAGCGCTGGAGAGAAGTCCTGCTTTGAGGTCAGTTCCTACTGTCTTAAATCCCTGAGGCAGAGCATACTTCTGTTAAGGATTTCAGGGCTGGCTACCTTTTGAGGAGCACCATGAAATCTTTAATGTTCACACTGTGCAGCTCTGGCTCCAGAAGAAAAAGGTCTGAAAAAGGGGCCAGAAAACTCAGCAGCTTCTTTGAGGTCATCCTGTTCAAGGTGTGGGGTTTCCTGCAAGTGCTGTGGGCAGGCAATGAACCTCCACATCCATCAGAGAAATCCTCTGAAGAAAGAATTTCATGGATCTGAGAATATCCATAGGGGGGCTCAGTCTTCTAATCTAAACTGTTTTTCTTTTAATATTTTCCTGTTTTTTCCTGACAACTGGGGTATTATGGAAAGTGCAGTAAACATGTAGGAATGTGAAGCTATGCTTCCCATATGAATGTAATAAAAACATTTAAATTTCTTACTAAAATCTTGCGATATCCTTTGAATGCTGCATGTGAAATACACAGCCCCAAAAATGTAATTAATATATACTTACTACAGGGTTCTGATAAGATAGCAAAAATTTAGTATTCATCTCAATGTGGTGTGCATAATTTTATTACTTAGGCTACTATATTCTGCCCAATATTTATACACAGTTATATATACATACACATTCATACACAAATACATGCATATATATTAATGAATTAAAAGCATGTGCTTTGGAATTATGGAGAACTCTGCCAAGAGGTCAATCCCCTGCTTCATTCCCTAAGCACGAGTACATCTGCACAGCTTTATGAACAGAAGTTATCTTCTTGACTTATTCCATGTAAAGCCATGCTTCAAGGCAATCACAGTGAAGAACTGAGCGAGCCTGAGAGGAATGCAAAACAGTTTTCTGTGTTTATCACACTCACGATAGAATGGGAGTATATTTAGAAATATCTTCTGTAATTAGAAAGTTTTATGATCAAAACTAAGACTTAAAATAACCTGTTCTGTTTTGGTTTGTTTTTAATAAAAAAGACATAATCACAGTACTGGTGTGTTGCTGTTAATGGAGAATGTTAACTCTGTTCAGTATAGAGGGAAGAGGATTTTCTGCTTTTTAGTTCATGATATTTCCACTGAACAATTCCTACTCATTTTCTAAACTGTTAACGTCCTCCTTGTGCAGGGCAGGACAGATGAGAGAAGCAAAGATTTTTCAGTCCCAGCAGCATACTTCCAAAACAGGCCAGGAAGCATAATGTGGTGAATGATTTCCAGTGATGTACCCCCACCATTTGCAAGTTGTTGTTGATTTTCTAAATTAAGAGATTCTTAAAAGAGAAAATGATTACTCAGAAGCCCATCTATGCTCCTGGACTGAACCTGGAAGACCACAGCTACATCTTATCTCACACTCTGGGCTGAGAATAATTTTATCACAGTTGCTCCTAAAAATTTAGCTGTGTGAATGCACTCTGCTCACTTTTAAACCATGTAGAACACCTAATGTCCAGACAGAAGGCCAGGAACATGATTGCTGTCCATTAAATTATTTCCTCTTGCTCAAATAGCCAAAATTCTGGTACGCATCAAGGAGAAAATGCAGCTCTCTAAAAGTGAAGACAAATGGAAAATACGCTTCTGCACTGAGAAAATTTCGGAAAGAGGGAATGGAAATCTAACGGAAACATGCCATGCCATATAAATGTATTACAATACCTCCTTTACTGGATGGAGTAGCCGCATCAGCTGGGTCACATAGTGTGAAAACACTCTATGATGAAAACTGGGCTCACAAGGGTAGCATAAAACTATTAGTCATGTTCAAGAAAAGACCAACACTAAATTTAAAGGAATTTATATGAAAATAAACATGGTCTGATGGAGAGTGGGATTAGACATTTATGAGACTTGATGATGAAAGCTATTGTACCATCTTGGATTAGTCTCTCATTTTATCTTTACTGCCATATTTTTGCAACATGCTTGAAGTAGTAAATTGCTCTTGTAAATGCTCTTTCTGATTTCATGTTGGTTCAGTAGACTCCCACACAAATTTTTTTGTTTTATTAAAAGAAGTAGCTATGTCCTGATTGATATATGTCCTGTGACACTCTAATCTATTTCTAAAATGTCCTGTTTTCTAACCATGCCACTGACACAAGGGTCAAACCTGGGAGCTTACTGACAGTAGCAACTCAGCAAGAACCTCACAGCTGTCCCAAAGGCAATAACTTGTTTGAACAGTTTGAAACAGCCAGTGAAACAAGAATGAGTGTGTGGAACAATTACCCCCTATCCTGCCTCCTCACGCTACATCCCAAACCTGGAGGATTTTATAACAAAGATCCACTGGCAAACTGATTTTGAAAATTCAGACTTGGTCTGAGTGAGGAATAACTGCTGGCAGGAAGAATGTGGCAATTAAAACCTGTGGGACTGGCAGTGGAGGAAAGGTTCCAGTCTTAACAGAACACTGCAGGCAAAATCTGTGCTTCTGGGAAACAGGAAAGATTTGAGCTATGGAGCTTGGGATGCCCTCCCATTCCCTCTGAGTCCCCAGGTTTCAGTTCAGGAGAAGGAGATATAGACTGGTGAAGGTCTCACAACACTTGAGGCTCCATGAGTATGTCTGTAGTGCCTGTTCAGAGAGGATTTCAGCCTTGTGAAAGGGACCAGATTTACACAACAAAAAGCTGTTGATTTTTAAAACTGCACTGCAAACACCAGCTGTACCAGGACACAGCCTTTAGCTGAATATTCAAGCTACCTCAGTACCCACCGATAGCTCCCCAACACATAACTCCCTTTTCATTTCCCTTTTCTTAAATCCACTGTTGTTATTTGGATTTATGATGCAAGTAAATACCATACACTATAAAAGCCTCCTGGTGATACTGTTAAAAGGTAATAGTTTGGGAGATATTCACATAGATTAACTACCCTAAACTAGGAAGCCAATTCCTTTAAAACTGATTGAAAATAGACCCCAAAGGCAGGAGCCTAGCTGGCGCAATTGTCTGTAAAAAGCCTGAACCAGATGCCTGAAGTCAGGCAGTATGAATAACCTTCTCCTCCATACCTCCCTCCCCTGTCTCATTCCATCTGTTCTTTTAGTACAGGGAAGCTTTTTCCTGCCCCCACCCCCTCTGTTTTGTACTCCATGAAGTCCTTCAAATAAGGAGTTCTTCTTCCCCTTTGAGATGAACACTGCCTCCTCTCTGAAAGACAGGGGAGGGGGTCTAGTTCATAAGTGATCGGCATGCAGCGTTCTCCTGAAAAACGTGATGTTTTGTTTAAAGATCACTGTTGGACCTCGCACAGCTTGCAAATATTTCCTGCTGTCTCTGTAGCTCAGATTTCATTGTTGTTTTCAGGATTGTTCTTCATGCTGAACCTAATGAAAGCATTTAGACTACTAGGAGAAAGCAAGCATGTGCACTAAATATCAGCAGATACACAGCATACTCAGGTAGGAAAAACAGATCACATTTCATCTACATGTGAAGAACCTATCTTGAGATGCCTGTATGAGACTCTTGTTGCACCCTGGGATAGGTATGGTTGGCTTGATTATCTGTAGCTGTTCTTTTATTTTAATTTTCTCCATCCTCTGAATTAATCTTGCCATAAAGGCAAACCCTGAAACTGGATTATCAGCATCTGCAAACCCAGTGATGTGTGAGCATTGATCTCCCTTGTCTTATAAATACCTCCATTTGGGGAGTGGTTAGGACAAACATGAATGTTAAAATATTTATATATGTATATACATTTGTTAGTTGGTATTCACAAAGCTCAGAAAGATCTCAAGTTAAAAAGGAGTTCCATTAGTATTTCATTCCATTAGTATTTCCACATAGTGTTACCAAGACCACAAGAGGAGGAGCAAGGTTAAGAGACATCAGAGTGACTTCCCATGAATCAAGAGAGCAGAGACAATTGCTAACTGTTTTGGCTTTCTCAGGCCTAACTGGTATGATTAAATGTCAAAAATTAAGCAACGTGCATATGTAATGATTGCAAGATGCTCCAGTCACCTGAAAATAGAAGTTGTTAAGGTATTATAGCATTGGAATGGATGACTTAGTAAAGCTGAATTTTAAATAAACAGCATTTTTATTACAAATTAAAAATTCAATCAAAACAACATGCAATGCATTAGAAGATGTGAATATACACAAAGAAAGACTGCCTCTAGAGAATTTATGAGAACAGATAAATGATGAGAAAATGGGAGAAAATACAGCACAGATGAAGCCCCTTGGCAGACACTTCAGGGGAAACCCTTGTAGGGGGAAACAATTTGCAGGGCTGGGACCTGACCCCACATCCCCTGAGTTTTAGCCCAGCGCCTTCACTGCAGTGTTGTGTACACAGAGGTAAAGGCCATGTGCAGCTATGGCTTTTGGCAGTTACAGTATGTGCAAAATCCTGGCCCAGCTAAACTCAAGAAGGATTTTACTGCTGACAGCAATGAGGGCAATGACCCTCTGACACAGAGTCTGAGAGGTCAAGTGGGCGTGTTGAATTTTGCTGTTGGTGGCCACCACTGTCTGCTGACAGGCTCTTTACATGTTCTTAAAAGCTACTAGTGCCCTGAGACATCATCCTGTGTTAAAGGATGACACAGTTACAGTCTAACTCCTGGCCTTCGCTGAGGGAATGTTAAAAAAAAAAAAAAATTAAAAAAATAGAGCCAACTGATGTGTTTGTTTGGGTTTTTTTTAATCATTACTTTGATATGAGGGAATTTGAGGTTTTATAGGATGTGCATTTCAGTGAGAGAGTAGTGCAGCAGGCTGTTCAAGGCAAACATAAACATAGATACATTTGTTCTTGGCAATTATTACATAAAATAATTTGGAGATAGGACAAGGGGCAATGGCTGTAAACTGAGGCACAGGAAGTTCCGCACCAACATGCGGAAGAACATTTACACAGTGAGGGTGACAGAGCCCTGGGACAGGCTGCCCAGGGAGGTGGTGGAGTCTCCTTCTCTGGAGATATTCAAGACTCGTCTGGACACCTATCTGTGCAATATGTGCTAGGGAGCCTGCTTTGGCAGGGGGGTTGGACCTGATGATCTCATGAGGTCCCTTCCAACCCCTACGATTCTGTGATTCTGTGATTCTGTGAAAACTGCACTTCTTTATAATGGACTGTGATTTCAGTATTCGGCCGGGCTATAAGAGATGACACTTCAACTCTCTTTAGTCTTTTGGACACCCAAACTTATTGCTCTTGTCTCCCACCAGAAACCTCAAAATAAGGAGGCTGAAAAAAGGATGAAAATCTGTGAGTCAAGAGAGTTCTCTCATCTTTTCCTACTCATGTTCTTCTTCATATGGTCATTAGGCCAAGAAGAGATTTGATATACAATCACATAATTTAATGGTTTGAGGACCCACCTCATTTCCTGCATTCATGCTAAGGATGTGTCTATATTTTACCCAGTCCTTTGAAACAAGGACTTCTTTAAGATCTCACTTCACAAATTTGAAATCCCTAATCACTAAATTCAGGGTCATGTTTCTGGTTTATGATCCTCACTGAACCCTGAATTATCACAGAGAATCAGAAATACTTTAAACAAGGGAGGGTTACAGAATAATGGTTGAGGAACTTCTGGAATCCCCCAAGCATACCACTTCTCAAAAGAAAAAAGCCTGGTACAGAGCTTTAAAAGTTGTTTAGAGAAAGCAGCTCATGTCAACACAGAGTTCATGATTCACTTTTAAAGTTTATTCAGATCTACTGAACTTTTATCTGATGAAGTCAATGGCTCGCAGTATGCGCAAAGCATGCCTTCAAAGCTGTGGTCAGTTGGCAAGTTAATCACTGCAGGATATCCTTATTCTCAAATCAAAGGAAGAATTTAATTTTTGGTTTTAGAACTTTCCTAACTCTTCTACAGGTATCTGTCTTGCATATACATAGGCAAGACTTAACTCTTAGATAAATATCTATATTAAATATTTAATTAGAAAGCAGTTACTGATCACACATTGAAATAGCTGACCCATATTTTCAAGTTAGCCCGATGATTTTCCCAAAAATATCATGTGACAATTTGGGAGTGAGTATATAGCCAGGTCAAGACATTTATATACACAGTAGTAAACGTGCTTCTGTCCTGTTTCAGTCATATGTTCTTGAGTTTTCAGACGGTCACTACAAAATAAACATTTCTCTTGTTTCCTGAGTTTGAACATTTGAATTATTCTTTTTAATTGCACCTTAGAATAACTTGTAAAATTTTACTGACAAGCTGCTCATTAATGGACTACTTCTAAAATTTGCAAACCATATTAATTATTGTCGATGGCAAAATACATCCTGTAAAAATAGCTCATACATTAATTATGTGGCAGATATTACAGAACAAAAAGGCCAGCTTGTTAGTAACTCCACAGACTTTCTTAGTGGCTAAATTTGGACTCTCACAAATAGCAAATGCTGTAGTAACATAAGAGGAAAACATTTTGGATCTGCTACTGCTCATTAGTGAAAACTGAGCCAGACTTCAAAGTCATTCTAGTGTCAAAAACATTGTTATGAGCTGATGAGATGTAGGTCTTATTTATCTTAACTCAGCAGTCACTTAGTTTGAAACATTTTATTCAAAAATAGTAGTATTGTAAAAACAGGTGCACCTACGTGTGCAAAAAGTCCTTCTGTGTTTAAAGTCTATTACACTTAGCACACAGAGAGCTGACATCCATATTTAGACAGCCAGCTAGTTATTGACATCTGGCTTGTCCAGTGTTTTACATGGACTGATAGAGAACGATATACGTGCCGATAAAAGTCAATAGTGAAATTCTACAATGATGTAATAGACAACAAAAGAGTCGTCAGGTCTTACACAGACTAAACCAGTAAAATATAGCTATGTATCCTATGTATCAAGGAGAGAGTCAAAGTCAAAAGAAACTGTCAAGGTTTTAAATCTAAATGAGACTATCTAGTCAGTAGTGGAAGGAACAATCTGGAAGTACAAAGACTGGAAGAAAAGAAGAAAAGCCAAGAACCCAAACAAACTACTTCAGAAAACAAACGTTTGTTAGAAAACACAAGTGATCAAGTTCTTACTACTCTGAAAGATTATATTATCCATTTCCTAGGACCATGTTGAAATAATGTTTCCACACTTATTTGAGGAAAGTAAATAGACTTTTTCAATTGTTAGACTTAATTTTGAAGTGCAAAAGTTCCCTTATGTAGATATCACGTTCATGTCAGTCTGATTCAGCTCTGCTTAGCTGTGGAGCAAAAAATGGTGTCATTCCATGAAAGCAGTTTCCTTCTTTATTCCCCATGAAGAAAGTTTCTCTAGCAGCAAGAAGTGCAAAAGAAAAAAAAATCATTCAATGGATGTGAAAACTGAACCTATATTTAGTCGCAACGCCTCCCTGGAACATACACTATTGTAAAATCTGAAAGCTTAACATTTATTGTTACAAATGCCCAAGTGGATCAAATTGGAAACAATCACTGGGTATCGAACTCCAAGTAAGCATATCTCGACTGCCAAGTCTAATGACCTTACACCAACTTGCAGCTAAGATCATAAAGTTTTATTTTATCCTGTATTTTGGCTACAAACAGTCTTCATTAGCAAAGGCATAGAAATAAAACTGTGGCTGTAAAACCTTGGAATGAAACATGAAATTTAAGTCTAAAAACAAAGATAAATGCAGTAAATGCTGCTGTAAATTATGCCAATTTTCCTGATTACCTAATCCTGTGTAGTATATTATTAATTAATAGCCAAACAATTAGAGATGGGAGCTGTGGGAGAAGAAAAGCACAGAGCTAGCAGAGAAATATAAATCTCCTGTTGCATATCAGGCAGAAAAGGGGTAAATATGTGCAGCTGCATGTACTTCAAAGGCATGTCAGCTGCATGCTTATTCAGGGAACAAGAGGCCCACAAAGTGGCGTTTCCATAGTTTTACAGGGACAAAATCCAGCTCAACCACCTCACAGTTAGTGATCACTGCTCCCAGATGGAGCAAACCTGTGCCTGGCTCTGGGTTCAATCTGTGCACGAGTGCTCCTTTGCATTTCCTCCCGTATTTGTGAGGAAAGGATGGGTAAGCTTGCGTCTGCAACATGTTTAATCGTCCCTGTGAGAGTTTTATACCTGTATAGCAGAACTTTCCTGTTTGAAATGCCACATGTTATCAAGCAGATTAGACTGGTGCTCTAGTCTTGTTGGCTCAACCCTAACCATAGTGCTACAAAGTGCGAGAGGAAAACTGGGTTCCCTCTTATTCCTCTACTGTGGGACCACTGGATAGGAATCCAGCCTTCAGGTACCTAAAAAGGGCCTACAGTAAAGATGGAGAGTGACTGTTTACAAGGGAATGTAACTATAGAACAAAGGGTAATGGTTTTAAACTGAAAGAGGGTAGATTTAGATATGAGAAGTTAGGAAGAAATTCTTCCCTGTGAGGGTGATGGAGGTACTGGCACAGGTTGCCCAGAGAAGCTGTGGCTGCCCCCTCCCTGGCAGTGTTCAAGGCCAGGCTGGATGGGGTTTTGGGCATCCTGGGCTAGTGGAGAGTGTCCCTGCCCATGGCAGAGGGTTGGAACTAGATGATCTTTGAGGTCCCTCCCAAACTAAAACATTCAGTGATTCAGCTCACCTACATTTAGACATCAGCAGTTCAGATATGTACCTCTGGACCAGCCATCCAGCTGCTTTTGGAGCCAGCAGAGAAAAGTGGCCATCATCGGCAGACTGTGCTATTTTGAATGCCAACTTTAGGATTAGGTGAGATGCTCTATAGAAATGATTACTTTTTCCTTTCCCTCTCCCTCAAACCATTCCTTCAAAAACCTCCACAAAATGAACAAGGAACAAAACAAAAGAAAGGAATTTTATGAATAAACTTTTATGTGAAATTTTACTTTAGTGTTACCCAGCTTTAATAACACAATATACAGCAATGTGAGAGCCCGAAACAAATTGATGAAAATCTTTTCTGCATTATGTAAGGAACATTACATCATTTTTCAAAGTAGTAAAGTATTTCCAAGTCAAATACTTTAAAGCTTCTCATTTTAAGAAAGCTCTTTGGTAGCAAAAATGAAAAATATTCCCATTCTCATAAGGCCCCTTCTTAATGCAATTTCACTATGTTACATTTCAAAAAAGCAAAAAGTGGGAAAAAGATTTGTATCAATTACTTCTTTGTGAAAAGTTTTGGGGAAAAAAAAAACACAGGATAAAAAAGGTTGTAATATATCTTCTGATCACTTTTACTTTTGTCATTTAATGAAAATTAATTTGTACCCAAAATTGAACCTGGGTCAGCTCTTTCATAGTTGCAGTCATCCTTGTTCTCCTTATCTGTCTATACTCTAGATATCTTCTGTCCTTTTTGAGATAAGTGATCAGAACAGCATGCTATTATCAAGATGTGGAAATGCAATGATTTTAGATTTTTTTTATTTTTTCTGCTTCAGTGTCAGATAATGTTCTCTTATTTTTTCCCCGTGCACTGCATCTTTAACCTCAACTTCGGTAAAAGCAGGTAACTACAGAAATGCATCCAAATTTTCTTTCTTCAAACCATCAAGTAATAGCTATTCTACAGTATGATGTAACATGAGCAAAATTTGGGTTGTACAGTCAGGTGTTAATTATTGTCTGCAAGACGTAAGCATTTTAACTACGTAATATATTGCTAACAAATTCCATCCTTCTTAAGCTCTTCTTGAAAGAAATGTTACTGTAGTAGGCATTTGGGGTGGCTTTTTTGGTTGATAAGATGCTAAAGAAAAGTTCTAATAAATCTAGTAATTATTATGACAGCACACCACAGTCAGTGTCAGATCTGAATCATCTTGTGCTAGTGCTCATGTCTCTGTGTTTATTACAAATGCAATATCCTGATGCAGGACTGTAAGACAAGACATTTCAGTTAGAGTGAATGGATCTAAGGCAGTATTTCTTGTCCTGCTTTAAGGAGAAAGGCACACCAGCAAAAAAAGAGACTCTCATTTTACAACCAAACTTGAGCATCATCCGTCAAAAGCATCTCTGTATTCATCATCAGTATGTGATATTAAACATGTTTAAAAAAACAGTCTGATGGTCCTTAGAATTAATCCTTTCATAAAGAATAGTTGTGATGGAGGTTTTCAACTGAGAAAGAAAGTTTAAAAGTTGCAAACCTTTTTTCTAGATTTTGTGGTTTGAATTATCTACCATTCCTAAAGGAAGCGCAAGAACATCAGTAAACAATGAAAGTGAAAGGGGGAAAGAAAATCTGTCCAGTTTATGTTTTTAATTTTTGGAAAGTGATTTTTCCTTCCTTCAGTCAACAAACACGCACAACTTTGAATGCATAGCTATACTTTTTCCTCTGAAAAAGTGAAGGTTTTCTAAACTTCATGCTTCAAGAAATAAGCTTTTTTGCACACTATCAAAACAAAACAAAGAAACAGATATGGTGGTGTTGATTTTTTTTTTTTTTTTACTTTTTTGTGTGGTTCTTAATTTTCATTGTATTCCTCCAGAAGAAAAACAGGAAAGTGGGGATCTAAGAAGGTACATAATGGGCAGGCAGGCAAGAAGGAATGTAGAAAAGCAGAAAATTATGAAGAAAGGAAAAGATCTGATTTAAGTTCAGGAATTTTGAAAAGACAATATTTCAGTCTTTTCATAAAAGATAAAACATCTTTCTAACCATCTCAATTGCATACACCTATACAGACTTTTCTTATCAGTTTCTCTGAGGGGAAGCATCTGGCATAAATCTAATGCTCTCTCCTACACTGCAGAAGCTTCTGTACAGACATAAATGTGTGTGTGTGTGCATGCATGTAAAACCAACTGTAGAGCACTAGTGGATTTACAGTACTTTTATAATTAAGTCCATGCTCCTGCATGCTAAGAAATCACCCTATTAAATCTTGCCATACAAGCAGTAGGTGGGCTTAGAGTTTATATTTTCTTTCTTATTTAAAATGTATATATTAATGTTTGAAAATTCCCATTCGGTGTACGTTGTGCATTGAGACCAAAGCCAGGAGCATAAAACCCCTGCCAACAAAAACTGAATATGTAAAACAGGTTCAGCTAATTCTACATCAAAGTTTTCTATTGCTTTGTAAAAGAAATCTACAACAATAGCAGGAAATTGTAACAAATATGTAATGGAGGAGGGGATAGCTTGTAAACCTAATCTCATTCCTGTTTAAATTAATATATATTGTAATAGTCCATGGGCACTTGAGGACGATTACAGTCATATGTTTCAGAACAAAGCAGCCTTACTCCCAAAAACAGAAGAAAGGGAAAGTAGTCAGGGCCACCCATGGGGCAGTAAGAGGGGCATCTTGCTGCAGCTGCTTCCTTGGGTAGAAGTCACTGTGCAGCACAGGGATTTCCCATATGACAGCAGCTTTTCCCCTTACATAGGCTAAGTTCAATTATTCCCAAAAGCATTACATTTATTGTGAAAATATCTTAAGTCTGAGGCTGTTTGGAAGACCTTGGCTCTCCCATGACTGAGTTTCATGGTGTAAATGGTCATAATCAAGAACTCCAGGCATCCATTGATCCTTGATGAAAAGTCCTACAATACTGTTCCCACTCATGGCATGTAAATACTTGTACAGTAGTGCCAGGACCATTCATTAATAAAAAGTATGTTACATGTATGGAAATCCAGAGCTAACCAAGCAGTTTTTTTCAAAAAACACCTACATATGACTTGTAGGCTGGAAAAAAATGTGACACAAAATGTGCTTGAACAGGAATAGACTAGAGCTAAGGGAACATTTGATGCTTATGATCAGTAGAGAGGAAGATGCAGGAATGAAACCTTGAGGGAGTGCTGACCTGCATCTGGTTCAGATCGGTGCTGCATGGCACTGCTTGAAACTTTCATGGTGCCAATGCTAAAGAAACTATCACTATACCTCATGGTGTGTGAGCATTACTATTGAAACTTTTGCATAATGGATCTGGGGTGAAAAGAATCCCTGAAATACACTCATCTCTTCCCTTTTCACCTGTGGGCAAGGAACCTCATGATGACACACTCCTTTTCTATCAACTTGCAGACTTACAGGTTAGCTCTACACTAGTAAATCAAATGCTGCCAGGAATCATTGCCAGGCACTGGTACATAATTTTCTCTACTGTTAAATTGTGAAGTGTCCTTGGCATGTCTCAAGCACTTGCCAACTAGTATTCTCTCAAACAATGCCCAAACATGGTTCAGAAATTAGCATGATCCAGGGACCATTCCCAGTAGGGAATGAGCACCTGAGCACTGCTGGCTCATGTTTAACCTGCTGTCCGCCACGACACTCAGGTCCTTTCCTGTAGGCTGCTTTCTATCCAACTGGCCTCCAGCCTGCACAGTTGCATGGAGTTAACTCACTCAGATGCAGGACTTTTAGTTTGCCTTTTTTGAACTTCTTGAGCGTCTACAACCTGTTGAGGTTCTTCTGACTAGCAGCTCTTCTAAACAGTGTTGGTTGCTCTTCCCAATTTGATATAGACTGCCAATTACCTGAAGGTGTATTCCATCCCAGTGTTCAGCTAAATAGTGAAGGCACTAAACAATCCTGGGCCCAATATTAAATCCTACAGAACACCAGTAGTCATCACCAGCTGGACTTTATTCCACTGATCACAATCCCTTGAAATTAATGGTTGAACCAAACTTTCATCTACATGACCATCCACTTGTAAAGTCTATATTTCACTAATTTTATTTTTGTGATGCTCTAGAATGTTGTGCCAAGCTGAACATCATCAATTCTTCTGTTCTAGTCCACCAAGCCACTGAAGGCAAACAGGGTACCCAGGCATAATTTGACTCTTGGTAAATTGCTCTTCTTTTGTGTTGTTGGAATAAAAATGTCATCAGATAGTGTTGTCCCTCTCTGACTCATTGAGAGGGAAATAGAAGTGAAGAAGGTAGAGCCATATGTCCAGGCAGCAAAGAGAGGTGAGAACTGGTCCAGGAAGAGCATAGGAATGTAAAAATGTAGTCTCAAGTATAAGCAATCCAGTAACAAGTAGAATCAGAGAATCATTTAGCTTGGAAAAAACCTCTAAGATAAAGTCCAACTGTAAACTTAGCACTTCCAAGTCCACCACTAACCCACATCTACACAGTTTTCAAATACCTCCAGGGATGGTGACTCAACCACTTCCCTGGGCAGCCTGTTCTCATGCTTGATAACTCTTTTAGTGAAGAAAATTTTCCTAATATCCACCTCCCCTGATGTAGCTTGAGGCCATTTCTTCTGGTCCTATCACTTGTTACTTGGGAGAAGAGACTGATATCCAACTCATTACAACCTCTTTTCAGGAAGCTGTAGAGAGTGATAAGGTCTCTCCTGAGCGTTCTTTTCTCAAGACTGATTAACCTCAGTTCCTTCAATCACTCCTCATAAGACCTGTTCTCTAGACACAAGTAACTGCATCGTCACTTGGTACATTGTAAAACTAAAACCAGTGCACTCCAGTCTGTGACTGTATTGTCCATTAGTAGTTCAGAAACACAGAACATCATGGTGTCGCTGACTTTCATTGTAAACTGTAGAGCTGAGGTAGCAATCCTGGTCACTGACTCAGAACTTGGTGATCACAGCTCCAGATTTTGCACAGAGAATCCTATGAATAAAAGAAATTATGGTAACTATGTTCCACTGGCTTTTGATGGAGACAAGAGATGACTGCTTATCATTTCACACAATATTAGGAGGGAATTCAACTTTTTAAAATGATAGACAATGACAGGACAAGGGGGAATGGATTAAAACTAAAGGAAGGAAGGTTTAGATTAGATATTAGGGGGAAGGTTTTTACAGAAAGAGTGGTAAGGTGCTGGAACAGGCTGCCCAGAGAGGTGGTGGATGCCCCGTCCCTGGAAGTGTTCAAGGCCAGGTTAGATGGGGCCTTGGGCAACCTAGTGTAGATCCAGGCCTGAGGTTGGTGGCCCTGCCTGTGGCAGGGGGCTTGGAGCTCTGTGATCCTTGGGGTCCCTTCCAACTCATACCATTCTATGATTCTATGATTCTATGAGGGTCCTTGAGGTATGCAAAGAGACACAAGGAAAAGGAAACTATTGAGATAAGAAATGGTTTCTAATGGAATTTAAGTGTTACAGTAAGTATGAAATTTCACATGAACAAGCATGACTTGGAAACAGAAATGTGATATGTATATGTAATTTAGGCACATAGGAGTTCACTTAGGCACAGAGGAGACTTGCTGCTTTTCACTGGGTGCATCAGTTAACAGTGTAGTCTAAGACTGGTGCATTTGTGGGGCCAAGGAGATAAATCTTTGTCTAACTGCAGAAGTTCCTCTTTCAAACAGGTGCCAAAGAGAAAAAGCACAGGAGGAAGAGAAGATTTTTTAAGGAATTCAGAAAACAACCATTAATTCTGCGCCTTCGTGCAGTAAACTGAGAGAAGGAAAATAATCTAATAGCATACTAAAAAGGGGCTCATCTTTCCAAAAAGAAGCTGCTTTTTGTAACATGACCTTTGAGTGACCCATAATATCCCAGTCTGTGGTCTCTATAATAAAATAAAAAGATAGGGAATTCTACATAAAGCTGTGACATATCCCTGCTGGCTCAGAGATGCTACATTGTGCTGATTATGTTGATGCTTCCTTCATATTGCTGTGCTTGGCGCAGGATCACAATGAGAGGTTGAAGCACTATTTTTTGCTGGCATAGAGCCACAGCAATAGTAAGGAATAGGACAAAGAAATGCTCCAAGATTATCTGTATTCCTTTCAAAGAAGAAAAGAATAGAATAATGCCTAAATGTTGCAAATTCCCCACTTTCAGCCCAAGACAATTAATCTCTTGAAGGCTGAAAAGTCACTAGGCCAAGTATTCTGCATTAAGCACCAACATCATCAGCAAAATGTGATGGGTAACTCTCTTTCCTCAACCCTATTAGAGCAGTATGTCCTAGCTCCTCCAAGCTTTGGAGGTATCCCTTGCAGTCAAAGGGATTTTGTCCCCCACCTATGCATGCAGCACTGTATGTTTCAAGCACTGTTGCAAGCAAGGTTTCAGAGCACAATTTTAAAACTCTGCTCCTTCTTGGACTGGGAACTTGTGTTATTTTCTCATTTGCTTCATGCTAGTCTGCACCTGCGTGACAGCAGAGGTACTGTAGCTGATGGGTCAAGATCAACCTCTTAACCCTCTGATGGGGTTAGATCAATCTTGTCAGAGGTTTTGTTTTATGTTAGACTCAAGACTGTGAGCCTTGAGGTGAGTTAGCTCAAAGTGAGCTTTTGCAAAGTCTCCAGAGGTTGAGAGCTGCTGTTTCACAGGTGGGATTTCCTATTGAATCAGTTGTCCCACTGGACTCAAATTTGGTGTTTTGCTTGTTTGGAATATTTTTTAAGAAGCAGAGCTAAACTTTCTCCAAAGGACAAGTGTGCTCTTCCCTAGATTCTCTCAGAACAACTACCAGTCTGTTACTTACGGAAAGGATTCTATGTTCAGGTTTCCTGTGACACTCAGATCACCAAGAGGTCCTTTGCAGTCAGATGTCCTTATCCATTAGGGTCTACTTTTGTAATGCTTTTTCTGCAATGCAAAATGGTTTTCACCAGTTAAACTCCACCGATAAGAATAGTTGTTCATATTATTACACCACCCACTACATTGACCTAGCCCCAGCCCAATTAAAATTAGTTAAAAAGAGGTAAAATTTTGCACTAGGACCTTTGTGAAACTTGAAGGGCACCAATGCTCAGTAGTATATTCACTACGATGAATACAATGTGTTGAATGTATGTTATTCACTAACTTGTTTAATCAAACCACTTTTTCCACTTTTCTTATAGCAAGCTGAGCTCACAAGGACAGGATTCTCATGTTTGCCAAGGTCTGTACAAAGCATATTGCAAGTAGGTCATGACCTATATCTATCACGTCTTTGAGGAACAATGTTATAAATAAATGTCAGTAATAAGGAGAAAAGGTAAGCAAGCATCATCTCTCAATGTTGATACTTACCACGAAATAAACTGCACAAGGATGAATATCACCTAATCAGGTTATGTTTGTAAAGTGATCTGAAGGTTCACAGCTTTTAGAAAAAATATGCCTGAATGTGAGGAAAAAAATATCTGAACGATGCAAACATTGGGAAGGATTGTATTAAAAATCATTGGTAACCTCAGTGATTCACTTCCTATTCAGAAAACCATGAACTCACATCAAACTCACAGTGGGAATATTTAACTTTCCACATCCAAGTAGTTCTTGTATCTTTTCTTGAAAAAACTTTAGCTGTATTGTAGACTGCATGATACTGTTATGCATTACATAGAATCAGCTCCTGTTCCAGAAGTAATATCAATGACAAATTTGCTTGTTTATTTTGCCTTTACAGGAATTTTTTTTCCCTATGGTTTTGATAGATTGTGTCTTTAATTTGGAAGCAAAAACACAGCCTTAAAGGGGTTGTTAACCATTTCTGATTGCTTATCTGCTGTTATTGGTGGTAAGTTCTCAAAGTCTGTTATTTTTCCCTCTTCCGTATTTTGGGTGATTAAGTACCTCAACTATGAATGAGATGTAACATCTTACGGTGGTCTTGTTAATAAGAGATTTACTGATGTATCTGCAGAGCAAGGTTCTGTGTTTTGGTACTCCTTTTTATAGTTTCTATTGACTTTGATTAGAATTGTGCTAGAGTTGGAGAGACGCTGAATTGGGCTGTTGCTCACAACTTCCAGTTTAGTGACAAAACTTGTATTTAAATTTTGGCATAAAGGGAAGAAACTACCAGCCTGCCAAAAAGCTTTGAGTAGAGAATATACTTGTAGCAAAATGCAAGCAAGACACAATCTCATTTCCCCACATGGCTTGGCATTTTATGAACCAACCAAAAGGAAGCTGCGTGTGGCCCAAGACAGGCCATGCTCAAGAAGGTTCTGTAAGCAGGCAGTTACGGTCCATTTCCAGACAAGGAGTCAAATGGCTATTCCTAGGATTAGGCCTCCCATTCATTTTTTAATAAACAAAACCCAAATGAAAACGTCCCAGTTATTAACATTGGAAGAGTTGGCTACTGTGCACATACAGTATATTTCCATTACATTTTAAAATCAATTCATAAAGGTGCAGGCCAACATTCCATAGATGTACTGCAGGCCATGAATGACGTCCTTATTGTAAAATGGAATGGAAAATGCTCTCCTAAATGCACAGTGGACACATTTTGCTAAATGCTAACAACTGGGATATTTTCATTTGTTTTTGCTTATTACAAAAATAAACAAAGTAAACAAAAGGCATGAGTGCAAAGCAAGGGAGTTAATAAAAAGAGCCTTTCACTTAAGTCCTTCTGGCTTAGCCATGTTCTGTACAATTTAATTTCTAGTGGGTATTCTCTCAGCTGGTTCCATTTAGTTTTCGACTACCAGATGTGAGCATGGGTCCATTCCTTGGCTTAAAGAGACAGCAATGTAGGCAATTAGAGCATAAAGCATTGTTTTGCCATTGTAAGAATTTTTTTTTCTTTTTTCCCCCTTTTTTTTTTTCTTTTTCTTTTTTTTCCCATTTTTTTTTTAAATTAAAGCAGTTTTTGGAAACATGTTGCCTAGTAAAGAGCAGGATTCATAGTTGAAGTTGTCATCTCTTATAGGTGTGAGATAGGCATTTCCCTTCATAAATACTCAGCTTAGGCTGCCAGTTTAAAGGCAGTAACCCACAGGTTTAGCTGTGCAGGAGCTGCTAGCTCGATAGGAGCAGAACAGTCTTGGGGCTGAAGGAGGGAGGAAATCTACAATGTATGGTCAGTCCTGCAGAGAATATCAGAGGGAGGAGCAGCTTCCTCCCATCATTTATAATTACACATCGCAGTCTGGCCTTCAGATTGAACGGGACCTGAACATTTCAGAGGTTTAAAGTACAAAGGTATTCATTTACAAGGAGATCCAGGTTTCTTGTGCAGCTGTATGGAAGACAGGAATTTAGAATTGCAAAGGATTTTCAGATTTCACAATTTGTCCTCATTCACAATTGGAAAGAAACCTAGTTGCTTCAAAGGACTCCGTGAAAGACAATGAGAATGGTTTGAGGTCAGTCAAAGCATTGTATTACAGTTTTGAGTTTTGTATTATATAATATACTATATATTAAAACCAAATCAAACAAAGAGTCAGTCTAAAATCAAAACAGCTTGCTCTGGAAAGCTGGAGTGGGAGGCTTTGGCTGTGTCCGCATGAGCAAGCCATGCAGCCCAGGAGTGGGTCTGCACTGAGAAGCTGTCGGGTGTTGAGGATCTGACATCTGTACTATACACGTTTTCAGGGGTTTTGCTTCACACTAGCTTTAGTCTGTTCCCATGGTTTAAACATTCGTAACTGTTTGGAGTGCATTAGCTGTGCTTCTGGAGCACATCTTCCAGTTGAATTTAATCTGAAAAGAATCCAGTTCTCTCGCTCAGAGACCGCTCCGTGATGTGAACCGGAGTGTGGTAAGTGGGAACAAATGGGTGATTCAGTTCAAAAGAGCACTCGGGAGCCCAACAAACCATGCTGAAGTAGACTCTCGCTTTTTCTACCTTTTCAAGGCCAGATTTTAGAGAAGAGGACTTTTCTCCTCCAGCTTTTCACCTCCAGCAGCAATACACTTCCTGAGAGAAAGTTGTTTGGCATTCTTTTTTGCCAGATTTATGTAATGCTTCTCTTTTCAAAAGGAAATCAAACAAGAAGCAGGCACCCATTTCAATTCCCTACCCCACCCCGACCCTATCGAGTGCAGGAAGGCTTCTTCAGGCCTTGAATCGCTGTACAGAAATGTAACCGGATCCTGCTATATCTGGCAAATGCCCAGGGGAAACATATGGGAAGCATGTGCCGTGACTTGGGGCGGGGGTTATTATTTTCTTAATCACTGCCACAACCGTGCTCTACACTTTTTTTTTTCCTGAAATGCCACTGGAATCAATTTGAACACAAGTGTTACTCCTCCTTGCCCCTCTGCTTCTCGCCTTGGAAACTCTTCCACACAAAGGCTCTGCCTCACTCGAGTGACATAAAAAGAAGACGAAGTCGCTGAGAGATTGCACCGTGTAGGAAGCTAAACTGTTTTGCACTATCTGTTCCTCATTTGTCTTTTTCCTTCAAAAAAAAATTGTATATATATATATATATATAAAAAACACTACCTTTCCCCTCCCCAGTAATCTTTTAAAGCTTATACATCAGCTAATTACAAACCTACTCCCATTGTGTTTCCTGATGGTTTTATTTTTCAGGTACAGAAAATCACCAAGTGCATGACCAATATCAAAGTGACAGGAAGGGAATTTCACAGCATCAAGAAGTTTATTTAACTGGATTTTGGTTTCGTGTCCATTCCTTTACATCCCCCACTAAAATAATTGCTTTTGGTGCAAGTGGCAGCTGCACCCAGACTGATATTTTTATTATGCAAATATAAGGACAGAATTTTCTGGAGTACTTTTGGGACCAAAACACTAACAGGACTGAATAGGAACTTCAGAAACATATGCTTGCTTCACTTTGAGCAGTTTAAATTAGAATTAGTGTTTGACTAATTAGCAGAATTTTGAACTGGGGCCTCCTGAAATCC
The DNA here is from genome assembly GCA_020800305.1 of Porphyrio hochstetteri. Taxonomy (NCBI): domain Eukaryota; kingdom Metazoa; phylum Chordata; class Aves; order Gruiformes; family Rallidae; genus Porphyrio; species Porphyrio hochstetteri. Next base: position 114,918,294 of record CM036907.1, read on the forward strand.
CCACTAGAATTTTAGCTGGTTTTAAACCAAATTAAAAATTGTATTCCATATGTCCATTCGAGCAGTAAGATATTATTTTACTAGTATACAGACAGGGGATTCTGATGTCAGCCCTACAGCATGAAACAAATTATGACAGAAGTACCTTGATTATATGAAAATTTGCCTATATGTATTTATAAATACCTTTTGTTTGCTGGTTTCCAATTCTGACTCTTTCATAGTGGATCAAGTCCCCATTTTGTGCTGTCTGTACAAGATAGTTCCTAAGTAATTAAACTGTTGCCCCAAATGCCTGCACACATTCAAACCTGAAGAAAGGACACTGAACTTCTAGGTCAAACCCAGAACAAAGGTTCCTGAAAACCAAGACAGCTAGAGCGCAAATTTCCACATTTCAAGAAGGCGTGATGGAGAGTCTGACCAGAAGTAGCGTACCTAGAACCAACACACACGTCATTCTGGAAGGTTAGAGGGAAAAAGCACTGAGAACAGAAGAATGGTGTCCAGCTGCAAAGAAATTCAGCCAAGAATACAGCAATTATTATTAAATATTATTGTGTCTTTTGGTCTTTATTTTTTTCCCTAAATGACCATACTGTTTAAATAAAGGCATTCACTGGGCTAAGGTCTTGACCTGAGATAATCCTTTTGGCTGTGGGTATTAAGATAGAAATAACTATAGCAACCATAGAGAATTACATAAAATATTTGTTTGCTTCTGTTTAGCTAGAAAAGTCCAAATAAAAAAATGTCATATATATCTGGTGTGTGTTATACATTGTGCCATAAATGTCATTTGTTAGTTGTTTCTCTTTTTGTGGTTTGGGAGGAAATTCCAAGTGTAGCTGAGGGAATCTGGCTTTAAACATACAGAGAGCCCTCATTCAATATAGAAATGCATTCTGGGAGGACTGCAATATGTTTTATGCAAGCAGAATTTTCCTGCACATGATAAGAAATATTTTAGGAAAGCACAGTAGAATCAGAAGAACCAAGAAAACGTAAAGCCTGAGTTTCTTAAAGAGATGTGATTATTAGAATTAAAAAAATAATAGCTATGTAGTTTCATTGATGTTTTCTCAATTGAAAAAATTCCTGGTATCTCAGAAGGACAAAGGTAGCAAAACCTTTTTTTGTCTAAGATAAATTCTTTATAATCTTTGTCCCCAGCAAGGTTTTGTCTAAAGAGATATTCCCCAGAGAACTTCCCAAGAGACTTATCCATACTATCATGTTCCAAACACTCTTTAAGGATACATTTTATCTTGTTTGATTTGTGACATGAAACATAAAACAAAAATATCAGCAGAGAATAATCCTACTTTGAGACTGTTTTAATTTACCCCATACCCAAAAGGAATGCAACTGTCCAAACTGGAATTTTCTTCAAGCAGTGACAAGGCTGTGTTAATGACCATAGCTGGTAAAAATCTGATTTTGTATCTCATCTGGAAAATGGCATTTTCAGTAGCATACTATGGTGTTGTAATGTGGTGCTGGGTCAGTGGAAGAGAGATCCCTTTGGTGAGTAATCCTGAGGTTTGGAAAAAACCCTTTTTTTTTTTTCAATCTTTCCTCTAAGTTTGGATGTTTGGTCAGTCTAACAGGATTTGTCCAGACAGGAAGATTTTTAAAAAATGTAGTGAACTATCAGTCTAATTAAAGCATTTTCCCCTCTCCTCATCATGATTCAATATGAGTCCATTGGAGACATAAAATTCAGTTCTTTTCAAAGAGAACCTGATAAGTTTAATAGAGCTGTAAGACACAGTGGTAGCTTGCTGATCCAGAAGGTCACTTTTGTATTAAATCTTGTGCTTGGCATGTGAAAAGTACTTTTGTGACTGAGATGAGCTCAGTATGTAGATTCACTCACCTGATACAGATTCAGGAACAAGAGGGTCAGAGCATCCTTTGAACCAGAGACAGAGTCTATGTGTGGCAATTAGTTAGGACATCACAGGGAAGATCTCTTGACAAGACAGGTGAAAAGGACAGCTTTGACTCATTTCACATCTGAAATTTTCTCTAAACTGCACGCATAACGTGATTTCAATAGCTATAGAGCCCAGTAAAATCCAGCTGTCTATGGAACTGACTTCCTGCTGCTTTTATTGCTTGCTGTAGGTGCAAGCTGCAGTGTAAAAGTACAGAGAGTCACCCAGGTACTGATAACTTACAGTGCAAAATACAGTCAAAAAAGAAGCAGGAGTTAATCTCATTCTGGATGTATGCCAAGCACTGTTTAAATCAGGAGCTGAGTCAAAGGAACTGAGGACATTTTGACATCTTGATCCAAGTAGGAAGAAGCCTTCAAAGGCAGCTTGAGGCAAAATTCACTGGCTGCACACATTGGAGTATTATCAAAGAAATCTTTGAGGTAACCCAGCCAGCATAGTGAAGAGAAAACCTCAAGTCTATCTGCACTTCAAGGCTCACTGTAAGTCATGCTTATTTTTGGAATAGCTGGTTCCTCATATGATGCGTGGCCCAACCATATCTGCTATATCTTCTAATGTGGAGATATATGACAGCTCCATGACCTTTCTAAAAATTAAAATGTCTTGGCATTGCCTGCTGCAATGTTGTATGGCATGTGAGTCCAGGCTGACCACAGGAGCATTGGAGACAAGTTGAAACAGGTCCTGAACATGTTCTGGGCTTCTAGTTTTGGTAAACACATCCCCTCTCTAACAGTGACTGGATAATATATGCTTGCTAGGGATAAGAATCATCTTTTCTTGGTTTCATTTTGTTTTTTTCTTGGGGGAAATTGCCTACACTGTAGGTATCAACAGATGAAATGCTTATAACGCGTGTCTCAGAATTGAGAAAATTAAGGTCATATGATCAACAGGTAATGATTTGGGGCTTTAATAAAATTAAAACAAAGTACTGTGGAAGTTTTAAGAATGCTAAATGGATGATAAATAATATACACCAATTGAGAATAAATAAGACACTGGCTGCTACCTAATCAGACAAGAGCGAAGTATTCACACGCAGATTCCAAAATACTTTGCTAGAAGGATCAACACATGGTGCTTCTGCAGATATTCACAGTATTTTATCTTCAACAGAAATATTTAATGCATAAAGCACAGAAGCTACCCTGAGTTTATATTGCAAAGCCAAGACCAGGCAAGAAGTTTGTTCTTTAAGCTGAAAGGAGAAGTTAAGAGGGCTGAATAACTCTTGGCTTTTCTTCAACGCTTTTTTTTTCAGTCCATGATAGTAAGATAATCAAACCTCTGTAATGTTGCCAAAGCAGCACATATTGAATGCTTTGTTTTCAGTTACTTAAACACAATCAATTGATCCAAGAATTTAGTGCTGTTAATTGCATTCATTGCATGCTGCTAATAGAAGCTGATATAGCTTTCAAGTAAATATCATCTTAAACAGTGTATTTTCTGGCACTTTTCAAGTGAATACCAGCAGAGCAATTAACAGCTATTACCTGTTAACTTGTGTATCTCTGAACTTCCTCCTGTTGTATCTGAAGCCCTCACAAGAATTTCAACTGATTTTGTGTAGTCATGAAAACTGTGGGCAATGCTCAGTACTTCAAAGATGGAAAAATGTGAAGTAAAATTTCACTTGGGTAGAGCTGTTTCATATTATTAATTTATATCTGAAAAATACTAGTTGTTCAGTGCATTACAGAATAAATAGATATTCAGTGCTGGATATTGCACCAGCCCATGTAAATGTATAATGGAAAATAATGTGACATTTCTCTCATGTCACTGATTTTAAAGATATATCACTTTTAATTTGAATATTCTTGCAATTTTATAGGGCTAAGTGAACAGAAAAAATAGATGATAACTTATGAGTATCAACATCAGCTTGGTTATTGTAGTACTTGGATCATATAGGTATTTTTCTTAGAAAAGGAAGACCTATGATTTCTGCTATGCCATAACATAACCTGAATCAAGTACCAAGTACCACAGGTTAAAAAATACTCGCACTTGAAAAATCCATTGTCAGACTCAAATAAATAAACAAATCCTTTAACAGCTCATATTTTCCTTTTATTATTCTTTAGAAAGGACTGAATGTCTTCAATGTGCCATAAAAGGCTGTGTTTTGCTTCAAGGGATGACATTCATTCTACCTTAACTTCAACCATCTAAATTATTACTGTGAATCCTCCTTGGGGTTGCTCTACTTTCTCTTGTGACCAGACACTAAATTTACTCTCATAAATTTTGGTTACTGGACTCAGGTTAGATTCCTAAAGTGAACAGCATGGTACCTTTCTAAGCTGTTATTTTAATCTTTGAGTTAGTAACATCAGAAAAATGTTACCTTCATCATGAGACTGCCTAAAACCAGGTGTGCCTCAGTATGTGTACTAAAAAATAAAAGCATCTTCAGTCTCATGAGATTTAGACTAGTCTCTAGAGACTGCTGAAGGGATTTGTCTATGGAGAAAAGGGACTGCTCTTACCTGTTTTCCCTGACCTCACCGTAGGCTTTAAAAGACAGCCCAGTTGTCCCAGGTCTGAGTTCTCAGTAATGTTAGTTTTAACCTGGGGACTAATAACTATGGCAGGTTCCTCAAGCTGAAGAAAGGTCCAATGGTTCAGCCAAAGACCTTAGTTAAAGCTACCTAATGTAATTTTTTTTTTTTTATTTAAACAAAGGTTTTCAAACAGAAAGAGAGTAGATTTAGATTAGACATTAGGGAATAAATCCTTCCCTGTGAGGGTGATGAGGCCCTGGCACAGGTTGCCCAGAGAAGCTGTGGCTGCCCCTGGATCCCTGGCAGCGTTCAAGGCCAGGTTGGATGGGGCTTTGGACAGCCTAGACTAGTGGAGGATGTCTCTGCCCATGGCAGAGGGTTTGGAACTGGATGGTCTTTGAGGACTCTTCCAAACCAAACTACTCTGTGATTCTGTGGTTTTATAATTTTTAATGGCATGGTGGTGTAAGATTTTTTTTTTAAAGTGTATGTTGTTTCATTTTTATTTTTAAGCATGCATTTCACCTCTAGTTATAGACACAAAGTATTCACTCAAGTCTGAAATCTATACTTATGACTACTGAGTAATGCATAAATACAGAGGTAGATCACACTTTTGAGAAATTTCTCTGCTTAAACCAAAGACAAGTGGTGGAAGTAGAAAAATATTATATTATTCAAATTTTATACTGATGTAATTGAATAAAGTTCAGATTTAAGACATTAGTCACTGAATATTATTATTCAAAATTGCTTTATGATCTTAGATTTCTGTTTGAAATATTGGAAAGTATTTTCAAAGAAAACATATAATTCCTATATTTCTTTTCCTGTCATTGTTATTAAGATGAAGGAATCACATATGAACTGGGGCAAAAGGAATAATTTCTGCATCTGAGTTACGTTTTTAGGTTGGTGAACAAGTTTTTTCCAAGTTCTTGCTTTAAGTGAATTTAATTTTTATGATGAGAGAAAGGGACTTACCATTTATGTTGTTCTGAACTTATAACTGTGATTATTAGTGGAAGATTCGAGATTTTTTGATCCATCCACCTCAAAGTTAAATTGATAAGTTTGCTATATCATGCTGTCATTATCAAAACTGTGGCCAAAAGAGGTCTTTGGGGAAAGGGTCCCACCAGTAGAACCAGCTTTCCTATGTAACAGAAGAAATTCCATTGAAATAAGGAGATAATTCATGACTAGGAAAAAAATATTACCTAGCACAGGAAGAGTGGCTCAAAAGCAGGGCTACAGAGAAGTAGATTTGACAGGCTTCTTTGAGTTGGCAGGGGGCTTATATATAACTTAATCTTTGTTCTTCAGAGAACGTTCATTCCCTTTATTCTTCTTTAAAGAGTTACACAGGTTTCCTTCTGCATTCTTAATACGTCAAAAGCAAATTGCAAATCCTGTAACATGAAACATGAAGCGAGATTTGTTCAAACTCAAGTCTTCACCCTGTGAGAACACTTGTATCCTTGACTGCATCCAGTTCCTTAAAGATTCAAACCATGTAATATGTATGTCATTCCTCGAAGCACAATGTTTTGTGGTGTGCTGAGCTTATTTTAAGATGATTAAAGTAATGGAGAAGAAATGTGGCACAAGAGGAAGACCCTATGCATACATACCTGGATTCCTTTTGTAAGCATGTTATCTTTGCTTGGCATCAGTGAAAATGATAGACAGTGATTACACACAGGCTTGAATGTGTTGGGACAAATTAATGTTAATAGAATGCATCACAAGATATAAGCAAGGTAAGATTTATAGATGACCTTTCCTTAGACCAATTGATATTGGTCTAAGCTGTAAAACCGCACAAACCTTATGTCACACTGGTCCTGGATTAGGTCTAAGATATAAAACCTCTAGTTTCAGTCATGAATAATCATTTCCATGCCTAAATATTTGTCGTTCTTTTTCTAATTTGTTTTTCTAGTTGTTTGAGAGGTTTTACCTAGATTATTCTTTTAATTAAATGAAAAGTATCAGGCTTTCCTGACACTGTTAGGTTAACAGTTCCCAGCCCCGAGTTTGAGACCTTCGGTTACTCTGAGGAATTAAAAAACTAGGGTTCCTGGCTTGAAGTGGAAAACTTTCGGAAGCATTGGTTTAGGCAATCATGCCAAAGGTGGAAGAAGCTGTCTGGTATTACAAAGCTAATGGATCCAACTGGCTGTCCCTTCCACTGACATCAGCTTTTTACTCATCCAAACAAGGTCATGTAATTCCCATACATCTCAGCTATCCTTTCATCTACATAGAGTTCAGAGGAGACCATGCTTTTCCTACTCCAATATATTGGCAGGCATATTAGGAATTAAAATTTCTATTAAAAATAGATCTCTTTTGGACGTCATTTAGACTTTGAAAGACTTGGCATCTGTGACACCTGATGTGGTTGCTGTCTATTCTGTTTATGCTGTTTCCCCTTCATCACAAGCTTTTACAAGATAATATTCAGTCTTTTAAATTTAATTAGAAACTTATTTGATTCTCTTTCTGGATCTGGCTCTGCTAATCATGGTCTGAATCTTTTTCAGTTCTCCATACTCAGTAAAAATATTATTAGATAGCTCTTTGTTGTGGTATTTCACAATCTAAAATGTATGCTTCTCATTTGAAAATATTATACACATCACTTCAGTGTGGTATTTCAGAGAGAACATGTTTACCATAGCTGAGCTGAGGAAATTAATTTTTCTCATGCTGAAGTGTGTGTTTTAAGTATATATTTTAACATTGCATTTATGCAGTACGAGTTCTATGGATTTCTACTCACCAATAGTAAAGCACCAGACTTTTTCTTTCTGATAGTTCCATTGTCTTTGGACTACTTAACCAAGATACTACTGATGATGAGTACATGGGAAAATTTTGTTCCAGTGAGTTACCTCTGTACAAGTAAACTAAGAAGGGATGAGACACTGGTTTGAGCATTGGTTTATCATAATCTATATTGAGAAATTCTTAGTATTCTCATATGTGCCAAACAGTACTCTCTCAGACAATACAGAAGTCACTGTGCTTGTGGGTTGAGGAAACAATAATGTAGCTATCTAGACACAAGCTATGTAGGTCCTAACAGTAGGCCTGACCCATACTAGTAAGTCTAACAGCAATTACAGCCACATACTATCTTATCAAACACAGCCATGTGCTATCTTATCAAATATAATAGTTTTATTTATGCATTGCCACATTCTATTTTTCTGAGCATGAGCACATTAGACTAGGAAAACAGCATTTACTTTGGGCTGGATTTAGATTTCTTGGATTGAGTATGGAAGATGTGTTCTCTGATGCTTACCTAGAAACATTTCTTATCAGATGAATCTCAGCAAAGACTTAAATATACAGTAGGTCAGGAGATGTGTTTTCCCTATCAAAACATTTAATCAAAAACAAGCCTAGAATATTTTGGATGCAATTTTAAATAATTCAGTCTTACAGTGTTAAATCATTGCCCCACATTCCTGTTTCACATGGGTTCCCTTCATGGTTGACATATGCTGTTGCACTCAACAGGACCACTCACATGACTATGGGGTTTTGCAGCACATGAAGGTTTGCAAAGCCCCACAGAGGGTGGAAGAGCTTGTGAAAAAAAGCACTATAGTACCACAGTATTGAAAACTGTTTTCTGCAACTGCTATTAGGCAGCTTGTCAAAAACAAAGGCTGCATGGAAAATCTAAATTCTTCAAACATAGATTCTTTTGAAAGAAAAAATTTTGACTATATTCCAATTTCCAATCTACTTGCCTGATGAATTCTAAATTTGCTATGAATAATTTATTAATAAAAGTAATTTGTTTATTCTATGGTAACATTTATCTTCAGAAGATAATATTACAATTAGAAAAATGCAGAAACCAACAATGCAAGTACTGTTCCAAAGTAATTTCTTTAAAGATTTTTTTGATTATCAACTAGAAGAACAATAATTCTAAACCAAAGTTTAATGGTCTACAAATGTCAAAATCTCCACCAACATGTTCCAGTAGAGATGATCCCTTACCTAAAACTATAATAATCTAAACAATTTATGAATTGGAAAAAGAAAACATTGCTATGATCATTTCACACAACATTTCTGTTGCCTATGAGGACAGAGAAATCTGTGTCAGAAACTGCAAGTAGGTCTATCTACTCCTTCTGCTTTGCCTGCAAGGATCAGCCAGTAGTAACAATGAACTCATTTTTTGCAAAATTAATGCTACCAATAATCTACCACTAAAATCAAACTCAGAGCTACAGTAAGTCTTAAAAATTTTAAGGGATCATTTAAAAAATGTTGATGAACCAGGAGTACAGTTTGGAATTTTCTTCTTCCCACTGAGGCTATCCCTGCAACTTCTGAGCTCTGTTTTCCACCGCTGTATTAACACTACCGAGTCATGAACTCTTTAAAAACAAGGACATAAAACTAGGGAATTCACTCATGTCATACCTGGGGTTATATCTTTGATTTCTGGCACTGCCTCAAGCAATGCAGGACTTTTAGGCACGCTAATGTAGTATTTGCATATGAGCCAAAAGAGGGGTTTTTTTCTTCCTCTGGCCTGTCTTTATTTACCTTATAACTTAGGCATTCTTAAAATGCATTTGTGTTGACGAGCTAGCACAAAAGAGATTATTAGTGCTTTTTGAGCAATGAAAACAAGCAAGCTAAGCAAAAACACTTTTGAATTTTTCTAGCTTTACGTTGTAGGTTCACGGCTCCTTCCACATTGTGCTGTCAGCGTATTTTACTAGCCTATATCATTTTTATAGATCATGAACAGTAGAGGCCTAAATGTTGACCCCTGTCGGGCCCCAGTAAATCTAGTTTTCCACAATCTAACATAGCTTCTCTGTTTTCTGTTTTCCCATCAGCGCTTTATCCACTCCCATGTACTTCCCTAGATCCTGGCAACTTTTAGCTTAAACAGAGACCAGTAGTATGGAACTTTGTCAAAATGTTCTGAAGATCCAAGTAAATTACACTGTGTTTTATCAGCTTTGTCTGCAGCCTCCTGAAGCATCAAGTTAGCCAAGACCTTTTCTTTCTAAATCACTCTTCTTATCTCTGTTAGTTTAGTACTATGTATTTACTTTTATAACATGTCCGTTACTATATTCTGTATTAAATACCATAGTGATGGGACTACAGTTCCTTGAGAATGCCCTTTTCAACTTTGTGCAGAGCTGTGCTGTATTATCCATTCATTTAATCTGTGGTATGTTAACTGAATAAAGCAAGTTTTCCAGTACTCTACTGGAAAGCAACCCCAAGTGCTTCATGAATCCTAGTGCTTTTTTCCCAAAAATATTTCTATTTAAGGGTCCCCAGTTCTTCAAAGATTTACACTGCAGCTCCATAAATTTTGAAGTTTCATCTTTACAGATTTATATTGAGTATTGTGATGCCAATAAAGTCTTTACAGTAGAAGTTCTCAAAATGTGTTCAGCAATTTTTAAGCCTTTGAAAGACAGTTGAAATACTGTAGGCTATTGTTTTGTTGTCAGAGGACATCTAGGCCATGAGTTAAATCAGTTTCCATTCCAACTTGGATTTCTAAACTTTGTAACGATTTTTGGTTTACCATCATTTATAAAGGAAGTTATTTCTGGGATAAAAATTATTTTTATAATGTTGAAAACTGGTTATTTTGTGAATCTCAGACACTTAACATGAAGCCAAGTTTTGAAGAATATTTGAACAGTTCATTTTTCCAACTGTATATAGGAAAATTTCTGTTCTTAAAAATCCCTTCACAGAGCTTATTTTTAAAAGATTTATGCATTTTTCATGTTTTAACCTTGAAACTGTCAGTTTCTTTAGACTCATTTTTAGAACCATAGAATGTCTTAGGTTGGAAGGAACCTTTAGAGTCCAACCCCCCTGCAGTAAGCTGGGACATCTTCACTAGATCAGGTTGCTCAGAGCCCCATCAAGCCTGACCTTGAAATCAAAGCCAGTCAGTTGCTAAGGGAAAGAATGATCAGTTCAATTACATGACTGCTTTTTGAAACCACTGCCATTACTTTCAGATTCAGCACATTTCCTTTTCTTATAAGCTGCAGACATGATGGTCAGAAAAAAGCTTTGCTTTCTTAAATTGGTATTAACATGACACTAATGTGTCAAGTCAAACTGAGCATGAAGGTACACTCCTCTTCACTCGCATCAGCCAGCAGAGGATTCTTCTTGAAAATATATTGGTTTTCCTTAAAAGGCTCAATTCAATTGCTAAACATAGGTTTTCAGTGTCATTTAAGAAGATTCAGGATGCCCTAGTTGACTTCCACATAAAAACCCACTCAGAATCTCTTGCAGATTTTGTGCTATGTCTACCAGTCCTTGCAGATGTCCTAGGCACCTGCTGTATCTGAAATGGCATGAGATAATTGCATTCACAATAGAGTTCTTAAGACCCCTGTCTGGTCTGGGCACCTTAGACTGACTGTTCCTGTGCTTTACTGAGAAATAGGTTTTTCTGTTTTGCTACCTGTTTTAGGAATCTTAACCTATTTCAGGAATCATTGAGAAGAAATGAGTCATATTCAGGAGTCCTCGTTTCTCTTCATTGGTTGGATCCTATGGTAAAGGTTTGGGTTTATAGGATGACCCTGTTCAGGCAAATGAACTGAATCCATCATCAGTGTAGTTAATGCAGTATGTAAGACAGTGTAGTTCTAGCAGGAGTATGGCATGTCTCTAGATTCCATTTCATTTATTGACTGCAAACCATTTGCTCAACTGCTATGTTTAAAATATGTATCTGTCAGCATCTTGACTGCCTGAGTGTACCTGTAATACCCACATGGTGCTGGCAGATACAACAGAGAACCTATGGAAGATCCATATTTTATGGGGTGGCAGCTGCAGGCCAAGAAAAATAGACCAGAAATGCCACTGTGTGCCTACATTTAGGAAGCTGACTCTGTGTCTGGATCTCCACCGACTAAAAGCAGAGCTTGCATACAGACACCTACATCACAGCTGTCCAAAGTTTAGCTGTCTGAAGGAAATTAAATTCCACCCTTTCTATAAATATAGCCAAGGAGTGATTCTGTTGCCTGAAGTTGGGTATTGCAGATCCTTTGAGATATCCATAAAAGACGTGTGGCCCAGCCTCCCAGCTTAATCTACAGGAGTCTAACTGCCACTCCAAAGGAGCAATGAATTTATTTACCCTCAGATCGTGGCTGTCTGTTAGCCACATAATATCCTAACATGCTTCACACTGCACTAAATGCCTCTGCTTCAGCAACTGAATTCTTCCCTTAAATTGAGGCTAATTAATTTAATTCAGAGAGACATGGGCTTTGGAAGAATTTAAAGTCCTGAAGTAGGGGTATGAAACTTTTCAGAGAAATCCTTGACTACACTTGTCAAGGATTTGTTACAAAATCAAAAGAGGCATAAGAAAGAGTTTAAAGTTCTGAATGCTTGTTTGTCACCACTGTTCAGAGCACTCCCTGACTCTGTTTTCGACTAGTCTATCTTGTTCTTTCCAAAACAATTCTGCTATGAGTAGACCTAGTTCTAAACAGATACGAGGCATTTGATACCACCGGATTTTGAGAGGTATAGCTGGTTTTGCTTTGCAATGAGATTGCTCAAAAAGCCTTCGTTAAGGCTCTTTCACTTTACTGAGACATTGGAAGATTTGCAGTGCAAAAGATGATTAATAACTTTAAGATTACTGTCTAGTATTGGTTAGAGGAATACATCAGACTGGTGTATCAAGTGCCAATGACTGCCTATAGGCTTAGCATGAGTGGACACAAAGAAAGTACAAAACCAGGCCTTTAGGCAGGGACAGAAGCTCAGAGTATCTTATTTGGCTATGCATCTCCTGTAAAGGTTAGTGAGCCAGGCCCTTGCAGGCACATTCCTCCTCCTTCTCTGAGCCAGTGAATCTTCTACACTTTTTCAGAAAAGTGAAGCAGCAAAATATAAATTGATCTAAATCCCTGATCAATTCATTCTGATCTTTCACACAGTACTGTATTTCATGGCATTGGTCAGCATGACTTAAACTTTTAAGAAAAAATCTTGAGGTTACTGAGTGAACTTCTGTCCTTTTGCTAGCTTACTCTGATGTCTTAACTTCTATTTAAATTTTAGTATTTGAGCCACCATCAAAAAAAAAAAAGGGTGGGGGGAAAGGTGGTCAAGACAAGAGTGGGAAAAAAGGAAAGAAAACTGACTCAGTTCAATAATCCCATATGGCCAATTGCTCTAACATTTTATTTTGGCTTTTTTGTGTGAGAAAGTGTAATAAGACTGCATTGATCTATGGACCTTATTCTTTGGGGAAATATGAGTCACAGATGCATACTTTGGAGACACTCTTAAAAAATATTATCTCTCAAGTGTTGTGTGAAGCTTTACAGCCTTCTTCCTGCAAATCTTCCATGTCACTTTTAGAACCAAGTCCAAAATATTTACATCTAAACAACTTATGGCATCTGTCAATAAAAATTCAGTCTCCTCCTAAACATTTCTAAGTGCAACATTTAAAACTGCATAAACAGGAGTGAACTAGTAGCAGTCTAAAGTTGTCATCATTGACAGTTATGATTTATCTTAACTCTCCCTAGCCATTTGGCTAAAGTTTTAAGTAAACACTTTCAGTCTTCCTCATGTTCTCTTTACTGCCACCTCCCACTAATAAGAGATGTTGCCAAGAAAAGCAGCCAGACAGTTCATTTACCTCCCAAACTTGCCTGAAAGTAGCTTGCCTGGTTTAGACAAGGGTCGAAATTACTACTGCACATTTTCAACAGATGGAACAATGCTTCACAAATTATTTACATTAAAGTTATTTGCTTTCAGGATGTGTGTTTAACGAATGGTTAGTTGAATGAAATATTGCAGCTCAGACAGAGAATGCAAGCAATTCAAGCAAGCCATTTATGGTGATAGATGTAGCTGTGATCCTTAATTTTCTACAAAGCAATGTAGCATTTTGTCCTCATTCTTCACTAGCTCCTTGAATCTGACAAAAGTATGGTTTCTATTTTCACCCTCTTCCTCCTCTGCTACCCCCTCCCCTGCAGGCATAGTTCCATTAATCAGCTATGTTGTAATAATACCTTAAACTGATAAGTCCTTCTCTCATTAGCAGATCTTCAGAGATCGTCATAGATAAGTTGAAGAACTCACAATTATCCCCATTTAAAAAATGAAGACATAAAAGCATTACAAAGTTTAATGTGTTAATTGAAACCAGCCAACCAAATGCAGACATGAAATTTGAAAACCCAGCTCCTCCTTCTCTGTTCATTCTCACATATTGTGTTGTTTTTCTTAAGAAAGCTTTTGAGGTAATGTCACTGCTGCTAGCTACCAGTGCCATGCTTCTGAAACTTTAAACAGGAGAGAGAATTACATAAGAACTTAATTTCTAGTAGTTGTTAAAGAAAAAAACCCATATAGAGTTTCTCCCTTCGTGATCAGTTTGAATTGGACAACATATTACTGCCACATGACATCACATTTCTTCAAAATGGTTATGAAAATAACAAAACCCAGCCATCAAATATGGTTACGTAACTGTTAGGCAGGCTGGTCTATTGTAAGAAAAACAGAGACTAATTTTAAAAAGTGGGAGCACTCCACCTTGAAATACCTTGTGTTCCAAAGCAAAAAAAAAAATTAAAAATAAAAAACCTGTTAAGTCATTTATGTTTCTCACAGAAAGGTATCTGCAATATTCTGTTTGTCAGTATAATAATTTATCTCAAACACCAGGCCACTAATACATTAGGAAAAGTTTGTTCTCAATCCTTAAAAAACAATAGGGATGGATGCTCCTGACATCAGTAGGTTTCTGCTTGAGGCTGCAGAGAAGGGCAGACCAGGGAGAATCCCAAGTAAATGTTTAGTGTTCTGTAGAATGAACTGGTAACAAGAAAGGCTTTTCCTTAAATTGTGTATTACCTCATTACTTTCTGCTCTTCCAAGAGGAATACAGGATAGCACTTGTGAGGAGGATCTTCTGCCGTTTTTTTGGAACTTCATGGTTCTGCCATGTGGCAGGGTACACAAGAGGAGACCTAAGATTCCCCAACCTTTCCTTGGGCTGTGGACATCAAAATGGACATGCTGAAACATCCATTTTGTCTGAATTGGTGACTTTCCTTAAAGTTTTAAACTTCATCCTTTCTAAGTTACCCCAAAATAATTTTACATCCTGGACAAGTTTATACAGAAATAAAGGTCTTTCTTTCTGCAAAATAAAAAGTTTAAGTTCTTTACAACAGACTTTGAAACATGTACAAAAGCATAGAAATAAAAGCCCTCATCCCAGAGTAAATGAATAACTATTTTAGCTGCTTCAGTGTCTTAGCTTAGTTCACATCCTTTCTGAAGAACAGAGTCATTTTTCCTTCTTTTTCACCAGAAAACTCTTTCATGGCCTTTTATTTAATAGGAATCCAAGTTTTAACCATGAAGAATAATTTACTATATATGTCCTTCCCCCATTCTTTCAGCTTGGACTGGAGTTTTCCTCTTCCTTGGAAGTTTGTTCTGAAATTAATTTTTTTCTAATTTATTCCCCTAACTAGAATATTATTTTGTTGTTCTAGGGGCCATTTGGTAGTGTACAATATTTTAAAGGTGCTTGTTAAATTTTATAAATCCTATCTCAAAAGGTCTTACGGTATGCATATTTTTTTTCTAAACCTGTAGGACTAATTCACATGAGCTGGCTTTAAGCACACAGTGCTAACCCCTCTAGGCTCCCCATGTAGTGAATGAGAGCTAGGCCCCTCTATTGAACAATTTAGTGCATGCGACTCAGTGGGATAAAAATCCATAAAGCTTCCTAGTGGAATTTGCTTTCCATGAGTGTTTAATACACCCTGGCAGTGATGAAGGCTAGCAGATTACTGGGCAACAGGAGCATAGCCAATAGGTTGAAGGAAATGGTTATTCTCTTATTTGGCACTCATTAGTCCACATCTGGAACACTTCATTCAGGTTTGTGCCCCCCAGATTAAAATATATCAATAAACTTGAGAGTACAGTGGAGACCTACCAAGATGGTCAGGGCTGGTCAAGAAGTTGAAGAAGGTGGCCCTGCTCCTTTTAGAGAAGAAATGGCTTTGAGGGACCTAACAGCATCCTGCTTGTACGTGTAGGAAGATCAAGCACCTCACTAAAGTGTGTGGTGCAAGGATGAAAGGAAATAGAGACATTCAAAACCCACCTGGACGTGTTACTGTGTGACCTACTCCAGGTGATCCTGTTCTAGCAGGGGTGTCAAACTAGATGATCTTTTGAGGTCCCTTCCAATCCCCAACATTCTGTGATTCTGTAATCATAAACTGAAACATGGGAGGTTTGGGCTGTCTATAAACAAAAGCATTTTGACCATGAGGATGGTCCAGCACTGGGGCAGTCTGCAACCCTACTCTGAGCGGGATGCTGTGCTAGAAACCTCAGAAGGACATCTCCATCTGAATTATTTTACTATTCCATGCAAATTAAACAGCAAAGGATTCATAAAAATGGGACCAAATACAGTTTTAAAGCTGAAATGTCTTTTGTCTTGCATCGTAAATTGAGACTTCACATAAGTTGAGACATTCACTGAAGTGAATGGCTACACAATGGAACAAAAATGCTACAAGTGAATAAAAATAGTCTATCAGATTTTATGTCTGTGAGGACTATTTGAGGCCAGTGTTGCTCACACTAAAGTGAGCATCTTCCTCTTGTGCTGTTCTTTGCCTCCGTGCTGCACCAGAGGGTGTCATACCTGTTTCTGGAGTATAAGATGGGGCACTTTGCATGTTTCCCATGTAACACAAGGCTCAGAAATGAATAATATAAAAACTTTTGTCCAGTGATATATATGGTATGGGGTATGAAGCATTGTAAGCCACTAAAATAGTGGAAAAAGTGAAACAGAGAGGTAGTGAAAGAATAAAAATAAACACAAAATAATTTAAACACATACTTATTTAAGTACATCAGGATCTGTGCCCAAGAATGCTCTGAGTGTTAAGGTGTGAATGTGAAGGATGGAAATGAAAATATAATGAAAAATTTCATTTACACTTATCTGAGCTGACTGCCAGCTCTGCTTCTGGCTGAGAAGTTTGCATGATCCTGAGAGGTATACTAGAGACCCTAAGAAGTAGTGCAAGGGTCTCTTGAAAGAGAAAGACTACTCAGAAAAAATACAAAAAGACTAAAAGTCCTAACAATTCAGGAGGGAGGGCAAGAAATTTTGTTTGGGTGCACATTTGAATGAAGGATCGCCACCAGCTAACATTTCTAGTTAGGGACAAGTTCTTCAACAGCAGCAACTATAGTGGTTAAAAGCCCAAGGACAGCAGATGCAGAAAATATAAGGACAAGAATAGAAGAATTTGATTCACACCACCTGGAAAAAAATTGCCATTAGTGCCAAAACACCCAGCTAAATCATTCTGTAGACTATAGAACCAAATAGCAACATCCTTCCATCGTTTCAGAGGGCATTTCTTGAGTGAGAACTGAAAGGAAACCGAATATTGGAAAAAGTCTTTGGCCCAGGGTGGCTGGACTTTGTGGATAGCATTGGTGTCCCCAGCAATGAAAAAAATGACCACCAGTAGGCAATTATGTCTGAATTATGCTTTCTTTCTGAATACCTCATTTTTCAAACCTAGGGGTGCTATGCATATTAGATCATATATATGAAATGTTAATACAGCATAGTGTGCCATATGTAACTTAATAACATCCAGAGTGTGCTGAATAAAGGGCGGTGGAAAGTAATAATTTTATATTGTCCAATATTTAAGATATTACAGCTATTCTAAGTGTGCAGAAACGATAATTTATCAAAAAATTCTGTGCAGTCTATTCAGAGACTTGAGAAGTTATATTCTGTGTTTGAGACCATGGCAAATATGCAAAAGTGAGTGTGATTTTGAGTGCCCACTTTTATCACAAAGTGAGTATTTACCGTTCTTCAAAGGCATCTAATTTCTTACAGAAAATGGAAGATCTCAAATTCGTTACTTGCCTTTGCAGCATAGCTCCATCCACCTCTGCTAGTCCTATCAGTGAGACTTAGTGTTTGCAGGAAGGCACCATGTTTAAGGGTAAAAAGCCACATAATTTGGTTGTGGTTGTCACTGCATGATCTAATTCGCTGATTTTGCAAAGACAAATGCCTTCCTACCACAATGCAGGCATATCATTTGGGATCAGTGTCTCAATTATGCCAGGGAGCACCAGCTAATAACATGCAAATACTATGCAACAGCAACAGCTTCTTAATAAATTTGGAAAGGAGCAGAAGCCAAGTCTGTGCTGGGTGCCTGCATTGAAACCTCACCAAACAGATGCAATTGCAATGACACCATATCTAAGCACTGATCCCTTTCTTGCAGACTTTATAACTGCTATCTAATCTTAAGAGCAAATTACAAACACCTGACACTTTTTGATGGGGAAAGCATCTATATCTGATGTGCTGTGGCCACTGCTGTTGAAACGTTTAGCCACAGATCACAAATTTCAAATCACAGGTGCTGCCTTGCAGTTGCTACATCTTGCAGACCATTTTCCCCTCTTTGTATTTCTTCTTGCATTTTGCAAGATGACACACACTCAGATGAACTAGTACACTAATAGTTAATTTACCCATTTGTTTTGTGCTTGGGGACAATGAAAACCACTGAAACAGTGGAGAACCACAGCTTGGGTCAGGATACTTGTAGTTTAAGCCCAGATTTTATATTTTATCTTTGAGTCACAGTAACATTATAGATGACATGCTTTTGCAGTTTGTTGTGTCACGTTATTATTTATATAGTATCATAAATGTACAGCAAGATTTAAAACAATGAGCCATAAATTGTAACCGAATGAAAATGGGACTGAAGTCAATCCCTGCATCTGAGCTGCTCTGAGCTTTGGAGAAATGCTACCAGGATTGTGATGTTAATGGGGAGCTTTGTTCTGGACAGGATGGATCAAACCCACATATCTGAACTTTGGTAAAGTCTGGCTTCAGACCTCAACTTCTGAGCTCTATCCCTCACTGTAATTAATTCCGTGATACATGGTTAGGAGAGATGGTGTCAGGAAACCTCCTCTACTTTTCAGCTGTGTGCATTCTACACGAATGAAGCATTAATCTTCTGGTAAGTTCCATTATTCTTCTCTTTTCAGGAACAAGTGCTGAAATCACTGGCTGATGACACAAAGTGTTGAAACAAACATGTATTCAGTCATTAATAACTGAACATAACAATATCATCTGTGTTGCCTCGAGAGGGTTCACTCTTGCAGGGTACAAGTGATGCCCCTTGGTTTATTCCTTTGTTGACTCTGACCACTCTGAGGCAAACTAGGCAGTTGCAACACCCATATGCCAGTTGTGGAATTAAATTTTCCAGCAGTTTGAAAATGAGCTGGCACATTTGCTTGGCTGGTTATAATAATTTAATTTCTGGGCCAGGTCTAGAACAACCTGTGAGACTGTTTCATGGCCAGGCTGCTGGTGGGCTATTTTATTTCAACATAATCATTATATTATGAAAGAGTTTGCCTTTCTGTAATATGTCATAGAATGAAGACTGGTAAAAAAGGCAAAATGAGTTGAATCTTCAAAATTCTTTATGGCTTTGAGGGAAAATAGGCACAGATAGTTTTAATCTATTTTTCTACAATACATTTTAAGTGAAGACATTTTATACTCTGTAAGATGAATAGTTCCCCAGTGAAACAGCCTTGTAGCATTTAAAAGAACGGGAATCAACTTTTCTACAGAAATATATTGTTTCCATAAAAATTGCTTGAAATATAAATTTAAGTATAATTAGATGCTTAAAATCCATCCTAGTTATGTAGGGGAGGGGTTCTAAGTGCTGATATCTTTGGAAAAAAAAAAACCAAAACAATGTAGCAAGGATACAGTCTAATACTATGTTTTCTTTTGAAGTCTATCAATGCTTCCATGAATCTCTTAGAGGAAGGGCACTTGAATTTTTCCCCACTTGGAAAACAACCAAAGCTTTCATTAATTTTAGGGAAGGGGATCCTTGCGTCAGAAACAAGTTGCTTTTGGAGTTTCAGAAAGTCAGTGGGAGAAATGCTAAAATGAAGAAAATAAGAATAATTTACTTTCACTAACTGGTAAAATCCTGGCTCAAAAATGACAAAAAATAGTTGAAACAGCATTCTGAAGAAGCCCGTTGTATTATGATTAGGATGTTTGTGCCATAGACTGTCTCAATCCAGAAGTCTTCCTACAGACCAGATACAAGCATTTTGTATAAATATTTTAAAATATTTACTAAAGCACAAAACCATATTGAAGTCATATTTTAAAACTTACTTTAAACTGACTTCAAACTTTGTGTAGCCACTGATGTTTATTCTTTGATCTGACACAGAAAAACTAAATCTTAAGCATTTTCCATCACCAGAGGTCATTTGAGCTATCCATATAGTAAACCTCAGCTTTTGCCAAATCTCCAATTGCTTAAAAGGAGCAGAGAGGGTAACGAAGGCCTAAGAAACTCTGAGATTTCCCTGGTGGCCTTCCTTATTAATGTTCATTTTTTTCAGAGCTGCAGAGAAGCAAAGGACATAAACCTCCAAAGCAGCCTGTAACTGGAAATGCATGAGGAAAAAAGAAAAAACCTTGCCCTTCAGAAGAGCAGTTTTGTGATCGTGTTAGACGTCCTCTTCGCTTGCTGAGGGGGTGACTATATTGTTCCCATAAATATGCCTAGATCTTGGCTGGTTGTTGTTGGTTGTCCTCCTAGAGGTCTGGCTCCTGGAGTTGTGAGAAGGTGTTTCAATTTCAAAGGGAGAGGGAAGGAAGGATGTTTCAAGTTCCAAAGATTGTGAAGCAATGGTAAAACGTGTGACACCAGTCCAACCTAATGCTTAAGAAAACAGACGAGACTTTTTTTTTTACTTTTTTTTTTTTAATATTATTTCATTTGTGGCATGACTCATGGTTCCTGAATAATTGAGGCCAGATGAAGGTACTGCATTGCTGCTCTATATTTCATTCATCCATTTGTATTGTACATCTCAGTTTAACCTTAGAGGCACAGTTTTGATCATACAAGAATCTCCTTGCTAGGATATAATCACTGGATTTATCTGCTATGGACAGGATCTCAAGGGCTTCCTGACTATTTTCTACACCCTCTTCCCAGATTCCCTCAGCCCCTAGGTGAGATAGTTCTTACCTTAAACAATTAAAAGGTAAGCAATCTTTTTTTTTCCAGTATTTCCTTTTCGTCCAAATTAGGTCAACAGTTCAAAATATTTTTGGCCTTAAACATTTTACAAAATAAAAAAATATATAGACATATCAAAGTGTTTGAAATCAGTTTCTGGTCATGTGAACTGTCTCAGAAGAGCCCTGATTTTGGTAATTCACATTATCTGTGCTTTAGCCTACCTATCTTTTTCATTTTTGTGCCTCTCTCAGAAATTATTCTTCCTTGGACAAACAACTTCTGGAATATTTGATCTTAAATATTCGTTTAGCTAAACTGTGATATAAAAAAATCCAGGTATAAACAGGGATTCACCTTCCTGTAAGAGATACTTGCCCTTTTCAATATTAGCATAAGATCTGTGACAACTTACTAGCTCTATTACAGTTATGCATAGTAAGTCCTAAAGAGCATTAGACTCTTGACATACAGGCTACAATTAAATAACGTGTAGTCTCAGTAGACCTAAATATCCACAGTGCTAGTGTCTAACCAGAAGCTGGTTTTAAAGAGAAAAAACCCAAACAATAACCTGAGCGAAAATAGGGATGAGAATTTCTTCCCAAGCATGAGGGGGAAGCGGGAGAGGGCGCAGAGGTGTCTGTGAGATGATGATAAGAACTGGCACCATTAGTGAAGTGATGGTGGAAGCTGACTGAACAATTCGACGTTAGATGTGATAGGGGGTATACCGAGGATAAGGCCAAGGCCAAGTGTTTGTGAAAAGAGTGGGAAATGGTTCAGGAACAACATAGTGTTTCTAGGTTAAGTTAAACCTGTTATGAATATACTGAAAACTGCAATTTCTATCATACATTTGCAGTGCACATACATGGAAGAGTACATGGAAGAGTAAAGGTGTCAGAAGAAAATAAAGTGCCACCGTTTTATCAAAACATTAGAGACAAGATTTTGGCATGGTCACAGAAACCTTGCTTCAGTTCCCTACATCTAGGAATTTTAATCATTCTATCATACCATCTAAGGCATTGCAAAATGACAACCTATTGGTTATTGTAAGACATATTCTTCCTGCAGATAATCAGTTGTAGATTACAATAATTAAATGTGTCCCAGAGCACAGATCAGGACTTCCTGGTTACATGGTTAATTGCTGGGCCACTAAGTCACTTTCATACTCTTCTCCTGTCTTCATGACCACTTAATTACTCATAATGATCTAGCTCCATCATGAGTGATTTCACCCTCAGTGAAGTTTACTTAGTAATGAAGATACCCAGCTGCTTGCTGGTGACTTCAATTCAAAACCACCCACTTCCAGTTTCAAAACAGTTTGGTTTCCTCCCACCCCTGTAGTCTGTAGTTACATGAGATAAGGTATTTTTCTGGAATTAGCAATAGATGGCTTCCAATGCCCTGAAACAAATTAGAGAAGTGAGGCTGTATCAGTTATTTTGGCTGTATGCTGTAATGCTTTGCTATTGGGTAGGAAAAGACGAGTACTACTGTCTCCCAGTCACTTCCTTTCATCTGTTGGAAATAGAAAAATTTTTTTCCTTTCAGTATGAAATAAACCCACCACACTAAATAAACTTGATTTTATTTCATTTTCTCAATATATCATATGTAAAACCAGTCACATCTGCTTTAAGGTTACCCAGAGAGGTTATGTAGGCTCCATCCTTAGATGTTTTGAAGACTTATCTGGAAAAAGGCCTGAGCAACCTGATCTGATCTCAAAGCTGACCTTGCTGTGAGCTAGTGCCAGAGACTTCCTGACACCAACTCCATCCTATGACTACATCATCCTATTTTCATTCAAATTTGTTGACCTTATTGAGCTAGTCATACTAGAACAAAAATACTTGACACATTCTAGTATCTGCTTAGCAGTGTGATTTCATTAAAATGTTGCTCCTCTGAGACAATACAGAAGCTAGTAAGATGTTAAATTATTTTGCTTTTATTATCTTTCATGCCAGATTAGATCAGATAGTGGAGAAAAAAAAAGATCTGTGAGGTGTAGCAGGACTGATGAGTGTCTGCATGGTACAAACTAGATCACTAGCATCACAGATTACCTGGAAAACTATCTACCAATTATTGATCTTTGAGCAAAAAAAATAATAAAATAAAAAAGAATCTCTGTGTAGAGTTTGGTAAACTATACAATTTCCCTTAGTGTTCCTACAAACATAAAACTTCAGGTCTAATGAGGTTTAAATTTCTTTTAAGCATCCAAAAAATGAAATTTAAGTCAATGCTTAAAAAAAAAAGGATCACCAAAGTATCCACCCATTGGTAAATTTTTAAAACAAAGCTTTAGAACATTTATCATGGAAAACTGCAGGAAAGTGGCTCAGTGCCATTCCCAAGTGATATGAAGTCATGCAAGTTTATTGCAACTGACTTCAGCTACTATTATATTACACTTCCAAAGTGTTCTGAGATGAATAGGACAAAAATTAAGAAAACCTCCCATAAAGTTTTCTTCCTTTTCTGGGATGCTTTTTCTGGCCTGGAGAGTTTTAGGGCAGAGAAACCATTAAATCAGCCAATCTAACCTTGCAATGCTACTAAATTATAACTTTAGCTTACATATCAGTACATCAAACACAATTTTTATGTTTAACTAATGCATTCTTTCCCGAAAGACATGATCTGATGAGTCAAGGAGATGAAGCATCTTCTGCTGATTCTGTGGATATACAAAAAGCTAGTCTGGTGATTCTGTAGTGATTTAATCTACATTTATTTCCTAGCTGCTTTCTGCAAGCAGTGCAATTCATTTAATATCTTTCTTCTTCATAAAGCTTACAAATCTTGACTTCCATAATAATTTAATGTAAGTTTCTCAAATTCATCTGTAAGTAGTTCTGAAATCATACAACAGTCTTCTTGAACCTGGTAATCAAAAGGGCTCAGAAACAACTGCTCTTAATTGTAAGTACAGGATGAAATAATGACTCTATTAGAAGATGCACTACAATGCCAGTAACAAGCAGAAATGAGTTTGAACAGGATTATGACTAACCTCAAGATGAAATTAAATGTTGAGATAATAAATACCGTTTGGTCTCTGTCTAATGCTCAGAACTAATTTGTCCAGTCATCTCTGAGAAAGCACTGTGTAATTCCGAACTCATGTATTCTAGTCCTGTTGTTGTGCTTGGCTATGGCTACAACAGCACTTGACTTTTTTATCAAGAACACAGTGCACTGTTTGGTCTTTTTCCGTCTCTTTCTCGGCATAAGCTGTTGTTGTTGTTGTTTGGGTTTTATTTAAATATCTTCCAACCATGCCATTTCACAAATCCTATGTTCTGCTGTGACCCTCGAGACTCCAGTGCTTTCTCAGTATCTGTGTGCCACAGCTTGGCTTCACAGTGACACAGAACAGGATGCTGTGCTGGAAAGGCATGTGCAGCTAGCTGCCACATTTTCCTGTGATAGCTTGTGTTCAGTGCCTTGATGAAAAAGCCCTGATATCACATCCCTGTCCTTGGGAAGTGTACAGAGAGACCTAAAGGCCACTTGTAAAGAGTGGGACAGTGGTTTGAATAACTGATAGGGAAATGCCCCTGGGGGTAACAGTCCTGTACATCCAGCAACTTCCAAGTCATATCACTACTTTCATTTTGGATTTTCCATACCCTGATATTGCTCTGTCAGTATCTGTACTTGAGTGTTCAAGCCACTTCAAGACAGATGTTATGGAATAGCATTGCAACTAGTTATACAACAAGGATCAGAGGAAGCAAATCTTTGTCAGGCACATAATTACCTTTTTCATTAGCAGAAAAAAAGAAATGCCATGAAGAATAGTTGTGACCTCATTTGAGAATAAAATGTTATTTTCATATTAAAAAGACAAAAAACAATGATAGATATATAGCTGGTTTCAGGGAAATGTTTCATTTGATCTGAAATGAAAAAAACGTAATTTAATTTCCAGGAATCTTTAGTTCATTTTCTTTTTGAGTAGCCTTAATACAGGAAAATTTTAAAACTGAATAGATTGGGTAGACAAACATCTTACCAGCTTCTTTCTGACCAAAGAAATTCAGAAGAAGATTACAAAAAAAAAAAAAGAAAAAGAAATTATGATAAGTTTTGGTTGTCAGGGATCTGTATTGCAGTAAATAAACTTCCCAAAAGAAAAAAAAAAAAATAAAGGAAAAAAAAGAGAGAAAAAAATACTCATACCTCTTAAAGAGAACATTTCATGGGGTTTCATTCTCTAGAGCAAACAAAATAGTTTAGTATGACAGCCTCTGATTATTTCTAAAAGAAGCAGAGACATATACTTTTCTAACTAGCCAGGAGGTTTTTCATATGAAAGATAAAACACACAAAGCTATCTAGAAGTTGAGGAGGGAAAATACTATGAAATTTGAGAAACCTTGACTCTAAAGGTCCATGAAAAAATTTCAATATTACAGTGACATTTGTTAAAGAAAGGACTAAGATATATACCCATTGCTCCTTAAAAATCATCTGTTTATTTATCTGCAATAACAAAATACAGATTTTCATCTTGTAGAGTTTCTATCTGGGACATTGTTAAAATGCAACACACCCAATTACTTATTAAGAAAGCAATGCAATCAAGATAGAAAACAATAGGTGGCAATATCTCCTAGCAAGCCTAATGTGCAAAGTTCAGTGCCATGTGCAATCTGCTGCCATATCCACTATCAATACTTTCCTTCTGAGTCACATGTAAGTACTGAGAACACAGATTTAGTGTGTCCACGGAACACAATGTACATCCAACAGAACGGCATGTGTCCAACCCTATGGAAGGATGTACGTCACCCAGATCAGCTGAAAGCCATTGGTGCCTCATTCAAGCAGGGGCAACCCCCTGAGCATTCAGGGTCTATGGCAGGCGAGAAACTTACATTTTGTTTCTTTTAAATAAGTGTTGTTCTACTTTATGCCACTCTGTTCAGCTGCAGAACCACAACATGGTCTCTAACTTTCTCACTTCAATGAAATAATAAATGAAGAACTTTAATGTGAAGAGCTAGTTTATCCCAGAGCTGTTCCTAGGCTACTTTCTTTCTGGCCTTCATGCTCCTTTCAGCTGACAGACTCATATGAGAATGGATAGATCGGTGCTAGCAGCAGCAGAAAGGTTCCAAGAAGCCCACACACCCAGATTGTATTCCTGTTTTGGTCACTGAACTGCTCCTTTTGAGGCCTCCCACACATATTTTGGTCTATTTAAAATGTGAACCCTCCAGGGTTGGTTTTGGGGTTTGGTCTCTGTTACTACACGCCTTCACAGGGCCTCCTGCAGAAGGGTCCTGATTTTGGCAGAAGTGTTTATTAACTCATGGAAGACAGCTCAGGAAAACCTCACTGCCTTTCTGCTCCCAGAACACGGGATCTTTCTTCAATCCATAGTTAAATATGGGAAACCAAATATCATGCCTCATCTCCACTTCCTGGAAGAGGACACTGTCAAAGAAAGATCAGATAGATCCCTCTGGATTCTTCATGCTAAACAGGGGTAAGTAATCATGGTGCAGAGAGCAGCACTACCTCTTTGCAGTTTAGCTTTCGATATGGCTGGCATAGTAATATTTTGGGAGGTAAGTGATCACAGAATCACAGAAGCACAAGGTTCGTAAAGACCTTTAAGATCATTGAATCCAACCATTCCCATCCCATGATAAACCATATCCCTAAGTACCTCATCTACCCTTTTTTTAAACACATCCAGGGAAGGTGACTCAACCCCCTCCCTGGGCAGCCTGTTCCAGGCCCTGACAACTCTTTCTGTAAAAAATTTTTTCCTGACATCCAATCTATACCTGCCCTGGCACAGCTTCATGCCATTCCCCCTTGTCCTATCACCTGTCACCTGGCTGAAGAGACCATCATCCACTTCTCTACAACCTCCCTTCAGGTAGTTATAGGTGGTGATAAGGTCTACCCTCAGCCTCCTCCAGGCTAAACATCCCCAGCTCCCTCAGCTGCTCCTCATATGATTTGCCCTCCAGATGTGTACTAAGGAAAGGAAGGTGCATCATGTGCCTTCTGTTGATAACCTACACACACATCTGCGTGAGCATGCATTTGCAGTGTTGAATCAGACACTTAAGCCACCTTCAGACATGGGAGGATTTTCTAGCATGATCTACTTCTTTGTGCCCAACTGGATAATTTTAAAAAGGACACTGCTTAAAATGCTGCTTTTTGCAAGCCATACATTGTGAGCTGACTAATTCTCCAGGGCACCTTGTGGTGTGTTAAGCCTTGTATCTCAGAATTGCTATCCTCCTGCCTTTTGTACCTGTGTGCATAGTGACATATCTTTATCCTAGAATGACGACAGGTGTATAAAGTTATAAACCCTGTTTTTCAAAACTTAAAGTAATGATCTATCCTCCCATTTTGAGATTGAGCTTTGCTCTTCCATTTATTAATGTTACTTTTTCCTCTGTCTTTAAAATGTAGTCTAATGCAAGCTGAGATTGAAAAACTGCAGTTCCAGAAACATTCACCAGCTACTGCTCACTAATTTCCATACAACTGAGACCAGCACTCAGTGCTTGCAAAACTCCTTTCAGTTAGCTACCTGAAATTAAATTAAATTATTTAGGTTACTGACTGAGGCAAAGAACTTCTCAAGATATACAACTTCATTAAATCATTCACTCAGACTATTTTACAGTGATACTACAGCAACTATAATTCAGGTCTGAATTTTCACATCACTTCTGTTGATATTTATCTGATGCTACAACTTGTCTCCATTTTTTATTCTCCTTATTTGTTCTGAAAAAAAAGTTGGCATATGATTTGCAAAAACTGGTCGTTTAACAGGAGTAATCTTATGGAATTAGAAATGGGGGAAATGAGTTTTAAATATGCATACATAGAAAAAACCAATGCTCTTTGAGACAACCACCAGTTTAGGAGCACACGTTAAAATAAAAAAATCCAGAAAATAAACTGTGTTTGGATCCCTGTATTATGCAGGAGACTGTATTACAAGGCAGTACCACGATGCTTTAAGGCTGTAATTTATGCCTAATCCACTGTCCTTAAGAATGACCTTTAGAAATATAACAAAAGATTAATTCTCTATGTTTCTACTGTGTTAGCTGAAAATACTAAATTAAACTAGAAGCAAGAAGCAAGTGAAGATGAGATAGTCATGTAGACAGGGGCTGACGTATCCCTGACAGCCTTAACCCATTTAGTATGAAACCAGCTGAGACTCTCCAAAAGTACCCTCACTCCAAACCCTCATCACAGCCAACACTTTCAGCAGTTTGCAACTGCAACCCTTGCTCACTACACTAAAGCAAGCAGCCCAACATCTAGCCTATAATTATAACCAGACCTTCATTTGATTACCCAGGGGTATCTGAAAAGTGGCTTCATTAATGAAAACAGGCTGTTCTGTGTCCCTGGGACAAGTGCAAGAGAAGCGCTGATTAGGTCTTCATTTGGAGGACTGACTGAGTCTGGGCAAAAACTAATCAGTTCTTCACTTTTATGGTATAAGGAAAGAAAGATCCCCTGAAGAGAGCAGTGTGATGATAAATCTTTTCTTCTTTTTTTATTTTTTAATATGCATATTCATATACATTGTTCATATTACCAGCTACTTTATATCTTTAATGGGTGCCTGACTTTTGCAAGAAGGCATTTATTAAAAGAGGTGTTCATATATCATTGAAATCAAGCTTCGACTGAGCAATCAACTCTCATAAGCTTCTTAAAAAACCCAGTTCTTAAGTTTCTTGGGAAAGTTGCTGTTCAATTTGAACAAGAAAAGGAAATGGGCCTGGGGGGGATTCATGGGGTGGGGACATAATGAAGGAAATTGAAAACCAAATGCTTTTCTTTCTGTAGCTTCACAAACATTTGTTAGATATTTAATTAAGTTCATATTTGGTTTTGCAGGCCAGATCCCACATTAGTAGCTTCAGTTGCTAAATATGTAAAATCTGAACAGCTATTACTGTTTTAATCAGCAAAATTGTTAGCTGTGTTCTCTTGATGTTGGTGTATGGAGGCCCCATAAACTGGCACACAAACATCCAATGTCCTGCCAGTTTTGTTTTCTATTTTGGTTGATTAATTCAGACACAGAAAGGCAATTAACTTCCTTGTTCTTCATGAGTTATTGGTATAATGTTGAGTGCTGATACCGTCCTCAGTCACGTGCAGATTGAGCATTTACAGGAACCTTATTAGTGCTTGTTACCTTTTTTCTTTTTCATAAACTTTATTTCTTTATCCACAGCACTCTGCTTACCTAGAAGGACAGAGCAGATCCACAACCAATGGTGTGTGTTGGCTCCCACCCAGCTGATCTACAGGGAAAAAGGGTCACTTAGTTCTACTTCTGAAACTCTGAGAGACAGTTTGTGGGTTTTGTTGCCTTTTTTAGCTCTATCTCCATGATTTATGAAATAATCATGTCAACTTTCCACAATATAGGAATTCATTACAGATTAACACTCAACTATCAGATCCAAATGGGGGAAAGGTGAACAATTAATGCTGCCTAACTTGGAGAAATATCTAAAGAACTGTGCCTGTAGAGAGAGTTAGAAACTTCCAGCTCCTGCCAGGGAAAAAATATGGACTTTAATATATTAAAAAGAAAGTTTTTCTTCAGG
Source organism: Porphyrio hochstetteri (assembly GCA_020800305.1). NCBI lineage: Eukaryota > Metazoa > Chordata > Aves > Gruiformes > Rallidae > Porphyrio > Porphyrio hochstetteri. The sequence continues at coordinate 114,947,627 of CM036907.1, forward strand.
ATCAGGGTTCTCGTCTTTGCTTCAGTGTATTTATAATTAGATACCAAAATACCTTTGTCCCTCACCACACATTGATTTGTGCAGTTGATCTTCAAATAACAAGATTGCTCTGAAGAAAACCAAAACCATACTTCAGTCAAAGGTGACCCCATTCTATTTGCAAATCAAACATGTTAAATTTTCTCCAAATCTGAGTAAAGCTTTTTGTATGCAGACTTTCCACAATGCAGCCTATAGACGCTTTGATAAATTTAAGGTTCTAGATATCACTGAGGATTTCACATTAACAAATTATTTATTGCTAAACCCTTCATAAAGATTTTCCTTTTTCAAGTATAGCAGTCAAAACGATAAGCAGATATTGGGCTTAAATCATGAGGTTTTATAAAATAGGCTTAATTTATTAACTTTTATACAGTTGTCTAATTATTCTTTAAAATTGTAAATTGAAAACCTTAGAGCATTTTTACTGAAATAATTAAAGTTCATGTATTTTTTACTGTTTTGTTTTTCTGCTTCTCTCATCTCATACACTAAATATTTCTGCCCCATCATAAAGTAGGTTAAAGCATTCGGGCATCTATACAGTGGAGGAATACTTAGTTTTTTAATAAGCTCTATACTGCATTTTTATCACATTTTCATCTACTAGTTCCTCGATTTGCATTATATGTTTATTCATAAAGCCTAAATGTGCTCCCTGGCCTGTTCATCGGTGTTCTTTTAGGAACAGGGCCATATCTAGTGTTCCTTGTCTACTTAAAGCTCTTTTGTCAGTGGAAGGACTGGGAATACAGAAACAGATCCCAGGAGGGATATATAGGAGCTATGAATAGTATGTTAGTTGACCACAAAGCAGAGCTGTTACTGGCACAAAACAGAGACAGCTCATTAGAGAAAAGAATATTGTAGCAGTGGAAGAAGTTTTGCTTCAAACTGCTTTCCAAATGTGGCATTCAGAAATTAGATGGACCACAGCACCCAAAAAGGATGGATGATCTTGAGGTTAAGATATGGGATTTTAATTCCGGGAGAGATGTTTGCCAGTGAGGTTTGTGCTAGTAGACATGCTGCAGTCTCTGTCTATGCCTTTGCTTTTTTTCTAAATGGAGGTTGATCCACATGGGGGTACAGACTTTTTCTTTGCTGTAAATCCCTTAAACAGATTGAAGGTAAAGATTTGCATGTTGTTCTGTCTTCAAATGAAAGAATGGATAGTGTAAAACCTGACAAAGACTGATAATTATTTACCTGGCATGTGGGTTACTTGTGAAAATATTTGTGCAGTAACATTTTATGGGGAGGTTTACAAATATGTTTGTTCTGTTGAGCAGAATAAAAAATTTATAGCATTTTTCTGTTTTCAGAAAAAACAGACCTTTCCTATTTCCCAGGCCTCACTACAGAACGTGATGTGACTTACTCGGTCACAGAAAATTTCACAACATGGACCCAGGAGCCCAAGAGATGTCAATGTTTCAATAAAAACTCTGGGCAGTTCCTGAATGAAACCTGAGCTTTCCCATCCTTCCTGGCTCAAAGGCTAAAGAATAGGTTGTATCTTCTTATGACAATGCAAGTTACCTGTGACATTTACATGATCACTTAATGTGCTATAAACTACTTGGTACATCATATAAAACCCTTATATTTCTTATTGTTTCCTCTTTCATTATATTTTATTGTAATACAAAAATTCAGTCACCTATATGTTGGGCCTAATCCAAATTAAAATTCTTAAACACCCCCAATTAAAGACAGCATAATCCCTTCTGCTATGGTAGGCAACTGTAGATAATAACTAGGAATATTGCATTCCTAAAAGCTGCTTTTTTATGGTTCTAGTGTGTTTTGCAAACCTTTGGTAGAGTCAATCTCATTTATGAGCTCCTTTAACTGCATTTTCCTCATACCTTTTAAACTTCATGCTCTATGTAGTACACAGTAGGCCAGCTTCATGTAACACAGCAGAAATATTTGAACTGGGTCATAAGAGGCTCAGTCTCAATTGTTTGGCTTTTTTGTATCTTATAAACCTGCCTTTTCTGTAACATTAAGCCTAGAGTGCTTTGTTTTGATGGTCGCTTTATTAACTTCAAAGTTTAAGCTATTTTTTCCCTTCCCTTTACATTTTATTATCTTCTCAATATTGAGATTAGGAACAGAGGAAAACAATATCAATCCTTCTGGTTCAGACCTACAGTCCATCTCCTTCCTCAAACATTTGTCTCCAACAATGGTCATAAGCAGTTAGATCAAAAATAATACAAGGCTTGGCTTTATCCATTTTCATTGAAACAATGACATGTAGAGTAAATAAATTTTGTACTTTACTAACTGCAGTAGATTGAACAAATGGGATTCAATCACCTAACTATAAACATCTACAGTCTAGACATGTACATCTGAGCTTATCACTTCAGGCCCCTATAGTCACTGGGGAGAAATAGACCCTGCTAAAGTGCAACTCAGTTTATCCTAAAGTCATTATCTAAAATGCCTAAGATGAATTGTACTAAAACATCTATTTTGTCCCATTGAGTCTAAAGGGAGCTAAGGGAGCTGGGGTTGACTAGGTAAGAAACAGACAGAAAGCACTTACATTTGGTCAGGTGACTTTCACACAAGGTTTCAAACTATTTTGTAACGAGTCACCTGAACCTTGCTACTGATGCTGCATTTCTTAAGACTTACATTTAAGTCATTCTGCTATGGAATTCTGTCAAGATTTGAGTGTTCAGAGGTTCTAGATTGGCATCCTATTTTATTGGAAAATCCTTAAATGACAGTATGAGACTGTGCTGTTCTTTTTCTTACATTTCTATGATACCTTTACAAGAGCTTACATTGTCCAGGATTACCTTGAATCAACAACTTTCCTCACAATCCAGCATCTTATTTACATACCTGGACTCCTGAGGAGGTCAGACTGCTCAAGTCTTGGCCCATTTGCCTTCACAGTTATGACAGTCTGGTGGTCAAAATATTAGCTAGAGTCTACGTATCAGTCCTTTCTCTCCTCACCTCAAACGAATATCTTAATCACAGGCTGTAAACAGTATCACACGTAGCATCGTCTGAAAATTTCATGACAAGTAATATATCTCTTCCATTACTTGTCTTCATTATAAGTAATATATCTCTTCCAAAGGTATAAAGCACTATAGATTGAAAATACTAGTTGTCAAAAATCACAGATGACATGTCTGTTTGACAAAAAAGTCAAATGAATGAGCTAGCATACTGACATGTGTGCCATGCTGCAACAGGGAACAGGATTTGGGTACCTGGTCTTTTACAGCCTAAATGTTTCTATGATTCTATGTGTTCATGCTGCTGGTGGCTGCAGTGGGAAGTGGAAAATATATGCAAACTCCTTCCAGCATCAAATTCTGAATGCTCAAACCAGCACAAGTACTTAGATGTGAGTGCAGAAAATTACATCAAAATTAATAATTTTGCAATCCTTTGTTATAAGTGTATTAATACTTTATAATCTGGGTCACTAAATGAGATTAATAGGGAAAACATTTAATTCTATACTCCTACAATGTGAGTCACTGAAAAGAATTTTTTTAAATATGTAAACAAGAAACTAAAGATTTGTCTCACAGGTATGTTTGTATAGGCACTCACTCATATAGTACAGAAAATCAATATTTTCCTTTTCATTAAATATTGTTGGCAAAAATAATTTTAATTTTGTGAGAACTTTGGAAATATAGATTTTTTTTTTCCTAAACCTATCATGCATAAACTGAAATCTTTGAGCAAATAAGATATTGAAAATTAGTTTATGATTTGGTGGAAGTAACTATGTAAGGTAACAGATTTAAGGGGCAATTAAACAGGTTTGCATGAACTGTCATCTAAAATAAAAAGGAAATAAAATAAGAATAGACACTTTAAAAAAAATGTCATTGCAAAATTATTTAGGAAAAAAATAATCCAAGGAAACAATTCAAGGACCCCAGTGACATTCTTCTCCTGGTAGTTGGTGGGAGTTCCCACAGATAAATTCGGATCCCCATATTAGAATTTATTTCACCTAATTGCTTCTGTCTCATTCCCTGTGCTGTGCTACTCTTGATCATGGTTTTATCCTTCTTTAACAGTGTCTACCAAATTGTGGGGAAGGCTCCTCACTGTTGCAGGATTCACTGGTATCCCTAAGAAAAATAATACGGACCGCCTATAAGGCCAATAGCACAGGTAATAGAAAACACAGCAGTTATCAGATATTTCTGAAAACAGTTAAAATTGTGTTCTGCACACTGGGAAAATTAGTCAGTGAGTGATAGTGCTGATGAAGTGATGTAACTCAGCTTTCTGCTTCTTTGTTTTCATGCTAATGTTCTTCTGGAACCAGGCAGAACTGGATTGCTTTTACCTCAAGTTGCTTGTGCAGTATCAGTTTCTGTGCATTCAGCTGAAATATCTTCTTCCCTTGAGAAGAACCATTTCTATTTTAGCTCAGACTCACAATTGTTATGAGGAATTGTTTGGAGTTTTAATAGTTAGAGTCCACATGTGAGAAAAAAAAACAGTTCCCTCCAAACAAACTCAGTTCTCTGGAGATTATTCCCTGGATCCAGATTACTAATAGTGGGAGAAAGGCCAACACAAAGGCATAAAATATAATGGAATGACTAAAACAATGTGGCATGGTTCTTAGGATGAATTTCCATAACCCAGTATTCATAGATGTTGACTGTTTGTTGCATAAGATGTGGTATAAGATGTTAATTATTTTATTTATAATTGTTGAAAATATTCATTTAAGTTTCAAAATAAATGTGTTTATGCCTTCTTGGTTTGTTTCTGACTTCCATTGTCAGAATTAATTTATTCAAGTATGTGTTATTTCACACTTGTTCCAAGTGTAGATTTTCAAATTTCTGTACAGGACCTTCTATAGTACCTTACTGTAGCTGGTTGAACTTTTAGCTATGTTTTAGCTATGTTGAACTTTTAGCTATGATCAATTATAGAAAATAAAATTGCACGGTTTTAAGATATTTTTGTAAATAATACATATAGTGGAATAATTAATGTATAAATTTGAGCAGGTAGGAATTAGAGCAGATTAGTTGTCAAAGCAAGTTAATTAAGATTAATTATGGTTTCTGCACATTTTTATATCATCAACACAAAATTGCTTATTCAAAATGCTTCTGTGTACCCTGAGTTATTATTTGTGCACATACAGTAAGGGAATAAGGTCTTTAAAATGTAAGTTATTAATTTGCAGTCCCCAGGGTTTAAATATGGTAGAAATGTGGTTTTACAATTCACTATGTGGAGGAAACCAGATTTTGTGCATACTCTTCAAAAGAAAATAATAGAACTATTGGTCGAAAAGTACAGATTCACCCACACCATGAATGTATTATGAATGTTTATAGCAGTCCAGTTAAAGACAGAAGTGTTGTGTGATTGTAACTGACTGAAGAAACATGTCTGGACTCTTTTTTTTCTTCTTCATTTTTTTAAAGATTTCCTTATATTGTAAGACTGTATAATGGATCCTCCATTTATAACATAAAAGAACAAGAGCAGAAGTGAGACAAGTGGATTTAGTTGGAAATTAATTCCTTTATTCTGAGCCCCCTAATGATCTGCAAAAGCAAGCTTTGGGGATAACAATGGGAAAATACAGAGGAATGATCTCTGCACTCCCTCTCTCTGGGTAAGGATGTTGTCTTCCAATCAATTTAAATACACAAAACCAAACTATGGCCCAAAAAATCAGTCCACTCACAGTCTTCTTGTAATGGCTTTGGTGTTGCATCAGATCAGAGAACTGTTTAAGGCAAAAGCCAGATGTTTTTCTGGCTTGTTTGTTGGGCTGCTATTTAGCTGGATCAGCAAACTTGGACAGGAGGAGAACTCCACATGCTGCCTCTTCCACCTCATTTCAGGAGCAGAAAGAGGGAACAAGGTCAAGAAAAAATCAAGAAAAAGTTTGGAATGCCCTTGGCTATCAGGGTCAGGATGTGACTGGGAATATATAACTCCATCCAAGGAGAGTTTATTTCAAAATTCAAGGACCTTTCATGTAGCAAGGCTGGACTTCCAGAGCATAATCACTGGTTCCTGGACCTAAACTCTGACCAAAATCTCAGTAGCACTAGAGTGCTTCACTGCCCAAGTCTGATCTCAAACAAGGGGAATTCCTCATGTAAACACATGGAAACATCTCAGTGATGCCACAGAGTAGGAATAAAGTGCTGCAATAATATGGCCTGGTCACAATTCCATAAGAGCTTATATATCAACTCATCAGCTCACAAGCAAGTCTGAGGGACTGAAGGGTCAGCAGAAACTTAGGAATCTGTTTGCCCTTTGGGGCACTACTTTGTGAAAAATGAACATCCAACAGGTATTCAAAGTGAAGTTTAGTCATTGAATAGCAGTGGGAAGATGGGCACCTGCCCACTGTTAACTGCATGGACACTGATGTCAGTGACTTTTTCCACATACACAACTGGAGACATGTCAGACAGCAGAAATCTGAGATAAATCTCAAATTTCTTCCGAAATCCAAATGGTCCAGCGATTATTGGGAAGCTCAGAAGTGAGCCTGATCCTTTGGGCTTGTCTCCAATAGGAACTTACAGTGGCTGTGACCAAAGCTGGACAGGAATCAGAAAGAAATAGATTGGTAAAGTATAAGGATTTAATTACCAATTCCCTGAATCCTCCAACCCTCTTAGAACCAGGATCTATGCCAATTTTCTCCCAGGTGATTTTGTTTAGCCTCAATGTACAAGTTATTTAGGAACACTTCTTTAAATACAACCATTTAAGATAAAGTTCAAGTATTCTCTTATTTTTTTAAGTTATAGGGAAAAAAAGCCAACTTAGAAAGACCCTTTCTACGCCAACAGACAAGAATTTTCCACCTTGCTGCTTAATTGGCAATATAATAGTTTAGAATGTACTTTTAAGAGATTTGGACACACTAACTGGCACTATCCTGTCCAAATGGCATTAGTGCTTTGTTAACACTCACTTATACTGCATTTGGTATGCAAGAAAGCTTCTTGCTTTTATATCATAAAGCAACTTTCTAAAAGGGTCCAAAATGTTAAACTGGCATTTAGTTGAAGACATAAATGAAGCATTTGAAGTAACTTAAAAATCTGAAATAAAATAAAAATCATCATCCTGTAAATATGACACCATTTTTTTCTAGTACAGATTGGCATATTTTTTTCCTCTTTTCTGGCTTCATCAAGGTGTACTTGATCACATTCTGGATGAAAATGATGTTCCCAAGTTCTGCACATGACTAGTTTGCAAGCTCTAAGTATGCAGGCGTGAAATCTGGCACCTTCCAAGGTTAGCATTTGTACTTACAAATTCACTCAAGATTTATAGCCATTAGTAGCAGATGATGTCATCAGCTGTTGCACATATTCCCTACCTCATTTTCCCAAGGTAGGATTTAAATTTTTTTGAGGAATGTTGAACTGGCAGTGAGTACTGATAATGAGCAACAAATAGTAGGGACAATGTCAAATTATTTTTAATACCAGAACACTATTCCTTCGCGGTTAATACTCTGCAAAATGTTAATGCATCAGCAACTTTGTTACCATGTAAATGCTTTTCCCACGATATTAGAAGGTTTTTGCTTACCTATAATTTCAAAATTGCTAATGCAGCAAGAAGATGACCAGCTTAGAGAAGCTACCCTCCAGGGAATGGACATAAAATCAAATCCTGCCCTAATCAGACAAAATTCCTTCCAAGATTACTAGGAACTTTTATATGAGTTGGGCAAGTAGGTCTCAGCCCATTGTCACTCTAAGTACAGTTTAGACATTGATTTATGGTAATGGGCTAAATTCTGCTCAGTAGGAGTTGGATAAATCTGTAGTAATGGTATGGATATCAGTGAATTTTGTTCCGGAGAGTCACCAGTGAAAATAAGAGTAGAAGAAACTGGCTTTTTCCATAAGGTTGCTATTTATTCAAAATATGCTCCTACAGGCTGTTCACATTCTTTCTGCAAATATTTTAGTTGTGACTCAGGGCTATGGATTGAATGTGAAATGAATCACTAAAATATCAGACTTCTAATGAATGATATTGTAAAGAAAAGATAAAGTCTGTATTGAACAGTGATTTGAGGAAAATTGGAGAGATTTTTTGCAGCCCATAAGGGGCAGTCATGAAACATGACTAACACTATACCTTGGCCATGACTTATGGGAATTTTATTTCCTATGAGGAACTGGAGAAACATTTCAAGGAAGAATTATTGACATATGCCAACATCTTTTATGGCAAGATGTTGTTGCTTAGCTGTAGATGAACAGTGATCATTACCTAGTAATATGTGTGCTGAGTAGTATAGAAAGCATATCCACTGTGAAACAGTGCTTCTTCCATCAGATAATACCAAGCTATGGCTAGTGGTGAAGAGGATGTGCTACTTCAGGCAATTGAATCTAACTACATTCTGGGAGGGATCAGTTTGCTTCTTGTCTTACTGGAAATCATGAAGTCATCTCAATTTCTATTTGCTCCTGCTAGTTAATTTCCTTATAAAACTTAATGTAGGCAAGGAAAGTGTGAGTTTGTCACAATAAAACCCCAGTGTATTTTGTCATAGGAGCCTGTTCTTCCCAAAGCCTCCATTTTGAATACATAACATTTGTCTATAGCTCCTTCACTGACCCTGAACTCGATTAGATCCTCATTCTGAGCTAGCAGGGATGTTTAATAGTTCTTGGTAAATTCCTTCTGGTAAATAATATATTTAGCATGTTTATATTTTATTCTGATTATACATAGTCCAATTAAAGACTTCTAAACAATATTTTTTCATGTGTAATATAAATCTCAGTGTCTGGCTTTAAAGTTTTAGTACTGCAAACTTAAATATTGAGTTAATAGGGGAAAACTACAGAGTGACTTTGATTTTGCAACCATACTAAAAGATCATGACTTACTGACTTACCTCATCTAATGTTATGCCTCAGGGATAGCAGAATAGGATTTTCAAAGTCAATATATTCCTGGAACTGACCCCTGGAGATGTCCAATCTCTCTATCGACTATAGAAGGGGATTAGAATTATTCCATTTGTACCATAGTAAGTACTTAAATTTGTTGGAATGAACTGGGACCAAAGTGACTGAAGAGAAATTGTATTTATACTGGAAATGCCTATGCTTACATATATTGATATTTATAGACATACAAAACTACCACTTCAGAGAAGTGTCATCATCTTTTTAAATCACACCTAGATATTTCCATAATTTACCGTGTCAGCTCATCAAAATAAAACATTACAGTATGTCACATGAGATATTGTCTGCTTAGGAAACTCAGAGTCATGCAAGTAGTATAGTTTGGTATGCAAAGCATGCAGGAGTTTCTGGATGGACAAGCTCAGTGTTCACCCAAAGTTTGGGGGTTTTTGTTTTGTTTTGGTGAGGGTTTTGGTTTGGTTCACTTCCTACTTGCAGTGAAAAATGTAAAAGACATTCATCAAAACACTCATCCAGGAATTTTTTTCCAACCATCTCTTCAAATAAGTAGGAAATTACACACTAAAACTTATCAAACATAATAAGCATGACACACCAGCACTATGAACTGTAAGGTAGGTGAAGTATGAAGGTGACTGAATCACCAGTTCTCCTCAGGTAAACCTGGTTGCAACACAAAATACCATATATTCAAATATTAAAGGTTTAGAGTCAGCTGTTGTGAACCACTCAAGATTCAGTCATTTAAACACTGTCAGGAAAGAGACCTCATTTTATAATCACTTTCACTGTGATCCGTCATGACTCTTCTTGTTATAGCTCTGCAAAAATAATTACACAGAACTTCACATTGTTCTTGTTCATTATTTATGTATTTCTTTGGTTTTTTTATATCCTGATGGTGTTCAGCCTGGATACAGCCTTGTGCTGCTCTGTTTCAACTCAGAAGGGCATAAATGCACAGCAGTCAGCTCAGTGCTCAGGATTTCTATCTGGTCCTCATATTACATCCATTCTTTTTCTGTGTACATATGGTAAAGTAGTTTTCTAAATTTGTCACTATCAGAGCAATGCAAACTATTTATGAGAAAATCTCCAAAACACGTGGAACTCACCCACTTCCGCATTTCATTACCGATCTGAAATTCAGCCCAGCTTCATCAAACCTTTCACAAAGTCTGCAAACCTCTCAAAACTCAGCAAGTTTTCTGAACACACCAAGCGATGTGATGAGGTTGACACACTGGAGGGAAGGGATGACATCCAGAGGGACCTTCACAGGCTGAAGAGACAAGTCCATGCAAACTGCATGAAGTTCAACAAGGATGAGGTCCTGCATGTGTGTCAAAACACACACAGCTACAGGCTGGGAAAAGAATGGATTGAGAACAGCCTGAAGAGAAGGACTTGCAGGTGCTGATCGATGACAAGCTCAACATGAGCCAGCAGTGTGCACTAGCAGCTCAGAAGGACAACCATGTTCTGGCCAGCAGGTCGAGGGAGGTGATTCCTCTACTCTGTTCATGTAAGACCCACCTGGAGTGCTGCGTCCAGCTCTGTGGTACCCAGCGCAGGAAAGACAGAGCTGTTGGAGCGAGGACAGAGGAGGCCATGAAGATGATCAAGGAGCTGGAGCACCTCTCCTATGAAGACAGGCAGAGAAAGTTCAGCTTGTTCAGTGTAGTGAACAGAAGGCTCTAGGGTGACCTAATTTCAGCGTACCAGTACTTGAAAGGATCCTACAAGGAAAGGGGGAGAGGGGCTGGTCACCAGGGAGTGCAGTGATAGGAAAAGGGACAGTGGCTTCAAGCTGAAAGAGGGTTTAGGTTAGATGATAGGAAGAAATTCTTTACTCTGAGGGTGGTGAGGCCCTGGCACAGGCTGCCCAGAGAGGCTGTGGAAGCCCGATCCCTGGAAGCGTTTAAGGCCAGGTTGGATGAGGCTTTGGGCAACCTGGTCTAGTGAGGGTGTCCCTGCCTACGGCGGGGGGTTAGAACTAGGTGATCTTCAAGGTCCCTTCCAACCCAAAGCATTCTATAAGTCTATAATTCTATGAAATACACCTGGCTGAGGTATAATTCTGCATTTAAGTCATCCAAAGCTGAGAGCATGTGAATTCAAAGGAACCTTTTTAGTTTTTCATTTTCTCTTTTAAATAAAGTTTTGCTTTGTGCTAAATCAACTCAGCTCAGTTGATTTAAGCTTCAAATTGGAAATAAAACTTTTCCTCCTCCCTGAACTTTCACCCATCTCTTCTCTGTCTGCCAGAGCTCTGAAGACCTCACCTCAGGCAAAGCTCCCATTTCCATTTTCCTCAAGGGAAGCTTGACCTGGCTAAGAGGGCTGATAATGAGCAAGAAATAGTAGGGCCAGCCTCGAGTATTTTTAACACCAGAATGTAACTCCTGTGTAGTCAGCAGCCTGCTGTGAAATGCATCAGCAACTTTGAAACTGAGAAAAAGATGCTTCCCTACAGAAAGTCAGTATTTGTCTGCAGTTATTATTTATTCTTTGTTTAGCATGATGTGCTCAGCACAATACAAGGCACAAGTGAATGCAATCTCTAACAAATAACACAGAACATGGAATAATATAACAATATTTTTATCTGAAAGTTCAGCACGTCCAATTTGATTTGGCAGTGAACAGGCTTAGCAAATTCAGGTTTTGTATGACCTGAAGTACCACACTGAAATATTGACACTTTCCATTTAGTTCTAGGGAGATCGTATACCTCTTCATATCCCAATCCCAGTGTAAAGAGCGTGATGCCATGTAAATAATATTTGTCATAGGCAGTTTATATTTCTGCAATGTGAGGAGATTCCCTATGCGTATCATTGCATTTGGGTAACAGTTTCAGGGAGAGAGAGTGGAAGGGCTGAGTGATAAATGTGCTGCATGTATCTAGCAGAGGAGTGGGATGGGTGAATGACATGTGATAGGCAGGACAACATGGGTTGTTGGGGATATTTTTTTAGCATTTCTTTTCCTGTGAGAATTAATTCCAGAAACTTGGACCAAACTCTTGAAAGGAATGTTTTCTCTTCTGCACTGACAAGCGTTACCTTCTGGATAGAAAGCCTTGCTGTGCCTGGGGAGGTGATTTTGCATCCCAGGTTCCTACCCTCATGCCAGAGATATTCTTTGAAAGCCTGTCCACACTGCCAGCTGCAGACAGATTCACTCCTCTTGCATTAACCCCAGAACTAGAAGGGCGGTTCTGGATAAACTGCCAAATCAGGCCTGGAAGCAGAATAGTCACGTTCATACACAAAGGGCAGGGTATATTAGCTTGGGCATCATGCCAAGTACATGCAGCTATACTGCTTCCAGATGCAAATTGGTGAGTCCATAAAGTCCTGCTCTGCACTTGCATGGACTTACTAATTTGGATCTTTGGATGATGCCCTATTTTGCCTTAGCTATCCTGAGCCCAGGCAATCAATCCTCTTCCAGGCAAGAGAAAAGAGTTTCAAATCACTTTTTTTTTTTTTAGAAGAAGCCGGTGGCAAGAGAAGATATTCTGGCATAGTTGTGTAGCTTGTGTTGTTGGGCTATGCTACTGCATACAGTTTCAGATTCTTAGGACAGATGGCTTAAGGCCCAGGTATATTGTATATATACTCAGTTCCAGATGGGAGGTAAGAAAAGCTTGCATAAACTCAGAGTCCTCATTTACTAGGAGAGGTGGAACCTACTAGTCAGAAACCAGCAGAGGAAAAAACAGCTGTACTCTCATCATTGCTTCATTGAACAACAGAAGTTTGGAGGATATCAGCCTAGAATCTAATCAAATAGAATAATTTCAGTTTGAAGGGACCTACAACAAACATCTAATCAAACTGCCTGATCATTTAGAATCACAGAATTCTTTAGGTTGGAAAAGACCTCTAAGATCACAAAGTCCAATTGTTAACCTAACAGTGCCTAGTCCAGCCCCTAAACCATGTCCCGAAGCACTACATCTACGCATCTTTTAATACCTCCAGGAATGGTAACTCAACCACTTCCCTGAGCAACCTGTTCTCATACTTGATAACTCTTTCAGTGAAGAAATTTTTCCTAATATCCAATCTAAACCTCCAGCACTGCAACTTAAGGCTATTTCATCTGATCCTATCACTTGTTATCTGGGAGAAGAGACCAACACCCACCTCACTACAATCTACTTTTGGGCAGTTGGAGAGAGTGGTAAATGTCCCTTCAGCCTTCTTTTCTCCAGACTAAACAACCCAAGTTCTCTCCGTTGCTCTTCATAAGATCTGTGCTCTAGATCCTTCACCAGCTTCATTGTTCTGGTTTGGACACAGTCCAGCAGCTCAATGTCTTTCTTGTAGTGAGTGGCCAAAAACTGAACACAGTACTTAAGTTGTGGCCTCACTAGTGCAGAGCACAGGGAGACAGTCACTACCCTAGTCCTGCTGGCCACACTATTTCTGATACAAGCCAGGATGTTGTTGGCCTTCTTGGCCACCCAGGCACACTACAGGCTCATATTCAGCTGTCTATCAATAAATACCACCCGGTCCTTTTCCCACCTGACAGCTTTCCTACCACTCTTCCCTAAGCCTGCAGTGTTGCAAGGAATTGTTGTGATACAAGTGCAGGACCTGGCACTCAGCCTTGTTGAACCTCATACAGATGGTCTTGGCCCATCAATCCAGCCTGTCCAGATCTTTCTGTATAGCCTTCCTACCCTGCAGCAGGTCAACACTCCTGCACAATTTGGCGTCATATGCACACTTCCTGAGGGTGCACTCGATTCCTTCATCCAGATCACTGTAAGAGAACTGGCCTTAGTACTGACCCCTGGGGAGCACCCCTTGTAATCAGCCACCAACAAATTTAACTCCATCCACCACAACTCCTCAGGTCTGGCCATCCACCCAGTATTTTATGTCTGCCTGACCAAGCAATGAGCAGCCAAACAAAAGTTACAGCATATTACTAAGACCTTTGTCGAAATGTCTCCTAAACACTGACAGGTATGAGGTATTAACCACCTCCCTAGCAAGTCTGTTCCAATATTTGTCCACCCTCTTGGTAAGTCTAAACATCCTCTGATGAAGCTTTGAACCATTCCCAGGTGTCCAATAGCTGGATATCAGGGAGAAGAGGTCAACACCTCCCTCTTAAATTATCAAGTCTTAGATACATGTTTAACTTCCTTTAGATTCAAGGATTACCCACACATCTGCATTGTTGGTTTCTCTTGATTATAGAATCATAGAATCATATAGGTTGGACCTTTAAGAACATCAAGTCTTACCATTAACCTACCACTGCCAAGTGCAACCACTAAACCGTGTCCCTAAGTGCCATATCTGTGCACCTTTTAAATTCCTCCAGGGATGGTGACTCAACTGCTTCCCAAGTTTCAATGCTTGATAACACTTTCTGTGAATAATTTTTTCCTAATACCCAATGTAAACCTCCCCTGGCACAAGTTGAGGCCATTTCCTTTGTCATTCATTCCTTCTGTTAAGAAGTTCTTCAGGCCAGAGCAGTCAGGTTGCACACTGCTGAGAGCACTGTACATGGCACTGAAGATTGGTAAGGAAGGAAAGGTGTCACAAAAGAGATAAATATTAGCTACACTTTCTGGAAGAATTAATTACAGAAAGGCTAAATCATTTGCCTAGAAGGATTTTCAGCCAGACTAATTTCCCCAGACACAAAAAAGGGGAAAAATGTCTTAGCCAAGACCAAGAAGTGAACAATCAGTCCTGGGCCTAATATTAGGGAACTCTTAAGAGAATTCAGCACAAATCACTGCCTGTCTGAGCAGAATGGTTTCTTCATTCTGTCCCTTCATCCTAATGTTGGGAGTTCAAGTTAATGAAAGCCAGTGTCGTTTAAGTCAAAACCATGGCTGTGTTCTTAATCTCCAGGAAGAATCCTAGATGTCTAGGAGTAACCAAAGCATGCTTTTATAGAAACAATTAGCTTTTTGTCTAAGAATGGAGTTCTCATAGGAAACCCATGAAAGACAAAACAACAGGCAAGGATTGTTTTCTACTAGAAATCATCCAAACTAAATAACCAAAACCAAATCTGAATCTTAAAATCTAACCACCTTTTAGAAACCAGTTTGAAAAGGGATACAACTAATCAAGAAACCACATCCCTGTCCTTCAGGCAAAATGAGATATTGGAAAGCTTTCTTTTGGAGAAGCAGGGTGAAAAAGCACAACTGAAAACAATATTATCAGAATGTCCCACCCCATCTGTAGAAAGATTTTATTGTTTCAATAATCTCAAAGCAGTTCATTTTAATTATGTCTTAATAGTAGCTGAAATTATGAAACAAAAGTTATGTGAAACTGAGAAAGCTGATATTTTCCATTTTGAAATATTAAAATACAATACTTTAAAAGTATTTTTTTTTCAAATGTTAAAAAGTTATTGCAAGTTATCATTCTCCATAGAAAGTTTCAAACTGAAAATGGAAACCACACCAGATCAAAATCTCTGAAATTCTGAATCAGCTGCATAAGGTAGTGGGAGCTAGAGATGCACAGATGAAGGTCATGATACTTGGCTTTCATCTGCAATAAACTTCATTTTAGCTACCTCCTACTAATCTGGTCTTGTCATTACAATCCCATCCATTTTCTCCTAGGGTCAGTAAAATAACAGCCATAAGCTTCAGTCCCCAATGACTGTCAACTCAGAAGCTGGAGCTAAGATTTCATGACACAAACATTTTCGGCTTTGTGTTGCAAATCCTCAACTACCCTTAAAGTAAATTAAAGATTAGAGGAAGGGGAAGCAGATGTGTAACTAAAGACTCACTCAGGAGAAGAAGGGAAAATCTTTTCTGCCCACATCATCCACCTGCTTATTATCCACTAAGGTGAAAACTACTCCTGTTTTAATCTGCCATAACTAGTAAATTAAATGGGAGTTGAGGACATTTAGGCCCATAGAGTACTGAGATGTTAAGAAGTAACTTTCATTCCATTCATTTTTATCAACACTAAATGTAACAACAATCCTCTGCTATATGTGTTTTGTTCTTTACTCTTTGAGAGTTTACTTCTTCTTGTTAAAAGTATACCTGAATCAAGTAACTGGGGTTAGAAGGAAAAAGCCAGAAATTAACTTGTTCCAGGTGACTGAAAGAAAAGAAATAGCACTAAGTTATTTTAAAAGGTTGTTTATGTAAATGACCAACAGACAGTAACTAGGAGTTATAACAATCACAGTAATTTAAAATTACTTTAAAAAACTTACACATAGTATTCTATTCCTTTTGAAAGGTACTCTTAATGAAAGCTATTGATGTTAAGAACTTCATATGGTTCAGAAAAGGAGTATATAATCTAGCTTTATTGTGTTAGGAGAAAACAAATATATTTCTATTTTAGTGTCATGAATTTTGTTAAATAATAAGGGATAATTCTTGGGCAAAATATGGTCTCTTGTTCATTTTGTAATGGTTGCACAACCACTCTTCAGGTTCTATTTATTCAGTTTTCTTTTTTTTTTCTTTTTCTTCTTTTTTCTTTTTTCTTTTTTTTTTTCAAATATACAATGTAGCTCAGAGGACACAGAAATGTTCATGAGACTTCACATTAAACCTGTCACATAAGTTATGTATAAACAGTATAGGATATTGGCTTTTCAGAAAAAAAAAACTTTTATCATACAATTCAACTAAGATTTATCATATCATAACATGGAAACATTTCTTTGGCATGCTCAGGATAAAAAGGACCAAGTGGTATTTGAAATTAACCATGTTTATTTCATAAAAAATCTGGTCCTACACAAGGACTTTCAATAAAGCGTGTGTAACATGAGGCAAAGCAGTTCATTGTTCAGTTAATACAGTATACAGTCAGCTTTTTAGAGAAGAATGGATTTTTGAAAAACTGAAGGTTCAAATTCTTAGGTACATTGGTAGGTACGTGGTAATTGACACGAATTTTGGAAAAAGTTTTTCTGGTAAAAATTTGTCTCTACTTGGGATTGAATAGCTGACTGAAAGTAAAAGCCAAACAAAAAGTCGCCAGAAGACCTTAAGTTTTTCTTTTTTCATTTCATGGGAAAAATGTTAGCCTTTCAGGATTTTAAATAATAGTGAACCATAGTGTAATAACTTCAGTGTTATCTACTTTTTTTTTTCATATTTTCCAAGGAGAGGGGAATAAAAAAAAAGATAGGGGACTTCAGTTTGCTTCCATTCTACCCCGAGGAGAAGGAGAAGGAGGAGGTGAGGTGTTTTGACGTATTTGTTGTGGGGTTTTTTAAAAAAAAACAAATGAAACAATAACAGCAAAAGAACTCCACAATCTGAAAAAACAACTTCATAGAAATTTCCAAAACACTGTCCAGGAGAAACTCAGCTAATTGTTCTGTTTTTCTGAAGTATACTGCACAGTGGTACGTCGCTAATTTTTATCATTAACGTAGGCTGACAATGAGAGTAAAGCAGAAAATCCTTAGAAATTGTTGTGGGCACTGAGTTTGTCAGTGGAGGAGTTTATTGGCAGTAAGGTATTACTGTGTAGCCTGCATCCACAGTTAAGGGAGAGGTGTCCTCTCCCATCCTAAAGGGTTCTTAAAATAGATATGCTGAATCAGGTGGGGAGATGCCATCCCTCTGCACTCCCTGAAGAGAGGTCTAGTTGTCATACTGACAGATGTCAAGCTTCTTAAGGACTAGCATTAGAGTAGAATATACTGCCTTTCCATTAATGTTATGTTCTAAACTATGTTTTAAATTACAGCGATGACAAAGTTTGTGGTGACTAGAGCTGTTTCTCAAGAAAACCAAACCAAAAACCTCAGTTTAATTCACAAGTGTTCATATTTTAATCATTGCTACAAAACTGTTATTTTCCACACTTCCACTGCACACTGTATAAATACATCACAAAAATATGTTTCCAATTAAAAGGTTCCATTGTAAGTAAACTATGCAAACAGAGTTTAATACCTAGGACTTGTCTTATTTCTAGGTGATAAATAGATGGCCTGAGTTTAAATTGTGAGAACACTTGTATTCTGAATCTGAGTTTCTTCTGAAGAGGTAAAAATAGCAAGGTTTTCAAAGTTTTGGTATTTAAATGGATTTTGCTTTACATACATTTCCATTAGAAACATTGTCTAGGCCACAGTGGTTAACTTCTGGACCTGGGAGTAGATAGTGACACATGATTTTTCTGATTCATCCCCAGTTGATGGACTTCCCTGGAGCATTCCTTGGTCTCTGCAAGAGACAGAGGTGAAGCTCCATCTTCATTACTTCTGCCATTACTTGTAGAGGAAGAATGATGACAAAAGCTCTAGTTCTTCTTACTTGGCATGGCCTTCCTGGGACCTTGTCAAGAAAACTCCACAAATGCTTTTCAAAGTGCCATCCTGGGACCTAGGAGCAGTGGTACATTCTGCGCCCAAGAGTTTAGTCACGCATCTCCATGCACGAGCACAGATGGAAAGCTGTGCTCCTGCACTTCCCATGTGTCTGGATGCAGGGCTGCTTTAAATATCTCTGCCTTCAGTAGTTAGCAATGTTTCCAGGAGTTACACCCCCTTTCTGGTACATCCATTATGGAAGAACTATAACCTCTTCTGTCTCTGACTTCTGCTTTTACTGTAACGCTCAGATTATACTGTTTATTATTCATAAGGGAACATCGCTCTTTTCCTCCATAATACTGTAATATGGGCTGAATAGCCTGGAAAGGGTGGCAGGGGAAAAGGTTGATCTTGCTGTGAAGCAGGGAAGACAGGCAGGAATGAGGAGAACATAGGTCACTTAGAACAGCTAAGCAAAGAGGCAGAATCATGCAGGAGGAAATTATGATGATTACCAGTCTTCTGTGAGGGAAAATCTATCTAATTGTCATCTCACTACCTCTATTTCACAATATTACTGAGAAAAGTTATTTTTCTTGTGTCAAATAAAAAATAGAAGTGAAAGATGAAAAAAAAATCAACCCACATCCCAAGTGGATCTGATTAAATAACCGAAAAAAGAATGTATTAAAAATTAGAGCTGTGTTCAACTTTTGAAAAGTTGCAGTTTCAAGTTGGGTTTTTTTACAAATTTTCAGAAAGAAACTTGGCTAATTTTTCTTTGGTGAAAATCATTGTGGCAAATATTGCTGAATAGTTTGGACTTCATAGAGGGTCACTTAAAATATTGTTCCATTGCAGCTTCTAACAGACCACAAAAAGGTAACATTTCATGAAAAGCACATACTTTTTAACTATTTTTAGCTAACAGATAGCACTTTAATGTTATCCTTTGCACATAATATATACTGGACAGTCTGATGTCAGCTCTAGTTAGTACTGAGCATTCTAACACTGGTAAACCCACCAGCATATTTTAGTAATTTGCTCATAATTTGGCAATCTGAGGGCCTAATGCAGAGTAGTTAGGACTACCAAATTCCTTCATATGGTTAACTGAGAGCTAGCATAATTATAAAAGAAAGAGATTTTCAAATATCAGACCAAAATTCAAATGGAGCACAGAAGTGTGAGACATTACAGTGAATCACAGGGTTAGAGCTTTTGTCAGATATTAATATGGAATATAAGTGTAAGACACCAAAAAGTAATATATAATTACAATTACATCGGATATCCATCATTATAGGTCCTATGCTCTACAACAGTTTTTCTGATGATTATGAAACACCAAGGCAAACACAAAGAAGTAATAACAAAATCATTGCTTGAATGTATTAGCCATGCAATTAATTATTTACCAGCTTTGGCAAAACACAGTTAATAGTGAGAATTACAGAGAGGTCAAACTCCCATTGCTGCTAAAGAAATTCTACGAACACCATGCTTTGTGAAGTAGCTGGTTACAACAAATTGAGTGGATGAGGGTTCAAATGTTGGGTCAAAAATTAAAAATAAGAAAAGAGGTATAGCGGCAAAAAAAGTAAACCAGGCATGGTATGTTTCAAAAGTTAGCTAATGATGTAATTTTCCATGTGTTCTTTTTTCCACAAGGTGCTAGTTGCAAGGACACTGCATCTTATAAATGCCTTCTAAAGCATACTACAGAGAAGTCTATGTATCTTGCATAAAAGAGCTCAAGTTATAGATGCCAACAGCTGTTTATTTCTCAGATACCCACCTTATAATAAACCTAGACTCTCTTCCAGCCCTGGAAAGTGTCTTGAACAAGGCAGTGCTTGGCAGCTCATAAAAGATAGAGGAAATCTTTTGTCCATTTGATCCATCCTGTGGACGCTTGGCAGCCAAGCTTTGCATCCAGCAGGTCAGCTCCTTTCATTGAGTGCAGCATACCTGAACACAGCTACATAGTGGTGTGGGGCTTATGTAAACCAGATTGCAGAATGCGGCAGCACAGAGTGCATGGGAGAGGAGTTCCAAGGGCTTAAGCAAAATTTTTGGTTGCAACCATCCTTTCCATTTCAGAAAACCATAAAATGCAAGACAAGACACCCTGTGAAAAGGCATTGAATTCAGAACAGTCCTTTTTTCTTTTCTGGGGGTAAAATATAGTAATTTCAGTCGACTACTGAAATTTACTGACAGAGAAAGCAGAGAGACAAGTGCTGTGTTTAGACATAAGAATAAGGATAATTTGTTGACAGATAATATTTGTAGATGTGCAGTATGTTTAATCTTACCTTGAAATTTGTTCTTTAAAGCTTAACTCTATGCAGATGTTTGGACACGCTTTTTCAAGTAATAGCGCATATGTGAGGGTCCTAAACAGCCGCAAACCCATATTGTTCCAGAAATTCAGAGGTGTCATGGCACTTTACTACCTTTATGGATCTGGACAAAGACTGTTATGCTTACTTACTCCGTTAATACATTTTTCAAGAACAGGTTATGCGGTTACTCTACAGCAAACAAGAAACAAATATTGAGTTCAGTTTTTCAGTTTATGTAATCTTTTATATCTCCATGATTTCAGTATACTTAGCCAATATGACCAGCAAAGTACAGCTGATCACATGCGCTGAAACCCTGAAGCAAAAATAATTTTTTCCCAGTACCTGAAGGAGGCTGCTGCTCGCTCTAGTTCTTTCGGAGCACCAGTGAAAACCTGTTCCTCAAATATATTTCTGGTCTTGAACAGTGATATGACAGCTGAAACACTGGACATGATGGCAGAAGGCAGACAACGGCTCAGTTCCAGTTCCCTTGTATTTTTCTAGTGATTGTAAAGGCCAACTGAAGATATTAAAGCCAGCAATTTGGCTAAATGGCAAGGGAGTGGGTAACTACTGCAGCATTTCAGTGATTTCCAACTGCCAGTGCTGCCCTTGAAAACTGATTACTGTTACTCATAATTGTTAGATTTCAGTACCTTAGGATGTTCTAAATTGTGCCACAGGCCAAGTTGGGAAGAGAAATGCATCAGCCTCCTAAGAGCCCATCATTTGTTGCACTCCTTCCACTGCACATCTCAGCCAAACCTGAAATTGGAAAGCAGCAGTGAGTCCAAACCACAGCACATGGTGAGTTAGGATCTGGGGGTGATTTGGCCCACTGTGCAGGACGGAGGGACCACCTACTCCAGTAGTGTGATTTATTCCCATGGAACTCAGTGGGAAAATTTTAAGTCGAGTAGAGTTGGATCAAGGCTCTGTATCTGTTTCCAACCTCACTTTTTCCTAATATTTTGAGGGGATTGTCAGAAACTTGATTTGACGCCTCGGGAGCAAAACAAAAATATTCTAGAGCTCTGGAAATCTCAAACTATATATGTGTGTGTATACATGGCAATATTTATATTTATCAGGCTTATGAGAGCAGACTCCCTGTTAAACAGGGATACACCAACAAAACATACTGCCCAGGGATTTTCATTTACTCATGCCTTCAGCAATCAGAAGGCAAGACCAGCTGTCCTTTACAACATTCACAGTGTCATGGTGTTTAACTGAAATGTGCTGGCAGCAGTACAATTATAAGGAGTTCAATGACATGTGTTAATCCACTGATCACTGCCTGGAGTGAATTTGACTGACCTCGCTAGGTAGGAAAATGTCCTTTTGCCTTATAGAATTAGAAACCTATAAATCTTTCAAGATTGGATAATGCTGAAGATTAGGGGACAAAAGGCTACATGGTGCAATATGAATAGCAAGACTTTTCCCTCCCCTAATAACAATCTTTGAGTATTTATTACAATGCTTTATTCAGGATGTTGCCATCTAAAGTTGTGTCATCACTTCCATTGAAAAAAAGAGTTTCCAGCAATATAATGTGGTGTGAAAATTGTGTCTGCAAAGTCTATCTTTGAAATTATTTTTTTTTAATTGGCACAGACACTTTTGCATTCTAAATTTAATTTACAATGAGCAATGCCTTCATTATTTTGGCTTGGATATATTAGTTCATTTTCATAAAAATAAAAAACTGACAGTCAAGCTTATATGAAAATGAGAAATGATCCTGAACCATATCCCAGGAGAGAAGTCTAAGTAGGAAGTTTGCAATCAGGCTATCCATCTGCCTCTGAATTATGTAGTAAGATATAATCTGCAGAATGGGGTAAAACTAAACTTCAGATCCAAATCCCTTAAACAAAGTGACTTTAGATTAAAACTATTTTGAGTGCTTGAGATGGTGTTGGTATGAAAATGTTGCATCCAGCTTGTCACCACTTTTTTTCCTTTGTGGGCTGGATCTCCATGGATGCCAAGAGAACATAACCTGCATAAGCAAAAGTCAAGAGCATTACACTCAGCTTCTCCAGGTTGCAGTGGGGGCAGATGCAGTAGAAAGCTGGTTTTCAACTACTGCAGAAACATTTATTTTCTGTATTATTGTAACTGCAAGATAACCTAACATATCATTGTCAATATGGTGTCTCATCCTACAGAATATGACCTTCTTTTAGCTTAGACTTTTCTTACCTTCAAAGCAGGTATGAAAAGGGAATTGGAAGACATCAACAAAGTCTTCTTCAGTCCTTTTCCAAAATGATGTTAGAGCTTTTTGCCTTTTATGCTCCATCTCCTTACAGTATTTGGAAGTAAAAATAAAAATGCCAGCAGTTCATCTGGCCTGTTGTTTTGCTGGAAGAACTTGCAAGAAGTCATTTGCAAGAATGACTTCACTGGAATGATACAAAATATTAATTTCATCCTGTAGGTTCATCCCATTATTTTCATCCCTCTCCCCATTGTCTGTGTCTTGCTGCTCTGTAACTGTATGCTGTCAGGGGTCAAGACTGCTATATTTTATATATATATTTGAGAGAGCTCTTTGCACCCTCCCACATCTTCCAGGTTTTTTTGGCTATACAAAATAAAGCATGTTGAAATGCTTAAAGACTTTTATTAGGCAATTCTGGGCAGGTAGCAGCTACAATGTTTCCCCGTAATATTACTCCATTAGTGGTTTTGAATGTGCTATTGTGGAGATTCTCAAGTTCAAAAAGACTTTCAGGGTGTCCTTTATCATCACAGGGCCTTTCTTCTCTTCCAATAATATTTCTGGACCCTTCTAACAAGGCAGCTGATATCATCCACTTTCTTTAAATCATATAAGATCAGCTTTTTGCTGAACAAAAGAAGAAATTGGAAATAAATCTCATTTTTTTTAGCAAGAAAAATCCTATCAAGTTGCTCTGAGAAAACAGAATTCACTTGTACCTCCATTTTACAGGAAATCTTGCTGCCTCTCCACCCATTTTACACCAACTCCCAGAGCTTTTCCTCAAGCAAACATTCTGCAATGACTACAAGACCGATTATTCCTTTAATTAAAGAGTTTGGTGTCTCGCATCCTTCCAATGATACTCCCCCATCTCTGGAGTAGTTGGTCTCTTCTCTCGGGTGACAAGGAATAGGATAAGAGGAAATGGCTTAAACTTGCACCAGGGAGATTTAGGTTCGATATCCGGAAGAATTTCATTACTGAAAGAGTTGTCAAGCATTGGAACAGGCTGCCCAGGGAGGTGGTGAAGTCACCATCCCTGGAGGCATTTAAAAGGCATGAAGATGAAGTGCTTAAGGACATGATATAGAGGTGGACTAGGCAGAGTAAGGCTGTGGTTGGACTCTAAAGGGTCTCTTCTAACCCAGGGGATTCTATGATTCTATGTAGCTGGTCCTCCCCAGCCAAACTCTGGTGCCACAATATCTTACAGATTTGGTAGTTGAATGATCATCAGACTGTTGAGTTATTTCAGTCTTTGGATCCTATCTTTCTGAAAGCAAACTTAATTTCAGGTTAAACCTCTTATGTCCCAATCCAGTCTCAACAGTATGAAGTCCCTGGCCTTTCCTTCATTTTTGGGAAGTATGGATTCATGAGGAAAAAGTTGCAACTGACAGCAGAGAAACTACAGTTAGGGTTTGTGGGTGAGAAAAAAAGTTTGTGTCCAAAGCTTACAAACCACAGACCATGGTGCTCTAATTCCACCATTTATTGCCACATCTACCACTATCTGAATATCTTGACAACATATGCAAAAGGTCTCCAGCCATCCATCATTAAGGTAGCTTTACATGTTAACTCTCTGGAAAAAACATGACTGCTAAAGCTAGGAGATCATAGTCTGCAAATGAATTTCTTAGATTCACCCATTATTGATAGGAAAAATGTGACAATTACAAACCTGAAAAACAAATGCCACCGTGTCAGATGACACATATAAACTCTCAGGCTTTCTGTCATGTTTTTTGTCCTTTTCCCTTCTCTTCAACCTTACCCTTTTTAGGATAGTATCTTTATTTGACTAAAGATCATATCAGCTTCTAACTCTTTTTCTATTATCATTTTGCTAGAGTTCAATTTCATTGAAGGGTGCCCTACTATTATACAGATTGTCATTTGTTGATGGCCCTTTGATTTCAGACCAGACATCAAGTTCAGTTTTCAGAAGTCTATTTCATGTTAATAAGGCCTTTGCTGTACACTAGGAACCACATAATCAGGATAATAGTGCCTTTTTCATTCATAAATTCAAGACTGAAGATGCAGACAAAATCAACATAGTAATTTTTCTTTTTCTATGTGTACTGTGAGTCAGCATGTATGTATAACAGGCAAAAGATAAAGTGGCAAAGAATTTTACAGCAATGTGTTTAAGACTTCAGTTAGGCATGATGCTACAGCTGAGCAAGGATTGCACTGATTTTGCAAAAGGCTAATAAGCATAACAAAAATGTCCTGATGGGCTAGCGCTTCCAAATGCTTATTGGAAGCCTGCATTGTTTTGGACTGTTACCATTTATTTGGCTAAGGAAGGCATCATCCCCTGAAAGTTGGACTAGGATGCTCTTGTCGAACCACTGGAATTACTCACTTTGGAGTTGAGTAATGTTACATCATATTCTTTTGGGGCTATTCATTCCAAAAGAAAAGGACCAAAAATATCTCCTTATTTCCTGCTCCTCATTAAAATCATTGACAGAGAATTACTGGTCTTGGCCCACAACAATCTGTATGAGGCCAGTATTAAAACCTGGAGGAGGGAAGAACCACCAATAACAACGCTGCTTTTCCCACACAAAGCACGCTACACTAATAATCATTAACAGACAGAGTGGAGGGGAAACATGCATTATAAAGCACACCCTTCACTATGACACTGTCAAGGCTACTTCTGTACTGATTTTTGCTCCATGTCACCCTTTGGAATATCCACAGGGTAGCATCAATAGCAATCCTATGAGAAAAATGTACCTTCATACTTGATTTTGCCACCTGTGGGCATAATGGACTTTGCTTTAATGTGTTAACTCTCACAGACTGCCAAAAGTAAACCAGTTAAGTATATAAATATCTCACCTCTCTACCTCTTCATTTTACTTTTTGAATGTAATCTTTTAAAAGAGTTATAGATCTCTACTAAGACCATAGTAACTGCTTAAGACATAATATTTCTTGTGATAAGAGGAGGGGGACTCACCTCTCTGAACTTTCTACTTCAGTATCTGCAGTGTGGATGTTTCCCTAAACTCCTTTTGAAATAGAAGCTATGAGAACGGCTATTCAGCTGACTAGTTCTAGGTATCTATTTTAACCTGAAATAAAGCCTGAAAGGTCCTTTTCTTGGCACTGACTACACTGGGAGTTTATGGGGACCAGTTTAGATGTAAACATCTATATTTGGCCAGATGGATCCCATCTGGCTCTTTATTTATGTGTATTGTCCAGAAGGCATCTAATTTAAAACGTTAAGCAACTAACAATAGTAACAAATTCTTTACAGAGACTATAGCAGCACAAGGCTCTTGCTTGGACAGTGTGATGTGTGCTGTCATTGGTCACAAGTTTCCACACCGGAATAAAAGTTGGGGCTGTTCAGCGTAGAGTTGGGGTTGTTCAGCCTGGAGAAGAGAAGGCTCAGGGCTTATAGCAGCCTTCCAGTACCTGAAGGGGCCTACAAGGAAGCTGGGAAGGGACTTTTTAGCAGGGCATGTAGTGATAGGATGAGGGGAAATGGGTTTAAATTGGAAGGGAGTAGATTTAGATTAGATATCAGGAAGAAATTCTTCACTACAAGGGTGGTGGAACACTGGAGCAGGTTGCCCAGGGAGGGGGTAGCAGTGTTCAAGGCCAGGTTGGATGGGGCCTTGAGCAGCCTGGTCTACTGACAGGTGTCCCTGC
This sequence comes from Porphyrio hochstetteri, assembly GCA_020800305.1. Taxonomy (NCBI): domain Eukaryota; kingdom Metazoa; phylum Chordata; class Aves; order Gruiformes; family Rallidae; genus Porphyrio; species Porphyrio hochstetteri. The sequence goes on from CM036907.1 coordinate 114,974,215, forward strand.
CCATGGCAGGGGGGTTGGAACTTGATCATCTTTAAGGTCCCTTCCACCTCTAACCATTCTATGACAAAAAATCAGTCCTGTAAGAGTTCCTGGAAAGTTAAATGAGGTTTCCCTCTTTGACTTTTCACTGATAAATAAAAATTTTTGAAGAAATCAAAAATATTTTTTTTCTTCCACCTACAGACCAGCATTTATTATATTTTTAATGGTTCCCCAAAAAAAGTTACTTCTGCTCTGGCAATGAACTGCATGTTATGCGCTATTCAGGAGAAAAGAGAGAACGATAGACTGGCACACAAGCTCCAGAGGCAGTCTATGCAGACTCAACACTTAACCCCATTTTTTTAGAACAGTATGATTTTGTTAAAAAAGTCAGGGATTTAATAACAGCCAGAGCTCTGTGCTGAAACTGTGCAGCCAGCACAATACCTGTCACTTTCAAATCACATAAACTGCCCATGTCTATCTTGATTCACTTGCCTGATACATCAGTTCTTTTGAAATCTTTCAAAACCTTTCTGAGACAATTTAAACCTTTCAGCATCAAGATAGCTACTCTTCACTGGACTGAGCCACACTGCAACTTCTTTGGCAAACCTGCTGTAACAATGAGGTTTTGTGCTGAGTGTCTTTGAGAGGTATTTATTACTTGAGGCCATACAGTCTTTTACGGGCCAGCATACACTCTCATTGTTTTATGTGAAGAAAAAAAAATTACGCAATGCTGGGTTAGTGTAAGCTCCCTGGAAGCAAATAGAGAACTATTGTGTAATAACAGATGTTATTGCATAGCATTTTTCAACATTTGCTATAGACCAGCAAATTAGGGCACACTTTGAAAAGAGAGCGTTGCATTAACATGCCTAGAAGTCAAGGCTGTGCCTTCTTCAAGTGCTTCTAAATAAAAGAAAAATTATATCAAATTTTGGACATGAACAACACTGATAAAGCCATTAAATGGTAATATAAAGTATTGACAGACACTGAGCAACATACATGCAGGTAATATATAGCTGTTAATAATTTCTGAAAGTTTTAGATTAAATGAAAATATTTTTCATTCCTTTGGCTGGCTGCAGCACTGGAATGTGGTAGAGTTGCCTCGGGGAAGGCTGTGAAGGATAACATTCCCAGGACAGGGAATCAGTGTCACTCACAAAATGAAACGGCACATACTCTGACAGCAGATGCAGTAGGATATTTGAAATAAAAGTTAAAAAACAAAAATTATTAAACACCCAGATTTTTTCCCCTATTTACTGAACACTGAATTCAAATGCCTACTTAGTTAAACCAGCTTTGTAACAAGCTATGAAGAAAACAATGAGCGCTACCACTCAACTTGCACTGAGACACAGGATGAACCTGTCTTCTGAGACTTGCGCTGCGTCCTTGGAACACACAGCAGTGAAGGGAGGGTTGTTCAAACAATCCACAGCACAGTTTCAACCCTTGTACTCTTATTTGTAACCCACACATCCTTTCCTTGTCCTGTTTCCATCTGCATGAACTCAAATCTTAAGACATTTCTCAAAGCACCCAAAAAGAGCACAGTACGAATTTAAATTTTAGATGTCTAAAGCAGAAATCCCCACAAACCATGCCTAGTCCTGGTTTATTTTTATTTTCAACAGAAATCAGCTTGGCACTATCTACTTACTGTAAAACAGTATTCATAGCTGGGTTGGATTTTTTTCTGGACACAGCATTTACCCATATTGATTGTTTTTAAGCCCATAGCTTCTGGCTGCACACCAATAACTCTAAATTCACTAATTTACCCTTCTTCTCAATTTATAATTAATCTGCTTCTGCCATTAATTTATTTACAGTTATTTCAGATAACTCTTAATTTGCATTTCAATCTGTTCTATAAGGTGTTCTTTATCCCATATATATTGGACAAAATCAAAGAAATTTTGACAACTGTCAATATAAATAAGGATCTTCTAGTTTCCACTCATCTGTCTTTTTTATATAAATATATCATGTTTCAATTAAAATACTTTCAAATGTCACTTTCTTGTTTGTTTATTTTAGACACATGATCTTCCTCTTTTAAACCTTCAAGTTACAGGCTTTCAGGTCCTGTTCCTGCTGTAGTTTTTTGTCTTTCCACACCAGAAAAAGCTCACCTGTCACCTCCACCTTCATGGCAGTCAGGTGAGGGGGCTGAAAGCCTGTAACCAGCGTTAACCCACCCACTGTGGCCCATATTCTGACACTAGATGATGTGAAAGCAAAGCTGACAGCGTTCTATCCCTCAGGCAGTGCTCTTTCTGTCCCACCTGATGATCCCCACCTAGACCATCTGGTAGTCCAGTTTTACCTAAATCAGCTAGAGGCTGCATACTTGCTACCCGTGTGTGATATGGCTTTGTGGAAGGAGCATCCACAAAGACATATTGGGATACTCTTAAAACTACTTCCTTCCCGTTAACACTTTCAAACATGATCACCGTGATTATTTTCATTCTGTCAATAACAAACTTGTTGTTCTCTGTGTTTGATATATTCCTCTACAACCTCTAATACTTTATTCACTGCAAGCCCTTCAGGTATGGAGCTACCTTCTGTACAGTTTGTACAGAACTTTACACAACCAAGGCCATGTTATTGTCTGCCAGCCATGGGTAGCAGTTCAAGCAGACCTTGCACAAAATCATCCAAGGAAAAAGAATATTGTGTTACTCCTACAGTTACATATGCTCCGTGAGACAGTTTCTCATTTCAGACACCACAGTGTAAATCTGGAATAATTCCACCGGAAGGCTGCTCTTCTGCACCAGAACATGGTGTATTGTATCTACTGTTTGCTGTTAAACGTTGGGGATGACTTTTCCATTTATACATCATTTATTTCAGCTTTAACACTATTTCAGGCTTTGCATGCTAGGCTAGCTATGATTCAAATGGCACCAAAATAAATCTCTTTCCCCTGCCTCTCTGCCTTTTTTTCTTATTCAAGAGAGAAGATGTGCTAATTAACTCCCTTCTTTATTAAAGACAGATGCACATTTTCAACAGTTTACTAGAAGTGTCATTTCTAAAAAAATATGGGAAACTGCAAAAAAAATCACTTCCAATATGCCTGCAGGATGCAGAGATACAACTTATCTGCTATTGAGAAATACTTCTGTAATACTAACAGGCAATTGCTATTGGGTTTAACCTGCCCCCAGAGGTATCCTATTCCCATAGGCTCCCATCTTGGTCTTACTTTTATTTGTCCCATGTCTATGTGCCAGCCTAGACTGACAACAAATGTTGACACAGGTTGTGGCTGGCAAGAGTAGATGGTGGACCACAGGAATGTGAAGCAGTCAAGAGGTTTGGCTTTAAGAGCACATGTAACAGAAAGGAGAAGGTAGATGTGGGTTCAGCTTCAGCTGGCAGGGACCTAGGAAGAAAGGGCAAGGGAGGAGGCTAGAACCAGTGCAGAGGTGTAAGACGGGGAGCTGGAACAATCCACAGTAGATGTCTTGCTTTGGAGCAGGAAGGGTGACTGGGGATTTGGAATGAGAAGAGGAAAGTGGCAGGAGTTCAGGGATTGTAAGAGGCTTTGACTTAGAGGCATATATACAGAAACCTGCTCTCTTCTCCAAGGAAAGAAAGGCTCTGAGAGCTTATTGCAGCCTTCAAGTACCTAAAGGGGCCTACAGGAAAGCTGGAGAGGGAGTGTAGTAACAGGACAAGGGGCATTGGGTTTACACGAAAAGAGAGTAGATTTAGATTAGACATTAGGACAAAATTCTTTACTATGAGAGGGATAAGACACTGGAACATGTTGTCCAGAGAAGTTCTGGATGCCCCATGTGGTGGTTTAACCCTGGTGTGCAGTCATAAATCATAGAATGTCTCTCAGTCTCACATTGCTCCATCCTGGTTCCCCACGGGGTCACAAGCCTCTCCCAGCAAACCTGCTCTGGTGTGGGTCTCTCTCTCATCTCTGTCTCTGTCTCTCTCCATGGGCTGCAAGTGCTGGCAGGGGCTTGCTCCAACACGGGTCACAGCATCTTCTGTATGTCTTCACCTGCTCCATCCAGCGTGGGGCCTATCCACGGGCTGCAGGTGGGGTCTTCGCCTTTTCCATGGGCTGCGGGGAGACACCTGCTCCACCATGGGTTTCTCCAGGGGCTGCAGGGGCATCTTTCCTTTATGTGATTCTCAGAGGCACTGTGACCATTGCTGATGGGCTTGGTTTCGGTCAGCTATGACTCCAGCCTTGAGCCAGCTGGTGTTTGTTCTGTGGGGCCTGCAGAGAGCTTCTAGCTGCTTCTAACAGAAGCCACCCCTGCAGCCCCCCTCCTCCACCAGAACCCAGACATGCACTACTACAACACCCCATCTGTGGAAATGTTCAAGAAAGACCTGGTCTCGTGGAGGGTGTCCCTACCCATGGCAGTGGGGTTGGATGAAGATGATCTTTGAGGTCCCTTCCAACCCAAACCAGTCTGTGATTCTATGGTTCTATGATTCTTATTCCACAAAGTTTGTATTTTCTAGTAGGAAAGTCCTAATGCTCTAGTAGGAAACTCCTAATGCTCTAGTAGGAAACTTCTAATGCTAACTAACATTATGAATCAAGTAACGTCAACAGGCGGTGATAGCACTCAGTCCTGACTGTAGCTTGAACTGGGGGTTCTCAGACCCATATACTGGGTTACAAAATAATACATGTGAGGGGTTGGGAATCTTTAGGTTGTTCTGTGGCTCTGAGAAGTCAGGTGCCAAGGCAGTTAATGATACTGAAACCCATGAAGTTCCCTTAAGTGTACTTTATTTAATTTATTTAGAAATTGCGTCTGTTTTGACAATATTCTAACCGAGAGAGATTTTCAGAGGCAGAGAAAGCACCAAGGCCTCCAACAAAGCACTAGAAAGTGACTTCTGAAAACTTTAGTGATGTACTGGCAGATGAACAACTTTGTGAATGTGTCTTGAATTTCCTAGTGAAAGTTATCTTCTCTGATCTGTGCAACTTTCGGCTTACGAACCATACTGTGCAAGCATATTATAGATCCTATGTAACTATAAAAGTTAAAGTTTAAACAGTGTCCTCTCCAAAAACATGTGGAAACCTACAGCCAGACCAAGTATTGGCTATGGCTGCATGTTAGAAAGAAGTTCCTAAGATCTATAAATAAGCAAGAACTGACAGATCAGCAGAGAGGAGCAAATACAAGTCTTTGCTGACTCAAATATTCACTCCTGCTACTAAATCGTGCTTTTATAAAGAAGCAATAAACTATATCCACTAACTGTCAATGTCTCTATTCTCAACTCTGTGTTATGAAGATCGCTATCTAGGAATAAACTTCCTCTAAGATAAAACAGCAAGACTTCGAGCTTTGGAGACAATAGCAAGATTGTCCCCCTAGCTAAAGCCACTAATCCTTCAGCATTTTAAAGAATACAGTGTATTATTCAGATTGTACCTAACATAATTACACTTTGTTAAAAGTTGGCTCCTGCTGATACTAGGGATGGAGAGGTACAGTTCTAGTTTTTTTCCTTTTCTTTCCAAAGACCAAATGGCCACATTTTGCCCTCAGATTATGTTTGATTTTCTTCCTCAAAGCTGCATGTATGTACATTAAGGGATATTTTTCCATGTGGTTTTAGGAAGTTTGGTACAGTTAAATATATTTTCATTAAATTAGTGACTCTGATGTAGATAGCTGGCATTAGGTTATTGCGGCTTACACAAATGAATGAAGACAATATAAGTCTAAGCTATATATCAAGCATATAAAAAGAAAAAAAAATCATGTTAAAATAACTACTTTTGCCAGTAATGCAGCTGGCAATACAGCTGTGACTTTGCAGAAAATAACTTTTATCTCCCGTCTTCTTATGTAGAGCAACAATTAAGTAAAATAGAACCATATGGTATTACTGATGGGAAGGGGTTCTTTGAAATATTTTTTTTTAAAAAAAGACTATGAAAGTGTGTCTTTATATGCACTGGTTCCACTAGATCAATGTCAAAAAGTGAAGGGGACAATACAGCCGTCTGAGACCGATAAAACATAATTGGTTCTGCTCTGCCTGTGGCACGTGCAGAACTTATGCTGTTGCGTAGTTTGAGCTACTTATATCATGCAACATGTCTAACTGTTTCCAGCTCCAGCTTTGTCACACCCACTGGTGCTTCCTGCTTGTGAGCTACCCTCTGTACAGCACACTGGGCACATCTATCTACGCCACAGCCATAAAGTCAGGCTGGGCTGCAGCACAGCTGATGCTAAACTGCTCATGGAAAGCAAGCACAGATGCTCTGTACAGAGTGGCCTGCAGCTTTTGAAGGCCAGGGTGCATTCAGCCTACACAAGCCTCTGTGGGACCTGGAAGATGCATGTCCTGTCGGTCAGGTGTCAGGAACTGTCAGGAAAAAGCTTTCAACTCTTCAGGTATCTGAACACCATGGGTGGCACCCTTGTGTTGCCTACTGTTCTTCAAATGAGGTGGACTCCACTGCATGGCAGTCAAAACCTGCATGATATCCATATGGTGCATCTGTACCATAGATGCATGATACACAACAACATGTGACCGCTCACATCCACACAGCACGAACCTAAGCATCAGGTGAGAGAGGTGGCATGGGAAAGTGTAATTTGTATGAGGCACATCAAGGCCCACAGTTAAATAAACATCTTCAGCATACCCAGTAGCCAAACTCAGTGGTGAATATGGAGGGTGCTCCATGTTGGACAACTCCTAGGAAAAATGCTTAGCTCTAAAGGTAGCAGAAAGCAGAAGTGAGGTCCGACTGAATACGAAGGCTGTCACAATGAAAAAAAAATCTACTTTTTCCTAAATTTTCTAATTTATAAATTTTCTAATGTATAATCCCCATATCAGGAAAAATTTTAAAAAACATTTTTCATTGCTTTTTTTTTCCAGTTTTATCAAAGCAATATTTACTCTGCCATGGCAATTCGTGTGTAACATGTACTAATCAATTCAGAATTAGAGGATACTGAATATTTTAGCAAATTTTAGCAGATTTTAGCAGATTTTAGCAAAAAACAGGGTTTGTTCATATGTGCAAGTGAATTTGATGCACGTCGTGCACAGATATTATCTTTCCAGAAGCAAGAGGAGTCTGTGTTTCAGGGAGAGTGTTCTGGCGGAAGATGTGCTTAACCCATTCCTACCCTCCAAAATGGTGTAACACAGATCAGCGTGAAGAACAAGTAGAATAACTCTCCTCACAGCTATCGGTGTTGAGAAGTCACTACAAAGCTGCCGGTGGGCGACAAGGATTTGCTCACGTAACGGGTCTGTCAGATTTGAGAATATCATGTGGGTCTGAGACAGTCATTGAAGGGTTTTGCTTCTTGTCAACTTGTGACTTACACAACCCTGTTCCCATATGTTTTGCATTATTTGAAAGAAAGCTGGATCCATTTTACTTCAGATGAATTCTAAAAAAGATAAACATGTATAAATCTGAGAAAGAAAAATAATTTGGTATTTTATCTCGCAAGACTGGCCTCCTGGGATGGGTAGAAAGACATCTCCCCCAACAGGAGCAGTGCTGCCATGGGTTAAAGATTATACTCTAAGTGCCACCACGGTACATTAAATTGTGGTGATGCAAACTCATCCTCTCAGTCCAGTTTGGGAGTTAGGCTTTTAGTTGCGAGAAAGCTCATGGATCAGCTCTTATTTTCACTCTTCTCTGTGTCTCAGCCTCGTCAAGGCCTATACACATTTTCAGCATATGGAAATATTCCCTCTTTCACGCAGACCAAAGCTTCATGACAAATAAGGGAACATGTAGGCCTCTTCAGAGTGCAGAAAGCCAGCTCTCTGTAAAATATCCACTCTGATTTAAAATTAATGCAAAAAAAAAAAAAAAAAAGAAGTGTTTGCAGTGTTCTGTGAGGAAAACCTAACCCCCAAAGTGCGTCAGAATTTAAAATTGCACTGGGATTTTAGTGGGCTTTTTTCTTTTCCAGAAGGGCTCTATAGCCAAGGAAACCAATAACATTTTGCTGGAATAAGTTTGTTTGTTTTGAATTGGGCTGACTCAAACAGTAAACTTCACAACTTTGTTTTTTTCTTAATTGGGTTGCACATGTTTTGCCAAATGTTCTTGCTGATAATCAAAGCACCAGTCACTCCCCAGAGTCAGCTGGGAGACGGGTTTCAGTTGCAACTCTGTAGATGCTCAACCAAAGTATATGGCTGAGCATAGGAGAGCAAATCTGCAGCTGAAATGTTTGTGTATCAGAAGCAGGTGCCACTTGAGTTCAAACAGTCCGATCCCAAGCACCAGTCCTTGCAAGGCTGGAGCCCCACGATGAGCTGATGTGATGCAGGTGAGGCCAATGGGAGCTACGTTTACAGGACAGAAATGCAGGCATTCACCATCTTACTAGAAAACGTGGCTAAAAAACTTTTAGCTGCTTTGTTTGTTTGGTAGGAAAGGAAGAAACTGGTGTGCGGTCTTGCTAGTTTGATTTTAGTTTTACCATGAAAATGATTTTGGTTTATATTGCTCAAGCTGTAAAGGTGGGATTATTACCTGGGAAATCTCAGCTATAGTGGATCAAAAGGGAAAATTGCAACAGGAAAAAAATCAGGTTTCGAGAAATATTTGAATATTTCACTGCTCGCTTCACCCTAAATTTAGGTTGAAAAGTTTAAATATTTAAATTGTTCTCCAAGGGAAAGGCTTTAACTAGTTGTGAGTCACTAATTGATCAATATCATATTTAATATACTTTTCTGAAAAGTACATTTGTATCTCTGAATCTCAATGCTTCTGTTTGGTTTATTGAGCAGAGAGGTATGCCTGGCATTCAAAATCAGTTCCACATTAACTGTCTCATTCCCAGAACCTTATTGAACCTATGTAAACTTCATTACTTTAAAAAAATCTGGGATTTTCCACAGGGATGCAATTTCTTGGCACCAGCATGTTTCCTGCAATGTATTATCAGCTTTATCAAAGGGAGACCTTAAACATTTCATTTTAAATCTGAATGTTTTGTGTGAAGCCAGCAAACTAGTAATGTCAAAAAGCAAGAAAGTCTGGGTTGGACTAACCTGAAACAAAATTTTAAGCTTTGGTTTTCCCAAAGGAAAATATTCTTTTTTTGCTTCAGTAACAATGGAATTTACTTATGGAAAAGTGAATGGTACACTGACAACAGTGGCTCATGAGCTCTCATGTAAACCACATGTATGAACTACCCAGGAACTAGATTTAGTGTATTATACTGTTTTGTTCCTCTGGATATTGAGTATGTGTGTTTATGTGTATATATATATGTATCTGCATATATATTCATACTCATTTATAACATATGTATGTAGCAGCTCTTGTGATGCTGCTTCTAGTTACTTAAGGTTAAATCACATCAGAAAGAAAACGGTCCTTATAAGAATTCGAGGAAATAGAACTAATACTGTGTCATTATTCTGTAATGAGAAACTCCACCAAAATTTTGCTGGGTAATTTATCATGCTGACATTAACATTTCTGAAATGTTGTATTTTCATAAAAGACTTTTAAAACCAGTTTTATCTCTCTCTTGGTAGCAAAAGACACTCTGAAACTAGTGAATGTATGTTAGAAAATGTTTACTTGAACTTTCTAAAATAAACTGTTCATCTTGGGTGTAACAGAAATGCTCTCTTTTTATATTACTGTTCCCATGTCACTCTCCAGCAAGTGGCCAACCAAAACACCTACTTTCAAAGATGAACTATACCATGGCAAGCTCCTTGGCTATTCTACCATTGCATTTCAGTTGATAAATTTGTATTTAGCGCTTAATTTGTTCAGTATGACTTACTAATTTGGCAATATTTATTTTGGCATGTAAAATAGAAGACAGCTGCTTTAAATGTCCTGCTAAGTTCTTTGTTTTGTTTTGAGAGGTCTCTTTTTTCTTTTTCTTTTTTTTTCCCCCCTTTTCTTTTTCCTTCATAAAAGGATCTAAGATATGAAAAAGCTCCAGTGTCGTGGACAGGGCTGAGTTTCCTGTTTATGAGTCACCATAAATATGAAAGGTGCTGGTTGACATTTCTCAGCTGAGGGATTCGACACAACTCTGTGTCGAGAGCAAATCCCCAAGCAGGGTGGTCTTGAATTGACTTGTCGACCTTGTACATTGTTGAATGGAATCACTTTTAAAGAACAGTAGTTAAAGGAAAAGTCAGCTCCTCTAGCAGCTCTTCTTACTGTTAGTCTATTTAGAAAAGTGTGTTATTGTATTTTTTCTATGTAGGAGTGATTGTTGAATCATGTTTTTTAAGAGAGAGCAATTAACAGGATATGCTTGGATTTATTCCTCATTTGCAGAGCCCTTAATTTCCCTGCTTTCCTAGTGTTTTTCTCTTCCTTCTCAAAACTCAAGTAGCCAAAGTATGGTGTAACTGTTGCTAATGGGCAACCAAGGTAAACACAAGTGAAAATCTTAGTGTATTTTGTGTGCACATTAATCTGGCGTGCCTCAGCCACACCAGTGGTTTCATTAGAGGGATTTCTTTAGACAATTAATTACAGGTGCAAAAATGAAACTGTAGATATAGCTAATGTCTGCTGAAAAAATGGAAGCTAGATAGAAGAGGTGTATATATAGTGTATACATGGAGGTTTGTGCTAAGATATGCCTGAGTCATAAATAAGTCTCAGTAAATGAATGTGTCACTTGTATGAGTGTCACTCAACGTGCCTGCTCTCCAGGCTGTGTAAGATACAAATTACCTTTTTGAGTGTGAGTGTGAGTGAGTTTTCTATCTAAACTCTAGAATTCTTGTTTTCAGGCTTAACCAGCCCTGGGCAGTCCCCTTTGTGGCAGCATGATGCTGCAATATATCAGTAATGAAATCAACAACAGGTTTAAAGCATACAAGAAAATATATGGGAAGACACAGGTTATGAGGTAGCTGCAGTGAGCTCTGAGCAATACACTGCTTCTTGTGTATTTTAACACATACATGAAAGGAAACATTTCATACCACTGCCCCCAGCCATAAGAAAAAGATACTTAACAGTATCTTAACAGTAACTTAACTTTCTTTTTCTGTTGTTGTTCTAAATGTTCATGAAAAGAACGTGGGTTTGGTCCATAATACTTTAAAGGTGTGCATCTCTCAGTGAGAATATATATTGGAGAATGGAAAATTAAGAAGGTGAAATGAGAAGAAGGAAAAGGTAGAAAGTGTTATTTATGTAAAAGGAGATGACAGAGGAGATCAACAGGAGTGCAAAGGCAGCTAACTCTTGGACTGATGACTGGCAATGGCTAGCAACAGTCATAGCTAACTTTTCTAGCTTCTGAAACATAAATTTATTGCCTTCTTTAAAATTTTATGATAGTAAAATCTACATAGATAAAAGAAGCACACCTACTGCCTTTCAGTAAAGATGCAAGTTTTCTGCATTTAATTACTAGTACCTTTGGAAGAGCTACTTTTTATTTTCTTCTTTTTTTCTCCTTAGATTATACCAGCTAGCATAGGCCCATGATATTCCAAAGAACCAAGGCTTTGCTTATCAATTTGTCATTGTCTGGCTGAATAACACAAGCACCAAAAATATTATAAACTTCGTTCTGATCTTATCTTTCTTACTTGCACTTGTACTTTAGTGTGATAAATTTATATTGATAAGTATGAAGTAGGGAAAAAAAATCTAAAACTGTTTTGGGTTCTATATGTATAGCTTTTTAATTAAATGCATTAGGAACATGGAAATATGGTGATGCTACCTATGAAATCCTCACCGCTGCCACAAATCCATTCTATTGGATTCACGAAGGGTCTTCCAAACAGATTGCAAGCTATAAGCATCCACAGGGCATTTTTCTGGAAAGTAAAATTATCATTCTGATAAATGTTCACAGAGCTGAGATACCTGATCTTAATGTTTTCTGGAGTGGGAAGAGAGAGAAGTACATTATTTCCCACCTTTTTTGTTTTCTTGTGTTCCTTAATAAGTCAGTTCTCCTATTCACTGTTACATATGTTTGTTTATACTGCCCTAAATTAAATTATTTTAAAAATACTACATCAAGAATTCAGCAACATCATGCCTTCTCTCATGTGATTGAAAATAAACACTCAGTGAAATGGTGCCAGGGTCAAATAGCTTGACTGCCAACATCTGCCCATGTCAGGAAAAAAAGTCTTAGGGTATTTTTATATTTTGAAAGAGGTAATCTGTTTTTCTTTCCCAGCTTTGGCCCAAGTCTTTTTTTCTTTCTTTTATTTATAAAGCCTGAATAAGTGGATAATAGTTTTACACAGCCCTCTGTAATATATTCACAGTAAATAAATAAAAATAAAAGCTATTCAAAAGCACAAAAGACTTCCAAAAGGGCATAGTTGGCCCCACTCAATTCTGGGTACCTAAACTGCTGCTCACATTCTTGCTCCCCAGTATGAGATACAGTATACATCATATAGTGTAAATAAACAAGAGGAAAAAAGCTGGAATGTAATTTGCAGGGAAGCCCCTTGGCTTCTGTAGGCATATTATGTTGCAAAAAATATATTTTATTTCTTATATTATTAATTCTATCTTTCATATATTCTCTGATTATGTCTCTAGCTGAACATATTATACAGAATATTTTAAAGGGAAAACATAATTAAATATTGCTGGCTTCTAATTCGAATGTAGCATTCTTTGGTTTCAAATAGCTGTTATCTAAAGATAACACATTTTGTTCAGCAGTCAATTTATTCCTTATAATTAAAAACTATATTAAATAATTCCAGGTAGGAGAAAAGTCAAATTCCAGTCAACTCTGAAATATCCTGGCAATAAAAATAATTCCATATAATTTATTTGCATTCTATATTTTATTGGCCAAATTGTGACTCTTGTGAAATAAGAGTAACTTCTCTTAATTGTGCATTATTTCCAGGTTTTAAGAGATTGGTTCAAGTTTTTTTACAGTTATCAACTGCTGTCCTGAGCAGAAATATAGTAGGGGTAGGATCCTGAAAATATTTCAGGGAAATTATTGAGAGTAGTTTCTGATAGTACAATTCTAAAGAAATAGAAAATATATTTCTTTTGATGGTCTGACAATGATAACATGAAGCTCTGAATCCCTGCATGCTCTATTGATATGACCCATAAAAGGCCCATGGTTCCATCTCTTGTTTGTATTCTTCATTTTATTATCATTCTCTCTCTAAGGTCAGCAGCACTGGTCTCACAGAGACCATTAGCATGCTTTTGCTTATTTAATTCACTAACTGCTGAAGTGCACGCTGCTTTTAGTGGCACTCATACAACTCCAGGCACTGAACGGTTTGGTTTCATGTACTTGAACTCAAGTGACACAAATATTTCAGTGGTGAATCAATACTGGGAAAAGATGGTCAGTAAGGTAGGGAGTGTTTATAGAAGATGTTTCATCACTACTAGTAAAACATGTCTTATTGTTAGTTCAGGATGTGCTGGTATTTCGCTCTTTGAAGGAGGCTTCTGACAAGCCAAAATCTTTCAGCCTTCTAGTAAAATAAAATTTTTTAAATTGCACACAGTTAGAAATGTAGCTTTTTGCACAATGTCTGTGGATTAACCATTTAGGAATGGTGGTTTCCATAAAAAGAGATCTCTTCTCTCATTGTAAGCAACATTGACTATATGTAAACATTGATCATGTATTGGACTATTTCTTTTGACCTGATTATAAAATAATATTTCATATTTCCCTACAAAAAACACGTTGTAACATTTTTAAGAGCACCTGGACATTGATGGCTGTCTCGCATGCTAATCCTAACTGGAACTGAAACAGTATTTTGGTCACCTGCTCCAAAACCAGGCTCCTAACATTAAAACTGGACTGTAGCTGTTAAGGCATTTCTGATTCAAAAATGGCTTTTCAGGGAACTTATTCCACTCTACAGTAGCCATTTTCCTACCATAGAAAAATCTGTATAAATAATTCCATACCAAAGACAATTATCTGCATTTTGCAGCACTTCTTCAGCATAAGAAATGCTCCATATTTACTGAGAGTAGATACATAAAAAGAAAGAAAACAATGCTATAAAATGTTCCTGTAATTTAGTGTTGTACCTGGTCTGAACAAATCAGTCTGAGAGGCAAATGAAAAGCTATTTTTGGTTGCCTGTTAACATCACCAGTGCTTCTGAGGAACTGAAGCCCATGGAGCACACTTGTGGCTAATCTTGGGTAATATAGCTGGCAGAAGGACCAAAAGAAGATTACAGTTATAAAAACGTAAGGAGGTCTTTGCCAAGAAATGCAAACAAAAAGGAAATATTTTAAGAAAATAAACAAAGCTACTGAGTAAAACATACACAGAGAGGAAAAAGGAACAAAAGAACATTTGAGTCTTGATGTCTTAACATTTTGTGGCAACATATGTGATAGCCCAGCCAGAGTGTGTGAAAGAACGTTACAGCTGTGTAAGCTATGAGATATCCACACACGCCTTGAGATCAGCAAGCCATCAGGAAAGCCCACCTAGTTTGCCAGCTTTGCAGGTCTTCTCTGATTCTACTAAAAATAATAAGTTCCATCCCATCCTGTCCATGTGATTGCACACGCTACGCAGTGAGTCAAGGGGCTGTTTGCAAAGGCTGCTTTATATAGAAACGCATGCTCCTTTTCCAAGGTGCAATGGTTTATAGCAATTTCCTGAGGCTATAAAACATGTGTTTTAAAAGAAGACAATCTTCTTCTGTTCCACCTAGCGTATGCTGTTCTAGTCTTATTGTGGCTATCTGCCAAAGACAAGCACGTGGCTATTAGAAACAGAAGGCCATCACAAATATTCGGTCAATGGCAGGTGAATAGTGTTATATAGTGCACTAAGGGAAGAACGAGATCAGCAAATATTATGGCCAAATACACTAGAGTGAGAATCCTCACATGCCAAATTCTTCATTCATCCCCATGGTTATGACTTCCAGGCCATGGCTATACCATCAGAGAACTTGATCTGGAGCCCAATCTCATATCACACTTGCTGCCTAGACATTGCTTTATGCTGTGGCTTCTGTTTAGAGCAGGCCATCTGCTTCCCTCTCCCAAACTCTTTCCAGCTCTGGCCCTGAGGACACAACTGCCTCAGCTCATTGTCTCAGCCTTCGTTCATGTAGGCTTAACCTCAACTGCCCAAGGATCTGTATAGCATGCCCATCACGGTGGTGCAAACTCAAAGTTTATTTTTTTCACCATATATATATAAAAAAGGCACCTGCCTTTAAAGCTAAATTAAGAAAATTGAAGATCCAGGATCAGTATCTTCTTTCATTTATCCAGCCTATATGCTGTAGGATATCAAGATGAGATGGAAGATTGAACAAAAATGGACTGTGGAACTAAGACAAAATATTCCTATAGCTACTGTTTGCTTTCATTTTATGAGTATAAGGAGTATTATAGAAGCTTCTTTTTAGTGTCTGACAATGAGGTTTGGTTTTGGAATTTTTTTGTCCTTTTTCTTTCAGTAATTTATGAAGATATTCCATTATATTTTACACAATTTCATTTGACTTTTTTTCAAAGTATGTCAAATACAGTTTAAGTTTCTACTTGCTGTAGATGTTAGAGTTCTGAGAAATTAGCTGCTGTAACTATCCAGTACAAAATATCTTACAGCTCTGATGCAGTAGAGGTCCTTCAGAGTTATCAAAAGATAACTCCTTTTGCTGAGGAAGTGCATTATCAGAATCTTTATAGGATAGCCAAAGAAAATGAGACAGAGAGAAGAAAAGCAACTTTTGTTTAATCATATCCTATCCTTTATTCTTGCACTCTTTCTAAACTATAAATGAAGTTTTGTGACATGACAATAGGAACAAATTGGTGTTTGGAGAGGCACTGTTGAGACAAGGGTAGACCAGCATTAGCGTGTTTTTAACTATGTGAATATGCCCTTAATATTCTATTTTTTCAAATTACACAGATTGAATATAAAATTTTAAATACAGAATATTCAAAACAAACCTACCAAATAGCTGGAAGAACTGAGAATACAGAACAGTGTGAAAGATCTGGGATTCCAGATGCCTATTTCTCTGTCATGTATTTCCCATATGATAGTCACAGACATCTTTAGCTATGTTAGTTTAGTTCAGATGCATTGACAAAAAAAACCCAAACCGGTTCAGACTACCTTTATTATAAATTTGTTGTTATGCAAAGTTGAAGTATGCAGTATTTCTTCATTGCCAGAGAGTGGAAAGTTAAGACTTGATTTTCTGTTTTATTAGAGACTTCTCATTGGGGAATTATTTTGCTGATGGTGGGTTGTTATTTTTCTGAACATGAGGGCATCAATCCTCCTCTGCCTCACAAGGAGAATAATAATGCTTATAGACCATGAAACACTAAAATTAGATGACAGTAAGACACTTCAAAAAATCATATTTATTTATTATCTTATTGTTTGCCATTACATTGAATATATGGGGGTTTTAACTTATGCAAGAGTGAGATTCAGCTGCCTAAACACAAGCAACTAGTAACACTTAAGACATCCAAGCTCTTTGTAGATGCTCAACATATGTGACGTGCCAAGGCTGGCAGAAATATTGCAGATCTTATAGAGTATTTGCACCCTTTTGGAGTGGCAACCTTGCAGGTTATTGCAGAGCATCACAAATGGTGTAAGATGTGACCCCACTCTCCACAAGCAGTAACAGGCCCTTGAACACCAAACTCATCTCTTTGCTCTTACATAGGGGCATCTTAACCTCAAACTGAATCTTGCCCCAGCTAACTTTTTGAACCCTGTGAAACTGCTCCTCTAAGTGACACAAAGTCCATATAATTAAGTGTATGAAGGCCTGGAGTTTTAAAACCTTAGCCTGCAGGAGGCAGGATGGTCATATCTGTTCACAAAAATTTGTACAACATTTACACAAACTGACCTTGTTCTGAGGTTGATGTTGTAATAGAAAAGTACTCAGTATGTTGGGAAAGAGGTTGAGTTAATGCAACAGATATAAATTTACAAGTCTATATATTTTACAACCAAGAGGAACACTTACAATCTTCTACTGTAGTGATTTTAGATTATTATTTCTTGTTTATATGTGCAGCTACAGCAAGCCTACAAAGGCCTAAAAAGGTCAGTAGATGTATTTCAAATTTCACTAAGGACTGGGGACAAATATTTTAGCTGTGGTCCTATCATTCCATATAGCATTGTGTACAACACTGGCCCAAAAATTCAGTTCTTTTCCAGTCCATAATTCCTATGTTAGACAAAGTATATCTTTTGAACAGACAATTCTTAATTTAACAGATTTCAAAGGGTAAGACAAACCATCACATCAGCTTGCATATTGTACCAGGTTAATAACTCTCCCGGTCAAAAATGTGTGTTAACTTTCTAATGTGAACTTGGTTAGTTCAGCATAAAAATGCTCAACAAATTGTTCATTGTTGGAAATCAGAATCTTTGGAAACACTTCACACTCTTAGCACTCATTTTATTTAATTTCTTCAATTTCTTCAGTGTCATTAAAAAACACATTTTCCAAACCTTGAAAGTTTCTGTCCTTACTTTTACAGACTCTTTCCAGTTTGCTGACAAGCCTTTAAAATCCAGATACTAGGAACTCGATTAGTATGCTTCTTTCTTGTACTCCTATAGAAGGTTTACATATCACACCTGGTCTCCAGATGGAATTCCAGAAGGAAAATAGTCTCCTTTAAATCCAGGGCTACATCTGCTACTCCTGTATGGACATCTCAAATACATAGGCATTAGTGGCTCAAAAGACATTAAGTGCCTCTTTTTAGGCAACTGACCCAAGCCCAAGAAATATTAAGAGCTTCACAAATAACACCTGAAGAATTAGCATAATATGCCACATCTTTCTTTTGTGTGTCCTATGTCTGAAAACAGCTTTAGCTGAACAATAGTCTAAGTGACTACCAGTAATGACCAAAAGGTTCGGCTTTAGTCACTACATTCTGAAACATATTAACATTTTTTTACAGCTAGGATTCTTATTCTGTTGTTTCAAGAGTTCAACTTACTTCAATATGAAATTTACTATTTTACTATTGTTTACTTAATTTTCCACTAATATTTGTGGTACACAAAGCTTTCTTGCCAACAAATAGGTTTTTTTCTCATTTATTTCTATCTTGCTTCAAGACCACTATTTCTTGCCTTCTCCTAAGTGGACAAGGAGAACAGATTATTGCCCTTTTCTTTGCAGCACAATTGTACATATTTGAAGACTGTTATCATGTCTCCCCTTAGTCTTCTCTTCTCTAGACTAAACAAACCCTCTTCTCTCAATCTCTCCTCAGAGGTCATATTTTCTAGACCTCTGATCTCTGTGCTGGACAGTCTCTAAATGTTCTTCCTGATGCGTGGGTTCCCAAAGCCCATGAAAATTTAGAAAAGGCTTAATAGCCTTGAGTAAAGGGATTACAAGTCTTACAATGAACTTATGTGTACTCTTTATATATGATTTTTTTTTTTTTTAAGAAGACCATGACATCATGTTAGCAGTATCTACTACTGGCAATGGCCAAAAGCAGACTGTAAAAGTATTTTAAGATGGAGTAAAATGCCAGCTGAGAATTTTTATTAGTATTTGGCAATAGTATACATTTGAATCACATACAAGTCCGTGAGCACTTCTTCTAGAACTGGAATTATATTTTCATTACATTCTTTTTTTTCCATCAAAAGAAAATACTCTTCAAGAAAGAAATAAAAAGCAGAAGCAGTAATAGGGTTCAGTAAGACTGAAAATGTATTTTACATTGCAACTATAATTATTAAGTGAAATATCCTAAATGTCAAATAATTTCAGATTCTTTTTTTCCTAAAAGTAATTTAGCAAAAGAATTTCCCCATGCCAGAGATAAATATATTTGCATATCTCATATTGAACTTCAACAGTATTTTTGTTTTAATATAATACTAAAACCCTGTATGTGAAAGAAGGAATATATGGGGGTTTATATTTAAATAACATTCTGCCTCTATTTGAACACATTTAGGTCATTGCAGTTACTTTCATCTTACATAAAATTAAGAAGTAAATTTATTTTTGAATCCTAATATTTTCTTTAAAAAAAAAAAAGAAAACTTGCACACAGAGAAAGGGAAATTTCCTGTGTGTATGGAGCTGTTTTTAGACCATTGTGCAGAACTGAAATATAGCAACATTTGTACTGGTATGTTTGTTGTAGACTTTTCTTTCTGACATGTACACCATATCATTCTCTATACTTATTTAACTGCAGATTATTTTAACCTTAATCTACCCACATCAAATAAATACTATAGAATTTGACTCAATACATCTTTCCACAACTAACTTAACGTGAAATGGCAAGCTTAGCCCAGCACCCCTCATCCTTGTCCTTCAGACTGATATGTGTAGCTAACTATGTCCATACGAGTGTTCCCACTAACTTCAGACAGGACTTCAGACACTCTGAAGTCACTTAAGTCCATCCTTCCCGTCACTGGGAACGAATACAGGTCTGACAGGGAGGACCAAGGGCTGAACCTGCTGTGCACTGAACATTTTCTGGTCATGCAGAAAGTAGGGGCAGGTTGTGTTTCTTGATGTGCCAGCTGAGCCTAAAGCTCTCAGTCAGGGGTCACTGTTCTGGGTGTTGGAATTCCAGCGTCCAGCAGTCTGTATTAAAGCACAAATAAGTAACAAAAATAACATAAGCATGTGTTTTCCTTTAGCTTTCGGACATTTAATGTGAACTGTGCCATTAATAAGCAATCATTTCTTGTTTCTTAAAATAATAGAATTCATAAAATGTGTTGCTTCTTATGAATATTTAGAATAGAAATTACAGAAATGACGTTACAACTTGTCTCAATGCAACAGCAGATGAACCTGAATTAAGGCATCTCAACACATTAAAGAGATGATTACGATAACAGATAAGATACAGTCTCTGGAGCAGAAAAGATATGGGACTTTTGAGGTTCTATCCACTTAGAAGTAATTATAAAGTAATTATACTTGCAAGTATGAATGGATTACAAACCATCATTCCTCTATGTAAATTTAAACAGTACCCTTGATCTCTATCAGTAAGTCTTTTTCTGTTAACTAATAACATATTTCAGCCAAACCTTTCACTGCCATCTGTTCAAATGGAAACATGTGGTATTAGAGTTCTAATACTGTGCCCTTGGTAAAGATATACCTTAGAGATTTCTTTTGGAAAACTTCATAGTTAGCAAACAATTTGTGGGCAGTTAATTTGCTCCCTTGCTGGGGTTTGCATTCCCACGTGTGAAATGTGCTATTCTGATGGCAATGTTAAATGAATATACACAGGATCATATTTACATAATATGGATTGTATTTACTCTGTGGGAAACATGACTGTCCTGCAAAAGACCATTATTGAACAGAACAGAGAGTATTTGAATTTATTTTTGTTGTTCTTGAGCTCTTCCTGTAGTATAAAGTTGTAGAACGAAACGTACTCTTCTTGCATCAGTTCAAGCCATATTCCATCGTAGAAATGAAAAACACCTTCAATACATGCAAACATACATGGAGCCACACACACTCATCTTGCAGTACAAATTCTCAGGGGCCTATGCTGATTGAAAAATACATAATGTATTCACACTATAAACACATTTCCTTTTGTTTTTTCTTTTCCCTTTTCTTTTCCCTAACAATCACAAAACAAGCTATTTTGAGAACATCTTCAAAAAGTAATGCCAGATTGTGAGACACTTATGGTGAACAGTATGTTTCCTCATGCAATAAAGTACTTCTGTGAGTACAGCCATCAAAATTTCACTAATTATCTTAGGAACAATGCATAACTTTCATGATCAGAGGTCATCAGTAGTAAAAGCTATTAATTTTGGAATATTACAGCTTAGTGAACATGTTTGACAAAAGAAAATTAAGATCAAATGACAAGTACAAGAGCATTTTGCAAGCACTGTTAAGTGCTTCCTTTAATAGCAAGGAGAAAAGTAGGTATATTGTTCTTCAAGCCCTGAGAGTTACAAATAAATTCAACAGACCAGTTGACCCTTATCTAACTAGAACTTCAAGGGAAAAAAAAAAAGAAAATATTAAAAAGTAATTAAAATCTTGTGGGTTAAAGCTCACAAAATTATGATTAAGAGTCTGAAACATCTCTGGTATCAGGAAAAGCTGAAAGAGCTGGGGCTGTTTAGCCTGGAGAAGATGGAGAGACTAATCAACACTGAGAGACTAATCAACACTTATAAGTATCTAAAGGGGGGATGTCAAGAGGATGAGGCCAGACTCATCCTCAGTGGTGCCTCGAAACAGGACAAGGGGCAGTGGCACGAACTGGAACACAGGAAGTTCCATCTCTACATGAGTGAAAACTTCTTTACTCCAAGGGTAAGAGAACACTGGGACAGGCTGCCCAGAGAGGTTGTGGAGACTCCTTCTCTGGAGAGATTCAAAACCTGGATGTGATCCTGTGCAACCTGCTCTGGGTGATCCTGCTTTTTAGCAGGGGGGTTGTACTAGGTTATCTCCAGAGGTCCCTTCCAAACCTTACCATTCTGTGACTCTGTGACATAGGTGCCACCATTACACTTGAGTTCTCAAGTTCTTTCCTTTCAGACCTGCTTCATGTATATGAGTCTGTGCAGTCCTTCCTTTTATGTCAAATCATAGAATCATAGAAATATTTAGATAAGAAAAGACCTTTAAGATCATCGAGTTCAACCATTAATACCACACTGCCAAGTCCATGGCTAAACTGTGTATCTAAGTGCTACATCTACACATCTTTAAATGCCTCCAGGGATAGTGGCTCTGAACGCAACAAAACATCAGTATCCATGCTGGGCAGGTCAAGGGAGACTCAAAGCAGCATCCTGCCCGCACCCCTGGATGAAGGCGATTGCTAGCAAGGAAAACTGAGAATAAGAGGACTAACCTACAGCAGTATTTCTTTTGTTACATCTTAAATGCATTTTCCAGCAATCAACATCTTAGAGACTTCCAGTAAGGAAGGTCTGTAGCCACTTTTCCAAATCTAATTCTTCCATGGTTTCTAAATAGTTTTCAAACTCTGCTATACATTTTATTTACCTGTACTGCTCATATGCAGCAGTGAGTTCCATTGCTCTAAATCCTCTTTTACAAGGCAAAGTGTTTCTTTGTCAGCCTCTATTCCAGGTTCATGATATGAAAGCATGACATATTCTTCCTTGCCATCAGTTTAACTTTCTTAAAGAAAATACCCATAAATTGTGTTTTCAGGAGAATATTAACAGCTTTACAAAGTCTCTCATAGCCTTCCTTTTATAAAACTGCGACTCTTTGGGGAAACAGGATTTCTGCCCACACAGATTAGCTAGGACTCCCTTCTCTAACAAGGCATCACTCATTGCCTTCCGAGTTCCTTGCAGGCTGGTTCCTGGCCCCTGCTACCTTTGCCCATACAGTTGTGTTTCCTTCATCCTCTCAGACATCTTCACGGAAATAGCTCTTGTTTTGTGTGAGTTAGGAAGTAAAGAAGCCATATAGCACCACTGGGGTGTGAATTTGCATCTTAAAGATAGTGTAACATTACCTGAAATGAAAATTATTTTCTTAGTGTAAAGGGTGTGGTTTGGGGAGTTTACATGAGAATAGACAGATAAACTCTTTATGAACTCCAGTTTTCTTCATTAAAGAAATATCCTGAAGAGTGCATAAAATGTAAAGGCTTATGAAGAATTTAACTGAAAGCTGCCTTTAGTGAATACCATTTCTGCAATTTTGCCACAAAAGCTTTTCTTGTTTTGCTTTTAAGTGGTATTATTCACATTTACAAATGGAACTTTCCAGCAAAAGTAACAGTTGAAAAAGCCACATATTTCTCAAAGCCAAGCTGACCTAACACAATGTTAGATTGAAGTTACATTTACATGACATGCTGTTTTGTTTGTTTTCAGTGGGGTTACCATCTTATAACAACATTTGGAAATGATAAAAGGATAAAGTGAGGACCCCCTGTCTGTTTATACTAACACTGTATATTCATAAACAGGAATGAAACAGTGAGTACAAATCCCCTTAATTGTTTTACAGATCTATTTATTTGTACTACATTTTATGTATCCCGATGAGAAGCACTAAGTTATTAATCATGTAGTTAGCCATATTATGTATTATAAGAACTGTATATAAAAAAAAATCTTTCCAGTTTGCTAGGCTGCCAAAGAGATTACACTAAATCATCTACAAAATAACTCCACCCATAGTATTTATTACGAATGGGCTAATATCACAAGTGTATTAAGTATTTCTGATATTTTCTAAAGTCATTTATCATAATACAAAATATATAATGAACAATGAAGATCAGAAATATTTTTGAGGTCTCTAAACTGTGCAATTCTAGCACTATTCTTAGCACGATTTCTTAGCTGAAAACTTAAATCAGCCTCTGGGGCTATCAAGAATTATGCTGATATATAACCTTTTTTCAGGAGGCTGTGAGAAGGGAATCATAACATGTGGCAGAGGCTCTACACTGTAAGCAATATTCGTTTGGGTGGAGAATCCATACAGGCTAAGAATAAAATTTAGTCTGAGATAGAATATGCTGACAATCCTCTGTGTGTGTTGCAGATAGAGTGATGATAATTACACACATACTAGAAATGCAGTGGATTTAGGTAACCTGAAAACATGACAATAGCTGTTTTTCGTTCATTAAATTCAATATCCTGACATTGCCTATATAAGAATTTATACTGGTTTCTTTGAAGCAATTAAATATAATGTTATAAATCATTAAGTACTTCATATATGAATAATATCTGTTCAACTTTACAGACTGGACTCCATTATCTGTCACAAAAAGGATTCATTCTTAGAAGGGTGATTTGCTATTAGTCTATCAACCTAGAGCCTCATGCTTTGGGGTCCACAGCAATCACTTTTTAACCAAACAATGAAACCAAGTAACAGTTTTGATATAAATTGAAGAAGAAGCAATACCAAAAAGAGATGAAAATGCACTGTTGGATCTTAACAGCAAAAGAACCAAACTTTATTTCTTATTTCAGAACTCACAAAAAAATATGCTTTATTTATTTCTTGACACTAACATTTTTGTCTTTTGAAAGAAGAAAACACAATGAAGTGGTTTGACTTGGGGAGAAAAAAAAAATCTGTGTTTGGGTGTAGAGTGGAAAGTCACATTTTTATAGTTCTGATTGCAATGTCTGTTAATCCAAATAGAGTGAAAGATCATCTGCTGTATGATGGAGCCAATTCTTATCTCAGAGGTATGGAATAAATTTATTCTTGTCTGCCTGGGTAATCTAAGCATTTGTGATGCACAAATCACTGTAACACTTTTTTCCTAAAATTAATTAAGTACACGATATGGTTTGTGTGTCCTCAAATCATGCATTTCAAATCTGTCTTCAAACCATTTGATTTTGATATAATCAGTGACCAAGGAAATTGTGCATTCGTGGAAATTTAATGTAAAAATACTGTGGTTGGATCTCTGAATAGAAATATTTTAATAATAAAATTAGATTAGTTGATTACATCCAATTCTAGCTTATGAATTTTCATGTCAAAACTTTGTAACAGTTTAAGGACAAATCTGTTTCCTGACATTCCTACACAAACAAAAAACAAACAAACAAACAAAACCCTTAAAATAATTTTAAAACTTGAATTGTAAATTACATATGTAGCTTCAAAACAAACCATAAAGATCCTTACGACTTATATTCCTTCACGTGTAAAACAGATTTTATTATTCTTTACTATGCACAACCTTCAGTTACATAAGGTGAGGATTTGGGGCTCATTTGGCTCACAAAGGATGTCACCTACAGGTAACCTACATCACTGATACTTCATAACTTGTGACTATGCCACCACAGTATCACTTTTTGTTCAGTTGATCAGTTAAGTAATACAACCCTTGTCAAAATGAAAATGTTGAAGTCCACAGAATTTATGTTATGAAATCCATTCCTTTGTGATTCCCTGCTGGAAGGCCCTGCATGCCTAGGATTCTGCACAATGTCAGAGTGAAATACTGTTCCCACCCTATTTGTATCCACGTGGTAGCAATTGCAGTGAGCTGAGCTAAGAGGCTTTTCAAGGACCAATAAAAGCACCACTGTGCAACTGCTTTCCTAGATCAATTAATAACTTCATCTTATTTTACTAAAGTACACTCATTTATGTTTGTTATCTGTCCTTTGCATTCTGTTGGGCTAATATTTTTGACACTGAAGGAAACGGTGGAGTACGGTGCAGATTTTCCCAAAGAAACACCAGTTTGAGGGGGGTAATGTTTCCCTGATGGACCAATGACTCAAGGACTGTAAGCAGAAGTCTTTTGTTCAGGCACAGCACAGTGCCACCTGGACAGCATCACCTGCTACCTGTGCTGGTGTACGCAGAGCTGAGGAGTGTGTCCTGCTGTTGCCATCATTCCACAGGATGTGGCTGTTGCCTCCACTGGCTTGACACATTGGACAAGCTTTTCAATTATTTCACAGTGGCACAGTTACACAAACTGTCTTTACTTTAGCAAATTGAAGCCAGCATCACAGAAATGCTAAATTCATTTAAAGAAGAAACTAGTGCCATGACTCTGATCTTTTGGTTTCCTAATAGTTAAGCGTGATTGGATCTGCTTCTGATTTACAAGGGTGTATTAACAAAGGGAATCAGGCTATACCCATGCTTCCCAATCTCTCTCACACATCTTTGTACCTTTAAAAATGTTTGTATTTTTTAAAAACAAATTCCACTTGATGTTGGAGGGAATAAAAAGTTTCCAAAACACATTAGTCCCCCAGACTTATTTTGTTTCCAGCAAATGTAGAACAATGCTCAGAACTAAACTGGAATAGCAAGCATTTCTTATTTGAAAAGAATGTTTACAATGTTATATGCAGTGTTGAGTCTGGGTAATAGGAAATCATGAATTTTGCATCTCAGTTCAGCAGAGCACTCCACCAATTGTTTAAAATTAAACTTAAGCATGTGCTTAAGTGCTTTTCTAAATCCTAGCATAAATAAAGATGGTACCCGAGTAGGTAGCCAAAAAGATCTGTCAGATTTTCAAGGTTTTGATCAGTGGGTCTAAGCTGGTCTATAGCAGTGGAATGTTGGAGCTGCCTGATAAAAGTTTGTTCAGTGATCCTTGATACTTACAACAACTCTACAGAGCTATAGACTTTTATCCATTGCATTAATTTCCTCAGTTTTCATATCACGAATTTCTTGTGTGACCTCAAGGGAATCATTAAGGGTCAACTACGACCGAATGAGATTTATCGAATGAGATTTATAAAAATTCCTTAGAAAGCTGAACAACCTTAAAAATACTTATAGTATTTTTATACATTTTGAAAATCTGGCCAAACATCTCTGACTCTACATCCTGTGCTAGAAATTATGATGTTGTTCATAAATATACCTAAGTAATATTCACCTATTGATAATTTTGACCTAGTATCACTAACTTCATTAACTTCCACCAAATTTTCATAAGGTTGACCACAAGAATATTAAAAAAGTGGCAGAAATAGAGGTGTCATAACTATTTAAAATAAACTGTCCTTCTGTTAGCATTGCTACAGTTAGACTCCAGTATTTAGAATCATTAAATACCCCAGCTTGGGATTCGAGGAAGTCAGTGCCACCTCAGAGGACAGCTAGCTTGGGCATAATAGTTTTCAAGGGACCTTGAAACTTGGGGGACCTTGTTTGATCTTGCTTCACTATGGGCAATGTATAATTTTCATAGATACTATTCCCCATATCTAGTAGATATAGGGATGACTATGTCATTGCTACATGCATTTGGGCATTCTTCTTTTGTAAACTAGCCCTTGAGTCCCTTGTTACTCTTCCTAGTAATATTCCTCAGTACCTAGCCTTAGTACAGGAACATGGTACGTCCCTTTTGCCGTATATAAAATTCAAATTGTATTCATACTGTTTTCATTGCTCTAATGCATTGCAAGCTCACTTATAATGATGCTCCCCAAGTTTCTGTATCCCTTTGATTACTAGGTCCAGGATAATTTTTCACCTGATGCTTTTGTATATTTTTCAAGATGAATCTCATTTTGTCATTATTCCTGCCCATCATTCTACTATCTCTGCTGATCTGTTCCAAAGCTTATTGAAGCCAATGGGAATCTTGGATCTGTTTCCAGGTTCCCTTGCCTTTCACCACCTTTTGCCACTCCACCCTCTTATTCATCATAGAGGACTTTCATTAATGGGTCACTTTTTTCTAGATCATTAATAAAAATTTTAAATAAAACCATACTGAATACAGATCCCTGAAGTACCTCGCTAGGAAAAGACCTTCCCACAAATCTATATTTTAATGTTTTCTCTTCTGCTTTTGTTTATAGTTTCTCAGCCACTTTTCATTCCACAAGATAGTGCTCATACCCCAGGCAATTTAAATTAATTCAGTATATTCTATCAAATATTTTCCACATCCTGGGCCAAACTCTTCCCCAGTTATTCATCCACACACTTATTGATGTCAGTGGGATTACATACATAAAATGCAAGAAAGAAGCTGGTCCTTCTTTCACCCTTATGCATTCCTTTCAGTTATAGATTTTGAGTTTTCTTTTATGATAAACTGGAATTTAGAAATTAGTATATCTGTTCTCTGCATTGTCTGTGAGCATATTGCAAACTGTTATCCAAGAAGACTGAAGAATTTATGGAAATTTTGCTCCCTTTTTTTTTAAACACACACAAATATATATGTATATGTTTATCAAAAAGAAAAAATTCTTCTAGAATCTAATTAATTTTATAGCGGTAATCATTCTTGAAGTTGATTTTTTCTTCTGGGAGAGTTATGCCTATATTCAATTTAATTGAAATTTGGAACTTTCTACAGTACTGGAATGTTGTTGGATTTTTTTCCCCAACTTCTTGTATGAGTTGGAACAACTTCATTGTTATTACATGGATCTGACATACTGCAGAAGATGCATCTTGAAATATTTTAAGTGGCAATCTGAGGAATGGAATCTGAGTCAGAAATCATAAAAATTACCATTAAATCAGCCAACAAAATGCCTTTTTAATTATGCTATCTGGATACTTAAATAGTATCCCCAATTAGTATTAATAAAACCTGTTTAAAACCAGATCTAGCTGGAATAGCTGAGGACCCAGTTGGTAGAGTTCCTATGTCACTGATTAAATCCAGTACAGATCAGTAATGACTAAAATTTATGTTTGGAAACAAACATGGAACATTTTCGTTAGTTCAAGCCAGTATCCAGTACGAAGGTAACATAATTAAAAAAAAAAGACATATTTAGAACTGTTGTTACCCTTGGGAATATCTCAACACAACAGAGCATGCAAGGGACTTTCTTATGATCACAACATAGAAGTCTCAAGTTACAAGATGAAAAATATTAACAAAGAAAATTGTTCAGCTGTAGTTTGTTCTTTCCCTGCTATATTCATCAATGTATACCAATAAAACTAGGTAAATAAAATCACCATATGTGGGTCTTCACCTGTCTCTGTTCCTTAACTGCATAGGGAAATAAATCATTTATTTTATGTAAACTGCTTCACTCAGATCCTTAAATCTGAGTGCAAACCATGTGCCTAAATTGGGGAAACTGAGTCCAACCTATAAAATAAATTTCAGATTTATGTATTGAGATTAAAAATAATAATTGCCTTGTTAAAAGCTTAGGTGAACAGTTCTATCACATCCTCTGGATAGGACTGGCTCATTGGAAGAGTCAGGTGGGCAACCACTCAGGCTGCAGAGACTAACTCTCTGACGGTCTGGTGAAGAGCCTGGTTTGCCAAGTCTGGCAGACACTATTTGACATAACACTGACAACAATCAGCAACTACCCAGAAAGGGTATAACCTGGTCCTGACTGCTCCAAGCAAAGTGGAGGATCCAGGATCTACAGCCATGACAGAGAAAAGTGGGGGGAACCCACCAACCACATGCTCTAGCAGAGCTCAATCACCAGCACCTGTAAAACATTCTGAATAACAGACTGCCTCACCTCCTGGTCCACTTTGCACCCATGCATGAAAATTCATGGGGTTAGGAAGAGTGAAGGCAAGAAGACCCCTGTGCCTTCATGAGTTTAGTATTCACCCATTTGGAATGGAAAAAAATATATGATTCTACTCTCCTCAGCCTGACTAGTTGTAATTTGTGATAGAAAGCCATTCAGCAAGAGGTACAAAAAAACGGATCAAGAAAAGCTTTTCTCTCTCCCAGACATCCTGCCCGTATCCTCCTGTGCAAAAGGTAAGTAAGCAACATCTCTGCTGCCATCACCTCAACCTGTCTTCAGTTTTTAGAGGAGCCCACACACAATGGGATGTCATCTACATTTCACCAGAACTTAAATACAGGCTTGCTTTACATCTTCCCAGGCAACAACATTGCAAAATGACCAGTAGGTCATGGTGTACCTAATGAATTCCTCTAGCCAGAAGTGGGAAATAACAATTAAGAAAGGGAAATATGTGCTTAGACCTTTACTCCATCAGGGCTCTGCACTGAGCATTTGAACTCCCTGGAGCAACAAAAGAATCATGCTTTGTTTGGAGTGACTTATCTCCTGCTGTCACAGGGTCTCAGAGGAAAAGACTTCAGGATCAAATGCATTTGTCACCTGAAATATGCACTGTGGAGTGGACGAAACAAGGGACAATGGATTAAAATGTATCTGTTCCGTTTTTAACCTTCAATTTCAGATTTTGGACTATAAAAAGCAAAGTGTAGCAGAGGCAAAAAAAAAATATATATATATCACATCACAGTTAGAGTACATCTAAGTGCTATTAAGTCACTGAATAACATACATTATTTTGTTAGCCGTAATTTATAGATAAATTTCTTGTACATGTAGTCATTAGTGCTAGAGTCAAGGATCTAAAGGCAGACAAGGTAAAGGGGTTAAGAATTGGTGGATAGAGGTGGCCTAGAAAGAAAGCAGAGTCCATCACATAATTGCTTTTCTAGACTCCTCATCAGTATCAGACATGATTTCTTCTCTCAGACCTATCAGGGGTTGCCTGTCCACACCTCCCATGTACCACTAACAGGTCTGATCTCAGTGTTGGGTTGAAAGATGTCTGGAAAAGCAAAAGTTGTCACAAAGAGGTAATGCATACTGCATGACAGCAGAAACCAGCTGCAAGAAAAAACTTCTTTGAGGATGTATTCCTCGTGGTTTATTAGAATTAAGTTAATTCTTAGGGACAAGCTAATGGCCTGAACTATTATTGAGCTGTCTAACCAGGATACCCATTTAAGCCAAAGAGAGGTAGGTACTTCTGATGCTTTCAATGGTGGCTTGGGCCCAAAGAACTGAAACACCTAAGTCTGGAAGTAAACTCCCTTGAGTCTGCTGCATTAAAAACTTGGACCATGGGAAGAGGGAATTTATATGCAGAATATGCACATACGCTGAATCCCACATTACAATACTGCCTTTAAATTCTTCTCCTAGACCCATCTTCACTAGTGGATTAGCTCTGTTATCCCTGTAGTTGACAGGGATTTTTGTGTTTGTGTCCCAGAGGCACTGTTTTATCTAATCTTCCCAAAGATGCCACTCTTTACCATAATTCATCATCTGGGTTTTTTTTTTTTTTTTAAGGAAAAGAAAAAAGAACTGTGTGTTTTGGGAAGAAGGGGAGAGAGGAAGAGGGAGAGAGAGAGAGAAACAGCTCCTGGAGCAGGTATAAGATAAATACATGAAAACTATAGACATGAAACAGACATTGATCAGGTACAGAGCAGGGTGCCTGTTTAATGTCCACTTTGTACGTATTGCTTGTACAAATGGAAAGCAGTGGCTTCAGACACAGCCTTCACTTTACCTGCTCCGATATTGAACAGACCTACTTTCCTACAGGAGACAAGAAGCAGTGGAAGTACAGGTGCTGAGTAATAATAGCCACAGGAAAAATCTGGACACACAGTCAAACCAGGGAAATTTGCCTCTGCTCATCTCACAGCTAGGGAAAAATAAACCAAATACTTTATGGTTTATATCAGATGCAAGAATCCATTTGCATGCACATGCACGCACAGGAGTATATATATATACATGGATGCATGGATGGATGGATGGAAAGAAAATGAGAGAAAAAGAAGGAACGCAGGTTACAGCATATGTCGTTTTACTAATCTTGCTGGATTTCTGTGCCAGCTTGATTGTTTATTGCCTCTTTCTTTTCTTCTCTGACATCTTCTTCTTGATACTCTAGCAATACTTTTACCTCTATAACTGATGGCTTGAAATGAAGTTTCAAAAACTGCCCACGTTATATCAGTTAATTGTCCGGTGACTGTGGAGAAAAGAAACCAGAACTATGTATTTCAAGTAATGCCCAACACATGGCAAACATCAAGCAAGGAATGCAAGGCCTATGCTAGTAAAGAATGCAATAAATACAGGCCAGATCATAAACACTGCTATAATAAGACAATTGAGGAAGAAGATTTGAAAAGATAGAATTGATTTCTGTACCTTTACTTGTGCAGCTTCTCCAGGAAATAGTTGAACAAATAAGCTCAAACCCATCACCTCCACATCTAGTTCAACATAAGTTTTTTGCGCTCAGTATTCTTGACTTTGAAAAAGGAAGACTGATTCTCTCCACAGCACAAATTCAATTGCAGAACATTCTGGTTTGTGTTAGGCAGGAAATAAGAGTTAGATGATTACAGTGGTCTTACAGATGATTACTCTGGTCTTAAAAAATTCTGTTAACTTTGAAATGACCTGTGCTTCACATCATTTAAACATAGTGGTTGCATCTTGTTTTGCATCAGCCATCAACCTTACTTAGTCAGTCTACTGTAGTGTGTTAAAGAGGACATCATCCTGTCTATC
Source organism: Porphyrio hochstetteri (assembly GCA_020800305.1). Classification (NCBI taxonomy): domain Eukaryota; kingdom Metazoa; phylum Chordata; class Aves; order Gruiformes; family Rallidae; genus Porphyrio; species Porphyrio hochstetteri. The sequence continues at coordinate 115,006,086 of CM036907.1, forward strand.
CACAGTTTTGTATTTCTCTATTCAAGCCTAATAATTCAATAGTTGTAGCCAAGGTAATTGGTGCTGTGCTGGAATAAACATTATATAATTTGGACCTTGGACTTTAAGATCTTCATGGTAAGGTTGTCTTATTCTTTATTTTATTGTACTGCCAGTTTTCTTGCATACCAATATCAAAATGTGAATATGACACATGCAAATCCCCTTTCAGAGGCCGTAGGGAATACTGTACCAAAGCAATTGTTCATCCTTTGTGCATTTTTTCTGATGGATAGTATTTGAGGAAATCACAGAGTGGCTTTAAGCTAGTTAAATATGCACTGCATGACTCTATCAAATTACAGCTTTACTTAGGGCTCTTTTGATAGTTAAAGACATGCTAAAAGAAAGCTTCATATTAAAAAGCTGTTGGAACTATCAGGCCAGTAACACAGATTGTACTACCAATGTGGCAACATGAACAAACCAGAAGTTCATTTCCCATGTTGCTATACATTTTTACAGAATCAAAGATCTTTTTAGTGGTCTTCATTAATAGTTCTGCTGACAACCACTGAGCTTCTCAGTTAAGGTCCTGGTACCTTTAACCATATCCACAAGAATTGCTTGTATATTAATTAAAGATTTGTAGTGACAAGACTGAATAACTGGGCTCTCGTTCAGCTTTCAGCCTCATAATGGATTGTATGTGCTAAATATCACTATTGTAAACTGTCTGTAATAAATCTTACATAACATATACATATAGAGTGAGGGTTAATTTTAATCTTTCTAAAATGCTTTGAGATTCTCAGATGAAGAGCAGCTACAATGCCTGGAAAATATCAAACCTGCATTATTGTTAAAAATAATCAAAGAAATAGACAAGACATGCTGCACACAGAAAACACTTCCATATTTATTTCTGTTCTTACATATGCAACATTTTTCTTCCAAGGCCAAAATGTCCTGTATATGTAACACCAGGGAAGCTCCACTAACCTGGTGGATTACAGATCAGCTATACAAAGTTCACCATCCAGTCTGATGCTATGTGTACTCAACATTCACAGAAAGAGTAAAATAACTCTTCAGGTGGGTAGCCATGCTTTCATGTTTTGTCTAAGACACAGAACAAGTGAAAATGCACATTCAGTGTGACATCTCTGATAAGATGTGTACTATTTTTCAAGTGCATCCCATGCCGTGGATCCACGAAAATTATGTGAGGGACTCTCAGTATTTCTTGCTCTGAAAGTCCTAAGCACCTCCGCTGGCTTCAAGGCAAAGCTTCTCTGAGCTTCAGGTTCAGCCCCTCCCTTGCTTGTGGGAAGCATGGACAGAGAACAGAAATCTGTGTTCCCAAGCCTTAGGGTTTTCACCAAAGCTTCAGGATAAAACAGCCTGGGTGAGGATTCCTGTCACTTTCCACCAGCTGCCTGAAGTCTTGGTTTTCCACAGTTAGTGGAGACTGGGATTCCAAGAGGGGAGTGAGTTATCACTTAGTCTTAAACTGGAGTGAAGGTTTGGTTGCAACTGCTTGTCTTCCCTTCAAGAGAATAAATGATTAGAGTAAGGTCATGTTTCAGCAAGAGATTTACATAACCTAGTTTAATTCTCTACAGGTAGGGGTGTACCACATGGGCCGGGTGCTTAAACTCCCTAGGCAGTCAATGCAGATGCAGTTAATACAGTCAAAGGAACACACAGAAAGATTCAGCTAACTATGGGCTGGGGCAGACTCACCTGCCTAAACACAAGTTTCTGGCGCCTTTTGAAATGCTGTAGGGTGCCTAACATACCTGGTTCCACATCATGTAAGTTGTTACCCATCTGGACTGGCTGCTGCATAGCAGCAAGTAAGGTATCTGCAAAAGCATGGGTGCTTTGGTATGTGCATGGCCAAGTACACAGCTGAAGCAGGTGAAATCAGCCCCAACTTTCAATTCATAATGTTGAGGGAAACTGTTTAGAAGATGTTCCTAAGCATTTTTAATTGTATAAAATGTATAACAAGTTTTAAATGACAGTTAAAATTGTACCCATTCAGTTCTTGTGGCTGCTGTGCCTTCTGATACAGAAGTTTTTGAGTTCCACTGTGCCAGATAAATCGTGGCTACTATACCATTGAATATTTAAGGAGTAAGATTCTACAGCAGTCACTTTCTGTCACAAACAATGAATGACTCAGCAAGGGAAGTTTGAGCTGGATTTGCAGAAAAAAATAGAGAAATTAGTACAGGCTGTCCGAAAGCAGAGTTTCTAGAAAGCCATTCCAGTTGTCTTACAGCTTTGACACATGGATTATGGAAATAAGTTTCCTGTTCCAGTTATATAAAACTGACATTTACACATAATCAGTCCACAGTTTGACTTTCAAAAGAAAATTATGCAGACAACTGACAGTACCATCCTACTCAGACAGTACAGATATACCTTGCTGAATGCAGAACAGCTAAATATTTTCTGGCAATACATACACAATATGTAATTAAAACTGCTTTCAGAACATAATCTGTATTTAACAGAAATCGAGCGCGTGATGCTTATCTTCTCTGAAATGCTAAATTCTTGCAATCTTTTTTCTGCCATTCACTGACACATGTGGAACATCTGAGATTTAGATTCCTCAACGAAAAGTTGCTCTACAGTCTTTTTAGCCATAAGCATGTTTACTCTTGATTTTGAAACCTACCGAGAACCTGATCTCCATTATATTAATTTTTTCCCTGATTCTGAATAGCACTGGCATCAAAGTACAGGGTAAATACACTCTATCTATCTCAGATACATTAGCACATTGTCTGACCTTTGTGCAACCAGATTGAAATCTGGGCAGAAAATAATAAATGGTAGAGCAAAGTCACTCAAAAGCTGCAATTATAGCAAGTGCAGAAGAACACATACATCATCACCAATGTTTATTTACAGAAAGATAGGGAAGCTTCATGTTCTGCCTCTCACAGCCAGCAAGCTGTTTAGAAGAGGCCTAAAGTTCATCTTCTCAGGTAAACTTTCTCAGTCCTATGGGTTATCCTTATTCCATGGACACCACATGGGTTCTAGCCACCAGAATACACAGAATCTCACTCAAGACCCTAGTTATGCATATTTTTAGATCTTTTGGATTTGCAATATTTTTCTCCTAAGTGACAAAATCATATGGTTTTTGGACAAAATTTTATACTATGTGGGCCCAGTTTGACTAAAAAGAGCTGAGAAATGAGTTAAAATTCAGAATCAGATGCTCTGTGAGGATGGGATGTCAGTAATATTCAGGCTGAACTTTGTTGAGGTAGAAAACATCCAGTTAAGATAAATTCAACTCCTGTAGGTTTCTCTGGAAAAAAGCTGCTTTTTCACTTGTTTTGGTTCTGAAGACACTGCTTTCAGACCAGGGCGTTTTAATGCAAGTTGTAACTGCAGGAACATGCAAGAAGCACAAAAAATATGTTTAATCTCCAGATGAGGGAATATATCCTAATTAGTTATGTCTGCTATGGTGTCTGGCTACCAGCTGACAGACTCGACAGCTGATCTCTCTGAACCAATCCAAATTGGAAAAAGATTTGGGTTAGGGTCACTTTTGGAGTGGGCAAAGGTTGGGGCTGGTTGTTATTTAGACTGAACTAGTTCATTCATCTCTAGTTACCCATATGTCAATACAATAGATTCCCTTAACATAATACGCCGTGGGCTAGAAACATTCTGTTTTGTTTCTACCTGCACATTTTCATGGGCTGCTGCCAGAAGAGGAAGGCAATAATACGTTCTGGGACAAAGAGGAAGTCCTGGACACTTCTGGAAGAGCTCCAGAATGCACTATGAGAACAGACACTTGGGATGTAAAACCTTCAAGCTTTGCACACTTCAGGTCAGAGCTCAGGTGAGGCTCAGTCAGTCAATCAGAAGCTTATTTGTATGCCTGTGAGCAATACAGTCTACATGAAGTTTTGGGGTTTTTTAACCACAGACCCTCAGTCACTATATCTGTGCTAATTTACCTTTTAGTATACACCAGTATACAATCAGTCTTGATTTCAGTGGAAAACCTTCCATCTCTTTCAAAAGAAACTAGTTTAAGTGTTCATCACATTGGTCCGGGATAACAAAACCTTAGATGACTGCAAAATGAGCAATCACTTAATGAAAACAATCAGTTTTGCATATTTTATCTCTAAAACTCATTGTAGTTTTGCTTAGTGACTTCTGAAAAGCTCTGCTGAAAAGAAAAACCACATCAGAGAATCAACCTGGCCGAATCGTTAGAGAAAATTCTGTGCTGGGTGTAGAGCTCCTGAGTGCCCAGATCTTTACCTAAAAGCAGGGAAGTAATGCTGAGAGTGATAACTGATCATCTCCTTTAAGTTTGTTTTCTATTGCCGAGATAGAGCAGATCTTGATTTTCAGAATAACCGTACTACCATCATCATCATCATCTCACTAATATTAGCATAAGTTTCTCTAGTTGAGATTTTTTTCACTACTTTTCCTTCCTGCTTGGGTGACTGAGCACAGAACTAATATGGATTACACTGAGCAAAACAGGGTACAACTATTGAGGAAGGGAATTAAACAGTGGCTGCCATTAGTCCTTTAGTAAACATTTCCTGGGCACTCTTTGGAAGTATGCATGGGCCAGGGATGATTCCCCAGATGCCGGGATGTAGTCTCCCAAAGCCTCTGAAGGCTGAAGGACTTTAACAGCTCTTTATGCCACTGACATCAGAGCCAGAGAAGAGTCTGTGGTCTTGCTCATATGGGTATAGCCCGAGAGTCCTGGGAACTGCCTCCAAGAGATGTGCTGCAATCTTATCAGGAATAAAAGGCAGAAGAGATTAGTATTTCAGGATTCCTATCACATAAAAAGAGCAGAGCATTTTCCAGCAGAACTTTTCCATTTTACATTGACTGACTTACTGTCCTGAGCTCATAAAACAGACAAAACATAAACAGGAAGTACAAAGCAGTTCATTATATATGGCATATTTAAAAGCCTACAAAGGATCTTTCATTTAAGATTTTTCCCTTTTCACAGATGGATGATTGGGTGCTATTGTTTTGCTACGTTCCCTTAGCTCTTCACTTCTGTCCTCTGACATCCTTTCCAACCCTTCCCTTCCCCTGACCAATCCCCTTGCTGTATCCTGCTGCACATGTGTAGGATGTGCATAAAGCTAGCTGTTAATTATGAAATCTTGTCCACACACATTAATAGAAGTAAGCCCCATAAAACGCTGCCAAACACTTACTCTCCAATACATAATCTAATCTTATTATATTCTTCCTTCTTGTGCTCTCGAAGAAGGTAACAGGGGTCACCAATCTAAATTCCAAGCATGTAGACCTTCTGTATTATCATCTGGCAAACATTACAAACTTCTCCCTTCGTGATTATTTTCTATCTGTTTTATGGTCTTAGAGCACTGCACACTAGTTCCACTGATTATAAATTACAGGATGGGGAGAGATCTGATGAAAATATTCACCTTTAAGTGGCCCAGAATTTTATGTCTGTGAGAAAACATATATTTTTCATTGCTAACAGATGCAGCTCAGACCACAGCCAAAAAATGGCACATAGCACAGGGATCCACACCTATGTTACACACATTGCATGTGCACATGAACACATACCCTGCTTTCACTTTATCACCATAAAAAAACCAAACTGATGAACAGCACAGAAGTTGCAACACTTTGCCGTGCAGCTGGCATACTCATGTGGCAAGGAGCAAGTGCCATGACAGCAAAATGGGTCACAATAATGAATGGCATTTATGGATTTATTTTTCCAGAACTCCTAAATGCACCACTACTAATATACTGGTACTCCTTAAGACACATTTCAGCTGCTGGAAATGTTACTGAAAAGAATATCAACTTTTTTTTAACTGGAAACTAGAATTCAGGTTCTATATTTGGATGCCACTTCACAGCTAAATGCTTCAATCTCCATATATGAAAAATGGGCAATAATGATATTGACATTTGTAAAGTACTTTGAAATCTGAGGGGGAAAAGGAGCTACAAGAAAAGCTGGCATTATTATTATTTTTCTCTTACCATCTGTGGAGGGAAAAAGAATGAAAGTTGATATAACAGAAAAAAAGAAGTAGATGTGTTTTGACAACATCGTATAAGCTAGAATTATCTGGGTGGAGGGTAATATTTGCATGGGATACTTTGCCAATTCTCAGGAACAAAGACAACAAAATCTAAAAAACAAGAGTTTATACTTCATGCCACTGGCATGCTTAATGTTTGAATTGAAAAATGGATTGTAGGATGGTTAACATTCTATTTTTGTTTGGTAGTTTTATCCAGCTGTTGCAGACATGTAGCTAGATTTTGGCTTCTGGAGTCCTCCTACATGCATGTCAAGATTTGAGACCTGATTTTCCTGTTTTAAATTGGGCAGCCATCCTGGAAACCATAATAAGATGCAGCACTGTTGACAGACTTTCTCATGGAAAGTCGAACAAAATGCTATAGAAAATTCTATATGCAGAGATGTGGTAAAAACTTTCAGTGTCTCCCAAAAGCCCCTGGATGTTGTCTTTTGTTACCTTTCTATGTTCTTTTTAGTTCTTTGATATTATTCTATAAGCTTGGTTTCATCTCACAGTTCCAATCAAAAGGCTGGCAATGTGTTCAAGTTAGTTCTCCAGACTTTATCATTGCTTATGACTTTATCATCAGTTATTACACACAGGCACATCTAGAGGACTACATGCATCGAATGGTCTTATATGTATCTCTTTGGAGGGGCAAAACTGTCTTCTGAAAAAAAAACTAGCGAGGCTGCCAAAAAGACAAGCTTAGGCTACAGCCTAAGTGACGGCTAAAGTTAGGTGAGAAGAATCCCACTCCGAGTTGCACATAATAACATCAAGATCTTCACAGAAACCATAGAGAAGTGAGGTCTTGGCCCCCAATCTAGAAGCTCAAATCAAAAAGTGATGGACATGCCAGAGAAGTGAGGGTATACCGGGAAGGGCAATAGTTATGGAAATAACAGTACACAATTACTCATTTTTAGGAATCCATCTGGTTAGGTGTGTTGTTTCATTTAAATGATGTGTAAACGCACTCACTTAATCGGTCTCATTTATACATTTATACATGTCATGTGAGCACTACAACACACACGGTTTTAATTTTAAAACCTAAAGCACAAGTAGCAGACCTCACCTTTGCTGGATGCTGTCGGGTGTCAAAATCGAAAAGTTCAGCTTGTGCCCCTTCCAAGGAAATATAATACATATGCATCTGTGCACCCTGAGGTCTGCACACAGCTGCACAATGTTTTATGAGATGTTGCAGTGGCTTCTGCTAGACTTCCTGACGTAAAACTACAAACAATCAAACCCTCCTTCCCCCACATCCCATTCTCACAACCAAATGCCTGAGAAAAAAGATTTTTTTTTTAAGCCAACTATGTCCTTTAAACAGTTTTTCTCTCAAGAGCAGGAGTTATCTTGGTATTTACAGAAGGAGATCAGGATCTTGGGTATTTCAGCTTTGAGTAGAAGGAAGCCAAACTTCTTAGCTTTGGTTCAAAACACAAGTTTTTCTCAATAAAGTTTAAATCAACCTTAGAAGGCAGAAATAATTATGCTCCACCGAGCAGAAAACCGTGAGCTGACGTTTAAAATCTGCACACTGCTATCTCAGCTACCCAAGAGAGAAATGATTCTACATCAACAGAAGAAAAATGCAACCCTGAAAATTGATATAGCTGTGTGTACACCAAGACATCTGCAATACAATGCAATGCCCTGGCACTCTGTTATAGTCTAGGTTTTTTCACTCAACTTGTATCTTTTTCTAACTAGACCCAGGTCAATGAAATAAAGTATAATACAACTTTTTTGATTTTCCTTTTTGCCAAGAAAACGCAAATTTGATAAACCAAAATATTTTTAAATTGGTGTTGTTTTTTATCTATGAAGACTTCATTTTGACATTTTTCAGAACAAAAGGTTTTGATTCTAAATGATGTTTCATTTTGATAAGTGGTTTTAGTTTCACTAAAAAAAGAACAAAGACATGAGTAAAACATTAAATTAAATTAAATATTTGTAACTTTGCAGTTCACGAAAAAGCTGGAAAAGAAATCTCTCTAAGCAAGTCAATACAAAGTGACTTCAAATTCCTAATTTTTTTAAAACTATCAAAAAACTGAAAAAAAAAATCAACTACTTCAAACCTGACCCTGGATAAAAAAAGCAAGATATAACTTGAATGCAAAAGCTATTGTAGCATTTATTTTCCTGTTCTCAGAAATTTAATAATACTTCCAACATCCCAGAGTAGGATGCGTTAGAAAGGAACCTAGTCACCATCAGGACTGCTCTGTGCCTGCCTTCAGATTGACTTGCCCACATTTTTCAAAACTGATGTAGTAATACATTGTTTATTGTCCTACAGGGAAGCAATAAGTAAGTCCTTTTATCATAGGCTTAGCTTCAGCGATTAGACGTCAGATGCACCAAGCAATCAGTCTTTCAGCCATTTCACAGTGCCATGGACTGTTAGTCTGGTATTTCCAAGAAAGCTTCAACAGAAGGTATGCCAGTTCTGCAGTTTAGTGAGAACGGAGTACTTAATTCCATCAGTCATCCCTGAAAATTCAAGCCTTAGTGGTCTTATACAGTAATTTGCACTTTCAGTCAGCAGTATCTACAGCAATACACTTCTAGATGGAAATCCTTTGGTGGTGGCCCTTCTCCTGGAAAGCAGCAGGGAAAAAAAAAAGCACTGTGAATGACATTCCCTCCAGTACAACCTCACTTAGCACAGTTCTTGCGTAAAACCTGATGCATGCACAAAGTCATGGTGGCGTCCTGCTACACGAATGTTCAACAGGCTGACTCTAAGGGATATACGATCACTCTTTTCAAGTGTTACCCTGGAAACAATTTGTCTCTTGGCAGATGTTGCATACTTATACAGGAAACTAAATTTAAATCCTTAGGCATAACATCTTGGTCATGCCTGCCCTTTTGTTTGAACTCCTTTAATAAAACTCTTGCCCTCACACTTGGCTGTACTAAATCCAAGTATGATCTTTGCTTCCTCCTCATTATTAGTTCAGAGGGAACACTCTAGTAGTTGTATGCAGGGTTATCCATTACCTAAAAGGAAAACGTGCCAACTTGGAGCTCTGTTCATTGACTTACATGATGTTTACCCAAGGATTTTCATGCAACTGGCTTATAATGGCCATGTAATTTGCCTCTTCAGAACAGCTTTACAGAACTGGTATTCATCATCAACTCAAACTTTTCAGCATACAACAGGTGAGTCAGTTCATAGGTGGCTTGGGAATAAACAACGGAACAAGGTGGAGCATTTAAAAAAAGAGAACAGGCAAATAGAACCAGTGCAATCAATCAAAAATATGATTTTTAAATGAGTAGTTTCAGAGAGTGGTGACGACAAATGAATGGAAATGTTATGTACACAAGTTAGCCTCATATCTGGCTGAAGGCATACAGTACAACTGGAAATTTTGGAAAGAAATATCTGCCCACCTGCCTGCTTTCTTGGCCAGAAAGAGCAGCACTTTCTACACAGATGAGAGACCAAGGAACTTCTCCACCTTTGCACGCAAAGACAGGCATACCCAAACAGGACAGGGGAGAGGAAATCATCCTGTTATCCCAGAGAATACAGAAATTTGAACTCACACTGCCTATTCTAACAATCACTTGTCAAACACCTACAGTGTGGCTGCAGTGGTACAACTCAGGAGCCCACGTTGTCCTTTGGTGAGGGCAAGCTGCCAAAATTTGTCTCCAAATGAGCACGCTCAACATCTCACAGGGCTTCTGGGGGAGCTGAGACCCCCCACATTAATAAGGGGGCTTGGGGATTTTTTCCTCCAGTATTGCCTTTTAATTTTTTCTTTTTTTAATTGATGCTGAAGCTATCCCAGTGGCCCTGGAAGCACATGTAAAGGGAGACAAAATTGGATACAGGTCTCAGAAGGATGGCATAAGGATTTAACAATACCTCTTGGACTTAACTCCACCGATGAGGTAGATGCTGGCAGGGGACTGTGAGGAATTATGTAGAGTGTTCCCTCCCCCCTCCTTTTCTTCATAAAATAGCCTGTAAGGCAGAGAGTGCCTGAGACATGAGCAATGTTTTTGTTGGGAATGGATGAGTTTCAGAACTGGGGGGAAAAACAATTTTTAAAATTTACTTTTCACCACCATGCAACACCTTGAAAATATTTTGGCAAAAAAGCCAGGTGTTGTGCAGTTCCAGGATTCTATCAGAGCTTCAGTTTCTTTGGCGGGTAGAAAAGAAAATGCTACCAGCATACTGGAGGAAATATGAATAACTCTAGTCAAACTGTTTAACACAGTAACCAGGAAAAAGAGTGCATGTGAACTTTTCTATGTCTCATCTAAAGCATCAGTAGGCATGAATTAAGGAAAGCTAATATTTTTTTTTTTACAAATTCATCACAAATCAGGGCTCTGTTTTGCTGAGGGGGTTCAAAGATGTGCCAGCAAGCTGTTGCTGTAGCTCAGTACTTAACATGAAAAAATGGGACATAAGGAAGGATGAAAGGAAAAAATTCCACACTCATTTTACATGCCGTAAGCATGAAAATAAGGTCTGGCAGAAAGTGGCCCAAAATGTTTGTGATAATGAGGAACTGCATGTGGAGCTCTCAAATCCCATGCTAATGCTACAAATACAAGCCTTCTTTTCAGAAGCATGCTCTAGCTTCCTCATGCACATACCAGCAACTACTCCACTGATGTCAAAGGAATTATTTCTGCTGAATTACACAGATAAAGATAAGTCAAACCTGGCCAAAAGCACACTCACAGAACCAAATTCACAGATATATTCCTGTGTCTTTGCTACCCCAGTGATACAAGACAGACTTAAAGCTAGATTAACTAAAGTAAGGCTGCTGCGTGTCACCAGAAAAGTACAGAAGCTCAGACCATCTATGGGGAATCTACATTGCATTCTTAATTGTTTCCACTTTCTCACCTTTCTGACTTCTCCATCAAAGATTGGTACCAATTCCAGATGCAGTGAAAATCCATGGAAAATAAATGCTGGAGGAAAAGAAAAAAATAAGCAATTAACAGCAGTAATCCAAACAGATTGTAACTTCTGTTTTCTAAGTTAGTATGCTAGCAAATCTCCACTGTTGTGGTTTTTAAACTCACTACAACCAGATTTCCTTGTAGGAAGAGAGAGCAATGTGGAGTTAGTTTTATTAACACCACACCATGCTCCTCAGCCATGAAACCAGGAGTTTCTGAGAAGCAATACATTAAGTCTAAAGTAGGCTGAGAACTCCATCACTGATCATAGATATTGAAACAATATGCAAAGTTTTCAAATCTACCATCCCTCGTGTGAAACAGACTCAGGCAATTTCACTGTGCATCATTATCCCTGTTTGAAATTCATATTGATCTATAACATACACTCGGAAAACAGTTCCTTACTACCTAGATATGGTCAAAATGATCCATAGTGGAATGGGTTCTAAAATTGTTTTTAAAACACAAAATTTCAAAAATTGCAAATAAATAGGGAAAGTATATGCTACTTTTTCACAAATTCCTTTCCCATCTTCAGAGTCACAGAAAATTTCAAACATCCATTTAAGAAATGTGTGGAAAATATCTATGTCTGGGGTTGCTTTCCCATACCAATTCATGTAATACCGTAGTAAGGCTTTAGACTGAGATCTGAAACAGTTGGAAAAGGGCAGAAAGAATTTCCTTAAACAAACTTAAACAAGATAGAATTTCCTTGCAGTGAGAATGATTAAATACTGGAATGACTTACTCACACTGGCCTATCTGTAAGAAAAGAGAGGAGATGGCTTGTAGCCTGAGTGCAAAGAGGGAAGATCTGGCTGAACATCATGGTATGTGTCTTTCTGGCTTGGGAATCTCTGAATCTTAAGTCGTCTGTTCAACTCTTACCTTTTGTGCCATGAACATAGTTGCAACGTTTACTACTCCATAATAAGAAAATGAGAAGGAAGATACCTTCAGAGAATTCAGGATTTGTAATAAATTAGGGCAAGAAGGTGACAAACTGAGTAGCAGAGATTTAGTCAAGGGGAAACTTGATAAATCTGAGGACAGGGCCAACATCAAGCTCCTGAAGTTCAATGAAGAAAAGTAGGAAGTCCTGCACCTGGGACAGAGCAACTTTATGAATTAACACCAGATGGGAACTGTCTTAGTAGTAGCCCTGGTGGGAAGGTGGGAACCAGGTTGGATATGAGCTCACAGAGTACTCTCATTATGGATAATGAATGATTGGCTGCATTAGAGGGAAAGTGGTTAGGGGATCTTAGGTGGTCACTGTCCCCTTCCGTGCAGTGCTGGTGAGGCCCCATCCGTGTCCTGATATGAGCCTCCCAGTACCTGTTTGAGGCTAGAGGATGGAGTTGGAATTTCAATATTACATGGAACAATCCTTAGAGGAATAGCTGCTTGGATTGGAAATATAAATATTTAATGTTTTGGAATAAACAGGAGGTCCAGATAAAACAGTTTTCGCTCGTCTCTTCTGTCCTTAATTTCAATGAAATCTAACCAGCTCTGTGAAGTCAGTTTGTTTCACTGATGGTTTTGGCAGAGTTTCTGTCCCACCGTGTTGCCAGGAAACATGGCAGAGTGAAATGACTGTTGGACTGTCACAGCTTTAGACCTCATGATTCTGAGGGACGAATGCCAAGGCAATCAGCATGCTGGGGAAGTTGCACACTTTGCAAGTTCTGCAGCATTACGTGACCCTGCAAAAGGGAAAACTCATGAGGTTAGAGGAGAAAAAAAGATGCTGAAGGAAGGAGCTACAGAGCAACTAATCCCACCCTTTAATCTGTACTGATCTGATTGATTTGAGCATGTACCATTTGAGCAGGTAATCTGAAGATTAAATATTGGTAGCACAATAACCCCTCACTTCCCTAGTGGGAATGTGATAAGGGACTGTAAACTACCCCGCTCCACCTAACTTTGCACCTTGCCTTGTCCTGCCTTGACTTATCTTGTTTTATATTGTCTGATTTTGTCTTGCCTTGTCTTGTCTTATCAAGACACCCCTGTCTCAGCTAGCTGAGAATAGTCCAATCCTAATTTTTCCACCAGATTTTCCAGCCTGTATTAAATTTACCACTCATGGATGAATAATCTGTTATCCTTCTGCAACAAATTAATTGCAGGCTGTTACGGAATGAGTGATGTGGGTACAACTTCTGTGAGTCTCTGCTATATAAAATTCAATATAGCCTTTGCTGTTGGGATAGTCCTGTGCCAATATACTTGGCAAAAAGTACAGAATTTGTGAACACGACGTGGGAATCTTTCAGGTCAGTATTGACTGTTAGATATTTATGAATTTTGCAGACAATCTTGAAAAAAATACAGAGAGGATTGTTGTGAAGTACGCATGCTGCCCTGTGTACTGTATATTTGCCTTGGATTTAACATATGGTGCATTTTTCTAAAGTAAATGTAAATAACTGTTTCTGATTGCTTTCAGAACTGCGCCCAGCTCATCACTGGAATTCTACCATAAAATATATGTCAGTTATTAAAAACTGAACCAAAAATCCACAGGAATGTGAATGTCATGTTCTGTTAACCTGGCTTTGCCGTCTACACATATGGTGGATGAAGGAGTGGAATAGCTATGGTATAATTAAGATTCAGTCCTACAAATAACTGCGTAAGTTTAACGATCGCTGTTTTGGGGGGTGGCTATACTGAGGCCTGTGCTGTGACTGCAATTCATACCAGTTGAAGCTGATTTATCTTTAAACTATCTTGTCAGGTACTGCTAGGGATGCAATTATCCCAGTACAAAGCACAATATGGGTAAATTCCATTAATATTACCCAGGCTCCTTGTGGGTTTTGCATCCTACACTGAATCCCTTCCTGTATTTCTAGTTGCCTTTCTAGTAGTGTCCAGGATAGTTTATTCAGAAATGGCTTTTGCCTACATGTATAATCTGTAGACAGAGTACAAAAAAATCCTTGGGCAGTGAGAACTATTTAATTCAATTAGTCTTTTGCAATAGTCTACCCATAAAAATGTGTTTACACATGGATATGGACCTCTCCTGGGGACAAACAGATCCCAGTAACTGGTATAGCTGAGGCACTGAAGAACATGACTTCTTGTACCAGAGGGAGCTCTATTCTGCGATACTTCTGAAATTGTGGTTAGCCTCTACTTAGCATAAAGCTGTGTGTTGTGAATCGGCAGCCTTGGTTGAAGTTAGCAGGAGCTGCATGTGTGTAAGAGAAGAATTTGGCCCATTAGGACCTAATATGGCACATCAAAGGAAGATAGAGCTGGCATCTTTCAGAGAAATTTCGGATATTCACATGCAACTGCGCACTGTGGGTGGCATTGAGCTGGGTATGAATTGATTGGAGCATAGACAGGAACCAGAGCAACTGCAGCTAAGAGGAGGTCTGCAGACCACCCCCAGGATGCTGTAGGACCACCGGTTTCCTTCAGAAAAGGGAAAGAGGCTAGGGTAAATGGAGACTACAGGCATTACAGGCTCTTGCAACAGAAAGCAATTTACTGTTACCAGTGGGGACTGCAGCTAGGGAGAAGGGCTGTGATTTCTTGTTAGTACTTGGAACTAGCTCCTGAGACCTTACTGAGAAAAAAAATCAGTTGAGCAGGCTTGGTAAAGTGGTGAAAACATGCAGCTTGGGCAGGATGCCGTCTCATATTCTAGTCTATTCAGTTCAGCAGTGTTTTTGTCCACTAGTGTGAAGGTCATATCTTCTTGTTATAATGAAATGCACAGAGTGGAGTCTGATGTTATAGTTTATTCTTGGTTTATATTGCACAGGTGTACACATGAATGCATGCTAGGCTATCTGCTCACGTGCGTTTGTTTGGGACTGCTTGCAGCTAGCAGATTAAAGTTACACATCTGAATCTACTATGCTGTGTTTAAAACCTTTTGATACACTGCTTTCTACACTCCAAGGCTGTGTTCTGGTTTCTCCTTTCCTAATGTGTGTGGGCTATTCCATGTCCCTCATTACTCCTCAGATTCATCGTGCCAGACCTCTCTCATGCTGGCAGCAGCGGCATGTGCACTTTGGTGATTTATAATACCGGGCTCCTTGGGGAAGAGAGTGTTTCACTGGCAGTAAAAGGGGTTGTTGTGCAGGTGGAAACTTGTTTAAACAAATCTGAAGTTGTGATATAATGGAGGCTTGGTAGCTTAACATAAGCTCTGAGTGTCCAGAAAACCCATGTTACTTTACACATCAGAAACCTGCCTGAACTCATCAATTCAGAGATTTCCATCAACAGAAAGGGAAAAGAAGTGCTATTGTGGTAAATCTGAAATGAAAATTTAATGTTCTTGTATATCAGACTGCTGTGATGTGCATGGGAAAGAAAACCAAGGAGTTATTGTTGTCAGCATAGTTTGCAAATGCATTTAAGTCCTTGGTTTTACTTCCATCTTCCTGAAAACAGGTTTCCGATACAAAAATGTCTCCCAAATCCCGTCATTCTGCAAAATACTAAGGTTGTAAAGGAGAGAAATGTATTGTACCCGTAGATGAATCTTCAGAGGTGCCTGACTAAATATTCTTCCTTGAGTAATACAATCCCCAGATAATCCTATTATCTATAAACTATAAATACAATTTTCAATGCAGACAGTTGAATGGAAAGGTTCAGAGTGCAAGTTTGGTTCAGACAATCATCCAGAAGTCTGAATGTTTATTGAAATTATTTGAACCTATCAAATCTCCAGTTTGAACTGGCAGTCTCCTGAAAACCAGCATTTCATGTGAGATTTCTGGCACTTAACATTCAGGTGCTGGCCAGAAACATCATTTTTGTGGTGTTACAGTTTCAGACCTTGATGGCAATTACAATTGTCAAAATAAAAACTCTCTCTCTACTTATTCCAGGACTTCAAAAATATTTGGTTGTAGTTTGGTTCTGAAAGTGTGAAAGGTTGAAGAGAAGGTTTTTCATTTCCTTTTTCTTTTCTATTTTTTTATTAATGATTCCTTTTGCCTTTTTTTCAATCAGTTCTTTATTATCTCAGATGAAATGTCCATGTAATGAAACAATTCTAAATTTTTTTTGATCTGGTAGTTCTTGTGCCTCTTCAGAACATCAGACCTATAAAGCAACTGTTACAGTAGTTTATTTCTTTGTCGTCAGCTCTGTCTGTTGAAAATTAAAACATTTTCCTCATCTTGATGTGTGGCATATCTGACTGTGAAAGGCCTCACCATCTGTTTTAGGGCCTGTAGAACTTAGCAGGGAATGTGAACACCATTGTAAGAAATGCTGAGTGTTTGTTTTATTTCATTTCAGATACAAACTAACTTCATATAATCTTAATACAGAGTTTTTTGGGTTTTTTTTAAAATATAAACTGCTTTACATTGAAAAAAAAAAATACTTCACATCCTATCAGGCTCCAGGAAAAAAATTGACTAAGGAATTATTTTATTTTTACTTTGAACAGGCAAAAGTCTGTGCTGTAAGACAAGGCTGAGGTTTCCCTCCTCTAACTTTAGCTGTTTAAAACAGATATTTAGCTGAAGCTAACCATGTGTGTTCCCTCTGCTCACTATTGACAGATACCACTCAGACCTAAGCCTGTTGAAAGTCCATCAGTCAGAAACCTAAAGCTTGGTCCATTTCAGTGGAGGAAAGAATTAGGTGTGCTGTGCCACCACAAAGCTTTCAATCCACTCAGTAGTGGATTCCATGGTTTGGAGCTCAGGACAGTTTAGTCTTTAATGCTGAACCTGTGCAGTCAAAAACAAAAAAAAAAAATCTCAAGAAATTAAGTGAATTAACTGATGCAAACTTGGTTAATTTACAGGATTATGTCTATTGGGGCGGGAAGATCTTTATTAAAGTGGATCTCCTTTCTCCCTCAAACAGGAGACTGACAAAATAACTTCAGGGTTTTTCATGGTTAACTATATGTTAGAGATGTTATCTGAGAAAAAAGAACCATCTGGGTCTTTCTAGATGGACAAAGTCATACTTCCTTTTTTTTTTAAAAAAAAAAAAGCCATATTAACATTATCAAATTAAATCTTACAGAAATCTTCTGAGTTCATAGGTGCAGTATCTTCAGTCATATATGTTCTCCTGAAAAAAACTTAGGTTTACTTCAAGCTTTCTTTTTAGCATGTATTTTCTTTCCCTTGGTTTATTACAGCATCTGTTCTTATTTCTACTCTTACTGGGAAAATGCCTGTACCAACACACCCAGTCAGAAACAAGTTTGTGTCTCAGTTTAGGTATCTTTCCTATAGAGCCTCCGGGTTTCTTCACCAGTTAAACTGTGACAGGTAAAATTTTGCATCCTGCTTAAAACTTTTCATTGCCAGTCCCATGACTTTAATTTAGTATTTTTAAAGTGATTTCTGACACAGTGTTCTGTTAACTTTCACAACTCAGCCACAAACCTGGCTGCTGACTATTCTGGCTTATGAAACCAACTGTGAAACTTAAATCTTTAAACAATTATTGAAGTCTTGGGGTTATAGTGATTCCACATCAGTTAAACTAATTACTTATAAGACATATCACCAGACTTGGCTGCTAGTAAGAATTTCTGCAGTACTGTACAATTTTTCATATATAGAACAGAATAGAATTATTCATCCTATATCTCTGACTGCAATTTTGCTTGCAATCTTCTGCAAAGATACTTACCTTCAATCTAACCACTGAGGGCTATTTGGCACTCTTGAAAACCCCTAAGTCTCCTTTCTGCCTCTGGTGCACTATTGCCTTGAAGTTAAACATCCTTCCTTAAAGCACAATTCAGATTGGAAAGCACTGACTCCCAAAAGAAGCTGCATAAATATCTCAAAGATTAGGACTCATTTTAAAGTAAGGAGAACATAAGCAGGTCATAAACAATACACCTACAATTGTTTTGAGTGCTGTTTTTAGCTTAGTAATTCATCATCTAGTGATTAGATAGGATCAAAAAAGGACAAATAGTCCAAACATTAGACATTAGGGGCAGTTTTCTGAGAATATCAACAGTAATTATGACTGTCCCCAAAACTGAGAGGACATGTATGAGTTCTGTCTTACCCTCAGTGCACAGAATGCAAACATGAAAATATGAAGCCATTAGTCAAATGTTCCAAATATTAATGTATGGGAGTGGCATATGGTAGTAGGCAGCATCCAGTGAGACATATAGCAGAGTCCTTGGCATAGGTAGAGTTTCTAGACATCTCACAGTCCTGCTCAGATACAGACTTCAAAAAGTAGAACATCTAACAGTCCTGAAATACTACTTCTTCCTGAAATGCTGCTGAAATCAGCAGCCTTCAAAAGTTTTCAGTTTTCATTATATTGAGATATTTAAGGTTTTTCTCAAAACTATTTTGGAAAACTGGCATTTGTGGAACAAGCCCATTGGCTGTTCATTCTTTTCCTGGCCTGTTAAACAAAATAATTATGGAATAAACAGTGTAAAATGCTATTATTTTCAGCTGTGTGATACGTGGAAAATAATTTCCCCACATTCTGGTTGGGGAATTTTTTGTTCTTTTTGGGGGTTTTTTTTTGTTTTGTTTTGTTGGTTTTTTAAAAGAGTGCTGTCAACACCCTATCAGCATCATAATGCATTGTTTGGGGCCAAAAATTAAAAATCCATTTGTCTTCTTCTTGCAGACATGAAAATGTCTCTGCAAGTTGAATGATAACTGGTCAATATTCTGTCAGTCCATACTCAGGAGAACATCAATAGAATCTTTCCAAAATTGTTAGTGGTTAAAAGTATCAGGACTTGAGGATCTGGAAATCAAGAGATTATTTCCTAAGTAGAACCTGACTATGGGATTCAGAATTTGTTTAAAGATTGGTTAACACTGAGGCATTGCTTTAATTTTCCACACATGTAGAATTTGGCAGGAAATAGTGAACGTGCTTTGTTTGACATCTGTTGACCTCATTTAATAATTGTTATTAATTCTTCTATTGCAACTTCATTAGAATCACGTTACCTTCCCGGGGCCGTGCGGGCGCCCTCTGCCGGCTGGTCTGACACGCCTCACAAAAGCCTCATTCTGCATTGCCCTGCTCACGCAAATAAACCTCCGTTCTACCCAAGGACTCCAACCAGAGACTAGGCCATTTCTGAAGCAAGGGTACAACATTCAGCCTGACGGTGAAGGAAGATTGCTTGCTGTTAGCAGGTTATTAGGAAATAATTTCACAGATGCTCAATCAAAGAAAGTCAAATTCAAACATTTTTGAGATCATGTGAAATGGAAAACTATTTTAGCTTGTGTTGGGATTGGAAGTCTTGTCCCTTGATAATCTGTGATTTCTGCTCTCTATGCAAAACCAGGAGTTTCATGGAAGAAAGAGAGAGAGAGAAAGAAAGAATGAAAGAGAGAAAGAGGAAGAGAGGAAGGGAGAAAGGGAGAGAGAAAGACGGAGAAGAACGAGAGGAGAGAAGGAAGGAAGGAAGGAAGGAAGGAAGGAAGGAAGGAAGGAAGGAAGGAAGGAAGGAAGGAAGGAAGGAAGGAAGGAAGGAAGGAAGGAAGGAAGGAAGGAAGGAAGGAAGGAAGGAAGGAAGGAAGGAAGGAAGGAAGGAAGGAAGGAAGGAAGGAAGGAAGGAAGGAAGGAAGGAAGGAAAGAAGGAAAGAAAGAAAGAAAGAAAGAAGAAAGAAAGAAAGAAAGAAAGAAAGAAAGAAAGAAAGAAAGAAAGAAAAGAAAGAAAAGAAAGAAAGAAAGAAAGACAGACTAGATGCAGAAACAGTCAGTTCTCATTTTATTCAAATCCACTTTGTTTCTAATCTCGGATGCATTTCTCCATCCATAAAAGATTTCTGTTACAAAGAGATGTATTTTTCATGTGACGTGACTGCATGCAGAGTCATCTGAGATTTATTTTTATTTCCAAACAACATTTAAACTGATCCAAAGCACAGTATATATCCACAGTGAAAGCTGTTAGGAAATTAAGCAGTCAGAAATTTAGGAGTGTGACGTTTCTCAAAACAGTCCAGTTAAAAAAAAAAAAAGACAAATTAGGATAAACACATTCCTTTCTCCCCTGGGAATAAAAGAAAATGCTGATTTATCAAGTGTCCCAGAGGCAGAGTTGACTTGAGAGGGAGAGGAGAGGAGAGGAGAGGAGAGGAGAGGAGAGGAGAGGAGAGGAGAGGAGAGGAGAGGAGAGAGAGAGGAGAGGAGAGGAGAGGAGAGGAGAGGAGAGGAGAGGAGAGGAGAGGAGAGGAGAGGAGAGGAGAGGAGAGGAGAGGAGAGGAGAGGAGAGGAGAGGAGAGGAGAGGAGAGGAGAGGAGAGGGAGAGGAGAGGAGAGAGGAGAGGAGAGGAGAGGAGAGGAGAGGAGAGGAGAGGAGAGGAGAGGGAGGAGAGGAGAGGAGAGGAGAGGAGAGGAGAGGAGAGAGGAGAGGAGAGGAGGGACAAAGCTGATGCAATGCTGAGCAATGAATAGTGGGAACAGTGATCAGCCATCATAGAGCCTGAAGCACCTTCATAATATACCTGACTGAAACAATGGTGTTCTTGAAACCAGGCAAAATACTACACTTGTGGCAAGAGTTTGCATAATCAACAATGAGGTCATGGCATCTCACATTCTCTTTTCTGCTCATATGCTGACTTGGGGAAATGGGGTGACAGAGCTTTGAAGATCCCTCTCAGTGTTTTGACAAGGAAATACACATCTCATAACCATAGAAAAGAAAAGATTTATCTTACCTCTTCCAGCTTCAGTAGCTCATGGTTATAGTGCTGACGGTTCCTGTCCAAATCCTTATTTGTCAGCTGTCAGGAGCACAGCACTGTCATGCTGTTTTTCCTATTCCTAGATAGACATTACACCATTTCCTTAGTGATGTAAAGGAAGTTTTACCCTTTGATGGTATGAACAAGTTGAATAGTTAAATATCTACTTGGCAACTTTAGGAATTACTTTATAATCCTATCTCAATGTTACACTTATTTAGACTTTTTGCATTAAATAATGGCATTTTCGAATGCTTTTGCAGTAAAATTCTGTCCATCTATTCATCTCACAGTTTTAATTTGTCACTCATTGTTGCAGTGTTTGCAAGCCAACCATCCTGAACAGGGAGGTGCTCACAGGAGTTCATGAAACCTCTGACACTTCTCATAGCATTAAATTTCTCCTTGAGGTCAGAGATTGGGAAGCAAGGATGACATGAAGTCTATAAATAAAGAAAGATGTTTTTTCTGGTCATAGCCTTCTTGGTGGAAAGACTGTCTTTCAGAGGAAGACTTTGGGATGTTCTTTAAATCTCTCATCCTGGTCTGTGACAGAGGCTTGGCCCCAGCTCCCTGATGCCAATTAGTGTGTGCTCATGGGCTGCCATTTAATTTCTTAGGTAGCTGGAAAGTGATTGAAAATTAAAATCAAAGACTAAACCAACTCTGGATCTGACTGATGGCCACTGAAAGACCTGAGGCACTCATGCTATCTCAAACCTCAGGAAGGTGGCAGCTGTATGCTGTGCCAGCTGGAAATTTTGCCTCACTCAGCTTCAGATGAAGCCTTTAGTGAAGTTGCAAACAGAGGGATCACTGACACCTCTACTCCTCCTCCCAGGAGGAAGGGATGCAATTTCCTCAGAGCCTGGAGGAGAAAGAGACTTATTTTTCAATGAATCAGTCTGACTACACAAGGCAGACCTCCAAGCAATGAGAATATTAATTACAATTAGTGTTACTAAAGCTAATATTATCATTTTCAACTGGGCTGCTTCATTTGGAGGCAATGGATGTGTTGCTGGCAGCACCAGTGGGAATGACATTTAAGGCTGCATGTCAACATACTGCAGCCAGACTAACCAGTCTAACCAGATTCATTTCATCAAAAGAAGACTAATCAAAATGGTCTCCATTAAGACTTGAGTTCTGAAAAAGTTGAGGAGGATGATTTGCACTCTGAGGAGTCAGAGAGAAACAGTTGGAGCCATTTCTCTTTTCTGGGTCATGGGGGAATCTCAAGGGTCACTGCGGCAAAAGAGGAGAGGTCCAGCTCAAGCAGCATGGAGACCTTTCTTGTGGCCACGACTGTGAGGAGACATTAATGTCATCTTCATGTTCTGGTTTGTGTGAACTGTGGCAATGTAGAAGGAATTTGTTCATACCACATTTTGGAGCTGGGCAGTTAGCACTTTCTCAATTACTTTTACTACTTTGAGTTATTATTCACCTTCAGTTTTTAAGACTTTTCTTCCTTTTTCCTGCATTGTCACCCTTTTTCTTCATATGCTTCTTTTCACCACCAGTTTCTTGACAGCAAAAAAAAAAATGTGTAAATGAGAGAAAATTATTTTTCTTGTGTGAAGAAAGAAAAAACAGCTGGAAACATTTCATCAAAAGACAAAAACCATATAAGGCAATTAGAAGGAAATTAATTTTGTTTCTAGCAAATTTACCCAATATATTTTAGCAAATCTACATAGTGGTTATTTTAATGGTTTCTATATAAATATATTTTTAATTATAATTCATAGAATAAATCTTATGGTTGCTAGGGCTAGTTAAATAAAATGCTGTATCTCTTACCTTTTTTTCCCTTGGAAAGTGCTGGTGTTCTGGTGCACTGAAGGAAGCAGAAAAATCTGTTTGAGACAAATTATAATCACCAAATTATTCTCCTGAAGTTCAGAACAGAAGAAATAGTCTGGAAGCATATATATACATACCTTCACAGTGGTTTAGCCCACATCTGTAGGTAATTCAAAACAAAACAATTCTTGCATCACATTCTAGAGGTGAGATTAGGAAAATTCATTATCAAGATTAATGCTTAGAATTACGGACTTTCATTTGGTATTTGTTCTTTTGAACGTCCTGTTTCTTGTCCTGAGTACCAATGACTGGTTTCTTTTACAATTTCACTGCACTAATGGTAAATTTAGAAAATGGTAAACTCACCTCTCTGATGTTCCAGGTGAGGAAATGAAAGTGAGCACATCTTCCTGATCAAATCAATGTCTTTGAACTCCACGTAAATGTGCTGACCTGTGGTTCTCCCACCAGTTCCACCTCTAGCTGGGACACAACATCTTTATTGTTCTTGGTGCTTTGAATTCCAAATTAAAGACGCATTTGTCCTGGTTTCAGCTATGATGGAGTTAAACCTTTTTTTTTTAGCAGTGGATGGAATGCCATGTTTGGGTGTTAGCATGAGAATAGTGCTGATAGCACCCTGATGTTTTCCGATTTGTTGCCGGGCAATCAAGGACCTTTCTCAGCTCTGCATACTTCCTTACTAGTGAGAAAGGAGGGGACGCAGCCAGGACAGGTGATCCGAATTGGCCAAAGAGGATATTCCATGCCAGTTACGTCATGTTCGGTATAAGGGGGGACTGGGGGGAAGAGGGGGGGACAACGCCAGGACGTGCAGTTTCTGGGGCGGTCGGGTTGTCCGGGACGGGCTCTAAGCTGTGCGGCCTGAGTTGTGTGGTTTGGTGAGAAATTGCATTGTGTATCACCAGTTTCATCTATTTTGTGCTTTAAACTTATGTTATTGTTATATCTAGTTTTCTGTTATTGTTTAGTAAACTATCCTTATCCCAACCTGCGTGGTTCTGGTTTCTAGGTTGTGGTTTCTTTTCCTCCTTTCTTCCTTCCCTTTTCCCCTTCCCCCAACTTTCCCTCCCCCTTCCTTTTAAAAGTACAAGCGACTGTGTGGGGTGCGGCCCTTGGCTGGGGCAAAACCACGACAGTTATTTTGGCGCCCAACGTGGGGCACGAACGGTTGGGATAACGGTAGATCTGACCCTAACTATCGCAATTAAGATAAGCACTGTTGTTTAAGCAATCTCTGGTCACGATGTTGTGGTATTTATTTACAAGGCTGTGGCAGCAAAACCACCGCATGCTGTATACAATCCTGGCAGGATTCTTTACTCTCTCAGGTCTGTGGCTCCCGTATTTGTTCCCATACTTCATTATAGTGTATTTTATGATATCGGTCTATGATACAATAATATCGATGATCATGAGCTTAAGCTGGTACCTGTATGAGGTTTTGCTGTCCTGTCCATTCTTTGGACAGGGAGGGGTTAATAACAGCAGCCGGTATGGTGGGGGCACTGCTTTCTTTTCCTTTGGGCTAAATACAACAGCTCTTAGGGCAGTTTTTGAAAATCTTCAATATCTCTGGGATATTCAAACTAGCATTTTGCTATTGGTAGGTTTGGTGCAGATGGTTCAGTTTTTGTTATATATCAAGCATAGGTTTATGAATACCACTGAAGAGCTTTCTCCGAGACAGAATAATCACGAGTGGCAGGGCATGTGGCAAAGTATGGGCGAGTACCTAGGTACTTTCTCACGCCCGATGGTTTGGAATTTCACTCCTGAACAGCTACAAGACCCCGATCAAGTGACTGCATACCTAAGGAAAAATTGCTGTAGGTTTCCCAGAGATGGACACCTTACTGCACTGTGCTGGGCTCTGGCCACTATTTATCAAACACTGCTTGATAGCAGGCAGCACTGTCAGCACTGTCAGGGAGAAGGGAAAGGAAACAGACTGGCAGATACTATAGCTGCTGCAACCACTGGGGCTGACACTGCAGCTACTGCAACCCCTGTGACCGACACTGCAGCTACTGTAATCTCTACAGCAGACACTGCAGATGATCTGAAAAACCAATCCACACCAGTGTCTGTTGCTCCCGTACAAAAGAGGAAAGGCACAAAGAAATCAGTTCGTATAGTGACGGATAAGGATGATGATCAACCGGGATCATCTCGAGGATATCAGGATGAGGCAGAACCAGAGATTGTTACCCGATCCCTGACTCTGAGTGAGCTGCGTGAGGTTCGAAAAGATTTCACTCGCCACCCAAGTGAGCACATTATCACTTGGTTGCTCCGATGTTGGGATCACGGGGCCAGTAGTTTGGAATTAGAAGGCAGAGAGGCCAAGCAGTTGGGATCCCTAGCTAGAGAAGGAGGAATTGACAAAGCAATTGGGAGGAGGCCGGAAATCCTCAGCCTCTGGAGGCGACTACTGTCAAGTGTGAAGGAAAGATATCCCATAAAGGAATATATTACATGCCAGACACCTAAGTGTAACAGCATAGAGACATCTGTTCAGCACCTGAGAGAATTAGCTGTACGGGAGATAATTTATTATGATCTGGACAATTCACGGCTTC
Organism: Porphyrio hochstetteri; assembly: GCA_020800305.1. Classification (NCBI taxonomy): domain Eukaryota; kingdom Metazoa; phylum Chordata; class Aves; order Gruiformes; family Rallidae; genus Porphyrio; species Porphyrio hochstetteri. Next base: position 115,031,282 of record CM036907.1, read on the forward strand.
CCTCTGATCCCGATGAAGTCCTATGCACTCCAGATATGTGGCGTAAGGTTGTACGAAGTGCACCAGCAGGGTATACCAATTCACTGGCAGCAATTGACTGGAATGATACAAATCCGCCAACCGTAAATGAGGTGGCCTGCCGACTCCGGAAATACCAAGACAATGTTTCCCTCTCCGTCATTGCAGCAGTAGAGAAACTGGTTCAACGACTTGACAACAATGTGTCCAACTCCCAACCCGTATGGAGCAATGTTGCAGCTACTGGGAGAAAGCGTCCATCGTTCCAAGAGGGAGAATACACACCACGACGTACATTGTGGTTTTACCTGCTTGATCATGGAGAGGACATGAGGAAATGGGATATGCAGCCCACCTCAGCCCTTCGAGCACGAGTAAATGAGCTGCGGGGTAAAACATTCGCACAACGAGATTCTGCCAGGAAGAAGGCTGCACCAGTTTCTACTGGGCAGTTCCCTAGACCAACTGGAAGGCCTACCTATATGTCTGATGTGCCTGATCCTTTTGAAGGGACCTCTAAGTCCTTTATGCAACCAGTGGAAAACAAATATGATCAGCAGCAATAGAGGGGCCCTGCCTCCAGCCAGGTGGAGGAGAGGGACAATCGGGTTTATTGGACTGTGTGGATCCGATGGCCTGGCACGTCAGACCCACAAGAGTACAAAGCTCTGGTGGATACTGGTGCCCAGTGTACTCTAGTGCCATCGAATCATGAAGGGGTAGAACCTGTTTGTATTTCTGGAGTGACAGGGGGATCCCAACAATTAACTGTGCTAGAGGCTGAGGTGAGCCTAACTGGGAAGGACTGGGAAAAACACCCCATTGTGACTGGTCCAGAAGCTCCGTGCATTTTAGGTATAGATTATCTACGTAGAGGGTATTTTAAAGACCCAAAAGGGTACCGATGGGCTTTTGGAATAGCTGCTTTGGAAACAGAAGAAATTGAACAATTGTGTGCCTTGCCTGGACTCTCGGAGGATTCTGCTGTTGTGGGGTTGTTGAAGGGTGAAGAACAGCAAGTGCCAGTTGCTACGATGACGGTGCACAGACGACAATACCGTACTAACCGAGATTCCCTGATTCCCATCCATAAGCTGATTCGTCAACTGGAGGATCAGGGAGTGATCAGCCGAACCCACTCACCCTTTAATAGTCCCATATGGCCAGTGAGGAAGTCCAATGGAGAGTGGAGGCTGACAGTAGATTATCGTGGCCTAAATGAAGTCACTCCAGGTATGAGTGCTGCTGTGCCAGACATGTTAGAGCTCCAGTATGAATTGGAATCGAAGGCAGCCAAGTGGTACGCCACAATCGACATTGCGAATGCTTTCTTCTCGATCCCACTAGCGCCAGAGTGCAGGCCACAGTTTGCTTTCACTTGGAGAGGCATCCAATACACGTGGAATCGTCTGCCCCAGGGGTGGAAACATAGCCCCACCATCTGCCATGGACTAATCCAGAATACACTGGAAAAGGGTGAAGCACCAGAGCACCTGCAGTATATTGATGACATCATTGTATGGGGCAACACAGCAGAGGAAGTTTTTGAAAAAGGAAACAGGGTAATTAAAATCCTTTTAGAAGCCGGTTTTGCTATAAAACGAAGTAAAGTCAAGGGGCCTACGCGAGAAATCCAGTTTTTAGGAATAAAATGGCAGGATGGGCGTCGTCAGATCCCAATGGACATTATTAATAAAATAGCAGCTATGTCTCCACCAAGCAACAAAAAGGAAACACAAGCTTTCTTAGGTGTTATAGGTGTTTGGCGAATGCATGTCCCAAACTACAGTCTCATTGTGAGCCCACTCTACCATGTAACTCGAAAGAAGAATGATTTCCAATGGGGCCCTGAGCAACAGCAAGCCTTTGAGCAGATCAAACGCGAGATAGTCCATGCAGTGGCCCTTGGGCCTGTCCGGACAGGGACAGATATTAAAAATGTGCTCTACACTGCAGCTGGGGAGAACGGCCCGACCTGGAGTCTCTGGCAGAAAGCACAAGGGGAGACTCGAGGTCGACCGTTGGGGTTTTGGAGTCGGGCCTACAAAGGATCTGAGGCCAATTATACTCCAACAGAAAAGGAAATACTGGCCGCCTATGAAGGGGTTCGAGCCGCCTCAGAAGTGATTGGAACTGAAGCCCAGCTCCTCCTGGCACCCCGACTGCCGGTGCTGGGCTGGATGTTCAAAGGGAAGGTTCCTTCTACACACCATGCCACTGATGCTACGTGGAGCAAGTGGGTTGCACTAATTACACAGCGGGCTCGAATAGGAAACCCCAATCGCCCAGGAATCTTGGAGGTGATCACAGACTGGCCAGAAGGCAAAGATTTTGGGATGTCACCAGAGGATGAGGAGGTAACACGCGCTGAAGAAGCCCCACCCTACAACGAACTGCCAGAGAATGAGAAGCGATATGCCCTGTTCACTGATGGGTCTTGTCGCATTGTGGGTAAGCATCGGAGATGGAAAGCCGCTGTATGGAATCCTATAAGAAGAGTAGCAGAAGCCACTGAAGGAAAAGGTGAATCAAGCCAGTTCGCTGAGGTGAAGGCCATCCAGTTAGCCCTGGACATTGCTGAGAGAGAAAAGTGGCCAAGGCTCTACCTTTATACTGATTCATGGATGGTGGCGAATGCCCTGTGGGGGTGGTTGCAGCAGTGGAAAAAGAACAGCTGGCAGCGTAGAGGCAAACCTATATGGGCTGGTGACTTATGGCAAGATATCTCTGCTCGGTTAGAGAAACTTGTTGTAAAGGTACGTCATGTCGACGCCCATGTACCTAAGAGTCGGGCCATGGAGGAACATGAAAACAACCATCAGGTAGATAAGGCTGCTAGGATTAAAGTGGCTCAGGTAGATCTAGACTGGCAACGTAAGGGTGAATTATTCATGGCTCGATGGGCCCATGATACCTCGGGTCATCAAGGGAGAGATGCAACATATAGATGGGCTCGGGATCGAGGGGTGGACTTGACCATGGACGCCATCGCACAAGTTGTCCACGAATGTGAGACATGTGCTGCAATCAAGCAAGCTAAGCGGTTAAAGCCCCTTTGGTATGGAGGACGGTGGATGAAATATAAATATGGGGAGGCTTGGCAGATTGATTACATCACCCTCCCACAAACCCGCCATGGCAAACGTTATGTGCTTACAATGGTGGAGGCAACTACCGGCTGGCTAGAAACATATCCCGTACCCCATGCCACTGCTCGAAATACAATTCTGGGCCTTGAAAGGCAAGTCCTCTGGCGACATGGTACTCCAGAAAGAATCGAGTCAGACAATGGGACTCACTTCCGAAACACTCTTATAGACACCTGGGCCAAAGAGCATGGCATTGAGTGGGTGTACCACATTCCTTATCATGCACCGGCCTCTGGGAAAATTGAACGATATAATGGACTTTTAAAAACTACACTGAAAGCAATGTGTGGTGGGACATTCAAGCATTGGGATACACATTTGGCCAAAGCCACGTGGTTAGTTAACTCTAGGGGATCTACCAATCGGGCTGGCCCTGCCCAGTCAAAATTTCCACGTACTGTAGAGGGAGACAGAGTGCCAGTAGTGCATATGAAGAGTGTATTGGGAAAGAGAGTTTGGGTCATCCCTGCTTCAGGCAAAGGTAAACCCATGTCTGGAATTGTTTTTGCTCAAGGACCTGGCTGTACTTGGTGGGTAATGCAGAGGGATGGAGAAGTTCGATGTGTACCTCAAGGGGATTTGATTTTGGGTGAGAATAGCCAATATAATTAATAAAGTAGAAATTATAATAATTGCCAAATAATCCATTATTGTATATTCATTATTGTTATGATTGCTGTATGTTGTACCATAGCATTATAGCCGGAGTCATACAAGTTAATGAAGAATGAGTGCCATGATGATGGAACTAAAGCCTGGCCTCTCAAGAACTTTTTATTCCCGTTGAAAATAAACTCTGACCCACAGACTATGAGCATGGACCATGCCAGGTGTATCAGTCAAGAGCCTGAGATGCAGCGTGCAACGAGCCAATGGAACATACAACTATCCTGAGAAACTGTTACGACAAATGGAGCCTGGAAATCATGGACTAAATGAACTCAACAACTTCAGAGGGATGATTCACAGACTGAGGGAATAAGATCTGTATGCACATATGTGTGCATACATGTGTACATACATATATGGGTGTGTGAAACACGAAACTGGTTGTACCCAAAGAAAATTGTTGGATCTGGTCATGACGTAAATGGTATGGAATAAGGGGTGGATAATGTCCTGGTTTCAGCTATGATGGAGTTAAACCTTTTTTTTTTAGCAGTGGATGGAATGCCATGTTTGGGTGTTAGCATGAGAATAGTGCTGATAGCACCCTGATGTTTTCCGATTTGTTGCCGGGCAATCAAGGACCTTTCTCAGCTCTGCATACTTCCTTACTAGTGAGAAAGGAGGGGACGCAGCCAGGACAGGTGATCCGAATTGGCCAAAGAGGATATTCCATACCAGTTACGTCATGTTCGGTATAAGGGGGGACTGGGGGGAAGAGGGGGGGACAACGCCAGGACGTGCAGTTTCTGGGGCGGTCGGGTTGTCCGGGACGGGCTCTAAGCTGTGCGGCCTGAGTTGTGTGGTTTGGTGAGAAATTGCATTGTGTATCACCAGTTTCATCTATTTTGTGCTTTAAACTTATGTTATTGTTATATCTAGTTTTCTGTTATTGTTTAGTAAACTATCCTTATCCCAACCTGCGTGGTTCTGGTTTCTAGGTTGTGGTTTCTTTTCCTCCTTTCTTCCTTCCCTTTTCCCCTTCCCCCAACTTTCCCTCCCCCTTCCTTTTAAAAGTACAAGCGACTGTGTGGGGTGCGGCCCTTGGCTGGGGCAAAACCACGACAGCATTTCTGACAAAAGAAGTTGCCCCGCATGGCTTTTCAAAAAAAAAAATAAACAAACCAAAAATAAAAACACTTTGAAAAGTCTTGCAGTGCATTTTGTAACGATGCTGTTCAGACAAATCATTTTTGTGTTTAAAAGAATGTGGAAGTTGAGAACAAAAGATGTAAATTATCCATCTTGCTATCCTAGAAAAATGTCAGGTTTTGAGTCTCACACATCATCAAACCAATGGCACTATCTGTCTCTTGAGTTCCAGGAGTTTTACAAGCCCAGAGATATGTTATGATTTTCTGTGCAGAGAGATGTGAAAGTTAAACAGAGGAAAATTTGTTAGACTAACCAGAGGATCAGTATCATCAATATTTTTCAGTTTCATGTCTCCTGCCTCTTAGAGCCCTTTATTATGGTTGAACAACAGCAGAAACTAAGCAATATTTTAATGTATTTAGATCAAAACTTCTTCCAGTCTAGGAATACAGAATGATCTTAAAATACACATAAACCGGGAGAAAATCACTTAATGCACCTTTTACAAGGACTGTGGTAATATCTTAATTTCAACCAAAAGAGGCAGGCTATAGAAAACTTAAATGATGTTGCTTAAAAGAATCAAACAAACAAGACTTAATTCCTGTAAGTCTTCCTAGACATAAAAGTTCTGTCAATATTAACAGTGGCTCTCCAAATAAGTGACATTTATATAAATCCCTGTTTATTTAAAGTGCTGGTATCTCACTGTCTCTCTGGTTTAGTTCTAATGGAAAACTTGACAATAACAACTATGTCATGGGCTGTTACATGTTTACTCTCAGAACAAGCATCTGAGGTGAAGAACTATTGTCCCCATTCACAGAAGAAAAAGTACAGTGAAATTAAGGCCACTTTGGTAACTTGATATAAATAGCTACCCTCAGTTAGCCTTGCCCTGTGATTTACGATGGAGAGGTGTTCATTCTGCTCTTCAGGAAGACAGGTGATGAAAAAAATAAGCAAACTCCGTTTCTTCCAGACATCCAGAACATTATGTTCTGAATTTGTACAGATTCTTTTGACGGGATAGAGTTGCAGTCTTAATAGCCAGTCCTTATTAACCCAGGATGTGCTGGCCTCATTTATACTAAGAAGTTAAACAATCCTGGGGACATTGTTCAGATCTGGAGCTCAACTCTTGGTGCCATTAAAAATGTTAGACCAGTTGCTGGTGACCTTTATATTTCGACCAACCAATACTCTCTCTGCCAACCAACTTTCAGCACAGTACAGCAGTTAACTCAGGCAAAGGGCGGCACAGTTTGGGTGGAGCTTACATGTTTTGGAGAGTAAAGGAGTTTAGTATTGTGTACATTATCAGATCGTGCCAGTTGATATGCAGCTAGAGAATAGACTCTGGAACAGCGATTTGTTAGCAAAGCTGTGCTACTAATTCCAGCTAAGTAACACTGGTTTTACTGTTAGCCAGTAATACAGCCATCATGACTACACCCAGGAAGCAGAGCACATGAGTGGAAGTGGACATTACTGTACTCTGTGATGAGTCTTCCCAGCTAGCTCTGTGTTTCTGATCTGTGACTCACGGTTCTGTGACTCACTAGTGGTATCTCCTTCATTTACCAAACACTTTATTCTTTTAAGAAGGACATTTGGTCAGCAAGTTCCCTGGGGACATCACTTCTTTCTCCCCAGAACTGGCTGAAACAGAGAAAACATTTGCATTTTCATTCCTTCTTGAGATCAGTGAGGTGATAGCACCTTCCTGATGCTCCCCCCATCCTGCGAACAACTTTCCCAAAGCAAATATGGACTCACAAGTCATGAGAAGCTCCCATGGCTATAGTTTGTGGGAAATGCCTTTGACATCACACTAAAAGGATATTTGTCACCCAACTGATGTCTTGGATATTCCTCTCCTTGTCTGTTTATCAATTACCTTTTCAGCATTTGAAGCACTCTCTACTAGAGATGTTAGAAAATGCACTGAAGCACAGTAGAAACAGGTTATTCCAGGAACTTGTGGAGGAACCAGTTTAGGTACATCTTGTTATCCATCATAAGGATTTCTACATTTTCCTGAGCCTAAGTTAGTAGCTAATTGTCCATAATCAATGGACAGACAACACGCTGAGAGAGTTGGGGTTGTTCACACTGGGGAGGAGAAAGGTCTGGGGAGACCTTATTGCAGCCTTCCAGTACCTGAAGGGGCCTACAGAAAAGCTGGAGAGGAACTGTTTATCAGGGAGTGTAGTGCTAGGACAAAGAGCAATGGTTTTAAACTAGAAGAGGGTAAATTTATATTGTACATAAGGAAGAAATATTTTATAATGAGGGTGGTGAAACACTGGAACAGGTCATACAGAGAAGTTTTAGATGCCTCAACACTGGAAATATTCAAGGTCAGTTTGGATGGAGTTTTGGGCAACCTTGTCTGGCAAAAGATGTCCCTGACCATGTCAGAGGTGTGGAATAGGTGAGCTTTAGAAGTGCCTTTCAATCAAACCCATTTTGTGATTGTATGATTCTAAGAACATCTGGAAAGCCATTCAGCTGATCCAAAGATATGACTTGCCCTACTGCTGACTATAAATGTAATCTCTGGTGGTTATGCACTTAGCTAAATGGTTGGAAGAGGAATTATTATTAGGAGAGGAATCTAAGATGTTGCCCATGGTTATCAGGACAATTATAAATTACAATAAGTAGACAGTTTCTATGCAATTATAAAATAAAGTACAGTTACTGAAAGGAAATTCTGTTACTGAATTGTGTTTAATTTACTAGCATAGTTACTAGAAATAGGCAAGTAAGTAAATAATTTGACCAAACATATATTCCATATACAGTTATTCCATATTTCAAAGATGTTGTACTCTGTGTCAAGAACTGGAGTGTTGCGGACACTCAGGGAATCATCAGTTCCGCCAGACTCATTTCTGTGTGCTTTTACTTTGCTGCAGGGCTCTGCCCGCATATAGCAGGACAGTATATGTATGCATGGAATCTTTTACTGCTTCACTCAAATGCAGATACATAAGGAAAAGAAGAAAGCAACCTTATTCCAGCTTGAAACAGTATCACAGAACTGGAATTAAACTAATAAAAGAACAAGATGTGTCAGAAAAGAATATTAGTTTAAGATACTTCAAAATTCATTCAATTACAGTCAGCTCAGCACTGGGTAGAAAAAACAGAAGCAAATATCACCATATGATTTTTTCAAATATATCATATGCATCGTTTTTTATACTAAAAATAATTAAAATTATTAAAATTTCAGAACTCAGTCACTCCTCACATAACCCTTCTCTATAACCCTTCCTGAGTAAGTCCTGGTGTAATTACTTGTCAGTTGATGCTGAAATCATGTATGTAATACTTCATATTAAGTTCTGGACATTGGATCCATCCACATCCCTGAGTGGTGTGGCACAACAACAGAAAAATAAGGGTTTGTTTTACTGCCATGCATTACGGCTCTGGGTCCGAAACATGTCTTTACAAGCAATATAGTTCATGCCAACGACTGGTGCCAGTCACACACTGTGGATGCATGGAGGACCAGGCATCTACATTGCAAGTGGATACTCTCATTAGTGCCTCCAGGAATGACTTCAAATTCGATTACAGCAGGAAGGAAACAACTTCCAGTGCCCCAGGTGTGCATATGAGTGTGTATCATAAGGCAGCAATTGGCAAGACAAATTTGAACAGAAGAAGCAGCCATTCAGTTCATTAAAGCATCCATATATATAAATCCACCCATTGTGTACTAGATTTAAAGAACTGGGTATTGTAGAGCAAGATCATCGCCCGTTTTTTATCCCTAGTCAAATTCCATAGTAAAATTCATACTGGTAGTACATGGCACCAGTTTTCAGAGACAAATTTAGGGATCAGTGAAAGTTATGTCTGGAATCAAGCCATGAATCATCTAAACCATTTCCCAATGTAACAGTAAATAACAAGTTTTTAAAATTTCATTAGTTTTCTTTTTTACCAGAACTCAAGTATTCTTTATTTTGAAAGGTTTCCTGTAATCTAATTGCAATTTTGTCCTTTTTAAATTGTCAAATTATTCTTATCCCGCTTATGAAAGGCATGGAAAAAAGCTCATAATCTTTCTTTTCCTAGGTCCTTAACATATCTTATCATGTCACCAGTTCATGTCCCACTCCACTCAACTGCAATCTTTCCTTTTAAAAAAAAATTCTTTTTGCATTTCCACAGAGGTCATGTTTTCTTAATCCCTTGGTATTTTTGCTCACCTTTGGACTCTTTCCAATATGTCTACACATTTCTTTAAATGTGGTGCTGAAACTGGGCAGAGTACTCCGTCTGAGGTTTCCCTTGTGCTGAGTAGAATAGAATAATTTTCTCCTCTGCTTCAGAGGCAATACTCCCGTTATCACACTTCCAAATGAGGGTTGCCTTTTTTGCAGTAGCACCAAAGAGCAATGGATAGGTTTGTGCTTCCCTATAGTCCCTAGAGATTTTCCACACTGATGCTTTCTGGCTGGTTTGTGCTGTTGATTTTTCTTTCTTATGTGATCCAGAGTTTGCAGAGAGCATGCATTTCCGGCACCTTGATGACAAGGGGGGAGGCTTGTTGATACAGAGAAAATTTTCACACTGATGTTTTTTTAAGACAATTTATATGTTGAAATTCATGCAGAAAATTGTTTGATCAACTTATGTAAATTTTGTAATTGTCTATCAAACTGGGCTACATTCACTTTGGAATAACTGTGAGAATGAAGCCAACACAGACATGTCCATGGTACAAAAGTAGGGATTTGTTGCATATGGTTTTCGTTGTACCAGCCTATATATGTATGTAGCTTCTAATGTTTGTTATGTTGTTTTGTGATGAGTTAACCTTGGCTAATAGACAAACACCCCCCACACAGCTGCCCACTCACTTGTCTCTCTCACCATCACCCCTCACTATTTCTCACCTACTGACTCTTCTAACAGACAGGGCAGGGAGTAAATTGGATGAGAAAGCTTGTGTATTGAGAAAAAGACAGGAAGGTTGCTTATCAATTACTATCACAGTCAAAACAGACTGAACATGGCAGGGGAGGAATAATTTATTGCCAATTAAAATAGGTTTGGGTAGTGAGGATCAAAAAGACAAACAGTAAAACCAACACCTTTCCTCCTCCTCTACCAGGCTCAACTTCTCACCGTCAATCAAGGTTCCTTTACACTGTCGCCAGTAGCACAGGAAGGATGGAGGACAGGGGTTGTGGTCAATTCATAACAGTTTCTCTCTACTACTCCTTTCTCTTCACACTTAAGCTCGTTTCGGTCCTTCTCACCAGTTACAGTCACTTAGGATAAGTCTGTTCTAGCACATCCTCCTTGGGCAGCAGACCTCAAGGATGAACCTGTTCCACAGAGCATGGGTTTTTCAGGGGCTGAAGACAATAACTGCTCCAGTGCTTGGAGCCTTCAACTCCTCTGACCTCAGTATTCCCTCTCTCATTTCTCACTCTTCTTTCTTCCCTCCTCCCATCTCTCTCTTACATTATTGGCCCATTATTGACTGTTTTCACAGCAGCAGCAAGAACTCCCCAGAGGCACACCAACTCCCCAGATTGTCTAAACTTCGGCTCAGTGGATTGGTTGTGAAGGTAACTGGAACTGGACCTGGCCTCTCCCTCCAGTCTCATCACCACCAAAACCTTGCCACTTAAGCCAAATGCATATCTCAACATCCATCCCATAACTAAATGCTGACTCACCCTCGATAGTCTGTCAGGGAACACTTTATTTTGACGTTATCCAAGCCTTTCTACATCATCCCCACAATAGCTGTGCAAAGACCCTGGCATTTCTATGAACCTCTGCCAAAATCACAGGATAGCAAAGGAAAGCTGGTGGAAATTTAGAAGAAACAAAGTCTTTGTTTTCAGAAAAGGCAACAGGAACCAAAAGTTAACAAGGCTATTTCAGCTTTGAATGTTTAAAAAATCAGCTACAACAAAAACCAGCATAATAATACTACAAGAAAAGAGATGTTTCAATCCTGAGCAGGAGAGAGCTAGATTTACTGCAGCAGCAATTTTATGGCCAGAACATTATCTGTTATCAGTCTGAGCAACTTGTTACAAACAATTCTAAAATGTTCATATTGTGAGAGTATCACTAGCAATAAAGAAGACTATCAGAATCTAATCTACATACATTTTCTTAGTAAGCATTTCTCTAGAATTTTTATTTATTTCTATTCTAAAACAAAAACATGTTTACAGATGTTGTCCTGATTTATTGTATCTTTTCGGAAAGAACCTTTTTGGATTACAGAAGTTATGTCACTTTCATTTACATTAAAATATAGATTTTCTATAGTCATTAAGCAAATTATATTACTTTAGGTAAAGCATATTCAAGGTTCCACACATAAATAAAACCAGGTACGTTACAAGCACTATTGTGATATTTATCACTGATGGAGCTTATGATTGCAGAACTATATAAAAATCTTTAGGGGTTACCTTAGCTTAATGGTGTTCTTCCCTTTCACTCACCATCCATTTCTTATTGCAAACATCTGCTTGGAAATAAAAAGGGTTTTATATTTCCCTGGGACATACTTGGCTCTACAAGAACATTGCTCATTTTATTTAAGAAATACTTAAGTTTAATCAAGTTTTTAATTCCAGAAATATTACAGCCACTCATCTTGAATGACTTGCAACTCTAATCTATATATTTTAAAATCACATTAATGAAAAAGAATAACGTAATAGCTATTGTTGGATTACGTAGCAGAAAATTAACTTCTTTGCTTTCTCTCTTGATTATTGCTCTGGCATTTATTCAGTGGCTTGGCCTTGCTCATTTTAGCCTTGGTGCAGTAATAATAACAAATGAACCCTATTACTCTTACTGTTTACTTACTTCTGTTCTGATGTTAGGTACCCTCCAGTTCATCTTGTAAATTACAACTAATACAAGGGAGAAATATCTCTGTATGAATAAAAGAAAACAAGCTCCTTATAAACTTTACAAGAAACATTCTTTGTGAAATAATTCTAAGGGTTTTGAGAAGAAAATGATGTGTTTTGCACTCACACTGATAAATGCAAAAAATTATATACCATATTTTACTTACTAATATGTACTAGTAAAATTCATGGCATGCTGTTTTACAGGCAGTAAAATACTTTTTCCAGATGTGGCTTCATAATTCTCCAAAGACTATCATAGTTATCATAAGATTTATGGAGGATAATTTATTAATCACATTTTTTTTTTTAACTTTGGAAATCTGTTTAGTAAGATGAAAGGGAGCTTTAAAATAAGTCATTTTAACCAAATGTGGATGGCATTATGATATCAAGTTACTCCTTTTGTTCAAATTATTTTTAATGACTTTATTTGTTTTATAGCCTCCACAAGTCAGTACCAACTTGGTGGTAATGATATATCCGGCAAAACTTGAACAAACCATCAAGAAAAACTTTTTCTAACATACTAAATTAACTGAACTGTGCTATACTATTGTTATAGCTTATTTAGGGATATGTATACTACTTAAATTTATTTTTATAAGATCAGAAGGAGACAAAGCTTATAAAAACTATGCCGCACAACTTTAACCCAGCTTCCTTAATGAAAGTTTGTAAATGGATCATATGCATAAAACACTCTAAGGACTGAATGCTGATTTCAAATCTGTATTTTATAACCAATTTTATATTGCTAAAGCAGTTTCATTAAACCTGCACTGAATATTAAAGTCATGATAGACCTGATCCTGGAAGCTATTTCATGCACAGATGGGCTGATCTGTAGCATGGTTAGTGAAAATCATTTTCTCCACCTTTGCAACCTCTGGGCCATACCCAGAGCTCCTGGTAATTGACTTCAGCACCTGGACTACAGCTCCATGCCAGATCAATTCCTTCATCACTACCTCCAGCAGAACCGTGTGAATGGCAGCAAACACAGATAGCCCATATGTTAGATTTGTGAATGACATCCTAGACCACAAGGATGCTAGTTCAGTTGCCTACAAATAGGCATCTGGTGCCTACTGATCTGCCTTAGTGTCCTGCTAGGCCTCCAGCTGCTGAACCAAGAGAGTTCAGTTCTCCAAAGGGCCTGTGTCACAATTTCCAGCCCTGTCCAGTTGTCTTGAGGCATTTTATGGCATTTTAAATGCCACTAGGCGCCTACGTTTAGGCAGACGAGTTGAGATTACCTCTCCAATGGGATCTCAGATAGTTGTAGACACATGCTTCCTGACATCTAAATGCACCTTAAATTGCATCATGCTCTGTGCATCATGAAGCCATGAAGGCAATTTGACACCAATTGACATTTGTCTTATTGAGTGCAACAGGAAGAAAAATAAGTTCAAAATAGATTAAGGTTCAAGAGGACATTGTCACAAAAGATTGGCGTGTTGGAAGAAGCAACTGCAGGAGAGAGCAAGGATTACATCAGCTCCTGCTATAGAAAATGAATCAACTTTTGATGTACAGGTTTGTAAATTGACGTTTGTGGGTAGAAATGACTGTTGGAACTACTTTTAGTCTATACTATATGACACAACCCAAGCTTCATCTTTGTGATGTGAGCGCTATGACACTTTCACAACAGACTTTATGGAAATAGAAACAAAGTGGCAATTAAATGTTTACCTACTTGTTAAGGATTTTCATACAGACTTTAGAACTCCAAATATTTCACCTTATGTTAAGCACTGCCTAACAGTTAAGTAACCCTAGCTCTGTGATACTATTTCTTATAGAATGGTTCTTATGATTTTATGACCTGTGGATTAAACTGGTTAAATAATTCTACATCTTATTTTGTGTGTTATGTATTGTAAGGTGTTTTTTCAGTAAAGTCACTCTCAAAAACCTTGTCATGCAGAACTCATCTCCTTTTAATTTCCAAATTCCTGTATGAATGAATTAAGAGAGATGATGTGGTATTCATTTGGACTTGAGGGTTATAAAATAAATGAAGGAACTTTCCTCCTCTAGTGCTGTTAATGTTCTTGCTCAATTCCATAGAATTAATTTGAAAATCCTGTCTGAGTTCTATGAGTGGTTTTTTGTATGTGATGTTGCAGCAGCAAGTTATGAAAATAAGTATTTCTACTATAAGTCTTGATAGACACTATACATCCTGCATATGAACACAAGTAGACACATGTATGTGTGCACATGCAGGCAAGATTTTGAGGTAATCAAGGTAAACCTAAGAAAATTCAAACATGTAGCTGATTACTGTCCCCAGATTTGCAGAAGACAGTCTAGATGCTACTACAGTTCTGAAAATAATGACGATGTCTTGCGGTAGATTTCATTACAGATATCTACATCCAAAGTAGTTAATCATGTCTTCCTTTGTGTCTAACAGAGAAAAATAAACATTTTCTGGGAGCAATTCATCTGGATCATTTCAGCTGCGTTTTAGAATGGAAATGAATTGTTCCCTACAAAAGTTTGTTTCTCTTTATTGATTACCTAGGGCCTGGAAAACTAGTTCAGACTTGGACGTCTACAAAGTAGATGTCTAAATTTAAGCAAATGAATCCCATACTCTGTGTTAAAAGAATTTCCTACTGATTTTGAGGATTCCAGATGTTCACAATTTCACCTTATCAAGGCTTTAGTCAGGCTTACAAAGGCAAATAATCTGCATTAGGGGAACGCACCTTTTTAAATGAAGTGTTTTGTGTTCATGATATTTCTTTCTTTTTCTTTACCCTTGCCAAACTAATTTCCTTTGAAACAATGAATAAGTATAAAATATTTTTTCAATTTTAAAAATTGCTTTATAGTATTTTAAAACATTTTTATGATTTTGGGAAGTTCTGACAATTTCTTTTTCTCACATCGCTAGAAAGATTGGTGTGATATCTGAAATAATAAGACATCGACATGCTGTTTTAATCGTTCATATGGTTTTATTTTTCATTTCCAACTGATACTGAAAGAGCTGGAAGGCAGTTCACAGTCTCTAACAACAAGTTCACACAAAGCTTTATATTCTCAGTGAAACCTTCCTCACTGTTGGTACAGAGAGCATTGAAAAGATAATTTCTTGGAGTCCTCTGTAAAAGAATAGGATTTTTTTCCTGACACTTAGTTAAACGTTCTCTTGACAAATAGTGCACTAATTAAAATTCACAAGTAGAAGAGAGATTGTATTATGAAAATATGTATTTATCTTAACAGTGGAAGTATTTCTCAGATGATTCAAACTGTGATCAGACTATAATCATTCAGGCCCCACAACTCTTCAGAAACATTAAATATTGCAACTTTACTACTTATATGGTTCCTATTTTATAGCTTCTTTTATGCTTTCCTGAGGGCTAGAAAAACTTTTTTCAAATGAATTCTGGCATATTCATATATTATATAACTCAACAATGAGGGAATAGAGAAACTACCAAAGATCCTCATCCTCCCTTTCTGCTGCCCAAAAAAAAAAAAAAGAAAAAAAAAAAAAAAAAAGAAAAGAGAGAGCTGGCAATCCTGTGCCATTCCCTAAGAAACTATAAAAGGCTTATAGACCTCTGTGCCTTACCAAGCAAAGATGTTAAATAAAACCCTAACTTTGACAATGGTATTCAACAGGTTTGCCTTCATAAGGCTGAAGAGCCCCCAGTTATTTCATTGAGAATTCATTGCCAGAAAAGGCCTTCAAGACTAATCTCACTGAACTTTATCACCTAAAAGCAAAAGTCTACTGTCCATTAGGGAACTTTGCTCTTTCATGAAACAGTGGAAAAACTGGACATTTCCAGAGTATGACTCACCTACTGATGAGTAACTCTTTGAAAGTGCCCCTTTCTCCCTACATACTACCAAGAAAAACAAAGAAATATTCGTGAATTACAGTGTCACTGATTTTCATGCAAAATTGATCAGACTAACTAGATATCTTAGGATTCTCTGTTGCCATGTTTCACCTATATATTTTAGTTATCCATTTCCTGGCAATCATATTGATAATTTATTCAAAATTTATTTTGCATTCAGATTTACTGCTAACATTCCACTAAGAAGACACTAATATTATCTTTCTTTATATATGGGGGCAAGAACAATATCAGCTATTAAAAAAGGTTTGTGAATAACTGTAATCCATATTTCAGTTATTTGCCAAATTGCTGCCAAAGAGTAAATTACCAAGAACAGAACTCAATGCAAAAAAGTTACACTATTAAACAACCGAGGGACAATCATAAAGTCTAGCTCTGCCAGATGTGTACTATAACGTATATAAAATCTGGACTGAACTTTAAACTACTTTTTCCATCTTGTTAACTGAAATGTATAAATTATGAACTGGTTGGCTATTAAACAAAACATCCATGGATAAAGACATCTTCTCTAACAAAAGAATGATTGTGCCCCGGTTTAAATTATTTTGGAATCATCCCAGATTGAAGAGAGCAATTCACAACTCTCAGGATAGCATGACCGAGAAAAGGCAGGCATTCTTCTAACAGCCATGTTGGAACATGATCAAGCAAATTCTGCCTGACAAGGATACCTGAGAAAACTCTTCTAGAGTATCCAATTTTTAAAAAATGAAAGATCCATTCCTTTAACTGATCCACAGCTATATTTTCATAGTGCAGCTGTATCCAAAAAGTATACAGAAATATTAAAAGATGTCATTAAACAAGATAAAAATATCCTTGACCAGTCTCTAAGTTAAGAAGGTTATCAGCAGAACAGAAGAGGACATCGTGATAATTCCTTGCCTCAGAGATTATCTTCTTCCTTTACTGTAGTACCCTGCCAAGGTCTTACAACATTCTAGCATTCGTAATCTCTGTTCCAGGCAAGATCTGTAGTTCTTTAGTTCAGTTGTTCTCCTTTCATTTGAGGCATGAGGCCAACTGCCATTAAAAAAACTATTATACCAAACAGAATAAAAGAGAGACATATTCTGAAGTGCCTTTCTCCATCAAGTCCAGGACATCCTTTATAGGAATATGAAACATATGGACTCCAAGACGGGTTCAGCAGGTTCATCGCAAGAAGGTTTTAAAAACCAAAGAGTTCCTTTGGTTTTCACCCTTGTTTGTTATTACAGCATGTAATAAATTAATGTTGCTATCCTATTGTGAATAGTTTGCTATTTTTAGTTTGAATGTGCCTATCTTTCAGCACTGACTAAAAGGATGACCAGTTCAAACTAGACAAATATTCTTTAGATAGCTAAATTCAGGTACAATAAGTAATTTCCATGTATTTCAGAAAATAAATGAATCAGCAGCCACTCAGAGATTCAGTGGGACTTAGGAGACTTCACTCCTGCTTCCCTCTGCCTACCCTCACTACTCTTTTTGCCTGCTAGGAGATCCTGCTTAGCTCGTCCTCCTTGGCTTTTTTCTCATGTCAGGATCTGCTCTGATCACAGGGAAGTAAAGCAGGAAGATGCAGGGCTTTCAGCATAGCATCATCTGCCTCAAGCAATAAGAGTCACTATTGAATCCCAAAGCCCTGGGTTGTGATTCTGTCATCTTCCCAGGCCTTTCAGGTCACCTCCACACTATTCCCAAGAGTTCCTTTAAAAGGAGAGACAGACATTTTTGAAGAAATGGGCCCACCCTATAGCAAGGGAGAGGCAGTACCCACAGAAGTATCTATCTGCTATACACTACCTGTCACTGCAAACAGGAGAGCAGCCACTAGGTCCTCCATCTTCTCTGTTCCATGTGGATACCAAACCTCATTGAACTGCCTGCTGGTCTGCTCAAGTCCACCCAGCCTCAACCTGTCCCCATTCCCAGGGGGTGCCCAGTGTCTGTGATGGGGGCTGCCCCTATCAGCACCATACTTTCCTTGATCTCTTGCTGCAGCTTTGAGGTGGGACATGCCCTTCTTGTTCCCCTGGAGCTGCCATCCCTCACTTCTTTCTTCTGACATATTGGAGATCCTGTTCACCTCCTCTCCTTCCTCTGCAGACCTGCACAGATCCCAGTACAGAAACACAGCTGTTGTATGCCGGTGACCTCCAGGAAGGTGGGCGGCCCATCTGGAAGCCTGAGATGGAAGGTCAGCAATCGGCTGAGATAAAATTTGCAGTTATATTTCAACTCAGTTTTTCTAATTCACACTATATCTTTTTAGGTTTTCATTTCCCATGAAATGAATATTCAGAATTTTGCACTTTTCTTGAGTTTCGGTTACTTAATTCACATGGCATTTTTTTTTTCTTCTCCCTGAATAGAAAACAAAGCAGCAACACAGTGTAAACTCTACTGTCTCCACTGCCATTTCTATATGCCCTGAGGAGGAGGAAGAATCATTGCATTCATTAGATAAAATCAGCAATTCTAAACAAACCCTTTGTTACTACAAGTGTCTGCCTCATGGTTTCAGACAGTCAAATCAAGCTATGCACTGAGAGTTGTTTACAGTCTGAAAAGTCACAGACAGGTACATGAAGTGATACCACATTTCTTTTTTAAAGTTCAGATGGGAATTCAAAGGATTACTCAACAAATTATATACTCTGATTTCTTGAAATTGACAGATGAGTAGAAGTAATGTTGTACTTATTGCTGAGCTCTTATGATTTTACTGCTTGTAAACTGATATGAAAGACTCAAACAGTAGGAGAGGACCATCTTTACTTAATTTATACATTTTATTCAACCAAAGGGAACATTTTTTTTCCCTTTTCTGAGAGTAGAATGCACAGTGTCTTTTGCAATAACTTTGCACACATGTTCATCGTGGCTCATGATGGCGGGTGGTTTCTCATCTTTATACCATCTTTTAATCATAAATTTTCTACGAAACATGGAATGTTTTCACTTGAAAGATTCACAGAATCAACATCTGCTGTTTAGAGTGATACAGCTGAAGAAGACCTAATGCAGACAGTTTAATGTTACTTAAAGATTAGAGATTGCAGAAACTTTTATACAGACTCCCCAGCCATTTATGTGGCTTCCATAGCCTCTTCCCAATCTTTCTGTTCACACCACCCATGTAACCTTTCCTTTTCCCTTTTGTGTACTTTTGAAAAGGAGGACAAGAGAAAATATCTAGTACAAGAAAGAATGAATCATTGTTTTATATAATCAAGAAGAAAAAAACATTTGCAGACAAGTGTTCCATTGCTATTTATATACTATCTAAATGCACAAATTTCTTATAATTTATTAGACAATAGACTCCTGTCACATGTAAGGTCCATTCTCCACATTTGCAGTTGTTTGTAAAGGTTTATTTGTATTATAATAAAGTGATGAATTGTGGAAGAAAAAAAAGTCCTTTATATTTATTTATTTTTCAGAATAGGAAACCCAAGGAGCAGAAATCATAAATGATTTATTTAAGGTAGCATAGGAAACCTGTACCAGAAGCAGGAATTGAACTTGTTATCTAGGAATCCTATCAGAAGTACATGTCTGGTGTCTTGTCCCTAGAATTGGCCCATCATCACATTTCAGTTTTTCTGTTGAATCTTATCTGATAGTTTTGCCAACTGTTAGACTGTGGCTTGGGAGATTTCCAGGTTCTGATGTAGAGTGTATATGTTTGTTTCTTTGTGTGTGTGTGTTGTTTTTGGTTGGTTTGGGTTTTTTTTATAAGAGGTTCAAGAACAAATAAAGGCATAGAGTGACAGTGAAAGAAGTAATTTTCCACATCACATCTTCCAATTATGCATAATTCCTTTTGCATGTCATGTTGTTTGCATCTGTAGATAGTCAGGATTGGTCTCAGCAATAGCATGTGTGTATGCAGAAAACTTCTAAGTGTTTGGAGCATGTAATCTATATTTTTTATACTCTGCCATTTAAAAAATTGGGAATTTCATCAAATGGTTACTGTATCAGGCAAAGATGGATGCACATATCTATAAACTGTACATAAATTACACAAAAGATTTAATTGTTTATATTATTATATCAGGTTTTCAATTGGACATTTTAAAATGTTTTTCTTACCCCATAGGATGATACCAGGCCCTGCTGATTTTGGTGGATGGATATGATGTTGGTGGAAGACAACATTTACATTATATTCACTATGGAATACTGAGTTCAGATGTTGCCCTATAAGCTATCATGAAAAGCAAGAGGGCAGCTTTTCCCTCAATCTAACTGCTTCTCATAACCTGTAGTCCATGACTTTGACTCAGATTTTGTCCAGCCTGCCTGCATAGGCTAATGATCTCTGCTAAGGGCAAGTCCCACTGGGACTTGAAGAAGTCTGGATCCATCGAAAGAAAGGTTAGTAAGTCTGGGATTTACTAGTAGGCAGCAGAGACGATGACAAAAAAGAGTATGATTGAAAGAATATGACTGAAAGGTGGGAAATGGATGAAGGACACTGAAAAAGTGAGGAAAAAATACAAGAGTAGTGCACAGAGACTAGTTGGTAAAAGAAAGGGAAAAACTCTCCTCATATTAGAAATTGGAGCTCACCAGAAAAAGAAAGATCTCTTGATCGCTCCTTAGTACAGTAAGTATAAAGGTTATGAGTCAAAAGGACTGAAATCAACTGGATTAAAATACTGCTGAAATAATTCTAATGGCTTTTTGGTTGTCAGATAAGCTACCTTTCCCCACCATTTCTGTTTGTTAGGCTGTTTTGTCCCACCTGAAGCAGTGACACTCCTACTAAATCAGTTTGTCTTTGGATCTGGTCCCACAGGGGAACAATTTCACGAGCCCCTGAAACCCAACCCTTCTTGCATGAAGCACAGCTATTGTTTAACAGTTCAGAGCAACAAGCTGAGGGCAGGAAATGAAGAATAATGTCTCCTCTTGAAACAGCTAATTATACTTCTGTTGATCTAGTGTTAAACTTTCCTGTTATCATTGGCTATACAGTCTTGTGTATCTTGCCTGTGCTGAGGTTTTTGAGTGGTTTCATCTTGGGCTGCAGCCTGAGTTATGTAGAAATGTGGGAGAGACTTATTCAACACCATCTGCACTGTGCATTTCTTTAAGCTCTGCTTGCCAATATAGCTGTACTTTTAACACCAAAATTTCTTTAGTTAGGATAGCACACTAAACATCTAAGAATGCAAGGAAGCTTAAATGCCACCTTGGGTAATTATCATCAGCTAGCAATAAGATCCCTACAAGGAGGGGACAACTAAAGCCAATGATTTCAGTAGCAATATCCTCTGTTTTACTAACGGAACTTCATAGAATTGTTTGGGTTGGAAAGGAACATAAAGTCCAATCATTAAACTAACTGCCAAGTCCACCACTAAACCATGTCCCTAATCGCCACATCTACATGTCATTTAAATACCTCCATGGATGGTGGCTCAAGCACTCCACTGGGTTCCAGCCTGTTCTCTTTGGGGAACAAATCTTTCCTATCATCCAGTGTAAACTTCCCTTGGCACAATTTGACGCAATTTCTTCTCCTATCACTTGTTATTTGTGAAAAGGGACTAACACCTACCTTGCTACAAGCTCCTTTCAGGTAGTTGTAGGCAGCAGTAAGGTCTCCCCTCAGCCTCCTTTTCTCCAAACTAAACAAACCCAGTTCCCTCAACCACTCCTCATGAGAATTGTGTTCTAGACCCTTCACCAGTTTAATTGCTCTTCCATGGACATGCTCTGCCACCTCAATGTTCTTTTTAGCGCAGGGCCCAAAACTGGACACAATACTCAAGGTGCAGCATCATCAGTGCTGAGTACAGGGGAACAATCACTTCCTTAGTCCTGCTATCCACACTATTTCTGATACAAACCAGGATCTGTTGGCTGCTTTGGCCACCTGGGCACACTGCTGGCTCATATATGGCTGGATACCAATCAATATCCCCAGGTTATTTTCTGCCAGGCAGCTTTCAAGCCACTCTTCCCCAAGCCTGTAACATTGCAGGGGGTTGTTGTTACCTCTCCAAGAATCAAAAATTATCATTTCACGATCACTATGCCCAAGATGGCCTCGAACTGTCACATCACCCATAACTCCTTCTCTGTTCTGGAGAAAAAGGTCCAACTGGGTGCTATCCCTAATTGGCTCACTCATCAGCTGTTATCAGGAAATTATCATCCACACACTCTAGGAACCTTCTAGACTATTTTCTCTCTGTTGCATTGTATTTCCAGCAGATTTCTGGAAAGTTGAAGGCCCCCACAAGAATAACTCTAGTGACTGTGAAACTTCTCCCATCTGCTTATAGAATATTTCATCTGCCTCTTCATCCTGGTTGGGAGCCTATAAGAGGCTCACACCATGCTATCATCTACTTTGATGGCCTTCCCCCTCATTCTTACACATAAATGTTCAACCTTGTCATCACCATTGTCAATATCTAGACAACCAAAACACCCCCTAACATATAGGGCTACCCCTTCCTCTCCTCCTGAAGAGTTTATAGTCATCCATTGCAACAGTCCAATTGTGCAAGTTATCCCACTATGTTTCTGTAATGGCAACTATATCATAGTTTTCCCCCTGCACAATGACTTCCAGCTCCTCCTGATTGCTGTGTGTACTGGTGTACATGCACTTTAGTTTTCTTTTTGATCTACCACATTTTTGGGTGGAGAAGCCAATTCCTACCTGACCATTGTCACACTTTTCTGTGATTTCTAACATATCCATAACCCCTGTGTCTTTGCTGCCTCATGGATCTCCATCCTTTATCTCCACTACTATGGCAGACCAAAGGATCTCACTAGAACACCATCCTTCAAATACTGGCATGCCACCCCCAGGCTTATCTCTAGAAAACCTGGTTTTATCCCTTTTCCCCTTCAAATACAGTTTAAAGCTCTTACAGTGAGCCCTGCTAACTCCTATGCAAAGATCCTTTTCCCTCTTCCAGACAGGTGGACTCCATCTATAACCAACAAGCTTGGCTGGTATCATGTAGACCAACACATGATTAAATAACCCAAAATTCTGCCAGGCTTGGAGACAGGTATTGACCTGCTGCCTCTTCCTGATTTTCCCCTCATCATTCCCTGACTGGCAGGATAGAGGAGAACACTACCTGTGCTCCTGATCCCTTAACCTGTCATCCCAAGGCCCTGAAGTCTCTTTTGATTGCTCTTGAACTTCTTGTTGCAACTTAATTCTTGCCTATCTGAAAAATCTATAACGGATACCAGGGTAGGAAGCTTTCTCTTCAAATCTTTAACTCAGGCCCCAGGGAGGCAGCAGACTTCCCCAAGAAGTGGGTCCAGTCTGTATATTGGGTTTTCTGTTCCCTTCAGAAGGGAGGCTCCGATGATAATGACCCATATATCTTCTTTATGGAAGCAGTTTTGAACTAGGGAGTAGACTGACTTAATCTGGGTGTTATCCATAACCTAGATGGACTATCATCTTTGTTAATGTTCAGTTCCATACCTGTTATGCAAGGGCACCTGGGAAGGTGGAGTAGTCATAGAATTGTAGAATCATAGAATGTGTTAAGTTGGAAGGGACCTTTGAAGGTCATCGAGTCCAACCACCCAGCAGTAAGCAGGGACACCTTTAGATCAGGTTGCTCAGAGCTTAATTGAGTTTGACCTTGAGTGAGTTCAGGGATGGGATCTCTACCACCTCTCTGGGTGACCTGTTCCCAGTGTCTCACCACCCTCATAATGAAGAACATTTTCCTATTGTCTAATTTAAACCTACCCTGCTCTAGTTTAAAACCACTGCCCCCCATCCTATTGCTACATGCCCTTGCAAAAAGTCCTTCCCCTACTTTCCTTCAGGTACTGGAAGGCTGCTATAAAGTCTCCCGTAAGCCTTCTGTTCTCCAGGCTGAACAACCCCAATTCTCTCATCCTATCTTCACAGGAGAGGTGCTCCACCCCTATGATTACCCGTGTGGTCCTCCTCTAGACCCACTCCAAAAGGTCCATGTCCTTCTTGTGTTAAGGGCTCCAGAGTCACAGAGATGTGCTTGCTGCACTTGGTAGGTGTTGTTCCCTATTCCTTTAGTCACTGTGTTTGGCCAGGTAGAGAGAGGTTAGAGCACCCTTCATATGATGTGTCTTGCCTGCCTGGTGGGCCTGTCCCCGGGAAGGTATGGTGTAATCCCAGTAGACTATCTCTCTCTTGCACTCCATGGTAATCCTTGACTTTTTCACCTCCTCCCAGAGCTTTGTCACTAAGCAGAGGAGTTCCTCTACCTAGACACACATCCCACAGGTGTGTTCACTACTGCCATCCAACACTGGCACAAAAGTAGAAGCCCAGCACACATTATCTTTTTCCTTCAGTTTCCCAGCACCCTGTGTTTTTGCATTTCAAAGTCAAAAATTGCTTCCTGAAATAAAATCCAAAGAGCATGTCTTTGCTGTAGAATCCATTCACCTAATCAGCACTAACATTTCTGTAGCTGGACTAGTTTAGCCAGCAATAAAAGAAAATTGTAGCAAATTGTAGGACTGGACTCATTCACAGGCAAAATCTGGAGGCACTTTGTCTTGAAGTCATCTAAGGTACTCATGATTTCACAACAAATTGAGACACTTGACTCTTCTCTGGTATCTCCCCACAATTCTCTGCTTGTGCCCAGAATAGTTTGTCCCATTTGTCCTCATTGGAAAGTGAGGATGGGATCCAGAGGTTCACCATAAAAGCAGCTGGCCCACTCTGAACACACAACCAGAATTCAGTACTGTGATTATGTGTTAAAAAAAGAAGATAGATAGCGAAGGCATACAAGTCATACACATAGCTTCACGCTTCCAGCTGTGAACAGCCACGTATTTCAGTGTACTCTCAGGTGTAGACAGGTACGGAAACTCAGAAGAGCTCCCATAAAGAGCAATGTTCAGGTATCAGATTTCCAGAAGTCATCCAAGAAATATGTTTGGGTGGGAAACAGAACTACTCATTCAAGTTGACATTTGAAACCCTCATAATCTGGGAAGAAAAGAATGCTTCATATTGTTTTGGTTTTGTGAAGCTGGATTTTCATTGCAATCATATATTGTTCATATACTGTCTTTCTTTGATAAAAGGAACATTTTTGAATGACAGAAAGTAGATCTCCTTTCTCAGATTTTTAAAAGTAGCAGCAAAAGCATATATCTGTTCCCAAAATTTAGAAGAAACTTTGATTCTACTGTGCAATGCCGAAGGAAAATTATGTATCATTTTTAAAATAAAAAAAATTATGTATTTTTTTTTTAAAAAAACCCACAGGCTTATACGTAACTGTTTTCTCATTATTGCTGCTTATATCAAGGTCTGACTGGCTTTGCACTGGTTTCTGGCTTTGTACAGCACCTGGCATATTGAATAGGGTGAGCTCATGATGTTAAATTACTAGTACACACCATGGCACCATTTTGATCCAAAGTAATACTCTTCCAGATAATGTCTGGACACAGTTTTCAGGTCTTAGGTGACCCAAAAAACAACGGATTGTTTGAAGGCAGTGTTGTGGTTAAACCCTGACTGGCAACAAAGTACCACGCAGCCATTTGCTTACTCTTCACACAGTCGGATGGGTGAGACAATTGGAAAAGTGAAAGAAAACTCATTAGTTGAGATAAAAACTGTTTAATGGGACAAACAAAGAAACAAACAAACAAAAAAATATATAATGCTGTGCAAGACCTCCATCTGCTGTGCAAGGTCCCCAGCTGCCCAGCTTCTCAGCCCACTGTCCAGTCATAAATGAAACATGATATCACATGGTATGGAATATCCCTTTCATTAGTCTGGGTCAGCTACCCTGGCTGTATCCCCTCCCAACTCCCTTCTTGGGTGCCCCCATCTTTTCATTAGTGAGGCAGTATGAGAAGCTGAAAAGTTCTTGACTGCTTGGCAACAACTAAGACATCAGTGTGTTATCAACATTGTCGTCATCCTAAATCCAAAACACAGCTCTAAAACAGCTGCTAGAAAGAATATTAACTCAATTCCTGCTGAAACCAGGACAGGCAGTAACACAGTTTTGGAGAGTAAAAGTTCAGCTGGCTGATCACAAGTGAGTTCATGTCAATAGGTCACAGAGCCAGAGGAGAGTCCTGGTCCATTTTATTTACTGGCATAAATGTAGTCCCAAAGTTGTACATTGTGGCTACACAAACATGGTGGTAATAATAATTGAATATTTTCTCAATTCAATTACAATGGGTAACAGCTTTCTACTTTTCAGTTTTTACAGCAATCACCATCCTTTGCATTAGGACAGTGGATATCATTTTTTAAAAAGTTTAATTTGCCTTCTGAGGATAAACACACAGTCAATTTGGATAGCTCCCATCTTTGATGAAGATGTAAGTAACCAGTAAAACAAATGAAAAACAAAAGGAAGAGAATTTTATTCAGTGTGACTGTGTGGCAGATGAATAGCACAAGTGTATCTCAGCCAATAGGAAGAAACAGAGAGTGACCAAAGGTTGTGGCTTACAGGCATAAATTTATCCTCTGTGATGAAATGTAACAAGATCTTACCAGTTTCAACTTTGAAGTCTTCCTGAACCTGTAAGGTTACAGGTCAGAACACACCTCTACCTCTAGTTGGCACGTCTTTCTATTTTCTGCCTTTTTAAAATACAAAAAATAAAAGAAAGAAACTAAAGCAAATTATGACACAGTAAGAATTCCAAGCATTTTTTAAAAACCACAAAGGTATATGCTGTAACACCGTTGATGGTCCTTTCAAAATAAAGGTCACAATACTTAATACTTCAGGCAGACAATCCATTTCCCCATATTTCTTCCTAACAAGCATGTATGCAATTGAATAATAATCATGACATCTGCTCTTGGAGTGAGGTCTGCATTTCCTCTTCCATTTGTGGAAAAGATTTCTTTTTAAAACTCCATAATTTGCAATCATCTTCTCTGAGTACAGTGTGAATCTAAGTGAGGATCTTCTAGTGACATCTTTCTATTTTAACAGTAATATTAATATGAAAGGAGAAATAAAAAACTTACTGATGGTGAATGCTGGTTTAATTGAGTAATTCCCTTCAGTAATCTCAGAGTGGGTAAATCAGCCCTGCTACACTGAAGCACAGTCATCTCCCAGGGGACACTCCCTGAAATCAGTGAGACTGTAGTCAGATGGACAGTGCTTCTATTCACAGAGAGTAAAAGTATCAAGATCTTCTCATGAGGCTGTAGAATCCTCTTGCATAGCTATATGAAGAGATAGGAGCTTTGCCTAATTGTGTCAACAGTTGTTTCAGTAGTACACAATTTTTATGAGATTGTTTCATTTTGTTCAGAGAAGAAAGTGTTGTGCTGGACCTGGTGCTCACCAGTGTGGGGGAGATCATTAAAGGTGTTAAGGTTGGAGACAGCCTGGGTTGCAGTGACCATGCTTTAGTTGAGTTCGCGATCTCAAGGAATGTAGGCCTGGCGAAGAGTGGGATCAGGACACTGAACTTTAGGAGAGCAAACTTTAGGCTGTTTAAGGACTTGTTGGCCAAGATCTCCTGGGAGGTGGTCCTTAGAGACAGAAATGTTGAGGACAGCTGGCTACTCTTTAAGGATGCCTTTCTGAGAGCTCAAGGGTTCTCTGTCCCTCTGAATAAGAAAGTGGGCAGGAGGGGCAGGAGGCCAGCATGGCTAAGCAAGGACCTGCTGGTCAAACTGAGGGAAAAGAAAGGCAAATACAAGCTCTGGAAGCAAGGGTGGGTAGCCTGGAAAGAATACAGGGATGCTGTTCGGACTTGCAGAGACGGGATCAGGGAAGCCAAGGCGCAGATGGAACTGAACTTGGCGAGGGATGTTAAAAACAACAAGAAGGGATTTTACAGGTACATTGGCCAGAAGACATAGGCCAAAGAGAACGTACCCCCCTTGGTAAATGAGAAAGGAGAATTGGCTGCAACTGATGAGGAGAAGGCTGAGGTACTGAATGAGTTCTTTGCCTCGGTCTTCTCTGGCAGCCAGGATTCTCATAATTCTCAAATCCCAGAACCTTGCATCCCTAGAACTCCAGATGGGAACTAGGGGAGCAAATCCCTCCCCACTGTAAGAGCAGAGCAAGTCCGTGACTGCCTCATGAGACTGAATGTCTACAAGTCTATGGGGCCGGATGACATGCATCCCAGGGTCCTGAAGGAGCTGGCTGATGTGGTTGCTGAGCCGCTCTCCATCATATTTGAAAAGTCGTGGCTGTCAGGAGAGGTCCCTGGGGACTGGAAAAAAGGTCACATCACTCCCATTTATAAGAAAGGGAGCAAGGAAGACCCAGGGAATTACAGGCCGGTGAGCCTCACCTCTGTGCCTGAGAAGATCATGGAACAGATCCTCCTGGATGACATGTTGGAGCACATGAGGGAAAAGCATGTGATCCGGGACAGTCAGCACGGCTTCACCAAGGGAAGGTCGTGCCTTACCAATCTGGTGACCTTCTATGATGGAGTGACAGCATCGGTAGATAAAGGGAAGGCAACCGATGTCATCTACCTGGACTTGTGCAAGGCCTTTGACACAGTCCCCCATCACATCCTTATCTCTAAATTGGAAAGATGTGGATTTGATGGGTGGACCATCCAGTGGATAAGAAACTGGTTAACAGACCGTAGCCAAAGGGTGGTGGTCAATGGGTCTATGTCCAGGTGGAGGCCGGTGACAAGCGGTGTCCCCCAGGGGTCTGTCTTGGGACGGGTTCTCTTTAACATTTTTATCAATGACATCGATGATGGAATTGAGTGCACCCTCAGCAAGTTTGCGGATGACACCAAGCTGAGTGGTGTGGTCGACACCCTAGAAGGAAAGGAAGCCATCCAGAGGGATCTTGACAGGCTGGAGAGATGGGCCCGGGTGAACCTAATGAGGTTCAACACTGCCAAGTGTAAGGTGTTGCACTTGGGCCGGAAGAATCCCAGACATAGATACAGACTGGGAGAAGAGCTTCTTGAGAGTAACCCTGCTGAGAAGGACTTGGGGATTCTGATGGATAAGCAACTTAACATGAGCCAGCAGTGTGCTCTTGCAGCTCGCAAGGCTAATGGTATCCTGGGCTCCATTAGAAGAGGGGTGGCCAGCAGGGACAGGGAAGTGATTGTCCCTCTCTACTCTGCCCTCGTGAGGCCCCATCTGGAGTACTGTGTCCAGATCTGGGGCCCCCAATACAAGAAGGATGTGGAACTGTTGGAGAGGGTTCAGAGGAGGGCCACAAAGATGATTAGAGGGCTGGAGCACCTGCCCTACGAAGAGAGGCTGAGGGAGCTGGGCTTGTTCAGTCTGGAGAAGAGAAGGCTGCGGGGGGACCTCATGGCAGCCTTCCAGTCCCTGAAGGGAGCTTATAAGCAGGAGGGGATTCAACTTTTTAAAAGGATAGACAATGACAGGACAAGGGGGAATGGATTAAAACTAAAGGAAGGAACGTTTAGATTAGATATTAGGGGAACTTTTTTACAGAAAGAGTGGTGGTGTGCTGGAACAGGCTGCCCAGAGAGGTAGTGGATGCCCCGTCCCTGGAAGTGTTCAGGGCCAGGTTGGATGGGGCCCTGGGCAACCTAGTGTAGATCCAGGCCTGAGGTTGGTGGCCGTGCCTGTGGCAGGGGGGTTGGAGATCTGTGATCCTTGGGGTCCCTTCCAACCCATACCATTCTATGATTCTATGATAGGGAGCCCTTCCTGATGTTGCAGACTGGAATGAGATTCAGATCAGTTAATGCAATAGTCTGAAAGTATGGTTCTTGTCTTAAGCAGACTTAAGACTTACACAACGTCCCCTTCTAGTTAGTGAAGTGCAGGTACCTCTAGAAGGCAACTCCTGAGCCAGGCATTCAAGAGAAGTGGCATAAATCAATCTGTCTCCACTAACAATAAGGGGAGTTGAAGCAATTGGTTTTGTCTGAACTCTGGAAATTTCAAACTTATATAAGAACATAATGGTGTGCATTGATTCCGACCATAGCTTCTTTTCCTGTGTTCAATAATAGGCTGTGGGTGAATTCACGAGTGCACAAACCTGGCAAACACCTTCCAACTTACCCCTTTACGTCCTTTTAGCCCCCACTGTTGGGATGATTTGTTAGTGTCATAGTTTTGCATGGCTGGGTTCTGGTGGAGGAGGGGGCTAGGGGTGGCTTCTGCAAGAAGCAGCCAGAAGCTCTCTGCAGGCCCCACAGAGCAAACACCAGCTGGCTCAAGGCCACAGTTGTTGCTGACCAAGGCCGAGCCCATCAGCGATGGTCACAGGGAATCACATTTAGAAAAAATAAAGACAAGCAGCTGCTTTTTGCCCCCAGAGAAGGGAGTGAGAAGATGTAAGAAACTGTGCAGACACCAAGGCCAGGGAAGGTGGGAAGGAGGTGCCCCAGATGCCGGAGACAAAGATGTCCCTGCAGCCTGTGGAGAAATCCATGGTGGAACTGGTGTCCCCCCACAGCCCATGGAAAAGGACAAGACCCCACCTGCAGCCCATGGAGAGGCCCCACACTGTACCAGGTGGAGACATACAGAAGATGCTGTGACCCGTGTTGGAGCGAGCCTCTGCCAGCACTTGCAACCCATGGAGAGAGACAGAGACAGAGATGAGAGAGAGACCCACACCAGAGCAGGTTTGCTGGGGGGAGGCTGGTGATTCTGTGTGGTACCAGACTGGAGCAGTCTGGGCCTGAGAGACTGAGAAACATTCTGTGATTTATGACTGCACCCCACAGAAGTGACCCATGCTGGGGCAGCTGGTGAAGAGCGGAAGCCCTATGGGAAAGAACTCACATTGGAGACATTCATGGAGGACTGTCTCCTGTGGGTGGGACCCCACGGTGCAGCAGGGGAAGGGTGTGAGGAATGCCCCTGCCCCCCTTCCCCCAGCTAAGAAGGAAAACTGCTCAAGAGGAACTGACCAAAACTCCCATCCCCCCAGTCTCTACCCCTTCCTGTCCCACAATGAGGGGGAAAAAGGGAGCAAAATCATGACTAAAGTGAAGCCTGCTAAGAAGGGAGGGGTGGGGGGAGGTGCTTTAAGATCTGGTCACACTTCTCATTATCCAACTCTGGTCTCAGCGGGTGTGCAGTGTAGTGAAATAAATCAGAGAGTTTTCTTTCCTTTAGTCTGTGCTGAGTCTGTTTTGCCCATGATGTTGAATGAGGAATGATCTCTCCCTGTCCTTATCTAGACTCCTAAGCCTCTCAATATACATTTTCTCCCCCGTTCAGCTGAAAATGGGAGTGATAGAGTGACTTTGGTGGGCATCTGGCCCCCAGCCAGGATTAAACCACCAGTTAGTACAGAGCCATTCCTTCACCTGCAGGGAACTCTGGGCTTCACCGACTTACTCAGAAATTCCAAAGTTGTTTTTCAGGGGCTAATCAAATTTTGAGGAGTAAAGCTGGAAAACTGTGGACAGAAATACCATCACCTTTCTGAGGGAAAGGATGGTTAGATGCAGAATGGGTTTCTTTTGTTATTCCTTGAGTCATTCAAGCAATACTAATTTTCCTGTTAGAACAGCCTGCTGTCAGCCTGTATGGTCAGCATCATCATTCAGCACAGCAGTTCTGTGCCACAGAAATGCAATGCTCAAGCTTGTGGATTCACCACAAACTTTTTTTTCATTTTCCTGCTCTAAAAAAAAAAAAAAAAGACATTAAATTCATAAAAGCTGATGAGCAAGGAGTGTTAAAGCTCCAAAGTCAAACATCTGAAGGCTGGAAAAATTCAAATGAACCATTGCTCACACCACATGAAATAGACCCTCCACACTAGGGCCTGACTCATTCAATGCACAGAAGGGATCTAAACTGAGGCAGAGCTACCTCTGTGAAGGGAATGGTGACACAGCATTCCATGATCTTCAGGGAAGTTGAACCTTTCATCCTAAAGCAGTAGACTATGCATGTGCATTTATCTGTGCAATGTGAGTCTATTACACATGCATTCAATCCTTTATCGTTCGTGTCCTCAACAATAAGCCTTCTGACAGAGATCAAGCCTGGAGAATGCTATGTGCATGTAAAAGGCATAACAGAAGATGTTTGACGACTTTAACTGCAGTAGGGGACACATGACTTTTGCATCTGGAAGTCAGTGCAGAATTCTCAACGACCTCCATGAGGCTGCCATTTGCTCCATGGTCATTAAACTCCTGATCCCCAGTGTAATGTCCTTCACTGCATAAGACAAAGCTTTTAAGATTCTGGTAAAATATTCAAGTGTTATTCCCAAAAGGCAGGAATATTTGATCAATTTCCCAAAAGAAAACATATTTTCCATAGGCGATGGGGGCTGGAGGGCAAATCCTATGAGGAGCGGCTGAGGGAGCTGGGGCTGTTTAGCCTGGAGAAGAGGAGGCTGAGGGGAGACCTTATCACCGCCTACAATTACCTGAAGGGAGGTTATAGAGAGGTAGGTGATGGTCTTTTCAGCCAGGTGACAGGTGATAGGACAAGGGGGAATGGCATGAAGCTGTGCCAGGGCAGGTTTAGATTGGATGTTAGGAAAAAATTTTTTACTGAAAGAGTTGTCAGGGCCTGGAACAGGCTGCCCAGGGAGGTGGTCGAGTCACCTTCCCTGGATGTGTTCAAAAAAAGGGTAGATGAAGTACTTAGGGATATGGTTTAGCTTAGGATGTGAATGGTTGGACTTGATGATCTTAAAGGTCTTTTCCAACCTTGTGATTCTGTGATTCTGTGATTCTGTGATGTGATGTAACAAAAGTGTTCTGTATCTATTTCAGTCTTAATATATTCTTCTCCCTTACGATTCTTATTTGCTAGTGAATTCATATGGAGAATATAAAGAACTGCAAATTTTACTTTGTCTTGAATTGAATCCACTGCTGGTTTCAGTAAATTGTATTTCTAACCAACCAACATAAGAAAATGATGTGGACTTATACTCACTTGTCTGTCTTTACTGAATTTCTGTACTGAAAGGGTTGTCAAGCATTGGAACAGGCTGCCCAGGGAAGTGGTGGAGTCACCATCCCTAGAGGTATTTAAAAAGTGTATAGATGAAGTCCTTAAGTCTTTTCCAACCCAAGCCATTCTATGATTCTGTGATCTTTGTTCATAAAGGCTAGAGAGACGGGGCAAAAGACAAAATTACTTAGATCTTCGTCTGAGACATCTCCATAGTCTGGAAGAAGCACCATGGAAACCCAGACAATTGTGGACATGAGCATTATCCAAACTTGGTGGCTCTCCTTATTAACCAACAGTCTGGCCACTGGTCTCTCCTACCTGTATCTAGATAGTACTGCTTTCAGAGGAACCAGCCAGACAAAAGGCACACTGGTCAGTTGCCTCAGTACATTTTCCTTACAGTGTAGACCTGGTGAATAATACCCTGATAGATAAAAATGATAATACTTCCTAAAATGCCCTCACTGGACCCACATCACTTCTATCCTCCCAGAAGCCCTAGCAGAGAACTATTTCTCAGAGGTCCTGTTTTTGCAGCACAGGTTAACACAAAGAATTGTTTTTATCCCTAAATCTCTCTGCAGTTAAAGTTAATCTATAAGCCATATGTGCAAAGGATGCTTTTCTAAAACAGTACCCATGCTCAAGTGAATTTTCAAGGACAACCTGTCAGCTGTACATCGAAACTTAGTGAACCCAAAGATTACATGCAAGTGTTTTCCTGAGCACTGACAGGTCCTAAGCTGAGACCCTTTTAGAAATTTGTTTCTAGTGTTTACTGGTTCAAATGGTCTTCTTAGTTTAATATTTTCATCAGTATAGAGAGATTTATGTCCTTGGTCCCTGGCCATTACAAAAGCCTTTCTAATTCACGATCAAGATATTTAAAAGTACATCGATTTATCCTGAAAGCCCTTGATCTGAGATTATATTATATTCTCTATACCTTTAAGGAATTTTGAGGGTCTATATGTTTGTCAAGGACATTTTTATTAGACACCTAGGATTTTAGGGATCTGTGATATGCATGATATAAGGACTTTTGCTAAGGTTATGCAAGTTGCTTTTGGAATAGGATCAAAACATAGCCCAAAGCTCCCTACCTCCTTACTTACAGAGCTCCTGTTATTGTATTTAGGTTTGGATAAACTTTTCTCTGGAAGGTGATTGCTCACAGCAGTTAATTTTAAACTTGCAGGCTTAGATCTGGCTCTATGTGTGTGAACAGGCTGTCATCATGCATTCCAGGTTACTCTCAGAAATGAATGTGTCTTTCCTCAGCGTTTCTCAGTGCTGGGCCGTCAGACATTCCTTCTGCTCTGCATTAATCCAATTACTAAACACCTGCAGACATGCAATAACAGTTTTTGTGCCAAGTCCCTTAGAAATGGTTTTATAGGAGAATGTAATCTGCTGTCCTGCTATCAGGAGTCGCATTACACACCTGCCAAGTCCTGAGCTGAAAAATAACAACCAACGTTCAAATTCATTGCAAGAATGTTTAGGGGCACATTAAAGAGACAAAATGACATTCTTCTTCATTTTACTGCCATGGAGTCCATTAAACATTTTGAACTTGTAGTTAATTTTATTAAAAGCCAATTTCAGTTCTAAAATATTTACAGTACAGCATGATAAAAATGGGCTTCTCATGGCAACTTAGGCAAGTTCCAAAAGATCCATTAAAGAGAGAACTGCTTCAAGCACATATATAGTGTCATTCCAATTCTGTTCTTAGCGATTTATCTGATAATCATCAAAATGCACTTCAAAGTGGAATTTTAAACTATGAAATAATTTGCTTTTCTTGTGCCTTTTTTATACTTTTCCTCAAAGATGTGCTTTTTTTCCCTCTGATTTTAAAGTGGCTGTGCTCCTTGGAGCTGAAACAAAGGTTGTTTACAGAAAGGAAGATTTTTCAAGGCACAAGTGTTTGTTAGGTGCCAAGGAATAACACAATAGAATGGAACAGAGATTTAGGAGTATGAGTCAACTGCTGACTGCACCTCAAGTTATTGTACAGCCTTGGGTAGGTCATTTCATCCTTTTGTAGTGCAGCTTTATTTGTAAAATACACATTGATGAATCACAGGAATGTCAGTGTGAGTAGCAACAAAAATTAAGACATTCCTAGAAAGCCGCTCTGTGAGTCCTAAGTTTGCTGCATGAAAGACAAGCGTGGTCCTTTACTAAGTGAAACAGCTCAGTTTGTCATCTGTAAGACTATTTATATACACCTAAATGTCATCTTATTCCATCATGCTCCATTAGTTTCAATTACAAGTGCAAGAATGCAAACAGTGCAAAATTATTTAAAGAGATACAACAATAGCAAGCACAAATTTGAAGAAATTCTCTTAATAATCCATAAAGTTGTTATCCCTGTTTACCTTGGCAAGGAATATGCAGCAGTGATAGCATGTGCTCCGTTCAGGAAGCGAAATTGGATTTGACCAGAGTCACCTGCAGTTTATAGCACTGCAGTCACTGCTGAGGGCTATACATAATGTCCTAAGGGGTCTTTTGCACAGCTGTAGACAAGACAGCAAGAGACTGCTAGCTAACAAAGAGCATTCCAAGGCTACGGCCCCGTGTACTAACCCCTTCCAACTAACGTTACATTCCCCCATCCCATATGTAACCTTCAGCCTCCCACTTGAAGCAGACAGTCTGACAGTAATAAAAGTAGTCACAAGAAAAGGTAACCCCTGTCATACTAATAATATCTGAAAACTTAAATGCCCAGGATGTGATTTTAATTAAAATGCACACTGCCTGGTTTGTCTGTTTCCAGGAGAAGGTTTCTCTCATAGAAAGACAGTGATCCGTTACACCTATCTGCACTCCCACACTCAGAGGTCGGTCCCATCATTACACAGCCTGATCTGTAGAGAACAAGGATAGTGGTATATAAACATGGGAACTAATCTGTTTTGCCTTAAGTTTGGTTTTGCCCAATAACCTTTGCATGAACAGTATTTTTGAATCATCAGAACAAAGGAGGGCTTTTTGCTTCAGCAGCCTCTCTCAGTGTTATAGTTTTGCACAGTTGCAGCTTCTAGAACAGAAAGGATATTTGGAATGATTACCTGACAAATCTATTATTACAGTTCACATGTGACTAATACATAGGGATGGTGAGGTATGGATTTGCAAACAGAAGGACTAACCTCTTCCCTCAGTGTATATCATCAAGAGAAGTTTCACGTGAATATGTGAGGGTGATGGAGCATTGGGACAGACTGCCCAGAGAGGTCGTGGAGTCTCCTTCTCTGGATACATTCAAAACCTACCTGGACGCATTCCTGTGTGATTTAGTCTAGGTGCTCCTGCTCTGGCAGGAGGGTTGGACTAGATGATTTTGAGTCCCTTCCAACTCCTAACGTTCTGTGAAAAAGCTCTATGAAAGTGTGTACAAAGTTGTAGCTCTACAGTTGTATTCATCTGCTTCCACCCAACTGACTGCACCTGGTTCCAGCCTTGGCTATTTCTTCCTTAAGACCTTCTTGGGGGTTTATGGAGCATTTTGCAGATTATTTTTTGTTTGTTTGTTTTTCAAAAGAGAGTCTGGATTATGATGTCCTCTTTAGGGAGTGGGTTGGGGGTTCACCAAGATCTGTATTTGTCCAAAAGCAAAGCTGAGAGAAGAACTGAAATGTTTGAAATCAATCTTAAGTGTATTAGGCTTAAAGCAGTACTGGAGAAGTTAGAAAACTCATGCCATTTTTTCCTATACATTCAAAAACTTGTATTTTGCCTTCCACAAAAATGCACAGTAAACTCTCTCACAAGACAGTGCAGCTAAAATAATCCTAAATGATCATATTCGTGTTCTGATGGAAATTCTAAGACGCTGAGTGAAAGTGGAATATCCCAATCTACTACATCCAGATCCTTCCCAAAATAAAGGACTCAGTGCAACATGCTTTGCCCCAGGCCTACTGTACCCTCTAGCGTTCTCCCACTATAGGGATTACTATTCACTGCACTGTGCCACTGCGACATCACCAACTACTTTGAACATACAGAAGCTCTATTTGCAGAGAAATGACAAAATATTGCTGGGTGTGTTACAGGTAATATGCATTTAAAGTAGCCTAAATATTGCATTTGCATGAGAAATGCCTGTATTACAGACTCTCGGGGACCCATATAACTTATTTTTTATTGTTTTCAGACTCCCAGAGGCAAGCTCAGTGCCCAGTCCCCTTTCTGCAGAAGTCAATGAGAGTCTTGATAAGTATTTCAAGAGGAAGGTCAGTCCCACTGGGGGTCCCATACTGCCTAAAAATGACACAGATTTTTGGACAGAGGAAGGCCCAAAAGGCTCCATACGTTGCTCTCATGCTGGGCTGACTTATCTGAGGGGAAGGTCAGCCTATTGTGCAAAGGGCTAGGGAGTGAATAACACATTTGCTCCATGCCTGGGACAGGAAGCTTGAAGCTGGGAAGTGGGTCTGGCTTTTTAATTCCCATGGGGCCTACCATCCTTCAGGAGTTACTCCAGCTCAGAGCCTGTTCAGATTCAACATGTGTTTTCAACTGTGCCTCTTTTTAAACAGAAGCAAAAAAATCTCTATCTTTTGGAGGTCTAAAATGCAAGCTTTGACTATGTATCAAATCAGGAGTCTCCTACTCTATACTGATGTGGTACTTAAGACAAAGACAGATGTGAACTGGAGAATGGACCTCATCCTTCTCCATCGATCTTCAATACCACCATGTGAAATAATCATTCACAAAAGGTGTTTCAGTGATCTTTACTCACAGATTTTATTTTTTTTTGCATGTGTGAATCAGCAGATGTACTGGAGGATATGAACTTTATACCATTCAACTCCTTTTCCCTAGGAAACAGTTCCTTTTCTGTGATGGACAGTCAAAGCATTCCCTCTGGATAGAGAGTAACTTTCACAGCTGTACAGTCCAAATGGCACAGATGCTTCCCTAGGCTCTATCTTTCAGACAGCAAATCAGACACTGTTATCATTTATGGGAGAGAAAATATATACAGAATAATGACAATCACACTGCTGTCAGTGCTCAGCTGATTTCTTTCTTTGTGTATTTGACTTTTAAAAACCATGTATTGGTTTTAAGATAAGACCAAAATAAATATCAGATATATTTTTCATATTTCAACAGAAAAAAGATAGTAGTTTCATATTCCACAAGGAAAAAGAGATTACCTGTGATTTTCTTCCTTTGCTTAGAATTGGGCCCAGGCAGGAAGAAACACATTTAAGATACTTTCTGAACTTACTAAGATGAGATTAAACCAGATCGGGCAAAGACCACCAGGTAATCATACTGTAAGGGACAAGGATTGCCAAATAAAATTATTTATTTGCATCAATGCCCAGATGCCAGCGTAATCGTCTGATGGAAGGAATATACATTAAATGCTGAATGATCTGAGCAGATAGAGCACTGGAAGCTGTCTTGAAAAGAACTAGCTACAACCACAAGTGTTGAAAACATACTCACAGAACTTGGAGGTGCTTACAATCTCCTAAACTAATCCTCTTGCTTTGAAATCCTTCATTTACCTGAACACATTAATCTAAACTACTGTGGAGCCAATTGCTACCAATCATCTTCAGGCCTGTACACTGAGATGTTGTCCTCTACTTTTCTACTCTTTATGCCATAGGACTGTGAGTGCCAGTGCCCCAAAGGATTAATTCCCAGTTAAATTGTGCACACAGAAAAAAGTTAAACACACTTTGAAGAAACTAGCCTTGAAATCAAGAATGCAAAAAGAACCTAAAAGGAGATGCTCTGACACACTCTTTCATGGACTTATACCACAAAAACATCCTCGGGTCATGTATCATCATTTTATCTGTTTCATCATCTAGATTACACACCTCCTCTCCACTCACTGTCCATGTTAATATCTTAGTCTTCGCTTTTTCAACACAAAATTTGCCACTGTATTTGACAGAGGTAAAATCTGTTGAATGTCATAAAGCTACTTTAACATTTAACATTTAACTATACCACTTTTGCCTGAACCATCACTGAAATAATCAACATCATATGATATACACAAACGTGTCAGTGATACACCTCAGTCAGTAAGCTGGAGGAAAAACTTAAAACATGCAAGGATAAAGCTATCTTTAACACCAGCATTGAAAGCAAGGTTCACACAGTTCCAGGTACTACACCATCCACCTGAAGATTAAGCAAAGAGGTAACATCTTCTGCAATGAACCTTCCAGAAATATTACCCAGAGTCCAAAATTGCAGCAAGTCAGAAAAACATGATGTGTGTGACATTTTGGACAGTATTCATATAGCTTTGTGTTACCATCACAAGATTAATCTCTCTAGACACATCCTCTACATGTAGAGGAGCAAGGTGAGCTTTTCCAGTGGGCCTTTGGGAGTGACTCTATTAGAGTAAGCTAACCTTTGCAAATACCCCCTTTCACTCTAAAATAACCATATTTGGATGACATATCCTCATTTTCAGACCAGCTCTAGCCATAAATTGTAACGTAATTCCCTATGCAGGTCATGTTGCAGTACCTCTTGCTTGGCTTGAGCCCAGTGGCTCCATGCTGAGCAGTTGGTTAAGTGCTTTGCTGGAGAAGAGCCACATTACTCTGCACCTTACCGGATGCAAGCCCAGATAGTTATCTGTATACACGGGAACATCTCTGAGGTTATCAAGGAGTTAACATCTGACAATACACCTACCACAGCCCTTTGAGCTCTGATCCTATAAAATTTTACAAGCTAAACAGGATCAATCTGGGTCATATAAGAATCAGAGACTTATAAAGATCCCTAGAGGCTGCAGGGAGTGATTTTAAAAAAGCAAGAGGTGGCACTTGTTCTCACTATACCAATACTGAACCACAAATCAGATTCTCCAACCAACTGGATCAGAAAAAAACCCACAAACTCTTAGGGAGTGGGAAACAAAGAAGGGGAAAATGTTAATTTTAAAGTCCTGGCAGGATCCTGTTACGGTTAACTGCTACAGCTAACCAAAACCAGTAAAGATTTCCTACCAAAGGTTAAAAATAAATTAATGCTATTCATTTTTCTCAAACAGAAGAAAAAGAGGATGCTTTCAAATTTATCTATGACCTCTCCCCAAATTACAGTGTTTCTAAACTAAAAAATTGTAAAAAATACACTTCTAATTGAAAAATCAAATATGAAAAATGTCATCATATATTCATGAGGGAAGGTCATCCCAACTCTTGTTGGGATGGTAGTCCCTGAATTCCCAAAGAGTTTCAAAGTATTCTCAGCTTTTGACCCTGAAGAATATGCACCATTCTGTTCAGCCCTTTACAATTACTGTTGGCATTTGGAGTTTTGCCTTTTATTTTTTTTATTGTAATTATGAAATTGAGCGAGTTCAGTGCACAGAAGTCTCCCACGTAATTATCAGGCTGCAAGGAGTTTGGACACTAACTCATAGTGCCATTATGTACAATATAATACAACACAATATATACAATACAATACAGTCCAACCATAAAGTTGATCAGAATTTATTCAGCCACAAGAGAGCCAATATTCTGAACTGCTTATATTTGATTGCTAAGTGGACCAGCAAGACAAGCAAGCTAGGCAGGTTCAAGCTGGCAGGTCCCAGGCTCAGATCCTGAGGTCTGCTGCTTGCTGCTGCCCATTGGGCACTTTCATTGGAGGAGGAATCACAGAATCACAAGGTTGGAAAAGACCTTTAAGATCATTGAATCCAATCATTCCTGTCCTATGCTAAACCATATCCCTAAGTACCTCATCTAGCCTTTTTTTAAACACATCCAGGGATGGTGACTCCATCCCCTCCCTGGGCAGCCTGTTCCAGGCCCTGGCAGCTCTTTCAGTGAAAAATTTTTTCCTAACATCTAATCTGAACCTGCCCTCACACAGCTTAGTGCCATTTCCCCTTGTCCTATCACCTGTCACCTGTCTGAAGAGACCATTTCCCACTTCTCTACACCCTCCTTTCAGGTAATTGTAGGCAGTGATAAGGTAAGGAAGGCAGCAGGTTTTCCCACCACTGACCTTTACCATCAGCAGTATGCTGAACACCCAAGCCAAACACACTGCTTGAAACCTCCACCTAGACCCAACTGCCCGGTAAACAGTGCCTCTCAGAAAAGCTCTTCAGGGCAAATTGCAGCAAGGAGGTAACTTTGATGTTTCTCCTGACAGCTTTTCAAACAACAGCCTTCGTCCAGAGGCAAGCAAGAGCAGAGCAGCGTTCACAGCCTGCGCAGCTCTTGCACGCCGCATCTACCAGCGCCATCTGGTGATGCTACCACCTCTCTCCTCCCTGCCGGACCGCCCTAGTGAGGTTCTCTACACTGCTTTTTCTCCATCAACATGACAGAACTGGGAACAGACTTAATTACACTAAGTTCTATTTCTGTAAAGGACCTAAATGCATGAAGCTGGTCGGCTGCTGAATCAACCTCTGCTATGTTTTTCTTACTATTTCTTGCAATTATTTTTTCCTGCAGGAAAATAATGTTTTACCTCTAAGCTAGCAAAAGGAATAGCTGAGAGAAATGCATTAATTTCACAGACAAACCTATGATAAATTAATAGCAGCTTACCTTTACTCTAGATTCAGAAATAAAACCCCTGCAAATGGCTGCCCAGTTCACTCTTTAACATGGAAAGAAAAGAAGCAGCCCAAAAACAAATTTACAGTGAACTGTCAGGAAGCAGATGAGAAGGCCAAACACATTGTTATCTTGGGACTAGATCATGCACCCACTGCCAAGGAAAAGCATTCAGCCACTGATGTCAGCAGGAGCTGCTTGTATTCAGTAACTGCCTATCTCATCACTTGGTGTTTGCCACAACATGCTACAGAGGGAAGTGGGCATCCATGTAACCCTACAGAAGAATAAAGCAAGATTTGACTTTGCAGAAAAATTAGGTGATGAAGGGAATGAGGATTATATTATAATAACTGTAAGAGATGGATTTCATAAAATCATCAGTTCATAAGTTCATGGCTTGAAACAAGGCTGTTCAGTGTACCCCTGATACAGCTCCAAAATGAGCACTAAAGAAAGGGCAGGATCTTTACATCTTTGCATTTTTCTCTCTCCATTAATAAAGATCGGTATGTGGAATATAAATCTGGGAGGAAAACAATCACAAAAACACAACTGCAAAAGCAGTTTCTTAAAAGCACTTATCCACCTGGTATACACATAATAAAATTCAAGTTCAGTGGAGTGAATGCATTTTAAAACAATCTACCTGTGCATTCAGATGTACTATAAGTTATCTCAGATACATGAAGGAAAAGAGATGAGTTCAGGGGACAATGTCTTACTACTTACTACAAAATAAAGAAATAGTGTGGAAAGGAAATTAATCCCCTATAATTAATCCAAGAAGCCATAACACTAATCATATTTATTCATGAGACCTCATTATAGAAATAAACACTAAAACCAAAACCAATCACTGGATTATTTGGTGCATTGCCAAAATAAGTCCAGTCAGCTCTTCAACTATTTCAGTGCTCTGCAAATGAATAGTACAAAGTCAATCAACTCTGACAATATAGATGAAGAGAGTTACAAAGTATGAGTCTCTGATCAATGTACATGCTCATCCAGCTCACCTAAAATAAGTCCTGAACTTCTGTCTAAATGTTCTGACCTAGAAAACCAGAGTTCCTAGGTGAAGATTCTGTGGGTACATAAATCACACAGAAAGGACCTCCCTCCAGAGACACTCAGATGCAACCATTCTTGTCACTGACTACTGGGAACTCAAGCACCTCCATAAGGAGGCCTGACTGTCTCAAATTTAGGAGCAGATGAGCTGACACCGTTAAGAAAACAATGGCAGCATGTTCCCAAAGAGGTAAAATGTTAATTTACTGCAAAAGCAGTTGTTTATTTGCTTTCTTCTTTTTTATACGAACACATCTCCTTGTGGATCATGATCACCAACTTAAACACAGTTGCATTGACTACAGCACAGGTAGATGCTCCCACATGCTCCCTTGTGAATGCCTCCGACTCTTTTTAAAGGTCTTCTGAGAGAAAATTGAGACAATTCTGCATTCTGCAGTGAATAATTATAAGTACATCTCAAATGAAGCTTTTCACTGCTGTTTAGTGAAAGTTGAGTTTCCTTTCCTTCAGCAGCATCAATAAGGCATCTCTCCTTTACTCAGACATCTACTTTTACAGTGCACACTGGAGCTTCCTCTCTGAAAAATATATAAAATGTCATTGAAACCAGTCAGTAAAATCAGAAGTTATCGGGGTATGGGGGGTTGTGTGACCAGCTATGCCCACAGGCAGTTAGTCCTATGTTTAGGCAACTCTAAAGTATTTACCTGAGTTGCCTAGGTCATCCCTGGGGAAAGGTAGGAGACCCCAGGACTTGCAAGGAAGAGCCAGCATGTGTAAACGTGTTACTTTCCTATTTACTCTCCTGACCAGACAAGGAACTCAAGATCTTGGCTTTTCTCGTGTTTTTGTATTTTTCCTTACTATTCAATGCAATTGCTTTCCTGCTTCCATCGATTTTTAGTTAGTTCTAGTTCTGAGAAACTAACTTCAGTTTCTCATGAGAAGTCAGGCAGAATTTACGCCGTACTGGCCTGGATCACTGCATGGGGAAGAGTTAAGCACCGTGTCCCAGCAGCAGACAACTCTGGTATTGCGTGAGCAGTAAAATTTACAAAGTGCCTGTGGGAAATTTTCAGCTAAAACAAGAGGTCCCTACTACATTTAGATGCCTGAGTCTTAGGCAGGAATTAAATATACTAGATTCTGCTCACTAATCCCCTAAGGAAATCGTGCTTAAAGTAACACTGAAAAACCTTAAGTCCTGTGCATAAGTAGCCTTTATTGACTGAGTGAGAAACTAACGGGAAATGAAGGACGTCTTTCAAAGAAAAAACAGAAAGATAAA
Source organism: Porphyrio hochstetteri (assembly GCA_020800305.1). NCBI lineage: Eukaryota > Metazoa > Chordata > Aves > Gruiformes > Rallidae > Porphyrio > Porphyrio hochstetteri. The sequence continues at coordinate 115,074,864 of CM036907.1, forward strand.
GACTGATTTGATACTGGCCAATGCCACATCTACACTAGAGGACATCAGCATGGCTCACAGTATGAGAACTAACAGGCTGCTCGATCCAGTTAAATATCTAGAACCAGATTTCCCTTCAGGTGCTAAATGAGTTCATTTCACAAAAAATATATATATGGAAGAGGCCCAATAAGAAAACTTACAAGTGAAGCATTTTGGCCTAAGACATTTAAGAATGCAGAGAGATTATCATTTTGAGACTCCCAGATTTCTGTTGTACATTTGTGCTTAGGTAATCTCTTTCCAGATGTACATCTTTTGTTTAAAATGGCTTATGGCTAATTCTTTTTGATTCACAGAAGGATTTGATTGAAGAGAGTGAGTAAAGCTGGAGAAACCTTATAAATTCAATGGCTGGGATCTTTCTTTTCAGTTGCCAGGGCAGAGGTTTCCATTGTTTATTTGTACAATAATCTATCTGGAACAGCAGAAGATGTTTTAAATGAATGAACCACCTGTGCGATGCAATAGGAAACAGAAGAAAGATATCTTTCAGCATCAGTTATTTGTATATGTGGGGGGAAAAAAGAGAAAATAAAAAGAAGGGAGAAATACCATTTATCTCTTAGGTTATTGGATGCCATTCTGAGAATGATTTGGGAATACTGGATAGAGATATGCTAGAGCAATTATTTTACGTGTGCACACACAATGTCAATAAGAGTGTTCAACTAGATGTTCTGTGGCAAAATGTTAGGTTCAGTAACTGTTCCTACCACTGAAAACTCCTGTGGTTAAATGCTCTCTTTCTTGCCCTTTGCTTGGCCATTGCTGAAATATTGCAAAAGCACATTCCCAGTGCCTAGAGTTACAACTGCACCCTTGTTCTCTGTTGCTTCCTTTCCCATCTCCTCTTTCACTTTCTCTCCTGCTCTTCCTTTCATTGTGTGTAAGAGACAACCTAAATATTCTCATGGTTACTTTAGGTGTGTGAGTAAGCAGGGAAGTCATCAACGTATCTCCGTATAACAGAAAGGGGTGAATAGGAATAATTCATGTTAGAATAACACAAAATTAAGCCTTTTCAGGAATCTGGTAAAAAAGTTGGTTTAGAAAACTTTTATTTCATTTTTGATTGTTCCTTAATTTATTAATTTTTCAAAAATGATGCAATTTAAGACTATAGAGTTGGAACATCCATGTTGAAAACCAAAAGTAAATCAAATGTTCAATCTTTTTCATACCCAAAAATATGTACAAAATATTACCTCAATTTGCAAATACTTTTAGTCAGCCACCATTTTTATGTGTTTGCCTCTGTGGATCCCAACCTTAGTTCTTACCTGTGGCTTGTTTATTACTTACTACACTTACCTACAGAGACATGGGGAAGTTTATCCCTTCAAAAACTTAGTAAAACCCCAAGCCTCCCAAAATCAAAACAGATTTTTATTGACTTTTGGACATCTAGAAGCTTGTGCTGAAATTTTGAAATTTGGGAAAAGAATCTTGCTATTGTAACTTTCCCATTTTTTTCTTCAGAAATGTATCATGCATAAAGCATTTGCTGTTGCTGTGCTGGGTGAAAAAGCTGAACATTCTTCTTTTACCTCCCTCCATTTTTAAGCATGTGAATCGGGACAGTTATGAGCAAGATAGTATCATTTCAAGGGAGTAGTTAGAGAGGTGCAGGCATTTTTGGCAAAGCATTCATGTATTGAGCTCTAGTTATTGTTAGTCCTGCTACACATTCATCTGGTGGCCAACATTTGTCCTAGGGAAATGAAGGGAGGAGGAAAGAAACTGTGATGTGTGTCTCCAAACAGTATGCGAGTGTGTTCCTGTGAGTGCTAAGTACGTCAGAGTGGAAAACAGCAAGGGAGTGGAACATAAAGCCCATCTTATATTTACCAGGAGAGCTGCATTTGACTTCATTGTAGTTACTTCTGATTTACTCAAGTGTCAGTTGGAGAAGGACCACAACCCATGCTTTAAAGTGTTTTTATATGCTCCTCTGAGTACAAAACTTGGAGAACTTTGTGAAAACAAGCTACTGTTGCTGGTTTGCCAGGTAGGCAACCTCTCTGAGCTCTGGTTGAGAGCTGGTCCAAATAAAATGTTTCTCACAGCTATGACTGCATTGCACTAATTCAACTAGAATCAACAATTACATCAGAAAAAATGTGTTTACTTTGGTTCTGGGCCACAGAGACTGGGCTCAAATGTGATGTAGAACATATGCCTGTTGTTGCTTATAGGGACAAATAATTTTACAGGTGGACCTCAACTTTCCTTCCTTTAGCCAACTATTCTCCTCCTGACAGAGGACCTGGAATGCACATTTATTATTTATGGAATTATACTTAAATTTACTTATTTAAATAGACATCGCAAACAGTAATTCTGAGATTAGAAGTGATCAGAATAAGATTTTATTTCTGTCTTTATTTGTTTACAGGTACATGACCATGATCCTCTCATTAAAACTGTATCTGTTTATACCAACAAGGACTGAGATCTGCAGGTCCTCAGTAATCTTGATTACTCTGGTGTAAATCAGAAGTAAAGTAACCAAAGTCAGTAGAATTTTGCTCATGTAAAATTAGCACAGTGGAGATTACAATCAGTCTTTTTCTTTGTCCATGAACTCATCAAAGAATTGATCCAGACAGCCAAAAGTGAAGGAAAAGACTATTTAGCCAGACTGTTGGTGCAGATGTCATACAACATCATTCCAGTCTAGAATTTTTCCTCTACTGCCAAGGAAATTAAACAGAAACTTTACGTGATTTTTACTTGCCCAAGTTTAGCCATCTTGTTCCAGTATAAATGTAGAAGAATTATAAGTTGGAGTCTCAATTAAAAAGTGCTTGGTTTAAAGTATCTAAGAGTACAGGTCCTTGGTTTATTGGTAAACTTTCTGTCATTAACAGAGGTGAACGTAAACCATCTGTATGGGATAAACTTTACAGAGTAATTATAAACCACTTAGGGGATACATCTGAATAAGGTATGACATGTACTTAAGCCATTGCAATACAGCAGCTTTTATTCACGTGCTGCATGAGAGCTGCACAAATCTAAGCTACATGCAAATCTCTGTCAAAGAGAACTAAAAAATAGGAAAGTTCAGTTACTACCAATGCCCATCGTAGGGCAATAATGAAGTAATAATTACCTATTTACGAAAAAAAGCTGGCCAACCCAAATTGAATTAAATAGGTCACTTCTGAACTTGTATCTCGAGTCCTAAATTCAAACCATAATCTTTCCTGAAGTTCCAGAATTAGAAGAAAAGAAGCTGCAAGTCAAATTTCTGAGATATTTCAAGTGTAGCTGTTTGTACATTTTTTTCTATCCAATCGGACATCTTCTAAGAATGCTCTCATGAGATGCCAGTTCACCAGTACAGAGCAAAGGCATTTAAATAATTCACATGATGAGCCTTCATGCTTTTGAGGTTCACCTACTTCTTCCACATTTATAGATCACTTCCATTTACTTCACTAACGGTGTGCAGTAGCATCTTATTGAAGTGACTAGTATCATGAAGCCAGATGGAAGAAAGTCATTAAAGTCCCCAGAGTGAATTTTGTAATACTTACCCTCCTGTCCAGAACAAATTCAAACTTGTCACAACACTGTGCCTTATTCCCCAAGGAGTTGCATTCCCATATAGCATACTTTTAAAATTCATTCCAGAAACTGCTGTGGAGCATTTCAGTGCTTGCTGAAACCCATGTAACAATCATGAAGGCTTTACTGATCTGATTACTAACTAACATTATATGAATACTAATTTACCATAGCTTTTGAATGCTAACATTTCTAGATGCCCAATTTTGAGATGAATAGGACTCTTTTTTCTTTTTTTTCTTTTTTTTTTTTCCAGATAAAGAACAAAAAAGTCTCATTTCCTGTGAAATTTAGAACTACGTTTTTTCCAGGTGTGGAGTAAAATAAGCCCTAATATGGAGGGACACTTCTGAGATCCTCCAGTGCAAAGCAGCAAAGAAATACAATGTTTTCGTAATTCATATGCACCTAAACTGTTCCTTTTTACGTTGTATGAGCTGCAAAATGGTGAACGTGTTACTGAAAATGTCTTCATTCTACACAGTAAGGGTAAACTTCTAGTAAGTTATGTTTGTGTGTTTTTATTAACCCTTGAACTACCGCTGAGCAATGCATGTGTTTGAACAAGAGTTGAAAAGCTATTAAAATATTTGCTTAAATACTTTACTACAGTCCAAGGATTGAGCCCCAAAGCCTCTGGGATTTGGAGACGCACAGGAAAGCTAACTGAAGGAAGTCTGGGAGAGGTGAGCAAGCTCAAGCACACTTCTGCAAAATCTTCCACCTCCCTTATCAGCTTTAATAAACTTGACTCCTACTTTCTGCTCCTGAAATTCAAAGGACACATGCAAAGAATCCACAATTATGTAGGCTGTGCTCAATCTCATCCTTGCTGTATAAATGTAGAGTTGGTTAAATGTCTAAACTACTTTAGGCTTATTTGTTATTGATTTACTCCAGTTTTACACTTTCAGAGTCAACTACTTTCTGTAGCATTATGATACACAAAAAGCAAGTCACCAACAGTTTATATTAAAAATGACGTGGACTGGGAAACTGAAGTATTACCTCTGATTTCCTTTACTCAAGTGAAATACTTTTCCTCCTGTGAGACATATCTTTTCTTGGTTTTGCATTTCATACATTTTATCCCAGATTTATCTCATGCCAAGCAGTAAAACTGTTCTCAGGGAACTGACTCTAACCCAGTTCACTGCATTCTCCCTTCTCATATGCCCTGAAGTCCTTAATCACTAGAAATCAAATAACAGAATCCCACCTGCTCTCTCTTTGTGGCTCGATAAATATTTTATTCCTTTTGTATGACAGAAGATCTCCAGCAGGAAGGACAGAGCCAGGTCTCCTTCTCTGGTGAACAGAGTTGGGAAGCTCCTGGAGAAGGTGGGACATGTCATTCCAGAATCCCAGAGGGCAAATGGGAACCCAACCTCCCCTCTGCCAAGGGGACACCATGAAGGTCCTTGCCTGGGGTTTTGAAAGAAAAAATGCATAGCAACATTTTGTCAAGATCTTTCACTTGGAGCATGTTGGTGATCTCTGAGAGACCTTCATTATTGTATGTCCCAAGGGATTTAAAAAATACACCTTGTTTTTAGAGCTTACTTGAGTCCAGTCACAAACTAGGTGATGAGCTACTCATTACTGTCAAAACTGGTCTAGCTCTCTATGTTAAAACTGCCCAAACACAAGCAGTGGGATTCATATCACCCATATATAGATCTCTGCAATGCGTCAGCCAGGCTTCTTCCATGGACCTTTTTATTGTTGGCAAAGTCTTATATGGCCTAACTCGGACATTTACCTCAGGCATGTATAACTGTCACCCTTGAAGTGACAATTTTCCTCCATGGATTAAAAAGGGAGTGTCAGCAGTGAGCTCAGATACAGATTTCTGCAGTGCAGATGACAGGATTTGGTCAGATGAACCCCACCTCTGTGTCTAGGAAATACTCATGCCAGCAGTGCTGCACCTGGGGGCTAACCTTGGCTACTTTTTGAATCCCATTTGTGTGTGGACTTGGGTGCTTAATACTTTACGGAACATAAAACTTATTTCCACTGAAGTCAGAGAGTCTTAAGCACCTTTGAAAGTATTAACTTTCTTTTGTTATCGTAGGAGTCACCAGGTGGCCATGTTAAATATAATCTTACACATTCCTTTTCTTAGTCTATAAGGAATACATGCACTTTCAAGGAATGCTGTACTGTTAGGTTTTGGTGATTTGAGTTTATGGGGGAGCTTTTGTAAACAGCCAGAGAGTTCAACCTATCCTATGCTCTTTGATTATATTCAATCCTTGGTGGGAATTATTTCCTGAGAACTGGAAAGTGGCTTTTGGGTTAAGACTTCTAAATAAGGTTTTGCAGCATGTAGTCTATGACCACCTATGTTCAGCGACTATTGTACACAGTATAAATAAATGATTCTAAGATACTCTGTATCACTGATTCCTCCCCTGATAGGAAGCTGAGTTGCAAGCCTTCCAAATCCATCACAGACAGGCAATAGTGTTGTGTTTCGAGGTCTATCCTTCCATTCCCAAATGTGCACAACTGACATTAATTTTCATTGAAATCACTTGAACTCAAATACAAAATAGATGTTACTTTGGGATGCAGTCATTTAATATATGAGAACCTTCTGAGTCTTAGAATGAATATGAGTTGCGGGTGGGTTATTTGTTTGTTTATTTTATTCCATAATTTATAAAAGGGATGACGGCCCACCCAGTGGAATTTTCCCATCAAAAATAGCATGAAGCAGAATAATGGAATGCAAGATTGATTAGATGGTGTGCTTTTTGGCAATGGGTGCATGTACTTCTTAATCTTAATGGATCGTAAAAAAAAAATCCTTTCATACTTACCAAAATGCATGTGCTAAGTTGTGGGTTCCTAGCCAATGCAAAGAAATATTCTATGATTTCCAGAGATGCAAAGTAAGAATTTCATACAGCACATAAGTGCGGCCTCTGTTTAAATGCATAAAGATAATTTCTTAATTATGACAGTGATACTCATTAAAAAGCTTTCCAATAGTACATGCAGTTCCCACACTGGTCTCTCTCCCACTGTCTGACAGACAGACAGCTTGGTTACACATGCTCAGAAAGGAGGGTGGAGGCCCAGATTCTTGGCTGTCTTGAAGTGGCCACATCCTGCCATCTGCTGAATCCTTATGCTATTGGTGAATCCAGGAAAGAATGTTTCTGAGGTGTCTTAAAATATTCCACACCTCTGCAGGAGTGTTTTCTGTAAGGATAAGTATCCAAATGCTTTCAGAGAAAGAGAAATTAATTTAAAATATTAATTTTTTTTTTTAAAAAAAAATCCAGATTTCAAGAAAATATGTGCCAGGAAGTCTCATTCTGATGGGGGACCAGTGTCTAAACTTAACCATGTCACAGATGATCAGAGAAGCACACAAAGAAAATATGCTCCTTGTGATCTTTATAAAACTTGTAAACCAAGAAACTTTCAGATATTTTATAGCAAAAAAAGACAGGCACCTTCCTCTTGGCTCACATTTTACTACTTCAATGAAAACAACTGCATAATTTTTGAGATGCATATGATTACATGCATATTTAGCTGACAGTTTTATAGTAGTTTGCCATTTTCCTACACCCTTTCTCGATACTTTTTTAAACAACCTTGGAGTTTCCTCCAATAATCTCTTTGCTGCCTAAGAATTCACACTGTACGTTTCCCACTTCTTCATCTCACCTGCCCAAAATTCTGTCCTGTTCCTTAGTTGTCACTTAATATTAAAACTGGCATGCTCCCTAACGAAGTCTGTAAGAGCCCTAAAAATGGGTAAAAAAAGGTAACAAGGCAACATACCCCTTTTTGCAGCTGAACATGTTGCTTTTGTAACCCAGACGGTCTTAGACCTCAGTCTCTGGGTTGATGTCTCACACCTGAAGGACTAGGAAATAGCAATGTATTTAGTCCAAATGAATCTGACCAAAAGTCCTTAGCCTTGGTCTCTAGGGTATGTTTCATATGCCATTTTGGCCTAGGAAAGGTTTCTTTGGAGGATGTGCTACATTATTTCAGAAGCTAGTATTTTCTAAATTCAGTACTAGTTCTAAATACAAAAAAACCCTGAGCACTTCGTTTTGATCCAGAACAACCCCCTCTGAAATGAATGACAGCTTTGCATCAATAGGTATGTTCAGGCAAGTCCCTTAATCAGGCATTCACAAGAATCACTGCTCTCTGCTATACAAAGGCTTTGAGTTTGATCCCAGGGCAGAGCATGTAGACCTATTTCATTATAAGGGCTTCTGATGACTACTTATCTCTGTAATGTAGCCCATTACATTATGGACAAAATACTTTAACGCAATGAGTAAGTTGACAAAATGGCTTTAAAAAATGTAATGTTTTGGGAAGAAAAATCTTTATAGAATATTAAAGTCCACAACCTTTTTTTTTTTTTTTCAATGCATGTGCCTCTTCTGGACTTATATCACAGCTTCTGTTGTAAAGTTGCTTTGAAAGATGCCCACTTAGACCACGCTGGGGTCCATTCTGCAATGTTTTACTGCATTAAAATATATGGCTTTTCTTTTGATAGTAAGGTGGCTGCTGGAAGAATAAAAGCGTATACATATTCCCTAGTGTTGGCTAAAAGGAAGTTCAGAACTGCATTGTGCAAAGAGATCATGTGAAAATGATATCTGACCTGTGGTAAGCTGCAAGCTATACAGAGTATCTTTTGGAATAGTGCAAGTTGGCCCTGGCCAAAACTGTACCAGGAAGTGTGCTAACAATTTAATAGTAGAAAGTAAAGCTAATGTTAATCAACACAAATGGATAATTGCAGGTAGGACATCTGCTCTTCAATTCTAGCTTTGCGAAGAGAACTGCCTTGTCTACAAAGGAGAAAATGATTCATATTTCTAACTTTCTTTTCTTCAACTGTGTGGGGAGGGTCACAGGCTGCTTCCATGACCTGGGCTATCGAAGAACTGGAGATCCCCAAAGGGACAATCTCTCTGCAGATTTGGAGGTTTGAGCCTGGATTTTCTTCAGTCTTGACTTTCACATACCTCTGTGATTCCATCAGCTGCCAAAACTTCATTCCCATCAGGAGGATTCGTATAAACTGCAGGCTGTCCAGGCTGCCAAATTCTGGGACAAATTGTTCCCTTCAGAGAACTTTTGGAGAGGACAGAAACACAGGATCCATGATTGATAATTATATTATGAAATAATAGGAACAGTTTCTCGGTTGTTTCAGGCCAACAGGGGGGAAAACAGATTAGACTGGTAAAATGTATGAAATCTGAATTGCACCTTCTTCAAAAATCATCTGTAAAAGGTCAGGTGTCCACAAAGGGCTGTGTAAAACATTAAAAGCCTTTGGGGTTAAAGAACATCTTTCTTTTGCACTCATATCCCAGTGCATGGTTCAAAATCCAGTGATACTGCAGATACATCTTTGTTTGCAGCTGCCGATATACTGTCAGCCAGACAATATATCATGTACGGTCATGTAGTCTGAGTGAGTTGTGCTGCAGCTGCAAAGTTCATCCCTTTTCATCTGGATGGGTTTTTAACAATGGTCTCTGCTTTCCTCACTGCCCAAACAAAAATATCTATAAACTTCAAATTCCCTTCTCCTCCCTCCAAAACCCTGAGGTAGTAGAATGAGTGAAGCACACATGGTGCTAAGTGTTTTGGAGCAAAAACATGCCTAATACATGCAAATACCAACATTAACCATTATGAACAGACATGATTTATGTGCCTGTCAGCAAGACATCAATCATGACAACAGAGAGTCAGCAGCAATATCAACAACAGTAGCAGGAGTGGAGGGTCAGAGCCAAGATGGGATGGTCCTTCCCAGCCACCTGGGGGGAAGAGAAAGATGGATGAAGTAGTAGGAATCCCCATACATTGCCTTTTAGGGAAGGCAATACTAAATTTTCAAGCATCTCTCAAGCCTGGTTAATGTCCAACATTATTTCTTTGTTAGATCTATAAGAAAGAGATAACCAGGAGGGACATTTGGAAATGCCATCATAGTAGGGATCTGGACATATCAAAAAGAAGTCAGTGCTTTAAAAATATGACATCAAAGGTATTTAAAGGGAACTTTGCAGGAGACATTTTGAACAATGGGATCTCTGATTTACTGTACAGTGCAGATGGCAACTGTATTTAACTGTGAAACTTTATCACTGACAGAAATTATAGCCAAGAAAGGAACGGTACTGGAGCTGTTTGTACAAATTGATTGTACAGCTCAGAGAACATAGTATCTAAGACCATTCTTTGATAACAAACTTTGGCTTCTGAGAAATCTAGAAAACAGCAGTTCATGCTAAGAGTAGGGGTGGGAACTTGCTGTGTTTGGATTTTTTTGCCTCTTGTAGCTGGCAGGAGAAGACTAAGCAAGAGGAGATGTTGGCTGAGATGTCAGTGAAAACAGCGATGTCTTATTTAGGTATCAGGCTCCACTTGCAGTTGGCTGGAACCACTGGATAAAGATGCCTAGATTTTACTAATAAATTGATAGTGAAGTAAATTGTCAACCCTGAAAAAAAAATCTACTAAAGAGAAATAGAAATCAATTCTCCGTGAGTTAAGAACTGATTTAGTGTATTTGCTTCCAGCTGGGACATACAGCAAAAGTGATAAGAAATTGCTTACAATTGCCTAAAAATGGATTTCTTGTCAAATTTTCAGGCTCTCACAAATGCACGTAGCATCTCATACAAAAAAAAAAAAAAGATGTTTATATCAAATTATTTGAAATAGATCAAATAATGAATAATGATTTTGAAAGCAGTCGCAAAATTACTACTGACAAGGATGAGGCCAGAATTTCACCCAGATTGTTTCTCTCTTACATTATGCAAGGGATTTTGTTAAAATGCATGTCCCAAGAGCAGCATCTTAGAGATACTGTAAAAGCTGTTGAAATCCCTCACTGAAGTAGCACTAGAAACGTCATATACTGTGAAGCATTCAGTGACATGTAAAAGGTGTTAGATATGGAGAAAGGCAAAAGAATGGATTCACTACAAAGGAAGCAAAGAGAATCCAGTTAAGTTGCCTTTTCTGAGAACAGAAGTATCCCAATTCTGCTTTAAGCTGTTGACAATACATCTTAAGAAATCTGAACAACTGCAAAATCAGTCCAAAGCAGGAGGAAATTCTGATCAAGCCACACAGTGCAAAGGGCTAACAACATGTGCTATGTGTGATTCCAAATATTTTAAGAATTGTTTGTTTGTTTTTTTAATAAATATTATAAACTGTTACTGACTTTCTGGGGTTTGCTCTAACCCTGACAACAGCAGAGCTTTTCATAAGATTAGATGACAGAGATCAACAAACTTAGTTCAACTGCATCATGTATCTACTTGATATGTACACTGATGTAGCCCTCTAAGACATAGGTTCATCCACGTAATTGAAAAATAAAGTTGGTGATGTCTTTTTCCCTATTCCACTACTGAACCACTCTTGACTGGGGAAGCACATCTTCATGATTAACAATGGAAAGATTCAGGATTTTTAAGGCTGTGGGGAATTCTGATCCTACATTACCTTCTTTATAGCTTTGTTTGTGTTAGCCTCTATGTTGTAGCCACCCAGTTCTGATGGAAAGCCTCCCAGTGATGGAGAATTAATGATATTTGCTTGCAATTTTTTTCAAATGTTTAACTCCCTTCACGGTTAAGTCGTGTTTTTTACAGCTTGATTGTAGGACTTCTGTGGCTCAGTTCTTTACAAACAGGATTAGGAATGAAATTGTTGGTGAAATAAACTGTAATACACAGCATATTATCAACTCCAGACATGGAGGATAGCTTCAATTTCCTTTGTAAAATCCTCAACAAGCTATTTTGTCTATCAAGAAGTTAAGTTGCAATATTATTGCCCAGTCCTTCATTTATTTTTGATTGCTTTTGTCCAATTTTCCCCAATCTATACCTTCTTGCACAAAATGCAAACTTTTCATGTAATAGTTTCTGATCACAAACCAGTTTTCACTGAAAGGTAGTTTCTGTACTTTAAATTTTGCTGCTTTTCAGGCTTTCTGGAAATTTTAGTATTAATCAGCTCAACAGAGTTCAGGGAGATCTATTAAAATAAAATGCCCTTTTTGCATGCATTCTCATGAACCAAAGTGATCAGAGCAAAACTCCTGACAGTAGGTCTCTAACTCCACTGTGGTGTTGAGGCAACCTACAGACATGTAGGTTCCATAATCTGGATTCATTCATTATTTCATGGTTCTGATTTGCTTCCTAAAGGTTTAGCATCCAACTGAGAGGCTGGAGTTCTCAGAAGCAATAGTTTAGGTGAGGAACAGCAGCATGATGATACAGTTATGTTGCTTGCATAATAAACTCATGATCATAATAAATTCATAGCTCATGGATCTCTGTATCATGCTCTATTATGTGGACTAAGCAGGTAGACCAACTGCTGCCACTGACCAAACTTATTTCATAGTTCTTCAGGCCTGAAAAACAAACCCTAAACATCAATATCCCAGTCTTACATTTGAGACAGAAACTATAAATCCAATGAAGAAAGAACAGTGTGCTGCAACATTTAAACAGTCAGTGAGTACCCATAGTTTTCATTGGCGTCACATCTCTCACAAGTCAAAGAAACACTCAAGGATGCCATTCACAATTCTGCTAGGCTGTGAGTTCACAAGATATTTATAGCTGAATCTCAGTTGTAAATCTATCTACTGCTTCAGTTCTTCCTTTCCTGTCTCCTTTTCACTCTCTTTCATAAAACTGACTTCTTCCGGAGTGCATTTACATCTCACTGGAAAGGCCTATCTCATACATTAGGAGCTAATTATTCGATTACACTTTTCCTAAGCAAGTCAGTTACATCTTTAGGACCAATAAAAAATGCACTATACAGTATTTCCAACATTATACTGCAGTATTTCTAACTACAATAGCTAAATTAACACGATCGGTTGAGCTTTTCTGACCCAAACCAGAAATCCTACGTCAAACCTACTAATATTAACATGTCTTCCTTAATGGTCATGAAACATCTGAAAATGTAAACTGTCAGAAGATATGGAGATGGATCTGTCATGTGAAGTTTTCTTTTTTTTCCTTCTAGGAAAAAAAAAGTAAGCACATTTGTCTACAATGGATAACCCCACTGTAACTTGCTTTGCAAAAAGACAACTGCCTGAGGCACCTAGGAAATACAAAGACTCTTAAGAAGGTTTTGCTTATACTCTGTCTTCACTACAATAAAGTGCATTGTTCTGAATTTCTAATGTTAACTATTCTGGCAAATCCCTTCACACATATTTTGAGACTGAGTCTAATATGCTGCTGATCTGTAACAAGGAAATTTTCTCTTTACTCATTATGCATGAACATTAGCTCTTGTCTATACATAAAGAGGGTTCTTGGCATAGGTTAATTGGTAGAAACGTACAAGAAAGGTATTTTTTAAGTTCATAGTATTTTTTTCTGCTTAGATTAAGCTCTTAAAATAAAATGAGGGGGCTATCAGCATAACTACATCTGGGAAGAAAAAAAAATAAATACACATATATACCTGTATCTATTGTCACTTTTAAGCATAAATAAGACCTGTTCATAAAAGAAAAAGGATAAATAATTAGGGAATATTTATGTTCTCAGCTACATCAATGTAAAATCCAAGCACTTAATCTTAGTACCAATATCTGTAGTTGAGTCACTTTTTCAAAGATGTTGCAGCTCTGACAAGACAAATCCTCCTGAAGGAATCAGAGTAACAAGCCAGTTCATTTTTACACTGTTATTGAAGATATAAAATAAAGCTGGAAAAGGCTCTTAACTATTGCTTTTCTTTAACATGTTTTAGGCCTCAAATCATAGACTCAATGTGGCTGAAAAGGACCCAGGCTTGGACTTCACTTGTGATATTTTGTGAAGAAAAAAAATGGCCAAAAAACCACAGTTGGACATGTTGCCTCATTCCTGATCTGTGAAAGACTTTTGTAATCCTGCTTTGTTTATACATCTTGTATTGTCAGGTAGGTTAGCAGTGTTTGTGAAACACTCAGATATGCCAGAAATGGTAAATATAGATTAAAATACTTTCAGAATAGCAATCTCATAAGCACTTGTATTAGATCAGCAAGAAATCTTTCCAGAAAAACAGTCTGATCTGTAACTGACTCTACAGGAGAATAGATCTTGGAAGTTTCAGGTAACTTCTATACTAGGAAACTAAACAGCGCCAAGACCTCTGTGCTGGCCAAGTGGCACAGTTTGGCCACATCTGTATAATTCAGGTCACTTAGCTTAAATTGTAATTCCACCCAGATTGCCTCCTGGGAGTGGTTCTCCACCCATACTAACTCCAGCATATTGTCTAGGAATGCTTGGGAGTGGGCTAGCTGGAGTGGGTCAAAGCCATGCCAGGGGCTATGCAAACAATTTAACAGTACGTGGTTGAGTTTCAATGTCTGGGAATGTTTCCAGGTACTCTTTAACATGTCATTACAGACGCGGTTTCAGAGCTCCAGAAGTTGAGATCCTTAGCCAGAAGGTACCTGGCTAAACCTTCCCCCATATGTCCTTGTCTAGTATGGTTTGTTCGGTACTACAGCAGGAGGAGAGAAGAGGAAGAGGAGAGGAAGAAGAGAGAAAAAGGAGAAGAAAAGGAGGTGTTTTGTTAAAATGCATTTACTCTGACATCACTCCTCTGTGGACATTTTCAAAGTTAAAAGAATTTTTGCCATTTTGCATGTTCATGTTAGCACTTACACAGGGAAGATAAGTGAATAATAGAACAATGTTAGACTGTCTTTTTTCAAGACAGTAAATATTTTTAAGGCCTTAGTATCATATAAATGAAAACCATAGATATTTGCACCTGCATTTTTGTTAACATTAAACTAACTATATATAATATCATTGGCTGAAATTAATAATAATAGAATACTTCTATGTCTAATATACATGTATGAATATAGCTAGAACAAGTGTTTCTTTCTTCCTTTAGATAGCAGCAGTAATTTCATGTCCTTTGTTGTTCTTGGAAAATCTAGAAAGCTCAGTCATTATGCCAAGAAGGTTTGACATTGCAAGTGGTGGTAATGATGTGTTTCACTTAGCTTCCACTGACTCTGCCTTCATAGAAGAATTGAAGCAGAACACAATCCTAATGATAGCTATTTTAAAATTAACATTAAATAACATGAATTTTTAAATGACTGCTAATGTACTTATGGGAGCAGAAAGAAGGGATGCAAAGTGACCTATCCAAGACACTTTAGCCATCAGGCTCAGCATGATGGAAAAAACCTACTTCTACATTACTGAGGACTCCTTGTTTTAAGGCAGGGTGGCTGTCCCCAAAACAGTTATTGGTAGTTGTCCCTGCAATTTGCAACAGTTATTGGTAGTAGTCCACAAAATTTTGCAAACTCACAGAGTTGTCCAGGAATTGTTTAGGGAAATGCAAAATGATCCAGGCCAAAATGTCAGGTATGTCATACATTGGGCACCACCACTAGCAATCCAATACAATAAATGAGAAAACTTCTGTGCTGGAAATATTTTCTGGCATTGTTTTATTTATTAATACAGACATAGCAAATAAGAGTGACATGGTTTAGAATTTTCATAACAGAAGACTTACAACACCAAAAATGTAAGATGTGAGTAGCAGTAACACAAGGAATATTGTGCTAAAACATACCAACATTTAACCAAGTAAGTGATTACAATCCACTGGTTTAATCAGGTACAACTTGGAATCCTGGTTGGGAGTAACTTATATGTGATGCCTAAAAAGACTTCAAACTCTAGATGCCTGTTTTCCTCACCTTCCTTTTCTCCTCAGTACAATTATAAAGTTTCTTGTGAAACAACAACTAAACTGCTGTAATCTAAATTGTTAAGGCAAATTAAAAATTAATACTGGACTCTAAACTGGAGAAGTGCAGGATTTACTTCATAAACACCTCATCTTCCCATACAACAGAGCAGGACAGAGTGTTCACTGTAGCAGTTTTATGAGGTTTTCTACTATCCCCACTTGTGAGTGAAAAGCCTCAACAGGTGGCACACACCTGTTGAATTGATGCCAGATGCATGGAGATAGTAAGAAATACACTCTGGAGCTGGGTGGTTGGGCATATGAGCCTGAAGTGATCACATCATCATAGTAGTCATACCAAGAACTCACCAGCTGGTAGATGATGACTGACTGGGTACGTGCTCCGCTGGTCATTATACGGTAAAGCATGTGACCTGTCTTTATGAGAACATGCAACTCATTACCAAAGTCACTCTGTAACTTTCACTTATGTTTCCAAAGCTTCAAATGGAAGCTATATTCATGAGACTTTTAAATGTTGATATAAAACATTTGAGTTGCAAAACTTGGTTGCAGCCAATCAGAAGGGTGGACAGGAGAAGAAGGAATGAGACAGAGGAGCAATCCAGGTATGAAATTGGCAAGAGATGTGTATTTTCAGCAGTAACCACACAAAAACAGGCAGACAAATCTGATCTTTGTGCTCAATCTGATTTTTGTGACCAATCTGTAGTGTCATCCAGTATTTCCTGAATACTGACTTGACTTAATCCTATTTCTGAAATAAATCTTCCAGTGTTGTTGTATGAAAATGCCTAAAAGCATATAAAATCAAGAAAATAAGATAGGATCTTGACCTGCTTGATCAGCATCTCTACAGGCTGGTAGCTTTTATTAGACCGGAGAGTCCACACCTTATTGAAGCTAAAAGTGATAGGCCTTAGTGATGAGATAGACCTCCTTCTGCACTGAGCTGTCTGCCCGAACTACGCTGAGCCTCAGAACTGTTTACCGTAGCTGGATCTACATTGCGCTACACAGTAAGATGCTGGCACAGTGTTCACAGTCTGGTATGAACACTAGGAAGCCATAGCAATATTGGTCAGTTCTTCATAACTTCATTTCCCAAATGTTCATAATTAAACAGTTTTTATTTAAGTAATCAGCATGAAATCCTTAGCTTTGTTTTTGCAACCGGTATTGTGTTTATGGAGCCAAATATTGAAAACTTTGATACTGAATACCTTGTATGTGTTAATTTTGGCAACCTTTAAAGATTCTGTAGATGCCTTGCTATGTTACCACCACCCACTCTTCAACCCCCCTGGCCATCAGTCCCTCCAAACCACTGAGACATGTTTCTCTTTTAATACTTTCTTACAGTATTTCTCATGAAAATCACAGGGAATCGTGTGTGATTTCAGCAGAGTGAAATTTGATCTCAAAGTGTCTGTAGGACCAGAAGTTTTTAAAGAAAACATTTCTTAAATCTTGTGTTCACTGCTGCTTCAGCAGGCCAATTAGACTTGATGGGAATTCTAGAAAGCTGTCGCCAGGCATTGCAGCAGGAATAGCAAACAAGGCCCAAAGCAAATAAACGAATGGGTAAAGTGTGGCCATCCTCAGAACCTCCTTGCTGATGACCTTCTCAGCTTTGCAAAGGGATGGTGGAGGTACTGGATGAAGGGACCCCAGGTTAATTAGGTTTGACATTAGTTAACAGCAGCAATTACTAGAGAGTAATTAATCAGAGAAAGTCTCCAAACAGAAGGAGAATAAATAAACTGGTGGTAACATTCTGATCCATTTACCCCCTTAGATAAGGACATGCCCCAGGTGTCAGGCTGAGGTGGGACTAATCTGTCTTGCTCAGTTTCTCCCTGGAACTTGGGTGACTCTTCACACATCCATCTTCCTTCACATGGAGACAAACAAGCATTCACTAAACCACTAACAGCAATAGTTCCTATAAAAATTCAGGATACAAAAACATTAAAATTCCTCCAGCCTCCCTACCTTTTTCCTTAATTGCCCTCTTTTTAAAGATATCTTCGACAAAGTTTTATTAATGCAAATGAAATCGCCTTTCTATTTTCATTAAGATAGAACCATTTCCATATCCTAGTTATAGTGGTTTCTGCATCCACAGCCATCAGTTTTTCATTGCAGCCAGTACCAAAAGGCTTCAGCTACCTAATCTGTGAATAGTAAGTTCCCTGGTTTTTCTTTTTATGTGGGTCAACAGGAGTAGGTCATGTGGTATGCCCTGAAAAACCACAGTGAGCACCACCGACTAATTTAAAAATCAACCATGGCTTCGTCACAAGCATAGGGCATGATGTGTAGCAGGCTGTTGCATTGCCCCAGGGCAGCCCACTCTGAGACTGTGGCTCAGCTGTAATGCAGTCCCTGCTCCCCCTGCACAGATCGTCAAGAGTCCTGGACCTGGCACAGGTTTTTTCCACTCCCATGTGCCGGCTCAGTTTTGCTGGCTGGTGCAGCATGGGGATCAGAGCCAAAGTTTAGAGTGGTCCCACCTACACAGACCAGGATCAACACAGAGAATGCTCTCCCTCACATGGCCACCTAACAGATATGGATACTCCTTGCAAAAGAGAATTTCCAAGCCCTTTCTTCCTTAGTTGGGGATGAAGTTAATTCCAGCCCCACTTTTTGAGTTTATGTGGACATTTTTGCCCCCAGCTTATTTTTGCATGTGAAAGGACTGAAGAGAGAAAAATAATTCTGATACAATATTAAAAGCATAATATTCAGAGCCACGTTCTGTTCAGTTGCTTTAATCAATAAGGCAGACTTTCTCCAGGTAGAATATTGCTAGTGATGTGGGGCTTTTTCCAAGCTGATGCCTGCATCTTCACCATAAAAAAATCCCTGAAATACTGAAATGGAACACAAATGCTGATATTGAAGTCTAATATTATGGGCTATATACCTTTGATGTAATCTTGTACAGTGCATATTCTGTCCAATATAGCCCGGTTTAAATAACCCAACCCAATAAAACCTCCTAAATAACTACAGAAAATAACTATTAAATAAATGCCATTTGATAGTTGAGCTTTTACTTAGCCACCAACATGTTTGTGGGGAAGGAACAAGTAAAATTTTAATTATAAAAGTAAGTTTGTTTCCAAACAGTTTACTGAAAGAACGTAAGTTTATAAAACTCTGCAGAAGTCACTAAAGCCACTATGGAAAAGAAAAAATTAAGAAAGGAAGAAAGAATTTATCTAAAAGTAAACATAACAAACCAAGTTATGAAAATGGAGAGTAATATATCTAAGTCACTGCACTGTGATTTGCAATTAGTTTTTGTGTATACTTTCTTCCACCAAATTAAAAATAAGCAGTATAGACTTTTGGAAAATGAGAACATAATCAACAGAAAGCCTGAGGGTGAAAACCTGCCCCCCCGAAGCCAAAGGCAAAATTCCCATTGATGCAAAAAATGCTGGAGTTTTCTCTATACATGCAAACTCCCTTTGACCTGGAGTACAGAAGCTAGCCTGTAATCCCTTTTGTCGTTCGTATTTTTTCTTCTATAATGTTTGCCATTCATCAAAACCCTAGATTGTACGGTGAATAGTAATTTAGACAATGCATATCAAAACAATATGCAACACATGAAGGCTCATTTAACAGATGACTAGTATGCTCTGAGTTTATGCAATCTCCGGCCAAGGACTGTAGTAAGAGAGCTCAAGTTTTACTCATGTTTTGAACAATACAGGATTTAGTCTGTATGCTGACACATCTTTATAACCTGGCCGAAGGAAAGAAAGGGAGTGTTAATCTGAAGATGGGGCAAGATAGTTGAAGCATTTAATTCATCATGGAATGCTATTTAAATTGTTTAGGCATTGGTGTTCAATAAATCAAAGGAAATAGGCAGCTCCGAGGACTTGAATTACTTGAGGTGACTACATCTGCCCTGGACTTTCTCTGTGACCATAGGTAGATCACTTAACCTTTCTGTGCCTCAATTCCTCATTTGTAAGGTGGACTAATAGCATTCGCTGCCTAAAGTGGAAGTCTGATTAATATAAACCTAGGAAAATATGTGAGTTTTTCAGAAGCCACAGTAATAAAGACCATAAAAGTGCAATAGATGATAGCTTACTGGAGATGCAGAAATGTTCTGTGCATATTGGTCAAGACATGGAAGACTGTAATGCAGTGACAGCCCTGCTGGTTTGCAGAGCAGATCAATGCATTTATGAAGAGCTGTATTGAGAGGAAAAAGGTTTCAAACAACTTCAAAGAGGCTTGGTCACAGCAAGGCATGAACATGGCTGTCCTCTTTTTGGATTTCTGTCAATGTATCAGCAGGATGCTGATGCACAGAGAGACTTTACTGACTTCCATTTCCATGAGTATAGGCATATATTTGTTCCACACTACTACAAACGTTGACATGCCTCTGAGGTTTAAGAAATGAGTGATCAGAGATTTTCAGTGTAAAGCACTGGGAAAGAGAGGACTTGGAGAATTATTTGGGGTACACATAAATACTGCAAGATTTTTTTTTAACTATTTTTTAAGTGCCTGTAACAAAAGAAAAATCAACTTTCCTTTTCCTACAGCATTGCAAGTTGACACTAGGCACAAACACAAAGATTGGTTTGTTGTTATTTAAACTTCTTTAATCCTGACTACTGGTGCTTGTGGAGAAGAGATGCATAGTTGGAGAGAAGCCATCCTTTTTCGATTTCATTAAAAACACCTTTTGAACAACAAATAACTTCAGTGGGCTGACCTCTAAATCAAATGGCACTGCAGAGCTCTGCAGTATAAAGTAAGATTCTTTTCTGCAGTATTTTTGGCTTGTCAAGTATTCCTTTTGACAAACATACGGTTTAAAGATCTGTTATTTACTTCTTGTCAAACAAATATGTTTCAGTAGACTTTACAGGTTACAAATATTGAAGAGAAACCAGCATATCTTTGCTGAGTGTGAGTAACTCCGGTGCTGTTTGATCACATATAGATAGCGCTGGAGAAATTGCTAGCATTGTTTCATGTCATCTGATAAAAGAGGGCAGTAAATTTTAGCTCAAGTTGGCAGCAGGAAGAGCTGCTGCAGGTCAGGTCTAAGGTGAGCACTACTTTTATAAGGACATAGTGAAAATTGGTCAAATTGCAGGAGCTGTAGTAAGCAGAGACCATAAAACCAAGGCGTTTGGACCCAACTATTTTTTTTTTTTTCCTGTAGAACTGGTTTCTACACATGTAGTCAAAATTAGATGGCTTTTTTCTTGATTTGGCTCTATAACTGGTGCCATCCACATTCAATCCACAACATCTGCCAGTCATCACTACAAAAAATAGCTCAGAAAAGCTCAAAAAAGTAAACAGGGTAGCAAGAAAGTGACACACATGAGCCAGGAAAAAGGCACCCGATACGCAAACACATTAGTTTACTCTATGAAAAGATCTCACTCTGCAGGGATCTCACTTGCTTGAAAAGCTTGGCTCCCTAAATGAGGAGTCTACAAATGAAAAATATTGTTATTTTCACAAACGTCACCAGGCTGCAAGTGCTTACCTACTGTTAACCCAGCTGCCTACCCAGCTATGCTTCCTCCTTTTTTTTCAGCTACATACAAACTGATATAAAAGTTGTCCTCTGAAAAAAAAATGTTGATGTTATTTCCCCTCAGTCCTAATGTATCAAGTTTCTAATCTTTTTCCTCCCATCCTGAGACAACAGGATAGCTCAGCCCTTCTCCAGCAAAAGAGGTTTGCTGAAGCCTTTGTTTTTCTCTTTATATACTCCTTCAGCAAACAGTTTCCATCACCAGATCTGTTGCAATTCAGGGTTAGGGGAGGAAGGACCTTTTATGCTATTTATGAGTTTCAAATTGTATATGAAAGCATCAGTCACAAGCTAAGTGTTGAGTTCAGTGTAACCTACTCTCTCTTAGTTATAGATGAAAACATTGGAGCCGCAAATGTCTTCCATGGGTTACCAGGTTCCATTGCAGTTTACAAAGAAAACACAAACATCATTAAAGCAAAGCATTTTCTTCAAAACTGTTTATTCAAGCTCCCAAGAGTCCTTTTCAAGACGTGACAGAGAATCTAAATTTTAAAGACAAAGCATATGAATTCTAACCTAAGCACTCAAGTGCTGCAATAGGCCCACTGCTTCTTGTAAGAAATACTATTTCACAGAAACTGGAGTGTTTATTTGGCCTTTTAAATGAACATAACACTTATTAAAAATCAGCCAGAAACTTACATTTTCTATTGGTTTTTTTTCTGTGTGATGTGGAGCTGTAATGAATCATTCAATCCAGAACGCTTAAGAGCAAATTCATTATGTTACATATGTTTTATCTTCATACCTTGTGGTGAAATACAGCCTTTACAGAAAAGAAAAGTAACTAAAAAGGAAGTATATCTGTAGTGATTACAAACATTGACTGAATACATCTTTTCCTAATCCCAGAAAATATGCAACCCCAAGGAAATGTGATGCATCTTGGAACAGAAGACAATGGGGCAAATGCATGTCATCCTTTCACTTACCCCACATAATGCTGACACGGCACCTTTTTGATCCTCAACAAGCTTACTAAAGTTACCATCTGTATCTTCTGACCAAGGATACAACCTGTCTTATAAGCATCTGGAGCACTTGAAACAGATGCTCTGAAACCTGTTAATTGCATGAAAGCAAATTTCCATCAGAACAGAAATAACAGCTACAAAAAGGTAACATTTTATACTACCATATAAATTTTTTTTAGGGAAAAGTGACTACTACAAAAGGTTTTAAAACACCACGGTTCCCTATGGTTGTATCTAGCATTATGTAGGCTTTGCATCTGGCCATTTAACTGGATGCAAAGATCGGGATCTCAGAAGCTCAGGTGTATGGTTTATTACACTGCACAAGAACAGACTTCTGAAAGCTCTTTACACGTACCTTAGATTTTACATTATGAAAAGGGGAAAAAAATAAAAATCAGGGGTAATATCTTTCTTTTCTATGCAAAGTTTTTTTAAAAATACATAAGAGTAATTTCTTCTTTTTCATTATTGTGATTTTAGGTGCATTCTCAGTTCTCTTTAAAGATCTAAACCAATAATCCCCAAAAGAGAAATTCTTGTGAGAATGTTTTGAGTTTTAATCTGTTTATTTCTTGTCAAAATAGCAAAGTTCAATGAAAAATAGGAATACTTCTTCTTTGTTATTTTTTCCAAATTAAAACATTTCAGACCATTATTTCTAGAAAGTTTGTGTTTTGATAGAGATTCTGTCCCTGTAAAAACATATCTACTTCTGCCTGAACCCTTGCAAAGCTAGTCAAAGCTCTGACATTCTGGACAACTAAGAATTGAACTTCAATAAAAAAAGAATTTTTTTTTTTAGAAAAATGTAATATAAAACACTGATTTCAACCAGCTTTAATCTTCACCTTCTTGAGCTATAGAACATGTCATTCTGTTTCATAGTACAGATGAAGCCATTCCTTGAACCATGACTCAGATGCATCAACATGAGACTAAAACAAGTTTACTACAGCATTTTTTGAGGTGACTCACTCTTCTTTATTCTGCATTGCTAATTTGAGGTGCCTCTAATTTGAAAGTGAAAAAAAAAATCATTTCAATATCTTCAAACAGTGGATATTCACATCCATATCCAATTGTGTTGTCATTTGCAAGGCCTGCTGACTAGAAGTAAACAAAATATTCATTAAGAGAAGTTTATTCGGTGGATTTGTCCACTTTTCCATTCTCATACTGTGACTCAACCACTTTAAAAAAATAGGAGAATTGGATGTTTTCTATGGTTAGTTTTAACGACTGGAGGCTGTTTGTGTAACCCTTGAGAAACTCACACTTTCAGGGTGATCAATCTATTGTTTGGTGACCCTGTGGCGAAGCGTTAGCCCAAGGTCAGCAAGGACCAGGAGGGCTGCCAAAAGCTCAACCATTTTTCCATGGGCTGTGGGAAGCATCCAGAGAGGCAGCTCTGCTTCTCAGGAACAGAAGCAGAATGATTTCTGTCTCTGCCTTGCTGTTACCTTAATATTACCAACAGCAAGGAAAAGGTGGTTGCTTCAGTCTTTGGGACCTTCACTTCAATAGTCAATTCAGCTCAGTTTTCATATCTCCAGAAACTACAGTCCCATATTCTAAATGACTTTTAGAAACCTGATGAGGCAGTAGATTTTTTTTCTACTTACTTTTTTAAAGTCTGCTTTTTAAGATCTGTCTGCTCAAGTGTTTTTCTAGATGACTCAGTGATGCTCTAGACATGTGACAGACTACTTCTAACTGATACATAAACTCAAATTTTGCCATTTTAAGATAGTAAAACTGCCCTTCTCTAGGTTGGATATAGTTTAACCTATATAAAAGTACATTTATTGAAACATTTATTATTAATATAAGAACTTTTCCATGGTAAAACTCTAATTTTAGTAATGGATAGTTTTGTCTTTTTAAGGATACCACCAAAAAAACCCCAACAAACTCAAAGTTCCTATCTAACTTTACCACTTCTCATATAACAATAGCATGGATATTTTAACTAATAGGAGTCAGAAACAAGATTTACAAGAAAGAGGGAAAAAAATCCCTGAAATTAGCTTCCTGCATGTTTAAACTCCCTGGGAAATCATATTCTTGAGCAGTTCAGTGTGTCTTCCAAAGAATAATTTTAAATAGACTTTATCATTCAAAATAACTACACAAATAAGTAGAATTTTTAATAAATACATTATGCATTTGGAAATTACAAAATAAATAGGTTTGATCTTATCAAAATAGTTCTGTATTCTTCCTTTTAAAAAAATCACAAGTCGAATTTGGTGAATCAGCAGTTTTCTAGTACAAAAACATTTTGTGGGAAAACTTCCAAAGAAGCTCTAGCTGTGAGTATTATCAGTATTAAGGTACTTGAACAAAATAGAAAGCAGTAGGTGAGAGTATACTATAAAGCTAAGTAATATACAATTTACTTCTATTACTTTAGCCAGGACTTTGAGACAAAAAAGGGTATTTATTTAGTGTTTTTCAATAGAATATTTGCTGAATTCATGTGCATTATCATAGAATCATATAATGCTGTTATCTACCAATATTTTTACAGACTTTTTTTTCCAGAAAAATTATTGACACATTTCTGGAACCCACAGACTACTAAATGTTTGTAAAACCTTTAGCAAAATATTTGTTCACATTTCCTGTGTTCTGAGATTGAGACTCATTTCTTCTCACAGACACACTATCATGAGTCCAGTAGCACACCTCTGCTGCATGTATATAATGAGCACCCTTTGGAAAAAACACACCAAAATCTATTTTGGCAAAGTATTATGTGAGGGGAAGTAGGCATCATAATAACTTTGGTCAAAATCAATAGCTCACAACAAAATCAACAAACTTTTTTTGAAGTAGTATCTTAACCCAAACAAAAGAAGAATGCATCAAATAACACTTTTCCTCCACAAATAGATTGGTCAGCTGCAACAAGCACCACCACATTTCTTTTCAAATGCCACTGCACACACTGCACCAAGCAGCTAACAACTTTTGATCATTACCAAACTGGAAGTACCTGAACTCGCTCCCTCCATCACCTCCAGTGCCATGAGTTTCCTGGTGCCTTTATTTTCTCTGGTTTGTAAATCCTTTAAACATAAAAACAGAAATGAGGAAACAAACCTAAAGATGTGAGGAGAACACTGGGGGGAGGGAGGAGTTTGAACAGGTTTTTGAGCCAGACACATGTTACCACATGGTTCACATTACAGGCCAGTGTACTAAGGGTAGACCACCACAACACACAGGTGGAAGTGTGAGTCTGGGAGCCATTGAAGTTCGAACACTGAGAATTTTCCCAGTGTATCACAATTACAGAAACATCTGTGCTAAATAACTTTGTGCCAATCTGCTGTGAAAATTTGGTGTTCAACAGCCCTCATCATTTCTAATTTCTTACTTCTTGTGGGGTGGTCTCATGTGACACATTGTGATCACAGGTTTCGGAGCCTTGAAAAGGTTTCTTTTTCACACCTTCCTTTTATGTGTGTGCTTACCGATTCAGAACACTTTCTGTTTTCATATATAGCATGGTGTGTATTTAAAAGGAAGTGAAAATTAGGGGGAGAAAAAAAACTACACAAGGGAAAGATCTTGTGCTGGATTAAATGTATTTTAAAAATGTATTAATTCCAGCGTTAGAAGCAAAAACATCATTTTCAACTGATCTAGCACTGGTTAAGAGAGTGAATGTGAGAACAAAGATTAAGAACTAACAGGCTTTTAAATGTAATATTCCTTAAGTTATAAAATAAGTCATGAAGTGATTTCTGCTTTATAGATACAGGGAAATTAAAGGTGTTTATAAGTGATGGTTACCACTCTGACCTAAGAACATCACAGCACAAGACTGTGCCAACTAGGGTACTTTTGGGTACACAGTAAATTGCACTAACAGAACACTCCAGACTTCAGCAGTTTCCACCTGGAATGAGGCAGAAACAAGAAGAAAGTTTCTTTGAGGCTCAGTATTCACAGAAGTTGCTCCTAGGTGTGTGAAGCATACACAGCTTCCTCACTCCTCACCTCTCCCATCCCAGGAACACTTCAGATAAGTGGCAGAGCCAAGCCCTGCTCTCTGTTATCAGGAAAAGATCGTTTCCTAAACTGCTGAATTCGAGCAACACATTATGTCTGACTATTGTTGATGTTAGAGAAATTGCTCTATGATTTGTCCCACATGGGTTTAGCAGATTGAGAGTTAGGTGCCTGCAGTGATGCAAGAGAAAAACTCCTTCAGAGGACAATTTATCCTGTATCACCACCATCACCTAAAAGCTAGGATGCATCACCATCTTTCTCCGCTCCCTACAGAATGAAACTCAGTAACTATTTTAAATTAGATACCTGACTTCTGGATGGTTGAAATCAGGTTTAAAGGATTTCAGTGTCAATAATATTGATGGGTCAGAAGTCATAGCAGTGACAGGTTTCTTTGAGGTACTGCTCAGGGTCTCTTCCAAATCTCTCCTTTACTGTGCTAGTCCTTATCTGGCAGGTGATTAGTAAAGCCTACAATCTACTTTTGGGATTAACTCTGCATGAAGCCAAGAATGGTTCTTCTAAAATAAGTGATGCATAGAATGTATCTGGGGCAAAATCAAATCATCTGACTTGCTCGCTTACATTCCTTTCAAAAAAGGGATCTGATTATTTGCACTGTATTTACAATTATATGTTCATTCAAATTGAACCCAGATGTCAATAAATGCCCAGATGGAGGGTAAAGCAGAAAAAGGTAGCAGAAGATGAAAATTTTGCTAGTGGTGGTGAGTAAAATGTGCTGTGACCTTACATAATGAACTATTAGGCAAAAGAAAGCTGAGATTTCATGTGGATCTTGTCTCAAAAGTAGTGTTTGGGATTCAGATAGGTACCAAGATGAAAATATTGTCATTTACATCTATCAGAATAGAAGAAAAAAGAAAAATTAAGATTTAAGATAAATTTCTGTCTTTAGTTTAGAGTATGTACAAATCTATGTAGTAATTAAATTCTGAAAGACGTTCTAAACTGTGACCCACTGAGATGCAGCCATCTGTTCTTTTCAGAGAAGTATTTTGATGATGTTGGATACTCTGGGTGTCAAAGCCTTGCTTGACTTACAAGTTTTGTGAAGGTAAACCTTCAGTTTTACCCACACATATTTCAAAAATGTTTCTTACTTACTGGGCAGTTAGATCACCTATTCACTGAGTGACACCTCATAGCTACATACAAGAAATCTACTCCATGTGAAGAAAACCTGGTTTCCAAAGGTTCACATTCTGGTCAAAAGGCAACAAATATGTACCAAATCACTTCCTCTCAAAAGAGGCTGTTTCCATGGCACTTTATGCACCAAATTTCCTGCACGTGAAAATGACCACAAGTCCCATTTTTCCTATCTACATTTCAATTTATACCAACAAAGTATTTGGCTCCTTATCCTCCTCCTGAAGCTATTTTAATGAAAGCTGTTCATAAAAGACAGACTTTTTTAGTTATTCTTTTTATGGGAAAAAAATAATGGGTTTGTGGGATTGTTTGAGTTTGGTTTTGTTATTCTCAAGAATTGCTGGAACATTTTTTACATAGAATTCCATCAAAAAAAAAATCCACTTTCAGACAGAAAATATGAATACAAATGTTGGGAATGGATAGTGATCAATTAAGAAAACTATAAGAGAATTAAAAAGAGGATAGAATAGGAGAGTTATGCAACTTAATTAGATTTGCCATTGCTCTTCCAGCTATCAGCATCACCAAGGAAAAGTAAATTATGAATCTTTTTAACATTAATTTGTATTGTTGCTTCATATCATTTTTATTTGGCTCAACAAAATAAAAAAAATAAATACATAAGAAATAGTTTGTGTTTGAAACATTGGTTATTTCAAACCAGCATATTACTAACCCAAGGATATGTAGCCAATAGGGAAATTAATTTGATAATTGAAGTCATTAGCATCAGAATATCCATTTTGGCTAACAAGCATTCTGAAAATTTTCTAAAGGGACTGTTAGGACACAATATACAAAAGATGAATAATAGCAGATTGAATGAACGATAGTAGGAAAATGCACAAGAGAACAAATTAAATCTAACTATGCTTTAGGCCTAACTTTTCATTACTTTGGATCTTACATACTAATTTATAGGATTAGCCTGAAGAAAAAAAAAACAAAAATCAGTATGAAATACACATCCTGATATGTAAATTCTGGACAAAGTATGAGAACAGACAAATTATTTTAAGAAATGTGGAAAGAAAAAAAAAATCAAAAGAAAAAAAAAAAAGGGGGGGTTAGTTCTCCTCTAAATGGGAATGTGTTGTTATTTACTCTAGAGCTTCAGGGACAAGAGGCAGTCTGATTTAGGAAGAGTCCTAGGAGGGGGTTCCCTGTCTTTCTGCAGTATAAGTGGAGTCAGTGGAATTGCTACAGGGTAAAAAACCAGTATCTCCCACCAGTAAGAAGTAGCCCAAAGCTGCAGAGAGAGTCACTCATGCAGCTTTCACTGCAGAATTAAGAGTTGGAAACTATAGTAAACTAAGCTGTTGCTAGGGGGGGAAAAAAAACTTTAAATAAAAAAAAAAACCAGGAAAAAAAGGGGCAGATACTGTGACTGTATGTCCTTGAGTAAACAGGCCAGGCCAGGACCTGGTCTCGGCTGCCAGCCCAAGGCCATGCCATGACTTGCACCCTCGCCACATCGGGATCCCTGCAGCCAGATGGCTCAGGAAGTTCCCAAACCTTGCCAGGCATTGTGTGTGCAGTCTGCTCTCCGGACGGGGCCAAATCCATGCCAGGGACCATGCTAACAATTTAAAGGCAATCACACACAAGTGGCCTCACCCTGTTTCATTCACCAGCACTGACACCACCACAGGGAATTGATCTGAGGAGTAGTGGTGGAGTAAGGCTTGTGCAGGGCAAACCAGTGCTTTGAGTGCAAGGGGAACTTTTCTCTGTATGCTTTTGTTACTCAACTGAAAGTCCTACTTCCAGGGCAAAGCTGTACATATTTCAATAGAAGATCAAGTCTCACAAAGTGTTGCCCGAGTTCTTGCTGTCTAACAAAGAGTCAGCAAATTTATGCTGTAGTAAAAACAATTGGGAGTAAAATTCCTTTTAAAAAAAATACTCCATTCATCTGACTACAAAGTGAGTTGCAATAAATACAGTATTGAGAAACAGAGCAGCCTAGCAGGGTTTTAAGTAGTCCCTGCGATCTGGCTGCTGCTCCCACACACGCACACACACACTGGCTGCCACACACTCCTCATCGTGCTGCTAAAAGCAAACAGTGGATGTGACGGACAAACACTGTAAGCACAGATGTGTCCATTATAACCAGCATGAACTATGCTCATGAGGAGCGCTGTCACTTCTGAAAATCCAAGTGTCTCCGGCTGCGAAAAAGCAGTGGGGTGTGAGAACAAAAGAAAGAGATGTTGTGATTAAGGCAGGGCTAATGGTTCATTAACAATATCCAAGGCCTGGCTCTCCAGCTTAGAAGTTAAGGATTTATTTCAAAATTACCTTTTGGATTTTTTTTTTTTTTTGCTGTTGTTGCTGTTAACTTCTTTTCTCTGCCTTTTGAAAAGGATTTGTAGCTTCCTCTCTTGCCCTTTTGTCTGATGGCTCCTAAAATATGAAGCAAATGAAAACATGGATCTAGTGAAAACAATCTTTTTTTTTTTCCTTTCTCATCTCTTTTTTCAACTCTGTCTCTCTGATGTGTGTGTCTAAGGCGGGGATGAAGGCAAAAGGCAGCATTCCTTGCTGCGAGAATGTCCCTGCCTGGCTTTTGGGGTCCAGCTTGGCAACCTGAGGGCAGCCTTCAGAGCATGTACAGTATTCACCTGAGCCAAAAGCACCATGGAGACTTTTCTCACAGTTTAGGATACGGGGTAGTGTTTCAGTCCCTTTTTTGGCACTGGTTCATTTACCGTAGAGGCATGATGTTAGCTTGTGCCTACACTGCTAAATGAAGAAAGTCAGTGAGTCAACTTAGGTGAAGGTCTGCTGTCAGGTCTCACTGCCCATACAGTGGCCAGGGATGGTTCACAAATTATCTTGTACCAAAACCCTTTTTCCAGCTGTCACTGTGAAAAACACTACATGAGGCTGGGGTCCTGCTGCTGTCAGGCATTGTTCAATATCACACTCAAACACCACTGTCAGGCCCCACTCATACCTTGGGCAGGCAGCACACATTTTTAATTTGACGCTGCAAATGCACCTTGTTGATTGGCTACAGCATGGCCCTAACATTATCTTTTTTCAGTCTGAACTAGGAAAAACACACAGACATGATCATAATTATGTCATAAGGCCAAAGGATTGTACATAATGTCTGGAGGAGCGACAGGACCAAGCATGATATGCTGGGAGATCAGTCAGTCTGCTGCAGAGAGGCCTAGTCCTGGGGAGCCAGCGCTCAAGTAGGTATCTGGGTGCCTCCTAGGAATTCCCAAGTGAGTTGAGCAAATAGCAACCAAAATAGTTGGAGGACTTGCCCTCCAAGAAGTTGGGGTTGCTGACCCTGCCTGGCTAAAGAAATAGCTTCAGGAGGACCTAACAGCAGCCTGCCAGTGCCTACAAAGGCCTTACGAGAAAGATGGAGGCAGGTTTTCCATGGTGGCACATACCACAGGATTCTATACTGACAAAATACATAAATTGCAACAGAAGAGGTTCTGACTTAGTATAGGAGAAAAACCTTTTCACTATTAGGACATCTAGGTTTTGGAACAAGTTGCCCAGAGAAGTTCTGCAGTCTCCACTCTTGGAGGTTTTCCAGACCTGACTGGACAAAGCCCTGAGCATCCTCTTCTGACCTCATAGTTTACTCTGCTGTGAGGAGGCTGGACTAGAGACCTCCTTGAGATACCCTCTGATGTGAACTATACCATGATCTGAAAATTGGATGTGTTGAGCTCTCCTCTTAGTCAGAGGAGAGAAACAAGCACCTCTAAAGGGTTATTCATTTTAACTCAAACATCTGGCTAGAACTGAGGTGGCTTGCCTGTGAAAGTTCAAGTTTTAATCCATAAACAGAACATTGGGTAAGTAATTTAAATTTAGTCATCTAGCATTTAAATTGCTGAAATTTGATGGGAAGTATCTCAATCCGTATCCTATCTTTTCTTTCA
Source organism: Porphyrio hochstetteri (assembly GCA_020800305.1). Classification (NCBI taxonomy): domain Eukaryota; kingdom Metazoa; phylum Chordata; class Aves; order Gruiformes; family Rallidae; genus Porphyrio; species Porphyrio hochstetteri. The sequence goes on from CM036907.1 coordinate 115,105,985, forward strand.
CTAGCTGAGATTCAAACTTTCCTCTCTCCTGATCATGTGCTAGGATGCTCCTGGAGGCTAAGGGACATCCACAGGACACCTTTGTGCAGAGACCTGTTCTAAGATACATTTAGCAAGTAAAATGGGGAGAAGGTGCTAGCTAAAGCAGTGAACAATTGCTTGTACTCTTGAGCTGTTAACACCCTCTCTATCATAGCTGTAGCTCCTGCCAGATGCCACTCAGGCATAAATCTTCGCAACATTTGGGGCCTACCTTGTTTGGAAGAAGGCAGAAAGCTAAACTGCGTGGTTGACAGCTGTGCTGCCCCAGATCATGGACAATCCTAAGACCTGTTGTAGGCAGTCCTGCTTCCCTAACCATAGCCAGTAGACAGTCCTAGGCAAAACTGGTAGAGTGTAATCCTTTCATGATCACCAAACTTCAGTTTATAAAACCTGTTTTATTTTCCTAATAACTAAATGACCTTCCTGTGCTAGCTTCATGACTGGAGATTAATACGCTCTGGGATCACTGCCCAGTCACTTCTGCCAACACAGGAGCCATTCCAGGAGACATGTTCCTCTGACTCCCTGGTTAGATTTCAGTATATTTCAATTTTCCATTTGTAGATTATAATATTTTCCAGCCCATGGTGTTCTGGTAATGCACTAGATCTATTTGAAAGCAAAATCAGCAGCACTTTCCCATGCTAATTCATCTGCCACAGGGGCAGTATCTAAATGTCCACTGGAAATCTCTCTGGATAAATAAATCTTCCCCTACTGAAGTGAACTAAGCAGTAATTTGCTCTTTGCATCTTCCTGCTTTTGATGTTAAGCACTAAGGCTGATTGTTAAAGAAAGAATCTGTAGTAAAACTGTGCACTACAGTACTCTGCATCAAAAAACTGATCACAAATGTGAACAATGCATCACTCTGATCCTGCCCAATCCTTCATGTATTTTCAACTTGAAGTTCCTATGGGAATGCCTACAAGTTATTTTAAGACTCTCCTCCAGAACAAATTAATTGCAGATACAGACAGCAAATCTACAATCACTTCCCAGGCTGACTGGAGGCCATCCTCTCAACTGAGCAGATCCCTTTAAGCTGTGAAGATGACACCACTCAGTTCAAAGTAAGAAAAGAAGTGGTACAATGGATTAGAAAATCTCTAGGCTTGCCTGGACATGAGGTAGGTGGCTTTCTGAGCATACTTCCCACCCTTCTTCTATTCCAGATGCCATTTTTTATATATGGGTATGCTTCATCACATTAGTGGAGTATCAGACAAGTGGGATGCTAGTGGCATAGAAATCTCACACCTCAGAGACATTCACTTTGATAGCAGTAATAATGCAAATTTTAACTCATACAATTAGTTCATAAATCATGATATGTGGACCTTTAAAGCTGTTTTGATAGTCCTAACATCCTGCTCTTAACATTTGTAATATCTTATCAGGATAGTGTTATGAGTGCCTTACTAATCCTACAAGAACATGTAACCCTGCAGAGTGAGGATGCCACTGCCTCACATATAAACAAAACTAACATTCTGAGGCTGCTGGCAGTGATGCACAGTTTTGAAGCCTGTCAGAAGATCTGCTTTACTCAGACCAGCTTTAGCACACATGTGTGGCAGAATAAGGTGAGGTGCCTGGGACAGGGATGGCAGCACTAGCCTGTACACCAGATGGGTGTTGGCATCCTAGGGCAGTTTGTCATGGCAGGTGCATAGAGCTAAATGAAGGAATATGTGGGCTTGAGGCTTAAGCAGGCTTGACAGAAAGATCATCAAGGTCACCATCAAGGTGAGGAAAGTAGGATCAAAGTACATGTTTGGGAAATGTAAAGAGGACATGGAGGTCCAAAGCCGGGAGACCAGGAGCTGCTGCTCTGCTGCTTCTGAGGGCAGTCACAAACTGAGGGCAGAAACAAACTCCATCTGAGAAACCTCTGGTTTATTTCACAGCCTTCCTCACACCGCTGTCTGCAGACCAGAGCACCAATCCTGTGTAGGCCTGGCTTCAAATCCCAGGGAGATCTTGCTACCAGCATGAGGACTGAAGTGAGTGACTGCAAACATGTGCATATAGTTTGGGTGCTACTGTGACATGCATAATAAATAATAACAAGTATAAAAACAGACCTACCTTTAGCAACCATATCTCATCTATATTTTTAGATCCGCAGCCAGAAACGTTATAAATATAGCTGAAATCGTCCAATTTGTATTGAATGCAGATATTCCAGGATGCCCATAAAACACATTGAAAAATGTGAATTGATTACATAAGCAGCTTTTTTAATGAATAAGGTCTATAGACTTTATAGTATTCCTCTCTCTTGAATCTTGTAAAATACATGGAAGTCTTAATTATAGCTGAAGATATCTGAACTATGTTGGCCTTTGATTTTATAATACAACATGCAATTCCTGCTGGCATAATAAACCAATAAATTCAGTATTTGTTATAAATGAGTTTAAATTTATAAGTCTATCAAAATACCTCCTGGTTCCTGTTAATGTTTAGGAAACATTTCAGAAATGTTTCAGGTTCCTGGCTGAAAGAATTGCCTCACTCTTTGCTGAGCTTCTGTTGATCCAACGTCTTGAAGTAATCAACAGTTATAAGTACTGTACGAGTAACACACACACAAATGTTCTATATGTAGGTAAGAGAGATACAGAAGGAATTGAAGGAAAGTAGATGTAGTAGTTCCTGTGTAAGTATTTCCTCTAGTAAGAAGTTTGGATCTAAAAGACCGATCCTGAGCCAGTTGTAATTGACATTTTGCTTTGGAAGATATGAAATAGATGGGGTGCCTTTCAAATAGCACCCTCAAATCCCCACAGATCCTGGCCAGGGACATTCAGTTTGCTAGTAGACAGCCAGCTAGTGAAATTCAGCAGTACCACTGTCACATGCTTGACTTTGCAGGTTTGTACTGAGACTTCAAATCCTGTATTTTGGTCATGTTCGTTATCAGTGCTCATGTAAAATGGGTTTCACTTCTCATCCTGGAGATAATTAATATCTGGGTCCCAGCAAAAGTTACTAAGAGTTAAGTGGTGTAGCTGAAGATCACTAAAAAATGTTTTCTCTTGTTCTATGTGTTGATGCCCCATGATATGGCTCCTGAAGCTGCAAACCAGCAAACCTGTAGCAGGAAGGCAGGGCAGTAAAAGGAAATAAGACTTGTGTGTGCTGATATTATCTGGATAAATATGTAAAATGAAGAAGCATCTGATTCTACTTTTAAAACTCAGATTTATGGCATGTACTAGCATAGTCTGGTAATGTTTTGTGACAGAAAACCAGTAAAATTTTCTTGTCAAAATGCTAAATAGCACATAAAGAAGTTACAGATGCTGTATTTAGGTAGATTAGCTAAAGTATGGTATACACCATAGTTTCTTGAAATTCTATCCCCAAGGCAAAACTAAAATGTTCAATGGTTGGGGGTTTTTTGTTATTGTTGTTTCTCAACAAAAAGCAGCTTTAAAAATATGATGCATATGAAGTGTTATAGTTTCAAAATTGTGCTGGCTTTTGGCTAGGTCCGTGTTTTCTATTGAAGTTCACACCACAATCTGAGACACGTTAATTTAGGGTAGGCGTCTACTCAGTCAGCTGTTCAGTAGAGCACACAGACATATCCATTCAAGGCTTTTCATTCCCTGGAAGCCCAAAGAACATTTTGGATATCGCCTTTCAGCACTAAAACTGGTCAGCTTATGGTAGCATTTTCTCATTTCAGTTTCTGCAGGTCCAAACCACAACGATCCACAAGAGGATTCAAGCATATATTAATGAGCTTTTTAGCCCCTGTAGATTTCTCCTTCTAATTTGCCAGAATTTTATGTACCCCTTTCCTGACCCTAGAAGTGATATTTTCTTCCATCTGGAATGATTGTTTCATGTTAATATGTTGGTTTGAATATAAAACATAGGAATGTTGGTTAGCACAAAACCTAATGAAGGCTCTGGGGTTTTTAGCTTTTTTGGCTTTATTTATTTTTTTCCTTAAAGAAACATTACTCATTTTTTCAGGCCAAGAATGTAAGGTTTCATATGTTACTCATGCAAATCTAATGTAAAACACAAACATTAGGCAGTAAATCCATATTTAGGCACCTAAATAAGCAGCTTGATTTGACACGTTAGCATTCTGGTAAAAGCCTGTGTTTTATTTCCTGACCACTGTCATCTGAATTGTCAGACTTTCTAAGAATTCAAACCCCATCTTATAGGAGGGACCTGTGTCTAGTAACTGCTGTTAACTGCAGTTATGACAACTACATTGGAATAAGATCCCAGGGAAAGTTAGACATGGACAAACCAATGACATTTTATTTAGGTATTTTTTTCTTGGACTGCAGCTTCCGTCTGAAATGGCCATTGTAAAATAGAACCATACCTCCCACTGGGTTAAAAACTAGCTCATGCAGTCACCCATGCAACTTCCCTCATAAAGACTCTGGTAGCTGAGTACATTTTTGAGGGCAGAATTTGGTTGCAATTGTCTCTCATTGAGAATTTCCATTTGTTCTGGGGGTTTTTTCTTCTATGAGTTCTATTTATTCCAAAGTAAAAGTGTGTGTTTTCTCTTGAGTTAATGAAAACTCAACAGTCATTAGACCCACTGAATTTTTAACTAAGCAGTTCTGAGAGAATGAGAAGGAAAAAAATACGCACATGGCAAACACAAAAGTGCTTAAGTAGATACCCATATATGGTAAAACGTATGGGTTAAATACTAGCATATTTGGCAGAAATGCATGACAAGAATCCCTGTCCAGAGCCAAAGCCTCATAGACAAAGGGTAGAATTTACCACAAGCTTCCCTATCTCAGCTGCATGCAAAGCACGTTTCTTTTTTGGATGCATCTGGACCATCATCCATTATGCATTCCATACGACATACATCTCAATGGGGTTTACTTCACCTGCTTTCATGAAATGAACCTTATTCTTCTTGTTCTGATATAATAAGGACGCTTGCTACTGAGTATTAGAATGTGTGCAACATGTGGCAGACATCTGTGGGGTGCTGCCATTGCACTTGACTTGCACAACAAAGCAAGCCATTTCACCTTCCAAAATCAACCCTGCCCCCCTTCGAAATACATCTTCTTTCAGAAATGCAGGTGCAAACCAACACACCTCAGCAAACACTGAGCACATAAGGAGCTTCAAAGAGGGCTTTTTCCACTGTATTTTTCTTAGACATGCCATGGAATAGCACATATGTAGGAATCAGTTTTCACTTAGTCTATTCCAGTTTTCAGTCAGTTGGGCTTTGTTTTTACTTTTGTTTTGTTTTCAGTCATTCTTTTTCACCAGAATTGAAAATTATCCTTAAGAATGCAGGTGACTGTTACTGGAAGGCAGTGTCATGGTTCCCATACACAGTGTGCCACACCAAGCCACTCTGCCTGTCAGCAGAAACGTGGTACCGACTGGATTTCTTAAACTCCATGGCGAGTGTGACATGAAACACATTAGTTTCATTTACAGTAAACGAGATCATAGAATCATAAAATAGAATCATAGAATCATAGGGATTGGAAGGGACCTCGAGAGATCATTGGGTCCAACCCCCCTGCGAAAGCAGGCTCCCTAACTCATATTGCACAGATAGGCATCTGGATGGCTCTTAAATATCTCCAGAGATGGAGACTCCACCACCTCCCTGGGCAGCCTGTCCCAGGGCTCTGTCACCCTCACTGTGTAAAAGTTCTTCCGCATGTTGGTGCAGAACTTCCTGTGCTCCAGTTTACAGCCATTGCCCCTTGTCCTGTCCCCACAGACCACTAAAATGGGGCTGGCCATTTTCCCCTGCATCCCATACTTAAGATATTTATAAACATTAATTAGGTCCCCCCTTAGTCTTCTTTTCTCCAGGCTGAACAGCCCCAGCTCACTCAGCCTTTCCTCATATGGGAGATGTTCCAGGCCCTTAATCATCGTAGCCCTTCTCTGGACTCTCTCCAGGAGGTCCCTGTCTTTTTTATACCAGGGAGCCCAGAACTGGACACAATACTCCAGGTGGGGCCTGACCAGGGCAGAGTAGAGGGGGAGGATCACCTCCTTCGACCTGCTGGCCACACTCCTCCTAATGCACCCCAGGATCCCATTGGCTCTCATTTAAATGAATACATCTTGCTTCACATTTCCAATGTCTTAAGTGTATGCACAAGCTGAAACTTTTGTAGCTTGTGTTCTTTTAGGAAGCAAAGCAAGATAAAGATCATTAACATCCTTTCCTTTTGAGGGGTTCCTGAAACCTTTTAATTATCCTTTACTAATCCACATTAGCGGTCAATTCACACTGCTTCTCCGGAGCAGCCTTGTGTCATCAAATCGTAGCTTGCAGGTATGGAAAGTGGAAAATTTTCTGCTGACTTTAGGCTGCACCCACAGAAGATGTAAGTGCAAATGTCAAGCCGCTCATGCCCAAATGTCGGCATGTGCTGCCTCTGCTCACATAGCTCTGGAGTTTTCATTTACAACTGTGCCATATGAGTTCAAAACTCATGGATTTCACTCTTATTTACTGTCTGGCAATGTGAAGGGCTTGAAATTACATTTTCCTTAAGATCATACTAATATACCAGCTTATATAAAAGCTTATTAAAGTAAGGCCTGACTCTCTCATCTGACTTGAGGTAAAAGAGCCTGGAAAAGTAGACCCATTTAGTGCAGAAGCTGAACATTTGTCTTGTGTTACTTTCTTATGTTGTATTGCATCAGATGTGCTTCCCCTGATCAGATATTAATACGTAAATCAAAAGGTATTCAAAATTTATTTGTCTTGCATGAGAATGAAAAAAAATCATCAAAGAAATGTGAAACAGACTGAGGATTTTTGGAATAGGTTTTTCAAAAGGAAATTTAAAAACTTCAACACACAAGGAATTTCTAGAAGCAGGTAATGGAGTCGTTCACATCTGCTTTCTGCAGTGGTATGACTGAGACAACCATGCTGCTCCAGGACAGCTGCAGCTGTACTACTACCACCTAACTGTAATCTGTATAACCTCTGTTACTGCAAGAAGAGGTGATGCTCTGACTACTCACAGATGGGAATAGGAGCCACCTGTATGACTATTGCATGCCATGACGTCTGTTTCAATACTGACACACAAGCAGAAATACACGTACCTTTCAAAAAATTACTGAAGGGATCTCTGGCATTCACCACGATACCTGGCTCTGCAAGGATTACAACTGTGAGTCATGCCATAGGTGTTGCAGGCATGGAAAGTTTGCAACGTATCAAGAGAGCACATTTGCCATTAGTACATGAACACAGTGACTCAAAGCAATTTTGACTGAAAAAGTCTCATTTTAATTTACAGTTAGGGCTCTTCCCCAGCCCTGAAGTATAAAAGTGCCTTAAAATGGATATAAGTAATCCTAATCAATCCCATTCTAAGACACATTTATGTTGCTTTAGGACTGTGGTGGTTTGACCTTGGATGGAGGCCAGATGCCTACCAAAGTCACTCTATCACTCCCATTTTCAGCTGAACAGGGGAGAAAATATATATTGAGAGGCTTATGAGTCGAGATAAGAACAGGGAGGGATCTTTCAGCAATTCACATCATGGGCAAAACAGACTCCACACAGAATAAAGGAAAGAAAACTCTCTAATTTATTACACTGCACTGCACACCCAGTGACACCAGAGTCAGGTAATGAGAAGTGAGACCAGATCTTAAAGCACCTCCCCCCAAACCTCCCTTCTTAGCAGACTTCACTTTAGTCATGCTTTCGCTCCCTTCTTATGAGAAAATCAGAAGGGTTAAAGCCCAACTAGATCTCAGATTGGCCAATTCTGTGACAGATAATAATAGAACTTTCTACAGATACGTCAACAACAAGAGGAGGGCCAAGGACAATCTCCAGCCCTTACCGAATGCAGGGAGAACATTAGTGACAAAGGATGAGGACAGGGCTGAGGTATTTAATTCCTTCTTTGCCTCAGTCTTTAATAGCAAGGTGAGATGTCCCCTGGATATTCAGCCTCACAAGCCCAAAGACAGGGAGGGAAAGCAGAACAAAACTCCCCTGATCCAGGAGGAAATGGTTAGAGACCTGTTAGGCCAATTAGACTTCCACAAGTCTATGCGGGCAGATGGGTTCCATCGAAAGGTATTGAGGGAGCTGGCTGATGTGCTTGCCAAACCCGTTTCCATCATCTACCACCAGTCCTGGCTGACTGGTGAAGTTCCACTCAACTGAAGGCTAGCAGATGTTACATCCATTTACAAGAAGGGTCAGAGGGAGGATCCAGGAAACTACAGGCCTGTCAGTCTGACCTCAGTGCCAGGGAAGATCATAGAACAGGTCATCTTGAGTGCTATCACACTGCACACACATGACAACTGAGTGATCAGGCCCAGTCAACATGGCTTTACAAAAGGCAGGTCCTGCCAAACTAACCTGATTGCCTTCTATGACAAGGTGACACACTTAGTAGATGAGGGAAAAGCAGTGGATGTAGTATACCTTGACTTCAGCAAAGCCTTTGACACCGTTTCTCACAGCATTCTGCTTGAGAAACTGGCTACCACTGGCCTGCACAGGCGCAACCTCTGCTGGGTAAAAAACTGGCTGAATGGCCAGGCCCAAAGAGTTGTGGTAAATGGAGATAAATCCAGCTGAAGGCCAGTCACAAGTGGTGATCCACAGGGCTCAGTCCTGGGTCCAGTACTGTTTAATATCTTTATCAGTGACCTGGATGTAGGGATTGAATGTTCCCTCAGTAAGTTTAGATGACACTAAACTGGGAGGATGTGTCGATCTGCCTGGGGATAGGGAAGTTCTTCAAAGGGATCTGAACAGGCTGGAATGATGGGCTGAAACCAATGAGATGAGATTCAATGAGACCAAGTGCAGAGTCCTGCACTTGGGACATAACAACCATCTGCAGTGCTACAGGCTTGGGAAAGAGTAGATAGAAAGCTGCCTGGCAGAGAAGGACCTGGGGATGTTGGCTGACTGCTGACTGATTATGAGCCAGCAGTGTGTCCAGGTGGCCAAGAAGGCCAATGGCATCTTGGCTAGTATCAGAAAGAGTGTGGCCAGCAGGTCCAGGGAAGAGATTGTACCCCTGTACTCAGCATTGGTGAGGCCACACCTCAAGTGCTGTGTTTAGTTTTGGGCCCCTCACTACAAGAAAGGCATCAAGGTCCTGGAGAGTGTCCAGAGAAGGGCAACCAGGCTGGTGAAGGGGCTGGAGAGCAAATCTTATGAGAAGCAGCTGAGGGAACTGGGGTTGTTTAGCCTGGAGAAGAGGATGCTAAGGAAAGACCTTATCACCACCTACAACTACGTGAAAGGTAGAAATGTGGGTGTTGATCTCTTCACCCAAGCAACAGGTGATAGGATGAGGGGGAATGGACTCAAGCTGCGCCAGGGCAGGTTCAGATTAGACTTTAGGAAAAGTTTCTTCACCAAAAGGGCTGTCAGGCACTGGAACAGGCTGCCCAGGAAGGAGGTTGAGTCACCCACCCTGGATGTATTTATAAGATGGGTAGACAAGGTGCTCAGGGATATGGTTTAGTAAAGGATGGGTATGGTTGGACTTGATGATCTCAAAGGTCTTTTCCAACCTAGTGATTCTGTGATTCTGTGAATTAAGGAACGAGTAAGGGTCAGTGGTCAGGGTTAGTAGTCCCTGTTGTTGGCATGCGTGGGAGTAAACCCCTGTCCTCCTACAGTCTCTGGATGTGACACATTGCTTCATCTCCATTCATAGCAATGGAAGCAGGAATATTTCCTACCTCTTCAGGTGTGTAAAGGTTAAATCCAGTAAAGAGGATGATACCTATGTGGATATGGGTATCGAAGCAAGTCAGGGTGTAGACCGGGCACTTCTATAAGTTCTTGCACTGGCACACACAGCAGAGCTGAGCAAGACATGGCAAGGCTTTGCAGGGAAAATTATGTGGATGTTGGAAGCAGCAGAGCCAGGTTAGCACATTGCTGCACCTGAACTAATTATCCTGGCACCTGAAATAACAGTGCCATGCTGAGGTGATCACATACTCAAGTAGGCAGAGTTAGCTCAGTAACTCTGCATTACACTTTGTAGTGTATTTGTGCCACAGGCTGTCCTTCCTCAGAAAAGTCGTCATAACAAGTCCAGCTCAGCGCTTAAAGAGGGATACTTTGTCTTTTATTTGAGTAAGCAAGGGAGATGCCTTCTGTCTACATTGAAGGCACAGATGTAGATGGTGTTACCCATATCAGAATAAATGAGGAATACCTTCCCTGAAGACATCAGAGTTAGACAGAGGGAGAATAGGGGAAGTGAGATGTGAAGTCGGCTCAAGAGTTCAGTTTCATTCATTTCTTTTCTGTCGCAACTGATGTGTGTAGAGAGTGAATGATCCTTGGCAGCAGACCAGGATGAAGGATATTGAGATCAAAGGAGTACCAGCACACCACTGTACTTCACAGAATAGTGGGTATTTGGCACAGAAATACCTCTGATAAGCATTAAAAATATCTTTTTAATGGATATATTATTCTCTTGACAGAGGCTATTTAAGATTTGAAAGTGACACAAAAGTAATTTATCCTCACATGTAAAAATGCACTCTGCAGATAGAGATATCAACATTAATTTTATTCATTCATGTAACACTCTGAAAACTAATCTTGGGTTCCTCCCTCAACACTGTGGAAAGCAAAAAATTAATTGACTTGGGTACAAGGAAAGGAATGAATCTGCACTCACTTTAAGATTCTACTTTCAGAGTAGCAAACCTAGGTCATCGGCAAACAATCATTTGTTTTCTTCTACAAATTCTGATTCATAATGTGTTTAATATGTCGTTTTACTCATTAGCATGCTTGTTCATTAATTTCTATTTACCAGCACACTGTAGGTCCATTGTGGTTCTAATTTCTCCAGTTATCCAATATGCAGCCCATAATGTGGTCATAGTTGCATAAGAATGATTTTATATTTATACACTGTCTTTCATCCAGAAGAATCCCAGAGCAGGTTCATAAAATATCTTCTTTGAATAGGTTTATAAACAGTGGTTTAGGGCAAATGTAATTATGGCTCTGTTATACCTTTGTATACATATTTCCAACTGTTCTTTTTTAACTGGACATGTATTGCAGATCTGTCATAATATCTCCCATTTAATCCATATTTTTCTTGCAAATCAGGAAGTTGCTTCTTCTCTTCACTTTGACCTTTCTCTTGGTTACTCCTGGGGTACTTATCAGGATTCTGATGCACTGAAAAATTTAGCAATAAATTGCAAAATAAGAAAAACTGACGGGAAACTATGAGAGACAACATGGCGTGCTTCCTTTACAAGACTTCATTGCACCAAACCCAAAAATGGACATCTGTCTTTGAAAACAGAAGACTCCTTGAAGGAAGTAAATTGCAATTCAGAGATAACAAAGACAGAAAGTTGTGTATCTCCCATGGGCTAAATTTCGAGAGCTATTTACACAGCACTATGAATTACCTTGGTCTCCTGGAGCAGAATGAGGGGACTGTCCATTAACTATTCCTTAGCCTTAAAGACAGTCAGACCCAGAGCATAAGAGCCTGGTTTTGAAAGCTCCAGAAAAGGCAGCTCTATCATGTGGAGGAAAGACAACTTTGCTTATAGCTGAGATTAGCAGCTCCAGTTCAGCATTAGGTTTGTCTACATGTAAAGCAATTGAGATAAGTGCATTCCTCATATTGTTGTACAGTCATGCTTAAATATGGGAAAGCTTTTTCAGGGAGAAGATCTTACAAAATATGTTCTCCCTGAAGTGAACAGGAAATATTTCAGGGAAAGGTTTTCTCTTGGAAAATGTTAATGGAAACAAAAATGTTAATCTAATTTTTCAAGGGAAATCAAGTAGTCAGGAAAAAAAAATCTAGGAAACAAAATGCCTCTGAAATGCTTCTTTAGGGGGCTCAAAAACCTGTTCTAATGCCACCTGCCTTTCCTCAGGCTCCACAACCAGGCAACATTTTTCATTATAGCCCTTTATTCCCTCTTCTCACTGACTTGCTGTATGGGAGTCTATGCTCACTGTAAGGTAGCTCTTAGAGAAGAATAAAGACATGGGACTCCTAACCTCTCAGAAATACCTCAGCAACTTTTAACAATATTTTTCTGTTTCCTGAGCCAGTCTTCAAACAACAAGCCATCATTTTATAGGAAAAGCTGACACTTCCTTTAACAGGACTACATTTAGAGTCTAAAGTCTTAAAGGTATTTATCTGGGAGTTTTTGATGAACCCTGCAGGGTGGTGAAGCTCATCAGAACTAACCATGTCTTTCCCTACTTAAATTTAGACCTTGTTCTCTGAGACAATTAGTCATCCAGTGGCTGGTCAGCTGGAGACAAGTAACATACACACCCTTTCCTGTATTAATGTCACTATTGGTATATAGGCTGGATAGATTAAAAGTAACCCAGGTTAGACATATAAACAGAAACTGCTCTGCCACTTAGTTTCAGGGACAACAAGCAGCCCTGGATTATTTTGCTTCAGAATAGGGATGTAGTAACAATGGTTCAATGATTGACTGCACAGGAATGTCCTTCCATTTCATGTGCTCTCCTTTCAGATGCTGAGGACACTTTTCAGCAAACACACAGTTAGAAAGTGTGCTGAACTGACAGCCAAATGACATAGATTTTATGATTTCCCCCAAGTTTTCACATCACATCAGAATACTTACCCCATGAGTCCGATGGGCTTTTAGGTGGCAGTTTTTCATTCTCCAAGGCAGACTACAAGTCTCCATGGAACATATTTTATTGGTGAATGTGAAACCCATACTAGAAATTCTAGGCTCTTTAATTCATATTCTTTGCTCTGGAGGTCCTCAACTTAATTCACAGTGTGCCAGGCAGCATCAAAAATATCACATTAGTATATTAATCTTCAACTGCGGATCTTACACCACTGTTAATTGGTGAGATGGAGTGTCCTGAGTCTCTAATCTTACAAGGCTCTGATTTCTTGATAAGCAGGTTATGAGATATTCATATGCATATGCATGTTCTATAGATAAAATGATCACAAATGTTATTTAATGCGACTGTTACTTACCTGAAGCTATTCAGCTATTTAAATCAGTCACTTGTAAACTACTTAATTGCATACGAAAGTATCCTTTCTATGCCAAATGCCCTGAAATACAATAAAGGCCTATGTGGGGAGTAAGATTAGATGAGGTTCATCGTGCATGTGTTGACCTTCATAATATATATATAAGCCTTACTGTCTTCCACAGTATTTCGATGAGACTTGGACCATTGCTTCAAGTCAAACTTGAGCTGGAGTGTTTTTCTGAGCAGAGATGGTCTTATGTACATCCCTCATTGGTCTGCTGAACCAGCAATTCTAACACTAATTAGTATCAGCATTAAAACCCCCACCAAGAGATGACACTGAAATTCAGCAAAGGCTGGATAAAATTGCAGCTTGCATTCTTTAAATATTTATACAGTACATCAAAACAAATGAAACTGGAGATTCCATTTCCAGCATGAGCTGCAACATTGCTAGGATGGGGTCTACTGTGTCATGCCACTTATTTTCATTTCTTTGATTTTTTTTTTATGACACTTCTGCTGAATTAGTAATCAGGGACAAGGGACAGAGTCATACTGTTTTGAATCTTCAGTATTCCTAAGAGTAAACAAATATCCAGTGAAGCAAGTAAGAGAGACCTTTAACTCAATGAATTATTTTGAGAGCGTGAAAGTCACTTTCACAGATCAAGTTTATCACAGCACTGAAAAGATGTAAGTATTTGTATTAAAATTTGTGTACTTCAAAGCAAAGCACTTAAGAAAAATCTGTTCTAATACAAATTCTTCATTAATCAGGTCTGAGTTTCTCAGGTCTGACTTAGATTCTAGTGGAGGTTAATATCTCTGCAGAAAAAAAAATGGATTTAGAGTTTGATAGCAAGAACTATTTGTCCATTACTTTTTTTCACTGTTTTGGTGCAGCATGCATGCAGTAGTAGATCAGCTGTGGTATCAGTGATTTCCAAATGACCATGACATTTAACAAATATTTTGTGAAGTATTTAAATAAAATGTAGAATAGTAAAGACTATCTCACCACTCTGATCTTTCACAAGCTCCTGAACACTGTGGTTGTACAGGGAACTGGAATCCAACCCAAAGCTGTGGTCTGCATGGTGAAAGCACTGCATACACACAAGCCTCTGCTATTATTATTACTTCTACTACAGAATATTTTTCATCATTTACACTTTCTTTCACTAAAGATGAAATGGAGTAACCCGAATAAGGTCTGATTCCAAACATGAACTAGGACTTAGTCTACAAAATAAAAGACTGGAAAAAAGACATAGAACTGTGGAATCATTTAGGCATAATAACATATAAAATACTGCAGCAAAGAAAATGGGAATAATACACTTCCTGCTGAGACTGATCAGACCGAAAAATAGTATGATGAAACCAAAACATGTAAGAGCTGTGTTGGGCCTTAGGAAATCACATTCTAATGGAAGTAGAATATCTGGGGAAATTGCAAATTGCACCATTGAAGGCATCTAATATATATTAGAACAACTTCCGTCAGAAATGACAGAAATACAGAACTTTAAGGCAAGGTAAATTTGGCAGTTTTTTGAGATCAGTCCCAGCTTTGTGATGTGTTGGTCCTTGGAAGAGGAAATGGCACTCTTTAAGTTTCCCTCTTACAATGACATCTGCAAAGTTTGTCTAGTTGCATATTGGAGAACATGCCATTATTTTTCATTAAAGAAAGGAGCAATGTTCTGGCCAAGACTTTTTTTTTTTCTCCCAGTTCCTTGATAGTGTAGGAGCAGAGCACTGACATTCAGCATTTTCAGTAGTGATGCTCTCTACCCAAGAGCAACCACAGCACCCAGTCAAACAAACATCCAGCTAGCTCAGTAAATGGACTTCAGTAGTACACAGTAGGGAGATGTCCATAGAAGAACAGGAAGAGCACAGTGAACAGTCATTCCTTACCCACTTTTCTTTGTTTCACAATATTTTAAATGTCCATTTAATTTCTTTCACTGCAGTGCACTGTACTGCCCCACATTGAAATCCATTTTGGGGAAGATGGACAGGCAAGAAATGATGGCCTAACTTTCTCATCCTTTTGGTAGAAATTGAACCCTTTAAATGACAGTAAGACAGTTAAATGTAGTGAGCTAAAATCCCTTATTAAATATTTGAAACCTTTGCACTGACACCCTGCCATGTCTCTTATTATTTCCTTCAGTGGGGACAGGAGCCTTAGCTTTTGTCATCATTCAACAGTTAATCTTCTAAAAGGTCTAGAAATTGGGGTATGCAGTAGAGGAGGACTGCTACCTGCCTTCCACATCCCATGAATGTGATGCCATACTTTAGGCCTATATTGAAGAATATTTCATTTCTAGTAGTTTATGGTAGTGAAAGCAAATAGTCACTTGTATTTTTGTTGATATGGTCACAGTCTGCACACAAACCATCCAGATTTACACTGAACTGGAAATAAAATTTCAAAATCACCTCCCACATCAACTGTATTTTCCCAGCAAGAGTGTCCCATGTAGATCTGATCTCAGTGTACTGAAACTAAAAGCTCTGTAGTCCCTGGGCTGAACTCAAGTCGAGTGTAAATCCAGACAAAATGTTGGCTTTGCTATTCCAACAATTTATGATCTTGCACAGTTTCTGCAAGCCCTTGGTTCAGCCATTTACAGTCCTGAATTTCAAGGTATTTCAACTTCCAGAAGTCTCCCACTGCAAACTCAAAGGCAAACCAAATCCACCAGCTGAATCTCATTTGTTTATGTGTTTATTTATGTACGGTTTTCATTGATTTATTTATTGATCCGAGAATGGAAAGGATATGTAATCCTCTGCCTGCTACTGGGTTTTGTTAAACACCATCTGCTTGAGCCAAGCTTACTGAAAGAATTGTTAAGATTCTTGTTCTGTCTGATGAACCTTCCTCAATTCATCACAGCGAGGGCCAAAGGCCATTTCTTTTTCTTCTCCATTTTGTCTCCCCAGCCTTGTAACAGTACTTTACAGTGAACTTGCAGTGTCTGCCCACAATCTGTGCACACTCATGAAGTTTTTCAGCTCTCAAGTTCCTAAAGAATATTCTGATTTGGCACAGCCTCAAGTTCTTCTTTTAAACACAAACATTATCTTCCTTGCTTTGGCACCGTCCGTGTTTTTTCTGTCAGCCTTTTCTCCTCCCTTCTTCCTTGCAATGTCTACCTTCTCTCTATCTCTCACTCAATTTCTCAGTGAAGAAAGTGAACACTCTTAGAAATATCCATGCTTATAAGGTGATTGTCTTAGCTTAGAGCAATGCTACTGGGCAACATCATAAATAAAACACTTTTCTGGGACACTATTAGATAGTTTCTATCTCGCGCTTTACGGAACATTTGTATGATTTGCTCATTTGTAAAACTGTTTTACTTCATCTCAAAATTCCTATCTGTTCTGATTTTGTGTGTTTGAAATGATGACGTTGCTTAAGGTTTTGCCGCATTTTTTCATTGACTTCGGGGAAACTTTAGAACTTGAGCCAAGAGCTGTGATCTCCAGCAGGGAATAAGTTCTTTGAAATGGCCTAAATCTTTTTGTGGTAGCTAGGTGTGTAGAAGAAACATCTGTATCACCATCAGGAAGATCAGAACAGACAGACGAGGTGCTCCTGAATGAATCTTCAGGCAGCCCCACTCCTAACTGAGAGCATTCTGCAATATGTACCAAACCCCCTGGAGGAACTCTAAATAGAGCTCTTGCATCATCAAGGTATAATGGAGATGAACAAATGATGTAAATGCACTTTGCCAACCTGTTACACAAAGGTCATGACAGAAAGAGGCTGCTTTGCACTTTCCAGGTCTTTATTGTGTGTACATCGCCATGCCTAATGACCTCTCACTTAGTAAAAAAGAAATATTGCAGTCCTTACACAGAGGAATCCCTGCCTGATAAAAAGGTTGGGAGAAATTGCTGCTCTGCTGATTCTCATGGTAATTTCACAATTGATCTCAACAGCATGGGGATTTTCCTCTTTGGTTAAAATAAATGAGGCCTGCAGAAATTTCTCTGAAGGTGGCAGACATTTTATGGGCAAAATAGAACTTGAAGAACATATTTCATCTTTTCACTTATTTTTCTCATCTGCATAATCATTTACTAGTTTCGACTACATTTAAAAGAAATTTATCTCTGTGCATGTTAATTTTAAATAATGAATTTCCATAGATTAACTTACAAATATATTTTTCATTTGCCCTTTTTCCTTAGCAGCTACACCAACTAATTACAAGTTTCTTTAGTTTTCAGCTTTTCATCTACATCCACATTTTGTGACTTTCATCAGAACTGATTACTGCATTTATAGTGATTTATGTGGAAAGAGAAGCACATTCATATTAAGCATAAAATGAGGGCTCTGGAACATTAGTTTATATTTTGCTGGCAATCTCAGTGGCTTTGGCAATGGGTTTTAGATGACCTTAACATTCACATCTAAAACATATGTGATAACTAGCCTCAGCCTTCACCCTACTGTTGATCTTTTAAAACAGTGAACATAAGATAAAGATCTGTTGTGGTTCTCTTCTCAGCTCTCCATAACATTTCATAAATAGGTCAGATTTAGCATGTTTATATGAATTGATTCCCCTTCTGGGAATGCTGGGCTGTGATAAACATTTCTTTCCAATTAGTTTGTTTTTTTAAAAATAGTTGAGGATTACTATTACAGCTAAAAATATTTTAAATATAAGTATCTTTTAAGTCAAGAAAATGTTTTCTGTCTGTTACTGACAGATGAACTGCAAATGCCTGCTCCTGTTCCTTTTAAAATCAATATTACAGTGTCTATGGATGTGGACTTTTTGACACAGCAAAATGAAGATCTAGTGCTGCAACACAGAGCCCACTACCACAAGTCATTTTAAGCATAAGGAAGGAATGACTAAGGTCAATTAGACTCTTTTGGTTTGTAACCCTTGCATTTAATGGACATCTACAGGATCAACTCTGGTTTGTCATATTTGCTTTAGAAGTCATTCTGTTGACTTACAGACTTGGTCATTCCTTTAGACACCAGCTGTCCAGAGAAGGACCTGGGAGTGTTGGTTGACTGCAGGCTGAACATGAGTCAGCAGTGTGCCCAGGCGGCCAAGAAGGCCAATGGCATCTTGGCTTGTATCAAAAACAGTGTGGCCAGTAGGTCTGGGGAAGTGATTGTGCCCCTGTACTCTGCATTGGTGAGGCCACACCTCGAGTATTGTGTCCAGTTCTGGGCTCCTCACTATAAGAAGGACATTGAGGTCCTTGAGCACATCCAGAGAAGGGCAACCAGGCTGGTGGAGGGGCTAGAGGGCAAATCCTATGAGGCTGAGGGAGCTGGGGCTGTTTAGCTTAGAGAAGAGGAGGCTGAGGGGAGACCTTATCACCGCCTACAACTACCTGAAGGGAGGGTGTAGAGAGATAGGTGTTGGTCTCTTCAGCCAGGTGACAGGCGATAGGACAAGGGGGAATGGCACAAAGCTGTGCCAGGGCAGGTTTAGATCAGATGTTAGGAAAAAATTTTTTACTGAAAGAGTTGTCAGGGCCTGGAACAGGCTGCCCAGGGAGGTGGTCGAGTCACCTTCCCTGGATGTGTTGAAAAAAAGGGTAGATGAGGTACTAAGGGATATGATTTAGTTTAGGATGAGAATGGTTGGACTTGATGATCTTAAAGGTCTTTTCCAACCTTGTGATTCTGTGATTCTGTGATTTTGTTGTCAGGCCCATTGCTAGAAGCAATTTGCATGACAAGTCAGGTCAACTGGGGAATCAGTTGCACAGCAACATTCCTGAGCAATAGACAGCACTACATGTGTCCTGGTTTCAGTTAGGATAGAGTTAATTTATTTTCTAGCAGCAGATGAAATGCTGTGTTTGGGACTTAGGATGAGAGCAGTGCAGTTAGGATAAGAGCAGGAGTTAGGATTAGAAGGTGGTGTAAGAAATGGTAAGAAATCATGCAGGTTGGAGTGGACTTCTAGGTTTTGCCCATTACTACACATCTTGATCAGGTTTAGATTAGATGTTAGGAAAAAATTTTTTACTGAAAGAGTTGCCAGGGTCTGGAACAGGCTGCCCAGGGAGGGGATTGAGTCATCATCCCTGGAAGTGTTTAAAAAAAGGGTAGATCAGGTACTTAGGGATATGGTTAAGCATAGGATGGGAATGGTTGGACTTGATGATCTTAATGGTCTTTTCCAACGTTGTGATTCTTCAGAATACTTAACAGAATGATGGTGACAAACCTTGTGTCTTGGCTCCCACTTTTTAATGTCATTGCTGCTTTAGGGGAGAGTCCAAGGCTCCGACTGAGCCCAGCTCTGCAGCTCACTTTGTGGTATGTTAGATCTGACAGCAGATGGAATCCCTGAGACATGTCAATTTAATTTTAGGTTGCACGTGTAATGCACATGTTGCCAATTACAGTGGTGTATGATGTCTTTCTAGGAAGGAGCTCACTCTCTCTCTCCCACTGGGTGAACATACTACGGATAAATTTTGCAAAACTTATTAAATTCGGGCTCAGTCATGTCTTAACAGCTTGCATGAGAAGGGCACTGCCATTCAAAGATTATTTCTGACTCTCTAGAAACAAAAGACTCCTCTCCTACTACTCTCTTAGTTACTCTGAGCAGTAATGCACTCAAACTCCCAGGGAACAGAGCAAACCCTCCAGGTTTCAGATGGATTTCCATGTTGGTATGTTGATCTGGTTATACAGTTTCAGTCAAGCTAGGGACTTCAAACTTTGTCAGAGTCCTGTGGCCACAGTTCTGAGGAAAATGGAAAAACCCAAAACAGTCTCTCAAACAAATGTTCATACAGATGGATTTACAGCATCAGCTGCCTAGCTCCTCAATACAGAAAAATATATAAGAGAGTTGTAGCTAAGATTAGTGTCCAGGTTGATCTAAAAGCACTGTTAGCTGCAGGACAGCTTCAGAAAAAAAAAAATTTCCTGGGGAGAGGAAGAGACAATGTTTTTCTTCTAGCCATTGGGAGCAGCAGAAGGAAGCTCTGCTTACCAGAGACAAAGCCTTTTCCAGATAAACTGTGGCATATTTAAATGCTGGGTGATTTGTTCTTTGAGAGAATGGCATACATACTGCTTGGTTTATAAGTTCTCTGTTCTAAAAAGACTTTTCTTGTTTTCCTCTATCCCACCACTTTTGTAAGCCTCTACTTCAGCATATTGCATTGTCCTAGCTCCACCACACCAGGTCATCACTGATGAGTCTTCCACCAGGCTTCCTTTCATCACGAGGCTGTAAAAGTCAGGTTGACTATCTATGTGAGGATTATATTCATGATACAACACCCACACTTCCAGTTTTAAAGTGTCCTACAGATATCACAAAAGGTTGAAATAATTGCATCCCTAATGCTGCAGGTTTTTAACAGCATGTGAGATAAGATAGTTTTATTGCATAAACATAAACATTAATTATTCATTTTAACTGTATGTTCATAAGTTCCAGTTGGTCTCACAGACAGACAGTAGTCCCTGTCCCACTTACACACTGGCACAGATCTAGGTTCGGAAGTGTGTTATCTAAAGAGCTAGTTGTCTATCAGTCATGAGCAGTTCAGCTGTTAGCCTTAAGCCACACATGGTGCCTGTTGTCCTGGCCAACCCAAGACATCAAAGTGAGGCTCTCAAGAGCTCAAACATATAGTTTGATCTTTACAGTAGGAAAACACAGTAAATTCATATGTGCAACATGAAACTCATACTCCAGGCAGCCTACACAGACGTGGCTATAGGATTCCAGTAAAAATAAAGCAGAATAATTCATATTTACATATAATATAGATGAACATTTTAAAATATCTATACATAGAAACATAAAAATTTATATTGAAAATTCCATCAATATTTAAGTATTTTATCCCTTATTTTCAAAAGCTTTTTTGCAGTAAAATCCTGGGTGTGGACACTGACTCAAAACCAAATTCGGAAACATTCAGACTTGACTATAAACCCTTCAACAGGATCATGATTTTTGCTTCTGAATACATGGATATTTACTTGACCCTTGCAAGACACTCACTGCTCTGTGTCTGGAAATAAAGAAAAAAAGTAAGACATCTGTCTTCTGATTTTCTGACATGAGGGGAGGAACCAAGCACCATCTAGCCACCATATGAATACAATAAGCCAAGCTTCACCACTGCTGCAAACTCTAAACACTACGCTTCCTCCTGCCGAAAGACCCCTTTCCACAAGTTCCCAAGTTTCACAAGAAAAAGGGCAAAACGCAAACTATGTTCAAGTTCAACTTGAATCTGACCCAGTTGGAATAAGAGAAGAGAATAAACTGCCACCCACACACAGTTTGCAAGCAGGAAATAAAATTCAATTGTTTTATCTATGTATATTTATTTCTTTATAAGTATCTGCATTGTCTATCACCAGAGAATGGGTGTCTGTGTGTTAATCTTCTGAGAACAGTACAACTTATTTTGAATAGAAATATCCTCTTGCTTTTTTCATTAATTAGTGTCTTCAAGCCACAATTTCCATGCAGCTTGCTTGCAGAAACGATTCAGACACCAGACTGAAGGATGGATATGTAAGTATTTGCGGAACCCATAATTGCAAAAAATATTCATTGGAAGTACTACTCACACATCTAATCAGGAAAAAGGAATACTGCCAGGCAGCCAGTCCAACCAGGGATAGTTTGAAAAAACAAATATTGGCTGTCCACAAACAATTTACATAGCAAAGATCATCTGGACAATGTAAACACTATAATATTCTCATATAGCAAATATTTGTTCGTTACTTTGACTAATTTTGTATCATGCTCTAAACAAACACTCTGAATATATTTTTATTTTCTCAACTTTTGCCAATCTTCAGTTACAGATTGGTGTATCTAAGTTACAGGCGTAAACACTAAGCCAAATAGTGTGTGGCTTGATATGTTGTGGGTATAGAAACATCAGTGATAAGTAAAAACAGTGGCTGGTTTGAATAAAGGGTTTTGATTCATTTTCTGATTCATCGTAGATCACAAGTGTTGTTGATTTTGGTGTCTCTTCAAGACGCTTGATCTAGAACACTGCCTTCAAGTGGGCAGATATGTGACTGTTAAACTGTCAGTTGTTTCCATGACAAAGAGATTAAAATCAAAAGAAAAGAAAAAACTTTCTCAATTTGAAATATTATGAGGTGACCTATTCTACAAAGTGGTCAGATAAGTCTTCAGTACAAGCAATTACCGATTTTAAAGGCAACTCATGTTTTGCAGCAAATTTCCCTTCAGCAAATCACTCCTCACTTCACATCAGCAGGAAAGGTAGAAGAGTTGAATCTCAAACTACTTCTCTCAACTAGTTTGTCAGAATTTTGAGGGATTAATCCTCCTGAAGATCTGAAAAATCATGAAACTACCCCTTAGATAGTTGAGAAAAACTGTAAGCTCTAGCACCTAGACCAGAAGTTCCCCACAGGTCACAAGTGGTACACCAGAACAGCCAAGGAGCCTTGCATAGACCTCTTCATACATTTGTATTCAGGAATTACTGCTCTCAGCAATGCTGATTTCAAGGATCACACAAACTCTCAACAGAACTCTGCAGTTCTTGCTCCTGACAGCAGAAACATAAAAAAAATAAAACAACCAAAAAAAATCCCCTGATGATGGATACATTTTATTTTGGAGAAGAGGCAGGCTTAGCATGTCTTATTCACCTTTCAATGAGCAATATGTTTTAGTATTTTTTTAAATCAAAAGTACAAAGGGACAGGTTATAAATTCAGAATTATTTGATTTAAAGTTTCTTTGCATACCTATAGGAAGAAATATTACAGTATTATAAAGACTGCTTAGATGTCCCTATGAGGAGAATAATTTGACTATAAATACATTTAAGCTGCATTTCTGCAAATGTTTTCATGTATGTGAGGTATGTTTATTTATATAAGTATGAAAATCGTGCATGCAAAGAAATTTCAATATTTGAACTTTTAGTAAACTCTTCCCTTTCAATCTGTTACATAAAATTTCTTACCTGTGTTGTAAGAAGTTATTCTGCAATGACCTTTTGGCTCTGAATCAGCAAAAACAATCTTTGTTATGACCAAATCTAAGGCCTTTGTGGTTATATTAAAACTGGTTTTAATCTCATTTTTTTTCTGCTTTCATATTTAGGTAGCAAAAGAAAAAAAAAAAGCAGGGGGGAATCTCTCTTCAAGATCCTCACTCACCATGTGAGAAATAAAAAACTATTTATATTAAGCACTACTATCAGTTTGTTGTCCACTGAGATTTTCAGTAGCCAGTTTAAACTGACAGTGAATAGGCTTTCCTTCATCAACGCAAGAGACAGCACACGGAGAAAAAGGCATCTGTGACCTTTGAATTCTGCAACTAGTTATATTAATGGTGATGGCATTAAAGATTACAAGCTAATACATCAGTGTTGTAATGATAGTGAGAGAAAAACACTTTCCACATCTCAACCTTGCCTCCCCATCTTGTATCAGTTTAAAATCCAAATGTAGGAACTTAAAATGGGCTTTATATGACTTCTCTTACATCCACTTGAAACCGGGTTTAGCTGATGTTTTGCTTGCTTTCTCTATATTGAGGTTTTCATTACAACAGTTGTGCTACGTTGACTCATAGGGCTGAATATCTGAATTAGGACTAGAGCCAAATACAGAGTTGCTGTGCCACAGCTCCCTCAGCAGAGCAGTGAATGATGCTGAATGTCTGGACACTTTAATATTAGTGAATCTATGGCATTCATTTATTCATAGCAAGACTGTTCTGCTGACCTAGTTTGCTCGTTAAATTAATTGAAGTTGGAGAAACTAAAAAGAAAATCCTAGAGGGGTTTCATTTCTGTGCCTACTTGGTTGGATCAGTAATTCCTTTTATTTTCATTTCTTTTCTCCTGGCTGTATAACTGAATGAATTTGTTTTAGATTATTTTCCTATTAACTAAAATTTCCCAGAGGTTCCTGGTATTTGCATTCAGCTATTTCAGTAGCAGATATAACATTGCACTGAATACACCATCTACTGAAACAATGAAGTCGTAAGGAAATAAGACACATGTTCCCTACAGATGTTTGACCTAAGGCGTACTGGAGCTGCCAAATCCACCTTTGGGTCACACTCTTCTCCATCTGGAGATCTACAAACATTGGGTCAAATGCAAGGAATGATTTATAAACTGGGTAGCTCTACCAAAGTCAACTAGCAATCTTGAATTTAAGTGCCAAAATCAATGCTGTAAGTGCTAAGAACTTGCAGCCAACAAAGACTTCAGTTGGGACTTTCTGGCACTCTATCTCTGAAAATTGGGACACCATGAGTTTGGTGCTTATATGTGAAGTTTAGCATTGGAGTTCAGACTTTCAAATCCATATTCACACCTCTAGGTTTAACCAAACCTCTCGCAACCTTTTGTCTTCTGTGTTCTCCACGGTGGCAGGAATGGGTCAGAGAAGTATGTCTGAGCTGGACAGACCTGTATCCAGCAGATCTGCTTCATTGCTTGGTCATGGGATTGCATGCTAACCTGCATGCCTAGCAGATGGGCTTGTTCTCCTGTGCGCTGTTCAGTTCCTTCTGATACATCTCATTGCCCTCACAAGACTGCTAGCAGTAATGAGAGTTTTGTCCTTATGACCAGCTTTATCCATGTTCCTCCTACTTTAGCAAGATCTCTGTTGAAGAGAAGCTTCCCACTGCATCCCAAGAGAACAGGATAGTATGTGCCAACCACCTAGGACTGAAAAGCCTGTCTCATTATAATCACAGGTAACTATATAACAGATGTTTCCCCTTTATGCTCAAACTCAGAAGACACAAAATCCCCACCTTTTAAATAATACAAGATCTCAGTTAAAAAGACAAAAACTCTTAAACTATTATGTGCCAGTAGAAAAGAGCAGGAGACTTCATGGATCACAGGGATTGGGAATAAATGGCACCAAGCACTGAGTCCTCCTTGCTCCTTTCACACTCAATGAAATCTTTGCAGAAAGTTAGTGTTGTTTCCATAATGTTATAATCAGGCTGCTACCAGTTCAGTGGAAAAGTTGTGTTCAGGGATAATAACCCCTCCATCTGCTTTCCCCTTCCTTTTTCTCCAACTGATATAGTTCCTTTTATTATGTTTTATATAGCTTATATATTTGGTTAAGAACATTGGAAAGTTAAGGAAATGCTCAGCTGTTCATTTAAGCATTTTCTTTGTGGTGCAGGAAAAAGGGAGTCTGATGAAAACACTGTGTCACTATAAATGTTCTTCCTTCCCCATTTTGAAAATCTAGTTTTCCTTTCTGCAGCACTTTGAAATGGGCTTATTAATCCACTGAGGGAAATAAACAGCTGGAAGTAAACATTTCCCAACTGCTGGAGAAACACTAACTGTTTCCTAAGCCATATCCAAGTGGTCACCAAATAAATGCATAAGGGAAAACCAGTTCTTGGCCTGGATCTACGCCTGTGCTAATGAAGAAATCAACAGTACAGGGCTAGCTGAGTCATTCTTCTTTAAGGATCACCAAATATCCAGCTTCTTAATTATTTATTGGTTGCTAAGACCAGCAGCCAACTCTGTGCTCAGAGTTATACAGGGCAGCCTTCACCACACATTATTTGGCATACCAACAGTATCCAGCAACTCACTGGAAGCTCAGTAGACATCCAGCAATGCACTTGGTGGGTGGTGAAAACCAGAGCTGTTTGTAAAGTGCTAGAGAAGTCATTTTCCAAGAGAAGTGCATTTAAGGAAGAACACAAAAAGGAGTGCACAATAGACACCAAAATAATTGACTGACAGTTTGAAAGAAAGTGGTGAAAGAAATTCTTGAAGGTCTGTGATCTCTCCTTCTGCCACAGATGATGTTATTTTTCATGTTCTTTTCAAGAATGCTTATATAAACCAAGTTTCATATGTGTAAAGAAACAGTTAAGGAGAAGAACTTGTAAGCCCACAGCCAATATTGTTTTACTCATAATACAAAATTCTCCATCTGAAGTGGAAAACATAATCTTGGGCGCAATAATGAATTTCTGTAATGTTCAGATCAAACAATTCGGAAACAAAAATAAGAGTGTGCAATTAGTTGTCCTGCCTCCATGCTCAGTTAAAATTAAACTCACCCCACATGAAAAAAAATCATCCATGAGGAAGGCATGGCCAGCTACATTCACACAAGCACATCTTAGTAAGACCGAGTGTCAGACTGGAAGAGTCACCCTCAGGTGGTTGCTGTACTCAACAGAGACAGCCAGTGGAGAGAGAAACCTGCAGGACAGAGGTGTCTCCACCTGGACCGCTGAAGTGGCCTCAGCAGCCTGTATAAGTCTGGGAAGAAACACAAGGGTTTGTTATTTGTGAGATTTGAGAGTTCAACTAATAAGGGATGGAAGAGCCTGAAAGAAATTCTTCCTGAGCAGAAGAAGAGTTCCACAGCCCTATATAGCTGTGTACTGCTGACATCCTTCTTCATTCTGTGAAGTGGAACATGGTCCTTCCTCTGGTCATGTGTCTGACCAGCATCACTGGCTACAGCAGGTGAGGAAAGAGCAGGATCACGAACACACTCATCTGCATGTAGCTATTCCCTAAGAATAGCATTTAGCCCACAGACCCCTCCTACCTAATATAACTTTTGATGAGTTCTGCTGTTATATAGTTCAACATTTCTTTATTGGGAAAATTTTTCCTCTGTTCTCTGATTTTCTATAACTTGGTGCTGAAGTCCTGCAGAATAAAGAGATAAAGACACGGCCTTGAAAGAATTTACAAGACATATAAATTAAAATATCTTCACATGAATTTGAAAAAAATACCCATGCTGTGCCTGGACAACTCTTGAACAGAATAAAACCCTGTTGTTGAATAGATCAATCATTCACCCGTAAAATGTGATTTGAGCAGCCCCAGTTAGAAGCCAAAAGGCCAGAAAGAGAAAAGGTGTCATGACAGAAGGGTGACAATTATGCAGTTGTTTGGAACAAGGAAAGGAAGCAAGAGGATGAAGAGATGAATGAGGTTAGAGACTCAAAGACAGATTTGGGTGAGTTTCATTGTGGAAGACATTAACTTGAACTTGATGCAAAAGGCCAAAGGCTAGCACAAAAAAGAGGCCATACAGAGACATTTGTAGAGTTGACAGTTCCAGTGTTGTGACAAATAAAATTGCAATTGCAACAACATGTAGACAAACTAAACTGGAGCTGAATAAGAGGCAGAAATACAAATACAGAAATGAGATGGGCAAGGCAAGAACGATAGCAACACTGAGGAAGCAAAAGGAAGACAAAACTATTAACACATCATGGAAAAAAAAGTAATATTTTCCGAGAAATAAGGATTGAAGAAGGAAAAAACCTGGGTATTAGGTCTCTGATACACCTGTTGAAATGCTATTCTTTGGTGGATTTTTTTTTCTTCTCAATTTACCCTAGTATGAAATACAAATACGGACAAATAGGGACAGAATTCTGTAGTAGACTTGCTGATTAGTGGGGACAAGCTCTTTAGACAAACTTTTGATAATTACTGACACTGATCAAATTGTTGTTTTGTTTTCAACAGCTACTCTGTCAGGAACTGCATTAGTATAAACATTTTTGTATATTTGGTGTAATATCAAACTCTGCTGAAACTTCAACAGACAAACAAACCCACACAGCTTTTCCAAACTGTGGACTTGACAGATAAAATGGAAGCACACTAGCAATTAATTATTTCTCAACTATACAGTGTTTCTGTAATCAGGAAAATTGTAAATTTAGGGGGAATATTCACATATTTTAAATTTTTATGTGATTCTTCAGACTCTGTCATCAAGTTCCTAGCACTACCTCATATGTATCTCCTTAACTAATTTCTTGAACCTTTGCAGTATTAAATCTGATTCCAAAAATACCACAGAATAAAGCATTAGAAAGGTGTAGGCAAGAATGACCTAGAAAGAATATATTTGTAGATGTGTGCACAGGAATCATTTGGGTTTGGATATAGAAACAGAATACAATCTCTTAGTGTCATGACAGTAACCATCACTGAAAGGCTTCACCAGCAGAAGTAGGACACTTCTTGTCATTTGGCTTTTACAATCAATAGAGAGATCTCTGCAGAAGTCTTCTCAGATGCAACTGCAAATTTCAGTATTCACTCACAGAAAAAGAAACACAAATGCCTTCCACCACTCAAACTATGCTGTGAAAGCCTGGATATTTATAAACTATTTGCCTGCCTATTCTGAAGATCAAAGCTATCTTATTTCTCAGGAAGGAATGAATAAGTAATCAGTTATACCATCCCTTTAGTTATCTTCCCTAGCTTTACACTTTTCTGTGGTGACCTGACATTCAAAGATAAAATACTGATGAAAATTAAGTACTAATAAAATAACAAAAACCAAATCAGATCTTGGTATGCACTAAGAGGTCTTAAACAGCAAGCCTTATCCAAGAGATAATGAATGTATATTTGAAAAGTGCCTGAAGGTCACCTACAGAAAAATTGGTCTTGTCTCAATTGAGTCATCTGAGACTTAGGCAGCAACTCTATACAATTCCTCATGCAGTCAGTGACAAGAAGGCTCCTTCAGAAGAAGAGGTCATAAAACTCTGGCTACAGACTCCTTCTCATTTGCCCAGCAAGCTATAGCTGAAAGGGAGCATCCTTCCTGGAATGGACACAGGCAGCCCTGGCAAACCACATTAGAGGAAGTAGCTGCCTGAAAAGCTACATGAGATTTCAGCCAGATAAGTGCCCAGGTCCAGCTCCCCTTGCTGCAAACAGGAGTACTAGCACAAGGTGCAGGGGGGTCAGCACCAGTAGCTAAGGTGCAGGAAGGAACAATGTGTTTTTAGGGATTTACCTGTTCTCATCAGGTATAACTGGCAGCAGCAATACAGCCCCAGAGCGCGGTCTAATGGGAGCTAAAAGCTGGAAATGGCAGAGACATACGAGCAGGGATTCTGCTATGGCTAATAAGGGGCAGAGCCAATCAGCTCTGGCACAGCTCTCTGCTGAAGCCACTGTTCTGCCTGCCGGCCTCATCCCAATATTCCTGCGAGGTGCTGCCCCGTGTCATGTCAACATGCCTGCTGGCTACCTGCAGCACAGTGCGGCACCGAGCAACATGGACAAACACAGGTTCATTGAAAGCTATGAACGTTTTGGGGCAGGCAGCGCAGGGGGGTTTATGTTCTGCTGAATGTGGGGCACATTTTAGCTGCTCCTTGAGTTTAAATAAGGTAATCCTAACTGTATAAAACTGGTCAACGGCTTAGCTTGTGTCCCCCAGACTCCAAAGTGATTCTTTCTAAGACAAGGGAAGCTTCCTTCGCTGCTGCAGCTCTCTGAGTGGTTAAATATGCATGTGGCCAAACTCAGTCCTTGTAAAACCCAATTGACTTCATTCAAAAAAATCCTATAAAGATGACTGATGTCATTGGAGTCCCACCAGGGATGAATTTGGCCCATGCCATTCCTCCTCTTTAGTCATTGGATAGGAATGTAGAGAAGAAATGCATGCTGGGCTCTAGGACTCCATCTCTCAACAAAACTGCCAGGGCTAAAAAAGAATTACACGTGAATATAAATTTGTCTTGCACACTCCATTAGATCTCCCAGATCAACCACCGCTTTCAACTGCCCAGGTACAAATCGGAATATCTCCTTTCACTGCTGAGGGCCAAGCAGGAGTTTCTACACCAGTGTGCCAAGCCTCTTGGGAGCAAAAGCAGCAGTGTTATCTCCAATTTACAGATGAAGAAACCAAAACAGGGAGTTGAAGTGATTTGCTTCAGCTCACATGTGGTGACAGAGGTAGAAGAGGTATTGAAACCTAAGTACTCATGGCTCCTCGCCACTTAGGCCGTGTATTCATGTGATATATCTTTTTAATTTCCCTCTCCTTTCCCCATCTCCCTTCTCCCCTGCCCCCAACCCCATCAACATTGTCTGTAGCCACACAACTGGGAAGCTGGGATTAATCCATCCCTAGGGAAACTGGGATTAATATACAACTCATGCGGAACCTTTAAAAACCCAATGATTTGTGGTCCCCTTTTCAGAGGCACATGTAATCCACAGATGAAAAGTAACTATTTGCTGTTCCACATTCTGAGAGAGGCTTTTGCTCTGTTTCATGAATGTATGCTGAAGACCCCATCTGACAGGATTTCTTCCTGCATCCAACAAAAAACCAGGCTGAGTAGGCTGTACAGAATCAGGCTCTTGTGGAGCACTAACAGTTTATGGGCAGAAAAAGAATGATTGGAATGCAAAGGGGGAGAAAAAAAGAGAAAGATGTGCCAAGACATCTTTACATTTTCTCCTGTAACTGGAAAAGGTTAAAAAAAATAAATAAAATAGACAAAAAACCTGTGTTTCCTTTGTAAATCTTGCAGGAAGAAACAACTAGAGTCAGGTGCCCTATTATTTATTCTTGCAAACTCCCATTCAGCAATGTTTTTATGATGAAAATTGCAAAATTTAAAGCAACTGTGAAAATAGAAACAGGTCTCAATTGGCAGACAGAGGCCCAAGTAAGTTTTATTCACTGCATGAATGTCAGATTAAAATGCATGCAAAGACAGAAAATAAAAAGAGAGAAAGGAGAGGTAATTAATCATTTAAATCATTTGTGATCCTGATTCAAAAGGCACATTTCCCATCTAATTCTTTAATTTATTTTGGGGGTTAGTACGACTTATCTCTTCTGACTGTCATGATTTCATCTCTTCCTTGCTTTCCTTGGAATCACTGAACTGACACTGCCTAGCAAAATTCAAAACACTGGAAGGGGACCGGCACACTACACTGTTCACCAGTGCAGCTGAGAGCATGACCAGAGAGATAGCCTTTGTTTGCACAAGGTCAAAAGCGGCCTTCAGGGAAGAGGAAATACCCACGCATATATGTATGGTATAAAAGACTTCAGGAGGTTGTGTGCATCCTGTGCTCAGCATGTCCATGTAGTTTTAATACATCTGTAATTCTGATTATGTCAATTCTGGGGATTTTTTTTTTTATTTATTTCACATAAAAATACATGTCCAGAGGAAATTCTTGGCAGGCAGAGCAACAGGCTTCAGCTATACAAATGAAATGCTTCTCATGCCCAGCTGGGAGGAGCGGTTCCTCCACCTTTGCGACCCTGCAGTTATAATGTTTCCCAGCAACCAGGAACTGACATGGTTTCTTACCTCGCCACGGGTGTTTTCAGTGTCCCGGTGTTAAGGAGATGGTGGAGCAACCGTGGGAAAGCCTCAGTGGAGTGACCCTCCCTGCACCCTTTCCTCCCTCCCTTTGGACGCGACTCGGGTTGCTGCCTCATAGTCACGACCGCTGGAAAATGACAAGCTCTAAGCGACAGAGCCCTCCGCTTTCTCCCTCCACGACAGGACCCGGGGACCGTCACTGTTTCTTTACGCTGTGCCACGACGGGGAAATTCACCGGGGATTTTCTTTCTGAATCTCCCAATCGGAGAAATGCACGGGGAGGGAACGAATCACCCACCCCTGAGGCTGCCAGTTAAAGCCGTGTCAGCGCTCGGCGCTGCAGGTCCCTCCTCGGAGAGGCGCAGGGTGCCGTGTCCTGTCCCGGCAGCGGCGCACGCCGGCGGCAACGGGGGACCGCACGCCCGCCCGGCGCGCTGGCGGGGACGGGTGGCGTTTCCCAAGGAGAGCTCCGCAGCCTGCGACCCGCGTAGGGTGAGGCGGCCGCTCCCGCTGGGCTTGCGCAAGGCGACGCAGCTAAAACCCAGCGGAGGAGTAGGGGCGCGGGGTGGGGAAACCTTCCGAGACAGCGCAAATTAACCCCCGAGAGACGCTGCCGAAAAAACGCAGCCTGCTCCCGCTCGGCAACGCGAGGCCAGCGCGGCAAAGAGGTTCTCCTTGCTCTTGCCGGGCTCCGAGCAAAACGCGCTCGGCGGAGCTCCGCGCCCATTCCACGGTGGCGACTACACGCTGTCGAAGGGCGGAGGGCCGGCCCAGGTTTCCTGCAGGCTCGGGTGATTTCATCCCCGCGCTCCTTGCTTGTACCGAACGGTTGGCTTTCAGATGCTTATTGAGACCACACCAAAAGCCTTTTGCGCGGAGTGGAAAAGCGAGTGGTGGGTTGGGAAGCACAGAAAAAGCGAGCCGGCTTCAAACGGCTACCCAATTCTCACAGCCGCCGGAGCTGGATGCACGCAGGGGTGTCATCTGGGCACCCTGAGCTTTCCAAGGGCCTTCCTATGCTGTAGGTGGACTGCGCGGCCCGTCCAGCAAGTGCGTTTATATTAGGTACGATGCGCGCGAATCGGTGTCCAATAAAGAAAGAGTTCTGGGAGAGACCTTTCTCCCCCCCACCCCTGACATTAAATGAGTTACAACCGCAACTTTTCCCCTGTCGTTGATAGGATTCCTTGACCAAATAAAGAAATATTTTCTAAAAGCGGAGCGGGGAAGCGGTAAAGGAACCACTTTGGGCCGAGCGGCTTGCGGCCGTCCAAGCATCCGCGCTTCGGTAGCGCGGGAGCCGCCGGGGTTAGGTCCGGTGTAACCTCGGACGTGTCGCCGAGCTAATTTGCAGGAGGCATTCCTTATCGCGGGGTGGGGGGGTGGGGGTACTGACTTCTGACGGGGCGGGGGAGGGGAAGGATTTAGGGTTTGCCGAGGGGACGGCGAGAGGTGCTTCAAAGGCTCAGGCTGATCCCCCCAGTCCTGAGCTCTCTCCCCCGTCTCGATCCAAAGCCGTTTCGCAGTGGAATAAACATCTCTGATCTAAGACAGCTGCCGGGAATCAAAGGCCGCCCCAATCAGCGCTGAACCGGCCGAAGATGCGACTGAAAAATGCCCGCTCCTGACAAGCGAAGGGAAGGGTGGGCGAAGGCGGCTCTCCCCACAGCGCCTTCAGGCTGTGAAAGCGGCAACAGTTTGCCCATTATTCATCTGATTTGTTTTATAACACTTCTGACACCTAATCTTATCAGCTAATACCCAAGATTTAGTTACCCGAGACGATTTTTTTCCACACTAGCAGCAAAATTATTTGACTCCCTGCAGATCTGTTTACTTTTGTCAGCCTTAAAAAAAAAGGCGGGGGGGGCGGGGGGAAGGGAAACATAAAATGAGGAGGAGAAAGCCTATGTGTAAAGGAAAGGTCCAGGCTTTTCCAAGGCTGCTAGAAACAAATTCTGAGAAAATACTAAAATAAAAAAAAGGGGGGAGAGGAGAGGAGAGGAGAGGAGAGGAGAGGAGAGGAGAGGAGAGGAGAGGAGAGGAGAGGAGAGGAGAGGAGAGGAGAGGAGAGGAGAGGAGAGGAGAGGAGAGGAGAGGAATTCTGAATATTAAGGGAGAGGGTTTCTGGGGAAGAGACCAGAAAGCAAATGAACACATATGTAGTCCATGCAGGCTTGCCTGTAAAATAACGATTTATTTTAATACTTAAAAAACACACACAATCCAGTGATAAATGTCAATTACCAATAATCAGCATAAAGTGCCAAACAGCCATACAATTTATTTTTTTTTTAATAAACAAAACTTACTGGAATGTCTCTTACTTTGAATACACTGTTCAGAAAGCCAGCATTTAAAAAAATATGCTCTCAGGTTTGTTCTCTCTCACGAGGACACACGAAGACTTTAAAGTACCACTATAACAACGTTGTGCATGTCGTCATTTTGATGTATTGCCATCTTTTTCTTTCATCTGGATTTTTTTAAATAAGTCCACAAGTTACAAACCTCCTCACAGCGCACCAGACCACAAGGCAAAAAAAAGAAAGGGTCTCCATGTCCCATGAACTCTGATTTGTTCTGAACACTGGGGACCCACAGGTCTAAGATCTGGATACATTTTCTAGCGCATGATAGGATTTCCCACTTGAGAGATTTAGGTCATTTCCAAACGTTATTTTTTCTTCTCCTTTTAAGAAAACAAACTAGCAAATGAGATTTGCAAGTTGCCCTTCTCCTTGTCCTAACGGTGCTGTGATGAGAAACCACCATTTCTGTACTTAATCGTCTTCCAGAATTCTCTGTATTTCCTGAAGTGTAAAAATAAGAAGCTTTATACAGTCAAAGAAGTATAAAATAAGAGGGTTGGGTTTGGGTTTTTTTTTTTAAGTAATACTTTGGAAGCTACGACTTCAGGGGGGTTTGTTGGGGTTTGGGGAGGGGGGGAGGGTGTTGTGGGTTTTTGTTTGGTTTTAAAGAGATTCCTGTCCAACACGTGAGCACCACCTTTTGGCATAAAGTTTATGAAAGCCACGCAAGTCAGCTAGCATTCTCCGCATCATTCGTGTATATTTAAAATGCAAAATACTCTTTTCACCCACTACTTAGGAAGTTAGTTGCTTGGGCAGGGAGAGGGTGGGGTGCGAATTTTCACCTTTTTAAAGTACAAACGAAAACAAAACACAAAGTTCAGTGCTCCCATCCTGAAACCTTTGTTTCTGCTCTGGTTTTGGTGTAAAGTCTGAAGGGAAGAAAAAGTTCATAGAAGTTGGAGATTCAGCACTTAAGTTTGGCAGGTTTCAGTTCCTTTACTTGCGTGTGCAGTGTCTTGTGGACAGCTAGCGTTCTGGACTGGCAAAATCCTTTCCCACATTCTTGACACTTAAAAGGCTTTTCTTTAGAATGGATATATCTAGGAAGAGAAAAAAAAAAGCAAGATGTCAGAAATAACCAGCCTAAACTCAGCCTAAACTCAGCCTAAACCTGATGGAGACCACACTGGAGCTCTTTGCACCTAATTCTGAGATGGAGAATGCCAGAGCGCAGCACATCATGTGTGTTTGTGTGTCAAGAGGACGGGAGCATTGGAGATTTAAAAGGGTGCCTTTCTTACAGATAAGGAGCTTCTCTCTAACTTCAAGGTCACCTGGCTGTGTGTCTTCGTGACACTTTGGAATAATCACAAAGGCAGAGGACACAAGACAATGGAAACGGAGGGTGAAAATGTCTGTGGAAGCTAAAAAGGAGACTTCGCAGGAAATTTTTGCAGTGAGTGAATACAACAGGCCTGTCTTCTAAAGTGAGTTACTGGGCTCCTCCAACATTGGGCAAAGGAAAACCTAGAGGGACACTGCCAGCTGGCCAGGGACATGACTTTCCCCACAAGCACCTCCATGAGAGTATGTGAGTAACTGGGAGAGTACAGATATGTGAGGGAAAAAGGACCAGAGAAGAAGAACAGTTACCTGTGATCCCTCAGGTGATCCTGTCTTCTGAAGGCCTTGTGGCAAATGTCACACGTGTAGGGCCGTTCATCAGTGTGGGTTCTTTCGTGGATCAAAAGGTTGTAGGACTTGGTGAAGTGCCTGCCACAGAATTTACACACGAACTCCTTCTTGGTTTTGGATGGTAACCTTCCCCGTGTGGGTTTCTTCTCAGGAGAGAGTTTAGTCACCTCAAGCAAAGAGCCCAGCCCTGGGGGTGAGCCCTGACTGTCTGCCTGTACCAGTTTAGAGTGGTCCTCTTGTGTGGCGGCCACTGCTAAATTGGCAAAGTCGAAGCGGGGTTTGGCTTTGAGGGTCACATTGGTGGCCTCTTGCTTGGGCTGGATAACATGTGGGAAGAGCGGGAAGGTTGGCAGCTGGAACCGTGCATCCACCAGGCTCGACACACTGGGCACCTTGGAGAAGGAGGAGCGGGGCAGATGCATGGCCGGATACCCCAAAGTCCACTGGTGCAGGTGTACGGCGTGCAGGGCACTAAAGCCATAGAGGTTGGAGAGGTGGTCAGAGGGCACAGCAGGCAGCCCGTTGAATGCTTGCAGGAAGGAGTAATTGGTGAGCTGGAGGGAAGGATGGATAGGCACTGGGGCCGGCAGGGTCTTACTTCCCATAGTGGCCACGCAGGAGGAGGATCTTGGGAACAGGGGAGGAAAAGATCTGGAAAATAAAGATGGAGGGGGAAAGAAGGAGAGGTGGATTTATATGAAGATAAAAGCAGAAGGCATTTCTCATCTCACTCCTCATTAATGCCTTCACCAAAGCCACTGGAGAAAACTGCCTCGGACTCTGAGAGGCCTGACCAGCTCTTGGCTGTGAGGGTATTCCCACAGGTCTCTAAAGTCATCCCATCCACAGTCACTCACCCCCTAACAACATTCCTCTGCCAGGTGGACCTCCTACAACCCTCTGCACAAGGACAGTGAAGACCTACCATTTTGACTGATAAAGCTGAGGTTTCTCCTATTAATTTAAGATCCTTTCCTGGGCATCCTCAGCCTATAGAAAATGGTGGGATTGTGCCCACTACATCTGCCAGGAAAACTGCCGTTAGCCCTGAGTCTTGAGGTGACATGGGGGGTGCAGGCACCTCACTGCCCTGGGTCACTCACCTCCCTGAGGTCTGGCCTCAAAGAAGCCTCTGCCTCTGGGCTGGTGGAGACAGTTGGGTGCTTAGAATGCATTCCAAAAATAAGAAAATCCCTGAATTTCTTTGGGGGGAAAAAAACAACCCACAAAACAGCCAACAGCCCTCCCTCTTATATACCACAAAAAGAAATGGAAAAATGCTGAGTCTGGGTGACAATCTGAAGTGCCATTTGCTCTCTCCAGAGGGTAGCGCCTGACTTCAAGCCCACATTCTAATCTAAGCAATCGCTTAATTAGAACCTTCAAAAGGCAAAAAGGCGAGGGCTGGAGGGCCCCTTCCCATGGGGGCACCCAGCCCACCAGCTGCAGGACCGCAGGGCCACGGCCCTTCCCTGGGCTGGGTGCCACCACTTTCCTCTTGTGTTTCAGGGTCCTGCCAAGCCCCCAGTCTCTCCTCTGGGACAGATCCCTACCCATTCCACTCCACACATCAGAGGGGACAACACTACCAGGCAGCAGCATCGAGGTACATTTGGCCCTGCCTGCAAATTCAGCCCCAGCTTCTGTCAGCGATTTGGCCCTAGATGTTCCCCAAGGGTGGAGAAGCAGCTTCCCCTCTTTGTGGGTGCAAGAGAACACCCACAGCTTTTGAAGATTTCACATCCCTGCAGCCCAGGGAATCTCACCCTTACCCCACACCCCAAGGCTTGCACTCGCTTTCCCCCTAAGCAGTCTCTGGGATTTGCCCTCCGGTGCGGCTGGTTTCCCGCAGGATATAGGGTCTTTGCAGGGTCCCTGTAAGTAAGACCCCCTACAGGATTCCTTCTGAGTCGCTGTAGGATCCCCACAAGATGCCCACAGGGTGCCCCCAGGATCCTCGCAGCACTCAGCCTGGCGGGTCAGTTCATCCCATGTGAAGAGTAAAGCCCCTTTGGAGAAAAGGAGGCGGCAAAATGCTGCAGCGCAGTGATTGTCCCTCTGGGCTGGAGAGGTGGGGAGGTGGTAACTGGTGGCGGAAGAGGTCTAAAGACCAAGGAAACAAATCTGATTTATATGTGGGCTGTTGCCTGGACTGAGGAGCTGAGGCTGGGAGGGTGTGAGAGGGAGAAACATAGTCTGAGCAGCTCTATACACCAGGTCCACCTTTCACACCGCTTTACATAAATCAGCAGCAAGAGAGACTCAAACCGGAGAGGAATTCCACTGCAATGACCCAGAATAAGACATTGTGACATTTTGCCTTTTTTAATTGGATAAATTTTGGGTAGTGGCTGATTGAAAAATGCACACATTACACTCTTCTTCCTCTCCTCTCTTTTTTTTTTCTCTCCCTCTTTTTTTTTTTTTTTTGTTTTTAATCTATTTAAGGACAGTGAACTGACTGGACCGTTTTGTTGTTCAGCTGGGGAAATGCTTTTTATTTTGTTAGTGCTGTCCATACGCTAGGCGTGTCCACTTCGCAGCACAAATGCCTCAATCGATGACCCCAAGAACAATGTACATGGAAAACACTCTTGTCCAGGTACCTGAAATGTCTCTTTCTGTCCGTCACACCAGATCCATGTCTACTTTCCTTTCTAGGTAGCCCCTAGATCTCTCAAGCATGAAACATGCTATTGCAAACTGAGATAATTTCTGGGTTAATCCCTTTCTTTTTCTTTATATCCTTAGAAAGCATTGAATATGGAACATATAAGCAAAACTCTACCGCATCGATTTGGGTACGTTCTTGCTCGATTACATTTAAAAAATCATCTTTCTATTTCTTAAATGAAGAAGGAGACAAAAACCAAGGAGGAATAAAGCGGGGTCATAACAACATCCGCGGGTTTTTTTTTGCGAGAGTAGTTCTGCTATTTAAAAAGAAAAAGAAAGAAAAATTTTTAAAAATAAAGAAAAAAGAAAGAAAACAAGGGAAAAAAGGAAGGAAAGATTAGGTGGGAGCAGACTCTTCACGTTACTACAAGTTTCTTGGCACTTTTCCAGAAATGTAAGCTACACTTTTGCTCTGTGCGACCGGGATAGTCAAAAATATAGATGAAGAGCAGAGTATTTCATAAAGTCGTCCCCTCTCTTCGGAACATCAAAGCGAACGTGTTTCTGAGCGCAGTAACTCTCCGCTCTCCCGCTTGGCCGCAGAGAGATCAATGTTTCTTTGATTTCGGTGTCACCTCCACCTTTAATTCTGTTTCATGTAAACAGATCGTTATCGGGGCTTCTCTTCTTTATTTTTTTTTTTTTAAGAAGAAGACCCCGCGAGTTCTCTGCTTGAATTCCCCCATCACAATAAAACTGTGCGGGGTTTTCTTTTTTAACACAAACTAGCTCGGTGAGTAATTAAGAACAAACCACTTGTGTTCTGACTGAAACAAAACCCACTCATGCCAAGATAAATTTACCCTGCAAAATAGGATCATAAACTTGAAAGACTACATCTGTCTCCAGTTTTCTTACCCTTTGTCCTATTTGAAGATACGGTAATGCTATTGTCCAGTTGCTATTGTTTTAAGACCATTGTAATCTTAACCTTCCAGATTAAATTCTACCTTCCTTTTATGCCAAAAAAGGAAGAAAAAAAAAAAAAAAAGGGAAAAAAAATCCAGCCGGTTTTTGCTGGTAGCATAGCAAGGGGAGAAATTACAAGGATCTTTAAGTAATCTTGTAGCTAGTGGGTATTTTTCCTTTCCACCTTGAATTATCAATTTCCGATGTGTCGTTTGAAAGGGATATTTGTTACATTAAGTACCTGACTCATAAATAATGAGCTTTGCTAATTAGTTCAACATGGGGGAATGGAGGAGGTAAATTACCCTGAGAACGTTGCTTATTTTTACAAACATGATAAAGTAGCGGGTATAAAATGCTGCATTCTTGGGATAGCGTCAAACTACAGCGATCAGGTTCATCTGTCAAAAAAAGTCCCCCTGTTCTGCCTGAACCCTTTAAAGTCCGGTAGCCCTGTTCGGTCGGCTGCATCACATCGGTGTGCAGCATTTTGCCACCAGGTCGGCTACTTATTTTGTCTTCTTTGAGGGGACGAGATTTTCCCTTCCTATCAGTTTAAGCGAGGAAATAAAGCTTACAATTTATCTGTGTTTGGGAAACTAACTGGAAAGAGAATAAAATTGCCCTTTCTCTCCACGTTATTCGAGCGTGGTGCTCTTGAGGAATAAAGTGCATTGTTCGGCACAGATTTATTCAAAGTATTAATGAAGTGTGCAAAATCTATTAAAGCAGGTTTATTCGGGGCTAATTGAGCGTGAAAGAGTTAATTGCTAGCATTAATGAGGACTGGAAAGACTCAGTCAGCATGTGCCTTGGATATCTCCGCTCAAACCTTATAAAATCATCATTCACATTTTATCACGAAATCAGTGTTGACAAGTTTCTCCAGACCACCATTGCGAGCGGGGATGAATGCGGCGGGTTTTATTCTCGCAATAATAATAGCGATAATAACCGGGGTCCGACTGCACCAGCCATGGCTACACTGCTCCGGGAAGTCTTTATCCAAAACAACAACCAAAAAAAAGATGAAAAAAATGAATCCCCAGGTCGGCATGCTGGTGGGACAGCGGCTACGAGGGCTGCGGGCGGGAGCGCAGCCCCAACGCGGGCTCGCTGAGCGGGAGGCGGGCGCGGGTGGGTGCCGGCGGGGCGGCCGCAGGGGCCAGGCTCCGCCGTGCTCTCCTTGCAGAAGTTTTTGAGTCTGTGTGGGGGGGGGGGGGGGGGGTTTAGTCCCCTCGGGCGTAAAAAGGCCCCCAGCACAAGACTGATCCTCCCTGTCTCCCCAGAGAAACGCTCGGTGCCTCCCCTGCGCACGAGTAAATCGTCCTTCCTCTCTCCCGGCGGCGGGGAGGATTTCTTCCCTCCGTGCTCCTCTCTTCCCACGGCCACAGAATGCACAGCCTCTGTTTAGGGGACAAAGCCTTTGCGGTGACACCCCCGCGGGCACCGAGGCGCATCCCCAGGCCTGGCCGGCCGAGGCGGCACCGTCCCCGGCCACCCCTCGGGCGGGCTCCCGCCGCGGAGCCGCGCAGCACGGTTCTCCCGCCGCCGGGTCCCGAGCTCAGCGCTATTTTAAGGGTTGGACCTTTTCCTCACTTGGCTTCGGACTTACTAAACTGGACCTACTGTGCACCTGTCCGGGACACGGCTCTCACCCTCCCGCCCCGCTCGCGTTTTATCGGACAATTCCCGCAGCGCTACAGTAATCTCCAAAACGCTCGATTTTTATAGTTTCCCTCCCAAAAGCCAACTACAACAACTATACCCTAATCCTCGGCTTTGCACTGACACTTTATAGGCTCGGCCTCGAGAGAAGCTCAGTCTCTCCCTACACTGAACTTGTTTTGATCCATTCAGACAAATATAAACATCAGATTTATTTCTGTTATGGCCTTGGAAGGAAACAGAGAAGGCTCCTCGGACCCTACAGTCTAAAAATGGAGCAAGAACAGAAAGAAGAGAAAGAACAGAAACAAGGGGAAGAAGAGAAGCAAGAGGAAGAACAGAAACAACGGGAATAAGATAAAAGGAAAGAAGGGAGAGGAGAGACGCCGGACGTTCAAGTCCATAAAGGACATTGAGGTTTCTGTTTTACAGCTCGTATGTGTCATTTTTAGCTCGGGTTAAAAACACAGCTCCTCCGCGAGAGGCGATAAACAGCTTCGAAAGGGGAAGACAAATCTTTAACTAGCATCAAATTATCGGAGCACCATGTGAAGGCTTCCCCCAGCCCTCCGCCCGCCCCAAGGCGTACAGTCCTCCTCACGTGAACCACAATGTCCCCGGCTCTTCTTCACCATCCAGGGGGTGGTGGGAGGGGATGGTGGGAAAGAAAGAAAAGAGAGAGATAAAAGGAGGTGTTTGGACCTATATACCCAACCCCCGAGGCTCAGCAAAACAAAAACCAAACAAAATGAGTTGTTCTTTTTATTTACCTAATCCCGATCTGTGCTCCACCGCTGGCAGCAGTTAAAAGATCCTGGGCTAAATTTGAGCTGGTGAAATAAAATAATAGAAAAAAAAATAGAGGAGGGAAAAAAAAAAAAAAGTTGGGCTAGGTCAGTGTCTCTGCTGGCCCTGGGGGGGCCCAGCTCTCTCCCACCCCACCCCACTGCTCCTCCGGCGGGTACAGGCAGATCCGAGCAGCGGGGCCAGGTGTCCAGGTGCTCTGGCTGATGGGACGGAGGTGCTCTGCCTCCTCCTGCTCCCGGCGCCGTCTGCGTGTGCCGGAGTGCAAACGCGCCCGGGAGCAGCCGAGCTCAGACTGAACCGATCCCTTCCCTCCAGCCTCCTCCTTATTTCAACCCCCCCTCCCAGCTCCCCCCTCAACCTCCCACCAGACTCCGGGCATGCGCACGCAGGGAGAAAGTTTCTGGCTGGGAAGAACCAACTTTTCAACCCGCTTCTTCTGGAGGCGCAGCAGCCCGGGGCTCGCAGCCCACAAACGTGTGATCTCGCCCCCCCCCGTCCGTCCGTCTCCCGCAGCCTCTCCCGGGGCATCTCCCCGGGGCCCGCTATGCGCGGCCCCCCGCGGCGGAGTGGCCTCCCGGGAGGGTGGAGGGGGGGGGTCGTGTAAAGGAGTAGGGGAGTGTAACGGGGTAGGAGAGTATTCCTGTGCAACTCCGCGCTGAACCGCGGCGGAGGGACGCGCTCCCCCGGCAGCGCTACGCGGCCGCGGTCCCTGCGCCGGCCCAGTCAGCCGCTCCGCACCGCTCCCGGCTGGCTTTCCTGCGCCCCCGAGCCGCCGAGCCGCGGGACGGAACTCCCCGAGGCACCCTGAGGGAAGGGGAGAAACGCATGGGGGGGAAAAGTAGGGGGAGAATGGAGGGAGGGATCCGCTCCCTTCGGGAAGAATTTGGGACCACAAATTGTTCTTTTCCTTTGGGAAGATCATCCGAGAGAGGATCCCAGAAGCCGCTTACCTGTGAGAGGTCCACCCCCGGGTTAGAGCCGCTTCTACCCCCCGCCCCAGCATCCTTGCCGGACTCCACTTTCCGCCCCAGCGCCCCTGACCTCGGTACCTTCTTCCTGGCCTCCCGACCCCCACCCCCTCCCCACCCCACATCCCCTCCTTCGGCCAGGGACGGTCTCTCCCCGCACCCCGGGAGGGGTTCCGCGGCGTGCGAAGTCCCGTAGATCGGGAGCCGCAGAGCACTGCTTAGGTCCGGGGGGAGTCAAACTCTCCGGGCGAAGCAGGCAAAGCAAAATAACCCTCGAAAGAAAAAGGTTAACCGTGCTTTATAATTAATCCTCAGGCCATAATCTCCTTGCTTATTTGTTTTTCTATTCATCCATCCATTCACACTCCTTTAGATCCGTGAAGGAGGAAAAATTGCTTGGGTGTATTACATTGTCCCGAGGAACCAGGAAAGTATAATACGCTAGCGAAGACAGATCCGTCGGGATAACGTGGTACCGTGCTCAGGGATACGCATGTGGGTTTTTATTGTTCATGTCACTGCCGATGTTACACTGATTTTTGTCCATTCCGAAGGAAAAACAAATGCAAAGAAAATCAACAAAACAGCAACACGGAAACACTACGTTATCATCCTGCAGAATAGGCATTCATAAACTGACAGTAGCGTGGCGAAGTAAGCCCTAGCACTGCCTTTTCACCCCCAAAACATCCCTATTTCTGGGGAGAGTCTGGGGTCCAATACTGCTCACTGCTTTGCGCAGAAGAGGTTTTCGTTCCTTCCTTTTGTAAACGAGTGGCGTTTTTATGATGCAGAGGAGAAGCAAAGACGTTCCCTCATCCCGTCTTCTTCAGTTCTCTCTCATTTCATGCTGCTATTTTATTTCTTCCTTTCTTTTGCTCTTTCTGTCCTATTATTCCCCTGTCAAAAAAAAAAAAGTCCCAAACCCCAAACCTAACATTTTTATTCCTGTTCTGGGGGTCAAAATGTCAAGAGTGTGATCCTGTGCCCGACGCCGTAAACTGATGCCTTAGAATAAGTTTGCATTTTCAAAAATAGTTTGCAAGTCCTGTTTATCAGAAGGCGAATGTAAGATCCCCAAGTGTCCCCAAACCAAGCCACAGACCGGAGATGCGCTCTTCTAACTGGAGATTTCTCTGTTCCCAGAGGAAGAGTCTTGGTATAGCTGCGGGTGGGTGCGTGCCTTTATGAAACAAAAATCGCAATTCTCTTTAGAGAAGTATCAGATTAGTTGAGAAAGTAAACACAACAAGAGCAGTGATACCTGCACGTGCTGCCTTTACGGGAACAAAAACAAACCCAAAGAATATTGCGCTTCCAGTTACAGAAACCATCATTCCGGAATAAATACTTAAACATCGCAATAAAAGGCAGTAAAAGATTTAATTTTCTAGGGGAGGGGGAGTGAGACACAGAAAATTATTCCCACGCGAAAACAGTTTATAATCAAAGCAGTTCGTCATTATCCCATCCCAGAGTATTGCTGGAAGCTGTAGCTGAAAGCTGCCTGGATAACGTATAGCCTGTTATTTACGTATTTGTTAAAAAATAAAAATATTTGGACTTGTCAGCCCACTGGCGACTGAACTGAAGTTTCAGGTTAACTGTCTTGTTAAGTGCATTTGGTTTAACTATCTGGTGTTTAAGTTATGAAGCGTATGCTGTTCCAAAACCTTTATTCTCTGATGGATTTTTATGATGTCCCTTGCTAATTTGCATTATGTCAGCTTGTAACGGTGGGGAACCTAATACCGGGAACGGGATACAAAACCACTATTAGCACTGACACGCAGGGAATACGCTGCTCTTTTCCACAGCGAAGATCTGCTGTCGATTAGGAATGTTACAACTTCAAGAGACTCGTAAAAATTGAAGGCATCTGCTCCCAAAGCCAGCCACGTTTGTAGGGTTTAAACGTGACAGCGAAACTCAATTCGTTTCAAGAGAAATCTGTGGGGTGACTGGGAAGACCGGAGCCCCTATCCCTGTTTCCCACCTGAATCCCTATCCCAAAATTACCCCCGTCCCTCTCCTGCTCCATGTATCTGTAAAGGGAAGGCCCCCTCCTGGGCTGTGCCCCACTTTTTTCGTGGAGCGG
Organism: Porphyrio hochstetteri; assembly: GCA_020800305.1. Taxonomy (NCBI): domain Eukaryota; kingdom Metazoa; phylum Chordata; class Aves; order Gruiformes; family Rallidae; genus Porphyrio; species Porphyrio hochstetteri. The sequence continues at coordinate 115,150,421 of CM036907.1, forward strand.
CATCCCGGACAGCACCAGCCCGTCATCACACCAGGGCTGCCTCCCCGGTCAGCGCCCTCAGAGCCGGGGCCAGCGCCGAGCGCTGCCGCCCCGCCGCGCCGCTACCGGTCCCGTTACCTGTGCCGGGAAGGGTGTGGGGGGAGGGCGGGAAGTGGGGGCGGGAGGGCTCTTCGTGTCCCACCTGCGGAGCAGAGTTGGGGGGCACAAGGAGCGCATCTGAGGACATGTCCCCTTCCCTCCTACAGGGAGCTCGCTGCGCTTGTCACCTCGTCTCCAACGAGTTCGGGAGTTCAAGGGCTAATCCTGCACAGTGCAGGTACTGGGGATCGCTCCTTCTCTGGTTTAAGCTGTTGTGGATGCCGGGCATCCCCGGATGCACCTACACGTCTGCTGTGAGAGGACTGCACAGCCTGGCTGATGCTCCTTTTCCCTCCCTCAGCTGGGGCACCCGACTTCACCTTCAGGACCCACTTAACCTTTGCAAGAATAACGATTCCCGGCCCCGTCCTATAGCAATGTGCAGGATAAAACTCCCTTTTGCTTCTGTTGGACTTTCTCCCCACAGGGGAACGACGCTTGTCGCTTGAAAAGTCTTTTATTGAGGAGAAACAACCATTCCACTTCAGAAGCATCAGCCGCAGGAGCCTTGCTGGGGTTGCGAGGAGAAGCGGGTCCGGCTGAGCAGGGTTGGGGATGTTTGTTTGCTCGGCGGGTTTCAAGGACTTCATCGTCGCCCGGAGTCCAGCAAACATCTCGACCCCCCCTCCCGCCCTCCCCCCCCTCGCAACGCGGCAGTGGGTGGGGGGTTGGCTGGTCAAAGCTGCCTCCGGTCGGCAGCCCTGCAGTTCCCAAACCTCCCGGGGGAAGGAAGCGGGGAGCAGGGCAGAGCAGCCGGCTGTGTTCGGCGGCGCTTCCAAAGCCTCTCCGCGCCCGGAGCTGCGCTGGGAGGCAGACACGCAGAAAAGAGCAGGCACAAGTGCACTACAGCGTGTCGTGTTCCCCCCGCCCCGCTGCCTTCATGCCTCCCCGGGCAAGTCATCCCTCCTGAAACAGGCCCCCTGGTTATCAATGGCACCTGAGGGCTCTGTAACATATATACTTTTTTTTTAACTACCCCCCACCCCCACCCCCTTCCCTCCTGTTTTCCCTCTCTTTGCTGCTTTTTCTCATCTTCCTGCGGTTTTGGTGTTGATCGCCGAGAAGGATTAGAGCTCTGACCGCTCCCCCTCGGGGGTAAACCGGACTCAGATGGAAAAGGGAGAGCCAGAAGGGGCCAGGAAGGGAAACGAGCCCGTCGGGGCTGAGCCCGAGAAGCGCCGGAGCGCCGCGACGGGGAGCGCGGGGGGCGGCAGGGAGCGGAGCCGGGCGGCAGCGCGGGCGCTCCCGCACCCCTTTTCCGAAACCGATGCTCCCCTCTATCCTGGCCATTCCTCAGGTTCATTCCTCAGGTCTCTTGTAGACTTATTATTTTAATAGCTGCTAATGACAAGAGACGGAAGAACAGCGGTGAACAACGCGGGTGGAAACTGCTCCCGCGGTGCGAGTAAATGTTCCTCTGATAGAAGCTCCCGCCCCATCCCCCAAAACCAAAACCAACACTGAGATGGATGTAAGGCTGCTCTGCCAACTTTTGCTTTTCTATTTTTTAAATTTTTTTTTTAATCCCTTCTACTTCTAAGGCTCCCTGAACATAAACCCCAAACTTCGGAGCATCTCCATTTTGTTAGCGAAGGGAAATCGTTTGCTTGATTTCCAGCGCGGTGCTGAGATGTGACCCAGCGCCTTCCTATCTTGCTGCCCTTCGCTAGCGAGCTGCTGCAGAGCGGGAGCAAGCGATCCGCCGGCGCGTAAGCGCAACCTCCCGGTGCCTGCGCAAGGCGCCGGGGCATGGCGTGGCCCCGTGCCCCTTCCACGTCGTGGGCTGGTCACCCAGCAGAGACAGACCTCTGCCAGCAGCTTTTGCTGACTGGAAAAGAAAATCCAGAGCACGGAACAGAGCGATAGGGGATTTGTCTTCTTCAAGAATTACAATGGGTTTTGCAAGCAACTAATTGAGTGCAAGATCTTGCCCCCACTCTCCCATACACACACCCCTTGTTTGCGAAGTGGTGTGAAGGCGGCTGTCTAAATGATTCCACTTTAACTTCCAGCCCCTTTAGCTCACTAATAATGCCGTGGTGGTGCTGCTCACACTGTTGCAGTCAGAGTCAGCATTTCCATTATAATTTCCTATTTTCAGGAGTTTTTACAGTGGTCATAAAAATTCAATCCAGGCTCAAACTTGGCATCCCGGGGCTCCTCCCAGGAGTCATTTCTTTTTGTTGTATTTGAAAGAGGAAACCATTTATCTGTTTTTACATTACAAGAGAGCAACAAAAGGAAGCGAAAGCAGGGTTTGGAGAACATTTTTTTGCATTTTATACCGCTTGCCTTTCCTCAGCTTTACAGTATCTGCCGTAGATGTTAAATGAATACAGTACACAGTAATTAATAACACATGAAAACCCATCAGGTTGAAGAGAAACCAGAGTCTGCAATCAGAACTGGTCATATAAAATACCCTTTATCATTCTAAAACACTTTGCTTTTCTAAACTGATAATGTGTTAGCAATATATCCAAAACGTAATTTGATGCTGGGGGTCACTTTGATTTAAAATGAACTGATCATTTTTGGAAATCTGAGAAAGTTTATGTACGTGCTCATATTTAAGAAGAGTTTCCTAGAAGTACAGATGTTTTCACTGCAGATTTGAGGGGTCTATCCTCCAGCCCCCTTTGTGCAAGTATATGTATAACAGTCAAATAATCTTTGGATTTAGGTGTCCCTAAGTATTCATTTATATGATGGATTGTAATGGCTATATGGTTCCCTTGAAACCATTATATTCTATCAGGTCAAAAACAGCTTCTCAAAAAAGTTCATTTAATACAAGGGTGGCTGGAATGATTTGTGTACATTGCATTTGCTCACATACAATTCCCATATCTGCTGGAAATTGGGTAAGGATTTAATGACCCCACAGGAACCAAAGGTTTTGGTGACATGACCTTAGAACAGGCCTATGAGACAAAGACCAGTGTGAATTGGGACGCTCAAGTGGAATGCCAGCAAAGCCTGGACATCACATCATTTTGCCGTGGATTATGCCTATGCCACATGTTTTACAGAGAAGCCCTTTCTCTGCTGCTATAAAATATACATTTCTACTAGCCTGGAAACTTAGTACGGGTATCCTCCAACTCATCCAGCTCAGGTTTGGCTAGGAAAAAAAGGATCACAAGGAATGATACCTCACAGAGGTGAAAAAAAATAGTTCTAGCTGTTTAAAAAAGGTAGGTATGGAACTAGAGACACATATGTTTATGTATATATATATATGTGTACATGTAGAAAAGGAAATTACCTTTGTAAGTATCCATAGACACAGGGAGGCATTAAGACTGTCAGCCTTACAGTATGCATGATAGAATTAGGGGTTCATTGATTCAAGGAATCTCAGCCAACCTTATCTGTTGAAATTTTGGGACTAACATGTACCTTACAAAGCTTAAATTTACTATAGCTAATGGTTAAAGTAGGACCCCATGACTTTTAGGGAATTAAGGCAACATTTGCTTGCTGTGGTCAGTCAGAAGAGCGGAATCGGGATTCTAAAGATTTATCTTCCCTTGAGGCATTTCATCACAGTGACATTGGGCCAGTAATGTCTAGTGGATCCAGCACTTCCCAAAAGCAGAGAAAACTCATTCTCTGATTTCATTTATACCTGTAACTCAGTCCAGATGTGTTACTCTTCCAATTAAACCATTGTACCTAATTTAGGAGTGTTGGCTTCCAGATTCTCCAGAAAGTGGAGGTAAATCCAACCCACATTGAGATCTGATTCACATTTCAGAGAAACTTTTCTTTTTTTGATTGACCATGTGCTGGCACATACACAGAGCCAACTGTCCCTATTTTAGGCTTCTCAATTCATTGCCTGAAGGTAAGTGGGGATGTATTCTCTATTTCTGCATTTTTACCTGGCTTTATCTTCAGTAGTTAATAACCTACACATCTGCAGTAGTTGATAGATATATGCCTACATGGCAAGAATCTTGTTACAACTGAAAACTGAAACTTTTTTGTGCAAGAGAGGTCAGAAAAGCTTTTTCTAGGTTTTATCAGAGCAACACTTTGTGGCAGCAATTCAGCACCTCCTTTGAGCTTAGCAGGATTGGATGTAGCAATAGAAACAGAACCCAAGGGTTCATACCCTAATTATTTGGAATCATCTTCTGGCTTGGTTCACTGGGATAAGTAATGAAACAAGGCTCTAAGTTCATTCAGTTGCTAATACTTGTATGTCCTCACCCTGACAGACTGGGCACCAGAGCCCAAAGACACATTTGGTCCATGTACAGTAGCATGAGGGGAGATTCGACCAGTGTTTGTGCCACAGAACTCTTCCCCTCTTCTCAGCACTCTGAGCACTGAGGCATTTTGTTGCCATTCCTTTGATGCACCGACTGCCATGCCAGAAAGCAGAGTGAAGAAATGTGTGGCACTGAAGATTATGAAGATCCTGTGCAAATGCACTCTGCAGCCCTGGGCAGGCTCCTGGGGCAGCTCCACTGTCTCAGATCTGTTGACTCACAGTCTACAGTTCAGAAATGGGGGTGCTACTTTAAATATCCTGGGCCTGGGCCTTAGAAAGCCTTCAAAGAAGGTCAGAGACTGGCCCAGAAGTTGATGGGGGTCAACTTTAAAAACACATGTGGGTCATGCACTATTTCAGTGAGTATTTGGGACCATTTCAGCTCCTGTACAGTGACAGGGGTATCCACCACGGGACTAAAGGCACATGTGCTGGTGCACCTTCCCTGCTGCACACAAGTGTGTTGTCAATAGCTGGTGACCCCAGCGCCGCTTCCCATTCAGTTGGCTGCATCTCTGCAGCTAATTGACCAACACTGCTGGCAGATGTGATAGCCAACCCTCCACAGGGGACAAGGACATTTTAAATTCAGTGACATCAGTCCTCAGTCCTCTAATTAACATCTACACCCTCTCCCTTCTGCCACACGATGATTTCCAGAGGCCAGTTGATCCCTAGCCACATACACCACCAACATGACCATGTGACTTTGAAGCAGTTGTGGGATTCCAGTTTTCTTCTAAAGAAATGTATACGAGTTTTTACGACTGATTTCAGTGACAGTAATACCTTAACAATTGCAGCACTGCAGCACTACAGGTTCAATTTCTTTGCTTGTCCTCAGTGAAAAGGTGTTATTTTAACACACAGAGAACTCATGTCTGGCTAAGGTGTGTAGAAATACTGACCTGGAAAGAATTTTATTATTTAGAACAACTCTACAATGAGGTTTATTTAGGATCATGTATAAGAAATCAGGATTTTAGTTGCATAAATGTTCACAATGCCTTTCCTGTTTTTTATCAGCTTCTAAATATGTACCAGCACTACAGAACAAGTGGCATTCCTTTTGTTTATCTTTTTTTGATGTGCATGTGTTAGCTTTTGAAAAGGATATAAATTCCCACTGAAACTACATGGAAATGAAGCCGAGGGATGAGCTAAAAGTCACAAAAGCAAAGGAAGTTGAGCGTCAAGTCGGAAAGCCAATTTTGTACCATACGAGGCCGTGCCGAAGCGCTGGAGATAAAGGTCACCTAACAGAGGGGGCTTCGTGCCGTCAGGTGATGCTGAATCCCGAACAGGCTGTAGTGCCTGGGCCCAAGGGGAAGGGTGAGTACCGAGAGAGCGTCAGCCCTAACCGAGAGCTTCCTGCCGCTTGCGGTGGTCTGGGGTCAGGCCCTGCAGGTTATTTTGGGATCGGCTTTTGTGTGTCGTTCTGGAGGGAGAGTAGAGCCGTGGCTCTGGAGGACGAAGGGACCGTGCGAGCCGCCTCTTGACGCAATCCTGAAGAAAACTCGCCACCTGCTGGCCCGACCCCTCCTGCTGCTGCGCCGCTCCGACCCGCCTCGCCCGCTCGTCACACCGCCGCAGCTGACGTCGGCACCGCGCTGCGGCTGGCGTCCGCACCTCACGCGTTCTCCGGGTAAAGCTCTGGGATCGGGAGCTTCTGCCTTAAAGGAAACGGGAATTCTAACCTGGAAATCTCCGTGTGCTGCGCTGGCGCTCGGGAGTGATGCTGATGAGACACTGCAGCGTGAATAATAGTCTCTCTCGAGGCTTAAATGTTGTGGGTTTGGGGTTTTTTTTGCGTGGGTGAGTTTTGTTAAATGCTGTTTTAAAATGTATATATCCTCTTTCTTTCCCTTATGATCGTATCAGGAATCTTTGTGGTTTCCTTTGTGATATTTGTGTTGCCACGGAGCCTTTTATTTGCTGTTGCTACTTTTATTTGCTGTTACTGAACGGTAACTGGAGATTTTGACATCTCATTAGAAATAGTTCTCGTTCCTCTAACGGGAAAGGAAACACCTCTCAATGCTAAAGCTCACCACCTTGTGACTGAGCCTTTTTTCATGTAGAGTTTTTGGTAAGCAGCACTAAATTATTCAGTAGAGATAACAGAGATTTTTGGCTATTATCTCAACAGAGATCGTTTTGTCAATTAAATACATCAGGTATATAATGTTACCTTTTTTTTCTTAGTGTCTACACTACAATCAGCAAAGCCAGATGACAGATCCCATTGATCCCAATCCGCTTTGGCTAGACCATTGCACAATAGCCCAAACCACAATGCTTACGTTCGTCAGAGGTAGTACTGGGTTTACATTTTCTTGGTGAGGTTTGCGAATACACAAGCTACTGAAAAAAGATTCACAGCCAGCAGGTTCTGGACTCAGTGAAGGAGTAGGCAGTGAAGGCTGGGCTCACCCAGACTCCTTGACCAACTAACTGTCCCGTGAAAGGGGGCAGAATGAAATGTGAGGGTAGCACATAGCAAGGTACAGGAGTTCACCTGTCAATACAACTGATAAAGCAGTGAAGGAAAGGAAAACATGGGTAGCTCTCCAAAATGAGGGTAATTGAGAAACATGAGAGATTATAAAACCCCTGACTTCCAATTTACATCACGTTTGATTTTCAGTTCAATACTCTAGATCACAAAATTGACAAAGGTACTGAATTTTAAAAAATAATTACACAAAACAGGAAGAATTAAAAAAAGTTATGTATATGTCATAAAAGATAAGCATAAGACTGAGAATCAAAATGGAATCATTGGCTAGAAGAGTGAAAAAGACCCCAAACCATTTACAAGCTCATTTAGTAAACAATGGGAAAATAGTTGAAGAAAAAGATTAACTCCAAAATTGCAATTTCTGCTCAGTTTATGGAAAAAAATGATGATCAGAGAACATCAGCAGAATAAAGAAATGCAACTGAAGCAACTAAGGAGAGGATGTGACCTGTTTAATGGCGAACATAACCATTAAAACCACACTTCTTTACACAATGAAGGGGCAAAAAGAGCTATGAATGAAGCGGCTGGGGATTAGGTTAAACACTTCTACCAAGTGTATCTGCAGTTTTGTTCAAATCACTTGATCAGCTCTCTGCTCTGGTACATCCACCTGTAAAAGGTAGGTAAAAACACACACCTAACTGCCAGGGATTATGTAAAGAAAAATATTAGACCACCTCCTCTAGTGAAGGGTGGCCCTGACCATGGCAGGGGGTTGGAACTAGATGGTCTTTGAGGGTTGGAACCAGATCGTCTTTAAGATCCCTCCCATCTCAAACCATTCTGTGATTCTATGATATCATAGTTCACAGAGGGAAAAAGCTGATAACAGTCTGCATTTTCTTTGACTTGGCCTTGTCTCAGCTATTGTTATATTCTGTCCTGGTTTAGTCACAATTTTTAAGAAATTTGGAAAACATTTATCTGCAACTGTCAGTTTGCCAAAATTACTTCCTAAATTTTTTTGTTTTCACAAAACCTTGCTCACATAAAGCAGTGGTAAGCTGCTAAACTGCTAGTGTCTCTTCTGGGGCAGATTTGGGGCAGATTTAGGGCAGAAGCAGAGATGGATTTCTGAATTCAAGCATGCACAGATGAAGGAAAAGTGCTAAGGAAAAGCATGTCTTGTGTCAAACTGAATACAGTAATTTGTCTTTGGAGCAGGTGGCAGGGATGCCCAGAGAACAGGCAGTGCTAGCTGGCTATGCTTTTATATCCTTCCACCTTTGATGAAACAGACTCCAGCAGAGCCCTGAATCAGGGTTTGCATGAGAAAACAGGATGCAGAAATCAGTTACAATGGCACGAGCAAAATTGACCTATGTTGACCAGTTGCTCTCTAGAAATTATTTACATGCATGCTTTAACCTGCTGTACAGAAATTTTTTAACTTTGATTTCTAACTTTCCTGTTTTTACTTTCAGTATTCCCATTTACATCATGGAGCACAAGGAGGGGAATATGCTGAAGCAGAGCTGCAAAGCAGAAGAAACAGCAGCTGCCATAAGCTCATATCCTGGAGGTAACCTTATCAATATCTTCATCCCATCTACATTAAAATGCTAGAGAAAGAAATCCAGGAGTCAACAGTAACATAGGTGCTAGGACATTTGTGGTTGCTTAAGAAAACTGGCAGAGTAAGGGGGAAGGTCTGAGTAAGGACATCTCATATCTCAGCTGAATATATCCAAAATTAATCTGATGACTATCCCAAATAACTTTCTCTACTCTTTCTGATTCTGGTGGAAAACAATTCCTAACTTAACTAGCTGAAGATATTATATATGTCTTAGACCTAAGAGAGATGCTTCAAAATTGAACCTTACCTCATAACTACCAGCTGTTCTCTGATCAGACATCATGACTTTTTCTGGCTAGTTATGACCCTTTGAGCATTATGATCTCTTCCCAAAGAAAAAAGACAAGGCTGAAATCAGGTAACACTGCTTTTCTCAACTGTGGTTAGTTATCTAAGAGAGACGTCTATGCTTACATTTCTTGATGTTCTTTGGAAGTTGCAGAGGCTGACTTCTGAATCATGACTCTTAGCACAATTCTTAGGGAAGGAAAATGATTTAAAGGTAATTGAGACCTATAGTGACAGGAATGAACTAAGGCTAGAAACTGAACATGAATGGTTCTTCTGAGTCAAGCAATTTGGTTCTCTGTGCTCTAGACATGCAATTTTGTATTGTCTTCTCATTGATTTATTATGCATCATTGTACAGCTACTGCGCATTATTTTTGTGCTTTGTTAGTTTACTTATCCCTATTAGAAAGTCATTTCAGACTCCAATATCCCATACCTTACATCTCGTGGCCAGTTTATTATACCCACATGTTCTTGTGCTAATTTAAACTGTTTACCACAGAAATGACAGAATCACTCGGTTGGAAAAGACCTTTGAGATTCTCTTTCTTGTAGTGAGTGGCTTAAAACTGAACACAGCACTCAAGGTGCAGCCTCACCAATGCCAACTGCAGGGGCACAATCACTTCCGTGGACCTGCTGGCCAGGCAGGTGGTCAGAATATCTTCCTTGATAGTCCTCTCTCTTGGCTTTTATCCTTAAGTAAACAAACTGTTCAGAAAGATGAGTGCTTCATGTCCAGCTTCCCTCTGATGAACTTCCTCTGCACCTGTTTCATTTCAAATTTGTACAAAGGCAAATGATACAGATGAGGTCTTAATGGTGGCCTCTACAGCAATCTAAGTGCCGAAGGTACTTGGTACCCAAGACAGGGTATACAGTGTCTGTGTGTACTGTCACACTCATTCATACAAATAGGCCGGATTAATATGCACCATCTGAAATATAGTCTCCTTTATATAGACTAATATAGTCTCTGCTGTTTACGAACCAGGCAGTTGTACAATTTAGGTATTTTTTTTCCAATTCAATTGACCTAAACATTTTTGGTTACAAATCTACTTTCTGAACAGATAATCCCGGTCAGTGCACACCTCAGTACTTGAAGCCTTGCTGTACGCAGGCCAGCTGAGTCTCTTCCCTCCTAACAGAGATCTGCTTGAAGCTCTCTAATCTTTCTCTACTTGGCTCAAGGGAGAGGGTCCATGGAGGAAAGAGTATGGAAAAGTTATGCTCTTCAAAGATGAGATCCTTATTGTGGCTGACTGTACCCAAGCTCCATTTCTTCCACTGAAATCCAGACAGCACTGTCCACTGCACTGGGACTGGTCATGTTTCCATCTGGGGGCCATTACCCTCTTCCAGTAATGTCTACCTTGAACAGCGTAAGGCTTATTCAAACCAAGAGGACAACTGCACCTGCTTCCTCTCAGCTAGTTGGGCAGCTGAGCATCCAGATGTTTGTAGCTGTGGTGGAGTTTAGATGTTTTCCATATACTTCTCACAGGAACTAACAGTATTGCATTCCAGTGACCATATAATCCTGGCTTCCTGTCTTACAGGACTATAGTATCCTTTTCACCTTTTTTGTCATTGTCAAAGATCTTCCCATTATATTCCTTTTTTTTTCTGCAGCAAAGATTTGGGGTTTTTTGTTTAGTTGGTTGGTTTGGTTTTGTTTTGGTTTAGGTTTTTCTTCCATAAAGACTGAATACCTTTTTTCTTCTTACCTGCATTCTTAGACTTTTAAAGCAAATGTTTAATTCAGCTCTTGCTAGAATCAATGGGACTACTGTATCACTAAATATATAGGAGGTACTGGGGAATAATTGACCAAGTTCAACTTTTCAGATCAGATGAAACTTTTACATACCATTCTTCATGGTATTTTATTTATGGATTCTGAATTGAAACTCTTGCTAATCTGGTTTTATTTTACATTATTGGATGGTATATTGTCTGGTAATGGATTGCTTGTAAGCTGTTTACGAAGGAGTCTGTGTTTCCACGTGTTCATTACATTTTCATATCATATATTATTGTTCTACTTTGACTCATTACATTGTGTTAGACCTGTCATGATAGACATGCAAGCTGTTGACATTTTATAGCACCCCTTCATTTCCCAGATTTCCATGAAAACAGAATTTGGCTTCAAAACATTCTTACAGAATAACATGACAAAAAAATGAGTAAGAATCATTTTTGCATCATTTGCACATCCTGACTTTGAATGTCAGGCTGATGGTTCCCTTCAAAGCAGTCTTCTGCAATGGAGTTTTCCTTCTATCTCTATGACTTTATACTGGTTGTCATCATAGAATCATAGAATCGCCTTGTTTGGAAGAGACCCTTTAGATCATCAAGTCCAATCACAGCCTAACCCTGACTAGTCCACCTCTGTCCTTAAGCACTTCATCTACACATCTTTTAAATACCTCCAGGGATGGTGACTCTACCACCTCCCTGGGCAGCCTGTTCCAACACCTGACAATCCTTTCAGTAAAGAAATTCTTCCTGATATCCAACCTGAATCTCCCCTGGTGCAACTTTAAGCCATTTCCTCTTGTTCTATCACTTGTCACCCAAGAGAAGAGACCAACCCTGACACCTCTGCAACCGCCTTGCAGGTAGTTGTAGAGACCGATGAGGTCTCCCCTCAGCCTCCTTTACTCACAACTAAAAAGCCCCAGCTCCCTCAGCCGTTCCTCACAGGATGTGTGCTCCAGACCCTTCACCAGCTTCGTCACCCTCCTCTGGACACACTCCTGCATTTCAACATCCAAAAAGGTGCCCAAAACTGGATACAGTACTCAAAGTGCGGCCTCACCAGAGCTGAGTATAATGGAACTCTCACTTCCCTACTCCTGCTGGTCAAAATATTCCTGATACAGGCCAGGATGCCATTGGCCTTCTTGGCCACCTGGGCACACTGCTGGTGTGAACTGCATTGCATTTAAATTGAATTGCATGGGATTTAAACTCCATGTGCAATGGACTCTGCAGATACACAGTGAGCTTTTACCACCATGATATATGTACAGGCTTTAGTATAGTCCAAAAAACCCAGATGATAGAGAGAAAGTAGTCAAAACCTTTTTTTTTAAAGTTTGTATTTTCTTGTTTGTTTGTTTTTAACTTGAGTTACTGAGAGAGGTATCACTGGTAATAACTAACAATTGTGACTGAAATAATACCATTTTCTGAGGAGGAAGTGTGAAAAACAACAGGGAAGAGCACCATCTATTCACTTTTAGAAATCTGCAGTATAGAACTATGCCTCTGGGGTAGGCTGCCTCGAATTAGTGGGAAGAAGCAAGCAATTGCAGAGTGCTATTCATTTAACCTATTTTAGACCCTGTTCCTCTAGCATCTGCTGCACACAAATACACTCCTGCTATATTTGGATCACTTTGTCATACTGCTTGGGGCCTTCAGGCCTTCAGGATACAAGGTGGTAAAAATGATAGCCCCATCCTCCCTTCATTTGATCTATCATTTGTCTGTTGGTGCTTCCAGCAAGCCTTGCCAAATAATACCAGTGAGTAGGGTGTAGCCTTTGTGATGCACACTCCTGTCTGGTAAGACTTGGCCTGAACCCACCAAATCTGTTGGTTTCATGTTTAGTTAAGTGAAGGTGACGTTACTACTTGATGACTTCTGTTAACCATATTTTTCCAAACAACACATGAACATGCTTGAGCCTTTTAAGTTTCATTAAAGATTAGTCATTTGAAGGGTTTTTCTTTTTGGCAAGGATCACAACCACCATTAATTCATCATGAAAACAGAACTAATTGGTATAAAGGCAGAACATGTAGAATTTGTTCTTGAAAGGGGTATGTGTTGGGGATGGGAGAACAAATGGCTCTGGCTAACCTTTATCAGCTCTTATATGTCCAAGTCTGATTTCCTTCCTGTGCCATCTGTTCATTGGTTATGCAATTGCCTGTTAAGCAGGTGCAGATTTCTTGGAGGGATGGAGTTAGAGGCTCTCCTGATGTGTGATATTAATCCCTGTGTCATATTCTCTGCTGTAGGATTCAGTGTTTCTCACATTACAACGTGGTGGGAACTGGAGTTTTGCCACCACCACATCACAGGAGAGGAAAGAAGGTGTCAGAGTGAGGGGGAATCTCTTGCCATGTCCATGGCAGGTAGGAGCAGCCTGAAAGGATAGACTGTTTGTAGCCATGGCTGAAGTTTGGAGCTTGAGCCTTGGGCTACACTACTTTCCCTCTCTCTCAGCATATGAATCACCATCCTGGTATCACGCCATTCATTAAGGAGGTGTGTTTAGTGTCACATTTCAGGACAAAGGACAACATTTCTTACACATGTTAGAACAGAGGACCAAAAGGAGGCATTTCCACAGTTCTCAGGGGATGGTCTTAATACATGGTTTCATGATCAAGCACTAGATGGATGCCTAGAGAAAAACTCGAGTGTTTGCTAGAGTGCACATGCATGTATGTGCATGTGCACAAAAGAATAACACAGATTGCCTTCTTTCATTGTCAGTTTAATAGATTGGGTACTTTCACACAGGGTGGAAGCAGAAGGTTCAAACTTCTTCAGGCTTCAGGCTGTGGTGAATCTGAACTAATGTCCCAGCTACAAACAATATAATCAGAAACGTCTGTCTAGTTCCCATCTATTTTTTAATGGCTTGGCATTGAGCATAAGTATGCTCAGATTATTTCCCCTTTCAATAATAGTTGAATAGTAATGTCCTAGACATTACTTTTATTGGTCAATAGTACTCAAGCTGTACTCAACACTCACTCGCCCTATTTAGGATACTTTGTGTGTCTTGGTTACCTACAGGAGCACTGCAAAGTTGAAGTATTGGTTTTACATGCTTTTTGGGAATTAATAGAGCTAGAATCATTATCTGAAACTCAGAATCTTTACTTGGGACTTAAGCAGACACAGTCATAGAATCATAGAATCATAGAATGGTATGGGTTGGAAGGGACCCCAAGGATCATAGAGCTCCAACCCCCCTGCCACAGGCAAGGCCACCAACCTCAGGCCTAGATCTACACTAGGTTGCCCAGGGCCCCATCCAACCTGGCCTTGTCTGTCAATCTTAATGCAGGAAAAAGGAGGAAAAGCTTTTCCTTCCTCAGTTCTAGGGTTGTTGAGACTTCTGTTTGTTCTTTGTTCTACTCCTTTTGCTCTTTGGATTGACACGCTCGCTATCTCACAATAGTTATTTTGTCACCATTTGCATTCAATGTTCTATCTTTAGTGGAGGGTTTCTTGAAAAAGCTGTGGACATGTTGAAGAAACTCTCTGTGATGGGAGCAGAGCCAAAGCCAGTTAAAGGGGTTGTTCATGAGGAGATTCCCCCTTCTTGGAAGTGTTCAAGGCCAGGTCAGATGGGGCTTTACACAACCCGATCTGGTGGAGGGTGTCCCTGCCCATGGCAGGGGTTTGGAACTAGATGAACTTTGAGGTCCCTTCAAACCCAAACCAGTCTGTGATTCTATGATTAATTCATAGCCAAGTTTTAACAGTAAAACTGTTCTACATTAGTCAGGGAAGTAGCTTCCCATGCAACTGTACATGTGCTAAAGAGAAAGGGGTTTTTTTGTTTGTTTTAGGGTGTTTGGAGAAAAAGTAACATACCCACCAGGACTGGGGGTGTAGGGCCAAACTGTGATCCTCTTGTAGCCTGGCTGGACAGGACCTGAAATAGAGAGGGTGGCCCATACACTTATATTGTTGTCATGGCTAAGGAGTGTATCAACACAGAACAGCCAAAATTTGTGATCTAAGGTGATCAGCTCAGTGAAAAGCTTTTCACCTGCCAGCGCTAAAGTTTATAGGTTTCTTTTTCTTGGGTCAGTGGCTTTATTAAGCCCTGAAAAACTGCAGGGTGAATATTCTTTAACGTACTTCCAGCTGCTGGGGATATGCTTTTTTGTAACATACATTCCAATAAGGTGAAATTCAAAGAGAAACTGAGAGGGAGAAAAGGTGGAAAAGTGATGAATAACCCAGAGAAACAGTTAGATGTCTAACTGCCACTTTAGACACTTGAATCCAGCTGTAACTCCAAGGCGCCTGTTTGGATGAATCCTGGAGACATCCAGATTTTTGCCAGTAAAATGTGTCCATGCTTGCACACATATAATATCAGCTCCCACGCATATACACAGCTCCCAGCCATTCTTTAATAAGTATTTTTGGAGGAGGGTATAAAGCCTGTTTTTTTCAAGTTAATATACAGGCTACAACCCAAACCAGAACTTTCTATTTAGCAAGCTAGAGTGAGCCTCAGCCCACATTCACTTACAGAGCAAAGGTGCCTCCTCCCTGGAGTGAAATACCTTGATTCTGATTCCTGTTATAAATCAGTAAGAGGAGGATATGTGGGGATTTCATACACCAAATGACTGGTCTAATCTCTTCCCTGCTCATCATAATACCATTGGGTTATACCTTGTGAGAAAGGGACAGTCTGGGCTAGGCAACTCCAGGCGAGTGTTCAGTCATAAAGCCAGAGGTTGGTTTATACTACAGATGGAGTAGGGCAGCAGCTGAAGTTTGGAACCTGATAAAACCCCAGTGTTCACTCTCCCTACTTTGCCTGTGGCGGCGCCTCCTCTCAGGGCTTTTCTTTCCCCTTTGTTTTGTGCCCAATTCCCTTTATCCTCTTCCTCAGTAGAGCAGACCATTCTTGTGCCCAATTCCCTTTATACTCTTCCTCAGTAGAGCAGACCATTCTTGTCTTTGAAATGACACCTCATTTGGAGCAAACTTCTGAGATGTCTGATTGGTGCTGTGGTACAGAGGGAGGCTATCACTCCCTGATAGAATGGAAGGAGAAGCCAATTCCTTAGGCTTTTTAGTTATTTTTTATTTATTTATTTATTTATTTAATTTTTAATCACTTATTTATGTATAGGGTCAATGGGTGTTTTTTTCTGGGGTTAAGTGTTAAACAGAAAGGCAAATTACTTATGGTTTGGCTGGTGCAGTGCTTAATATACAGCATTAAGTAGAAGAAATACTGCTTAGGAAATATAAAATGCTAAGTGATTAAAAAAAATCATTACTGAGACACAGAATTCATTGAGGATCATTGCATTTACTTTTATGATATATCCTTTATTATCTTAACAGCTGAGAAAACCACTTAAAATAGTAATATTGTGAGTAATAATATTGTGAGTAATCTAAAGCATCAAACTACTATGTGCAAAGCACTAAATGAATTATAAACATGTACAAGAATTGTGCATGGATTTGGGACTAAAGGAAGTCTAGATCTTATCCAGGTTCCTTTAAAAGCCAGACTGTGATACTTGAAAAATTTCTTCCAGCCACCTCTGTATCTTCATAGAAAGATACATACATACATAAGAAGTATTTTATATTGGTTTTTGAAGGACATCTCATATAATTTTTTCTCCAATTAAAATCAAGTTGAATTACAGAATCATAGAATCACAGAATCACTAGGTTGGAAAAGACCTTTGAGATCATTGATCCCAACCGTACCTATCTTCTACTAAACCACATCCCTGAGCACCTCATCTAACCGTCTTTTAACTATGTCCAGGGCTGGTGACTCAACCTCCTCCCTGGGCAGCCTGTTCCAATGCCTAAAAACCCTTTTGGTAAAGAATATTTTCCTAATGTCTAATCTAAACCTGTCCTGGCACAGCTTGGGTCCATTCCCCTCATCCTATCACCTGTTGCTTGGGTGAAGAGACCAACACCCATCTCTCTACAACCTCCTTTCAGGTAATTGTAGGTGGCAATAAGGTCCCCACTCAGACTCCTCCAGGCTAAACAACCCCAGTTCCTTCAGCCACTCCTCATAAGGTTTGCTCTCCAAGCCCCTTCACCAGCCTGGTTGCCCTTCTCTGGACACGCTCCAGGACCTCAATGTCTTTCTTATAGTTAGGGGCCCATAACCGAACACAGTAAGTAATTAAAGCTGATTAGACAAGATGAAAAGTTGGACAAAAGCTGAACTAAGTACTTCATACACAAATAGGATCCTCAGTGCTGGACCATGGTACTGGTGTTTGCTGCCTGCCCTATCTTACTTCTCCAGAGACTTAGATTTCCCCGGTGCTATCTCCTCTCCTGCTAACACAAATGAGATGATAGCCTAACTTCATTTGTTGAAAGAAGTCTTTCTTGGCCTTCAGGCTCTGCCCATTTAGAAAATGTCTTGGTTAAACAGGGAGGCAGTTATGACTAAACTCACTAGATAAAGGCATATATATGAGTATATGTAAATCTTTCTTATTTCTTTCACTGTAGGCTCCTCAGACTTCTTGAAATGGGAGTTTTTCTCAAAATGCTCAAACAAGAAACTACATTCTCTGTTGACTCCTGTGACAATTTTGGCTTTAACCTTTTTATAGTAATTTGCAGAACAATTCTAGTTCCCCCGAGCTACAAACATTTTGGCTAAAGGGGATGTGTGATTTTCAGAGGTGCTTGCCCAAAAATTTCTAAATCTTGGAGTCCTGTGAGGTGTGTCATATTAAGCTCCACAACATCGACACACATTGACATGCAAAACTTGTGAAAATTGCTGCTTTTGCCAGTCTTGCTGGGTGTATGAGAAGAAGATATATCCAAATCAGTAAAAAGTAGCAATCTTGTGTGTAAGAGAAAAATATGTATTTCCATGATAATGGAAGTCTTCCAGTCTTCTGATATGGAAAGCTTACTTTTTAATTGAAAAATCCTCTGGGAAAAAAAAAATAAAATCCTTGCATACACTAAGCATTACGCCCTTCCCTTCAGAATGCATAAATTACGTGTGCTGCCAACAATGCTCCAGCAAAGCTCTCATCAGTAAGATAGCATTTTGTCTGAGTGCACCCTGTGAGGGAGAAACCTAGGCAACAAGTAAGAATCACCCATAGAGGAAATGGTTAAAAGAGGCAGAAGTGCTGTAAGACAGAATCAGAGGACGCACATAATCCCAGCTTGATGCAATTACTCTAACATGAATTTAAAATAAAATTAAAGTTAACAGTTTAAACTGACGTTTGAGGGGTTTTAAAAAGATTTAGTTTCCCTTGGAACCACTATGTTATTTGAGCCACTGTAATCTCAGAGCACAGTGCTCATAACTTCTCTCAAGCACTGTTACTACTAGATTATGCCCACAGGTTAAGTTACAAATGTCTAAAAACCTTAAAATTATTAAACCTAGATTAAAGTGTTCAGAGAATATGGTGTTATTTTAGTCTCCTGCCATATCCTACATTTACTATAAAACTGTTATATTGGCATTCTAATAAAATGTCATAAAGCAAGTATGTAAGGAGGTGTTTTGGGTTTGTTGCAGTTCGATGGAAGCCAAGTTAACATGGCAACCAAAATGTGTAACAGAAACACTTAAATGTTTTTCATAAACTGCAAACCTTGTAAGAGCCTAAGAGCACGTTGACTACTGGGCAGTGCATTACTGAAGATTACTGCCATATATTCTTGACACTTCATCTTAGATCATTTCTACACAATCCAAAATTTAATTATCTGAAGTGAATAACCTACTTTCTTTCAGTCACACTCTTACCCACTAGAGCCCACAGGTGTCCCTTTGACTTCAGCTGCCACATTTAGAGAGGGAGGATTGATCTGTTCTTTGAACCTTGGGAGCAAAGTTATTACAACTAGTATTTAGAAAGTTTAGAACCACAAGAGACCTACAAGATCCTCTGGGCTGTCTTTTCTTAAGATTCTCCACACCTTGAAGAACACCTTATCCCGATGCCTGCACAAGGGGTATACAACATTAACATAGTATATAATGTCTGTAATGCCTCATCTGCTGAATATGCTCCCATTATTTTTCCTATCTGTAATGCACTTGCTCTTTGTTCTGGTACACAGATGTTTCAAAGCTCTTTATTTAACTCAATTAAAAAAAAAAAAAGTCTTGATTTGACCTCATCTGTTGTTCACAAAAATTGAAGGTTCAATGATATCTGGAATGTAATTTAAAATGTTACTTCCTGGCATTGATAAAGACACCACACCTTTACTAGCAGGTCAGCATCTCATCATCCCCTTTTGAGACACCCGAATCAGCACTCTATTCTCGCTAGCAAGGAATAAACAAGTTTACTCAGGCTCAGTCCTGAGAGAAAGATAATGATGCGATAGAGTGCCTTTCATCTAATGAACTCCAGATGAACCTTTTAAAAATGCTTAGTTACCGGTGATAAGACAGGGGTTTTTTTCTCAGTAACAAAAACTCACTGAGCATATGGGTAGTTAAATGAATATTTTCATATGAAGAACAGCAATACAGGTAGGAAACTATATAGACGTATGAAGGAGTAGGAGAGGAAGGGAAATGCTAACACTGGGGAACATGTCCTACATTTATTCACCCTAGCTGATTGGGAAAGAATATGCAAGAAGTTACTGTACTCAAGAGTAGGTGTGGTCATTTACAGACCAATCAGAATAAATATAGTAAAAAGCCCCCAAAGATACATTTGAGCAGAGAACCAGACAATACGCTTTGCTTTGGTCAGCAAGGTTTGGGTAGTCTGGTGGAAAGCAGTGCTAATAACTTTGCATGAGGGCAGATCCCCCAGTGACCCATAACAGAAAATCTCGATGCATAGAAGGAGGCCTAGTATGTCCAAATAATTGTAATAGTAATAATAATGATAATAGTGAATTTAAGAAAATAGGTAATTGAAAGGTTTGAGAACTACAACTCAGAGCTGACCACAGTTTTTACTGGTCACTATGAACTTGATAAATAGTTTCTGCTGAAAAAACATTTAGTAAAATATTAAAAAATACTTTAAACTTTTTCTTAGTGCATAGCCACCTAAAAAAGGACTCCAAGTAATCTTATTAAAAATTTAATTTTGAGAAAATTATTAGAATTTGAGAAACTTTCATTTGTGATAGAGGGTACTGATATTTCAAAATTAAAAAAAAAAAAGAAAAGCATCTTTAGTTTGAATAAGGTGGTGAATAATCAGTTGTCCACTGTGGCTTGATGACTTTCATTTTTAACAAAATGAAAAACCAAACTTTTAAACCAAAACAGCTCAAAAGCAATTGTTGACCCAACATCAGTTGCAACTACAGATCTCAGCAGCAGAAATGAAACTGAAGATTTGAATATAAGCATATGACTTCAGATTGCCCATTTATCATTAATCACTACATAATTTGAGCAGATTTGTTCTCTCTGTGGATGTACAGTTCCTGCTCCTTTACTATCTGTCTGATGATAGCCAAACTTTGCCTGTGCTCAGAAACCTGATGTGATGCATAGCAAGAAAGGTCTAATTGCTGTGCAAATCCAGTGGCAAGATTGAAAATAAGTACTGTGCTTTTTTTTTAAGAACTTTTAAAATATAAACTAATTAAATTACAATTATTTGCAGCACAAAGCAGAAAAAAGTATACAATCAGCATCTGCAAGCCAATCACATCACCAAAATAGACGCAGCCGTAACAATGCTGCTAGAGGAAACACATTATAAAGGCAAGGGAGAGGCTTCTTCCTGTCAAATCTCCTACAGTGTTTATTTCCAGTCAGTCAGTGACGAGGATCGTTTGGAGCCCCATTTGTGCCTCACATAGTCTCATGGAAATGGAACGTAAAGTGTTCCATCAAAGCTTGTAAGTCTTTATCAGAGGGCTCAAGCTTGCTAGAACCAACTGGCCTGGTGCCTCCTTTGGATCATTAATGGTTAAAGTGCATTGCATTAAATTGTCCTGTTTGGCTTGCTCAGAGATATTGCTGTTTCTGTTGGTACAGCTGACAGAAGGTGTAAGTCTCCTTATTGTCACAATATCTCCATTTCATGAACCATGAACCTCTCTTATAACTGGTAGAACTCACCATGAGATAAGTGATGATGCTTGAAAGGTCTTTTAGCACAAGACCTCATCATTCCCAAGAAGGAAACTGTTAGGGGTCAAAGTAATTCCTATATTTTGCTAGCTCAAATGGTAGACAACATAAGTGCCATAGTGGGAAACAATAATGGTTCACATGTTGAGCGTTACTGTTGGGAGCACATAAAAGTCTGGTAGTAAGGGTAGTGAAGATGGCTACCCTACATAATGAAAATAAATTTGTTACTGTCAGAGTTTGCAATATCTATTTAATTTCTAAATTTTATTAAAAGTGGGTTAAAAGGAAAACAGTTGCTGAATTTTCTATAAGCCTCAAAAAAATACTGATCAGTTTGACATAGAAAAGGAAAGGATATTATTCTACCAAATAGGAAAAAAATTTAACATTTAATAAATTTTGCTGCCTGCTTCAGGATGTAGTCAGACTCTTAATGTTTATGTAGTGAAGATTATTTTCCCTCAGTTTCTAGTAGACCAAAATTTCTGATGTGAATCAGGTGAAATATGGATTTCCCCATATCCTTCAGGCTTCTCACAAGACACCTATTTACTTCAGATAAATATTTAGGTTTTTAAGGATAAGAAATTCCTTAACATGAAAAAAACCCAGTTTTTTGAAAATGGATGTGTTTATGAATACAGAATTTAATTTTGATAAATCAGCATTTTCCAGCAGAACAAAATGAGCAAGATAGAAAATCCTCAGTCTGCTCGAATATGGATGCTTTTGATTTTTGACATTATCAAGATTAAAAGATACTGTCATGAAGGTGGGGTCTTGAAAACAAACTGCAAGAATGTATAAATTAATACATGTATAATGAAGTTTCATTATGCAGAGAAGGTGTAAACACACTGGTAGTAACTATTATTCTTAATGAACTTAATATTCGGTATTACCTTGGAAGTTTAACTGGATCAAAGGGTGCAGATAAAAGTTATTAATTCCACAGTCTACTTCATTTCTCCAGGAAACTCTGTCTTTTCCCTAGAATAGTTCTTGAACTTGAAGACTTCAGCAAAATATGAATACAGAGTCATGTCAAAGACATTTCAGAGAGTCATCTAATGCCCAAAGCAGAGTCATCTAAAACTATGGGACTCACCGAGATCTCCAGCAACAAAAACTTCACAACCTTCACCAGGTAAGAAACACCAAGACAGTTAAATTTTTGCTTCCACTGACACAAGAGTGTAAACATTGTCATATTTGATGTCTAATATATGAAAAGATGGATGCATCCCACTTTTTGTTACTTGTATTTAATTGGAAGGCTCAATACAGATCATGTTCAAAGTCTGAAATTTTGGAGGAAAGATTTTATTTGCTGACTCAGCATCGCCTTTTCAGTGTGACTTTGGATACCTGTATTTCTTCAGTGCTTTATTTCCTCAGAAATGTAATGAAAGCAGTACCTCTCTGTTCCACCAAAAAGTGTAAGAAGGGGAAAAAGTTTCAAAGAAGTTGACCCATTATTGACAAATTTCCAGCAAAGTCCCGAGACCTCACCTTTAAACTCAGTCCTCCCACTGATCATCAGGCCAGGCCAGGCCAGTGCCGGGAGTATCAGCCTTTGAGATTCTTTGTTATTAGGGAACCTGGTTCTTTGGTCATACAGGAGGCTGGCTTAGACTAATGAATTCAAGATTTCCAGGCTACTTCCATATTAGTGAACTAAATCCATGAGGGCTTGCATACAGGCATTTTCCCATGACCATACACACAACTGAACTGCTGGCATGATCCCTGGTCTGGTTCTGGCCCACACTCATAAGCATTCTCCCACACAGTGCCCTGTCACATTATGAAGGATTTCATCAGCCAGAAGCTGCTCTCAACAGCATGAGTGAGACCAGGTTTGGGAATACAGACTTACAGATGTTAACTTTACCAGGACACTTAAGTGCTGGGGAACAGGCACTGTGCCATTTTGTATACTAGTAGAGATGTAGTCACAGGTCTGAAGGCCAGGAATAATCCAGCTCAGGGTCAGGGTCACCAGCAACTTAACCAGGAAAAATATATGGTGTGCTGTAGCATGTTACTCTCATCCAGCAGTTCTTTAGCTTCCATACTATCCTACGTAGCCAGTCAGGAAAGGCGAGTGCCTCGCATAGGGATGCTGAACACAGAGTGTGAGCGATAGCTGGGTCAGCAGCTGTTAGCATCAAGTTTAATTTAGATTAGCAAATCAAATTTCTAAGGTTAACCAGTGCAGATAGCAACTGTAGTTAGATAATGGGAAAACCAGAACATAGCAATAGGCTTCAGTATGAGTGTTCCTAGCCTTGATTCAGACCCAGACTGGCATGTTAGTGTTGTATTCTTCCATGAACAGAGACATTTCACAATAGATAAACCTATTATAATGTAGACACACTGCAGAGGGCCTTCCACATAGAAGTCCTGCCAGCACCCTTATTATACCTGAGCTATACCAGCTCAGATTCTTCCCCTCATATCAATTTTTAAAGCACTGCTTCATGGGGAAAGCAAACCAGTCTCTCAGGTAACCAAATCCCAAAACACTTAGGTCTTTATGGGTTAAAACCAACACCTTGAACTCAACCCAGAAATTTATTGGCAGCCATTGCAGATTTTGGAGACTGGTTTTTTTTTTTTTTTATGTCCTCTCTGCATGATGCTCCACTTAATAAACAGGTGGTTGAATTGTGCACACTAGATTCAGTTGCCAAATGGCCTCAAGATGTAGCCTCACACGGAGTGCATTAGAGTAATCTAACCTTGTGGTAAGAAAAGTATGGATAACTTGAACAGGGACCACATGTGACAGGAAAGGTTGTGGTCTTCTTGCCAAACACAGCAGGAAATAAAAAAAAATCCTCTTGGCTGGCTGTGTCTGCTACCACAGCATCAACAAGCTACCCAAGATCTATGTGTGCTAGGACATGAGTGCACAATAGGAAGCTGGACCTAAGTTCTGAAATAAGGCGCTTGGATTGCCCAGTTCTCTGGAGCAAGAGGCTGGAAATTATGTGACAGATTCACTTAAATTGAATAATGGAAGTTTTCATGACTAAATGTAAAATGAACAATGTAGCCTGTAATATAGCCCTTGTGTTATTTATTCTGATACTAAATGTAATTTTATGCTGTTCCTACAATTTCCCTGTGGAATGTGCTTACTATTTTGAATTCATAAGAGCATAAGTTCATCACTGAACTGGGAACATGAGGTTTGGGAGAATGTATGTGGGTTGCTGGGGATCAGGAGAACAGTGGTGTGAAGTGTGGTATTATACCACTAACAGGCCATTCCTACTAAATCAGTCAGCAATGCAGTAGCTGAAAATGTTGACATCTTCACTAACATATTTATTGTCCAGAAAAGTATAAGTGGGGGGATTATATCAGAAATAAACATCACATTGGTAAGCTTCAACATTTTCTCCGCTGACTGAAAGCTGCAATCAATGCCTTAACACAGTAACAAAGAGCGAGACTGGCGGGAGAAATTCAAACTCTCCAGCAAACAACCTTAGCTAAAGAATCATGAGATGCCTAAACTCGAAATTATCATAAGACTGTGAGTCTGTTGTGTGAGAGTATTAAAGAAGGGTAAAACCCCGAAGTCATCCCTTCCCCTTGCTCAACTCTGACAGTTTCTTGCAAATTTTCCTTCATCTCATTCTCATGTATCTCCCACTGGATTCTGGCCAGATTAATTATACAAAGATGAAAACAATAAATAGATTTCCACCAAACACAAATTTAAACTGCCTTGATCATTAACTTCTTTGGGTTGTGACAGTTTTCTCAGGTTGTATTGGTTGTTTTCAGGGATACAAGCAGTTGTTCAAAACCTTATTAAAAAAAAGAGGTTCCTCATTCCCAGATCAGGTGGAAGATTTGCTAAAGAATCTACAATATGTGGGAGCATTAATTTCATTTGCCTGTGTGGTTTAAGTGTCCTGATATCTGTGCCCTATTGTCTTTACTGTGGTGTTTTGTAGAGTGCATACTCTAAAAAAACCCCAAATCAACCCACACAGAAAAGGAAGGCTACTGTAAAAACAATCACATAAATTAGTAATAAGTTACTGATACTGTCAATTAACTGATTTCAGCCACCAGGAAAATGAAGAGTGGCTGATGCGGAGGTATCTGCCCAAGAAAGTATTTATTGAAGCAACCCGTATTCTCCTCCTGAGAAAGCTCCCACTTTGAACAAAAATTATTTTTGGACTGCTAAAGGGCTCCTCAACTTCTGTGCCCGACCTTGGTGAGGACGGGGGCTGACATTGCAATCAACGAGCTAACTCCTGGGTGCTTTGGTAAACTCAGTTTATTCTTTTACTGCTTTAAGTATTGTAGTGAAAACAGGATTTGCGTGTCATTTTTATTATAATTTGGTTTCCTGTTTGGGCTAAAATAGCTTTTGAAACTGCAGTTTATCCACTCGTGAACTAGAACAACGTCTTGTAAAACTGTGCTCGGTTTACGCGAGTTTCCCTTATTTGAAACATATGCAGAAGCTTATGGTTGTGATCTAGGATTAATACTGTTATAGGGTGGGTTAAATCTAGTTGGAACTGCTGGGTGTGACCGTCACTCTTCATTTAAGATAGTAGAAACAGGCTCATTTATGAAGTGATAGCAGTATTCAAAGTGAAACAAAGGCACACCCAAGACCACTAAGGAATTTGAACAATCTTGAAGGAAGGATTTGCTGGCTAATTTTTAGAAGGGTATGTGTGTACATGTATCTGTATGTCAGAAAGAGAGAGAAACAGTCAAAGCTCACATTTTGAAGGCTTTGAAGCTAGGGTGAAAAAACCCTTTCTATTTCTCTCCTGTCCTATCTGTTTGCTCCCTCCACTCCTCTGGACTTGATTAGCTATCCACTTTTTCTATTGAAGCTAATTATGTGGCTGTGTTCTCAGGCATATCTGTATACTAGATTATTGGAAAGCTATTCATTTATTTTACCCCTCCCCTCATCCCAACCAAATAATTTCCCTGGTTCAGAGCATTGCCACGGAAAAAGTTGCACTGCACAAAGGGAATTTGCACCAGGGGCAGAGTGAGTAGAGGACCGGGTGAGCTGCTGCAGTTAGGAAGGGTTTGGTTGAAAACCTTACCCTAAAGGAATTATAACAAGATTTAATTAGATACATCTTTGGGGTAAAGCTAGCCTTGATTTGCAAAGACTCAGGAACTACATGGGATAATTCGGTACTTTTAGCTGCCCTGGTAGCCTCCAGAAGCACACAGAAGATGAAACCCCTGCATACTGTCTATTCCTGGAGGCAGCTGAGTCTGGTCTGTTCACACTTTATATTATATCCTACTCTCAGTGCACTTGGATTCCTTGTGCTTTTGTTTCCCACATTGGTGTCTTCCATAACCAACACATCAGAAGGCCTCTCCATTCCCTTTTCTTCCCTGAGTGCCCCAGCTTGGAGTTAGAAACCATTGTCCTCTTTAAGGACCTATACCTGATGGGTTTCCTTGTCTGAATGACATAATGAAGAAAGGACCTGAAAACCCTGAGGGATGGTCTACAGTTAGCTTTGGAGGACTGTTTACTGACTGCTCCCTGAAAGCGTCATGCAGATGAGAATGTGGACTTCTACACTGATTTCCCTTCAGTTAGAAAAGAGATTTAGAATCTTTTAAAAAACTAGAATTACATTAAAAATACAGTACTGTCAAATGTCTTATTCTAATTAGTGGTTTTTCATTCAAGTAACAATGGGTAACATACACACCTTACAGGTAATTCCAAACATTAGTTCAGCTCTGCTGTTGGTAAGGACTAGGAGAACCTATGGAGAGTTCCAATTAGGGACAAGGAGAAAATTTGGTGACAGAAGATGTCATCTTTGCTCTAAACTGTGTTGGTCACTCTAAATTTGCTATTAAACTGTTTAGAAGAACCTTGTGTGGTCACTGGCAGGTTTACATTACGGAACAGACTTGTTTCAGTTGATTGTCCGTTTAGAATCATAGAATCATTAAGGTTGGAAAAGACCTCCGATATCATCTAGTGAACTGTTTAGGCATCTGTCCCTCTGGGTTTTCATTATCTGCAAACATTCTGGAGCAAAATGCTGTCCCAAATAAGAGTGCATAACTATGGCTAAATTAAAACCTGGGCATGCATCCATACCATGGAACAAATGATTTGGAATATATCTCAGAAAATAACATTAAATAGAATAGAACTATTAGTTATAGATATTACAGTGTGAGACACTGTGGTATGATTAGTTACATTGACTAAACAAATATACAATTAATATTCACCAAATAAATTTTATTTCAACTAGAAAAAAACTTGTTATCAAAATGTAATGCTTTCCAGGGACAGAGGAAACACCAGCCAAACCTTGTAGGTAATTTCACTGACGAATTAACTCACAGAAGACTAAAATTTGCACTTTGTTTCATGTCTGAATTCGATTTTATTTATTTTCAGTCACCAATTTTGAGAAGTTGAAGTTCCTTTGCTATTGTGCCTGTTCACCCACTCACTTCAAACCTGATTCTTGTCAACAATCTCATTAGTAGATGCTGCAAGATGTTTTTCACCATCTTATAATTAGCTGTATGGGTTCTTTCTACCTCCAAAATATACCACAAGACTTAAGGTCCAACTCAACTCAGAGCACAACATCCCATTAGTGGTCCCTGTCACCACATCCAAAGGTAACATCCTCTAGCTTCCTCCAGCTTCTGTATTACTCTTTTTAGTTCTGTGCTATATTGGGAATTTGAGCTCAGCTTTTTTCCCTTTGCAACTCACAAGCCATTCAGAGAGATACCTTTTCTTTAGTCTGTAAATACAATTTGCCCGTAGAAAAAGCATTCCAGTTGCCTGCAACTGACCACAGAATCCAAATTATTCAATATAATGATTCTCTTTGTTATTATGTAGTCTTTCCTATCTAGGTAATCTTTAAATATTACATATAACAGTTCTGTGTTTTCTTTCAGTTAATCAATAAAAATGTTAAGCAGCAGATGTCCATAAATTAAAGCTTGTAGACTCCATCAGAGATGTCTCACAAGTGATTCCTTGTAGAAAATTCTATATGGTGCTTCATTTAATGGAGCAATACTCTGAACCTAAAATATACATGTTTCTTGGCCAAAATAAAAGAACATGCCAAGTCAGATAAACTACAGAAATCTATATTACCAAGTTTAACAGATGAAATGTTTCATTTTGTCAAAGATATGACAGGACAGACATGATATGAAAAAAAAATATAAACAAGATCTGTTTTATTTTTTCATTCTGATAGTCATTATATTGTTCTTTAATTCTTTATTAAAGAAATTACAAATAACCTATTACTTTATTTTATCAGGGACTGATGCCAAAGCTGACATTCTTACAGCCAACCTTTCACAGCATTACCACTATAACCTTCTTTTACACTTCTACAATTTCTTCAGTGTTTCAGACAGCTCATGTACTTTCTCTCTGCCCACTTGCAGCTGTGGGTATCCTCACCTATTGATTTAGCAGCCTCCTGCTTTGCTGTAGACCTGGAAATATTTTCAGCACTGCCCTTTGATAAGAGTGTATCCTCCAGCCCTGTCCTGAATAAAAAAAATCAGAAAAACGTGTTGAACACTGCTTCCTTTGTGTCACTGGGGAGAGCTGGAATAATATTTCCAACTATGTAATGGCATGGACACTTACAGGTTTTCTTTGGTGCTACTACACTTTGCTGCTTTGGCAAAGAGTTCCTCCTTGAATACTTTAGCTTCTTTCATCATTTTTGCCACAGTTCCTTGTTTAGCACTATGATTTTCTGCTGCTTTTCACTCTATTCTTCTTCCTTCTAGATGAAATTTTCATATTTGCTATAATTTCTGTCCCCATTATTTTACTTCATCACCATTAACATGATATAATTCCAGCGCTGCAAATCCAGGATAAGCGAGAGAAAACTTTTGTAAGCACTTCCTGATCACCTGTTCTTTTTGAACATTGTTTTCTGCAGGTGATTTAATTCTTCAATCTTGTCAGCTCTGTGAAATTAACTCTCCTGAAACACTAGTTTGTAGCCACATCCTAAATGAAAGAAGTCATGAATATTTACTTCAAGATGATTATTAGATTTCACCTCTACAGTGGCTTGCTTGGTTTATGTCAAGATGAGAGCTAGGTAATTCCCTTTTGCTGGCTGCAAGACAGTTTGAATCCATACAGCTTACTTTCAAAAATTCTGAGTGTGTTTTAAAGAGACAGTATAAGGTTTCCAGAAAAAGTATTAAAGTTCCTCAGGATAATGCATCTTACTTTTTTTCTGGCATGCACTAGATGACGAACAAACCGACCATTCAGTTTCCAGTGTGGATTGTGCACTGCACACTGATTTTCCTGTAAGGGCATGGATTTAGTAGCATGCAGGATTATTTTTGTATGTGCCATAGAAACAGGTGGATGGAGATCACCACCTTCTTTTCCTTTTTGCTCACTAATCCGTTTTAAGTACATTATGATCCTTAGGACTACACTAAGGCTAGATTTCTTGGACATTTTGTCCTTCTTCAGCCAGAAAGTTTTGTCTGGGTATAGTGGGTGGGGGGTTACACATTGGTCTGGGATTTCCCTATGGCTGGTAGCCCTAACTAGCAGAATATCCCCAGCTCAACTGCTATATACCAAAAAATGCATGTGGGGCTGACTAGCCACCTGTGCCTTTATTTATAGGAAGCATTGAGTTTAACAGCTCCATAGTCGCTCTGTAACCATACAGTGGGTCCAAAGCTTCTAGGAAGTATCTGTCCCTCCCAGGCAGAGTGTGTGTACCTTGACCTGCAATACTGAAATAAGAACATTACAAAAGGCAATTTTTGACTGGATTGAAGTGTCTTCATCCCAGTAGCCTACCTCTGACAGCAGTGGAAGTCTAGGGAAAAGAGAACGGATAGAGCAACACAAAGTGCTCTTTCCCTAGCAAGCGTCCTCTGGTTCCAGCCATTGGAAAATTAGGAACTTCCCAAATTAGAGGTAACATCTTTGTGTTTAATAGCCCTGGTGGTTTTTCTCATCGTTGAATGAGCCTCACCAGTTTTTAAACCCTGCTTTGACTTTTGGCATGTCTAGCATCCTGTGACAGTGAGTTTCACCAATGTATTGTGACTTGTATGAAAAAAAGTATAATTATATTTGTCTTGAATCTCCGACCTGACAGTTTCATATGATACCTCTCTTTGTGAAATACAATTAAAATTGATTCAAAATTCTACAGCATGTATACATTTACACACCTAAATTTCATATAGGACATGTTTTTATATCCTCTCTTAGCAGAGTTCGTTTTTTCATCATATGATTACTGTTCCATATTTGTGCTCACTTCTGCAGCTTTTCTTTTTATTTTCCTTAGTTTTCCTGTGGACTTTGGTGGATTCAGGACCAGACCTAAATTTGAGATGTGAATGCACAATGCATTCATTCAGTGACATACCAAAGATTAATGCTTTATCTTGAGTGTCACAAGTGCATTTTAAATAAATTATAGTTTGATCCCCCTCTCTCTTTAGCACTTGATTTGATGTTCTCCTGAGTCACCTGAAAAACATGTCCTCGCCATTTTCTCCTTTCCTCTCATGCACACAGATCCTCTTTATCCTTTCCATAATGACCTTTTCTTTTAACTGATGTAACTAGAGCTCTTCATAAATAGTTTACTAGTTACAGACAGAGTTAAAAGCATTGACTGAATCCAGTTGACTGCAGCCAGAGTCATCCCTGTTAGTTGCCCTTTCTAGAAGTGGGATGCAGAGACACTCAGGCTGGTTCTGGAGAGCAGTAGCACAAATCCAGCAAAACTTTTGCCTCTGGGCTTTGGGCCACAACTTTTTGTAATGGGATCCCTTCACTGAGGAGAAACCACTGCCCAAGAAGCCTGATTCAGTATAGCTGCTCTGATGTGGTTGTTGCCAAAGTACGGCAGTAAGCTTTGCATTCAGGTTTTGAAATATTTTACGTTCATTCTCACCCTAGTGATTTTGGCTTACCCATCATCAAGACCACCGCAGAGAAACAGTGATTCGTAATTGAAATATGTGCCTGGAAAGCCATGCATTATTAACCTCAAGTGTTCTGGGCAAACTCCAGGTCAGATAATTACATTCCACCCACCATAAATTCTCTCTGTGATTCCATGTGGGTATGTGTTAAGGGACAAGTTCAGGCTGCCGATTTAGGTGATTATTTTCTTAAACCTTAACCAAATGGATGAAACGGCTTGGGGAAGCAGTTATATAGATTATTCACAACTTCCATTACTTGGTATGAGGTTATACACATCTCCTGCAATTCAGATTAAAGGCACTTTAAAGCCAGTAAAATTAGACAGGCATTATTCTGGTTACTACTAACTGACAAAACAGTTTCATTCATTCTGCAGGAGAAATTGCTTTTCTTCCTCCCTTTCATAATTTTTTTTCCTGCATAAAAATATCTCAAACTAGCTCTGCTGGTAATGACTTATCCCATAACATATAGTGGGTTTCCAGTTCTCAAGGACCTGTGCTGACTCCCAATTGGTGCTTAATGCAATTATCATTTATTTTACTCGGATATTAGCATTAAAGAGGTATATTTTTTTTTTCATAACAGCTTTGCGTATGTTCTGCATTAACATTCCAGTGCTGCCCAGTAAAAATAGTTGGCCATCTGCCCACTTTTTAAAGTAATATTTTGGTTTACTATTTTTTAAATTTGGATTTCTAATTATAGTTAGCTCTTCATAAATAGTTTAGCAGAGCTGGAGAGAGTGTTAAGTGCTGCATTTCTGAACCTTTCCTCCCTAATAAGTAACTATAACCTGACTCTGACACACCTCAGCTATTCTAATTCCTCCAAAATCCAATATATTTTTGTAATTTCCCCTTCTTTGTTCTGGTGACTTAGGTTTTCTCCCTGAACTTTCTAAGAGGAAACATCCCTCTTACCTTTCACCCTGGCAGAAAACCGCCATCCTTTCTGTTCTCTTGCCTCCCACCAAACCAGCTAGTGTCTTCAGATGGACCTGTGGGTCATTGGCTGGAGAGCTGCAGGTACTATGTCATCAGAGAGCTATTCTTTGATGATGTGGTCAGCCTTCCTATGGTTTCTAGTAAGCCAGTCTTGGCAGGTTCGTCTTGCCAATGCGCCAGCTCATACAGCTGTAATTATAATTGAATCCACAAAGTTAGATTTAGTCTTCCAAGTCCATATATCAGCCTTAGTTACTGCAGTTTTCTGCTACTTAAGCATATTTAATTTACAAACTACTGTGCACATTATATTTCCAGTGGCTCTTGAGATGTGTGGAAGGGTGTGGGCTCAAATCAGAGATATAAAAACCTAAGCAACCACACACATGGAAGAGAAAATTATGGGAGGACATAAATGCCTTATGCTAGAATATTTCAAGTGAGCACTCCATCATTCACAAAGGCACAGCTAAAACTGGGTGAAAGTCCTTGGAAGAATCAAGCCAGATACAGTTCTGGCTCATTTGCCAGGGTCAAAACTGTTCTTTGTAGGAGTGGCGGCAGTGTGAAAGCACAAAAGCATGTGGCAACATATCGCATCTTGAAGCTTTTCTTTGGAGCACAAATGCTTTCTGTGACCTGCAGGGAACTCTCAGAAGTCCTCAGTGGTCCAGAAATTATTTTTTGCCAGTGTAATTTGCTTCAAGGTTTACACAGAAATCCCTATTGAACAAGCATGCTCCTCCTCAGTGATAGTCCTCCTCAGGTTGTGAGAGACCAGGCCTTGCTGCTGGTCTGCAATGTTTTCTTGCAATTCAGTTGCCTGATAACCCACAAGTTTCTTTTACAATCACTGTTTCATTAAGGTACCCTACCCAAATTGGCCCTTTATGGGAAATATTTTTTCCAGTATCCAAAAATCAGTTTATGTCTCTTCATTCTTAAGCTTTTAAAAACATTGCTCAAAACACGCATAGATGTAGAGATACATTTTTATATTTGTTTTTAAATTGGCTGTTGTCCCTTAAAATTTTACATTTATTACGATGTGTCCTCCAGAATTGTCCTGAGGAAGGACTTTCATAAATGCTTAGAAGGTTTTCATTGTTGTTCAGAATGTCAGACACAATCAGTCAAAAAAGAAGTTTTAGGACAAGAGTACTTGGGATGGGAGAGAACAGAGAATAGAAAAAAAGAGAGTGTAGATTAAAATAGCCAACAGAAAACTCTCACGCATGGAATTCAGAATATTTTACTGCAGATACTTTGATAAGTCTTCTCATTGCAGCTGATGTTCTTCGAATTCCTGTCTACTTATATATATTGCACACACAGCCTAGATATCACTGCTTATGATGCCCTATGACAGGATTCTGCTAAGACACCTTAGTACAGTTATTCATGAAAAATGCAGTTTAACTAAGAATTAACTTTAGCTAAAATACAAGTTTAAGTCTAACAGAGGAGAAAGGGGTATCAAAGACAAACACGAGGATTTTGAAATCCCTCTTTTTTCCCCATCGTTTATGATTTCTTGTTAAATATATTTTCTGACTATCCCAACTGCTAGTAGTAAGAGTACCAGAAGTCTTCAAAACGCTTCATAAGGAATCAGGTGAATAGATAGAAGATTGCAAATTAACAGCAGCTTTTCAAACTTTACACCTCACAGAAGAAACCAGTGCAACTCTAGCACCAAAGTGATAGTAAATAATTTAAAAGAATAATAAAAACAGTTAATATAAAAAAATTTTAAAAATCGGAGATGGTATTTCAGCCCTTAATTTACTGCTCTCCGGAATACTGACAGCATGTTTCAGAAATTAGATCCTTGATTTTACTGAAGTTAAGAAACCATGAAGATTTTGACAACTGCCAAGTCCACTCCAGTAGGACAGGATGGCTAGCGTGCTTTGTGCAGAGAAATAAAATGACAAAGGGGGTTATCTGTCTATTAAAGTACAAAATAAATAAACAGCTACACTGTGAGACTTGTTGCTGGGCTCTGAATTAGTAATTTCACAAGGAATTAGAGTGAGTTTAGTTAGCATAACCTGGCACTACATTCGTATAAATATTTTAATCTGTATACTAATAAATAAATGAAACATGACCCACAAAGTTCCATTTAATGTTACCTGTAAAGTAATTTCATGATAGTGCAGTTGCCTGTCAGAAACCAATTTGGAAATTGTAAGCACTGGTACTGGTAGCTGGTGCAAATGGGGGAGGAGAAAAAGAACATTTTGAGCTTCTTCCTTTTTCTAATAGAACATCTCAAAATCTTGAATAGAGTTTTGTGACAGGTTTTAGAGACAGCTGCTGAATTAGTATGTGTCATTATAATGTAAATTTACAAGTCTGATAATAGTTGTAGAAGAAAAAAATGTTAGATTTGTTAGATTCAGAAACTGAGCCACCCAGAGGGATGGAGCCTCTGCTTGTCCATCTGAGAAGAATAACGTGAAGGCATGAAGCTGTTGGGATTTCCTGTCATCCTTTTCTGTCCCACTCTTAATCTTCTGAACTGTTCTCATTTTGACATAAGCCTAATTCTAGCATGTTCCTTCACTCACTCTTAAGGACCATGACACTTCCCATATTTTAAAACAGTAACCTCAGGCACGTTTTCCTCTCACATCACTCCCTGCATGTTACACTGCTCCTTGGCACGTTCTTCACGCTGCAAATCTGTGAATGCCTATGGATGAAAGTCCCACAGGGGCTGGGGGTCTCCTTCAGTGTGAACTGCAGCTCCAAAATGTCCCTTTGATCACCTCAATGACTGAAAAGATGTTGGGCTGGGATTGAGCATCTCAGTCTAAATATTTTGCCTATTAAGCTCACTCAGAAAGCGTAGGACATAGGTTTGTAACCACTCAGTCTCAACCACCAGTAAAAGAGCACCTTTTCATTCTATGTTCTAGCAACAGTCTGTGCATATCTTGGCTGACTGATCCGTTTTTAATACATTTTCATTATCATTTTTTATACAATATGATTCTCCATTGTCATAATTTTTTCCATTCCGTATAATGCTTCAGGTCTGCAGATGTTAGTAAATCGCAGTTTTAGAGCAAAATACAGTCACGTTTCAAATCGTAAAAGGTTTTTATCTCTCCTGCTTTAAACTCTCATTCAACTGTGTCAGATACCAAGCTGTTGTTTTGAAGATTTTCCTTTAACATGCCTGCGAATGACTTACCCTAGTTTTGTAACAGATGAAGTGCACTTATAAACCTCAATACCTGAGCAACTGTAATGTCTTAGCAATTTCATAATGAAATTCATATGGAATTTAGCAACCCAAGCCAGATTTGTGTCAGAATCTTTAACATGTTCCAGTTGCATGAAATACTAATTAAAGGCACTCATTGTTAACTGATATAAATAGTCCCCACTTAGCCCATTATAGGTATGGGTTGTAAAACAAACAATTATGTGACAGATGATACATGTTAACACAGAGAAATTCTGTAATGACATTTCTGTAACACTGTAACCTCTTCAACCACCATGTGTTCCACATTACAGGCTAAAGGGGGTGCTGATTGCAAAGGTGACGTACTTTCCAGTTTGTGACTTTTCTTCTAAGAATAGAAATGCCTTAGAGCACCTCCGAATGATTTACATTACAAATTTAGTTCAGGCAATGAAATCATTAATGCAAGCTTGATTTTAACTGCTACATGTGTTTGCTATTCCACGCGCTAGTGCCAAACAGTTGGATGTGCCTACCTACCAAACAGTACCCTACCTAGAAACTGCTAGGTAATCCAAGCAAACCGTTGTTCCTATTTACCATTTCTTTCATCCAATACCCATTTCCTCATCATGCTGTACTATGAACAAAGTGATTTGGACCAAACAAGAAACTGACTTTGGAATGCGTATAAAAAGTCATTAAACCTCCAAGCTAATCATAGGATAGAAGCAATCTCCTGGCATTTGGATAAGATACACAGATTATTCAATTAGTAAAAAATTGTGTCTGCCTTTCCACTAGCCAACATATTCCTGTAACATTAGAAGCAGGTGGCCTCCTTACTCAAAGCACAAACATGCAGAAGTTGCCTAGTACATTTGCCCTGCCAAAAAATAATGTATTTTCGCATCTGCAAATGTAAGATCCTGTGTTTAACCCTTACAACTACAGAGTTCCTAAAGCAACAACAGAAGAAATGACCAAGGTACATGTGTCTTCGAGAGGGCAATGAAGGAAGAAAAGATGGCCAAGATCTTTGGACAGTATGATGAGTTATTTCAGCCACGACCTTCTGAAGGGACTACTAAAGTTTTAAGCGGTTTTTATTAAAAAGCAAGATACTCATACTCATGTAAAAGCTTGTTTAGGACTCAGGAAACTCCAAATTTGACACCTATCTCTAAAAATATTTGGCCTTTGCAAACAAGACAAAACTACTTGTTAGCAGATACCTGTCTCCAAGATGCTTTCTCAGAGATGTATGTTTCACCAGGACCAAGCCCAGCTGAGCTGTAACACATACAAGACAAAACTAAGATTTTGCTAGTATTATAATGATACATTTGCTGCAGAAAGTGAAAAAGTAAAAGCGCAGGAGAACGGATGATGCAAAACTTGTACATTAAGGGAAATAACCTTGTCTTACATCACAACAAGAATTGGCCTAGATAGAAACCCTCAAGCTCATTAGACTTGTCCTCAGAGGTACTTTTTATCTAGGGCTGGATCCAGGTTTTTTGGCTTAGAGTTACTTTCTGATAAAATTGTCAGAAGTCCTTAGGGACACCTCATCCACACAGTGGATTGAGAGTTTTCCAAGTCCACTGGGTTTTCCCTTCTGAAGGTGTAGGCTCCACCCATTCAGTTTAAGCAGAGACCAAGAAGTAACATCTGAATTCATGTTTTACAACTGAAAAACTGAAAAATAAGATGCATTTAGTCAAAGTCCATGAAAGAATTGAAATATCAGAATGTAAAGAAAATTACATAAAGTCATCACTATCTGGAATTCTTTAACCACTCTGGAAAGATTGTTAATAACACTAACATCTCCATGTTTAATTAAAAAAAAAGTAACACTGTTAATCCCATTTTAATCCCTGCTCAGTCTTGCCAACCTCATGCAGACCCACCTGAAATTTTACCTAGCAGTCAGTAGTCTTATCCCAGAATGCAAATTTGTTTCTGGAACATTTGAAGCCATTTGGATAGGACATTTGGATGATATTATTGTCTAAAAATGGGGATGTTCTCACTCTTTGGACTTCTTCCTAACCCTTTTTTTGGTTTTTAGAACACAAAAATGATTTACCCTAGAAATGTCAAACTTGATTCAATACTTGCTTGGCGAAGAGACATGCCTTTGGAGCCTGTTAGAGGGCTTAGGTGGGTAATTGTAAAGTTATTGTTAGTTTTTTCCACACTCATGGCATACAGTACATGGCCAGCTCATGTTAATAAATACCTGTTGGGTACATGTGTGGTTTATAAAGGCTTGATTCAAAGCCCACAGAAGTCAATGAAAAGACTTCTCTGGCTATAAATGTACTTGAAGTCAGGCTGTAAATGTAAATGACAGGATGGAAGAGAATCTGTCATGGGAAAAATAGAGTGGGAAAATCACGCCTTCTGCAACCCTTAGCATCTTCATGGGCAGATGGAGCATGGAGAGAATGGGAAGACACGGAAGACACCCGTTGTCTATGGACATCATGTACTGTAGGGACCAAAGGACAGAAAAGGAAAGGGGAGATCTGCACCAATGGAAAGAAAAAAAAAGAGTACATAATCTATACAAAATCTTATCCTTGCATGACAATTATACAGGCTTTCAATTCCTCTTGAGCTATGCATATGCATTTCCCATGCTGGATGTGTCTCATGTGAGTGTGCATGTTGATGTGATGACTGTTAGATAATTGCAACACCCAGCTGAGGAAGGAAATGAGCTGCAGCAGTGGGTCACCCTCCAGTTCAGCTGTATGCTTATCCCAGCCTCATCCTGCAATAGAGCGCCAGAGCCTCTGGGAGCCCCTATCATCACCTACCTGAGAACTATTCCCAGGGCCTCCTTTCTTCAGCTCTCTGAGGCATTGCTATGCATCTCATGGGGCCTGACAGTGTGAAGAGCTTGGTAGGGAGCTGACAGGATCAGGAAGGTTGCATGCTCACTACCGAAAACCGCCTTTGCTCTCCTTCCAGGAACTAGACAAATGTCTCTGAAATCAGGCTGTGAAGAATCTCCACAGCAAAGTAAAGATCCTTCACATCCCCACTGCCTTTGTGCAAAGCACGAGCACTTTTGCACAGAGCCTATGTATAAAGTCTAGTTCTTTTTATATCTGCCAGAAAGTACACTACTCACTGCTTACCATGTACAAATGGTCTGCGGTACCTCCCACTATGTTTGATTTCTTTATTTATTTACCTTTTCCTCTTTCCATCTTTGAATACCTCTTTTAAGGTGGCAAGACACAATGATTTGCCTGAGCAAGATTTTGTTTTGCTGTGGGAGTGTGAAGTCCAGCAGTAGCTAGTTGGTAGTTTGCCACTCTGAGTTGAAAGTTCAACAGGCACCTGTGTTACACTTCTCCTTTTTTGGATTGAAAGGGTGTTATAGGAAAGGTGTGTTTGCTTTTTCTTTTTTGGTAGGACTAAAAATGGAAGGGAGCTTTGTCTGTGACAAACTTATTTCCTAGAGTAGTAAAGTAGCCAGCTGGCAGCCAGATGGCATCAAGCCATCAGAAGGTCAAAGGCCATTGGACAACTGTGTGGGATTTGTTTCTCACTCGATGTGTTTGGTTTTAAAATCATTTATTTCTGGAATAAGTCATAGATATGGAAAGCGTTTTACCTAGGGGACAGTTGTTTCCCCATCCAGTTGAAACCACAAACAGACAGAAACCTGGTCACTGGCCAAAATGAAAGGCCAAAGGCAAATTGTCCCATATTTATCCTTTACTGGGTCAAAACTCAAAAGCTGGACACTGATGGCAGTTCATAAATATTTCACTGCTCCAATCAACAACTGAGATAGAAGGACATTGCATGTCAAGAAACTTGTTGACTCTCGCAGAGCAGATAGCCAGCTGGCATGAGCACCGTTATTGCCCTGTCTCAGAGCTGAAAGGCCAGAGTCAAAAGGTGCCAGATTTGTTCCTGGTTTAGCTAAAATAACACAGGAATCATGTTGATGTTTTGATCTTGCTGTGGTGTTGTCTGTGATCCTCACTGCCCATGTGATCCTGACTTACAAGTAAGAGGAGACTCTGGACTCCCCAGAGATAAATTCTGCCTGAAGGTTTACAATTCCTGTTTCATTCAACCTTCCCATTCATCTCATATTTTATCCTCTCTTGTGATTGCAAGTGCTTTGGGAGTCAACAAGAGATGCTTCTAAACTAGCATATGGGATCTGATCCCATACTCATAGCTTTAGAGTACTGTGGATCAGGTTCTTTCTATGTATTGATGATTGATGAAAAACACTAAGATCAGTGAAAACAAACCCTTGTATGTTGTGTAGGTAAGGATTGCATCCTGACTGACAAAGTTTCCATCCTTACACAGGAGTTAGTTGCCCAAGCTGTTTATTCTGAAGTAGTCAACAAATGTCTGTGGCACCTCCTTGTACATATCTGGAAGGGTTAACACTTAAAAATTCTGCCCCTTGTTTGGGATGGGAGATAAAGGGCCAAGAAAGAATCAGCTATATGCTTTCCATAGAACATGCCAATAGACAACCTTCTGGCTTTTGGTCCTTGAGATGGCTCACTGCCCAGCATTCCTAGTGATCCAGAAACACAGTGTTTTCACAATACCTGAAACAGTACAGTTAAATTCAGGTTCTGATCAGCCTGGCAGGCTGCCCGCATAAAAGTAAAGGGATATGAACATGCCAGCTGGTCCCTTGTCACCAGCTCTGGCTTCTGGAAGAGAGATCTCCTTCCAGAGAGCATGATTACTCTGAGGAGATGGGTTGAGTAAAGCTGTGGGTTTTCAGTTACTCATGAAAGAGCATGGCAAAACAGATTTCCTTGGCCCTGCACATGCTGTACAACCCTGTTCCAGGGCAACTCAGACAGTGACAGAAGGAACTTCCAAAGGCTCTCTGGTGGTCCAGCTTAGTGTAACCTAAGTCATCCTTTTCAGCTCTCTGCCCCCAGTTCTCTGCCCAGAGGTTTCCTCCCCAGCAGCAGTGGTGGCAACAGAAGAGTTAGAGTGTTTGGTTCCCCAGCAACTGCAGTTGATGGTCTGGTATATCAATTTAAGTCACAGTCAAGTTCACTTTGTGTTAATGAGCATGATGATCTGTGAACTCTGCTAGCAGAGGAGGCAGCAGCTCTGCTGCTGCTGCTAGGGAAGGAGCAGCCATCAGCAGTGCTGGAGGTGGGCAAG
This sequence comes from Porphyrio hochstetteri, assembly GCA_020800305.1. Taxonomy (NCBI): domain Eukaryota; kingdom Metazoa; phylum Chordata; class Aves; order Gruiformes; family Rallidae; genus Porphyrio; species Porphyrio hochstetteri. The sequence goes on from CM036907.1 coordinate 115,190,464, forward strand.
TAGGAGACGGAAGGTCTAATTTAATGTAGGGGATATAGCTCCCTCAAGCTTCATTAGGGTCCTGCTTGATTCTATTTCCTGAGAGCAAATGGAGAGGAACCAAAAGGAAGGGAGGTGTGGGAGCTGGGATTCCTGCTTTTGCTGGCCAGAAAGGCTGTGTGGAAGCACAACTGGGAATGAACCACTTTAGTCAAGAGGGTGAAGTAAAGGAGAGAGAATGTTGAGTAGAAACCTGTAATTCCCTTCCGTCACCTTTTGTTCACTTGTTTTTTGGTTGTTTTTTTTTTTAAATCAGGACCTTTCAGATGGACAAAACACTACGTGTCCTATCAATCCTGACCTGTGAAATGCCCATCTGACCCAATTCTGTAAGCAACCTAGATGAAAGTAATATTTTCAGTGGCCTGGAAAATGTTACTTGGTTAAACTCCAGGGCCAAGAAAGAACATATTTTTTGAAGAAGACTGTTAATGAGTCTCCTCCATTCGTAATGTCAGATCAGTTTTGAAACTCAGACTTTCAGTGAATACAAAGATACCAAATGCCGATGCATTAATAAAAACTACAGCAACTAAGTTTTCCTCTTGTGGAACAGTTGAAGTCAGGTCCTTGTCTAAACATAGGACAAGAACAACTACAGAATGCAACAAAAGTAGGACTCATATTCTTAAGTATTTTAGTCCCTACATATGTGAAGGTAAGTAAACAGATTGATTCACAAATTGATCTCCCCTTTTCAGAAAAATGTCTATGTTTCTTCAGTTTCTGGGTACTAGATATTTAATTTTTCATCAGAGGAAGGTAGTAAGAGCTTCTTCCTGTGACAGGTACTATGTAATCAGTAAATATAAGGACTTCATGAGAATAGGAAGCAGTATTAATGGAAGCTAAAGTTTCTGATATAAATTCAAGCATCACTGCAGAATTTATATTTATGAGTTGCCACAAATTAGTCTGAACAAAAACACTAGACACAATCCCCTCCCTGCTCCCTGAAACTCCATCAGCTTTGGGACTCCACTGAGACATAGAATTGGACTGTAATCCAGGAGTAAAAATTGTGGCTTGGATCTATATCTGCATATACCCAGGAGAAGGACCAACCTTTGTGTATCTGTGAGTGAATGGTGCATGCATTTTACTTGTCTGCGTCTTCCTCACACTCTGCTGTCTCTGTCAGCTTCCTCACTCTATCCCCTGGCATGAATACACAGCACACTCTCATGTCACTTAAATCACCAAAAGCTGATATTACCTTTTTGGTAAAACATGTTATGCTAACTCATTTTTATAAATAGGAACATAACCTGCTGTTTTATAGACTCAAAACCACAGTTGCAGGCAAAAGACTATATACTACCTGAATTTTGGTTACTAATCAGTTAAAAATAGTTATTTTCTTCTGCATTTACTTAGGTTTTCTCTCTATTAGCTAATGTATAATGATGGAATCTCATCAGCTTTTTCATTACCATATTGAGATGTGTGCTTGCCAAAAGTGTTAAACTACATTCTTGCTTTCCAAACCAATGTACAGCTGAGCTAAAAATGTCATGTGCTGGCTTTAAAACAAAGAAAAAATGAAAATTGAGTTTTGCTGCTGCATTCATTTCAGATCGCAGGACAACATCCAAAAAGGGTATAGGCCAGATTCTTAGCACATTGAAATCTGCGTAAGTCCACTGATTCCCATGAAGTTATGCTGATTTACAGCAGCTGAGAATCTGGCCTATAAAGCTCAAGCTATATATCTATCTTATGTTATGTTAAAGTCCCTTGACCTCTTACTTGATTGCCTTGCTCCAGCGCGTGATGCTAGTGTAGGTAAATTATACCTCTGTTGGTCACTAAGCTTGCTGTTCTAGCAATATTAATAACCTCAAGACTTCTAATTTTCTTACCAATGCTTACTAGACCCCCTGTGCAAGCCTCTGGGGCTACTCTGACAATAATCCAAATATGTTTTGTTTTGAATGAAAATAAACTTTATTGCAACTTGTGCTGGAGGCAGACCCACAAGCCTAGGCTCTAGAATGCCTAGTAGGCAGCTGTGTAATCATTAGCAATACTATAGGGAACAACACTAGGATCAGTTCAGAAGGGTTCTTCATCCAGCTGGGACTATAATTTACAATGCCACCATCACTATAATAACAAGGTAGCAGAGGGAAAAGACTCTGGAAAGGGTGGCAGTGAAATTCAGCCATCGCAAGGTGTGGTCTTTGGGGCAAAACCTTTAATTGGCAGAAGGTTCACTAACTGTTCTGGTAACCTCAGACTTTCACCTTTCATTACAGTCAAAACGAGCTTGCGAAAGCATCCGCATAGGAAGGACTAATAAGCAATCACCCATCTTTTCATGCAGAACCAGAGAGATTCTGTTGTTCTGGACCCCTTTCTCATGAGGGTCTTGCCCTTCTGCCCCACCATTGTACTCACTCTACCACACTGGACTTCAGTGCACAACAATATAAGCAGTAGCAGCAGTAGCAACCTGTCAGGCTTTGTTTCTGCTTGTCATCCAACTAACCCCACCTTTTCCTTTACCTTATTTTTATATAGTAAATCTGATACAGGTTTATAAAGTTTCATTGCAATCATTAGATTCAGTTTGTTTCAATCAAAACCTGCTATGGGCTAATTTTACCACAAAACCCGCGATGCTGAAGAAGCACAGACTTTGGTTTGAAATCTTATGTGATCACATGGGATGGTAGGCTGCTCCCTGAGTGGATGAGCAGAGTCCTCAGAGCTGGCTTCTCCCTTCCTGCAAATGTGCTCCCTGTCTGCTCTGAGTTCACTGTTAGTCTAACCCCCACCCCCATTTGGGGTGCTAATTAGCTGAAATAAAAATGTTCACTTTTGAAAATTGCGAACCCTTTCACCTCTCTGTCTTCCTGAAAGTCTCCTGAATGTCTTAATAGAGAACAATATTTCAAGGGCAAAGACTGTGGGGTTTGAATGAACAGTTGCTGCTTTTTATGAAACGTTAAATCAGCATAATTTGCTATTTATGTTGTTCATCTTTTTGGGTTTTTTTTGTCATGTGGGGTTTTTGATGTTATTTTCTTTTTGTTAAAAGAACTCCTTAAGTTTTTTGTAGCAGTTTGTGATCCTTTCTGAACTCTCCTGTGACCCCTAGAGTGGTCATGACCCGTAGTGTGAGGACCACTGCCAATATCCAGGCAAAGCAAAAGCAGAAGCAGTAAGAACACACACACACACACAGAGACACACACACACACAGAGATTCAGTCCAGGTTTTAAGACTTCTATAAAATGTCTTGAAAAATTCATCCAGTTTTACCACCACACATCCTTACTTAGGTGACTAATCTGAGCTGTTCCTAAGTTGGTTTCATAGACTGACAGCACACAATGGTGAATAGCATTAGTTAGGACCTAGGGAGTGATACTCAGAGCATTGACACCTCTGACAGCAGAAGGTAACGTGTTTTGCCTCAGTGGTCAGCTTATTAAGAAAAGAGATCTAGGTAACAGCACTACTGGCTTGCCAGCTCCTTCCCTCGGTTTCAAAAGCCCAGTTCAGCACGTCAGGAGGTCATTGTAAAATGTCTGTAGAGGCCTCTGGTTTGCAGGAGGTGAAGAATATCTGGTCTGATGGTAAAAATGTCAGGTATGGTACCACTGGAACCATTCAATAATGGAGAATCTCACTCAGTAATGGAGAACCTCAACAAAAATAACATGCTCCTTGTTTTTCTCTACTGACAGAAATGTGAGTGGGAAAGGAACCCATACTAAAAAGAAACCCATCACTAGACAACATATGGCATACAGAAGAACATTAGGTAAAGCTGTATCTAAATAATTTATTTTATTTCAGTAAATCAAAGATTGTTTTATCATCTGCTTCATAATTTGTTCATACTGCTGCATTGAACTGATTTGTTGGTTTCCTTGGTCTATTGAATTACTTCAGTTGTGTCTCAGATCTTGTGCATTTTGATGGTTTCTAAATCGATCACGCAAGGTTAGTGGTATTCACCTACCTTCTAAAGCACTGATGTGCCTGTCAGTGTCTGCGCAGTAATGAGAACATGGAATACACAGTTACAAGTGTGTGTGTAGGTCTAGTTCTGCCTCTGACCCTGATCTTGTCTTTGACAAAGCCATTTGACAACTCCAGGTTTCAGTTTATTCAGCTGTAAAAGAAAACTCTGCTTTTTTTCTTAATCACATTAAAAATAAACAAAAATCTCCAAACAAAATCCCCAGCAAAACTCAAAAACAAAACCCCAAAACATCTCCAGTGAACAGATTGTGACAATCTATTGGTTGTGGAGAAGCTCAGATTTAATTGTGGTCATGTGTCCAGCTTTTAAACAAATAAACTATAGGCTAGATTAACTTCTAATTCTTAATATTTTTTTTTTTTCACTGAAATTAAAATCGTCTAGACCATCAACTGACCATGGTAAGGGGAATCAAAAAATATTATCCATCACAAAGTTTTGTTGCAGATGTCAGTGAAATTAAATGTCAAAAAGTAACTAAATGTCAACCCGTAACTTTCACAAGCATTTACAAGTACCAGGGTCACAATGAAGTTAGTCCAAATATCTTCAGGCATATGAACCCAGAAGTTTTCATATCAATGGCAAGGTTTTAAGCAAGCCCTCCAAGAACAGGAAAACAGTTGCCATATATGTCTTCTCATCATACATTTTTGGAAATGCGTCATACTCACAGAAAAGGCATACAAACCTACAAACAGAATTCATGACTACATCACTCTCATCAGACTCGAGGGGGATCCGTGGGGAAAAGCAATGTCCCAGCTCGTCAAAGAAGGTTTCCAGGCAATGTCATTTCCAGGCAGTGTCATAACAAAAACTTTGAACACACAACATGATCTGACTTAGCTGACACTATGTTGATCATTGCTAACTGATCAGAGAGGATACAAGTAAATCTTGGTTATATTGTTCTGATTACTCCAACTCTAATTCTGTTTGTGATAAGGATTTAATAACTGATGCTAAACTCATTATCATGTTAAAAACAGCACTTTCTAGTCAAGGCAAAGCTTAGAGAAATGCTTTGCCAGCTAATGGAAAAGCAGCTTACAGGGTTTGGATTATGAAATCAATGTGTACTTGGCCCTGCTGAGTTTCTTCATTTCTAACATAAGTTTTTCATTAGCCCAGATTTTTTCCTAGTTGAGTCTTATTTGATTTTTATGGCCTGGGGTCTACTCACACATAAAATGGGAAGTGGTATAGTCTTGGTTTTGTCTGCTGAAATGTGAGATAAGATACTGTATGGTGAGTTTGTCTTTCATGTTGCTTGGATGTTGATGTTATTTTGCTACAGTTTATGCTTTGATATGTAATTAACAAACTTCACAAACAAGGTGGTTACATCCGGCCAATGGGTATTTGAAATGAATCAGTTGATGCATTCATGCAGGTGACAGTGAGTACAAAGTAACACAGACCAAACTGTGTAGTTGCCTGAACCGCAGGTGAAACCTGGAAGAGGACAGCTCTGTAATTCCCCCTGTTGCCTAGAAATAGGCCACTCATCTGTCCAGGTGGATTGGTGTTCAAGTAGGTAATCATGGGTTGCCAAAATACTCTGTTAAGAAAATCTATCTTTATCGATGTCTGTATTTAGTTTTTTCCTTGGAAATGAAAGGATACAATGAAGAACTGGTGAGCATCTGTCTGGATGGATGACGGATTCCAAGGCAAACCAAACTCTATGGCTTATGGGTTGAACTCTTTAGGGCATATCCAAATTGCATTGTCGAAGAACAAACACAATGCAAAATCACATTTGAAACAGTAATCCTGCACCTACATATTCACCTCTTCAAAGCTCAGTCATTACATACATCATGACACCTAATCTTGGTTATGTCCTTAAATTTCAAAATGTTTGAATCTTAAAATTTTCCAAGATCCCTCCAGTGAGAAAATAATTCCACATTGAGACTCTTTATCTCCCTTACATGGAAGCTTATGGGATCAACAGAAAACCCAACATCCAACAGGAAGAGGACTTGTTTGTTAACTCTTAGCTATGATCGTCTTAGCTAAACCCACTGATTCTTGGCTCAGGCAGATCCCTGCCTGTACAAGTCCCTTTCTCGTTGCCCAGTCAGTGTGAATTCAGGCAGTTCAGTTTACACAGTAGTGGGAAAGAGCAAAAAAAGGTCTGTTTGCACCAATCTCAGGTGCAAGTGGTCTAACATTCCACCTCGTTGGCAAACATTAATCTTAGGACAACCAAAACATATTGGCCAAGACACATGTTCATTATTGGGTGGATTGCTGCAAACTACACAGGGCCACAAAGATGATTAAGAGCCCAGAGCATCTCCCCTATGAGGAAAGGCTGAATGAAATGTGGCTGTTCAGCCTTGAGAAAAGACTGAGTGGGGACCTAATGTTTATAAATATCTGAAGTATGGGATACAAAGAGAAATATCCAGCCTCTTTTCAGTTGTCTGTGGGGACAGGACAAGGGACAGAGACCTCAAGTTGGAGCACAGAAAATTCTGCACCAAGATGCAGAACTTTTTCACGGTGAGGGTGACAGAGCCCTGGGAAAGGCTGCCTAGGGGTGTTGTGAGGTCTCCATCCCTGGGGATATTCAAGACTCGTCTGGACACCTCCCTGTGCAACCTGTCCTAGGGAACCTGCTTTGGCAGGGGGTTGGACCCAATGATCTCTTGAGGTCCTTTCCAACCCCCACAATTCTGTGAATCTGTGAAAAGACCCCAGCAATGGGGTCAGCTGGGGAAGGGCAGGCAACTGGGGTCTGATTTTAAGTGCTTGTGCTCCACCCTGCTTTGCATCTCTCATGACCTCAGCTATTCTCTTTGATTTAACACTGCATTCCAGTCCATCTGATCTCAAGACAGTAAAAAAAAAAAAAGTGATAGCTCTTTCCCAGCTGAGATTAGTCACTTGGAATGGGATTCATCTTAACCAATGTAAATGTCTGCATCTCAACTAGCCTCTCTTTAGAGACAATGAATATGTGTTTTTAATGTTATCTTCATCTCAGTGTCACACAGATGTCTAAAATAGACCCTGTCACACCATAGATAACTGAAGTGAAGGAAGATTAATCTCTCCTTGTTAATGTAAATACCCTTTTCTTATTTTGTTGCCCCAATAACTTTAGTTAGATGGTAATGTATTATGATGCACAGAATAACGCAGGTCTGAGACACAGGTGTAAGACAGGACTTCCATGGAACACCATATGGTTCTGAAGACACTGAACCAAGTGAAGCAAACAGCAAACTCTGGTAAAGCATGAGAGGGATGTCTGAATCCTCTCTGCAAAATGACCTATTTACCAGACTCCTAAGGATAATTAGAGCACAGACAGTAATCTATAGCTCTGCAATTAATCTTGCTTAGATCAAGGTATCACTCTAGTTGATTCGGAGGTCTTTTTTGTTGCCAAACTAGGGGCACCAGCTGAGTAAATCCAAGGTGAAGATGTAACGTTAATAATTGAGATTTTTGCTGCTCTAACAACATCCCACTTTCCCCCCACCATCACTTTTTATTATCATCTGCTTGAGTCATTTCCTTGTGGGGAACTTCAGCTACCAGTGCTAATGGTATTACACCTAAGAAATATCATTGTTGGCAACACAAAAGGGAGCAAACCCTTTTTGTGTTAAAATATAAAATTTGCCAGCTATATTTGATCAGGACTACATTTGAAATTTATCTTGCTCACTCTGTAACAAAAGTGACCCAGTGCACATGTTTACCTTTAACTGAAACCTATAGCTAACACATTTGGAACGTCAAGCAATAGCTGTAATAAGGAGACAAGGCAGAAAAGCAGGGTAAAGTTAGCCCTAATTCCAGGATTAATAATAAAACACAGTTTTCATGTTCTGTTTACTCATTTTAACATCTGGAAGAGTCTGGGATAGTTAAAAAAAGAGACTTCTTTAATGTCTGATTTCCACTCTGTCTCCTTTACACTCATATACTTAGTTCACACAGTTCCTTGTTGGCTCAGTTGTTTCTGAGAAGCTCGCTTTTCCGAGACTATGCAAGGAGTTGAGTCTAGCAGGAACTTCACAAGATATTCCGCATCCTAATTCCCTTGCTCTCCTTCTGCACATGGCAAAGGACAATGTCCAGCATTAATTAATCCAGCATCATAGGCTATTTCTCTATAGCTTGCCTCTTGCCAAAGCAGCCTATTCTTAAGACAAGCTTAAAGAAGGAAACAAATGTGTCCTAGCAAGCAGGGAGATGAATTCCTGCCTGCAAAATTGGAAACAAAAAATGAAATATGAAAACAGAAACTTAAAATATATCTGACTCCAAAGTTCCTTTTTAGCTGTTCCAGTATCTTGGCTATGATGAGTGCAAAGGTCTGGCAGTGTAACTTCTCTCCCTCTCTTTTCCCTTATTTCCCCTTCTTCTTTCTTCAAAGCTTCACCTCACCTTGGAAAGCTTGCTAAGCTTACATTTTCTTTTTCACTGTAGTTCAAGATACACTCAGGTCCTTTTCTCTCTCTTAGCCTGGTGCATCCTGTTGTTCAGTGTAAATGTATGAAGTGGGGTTTTCCTCTACCACTGGGACTTTTTCAAGAGGACCTGCCTGTTTTGATCCTAAATCTCTGCCTTCATTCTGAATTCATAGTTTCTGTTTGTGACCACGCTTTGGAGTTATCCTAATATTTTATAAGACATCTGTTAAATTGAAATTGTCCATTGTACATGGTCTCCATCATTAGAACTCTTTATGTCCCTTCTCTCTGTGCCTTCAAGGAAACATCCTAGCTAAGTAATCCCCCCTCAGTCGTAAAGTATGGAATGAGATGAACAAAAGAAGGATAGGGGAGTGAAAAAGGGTAGAGGAGGTGGTGCATTTTTATTTGATTTTCTCGATCAGTTAAATGTTTTCACACTAGTGTCACACCAGTTTTAAGTAGCTAGCATTACTGGGAAGTTGAACATTGGAGCTGTCTCCTTTACCCTAGTGTGTTTCTTTATGTGAGTAACAGTTCACTACCGTAATGGGGTCAGATGAATTTCTTTGTGCCACAGGAGCTATTCCTGCTAGAGGTCAGGGCTGTGTTTCCTTGAGGTGCAAAAGCTTTCCTTTTCATCTCAGTTCATAAGCAATACTGTCCATTATAGTTAGGGACTACAGCACACCATTTGTTATTCATTCTTGCCCCTGTCACGCTTTTACTGGGCAAACTGTAAGATGGCCTTTGGCCTTTTTATTTCTCAGTTCAACCTAAGAATCATTTAAGTTGATAAAACAGGTGTTGTAAGCCTGCTTATGATACCTGCAATGTTATCATGTTTAAGCTTGTGATATGCTTTGAGACTCTGAAGAGTTAAATTTGGACAGAACATTCCTTAAAGCTTACATATAAATGATACATGCCAGAAAACAGTTAATTCCTTGAAACTACCACTAACCGGTAGCAAAAGGTGTGGTTTACTCTGCAATTCTCTTACAAATCTGACTGCTTGAGAAGAAAGCTCATGGAGAAAAATCCATGTCTGATTGTTTGTTCACTAAGGATTATTTAAACTGAGGTCTAATTTGTCACTGCTTTGATACTGAAATCTAGAACATCTCAAGCTTCTGAACTGTATCCAATGAGAAGGACAAAAATAAAACAAAGTTAAATGACACACTGGTTCATCTGGAAAAGCCTTCTAGATTTTTTTTTTTTAAATGGATATCAGAGAACAAAAATGAAGAGACAGAGGCTGTCCAGCAGTGTAAAGGAAAAACGTTGGTCAGTTTAGTGTGGGTTACAGTGTATAGATGGTTCACCAGAGCTATTACCACCAGTACATATCACCATCACTAGCAATTACAGCTAAGAAGACAAAAGACATGATTCATTGGTTTTAATGAAAATACACTAATAAACTGTAACCAATTTTAAATTAGACACAAAATCTTTGTAAGCATGTAAATATTTTATCCTTATAATTCTATTTTTCTTCAGCAGGGAATTATTCTCTCTATAATTGCTTTTACCAGTATTTGTACAATTTCTTATGCCTGTGATACTGCAAAACAAAAAACTTCATTTCAAGTGTTATACCTCTTTGGCATGACATAAGTTTACTGGCAGGATAAGAAAGCAAGTACTGATACGCAGCTTTGCTTAGTGTGGTGCAGAAGTTTCCAGACTGATAAAGTGATACGTAACAGCAGTAGCTGCCAGGTCTGTCTAGGTGGAGGCATTTACTAGAGCTGCAGATAGATACTGCAGCTAAGTACTTGAGTGCAGAAACATCTTGGCTCTCCAAACTTAGTCAGAACCCGGATAGTTTCAAGGTATATACTCCTGCCTGAAGTTGCAGGACCAGGTTTATGAGGCAAAACCATGCTGAGGTGAAGTATCTATAGGTGAATCTACCTTAGGTAGATTAGAAGAAGGGTTTGGGTGAGTGCAGTTGCTGGTACATGATAGATGAGGATTGGGTTGGGTTCCCAGTATGTTAAAGGTCTGCCATTTCAACTGAGTGCCTAGAAAAAGCAACTGAGAGAAGATGGAAATGTGTCTCCTAGAGCCCATGTAGGCTAGAGCTGGAAGCTATTGGTCTTTCTTATGGTACCTCTTGTCACCCACAGTGGTGTTCCCGGAGTACAGGATTCATCTCACCTAATTTTAATATCTGTATGTCAGAAGTCCATAATTTAATTTTATGGAGGGCTGGGTCACTGTTTTCTTTAGTTTCTTTCTGGGTGGGTTCACAGTTTTGCTTGCATATCTGGTCCAAATAAATTAAAAATCTCTAAATGAAACACAGTTAAAACTGCCAAATTTTATCTGGTTCCTTGTCAAAATCATGTAAGAAAGCAAAGCACAAATCAGCCAAGGTTCACTCAAAACTGGGCTTAAGGTTCACTCAGAAAGTCTAATATTTTTATTAAACATGAAATCATGTGAGTTTTATATAAATTGAAGTAATGTCGGATACGTTCCTCATAAACCTAATTTTAAAACCTCATTCATCATTTTATCTGACCACTGGTCTGATTTGTGTTGCCCAGACTGGTCCCAAAATTCCACTGAACATGGTGATAATTTGATTAAATCCGTAAGAATCAGCTTCAGAGTTGGATCCACTGGGCCAGTTGAACAGAGAATCTGTGTGATTCCAGATCCCTCTAGAATCATAAGTACTCTATCTCTCTCAGACTGGAATATTTAAAGAAAACAAACAGAAAAACAGTCTTGTGTCTTTTTTTTTTTTGCTTCCTCAAATAGGTAGTCCTCGTATTTGTTGTATCTTAAGAGAAGAATACTCACAGGCTACATTTATTTATATTTATCATAATTCTCTGCTACAATGTAAAACATGTTTTCCTGTATGCAAACATATATATTAAAAAGCAATTTCTTTGTCATACATATAAGTTTATTTTTGAGCATTTATGTAAGGACATGCATATCTTCTGATAAGCACTGAGCTCCAAAACAGTGTGAATTGGAAAGAAGCACTGCTGGATAAGCTCATCATTTCTGTTTTGTTGGATCAATAATGATGAATAAGTAGAGTTGCAGAGTAAAACTCCTTTCATCCTAAAATGCATGTCGAAAAGATGAGGAATAGGGAAGTGATTGTGCCCCTGTACTCGGCATTGGTGAGGCCACACCTCGAGTACTGTGTCCAGTTCTGGGCTCCTCACCACAAGAAGGACATGGAGGTCCTGGAGCGAGTCCAGAGAAGGGCAACCAGGCTGGTGAAGGGGCTGGAGGGCAAATCCTATGAGGAGCGGCTGAGGGAGCTGGGGCTGTTTAGCTTAGAGAAGAAGAGGCTGAGGGGAGACCTTATCACCACCTACAACTACCTGAAGGGAGGTTATAAAGAGATAGGGATGGTCTCTTCAGTCAGGTGACAGGTGATAGGACAAGGGGGAATGGCATGAAGCTGTGCCAGGGCAGGTTTAGATTGGATGTTAGAAAAAAATTTTTTACTGAAAGAGTTGTCAGGGCCTGGAACAGGCTGCCCAGGGAGGGGGTTGAGTCACCTTCCCTGGATGTGTTCAAAAAAGGGTAGATGAGGTACTTAGGAATATGGTTTAGTTTAGGATGTGAATGGTTGGACTTGATGATCTTAAAGGTCTTTTCCAACCTTGTGATGCTGTGATTCTGTGATTCTGTGAATAAATTGTCCTCTGAATGTATCTGCGTGCATTTCCCTTCCCACTCACAGGGAGGCATAACGACCAGCTTGCACTACTTAATTCATTTGAGATGAATGATATTACATAGATGCTTCAGATCTAAACATCACAATATACAGTTTTCCTTATCAGGAGAAGTGATATGGGTACCCAAAGCTGCTTTTCAGCTAGTTCTAGAGCTCCAAGGACAATGCTGGTTCAATGTCTGGTTTAAGACTTCTGTTTCATATGTCAAGCCCATTTATATGTTTTCAGAAATCCATGCTGGAATACAATAATAGTGAGAAAATACTTACAGTTTTTATTAGCTAGTGTTGGGGGTGAAATCATTATTTTCTCTACTGTTGTGTGTAATTTTTCAGTAATAAGAAGTAGCCTAACTGCAGAAATACTGGAGTCACTGAGAACATTTAGTCTGATGACTGATTATTTAAAATATGCTGTGAAACACTTTGAGTTTAGAAATACTTATGCCCTGAAGACTATAGTGAAGAATGGCTGCATTCCACAGCAAGAACAGTGTTTGGAAAGCTTAGCTCACTCCAGCCTACTCACAATGATGATAAATTGCATGTATCGTATGCTGCATGCACGGATTTTATGCAGGTGTTTTTGTTTTGGTTTAGTTTTTTACATCAAAAAACCCCTCCTGACTGCTTTTTTTCCCCCCACCAAGAACATGTAGATACATTCCTTCACTATTTCAGCCCCTAAAGTACAAGTAGTGCAACTGAGCAGTTATCTTTGCAACAGAGATGAAAATCCTGCAGATTTTCTGATATGTCCTCTCATTATGTATCCTGCTCTGGAATGAAAGAGGGAAAACTCCAGAATTACATTAACCCAAATTTTCTTAATGTTAACCCAGCTAGACTTTGCCTCTTCCCCTGAGTGGGAGGAAGGCAGGAAGCAAAACTGGGTCACCGTGTACTCTTGGTACATCAGATTGGAGCTTCCAGGATCTTGCATTTACCAGGAACGAAAGCAAGGAGCAATTTCTTGCTGACTCCTTTGTCAGCGAAAACTGATCACATATTCATTAGTAAGGTCAGTGGCTTCTGCAATACTAACCTTGACAGGAGCAGTTTCGCAGGTTACAGACTGAAGTGAAAAACAAGGTACTCCATCCTTTTCCTCCTCCAATGAAGAATTTCTTTATTTAGAGTCAAACAATGATGGAGAAGAGGGTGGCTTGGTCACCTATGTCACTTTGACTTCATCCTAAAACCTGAACTTTTATCTGCATATCTGTTTAGACATTCTTTTCCCTATTCATTGGTGCAGGGTTTTCAGATTTTCATTTATCCATAGCAACTCAGTTAGGTTATATCTAAAGTAGTACCCAGATCAGGGCCAGGACATGGAGCCAAGTATGGCAGGATTGCACCTTGGCATATTTTTCACCCAGACTGGCTGGCACTGGCCTACATTCTAGCTGGTGCATGGTCAGGAGTTAACATGGGTTGGATATTTATCTCAGTATCATGGTTTGGAGGTAAAGGAGTAAAGAGACTAACTATGTTGACATAATATATGCACCAGAGGTGACAGTGTCTCTGGCAATTTTATTTACTAGCATAAGTATAGTCAAAGTATTTGATATGAAATATTCATTTTTCATAACAATGTAAGAATCCATACGGATACAAACACATACAAAGTTTTTTATAGGTGTGCACAACATAATACACTTCTCAGAATCTACCAGCATTAAAAAAAAAAAAAAAAGGCTTCCTTAGAAATATGTTGAAATTCTTAAATCACTGCTTATCTCCTTGCCAGACGGGAGCAAAACTTTAGGGAACATGGGTTGCAATATTTCTGGTCATGCAAAGTAAGTGTTGCAAACCTGAAGGTGCTGCAAATGATTTCCTTAAACTTTGTTCCATGATATGCATTTTGTCTGAAATATTTCAGCAAAGAGAAACTCCAAGTTTTCTCAAAGCTCAGACAACAGGAAATAATGCTGGAAAAGAGTTTAGTTTTCTTCTGTTTTTCATGCTCCAAAACTGCACTGAGCTAATTGCATTTTATCTTAGAAATGTAGTCACAAAACATATTTTCATAGTCCTGTGCAACATATTCATGAGGCTCATCTATTTCATTTTTTTTATTCTTTCCTCAAGCCAAAAGTATGGGAATTATGCAAAAATATATGCAAAACAGAGAGAGTTTGTCAGAAGCAATTCAGTTGTAGATTTGTTTTGTTTTGTTTTGTTTCCTTTTTCCTCCGCTAAAGCCATTAGCACTTAATAATACAATGTAATTCACTGATTCCCCTAGGCAAGGAAAGATCGCAGGCACAAATCTGTCTCCGGGGAGGTGTTAAATCAGGGTCTCTAACCTCAGAAATGATGCTCTCAACCACCAAATTAAAAGACAGAAGTGAATTTTCTCCTCCACCCTTCAGGAAGACAGTACTTTATTTGAAGGGGATTGCTTACTTACCTTTTGAAGATGCTTCATATGCCTATAGGCATTTATGAGGAGCAGAGAGTAGGACTTCAGCCACGATCTCTGTTCCCAACTTCCCTTTCCTCAACACTTTTAGACTGAGCAGATTATTCCTTAGTGCTGTGGTTTCTTGAACTCCTACTGTCCCTATGCATCACAAGGTGCAGCCCACACAACAAAACTAGGGTTGTGAGATCTACTCTCTTGCCCATCACTCAGAAATGTCAAGAAGTGCTGTGTTATGGAGTGTAATTCTGTACTATCCATTGCCTTTTTGTAGAAAAATCCCACCAAAACCTCAAAACCAGAATCTCCAGATATTAGTTTAGTTTTGCTTTCTGCACATCTGATATGAAAGAAAAGATGAACCACTATAAAACTGCACAGTGAAATAAAACTTCACTCACAAAATCCCAACAGATTATTCTCCACTTACTGTAAGTTCACAAATTCTTCAGACACATAACTGTAGCATCTGATGCTGACCCATCCAATATGACGCAAACTAATCCTTAATTGCAACATGGCTAAGAATATGATTGTTTGCCAAAGAGCTGCCACTGAAAAGACCTCCATATACTAAATGTAGAACAAGGCACTACTTAGCATAAGTAAGATTATAACAGCCTGGTCCTTCATGAAGCAATGTGACAAAAGTAATAAAAGAGGAGTGAACAGGCTCTAATTCTGCTTGCTTGATCAACAAACCATTTGACCATCCCTCTTGTTATTTTGTAAATGAACAAGATTTGTGATGTAGGTTATGGTGTGTATTACCTGTTTATATCACCTGTATACGCTGTTTAAATCACAGGCTGCACAGAGTAAAACCAAAGAATTAAAGCCAAATTCCACTCAACTGAGTCTGAAATAGGATTAAGCCCGCATTATGCTTTTTAGGAAGAACATTTTAAATGCTAAACACAAGTGTCGTCTCTGTGACTGTAGTAAGTATGCATAGAATCATTCTCATTATTTGGAGATTGGTGGGTTTCTTTTTAGGTCACTAATTCTTATACACACTTCAGTTAGATAAAAAATGATATTTAATAAACCTCAGGAATCATATCAGAAAACAACACCACATCAACTAACTGCAGCCAAAAATCCTTCAAGAAATTAGGAAAGTAAAATAACATGTTGTACATTATACTGGGGTATTTATTTATTTTGTTAGTTTGGTTGGTTAATACAAAAACCTCATAGATAAGGCAATTACAACAGAGGAACAGCAGCCAAAGTCCTGCACAAATCACGAAAATCTCCCACCTCACTTTCTTCAAGGTCAGCATCATTCCCAAGCCAAATTTCATAGGATATACTACTTGAAAACAGAGCAGTGAGAAAGGGATCACTGGAGACTTAGAGTCTGGCAACCAAATTCTGGGAAATTCTTTTGAAAAAGTGACTCAACTGGAATCAGAGAGGCCTTCCTGAGCTTTAAAGGGGACCTGTATCATAAACACAGTGTATTCATCAGAGAAAAGAAGTTTTTCTATCAGTCAACCATTTTTTAAAATTTGGAAATTACAAATGAGCATTGGTCTTTATTTATTTAAAGAACCAAAACCAAACAACTCTCTCCCCCCAAAACCAAACCACACACACACACACACAAGCATTATCTAAGTTATTATCTATGTATTTTTAGTTGGTCATATTAAAACTGTGCATGAATAATGACCCTGACCATGAATGTAGTGACGAAATGTCAAAAGTCCTTTCCCTGTTCAACTTGCCCCTGCCCCAGACAGAAAGGTGTTTGTAACTTTTTAGAATGATTAGGAAAATGTTGACATTGTGACACTATAGCACACACAGAAATGGGTGCAATAGTATTAGTTGGAACAATCTTTATAGATTACTTCATTCTAATAGCAAATACCTAGTTTTGTTCTCCTAGACCACACCTTACCTAAAATTGCATAATGTCATAACCTGCTTTTAAATAACGAAAACAAGTTGCGTGCTTTTCTGTCTTTTCTATCTATATGAGGATATCTAGCCACATAATATTCTCTCCTGACTTCCATTGCTAAACAATTAAAAGGGGAATACTCTGTTGTACAACTGATTGCCTTGAAGACATACATAAACTGCCTTAGAAACAGTAAAAAATATAGAAAGCTTAGTGCAATCAAATAGTTCCCATCTTCACAGAATCACAGAATCACAGAATTATCAAGGTTGGAAAAGACCTAGAAGATCATCCAGTCCAACCATTCACCTATTACTACTAGCTCCCACTAAACCATATCCCTCAATACAACATCCAGTCTTTCCTTGAACACCCCCAGGGTTGGTGACTCCACCACCTCCCTGGGCAGTGCATTCCAGTGCCTGACTACCCTTTCTGAGAAGTAGTGCTTCCTAATGTCGAGCCTGAATCTCCCCTGGCGCAGCTTGCTACCATTCCCTCTAGTTCTGTCACTGCCTACACGGGAGAAGAGGCCGACCCCCAGCTCACTACAACCTCCCTTCAGGAAGTTATAGAGAGCTATAAGGTCTCCCCTAAGCCTCCTCTTCTCCAGGCTGAACAATCCCAGCTTCCTCAGACGCTCCTCGTAAGGCCTGTGTTCCAGACCCCTCACCAGCTTAGTAGCCCTCCTCTGAACGCGTTCCAGAGCCTCAATGTCTTTCCTGTAGTGAGGGGCCCAAAACTGAACACAGTACTCGAGATGCGGCCTCACAAGTGCTGAGTACAGGGGGACAATTACCTCCCTGCTCCTACTAGTAACACTATTTTTGATGCAAGCCAGGATGCCGTTGGCCTTCTTGGCCACCCGCGCACACTGTCGGCTCATGTTCAGCCGTGCATCAATCAGTACCCCCAGGTCCATTTCCTCCACACAGTCCTCCAGCCACTCCGCCCCAAGCCTATAGCGCTGCCTGGGGTTGTTGTGGCCAAAGTGCAGGACTCGGCATTTGCTCTTGTTGAACCTCATGCCATTGGCTTCAGCCCAGCTCTCCAGCCTGTCCAGATCCCTCTGTAGGGCCTCGCTACCCCCAGGCAGATCCACACTCCCAGCCAATTTAGTGTCATCTGCAAACTTACTGAGGGTGCACTCAATGCCCTCATCTAGGTCATCAATAAAGATATTGAAGAGGACAGGCCCCAGCACCGACCCCTGGGGAACACCACTCGTGACCGGTCGCCAGCTGGATTTAACTCCATTTACTACCACTCTCTGAGCCCGGCCCTCCAGCCAGCTCCTTACCCAGCCGAGGGTGTACCCATCCAAGCCACGGGCTGCCAGCTTCTGAAGGAGAATACTGTGGGAGACAGTGTCAAAGGCTTTGCTGAAGTCTAGGTAGACCACATCAACAGCCTTTCCCTCATCCAGCAGATGGGTCACTAGATCATAGAAGGAGATCAGGTTGGTCAAACAGGACCTGCCCTTCATGAACCCATGCTGGCTAGGCCTGATCCCCCAGCCATCCCGCACATACCGCATGATCTCCCTCAAGACTATCTGTTCCATAACCTTCCCTGGAACCGAGGTCAGGCTAACAGGCCTGTAGTTCCCCGGATCCTCCTTACAACCTTTCTTGTAAATGGGAGTCACATTGGCAAGCCTCCAGTCTTCTGGGACCTCACCAGTCAGCAAGGAGGACTGATAGATAATGGAAAGCGGCTCGGCTACCACCTCTGCCAGTTCCCTCAGCACTCTCGGGTCATTCTTGACAATGAATGAGTGTTTACAGTAAATAATACCAATACTCTAACTAAATAGCAATGTTAATTTTTATGTTCAAAATAGAATATAAAAAAGAGAATGATTTTTTTGTGTCCAAGTACCTATGTAATTCTTATGCTGCATGATACAGAAAATTACCCTGGTTCTGATTTGACCTTGTCATAATTGATCTCAAAGGGTGATTATCTCTGTACCCTGCAGCTGGACGGAAATGTTTTCCAGCTCTTAGAAGTTACTCTGCATACTAGGAAAAGCTGCCTAGTTGCAGTTTTTAATTCTGGAAGGGTGACAGTCAGTGGAGTGATGGAAAGAAATGCTCAGGGACTCAATACTGCTTGTATTTCTCATACAATGTGCTATAAGATTTATATAATGCAGTTTAAAACAGTCTGATTTTCCTTACACTGAAGTTTATTACCTCATTCATTTATTCACAGAAGGTTAAATTATATCAATGAATTGGTGACAGATTCTTCAGTCATAAACATAACTCTTATCTGAGAACAAATCATGGCAAACTGGAAGAAATGGGAAAGGATTTCATTTAGTGATATGCGTGGGTTCTCAAATATCTGACTTCAGACTTTGATTTCATCAAACAAAATTATGTTAACCCAGCTCAACCACCTTTTCTTCCTTTTCAGGAAATTGTAAGGATTATTCAAAACTGAAATTTGATGAAAGGTAATATATGAGAAATGCATATTATTAAAAGATTCAGTAAAATATGTTATACCTTACAAGTCCTCTGCTAGGAACTGGCTCGATGTTCTATTGTTAGATGCTACTTGTCTTCATTCTTTCAAGCTTTTATCCCTATTCTTACCTCACATGCAAAGAAAATTTTCCCTGTATAAAAAGGTAAGAACACATTGCAGACACTCACTACATTTTTAATATGAAGTTACTGCTAAAATTAGCTTCCAGTGTAGCTGAACAGGGCTAAACAAAGGGGTTTTATAAACTGGTTCCAGAAGGCAAAAATAAAATTAAAACCATTATGGACATTGAAATTAATGATGTCAGAATTGTATATTTGAACACAGTATCAAGGACCATTTGAGAAAAAACACATGATATACCAAGGAATACTTTTTCTCCCAAGCAACATTTAAAATTACATATTGCCCACCATTTCTCATATGACTCTGCTTTTTTTTTGTATCCAAGTGAGATAGGAAGCAACTGATGGGCTAGAACAAAGGATTCAGGATGTGTCCTTTATATTCACAGAAGCATAAAAACACCCTGTTCTTCATGCTGCTTTAATCAGACTTTTCCAGAGTAGGTTATGAACTCAACAGAAGTGGTCTTGTCTGAAGCAGACAAGTTCCCAGAAAGAAAAGGAGGAACCAGGTATTTATTCTCTGCTGAAGCATGCTAGTCCTTCCATTTCTTTCCGTGTCTCATATAGACTAGTTCTCAGCAGGCAGAAGCATGCACTTTTTTTGTCCATCAAGTTCTCCTCAGAAGACTGTAGACAGCACCCTTTGCCTGAACTGTGACAATATAACTACAATGAACAATTCCAAGGCACAAAATTAAGTCTTGACATTGCTAAGGTTGTAAAACAGTACAAATGCAAATACTTTGTTCAGAATTCTCCCAGTCGAGACCTAGCTACCTATTTCCCATTGATTGGAAATCAGCTTTCTGAATTCCATCTTAAATCCAGGCTGTGAAGACCATGATGGAAAAAATGTGCTGGCTTTTTCTGTAATTCTCGTGGAGACTATCTGGTAAAAACCAGCTCCTTCTTCACTGCATACCTCATTCAAAAGAGTGACAAAGTCATCTTTGCAAGACATTTTTCTTGCTCCAAATATGGATTTTCTGTGTGTGTATGCATGCACTCCTGTGCGTGTAACAACCTATGTCACTTGAAGCTTGGTTAGAATTGATATATGCAACATAATCTTGCTCATCATTTGAAATTAATGAAGATCTGCCAAACTAAATCTATTTGCTTCCAGAGACTCACTATTGGAGTAAATTCTCCACTGGTGTCCAAGAGGGAATATGCCAGCAAGAACTTGGCCATAGTCACCATCTAAATGACACCAAGTGAACAAGTGCTACTGAAAGTGAGTAATGATCAAAAAATCAGGCTTAAAACTTCTACTGGATATGAAATACTTTGAGGCTGGCACTTAACCAAGAGGACTAGGAGACAGAATGCCAACGATTAAAATAAAAGCATTACTTTTACATCACATATTTTACACTTTCATTTTTTCTCTGAGTGCTGCTGCCATCTTTCTGACTTGTCATGATAACTTGTTTTTGGCTCTTCCTCTATTTCTGTTGATCCAAGGGGCTCACTGAATACCCACTAATAGAAGGGGTGAAATCTTTCCATGACTTCAGTGAGCTCTGAATCAGATCTCACATTTTCTTAAACTCCCAAATCCTTTGAGACCCCAGCTCTCACATTTTACCCTACATGATATTGTCTTCTCAAATGGTTATTTTTTTACTGTGAAAAATCGGTCTTCTTGTTGATGAACATGATGCCAACCCCATTATTTATATCACATTCAGCCAGGAGTTCAGCAAACCTGGAACCCACCAGGAGATTGACTGCCTTGATGAGTGTAGCATAACTCACCCAGGCTGAGGCCATTCACTCAAATATTTCCATGTGTAAATATTAAGTTACAATATACTGTAATGGAACTAACAGTGCATGCCCCAAGTCAGGTGCAGTGAATGAGCTGAGGTTCAGTACCAATAGTTACACACATGTATCACCCTTTGCTTTCAAGGCAACATGTAATATCTCAGATATTTAGACCAAGTTCTCTGTAATTTCACATCCCTGGGACACCATTATCTTCTTTTTCTGTAGTCTAGCTCTTACTCTGCAGGTAAAATTGCTCCCAGCCTGTAATTACTTGCCTTCACCTCTGCCACAGGAGGGATAGGACACATGACCCACACTAGGACCACTTTCAGAAGCATATCTGTTACTGCTATAATGGCTGACTCTTGAGCTTAAAAACAGATCTGCCCTCCATTAATGGTCCTCTTTTCAGTTTGGAAGACTATTACCCAAACATGTGGTTGCATTTTGTGGTTTTGGACCGTGAGAGGAGGGGGAAGGTGAGACAAATTATTTAGTACATGAGGCACCTAACAAAGTTTTTGTTTCCCATGGGTCACTTGTTTCTGTGAATTGTCTCTGGACAGAACATGCACAACTTCTGTGCCATCACTTAATAAACACTGGCGCAAAGTCTTTATGTTTTCCACATTACTTATCCACCTTACAGAGGAGAAAAGATTAGTGATATTTCTTTCACCTTCCCCAGTAAGTATCAAATGATTCTTTAATCTGGCCCCAATAGAAAGGGTATTATGCCTTAAATCCTAGCCTTTTCTGAGTTTGCTGCTAAAAAACCAATGAATTTCCTAATGCAATTAATGAATCTGCACAGGAGGTTTCCACTTGAAACGGTGATTTAATTGGTTTATTAAATGTACATAGGGGCACTAGATTTTTGTGTCTTAAAATCTTCCAAACTTTCATTGCGGAAAGAAATATTTTTTCACATTATAAATATGTAAAACAAGCTTCTGAAATGTCTTTATTTCTAGTTCATCTAATTTGATGTTGCCCTCTAGTAAGTTACAATCATTATTTTCCCTGAGCTCTTTGGTTCAGTCATCATTCATCAAATCTCAGACTAAAAGGAGTTTTTACAGCTGGGTCATAAACCAAATCAATGGAAATATTGATGCAGTATTAACTATATCAATCCTAACAGGTGTCTCTATAATAACCCTTGTAAAAGAAACACCTTTACACAGCTCACCAACAGGCTCCAAGGAGTGTTCTAAAGTAGGGAGCAGGGAATAATGAGTAATTAGGGTTTTCACTAAGCAGAAAGATAGGTTCTTTCAATTTCTGTCCATTAAAAGTCACACATGTGAGCCTTATGGTAATATAGAACTCAGCTGCACACTTCCAGTAAACTCATGATGAAATATTAAAAACCAACCCAGAAGAGAAATAGCTAATCTTCCAATTACCTTACTCATTATATGCAGCCCCACGAGCTCTGCTACACGCAGGTGTCCATGTAAGGTATTTTTAGTAAGGAAAATGCTGTCCATTAGAGTGATCCATAAGAAATATACGACACTGGCTTATCCTATTTATTGTTTAAACCACATTTTAGCAGACAACTTTGCATTTTGTGTTGGAAGGCCAAGCTGAAAATTCCCTGGAAGGCTGACCAACACTTCCCAGGCTCTGGAGGGGCCTCAGGACAACAGTCAGGTATCCTGACTGACAGGGGCTAGTGTAGGGCACACTCCTATACACAGAAGCACATTGTTCTTGGAAGGTGGAATTATGATGCCAATTGCTTTCTAACTTTTTCATATGGGAAATTTCTTGTCAATTATGATTTTTCTCTGATGAGCCCTACCCAGTGCAACTCAGTCTATGCCACATGAAAGACACCTTGTCACTTCTCGTCACTGAGTTTCGCTCAATATTCTTTAGAGGTCTGTATATCTGTGTACACTAGAAGGATATGTAAAGTCAAAACCACCAATTTTCCCCAGAGAAGGCTGAAACACATCCAGTGGTGATTAGTCAAGCTTTTTATTAACTTCTGTATGACTCACAACGGGCTAAAAATTATGATTAATTCCATTTGTAATGACACAATAATCAGTAGCCAAAAGAAGGACTTGTAAGCAGTGTGCAGAACACCTGTTCCTTGTCAAAACCCAGGAGCCTCTGTACAAGAGAACTTAAGGATGCAGGAAGATTTCTTCTTTTCTTAAACTGTTTCTGTCCAGCACAAAATACAGCAGTTTATCCAAATCTCCAGAAAGTAATTTTGTCTGTAAAATGTTACACAAATTACTCGTGAAACACAGAAAACACGAGTGTAGTGTAAACTTGGCAGTGTTTTTAAGGAGTTTGCTTATCCCTTCGAACACAAAACTTAACAGGATAGAGGTGGGACACAACATCCCTTCCCCAGGGGCCACACACCAAATATCTCCCAAAGCTTCCAAGCAGACAAAGGCTGCTTGTTCCTTGTTGCAGTCTCCTCTTGTGCCTCTCAGTAGCAGTGTCTAAGCCAGGTCAGTGGGACTCAGATGCAACAACATAATTGTTTACTTATGCTGAACCTTCATTTATCTTGGGAGGGAGGGAAAGAGTAATGAGAAAGGAAGTGCCTACAAAAGGCCACACATGATAAGAAACTCATTTTCTCTCCCACATTTCACTCCATTGTAAGGGACAGCCAATACTTGCCCCTTATTTAGTAACATATGGTTCTGGCACCTTTAAAGATATTGTCCAAAGTTCTGCAATGTCTCTGAAGACCATTACATATAAGTCCTCCTGTGTAGATTAATATGTTATTGCACAATAGGTTTAGAAACTGAGCTCACACAAATGTTTTAATCAAAATAAAACAAGTCTCCTCATCAGAGACACCTGAAGAGCTGGGATCTTTGCTGGTGGGATGCCTGGGGTTTGCCTGGGAGAGAAAGATGAGTGAGGAGACAAAAAGCACAGCACAATAGGTTGTTGGAGAGTCTGTTGGGAGCTATTAGACTAGGATGAAAATATGGAGAGGAACAGAAAGGAATCCAACTCCTTATCCTCCATGAAAAACAGAGAAAGAGCTCTTTTTTCCTACTTTGGGTATACTCCAAGACAAGTCCCTCTCTAGTCCCGTTAGCACAGCTAGAGCTCCCTCTTCTGCTTCACTCACTCTTCCTCTTTGGGATGTGGACCTTAATATTTGCATGAGCAATGGCTATCAGCATCAGACTGTGATTTACAGGGATACAAAAACAAGGGATGCAAAACCTGGAACTGCATGTAGGCGGTTTGATTCAATGGGTTTCTTTAGATATGTTCCAAATATTTTTACAACAGGCTAGAACCAAAAGTGGAAGAATGTCCTCCTGTGGAAACCTACCATTTGGAGGTAGCCATGCACCAAGGCTGCCTCGGGGTAGAAGCTGTTTGCATTGTGACTCTCTTCTAATCCCCGTGCAACCTGAGGTTTCTTTGAGGACCTCTTGTATCAAACAAGATATACAAAGAAATCTGTGTAAAGTTTTTCATTTTCCTGTAATAGTAGCAAGATCCTACACAAATTCCAGAACAGAATGAGTTGGCAGCCTCTCACAGCTAAAAATATTAAAAAATTTTTCTCACATAAAAAAAAAATAATTAAATAAGTACCACTTGACGTTCATATTTTTTAGCATCTTGACATTATAAAACCCAAAGGAAAGACTAGCAATTCCCTTTTTGTGCTGCCAGCATTGATCTGCCTTTGATTTCCACTTTGCTGTGCCTGAATGTGCAAGTGCTCTTTGGAGAGGCCAGATAAAAAGATGCGGAGCATGCAGTCAGTTCTTCACCATCTCTTTGGAGGCTGAAATCAAAATGGGGAACCTTACACTTCCTAATGAGCCGCTTTTGTTTTCAAAACATCCTCACTGAGAATTAGCTCAGTCTCATTAAAATCAAAAGGTAATACTAAGGGTGAAACATTTTCCAATGTTTAATCCCTTCTAGCGCAGCATCTGAAATCTAGCCAAGTGTCACGTGCACAGTGCTCAGCATATACTAAATGTATATGAAGTCAGCAAAACACACTGACTATTGCAAAAAAGACAGCCCTGACCTTTTGACAGAGTAAACACTGCTTTCTCACCCAGATACATCAAGCTGGCTCTATATTTCATCACGCATTTCACTTGCCTTTTCTTTTTATTTTTTTCTTTTAATCACTATTTTAAATTTTTTTTCCCTGATCATCTAAAACCTGGGGGAATAATCCTAATGATCATAATCCTTCCCCTGCAAGCCTTCTCCTGCTCCCTCCCTTTCTTTTTTTAGCGTGTTGGCAGCCCTGATCAATGTTGATTCATTGAAGGGAACAGAATCTGCAAACTCTTCGGTAACACTAGACAAGCTGCTACTACAAGCAGCTGCAGTTGCAGTTTGCATCTCACTAGGGGTTTTTCAGAAAACCCACCCACAACACACAAGGGGAATTCTCCCGGACAAGCTGCAGGTGCTATGGATATTTTCATTTAATATTCATTCTTGCAATTCAGCACATTTGTAATCCATGTGGTAAACTGTTACTTACATTTCTCCCAATGGACCACAACCAGATGTCGAAAATAAGAAGTTCAGTGGAGATATCGCTGCTTCTCCTCTTCATTGTGCATTTCAACGGTCTTAAAACAAATCTACTTTCTCAGGACAAAAAAATGTGCTTTTCTATTTAATGACACTTCTGATGACCTTAAGTAATAATAAGTATATCCAGAAATTATAGGCCCCATGTAGAATATGAAGTGTTTTAATTAGTTGAGTATTCTTTGCTATATTAGAGAAAATGTACTTTTTTTACTCAGCACCACTATCAAATTGTTAGCTAAGGCCAAAAAGAATCAGAGTGGAATATTACATGAATCCATAAACTGTCTTCTGTATATGTCATAAAGTTTTCCCAGAAGGCTTGATTTTCCCAGTGTCAGGAGATGGGAATTTCTGTACCTATTTATCTGTTTTGTTTATTTGTAAACCTTTCTATTACACTCTTCACCAGAGTGCTTGCATATTTTGAAAGCATGCCAGACAATAATTGTTTTGATACCAAGTAGAACAAATACTAGAATTCCATTTAAAAATATACGAGAGATTGGTTGTTGTTTGTTGGTTGGTTTTTTTTGTTTCAAAGACAAAAGAAAAACGCAGCATTTTTATCTGATGCAGTTTTACAAACAATCCCCTGGACTGTGTATCAGTGATGGCAAAGGATCTGCTGTTCTCTTTGTTTCCCTACACTGCCCATTCCCATCAGTATTTGAAATACCACCAAATCTTTAATTCATCACTCCAAAAGAGACGTAGGTGTGGGAGGAAGATCGCTTGAAGCCTCAGATACAAAACTGTTTATGTTTTTATAAATTTTTAGGGTTAAAACATTCTGCAAATGAATGTCCACAGCCTCCTAGTTTACGCAAGTATCTCCAAACTCAACAGTGACAGGACAACAACATCAGGTGAGAAAAGAGACGGTTCTTTCCTTGGGTGTGTTTGACTTATGAATAGATTTTGATTTTTTTCTCAGTATTAAACCAACTCTTTTTTTTCATAACAAATATTTTCCTGATTCCAAAGGCCCTAGAAGAAAGCAGAGTTCCATATGACTAAGCGATACATAATTATATTGAAGGAGTAACTGTTGTCTTAAAAAACTTTTAACAGAAGTTCAATCCCAATGAAGAGTCACACTCTTTTCCTGACAGCTTTGAGTCAGAAAGAGACCAGCTGAATCTTCCTGAGAAAATGTTTTGAATGAATCTAAAAATCTGGTGAATGAGGACACCACTGTGATGCATTTAATTGTTTTATTAGGGCCCCCCAAAATCTGGTTTCTTTTGCATCTGTCTCTCTAAAGTCAGGAATTCCAGCATAAGCTTAGGTCATGATTAGATTAGTGACCTCATCGCAGTCTCATATTGCAGACATTGGCCATGACCTCTAGTTTCAGGGCACTTGGGGTGAAATCCTAGCTATGCTGAAGCCAGGGGGCCCAGACTGGCTTTCTCCTCACATTCTTGGGTCCTTCAGGCTTTGCAGCTGTGCTGCAAAAGGTGACATGGCTGCAGAATCCAAAGAGAGAGTCCTTTCTACATAGAAAAGGTTTACTCCTTTTTATAAGAGGGGAAAAAAAAAAAAAGAGGGGAAAAACATAAAGTACTCCTAAAAAATTGCTTGAAAATGTTTGGAAGAAAACTATACATGCCTCAGAAAAGACAGTACGTAAGGACATTGGGCCCACAGTGCAGGGCACCAAGCAAAATCCTAGAATTAAGCAACTAGCGAAGATATAAAAGCACTAACATGAGTAGGTGGACAGCATACACTTGAAATCACATCTTGCCAAGGCTACTGCAATTCCTTCATGAGAATTACATTGACTCACGTGCTGAGGTGGGAGGAAGATGAAAAGCTCAAGGGCCTAGAGCACTGCTTTTTCCATGTGTGTTACCATTACTGAAACACCTAAGCTAAATAGCCTATGTTAAGCTGCTGTAAAAAAATTCAATAGCTCTCATTATAGCCCAGAATTTCTCATTTCCTACTTGTGGTGAGATGCCGGTTGCACCCTGGGTTGCTGTCTGGAGCGTGTAATGACAGTGGTTCAGGGCCCATTAAAGGTATTCTCTTTTTACAATGCCAACAAGGTAGTGGCAGTAAAAAGAGAGGGGGGGGAAAATCGAATGCATAACAATATTGGGGAATGAGAAGCATATGTGCTGACAGAGGAATGCATTCTGCAGGGAGTTGCAGAGAGTTAGTTAAATCCGGATAGTCTGTGGGGTTCAGAGATGTGACAAGAAATAAGGAAGGCAAGCGAGAGGGTGACAGGAGACACCAGCATGAAATAAAGTTGATAAAAAGATGGGTGTATTTGCACATGGCTATTACAGCAAGAACATTTTTTATAGTATTTTCAAGAGAAAACAATGTGAAAACTAATGGCAAACCAGTTTCTAGACTTTGGACTCCATGGAGCTACGTAAAGGGATAAGCATTCAGAAGTGCTTAATTTACATTCCATTTTCAAAAATTATGTATAACAGCTAAGATGTTATCAATTACTATGTTTCGGTGCCTAAATCTGTTCTGAAAATGGAAATCCAATGTCAGGTCATTTAAACTGTTTAAACATTTTATTCTGACACCTTTGCCTTTAATTAAACCAAGCCTGTGATAAGTCCACGAATCATGTAAATACTAATTAGAATAGTGGAATAATATTAATGGAAATAATAAAGGACTGTTTATTCCAACAATATAAGCCATAGCTGTGAAATATAAGAGTAATTGATTTCATCCAGACTTCAGGGAGAAACTGATAATATTTTTATAAAATAGAATGGAATGGCCATATATAGACCATACGATGGGTCAAGATGATATCTGAAGATATTTCCTCAAATTCTCCCATTCCTGTTTTAATGAAAAATGAAAAATTAGCGCAACACTGGAAATAAAGAAGCAAGAACTTAAGGTTAAGGTTAAGGTTAAGGTTAAGGTTAAGGTTGTACATGCTATTTACCTAGTCCTTCTGGTTCTGAATACAGGTAAACACAGTGAGGAGAAGTTCACAGAAACATTATTTGAAAAAAAGCTGAAATCTAGTTAAAAATATACCTGGATACTTTGTATTTTATTTTAAACAATGTTAAATGACAGTATTTTAATTAGATCAAATAACATTTTGGTGGAAATCTTACCTGTGCCTTCACAGTTTTCCTCTAGTCCACACTTTAAGCTTTTCCTTACTTGTTTTTTCCTCACTCCCTTTCTCCTACTGCCTTTACAATGCAAAGGCCTCCCAAACTTAATTTTTTCATTCACGAACCCAGAACAAGCCCTTTTCAAACCAAAACCTCAGATAATACATGCTCAGATTTCTGCAGTTCTTTGTTCCATGTTATCCAAAGGATGTTCATGTCTTCTCAGCAAAATATTACAGTGATAACATCTGCTTGGTATCCCTCACTCTCAGTTAACAATAGGAGCCTTCAGACTGTCTTCAAGCTACTGATCTTTATTTTAGACTTACTGTTAATGTTTTAGCCTTCTTGGTGAAGTTTGGAGTTTATTCAGTCTAGTAAATATACCATGTGCACACTGGAGGAACTGAGTAGTCTTCTGTCACTATAGAAATTCAGCAGATAGTCTAAACAAAGCATACATAAAAAGCTCCTTTTAAATTTCTTCTGCACTTTCCTCCTGAAGAAGGTTCTTCAAGGCAAAATATACCTTGAAACATGAAATTTCTGGGTTTCTAATAGTAGTAATAGAATTTATCATTTATTTTTCCAAATACAATCCTACAGACATTTCCTATGACACTTCTTGAAAGCAAGAACTTCACCATCTATATTACATTTAAAGACTGTTGCTCTTTTGGGAGTTTTTAACAAAATAGTCCATCAGCACTTCTTGAATCTTCACAGGTTTTTTATTTCTTTTACTTAGTAAAGCTAGAGAGTAATTAAAATTAAACATCTATGGCAGTCCTTTGCCCATAATGATGAGGAAATCAGACAAGTTCATAATAAATAGAATTTCAACATAGTTTGGTCTTTGATAAAAAAAAATCATTACTCGGATTGGATCCTATGAAATTTAGAACATATCTGGGAAAAAAATTAATTCTTAATTTTGAAACCTCTGTATTGTTCTGAACATGTATGGGTGTCCAAACCTACTCTGGTGAAATACCACATGAATATAGCCTTCAAAAATGGAATGGATCACATCTGAGAGAGCTTTATTTCAAGGATATAGAGAACTTCACAGCTGAAGCCAAAAGATATGATTCATATCAGATAAAGTACGGACTGCTTCTGCAAATGTAACACTTAGGGCTACCTAATATTGCTTATGAGGAGATTGGATTTCAAGGAATAAGGTCAGAAGCAACTTGTAACTGGGAAAAAGGATTTTAAAGTACCAAGAGAAAACTGACAGCCTGAAAAGTTTTCACAGCTCTCAACAAAAATTAAAAATATGTTTCTTGGAACTTGTTAGCGCGTATTTTTTAACTCCTATTTGGACAGTCTGTGAAAAACTCAGTCTCAAAATGCTAAGAGACATCCTTCATAATTGTCTGAAGGTGAGGGTGGCCTAGAAAGTGTTTCAATTATCAAAGAAAATATACCAGCACAATTTCCTTCAGCACATGTGGCTTTCAATTGAACAGAGCACTTGATTTGGTCTATGAGTCATAAGCAGTTCCTTCACTAAGATCTCACTGGAAGAAAGGAAACCCAGGAAAAGAAGTAAGACTGTTTATTTCATGTGGTATGCCACTGCACTTAACTGCTGGCTATCTCACAATTTTTAATCAAACTAAGGGTTTTTTTTGATATGGCTTCACATGTCTAGAGTAATCTTGGAACTGTTCAAGTCCCACTGAGGATACCAAAATTTATGAGAACTGCCTTTCTTTCTGCATCTTTCCTTGCAGAAATAAAACTTACTGTTAGAGGCAAAGGGAATAAAAAGGCCTGTTAAACAGTTACTTTCTTTTTGTCTTGGAATATGGTGGAAAAATGCTCTTTCCAAACAATGGATCATTTTTCCAGAGACTAAAGTAAGACAGTCTATCATTAAAAGTAAAATTTGTAATTAGTAGGAGACAAATTGAGTGCACTTAGAGTAGATATAGCCCCAGGCCTAAATAAAATTATTTCACAAGCATTAGTAAAAGGCATGAAATTAACCAACATTCTTCAAAATGAATGAAATTCCTGAGGATTAGGAAGTGGCAAATACAACTCCATTAGTTTAAAAAGGGTCAAGAGATTGAAGACCAAGAAACTAGAGACCAGTGAGTTTACCATCTGTTGAAGGGAAATCTTGGAAACTTTAAACTATGCAGTAGGAAGAACACCTGGGAAAGTGGTTTGGTTAAGTGCAAGCAGCGTGGAATCAAACAGGTTGTGTTTAACCAACTATAAATGCCAGTAATAAATATACCCGGTCTGCTGGAGTTGCTTGAAGACAACACTCTTGTGATAAGAGAAAGGGAAGTTAATGGCTGTGCATGGCAACACTCAGTCATACACTAGAATCTAGAAAATAAAATGTGAGGTAATAGGTCAAAATGCAATGCCATTTAAAATATGAAAGAAAGGTTGGGATCTTTTAAAATTGCAATTGGAATAATTGAAAGGTCAGTTTGAGACCTCACTTATATGTAATATAGGTGTAATGTATCAGAGGAAAGATATTAAAAATAGTATCCAAGTATAAAGTGAATTTTGAGAGTATAAAGTTGAGGGGTCTTTATGCATTATATCATTATACCTTTACTGATTTTAAAATATAAACTGATCTTTGCGAGGAACTCCAAATATATATGGTGATGCAGTCTGGCTTTTATGTCTTCCATTCATCCATTCTGATTTTCTCCACCTAGATCTTGTTTGGAACTATAATCGTTGGAATACAAAATAATTCCTATCCATGTCATCATATGGAGTACAGTGGGGTTTCAGTAAGGACTGGGACCCTTAAATAGGAAGTCTATAAAGCAGTAATCAATGTTCACATGTCGTATTTTTCTGAGCAGTGGCAGTGTATGAAAGCACTAGAGCTCTCTAGCATAAAATCCAGGGGTGGCTTTAAGGAAGACTGAAAAGTTGGAGGATCTGGGCTTTGTTCCCAGCTCTGCTATAGACACCTTGTGCTGATGAGTATGTTCCTCTAGCGCCTCTGTTTTAGTTTTCCCTTCTGTTATACAGAGATAATAAAACCAGCAGGTTTTATAAGGTTAAAAGGTGTTAAAGTTGTGAATTGCTGTGAAAACATTGAATGGGAAGATCTATAGAAGTACAAAATATTCTCCTTCAGAAGGAAACGTGTGTGGCATCTTAAGCACAGAAGGCACCCTCATTTGCTGTGACTCATAAGTACTTCATCTATGGTATCAGGTTATAAACCTCTTGACAAGACATGAGTACTAATATGTCTCCAGATACACTTGACCTCTTTTTGCTGTGCCATTTTCAAGTTTGTTACCGAAATAGTGACATGTTAAACAAGAATGGGCAAAAGAGAACACACCACAGGTTTAACTCCATGTTGCTTCTCAGACAGAGACATGACATCTGAGGGAGGACCTGTGTCATCAGGTTACACAGACTTACACTGACAAAGGAAATTTTTATGAGAAACCTTCCTATTGGCTTATTTGACCAGCTGATCCTGCTGGCACACACTATTTTCTCTGGAAGATTTTAGGAATATGTTTGCCGCTCATGAGAGAACACCTCTACGTATTCACCAGCTTGCCTCTAGCATCTCTCCAGTTTGATGACTGGCACATTGGGAAACAGGATTTGACAGAGTTCATGGGACCAAATCTCCAGACTGAGTGCAAGCCCAGACCTCCTAGCAGAAAGCAGATGAAAACTCTTTTCATGTGCTACAATGAAACACGACAAAGATTTAAAAGAGCAAATAGACCAATAGAAGAGGAAATCTAGGCCTAAAAGACTTTGAAAAGCAGATTTTCCAAACAAATGCATTATGACTCATAATGAAGAAAAATATTTTTTTCATTTGCTGCATAAAATGCCTCCCATTGCATCTGTTTTGTGTTTATCCCTGAAGTAATGCAAACTTTAAGTATTTTTATAGTAGATTTTAATACTAGTTCCATCTCCCAAAATGCATCTGTTTGTGGTGGTGATTTTATCAATATTTGTCTGTATAATCCCAACGCTTCTTCCTTTGTTCAATAGTTCAGAGGGGCTAATAAAGGAAGCACAAATTGTCTGAATTTGTTACTTGCCCTCCAGTATTAATTTGCATTCACCGTTGCTGAACTGTGTTTCCTATCTATTGATGCACACAGCTGATGATTTGTGAGGGCAAAATGGTGGGTGTAGTTTCTTTTTTCTTTTTAAACATTATGTCCTTACTTCTATTTCATAAATCAATCTCAGATAAAAATATAATATTTCCTGAAAACAAATCCCATATTTTTATTACTGCTTTTTCCATAGATCCAGATATCAATTAACATAGCTGCAGTGACTTCAGCTGGGTGCACTGACTTTTAACAACTGAAAATCTGGGTTGTGATATATTGTAAGGAATAAATTAGTTTCCTATACTCTGGTCCAGGTTCATCCCATGTTGCTTTAAGTAGCTGAGACATCTTCACTGGGAGCATACTCACATCATCTACAACCTATTAAGAGAAAACTAGCTGCTCTGATAAAATGAGAGATGCATTGACAGAGATCTTAGCTGTTATATTTTTACTCTGGACTTGTCATCTTAGGGTGATTAGGTAGTCTTCTTGCATAGCTCAAATCAGTGCCCTAAATTGTGAGCTTTAGACCTTTCCCCCAGGCTCCCTGAAGGCAAGCAAGATTCAGCTTCATGTTTAGACACTTCAGTTTAGATGTCTAAGGTAAAGGATGCAAGGAATGCTCCTTCACAATGAAGCTGGTCAGTCACTGAAAATTATACTGAATACAGGGAAAGTTATTCCTGTCACAAGACAGAGCTGATTTGTTTTAGTGTAGGAGCTGGATAGATTCTGTGTATTCTCCATAGAAAACAAAAACTGAAAATCTAACTCTTAATTACAAAAATAAGTTGGTTTGTGGAGTTTTTTTCTTGTAAAAGTTCTGTTGTGACGTTTCAGGAAAAAGCACCCTAGTGCTGACTGAACTACATCTCCTAATGAGTACAGCATTAGCCAGCCTCAGTAAGAGGAGATGACACATTATTGGATCCTACAGGAGGTACTCCTCTGAGCTGTGGCATTACAGGACTTGGACCTTACTCCTACTAAGATACACTAAATTTAGCACAGCAGAAAAAAAATCCAAGTAAAATATTGTGATTGTCTTAGGTTTTGGATCAATTTCTGATCAAAATTAAACAGACAAATCCCAAAACACCATACAGAGACAGGACACTTTTCATCAACAATAAAATTTATAATCCAAAATTTAGACAATAATTTAGTTGGAGTATTCTGATCCTTTTCTGGATAAAATCTAATCAAAATGCACAGATCATAAATGAGGTGCCTATTTTTGGCCAGTAAATATCAGTGAGTCAAAAAGAGCTTGATTCTTCTCACATTGTCCATGTTCTCCTGAGCGATCAGCTCTCTGAAATGACATTGTTTCTGCTTTACAACAGCATCAGAGCTGAAACACTGGAGGCTGATTTTTGGACTTGTGACAACCTCTCCACATTTCCAGAAGAAAAAAGAAAAACCCAACATACATTTTTTGTGGTTTAGTGAAATAAATTTCTGATGGACCTGAATTTAGTCTGGGTAAGGCACAGCAGTCAAACAGTAATAGAAGCAGAGGATTAGAGTTATGAGAATTGCATTGAGATAAGTTCCTTCCCTCCTTCTGCACCACTATTTTCAAGACAAAGTACTTTAAAAGTACTTCTTTATTGTACAAAGACTACACAGCGGCAGAACCAATAGAACAATGTGTTTGCACATCCAAAATACATGGGGATTCTTCCTCATCTGTTGTAAATCAACAGAGCTCCAACTGAAAATCTGACCTGACATTTAAAGCTAGGGACAGGCAGTGCAAAATACTGGGAAGCAGCAATGGCTGAGCTGGGAAACTGCTGGAGGACCTGTGAATTAGTTTCCCCGTTCATGTGGTTGGGAAGGTGACGGCTACTGCCCTCTCCAGAGTGCAGTGCTTTAGAGACAGAGACTAATCAGGACTTTGGGTGGGAAGCTTTTCACATTTTTGCATTAAAGCAAGCTGTCAAACCATATCCATGAAGTCACTGAGTTTCTGGTAGTTCAATATTTCTTAAGAACAACCAATGGAAAAAGATCAGAGGTTTAATAGCTAGACTACTAAATTTCCTGAAGACTTTGTGCCAAATATCCAATGAAATAATCACACCGAATAAGCATTAGCTTACCAATATTTACTTTGTTAAATAGCCAAATAATGAACATTTGATAAGACATGGATTTTTTTTAAGGAAAAGAACTCTTAATTTATATTCCAGATGGCAAAATTGGGGAATATGGGCAATGAAACATTAGAAAAGGGGTGAGACCAGCCAAAGTCTTGCTTGTTTCCAAGACTGGGTTAGGTAACAAAAAGTGTGGCTCAAGTCAGAAACACACCAGCAGAATTAATGTTCCTCAGATCTGGCAAGCCAATAAGCAGACATTCAGTGTATAAATAACAGCCAGACATTTTACTAGTTTTTCTCCAAATTTTTCAGTTTTCAGGAATCATAAACTGAGATCTTTTTTTTTTAGGTGCTTGTGAAAATAAAATATTGATCCTGAGCATTTCTGTGGGAGTGGTAAAGAAAATTCCACTTATATCTAAATGCAAAGTCTGCTCTTCTAAACAATCCCTTAGTACCGCAGAAGGATGTAAATCAGAATTAGGAGAACTGGCATTCATGATGCTGAATAAAAAAATTGTTTGTAGGAAGGGGAACTAACTGGCACACTTAAAGATTGGGGAATCGTTAGCTGTCAGTTCAGAGTCTGTTGTGAGCAGTTCCAGACAGCACTCACTCCATGGTATTTCCATATGGTTACAAGGAAACCAGAATTGCACAACAGTAAGATACTTGACCTAAAACACATGGCAGACTTAGGAGATGGCAAATACAGCTCATCATGGACAAATAGATATGTTTTGCATGGAGCAGGACCACAGTGTGAGAGAACTGCCGTTGCGAGGCAGTAAGTGAAATGAAGACACTGCCTTCACTTGCTGCATGTCATGTTTAAGAAGATGCAGGCCCTCACTGTAAAGCCTTTATAGAAGACTCCAAGTAAGACCAAACTAGGCCCATGGATTTGGATAAAAGCATCTCCCTTTGGCAAGCAGCAAGACATGGTCTGCTCAAGATCGGCTAGGTATCCAGCTAGCTGCACACCCACTCTTAATTCATCCATGAGCACAGGTTATAGTACGACATAGGCACATAAATTCAGATTATCTGATCGGAACTATCTTCTTGCTAGATGTGAAAATTCAGGCTGGTAAATATATGATAGCTCCATTCCTGTTGTGACAGTTCTGTGAGACCAGCAGTAAATTCTGGACTGCTTTTTATTTGATCCTCTCATTGTCTCACAAGAAATTTGTGCCAACACTTACTTTTAAAGTAAGGATTATATGCTTCCCTTTCACATCAAGAGACATTAAATTCCACATATATCACACATTTATAGCAGATGTTCCTAAAAAGACAAACCAGGTGCTAAACATATTTTATTCTGATGGGTAATTTCTGAAATTATTGCAATCAATGAGCTAATAATACTGGTGGTAATGATGAAGTCAAGTTATTATTACCCATTACATTTAATCATTGACAGCAAGTTAATTGGACCTAATTGGAGAAATCATCATAAATAACATGGAGCAGATGGTAGACGTTTGTTTTTCCACATCCAAATCTATATAACAGAGTTATAGATAAAATTTGGATGAACCAATGTGAGAGGGCAAAAAGTATGTATATCCCCCCATAAAGCTATAGTTCACATTGGCAGTGATGCAAGTCTAACAGGCACAGACAGCTTTGACAAGGTTGGATAGATAAACAGAACTTTTTAGCTGTTAAACTATGTACTTCAGCTTTTTTATATACACAATATGGTCACAATACTGCGCGCTCTCTCAGTTGCAGCGATGAGATTCGAGGGTAAAAGGATGGAGGTAAAAGGGTACAAATTAAAAAGGAAGCAGGAAAGGGGAAACTGATCTGCTCAAACAGATGTGTTTAGAAGATGAACTTCTGCATCTGAACTTATCACTGGTGAGTGCCTTTTGGGGAGAAATCAGTGCTTCCTGGGTGTGACTGATCTTATCCTAACAGACATCTCAGAGAGGCTAGAAAAGCAAGCCAGACTGTCTCTGTCAAGCATAAATGGTGTCAGATGGAAATGTTGACACACAGATGTCTAAGTGAGAGGATCCCACCCAACTTGTACACAAATTGATCCAAACACTAGGGAATGGAACAACAAATTATGCTCTTCTTATGGCAGCGTGTCCACACAGGACATGAAGGGGTGACTGCAGAAACAGGAGCAACACTTGTACTAGCTTTGACTGCCTGGCACAGGAGTTGTAGGGCTGTGATTTCAGCACAGGTTAGGTTAGCAGCCCACATTTGCACTCACATTCACTACTGGATCACACTTTCGTGACACTAAAACTCAGTCCAGTTTAACAGCAGGAATGGTCCCTTGCACACACAGGGCATGCACTAGTTAACACTCTCCTGAATGATTCCCAGACACAGCTTTAAAGTGCAAACCCTTCCCATTCAGTAGCTGGACTCATCTACCCAGTTCTGCAGGGTAGGAAAGTTTAGAAATACAGAAGCAGCCAGACCATCACAGTTGGCTTTCAGGCCAGCAGAGAGTTTCTGCTGCTGTTCTTTTTGTTTAGCACTAATAACATTGTCCATAAAATTGTGTGATTTTTTTTTCTTTTTTTTCCTAAGTTTGTGGCATTCATTGGTGACATTACCCTGAAGTCCATGGCATTCATTGGTGGCATTACCCTTGATTCTAGGAGGGGGGAAAAAAAAAAGTATGAAAGGGATATGATATCTTGCGGTACACCACACCTTATTATTGAGACATACAAAGAATGCATCCTTTTGTTCCTGCTTAATTATATCTATGTGTATTTCAGATTTTCCTCTTGTCCAATAACTATTTTCCTGTTGTCTGATTTAAATGGAAGGTATCTCACCGTTTTTTTCATACTTCATCTAAACTGTAAGGAAATAAATACAGCATGCAGGGGAGCACTGTAGCATGGTAGTATTATAAATCTAGAAACATTATTTCATTTCTTACATCAGGGCTTTCCGTTATTTCTACATGTTCCCGAGCTGTTAGAGCACTTGACAGCACTGTAATAACAATCTTCTCTCAGATGCGCTTTGTGATCAGTGCACATATCAATCTCTCACTGAAGAAGCCAGTAATTTAGGCAGAGCCTATTGCCTGACTTTCCTCTTACACTCCTACAATGCGCAACCTATAATCTGCTACTTTAAAGCTCA
The DNA here is from genome assembly GCA_020800305.1 of Porphyrio hochstetteri. Taxonomy (NCBI): domain Eukaryota; kingdom Metazoa; phylum Chordata; class Aves; order Gruiformes; family Rallidae; genus Porphyrio; species Porphyrio hochstetteri. The sequence goes on from CM036907.1 coordinate 115,228,444, forward strand.
TTTCCTGTTTTTTAAACCTGACACAAATAAATGTATTAGAAGTACTAAATCACACAGGTTTTACCATCATTGCAGCACTCAGGGTTTGTAGTCTGCAGCCGGGGGACAGGGGAGGGCATGACATTGGCTCTAGGCTCTAGTTTGGTTTCCTGGGTTGATAAAACTTGTAGCAGGTGGTTCTAAGAAAAAAAACCCTGACTACAGTGGAGTTTACTCCTGACTCTCTACAGTCAGAGGGTTTGTATAAGGGTTATACAAAAGTTATATATATATATGGTATATATAAATGGTATAACAAAATTTATTCAACAACTAAACCTCAGTTAGGAAGTGAGGTATTTTGAGGCTGGTTGAATATTGCAGATTTTTTTTACAGACTCGGTCAGTAATTTAGTTTAAACCAAAGGTTTAAAATACCACAAAAATGGTATTCCAACTACCCACAAAAATGTATTTTTATATAGTTTAGCTGACATACAATAAAAATATTTTTACAAAATTCTCCTATTTCCTTATAAATGTTTTAAAATTTTTTGCCTCCCTGTACAATATTGTCATCATGTTGTTTCTTTCCATTTCCTCAGTGTAAGTGTCTGTTCTGTATCTTGTATTAAATCTTCAAGACCAAGCTGCACTGTAGATTACTCATTCATCTGTACTCATACATTGACACTTCAAAAGAATGTTGAGAAAAATCTGAACCATGATCACAATTTAAATGTGTCTTTCCAAAGCACATTCAAATGAAATGTGGTCAGTAGTTTTAAGACTTTTTTAGCTCTGGTATTACATGATAAAAAGTACTGTGTATAAGGAGTGAATGAAGAGTGGCATGACCATCTCGTTATCTTCTCTCTGTTTTCCGCATTTATGATTTGATAGACTTCTGTTTGGTTTTTTGGTTGACTTTTAGTGCATTTTATCTTAAAATGGAATACTAACATGAAAATACTGCTCTCTAAGATAAGCATTTTATGTAAACTAAGAATCTAGGATGTCTCAGATATCAGTGGAAAAAAAACCCAGACTTTTGTGGTGTGTTGACCCTGTCTGGAGGCCAAGTGCCCACCAAAGCCGCTCTGTCACACTCTTCCACAGATGGACAGGGGAGGGAAAATATGAAGAGAGGCTCATGGGTTGAGATAAGGACAGGGAGAGATCATTCATTAATTAACATCACTGGAAAAACAGACTCAACAACAAAATATTCACCTAATTCATTACCTTAGTCGAGTAATGAGGAATAAAACAAAATCTTTAAGCCACTGCCCCCATCTCTCCCTACTTCCCTGGCTCAGCTTTACTCCCAAATTATCTATCTCCTTCCCTCCAAGCAGCACAGGTGGACTTGGAGTAGGGGTTGTAGTCAATCAATTACACATTGTCTCTGCTGCTCCTTCCTCCCCAGGGGAAGGACTCTAGAAACTCTCCCTGCTCCTCTCAAGGGAGACAGTCCTCCATGAACTCCTCAAATGTGAGGCCATCTCACAGGCTGTAGCTCTTCACTAACTGCTCCTAGCGTGGATCCCTTCCACGGGGTGCGGTCCTTCAGGAACAGACTGCTCCAGCGAGGTCCCCTGGGGGTCACAAGTCCAGCCAGCAAACCTGCTCTGGCTTGGACTCCTCTCTCCATGGGCCCACAGGTCATTCCAGGAGCTTGCGTTTGGGTACCTCAACCTGCTCTAGCATGGGGTTCTCCATGGGCTGCAGGTATAATCTCTGCACCTCCATCACCCTCCATGGGCTGCAGGGGGACAGACTGCTTCAGCATGGTCTTCTCCAGAGGCCACAGGGGAATCTCTGCTCCAGGACCTGGAGAACCTCCTGCTCTCCCTTATTCACTAACCTGGGTGTCTGCAGTTTCTCACATCTTCTCATTCCTCTCTCTGGCAGCAAAAGTTGCTGCTTCCCCCCTCACACTCCCCCCTTAAGGATGTTTTCCCAGAAGCAGTGCCACTCTTGTTGATTGGCTTGGCCTTGGCCAGCATCAGGTCCATCTTGGAGCCAGCTGGCATTGGCTTTATTGGACCTAGGGGAAGTTTCTAGCAACTTCTCACAGAAGCTACCTCTGTAGCCACCCGCTACCAAAATGTAGCCATGCAAACCCAAAACACACTTTGAGACATGTAATTTGGGTACTGCAAAACCTTCCATAGACACTTCATTGGTAATTCATTGTGTGGACTCATATTTATGCTTGATACAAGGAAGATTATTTAAAATCATTTTTTGTCTTCTATTGCAAACTTCTCAGGTATGTAAGGTTACACATCCCTTGGAAAGGGTGATTCTTCAACAGTCACTGCAGAAGGAATCTTGGTGCCTAGACTAAATAGCTAAAGTTGGATGATTTACCTAGTTTTAGCTTCTGCAACTTGATGTTTGAATTAATTCTTTCCCACAACAGAAAGCTAAAGAACATGCTGAAACTAGCAGCTCTGAAAACAATTAATCCTAGATGGAAGTCATCCACTCATAAGGGAAGCTGACAGTGTCGGGTGACAAGGGCTTCAACTGGCTGATGTGCAAGTTAAATATACATTGTATTTCATAAAATAAGAACTTACTAAAACTTCTGTTGTTTCCTGACTGAATTATTAAACTTAATCAGAATCCTTTTGAATTATTGTATTTGGAAGACAGATTTCCCACCCGAACATAAACAGAGAACCTTAACTCTAGCAAGAGCACCCTCCTTATAGTCTGTATGCAATATTAAATAATCTTACTGCCAAAAGTTCACCATCTTGCAGTGGCTCCACCTAACAGTGATTAAGTGCATTTGCTTGGGACAGACTGTAAGTACAGGGCTGGCTGGCACACCATGGTAATTTTCCTCTCTCAAAGTCCCCAGAAATTGCAGCTTGAAGTCCTCCAATGTGTTCATGAAAGTTGGTGGGCATTTAGAAGTTAAATACAGATTAGAAGTAGGCTGGACTCTACTGCAGTACTCATTTGGGAACTCAAAGATGGCCAGGATGAACCTGGTCTCCCCCTGTTTTATGTAGCTTAGTGGTACCCAAGGGGTAATGTTTCCTCACTGAGAAGACACAAACAAGAAGCGACTGATGTGAACTGCCTCAAACTATGAGAGATAAACTCTGTCATAACCATGTTCCCTGAGCTGCATTTTGAGTGTGCAATAGCAGCAATCTATGAACAGAAAAGAGCTGAACCAAACACAGCAACACTGCCAACTAGCTCAAGAGAAGGTCAGTTACAAAACACAAGGAAACTCTTGCGAAGAAAGGAGGCCATGTAGCTGTTGTGTAGCCTTTTTATAGTGATTAATTAGTCAAGAAAAAAAAGTCCTTTGTATCTGTTTCTCATGTCAGTCTTCTCAGACTTCTGAACCCTTTGCTTTCATTACCCGCAAAGTGGGAGGACTTGTGTTAAATTTGAGAAGCACTAGCTCAGGTAGAACTTTCAATAGTGTCTAAGCTACACTCACAGACATTTTTACTTCACGCTTTTTAAGAGGAATGAGAAATGGAAAGCTTTAATCACCTGCCAATTTATTATTTTCTTGAGAAGAGCTAAAGTTCTCTTAAAGGGCCACCAGTTATAGTGCTATTATTAGTCAATATTAAAGAAAGAAATCTATAGACTGGAAGAAGTTTTGGAAGCAAAAGCATCTGAGAATCCTAGACTAATAGAAATCAGATATGGAAAGGATCTATTAAGTCATCCAATCAATGCCCCAGTTAATATAAAATCATTCCCAATTGCACAGTTTCTAGTACTCTGTCCAGTCTGGATTTAAATATCATGAGCAACAGGGTTTCTGACACTTCCCCACATTCCTGTGGATCATTCTGCCAGGAAATTTTTCCCCTGATATACTGCCTCTGTTTGCCTTTTCCCACTATTCAATGCATGTTAATGTTCCTAAAGTAATTCCCTTCCTCTTTTTTATTGTCAATTATTTTTACAAGATTTTCATTAGTTTTAATTAACCAACCTGCTTTATACTTTCCATTTCAATGCTCTAAGAAAAATGTTACACTTACAAGAGTTAACTTCTGAGTTTTGGTCTGTTGGATCAAAAGCTCAGTGAAAATTCTAAAGTAACACAGCTAATACAGAATGGTTTGAAACTACTTAATGTTTAAAATGCTTGGGAAGTTGTTTGTTAGCTGGACATGTATTGTGCAAGTGAAAGAGTTTTTATATTTTAGTGGAATCAGCCAGGCTCCCTTCTTTCCTCACTTCTTTCCTTGTCGCTGGCTTTCTCTGGTAATTCTAGAGTAATGCATTCCTACAGAGCTTAAGCTTTGCTGCTTCTTATTAACATTTTTGCATCAAGATATAATCAATTCTTAGGTGAGCATTGCAGGGAGAGCTAGCATTTGCACACCTTTGAGGAGTTCTTTAGGAAGCTACTTTGCCCATTTCTTGCTCCCTTTTGTTCTTTTTCTCCCATAGGAAACCTGTTGTATATCACTGTCATGAGTTTCATCTTCACATTCCTGTAAATCGTGTTCAGGAGAAAGGTACCAGTGGGTAGAGCTTTTCACTTTTGACAAGCTCAGAGAACTTAATGATCCCAAGAATTCTGTCATACAGATCAAATTGCAGGATGACATCAGAATTTAAAAAAAAAAAACTAAAAGAACCCAACACTTACAAAACTTACAACCCTAACATAAATTTTATTGTTCAAAAGTGCAAAGTTCATTGTTATTCTTGCTATTCACAGTACTGAAAGACAGTGGCTGTACCCTTTATTCTTTAAAGTTTTAAACACAAGGGTCCAAACAGTATCACCCCTTATGCCAGGTCTGACTCAAAAAATTACTTCTTATAAGGCCAGCACCCATGTCTGATGAGGAAAGATTGGGCTCAGAATTTAGTTTAATGATAACCGAAAAAAAGGCATCACAAGATCAAGTGACTCAAATACAATGTGTGGGTTTTTTTAAAACAATAAAGATCATTAAACATTAGATGAGGATAATTAAATGTTGGGACAGCTTGCTTAAGGATATGACTCTTTAAAACTGTACAAATTTGAGTCAGTTTCTAAAAATAAAATTAATGCTTAAGTAGAAAATGTTAACTTGAGGTACAAGCTACTGTGTGATTACATGCTTTAGTTTGTGTGCTACTACATCATGATACCAGTCATGTCTCAGAATCTATGTGATAATGTTATTGTACTGAGGGCTCATATTTTGCTTTGAATCTACCCTAAATCATCCAGCAAAAGAATGAAAAAGAAAGAACCCACACACACACATTTACATTTCATGAGTTTTGAAGGTAGGCAAGTCTGTTAACTTTGCCTGTATACTAATTTTACCTTGATTTTCTATCAGAAATTCCTGATTAATTAATCTAATTCCACTTGGTTGGCTTGTGGCTGTTGTACAGCTTGCTCTAATGAGCAGAATTCTTGGCCTGGTGACAGATTACCATTTCAAATCAACTGCCAGGTGCAGGACACAGGAAAGCTGGGTTCAAAGCTCCATACATCTTAGGATACAACAGTATAATATTTCAGCAAAACTCAACACTAGCACTTTCTAGAAGTCCCAAAATAGGAAAAAAAGAATCTTCTGACTTAGTAGTATATGTTGCTATGTAACAAAATAATTATTTCTTTGCATGTCAGGGTGAGAAAATGTACATTATATTTCAGAAAAACTGAATTTTGATCACCACATACAGAATTAATTTAACAGAACTAGAGGGCTTCCAAAGTACCCCAGGATCATTTTACAGGTTTTTGAGACAACTTATTGGCTCCTGACAGACTCTTTAAGTTTAGGAACACTATGTTTTTAATCTAAAAGTTGAGGTAGTATCAGGTTAATATTGTATATTTATTAGAAAAGACTGACTTCCTGATACAGCATTAAATTATTAGTATCGAAATAATGACATTAACACAGTTTATTGACCAGGAAAAAGAGTTTTGGTTAAGAAATTAAATGGAACGTCAGGAAATCCAATTTCATTTCTTGCCTTTGGTGCAGATTCTCTGTGCAGCTTCGACTGGTAAGGTATATATTCATATACTGAAGCACATGTTCAGATTGTCTAATTTAGCTGTTGTATAATATTAAGTTGGAAGAGTAGGATATTTTTCTTAGCTATTTAAAAGTCTCTTTCAGAGGAACCTGCCTCAAACACCTGAAAAAGGAATTTAGATATCTAATTTTGTTGGTGTGAAAGCCATGTACCTTCTGTTTGGTAATCACCCTACTTACACTAAATACATAGAATATGTCTTGTAAAGTCCACTTAAAGTGGCACTGGACTTACAACATCATTGGAGAGAAATTCCAACTACTAGCAGTTCATTACCACTTCTTTCCAAGCTTTCTTTAGGTCAATCCATTCTAGGCCTGCCTCCATTTTAGGCCACACAAGTTCCTTAGGAATCGACAAAAAACCTCCAGTTTGTAGTAAAATATCCTCTACTGAAGGAAGAGATAGAGAATGATTAGTTTCCAGTAGGCAGAGAAAGAAATTTCTGTGAGAATGTGTATTGAAATGGATAGCAAAAAATAAACAGTTTCAGTAGTACACAGCACAGTAGGACTAAACCATCATAGTTGGCTTGAATGATTCATAAATTGGGCAGGAATCTGAAAGCAGCTTTCTAGAACCAAATGTCAGAGCTTTCCAAAAGTGTGTCTATAACAGACACACTCACACAGCACTTCCACTGCCACAGCATTTCCTGGTAGATGTACTCTGCGGACCACTGGGCATTTTCATTCCCTTTCCACTAGCACAGCTTTTACCAGTCTGTACCTACTATGTATCTGCAAGAAGTGAGTTTAAACAAAATTCTTTTGAATTCTGAATGCAGACAGATGACATAGTAACAAACCTTTGGATCTTTTTTTGTATGTCATTTTCCATAGTTTTAAGCAGACATGTATAGAATCATAGAATATCCTGAGTTGGAAGGGACCCATGAGGATCATCAAGTCCAACTCCTGGCTCCACACAGGGCCAGCCAAGTCAGAGCATGGGACTGAGTGCATCGTCCAGACGTTTCTTGAACTCAGTCAAACTCAGTGCTGTGACCACTTCCCTGGGGAGACTGTTCCAGTGCCCAGTAAAGAGCCTCTTACTGACAATCTAACCTAACCCTCCCCTGTCACAGCTTCATGCCATTAAAGTAGTGAAAAGCAAACACATTAAAATTTAGTAAGTGTAAATACTACAATTACAACTATTATAATTTAATTTACATGTAAGAGCCTAAAATTCTCAGGCTTCCGGATATATTTTATTTACTCACAGCAGTAAAGAAAATTACATGTTGTCAACACATAAACATTCATGGAGATCTGCCAAACTACTCAAACTGTCTAAAATGCAGGCATCTTGTCTAAGGTAGTTATCCAGGTTTACTTTACAGTCAATGTAGAGACAGAGACATCTTAAAAAAAAAATCTTAAAACAATGAAGCTGACTTGCTCTTTAGAAGTGCTTTTGTTTCCATTTGCTGCAGAGAAATGCTAGCCAGGACTGAGCCTAGATGCTTTACAGCTGAGATTAGGTCAGATGAATCCCACCTGGCTGCTGGTTTTGTCTCTTAAGTCTCATGTACTTAAGAACTTAATTAACTTATTAGTTATAATTACAAATGTATGATTAAAGCCAATAAAGGATGAACATAAACAATGGATTGAACAGTACAACCCCAGAGGAACCCTTGGCTCTAGGTGACAGTGTGATTGGAAAAATGAATCCTTCTATACCATCTCCTGCTACAAGGGGTATGTGTAATTCACATTTCCTCTTGTCTGAACACTCAACTGCAGCTTGTTAATGCTAATGACCACGGCAGTAAATGAACTACTTTCATATGATAGAAGTATCTATAAACTCTCACGGCTATTTTAAATTTTAAGTAAAGCTTTCCTTTTGGTTAAAAGGGCAGTCAAGGTATCTTTTATCAGCCAGATTGCCTCTGTTTAACTCTTGTCATCTCATCATTTGGCATCTCCACAGTGATTCTCACACTAGTGGAGCTGGGCTGAATGTCTGGGTTATGTATGGGAGTTGCTCTACAGCAGAACAATTTAACTTGGCTTGTTTCAGAATGTGCTTTGCAGATTGCACGTTTCCCTCAGCCTCTCCATTCAGCCGAGAGTATAACAGCCCAGTTGTAACGTGACAAAAGTTATGCATGTCCATAAATCATATGTATTCTTCTTCATCAAACAGGATGCCTTGGACTGCAATAATTTCATCTGGGTTTCTCCATTTTTCCAATATACTTTTCAGCTGATTTATGGCATTTATACTAAATGTATGATCTCCAAATATCTGGAAAAGAAGCCATGTACTTTCTCCTTGAACTCACATATGTCAGCCCCTATGCTTTTGAGGGTGTGAGTGATTATTAATGTTCTCTTATGCTGGCTTTCGTAACAAAACCACACTGGCTAAAATCACAACACAAATAATATGTCTGTGTTTGCTGGCTTTTGGCTCCAAAACAGTGTTCTTTCACAACTGTTAGCAATGCCCATCTTGCTCTTTGGAAAAGCATAAGCATGACATTTCTATTGGAAAATGCATTTATCACACAAAATAACTTTTCTGTTTACTTCTATGAAGTTGTATCTTTAAAAACACCTAACCTTTACATACCAATGATGACATTTTGTGGAGTCTTTAAATGATCATAAGCACCCTTAGGATCAGTCCCTGTGCTTCACAGAATGTTCTGGAAGCTCTGAATCTCCAGGCACTTGCAGCAATTCAGAATATACAGTGATCAGGGCTCCACCAGATATGCAACCTCTCTTTGTGTTATGTCTCTCCCTATGTTGAAATCCCAGTTATTTCTCCAGGACACATAAGCAAGCTTCAAAGTAAGTGAAAAGTTTAAAATCTAATCTGTAACTTTTTCATATACACAGACTAAAATGTTGCAAATTTTAGTTTTATTATATGACATGTAGATGATGTCAGTGGATCATTACCATAATGGTCTTTTCACTGGCACCAGCACTTGCAGAGCCTTGCAAGTACCACAAAGTTATCCTCCAGAAACATAAAAAGTATTGTTTTGTCCCATTTATTGCTATAGCTAGGCTGAATATTAATTTTGTAGTGTTTCTGCTAGGTGTGCTTTCATTCAGGTGTTCAATCACAGAATCACAGAATCGCTACATTGGAAAAGACCAAGGAGATGGAGATGTCTTGGAGACAGATAGAGAAAAAATGAACTCATAACTACTTAGCACTAGGTAGCTAATGCAACCAGCTACATCCACTCACATTCTTCATTGAGACCCACTGAGACCATCAAAACTGCATGCGTAAGATGGAGTTTACCAATAAGTCTGAAAAAGGTGTAGGGAAGATCTGGAGGAAAATCACCTTATGTGTATTTTCTACTTCTTAGGCTTGGGTTTTTTATTTTGGTTTTGTTTGGTTTTCTTTTTTTTTTTAATCCTTTTCTCTTTTATGAGTACAGATTTGAATCAAGAGAGAATTGAGGCCACATGTTAAGATGTCATTCACATGCCTTGCTGCCATGTTCTATCTTAGTATAATAATTTTGCTTTGGCACTATTTCTGTGCAATGACAACAGCAATTCTATGGCACCAGAATTATCCTGGAAGTGTAATATTTAGTGTTATCTTGGCCTTGCCTGAGTGCAGAAATTTATTTGCTATGAAACATGTGTGGTATTTTTGAGGGGAAAATAATTGATCACCAAATAGCCTTGGAAATATGCCATCGGGGTAGATGAGATGTATTCTGCCATTGGAATCAGCATATTTAGTCATTTGAGTATTCTTTTCTCACGAGTATGCATGGAAAACACTAGACTAAGGTTTTTTAAGATATCTTCTTGATATGATCATTTAGTCTACCTTTCTGCTGTCATTTAGTGAACTGAGTTTATTTTCTAGACTTGGAATCCTTCTCTAATGAGATCATGCCAAAAAGTTTTCATCATCTTAATTAATAGAAACAAACACAGAAGTGAGTGCTCAGGCATCGGTGGTATTTTTCTAGCTTCTCAGTGTTAAATATTACACCACTAGTCGGTATATTAGAATATGGATGTTAGAGACAAGCAGAATAATAAATAAGATAGATTTATTTCAAGTTTATCTAATTGTAAACCTTTTTATGGCCAATTAGTTCAGAAAATCAACATGCAGTTGCTCCTCTCAGATTAGCCTTAAATGGCAAAAGAGAATAAATTAAATATAATTATTTTATTAACACAGAGTAGCTGTAACTTCACTGAATTTCTATATATATATATAGATTCAAACACACATTCAGCTAGGTCAGGTTGAAAATATCTTTTGAACTATAAGAGATACTAAAATATTTGCCTTGACACTGCAGGGAAGTCTGAAGTTTTCTAGTTTTTACTCCAGAGCTACCTTGAAGGTTATGGAGGACCACAGAAATGGAAATGTAAATAGGAGATAACCACACTCAAAAAACAAGCAAATGGGAGTGCTCCATGAAACTTTATAGAACGTTTAACAAATAAAACCTACTTCTTTTTTTCTTTTTGTTTTTTTCTTTCCATAGAACAGTATTGCACTGTTCATCTTCACAATAAATTTTGGATGTCAAAAGCATAATTTAGCTGTAGAGTTTTAAACAGATTTCTGGGTGTCCAGAGACAGCTATTACAAATGACAGACCAAAGGCAAACTGTTTCAGCATATCATGGGATGTCCTGATTGAGAGATGCTGGAAGTGTACATCTGCAGGTTCTTTGGGCATCCACTCCTGGCCACCATCACAGGCTAAATACTGCACAGGAGGCAAACTGTTTTGCAAATTGTTATTGTTCAGACTCAATAGTGTAAAATGTATCATGGGATCTCTTTAATGATCACAGACAGATTCCCTCTGACTGGCTGCAGTCTTTTGTTAAAGCTATTTACAACCAAAGAATAACCTTCAATCCCTAAAAAAACTCCAATGTCTTCTGTTTTAGAGAAAGCCTCAGAACAGCTTGAGGGCACTTATCTTGACACTGTGAAAGTAGTCTCATTAAGTCTGGCACTGTTTGGTGTTCACGTCTCTTCCCCCTTCACTAGTAGTTGATGCCATGGTGAACTTTAGCCATGGGGTACATCACAGCCCAGTATCAGGTAAGACCCTGTGGTCTATCTTGATAGGCAATGAAAGACAATCAGCCCCCCTTTCTACTAGCTGAAACTACGAGAATCTAATCAAAAGGTGGCTTCACCACTGGCACCTTTGTTATACTGGGATGGGACTCATGCCTGGACTATAATTGTGGGCTGGAGTGGGTGGAAGGATGAGCTTGGTTGGCACATGGGAAGTACAATGTCTAATGTAATATTATAAGGTAATTAGTACCATATGTATAACATCCATACTCTTGCAAAACATGCAAAGAGAAAGCAGTCAAAACCTCAGATATAATTCTTCTTCAGCAGTAACATAGCCACTGCTATTAGTTCCTTTTTAAAAGCCATTTAAAGTTTGTGGAACATTTTTTGTGTGGTAACAAACTCTATGGTTTTGCTTTATTTTGCATGAGGTCACCACTTTAGGTTTACTATAGGTCTGAAGAGTTTCACCCAGGTTTGAACTTCAGCCTACCACAATTACAGTGTTGGAGTTCATACAACTTGTCCCAAAAGTCTTGGTGGGCTATTTTATTTTTTTCCTGATGAAATTGTGGAAATGTCATTGTATTGCTACTGCTGATCTACTGTTCATGTATTTGATTTGGTGGCAGAGAAAAGCTCACACCACAAGTCCAAGCAAAGAACAGCTCTGAAAATTAACCTTGTGTTGCTTAGCTGGAGCAAATATGGTTTAAATGGTTGGTCTTGGCCTGTCTCAAAGGACCTGTTAAATGGATTTGGAGCCAGCCTTTTTCATCAGTTAATCTACGTGTGAGAGCTAAAAAAAGGAACCTGGGGGAAAGGTGAAAAATGAGGGCAGGTAATAAAATATTAGAAAAAAGGGAAAATTAAAAAATTATTTATATTATTTTAATGTTTTTTAGCTGAAATAAAATTCATGGAATATGTAATTGAGTTGACAAATATGTCATGAAGCAGAGGTTAAGTAAACAACCTCTGGTGAAAACTGTATAGACTAACTTAACATAATAAAATGTTGCATGAAGCAGAAAATTCTATGACAATTTGGTACATGGAGTATTCCTTCTCTTTCAGTTAGAGGGCATTTATTACTCACTAACTGTGTCTTGATACTCAAGCAAGACAGATGATGTGGTGACAGATATTCAAGATTGTGAACTAATGTTCAGTATTTTATAGAGAACAAGAGAAGGAACTTGATTCCCCCCTCCCCCCCCCCCCAATATCTTGCCTTTTTTGTTGCTCTCTGGGAATGAAATTGGACAAAGGCTCCTGAAAGACTGAAGTGGTTGTTAAAGATGGTGATGCAAGACACTCCAGTCCCCTCTCTCAAATTTTTATTTTAGGCCTAATCTGTCTTCAAATCTCAAATAGTACTATCAGAAGTGCCCTGCCCCACTCTTTCCCAGTATTTATACAGACTTTTAAAGATCTTATCAGGCAATTGTCCACCTTCTGTCTCACTGTAGCACAGGATGAATGCATGTTATATTCCTTTGAAATGTCAATATTTGTGAGATGGGACTCTATTTTAAAAGAAATTCCCAAACTTCATTTGGCCAGATGAACAGTTGGGCACTCTAAATAGATCCCATATAGACAGGTCAATAATAAGGCAAATTGTTGACAAAAATCTATAGATTTTCAGCTGATCAGCTGGAAGATTTTATGATAAGGTGAATCATTCTTAGTGTTCTCAGGTTGTACTAAGCAGGGCTTAAATTGCTTAATTAATTTGTTCATATGCAGGTAGCTAGTGCCCCTGGGCTAGATGCTTGCCCCCTAAATCCTCCCATTTAAATTCCAGCAGCTTCCAGAAGGGCATTGGTCTGTCATAGCCATGTGTCAAATGTGTTATCTGCAAGCAGATGTCTCAGATGCCTCACGTATCTCAAAAGGCATTAGCCATTCTTGTGGGCAGCTGAATCAAATCCTATTCCCCACTGAACAGGAACCATCTGCCTTCCCACTATTCCCGATACCTGTTTTAGGTTTTCTTTTTATGTAGCAGCAAGATGTAGGTAAACACATTGACCAAGATATTGCTGACATTACAGGTAAAGTTTTATCAGTGCTTCTCCCTACATAGACCATTTCAAACAGTCAACACAAATTCTACTTCTCTATGTTACTGACTCTTGGACAGTTGGGAAATCACATGCTGCACACATAAAAGGGTGCAAATGGAATGATCTGGGAGTGTGCTCTTTGAAAATACCTGTAAGATTAATGATATTGCTGATGGTTTCCTTTCCATGATACCTGTCCAAACATTGAAATTAGTATCACTTACCTAAGTATATTCTGCCAGGCAAGATGCTGTCTGGCAAAATGGTTCTCCAGCACCTGTCCTTCCTGACACCATGTAAGACCTCCATGAGCAGAGCGGTGCTGCTGTTCTGTGCTGGGTGATGCAGACATTTGAGAAGTCTACTCCACTAGTCTATACGTACACTAAAGCTCTGGTTTATTGCTTGGCTTGTAGCAGGTTACCAACAGAAACGTCACATTGCCAACTACCAGCTGAAGCACCTGCTCTGCAAACTCATGTCCTACAGAGAATGTGCAGCTCAAAGGCTGGCACCAGAGAGCTTCCTCTGCTGAGCATGTTATGTGGTGACTTCTGACAGCTCATGCAGCCGAGGAAGATTAGGAGAGGTGTGGACTAAAGGAGAGAGGACCCAAACCATTGATTACGTCAAAAGAGGACGGGAAAATCAGATATAAGGCTGCAGTCAGAGACCATTGATCACCTTTATCTTGTTTCAGAGTAATAACTAAAATCACAGATTTGTGTATGGGCTCATCCCCACCTGCAGTACAAGAAAGGATGATTCTGTTTCTTTAAAATATTTTTGATTTCCCTAAAGAAGAAGCAAGTTAAAATGATCTGTATTGCCCTTCACCAGAACATTCTAATCTAAAGTATTTTGATAAAGCTTCTTGGAGCTAAAGCTAAAAGAGAGAATTTCTCAAGGGAAAAACTGGCAGAGTGTTTTCTCTTTTGTCTGTTTTCCCATTACAAATCATTAGTATTATCACCAGATTGAACCCAGTACTAGAATTGTTGGAGGTTTTTTAACATATTGTACCAAAATCCTGCAGTTTCAGTACATCATTCCCTCCACCTAGGGTGTGAAGTATCCACACTGCTACCTCAAAATAGGAGGTACAGCTAAAACAATTCACCAGCAAAGACAGACAGACAGAGATTTTTCCACCTTCCTGGATGTTCCCTCTGAACCACTATATAAAAGCCAGCAAAGAGGCTATTCATCCCACAGTGCTTAATAACCATAGGATAAATTGTCTGTAAGAAACATGGTAGTCTCTAATCTCATGACACTATGATTACACAAAATCAGCACAGAACAGAAATTTATGCCAGAAATTTCTCTATCTGACTGAGCTAATCTCATCCAACTGACCTTTGCAGGCAACATTTGCAGACGTGCTAATATCCACTAGTCTACTGGATCTTTCCACTCCTCAAGTGTCCCTGGAGCATTATCCACCTTAGAAAACACAGAAAGGAGGGTAGCCTTGGGGACAAATAATTTGTCTGTAAGGGAACTATGTAAAAAAATCAAAAGCCTCATCATTCAGGCTTCAACATCAAACATGTCTGAGACTGAAAATGTTAGCATATCCACCTAGAAGTTCCAGCATCTCTGAGTCCAGTTTGAGATCCTGTAAAATAATGCCTGCTTTAGACAGCATTAGTTAATTCGTTAGTTTGTGCTCTTCTAATACAAGAGGAAAGAAACCCATATTTAAAGCATGTTCGGTATCAGCCTCTGTTGGAAATGAGACTGTGGTTCAGCCATTGATGTAAACCACTGTGGGAGCTCCGGTATTGCCACAACTGCAAGAGAAGCAAATCAGCCGAAACCAAAGAAATGATTGTTGATTGCTGAACTCAACCTCCCCCCCTCCCTCCCCCCACCAAATGAGTCATATAGATTTGAAATTGAAAAGCTTGGGCTTTCACCTAGATTCCTTTGTTTCCTGTTATAAGTTTTTCTCTATTCTCTGGACTTAAAGCTGCTGTGGTTTTGATTATAATCTTTCATAAAGAATTTTGCTACAAAGCAAAGTCTTTGCTGCTGTGCACACTATTTTTAAAAGGCCTTTTAAGATTTTGGGTTTTCTTAAAGGTGGAAATAAAAGGTTGTACCTGATTCCTTGTGACATTTTGGAGAGCTATTTTTATAGTCACCTCTGCTGTCAGGCATCTTCAACCCTTTCATGGCCAGAAATAGTAAGGGCTGACCTGTGAAACATAAAGTGCATCTCAGAGGGTTTGCAATCTGAAAATTGTTGCCTACAGATGAAAACAAAGAAAGTAGAAGCATATGGACAGTTTGGGCCCCCTATTCCCTTCTGTGAGATCCAAGCAATCGATACACTACCCATGAAAGAACAGAATGTTTGGACACCTGTGCCAGCCAAGTACCCGTCCAAGATGTTTCATAATCATGCTTATTTATGGAATCGGAATAGGATGCCAAGTCAGGTGGGAAAATAAGAGATGGCACTTAAGTCACAGTAAATATTACTCAGCAAGGGGGTAAGGGGAAGTAGTGTTGTTGTCAAGTGGAGAGTAGGGGGTGAAATTAGGGTGAAATTAGGAATTAGGGAGCGAGATTAGGTTCCACAAAGAGCCAGAGGAGACAGCAGGGAGAGGGATGTGGTAAAAGAAAAATGGAAGGTTTTTCTGAAAGTCAGGGGTAAAGGAAATAAACTGAACACCATAAAAACAGTTTACAGAATCCCAGTCTCTGAAAGAGGCACCAGCAGTAAGAGAAAACAGTCAAACAGTGTTAGCCTCCCCAAGTATGGATGGGTGCCACAAGACTGAAAGCAAAAGAAAACACTAACCTGGACTTCAGGAAAATGATGAGGTATCCTATCTGCTCCCTGGCTTTCAGGGGATGTTATTGAAAGGTAGGAGAGAGGAAGCACCTGGGTACCTGGTTGACTTAAGCCATGGAATGTCATTTGCACAGGAAAAAGTCACTAGAGAGGCAAACCACCAGAGTAACGAATGACAAGTAAACGAGAAGTTGAAATAAGAGAGGAGCAGGCTTGAAATGGTTGATAGGGATACTTTCAAACTCAGCCGGTCACCTCATATATTCTCCACAAAACTTTCAGTTTCCCCCTTGAGTCCTTCCCATTCAGTCTTCGACACTCTGACCAATCTACATTTCCTAACAGCTTTTCCAACTCCCATTCCCTTTCCTGATATCCTTGCCAAATCCAGGCAGTATCTTTCACTTGTTCCCTTCCCCACATCATATACCAGAACATAATTTTCACAACCTGAGGGTGCCAGCTCTGTGCCGTGCATTAAAATGACATTAAGCACTATGTAGATCAACGGAAGCTAGAATATTTTTTTTGATGGGGTGAGGGTAGAGCGAAGGAGAGAAGGAAGAGGCCTTGTAAGTGGACCATCTTTAGCAGAACATCCTATAAGAAACATATGATAATATAATCATCGCAGATATTTGACAAATGCTACTCAGTTCATTTTTTCCCTTCCTGATGACATATCCCAAGCTTTACACTGAGCTTCTCAAAGATAGATTGTGCATACAGCAACTATCTAGAGGAATGCAAAAGCAAAAAACCAGAAACAGTACATTTGGAAGAGATTCCTTCACACTGGCTTCTTCAGCAACATCTGCAAATGAAGTTATTAAGATAGTTAACACAAGCCAAGGTTATCTGAAAGCAACCAAATATTTTGTCATGAATAGTGGCATTGTTTAGTTTTAGCATTTAAATCACCATCCACACAGTAGCTATGTTTTGCCCCTTTGATCGTATTATTTGCCCTTTGACTGTGAAAATGAAGAGGAAAGACTTTCAATTAAAAAAATAAAAATTAGAGAAAAAGCTTATTGAGAATCATATCATGTTGTTTGCACCTAGTATCATATGAGCCCTAGTGAAAAGTGCTTTTAAGAAAGAACAGCTTAGAAAATTGTCCTAGAAATAAAAAAAAAAATCAAAAAAATCAGAGCACTCTTCAAGGAAAAGATTAAGAATAATGCTTACTAAAAACTACTACTACTACTACTATTATTATTATTATTATTATTATTACTATTATGATAAATGTACTTAGAAAATAAGGTATAGTTGGAAACATTATTTTCATATTCTGAGTTTTGGAAATACATATTTATTGAGTCAATAAAAAATTCTGGAAGCATTCCATTTTTCCTCAAAAAACAGTGTTCTTAAGTTATTTTTCTCTGCTTTCTTCTTACTCTAGAACTTTTGTCAAATGGAAATCAGTATCAAAATGGGAAATATACTTTTCCATGTTTTCATATTATTTACAAGACAGAAGGAATGGAAAGCAAAGAATTACAGAAAGGGCACGTACATCAGACAAGGAAGCAGTGGCATTTTTCAGAATTTCATCAGGTAAAATAGTCTTTTCTGTAGGAAAATTATGTAAAAAAATCCTCTTACGTGCTTTATCAATGTAGACTTCCTTCCTGACCAGATTTTTATGTTACTTCTAGTATATTTCAATTGTCTCACTTGGCAGCAAAGGAGCTAATAGGACAATACTGTTTAAATCTCAGAGAATGATCCATCTTGTTGACTTAAATCTTGGACAACGCTCAGAGTGAGATCAAGGCTTCATGGTCCCCCAGTTCTTTACCCGTGCTGAAGAGGTCAGACTTTGATTCCTGGACTTTCATGCAGAAGAGAATTTACAGGCTCTCTTTAATATGTTTTAGTTTTCACAGATTTTACTTTCTTAGCTGTGCTTAGCAATGTATCAGTTTTATGTTTGGACCCCAAAATGCCAGAGGAGAGGAAGGATATTCAGCAAGCCGCTGTGTTTATTTGACATTCCAGAATGAATACATGTTGTGTGGACAAAAGCAGTGTTTTACAAGTTTTCACATCGCATTCTGAAAGGAGTGTTTTCTTTATAATCTATGTATCTTTATATAGGCTGTAGGCCAGGTTAAGCAGTGTGATGCAAAACCTGGGCAGAGGGCCTCTATGCACAAAGGAACACTTATTTCACTTCATCTTACACGGCTATCTGTACCACCAAGCTCACGCTGAGGGATGTTTTACACATATCACACAGTGTGTGTTGTGCTCCTGCATCGCTCCTCTACTTTTATCCTGTAGCGCAAACAAGGAGGTGGGACCAGCAAATCTCCCCATCAACAGTGATGAAGGGGCAGAGGACAACTTTAGAAAAGGAACCTACACTTTCAGCTGTTTGACATATCTTGCCATCAACCCGTGATATTGCCAAACATCATTTCTCTAGTTTCACAATGTCATGCCCTGAAAGACATCCCTTGGAAAGTGGTAGCAGAGCAGACCACTCTGAAGGGATGATATAGTGATGCTAACAGCCATAACATGGCATAGTGCCATGCTCTCTCTTTGAAATGTGCAGCGAGAAATGGTCTGCATTTCCATGGCAATATATTATCTGCCTGTGAAGCAAATGTTGCAAAGCACAGAAATTCAATCCTGATCCATCATTAACACAGATATTTTAGCAGAAAGAGGGTTACTAGTAGAGCACTGGCAGAGACATTTAGCAGAAAAAGGGTTATTGGTAGAGATCACATTATCCTTTAACGTAGGCTGTATAAGATATATTGTTCAATTAAAACTTCTTTTGTAACACTTCAGCTTTTTCGTTTGCAGTCTGAGAAGAGGTGAAGTTCCCCAAGGCTTCAGGTCATTGGAAGAGACATGTTAAACATCTTCTTGGCCTTTTAGCTCCTTAGGTAGCTTTGAACCAGTAAATTCAGTTTATAGAGTTGAAAGCCGGTACATACAATCAAAAATGCAAGGGGCTCAAGCAAAACTAAAGCAGAGTTGCAGAATTTAGTCCCAACATTTTGATCCAAAAGCTACCCACTGAACTGCTGGTTCAGCAAGTATCTAAACTCATAGCATTTCCTCAATGTCTGTAGATGTTTAATATCATTTCTGAACATGCTGCATGTGGCTGGCTTGGTCTACCTCTCCTGCATACCTCTGTCAGACCAGCAGATTACTGCACTGACACACAGACCTTCAGGGATTTAGACCCTGTTCCCTGAGCGTTTTACAGACTGATTGGCTTGAACTCCATATAAAACACAATAGGGCCACTTCCTTCTGAAAGCAATCGCAATCAGAGGTTGTTCCTCCACTTTGAGATGCAACATTCCACTAGCTAGAGCTGCTACTGCAGGAGGCACCAGGTCCCCACCAGGTCCTGGCTAAGCTGAGTGATAGCAAGTACCATCTCACCTGCTCAAATCAAATCAAGGAGCAGCTTCTACATTATCACATCAAATCCACAGCAGATTTATCTGTGATAATGGCTGCTGGCAGTGCCTTAGTAGCATCATGTAAACTCACCAACTTCCCTGGTGCAGCACTTAGCTACCTGCCTCTAAGAAAAGAGGCAGGATTTTAAAATATTCTGCATATCACGTTGAGTAATTTGACATTTATACAGAAACGGATACTCTGCAAGGAACTTCACAGCCCCCTTGCCAGGTATCCAACTGAGCCCAAAAGGACTGCTGCACACCTTGCTCAGGCTGGGGAGTTTGCTTCTGTATTTGAAAATTAATTATGGCTGCAGAAAATTAATTATCAGCTGCCAAATGAAGAAATGGCAAGATTATCTCACAGATATACCGTCATCTTCCAGTCATGCATTTTAAAATGTTTTGCAAGAAGAAGACGAAGGTTATTAAAGATCGGCTTGTTACCTGTGATGTTTGAAGATCCCCTGCTTTTAATTTTACAGACTGCAGATCATTGACAAAATAATTGATGAACCATACTCAAGACAATGCCAATATATGCTTTGGATTGTAGCAAATACTCTTTTTGCTCCTTTTGGATTCTCACTCATGAGGTGCAGTTCATGGGTGATGCTACAATGTTTTAAAATTATATGTATTTTTTACTGAGTATAAACATATAAAGAATGTTTGGAAAAGACTCCTAGGAGAGTATGTAGTTTACATACAGAGAGTTTTTCCAGCAGCATCTATAGATAATTAATATAGAAATATAGAAAATAATTCCTGCTGATTTTAGAAATGTTGGAAAGGGTAAAAATTTGTCTTTTTTCATAGTGCCATTTGAAGGAAAACCATCCTTGTGCAACTTCCAAGAGTGATGTAATATCAACACTGCCTGGCTTCACAAGCCTGGCGCTAACATGAGACTCTAGGGGATGCATCCAGACTACCATGCAAAACAAGCAGGTTGAATGACTCAGGACCATCTCTACTACTAATCCAGCCAAACCTAATTAGCTCTAAACACAACTCTCCAAATTGAATTACACTGTACACTTGCATTCTGCTTCACAAACCATATTCTGGTATGCAACTTTTCTGTTTTCTGGTTATTATAGTCCCCAGATTATCCACAACTTTATCAAAGAGCATGGATTTGATCACATTACGATGTAAAATATTTCTCTTTTGAGTACATTTATTTTTCATTTAAGTTCATACACAAACACATATGGACTTTGTAGTTAAATTTCAGGACCATCACAGAAGAATTCTTTCCTGAACACCTAGCAGGAATCCAGTCAATAGCCAAGGGAAGAAAGGCAGAAAGAGAAATAACATCGATTAACAAGCAAACCTGGGTGGAATGAACTGGGACCATGTGAACTTTCAGCCATTTTGCACTAGTACCTGAAATCGTGTGTGTAAAATTATTATTGTTGTGACCAGCACTGGGATTTATCATGGCAGGAGTAATTCAGATACTGAGTACAAAGGAATAATGGTGAAATCCTCACACTTGATCCTTTTATATCCTAGGGGTTCCGTAAAGTACATAATTCCAGATGACAGAGAGTTTCCCCAGCAAAGAAGATACCTTTAAGGACATGTTACTAGCACCAGTTTCAAACCTTGGCTCCAGTTTACTTGGGTTTATCTGCATGCCTGAGGTTTATGCATGAAAATCACTTTGCAGTACTGACAACCTAGGCAATTGCATAAGTTTTTTATTGTACTGGAAGACAGTAACACCAGTGCTGTTTTTTATTAAATTCACTGATTGTTCCCAATTCTTTTTTTCCACTGGGGGTGTCACTAGGAACAGTAAATCATGTGGATTTTGTTTGTAAACACATCACCTGTATGCAACAGTGTTCAGAATGAAGAAACATTGGCAAAAAAGAACCAAACCTTATTGTGAAAAAGTTGCAAGAAAAGATAATGCTACTGCTGCAGACACAACACTTGTGTTTCTTGCCAGAAAAAACCCCCACAAACTCTCCCCCCAACCAAATAAAAATAAAATTAATTGCCAAATTATGACCCTTCACCTCAGAAATTTGGCATTTTTATAGAGGACAGCAATGTGCAATGAATCTAATACAGAGACCATCATAACATGCCCGTAGACATTAAAGCTTTCATTACTATTTAGCATTGATGTAGAACTTTTTTACTATGTTCATAGTGTAACACCAACACGGAACACTTCTAAAATCCAACCCTACCCACATATGTTAAAAAAATTACATTATGAATCACTTTGTGTTTAATATTCTGAGCTCTACCAATTAAGAAAGAGTAAAGAGTCATGACTGGTGAGAACTTGGCAGAGGAAATATATTTCTGTATTGCTATATAGAGAAGAATATTTATCTTAGTTCCATCCGAGGTTTGAGTTCAGTTCTGATGCCAATTAGATTACACATTCTGAAACCTCTGCTGTCACAAGAGCTTCACTATTTCTGTCTGAAACATTTGTGACTTAAATGAATGAAAAGTTAGGAGATAAGCCCATCCATGGGCTTGCTTTTGTCTAACACCCTAAAACCTAGCCTCTTACTGCAATGAAAGGGCAGATTTGGATGCATGGATCATACTTTATACAACCTGGGCTGGAAAAAAATTCAGTCTATTTCAGTAGATTTAATTTTTGTAATTAGTTTGAGATGCGAGGTAGAAGTACATGTACCTGTTGAAATGATTTTGTGACTTTAAAGTATGGCTGTTACAATTAAGTAGAGACTAGCTGCATTCATCTCAATGTAGCAAAATGATGGAAGCTGTCCTGGAATGATGATTTTCAGCAGACCCTTGTGAGATCCACAAACTACTTCAAAAGCACCTGTGAAATGTACAAACGAATGCTGGGGGCTTAAATTCAGTAAGCAAGGAATGGTATATTTACAGGAAATTTTCTAAGGAGTTCACTAATCAAAAAGGATGAAAATCACTGTCCCAAAATATTTCTGTACCAGTCCACCCCACGAGGGTTAATGGCATACACAAGAGTTCTGTTAAATGTCACAGTAGTTACTATGCTCTAATCCTGATCCCCAACCTACTGTAGCTGCTGTAAAATATATAGTAATAATTTCCTGAGGCAGGGTAATGTATAAGGAATGTCAGACCAGGCTCTGGACATATTTGCCTTAGCTCTGTTTTATTAAAGTGAAACTTTTATTAAGGCATGTGGTGAATTGAGCAATCTGCATGATTCATGCTGTTATAAACCTATTGCTACACTCACAATAAATCAATGAGCCATTGTCATATGTTCACTGTACAGTAGATTAAATAATAAGGGGAAAAAATCAATGTGGAAGTATTATTCAGCCATATGAAAGTACTAAAAAATTTACTCTAGATGTATTAAAGCATCAAATTGTAGTTGAGCTAAGCTTTATTATATAAACAAGTTTCCTTGTATGCAGGGTATTTGTTTACTCACAGTCCATATGAGAGTCAATGTAATTAAGCAAGTTAAATTATGTCTTTCACTGAGTTATTTCTGATTGGAACATGCTCTTATGATTCACACAGTAAAACTATGGGCCAAGGCTCCAGGCCTGACCTCTGCATACCCTCAGCTCTACTGCTCAGAGGGAAAGATGAGAAGGAACTACTCCTTCAGGACTAAGGCTGTCATAGGAAGATGCTGATTCATCACTCCTATGATGCCAGAGTTGCAAAGGGTCATTTTGGGTTGGGGCTAAAAGAAATGGTTGTGGTTTCTCTGCATATATCTACATACCTCTGATTTTCTCTCAGCCCTCTCAGAATTGTCATCTCCTTTGGGCACAGCAAACCTGTGCAAGGCATTAAGGGAGCAAGTGAGAGTGAAATAGATTAAAAAGTCTCTTTTCCTTTTTCACAAGAGAAGGGAGGAAATTGATGAAAGATTTTTAGTTTCTAGATGGAACTGTGCTCCATACTGATTCAAAGTGATCATACAGAAGTGAATACTGTCCATAGGTATCTCTGCAGCAAACAGAAAGAGAACACCAAAATATATTATGCTTTAGAATTTGCACATAAATGACATTGTTGCATAGTAAGAAGCCAAATATGTTTGTCATAAACTTATGCTTCTTCTTAAATATGTCCACTTTCTCAGTGATCTATTTAGCTTATTTGAAAACCTATGAATCAGAATAATTACAGTTACAATTAATTCTCATATTTCCAATGAGCCCATGAGCAGAAACTTGTGTCTTTGCTGTTTAAAAACACAGTGCTCTAATGTATTACATTTTTTTTTAAATTACAGGTTTAAGAAATGTATTGAAGACTCTTTTTCTCTACTATTTTTCACACAAGCTTTCTCTGTTCCTGCTGGTAAGCCATGGCAAAGTTTGAATACATTTCTGATCTGGCCTCAGGGACAACCACTTACCTTGAAAGAATGGAAGGATATGTATGTCCAAGGGACTAACAGCTGACTACATGACAACCACAGCTCTCCAAAATAATTCCCAAAATATGCTTTAAAATCTACAAAATGGATACTTGATAACTCCCCAAGAATAAATAGTCCAGATACAAACAGGAGAATTGAGAGTTGAGACAAATTTTTCATATTCTATCATGTCCAATAGCCATTCCCAGAGTATGTTTTTTGATTGTGAAGTAGACCAACAACAGATTGTCCTCAGATGGGTGACTAATTGGGAGAAGTCTGACAGCACGTTATTTTTTTAACCTCTCAGGAAAAGTAGAAAGTCATATGCAACATCCAATTACATGGGTCATTGTGTACATTTTGGGATTCTTCTTGGCAGGAATTTGGATCCACAGATCCATTACTGTTTTACTAGCTATCATCTGTCGTTCTTGTTGGTGGATGTATGAATGAGGTCAATGTTTTTGATTTTTGTAATACAGCGTGCTCTCAAAATCAAGTTCTTAAATGGAGTTTAGAGTGGTCAGTTGTATTTGACATCTAAGTGGCTCCATATACCAGAGGGAACCCAATATATACTGTCTTGCTGCCTGCAATTTAAGACTATTGTCTTAAGTTGTCCTCATCACTAATTCCTGTCACAAGCCAAAACACCATATTCATGTTCACAACAGTCCCTAGGTCTTAAACTTACAGATTAAAAAAGAATAAAATCACAAACATGTTAAGGATTTCCTCCTCGTGGGAAGAGTTCAACTGCTCATAAAATGTCTTTTCCCTCTAACCTAGCCTAAGCTGGCCTCTTCACCACAAAGTTGGGCAGGAACATCTTGAATGCTCAGAAAGGGATTAATAGAAGGATGATTTGAACTGCCAGCATCTCTAGGTCTATGCATGGCCCTAGAGCACAATCATTGTGATGGACTTTTTAGCTATGAAACGTTGGACCAGGTGGGTAGACACCTGCACAACATGTTTTTACCTGCAGTATCTGTGCTAGTTAGTAGACCAGAGACATTTATGAAGTCAAGTTTAACATTTTTCAATAAGTACAAAATGACACTTGACCACAGAATGAATGTCACATACATTGATTGAAACTGTAAAGATTAATCCCACTCAGTTTTCTGGATACAAAAACATTGTAAATTCTGTGAAGATTTATGACTTTTTAGCTCTGTCTTCCTCCATCTCTTAGTAAATCTTGGAGAAGAGATTTAAAAATGTTTTTTTTTCTGCTAAATACATTAATTACTAGGGAGACACAAATCTGAGTCTGCACTGATACTCTTAACTCTGCAGACGTGAGAATTGGCATCAGTCTCTTCACAGTTAACTAAAATTAGTGATGGACCAGAACCAAAAGCCATTATATCAATACACCCAACTTCTAAAACCATGATTCCACTCACAATCACTTCAAACATTCATATTTTGATGACAAGTTTTTCATTTTATTGATTTGCAAGTGATTGATATACCATAAGTTTTCAGCGTTAGTCAGTCTTTTCAATACCTAAACAACTTTTTAAAGCAGAACTCAGGCTCATAATTTATTATGGTTTTGTAAGTTACCTTTGGGCCTACTGTCAATTAGACCTTTTAGCTGGGCCTTGGCAAAAATCAGAAGCTGTAAAATTCCATGAAAATATGCCAGCTTCCTCCTAGTTACGGTGGGAGGAAAGTATAGAAGGGTATTTCTGATAAATAACCTTATGGGATGCCTCATAGATGAAGCAAAAGAAAAACAAAAGGGGGAAAAGTCTGAAGCAAGAACGGGAATGATCACCAAGTATTCTGAGATAGCAGTTTTCATGTTTTTATACCTGTCATGTTAGTGTCTCACTGCACACAAAGACCTGCTTTTCTCACACCTTCAGTGGAAGACAATGTGGGAGCACACAGGCTAGCTCTGAGCAAGCAGCACTGGGAAGAGAAACTGTGGGTGTATTAGCACAGGCTTGTACCCATTGCAATGTGCTTTGTCAAGGAGCGAGAGTGCACCCTTGTTACTGGTCCTTTCGGGGCACTGTTGTGATTTTCTTGTGCTGCAGGGGGGAAGTAGACTAATGTTTGAGAAGTAGATGCACATATGCTGTAGATGTTCCAGCTCTTTCTGTGCTACTGCACACAGAATTGATATGCTGGAGCTGCTTTAATTTTGATGGTAAAAGTATTTCACAGATGTAGAAATATCCCTGTCCAAGGCCAGGTTGGATAACCTGGGTTACTTTGGGTAACCAGGTCTAGTGGAGGTGTCCCTATCCATGGCAGGGGGTTGGAACTAGATGGGCTTTGAGGTCCCTTCCAACCCAAACCAGTCTGTGATTCTGTGGCTCTATGAAATTTACAGACAGAATATTCACACAATTGCTCCAGATGAGGTTAACAGTCAGTTGTCAAAGCATGTGCAGAATTAATCTGACTCCCTGACAAGTGGCTTCCCTGTTAGGTCACAGGAATTGTTATGTATTTGTATTACCCCTTTATTTGACTGATTAGGAACTGTGAAAATAGGTTTAATTTCAATGCAATGAATGCTAAGCAGGGACAAGTGAATAGGAGAAAGCCAAAATAGGCAGTCATAACTATTGGTGAAACATTCACCTACATAGGTTTGCAGCTTAAAACCTGATAAACTTGGTTCACAAGAGCTTATGAAACTCATCCCCTATTTTCCCTTTGCAAGGCCTTATTGCTTTTCACCCTAAACCACCAGGTTTTATCTGGTTGTGGGTTAAACCACTGTGTTTTCCCTGACTTGCACCTGAAATCATAACTTAGCATAGACTTGCTTCATTCAGCCTCAAATCTTTAGAGTTGTGAACTTTGACAAACCCTTTGGAGAACCTGATGTGCGTTTCAGATTTGTAATGAAACTGAAGCCTGGGCGGGTTTTGGGTTTCATTACAAAAGTTCTGCACAGCTGCACTAAAAACTCAAACCAGGTTTCATAAAAGTACCTGATATATTTAAGCCAGGGAGTCGCACTGGGAACTGTATTTAATAAGTAAGAAGTTGTAGGAGTGCTGATGTAACTGTGTAAAAATGGTTTTTAAAATACAGGAGATTTGACATGGAAACCCCTTTTAAAAGCAGTGGAATACTTGATCCAGGACTGTTGTCCCTCTAAACCCAGCACCTTACTAGACCCAGTGCAGTGCCACTTCTGAGAGGAAGGACTGCAGACCCTACAAAATTTAGCTCTTGAACACATTATTAGTCTGCAGTTCCTAACTATCACAAAAGACAGGGAAAAAAATCACTTCGAACAGCTCTGGTGGCTAGACTGCTTCCTCTGTCACAATCAATTGCAACATGGACATGGAGGGGACAATCTCACAGCTTTAGCCTGGGCCATAATAACATTATTTTGAATTGTAGGCCTACTTGGTTACATAGTGCGTTTCTTGGAAAAAAATTCAGATGCAGTCAAATTCCTTAACTTAATTCTGTTAGGAAGTAATTTCTACCCTCTACAAGCTAGCTGAATTCCTTTAATTGCTGTCTCTGTAGCCCATTCTTGTTGAGATGCTCCTAGAAGACTGTGTTCTTCAGTCAAGCTCTGTGCATGGAGTTCTGAGAGAAGAAAGCCCCAAGGTTTTCTATTCTGTGTTTGCATCTTATCAAACATAACAGGATGATAGTCTATGGCTGGGACTCTTGGCCAGTGATCATAGCTTTCCAGAAAAAGTAATAATGGCAATGGCAGTAAGTATCAGTTGTAGTAAATCAAGAGACCATTCTGAGCTTGAAAGAAACCATCAAGGTATTTAACACATGCTTTCTTTAAGCATGTAGGTAGGAAAATTCATTTAATTAAATTTGAGCTCATTTAGACTGCTTTATAAATTGAAGTCCAAAAAGAGAGGTGGAAAAGAGAAAGACCTTATGCTGAATCTAGGAGAATGCAAACAGCAAGATTCAGGCTCTGGCAAAAACCTGAGTACATTTCTAAGTGAAGGAAGAAAAAATTTAATTGAATGCTGCAGGAGAGACAAAGCTGTTAGAAGATTCAAGAACAGATGAAAATGATCCAGGAGATGTAAAGTGAAGCTGAAGGCAGCAGTGGCATGTTTAGACAGGGGAAAAATGTTTCCTTAAAGTATGAGTGAGGGATTTAAGAGATGAAAGACAACAGCAGCTTCAAAACACAGAATATAGAAGAGATGAACACTGTCAAGAATCTCAAAAGTAACCTGACTTTTTAAGAAGAAAAAAGAATTATTGCTGATTCTTCACCATCTGACATAGGCTTAAGTTTCAAAACTTTATGCTTTGTGTAGCTAAAGAACTGGTCACTTTGAGACCATTCAACACTGACGCTTTTCTCAGTGGATCAGCACAAATATCCAACACAACTGTTTCTGTAGTTGTGTGACACTGAGAAAAATCCATTGTTTAATGACTCTCTGAAGAATACCTACACCTCTGAAGCAGTATGGTGATGTCGTTGCCTAATGTTATTATATTGGGCAATAACATAAAATACGTTGGAATATTGGCTAGGTCAACACCTGCTAAGCATTCCGCTGCCCACCCCCCCAACATCATATGTAATTATTAATCCGGATGTGTTTTGCTAACTTTAACATTTATTTTACAAACCACATTTAAAAATAAATACTCCAAATGAGAATCTGACCAAGTCAACTGCCAAAACTTCAACATGACACAAGATTAAATCATGTGATTTACATATTTATTTAAAGCATGACAATAACAGACATTTGCAAACAATTGTTGCTCACTTCCTACATCCCTATTCCCAAAACTCTATTTCTTTTGTTTTAATAGATTGTAAATTCTTCAGATCTAAGAATTTATACCCGTAGTTAGGGTGTCAAGTTTGTGTCATCACGTGATTCCCATTTTCAATTAGCTCCACCTTGGAATAAATAATAAACATACTTATAAAGAGCAAATGAGAAATTGCATGAGAATTCACCTCCATTCGTGCATATTAAAATTTATGGCTGTGCAAATGGTTATCATTCATCACATACACAAGTTAAATATTTACTCAGCTCTGCTTTTTTTTGCACAGGAAATTGTGAAACACATTTCTGCTGTAAACTACTATATAGTACTGCAAGCATTTAAAACACGTATGTATGTATGTATACGTGGACATATGTATTTGTGTAGAACACCAGACTGACAGAAGGTCCAGTTCAGCGCTTACACAGATTTTATAGCCTCTTCCCCTTTCACCCATCTATCGATGAGTTTAGACTTTATTATGTCAGCAGAAGTTTCTCAAGAGTATGAGATTTTCAGCTGACAAGAGAATTGAGAGTCAGGTCATTCTTTAATTTAGGCTACAGCATTAAGTTCTGAGGTGAGATGCATTGAATTAATGTAAGCCGCTCCTTTAAACATCAAGTGTGGTCTCTGTGTTGAAAGGCAGGAGTTGTACTTGCTAAGATATAGAGCTCTCCCTGCTTTTCACCACTCTTACAGAGAAAAAGCCTTAATAGACACAGGGTTTTTCACTTAGGGCCTTATGACTGCCTTCCCCTTTGTACAGGTTAATTAGAAGTGGAGGAGGAGTCAAACAACACTAGTCTCCATCTGTTCTGCAGCTGCCACAGCTGAGGCTAAAGGTGAAGGTTTTTTCCCCTGTCATGCTCAACAGTAGGTGTGTTGGTTGGGAAGCACTATGTTGCTACTAATATGAGACCCACTGCTCTCTTTAAAAGCTTTTAGAAGAAGCCCAAGAGGTTTATTTGGCTGTACAAGCTAAATAACTTTCTATTTATTGTCTTCTGAATTTTAAATGGTTTCACTTTAACTATTTATTTTACTGCCTTATTTAATAATTCTACCATTGCCCAGATTTGCTGAGAAATCAGACCTGAGGCCACAGAAAGCTCAGATGTATGACAGGGTTAATGTGACCTACCAGGTTTTTGAGCATAAACTGAGCTGCATCCAATGGTCATAGGTTTTATTCCTTTTTCTCTGCTGCTGGAATAAAATTTTACCTCACACTTGGAAAAGGCCAACAGTGGATAAATGTGGAGTTTCTTCTCACAAATTTAGACATCTGTGTCTGAGCTAGTCACTGAACAGTCTAGTAAATAAAGTCAGTGCAAAGCACAAATCATCTCAACCTGTAGTAGATGTCTCAATAAGCCAGGTGAGTCACCCCAAAGTTACCTGTATCTCTACAGTACAGTAAAAGAGCCTAAAATGTCTAGCTTGAACGTAGACACATATATGCAGACACCAAAAGTTAAGAAAAAAAATAGCTGTTTCCTTCATCAGTTCACTAAGGCATAGCAACTTGATGTACTATGCAACGTTTCAACGAATCATAGAATGGTTTGGGTTGAAAGGGACCTCAAAGCCCATCTGGTTCCAACCCCGTTGCCATAGTCAAGGACACCCTCCACTAGACCAGGTTGTCCAAAGCCCCATCCAGCCTGGCCTTGAATGCTTCCAGGAAGGGGGCAGCCACAGCTTCTCTGGGCACTGTTACTGCTGTTATTCGCATTGCAATAACATCTAGAGGCTAGGATATGCTTGTGACAAACAATGCAGAGATAAAATTTCTTTGTCTTAGTCTTCACAGATAAAATCATCCCCTAACTGTCTATGTCAAGAAGTAAATAAAATCAAATAGGAACCATAAGTAGTAGAGGAGGATTGAGATGGAGACCATCTGAACAATTTGGACACATCCAAGTGCATGGAACTGGATGGGGCGCATCCAAAGGCAATGAAAAAGTTGCTTTTCATTATTGCAAAGCCACTATCTGCCATTTTGTAAAGGTTGTGGAGACCAGAAGTAGTCACAAATGACTAGAATGGTAGTCACAAATGACTAGAAATGCCCATCTACAAGAAGGGCAAAAAAGAAGATTTAGGAAACTATAAACTGCTCAGCCTCACTTCAGTCCATGAGAATACTATGGAACAGGTCCTTACAATAGGTATTTTGAGACACATGAAGGGTGTAAAGGATGTGACTGAGAAAAAACCAACACAGATTTATTCATATAATATTCCAAGACTAATTAATAATTGACCAATAATATTACCTTCTATGACAAAAAAAATTTGTTCAGTGAGCAAGAGAAGAGACAACCTGCAGATCAAGGTGTGTGATTAAAAACTCTATTCAACACTTTTTAGACCAGTTTTGTTCCTTGAAGTGGAACAAAGGCACTGAAAAATGAGAGTGTCCAGTGGATGGTTGCTGTGCTGAATTTGGCTGGCATAGAGTTAAGTTCCTTCACAGCAGCTAGTATGAGGCTGTATTTTGGATTTGTGATGAAAACAGAGTTGATAACACAGGGATGTTTTTGTAACTGCTGAGCTGGGCTTACACAGAGCCAAGGGCTTTTCGGCTCCTCACCCCACCAGGGAGTAGGCTGAGGGTGCACAAAGGGTTGGGATGGGACACAGCCAGCACAGCTGACTCCAACTGACCAAAAGGATATTCTATGCCGCATGATGTCATGCTCAGTGTTTGCAGTGATGGCATTTGTCTTCCCAAGACAAATGTGTGATGTGTTATGTGTGCTGTGTTATGTGTGATGGACCTCTGCTTTCCCTGCCTGCTGATGGGAAGCAAGGAATGAATTCCTTGTTTTGCTTTGCTTGCATACATGGCTTTTGCTTTACTTATTAACTGTCTTTATCTCAACCCATGAGTTTTCTCACTTTTATTCTTCCAATACTCTCCCCCATCCCACTGTGAGGAGTGGAGTAAGTGAGCACCTGTGTGGGGTTTAGCAGTTGGCTGGGGTTAAACCATGGCAGTTACCAAAATGATCAGAGGACTGGATAATTTGACATATGAAAAAAACATGAAGAATTTGTGTTTAGTAATCCTGGAGAAGAGGAAGCTTAAGGGGCGTCTAATCATAACCTAACACCTGAAGACCAGTTTTAGAGAAGATCATAGAACAGAATCATAGAATTACTAAGGTTGGAAAAGACCCTTAAGATGGAGTCCAGTCATATGCCTAGCACTCCCAAGTGCTAAGGACTAAACCATGTCCCTGACCCATCTATCCATCTACACATCTTTTAATACTTCCAGGGATGGTGACTCAGTCACTTCCCTGGGCAGCCTGTTTCAATGCTTGACAGCCCTTGCAATAAAGAAATATTCCTAGTATGCAGTCTAAACCTCCCCTGGTGCAACTTGAGACCATTTCCTCTTCTCCTATTTCTTTTTCCTTGGTAGAAGAGACCAACCCATGCTTTGTTACAGCCTTCTTTCAGGTAGTTGTAGAAAGCAATAAGGTCTTCCTTCAACCTCCTTTTCTCCAGGCTAAACAACCACAGTTCCCCCAGCTGTTCCTCATAAGTCTTCTTCTCTAGACCCTTCACCAGCTTCATTGCTCTGTTTTGGACATGCTCCATATAGAGTAAATCTAACGTGAATATTGATGGGGCAGAATACATAAAAGAAAGTTGCTTTAGAGGAAATCCTGTGGAGATATAGAGAGAAATGGTGAATAAAATTTAGGCTCCTCAAAGTGGTAGAGTCTCCTTCTCTGAAAAAACACAAGACTGGGCTTCATAGTGCTTTGGATAATCCAATCTAAGGTCCTGCTTTCGCCAGATGTTTGGAACAGAGGTCCCCTGCAATCTGGACTCTTTTATGCCTTTATGGTACTGCAGCAAAGCTATCTTCCTTCCCCTTAATAACTGACCCCATAACATTATAAGACAATCAATTAATTTCTTCACTTAGCTAGCAGAATATACAGCTGAGGCTCTTTTGACTTCAATCTCCATTGACTACAATGGGAGTACAAATTTCCTGTGCACATATAGACATCCACATGGAGATATCTCCATGAGTGTCTGTGAAAGAAACACTAGGACAGAAGGGACTAAAAAGTACAGAAGCCTCTTAGAGATGTCTGTTCTGCTTCACCAGCTGTTTTTATCTTCCACAGAGAGATATGGAAGTGTCTGTTCTATTGTTCATACCAGGTCTACGGCAATTCTATATTTTGTCTTATTATAATGAAGTGGAAATCCCCACTGGTTTCTCAGATCATATGAAAACCTTAAAAGACCATTAAAAAGTAAAGGTAATAATTATTTGGGGAATGCTAATCAGTAAATCATACACCTCACAAGTAAAAAAAGTGAGACATGATACCAATAGAAAAGGAAACAAAAGGGAACAATAATTCAGAGAGGTATGATAAGCACTGGATAAATACTTTGCATTATGAGGAGTGCTAGTGATAGAGTTAAGTAATTCTGGATTGACATATACCTCCATGGTCAAACAGACTGCCATTCAGGATTTATGGTGGTGTGAATGTGAGTTGCAGCCATAATTCTAAGTCACTATGTTCCTTCTAAATCAAGGTGCAATATCTTACAAGAGGTCCCACTTTTCACATGGGACATAAAGTGCGAGGTTCAGAGTTTGACTGTTCATCATTAAAGACTGAATGACACTTTTCATAAGAAGAAAGGTGTCAAATGTAAAGTTCAAGCCAAATTCCAAAATTTGAAATATGGGTGATTTTTAGTGGCCTGTAACTCAGGTGCGGTTTGGTGGCTTTTCATCAAACTCCACAGAAGAATTCTTTGCCCTCAGAGTAAAATCAGCAATTATCAGGCCAAGGTGTTTTGTTTGGGTTTTTTTCCCCCAAGTGAAAGTTATAAGGTGTCAAAAATAAAGCCTTGCAATGGAAGCTGATGACCACTGTAATTATGGAAAGCCCATTATTTGTTAATAATAAGTTCATAAAGCTGATTATGTCCTTTAGGGCAAAAGAAACTGACTCAAAGTAAGTTGTTATTAATTACACTAAGCGGAAAAAATATACACAATATAAAGTTCCTGTAACCCTGGGTGCAACATTAAAAATTAACACTATTTGGCTCAACATAGAAGCTAGCACTTCCCAGTTAGAAGGTCAGATGTGTACTTCAGCTCTGAAAGCTGACAGTCTTTTTAGATTGGAACTGAGCAAGTGTTTTCTTCTCTATTATTTGCTATAACAGAGGGGGGCACCATGCCCCTCAGAAAATTTTAAACTTCAGGACAGAGTCTGAAGTTCAGTCTCAGTGCTAAAAAGAATTGATGTTTTGTGACAAATTGCCTACAAAGGTCAAATTAGAAATACCTTAAGACCCGTGGTTTATCCAGAAGTCTTTAAATCCCATATGAGTTTCAGGCATTGGCATAGTACATCTAAAAGTGAAATTGGAACTGTACAATATATGCTCTCCCATGAACACTCAACGAAAATAGAATGCCTAGGTGTAAAGTGTGGACCATTCCTACTATGCTGCAGGTAGAGGAAGCAGAGGAAGAATATGCATGGGGATCATCTTTTCCTAGGATCTGATAAGTCATCTGGCCCTGTGTGGAGCCAGGAGTTGGACATGCTGATCCTTATGGGTCCCTTCCAGCTCAGGATATTCTCTGATTTTGTGATTCTCTGATATGATTACCAAGAAATCTAGGTCTTTTAACACGAGTGTTATTCTTTCAGCTTGTGAATTACTGTAACAAAGTCTGTGCAACATTATAACTACAGGGAAGTAGCTACTTTTGTATGATATGCCATGCAGAAAGGCTGCACTACATGTGAAAGCATTTTCTAAATACCCAGGCAGAAGTGCATGAATATAATGGGTCTGTACCAAGGCCTGGACAAGTATCAATTAAAAGACTGAAATGTTCCTTGGAAGGGAGCCGTTGTTGGTCCATCCGGTGCAAGCTCCTGCAACACAGTTCCCATGACTAGGTGTGGCTGTGTTTAGCTGAATACTGAAAATGGTTTAAGGATAAAATTATAGATTCACAGAATGGTTTGGGTTGAAAGGGACCTTAAATACCA
The DNA here is from genome assembly GCA_020800305.1 of Porphyrio hochstetteri. Lineage (NCBI taxonomy): Eukaryota > Metazoa > Chordata > Aves > Gruiformes > Rallidae > Porphyrio > Porphyrio hochstetteri. The sequence goes on from CM036907.1 coordinate 115,263,078, forward strand.
TTTAGTTCCATCCCCCTTGCCATGGGCAGGAACACTCTCCACTAGACTCAGTTGCCCAAAGCCCCATCCAGCCTGGCCTTGAATGTTTCCAGGGAAGGGGCAGCCACAGCTTCTCTGGGCAACCTGTGCCAGGGCCTCACCATACACAGAGTGAATAATTTCTTCCTAATATCTAATCTAAGTCTACTCTCTTACAATTAAAAAATGTTACCCCTCATTCTATCACTCCACGCCCTTGTAAACAGTCCATGTCCATCTTTCCTGTGGGCACTTTTAGGTACTGGAAGGCTGCAATAAGATTTGCCTGGAGCCTTCTCTTCTCCAGGCTGAACAAGCCCAACTGTCTCAGCCTGTCTTCACAGAATGTGCTCCAGCCCTCAGATCATCTTTGTGGTCTTCCTCTGGATTTGCTGCAAGAACACTTTGCTGGCTCATGTTGAGCTTTTCATTCACCAACATGCCCAAGTCCTTCTCCTCGGGGCTTCTCTCAATCTGTTCTCCTTCCAGTCTGTGGTTGTGCTTGGGATTGCTCCAACCCATGTACAGGATCTTGTACTTGGTCTTGTTGAACTACACGAATCCCAAAGCCATCAAGGTCCATCTGGATGGCATCCCTTCCCTCCAGTGTGTCTACCTCACCACACAGTTTGGTGTCACTGGCAAACTTGGTGATGGTGAACTCGATCCCACTGTCCAAGTCACTGACAAATATGTTAAACAATGCCAGTCCCAGTACCGACCTCTGAGGAGCACTGCTTGTCACTGGTCTCCACCTGGACATTAGGCTGTAGACTGCAGAATTTTGAGTGTGACTGTCCAGACAATTCCTTATCCACCAAGTGGTCCATTGTCAAGTCCATGCCTCTCCAATTCAGAGACAAGGTTATTGTGCAGGACAGCATCAAATGCTTTGCACAAGTCAGGTAGATGACATCTGTTTCACTTCCTTAACCCACTGATGCTGTAACCCCATCATAGGACACCAGATTTGTAAGGGGTGATTTCCGCTTAGTTGGCTGTCACAAATCACCTCCTTATATTCCATGTGCCTGAGCATATTTTCCAGGAGGATCTGCTCCATGATCTTCCCACCAGGTTACCTCCTGAAAAAAAGTGTTTCTGGTTATCTAATCTGCACCTCAATTTTTCTAGTCTAAGTGAGGCCCAAGAGGCCATCCTTCCATCAAACCCAGCACACAGGGCCCCAGGGTGTGCCCACAGCATCCACAGCTCAGCATCTATAGAAAAGTTTCAGTTTGACAGCATGACAGTTTCAGAGGGAGCAGGCAAATTTCCTCTTAGTAATGAGAAACGGAGAAAAAGAGAGGTAGAGAAAGTCTTACTCACTCCCCTGTTAGTTTCTGCAATGAGATTTTTGACACCACAGAGAAACACTGTCCAGTTGCCATTTCTCAAACTACATATTGCTTTCATCACTCTTTATCAAGCAGTATCTCTCCACCCTCTGTGTATTTTTTAAAATTATCAATAACCAAGGTGCCCATGATTAGAGGTGAACTTACAGTAACTGCTGAATGTTTTAGGGCAAGAAAGTCTGTCTCTTGCTTTTGCTCTGCAATTGGTAGAAGCACTACATGTTCTTGGCAGGAAAAATAGCTAGAAACCTCCGGAATGTGTGATTTCTAATTTCAACAGAGTGGTAGTTGATTATAAGTATTAGCATAGCTTAACTTTATCCACTATCCAAACTTAATATTATCCTTTGTTTAATACACTGATAGAAAAAGAGCACTCTCCTTTGTATGACTCTATTGTTTTCATTCTCTGAGGCCAAAGCCGGTGTTGACATAAGTAGGCTCAAGTCCACGAAAGTGAACAAAGTTAAACCTCATTTTGTCAGCAATGAAAGTTAGCCTCTGGAGCAATGCTAATTATGGTTTGTTTGTATCAATTAATCAACACAAGGTTAACTTTCAATCAGCACGTGGAAAAAATGCAACACAATTAACAAGAAACCAGTACAAAATCGCTTGATTCACCATGAAGTGGGATGTTTCTATAACCACACAGTGTAAGTGCAGGAACAACTAACCAAAGTGGCTCCAAACAAGCAATCCCCTGAACTACAGCCACATCAGCAGGGCCTTGCTCAGGGATTACACAGCCATCTCAAAGCTGTTGTGCTTCGTAGGTCTGGACTGGTATCTTCTCATGCATTACATGGCCTTAACTCCAAGCTGCTGTGCTGCTTAGAGCTGAGCTGGTATCTTATGTGGCCCCACATTATTCCCTGTGGACATGCTAGCTCTTTTAGTGCAAGATGATACGTTGCAAGTGCAGTGCTCTGTTGTGTAGTGTAGCTAGGAACTAAATGTTTGGTGTAGTAAAGGAATGAAAGTTCACTCAGTCACTAAATTTAAGATAGCTTTTCTAAAGAGTGGAAATAATACTTTAAGTTTCAGAAGCTGTCCAGAGAATATCAGAAAATAGCATGCAAATAACTACCAGAGATACTGAAGAAACTATAGATGGTTAAAACCTCCACATTCACCCATCAAAAATTTCACCTTGGTGTCTGTCATTCATTCTATCTAGCTGTTAAGTGAAGTGAAATCATTACATCATTGGCTAAGTGCAATGCTAAGTGCAGTACTCAAGACATGGGAGACTTTGCTTTATGGACAATTTTAAAAGATATTTAATAAATGACAACACAAAACCAATAAATTCATTGAAAAGTGTTCTCATGCATTGCAAAATCATGTGTGTACAGAATTCAAATCACTGAAGAAAGTTATTCTCACCTGTATTGGCAAGACTGAACATTGAGTTGGTCTAATTGATTCAAGAAATAAAAAGGTATGTTTGGCTCTGTCTGTGTCTGAATTGTATCATAAGAACTTTACTGACACCAAATGGTTGGCTTTTCTGGTTTTTACTTTATTCAGACATTGAGCTTTCTACGGGCCAAGTTCAAGCACCTTAATGCAGTAAGGCATAGATTGAACATCACATTAGCCTGAAGGAAGTAGAAAAAAAGCATTTAGAGGGCAAACAGAGTTTAATTTCAGAAAACAGAGCTCTCATGTGCCAAGGAGAAAGCATCAAGAGAGTGCCAGTGAGAGTTGTGGATTTTGAAGAAAGAGCCAAAGCCAAATCTGATCTTTAGGCAGTGGGACAGACAGGTCTCCTGACTCCCCACTGCCTTTTCTCAAGAAAGAATGTAAGAGGAAGCAAGCTTTAGAGATCATTACACAGAACTGCTCTCTCCTTCAACAATTCAGTCCTCCTTTTGATAAAACAACTTCACTGGTTGTGTATACTAAGTGCTAATCGTAAGTTTTATTCTTTCAAGTGTTCTGCAGCTGGATGTGCGGCTGTGATCTGATGGGTGAAGTATTTGAATGCAATTATGACTGAAAATCCAGCCTCCCCTTTAAAGACAGCAATCCACATTATAAATAAGGCAGGAATATGATGGGTTGAGGCTGTATAGCAAGTGAGATGAGGAAAGCAGTCTTCTAACTCTGAACATCTAAATTAGAGTGAATACTGTTCTCTCTCCTATGTCTCCCAGCCTTCCAATCTGAGGATGCTCAAAACTACTGAAAGCCTCGTTCAAATAGCACAGCAGAACATTCCCCAAAGAATGACTCATGGAATAGGGCCAGAGATTACAGTGACTTTGTTACAAAGTCAGCAATGGAGCCAATGAGAAGAAAGAGGATTTCACACTTTCCAGGGGAGGGGGAAATAGGAGAAAGGCAGTATTCTTGTGCAGACTATATTAGGTTTCCTGCAATGACACGTGTGGTTGAGCCACCGGTATTCTGTTAGAGGATGGGCTCTTCGTGAACTACCAGTAAAACTGCTGAAGTCTCTGCTTTAACATCCAAGATACCATATTTCTAAAGAAAATGTAGGACTTTATTGTGAGCTGTAATCAGCGACCAGTAGAATGCAGTCTTTTTAGAGGAATGTAATGCAGCCAGTTTTGTCCAGCAAACAGAATACTCAGACAGACACTACTGCATTAAGGAAGAGCAGAGACATTAGATAAGCACACAGAATGAGTAGCAAAGGATCTTAAGTGAAAGCCACCAACCAGAAGAATGATGGAGAAAGCGGGTTCATTATTTAGCAATTTGCAGGTCTTTTAGTGGTACTGGATCACCAAAGGACATCTGTGTAACATTTTCATCAGTCTGAGAAGGGAGCCAATATCAACATTTGTCCACAGGAACCAAACTAAATATTTAAAGGTGAACTGCAAAGCTAAAATGAAAGTTGAGCTAATCATGGAAATATGCACTGAATGACCCTACTTACCAGGTTGTTGGAGACAATTCATGACAGAAACAAGTTGAGACTCCTATTTATCGAGTCTTTTTCTGCTTTTCTGAACTCTCCTATTGATTTCCTGCTTCAAAGGGTGTTAAAGAAAATATTCTGTGAGGGGAGCAGAAGTCTTGTGTTATCATAGATATTTGATGTCAAAGAATTGCATGTAGTGTGATGTTTAGTGAATTAAGAAAAGCTGGAGGCACCCTCAGGTAAAATACAAGGTCAGTAATGTCATTGTAGCTAGTTTGATTTAATTCCAGGGTGCAGCCTAATGGAAAGACCTGCATACCTCCACACTCACTCCTTGCTTCGCTGTTTTGAATGTTGAGCAAACAAGTTTACTACACCTTCACAGAGGTAGATTTTTATTAGAAAACCCATTAAAGAAAAATCAGTTCTTCCAGCAGTTATGTGATTTTGACTTGTAGTTGTGAAAGTGCTTAAGCAATTGCAGCAAAGAGATTACTTGTTCTAGGCAATTACAAGGAAAGTGGAAAATTATTTGTTAGAGGTATCAAAGTGTTTTTTAAATGAGATTTCATATTCTGGTAAAAAAGATCCCTGGAATTTTATTCTTGGTTTTTCTTGGCAGCTTTTTGACTAACATTATTCTTACAGCCATAATGTTGCCCATAAACTTATTTTTCCCTTATTGCAGCAGCATCCAATCTGTGGCAGATGCATCAGCTGCCACATAGTAAGCACACAGCCCAGCTCATATTCCATCTTCTGCTTCCATTAGAAGAATGAAAACATGCAGAAATAGAGACAAAATGAATGCACTGATTCAGAAACTTTGGGGTCTAAGAAAGCACAGGCCATTCCAAAGCAAAAAAGTCCTGAACATTTAATCCGAAGCCCAGAGAAACCAATGGGGGTCCAGCCACTTAGTTCAACAGGCTTTGGAGCATACACATGCATTCAGGGAGAGTTCACCTGCACAGTCAGCTGTGGGAAAATATAAACTAACCTCAGCATCTTTTGAAGGTGGCTTCCCACTGCTGACTGCAACTTAAGAGCTGAGCGGGAGCAGTGGAGGGGTGCCAGACATGGATGAGCCAACGCTGCATGACACTGATCCAGCTCTGCAACTTCTAGAGTTGTTTCTCATCTCTTTCACCTGGGCTCTGGTGAGAGCAGATAGGAAATGCTCTGTGTTCAGCACCAGAAAGCCTCTCTATGCAGGATGGAGAGCTGTGTTGAAGACTCAGAGAGTCCTGTTCACCCTTAGAGGTGAGGCCTTCTTCCTCATGAGTTTCTGACTAACCAACTTCAATTTGATCCAATTCTAGTATTTATTTGCACATTGAGTTTCTATTTCTATGTAGTGCTAAGGAAGTATTAGGACACTTCTTCACTAAACTTGAGAGTAGAGACACCTTGACTTTAGCACAGACTCTGAGCTTGGGGCAAGGTTTTGGCAAATCAGGCTGAGATTTGAGAAAGTTAATCAGAATTTCTGTGAAAATGCTAAATCATTAACAAATAGTTAATGATATATGGTTAATCAGAAAAAAAAAATTGGTGAAAAGACTGGAAATTTAATTTTTTATATCTGATGGGAAAACCAAGTAGAAGGTGATGGCTTTGTCTCAGATTGGCTTATCATTTTTCATCTATTTTTTATCTGGAATTTATATTCAAAATGATAATGGAAAGAAATCAGTTGGGACTAAACAGAGGTTTACAGAAACACAAAATCTCACAAAGTAGGCTTATTATTAAAAAAATCTGTAAAGTTCAAAAGACATTGGCCTGTTCCAGAACCCAAAGAAATCAATGGGATCTTGGCCACTGATTTCAACAGGCGTTGGAACAAACTCACTGTTAGCTAAGTACACAGCTATCAGCGTGGCACCGAGCCTGGGTTAACATACTCTGCCTCTCATCAGGACTTTTTGTTCCATGGTATGTCTCAAGAAAGTCTCACAGCAAGTCATTAACCAAGCATGCTTGAAAATATATGCATAGAGATATTTGAGGATGGTTCAGAGCATTGTCACAACAGCTTTTAAAGGACAACATGCCTCTCGCAAGGCACGAGGACTTAGCGGTGATGAGCATAAGGAGACAAAAAACTAAGAAATTATTTTTCTGCAATCTGTAAAAGGAAAAAAAGTTGATAGCAACAGGCAAGGGAATAGTAGTATTTCAGCAGATATAAAGCCTTCCAACAGCTGGAAACTGGAGCAATAGAACTCAGGCATGACATTACAACAAGGATTGCTAACTAGAGGAACAACACACTAAGAGTAGTAGTGGATTCTGCATCACTGGAAATGTGTTCATCAGATTGGCTTTTTTAGTGAAACATATACTCAGACATCCAGGGAATTCCTATGGCTGTTGTTAAGTAGGAAGTCAAGTTAGTTCCAATGTATTAACATTCCAACACATTACAACTTGCAGTTCCTTGAAAAATAGAGTATCATAAAAGACAGTGTCACTCTCAATTATTCATACGCATTTCTTGCTCTCAGACCTGTCTGATTACACTTTAAATCAACCAGCACAGAACTAAAGGGAATTCCACCCTAGATCCTCTCCAGTTGTCGGCTTGATCAATGCTCATGATGGAAAGGAAACATGAGAGAACCAGCTGACAAACAGCTTGTTGACAAGGCTACATGTAATCAGAACAACAGCAGGACAGTCATCTAGGGAAACGTTGACACCTGCTGAAGCAGAAATTAAGAGTTTACAGATGTTGCAGTTAGGTTAGTCAGCTTCTAATCCATGCTCTCGTAATTCAAGCCTCAAAAATTCTCAAAACAATTGTAATAAAGAAGAATTCAAGCAGTAAGGAAACTGAAACATACAGGGCAGAGCAGCTGTTTTAATTACTGCTTTGCCTAATCTGAGAACCGTACCCCTGCTCGTTGGGATCATGCAAATAAATCAAGTTTTACATGGGTGAGGGAATTTTATTTTACTCTTCCGTAGTATCGTGTGGAGGGTTGATGTGGCTGGATGCCAGGTGCCCAGCAAATCTGCTCTGTCACTCCCCTCCTCAGCTGGATAGGGGAGAAAAAATACAATTAAAGGATTGTGTGCCAAGATAAGGACAGGGAGAGATCACTCAGCAATTACTGTCATGGGCAAAACAGAACTCAATGGGAAATTAGTTTCATTTGTTAACAATCAAATCAGAGTAGGATAATGAGAAATTGAAATAAACCCGAATTTTAAAAACACCTCCCCCCACCTCTCTCTTGCTACAGCATGAGCTTCCCACAGGGCTATAGCCTCTTTCAGGTGCCTACACCTGCTCTGGTGTGGGGTCCTCCATGGGCTGCAGGTGCAATCTCTGCATCCCCATCATCCTCCATGGTCTGCAAGAGGACAACTTGCCTCACCATGATCTTCCGCAGGGGAATCTCTGACACCTGAAGTACCTCCTGCCCCTCCTTCTTCACTGGCCTTGTTTGTCCGCAGGGATGCTTTACATTTTCTTACTCCTCTTTTCAGCTGTAGTTGCCCAGGGTTTCCTCCCCCGCCCCCCCCTCCCGCTTTTAAACATTATCCCAGAGGCACTACCACTGTTGCTGATTGGCTTTGCATTGGCCAATGGTGGATCTGTCTTAGAGCCATCTGCATTGGCCCTATTGGGGCATAGGGGAAGCCTCTAGCAACTTCTCACAGAATCCACACCCATAGCCCCCACTACATCACTGCTAGTGATAATCATTTGCAGAGAAAAGCTAGAGATACTGCACCAAATTGCATTCTTCCTTGTGCTAGGATAACAGTTTTCTGCACTCATCTTTATGCTGCTCTCATCCAATATTATTTTCCTGCTGCACAATGAATTTTAAACCACAACTGTCCACTGCTACCTTCATTCCTGGATAGTGTTTTTTGAAATATAGTTTATGGTGCACGAACAAAACATGTGTGAGTATATTTGTATGCACATGTCTAATGGTATATTGGTGTCAAGGAAATAGCAGGTGGTTACAGGAATGACATTCAAGCTCAACACAGGGTTAACATGCAACTTTTTAAATTCTTCAAGCTCAGTTCTACTGTATTATGCAATACCATAAAATGTTCTTAATTAGCATACATATGTATATTGTGAGTAAACAAGTGAGGAGGACACCCAACTAGGGGCCTGTGAGTGCTTACGTCTGGACTCAGTTTTGTGGTGGCAGACAGTTATGCCAATACAGATACTGCAGGGAGCTGGTGAGTGGTAGGCAGCTACCCTCTGGTGTATGTTCTAACGCATCAACAACATGATGGGTAAAAATGCAGTACGGAATAAGCATTAAAAGGCGGTTGGGTAAAAAAATATTTTTTAACACTTTTTCCATTCTTTGACAACTAGAAAATCCCTTACCCGATTTGAGGAAGAAAACAACTTTCTCAAAGCTGGAAAGTTCTAATATTTTGGAACTCTGTTTTGTTTATGTTTGAGAAAGTTGTGGAACAGCAACAGGCAATGAAAGCATACATTGGCACAATTAAGTCTGGTAACTCAAGAAGCCAGATATTGTTTTCAGTTCTACACACATTTTAGTTGAAATTTGCCAACCCACTTGAATAGGCTATTTTGGAAACCAGTGGTGACAACATGTAGATAAAGTTCTGCTCTGCTACTTACCAAATAAAGGAGTCTTTGGCTGGAAAAATAATGATTTGTGAACTGAAATGAAAGGAGGCAAGATGAACCTCTGGAGGAATGTTCAAGAAGAGAAAGACTACATATAGAAATGCTTCTGAGGAGATACTTTCTCTAATTTAAAGTGTAGTTACTTTACAGAAAGTTCCTCACATGTTAGCATCACTAAGGAATCCCACTTAAAGAATAATAAATGAGTAAGTATGTATATAAACAGAAGAGGCCCTCCCCCTCCTGAGGTCCTCCCTCTATACTTTGAAGTTTCCAATGCCTCTCTATATATTAGAGAACTTCTATGCTGAACAATTAAAAATAAATACATATCTTGCTTGAAGGGGCTTTAAAAAAAAGACCAGTAAGTAACAGGAAAAGGAACAACATTACTAAAATGTCAATAAGATACATTTAAGATGTTTCATAAACCAATAGGATTTTTTTCCTCATATCATTGATTTTAGAAGAAGCCCGATGGGAAGAGATAGAAGTGACATCCAAGCTAGCTCTATCTCTAAATCAAGTAGTTTGCAACTCAAAGAAGCTGCTTACTATTTTTCTTTGTACTTGATTTCACTTAGAATGCACAATTGACCATATCTTTGTGCTGTGTCTCATTTAGACTCATTTCCCTTAAAACAGGTTCAGGACTTCTGCGCTTGTACCCATTCTGGAAATTCATGGTGAAATGTACTTCTCAGGAAAGACCCAGAAATGTCATTTTTTAAAGTCCTTCAAACCAAACTAGGATTCTTTGATAATGTAGTTCAGGCTATTTGATTCTCTAATCATTGTTCCTTATTCTATTTTTCTCTATTCATTTCTTGAAAGAGATATTGCTCCATTTGATATGAGTGTTTAATGCTGTAGTTAGCACAGTAGGTTACTAAATCTGCACTGGATTGCTAGAAAGTTCATTAAAGAACAGCAAATCACACATAGCAAATTTAATATTTTGAATTAAATGCAAGATCCGATTTTGATATGATTCCAAAAGATAAGTTTCATGCACTGTTCTTGCTTTGGGTTCAGTGTTATTTGTATTTCTGGACACCAAGAAAAAAGCCTAGCAGGTTTTCTGATAAATGGTTCAAACCCTGATGATATTGCTCATGGAACAGCCTAAAAGCCAGTAAGAGAGCTGAACATATTGGCCCATTATGCAATGTGTTTTCTTTAAATGCTGTAATTTCTGCACTATTTAAAGTTATCACATTGTGTGCATAGTGCCAAATAAATTTTTTGGCACTTCAGGCATGCACAAGATAACAATTTTGCCAAAATATGAAAAGGGCACTTTGTGAAATGTCTGTAGCAAAGAAACAGTGTTCAAAAAGAATTTACAATGCCTTTCCCCAACCTGCATGCCTACACATATGGAATCGTGAACTGTACATGATGAATCTGAGAGCGTGTGTTGAAGTGCCAAAGGTTTTCAGTGTTGTTCTAACTGCTTTCTGTAGAGTCAACTCAGGTCTTACCCTTGGCTTTCCTGTGAGCAGAGGTAGGCCAGCAATGGCTGAGAGCTTCAAAATATCTTGTGTATCAAATGCTAAACAATTTAATAACAGTGCTCTTGGGTTGAGGTGAAGGTGCTACCCCATGCAATCATTTTACTGTATGTAGGATCTGGAAATGCAGTGTGGTGCATTTCTGTGACTGCTAAAACTATAACATCTGGAATGCCATCCTGGAAGTTTTCCAGGTGATTTCCACGAGGAACACTTTGTAAAACTTGTTACCCTTCTAAGCAGAATATGTTCCCAGGCCTGCATAGGAGCAGAGATTGGATTATAAAGTGCTAAATGTTTTTTACAACTGTATCAGCAACAATACTGTATGGATAACTATTCAAGGGAAATTATTTTTACAGACAATCTCAATGGATTTGTTCCAGTCCTCAATTAGATTCTTATTTCTGGATTCAGAAATGTAAGATAAGTTATCCTATACTCATCCCGTTGTGAAATCAGGATATCCAACCTAGGATAAATCTCCTCAGTTTCCCTATTTCCTATCATTTTTGTATAATGTTTTCAAAAGCTAGGGCATAAGCATGATGGCATGGGAAAGAGTGCAGAGGAGCTCAGTCTCTAGGAAATCGAGAAAGTTGACACTGGTGATTATCACATGGCTCGGACAGCCGGGTAGTTTGAGCATTTAGCAGGGTAGGCATGTACCTGACTATGGAGCAGAAAATAAAAGGTAGTTTTGGATACAGTGAGTGTTTAGAAGCTATCACAGGTGGAGCAATGAGGTATCTCATAGGTACGTAAAGAGTTTATATTATGACACACCAGCTCTTTGTTGGGTATCTGTTGACTTCAAGCCCTTGGTGAAGTACCCCCACACTGAAAACACACCACATACATACTTCATGCTAGAGGAAAAAAACAAACCCAAAACATTACTAGCACAGACCTTATTGTCAGTAAGAAATAACAAATTTGCCACAGATGTATGAGTAGGCACTTATAACGAGCAACAGAAACAAAGTTGAGGAGTCTAAGGTAAATCAAGCAGTGATAGTTTTTTCATAACTGGGTACTCATGAAAACAAGTTGAAAATGCTGCTCAGCATGAGGTACTAAAGGAAATAAAGATGAAAACATAAAACCATCCCAAAGACACAGAAACTGCCTCACTATCCTATTCTCATTGTTATATATGCTGTAAGAACAATGGTTAGTCAATAATTTCAGAAGTTCACAGCACTGAAGCTAAAGGGAATCTCACAGCAAACCAATAGGCACAGCTGAATATTACCATGATTTATCCCTCTCAAACTATACCCAAATGAATCTTCTGAGTAACACCTTACACATGTTCTTTCTTTTTTTTCTCCCCCCCCCAAAAAAAAAAAAGCAACCCACACTAATTAATGTGATATTATTCACACAATTGCCACATGTAAGATATTATTACAAGAATAAGAGTTGCAGAAATAACTATTTCTCTTTTTGGAGATTTATAACATTGTACTGTTTAAACCTATTTCTTGATTAATGAACTGCAGTCATCAACTGCATTTACAAATCTGAGAGCATTGTTTCCAGAAAAATACTTCATGTTGCACGTTGATGAAATAATTTGATCTAGGAGAACATTTACTGTCTTTTTTTCAAGTAGAAATGCTTTCTGTATTTTTCTTTGATTGTAAGAGCAAGCACTGTTAGATTATGGTATGTTACAATTAATGAACTAAGATTTTCTGACTGCAAATCTTACCCTTCCTAAATTGCATTTATGATTGTGTAGTCATTAAACTTTGTCATTCAGGGTGTCTTTTTTGATACCCTAACCACCAAACAAATAAGAGACATGAATTCTCTTGGTGTTATCTTATCTGTCCTAGCAGCGTAAAAACTATGTTCAATTTGTACAGATATTGGATGCATTGTTTAAAGAATTTTCAGCTCAAAGCTTCAAATCTAAATTATACTTGACACTGGAATTGCAGAATTTCAACGATTTTTGAGTGAAAATAGTGCCATTTAACCAGGAAATGACCCAATTGTTTCTGAATATTAAGACTACAAGTTCAACTTAGAGAGTGTTCAGACAAAATTTGTGTCTTTTGAATTTGAAAAGCTCAGATATGCAACAGTCATTTCTGTGATCCTGTTTGTACCCCTTCTGATTAAGGAAAGTTGAAGAAAACAACCTAATTTCTTTTAAAAAAATTTTAAAAATAAAGACCGTGTTGAAATAAGAAATCAGGTCACCTTAAAAATTAGCTAAACACTCTACAGACACCATTTTAGAAATAATACAACTTATACAGGATCATCTGTTATAAATGAGCCAAAGCACTAAATAGACATAAACCTCTTAGACCACTGTCAGGAGTGCAATATTTATCTTGCCAGGAAACAGTACCCACAACCGCTTCTGAATTCATGGGACCATACATACTGTAAGGGAAGGACACACAGGCTTGAATTAAAACATCCTAATTGTGCTGCTTTCTTCTCATGGCTAATGCAGATCTGAGTATCCAAAATCCTTATTAGATAAACTGCTTCATGCCCCAACAAGACCATGGCAGAATTCCTCTCAAGGGTCATTTCTGAACTACAAGTTTGCTGTTTTTAAAGACAGCAGTAGCTTCATAGCCACGATTGCTCCTTTCTTCAGTACTCTTTTTCAGGTCTTTTCTTCTGAATGGGTTATTACTTGAAGTGGATTTCCCCATGTTTGCACACGGAGGCTCACAGTGCTGTATCAGTCCACTCATCAGACAAAGAAAAAGAAATGGGATAAAGTTAAAGAAAGAAAATATTTCAAGATTAGCCCTCCCAGTGTAAATCAGCACACGGACCTTCAGTGGGTCACATGAAAACCTCACCCTCACATTTAATTTGCCCATCCTGAAGTATTTTTCCTCCTAATGCCAAATACCATAATGCTCTCTGTCAGTGATTTGAAATTATTGTATAAGCTACATATCGGGTACACTATTGTTAATGAAATGCACACAAGATGATGAACAACTTCCCTTTCCTGCCGGAGCCCAGCTGCAACCAGGCCCTGTATCCTTGATGCTGTAAATCAGGCCTTTGTACTCCAGGAGGATTCAATCAGCTGCAGGTGTGGGCCCGCCAAAGCCCGCCTGGGATTAGGTAGCAGTATTTGATATGAGATCCCAAACAGCACCAGCAATCTACGCACCACATGTGGCCAGTCTTTGGAGAAAGCAAAGGAAAAACGCTGATGAAATGTGGCACAGGACCATGGAATGCAATTTCAAACTTCCACATCTGCAGGAAAGAGAAAGAAAGTTCCTAATTTTACAATGATGATGTCATTGAGAATACACGATAGTGAAAATGATGTGCCAAGGCTTTCATAAATTTAACCACTTAGGATGCTGCTAACCGAGGGTTGAGATCCGTGTGGGATACTTGCTGTTGTAAATGCATTTAAAGTTCTGCAAGGCAATGTGCTGTTCTGCTGATCTGTCAAAGAGTGTCTGTCAGTGTGTTGGTGAGTTGTAACCATGGCTGCACATTACTGCGATGCTTGTACTCCACACAGATGCAAAACCAATCCTTTGCTAAAGCTTATTCACTAAACATTATTCAAGAGAGGTGATTTCATAGATTCATAGATCTGATCATGCTTATTTATTCCAACCTGAAAATGTAAAGCGCTTGCCTCGAATGAAAACCAACAAAAACAGTTGTTCAGTTCACTCCCTGAGGTTAAAAGTTGTGAAGAGTTTATTTTTAACATATATTCTTGATATCTGAGGGATAAAGAAATGTTAAAACAGGTCTGCTTTTGTTATTACTGTGAAGATAAAATATATTGAAAAGAGCATGTCCTTGATTTTTTTTTATTTAAAAAAATCTGTTTTCCATTAGCTTATCTTGATAGCTAAAGTTAATCATTATTTTCAACCATATATGATTTAGATATTATGTCATTAATTCATGTACAATCCATCTGAATAATGATTGTGGTTTTCTGCTTTACAAATTCATCTACTTCACTGAGAAACCAAGAGAGTCAAATTCCATGCAACATCTGGTTTCCATTTTATGTAATTGCTATTTTCAGAGTTATAATCATGTGTTATTGTAAGGACCACAGTGTCAATCATGCTGCTAATGGGGAAAATTCAATGCCTAAATACCTGAGAGAACAAGAAGCTGACTTAAACAGGTGCATTTAGACACTTGGTTTTAAGTATAATTCTAGTCTACCAATTTAAATAAATCATTTTAAGAAGAAACTATATTCTTTCCATACCTTCTACTGAACCAAAGTTTAATAAAAGCTTTCTACACTGGTGAGCCTGGTTTTGTTCCCACCAGTTCAAAACCAGTAGGATTTTATCCCATGCAAGTTCCAGCACCATTAACCCAGTGCAGCTCTAAATCCAGTTTGCTTAGCCAATGTCAGTGCACAAAGTTAACTCCCTTTTGCAAATATAAGTGGATGGGAGAAAGTTTTAGCTCCTTTTTAAGGAATATGAGGTATACATCTGCCTAACATATCACATCCATAAAAAGGGACAGAAAAGAGACCAACATAGGTAAAACATGGCAATTCGTGTTTGCAAGTAAACTACCATACCAAAAATGCAGTTTAAATAAGTTTTCTGAGCTTCATTTACAGTTTGATTATAAGTGCAGTAGAAGTATTCATCAACATCCAGAGCAGTTACAGGTACAGATCATGATTGAAATTGCTCTCTGGTCAATCTTTCTTGTATTTACCTCTTTTTTATCCCTTTGTTCATACAAATTTTCAGGTAGAACTGACTAGTTTCTGCTTAAAATTTAAGTATTAAATTCATACATATTTTAATAATAAGCATAATGTTTTACTATGGATAATAATACAGCTATGTAAAATATATAATTACACGTATGGTAATTTTATATATTTTAGGGGCAGGAGAGTATACTCTGAACAATTGGGGGGGGTGCAAATGTATTAATTTTTATTTCAGTATTCATTATATCAACCAGCAGCTGCTCACTTGCTCACTACCTTTGGGTAGCCATGCTCAGCAAATACCTAAAGTATTTCTAATCTCTGTTTTTAAAAAAGGTAAAGAGAACAGTGACAAGATTTGCAATTTCAGCAGCAGAGGGCTTAGCAGGAACAATAACAGGGTTTTTGTTAAGAAAAGGAAGATGCTCTCCTTCATCTCAGTGAATATAGTTTTGAAAACACATCAGTTTAAAACAATTAGATGGGACAGTGGTCTGCACTATCTGCAGAGAAAAGCCCGGAGACATTTACACGTATGTACGCTATTGCCATTGATACCTTCTGCATACTTCCGTACTTCATCCCACCACTCTTCCTTAAAACCTTCAGGTACACAGTGGTATAAATGTAGGACAGGAATGGGCTGTGTTTAAGACAATTAAGACTGAGAGTTAACTTTCTTGACCTAACCCTGAAAGCCAATCTCTACTAGCTCCTCTGGCAAACGTTTGAAGCTCCAGCTGAACCGAGCTGCCAAGCTGGAAACTGCCTGTTCTTGCCATGAGAGCCACAGTGGGCACACCCCAGCTCTGCTTCCCCAGGGCTTCAGCATTAAATTCTCTGCAGTCGCATCCACACAAGTAGTTTTGCATGTATGCACAACCTCAGCTCCACAGGGTGTGGTTGGATCCTTTTCCAACTTGGATAAGCGCCTTCGTGCACTGTGAGGAAAGAGCTGCATTTACCCATCTGGTAATTTTATGGCAACATTAATAGACCCAAAATGTAGTTATGCATTTGCTGGTATACACACATCAGTCAGCCACGATGGTGAAGGATGCCTAAGGTGATTAAAAAAGATAAACAAGACCATGACACTTGGGAAACCCTGATCTTCCTTGTCATCTGAATTGCACGCAACAGCCTGTTCCTAGTAGGAACATGCAAGTAAAGGCAATTTATATGTTTGCTTTCCCCAGAAAACAGTTACTGAGGTGAAGGTTCATGAGTACGGCTTGCAGGCAATGTGAAAACATGAAAAGAGACACACTGAATTAGTCCAGAATATGTTGGAGAACACTGCAACATATTCTGGGGTATTCTCCCATTGCAGTTAATAAAACTATATGCAAATACAAAGTATATGAAGTTCTACAAGTGAAAAACAGCAGGGGACTGATGGATGCCTAGTGAGCACTGAGGATCTTTTTTTCCTTTTTAAATCACTTTTCAGCTCAGGATTAAGTACAAACCTTAGTTTTTTCTTTCTAAAAAGGATAAATCAAGCTTGAAGGAACTCCTGAAGACTTCAAAGCTAAGCCATAACCCATTATGACAAAAGGTAAATCAAAAGAACTCCAGATTTATGATTTTTTTTAATCTTACGATTTTGCGAGGATGCAGCTTATGATTTCTAGTGCACAGGGTCAGCAGAAATGCAGACATACTTTGCATTGCAAGTCATCATGGAAAGCACAGGGCAGTTACTACACCAGAGGTAGCATCTTACTTAGGGCTGACAGTAAAATTCCAAGGTGCAATTTAACAGCTATTATTGCATGATTAACTGTAAAGATGAATTTATGGGTATAAATCTTGTCATGTTATATTAGTTCTGTTCATATTTCCCTGTTTGCAAAGCACTACCTTAAAATAATTAAATCAATTGCATTCTTTTCATCTGTAAATAAATGTTTGGTGTATATTTTTCCTTCATAAGGATTATATTCCCTAGTTATAGCAGCAAGCAAGGGTAGTTATCTGTTCTTCCTGAATTTACTTACTGTTATCATGCAAATCATCTTTACATTCCCAAAACCGAATTGGGATTGAAAAAAAAAAAGAAAAAAATAAGTCTGATCTCAATGGGCAGCTTTTAGCATGAAATCCTCATTGAAGAAGCCTTTTCATGAGACTTCACATTAAATCTTATCACACTTACCTCACTTTTAGAATCACAGAATCACAGAATCATAAGGTTGGAAAAGACCTTTAAGATCACCAAGTCCAACCATTCACATCCTAAACTAAACCATATCCCTAAGTACTTCATCTACCCTTTTTTTGAACACATCCAGGGAAGGTGACTCGACCACCTCCCTGGGCAGCCTGTTCCAGGCCCTGACAACACTTTCAGTAAAAAATTTTTCCCTAACATCCAATCTAAACCTGCCCTGGCACAGCTTCATGCCATTCCCCCTTGTCCTGTCACTTGTCACCTGGCTGAAGAGACCATCACCTATCTCTCTATAACCTCCCTTCAGGTAGCTGTAGGTGGTGATAAGGTCTCCCCTCAGCCTCTTCTTCTCTAAGCTAAACAGCCCCAGCTCCCTCAGACGCTCCTCATAGGATTTGCCCTCCAGCCCCTTCACCAGCCTGGTTACCCTCCTCTGGACTCGCTCCAGGACCTCCATGTCCTTCTTGTGGTGAGGAGCCCAGAACTGGACACAGTACTCGAGGTGTGGCCTCACCAATGCCGAGTACAGGGGCACAATCACCTCCCTAGACCTACTGGCCACACTGGTTTTGATACAAGCCAAGATGCCATTGGCCTTCTTGGCCGCCTGGGCACACTGCTGACTCATATTCAGTCTGCAGTCAGCCAACACCCCCAGGTCCTTCTCTGCCTGACAGCTCTCCAGCCAGTCTCCCCCAAGCCTGCAGCGCTGCATGGGGTTGTGATGTCCCATGTGCAGCACTCTACACTTGGCCTTGTTGAACTTCATCCCATTGGACTCAGCCCTCTGAAGAGCCTCCCTACCCTCAGGCAGATCAACACTTCCTCCTAGTTTAGTGTCATCTGCAAACTTAGTGAGGGAGCATTCAATCCCTTCGTCGAGATCATTGATAAAGATGTTGAACAAGACTGGACCCAGGACTGAGCCCTGGGGGACGCCACTCGTAACCGGCCTCCAGCTGGAGTTTGTTCCATTTACCACGACCCTTTGGGCTCGGCCATCCAACCAGTTTTTAACCCAGCTGAGGGTCCACCTGTCCAGGCCAGTGGCAGCCAGTTTCTCAGTCAGAATGCTGTGAGAAACTGTGTCAAAGGCTTTACCAAAGTCCAGGTAGATCACATCCACAGCCTTACCCTCGTCCATTAAGCAGGTCTCCTTGTCATAGAAGGTGATCAGGTTAGTTTGAATGGACCTCTTTGTGCAATTCAGCTGACTCAACACCAGTACTGAATGCAGAGACATATTCTGACACATTCACATAAGTCTGGCAAGGTTTGACATAGGACCTTTTGGATCAGCAGCAGAAGGCCACACAGGATCCCAAACTGAGCTTGAAAGGACACAAGGTACCTGCTAGTAGGCAAAAAAAATCAAGCCATCTATGACTACACTCCAGCTATGAAGGTTCAGATCATGTTTTCTAACCCTACTCAACACTCTAATAATGACTTAGAGGGGTTTATTTTTTTTTATTTGCATGGTGAAAGAGACATTGTGGTAAATAAAATAATAAATTATGAGACAAAATGGTCCAAGAAAAAATAGTCTAAATAGCAGAGTCATGCTCCTAATGATGAGGTCTACCAGCCAGAAGAACATATTCCCAAGGGTAGAACTGTTGATTAGCTACTTAAAACAAGACAAAACTGTACTCTTTAGAACAAATATTTCTGTAGGGAATGATTCTATATGTGCAGGAAAATCAGCATGATGACCTCTTAGCTCTAGTCCATGGACATTTTCTTTGAGTGTTTGATACCAGGTAATGAATGTACAGACTCAGTGTAAAAATTAGCTGGCTTAGGAGGATTTATAAAGTAAACACGTGGAACACAGTTTGAAATATTCATGTTTTTGTCTCATAGTAGGCCAACGTAAATATTATTCCACATGTTATCAAGTAATTCCAAAGCGAAATGTACTCACCCCAAGAATGGTCATGATCAAAATCTAACAAAGTCCTTTTGAAAGATCTCAGTGTATATAAATTAAAAGTAGTCCAAAGAAAGACATTATTCCATTCTAGCTCCTGGGGAAAGAACTAAGGAACACTTGCTTTTTTAAATTCAACAAACCAGGTCCACTGCTAGCCCAGTCTGAGCTCCAAGCAATCCATATGTAAGGCAAGGAACAATTATCTGTGCCTTTGCCCTTCAGGAAAGCCTGATTCATGAGGCACAAACAGAACTTGGTGCATGAGATAGACACTGTCTTCTGTGCAGAGCACAGCAGCCATGGTGGCTTTCATCCAGAGTGAAGGAGGCAACCATCAGCAAAATGAGGAATGGCAGGATCATGTACTGAGCAGGTAGAAGACTTGAACTTGGTATCAGTTTCATTCAGCCTTAGAGACTCACACTGTCTCCAAGACTGTTACACTCAATTGTGCAGTGGCTCAGCTCCCAGAAAAGAGGAAAGCAGTGAGTGCCCTTCATCTACACAGCCAGCCTGCTTAATCCTTGACAACTGGATTAAGTTTCTCAGGGAAGGGCAACCGTGGTTTTCAATCCCTCTCACACTGAGCACATCTTCACTTCTAAGCGGTTATTCAAATCCAGATAATAAAGCTTCTCAGTGAGGTTGTCTCTGCTCCATATTGAAGCAGGTGAAGATGCCTAATCAGTATCCAGGATTTAGGAGATGCAGTTTGAAAGAAAATGTTTGGGGTATACTATGGCTAGCTTTAGACAGCTCCTACTTAGCTTTCAGGAGAAAGGAATGACTGACTCATTGGAGGTCATTGCATCCCTACGGGGACTGTGCAAGAAAACCATGTATCTGGCTTCTCTTCCTGTGTCCGGACAGACATTTATAGACATTGTACTGCCAGAAACAGATGCCAAGAGAGGGAATTCTGAACCTAACCCAATGGGAAACAATAATGATATGCCTGTCACAACCTAACCATATCATCACAAATGGGGCAGACAAATTTTATTGATTTGATTTATTTTTGGCTCTATATACAATTTTGGTTTTTCAGTGAAATTATATACCCTTTAGATGACATAATTAGAGAATGTTCCCAAGAGAGACAAAACCAGAGATTTTATTGTTCCTATCTGCACCCTATCTATGGGTGCTACTCCTCTTTTGTCAGCGGTTACATTCCCTTATCCCAGTAATGAATTTCTTCCAAACTGTAACTGAGAATAATTACCTCCTAATAGATAGAACCTATCTTTTAGACAGTTAAGCTTCTTTAATTGGTACTTTCTTAAAAATATTCTCTTGGGTTTCCTTCACGATCTATTTCTGGAACAGCACTGTTGGTAGTGAAAAATCTTTGCTACTAATTACAATACTTTCATCAGCCCTGTAAAAGGAAGAGAAGCTGCTTCAGCAGGAATCATTTATGGATCAAACTTCTGGATACACACACAGCTTCTGCAGGATGCTGAAAGCCCATCTCTTTTAGTCAATCCAAGATTCAGAAGTAGAGGAGTATGTGACTTCAGCATTGCCAACTCTCATAATTTGCATCCTGAGTCTTATGACAGTTTGCTGTTTCTTTTCCATTAAGCTTTAGCTCCTGGGGTCATATGATTAAGCAAGAATCTCAGCTTTCCTCCCATAAAATAAATAGATTCCAGTTTCTAGACCAGAACTGCAAGCTAGAAAGAATGAACCAAAGAAACCAGGAGTTTTCCAGTTTCATTTAGTCATGTGATTTTTGAGTCATTTTTTGACTGTTTTAAGATCAGTACAATTTCTGGATGTCAGTGGCTGGCAGTCTTGAGGTTCTCTCAGCTCACTAAAAAAAGGGAATGAAGGTTCTTACTTGGCAGGTTTCTTTACAGCATGACAAAATCCAGGGAGGGTAATTGTAATGCTGGACCAGTTGTTAAATATATATTATCTAAAGGCCACCTGCCTGGCAGATCAAGGCAACAGGTCCCTACAGAACTATTGAGGGTGCTGATTTTTGCACTTCCTTGACTTCAGTATGGTTTTACTTAACACATACACCTGCATAATTGAAATCAATCCAACCATAACTGATACTCATGAACAAAAAAAAAGTACACAAAACAAACCAGAAAAAATTACAGAGTTAACAGGACCGGCACTAGACCAGTAAAAATAGCTGATGAACCTTGCCAGCTGTTGAAAAACTGTCTGTGGGATCAGTTCCTTTGTTCTTCTCTAATAATAGTTTTGGTTTATGTTTCTTTTTTCCCCTTCTTTTCTTTTACTTTTACTGTTTTCATTTCACTTTGATGTTGAAAACAGCCACAGCTGCAATATAAAAATTATTGTTCCTACTTTGATACACAAGTTCATGCACTCAGAGGCAACTTACTTTATGCATACACATTACATGTGCAAATATATACTCACACACATAAACATATACATGCAACAACACACCAAATTATACATTGTTTGTGAATATATCCTGATGATACTATGAGTACAAATAAAAAGGAATTGTTTTGTTTAACAAAAAGTAAAAAATACAAGCTTGAAGTTTCTTGTAATTACAAATGTCTTCAACTCTGTGAAACTCTGCAAATCCCCTTTGAAAGTTTCATATTCCTACACAGATACTACTTTTTTTTTCTTTCATTTAGATGTTATTTTTGCTGCAGATACCCTGAGCATCCTAAAAATCCTTTTAATTTAGAAAGAGTCACAAGTATGATAGCAGCCTAGATCAACAGCAATGTAAATATAACAGAAATCAACCTTCCCAGATGCACAGGACAAAGTAACAGAACCCCTCCCATTCAGCTTAGTCAAATATAGTCCCCCATGTGCAGAGAAGATAAGATAGACCCTCCAGGGTGCTCAGAAGTCTAATGCTCTGAGCATATTGAGAACATGAGGCTGTAGATTAACTTTCAAGAGCCAGAAGTCTTCTAAAAGTTATTAGTTTCATTTCTTAAATTAGTCTCACAAACGTCCTGTGATGTTAGTAGAAATAATTACTCTGGTTTTGATGGGAGGAAAGAGAAGTACTGGAAAATGTAAATGGCTTATTCAAGGTGACACAGGAAGTCTGTGAAGAGCTGCAAATTGAACCCAGGTCTTCCAACTTCCAGTTCAGTCTTTATATCAATCACAAAACCTTCCTTCCTCCACTGGATATTTAAAAACAAAAGCATTTTTAACTTGACAAACAGTTTCTTTCTTCATGCATCAAACTGGATGCCTGAAGTGGATTTATTCTTTTTGAATTTGACTCAATTTACTACATAGTCTGATTATCACAATATTTCTTAAATTATTAAAATGATAACAGATCCTAGCTTGTGTAGTACAATTGAAGAAAAGTAGCAGAAAAATATATCACACCAGCTCAGGCCATAGAATAACTTTCTCGGATGGGTCAGACAATAATCCAAGCAAATAACCATAAGGTCATTGATGCAACTCCTTGGACAACATTGTAATATAACTGCACAAGAAGGAGTAAAAGTCAAGGGTTTTTTGCTCTGTTTCTAATTATCATTATTATGCATCATTAAAATTCTATTTCAGAATCTCATGGCATTTTGTATTTCCCAACTAATATGAAAAAAATATGGGTCCTACTTTCCAGAGTTAAAATTTGAAGACATGAGATTAGAACCTACCATAGACTTGTTGGGTATTCTTTAGTAAGTCACATCTATTTTCTGATTAATTTTTCTTCATTTTAAATAGGTTATAATTACTACTTCCCTAGCAGCTCAGTTGCAAGGCCTAAATAACAGAGTGGGGAGGTGATTTTGTCTTTGCAATTTGTGATAGTCACGAGGCCCATTTGGAAGATGAGTCACCATAGGACTGAACTCCAAAATTAGAGCTAAATCTCTAACTAAATATTGCTCTTTACAAAAATGTAACCAGCTCTGAAACAGACATATCTGTGCACGTATTAAAGTTTATGTGTTTAAATACACAGATAAAATTCAGAAAGATTAGTAACTGCGTCTAAATGCATACACACATGCACATACATATGTGTTGAAAATACTGCTGTCTCTTGGAAATGTCCCAAGAACAACTTCAAGTGCCTGAAATTGTTACCATTAGTTCACCTTACTGGGAAGATAAAAAGAAATTTTTCTAAGTATCTGAATAAAGAAACATAGTTTATGGAGGTGACAGGAACACAGCTAGCAGCAGCAACATCTTATTTGAAGTTTTTAACTATTTCTGTATTTCTATTCTAAATTATTCCCAGTTCTTTTTGCCATGCCTGCAGCCAGAATGAACTCTCCTTTCTTTCATCCTGTCTGCTTCCTTTGGACACTTCCTATCCCTGCTAACAGCAATGTTCAGTGGTGCAGCAGGTCTACAACAGGAAACAGCTGGCATTGGCAGCTGGCAGGCACAGGGCTAGATGGGCCTTGGGTCCCAGCCCTGAAGCTCCTATGACCAAGCATGTTCTGTGGCTTCAGATGAACTCTACCTAAAAACAGTAGCATGGCCATCAGGGAAGGCAGAGCCCTGCTCTGAAAAATTTCTGACCTCTGACGGGTGATATGGACCATATGATAAAAGGAGAAAATAAGATCTAATTTCTAGTCAAGGCAGCTCCAACTGTAGAGGGTTGTTGATAAGGTCTATCAGTGTGCTCTGAAGACACCGTGTTCATAATTTGTTATACAGCAGAAAGAAAAGCCCAACTACACAGGGAGAAAATTCTTCCTCCCTAGACTTCTGGTTCTTGAGTGTCTCTTCACCAGCCCCCCTCCTGCAAAACAGAAGTCATCCTAAGATGGACACTCTTGTTTTGGAGATGCAGGTGTAGCTGGGAAAATGTCTATTTTCAGGATCTCTGTGATGGTAAAAAATGCTATTCAGGAAAATAGGGAAGAAATAAGGGTATATGTCTTTGAAGGGGAAAAAGTGTTGTGTGGAATGAAGAGATATGTGGTGATATAACTGATGAGACTAGAAATTATAGGAGAGCTCTAGGAACATGGAACTTAATAATTTTTTCCTATGCTTCTGTGGGAGGTGGAACTCTAGAGCATCCCTTTAGGGAACCAGGCCCTCTGAGGCTGAAAAGGGACAGGAAGAATTCTGAAGCTTAAAGACCAAACAATTCATTGGAGAAAATTTTAAATAGATCTGATAAAATATACTCATACTTTGGGAATTAATCCCACAGTTTCGCAAATCGGGCTTGTGATTTTTGATCCTCTGGAGTTGTCAACACTGTAGGCAGTGCATAACCACAAATGTGATACAGCTTTTTGTATGGGCACAAGGAAGAACAATAAAGTGTCTGCTGGAGCAATTACAACACTTATAAAATTACTTTCTTTTCCTCTCCCAGAAACCAGGTTCATGCAGAGGGATGGTCCATCAACAATCATTTGCAGGGAAAGCCCACCAGAAGACTGAGCAGTACAGTTAAGAGGATTTCTGTTCTTGCCAATTGAATAAAATTACTTCTTCCATTTATTTTGCTTCTCCCTTTTTCTTGTCTCTTTAGACTGGGGCATATATTTTCACTGTTCAGGTCTAAGATTAAGACATACCCACATGGTTTTTCTGTGCTACCTAACATGCACCAATGTCCTCCCACACTGGTTCTCCCACACTTGCATTGGCCATTCTGCTCCCTACACAGCACACAGAGGTGGAAGTTGGTACTCAGCTACAACCTAGGATGAGAGCAGACAATTCTTGAAGGGGATCTTTGTATAAAGGCAAAAAAAATCTTAATTTTTGTTCTATTTCTTGTGACTGCTGCAGTCTTTTCAACTAGAAAACTCAGTTTCTTTTGCTGGAGTAGAATTAAGCAAATGATTGGATGATGGTGTAATTAAAGGCACATTATTCCTCTGTCTTTCAAATGCTGCCTGAGTGCTAGAGCATATTGTATTGCTTTTATTTGATTCTGCTCCTTTCCAGTCCTGTCCCTTTTAACTTCATTCCTCCTGTCTGTCACTCTGTCATCCCAGTAAGTCAATCAATCAAACTACAGGCACTGTCACAGGGGACACTTTTTTATTTATTTCAGAATGGATGAAGCAAGAGGTCATGGTTGAATAAACATGACCTATCAATCAGATTCCCATAAGGATCAAAATTTAATAATTTTAGTTGAAATAGGTTGTGTGAAGATTGTATCATTATAACCAGGGCTGATCCTAAATTCAGTCACAGTGGGTGTGACAACTCCAAGCCAGAACAGTTAGAAATGGTTTGTGCTTCTTTTTTCCACGGTTTTCTTGTTTTTTGTTCAATAGTACCCTGTGAATATGGCCAGAAGTAATATGAGTGAGATCTGTGAGATCACTAGATCTGGACAACTAGAGCACTGTGACTGTGGAGCATGCACCAGTGTATATTCTCATCTGCTATGGTGACGTGCAGAAACAAACTTCACAAACAATTGATTCTCTGAATCAATGCATCTACAAAACTATCTCATCTGAGTTTTTTCCACGAATACAGTCATGAAGCAATGTGGGGGCATGTTACATTACAGATTGCAGTAAGAAGCCATTTAAACAGGTGACTGGAAGAGCAACATGGTAAAAAAAGAAAAAAGTTTTACCAACTAGTCTGAGGGCACTGGGTGGTGATTTGGTCTGAGCTAATGGCTAATATCACCAAGTGACCTTTCACTAGTTGTTTGACCTCTTTGTGCTTCAGCAAGTTCAGCTGGAAATAAAAGCAAGACTTCACTGGAAACCAGACATTGAGTGTAAATTGTGGTTTCCTAGATAAATAAATTACAAAAGCAAGTTTTATAGGAGTCACACGGCCAGTGTCTAGCACTTTGAACAGACAATGGGTAACAAAAACCGTATGTGGGAATGCTGTGTGGCAACACTGCTGTGCTACAGATTCCCCATGCAAATTTGCAAATGATCTAAACAGCTCTTCTTTCTGAACCTTTGAAATGACAGAGAGCCAAGATAGGATCCCCCTGGGGCAATACCCTATGACAGCAGCATTACTACCAGTTGCAGTAAGATATTTCACAGAGTTAAGTAAAACTTGATGGCAGAAGTGGGGAAAAATATCTCTCTTCATACTGTAAACAAGTATGAATTGAAACAGCTTTATTTTTCTTCAGACAGCACTGGTTCCTACTAGTAAGTGTTTACTTAAGTGAATTATCCCATGGAGCTCAATGGGATTTTCCTTAGAAGTGTATGATATGGCAAATTGAAAGATGGCCTTGAATTGGCCAGTAATTGAGATTTTGAGCACTTTCTTCCAAATCTGAACACGTAAGTAATCATTTAAATTTGGGTGAATAGAAAGCATTGCCCAAATAATTGGGGAAAGTATATATGAGGAAGGCTGACTCCTGAGCAACTTATCTCACAGATCTGAACTACAGTCAACTCCTTTTAACTATTATAACAGCAGACTTTCTAGAAGCCTATCATCTCTCTTGAGGCCTGCTTTAGCACTCAGTCTCAGATCACTTGCTACCATAAGGGCATTCCCAATTTTGATACGGTTAGTCATGTTTCATTACTGACCAACACTGATATTTGGAGCTGAACATTCAAAATAATTTGTGTGCATTTTTTTAAACTCAAAAAGCTTGTGGAACTCATGAGATGAATGTTGCAATGGACAAAATATGCTTCACTCAGGCTATTTTGACTTCATTCCTAGTAGGACTGTGATACCTCGTAAAACCCACTGCCAAAATTGAGACCTATATCAGTCCAATGGGTTTTAATAGCTAAGTGCTGTGGATATAACTGGGAATTTTGCACCCTTTGTCTTCAGGACTGTACCCTTGATTTCTACTACAAATTATCGCATACTGGACTTCACTCTGAGCCCACTTGTTTCACATTTCTTTGATTGATATGCAACACCAAGAGAAGACCATACATCACATCAGGGAGCCTACAACTCATATGCCTTGCTGGTCAAGTGCTGTCTCACAGTCACCATGAAGACACATGAGTCAGAATGGCGGCACATTCCTTTCACCCCCTTGTAATTCACATCAAATCCTGCCAAACAGGACTTTTCAGCGGGATCTCCCTGGCAGAAAGAATGTGACTGTCAGCTGCAGTGAGCCACTTTCTTGCTGGGAATCTTATTGTTTGGCAACCAACATTTAATTGCTTCAGAATTGTACTGAATTGTTTCCACTTTGGTCAAAGCTAGAGAGCTTTGCCAGCAGACACAGATGGGGTTGTCAAGAAAATTTGAAGTGCTGATATGGCCACGTGCAGACTGTGACTCACAGTAGAAGACTATGCTCTGCAGATCAGCTGAGCTCAGGCTGACAATTCTGCCACCAAGAAAGCTGTGACTTGGCTTGTGCAAACGCTAGTAATATTTACGTGACCTACATGATTAAGAATCAGACAAAAGACCTCTGGATCATTATTCTTAGATCGCAGTCTACATGTCACTAATTCAAAGGCATTTTAACTGTTGAATCAGCTAGTACAAGGACAAAACTCATGCTTATTTCAAAATTAAAGTAGTTTTATGTTTTTTATGTTATGCACTCAATATAAAGGACTTCTAAGGAGTCTTGTCAGTGACTTCCACAGGCAGAGCTCCACAAGGTACCAGAATAAAATCAGAAGAAATTGTGCTCATGTTTGTCAGGAGCTTGTCAGAAGTAGATATTGGTGTATAGGTACCACTTGCTGTGGTCTGTTGCTGTAATCCCACTTTGCCTTCTTTCATTTTACACTCACCTCAATCCATTTTCTGCCTGGACAGCAGATAACACAGGCAGCTCTTGCTGTGAGTGGTCCTTGACCTGGCTGCACATGTGACTGTGGAAAAAGCAGTTTCTTAATATACACACAGTTCTTGCCCTAATTGCTTTCAAAAGAGATGATTGCAATGCAGCTCTCGGAGCATGTGTGAGTGAGTTGCATTCCAGATCACTAGCTATCTATTGTTTTCCTCCTTGCTGTGTGAAAAGAGCAATTCTGTATATAAAAAGCCTGTTGGGAGAAACATGTTTTTTTTCCCCAACAGTGAGCAGATGGCCCACAGATTTTGTGCATCATTTGTAAATTATTTCAAAGTCTATTTATCTATTCCAAAGAGATTACTGGAATCTACATCTGCATTTTCATGTAATTGTTTCCATGTCACATGAATGAGGCATAAGAGGGTTACAAAGGAAAGATGATCACCTATAACATAGCTGGCTGACATCTGCAAGAATTTGGGGAACCTATCTACTAAGCTCTTCCTATATTACACCTCTTAGACCCTATTACATTTTAAAAAATTTTTCAGGGGAGAGCTAGAAATCAGTGTTACTGAAAAATCTTCAAGATGATAAATCACTAACTCACAGAAATTAGGACACCAGGGATCTCAAGAAATCATCTATTCCATTCTCTGGAGGCAAAGCAAGATTGATTCTTCACAAAACAGCCGTGATAGATGTTTGTTTACCTTGTTCTAGAAAACCTCAAAAGAAAATATGAACATTTTACCAGTTATCAAAAGAAAAAAAGAAGGAAGAACTGTGAAGTGCTATGAGCTCTGAGATATTTAATCTCAGATGCAAATCAAGATTTTGCTGGGATGTTTAAAACCAGGAAACTTCTATATTATCACAACTATAATAACTGTAATGACTGTGATAATCTGGATCGTTCATCAATACAGACTAGAATATTTGTGTGAAAAGTGTGAAGCACTTTTCAGTTCTTGGGATGAGGGAGTGAGAGACAGGGTCTTTTTCAGAGGTGACTGCAGATACAGGTTAGAGGCAGCTGAGTAATTGTGGACGGTATCAGACAGCTTCTGGGATGGCCTTAATAAACCAATGCCACAGACTGTTTTGAAGAAAGTGTAAGACCAGGCTCTGATTCTGTGATTATAAGATAGATACATCTGGGTCTGAGGTCAATAGATCTTCTATGGAAAGACTTGAATGAAGACAGGATGCTGACCTGCTGGGTAGACCAGGTCAAGATACCTCTTCCAGGAAGTTGTCTAACTTAAATGAATTTTTCAGGCTTACTGAAATGCAAACCATCAATTGAATGAAAGTTGATGGGATAATTCAGTACAGGAGCTCACAAATGGAAAAGATATCTTGAGAGGGAAGCAGAAGGGAGGTACTCTCCATCTTGATGTTGAAGCCATGATGCAATTTGATTGGAGGAAGATAAAGTAAGATTATTAAAGCCAAACCTTAAATAATATTCATGTTAGTTCTATGTACTCGAGTATTACCCAAAATCTGCTGTCATCATTACACAATGGAATTCCTGTCATGAGAGCACAGCCATAGTTAGGAATAGATATCATAGCTGCTTATTAAGGTCACTGGGAGTTCTATTGAGGGCTTCACTGGAATGACACAAAGGATACTGAGGTCTCAATATAATCCAAGTCACTGGAAAGACAGAGTCCTAAAAAGCCGACACAGGATACAAAGGACTCCTCATTATTAAGAAACCAGAAAAGCAGTCCAGTAAACCTACACCAACAAATGTCTGTGTTTTCTCCAGTTTTCCTGGGCTCTGAGTGCTAAAAGTGTGAATGGCAAGGGAGGAGAGAGCTTCAGAGAAGTTAAGGGGATGCACTTTCCATTCTCTTAGCAGAAAAGTAGAAGATGGTGAGTTACACGTGATGAGATCTGTTTCTTTCAGTCCTCTGTGAAGCTTAAGGAGCTGTAAGAATAATTTCTAGTATGTTCAGAAATTTCCCTATCTCTTTCCATAAAGAGGGTGCAGCTTCACTGGATCCATACATGAGCAGGTAGAGCATCTTTCCCTCTCAGTGCTCTTAATTCACGCTACCCCTCCTGAGGGATGAAAGGCTTTAAACTCTCTGCACACTGTATATAACTATTGGAGAGCAAGGCACTGAATCTTGGTATACATCAGCTTAGAAGAGCCAATGTTCTTTTCTGTACTTAAAGCTCTGCTAAATCTCTCTGAAACTGTACTGTGCAAAGTAAAATGAGTAAAGTCTATTTAGAGTTAGGTTTGGACATTTGCTCTTAATTTGAGTATATTTCTGGTGTTTAAGTGTGCTCTTGAGACTGGGTTTCTGTGCACATTAAATTTCCTCGTTTGTGTTTATGCAAACAAAGAGCATGTGTCAGGGCTAAGATGAAAAAAGAGAAAATATAAAAAAGCTGGAAGGGGGCTTATCTTGCAGAGAGAAAAAAATGTATTTTTCACAGATTTATTTATCCATCTTTACATCTGTGCATGTCTTTGTTGTTACAAGAATCACACAGAAATCATAAATATTCATAGTGATATATGTTTAGCAGGTAGTTTGCAAACACTGCAGCTTTCTCTCCTGGTCATGCATTCTCCCTTGCACAGAGAGGCCCAGTTCCCTGACCATACAGATGAATCACTCTGGTCTGTCACCAACTCAGAGGCCATAAGAACCTCTGGAATGTCCTGAAATTGTCCAAATGAAATTTGTTTAGGCTGTTTTAGTTGAAGAAATGTTTATGAATGTTAAGCATTCAGACCTCTAAAGCTACTGAACCAATCTATTTAAAACTTGGCTTGAACTTGAACACTCGATGGGACATACATAAGTCAGGCTTTAAGTTCAAATTTTATTGTCATAGCAGCTGTGAAGAGCATATTGTTTCATACTTACAAATAAAGAAAAGTGGTTTTGACCAAATATCCCAGAACATTTGCTTGTGGGCTTAGATCAAAGCTGAACATTTAATTTTACTAAGAATTAATTTGTTAGAAATAAGAAGGAAGATGTATTCTGTACCTGAACCAGAACAGACAAGAAAGTAAAACTGGACAGCATGTACAGAAAAACTCCTGACCACAAATTTAACACTGACATAGACATTTTGAAGTAGTCAAGAAACTCTCGTCCACTTTCTGGACAGTCTATTGGATGATCTGTTAGGGTTTCGTTTCCAGCATCAGCATTCTTTTCTTACAGATCTGTTATTAAGAGCAAGTGTTTCTGTGAAAAGTCCTTAGGTTGATGTCCCTAGCTGCTTCAATACAATACCCTACAGACAGCAACCCATGTTCACTTGGCTATGAGCTTATACTACTGGGATTTCACTAAATGTTGGTCTCTCTCAAAAGAATGAGGTCAATATTTTCATCACTAGTATACATTTGTCTCTTTATTATTGCAATATTATGAAGGAAATCTAGCAAATTGGTCTTAAGAAAAGCATGTTCTGGAGTGAAGGGGGTGCATGTAGGAGCCAAAGAGGGGGGCTTTGGCACGGGACCAGAAATGATACACTTCCACCTAGTGGCAAAATGCACTTCAGGGAAAACTGATGATGACATTTGACCCTCTTGGGAATCTAACTCAAGAGACAGAGTATACGGTCAGGTAGAATTTTGACTGTGCATTTTTAAAATCTTTACTTCAACATTTTGAAGTGTACTGTCATTGTAAAAATCTTTAGGATTTAGAACTGCTAATTACTCTGTAATTCAATAACAGCTTGGCATAGAAGAGGCAAAAGGTGGATAAGATATTTGTGCATTTATTTTGCAATATTCTTTCCTCTCCTGCTTTTCTGCAAAGTCCCAGTGCACTTTCAAAGCACACAATGTGCCTACATTCTCTTCAGATATTTTATATCGTAATTTCCTTGACTCTTTAATTTAGTATTACATGATGTCATCCCTTTCCAATGAGTCCTGCACAGGGATCAGAGAGTCATTATGACTCTGTAAACAGACGCAGGGCAGTGATAATGGTCAAATCACATCCGCAGTAATGCCTTTCAGAAGAATATTCTGGTTTGATCTTTACTCATTAATCAAGAAAAACTCCCACTGATCAGCATCTGAACACAAAGCAGTGGATTGATTCTTTCCTTTGCAGCAAGGTCTAAGTTTTAAAAGTGCTGTTACAAGCCGGGACAACATCCGGTACAAGCTCTTCTCCCTGAGATCTAAAAATTCTCTTCACCTTTGCCTTTGGACACACATGAAGAGGAAATAATGCTTATTAAATTCTTGTGGTTAGAACCACTGAAGAAAAATGTGGGGCTTTTTTTTTTTCTTTCTGCATATTTAGGTCCAGATTTTATGCCTATAACTATAAAGTGACTTGTGCTCTTACCAGTCAACTGTTTGGTCCTCACGTTTATTAGAACTAATGAATGCTTTTTTTTCAACTCCTGCCTGGAATAAAAACTATCAAATGTTTAATGCAAATCTAGCTTCCTTTACATCATTAACAGGAATGCTGAGGCCTAATCTAATTATATAACCTGTCATTAGGCAAATTCCAAAGCATTTTTTATACAGTGTAGTGTATTGCCTTGCATTTCCCTAAACTGAATGCATATACCTTTGAGTGAACTTGTGTCTTCTTCTTTTCTATATAAGGTGATTTTTTTTAATGAATTAACTGGAGGCCGTAACAGCTGAGTAAACAACAAATTTTTGACCCTTCTTGGGGAGCATGTACCACAGAATTTTTTCCAGAATTCTCAAATTTTCTGGAGGAAATCACAAGAATGAGGGTGGTAGCACTGACAATGGGATGGACTGTCAGCTAGCCACATACAGAACACATCTATAAGAATTAGCTAAATTTAATTATAGCATCAAATATTTTAAAGTGTTGATTAATTTTATATAAACACACACATGCAAGTTCCACCTTACTAAATGTAGACAGAAAAAAAAAAAAGAAAATCCCTCCAAGGAAAAAGAAATATCCCTACATTAATCCATTAGTCTCACTTTCATGCTTGAATTTATAACTTTCATAATATCTATCAGCCACAAATCCTTAAGGCCAACTCCCTGCCCGTTTCAGCAAGTAACATCTACCGAAAAAGGAAGTCAATAAGGATTTGTCCTTTTTCATGGCCTTGACACATGCTGGTGCTCATATGCCCTTGCACACAGTACTACTGAAGTCTCAGTGAAATATCTGTGTAACGTAGTCTCAAGTTAGATGAATGAGTGGTACCAGAATAAAAATCCATAATGAGAAAGGTCATGAATGCTACTCTTTAAAGAGCTTTCAAAAAAAATATGTATCTAGATTACTTCATCTACTCATTTATTGCGAAGTGCACACACTTGCGCTTTTCTTGTATGTTCCCAAAGATGTTTGCAGGCATTTTCTCAGTATTTTCTGGACTCTCAGCTATTGCAGCCACATGACCATTAGTAATGGGTAATTTGACTTCTTGGATTCACTGCTGAGATAAAAATAGAACATGTGGCTGATCCATAAGGAAGCAGATACTTCAGAAAATTTGTGTTGTTTCAGAGGGTCAGGAATACTCACTGCAATATAATTTATGTGGGGAAGGATGAAATTAAGCAACAAAACTCAAAAACTTTACTTGCATCCCAAGTTTTGTTAGGGGCCTTTCTGTATTTTTTGGCACCATTAAGATTTGGTAAAGGAAGAAACTGGTAGCCCGTTAGAAACTTAAGCACCAAGTGACACTATTTCTCAGGCCAGGAACAAAGTAATCAATTACTAGCAAACAGCAGCAACAACAGCTGGTGGGGAACATTGTATAAGAGTAGTGCTGAATAAGCCTAGGGTAAATGAAATGTGTCTTTGATAGAAATCGTATGTCAAGCCTTCACTGATGAAGCTGCAGTATTTCCCATGGTTCACACTAATGAAAAACAGTCCTCATGTCTTCCGGGAAAAGTTACTCTTTTTCAGCAAAATATTTTTGTTTTAATTTTGTTATTTCTATGGATGTTTTCTGGAAGAGAAAAAAATCGCTGTTAATTATCTTCAACAGTTCGCTATTTATAGCTAAAATCATTTCTCCCTCATGCTGAAAGTATGCTCAATTACAGTTTAAAAAAATCATACCAGAAAATAATTATATTTGTCTTCCAGTTCAGGTGCCTAAAAATTACTTGTATAAAAGTTGCTTTAGTACTGTCTAAAATCAATGTCCTTTTCTTTGCATACCTATTGTGTTCCTTTTATTTTAGTTCCTTAATACAAGAGTTGGGGTCTTACATATCCATTTTGAAAAATTTGACTTGAGTTTATAGTTCAGCCATAACTGTCAATTTGACAAACTGTCTTAGTTCATGACAAGTTCAAACAAACCACAATTGTTCTTTGTCAGTTTAATCAGTAGATAGAGTAAATATCATGGCCTACAAATTGGGTAACATTTCGAAATCAGTCATCCCAGGCTCTTGATGTAGCCAGTGATGGGGCGGGGAGGGAGGGAGACATCCAGCTTTGTGGAGGTGCTTGTTTTTTCCATGGAGAAAGCATGTGTCATCTTCAGGTGTGTAAAACTAGGTGATATGAACTTCAGGCTTTGTGCCTTTACTTTAGCTCTAAAAGGTGTTTGAGGCAATGCTGATCTCCTTCATTATTTGGATTAAGTGGCCCAAGAACCTGGCACAACTCAACTTCTGATCATGGATGTGCCTTTTCTGGGTTAAAAGTTCCTCTTTTTTGGAAAGCTGTAACCATTGTAGAAGTGGATTAAGTTGCACATTTTATGTTGCCCTCTAATAAGTACTTTGGGTGCTAAAATTCAAGGCATAATACTTCTTCACAACTTCTGGTTCTACAACAACCAGAGTAAATGATGGATCAAAAAAACCCTATGACATTCATTGCATTGTTTAAAGTTTCCTAAAGCACCAGAATCATAACATAAGATACAAATCATATCCAAAAGTGTCAGAATAATACTGTTGATCAAACAGTAAAGGAACTGACACCCTGTCACCTCTCAATGACTTGCTTTAAGTTGAGCCATGTCAGTAGAATTGATTAAAAGTCCTCAAAATCCCCTACATCCAGAAGTTGTTTATCAATCTCTGAAATTAGTGGGGATTCTTCATCCAGCTGAAAGCAGAATGCAAATCTTTAAATGAGAGTGTCTCAAAATGTCATTAAAAAAGCACAGGCTGCAACTTTTTTGTTGGGGTTGAGTTCTGTTCTGCTCCCACAGCAGTGGTTAAAAAAATGTCTTTCCCAAAAATATAGCAACAACTCACATATCCCCAGTGATGTTTCTAGGCATCATTTGTTGATGGGCTGCAATTCTGTAAATGACTGCTCCCTGAAGAAATGCAGAGTCTGGATTATACTTACCATTAAACACTTCTAATCTTACTCAAAGAGCTATTACATGATGTCACTACCATGTGGAATTAAGACGGTTTGAGTGCATTTAGAGTGAATCTACACACCTTTGTGTTACAGATACATGAAGCTTCAGGAGTATTTTCAAACAGTTTAATTCATATTTCACTCACATTATTGACAAGAATCTCAACTACCATTCCAGCTTTGGATGTCAGAATAACCAAGAGCTCATTTCATACAGAACACACCACAGGTGAATAAAAGTATGAAGTAGCTGTCTCAGAAAAGGAAGTATTTTCTTATATTTCTATCTGTAATAGCCAGAACTTGTCATGACCACTACTTAAATGCGAATTTAAGCAATTTTATAAAGACAAATTAGAAAAAAAGTCTCTGCTGCTAAACAAAGGCCACCAACTCCTTGTCATCTGCTGAGTATCCCATGGCTAAAAGGCAACCTGGTGGAAAGTACAATAGATTTTACCAAATGCTGGGCTCACATGTTAAGAGATTTGTCATTGCTCTACCAATAAAAAAAAAAGGATATTCATAAATCCATAGCAATGAGCTAACATTTCAGCCCCACAGATACAATTCCCTGACATCAAGATGTATGGGTTGCAGCAAGTGTTACATCCCCAGAAGTGTTATAAAGCTCAAATCTGCCTGTACTCTTTTTAGTATTGTAAATCTGTGATCCTGGTGCAATCCTGAAGCAGGAGAGGGAGCGGGGCTCCAAATGGCAGCCAGCAGAAGGCTTGGAGACTTTTGCACCTTTAATGGCTTGCAAATCTAAAGCATGAAAACCAAACTACATTTCTCAAACTGTTTTCCCATTCAGGTTTGGTAGTCTGCATCATTTTCTCTTACACCATTCCTGTTATTCTCGATACTAGAGTGTCAGTCTTTTCGGTGCATTTTTTAACACGGAGAGAAGGGGGGTAGGGTGGGAGAAGGGATCTGTCCAATGATCTCAAAGCATATGTTTTTGATTCTAATAAGATTATGGATACCAAAGGAATAAAAATGGAAATCACTACTGCCAAGATATGAAAGAAAGTTTGCATAGTAAAATAATTTAAACCCTAACATTTGGACCCAATAAGGCTAACAGAACGTTTATTCCATATTTTTGGAAAGTATGCTTTTTCTGCACATTAAGTGGTACCAATAAAAAATAATGATTCTCACTCAGTTTATTTCTATAAATTATATTGTTTTATAGTTTTCCAGGGCATGGTTATGTGTCAGATTCTATGGCAAACACCTGGGTGTAAAATGCAATAAGCTTGTTACTTCCAGTGGGGGTTGTGGGGAGGAGAGCAGCAACCCTCCATTCTCCCCAGAATGTACCTATTTCCAAGAAAACTAGATTTCAGCTCATCTGAAAACAGCCAAATTCTTTTTCACACTTTAGGAATTACCATTTGCATCTCCTCTTGACTTGCTAGTGATATAAAGCTGAACCCCTCAGGGACTTGGAATCAGACGCAACAGTTTCAGGCATGAACATGAGTTTGATGGTGTTTGCCCAGTGTCTAACGGGTGACTGCCCATAGCATAGATTCACCCTTTAATTTAGCACAGATCAATGTACAGAGAATACAGCACAGTATGTTTATGTGCATTTTTAAGAAGTTATGAATGTTAAAAAATTTCATAAGTTTCAAAAGTTATGATGTTGCAAAGGCCAGCACTCAGAGATTATGGATAGACTACAGTTAGGAATGCCCTTACAACATCAATTTGGCCCCTTTTATGTATGCACTATAATTACAGCTGGTTGGAAATGTTCCATCAAAACTTTTTTTTCTTTAGTAAAAAACACTTTTCTGTGGGAAAATGTTGCTTTTTCCAGAAATGTTTCAGCTTTCCATAGGGAAAATGTAAGCAAAATACATTCTTTTGGGTCAAGTCAACTGGATTCTAAATATTTCAGCTTGTCAAGCTTTCAGGTCATCATGGTATTAATGTCTATATGCCAGAACTGCTGCGGTGCATTATGGAACTTGCAGCTTAGACCAGCTCCTCCACTGCAAGACATAGAATCATAGAATCATAGGGGTTGGAAGGGACCTCAAGAGATCATAGGGTCCAACCCCCCTGCCAAAGCAGGCTCCCTAGCTCATATTGCACAGATAGGCGTCCAGATGAGTCTTGAGTATCTCCAGGGATGGAGATTCCACCACCTCCCTGGGCAGCCTATTCCAGTGCTCTGTCACCCTCACTGTGTAAAAGTTCTTCCGCATGTTGGTGCAGAACTTCCTATACTCTAACTTGCAGCCATTGTGCAGTCCCCCTCATGCTAACTTCCTCACCATCCTGCAAGTGGTGACCCCAGTGTGAAAGCAACGGGAGTCACCTGAAATGGAAAAAATATGTCAGATTCTTTTCATCATACTTGAGCAAGCTAAAATTTAGTCACAGTGTCTGAGCAAGATGATCAAAATCTCTTGATTAAAGAAAGTAAATGCCTCCAGAAGACAATTTATTCTCTCCAAAGACAGACAATTAAGATAGGTAACACTGAAGGGGAATTAATCCCTGCCATCCTTCTCCATTGATTAATGATCTAGCACAGGTGCCTACCTTAGCATAGACACCAACTCTGATGGAGGCAGTGAGATACTCCCACCCTTTGTGTTGAGATCCTTCATGATCAGGTCTGCCTGTGTGGTCTCTTCAGGAAATGTTTGTCTGCCTTCAGTCTCAAAGCTAAAATGTACAGGCAAATCATTGTGCATGTGCCCCAGAAATTTCATTGGATCTTCACATCTGCAAAGACTTCTTCAAAGGCCTGGAAGAGTATCAAAAGGAATCAATCACATACCTTAGCAAAGGTGTAAAATAAGGTACACTGTTAGAGGAAAATTGGCCTTTTTTTGGTACACAAGGACACTTCTGGTCACAAAAGTAAACACTTGCAAGTTAGCACTTGCTTAAGTAAAGACAATAATACATGCAATAATAAAGGTTGAACTGTGATTTTTGCAGAGGTGTGCAAAAAGCAACCAGGAACAATGCTGCTACATGACAATTACTATCCACGCTCTATCAAGCAGCTATCATTTTCCCCAGTCTGACCTGGTAGGACAGGGTAAGAGAAGGCAATACAATACTAGGTCATGATGTCACCCAGTGCCACGTTAGAGAGGTGTTAGTGTGGGAGACAAAGGGAAATGGCCAACCCCTTTTCAGTAATCTGTGGGGACAGGACAAGGGGCAATGGCTTCAAGCTGGAGCACAGGAAGTTCCACACCAAGAAGAATTTTTTCACATTGAGGGTGACAGAGCACTGGGACAGGCTGCCCAGGGGGCTTGTGGAGTCTCCTTCTCTAGAGATATTCCAGACCTGTCTGGACGCCTCCCTGTGTGACCTGTCCTAGGGAACCTGCTTTGGCAGGGGTGTTGGACACAATGATCGCTGGAGGTCCCTTCCAACCCCTACAATCCTGTGATTCTGTGAATCTGAGAGAGATGCCATGTGCTAAAAAGGAAAGCTATCTGGAAAGGAAAGGTACTGAGGAGAGAGAGGAGGAATATGAGAGGGACAAGCAGGGAGAGAAGAGGAAGTGGAAGGTGTATATGGCCAATTACACTGGAGAGAGGGAGAGTCCAAAGTGCATGCCTCAATAACTTTTGCATTTCTTGAATTTACAATACTCACTTTTGCAACCTTATAAAATGTTCATAATATTGTTTTAGAATACAGAATATAAACCATATGTGCCTGTGTCAAACTACATATAATATGCATGTCCTGGGTATTGTGTTTTGCAAATTTAGCAACAGTCTCACACACACGGCTCTCATTAGCATATGTGCAACCACAGTGAAGTTAATAGGATTAGAGCTTGTCAGGAATTTTTCAATTAAACTTCTTTTTTTTCTTCATTGGAAAATACCACTTCATTGAAATGTAAACTGTGCATGAGAACCTAGCGGTTTTGGTGCAATTTGCTTTAGGAAAGGTTCCTCAGGTCCTGGAATTTTGATCAAAAGCGGGAAAAATAAAAGCTCAGAGTAACATTGCAGTCAGAGTACAAGACTGGACATTGGAGAACTAAGCATAAGTACCTACTGCATTGTTCACACAGCACTGATGAGATCCTGTCTCAGCCTGCTGTTTATCCAGGGGTGGATTTTATCATCCCAGTCTGAAGCTGACCTGAGTAATCTCAAGATAATCACATCTTTCTCTATTGAGACAGTCTCTTCACTGAATAGGTTTCATACATAAAAGCTGAAAGGCCTTTGCTTTGTCCCAGTAGGAAATAAACACATTTTGAAATTCTAAAAGTTTGGAGGAAGTAGAAAATTTCTTCCCACCCTGCTTTGTGCAGACCTATCTGCAGAAAACATCTCATCAGCATCATCAACCAGCTACATCTACTCTAAGAATTCAGCAAAGACATGCTGTACCAAATGGACTCAAATGAACACAAGTAAGGAAAATTCCAGATGAAAAGACATGGTGCTACTGTTTATTGTCCAATGTCTTCAGAAATTTAAACATGAATTTTTCAGTTTTCCCGGTAGTGCACAGGGCAGAATTGTGCCATATCTAAGCTCTCACACACATTTTGACTACTTAGTCCCTCTTTGCATATGAGCCTGTTAGCTGTCCCATCATCTTCTTGTTTTAATTTAGACATTGTGGGGCTTTTTTTACC
This sequence comes from Porphyrio hochstetteri, assembly GCA_020800305.1. Taxonomy (NCBI): domain Eukaryota; kingdom Metazoa; phylum Chordata; class Aves; order Gruiformes; family Rallidae; genus Porphyrio; species Porphyrio hochstetteri. The sequence continues at coordinate 115,303,052 of CM036907.1, forward strand.
TTCCCCATGGATGCATTTCCTTTAGAAGAAAGGAAAAGCAGTTTGAAATCAACAAGGTTAAAGTTAGATGAAATAACTCTTAAATTTTCAGCCGTGAACTGAAGGTGCTGTCAGAGTGCAGTATCCCTTTAAAGCGCAGCAGATATGCTGGAAAGGCACCAAAGAAACTTCTATACTTCTGAACAGCATCTTTAAAACAGCAGCACTAGAACAGAAGAAGAGCTCAGGGGAACGCACAGAGCCACTTACTCGCCAAAAATAAAGCTAGCAATGCTTCACTTTGTTGAAGTTACCAGCGGTCGGTCATTGTTGGTTGAAAAGTAAAATGTATACTTTTACATTCTTAGCACACGTACACAGTGCCAGCTGGCTTTATGGCTTAGCTTTGCAACCTAGGGGGCTTACAGGATCTCAACATCTGCAGAATTATGCTTTGATTTCTGGCACCATCAGATCTCAAGGGAACAAAACCAAAGTATTCGCCAGCCAGAACTCACATTTTGACATGTTAAGCAAGGGGCTGTTCTTCAGAGTTTTTGCCATTTGGAGAAGAGCAGCAAGCTATATACTTGAAGGGGAGAGGAAAAAGAAAGCAAAGCCGACAGACATCAATGTTACAGTATTTCTGCTACCAGGGAGAGTGGCTATTGGAACCAGCGTAAAGGAACAAATTATGAGGGGGATGGGAATGCAAGAAAATTGGCGGGTTCTGTACACTAGCGTTTATTTTTCAGTTGCACCATGTTAATTAAACCACTTAAAAATTAAAAAGGTATAATTATCTACTGTTGATATGGATGCTAAGAGGAAATAAGATGAACTCTAGTGTGAGAGAAAATATAATGCGCTATTATCTTTCATAAAGGCTTTTCCCAACATTTTTAAAGGTAAAATGCTGTGATCTTGTTTAAAGATTTACAGCCATCCAAACAAAAATGTGGCAGGTTTATATTTAAAAAAAAAATAAAAGGAAAATAGCACATGAGGAGTTTAGCAGATCAGGAAAAAGTGGGTACTCTACCTATGTGCTTCACAGCTTTTATTGGACAGTACAAACAAAAAATCTGAAACCTGTGAGCAGGAACTTAATTTTCCCCAAGTTCTTACACACTCAGCACTTGAGGAATCACTGCTCTGCAGCCCTGGAATTACTGCCTGACACTCATCATGGCTGTTTGCTGATCCCAGGGATTTACAATAGGTCACCAGTGTTTAGTGACTGGTAACTCCTACCACCCTTTCTCACAAGAAACTGAACACAGAAAACTTGAGCTGTAGCGGTTTTTCAGGGCGAAGACCGCAATGATTTCTTTCCTGGGCTACAGCATCATTTCCATTCATATCATCTCAGAATGTCCCTTGGAAAATCATTTTCCCAGTACATCACTTTACCCACACCAATTTCTCTCTTTTTGCTTTGCTTCCATCCTTCAATTCCTTTCTTTGCTCTATCGTCAATTCCTTCACAATATTTTTCTGTCTATCTATCTCCTCCCATTTCTTATGAACACCAAAAGACAATCCTCCATTGTTTTTTTCCTTGGTATTGAGCATGAGCACCCACATTGGCAGTTGCCAAAGAAACACCTTATACTACTGCAGGTACTTCTCTTTGATGATCAAGAATTTTTTGTAGGCAACTAGAACAAGGAGATGATTAAAAAAGTTTTAAAATAAAAGGAGATGAGAGGATGGTTAACTTTTGCATTGCCCTTCCCTCAGGCATTTCTGTTGAACTTCCCACTGTCATGATATCTATAAAAAATGGAAAACATGTAGATACTTGATGTGCTGATAACACTGCAGACTAATAATGTCACAGAGTTGCCTCACACTCCTCTGCTTTAAATTGTTTAATGTCAGCACTGTAAATTCACTTTCAGCATGGTCCTTGTGGTACAGAGAGGGTCCTTCTGTCCCATATTTGTGTAGTACCTAACACATTTTCTCTGCTAGTCTAGGCTGCCTGTGATCCATACCAATACAAACAAATACAGTAATTTTAGAAGGGCATTGTATTCGGATTAAATTTAGGGTCCACCAAGATGTTACATCATGCTCAGGAAATCCCAGACTGCTGGAGACTGGGTGGGAGGACAGAGAAGACAGAAATATCTCTCCCTGACCTTCCATGGCTTTGGATGCCTCCCTTGGCCTTTGTCAGAGTCAAGACACAGAGCTTAGTCTGATTGAGAATAGCCAACCTCACACGCACAAGTTCTTCCCCTTCAGCTGCCAGAAAGACAGAAACAAGCACTGAAAAGGTGTTTTGGGGAAAGAAGTTTTAGCACATTTAGTATGTGGGTTGTACGTCTTTCCTGATTAACTCCAAGGCAAGCTCCAGGCTTTATGTAAGGACTGAGAATTGGTGGAGAATCTGAAATTAATTCCTGAGCAGAAGGAATAAAATGGCTGCAGTCATCTTGGATAAAGTTCTGTTGTCTTCACACTGCTTTCACACCAAAGACATCCTGAAACTGAAAAATTATGAAAGAAACCTGATTCCTCTCTACCCACAGTCAATAATACTGAAAGAAGGCTAAGGCCTTTTGCTAATAGCAACTTGTTTCATCTGCAAATACACAATGATGGAAGGTATCAGCAGTATCATTTTCTCCACTATTTTACTTCATTCACAGGTCTTAGAGGAAAAGTCAAATGTATACTCAGCAATATAGTGGGGAATGTACTGATAGATTTCCCTAAATTATTAGGATTCTCCTTTCCACAAGAAAACATTATGTTTCTTCAAGAGTCAAATCCCCGGTTGGCTTTAAAAATCTTCCTTGGATTTAAGACAAAAATTAGAAATCTGATGTATAGTCTAGGTTGCATTAGTCATTTAATGTTTCAGTATCTAGTCCTCCCTAATCTTCACAATCCACACAACCCTGAATGAGGTGGCAACCAGAAAAAAAATAAAGAAAAAAAAGAAAAAAAGAGAGAGAAAGAGAGAAGAAGAAAGAAGAAGAGAAGAGAAGAGAGAAGAGAAGAGAAGAGAAGAGAAGAGAAGAGAAGAGAAGAGAAGAGAAGAGAAGAGAAGAGAATGAGAAGAGAAGAGAAGAGAGAAGAGAAGAGAGAAGAGAAGAGAAGAGGAAGAGAAGAGAAGAGAAGAGAAGAGAAGAGAAGAGAAGAGAAGAGAAGGAGAAGGGAAGGGAAGAGGGAAGGGAAGGGAAGGGAAGGGAAGGGAAGGGAAGGGAAGAGAAGAGAAGGAAGGGAAGGGAAGAGGAAGGGAAGGGAAGGGAAGGAAAGAAGAAAAGAAAGAAAAGAAAAGAAAAGAAAAGAAAAGAAAAAGAAAAGAAAAGAAAGAAAGAAAAAGAAAAGAAAGAAAGAAAGAAAAGAAAAGAAAAGAAAAGAAAAAAGAAAAGAAAAGAAAGAAAAGAAAAAGAAAAGAAAGAAAAAAGAAAAGAAAAGAAAAGAAAAGATAAGAAAAGAAAAGAAAAGAAAAGAAAAGAAAAGAAAAGAAAAGAAAAGAAAAGAAAAGAAAAGAAAAGAAAAGAAAAGAAAAAGAAAAGAAAGAAAAAAGAAAAGAAAAGAATAAAGAGAAAGCCTCAAGCTTCAAGAAGAAGCCATCATGAGACCCAAAGTTTAGAGATGATATATACTACTATTCTTCAGGGAAATTAACTTGAAGGAGAAATGTTCTTTCTGAAATGTCCTCCCCTTGTAGTCCCCTCCCTAAATGTAAGGGAATATGTTTAGCTTTGGCTTCCCAAAAAATGTCAGCCTCCAGAGAGTCAGCACTTAGCAATACACAAGGGTGTGAGGCAGTTTTGGCCTCTCACAGAAAGATCTCTTTTTTGCACCTGTATTTGCTCTCTTCTCCCACCATCCCCATCAGCCCCCTCTACAGGACATACAACTTCACTTTCCAGGAAGACAAGAGTTTAACATCCTTGCCTTGGATAAAGTACAAATCCCAGCCCACCTGCTTCCTCCCAAGGGGGACTTCAAAGCAAGAGCAGAGACTCCAGTACTCCAGGTGACCCCTCCCGGAGGGGCTCTGGCCAGGACACAGGATGGGAGCTGAGCAGGCACTAACAAACAGGATGACCATGTGTAATCCTGTTGTGCACTTCTCTCCTCTCACCCCCTCCAGCAGCAGTCCGAAACACCACACGTTTACCAGCCAGCCTCTCCTCAGCAGTGGGTTGAATGGTGTTTCAAATACTCGTCAGCCACATTCAGCATGCAGGAATAGACAAAAACAGATGGAAACGGCTTTGCTGACTAGGTAGCCGCCTTGCAGAAGAAAAGGTTCATGGGATGGGATAGTGTTTACTTGCTATCTGTGATTGACAGATCTTTAATTCCTGTTTCCTGACTGGCAGAACCATAAGGTAGACTGTAAAGGGGGCTGCCAGGCAGGATGGAGACCAGAGACAACCAACAAATCCTTTTGTTGTTTTCTTCCCCCCTTTTATTTTTAACCTTATAGGACATTTCCCTTAAGATGACATTAACTCAGGCTTTTTTATTATTGCTCTGCAAGAGGAAAGGGTAGTATGGCCTCACAGTCCAGGAACCGCCTTATGTGTTTGGATCATGTTTGTGGCTGTTTGTGGTCCGGATGGCTGCACTTTTCTTATTAAAACTGGAGATATGTTAAAGTTAGCCTCCAGCATCTGCCTCAGTTTCCATATCGGTAGAAGGGCGATTGAACCACTTTCCTTTTTCCGCTGTGTATAAATATCCCAAAGAGATTTGGAGGTGTAGTTTGATAAAACCATTACCAGAACTTTAGGAAAATGTAACATCTTTAGAAAGATCAGATAGTAATGCTGTGAATCTGAATCCTGGACAACACCAGGAGTTGGACTTGATGATCCTGATGGGTCCCTTCCAACCCAGTAGAGTCTATGATTCTATGATTCTGTGTAAGTAAATTATAGAAATCAGAGATGATAAAATAAGAAGAAAAAATAAACTTAGTCTTATGAAACCATAATATGAGTTCATAATCATATGAAATCAATCACAGAGCATGTCTATACTGCTGTTACATTTGCAGTAGGAATGCACTTTCAAAGTCTCCTGACAATCCCCACTTATAACATTTTTGTTTCTTCTGCAGGAACTGGAGCTGTTTGGGATCATAGAAAAATAGAATATCCTGAGTTGGAAGGGACCCATAAGGATCATCGAGGCCAACTCCTGGCTCCACACAGGGCCAGCCAAGCCAGAGCATGGGACTGAGTGTATTGTCCAGACGCTTCTTGAGCTAAGTCAAGCTCGGTGCTGTGACCACTTCCCTGGGGAGCCTGTTCCAGTGCCTGACCCCCCTCTCAGTACAGAACCTCTTCCTAAAATCCAATCTAAACCTCCCCTGTCACAGTTTCATACCATTACTGAGAAATTGTCCTCTAGCAGTACATGAGCTCCAGCAGCTAACATGCATTCAGTTCACAAATGAGATGAGGGATGCCCTGAAGTAAAACCATCAACTCCAGCTCTTTCATTCTCTAGAGTTTCCTCTTGGCACACCATATTACAGTCTATGTCCATACTATTTCCATAAAAATCTTATTCCATAAGTGACTCAGGGCCACACACAGACTTGCAGAGGCCATATTAGCCATCAAGCAGCAAATAGACTCTGTGCAGCAGTACTGTTCTAGGGACTGCCTGTGTTTCCCCCAGCTTTGCCCAGGCAGCAGAAGCAGGAGCAGGACACTGAGTCCAGGAGCAGCTCCTACTTGATGCACATTGTTTAAGAACAGCACACTTAATAAAAATCAAAACCAGGATACACCTAGAGTTATAAATGTTTCCTCTCTGTGTTTTAGGTTAAAAGTCCCAGAGATGGGAGAATTAAACACACGGAGTGAGATCAGGCCATGGAGAGAAATACATAAAGCTGTCATGTCCTGATGTTAAAACCACCCTTGTCTGAATGGCAAAGAAATCTCCCTGTATATATTTTCTCTGAAACCAGAACTGACTTTTAGCAACCCATCATCATAACCTGACAAGCTGACCAAACTCCTGTAACAAGAGTGACCTCCATCTCCCCTTTGCATGACTTCTCAGATAGCAGAAGGGTAAACTGGTGACTCACTGAAGCCACAGCACCAGTTCATATTTAACTGCAAGTGTATGAGCTACTGATTCAGCATAAAGGGCCCCATACATAAAGAAAAAGAAAACAACGTTCAAAAGAAAAGATGTCTGACAGGGTAAGATATTTGAGGAAATTAACTTGACCGCTACATAACATCCAATAGTAGCACATCTGTAAAAAATAAACAATTCCTACTGCCTACAGGTCGCATATTTAATAAGTAAATATGAACACAGCAGCAAAAAAAGTGAAACCTGACCATCACTCCAGTGTGACCTTGAGTGATCCCCTTTTCCATAGCAACATTCTGTTTGGAATCAGAATGCTTAATTCAGTACTTTTCATTTGAAACATGTAAGATAAACGACAAGTTATCTTTATGTTCATTTTACAGACTGGGTGGGGAGAGGAGTGAATGAAAGCTGCTTTCTCAGAGTCTCTCATCATACAGCTTACAGAGCTGGGATTGAAAATAAATCTTCCATTTGTCACAGTTAGTTTGCAGTCTGGAAATATCATTGTGGTTATTATCAACTGTACAATGAGACAACTGAAGTTGCTGCTGGAAAGAAATAGTTCACGTCCAACAGTTTGCCACAGTATTGCAAGTAAAGGAGCTTTTAGGGTAATATTTCATGAACAGTTATTGACACACTTCAAAATGCTTTCTATAAGCAATAGACATTTCAAATTAAGTTACTTCCTTTCAAATTGTTGTCAGATTAGCCTGTGCATAAAACCTCCTTTTTTAAGGAGGCTCATTAACAGCCTTAATTCCTGTGCATAACACCTCCTTTTCTTTGAAAAATCAATAGTATTGATTCTGTGAATTTCCAGCATTTTATTTTTGTTCTTTTCTTAGGTTTATGTCAACAATGAAAAAGAATAGGTATAGCTTTCATGACATTCACCTCAGTTAATGTAGCTGTATTAAAAAGCTCAATTTAGACAACATTCTAACGTGTACCAATTAAATGAGATTTGGGCTTGTGAAGTCACCTAGAGAAACAGCAGGGAATGAATCCCACCAAAAAATCCAGGCAGCTTAATTTCTGTAGCTGGTTCAACCTGAAAGTTGAAAAGGCATTTAAACTTCTTGTCCCAAAAGGAAATTTGCCAGTTTTACAGTTTTCTGCCTCCAAAAAAGGGCCTGTTTTCCCCTCCCTCCCCTTTGTGTAGCCCATGCCAGTGCTCCAGCTCCTGCCCCCATTTCATCACCTAATGAGCCAGTACAGCTCGCCAGTCAGCAGACAGGCGACTTTCTTCTGACGGGTTTCCTATCAGTTTACTAGACTGATACAACCCACTTTAGGGCAAGATGAGCATGGAGACAAAACAGTCAAAGCAGGAACCATGGGTGGAATGGCAAGGGACAGGGGTAATATTGATTACAAACCATTGGATCAGCTCATGACATAGTGGTATCTAATAACTTCTCAATTTCTAACAAGGATTAAGGCTGTTTTATACACAAACAAAAAATAAAAAGGTAGTTTCCATCAGGTCCATTTAGATCTACAATATTATTACACATATTTTTATATATTGTCACTTTTATAAATTTACATATTTCCTTCTGTTTGCCAAATGTCTAATAGCAAACAAAAGAAGAAATCTGATGGTTACAGTACCAAAATTACAGTTGGTATATCCAATCTGTTCCCAGTAAAGAGGAAAACAGGAAAAATGGACATCAAAATTCATAGAATCACAGAATCATAGAACATCTTGAGTTGGAAGGGACCCCATAAGGATCATCAAGTCCAACTCCTGGCTCCACACAGGGCCAGCCAAGTCAGAGCATGGGACTGAGTGCATCGTTCAGACACTTCTTGACATCAGTCAAGGTCGGTGCTGTGACCACTTCCCTGGGGAACCCGTTACAGTTCCCAACCACCCTCTCAGTACAGAACTTCTTCCTAACACTGAACCTAAACCTCCCCTGCTGCAGCTTCAGCTTCATACCATTCCCTTGGGTTCTATCACTGGTCACCAGAGGAGATCTGCCCCTTCGCTCCCCCTCATCAGGAAGCCACAGACCATCATGAGGTCTCCTCTCAGTGTCCTCCAGCCTGAACAGACCAAGGAACTTCAGCCTCTGCTCATAAGACTTCCCCTCCAGACCCTTCACCATCCTCATTGCCTTCCTCTGGACACTCTTTTGTGTCCCTCTTTCCCTGTGGCACCCAAAACTGCTCACAGTACTCAAGGTGAGGCCGCACCAGTGCAGTGTAGAGTGGGACGGTCCCATCCCTGGACTGGATGGCAACGCTGTGTTTGATGCACCACAGGATACAGTTGGCCCTCCTGGTTGCCTGTGCACACTGCTGGCTCGTGCGTTACTTGCTGTGGACCTGAAACTGCCTGCTGCTAGAAAGGTCTTGCTACTGTTTAGATTGTTGGGGAGTCCCAAGACAGAGGGAAAGGACCCCTTGCACTAAATGCACTAAATGCACTAAATGCTAGCATGGAAATGCTAAGCATTTAGTGCATTTGGTGCAAGCAAACTTGGCATTTAGTGCATTTAGTGCATTTAGTTCATTTAGTGCAAACAAACTTGGCAATGCAACAAAGCAACTGCTGTTGAATGAGGGCTAGTCCATGTCCTTCTCTGGAGGTCCCTTTTTTCTTTCTTTTTTGTTTTTCTTTTTTTTTTTTCCTCTTTATTTTCTTATCCTTTTTTCCCCCCTTCTCTTCCTTTCTTTTTTATGACATATCAGGAGTAAGAAAGATCTTGCTACTTTAAGGAAAATAAATAAATAATTGTACACTTCAAATGTCAAACAATGCAAGGTTCACCAGAGACTTTAAAAATTAGCATAGCCATGTGAGGAAAATTCTATATCTGGTTATAATTCTCTTGGAAACTATCTAGTTAAGCATGGGGAATGCCACCATTTTGACTCTACCCTCTTTATGTTTGTGCTGACACAGTATCGTTATGTTTCTTGTCTGAGATGGTACTTAATGTCAAAGACAGGAAATGTTACTAATTATGTCTTTAGTATCCAACAGAAGAGGAGAGGAAGAAGAAATGTTTAAAACTCTCTTGGTATTGGGTAGCATGTGTCTGCCCTCTGAGCTTGCAGCCTTTATTTTTATCCTTTAAAGTCATCATTCATAATTATTTGCAAGTATGACTGTGAAACATAGCAAGGGATGGTGCTTACCACAAAGAACTCAATGAAGCAAACTACTAAGAGAATACATGAAAGGAGGTTGAACAAGATCACAGTACCTCCACTTGATAATAGGAACACCTAGAGATTAGCTGGATTAGTTGAAGATACAAATTACTACTGGGGCTGAGGGCTGGTGACTGTGAACACAGCACCACTTAGTCGTCCTGCCACACTTCAGCCACTCCTCCAGACTTGTCATTAAGATAATGCTCTCAGGAACAAGACAAAATACCCTTTGCCAGCCTCTCCCAGCATCATCTGTTTAAAAATATGACCCATGAAAAATGAGCAGCCTTATTCTGCAACAGAAACAAATGTCCATTTTCTAAGTAGAAATTCAGCCAGAAGAGGAAAGGTAAGTAAATGTGAACAATGCTGCAGGTACAGAGCACACGGCAACACCCACATTAAGTCACATTTGTATACAAAGATTCTTTTATCTAATTTCATTTTCTCCCATGCAGGTTACCTAAGTGAAAGGCATCACTTTTATGAACGCCTGAGTTCATAACTAAGCTCAGATCCTAACTTCAGTGAATGGGACATTAAACCTGTTTTAGGCTAGCTGAGAGGAATCTCAGATCCTCTTTCCAAAGAGCTGTCAAAGAGGCTTTTCCTCTCTCCTGCCTTCCTCCAGGTGGAATAGCTCGGTATTCCTGTCATTTCAATGTCACTGAAGAGAAAATCAAGGCCTAGATGCCTAGCTCAGGGGTATATTTCTTTCAGGTTCATAACTCCTGCAGAGTTTACTAAGCATTAAATACTGAAATACGTTTGAAGTTTAGAAGCGAGTAAGCCAGACTTCTGAGTCTTTATGTTCTACTTAATTTCCTCTGGAACATTTGACTGGTTTTGAGAAGCACTGGACATCCACTGTTATGCCAGCCTGCAGTTACAGGTATTCAGATACTACTTATAAGACTTCACCTGCAAAGAAATTTCAGCCTAAGCATTATGCTAAGTGCCCAGTGGCTTCATATCGGCTGGAACAGAAGAATCCTGGCAAGGGGATCTTGCCTGTGCCTCTTAGGCCAAAACATCCATCTTCAGATTCTTTCTGCCCTGCAGGGAAGATTCTCTCTCTAAAATATTTCAAAGGTACCCGGGTCTTTTCATTGCTTATAGAGAGAATTTTGACAATTTGAGAATCATTAACTATGTACTTAAATTTTCATTGAAAGTTAAATGTTTAATATAGGCAACTAGGTTGCTTCCAAAATTGGTCAATTAATGAATTAATCTCTATATCATCTAAACTGACCTTGTGTTTCTCACAGGTCATTAATTTCACCACCTTACCATCTGTATGATAAATTAAGCAAACTTATAAAGAAAATAAAAAATTATACATAAGTAAAAAAAAAAAACCCAAAAAACCAAGCAAACAGAAAACCAAAAAATCACAACCTGGAAATAATTATGCCAAAGGATAGAGCTGATTTAAGTTCCTGGCCAGAGGGTTGAAAATGTGAAGTTTATTTCTAAACATTTCAACCATCTCTGCCAATGGCTGTAGCACTTGCCTTACTTGGATAAGATGACTGGGATGTCTTCTGTCTCTCAAATCATCCTTCTGGATATGTTCCTATGCTTTTGATCTTGGTACATGCACCATTACACAGAGAGCTTGCCAGGACACACACACACACATCAGAACTTTCTTCCTATCATTGACCAGACAACTGCTAGTTCTTCTTGAAAATATCTTCCACATATGTAGAGGTGTCCCTTCAAACAGATAAACAAAAAAATAATCATATTTATGCAGTGATTTCCATTAAATAAAAATGTGACTAAGACTGGGACAGTCTGTGGATCCATGGACTACTTGGGTGTTGTTTAAGATGGTATGCTTAACTCAGACTTAGAGAACTTGCACATCTATGATGGGATAATGTCCAAACGGAAATTGGCTCATTCAGTCACCAGGGCTTGAGGAGGGATGTCACAGATCTTTACCTCCAAAACAGCTTTATGTCTCCAAATCAAAAATTGTTCCCAGAAAGGAGGAGAGTACTTCTGAAAACATCCCCCAAACTCAAAACATGTGGAGCATTGCACCTTATTTACAGAATGTTAAATAGTTGTGGGGAATATTTTAAAGCATTTTTATTTTTATAGGGAAAAGTTCCCAATACTTATTTTTGTGCTTAACAAAACTCTCCATCTTCCAGAACAGCAGCCCAGAATCTTCCCAGGGCTTGATAAAACTCACGCTGTTTCCAAAGATAAAAAGAGAAAGCAAAAATTCTTGACATACACCTACACAGATCTTGAAGATCCTCTCCAAAATGTGTTTGAGAGTAGCCTCAGGAGAAACAAAGAGACAAAACTCTTCTGTATGCTTATGCATATGCCATTATTAAGAAAAAAGTGCTTGTCTACAACAGTATACTCAAAGTGATTTCTTTTTAATAATGAAACATTTTATAAAACCTGCAGTTGTTACATTTTTTTGCAGAACTACTTAGAGACATTGACATTTCTTTAACCTCCATAATAAGCCACACTTACTCAATACCATTCTTTGCATGTCACACTGCCCCAGTGTTATGTGATCATGTAATGAAAGACGCTATCATAAAACATAATATGCACAATGGGAACAGAATTATGGTTGCCAAGGGAGTCTTAATTCTGAATTTCCTGACTCTTGTGGGTTTAAATCTCATACTTAACATTGTATTAACATATTTTTAATTGAGCAAGTGGGGAAAGAAAAGCACATATTAAAGTCTTTATCAGTTAAGGATGAGGATTTCCTAAGAAATATGTTTTATCTCTCCACTTTTCATTTCAAAATTTCTCTGTAATTTAAAACTAGCTGCTATTGTCTCTTTGCAATGTGTTTTCTTAAAATTAAGACTCATGTCATGGCACAATTAATCATTATTTTTAATGTGTTTGATCTTGTAGTCTCCAAACTTGCAGAGCTAGATCCTATTCCATAGAAAGCACTCCCTAGCTCCTGTTAGCTGCAAAGACGACTTGTCTGTTATAATTTAGACAGTAATATTGAATGCTTTTAAGTAAATAAAAAGAGTGGGGAAAGTAAGTGTAAGGTCTTGCAGATGGGCCAGAGGAATCCCAAACATAGATACAGACTGGGAGAAGAACTCCTTGAGAGTAGCCCTGCTGAGAAGGACCTGGGTGTCATGGTGGATGAGAAACATAACATGAGCCAGCAATGTGCTCTTGCAGCTCGCAAGGCCAATGGTATCCTGGGCTCCATCAGAAGAGGGGTGGCCAGCAGGGACAGGGACATGATTGTCCCTCTCTACTCTGCCCTCGTGAGGCCCCCATCTGGAGTCCTGTGTCCAGATCTGGGGGCCCCAGTGCAAGAGATATGGAGCTGTTGGAGAGGGTTCAGAGGAGGCCACGAAGATGATTAGAGGGATGGAGCACCTGCCCTACGAAGAGAGGCTGGGGGAGCGAGGTTTGTTCAGCCTGGAGAAGAGAAGGCTGCAGGGGGACCTCATTGCAGCCTTCCCGTCCCTGAAGGGAGCAGAGAAACAGGAGGGGATTCAACATTTTAAAAGGGTAGATAATGGCAGGACAAGGGGGAATGGATTGAAGCTAAAGGAGGGATGGTTTAGATTAGATATTAGGGGGAAGTTCTTTACAGAGAGATTGGTGAGGTACTGGAACAGGCTGCCCAGAGAGGTGGTGGATGCCCCATCCCTGGGGGTGTTCAAGGCTGGGTTAGATGGGTCCCTGGGCAACCTTGTGTAGATCCAGGCCTGGAGGTTGGTGGCCCTGCCTGTCAGGGGGTTTGGAACTCTGTGATCCTTGGGGTCCCTTCCAACCCAGACCATTCTATGATTCTAAGGTCTTTTTATTGGAATTGTTGTACTTGTCAAGTAGAAATTCAATATGTTCAGTTTGTTTTACTTCTATATGACTATATTTCTATACAACTTTACTTCTATGACTATAAGGTTCAAGAACCACAAGAAAACAACTATTTCTTTTTTCGTCTTCTTTTTCTCTTTAAACAATGAATTTTTACCAGAATACTTCGGGTTTTATGACTTTAAATCTTATATAATATTTTAAGCCACAACAGAGAATTTGGTCACATTTTTATTATTTTTTTTCACATCATTCTCGTTTACTCACCCTATGGAAAAATAAAACATTTGATGTTGGCTATTGTATAAAAGTCTTTTGACATGTCTCTGAAAATATGGCAAGTCTGTTGTCTTTGGAGAAAAGTCTACTTAATTGCCCAGTGTAAAACCTTTTTACAAATAGAAATTCTCAGTATATGCCTCATTTAAAATTAATTTAAGTCAGCAGGAGAATTTCTGCTAATCTTATTTTCCTCTTTTTTTTTTCCTCTGATGTTTTCTTTTTCCTTTACTTATTTTTTCCTGCTAATCTTTAGCTGTTCTAAGAATTGGACTATTTATTGTAGCTATTGAATAATGCTCCTTTAAAAGGAAAAAACCTCCCTTACCAGCAAAGAAAACCCAGAGCAAAAATAACAAAAATTCCCAATTTCATGATGTACTTCCAGTGGTTTTGTCTCTCTCCATAAAAAGACCACTGGAGGTGAAGTTCTGGAGAGGCAGCTCTCTGAACAAGGAATTCACTATGAGCTCATCAAAAGGCCAACACGATAAGAGCAGCATTATGCATCCCCCAAAAGGAAACCAGGGTTATTTTGGTGCTAGAAATCAGTGTGTCATCTACACAACCAAGTGTCCTCTGAGGACCCCACTGGGAAATCAATAGAGTTTTATGAGATTAGCTGCAGCTTTTGTGTAAACACCATAACATTTTATGATGGGAAACACAGTCTTTTGATTTTTATGTAAGAATGGCATTGATTGGGGGTTTTTCTGTCTTGTGTGGCTGAATTGTTGGGGGCTGTTCAAGGTGTATAAGCTGCAGTTTGAACCCCTTGCTGTCTGACAGCAGACAACACTTTAGTTAAATATTTTTTGTCCAACATCAATTTGAGGATTTTGAAACTACTGACACAACAAGTTAGACTTTGTTTACTAAGAATAAATTCTTAGATAATATATAGTACAAAAATCATACATTTCATGTTTATTTTTATTGCATTCCAAACACATAGCAGGTAAAAAACAGCTGGTGTAGTTTCCAGATGACATCATGGCCAATGCTTGGGTTTTAATCTGGGATGTTTTCTTCCCTCAGATTTCAGGATCAGTTTCTCTTTTCTGATATTTTTGGTTTGGTTTGGGGTTTTTTTGTGGGAGAATTTTATTCATACTTCCCATCAAATGACAACATGCACTTTAGAGGTGACTCCAGTCTTCCTTTTAAGTGGGTGTAATGTTTGGATGAGGAATTAGTGTTTCAAATACTTTACAGAAAATATGTATGTATGTGAGTGTTGGCATGAGATCTAGTGGTAGTTGAATTATCTCTCACCAGTCTCCCTGAGTGCAACAAGAGTCTTTGCTGACTACTTCTGGGAATCTCAGTCGCCCTGTTTCCTTTAGGTCTACTCATAGGAAGGGGGATATGACATGGTCCCAACCACAACTCTTCCACTTTTTGCCTTCTCCCCAGGACTGGGGTGGGAGGAGAGAAGATGCCCAGCTTTTGCAGGGGAAAAGCTGCTTGTTGAGTACTTGAAATTATGACTGGTTTTGCAGGATTTTTCCAAGATTTTCTGAGACATCTGGAGACTTCTAAGCTAAAGCTTCATCACTATTTCTTTCCATATAAGTCATTAAAAGTTACGAGTGATTCCCAGTGTTGATAAGGCAAAATGATGTATTTAAAACCAGATACATTTTAAATGGAGGAAAAATCAACAACGAAAACATCAGATTCTGTGGAAAATTTCACAACCCCTCCAGGAAATATTTGTGACCGAGGTCATGGTTACAGCTATACTTCAACTGGGAAAAAATATTTCCAAAAAAACAACACCGGTGTTCATACAGTATGAAATAAAACCCACTAAACATCCTTGCCCATCCAGTCCAAACTAAAGCAACTCCTGGCAGAAAGCAGCAGCTCAGAGAAGTAAAATTTTATGAACTGTAAATAAAATCAATGAAACATTCCTAATGTAAAGAGTATGTATTTATGCCCACTAGTCCCTTATTAAAGGTGGGATGGTCAAAGCCTCTGTGCAACCATTTCATTCTGCATCAAAGTCACTGAGTAAATACATAACTGCAGATCTCCTGAGTACTTTTTTTTATTTTCCTTAAGAAAGGAAAGTTTCAGGATCTCTTTTTTTTCCAAAATTTTATCTGATTATTTGGTTTAAAAATTAGAAACTGAGCCTTTTATTTATCCACAGCCCAGAATTTGCAGCTGCAGGACAAGCAAGCTTCCTTGCACCACCCTCGGGGTGACCTCGGCTCTGACCTGCGGGGACCACCCTTACCGGCGGTGAGAGGTAAGCCAGGTCCTGCTCCTGCTCCTGCTCCGCTGGGGTCTCTCTCCCCTGGGCAGAAACTGGTGTTTTATGACAAGATTGCACATCAGTAAGAGACAAAGCTGAGGTCACCATGTAAAAATTCTGACTCTGGCCACAAAGGTGGAAAACAAATTCTTTATCACCAAGCCACCCAAGTCCTTGATACGATTCCTGACTATTTAAGGACAAACATAAAAATCTACTGGCCAAATTTTTCCCAAGGTCTCAGACCAGCAGGCTCACTACCTCTGCTTGCCTCCTCTCAAAGGAGTTGCAAAGAGTGAGAGCCAGCAAAGAATCTGATCAACTTTATTTCTTTTAATTTACCCCACAGAGTTCTTGTTTGCCCAGGAGATCAATTTCATTTTTACTTTAAAAAATCCACTTACCTGTCAAATGTTTCCCTCCTCCCTCTCCCCCCCAGTCATACCACAGAACTGAAATAACATTTTAAAAAAAAAACAGGGTGAGATTCTGTGCTGTTGAAAAATTTAGACCTTGTAGAAGCTGGTGAAATTTTAGGATCTCAGAAAAACCATACAGAGTTGCTTTAAATAGCAATGAAAGGCTGATTCAAGCCGTTAAATTTTATGTTGTGTGTAATGTTGTAATTGATGTCAAGCCTTTCCCATATTCTTCACACTGACATTGGGCAGTCTCCTAAATGTTAAGAGTGCAGTTACAGGAGTCCAGACCAAGAAAAGTACCAAGAAATGGGTGGTAGAAATGGGAATTTATTGCTAAGAACACAAAGGTTCAAATGTGACATAATTAAGCATGAGCCAAATTTGGCCAGTTTCTTTCCCATCCATTTATTCTGGGGGATAATTGGGTACATTTAAGCATTTTGCTGCAAACGGTTTCTTCTGTGTATGCATATAAAATTTTATTACCCTTGTAAAAAGCATGCTGTGAATTCTGATGCTTCTGTGTGTTTGGGAGCATATAATTATTCTCTTTGCAGGAAAACACTTTTACCTATATCCTAAACTGAACAAACTGGCTTCCAAAGCAGCAGCTGCTTGAGAGCAATGTGCTCAGCTTTAAGCATGACCAAAGAAAAAACAAAAACTCAGCTCTGAGTTGAAAAAGAAACCTTCCCTCCATACAGGAGGTTTTAGTGCAGTACTTTGCTTCACCTTCACTATTTTCCTGATAATCCTGAAGCAGTTTAAGAAAAACTTGTAACAATTCACAGCCTTAATCCTGGCAACACTAAAATGAGCTGAGTAACTTCACTCAGACAAGAGCAGTGCCTGAAGTCAGCAGGAGCAGTCCATGTATAAAGGTACAGATATGCCACTGCCAAATGAGGAGAGAAAACAAGGGAACTACAAAAAAGAGGTTTCCCTTTGCTATGCTGTGCTTATGTAGAGTTTGTTCACACTAGTAAATTAAACAGAAACCATCCATGAGTGCAGGTCAAACATTAAATCAGGCCAGACACCTTCCCCAGCCCAGAATTTGCATGAAGTCACCCTGTTTGGAAGGATAAGGTTTGTTAGCATGGAGATGTGCAGATCTCAGAAGTGGTCCCAGGATGCTCAAACCTGCCTGCAGTCCTGCTCATTGCACCCAAGAGATGCCACGATACAGTCCCCAACTTCTCCACAGTTCAGACAGTCCCACCACCCAACGGTGTTTCATGTAGAGCTATCTGAATAGCTTCAGCTGCTTTCCTGAGCAGCAGCACAGCTCCAGAAGCCAACAGCTGTTTTGGGGCTAGGGCCCAAATATATCTATGGGTGTCCTTGAGCATTTGGAGATAGACACTTTTTAAGATGGATTGCTTAAACTGACACAAACTGAAATCAAGCATCTATGGCTTTCACAGCCATACCCCTAAGGAACATATAACTAGGCAGGTTTAGGATTTTTTCCTTTTTTTCTTTCTTTTCTGTGCTCCCTGGTGAAACTGCTTTATAGCACAAAAGTAAAGTGTGATCACGAGCTTTCTCAGGGCAAAACAAATGCCCACAGGGATTAAAGGCTGTCACCACTGTCACCTCTCATCCCCTGAGCACAGGCTGTAGCTCTTCACTCTGTCCTCTCTTACATTTCATGTATGTTTAAATAGAAAAGACCAAAACCAGAGCACTCAGCTCGACAGATTTAATTCTATAATTTTGGAAGAGGATGCAAAACAGAACAAACCACATGCAACAGATGTTGGTCACGTCATTTAATACATGACTAGAAGATGTGAGGTTACTATAGTGATAAGAAGCATTGATATACAGAAATTTTCAAAACACAATAGAACTTTGAATTGGCCCCTACAAACAACTCCAGTTGTTTTACAACATTTCCCTTAGTGAGGCTAAGCAGTAGTCACCGCTGTGTGAGATATATAAATATTGCAGTGAAAAAAGAGTGAATAGACTTGAATAAAAGGTAAGAATGGTCTTTGTGCAACTAGGCCAGTGGTGTGAGGTGCTAAAAAGTGAGTGGATAGGGAGGGCTCAGAACTTGAACTGAGACTATTGCAGATTGTTCTCATGGCCTTCCCTCCCCCAGAGGAAGTCTAGGTTTCTTTCCTAGATTTAGTCCCCTTAGAGACAGTATGCTGAGAAAAGAAATTAAGCTGGCATGATGATCCATGGCATGATGAGAGAGTGGGAAGGAGAAAGGGGATAACCTTTCAGTGATTATGGTGCACATTTGGCTTGAAGTCTACCTGTCAGGGGGATTATTCTCTTCCTTTACTGGCTCATACCTCTAGAAATAGTCATGAACATGCCCTGAGAGGGGAAAAAAAGCAGTTTGGAAGCAAAGCCAGAAGGCTGCTTTTACAGAGTTATTTCTGCAAAGAGATCTCGTCTTTCATCTTTCCTGGAGATGAGATTCATCTCACCCATCATCAGCTACCTAAAAGATAAGGTCTGTCCTCCTACCTGGCAGCCCCAATTCCCTTTAAAGCCAGTGGTACATCCGGAGGACCAGCGGCATGGCTTGTCCTATTCTTGGTCATGTCAGACAGGTTGTATCATCTTCCAGATATATGTCAGCTCCTGTCCTGGAAGTTACAACTTGATAATAATTGAGATAATAGACTAGAGTGTATCATCGCAGAGGGGTTTTTTAAGCATGCAATGTGCAGCCTCCATCCTACAAACCCTCTAAAACCCGTTGAGGCCAAAGGAACTATATTGAGATATATGGAAAACTCACATGAGTAAAGATTTGAAGAATGGGGCCCAGGATCTGTACAAGGAGGCAACACTTCACCAGCTGCCTTAAGATCACAAATCTCTCAGGTTTCAATCGATCTGCACCATGACTTTTAATCTTGGCACTAAAACAGGTTCCAGGCACTCCTGCCCACTGCTTGGCGGCACCAAAAAAGGCTAGTTATTTCTCACCCTGCTACTCACCAGATCTCATCAAGAACTGCAGCTTGTGTTTCCTGAAATAGATTCCTCTCTTTTTTTCTTTTCTTTTCTGCTTCCATAATGCCTTCGGAGGTTTAATAAATATCTATAGGCAGAAAAGGGCAGCTGCTTCTTGCATAGCACTAAACTCTTAAAATGTTGAAACCAGCAGGACGGTCACCTCCTCAGATCTTTAATTTCACCCTAAGCAGATCTGATTTGTTGGAGGAAGTAACAGTTTACACATTGCAAAAATAAATGGTGCAGCAGGCGTTCATACACAGTAGGAGGTGTGAAAAATGGGGCGGGGGGGGAGGGAAGAGAGACTGATGGAAACAATCAACTAATGTAGAATGAAAACCTTTTACTCTCTCCAAGTGGAACTAATAGGAACATCAAATATGTTAAACTAAAACAGAAACACGAATGATGAAATTATTTTCCACATTTTTTTAAGAACCTTTTTTTCCAGGAGTGGTCACACATACTTGTGGAGGGAAAAAGAAAGGCTTGCCTCTAAGCACAAACAAACAGTTCAATGTGCCTGATTTTGAAAAATTATTTTTGTTCATCACATGTACCAGCTTAGAGCAAATAGTGGGAGCTGTGGATGGTCCATACTCAGCTGATATTCCTACGGGTGCTGGAAGCCAATCAATATCACAGTGATAATCAGCAGAGTAAGGCTCAGTGGATCAGTAATTGTGAACATCCCCCAGGCCTTCAGGAGACAGTTAGCAATTTCCAGTGGCTTCAGTGGCTAAGTTTTATGTTTCATTGTTGTAGGTGATGCTGGAAGAAAACAAGAGCAACATCTGGTTCTGGCAAGCATCTGGCCAAGGGAATGGGTATAAAAATGCCAGTTTAACTTTCATCTAGTACTGCCCATAAATACTGCTGTCAGACCAAAACAAAGCGGTGGCTCCACCTAGTCATCTGCCATTAAACTCAGTATTTTGATTTTTTATCAGAAAAGCGTTATATGCCAGAAATCATTTCATCACTAGCACTGTTTGGAAGCAATGAGCTTCCCAATGGAGCAAGGGCAAATTCCTGAAGGAAGCATCTTTGTCTTGGAGGTTAAAACAGTGATATAATGAAAACAAACAGTAAGTGACATATTAGCCCAGCTTCATTCAAAACCACCCACATTAATGTTAATGTCAGAGGGTTAAATTATAGATATTTATTCATGATGTTATCAAAATGTCCTATAGGCTAAAAGAAAAACAGATTTATTTTTTTTTTTTCAGAAAAAGTCACACAGAACAAAATTCTGTCCCTGCTGATGAACGCAATTTAATAGCTTATTCTAGCAATCATCATGCTCACTGTTAAAAGTTCATCTGTCTAGAGGAGACTAAGTGACAAAATACTTGTCCAGCTTCACTAGGCTCAGTCCTACAAGTCTCTCCAGGGCTCTTCCATAAGTTTGGCGTTAGCACAGACCCTGTTGTGGGGGGAGGGTGTCCAGTTCTGCCCACCTCTTAGAGCTCTCACGCTTTGGACACCTACGTTTTAGCTCTCAAAGTTGAAAAACACAAGAGTAAAGGGAGGCTGGTGGCAAGCCTCTGTCACCTCTGCTAGGCATTGCCAGCACCTGCTTTGTCAGGGGGGTTGGACTTGATGATCTCTTGAAGTCCCTTCCAACCCCTACAATTCTGTGCTTCTGTGGTTCTGTGCATATAGCCTGGGAGTGCGTCGGTTTGCAGCACAGACACTGCAGCTCCTCAGCACCTGGTGATGTGCTTCCTCTGGAGCACCCATACCGGTTCATGGTAATGGTCCTGGGCACTGGAACTTGGTTGTCTGTACAGTTATTTTGCTTGAAAGATTCTTGCAAATAATTCCCAGTCATCACTGAGCACTTAGCACACCACAGGGACCATTGCCAGTAGGGAATTTGGATGCAATATCACTGCTTTGGAAGATGAGAGTTTAAGGGTATGAACACGGTATGAAGCGACCCAAACTGGGTCACTTAATCTGAGAGACATATAATAGGCACTAGCACTGCTTCCTGATGCAGATGTAGCAAATGGACCATGCTTTGAATGAATCTGGACTACCTGAACCAGTTCACACATGATGAAAGACTGTCCCAATGTCAGCAAACAGTGATATTCTACCAGCCATTTTTCATTTTCCTTTGTGCCAAGTAACACCTATGATGGCATTGAACCAGTTTGCTTTAGTGCTACCTGTTCTAAATAAGACAGAACAGCTGGTGATGAACCTGACGTGGCTAAAACTGGACCCAGAAATGCAAGACACTGCAGTACAGAGATTTGATCCAATCCAGATCCAAAGCAGATCAAAGAATGAGAGTGGTGATTCTGCCTATAAATTATACTTCAATAAACATAATGAAAGCTTTTTAGGCATACAAAGCTATTTCTTCTTCACATATTAACTGATGCAGCTAACCATCATGACAGCAGTTCAAAAAACTAGCAAAGTGCACTCCAAGTATCCTGCATGTAAGCGAACCATTGTGAGACACATGCAAATATAGGCTTCAAATAAAATAACTTTCTCAAATCAGAGCTTCAAACAAAATTTGAAGTCAGAACATTCCTTGAGATGAAGATTGCATTTAGCCAGCTAGGCAGTATTACCATAAATGATCACCTCTGTCTGTTTTGTATTGCTAGATGTGCAAAAAGTAAATAGTTCATGGAAATGAAACTAAACTCATAAATTAGTGTAGTTGGAGTAAAATGATAATTAATTCCAAGATGATCTGATGCTTTTGGGTAAAATAGTTCCTCAATTCTGAAAAAAAAATATAATCTTCTTGGAGATATTTTCATTCCACATCTTTACTATGGCAAAGCAAAGCTAAATAGAACTCTGGTTGAAATACCAGTTTATATTTGGCATAGCTTGTTATTGGTACCTGCCCATTATGCTCATCTAGTTACCCAAGTTTTTCTTGTGAACTCCTTCAGTGTAAACAAACTGTGTTAGTGTCCTTTAGCTATGGGCTTCAAAAGACCTACAACTACAAATTTTATTGCTCAGCATTGCAATATGATGGTATCTCAAGAGAAGGTGACAGTGAGTTAACAGATAGGTCCCCAAGGGCAGCTGGCCCAGACCTACAGACTCCCTTCTCCAAACAGAGGAACAGGCACAATTAACAACTTTCAAAATGATAAATCTCCTTCTTTCATTCACCAAGCCTAAATGTGGTTGAGTGGACTGTCTTTCATTCACATTTTGGTACTAATTAACTCATAACATTTGGCTTCATCTCTTAAGAATCCCCAGCTCTTTAGATGCCATCTCACATGAGAGAAAGTCACACAGTATCAGAAAAATCAATTAAAAAAGGAATTACTTTGCAACTGTCTTTTGGTAAGCTGTTACGAGGCATGATGTATTGACTTCAGGTGCACTTTTATTTTAGGCTTTTCTCATGTGGCCTTCAGCTCAGAACAGCAGTACCAGCAGTAGCAAGAGATAAAAAATTGCCAGAAGTCTTAGAGGTGCATATAGCTGTATTTCTAACATTCCCATCACTACAATATCTCACCACTAAAAGAGACATTATTAGAAAACACAGCACAGTAATAAAAATTACTAGTTGCTTGGGTTTTTTTAATAAAAGTGGGATTTATTTTATTTTCAAAAATATATGTAAACTGAGATGTGGACATTTGGACCTAGATCTCTTTAGGACCTAGGTGGGAGTCAGCTTTTATGTAGGGATAGAATTTGTGTTTCAGAAATTAATAAACCAGCTGCAAATGTATTCAGGAGACTGGAGTTTTTCACTCAGGTCCTTTTTTAGTTTGAACATCTCTTGGGTACAACCTGAGACTTTGTAAGGAATCTTAACGACACATTTTTGAAGTGAATATATTTGTATGCCCTCTATTTAATTTTCCTCTTCACCTCCTGATATGTTGCAGAACTATTATATTGGGCAGTAAATGTGGTGTGATATATAAGATACTCCAGCAGAGCCTCAAGAAATACCATAGAATCACAGAATGGTTTGTGTTGGAAAGGATCTTTAAAGGTCATCTAGTTCCAATCTCCCTGCCACAGGCAGGGACCATACCATGATAATATTCAGAGAACTTCTGGGATATCATTCCACTGCATGGACAGGAGTCATTAGCTCTGGAAGATATTTTTAAATAACCCATTCATAGTAGAAGTTTTTGTCACATTTTCTTGCTCTACAAGGAACTAAAATTTATGATAATTTTGAGAGTTTTCAGTGCATATAATTTTTTTAAAAAAGGCATTAAAAAGTGAGACTAAGAATTCAGATACAGTCAAAATTAACTGAAGCTCTCCTCTGCAATATCTGTCTCCAGTGGTTTACTACAGATCATGCAGCAAAGGATCAATATGCTTCCTATGCTTACAAACCTCTTATCATTTTTTATTTATCCAGAATAAGACATTAGTGGCTTCTGAGGAGGTAAAAACCACCTTGCAGTCTCTGCTTGCTATATTCTTCAGAATTGTTCAAAAAACATTTATTGGTATTTCCCTACTTGTTACATTCTTTGTTCCCTAAATAGAAAGAAGATTTATCTCCCAGTCCATGAAAGAAACGTCATTTCTTACAGAAACTTTAACTCTTGGTTTCTAGAATTGAATAGGAATCAGAGCCCTCCACCTGGATCCATGGGGCTACTCTTTTATGAACAGGGTCAGTAATTTATAGTCCAAAATTTTCTTCCAGTGGACTGGTTTCCTACAGCTTAAAGATGCTAAGTAACTGAAAGTAGTCAAGTAATACTATAGTTGATTTCTGCAGATTTCAACAGTTTCAAATTAAAAAAAAACCTATAGATTTCTATAGCTCCTTTCTCCCAATTTGCTTAGGTCACAGAAGATCAGGTCCCATCCAGCCATAACAGAATTTTAACCAAACTGGCTCAGGTTTGCCCATCGCTATTTCAGGCAGAGAGCAAATAGTATGTGTGATGCTTTTGGCATCTGCAAACGTAGCAACATAACTAATAGAAAGACATCTGTTTCTGTTGTGATTGAAGGATGTTTACATTATGGCAGATTTGCAAGTTCCACAGGGCCGAGGCGCTTTATTGGTAAAGGAAGTCATCATTTAGTTTGTTTAGCACCGAGCACTTACTCGGGGCCACCTTGATCAGTAATCTAGAAGCCAGAAAAAGTTGTGGATCTTGGCTTCCCAACAGGCTGAGCTATTGAGCAGGTCTTTTGGCCAGAGAGCAGAATCCGTCATCTTCATTTTTGACAGCAGTGACTTTGGTAAATTGCAGGGGAAGAAGAGGTCTCTTCCTTCAGTAGCTCTGCACTTGATTTTGTCAGGTGGTTTAAATCCAGATTTGTGTGGCAACTCAGTTTCCACAGTTTAGAGGTTCCAAGGTCAACAAGCTGATGGACATGGAAAGTATCTTGCACTTCCACTCAGAGAGAAACTGTTTGAAACCGAGGGTTGAGTAATAGCAGTGGGGAGAGGGGAAGCTCAGTTAACACTACAACAAAACCCAAACCCAGATCTTCATCAGGACTCACTACATAGTGTTTTCCCCAATGCAGAAATGTTCAGCCACAGCAGAGTGAGACCTCCCTCTGAGCTGAAAAAAATGTATATGAATATGAATTGTGTACGTATACATATGTGTATATGAACCACAGAAATTCAGTCTCAAAAAAGCCTGCAGAGATTCCCTAGTCCCCCTCCCAGTCCAGTGCAAACATAGTTCAACCTCTGTCATTCCAAATAATTTTAATTGCTCTTAAGCATCCCCAGAGTTTAATCTCTTTGTAGGTAACACATTTACATAAGAACTTTTTTTTGCTTTGATTTAAGCCCATTATTCCTTGTTCTAACCCATATTATATGGAAAAGAGTTTATTCTGAGTTTCTGTAACAATCTTTTGAGTATCTGAAATGTATTTTCATGTGTCCTCTGAGGCATCTCTTCTCTGTGTTAAGACAAAGAGAGTTTTTTGGTCACATGTTTCCAAACTTCTACTTTCCTTATTGTTACCCTCAGGACTGTCTCTAACAGACCCTTGTCTTTCCTAAATGTCGCCTGAACTGTCCGCAGTACTTCGGGGAGACCTCACAGATGCTGAGTAGGAAGCAAACATTTCTTCACATACCTTATATTCACATTCCTGTGTGGCAATGCTTGATATTTGCTGGGTGGATTGGTTGTCCATTCGTTTCCTTACAACAGCATGCCACTGCTGGACAATTTGAAAAAAAATCAAGTCTCACAAGTCAATTTTAAATGCAATGCTCCCCATGGGTTAAAAGTTCTTTATTTTAAGCCCTTAGAAGGACTGCAGTGGTGAAAGGCATCAGTTCCCCATATCTGCATGTGTCAGAGCAGAGCAAACAGCTTTGAAACATTCTCCATATTTGCAAACTACCCAAGGGACAGTTTGATCTTTCATTTAGGGAATCTAGTCTCAGTCAGAGCCAATATTGTTCAGACTTCTGCTCTGACCACAAGGATTCAGGTTCAGTGCGTCATTTCATGTTTCAAAATACTAAAAATACAGTATGTCCTAGGAGTATGTGTCCTATTTCCACTGAGAAACTCTCCATCTCAGGTTGTTTATAAAATTCAGTCTTTACCATTGCTGCCAGAAAAAATTTCTGAAATCTCACTGACAAGCTCTACCTCACCTAAACCGTGAGAAGCTGAGATGTGATTAGAGCCTGAAAACTGTATCTTCTTCCAGAGCCTTTACATCACAATTATATCTTAGCCATAGTGTAAAAAATGGAAGACTTGCTAGTTAAGTGACAGAGAAGTTTAGTGAGCATCACTTTGAGTTAAATATTAATGCAGATTTCCTGTAAGGAGCTTAAGTGCCTTTACACATGCTCACAGAATATACATAGCTGGAGAAAAGTGCAGAACTTCAGTACAAACCTTTGTTAAAGGAAAGTTAGGACTGGACAAGGGAATTGGGAATATTTCCAGGGTCTGCTGAAAACAATGATGGTCACACTAGTCAAATTATTGTTGGCAGGGTATTTCAAACTAAACACTGCTCCTGAAGATAATCAAGAAAAATACTAATACCAACCTCTTAAGGAGCATTTTTCATCAGTAGTGCTCGGACACCTATGCATTCTACAGGTAAGGACACTGAGCATCAGTGGTGATGCCCTATTTGATGTCTACATAACAGACTATTCTGAGTTAAGCTCATTTATTCTTATTAAACAGCGTGGGTGGTTTGTCTTGTTTTCTTCAACTTCTTATTTCCAGTTTACCAACATTACTTTGAATTGAAATCTTACTTTATAGACAGTGACTGCCAGTAGTGGTCCTGATGCACAAAATGCATAAAACATTTTGGCCTTATTAGCATCACAATCGATAGCTGTTCAGCAATGTTTAGCATGTCTTAAGTTATCATGCTTATCCATTGTTATTCCAAAAGGACACAAATTGCCATACAGATAGAGCTATAGGTTCTGTACCACATCTGCCAGCTGCACCTGTATGTGTTGGATACTCTGAAACAATTCGAAATGACCCGTTGGGTAATGGAATAAAGCCAATCCTGTCTGCTCACCTGGGTCATTCTACAGGCTCTGTATTGACCACAATGGATGCTAAAATATCTATTGGACATATAGACTTATAGACATAAACAATAATACATGTCTAGCCTTAAACTGAGTTTGTCGCAGTTGGGCATTTTGTTGTACATGTTATTGACCCATAAACTCACTTTTCCCTGTTTTTTCTTCATTTTCTTTCTATTTTTCAGTCTCTGCCTTCTTCATCTCCCTTAGTCATACTGGGTTTGATGGGATAGTGTTAATTTTCTTCATAGCAGATTATAAGGTTCTGTGTTTTGGATTTGTGCTGAAAACAGTGTTGATAATACATGTATGTTTTAGTTATTTCTAAGAAGTGCTTAACCAGAGCTGAGGCCTTTACTGTTTCGCTCACTTCCCCAACAGCAAGTAGTAGGCTGCGGGTGCTTAAATAGTTGGGAGGAAACATGGCCCCAGCTGACTGAATCAGTATTCCATATCATATGACATCATACTCAGCAATAAAAGCTCCCCTGTCCCTCCAGGCAGAGCATCAGCAGTGCCCATAGGCTCCCAGAACATGCTCAGGGAACAGCAGGCACTGCCTTGATTATTGAGCCTTTCCATTTTGGAAAGTCCCTTTCATCCCATCTCTTTATTTCACTCATGGTCCCCTGACATGTCACAGTTTCTGTATGTTTTACTTTCCTTATATATCCCTTTTTTTTCAGAGAGGGAGCTAGGAGATTTTGTTAGGGATGGACTCCACCCAAAGGGAAGACAGTAAAGCCAGTGGCAATTAAAAAAAGACGAGGACATTGACTTAGCTTTTCCAGACCATCATGGCAGTTTGGTTCATAAGTGTTCTGAAAGGAAGGATATATAGTGAGGGGAAGATGCCTTTTAGCTATATAAGCAAATATAAGTCAGGAAAGCTGGACTGCTGATGCCTATTTTGCATTTACAATAAAGTAAAAAATGCAGCACAGGATTAAAAAAAAAAGGCTTGGAGTGTCAAAAAAGGCAGGGGTGACAACTTCAATTTGGATGATTTGTCTCTCTTATTTCTTTGGCTTACTAACTAACAGCAATAGTAGATTCTTCCAAATTTCACTAAGATAATTTTTACAGCAGGTTTGCACATAAAGAAAATACAAACAGATGGTATAACATGGTAAGTAACAACCTGGAAAATATACAGGGAAAGGGTGTTCTCCCACATTTAAATTCAGAAAGATTTTAAGCTTAAAAAGATGAGACAGTAAACAGGCTGGGTTATAGGCATAAAGAGAAGGAAGAAAAGCCTGATTGATGGGGACATACTGATGCTTAGCCACAAAACTGAAGGTTTCACATCAGGGTGAAAGCTTAGTGTGAGTCTGATAATAAGACCTGAAGTTAAACTGATAGAGGAATCTATCCCTTTCTTTGCTGCAGATGAAATCTGTGATCTATTCAAGCCATTTAACCTCTCCAAATCTAACTCTCTCCATGTAAACTGAGACTAGCTCTTAGTTCCTTTAGTAAAGTGCTTTGAGAGCTGCAGATTGGAAGTGATGCTAGCACACTTGCCAAACTCTGGTTCCTTTCAAGATCATGGCAAAATTCCTCTGGGCCTCTTTGGCTATGTCGATACTAATAAATTAAATGTGCCCCGTGCCATTCCCTGGTGCTGCGGCCAGCTGGCAGGGAACAGTATGCTTCTATATTACTAAACTTTTTACCCTCTTAAATAGAGTGGTCATATCAAAACTCTTTGTCAGGAAAGGCTTGTCTAAGTTCCCAAACTGTTCCCAGGAATTGGTGTCTGTGAGCAGGGTGCTGCCTGGCCCCAGCCCAAATCATTCCAGGGTCCCTTCCAGTTCCTGGAAATGTCCCTCAGCACCATCTTTTAGCTCTGAATAACTCTTGAGACAAACACTTGACCTATTAATTTTAATAAGTGGTACAGTTAGAACCGTTTACTCCACTGACATTTCTTTCAAGCGTTCAGATCATTTCCTTTTATGGTATTTGCAATTATTTCTATATTCTGAGACTGAGTGCAAAATGCCAGCAGCGTTCAACTTGGACTTAATCTGATTACTAATCAAAACACCAGCCTGCAAGATCTCCATCTTGGATTCCTTTCATCAGCTCATTCTGCAAAACCACCTTCACGTAATTACAGAAACATCCTGCAAGCTCTGGGTTTGCAAACCACTGTGCTGTTCAGAGGGCTGGTAGAACACAGAGGTTAATCTCAAATCTGATCCGCAGCCAAGGTGGTCTGGTAAACTCCAGTGAAGCATAAAAAGCTAAATTATTAAGGCAGGGCAGGATTTTACACAGCATCGCCCACTGAGCACAAGCAAAATAGACTAATCCCTGAGCTACCAGAATCAGCTGGCTATTTCCAAAAGCCAACAGCAGCAAGGAAGCTATTGCATGACTTCTTTTCGAACAACAGAACGGAAGACTGGAGGAAGGAGGGGCTGGGTGGGAGTGGAGCAGTTTGACATCTAATCTATCACTTTTATTAGGCTGAGTCTGCAGGCATTTGAATTGTGTTTTCCTCACTTTTTAAATGAAATGGAGAACAGTAACACCAACGACATAGTTCCTCATGAGTGATAGAGTAATTTAAGCTTCATAGAGTCTCCTATTTCAGATAGTGTTAATTTATATGTGGAGGAACCTGCAAGCATGGAATTCGTGTTTTTTAAAAAAAAAATAACACAAAACCCAGCAAAACCTTCAGAGTGTTTTAACACATCTGCCTGAGGGCACATGTAAAAGACTTAGCAGGAAAGTGGTAAAAAATAGTGTTCTTCAAGTACGCACCACGCTTCCACACACCGAGGCACACAAAATGACAGAGAAGATGATGGGAAGGTGGAGGCTGGGTGCTCTGTGGAAGCTGTTTTCTTAACCTCTGCAACAGGCTGGCCTCCCCGCTGTGCTTCCCCCAGCAACTCTCCCCGTGTGCTGCACAATGTCATCCAGAGCACCAACAACAGCTTGAGGAAAAACAGCTTTCACTGAGAACAGGCAAGATAGGAAAGAGATTAGTGCTTTTTATATATAAACCTTGTGGTTGGTGACCAAAGCCGAAGACAAACTACAGGAGCATGGTGAGGGGAGTGAACTCAAGGAGAGGCAAAGTCTAGGTGACTAGGAAGATAGTTTAAATCCATCAACAGGCGGCTAAGATCTGAACTAGTCATCTGCAACCAGGGGAGAAATCACAGTCCCGGTGTCAACAGCTACAAATCTTATTGCCTTTGAAGTGGCCAGTATTTTACCCAAAAGTTACTACCTAAGATTGTTATCTGGCTACTTGTTGGCCGATATGAGACAAATTGGCAGTCTTCAGCTAGATCCTGGTAGACTAATTCCACAACACCACATTTGGCATTCATTAGCTGTCCTGGCTGTGGGGCTAAGCAGCAACAGTCAGAAAGGCTGAACCTCCATTTCACCCCTCAGAGGTGGTCTTTCCAGCACAGCTTTGAGACCCATGGATAAATCAGCATGGGGCAGTAAGTCCTGTAATAAGTCCATGGGTAATTAGATGACTTTGCCTTGAAGAGCCTGAATATTTCTTTCAGCAGCACCGCATATGATTACATAGTCCATGCAGATTGCTAACAGTGCAGTGAAACTAGGTACACACAACCTTTCTTCTCCCTTCAAGCTTCCTAAGTCTGAATAATAGAGAAAAAGTTGAGGTACCTACCTGAGAGAAAGCTGTGAAGTCCAAGGAAAGGAAAACCTGCAAAATGCAGGTAATAGCATGTTAAATAAATTAAATATTGTTTACTGAGCAAATTTAATTTACTCATTTTTATCAAGAGTTTTCTTGGTATTCTCAGAGACAAATTGGCATTGCAGTAGATCCTCATTCTTAGAAGCAATCTGCATTCATAGGCTTTATTTAGATTGACTGCTTCTATGAGGGAGCAAAGAGATAAATGTTCTGAAGTACTCTTACTGTAGGTACGATGCAACCCAAAGAAAATCAAGTCAATCACCACTAAATGTGCATTCTGAACAACCTACTACAAAGCACTTTTAATGTTTTAAACACCATTTGTCACTGTCACGCTGGAAGAAAAATTACAGTTCACTTCAGCTAAGTGGTAGCTCATGTCAACAACATGAAAACCCTCTGAACTTCTGCTTTTATTCTGACCTTGTAAGCAGTTTTCTGAGTTAAGACTTGAAAAAAGAAGAGTTGCAGTAGGGCTTCAACCATACAGATAGGTGGAATGGCTTACGGTTAGTAAGAGGATAAACAGGTGTGAAGACCCCTAACAATGCTCACTATAAATTCATGGTTCATTTAGATACGTTGTCTGTCTTAAAGATGAATTTCACGTCTCTGCCAGTCAAGGAATCTGTGGGACATAGTGTAGATATGATAGGATTTGCTAAAGGTTATTGGCTGCTAAGTGAATTTTTCACTATCAAACTGCGAAGAAGCAAAACAAAGAAAAGTGACTATGACAAAGTGTATTTGTAGATTGATTCTATTGGAAAAGCAATGTTTGGTAATGACTGGCTTGTGAAACTGAGCACAGGCCCACCTTGAGAGGTGGTCTAAGGAACATCTCTGAAGGTGAAAAGGTGTACTTACCATACATGAGCAGGGTGCTTCTCTGCTCATGTTCTTTTCTGACTGGAAGTTTTAGGGAAATTTCCAATGAAACACAGTACCCCATTATTTTACAGAATCACAGATTCACAGAATGTTTGGAAGGGATGTCTGGAGATCATCTAGTCCAACCCTCCACTCAATTCTAGATAAAGCCTATGAATGAAGATTGATCCTGATTTATTAAAATCAGGTAGAGCAGGTTGTCCAGAACCATGTGCAGATGTCTTGATTAGTCCAAGGATGGACACTCCACTGTCATGCTGGTCAACCTTTTCCAGCATTTGACCACCCTCAGAGTAAAAAAGTGTTTTCTTCTGTTGAGACAGTTTCTTGTATTTCAGATACTGCTCTCTCATCCTCTTACTGGCCATTGCCAAGAACTGGCTCCACCTCCCATTGTTTTCCCCATCAGGTATTTCTATACATTTATAAGATCCCCCTGAGCATTCCCTTCTCCAAACAACATTTCCAGCTCTCTCAGCCTTCCCCCATTAGTTCTTTTATATTCAAGCACATACTCAAGGTTAAGCTGGGTCTGCTTCAGGAGAGAGACTTTAGCCCTTTGTGCAGCAATAGGAATTCTCAAGTACATTTAAATGTCCATAATATGTCAAAAAACAAAACAACTGGAAAGAACCATCAAACCCTTTTTCTTCCTCTGCCTTCAGCTCTAACTTGCCAAAGCTGTTCTATGCTATTTTTTTTTTTTTTTTTTTAATTTTAGAGTTCTTTTATAGCAAAAAGCTCATTGTTTGGCTTTCTGGTAAAACTACAGGCAGTGGTCTGCTCGATGTGCAGAGGGATGACCAGAGAGGTGGGTGCCCACCATCTGCTGGCTTCTCTGCTTGGAACACAGAGGGAGATGCTTTCGCTTCATGAGCAGATCTTTCTTGCAGAGCACTCCTTGAAAATCATACACCCTTTTTGCTCAAATACTTCTTTCTAATGTCCATCTGGTTTTGAGTAGAAAATTCCTCAGGGCAAAAAAAGAGAGAATATGGCTTTACTTCTTTAACCATAATATTCTGATAAGAATATATGAAATTCCCATTAACATAGGAGACACATACTTCTTTATACTTTATTCATTCAGTGCACATTAAATAATCAAAAGGGTTTTCTTCTACTGCTGAAGTTCATTTTCCCCTTTAAATAGTGTTGCAGATACTTATGACAGTGATATTGTTTAAAAAATCACATTTTATCTTTATGTTATTTTGAAAGTTAAGGATAAGATAATTTTTAATGCCAATTTAGATTACTTTTCTATTTTTTGCTAATTACTGAATAATTTTTATTCACTGAATACTTAATAGATAGATTGTTTAATATTCTGCAATCTATAAAACTGTGTTTGTAGGCTTGAAGTGAATTTTATTCTCAGAATAAGAAAATAGATAATTGTTTAAAAAGAGTTTCAGCAAAAATGCCTGTAAAAATGTAATCACATGTCCTTATTGAAGTACAAAAGACTATTTCCATCACACTGAATTTTTTTTTACTTTTCTTCTTAGGAGTTTATTTTAGGCAAAATACTCCTTGCATACATATTTTATAAGCAACTCAAGGTAAGACAGAATGTATTAGTAAATTAAATAAATGCAATGCTTTACTGCTCTTTTTCTTTCGTGATGGCTATCTCAGTGCTAAATCTTTCTGGAGACAAAGCATAGGAAGTTTCTGTTGCTTTTATTT
Organism: Porphyrio hochstetteri; assembly: GCA_020800305.1. Taxonomy (NCBI): domain Eukaryota; kingdom Metazoa; phylum Chordata; class Aves; order Gruiformes; family Rallidae; genus Porphyrio; species Porphyrio hochstetteri. The sequence continues at coordinate 115,335,928 of CM036907.1, forward strand.
TTGCTTTTTTTTTTTTTTTACTGTGATATAGCATGCTGGAGAAATGTCTATCTAAAAAAAAAGAAAAGAAAGCAACAAAAAATTTAATTCCTGGATACAGCCCAGCAAAAGTAGAAATAGACAATAAAGTAGCCTTAATTGTTTTTTCCATTTCCCTTTTTTGCTTTTCAAACCTTAAAAATTCCCTCTCAATAGTGAAAGGAAATATGTAAATAAAATGTCTTTTTGATATGCATTTATTTTTTGTACACAGTCTCCAACTTCCATTAAGTCATCGAAATGAATCCTAAAGAAAAGGAGCTGTTCTTTACCAGGTTAATATTTTGCATATATGTCATGTGCTCAGTTCATGCAGATAAATACAGGTTACTCTTACAGAATTTAACTTCAGTTTATCCCTTTTCCTGAATTGAAAGTCAAAGCAACAAGAGCTGAAAAGTATTTAAAGATAACTAGAGAAGGAAATCAAATTTCTACTTCTTTTCACAGACTGTCCTGTGGAGGATTTCAGAACAGCAGTAATGGATTTTTTTCCTAGGCTCACGCAGTTAGATAAATGTGAATTGTTGATTCTTCTCTAACAAGAGAAATGTAGGACATAAATATAAGATAGGATAGAAATAAAAGCATTATGTGTAGTTTAACTACAGTTCTCACCTCTGGAGACTCAAAAAAGAAAAAAAAAGGGAAAAAATACATTCTTGATTCACCCAGGATTATTTCCAGCCCCTATCATCTCATACAGAATTATACAACTTTCTGATAAGGCAAATTACTCCTAGGGAGTTCACTTTCTGGAATATACACTGCTGAGTCCTTGCCAGACTAACAGGTCTGAGTCAGCCCTATCCTAATCATTTTATCCATAGCCTGATTGTCCATGTGCCTTATAATCTTGGACCTTGTTCAAAATAAATAATGGCAGTAACAAGCCACAGGCTGAACTTTCCTCTGAAAATTTTTAAGACATCAAGCAAGCAACATCTGCTGAACCAAATGAGGAAGAAATCCTTAATGTCTAGGATGGAGAAGAGGAAAATAAAGGAAGGTCCAGGAGCAGTCCTATCCCACTGAAACCAGAGGGATTTCTGCCTCCAGCTCCAGGCAAGCATGTACCTCCATGCTCACGTTCATTACAACTCCGAGCTGGGCAAACCAACACCGCTGTGGCTCTACTTCTCTCAGTTGAATGTAAACGATACTACTTAAGTACTTTGATTTTTTAATAAAAGATTTAGCCTGTTTGACTCCAACTTGCATACTGGAGTTCCTCAGCACTTCTCTGGTGCTTCCTAAATACGCAGACATTCTGGTTCATCTCCCCATGCTCCTCAACCGAAGGCTGGTCCTTTGCATTTGCCCTAATAACAACTTTAGAGTTTGTTATTTCCACAAATATGTAAAACAAGCTCAACATTAACTTCTTGCTGTGTGATAATTCTGATGATTTTTGTCTGCTCACCAGAGTATGTTTCAGGTTTTGTTCTACACTCTGACAAATTATAGCCTGTGACAAACTTTCATTACTTTGGGATGCAAAAGACCTTTCCTGAGACAAGAGCACATTTTCCAGCCTCCGTGAGAACAGCAAGGCGCTCAAGAGGTGTGTCCCACATCTTGGAATTGCCTTTTATGTTAGTGTTCTGTTGAGGGATGTCACATTTAATCCATTTTGATACTTTTCTAGTCACATTTTCATATATAGCAGAATAACAGAAAGTACAATAACATGCAACCGATGCTGAAGTTAGAGTAAATCAGTGATCCAATTACGCATAATTCAAACTCACCAGATTTATTTCTTTCCACTAGAGAATGTCTGTCAGAGCCAGGAAAAAATTTTATCACCAGGCTAAATTCATATCAACAATTAAATAATCGTTTACAGAAACGGCAATTTTGCTTTGCAAATAGCACAATGACTCCCTGAAGCCCGTTTTTTTCCCCCCTGAATCCCTCATCCCTTTCCTCTTTCATGCCTTTGTACATTTTTATTTCTTTACAGCAAACGTTTGTTTGCCTGGGATTATAGCTATCAGCTATCTTTCATATAAAAAATCAGAGACACAAATTATTCACATTTGAGGTTGGACAAGTATTTGGTTTTATTTGAATTGATTATCTGTTAGCTATGAAACAAAATCTAAATAACTGAAAGAGGATGATCTGGACAGCAAGATACTTTTTTTCCTCCAGTATCAGATCTGGATGAGACGGGGGAAAAAAAAAGACTAAATCTCTACTGCTGTTTTGCCTGAGCATGTTTGATATTTTTGTGAATTTTGTGATTTGTTAGGATAAGCTTGGGGTCTCTGAAGGGAAAAGATATGGGATACAGACATGGGAGTAGGAGTGACTTGATTTCTGAGGAAAGCACAGGACTGTGTGAACAATTGCAACTGAGGAGGTTTCAACACTAAGTCTCCCAGAGCTGCAAGTACTTTGTTTCTGCCTAAAGCCACACTGGAGTTACTGGGAAAACTATGTTAGTGCAGTGAGGCAGCCTCTGAAAGGAGGGGAATCTAAAAATGGAAGGCATTTGTACATGATTATCTATTGTAAACTCATAATCCAGGCCATACTTAAGAAAAACATTGAGTTCACACAGACTTTTCTACATCCTCAGGAATGCAGAACTGGAAGAGAGCACAGAATCACCGAGTCTTGTTTCCTGTTACTTTGGGCACCATATCGCAAGATATCTTTCATAAACTTGAAGAAGATCCTGAAATCCTTTATGAAGGACGTTGCTATCACAGTTCCACAGATGAAGAAACTTGATCCTTGTAAGGGATGGAATGACACAGCTATCATCCAATAGCCCAGTAGAAATACTTGGACCAAAACTCCTTTTGTCAAGTGTCCACCTGTGCTTTGGCCACGGTGCTGATCAGGAGCTCCTAAAGGTGCTTTCCAGATGTCAAAGACCAGTGTCCCACAACACTGTTGCTGTTCATGCTTGCAATGCTTTGCCTTGCTGATTTATGTTAAAAAGGATTCGGCACTCTGCGGTAATACTGGAGAAATTCTTCAGCACACATTTTTTTCTGGCATTTCTCGGAACACAGAATTGCTCCCAAAGTGACTGGCTTCTGGAAGCTATTGGAAAACAACATGAAGCCTTCAGTTTCTGAATAAAACTTTCCACCTGCCCTTATGGATGCTGAAAATTAAACTGCGCAATTTTGTCAATTACAATAGAAAATACCAGGGCCATTACTCGAGATGGCTGTGTATTAAAGACAGACCACCCCAGAATGCCTTTACACAAGAGCAGGAAAGAGATCACTGTTCACGAGGCTGGGACCTGCCAATCAGACCAAGACTGAATGCCTGTCAGTCTCCTTCATATTTGACTTGGAAGAAACTCGTATCAATATGTAGTCAGGAAATGGCTCTTTAATCACTGCAAAGTCTCTCCTGATTTTAAAGATTAAATCAGCCACAGGCTGCTTGGGGTTTTTTTTTAACTCCTCCAAGATAACTGATGATAGCATTTGAGAATGATTAGCCATGCCGCACGGCATAAGCATACAGCTTGCTCTGATTTCATGCATTACAGGCCATGCTGTACAACACTGATCTCAGATAACAGGACATCCAAAGAGACCTGACAGACTTGTCTATGAGTGATATATGGGGGGAAGACAGCTTGAAATACGGAAGGAAAATAAATTACCCAATATATTAACAACAATCTTGTTAGAAATGTTGTAGGAAGGTGGGCTGGGAAAAGAGCAAGGTCTCCATGTTGATCCCAGTGAGGTGGGATTTGAAATGCACCTCTTGCAAAGTACAGTTGGAAGTGCTACTACTCCAGGAGGAGCATCCAGCAGGATGGCTGTATGTTCACAAAGGTACCCTTAAAACAGCAACCGATGCTGGCGGCAAGTGACAGCCAAAGGCACTGGAGAAGCATGATTTAGAAAAGCAGTGGAGGCAAGGGAGGTGGAAGAGAGGGAAACAAGTCCTGGTAAGCTAGTCCCTGGAGTGGGACAAAACCAGGGTGTCCAGGTGGGAGGTGAGAAGAGCAGGTGTTAGAAGAATTGAGCCAGATCAGCTGCTCTTAAGACAAAGGAGATAATATTTGTCCTCAGGGGAGGGAGGTACTTGATGCATGGGTAGGATGTGCTTTGTGGATGTGCTTCACATAAACATCTGTGCACTTTCATAGCAGAACTGAGTGAAAGAACAGAAAAGCCCAGCCTATTAGCACCTTGAATCACTGAATTCACCCATGTTGGTCCATGTGTTCCTTGGAGGGTGGTGGCTTGTTGCTCAGTATGTAAAAAGGGCACAAAAGTGGCAGAACTCCTTTTGCTCTGTCATCAAGCGAGTTGTCAAGTCAGCTTCTGCTTTTCTTACAGTGATCTGGCTTGCTTCAAGCAGAGAAATACTCCCCACCCTAAAACATAGCCAAATAAATCCTCTTGGAAGCTATTTTTCTCTGATCCTGTGTTTCCCTAACAACATGTGCCATGTTTCACCCACCCTTCTCCACACTTTTTAAATTTTTTAAATTTACAGTGGAAACAAGGTACGGCTGCGGCACTCCTACCAGTAAACTTTTATTATTTCTGTGATGTTCAGAGGAGAAAGAAAATGAATTATCAGGTAAAATTTTACAGCAAAAGCTTTTCCTTTAGCTATGACATTTATTTCCTACAAAGACTGCCTGTTTGCAAGCTGCTGGCATGCAAACACATGCTAAGCCATGCTCACCCACCTCGTTTAAACTCAGAAAATGTGCAGCCAAATGGACTATCTTGCTGCACATTTCTGCCTTTCAAGCACCAGCACAAATGGAGAAAAGGCAGAATTCATCCGGTTCCTCGAGGCTTCTCAAACAGCCACTGAAATCAGCAACATGACTTTTAACATATGTGGAGTGAGTCAGGCTGTACAACCTCAGCTAGAAATACCAATGGGTCCACATAAGGGTGTGGGTGGTACGCACAGGAAAGCTGCAACTGCACATAGACTGCATCTTAGAAAGCTACCTAAGAAACTGGAAACCTTGGGACCTTTAGATACCCCAAGAAAAAAATACGCGCAACGCTGAAGTTTGCCTTCTTGTCTCCAAATACAGACAATTAATTCTTAAGGAATTATCTAATAGTTTGAAAACTCATGCTGGTCTCATTCCCAAACTCCTCTCACAGATATTTGCCTGTGCTTTAGGATCTGCGTAACTTGAGCTTCTACTCAATGAATAACAGGGTGACGAGATCACGCTCTCACTTGTGCTCTTCGCTTACTTGTTCTTTGCAGCAAAGATGTAAAATTTTATCTCAACAAATCAGTCTCACAACAGTAACTAAACCCTAAAGGTGAATTTCCAAACAGTCTTGCAACAAATTAATGAGTACAGGAGGCAGTGCCTATAGCTTTTTACAAGATGGTCACTGAGAATTTGAGCTTCTCAACAAATTCACTTCTTTGATACCTGCTTCTTTATTTCAAGCTTTTTCCTTCAAAAAGCACGGAAAAAGAATATACCAAAGCCTAAAAAATCAGTTGTTCAAGATTACTGACTTCATATCATTTAAATAACTGACAATATACTCCAGATAGGTCATTTTTTCCATGAAATGCCTCCAGCCTGTGATATTGCCTCATGCCAGATTGGACTAGGCAAATGTATGTCAGCCAACCTCCACAGTTGATGGTGAACTGAAAAGATTTCATATGGGGAATGAAAAGATAAAGATGACTGAATAATCAGTAAGAAATAGCCTACTGAAACTATGTTTTCTCTATGTGTACCATGGTTTTGCTTACAAATTACTATTGTTATTTCTTTTCCTAACTCTTTTATCAGCTCATTTATATGATCAGTTCTTAAGTCCTAAACTCTTTTAAACACTTGTGAGCATTCGTAACTTGGAATTCACGTTGGAAAATGGATCACACAATATTACCTGTTCTCTCTTGCTAAATGAATGTGGTTAGTCAATGAATTAACATTGTGAAGTCTTCACTTTAAAGATAACACATCATTGTTGAGGGCTTGGTTGCTTGTTTTTTCTTGATGTAGTTTCAGGGTAATAGGTGACTGAGCAATTTCAGAAGTAGAATGCTGGTGACAGCACAAAAGTACCAGTAAATAACACATACATATTTGAATATACAAACTTCTTTACTTAGCTGTCAGTATAGAGACTGGATAAAATGTTTGGAATTTTGGCTTAAAATCTCCTGAACTGTGCACTTTTCTCACTTCATCCTGCTAAATTTTGTGTTTGATTAGATGTGACAACTGCTGCTAAAAATACTGGAGTTTGTGGAGTGACAGTATAACTCCAGCCTGCACAAGAGAGGGCCAAATTCAGCTCCACTCAGAAGATATAAATCCTAAAATACTTCATTGGAGTCAGGAGAGCCGGTCCAGATTTGCACCCTATGAGAACAGAAACTGGCTTACAAGGCTAAGGAGTGCAATTCAGCTGGCAGTCCTGTACCGATTTTTCACTGGGATTACAATCCTGCCAACATGTTTTGAGACTTCACTTCTTTTCTGGTATTGACTGGGAAGCTCTGGATTTCATGGGAAGATGAGAGCCTTCTTAATTTCATCCATATTCTTTTCCCTGACCCTTCCATTCAAGAGACTCAGCCAGAGACTGGAGGTACTGGTCTGCACCTGAGTCCAGCAGTCAGTACTTTTGTCAATGAAGACATGCAGAGCAGACAGACAGAAAGCCTAATAGCTTGCAACATGCACCAGAACAATTTCCCACTGCCAAGCTGCATCTGTACGCATCATGGTTTGCTTTTGCCTACTGTATCCACTCCTGGACTTTGTACCAGGCATCTAGATGAGGTTTCTACCGGAAAATGCCTCCTTCTTTGTCCTTCCCCTTTCCCATCTTCTCTATGGTAGCAGAAAGTGGTGGTGACCAGAAGAAACTATCTTTCCAATGCACCCCACAGTCTAGAAAAAAAATCTGGTGATGTCTGTGCCAAGTTCCTGTGCCTTCTCCAAGCATCTGTATTCACACCATACCCAGTCTGCCATCCTTCCCTCCCCTTCCCTCACGCAGTGCTAACTGTCCATGCATGGTTAGGTGACAGGGCTTTATAAATGCCATGAGTTCAAGGGTCAGAGACCAAGTTTCTTCATTTCACCAGTCTGCCAGCTTAGGTGGGCCACTCCACAGAGCAGGCTAAACAATACTCAGGTCTTCTCTATATCAAATGACTGTCCTGCACAAGAGAAAACCACCTCAGAATTTTAAACCATATATTTTAGAGGTAAAAAATGGGAAAAAAGGTAGCTAAAAATGGCCTTCATCTCATTAAGATTTCCAGCTCATACCCTTATTGTTCCCAGCCCAATCTGAAGGAAAGCCTTTGGGGTTGTTCTGACAGCAAATTAGCAGCTAATAATGTCTGGAATAGATTCAAATGTCCCATCGGGATAATGCCATGTTTTCTTTAGTAAAACATCCCATACAAGAAGCAGAGCTAGCTGGGTTTTACCTATACAATGGGTCACAGTTATGTTTTTGCATAAGTTACCAAAGGAAAATGTTATAAATTGTTTGGTTGCACTGGTATGTGCATAAACTTTCCTTTCAAATTTACTAATACCTTCTACAAAAGCTTACACAATATCTCTCAGGACTTGTCAAAGTTCAAGGTAAGGAGTAAACAGCAGCTTTAAGCTCCTGTGTACTCTGGGTTCACATGCAGTGCACCATGCTGGCTTCCTAGCTTCCACAATGGTTTCACAAGCCTCCAGAAGTTGAAAGTGATAAATATAAGTAGCCAGAGTATTCCACAGTTGTCGGCACAATGTGGTATCAAAGTCCTATATTAAAATGAACAGCCATCAAAATAGAGGAATGAATTTTCAGTTGTAGCCCACAGGAATTTCTGCATCCAGATCCCATTAATCATCAGAGCTCTGCATGGAGTTCCTTGTACAAAACCTTTAATATTCAGCTTAGTATGGTAAGTTATGACAGGCATGGGACCGGGGCCAAATTCTGCCCTCAGTTATACCTCAGCAATACCATTAGCTTCTGTCAAGTTGCTCAGCCGCAGTCAAAGTCAGATCTGGTCATTTGTCTGGTGTGTAACTCTCCCAGCACATCAGTTTCAATGGGTCCATTTATGTGCTTTAAAACCAAACACGTAGCTAGCACTTGGATAAATTTGGAACCAAAATGAAGTTTAAAATGTGTCTTCTTACACTAGGAAGAGTCCAACATTTAGGTTTCTGCCAGAATACACAAGCCTGACACTATCAGATGAAGAATGTCATGGGATATTTAATTACCAAAATTAGCCAGAGGGATTCAGGTTTTGGATCTCGACAGAAAAACATGTGAAATATATACTGCGTGTTTACATTTTGTGAACAGCTTCTCTTTATTTTTTCATAAGTTTTGATTTTTTAATGCTTCGGAATAAATATATGCTAGCTTAAAATGTTTTTTTTCCATTCCAAATGACAGAAGGAACCATTTAAAGTGTTGTGGTGAGCTTAAAAGATGAAATCAAGTTCATTTTTCTTCCATAGCTGGCTAGAACTAATATTTGCTACCCAGTTTAGGTAGCAGTTTAATTTCAGAAAAAGTTGCACACAAAACATTTGGCTTTATGAAATATTCACAACTATTTTTCTTGGCTTCTGTTCACTGGCAGGCAAAGGGGGTGTTTTAAATATAAAGCATGGATTTTACAGTACATCTTTCCCCATGACATCCTGATAGAAAAGCTAAGAGATCATGGGATAGATGAGTGGACAGTGAGGTGGGTTGAGAACTGGCTGTCGGACCGGGCTCAGAGGGTCATGATCAGTGGAACAAAATCTGAATGGAGGCCTGTGACTAGTGGTGTTCCCCAGGGCTCGGTGTTGCATCCAGTCCTGTTTAATACCTTCATCGACGACCTTGATGGGGGAATAGCATCCACCCTCAGCAAGTACGCCGATGATACAAAGCTGGGAGGGGTGGCTGACACGCAGGAACACTGCGCTGCCATCCAGCGAGACCTGGACAGGCTGGAGAGCTGGGCAGGGAGAAACCAGATGAGGTTTAATAAAAGCAAGTGTAAAGTCTTGCACCTGGGGAGGAATAACCGTCTGTATCAGTACAGGCTGGGGGATGAACTGCTGGAGAAGAGCTCTGTGGAGAAGGACCTGGGGGTGCTGGTTGATGACAGGTTGGCTATGAGCCAGCAGTGTGCCCTGGTGGCTAAGAGGGCCAATGGGATCCTGGGATGCATCAGGAAGAGTGTGGCCAGCAGGTCTAAGGAGGTGATCCTCCCCCTCTGCTCTGCCCTGGTCAGGCCCCAGCTGGAGTATTGTGCCCAGTTCTGGGCTCCCTGGTATAAAAAAGACAGGGATCTCCTGGAGAGAGTCCAGAGAAGGGCTACGAAGATGATGAAGGGCCTGGAACATCTCCCCTATGAGGAAAGGCTGAGTGAGCTGGGGCTGTTCAGCCTGGAGAAAAGAAGACTGAGGGGGGACCTAATAAATGTTTATAAATATCTTAAGTATGGGATGCAGGGGGAATTGGCCAGCCCCTTTTCAGTGGTCTGTGGGGACAGGACAAGGGGCAATGGCTGTAAACTGGAGCACAGGAAGTTCCGCACCAACATGCAGAAGAACTTTTACACAGTGAAGGTGACAGAGCACTGGAATAGGCTGCCCAGGGAGGTGGTGGAGTCTCCTTCTCTGGAGATATTCAAGACTCGTCTGGACGCCTATCTGTGCAATATGTGCTAGGGAGCTGCTTTGGCAGGGGGCTTGTACCCGATGATCTCTCAAGGTCCCTTCCAACCCCTACGATTCTGTGATTCTGTGATACATGGACAATGGTGGAGACACACCTCTTCACAGTGCAATCAAAGCTCCAGAGCTACAATTTATACTAAGAACTTGCACACAAAAAGAAAACATTGCATCTTCTGCCTTTGCCACGAAGATCCATGCGTGGTATTTTCTTGCTGAGTACTCAAGTTAAAGCTCAACCAATGAATCATCTACTGTTGCTTCTGTAACTTGTGCAATTTGAAATGTGCTACTTTTTGGCAGTAAATTTCTGATGGCTAAAAAAGAATGCAAACCAGACGCAGTGAGGCCAGATCAGTGAACTTAATAAGAGGTAAAAGAGCTAGTGCTTCTGGGAGGCGCAGCATTTGTGAACTGTGTCGAAATGGAAATCAGAAATACAAAACCAGTGTTACCTGGCAGGTTTCCAAATTTTGATATTTATAAATAAAAAGATCTCAACAGAAGCATGACAACTTGGATAAAGGCATATACATATATATATGCATATATGTATATATATGCATTCATACAGTGTTAGACTCCATGAAACTGAAGCATTTGATCTGAAACATTCAGTCTGAAACATCAATCTGAAACAGCTTTGTTCAAGCACTCACTTGGCAACCTAAGTTTTAGGTACCTAGTGATACAATTAAGTGCTTAAATTCCCTTTACAGTCATAAGGAGAAATTCAGGTGACTTTGAAGGGCTGCAGAGAGAAAGGGTCTGACCATTTAGACAGACTCTTTTCTGGAAACCTTTAGAATCACTTGTCTTCTTGGGTTGACTACAACAGCAAGTTACAGAGTTACTTTGGGAGAGCTACTTCATCAGATTTGTAAAATATAGGAACAAGTTAGATGTCTAATTTAGGCTAACTTGATCTAACCTTGATTTCTGATCAAGATAGGGAAACTAATTAAGCTACAGACTCCCACTGAGCTGCCTATGTAGTACAAGAAAATAGAAAGCAATCCATGAAATCACATCCAACAAAAGCACCACTAATCAGTGGACTATTTACCAAGACTATCACAAGGTATGACAGAGGCCTGAAACTCAGGGATTCCAGGTGGATTAGAGCTGTAGCTGCACAATAAGAATATCCACGTCTATAAACTGCAGAAATCACTTCTATCCAGCTACAATTATTTACATTATCAACAATCATAGGTACCAACTATTATCAAGTTTGTACAGCATTTTCCCTGCCATAAGTGTTTTCAGTAACTCAGAAAAGTATTAAACTTTAGCCACTTAAGCTGCTTGAGACTGAATTTTGATTTCCCTTTAACAAAATATTCTTTCAAAACTTCTTAGCCAAAAACCATCAAGGATTTCCAAGAGTTCAGCCAGAAGAAACTATGTATTTTTGTCCATATTTTAAAAATCTGGCAGATTTTATTCTTTCAGTAGTTGACCTCCACTCCTTGTGAAAAGACATAAACCTGGACAGAGACCCTTCTTGTCAAGAATATGCTTTCATCTCTCCCTCAGAAAATCTACCCTCGCAACACCACTGGTTGTCCTCTGGGGATACTGGTCTCCCTACGTAACTACAAAGATCTTCCTGAAGCAGCTAAAACTAAGCTGATACCTTAAATTAGTTCAAGTTAAAAAAGATGGATTAACTTTGAAACTCCCGGTCACCTTCCAGATGCCCCCACCTGCACCCTAGAGACTTTTCAGGGCATCTGTTCTCCTAACTTGACCAACTCAGGAAAGTTGTCTATGTTCAGACACTATGAATGTGATTTTTTTTTTGTTTAGCACAAGAAGAGGTATAGGCTAAACTGAAATGATCATTTTTATACTCAGAGGAGTCTCCATGCACTCGAAGATATTCAGGGTGTGGTTACACCAGCTTAACTTTTTCTATATAACCAGTAAAACTTTCCCATGTCAACAGGGCTTTATCTTCAGGAAATCTAACTGCATAAGGGAATGTGAGTTCAAGGGGTTCTAAATTACTGTATGACCATCTTAGATTACAATAAACCATGAATTTGGCTGAAGCACATTGAGTACAGGAAGCATTATAGTCCTGCTTAGCTATGGTGCTGCTTTTGTCAGTGCTCAAGCCGAGCCTGCCGAGGGAGAGCACAGACAGCTCAAGTATGCAGGACTTTGGCAGAAGGAAGCCAGACAAAAATTGCCTTCAGTGGTGAAGGATCACAAGGCTCCAGCAATGCCTCCCTGGAGTGCCACAAACCGAATCACCAGGTTGGCTCTCAGTTCGCCAGCTTTTACTACCATGGCTTTGCTCGTCCCTCGCCGCAGCAGGGCAGGCAGGCGTGTCGCGTGCACCCAGCTGACAACCTTCGCCCTCACAACTTGATTTCCTCTTTTACGCAGACCCTGCTTTAACACCTAATCCTGTGTTTAGGACATCATGTGCTGTTGCTATGGAAGTTACTGGAATGTCAGAGGTTTAGCGTAATGACTTCACTGTAGGGCTAGAGCTGGGGGTAAGGGGGGAGATTAACCATGAGAGAAACCAGCGCTATAGCTGTGATTACTTGATTGCTAGCATATATGCGATGTTCCCTGAGCCCAAAATTTAGCCCTAAGGAAAGATCAGAAAGTGGTCTGAGGAGTGTTTTGTGTTCCAGCTCCTCTTTGGATGAGGCTTTCTGAAAGACACGGAGTTCGCACTCATACTTTTTCAGGTTTCTCAGGGCATTGCAGTTCCTTACCTCCTCCCATCCAGCCCCTCACACACTTCCCAAAAAAACTACATTTATATGTATGGTAAAGCAAGTTAAATTCCAGAGTGCTTTTCTATAGCTAAGACATCAGTTTTCCTTCTCCTTTGCTAGAATCTGCTGTTTAAGTCCTTATTGATTGTCCTGGTTTGTAGAAGTGACATCTGTAAGTCCCTATCTTGTTTGGTAATTTTCACTCTAAATCTCAGCTCAAATCATCTCATGATAAATCCCTTTCCCTCATCATTCTCACCCCATCTGCTCTCCCTAGGGAGACCTTTATTTTCCATCTTCCAAGCTCATCTCTTCGAACAGCAAGGAAGCTGTCAGCTGCTGTGAAGATTTGTAGGGCACTAAATCTTATACGTTAAACCTTTAAATACATTTATCCAGGTAAAACATTTTGAAGCAAATACATAAACTCTGAAGGTTTGCTAGCATATGGCATAATGATTAGCAACCAGATACCAATGCTTTTCCTCTTCTTTATTATCATTATTTTAACAGTATAAAATCTTTTCCATTTATCAGTTGCTTGAAAAAATGTTCTATTCAGTTTATCCTTCATCAGCTTCATCATTCTCATTACTGAAGTAATAACTGAATCCAAAAGCAATCAATTTCATTAGGTTGAACACACGGCAGCATGAATTCTGACCCTTAACTGTCTACAAGCATGTGACTCGTGAAGTTGTCTTTCTAAGTACAGCATCAGGATTATCAAAGCCATTCTTTCAAAGTTTTAGGCCTCGTTAGTCACACAAGTACAAAGTGTAAAAATTACCTAGATTGCATTTGCCTGAATGCTGAGTTTCATTTCACAGGATGTATCACAACACTGTTTGATTCTTTGTTCATCCAACTTCATTTGTCCATTGCCTGAGTACAACATGAGTCATTCACCAAATCTTCATGCCAGGATTGCTGCCTACTGGAAGCTTTTAATATCAGCCACTACATCAAACTACAAATGTGTTTTTTTTCCTGTTTTTGCCAAACAGACTACTTCCTTACTTTATTTTTCACTAGTTGGGAAAGTAAAGGCTCTAAGATTTCTCAGTATATGCTATGAAAGTGTCAAACCTCTATTATTGATTGATTGATTTGTTGGCTGCTACTTGTATCATGCAGTTGTGTACTGGCAGGGTTAACAGGAAAATACAAAGAAGAAATTGCAGGAATCTGTGATAGAAAGGGACTATGAAGTCATCTAGTCCATCTTTTGCCAATATAGGCCTGTTCCCTACAGTATATCAAAGTATGAGCACTTTAAACACCCTTTCTTGAAATGAAGAGGAAGCGTCTAAAATTAACAGCCGCAGGTGTGACCCCAGAGGGAGGAATAGGTGGCTTAGGGTGATCCAGGGTAGTCCTCTGCAGCCACCACACTGAAGGATGGCCAGAGAGCCTTGCTGAGACCAGCTAATTACAACTGGATTACTGTGTCCTGAAACATATAGACTTTCTCAGTCTATCTGTTCTCAGTCTCCTCTCCCTTAGGGAGGAGCACCATGATGTCAGCTTATTCCAGTTTCTGAAATACACTTTTATTTCCAGCCAGGCCATTCTTGAAGCTGTCGGATTGTACTGTTAATTGAAAGCTATTCTTCCTGGAGGGACGAGTCCAGCATCCCTGTGTTATAGCATAGGATGTACCCACTGGCTTTGTCCCCAGTCAGACTTGTCTGCATACGCTTCTCTGCAGGCCCCAGTGAAAGCAAGGGCTACAGAATCTGGCCTCAAGGTAGTAAGACTTACCAAATATAACTGCACAACATGTCTCATGTGCAGTGAAATAAATGTGGTAAACCACCAATGATTCATCGTTTACTTATTGCAGAAAACAAACAGGTTTTCTTCTGAGTCACACGCACACTAAGAATTTCTTCTTTCTCTAGCAAAACAAAAACCAGTGTTATTTCAACAGCAGTGTGCCTCGGTGGCCAAGAGAGCCAATGGGATCCTGGGATGCATCAGGAGGAGTGTAGCCAGCAGGTCAAAGGAGGTGATCCTCCCTCTCTACTCTGCCCTGGTCAGGCCCCACCTGGAGTATTGTGTCCAGTTCTGGGCTCCTTGGTATAAAAAGGACAGGGATCTCCTGGAAAGAGTCCAAAGAAGGGCTACGAGGATGATTAAGGGCCTAGAGCATCTCCCCTATGAGGAAAGGCTGAGTAAGCTGGGACTGTTCAGCCTTGAGAAGAGAAGACTAAGGGGGGACCTAATCAAAGTTTATAATTATCTGAAGCAGGGGATGCAGGGGGAATCAGCCAGCCCCTTTTCAGTGGTCTGTGGGGATAGGACAAGGGGCAATGGCTGCAAGTTGGAGCATAGGAAGTTCCGCACCAACATGCGGAAGAACTTTTTCACAGTGAGGGTGACTGAGCACTGGAATAGGCTGCCCAGGGAGGTGGTGGAGTCTCCTTCACTGGAGATATTCAAGACCCGCCTGGACGCCTATCTGAGCAATATGAGCTAGGGAGCCTGCTTTGGCGGGGGGGTTGGACCTGATGATCTCTCGAGGTCCCTTCCAACCCCTACAATTCTGTGATTCTGTGATTCTGTGATTCAAGGGCAGATGAAAAAAGTTCAGATAAAGTAAGAGCTCCTTGAATCTTCGCTCAAATCAGAAACCTGAACATAAATTAATTTGATATTCTGTGAGGTTTAGAAATCTAATTTTCCACCCAGTGATTCTGAAGGGCATGTTATTGAGCACCTGAGAGCTCCAGAGGATGGTGGAATATGTGTATACTGGGATCCATCTGGAGGTCATGAGACCCTTTTCTTCTTCCCCCTTTTACAAAATCTGAGCGTGCTGTTAATAATAACCCAAACACGTTACATTCAAATCTGAGTACTAGTGAAATGTGCCCACTTGATCAACATATGTCAGCAAAAGAGAATGTTCACTTTAAATGAGCGAAGTATCATTAAAGTCAGATCTGGAGAGAGAGAGACAGAAGAGCAGAGGAAGGCAAAATACGTAGGCAACTATAGAAAGGGACGAGTCAAAGGACTGGGGAAAAAATGAGCTTTATCCAAGATTAGAACAGTTTTGGAAAGCAAAATTATTTCTTTTCGCAGTAAAGCACCATTTTAGAACTATATGTTTTCAGGCTTCAGACTCTAAATTCTATATGGATTCTTTTGCCATTAGTTTAAGAAACTTACGTCTGTACTGCCTGCCACAGATGTCAATCTTATGTGGGAGAGGTGTGTGATGCACTTCATCCCAGGATAATCCACATGATTTTTGATGAGGGATGCTGAAGAAGAATAGCAGCTACAGTTGTCAGCAGGTTCATATGACAAATCCTTGAAAAATTATGGACTCCTGAAGTCCATCTGAAATTCAGGACCTGTTTCAGTGACACGCTGCTGTGAAGATCCGTGTCTATGTTATAAGCAGGATAGGTAGGCTCTAACTCTACAAATATGTGAATGTTTCTTAAAGATGTAAGTAAATTAACAAATTGAATCCTCTTGGGCAGGTATATTCAGCACTGGGCAAGCTGCTTTGGTATGTCAGAACAACGGAAAACTTGGGATCTGTGTGATTGTATTTGGCTTCTATCTTTTCTCCATATATTATGCTTTCTACACCATCAGTTAACTGACACAGCTCATCATGACAGCTAGTATATCTCATTAACATAGTGCAATGTTAATGCACTGACTGGGGAGTAGATTTGGCAAATGTTGTGCAGGAAGAAGCAGAAGGGGTCAGCTGAAGTATGGAGGAGAGGCCTGAGTGGCAGAAAGGGATGTGAGTTGCTGTAAAGTCTGAGACAAGAAGTTGTGATTGAGATGATGGTGAGCCCCCTGACTATGACAGTAGAAGTAAATGATATGAGAGATTGAAACATAGGACGTGGACCCCCAACATAGAGACAACTTGGAAAGCTCTAATGATAGTGTTTTGCTACATCTCTGGTGTCAAATGGTGTCTCCAAATGAAAGAAGAAAGGAAAGAGCAAGAGAAAGGTAAGATTTTGATGTCTTCTGAGGAGTTTCAAGAGAAATGAGGAAACAAGAGAAAAAGAGTTAAGAAGGTGGAAGAATAACAAGAGAGTGATGGAAGACAAGGAGGAGCATATATCAAGGGAGGTTGTCAACAACAGCAAAAAGTTGAAGAAAGTTTAAAAAAACACTGTTCAGAGGGTTTAAAGAACAGAAGAGGTGGGGGGGGAAGGGCTCTGGACTGTAGTTAAGACCTCTAGAGTCCAGGTCAGGAGTGTGTTTAGAAAGGAGCCTGTGGTGCAGAAGTTAATAAAGAAATTATATGAAGAGTTAAGTGCACAGGGAAATGAAAAAGTAAGAATATACAATAGGCTTTGGGTAAACTGTGCATAATGTCTGAGGAGCACATAGGTTTTGAAGAAGATAGATACAGGAGTGAGAGATACGGAGGAATGAGTAGCCAGAAATGCAGAGTTCCAGTGAAGGTAAAA
This sequence comes from Porphyrio hochstetteri, assembly GCA_020800305.1. Lineage (NCBI taxonomy): Eukaryota > Metazoa > Chordata > Aves > Gruiformes > Rallidae > Porphyrio > Porphyrio hochstetteri. The sequence goes on from CM036907.1 coordinate 115,352,868, forward strand.
GAGGTAGAATTAGGCAATAGGGTTGTGATTCACCTGAGCAAATGTACATGTTTCTAGGGCACTAATATTCTCATCCTAATGCAACCAGCTAAGGTGTATGATGAATCACACACTAAAAATGCTAACTTCCTTCCCTTAACTACAAAAGTTCAGATTAAAGCTCCCACATTGTCAGTATCAAAACTTAGTTCATTTGGCATGTAGGGGAGAAGAAAAGGGTATTGGAAGGGAAGGTAGAGTTAGAACATAGAATCATAGAATGGTTTGGGTGGGAAGGGACCTCAAAGCCCATATCATTCCAAACCCCTGCCATGGACAGGGACATCTTCCACTAGTCTAACCTGTCCAAAGCCCCATCCAACCTGGCCTTGAACACTGCCAGGGATCCAGAGGCAGCCACAGCTTCTCTGGGCAGCCTGTGTCAGGGCCTCACTGCCCTCACAGTAAAAAACTTCTTCCTAATATCTAATCAAAATCTACCCGATTTTAGTGTAAACCCATTACCCCTTGTCCTATCTCTACATTCTTCGATAAAGAGTCTCTCTCCATCTTTATAGCAGGCCCTTTGAGGTTCTGGGAGGCTGCTATAAGGCCTCCCCAGAGCCTTCTCTTCTCTACGCTGAACAAGACCAACTCTCTCAGCCTGTCTTCACAGGAGAGTTGCTCCAGCCCTCTGATCATTTTTGTGTCTTCCTCTGGACGTACTCCAACAGCTCAGTGTCTTTCCTTTACTGGTGAACCCAGAGCTGGATGCAGTACTCCAGGTGGGGTCTCACCAGAGCAGAGTAGAGCAGCAGAATCACCTCCCTTGACCTTCTGGTCACACTGGTTTTGATGCAGACCAGGATATGGTTGTCTTTCTGGGCTGCATACGTGCATTGTCGGCTCTTGTTGAGCTTTGCAACAATCAACACCCCCAAGTCCTTCACCTCAGGGCTGCTCGATTCATTCTCCACCCAGCCTGCCGTTGTGCTTGGGATCGGCCTGCATCATGTGCAGGACCTTCTAATTGGTCTTTTTGAACTTAATGAGGTTCATGAGATGAAGGATGGTGCTATATTCTTGAGTAGAGAAGAAAGGGGAATGCAAATATTAAGACTTCTGTAAGACAGCTGTCAGAGAAAAATAGAAATCTGTAATCAATAACCAGTGTCCACTAATTAAGTCTTTGAAATACACAGATCCAGCTACATCCCCAGAAACCTAGGAAATGAAGAGCAGTAAGTTGGATAGACCCAACTTAGATTCATGCTCATGCCAGAATCACAAGTGGCCAGGTGGGCAGTGAAAAGAGACACAACCCGACCAGATATAAACTATTTTTGCTCCAGGTGCAACTTAACTCCTGCTTGTGAAGAACTGTGCCCAAAGAATGCAGGTCTAGAGGAGAGATCAAATAGCTCAAAGTCAGCCCCAAGTGAACATGACTAAACTACTTCCAGACTCCAGCTTATAAGTCCCCATTCAGCTGATGGGCTGGAACATGTGGATTCACTACTCAAGTCTTTGCTAGTCCTGGAATCTCTCCATCTGGTCAAAATGACCTAAACTGCACCATCTGGATACTTGAGAAGGAGCAATGCTTCCCCTCTCACAAGCTATATTTTTAAACAAACAGGACTTTCTTGGGGGAGCACGCCAAAGAAGAGAAGCATAATACTAGCTTGGAAAAGCTGAATAATTAACAGTTGAAAAAACCTCTCATCTTTCAGGATGCTCTGGCAATGGCTGTGAGCCTTTCCTTCTCTTGTAGCTAGGACTGGCTACTGAGGAAGTCATGATTATACCTTCCTTGTTGTACCACTTCCAGCTCAGTGTCCAAGCTTGGAGGCATTCAGGGACATACAGTTTCCACGATTTTTACTACTGATCCTAGCTGAAATAACAGACAGCAGACACAAGCAAGGACCAAGAAAACAGAGCAGCTCCATTTCCTGCCATCGCTGGCCTGCTGAGGGTTTAGCAGCTTTTCAGACAGGAGTGTAGCTCAACACGACCAGTACGGAATAAGAACGGATGGCAGATCCATTTCAGCAGAGATTAAATATCATTTCAGCAGAGACTAAAAGTTCCCATACAATGGTTGCATAGAGAGGTTCCAGGACTACTCTGGGCTCAGCCTCAAGTCACCTCTCCTCCCCTCTGATACTTTGGCACACCTGCGCAATGCAGTGCCGTGACACACTCACCCCTCTCTACTAAGTAACACATCCTCCTCCTCCTTCTGCTCTATCTTGTTTCTGTGAGACCTCATCCTTCTGCAGGGTCTCTTGCCCAGCCATTTTGAAAAGTTACATTTGGATGTGCTATCAATAAAATCATACTAGAACAAAAAAATTTTCAGACTGATATGCAAAAGAAATGCAAATAAGGCCTTGGCTTTTTCTTTTTTTCCAGAAGATGGAAACTTGTTCCTTCCCTTGAAGATATCTCTGCCTATTTGGATCTTCTTATAGAGGAACTGCTTTTCATCTTCCAAAGAGGTGTTAAAAATGCCATCTCCCCTCTTTCATGGCTTCAAGCATCTTAGGTCCTGAAGCCCTAAGCACAGAACCCAGGGGCAGAGGAGAAACAAGGAATATGGCAATGCTGAAGGGAAGACAGGCAGCAAGGCATGAAGGAAGCATTCAAAATTAATGCCATTTCTCCTTCAGTTGTTTTAGCAATTGGTACAGGCAATGTAGAAAGTCCATTTCATGCCCTTGCTGTACTAGATGCACAGCATGGATAGTGCATGGACTGGCTTGCCCATGGGAGAATTCAGCAAGCCCAGCAACTGTATTTAAGTGCCACAGGTGGTAGCCCATGAGGATTTTAAAGGAAAGGAACCACAGATAAAATTTGCTGGCACCACAGATAAATAATGTTTGCAGGACTCAACAGTGGTGATACAGAAGGGTTTGCAAACATAAGCAGAGAGGACCAAAAATTGGAGACATGTATAATGAGTGTAAAGTACAGGCCAGCCCCTGCATGTGTCTAGATGTCCTTAGAGCAGATGGGACAGCTACCAGGGAGGGCAGCGGGCCCCATCCCAGGTGCTGCATGTTCTGTCCCTGCTGACGTCAGTGGAAGTTCAAGGCACTTAACACCTCCCAGGACCAGGCTGCAAGAACGACTTCCAGAAGGAAACTATCTTGAAAACAGATCATGTGCTGTTAAATGTAGCTTAGATGCAAAAAGGGCAGAGCAGCGCGTGTTGCAAATGTATCTTCCTCAGTGCAGTATCCCCAAGCCCTGAGCTTATTCACTCTTGGCTCTCTCTTCTCGCTGTCTTATCTGTTATGGTGTTGGCACAGAGCTGAGTCCGCTGGGACTGCAGAGCTGGAACAAAGCAGTAAATGTTCTCCAGGTTTTCCTTTCTTACCGAATTCCCTAACTCCCAACCTACTTAAGGGGGAGCCATGAGCTAAAGTAAAATTATAGTTTTGACTTCTTCTCAAGCCAGATATCTCCAGAGGGAATTTTGCTTGCACTGCGCTTTTTCTCCAGAACTACTACCACCACCACAGCACCTTGCAAGGAAAACAGATTCTTTCTGTTCCCTGATGAAGGTTTCAATTAACAAATGTAGATTAAATGAACATCCTTTAGTCAATTCAATTTAGTTGTTCTTTATACCAGTTGTTCTACACACTGGAATTTTATATTTAATCTTTTATAGCTGGTCTGAACATGTAGATAATGTTATAAAGTCTGCAGCTGTTATATATGATTTGGCAAAGAAAAGAGAGAGTATGTTTGTGGGGGAAAAAAGGCTTCTAGGTCCTCTTAGTTTTAGAAATGTGAAGTTTCTAATTAAAATACAGTTTAATTAAATAAAAATAGAACTAAATGAAGCAGCCTCAGTTTGAAACTTTTGTGGCTATCTGCATTATTTCAAAGACAGTTTGTAATTTTTTTGTGAAAGGATAATTAAGCAAGCATCACTTCTGTACCAGGCATAGCAAAAGCATTCAATAATTCTGTGGCTTTCACAGGAGTCTATTCTCTCTGTTGTGTTTTAATGCCTCAGACCGCTCCATTCTGGATACCACAGACAAAGCAATTTTCTCTTCTTAAATCAGGAAAGAGGATTTAAATACATAGGTGTATATGTATAATCCACCCAAAGGATATCATATCCTATATGTGAACAATTACCCTATATACCTTTATCCTACTGGATACATACATACAGGATATTGCATCTATTGGACCTCAAAGCTACCGTCAGTGCTAAGAATTGATACAGACTGAACCTCCAGAGCTTGATAGTTTTCCATTGCATCTCATCACTGTATTCACCACAGGTCAGTATATTTAGGTTGTTCATTAATTCATTTTATGAATCCCAGTACAAGGAAAATCACAATGGATATTGCCTTCACTTTTACTATGGTGATAACAGCCATAATAAAAAAACAAAACAAAAGAATCCAAAACCACAAAACCAAACCAACAATAACAAAAAAAAGCAAAACCACCCAATCAAACAAATTTTAAAAACCCCACAAAAAACAGCTTTCATTTTCTTCTGAGATATTTCTCATTTTCAGCCTCACTTTACTTACTCACTTTGACCTTAGTAGAGGTCAAAGATGGTCAGTATGACATGGGGTAGCTGTCCTCTGGCATAAAGGTAGAAATCCCTTCCGAAAGGTAGGAAAAGGTCTCTGGGTCCAGCACAAAATGTGAGATGAGAGGATGTGACAAGAGGGTCCGGAGGTCCTACAAAAAATATTTTAATCAAGCAAGAAATAAAGCAGCCCTAACATCTGTTCTGCATCAGGAGGAATAGTTGACTCTATAATGGTCTACCCAACCTGCTGTAACAAGAGCACAAGATGACTCAAGCCTCCTTCAGCCTAGAGGACACATTCTGTGAAGACATGAGAGCCAGAAATTGGTGACATCAATCATGGCAGCTAGCACAGAGGAGTGCATTACTTCAAGAAGCTCCCCAATATCCATTCCCTTTAAATCCCTGGGAAAAGGCACAACGATGGAGCAAAGAACAGGAAAAGAGAGTCATAAATAGCAAACAAATTGTTTAGTACAGCAGAAAATAAAATCTGTGCTCCAATGCCAGAAATGCTGGCACAGTTTTTCACGGATATTCAGTGCTGTCTGACCAATATTCACAGGAGTAGCCTAGAGGACAGAGGGAATATTCCAGCAGAGGCAGCAGGGGGTATTTCAAAATTCTTTAATTATGGTGTTGTAGGTGGGGTCTCATCTCGTGGGAAGCACAATGGAAGATCAAATGGCAGCAAAGATCATGCTGCATCCTTTATCTGCTCATGTCCAGATTTTTTTCATGTATGAGTTGTTTGTAACATGCTGAGCTTTTTTTTTAAAAAAAGAAAACTAAAGATGAGTGTTAGGGGAAACAAGAAAGGGGTCAGATGGACTCAGCTTGACCTTTTTTTTTCTTTTTCCCATAAACTCACACTTTTGTGTTTGGGAGCAATGAACAAAATATGGACTTTGCTCAAATAAAGAAAGATTCAAGGTTAAGGGGGAGACTTTTGTTGTATTATGCAATGCTCTGGGATAGACTATTGTTGGTCCTTGCTGTGCAGATGTAGCCATGGCTGATTATCCCTACTCCCAAACCTCTTTACTCACCCGCACTGTTTGGTTTCCAAGAGAATGATTCTCTTGTGACTGATTTATTTCTGCAGAAATGCATACGTAAAACTAACTTATTTTACAACTGTTCAACACTGTGCATCCTCTACCCTTAGCAACAGGCAAAAAAGGTTTTACAAAGCATATAGTATCCCACAGTAGGGTGGAACTTGAGGATAGAATCCAGAATTATAGTTGTGGAAGGAAAGTTCGCAGTGGGACATCCCCTACTATCACTGGGGGGAAAATAAATAGGAAAAAAAAAAGGAAAAAAACCCCACAAAACACAACAACAAAATCAGAAAAAATAATTAAATATCCTTGATTATTTCAGAATGCTTATAAAATTCTACATTCAATTTAAAATTTGCCCTGGTTCATGGTGTACACACCAAACTAGCTTGAGTAATGTAAAAAAATTGCTAACACTGGGTACCTGCTATTTGAAGTGGGATAGAGAAGGGGAAAGACCTGGGTCAGGAAAAAGGCAGATGACAGATGTTATACTTTATGAAAAGAGAGATGTACATTGCCTTCTTTCTGAATAAAGTGGCAACTTTGTTTCATATATGGTGAGTCAAAGGGTTCCCAAAGAAATGAAAATTTTGTCCTAGAAGAGTGTTATGTTTGCAGAATGCTTCTTGAGAAGAATAAAATTAAGTGACCCCTTTAAGTTTTCTAATAAAAAATGATGTTGCAAAGATGCATCACAAGAAACGCTATGCTACATTGCAGGATCTGAATACTGGTACAGAAGCTTAGGAGAAAATATTTAAAAATTAAGGAAATTGCCTTTTAGTGAAAGAACAAGCAAATATATTACTCTGAAATCCAGGAGAAGGCAAGAAACAGATCTGAATGACTCCTGTATTTCTTGGTGAAAAGAAGGGCAACCAGGAAAGGGGATGTCAACACTGCAATGTACTAAAAACACCTAGTAAGAAGGAAGAGGTGAATGATTTCTGATGGCAAACATTTGAAGCTTTCAAAGAGCAGGATCTCCTGGAGATCAGTGACTTTATTTGACCCTCAGTTGGGATGGGGATGTATATTTGTAGCAAACTTGGAGGACAGTTTGTTATTTCAGAAAGTAAAAGGTAATGGAAAAGGAGAGGTTATGGCAGAGAAGATCAGATCAGAAATCATAAGATTTTCTTTAACAGGGACAATAACACAATAGGGATCATGGTTCATGAAAAAAATGAAGGAACCAGGACATCTTCTGGCTCAAAGGAACAGGAAAACAGAGACAAGAGAATGAGGTTTTCTGAATGAGACAACCTGAAAGGGGGAAGAGTTCAAAAGTACAGAGCAAGACTGGTAAGGCTCCAATAAGAACTCCTTAAGGATGGGAATGTTGAAAGGGAATCATAAAAACTGAGAGCTAGGAAAGGCAAATAAGGATGTGAACAAAAAACACATGGATAAAACTAGAAAAGCTATGGCAAGAATATACAGGAAACAACAAAATCCAGCTACACATTAGAAATCAAAAGAAGACAGAGATTTACTCCTTACCAAAAAGAAAATTCCACAGAGAAGGTAGAATGAGACTGATAGTTGCTTCACTCTTTGCAATAATTTTAAATCACATACCAAATTAATCAGATGCTTACATTTAAAAAAGAAAATAAAGAGATCAGTATGGGGAAAAAACCTATTTAAAGAATGAAGTTGCATGCCATCAAATTCCCTACTAAGAACTTAGTTTGAGCAACCTGAACCCATTGTGATTATTTTTGAGAATTCATGGATGCTTGCATGAATATCAGAAGAAAAATCAATCTCATCGTACTTTAAAATAGGAGCTAGAAGACTAGGGAACCCAATTTTTAGCCATTATTTAAAATTATTTGAATACATAGAGAAAAGAAGTAAAATATTTAAAAGGGAAATTCTGTAAATGTATCAAAAAGAAATCATATCAAGCCTACCAAATTTCCCTCTCAGCCATGACTGCCATCCTCCTGGATACAGGGATTACAGAAATATTCCCTGTGTCCTTAACGTTGGCACTACCTCTTATAAACAAACTAGGGAAGTAGAGTTCAGGAAAAAACACCCATAAGATAGTGTACAGCTAATTGGAAACCCTACTCTAAGCATACCTATCAATATAGGAGACCACTTAAAGACACATAGTATAAATAGAATCTTTTCATCCTTGTGTGAGCAAAGAAATAGTCCAAACAGGATGAAATTCTTGAAAGACAAGCTGAAATGTGAAATCCAAGCATGGGCAGACAGTTGGGGTGAATTGCCCTCTAGAGACACCTGTGTCTCTGCATTGCGATGAGCTGAAGTCCAGGGAACTGCAGAAACAAAATACTTAGCTTTCACATGGCTTTTGTAAGGTGAGATAAATTCCAGTTCGGAAGAACCAAGTGCACAGATATGAACTGGAGAATGTTTGTGGCTGGGCAAGAGTTCAGCAGGAAAGATCTCAGAATTACTGCAGATCTCAAGCTCATGATGAGTCAAATGTGGTGTTTTGCAGAAGAAACAATTATCATTCTGGGCTATATTAAGCTGATTGTTCCATAAAAATATGGAGTATTTATTTAGGCCTTCTCAGAGTTGATGAGGCCACATCTCAAACCTCGTGCCCAGTTTTGGAAGGATAGCAGAAAAAAATCCAGAAGGGAGAGCTTCAGAAAACATCACCCATTGATATTCCCTTCAACCTTACAGCTGTATACTTCTTTAGCACAAAAACCTTCTGTCAGCTGCATGATTCACTTAATAAAATATTACTGGATATTAAAGTGTTCTAGTAAAATAATTTATGTAACAGAGAAAACTGGTGTTTGAACTGTGGAAACCAGTTGTAAAGAGGCAACCTTGGCTTCCCTACACAGGAAAACTTCCTCCAAAGGCTATATTTACCCTGCTTGAAAACTAGCTGGCTGGCTCCAGAGCTGATCTCTCCAGCTTGGGGAGAAGTCTGTGTATGCAGATGTTGCAGATAGGGATGGGATCAAATTCCTGCTTTGTGTCCTCATGAAACAGAAGAATGAGGCTCACGGGCTGCAGCTCTCCAGATCTGTCAAACTGGCATCTCTCACTATCATTACACTTTCATTACTATTGCTGACAGAAATTATTTATGCCAGAGCTTGAATTCTGGGGGTGAAGGCAGAATTCCAGGGATGCTCAGTGGTGAATCAAAATCTGTTCACGGCAATAGTGGAGTGTCTTACAGCTGGTCCCTCGGTGGGGTCAGCCTAAGGCCAGGGATATGCTCTGTCCAAAATTCTCCATTCATCCTGCTAGGAAAAAAAGGGAACAAGTCATCTAAACAAGGTAAGGCTTTTACTATCCCAAATAGAGTTCAGCATGTGGACTTGCCTGCACTGGAAAAGTTAAAGAGAAAAGCAGCAGCTGAGAAAAGGAGGATGCTGATGACATTACATATGTCATCTTGAAGAGGTGATGAGGGAATATTAATTGCTTTGGAACATAAAAATGCTGAAATCTTTCAGATCTGAAATACTGGAGTTGGGTGGGAATATGACCAGAAGTTGCCATACTTCAGGTTTGTTTGGATTTCTTCCAAGGAGCCTTTCAGAATTTTGCAAAGAGCCATCGAAGCATCTCTCTCAACATGGTGATGGCAACCATTCCCTCTGTGAGGCAAAACCACCATGCAAAGCACTGCAATTTTGAATTATTCATTAATTATCTCATAGAAGCTGCAGAGAATACACAACTGTGCCAGCTCATCAACTGGTGTAAATCAATACAAATCCAGTGTCTCCCATGCGAAGCCCACTAAAAGCACTAAAAGTTATTTTACTGGCATTTCTGTAGTACAGAATTGTTTATTTTATAGAGCTAAAATACAGGCTAAATGAAATGTTTGTACAGGATGTAAAGCCAGAGATGAAGTGTGCTACGACTTTTAGCTCCCCTTTTTCACACCAGCGCTTGGCACACAATGAAGAATGGCAAGAATGGCATTGTGGGGCTCATCCTGCTTTCTTGATGCAGGGTGCTGGAAATCTCCACATGTGATCTGGGCTCTGACAGGGCTCCTGCTCCCTGAGAGCAGTGAGAAGCCACAGGGCTTTGGAAGTTCAAGCCTTTCCCTACCCTTCTTCTCTCCTGGGCATAAGAGATGGTTTATCTTTCAGACAAGCTCCTTGTATTGCAAAGCACAAGCCTCCAAAATATACCGGAGGGGTTCCTCTTTTAAAAAAAAGATAAATAAATAAGCAGGTATCTTCACAAAAAATTTCCATGCATTTTTTCCTCCTAAAATCCTGTTAGCTAAACACTCCTCTAAGACCCAAACATAATAAACTAGAATATATGTGAAGAAGACAAAATAACTAAACTCTCATTCACCAAGGCATTGTTACATGCCAGACTTAAAAAGCATGAAATGACTGCATTTTACATATTAAAATACAAACTGCATTTGAAACATGGACATTTAACTGAGAATTAGTAGGAAACTTGCAATGGCAGTATCCATAGGATGCTAGATGCATACTGGAGTTTAATACTCATGTAAATCTAAAACAGGTCTCCTCTCTTAAATTGAATTACTCTCATTTTACACCATGGTTCATGATTTTAATACAATCAATATGCAAAGTTAGCAGCCCCTTAGTGTACATAAATCAGCTTCTCATAGATCAGTTGCTCTCTCCTGGAGCCTTTTCAGCTGGGCTGACCTTTCTACGAGGAGATAAGCTGTTATATATTTGAATATTCATATTGTACAGTCTTCTATAAACAAATATTTTTAATGTAATACTTGTCAAAGATGTAAGAACACAAGTTAAATACTTTATAAAACAGCTGTTTTTTAATGCTGTGCTTTAGACACTTCAGGCATTTAAACAGAACATCCAGTACTAGCCAAAGAAAAGAAAAGAAAAAATAGCTAATATTCAATTTCTGTTGCCACAGACTTGTATAACATAAATTTTCAGTCTTATGGGAAGATTTTTCAAAAGGTTTTTTTTTTTTTAACTAATGGTTAATAGCAATGATTTTTGCAGAGCTTGCAGTAGCAACATATTTCCTACAGCGTCAGTAGATAAATTAAATGGTAAGAGATGAATTGATGAAGAATTTGAGGTTATGGGTATGTGAATATGGATAACAAATGTGAAGGCTGACAAGTTTCATCCTTCTTTTCAATGCTCTTTTCTAGCAAACTGCCTTTTGCTCCCTGGGTTGTAGGAACTGCAGTTGTTTTGCACATTTTGGTGTAAATTATGCTGCTTCATCACAGAAATCATTTTAGAAGGCTGTGACCCATGCAACAGGAGGGTATATAATCACATATTACCTGGCCATAAAATGGACAAAGGGTCTAGGACAGACACTGAGTCCTGATTGTTAACAGGAGGAGGGAAGCGTGGCTCTGCGGAAGTGATCAGCACCACACTGCCAAAACTACACTTTGCAATTAACCACCTTGTCTCATCTGGGTTGGCCTTTTCGGTTGTTGGGTTTTATATTGTTTTCCCATTTAGAATATCAGCCTAAAATCAAATGTCAAAATGGGTATATCTGGATTAAGATGAACTACAGAATATTAGCTGAATGGTTCTTGGATTACATTTGTTTCAGTGTCAAGCCATGGAGAATGACCATGAATTCACAGTTAATCACAGAAAGTTATGTTACTTTTTTGTCACTATTTTTAAATCAAAACATATCTTCCAGAAATGTGCCCAAGGTAAATTTTCACACTGTCGGAACTGAAACATCCATCTTTGCCTTTGGTGACTAGCTTGTATGTCTATTCATGCATCCATACTCCCTATGGCCTGAAGTCACTGGAGCTAGAATGGCTGAACACTTTCAGAGCCTGTCCCCTCGTCATGAACAGTTTAAGGAGAGTTTGTTCATCTCTCATCAACCTGCAACTTGGCAAAAGTAATCAAGTGGGAAAAGCAGGGCTTGCCTCTGCAAGCCATGCCCTGCCACATGTAGCGTGGACTATATATGGACAAAGAAGCCAACTACTGAAAATCCCAACTGTAATAATTGAGATTAGTAAATCAACTATGCAAAGGAACATGAAGTTCAAGAGCCTTAGAGACACTAGTAAATATTTCCCCACCCACCCCATCTTGCTCATTACTGAAAATCCATGAGAACTGTCTGACTGGAATGCTTTGGTTTGAAGCCTGATTGAATCTTGGACAAGATGCTGCACAAAAAGCATTTTCTTCCAGCAACCTACCAATCATACTAACAGTTGTTGATTTCAGATTTATCACTCCTCTTCAGAAGTGAAAAACTCCGTTGTTACAGCTTCCAACACAGAGAAAATCTGCCAGAGGTAAGAGGCATAGTGAAGATAATTAGGATTGAAGGAAATTGATTTTATTTTTAATGAATTCTGAGCGTATATATATATATATGTTTATTTCCCTAAAGCTCTTCCCATTTTATTGACGTCAATCTTTCCACCAGCAGTAAGTTACAAACTTGGATTTTAATTGTTCTTTCTTTTTACTAGATCAGTTATAGGAGTCACGATTCCTAGCAGATTCATAAATAAAATAGCATTTTATAACATTCAGTTCTGATATCTTGCCAGATAAGACTTCAAGAAAGGATACCAGTTGTCTACAAGTGCTACATTTCATCTGTTTTCAACTATCCCTCCTCTGTAAAATTTCATGTATTGGTGATGGCATTCTCAAATTTGTTTTAGATGGAAGGAAAAAAGTCAATGATCATTTTCAATTGCAGGTTCAAATATAACCTTTACAAGCTTTTTAAAATTGAGAATTAATAAAATTGATTATATCCTTGCGGATTCCAGAATCCAAATTAAAGGAGTTTAGCTATAAAGTTAAAAACATAGAACAAGATGATCAGATTTCATAAAACACAAATTGGTACAGCTCATTAAAATGTTAGACTGTAAAGTTTTCCCTTCGGCTTCAAAGAAGACTTCATTCCAGTTAAAACTGGTGGAAATTTCAATTACTTTCTGTGTGTGGAGATGGTCAGTGCAGTTTCCAAGTGTGATTTTGTTTTTTGCAAGAAAAAGTACACCAGGTAGGCACTGAACTGGGTTTTGTATGTTGTCAGAATGCCATCAGATGTTGACTACTCTTCAGGCATTGAAAAGTATACAAAGTATAGGAAAGCTTAAAGATAATGATTTCAAAATCAGACTCTGAGACCCAGCCCTAATTTGGCCACTCAGAGAAGTGTCCTGCTATTCTAAAACATTCAGAGCTCTTCAGCTCCCTCTTATTCTCATAAACAGCAACTGTGAAGTTTTTTGCAAAGTCAGTCATTGTAAATCCACTTTCAGAAAACACAGCCATTAAATAAGACAAAAGAGATCATTCCATCTTTCTGATTCTCTCAGGAAAATGTCTGTTTTGACACCATCACCCTCCAAAACGGAGAAGTGGTAGAGACTCTATAAAACCCTATTATTAGCTTATTAGTATTGCTTTAGTTGGAAGGCACTTAGACATTATAGTGATGGTTACATCACCTTAACCAAGACAAAACGTAGATCTTTGTGTGACCTGAAGTGACCAAATCCCAAGATAATAGGCTCTCAGAGCTGCAATTTGGGTTATTTTACTTTGTTTACAGATGGTAGCATTTCAGTAAGATTTTCCAAAGGGAAAAGAGCTATTTTAGCATGCAAAGTGTTTTGGGCTAGGCTTGTAATTACCTCATCCAACACAGATACAAAAGCAGCTATGATGAAAAATTTCACAATGTTCCTTGCATATAAATGCTTCTCTTTTTTTCAGTTGCCATAACTTGGAATTTTCTCAAGCCACCTGCAGCCCAAGCCTCTCAGAAATCCTCTTTCCTCTCTTGTAGATAGGTCCATTTTACCAAATCATTGTTAGAGGGTATCAAAGTCACTTTGGGGCAATCGTGACACCCTGTAGATCTCCTTGGTCACAACAGGAAGCCTCTTTAATGCATGAAAATCATGTTGGCTCTCAAAGGTACTCAAGTGAAAATGAGAGTAGGAGGATGTGAGAATCGTCTGCAAACAAGTGCTGGGCAAAGCAGTGTATTTTTTCCTACTGTGTTCCTACCTGCATGCTGTAATACTGTGGGACACAGCCCTGAGCCCAGGACATTAATTAATTTCTCAAGTGATAAAATCATCCTGGGATTCACAGTACATAATGGGAGGATATAAAGCCAATTCTAACCTCTAAGCACATATATACAAGCCAGGCATTTCTACAAATTAGTTTGCTCCCACCTCACACGCATTTTTTGCAGGATTGCCAGGGAGGGGAAGTGCCCTTTGTCCCTTCTCCCAACCTCAGCTCTCTAGAAAGGGGCAGTGATAATCAGACTTCAAGTTTTTCCTAGTAATTTATCTACCTGCTGGACTTTTCCTTACAGAAATGGGCCTGGTACTTAAAAGAAAATTCCCCATGTTTTCTAATCACTTGCAGCAACTAAAAATTGAAGATCATTATAAACATCAGGCTTGGCAGCCTACAAAAATCTCTTTCCCCTCTAATACAGCACATGCTGCAGGCTTCTATTTTGGGAGGTGAAAGAAGGTAGTCACAGGGGCACTATTAAAACCAGAATTTCTTCAAGATATTCATGTCACTTAAATAGGTCATAAACAAAGGCAGAAGCAGTATTTACTGTGCTATTAAGGTAAACAAAAATAGCAACCCACAGGTAATTATGAAACAGATTGAGCCTGGCAGGTGAGTTCCAGCAGTCTGGTTTTGATTTCCAAAAGAGGGATTAAAGCCAAGCTATAGACCTGCCATAATAAATTAACTATATTCCCATACTTACATGGCTTGTTTCTTTTCACTTCTACTTTCATTTTATATTAGCAGCATTTGGTGCTCTGATGTAGAAACAGGCCTTCTCATTTCTTAATCACCTCTGAGCCTGGAGCTATGGCCACTGCACAGCAACCAGCGTGGGGCCATCCTGCTAGCCCATATCTGTTCAGCACTGACCCCAGAACCTGGCATCTACACACAGCTTACAAAAACCAGAGAAGAGTCGCTTACATTTTTGAGAAGAAAAGGCTTGTCAGTGAAATAATGAGCCATGTGAGCAGAAACTAGGGGGTAGGAGGGAGGGAGAGAAGAAACAAGCCATAAGAATATTATGAAAGACCAAAAAGCGTTACCACTGAAGTGACTAGAACATGGATGGTCAAAGGGAAATGGTTGGAGCCAGTTTGCAGAATATATTTAAAGAATCTCTTTGTTTATTTTCTACTGCAGTCTGGAATATATATGATCTTCAAGAGATGTTCTTGGTAGTAACACATGCACCAAAGAAGCCTGGCTTCACTGCAACCCACCTTTGAAGTGCTCTGCATGTGAGGGATGAGGACGCCAATTGTCCAGGACCTCTTCATACAGCCTCCATGTTGGTTGTACATGCCAGGCTTCATTCTGCATGCCCTTGCTGCCACTGCCTGGCTTCAAATTCAATGAAGGCAGGTGTGAGTACCTACATTGTGACCACAGCCCAGCTAATAAAATCCCTCCAAAGAGCAAGGGAGGCATCCAAAAGTAGGATTTACAGACCCAGAGTACTGCCATGCCCTTGAAAATTTTACTCACTGGCCCTTTGGCAGCAGTTTTTTACCTATACATTGGCTAGGCATACAGCAGGCAGGGGGAGAGTTTAACCCTGGGCTCCAAGGTGAAAATCATCGATCCTGTGCAAAACAGTAGCACTGGAAACAAATGCAAGCTGCTCCAATAGCAAATATCCCACGCCAAAAAAGGGAGCAAAGGAAAAGAGAGCAAATATGACAACTGACGTACAATCACTGTGCTGAAATGCATGCTGCAACTTAATGTACATCTGCTTTGATTCCTTTTGCTTAGACCAAAATCCATTAACAAGACCCAGGAGGTTAAAAACTGAGAAATGACAGAAGTGAATTACTGCTGCCAATTTTTGGTAGTAGAACAATAAAAAATGCAGAAATGGTGATTTTTTTTAATTTCAGTTTTACTGCAGTTTCAGATTTTAATGGATAAACTAAGCTTTTGTGAAGATCTTGCCAAACATTTTGTTGGGTTTCTAGTTTCAGTGCTGTTCTTTTTGGTATGCAAGTATCAGAATTCAAAACTGGTTTTAAAACTACAAATATATTTCTCATATAAACTCTGGTTCGAATTGGCAACAACTGCCTCTGCTCAGTGTAAAGTTCTTAATTTTTGACAAGGGACAGAACCTGGAAATAGAAAATTTCATATTTCTGCACCTTTCTAACCTGCAGACCTTGCTGCAAGGTCAAATAACACATCCCCATAGAACTTTATTTAACCACCCACCAGGACCGGTTTCAATGACTCCTTATTCACAAAGCTTTCCAACCCCACATCTTCATTACAGACTACTGCACCAACAAAGTTCCTGGCTGACCTCGGTAGATCAGTACAGCGTGCCAGGCTGCCCACTGTGCTTGGCAACACTGTCCTGGCTTTCCACAACCTCCCACCTTTCTCTCAATATCTATCTACCATCTCTTGTGCAACACCTGGACCCTAAACTCTCTGAGAAACGGAGCATTTCTTCTGCCGTGTGTTTCTACTGCATCCAGCACGCCAGGCTGCCAATCCACAAATACACCTCCTAGGTGACATTATACAAATACAGACTGTGGTCACAGCTGTATTTCCATCAAAAATACATGCCCTGCTCCTACTGCATATGAAAGATGAGAGATAGAACTTCTTAAATCAATGCCCCAAAATACATGCTCTTTACTACCTAAAAGTAGAGTGGTGGTCTTATTTTAGTAAATCCACTTCATTCTATTTTAATAGGAGAAGCTATGAGCCAGCAAGTAGTAAAAAAAAAAGACACGAACTAAATCACTCCACCTGGTGTACAGTTACAGGTTACTTATCATCTTCATTAGCTTTGTGGAGTGAGCTGACATGAAATACATTTCATCTTTGTGCCTGAGGCTGTTTATGTTTGAAGAAGAAAATATGACTAATGTTAATTTTCCTTGTAAAATACAAAGTGCTGTATTAATACGTTATTGTCACTTAACAGCTAAAAGTGTGGTAAATAAAAATAAGCAGTAGAGCAGATTTTTTTTCCCCATGAAAGGAAAAAGAGGTCTTCTTTCCAGAAGGGAACTCTGTGCTTGCACTGTCTGTTGATCTCAGCAGAATAAGTATTGGAAACCCACAGTGTCCCATCAGAGAAAGTTTTATCCTACCTGGAATTCAGGGAGAAGAGTTCAGACTTTCCACAGCATTGTAGACAGACCACAGGAGCAAGTTTTTGCTTCCTGGAGCTCGCACAAAAAGAGGAATAGGGAAAATGACCATCTCAACACTGAAATAAAGGGCAATGGGTTTTGTTGCAAAACATCTTTCTGGTGTTATCTGATCACAGAATCACAGAACATGAGGAGTTTGAAGGGACCTCGCAAAATCATCTAGTCCAACCCCCCTGTCGGAGCAGGATCGCCTAGACTGAATCACACAGGAACATGTCCAGGCAGGTTTGAATGACTCCAGAGAAGGAGACTCCACAGCCTCTCTGGGCAGCCTGTCCAAGTGCCCCATCATCCTCACAGTGAAAAAGTTTCTCCTTATATTCACATGGAACTTCCTCTGCTCCAGCTTGAAATGTCACAGGAACGTCACTGGAAAGATGGCTTGGGTGATCAGGAAGTTAACATAACCAACCCGAGTTATAACTGTTAAAGCTAAGGAGCACATTGCTGAGGTGGTACAGCCTTATCTCTCAGCATTTAACTTCCAGATATTTGAGATTAACTCACACTGTCCCATGTGATAAATACCTCAACTAACCATGGGGTTTTATGCATCGCCCGCAGAAGCGCCTGATGCTGATCAGACTCAGCATGGTAAGCTGAAGAGACCATGAGGCTGAGCCAGCAAGAGAGGCACTGTGTTCCCATTTAGAAACCACAGCTGGGGGAAATCCCATTGCAAATCAAGTGCAAACTGAGCACAGAAGACATCTGTTCACATTCGGCCAGTCAGCCTCACTTCTGTCCCTGGAAAGGTGATGGAACAGCTTGTTCTGGATGCCATTACCAAGCAACTGGAAGAGAAGAAGGTCATGAGGAGTAGTCAGCATGGATTCACCAAGGGGAGATCATACTTGACCAATCTCATAGCCTTCTATGATCTCATCACCAGCTGGGTGGATGGAGGGAGAGCAGTGGATATCATCTACCTTGACTTCAACAAGGCTTTCGATACTGTCTCCCATGGCATCCTGATAGAAAAGCTGAGAGAGCATGGGATAGATGAGTGGACAGTGAGGTGGGTTGAGAACTGGCTGTCGGACCGGACTCAGAGGGTCATGATCAGTGGAACAAAATCTGAATGGAGGCCTGTGACTAGCAGTGTTCCCCAGGGCTCGGTGTTGGGTCCAGTCCTGATTAATATCTTCATCAACGACCTTGATGGGGGAATAGCATCCACCCTCAGCAAGTACGCCGATGATACAAAGCTGGGAGGGGTGGCTGACACGCAGGAACACTGCACTGCCATCCAGCGAGACCTGGACAGGCTGGAAAGCTGGGCAGGGAGAAACCAGATGAGGTTTAATAAAAGCAAGTGTAAAGTCTTGCACCTGGGGAGGAATAACCGTCAGTATCAGTACAGGCTGGGGGATGAGCTGCTGGAGAAGAGCTCTGTGGAGAAGGACCTGGGGGTGCTGGTTGATGACAGGTTGGCTATGAGCCAGCAGTGTGCCCTGGTGGCTAAGAGGGCCAATGGGATCCTGGGGTGCATCAGGAAGAGTGTGGCCAGCAGGTCTAAGGAGGTGATCCTCCCCCTCTGCTCTGCCCTGGTCAGGCCCCAGCTGGAGTATTGTGCCCAGTTCTGGGCTCCCTGGTATAAAAAGGACAGGGATCTCCTTGAGAGAGTCCAGAGAAGGGCTACGAAGATGATGAAGTGCCTGGAACATCTCCCCTATGAGGAAAGGCTGAGTGAGCTGGGGCTGTTCAGCCTGCAGAAAAGAAGACTGAGGGGGGACCTAATTAATGTTTATAAATATCTTAAGTCTGGGATGCAGGGGGAACTGGCCAACCCCTTTTCAGTGGTCTGTGGGGACAGGACAAGGGGCAATGGCTGTAAACTGGAGCACAGGAAGTTCCGCACCAACATGCGGAAGAACTTTTACACAGTGAGGGTGACAGAGCACTGGGACAGGCTGCCCAGGGAGGTGGTGGAGTCTCCATCTCTGGAGATATTCAAGACTCGTCTGGACACCTATCTGTGCAATATGTGCTAGGGAGCCTGCTTTGGCAGGGGGGTTCTACCCGATGATCTCTCGAGGTCCCTTCCAACCCCTACGATTCTGTGATTCTGTGATTCACACTGATGAACACAAGCTTACAGAGGATGATCAGTTTGGAGAAGAGCTGTCGCACATCTAATTCCTTGCACAGGTGCAGAAAGAATGCAGAAGCATTCTCAGATTCACCCTGAAAAAAATTCACCCTGGGTGAATTCACCCTGGGAAAATATCTGTCTTACAAACACTTTTTCTTGTACACTGAATGTGAGGGTTTAGTCATATATTTTATTCATGTTGTGGTTCAGCTTTTGAAGCTTGTTGTATTACCTATAGCAACACTGTGGCCCTTGGAAGATACCTAAGACCTTCCACCCTCTTTTCCTTCCTTTGGAAATCCCTGTCCACTGCATCAGAAAGGTATACCAGCTGTCAGGGGACCACAAGGACCTTTATCCAGGCTATAGGTGATGCTTTTTCAAGGCATTTATTCCATTTTTGATGAACACACAAACAGTGTGAAGATATAGTCTGTTAGAACACAGGTTCACCTACTGCATGTGCCTCTAAACTAAGGATACACAAGTAGGGAATCTAATAGAAGATTTGTTATGAAAATCTGAGGCAAATCCAATGTTAGCATAATTAGATAATCTATAAACAAATGAGATCAAATATTTTTAACTAGTTGGAAACAGATTTTAGCTCCTTCACAGTGATCCTTTCATGGTTTTCCAGATCTCCCTCTGCTCTGTGTGAGACAGAATAGTTTTATCTGCTTGGATAAGCAGCTTCCACACCTTTCATCTGATGACTAATGGCAGGCAGCTCCCTAATCTACAGTCATAGAGGCTGCCAGTCATGAGGTACAACTCTTTTGAGAGAGCAAATTTTATTGCAAATATGATATACTAAATTTACTCCTTAAAACCCCCTAGATTTATCTTTGTTGCTGAGGCCTAAAATAACTATGAAATATTTTAAGTGACCTGTAAGTCAGCTATTGGAAGCAAGTTTGGTTGTCCCTGGCAGCTCTAAATTTCATCTGTAACAATTAGAAATATATCTCCCAACTTGTAGCCTTTCAGTCATGTCTGCTGTAGTTTCTCTGCTAAGTGTTCCTCAAGAAATATATTATCAGACCTGATCTTTTTCACTACACAAAGCAAGGACCAAATTCCTGATTATCGCTTCAGTACTATTTCTCTGGTGTGGTAACAAAACTGAATGGCAAGGGTTGGAAACTTAAGTGATGCAGCTCTTCTCCTGAGTTAGTGTAATGTATTTCATGGGTGCTGCTACCCCACCTCAGTCAGGACAGTAGGTACCACCTCAGCATTGGTTGATGTAGTTGACATTTAAGCCATCACATTCTTCCTTGCAGTGAG
Source organism: Porphyrio hochstetteri (assembly GCA_020800305.1). Lineage (NCBI taxonomy): Eukaryota > Metazoa > Chordata > Aves > Gruiformes > Rallidae > Porphyrio > Porphyrio hochstetteri. Next base: position 115,373,120 of record CM036907.1, read on the forward strand.
CCTTGCTGGACCAAAAGTGCATGCACAGAATTCAACCCAAAAAAGTATTTCATTGTGTGTCCACATAATACGACCAGAAAGACTCAGTGCCATGTTCAATATTCAAATTTTATTTCCATTGATATGACCTTGAAGCAACTTATTCAGCTTTAGAAAACATTTCTAATGTACAGAAGTGATAATGAGGAAAAATGTTCATCTTTTAGCTCATGATCAGTACTCAGGAACCCATAAAACTTATCAAGACTGCACTGGCATACTCTTCGTTGGAAGAACCTATTATTAACTTTGCACCTCTTGGTCACATACAGAAGTTAAATATACCCCTAAAGAAATCAATTCTGTAAACATAACAATGGAAATAAAAACCTTGGATAATAAAAAGAGTTTTTTCAGATACGTGAATAGTAAGAGGATGGCATGGGATAGTGTGGGTCCCTTGATGAATGAGGCGGGTGTCCTGGTATCAGGTGATGATGAGAAGGTGGAAATACTGAATGCCTTCTTTGCCTCAGTCTTCACTCCAAAGACCCCTCGGTGCCCACAGATCCTGGATGAAAGTAGGAGTGTTTGTGGAATGAAAAGCTTCCCTCTAGTTGAGGTAGGGGTGGTCCAGGAGCGGCTCAAAGGGATTAATGCAAACAAATCCTGGGCCCGGATGGGATACATCCACGTGTGCTGAGGGAGCTGGCGGAAGTGATTGCGGAGCCGCTTGCTATCATCTTTGACAGCTCTTGGAGAACAGGAGAAGCACCTGAGGATTGGAGGATAGCCAATATCACTCCAGTCTTCAAAAAGGGCAAGGAGGACCCTAACAATTATAGGCCAGTCAGCCTCACTTCTGTCCCTGGAAAGGTGATGGAACAGCTTGTTCTGGATGCCATCACCAAGCAACTGGAAGAGAAGAAGGTCATGAGGAGTAGTCAGCATGGATTCACCAAGGGGAGATCGTGCTCGACCAATCATCTCATAGCCTTCTATGATCTCATCACCAGCTGGGTGGATGGAGGGAGAGCAGTGGATGTCATCTACCTTGACTTCAGCAAGGCTTTCGATACTGTCTCCCATGGCATCCTGATAGAAAAGCTGAGAGATCATGGGATAGATGAGTGGACAGTGAGGTGGGTTGAGAACTGGCTGTCGGACCGGGCTCAGAGGGTCGTGATCAGTGGAACAAGATCTGAATGGAGGCCTGTGACTAGTGGTGTTCCCCAGGGCTCGGTGTTGGGTCCAGTCCTGTTTAATAACTTCATCAACGACCTTGATGAGGGAATAGCATCCACCCTCAGCAAGTACGCCGATGATACAAAGCTGGGAGGGGTGGCTGACACGCAGGAACACTGCGCTGCCATCCAGCGAGACCTGGACAGGCTGGAGAGCTGGGCAGGGAGAAACCAGATGAGGTTTAATAAAAGCAAGTGTAAAGTCTTGCACCTGGGGAGGAATAACCGTCAGTATCAGTACAGGCTGGGGGATGAGCTGCTGGAGAAGAGCTCTGTGGAGAAGGACCTGGGGGTGCTGGTTGATGACAGGTTGGCTATGAGCCAGCAGTGTGCCCTGGTGGCTAAGAGAGCCAATGGGATCCTGGGATGCATCAGGAAGAGTGTGGCCAGCAGGTCTAAGGAGGTGATCCTCCCCCTCTGCTCTGCCCTGGTCAGGCCCCAGCTGGAGTATTGTGCCCAGTTCTGGGCTCCCTGGTATAAAAAAGACAGGGATCTCCTGGAGAGAGTCCAGAGAAGGGCTACGAAGATGATGAAGTGCCTGGAACATCTCCCCTATGAGGAAAGGCTGAGTGAGCTGGGGCTGTTCAGCCTGGAGAAAAGAAGACTGAGGGGGGACCTAATTAATGTTTATAAATATCTTAAGTCTGGGATGCAGGGGGAACTGGCCAACCCCTTTTCAGTGGTCTGTGGGGACAGGACAAGGGGCAATGGCTGTAAACTGGAGCACAGGAAGTTCTGCACCAACATGCGGAAGAACTTTTACACAGTGAGGGTGACAGAGCACTGGAATAGGCTGCCCAGGGAGGAGGTGGAGTCTCCTTCTCTGGAGATATTCAAGACTCGTCTGGACACCTGTCTGTGCAATATGTGCTAGGGAGCCTGCTTTGGCAGCGGGGTTCTACCCGATGATCTCTCAAGGTCCCTTCCAACCCCTACGATTCTGTGATTCTGTGATTCTGTGAAATTAACTTATGCTTCTGTTCACAAGGGTATGTGGGGGGGGTGGTGGTTTTAAACTAGAAAAGGGGATATTTATGATATTTATTAGGAAAAAGTTCTGCAGTATGAGGGTGGTAGATCACTGAACAGGTTGCCCAGAGAGGTAGTGGAGGCCCCATCCCTGGAGATATTCAAGGTCAAGCTTGATCAGACTCTGAGCAACCTGATCTGGTGAAGATGTCCCAGTTTACTGTAGGGTGGTTGAACTAGATGGTCTTTAAAGGTCCCTTCCAACATAACACATTCTATGATTCTATAAATTCTAAACCACAAAGTTTAATGTAATTTCAGTATTGACAATTGACAACACATAAAAGCTCTCTAAAAAGTGATATGCAGTCACACAACTGTAGTACCCTAATTCTTTGGAAGAAACAACAACATTTCTTTCAATAAAAATTTAAGTTACAAATCTGTGCATGTGACTGAATCACAGATCATCCGGGTTTGAGGCTGGTCACTGGGTAATTGTGGGATGGTGGCCTAATATTGCATAGTCTGCTTGCTTTTAAGGGAGAAAAATGAATTTCCATATTTGATACTGCAGATATCCCTATTCTGCTTCTTAACATGGTGTCCAGAAGGACTGAAGTTGTACTCTGGGAATTCAGAATCAATGTGTGCAGTTTTCCTCCCTAACATGCTATTACAACAGCCACACCACAGATCCCCCTGCAGATCAAGCAATTCACAGAGATCATTGGCTTTGGTAATTTTATTTACAAATTATGAAAAATAACTCCAAGGGAAGAAGGAGGAGAGAAACTGATGTAACTATTTTGGTCTACAGAGAGACAAGCACTATCTCTTCTCCACTGATCAACACAGGCAATCTGTTGTATGGAGCTCTCTAAGATTATGCATCTGGCCAGACTCCTACAGACTGTGAACACATCTGCACAGATAGTAACCACATTGTCTTCCTGTGAAGAAGTAGAAAGTGAGTTGGGCAAATAAGACCATTTCTGACAAGTTGTTAAAATTGTCCAGTGTTTACTGTGCAGTGCTCTATTCACCCCTCTCATTTATAAGGAAATGCTAGTAGTAGAAGGGAAATGTTGAGTAAAAAAGATGATTTGATTATATGAGGCGTTAAGAAAAATGTGATTACAAGCTTCACGCTTTTTAGAGACTAGCTAGAGAGGGAGACAAAATTAAACCTGGAGTCAGAATTGCAAGAGTAAAACAGAATGGGGTTTTTTGTACTTATTTTTCCCTGGGTGGGGTTGTTTGAGGGTTTCTTTCTGCTAAACGTGCAGTTGGGCCTGATCCTTTCATCAGCAGAGCTTCACCAAGTACAGCATATGACCACTCTTCTTCTGACTTCACCTGCAACTTATTCTAGGTCTAGTCTATATGTCATTTTTTGTGGAGATGGCAGACTCAGTTCACCTGTAATCTACCCAAAAGAGAAAAAATAAAAAGCAGTGCTTGAAATTAAATTTCAGTCTGCAGCCTGGGAATTTTACTTTGCAGGCCAGCATGGCTCTGACTTATTTTACATTTCCCTAAGATGCATGCTCCCTGGAGCAAGTGCTGCTGAATTTGCATTCTCAGAATGTTCAGTGGAAGTTGTTGAGGTGTTCATCTTGAAATGAGGCAGAAGAGATTGAAACAGCACTGATCACATCTAATATCTGGGGAAAAACCTAAGCCATGTTTTGACTGCCATTCTTCTCAGTGCCCTGGAGTGGGGCTGGATGGGAAGGAGAGAGGAGAAGGAACAGATGTGCAGCCTGGACACAGGACAGGAGAGGAGGTGCTGCACGAAGGAATGCTAACTGGGCAGCACGCTGCTGCCCCAGGAGCCATTTCCTCCTCCACCCCAATGCCTCACTTTGTCCCTGGACATTGATGTGGAGCTTGAGAGTGGGCAGTGGACAGGGGTATCATGGGGCATTTGCAGTACCAGTTTGCAAAACAAGCCAGCTGGGACTGAAGTGGAACATGAGGTTAAAGCAACAGCAGTGTGCAATGGTTTCTTTTATCAATGCACACTAAGACACAGCACAAAGCACCACACCACACCAATTGCCTACACGTTGAGCAGAACAAAAGTCCTTGTTCCCCTTCAGCCTCCACAAGTCACAAGCATAAATGTTGTTATCATGAGGTACCACCAAAACCAAGCAGGAGCTGTTGCCAGGACTGTAAAAGCAAGTGCAAAAGTGAGTCTTTCTAGCTTCATTATCATTAGCAGAGCAGAGCTGGCTTTGAAGAGGCAGCTTCAAGGTAACTGCCAAGAGCACCAAGTCACAGGGACTGAAAAAGGAAGATGGGGAGGGCACCAAGATAAATTTGTAGCACAAAGCATAAATCACTTGGTGCTGAGACCTCTGCATCTGTATTTTATGCAGTTCAGGGGATTCCTTGGCATGAGGTTGAGTCTGGCTCCATGGACCAAACTTCCCTACTGAACATGTGGTTTGAAGCTGTATGAAGGACCTGCGGCTGGTTTGGATCTCTGTGTTCCCTTTACTGGAACTCCTTGGTACAAACTTGGGACAGAGGTCCCAGTTGAGTCTACTGCAAAAGCAATCTTCTTTGCGCACACAAATCCTACTCTGTGGGTGGAAATATATTGCAGCAAATGGGACAGTCCAGAGAGTCAATTCCCAAGCACAGTGTTGCTTCAAGCCAAAATGCTAAAGAAAATACAACTACAAACAGATTGAAAACTTACTACCTTCCACAGTGTCTCAGTTGACCTCACCTGTTACTTTAACAATATTGCTGAAGGACCAAAAATAAGCAAAGGATTATAACATTCTGCAGCTTGTGACCACAGTAAATATGAAAATCTACCTTTGGATAACTGGAAGTGCTTTTTGAATAGCTAAGACATGATGATTCATTAACTCATTTTTCAAGTGCCTCAAAATAGCTAATTCATACTATATTTTAATCCATCACCTTTTCACCATCACCCCTGGCACAACCCTCATCTCTTGACCTTATCTTTTCAACTTCCCGCTAAGATGTGTGCAACAAAAAGCTGTCTCGTTTTCAAATTCAGATCCAGCCCTTTCCCTATCACAGTCATCAGCTAGTTTCCTTAAAACATCATCACATAACCAAAGGGGACCCTGGGGACCAGTGTCCTAACCCTGTCCTTTCTTACAGTTGGAAGATTCCTTTCTTAGAAGTCCAAAGCTCAAGGTTGACAGGCATCCTTCAGGGAACAATACTCATTTTTTCAAGCCAGTACCAGCTCCAGGTCAACTATGGCACTAACTATAAAAAACCCAAAGACTTTTCCTGTTGCTCTGTCAATGTTCTTTAATGTTAACCTGAAGGGAGTACCCATTCCTCACACAATTGAACTAATCACCAATAAAAGTGCATACATGCGCATTACTTCATGAGCTGAACATTTGACCTCCTTAATTGTTGCCCGGTTTACTCTGGACAGAAATATCCAAGCTATTTGTGTTTGGCTAGCTCCCCCTCCCAGTTCCTTCAGTGCTCTAACTAGATGCTGAAGAACAAACTGGGAACCTTCACTGGTGCAGCTACTTACCACTAAAACTCAATAATTAATCCCAAGTGGATGACAAATGCTATGCAATTTATTCTCTGCTTGGCTGCAGCTTGAAGGAGCATGGACTCTGAATTAGTGAGCTCTTTGGGTTCAATCTGGAAAGCATATGTTTCCCTTCCATCATTCAATCCATCAAAATGCAAAAAAGGCCTGGGAAAGGCACATGGCACATTTTGATATTATTCATTAACATTAATGTCCTTGTTATAAAGATATGTTTTATTTGCAGGTAACAACGGCCTTATAGGCATCTGGGAACACTTTGAATGATTGCCAAAAAAAAGAAATTTGGGTCATAACTAATGATCAACATCCCCTTTTAATCAAATGAAGCCATCATAATGTGTCAGTCCTCTGGGGGAACAAGGACCTTTCACCTTTCTGGGGCCTGCTGAGGCCAGCAGTAGCTGTAAGCAACACTGGCAAGTGCCCTTTTACTTTAGAGAGGGAAAAAAATGGAACCTATCCATCAACATGCTCACTAGTGACACTAAACGCATAAAAGAAACCAAGACTGATCAGTGGGGTAGTGAAGTTGCCTTCAACTTAACGCAGGCATTGTGGAGGACTTGCTTAAGGTTTTCCTGATACCACTGTGGCTCTCCTCTACCACCACTGCTAGATGGCCTCCCCTCAGGACAGACCTTTGTTGAAAATACAGAATTCTGGCTGCAGCTCCAGAGCTCCAGGTAAATGAGATGCAAAGAGGTACCCTGGAGCTCTGCAGGGGCAGATTTCCCATTACAGTGTTGGTCCTTCTAAAAAAAGGAAGGGTTTGTCAGGTGAATGGATCGAAATTTCAAAATTTTCCAGCTTTTTTTTTTTTTTAACAGGAAACAGTATTCTTCTAAATAGCTTTTGAATAGATTTGGGAACAAAGCAGAATTTACACCAAAATGACACAAAAAAGACAGGGAAGTTATTGGTTTTTCAAACAAGAACACAGAGGCCACAGCTATAAAAATTAATTTTGGAACAGAGATCTTCAGGTAACCCCTCAACATTGCTTCTATCTGCCAGCCAAACCCTTCAGTGAACCTCTGTCATCCCCAAGAGCTCTATCAGACTCCTACAACACTCTATAGAGGCCATATAAGGCAGGTAAGTCAGGGCAAACAGATCATGCTGCAGGAAAACAGAGATGTAAAGCAGCTGAATGATGATTTCAAGTGGACAATGCCCCAGTTTTCTGCCAAAAATGCTGAAGATTTGCCTTGGGGGAAAAAATATTATACACTTTCATCAATTAGCTTTTTCTGCTCAAGGCATTCTGACAGCGCAGCTCACTGCTACAAGGGATTTGTTTTTAAAAATCTGAACCAAGTGCCCCAATATGACAGACCTCACACTGAACAAGCATCTCATGGAGGTGAGAAGGGTGAAAGCCTTGCGCAGACCACAGAAGCCCCAGCTGTTTGCTGCCATTGCCTTGAATACATTTTAGCCATCCTCACAAATGAATGTGAAAAAAAAAGAGATGTCCCTGATGTCTCAGTACCCACTGTCCTACAGGGTCATCAAAGGCTGATGAAGCAAATGTGTCTGTTTTGGCTTTTCGTGAGACATCAGAGAAAGATTAATTAAACACCATGCTCAAGGTTAATTAAGCACTGTGCTCCGTACTTCAGTCCGAGATTTTAGGTAACTGTATTCTGGTTTTTTTCACTGACACTCAGAGCCCCTTCAGTGAACTATAATATTTAATCTTCAGTGTTTCTCCAACTGAAATGACTCCCCAGATTGGTGCGAGAGCCTGATGTATATCTCAGATTGCTCCCTGGATAGTCCTTCATCTATCAAAGAAAGCAGCCTTCTGGTGAGAGCTTTCCTATTAGCTTACCCTGAAAGGTGGGTATGGGTTTTTACAGCCCATATTTCTAAGTAGCTCAGTGCCTCTATTCACAGAATCACAGAATCACAGAATTATCAAGGTTGGAAAAGACCTAGAAGATCATCCAGTCCAACCATTCACCTATTACTACTAGCTCCCACTAAACCATATCCCTCAATACAACATCCAGTCTTTCCTTGAACACCCCCAGGGTTGGTGACTCCACCACCTCCCTGGGCAGTGCATTCCAGTGCCTGACTACCCTTTCTGAGAAGTAGTGCTTCCAGCACCATAAGAGCACTTCGCCTTCTGTGATATCCTTACTGATGGCCACCACATTTCTGTGAGGTGAAGCTCAGCTGTCGCCACTATTAAACAAAAAGGATACCTAAGCACACATGCATATTAAATATGTTGCTCAAAGAGCAACTTAAACCAATCGCTGCTGCCATAAGAGGCATCCCAGCCTTCCCCTTTCTGAGGCAGCGCACGTCTAGTTCCAGATGTCCCCATCTCCTTATAGGTGTGTGGCAAACAGGACCAGCAATGATTGTGCTAGTAAAAGGAGGGATGTTGCCTGGAGGCAGGAGTTAATCTCTCAGTAGCCATGACCCCTCTCTACCTCTGTGTGAAAACAGCCTTGGGGCTTTCCCAGCATCACTGGAGGTGCCTGACAGGAGCCAGCAGATCTGCTCAGGGCATTGGCACTACCTCAGATAGACAGAGCCACTTTGCTAGTCACAAGGCTTTCTAGCATCAGGTGTTGAACTCATCGTTCATGTCTTTATTTTAATTAGTGAAACATAAACCAGCAACCAACATTATAAGTGATGATTAGCCTGCCTCAGACTGCAGTGAGCTGATGCAGAGACCCTGACGCAGAGACCCCCTCTGCTTCTCTCTGGCTTGTGCTTACTTTCTGAATAAACTACGGGGCAGGCAGCTCTTTTAAGATCCCTTCCCAAGCTATTGCACTTTCTAACCAAGCATGATGTTAACCATCCTGTCAGCACTGTGTAAACTCACAGCATTTTTAAGTTAGGGCTCCTAGCACGGCAAGAGCTGCACAGTATGGGAGTTTAATATTTGGAAGAAGGGATGAAGTGGCAAGTGCTGAATTTGATAGCTTTGGATTTGGCACCATTTCTCAATAGTGGCGCTTTCTAACAGTCCCCTAAAAACCACCGATTTGGAGAGAAAGTACGCAGGCCTGCCCTAATGCCCAAGGCACTAAAGCCAGTTGGCAGGCCTGTCCTCAGGACTATTAGTACTCTTGAACATGAGAAGCCTCCTGTCCCAGGATATTGCATTTACTTACGTCTCCTTTCCAAACTGGAAATGTTTTGGAGCTTTGTTCCGTGCCTGGTTTTTGTTTCAGTTAGAAACTCAGGAAATCAGAAGAAGAAACATTTAGCATTTGCAGTGCACAGCAGAGACGGAGGCCTGACTGAGAAAGGACAAGAAGTGGTAGCAAAGCTCGTATGTTCATTAAAGTCTCCCAATTACACTTCCAAACACCTCCCTTCACAACATGGCAGCAGTTTTTGCCCACTGAGCTTTTTCAGAGCAAAAAGTACCATGGGGAAAAAATAAAAAAAATTAAAACAACCAAACACAAAACCAGAAAACACAAACCAAACAGTTGTATTAAATAGCTGCTCTGCAGAGAGGGGAAAAAAATCCCTGGCTGAGTGAGAAAATCAATAAATGTTAAAGCATTGCAGATAATTGCAAAATGATGTTTGCCTTATTTAAAACCACTCCTGTTTTTTTGGAAATTAGTTCTGCAAATGTTGCATGTGAAGGAGTAAGCTTCCCCATGAGCATCACTGAAGATGATGGACGGGACTAGGAAAGAATGCACAATCATGTTTTCTTCCTCCCTGAGAGAGGGCATTAATCACACGTTCCTCCATAATCCTCTTTCCAAGGTCCCAGAAGGAAAGGGAAGAACCTGTCATAGCTCTAAAATTAGACTTTTCTGGTCTTCAGCATGATTGTTTCCACCGGACCTGCAACAGACCTGAATGCATCCTTTAGCCATTTCTGAGCACAGCAGGAGAAACTGAGGCTACGTTTTTGAGCTGGGATTATGCACAGGGCTTCTCCTTGAGCCCTTCCCCATCTAGCACTGTTCCTTTTACTTTTGGTCACAGCTTTTTGAACTATCTTGCTACTGGTTTTTGTCACCTCCTCTAGAAGGTGACTGTGAGCCCTCCTCTGCTGCAGTGCGAAGGCAATGAGGTTGATGTAGGCACATGGGCAAGGCAAAGTCTAGGCAGAGAGGCATCTAACAGTGTGCTTTCACACACAAAAGGGGTTCATTTCTGAGTTAGATAACACTATAAACCATGTTAGCATCTCCACAGCATCCGTAGCTGTGAGTATGGACAAAAGTCCCAGGCTGTAGCAGCAGTGGAGCCAGAGCAGTTTTCAAGAGTGGAAGAAGGCAACCTGAAATAGGACAGGGAAGGTTTTGATCTGTAATATGTTTGAATATTTTGAAGGTCTCTATTAACAACTGCAGTCTCCCTGCTGTGGCAATTGAGTGGAGGAAATAATAATGGAGATTGAAAGGCATTCACCATTCGACCTCTCACAACCTTGACATTCTTCAGTAGAATATGATTGGAATTGGGCACATCTGCTCTCAATAACACATATAAAAATGTTCTGCAGCTTTAAGGCTTGAAAATCAGAGAGCTGGGCTAAAAGAAGGGCATAAATATGTATATCTGTAGACTCAATATAGCTTTAATAGTTCAGTAATAGCTCTGATCGTGGCCACACCATATTTTGGAGTGCTGTCTCCTGCAAATGCTCAGGAAATGTGGGGAGATGGAAAGTCAATCTCCGCTTGCAGGTAGGTATAGCCAGCCTCAAGTGACACGCAGGTGCAGTAGCAGAGGTCATGCACAGCTGATATCCTAGCCATCACCAGACACAGCGCAGACCAGAAACCCAGCCCTCACACCTTCAGCCCTCTCCCTCAGGCCTGGGGTGGGTTGGCATTGCACAGAGACAACTGAGCTGTGACCTAGCACTGTTGGACCAGGTCAATCTGCTGTGAGAAATGTGTGTTGACGCCAGAATGTGCTGAAAATACATCTAGTGCTGGCTTGGATTGTGTCCTTCTTCACCTTGCAATGCAGTGATCCCCACCTGTGTGCCAACTGAGGCAGCCAGTCATGCTGGGGACAAGACTGCAATGAGCTGAATGATGGAGCATGGCCAGTCTCTCCAGACACAGCTGCTCAACCCGAGACTGTGCTATGAAACAAACGGTGTGCTGATTCATCCCATTCCCACTAGCACATGTGAGTCATCTGTCCACCCTGGGCTGTTCACTGACGAAAAGTTTATTTTTAGCAAGTACTGGTTAAAAATAAATGTATACATCATACAAATGAATAAAGTGCTCAGCCCCAAATTGGTATGAATGTGCCCTGAGAAAAATTAGCTAGCTTGAATGCAATAGGAAACCCGAGGAAGGATCTTTTACACTGGCATAAATCAGGAATAACCCCACCGCGATCAGTTGCTCTCTCTATAAGGAAGCATTTTTAAGGCCCTGATTGAGACCACGCTCCATTAACCTTGCAGGATGATCCCTTCAGAGGATTTTTATTACGCAGTGTTCTCAGAAAGGGGAGTCTGACAGTGAGGGTTTAAAGGCAGGGTTTGTACCACTGTTACTGCTATAAAAGTTAGCAATCTAATCTCAGATTTTTGTTCAACCTCCCTCTAAAAGAAAAAGAGAAGAATGGTCATGTCCAACCCATCCTACTATAGGGGGAAAAGTGTCCCTTGCAGGTGCGTCGACTACAGACACAACCTGACTGACTGCCTTTGAGTGAACACCTGATGAGCAGCACCTTGAAGCGCTCACAGCAGAGGGAAGAACTGAAATCTGCTCCTCTCAGCTCTGAGAGGCTCCATGTGGCTGAAGTGGCTGAGAATTTAAAGACTTTGTCTAAAAGTAGTTGCTAATAGAGCATATGGGTAAAAGTCTGGGATATGCAGCATGACAAACCAATCGTCTTGCCTGGTTATCAACTCTGGAAATAGCACTTCAAGGGCCCGTGCCCAGAGCTGCATTATGGCTTACAACTGGCAGGAAAGCTGCACGATAGCAGCCACTGGATTTAGCCTGCTTCAACAACACACATTTGCACCACATGGAACCTGACAATTGCCCTCCCTGGGTTTTGTCATGGACACTGTGGTCCTTTTACATCTGAACACAGGCATGAGTTGAGTGATCCAGGCACATGTGGTATCCTACCCCAAGAGCTGACATCCCAAGAAGATGTTCAGTTTAAGAAGCATGGAAGAGTGAGAGAAAACCGAATGTGTCTGTTTAAAAATAAAATAAATATTTGGCAGATACATACATTTGGATCACAGAAACAAGGCAGAAGTACCAATAATTTCCCTTGCACTTTTGTAACTAACTAGCAGATGGCATGTGGTAATTTTGTGGTGGGACTTTGAAGTGACCTGCTTTTTCAAAACGTGAGACTGAAACAAACTTATAAGAGCAGAGCACTTCCTTCCTGTTGTCTTTTGCGTGAGGCAAGCAGGCTGCAGAGAGAGATGTGCTCCCCTTCCTCACCAAGATTTGAAAAAGTCCCAGCTGTGTTGTTCTTAGCATTAAAGCATTAGTGCTGGAAGTCTCTCAGGGCAAGCGTCATCTACTGTTCTCCCTGGGAGCTCTGCCTTCCTCCCTGGGCGTATGACCCCACAGCACTGCCACACTCAACCTCATATAATAACGAACCAACATCAAACACCTTGCTGCAGGGCAGAGTGGCTGGTGTTTCCTGCAGACCACAGCTTACTCTGGTTTCTGCCCCAGGGGGCAGCCCTTCCTCTCCTGCACCCACCTTTCCCGCTATGCAGGTGACCCCTTCAGCTGCCTTCCCCTCCATAGGCTGCTCCACACAACACGAAGGGAGATGGTGCTCCCTGGGGACCTGCACACACAGATGCAGGCATTCCTCTTACCAGCAGACCTGTGTCCAAGGGAGCAAGCTCAGCATGCGGGAGCTATAGAAGAGGAAAGGAGAAGGCTTGTGATATAGGCAAGGAGACCCGCAGATGCCCTTGGTAGTGGACCACCCTTCTCTGGGCAGGAAAAGGAGACAGAGCTTTGGTACATCCTGTGCATGCAGCCAAAGCAGGCAGTCACTTCACGTTTGCTTCCCCTGGCAGAGCTTCTCCATGTTGGCCAGTGCCCTTCCATACTTTTTGCTTCTGATTCCCCATGAGCAGATGTCCACGGGGTCTCAGGGCTTCACTTGCTGCAATACTATGGGCGAATTTCACACCTGAAGAAAATGGCTAGGAAAATATTTTATCGATAGAACACAAATCGATCTCAAGCCTACAAGGTGCTCAGTAGATTTGCAGTAGACCAACTCATTAGTTTGCTGTTTTTAATTATTTAATGCAATATTTTGTCCTTAACTGCCTACTAAGAGTAATAGCCAGTAACAACAACTTAAAAGGGGGCAACTTCGGATGCAGAAAGAATGTTCTTTAGGAAGCATTTCCTGTGTCCTTCTGAGTACCTTATCTGACCAGAATCTTTCACTTTTATTTACATTTTATCTTCTTTAAGAACACTTGTGATATGGACTGAGTCATCAATAAGGGCACAACATGAAAGGAGGGATGAAAAATAAGCTGTCTTAAGAGCACTACTCTGCAGGAAACTTATTAGCATTTATTGTGCCGTATCAGGTTACCAGAGTTGAATGGAAAGAACAGAGTTTATTTAAGTGGTACAAAACACAACTCCCTGAAAGTCGCATTCAGTATTTTGAATGTACGTGATGGAAAAGGACATAAGAGAAATCTCTTAGGTTTTGGAGAAGTTAGTAACAGGTACAGGTTGGGGATGGGGGGTGATAAGGCTCATGAGAGCCTTAAGAAACAGTTCTTGGATAAGGGAAATGCCACAGAATTAGGGAAGAAGGTGTAATTTACAGTGGGAGAAATCCCAGGGCTATTGCATTCATAACCTACTTGCACAAAGCCTACATCTTGTCATTTTCCCCCCAACTCGTCCCCACCAAATAAGCAAAAGAGACATACTTAAGAAACAGCTCAGTAGATTTCCAAATCTGATTTGTGCATCTGGAAGACTTCTGAGCTTATTCAATGGCCAAGTCACAACCCTCACTCCCACATTAATAGAATCTGATTGCTACTGATGTAGACTGTAGAAAAACCTTGAAGCCTCTCTTCAGGAGTAAAGCAGGATATATGTTTAGAGATGATTTGCATGTGCTGCCATAAGCAACACACATGATTAGAAATGAGGCTAGATTCACAGTTGTGCACTCCCCTTGGCTTGGATAAGAATAAAGTGTGCACAGCTGACATTTCACTCTGGGGAAGCAAAAATATACACAGACAGAGGACTTTACCTTGCTGTAGGAGAAGAACTTAGTCCTCCCTGACTTTGTTCTCTCAAGGCAGAAGGTCACAATCTGAACTTCCATTATGGCTGTTCAAAAATGCATCAAAGCTTCAATGGATAAAAGAATGTTATTTTCCAAAACCGCTGGGACACTTCCTGTCAGTTCACATAATTGAGTATTACAGTATTTAAATTACAAATTGAAGATTATTTTTACAGGTGTCATTTTAAATATAATATGAAATTTCTTGACATTACCTCAGACATGCTGCACGACCCAGCTGCGCTTGGGCTTGCATGTGTGATGCACATGGCTGAAATTTTGTCATATTACATCATGGGCTGCAAAAACACGCTGTATAAATAGACGATGTAGTATTTGAGAGAGCAAAAACATATATGTGCCGGCCTCGCCTTCTGGAACCCCAGATCTAATACGGACATGGAAATGTAAACTTGTGAGCAGGGCACGGGTCGAAATCCTTTGAAGAGGGCCACGCAGGAGAAGCTCAGGCAGGTCGGACAGATGGTGCTCGGTTGCCCTCCAGTGGGCTCCCGCTGGCTCTGCTCCCCATGCCCAACCTGTCCGTGGGAGGAAAACCAGTCCCCCTCGCTTCGTGAAGCTGAACAAACGAGACAGCTTGCAGCCCACGGGGAAGACACACGTTATTCACACCGGCGGGTCTGCAGACCCCGAAGGAAAAAATGTTAAATTAATGAAGAAAGAGATCTTTGCACATCCCCTCGGTTTCCTACCCACAAATTGGCGCTAGTGGTTGCGAAGAATTTGCTTTCGACTGTTCTAACTTAATGCGGCTTTCTAAAGTGCTATTATCTCCATGCTGTGATTTGTTACTTCGTTTTTATGGTTTCCAGCGAATGCCATGTCTGGAAAGGAAAATTCCACCTTCCCTTGTACTCTGCCCTGACTTGCAATTTGCATTCATGCTGCATGGAAAACTCAGTTCCCGTCGAAGAATTCTAAGTGAAACAAGAAAAAAATAAAGAAAACAAACTGTCAGCAACTTCCTAATGTTGTTAACACAAAAAATGTCAACAATACTCGCTAGATAAATTGAAACTCCCCTGCCCTTTTGCTACCCTCTTCCTAAAGAAACCAACATGAAGCTTTAAGTCAACTCCAACCTTTTTAAAGCGGTTCCAGATCCAACACACAGTGACCACAAACAAGGCTGGGTGGCTGGGCAGTAATTCAGAGATGCTGCCAAACTCAGAAGCAGGGACATGACATTTTATCTGTAGGCCCATCCACACAGTAAGAATCAGAGACCGATAATTGTAGGATTAACTGAGCAGGTTTTGTTTTCTTTATGGGCTGCTTCACCAAAAAAAAAAAAAAAAAAGGATCACCATGTCAGTGATTCAAGGCACAGATTTGTAGTGGAAAAAACCACTAACGTATTGTAAATTAAGTCTGTGGTCTTAGAATTTCAATGCACATGTAACAGTTAAAATGAAGGACCATAGGAAAATGACCACCTCTGTCTCTTAAGACAGACCACCACACATTTTAGTGATTTCAGTGCAAACATTCTCATTCCCCTCACTTCATTTGTCTTTTTCATGCTTTCTTCCTACAAGGAGACATAAAAGGAAAAATAAAAAAACCCAACCACGTCTCCTTTTGGTTTTGTTGTTGAAAAAAAAGACAAGCACCTAAATAAAATAGGGGGGGAAATAGATCTTGCAATGTTCCTATTCTATACTCAAAGACATTTTCAAGAAAGACAGCATGGTTTGGAGTTGGGCAATTTGGGTTGTCTCTATGAACGAAGTTTACTCTTTAATCAGAAACAGAAATAAAAACTATGCAAACATAAGAGAGTGCGATAGTTTCTTGTTGTGGAAGAAAGGTATCTCGAGGCTATGATCGATATAACCTGGAAAAGAGACTTGGGTCTGATACTTGGAAACCCTGGCTGGCCAGATGTGGCGGTCACAGCGAGGTTGTAGTCTAAACCAGATTAAAACAGGAGAGGGAGCTCTCACACAGCCTGTCAAGGCAGGAGGTACTCCCAGGTACTCCACTCCAGACTAAAAAAAATAAGCCATGAACCCCTTAAACAGGTCAACTGCTTATAACATAAAACCGAGGCACTAATTTTCCATGCTTGAAGATCCATTATGGGCAGGTAACTACTGATGGGAACGTTTAGCCTTAGTGGATTTTACCCCAAAGACAAGCAAAATTTGTTTTTTTTGTTTCAGGGATTGCTAAAATGGAATCACTGGAGCTGGGTTTGAGGTCAGCAGTGTTTGGTTTGTTCACATCTGAAATTCAAAGTAAAAAAATATCAAGGAATGGGAGCTTATGTGGATAAGGCCCAAAGCAAATGTTTGCAGGATCCTCTGAGAAATGGAAGTGCTGTGTTCACATAGTTCTAATTGCAACACTGCGTTTGTAGGATTCATATGGGCTAGGACCCGTAGAAGAGAAACATAAAGGAAAGATAAGTTAAAGAGAAGGCAAAATACCCTATAGAATTTGAATTGCAATCTTCTAATGCAAAGGAAATCTACTGCAGAGAAGTGGGAACTACTTAAAAAACAGCTGGAGAGACCACAAGTAAAATTCATCCTGGTTATAATCCAAACATGGAAAAGGGCACCAAAGGCCAGGTCAGTTAAGCAAGGATATAAAATCCTATACACCATGTGGAAAAAGCCTAATAAAGAGTATTTAAAATATAAATAATATTGGGAACTAAGTAAAAAGTAGACTGAAGCTAGTTAAAATAAATAATTCAGAGATTAGGGCTTTCTAATGAAAGGTAAACTGTAAAGAATACTTAAATCATAAGATCTTCTTTGACATTTCCATGGCAAAGAGAAGGGAAGGCAGAAAACCGCACCATTTATAATGAAAGAGACGGTGCATTAGACCCGCTCTTCATATTGAAATGGTATTGCTCCTGATATAAAGCAGAATACAGCTTTCAGTGTTTTCCATCATCAATCCACTTGTTTTCTGTTCAGGGTGAGTCCTCTCCTCACACTAGAAAGGAACAGTAGAATGGCAGAAAAGGAACTGTAGCTGCCCGGTTTCTCATTCAGACACCACTGACAGCCAATGGAGGTGGGCATTAAAGCTAAATAAGGTGAGGCACCTCTCTTGAGGTGCCTGTATCCCACCATGAGCTACGAGAAAGCCCAGGTGCCTGAAGTTACATGTGAGGACATGGCTCTCTCATCACAGATATAGTTTTAATCTAGTTACAAGTTTTCAAAGAAATAATCTAATGACTTGAAATGAACGGACCTTCCTGCTGTACAGAAGCCAGGGGTACCACAGCCTCATAGTAGCAAACTACAATTGCAAAAGTAATAGGAAATTTGTCCCCAGATGAAAAAAAAAAAAAGCAAACCCATAGTTTTTGTCCATAAATGGCATCTTTCCATGGCAAAATGATGAATTTCATCTGTGAGTCATTTTTCACAGAATGGCGAAGTTACAAGGGGTAAATGGCTCGTTAGACTGCAGACATGCTCAAACAGCAGACTCCTCGCTAGTGTCTTTGCAGTTGCAGTGGTTAGATCTGGAGCTCTCCCCTATTATTATTTTCAACTGTTCAGTGTTATGCCTTTCCACAGCACCAATTGCATACAACTCAAAGAGTGATAACGTCTTTGCACAGCAGAGATCAACCTCCTGTTCTTTCTTCTTCTATCTCAGAAGCACATATATGAGTTACATGAAGTGTAATCTCCTTGATTAGCAAGGAGGACCTTGCAATGATCTGCTCAGAGACCACCAACAGGGAGCAAAGCATTTGATAACACGGGCTAGGGCTCAGTCCAATCTCTGATGAAAGCCGTTTTTAAATTAAATTCCTCTATGTCATTTTAGAGTCATAATTAAATGCCTTTTGAAAGAGGAATTGCAAAGGGGTTTGACTTCTGCTGCAAAACGGAGTCTATTCTGCACTAAAGGACTTCAGTTTTACCTTGAAAAAGAAGCTTTTATTTTGAAGTAGCAACACATGAGATTTTTAACCTGTGAAATCCTGTTTTTCAGTGAAAATTAAGAGATATTTAGCACTTAAGCTGGGATGCCAACAGCATCAGGGTGTGGCAGAGTTATCCTCTGCAGAAAGTGTACTTGAGAGGGTGCTCAAAATGTTCTCCAGCTTAACTGTGGGCAATTTTTGTGGTCTTACAAATAATTGTAAGAATTCATAAAGCTCAAACACCTTTGGCAATTACTTCCACCCAGTGTAGTGAGTCCTGGATCCAACCAGGTAACTCAGAAGCACAAAGCTCCAAAGAGAAATTAATAATTTCTTATCTACTTTCTTCACAGGCAACCATGGTCTAGCTGAGGAGCTCCCTGAAGACTCAGCAGCACACAGACTCAGCTTTTTGAGAAACAGTCAGTTTGAAACAATGATGAGACTGAAACAGGTTAACCCAAAATTCTGCTATTTTACATGTTAGGTGTCCTGCAAAATAATGGTAATTGTTGTTTATTAAATACTTGCTACCAAGTATCGATGCTCTTTAAAACACATCAGAACCCAAAAAAGATGACAAAACTGGTTTCACAAAAGCCCTCTCTCATGAACTACCAAGAAAAAATGTATTTACTGACACTGAAACATGTGTTTGAGGGCTGCTGCTCTGTTAGGTCTATCCACAAGTCCTCCCAGTCTATGGGAAACTTTCCACTGACATTCAGATTCCTAATGCAGTGCATGGGGAAGGGAAATGTCCTAACTACACAGGCAACACTTGTGCTAAAAGAACATAAGAGACAAAATTTGCTGTTACAAAGACAGAAGAAGAAAGAAAGGCCAAATTCAGGGCACACCTAAGTTACAAGTCACCTATTTTTCTCAAAAGCTGGATACCACTTGAATGAATAAATCCAATAGGATTAATCAGTGGTGTTTTCATACCTCTAGCTACATATTTAAATGCACAGTTTGCATTAGAAATCCAGTAAAAGATCTGTCAGGTGCAATGTGATTTTTTTTAATTTACTTTTTTTTTACAGAAGACTTTTTTGTATTTGTTTTGAATAGTCATTAATCAGAGCAATGGAGAGGGAGGGGAAAAAAAAACAACCACCAGAAATGGAATATCACTTAACAAGCCTGCAATTAACGGACTAACAAGTTTGTTATTTTTGTACTTTTTCCCACTGCATGACCTAACGGAATACTAGCGAGCATTAAACACACCACAGCTCTAGCAAGAGCATTGTGCTCCTTTGCAACGTGTACAACCATACTGTAAGTCTCTCTGAATTTAGCTGTTGTAGAGCTAAAATGCTCTGGATGTCTTGTCCATCTCAATTTATCATGACTTGTGTATCAAGAGCTCAGTATTGATGAAGACAGCGTATGAGAAGTCATATGTTTGGACACATTCCAGTGTTTAAACATAATAGGAATCTTAAGGAATGTAGTCCTATCTTGATATTTGAAGAACAATGCAAATCATATCAGGTTTCAGATCCATAAGAAATGCTTAACACAGAGCCAGACCAAAGAAATGTACAGGTGCCTTTTCCCGACTATTTCCAAACCCACCACATCCCTCTACATTTCTAGGCTTTGCTCATTTGAGAAAAGAGGGGGAATGCTTTTCGATTAACAAAACTAAGAAGTTGTGCAACAATGCAAAGGGAAGGTCAGAGTTCAAATTCAACATGCTGGATTGCTTGTCTCCCTCAATCCTATTCACTAAATCAGCAGCTCTGAATTGCTATGATGACAGGAAGAATTTGGAAGGGGAAGAAGGTTGTGCTAGTACTGAAGACAAAAAAATAAATCTATAAAATGATTGTCTTAATCTCTTTCCAAAGTCAGAAGAATCTGTCCATTAAAAGAATTAATAACTTTACCTTCACTGAAAAAGGATGAATTTGTGTTTTAAGTTTCAACCATGAATATACATTGTTAGGTTTTGTTTGATTCTAACCCAAAATCTGTGTTAGATAGGAAACTTTTCCTAGCAACAAAATTCTTCTCATATAAAATATCCATTAAAATAAGCAAATAGTCTCCCTTAATGTTTGTGATCCAAATAATGGCATTATGAGAGCTTGCCACAAAACCAATTAAACATCGACTCCTGCCCAGGTTACCAAAAACAGTTACTCACTTAGCTTCCATCGAAAATTAGAAGCTTCAGTCCCTCTGAGACCCTGGACTCATAAAAAAGTCAGATCTGAAGAATAATTCTTACTGAGAAATCAGATCACATCATGAGATTAAGGCATATTCCTACTGAGAAATGGAACACTATCTCACTGAGAAGTTAGCAGAGAAACTTAAACACAGAGAGACGAAAATGTGCAGTTCCTTAAATTATTTCCATTTCTTAAAAGCACTAGCAGTCATCAAGAACTAGAACACAGTAGCAATCCTATCTGTCTGAGTCTCTGAAAATATTAGGTGCAATTTGCAAAAAATGTTTAGACTTGTACCCCAGCCACACACTTGCAATCAACACCCACTGGACCTAAAAAGCAAACTCCTGACCAAGAAAGTTAAGTCAGGTACTGAGGTTTAGCAGACATAATGAGGTTTCTCTGGAGCTACAGAATGACTCATGCATGCAGTCTTGGAAATGATATCTATCCATGGATCTTAGGTAACTCTACAGCATGATTCGGTGCACCTAGTTCTAAGTAAGGAAGAGATGGAGACAGGAGCATGGCTGAGTGACCTCTACTTCAAAACTGCAAAATAGTTATCTCCTTCCCCAAAGAGGGCCTGGACTTGTAGAAATGGTGCTGAAAGTCATTTCATCCTTCTCTCAAAGACTGGTCAAGAGACAGCAAAAACTGCAAGACCTCAGTGTGGTAGGGGATGGTACAGCCATTGATCCTGCAGCACCACTCCTATAAGTCCATCCTGTAGAGTAAGAGGATTTTCTGGTGTGAATGTGGGCATCCCACGCCAGGGGACAGTGCCAGAGAAGTGTCTCAGGCACTGAGACCAGTTGCACCAGACCACTGTTGCACCAGAACAGTGTCTCACATTTAGGTATCTCATGTCCACTTACTTCCCCATCTTGGGCAGCCTGAAGACAGTCTTTAGTGTCTTAGCACCTTTGAGAGGAGCACCTAACTCCCTCCGATTTCAGTAGTGATAACTACCTGGGTCTTTCTCCTACAGGTGCTGAGACCCTGAGCTCTCAGAAAGCAGCTGCAGCACACAGCCAGGCACCTTGGCTGAGATACCCCCATAATTTTAAACCCTTTAAAGTTATGTGCCTAGTCTAAACTAGCCACCAATCTCTGCTCTGAAGGCCATGTGAAGAGATAAATCTGTCCAGGGAGGAATTCACTCCAGTTATCCCAGACATTTCTCTTAATTTATTTCCTACGGAATGGCTTGTATACTGCTTTGCAGGGGTGAGGCCCTATCTGTTAGCACTGTTACAGTTCCTGCAGATCTCAGAATGACTACTGAAAGCACATCCAGCTACTAAGTGCACAGAGATGCTTTTGAACCACAAGTACAATATTTTTTCTCACTGTCAACATCTTTGCAGTCCCACTTCTAAGCACACCTTGCTTGTAAATTATCAGCAGAATAAATTTATTTTTAATGGACATTTTTCCTCACAGTTCAAGAGTTAAATATGCTTCTGAGGTCTGTACCTATTAAGTGTCCATTGTCAATGAAAAAAACACTCCTTGACAAGAAAACTAGAGCTCCTATTTTTTTTTTAAACAATTGCCTGTCTTTCCTTTCTTTTCCACAGCAGACAACAGAAGGTCTAGAAAGTTAGAGATACTTTTATCCCTGAGGTTACTAAAAAGCAAATGAGCACACAAAAAAAATAGTCTAAGAAAAAAGCCTGAACTGAAATCGAGACACAAGGAATAATCCAAGCAGCATTTTCAATACAAACCTTGACAACCTTATGTTGTCTTACAGTACAATCTTTTCTTATATATGCAGCTGATATGCAATTCAATGTGTCATTTTTTTGGATGTGATAGCAAGAAATTCCAAGAATCGTTCAGCCAAAGGTAACTGTAAGTATAATATCATGTGTGGGTATAAAAACTGAAACCCCTTATTTCGTGAAGCACTTCACAGAAGATTTGAAAAATCCACCTTCCATTAGAGCCAAATTCCAACCTCAGATACACACTCGGGGCTCTCATTAAAGGCGCTGGGAGCCAGAAGTACTTTGTCGAGGGCAGACTTCAACCCATTTTAGTATTTATCCTTACAGAACAACTCTACTGAAACCTTGATTAGGCAAATGGAACAGAAACATGAAAGTAGTTTAGATTAACAGGGTTTGGATAAGTAGGAGAGGTTTTAGTGTTTTGTTATGCACTTTAATAGATGTGACCTTCGGCCACAAATCAGTGAGGCTCCTGGGCACATGCATTATATTAATCATATGACTAGCTGACTGAAGTCAGAACTATTTACACCCTCAAACACAGGCGTATGTGTAAGCGCAAGGTAAAACTTGTCCCCAATTTTGAATAAAAGGAGTATGGTAGTAACTCAGGCTTGCGTATCACGCAGTTTTATTTTTTACCCCAAACACAAGCCCAAAGCAAGCACTCTGGGATAAAGTCTGCTTGTTTAAGAACAGGTGACCCATTCCTGCCAGCAAAGAAAAGGAGTTTTAGGTACAGGTGAGAAAAATCTTAGACAGCAGCAATTAAAAATCTCTGCCAATAGAGCTAAGAAAAGAAATCCCAACAGGTCTGGAAATGTGTGCTGAAATGCCCAGAGGAAATGGATTCTCATTCTCCTTAGCCTCCAGACCAGTGTAGTGAAGCCATACTGATTTTTATCCCAGTTTCGAAGGAAAATTAGGTTTTTGGAGGATCTGTCTGTTTTCCAACCTCACTCCAATAACTTTTGTACCAAGTTGTAGCGACAGCAATAATCAGTGAAATTCTGAAACTTTCACAGCAATATCAAATGCTGTGGTGAAGGGACAACAGAGCACCTAGGATAGCTTTGCAATTTATTTTAAGTTTATACAGACTTCTACCCTAAAAATCCCAAGCTTGTCTTCCACAAATAACTACCACATCATAAAACATTAAGGACCAGTAGTATGTGCTAGCAAAGGCACAAGATGACCCTATGAAATCTAAACCAGGGCTAATACAAAGCTGCAGCACATCAAGCCTTTTCCCAATACTGACTGGTAACTTTTCCCCACCATGATTAATGATATATTTTTTTCCTATTTGATCACATAGATTATTCACACTGACTATCACGTTTTGTAGGTGAGTGCAGAAGCCCTGTGTACCCCTTGACTGTGCACAGGGGCTTGCTCCTCCTCACACCATGCCATGGGATGCAGCCCCATTCCCTCCCCATATGCAGCGTTTGGAAGATCGTACATGAGCCAGGAGAGTCTGTCGCACTGGCATGAGGCTGGGTTATTACAGGACGAATAATCTGGATCCAGATTCTTTCAACTTCACTTGATTAGTATGAGGGAAAGAGTTGAAAGCAGAAAAGAGCTCCTTGTGGACATTTCCATTTGCTAACAGAAGAGATATGTGCTGCAGAAACCAGCACATCTGAACTTCAGAGAGATGGATTTCTTTTTTTTTTTTCTGTTGTATTACTCCAGTCATACCAATGCTTTATTAGTAATAGTTTTAATAAAGCCTTTGGAGAAAAAAAAAATCCAATATCTATCTATCTTGGAGGAATAAACATCTGTGCCTTATGGGACACATGCATCACGCTCTGTTCAGCTGAATGACACCAGCATGGTCAATCTGCCTTTTCAATCTTCACTCACACTGTGGGGCTATCTCCGAAAAGGCACTGGGGAGAAAGACTATTCCTTTAGTAAGGGAAAGCAATACTGTATGTTTTAACAAATAAGGAGATACAGCAGAAAAAAATAGAAGTCCTTTTGTTCAAAACCCATGAGTTGAGCCCCTATATAAGGATCTTTTATTGAAGTAAAAGCATGTCAAGGGATTTGGGAGCCCTGCAGTGAAAGCAAATCAGTTGGGAGAAGCAACAAATTGGTGTTGGTAACAACAGAACCATAACAGAGAGGCAGTGCGTGCCCCATCTGTGTGCAGGCTACATCCCTCACTGCCTTCAGCAGAAAGTCAGTATGAAAATACGCTGGAAAGCCGCTTGCCTGAGCTTAAGATGAAAATCGTAAAATATCCAGTGAAAATAAAAGCTCCTAGGCCTGCAATGAAGACAGAATGAGGAAAATAATGCTAATGGGATGATGACAGTGATGAAGAGGAGCAGATGGTGGTAAGTACAGGTAGGATAAGCACCCCAAAAAACTAGTGGAACTCAAACAGTGAAGTGCCTTACTCCTGCACTGCTTTGATTTCAGGCTGTCCTTCTGTCACTGAACAAAACCATCTGTAAATCTGTCAGGGGTCTGTATCAGGTGTAAATCTGTCATAGGTCTGCAGCCCTGTGCCACATGCTGGGGGAGTAAAACAACCACATCCACATGTTTGTGACCTCCATCCTCTCAGCACTGCTCCCCTTGGGAGCATCACTGATTCTGCCTCAGGTTTTGGGGAGAGTGGTAATGAAAGAAGCAAGAATCAGGTGCCTGAAGTCCTCCCAGAGTGCTGCAAAATCCATGCTCCGGGAGGAGGGATGGAGGAGGAAGGGAGCAGGAGGAGGGAGGCATGAAAACAACACTGACTGAAAAACCATTTGTGTGAGACACTGGAAAGGCAGCTCACTACTATCATCAAAGAAATTTTTGTAATTATCTACACACAAAGTGTTTAATTTTCTTTATCTTACTAATCACACAGAGCTTTGCAATGGAGAACACTGGTTGGGAAAGGCACAGAAACTGTTGGGGTAATTTTCCCCTGGGTTTCTACATAGGGATCCTGAGCAGTAATATTTTCAAATTTGTGGGGGAATCTGATTGTTTCATCTGACCTTTTTTGGCTGCCAATAGCACTTCACAGAAAAGGCACATATAAATGTAGGAAATCAACCCCATAGACCAAATATCTCCTGAAATAGATTTTGTTACAGCCTCACAGAAATTGTTTGTCCATATAATTCTGTGACACAATCCAAAAAGGATAGCCTGTTAGCTCAAGCATGTATTTTTTAGGCAGGGAAAAATACAGCATGTATGTAGACATAAATATTCATACACATATAAAAAATAGATATCTATTTATATGTATATAAAGGGGGGATAATTTAAATAGGGTTTAAGAAACTGTAGGGCTGATTGATAGAATAGTAAGTTAGAAAAAATGTCTACCCTGGCAGAAATGTCAATGAGTTTTTGTACTTGTACATCATGCAAGATCTCAGACCTTCAGGCTACATCTGTAACATTTTATACATTAAATGTACCCTGGACTGTTTTCTAGCTCAGGGGCCAACTGGCATGGGCCGTTCCACATCCATCTTTTCCAAATCTCCTGCCCTCCAAATCAGGATGGCTACAACCAGACCGTCTGCTGGGAATAATCCTGTCCTAATTCCCGAAATGCCTCGAATTGCTCAGGATGGTGTATTCAGCACGGGCTGAACGCATGTCACGGACTACTCTAAGTAACACTAGAAATGATAAAGTTCCAGTGTGCAGGGAAAGTTCCTGGCAGTTTGATTTACTCATATAGACATATCCAAGGAAAGCCCAAATTCAGGACCTTACATAACTTCCCTGGATACTGTGGTTTCTCAGAAATGAAACATCATAGGGGTCCTGAATCTCACCCTGAAAAGTGTGTGGATTTCCAGAAGCTTTTATGATCTTCAGGGGGAAAACTAGTTGCACTGTAATGGAAAGTCTTCTGTAAGCAGTATCAAGGCCCTCAAGATAAAGGCATTTCAATATTTTACATAGCTCCGTGCTTCACATATGTAATCCTACACACTGCTGGCCTGTGATAGTGCAGTATGTGTAGCTAAGCCATAGTTCTCAGGCTGGCCATCTATTGGCAATGCAAATGTACGTGAGCTTTTCAGTTCTCCCTCAAGGAAGTGCCACCAGCTCTATTTTATGGGAGAAGAAACTAAAGTGAAGGGCACACTAAGCTTTATGTGAAGGAATTCGGGGGCCTTGCCTCCGTGTCACAGGTGAACTTGGCACCCTCAAACCCCAGATCCAGCTGAGTCTCCAAAATAACCCTTTTGCCCTCAGAATGTCCATGTCACCTGCCTAGAGCATGTCAAACTTGGAAGCAGAAGTGCCAGGTTTTAAGTCAGAGCTTTAGCTATAGGACAAGTTTCCTGCTATCTTCCTTTTGGAGAGGAACTCAGAGAGATTTTAGAAGGAAACAGGTGTCACAAATGTTTTGCAAACAAATGTTAAAACACTGTAATTTCTGGTGTTTTGTACAACTGGAATGACAGCCTGGATCTGGCTTCAATCTCTGCCAAATGCTGTGAAAGAAATGGCACTGTGGAAATAGGGCCCTTCACACCAAGTGTGAAAGTCAGACTCCCGTACGTAGGAGCTTTTCCAAACGAAGCCCCATCCTGCCACCTCTCATCCATCTCACCCAAGAACACACAAATACTATTTGTTATCCTCCTTTGCAGCCGGCACAGCTATGTTTTTTCTGGCTTGTATCCACAAAGGAAAAATATAACAAAGGCAAAGTCAAGGATGGATTATAGCTCTGAAAGAGATTTAATGACAAACACATTGGCATTTTTTTCTTTTATTTTTACATTTCATTTTACCAGTTTCATTACGACATTCTGCTAGGTGACATGCTAGACTTTGTTTGGTACAAACAGCCAAAACCTGTGCTCCTGCTCTCCCCCTCCCCACTCCCTTCTCCTTCCTAGATGATCTTAAAAAGAGATGTCCAGACTTTAGAATTTGTCCTAATTGTTAAAAGCTCCTTTTAAAATCAGTTTTCTCCTCTTGTGACCCACAGCAAATGCAGTTGGAGCTGTGAATATCCTAGTGGGTCATATTAGTTTGCAAAGAAGGTAAAGAAATGAGATGTGGCTGAATTTCTAGGAAAGGTTTGTACATCGTGCCTGGGAGGCTGGGTTTTTTTGTCATGGAAACTAGGATTATAGACTATTGTCCTGATTCATCTTGCATCATTTGAACATTAAAGTGAGATATCTAAATTGGCGCCTATTTTTCATCTATAACCAACAGATGCAGACAGACATGCTCATTGCCTGTATAGGGAGCTGGGAGTATGAACCCCTAGGCAAGTTGGTCTGGTGCCTAAAGTTAGATGGAATGAATCCAAGCTGAAGGTCTTCATTTTACAGATTGTATTATTTTAATATGATTAAAGCATCTAAGGCACAGGATATGTATTTTTTTCCTGACAATGCGAATAAAGGAATGGAAAGACAATGGGGTCTTTCAAAACATAAACTGGGGGACATGGATGAAAACCCCATAAAGTCCTGGTGAGACCATCCCAGCACCTTTGATAAATAGGTAGAAAATAAATTTTAAAAAATAAGGTATGGAAAGAAGCTGTGAGAATATTTAGGAGCCTGGGAAGTCCATCTCTATTAAAAGATAGAAAAGCTCAACAATGAACTATGCTACTCATTTACAATGCAATATGTTATTCACAGTATTTCAGTGGATAGCTTTCTAGCATTGTCACCAACACAGACTATCTGGGTTTTAAGCAGCACGGCTGATTGATTGTAAATGGACATATGCAGACTTTAAAGGAGGTGCCAATATGCAATGAGGTTCCTTTGACTGTTCTTAACAGAGAAGATCATGTCCTCACCATGACACATCTGGGTTGGACATCTTCCTCAGACAGCTTCTCCAGCTCAATTGGAGATTCCTGCACTTGGTGAAGGGACCACCATGTGGGGGCTTTATGGCCTAATTTATTCTGGTCAGACAAAAGGTTCCTCCTGGCTGTAATCTATGTAAATCTCTGAATATCCACTTGCCCTATCCCAAGCCTCTCTTTCTCACACTGATGTCAAGAGAAAAGCAAGATGGGAGAAGAAAAGATGCAATTCCAATGAAGTCACATAAACATGAAAAGATTAAACACAAAGAATTTTCTTTTCTTACCAAATGTCATGAAACATGCCTGGATCCTCACATCTCTTTTATAAACCACAGTAAATTGATTAACAACATGGTTTTCCTCCTTCAGACAAGGCTATAATACAAGGACCATTCCTAGTAAACCAGTTGAGGATCAACTAATTAAAACTACACATAAGCATAGTCAGGGAGGTTAAGTAGGGGATTAGTGTCTCTGCCATAGGAAAGAAATTGGACGGGACACTTCTGAAGATACTGCCCAAAGCATGAGTCAGGCAAGTTGAGTTGTTTGTGTATGAAACCAGGTTCAAGCAGGTGTTCTCATTACCAGATACTGCAGTAGATAATCTTGTCTTTCCCACAGACATACACACCCTCTTTCTCCCATATCTGTATCATTTCCTCTTGAAAGTACCATAGGAGGAGTATTTCTTCAAAATGTCACTGTAGTGAATGATTCCTTTCAATACCCTTAGAAAACACTAACCTGCCATTAAGGTCTAGATCAAGCTGGCAGCTGTGCTTGCATGAAAGCTTTAGTCATATACACAGCAAGGAGCTGAGAAGTAACCACAAGCTATGCCAACCCTAGTTTGGAACTTATGCTCCCCTTGACCTGGAGCAAACTTCGGAGCATACCATAAAGCACCTTCATCTTGAGTTATTAGTCACTGGCTGTTGAAGTGTCTTGTTTCAATTCACTTATCAGTATATTCATTTGTTGGAGTTTGTTTATATCAGGAACACCTGGTTCATAAGGGATAAACAATCTTTTTACTCAGTGCATAAATCTAACAAAGCAATTTTAGCTTTACATTTAGCTTAAGTTTGTTGATTCTTTAGAACCAGTAGTGAGTGTGGAATGAGAAAAAATGAGCTCTATTTCTCTTTTTATTCCAGGAAACACATTGAAGCAAGAAAATGACTGTTCCAAAGGAATTTTCCATGTATGTATATATATAATTTTCATTTACTAACTCAAATAAAGGACAATTTAAACCCTGTTCTTCTGGCTTTGCAATTAGATCTACAAAAAAGAAAATTAGAAAAATTATGAATTTCAGTGCAAGCATGGAAAAATCCAGGGCATTTGAGATTAAAAACAGCTCTGTCTCTCCATCATTGGACATCCTTTTCTTCTGAAGGTGTTTGGGGTTTTTTTATAACTGTGATCAGGCTATGTCCTTGAAATTCTCTTCCCAATCAAAGAATCCACAATGGTGAAAAACTGTGCTATGAGAAAAGGTTCTTTTATTAGAATAAGTCATCAGTTCAGTATGGCAGAATTTTAATTTCATAGCATCACGTAACTCTTCAAGGCTTTGGTACTTAACACAAGCCAGTTGTGCCAATGTGTTCTGGGAAATTACAAAGATCAATGAGAGAGATTTCAGCAACAGAGTTGAAGCTGTTAAAGCTATAATAAAAGTAAAACAATCAAACCACTAAATGAATGTATTATTTTATATTTCCCTGTCATTTTTCTACCTCTCAAAAATGTATCACGACAAAGATGAAATATGAAGAAAAGAGTATGCAAAGGTATGGAACAGAAACTGAAAGATGGAATGAAATGCATATGGATGTTATCTAAAACAGGTTATTTTAGACAAAACTCATCTCTCTGATCACAAAATAATTTATGACTAAGGGAAATATTGTGAACTAATCTATTTAGATTTCAGGAGCCACACTGGGATATACTACCTACAAGAGAGATAGGAGATTCCAATAGTTTTTAAGTAAGAACTTGTTTAGCTGTAAAAAGATTATAACCGGTGAAGGGGTGGAAAGAGATTTGTCACTCTTACTGAGCATCCCCAAGGATAAGTCTCAAAACCTATTTATTTCCATAATAGCCATTAAGTACCTGAAAGCTGTCTTAGAGTTGCAGGGGACAGAGCTGGAGATCTCACCAATGCAAAGTTTCCTACCAGGTGATTCTGAGAAGTAGCAGAAAAAGCATAAAAGTTACAGTAGTAAGTTTAAGTCACACATGGGCAAGAGTGCTGCTCTTGGGTGCTCAAATTAATTGTCTGAGATGGGATTCTGAATCAGCCTGGACGGCTTGAGCTTCTGAGGATGAACAACCTGTGTACCAGTGTAGGTTGGGGACAGATCTGTTGGAGACAAGTCCAGGGGAAAGGGACCTGGGAGTCCCAGTGGACAGCAGGAATATTGTGTCCAGTTCTGGGCCCCTAGTTCAAGAAGGACAATGAACTACTTGAAAGAGTCCAGCACAAGGCCACAAAGATCACTAAGTGAAACACAGTGTGTGTGACAGAGCACTGAAACAGACTGCCCAGAGAGGTTGTGGAGTCTTCTTCTCTGGAGATATTCAAAACCCACCTGGATGTGATCCTGAATGACCTAATCTAGGTGATCCTGGTCTGGTAAAGGGGTTGGACTAGACGAACTTTCAAGGTCACTTCCAACTCCTAAGATTCTGTGATTCACTAGGAATACATTTCCTAGCCTCTAGAAACAACTTAAGCCATCAGGATGACTACCACTATTAGAGCTGTGTAACAAAATCACTTGCTTAAAGATGTAGACCCACTGTTTGGAAATTATTAAGATGAAAAAGATCTGTTTGAATTGTTAAACAGCAATATTAAAGGCCTAGGATGTAGAAGGAGAGCTATTTCATGCAAGGATGGGGAAACATAAACACAGTTGTCAAAAGCAGCATCAGGACAACATTTACTGTACTGTCTACAGTTCCAATGGCCCCAAAACATAGTTTTAGTTCTTGACAGGTGACATATGACTGGAGAAGAGAAGAAAAGAAGAACCTGTCTTATGAGAGGAAATTAAAAGACTTAGTTTGTTTAGTCTAGCAAACGAAGTCTGAGAGCAGCCTACTCCATAAATATATCAAAAGAGTAAACGCAGAGAGGAATAAGTACTATTTAACCTAAAAGTCAGGGTCAGCACAATAAATAATTAGCAGTAAATACATTACCTTTGGCAAGTAGAAGAAGGTTTGTAACTAGCCTGGAGTTCCACAACAGCCTTCCAGTAGCAAGAAACCTAGCTAATTTTGGTATGAAGCTTGATCCACTTAAGAAAGGTTGGCTAGACTATTAGAGGTCAAGGCATCAGGAGCCAGGAGTTTCTTCAGGCCTATTTCTTTATTTCTCCTCTACCTAAATCAGAAGTGGTTTCTCTAGAATTCTTTACACATGATGGCAAACTAATGAATAAAGAAGAAACAGCTGATATTATTTATTTGGATGTTCAAATGATAATGAGTGACTTTTACAGAAGACTCAGCTTCATACTCACAGCAAAAGATTAATAGAAGGATATACTAAAACTCTGGTTTTCAGAATATAGTTCCCCACTTGTGTTCTTTCTTTCACATCTGAAGTATCTGACACAGGACATGTCAAGAAACAGGATACCAGACTAGATAGGCCACTACATTCACAGCGCTTTGCCTATATGGCAAGTCCTACATTCTTATATTGCCAAAGGTTATACAGCTGAAATGTATTATCTTAGTCTTGGATTCTTTGCTCTTTCTGTTGTGATTTTCTCTGACATAAACCATAGCAAAAGAGCCTACACGATTTCAACACTAGGAGATTGCAAAGTAAACCATTTTTACATACCATGTCTGGTAACACTTTAAAATAATAGCCCAGTTAATTAATGATGAACTACAGTGAATATTCTTATACAAGTACATATGACATTCTTATTAGTGCCAAATGAGTTCATCGTGATTAATGTTATTACAGTACATACCAGTGAAATTCATAAAGGCCATTATGCAGAATGGTTACCCAGCACCAAAAAGTGCTCCCCTACATCCAGCAGCCTACACTCAATAAGGAAGATGAACAAAGTTCTATTCTAAGATTCGTGGAGTTGTATTATTATCAGCTTGGTATAAGATACAGGCCTTTAAAGGAGATCTTCAGAGGAACCTTCAGTTTTAGGAATTCATTCACAGCCAGGCATAGTGGCTAATGGGCTTTAAACTCAAGCAACTATTAGGTACAGCAGGGCTTAACTTTTCAACTGTGAGGGTAAAGCCCATGGAGCTGTGCTCATCCTCTAGACAGCAGTTAGATGAAGCTTGCCTGACTGAGGGCAGAGGTCATCATAGGGCCTGTGGGAAGAAGGGTGCTGAGTCCCACTGCCCTCTCTTTCCATCAGTTACATAGGAGGGACAAGCAACATTGCCTCCCCAGGACTTATAAGGACAGTGCTTAATGTCCAAATTTCCCAAGACAAGCCATAGAGGCAGTATCTACATCAATAAAGTCAACAGGGCCAGTGCATGGGCCAGGGGATATTTCTTCATGTTGCTAACCATTGTCAGCACTCTTGGCACATTTTTGGCCAGTGATAGCTAAGATTCTCCCAGGCACCACACCGAAATAGTTCAGGGACGAGCATAGCCAAGAATCCTTCTTCACAGGCAGTTTGGATGTAGCCACTCTGTTTTGGGAGAAGTATATGCACACAAGCTCTATGACACCAGCTAAACATAGTGCGAGGGAACAGTCTAGGATTAATTTCTCTGTCTCCTGTAGATACAGCCAGGAAGGCTGTGTCAGCCAACACCCATATCGCTGACATACTGCAGTTGCAGAGAGTACTTTTGTCTTTTCCTGCACTCCCAGCTCATGGTAGAAATCAAAAGATAACCTCTTCTGGGAGTGGAAATACAGACACTACCTATGCTGCTACAGAGGAGCGGGAGACAACTAAAGGAAGAGCTAAAGTTGCAGGAAACTAGAAATGGTTGACCAGCAAAAGTGTAAAGTTGCAATATTAACACCTGAAGGGTGTATTTTTCTGGCTTACACAGAAGATTGTCTGTTTAACTACAAGTCCTGAGCTGTATATCCTAGTAGTTTCACGTTAGGATAACTGAGATATGCTCTGTTGAGCTCTACAGTCACTGATAGAAGACAAGTGATGTATGCAAGCTTCTGACATTAAAACTGAATCCATCATATTTAAATGATACCAAAATTGTTCATTTGAAACCCAAAAGAAAGGACTAATTTTCCATTACAGCATTTCTGAGACTTGGGAAATTGATTTTTCAACTGTACTGAAGCCATTATTAAAAGCTGTGATGGTTTAACCCTGACTGGAGGCTGGATGCCCACCACAGCCATCTCTTCAGCCCCCATCCCACTACCACCAAAACTTCGCCATGCAAACCCACAACAAAAGCATTCTGTAGAAGGAATGAAAATGAAGATGAAGGAGCTTGAAAATCAGAATATTTACTTCTGAAGTAGGTAGAATTTCAAAGAAAACTGATATTAAATCTGGGATATTTTAACTGGAAATGCTGCCAGTGATAGTAATTGTCCCCATTATTTATACTAAAATGTAATTAAGATAATTATGAGGTGAGTATTCTCACTCAAATAAGCAGAATGTAAAAGAAAACCAATTAGGAGTATCTTGGTGACTAAAAAGTAGATAGTCTTAACATTTTTAAGGGCAGAAGCAAAAAAAACCTTTAGGACCACATCCATTTTCCACTAAATAATAAGCATTCTTGTAAATTGTTACCCACTGCTGTTCATAACTTACCTACCATCTGTTGCATTCTGAAGCACCTGCCCTTCACACTAGATATATACTTGTCCAATCTCATTTTTTCTGTTTTACCATAACTTCTGGTCCTGTGCAGAACACCCTATACTATCAGATGTTTAAGAATCGATTTAACTTTAAGGTTGTGAGTACTTCCAGTGACTGTAGCTCTAATCAGGCTGATTATGAACACATGCTTAGATACACAAGTTCTGGTAAAATTTCTCTTCAGTCTTCTTCTCTGCTGTTCTCTTTTCGGGCTGAATTAAACCTTCAGTTTCTCCATGCCCTGCAGTTTCCTTGCAAGCCTAGCTACAATATTGAAGGTTAAACTCATAAGAAATAATTTACTTGTTACTTTTCAGCTAACCCAGCAGGAACTGTCAAGAAAGACTGCTTAAATTCTCAAAAACCTCAAAACCAGTATTCCTTATATCACAGACCACATATCACCAGTTTCAGGACCTCCTATATCAAGGCTTATTGAAAACACCCCACGTCCTCTTTAACATGCTGATAATCTCCAATAATGTAGCACCATAAAATGTGGTGTCTCAGGTCAGGAGAGCCAACATAACTTAGTGCTTTATATGTCAAAGCCGACCAGAAACTTGCAGTCAGAAACAAATCCACAAGCCATGCTGTTGGCCATGTATATTCCCCGAGAAGCATTTTGGAATACAGATGTGAACACAAAACCTTGACACACTTGATCCTGCTGGAGGAGGTAGCTGTGCAAAATAAAGGGCAACAGCTTGGGAACCTGATCTAAATTGTCATCTTGATTCAGTCGCTGATTCATTATAGCCCATATGTGGCTCATTTTCTCAAGGGCAAAGCATGGGTAACACTTCTCCATTTAAGTCAAGTGCTAGGATTACATGGATGATCAAGCAAATGCATTATTTTTAGGATACACAGCAATGGTGGAGTCACAGAACTTTCCAACCTAAAAGAATAATAAAAACCAAGGCAATTCAAAGGAGGGGCATGCATTGTCAGAGTCAGCTCTGTGTTAAACTGAATAGTCATGTGGCTGGTGACACTGCTTATTAAGATACCTGTCCCAGATTTCCCATTGTAAGTCTCTGTTCAGTGGCCCTCAACCACAGTTTAACAGTTTTGATTGCTTATTCCATGTAATAAGTGTCCATCAAAACCTTTCTTTAATTTTTTACTCACATAGTTAGCAATTCTGGAAAATGAAAATGGGGGAAAAGTATCTGGCAACTCTGTTTCAATAATGCAGTGATTTCTTTTTTCATTTAAGAAACTTGAAATCTGGCATAAGAGAGAGCTTTGTATATTAGGTGAGTCGTTTTGCTCTCTTAAAGAAACAGAAATAATCTAAAAATAAGATTCAGAAACCAGTCTGCATTTGCTTAGCAAAAATTGGCCTCGCTTTTAATACAACCATCTTGGAAGTCTCCATCCTCCATGACCATCTTTGCCTTCTTATAGCTCCTGGATACAAGAAGCAGGATCAGAAGGACCTTTGTTCTCACCAGCATAACTATTGTTACATTTTTATTTTATTTGTCCTGCAGAACATTATTGCCTGTTATAGGAGGTAAGCCACATATTCCAAGCTTTGCCTAGGCAGTTGCTGTTAGTGTAGTTTTCATTGTAGGAGTGACCAAATTACTTTTGTTTGTGATGAGGAATCACAATTGTCAATAAAAACAGCAAGATCTGTATTTTGAACATATACTGTCATATTTTTGCAAAAAATCAGACTCAGATTATCTCAAATTGGGCATTTAAATTTTAGCATATAATGTTTTATCTCAATGCCTCAAAGCTTTTGTGACAGTGCTGCCCTGTACCTGAAAAAGGCATGGGGAATATGATTAACTCTCCTGAAGTTTAGACATATGAAGCCCCAGATTTTAAAGTCATGAACAGGACAGCAAATATCATGAGGAAATTAATAATTCTGACTTCGTGGTTTGAATAGATATTTGGACATATGATAAGGAATAATTCATACCTAAGTCAGTAACATTCATTCATTGGGGTTGGACTCAATGATCTCCAGAGATCCCTTCCAACCCCTGCAATTCTGTGATTCCCTCCCCTAAAAGTGGCAAAGGTCCCACTGAAATAAAATCTATTGGACCATGCAATCAGTGGCTGTATCCCATGCACATGAGATTTTAATTCATACTGCATGGACAAGCAATTTCCGAACACTTGAGTATTTGACATTATAACCTGAATAATATCTTTTTAATAAAACTTTGGGCAGATAATTTGCATTTAAAGACTCTGGAGCATTTGGGAAAATGATGGATTGACACATTGGTCAGGTTTTTCTTTGATGGGTGGAATTTTATTTTCTAGTACCTACAGATTTAGTACTTGCTAGCATTTTTTCTCCATTTTTCCATACTTACACCTTCATGTCAAGCCACTTTTAAATTTATTTCCAAAGGAAAGCAAAGTTCAAGCAGAGTGAGCTTTATAAAAAATTGTGGAAAGCAGAAATTAATTCTGACACATCTGATCAGCAATTTGTGGCATCATTCATCTCAAACTCCCCAGACAACTGAAACCAACAAATGATGATAATCATTTTTAAGTACAATCTTCAACTGGAAATAATTTTCTATCTTCCCCAGCTCCTCTTCTCCTCACCCCACCCCCCAAAATATAAAACATTTTACACAGTAACATCTTTAATCTTTTCTTTTGTCTCCCTAGCATATAACACAGATGGGCTGTGATAGGAAAACCTGGCCACAGTCCACCTCTCCCAAAGAATGAGAAACAAAAAATGATTGAAACTAACCCAACCTGCTCAGCGTGCTGGTTTCAAATGAAAGAATAACAATATTAACTTTTCTTCTGCATTTTTGTTTGTGTTTTACTTTTTCATTTACTATGCACATAATAATAATTTAGGACCCTGTGACAGATCAGGATGGCTTTGGGCTAGTCACCATGGGAGAGATGCTGCTTTCCCTTCAAACAAATACGATATACCATAGTCTAGCCAAAGGCATCTTGTAATCACGTACGCACTACTGACATAGAGGGGCATGCAGGTGAAAGCAGGAGGAGGAGGAAAGAGTAAGGAGACATAACGAAGGGCAAAGGTACCTGTTTCTTTCCCTTGAGGTTAAATAGATGGAGGGCAACACACTGGACATAACTTTATCCTGCTAAAGTCTGAAATCAAGTGGGATTCACGGTGTCTTCTCAATATTTAGTAAAGAATGATATGTGATGAAATTATCACTTAAAAACAAGGAAATCAACCACTTGGCAATGAGTACAATTTCAGAAAGGATGCAGCCCCTGCTGAGTATAACAAAGTACATTGGTTTTATCTACATTTATATTTATCTGCTCTTTTTATATGAGCTATTCCTTTCCTCTTGACAGATAGCACAGCGATTAACATTCCTTGGCAGATCTTAGAGAAGTTCTGGTGTCAATAAAGTCTTGCTAAATTGAGTTGAGTTCAGATGATAAATGTCCCATTCTTTTGTGTCCCAGTTCCGTTATCAATCAGGCAGAACTGCAGTTGGCAAATAACTTATCTCAGGTTAAAACACCAACTTCTCCAGCTTCTTTCACCGCAGAACAGAGTGCAAGGTAGTGTGAGTGAACTTACCCAAAACCACAGGGATACCTGGTTACCACACACAACCTCCAAGTTTTAATGTGGCTTACATAGCACAGGCCAGTTGTACAAACAAGCAAGTAAGATTTAAAACATATTCTATTTTGAATACCACAGTTTCCTTAAGGGCAGTTTCATACAGCATATTTTTCAGATTTCCTGCGTGTTGCATGCCACTGTGATATAATCTAGCAAGATGCTCCAAAGTGTGACAGACATTTTCAAATGTGAAAAATATGTTTCCAAAAAACAAGGTTACTATCACATCAGACTTCAACAACCAAGAAAAGCTGGGCTGACAGGTTTGAACTACATTTTATGCCTTCTGAAACCTCTAAGGGCATGTTACTCTGGTAATGTGTGTGATATAAGAAATTAAATGTACTCCAACAGAGACAAATGAACATTCTGAAGAGATGATACTCACTATTTTTAAGAACAGTGGTCACTATCTGAATGAACACCCTCTGAAAGGTCATATATTACTAGGAATGCATTTAAATTTGAGCAATACTCAATTCAACCTTAGTAAGACTTTAGCTAGTGCACTAGTTTGGAGCACTCTGCGGAAAGCCAAGGTTTTAGAAAAGAAGGGGACTGAGGAGATCAAGGAGCTATTGCCTATA
The DNA here is from genome assembly GCA_020800305.1 of Porphyrio hochstetteri. NCBI lineage: Eukaryota > Metazoa > Chordata > Aves > Gruiformes > Rallidae > Porphyrio > Porphyrio hochstetteri. The sequence continues at coordinate 115,410,952 of CM036907.1, forward strand.
AGGGAAGATTGACAGAACTATCATTATTTAGTATAAAGAAGTTTGAAGATACCAACTTAAGATATTGAAGAGTCTGAGGCAAAGAGGACAGTAGTAGCCTGCTCTCCTTATCTTCAAAAATACAAAATAATGGGCTTTAACTGCAGTGAGGAAGATACATATCAGATTGTATGGAAAACTCAGATCAGATCATATGGAGAACTTCCTAATGGTAAGGGTAATGAAGCTCTGGAATAGATTTTCTAGGGAAGCTAGATATCTGGCAGGAGTGTCACATGCTTAGTGGATTCTGCCCCAAGTCACAGTACAAGGTGACCCCTGGAGGTCTGTCACACATCGCTTTATTTTCTACGAATCTGCATTTTTGAGAGCTGAAATAGAAGGACCAGGTTTCAAATAACATTCCTCTTTACACAAAACCTGGATGTGGGCCTTTGGGTTAGCCGTAACATCTTCATTTCAGCTTTTATTGCCTCTTTGGGTTGCACGGTTACTTGAAGGGGCAACTTGACTGCGATACATAAAAATGTAGATGGTAAAGAAAAACAGCAGAATTTGAAGGACTACTTTAGCATAATAGTTTCATAAGAAGAGTCAAAAGCTAGATGCAAGAGGCAGATGTTGAAAAAGTAGAAGAAAAGTGCATCTTATTAAAAGTTTGAATGAATGGTTACTGAAATTATCTACCTAGGAAAAGGACAGATTACTCTCTGTTGAAGACAGTGACTCAAAACTGAATGTCTTTCCAGAAGCTAAACTTTAGTCACACAAGGTATTGGAGTCAATATAGAAAGAATAAGCTCAATTACTATGGCTGATCAGCTTCTTGACATGTAAATAATTCTTTTAATCTTTTTCTCCTTTATTCTCATTTTAAATTATTCATATTTTATAATCAAGACATCTCTTACATAACAGAGCAACGTTTTTCTGATCTAAAAATTTTTCAAAGCAGCTATCTTTCCCATCTAAGATATTTAAAATGCTAATAAGTAAAATTCTGAGAACACAAAGATATTCATAATTTTCATAATTCTTTGGAGTTTTGGATCCTCAGATGGAAAGAGTATACCATTTTCTGTTTTTATAACTGCTTATTAGTAGAATTAGCTTACATTTCAGAAAAATGAGCCATTTTAAAGTATAAAAATGTCCTTTAAGGTTTCAAAAATGTTAATACGAATTGTATCAACATCTTCAAAATGCCATTCTGAAGATTCTGCCAAATAAAAAAAATTAGTCAAGTGAAAGGAAAATTAACAGAGCTTTGATTCCACAAAGCAGCTTTTTCCAATAAAATATCTGTTAGTAAATGTTCCCATCCCACTTCAACTTTTTTTTTAATTAAATAAACTGCTCTTTTACTTGAATTCTGTCACCAAAAGTCTTTTTCTCTATCATTCTTCTGGCTGGGGGCTGTTTTGGGTTTGTTTCTTTTTTAAATCTCCAAATCATTATCATTCTTTTCAGAAACAATAGGCTTGTCCTAAGCAGAACAGAACACAGAGGGGAAAAAAATTTCCTATCTCTGGCTCAGTTAAACAAATTAATCTTTTATTAGACAAAATAATCTGGATTACCCTGTTTATTCATCATAAGAGATCACTTTGACAGTATTTGTCTCTTTCACAAACATTGGCAACAACAGATCCACACTTATTTCCACAGCATTGAGAGAAATTTTACATGGCTTTGGAGCCAGAAGCCACCATTTTGGAGCTGTACTGAAAGTATTTCTACATAATGAAGGTACTCACTGTCAAGTCTTCTGAGATTTTGTCAGGTGGATCATAATAGACTCAAAGTTCACCTTTTTCTATTACGTGGTGCTGATTCTACAGTCAGAATAAAACTTGCTACAGATTAAACACTGTGACACCCACTCTGTCTATGTTGTTATCAAAATCGATTTGTCATTTCAAATAGTAAAACTCACCTTATTTTCCTAAACCACTTGTTCAGACCTTGATTACATTCATGTGAAAACTAATTTCTTATCAACTGAATCCTGTACCAGACTGTCCATTATTTGACTGGAAGGTGACACCAGGTAAACCAGTCTACAACTGTCTGGATTGGCTCACTTCTACTATTTGATTGTTGGCAGAATATTGCTATTCTTCCTCTGTTCTGGAGGTCCCCCAAGACTTCAGGATTTATTAAAAATGAACATCTGCAAAACAGAGATGTCTTCAGCCAAGTCTTTCAGGATTCTTAGGTGCAAGTTAGCCAAGACAGATGACACAAAAACATTTCTCCTCAGCAGATCTCTATTGTTTTCCTTGGGTACTGATGAGCTAGGAAGGTGTTAAAGTGTGTCACAGTACATATTTCCAAATGGAGAAGAGAAATCCTTATTACTTGTGTCTTTTTTACTTCATCACTGTCAGATTTTTCTGGTTCCTCTAGCATTAAGCCTACCTGTTCCCAAAGTCTTAAACCTTATCCCTGTTACTAGGGATTCTAACAGTTTAATTCTCTTAACAATGAGGTTTAATTTCTTTTAATGATTTCACAGTTTCTACTTTATGCAGGTTGCTTTCAACTTTCTCCTTTCTTTTTTTCTATATGTCAGGTATTTTGTGATGATTATAATCTTGTTTTATCCCTGGACAAGGGTTAATTTTAGCAAATTGCATCCCCTGAATGTGGAATCAAGTCTTACTAGCCAAATAATAAACCCTTGCTCAGGAAGTCCCTGGTTTCATTCAGATTTTTCCATCTCCCATTTTCCTCCAAGGCAAATTTATTCATCACATCTCTCTAACTTCCACAAACGTGCTAGTTGTTGGGACTGTTCTCTTTTAATATATTAAGTATAAGTTACATATTGCTTGCAATCAGATTGTGATCATCAGACCCATGGCCACTAAAGGCTGCTGCACAGTGTTTAATTCATCTATATCCATCAGAACAAGATCCAGCATAAAATTACTCATTGTCAAACCCAGTATGTTTTGCGTTAGAAAACCGTCATCTATCATCCATCATCTTTAGGAGCTTTACTGCCCTCTGCATGAAGTGGAGCTTCCATCATTGCATCCTGGACTCAAGTCCCTCATGACAATTATTCTTTCTATATATTAAAGACAGGTGTTGCTTTGGCTGGATTCAGTGGGCTGTAACTAACTTAGATTAGTTCATGGTTCTGGCCTTCGTTAATTAGTTCATAGATTTGACTGAATTTTTCAGGTTTCCCTGTAGCCTCACAGATTTCAAAACTTCAATTCACCACATTCAACCTTTTTACTATTTACATTTTATTCTATATTTTTCATGTAGTTCCATAGGCAGCTTTAATCAGAGAAAAAGGAAGATGGCTTTTTCTGTTAATTAAAAGGATGTATGAAAATTACCCTCTAACTACGAAAAGACATATTTTACACCTCCAAATGAGCTGCTTTTAAAGCACTTCCATTCATAGACTTTGAGTTCTTGAAGGAGTATTAAGGTTCTCCCTTGAACCTGCTGAATAACACAGGCTGTCATACCTTGCTGCCTGTTCTTTGGATCAGTTTCGCTCCTGACTGAAGTAATCTAAAGGGACTGATGATCCTGGTACTGGTAATGAACACTTTGTACAAACTTTACCTCCATTCTGACATGAAAGATCAGACAACAGATCATGTTGCGAAAGCTTGACATCCTTTCTTTAAAATTATATCAACCAAAAGCCTATCTGCTTATTGTACTGCAGAGTTCCACCCACCCCCGTCCCACCCTCCCCCCCAAAGGACCCTCTGTAACTAGTTTAGATTAAAGATATCTGTTTTCCATACCTGATTCTAAGTGTGAACCATAAATTCCACCTATGTTATGCTCAGGATTTCATCCTCTAATACTATGATGCTGGGCATTAAAGGAGTGCCTTTGTAAATGAGTAATACCATCAAATTAAATGTAACTTGTGAAAATTTCTTTCAGAAACCCTTTAGTGTTTCTTAACTGGAATTACCATAATTCACGTTAATATTATTTAATCATAATATAATTGTACAGCAAGAGCCTTGGATCCCTACATTCAAGAGAACTTTTTTTTTTTTAATGCCACGGATTTGTGCACTGGAACAGCATACATATTTGACAGCCTTTTAATTTAAAAAGCCTGCAAAACTCCACCATTTCACAAGCTGAAGAGCAATTTTCATAATTATAATTACACAGAAGCATGCACATAAACTTGGCAAACCCTATCTAAGCAACTAGCTCAGATTACAATTAAATTGTTAGTGCTCCTTTGCATTGAACCAAGCCAAAGGGAGCTGTGAGACCTGATTTTGCTACTAAAGCTGATTATCTGAGATAACGCCCACTAAACTGCCAACTTTGGTTGCAGCTACAAGGTTCGTTAAGGGCAAGAACATACATAGAAAATCCCCAGAAACAAGCAACATTGCTTGTTGGAAATGGTTATGCTTGCACCGCAAACAGCATACCCAGACCCTTAAAGCCCAAGTTAGTACCACCAATAAAGCAACAAGAAGTTATCTTGCTTTTGCTGATAACAAGTAATGGGACCAAACCAACTACCATGAGCTGGAGCAACGTCAAGGTGTTCATGTCATGAACATATGCCCAACTTGTGCCGGCCAAGAACAGGGAAAGGAATGACACTGGAGACTCCACGCCAATGCTTCATGTCTGAAAGCACTGACTACACTGATGTGATGGGCCCAGATACACTGGCTTGAGAGCCAGACTGCACTACAGGTTCAGCACAAAACATCCAGAGCACCCCAGGGAGTCTGGCTGCAGTTATCCTGTTATGGGACGGAGTCCAAACCTTAATGCTATCCACACTTGTGCTGCGGGTAGGAGCACAAGCTCCCTGCCCACTCCTCCCTACTAGGATAAGTTGAGTCAAAACCTAAACATTTCCAAAGCTACAGAGGTCTGTAAAGTTGCAAAGCTTTGGTGTAAATTATGAAGTTTAAACGGCTGCTTCTGTATAATGACATGAAGCAGAAATCTTTGGTAGTGATAGTCTTCAGGTTTAAGTCTCTGCTGTAGCTCCAGTTCATGTTACTCCCATCATCTATATGGTTTTGAGGCAATGTGAAAGCCACTAAAACCCAGAGGTCACAAGATATACAGGTACAAGACTATCACAGTAAGTCAAATATGTTGTTCACCCTGAAAAATTACATTTGTCTTTCTCTTGTGGAGTCTCCTTCTCTGGAGACATTCAAACCCACCTGGATGCATTGCTGTGTGACCTACTCTATGTGATCCTGCTCTGGCAGGGGGCTTGAACTAGATGATCTTTTGATGTCCCTTCTAACTTCTAATGTTCTGTGATTCTCACCCATGCACAACCGGCTCTCTTAATCCTTAAATTTCCAGTGAACTGAAAAAAAAAGTTAAATTTTCAGAAAAAAATTCCCAGCTCTCATTTGTACCCTTCAAATAGAGCAATTCAAGGTTATGGAGCTCTGCCAAATGAGCTTTTTTTTCCTTTTTCACCATTAGAATGGTTTTCAGCACTGATTTTGGAAGGAAAAAGGCTACTAATGAACCAAACTGCCAAAACTCAGATATGAAAGCAAGAAATCCTAAAGTATAGTACATGAACTGTACTACCTCAGAGAATGTGAGAGACAGCTTCTTGCTATAATAAGACAACCTTCCTAGATGATTTTCTGACCCACAGGCATGACACACCATATTCACTCCTTTGATTTGCATCGCCTAATTTCTGGAGCAGGCAGCCTGTATTTTGATAAGCTAAATTATAAATTTTTAAAAAACAATCAATACTTGTGTATATTTTTTAGTTTTATGGTTGTGGAGTGGAATGGGGCCTGTTTTTAACATGCAAGTCCTCGGATGCTTCACAGTGTGAATAAACATTGATGAAACAGATTTAACTAGAAAAATAGTGTTAGGATATTTCTTAGAGAAATATATAGAAGCTAACATAGTGACTTGTATGATTTTTAATACATGCAACAATTGCTTACTACCACTGTTAAAACCGTGCAGTACATTTCTGAAGCAGATTGTCAAGGGATTTTTTTGACTTGAAGCAATCAAGTCAATCAAGATGAGTCTCATTTCAATCTCCTGAAACTCCAGGCATTATCAATAGTCCAGCAAGACCTCATGAATCTTTAAGGCATTCCCCAAAGACTTACTCATTCTGTAAGTATCTCTGCTCTCAGACATGCAGTTCTGCTCAGTGGTGTCAGCGCTTCTAGGCTAACAAGAAGTCATCATGTTGGTTAATAAGCAGCTGTGCTCTGAAAAGCCTGGAGTAGAATAAAAAGAAAAAATATCCTATGTGCACCTATCACAAACATGCAACAGTGTCATGGGAACTCATGGCTGGATGCAGGTGGTACTCCTTGACCTACCCAAGTCTCCCCTGTGTATGGCTAAGCTGGTTTGAATGATGCATGGGGCAAGATCTGGTTGAAGGTCTGTAAAACTCCTGAGAACGTTCCAAAATAAACCATGTACCTGAAATGCAGCAGCAGCATCCTAATCCTACATATGACCTAGCTGAGTGATTTCTATTTGTGGTGATTTAAGCAAATTTGAGGCAACTGCAATCTGTGTTTTCTGCAACAGGTTTACAGGGATTGCAGAAATAAGCCTTCCAAAATTGGATAAAACAATTCTGAAACCTGTTTCTAGTAAATTAATGTGTCTCATTTCATGAAAAAGACATTTTAGAAGTTCATGAAGACAGAACTCATTGCAATGCACTGTTGGCTGACCTTCATATGCTTCTTCTATTCTGTGCCCCAAAAGGCATTATATGCATGTAATTTCCAATATGGGAACAATTTGAGTTGTAATTAGGCAAATCTCAGAAGGTTCCGCCACTGATTTGTTCATTCTTTCAATATTATTCTATAGGACACACCAAAAACATTACATTAGGTTCAGGCAGGGGACAATTAAGAAAACTTTAATCCTGTTACAAGGGTATGTAAACATATCATCACTTCATAATGGTGTTATTATACTTTACATATTGGGCAGATGGGTCGTATCGCTCTTCTGGCATTTAGTGTTGCACATGCTGTCTCCAAATATAACTTGCCATATTAACAGTCACATTTCCCATTATCAGACCCATAGGAAGACAGTTTTCTACTAGAAACTGTAATAACAAATATGTATCTGTCAAAAGAAGTGGTCAGAAAGTTAAGAGATTAGGACAATTTATTTTCAATAAACATTTTTCATGATTAAAAAAGCCAACAGACTAATATCGAGAACAACTACTGACACTAGATAATTTTTAAAATAAAAATCTTTTCTATGATGAGGGGAAAGTATAATTTGCCTTTTTCGATATGCAATTTTCTCTTCTGGTTTGCAATGTGCATATAATTTCTATACCATTCATATACCTATAGTGTAGGTAAAAAAAAAACCACATGAACACCTATGTGTGTGTGGAAGGTAAGGGATATATAGGATACATCACAATATGCAACAGTTGACGACTACTTGAAAGGCAGACCTTTTGTATACTGGTTAACACAGTTGAATTTAACTTAAAATATTGTGAAGCATTATAATATTCACTCAACATCCATTATCATGGAATATTTTCTCTATTCTTTAAAATCTTAAAGAAAAATTATTCTTCTAATAACATTTAAGAAAATTACCCTAAAGCAATGTCCACAATCAGAATAAAAAGGAACAAATCAATTGCATAAATGTTCTTTTTTGTCGGTGATCAGATATTATAATACAATAAATCATAAAGATAATCTTTCACCTTTCCTTGAATTCCAAAGTCATTAACCTCTCAAGGTATCCATTTTTAAAAGAGAATAATATTAGAAATCATCTTACCTAAAAAGTAAGGAATTCCATATCAACCTAAAACTATAGAGAAATATAAATGAAGAATATTTAATTCACAAATTTTCTGTGAACCTGGTTCAGCCCAACTGCTCACAAGATGTAACATGAAATTTGCCATGTTAGTTGAAGCAGTACTCTACATTTATGTTCTACTTGATGTAACTTTAATATCGCTTTATATCAACTGATGTGCTTATGGTGTTCATTCTGCAAGAAGAACAAAAAGATTCACCAGGGTCTGCGACCAGCAGAGGATGACTAGGAAAGTACAGAGTAGCAGGGAAAGGACATCTTGATGCCTCTCGTGGCATTTAGTTCCTGTCATCAGTAATCAGAGGCGTAAGGATTTCATAAGACAGAGATAATTTCTTCATGTTATTAGCCTTTGAGTACCTTTTTTCCATTAAATCATCTAATGGCTTTCTTAAATTCACATAAACTTTTAGAATTATAAATGCTGCAAGTTAACTATGCACTGTTTATTTTGAACCTGACATCCCATAACCCTTCTCAGAGCCCCTTCATGTTTTGCTTCATGATAAACAGTGAAAAATCATTCCCTGTCTATTAAAAACGTGCCACTTCTGATTCCTAACATGTCTTGTACCCTCCTCAGTCATCCAGCACACTAAATTAGCAAAACTGTGTGCTAAGTGAGCTTAAATACATCAAAGTCTTCAGTGACTGCTTAATTATATCATCCTTTAAAATGAGAAACATTTACACCACTTCCATTCTACTAAATGGATTTTTCTCAGTAGTCTAAAAAGATGTGCTTTTTTCCTTGAGGCTGTACCCAAGGATCAAACCTCTGAGCAAACTGATAGCAAAGACAATTAATAGCCCCAGAGCATGGATATAATTTGAAGTGTATAAAGCAGAGCCCGGTTCATTTATACAGGTCGTGTGCATGTGACAACTATCAAAAACACTCCTTTAGAAAGAGAACAGGCTGTGTACATTTAGCAGGTGAAATCTCCTCTGTAACAGGCATCCCTCAGGCATAAACCAGCCAGCGATTTAAACAGACTGTTCTCCTCCTCCACAAAGTGAATCATATCACAGAGCTGGTATTTGGGCACTGGGAGTTAAAGTGAGTCTTTTTTTCCAGCTGAATTTGTCAAAGTCAACACGGTGGTAGCATTCAGAGACCAGAGCCAGCACAAAATGGCAAGAACAAAAGAACATGTCCTCCCTACCAACCAACCACAGCACAAACAAACAAACAAAAACCTGTTACTCATTAGACCAATGTACAATTCCCAGCTTAATATAAATTTTTAAAAATTGCTTCAGTTTTCAGTGTTGAACTCTGACACGGACTATCCTGCGCAATCATACACGGTAGGTGTTTGATTAGAGGCAACCCTACTTTCCACATAAAAGAAAACACTTTTTCAAAGGCTCTACTAGCCTTTGAACAGACTTTGTGGTTTCTCCCCTCTTTTATTTTTTAATACACAGCTTCAACTTAAACGTATCTCAGAGGTAAGCCTTCTGTTGCAGTGATTTGTTTGCAAACAGCCTCAGGCTAAATCCTTGACTGGAGCAGACACAGTATGGGAGCGGTTAAACGTGCACTCTCACTCAGCTCTGTGGCAGAATGAAAGGCTGAATCACCAGCTTCAAAGAGCAGAAGCTGAAGGGAAAACCTTCACTCCCCAAACTGCTCAGGACTGAACCCTTAGGAACGTTGTGAAAAAGATGTGCTCTGAACTCCAGTCAGGAAATCACAGTTGCTTCCTTTGGGCTCTGCTTTGAGTTAGTTGGTGTGTGCAGAGAATGCAGATGTGTGAGATGAGCTCTCCTGAAGAAGACATTTGCTGGGGGTCAACCATGCAGCCCCACAACCCAGTGTCAGCACCTCAGACATTTCACCTCTCCTTCTATAGCTCCATGTGCCATAGATGCTCACTAGTCTGAAGTCTCACAAAGCAACCAGAATCTTCTAGTCACTTGAGTGACACTCTGTCCCAAGAGGTATGATGTAATACATCTCAAGCCCGGGAAGGTGATTACTCTGCAGCTGCAATTTAATTTAACACTGTCCTCCACACCCACAGTGTGTGTCCCACAAACACACATGGGATCTACCGCCTGAATTTTGACACGCACTGGGAGAAGACAAAAGTTAAAGATGTGTCTCAGTCAAATGAGTAGGGAATACAGGGGGGAAGAAGGACACAGTAGGGCAAACCAGACTGTAGCTTACTTATGGACTGCTGTCCAGGACAAGGAGATGTGGGAAGGAAAGGGAGGGTTTAGAAAAACCACTGCAAACTCTGATAAACTGCCTGCCTTCCAGTCTTAGAATTCTTTTTCTTGCGAAGTGTAAACAGAGACTTTATTTTATTTGAATGTGAACCTGACATGTATGGCCACCTCCCTAATCCTGGTAGAGATGCTACAGCCCAAACCCAAGAACATCTCCAGTTCCTAATGTGTCACTATTGTCACAGAAGTAAAAAAGGATAAAGCAGAAGTATCTCTCTGCCACTGTTCCATTTAACGTTTTTGTGATTTAACTCCATCCAGCAATTAAGCACCACACAGCCACTTGTTGGCTCGCCCCACGATGGGAGAGAATCAGAAGGGTAAATGTGAGAAAACTTGTGGGTTCAGGTAAAGACAGTTTAATACATAAAGCAAAGGCCACACACAAGCAAAGCAAGACAAGGAATTTATTCCCCACTTCCCATGGGCGGGGAGGTGTTCAGCCACCACCAGGAGAGCAGGGCTGCATCATGCCTAATGGTGATTTGGGAAGACAAATGCCATCACTCTGAACTTCATCCCCTTCTTTCTTCTTTTTCCCTCAGCTCTATGTGCTGAGCATGATGTTATATGGTATGAGATATCCCATTGGTCAGTTGGGGTCATCTGTCCCAGCTATGTCCCAACCCAACTACTTGTGCATCCCCAGCCTACTCACTGGTGGGGTGAGGAGCAGAAAAGCCCTTACTCTGTGTAAGCACTGCTCAGCAGTAACTAAAACTTCACTGTGTTATCAACAGTGTTTCCATTACAAATCTAAAACACAGCCCCATACTAGCTGCTGTGAAGGTAATTAACTCTATTCCAGCCAAAACCAGCACAAACATCCAGATTCACAATAACTGAATAGAATTTAAATCATGACCACCACACCATAGCACAGCTATACCTTTGACTGTCAGAGTAACACAGCAGCCAAGATTTACAACAAAACTGGAGCAACACAGCAATGACCTAGCTATTAGAGTATTTTGGTCAACATAACTGTTCCTTCAGTGATAGTCATAGGCAGCTGCAAAAGCACTGTTTTCTCAGGCCACCGTAGTGAAATAATTCTGGGTTTTTTTCAAATTTCTGAGAATAAAGCTGGTTTATATACACATAAGACTTGGACAACAGACACCTATGCTGGAAACAGATCTTAATTAGGATTACACAGATGTCAAGGTTAACAAATGCAGAGGACTTAATGATGCTTTAATACTAAAACGCTATTCATTTCATCTTCAAAGAATTAACAATTAACTGGACTGCAGCAACAGACACAATATTCCTTAAGTATGTATTGTGACCAATTCAGCAGTGTGTCACATCAATTAAATATTAGATCAAGTCCCTTTAAATTAGTGGGGGTACTGGAAGAAGACAGTGCACGTACAGGAAAGTCCATAAATGAGTAAGCATTGGATTACCAGTTTTAGACATGTACATATGAATATTAGCAACACATTAATTTTTAAAACTCTCCTGAAACTTTCGATCTTCCAGACCTAGTTTATCAAACATTTAAACTTCTTTACATTGACTTTCTGTTGCTTCTCTGCAAGTTTCTTAACTTTTTATTAAAAAAATATAGATACAATTTTAGACAATGCAAAATTTTAATTGTCTAACATACTAGGTCTCCTTTCTTTGAGTTCCTCTGACATCTAAATTTCTCTGCCTTGCTCGCTACTCAGAAAAATGTAACTTTTAAAGGATTGAAGTTTTAAAAAATGTTAGTGTCTGGCTTAGTCTTACTTCATCTGCTGTTTGCATCACAGTAGAAGAAACAAGTCTCACAGTCGCAGGGGGCTCAGACGTAATGATTACATCCCTACCAATAAAACGGGCAGCTCCAGGCCCAGTTCTCTGGCCCTGGGAACAGAAGCATGCTGTCATAACATGGCCACATGCATTTATTGAACTCTCCTGGCCTCTAAAATAGGAAGGCTGCATCTAAACCACCTTTCTGATGGTCTCTGGCCCAGGCTAAATCCTGAACCAGGACCAGGAATAGTACTAGAGGCTTTCAGTAAACCCAAGCCAAAACCATCCCAAGGACGGCTCTAACAATTTAATGACAGAATCAACAGCACTCAGGGCCAAGGCAAGACCTCTGGTACTGTTAATTTATGAGTATAGACACCACAAAGGGATATGGCTAATTGCCTGAGACAGATAGGCAATGCTAGGCCATACCCAGCAGCCAAGACTAACACAAGAAGCCCTTTCCAGCTCAGCATAGGCTTCCCTGTGCTGCACTGTGGGGATTCCTCTGCCCTCAGCATGCTACACCTTTAACCCTGCTCAGGTGTGTTGTTATACACTCCTTAAAACTCCAAAACCTTGCTACTGTCTTATTCTTGGTCGGGCCTACTGCTGCTCCCCCTTTGTTCTATGGTTCCCCCCACCCCCAGCCCATGCCATTACCTGCTGTACTCTTCCAGCAACTCTGAGCATATAAATACAGGCTAGCAGAGACCTAGCATTGTACAAAGATTAACAAGGCTGAGCATGTTCACAGTATATAGGCACATGTCCCACTGAAGCCAAGGAGAACTACAGGGAAACAACTAAAGAAAGAATTCACTGCAGTGAGATTTGGATCTGCAGCATACTCTATTATGGCAACACCATGAGATTATGTTGCTAACAGCGCCTGAAATATCTGCTGCTGAAAGCTAGATTCATATTAACAGCATGTGCCGTTTGTTGGGAGCATTGTGATAAAAACAACTATCACATTGCTAGAGGTTTGGTGCTTTATAAAGGCTATGTGTCATGCAGCCATCTTATATCATCAGTGGGAGAGGCTGCAATGATACTTCTTGGCTTCAGAGAGGAGAGTCTAGCACTTCAACTGGAAAAGTTGCAAAGTCCCAGCATTTCTCAATGTAATATCTACTTTTTTTGTCTCCATTTCTTGTGTCTTCCCCTCTGCTGATGACACCTGTCCTTCACTGGCTCCCACAGGACCGCTCCTGCTGAGGTTGAAGTGGACAAACACATCATTGCTGTCACAAGTCTTCAGAAGTGCCTGAAGTATCTGCATAGTCCCCCACTGCTCCTTCCACACATCTAGGGGACATCACCCCTTGTGCTAACATTACAACTGACTTGAGCCCTTGTGGTGGTTTAACCTCAAACAGTGGCTGAGCACCACACACCACTCACCCATTCCCAAAGTAAAATCACAGAATCGTAGGGGTTGGAAGGGACCTCGAGAGATCATTGGGCCCAACCCTCCTGCCAAAGCAGGCTCCCTAGCACATATTGCACAGATAGGCGTCCAGACGAGTCTTGAATATCTCCAGAGAAGGAGACTCCACCACCTCCCTGGGCAGCCTGTCCCAGGGCTCTGTCACCCTCACTGGGTAAAAGTTCTTCTGCATGTTGGTGCGGAACTTCCTGTGCTCCAGTTTACAGCCATTGCCCCTTGTCCTATCTCCACAGACCACTGAAAAGGGGCTGGCCAATTCCCCCTGCATCCCATACTTAAGATATTTATAAACATTAATTAGGCCCCCCCTCAGTCTTCTTTTCTCCAGGCTGACCAGCCCCAGCTCACTCAGCCTTTCCTCATACGGGAGATGTTCCAGGCCCTTAATCATCTTCGTAGCCCTTCTCTGGACTCTCTCAAGGAGATCCCTGTCCTTTTTATACCAGGGAGCCCAGAACTGGACACAGTACTCCAGGTGGGGCCTGACCAGGGCAGAGTAGAGGGGGAGGATCACCTCCTTAGACCTGCTGGCCACACTCTTCCTGATGCACCCCAGGATCCCATTGGCCCTCTTAGCCACCAGGGCACACTGCTGGCTCATAGCCAACCTGTCATCAACCAGCACCCCCAGGTCCTTCTCCACAGAGCTCTTCTCCAGCAGGTCATCCCCCAGCCTGTACTGATACAGACAGTTATTCCTCCCCAGGTGCAAGACTTTACACTTGCTTTTATTAAACCTCATCTGGTTTCTCCCTGCCCAACTTTCCAGCCTGTCCAGGTCTCGCTGGATGGCAGCGCAGTGTTCCTGCGTGTCAGCCACCCCTCCCAGCTTTGTATCATCGGCGTACTTGCTGAGGGTGGATGCTATTCCCTCATCAAGGTCGTTGATGAAGATATTAAACAGGACTGGACCCAACACCGAGCCCTGGGGAACACCACTAGTCACAGGCCTCCATTCAGATCTTGTTCCACTGATCACGACCCTCTGAGCCCAGTCCGACAGCCAGTTCTCAACCCACCTCACTGTCCACTCATCTATCCCATGATCTCTCAGCTTTTCTATCAGGATGTCATGGGAGACAGTATCGAAAGCCTTGCTGAAGTCAAGGTAGATGACATCCACTGCTCTCCCTCCATCCACCCAGCTGGTGATGAGATCATAGAAGGCTATGAGATTGGTTGAGCACGATCTCCCCTTGGTGAATCCATGCTGACTACTCCTCATGACCTTCTTCTCTTCCAGTTGCTTGGTGATGGCATCCAGAACAAGCTGTTCCATCACCTTTCCAGGGACAGAAGTGAGGCTGACTGGCCTATAATTGTTAGGGTCCTCCTTCTTGCCCTTTTTGAAGACTGGAGTGATATTGGCTATACTCCAATCCTCAGGTGCTTCTCCTGTTCTCCAAGAGCTGTCGAAGATGATAGCAAGCGGCTCCGCAATCACTTCCGCCAGCTCCCTCAGCACACGTGGATGTATCCCATCCGGGCCCATGGATTTGTTTGCATTAATCCCTTTGAGCCGCTCCTGGACCACCCCTACCTCAACTAGAGGGAAGCTCTTCATTCCCCAAACACTCCTACTTTCATCCAGGATCTGCGGGTCCCGAGGGGCCTTTGGAGTGAAGACTGAGGCAAAGAAAGCATTCAGTATTTCCACCTTCTCATCATCACCTGATACCAGGACACCAGTCTCATTCATCAAGGGACCTACATTATCCCTGATCATCCTCTTAGTATTCACGTATCTGAAAAAACTCTTTTTATTATCCTTTATATCCCTTGCCAGTTTCATCTCCAAGCAGGCTTTAGCCTTTCTAGTCGCGTCCCTACAGGCCCTGACAACATCCCTATATTCCTCCCAGGTGCACAGACCCAGTTTCCATAGTTCATAAACCCTCTGCTTCCCTTTGAGTTTACACATTAGCTCCCTGGTCATCCACACAGGTCTTCTGCCTCTCTTCCCCAATTTCTTACTCAAAGGGATGTACCTATCCTGTGCTTGGAAGAAGTGCTGTTTAAATGCTAGCCAGCTCTCACAGGCTCCCTTGCCTTCTATCAGTGTAGCCCACGGGATAGCTCCTAAAAGGTTGCGGAAGAGATCAAAGTTAGCTCTTCCAAAATTCAGGGTAGCTATCCTGCTTTTTGGCTTGCTTCTTCCACTCAGGATCTTGAACTGGATCATTTCATGGTCACTTTGTCCTAAGCTGCCCCCGAAAGAGACAGAGCTTCTGTGGGTTAGGATAAGAACAGTTTACTGACAGAAAGCACCCTGGAAGTAGGACAGTAGCTGCCAATTACACTCACACCCAGTGATAACACAGAGCAACTTACTGACCTGATAATTACAGAGTGCCACACAATGCAAGACCAACCCAACACCCCAGACACACTCAGGCTGCTCTGGAGGCACCCAGCCCCTTTATGGGGAAATGATGTCAGGTGGTATGGAAAACAGCCCAGGCTAACTCAGCTCACCTGTGCTAACTGGCTGGGGAGGTTGACTCTGGCCTGGCCAGAACCAGGACAGCTACAGCCCAATTCACATCCAGACACCTCCGAGGGGCACTATCCCATTTGGGGGCAACCACCTATGGGTACTGATGGGTATGTCTCTCCAATCCATTAAGCAGAGCATTTGTGTCAAAAAAGGTGAGTTCAGCACAACATTCCACTACAATAGCCCACAGAAGAGCAGGGTGCACCATCTGCTTTCTCTCCCTCTCTCTCAATTTTACCTACTGAATCTGGCTTTTTTCTCTACCTCTAAGAGCAGTCTCAGAACCAGAGAAGCATGATTTCCCCTCTTACTCCCCTCTCCCAAGTAGTCTGTAGGGCAGGACATTTTCAAGGAATGGAGATGTAGGATTCCCTCTGAAGGAGGTGGACATGAAACTCCAATCACCCACCACCTGGATAACTAATCTCATGGCTCATAAATAAAGAGAAATAGGCCACACCACTTTTGTTGTGTATTTTGCAGCTGAACTGGTCATGAAAACTGTGTTTTTTCTGTGACAGCTTATGACTAGGCTATTTTGAGCATGTCTATGGGATCAATCATGGCCCCTTGGCCAGGAAATCCCACCTGAACTTAAGCAGGAGAGCTTCCCTGTGTTACTCTGGCATCTGCAGAATGAAAAATGTAGGTACCTAGAGGCTTTACATGTAAAAAACAGGGCAGACACCTACTCATGAATATTAGACACCCATCTATTTCAGAAATGGCATTGAGGGTCATACTCAAACCCAGCTTCTTACTTTCTGACAAGAACCACCATAGGTGACCAAGTTCTTTGATGATTTTGGGAAAATGTATATAAACAGGTGAACAATTCATTTACTTACTTTATATAAAGTAATCATCAGGTGAGGAATTGGGTATTTGCCTAAAAAGATGTTTCAGACAATTCTAATTTTGGCTTCTGCAATATTTCTCCACATTAAAGAAAATCTTTCTCTTTTCTACTACAACTTATCATATTTACATATATTTTAGTAATAATAAATAATAATGCTGACCTCATTACTTAATTATTTTGTTTGCTATACTAGCAGATTACTCACTGGATTATTAAGTAGCTGCTTTTATTTTCATACAGCAAATCACTTCTCCAAGGGTGACCATTTCAGGACTATCTTCTTCATAAGAACACGGTAGATCTAAACCTTAATTCACTACAATGACTCCAGATGGTTTTGGATCAAGTACCAACAGCCCTAACAGCAGCCTGATTGGGAAGAAAATCTACTGAGATAAGTGATTTCAAATTAAGTGTCCTCCCCAGGACTGTCCAGTCTTGTTCAACATCTTTATCAATGATCTCGACGAAGGGATTGAATGCTCCCTCACTAAGTTTGCAGATGACACTAAACTAGGAGGAAGTGTTGATCTGCCTGAGAGTAGGGAGGCTCTTCAGAGGGATCTGAACAGACTGGACTGATGGGCTGAGTCCAATGGGATGAAGTTTAACAAGGCCAAGTGTAGAGTGCTGCACATGGGACATAATAACCCCATGCAGCGCTACAGGCTTGGGGGAGACTGGCTGGAGAGCTGTCAGGCAGAGAAGGACCTGGGGGTGTTGGTTGACTGCAGGCTGAATATGAGTCAGCAGTGTGCCCAGGTGGCCAAGAAGTCCAATGGCATCCTGGCTTGTATCAAAACCAGTGTGGCCAGTAGGTCTAGGGAGGTGATTGTGTCCCTGTACTCGGCATTGGTGAGGCCACACCTTGAGTACTGTGTCTGGTTCTGGGCTCCTCACCACAAGAAGGACATGGAGGTCCTGGAGCGAGTCCAGAGAAGGGCAACCAGGCTGGTGAAGGGGCTGGAGGGCAAATCCTATCAGGAGCGGCTGAGGGAGCTGGGGCTGTTTAGCTTAGAGAAGAGGAGGCTGAGGGGAGACCTTATCACTGCCTACAACTACCTGAAGGGAGGTTATAGAGAGATAGGTGATGGTCTCTTCAGCCAGGTGACAGGTGATAGGACAAGGGGGAATGGCATGAAGCTGTGCCAGGGCAGGTTTAGATTGGATGTTAGGAAAAAATTTTTCCCTGAAAGAGTTGTCAGGGCCTGGAACAGGCTGCCCAGGGAGGTGGTCGAATCACCTTCCCTGGACGTGTTCAAAAAAAGGGTAGATGAAGTACTTAGGGATATGGTTTAGTTTAGGATGTGAATGATTGGACTTGATGATCTTAAAAGTCTTTTCCAACCTTGTGATTCTGTGATTCTGTGAAAAGAAGCACCCAGTGATTTTCTTCAGACCTACAAAAAGCTACCATTGGCAATGGAAAGCAGTAAGATGGAGCACTTGTCTGGAATAAACCAGAATTGCCTAATCCCGAAAACCCCTAACATTTTTTATTCCATTAGCCAGGTCAGATATTTCCCCATTCTCCTCCTTGGACACATCTCAAGACCTCAGTTCTGGTTGTTGTTCTTTGCCACGCCACAGCTCTGTGCCATATGCGATTTTACGGTTCTTTTCCAGTAATTAACATAATACCAAAGGGCAAGGAGCGGTTGTTGCTGAAAATTAATGCTATAGCAAAGGCCCATTAATCACAGTTTTTTACAAGCCAAATTAACTACAGAAGGTAGTGCTGATAACATGCAAAAATTAAGTACAGAAAGCTGCTAAAAATATGTAAAAACAGCCAAAACCTTTGGAACTTTTGCTTTAAAGAGATTTTCAAAAGAACAAAACAATTATTTTGGTTATAGAAAACAACTTGTCAACTTTTTTCCTATGCAGTATTAGAAACAGAAGATCAGCATAACAATATCTTGGTGGATTTTATTTTGTGTTTATTGGTTTCTAACCAGGGTCTAATCTGTGAAGAAAAAAAATGCTTTCATTTCTGATGTAATCCTGTTGCCTACAGATGTTAATTTATTAATGAACAATTACTGACTGCTAGACATATGAAGCTAGAGATGGGAAAAAAAACACTTTACCAATATAATTAAGTGCACTACTTTGCAGTTGAAAATCACCATGTTCTTAACACTTGACAACAACTTGCTTATTCTGAATAATGGAAAAAATCGCTTTGGGGGTTTCATGCTAAAAACACTCCAAACACTTTTGACCATAATTCAGAAGTCACTGAAGTCAATGGAAAGACTTGGACTTTGGATCACATTGCAACTTTTCCCAGGAGAACTATATCTCTTGCTGAGGTGGAAGAAAGCAACTGCCATGTATAAAATTTGCTTAGAGCGTAGACATAAAGACAGTGTGCTCATTTCTGAAAAAAAACCACATGAGGCACAAAGGATATTTAGTTTGCAATTTCATGTTTGCAAGAATTTCATATGGTAACTAAATAAACTAAATAATTTCATCAAGTGAAAGATATAATCTGATTCTCCTAGGAAGCCAATTAACAATTCCAAGGACTTTTTGTAGGATTCATCTGCCATAAGCCTGAACTAATCCTTAGGTTCCCTTTAGGGTCAAAGTGAGAAGCAGCCACCTCCGAGAAGCTATTTATCATATCCTACAGTAGACACATCAGGCAGGGCTATATTCTCTCTTTCTGGGAGCTGAAGGGGAATATTTCAATTTTCAGACACATTTTCAGATCTGTGCAGCTGAGCTTGATGAGTCTCACTGTAAGAGCAAGTACTGATGCTTAGATCAATAAACCGTATGAGAATATATCAGCCAAAAGACAACAGGTCTGTGCTTTTCATTGGCACATGAAGTGAATAAGAAACTCCAATGTAGCTCGAAACCTAAAAAAAAACCCCACTTGGATCCTCACTATTTATCGGCTACTGTGAGGAAAACTATGAAGAAAAGCATGGAAGGGAGAGCGGAAAAAAATTGAGACTTTCTACAGAACTTTTTACTTTTGGAGTAAAACTCAATTGTCCACTGAAATTAGTTTTATTATGCAGGGAAAAACAAATTAACTAGAGACACTTAAAACCCCAGTGCTCTTTCAACCCTTCAGACACTTTAACTTAAAGCCTATTTCTTAGGTGGATCAGAACTTTTTTTTTCCATAAAATTTCTTCAAATTTAAAAAAAGTTTTAGCAGGAAAGTTTCTGGAATCCAAAGCAGATACTGTCTGCATGTGTATGAGTGTGAGAGGCAGAGACAGTCCATCTGCCTTATCAAAAATTATGCGAGAGATTCAAATCAGGCCCTGAGATGTGAGGCAAAAACAGATGTCTCAACCCACAAAAACTTTTCATAAAATGCTTGAGGTTTTGTTTTGCTTCCAAAGCAAAAAAAAAAGAAAATAAATATTCATATTCTGAGATTTTTTTTTGGGGGGGGGTGGTGGTGGTAAACAGAATCCTTCAGAAAGGCTTTTTTTAGCCCAAATCATTTTGGTTGTATCGCAACACTTGGATGCTCACAACCACAGTGACAGTGAATGGTGGAGACAACCAATCGTCAGCAGAACCAATGCATCATTTAATGACATGTTTTGCCCAGGGTTAGGCAGTGAAAGGGCAAGGAAGGGGTAAAAAGCCTGGTAGAGCCTGTCGTCGCTCTACCCGGTGCGAGTGTAGAATGGCTCTCCTGCCCTCAGAAACATTCCTTTGGATTTACACTGGAGTAAATTAGAGAAGAATTCACTGCAATAATATGAAACTGTTTACAGTTTTAATAGGAAAGAAGTTTAAAAATACAAAGCAAACAGTGAAGCATCTTTTTCATATTACCAGTGTTTTTAAAACTTTATCAGACTCAAATTTAGCTTTAGATGTAGGTTAGAATCAGAACCAGGTTTTAAGTTCACCAACCCGCCCATGTTTTGTGCTTTCTGCTACAAAAAGGGGTAAGTTTATTAAATCAAAGTTCGTGGAACTGGAATCTATAAAGCTAAATTTACATATCCTGGTCATTGTTCAGCGTTGATTTGTTTTGTGATGATTTAGAATCACCACAAGGCAAAATAGTGTCTGCAAAGAAACACTGGGGAAAAGAGGAAAAAAAAAGGAAAGAAGTTCTTAATACACCCAAATTCTTCAAGACAAGAAATGTGTAGAAATTTGTCTAACTCAGAGAAAACTTATTAGTCCTTGGAGAAGGGAACACAAGTGCTATATTCCTGTAAAATTTGGAGGTGACTGAATAACCTCATGCTGGACCAAATACAGGCCCATTAAAATTGCTGGGAATTTCTCCATTGACTACAATAGTCTCTGGATCAGGTCTCTTTTCCTTTTTTAGGCAAGGCAACACAAGATGGGGTGAAATCCTATCCCCACTGAAGTCAACGGGAGTTTTGCCACTGACTTCATTTGGACCAGGATTTCACTCCTCCTCTGTTATCAGAATATAAAGTGTGTTTTCCGGATCTAATAAAAGAAGACAGGAACAAAAAAAAAGGCATCACTATCCAAAACAGAGCATACATCATGTAATTACAATATTGCCATGTTTCCAAGTGATGCAAGATACTCAAAAGGAAAATGACAATGGAACATGAAGCACCATGAGTGCATACTACAGGCTAAACTACCAACATCGTCTGCAAATACTGGTTCATATTGCAAATGGTGGCATAAAACATTCGTGGTGAATAAAAAATCGTGAGTCACATATCTAAAAAGACTGACCTACCTACACAGTCCTGTTGGCCTTTCTGTGGTTGGTTATCTTGTTATAGTTACACAGAAGATCTCAGAAACAAAATGTTCGTGTCTGATTTTCCATGTTTGATCTTTACTCTCCATGTGCAAATAAAATTAAAAGAAAAAAGATCTGCAACCAAACACTTTTTCCTTATGTTGGTCTTAGATGTGAATACATAAAAAAGAGAAGCACTGAGTGGATGCCTATCAAATTTTCTGGTTGTTAGGTCTGGTCCTTTTTGGGGGTAATGGTAGGGCTGTGCTTCTTTCAGAGCAGCCCTTGCATTGGCTCATCCCAGGGTCTGGGATGGGGGACACAGGGAATGGAGGTGCATCTTTTGAAGCTCACCCCCTGATCAGCATGATGCTCTTGTGAAAGCACAACTCCACGTTGGACCCGGAGGACATCTCCCTCGACCTTCCAAATAAGTTTGAACCTGACCTGCTTGTTCATTAGGAGCCAACCAGGGATGCACACTGGAAAGAGAAAAAAGCACATAGCAAAATGAAACGTCTGAAATCTCTCACGGCCCAGAGGCACATGAAGAAGGAAACAATAAGAAGTGCTCTCTTTTTCGGCATAGCTTGCAGATCAGAGCCTTGAGACTGGGCCCCAGATGAAAGCGGCAGGATGCAGCTGACGATGTACTGACTCATGCATCCACTGACAAGTAGCAGTATTAAAACAGGGCGTAAAGATGCCACAACTCTGCGTGAGCGATTCGTCAGCCAAGGCAGACACAAGCAAGAGCATTAGCAAAGCAGTGATTCCCAACTGGTAAGGCACGAGCCTAGAGAAGATGCAGGGCTTTGTTGAGACTGGGGTTACCACTGCAGCAGTAAAAAAGATAAGGGTTTTGCTCCCCACACTGATCTGTGCCCAGGATAGATGGTCAGCACATGCCGGGGACCACACAGGCAGTTTCACAATAGGGGGCCACTGTGAACTGGAGGGTCTCAGCCCCCTGAAGTGTCCTGTACTCCTTCATGATCCCACTGCTGCCATCACCAGATTGAATGGTGACTCCTGAGGCTAAGGGCAAAAGAATCACACACGGGCATCACAGAATCACTAGGTTGGAAAAGACTTTTGAGCTCATTGAGTCCAACCGTACCTGTCCTCTACTAAACCACATCCCTGAGCATCTATTTGCATCTATTAAATACCTGGAATATTTCAGTGTAGATGCTTTCACATTTAAAACACTGTGTCTGAGGCACATCCCATAATGCAGCTTTGCCCTCACCCTCCTGCTCACAGGGACACTGCCGCTTCTCCTGCACGCTGCCAAAACCCCTGGGGCCCCACGCGCAGCCAGGGCTTCAGCTGCAGCGCCCCGGCCTAGGACCTGGCGTGGGCCACAGGTATAAGAGCTTGTGTGAACAAGGACAGCAAGAAGGCTCCCTGAGGTGCAGAGCACAGAAGCTCCCTGAAAGGAGAATCAGTGCAGCAAGTCTGGGCAACGCTGGGCAAAATCAGGAGCTGCACAGAGTGGAAAGGCCAAAACAAAACAGGGAGCAAGAGGGGAGGGATGTGAAGTCCAAGAGGTAGCTTGGGGACATGCTACAAGGTGTGTGGGAAACAGAGTCACTTTGAAGTGATTTCAGGAATTGAGAGCAAGGCCGCAGTCTCACAGGGGAAGCAGTGACTTCAGTTGGTTTGCGGTGATGTCCTGGAATGTCAGGGCTCCCAAAAAAGCCAGATGGGAAAAGCCAACAAGGCAAAAAGCACTAAACATTTCTATATGAGATGACAAGTGTTAGTTGGATAAGCCACGTCAAAATGAAAAAGGGGACAAACTGCCCTGTTTGTCAGAGTTATATCTGCATAAAAAAATAGCCGATGGTTTAAAAGCCAACAGCCAGAACATGAGGAGCAGGCTTCAGGCACAGCCAGGTGATCGCAGGCACAGTTTTGCAAGTGCTTTAAACTTCATTGGGAATTTAAGTCCCCAGGCTTGAGCAAGATGCCCTGCTGCACCTCAGGAACAACACGGGTAGAGCAGACCCGACTGAAACAGGAATGGGCACAGGCATCACAGGGAACTGCTTGAACCTGATCCCTTCCCTCCACAGCAGAAGCAGCAGAGCTCTCAGCTAGCTGTGCCACGGGCAGCCCTGGCCTGGGACCAAGATGAGTGAGCAGGCAGCACCACCTTTCTGTCAGCAGCTCCAAACCTGGGCAGTACACTGGCATCCAGTCCCATGCCCCAGGCTCTAAGAACGGGATGCAAGAAGATGCACGGGTATCTGAGGGACACGGGCTCCTGGACAAATCCATCCAAGGATGGAAACGGCAGGCATGGCAGTTTTCCAGCATCACTAATTGCAGATTGACAAATATGCAGTCCGGTCTGAAAGCTTTTCCCCCCACACGCACTTTTTCCTGGATGTGATTTTGGCAGCTAGTTCCCTGGTAATCAGATCTCTTAGTCACTGTCTGTCACTATTAAGCCAGTGTTCCTTCACGCTGTAATTGCATCTCCTATGTAAAGTTACTCCTAAAAGCTGCCTTTGGCAATTGCTTTTTCTTCTTTGTATCGAGCAACCATTAAAGACACAGGCACAAGTGAAACAACAGACTGCAAGGATTTCTTTCTGACGCACTCCTGTGGATGCGATCCAGTTGGCCATTCACAGTATTTTAAAGACAGTGTATATTTACCCACCCAGCTCAGCTCCAAGGTAAGCACCTAGGCTCATTGCTAGAGTGCTGACAGGCTTTATTTACTTTTGCAGTAATGAAGTGAATTCTGCCACAAAACCAGCCTTTGTTAACTGCAGGGGTATGCACAGGGGAAAGATAGACACTGCAGAAGTGGACTGTGGATCAGAGGAATCTGCTACAGGGATCATAATATGGCAGGGTGCGGGGGAGGGGGGGAGGAAAGAAAAACAAACAAACAAAAAAACCCACCCCAGCTTTAATTCCATGCTAAAAATA
This sequence comes from Porphyrio hochstetteri, assembly GCA_020800305.1. Classification (NCBI taxonomy): domain Eukaryota; kingdom Metazoa; phylum Chordata; class Aves; order Gruiformes; family Rallidae; genus Porphyrio; species Porphyrio hochstetteri. The sequence continues at coordinate 115,435,292 of CM036907.1, forward strand.
GTAATGCTTTAGGTTAAACAGCAGTATTGCCTCCCCACATGGTTTGGTAAGGACCCTATGCAACACGTCCAGATCTGGAAATCACATTTTAAAATACACCAAAAGTTGGAAAGGTTCTGGAAAACACATCTTACAACAAGAAGTGTAAAGAGTTCAATCACTTTAGTCCCTCAAAGAAACAGAGAACAGCTTTTAAAGCTGGAGAGGCATGAGATGAGCAGCCCCTTAACTGTAACAGAGAAAGGCCCTACAAGATCAGTTGGCTGAACGTGAGAAGTAGAAAAATGTAAACTGAAAATAGGACACAAATTCCTTTCAGTGAAAGAGCAATTAATCACAGCAACATGTTACCCAGGGAGGTGGTAAATTCATCATCGCTTGGAGCCTTTAAATGCAGATTGGATGTTTAAGTGGCATGCTCTAGTAGTACAACAGCAAGTTAGCAGCCACGGTATCATCACTTGTCTCAGTGTAATATAACTCCAGCTCCCCACATTGCAAAACTGCTGTCTGGAGTGGGGTGGCCCTTGACACACAGTACGCCAAAGTGGGACGGTGACCCCTTTCAGCCCAAATATCTATGAACCCCAAAACTCATTAAATCTGTGATCATTTAAAATGTTTTGTCAACTCATCACTAACTTGGTTATGCCACACATTCTACATCCTTGATGTGGTACAGTTATGCTGTGAATAAAGTTTTCAGGTAAAGAGAAACTAGAAAAGAAAATGCATATGTGCAGGCAGCAGAGTTAATTTGGAACAATTCGAATTCTGGAATGTCATACCTCCCGAATGCCAGCTAATCAGTCTTAGCACTTCAGCAATTAATTATAGGAAGTTTTTGCTTACTTTATTTTTCAAACCTGTGAATCATTTGTTGGTGAATTCATAAATCTCCCTGCTTCAGATGATAGAATATAAAGGTTTCTGTACTTCATTAATCAGAAAGACCCAACAGGCTCAACAGAGATCTTAAATTTAGCTTTCCCTAGTTGACTGAGTACATTGCCTTAAATGGGAATTTCCAATCCGTGGAACTTCAGTCCCTGTTGACCACACCAAAAGAAAGTAATTTTATAATGGAAGTATTGCTGGGAAATATTATAAGATAAATCAGATAATACTATAAGATAAATCATATAAAGAAGTTAACACAGGTTTCTGATAACTCATGACTGAGTTTCAGTGTGTGAAAAATGTAGGACCTTGAACATTGATGGGTCAACAAAATGAGCAGTCCAAATAAAGTTTTCAAGGTGAGAGGGTAGAAGGATGTTGCCAAAGTTTAACCCCATCCCACAATTAAGCACCACACAACTGCTCACTCCCTCCCCACAGAGTGGGATGTGGTAGAGAATCAGAAGGGTAAAAGTGAGAAAACTCGTGGGTTCAGGTAAAGACAGTTTAATACATAAAGCAAAGGCCACACACACAAACAAAGCAAGACAAGGAGTTCATTCCCCACTTGCCATGGGTGGACAGGTGTTCAGCCACCTCCAGGAGCAGGGCTGCATCATGCCTCCAACACGCCTAATGGTAACTTGGTTAGACAAATGCCATGACTCCCAATGTCCCACTCTTCCTTCTTCTTCCCCCAGCTCTGTATGCTGAGTATGGCATCATATGGTATGGGATATCCCTCTGGTCAGCTATCCTGGCTGTTTCCCAACCCAACTCCTTGTGCACCCCCAGCCTACCCACTGGTGGGGTGGGGTGAGGAGCAGAAAAGCCCTTGGCTCTGTGTAAGCACTGCTCAGCAGTAACTAAAACATCCCTGTGTTGTCAACACTGTTTCCAGTACACATCCAAAACACAGCCCCATACTAGCTTCTGTGAAGGAAATTAACTCTGTCCCAGGCAAACCAGCACAACCATGATCCACCAGAAATGCTAAAGGACAAAAGGGAATGATGAAGCATCTGCCTGTTAAAGCAAAACAAATCCATGAAGCATTTGTATGTTTTAACTCTTTATGAGGGATAAAGGTTAATTGAATCCTGCACAGTAAAACAGTACTTGATCAAGAACTGCAAGTTCTATTATCAGTTTCTACTTATTTCATGTAGGCAAAAGCAGTACAGCATGAATAATAAAAGTACTTGGGTGTTTCCAAACAGATATATTCTGACACTGAGAAAAATATAAGAAAAATTGCTAATAGGAAAAATAAAGATGAAAAATATGAAAGACAACGAACAGTTCTTCAAGAATTTGCGATATCACCAGAAAGCATATGATCAACAAAAAAGGCAACATTGCCTGAAAGCTTGCCTCAATTCAGTGATATACTGAATGCTTGGAACTTCAAGTGTGTCATCCAGGAAACGGGAGAAGGTTTCAAACACAAACCCAACCATACAGATTAGCAGTTGGAAAGAACAGAATGTGTGCAAAAAGAGCAAAACATCCTAAAGGAAAAATCATAGTTGGCAAAACTGGTTATCTGAAGAAATTTAAATATATTGACATCAGAAAAGATGAAGGCTGATTTCTCAGTTGAAAAGGCAAAATTCTTAATAGCAATATTGAAACCAACACAAAATTAAATAAGTATCTGTTTTCTGTATGATCATGATGTGGTTTTTAATCACCTAAGCTTGATTAGATGATTTTTAAATCAAAGAGGGGGAATAAAGGGTACAAAAGAGCACTCAGATAATATTTACTAGGCATGTACATTTTAAAGCCATTAGCACAGATAATTTGAACTCAGGAGTCCTAAAGGACTTGTCTAAAGAAACCATAGCTTCCTTGTTGCTTATTTTTACTAAATTCCAGAATACCAAAGAAGTCTGGAAACACCAGACACCCTTGTGCAAACATTGGAGAGGGGCAAATGGTACCTACCAGAGGTACAATACTGGTTATCTTGACATCAACCTCATGCAAAAGAATAAAAAAAGCACATCTGGAATTTAACTGATAACAAAATAGAGGAGAATAATATAATGAATACCAGACAACATTAAATGCTTTGTGGAAAATAGTGTTGCTTAAACTTGAGTTCATTCTCTAAGAAGGGGGTTTTTTTGGATATATGTAACTGTGTAGATGTAATAAAATTTTATAGGGTGTTTGACTTGGTACCACACAGCATTCCGATATAAAAATCAGCATTATATAGTACTAAGAAACTGCATACTAATTATATTGAGAATTAGCTAGCTGACATACTTCAAACTGTTTGTTTGCAATGTCACTAAATAGGGCTGTTTCTAGGAGGGTCACAAAATCATGGCTATGAACATGAGATTTAGACAGTACTACACTCAAGTATTTGAAAGTAAATATAAAATTACTGCTGATGTACATATGGGTTATGTAAAGGCAGTTGGAATGGCAGAAAAAAGTGGGGAGAAGACAACCAGAGTGAACCAAACTGCTAGATAATCTGGGTATACTCAAAGAAAAAGCTTTTTATAAATTCATATGTCTAAGGAGAAGGAAAAAAGAAATCCTATAAAACAGGAATGGTCTTCTGTAAAACAGCAGTTCTGAGATAGAATGGGCCAAGCTGAGGTTCCAGCATCAAGCTGTGGCAAAAAAAAAAGGTTGATGTACCCCTGGGAAACCTGTTAAGGTGAAGTTTCCTAAAAAGATTAAATTCCTCATGTGTCTTTAATGGAACCTAAGCCTGAATAAAATTCTGACATTTTTAAAGGACATTGCATTATATTTTTCCCCGCTCCTCTCATCCCCCAGCAAGACAGAGATTAAATAACTATATTGCATATACCACCAGTATAGCATTAAAAATCACTAGGGTTTTGGTAATTTGATGATAGTATACCACAACCTTTTGAGAATAAATTAATACATTTCAAAGATTATCCTTAATCTGCCAGAATATGCAAAGAGAACCACTGCTAATAGCTAAAACAAAACAAATTTTCTTTAAGTATTTAATTAACTTTGATGCTTAGATAGCTTAAACAACAGAAGAAACAACATATTAAAAAGGTGGATGGCCTGAAAGTAAAGTTTAGGCGCTTTATGACTATCTGTGATTTGGCCAATCGTGACTTTTGGGCTCAGAGAGGGGTTAACTGAGCTATACGTAAGGTAGCCAAACAAGATGATCTCATAGTCTCTGCTGACTTTAAACACTATGGAAAAGGACTTTGCAGTTGGAATGAGATGTTCTCAGATGGGTAATCCCAAATTGAGGCATTAAAAACACATCACTGGAGAGTTCTAATAAGCACATGAAAAGCTGCTGAATTTAAACTTTTGTAACATCAAAATTACTGATCCAAATTTCTTAGATTTTTGACAGTTTATATTATATTCCCTTTGAGGCACGATTATTTCTTGCCTATCTATAAAATACATCATGCTAAAGCCACTTGGAATTTTCCTTTCTCACCATGGAAAATTTTGACTTTTCAGCAAAAGATGAAAAATGAAAAAAATTCAGTTTTCAGCCAAAATGATGTTTTTCAAGGGAAACTTTTTCCCAAGAGTGACTATTTTTTCACCAAAATAAATTGCTCTGTCAAAAGCAAAACTTTCATCCAAAACAAATTTTGACAGAAATTTTTCAACCCACCATATCTACAATGCTGCTGGTGCTATAAATAAACAGACCAAAACCATATTCACTTTAAACAGTTATATGCCAGATAAAATAAATGATTCCTTCACTTTACCCTGAAGCTCATTAAATTTGAGATGTGGGGGATTTTTTAATTTTTTTTAAGGTTCTCTCTGGTTTGTATCCTGCAGCTATGAAACTGGATCACCTTTTTGTCTCCTGTGGTGACTGGCATTTGGACTTTAGCTTTAAAAAGTACATGTGATTTGTTTCCTACTGATAGAAAAGCTATCAGTAGGATAACTTGGAGATCTTAGCTGTGATATCTTACCCCTACTGATGGACCTAATGGTTTCCTGGGAAGCAGGAAGGAGATTTGAAGTTGTATCCCATGCCATGTGGATGACCGCACAACTTGGTGCCAACCAGCAGCTACCCTTGCATCAAATGCAATAGCAAATGCATTTACTGGGTCAGATTGTGACCAAATACACTGCAGGTTGAAAGTGCCTAGATTCACCTGCAGTACAGAAAAAACTGGACTGAATTCCTCCATGCCAATTTCCAACTTTGATATCTAACTATCTGGCTTTACAGTCAGTCTTTCATTTCAGTCGCTGCTGAATGAATTACACTTTTATTTTGCAGACTATCTGGTGACAGCACGGTGTCTTTCCAGATCAGAGTGTTTATAATCATAATTTTACTTCTGCTAAGTAATACAGAGGGCCTCATGACCTTTTTCTCTACCTAACAAAAGCCTTTTTAACTGAAGAGTGTCAAGAATTTTCTAGGACAACAGCTCTCTATCTTAAGGTCACACAACTAACTATTCAAGTGGAAAAAACCCCACAGTATACAGGTCACGTAGCATAGTGCAGTGCCCACAACCATCACCTGTTAGAAGTTACTCCACCATCATCCCTCCAAACTGGTCTGGATTCTGTTTTTTGGTCCTTTATGAGAAATGTCAGTGCCAGTCTAAGAGTGACAGACAAACCATCCTGGGGTCCAAGAAAAAATATAGGAATAACGAATGACAACCACTTGTAGAACTCTCTGAGATATATGATGAATATAAAGTACTATTAGATCTTATTAGACAAAACTGTTGCATTTGACTAGCAGAAAGGAGATGAAATTGGGTTTTGCCACTCCTTTAAAAGTAAATAACAACGCTGGTAGAAACCCAGCTCCTTTTCTAAGGTTATTCATACCACAGCACAGTTTGTCCTTCAGTGATATATGATATTTGGCAATTTAAAATAAATCTCTAATTAACCAGGAGGAAATAGATCTGGGCTCAGGATTTTCAGGGTCCAGTACGGAGAGGTAGAGGACCAAGCCCTACCTCTGGACATAATGCTGTCCTGCAGCGGAAGGTCATGGCTGCTGTAATGGATGAAGACAGACAAGTTCCACGGGACTTGGACAACTTCACTCCCTGAAGAGGTGGCTCTGAACTCTGCCTTCTTCTTTCATAGATTCATAGATTCATAGAATCACAGAATGGTTTGGGTTGGAAGGGACCTCAAAGATCTCTAGTTCAAATCCCCTGTCATGAGTAGGGACACCCTCCACTAGACCAGGGTGCCCCAAAGCCCCATTCAACCTGGCCTTGACCAGAGCCAGGGGTACAGTTGGCTTTCTGGGCTGCAAGCATGCATTCACTGTCAGGTCATACTGAGCTTTACATTCACCCACGCCTCCAAATCGTTCTCCTCATGGCTGTTCTCAATCTATTCTCCACCCAGCCTGTAGTTGTGCTTGGGATTGCCCCGACCCATGTGTAGGACCTTGTGCTTGTCCATGTTGAACTTCATGTGGTTTGCAAGGGCCCACCTCTTAAGCCTGTCAAGGTCCCTCTGGATGGCATCCCTCCCTCCAGCATGTCAACTGCAGCACACAGCTTGGTGTCATTGGCAAACCTGCTGAGGATGCACTTGATCCCACTGTCCACGTTGCCAACAAATAAGTTAAACAGTGATAGTCTCTTTCTTACCCTCCTTCTCTGGTCTTTACTACACTATTTCCAAACCTTTCATATTTGCATAGGTGTCCATTGCCTGCAGGACACACTGCAGAAATTATTGAAGCTCCAGATCAGGCTCCATTTGGCAGCATTGTCTTTAAGTTATCTACCCATGACTGCAGCTAGACATCCAAAGCTCCCTGAAGGCAGAGCTCACATTCCTCCTGAAAAGGTAAAAATGTTCTGGAGATGAAACAGAGAATGGATTTCTGAAAGGAGGAGAAAGTATGACAGAAGAAATCGTGTCCCTTTCACAGTGGTAGTCTTGCTACTAGTTTCAGCTCTTTTCTGGGCTGGAGGAAGCAATTTGTGCTGATTTTTGTCCCTTTGAGGAACCCACTGCATCAAGATGCTCTTTGAAAACCTCAGGAAATCTGATCAGGCTGCTTGTCACAACTGTCAATCAAAGTGGTAATTTATGCTTCATGACAGATGAGATCCTGAGGACACAGACATTGGCATCCAAGGACTCCAAACAGTGCACAGGACAGTGACCAGTGACATGTGAAGTGAGAAGGACGGTGAATGGTGTGTGGCACTGACTGAAGTGTTTAGGACATGGGATGGCAACACAAGTAGCCACACTCACAGCAATGGACCCAAGTAACCCCACCCCTTCCATGCTCCTTGGCCAGCTCTGTCTGGCTATAGGCCTAGCGTATCCCCCTGAAATTCAGGCTGTCAGTATGAATTCAGAGAAGAAAGCAATCCCAGTCATCAGCCGTGAGAGTTCAACACCTAGATTATAAACTTCAGCATTACTACTGATAGCAGTGCAAAGGCTTGGATAGGTGTTTTCAAACCAACCCACATCTGTGATTCACAAGAAAATTTCACTGACGGCCCAGTGGCACTGAAACAACACTCTTCCTGGCTTCTGTGAGGGAGCTGTTTGTCTCAAGAAACCAGGATAAAGTCCTTAAAATTTTCTCTGCAGTTACTCACTCTGCTGCCAGTTAATGCTCGGTATGAATTGCAGACCTCAAAATTTTGGATGAATCCAAAGACACAAAGTCAAAGTAAAGGGGGGAAAAAAAATGTTCTGGCAACCATCCAGTCACCAATGGAACTGGAGGAAACCCTATCATATGAATCATTTAAAAATAAGATCAGTTTGGACACAGCACTGGAAAATGTACCGTGGGGAACAGACTTGTATTGGCGGGGGAATGAACAGGATGAGCTAATCCTGTAGGTCTCTTCCATCTCTAGTTTCTGAGGGCCCAGTCCTCAAGGGACCTTGCAGGTTGGGCTCATGCCACGTCAGATTGCTTCAAAGAGCATGAATACAAGGGCTATGATAAAGCTAGGACTGCTCTGTCACAGATTTACTGTTCAACCTGACTCAGTAAGCACCTTTGCAAAGGTCTTCCAGGCAATAAGACCTGGTCTAAAATGTCAGAGTAATTTTGAAAACACTTGATGAAAGGCATTTGAGAAAGCAGCTCTTCTTTGACCAGACAGAGGCTGCAGGCTCAAAATCTGTATCTGATACTGTGCCTGTTTGGAGCTGGGATTTTGGTTCAATGAATCATTAGAGACAAGGCCCAGCTGTGATGCTTGGAGCTGAAATCAGTCTACTACAGTATCTGTTTATATCCAGAAATTAGGTTTGGGACGTTATCTGGTCAGAATATATTGGAAAACTGCCTCATCCCATTCAAAACAAATGCCCTGAATATTGCTAAGTCCAAACAGCAATAAGAAATCTCTTTGGGAGAAGATGATGGAGTAGAAAAAGACTCTCAGTCTTCTTCCCAGCCACCACTTCAATTAACTGAGGTGTCAAGGGATTGCTGTGATCACTATCAAAACCTCAGATCCGCCCTTCTCTTCTCTGCTGTTTTCAACTCCCTGCACATAAATTTGACTGGAGAGGTGAGAACAGACTTTTATCTACAAAGGCCACAAAACGAATTAGGACATGTGAGTTTTGTGTCTGGTTCTAGTCATCACTCACTTTCTCTCCCAGTTCCTTAACGTCTTTTTGAAATGGCTATAAAGGAAGCAATAACATCTACTTTTTGCAAAATGCTATTGAATTCTCTGCTAGCTAGTGCTTTAGCAGTGTGGAGTGCTAATGCTGCTAGCAAGGAGGAAGGAGAACTGCTGAGGGTGGTGCAAGTGGGTAATGGGACAAAACTAGCAAAGGGATATTTTAGGCTGGAAATCAGGAAAAAATTAACAATGAAGCCCATTAGGCTATGGAATAGGCTCCCAGAGGGAACTGCTGGCAGCCTCACCACTTGAGTCATTTCAAATAAGACTGGACAAAGCACTAGAAAATACACTGTAGGGAACAGCCCTGGGCTGACCTTCAGGGAGCAGAGGGGAGGGAGAGGGGGAAATGGACTGTGTGACCTAACGGGTCTTTTCCATCCCTAACTTCTATGAATCTGTTACTGGCTAGTGAAAAATGTGATGTAAGGGCAGCCTGCAGTGATTGGCAGACTAAATGAAGGTCAGGAGTAATTTTTTGGATGCCTTGAGCATAGTGCGTGTCCCAAGCACTGACCACACTCACTCGGCATGTTTAGCCACCTGGCAGCTCCACTGTAGCCAACCCAAATAGTTCATATAAAATTGAAGTGAAATAGCAAACAACCATCATTCTCAGAAATGTTCACTTTTCCTGGGATTTCTCTCTCTCTCTTTTTCTCTCCCTCTCTCTTTTTTCTTTTTTTTTTTTTTCCAGACAATTCAAAAACAAGTGATTGAGTTGAGGTACTTGCTGAGTGAACTCAGCCCAGTCAAGGCTGACTTGTGTCTGGTGGAACCGTTTTTGGAAACAAATAGGTATTTACAATAGGAAAGTCCACCAGCTGTATTAGGATGCCAGCTCAGGCAGCAGACTGCTCCTTGAACTGATAGACAGGCCATTGTAAACCTCAGCTAGAAAATCATGCTTGCCCCCCTGTAAACAGACACGTATTGCCCTAGGTTGTCCATGTTCCTTCCTCAGTGTCTTCTTTTCACAGAGTCCTTGGAAACAAAGCTGTATGTTGCAAGCACCTGGAAAACTGTGAGTAGATCTCATTCCCTTACACTGCCAGAAACACTCTGTCCCTCACAATTACCAGTGTGCTCTCATTCCTGGGGCCAGACCGTAGTGGCAAAACCCTTTACTGATTCGTGTGTGCTGGTTTTGTGTGTTTTGGTGGTGCACTTGGGTTACCAGTCCTGATCCAGCCTTGGCCTCTTTCACGCTTGCCGGCTGGAAAGAGGCAAGATGAGTGTCGGGTGTTGCTAATGAAGAGAGCATTCTAACAGGAAAAGGATCTTGGTAAGGCACCAGAGGAAAGATGGGACGAAAAAAATAGGGCAAAAGGGAGTGGAGGAAGTGGAATTAGCCAATAAAAGAAAAGGATGCATGACTAACTGGGCTAAGTGGAGAGGAAAGAGAGCATAATTGCCAATGAAAGGAGAATCTAGTGAGGCAATGAAAAAAACGGAGGTGTAAAGTTAATGCATAAGTGTCACACACAGCTGAAATGCAGCTTTTCAGCACGGGAGGATTTGCTTTGCCCTTACTTTGGAATGTTGCCTAAATTTCATGCCAATTTTTATGAAGGCTTTTTAATGGACTACCAGTAGTAAAAATCTCACTGTACTGGAAGCACTCATCACTCAGGGCATGACCTGATGGACATGCATCATCCCTGTGTACAGCCCATCAGGCCATCAGTCTATGCTGGAGCAGCTGTGCAGTAAAACAGACTCTGTGAGGAAGCAGCAAACCTGAACTCCTACTGCATAATCTGAGGACAACCAGGAACGCAGCCCTTGCTCCATTCCCCACCAAAAGCAAACACCACAACGGCCTCCACATCATCTCAGGAAGCTGAGGTCACCCTCTTTAATGCTACCTTTCTATGGTCCTCAAATATCAGCAGGGCAAGGAATGTTGCCCCCTTTGACTATATGAAAGCACCACAAGGTGCTTTCACTAAATTAGAGCCCTCTGAATGTTTCCTTTTCAGCTACAAAAAGAGAGAAGCAGGGCAGAAGTCAGCTTTACTTTCCTTCTTTGCTCACCTGGCAATGTGTCCGTAGGTTTATTTTTCCTACCTGTGGTTTTATTTGTCAGTCCAAGTATATCAAATCAAACACAGGTTTTGGTCAGGACAGATCTCGAAGGGAAAACGATACTTTCTCTCAATATTTTGTAGATCTGAAGAAATTAAACAATGGCTGTAATTTCAGTGGTATAAGCAGCAAGTGATGTGGGAGAGGGATCAGATGATGACAGACAAAATTAATTCTGTGCAACAAGACCAATAGACCAGAGGCTGCTGTGGGAAAGAACAAGGCAATTTGCACTGCAGCCTATGTGAAACAGAAAGCATACTTTGCAAGTTTAGCAGTGGGAAAAAGCAACACTGCCTTCTCATAGATGGATTCTTCAGAAAAAATTCATGAAGGGACAGTGCATACGAATCTTGTCCACCACCTGCCAGTGTTTTTATTTTAACTATCTGCTTGTCAGAGCAAAGCCAAAACAACTGAAGTCCATATGAAGCCATGACCTAAAGTACATTTAGTCATTGCCTAAAATTAAAAATGCCAGGTTGCATTCATGCTGTTAGTCTGTTCAATTTAGAAAAAAAATCCCTCAAAAAGATAGAACAGAGACCTTTCAGAGCCCCTCACAGGGACAGAGGATGAAGATTCCCATTTTGGATTGGGCCTGTCTCTTGTGCCTCTGAAGCACAAAGGCAACATTCTACAATCATACTGGTGGTTTTCAAGCTTTTTTGACCTGGAGATCCCTAAAATGTTTCCAGCAGAAGCATGGATCTCATACAGAAAACATATACCTAATGTGGACGGCTGCAGTTTGCAGAGAGATGCCTGAAAACCAGAATGCTGTCTCCCCACAGAAGCACACTTTTGAGGTGAGCACATTCCATTACTGCAGTCATATTTACTTCTATCCCCAAGTTTGATCTTTATTTTGTCAGTCTACATCAAAATCTTTGGCACATAACACAGAAAGGAGCTTATACCCTCTTCCACGCCAGGCATGGTTGGACAACCCAAACTCAGGGCTCCAGGGAGTTCATTTGGTGCCAGTCTCAGCCCTGTTTATTAAATTTCCATGTAGTTCCAGCCAAATCACATCACCTCAACATCCCTCTGGAAAAGTAAGAACATGATTTCTCCTTTTGCTTTTTCTCTCATAGCTGCCACTGGCATCTCTAACGATCTCCTCTTCACAAAAAGCCTTCTCCTGGACCAAGACTTCTCAAAAAAGATCAGGCTTTGGTGGAGAAGACCTCAGGTCCCATTCCCAACAGCCAGCAGACCCTCCCTTTATCCCCACCTGCAGTTTGTTGCTCTTGAGCACAGATCCCAAACAAGAATCAAATGCTGTCTCTCTCAGGCCAAGTGCAGGATATGAGAACAAACATGAATCTCTGTCTGCCCAAGACTTAACAAGCAATTCAGTTTTAAATTTATTGAATATCAAAAGGGCAGAGGAAAAAAATCGCTAAGCTGTTTCCCATTGTGTTCTCTTTCTACCTGAAGACAAGCCTCAGAGACCCTTTTTCCTTCTCAATCAACTAAATGTAAGCCTCTCGCTCATCAGTGAACTATGTGGGAGCAGGCTGTTTTGCATTTGATAATGAATAGCATACCATCTTTAGATAGAAATCTTTTGGACTTGTTTTTGGCATCTCTGTGGAAATATGCTTTCCACCTGCTGCTCCATCCCATGCAAACACCATCCCCACTGCCTGTTCCACTGAGGCAGGCAGACCCTGCCACCTAGTGCATCCAGATGTGTACTGGCCCACGGCACACCCAAGAAATAGCTGGCCGGACCCCCACTCCTCACCTGGGACAACCTGATTTCTCTGTACCGCCCTATCCTTAGGTTGCTGAAGGAAACGCGCTGCCACCAGCAGCAGTTTTCCTGAGAGATGGAGCTGTGCAAATAGTGCAAATAGCCTCCCAGGACCTGGATCGGTTCTTAAAAAAAAGACATTTTGATTTTCATTTCTATTTAGAAAATGACACCTCTATTTTTGCCTGCTAGTGATAAGCCAGGGAAACAGACCCAGGGGTATCCTAATTTGCTCTCCTATGCTTTTTAAGCTATACCTCTTCACTCTGGCTTGTTAGTCCAACAAGCAACAGTGCTGTCTATTTATGGTCTCTCCTTGCCCCCTATTTTGCAGGGTTTGACCTGTGTCATGAAATGAAGTGTCCTTCAGAAAGCCCTCAATGCACTAACTTTGCCTCCAGTCACAGGGCAAACAGCACAGCCAGTGGAGAAAAGGAGAAAACACACAGCCAGTGACTGGATTAGAGGTTGTCAGCAAATAAAATTGGACTTGGGTGTCCATGTGTGTCCTGACTCCCCTCCACAAGGCTGAGCTACTCCCCATGTGTATTAGTTCCTCTGAAAAATCAGGTCTGGGCCACTGTCAGAGAGGGAATAGCAAACTGGACACAAAAGATACGATGCTTGACAGATTCTGTTTGTCAAAGCAAAATTCTCTTTCCTTTTTACAAGAACAGTTTATAAATCTTCAGTCCAGGTTTGAAAGTCTTAGCTATTCCACACTTCCCCCTCACAGAGCCAAGCACCCTGCTTTCCGACAGGACAACCATCAGCTTTTTGCACTCTACGCTGAACAAACATCTACTTCTTTCCTCATCTCTCATCTCTGGGAGGAAGGTATTCATTTTCCTCCACAGTAGCAATATAATATATTGCTTCAATCCTTCGTTAGCTGCCTAATCCAATTCCTGTCAGCATTTTCTCTCTTCTTCTGCCCTGTGTTTCTAACCTTGTGTCTAGAGAAAAGCCCTTTCTTCTGTCCATTTTTCCAGCAGTTCGCCAGCCTTGCCAAGATTTGGACTTTTCTCCTGCTCCATTTCTTTTTCCTCTACACTTCTGACAGTAAACAGATTCAAACTAGTAAAGCAGCGTACGCTTTTCACAACACTCATTGAAGTGACACACCAAGAGCCTTGGTAAAGGCTCTATCAGTTTCATGGCTTTTATTTAAGATCAGAGACAAATCAGAGCCACAGGTGAGCAGGGCTGAGCCCCCAGCAGTGCGAAGGGGGCATCCACTCCCTTCTGCAGTACCAGAAAAGACGGGAAGTCCTGAGTCACAGCGTAGCTCAGCTGGATGCTGGGGTAATGCCCATTCCTGCCCCAGGGAAGGAGTGGGACTTGTGGTGGGAGCACAACTGGAGTGGGAAGCGGCTCATGCCCTGTCCTGATGCTCCTGGCTCCGCAGGGCTCCCCTGCATCCCCCTGCCTGCCTGCAGCCCCCTCCCCATCCGTTTGTCAAACACAGCTGGGGCTGTGGGGCTCGCAGCCCTCTGAAGTGGGAGAGCTATACCTGCAGACCACAGGGGAAGGGGTTGGACAGAGTGAGGGGGAAGCAGTGGGATCCCTATCTTAAATAACAACCCCCTCAATCTTATGCCTACCGTCACCACCACCCCCCTCCACACACACACACTCACACACACAGACCTCTCCCGAAAGTTTCATCACTTCCATCCCATCTCTGGAAACCATGAGCTTCCTGAAAAGTTTCTACCTCAAACCACCTGGCCCTCCACCTGCCAAAAACTAACCTTACCCACCTCCATATCTTCTCTGTGGTCGTCTGTGACTTTTCCTAAGCCTTTTTGACACTCACGGTCTCCAAAAGCTCACTGATCTCACACTTGCCTACTGGAGTCCTCCTGACCTGTCCCAACATTCTCACCCCCATCTACTGAAATCCCCCGACCCTCCCAGTCCTCCTGTTCTCACAAGCCATTCTGCTTCTGCCCTGAAATGAAATAATGCCTACACTGCCAAAAAGCCTTCAGCCATCTCTAATCACTATGGAAAACTTTCTTCAAGTACTCTCTCTCCCAGCTGCAGGAAATCCTGTGGGGGCTATTCAGTGACCTCTGTAATGAAATAGGTCAGATTAGATAACCACAATAAGCTTTCCTGGCCCTAAAGGCGTCTTGCAAAACAAATTGCATGATCTAGCACATGTGAGAACATGGATTAATAAGGGCATTCAGGGAGGTCAAAGCCTGCGTTCCTAAAGTCGCTGAAACCACAGATGCCAACAGCACAGTCTAACGTAGTGTGCAAATCTGAACCTATAGACCTAAAGAGGGAGGAAAATGAGTGTAAGTGCAAAGGCACGATCTATGTAGCCCTGACAATACCAGCATTACCCCCATGCCATTTGTTTTGTATTATTAGACAAGTTGCACAGACATCCCGTATTCCCCAGTTTGAACTAGCAAAATGCCAACGGACAAGGGGAAAAAAAAAAGCCAAAGTTTATTTTTGTAGGAATAATGCGATGACACATTTTCAGCAATATATACTATATCGTCAAGCACTCATTAGACAAGCCAAATATTTTTGTGTAATTTCTGCAATAAAATATGAAAGCAGCAACATTCAGACAGAGAAGCTGGCTTTTGTTAACGTGGGGCTCCAAGAATAACAGCTTGTGAATTACCAACACTATTGTTTGGAGGAGGAAAGTTGCTTGATATTAACAAATTCATTAAGCCAAAACTGACATGCCTGTTAAAGCAGCCATTAGCAGTCTCAATCTTCACGGACTTGTGTCCCAAACAACGCCAATCATGGGTCTTGTGTCAAGTGCTCTGACAGAGTAACCTACAACTGCTGGGGCACAGATACGTCTTCCAGCAGATGTTAATGATGATTTATGACTCACATTTCTTCCGTGTACTATGGCACTCATACAAGTCATTTGTGCTACATGCTTGCAAGAGTCATTTCACCCATCCATAATAATAGTGAAATGCAACCACCTCTAAGGGAAAACACAAGTGAGGGTTGGGGCTCTTACAGTAGCAGCCACACCGCTGTCTAGAAGAAGGGATGAGGAAGACTCATCTGCTAAGGTCCACCTCACCAGAGAGTCTTTCAGCCTCTCCATAATTTATTCCCTGACCATTCACCCAAAATTATCAGCCCAATGGACAAGGGACCCACAGTGTATGGAAATGCTGTCTTACTCAGATAGGGACTATGTGCAGAGATGGGGGATGAGCCCAGACCTAAGTGCAGTCCAGGGCCTCAGCACATGGCAAATCTTTTTTCTTTCTCCAACAGAAACTGCCAAGAGGATTTAGGAAGATGGATAGTAATTTGCCCAGGAGAAATTTGGCAAGGACACCAGTGTAAGTGTTCCAACCCCTCTGATAAACTTCATATGATATTAGAGCTTTAGGTACACAGTACCAGTGTCTGAATACGTGAGTGCAAGGTTTATTTATTTGTTGCTTGGCCTGTTCTTTTTTTTAATCTGAAAGACGGTTCCTCCTTCTCCACAGTATCCCCTATCTTTGAGAGATTTGATCCTAGATAACATGACAAAACCAAAGACTTCCACAAAATCATCAAGGCAAGTTACAGCAAAACATGTGGGGATTTGTATTGGAAGCACCTGCATTAGTGAACATTCATTTTCCTTGTCCAAAGGACATGCTTCTCTTTTCCACCTCAGCTGAAACTCCCATTAGCACTCCGCATTTCCCTGTGAAATGCTGTTAACATCAAACTGGATCTGGAAGGTCATAAACTTGAGTGAACATCAAAATGTGACACTACTACAGTGGAAATTCTGTTCCCATTCCTTAAAAATTTATAGGAACATTACCAGAGACAGAGCCATTAAGAAATCAAAGCTTTTACAGATGCATCCAATGAAAGCAAACCAGGTTCACCCACATTTAGCCTAGTTCACAAAGAAATCTTTCTTGAAACTCTAATAAATCTGTTTTAGACAAGAATTGAGTTAATTTTCATCTTCTTACCTGTCCACACATGTTTCATTTCTCTCAGAAATGACACTTCGTAGTCAAAAGAGATCCTATGAGTATTGTAGAGATGTGCAACTCCCATCACAGATAGCTGACATCCTACAACACCATTTATGGAGCACTGTCATCTGGAAAAGGTTTTTCCCCTGCAGTAGTTTATAGCTTATATAGAAGAAAAATGTCAAGTTTGGAGTGACAGAGACTTTTAAGTAAGAAAGAAGCTCAAGGTTCACTTTAATCCCTAGGTCCTTGGGAAACTCAGCTGCCAAATATCTGTCCTACCCAACAAAGAAAGCCAAGGAAGCCTTACTCCTACGTGTCACTGTCTTTTACCAGTCAAATGGAGCTAAGCTTTAGCTGGATTAAAGGAAAACGGTACAAACCACCAGAGACACATTATCAAAGAAACCCTTAGACAGCATGGAGACTACCATGGCAGGATCAGATAGGAAAGACAGATCAGCGTATTATGGTTTTGTGTAACCAAAGAGTAGTACGAAGTAGCAGCAAATCATCTGTGTTATTCCTCCACCCTCCTCAGGGAATGCATGTCCTGATGAAGCCAAATCCATTTCTTCTGCAGATCTTTCAAACAACCGGCGGAAAACCTGCTTCCCTCTTGCTCTGTCGCCAGTGACATAACCTGACACCAAAGCACCCACTCCCCCGGCATCCTGCGGTCATGGCAGTAGATAGGAAACAGGAACAGGATGCAGATATCTGTCATATTAACCTGTCCTATACCACTACTGCTTGATAAACCCGTGTGACATGCCTGCCATCTGTATACAGATCCTAGTGTCCATAAAACATCAACACTGTATTTGTGACTTCTGCTGTCACTGTCAAAAGAGACCAAAGACCAAACTGCAGTAGCCACCATTAAAAAAACCATTATATTTGTTGCAAGAAATGCTCCGTTGCAGTTGAGGACAGAAGGGTAGATAATAAACCATAGTGCCTTATTCTAAATAACATTAGACTGGCAAACACAGGAAAATAATGGCATGGAAAGAAGCTCATGCTATCACTGCCCTGTTATTGCACTTGTTCTGTGTGTTCATTAAAGCTTACAGCACACAGGATGCTTGCTCCAGCATACCTCACTACCATACACTCCTGCAAAATAACACTATCAGTTACAGTCATACCAGAAAACATATGTGCAAATTAATTGCGTAATAGGGAAAATTGTTATGAAAGGACCGAAGATGATGCTCTAGAACTTCTCAAGGCCATACGAGTTGTAGTACTGAGCTGAAACAGCCCCAGAGAACTCTGCTATTTGCAAATATGGGTAGAGTTCCTGGGTTTTCTCCCACTTTACTGAAACCCTCCATTTACTCATGCTGCTTGCGGTCCCACGTGTAGCCGCTGAGTTCTGGCACCCTGTCCAAGTCTCCCCATCCTGGGAATACCAACCCCATTGGTTCTGGAATCAGAATGACCACACAGCACTTATAACATTTCCAGACAGACATAAATACACAGATTAGTCTTTTCTGCATTTTTCCTCATAAAAACAACAGCAGCTTCGAAGCACATTGGCACAAGCACTGAGATTAAGTATTGCAACCTGCTATTGTTGGCAGGATTGCTCTGGCTTCTTCTGCTTTCCCCACCTCCTTGTAATCCTCTCTCTTCTTGGAGAGTAGTTAAATGCTATGTCCATTCATGTCACCACGGAGTAGTCTTGGCAGATGCATGCCCCAAGGCTGGGATGTTTTTACGAGAACCGTTTTCATATTTCACTGTTTGCCTGGCTGATCCTTTATCTGTTCTAGCAGTTATACAACTAAACATACTGAACCCTCTGTCAGATGATTACATATTCCATGCTGAATTGCAGGATATGGAAACACTGCCAAACACAGTCCTGGTCTAACTTTGTCGACTTCGGAGCACAGCTAAGAATTAATTCAGCCCTTCAACTCCTCCACACTGGTCTTCTAGAATAAACAGAAGCAAATCACCCGTAATATGTCTTGCATTTTGTCTATCCATGCCTTTCTAGACCCTCCAGCTTGGCTTGTATATAAAACCCCTCTGCATATTCAGGATGTTAGAACCCCCCTCAATTTAAAGCTGAAAGCTTTTGAATCTAGAAGCAATGGTTGCCAGGCCTCTAATGAAAAAAGAAAGATGACAGCTGATGGAGCACTGCCCTTCAATCTTCACTGTAGACCCAGAGAGATGGGAGGGAGGTGGAGGTGAGGCAGCACTGGAGAGGAGCTCAGCTCCCTTCTCTGCTTGACAGCAGCTTCCCCATGCTGCCTGCTCCTGGCTGCACAGCAAGAGCTCTCCATCCTGGTGGCAGCTGCCCGCAAACATTCATTTGCTTTTTGTAGAAAGAGTCAGGGGATTTTTCAGGTTGCTTTTAAACATCCAGGAGCCCAAGGAAAACATGGGGTGGGGTTTTTTCTGCAGAAATTCTCATTACTTTTTAAACTCATTATTCCCTAGAGAACTCTCTCAGGAGAAAAATGCTGAGCTAATCTATCATTCAGCTATTGCTACTGTATCAAACCATTAGTATCGCTTGAGGATCTGTTTTGCAGATGATCAGAAGTGAAGCAGAAGACAGATGATTATAGCAAGAGTTCAGGAAGGGATTTTCTCCACAGGAGAATCCTAAGAGAGAACACACATGTGGAAAGAAGGAAAAACAAATGCACTGTTTATAGGGTTCAATAACAGCTATCAGAATGTTCCATACCTTGGGTTTCAAGGTGCCTTCAAAGCATCACTGAGTCCTCAGGCTAATATTGCCATCTGGATACTTCCTTCCCATTTTAGCCAGCTTTGTCATGTGTTTACCTGCTGGTTTCAGTGCTGGTGCTCCGATTGCAGCTGCCCACATGCAACCAGGTTCTCTGGTATCTGAAACTCCTGGAAGGACTAATTATTTATTTGTGTGTTTTGACATGAGTGATACCCTGTCTCCTACCAGTGAACAAAACAACAGGAAATAAGCCCAAGCAAAGGAAAACACAATCAGAAAAAGGTGGGAAGGAAAGTTTTTGACAGGAAAGCACTTCAAAAGTATCACTGAGAGTGGCTGAATAATCATCCTTAGCATCCCTGGGTGACTCACAAATTGCACTACTAAAAAACCAGACAGGTTGTCTAATATTGGTGTCTCAGTTAGTCACCAACGATGAGGGACAATAGAGTGGTTCTTCTCCTCAAATCATTTTTCACCCGCATGACATGTCTCCAGCCCCTCACTATCCCAGCTTCTCTGGACGCTAAGAATAATTTCCGTGCACGGCAGATTTAATGAGGACTGTATGTTGCTGGCTATTTAGTTTGCTGCAGCTATAATTAGACAGATGACAAAGACTGGCTTGTTGTGTGCACTCTTTTTTCCTGCGATTGCATATCATATTTGGTCTATGCACAAGACAAGAGATGATTTTTCTTCTTTGTCACTCTCCAAACTTGTCAAGGGAGTTGATAACCATATTGGCTGCTTTCTGCCACTTACCTCACTTCTAGTAATAAGACATTGTCATCATTACTAGGCTGATAAGCATGTTGAAGTGACATGTTGAGGAATTCAGTCGGCCTCCTACCTAAGCTGGTGGCTTTCCCCCTTTTTGCAAAAGTGTTGCACTTTGGGGGGAAAAGAATAATAAATAAATATTTTAATTTTGAAATGTTATGCCACTTGTTTCATAGCAATAGTTGGTTGGATTTTATCTCCCAGTGCAAACTGATGTCTTCCCATGGCAAAGGGAAGCAGTGCAAGGTGGGAATCCTGCTATGACAGCAGGACACAGAGATGGGGGTCAGGCCCATATAAGAAAGTGAGGACATGGGGTGGACTGAAACAGCACTTTCTAAAGATGCTTTTCACCTGCAATATTTCCTGGTTTTACCCAAATCTTTGCATTTTTCAATTGGAAGACCCAGTCTTCCCATGAAGGGAAAAGTGAATGAAAATGTTTTCAAACAGATCATGCTAGTAGAACATCTGTTAGTTCACTAAAATAAACACATTCTTTTCAATAATCACTGAGATTAATAACTTAGACTCTAAACGAACACTTCTTTGAGTGAGAAGACACCATTTCCAAGACAGTTACTTCTCTAACCATAGTGCGGATTCCTACCAACAGGCTCTGAAAACTATCTGTAGAAGTACAGAAAGCCATTCTTCACCTTCAGTTCACTGAGAAGATTTGTCCAAGTCTTATTACCAAGGTAAATGAGTAAAACAAATTAAGGAAAAATAAAGCCCAATTTTAAAAAAAAGGGGGGCGGGGGGAAAGTAAGAAAATACTTCTGACTCCCTAGGCTGTGAAATCTCCCAGTGAATGCAACCAAAATTATACTCATATTAGGACAAGGTTTCTATCCAACTAAAAAAGGACATAAATACAGAGAAAGGTCAGGTGAAAGATACTTGCACTCCTCACAACCTGGAGCTGCTGCAGATCACACCACAACTCTCCAACCAGAACCTGCCCAGAAAAAGGTCAATTTTTCCTCCCAAGAGAAGCAGAAATCTTCTATAAGCTTCCCACCCAGACATACGGACTGAAAGAGTAACGTCTCTGTGGACAGCAGCCAGATGTGGCATCATTAACACCAGGCTTTATCTCATAGCATCAGAGGGGCAGCAGAGGAATGGGAGTGAAGCCTACGAGGAGACACTTTTCAGAGGAAAGCAGCATTGTAATTCCACCCCAACACACCTAACTTAAACCGCTGCACATACACTATCAGGTTGCTGCTGGCAAGCGAGCAACAAAAAGTAACTTATTCAATCCAGCAACTTCCACCAGTTTCTACCTTTCGTCCTCTGTCAAGAATGCCCTGGCTGTTGCTTAGATAGCACACAAAAAGCTTTCCTGCTGTCTCTCCTGCTTCCTTCCCCTGTTCCGTAATTCAGCACAGCCCAAGCACCTTGTAATGCTCAGGAACAATACCCCAGGGTCTAATTCCTAGCACCTTCCCAGTCCCCCCAACCAGCTGCCCCCACTTGTGTTTTGGGCAGACCTCCTTGCAATTCAAGTGGATTGGTAAAAATAGTTCTCCCTGTCTGTCCCACTTCTGATTCATGGTCCACTTAGGTAACGTCTCTTTCAGTTACATGGAATGGCTGGGGCCTCCTGGACCCCAGGGACATTACATCTTCATAAATAAGAAGATTTATTTACAGATATAAATCAAGACACAACGTTTAGAACATGCTAGAGGGAAACAGTAAAATGCAAGGAGAAGGAGAGAAGAATAATCAAAAGTCGAGGATTCTGGCCAAATTCTTCTTAAAATAGCTCTTCCAAGACATAGTGAACATTGTATCAAACTCACACAGGATCTCTAGCCAGCATCTTGGCTTCTTGCATGACTCACTTCACTCAGGCTGGGGAGTAACAATTTCCTCCCTAGCCACCAACTAACGTGGTTAATACTAGGTAGATAGCGCTCAACCGGTGGTGATTGATCAGGTCCCTCTTAAGGGGAAACGATGCGTTTCATCAGCCGCTACTGTACATCAAAATGTCAGCATCAAGAACATCATCCTCCTTCTCACACGCCCCTGCACACCCACACACATACGTGCACGCTCAGCCCAGCGGTCACATCATCACCTGCTAGTGTTAACATGCACACAAGCAATTACGGAGCAGACATCTGTTCAGGATGTTGCTCATTGGATTAGTATCTTCGTGCTGTGATGTCTGCAAGTCTTTGAAGCATTTATATTCCAACTCTGTGCTGTCTACTAGCGCAGGGTGGTTTGTCTGCGAATGTTGCCTGTGCTGGTGCAGCACGAATTACTCGGGTTCAGTGCTAAAGCCTAACAGGGGAAGGCCAGCCTTGTGCAGACAGGCAAGAGGAAGCCCGTTCCTTTCAGTTATTGCTAAGTGGGGAATAAGGAATCCTGCATGGGTCCCCTGCATGGGAGAAGGTTTTGCAGATTTTCCTATAAACAATAAATAAACAGTGTATGCAACACGTTCTGTTTGGCAAGAGGGTCACCGTTTCAGAGAAATCAAATAAAGATTTGGAAATTAAAAAAAGCAATCCAAAAACCCACAGTTTCAGCTACAGGGTCTCATCTAAATTATGCCAAAGTTTAAAAATGTTCCTCAGAATGGATGCCAAAGCAAAGTTTGAGTTTTTCACTGCGATTTCTGAATACAGGCTGACGCAACTCCCTCTGAAGGCATTGGTAATATCTTGAGATTGGCCTCAGAGGTAATTAAAAATTAAACTGGACAGTGACTGCCAAGAGGTGGTAAATGCCCTTGCCAAGTCCCTGGTCCTTTGTCCATGACGTTGGTAGTAAAGGCACAAAGGCCTGACTGCAGAGGTCATCATGTCCACACTCCTAGGACTGTGCATGCTCACCCTCATGATTGCAAATTCTTCCTGTGCCCATCAGCTTTAGAAAAGCCAAGAACAGACCCAAAAACATCTGAAATACATGTAAGCTAGACATTATAAAGGACTTCACCATGCCTGACCTGAGGGGGCCCCAAATAACCCATGGGCATCCCAGGATCTTCATGTATTCAGCACACTGGGCTGAAAACCAAGCAGACTCATGTGATTTTCAGCATAGTGAATGCTATGTGAAATGCTATGTGCCCCTTCTCCATGCCATCGGCACTGTGCTGTCCGGGTGCCTTTGGGGTTGTCTCACTGGGTGTGCAGAAGATGTTGCTAAAAAGGGAGACAGGTGAGAAGCAGAGAGAGAGAAATATAGAGTGGGAGAGAGAGAGATGAAGAGAGGAAGACAGAGAGAGAGAGAGAGAAAAAGAGAGAGAGAAAGAGAAAGAGAGGAAGAAAGGAAGAGAGGAAGAGAGGAAGAGAGGAAGAGAGGAACAGAGGAAGAGAGGAAGGGGGGAAGAGAGGAAGAGAGGAAGGGAGGAAGAGAGGAACAGAGGAAGAGAGGAAGGAAGGAAGGGAGGAAGGGAGGGAGGAAGGAAGGGCATATCTAATACACACCCACCACATTTTATACCTACACATTGGGTAATGCTGCCTGTGGCAGTAGATGAGGCACACAGCAATGGGTTACCTCACCTTCCTTCCCCATGATGGTGCAGCCAGCAGCTGTTGATGCGCTGAGGTGTAGCCCTCACCCAGGAGGCTGGCACAAGACCCATGGCAGGAACCACATGCCCCCAGATTACCCCATGAGAAAGGCTGAATCCCCACGAGCTCTTGGAGCCATGGACCCAATGACAGAGCACTTCCCACGCATGGAACACCATGCTTTGGGGTGCACCATTAGCATGTGCCCTTGCTCCACATTGAAACAAAGGCAAAGTCTGCAGCCAGGGCACCTGCACCGGCTGCTGCACAGCACCGAGGTGTTCTCTCACATTTATTGCCCATGCTATGTTTTTACCCAGAGCAGGTATTTTGTGCCTCCCAGTCACAGCCATCGTGCTGCGGTGGCTGTGGTTTGTGGCTCGCGGGGCTGCCACAGAGCGGGGAGCACAGTGGGAGGAGGGAGGGATGGCCGACACTTCATTCAGTGATTGCAGGCCTCCTCCAAGGCCCAGACTTTGAAACAAGACATTGGCAAGCTTGTTTAGAAAAATTATTTCATCCATGTATGAATTAAGCCAAAGAACACAGTACTTGTCCCTTTGGTGTTTATTTTAAAATAATTATTATATGTTCCCTTTTCTTTCAGGAACATTAAACACAATGCTGCACATGCTTTTGTTCAGGAGGGCTGCAGATGGCTGCAATGAGGGAAAAGTCAGTGGCAAACACTGACATATGCACTATGGCAAGTTGTCAAAAATGAACTCCTCATTCCCTTCAGCCCAAGGAATGCTGAAGACCGATACCATTTTTGGGGAAACAAAGATCAATAACAGCTAGTAGATTTATTTGGTTGTTGATTTTTATAGTGCTGGGCCACCACTTCTGCTGCATTTGTACTCTTTAAATCGAGTGCAGACCTTTGCAACAAAGTGCCAGCATTTGGTAGCAAGAGAGGCTTCCCTCAAGCAGCTGTCCTCAGAAAAACATGCGGTGGTTTGAAAATGTGGTTGCAAAATGTGGACAATGTGCAGGGGAGTTATTAATGTTCACAAGAAAATGTGCTGCTTCATCTCCATTACAGTCAATAACCACAGCTGTGGGTTTGCAAATGAGGAAATCTACTCTCATTCTTAGAGCTCGGATTTGGATGTTCACAAGCAGAGACACAGGTAGTTCCTAGAATTCCCTTCCCAACTACAAGAAGAACATACACAGACACTGGAAAAAGACTTTCCTTTATCTTAATAGACCTAGCACACAGCCTGCAGAAGGAATTTAAAACAAGGCTTTAATATCAGATGTTTCATATGGACCACATTTCTCACAGTGAAAAGGGAATAAAAAATATTTTACAAAAAGAAGAAAAAAAAAGAAGAAGAAGAAAAAAAAAGACAATACACTGTCCAGGAAAACAAAGCAAGCCAGCCAGCTCTACAACCATTTAACTAGGAGACGGCTCCAGAGTCGTTCCAGTACTGGCAGTACAGCTAAGCCAGAGTTCTCCTATAAGCCAGATGACACAGTTGGAAAAATATATTCCAGAGCTTGTTAGCCATCCCCTGGACCTGCCAAATTTGCCCATATGGGACCACAGGTGTTGGCTAAACCCAAGGAGGAAGAGGATGGAAAAAGGCAGCAAGATGAAGCATATCAAGAACTGGAGCAGTAAATATCATCAAACCAGTGCTGAAGTTGCTACAGGTGCCAATTTCTGATGAGAGGACTATGATCCTCATAAAGTCCAGTCCAGGTAAGAGGGTGCGTACAGCTACATCCATGGCTGGATATTTCCAAGCCCAAAACATAACCTGCAAATCCAGCCTGGATGCTCCACTTTTGCACACATATGAACACGGCAGCTGCCAGATGTTTGTGGGTGCAGGGTGGTAGAAAGCACAGCCTTCTGCTGCCGTCGCAAAGGGCCTCTTTTTGGCTGTTTACCATGAAGACACAATTTCCCAAGCGCTGTTAAGTCTACTGTAGACAGGCCAATGCGCTCTACCCCAAATTTCAAGCTGGACAGATGCAACCCAGCTTCCGTCTGGAAGCTGTATATCTCTATTAGTAGTAGAGCAGAATGCCCAAACTAACTACCACGCTGAAAAGCAGGATGTATTAACCGGAGAGCATTGCTGTGTTAACGTGGCTTCTGGAGCTGAGACCAAAGGAGCTGAGGCCTCTCTGAACCACGCAGATGTAAACAGGGAGGGATTTGCTTAGCACCTGAACAGGTCTGATCTTTCTTCCTAGTGAATGAACTAGAGCTGTCCTTGACTAAGTTCAACAAACCTGGACTTAAATGACACAGCCTGAGGCTGCTGGCTGCAAATGAGACAAATCCTAATCAGCGCACAGGTCATCACTGTGCTTGTCACTGTGAATCAGGCAGGGGAATTTTAGCATCACAAGTACAAAAGTGCAGCACTTCAACAGGAACAGCGTCTCTTACATTGCCAGCTTGAGCCATCCAAAAGTTACAGACAGGTTCCCATACTCATGAACTTGTCTTTAAATAAAAATCACACCACAAGATATGATTTTAATAACACATTTGGGGTCGATTGCATTTACTTTCTAGGGTTTTAACCACTGGGGTCCACTTCCAAACACTTTCACAACAGGAAGGCTCAGAATATGTTATTTTATGTTATTTTTCAAATGAAAGCTGAGGTTCTTATGCATTCATCTTAACTCCAGGAGCTGTGTTTTTTAAGGCACACACCAAATGTCAAGAGACTCACAATTAAATCACAAGAATTGGCAAGGCAGCATTGGTTGGCTTTGGGGAATGAGCAGGTTGTTGTTGGAGCCACACATTAGAGGGAGACATACTCGCATGTTCTTAACCAGTAAATTATGCACAGAGGTATAATGGCAACCTGCCCAGCTCTGACATACAGCAACAAGAACAGGATGCACAAAATTCCCAGGCCTCTTAAGCTAATGGTGAAGCTTTGTTGGTTTCCCTAACAAGGGAACCAATGACATAACCTGTCATAAACATGTTGGGACCATTATATACACAGACATGAGATATATTTAAACTATAAAACCCATTTAATAACCAAAAAGCTGCATAATCTGCACATTACACTCACAAAAAGGAAATAAAAGTAAAATGAACTGGAACATGTGTGTCTGGAGAGAAAAGGGGTCAGAGAGATTCTTCTAGGCCCTGCTTCAGCAGGGAAGCACTCCTATCCTCTCTTCTCTATGGTCCTCTGTAGGAGACATATTTTTATAGTTGTGGGTTTGGTTTTTTTAATTGAATGGCCCATACACTAACAATTTTCAAGTAAGGGGAAGAATCTGGGAGCAGGATTGTTCAATGATGGGGAAACCAAATGCGTATGCATCTCTGTGTCCAAACTAGCTGAGTGTACTATCTCCTGACAACGTACAATGAGGTCAGTGAACTGCTTCTTTTTTTTCTTTCATTGAAGTGGCAGCCACAGTATGGCAGAAGAGAGAGATCTACTCTCTTCTTTGGTCTTAAAAGCATTGTAGATTTATGTGCAACTGACTCAAACCTTTTATCTGAGACTATGCTTACAATGTATTTGGGGAGGGGGTACTATGGGGTATGGAGATTTTTATAAATAATATCACTTCTTCTTTGCCATCTCTGTGAACAACATGTTTAGCTGCCTCGTAAGTCATTGAGGTTTTGTCAGGATCACTTTACATTTGTCAGATGCTCTGCAGTCTTTAAGCAAAAGTCATAAATAATGGCATTGTACCAGTATTTAATCTTTTTAAATGTTACGATTTATAGCCTATAGAATGGAAAAAAGCAGCAATGGAGTGATGTGTTTCTCTCTCAACTGCAAGCACTGATCTCTTCAATAAAGGAACCAATGTACAAAACTCAACAACATCTATTCCTAACACCAAAATAGAGATTGAAGAACCCCTGTGAGGTGCCTAAAAGTCTGTATCTAATTCATGGGTAATTTACAATGGAAACAGACTATATAAAAATGTATACAAATTTGTAGCCTTGCACATCAGGGCAAATAGATAGTTTAACTACAAAATAATGAACATAAAGTGTCTCTTGTGTGCTGCCAGGTAGACATTCTGATTGCCCAGATTTCATTAAACTCAAACCAGAGCAAGCTCAAAGTCTTCCAAACATTCTTTAACTCTATCAAGTGTGTCGGTGCTCTACAGCCGATGACAATGTATTTCACCAGAGTTGCCAAAAAATTGTTTAATTTTAAGCAATGCCTGTATTGCATTACTTTTTACAAGTTGAGCCAGCATGTAGGGCATGATCATCTATGTAGAAGAATGAGCCCATTGCCCATGTTTTCTTTGCATCTTGAAAAACCAATTTCACAGAGTCATTCCTTAAAACAAGCAGAAAGACAACAAAAACACTAATAAAACTCCCGTTGTGTCCTTCTCTCCTATAGTCCTCAAGTCAGCTTTGCTTTTCCCAACTTTGCCAATCCGACTCAAGTGAGTGAAGAGTTACAGAGAACGTCTATGCTGCCAAGAGCTATTTCCAGTGGACTTTGATCAAATGATGCTGTAATCCCTAATGGGAAGCATACTTCATTTATAAGGTATTCTTTGGTGTCATTCCCAAGGAGCAGGCATACAAGTTGTTTGAGCAACAAAGCCCTTTCTCTACAGAAAGCGCTACGTTTGTGCGAGGGTAGCACTACCATCTTCCACATGGGTGTACAGGCCTACCTGGATGAGCAGGCTTTCAGCATTAGTCCTTGCTGCAGTCAGAAAAGGCAGATGCAGTCAGAAGCCCTCTTAGCACTAGCATTCCTCCACCCAACAGCAACCACTAACACTAACGCAGCATTCCGTGTTTTATCATTCCCAGAGAGGAACACAGCAGCAGGCTGCTCTGACATTTGCACTTTGCTGCAACTTTGTTGAACTTAAGAGCCTTGGGTGATTCGGGACAGTATTTTATTTGCCCTGCAGTTTTATTCCAAGACCAAGGACAATCAGCTTACATTTTAACAAGGAAGCAATTAAAGAGCATGACGTTCATAAAAATGATTTATTGTGCTATTAAATTAGGATGAAAATCATCAAAGTTCATAATAGCCAAAGAAAAACAAATATAAATTATCTTCATACTCGGTTTGTACCCCGATGCTTATCAGCCTGAAATGCCTGTATTTATTCTCCAGTGCTGCTGTGCAATTTCTGTCATTGCATCTTGCTGTTTGGAAAACTCACCATTTTCATTCCGTGCTGAATAGCAACCCTTTAAATAGAAAAGCTTTAAACAACCCTTATTTGCTTAAAACTTCCTCTAAATTAGGCAAAGCTTCCAGAGTAAAGGTGCTTTGTGCACCCCTAGGGAAACTTGCTGGAGCCAACTTGTCCCACAGGACACGAGGAGACCCTCCTGCCCCCAAAACCTTCTGCTTCTTCCATCTGTCTGGTTGTCTATGCATTTATGAAAACCCTGCTCTCAAAATGCTTTCCTTGTGCCTTCACTTTTTTTCATCAACCTTTCCACTGTTTTTACATGCAAAACAAAAGGATTAAGATGTTTTTAGTGAAACGATAGTTTCAAACTGATACACTTGGGTCCCATGTTCTTCCCTAGTATATTTGTGCATATCATAGGTATCTATTTATTGCAAGATGTAAATATGAGAATATCTCCACAAGAGAGAAAGAAGCAACATGTCCCAGTGGTAAGCAGTACAGAACCAGAGACCAGGAGTCTTTCTACCGCTGGCTGCCTCTGCGATACCAGAGAAAAAAAGTTTTATCAGCCTTAGTTTTATTATTGAAACAACAACACATTAACTCCTTCATGAAACTCTTGTCTACAAAACATTTGGGCACGTTCTGTAAAGAAGAATTATGTCCATTTAGTCAAGGTTTTCCAAACAAACAGGGTTTTTTTCTTTCATAGCAATATACAGAAGTCCTTTTAGCAGGCTTCTGCTCTTCACTAGCGTCTTTCATAAAAATTCTACTTGCATCTCACTGCCAGGCCCTCATATTTTAAGAGAGCTGCCTTCAAAGTCTGGCACAAGCTCTATCTCTGCAAAAGGTCCGGTTTGCACGAAGCTTAGGGATCCGACCATGCACACTGGCTAGCCCTTCTTGATGTTACAAGGTGATGAGAAGATCCACCTGACTCAGAATTGCTAATAAAGCCTCCTGAACTGTAAAATCATCAGGAAAAATCTATCCCTGAAGTTAGTAGGTAAGAGCCAGTTCAGATAACCTGCACTCCTATCCAGGACTTAAATTTGAAGCATGTGGGAAAGCAGGTCTCTGAAATTGAGTGTCTTACTTATTAGTCGCTGGAAAGATTCCTGGTTTAGATGTCTGAACTTCATTGCAGCAACAGAGCTCATTATACATTTAATTTAAGGGATCTTAAGTTCATCTACTTACCTACACGTTAAATTGATTTGCTGAATTGGGACCTGCATTTTAAAGTCAAAATAAATCGCTGTTTTTCTGGATGCTGTTTCTTTTACTATAACTTGGTAAACATTTATTTATTAAAAATTTGAGCTTTACAATTCACAAGTAATTTTTATAGATTCCTTAAAATGTCTCATTCATGACTTGGAAAGCATCGTGCATTATCACATCAATGTAAAGAGAGCTTGTAAAACCTTAAGTCCATCTGTTTTCTAGAAAATAATTTAAACAAAAAAAAGTGTTTCAATTTCCCATTTCCTTAGTAAATGATCCTTACTTATTTGAAAAAGGAAAGCACTAAATGTTTCTCTTCTATGATGAGTTTTAAATAGATATTTTCAACAAATTATCCTGATTGAGCTGCCTGTCAAGATAATGGTATAAATTGCTCCTTCAATCTACATTTACAAACTGATTTGAACAGCTTCAGTAAAGACTCAGACGAAACTTGAAGGAATCCGATGTAAATCAACAATGAGATTAGTGTTCAGATCTCCTCTAACAGACAGGCTGAGCCGCAGCTGAACAGACTCATGTTTCAGTTTCTTTTCTGTTTTGCTTTAATTTCCCTATTTCAACTCTGTTTACATTTAAAGAGTATTAGTGACGGTCTAGAAAGAATGCTCTGAAATAGATAATGAAATATTTCCAGAACCTCAGGCACGGTGTCTTAAAAACTTGCATTCACCAAATGAATACTACATGCAGAAAATATATTTGAATGTTGAAAGGCAAAAAACCCATAAAATAAATAAATCAGGATTTTAAAAACCAGAAACTGTAGAATACTTTATATGTGATACGAACTTAAAAAGGCAAAAAGTATTATTGAGCTTATTAACAAACCTCAATTTCATACAGAAACTGGTCCTATTTTTGACTTTTCACTTCCCTGCTATAAAAAAAAGGTTTTTCTTGCTGTGTTTAATTAAGTTTTTTAATCATTTGACCATTTTAGGGACCTCCACTTTACTTTGTTTCTCATTAGGATGATTTAGGTGTTCTAGTACCTTTTAGCAGCATGTTCCAATACTGTTTTACCTTTTCAACTACTTCACAGCCATTTTTAGAAGAAAAAGGAACAATGATAATTGGATATAAATTTGCAGTATTCATGTTCTGAAAAATGATTAGAAGCCTTGAAAAATGTTGACATACCTCACCATTCATGTTTGGCTCTGGTTTAAATATCAGTGTATTTATTAAAGCTGGTTGGAAAATTTAATCATATATAATATTTTTGTTTTTCATCAGATTTGAATTCTTTCCAGGTTTTTCAGGACTCTCATTTTTCTACACATCTCAGAAAATCTGTATTAAATGAGGTAGGATTTATTCCAAGCTATCCAGTGCATATCTTCAAAGAAGAATGTTATGCATATATCTTTTACAGTAACTTATTATGTAAATAGCTATTAATACAGAATAGCTGGGAAAAGATTACTTTAAAAAAAATGTTAATGTCTTTTAAAATGCTGCATGAGACAGATTTCAACGAACACAGTGAATATCCTGAGTTATAGTTCAGGCAGTATTTTGTACTCATCAGAATTAAACCTTGGGATTATTTTCTCCTTTTTTTTTTGTTGTGGATACACGTCACCTGTTATTTTCCATAGCTAGAAATTAATTCCTGAAGGGCCAGAGTTCTGCCTTTTTCACTTGCTGCGTGACACATGATTCTTCACTGGAAATAATCTGGTTCGGACGTGTAGGGCAAAATCATCCGCGTGGAGAATGTGGATGATCAGACTCTGATCTCACAGCTCTGGGCACAGAGGACAGACAGCTGCAGTCACCCACAGCCCCACGCAAGCCCGTGGCTCTAGTTCAGGACCCACGTGAGGAGCTGCAGCAGGAGTGGGACAGGTTCAGCAACCTTGAATAACCAGCTCAAGGTCAGGGGGAGCTTTGGGTGCAAGGGCTTTAGAAATAACCTTACAGGTTATTAAGGCATTAAGACCTGTGGGCATCCTCTTCTGCCCCCACCTTTTAGGGGGCTAGTTCTGGAAGCTAGTTCTGGAGCCCAGTCACTGTAAATTCACAGTATGGTCCCAGAACAAACACAGGCTTCATCTGCCCTTCCAGAGCACAGCTGAGCTAAGATGGGGTGCAATGTCTGGAGGAGCTGACCTCTCTCCCTTGACTGCTGTGGGGTTGTGACCTGAGGACACACTTAACTTTGGTGCTTCAGGAAATTTCCTACAGTTTGGCAGGATGGATTCAGGAATAGAAATACTGCAAGAAGAGTGGCACAGCTGGGTCATGGGTTTTGCCAAAGATGCTTATTATAAGAGTGTTTTTATAATTTAAGCCTGGAACAAAATCCTGCTAGACATAAGCTTCACTATTTTTTTTACCCTCTGAACCCATTGCCCATCAATCTCCGTGATGGTAACTCAAGGTAAAGCCCGGTCAAGCGCTGCATGTAAACACACATAAATTGAAGCACACAAGCAGTCCTGGAGTCAACAGGCTTGGCTTGTTAAAGTAACAAGCAGAACTTCAAAATGGTGATGCCCAAGCAAAGGCCAAAGGCTTTGAAGAGAGCAAGGCAGGAGGTAGCGGCAGTTTGGTTCCTCTAGGTGAGAGGAGAGAGAAAGGGTTGTAATTAATGTTTGAAACTGTTCTTGCTAACCACGGAGGTGCTAAGTGCCTGTCATTGCCTGAAGCTGCCCAAATCCCAGAGATAGCCAGTAATTATAATGATTTCTCCCTTGCCAAGGGAACTGAGCTGCTGCAGCTTCACATAGGCACACTCCAGCAAAGAGAATATTTTCAAATTTCACCGAAGAATTGCTTTGGTTTTTTTTTTTTTTAATGCTCATTTTAGGAGGGGAAAGGACAAATCATGCCGAAGCAAAGAAAAACAAACAACAAAAAGCCAACTCCAGAGGTGTGAAGAAGGAAATTATTATTATCAAGGCCTCAAAGCCTGGCCAACATTGCTGAAACAGTTTTGATGCAGATCTGGGCTTCAGTATGATGCTAAGTGCCAGTCAGCTTTGAGCTGGCATTAATTCCAGCATGGCTGCTTCTGAACCCATTTTCCCCAGATTGTGGTGTCATATCGCTGATTCCTCAGGGGTGTTATCCCTAAGCACAGGCTAGGCTCACCCTAGTAAAGCCTGTCCCCCTCTTTTGTTTCCTCCACTTTACTACTTCCAGTATGCTGAATCTTCGCCTTGACCTCTGTTTATTGGTGTCTTTTCTTCATACATGTCACTTTTGGCCTTTCAGCAGCACAACAACAACAGGCAAAACGCTGCTCACAGATTGCTGTTTTCACCTGTGAGTTAACATCATTCCTGCACAGGCTCTGAATGGTTCCACATTGCTCAGGAGCCTAAATGAACTCCCCAGGCAATCCCTCCTTGCTCAGCAGCAGGCATCATCCTTGCTCAGGTCAGCAGGAGACCACACTTAAGCACACCAAGGGGGATAGATTTCTGAAGCGTTTCTCTGATCTGCAGCCTGAGGAAAATACCTTTACTGTAGCAACACGGATCTGCCTGCTAGTTTGGTCAGTCTGGATTCATTGGTGAAGATGAAGGCAAAATGAGGTCAGACACCACAGGAGTCATGAGGATGTTAGGAGGTGAAACACAATCAAGACTGCAGAGTACAAGGAAAGTCTGTAAGCCGAGGAGATGATCTAAGCCACATCCAACAGACAAGATAGGGCAAAGTTGGGGATCTGAGGGAAAGCAGGATCAACGCAGCATGCACAGGGCAGAGACACATGGCTGGACGGGAGTGGGCAGAGCTGAAACAGGCTGTTGAGAAGGAATGAGGATGAGGACTAAGGCGCAAGGCTAAGGAGACAAACACAGGAGTGCTTTTCCACTAGTGAACTTAAGCTTTCTCTGGTTGTCTCCATACCATTAAATGCTCTCAGCTCTCACTGCAGATCTCCTACCTGCCTGTGCTAACTTTCAAACCACACCTGGGAGATTTGAAGAGCCCAAACTTGTTCACCAGAGAAGTGTGCAAGCAGCCTGTGCCCTGGAACACTTTAAAATACAAATACAGATGTGCCCAAAGACTCTTTGCCCAACACATGTTCACTAACCATTTGCTGTATTACCAGATTGACCTAGCGCAGGGTCCACAACCCATATACACAGGAACCAATGCCAGTTAGGCACATCCTTATTCATACTAATGAGAGAATAAAGATAGTATTGCAGCATTGTGAGAGTTTCACTTTGTAGCCTTAATATTCTTTTAACGTGAAAGGTTTCATACCCTATAGAAATGACCTTCTCAATGCACTTTTCTGGCAGCAGGGAAGATATGTTTGTCATTTGTTTGCAGCACCTTGGTACTGGGATGTGTCTGGGGGCTATGGAGGAGGAAGACCATCAAGGGAAAGATCCCATCTCAAGGCTCCCACCACCTTTTTGCAGCAGCTACAGTTTCCTAAACCCACCTTCCTCAAGCGTAAGGAAGGAAACTCAGCTTGACAAGTGTGTTTCTCATCAGGCCATTGGGGTGTTTGTTAAGTGACAAAACCAAACAATCCTTTTTCATGGAGGGTTGCATTGAGAAGTTACTTTCCTTTTATAAACTGGCCCGAGTATCTCTCAGTCATGTCTGTTTTCTTGTGTGATCATTGCAGGGGAGAGAGGGGAGTCAAAGTGATTCAGTGCTTGGAGCTTCATCCAAGACTCCGCACAGCTTGGATCACCGTCGGGTTGAGAAGCAGGAGGATGACAGGAGGCTTTGCTAGCAGAATGCCTCAGATTGTTCGTCCTTGCATTTAATCCACTTTATGCTTCCTCTCATGCCAACACTAGCAGCAACCAGCAGCTCTGAGACACTGGAGGTTTTGTGTAGCTCTTGCACATTATTTTGCCTCAATTTTTCCTCTCACTGTTGGACTTTACATATTCTTTTTTTCCTCTTTTGTGATATATGCAGTGGTTATGAAAGGTGTGCCTGTGAAAACAATACTGACACAGGATTCAGTTCAGTTCGCTGGGGAATACAGCAGGAATTACACTGAAGGTATCCAGCTATTGTACAGTCATGGAATAAATTAAGTTGGAAGGGACCTCTGGAAGTCATCTGGTCAAAACTTGTGCTCCACGCTTCAAAGTTAGATCAGGTTGCTCAGGGCTTTGTTCAGTCATGTTTTGAAAATCTTCAGAGATGGAGACTGCACAGCCTCTCTGGGCAATTATTGCCAATGGTTCACCACTGTTTGTGAATATTTTTTTCCTTATATTCAGTAAGGATTTTCCTTGCTGCAGCTTGTGACTGTTGCTTCCTGTCCTTTTGCTATGAATATATGAGTAGAATCCAGTTCTGTCTTCTCTGCAACCCTCCTTTAGGCAGCTGGACGCAACAGTGAGACATCCCCTCTGCACCTGTCTCTCCAGTTCAACAAACCCAGGTCTCAGTGTACCCCCAGTGCTCCAGCCCCTGAGCAGCTCAGTGGCCTTGGCTGAATTCATTTGGTTTTTTCCATGTTATTCTTATACCAGGGGTCCAAAACTGGACACAGTACTCCAGTAAGCAGCAAACAGATAGGAGCAATCACTTCCTTCACATCCTGGCTACACTTTGGCTGATACAGCCTAGTGCACAGTAGTCTCGTTGCCACAGGGACACACTGTGGGCTCCTGTCCCATCTGGTGTTCAACAGGGACCCCAGGTCCTTTTCTGCACAGCTGCTTCCTAACAGTCAGTCCACAGCCAGTACTGGTGAATGGAGTTCCTCCATCCCAGATGCAGAACTGATGTTGCATCTCCTTTCTCTTGAGCTTTCTGAGGTTCCCATAGACCCATTTCTTCAGCTTTTCATATCTCTCTGAGTGGCAGTCAAATATCACAGAATCACAGAGCACTAGGTTGGAAAAGACTTTTGAGATCACCAAGTCCAACCGTACCCATCCTCTACTGCACTGTATCCCTGAGCACCTCATCTACCCATCTTCTAAATACATCCAGGGTCGGTGACTCAACCCCCTCCCAGGGCAGCCTGTTCCAGTGCCCGACAGCCCTTTTGGTGAAGAGCTTTTTCCTAATGTCTAATCTGAACCTGCCCTGTTGCAGCTTGAGCCCATTCCCTCTCATCCTATCACCCATCGCTTAGGGCAAAGAGACCATCACCCACCTCTCTACAACCTCCTTTCAGGTAATTGTAGGCAGTGAATAAGGTCCTCCCTCAGCCGCCTCAAGGCTAAAAATCCCCAGCTCCCTCAGCCACTCCTCATAAGATTTGCTCTCCAGCCCCTTCACCAGACTGGTTGCCCTTCCCTGGACACGCTCCAGGACCTCAATGTCTGTCTTGTAATGAGGGGTCCAAAATCCAGCACACTCAGTGATCCCGGTCAGACTGGCATTATCCACTGAGGTGCCTGCCATCCCATCACCCACAGCACCATCACTGTTTAACCCCAGATGGCAGCCAAGCACCACACAATCACTTGCTCAGTCCCCCGTGCTGGGATGGGGGAGAGAATCAGAAGGGTAAAAGTGAGAAAACTTTTGTGGGTTGAGATAAAGAGGAACACCACTCAGTGTGTCCACCAGCCAGACTTCAGCTCATTGACCCAGCAGTCCAGACAGATTTCAGTCACCTCGAATTCCACAACCCCTCAGTCTGGCTACAGCTGTTACTTCTCTTGCCTGGGGACATTAATGCTGGAGGTGGTGGAGGAAGCGGCTGCAAAAGCTTGACCACAGAGATCAGAGCTGTTTCCCAGTCTCTGCTGTGTGACCTCCAGTAAGTCACCCAAGTCACAGAGACCAGATGCTACATGTTGTTTAAATAAATCAACCTATCCCAGAGATTATAGGTGCAGCTGTATCTGGGGCAAAACCTTGCTTGTGTGACAGCTGAACAGTGCTGCCACCCCTCCCAGTCCTGTGTCCTCAGCAAACCTGCTGACTGTGCACTCTATTCCCTCATCCAGGTCATCAATAAATACATTGAACAGTACAGGTCCCAGTACAGACCCCTGAGGGACTCCATGAGATACAGGCCTCCTGCTAGACTTTGCCCCATTGATCGAAACTCGCTGGCTTCTTCCCTGCAACCAGCTCTCAATCCACCTCACTGCTCCACCTTCCAGACCACACTTCCTCAGCTCAGCCACAGGGATGCTGTGGGAGACGGTGTCGAATGCTTGACTGAGCAAAGGTCAGTAAAGGAGAAAATCTCCTACGCAGAGGTCGCAGAGCAAAATCCGGCAAGGCGGCCTGAGCCAGAAACGCATCCCCGGAGGGAAAGGGTGTTCCCAGGCCGCGGTGCCGGGCCGGACGCCACAGCCCAGCGCGGGGGGACGGCCGCCAGGCACGGCTGCGCTGCGGCGGGAAAAGGGAGACGCCTGCCGGCGCCGGGCGGGCAGAGCAGGAGCGCCCGAGCGCCGGGCCGGACACCTGCGGGGCTGCGGCGGCCCGGGGAGCTCCGAGTGCCTTCGGGAAGGGCTTGGAGAGCAGAATCTGCGCAGGGTGTGATGGAGAGCGGCATCCCCAGGGTCTGGTGGAGAGCAGCATACACACAGGGTGTGATGGAGAGAGGCATCCGGGCAGGGTGTGATGGAGAGCAGCATCCAAACGACTTGGATGACCTTATTATGTTTATAAATATGTAAATGGCGAGAGTCAGGAGGATGGAGCCAGGCTCTTCTCAGTGACGGCCAGCTATAGGACAAGGGACAACGGCTGCAAGCTGGAGCAGAGGAGGTTCCATGTGAATATAAGGAGAAACTTTTTCACTGTGAGGGTGACTGAGCACTGGGACAGACTGCCCAGAGAGGTTGTGGAGTCTCCTTCTCTGGAGGCATTCAAATCCTGCCTGGATGCATTCCTCTGTGATTTAGTCTAGGTGATCCTGCTCTGGCAGGGGGAGGTGGACTAGGTGATCTTTCAAGGTCCCTTCTAACTCCTAACGTACTGTGATTCTGTGATCCATACAGGGTCTGGTGGAGAGCAGCATCTGTGCAGGGTGTGATGCCAGCAGCCCTTCATCCACACTGCCTCTTGCAGCCATGCTGGAGGCTGACTGTGGGCAGCTCAGGTGCTACTTCTGCGGCAGAGCTGCCCCTCACCTGCTGCACACATGGACCCCAGCTCTGTGTGTGACCCTGTTCCTTGGTGCTGCTCCGATGAGCAGCCCAGGGCACCCAGGAAGGAGCCTTGCAGGCTGCGTGAGCCCCCTCCCACAGAGTGGGAAGCCACCCCAGCCAGCTGAGGAGCTGCTGTGGCACTCCTGTTCTGCTCAAGGGTCCCAGCTACAACATGGCTGTGCTGCCAGGAGAGCAAAGAGAGGGCAAAGGATCCTCAGAGCTGCAGACAGCTGTCACTCTTAATGCTACTCTTTCAAACATGGCCAGCTGAGGCAGCTGGTGTCCTACC
Source organism: Porphyrio hochstetteri (assembly GCA_020800305.1). Taxonomy (NCBI): domain Eukaryota; kingdom Metazoa; phylum Chordata; class Aves; order Gruiformes; family Rallidae; genus Porphyrio; species Porphyrio hochstetteri. Next base: position 115,473,502 of record CM036907.1, read on the forward strand.
CCTACACCAAAAATGTCACGGCTGTAGGTGATAGCAGTATCATGCACAACATCAACCTGAGTAACTGGGAACAACTGGCAATCAAACTGGAAAGGGAACAAGAGGACACAACAGGCAGCTCTGCACCTTGTTCTCCCCCTCGCTGTGCACCATGAGGGCCAGGTCTAACCAAGGGGACAGGAAGTCTGACAGGTCACATGAAACACAGATGAAGGCCTGATTCCTCTAACACAGCACCAATTTATTTCACCAATTTCTGCCTCTAGAAAGGCTCAATAGGCTGCCAGAAATTTGAGGCACTGAATCCACAGACCATCTTCCCAAAGAGACCTGTGTTCATGCGTAGACCAAGGCTGGTGAAGGACAGCCCCTCTCAGGTCACCCTGCAAGCATTCCCTTGTAACCACCCCAGGGAGAAAGCACTCATCCCATTTCATAGGTAAAGGAGTGCAGCTGCTCCTGCACCCGTCCCTGGCCAAGGGGATGCAGGTGGCTGTGGTTCTTCAGGCTGATGGAAGCAGCATGTGTCATTCCCCCTCCAAGTGTGAAAGGAGTACAATTAACTGGTGAGGTCAAGCAGCGGATCACCTTCACAGCCAAACAGGCGAGCAGGGAGATCTCACCAGAGAAGAGAGCAGCCGTGTGAGCCACCGAGTGAAACTGGGAAGAAACCTCACAGATCACTGTTACTGACAGCTGCTCAGCAAGGAACAAAGTGCTTCATACTGGTCATGGGCCGAAGCCCACGGTTGTCCATGCTGGCCGTCATCTTAGACAGATGTACAGCGTTAGCTTGCCAGGGATTTCAAGCTTTTGTAGTGCTAACCCGTGCTGCGGTAACTCGAGATAGGAAATAAAAAGCAATGTCTTGCCAGCATTCCTGAATGCGCTTCAGGGTGAGAGCTGTCTGCTCCTCTCCAGCCAAGCCGTGCCTAGAACTGCGCGACTCTCAGGAAGCACATGAGCGTTTTTGTGGCGAAAATGTGACTCAGCAAGTTCTGCACTCAGCTGGATCTTGGAGGCGGCCGTTGGTGCCTGAGACGGAGGCAAAATACCACCAGCCGGCTGATGATAGCTGGCCTCTGTGGGAGGCAGCCGGCCGCCCCGCTGCAGCCAGCACCCGTGCGGGTACCTGTTGGGAGTGGGACAAGAGGGTGCTGCAGTACAAAGCGAAGAGATAGCAGAGATGTCACAGAAAGAGATGGAGATTAGACATATAGGCATTAGGGATAGTCAGGGAAAAGGGTACAGGAAAACACAGGGCTCCCCTACAAAATGGGAGAGGGGAAGGAAACATTTAGCCTGGAGAAGGCTGAGGGGAGACCTTATCACTGCCTACAATTACCTGCAAGGAGGGTGTAGAGAGGTGGGCAATGGTCTCTTCAGCCAGGTGACAGGAGATGGGACAAGGGGAAATGGCACTAAGCTGTGCCAGGGCAGGTTCAGAGTAGATGTTAGGAAAAATTTTTCCCTGAAAGAGCTGTCAGGGCCTGGAACAGGCTGCCCAGGGAGGGGGTTGAGTCACCATCCCTGAATGTGTTTAAAAAAAAGGTAGCTGAGGTATTTAGGGATATGTTTTAGCATAGGACAGGAATGGTTGGACTTGATGATCTTAAAGGTCTTTTCCAACCTTGTGATTCTGTGATTCTGTGATTAGGGCGGGGTATCTTAAAAGGGAGCAAGGACGTTGCTCTGACAATAAGTCAGTATCTGCTGTGCCACGGACTGCAACAAACATATCAACTCAATACCTAATTCTTGAACACAGCAAAACTTTTTGATTTTTCCTTGGTTCTTGCTAGGGAAAGGCACAGGACACTGGAGGCAGCAGGAAGGGGAGGAGCAGGTCTGAGATTTAACAAGGGCAAGTGTAGGGTCTTGCATCTAAGGAAGAACAACCCCAAGTACCAATATAGGCTAGGACCGGCCTGTTGGAGAGAATGAGAGGGACTTGGAGGTCCTGGTGGACAGCAGGATGACCATGAGCCAGCAATGTGCTCTTGTGCCAATAGCATCCTGGGGTGTATTAGAAGGGGTGTCATCAGCAGGTCAAGAGAGGTCCTTCTCCCCCTCTACTCTGCCCTGGTGAAATCACACCTGGAATATTGTGTCCAGTTCTGGGCCCCTCAGTTCAAGAAGGACATAGAATTCCTTGAAAGAGCCCAGCACAGGGCCACCAAGGTGATGAAGGAAGTGGAACACCTTCCTTATGAGGAAAGGCTGAGGGAGCTGGGCCTCTTTAGCCTGGAGAAGAGGAGACTGAGAGGTGACTTTATTAATGTTTATAAATATGTAAAGGATGAGAGTCAGGAGGAGGGAGCCAGGCTCTTCTCAGTGATGGCCAGCAACAGGACAAGGGGCAACGGCTGCAAGCTGGAGCATAGGAAGTTCCATGTGAATATAAGAAGGAACTTCCTCACTGTGAGGGTGCTGGAGCCCTGGGACAGGCTGCCCAGAGAGGTTGTGGAGTCTCCTACTCTGGAGACATTCAAACCCACCTGGATGCTTTCCTGTGTGATTTAGTCTGGGTGATGCTGCTCTGGCAGGGGGGTTGGACTAGATGATCTTTTGAGGTCCCTTCCAACTCCTAACGTACTGTGATTTTGTGGTCTGGGCTCTGCATGCCCAGGATCTGGCAAGGCTTTACTTCTGTTTCTGTCTTAATGAAATAAAAGAGGTTTAAGCAAAGGCTTAACTGCTGCACTCAAGAGCCATGCTTTCTTGAATCAGGCCCTTCATCAAGAAATGTTAATTAGATGTATTTCCTTCCCAAGATGTCTGCCTGTGAGGATAATTTCTTCATCTCTGAGGTGCTCAAGTGCACTGGTGACAAGGCTACGTAGCCACCTGGGCAGAGAGAGCGATGAACCTCTCGGAGCCCAGTCCTGCCACCAGTGCTCATGACAAACAGTACATTTATTTCTCTGAAATAAACTCCAACTACTTCAACAAGACTCCTGAATGCAGGACTGCTCCTCATGAGAAACATGACAGACTCCTGCCTTGGGCGGCCAACTCCTTCATACCAGAACTTCAGGGACAACTCTGAAGACCACCATCCCTCCGGCATCACAGACACCACAGGAACACACAGCAGGTGCTCCACCTCCTCCACCTGCGCAGAGAAAAAAGCCACGTGCCTTTGGCAGAAGATAAACCCCGTGCAGTCAAATACCAGGGCGAGGTGGGAGAGAAGTCAGACAGTTAAATAGATGGATCGGATTCCAGCACGCCCCGAAGGTCACTCCATGCAGGGTCTGCCGGAGGGAAGGTGGGAGCGGAGTCGTTCCTCCAGGGAGGGTGCCAAGCTACCAGTCTCCTGTTGATTAATCCTGGGGAGCAGGAGGTGGTGGAGAACACCCTGCCAGTTGTAAATGTGGTGATGGGGCATTGGGGGCATATATACGCATCATTAGTCATCCGCAAGAATTTTGTTTTTGTAACCTCTGCATTTTTATCTGTCACTTCAAGCAATAAATATGCACTCCTGCCAGTGATTTGACATTACACTTGCTTTGGATGATTGCCTTTCCCAAATATTAATAGTAACTCATTGTGGACACAGCATTGGTATTTAGTTAGATCAGACCAGCTTCTTTTAAAAAACAACTTTTCGTATGAAGAGAACAGATGTTTTTAATTTGCACAAAGAACAAAAACAAAGTTCTATTGTTCAGTTACAGTGAACACAAACATTACAGGCACACAGAAATTAACACCAATAGCACGTTAAAGAGGAAAAAAAATAAAAAATTAAAAGCCCATCACTGTACAGGTCTGCTTCTTAGGGCTTTTCCCACTCCTTTAACGATTTAGTGGCATGCAATGATAGCAAGTGTTGCTTTTTGGAATTCATATCAATTTCAGTGTGGCATATTTTAAAGATAAAAATGGCATAAACACACGGACACTTTCTAAACACAATAACAACAGTAATAATAATACTAATAGCTTTATCATAACAAATGAGGAATGTTGCCCCTCACAATCCAGGGTATAGGCCAACTACCAGTTCACGGGGATAGGAAGAAATCGCCACCTTGAGCCGATTACTCTGCAGTTGCTCCTTACAGGGGGCATTTTCCTCCATAGCATCTGCACACAACAGCAAGGCCTCAGCCCTCTGAAACACGATGTGCACATACAAAACCAGGCAGAGTATTTCAGTCACACCAGTGAGGTTATTTTGTGATACGACATGAAGTGAAACCAGAACTACCCTAATCCTGCAGATTTAAAAGCCCTTTGGATGCATTTACAAGCCCCAGGCTTACGCAGGTGGGAGCAGAGCTCAGGCACACATCCATGCCAAGGTGATCCAGCCCCTTCCAGAAAAGGAGATGACCCTGAAGCTGGAGGTCACTTGTATCTGTGACTCACAGACACGCACCCTGAGAAAATGTGTCTCAGAGCTTAGCTTAGCATCATTCCCATTTCTCACCTGCTATATCCACAACTCAGATATCTATCTCTCAGCTCACTCCAAGGCATTGCTCTTCCCATGGAGAAGCATCTCCTCTAGCATCTCCTTGAAGATTTCCTAGTGGCTCTTAGTTGTATCTCAGATCACCCACTTGGGCAGCTATTTCTAGGTTTGGAAATGCTGATGGGCCAACATTTCTACCTCTACTTCAGGCTTATCAGTCCTGCAGCTTGAAGAGGACAAGGAGGGCAGGAATCTCTTATCTTGGCTTCTACCAACTGTACATAAACAAAGATTCTGCTTTTGTTAAATTAAAACTAGACTTCACCCCTTTTCCTTTCCCATTGTTCACTAGTTATCTTTTGTGAAATAATGGGTGCCATTTTACTCTGTCCTACACTCAAGTATCAGACTATGAAACATAAAAAAACATCATTGCATTTTAACCAGCTAGAAAAATGAAGTTATAATTACAAGACTTGGGACAGAAAAATGAAAGTCTTTTTCTGTAGCAATCAGGTAACCTGGGAATTTCAGTGTCACAGAACAACAGAAAGACAAACACCATGACTCAAAGGGCTGGAGCCTTTTTCCACCACTAAAACCAAGCCTCACTGGGAGAGGTGCTGTATGTGCGCTGCTCCAAGTGCCTGGTTTTAAACTTTCAATCACATTATATAATACAAAACCCAGTTCCAGACCCATGCAGGAAAAAAAAAAAAGAAACCAAAACATTACATTCATATGGTACCTTTGAGCTCAAAAGAACCCAAGCCATGAATCATCTTATCCACCACAGAATGCCATCACCTCAACATGGAAACACAGCAGCTGCTTATTACCCTACAAGAACATTAAGATGAGTGCTCTTATGCAGCCAAAACAGCAAGGAAAACCAAGAAGACAAATATAATGACCTGGAACGCACAAGCTTATCCTCCCTACCTTTATAATGAGTACCAGAGGGGCTTTAGGGACCACAAGCTGCCGATACTTCCAGCCACCCGATGCTAACAATGCTTTCTGCAGAACTTAAGCGATCCTTGGAAGCCAAAAGCATTTGACCTGGACTTGCTTTGCTTTGCTTTGCTTTGCTTTGCTTTGCTTTGCTTTGCTTTGCTTGGTTGACAACGAGGCCAAGCGCTGGCTATTGCACACTGACCACAATTTCTATGTCACATCCAAAGTTGTTTCTGCCACATTTAGAACCATGATTGATGCAAGAAACAGAGTAATCATGATGCTCAGAGTTGTCCAAAGATCCAGAAAATCATCTCCCTGCTGCTTGTGCAAAGAAGACAGCTAATTGCAGTCATGTACCTGTCCTGATGGTTGGCTGTTCATTAATAAATTGCAGTCACGCTCTCTCAAACATGGTTCTCTCAGACCTTGACTCTCAGTATCTCGCAGAGATGCTACATGGCTCTTGGAAGTGGCTTATCAAAATTGGAACCATTTGCTATCCAAATACACTGAAGTTTTCAGTCAAAATTCAAAATCTCATTGTTACACCACACTCATCACTGTGGTATCTGAGTACTGTCATTTCCAGCTGAATTCCAGCCCCAGCTGGATTCAATGAACAGTCACTCTGAGTTCGGGGACGCAGAGTTAAGGCAGGCCAGGATCATGCATCGAGTTCTGCGTGGGCTCAAGAGAAGTTTGTTGCAGAAGCTGTACTTCGGCTGCCGCTGAATGAGAAAGGGTCTTACAGCCAAAGGACATTAATAAGGAGATTGCTAAAGCCCCAGGGTAATAAGGACATCATTAAGGTCCTGGGGCTCCGCTCCAGAGCACTCACACAAGCATGCCACCAGCTCCCTGCTGTATGAAGGGCGTCTTTCTGGCCAGGCAGTGGTGTGGGTCTTGCTATTACTGCAGAAGTCTGCTGAGAGAGGGGGACAGGGGAGGAAATTACACCAACTGCACTGTGTCCTGTGAGTGGACGTGCCCATTGGCTTTTGTTTATCCTGAAGCGGTGTGAAATATATTGTTTAAAAAGTCTCATTCCTACAGCACGGCTCTGCTAGTGCATGGGAAACGAAGCAAGGTGAGAATGGTTGAGCCATGCCCCAGAATAGGGAGCAAAAGGAGATTGAGCCTCAGGTATTACTGGCTAAAATGTCAGCTTAAATGTCCTGTGCTTCTCACCCCACCATAGCTCATCCATGCCACAGAAGCTGTATTTTTAGCTCAACAAACCTCTCAGACTTTCCGCTTCCCGGGGCCCTTGCAGTCCCGGAGCCACAGCTCTCGCCAGGCGCGATGACTTTCTCTTCCCAGGCAATATGTTTGGCCATTTACAGACCTGCACATGGCCTGACTGATCCAGAGAGATCAGAGCGCTTCTAAAAACAAGATGTTTTCACCAAAACACTCTCCAATAATCAAACAAATCAAAGGGCGACCTAACTGGATCCACAAAAGCCAAATGTGTAGCTGCCAAAGAACTGCTGTTATCTCTGGCATGGCTGGGTCACCGGACATTTCACAGAAACAAAAATATATTTCCTGTGTAGACCCAATTAAAATACCTCCAGGGAAATGTTTCATGTGCTGTTAAGACCTGAAGCCAAAGCTACCCTTGTAAGGTTTGTAAGGAATGAGATTACTTCCCAGGGGTTGACAGAAAGCACTGAGCACCCTCTGCTGCACTCATTAAAATTAGGCCCAGCAGCAGAATGTGACCTTGTAAATACCTGGCAGAAGGGTGCTCTGCCCTCCCAGTGAGAGGGAGGCTGCCTGCCCCTGCCAGGAGCTCAGATAACATCAGAGGACACTGCAGGAGTCAGCCCAGGTGTCCCTCCACAACAGAAGCCACCGGCCTCTCCCCATTCTCGCACAGAGGGTTTGGAGAAGACAGCACAATTCCTCTTGTAAAAGGTCAGCTATAACTTTCCTCCAGGGTCTTACCAAGTTCACTCTCCACTGCTGGGTCAGCTTTACTTCAAAGGAGGAGGACTTTGCTGCCCATGCTCAGGCCTCTTGGCACAGATGGAGGCTATGGATTACTCACTGTGCAGGTAACGAGACTTCAGTTACTGCCTTGTTCATTTTCCATCTTGATCCTTTTTTCCTCTGTTCACCCCATCGTTTGTTCATGTACTTGTACTGCAGGATCTGGGTGCTTTTCTTGCTGCTCTGGCTGGGACAAGGGAGGCAGATGGCTCCCCCAGGTTGGTAAAACATGACAAAAGGGTAGTGGGGAGAGGAAAGGATGAGAATTTGGTTATTTTGCTTGTAAGAAAATGTGCTGCTTCTCTGCCTTCCAGTCTCACTGGCTCCATATGTCTTCCCACCAGGTTTTGTAGAGAGCAGTTGCCACTCCAGGATTTTTTGGATGAAACTGAATAAACTCTTGCTCCAGGGAAAATTCTTCCAGCTGGAAATCAACGGTGAGTCACAAGTGGCTGCCCTGAGTACCATAGAGGCTGGGGAACCACCGAAGTGATCATAGTGTCTGTGATCTGGATGCTGCTGCCACCTACGCAACAACTGGCAACTGACCCCAAAGAACTTGCTGCCTTGACCTGGCCTCTTGCACCTCAGTTTGGCCAGTATCCCTGAAGATAAGTAAAACTTGTATCTACAACCACAGCCCCCGTTGCTCCTTATAACAAACATGCTGGAAGGATGGTCTGAGGAGGAAGGACTGATGTTTGGCTTTCATTATTTCCTCTGCTGAGCCCTTACACATGTCTAGCACAGAAAACAAAGGCAACATGACAGCTTGGATATATCCCGGACAGCACAAATAACAACAGCAGGGTAGGCTGAGTAGTACCCAGAAAACACTCTCAGCGAGTGCTGAATGATTGCTGCAACAATTTAAGATTTTTTTTTAATATCCTTTTTATTTAACACCCTATATCAGATTGAACAACAGGTTTCCATTTTGCTGAGGAAAACAAAAATCTACTTAACCAAAATGAAAGCCATCAAACATTCACATCAGATTGAACAAAGTATGTGATTTCACCCCAAACCAGATTTTTTTCTGTTGAGATCAGTCCACTTTTTTCTGAGGTTTGGTTTGCTGGTTTTTTTCCAATTAATTTGGAGGCAGAACTGAAGTACTACAAGGGTGTGGGGAGAAGTGATAGCGTTTATGAGAGCAACTGGTATCGCTGGAAAAACAGACCAGCCTTCAGGCACAAAGAGGTTATTTGTTTCTTCCAGTTCTATCAGTTGGTCTCGTACAAGCTATTCCTTCTTCCAAAATTCTTCTCACTTATCTCCTTAGTCTATCCTGGCTGCAAGAACTCATCTACTGAAACAGCAGTTATTAGTACTGTTCAACATGTAAAGATGACAGACAAATCTAGAAATTACAATGGCAGCTAGTTAAACCCTATCTATTCATACAGATTCTTGTGTGTAACCCAAGACTAAAATAGTTCCTTAATCAGAGGGCAGATAATTAACAAAATCAAGAGCTGAGCGCAGCCAGTTCCCATCGTGCCTGTTACTTGGCTCCCCCACAGGTTTAACAGCACGTAGCGCCTTGCCAAGCAGAGATGAGCAGCAAACCTGACCAATTTGAAGAACTGCCCATCCAAAATAGGTCCGTGACTGCATCCTTTGACCAAAGCAAGCAGCAGATTGTCACGACTTGAGGAATTTTAGAAATGGATGGGCTTAATAGCCCATAACTCTTTTCTAGAGAGAAAAATCAGGGAGGGAGAAAAGTATGTGATGCCTCAGAGAAACTCTTTGCAATAGTACTTCACTAGTACTTTAAGCTTCTGGACACAAAGAAATGGGAATTAAAGTGAACATAATGCAGGTGAGCTTGGGACATGCCAGATTGTGATTCTGTGATTGTCTGTGATTGTCTCATGCACTCTAGAACATACCAGAACACCTTTGCTAGCTCTTTAGCAACACTCATTGCTGGAGAGCACCCTACCCAGCTGAACCTTTTATCTCTTTCCAGAGGAGAGCTGCATGAGGGACCCTCAGGACCATTCTGGCCAGTGACTTATCCTGAGTTTTACATCCTTTTTCTGTAGATCCTTATGCTGGCCCTGTCCTGCTAGATGAGAAACTAGCATCTCGCTGTGGCTATGTTCTCTCAGAAGACGTGTGGGGCAACCCCATCTTCCGGGCATCAGTGCTTGGCTGTCATGTGGCCAAAGAGGTAAGACTCAGAGATGGACTTGAAAACAACTCAGACAGTACATCCTCTCCAAAAAGATGAGATCAAGATGTTATATGGCATTCTAATGGCATGTTCTGAGAACTCAAGAAATGGTGAAATCAAGGAGGTAGTGTTGGTGGTGCATATAAATGAATAGGCAATGGCTCTCCAGTACGAGGTTTGCTCAGTGTGACTGACACGGGATTTCCTCTGTCCATGAAATGACACTTAGCCTAATGCTGCTGACTAGCTGCCAGTTCTCAAGCATATCCTTGTAGCTGCTGATTTGCCAGAGAGTTTCTTGAAAGCCTCTCTGGAAAGAAGTAGGCATCTGCTTGAAAAAGCAACATTTGCAGTGGGATTCTGGCAGATCGTTTCCTGGCTTAATTTGTGTGGTAATGTGCCTGTTAACACATGCCTAGGAACATAGATCACACACATCTATTAGACCCAGATTTGTCTCACATAACTTTAGCCATCTAAAAGACAATGTCTAGTCTAAACTAGTTGTTTATGCTTCCACAATAGTCAATGGAGAGAAACACGCACCTCTGGAAGTGATTTCATCCCTTCCTAAAATACGTGTAGAAGTGTAGCCTGTATTTCTAATTTCTGAATGTTACTTGTGATGAAATGTCCCTAGAAACAGAACATATCGGAGTTGAAACTCCACTGCTTGTCCATGTTTAGTCTGGCTAATCCTGGAAGCCCCACAGAAAAAATAAGGTAAAACTTCATGGACAGAGGTTATGTTAACATGCACAGGGGCTGTGCAGTGTGCTGTGCAATGACCAGGATTTCCAGACTGGAAATTTCTCTGGAGTGGTTTTGCCTTTTTCTGTAGAAAAATAAATATCCGTGTCTGATAGAGGCATCATCTGTAGCTTCATGTGTGGCTCCTGGAGAGCTGAAGGACCAAAAGGAGCTATTAGTGAAGCTAGTCAAGATAGAAACTAAATAACATTTGTAAGAGAGATCTGAACTACCTACATGAAGTGAAAACCCCCAGTACTTTCTCTCCATGAGGAGACACACAGCAGTCAAATGGGAGGAACATGAACCACGTGATGAGGTAGGTCAGATCTTCCCCTGGCCACCTGCTCCTTAATTCTGTGGCAAGAATGATGCTGAAGGCAAAGGCTGTAAGCACCGAGGAAATGTCTCTGGCTCAGAAAGCCCCTGCACACACACCTCTTAAGACAGGTTTGTGTGTTGGAGGAAGTGTCACTACTGCTTTCAACCTGTTCCTGTTTGTCATTATAGAACAGTCTCTGAAACAGGACACTGGGCTGAAAGGTCCCATGCAACTGCTCCTGGGATCTTCCACACTTTCTGCTGAATTGCCTGTTTTTCTTCACAGGCAGATGAGCTGTTTTCACTGACCGTGAACATCAAGGTCTCTTCATATTCAAACATGAGGGCAGCTGTGACCTACACCTACCCTATGTACTGCTCCTACTCTTCCTGGGCTTCAAGAGAAATTGTGTGTGAAGAAAACTACATGGAGGTAAAAGCTTTCCCGCTGAAGGCAGAGCTACACCCAACCTCCTGCCAGGCACAACAACCTCCACAAATTCCTGTCAGAAGTTGATTTTACACCACATACCAGGGTAATAGCCACCTGCTGATGTTCAGCAGAAGGTGTAACTGTAGCTGCTCATGAGTAACATATTTACATGCCATAGGCATTTTGCATGCAGTGAAATTCAATTAACAGTATAGACGATGTAACTCAAGCCACTGAAAGCGACCTGGCAGCCAGGCAGGCTGACCTGTTTAGCTCACGAGAGCACCTTTATGTTATGAAGTGCTGCAGCATCTATGAGGATGTCAGGATGTCATCCTTGTATTTGAAATAGTAAAACCTAGGTTTTGCAGAGCCGCACCCCTGCCTCATCACCCAACTCCCGGGACATGGCTGTGATGCCTCCTGCTGGGTGGTACAGCTGGGCTGTCCAGCCTGCTACCAGCATCTACACAGCAATGTAGAAATAAGGCACTGAACAAAACCAACTTTGGTGCCTTTTGTATGCACCTAGCCTAGGCAGAATGAAGAAAACATGTGTCACCTGGTAGGGCTTGTGGCTGGGCACTCAAGGCCGCGTGTCACAACGCACTTAAACCCCAGCACAGCTGTCTGAGGCAAACACTGACTCCAAATCCCATGTCCAGAGCACGCCTTGCTCTGCAGCACATGCTGGCAAGATTTACCCCACAGCATCTACCACAGGTAGCAGGGATCCTGCATTTTCAGGTGTCCAGCCTGCATGGGAAGAGGGAACCAGCTCTGTTAGAGCCAATCACCTGCTTCCAGTGGTGACCCAGATGCCCCTGAAAGGCAGGATCAAGTTTACAAGTTGCCAGATATGAAACAGGACTTTTGCTTTACCTAGTGATACACAAAGTGTTCTCTCTACTGTACACACACCACCAAAAATGCCATGGCTTTAACTTTCATTTTAAGGCCACGGAAATTGCCATCATTGAGAACCTCTTTGGAAACATTTTAATTACCTCTAGGAAGGTAAATTGCTAAACCCCAACAGACACCGGAGTAGAAACCTGAAAGCCCTCTCTCCGCTCCCCGTGGCTGCGAACAGTGCTGAAAGTTGCTTTGTTCCCAAAAAATCTCCTCTGTCCCCTCAGGTATCAGTGAAGACAGATGTCCCTGCAGTTTCAAATGACTACACCGTAGCATGGATGTCAGCACTGCCAGAGGTATGGAGGGGACTTTCCTAACTGTTCCTAGCCTGCCTCTTCTCCCTGGTCTTATGAGTCATTCTTGGGGCATAGCTCCATCTCTATCAAAAAAATGGAGGTGGCAAAGATGCCACCAAGTACTGAAAAACCTCTCGGGTTTTCTTGGAGCTCTGGACTGCAAAAAGACATTTAGGTGGGTGAATGTAACATATGCTTGTTACATTAGTGGAAACTGAGTTCAAGACAAACAAAGCTAGGTGGTTCTTCACACAATGGGTTGTGAATCTGTCAAACTCCTTGCCAAAAGATGTAGCTGCTAAAAGCTTGCTTCTCAAGGAGAGTCTGGAAAATTTGACCGAAGAGAAATCCAGTAAGACATAGAAAATACAAAGAAACTACAGACAACTCAGGAGTCTCCGAGCTGAAACTTATTTCAGGCTGGAAAGTGTTAGGGGGAAATAAATATGCTTTTCCTATTTTTTTCATGTCTTACCTGATCTTTACATCCATTTTCCTTTTGACTATCCCCTCAAATGGTTATCATTTTAGTAGACTCTGTCCTAGACCAGTACAGATGTTCCTCTCTTCTTATCTTTGACACGGTGTGGCTATGTACTATGAAAAGTAGCCTTTCATTTGGCCATTGAACTGCTCCAGCAATCAACAGACATGAAAGCAACCACTTTATTAACAGCACAGGCATTTTGTCCAAGGGGATTTGTCCAAGGCCACGAGCCTAAGGTCCTTCCAGGGCTGCTCTAAGGATCTAACTCTAACTCTAAGGATGCCTTTAAGAGCTACAGAATTCCTTATCTTTATATATATGAAGCACCTTTCTTGCCTGGAGTGGACTAGTAGTGTCCAGTGCTACTCCCATTGCTCCAGATCCTACAGTATCATAGTGTTTTAAAAACTTTGAGTCTTAAAAACTTAAAGACTTTGGTCGACTAAGATCTCACGCAGCTCATCTCTCTCTTGCAGACTCAAAATGTTGCATACCAAGTGTGGCAACTGATGTTTGTTTCTCCATCAGGGAGAAAGAGAATAATGGTAAGTGATGCAGCAAAACTGGGCTACAGCTTCAATAATACGCTGTCCCGAGTGTACCTCCGAGCACCTTATCACAGCAATGAGTCCGACGTCAGTACGGTGAGTCGTTGCTCTCAATCAGGCATAAAACTGCACTGTTTCCACTAACTTTCTAGGACATCAGTTTTTGTTTTTCTTTTTCTGCCTACACCCCAACAGGTCAGTGGTGTAAATATGAACATGGTGACTTCCACTTCCATGTACAGGCAGCGGTGGCTGCTTTTGCTGATCGACACAACTGTCTCCTGCCCTGTTGGTAAGGTTTTCTTCCTCGTTGACCAGAAATAACTGCCTAAGGAGCTAGCAGAAAGCACAGTCTCCCCTTTTCCCTGTGACCTACTCTATAAGAGAAGAGGTTTACAAGCTGCCCTCTGAGCAACATGAGCTAAGAGTCCATGGCTTTAGTCCCGGACAAACATGTTCCCTGCTGTGATGCTACATTACTTGTGTTCCTTGTGCAGTGTTGTGCCTTGTCTCTGGTTTCTCAAACTCCCACATTGTGTGCAGGGAACTGGAGACAAGTCAAACCACTGCAGAGGGGCCAGGGAGCCTCCCCTGGACTAACCCCTCAGCCTTGACTCTCTGCTGTCATATAACTCCATACTGGGGATGCAGCCCTACATCGCTGGGATTCGCCTAGTCCTGTTCTCTGGAAAGGCAGAACTAGCCTGGATTTTTGCAGTGGTGGCTGCACCTTCTGTGTCCCACAGAACACTATTAATTTGAACAATCAAGGGAGAAGCAAAATGGTTTAAGTTGTCATGATCTTGAAGCCAGTAGTTCAAGAAGAAGGCCCAAACAGGTGTCTGTGCCCCATTCCTTTTGCCAGGCAAAACACCTGGGACCAGAAGGACAACAGAGCAGGTAACTGGGAGCATGACTCTTGGTTCTTATGGATAAATTAACTGCTCATCTGAAACTGGTGATTCAAGTCTATTTTGAGCACCAGGTTTCTGTGACAAAATAACCATCAGTTGGCTAATATGCTGCAAGGTGTTTCATTAGTGAAATCTGCAAAAGTACACAGGTGAAAAGGAGTCAGGGAAAGACAGCTGTTGCATAAAGACTCTCTGGTATCTCCAATTGCCTGGCCTTCTGGGACTGTCTATCATCTAACTCAACAGATGGAACCAGTTTCACTGATACTACATTAACATGGACTGTGCCAAGCGTTATCCCCACATTAGTGGTTCAAGAATCCACATTTCTTTCTAAAAACATTTTAATGGGAGTCGATGGCCAAGTCATAGTAAACCCAGAGGAGAAGAACTACTTACTGGAGCACAACAAGACACACATTGGAATAACTATCCCTATTGGAGCAGAAGGAGGCAAGCTAAAGGTTAGTACAAACCCATCACATGCTAACACATTTGAGGATGTGCACCATGGAAGATATTTCTAAATCATGACTACTCTAAATCATTTCAAATAGTCATTGATTGCTGCTTAAAATTCCTAGATACAGGAAGTATTTTAAGATCTAGGTGCTCCTTCTCCATGTTTTGAAAGCACCTACTTAGAGACTAAGTATCTCTGATTGCAAAACATGAGAGAAGCAAGAGACTGTCTTTTCTTAATAATCTATGAAGTATGCTAACAAATTAAGAGTGAAGGGACTCCAGGGCACTGGACTTCAATTATCTATGTTGTTACATTACAAAACTGGTCCTGGCACACTTCTGACCTGGGTCAATGAGCAATTTCCTAGACACTAGGCAAGTAGTGTGAGTTAGCATGGGGCAGGCTCCCAGCATGTAGATTGGTTGCAGCCACCTGCTTTGAGCATAGTATAACCTATGTCAATGTATAATTTACACGTATAGTTTCCAAATAAATGTTTAGTACAAAGGAGCTGGCAATATTCTCACAAAGCTCTTTACCAGTTACGCTTGGGAAGATTACATTGCAGTGACTTTGATTTATCCTGTCCAGAAGTTCATGGTTTGGTGTATCAGGGGACACTAAAATCACCGTGTGTTTGCAACATCACACAGACTTGGCCTGAAGAACTCTTGGAAGAACTGACAAACTCTCAGAGTGAACTGGGACAGAATGAGAAATGTGACTGGTAGTCCAGGGATTGCAAAACTGTAAATCCAAATATGGTTACTTAGTGAACTTAATGAGGACACCCCCAAAAGCCTTATACCTCCTTATTGAGAATTGTGGCAGTATCTGGGCCAAAAATGGACCAGACAAACAGGACAAGTAAACAAACAAGTTTCCCTAGCAAAATCCATCCCAACTAGAATACCATTTTTTCTGTCTAGTGTAAGAATTTTAACCATATCCAGTCATTCTGCTACTGAGCTATTAAGAATTAAGACTTAATTACAAATTTTGCCTCCTAGAGCTCTGTATCTGGTGGCGTATATGGAGTCATTTACAGTATTGACTTATTCTTGGAGCACACATGGACAGATGCAGATTGGCAAACCACGAAGTACACTGTCATCAAATCCATCACCACACCTTTCATGCCACAAATACCAACCGTTATCAACAGTAAGTCATTCCCCTCAATGGCTTCTACCAACCTCTCACTTTTGCTGTGTTACATACATTGCTTCATCTGACCTCTGCCACACACCTACATTCATCAGAACGTTCTCAGCTCCCACTTCCAATTTGCTAGTCAAAGTCAAGATGCCAGGTGTTATGAAAACAGCCAGAGCCTTTAGCTTTAATGGATGTACCATTTACCACCCATCATCATGGGATGAAATTAAAATTGTCAGTTGCTGATAAGAGCACGAACATTTCTTTCACACTAACGTGCAGGCTTTTCCAGTGAGCACTGGCACCCTAGAATAAAGATGTTGCATTGTGCAGTCATCACACATGAGAGAACTGTCTTAGGACAGCATTTATTTATGGCATTTTCTCCCCAAAACCATCTGCATTTTTTATCTTTGGAACATGCTGAAATCATTGCACCAACCAACCATTTTTGGAGCTGTCTGGATAACTGATAATGAAAAAGGAGTCTCTTGGCATACAGCAAGATAGCTTTTCTATATTTTATGTGGCTGAACTAGATTCTAGATTTCTTTATAGGAAAGTCATTTCACATCATAGTGCACCTCTAGAAAGTTACTGAACACACTTGCTCTAAAGTCATGTGTATTTGTTGTTAATCTCCTGCAGCTTGAAGCAATTCTCATGTACTCAGAGTATTTCAGATCTGACTAGAACACAAACACTCATTAATCAGAGCCATTAAAGAGATGGCTGTTGGCTGAGTTTCCTGGAACTTGAATGGGAGGCCACCCCAACTGTCTTCCTTATTTGATCCACATCAGCAGCAATGTGATGTTCTCTCCCTACAGCCACTCTGCCAGAGGAAAGGCTATTTAATGTTGCCTTTGGACACTTTCTTCCTGATGTCTCTCTGGTGACAGTCGCAATAGGGAATGTGCCATTTACACCGAGAGAAGCACAGCACCAGGGATTTAAGATCTATGAAACTCCCTTTTCTAATAGAACGAAAGGATTTATCCTGGAAGTGTCTTTTGATGATCCACATGTTCTAAAGGAGGTAAGATACAGCAGGTCACTTCAGCAGCTGAGCGGAGGAGGTAGGACATAATCTGGCTTTTATTAACCAACAGTTCTTCCTTGATCATAAAGGTGTCAATGAGTCTGAGCTCATCTGAATTAAGATAAGAGGTTTGCATGTCCCCACCTTGCTCTCCCTAGGTCTCTAGGAGACTTGCAGCATCAAATGTGATTAGATGGTATGAAATATGACTTCCTTAATGTCTGTCAGCATGGCTAACGTCCAAGTGCACACCCAGCAGGAAGAGGATTGTCAAATCTCTCTTAAAGGCTGTCCCTTGAAACAGGAGTGCCCTGAAATAACAAATCAATTACTGCAATACTGCAAACACCAGTTACCAGCATTTGGTTACTTCTGAGCCTACTGTTTATGCAGAGCCATTCGATCGCATGCACAGGCCATGCACCAAGCAAGCACGTACAGGCAGGCTCAGGGTATTCTACATGTAATTTTGTTAAGCTTCAGACCATTTCTTATCTAAATATTTGTAAAAAGTATAAACTCACAGAGGGAATTCACCCTCTCATTTTAGTGGGAGGACACGTAACTGCAAATCCTCTATTACTGGATCGACTGAATCACACGGAACTGGGATGCTGTTTTCTCTTACAAGGAAGAACATTGTGAACACACAGGACCAGAACTTGCACAGATAGCTTTCAGGCTGCAGTCAAACCACAGTTAAATTGAATTAAGGATCAAAGCAAGCCAAACGTTTTCAGAGGTATCTCTTTCAGGTTGAACAGCAGGTTTTGCTTCGGGGGCACTTTTAGTGAAGTAAATGAGGGGACTGAAGAGGAATCTCTCATAGCATCTCCTCACACCTTCTGTCGTACCGATTGCTCACTCTCTTCGGTTCAGTCCATACTCTGAGTAAAGGAGAGTAAGGATTTGGACCTGGACTGCCCTCTACAAGCTCCTTCACCAGCACGCTACAGAGGAAGCACCACTGTGTTCACTTCTGCCTCCATTTTCTCAACAGGCACTACACGCTCCACATTTCTGTTTGGCCAAAAGAGCTGCTGAATCCAGTCCAGATTTCTGAATAGCTTTAGGCCAAATGAAGCGATGTTTTTGGAGACTCAGCTATTTGCAGGGGAGAGGAGGGTGTTGGAATAATTATTTAGTGCTGCTCAGGATATACATTCCTGTCTGTGCTGGAAGCCATTGCTACTGCAGCCTTACGCTTCTCTCTTTTCCAGTACGTGAATAGAAATGAAACAAAATATACCCTCCTGGTTAACTACACTGTAAGCGTGGGTCCGGAGATGACACTCTATTATCATGCTGCAGAGGTGGAGTGTGTGGTTGCTGA
The DNA here is from genome assembly GCA_020800305.1 of Porphyrio hochstetteri. Lineage (NCBI taxonomy): Eukaryota > Metazoa > Chordata > Aves > Gruiformes > Rallidae > Porphyrio > Porphyrio hochstetteri. Next base: position 115,491,731 of record CM036907.1, read on the forward strand.
TATCGGTAAGCTTTCCCATGATATTAACTGGTTGGCATCAACAGCGTGGATCAGATTTTCATTGAGTTCGGTGAGAACAGCTTTAGGCTGAGGATGAGAGCTTTTGGGAAAACCCCACCCTTCAATAGCTCATTACTGGTAACACAGCCAACTTGCTGCTTTTCTGATGGCAGCTCTTCTGCATACTGGCAAGACAGTCTGCCCTCGAGACACTGAGAGCAATAAAAACTAGTGTGTAAGAGAAGTTGGCTTGCAAACTCAGTGAACAAGATGCCTCATAACTTGAGCATATATCTATTGGCAAAGCTTTCAGACATTGCTGCGAGATCCAGTTTGTCCTCAAATGCAATTTGAAACAGTCAGAAGGTCTGACCAGTACTTTCTTAAACATCTTAGATTTTGGATGCCACAAAGGTGACAGAACCTCCTGACTGTCCTGTTTTATTTCTGAAATAGCTCAGAGCAAAAGAATATATTTACATACATAGCTCAGCTTGCTTTTGTGAAACAGTCTTGGAAGCAAGCTGACAGGCCACCACTAAGGCATGAAGATTGTGAGCTGCTACATCCGCAAAGCAGCCAAGCTCTGCAGGCGATGCCAGCATGCATGTGACAGAGCTGATGCAGTGCCAGCATGCATGTAACAGCGCTGATGCAGTGTCAGCATGCATGTGACAGCGCTGATGCAGTGCCAGCATGCATGTAACAGCGCTGATGCAGTGTCAGCATGCATGTGACAGAGCTGATGCAGTGCCAGCATGCATGTAACAGCGCTGATGCAGTGCCAGCATGCATGTAACAGTGCTGATGCAGTGTCAGCATGCATGTGACAGAGCTGATGCAGTGCCAGCATGCATGTAACAGCGCTGATGCAGTGTCAGCATGCATGTGACAGAGCTGATGCAGTGCCAGCATGCATGTAACAGCGCTGATGCAGTGTCAGCATGCATGTGACAGAGCTGATGCAGTGTCAGCATGCATGTAACAGCGCTGATGCAGTGTCAGCATGCATGTGACAGAGCTGATGCAGTGCCAGCATGCATGTAACAGCGCTGATGCAGTGTCAGCATGCATGTGACAGAGCTGATGCAGTGCCAGCATGCATGTAACAGCGCTGATGCAGTGTCAGCATGCATGTGACAGAGCTGATGCAGTGCCAGCATGCATGTAACAGCGCTGATGCAGTGCCAGCATGCATGTAACAGTGCTGCTGCAGTGCTAGTGCAAAATTTACCCATGATAGGAACACCTGCCTGGGCCAAATGTCATCAATGATACCTTCCTTCCTAGCTAACCCTTCATCCCACCTTCTTCCCACAGAAATACCAGAAGCAGTTGGTCACTGTGATGAAGAGAACCTGTATCTAGCCATCCCTACTTTTGGCTTACACCACTATTGGAACCTGTATCTTGGTAACAAGCTGCTGAACCAGCACGTCGCCATTACCAACGGGTACCTTCCAGCTACCAATTCTACACACCTGATCTTGCAAATACCTCTGTTTTCTGTGGGAGTTGTCTATGAGGTACATGAACTGTACAGCAATGCCTTCTTCAAAGCACCTAGGACTCCTCGCTCATACAGCCACAGTCCTACAGTCACAGTTTGTAGTGCTACATGTATAGGACAAGAGGCATTGGACACAGAGCCTTCTGGTAGTCCCATGTGCTACGCAATCTGCAGTGCTAAGCTGTCTCTAAAAGATATGCACAAAACAAACTCCTCAGTATTTTTAGTAAGATGAGGCAAAACGTCCCATTTGCACTGAGCCAGAAACAATATTTCAATGCAGCTTTTATAAAAGAAGCTCTTTTAAAGGAATATGTTGTAGAAATGTTAAGACATGGCAGGGGAAAATTGATGCTGTGATAATCTGAGCTATTCTACAATAATCAGCCAAAATTTATCTCTGTGATAGCGACCAATTAATTTACACCAGAAAACTTCTGCCCCCATGCTGCATCAGGTCCAAGTCTTCATGCTGACTTCACTCTTGTGAATTGTTGGCATTCAAGTGGCACAAGCTAAAGAGCAGAACTTTGTACATGTACATCACGTATCTTAACAGGAGACCTTTTCCATTACCTCCTTCACAGGATGTGTCCTTTCAGAAAATTAAAGCAAGGTTTGATGTTGCCCTAAGGAAAGTGAGAACTATGGAGACCTTACAGATGTTCTCCATTAGCTGCAACTTTAATTCTTCAGCATTTATAAGTAAGTTATGCAAGAGATCAATCAATAAAAAGATCTGTGGTTCCTTCCTTGAGCTTATAACCAACTCTCTGATTTTCTCAGTATGCCACCCAGATGGTACTATAATGGTATCAGCCCAAATGAAGACAGTTCCTGCCATTGATATGAGCAAAACCAAACTAAGGGATAGCTCTTGCAAGCCTAGAGAATACAATGAAGGACATGCCTTCTTCAAGTTCCATGTCACTACCTGTGGCACTTCAGTAAGGGTAAGCCCATGGCTGAAGCAGATATACCTGCTGGAAATCTGTGTCCCTCCTGCATTTTTTCTTTTGTTCCCCTGCCCCAGCTCCTGAGAAGATTCAATTTTTAATGAACTTCCCATGTGCACAGTTTGAAGGTGATTACATTATTTATGAAAATGAAATCTCTTATGAGAAAGAGATTCTTCCAGGACAGAGCATATGGAAAATCACAAGAGATCCAGACTACAGGTAAGAGCTACTGCTCACCGACACTGCTCATTGCAGTAAGGCACTGGAGAGTAAAAGTGAACACAAACATTATCCTTTCTCCTACTACAGACTAACGGTCTTGTGCTACTATCGAGCAAAAGAGACCCTCGTGCTAGGTGCCTTCGCTAGTGATCCATCCACATCGCCTCTCTTTGGCTCAGGCACAATGGTACCAAGATCAAATACTGCAGGTAGGCAACTCACTTCCTTGAGTTTTAAGCTCCTGTGACTCTTCGAGCTGTAAGCTCCCTTGCTCAGAAGTGCCCTGCTTCCTACTAAAGAACCTCATTAACATTCCCTTTTCTGTAGTGTACAGAAGGATAAGACAAGCCCTGAATGTAGTTTCAAGAGTGTCCAAAGGTAAGTCTCCTCCTAAGAAGATCAAAACATTTCTAAATACGTTTTAATTTAATTAAAATTGAGCACCATCCCAATCCCCTATGCTTTCTTGAGATGAATCTTTTGTGGAATTCTACGAGCCCAACAAGGCAATACTCAAGCGACCCACGGAGCCTGTGTATCTCGAGGTGGAGCTGAAAGACAAGAGCCCCCTTGATGAGTTATACCTGGAAAACTGCTGGGTAACTGGGTCTCTAGACTTCAACAGCACCCCAAGATGGAACATCACTGTGGATGGGCAAGTAGTTATTGAATGACCGATGCATTCATCAGAGAAGCCCTAATTTCTTCTAGACCTGTTGATATGTTCGCTCAAACAGGTGTGAGGTTAATGGCAGTGAGTACATTGCAGAGCTCTGTCCAGTAGCGGTTAGCCCCAGGGTGAAACACCCCTCTCACTTCAAAAGGCTGGCAGTAAGGACCCTCACACGGCGACTGGAACAGGTAAGATTAAGCCAAAGCTCGCCTCCCATTAACAGATCCTACCCTGTGAACCTCTTAAGACCACTTTAAAAACAGCCAATTTAAACACCTCGCAAATGTAAGACCCGGCCAGCACTCAACCCAAATAGCCTGACCAGTGCACAACTTTAATTTAGTTCTGAAATCTGCTGTGCGCCACAGGTTTGAAAATGGACTGGCTGGAGTAAACAGAAGAGTTTGGTACGTAAATATGGGGTTTATATGGTGCTTCTTACACTTTATAGGGCCAGATTCACAGCACTTCAGCTCAAAACGGCTAGAACAGAAAAGTCAACTTACATGCCATAACATCCACACGTGGCTCAGCTCTGTTGTCTCCTGTCCATCCCAGCTAGGCAATCATCTCAGATGCCAGCCCAATGGGCAGGGAAGCAGAGGCATGTGGGCTTGTCCTTATACTATGGAGGTTCTGTCATCTTCTAACAAGTCTAAAAAGAGCAAAGAGAGCTCAGAACAATCAGCTGAGAGCTTTGCCTCTGCTGCACCCCACCGAGTGGACTCTAGCACATGTACTGATATGAGTTATGGAGGTACCTCTCCCTTGGCAACTTAAATAATCATTTTTTGACTTGGCCTTTCATGAGCAGTTCAACTCATGAGCTTGCTAGAAATGAACATGATGCAATTCTGGCTTGGGCTGCTTCCTAAGTGCACAGCTGCATCTAGCACTAGATAGAGTTTCTGTCTAGCTTTGATACATACCCTCAGTGCAGCTCGTGAGGTTTTAACTTCTCCTGTCTCAGCCTCTCCATTACCAAACTGCCTGAGGGCTTCTTTGACACCAAATCTAAAATTCAAGGCAGGTTCAGCTAGAAGGTGCCGCTTGCCAGTATTCAGACAAGCCTAAGTCTCATCAGCGGTGACTCCTGTAGAAGGCAGACCAAAGACAAAGCAATGCTCTCTTAAGAAGGATTTGATATGGACCAAGTGGTATTTTTCCCTCTTCTCAGGTGTACGTGCACTGTTTGGTGGCAGCCTGCTCTCCTCCCAACGTGCTACCCGGCAGCCCCTGCAGAGGACAGTGCAGCTCAAGCAGGGAGAGGAAGGGTAGGTCTGCAGGACAAAAGGAGCCACTGCCGAGCTCTCCTGACCTGATGTATTTAAGGGATTCTGGACCTCTGATTTTGGCATCTGAAATGGATGTATAACATTACCTTTAGCTCATACATTACTGTGCTAGCACTTAATGTGCAGCATGTATGTATTCTTGAAAAACAAGGACAAGGGGCAACAGGTGCAAACTGGAGCGTAGGAGGTTCCATGTGAACACTGGACAGACTGCCCAGAGAGGCTGTGGAGTCTCCTTCTCTGGAGACATTCAGATCCCACCTGGACACATTCCTGCGTGATTTAGTCTAGGTGATCCTGCTCTGGCAGAGGGTTGGACTAGGTGACCTTTCGAGGTCCCTTCCAACCCCTGACATTCTGTGATTCCATGAAAAACTACACAAATACACTGTCTCTCATTCTCAGCCTTTCCAGGTCACCATTCAGCAAATCTCCAGGGCTACATACTGGCTGGACCAGTCTGGATTGTTGATCCAGATCTAAGATGACCTATATAAAGTGAATCTGGTAAGAACACCAGGCTTTGTGTACTCACCTATTGAGGTCACCATGCTTTGTGGCACAAGCAATGCATAGCCTATCCTTCAAGACCTTAGAACAGTTAAGTTCTGGGACAAGAACTAGGGAACAGGCAGGGCTTGAAGTCTTCTAAGTTAAGCTCAAGTCCATAAGAGAGGGTAGAACACATGTGCCAAGCCAAACACAGCTGGCACAGCTCTGGAGAAGGTGCCAGTAGTAGACCAGGGCATGTTGGAGTTGGGCTTTAGCAGGCAGGTTTGGAAACAGATGTTATTTCAACAGGTTTTCAACTTGACTGTCCCCAGCAGTCATCACCATTCAGCTGAAAGAAAATGGACCCAACATTTTAAAAAATAAACACAAATCACTCCCATATTCCAAATTCTTCTGAAGGGTCCAAATCTCCCAAACCGTTCAGGTTTATCCTGTAGCTTTGTCTGCCTTTGGAGGACCAGAGCTATCCAGGTGTGTGCTCGTCTCACCCCTCACTGTGTGTGTGTCCCCAACAGCACCTGAAGGCTCTGCTCTGCTGGCTGCTCTACAGCTGCTCTACAGACAGGACCTCTTTCAGTGACCTCCACAACTATCTCGCTTGAAGTGAACAGACCAGACCGTGGGACTCAGGCCTGCAAAGTGCTGGGGTCTGCTAACAGAATTAGCAAATGCTGTAACCCATTGCCTCTCTGAAGTGGCTACAAAAGAAAACTTAATGGAAAATAACCCAAGGCTGCAAAATAACACTTCTTGTTTCTTCCAGCTGTTGAAATACAGACTTGCAGATCACTAAAAATTATTCCAGCACTGATTACAGCTGCTTCTTGTAATATTTCATAAGAGACTGCCAATCCTCTCATGTGAATGTAAAGTGCAAATTTGAAAAGCCAAATAAAAACACGCAAAAAGTAATATAAGTGCAGAATATCTCCTTGCTAAAGTGCAACAGCAACTATCTGGGATACCAACAGTGGCATCAAAGAGATGAGCGACCTGCTAATTAGGGCCTCTTCCACATCCAACACAATGGCATAGGGGTTTTGTACCATTGATGCATATTTTTGACTGTGACATTGCATTGACCTGAGTTTCTTGGAAACCTGTCAGTTCCTCACTATCCTCTCACCTGCCCAAGCATGGAAAAGACCAACTCTACAAAGCAGAAGATGGGTGCTCTGAGTATAAAGAACAACTCACCTCCTATTTTCTTTGCCACAGAAAACATTTTTTACAAAGAACAAAATTTAGAAGGGTTATTTTCTAGAGATCAAGGACAAACTGGACACGGGACCACCTCTAACCTCAGGATACGCCTACACCATGACCACAGGTGAGCCTGCAGCATGAGTAGGTGCTCAACAGCAATGAAGAAGGGGTAGCTGCAGCAATGCTGATGCAGATACCGTACACATGTGTAGGTCTGGAAGGTTTGCACAGCTCTTGCAGCCTGGATCCTCAGAGGCTGGCCAGGTTACACACGCTGGAGTGCATATACATGGTGCGCTTCACAAAAGCTGCGGTCATGCCCGTGATGATTGCTGAATAAATGCGGGCTTAAAGCTGTATCTGCTGAAGGGCTGGGGGCTGTAAAAAGGAATCGGGGTGGAGAGAAGGGAGGGGAGTACTGTGATCCCAAGACCCCTTCAGCAGCAGCCTGGGAGGTGTCTTCCTCTCTGCTGCATGAGCAGTGCACTCTACTGTCCGGAGCTAACACTGCAGAGTCAAGAGCTTACTGCTCCCACACATGAGCACATTCCCCATTTTTAATATTAGCAGTAACAAACTCATCAGGTTAGGTTAATCTTCTGTTAATCTGAAAAGCATCCCTTTTGAAATGTGTCAACTGGGATGGAGGCTAAAGCACGGCGACTCTTCTTTTCCCAGTGCTTATGGGACAGTCTAGTTCCACACAGGTGGGCATCAGGCCTGGTGTGACATCACTAAGGTTTGCTTGCTCTGCAGTCTGGCAGAACAGATGTGGGTAAACTGCAAGTAGGGTATCCCAGATCTTACCCTTTTGCCTTGGGACACCAGGAAAGGGTCCAGCAGCATTCCATAGCCATCCACCCACCACATGGGAAGATATTTGTCTCCTCCATATGCTGGGAGAAAAAAGGAGATGATGACACATAACTGCATTCCCATTTCCACAGGCATTTCAGGTTCTCACACTCTCACAGACAAGCCATAAAAACTCCACGTCCTTTGTTACCTCATCCTACCTTGGCTGCTGTTCACGGTAGACAATGTTTTTTACACTCCACCACACAAGTCTCTTAGGGTTAGGCATTCATAGTTTAGCTTTTGAGAGTCTTTCCAAGCCATGATTCAGCCGTGCTGTTGCATGGCATAGAGCTCTGCATCAAAGAGTGTAGAGCTCTGCGATTACTCCCTGCTCTCTGGCACTGCAGATAGAAACTCAGCACCTAACTCATCCCCTGGATCCCACTTTTCAGGCATATGGGTTTAAGCTCTTTCTCAGATTAGGCTTTTAGGAGCCACTCTGATCATATCACCGCAACTGATGAACCCTTCACTATTTAGCCAATGTAGAGAGAAGAAATTAGGAAGGTGCAAGAGATGTCCCCTATAAAAGCCTGGAAAGCACTGAACCTTGGGTCAGCCTTTTCACAGCAGGAGGGGGAACCTGACTTGAAACCTAATGTTGTTATGTCTATGGCTGGACTGCACTAGCTGTTCATTGCTGGGAGATGATGATATCCTTCAGGTGCATTTCCCATGCATACTGTGCAACACAGAAAGTTGAATGATGAAAAATCTGATTGCCATGGGCTGTAGGAAGCGATGCTGTGGCCTGCATCCAATCTCTGCTCATGGACTAAAGGGATCTACGAGGAAAGCATTAGAAATGGTGAATCTTCAGAAAGAGAGTCCAACCCAAATGAGCGCAGCACAGTGCCAGGCAGGCCTCCACCTTGACCTGGCCTCAAAACAGACATTTGTCATGAAAGCAACCAGACTTTCCATCATGCATGAAAGCCACAGGCTGAGGCTGAATCTGTTCTACTGGTCCAGCCTCTGCCTCTACTAAAAGGATTTGGCAGACCAACAATCATCTGCTAACATGAAAGAATAGAGAATATTACTCTTCTGCTAGCAAACTTCAGCACTGAACATCAGGTTTCCTCTTTCTGACCCCTCTCCTTTCTGACAGTCAGGGAGAGCACGGCCTGCATCGCTGAGCTTGGTTCATACGAAGGAGTTCTTTCCCCACAAAATGTGCACAGTGCCCCTTTCCCCACTGATCTACATTTTACCAAGGTTACCTACTAAATGAGACAGCCCACAGCGCAGCCCTCAGCTGTAGCAGCCAAGGACTTTCAGGCTTTTAATGCTGACTGACCTCTGTTGTCCACTCAGAAGGAAAGCGCACAGAAATAGACTCTGCCCACCTGGCAATGCAGCCCTTTCCACTCGACTTCCCAGAGCTTTCCCTTCAGATTGGCACTCCTTGTTCCCCACCTGCACCTCACCCTAAATGTGTATACACACTTTCTGTGCCCTGCTCTTGGCCAGCTAGCCTGGGCTTTTGTCACCTTTTCCTACTTTCCACAAAAGCAATGGAAAGCTACAGCACTGCAAGTTGTGGGACAACTCCTCCTTGTTTCAGCAGAAGGATAAACAGGGCACTAGGGAAAAGGACAGGGTACAATGCTGTACTTTGCCTTGGTCTCAGAGCAAGTAACATCTTGGAGACTGTTGTTCCAGATACTGAAAAACACAAACTTTAAGAAACCCCATTAAATGAAGTTGCAGCTGCACTTGGAACCCTGTCAAGGTTCAAGGCCAGGTTGGATGGGGCTTTGGGCACCCTGGGCTAGTGGAGGGTGTCCCTGCCCATGGCAGGCGGTAGGAAGTAGATGATCTTTGAGGTCCCTTCCAACCCAAACCAGTCTGTAATTTTGTGATTCTGTAATGTGTTGAGGAAATCATGTCGTTTTTGTAAGTTTAGAGGTGTTCTCAGCAGGTGAGAACACTGTTACTCCTTGACAAATCAATCCCAGCTATGGGGAGCGAAACAGGGGCTGCCAGTGAAGGCTGTGTGAAGGACAGAGTCTGGTAAGTGGAGAGCAGGTTTATAGGTAGGAAACCTTGGGCAAGGGGCTGTGAATTATTCACGTCTGACACATCTCTGGCCAGAGTAGAGTCACTCCACATCCATTAGCAGCCAGCACCTGTTGCAGCAGCTGGTACAGCACTGTGACTCTGAGTAGCAAACGCTTCGCAAGGGCGATGGAGCGAGCAGACTGACACAGACACTCTACAGAGGTCTGTGATTTTCAAGCAGAGACAACCCCTAAAGCCCAGTGAAGGTATAAAGCCACGGCACCCCCACACTGCAAAGCATCCAAAGCACAAACACCTGCGCCTTTTACAAGCTGAGTTCATCTGAATTTCACATGGAAACACTACATAAAAAGAATTTTACTACTCCCAATTAGATTTTTAATTCTTAAAGTATTACAAAGGGGAAACCTACCTTGCAGGACAAGGGGAGATTCTAAACACATCCTCCTCTTCAAGTTGTTTTTATATTGGTAACGGTGGTTTACACCCTTTCATCAGGCCTGAGTGAAAGAACACCCTGCAGTATTATTTAGTAATTTCAGACTGAAAACCCCAATTCCTCCTGTGATGTAAAGCCAGAGGACTGACTCATGCGTGCACGTGAAACAGGAAAATTTGTGAAAGCGCCTTACTGGCCAAAATTACCTTGAAAGAATTCCAAATTATGCCGAAATGCACACCATGACAGTTCATCTTCTTACAGGAGAGGGAAATACCATGGAGAATCTGTGATAAAACCACTCCCAGTCCAGTGAAATATTTCTGTGCCAAGACTGAATACGGTCGAGTCACTGAGCAACATCCACAAAACACAAGCTAGGAAGTAGGAGGAATCTTATTACAAGCCCCTTTCTTTGTTAAAATACTTATTTGCAGTTCATCTTTTGATTTTGATCTGTCCCCTGTCATTTAAACAGTGCACAACCACATCTGTGACCAGTCAAAGTAAAACTCGGTAGGTCATACTCAACTGTTCATACTGCCTTTTTAGTTTTCTTGGCAGGGTAAGTCAGGAACAGGCTTAGTTCTACCTCACCTGCTCAGCATCAGCCAGGAGTTGGTGAGATGTCTCAATTTTTGAGACCAAGGCAGTCTGAAACACGTCAAGTCCTTAAATTATTAACCTTGTTTTGGGGACAGAGCACTAAGATACAAAAACAGAAGCCAAGCACGTACACAATATACAGAGAAGTCCACAATTTAAAACTTTTTAAAAAATATGGGCATTTTTATGACATCACAGCCTGCTTTCCAAACTGTCCATGGTTACATTCTGCTATCATGTATCATATTGTTAACTTCAAAATTCCTGCTGTCAAGAGTCAAAGAACAGGAGGTAAATGCTGCATTTCCTCAGGCCTGTGCTCCAAATTTGCTCATTGCGGCTGTTGCCATTTCACCCCAAAGCTCAGTGACCCCGTTCTAGGGCTATGGGCATGATGAGGGGACTGCAGCATCTCTCATATGAGGAACGCCTGAGAGAGCTGGGGCTGTTCAGCCTGAAGGAGGCTGAGAGGGGATCTCATCAACACTTAGAAGTATCCAGTGGGTGGATGCCAAGAAGACAGGGCCAGACTTTTCAGTGGTTCCCAGCAACTGGACATGGAGTAACAAGCACAGATTGGAACACAGGAAGGTCCATCCCAACATGAGTGAAAACTTCTTTACTCAGAGTGGGACAGAGCACTGGGTCAGGCTGCCCAGAGAGGTTGTGGAGTCTCCTTCTCTGGAGAGATTGAAAACCTGCCTGGACACAACCCTGTGCAACCTGCTCTGGCAGGGGGTTGAACTAGCTGATCTCCAGAGGTCCCTTCAACCCCAATTGTTCAGTGATTCTGTGACTTTCAGCAAGGCTGCTGGGGAAGATGTTCAGAGGCCCAAGTCTGTTCCCATGACTTACCCCAAACGGTCCCACCATCTCCTGAGAGCCCTGTGTTTGTGCAGGCTCCAGGACCATCCATGGCGAAACTCACCACAAGGAGCCAAACTGTCATTAGCATTATTTATTAAGAAAAAAATATATCCTAATGCTCACGTAGGAGAGTATTTCTTCTATAAGAACTTGTATTGCTTTGAACATGCAAGGATGCCTCTTAGTGATCACTGTTACAGATTTCTGCAAAGGTCCCTCCTATCATGTGAGAAATCATGCAGATACTCAAAGCCACTTCAATCAGGAAGACTTCACGTTGTATTTTTCAAGTGATTGACCTTCTCCACAAAAAGGAGAAAGCCCACTGCCCACTGTGAACAGTCCAACCACATTCTCTGACATAAGCTCTGTACAGACAAGCATGAGATAAAAAGTACATGTTCGTTTTTATTCTTTCAATTATTAATCTGTACAATACTTTTACAATGGGATTCCAAAAAAAAAAAATATAGGTATGCCTGGATCCTACCTGCTTAGGTCATGTGAAATTACCTCTAGGGTTGAGCAAATGTACAAAGGTCAGAGGACTTATATCATGTTCCTCGCGCAAGGGACAAAGGGTATTTACCTGAAAAGACCTCACTGCTTCTGTAAAGCATTTCCTAATACAGAAACACTCTGAAAAGAAAATCAGTTACAAAAGCATCTCAAAGACAACACCTTATAACTAACAACTGCACTTTTAGCTTAAATCAAATTTGTATTTCAATGTGGACACACACTGTCACTGTTAAATGACTGTACTTCTCATAAGCGCCAATCTTAAGTATCTAAATGTTTTATATGTTCATTTTTCTTCCCCATGAAAGACTGCTTAGAACAATCCGTGACAGTACAGAAGCAGAGTTGTAATAAGAACAATGGACTTCATTAGCTGAGCCTCCAACACCTTCATGAAGAACTCCTGTACAAAATCTGCACAAATATCTCACACAGATCTAACAAGATATACAAAAATAGTTTATACTTCAATCATAACCCATTTTTACTTATTTACCCAACAATCAGGTATCTTCTGTAGGGTGTAACAGATGTAAATGATCAAGTTTCATCCACCAATGACAAAAATCACGTGGTTACCCAAACATTTTCACACCACTAGCTGCATTTTCAATAACCCCGCTTTTCTTTTTCTTCTTTGTCAAGAATAGCCTGTTTTAGACTCAATGCAGCATCTTCAAACTGGGGGTTAAGCTCTAATACTTTCCTGAAATCTTTCATGGCCTCATCAAAGCATCCTGTCCCAAAAGAAAAAGAAAAATAAAGGAAGAATTATCTTTCTGTAACTGCTCAAACTCATGAACTGCACTGCAGAATGACTCCTCACACTTTCACTAACAAGAGGTAGCAGCTGTACTTAGTGGGCCCAGTACATCTGGATTCTCCAAGGCCCAACTGCAAGTCAAAGGTCTTAAGAGCAAGAACCCAGGGGCCTATTTGTGAACTTAAAGTAGACTTACGGCTCAACTCCAACAGCTTATTAAAAGAAAGGAGCCGAAAGGCCCACACCAACAGCCAGTCTGCCATAAACCTGGAACACCGGCACACCGCTTCTCAGCTGCTGCCCTCAGCCAGGCTCCAATCTCCTGCTGCTCACCCTAGTCCCACACGTGTGTCTTGATGCAACAGCCAAGCTCCAAGAAAATAAGCTGGAGTGTCACCTTCTTACACCATATCCAAAACTCGGACAACAAACTCCCCAGAGATAGGTGAGTGTCAGCCCACCGCAAACTGCGACAGCTGCCCTTGCTGGGCTGCACCTGCTTAGGAGAGGCTTTAATTTAGGTGTAGTGGCAACGTTTGGAATTGCCGGGTTTTACCCCAACACAAGTTTTTCCAAGACTGAAACTGCACCCTCACCCCATTTTTCCTTGTGTCGTTTCAAACGCCAGATCTGCACAGCTGCAGACAGAGCTGCTCTCCAGCCGCACACACGGGGCAAGCGCGTAGCTGAAACGCCGAGACACTCAGGAAAACGCGTATCTGCCCGCACGGCTTCTTGCTGCGTGTCGGCCTGCCCCTGCCGGTGCCGGGCAGGTCCCTGCCTCTGGGAAGCGGCGGGAATCGCTCCGCAGCTCCGGGCCAATGCCGGCACCGGTAAGAGAGCGCTCCCGGCCGGTGTCAGCTATGGGAGAACTCCGCGCCCGCCCCTGGCGCCGGGCGGATGGCAGCCCGGGCGCTGAGGCCAGCGCAGGCCGTGCGGGGCAGGTCAAGGACCGCCGCCGGGCTCGCCAGGGCACAGGCCCAAGTCGCCCTGCCCCGTCCCGCCCCGGGTCAGCCGGGGAACGGCCCCGGGCCCCGCGGCGCTGCGTGGCGGCCCGCGCGGCGCAGAGAGGCGGCGCGGCCCGTACCCAGCCGGTAGAGCACCAGGCCCCGGTTGTAGTAGGGCACCTCGAAGCCCGGCTGGCACTCGATGGCGGCCGTGTAGTCCTCCATGGCGGCAGCGAACTCCACGCGCAAGTACTTGATCTGGCCGCGGTTGTTGAGAGCCGTAGCGAGGTCGCGGCCGGCGCTGCGGGGGGACAGGGGGAGAGCGGCCGTTAGGGCGGGTCCCGCGCCGCCCCCCGCCCCCGCCCCGGCACATACCCCGCGGGGGCGGGCCCGGGCCCCGCGCACCGGGCGATGTAGGTGCTGTAGAGCTCCTCCGCCGCCGACAGCCGCCGCGCCGCCAACTGCGCCTGCGCCGCCGACAGCAGCTCCGCCGCCTCCCGCTCCATGGCGGCGGCGGCGCCTCCGGAGAGGCGCCGGGGTGACGTCACGCGGAGCTGTCGCCTGGTTGCGTCACCGGGACGGCAGCGGCCGAAAGGGGATGCGAGCGCCCGGTGCAGCCGCGGAGGGGAGGGAGGGAGGTGCGGGCAGGTATCCGCCCCCCGCGGGTCCTGATGGACGCTGAATGACGTCACTGCACAGCACGCTAACGGGTGTTTCTATGCAGAAAAAGGCAGAAACCCGGGACAGAACAAAGCGATGGGAAAGAAGTAGCGTTTCCCGGTGTCCTGTGGAACCCGGGGTTCGTTCCCACCTGGCCTGAGTGCGTGTGAGGCGGGGCAGAGCGTCAGCGCGCTCGGGGCTGCTGCCAGGCTGGGCCTGGGCACAGCTCACGGCGTGGAGCAGGGGCTTGGGGCGCTGCTAGAGCGCTGGCTCCAATCCCGCGACGAGCAAATGGAGCGATCCCGAAACGGCCGGCGCGCAGCAGGGATGAGAGCTCAGCTCCTGAAACCTGCCCCACACATGGGGCACAAATCGCCTTCTCGCCCCGCTCGCCCTTAACACTACTTAAAAAACAAGAGATGGTTACCAGATCCCAGTTGGAAGGTTCCCGGAGGTTTCCTTAGCTGGCTGGAGATGCCACCGACGCTCAAAGACCAGGCGCAGCCTGTCAGCACCAATTGCTAAACGATTGTGAGCCCTTTGTTGCCGTGGTGGGTTTAAACACACCTGGCAAAAGACAACAGCACAAACGTACACCCATGCTGGTGCCATCGCTCTAGTAAAGCAGCAGTAGGAAAATGTATACGTTATAGTGTCAGAATTACTGTGGCCAAATTCAGCACGGGTTGTGCTTCCTTCAAAAATTGCCAATTTTGAGAAAACGCAGTAATTTCAAAACAGAAATGGAGCTTTACTCAGAGTAAAATGTATTAAAGTGAACCTACATTCAATCCACATGGTTTCAGAACTCAAATTTACAGTCATAAGAATGCTTTTTACCTCCAACCTTTGAAAAAGAGTAATAAAAAATAAAAGAAGCCTAACACAGTCATGTCTTCACATGAATGGAACCAGTGAAGGGTTCTCCTGTGGGTTTTCTGTTGTTGGCTTAATTTGGTTGTCCGTATTTCTCTCCTCGTGGCACTATCTGTTACAATACAGTACTGTTAAAATGCAGTACCTGGGTAACATTTGAGACTGTTTTTAGGAGACATGACAGATACAGGGATGCACAGCCCTTCATCCTCTGCTATGCTGTACTGTGGCACAGAGGACAGAAGTTGTAATTGCTTGCTTCTTTGGCTTTCATGTAGTGCTTACATATATTGCACATCCAGAACCCATACTCCAGGATAGGCTCACCTGTTGCAACGCATACAGGAAGTTTCCCGTCCTCACTGTTGAAAAAAAAAAGAATGAAAACATGGTTTTATGATAGCAACAAATACTTGTTTTGCAGAAATTTGCGAAACAGCACACATATCTAATTGTGTGCCTACAGCTAATTGCAAAGCCTGTGATGTTCGTCTGTAAAATACTGCTTCCCTATTCAGATGTGCACTGCATTTTGATTTTAAGTTATTAAATCACGTAACACTTCACTTTTAACATAGCCAAAGGCTATGCATCTTCTCACAACAGACTGCACACCCCAAGAACCATACAGGCAGCAAATCAGGACCGGCAGATCGAGAAGATGAAGTGAAAACCAGGCAGTGAAGGCCATATAAAGGTACGGTCTGATCAGACTCCTGCACTACTGTTGCACTTATTCCTCTGAAGAGTCGGTGTGAACACCACTAGTGAGGTTCCACACGTCTGCACAGTAAAACCAAACAAGACAGGTTAAAATCCTATTCATTAAAAAGAAATTTGATTCACAACCTATTTCCATACTCAAATTCCATGCTGACAGCCGGGGATGTATGGCAAAGGCACTACTGTGGGTACAGCTGCTCCAAGCACTTACCGATTAAGTATTCTAATATTCTCTTCTTTCATTTTCTCCTTATTCTAATTCTTCCATTTGACATAGTCATCTTCTCACACCATGTGGATTTCGGTAATTCACAAAACACTGGAGGTTTACTGGTTTTACTGGCTAAACCTTTACTTGTTAGTTTGTATCACACCACAAGAGTGATGTGAACAGTAATGTTATTATTTTAATGACACAAGCTACCTTATCAAAGGTCCTAAAACTCCTGTGCTCTGTCCTCACACATTTCAAATTAAGATGAAGTTCCATGTTTATGTCCTTGTTCCTCAAACACAGACAGTGTCTGTTCTCCCCAAAAAAATAGTACTGTATGACCCTTTCTGCAGACCCTCTGACACCTGCATCATTCTTGCCTAATACTTGGTTTAAGCACAAAAGCACCTAATTAGCTTGGTCACACAAAACCTGCTAAAACCCAAAAGACAGAAAATAGCAGAAAAAAATGCTCCTGTTATTACAGTAACATATAAATATAAACCCACCTCTCAAGAACGTCATCCAAATCAGACTTTTTGTTATACTTTGGACAATGTCTCACGAATATCTCCAGAGCAAGGTCTTCATACTGTTGCCTCTGGTCTGGGCTAAGAGTTTCCAAGGATTCTAGTTTAACAAAGGCTTTTGAACAAATATCAAATGCTCGATTTGCACATGCACAGAGTGCCAAAAGGGAATAGATTTCAACTGCAGGGATAATGTCTTCATAGTCTCGCAAATGAAGAGCTAAGAAATGAAAAAAAAAATCCAAGGAAGTTATTACAAGTCTTCTGAGAAGCACAAACATCTGTATAAAATATTTGCTACTATTAGACAGTATTAATCTTACAAATTGGCCACAATGAACCAAAGTCTTTTCAGTGATATGACTGTGAAGCATGTATGGTTCAACTCTAAAAAAAAAATAAATAAGGGGATTTGGGATATTAAGGTGTCTTTTTGGTACTCTTTTTTATCCCCTTTTTTTTCCCTTAACATGTTAGAAGTATTTGAAAGGCGCCTTCATTATTTGGACAAAGTATAGGGCACTGTTTGTTTCTCTGACTCCTACAATTTTTTTATGAAGCTCTACAGGGAGGTCTGATGTGAATTCAGGCATGCCTTATAATTTAAAGAATAAAACAAAACAATCAACAGAAAATCTGCAGAGATTGTCCAGTGTAACCAGGTAATATTTACTAAGCTAGATTTCCATTGTCTCCAACAAAACACTTTCCAGGTACCTTGACTGCAGCCATATTGATTCATTATACAGTTTTATTTTCAATTCCATGGAGCTAGCAAGAATAGAAAAATGTGCCAACCATAAATGAAATTATGTGCTGCTCAAGTCTGTAAAATTAGACAGAGTTAAAAATGAAGTCCTACCTGTTTTAAGCGCCGCATCTACAGAACCTTTATAGAGCTGTCTTTGTGCTAGTATGAAAAAATGGTAAGCCTCAGCTCCTCGCCAAGCATTGTCTGCAAAGCGATTAGTTGAAGAAAGAATGTCTTCTTCTAGCAAACCAGCCAAAGCTGAAGCAGTCTGAAAACAAAGCAGTATCACAAGTAATTTTTATACAAAACAGATACAGCAGGAAATGGGGGTATATGAAAAGAACTTTTCTGTACTTGGTGATTACACCACTGTGTGCTAGCTAGGGAAAATATAAATACAGAGACCTAAAGTGAACAGTGTTAGGTATTTTATACAGTGCATAGGCAGAACATATGGTGCAGATTTTCAAAAATAAATATCATATACATGTGTACAAATATATTCTGTGCACATCTGCAGACTGGTTCATAGTTTGGATTAATACTGCATTTCAACACCAGATCTCTTAAAACTTTGTTTAAACTCTTTCATTTGTGCATAGGAAGATGAAAGCTTGAGCAGAAAAGTTCTTCCATTTGCTTCCCCCCATATCTGGATCCATCTTCCTGTTAAATTATAGCCAACACAGCTTAATCTAATCACAGATCTCTCTTTGGGATTGATAATTACTCCTAAATGACAGGAGAGTGAGAGTCTTGCAGGAAAAAAAAAATCTGGAGATGCTTTGTGTGATTTTCATTGTCATAGTGAAAACATTAAGAAAAAACACATTAAACTTAGGAAGAAAAATATCTATTAATACATATGATTTAAATGTTTAGAATAATTCTTTAAACATTACATTTTCAGGAAAGACTTACTTTAAGGAAAGCTTTGTTCTTAAGTTGGAAAAATTTTATTAAAAAACACAATAGCCTCACATACCTTGCTTTATTCTGACTAGGTAGCAGAAACCAGAATTCAGGAAGATAAAAAATACCCACACACCCCCCCCCCAACAGTGTACCTCTGAACTTGTTCCTTTAACTTTTCCCCTTTGTGCATTTTGCATTTGTTCGTGGCACTGTTCGATAAGTAAGGCTGATAATACATAAAGCTTTTTAACTCGCAAAGGCTTTGTCCTTTTCTTTGCCTCTTCATCTGCAATCTTAAAAAATAAAATCAAAGAATTTAATGTAGTTTAAAAATATATATATATATATATATATATATATATATTAGAAGAGTTGCTTTATTCTCCTGGACAATTGCATGCCTGTACAAACCTAAGAAATTATGCCAAAAAACAATTCTGCATTTGAGTGTAATCATTAGGACTGCAAACAGAACTATAAATGAAAACGTCAAAGTGAAGAATGCACTTTAGTCTGTATTTATTTAGCTAACAAGTATATAAAGCCAGATTCTCGGGAAGGATAAATCAGTGTAACTATGTATAAATCAATTCACTTAACATAAAAATAAACTGAAAAAAAAAAGAAATAGTGATTTTTAAACACAGAAGTTTAAGAAACACATAGTTTTCAATAAGGTCTGGTGGTTTTCCCAGAAAAGAAGAATGGCTTTTGAAAGTAACATATACATATGTTTTACTATAAATATTTGCTCTAAAAATTACATATCACTCTTACAGACTTTGTAAGTTATGTACAGAATCTCTGCAGCCAAACCAAATCTAAGCAGCATCTTTATCTTAAAAGAACGCCACAGCAGTTTCTAACTGAAGGTACCAATTGAAGAAATACCAAAATGTAACTGCTAGTTAATGACATTGCTATTTTTAAAAATAGGGACATAAAATGAACCCACATAATATATAAAAATAATGTGGACGCTGCACCCAGGCAGGTCTGCTATACTCCACTAGGCAATGCTGGGCAACAGGATCTTTTCTGAGGCACGGATGATCTCATCCTGAAGTGAAAGTCTCAAAATAAATCTGATGGTCTGTGTCCTAAGTCTCCTCTCCACCAGCTACTGAGGACACCCTGGGTAACTCTCAGATAGCGGTACCTGAGCTGGATTCATCTCTGCAGTATCCTGTATAATGACATCTCCTTGTTGCCTGGACTTTGTTAACACTAAAATAACCCCAAGAAAATTAAAATAGTGTGGAAATAAAAAGAGCTAGCCCAAAACCCGAGTTACTTGACATAACAATAAAACATGCAATACCTTGAACATGAGCTTAGCAGCTTCAAAGAAATAATTTGCTTTACGATAGAGTTCTATAGCATCAAGGATTTTATTTTTTTCCAGTAAATGACTTGCATATCTGGCTAACAAGGATCCAATCTCTTTCATATTGTGATTTTTAGCCAGCTCCACAGCTTTATTCCACTAGAAATAAAAGCAGACAATTATCAACCCCGTTTTTCCAACTACATTCTCAGAACAAGCTGTTTTTCCATGAATAGCCTGCAACATTTGTGTGCAATACTTCATCACCGTTTAGAACCAGGCTACTATAAAATTAAAGTGAAAAGCAAGAGAATACAAATGCTAACATCACTGCCAATCGTGATACAGCAGGCCTGTGAAACAAATGCTGAACCTCTGTCCAAAACCACATACAAAGCAGTTGCTTCTGCTTTGGTAAAAGCTTTGCAAAATCACTTCATTGCTGCTCACAGCTGGACATGTGGATGTCAACGCTTCTGGTATTACTAAAACCCAGACTCTCAAAAGCATGTCTAAAAGAGGACTTCAGCCCATAAGCTTAAGGCACAAATAATAACACTTTATTCATCCTTCTATACGTCTCATTTTGTCTGTGAATTTTCCTGACCTTCAAATGTTTGGCTACTGTGTTTGCCCCAGATCAGAAGTTTGGCAGAAACTTAGCTGAATCTCATACTTAATGGCCCTTCAGATCCATAAGCTAGTAAAGTGTTCCCATAAAGAGAGCACTAGACAGTCCTGTTCCCATACATCATGGTCCTCATAGCCATCCTCAGTTTCTCTCTTAATTACGTTGACAGGAACATTTGCACAGGTAAATCATACTGGGGAACAGCTCAGGCTATAAACATGCAGATAATTTTCCAGCTACATCCTAACACAGCCAAACACATTTTGTGTCTGTACAAGGCAGGAGGGGGATGTGGAAAATGAGCAGCCAGAAGCTCTGGTCTTTCTCCCATTCCATCAGGAGGCAGCACAGCTTGGCTCTGCGAAGGCCACACACGCAGAAGCAGCACTGCTGTATAAAGCTTTGTCCTTGCAATGCTCTGGTCCTCATTTCAGAGAGCTGGTTTAAGCACTGAAGTATGAATTTTCCAGAAATCATAATTAATCATCAGACACTTAATAAGGACTTGTATTTAGCTAGGCATTAGGACAGAAATCTGTTAAACTGGTATTGATAAAGCAGGTTATCTACTGCTGTTTTACCTGGTTGAGATGTACACAGGTATCTACTGCATCCTTTGGTTGATTACATTTCAGAAAGGCCGATACAGCTTGTTCACACATCCCCACTCTTACAAACATATACGCTATCTCCTGCAAAAGGCATCAGCACCATGTTAAATTCACTTCCAGACTTTCAGCATATTGTGTAGCAACTGAAATACCACTATATTCTTTAATTCCAAAAGAGGGGAAAGGGGTCATTAGCTTTGTGGATTCAGACAACATGCACTATTGTAAATATTTGGATTTAGAAAACTAAAAATTCCTCTTTCAAATAAAATCATACCAGCAGGACTGTGTTCCTACTCTAAAGAATTTTGCAAAACCCTGCCATTAGAAAGAGGTTAAAAAGAAAGTGCTGTGTCTTGCTTTGTTGAAACAACTGAAAATGCCATTCAATGAGCATGTTTTCATTTTTTCAAGCATTTTTGATTAATCAATGATATCATAGTTTTAAATTAGCTATTACTTAGTGGGTCATAGGATCACAGAATCATAGAATGTGTTACATTGGAAGGGACCTTTAAAGGTCATCTAATCGTGTAAGCAGGGACATCTTCACTAGATCAGGTTGCTCAGAGCCCCATCAAGACTCACCTCGAATATCTCCAGGGATGGGGCCTGACCACCTCTCTGGGCAACCTGTGCCACTGATCTACCACCCCCATACTGAAGAACTTTTTCCTAATATCCAAACTAAATCTCCCCTTTTCTAGTTTAAAACCATTACCCCTTGTCTTACTGCTCCATGCCCTTGTGAACAGTTCTTCCCCAGCTTTCTTACAGGCACCTTTCAGGTACTGGAAGGCTGCTATAAGGTCCCCCTGCTGTACAGTCTCCCCAGAGGCCATTTAAGGGTACATCACCTACTCTCCCTCCTTTCAGCAGAGTATCATGTATTTTCATTGTACATTAGCATTCCCACTAGAGCTAGCATGTAAGAACTTAAACCAGGGATAGCAACCAGGAAGAACTGGGGGGGAAGGGGGTAGGTAATAATACACCAGTGTAGTCCAGATGACAAAATGAAAGCTAAAGTAAGGGTCCAGCCAGGAAGGGTGACTTCTCAGTGAAGCACAGCTGTTCTAGAGAGCACGGTTTGGGGAAGGAAGCAGTGAATTATGGACTTAGCCAAGTAGCCATAAAGCATGATGAATAATTGGGTCTTTCTGGGCAACTTGGATGATAAGGGAAAGGAAAAATGATGGAGTATGAAAACAACAGCAATACTGGAGATCAATACCAAAGTAACACAATCATGCTTCAGTGAGTAGGTCGTATACTGTAAAATCCTTCTCTCTTTCTTAACCCTTCTGAGATGGGAAATTCTCAATAAATAGTTGAGCATAAGACAATGAAAAATAAAGGTGCTTTTTGCTTACAGGGAGCAATTTATTATTCTCTGGAAGTGAGTTAGCTAGATTCTCCAGTCCTTGGTAGTCCTCTAGCATGTAGTAGCATTCAGCTAAACGTTCCTGGTTTCGTCCTTGCACATAATACTGTACAGCACTTAACCTAATTATAAAAAAAAAAATAATTAAAATGTGGTGGCTTCTGATACACAAACACAAGGGAAGCTTCTTACTATGTAAGCCTTTTGCAAGTTTAAAATTACATTATTTTAAATAGACTACTTGAGAGTGCTTTTGTAGTTAGAAGTTCACTGCTTTTCTAAAATGCACTAAAAGTTTTAATTTTCAGAGATCATTATACTGAAGTGGTAGCAAAACTGACAACTCTGACTAGCTTAAGATTAGGAAGTCAAGGAATCTTAAAACTATTCTCACATCAGCACAGAACAGGGCTGATAATAGACAATACCTTACACTAAACTTTCAGAAAAAGGCTTTGCTGTTGTGCCTCTATATTTTAAAATGCAAGCACTGTGATCTCAAAGGCCATTCAGCAAAGTTACCTAAAGCATCTAAAAATCAACTTTCAAAATCTAATCATGAGTTTTGTCGTGGTTTTGCCCCGGCCGAGGGCCGCACCCCACACAGTCGCTTGTACTTTTAAAAGGAAGGGGGAAGGAAAGTTGGGGGAGGGGGAAAAGGGAAGGAAGAAAAGAGGGAACGAAACCACAACCTAGAAACCAGAACCACGCAGGTTGGGATAAGGATAGTTTACTAAACAATAACAGAAAACTAGATATAACAATAACATAAGTTTAAAGCACAAAATAGATGAAACTGGTGATACACAATGCAATTTCTCACCAAACCACACAACTCAGGCCGCACAGCTTACCGCCCGTCCCGGACAACCCAACCGTCCCAAGAAACTGCACGTCCTGGCGTTGTCTCCTCCTCTTCCCCCCAGTCCCCCTTTATACTGAGCATGACGTAACTGGCATGGAATATTCTCTTTGGCCAATTCGGGTCACCTGTCCTGGCTGCGTCCCCTCCTTTCTCGTTAGTAAGGAAGTATGAAGAACTGAGAAAGGTCCTTGATTGCCCGGCAACAACCATAAACATCAGGGTGCTATCAGCACTGTTCTCATGCTAACACCCAACATGGCATTCCATCCACTGCTAAAAACAATTAACTCCATCATAGCTGAAACCAGGACATTATCCACCCCTTATTCCATACCATTTACGTCATGACCAGATCCAACAATTTTCTTTGGGTACAACCAGTTTCGTGTTTCACACACCCATATATGTATGTACACATGTATGCACACATACGTGCATACAGATCTTATTCCCTCAGTCTGTGAATCATCCCTCTGAAGTTGTTGAGTTCATTTAGTCCATGATTTTCAGGCTCCATTTGTCGTAACAGTTTCTCAGGATAATTGTATGTTCCATTGGCTCGTTGCATGCTGCATCTCAGGCTCTTGACTGATACACCTGGCATGGTCCATGCTCATAGTCTGTGGGTCAGAGTTTATTTTCAAAGGGAAAAAAGAAAAAAAGTTCTTGAGAGGCCAGGCTTTAGTTCCATCATCATGGCACTCATTCTTCATTAACTTGTATGACTCTGGCTATAATGCTATGGTACAACATACAGCAATCATAACAATAATGAATATACAATAATGGGTTATTTGGCAATTATTATAATTTCTACTTTATTAATTATATTGGCTATTCTCACCCAAAATCAAATCCCCTTGAGGTACGCATCGAACTTCTCCATCCCTCTGCATTACCCACCAAGTACAGCCAGGTCCTTGAGCAAAAACAATTCCAGACATGGGTTTACCTTTGCCTGAAGCAGGGATGACCCAAACTCTCTTTCCCAATACACTCTTCATATGCACTACTGGGACTCTGTCTCCTTCTACAGTACGTGGAAATTTTGACTGGGCAGGGCCAGCCCGATTGGTAGATCCCCTAGAGTTAACTAACCACGTGGCTTTGGCCAAATGTGTATCCCAGTGCTTGAATGTCCCACCACACATTGCTTTCAGTGTAGTTTTTAAAAGTCCATTATATCGTTCAATTTTCCCAGAGGCCGGTGCATGGTAAGGAATGTGGTACACCCACTCAATGCCATGCTCTTTGGCCCAGGTGTCTATAAGAGTGTTTCGGAAGTGAGTCCCATTGTCTGACTCGATTCTTTCTGGAGTACCATGTCGCCAGAGGACTTGCCTTTCAAGGCCCAGAATTGTATTTCGAGCAGTGGCATGGGGTACGGGATATGTTTCTAGCCAGCCGGTAGTTGCCTCCACCATTGTAAGCACATAACGTTTGCCATGGCGGGTTTGTGGGAGGGTGATGTAATCAATCTGCCAAGCCTCCCCATATTTATATTTCATCCACCGTCCTCCATACCAAAGGGGCTTTAACCGCTTAGCTTGCTTGATTGCAGCACATGTCTCACATTCGTGGACAACTTGTGCGATGGCGTCCATGGTCAAGTCCACCCCTCGATCCCGAGCCCATCTATATGTTGCATCTCTCCCTTGATGACCCGAGGTATCATGAGCCCATCGAGCCATGAATAATTCACCCTTACGTTGCCAGTCTAGATCTACCTGAGCCACTTTAATCCTAGCAGCCTTATCTACCTGATGGTTGTTTTCATGTTCCTCCATGGCCCGACTCTTAGGTACATGGGCGTCGACATGACGTACCTTTACAACAAGTTTCTCTAACCGAGCAGAGATATCTTGCCATAAGTCATCAGCCCATATAGGTTTGCCTCTACGCTGCCAGTTGTTCTTTTTCCACTGCTGCAACCACCCCCACAGGGCATTCGCCACCATCCATGAATCAGTATAAAGGTAGAGCCTTGGCCACTTTTCTCTCTCAGCAATGTCCAGGGCTAACTGGATGGCCTTCACCTCAGCGAACTGGCTTGATTCACCTTTTCCTTCAGTGGCTTCTGCTACTCTTCTTATAGGGCTCCATACAGCGGCTTTCCATCTCCGATGCTTACCCACAATGCGACAAGACCCATCAGTGAACAGAGCATATCGCTTCTCATTCTCTGGCAGTTCGTTGTAGGGTGGGGCTTCTTCAGCGCGTGTTACCTCCTCATCCTCTGGTGACATCCCAAAATCTTTGCCTTCTGGCCAGTCTGTGATCACCTCCACGATTCCTGGGCGATTGGGGTTTCCTATTCGAGCCCGCTGTGTAATTAGTGCAACCCACTTGCTCCATGTAGCATCAGTGGCATGGTGTGTAGAAGGAACCTTCCCTTTGAACATCCAGCCCAGCACCGGCAGTCGGGGTGCCAGGAGGAGCTGGGCTTCAGTTCCAATCACTTCTGAGGCGGCTCGAACCCCTTCATAGGCGGCCAGTATTTCCTTTTCTGTTGGAGTATAATTGGCCTCAGATCCTTTGTAGGCCCGACTCCAAAACCCCAGCGGTCGACCTCGAGTCTCCCCTTGTGCTTTCTGCCAGAGACTCCAGGTCGGGCCGTTCTCCCCAGCTGCAGTGTAGAGCACATTTTTAATATCTGTCCCTGTCCGGACAGGCCCAAGGGCCACTGCATGGACTATCTCGCGTTTGATCTGCTCAAAGGCTTGCTGTTGCTCAGGGCCCCATTGGAAATCTTTCTTCTTTCGAGTTACATGGTAGAGTGGGCTCACAATGAGACTGTAGTTTGGGACATGCATTCGCCAAAAACCTATAACACCTAAGAAAGCTTGTGTTTCCTTTTTGTTGCTTGGTGGAGACATAGCTGCTATTTTATTAATAATGTCCATTGGGATCTGACGACGCCCATCCTGCCATTTTATTCCTAAAAACTGGGTTTCTCGCGTAGGCCCCTTGACTTTACTTCGTTTTATAGCAAAACCGGCTTCTAAAAGGATTTTAATTACCCTGTTTCCTTTTTCAAAAACTTCCTTTGCTGTGTTGCCCCATACAATGATGTCATCAATATACTGCAGGTGCTCTGGTGCTTCACCCTTTTCCAGTGTATTCTGGATTAGTCCATGGCAGATGGTGGGGCTATGTTTCCACCCCTGGGGCAGACGATTCCACGTGTATTGGATGCCTCTCCAGGTGAAAGCAAACTGTGGCCTGCACTCTGGCGCCAGTGGGATCGAGAAGAAAGCATTCGCAATGTCGATTGTGGCGTACCACTTGGCTGCCTTCGATTCCAATTCATACTGGAGCTCTAACATGTCTGGCACAGCAGCACTCATACCTGGAGTGACTTCATTTAGGCCACGATAATCTACTGTCAGCCTCCACTCTCCATTGGACTTCCTCACTGGCCATATGGGACTATTAAAAGGTGAGTGGGTTCGGCTGATCACTCCCTGATTCTCCAGTTGACGAATCAACTTATGGATGGGAATCAGGGAATCTCGGTTAGTACGGTATTGTCGTCTGTGCACCGTCGTCGTAGCAACTGGCACTTGCTGTTCTTCAACCTTCAACAACCCCACACCAGCAGAATCCTCCGAGAGTTCAGGCAAGGCACACAGTTGTTCAGTTTCTTCTGTTTCCAAAGCAGCTATTCCAAAAGCCCATCGGTACCCTTTTGGGTCTTTAAAATACCCTCTACGTAGATAATCTATACCTAAAATGCATGGAGCTTCTGGGCCAGTCACAATGGGATGTTTTTCCCAGTCCTTCCCAGTTAGGCTCACCTCAGCCTCT
This sequence comes from Porphyrio hochstetteri, assembly GCA_020800305.1. Lineage (NCBI taxonomy): Eukaryota > Metazoa > Chordata > Aves > Gruiformes > Rallidae > Porphyrio > Porphyrio hochstetteri. The sequence continues at coordinate 115,518,430 of CM036907.1, forward strand.
AGCACAGTTAGTTGTTGGGATCCCCCTGTCACTCCAGAAATACAAACGGGTTCTACCCCTTCATGATTCGATGGCATTAGAGTACACTGGGCACCAGTATCCACCAGAGCTTTGTACTCTTGTGGATCTGACGTGCCAGGCCATCGGATCCACACTGTCCAATAAACCCGATTATCCCTCTCCTCCACCTGGCTGGAGGCAGGGCCCCTCTATTGCTGCTGATCATATTTGTTTTCCACTGGTTGCATAAAGGACTTAGAGGTCCCTTCAAGAGGATCAGACACATCAGACATATAGGTAGGCCTTCCAGTTGGTCTAGGGAACTGCCCAGTAGAAACTGGTGCAGCCTTCTTCCTGGCAGAATCTCGTTGTGCGAATGTTTTACCCCGCAGCTCATTTACTCGTGCTCGAAGGGCTGAGGTGGGCTGCATATCCCATTTCCTCATGTCCTCTCCATGATCAAGCAGGTAAAACCACAATGTACGTCGTGGTGTGTATTCTCCCTCTTGGAACGATGGACGCTTTCTCCCAGTAGCTGCAACATTGCTCCATACGGGTTGGGAGTTGGACACATTGTTGTCAAGTCGTTGAACCAGTTTTTCTACTGCTGCAATGACGGGGAGGGAAACATTGTCTTGGTATTTCCTGAGTCAGCAGGCCACCTCATTTACGGTTGGTGGATCCATATCATTCCAGTCAATTGCTGCCAGTGAATTGGTGTACCCTGACGGTGCACTTCGTACAACCTTACGCCACATATCTGGAGTGCATAGGACTTCATCGGGATCAGCGGGAAGCCGTGAATTGTCCAGATCATAATAAACTATCTCCCGTACAGCTAATTCTCTCAGGTGCTGGATAGCTGTCTCTATGCTGTTACACTTGGGTGTCTGACATGTAATATATTCCTTTATGGGATATCTTTCCTGCACACTTGACAGTAGTCGCCTCCAGAGGCTGAGGATTTCCGGCCTCCTCCCAATTGCTTTGTCAATTCCTCCTTCTCTAGCTAGGGATACCAACTGCTTGGCCTCTCTGCCTTCTAATTCCAAACTATTGGCCCCGTGATCCCAACATCGGAGCAACCAAGTGATAATGTGCTCACTTGGGTGGTGGGTGAAATCTTTTCGGACCTCACGCAGCTCACTCAGAGTCAGGGATCGGGTAACAATCTCTGGTTCTGCCTCATCCTGATATCCTTGGGATGGTCCCGGTTGATCATCATCATCATCCGTCACTATGCGAACTGATTTCTTTGTGCATTTCCTCTTTTGTACGGGAGCAACAGACACTGGTGTGGGTTGGTTTTTCTGATCATCTGCAGTGTCTGCTGTAGAGATTACAGTAGCTGCAGTGTCGGTCACAGGGGTTGCAGTAGCTGCAGTGTCAGCCCCAGTGGTTGCAGCAGCTATAGTATCTGCCAGTCTGTTTCCTTTCCCTTCTCCCTGACAGTGCTGACAGTGCTGACAGTGCTGCCTGCTATCAAGCAGTGTTTGATAAATAGTGGCCAGAGCCCAGCACAGTGCAGTAAGGTGTCCATCTCTGGGAAACCTACAGCAATTTTGCCTTAGGTATGCAGTCACTTGATCGGGGTCTTGTAGCTGTTCAGGAGTGAAGTTCCAAACCATCGGGCGTGAGAAAGTACCTAGGTACTTGCCCATACTTTGCCACATGCCCTGCCACTCGTGATTATTCTGTCTCGGAGAAAGCTCTTCAGTGGTATTCATAAACCTATGCCTGATATATAACAAAAGCTGAACCATCTGCCCCAAACCTACCAATAGCAAAATGCTAGTTTGAATATCCCAGAGATATTGAAGATTTTCAAAAACTGCCATAAGAGCTGTTGTATTTAGCCCAAAGGAAAAGAAAGCAGTGCTGTTATTAACCCCTCCCTGTCCAAAGAATGGACAGGACAGCAAAACCTCATACAAGTACCAGATTAAGCTCATGGTCATCGATATTATTGTATCATAGACTGATATCATAAAATACACTATAATGAAGTATGGGAACAAATATGGGAGCCGCAGACCTGAGAGAGTAAAGAATCCTGCCAGGATTGTATACAGCATGCGGTGGTTTTGCTGCCACAGCCATGGACACAGCCTTGTGAATAAATACCACAGCATCGTGACCAGAGATTGCTTAAACAACAGTGCTTATCTTAATTGTGATAGTCAGGGTCAGATCTACCGTTATCCCAACCGTTCGTGCCCCACGTTGGGCGCCAAAATGACTGTCGTGGTTTTGCCCCGGCCGAGGGCCGCACCCCACACAGTCGCTTGTACTTTTAAAAGGAAGGGGGAAGGAAAGTTGGGGGAGGGGGAAAAGGGAAGGAAGAAAAGAGGGAACGAAACCACAACCTAGAAACCAGAACCACGCAGGTTGGGATAAGGATAGTTTACTAAACAATAACAGAAAACTAGATATAACAATAACATAAGTTTAAAGCACAAAATAGATGAAACTGGTGATACACAATGCAATTTCTCACCAAACCACACAACTCAGGCCGCACAGCTTACCGCCCGTCCCGGACAACCCAACCGTCCCAAGAAACTGCACGTCCTGGCGTTGTCTCCTCCTCTTCCCCCCAGTCCCCCTTTATACTGAGCATGACGTAACTGGCATGGAATATCCTCTTTGGCCAATTCGGGTCACCTGTCCTGGCTGCGTCCCCTCCTTTCTCGTTAGTAAGGAAGTATGAAGAATTGAGAAAGGTCCTTGATTGCCCGGCAACAACCATAAACATCAGGGTGCTATCAGCACTGTTCTCATCCTAACACCCAAACATGGCATTCCATCCACTGCTAAAAATAATTAACTCCATCATAGCTGAAACCAGGACAGTTTTCAACTGCTTTTGGACCCAAGTTCTTTGTGCTAATATAGTTTGGGTAACAGCAATACACAGTGTGGAGCCTTGGAACTCTGGGAGATAGTGTGTTCTGGATGCTACAAGTTTACATGGGATTATAAGGCAACAAGAGAAGTTAATGAAAGAAAATTTCTCTGCAAGTTATTAATTATGAAGATGTCACTTCTGGGTCAGTAAGCATGTGACTGCAAAATGTGTCCACATACCTGGACTGTTCTTTAAAACCTTCCTTGGGTACTCAGACTGGGCAATAGCTGGAGACAGATCCAGGTCAGAGAGAACCTTTTCAAATATTTGTGGGTTTAAGCATTCTAGAATGCTTGTGGTTTTGAAATTCACTGATGTTTAATAATTCTCTCTTACTTTAATGCTTTCTATATCCAGCCTAATATAACTGTGTTTCTCACACACACACACACACACAGGGCCCCTTTGAAGTAAGCAGACTGCTGACAAAACTGAGATTTTTATCACCTTCATTCTTTAGATAGTTAATCAACAGCTCTCCATTTAAAGGTACATGCAGTGGTAAAATCATAAAGGTCCGAGATAAATCTCTTACTTCCAAAATTATCCCATGTATTGCATTCTCACCTTCCTGACATCTGCGCCTCCTCAAAAATTAAGCCCTGTCATCAATTTTATGATTTATTTTATAATTTCCTTCTTACTAGGTCTTCCACAAAACATACCATTTCTGACGATCTGCAAAATAATCTCCAATAGCATTGTGTGCTTGCTCAAGAAGGGCATCGTCTGAATCCCCCGAGCCAGTCTTCAACAGCTGCAGTACTCGGAACCAATCGCCCAGTTTTATCCGCAGTCCAATAGCAAGATCTCTAATAGAAAACAGCAAGAAGAAGCCAAAGATAATAAAATAGCTAACAAAAGTCTTGAGGAAATCAGCCAGAAGTATTTTCATGTTCATAACCTACATGGCAGGTATCACAATGATCCCGGAGATCTTGTTTACAGTTGAGACAGTATTCCATAAAAGCAAATACTGAGAGGTCACAGGTCAGATCATACGTGTGTGCTTCCCTACTGGCCATTCTCCACTGTGAGGAGTTAAATGAAAAGCTGGCAAGTCAGTTGGGCTACTTCAGACATCCTTTTATCCGTATACTATTCTTTATCTCTCACCACTGACCACTACAGTAGATGTCAGCAGCTGCAAAAGGCTAAAAGCAGGAGGGAGATGAAGGGAAGGGCCAAGGAACAAGTAATGTGGATAATGGAGGCTAAAGCTGAGGTGTAATAAAAATCAGAGACATCACTTTCAGATTCAAGACGACTCTGGATGAAGGAGAAAGGACTCAAAAATAGCCTTTCCTTTTTATTATTCCTTTTTATTATTTATGACGTGCCATGTCTCTGTCTTGCAGGCTTTTTCCACCATATCGTGTAATTCTATATTACTTCATATAAAGGTAATTCTATATGAAGGTGTATAGAAAAGTAATGGGAGGGACAGATGCAATTCTTTTTAAAATGTCCTAAACTTGCGAGTAAAGGAAGGCAACAGCAAGTCAGTCCAATCAGGGAAATAACAGCATCTATCTAAAAAAAATTTAAGTTTTATATGAAAAATAGTTTTATTTCAACCTGATTTATGGTAGATCCTTATTAAGATTTTTCTAGTGGTGAGGAGACACAGAAAATCAACACAGAATTTCCATAGTCCTGTAGCTGGAGAATAAACATGCTCTACTGTTGAGGAAACCAGTAAAAAAAACCCAGAGCAAAACATAACCTAACTCTATGTCTTCTACAATCCCATAATCGCCAAATTTCTCTTCAGGCATATGGAAAGGAATATGCCGTATCTAAAAGTCAGTGTTGCAGTGTGACTGAAGTGGTTATGAGACAGCCTGCTCCTCCTAACCAGCATACTTCCATGGTCTATTTTATGGGCAAGAACGTTTTCCATTACTAGCCTCTAACATGCATCTCTCCCCAGTTCCTACCTTCCCTCCTGCTTCCACCTTTACCAGTGAAGAAGCAGCATGAATGAATAACTTTTTTTTCTATCATTCCCTACTGTTTTTTTTCATGGCTGCATTAATCATAGCTTAAAAATAGCACATATTTCCAAGTGATTCATGGTTCTCCATGTTTGACCACCACCTACAGGCTACATCGTACAACTGCTGCTTATTATTTCTCATTACCATTTTTCAGTAAAAACAGTGATCTAGCTAATTACTTAGCATACATTTATATTTTTGAGTAATACTGTAATTTTGCTTTGTTTGTTTTCATTCCTGAGAAAAAATTCGATTGATTGGTTCACAATTTCATCCAGAGTCCTTTCTGTCTCTCCAGAGATTACAGTTCATTAAAACCCCCGTTGTTTGTATATGTAATTGGAAAGAATGTGTACTTGGCTACTAGCTAAAAGCAACAGTACATAAATTAAACATTAGTTAAGATTGTTTGTATTTCTGGAATCCCAGCTGAAATGCCATCAAAATACTTGTGAAAAAACATCTGTGAAACACAGTGCTACCTAGAACAGCCGAGGTTTCGCAAACAGTTTGGAATGTGCTGATTTACCTATAGAATTCTCTCAATCTGATCCTTTTCTGTCTTCCCAGAAACTGGTACAGAGCCTACAGTGCTAGACCCGCCATTCTTTATTTAGGCAAGCATATTTTCATACTTTTTTTTCCTTTATTTACTGATAAGACGATGACATGCCATTACCTTCTGTCCATATCCAGATACATTCTTTCAGCTTCCTCAAATCTGCTAAAATAGGCTGCCACTTCAGCTTGTTTCATTGACTCGCTCTGCAGGTTGCCCAGACGCTTCACAAATTTAATACCTTGATAATCTTTGCAACGGACAAAAGCTTGTTCAGCAGTCTGCAGATCCAGTTTCTGAAGAGCAGCTTCAGCCAAGAGACACCTGTGTGAAAAGTCAGCGTGTTAGACATATATGCAGCTATCCAGTACCTTAAATGAAGATCCATTTAACTAGTCATCAGTTAAGGAAGACATTCAAGTTACTGCAATTGTATTGTTTACTCATTAATCTTAATTTGGTTGCGTGCTTGTCCCCAGTGTGTTCTGTCACCTATCCAGTACTTGCTCAGGGAAAGATGTTCAAAGAATTGCTAATATTCTTTTGTTCAGCTGATTGAAGGGACACTGGCTTGGGAGGAATGGGCAGGGTTTGAGTATTAGAGTTGTCCTGTGTGAAATCTGTGGCTGGTCTCAAACTAGTTCCATTTAGATATTTCTATCTATACATAACGTTCAGCCATGATGGCAGCCCCAGTCTAAAGGCCTCCAACTAAACTGAAAATTACAATACTCTTACAGAAACAGCAATTTCTTAAACCTAGGAAAAAAATTATAATAAAATATATGCTGCTTTATATGGAGACATGGACACTGATGTGCATGCACACACAGAGCATAAAATGGAATGAAATGGCATGGGAGAAGTTCAGGTGGGATGTTAGGAAAAGGTTCATCTCTGAAAGGTTGGTCAGTCGCTGGGACAAACTTCCCAGGGAAGTGGTCACGGCACCAAGCGTGTCAGAGCTCGAGGAGCATCTATTCAACACTCTAAGTCATATGGTTTAGTTTTAGCTAGTCCTGTGAGGAGCAAGGAGTTGGACTCCATGATCCTTATGGATCCTTTTGAAGCACTCTATGTAGCCGCGTATGGATTAGAAGGGTATACTCTTCGCTGGGTTAAAAACTGGCTGGTCAGCCAGGCCCAGAGAGTTGTGGTGAATGGAGCTAAATCCAGCTGGCAGCAGGTCACAAGTCTTGTTCCCCAGGGCTCAGTGCTGGGGCCAGTCCTATTTAACATCTTCATGAATGATCTGGACGAGGGGATCGAGTGCATCCTCAGTAAGCTTGCAGATGACACCAAACTGTGTGGGAGTGTCGATCTGCTGGAAGGCAGGATGGCTCTGCAGAGGGACCTGGACAGGCTGGATCAATGGGCAGAGGACAGCTTTATGGGGTTCAACAAGGCCAAGTGCCGGGTCCTGCACTTGGGTCACAAACCCCAGGCAGTGCTACAGGCTTGGGGCAGAGTGGCTGGAGAGCTCCCTGGAGGAGAAGGACTTGGGGGTGTTAGTGGACAGCCAGCTGAACATGAGCCGGCAGTGTGCCTGGGTGGCCAGGAAGGCCAATGGTATCCTGGCCTGTATCAGGAACAGTGTGACCAGCAGCAGTAGGGCAGTGACTGTTCGGTTGTACTCAGCTCTGGTGAGGCTGCACCTTAAGTGTTCAGTTTTGGGCCCCTCATTACAGGAAGGATGTTGAGATGCTGGAGCATGTCCAGAGAAGGGCAATGAAGCTGATGAAGGGTTTGGAGCACACGTCCTGTGGGAACGGCTGAGGGAGCTGGGGCTTTTTAGTCTTGAGAAAAGCAGGCTGAGGGGAGACCTCATCGCTCTCTGTAACTACATGCAAGGCGGTTGCAGAGGTGTCGGGGTTGGTCTCTTCTCTTGGGTGACAAGCGATAGGACAAGAGGAAATGGCTTAAAATTGCACCAGGGGAGATTTAGGCTCGGTATCAGGAAGAATTTCTTTACTGAAAGGATTGTCAGGCATTGGAACAGGCTGCCCAGGATGGTGGTGGTCACCATCCCTGGAGGTATTTAAAAGGTGTGTGGATAAAGTGCTTAAGGACATGATTTAGAGGTGGACTAGGCAGGGTTAGGCTGTGGTTGGACTCAATGATCTTAAAGGTCTCTTCCAACCAAGGTGATTCTATGAAATACTGTTTTTCAGAATGCACATTCTGGAGACAAAAGCACAATTGGATAAGAAGGAATGTTTTTTTTGTGACAAACTTTTAAAGCAAGTTGTCTTGGCCAGCCTTTCAGCAATACTAAATCCCCCTCTGAACTGTCAAAATTGAGAACCCTCAACCCCCCTTGATGCAAGCCAAACATCCATTATTGCAAGGAATCAGTTAGCTTCAAAGCAGAGCCAAAACAACTGAAGAAAGGTACAGAGAGACAGCCTCCAGAGATTTAAAGAGAATTGGCAGTATTCAACGAGTAACTTGTCAACAACATTTTAGCTTCTGCTACTGAGTTTCCATTAAATTATCTACTGAAGCCTTTACTCTTCCAGCCCTCATGACATGAAATAGATTCCCAGAGCTCCTGTTTTCACAGGTTCACACTTAAATGATTGCTCTGCAGGCTGTTCAAGTTTAGTTTAATAACTGAGTTCATGTTTAGGTTAAACATGCCAACATCTCCTTTTCTCAGATTACTTCTGAGATGCTGCAAAACAACATGTTAACATACCCCTCCCTTTCTCATCTGTCCTTTATGGCCTGTCCAAAATGCTATAAATTTAGTCAACTGCTCTTGTTTTCATTCTATGTTCCTTTCACAAGCTCTTTGTCATCTAGGTTTAATATAAAATATATATATAAATACCCTCTCAATTCATCACCAATTTTAATTTTAATTTAATTAACTTAAAATTGGTTTTCTGCCAACTTTTTCATTTCCTTCAGATTTGCCCCTAAAAGCAGGGAGCGCTGCATTTTGGGGTTCATAGAGCCTACAGCAAAGAGGTGTCCAAAGCCCAGGCCCTGTACCCACTACTGTGACACACACAGCATGCCTGCCATTCCAGGTACTACAGCATAAAATGACAGAGCTCCAATTTAACGGCCCTATTTTGGGGCTTCAAGAACTAGGAGCCTGGGGAAGCACTGGTCCCAAATTCCTTTTTTAAGATGGCTGCTGAGGACTCTTGCTCAGAATGTCCCAAATCATGAATTCTCAAATACTCAGCAACAAAAAACTCACTTTCTTGCATTCTTGGAAACCATAACACAGCTGGAGTTCCAGCCGGGGACAGCAAGGCCCACTTTGGGCCTCCCCTCAGCACTGTAATACCCCTCTGGAGTGATTCAGCCCAATGAAAAGAGGTTCTCAGAACAGCAGCCATTCAAATTGCAGCTGAGCACTGTTACTTTTCTTTTTTTTTCATTTACATTATTCTGTTTAAGTGTATATTGAACTGACTGGTTTTCTTTTGAGGTGTTGTACTTTAATACTAGAGTCACAGAATCTTTAAGGTTGGAAAAGACCTCTAAGATCAAGTCCAACCGTCTGTCCAATACCACCATATCAACTAACATACTACCATGTCAACAAAGGTTGATCTGTCTGAACAGGAAAAGAATACACAGGTTTGAACAAAGCAGGCTTATAAAGAGATTTTACCAAAGTCTGGGATGTGGATTGTCTTCTATGAATTGGGAAGATTCCTCAATGCCAACTTTTTCAATCAATGCTCGACTGTCTCGTAATGACCGAATCTCAAAATTGATGATATAATCTTTGTCAGGATGTTCAGGGTTCTAACATAATAGATAAAGAAACATAATTTTACTCTATACCATCTTTATTTTCACTCAGTACAGATATCTACTGTTCAAACCATTAAGACAGACATCAACTTTTCCTACAAAATAAAATCAATTATACTTACCTTTAATATTTCATCCAGAAGAACAGATTTGATTTCTAAATCTTCGAAGTTGCAAATATATCCAGAAGTTTGTATAGGTTCCTTAAAATTAAATAAGTTACAAAGCAATTAACTTGTATTCTGTCTGATTAACTCCTAACCAAATCTGTTAGGTATATATAAAGATACTTTCTTCTTCTCCAAACTAGGATTTAATTGCATTTCCAACAGGAAACAAATAGTAAAATCATTAACATTACTGACAAATCCATACACAGAAGTAATTTAAAATCCTCATGTTTTCTATAACCAAATTACAAGAAAGAGATAAAGGAATACCTGCCAATATTTAGATTCAACTGAACTGTGTTTTACAAACATCATTACTAAAACTGAATTTCTGTTTTCCAATACATACAAAATAGGCTTCTGAAAATATCTCGTACATTTAAGAAAAATATGACAGCTTTCCAGGACTGATAGTTCATTTTACTTATTTGTTCCCAAACAACACTCCCACAACAGAGCCTACGAGATTTTGAGATTTCCAGAAGCACGTCTGTTTATATAAACACTTGCCTAATTGAACGATAAGCACAAGACAAACCTACTCAACATAGAGCCATTAACTTACAAGCTAGTTTTTAAAATGTGCAGTTTATGTATGTTAGTATTTACCTCTGGATCCAAGTTTCTGAAAACATACATTCTTGTTTTCTCCATCATTGCAAACAAATCTGGGTTATCTTTGGCCCATTTCATATCCCAGACATCTTTGCGTTCCAGTTTCAGCTGCTCACCTATCGCTTGCTGTCCTGTACTGTCTGCTACCCGTGTGTCCAAGTCAAAGAAAGTCAAAACACCAGAAAGGTCTATGATAGCAACACGACTACAGAGAAACAAAGGGAGAAGAAATAAGACAGCTAAATAATACTATTCAAAGCTGCAAATCTGAAATAGTTCCCTAAACTGGCACCCTCAGGCCCCTCTAATCCAATAGCAATCTAATTCCATAGATTCAGTGAGATGTGTGCGATTTTCATGTATCTGCACAGCAGAGTCCGGGGACATGGAAAGCAGTTTTTCATCTGCTCATACAGGATCTGGTCCTGCCAACATTCTGGAATATCCAGCATTTTGGAAATCCTTCAGATATCAAGTTGATTAAATTGCAGGTTCTGGCCCTCACCAAACTTTTCTTGAGAGTGCCTAAAATTAGTCATCAATCAGAATTATTTTCATTACTTACTAGGAGGTAATGAAGCAGATCCTTGAAAAGACAGCGTGGTGATACAGACTTATTAATCTCTAAAATGTGGTTTCTTATATTTCTACAGAGGGTATTTAGGTTTTTTTCCAGACAATATGAAGTATAATCCAATTAGTCTTCGCAGTTATTTAAAATATGGGAAAAAACCAGTTTCTAAAGGGTTACATTTTAAAATTTCCAGAGACATAGGTCTTCAATGAATCATAGTCATCTATATTTACTACAATGCCATTTTAACAGCATTTCCAAATATTGATGGGTATTTGGACAACCTTAATCTGTATTAACATTTCAAAAGTAATTTAGAAAATTAACATTGTAATGCTTATGGATCTGTGCCTTTTCACTAGCACAAAGTCATTTAGGAAGGAAACAGCTTGGGTTCAAAACAAAACTAACATGACTTTGACTAGAACACATTGACTTTTAAGTGAAGCAATCTGTTTGCGGTCTATACCTAAAAAGGTGAGCGATCTACACATGCATTATGAATTTTGTTTGAAATTATAAGGTTACTTTGAAGTTATTAAAATTGTTTTACAAGTCCTCTTTAGCCAGTATATTGCCTTGTCTGCCAAGACTTAAATTCTTGTAAAAACATAGTTGTTAAAAGAAAGTAACTTGGGTATTGGCTCAGCTGAAGCTTAGGAAAAACAGTCTTGCTAGAAGCATTGCCACCAGCTACAGCTTGTAACAACAGAAAATTAACATGGGATGAAAAAAGTTCCTGGGCATTAGAAGGACATGGAAATAGAAAGAAGACTTAGAGATATAAAATTGCAGGTTATGACATAATTTTGTCTATTCATGTCATTATGACAGGAAGCTTATATTTGGTTCATCTAATAAAACAGAGATACTTTCATGTATATGGTTCCTTAAAATTCAGACACACACCCTAAAGAGTCTGAAACATAGAGCTATACTAACACTGTCTCTGAGAACAATCTGATGACTGACCAGGTGTAATTAATAAATGAATGGTTAAACAACCACTAATAACAAGCAAAATTAATGATTAGTTTATGTCAAAGTAAAATTAGTGCATGATTATTATAGAATCCTAGGATATATAGCATTAGTATTTTGACAAATTGTAGTGGTTTAGTTTTAAATTGCCATTAGAAATAGACCTGTAACTTACCTGGAGTTGCAATTCAAAGACAGCTGGTATGCACGACAGTTCAGGGTGTACTTCTGTACTATAGCAACACTAGGAAGGTTGTATCTCTGAATAGTGCCGGATTCTCTTCCCTAAGGAAAAGCAGTGCTTGCTTATTGAGAGATTTTTTCCCATCAATAAAGCCTTTTAAAAGGTTTCATTTATATGCTGTCAAAAGTGTCTTGGATAAGTAATGCAGCAGAAGTAGAGAGGAAATGTCACCACCCTAAAAATTCCAAATTCTCCTATTTAAACTAAGGTAGTTTCTTAAGATGCTATAGGTTACAGATACACTTAAATTAGGGATGTTAAAATGAAAAGCCATAGTCCACATACATACAGCCCACAGAACAGTTTTGGGAGCCTGACAATTCCCCAGGAACCTTCAGACCTGGTCTACATAAATGAAAAGGAGAACAGGGAAAAGATTCCTGTCCCACGTTGGTAAATCCACTTGAACAGTACCAGCTTGGGTCTGGAAGCAGTAGAGCTGCATTCATATAATGCTGTCTGTATGCTAACAAGTCTCACCAATTACTAAGCTAGCTTTAAAAGTAAATGCTGTAAAATATACTCATTGCTCAAAGGCTTGAGTAACAGTATACAAATCCAAATACTGATGTGGTTTATCTTTATTTTGCTGAATGACACACCCATGCCCCACATCAAGACATTATCAGGGCAACAGTCTAGAATGAGTTTGACATTCTGGGACTGAATGATCACTGCCACTATGTTCTCACGGTGTTTCTGTAGACTGAACAACATATCCAACATATTTTACCTACCACTTAACACTGTGCTGGAAATGAATCGCTATTAAGCTTTAATGTAGTCCAAATCTATCCCTTCCTTTCCCCCCCCCCCCAATACTCAGCATAAACCACCTTTCATCTTTCACTTTCTCACATCTGTGTACCCTATAAACTGAGCAGCAGATTTGATCAGAAACGTTAGAAAAATCTAACCACTGTAATATGCATTCAGCTTCAGCACATTGATCTAAATCTAATCTCAAAGGCATTTCCTCTCAATCCCTTCCTTTTAACCAAAGTCACTGGTTAATTATCCCCTTCATGTCATTTTCTCACTCCTGTTCTTCAAGCAGAAAATCCACATTTTAACCCATGACCCACTGATTTTCTAAAATCCAGTAAAATGATACAACCAGAAAAAAAACCCAACAAGACAACTCACTGGAGTAGGAGCATGGGAAAATATCAAGATCTTTTTTAGGAAGGTGGATAAAACAAAGAAAGAGTGTTCTTTTTCTATCTTCATTCTGCTCAGTTAGTTTGTTTTAAGGGCCACCAGTATGTGTCTTCAGCTAATAAAATCACTCTTATCAGATCAGGAAAAAAAAAAGCACCAGTTGTTTGGCATGATACAAGACCTCTTCCATAATTCATATCTATAATCCAAAACTATATTCATGCATATGACATACATGTGATATTATCTATCATCATACATTATACCATTAATAAGTAAATTGATTTTGTAAATCTTTGTGCATTCACATACCGCCCAGACCAGACTTCCCAGAACTCAGATTACACAATTATGTCCTGGCCTGGACTTTATCAAACCCTATCTGTAAGTACTAACTGAGGCAACTAGTCTGCACTTAAATTGTAAGCACTTAATGTAAATTACCTCTTCTACAGAAAGTCATGTTAACAGAAGCACCTGTTAAAATTATCTTTGAAAATGTTTAGAAAGAGTTTTCATCCAAGATCTAAATTCAGGAATGCTTTGAAATTGTGACACACTGCAGAAGTGTGTCCTGCCTACAAGCACAAGAGATAATTAGGAGTTATTTTAATAATGTAACTTACCACAAGTAGTATCTTATCAGATGCTGTTATTGCACAGATTGGATCTCTTGTTCCCTGACAGTATACAAGCAATATCAGTATCAGTTTTAAAGCAACAGTAAGAACACACTGCTAAAGAAAGAAGTTTTATTTAAACATACGAGAATGTTGCTAAGTATACACATGGGGCTATAAACCTTGTCAGTATAGACTAAATGGATGGTTTATTATAGTAGCCTTTGTTTGGGAATCATGACAATAACAACAATGACAATAACATTAGCAGCTACCTTACTTCTCCTGCCCCACCTCCAGAAAAATAAGAAACCCAAAATGTAAAAGATGTTTAACAGAAAACAAAAGAAGACAACTACTCCTGACTTGTGAGGACTGTAATTAATTTCAGGTATACTGCTAAGTACAAATGCAAGCACACACACACAGTTAAAAAAGCCAGAAGTAGTAGAAAAGGTTAAGGGTTATTTGGTTTCAAAAAGCTTGTATTTGGCTGAAGTATGGGGAGCTGCTTCTCACCAGCAGACAGCAGGTGTCTACATACTACAGCCCAGAACATACTTTTCCTATATTTCCTTTACAGTTTGGTGTATATTCCCAGCAATATGTGGCAACACAGTAACATCATACTAACCCATATGGAAGAATAATAACACACACATACAAAAGGTAGAAGTAAAAGAAAGTTTGACCACTTCCACTAATGAAAGTCTAGGAAAATATCTAAAGCAATGCTACCTACTTCTCTTTCAAACTACCAGTGACACCACAATGAGCTAGTTAAAAACATCACTCACTTCAATAGCTCTGCTGTAATCAAGGTGTCCATCTGCAGATCCTGAAGGGGTGTCATCAATATGATAAATCCTGTAGAAAAGTAAAGTTAAGAAGAAAAAAATGAGTCCAAAGAAAGGAACGTTTTTGACAGCATATAGGTCAATCCTTGGAGAAGAAATCATTGCAGTTGGAAAACAGAATAAAAACTATGCCTGTTCTTATGTTCCAGTAGGATCCCCTTCAATAAGCCTGCTTTGTATTGATATGCAGAGATGGTACTGGCTTTCACTTTCACAGCCCCTGATGGTCTAATTTCCACATACCTACAAACTTTCATTCCTCAACGAGAAGTTCCTGCAAACCATCAACCACCCCGACAGTCTCTTTTCAAACATGCACTTCCCTATTTCCTCAGGCTCTTCTTCATAGTCAGGAAAAGCTTCACCTTCATATCCACAGAACTGATGTATCACTGTATGCAGTGCTTCATCATCATTTCTTTTTTACCTTAACAAGTAGCATTAGGAAAGATTTGAGAATGCTAAAACTGTAATTTATGCTGAATTACAACTATTTTCTTTCTTGGTATTTCTACCAAATTTACAATCTTTGTCCAAGGCCAGGCCATTCAGATGTTAGAACAACAGAAGTGATTATGCCACATACAAATAATTACTCATTATTCTGGGTATATGGTCAGACGAGATGGCAAATTTTTAGAAAGATGCTGTAACATATCTATGGAAGAAAAAATAACACAAAATAAAATCATAACAAAGTTGCAAGCTTGTGGAGGTGGCAGAAACATTAATGCCAATAATGTGCACTTGGGAAGGAAATATTCTGGAGGCAAGATGACATTGACTTTGGCTTGTTTAGTTTGAGAGGACAGAAGTCCATTCAGGATTAGACGTCAAAGATATAATCAGACACAAGTGTAGCTAGAGAAGAACTAACTGGATAGACATTTCATCCTTACAGCCACTGACACACCAGAAACACTTAAAGTCATCAGAGGGAATATGGGTGCCTACAAACTAAGAGTGTGGACAAGAAAAAGAGGTGGGGGGAGGAGGGGGAAGCATCAAAACACACAGCTCTATCAAGGAAGCACACAGCAAGTAAAAAAAAGTCTGAAGAGATTTGAATAACAAACACACATTTGTTATGAAAAACTGTTCTTTGGTATTTAATCTTACAGGCCTGCAAGTCAACAAACCTGAGTAGAAAGAATGAGAAGACAGTTCATTTTTTGGCACAGGAGAATCCACTTTTAGCAAGAATACCAATGCAAAAGAAGAAAAATTACAAAGCCTGAAGACAAACCTTTCCCTGCCTTCTCTTCTGGTCCGTGCTACCTGATTAATTTCCATTGCTGTGAGCTTCTTGGCCACACGATACTGCCAGACGTAAAACGCTTCTTTGGAAGCTGCTATCACATGAGTTTTGGTCATTGTGACAAACAGTGGCCCTGTCACGAAACCCAAATGATTGTAACATTAGTGTGGCAAATACTGGACTAGACGTTAATTTGTAAACTTTTTCTCAGATGGATGAAATCCTATCTCCTTAAGTTAAAAACAAACAAAACCCAAACAAAGAACCCCGAAACAAAAAGCACACCACACACAACCAAGCATCAGTTATTAATTACTAAGAAGTTTCACTTGGGCCTTGTGAACTTGTTCAGAAGAACAGAGTAGTTCTGCACAAGTTTTGATTTTTAAAATAACACCTTTCTCCCTATTATTTCAGCAAATTTCCATGTGCTAATGCAGAAGACATCAGATACATATAAACAAATTTTCCAGTTAATGTTCATGAACATCTCTAGTCTCTACCAAGATTAAAATACTTCCATATCTGTCATATCTTGGATTAATCAAAGATAAATAAAAGGAAGACTATTCAAGGTTGAAATCTAGAAGAGATCATTTGATTAGCACCACTTTAAAACAGTTAATAAATTTTGAGTTAGATAGGACCCACAGTGCTGTTGCTATCTTACTTAATAGCTGGGCCAAATAATAATTCTTTATCTGTATGGCCACAAATGAAATATTTAACAAAGTGTGCCCTTTGCCTTACTTTATTGCATCCAGACATCACAGTGCAAGAAGGCAAGGATTTTTCTTTCCTTAAGCCCTAAATCCATTTAGAATGGATCTCATTCCTGCTGTCAACGTTCAGTGAACAAAGGGGAAAAAACACCTCTATACACTCAAATCATTACGTTATTCTTTATAATACACTGCCCAGTCTTTGTTTCAGCTTTCTGAAAACCAGTGAATGCACATAAAAAGGCATAAAAAATGTAGAAACCTATTAAGTAAATCCCCTGACGTCTTCACATTCTACAAGTAAATCAGAACGTTACCAGCCAAAACAGGCAAATTGAGAAGAACTATGTAGCCCAGCCTGTTAGTGAAACAGAGTCATACAGATGACATACTGCAAGAACAAAATCTGATTCTCTTACAGTGAAGCTCATTTTTCTGTATTTTAGCCCACAACAGAACTCTGGAGGGAGCTGTAAGCCTGCTGTAAAGAGCAGTGCTAAGAGAGACAGATGGGGGAAGACTGGTTGATCAGATTTTATTTCTGTGAAACCAAGAGGATTATATAAACCACCTGATGGCTCTAGAATACTTTTTAGTATAAATGGAAATACTGGATAAGAAGGCTTAGTGATGATGCTTAACATGTGAGCAGTACAGTTGTTTACATGATCTGCAACTCTGCATTTTGTATACTTACAATACATTCATTTCAATAATCAGTCAGAACTGAAGGATACAAGTCTCCTCTGTTTCATTAGCACCATTAATAAATTCTGTGTATTTGCTCTGTTCTTTCATTATCTTGTAGCTGTACATGCCATAGCAATCAATGCTTTTATCCTTTAAAAATTAAACATGAGAAACTCCTGACCTGTGAGGGAACAAGGTTTCTTCTTGCTCAAATCACAGGATTTTAGTACTGCCTCATAACTGGACTCAGCTTAGTCAACGTTTAAACACTCTGCTCCAAGACAATGCTAAACCAAACCCACATGTCAAAGCTGTGGGCATTCTTCGGACTCAGGAGGCGACCTCCTATTTGACCTACAGCTGACATGAAGCCTCAACTTACTCATTTGTGCACACCTTGAAGTACCCCAATCTAGGAGAAAAGGATGCTCACATAAGCTGTGTTGTGATCCAGAAAGAAGATGGCAACACATCTACGCTTCATCTGGAGGAATACAATCAATTATACATTTTATGAATGTGCCTAAGACTTCAGCTGGTGGCTGCTATCAAAAAACCCCACACACCAGCCCCTGATGCGTTTCCCTGTCACTTTTCAGCTCTAGCAGTAGCTTGCCCACAGAGAGGGCCAGATCAGTTCATTCATCTAACTGACCTCAAAATTAAATAAATAAAAGATTATTTTAAGTTGGATTAAAGAGAAAAATCACAAATGTTGTAGAGGGCAGGAATGAGCAGCCAGCATGGAGGGCAGAGCCTTCCCTTCTTTGCAACAGCAGGCTAAACGATGATTGGATTTAAGCCAAATGTTACACAGGAGAGGGACACACAGCACACAGACACAATCACCAGGATCAGATCAATTCAAAAACACATCTGAAGAGCAGTATCTATATGTGGGAACCAATGCTTTTTCAAAAATGCCTGTATAGCTTAAAGAATTGCATTGAAGTAGGACATATGAGATACTTCCTAGAATTGCTTTAGTGTTTTACACTGGACAGCAAGTTAAACAAGCAATCACCAAGAAAATCCCCAACCCACAGAAAAATCTGTTGAAAAAGAAAATAAAATCCAAGTCTCAACTGGACATTAGGAAGCATCTCTTTATCAACAGGGTGGTTAAATACTGGAATAGGCTTCCTAGAGAGGTGATTGATGCCCCGAGCCAGTCAGTGTTTAAGAGGCATTCAGACAATGTCCTTAACATGCTTTAACTTCTGTCAGCCCTGAAGTGGTCAGGCAGATGGACCAGATGATTGCTGGAGATCTTTCAACTGAAGTATTCTCTTCTATTCCCTCTTCTCACCTAGAGCCTTAACCATCAGGCTACACTCCACTCCTAAAATGCTTTTTGGCTGTGTTACACAAGCTTCAGCACAAGGAAAGGATGTCCCAGCCACCCCAAGTTTGGGTTGCTGCCAGGGCAGAGAAGGAAGGGATTTGTCCTTTCCTGGGAAAGGAAAGGATGCTCATTTCAACCCCTTCAGGCTGAGGAAGATCTAGATTCCCTTTCTCAGCAGTTGGTTTAACTACTTTGTTTCCTATATAGTGGTCTTGATTTTAGTGCTGTTCACTTGGGCGTCAGTGCCCTTCAAAGAACTTGTGCTCTGATTATTAAGGTGCTTGCTTTTTTGTCTGCTTAAGTCAAACAGAGGCAAGAGATAGACACTCCTCTGCTCAGCACCTCCACTGCACAGCAGCTTTCCATGCTACTTTCCATGGACTTCCTAGATTATCTAGTTCTTCCAAATTATTTTGCAGAGATATAATTTCCATATGAATGTCCTAATACTTTTCATACCTCAAAAATATGTATAGAAAACATTTAAACAGGCGCCTTTTCAGTGATCAAATACTGATTGAAAAGATTAAAAACATTATCCCATCAAAACATCATGAACATGTGAAGCAACTGCCTTTTCTTCCTTTTAAGTTTTATCTGGCCCTTCTTTCTCTTCTCACTTCATTTCTCTTCACTGTTCCTTCACATTTCTCCTCACTGAAGAATAGAAACTTTATTTCTTAGATATCCAGGAATCTCAAGTAACCTTTTGCCATGTCTGTATTTCATCCACACTCACTCCACGTCACTTCAAAACAGTTAGGAAACACCCTTCATGCTTTCACATCTAATCCTCTTTAAAAATTGTAGTTGGAAAACAAAGTTAAATGCACAACCACAGTAGTTCACTGCATGAAAAAGCTGAGATGCTTTCTAGTATATGAGATAGCATATGCAAACACAAGAAGTAGTCCCACCTAAATGTGATGGAAAGGAAGCCATCTGACAGACACAAGACTAAACTATTGTTTTGATCCAAGTCTGTTACTGAGAAACTGGGACAAATTTAATCTGATCAATAGCATCTACCTAATTTTAGAGCTTGATTGAAATGCCTCCTGAAGTGTGAGCTCGCAGGGACAGCTGAACTGCACATGGGACAACTCATGAGTAACTACAGTTTACAGAGTACAAAGAAATACTAAAAATAAGTTATAGTTTACTTTAAAACGTTCAACTTTAAATAACAGCAATTCAAGTGCTGTTTCACATACAGTTCAGCCATCCTTGCTGGGGGAAGGAGGGAGGCGAGACACCTAGGTATGACTCCAGCACTCTGCCTTTAATCCACCTGAACGTTGATCAGGCTGTTGTATTCATTGCAGTGGGCACTAACACACATGTGAAAGATAACTCAACCCTTCACTATGTCTGTCAGTGCGCCTAAGCACGTGTAAGAAGATGATATAATCCAGCCTGAGTGACATTTTCTTAGCAGATACCATCTGTTGTGTTTACATTAAAAAGACATTATATAACCAGACAGTTAACGTTCTGTAGTTTATATTTAGGTATTCATGAAAGGACTTTGACAGAAAGCCTGTGAGCCTGTGAAAGAAGAACACCCTGTTGGTTAACTTTTGTACCTTAGTAGAAAGGAATATAATAAGGCCAGACAATGGAGAAAAGACTAATTTATGGGCTAGCAAACACTACGTATTGTGAAGCACCCCAAAGACAAAGCACAAGCAGCACAAAAAGAAAAATATCCTCCAACAAAATAAAGGGCAACATGAGGAAGAGCTTTAAGGTGTAACCATCCACCAATTTCTAAAGAAAGTGGAAGTGATGGCCTTCACTAGATAATGCCCACTTAATCTTTTTGGTATCGTTAGGAGAAGCAAGCATTAGAAAGCTAATGACATAATTAAAAATTCAATAGAATAATGGGAATAAGCACTTTGGTTTTTGAGCCCTTCTTGAACTATTGGCTCAGGGCCCAACAATGTCAGCTTTGCATCTCCTGGGGATGAGTCAAACATTATGCACTGTCACAATTACTTTGTTATTAGGAGATAAATAGTACTTTGTTGAGACAATTTTATGAAGTGTTATAAATTGACAATTTGTACAAATTATGCCTTAACACATGTTCTCAGATACATTATTTAAATGCTCCATCAGCTACTTAGCATGCCTAGGTAAGCAATCTTTTTTCTCTACTATCAATCTCCAACCAGGCCAAGGGATCTGCAGGGCACCAAAGTCTCAAGGAGGAGTAAATTCCTTATGCTCAGTAGAGCATCGGGTGGTTGCTATTCCAACAACAGACAGTCTGGTCAAAACTTACAAGGAGAGGCTGAAGTCCCTTGGTTTGTTCAGCCTGGAGAAGAGGTGGGGAGACCTCGTCACGGTCTGACGAGGGGAGCAAAGGGGCAGGCACTGATCTCCTCTCTTTGGTGACCAGTGATAGAATGCGGGGGAATGGTATGAAGCTGCGACAGGGGAGGTTTAGGCTGGATATTAGGAAGAGGTTCTGTACTGAGAGGGTGGTTGGGCACTGGAACAGGCTCCCCATGGAAGTGGTCACAGAACTGAGCTTGACTGAAGTCAAGAAGCATCTGGACGATGCGCTCAGTCCCATGCTCTGACTTGGCTGGCCCCGTGTGGAGCCAGGAGTTGGACTCGATGATCCTTATGAGTCCCTTCCAACTCGGGATAGTCTGTGGTTCTATATTGTGTGTTCAATTTGCACTAATTACAGCCAGTCAAAAAATACAGTTTGGCCTTATGGCAGTGAAGAGCACCCACTTAAGAACAGGCAAGAACACACAGATACTGAGTGGCCTGTTGTGGAACACTGTACTAGACGAGAAGGCATTTTTTGTAAACAGTGATGAATATCAAATAAGAGTAACAACCTCAGTGTTTTTAAACGACTCTGAGAGATGGCATTTGGAAGTCTGAAACAAGAGTTCAAAACAAAAATTACATAAGCAACTTCTTTTCTGGATAGAACTCAATGCAACAATTTATCCCTTTACTAAAATAGAATAGTCTCAAAAGGTTTTTTAGCAGAGAGAAGAGAAATAAAAATAATTTCACAGATTTTTTTAATAAGCCAGTAACACCCCTAAAATTATCTTCAGTAAGAGATAGTTATTTTTACTTTTGTACTGCTTACTCTTGCCTGATAATTAACGTAAAGCTGATTTTTCCTTTGCTTATAAACACAACCAAAGGATAATGATTTTGTTAGATTATTATGCACCAACTGGAATCTTAAAAGAATTTACAGAAAGGTCTTCTGCCTTTAAGGTTTTACAAGGTCTTCGCTCTCTAATGACTTCTGCAAGGCCAGACAGCTGCTTAAGTTCAGTACCCTGTCATCTGGAACAATCGTACCTTCTACTGCCAAGAAGCTCCAACTCTGATAAACAGCATGATATACTGTGTATTGAGACCTTAACTGTGTACAAGTGTCTACACCTCACCCAAACTGACCTTATAAATATTTGAAGTTCTTCTCTAAAGTTGTATCTTCAAAGGTTACAAAAAAGGAAAGCCACTATGATAAAACAGGAGCAACATGTCCCAAAACTCTTGAATCTATAGGTGTTTACTTCTCACTTTCACCTTCAATCCCTTCTGTAAGTTTAGTGGGCTAACTTTAAAGGAGTTTTACAGGATGCATATATTAAAAAAAAAAAAGTTGAATCGTTGCCTGTGTTTACAGCAATGAAAGACTTGCTTGTTATGTTTCAACTACTGAGACTACAGAATTTTTTTCAGGACTCAAAAATGCAAATATTCCTAACCTCAAGTATTTGCCTGCCTGTGAGGCAGGCTGAAGGCTAGAATGCCTAGTGCTTTCACAAATTAAATCATGCTAGGAAAGAGCACTGTAAATTTAGGCACTAAACTGATCCTCTGACACCGGAGGGAACGGAAGCTGACTGTAGAAAGCTTAGTTAAGCTAAAGGAAGAGAAGCTTTTCCCAAATTGTTTAATCTCTTCAGCACAATTCAAATACAGTTGGAACAACAAAAGCATTTTTCAATTAAGTAGCATTTCTCTAACTGCTTTCAGTCACTGGAAAGAAAATTCTTTTCTTGGGTACAGACAGCTGTGGCACACAGGCCATAATGGGGGATCATAAAGAAACTGAGAACTTTGTTTAGAATGTCAGTAAATGAAACTATCACAGATAAGATTGAGAAAGCTCATGTTAACAGAACACAAGGAAAAGGCAAACAGAAGAGTTTAAATGCAAAGCATGTAAAGCTGATTTTGACCATTTATGTGGGATTTGTCTCGTCTAATTTTAGACATCTCTGACAGAGGTGGGCTGGTTGTGGTTGTCCTGGGCTTCTTTGTACCAAATGGAGAGCAAAAAGGCCCCTTTTGGAATGATTCACTGAACTTATTTTAGATGTCAACTGTCGAAATGAGAACTACTCCCTATATTCCCCAAATACTCTCTCCACCACCCCGATCCCACCTGTCAAGATATTTGGGAAACAGCAATATATTATTTTTAATCTACAGTCCTTACAAAACTATTTCAACTGCTCTGAGAAATGGGACCCTCTTCCAAAAAAGTACATTGTCTTAAAAAGGAGTTGAATTACCACTGTGCTGAAGAAAAATATGAATCACCAAGATCATTCATTTAAAAAACGAAACCAAAAATCTTATTTGTTTCATTGTAAATAGTTTGTATTAACCAGAAGAATCATTTTCAATTTAGCCAATTTTTACAAGGACTGGGTTTATAAGCCACTGTTTTTATTAACAGAGTAGGTCATACAGGTCATTTCCAACATAAATTACAGTTCACCTCCCGGAAGCCCCTGATTACATGTTTACTGCATTATGGAGAATCCAAGTAGGAGAAACCGGTATAAAACCATAGTTACAACCACATATAGAATGGAAAGTCACATTTGGATGCAAGGGACATTAGCACACAGTGATTACTTCACTGAACAACAGACTTGCATTAGAAATTAATTATAAAGACTGGGTAAAAGACAGACGAACAAACAAACGATAAAAACCCAACCCAGAATAAGACTACTGTAATTTGCTTACCAATATCAATATATTTTGGATCCAAGGGTGTGCCAATAGAATTGCAGAGAACCAGCACATACTGTATGGAAGTAAAAGCAAGTGTCATTACTACCACGTTTTGTGAATTAGTAAGCTATACAAGGTTTTCTGTGAAGGTGTAGCTCATAACCCACATTTCACACAATCTAATGCTGATCAGCAACAGAAAACAGAGGGGGCTGTGACTGCAATAAATATAAAGCAGCACAAGCATTAGAGTAATGAGATATTTGCCAATTAGCACTATAAATGAAGCCAAGCACAGAACAGGAAAATGACCAGCTGTTTAAGTGAAGGAGCAAATCTACCAGACAAAATACAACCACCAGCAGGGTCCACAAATAACATGCAGGCATGACAGCCAGCATCTCACCCTCTGCTTTGGGGAGCACTGTGATTACTTACTAGCATAATACACCAGCAATTTCTCAGCAACTCAACTCTTGCCTAGCTGTTCAGGCAAAGGATAATCCAATAAACTGCATCTGACCCCCTCCCTGGCTCCCAGAAGTTGTTCTACCCTTTGCAGATCTCCTTGAACCTCCAGGAGGGCTGCAATGTGGGGAGATTTGTAAATAAGGCTATCCCCTCCACCCTGCAGTACTGCAGGTAACAAACTGGTAAGTTTTGTTAGTTTTACCTTTCTTGTAATCCTGCCCAGGAAGGCTTGGACAGCACAGATACTTTGGATTGGGCTTTTAAACTCAGGAAGATGCAACTAAATACAACTGACCCAGACACTGATGCTTGTCATTGCTAATGTATATATTTTTACAGACCTAAATCAAGGATTAAATATCTTTATGGTGATGGCAGAAGGAAACATGAATGTCTTGATTGAGAAGGCTGAAGTAGCGACTTTCACTGCACTGTCTTGAGATTTAAAAACAAAACGAAAACCAAAAACCACAAACACACCCCCCCACAAAACAAACCACAGAGCCACCAAAGCTTCCATCACCTGAGAGCTATGACTCTTCAGGAAATGAAAGATAAGTAGTTGTTCATAGCTCTTTTGCCTCTCGAACAATTCATATAGCTGTGGTAGCTGACTACAGCAGCGGCACACCTTACAGCTTTAAACTGGCAGCTTGATAGATCATTAATCACATGAAAAAGACAGAACTTAACTTTTCAGGTACTGTACTTCAGTTTTTCAAAGAAAAACTTCTGCACAAGGATGTATTTTTTTTTCTGGCTCTGCTACCAATAAATGTCTCTCAAAAATAATACTTTTTAATTTCTTTGTTCATGAGTTAAACTTTCCATGAGCATTCTCAAATTTCTCATTTCCAAAAAGTTGTGTTGCACCTCTACCTCTGTAGGAAACCACACCTGGCTTTTAAAACTATTTATTGTTTGTTTTCATTACTTTTATATTAATTCTTCTCTGGTAAATTATCCCAACATTTACTCTTTAATTGATCTCTTTTTGTATGCCCTTTTAAATTATTTCTGCTACTCTTAAGTCAGTAGATCAGAGACTGTAAAGGGGTGATGGAGTAACAGTATCCAAGACAGAGGCTTGTATCCTGAGTATCCAGAGACAGCAGGAGCTACACAGGGATCAGTGCCAGGGCAAGAGAGGTTGCATTGTCTGATTTGATCAAAGCAGAAAGCTCAAGCCTTGTTATGGGTAGCAACATTCAGTTCTTTGTAACTTACTCACATTCATGTACCTTTAAACAGTTCCTGAATGAAATTAAGTCTTTTTGTCCCCATCAACTATGGCTGTACATTCTGCTCTCTTGGAATCACAATTCTAATGACAAAAATCTATTGCAAAATCAATTTATTTTTCAGAAAGCAACTCTACTGAACTGCTACTCTTGTTCACTTCATTTCCCAAAAGCTGAACCCCCCAACAGTGTTAACAATTAACACGGGAGCCACTCTAAAATAACTGAAAGATGCTTTTTATCTGTAATTTTCAGATGCTAAAATGAAATCACTTATTAATTCTCAAGAAAGTTGCACTAAGTCCCTCCACTGCTTGTTTGCTATTTAAAAAATACATCCCAGAAAAATCTCATTTTATTACACTCGATTCCACCAAATTGTTTTGGCCACATATACCATAATTTTGAATCCCTATGACACTACATCATTTCTTGTACAATCAAGCAGAGCAGCACTAAGCACTTTTTTTACCGTTGCACCAATTGATTCGGTCTCATGCTCCTCCTTTGTAAGCAGTGTACAAGTGATACAGAAAATAATTCAGAAATGAAGGGAGTAAGAAAAACTATGTAGCAGTTAGGATCACATTAACCAACATACATTAACCAAAGGGTACATTTATCATATAATCTGTGACTACATTTAAAATAAAAAACCCAAGCAATTAGTAGTAGCATGATTTATATCACCTAAAAAATTCTCCTTTTTTGTTCCACTTCTGACTGATTAAACATTCGTTATCATTCTGATGCTCTACTGCTTTTAGCTTTTCTTTGGAGAACTGTTCTAAATATTTCTGAAGAAACATTCACCTTGAAGGCTTTGTTTTTCATTAAGTTACTAATGGCTACAAGGAGTTAAAATATAGAAGCAGTGAAGCAGTGAAGCAGTATTGTACATTTTTGCTATTTGTTGTTTGATGGGATTGTTTGTTTTTAAACACTGAGACCATTCAAGTGCCATTCTGTCAAATGACAACTGAATGACGCACTCTGAGACTGATTCAGAATTTTACATTTCATCTTATTCTTGCTGTAAAGCACTGACACGTGGAACAGAGCATTTCAAGTGAAAGTTAAAAGAGAGACTTTACCTGAGGTTGATTTTCATCTGCTTTAGTTGCTAAAACACAGAAGTCTCCACAGGTTGTTACAGAAATCAGGCTCTTGACATATTTCACATACTTCTCATTGTTTTTTGTGTCCCAAAAGACTACACAGTATTCTGGACGATCAGGTCGCGTGTACGCATAAACAACTGTATTGGAGCAGTAACCCCACTGCCAAGAGAGACAATTTGCATAAAACTTATCAGAAATTGTAAGAATTCAGTAAAATTTGTTCACAGCTACAAAAAAAAGTGTTTATTTCATATGCACAAACAGTATTTAATATTCTTTCCCTGTCAAATGTTGAGCACTACTCACACGATCCTTTCTAGAGATGCAAAGTGGAATTTACACTATTCTGAATATTCAGATTTTATATGAAAGGAGTATGTTATGAGGTAACAAGTCAGTAAACTGTCTATCATGTTGATCAAATCTAAAACTGGAATCAAGAAGTGGCAAAGGACCCTGGAATGCTGGATAATGAGGATATAAAGTGAAATCCAATGCAGATTTGAACAAGGTACATACAAAGAAATATAACTAGACCCACACACTCTAAATTAGTAATAAAACTCCAAAAAGACACCATGTAAACTGTGAATAGTTTCAAAGAGATCAGCTCAATTAATAGCTTGTACTGTCATATTAATTTAGACACACCCCCTTTCTCTTATTATGGTACTACTTGCAAAATACAGTAAACTGGATTGTAATGGGAGAGTAATACTTCATCTGTAGGTCACTCATTCCAATCCAGCTTAAGTTAATGACACTTTGAATCTCTACCATTTAATGACTGTCACCTTTCCCAACATCTAGTTCCTAAAAGGAAATTACTGATCTAATCAGAATGAACATAGCAGTAGTAATATGTATTATATAAATAATTTACTATAAAAATATTTAACATTGAAACTGAGCATACTAACAGGTTCACAGTTTATTTGCTGCACAAATGAATTAATTTGAGCACATCTTTTTGCACTTTAAATATGCAAAAGGAAAAAAAAAGACCTTACATGTGAGGTTTCTAAAACTAAGGTTTCAAATTATTATTAATTTGCAAACTGTGCCAGATCTTGAAATAAAAATGGTCTCATAGATACTGATGAGTTTTAAAAAAGCAATAGGCCTGTGTTCCAGCTGTTACACACCTCCCGGAATAAACATTAGGTAACATTTCCTGCAATACTAATTTCCAGCTCACATTTCCAAAGTCTTTTCCAGCAGATTTACAAAAAGCTATTTGTCGTTGCTTTCCAGAGGGTTTGTGTTTCTAACTCCCTGACCAATTGTCCTTCACAACCAGGTGGAACAATACATTTCGACATAGATGCAGTATGTTCCTCACATTACACTCTGTCTCTCTCTTTAATCACAGTTGCTACATGCTGACAATTAATATATTCTATGCCAGAAAAAAAAAAGGTATATAATACTGCATACTAGAGAGCAATTGCTATTTTTGTTAAGCTGTGAAATAGTCCTAACTTTAAAAACTGAACAACAGCAACAACAAAAAACCCCACTATATGGTAGATAAGATAAAAATATTTTTTAGAATTAGCTGAATACAGATTTGTAAAAAGTAGATTGGCAATTGAAATATAAAGTACACCTATCAGGTTGCATTTATGTCTATTGTTCAGGTTTCTACACAGCTCTCCCAGTTTCAAATAACTCACCACCAAAAAATGACAGTAAAAGAAAGGCCCAAACAATTCCCAGTCACCACCCTCAGCTTAATTAAATGGCAAAAAAACCACCGGAGCCTTAACGACATGATTCTCTCTTACTACCAAATTTAGCATTGTGCCCAATTCTGTCAATATGAACAAAGCATCCATTTGTTTCTTTATTATGAAAATATAATCACCAGTTCATGATAAAAACAACAGCTAAGTCATTCCATCACCAACACAGACAGCCACAGGCCACTAAAACTTCAAGTCAGCAGTGATGATCACCCAGCAATCATAGGTTAAGCATTGATTTCTCTACTGGAGAACGCTACTTCTTCCAACCATTCAGAAAACGAACAGCTAACAGGAAAGTTGTTAATACAGTTAAGCACCACATTACTACAGACCTTGTAATCTGGGCGAATGTTTGCAAAATAGATGTAAGAATCGACCGCCAGTGCAATCTTCAGTCCACTTCCCTCCCAAGACAAGGCAGAGATCTGCTTGCCAGGAACTTTCAGAGTGCGCAAATGCTTAAAACAAGGAAAGGAAAAGATTCTGAATCTGTCAGAGGAAAACCACTCTAAAAAACATAACCAGCAGTTTTGATAGTTGATGAAAACCAAACGTAGATTTTCTTTATAGTGCCAAATAATGACTCCAAATTTACAATACACACACAAACAAAGGTGGGGATATTTAACATGCGTTACTATAAAGTGTCCTTCTGCCCCAATTACTTTTTTGTCAGAGAGAAAGGAACAACAGGACTCAATGGTAGTTCAAACCTACAAAAATAAATACTAGCTGGCAAATGACAGTATAAACATTTTTTCCTTTAATTGGTAATTTGAATCACCTTTATAATGTCAGTTGCTACTAAAATAAACACAACAGTACCTGACATTTCTGCTGTATCAGTTGATGTGCAACACCCCTACCTACATATGACAGTTTAAACACATAAAACAAACAAATGAAAACATATAGCTCATCTCTGTCAAAAGCATACAATGAATAAGCTGCAGAGGTACACAGTTTGCAGTGAGGCAGCGAGTGTTTTCCCCTTCTCTATTCCCTTTCCAGAAAAGGCTAAGGCAATTAGGTGTCCATTTGCAATTTAAGAGCTAGCAAAGAAATACGCTTTCCATCTTTTTTTTTTTTAAGATCTTTATTCGATTGAAGGAAACAATTGGAAAAATAATGTTTTCCAAAATTGTAACCTTAGTCCCACAAAACCTCTGTGGGAAGCTTTTTGCTTGCAAATAATATAGATGTAAAAAAGGATACATTGTTCTACTATTTACAGTAAGATTGTGAATAATTCATAGGCTTTAAAAAATATAACTATTTAATTAGCAGAACACTTGATATTTATGCTTAGATCTAGTGTTCCTTTTGATGGCACAACTTTGTACCTAAATAAATTATTTTCAATGAAGTTACACAGTTTAAGTACCTGTATCATGAATTTGATCAGATGCAAATACCAAGTTTGAATACTGGTCACACACTACTCACAGAAAATCCCATCTTCCAAAAGTTATGTCCATACCTGAATATCAGATCTAGTACAGAACAGTTCTAAAATCTAAAGAATTTACCTCTAAACACTAGACACACAATCTGGAACACCTGTTTCAGTTAATCTGAAGGACATTAGCTACGAGAGATGTAACATTACTAAAACCTTTGGTTCCAAAAATACCTTCAACTAAGGAGACCCCTACAGATGACGTTGGACCATCAGGACACCCCTTCACATATGGGTCACACACCTCTATCCTTGCACAGTTACCCTCAGGACTGACACTACTTCCTCTGTACAAGAGACAAACTTCCTCACACTGTTACCTAACACTGATTTACTGATTTCCAGTCATATCAGTAGGAGGAAGAGTAAAATTAGCTGAAATTACTTTGCAAGGCAAGAGTAGCACCATGAACAAAAACATACAGGAAAGTTGCCTCTCAACCGTTGAACATTTAACATTGTATAAAAAAGACAGGAAGTACAAAAAAAATTTACAAAACAATATCCCCCACAGACAAATGAGATTACAAACAGTTTACCTTTTCTCAGGTTCCTCAGCTATTGCTTTTACCAATACTAGATACTGCCTGCTCAGTTTTACCAATTCCGTAAAAATCGAGAGAAGCATTCACTGCCTAATTCTGAACTCCAGATCTAGAGATGCCTGGGTGTCTTACACAGCCAGTGGTGAAAGACAAGTGCTTCCAGACTTGATACAGGGATGTTAAGTGAGCACCTTAACTGCTGCCCAAGCATTCCAAATAGCTATAGTTTGAACTCAGGTATCCAAGTTAGATGTTCAGATTTATATACACTATACAGGTCCCATCATTTACTGTTTTATGAGATGCACTCAGATTTTCACACTGGCCACTAACTTGCTGTTCTAAAACGGTACCTGGTTCTGTATCATCTTTCCAGATCCAGGTGGATATACTAGATACCTTAGAGCATATTAAACACACTAAATATCTATGTTTTGGCATCCAAATTCTACCAGTAACGCCTACACAGACAAAACATACTAAGATAAACAACTATTAAGTTATTAAGTTATGTTTTACCTCACCAAATGGAGTGTAGAACTGCACAATATTTACATCTTTATCTTGAGAAGTTGCTTTTAGCGAGCCTGCCACCGCCAGTACGCTTCCACAGTGGTTCCACTGAATACATACTACATTCATACCAGTGTCAATCAAAACAGGATCTAGTTTTTAAGAAATAAACATTAAGAATATCAACACAAATAGAGGCTTTGAATCAAGAGTAGCTCAGTAATTAGCAGCCCACACTTTGTACCTACTGTGGTCATTCTCATCTCTCATTATCTGGCATCTTCCATTGTCATAACAGACAGCAAGACAAGGACAGTCTGGTTCAATGTAGCCTTCGGTACCATGATACCAGTGTATCCCAGCAATACTGAACGCTCCGGTTATGTTCACCAAACAGCTCAGTTTCATTTTCACCTAGACAAGAGCAGTTAATCATTTAAAGTCATGTACAACATGCTATTTCAAAGAACAGTTTCTATCTCTACTGACACCTTGCAAAAGACCAGATGTCCAAAATACTTTTTTCTGTCCTGACAAAAATTTTCACATTCTCAAAATTTTAAGTTTGAAAAATTTATTTATTCAAAGCCAGAGCAGACATATGAAAACATGTATTTATTTTAACTACAAAGACACATTTTAGTGTCAGCACTTTCATTCTTCAAGAAGTAACTTAAAAACAAAGAAAATAAAACACACACACAAAAAGTTTGACTACACACACATGCACGTAATAAGGAACCCTGCTAGAACTTTGGGGGGAAAAATACCCCAACCTATTCCTAGCTACAAGATTCTTTTAGCAAGAAAAAAGTTTTCAAAAGTTTTGACAAAAGTTTTCTTTTCAAAAGTCTCTTGAATAATACATAAAACAAACTGGAAAAATGAAGTGTCTAAATTAGAACACCAATTAAAATAAGTTTACTTTTGTCATAGGTAGCCCTGTATATCTGGTAACACAGCTAAGGGCTTTTTCTGAAAGGATCACTTCAGGGAGGGCTACCAGGTAACTTATGGAAGGGAGGGAGGAAGGGAAGGAGGAGTGCAGGGAGGGAGAGGGAGCGCACAACCACACATTGTTGACTAAAGGTTAGGGGGCAAGAGGAGCAACAACAAATTACTTAAAGAATTTCAGTAATTTACTGCACGTGCTAGAAAGACCATGACTCACACAGTGAGAAGAAAGAAAGATACAGTGAAGAGTTAAAGAAATAAAAATGGGAATAGTAACAGATGCTTTTTTAGGGAAGGGAAGGGAAGGGAAGGGAAGGGAAGGGAAGGGAAGGGAAGGGAAGGGAAGGGAAGGGAAGGGAAGGGAAGGGAAGGGAAGGGAAGGGAAGGGGAGAAAATTCAGCATAATATGCATCTAAATGTCAAGAACATGGTTCCAAACACATTGCTCTTTTTTCAAAGTCTGTTTTACTTCTGTTTAGCATTTTGTCACACTCATATTCAAATATTCCAAAAAGGTAGATAAAAATAAGTAAGTAAACCTCAGGTGTAGGAATGCAGCAATATTAGTTACTTCCTTGCAATTTTCAGCTTATTACAATTTTTTTTCAGAAGCATATAACTTTCCTCATGTAATAAAAAATTACAATAACAGTATGAAAATAAACTACTGCTTTATTCTAAAATTACACTAGTACTTTTAGCATGAGCCTAACTTCATTAGTATCACCATACTTAGTTTTATATTTTCAATAACCACTGCAAGGCAAAAAGGCATTAGTTGATGTGCTATTCATTTAGCTACCACAAAACATTTACATTAAAAAGCTGCAGCTGCATAAATCTTGAATAAAAGCTTTGCGCACAAGACATTGTTCTCAGTTCTGAAGTCCACCAATAAACAGACACAAAATGAATAAGGAGGAAGTAAGATTTTATGCCTATTGAAGTTACTACCTTTATCATACCACCATGAACTTACAATAAAATTTCCTTGATTGTCATAAATGTGGATCTCTCCATTTGCCATTCCAAAGAGTAAAACTTTGCTATCAGAGGACCAGGCCACATGGCACAGGTGGGTACCTTTCAAGTCTTTTCCCCAGATGCGATTGCCTGTAACACAACATTGTTTTTAGTTAATAAAGATATCACAACATTAAAAAAATAGGATGTAAGTTACCAATGTAAGAAATTAAGCAGCTAAAGAAAGTCAAAGCAACAATTAGAACGTAACTGTTAATCGTATTTATCTATAGAAACAGACACTATGTACATAATACTGAAAACAAAATCTATGTAATACCACAACAATTAGTAGAGCTGAAATTTTACCATCCACTGATCCAACAATCACAGCTCCATCTTCATATACAATACAAATCTTCTGTCCATCAGCATTCCAGCTCATGCTTCGAACAACAGATTTATTTCTGTTATTAATCATCTCTTCATACCAAGCACCTATTAGTAATGAATGAAAATCTGAGTTATACTTCTGATTTGATAATCCTCTAGTTGATTCAAGGTACATGCTAATCACTGAACTCAAAGAGTAAAAGAACTCTCAATTTAAAAGAAATGCAAATAGGATGATATTTTGTAGCAACATGAATTCCTTAAAGTTGCTTAAAAAAAAAATAAGAACAACAAATAAAACATAATACAGACACATGAGAAGTGTGTAAAAGTTACCAAGCAATCAAATTAGCAGTTCAATAAAATGGAAAAAACTTGAGAATGGTCTGCTTATAAGTAAACAAGAGAAGAAGGTTACATACGACCTGATAATGTAACATAAATCAAAAAGGTACAGAAGCAGTAAGATTGGAAAGGAATTAAAAACCAAAGCTGTTCTGCCCTTTCAGTAAATCTCTAGCAAGACTATGCTATAGTGTGCCCCAGACTACGCAGGCATAATTATTGTGAAACCAAGTGTTCAGATGTGAGCTATTTCCCAGAAGAACCTGACAAATAAGGAATCAGAGAGGGGAGCCAAAATCCAAGAGGGGCCCTACAGGAAGAGATCTGTGCTCACCTTATTTCAGAACTGACTAGGAAACAAGCAGAGGGAAAAAAAGTCTTTCATAGGAACATGTATTAAGTAATTCACCATTTCTTTTCCAAAACTAGGAGATGATTTATGTGACAGTAGCCACCACATATCAGGTAGAAAGACTAATCAAGTGAGTTTTTATTTCCATTTTTCATTAAACAAAAATCCCAAAAAGAAAACAAAACCCCTGAATTTTCCTTTTCTTTCCCAAATTCTGGAAAGTTGTCAGTTTGACTGAGAGGTTTGGTGGCTTTCAAATGAATTTAATTGCAACAAAGAAGTACATCTATGTGTGAAAAGGTAAAGAACAACAAAAGCTAATTACAGAAATACACTGTAAGTCATATTAGTTTACTGTCTTAATTGAACAATTCTAAAGACAGGTTTTATGAAAGTACTTAACTGATCTAAGCAGAGTTGCTAATTCCTGTAGTCTGACCAGTATGTCTGCACCTGATGCATTTTGCAGGACTATTTAAATATTACAAGGATACCCAAAACAGAAGCTACACAGAGAAGCACTGTTTCTTTTCTTTGTTCAATATACTATCTTCCTCCAAGGGAATGAAGTAACAGAGATAAGAGACTTAAGAAATTTAAAGCAGTTGACCAAGCACCCAGCTAAGAATTGGTATCTTCTCCTAAGGTAGCTCTGCAGGACAAAGCTCTCTTTAGATGCCACTACACTACAAAACATGTAGGAAAGTGTTACAAGAAAATTTTGAAAACTCTTTTAAATCTATTTTGAGCTTTACAGTCTGCAAAATAAAAAGTCTGAATGAGAATTGTTAAAATTGCTGGGGGGTGTGGGGGCAGAAAAAAATACTTCTCACAACATGGAGTATTATCCCATCTCAGGTTTGTCCTGTAAAATACCTTTATACAGCATCCACACAATGATGAGCCCATTTTGATCACTGGTAGTCAGTTTTTGATACTGTTCATTCCATGTCACCACTTGCACAGAACCTAGAAAATTATACACATTTTTTATTTATACCATATAAATAATTCAATAAAACCCACCACACACATCTTAATCGAACTGGAGCTTTTCTGAAATTTGCATGGCTGACTTTAATTTAGTTTCAGGCATTCTTTCCATAACCCTCATTTCCTCTTTCAAAATTCTTTTAAACAGTCCCTTTTGTTTCTGTAGTCACCCACTGATTAACATCCTCTCCAAATTCTGCTCAGGATACTGCTTCAATATGCAAAACCCAAATCATAGTTTTGCAGTTTCTGCCCACCTCTGACATGTTAAGTCTGGGAAGCTGACAAAACTTTATTGTCATAAGAAGTTTTTCCTCCTCTTAGTAGTTTGATCACCAGTAATGATTCACTTCGAAAACAAAATCTACCTCACAATTACCAAAAAGAGCACTCTACACAAAATTCCTTCAAGTCTCATATGGAATCCTACTCACAAATATTTGACTTGAAACATCTTCAAACAGTTTCTAAACAGCATCTTATTTCATCAGGTCAATGCTGGCTACTTCAAGCATCACACTCCTTCATGCTCTCACCACTAGTCATTACACCCTCTGTATCCTTTCCATCTGCGTTTCAGTCATGAATTTTATCAACAGATGCAAAAATACCCTGAACATCAGGGATTTTTGAAGGTAACAGCAATCTATTTCAGAATTGAAGACATACATTCAAAATATACTTGAAATCAATTCCTCACAATTCATTTTTTTCAATCATATATAACCAGACTCCTAAAATAGCCTGAGTGTTGGCAGGTTTGAACTGCAAATCCTCCATATCTTCAAATAATGTAAGGAATCAGTTAATGTAGACAAAAAATATGAAGACCGTTTAATACTTCTCATTAGAGAGTTTGTCGCCCCATCTCATTTCCCTACATTCAATTTTTAGTTTCACATACTATCTTTCTCTAGCCAGCTTTCTAAACTCTCTAAACTTCATACATTACCACATTCTCTGCATCTACACATTCTGTAACTTGTCAATAAAGGGAAAATAAAGATGTATTTAAGGCAGAGATCAGATTTACTGAAAGCTAACTTTAATTTCTTCAGAAGAAAATAAAAAACTACAGTAACATAAAAGGAAATCCTGTAGACAAAACAAAACAAAACAAACTTCTCCACATAAGTGTCACTAGAAAAAATGCTTAGGAAGGCTTTCAATCTCATTTCTGATGTCAGCCTGTCATACAGAGTTTTACACTTCATTTATACAGTGTAAGAGAAAATTGCTCTCTTTTTTTTTAAAACCACAGTAGAACATCATCATTCCTTTAACTTGGGAATTCCAGCATCAACTACCCATCTGTTTAGCTTTTCTCTTCTGCTATAAAGCATTCTTTATCTGTCATCTACCAAGGCAGTACGTGAACAAATGTATGGGAGTAAATGTATCATGATCTTCCATGTAAACACCTAAAAATATATAACCAGGCCCACACAACTGAGTAGCACTTCCAGATTAACCACACTGAAGTCAGAGATGACAAGTACTACCAGTAGCACTGCAAAATTGATTTTAAAAAAAAAAAGTCCCCAAATAATTCAGAAAAAGAAAAGCCTGAGGTAATACAAAGCACAAGTTTAGGCTGTGATGTCAAAGTTCATGGACTTAACCTTGCAAAATCCAGAAGCAAACCTTAGATCGTTACAAGCAGGCCAGAGGTTTGTGCAGCATGTATGCTGCATCCCACACACCATATCAGCCAGGAGAACTGAGGTGAGGCTGCATCAGTTTGATTCACAACCCAGTAATTCACTCGAAGATCGTGGAAGATCAGCTGTAGATCTTCCATCAGATAACTTGGTACAGACAGACAGCCAAGCTGTTACCTACCTGAGCTGAATACTGATAAAGTCTATTTCAGGCTTATAATAAATTAGAGCAAAACTATCAACTTCACAAAAGTTTGTATTTTTTAATTCTAACCAAAAGTGCATTAAATGCCCAAAGTCACTTACCGCTATGACCTTCAAGAGTCTGATTCACAGAAAGATTGCTAGGAGCTGCAAGTCCCTTTATTTTTGCTCCATCTAAAAATAACAAAAATAGCTATAAAATAAACCTAATAAAGCATATACATTACTGTGTCTCTATCAGTATTGCAGCTCTAATCACTATTCATGTTGATAAAATTATTGACCTAAAAGCATGTAAATTCTAACTGCAGGATGAATTTTCCACCTCTCAGCTCAACGTGTTTTGCATTCACACCTGTCATCCAAATTCATATACTCTTTATGGTCTTGCAGTTTTTCGGGGGTGAAAAAAAAAAAACCCAACAGAAAAACCACAACAACAACAACTATGGCTATCACATTTTGTTACACTCAGAAAAAGATTTCAAAGAATTTGAAAATGTATTAGATTTTACTTCTCTTGGAACATATTTAAAGAACCACCACCACAGCTTTCTTCCTAAAACAATGAAGGTCTTCCTAAAACAGTGAAGATCCTAAAGCACATTCAAACAAAATCAGTAAATAATAATGAAGTAAGTTCCAAACCACTGGAAGCCTGTACAAAAAGAACAAGAATGAAACATGACATGAAAAAACGCAGCACTGAAGAAAATTCCAGCAGATACAACAGGTATACAAGCAACATGTGTGCCTTCTAAGGCAAGCTGAAGGAAAACAGTGTTCAAAAGACACTGACAGCACGTTCAATGTTTATGCCAAAACATGTCTATGTATGTAGAGATTTAAAACAGATGCATTATCATCAAATAATCTGTGGAAGGGCTTATGCTTTCAGAATTCTGAAGTGTGGTGTATTTTATTCCTAAAAAAATTTTAAAAAAAAAAGAAAAAAAGTCTCCTTTACCTGTCTGTGTTTCTAATTTTAAAACTTTCAGTAATCCATCCTCACCACCACAAGCTATGAAACCTTGGTCCTTATTCCAGGAAATACATCTTAACCGAACATTACCAGGAATTGCAATCTGAAAGAGAAATATTTTGCCATCTCTATATAGTTGCAAGAATCATGATTTATTTTAAAATACCCCCTCTGAACGCCCCAAAGACACCTCCAATCGCACACGGGATAAGCTTACTTCTACCAACAGATCAGTGCATGCCAAAGGAGACAGAAGACAATTAGAATTACAAGCACAAGCGAAACTGCGCAACACAGCGCTTCAAAAAAGGACACGATGACAGGCCGTCCTCGGAGGCGTGCAGAGCAGGTGCCATGAGCAGCAAACCAGGTAAAGGGGGTGGCACAGTGCCGCCACGGGCCGCTCTCCAGCCATGCCCAACACCTCCTGGGGAGCACCGCTTGGGAAACAGCTGAAGACCAAAGAAGCCCCACACCCGGGCCGAGAACAGAGCCGGGCAGCACCGTAGGCAGGGATCAAGCTCCCAGCCACACCGCCAGCGCCAGCAGAGCCGCGGGCAGCGGGAGGGAACGCCGAAGGTCCCCACGGTGCCCCCGATCCCCAGGGCGGATGGCGAAAGGGAGCGGGAACTCCGCCTGCCCCGAGGGCTGCCTTCCCGCCTCGGCCGCCCCGTGCCCCAGGCGCACCTTCTTGCACAGGTAGATGAACATCGCGGAGGAGCGGGAAGGCGAGCGCTGCCGACCCGCACGGCTCGGCTCGGCGCGGCGGCGCGGCGGGCCCAGCGCGGCCTCCCTGCTACCCTCGTCACCCTGGCAACGGCCGCCGGAAGCCCGCTCCGGCCGCGCTCTGCTTTACTTCCGGGAGCGAGAGAAGAGGGACGCGAATCACCCGTAGGCGCCCACCCGCCCGCCCTCTGGCGCCAAGCGCACGCGCTCCCACTAGGGGGCGGTGCCTGAGGTGCTGCCAGCCGCTAGGTGCGGGCCCGCCCTGCGCGGCGGCTGCCTTCCTCGCCTCCAGCCCTCCCTCCTCCTCTCCATCCCTCCCTCCTCCTCTCCATCCCTCCCTCCTTCCCTGCTTCCCTCCATCTCTCCCTCCTCCCCTCCCTCCTTCCCTCCATCCCTCCCTCCTTCCCTCCCCTGAGCGCAGAGGTGGGCTGGGGGTTTGCCCACCCCAGCACAGTGGCCAGCAGTGCATTACTGATCACAGAGTCACAGAGCAGTGGGGGTTAGAATGGACATTTGGAGATCACCCAGTCCAACTCCCTGCCAGAGCCATATCACCCAGAGCAGGCTGCACAGGGTGACAGCCAGGCGGGCTATAAATCTCTCCAGAGAAGGAGCCTCCGCAGCCTCTCTGGTCACACATGAATAAAAACATGAAAGCTTGTAAATGCCGCAGTGTCTTTATGGGGTTTTTAGTACAGCTTGTGTCAGTGCACCCACAGAGTACCCAACCTTGATGTTGCCCCAAGCATTACAGTTGAGTGAGGTAATGAGTGACTGTGGATGAGGCCATTCCCGCTTCCTCGGAAGGTGCTGCCAGCACCCACGGGCAAGTCTGGGCAGTGAGGAGTGATGCCCTGATTCAGTGCGTTAGAGCAAGGAAGCCCCATGGCTATGGTTACAAAGTGCTTGGGACACTGGGCAGGGCAGGGGGAAGGGGGAAAGATCGAACCTGGATTTGTGCCCTCATGAGGGGCACAGGGGGCTGCAGGAACAGTCTGACTCTGCAGCGCTGACTCCAAAATAGGTTGGGCCTAGCTGCAAAATAAATATTTCCCATGCCAAAGCTATTTTGTAGCTGATTGACAGAAAATGGGAATATGAGAGGTACTGAAGATGGTCTGTCTTGTGCCTTCTGCATCCTGCTCTGAAAACTTGCCTACCGGACACAGGAGGGACAGAAGTGCCGTATCTCCCAGGGCATCCCCCCTGCTTTCATGGCAGCTAAGCACTCTGCAGTGCAAGTCTCACAAACACTGAAATTTAAGTGATAGGACAAGGAGCAGCATGTGCAAGCTGGAACAGACGAAGTTCCATGTGAATATAAGAAGGAACTTATTCACTGTGAGGGTGACAGAGCACTGGGACAGACTGCCCAGAGAGGTTGCAGAAGCTCCTTCTCTGGACAGATTCAAAGCCCGTCTGGCTGCCACCCTGTGCATCCCAAACTAGGTGATCCTGCTTTGGGAGTGGGGTTGAACGAGATGATCTTTCGAGGTCCCTTCCAACTCCTAACGTACTGTGATTCTGTGATACGCAATTTGTTCAACATCAAAGGAGGATCATTATGAAGCCAAGTTTTCAATGCTATGTCTTCTCAAGTTTAGTGCCTTCCCCCCTTCTCAGAGAGGCTATCTGGGAATGCAGAGAAGTAGAATCAGCCACAGGTTAACACCACATCATTAACTGATGTTACATGAACTTCAGTGAGGAAGTGAGTGAGGAGCACTGAGCATCCAGCCTTTTGACTGATGCCAATTTAGAAGCACATTGGTAAGACAGAACTATAAAACAAAGCTGGCTGAACTCCTGTGAGCATCTTCAAGCTGCATTAAGATAGCTAAAGGTAGTTTAAGAAATGCCTGTGGCCAGGCAGCTAGACTAGATGATGGTTGTAGGTGCCTGCCACCTGAAATATTCTATTCAGAATAAAAATAATTTTAAAATACCACCCAACAGATTAAATTTAGTTCTTTTCCTAACAGTTCTCTGCAGTAAAGTTCTACTGCCCCAATAATTAAAACACTATATTTGCTCCTTCCATATCAACAAATACATCTATATTTAAAATAAAAATGTTCAGTTGATAGGACATGCTGGTATGTCCTATTTTGAAGAAGTCACTTAGATCATGGCATTTTATCTAGTGCTCACAAAGTGAGACAAGATAATTGCTCAGAAGAATTGAATGTAAATACTATCCTTTATAATGTAAAATGGAGGTATAAAAGATAATGCAGGAAGCAAAGCCTGCCCAGCTGACAGCTTGCAAGACACATCTGGCCTCCAGGACAATTTTCCACTATCATATGAAATTACACATTTCATCTGTCAACTGGCCTTAGCATAAATGGGACTGATGTCATCCACTTCCAATTGCCAAGAAGTTGAAAAGTCTTCATTAGATTTACAACTTGTTTATTCTTACCAATTACAGAGGCCAAGGCATACTTCTGGCCTGATAAATCCATATGTAATACCCGTTTCTAAGCAGAGGACATGAAAGTAAGTGTCCTGGTTTCAGCTATGATGGAGTTAAACTTTTTTTTTAGCAGTGAATGGAATGCCATGTTTGGGTGTTAGCATGAGAATAGTGCTGATAGCACCCTGATGTTTCCGATTTGTTGCCGGGCAATCAAGTACCTTTCTCAGCTCTGCATACTTCCTTACTAGTGAGAAAGGAGGGGACGCAGCCAGGACAGGTGACCCGAATTGGCCAAAGAGCATATTCCATGCCAGTTACGTCATGCTCAGTTTAAGGGGGGACTGGGGGGAAGAGGGGGAGACAACGCCAGGACGTGCAGTTTCTGGGGCGGTCGGGTTGTCCGGGACGGGCTCTAAGCTGTGCGGCCTGAGTTGTGTGGTTTGGTGAGAAATTGCATTGTGTATCACCAGTTTCATCTATTTTGTGCTTTAAACTTATGTTATTGTTATATCTAGTTTTCTGTTATTGTTTAGTAAACTATCCTTATCCCAACCTGCGTGGTTCTGGTTTCTAGGTTGTGGTTTCTTTTCCTCCTTCTTCCTTCCCTTTTCCCCTTCCCCCAACTTTCCCTCCCCCTTCCTTTTAAAAGTACAAGCGACTGTGTGGGGTGCGGCCCTTGGCTGGGGCAAAACCACGACAGTTATTTTGGCGCCCAACGTGGGGCACGAACGGTTGGGATAACGGTAGATCTGACCCTAACTATCGCAATTAAGATAAGCACTGTTGTTTAAGCAATCTCTGGTCACGATGTTGTGGTATTTATTTACAAGGCTGTGGCAGCAAAACCACCGCATGCTGTATACAATCCTGGCAGGATTCTTTACTCTCTCAGGTCTGTGGCTCCCGTATTTGTTCCCATACTTCATTATAGTGTATTTTATGATATCGGTCTATGATACAATAATATCGATGATCATGAGCTTAAGCTGGTACCTGTATGAGGTTTTGCTGTCCTGTCCATTCTTTGGACAGGGAGGGGTTAATAACAGCAGCCGGTATGGTGGGGGCACTGCTTTCTTTTCCTTTGGGCTAAATACAACAGCTCTTAGGGCAGTTTTTGAAAATCTTCAATATCTCTGGGATATTCAAACTAGCATTTTGCTATTGGTAGGTTTGGTGCAGATGGTTCAGTTTTTGTTATATATCAAGCATAGGTTTATGAATACCACTGAAGAGCTTTCTCCGAGACAGAATAATCACGAGTGGCAGGGCATGTGGCAAAGTATGGGCGAGTACCTAGGTACTTTCTCACGCCCGATGGTTTGGAATTTCACTCCTGAACAGCTACAAGACCCCGATCAAGTGACTGCATACCTAAGAAAAAATTGCTGTAGGTTTCCCAGAGATGGACACCTTACTGCACTGTGCTGGGCTCTGGCCACTATTTATCAAACACTGCTTGATAGCAGGCAGCACTGTCAGCACTGTCAGCACTGTCAGGGAGAAGGGAAAGGAAACAGACTGGCAGATACTATAGCTGCTGCAACCACTGGGGCTGACACTGCAGCTACTGCAACCCCTGTGACCGACACTGCAGCTACTGTAATCTCTACAGCAGACACTGCAGATGATCAGAAAAACCAACCCACACCAGTGTCTGTTGCTCCCGTACAAAAGAGGAAAGGCACAAAGAAATCAGTTCGTATAGTGACGGATAAGGATGATGATCAACCGGGATCATCTCGAGGATATCAGGATGAGGCAGAACCAGAGATTGTTACCCGATCCCTGACTCTGAGTGAGCTGCGTGAGGTTCGAAAAGATTTCACTCGCCACCCAAGTGAGCACATTATCACTTGGTTGCTCCGATGTTGGGATCACGGGGCCAGTAGTTTGGAATTAGAAGGCAGAGAGGCCAAGCAGTTGGGATCCCTAGCTAGAGAAGGAAGAATTGACAAAGCAATTGGGAGGAGGCCGGAAATCCTCAGCCTCTGGAGGCGACTACTGTCAAGTGTGAAGGAAAGATATCCCATAAAGGAATATATTACATGCCAGACACCTAAGTGTAACAGCATAGAGACATCTGTCCAGCACCTGAGAGAATTAGCTGTACGGGAGATAATTTATTATGATCTGGACAATTCACGGCTTCCCTCTGATCCCGATGAAGTCCTATGCACTCCAGATATGTGGCGTAAGGTTGTACGAAGTGCACCAGCAGGGTATACCAATTCACTGGCAGCAATTGACTGGAATGATACGAATCCGCCAACCGTAAATGAGGTGGCCTGCCGACTCCGGAAATACCAAGACAATGTTTCCCTCTCGGTCATTGCAGCAGTAGAGAAACTGGTTCAACGACTTGACAACAATGTGTCCAACTCCCAACCCGTATGGAGCAATGTTGCAGCTACTGGGAGAAAGCGTCCATCGTTCCAAGAGGGAGAATACACACCACGACGTACATTGTGGTTTTACCTGCTTGATCATGGAGAGGACATGAGGAAATGGGATATGCAGCCCACCTCAGCCCTTCGAGCACGAGTAAATGAGCTGCGGGGTAAAACATTCGCACAACGAGATTCTGCCAGGAAGAAGGCTGCACCAGTTTCTACTGGGCAGTTCCCTAGACCAACTGGAAGGCCTACCTATATGTCTGATGTGCCTGATCCTTTTGAAGGGACCTCTAAGTCCTTTATGCAACCAGTGGAAAACAAATATGATCAGCAGCAATAGAGGGGCCCTGCCTCCAGCCAGGTGGAGGAGAGGGACAATCGGGTTTATTGGACTGTGTGGATCCGATGGCCTGGCACGTCAGACCCACAAGAGTACAAAGCTCTGGTGGATACTGGTGCCCAGTGTACTCTAATGCCATCGAATCATGAAGGGGTAGAACCTGTTTGTATTTCTGGAGTGACAGGGGGATCCCAACAACTAACTGTGCTAGAGGCTGAGGTGAGCCTAACTGGGAAGGACTGGGAAAAACACCCCATTGTGACTGGTCCAGAAGCTCCGTGCATTTTAGGTATAGATTATCTACGTAGAGGGTATTTTAAAGACCCAAAAGGGTACCGATGGGCTTTTGGAATAGCTGCTTTGGAAACAGAAGAAATTGAACAATTGTGTGCCTTGCCTGGACTCTCGGAGGATTCTGCTGTTGTGGGGTTGTTGAAGGGTGAAGAACAGCAAGTGCCAGTTGCTACGACGACGGTGCACAGACGACAATACCGTACTAACCGAGATTCCCTGATTCCCATCCATAA
This sequence comes from Porphyrio hochstetteri, assembly GCA_020800305.1. Lineage (NCBI taxonomy): Eukaryota > Metazoa > Chordata > Aves > Gruiformes > Rallidae > Porphyrio > Porphyrio hochstetteri. The sequence goes on from CM036907.1 coordinate 115,562,289, forward strand.
GCTGATTCGTCAACTGGAGGATCAGGGAGTGATCAGCCGAACCCACTCACCCTTTAATAGTCCCATATGGCCAGTGAGGAAGTCCAATGGAGAGTGGAGGCTGACAGTAGATTATCGTGGCCTAAATGAAGTCACTCCAGGTATGAGTGCTGCTGTGCCAGACATGTTAGAGCTCCAGTATGAATTGGAATCGAAGGCAGCCAAGTGGTACGCCACAATCGACATTGCGAATGCTTTCTTCTCGATCCCACTGGCGCCAGAGTGCAGGCCACAGTTTGCTTTCACTTGGAGAGGCATCCAATACACGTGGAATCGTCTGCCCCAGGGGTGGAAACATAGCCCCACCATCTGCCATGGACTAATCCAGAATACACTGGAAAAGGGTGAAGCACCAGAGCACCTGCAGTATATTGATGACATCATTGTATGGGGCAACACAGCAGAGGAAGTTTTTGAAAAAGGAAACAGGGTAATTAAAATCCTTTTAGAAGCCGGTTTTGCTATAAAACGAAGTAAAGTCAAGGGGCCTACGCGAGAAATCCAGTTTTTAGGAATAAAATGGCAGGATGGGCGTCGTCACATCCCAATGGACATTATTAATAAAATAGCAGCTATGTCTCCACCAAGCAACAAAAAGGAAACACAAGCTTTCTTAGGTGTTATAGGTTTTTGGCGAATGCATGTCCCAAACTACAGTCTCATTGTGAGCCCACTCTACCATGTAACTCGAAAGAAGAATGATTTCCAATGGGGCCCTGAGCAACAGCAAGCCTTTGAGCAGATCAAACGCGAGATAGTCCATGCAGTGGCCCTTGGGCCTGTCCGGACAGGGACAGATATTAAAAATGTGCTCTACACTGCAGCTGGGGAGAACGGCCCGACCTGGAGTCTCTGGCAGAAAGCACAAGGGGAGACTCGAGGTCGACCGCTGGGGTTTTGGAGTCGGGCCTACAAAGGATCTGAGGCCAATTATACTCCAACAGAAAAGGAAATACTGGCCGCCTATGAAGGGGTTCGAGCCGCCTCAGAAGTGATTGGAACTGAAGCCCAGCTCCTCCTGGCACCCCGACTGCCGGTGCTGGGCTGGATGTTCAAAGGGAAGGTTCCTTCTACACACCATGCCACTGATGCTACGTGGAGCAAGTGGGTTGCACTAATTACACAGCGGGCTCGAATAGGAAACCCCAATCGCCCAGGAATCTTGGAGGTGATCACAGACTGGCCAGAAGGCAAAGATTTTGGGATGTCACCAGAGGATGAGGAGGTAACACGTGCTGAAGAAGCCCCACCCTACAACGAACTGCCAGAGAATGAGAAGCGATATGCCCTGTTCACTGATGGGTCTTGTCGCATTGTGGGTAAGCATCGGAGATGGAAAGCCGCTGTATGGAATCCTATAAGAAGAGTAGCAGAAGCCACTGAAGGAAAAGGTGAATCAAGCCAGTTCGCTGAGGTGAAGGCCATCCAGTTAGCCCTGGACATTGCTGAGAGAGAAAAGTGGCCAAGGCTCTACCTTTATACTGATTCATGGATGGTGGCGAATGCCCTGTGGGGGTGGTTGCAGCAGTGGAAAAAGAACAGCTGGCAGCGTAGAGGCAAACCTATATGGGCTGGTGACTTATGGCAAGATATCTCTGCTCGGTTAGAGAAACTTGTTGTAAAGGTACGTCATGTCGACGCCCATGTACCTAAGAGTCGGGCCATGGAGGAACATGAAAACAACCATCAGGTAGATAAGGCTGCTAGGATTAAAGTGGCTCAGGTAGATCTAGACTGGCAACGTAAGGGTGAATTATTCATGGCTCGATGGGCCCATGATACCTCGGGTCATCAAGGGAGAGATGCAACATATAGATGGGCTCGGGATCGAGGGGTGGACTTGACCATGGACGCCATCGCACAAGTTGTCCATGAATGTGAGACATGTGCTGCAATCAAGCAAGCTAAGCGGTTAAAGCCCCTTTGGTATGGAGGACGGTGGATGAAATATAAATATGGGGAGGCTTGGCAGATTGATTACATCACCCTCCCACAAACCCGCCATGGCAAACGTTATGTGCTTACAATGGTGGAGGCAACTACCGGCTGGCTAGAAACATATCCCGTACCCCATGCCACTGCTCGAAATACAATTCTGGGCCTTGAAAGGCAAGTCCTCTGGCGACATGGTACTCCAGAAAGAATCGAGTCAGACAATGGGACTCACTTCCGAAACACTCTTATAGACACCTGGGCCAAAGAGCATGGCATTGAGTGGGTGTACCACATTCCTTATCATGCACCGGCCTCTGGGAAAATTGAACGATATAATGGACTTTTAAAAACTACACTGAAAGCAATGTGTGGTGGGACATTCAAGCATTGGGATACACATTTGGCCAAAGCCACGTGGTTAGTTAACTCTAGGGGATCTACCAATCGGGCTGGCCCTGCCCAGGCAAAATTTCCACATGCTGTAGAGGGAGACAGAGTCCCAGTAGTGCATATGAAGAGTGTATTGGGAAAGAGAGTTTGGGTCATCCCTGCTTCAGGCAAAGGTAAACCCATGTCTGGAATTGTTTTTGCTCAAGGACCTGGTTGTACTTGGTGGGTAATGCAGAGGGATGGAGAAGTTCGATGTGTACCTCAAGGGGATTTAATTTTGGGTGAGAATGGCCAATATAATTAATGAAGTAGAAATTTTAATAATTGCCAAATAACCCATTATTGTATATGATTGCTGTATGTTGTACCATAGCATTATAGCTGGAGTCATACAAGTTAATGAAGAATGAGTGCCATGATGATGGAACTAAAGCCTGGCCTCTCAAGAACTTTTTTTCTCCCTTTGAAAATAAACTCTGACCCACAGACTATGAGCATGGACCATGCCAGGTGTATCAGTCAAGAGCCTGAGATGCAGCATGCAACGAGCCAATGGAACATACAACTATCCTGAGAAACTGTTACGACAAATGGAGCCTGAAAATCATGAACTAAATGAACTCAACAACTTCAGAGGGATGATTCACAGACTGAGGGAATAAGATCTGTATGCACGTATGTGTGCATACATGTGTACATACATATATGGGTGTGTGAAACACGAAACTGGTTGTACCCAAAGGAAATTGTTGGATCTGGTCATGACGTAAATGGTATGGAATAAGGGGTGGATAATGTCCTGGTTTCAGCTATGATGGAGTTAAACTTTTTTTTTAGCAGTGAATGGAATGCCATGTTTGGGTGTTAGCATGAGAATAGTGCTGATAGCACCCTGATGTTTCCGATTTGTTGCCGGGCAATCAAGTACCTTTCTCAGCTCTGCATACTTCCTTACTAGTGAGAAAGGAGGGGACGCAGCCAGGACAGGTGACCCGAATTGGCCAAAGAGCATATTCCATGCCAGTTACGTCATGCTCAGTTTAAGGGGGGACTGGGGGGAAGAGGGGGAGACAACGCCAGGACGTGCAGTTTCTGGGGCGGTCGGGTTGTCCGGGATGGGCTCTAAGCTGTGCGGCCTGAGTTGTGTGGTTTGGTGAGAAATTGCATTGTGTATCACCAGTTTCATCTATTTTGTGCTTTAAACTTATGTTATTGTTATATCTAGTTTTCTGTTATTGTTTAGTAAACTATCCTTATCCCAACCTGCGTGGTTCTGGTTTCTAGGTTGTGGTTTCTTTTCCTCCTTCTTCCTTCCCTTTTCCCCTTCCCCCAACTTTCCCTCCCCCTTCCTTTTAAAAGTACAAGCGACTGTGTGGGGTGCGGCCCTTGGCTGGGGCAAAACCACGACAGTAAGCAAAGTGAAGTGCTGGATACAAAGCTCCATGACTTACAGGAAAAATATGCCTACACAGCACTTTGAGGAAGCAAGAGTAGCATAGCTAGGTTGTCCCACACTAACTTTAATTGAACTACAAGAAACTAATATCACTGGGGACGGATCACAAAATATCAAGTGCAGATCAATCCAGCAGTCTTGCAGAGTTTATAGCCTCATTTTTAGCCCTTGCTGAAGCTGTGTCCCATGTTCACTTGTACTCTTTAGTATTGTATTCTAACTTACCGCTACTGTATAGACATGTCTGAAGTCTCACTCGCACGTGCAGTGAACAAGATTACTTCTGCCTACCGATCTTCCTTGCAATTTTATCTGTTGTCATAGCATCATAGGCTGGTCTTGGTTGGAAGGGACCCCAAGGATCACAGAGTTCCAACCCCCCTGCCACAGCCAGGGCCACCAACCTCAGGCCTGGATCTAGACTAGGTTGCCCAGGGACCCATACAACCCGGCCTTGAACACCTTCAGGCATGGGTCATCCACCTCTCTGGGCAGCCTGTTCCAGCACCTCACCACTCTCTCTGTAAAGAACTTCCCCCTAATATCTAATCAAAACCTTCCCTCTAAACCTTCAATCCATTCCCCCTTGTCCTGCCATTGTCTATCCTTTTAAAAAGTTGATATTCCTCCTGCTTATAAGCTCCCTTCAGGTATTGGAAGGCTGCCATGAGGTCCCCCTGCAGCCTTCTCTTCTCCAGGCTGAACAAGCCCAGCTCCCCCAGCCTCTCTTCATAGGGGAGGTGCTCCAGCTCTCTAATCATTTTGGGATAATCTAACCATCTCCTCTGAACCCTGTCCAACAGTTCCACATCCTTCTTGTATTGGGGGCCCCAGATCTGGACACAGTACTCCAGATGGGACCTCCCGAGGGCAGAGTAGAGAGGGACAATCACCTCCCTGTCCCTGCTGGCCACCCCTCTTCTGATGGAGCCCAGGATACCATTGGCCTTGCGAGCTGCAAGAGCAGGGTAGGTTTGAAGCCAGCACAGCTGTCATTATATGTCCTCAGCATACCAACTACTGATAGAATATTTTGTATAGTTGAATTGCAAAGCTCTACAAAATATGTTGGAATTTTTAATTAAAAAAAAAATCATAGTTTTGACTCCATTTTCAAATTTATTTAAATGTAGTTTCTAAATGCTTTGAATGATTACAAATGCCAGGTGTATAAAATGAGTGGATTCCTTTAACAATTACAGTTTTTAATTGTTAGCTTGTGTGTTTTATCCTACAAGCCGAATTGACAGAAGTAGTCCAAATAAAGCCTGTGGTACGACAGTAAGAATGGCTGACTAATAACATAAGTAAACCTTTCAGGATAAAGATCTTAAATTGGAGGATGTTTTTCATCCTTCTGAGTGTTAAACAACATTATTAATACTTGAAATTACTATTAAAACTTTTTTCCGCATTAACAAGGACTTGAAGGTTTTAAAATCAAATTGGGGGGGGTCCAACTATGTGACTTAGGGTTAGGATCCTGTTTAATTTTGTGGATTTCTTCCATTTATGCCTACATCATTATCTTTTGAGGTTTTCTTTCCTCGTTTTTGTTAAGCACTTTATTTCTTAACACACATCCTTTAAGTTGTATGCAAAAAGAACTTCCAACATCAGTGTGCTGATCATACTTTATTTTATTTAAATAAGTTACAAGACCCCAAATTACTTTCCCATTTAATGGACAAATGTCATGGGCACACTTTTTACTCTGTTTTGCCATCTCACAGTTTTATCTAATGTGATACACTGTATCCATTTGGTTTTTTCTGTGTTGACTTTTAAATAAGAGAATAAAAATGCAATTATTGCAGAAAAGCAGTACCTGCTGTACTACTTGTAGTACAGACAGAAGCACAGCGGGTTTAGGTAGCATTATGCTTATAAAGGGACTGTACTTTAAGATCCTCAGGGTCACTATTTTCAAGACGGCTGTTTCCCTGAAGTCTTGACATTTGTCAGTAATAGCAAACCAACTGTTGTTTTGTAAGCTGTGCAACAAAGTAAAGCTTGCTGGACACAATAAAAGGGTTGCTTCTGAAAGATTATTTTAGAATTAAGTAGAAAGATTGCTTAGACAATCTGCTGCCTGTCTTGATATGCCTGCAGCTTCTCAGACACTTCATCTAGTGGTCAGTTGTTAAGGACAGAATGGTTATAAGCTTTGGTTAACAATCTTTCTTATTGCTGCATTTTCAACAAACCTCATTTTTAAGTGAAGTCAATAAATGCTTGAACCAGAGATTCCAAAACATTTCGAGATCTGCCAAGGTCTGGCAGCTTCCTAAATGATCCCAGCAGCCCTAATTTCTTAGAAGGAGTCAGACCAAGTGACATTCAGGAGAGCAGCAGGCAATTGTCTCTGCTGTTTTTTCAGGTTGTCTTGAAAGGATGCTAGGTATTCAAATTGCACACCAAAGAATAACTTTGGAAGAAAGCCTCAGTTCTTTGTAATAAAGTGTATTCCTGACTTGAAACCAGAAAATTTTCTTGCTTAACATTAGCTCTTTCAGGCAGAAAGACTGTTCTCTGAAGAATGTGCTACTATTGAGATGACATTACAGATTTAATTATCTTGATGTTCAGTTTTAACTACTTAGATTCTCTGGAACTGCATATTATACTCCAAGGAAAATCAGAGTCTTCACCTTTCCCAGGCAGATAAACTGACCTCCAGGCACACTGTAGGAAGAGGGATTTGCAATAAGACCTTATAAAAATAACTTTGATCATAACTTTGGACTCAGTGATCTCAAAGGTCTTTTCCAACCCAGTGATTCTGTGATTAATGAACCAGGAAAGTCCTGTGTCCTTGGCAAAAGTTTTCACTTGGCTTTCAGAAGCATTGGTGAACTGAAAAATTCATTTATCTGTTTAAATAATGAGTTAACATATAAAACTTGCTACTCTCCTGCTTTACTCTCCTACTTTTATTAATCCTAAATACCCCACTCTTCCTTGATTTTGAAGCCTCTGGGATTAGAATGACAATCGCTGATGTAGTGTTCCCCTAAACCAATTCCTTTTACAGAAAAAAGCACTTTTTACAGAAAAAAAGCATCCAGTCTCAAAAACTTATAACTTCCATCTGTTCGTTCCTGCCGTGCTATCTGAGGGCATTTATTCCAGCATTCAGGCTGGCTGTGCTACCACAGAGTTCACTACTTTCTCTTTTTTCGGTTGGGTGGGGTTTTTCTCTCTCCCACATGTTTATGACATGTCTAATCCAGGGGCTAACTACATTTCTCTTCTCTGCCACAGGCACTGCACTGCAGCAAATAAAGCCAGCAAATCCCAGCACAGCGTAGCTGGCACCCACCAGCCTGCACCTCAGATGTCCTGCAGACCCAAGGCTTGCCCAGTGCCTCCAACCTCAGCACCCTGCCTTGAAGCTTTCCACAGCAACTGCATATTCATCAGATAGCATATTTTCATGGAGAAGAAGTAGGTGCATGAAAATTGCTTGGGACAGTGCCTGTCTGCAGAGTTGGGATGCAGAGGAATACCACAGCAATGGTCAGACTGTGTCACGCTCCCTGGTTTGGGTGTCTTGAAAGTTTTGGGACATACACACACTACTAATAGGAGAGTTCAAAACTCAGGCTGTAACTATACAAGTGACCTGAAAGAATTATGAACAGAGCAGTGCTTGATATTCAAGATGCCATATATAATCTAGGTGATATGGGCACATGCATTTTATCTGTATCTTGATACTAAAGCCCTTCAATGAAATGTGAAAGCATGATGGTATTTGCAACAATCAAGATTTTGCTCTGTAACATTTCTAAAACTATCAGGAAAATTCTTTCTGTTGTGAGGTATGTTCCTTCCCTGGCTAACATCAAAGCAGCTCCCTCTAAAATACCAGTTAAGAGCCAAATGCAGAAGATCATGTCAGAAAAAGGATATGTTGTGTGGCCAGAGCTTCAAGGCGTGAGGTGACTGAGTCCTGCAGGGCAGCTATGGCTTCACACTTACAGGATTCTTCAGTTGTTACAAGACTGCTCGTTATGGTTCCTAAGAAAGAAAACAGCATTTAGAATTTGCATGCCAATTATCAAACATTTAAATCCAGAGAAAATACTTTATTCTGCAATGGGAGTTGAACTCCTGCTGTGAGACTACAGTCAGCACTCCAACCCACAGCCGTCAGGAAGGAGGGAGGCAATGAACAGGGGCCGGTGTGCAGCCAGAGACATGGGTGACAAGTTCCAGAAACAGGGCAGGCAAGAGAGAGCTTGAGTCTAGCCAAGGAAAAGGCAGAGCAGGAAGTTCCTCACCTGCCTACCTGGATCCTCTGCATCCTTTAAATTAGACTATTATTGAACAAAATATAAAAAGAAGTCTGGGTGTGGGGACCAGCCAGCCTCCCTTGTCAACTCTGACTGGTAGACTACAGTGAATCTTTTTGCCTGTTATCACCTCTCTCATCCAGAATATCCCCCATCCCAAATGGTAGGACACCCTGGGAAATAAAATGAGTGTGTTCAAGTAACAGAGACTAAGAAGAACCTACAGTCCAGGTCTTTGTCTTGTGAGTAGTTCTTTGACCATCAGACTATCCACACAGGAAGGCCACTGACATCACTGTAAACAGAATCTATTCAATTGGTTGGCTGAATCTGTTACTAGGTCTTGCCCTCAGTCTTCTAGACTTAGAGAGCACCCACGCCAGCTGTCCTCAAGAATCCCTTTTTCTCCATAATCCACCACAAAAACAAGGATGATCACAGAGGGCTCAGAGAGATGATCATCTCATTGCAGTATGGGAAGGTCAGACATCAGCTGATGGTTGTGCGTTTGTAGCTGCATAAAAGGCAATGTAACCTCACCTACTCCATAAAGAAAACAGGCCTGAAGGCAAGCTGCACCACTTTCTGCAGGCTAAGAACAAGCATATCAACAGCTACTGAGGCACAGGTACTGCACTATGATTACCATCTACATCTGAGACCAGAATAATAAGCTTCCAAAGCCAGAGCCTTCTTAAAAAAGAGCCTACAATTAAGAAATAGCCTTTCAACAAGTTATCAAGAGGTATTACTTGTATGCAATACCTCTCTCTTGATACACATGTTTTTACATCGCTTGCAAAGACAACAACAGCAGATTATTCAATTATCTTTTTCTGTGGATATATAAAGGCATAGCTGATCAATACCAATCAAATTACATGAGCACGAGAAGAGGAAAACAATAGAAACATTATACTTGGATACAATTTATCTTTTTTTTCTGAATTGCTTTGGTTTCTTTGTTTATCAATCTTGCCATTGGTATTTCCATTTTTCAGGGAAGCCACAAAATCTGTGAACAGATTCACTTCTGGCACTGAAGAAATTCTCTTCTCATAGAGCCAATGTTGAAACTGGTGGCTCCTTGCTCCCACCCACTGAACCTGTATTTGTTCAGCTCCTGTCTTTGGAACATTCTACTGACTTTATGGTGAACATACAAAGAAGACTTGTTCATGAGTCAACTGGAGGAAGGCCAGTTCAAAATATCACACCAGCACAGTTGGTTTCCAACCAACTGCCAGTTAATTTTTTATGTTTGCATTTAAATTCTCCAATGACAGTTACTGGTCCTTCTTGGAATGTGTCTGTTTTAATAAAATTACTTTTCCAACCAACTTTGACTACTGCCCAAGGGTGCCCTGAAGTCTTCTGCAGTCCTTCTGTGAAAGTTAGACTATTCCAGTATTTGATATTCAAAATATTGGACACTCCCATTGCCACTGGGATGCACAACGAGTCACACAAAACATGTTGGAGTTGTGTTTTTACACTGCATTTATGTTTAAGTCCAGACCTCAAAAAATTACTATTTTTGCAGATGGTGTTTGGCTATATCCACCTATTTTATAACTTACTCTTTCATGGGTTCATAGGACCATAGAATCACAGAGTGTGTCAAGTTGGAAGGGACCTTTAAAGGTCATCTAGTCCAACCACCCTGCAGAAAGCAGGGACACCTTTACTAGATCAGGTTGCTCAGAGCTTCATCAGGCCTGACCTTGAATGTCTCTAGGAATATCTCCACTACCTCTCTGGGCAAGCTGTGCCAGTGATCTACCACCTTCATATGGAAGAACTTTTTCCTAATATTCAACCTAAGTCTCCCCTTTTTTTTTAATACTGTTACCCCCTGTTATACCTTTATATGCCCTCGTGAACAGCTCTTCCCTAGCTTTCTTACAGGCACCTTTCAGGTAATGGAAGGCTGCTATAAGGTCCTCCCAGAGCCTTCTTTTCTCCAAGCTGAACAAGCCCAACTGTCTCAGCCTGTCTTCACAGGAGAGGTGCTCCAGCCCTTTGATCATTTTTGTGGCGCTCCTCTGGACCAACAGGTCCATGTCCTTCTTGTGTTGAGAGCTCCAAGGCTGGATGCAGTACTCCAGGTGAGGTCTTACCACAGCAGAGTAGAGGGTCCTTAGCCAGTTGATGTAATGGCAAATTATTCCTGCTCTGAACCAGAGATCAGACTAGATACCTCTTGAGATCCCTTCAAGCCCAATTTTACTTGTCATTCTACATCAAGTAGTGCAAAGGTTCTGTCGACAGTTGACGCCATTATTGCCCATCTGAAGGGAAAACAGTTGGTGAGTTCATGCCTGCCCCACTCAGCCTGGAGGACTGGACAAGAACACATGTTTTGGCATTGCAGTAGATCTTCTGGCACCAGTTCTTTTCCCCTCTGGCCTCCCACCATCCTCCCAGGCATGGTATGCAATTGAGTCCCACACCTCAGAGCCTTGCCTTGCCAAACCTCTCAGTTATTCCCATTTCATAAGGAAATGCAGATTATAACTGATTTTTTCTTTAAATACAGTGAGGTTCTTAAATGTGTGGTGGTAGGTAAGAGTCAAGTGTGGTTGTAAATGCAGTAACTGCTGCAACTGAACAAGAAGGATCAAACTGGCTCAAAATATTAGTGGAAACAGGTAGGAAAAAATGAAAAGGGATTATACTTTCAGGGAGTTTGTGAGTTGACAGGATGTTTCTCAAACAGCTTTAAGGGATTTAAAACATTAAAGAGAGGCACTTCAATAAATATGTTCAGGGGGAAAAAAAACCCACATTAAGTTATTACTTGAGCACATTTTCTTATCTGGATTTCAGGTAAAGCCTTCACGGCATTCACAGGCATACGATCCACCACTGCTCACACAGACCTGCTCACAGTCATGGTTTCCCTGGTGCACACACATCAGTTCCTACGGAATGTGTTTTGGAGAAACTTACCCGAAAAGGAGGTAACATTTTTAAAGGCTTCCCCATGGCAGTGCTTTTCCATGCCCGGAGGCTTTCCCATGTGACTCCTGCCAGGAACTACTGAGATGTGTGACTGATCTTGCCTTGGGGCAGCGAGATGAACTAATTGCCTTCCCTGGGGCTCCATCAGTCCTTATTTTGTACAGCCGATGTCACTCTGACCACAGCTGCCCAACCCCACCAGATGTTAAGTGCCAGATCACCTCCAAAGGCAGGCTAGGAAGAGTTTCCAGTACACTGTAAACTTACAGGAAGGAAAAAAACCCTCCCACAATGATTACGTTTTTACTACAGCACAAAGTCACTGAGAAACTACAAATGGGATTCAGCCTGGAGAGGAGGACATCACCTCAAGCTGTGTCCTGCATGGTGGTACGCAGGTCTCAGTACCACCAAGTGCCGTGTGACCACATGACTAACCCCAGCTCTTCTCTCCCCAATTAGCTGAGTTCTGGCTTTGCTGAATGCTGCGTATTATTTTTGAAATACAGCAAAACCTTAGTCATAGGATGATAAAGACAGAGCACCTGTCAAGCAGTGAGTAGCACGGCATGAAGTGCTTTGTATCTCAGAATGTTGCTCGCAGTAGAAAAGGCAGAGGGACTCCCAGCTGTCTCACAGCACCTGAATGTGTGTGAAAGTGTCTCGAACAGATCCTAACGTGCTGACCTGCTACGAGAGGTGTGTCAGTACAGGTACTTGGCTGGGGGGGGCATGGGGGATAGGGAATGGTAGGGAACGGCACTCTGCTCTTACTTGAGCAAGTCTTCTTGTCTGGATTGAGGGTGTAGCCTTGGTAGCAGTCACAGGTATAGAACAGGTCGTCTCTCACGCAGACCTGCTCGCAGTCATGCCTGCCAGGTGCGCACATGTCCACTGCTGGGGGAGGAATTTGGGAAGAGAACATTAACCAATGCCCACATTTCAGTTCAGTTGATACGAGGAATTCCCATTTACACACACATCTTCATTTGGATTCAAGCCAGGGTGTTTGTACTGCCTGCCCGCTCACCGTCAGCCATGGTGGGACATGCTGCGTCTGTCTTTATCCCGCTACCCACGTCACAGAATTAATAGGAGTTTGGGAACGCTGGCAACAGCACTTTGTTCAGTTGTAACAGATTGCAAAAGGAACTGAACTCGCAGTGACCCAGTTACAAAATAATTATCCAAAAGCATTTCAGAGAACAAATATCTGGATTTTAAGAGAGTATTTGGCACTATTTCAGCTCTGGTTGAGTTGTATAAGACACTGTTTTATGGGGTGAAACGACCACGAACAGAGGAGTAGGGAAAAGAGTAGGCTGTGGGGAAAAAAAAAGGACGTAGCACCTGCTGCCAGTTACAAAGTGGGCACTTGATGTGTGAGGCTGATGTTCTCTGCCAAATGTAACACTCAGCTCTGAAAGCCCAAGCTGAGGAGTGCCTATATTTGGATATCTTTGCAGTTGGAGGTGCAGTAAGGCACAGGGAAGGGAAGGGAAGGGAAGGGAAGGGAAGGGAAGGGAAGGGAAGGGAAGGGAAGGGAAGGGAAGGGAAGGGAAGGGAAGGGAAGGGAAGGGAAGGGAAGGGAAGGTTAGTTGGAAACAGGTCCAGAGAGTGAAATGAGTTGTTCTTGCTTCACCTGGGAACGCTAGCAACCTGCTACATCTGTGTTTGGACCGTTCCACTCTTTCTTCACTATTGTTTGGGAGCAGTAATTACAATCAATCACCTCCAGACAGCCTGGTACACCTGTACCTGGGTTGTGGCCCAAAAGAAGGTGATGCCAAAAAAGTTCTCAGTCTGTGCGACTGGCGGAAAGTACCAGAATATTTCGCCATCTGAGCTGGGCTAAAGTGGAAAAGTACCTGACAAAAGTCAATTATCTTAGATCCTATAAACAGTGATTCTAAGTGAGACCCTTTGAGCTCTCCTGGATTGCAGCGAGCTCTGATCAGCATCTCCCCTGAGCTGGGACACCTCTCAGGCACAGAGTCCTCAAGGACCATCTGATGATGGAAGGCCAAGGTGAAGTCAGCCTACTCAAGTCTCAGTGGTGATGCATTGTGAGTATTTACGAAAAACTTGACATAGAAAATTTTAACTACAAGCTAGTTTCCTACATCCACTTCCCTGCCTATGTGTTTAAATATCCACATTTGCTTTCACAAGTGTGGGTGGAGACATATGGAAGATGCTGTGACCCATGTTGGAGTAAGCTCCTGGCAGAACCTGCAGCCCATGGAGAGAGGCTGGCCCATGCCAGAGCAGGTTTGCTGGGGGGACTTGTGACCCTGTGGGGGATCAGGCTGGAGCAGTTTGGGCTTGAGAGACTGAGTGACCATCTACAATTTATGACTGCACCCCGTAGCAGTGACCCACGCAGGGGCAGCTGGGGAAGAGCTGTAGCCCCGACAGAAAGGACTCACATTGGAGACATTCATGGAGGACTGTCTCCTGTGGGTGGGACGCCACGGTGCAGCAGGGGAAGGGTGCGAGGAATGCCTCCCCACTCCCACCCCCCCAGCTAAGAAGGAAAACAGCTCGTGAGGAACTGACCCAAACCCCCATTCCCCCAGTCCCTGCCCGCCCCGTGCCACAATGGGGGGAAGAAGGGAGCGAAATCATGACTAAAGTGAAGTCTGCTAAGAAGGGAGGGGCAGAGGGAGGTGCTTTAAGATCTGGTCTCACTTCTCATTAGCCAACTCTGATGTCACTGGGTGTGCAGTGCAGTGTAACAAATCAGAGAGTTTTCTTTCCTTTAGTCTGTGTTGAGTCTGTTCTGCCCATGATGCTGATTGCAGAATGATCTCTCCCTGTCCTTATCTCAATTCCTAAGCCTCTCAATATATATTTTCTCCCCTGTCCAGCTGAAAAGGGGAGTGATAGAGTGACTTTGGTGGGTGTCTGGCCTCCAGCAAGGGTCAAACCACCACACATATATTACTGGCCCCAAGTCTTTTTGTCTATGTATACCTGTATGTTTTATGTTTACATACATATATACATACATATACATGTATATACATGTGTGTATATATGTATACATGTATGTAAACATATATAATATATATATAAACTTTGATTTAATATAGCTTCTAGCAAGTTAGTGTCAATCCTGTCACCTCTGAGTCTGTAAGTAAGTCACTGTTTTGATCATAATATATTTTACTGAATTACTTGTAAATCTTTCCATTAATCAATCATTGAGCGCTGCTAAAATTCAACCTTTGCTATAACTCATCCCATTAATGAATTTTTAAGTGACCAAATTGTAACTGTGTCAAGCTCCTCCATCACTGACACATGGATATGGCAATTCGTGGTTCATGGGTGTGAAAACACTGTGAGGGAAATGCCAAATAGCATTTATAATTATAGCAACCACAGGCTTCACACAACTGCAGAGGAGTCACCGGTCTCAAGTTAATACTTGACACATGAGGAAATAGAGTTGCACTGTGTTTTCAGGAGTTGTACAGAAACTTGGATAATTTATCAGAAAAAATAACATAAATTAACCTGATTTTTTAAAGCTACTTGTTTTTTCGGTAAATGCAATAGTTCCTTGATCAGGCCTTACCTGAGCAAGTCTTCTTGTCTGGATTCAGAGTGTATCCTTCAAAGCAGTCACAGCTGTAGGACCCATCGTTACTCAGACAGACTTGTGCACAGTCGTGCTTTCCAGGTGCACACATGTCTGTGGCTGCGGTGAGCCATGTGTGAGAGAAAAAAACCCAGTTAATCCCTCCCAGACTCTCAAGCATTTTAAACACTCCATTTTTTAATAAATGCACCTTAATTCAGATTCAAATCCCGATTCAAACAGTGCCCTCCTACTTCATTACATTATGCTGCAGGCTAGTGAATTCAGTTACTAATTATTTAATGAGCAGATATCTGGACTCCAAAACATGAAGATACCACATGATTCTGATTATCACCAGCAGTTCTAACGGTGCTGAATGTCCCCAGCCAGAATGATGCTAAAACACCACACTGAGACGACCTGCCACTTGCCAAGGCAGAAGTTGTTTCCTGTGGTGTTTAGCAGTAACTATGGTGAATCAAAACTTAACTTCATACTTTCACCCTTGAGAGGAAGGCAGGCACAAAAAGCCACGTGTGACACATAGAAATGATATTAAATGGCAAAGAGATATACAGTCCAGTGAGAGCAAAACCAAGCAAATAAATAAAAAAGCTGGAGCACTAGAAGGTCACATTCTCATTTCAGGAACAAGAAGAGTGAAAACTTTGGTGGAAAGAAGGCTTATGTGTTCTCAAAGGGAGGGATGCACTTACCAGTTAGAAAATAGCTACCCTAAGGCTGGTGCTGCTGGAAGCATCAGGATTTAAAGAAACACATGCAGAGATATATTTGGGGAGAAAAGGAGTTTATAACAGGCTGACTTTTTAAGGTGACAATTCAAGAAACTGCTACCAGTGTAAGACTGGAGTTGCTATATCGCAGATCCCGCACAGCTTGGAAGTAGAAGCAGCAAGCTCAAAAATAACCAACAGTTTTAGCAGGACAGATGAGAGCACAGGGCAAAACCTACAGTTTTTTAAGTTTTCTATGGACTGGTGGCATTCCCTGCCCAATGGAGACACAGTGCTGGTGGGCACCTCTGGAACAGGCTCGTCCTCTCCCAGGGACTAAGTGATGTTTATGAAGTACTGTGAAGACCATAAACCTTTGGGTGTCAAACTGCACTTTTGTAATCAAGACCCTTAAAGAAAAATGCAGGTTTTCTGTTACTGGAACCAAGGGGTAAGTCTCCAGGTGAATTCTCATTTTAAGAGTCTATTTCCATGAGCAATTCGAAACAATGAAGGTGAATCACAGAAAACACACCCATGTCTCCATGAGTTTCCCATATTAAAGTAGCCTTTACTTCTTACCCGAGCAAGTTTTCTGATCTGGATTCAGGGTGTAGCCTTCATAGCATTCGCAGGTGTAGGATCCGTTGTTGCTCACACAGATCTGATCACACTCGTGCCTGCCAGGTGCACACATGTCCACAGCTGCAGGACACATGTTAGAGGAACAATGTGTTGTTAATAAAAAGTAGTTTGGGGTGGATATTCATGGGTTTTAATGATCTATTCAGATACTCCAAATATTGGAATCAGCTCAGAAATGGCCACGGTAATTGAAGGAATTAGAATAAGTGGTAGGAGAAAATATCTATGCAGCGTCTACGTCTGAAGAGTTTGTTTTGGCATCTGGCCCTAATGAATGGGTCTGCAGGCGTAATAAAAAGGATGGTGATGGAATCAAACTACTTCTCACCATTACTTGCAGCATACTTATTTATTTATTATTTATCACTCGATTTATTATGATTGAAGGAGATGCAGACGCTCACTCTTTCAACAGGAGTACACCAGTAGCTTCTTCAGTCCAATTATGGTGTTAAAAAGGGATTATCATTTTTTTTCTTTCCTACTTGAACACATTTACTGAAGGAGTGATACCTGAGCAGGTTCTTTTATCTGGGTTGAGGCTGTAGCCTTCATAGCAGTCACAAAGGTAGGATCCGCCGCTGCTCACGCAGACCTGCTCGCAGCCGTGGGTCCCAAGTGCACACACATCAGCAGCTGCAAGGGGCATGTACAGAAAAGGCCTTTCAGTCCTCCCAAGGGAGAGAATCAGTCATTAGTAATTCCTGCTTACAGAAGAACACCTCGCACTGTTTGCTGGATCAGGAGTAGGAAATGTCAGCACTGTGTCACCGTCACAAGCAGTCACAGGCATCTTTAGCATCATTTCATGGCCAGAAGAAAGAGGTCATAAAGGATGCTGGAACAGAGGCACTGAAGTAACTCACCACCCAAGGTGGCAGAAAGACAAGATGAACTGAAAAGGGTGCAATGGGGAGAGAGAGAATTTAAGCATTCAGTAACATGACACTGGAAGTGAGAACTTGGCAGTGAGAAGTTCCATCTGGCTTTTTGTACCCCGTCCCTTTCTATCACAGGCAGCCAGTTTAACTAACCCTGATACCTGTCAGTCACTGCCTGGCAGCTCAGCGACTGCTGCTCACCGGCACACACCCTGACTTGTAAACAGAGGGACAGGGAAAGGGAAGGGGAGGGAAGGCAAGGCAAGGCAAGGCAAGGCAAGGCAAGGCAAGGGAAAGATGGAAGGCAAGGCAAGGGAAAGGGAAGGTATCAAGACCAGAAGGAAGAGGAAAAGATGACTCAGAGGCACTAGAACAACACCCTGTCTTCTCAGGGATGAAAAGTGTGTCTGTGTAATGATGGTCCAGATGTATCAGCCAGCAAAGAAACCCACCAAAATGGGTACGTGAGGGCTATGGCTCTCTTAGTTCACCAGGTTTAAACAGTCAAGACCAAAAGAGGTCATGGAAGAAAATTTCTACAGTCAGTTGTCTTCACAGGCACACAAACCTCCTAACTGAAGGTTGAATGCCCAAACCTCAGACAACTGAGAAGCTGAAACTACAAACTACAAAACAAGATTCAATTTCCAGGGACCAGCTAATCCTCCAGCAAACAGCAAGCCTTTCCCTTCAGACTGGGAGAGCAGAAAGCAGCAATATGGAAAACAGCAGGACGGGTGGCAGCTGGCAGAAGGGTGTTGTGGTGACAGGGCAGACAAAACGCCTGTTGCAACGCTACAATGCGCGGTGTGTGCCGACAGCCTTTTCTTTCACAGATGGTCTAGCTGCATAACTAATTAGCTTCTGATCATTTTTTCTCAAGAGTATTTAGCTTTGGATCTGCTGCTCCTTTGGTCACCTCAAGATGCCCCTGTTTCTCTTCACAGACTGTAAAGCAAACATAGCTACTCAGATGAGTTTTAGACTGCTAAATCTAGATGAGAGGAAAAAGGAAAGGGGAGAAAGAAGGGGGGAGGGAAAAAAAAAGGTGGAGGAAAAATGTGGGAAGGGGAAAAAAAGGGGAAAAGAAGGAAAGAAGGAGGAAACAAATGGGAAGAAGACAAAAATGCTATTATCTGAGATTTTAAATAGATGAGTAGTTACAATGTGGGTATGGACTACTGGTAAAATCAAACTCCAAAGCAATAGTGGTGAGATTAGAAATGAGAAGCAAGAGTGCTTCAATATTCTCATGTGTCTCTGACTGCAAGGCAATGCTCCCCATTTTCTAAAACACTGAACACTTAGATGTCCCCTAATAAGGCTGATAGAAAGTGTATCTTTTCTTTCCATTGGCAACAGCAGATCTCAAACCAAGACAGCATCTTTTCATTCAGCATCCTTGGGAATCAGAGAATTCATCTCCATGACTTACAAACAAAATCTGTGGGTGTTATTTTCAAGCATAACCAAGAAGCTCAGACCCAAATGGCCACATTTTTGTGGTAGGAAAGTCAAACCTCCCCTGACTTGGACACCAATTCAAGGCTAAGATTTTCCATCTCCAGGATGGTCTCATTGAATGATAGTCTCAATGCATCAAGAAGTTGATCATAGCCAACTATTTGGCCCCTGAACATTAGTTTTCCTGTTTTCAGTTCACCCTACAAACAAATTTATTTGCCTTGGCCAAAGCAAAGAAAATCCTAATTGTTACTGCTCAGTCTAGATTTCTGACCAAAAAATGCTCTGGAGTTGGAAAAGACCCAACTTAACCATACTGTCTTACAAGACTCTCTTAGATTCATTTGGTTTGTAGGAACCTTCTTAAATACTATTCCCTTTACCCTGTTCTTGTTCATGAAACCCCCAGATTCTGGGTAACTGCATGCAGGGAACTCAGAGTTACACTGGAAGTGTATCTGTGTGAGCTCTCTTCGGTTTATCCAAAGGGGCATAATTTCTATGCCCTGGCACAATAAACAGTAAGTTTACTCTTAAGAACAAGAGATTTTTCTTCAGTGCTGTGAAAGGACTTGCTTTGGTGAGAACATCAGGGGAAAACCAGTGCTATGTTCACAGCACACATACCTATCCAGCTAGGTGGGCACTTGTACCCACTCCCAGCTACCGGAGAGAGGATGCGGTTGCATCAGCAACACATGATGCCAGGCCAAACCTCAAGGCATTTCCTATGTTAATTATTGGGCAAAGTGTCCCATCTACAGATGGGCCTACACATTTATTTCATAGCTAAAAAAAGAGGTCTATTCATGCTAAACGTATTCAAAAGGAAAGCTATGGTGGTAACTTTTAGTAAGGCTGTGAAATTACAGAGTAACACTTTGCCAATCAAGTCCCCAAGGTGATGGCTGTTACTTTGATTCTCTTACAATGGTCTTTACACCTAACTGCACGCATTACTTGGTAGAGATGCATTTTACAAGTATTTTCATTAGAAATTTACTAGAAGAAACTACTTCATACAAGCTTTTTAATTGTCAAAAAGTCACCATTGGGTTTTTGTGGGTAGGACTGTGGCATAGCCGTCTGTAGGCAGTTATAGATACTCCAGATATGTGACCTTTTTTTCTGTAAATGACAAAACCAACCCAACTGGCCTAGATAATATCAACCCAACTGTTAGTGGAGTTCTAGCTCAAACCAAATACATATCCAACATTTTTCCACCACCAGCCCTGAAAGAGCCAAGCTAATTCAACCCATCCCACTGTTCCCTGTTGAAATCAAGTTGCAGTGAAACAGGGAGAAGCGTGAGTCAGGCACACTGAAGAAAGCCCAGCAAGCCTGCAGACGGAAAGCCCTTCCCGAGATGAAGTGCCATTGTACTCTGGCAATGATTCTGTGATTCATCCTGCACCAAGCTAGCCTGGCAGTTCACCCGCCACACCAATTTCCCTAGTCTGAACCTATAAGGAGTTCTTCAGCACCACACTTCCACCCTCCTTGCTTCCCATCAAGGTGGGAAAAGAAGTGAGCAGACTGCACAGCCCCAGTGTGAGCTCTCAGCAGGTCAGTAAATAGGCATAGCCCAATCCCAGCTGGACTGCTGTGCTTTTGCACTGAATCAGGCCAGCTGCACAAGGAGGTCCCCTGAGATCAGGTCTGTTACTTGCATGGTAAGGTCACTATTCAAAATGGAAAGTAGAAAGTCACTGCTTGGCCTCCCCTGAATAAAAGGGTTGGCTTGTTTGCCCAATGGGTGGCAAAGGAAATATTTAAATTCAATACATAACACCTCTCAAAAAGAGATACTTGTTTCTTAGGGAACGGAACCACAGTAGGAGCCAAAAGGAGCCAAATGACACTACCCGCTTGGACTGACCACCTTACCACAGAAAGTCGCTCTGAATTTGGCTGTCAGCTTTTCGATCACCCCATAGGTCTCCACATAAAAGACGTGTTCATCCAGTGGCTCGCTGGCCATTATCCTCAGGGACTGCATGTCTGCCCGGTCCACCCCAACTGCATAGATCTCAATGCCAGCTGTCCGGGCGCTTGCTGCCACATCTTGAACCTGGTCTTGTGGTCGTCCATCTGTCACGACAATGACCACCTTTGGGATATTGAAGGCTGCTGGCCGGGTGCCCATTTCCTCAGTGAAGACTTCATCCATGGCAGTTTGGATGGCGAGACCAGTCATCGTGCCAGCAGACAAGGGCTCAATGTGCGATATAGCCTCCTTCATAGATGCTTTGTCAAAGTAGGTCCGGAGAGGAAACTCTACCTTGACAGTGCTGGCATAATTCATGACTGCCACACGGGTTGTTCTTTCACCAATGTCCAGAGTATCAATCATTTTTGACAAAAAGATTTTCACCTTCTCAAACTCTTCAGGTCGGACACTACGGGAACTGTCTATGATGAAGACGAGGTCTAGGGGCCGGTTCTTGCAAGCAGTGTCTATCAAAAAGGTAAGAAAACAGTTATCTCCTACACAGGACCAGACCTCTTGCCCTAGGGCAGTGAGAGCTGTCAAGGCAAGCTATTCCTACCAGATAAATCTGGCACTCCTGATTCTTTGGGAAGAGGCTTAACATTATAGTGAGCAACACATTAGAAATTCTTAAATATTAATTTTGACCAGTAATAAATAATTGAATACTATTACGCATTAAAAGACGGGTCGGCATTTGAGCCTACAAAATATCTAATACTCCTTGAAACAAAGGGTGGTAGTTCACATGTAACAGCCAACAGAAAAGTGTAGCAATCATATATAATTGTACTTACTTTTTTTTTATAAAGCCTGAATTGCATTTTTATAAGCTACAGAAACAAAAGTATAAAACAACTGGCTAGATTACACAGTGAGCAGATCCTAAGACTATTTTTTTAGGATAGTGACAATGTAGATTGCTGGTTAGGAATTATTTCTTGTTTGTCACTGACAATCCAAAGTACATGAGAAGAAAAAATAAAGACCAATGGGAAAAAGATGCAAATGATGCTGTGATAAAAACTTCCTTAGAAGTTGTTGCTGTTTAAAGGCTTGTAGAGAAATAAATTAGCTTATTATTTATGAAGTAACTTTATGTATAAAAATGAACATTTATACATATATATCTAGCTTCTAAACCTCCTCACTGACATATAAATCTAGGCAGAAACAGAAAAGCCATAGCTCAGATCAGAGACAAGCATCAATTCTAGGAAGATGAAAAACAATCAAGACAGCAAAAGCAGGCAACCTAAGCTCCACGCCCTGTCCTGGTGTCCTGACATGGGTGATACCATCAGAGTATGGGCTTGCACAGCTGGCTTGTGGAAACCAGACAACCCAAAAGCGCAATATTTCTGCAAAAGAGACCATCCTGCTCAACAGTGCATTAAATAGCAAAGCATGAGGCATTCTGTTTGAATACACTCCCTGAAGAGCTGTTTGGGGAACCTGACTCACCCAGCCCCAGCAAGTTGACTTTTATTATTCCATTCCATTCCTGTTAAAAAAAATAGCAAAATTCTTCACATTTCTCTTAAAAGTAGAGGTGAAAACAGCGCAGGGATATTTTTCAATGCATTAAAATACTGACTTCTATCATGCAAGTTAAAGGAGAGGGAAAAGATCAAATTGCAGAGACAGATCTTACTTCCATCCAGAAACAGAGCAGTAGAGTTGATTTTGGTTTGGGACAGAGAAAAGGACAGGATGAACTTAGGATGTCATCCAGATATATTATATATAATTCTACGTGAAACTCTGTAACTCATTTTTTGCATAAGGATTTAGGTGAATGGGTTTGTGCCCTTTGGAAAGCTAAGAAAATATGAAGTTTTTGTGCATGCACGTGTAGCTTAGGACGTGAGAGACACACAGTGTTTGTCAAAAAGAAAAAAAAAAGAAAAAAATCAAATCCCAGATTTGCAGGCAGAATAATGCTCTTTTTTTTAATTAGGGGAAAAAAAATCCAAAACCAAAGGAACCAACAAAAAAAACCCCAAACAACTTTTCAGCAGCCTGATCCTCCCATGAGCCTGGGAGAGATGCTTTGAGAGATGAACACGGGCAGGAGGCAGTTCGGGTTTAGAGATTAGCAAGGCCGGCTTCGCGTTAAAAACAAGCGGTTGGTACTTCTGCCTGCGAGCGGCCGGAGCACTGCAGCTTCAGCAGGAGGCATCCGAGGAGGCATCCGAGGAGCGATGGAGGTGGCACCCGGCGCGGCTGGGCAGCGGCGAGCAAAGCGCGGAGGGAGGGAGGGAGGGAGCGAGCGAGCGAGCGAGCGAGGGAGCGGGTATCTCCTCTGGCAAGGGCTGCCCGGGGGGCAGCGGGCGGCGGGTGAAGGCAGCTCCGGCCGGGGTACGGTACCTGCCACGCCGAGGCTCCCGGAGAAGCCGCCGCCCGGCCGCGGCTGCCGGCGCAGGCGGTGCGGGGAGCTCCGCGCCGCGGGCAGCAGCAGCAGCGCCAGGCAGCAGCCGAGGATGCCGAACGCCCGCCGCATGGTGCTGCCGCCTGCCCCGCGGCCCGCGGCCCCGCATTTAAAGCGGGGGAGAGGGGTGGGGGAACAGAGGTGGCATCGGCTCTCCCCCACCCCCCGCCGCCTCTTCCCCCGGGGTCCGGCGGGCGGGAAGACGCGGGATGCCAGCCCTCGCCCCCAGGACCTGGTGGGGCGGCAGAGGGAAGGGCTGTAAGGATTAGAGCGAAAAGTTGGGAATTTGCAGCACGGCCCGGACCGGGTTCAAAGCGGGGAGCAGGGAAGATATCTGCCGTGGTTCTGCACGTCTCGGCTCAAGGCATCGTGCCGAGAATTTCTTTGAGAATGAATTAAAAAGCTCACAGCACGACCATCGAGACACAACGAACCCCTGTGCCATCTAACCCAGGGCATCGCGTCTGGTCCCGGGCATTGCAAATCCTGCCCCTTCCTGCGGGAAGCTGCAACGATTTAACGGAACCAGAATGCAGAGCTTACAGTGCAGATACACCACGGTTTCCAGCACAAGCTTTCAGAAGGCACCTTTGCTGAACTCCCAGCAGACATGTTAGACTGCAGGACCACCTTTCTATCTCTTCATCTACTTAAGGGGAACAGGAAACCCCAATTTAGAACAAGCCACAGGCTCACAAACCACCAGTATAGTCTTAGGCAGCTATCAGCTCACTTGAGCAAGCACTGTCTTGACTGCGCAGTGGAAGACCCCACCATAACACCTGCAAAGCCTAGAACTGCAATCAGGGCCGAGGGAATGGCACAGGACAGGGTCCAGTGGAGTAGGATGGCTTTCACCTCCTGGACTGCACCAGTGCGTGCACACACCACTCAAGTTTCAGGCAGCACATGCAGCAAAGGACTGCTCACCCATACGATCCCCCACTCTCATTTGGGAAGTCTCATGGGAGCTCTGGGACAGAGCTCTCTGCCCATATCCAACATTTTTGGATTCCTTTGGTGCCCCCTGGGAGCCAAGCAGCTAACAAAGCAGTCAGTGTTTGGCTTGCTTGCCTAACACACATTGAATCTCCCTAGATGCAGACGGGCCCAGGACAGAGTACCTGCTCAGGGACCAGCATCACTCCCCAGTAGCCTCAGCTGTGTGCTTAAGTTATTTGAGCTTTATGCATTCTCTCAGCCCCCCTCCAAAAGTCACACTTAAGCAGCCTTCACCCCCACACAGGGATCATTTTTGGAGTCTCTCCAGGAGTCCAGATCCACCACAGCTCCTTAGAGGGTGGCAGCCAGCAAAGGCAAGACACCCAGTGCACAGGGTAACTGGAAGGGCACAGCCCTGCCAGAACAGGGCACAAGGTGCTGTTACACCACTGCACCATACAGTGCCTGCACAGATGGTGTCTCAGGGGAAGAGAAAGCAAAGTGACCCATTGCTGAAAGCACAGCAATGACAGAGGGCATTTTCAAACCTTCCAGGAGAGAGGAAGGAGGTACATACTTGTCCAGACCAGAATAGCCAGCAACCTCTACAGTGTAGCAGCGTGAATCTCTTGCCCCAATTCCTTTCATGTAGTAGAAGGCCATTTTCTCTTCTGATGCAGTAACAGATCATGAAATTACCTTTTACCTCTAACCACAGAGGAACAGTAGAAAGTTGCTGTTCATAGGTGGGTTTTTGGTTTGGTTGGGGTTTTTAAGAACGTTTCTGAAGTTTCAGCACATGCCCAGCAACTGTGGACATTTCCCAACGTAAGTAACATTGTAGTCCTGCTGGTGCCTGCCCTCTTCTAATACCCAAGATCATCAGACATCAAATTTGCCCCAAGGGCCTGAAGCCTCCAGTACTGTTCCCTTTCTCAGAACAGGTGTAAGTAGCAACAAGATAGACATCAGTATGTCAACTGGGAAGGCTGCAGTACAAGCTTACACATTAGAGGGAATCCATGTTCTCCACCCACAGGGAGACTTCTGAAGAACACACATCAGCCACCCAACAACCTGGAGGAAGCTGGTGCTGACCAAGCTGCAGGACTATCTGCAGCAGACTGAAGCACTTAAAAACCCTAAACCAACAAACAGATCAACCAAGTCTCCTGGTAAACGTTTCATAAAAGATTTATTTAAGTATCATTTATCAAAGAAGAAAATACATAAAAGATTAGAAGCATGCAACCATCTTCCACATTCCAATTTGTTTTCTTGCATTCACAGCACATTGTACCACAACTCCTGTGCCACCCTCCCTTCTTCCTGAAAAAATATGATGTTTCAAGACATAGGATAACAAAAAACACAATAAAAAGGTAAGATAACGTATGAGAAGAGTGCAAAGTAAAAAAAAAAGTCACATATATACCACATTCAAACCCCTCCCCCTCCAAAAAATGGATAATGGCAAACTCTCATTTTGCTGCACGATCAGATTGTCTTTATGAACTACTTTACAAAAAAATTAATATAAATTAAGGGCTCGATCCTGCAGACACTTATAATTGTAGCTAACTTCAGTCACAGATTGGCTTGGTTGGTATTATTAAAAGCCACAAGTTAGTCACATGCATAAGTTCTTGCAGTTTAAGGCCCTAAGGCAATAAAATGTTTAAGAGCATTAAGGAGAACAAAATTAAAGCAAACAAAAATCACTCCCAGATGTCTTTTGCTTAGTAAGTTTATGTCAAACATATTTTAAACAGAACAGTTTGCTCCTAAAGCCCTGAATATTTCTATTACTTAAGCAGTTTTGCAAGATTAAAAGACAAAACCCCCAGGAAGCTGGTACAGATGTTTGTTAGCATAAGAATTGCTTCAGGCAGGTATGTAGGGAGGTGGAGGTTCCTTCTCGGGCATCTTCACTGCCATCTCATAGGTTGGCAGAACATACTACAAAGAAGACATTTTGAAGAGATTAATGCAGGAGGTTTAGAAGAAAAACACAAAAACCCACCCACACCCCATCAGCAACTTAATCTCTGTTGCAGGCAAACACTTTGAAGATCTTACTGCTGTTCCTAGTGAGCTAATGAGGAAGTGAAAGTAGTAACAGTTTACTGCTCTGGTGAGCCTAACCCTTGGTCATTCATTCCACTCCACTGTCTCTCAGTTTCACAGAGCAGCAAGGAAGGGCTGGACTGGCACAATCAGAAAGCTTCACTCCACTATAAAAATCCAAAGACTTTTCTCTACAAAGCCTCCTATTTTATGCACTGTTTGAGTGTAACCAAGACAGAATCTATCGTAACAGTAACTGCTTTAAATTCTTTTAATCTTTCCAGTCTGCAAACATGCATGACACAGTGGTTTTCTACTTCAAAATTCAGTTATGCTGGTTCCTTTTATCACAAAAAGAGGTTTTACCTGTGGAGGAGCTTCAAAAGCAGGGTACACAGCTATCTCTGGCAAATTTCTGTTGCTGATGTATTTATAGCAGTTCCATACACAGTTAATTAGGTATGCCTGAAAGAAGAGAGATTTCTTCTTGAAGACTTGTCAGATGCATTAGCTGACTGAGAAATTAGATGCTGGATTACATTCATAAAACAAAAAGGAGCATAAATGAACTTAGCTGACACATATCTGAGGCATGGTTGCTATTTCAAAGAACTATCCACATGCCTCTGTTGCTGCCCATTTAGCTTTGCTACCATAGTGATACCAAGAGCATGACCAACATGGGTTTTAGGCAAAGAATTCAGACCCATTCAATTCATCTCTCCATCTGCCTCAGCAGTGTTAATCAAGTCAATCCCCAACTGGTTTGTGCTTCTGTGGATCTCAGTCCCATCTTGCCCGGAGGATGAGGGGCAAACAGCACAAACACCTCATCCCAGAGTCAGCAGTACTACTTCTCCAACCACCAGCGCAAAGGTGGAGGCACAAACACACCATTGGGGTGGCAAGGAGACTGTAGAGCAAAGTAGCCTGGACTTTAAGTCAACATTAATCCTTATCAGAGCATGGTAGCATGTCTTTACAGCAGCTACATTTTTCTTCATTATTAATCTATATAACGTTAATTTCTCTGAACTTTTCATATGCAAGTCAACACGTGGTTATATACAAGGTTCTGAATTCCCCAATCAACACAAAAATATCATCTACTGCATTAGGTTTCCCTCCCCCCAGTCAAATATTCTTCTTGGAGAAAGCAGAGAGAAGTAACAAAATTCTTGTTCATTCCTTCATTTTTTTTACTTAAATTCAAGCTGAATACAATAAAGAAATAGCATTTTGGAGAGTATATACTATGAGCTCATTTCTCTACCGTCTCCACAAGTTCTTGTAATTCAAATGAATGCCTCTGTATTTAGATCACCAAAAAGAACATAACTGGTAATATCACCCTTCACTAGGAAGAAAGATGCAGCTGCAAATTAACCTATGCACTTCCTCCTTCCATCATCTTCCTTCCAAAACACACACCCTGGTTTGCTAAGCACAGTGCAAGATTTTAAAGGTTTTGTTTAGAAAATTTGTACA
This sequence comes from Porphyrio hochstetteri, assembly GCA_020800305.1. Lineage (NCBI taxonomy): Eukaryota > Metazoa > Chordata > Aves > Gruiformes > Rallidae > Porphyrio > Porphyrio hochstetteri. Next base: position 115,589,605 of record CM036907.1, read on the forward strand.
CAGTGAGTCAGTATTGTTTCACAACAAGCTTAATTACAAGCATTAAGTTGATCTCCCCATATGCAAAAAGACAGTATTTGAAGTCTTTGCACATTCCTACTTGGAAAGGGCAGAGCCACACAAACGTGTCCCACTGCATAAGAACAAGTAAGGTGGCTGAAGACACCAGCACACAAAATAAAACACTCAAGTCACACAGTAATTGAACATCCTAACAATTCTGCTCACTGAAGTTCTTAACTCAGCATTAAGAAGCCTGCTGAGTTCTTAATTTGGCATTGAGAATTAACTCGGATTGAGAGCATATTAATATAGTAACTCATGAAACAGACAAATGCTTCAGTTTTAACTTACCTTTAAAATGATAAATAAAGCAAAGATCACCAAAACAATGAACAAGAGACAGCTGGAGTCCAAGGCAAGGAGATCATCTTTGTAAGGGAAGTCCGGCTGGTTAAAAAATAGGGAGAGAAAGGGAAGAGGTAAGCATGAATGCTGCAGTCACCAACATGACTGAAGAACATTCAGACTTTACATCAAGTGGAAAAACACTCCTGAATAAACACTACTCCCCCAAAACCAACCAAAAATCCTATTTCTCACTAATTTCTTCTTTATCTTCCCACAAAGCAGTGTTTGTCCTGCCTCTGGACTGCAAGAACAGGTCAGAACAGAAGAGGGCTAACGTATACAGAAGCCTAGTACCATCTGTGTCCATAGTCACTTCCTCAGTCTCATGCTAATACAGATTTTTTACATACTTTGTACTTAGTCCTCTACTTCATAACTCTTTAACAACAATATTAATTATCTCTGGTCAGTTCAACCAGTAACATGTACATGCACAGAGCAGAACAAAAGTTACCCCCAAGCTTCACAAGAGTCAAAATAAAGAGCTTCCGCAAATTCACTCTTCTCTTTCCCTGACCACAGTAACAAAGCCTCTCTCCAACACCAATCCATTTGTTTAATCTCTATTTCAAAAGGATTTTTCACCTCTAATTGAACAGATCCCAAAACACCAGCCACAAAGAGCTTTCAATCCCTGTTAACTGACAGTGTATTCTACCCATGGAGTCTCCTTGCAGTTAAAGCACAAGCAGTGTTAATGACAACTCTGTTAGTTTCCTCAGAAGGTATTGTTCAAAATGAGAAGTCATCTAGAACGTAAAAAAGATTCCTCAGAATCTCAGATTCCATCCCATAATGCTGTGGGACCCCACACCATATGAATCTTTACTTAATAGTTGTCTCCTCCCCCATCAAATAACAGTCAACACATTTTACAACTGCAGTAGCGAACCTGCCACAGAACAGCATCACTTAAAGCATTAGGGACCTCTTTGGTTGGAGTGCAAACGTAGCAGAGACAGTTTAAACCAACAACTCCACCATGGTTCTCTCTTTACTCCCCCTGACTTTCCCTTTAGCGAGCAATGACATCTTTGACCCTTCCACCTCCAATAACCAGCCACCCCAGCAGTCAGCACTGTGGCTGCTGCAGGCTGAATTCCTCTTTGGGATCCACAGGAAGGTAACTATAGCTCAAATTAAAGCAGAGTTTAATTTAAAATGTGAAATATCAATTTTAGCTGAACAAGCACTTACCAACTGATCCAAGTAATCCTTGATTCTCGGCAAGTAGGTTAAAGAACTGATGGCAACCAGACAACTGAGCACAAAGTCAAAGAGTTGGTAACAGAAAAATGGGATCAGCCAGCCTACACGATGCTAAAAGGGAAAAAAAGCAGCAGTCTGTAAGGTGTGTCGTTAAAACTGAAGTAGCAAGTTTAAAACCATGTGCTATAAATATACTTACAGCAATTGCACCGTATACCATCATTGCACTGATTGTGAACATGAGGAGGGAGATGGCAAATAGAACACAGGCATTTTCTGCATTAAAGAAACAAGAGTATCAGTCATTTTCTGACGATATCATGCTGTAACTGACAGGTAACACAAGGTCTATCATCACTATGATCAGTTCTCACTCAGCTATTTCATCTGTGCAGCAGCAGAACTGAGTAACTCAGACCTCTCCTAATGGGGAAAAAAAAAAATCTGGTTCAAGGAAACCAGCAGTCATTTAGAAAGATCCCTCTGCTATAATCAGAAGTCTGAATAAAGTTCAGACACTCCAATCAGAAGTCTGACACAGTTTGATAGTAACGTAACATCATGACATTGATTTATCATATGTCGTGTGTTAAAAGTACATGTGAGTAACTTAACAGCCAGCACAGCATCGACCTTTACACTTCAAAATGGTTTCATTATGTAATTTGGTCATTGGCAGTGGGAGCAGCGCTGCTCCTGCAGTAACACTGAGGAAAACAGGAAATTGCTGTGTGGAAGGTATCCCCTTATTCACAAGAAAAGGCAGCTGAACAGGAGCCAAACGGCAGCAGAATCCGGGACACTCATGGAAACAGAAAGATAAAGGTTCTCTTTGTGCATCACAGTTACTGATGACAGAAGAACAGCTGCCTTCCACAAGCTAGATGATGCTTGTTCTCCTGCAGCTAGCACAGTTTACACTTTTAAACAGAGAAAGAAACCAGCTTGAGAGCCTATAGATGCGGTAAGCTCTTGTTTTAGCAATACCCAAACCAAACTGTCATGGTTCCCAGGCTTGAAACAGATGACCTAAGAATTGTTAGCTTTCTAGTCTGCAACTAATTTGAAAAGATACTCTGGAGAGGCACTTCTGTATCCAATTCAGTACAAGGTAATAATATCTACATACAGCATATGGCATCAAGAAGGAGGTCCTCACATGTTTGAAATGCACTGCATTGATCAGAGACCTCTAAGTACTCAGCAATAACCAACAAGTATGGTTTTCTTCTTAGGATCTGTAACTCACAAGATCCACGTGCATAATCAAAACTGTAATATCCCTTCATGTACACAAAACCCTCTACCCCATATCCCAACCTACTAAACAAGAGCCTTTAAGCAGGTGATGGTCATTTTACACTAGAAAGTAGAAAAAGCACTTTCAGAAGCATCTCTCAGTTAAACAAGCTTAAGGCTACCCAATACATCAACACATGTTATGAAACATATGACATTTTACAGGTATCTGCTGTAATTTTACTTAATATCTTGGCTTTATGAAGTATGTGGTTCTTGCTCCCACTCATTTCATTACTAACAAGCATGAGCTACTGTCAGAGGTCAGAAGTGACAGATCCTCAGCTCAGGTCCCAAATAACTAACATAAAGGCCGTAAACTGAAATTCTCAAAGTCCAGATCTGTGCAGTACTATTTACCTTCGCTCCAGATTGGATCTGACCCTCCCTAAATTTTAGTGCAATATAACTGACTTAGATGAGAGACATTAGAAGCACCACACTCAACATATTTCTGCACATTTTAAAACAAGAAAACACCACACACAAGCTTACATGTCACACTACAGTTAAGAAACCTGGTCATTACAAACAAAAGTTGGACACTGATTACACCTGTTCACATCACACACTTCATCTAGAAGAGAGCAGAAGCGGGTTTAAGTCTGCTCATGATACTTTCTCTTCTAGTTCTTCCGCATGTCTAACTTTTTAGATAAATACTATGCATGATCTCCAGTATTTGGCACACTACTTCTTAGAAAGACAGCATGTTTTTCCTCTTTGTTAAATTAAAACTCTTACACAACAGCCATAAGCTGAGGGTCAACAAAAACTTTTTAAAACCCTGTAAAAAGTTAGCTGTTTTTTGCTTTAGGGGCACAAGAAGAACAGTAAATGTTATTGGAGAAGGTGAATTAGATGTTCCACACATACTTCAACATTCAAAGTGTGAAGAAGAGAAGGCCAAGAAATCTTTAGTAATCTATTAAGATGCTTAGGAATAACATAGAACAAAAGTAATATTCCACAGAGGGGTTTTTTTATTAATTCTTGTAGAACACCTCAACCCCAGAACAATTAAAGAGAAATTCAGAACATAACAATTTTTTAAGAGCTGTATGCCTATATTACACACCAGTGTAAGGCAAATGCACTGTGATTCTGCATGCTCTATTTTCTAACCAAACAGCAGTTATATACCTACCAGCCATTCTCTCGGAGGCATAGTAATTCCCAATGACTTCATACTGGATATCAACAGTTGGCACTATATTTGGATGAGTCACTTCTACTGTCAACAAGATGCCCATCAGCAAGTTCACCACCTGAGAAGGATCACAGTTACCTAATGGTTATTTACATTGCAACAGTTATGGTATTTTTAAGGATACACTAATAAATCTTTTGTTAGAAATAAGCTTTCTGCTTTATGGAAGGAAAAAAAAAAGAACCCAACTTATGACTAAATTTCAAGCTGATTTAATTAAAGCTACTACTAAAAAACCACCTAGAAAAACTCTGGACACGTACTAGTAATGAATCACAACTAAATAACTTTGAAAATTAAGTATATAGTGGTTGGAAGAATTCAAATTACATTATTAAACTGATGCTACATGATGAATGCACAGATTTGTGAACTGAAAGATTTGAAACGTGAACAAAAAACTGAAAAAGAGAGGACAGAAAGGAAAAGGTACAACAAACACAAGGAACATTTGGGAAGAGGTTCTGCTTTCTACAAATTGAAAGGCAGAATTAATTTAATGCACAAATAAGGTATTGCACCTTACTCTTTCAAATCATGCTGGGGGCACGCAGCATGAGGGGATGGGCAAGGACCACACGGTAAATACAGAGCATGAGGAAAAATCATAGCTCTAACCCTCAAATGTACCTTGCTTCTTGGCTTCTCCCATGTTACAGTTTTAATACAAACAGGGAAAAATAACTGGCTTGCCCCCTCCCTCCATCGTTCATTAAAGTCTTGTCAGTCCTTATCAGAATGGCTACACAAACACAGGTAAAGTTAAAGAACTCACCCAAAGATTGCACCCCAAAATATGTAAATATTCAGCACTGGGTATGTGCTTACCAGTCCTCCTCCTTGCTTACACTGCCACTGAAGACCACTTCTGTTCCCCCATTTCGGCACATACCAGAAACGCTTTCAGTGGCACTAAGAGCTGAGAGTCACAAGTGGCTTAAGCCTCTGTAACACTGCCTTCACAGCATTTATAACCTAGTCAAGATTTACTGGGGGCACAGTTTCTGTTACTAATATCTCGAGAGAAGGCTGCATAACAACAAAAAAAAGTCACAGTAGTATTTTCAAGCTTCAGTTGCTTTCCAATCAGTACTCAGTACTGTCAGCACCACTAGTGTGATCTTTTATAATCATCCCTGAAAAGAAAAAACCAAACTGGTTTGCAGTTTCTCACAACTCAAGAATATTTGCCAGATACTTCCTCTTTTACTGGCCTGGTTCAAGGAGTCAGTGATAGTAAAAGTCTACGGACATAACTGGAGTTTTCAGTAAAGAGAAAAGGCTTTTGAACTTTTAAAGCCCACAGTTTGCATATGCTTTTCTAAGTGTTCTGTTGGTGTTTGTTCTCCCCCTAGGATTTAGGGATAACCAAGGTGATAAGCTTGGTTATACTTTCTGCTAAAAAGAACCCATTAGTGAAACCAAAGCTGACAGTTTTGTAGAAAAGCTATATTCTACCAACTTAATAGAGATTCCAGCTACTTTATCACCCACTTTATGCCTCAGGACATAAAAATATTAGTTCTCTACTGCCAGCAGTACTAGCTATAAGTTTAGCCACCAATACCTTTAGCCTTGAAATGAGCATGTTCTCCCCCTCGCAAGACGCTTCCTACAGGGCAAGCTGTCAAGTTGTTCATCTGTCACTTGTCTTTTATTCTTCATCTGTCACTTGTCTTTTATTCTGTTTCACCATGGATCAAATGCATAGAATACTATAATCTCTCACCACTCCTGTTTCACCCTTCTCTACGCTCGCTTTCTGCTCTCAATGCCTTTTCAAGCCTTGTATTTCCTTCTCTCTGAGCAACTGAGCAGTATCAAATCTCTCCTTTGGACAGTAATTACTGCTCTGTATCTGTTCTAAAAAGCTTATGTCAAGGTTCAGATCTCTGGCAAGTGAAACATTGATTTCTACTTCATAGAACACAGAGAGACATGTTCAATTGTAACTTAATCATTTATTGTTTACACCGTGCCATCATTTTAACTTAAATAGTGATAAAGTTGAGGACAAAATACAATATTATTTCAATACTGAGTTGAACTGCCATGACAAGCTATCTGACTCAAGATAAAGAACCAGCTGCACTTGGATTACTATAGAAGTACCAAAGAACTGGAATGCCTTGGAATTGCAAGTCTGTGATCCTACCATGGTCCTAATTCAGCATACAGAAGTCCTTAGTAATTTCACTAATTATTGAGTTCAGTTCAAAGCATTAAAACTTTATTTTCTCAACCTGAAATGGCTTGCAAGGAACATAGGAAATTGAAGACAGTCATTATCTGTTAGGATTACTAAAACACAATAAAAATACTCACTGGCAAAGTCCTAACAACAACAAACCCAGACCACTGCCAATTTACACCGCAGGGTTCCCACTACTCTCTTCCTGCTATCTGTGACTCATATCACAGCACTGAGCAATTCATCATATTCGACATACGGATTTCAATTAAGAGTTACCAACAACTCCAAATTAGTCCTTTTAAGCCCGGAACCAGAGCCTGTATTTTAACTACCATTCTGCTTCCACTGAAGTTTGATAACAGCAAGAGCACAGCGCTTGTTTCAGCTTGATACTCAATGTGACTGGCAGCAAGAACATGGTTTGGGTTGCAAGGCATGAAAGCTTGACAGAATATACTCACTGCAAGTATACGTTCAGCAGTGGTCTATGTGTAAGAGATGGGAAAGACACAGCACAGGTAGGGCTCAGCGTAATCTGAAGGTTAAAACCTCCACCACCCAAAAAAACCCTACCAATACTAACAAACCAGCACTCAGGGGATTGTGCACCACTCTGAGGTGACACCTCAGAAATCCCAGCAGTCCCCATCCTGGCCTTTTTTGTTAGGAAGTCAAAAAACAGTAATACAAAATGCATGCTTATATTTTTATTTAAAAGATGGTTCCATTATGTTAAAAAAATCCATAACTTCACTTTGTAGTAGTTAAAGAAATGTATTTTAGTCTTATAATTGGGATAACTGAGATTAACAGAAGTTTGGTTTAGGTTATATCAAATTTAAAAGAACCTAATAGTTGGTGTGACAGCAGAAAGTCAGCATTTACTACACACTGGTAACAAAATACTAGCTCCCCATATGTTCAAAACTCAAGAGAGTGTGGAACTGTAACTAGCATTAGCTTTTCAATTAGGAAGCTTTATCTCCACGGTATACATCTAATATGCCTAATCATGCAAGTGCTTCATCTCTCTGGAGGCCTGAACACGCAGTCTAGGTTTCCCCAAGCACTCTGAGTGACTAAGTCTTGGACAGAAACAAGAATTCCTACTTATGATTTGCTTCTTTCCTTTTATGAGTGGGCAAGAAGAGGGAAATTGCCTTGCACTAGTATGCTTTCTCACCTTCCTCTCATTTTTCCCAGTATTTTTCCTTAAACATGTCCCTGAAGAAATAAACTGAGATGGGGGAATTTATTATACTAAAACAACAAAAAACCTGAAAAACAGTGATTTTAAATAGGCTATTTCAGAGCTCCCAGCACTGTCAACATTAGATTAAGACCAGTTACATTCCTTTTTTTCTGGAAGACCTGTTAAGGGAACAAAGGCCCCCAGAGTTCATCCTGACCCTCCTCCTAACCAGTAGCAATTGCATCATTTTGACTCGATTGTTGAAGTTTGCTGCCAGGATGAAACAGCCACTCCCTCCAAAACAATGCTATTACTTTTAGACTGTTTATGAAACTCTCATCTGATTTTTGCCAGCAAAGTGTTCATGCTTCCGGCTGCTGGAAAGTGCTCTGCCTAGTAAGAAAGTTTACAGGAAGAAACAAACTTCAAAGCCATGCATTTGCAATTACAGAGCTAGGAATAGGAGGTTTCTTTTTCCTTCCTACACAGAACAGTTGTGGGTGTTGCAGAGTAAACCAAACTACATTAATCCTGGAACTCAAGCACGAGTCAGTTAGAAATGTTCTTAACTCATCTTTTTGCAAATGCAGTTTTATCTGTTTATCAGAAACACTAGCAGAATGCATGCTTAAAAGACACAGTTTGATCACACAGCATCCGCAGCAGACATTTTAGAAAACCCTTGTTCTTTCTAGACTCACAGTAGCACACAAGGACAGTTCTGCAACTGTTTTAGCCAGGAGGCAAGTTAATTAGATGCAAGACTTAAGATAGATATAAATAAGCAAAAAACAGGAAAACGCTAAAGAAACGGTTACATAAGGATAACACAAATGTATTAAACAGCCAAAACTCTTATCTTAGTAAAACATCTGGAGTAGATTGCTACGAGACTCCATTTTCTGTTTGGTATCAGATTCCTTCAGGACTGCATAGCTCGGGAACACAGTGTATCTAGTAAACGCAGTCTAACCAAGATTTTCAGTAACACAACGCTATTGTTGAACTAAGCATTCTCCCCCACCGAAAAGCTACCTCCCTCTCAAAAAGAGGAACCAGAACAATCCTCCCCCCTCCCTCCCCCACCAAAAAAAAATTAAAACCACAAAACTAAGCAACAAAAAACTAAACAAAAAAACTCCACACAAAGTTGTAACTATTTGTCCCAACTGCAACTTACAAGCACAGGTTATTAAATGGATTTAGAAATACTTGTCACGAGCAACTGTGGGAAAGACTAAAGTTAGTGACGTACTTAATGGTGCATTAACTTGTCTAAACAACCTGACATATCCATTTCATTTTTTTCAAGTTAGTCAGCAGAAAGATAAGAGTAATTTTCAGTGTCCAAATCATCCCTTGCCAGCAGTTTTGTTACACTTCCCATCCCCTACCTTGCTTTTTTCTTCCATTCCTCTCCTACTGTTTTCCTGTACTTTTTTTTGGTCAATTGAAGGACAGAGATTTTAAGAAAATTTAGAAAATCTCCCCATACTTGCTGGAGATAATCCACAAACTCTCTGAATTGAAATACTCATACCTGCAAAACCAACTTCTGTGCATGACTCCTTCACATCAAGGTATAAAAGTTCAGTATTCTCTATTTTTACAATCTGAGAAAGGGTGAAGGAGAATAAAGGGTTTTGTTTAGTTTCAGGAGACTAGAAAAGCTGCGATGCTTTGGGGTTGGACCCGATGATCTCTCGAGGTCCCTTCCAACCCTTACGATTCTGTGATGCAAGATTTTTAAACTATCCTCACATTTTTACTGCCCATGAGGGTAAGGGGAAGGAAAGATAAGGAAGTGACGTCAATAGAGGGGAAGCCAGATCCCCTTTAAGGGAACTAAGGGAACTTCAGGCTCCAGGCCTTAACTTGCCGATACTGTTTTCACATTTCTACTTTAGTTCAAATCTCTTTAATCAAGTTCACCGCCACGGCTCGCTCAGAGAAAGCGTGCCCAACAGGCGGAAAACAAGAGGTGCTCTGGGAAGTTAACCTGTTTCTGTCACTCCTCACCCACTGTGGCGAGAGCTCAGTGCATCTAACAACGAGGAACTTCCCTTTCCACAAAGCTCTTCAACAGGCAGAAGCCACGTTCCTTCTGAAGACCCTCACCTTCCTCTCAGGGGTTACGTGCCGCCCAGGGCAACCGCATCTTCCCACCCTCACCGCAGCCCACATTCCAATCCCTCCACGCGTCACATTCTCCCCTCCTACCAAGGGCGCATCCAGTACTGCTGGGAACGTACAGAAGCCCCTACTCCTCCGATTGAGGAAAGGGAACAGTAACAGAACCCCTCGGAGACCCAGGCTGAACTTTCCCCTCAGTTTATTGCTCCGACCCCGAAAAGGGAGGCCGCCACGCGACAGCTAACCGGCCCTGGCAAGCCCGCACGGCCCGGGAAAGGGGCAGGCCAGGGAAACACGCCGTGCGCCCCCAGGAAACTCGTGCAGCTTCCTGCACACGGAGAAGCTCAGGGGCCAGTCGCGACAGCTAGCGCGACGATAGGCGGCTCCCGCAAGGGAACAAGGCCCCAGGCGATGGGACGGGAGCCCCCGGTGCGCCCGCCACCACGGGCCTCCCCGCCTCAGGCTCCCCCCCACCTCACAGCCCCCCCGGGCCCACCGGCGGCGCATGCGCGCTGCCCACTCCGCGCCCACCGCTCCCGAGCCGGGCAACGGCCGAACTCGCACGCATGCGCCGTGCGCGCAGCCCAAATCACCGCCCCCTCAGCGGCGCCGGCTGCCCCCCACGCCAGTCTCTCACCATGTACCAGGTGCCCAGGATAATGGTGCCCGTCCGCACATGGCAGCAGCCACAACAGCGGGTACTGTAGAAGCGGTCCCGGCTCCGTTTAAACGTCATGGTGGCAGCGGTAGTAGCGGCAACACGAACCTCCCGCCTCCGACCCCACCGCTCGCTCTCTCCAGCCACTTCTCCAGCGGAGAGCCGTAAAACCCCCGCGCACGCGTCACCGCCGCCCCGCCCAATCAGGCGCCGACAGCCGACGCGCGGGGGTGTGCCTAAAGGAGGGCGCGCGCGTTGCCGCGGTAACGGATGATTGACGGCGTCGCGGACCAATCACAACATCCCTGAGTGTAACGCCCTCTCGTTCACCTGCGGCGGCGGGGCGGGTCTCACCTGAGGCAAGGTCCGGTGCCCGGCGGCTCGCGAGCACCGCCCCGTCTGTCCGCCATGTTGGGGCGGTCCGTTCTTCCTGCCACAGCCCCCTCGGGCTGGCACCGCTCCGCATGGTTGATCCGGGGGGGGGACCCGGGCCCCTGACCGCCTTACCTTGGCCTGCCTCCCTGCGTGGTGTCGGTGGAGGTTGGCCAGGGCAGAGAGCCGGTGCTCGGCCTCCGAGCAGGCGGCCAGAGCCTTACGGGAAAAACTTCCTAGTCCAGCCGCAGCCCTTTCTTCCAGGAAAATCTGGAGTAGGTGTCTCCTTAGTGGAGCCCTGCTTTGAGGTCGTGCCAACATCCCCCGGCGTTTGCTGGAATGCAGCTAGTGCTGTAGCGAGTCTCATTCCTTTGAAACCTTTTGCTGTTCTTTGCGTCAATTTCTTGGATTAAAATACAAACGCTGTGTGCTACCTGCTAAGGGGGTGTGTGACAAGCGGGTAACCAGAGGAGGAGTTGTGGGCTTTGATGATGGCTTTCTTTTTTGTGAGTTAAAGTCCCCGTTTCTGAGTGGGTAATTACAATACTTGATGGGTCCCACTGGAAATAGGAGGTGCTGCCAGGCATGCGTGTTAATTAGATGTAATGTGTATAAATCCAAGCGCTGCTTTCATACAAGTATGTGGTAAGAGGTGTACTCCACTGCTTAAAGTGCGAGATCTGTTCCTGTGTGGAGTGGGACCCATAAATGAGCTCTGACCCAAGGGCAGCCACTGGTTTTTGGAGACCTGAGCTGTTGATGTAGGTAGGCACACAGTTTATTTTAACCCTGATGCAGCTGCAAGTATTTCCTTTGCTGCGTACGACCAATCTCAGACACTCATAAAACCATAAATATTTGCTATTCATATATACACCAAGATGTATGTCATATGTCAGTATTAATACTGACACAATATTTTTTTCACTCAGAACAATGAGAAGGTAATGAAGGGGACTGTACTTGTCCTTTTTATATATTCCTGATCCCACAATTAACACATTTTATTGTTTCAGCTACTTTGTCTATTTTTAACATGAGCTGTTGCTGAGTTGTTTGAAATTATTTACTTAAAGGCTTTAAAACTGACCTTTTTATTTTAAATCCCCTGTGTTCTATAATTGGCGTTTTTCTTCCTTAGGGCATATTTCATTTTTGAATAAACATGTTGTAAGTGCTGCTAAGACTGCTCTAATGATCCTATTATAAACTATTGTTTGTTTCTTTAGTGCTCCTAATGTTCTCAGCCCTGTGCACAGATGCTTAATTATCAACACTCTGATTTAATGTAGCAAAACCAGACTAATTTTAATCAATATACACACATGCATGTAAATAAATAGAAAAGGATTGTGCTTTTAATTTTTTTTCCCCAATCAGTCATTTAAGAAATCATTTTTTTCACAGATGGTGCGTTGGGAAGTCTCAGCCAACTGTTTCTGCAGCACACATGCCTGAATTGATTACATTGTTCCTGGGGAGCTGAGAGAGGCTCTCCCTCCTGTTGGTCTGTCCCTGTGGGAAATTGGAATTCACAGGACTAGAGTGAGTCAGAAGAGAAAGCAGGAGCCCCTCGCTTGAGTTAGGACATCCACATGGCAACACCTAGATTCCATGCTCAATTTGAATGGTTTATGGGGCCAAGCCTGCCAGCTAAGATCTTGGGGTTGGACACTGCCTTGACTAGTGCCGCTGGCAGCTCTCGCATCAGGCTTAGATCTTTAGGGCTATTTTCATGAGATGAAAGAAATCTTAATTAAGTGTTCATATCTTTGTCAGCCAGGCTCAGAATAAAAATTGATGCGATTCCCTTGAGCTTCACTGCTTGTTATACCCTGCAGACAACAAAGATACTGGGAAGAATAATGTGAATGTCATTTAACATCTCAAAGCAGCTTTCCACAGCAGGATAGGCTGATGTGGAACTATTGAGTGGGCATAAAAAAAACCCCTCTCCACTTTCTCCTCCACTCCAAAAAGAATAAAGGAAAGAAAAAATAAGATTAAAGGAGTATTTTCAGAAGGATTACATTGTTTCCTGTACTTGGAAGAGCAGAGGATAGGTTAATGATTTTAGTCCTACTCTCTGTGAAAGATTCCAGTTCGTCCATGCCACAGGCACACAGGCAGCTCGGATGACCTCAGAAAAGACAATTCGTTCTCTCTGAGCCTTAATTCTCTCATTTTTGCTAGTTCAGAGAGGATTTGTAAGGCTAAATATATGAAAAATTCTGAAGGACTCAGCTTATGGTCATGGCAGCCAGAGCAAAATCTAAGAGGGGCAGAGAATACTGCTGATAAACTTTTCTTCCCAAATAGCAAAAGACCTTGACATTGCAGAAGCAAATCGTTCACTTCCACAAACCTAAGAGGGGAAAGCCCTAAGTATATCTGCAAGCCAAGAGCAGCTGCAAGAGAATGATTCCCATTCCTTTACCAGCATGGCATTTAACTCCTTCCCTCTCAGCAGGTAGAGAGGGAAAGTTTTGGTATCATGGTGTTCCTCATTAGCCAAACTATTTGGTTTTTAAAAATCTGTGTCTAGACAGATTTGAATTTCTGTCTTGAGAGGGCACAGGAATGTTTTACCAGATGCAAATTCTTATTTTTGAATAATCACATTTGAAGATAATATAAAAACACATGATGGAAGAACAGGCTAGGATCATGTAAATAAGAGGCCAGATTGCATTCTCTCTCAGCTTCTTCAAAACGTTAAGTTCAACACCTGTAAGACATCAAAACAATACAGTACTAAGTGTTTTATGCTGAGTGTTATAATTCCAGTCTGTCCCTATTGTGCTATTCTTCAGTGTATCCTTGGCTAAAAGACCTTGGTTTAGACTCTACACTGTGACCACTATTTCTTTGCATGCACCGAACCATTGCCAGGCTGCTTGTGAAAGATGAGGTGCTAGTCTGCTGCAGCATTTGCTCTGTGTGTGTCTGAGAGAGAAAACCTACAGATTTACTGCAGCCTTCTAGTACCTGAAGGGGCCTGCAGGAAAGCTGGAAAGGGACTGTTTACATGGGCATGGAGGGATAGGACCGGGGTAATGGGGTTAAGCTGTAAGAGGGCAGATTTAGGTTAGACTTTAGGAAGAAATTCTTCCCTGTGAGGGCAGTGAGGCCCTGGCACAGGGTGCTCAGAGAAGCTGTGGCTGCCCCTGGATCCCTGGCAGTGTTCAAGGCCAGACTGGATGGGGTTTTGGGCACCTGGGCTAGTGGAGGAGTGGAAAATGCTGGGAAATGTTGCTTTTGCAAATTGAAAAGGTTTATTGTATTTTTTTTGCTGACTTGAGAGGTGAAGGACTCAGGCTGCCTCATCATAAATCCTTTGTAGAGGAATTTAGGAAGATAAGGAAGTTTTGCTGTTAATTGTGTTAAAAGAATTATGGCACAATCTATCTCCCAATTAGAATACACAGCTCTGTTAACAGATGCAGATGAAATTTATATCCATGCATCGGACAATTATATAAGTGGTTGAATTGTGACTCAGGTAATGAGGTGGAATGTAAGAGTTATCTGGCTCCACAAGCAGGTTTCTGCAATGTTTGGGGGGGGTTGTGGTGTGACTCAGTCTTGATTTGCTTTTGGGGTCCCGTCCTAGCAGAGACAGCCCATGGGAAAGGTGCTGCTGCATAATTAAAACTGAAGCCTAGATGAGGGCTCTGGATTCCTTCAACAAAATTATGCCCCAATTAAGCCCCAATATTCAGCTGCCTGAAACAGTGAGATAAAGTCAGGCATTTGACAACAGACATTTGTCCCGGACAAAAGGAATATTTATAACTTAGTACCCTGACAGACATGAAAGAGCCTAAGTTGAGCTCATAAATTTTGAAAAACTTAATCCATAGGGAAACAGGGGAGGGAAACTTTTACTTCCCCTGTTCTTGTGATACATATGTTTTAATTAATGTTTATCAAATGTTAACAGTTATTATTGATTAGTGGAAATGTCATTTGTAAATTGTTAACTGTTTGAATGTTTTGATTGTAGCTATTGAACTATTGTGCACACACTTTTCTTTTCCTTCCTCCTTGCCTTACCTCTATCTTCTATCCATCACGGATCACCATCTATAAGATGGCAATGTTGAGCCACGGGGTGGTGTGAAGGACTGTGTCCCTCAACAAATGCCTGTACCAGTGGACATATGTCTCAACATTGCTGAAATATTGCACCTCTTGCTATTACTGCTATTTGTGATAAAGTGGGCTTGCTAACAAGATGCTTGTGAAGGGTTAAGTAAGACTTGCTAACAAGATGAAGTGCCATAGTGGTTATGTCAGAGGTGACCTCACATAAATAACGTCTCACTTGAACTACTCTAGTGTTTCTAGTGTAGTTAGTCTTGAGTGATTAGTGTTCTTGGAATAATTTAGAGCAGACCTGGGATAGATAAGAAGGAAACATCCCAATTATAATTGTGCCCATCTGGAACAATCACAACTACGCATGTGCCAGGGAAAGGAGGTGAAAAGCTCAACCTGATGAAGACTTCGAGCCTTCATCGCTGAGACCCCCGACGACCACTGCCATGAGACAGTGTGCAGGCGCAATTGGGAGGAGTTTATGGAAATCACCTCTTGGAACTCAATTTAACATAAAGCAGGACAGGTTATGAATATGTATAGGTGTATGAGGTAACCTGAAGATTTCGGATGGGGATACGGTATAAAAATGCTACAAACTCTGACCAAAAGCTTGCCTACTTTGTTAGGTCGCCTGCTCTTGCAAGAGCGTGTAATAAATTACTGCTTCACTAATGTGTCTATCGCGAGTCCTTTCTTTAGGACCATTGGCATTTCTAACAGAGGTGTCCCTGCCCGTGGCAGAGGGTTGGAACTAGATGGACTTTGAGGTCCCTTCCTACCCAAACCAGTCTGTGATTCTATACTATGAGCTGATAATGCCCCATAACCGCCATGGGCAGAGTTCCTATTGCTTCATATTGAAAAGACTGCTCTCCTTGGGGTCAGGAAAACTAAGGCATGGTGAGATTAACTGATTTGACCAACACAACTGAAGTGGAGAACATGATAAATACTAGTTGATCAGCAACTAACTATGTAAAGGATGTGCAAAGTTCTGCCTAAAGGACTACAGTGTCAGCACGTTGTGTGCATTGCGAAACCTCAGGAGAAACAATTTCTCTCTCAGAAGGGAGTGATAAAGAGGAAGAAGGAGAAAGAACAGGAGGGTCTGCAGAATCAGCTCCGTGGCTTTGTTAGCGAGACAAAAAGCTAAAGCTCACCAAAAGCACATGTAATGAAGTAAGTGGCCATCAAATGTCTTTGCAGCCCACCAAGAGATGGGGTGGGGTAGGTGGGTGGGTGATAATGACCAGACATAATGGAAAAATTAACCATTCCTTGGGAACCCAATGAATATTCATTTTTTGAAATGCATATTTTATGAATATGCATATGATGTGTCTTGTATACAAGCTTTATGGCAAACACATTTGGAGGAGCGATTCCCTGTGCTGCCCAGCCCTGCAATAAAGAATCTCTGCTTAATAGTCACCAAGGCTATTGAGTTTTGATTTTGGCTTTTCACAGCCTCACTACAAACACTAGTGAAAGTGATAGGAACATCAGGCAAGTCTGTCTTCTTTGCCAGGGAAAAAAACAGTGCAGGATGGGACATGTTGAAGCTTTTCCATCCTAAATGGAAGGCGCATCACTATGAGGGTAATAAAAAGCCATTTCTGGTTTGGGTTTTTTTTTTTTATAGTGTTACTGTATGTGTGTGTCTGGTAATGTATACACACCAGAAAAAAAGGAGGAAAGGTCTACTTTACAGAAGTAGTTATTTTCCATACTGAAGAACCATTTAAAAATTCAAAACAAAAAGCAAGGCTTTTCAAAATCCTAGAGAAACTAATATCCTCACACAGATACTGCAGTATATAACAACTTATCTCTACAGTAGAATTTAGAAAAATCAATACAGCTGGTGCAGAAGATGAGAAAAATATCTGGGCTGAGAGCATGGATTGGCTTTTTGCGTCTTTAAGGAAGGTAAGAATGTAGTGGAGTAAAAGCACAGCATTAACATATCAATGAGGGGAAAAAAACCCCTAAAATAAACAGGTCACAAGGGAAACTTTCCTGTTGGTGACTCACACAATGAAATCCTAGACACCCTGAAGTCAGCATTAATGAATTTTACCAGCCTTTTTCTCCAAGATGGATTCTGCTAGAGAAAAACAAGCTAATCCAGAGACTCAGTGGTTTCTTGTAAAAAAAGATTAAGCAAATAATAAGAAGGTATCGTGATGTGTTTTGTGGTTATTGGATTTTACTTTTGTTTTCTGCATTAATCAACATCACTTTGGGATTCCTAATGCAATGTTCCAAGCTTCTGTACTTTTTGTTCTAGCCAGTTGCTGTTAACAATATGAATTATCTTTTACCAGCAAGAGTCAGTTTAGCTCCGTTCCAAACCTTTTAACTCACAGCAGATGGATCAGAAAGTCAGGGTTAGCAAAGCAGCTAAAATATGACAGCATAACGTACAACTTTTATTAGTACAAGACTATGTTTCTGGGTTACTTGCTGTCTGCTCAGGTTTTCTGAGTATCAGACACTGAAGAAAAATTCCTGTCTTCATTTCCAGAATCAAAATCTGCTAAACTAAAAGAGCTGTGGCTCAGTTATATCAGCCTTCCTACAGCTGAGGAGCTGTAAAAATACCTAAAATTGACATGTGGCACTTTCCTCCACCTAAAACGATACTTGCAAGTTCACATATCTCCTTACTTTCATGTGACTGAAGCGGGTGCTGGAAACGAGAAATGTCTGTACCTACTGGCAGTTTTCCCCTTCCAGCCTTCAGCCTGGACTTGTCTCTTCATGAATCTTGGCAGGGTGAACAGGAGGAGCCTTAGGACTGAACACTACCTGCTCAGGGAAGGACAAACAGTTACCTTCTGGTGATTGTAGTTTCTTTACCCATTGGCTCTTTGAATGGGTTTGCAGTTTGGGATGTCAGCACAACCTGGGTGCTGCCAGAACTGCTTGGTAAAATCATTTATCACCTGTCTCCATAACTTACAGCACTTGCAACAATCACCAAGGGAAAATAGTGCATGGACACAGAAATTGAAGTTCGACAAAGTAAAATTTAGCAAGTTCCCAGTAGTCTCCTGATGGGATGGTACAAAGGTCAGTTGTTGTTACAGGGGCTCTTTCCCAAGAAGGCACCAGGAGTTTGTTTCTGACACAGCACATCACAGTGGCCTTTCAGTATGGGAGGACGTCTTGGTTGCAGATGAGAACATCTGCGGAGCTGATGTCAGAGATGCCACATCCTGGGAAGTTCAGTTAGCCTTGAAAAGCCCCTTGAGTCTGGTTCAGCATGATCACAGAAGGAGGACAAGTTTCCTTAAATCTGATCCTTGTAGCTTGTGACTTAAAACCCCTCTCTTCTCGCAAGGAGACAGCTATCCTTAGAAAACTGTCAGTATTACAGAGCAGGGCTGTGCTGTTGGCACAGGAAATACATTCTTTTCTGCCAAGCAATTAGCACGTCTACCTGATATTTGGCTCAGGCAGACATGTCGACTGTGCCACTAAGCTGCAGATTGGGTGGAACCTTGATAATTATAGATTATTACAATGATCAATTACAGATAATTATGGAACAGCAGGCCACATTCCTCTCTGCAGTTGCCCTACTTAACCCTGACGGTGTTACACCACAGTTTGAGTGTGAAGCAAAGCCTCTGCATCTGCATAGTACCGTCTGCCTGTGAGTAAACGCAGCTTTCCAGGTCAGGCGTTCATCAATTACAGCATCGACCACATCTTAATGCCTGAGATAAGGTCTTACGGACCCATCGCTTACGGATATGGCCCCATTATTAGGAATGTAGCCAGTCTTCTACTTTCAAAAGGCTTCCTACAAGAAAGAGCATCATTACAAAAATAAAGGAGACTGAGTTTAGGAGAAAGCTGAAACTTAAACAGCATATTTCATCATTTGCAGCTGCTGCTATACCAATAAATTACGTGCTTCTAACCAGATCATAGATGTTTTCTCGGCCACACCGCATCCTACCTCCCACAATGTGCTGCACCAGATGCTTGACTTCTATCCGCTGGGCCATCTGCAGGGGCAGGAAGAGCTTTTGGCTGTGCCTGAGGCATGTGCCACTCAAGCAACTAATAAATTGCTTGGGGAAAAGGCAGGGAGCCAGCTGGATCTGGCCCATGAACTGGCAATTAGACTACATTGGCTTGATGGATGACCAAGAGAGGCTACTCTAGATTTACCCTTCTAACAGATAAGTTATGCAGAGGATAAAAACATTCAGCTGTAACACAAGTAATGCTACAACTTGTTGGAGGGATGTTGACTCTCCTGTCTGAGGTCTCGCGTTTGTCTCCAGCTAGTAAAGATCAGGGACTATGAGAATGAGCATCACTGATGCTATACACAGAACAGTTAATTCTCACAGAATGACAAGGGAAGACATCTGAAAAGTATAGAAACCAGGGACTAGCCTGAACATGCAGTGATGGAAGGAAGGGGAATTTCATAAGGAGCTCAAAGGTCTGCTTTTCAAAGGCACTGCCCATCTGCAAAGACCATTTGTAAAGCTGAGGGATGGTTTCTCAGCCTCTGACCACTAGGAAGTGAAAGAATGGAAGTTAACAGCAGTTGCTGAGTACGTTATGTTTTGGTTTGGTTGTTTTTTTCAACTGAGGAACCAGCCCCTTGGCACATGTTCCCATCCCTGGGAGCCTCTGTAGCAGCAGCACTGGGGGGATGCAGCACAGAAAGGCTCCCAGCGCCACCACAGCCACATCAACCAAATGGTATCCAGCGTACCTTCCTAACTACTCAGAGCAATATTAGAGTGATGACTTCCCATCTGTGAAAAAGTGGAGCCAGAAGAAAAATACAGCTCTCCTGATACTGCTGATATCAGTAAGAGTGGTACTGATGAATTTGACAGAAAAACTGGGTAATTTGCTGCTGCTTGTCATCAGCACCACAGTCAACTTGTCACTGTTACAAGTCTTGATCGGTCTTTTATCCCAACAACAGAAGAATGGAATGAGGATTTCCTAAACATAAAAGGGTTCAGATGGAGGAAATATCTTAAAAAACACACTTACAGAACCTCGAAAGAGCTTCAGAATGAAATGGTTTTAGCCAAAACCACGTGGTCTTACACACATACAAACTAATTAAATAAAACTGCTCATGAGTGCTAGGCTTCAGGCAAAAATGTTGACTTTTTAATTGGAAAAACAATAAACATTTTAAAATACCATAACGTTGAAATAAACCATAAGTACACAGACATCAAAAAGTTTGCAAGCAGATACAGAGGAAAAAAGCAGAAGAAATCTGGAGTCAACCAAAGTCTACCAATCTCTTGAGCTTCTCTATCTCCTTCATTCTTTTTTTTGATGATGGAGATTATCTTCAATGCTAAACAAAGACCTTGGGCAACATCCTGGCCCCAGTGAGGTCAATGAATGTTTTCCATTGGCTTCAGAGATAGCAGAACTTTACATTGCCCACATACTCATTAACACATCTTCCAAATCCTTGAACTTGCTGTACTTGTTTCTCCAGTGAGGCCATGCATTTTCTCATTATGCGTCTGCTCTGAAGTAGCTACTTTCTAGATAAAAGCTCTTTGGTCTATTCAGTCCATTCCTACACTGCCTATGCTTCCCCTCCACTGAGACACAACCACCCAGATGTGCAGATTCTGGACTGTGGGCTCCTGTGTGGCATCAGTTAAGATGACCCCTCACCTGTCTGTCTGAAACAATCCCACTGTGCTAAATTTCAGGGCACACTGTACAGCTAGCTACCGCAAAAATCACAGCACAGGAGATCTGCCCTTTAATGCTGAGTAGCTAAAGTTCAAGCACAAATACAGCACTGCAGTTAAGTGCTCCACTGAAGGACACTGCTGCTTTGACAGCTATACAAGAGATGAAGGCTGTCAGGTAAAAGTGCTGAGCTGCAGGTAAAGCTCAGACAGGGCAGCACTGGGGACTGGGTGGCTGTGATGGCAGAAGCAGAGAGCTCTTGCGCAGTGATACAAGCAGCTGTAGCAGCATAAAGCCATTAACATGCCTGGTTACTCAGTGTTCTTCCTGAAGTGAGTTTCACAGCATCAGCCCAGTGCCTGCAAACGTGCATATGTTTAGCATGCATCAGTGAGGGAACCTTCCCACACCATCTCCAAAGGCACAGGGTGGAATGCAGGTGGAGATGTGACAATCACTGTGTCACTGCGCAGGGCAGCGCTTCCCAGGTGAATCAGGTGGAGGCCCAGTTTCAGGACCACCTAACAAGCCCTGACAGCTAACGTCAGAGCTGCAGCTCCTCAAGGGATAAAGGGCTTCAGCTCTTAGCAGTGTCAGCTCGGCACTGTCTGTAAACTTATGTATTCAATTGTAACACATTCCTTCCTTCATACTATAAACCTCCTGACAATAAGAAATACACACTTTCCAATAAATACTAAACTGTCATTTTTAAAAAACTAGTTCACAATTTCAGTTTATATTGAATATTTAAGTAACAAAATGAGAAAAGACTTCCAAACATCAGATTAAGAAAAAAATTACAAAAAGTTACTTCAGTCTAATGGAAGTACAAATACAACAAGCTTTGGACACACAGACTTCAAACTTCAGCCCACCATGAAATCTGAGGAGAAAAAAAACCAGTTTAGACCATCTTTCCCAAGAAGTTTAAAACCCCCTTTAGAAATTTCCCCTTGTCGAGGGAGCTAGCCTGATGTGGGGTGAAAAGTACAAATATCTCAAGGTATGAGGCAGAAGTCTGACTGTGGCAGCCAACAGGGATTTAAAAGATTTAGGAGGTTTGAGAATGATCCATGTTGTCCTCCCCTTGCCTCCCAACAGTGCTTCCTTCTGTACATTACTAGCCTGTGGATGAGCACCTCTGCAAAAATGCCAGAGGAGATCGGACAAGCTGGTGGATCCACCACGGGACCGAGGTACAATCACAGTCAGGTACAGCCCAACCATTTCTACACTGGCATATAACATTACAAGTGGACAAAAGACACGACAGTGACAAACTGAAGGGACTCGATGCAACCAGTCAAACCCCACTCAACAGCTTTTAATCAAGGGCAGCAGTTACTAATGAACAGCCGCTCTGCTTCACCGCCACCTCCTGTGTGCAGCGTGCTCATTCTCTGTTCTCACACACTAACACTCTGGCCTGCTGTGCTGCTTCTCCTCTTCCTCGTGCTGAGAGGTCTGCTAGAGCCTCTATTTACTTTGGGCCCAGCACGGCATTGCAGAAAGCAGAATCCTTGCAAGTTCATCAGCACAGCACGCCTGCCTTGTCAGGTTGTCACTCTGGCAGCTGCACAGCTCCCTCAAGTCTCTTTCTTCATTTTCTTCCTCTTCCTCCTCTCCTTTTTTCCAGGTACACCTGCCACACAAACAATAAGGGATGGCGCACAAACCCTCCATGTGCAATCATGTCCATGGGAGCTGATGGCATTTTGCTCCAAAAAGGGTATTTTGGGGTTCTTAGATGTGTTTTACAAGGGTCACCTACTTAAAAAGGCAATAACCCAAAGTCATGGGGAGAGGTCCGAATGTTTTTAGTGGGCTCTGACTCCCATAGACATTTGCTTCTGTTTCACATTTAAAAGCGCTGTGCAAAAATTACTCCCACCAAATTAGGGCCCAGAGGGTTGTGGTAAGTGGTGCAGAGTCTAGTTGGAGGCCTGTAGCCAGTGGTGTGCCCCAGGGGTCAGTGCTCAATCCAGTCTTGTTCAACACACTCATCAGTGACCTGACAAGGGGACAGAGAGTACCCTTAGCAAGTTCCCTGATGATACAAGACTGGGAGGAGTGGCTGACATATCAAAAGGCCGCACTGCCATTCAGTGAGACCTGGACAAGCTGGAGAGTTGGAGGAACCAAATGAACTTCCACAACGGCAAGTGTAGGGTCCTGCAACTAGCGATGAATAACCCCAGGCACCAGTACAGGGGCTGACCTGCTAGGTAGCAGCTCTGCTGAGAAGGACCTGGGAATTCTGGTGGATGACAAGTTCTCCATGAGCCAGCAATGTGCCCTCTTGGTAAAGAAGGCCAGTGGTGTCCTGGGGTGCATTGAGAAGTGTGTGGCCAGCAGGCCGAGGGAGGTTGTCCTCCCCACCTACTCTGCCCTGGTAAGGCCACATCTGCAGTATTGTGTATGGTTCTGGGCTCCACAGCTCAAGACAGACAGGGAGCTACTGGAGAGAGTCCAGCAGAGGTCTACAAAGATGATGAAGGGACTCTCGTATGAGGAATGGCTGAGAGAGCTGGGGCTGTTTAGCCTGAAGAAGACTGAGAGGGGATCTAATCAACACTTACAAATATCTAAAGGGTGGATGTCAAGAGGATGGGGCCAGACTCTTTTCAGTGGTGCCCAGTGACAGGACAAGGGGTAACAAGCACAGAATGGAACACAGGAAGGTCCATCTCAACATGAGTGAAAACTTGTTTACTCTGAGGGTGACAGAGCACTGGGACAGGCTGCCCAGAGAGGTTGTGGAGTCTCCTTCTCTGGAGAGATTCAAAACCTGCCTGGACACAACACTGTGCAGCTTGCACTGGGTGATCCCAAGGTCCCTTCCAACCCCCACCCTTCTGTGACTCTGTGATTCTGTAAATGCAATAGCAGTTTTGCTCATTAACCTCAGGAACAGGAACAGGTAATTGTCACAGGGGAAAAAAACCCAAAGCAACAACAACAACAACAAAAAAAACCCCAGAGCCTCTCTGAGAATTATCACATACAGCTAGAGGAGAAGCATTCCCTTAAAAATGCATTTGTGAACACTTCTCAGATTGCACATTATTCTGAACCCAAAAGTTACCAGATATGCAAAACCAATCACTTACTGTTATTGGGTGAATTATTAGCAACGTCCAGGGATTTTCTGAAGGAACCACAGACTGCATCACTGCTGTGTTTTGTAGATATCAAGTCCCTTGGGCCTTCTTCCATTCTTGTTTCCAAACCTTGCTGGGGCTTAATTGAAACAATATGCTTCACTAAGCATATGAGTTAAACGAAGCATATGCAAGTACAAAATATGAGAGAAAATGTCATTATTGGAGGGAATTAGGGTATTTAAAGAAACTGCAGGACAAATGAGTTTTAAAATGGTTAGAATATCTGGCCTGTCATCTACCTACCTCCTGTTTATTTCTTTTAAGAGAGATTAAAGTATTAAAATTGTCTTTCGTTACCATCTTTCTCCTTATTCCCCCCCATGAATAGAAGAACAGCAAGATACATTGAGGTGAAACTACTGTAATTGCACAGTGAGACTGAAGACTGAGATGTGCCCAGCAACTGCTAAATGACCACAGGCCACAAAAGTACTGGAGGTAGCACAGGCAGTGTGATGAGCAACTTTCTATACCAGGCTTCCTAAGTAATTTCCATTTTTTTATATCCATCTCCAAAGGATGAGCTTGCACAGCAGCAGACACCAGCATTTTGGGGCTGATGTGCAGCACAAACTCCTTCTGGCCCACCATAAATGTGCCAGAAGAAACAATACTGACCTGAGGAGTCTGATCAGCACTATTGAGATTATTCATTAAGGTACATACAAAGCTAAAGCAACTAATTGGATGTGCAAGAGAGAGAGTGGCCTGGCAACACTCTGGTAACTGATGGGGTGTTCTAATGACCATGTGGTTTGTGGTCAGTGAGTTAGTTAAAAGCTTTTCCCTTAAAATGGGAATTCAGGAGTTCAGGGAGCAAAATTGTCAAGGATCAGGTGAGTCTACAGTGGGTAGGATGGGAAGACAAATGATTACTACACAGCTGTACGAGTCCAGAGCAAGATACTCCATGACAAGTGAATGAAAAGCAATTGGGACATTTTGGGGGGGTCCTCCCTCATTTCTCATTTCATTGAGCAACAAGGACATCACAGCCAAGGACTGGTCCAAAACTCAGTCCACAATCTGTTCCTTTGTGCTTCCCATCCCAAATGAGCTGACATTTCCACAGCCTTTCTTTGTTGTACTCTGAGACATTTTGCTCTCAATAAACTTTCACTGGTATAACACTGGTCTCGCTTTATCTTCACTGGTTTTCGGGAACCACCTTTTCATTGCTCTTAATACCTCCAGGTGACCTTCTGCCATAGATAAACCACAGCCTAGTTACACACTAAACTTAGCGAGCATTTCCCTTGGAAAGTATTTTTCCTCCACGATGAACACCATACCCTCTCTGCATTGCAAAATCAAACTGGTTTGAAAACAAGCAGGGGAATACCATTTTGCAGAAACCCACTGGTCGCTGTGCTGGCCTTTCTTTTATAGGCAGGCAGGGAGAAAAGAAAAGAGTAAGCCACACGATGGAGAGGAAGAAAAGCCCCCGCTTAGGTGGGGCTCCTCATCATCCTAATGGAGAAGACACCCCGCCCCCCACTCTTGGAAAACCAGACACTACTCTGGGAATACAAAATACTCACAGGCCTCAGTCCAGCCTCACCCCTTGCTTCCTTCACTTCAGTTTCCTTCTTCTTCCGCTGTGTTTTGCTTTCGAATCCAGAAAGGCAGAAATTAATGTCTGCTTTGCCTCTAGGCAAATCCTGAAAGCATCAGAGATTTTATAAGAGGAGGCCTGGGACAGCTGATCCATGGGGCGGGGGGGGCGTCAGGAAAACTGATTGCCTCCAGGAGCGTGTGCTGGCAGCGTGTGAGCAGGGGTAAAGGTAAGGTACACACCTTGGCTCGAGACAGCCGTTTGCAAGAGCTCAGCATGCTCGTCCCACTGCTGCTAAAAGGGGACATTTCCCCAGGTTTCTAGGAAGTGTTTAAACAGCAAGCCTGCTGCTGCTGCTGCTCCTCCACCTACTATCAGCCAACTTTCCCAAATAAGTATGTCCCAGCCACCTGGGATGTGCAAAGGCTGGTGTCAGCTGTGGACTTGACACCTCTTTTAAGCCCCAGGTACTCAGAAAGTCAGCAGCAGTAGGAAGACTTCATTCATGCAGGGTGGCAAACACCCCATTTTCGCTGCTCAGGACAATGATGCCATCTGGATGATGAACTCCCAGAACCTGCCAACTCCCCCAACCCATCTTACATGTCCTGCTCATGTCCCCCAGCTCCAGGTATCTAACACAGGTTAGAGGAATGACCACACCAAGCATCTTTCAGCATGAGAAAGCCCCCACAAACAGAGGAGTCTGGCTCTAGGGCCAGACTGGACACACCAGTCTGGCTGAGACAGACACCACTGAAGCAGGTGTCCCTTCGTCATCAATACCGTTGCCTCACCTTCTCCTTTTCATTCTGATGCTCCTCATGTCCTGTCCAGTTTCCCCACTCTTCCATGGGAGCCTTCCAGTCAGAGTCTAGGTCAAGTGCTGAAGGATCATCTATTAGGACAGGTATATGAATGAGTTATGATCAAATCCATACTACTTCCCAGGCTCACACTAGTAACCCAAATGCTCCAGAGTTTCTGTCATTTTCCTGCTGGTTGTCTGGGTGTCCAAGTATTCTCATGCATCTTAAACCTGTTTAAGAACACATTCAGGAACACCAGCAGAGATGGCAGGCTCTTCCCCTCGCTGCCACACACAGTCCTTACTTGTGTGGAGGAGTAACACTAGCAAAGGACTTGTGCATTTGTTAGCACTATCATTGGTTCTTCTTTCCTATAAGAAAATAGTCCCAAGTGCATTCTTGAGTTCCTCTTCCATTTTCTTTATGGAATGTAAGCCAGAAAGGCACCCGCATGGCAAAGATTTCCAAAGCTCCCTAACACACAACTCTAAATATGCCTGAAATAAATAACATGTACCCTGCATCAGTTCTGATCATTTTGTGGGGGCTAGGCAGAAAACTTTTAAAAATCTTCTAGGTTTCTGTATCTGCCAGCATCTGATACCTTTGAAAACCTGGCCAGGAGCCCTCAGCTGCCTCTCCACAAAGCACTGGCAAATAAATGTTCCTCAGGCAAGAAGGCAAAACAGACCAGGCAAATCTCTTTACCCAGACTGAATGAGGTGCAAAAAAGCAGATACATCAGCATAAGATGTTGAAAGGGCTACTTGATTATGTTTTAATGCTTTGAGTGTAACAGTCTTAGTTCTTATCCTAACAGGGAGAAAGGCTTTCAAAACACAACATATAATAATAACTCTTGGCTGATCGAGTCTCTTAAAATAAAAACAAATTAAAAAAAAAAAAATCCAGGCAGGATGGAAAAACTTCTAGTTGAAGCAGAGCCAAAACCAAAAGCATGCTGGGGACGATAAAAGAAAACTGTTTCCAAAATGTTGCTCTGTCCAGTTTGCTGCCAAATGTTATAAACATGATTATAAACATTGCTCAAGTTTCTCAGTTTAAAATCCATGCCCTGTGCATAGATGGCATTTCTTTCGCTCTTCAAAAGGGTCCAGAACAAGTATTTTCTAATGCATACCCCCCAAAAATTCCAGTCTAACTATTGTAGGTAAATTAATGCACTGAGCCTGGAGAGATGCAGGATATACATAAATGACTTCGATGACTCAAGAACAGCTTGTGTAAGCTGTAACTTGGGGGACCACCACTGAAAAGCTTCTGCTGCTTCTCCCCAGTTCAGTTACGTGAGGGTCTGGCTCACAAATTCTTGAGAATTTAGCTGCTGTGGTTGAAGACAATACCAGCCTGCACTCTCCAGCCCATGGCTATGCCAGAAGGTACATCGAGGTGAGGATGCAGCAAGTCCCAGCTCTGCAGCCCACGCCTGTCCGCTCCGCCTCTGCACTGAAATACCACAGGCGTGCCCTGGCAGCGAAAAATACAGGCAAACCCATGCTGCTGCTGCTGCTAGAGAGGAGGCAACTTCTGGCTATCAGGAAAGTACATAGTGTGAGTGTGTACTTTCAGGAGTGACAGCCCCTTCTGAGCTGCCTGGCAGCAGAACAAACCATGATTTAAGGTCAACATAAGGACCTTAACTTCCATGCTGGGAGCCACGATTATCATTTTCACAGTTTCACAGAATCACAAGGTTGGAAAAGACCTTTAAGACCATTGAGTCCAACCATTCCCATCCTATGTTAAGCCATATGCCTAAGTACCAGATCTACCCTTTTTTAAAACACATCCAGGGAAGGTGACTCAACCCCCTCCCTGGGCAGCCTGTTCCAGGCCCTGACAACTCTTTCAGGGAAAAAATTTTTCCTAACATCTAATCTGACCCTGCCCTGGTGCAGCTTTGTGCCATTTCCCCTTGTCCTATCTCCTGTCACCTGGCTGAAGAGACCATCACCCACCTCTCCACAACCTCCTTTCAGGTAATTGTAGGTGGTGATAAGGTCTCCCCTCAGCCTCCTCTCCTGCAGGCTAAACATCCCCAGCTCCCTCAGCCACTCCTCATAGGATTTGTCCTCCAGCCCCTTCACCAGCCTGGTTGCCCTTCTCTGGACTCGCTCAAGGACCTTGATGTCGTTCTTGTAGTGAGAAGTTTTCACTTATTTAACTTCCAGTCTCTTGAACAGCATGTTTATGTACTTATATTTAAGCATGAAAAAAGTTTTAATGGCTAAATTCCTGAATTCATGCTTCGCCCTCATCATGCAGATCAGCATGAAGCTCAGCCAGGCAGCAGTGACTCTGCCTCATCTCAGAAGTACTCTTTCCAAAGCCTTATGTCCCAGGGGTGTGTGTTTTGTGACACAGCTAAGCCTAAGTACATAAATGTCACCAAAGGGGCAGTGCCAGCCCTGTGGTAAAGGTGCACAAAGGCAGCATTGGGCCATCAAGGTAGAGCACAGGAGATGGAGCAGGCAGCAGATGGCTGGCAGATCCAGGACAATGCTGCAGACAAGAAAGAAAGGTGCCTGGTGAAACCAGAGCTGCTCCTGGCCCCCAAATTTAAAAGAACTATGCCAGAAGCACCAGCAATTTCCTCTTTGTGGCAGGGCATGCAAACAGTACCAATGAGCCTGGAAAAATGAGGATGAAAGGTGTTGCCCACTTCGGAGTCCCCATCCCTCGTGAGGGACTGCATCCATCCATGCTAACCATGTGGCTTCTGCTCTGAGACACTGAATACCCCCACTAACAAAGGCTTAGATTGCTAAGGACTAACTCTGAATATGCAGTGACTGATGACAGAATGAGGATTACAGGATCACTGATGTAAGGGGCCTCTGGAGACTGTATGGTCCCACCCTGCTGCTCACAGCAGGTCACTCTGGGATGTAGCCATGTGAGGTTTGAGTACCTTTAAGCATGGAGACTCTGCAGCCTCTCTGGGCAACCTGTTGTGTTGCCTGACCACCCCTACCATAAAAAAAATAAAAGCTTTTTTATATACATACATGGAACCTCCTGTGCTTCACTTCATGCCCATTACCTCTTGTCTGCTTACTGGGCAGACCAAAGCCAACCATCCTATCAGGTGTTTGTACACACAAATGGCTTCTTCTGGGCCCACCCCAGTATGTCCATGCCCATCCTGTACTGGGGAGCCCAGAAACAAGCACAACATTCCAGATGGGACAGTGATTAAGAGTTAACCATGAGCAACACTTATCATGAATGGATGTCAACCTAGCAGTGTGCTGTTTTGAAACCAGCCTGATTTATTGGTCTTCTAAACACTCCCACATCACAGTGACTGCTCAGCTCCCCAGCTGCTAACTCCCTTTATGTATATATGCTTTCAGTTGCAACAACACTGAAGCCTCAAACCTTTTGTGAGTTAGGCTGTTATTGTTGCTGGTACTACAAGAAAAGATAACCCAATGCCTTGTGGGGAGCCAGCCAAGGCAGGGGCAGGGGCAGGAGTCCATCATCCAGCCCCTCCTTCTGTGCCAGCCCATGGCAGAACAAAGCGACTCATTAAATGTACTGATCTGGATTTGATAAAATGACCCCAGCTCATATTCAGGTTATAAACGACATCTTTTTTTTTAAGTTCACAGGCCTGCAAGAGCTAACAGGCCTTGTTTAACTGTCAAAGAGCTCATTTTGCCCATGGCGCAGACCTTAATGCCAACCATGACCTCATCCAAATTCAGGGAATAGAGGTTTGCAACACTCCCCTCTGCATCAATATCAGGGTTGATGATTCAAAGGAAAAAAAACAACCCTACTGCTAAGGAGCAAGCTGTAAGGCAAGCAGAAATCCTTCCATTTCTGATCTCAATCAAAGCGCATCTGCTCTGATGCTTCCAAGAGCAAGCTGCTGCCTTTGCTGCTATCTGTTCTGCTTTTAAATGTTCCACTTAAAAAAAAGTGGAACTCTGCCTGGCTTTGCAACTGCAGATCAAGTCCAGAGTGTGCCAAGTGTGACATGTGCTAAACACAATGCGAGGAAACGCTGCTGAAGAGCTCCCTGCGTTGCATCCCTCCTTCCCTCACGGGCGAGTCCGGGCTCAGAAGTTACCAGGGGTCGGGTGTGCAACAGCAGCAACGTGAGGGTAAACAAATGCAGTACCAAGAGAGGGGAATGCTTGGGGCTGGGTTGGATTTGTTTTGCTTTGTTTTGTTTTAAAGCAAATTATGCTATTTATAAAATCTTCTGATGGCCAAGCTGATGCATCTGCTGCAGAGTCTCAGTTACTGCTGCACAGAGAATCAAGACACCTGTGGTCTTTTCTTCTCAATGGATTCAACCACCTTGAGTTCTTCTGTAGTTAAGGTGATCGGAGCAGCTCGAGCAAGAAGGGGACGGCTCAGCATGTCAGACATCATTTCTGCAAGAGCAGGGTAAAGCCTCCCAACAACATGGGTATAAATAGATACTTCACTCAATCCTGACCAAAAGGTCAAGAGAAAATGCCATCTAATATCCACACTGTTCATGCCAAATCATTCCAGCCACTCACGACCCAAGCACATTTTCAAGCACATTTTAAAAGTTAAAAAAAGCCCTCAACATTATCAGTCATAAAAAGCCTGAATTCCTGCTTGCCACAGTCTGCTGGAGTTGGATCCTGCATCTGGGTTCTGGGTATTGCAAAGGAAATTTCAAGTTTTGGCAAAGGTACCAGGTACCTCATGCTCTAGCAGAGCCTTGTCCTCCCCACGGCTCTTCCCTGGCCACCCCACCAAGCCTGGGCTGGGGGCTGGCTGGAAAGGGGCCACTCAGCTCCACCCTCCCCACCCAGCGATGTCCGGGAGGGGAACCAATGCTTCAGTTATGAAAACCAAACCCAACTTTGACTTTGTTTTGCAAATTTAGAATTTAGTAATCTGAGATGATTGCTAACATGCCTTTTAGTTTTTTTCTTTTTTTTTTTAAGCACAAAGCCCACATCATTGCCTCTGGGTCCCTGACCCATGCTCTGCTGGCTGTGGGGAAGGATGTGGAGAGATTGCCCTGTTCCTGTGATTATCTGCCAGCAACTGCCATGTGCAACTGTTGGAGAGAGGACACGGGGCTATGGGAGACTACAGACAGCCTCCCTACAGTTGTCCTTGCAGCCCTTCTGGGCTCTAATTACACTCTGCACAGCAGTATGTATGCACTGAACAAGTCTGTACCTACTGTACCCCTTTTCAGTCACCTTCTAAGTAAACCCATAAATAAATCGCATGTTCTCACTCTTCTCAGCAGTCCCACAGAGGGACCCTGCTGCTGTGACCAAGCTCACAGCAGCTTTGGGCACCTGCCCAAAACCAGACCCACAATGAATTTCTCCCTTACTTCTGCCAGCCTGCTGCCAGGAGTGAAGCAGACCCTGATTTTTGAGGCTGAAAAGGGTCTCAGCATTGGTACCCTCCTCTTTCTATAGAAAATGAGTAAAGAGACATACCCTGCCCCTGCCATGCGCTGTCTACAGGGAGGAAAGCCGAGCTGGCGTGCCAACGGCATCTGGAAGGACTGTCCTCAGATGGTTTACTCTTCATATTATCTGCATACAGGAAAAACATCTTTTTAAAAAAAAACAACAAAAAAACCCCCCAAAACCTAGACGATAATCACATAGGTATATTCACATTATTAAAATCAATTAATCATGCCTTTATTTGATCGCTAAGTCACGATGCCCGGACCTTATGTAATTTAAGCCACACATTAATCTACGTTGCTCATAACCATGGGTTTACTAACGAAGGCTGGATGAGGACATGACATGCACAAGTCATTAAAACCAATCCGCTCGGGAGTGGCTACACTAACAATATTCAGAGATGTAAACTTCTGACACATCTCTGTCGGGGATGCAAGAAGGGAGCTATCGTTCCTGCAGAACAAAAGCCTCATCCAGTGCATCCAGCTCCACCTCCTGCTGACTTTGGTAAGAAAGCTTCTGTTCATTTTGACAGAAATCCGTAATTACCAAAGTAATTTTTTCCTGAAAAGGAGCAGAGATGAGAGAAATCTGCTGGAGGAAAAAGAAGAGTTAAAGCTCCTCTGATGATTATTTTCAACAGCTGCAGCAACCAGTAGGATTCACATGCCTCCTTTAATGAATCCCCTCCACCTCTTTCAAAGCCCTGTATGTCACAGACTTGTGTTTTCTTCGTTTCTTTCATAAGCAACAGAACGTTTTTCCCCACACAGATTTTTCCTTTCTGCCTTTCACCTGAAGAACTCATTTCTTTGTGCACTTCTGCTCTGCATCAGCTTGATTTTTTGCTGCATAAATGCAGATGTTCACAACTATTTCTCCCTGTCGGGTACTCGTGCATTAGGAGCTGCTTCAATCCACTGATGCAGTGCTGGAAAATAGGTGATAATTGTCCCTGTACTTGGCATTGGTGAGGCCACACCTCGAGTACTGTGTCCAGTTCTGGGCTCCTCACCATAAGAAGGACATTGAGGTCCTCGAGCACGTCCAGAGAAGGGCAACCAGGCTGGTGAAGGGGCTGGAGGGCAAATCCTATGAGGAGCAGCTGAGGGAGCTGGGGGTGTTTAGCTTAGAGAAGAGGAGGCTGAGGGGAGACCTTATCACCACCTACAATTACCTGAAGGGAGGGTGTAGAGAGGTGGGTGATGGTCTCTTCAGCCAGGTGACAGGAGATAGGACAAGGGGAAATGGCACAAAGCTGTGCCAGGGCAGGGTCAGATTAGATGTTAGGAAAAATTTTTTCCCTGAAAGAGTTGTCAGGGCCTGGAACAGGCTGCCCAGGGAGGGGGTTGAGCCACCTTCCCTGGATGTGTTTACAAAAAGGGTAGCTGAGGTACTTAAGTATATGGTTTAGCATATGACAGGAATGGTTGGACTTGATGGTCTTAAAGGTCTTTTCCAACCTTGTGATTCTGTGATTCTGTGATAAAACATGGTATGTATTATACTGGCTACCATGTCTGCCTTTAGAAGTGAATTTCAGCATTCTGGCTTACAGTGCACGTGCTGTTTTGTGCACAGAGGTCTATCTCTATGTATCTGTGCTTGCCTTTAGCATCTCTAAAACATTCAGGACCAGACTGCATTCATCAGGCAGTCGGACCTCCAGACAAACTGGAGTTCTGGAAGGCAGAGTGTGTATGAACCAGGAGCATTCAGAGCCAGCAAGTGAGTAGGACTGGCAGTCGCAGGCAGGCAAAGAGAAAGCCAGAAACAAGGCTCAAGTTTAATGTGAAAACAGAAGATGCTCCATCCTTCTCAAAGCTGTGCACGGAGGGGCTCAAGCTGAAAACCTCTTGCTGTGCTGGAGAGGAAGCTGATGGCTACGCAGCATCTAACAGGACTTGGGCATTTGCTCCCTCCCTCGTTCTGAAATACTCTGCATTTGTTGGTCACCAGACCACAAGAGAAACCTTCTGTGAGAGTAAACCTAACAGAGAAGGAATTTGCTGGGGAGGCAATATTTTCTTTATTTATTCCAAGACGTGACACAAGTTTGGAAAGCACTCCTAAAACATTCTGATGTCACTTTTTAAAACACTGGTCGTGGTGGATTGCAGATGCGGGCAAGCTCTGTAAGGGAGTGACTAATGAAATGTGGCTCCAAGGGAAAAGACCCATGTGTAAGCAATGAGAGTGCTTTTTAAGCCAAGCATGTAAGAAAGCGATAGAAGAATTCAAAGTCCAAAGAAGGCTGACCTACCTAATTCCATGGACAGCTCTGAGAACGTCCCAAAGGTCACAGGACAGGGTTTTACTTCCGCAATATCCCATGTTCCTGCATTTAAAAAGCAAGCAAACAGTAACCCAAAATGTGATGTCACATTCACAGCTGGAGAATCCAGTTTCTACCTGACACTCCCAATCTCATTGCAGCTCCTCCATGTTCTCTCCATCCCAAGCCTGCAGCCACTGCTGTTGCTGGAGAAGAATCAAACAAGGAGAAATTATCTTCTACGGACAAAGCAGTTCCAGCCCAGTTGCCAGGTACACCTTCTCAGACCTTCAGAGTGCACGTCACACCTACACAGCTCTTCTCACTTATCTAAACTGATGTCCCCTTCATGCACAACTAGCAGTAGTTTTCATGTATCAGCTCGGAATTTGGCCTTTTGGAAGCAATTAGAGTAAAAAAATGGTGCTAACAACCTCCCCCATCAACCCAACAGTTTGCAAAAAAATAACTCTAGCACAGAAAGCAACTGATGTAAGGGAAACCTGAGACCATTTTCTGAATCACTGGAGTACTGGAATACTGCCACTGAAGGTGAGTCATCATATGGCCATATATACCAATCATTCCAACCATTAAACTCCATTAATCAGTGAGATAGTAGTGAAAATAAAATGCTTTTGAAAATTATGGTGAAAAACAGTATCAATCACCTTAACTTTTAACTCATAACTCTCCATCCCCACCAAGAAGTCAGGAAGAAAGATGTAAAGAAAAATATTAGGGTGCAATTGCCACCTATTTATTACCTATTGGTATTGCTCTTGAACCTAAACTATCACCCTCAGTAGAAATACAATGTGAGACATAACTTCACCAGTTCATCCCTTTGCTGCTTTCAGTTCCAACAGGGAACTGAGGACCTCAGGGGTCTGAGGTTTTAGCAATGACGTCTCCCACTTCCAGCTTATGTTAGACAGACAACATCTGGACAGCACAACTGAGACCTGAAGTAGCCCTAAACGAGCTTACTGGGACACCAAGGGGTGAATCAGCTGGGAAGCTGGGCAAACTGTGCAGGTACGGTGCAGTGCTGACATGAACAGACTACTTCCAGTTGTCACACACCCAAAATGACATAGGCAGGGCCTGCCTCATGCTGCTTTGAAAGGCACAGATACACCCTGAAGCCTGAATGACCTCGGGTGACCATCCTCATAAGGAAAGGTTTTCCTTGCACTAAGTACCTGTGGGTAGAAAACAACCTGCACACGGTAGTGAGGTGGCAACACAGAAGAAATTCCTGCCATAAAGACACCTCTTTTCATGCTGCTGGAAAATAAACGACAGCTAGCAGGGTTCAAAGGGGTGGACAACACTGTGTACATGCAGGGCAGGTGTTGGTGGGGCTGTACTTCTCTGGATGCAGTAATGTACGAAGCTTTCTCTCTGCACCACTTGAATGTTGACACTCACCTACATTGGAGAAAACATCCTCTTCTGACTGGGAGAGCCCTGATTCTTCCCGTACAGGTCCTGAGGCCTTCAGAGTGGTCCCACACTCTGTCTTGGCAATGAGAGCACCTTTGCCACCGCCACTGGTGTCCTCTGTGAGTGGCCACATTGCTTGCTTCTCATCCCAGTCAAAGGCTGGTCCAACTGCTGAGCGACCCTGGGATGCTCTGCTGGGGTCTTCTCGGGAATAAACAGTATCACAGGGTCATCATTATTTTTAATTACAATGAAGAGCTTGTGCAAGGAAGACAACAGAGCAAATCCTGATCTAAATGTAGTGTAATGTCAGATGTAGTGGCTCTACTCCAACTGAAATTATTGACAGATATGACAGTAAAGCAGAGCCCCTGGGATGGGACACTGAAGCAGCAAACATGAAGGCCACGTGAGAAGGAAGGACAACAATGTCCAGTCCAGCCATGAGTCCCACAGGAGATAATGCTGCACCACAAAGGCCTTGGGCATCCCTCCTTGACTGCAAGGGTGTCTCAAGGCCTCCAGAATGCAGCTAGGGATGCAGAGTAGTAAAGGGAGGGAAAGATAATCACAGGACCTCCAAGGAAAAAGAAAGCAAATTTCTTCAATGTTGGTAGTTCAAGGCTGCTAGAGAATGGATATTATAAATAGTGACAATTATCTCCAACATCTTTTGTTCCAAAGCACTTCTAAAGCACATTGTGATTCCATCCTTCACAACAGCATAGCATTTTCCTGGGGCTCCGGTGGGGAGGGGACGGATGACTGCTGGCATCAACCCCACCTTCACACACCTAAATGCTGCTGCTGCTTCTTCCCTGCTAGGAAACAGCTATCAGCACTCAGCAGGGTTAGGGCTTCTTCCTGGTAGATCCCGTGTCTCTGCTCTGTAAATATCCATACGAAACAGGACAACCACAATCACCTGGTTCAGTCTGCTGCACAGCCCAGGCCCCAGGATTGCACCAAGGACTTCTGGTGCTTCAGCTGCTACTTGGTCTGCTGAGCTCCCTTGCCCTGGATCAGCAAAGCACTTACTGTCTGCATGGACTTACTGTTAAACCTTCTGTGCATGCAGCTGGCACCACTGATGCCAACAGGCCAACTTACATGAAGAAAGCCAAATGTGGACCCATCTGCTTTCCTGGAGAGCAAGAAGAGACCTCAGCATCTTAAGTCCTTAGAGGCTGTCATGCAGATTTTTTTTGAGTTAAAAACACAAACTTTTGATATTTAACTCTATATAATGCAAACGATAGAGAAAGAGGTCCCAACATGTCTGCACACTTTTACATTAAAATTTGC
Source organism: Porphyrio hochstetteri (assembly GCA_020800305.1). Taxonomy (NCBI): domain Eukaryota; kingdom Metazoa; phylum Chordata; class Aves; order Gruiformes; family Rallidae; genus Porphyrio; species Porphyrio hochstetteri. The sequence continues at coordinate 115,626,103 of CM036907.1, forward strand.
TGTTCACTTGGCCTTCGGTTTTAGTAGAGCATCTGAAAGCACTGTAAGATAGTCATATTGCAGACACTGCACAAACACCCATGTTCGTCCAGCTATGTCTCCCAATTCCAAACCTCTGTCTTAGCTTCTAAATTACTCATACAGAATACTTACAGGTTTCTCTATTATATTGATCGTTTTATCACAGATAATGAAAACATTTCCAAATGCCTTAATTCCATCACCTGCTTTCATGTAGCAGTTACAACAACATAATTAGTAGAAATACATATATAGGCATAAGTGCACGGCAGATGCTTTGAAATCCCCAGAGGAAAAATGTGGATTGAGCACAAAGCATTTATTTTATCTCATTAGGATAAGAGTGCATCCCCTGTTTATAGTTGTTTACTCTGGGTAAGCCTGAATTAAAGAACCTGTTTGGAACTCAGCAAATTAAAACAGGTTTTTATACATCCATTATCAGAAAACTTCTGTCTGGTCATGCAAAAGTAACTAAACAACATCACACCAAGCTTTAGCAGATCTCAGATATTACAGGCATTTGTTTTCAAAGTCCTATGGGTAACACTACATGTTTTAATGAAAGCCTGGAGTAAAAGGAAAGAGCTCCTAAGCAAGAGCTCCCAAAAACTGTCTTTTCCTAATTAAACTGCTGAAGTGAGTGTAAAGATTTTGCTGCCAAACAATGAGTAGAGCAAATAGAAAGACTGTGGGAAGTGGGAAGTGGTGACAAGCCTGGCCAGACCAAGCGTGTAAAGTCAGCCTGTACATTTACCTTTTTGTTTCAGCCTTTCCTTCCTTAAATGTCTCTTTTCTCGGCTGCTGATCTTGGTCTGCCAGACTCCTACAACACAGAGCAAAGTTCATTTGAAGCTAGCAAGAAACTTCCTTCACTGCCTTTATTGCTTAGCACCAAGGTAAACAGCTATCTGACAGCTCCAGATGCAGGCTGTAAAAGTGGCATCAGGGCAGCAAGTGCTGCCCAGGTCTCATGCAGCATCTCCCTCCTGCATGCAGCCTTGGCTGTCTCTGCAGAAATGCCTTACATAAGAAATCCCCATCACAAACCTGTCTGTCACATGTCCTGACTCATGTAACTGCACATACTCTTTTGTCCTTTGTGTCAGCCTGACGTGACACCCCTTTCCTTCGGGGAAGATGTCACACCAGAGCATCAACTGCCTTGTATGCCTGGCAGTGGAGAGAGGTTAATGAAAATCCTAACAGTGAAACAAGGCTTCAATTCAGTGCTTTTCGCTAGCCCTGAATGTACCCTGAGCCTTGCTCTGCAATGTGCAGGCTCCTGCCACGCAGCAGATTTCCACATGCATTCATCTGCGCTGGCAGGGACACATTCTGCCACCATCCTGCTCTCCTTGGCCCAAGAAGTCAGGGCAGGGACTGGCACGAATGGTTAATAAAGGAATAAACCAACCCCTGGACTTCACAAAGACAGACAAACACTTTCTTTCTCTGAAACATCCCTGAATAATGCCTGAAAGAGTTCAGCTTGCTCATGTCTTCAAGAAACGAAACATCCATATGAAGAAAGCCTCCACCACTTCCCTTTCTCCTCCAGCAGCCCTCCAGGCACTCTGCTGCTGCCACAAGGCCCCACGGAGAGGGCTCCGGTCTGACAGCAGCAAGGGCTTCTCTTGCTCTCACCACCACACTAATCACATTATAATCTTTTAAGCCCAGAAAAGCTTAGACTTTGTTGTTTTCAGTATGACCCTTGGTGGGGGGAGACAGCGAGGGTCTCATGGGAGGCAGTGTATTTTCTGGTGAAATCCTAGCTGCCTGAGCCTTGCGAGCCTCTGCCAGATTTCTCTGCAGATTTGTCTGTAACCAAAGATCTTGGCTGTGTTCATGGGCGTGTGAGAAACTGGCTGTATATTCCCCAGTGCCTTTACCAGCTTCATTCATGGGCACAAGAAGATGTTGCCTGGGAAGACAGCAGCTTCAGCTGCGTATCAGCACGGCAGAGGCCAAAGGAATAGATTAGGAGCGTGAAGATAGGACCCCGCTACCCAGCAGACCTCTCTGGTCGCTTCAGAGATGCTTCCTCATCTGCAGATCTGGCATCCCTGTGAGTGCGGTAAGGACCTGAGAAGTGTGGCCTGAAAACACATGGTCCTTCTCCCTGTAGTCATGTGTAGTAAGGAGCAGGTGATACAAACAGCTCTCAAACTGGCAACTCTCCCCAAGAAACCAGAACTCTAGAATAGCAGAGAAGTCCTTCCTTTTGAAATACTTCATCCCGTGCTACTATTTAGTAACATAAATCAGGTAACAGGAGAACCTTTTGTTACCTTCCTCCTCTTGCAGTCTGTCTTTTTCCACAGAAAGTGGATCTTTCGGCACCTCCTTGTCTGAGCACTGGGCTTTCCTCTTCTTCTTAGGCTACAGCATACAGGAGATACATGGCAGAGAGATAAAATAGGTCTTTGTTATGTTTCATCGTGAACTGAAAAAGGAATCGGGGCAATAGGTTTGAAATGGAGACCACATGGTGGTACTCAGAGAGAGTAGTAGGTCGCTGGAGTCTTTAAATGGGTCCAGAAGTCTTCCTGAGAGGATTTTATTGCAAACTCCACATCAATGACTGTCATAGCGTATGACCTACAAAGTTTGCCAGGTCAGAAAGCTCACACTTTACTTCAGGGCACCTGCTCTATCGTAAGATTTACATTTATTGTTCCTAAGTCCTAACTTTCTTCCTAAAAAGGGATGAAAACCTAAAATTATCTACCCCCTTCACAATCAGCAATGCTGAAATCTGGAGTTAGGACCCTGCCTATGATTAAGCAAAGAAGCCCCAAGGAACACCCTATTTTTAATGAAAGTATCTTTAGTTTACACTAATCTGAAAGAGCACAGCAGGGCTGGGGGCTTCATGAAACAGCAGAGCTAAACCGAGGCCTTCAATTTTCAGTGTTCTGGTTTTAGCACAGTGGTTCTTGACTTCTCCAAGGTGGGATATCCCTGCCAGGAATACACTTCTCTGCCCAGGCTAGGGGGCTACACCTTGCTTGGAAGGGGCTTTCCTCTGCACCAGTACAAGTGCTCAGTGCCCAAGGTAAAACCCTTGCCCAGACCCAAGGAAGCGTCCCACATCAGAGCTGGAACTGAAATACAGGAGATCCCAGGTCCCACTTCTGTTGCAAGCAGCGACAAGCAGCACCCTGTCACTCTGCCAGAGGGTTACTTGGTCTTATGTTCCTAAGTAATCTCCCAAGTGCTCCAACAACAGGAACAACAAAGTATCTTTAAAAAGGAATACCAAATAAGGGACAGTCTTAAAACAAGCATCTCTGGAAAGACAATATCTAAACACTGAAACTTTTACTGGTACCTTGAGGAGCTTTTTCTCTCTGATGTTGACTGATGTTATTAGCTGGCCATTCACCGGAACCTGAAAGACCCAAAAAAAAGCATTATAGAATATATAGAGAATCATAGAATTACAGGGTTGGAAAAGACCTTTAAGATCATCAAGTCCAACCATTCCTGTCCTATGTTAAACCATATCCCTAAGTACCTCATCTACTCATCTTTTAAACACATCCAGGGATGGTGACTCAACCCCCTCCCTGGGCAGCCTGTTCCAGGCCCTGACAGCTCTTTCAGGGAAATATTTTGTCCTAACATCTAATGTGAACCATCCCTGGCACAGCTTTGTGCCATTTCCCCTTGTCCTATCTCCTGTCACCTGGCTGAGGAGACCATCGGCCACCTCTACAACCTCCCTTCAGGTAGTTGTAGGCAGTGATAAGGTCTCCCCTCAGCCTCCTCTCCTGCAGGCTAAACATCCCCAGCTCCCTCAGCTGCTCCTCATATGATTTGCCTTCCAACCCCTTCACCAGCCTGGCTGCCCTTCTATACATGCTTATGTGTACATATACCCATGAAGACAATTATTTCGATACCTTCATACAATACATAGGATAGGCTGAAAGGCACAGCTAAATAACCCCCAGTACAAATCTGGGCTAGAATTTGTGGTCTTGTTGCAATTTGAGTTAATTCATTCCAAATTAATTAGCGTTAGGTAAGCCTTTATGAATGTAAATCCAGAAACTCCACACAGATTTATACCAAAGCAGACATATTTGTGGTTTATCCTAAGATTTGTCTAGGATCAAAGTTGTTTTTCAGATGGGGTAAGCCTGTTTTTTAAAAAGCAGCGTGGACAGGAGAAGGCTTATTTTAATTCTTGTTTACTGGCTGGGGTGGACCTTATGCTCCCCTTCAAGTCTATCTGACCAACTAGAAGAACAGCTTTCACCCTGCCTAGATCCTCTGAAGTAAAGCACGAAAGTGTAAGGACTTTGCAGGTTACAGTTTGATTAGTGTCTCGGCTGCCTCAGGATTCACTGGCAATGGCCAGCCTCCAGCCATGGGGGTGGGAGGTGTGAATCCACAGCTGAGGCAGCCAGGGCTGTGCCAGGAAAGGCCACTGCACGTTACAGCGGCTGCAGCACCAAGAGAAGGCAGATTTCCCTGCATCTACAGGAGCCTCTGTTTCCCCCTGACATGCACAGGAACACATGTTGCTGAATGCATGGTGCTGCTCTCCCTGGCTTCCCCTCCTTAGAAGCACCGAATCTTTAAGATTGGGAAAGACCTCTAAGATCATCAAGTCCAACTGTCTGTCCAATACCACCATGTCAACTAAACCACGGAGTGCCACGTCTACATGTTTTTTGAACGCCCAGAGATGGTGACTCCATCATCTCTCTGGGCAGTCTGTTCCAACACCTGACCACTCCTTCAGTGAAGAATTTTTTCCTAATATCCAATCTAAACCTCTCATGATGCAACTTGAGACCATTTCCCCTCATCCTATTGCTAGTTACCTGAGAGAAGAGACCAACCCCTACCTCACTACAACCTCCTTTCAGGTAGTTGTAGAGAGCAATGAGGTCTTCCCTCAACCTTCTTTTATCAGGTTAAAATACCCCCGGTTCCTGCAGTCACTCCTCATCAGACTGTGCTCCAAACCCTTTTACCAGCTTTGTTGCCCTTCTCTGGACCTGTTCCAGCAATGCAACCCCCATTCAATGCTGCCCAGGTTTCCTTCAGTCCTGTCAGACTTGTTGGGTTGCCAAGCTGAACCCAAAGCTCACAGCATCCTGACCCATAGTCCCTGATCCATCCTCCACCCCTGCCTGGGGCAAGGGGCAGCAGGGAACCCCAATACTTGACAGGTGAAGACAGCCCCTGCAACAAACAAACCCCTGGCTGCAGGCCAGAGCTGTCCCCTCGGCGCGAGGAGACAGCAGGCACCCTCTTACAAGCTGGTGATGAAGGGTCTTCAGGTGCCCACAGCCCTCGAGGGGAAGACTGCTGATGCGTTCCACTGCCCACCCCTCCTCCTCACCCTCACAAGTCCTCTCCACCCCGAGACTGTAGCAGAGCGTAACCACACGCACGCTGGAAGATGAAGCCCACTCTGATTCAGCAGCAGAGGAGTGGCAGCTCTGTCTGCTGGTGCAGGGCTGAAGGATAACACGTGCGATTAATGAACACGAGAGAGAGAAATCAGCACGCTCTGCAAAGCACTGCACGGTAAATCAGGAAAGCTGAAACCTGTGGGTTTGTTTCCTAAAAAAAAAAAAAAGAGGCTCAGTGGGTGGCTACATCCCTTTAGGCATCCGGGACACCACCCCAGATGCGAGAGGCAAAGACTCGGAGCCACCTTGTGTCGGGCGAGATTACAGCTCACACAGCCAGGCCGGGATGTAAGGAAACTTCTCCACTGAGCAGGAAGTGCTTGTGTGCTATCCCAAAGACACCCCGAAACATCATCAGGACTTGAAGCAGCTTCTTCCAAGAGATGAACCAGAGTTATGCCTTAGGTACTAAAAACCACAATCTGATGACGTTTCCTATGATTACTTGCCAGCAAATAAAATCCTGTGGGTGACTGTCTGTGCCTGTCCCCAGCAAGCCCAGCGGGGCTGTGGGCCTTTACCTGGTCAGCGCTTAGTTCTTTGGGGTTTTGAAGACATCTTTGAGCTAGTTTTCCCGAGTCTCAGAAAAGCCTGACCTGATGCACATGTTGAAGACGGCATGACAGGCACCTGCACACTAGCATGTTTCATCCCTGGAGGTGCTTGTTTGGGAAACTGGAGTAGTTACAAACTCCTGGTCTACGAGGGTGTAGCACAGACCCAGGGGGCTGGTGTTCAACCAAGCCCCTCCCCCCCCCCCTATTATTCAAAGGAGGAGCCCCAAAATTCCAGACTTTACAACATGCCACTCTCTGCATATGCAGACAGCATCAATTCTGGGTCGTCGAGGAAAATAACAGAGTACCAGGAGTTGAAATAATGACATCAGTAATTCCACCATCTTAAAACTAAAAGCTTAAAGCAAGTGGTGCACATCTCTCTCATTTCCCTTGGCTGTCATTTGGTATATTTACAATTAAATCCTTCTGACCATTCACTAGTACAATGATGACTTCTCTGTTAAGCCCAGCCACGTCTCGTATTAATTAGCAGGGGCAACTTTGGGATTTTTCCCACTGGCAGTCATCTCTCTTCTGAGACTCTCAGGTTCACTTACTAGAGACACTCCATATATCCCACCACAAACCAGAGCATTTTCCACATCCTCCTCTGCTCAAGGAAAAAAGTCCCACTGTGCCTGCAGCAGGGAGGGAAGCAGCCTCTCACTTAGGATCTGAGACGTAAAATACAAAACCAGAGGAATTTAGGTGAAAATTTTAATGGCTTAGGAATCCCAGACATAGATACAGACTGGGAGAAGAGCTCCTTGAGAGTAGCCCTGCTGAGAAGGACCTGGGTGTCATGGTGAATGAGAAACTTAACATGAGCCAGCAGTGTGCTCTTGCAGCTCGCAAGGCCAATGGTATCCTGGGCTCCATCAGAAGAGGGGTGGCCAGCAGGGACAGGGAGGTGATTGTCCCTCTCTACTCTGCCTTTGTGAGGCCCCATCTGCAGCACTGTGTCCAGATCTGGGGCCCCCAATACAAGAAAGAAAGATGTGGAGCTGTTGGAGAGGGTTCAGAAGAGGTCACAAAGATGATTAGAGGGCTGGAGCACCTTCCCTGAGAAGAGAGGCTGAGGGAGCTGGGCTTGTTCAGCCTGAAGAAGAGAAGGCTGCAGGGGGACCTCATTGCAGCCTTCCAGTACCTGAAGGGAGCAGAGAAACAGGAGGGGAATCAACTTTTTTAAAGGGTAGATAATGGCTGGACAAGGGGGAATGGATTGAAGCTAAAGGAGGGAAGGTTAAGATTAGATATCAGGGGGAAGTTTTTTACAGAGAGAGTGGTGAGGTGCTGGAACAGGCTGCCCAGAGAGGTGGTGGATGCCCCATCCCTGGAGGTGTTCAAGGCCAGGTTAGATGGGGCCCTGGGCAACCTTGTGTAGATCCAGGCCTGAGGTTGGTGGCCCTGCCTGTGGCAGGGGGTTTGGAACTCTGTGATCCTTGGGGTCCCTTCCAGCCCATGCCATTCTATTATTCTATGATACACTGAGAAAGAAAGCAACAGTCAGGTAAGGTCAAGTTCTTCCCTTTCTCAGCATGTGTTCAATTAAATGTGTGAAAATACAAATAGGTCATGTCTTAGTGAGCAGCAATTCCTATGCAATATAAAATGTTGGAGAGGGGGAGTAGCTTTCTACTGTGTGACAGAGGACTTCAGGAAAACTGAATTTTACAGCATAAACACACAAAGGGATAACTGGGGGATGCTACGTAACACGTAAACACGATATTCCCTTCCAATCTCAACAAAACCTGGTGATTGCCCAGTTCTCAATGAGATTTTCAATGTTTTCTAAAGGCTTTGCTAACAGACCTCCCAAATTACGCCCCTTTCAGCAAGACCACCACCATCAGCAACAGAAATGGCAGCACCAACTTGAAAAGTAAAGAGGGTGATGCTTTTTTACCTTCTTTCAGACACACACAGAGGATAAGAGACATCCTACCTCCTATTAGCCTCTCTTTACATCGAGATGCTTCTGCAAGCATGGAGGACTATGTGCAGAGAGACAAGGAGATAGCAAGATTGAGGACATGCAATTGTCTTTCTCCCCCGGGCTGCCATAAGCGAGCACAGCCTGAAGCTGCTCAGAGCCCCCACAGAGGCAGGGAAAACTCCAGAGGGAAGGTGTTGACTGCCACATAGAATTAGGGAAGATGCAGATGATATTGGCTCTGACAGATTTGTCTCAGCTAGGGCAGGATCATGTTCCTGGACCTTCTCTCCATGTAAATGGCAGCAATCAAGAAGCTGGAAAAATTGCAGCACTTTAGATTTAATGCTTTGCCAGACTGGGTGCTGTGTATTTTTACCAGATGAGCACAACATTTCCTACTTAAATGATATTTCATCTGCTAGGTAAACATCCCTCTGTCCATTACTGACTAAGAGCTTAAAAATACACTGTTGACAGTCATTTACTACATCCCTGGGGTCTTCATGCTGACTGACCAGCTCTTCAGCCCTAAATACCCACCTGGGACTCCCAAACCTTGCTGCATCCTTCCTAATGAGCAAGAAAATGAGTGCAAGAAAAGTACCAAACCTGACCACTGCCTGATGAGCACCAAACAGCTCACCACTCCAAGTGATGCTCTTCTTTCAAACCTGAAGTACCTGGTGCTTCTCCACAGCAGCAACTCCCTTCCTTTCATTGCCAAGTAATTTTACTGAGTTAAACTTCCTTTTGGTGGAAAGGTACTGCTCTAGCCTGACTTTTTGTACTAAATCCTGCCTTTATCCAACCCTTCTTCAGGCAGAAAGCTGGCTGTACAGCTGAGGAACCCCACCTCTACCCTGTTCTTCCCCTTTGAAGCCTTTAGGACATGGGATCAGTCATGCCTCTTTATCATGCTGTTTTGGCCACTCTGGAAAAGAAAAAGCAATTTTAATTATTTTATTGCACATAACCTAATGGATTCATTAAAGAGAAATTAATTTTTCTGGGGTAATTTTTTTTTTCTTAATGAAAAATGTAGTTTTGTACAGGGAGAACACATCTAAACCCACCGCGTTAAGTGGCTGCATAAAGTCATCGGTGCGATTCCAAACATGTTAAATCTGTGCAGAGAAACAGAATCTGGAGTTTTAGTGGAATCAGACTTAGCATATTAATTTCTACTCAAATTCTGTGGAACAATAGAAAGATTATTTTTAGTTCACGGCCATTTGGTTTGTGACCCAGGGGAACAGGATTTCCCCCCCACCCCCTGCCTTTTTTCTCCTTTTCACATAACCTAAGCTTATATTTCTGATGGCTGCTCTGAAACCTTTATTCTCTGGAGCTACCATTTAATTTATTTTATGCTGTTAATACAGTTCTGTGTAAAGTCACAAAGAAAGAAGGCGAAGTGACAGGTCTTCAGATATGAAAAAATACTGGGTTTAATCCTGAATATATATAAATGGTGCATCTGAAGCCATAAAACAGTACCCCACGGCACTTACCCTTATGCATTTCAATAGTTTCGTAAGACTAGTTCTCTTTTACAAAGCCAGGACACCTTTGTAAGTGTCTGTCAGGTCAGGAAGTCTGCTTTCAAACCCCAGTGCCACCAACTGGCTACAGGATTAATTAAAAATTATGTGAACATTAGCTTCAGGTTCACTAACTGCCCTTTGTCCCGCTTGGGGAAGGTACCTCACAACTGCCTTCCCGGGGAAGCATGCAGAGGCTTCCCTGGTGAGGGGATGCTAAGACAAAATAAACTCAGCGTATGAAACCCAAGGGCAGCTATTGCCTGCTCCATACGTTAGAAATTAAGGAATTCATTTAAGGACATGAATAAAGATTCAGAAAATTATTTTCAGCTACCGCTTTTGGAAAACTGAAATTAAGTGGGTTGGACACGGGAAATGAAAGGAAGCAAAACGACCCTGCTCTGGCAGGGGGTCTGTGAACACGAAACCATTTCCAGATTTGAGAAGTGCTTCGATTAAATTGTTTCCTAGCATTCGTTTCCAATGCAAAAACAAAAGCAATTTTTTCACTGTGTGCAATAACACATGATGATTGTTGTGGACTGAGGCAAAAAGGCTACACTGGTACAGCAAAAGCAACACCAACATGCACTAAATTTATTTTTTAAAATAATAAGTAGAAGGAAAGAAATAAATTTAAAAAAAGATAAAATAACAAAGAGAACCAGGACACTAAAGAACCTCCCTGAGGCATGCTGTTACTGCTGAAGAAGATATTCACTGCACTCTTCAACTTTCTCAGGTAGATAAACAAGCTGAAAGCACTGGGCAGAAAGTCTTCAGGTATCTTAGCATCCTCAGGAAGATCTGGTCTTTGCTCCCTACACAATGCACCACGAGTGGGACATTTGCAGGACTGCTGCCCACCGTTTGTGCTGGGAGGATGAGTTCTTCTCATCTGTGCACAGAAACGCAAGCTCAACCACAGGCTGAGGAAGCCAGAGCGTTGCTAGAGCCGGCCAACAGCTTGTATTGCTCCATCAGCAGACAATGAGCAATCTGTGTGACAAACTGTTGGGAAATAAAGCAGCAGCATGCTGAGTTTCATTAATTCTGAATCAGATTTTCATAAATGGAAGCAGACATCCTGGCCAGTCTGGCTTTGCCACATGGTCCTGTGCCGATGATGGACTTCAGCCTGGGAGACTTCCTAAACCGGTGGGAACCATGTGAATGGGAAAGGATAAGTCTGCATTTTTCAGAGGAGATAGGATGGGGTTTAGGCAGAGGAAGAGTCCCCTGGAGAGACAGGAAGGCACCAGCTTCAAAGAAAATTATTTGCTTGGTGCTAACAGCTAGAGAAAGGATAATACTAATGCCACTTCCACTAAGGTGACAATATGAAGCCACAAAAACATCTGGGCTATGTTAGCAAAGGAGACTAGGAAGCTCTTCATGTATGGCAGAACATAAAGGAACTTCTTTGGGCCATGCCTGCTCACACGACTACACACACATACCTGAGACAGCGAGATCTTGGTTTGTGATCAATATTATAAATATTAATAATGTTATTGTTAATAGCTGTTATGGATATGCATTAATACTAAGGTTTTCCTGACAAAAGTCACTTCAAAGAAATGTGTTCCCCATATGAAGGGTCTGTTGGACGGCAAAATTTCATGGGAAACACATGTGATGAATAGAGTTATATGGGAAATACACACTGGGAATACATGAAATGTTTCCCTATGTTTAAGGCACCTGGCTGAGGAAAGAGGTGATGCTCCCATCAAATCGGTGTTTGAAGAACCTTAGGGGAAAGGCTTGGGGCCATCAGCACAGAAAACCTGTTCCTCTGCACATACTCCCAGGATGAAGGTGCCCGTAGGAACCCCTCGGGCACTGACAGGTAACAAAGGCAGGCTGAGGACAAGAAGCAGGACCCAGGAGCTGCAGTTGTCACCATTCATATCAGAGGGCAATTCCAAGAGGAAAATAAAAAGAGCAGCCCTAAGATGCTGCTGCCTACTTTACATATCATCCCACTGGCTGGGCTTCCCAGGACACCTGAAAGGCCACACAAAGCAGCTGTAAATACAGGGAGCTGGCAGGTACCTGCCCCAGCCCAGCTGCCCTTACGATCTGACGAGACGTCAGGCAAAAGACAGAAGGTCCCCCAGCATTAGTGGATTAAAACCACTGTTGCAAGGAGGGATGAAGAAATCAGTTTCCTGGGATTTGCTATTCTAATTAATCAGAGCAGCATTACAACAAGGGATCAAGGCTCCATCTTAAGGAGGTAATTACCGAGCTCCAACACCTTCCAGGATACTTAGGAAACAATTCTTATCCAGGATGGCTGTATGAAAAGGATTGTGCAAGTGTGTTCATTGGCATGAAGCACACTGTATAACCTGAGAAGGCAGGAGAAAAGGTCTATCTGCATACCTCTGGAGCTGAGGGGACCTGGCTCTGTTAAGCAATTCCTGCAAGAGGCAAACAATATCTCCAGTTTATAAAGACACTCCAGAAAAGCAGGCAGCTTTCTTTTGGGACGTACCAGATAATATGCATCCCTGTAAGTTACCTAAGGAAGATGATATCGCTGCATTTGTGCAAAAAGTTCTTTTCTTGAACTGACTGATTTGCAGAACAACAAAAAAAAACTTTACATAACCCTCAAAACTCACCAGCAATTTTGTTCAGTCTGCTTGGCTTCCACCAAGTCTTGTCAGCAATTTCCTAAAAGACTATTAGGGAAAACACTGTCCAGAAAATGACTCAACACCCTCCAGCATAATTTCTAGAGAGGTTTTTGTGTGTGACAACAGTCAGAATGTAACATATCACAGAATCACAGACTGATTTGTGTTGGAAGGGATATCAAAGCCCATCTAGTCCCAACCCCCTGCCATGGGCAGGGACACCCTCCACCAGACCAGGATGCCCAAAGCCCCATCCAACCTGGCCTTGAACCCTGCCAGGGATCCAGGGGCAGCCTCAGCTTTTCTGTGTGATGCATAATAAGACCACATTCAAAATGTGCTTGTATGCTTGCATCGAGGCCATGAATGCATTTGAACATGGTTGTTGAACAGACTTATTTCACCTGGGCTGTGAAAGCAATCCAGACTGGGTGTTACAGTGCACAGCCTGCTCGGAGACGAGGAATCACTCCATCCTGCTACTCTGCTACATGCAAAGTTAACAAGTAGTGGCATGACAGGCTCGAAAGCTGCCTGCCAGCAGCACTGGCACTGGGAGAGATGAGCATCATCATGCACCACTGCATTTTAGCGACTTGGACCTGGGACGGATGGGGGTGGCTGGGAGGTCTGGGTGGTGGCTGGGAGCTGCAGGCTGGGAAGGAGCTCCTCTGAGACCTGGGGGTACGCTGCACCCTGCAGCAAAGGCACCCTGGGCAGGTGCTGGCTGCCTATCGCTCTGTGGGGTAGGGGCACACAGCAGAAAGGTGATCAGTCCTACATCAGGGGAGTTGCAGCCCTGGAAGAGCAGACACCCCGAGAAGGCAGGTTCACAGCCCACCCATGGTCTGGGAATCACTGGCAAACATGCATTCCCAAACTGAAAAAATAATTAACTGCCTGGTTTCTTTTAATTAAGATCTTGACTTATCCACCACTTCAGGATATGCAGATGTTTGGCTGCTGGGATGTATCAACACACCTGAGCACTGGAGGCAATTCGTCTCTTGGCTTCATACCTCAGCAGGCAGCAGAGAGGGGGTCCCATCCTGTAATAGCTGTGCACTCCAGCTTATGGCATTGACCATGTCTATGGATGGAAGACTTTGTTATTAACAATATCCCTGCTGCTGCCTTGGTAGAGATTTGCATATGCAAATTTCAGCATATTAAAGGTGTTCTGCTGTTCTGGCATCCTTGCATCAGCTAAGTGCCAAAGCAGCATGTAGTGTTTTACACTTATGTAAGGAGATACAGTTTTTGCCTCGAGGATATGATGTTCCAAAGACAGAGATAACATGATGGGAAATGACAAGGAGCAGTGGAGAAGGGGGGTAGGGAAAAGAAAACAAAAGAGACACATAGAGAAGAGAAAGGGCAGGGTACTGTCATGGGAAGACAAGCCTAGTTTTTTTTCAATTCAGCGTGTAGGACATTTTCCCTGGGTTATCTTTCTTTAGGGTCTTCTAAGTTACCATCCTCTTCTCATCCTCCACCTGCTTAGCACCTTATTTTGCCTCCTTGGCAGTTAGAGTATAATCTGTGGGTCTTATATAGCAGATGATGCTAGTTTGTGTAAATGCAGCTGCTAGTATCCAGCCCCTAAAAAGTAGGAATCATTCAGTGCAGAAAAAGATGAGATTAATGATAGAAACTGCAGATGACTGTGAACAAATCTATCCCTTCGGTTTATCTCTTCCTTCTCTTCTTTGGTTTCTGTTACTGGGGCCTGTGAGGTACAGCATCTCTGACCAGAAAATATTTATTCAAATCAATGTCTGCAGCTTGAACTGGTGACCCTGCTGCTGTTACGTCACCACCCCTTTCTACCCCACACTGCCTGCAATAGTTGGCTGTTCTGCAAAATTTTCATTTCATTTTTTCTGCAGCCAAGTTATCTAGTACTGATGATTACAAAGCTATCGTTAAATTGCTACTGAAATCCCTCTTCATCCCTTGACATGGGCAGTTCTCTTCATATTGCTTTTTGATTTAATTGTTCTTTACCAACCTATTAAAATGTAACTATAATAAAAGTTAAAAATTACATACAAAATAACAGAAGCCCAAAAACTAGTGTTATGACAGAAAGTCTGACATGAATAAAACCACTTAAACCCACTTAAAAACCCCTGCAAATTCATTTTGTTTGTCTTTCTCAGGAATGAGACCTAATAAGAATTAAAATGTTTAGATATGTTTCATGTATTGGTTCAGAGTACATAATTCAGCATGTTCTCCTGAGAGCTTTACTTCCCATACTGCAATACCTTGGTGAAAGTGTTTTCTGTAACTTATGCTGAGATCTTCTGCTACAGATAGCTTACAGCATGTCAAATGCCATGTCCATACAGAAAGTTCATTGCAGTGCAACATTTCAACCTCACAACATATATATGCAACAAGGTGGCCATAGTCAGCAGCTCACAGCTGTTCTCACATATCAATGCAATAATAATGAAGCTTTGATTTGGAGTAAATATACATTATCAGCACACTGTACCAACGCCATAACCGAGCTGCTATGTAGACTATGTCCTCCTTCTTAATATGACAGATACTAATGGGAGTTTTTTTAATTCCCTGCAAATAGGATCACCCCACATAGAGTTAGACAAAGTGGAGGACGAAAGGCCAATACCAGCCAGCCCGGGCCAGGTGCTCTGGAAGGCCAACCTTGCTTGATGCCTACCACAGGGCTCAGAGAGGCACTCTGAGCCCCTTAACCCCTGAGCCACCCAAAGAGAGGCTTGGAACGCAGCATCTCAAGGCAAGACAGACCGCCCGGGGGTGCCAGATGATCGGGATGCCCGTAGCGCTGGGCTGGGAGCAGGGGCTGCAGCCCGGGCTGCCCGGCGGGGCTGCAGAGCGCAAGGCGGGCAGAGGGAAAAGATGCCGGGGAGGAGAGGGGCAAGGATGCTCGTCCTGGGGGGGCCGCCGTGCCGGGGGCGGGCAGGGAGCGAACCCACCCACACCCCCCCCCCCCCCCCTCCGCGCTTACCTCCGCCGTGCGCCTTTGTTCCTCCGGCCGCCACGCCGGCAGAGCCCCGGCCGCCCGACCGCCAGTCCCCCCGGCACCATCCTCCTCCTCTCCCTCCTCTTCCTCCTGCGCTTCCCCGGCGGCGCGGCGGCGGGGGTGGCGGGGCCCCGGCCCGGCCCGGCCGCGTCGCAGCCCCCGCAGGACCAGCAGCGCCGCCGCCGCCAGCACCAGCGCCGGCCAGAGAAGAGCCAGCAGCCGCCCCGGGGCCGCCGGCACCAGCTCCCCGGCGCCCAGCGCCAGCCGCACCGCCGGCCCCAGCATGGCTGCCCCCCGGGGCGGGAGGATGCTCAGCTCCGCTCCGCTCCGTTCCTCCGCGCACGGAAAGTTGGTGCCGGAGCCGCGCTCGCTGCTGCAGCGGGGAGCGGGCACCCGTGCGGCTGCGGGGCCGTGCCGGGCGGGGGGACCGGCTGGTGGCGGCGGAGGATGGCGGGGAGGGACGTGGGGGGAAGGGGTGGTGGTGCGGGGAGCGCGGACACGTCTGTGGTTACGGAGTCTCCTGGCGAAGGGTTTGGCCGTGAGGTTGCGCGGTGCGGGGTGTGGGGAGCAGAGGGAGAGATGGGGGACCCCGGGCGCTGCCGATGGCCGCGTGGGGATTATCCCGTGGGTGGAGGAAGGAGTCCACGCACGGAGTGAGTCTTCTCTGTGGAAGAACGGCAGCGGTAAATGGAACGCGGGTGCGATGCGGTGCAAAGCAGCGGAGCTGCGGGCATCAGCATTAATTTGGGAGCAGATGTTTGGTCGAGGGTCGGGATAGACAGGGGCGTTCTCAAGTGACGCATCTGTGCAAAATTCTCCGGTGTAGAAAAGAGTATTTAGGGATGTACTTCTGTTCTCAGGCACCGTTACCAGCATGTCATCATCGAGCAAAACCCCTGGGATGATGGCAGGAATTGCCTGTGTAATGCAGCGCGTGATGCGTTCGCATCCAGCTCTGATCCTCAGAGAAATAACATTTATCACCGCTAGCAGAATGCTTAGCAGAGTGTCTCAAAGCACACACCTCTACTGGATGGAAAATTTCTCCACCCACCTGATGCACAAGTGCAGGTGATGCTCTCAGAAAGTCTTTTTTTTTTTTTCAAAGCCATAGAGCTGCTTCTTTATAACTGTATTTTATCTTGGCCAATTTAGAGGGACAACCTGAGAAATAAGCACTGAATACCAGTGAGGGGAAGGAATGAGCCCCTGATTCACAACTGTGCCTCAGCACAGCCACATCTCATGTCTTGGCATGGCCATATCTCATACCTCAGCATGACCATGTGTCATGTCCCAGTGTGGCCACATCTCATGTCTCAGTGTGGCCATGTCTCATATCTCAGCGTGGCCATGTCTCATGCCTCGTGTCCCAGTGTGGCCATATCTTATGCCTCAGCATAGCCACGTCTCATGTCCCAGTGTGGCCACGTCTCATGTCTCATGTCCCAGTGTGGCCATGTCTTATGCCTCAGCATAGCCACGTCTCATGTCCCAGTGTGGCCATGTCTTGCACCTGGCACAAACTCAGCACCACTCACCAGGGCTAGGGAGCGTTCCTTCAAAGAAGAGTGTGAGTAAAGCTTATTTGAAAGGCACAGCATAACAAGTCACGCTTGTAGTAAACCCAGCCCAGAGAAGGGGTTGGTCGGGCAATGTTTTTTTCTGCCTTAGCTTTATTTCACACTCCCTCCTGAGTGCGGATCCAAGCATGGAAGCTCAAACCCAGATGGATACCTGTGCAGGAGACAGCAATGGGGAAGTCTTGTTATCCATCTTGCTGTTGGATTGTCCATTTCTCAGGGATGAAAGATTTATTATTCCCATGTCCTGGGTCTAACTCCAAGTCATCCTGAAGAGGTTTCCAGACAAAATACAGGAAGATTGTTGGTGAAATGACGTGCTGCATGGCTTTATGGAGAGAAAAAGGTCTTGGGAGGGAGGGAGAAATGCTTAATATTCAGGAGAGGGATGTGGGCTTATGGTGGTACTTTGAATGCTGTTGCTGGGATGGGAAACTGCTGTATTGCACAAATGATGTGTCTTGTGTCTGCCGGTCTCATCCTGCCTGTCTTCTAAAGTTCTGCACTGACTAATCTTGTGGTCTGAAACCTCAGAAATTTCAGTGTTTCTGTTCCTAGCGCTGATACTCATTTCTTCTGAGAACATGCCTATCTCATACCTATCTGGAGCCCGAAGCTGGTAACTGAGCACTCGTGCAAATGTCAGAGATGGGGGGGCTTCCCCTGCAGTTTATGACATTTTGATACTTGGCTTTGATTTTGTCCCTGCCTTGATTTCTCTGTGCATAAAATGAAGATACATCTCCCCGTGTCTGTGCTGTTAAAAAGCACCACAGTCTATACCTCACGTCATAAATACATATCACTACTTTCCGTTCATCTAGATTAATTTATTTTTCTTTTCCCCAGAGAAACATAAGCTGAAAGACCTTCCAGGACTCAGCATTGCTTAACTGACTGTGAGATTACTGCTTTGCAACATTTCTTTCTATTTATTTTTTTCTTTTCCTCCACAAAATAATGGGAATTACAGTGGCTGGTATCCTACAGGGCATTTATAAGATAAGCATCACCACATTAGACCTTTATCTAGTATTAATACAGGCTTATTTAACAGCATATCACTGGAGCACCCCTCCTGTGAAGACAGGCTGAGGGAGTTGGGCTTGTTCAGCCTGGAGAAGAGAAGGGGGTTTAAACTAAAAGTAGATGTAGATTAGATATTAGGAAGAAACTCTTTCCTGTAAGGGTGGTGAGGCCCTGGCACAGGCTGCCCAGAGAAGCTGTGGCTGCCCCTGGATCCCTGGCAGTGTTCAAAGCCAGGTTGGATGGGGCTTTGGGCACCCTGGGCTAGTGGAGGTGTCCCTGCACATGGCAGGGGGTTAGGACTAGATAGGCTTTGAAATCCCTTCCCACCCAAACCAGTCTGTGATTCTATGATACAGTATTAGTCTATGAATATAGCACAAATTGTCATAATGTCAGGTTATATAGAAAGCCTGAAATTTTATTGCAAGCTGGAGGAGATTTTTTTTTTTTTTCTATTTACGTGTGACCAAACTAGTTGCAAAAGTGTGATGGGGAGTTTTTCTCTGGCCAGATTCAGAAAGTGAAACAATCAGGAGCTGGAACCATCTATTTGCTGCAAATCCAGATGCAGTTTATGTGCCCTGACGAAACAGTGCAGTCGCTAATGCCTGATGGGCTGTATTCACAGCTGTCAGGTTCTGCATGCAGAGTTAGTCATCTGAGGTGCTAATATGATGAAGGTAGTCTTTGGGAGTTTTTCTGGAGAAAAAAATCCATCTTATTAATGGTTAAATGCTTCATGGAAACAGTCTGATTTGGAAACAAAACCCAAACAGATCACAAGTGGAATAGAAGGGCAAAACACTTGTTTCAAACAGTCTTCATGCTAAAAGCAAAGGAGTTTTCTATCTGAAGTTAAAACATAAACTTTTATTTCTATTTTCTGTTTTTAATTGTTAAAAAACTGAGTGCTCTGAAAAAATAGGGAACAAAATAATTGTTTTAATAGCATTTCACAGAAATTCTAAGATCCCAACCTGATGCATTAGCAGGAGTTACGGATTCAGCCACAGAAGCCAAGCGCCCTGCCACGATGCTGAACAGCTGCACTTTGCTCTTGTTCAGTCAACAGCGACAGATGGGAGAGAAAAAATACTGATTTCACACAAGTCAGAGAGGTAAAGAGGAACTGTTTAAACTGCCTCACCAAAAACACCTTTTGAGGGGCGAGAGGGCCTTTTGGCAGCTTTTAATACCCTTTAACCAGCTTCCCAGACAGTTCAGCAAACTGGAGCTGAAACAAAGCAGGTGAGGTCTGTTTCCAACAGCTCGGAGAGCCTTGAGTAAGGGGGGAGAACTAGCTGTCCCTTCCCCATGAGAAGCCCCTGGTGTTACCAGGTTGTTCAGAACAGACCCTTCTCAAAATTACAGGGCTCCACGCTCCCCTCTCTGAGACTGTGGGAACCTGGAGTAACTACCTGGAAACCAGCTGGTTTTGGCACTGGTTTAAGCTACCCAGAGCAGGTGTCCTTTGTGTCTCTAGTTCCGAACCCTCGGCAGGTGTTGTTTCTGGTGCAGGCAGGAGGATGTTCAGACACAGCTGAGGTCAAAGCACAGGTCTCTGTTTCAGACATTCAAGGGTAATGAAACGCAGGGTGAAGACGTGTCCCCCAGGCAGCGATTCCTGCTGCGGGGCCTAGCTCCTGGCTTCAACCCTCTTGCTCTGCTGTAACGAAGCCAATTTCCAGGCTGAGACAACCTCACAACCAGCAGCTTATTTACAGGCTCGAAGGGACCTCTGCAACAAACCCTGAGGTTCATCTGCTGATGCACAGGAGATGTATTCGTAGCACACAAGTTGATGAACTACGGAGCTTGTTTAGCTTAGCTTTTCCCCCTCTACTCTGCCCTAGTCAGGCCCCACCTGGAGTATTGTATCCAGTTCTGGGCTCCCCCGTACAAAAAAGACAGGGATGTCCTGGAAAGAGTTCAGCGGAGGGCTACGAAGATGATTAAAGGCCTGGAGCATCTCCCCTACTAGGAGAGGCTGAATGAACTGGGGCTGTTCAGCCTTGAGAAAAGAAGGTTAAGAGGGGATCTTATTAACATTAATAAGTGTCTGAAGTGTGGTACACAAGGGGAAATGGCCAGCCTCTTTTCAGTGGTCTGTGGAGACAGGACAAGGGACAGTGGCTTCAAGTTGGAGCACAGGACATGCAGAAGAACTTTTTCACAGTGAGGATGACAGATCCCTGGGACAGGCTGCCCAGGGGGGTTGTGGAGTCTCCTCTGGAGATATTCAAGACATGTCTGGACACCTACCTGTGTGACCTGTCCTAGGGAACCTGCTTTGGCAGGGGGGTTGGAGTCAATCTCTGGAGGTCACTTCCATATTATTCTGTGACTCTGTGATTCTGTGAAGAAGTCAAGACACATGTGAGCTGCACACTTGGCAAAAGCATGTCCACAACCAGTAACGAGAGAGTGCTCTGCCTCTTCAGACTATTCAGCTCTTTGTATGGCTGCCCATGGGGCCAGGTATTTGCCATTAAATAAGATGATTAATTCTTTGACAAGCTGATATCTGCCTTAGCAGTCCGGCATTCCCTTTTGGCATGTGGGGCTGCTTTGAGAAATGCAGCTTTATAGATTTTTACTAATTATCTAATAGCTTTTCAATCTCTTATTCCAGTACATGGAACTGGTGTTAATTAATTACAGATATTCAGCATACCGTTCTTAACTGATTCCCCTAGTAAATACGTTTAACACTTGCCTTGGTTTCCTGTATATGATTCATTTGGCTGGTAAGTGATCCATCTTTGTTTGCTGTCAAAGTCTTTGAGCTGGAAGAGGACTTTAATCATGTTATTTGGCTTTTCTGAATGGGGAGAAGTCGAGTCAAATAAGCACGCAATGGTAATGCAGTCAGAGAAGAGCCACAGCCTGGGTTTCTTTCACCAATAAAAAGCGGAGCAAGCTTCAATTTCCCTTTCATTTTCATAAAGAACATACTTGAAACATCTATTCAGCCAAAGAAGTGAAATTAAAACAAAGAAACAAAAACATCTTGAAAGGAGGAAAGAAGGCACTTTCCCAGCTTATGCGTTAATTAAGACCAGTCAAAGAAAACTGCTTCAAAAGGAAGGAGGAAGCCAGCGGTAAGCACGGCTGCAACTGCTTTTAATAGGGTATAGCAATGACATGCATGGTAGACAAAGCCATGGCAGGCATCAAGGCAGCAGTGTCAGTTCAAAGGGTACAGCAAAAAAGTTGGAGGCCAACCCGAAGTTACTGAATAGTAAAATTGTTTCAGTAGGGGATTTGTCAGCAACAGTATGGGACAAAAGAACTTGTTTTGCAGAACAGGATTGTCTTGAGAACTATAAACACTGCTGGCTTAAAGATAAAATCAAAGGGCTTGAGAGCAAAGCAGTAGTAGACATAAAAATATGCATAGTTGGCTTCCTGAAGGCAGAGGTTTGCATCCCTGTCAAACAACTCAGAAAGAAGCTGTTAAGTGCCCCAGGTCACTCTTGCACCCTTAGCACCTACTCCTCCCCCGGATGAAAAGCCTTCACAGAGAGGCAGGAATATACAGCAGCACTGGGAGGTTTCCTTGTGATCCCATCAGCAGTGGCAATCTGGGAATCTGGCAGGAGAATTTATTCCCTTCCCCCTCTACAAACAAGCAGAGTGCAACCTACAACATCCTATTATAAACATTTTGTACATTAAAAAAACCCCGGATTTTCTAGCAGCAAAAGACAGAACTGTTATTGTGTTCTTTATGTGCATATTTGTTCTCAGAGCTGTTCGGCTGTGTCTCTGATCCAGCTGTCTGGGAAATCAGCAGGTTATTTTCTATTTCTTTTGTCAGGCAGTTCAAGCTCTTGCTTTAAATTCCTCCTAGGTCCCTTTAGCGAGATGAGCAGCACGCGTGCACTTTTATCACAGAATCACAGAATCACAAGGCTGGAAAAGACCTTTAAGATCATCAAGTCCAACCATTCACATCCTAAACTAAACCATATCCCTAAGATATGGTTTATGGTATATGGTTATCAAGCTGATGATGACTACAAGGAAGTCTCCTGGAATCAAGGTGTCTGTCCTTGCTCTATGCCAAACTGGCACACGACACAGTGAACACAGAGTAAATTAGTCATGACACAGGGTTTATCGCTGTTAAAAAACAGCATTCAGAGAGATGCAGCTGACACACTGGAGGGAAGTGATCATTACCCTCAGGGAGGCTTTTAGTGTCAAAAATTTATGAATGCATATCCACTGATAAAAGGGTGGCCTACGCTGCAGTGTTCAGACAACATCATGTTCACATGCCATCCAGGTATCAAAGGCCATGAGGTTTTCCCTAGGTTTGCTCATACAGCCTCTGTATCTGAACAGGATCTGCCCCTCTGTTCTGGAGGCATGAAGGTAGGAAAGATACATGCATCCTCCATGGCTTCTTCGTACCTTTAGTCATCCTCCAGGTGAAAAAAAAAAAGCAACCCTACTTCTTGTGGCAAACTTAATGTTAACTGGTTTGTTTCCCACCGCTGACGCCTGTGGCTTTCTCTGACTGAGATACCCTTCTCATGGCTTCCTGAGAAAGTGCTTCAGCGTCATGAGTGTGTTATCTCTTAAACTCACTTCTGATAAATAAGAGATATTAAATCTCTTTACAGCTCTCACCAAAAGCCATTCCCACCAGGTCTCATGCTATTTTCGGAGGTCTTTATTTTGCACATCCCCTTGACATCCTTTTTCTGCATCATCATATGGAAAGGTAGTACTCAGCCTCTTGAACCTACTCACCTCTTCCTAGCATATACGTTGTGGGATCATTTTAGCTCTGTTTTCCATATCAACGCATTAAGGGTTCCAGTGGAGCTGCCTGCTCATGTTTTTCCTGCTTCCTAGCCAGTTTACTAATTTCAATTTATAATTATTTATTGGATTACTAGAGTAAATGACCTCTACAAGCTACCAGGACTTGCTGTTTGCTTCTCCCTTCCTCTGCAAAGGGGAAATAATGTTTCTACAGTGCTTAGTCTATCTTGTCAACTCAGACTAATCTCACCACAATGTTGGGAGGAAGAAGTAGTTTAATCTTCTTGTGATTATCAGGGAATCTGGAGCACTTACAGACAGATCTTTTGGAGGATACTGAAGAGATTGATCGCTGTTGCCTAGGCTGGCAGCCTTGGTCAGCATGGCAACATTAGCAGACAAACTCCAGATGTGTTGGTGGTGCTTTCAGATGGTCTGTCCCATCATATCTGTACGACAAGTGCAGTCAGTGGATTAAAATTTGCTTCTGCACTGTTTGCAGTATTGCTTTCTGTAATGAAGGGTTATTGTAAATGCGTTTGATTTCTCATGGCAGACCTCCTGTGACTAAAAGTAGCTGATGGAGGCTGTATCTACATGGTGGTCTGTAGGTATGTACCTGTTTACTCTGCCCACAGTATATATGCAGCTGTCTGCTCAGACCCAGTTTGTGTCCAGTGTTTTTGCATTGGAGACAGAGAAGTGGCTCTGGCTGTAAAACACCATAGTGAAGTACCCAGAGCTGGCCCATCACTGGAGTTCATGCTGCAGAGGCACGGCCGGGAGAGCTGGGGTGAATCAGCAGCCAGGTTGAAAGCCTGGAGACATTGCAAAGGAACTTTCTGGATCTGGTTCTGCAGGAGAAATCTCTATTAATGACTAAACCCTGAGACAAACTGCTGTTTTGTCTAGATCCCAGGGTTGTGTCCCTGAGTTGTGCCTTGAGGATCCAGCCAGAGTCAGAGCAACCTGCAAGATTTGTTGGGGTTGATGATCCTCTTCTTACGATGCCCAAAAACATGCAGCCTCTTGTGATGAGCCCAACATCTTTTGTCTCCTTCTATAACTCAGGGAGCCACGATTTCTCCATAAGGCACGTGACAATGCAAGCAATGACAACAATGCTTTCCCATTTTATAATTGCCAGGGCAACTATATGGTAACTTAGACTGGGAACAATTAATTTCTGGATTTGTCTCTCTTATAACACAATTTGGTGTTCAGAGCCAAGTCACCACCCTGTTCTTGAACCACCTTCCCAGCTGCACCATGCAACATTTTGTTGCAGCAGCACTTTTGGAGACTGCCATGTGTAGGGTTACTTGTTCCTCCACATTTCTTCCCAAATAATGCAGCATTTCCAAAGGGAAGGCTGTGTTTGGCAGGTGTTTTTCAGAAGCAAGTGTCTTGTAATTTTCCAGGCCTCTGTAGGACTGTGTGTTTAAGCCAAGCTCAAGTCCTTTAGCTGTTCCCTACACTGTAGGCTACTTTCACATAGCATTTTCCTAAATGCAGGTTACTTACTGAGCTTAAATTCACTGTATTAGGCATCTCCAGAGACAAGATGGCTCTTTTCTCAGCTACCAATAACCATGCTGCCCGCAGCTTCCCGTGATCTTTAGGTACCATGCAAAAGAAGCAATCCAACACATGCAAAACAGGGAACCAAAATCTGTTTTCCCAGCATGGATCAGAGGCAGTCCTATTTTTAAATCTAGCTTGGGAGTGTGGGTAGTAAAGTGGCTCAGGAGGAGGAAATCCAGGCTGGAAATGGTAGGCAGCCGTGACAAGGCAGGACAAGCTTTTTGCCTGAGCCATGCTGCCTCTGGGCAGAGCCACTGTGGCCTTGGGGCAAGCAGGAGAGGGACAGGTGGCTCCATGCCTGGGTCCACCAGTTGAAGGGAAATTGGCAGGGATGTCTGGACACCCAAGCCTCACTCTGGGAGGAACTCACTTCCCATCATAGCTTGTTCTCAGTGAAACCTTTGTGGTCAAAAAAGTCACAGCTAATTCTGCCTCCTTCTTTCAGTCCTTCTGTTCCATTTGTAGCCCTGCTGTTGATCCAAGGCTTGGTGTGAATCCTTCTGAAGTCAGGGAAACTGGGAAAGGTCTACAGTGTCATGTAACCTCTCTTCTAATTAGCTTCAGGCTACAGGGAGCGCTGGGGAAGGCAGCTCCCACAGAAAACGGGGTTGGAGGGGACAGAGTGTCCTGCAGGAAAAGCCCAAATCCCGAAGACAATGCTGGCCACCGTTATGTCAGGGGTCTCTGCTGACATTTCGCCATGTAGCCATCTGAAAATGAATCATTTGCTGCTGCAAGCAAGTTCTAGGATGATTAAATGAAGTGGATGTGGGACAGCAATATTAGCCTCATTTTCAGTCTGCAAAAAGGATTTTTTTATCCTCTTCATATTCTACATATTACTTTGCAGCTAGAAAACATAGCCTTCTGGTTCATGTGCCACTCAAGGGCCATGTTCCCCACCCAGCTCTGCCAGATAACTCTGGTCAAGACGTTTCATTTCAGGAGTTAGTTGTTTTGCTTTGACATCCTTCATCTGCTTGTCTCCTCAAATCAGCATTCTCCAAACTCCACCAGCCCAAGGGCTACAAGAGACAACCAGTTTTCCAGGCAACACCATGTTTTGCTCTCCCTGTGAGCCTCAGTTTTAGCATCCAAGTTTCTGAGTAGCATCAAGGCAGGTTCCTGCAAGCCATGGGCTGGTGTGGCCAGTGGGGTGATGTTTCAGCGCAGGAGCTGTTGATGTTAGGTTAATGATGCTTTGGAGTTTTTCATGTTGTAGAGTGAAAAACATGCCTTAAAAACTGTCTAATTCCTGAAGCAGAAATGGATTTAAGGCATTTCCTACCAGCTTGTTTAAACAGCTTCTTGCGTGGTATCCTGGCCTTTCTCAGCTTGATGTCTAAGCATATACCTCCCACTCATTATACAGTCTAGATGCCAAAGATGCCAGGTCCTACATCTCTCAGTAATAAAATCCTGTTAATTAACTGCTAACATAATTCTATGTCTAGAATGTAAGACATTTTCTTTCCTAATAGTGTAAGTAGATAAACATAGTGGTGATGTGAGGCAATTGGATGTAATTATAACAGCAGCCAGGAGGAGGATTAAAAAGTTCCAGATCAGTTGTGTCTCTTGAAATTTGCCCTTGTCCCTGTGGAGAACTCATCCATATACCAACGACCTGATTTCCTGAGCTGCCGTAGACAGGTGTGGAGCACAGCCTGTCTACTCTGCAACAACTGCCAGGAAGATGTCCCTTGTTGAAATTTTTAAATTGAAAATACATTTGGGATGATTTCCATGACCAGTCCTCCAGGGTAGACCTTTGAGCTCAGAAATGCTCCCGTGGAGGATGTGGGTTATCCTTGTGAGCAATCTGACTACCCAAATGCACAGTTGTTTTCAGTTTTCCCAAAGCGGCATTGCTTTCATGTTGTCAGATAAGAGATGCTTGTGGTTCACAGTGTAATGCAATGTCAATAATGAATATTTCTCTTGTTCAGTCTAGGTTTTAATAGCTGTGATCCCGCTGGCATATAAACAACGGGAACTAAAGTATAATATAAAGCAGTGCTCGGAGTTCATTCCTTGTTCTCAGTCCTCTTGCTCTCACACACAAGCAGCCCCTCTAAGATGTTGATCTGCAATTGATGAGAGTCTTCAACAAGTTCCAAGAACAGACCCTAGTACTTTATTTCAATTCTCAGCAGATAATTTTCAGACTCATTTATCACAGTGCTGCTCAAACCACCACTGCCAAGTTAGCACTTAGGGGAGGACACTTGGATGTGGTGGAGATGGCTCCAATCTAAGCCCCAACTGAGAGGGGCTCACCTGAGCAGAGTGTTTATTCCAAGAGTTAATTTTTCAGAAAACTGATGGCATTTAGAACTTTGCTAGCGCTTTTTAACTGGGAATTCAACATGCTGTAATGGTCCAATCCTGCAGTTTGCTGTCCAAGCCCTAATAAAAGTGCCAGTTGCCAGTGGAGGACATTCAGTTCATGTCTCAGCCAAGTGATTCGTTGCCACATTAAAGCTCTCCAGCTTGCTCCAAATGCACAAATGTGGGTTTTGTGCAGGAAGGTGAAATGCCCTTGAGATACTGCACTGGTGCTCCTTACTGTACCAGCTCTACCCAACACGGACCCACATTCACTTGGCCTCCCAACAGGACCAGTTGCTATAGCAATGTGCCTGTGCTGTTTCCAGATCAAGAAATGCCTTGTTTGGTACTAGCAAGGGGATTTGCACTGGGCTGCCTGAACTCAGTGGTACACAAAGCCACCAGCAGACAACTGTCTGCAAGATGGTTGCAGAGGTGTCAGGGTTGGTCTCTTCTCTGGGGTGACAAGCGATAGGACAAGAAGAAATGGCTTAAAGTTGCACCAGGGGAGATTTAGGATCGGTATCAGGAAGAATTTCTTTACTGAAAGGGTTGTCAGGCATTGGAACAGGCTGCCCAGGGAGGTGGTGGAGTCACCATCCCTGGAGGTATTTGAAAGGCGTGTAGATGAAGGGCTTAAGGACATAATCTAGAGGTGGACTAGGTGGGGTTAGGCTGTGGTTGGATTCAATTATTTAAAGGGTCTCTTCCAAGCTAAGTGATTCTATGATTCCATGATTCTATGACGGTGCTGCACGTGCCTTAGGGACCAGGCACGTGGTCCTGTTAAGATGCCACTGCAAGAGCCTGGAAATAACTCTTTTGCCAGATCAGCCCCTGGAGGCAGAGCATTGGCCTGCAACCCTAGACCTCTTGGCCAGCAGAGCCCAGATAACAGCTCTAACTCAGTTTTGGAGCCATGAGCACAGGACCACTGTGTGAGACAGTGGTAAGAGATTCCATCTGTGTGCTTAGAAGTGCAGCTGGAATAACTGTGTTACTAACTCACATGCCAAGACAGCTTCCAGACAAAACAGGGAGGGCTATTGTGATCCAGTGGGTCATATTTTCCTCACCTCACATAGAAGAAAACACTTTTATGAGCCAGTGAATTTCTTGAGTCTCAGAGATGGCAGTAGCCCCATCATGAAGATCAGGCAGAGGGGCACTGACAGGCTAAGCCGTGAGACATCCTAAGAAGAATCTGGTTTTAAACCACTTTTTGAGACCCAGCATCCCCATGTTGCAGAGGGATGCTCCCTACTGCCCCAAGAAGCTATGGTGCCCTTTGCTCTTTGTTTTGTGGGCCAAGCTCCAACATAGAATCACAGAGTCATGGAATGTGTTACACTGGAAAGGACCTTTAAAGACCATCTAGTCCAACCCCCCTGCAGTAAGCAGGGACATCTTCACTAGATCAGGCTGCTCAGAGCTTCATCAAGCCTGACCATCATGCCTTTTCCCGCTCCAGTCACCTGGAGCTCCAGCCTCACTCAACAGCAATTCCAATGGTACCTAGAGCTAGCAAGTATGCTGAAATCACCCATTCCTTAGTTGTCTGTGCACCTTCTCCACCCATGGAACTGAAAGGCACAGAGGAGGTTCCATTTTCTGTTAAAATTTAATATTGCAGAACCTGGCTTTGCATCCTGTGTGTGTCATACCACCTTTGATAGCATTACTTCTGAGCAGCAGGGACAAAGGAAGGCCCTTGTGTGACTGTGCCAAAGCAGAGCCCTTCAAAACAGTGAAATAAAGGATCTTGGGAAGGTTGAAGCCTCTGACAGGGATGGCAGCGAGTCGGCTGACAACATCCCTCCCTCACATGGGATCAAATCACAGGCTCTCGGAGCTGGTGGTTGCCGACTGTGGGAACCCAGAGAAATTTGCAATTCCAACAGCAGATGGCACAGTCCTAAAACTAAACTTGGTCTGTAAGGCAGCCACAGGGAAACACTGTGTGCAGGATGAATCTGAACGCTCCTGCAAGAGGATCCTGTGGAGTGAAGCTACTGGTTTGTCAAAGTAAGCAAATTGATTTTGAAAATGGCCATTTTCTCTTTAGGGGAAGTAATTTATAGAACTGCATGTACGAGACAATCTGGGAGCAGTGGAGTTTAGTTTAAGAATCTCAAGTATAGTTGAGAGTTTAAATGTAATTACAAGCTTTCTGGCATCCATGCTTCATAAAGTACTCTTTTAATTATCCTTGTATGATCTAGAAATAGTTTATAGTGGCCACAGATACAAAGTAATTCTATTTACTGGAGGGAAAATAAAGCTCCAGAACAATTGAATCGAACAGTAATGTCTTAAATTTGCTTCATGTGGACCTAATCCTTCTGTGTCTCTTAGCTATTGTCCAGAATCTCACAGAATTAGGCATAAAAATTGTGTTCTGTTATATTTGGAACTTTATGAATGAGGTGAGATTTGAGGGTACCAGCCCTGAAGCACCCAGCCCTGTACCTAAGAGAAGAGCAGTGCAGCAGACGTGGCACTTCGGTTCCATTAGTATCAACAAGATTGTTGGCCCAATATACTTATCTTGTCACTTTTTCTAGAAACTTGAAGAATAAAACCTAGAGATCTTCCATCAATAGGCAGTAAACCTGGATATATGGTGCAGGACAGCAATGTCATGATGTTTAAGGAATTAAGAAAATAATCCATCCTTCAGATGCACTGAGGAATTGCTAGAAGAATTGTCTAGTGGTTAGATCAGGAAACTGTGAGTCAAGGCATCTGTTCCCCCCTTTGTCAGTGAATCACTTCCTCTCTTTTGAGTCCCACAAAACACCCAGACAGAATCTAACCCCAAGTAAAACAAACTCTTTACCAGACTCAGCCCCCATGTAGCTCCCAGGTTACTTCTTATGGTAGAAGCTCTGTTGTGTGTTAGAATTGGAAAGCTCTAAATGTCCGAAGAGAAAGATGTGTTGTGGTCCTGTGTGTAAATTTCCCTTCTGCAGGTTTCACAGAGCCCAGAGCTCTGTTATTTGAAGTTCAGCATGGCCAAGTGCAAGGTCCTGCACATGGGGCAGGGCGATCCCAAGCACAGCTACAGGCTGGGTGGAGAATGGATTGAGAGCAGCCCTGAGGAGAAGGAGTTGGGGTGTTGGTGGACGAAAAGCTCAATATGAACTGGCAATGTGCACTTGCACAACTGTGTCCTGGGCTGCATCAAAACCAGAGTGACCAGCAGGTTGAGGGAGGTGGTTCTGCCTCTACTCTGCTCTGGTGAGACCCCACCTGCAGTACTGCATCCAGCTCTGGGGTCCCCAGTATAAGAAAGATTGAGCTGTTGGAGCGAGTTCAGAGGAGGCCACAAAGATGATCAGAAGGCTGGAGCCCCTCTCCTATGAAGACAGGCTGACAGAGTTGGGCCTGTTTAGCCTGGAGAAGAGAAGCCTCCAGAGAGACCTTTTGCAGCCTTCCAGTACCTGAAGGGGCTACAGGAAAGCTGGGGAAGGACTTTTATCAGGGCATGGAGTGATAGGGCATGGGGTAATGGCTTTAAACTGAAGGAGGGCAGATTTTGATTAGACATTAGGAAGATAATTTTAGGATGAGAATGATGAGGCACAGGTTGCTCAGAGAAGCTGTGGCTGCCCCCTCCCTGGCAGTGTTCAAGGTCAGGTTGGATGGGGCTTTGGGCACCCTGGTCTAGTGGAGGGTGTCCCTGTCCATGGCAGAGGGTGGGAACTAGATGGGCTTTGAGGTCCCTTCCCACCCAAAACATTCTGTGATTCTATGATTCTTCTGTCTAGTGGTGTTTTCTCAGGAACCAGCGTCTTCCCAGAGGAAATCTATGACGGGCAGAGAAACAGTGTGATGCTTTACTGCCCAACATGCTGTTCAGTCATCCTCTCCAGTTGCTAATCAAGCAAACAAAAATATGTGCTCTCAGAGATAACAAGGATTAAAGTTTTTGCAATTATTTCCCATCTTTAAAGTAATTCCTAGAAGATTACATCCCATTTGCCTACTCAGAGAGAGCAGCAGTCTTCAACAGTCAGAGTAACACGAGTTCTGTAACTCTGAAGAAATGTCTGGAATGTTTGGGATTCCTCTTCCCAGAATATCTGTCCCATACAAGAGGAGATTAATCATACCTAGCTGCAGCTTTCTAAAACCCAGGCTGGTGAGCAGGAGCCCTCAGTAACCGATGGAGGCAGAGGAACTGTTTCAGACAATGCAAGCATGAAAGAAGCAATGTCTTACAGAAGAGATTCACAATGGTCTATTGTTTTCTTCTGCCATTTCTCTTGAAAACAATTAAAACTGTGACTTGCTCACTGAGAAAATAATTTTCAGCCTAATTTCTCTACAAAAATTCGGTTTGCATTTGCCCCATACCTTTCAATTGGTATATTGTTTTCTGCCTGCCTGTCTTCAGAGGTGCTTGTGGTTCAGGCTTATGAATGTAGGTACCTGGATTATAGATGTTTACATCTGATGTAGCCATTTTAAGATCTGCTTGCAAACACTGCTGCTGAATGGTATTTCTCATTCTAAGGTGGAACAGGCCTTAAGAACAGCACCCCAGAACTGCTTATTTCTCCCCATTAATTATGGGAAGAGCCTGGAGCCACTAGCTCTGGTGTAGGTACCTTCACTGCAAACACCTAAAATTAGGTGGGATAAATGTTATGCAACAAGCTTGATGCTTTAAGCATTTAAGCTCAGGCTTCATTTCATGCTGTCAGTAAGTGCTTTGCTGAACAGAAACCTCAGTTACACAAGGAAGAAGAAGACAGTCATGGGGGATCACAGCAGTTCAGCTTGCCTGGCTTTTGTTGTATTTCCACAATGCAGTCTTACATACTGTTCTATTCCCCAGCAGAAACCTTTTCTTCCTCCAATTTCCTCCTCCAATTTCCTCCTCCAAACACTTTTATTTCCACCCCCTCATGGCTCTCAGTCTCCCTGGCTGAGTCACACATGCGATGTAACCCAAAACTGGGGCGGGCAGGGAAGAGGCACCGCAGACTGCCGGGATTCACGCTCCTCGCCAGTAGCTCTTATCCTTTTGTTTTTCTCTAGTGTTTAGCACCAAATTCTTCACCACTTGTCTCAAAACTTTGCTAGAGGATGGCAAGACTGCATAAAAGTGTGGTGGAGGGATGAGTGAGCTTCATGTAATTTGGGGCTTGGTTTGTAAACTACTGGGGGTAGGTAGCTAGAGGTGAAAGAGATGAAAGCAGAGTTTGCACTGGCAGACTCCAAGTTTGACTGGTGTGGGTCCAAGCACAGGCACTGGTACCCTCATTGTTTTGTTGGCCCAGGCCACTCTGCCACCCAGTCCCAAAACACCTGGCCGCCAGGACAACCTTTCAGGGGTAAACCTTTAAGTCATAGTGATTATTTCTTTATAGTCATCTTGCACTTTTGAGGCAGACCTAATCATCACTTTTATGCAGAAAGAAGTTACTACAGTCATCTCCTGAACTTGTCCAGGGCTTTTGAGAAGGGAAGGAAGGGAAGGGAAGGGAATGGAAGGGAAGGGAAGGGAAGAGAAGAGGAGAATACTCAGCTGGAAGGAACCATCAAAGATCATGTAGTGCAACTGAATGACCACTTCAGAGCTGACCAAAAGTTAAAGCATGTTGTTAAGACCATTGTCCAAATGCCTTTTAAAGACTGGCAGTTTGTGTGCAAATGCATAAATAATGGTAGTGATTTATTTATGTTGTGCTCATGTTGTGAAGACGTTAGAGGACATGTCAAATTACTCAAATCAAATTGATACACTTTGTTTGTATGTTCCATCACTGTGCTACATGAGAATCAGAGAAATGAAATAACTAAACTGAGATCAGCCATCAGCAAGAACTGCTGCAACCCTGAGGATATGCAGAGTGCAGACTAAGTGGAAACTGGTAACTGTAAAATTCCAACACCAATGGGATACTTTTTTTCCCTGTTACTACAATTTAAGTTCTGTAGTCCCTGATGACCAATAAAATCAATGGAGACTCAATCCTAATTATTGAGAATACTGGTATTAACAATCAGACACCTGAATCCCATTCTTAGTTTCAAACAACTAGTTAACTACCTAATAAGCCAAAGCAGTAAATTAAACCAAATAGTAGCAACACAAAGGTAACTGAGAGTTCAGGTAAGTCGGTTTCTGTCACTGCCATGGGCAAGGATGAGGGAGTCTGGGGTCAGTGTTACTTGAAAGAATCTGCAATTTTCTGATCTAAAGCAAATTATGTTTCTTTCCATAACTCCCCAGATCTGATTTCCATTTCCTTGTGTCGAGTGCTTGTGCCATGTTTACAAATGGAAGTATGAGTCATTATCAAATGCATTTTTCATTTGTTTTTCTTCTGGTATTTTCCATAAAATGAACGGTTGTGTTAAAAAAAATCAGATTACCCTGTCTTTCACTCCATTAGCACTGAGCAGCTTTGGAAGATAATGAGGCATACTTAAGTTTCTGGTTTTCCCTCTTGATGACAGGGGTAGAATTTTTAATGTGAAAAAAAATAGCTTTTTTTCCAATTAATCCACGTGTCAAGTTTTTATTATTATATTTTTATACATTTAGTAGGAAATATTACATTTTTACCTTTTCCCCACTTGTTATTTGCTAGAAACTATATCAGTATTCCCAGTCAACTACAAGCTGGAAAATAGATGCATGTGGGCATGTTAAACCTTTCTGAAATGCTCTCTGGTAGCATAAATAATTTGCAGTTTGTTTCAAAGAAGGAGAACCTCTCTAATAGAAGTAAATCTGCTGTTACGACATTGATGAGAAATGTTTATTTTATCTCTGACAAGTTTTCAGGAAGAAATGAGTGAATAAGACTTTTGGTTTTTTGTTTTTCATTTGGTTATATATGAATTAAAATATCACTGTAAAATAACCTGTAAATATAGGTTTAATTTTCCATTACTCTAAAAGCATTATCAAGGACAAATTTACCTGAAGTGGTTTTTTTCTGCTTTTTAAGTGCTTGAAATGTAGTGAGTAATTAAATGCTACTAGCAGTGTAAAAATATCTATACATTCAGTAAAAGTAATTAAACTCCCTCCTTGCATAATGCTCAAGGTTTCACAATTCTCTAGCATTTTTCCTTTATATAAGACAACAGCTGAGTCAGAGACTTCAACACATTTTATTATAAGCTCACTTGGTGCACAGTCCCTGTTTGCTTTCTGACCATGGTCATAAGGTGATCTACATCCAATTAGATCTCCCAGGCTGTGAATTAGATATTCATTGCACGCCCCTGATGACTGCATACAGCAAAATTGCATGTCTTTGTAAATCTTATTTGAATGAGCGAGTCGGTGAATTAAAAAATGATGTAAAGCTTAGTCCTGCCCTTTCTGACGTTATACTTCACTACACACTTGAGAATTAGCATCTGGGGAGGTGAGCCTCCGCATTCCCCATGACACACAGGGAGGTAACGACTGAGTATGCAGGGTCATACTCTGAGTCAGTGATTATTATGCAACCAAGGTACCAGCTAAGGAGCCAGAATTTAGGCAGTTTATATGGAAAACAGTATTCCGTTGGCATATATTTTGGTTTCATAGTGTTTATTTTTGGAGCAATAAGGTTTCTGTCTGGAGAAGGGAACTGTTGTAGTATCTAAACATACAGTCATATGCATGGCAACTTCTTGCCCCTCTAAATATAGGAAAAGCCTATATTTTGTGTGAATTTATGGCACGTGCATTGGCTGTGACGCTGGAGTTCCCATGTGCATCGGTGCATCACGCTGCCATTGAAAACCAGTATAGCTGATGCTGTGGTCGTCTTTCAGGGATACCATCGAGGCAGGAGCGAGGTTTTTAATAAAGTAACCTTGCTTCTTCATGCTAGTCTAAACCACAAGGTCCAGTAAATTTCCTGCAGAGTGCTGTGCCACATCTCTGCACCTCTGGGGTGTCTCAGTACATTTCCAAGGGAAGTGCAAATCATGCTGGCTGACCTGCCTGTGGGTGTGAACGGCGCCCAAAGCCGTTGCAGCTGTTGACAATGAGCCCTCAAAAACCACTCAAGAACCTGTCCCGTGCTTTTCACAAGAGCAAACAGGCAGAACAGATAAGGGCAACGATTTCAGCTTGCCATCCTCTGAGTCTGCAGGAGTGGCAAAGTAGTAATAATCCCGTTGGTATTACTCACAATAGTGTAACTGATATCCAGCTCAAGAAATTAAACACATGCTCATCTACAGACACATGCCCTGCTACTTTGTTCACCAGAAGTAGGTCAGTAGTGGGGTTTCTTTTCTCTTCCTTGGGCATGAAAAGACTCAAACCTGGAGGATAATTTTGGCTTCTTTTCTTCAGGAATTAGTCCAAAAGAGACTGTGCCACATGTCTTAGGTAATTCCCCTGACATCTCTTTCTCTTGTCAGCAGCCTGGTGAGATGCCAGAGAACTGGGAAGTGCATGTGGTCTTGCTGACAATGTTCCCGTTCATAAACATCTCCTTGGTCAGGCATTTAATGGGACAGTAGGTTTGCAATGGAGCTCACCCTGCTCCAGGGAGAAGAGCCTGGCAAGAGCTCTGACCAGAAAAATCAGATCTTTTTCACCACAGGAGGAAACCACTATGTTCAGAGATCAAAAAAAGAGTGAGGGAAAAGCACAACTACTCCAATGTAGCCAAATAGCCAAGGTTCTTATTCCAGGTGTGGTGAGAGAATGTGGAAGCTTTTTTACCTTTAATTTTACAAAAAGCACTTTTTTTTTCCTGTGGGAGAAAAAAAAAATCTCCACTTTTAGGTGGGGTAAATCTATTTATAGATATGGGTTAAGTTTGGCCAAAAATATCGACCTTCAAAATGGAGTGGAGGGACCAGAGGGACCTGGACAGGCTGGATCAGTGGGCAGAGGACAGCTTTATGGGGTTCAACAAGGCCAAGTGCCGGGTCCTGCACTTGGGTCACAAACCCCAGGCAGTGCTACAGGCTTGGGGCAGAGTGGCTGGAGAGCTCCCTGGAGGAGAAGGACCTAGGGATGTTAGTGGACAGCCAGCTGAACATGAGCCGGCAGTGTGCCTGGGTGGCCAGGAAGGCCAATGGCATCCTGGCCTGTATCAGGAACAGTGTGACCAGCAGCAGTAGGGCAGTGACTGTTCGGTTGTACTCAGTTCTGGTGAGGCTGCACCTTAAGTGTTCAGTTTTGGGCCCCTCATTACAGGAAGGAGGTTGAGATGCTGGAGCGTGTCCAGAGAAGGGCAATGAAGCTGGTGAAGGGTCTGGAGCACATGTCCTGTGAGGAACGGCTGAGGGAGCTGGGGCTTTTTAGTCTTGAGAAAAGCAGGCTGAGGGGAGACCTCATCGCTCTCTACAACTACCTGCAAGGCGGTTGCAGAGGTGTCGGGGTTGGTCTCTTCTCTTGGGTGACAAGTGATAGGACAAGAGGAAATGGCTTAAAATTGCACCAGGGGAGATTTAGGTTTGATATCAAGAAGAATTTCTTTACTTTCAGGCATTGGAACAGGCTGCCCAGGGAGGGGTCTCTTCCAAGCTAAGTGATTCTACGATTCTATGATTTCTCTCTTCCAGAAACCCCAAATTTATGTTCTCTTGATTCATCCCAAGACAAATTTTCTCCTCTAACTATTAATCCAACCTCCAATGAAACAGGAAATAAGGTTTTTTATACTCAGATTCAGATAGCAGGCTTAAGGTCAAGTCCCCGTCCTCATGCCCAGCTATTTGTAGAAAGGACATTTTAACTCTCATCTAGGCAATGGTCTCTGACACTGGCCTGCTACCTACCTTGGTGGAATAAATTTCCTGTCTTAAGCAAAAATCTCTCCCTTTTTTTCCTCCTCCAGAGGGAATACATATTCAAACAATTTTGGTTCATATTAACCAAAACTTTCAGATAAAGCAGGTTTCTGGATGAAACTTTTAACCCTCTCTAACTGCCAGGGTGCTTGATGAGTAATTCCTTTTCCTTTCACATTCCACCAAGGGAAGAAGCTTTCACAGAGACAGTAAATGAAATTGCTTCCCAAAAAGCTGCATTGACATCATGGCAAGGGGGGCATAGGGGCAGCCACATCAGGGACAACACGCTGGCCTTCAGCCTGTCGTTACAGCAATGTCATCAGGACTGGCAGGGAGTGGGATTGCTTAAACCCCCATTAATTGTAGAAAAGTGCTTGACATAATAGGTGTCCCCCTGGGAGCATTTTCCAGAGGTAGCACAATGTGGGAGTTAGTGAGCCCAGGCAGCAGTAACACATTATATTTCTCAAAGGCATTGAGAAGCAGTGGGAGATGCAGAAGGAAACCTGGGTAGAAGTTAAACCATTTATAGCAAAACACCCTGACAATTAAAAAGAGGAATTAATTGCCTCACAGCCAGAAAGGATGAAGAAGATCTTACTTGCTTTCCTCCTACGTAGATAACAAGGAGAAATCATGGAATGAGAAGCTGAAATGCTAATTCCATTTCACAAAGTTATTTGCTACTAACTCCAAGCAGTGCTGATCCAGTGCACATGAGTGAGCTCCTCACAGTCGTTTAATTGAGGAAGAGAGGTGGATTTGCCTGGAGTGCTTTTTCTGGTGATAGAGAAGCAGATTTAAATAGGATTTATTTAATGAAGAAGCTCCATTGAAACAGGAGCCCAGACCACCAAACTGATATTGCAAAGCCCCAAAACCTCTTTCCACCCAAGGGAGGCATTGCTGCTGCCTCCCAGGGTGGGTTTTTGTGCTGCTTTTTTTTTTTAATAAAAACATTATCTCAGTACAATGCACTTGAATTCTTGGGTGCTTTGGCCTTTCCTATAAAGTATGAGTGAGTGAAGATCAGCTGTGTGTGGTACAGAGAGGACAGGCGATGGGAAAGCAAAGACAAGACATCCTGTAATTTGTGCCTAAGCACAAAATTGCTGATGCCTCTCCAGCATGAGGAGGGCTGCTCCCAAACCACGCACAAGTCATAACAGAGCTGAGCTATGTACATGGCAACAAATTCAATTTAATTTTTTAATTTTTTTTTTAATGTGAAGCAGGGCTCTTCCATGGGGAAAGTCTCCATTTCATCCCATGACTTCTCTGTCAGCTGCCAGGAAATATGGCACCATCAGTCCAGCCCCTTGGGCTGCTGGTTTGTCCCAGCCCCGAGGATGGCCTCTCCTGGGGCCGGGTGCTGAGGACTGTTTGTTCCTCTCCTCTCGTCCTCTGCAATCCTCGGGAGGGTGTTTCTCTTCTCTGCTCAGGTGTTTCTCCAGTGAAATGCCGTCGGTTGTTTCCTTGCTCTCAGGAATGCACGATGTATGTGAGCAAGTTGCCTGCAGGACATGAAAGCCAAGACATTTTTTTGCTGAGAAAGGGTGGGGTGAATGTCAAATATTTCACGTTTCCCTTGATTACCATATCTCCATGAATCACATCCTCGGGAGCAGGGCAGCCTGGATGAGGGGCACAGGAAGACAAGTGTTCACAGGCTCCTGCTGCTGGCTTGGTCTGCCATGGCTTCCACTTCCCAACATCTCTCACACTCCATTATCACACCCAACAGAGACATTTCTCCATTCCCGGGATGAACCAGCACTGTTGCCTTAAACTCAGCTGCAGCTTCATCGAGTCAGACCAACCTGAACTTTGTACCATGTCACTCATGTCTGCCACCCGCAGCGTGCTCCAGCTCCAGGCTTCCAGAGGAAACATGCCAAAAGCTACAATGCCCATGGCCCATTTTTCAAAATGTTGAGTCCTGTGCAGAGCTCAGTTAACCCTGTACATGTACTCTGCTCATCCTTTGTCCTCCTTGTTGTTCCTTGTGTTTCCTTTCCTTAACCTCCTTTTGCATCATGCTTCCCCCTGTACCTGAGCACACATCCCTCTTCCTGGGCACCAGAGGGGTGATGGTTATCAACCACATTCTCTATTGCAGAGACAACAGTGCTTCACCAGTTCACTATGTACACTACCTTATTTTTTCTAAATCCCACCTCCCTGTTTTCACTCCCATCACTTTTGGTCATTTGGTAGTTATAATCATCTCATGGACCATGTAATACTGTATTGTTGAAACTGTTGCTGTTACTTATATTAGTGATAGCCAGAAGCTTTACCTTTTCTGGCACTGGTACAGTGAAAACACAGAATCACAGAATCACAGAATTGTAGGGGTTGGAAGGGACCTCGAGAGATCATTGGGTCCAACCCCCCTGCCAAAGCAGGCTCCCTAGCTCATATTGCTCAGATATGCGTCCAGGCGGGTCTTGAATATCTCCAGTGAAGGAGACTCCACCACCTCCCTGGGCAGCCTATTCCAGTGCTCAGTCACCCTCACTGTGAAAAAGTTCTTCCACATGTTGGTGCGGAACTTCCTATGCTCCAACTTGCAGCCATTGCCCCTTGTCCTATCCCCACAGACCACTGAAAAGGGGCTGGCTGATTCCCCCTGCATCCCCTGCTTCAGATAATTATAAACTTTGATTAGGTCCCCCCTTAGTCTTCTCTTCTCAAGGCTGAACAGTCCCAGCTTACTCAGCCTTTCCTCATAGGGGAGATGCTCTAGGCCCTTAATCATCTTCGTAGCCCTTCTTTGGACTCTTTCCAGGAGATCCCTGTCCTTTTTATACCAAGGAGCCCAGAACTGGACACAATACTCCAGGTGGGGCCTGACCAGGGCAGAGTAGAGAGGGAGGATCACCTCCTTTGACCTGCTGGCTACACTCCTCCTGATGCATCCCAGGATCCCATTGGCTCTCTTGGCCACCGAGGCACACTGCTGGCTCATGGCCAACCTGTCATCTACCAGGACCCCCAGGTCCTTCTCCACTGAGCTCTTCTCCAGCAGCTCATCCCCCAGCCTGTACTGATACAAACAGTTGTTCCTTCCCAGGTGCAAGACTTTACACTTGCTTTTGTTGAACTTCATCTGGTTTCTCACTGCCCAGCTCTCCAGCCTGTCCAGGTCTCTCTGGATGGCAGCGCAGTGCTCCTGCGTGTCAGCCACTCCTCCCAGCTTTGTATCATCGGCGTACTTGCTGAGGGTGGATGTTATTCCCTCATCAAGATCGTCAATGAAGATATTAAACAGGACTGGACCCAACACTGAGCCCTGGGGAACACCGCTGGTAACAGGCCTCCAGTCAGATTCTACTCCACGAATCACAACCCTCTGGGTTCGGTCTGACAGCCAATTCTCAACCCACCTCACTGTCCACTCATCTATCCCATGCTTTCTCAGCTTTGCTATCAGGATGTCATGGGAGACAGTATCAAAGGCCTTGCTGAAGTCAAGGTAGATGACATCCACTGCTCTCCCTCCATCTACCCAGCCTGTCATGAGATCGTAGAAGGCTATGAGGTTGGTCGAGCACGATTTCCCCTTAGTGAATCCATGCTGACTACTCCTCATGACCTTCTTCTCTTCCAATTGCTTGGAGATGGCATCCAGAACAAGCTGTTCCATTACCTTTTCAGGGGCAGAGGTGAGGCTGACTGGCCTATAGTTACTAGGTTCCTCCTTCTTGCCCTTTTTAAAGACTGGAGTGACACTGGCTATCCTCCAGTCTTCAGGCACTTCTCCTGTTCTCCAAGACCTGTCGAAGATGATAGAGAGCGGCTCAGCAATCACCTCCGCCAGCTCCCTCAGCACACGTGGATGTAACCCATCTGGGCCCATGGATTTGTGTGCATTAATCCCTTTGAGCCACTCCTGGACCTCCCCTACTTGAACCAGAGGGAAATTCTTCATTTCCCAATCAGTCCTACTCTCATCCAGTGTCTGTGGGTCCCGGGGGGCCTTTGAAGTGAAGACCGAAGCAAAGGCGGCATTCAATATCTCCACTTTCTCAGCATCCCCCGTAACCAGGACACCCTCCTTATTCAGCAAGGGACCTACATTATCCCTGGACATCCTCTTACTGTTCACGTGTCTAAAAAACCCCTTTTTATTATCCTTTATGTCCCTTGCCAGCCTAATTTCCAAGAGGGCTTTAGCCTTCCTAGTTGCATCCCTACAGGCCCTGACCACATTCCTGTATTCTTCCCAGGTGCTCAGACCCTTTTTCCATGATTCATAGATCTTCTGCTTCTCTTTGAGTTTGCTCAATAGCTCCCTGTTCATCCATGCAGGTCTTCTGCCTCTCTTTCCCCATTTCCTCCTCAAAGGGATGCATCGTTCCTGTGCTTGGAAGAAGTGCTGTTTGAATGCTAGCCAGCTCTCGCAGGCTCCCATTCCTTCAAACAGTGTAGCCCACGGGATAGCCCCCATTAAGTGGCGGAGGAGATCAAAGTTAGCTCTACCAAAATTCAGGGTAGCTATCCTACTTTTTGGCTTGCTTCTTCCACCCAGGATCATGAACTGAACCATTTCATGGTCGCTTTGCCCTACTACTACATGTAGTAGGAGACAACTGCTGCACCCAGAAGACTTGTAAACCTGATGGCTGGTTATCTTAAAAGGTGTGGATGGTTATCTTAAAAGGTCTTCAGGTCCACTGGACCCACTGGTGAGCCAGAAAAAAGAAAGGTCCTGGTGGATGGCCCTCAGAAGATAAGGAGGTAGCCTGAGAGAGTGATGACAGCAGGTGGGAGCAGGTCCCCAGCACTAAGAAAGAGATGGTACTGCATAAGCCAGGGCAGCCCACGGAAAAAAACCTGGCATGAAGGCTACTGGTGACCAGCCTGGGGCAACTGGTAGCATTTGTCTAGCCTGAGGGCTCCATGGGGACATCCTTCACCAGCACTGAGGCTGAGATCATTGTCCATGGGATACTCACAGCACTGGAAATGGCCTGATGAGTCATTCCATTGAACCATCCTGAGCACAGGCATGCTTCAAGGGGAGTTGAAACAGGGAGGAGGGCAGCAGCTGTCCCTTCGGCACCATCATAGCTGAGAGCAGAAAGCTGGGTCCAGGCTAATGCCTTAATCACTATGCTGAGAATCAAGGCTAGGACTTACTGACTATTACTGTAGGTTTCCCAGACTAACACTTCCTTCTGTTTCCTCCCCTGCTCATTTAAAACACTTTCTCAGTGTTCTGCTCATTTAAAACACTTTCTTAAAGCTAGCTGCTGTGTCTGTGAACACACTGCTTAATTTGGGATGCAGAGAGAGAGAGTCATTTAGTCTCCCAAGTTTCTGAATAGAAGGTTAAGTCAGGGTTGCTTGAGTTTTCAAAGAGGCATAGTTCAAAACTGGACCCAGCTTAGCAGCAGAGGCTGAAAGTGCCACAAAAGTAAGCAGACAAGACCAACAAAATAGGATGATGGTGACCCAAGGTATTCTAAGACCCAAATATGGGTCCCTTCCAACTTGAGATATTCTATGGTTCTGATATTCTGCGATCTGGTAGACCATCAGCTGAGATCTGAGTCAGGCTCCTCTGCCTGATAACATGCCCATCATGAGACTGAGCACATAGTAGACATGGACACATCTTGACAGATGCCAGATCATATATTTGAGCTCAGTTTGGCAAGTCTGAATACATCAGTAAAGTCTCTCAGACATTTGCAACTCCTTGCTACTACCTCTTCATTTCTTCGGTTGGTAGTTCTCACACTGCAGCACATCCACATGAGAAGACTTGTCATTAACGTACAGAGGGCAGTAGCAGGCTGTACATGATGTGGGAATTTATTACCACCTTTTCTTTCTGTGATCTATAAAAATATTTTAAAAAACATTAGAGACCAGTGCTGCACTCATAGACATGATCCATCCATGACATTCTCTAAAAAGGCAGCACCATCTCACACAGACAAAGTTTCAGTAAGTGGAATGGCAGAAGGAAGAGTAACACAAAGTGTGGCAATCAGTGCTGTCAGTCCCTGATACCTGCACTTCTCTTGCTTTGCACAGACCAAATAAGAGATTTCTGATTTTCTTTTCATAACAACCTTCTTTAGGACCAATATACAATTTTGTCTTTTTAAGTTAATGGAATTTGTTATGAATTTAACAGCTAGTTCTTTAGAATGTTTGAGTAGGTTTCAGCTGCATATTAAAAATCCTCAACTTCATTGACTACATGCAAACCACACCTACTATACAGTGTACACAGGCCACCATCATGGTCAGTGGAGCAGCCAGTCAGTACAGCCAGTGAGCTCAGCTCAGTTGCCTGGACACATGTCCCACGGTTCATAAGACCTTTATGTTGTGCTGTGAGAAATGACACAGCACAGAAAAGACCCAAAGTCTTTTGCACTGCTGTCCAGAAGCCAGAGAAGGCACCAAGAATGTCTCAGGTGATAAAAACTGAACTGCTCCTTTGCCTAATGTGTTAACAACTTGATGTAGACACCTCAACTTAGCATCCTAAATTGAGTCTTGACCTTTTTACAGTAGCTCACTGTCTTCCCTTAAGTCCTGATGTCCGAAGGGCTGCTGAGAGCCTCATTTGCTCTTGTTCTCTCATGTCCTGGCAAAATAAATCCTAAGATGGGACCACTGTGAATAAAAAAACCCTCAAGGACTGCTTTCTGCCCCATGTTCTAGAGTTGTACCTTGCCTCATGGCCACACAGGTAAGAAACATTTTCCCCCAAAACTGAGCAGCCACATCCAAAATGCCTGTTGGCAACAGTCCAGCTCCTGGACCATGGCTGAGCTGTGACTGTGAGAGGGCAAGCTGCTCTGGGTTGGGGATGTGTGATGGCCATGGGCATCTCTACATACTACAAACTAGTATGTTTGTATCCTCTGTTCAGAGTGCTGCTTTTCAGCACTGTATCCTCTTTTTATGACAACATAAATTTTTAAGGCCAAGATGAAATGTGACTGAAATATTCTAAAATATGGGTGTTCTGTATAATGAAAGGGAAATCACAACCAGTGTCGCTTCATTTAAACCAGAAGCATTTAATGGATACCCTGCAAATGACAGCTTTACTCAGCTAAGGCAAACTTGCAAAGCCCAGGAGTGCCAGGTTTTCTGAGAGCTGACTGGGTTTTGCCCTTTCATCCCACCTTGGCTTCACATTGTAAAACTGCAGATGCTTAGGAAATTGCTTCCAGGTGTTGAGTGATCTGAGTTTCACAAAAATAATAAACCTTGATCTGAGAGAGATGACTTTGTTGTCAACATCGGGTCTTTAGGCTTGCATAAGAGAATTGAGAAGGGTCTTTCTGCATTCCCTTGCTGCAGCTGTAGTGCTCTTTCAGCGAGTCTGAGAGACACTCGGAATTGCTCGGTTTTCTTGGGCAAGAGAGTCTTGCTACACAGAAAGTGTAAGGCTTGCTTGGGTGTTTTGCAGTGATACATGAGCTAAAGTTAAACTCCTCCATTCAGATATTGTCTGTTAAGTTGGTCCTGGCACTGTGGTACTCAGTGAGGAGGAAAACATCTGTTTTGGAGATATGCAGTGCTCATAGATCTACGTGGTGTCTCTGTACAGCAATGTGCAATGGAGACCTGCCCTTCTGTACTCTTTGACCGTCTTGTGAACCAAAAGCACCTAGCCTTTTTGTCTTAATTTCTTCAACTATAAGAAAGGACAATGCTATTTCATTTTCTCTTGGGGGTTCTCTGTTGGCTGATTTACAAATGGAGATGAACTCTGGAAGTCTTTAAAGAGAGGCTCGTTATAAGGCCAGGCTTCTGTCCCATGTCTCCCAACAGACCAAGCTATGGATTAGGGACATTTGATATGCACAGTGGTAGCCCAGCAACTACTGCCCAACTGTGTTTGTGGCCCATACAACTTACTGTGCTGCCAGGTTAAACAGTACTGGAAAACATGCATTGTAGATGCAATTCGACTGTAGAAATTGTTTAGACCCTGCTAAAGCTTTAGTCAGAGTATATTTGATTTTTTTCTTCTATAAAAAACCTGAGGGTTAGTATCTATTTAATGTTCAAGAGGCAAGATATGCTTCCAGCACTGAAAACAGTGGAGATCATCCTGCTGGGATTGATGAGATGAGATACTAAATCATGTCATGAACCTGCATTCCTTGTTTTCCTGTTACAGCAGACATGGAAGGGTAGCAGTTGGGTCCCTGTACATCATCACCATCACCATCAGCAAGAAAACACATTACTTCAAGGCTGCTAATAAGCACTGAGCAAG
Source organism: Porphyrio hochstetteri (assembly GCA_020800305.1). NCBI lineage: Eukaryota > Metazoa > Chordata > Aves > Gruiformes > Rallidae > Porphyrio > Porphyrio hochstetteri. The sequence continues at coordinate 115,670,606 of CM036907.1, forward strand.
CACTGGAATAGGAAGCTGTGTTGATGTTCAAAAGATCCTAGTTATCAGGCTCGGTGTTGCCTAATTGCAAGGGTTGTGTGGGAAGTACTGCTTCAACTTCTCTATCTAGTATGGACATGACTGACAAGAATACACTACTCCTGTGGAATGTCAGTTACTGCAGGAAACAATTATGCTTTCTGAATATTTAAAATATGTCAAAACATTCTTCCTTTTTCCCTTTTAGGGCTCATCAAAGCTGTGAGAGTGTCAACACCATTCCACCTACTCGGAGGCGGCTCTGGAATATCTGATTCACAGGCATTTCTTTTGCTTGGCATTGAACCTTGTGCAGCCACATTCGACTCAAGCCTTTGCAAGTAATACAGGCAAAACTGGATTTTGCCAACCAAAGGGTCTGGTCAGCCTGTGACACCATTACATTCCTCTCCTCTCCAAAACAGGGTGCCCATGTCCAAATTTCCTGCAGCCCTGGACTATGCTCATTCCCAAACTGTGTTAAGCATGTCTGGGAGAGGGCTAGCTGACCCAGGCCAGCAGCATGAGAGGGACTGTCCCAACAATTTAATAGTGTAGGTGATCTGGAGTCTAGGTCTGGGTCCTGACACTTTAGTTTTCTAGCAGAGATAGAGCCAGTGAGTAGTAACAACAGGATCATCCAGTCAACTGGTCTGATGGTATATCATGGACTATTATGTCTCACCTTGCTTCCCTTTCATAGGGGTTTGCCTGGGGCACCTCTACTAGGAAGACATCCAATCTTGATCTGAAAACATCAAGAGACAGAGAATCCAACCCTACTTTTGGTAAGTAGTTCCCAGAATTAATTGTTCTTACTATTAATAATGCATGCCTGGTTTTCTTTATATGAATTTGTTTGGCTTCAGCTTCTAGCCGTTGATTCCTGCTATGCTCTCTCCACTAGATGAAGGAGATCTTTTGCATATGGTATTATCTTGTTGTGGTGGTACTTGTACACTTTAATCAAGTCATGTCTCTGTCTTTTTGATAAGGTAAGCAGAGAGATCCCTTCCAGGCTTTCACCAGAGAGAGACATTTTATCTCATGCTCTCTCTGACCTGTCTCCAACTTTTCCCATTTACAAATACGAGCACCAGCACTTTCCTGCACTATGCCAATATTAATCTTACCAGAGTAGTGGGCAGAGATAAGATCAGGTCCCTGCTTCTACTCACTACTTCCTTGTTTATACATCCACGATTCACATCATCCCCCTTCACTTTACAGTAGGAGCTTGTGTTGTGTCGCTGCTCTTAAATTCAGTCTGTGGCCCTTGATTTCTATGGCTGCCTGCCGACACAAGAGGCTCCATTCCCTGCTCCCACAGGACATCCTATGCTAAGACAAGCCCTTAAAACCAGGCCTTCTGCACTGCCTGCCTTGTACTGTCCTGGCAGCGTGTTGCAAAGTTAAATCCCCGAGTTGCTCAGGTAAGAGTCTTGGATATGGCATAAAGAAAAGAAATAAGAATTGTTCCTTATAAAATGATAGGCATGGGATCAGCTTACAGCATTTGATCACCAACATGAACCTGTAACTAAGTTTTCCAGGTCTACAAAAGGCGAAATGCATGCTGCTACAGTTCTTTTTTCATATACGAGATCTTGTAGCTGCTGTAACCAGTGAACACACGTCAACTCCTTCCCACTGCTGCTGACAGTATTTTCTCATCTTGGAAAAAAAAAAAAACAATGAATCAAGTCTAACCTGTCTTTCCAACAACGACTTTCTGCTCATTAAAATCTGAGAGCTGCTGCGTGGATTTCAGCTTCATAGGCAGAGAGTTTCTCATTCGTCCCAAAGGCAAGTGTAGTCTGCGTGGCTAAGCGAGCATTGTGGAGTTTTTTTAAGTCAAATCAGAGCTATTCTGTGCAGGATTATTGTGCAATCATCAAGGCATTTTTCATGCTGGCAAAGAAAAGACACCAAGCAAACCGATCTGACGCATTTTAACAGGCATTTTTTGAGAGATGTAGATTGAAAGAACAGCCCTGAAACTTTTACGTAATTGATCCTTACATCTCTGGTCCTACTGATTTTGATGAGTTTCTGCTCATTTCAGGATTTCAGGATTTGACTTTTGCTCCTGTTTTCTGACAGTGATTTTTTTCCGTGTAACTATGAGGTCGCACTGATGTTGTAATACCAAATAAATCAGTCTTGTGGGCTTGTTAACAGGGGAAAAGCATGTAAAAGGCTACAGGTTTTTGTGGCTAGCCAAGGGTTACAATATAAACCCAACTGTAATGGACTTTGATAATTTTAAGAAGCAAGTACATTTAAGTTCGTGTGAAGCTGCTGAATCCCGTGCGCAATAAACTTCATACTATAGCACCAGAGCTCACAAACTGCCATGAAAACAGAACACAGCAATTCTGAGGAATGCTACAATTTGTGTCTGGGACTTCTTTAGAGACTACCTGTGGTTAGTGTTGATGTAGGTGTCACTGTCAGATGTTCATGTGAAATTGTGTTTATTATTACCGAAGAGCCGGGATAAGCCCCACAGCTCTCAGGAGGAGGGATGCTCCCTGAAGCCCCATGAAGCTCTCAGTGAGGGCTGAGCACAAGGTTGGGATGTTTGTGGAGACTTCCACCTCTGCAATAGGCATCTCACCGTGGTTTATTTGTGCTGTCCTAGGCCGCTGTAGCACACCCATCACTGCAACATGAGAATGCTTCTCAGTGATGCATTAAACCAAGAAACTACCTGTCACATGCATTTTGGATGCATGTTTGAGTCAAGGAGAGCTCACCCCTCTTTGATGGGCAGTCCCACACGGCCCCATGCAGGCACATTCTCTCTACACTAGAAGTTTCAAAGAGGCAAGTATTTTGTTTGGATGCTGTTTTATATAAACACATCAAGAACACGAGCATGAAAATCTGCATTAATAATAGTCTGGCCACAAAGTATTCTATAAGCAAAGGGTGGGTTTTTTCCTGCACAGGCAGTCGTAGCTGTCCCAGTGGCTGGGTGGCAGTAAGGTGTGTTAGCCCGTGGGAAACCCGACTCGGGGAGTTCCCAGGCAGGTGAGCGAAATGAGGCCACACTGCCTGGGTATCTGCTGGGAGACCAGTCACATACCGCCCTCCACCAAAAGCCATCTGCCAAAGCACTGGTGTCTGCTAGGGGTTTAGAAAACAGAAACAGTGGTTGGATTCCTCCATTGCTTAAAAACTTGGTACAATTCCTCCATGGAGAGAGGAACCAAAATAGCCATATGCAAAGTATCAGCTACCAGCCTCAGCCATGCCTGGGAAGCTGGTGTGTGGTGTTCTGTGCATGGGTCACATAAAAACACTGGAAGAACCTGGCCAGCAGAGGTCAGATATGGATTTGAACAGTTTGAAAGTAAAAGTTGTTCAGAGATATTCACTTGGCTTGATAGCTGGGGATGGAGTGTTATTTGGTGCTAGTTTGTGCCCTTGAGCCATTTCAGTTTACTGCTGCCTGTGGCTGTATTTCATAGTTATATTTGCCTTGTTTCCCTTCCTTAGTACATTTTTTAAGGTTAATTCTTATATTTTGACACAGTCATGAAAATGAGGCTGTGTGGAAAGTCATAACTTAAAAATAAGATGTATAAATTTCCCTCAATTCCTTTATTCTTTTCTTTTTTCTTTTTTCTCTTTTCTCTTTTCTCTTTTCTCTTTTCTCTTTTCTCTTTTCTCTTTTCTCTTTTTCCTTCCTTCCTTCCTTCCTTCCTTCCTTCCTTCCTTCCTTCCTTCCTTCCTTCCTTCCTTCCTTCCTTCCTTCCTTCCTTCCTTCCTTCCTTCCTTCCTTCCTTCCTTCCTTCCTTCCTTCCTTCCTCTCCTCTCTCCCTCTCTTTTCTTCTCTTTTCTTCTCTTTTTTTCTCTGTTTCTCTGCCTTTTTTCTCAGGCTCATAGGCCTGTTTTGTGAACTTGGGTACACTGGATGACATAGTTACACCCACGGATTCACCCTCCCTAAAACCATTCACAGTTGGACTTGCTGCTGCATGTTTCTCTCCTTTCTGAAGCTGAACAAATTGCACAGAAAGAATTGAAATGACTTAGATTTCCTTTCTAGCATCTTTCAACTGCCACAATAACTGAGCTTGAATTATTCTTGACTTGTGTGTTCTTTGGATACAGAAAGCAGCACACACTGCACAGAGGTGGGAAACTAGGGTGAGTTAGTTGCAAGTGATAAATATCAGGTGGCTGTTTGTGAGGGGCTGTGAACCAAAGCAGACGGTGCTGGGGTCTTGGCCAGGACTGGGGCAGTGCCTGGACACCCACCAGCAGTACGCAGCCACAGCTGCTCAGCCTTTGGGCTTGTGGAGCTCACAATGCTTTTCAAAGGTTTGCTTGAAGGTAGCACTGGAGAAAATGAAGACAATGTGCTAGCCTAAGCATCCCCTTTAATATATATTAGTGGCAGGTACTGGTAAATATTGTAGCTAGAAGCCAAAGTCATGTACTTCTTTTACCCCCAACAACACGAGTGGAAAAGCTTCTGATACACAGGGTGGATTCCTTTACATGAGGCCCCATCATTTCTGCAGCTCTTTGTATGAATATCTATCAGCAATAGTTTTAAAATCCACGTGGCACTTTTGTATGGCAGCTATTTCCTACCACGTTCAGATTCAGCATCTTTTGTAAGGCTGCAGGTGAACTGTTTTCCAGAAGAGTACTCTGGCCAGGAAAGAATGCACAATCCTAGGCAAAGGATTGCCCTTGACAGCCATTTGCAGTTTTCATCAGGAGCATCCTAGCAGGAAAGACATTTATTCAATCTAAGTTTCCCCTTTAAACTGTGTTTTGTTTGTGTTGTATCACTTCCTGACATAATTTCCTGATTTCAATAATTAGAAGAATTAGGAGGAATTCATCTGGAAGAACAGACCTCCAGTGAGGTTTTTTTTCCTGCTGTGAGTCTCACTTTGAGAGAGAGAGAGGGTTCCCAGATTTTTGTTTCTTGGAAAGTAAGGTTCAACACAACTAGGAACAGCATACCTTGACATTTGAGAGCCATAGGAACATCAGGGTGAGAGAGGAAAAAGGACATCAAGACCTGTTGGCTCACTCATGGTAGATTAATAAGCAACTCCCATTGCAGGGAGCTCAAAGAGGAAAGACAGGTAATTCTTCTTCCAAATGTCTTATTATTCACCTGAAAATGTGTGTATATATATATATATGTATATATATGTATACATATATATAAGTCCTGTCCACTGACTTCAGTCTATATTAGGAGTAGATTGTTAAGTGAGGGAGAGTCCCTCCTCTGGAGACCTTGCAGCCCAGATAGACAAGCAGGGTGAAGACTAAAGGAGGAAAGAATGTCATCAGCAAAGCAGTGTGCTAGCCAGACAGTACAGCCCCTTTCTTCTGCATCTCAGTGTTGGTCTTCTGCAGGCCAGGCCTAGAGCACTTGGGAGGTCAGATGGACCTGGCTAGTAATGAACAACTCCTGCTTGCATGCAAAGGTCTGAAAATTGCATTTCTAATAAATGCTTGAAATGCTGGCTTTAATAATCCAGTATTTCAAACGTTGATTGAATATTTCAGTAGGGCTTATGATAGTTCCTTATGCCTCCACTAACAAAGGCTGTAATGTGTGTAAATGTGTGAAGAACAGGTAATATAATTTGCAGAAAGAAACATCTCAGTAAATGCCTAATTATACCATTTAAACTGTGCTTGCTGGAGCCCTGGGCTATACTCTGCTGCTTGAATTTTTGTAAATCATTGACAATACAGCTGCTTAAAATCCATGCCAGGAGCAACATTGGATCTGTTAACCAGAGAGGGAAGCTTCATTGTCCAAAATTAAAGATGCATGAAGCTTCAGAGAGCTTTTTACTTTCAGTTACTCTCCCTCAGTGCTGGAGAACCTGTGTGAGAGATCCAAAGCCCAGTTATAGGATCATATTCTTGCGCCATACGGATTATAGGTATCACTTGTATATGTCTGGCCATGCAGATACAGCAAAGAGCCAACCTGCTTGTGATTTTCTTTGTGCTTCGAGGGCTCTGGAGCCAGTTCTGTGCCCTGAACAAATCAGTGAAGTCCTGCCAGACCAGGCCAGCGTCAGAGTTTCAACTAAATTGATTGCAAAATCTTCCAGCACAATACTAGATGTGTTATTCATATAATCATATATTCCTCCTTTGGAGTGCACTTCTTGGCATAGTTCTGGCCCTTTAACACAACTACAAGAACAGCTGCTTTTCATGGATAGGTAAATAATCACAGAATCACAAGGTTGGAAAAGACCTTTAAGATCATCGAATCCAACCGTTCCCATCCTATGCTAAACCATATCCCTAAGTACCTCAGCTACCCTTTTTTAAAACACATACACGGAAGGTGACTCAACCCCCTCCATGGGCAGCCTGTTCCAGGCCCTGACAACTCTTTCAGTGAAGAAGTTTTTCCTAACATCTAATCTGACCCTGCCCTGGCACAGCTTTGTGCCATTTCCCCTTGTCCTATCACCTGTCACCTGGCTGAAGAGGCCATCACCCACCTCTCTACACCCTCCCTTCAGGTAGTTGTAGGTGGTGATACGGTCTCCCCTCAGCCTCCTCTTCTCCAGACTAAACATCCCCAGCTCCCTCAGCTGGTCCTCATATGATTTGCCCCCCAGCCCCTTCACCAGCCTGGTTACCCTTCTCTGACAGGTATCAGAGGTATCAAGATCAGAATATTTTCCTTGAAAATAATCAGTGTCCTGGTTTTTGCTCAGATAGAGTTAACTTTATTCCTAGTAGCTGGCATAGTCCTGTATTTTGGATTTAGGCTGAGAATGATGTTGATAACCCACTAATATTTAGTTGTTGCTAAGCAGTGTTTACAATTAAGCCAAGGAGTTTCCGCTTGTCAGGCCCAGCCAGTGAGGAGGCGTGAGCCTTCTGCAGGAGGTGCACAAGAAGATGGGAGGGGATGAGGCCAGGACAGCTGGCTCAAACTGGTCAAAGGGATATTCCACAGCACATAACTTATGAGTATATATACTATAACAAGTATATAACTTGGGGTAAGCTGGCCAGGGGCATGACAACAGCTCAGGAACTAGTTGGGCATCAGTTAGCAGGTGGTGAGCAATTCTGTTGGGCATCACTTGTTTTGTATCTTTTACTTAATATCTTCCACCCTTTTCTGTAATTGTGAACTGGTTTTCTCTCATTCCACAAGTTTTACTTCTTTTCGATTCTTTCCCCCATCCCACTGCAGGAGTAAGTGAGCAAATGGCTGTGTGGTTGCTTTAGTTGCCTGCTGGGTTAAACCACAAGACACGGGAATGACTATTACATCTTCTACTGGGAGAAAGAACATGGTTGCAGAGAAAGTGATCAATAGTGTGTCTACAGGAGAGTCAGAAGTGGCCATAAACAACAGGAATTTTGCCCAGATAGCCACATGAACTCTTTCACCTTCTTTGCATTTGGTCAGAGATTAGGAAAAATAAAATTCAGATAATTTTTTTTTTTCCAGTATTCTCATTAAATGATGCTTACTCAGTGAAACTCACTTGTTCTCAATTTATCAAAACAGCTGAAAAGTAAGTATTGCTCCTTTGATGAAATTCAAAATGGTGGGCCTTGGCTTTGGTGGTCATAAACCAAAGAAGTCAAATATGCTTGGACACAAAAGACACCTTGGCATATTTTTGTCAGAAGAGACACAGTATTTTAGGGATGCAAAATCATTTCAACTCTCTGCCTAAAATTCCTTGTAGATGGAGAGTGATGATAAATCCATCCAGTTCCTTGTATGTTTTATGGTTGCTGCATGCTGTTTGAACAGCTGCATTTGTCCCATCCCTGAAGGTGGCTGCAAGTCAGCGGAGGAGGAAGCAATCCAAGTATATATCATTCAAAAGTGACAGACAGGATGAGTTACTGAGGGTTTTTTTCCACTGATGAATCCTTATTTCTGCTAGTGATACTGAACATGCTGTCATGACAGAAGAGTTTCAGCAACTCATCATGGTGCTCGGTGTACCTGTCATGTAACAGAAAGGTTTCTAGTCCTGCCCCTGCTCAAATTTCCTAACACACAAATCGCTCTAAACTCCCTTTAAACCCCAAAAGGCACATCTCACAGACCAACCTCCACTGCTCTGTGGCTTGGGTAACTTACTAGTTACAGCTTTCCTGCAGGTTCCTAACTGGAGAGTCCCTGTAAAAGGGTTCAGTAAATACCTGTGATATGTAGCCCATTCTTAGAGGGCTTGCAAAGAGTAAAAACTGTATACTTGTAATTTCCCCCATATGTAGTAGCCCTGAAGTTGTAATATTCAAAGACATTATTTATTGCCAAATTCCTCAAGCGATCCAAGAAAGCATGATTTCTTCCAGGAGAGGAAAGTGTCTTCAGTCTATCGTCATGTTCCTACAAGACTGAAGTCTGGGTAATTCCCTGCACAGAGAGCACACCTCCGTGCTGAATAGTCTTCCAGAGGAACCTCTCAAACACACCACTGATTTGCTCTGGGGGACCTTACTGATTGGCAGTGAACATCTCTCTGGAGGTGCATTTGATCCAGTCCATGACTGGGATATGATAATGAATTTAAGCAAGTTTAGTTAGGTCTGGGGTGGTGCCACCCATCTGGTCAACAAGTTTCTTTCAGGTTCCTATTTTCCATCTAATTGCTATTAAAGGATGCTCAGGAAAGCAGCTGAGACAGATGACAAATTTTGCATATCTGTAAATGAGATCCGTCATCTCTCTTGGTCCTCCCTGGAAGCTGAGGCCCACAAACTCACTGCTGCTGGCCCCAAACTCACTGCTGCTGGCCCTTAGGACACTCAGAGCTCCCAGGTAGGATGTCCTGATCATTTAAATACACTGAGACTTATCCAGGGATAGTGATGAGCTTCTGGAGCCACAGTGTACATCTACTGGAGCATATGGCAAGTTAACACTGACACACAGAGGCTTTGCATGGGTTTGGTGGCTTTTCAGCTCAACACCTTTAAAAAAAAAAAAAGAAAGAGGTTCCAATAGTTTAGGAAACAAAAAACCTTTATGAATGCTGTACTATTTCCAGCAGCTCATCTGCTGGAGGCCAGCAGATACAACAGTCCCAGATGACAGCAGTTCCTGTCATTCTCTCTCTGCTTCTATCTGTTCAGGTCCAAGAGGCAACTCCAGATCCTTCCATCCCAAAGTTCATAGCTGAAGAACTGTTTTTCACCAGGCAGTGAACAACTTTTCTCTCATTGCCCTTTCTTTTAAAACCAAGGAGGATCAGCAACCCAGTGTGGCCGGTCCTGTGGCATCACATTGTTCCTCCTCTTGGAAATCCAGTTCAAAATCAAAGCTAAAAAATGGCAAAGCCTCCCCTCCCCTGCATTTATAAAGTGACATTTGCAATGTTTGTAAACTCAAAGATGATTTTGACCAGCTGAGGGAACAGAGGGTGCTGCACAGACATCCAGGGGAAAGGGACAGGCATCACTTCACAGCATTCATTGTCTTCGGAGGGCAATATAGACTATTGAATTCTGGTCTCAATAGAGTCATCTGAAAACCTGAAGAAAAATAGCTTTTTCTGTAAACCCACTTTGGTCAGATATAAATTGAATTTTCTAGGCATGGTGAATATTTCTTCAGCTTAAAGAACCCATGAATGTATAGGCTACATGGGAGGATGGGCAGAGTCTTTACCCTAAAGCTTACTGAAGGGTTACCAAAAGAAAAGAAAGTTCTAATTTTAAGAAAAGAATTAAAATAAGGTAACAATACAACCGTGCAGCCTGTTTTACAGTGCATTTCACATATTTTCAAAGCCCATGTCAATCTAACAAGTCTCCAAAAACTTCAAAGCCATCTATGGTGTACCCTGTTAAGTACTGGCAGTATAAATATTATGGATGTTTAGTTTCTGGCACAATAATTTGGGTATTGAATCTTAAATGAATGAAAATTCTAACTCAAAACCCTTAATTGAATGACATTTGCATTTCAAAGATGTTTTAAAATCTGAATCTGGATTCAGATCTGAAGTATACCACTATACCACCAGAGTGGACTTGCAACAACTCCCATCATAAATGCTACATATGCTTTGGAATATATTGTGATTTAAATCAGCAGCTAGAAGGCAAAGCAAAGGGTATTTCTCAAATGACTAACGTTGATAGATTTGATGCACTTTATATGTAGAGATAAATCCTTTTATCCTATTTTGCAATATTTTATTTATGTAACAAGTAAAAGGTTATTTTGCATCATAAAAGAGAGCTAAAATACAAAACTAAGCAAAGCTGACCAAAGCTGAAAAACAGGAAAGCCACTGGGGAAGGAGAAAAAAGGAATTCTAGTTATTTTACATAACAGATGGCAGCATAACAGAAAGCAGCTGATGCTGGTAGCCTAAGGGAATTCTCCCTTGTCAGAAGAAAAATAAAACTTAGGATATACAGAACCCCCCATTAAATGAATTTCATAAAAAGAACATTTTATTTAGATATACATGTATGGGCATAGACATATAGATGTATACAGACTTGCACATAGTTTTAGAGACATCTGTGTTTGGAGGGAAAAGAGACTAAAAGTTATGACAGAATTATGCATTCCTTACCTGCTACAAGTCTTTATTGCTCCTTTCTTTGGAGCACCTCATTGCTCTCCTCTATCAAACCGTAAGCCTTTACCTTCTCCTCTCCAACCCTCTCAAATGAACATCTATATGATCATTTGGCTTCCCATTTTCCTGTACTCTCTCCCTTCTATTTATTCTGCCACTGAATCTAGTGTCCCACATACCTTGCACCCTTCTGCCACTCTCCTTGTGAACCTTTTTCCATGCTGCTCTCCTGCCTGGAAATACAGCTTGCCCTGAAAAGCAGATCTCACCCAGTCTGCAGATCCCACCATGCCTGGGAGGGGACGGCAGACCCATGGAACAAGAAAGGCAACACCTCATCCCTCTGAGCTGCCTCTGCACACACAGGGAGCTTTAAGGGTGATTTGTGCTGTCTGTTCAGACCAGAGATACCTAATGGATGACCTTTGGCATCTGTGTATCTTGCCTGGGCAATTCAACCACTTTATGGCTCACTCTCAGTGACCTTTTCCTATCAATGGTGAATGAAATACTCGCAGCAGCAGCAGCATCCCTCTCCTACTCTTCATGTTCCCAACTGGCTTGTCCAACTACCCCCTGTAAGGGACTGATTGTGGAACAGGACACCCTCACACACCCCCATCACGCTAGGATTAAGGTTTATGACAGGGATACACCACACCACTAAGGCAAGCAATTTGATTTGCCTCACCAGAGAGTGAGGGACTGTAAAAGCTGACTAAGATACCCGAATCCAAATCTCTTATCTGAACAAGATATACAAAAGAAAATAAGTCACAGCAAGGAAGCCCATAAAACGACAACACTGGAGAGAGAAAGGACATGAATAATTTCATGCAGCAGTATGGTTTAGTGCTGATTGGAGGTTGATGGGCTTAAGTAATTTTGGGGTACATGCATATGAATGTCTGTCCCTGTGTGCAAGGTTTGTGGGCTGCCATTTGGAGTATAAAGGAAAAATAGCTGCTGATCCAGTGCCACTTGACCTAGACTGAACATACCTCTGTTTTAACTGTTAATGTAATGGGTAGTAATTATTTCTCCTGAGTATATCATTGCACCGAAAGAGAAAAGTGATTATTAACTAGATTCTCCAATCCTATTAGAATCAATGTGGTTTGGGTTTTTTTCCCGTGGATTCAACCAGACACAAATCAAAGCCAGCCAAAGAAGGAGGCTTTGCCTTGTTGAGAGTAATTTTCCTAAGGCACTGAAAAATATGAAAAGTTAGCAGCCTGAGAAGAAAATAGATGGGATTGGAATAAAAATGTTGATGTGAACACTCCTAAATGTGAAATTCTTCCATCCAAGTCCCAAGAAGTGGTCTGTTGAATGCTCCCCTCAGAGTCATTTTATTCCCAAGAGAGGTTTTGTCTGTGTGACTCTCACCCCAGATCTAATCCATTAATGAGACCAGGGAAGGGCACAGCTAGCTGCTGCAGCTGGACATTTCCAGGTAGAAATGCTCTGCCATGATGATGCCTGGCCACAGTACTTTCCCCCTTTGCAGTTACAAGGCTGCACTGGCTCAAAGCTAATGTAGCAGAGCAGATGTTGTGATTTATCCCATAAAGTAAAATTAATTGGTTGAGATAAAACCAGTTTAAAATTACTGAAAATAAATAAATAAAATAATAATACCACCATAGTGACAGTTATATACAAAACAAGTGATGCACAGCACAATTGATCACCACCCACTGACCAATTTCCAGCCAGTTCCCAAGCCATTGTCATGTCCCCAGCCAACTGCCCCCAAATTGTTTTTACTGAGCACAATGTCATATGGTGTGGAATATCCCTTTGACCAGTTTAAACCTTCAGTCCTGGCCTCATCCCCTCCCAGCTTCTTGTGCATCCCCTGCAGAAGGCTCATGCCTCCTTGCTGGCTGGGCCTGGGAAGCGGAAAGTCCTTGGCTTAATTGTAAACACTGCTTAGCAACAACTAAACATCAGTGTGTTGTCAACAGTATTTTCATCCTAAATCCAAAACACAGGACTATGTCAGCTACTGGGAAGAAAATTAACTCTATCCCAGCCAAAAGCAGTACAGCAGAAAACCTGACAAATATTTCATGGTGGGATTTTTTTTCCTCAATGCTTAATTTTTCCACTCATGTTGCCCCCTTCCCCCCCCCGCCCCCTTTTATTTCACCTCTTTACCCTGTTATTTTAGTTTGGTTATCTTCAGTTCAACTGATCTCAATGGAAAGCTACTTGGAAAGAACATTTTGATTGTTTTTAAATGATATTGCTGTGTTTGTCCTGGAAACTAGCAATTCTACTAAATCTTAGTAAGTAGCTTGTGAGCAACAAAGTGATCATATACAAGACTCAGGGATTTTTAATTAGTGTAACCAGAAGTTTGGTGTGAAGCAGAGAGGACTAAAATCACTTCAACACACTATTCTTCAATGTACATTTCCAACTACCCTTTCTTCTTACTATCTCCACTGTATCTTCTTCAAAGCATTTGCCATAACTGAGACCAAGAAGAGATCCAAGGAAGTACTGTGAAGACCACTGAGGAGCAGGTAGGCCAAACCCATTCTGTGCAAGATGCTCAGGCTGTTTCTGAGATTGTGTTAGGCTGGTACAGGATACTGGTCTCTGGGTGTTTTGGTTTGGATGACAGAGAACTCCTGGGTTCTTATGAAACCATGACAATCTATATTACCTCACTATTCAAAATTATAGGAAAGTTGGATAAAAATGGTGTTCATTTTCTGGAAAAAGGAAGATGAAATAATAATAGGATGGACCATTTTTTAAAGTCTCTCAAAAACCCTAGTGAATTTACTTGCTTAAAAGTGTTGAGGATGAAATTCTGCTCTTAAGATACAATATAATCACACTTGCTCGATAGTTTATGGTGATGGGAGCTGTTGAGCAAGAGCCAAAATCAGATGTACGCACAGAAGTCCTTAAGATACCAGGTTTTCAGTGAAAGAGGAGAGCTGAGACCAAGAGGAGCAATAGAGGATTTAGGATAAGAAAAAGCACAAATGAGAAAGTAGAAGAAAAACAGAGAGTGAATCCATGTATGACAAGCTCTGTGGATGTATGTGTGTACACTATGAGTGTCAGTGGTCCTGGAGCCCTCAAATAAGTGAGCAGCACTGATCCATAAGTGAGCCATTAACCCTCATCAGTGACCAGAGGATCTGCACCTGCGTTTTGCACTCTTTATTATCAGGGCACTGGTTTCTAGTAGCAATGTAGCATGTTCAGTGCAAAAGCCACAAGCTCCTCCAGAGAGCTACCATCACCTGTGGAGCATGATGAAGATGGGGAACCAACTTGCTGATGGCTCACCAGCATCTACCACCTCAGGTAACTCTGGGAAGTGTTACAAAGGAATTTGAAGCAAGAAATATGGTTAGGACCAACCTCAATGGCTCTAGATTTTTACCTTTATAAAACTGTGCCACAAACTCAGCAGAGGATTTACATTTTGGTATCACCTGAAATATTGTCCTGCCAACGTGCTGCTTCACCCCTCAGAAGACTCATCTACCACATGTGCTGATGGGGGCCATGACTCATTCTACTTCCATGCAAACAAACTAGACCATTCATATCTAATTAGACATATTAAGCTAGTAAATGCCGAGGACCTTTCAAGGCCACAAGGCCAACAGCATGCAATAGTCCACATCCATACTATCAGTCTCTGGTAGCCACTACAAGAAGGTGTCACAACTAAACAGGCTGCTGGGAATGGTCCTCAGACCACACTGACTCATGAGTTATGGCCTGGCCGAAGCCCCACCAGGGACCATTCAAACAGTTTCACGAAGAAATATTCCCTGAAACAGTTGATTTTCTCATATAGGTAACCTCAGCCTATATATCACAAATTGATTGGTAAGGTTTAAGAGGCATCAGATTCTAACCTCACCCCACATTCCTCCTTACTAATGGGCATTAGACACTTTGTTTTTCCAGAGTACGTACCACACGTGAACGCCCTCAGGCTCATAGTCAGTAGGTTGTTCTCTGCATGTCATATACATGAATTTACGATTAGTGTATGACAGCTGACAGGGGACCACATGCAGAATTCAGTGTTCAGGGGTGCTGCATGCATTTCTGTCTTCTGGGAAACTCTGCTCCATAAATTAATGCAGTACTTAGATGCTTCAATATGAGCAATGCTTTATTTCTAACATTTAGTGCACCATGATTCAGTACTTTGCTTCAGCTGTTCCAGAAAGCATGGTCAAGAACAAATTGGTGGCTTGATCTCCTGTGAGATGGGAAGGTGAAGTACTTTCTGCATAGCAATGGGAGGGCTGTTCAGATGTTGCACATCTAAGGTAGCAAACCACCACTGCAATAAGAGGCATGCTAGAAAATGCAGACTCAAATGTAAAGAGCTGAAATATGCACTGATGAGCTCTACAGTCTCCAATCTGCCCTTCAAGCCATCCCCTGCAGGATACAAGAGACTAGACCAAATACACAAAGCTTAAATGAAGTCAAGGGACCTGATCCTACTCCAGATTTCCTGTATTGTTTTAGACTGTGTCACAGAATCACTGGGACAGGAAGGATCCTCTGAAGACCATCAGGTCCAGCATCCCTGCTCAGAGCAGGGTCAGGATTTCCCCATCTAACCTGCATGCTCAACACTTATTTGCTTCAGCAGTTCACTGATATCTACAAAGACCCCTGAGATCCATGAAAGGAAAGTACTACATAAGTAAAATGCATGTGACAGCTCTCTAGATATTTATCTATGCACCTTTAGCACCCACATGCTTAAGAGTGCGTGTATGTGTGCACATATGTATGCATCCTGAGGAAGTTTGCATGAGTCAACATCCTTGTCCAGCTCACAACTTTTATTATGGTTCCTGCTGTTATTTGTTTATGCTACCACAGTAGAGTTCTAGGATGCAGAGTTAAGCTCTCTTGATTACTCCTGTCTGGATCCTCAGCACTTGTCACCCAATATACTTTTGGGCTTCTCAAGATGTCTAAGCAAAGGGGCAACTTCTCTTCTCTACTCCACCAGCATCACCTCACATTTACTCAAAGGATGCCTTTGAGTCTTTGGTGCAGTCTGAGTGAATGATGTTGTCCTGGTTTCAGCTATGATGGAGTTAATTATTTTTAGCAGTGGATGGAATGCCATGTTTGGGTGTTAGCATGAGAACAGTGCTGATAGCACCCTGATGTTTCTAGTTGTTGCCGGGCAATCAAGGACCTTTCTCAGTTCTTCATACTTCCTTACTAATGAGAAAGGAGGGGACGCAGCCAGGACAGGTGACCCGAATTGGCCAAAGAGGATATTCCATGCCAGTTACGTCATGCTGAGTATAAAGGGGGACTGGGGGGAAGAGGAGGAGACAACACCAGGACGGGCAGTTTCTGGGTTCGGGGATGGCTCTAAGCTGTGCGGCCTGGGTTCTGTGGTTTGGTGAGAAACTGCATTGTGTATCACCAGTTTCATCTATTTTGTGCTTTAAACTTCTGTTATTGTTATATCTAGTTTTCTGTTATTGTTTAGTAAACTATCCTTATCCCAACCTGCGTGGTTCTGGTTTCTAGGTTGTGGTTTCTTTTCCTCCTTTCTTCCTTCCCTTTTCCCCCTCCCCCAACCTTCCTTCCCCCTTCCTTTTAAAAGTACAAGCGACTGTGTGGGGTGCGGCCCTCGGCTGGGGCAAAACCACAACAGATGTGTAGTCTGGGCATGCTGCTGGTTTGGGTGAACAAATGCACGTGGATGACAGACCGTAACGCAAATCAGTGTAGGCAACAGCACAGTGCCTGTCATCTCACATGGGGGAGCGGCTGAGCAGATGAAAGGCCTTTTCCTCAGGTACATCGGGAGATGTGGATCTCTGGCACTGTGTTTGTCTGGGCCACCGAATCACTCAGTAATAGGAACTGACCTCTGGAATAGAGATAACTAAAGTCTTTCTAAGCTTGGATCTAGGTTTTGGAGATGTAGGCTAGTACCTAGAGAATGAAGTCCAGACTTCTCATGCATGCCATTTGGTTTGAACTCACGCAGGCAGAGACAGGTCCTGGAGCTTGGCCATAGGACCAAATTTATACAAGGCACCGTGATGTTTGGATCACATTTTTATTTTACTCCCACTTGTAAAAAGATAGTGGGAACCTAACTTCTGTACAGGAATGGATCAGACACCCATCATTTCAACAGTGAACATGTTTGGAAATGACACCCACAGCCACATCTGCGGATCTGCTCACCTTAGTGTGCCAACACAAACCACAGTGCAGGGCACACACCTTTGCAAATTGCAGCAATAAGCCAGGATGTACTCACATTTTTATTTACTTTTTCTCATTAACAGGAGATTGAAACTTACCCTTACACATCTGAGCAGAGTGAATCAGGCCAGCCAAGCAAGTTTAGTTTAGCCAACACCATTTGCTGTGTACCCTAAAGAAAATCACCTCTAAAATATATTGAAGAGCTGCAGAAATAGGTGTTTTAAAGGCTGCTATCTGGCCATAGCAGTCCATATGTGTGTATTTGAATGGGATGGGAGAAGAATGAATATTATTCTCCAGGGTTACTGCAGAAGCTTTAAGCAGTTTCAGTTCTCACGTTGTACACTCCAGCTGCCATCACGGCTGTGGTGCAACATCTGTAGCACCATCAGTCACGAAGAATCACAAACATTCCCTAAAATGAGGAGCATTGTAAGTAAAATCAGCACTAGAAAGCATTCAAAACGTAATAATCCTCTCTACACAGATATTAATGAGTACACTTGGGACAGCAGTCCAGGCAACTGTGGAGGAGCTGGTGTCTGTGATACTGCTGGACATATGGGTGAAAACAAAGAAGCAAGAATGCAAGGAAAAGGGCAAACAAGCGAGGAAAACCTTCCAACTGGGAAAGTGTTTGAGGGTGATGGCTTCCAAATCCAGTCAGCAGATCACTGGCAGTTTACAGAGCTATCATATGAAGTCAGTTGAACCAAATGGTTTTCATTTAACTTTAGTGAAAGACTTGGTGAGAAGATCGTTATGAAATAGCGATGGCTGACTGTGCTAAGTCAATGCAGTACAGCTGGGGACTGTTTTAGGGGTAATGAGCTGAGAAATGGCAAAGAAACTATGCCTGGTTCTGAAGCAACGGCAACTCTTTCTCTTCTTCTGCTGTATCATCTTCCTGACTTCTCTGTTTCCTTTCCCTTTGCTCAGCTTTAATGAGTGATGCTGAATTATTTCCACTATGTCACAACTGTCATGGGTTTTGTCTTCCAGTTTGCTTCTCATTTCCATTATTGCTCTATTAACATGCATTAGAACTGCTGCTCAGATAAATCTCTTGCAACCTTCTGTAGAGATTGCTTTATTTATGATTGTTTTATTTAAGATGTTTATACATATCTATGCTCTTTAACTATATCTTTTTTGCTTCCTGATAAATCACACTACAACATTTTAATCTCCAAATGAAAGGTCCATTCCATCAGATTAAGCAAACAGCATGGAAATCACCACATATTGGAGGGAGTAAATCTGTCCTGCATGGAACGTGAGCTAATTGCCCTTCACAATTTCTAATTCTAACGTGAAATCTGAATTCTTGTTTCACATCTCATTTCCAGTGCTCCCCATTTGGGGACTGTTCTCGGAAACAGAAGCTGCGCTGACAAATGGAGAAGACAGAAACGTCTTAATTTCAAAACTTTACAAACAGCTGAAAAAAACCTGCAGGAGTAAAAAAATAAATATTGTTTCCCCTAGACCATAATTTCTCTGCACTGATAATATCATTCTAAAAACTAGTCATTGGCTGCTACTAGAGATGCCAAAACCCCTTGTGAATGGACTACTCCATCTGGTAGTTTTCCTGCTGTCATTTGGGATTATTTGCTTTGTCATTGCATGTTGGACCTCTCTTTGGCCAGTCACCGAATGCCAAAATCCCCAAACTTATAGTTTAAGCCTGTATTTCAGCCTACACTTTAGTCACTTCAGACATCCTGTGGGGTTTAAACCAAGATGAGTAACTCGGATGTCTCTGCATCCAGCCTCAGCTGTGGCACAGTGTTTATGAAAGCGTCCCTCCTTTCAGAAGACACCACCCTGGGGCACGTACAGCCTGAGGACAGCAGGTCTGACTTGCTGGCAGAATCGCTGGAGCTCCTTTGTATGATTGTGGCTGAATCACATTCCCCCTCCTCCAAGGAGGAGTTGAACCCACACGAGAGGAAGCATTTTAGAGCAGAAGGATGTTAAGGCAAAGTATGGGAAGGTGTGATCATCCCTTAAAATCATACAGCCTCACTCCATTCAGTTAATTCCCAGCCAGGAGCATGAGGCAGGTGATGTTACAACTTTAACTCATAGGTTCAACTTTGTATTTGGGTGCAAGCGTACCCAGCCACACTGCTACCGGTCAGCACCCAAACTCCTGGCTGTAGGCAAGGTCTCTGCTTTTACAAGCCACTTCACTGGTTTTTCATTTCCAGGACTCATCTGGGTGCTGGGGAGCTGAATGATCTGCAGAGTTTCTGAAGGAAACATAGTCATAAACCCCAGGACACCACCAGCCTTTTCTGTATTTTGTACAAGCTTCATAAAAGCCACGTCAGACAAAATTATTTATAGTCCTGGGCACTGCTCACTTTTGGTTTGGACCCAGTCCTTCCAGTTTGCCTCTGCCATGAGGTTTGGTGGTTTGAGCACAGTTTGAGTGCCAGAGACTTCTGATCCCAGCTGTGCTACTAACCCCTTGTGTGGCCCTGGGTGAAGCATTGAACCTCTCAGTTCCCGTTTGCAAGATGGAGCCTGTGGCTCCTGCTCACCTCCATCCTCTGGGTATTGAAAAAGCTGATTAATTTAGGTGAGGAGTTTTTGATATGTGGAATGCTTTATAAGTGCTATGTGTGATCAGGATGATTAAGACCATCTACAGAGCTTGTACATGGCGCTGTTACTTAAAAGTCTTTGGGAATGAGAAAAAGGTAACATGCATGCAGCAAAAGGCAATCTCTTCTTGGAAAAAATAGCAGATTGAGGGAAGGAGAACTCCCCCAGGGCAGGGACTAAGTTGGAAGAGCCATTTCAGAGCCTCTCAGCCCCCAAACTGCCCCATCCACAGTCTTTGGGCATGAACATGAGAGTGTGCAGAGGTACAAATGACTCTGGTGGTTAGAGGCCTGAGGAGTAACAGAAGAGGCTCTGCAGCTGGCCAGGGAGGTGTCCAAGCATACCTGGAAGGGGGACGGTGTGCACCCCTTGCTTGTGTCAGAGCAGCAGACTTGGATTTCATGGAGGCTGTAATTTTGCCTGCTGCCACAGCTAGATCCTAATAACCAAACCGAAAAGGGAATTTTTACGCCATCCAAGGCATTCCTGATCCCCCTCCACATCTAGTGAAAACTTAATAGCGTGAGAAAATGCCTTCCTGTAGTGTATTGTAAACCACATGCAGAACAGGAGCAGATGGAGGGGGGCTGTCCTGCGCCTGACAGAGGGGCTCCACCAAGATGCTCCCTGTCGAAGGGTGGAAGCAGAAAGAAACACCACCTTTGCAGGGTGCAGTCGTTAGTTGATGAGGGCAAAGCCAGCAGAAATTGCAGAGGTCTGTGGGGTAAGAACTCCTGATGCTTGGAGGAACATAAGTAAAGGGAGAGGGAGAGCTGCCTTTCCGAAGCCTTTCCCCCATACAGATGGTAGCAGTTAAGATTCCTGTAGGAGCCAGGAGCTGCAAAGTTAACACATCTGGAAGTTTCCTGAGGCCTGAAGTCAGGCCGTGGCAAACAATGCTCGCTGGGCTGAGCAGGCTCTGCTCGGGTGCTTTTATTGCACTTGGACTGATTTCAAGGTCTGCTCCGTGATTAATTGCACTTTTAACAATAAAGTTCAAAACACTTCCCAGGAAGTTTGGGGAAGGCAGAGTGCTTTGGTGGCACCAGAAGCTCAGCACTCGGTGCCGTTTTCATTACGGTGGCCCCAGACACCGCTTGCATTAGCAACAGCTTCATCTGACATAGGATCTTGCAATTTCATCGCGGAGAGGGTGACAAGCGATACGATGTTTATCCTCCTCCAAAGCCTCGCTGACGTCTGCCAGACATGGCAGGGTGGCAGCAAGTGTTGGCCGGGCTTTCTCCCTCCATCTTGCTTGTGCAGTTAAGTCTGAGGCCAGGCCAGGACTGTAACTGTCATCTGCCCCATGGAAATCACGGTAAGGATGAGTCTTGCGTCTTCCCTGCCCATCTGTCCCAGGGCCAGCCTCACTCTAACCTACAATTAAAACACAAATGACAGTCTTTCAGGAAAAAAAGGCAAAAAAATTGATAAGCATGTCCTTTGGAGGCAAAAGACATGTCAGAGAACTGGAGCTACAGTATGTGAGGTTCTTGTTGGCATATAACGATGGTGGAGAGGTCAGAGGCAGGACTGAGAAAAGGACGATGAGCGTACTTTTCATCTTCATACTGGGATGGAAGTAGGCTTGAATTCTTTGCTTTAAAAACAAGTATATATTTTTGGCAGAGAAATGGCTGGCTGCTCGAGGTGTTGTTACTAATGGTGGGGGTGCAAAAACACACTGAGAGGAACTGGTGTGCACTGAACATAGATCTGGAAACCAGGATCATGGTAATTCATTAACACGTAACCTGTGAAGGGTCCATTGCACATCTCTTAGAACCCCTCTAGGGCTTCTGCATGTGATACTGTGAACTAAAACTCACATATCCTCAAAACATCCCCCTGAAGCCACTCACTCACACCCACACAGAATGCACAAGGCTGTTCAGCACTCTGTTAGCACCCAAAGGTGCTGCGGGAGCTGATGAGGTACCTGGCTCATGATGTGAGCTCTGTGCTAAAGTCCTCTTCACTGCAAAAGACAGAGGTTGTCTTTTATGTACAAAGATCAGCCAGATGAGTAACAGAATGTGTGCTGAACCACTGGGAAATTTCAGAGGCAGGCAGGAACAAGGGGAGCGGGGGGCTGCAGGCACTGTGTGCTTGCCTTGGCAGCATCTGCAAGCGAGGCAGCACCACATATGCAGGCTTCCAGGTTGGGTTGTCCCAACACAACACAAAACCCATGGGTTCCTGCCACCACAAGGCATTGCTGCACACCACGGGATGAAGTGGAAGAGAGGTTGCAGATGCATGAGAACCAGACAGCAGATTTGTCATCCTGTGGGCTCGTGGTGGGCTCCTGGAATCCCTGGGCTTCTGGTATTTACCTCATCTATCTGGCACGTCTGAAAAAACACCCTGATTGGTAATCATCAAGTTGGGTGCAGTGTTGGTTTATTCTACAACACATCCGGAGTGCTGCTCCCTTTCTTCTCCTCCCGAGTCGTTTCCTATACTAGACTGACTTTGCATCTTGTCTCAAGTCAGGACCTGATTTGGCAAATAATTTAACTACTTGCTAAATTTTAATACACTGCTGGTCATTGTGCTGCAATCACAGCTTGCTGTACGTAAAATTCACCACGTGTGCCGACACCAGCAGAAAAAAGAAGGGCTGTATGCTCTGAAATGCTGGGACAGGGGTCGTGCCTCCCCTTTGGGAGCTGGTTGAGAGCCTTCTCTTCCAAACTGCTTCCTCCAGTGCTTTTTTGGCTGCAACACCCAGCATGCGATTCGTCTGGGGGAGCTCTGGGCTGCTGTTTGCAATGCTGCTGTATTATTTCATCGCTTGTTGGCACCTCCCATCTCTTTTGTAATTTCAGTTTGCCTCTTCGCTTCGCGGGCAAGCTCTTTGCTCTATTTTTACAGGGCACTGAGCACCGCGGGGCTGGGTGCGGGGTTGGTGTCCCAGCGAGTACCTGCAGGTCAGTGCAGCCAACTGAAATACCATCGGGAGAACGTACCTCATCCCAATGACTGAGTGGCACAGTGTGTGCAGCAGGCTGTGTGGTCACTCCTGGCAAATAATAGTTTCCTCATTACAGAGCAGTTTATTTTTAGCTATTTATCCAGCATGAGCTGGATATCAAGGTGAGGTCTGGGGCGTACAGGCCATTGGATGGTCAATGCCACTTCAGAAATGCTCTTCTACTGCAAAGGGTCTGGATGAGGGTATTCATAGAGGGACTTAGCCAATTCAGGGCCTGGGTCCCCTTACCCTCCTCTGAAAACCCCTAGGCTGGACTTGTGTTTGTCCAGCAGCCAGGCCGCACTGCCAAAGGACAGGTATGGCACCATGCACAGCTGGGGCTGTGGTCACTATCACAGCAAAACTGTGTCAAAAATAATACTAGGGACTACTCTGAAACTGGGGTGCTCAGCTGTCAGCTTACCTCTCTCTCCCTACTTCACCCCTTGTGTCCTCATCCCTTCACCAGCAGCCCTGAAGGCACCAGTCCCCCAGGACTGAGGCTGTATCGTATGCTGCTTTACATGTATATCACCTAATAAATTAACAAGGAAGGGATTTTCCTGAGACAGATCAAACTTCTTACCAGAGGCATCTATCAGCAATCTCTGTGCACATGTAAAATTGCAGGTGGAGCAAGCCCGCACATGGAAACACCGCTCTTTGCAAGCACGAAATTACCACGCCGTTTTGTTTTTCTGTTTCGCTTTCCTCCTAGGAATTTCTTTCTGCTTCCATGCTTTATCGTCTGACCAGATTTCATAGCGCGTGGAGCAGAGGAATGTGTGTGGGAAAGACTGGGCTGGCTGGGCTCCTGGCTCTGCCGCACAGCCACCCCTCCTGCGGCCCAGGCAAGGCCCTTCCTGCCGTTCACCAAAGTCGCTGTCACACCTTTCACCTGTGAGTCACTGATGTGCCTGGCTGTTCATGTTGCAGCTTGTAAGCGATTAGCGCTTGTTCAAATAGCTTTTATAGTTTTTTCTTCCTTTCCTCTGCTCCTTCTGATTCAGCTGATTTAGAGGGCTGATGGCTTCCTCGCTTGCTCACGCTGCTGTTAGTCACAGCCCTGCTGTTAATTCACCATCCTTCCAGGGGTGGGGAAAGGACAAATGGCTGGAGGCAAGTTTTTGGTAATCAGGCATGGGCAAGTTACTCTGGGGAGAGACAATGGTCTTGTGATTTCATGGCACCTCAGAAGGGAGCTCAAGCCCTGCTGGAACCATCTGCCTAAGCATTTCACACAGGAGGTGCTAAAAAGGGATCCTGGAGCTTTAGGGATAAGTGTGAGTTGTAAGTGAGCACCAGCATACCAGGGAAACAGGCTCTGCTATAGCTGCTGGCAGGTGAGGAGCTGCTGAGCAGAAGATGCTCATGTAGCTCTTTGAGAAATAAAGTTCTAGAAAGAGCTGCTGCCTCTTGCTGTGTTGTGGCCTTCAGATATGTGGCGCTGGCATGGCTGTGGGTATCCATGGCAGGGGAAGATGCCATTCCTTTCTGTTAGCTGAGGGCTGGCTGCTGCAAGCGAGAGAAGACAGGCAGTGGGGCTTTTATGGTCTCTCTCTCTCTGGGGCTTTTGTGGCCAGCCCCTGGGCATGGCAGAAAAGGTTACTGAATGGCCACATCAGGCAAGTTGGGATCTCCAAGATTTGATCTCCAGTGGGGATCAAATTGCCCAGGGCAGAGTCAGAGAACAGAGCAAACAGGCAGCATTGCCCTTTGCAAATGGTTTTCATATCTGGGACTCGCCGTAGCAGGGGGAAGTTCCTCCATATTCAGCCAAGTCCAGAGCACTTGCTAACCCTGCTTCAGGGATGGGAACTGCCTGCATGCATACATGAGCCATGCTGGGAGGGCCCCATGTTGACCAATGCTGACCCTAAAAAGCCCACTCAGACATCCACTGAAGTTTTACTTGTGCCCTGTTTTCAGGAAGGTCTGCTGCCTTCTTACCGACAGCCATGAGAGTCCTTCCACCGCAGCACACAGGAATGAGATACCCAAACCACATGCTAGCATTTTTTCTCGATGTTTACCTGGGACTGCAGCCAGACGGGTACTGAAAACTGGTTTCTGAGACCAGAATTTGGGACAGTGATAATCTCATCTGACCTCCTGTGCAACCCAGGTCAGGGAGTTTAACATGGTAATTCCTGCAAGGGAAGGAATTAGCCTTCCTGACTATGCCCTGAACTCTGCTTAGCCTGGCAATTTGTGGTCACATTAGGTATACTCAGTCTCGGGTCTGAATTAATGATGAGTTTTTGTCTCCCTTGGTGGATAAAGGACTGGTTTGTTGCATTAGATTTTTCTCTCCAGCTATGTTCAAGAGGTGTTCAACATTTAGATTAGAAGAACGATGATAGACATATAATCTGAACATGTACAAATACGTTGTGCCACTAACAGTTTAACCCCTAAATTCTTAAGCAAAAAGGTTGATGATTACAGTTGTGGTGATTTCCTGGAGATGACTGAGAGTTAATTGTGCACACAGTTGTGATTCAGAGGCTGTAGGAGTTGGGTGCAGATAATACAAAGGGAAGTTCGACTTCCTCCTCCACTTCATCCCTCTGACCCTGCTTCTCTCCTAACTCCACTTTTGATATTATTTTGGTTACATGAAGACTTTTGAGGGGATGCTGGCTACATTTCATGGGGTATCCACTTGTGAAAACTGAGTCATGTTCTCCCTCAATAAGTGTTTTTATCATAATATCTCATCTCTTGCATAATACTAGAAAGAAAGGCAAAGAGACTGGAGAAAGGAGAAGGCTAAATGTTCCAAGCCTCAGAGACCTCAGTCTGGCCCCATCACTTGTAAAAGTGATCATTCTTGGCCAGAGTCTTTCCAGCAGAAAGCTGCTCCAGAGACCACTCCTTGCCTACCTCTCAAGATAAACGAGTTCACATGGAAATACATCAGCTTGAATATACATCCATACATGTATATTTTGTATATATATGTATATATATACACACACATCCTTACTTGAATAATACATACAAACAGGTCCCTGTATATACCTGAGCTGCTTCAGTTTGACCTAAGAGCTGTCAGTGCTTCATAGCTTCCAGCAGAGGTGATACCCATGTGTACATACACACACATACACACATCAGCTCTCCCTGTTTTCCCTGTCAAAGACAGGGGTTCCTCTATGCCCTATGCCTTTCAGCAGTGGGGAACAGGCATTTCCATCACATGGGGCCTGGATAGACCAGAGAGGCACAGACATAAAACAAAGCTAATCTGACTGGGAAGGAGGAAAAATCTCTAATTAAGCAAATATTGTAGGTCGATATAATAGGTCAAGAGAGGTCCGTCTCCCCCTCTACTCTGCCCTGGTGAGACATCACCGGGAATATTGTGTCCAGTTCTGGGCCCCTCAGTTCAAGAAGGACATAGAATTCCTTGAAAGAGCCCAGCACAGGGCCACCAAGGTGATGAAGGGAGTGGAACATCTTCCTTATGAGGAGAGGCTGAGGGAGCTGGGCCTCTTTAGCCTGGAGAAGAGGAGACTGAGGGGTGACCTTATTAATGTTTATAAATATGTAAAGGGCAAGAGTCAGGAGGAGGAAGTCAGGCTCTTCTCAGGGATGGCAGCAACAGGACAAGGGGCAACGGGTGCAAGCTGAAGCAGAGGAAGTTCCATGTGAATGTCAGGAGGAACTTCCTCACTGTGAGGGTGATGGAGCACTGGGACAGGCTGCCCAGAGAGGCTGTGGTGTCTCCTTCTCTGGAGACATTCAAACCCACCTGGATATGTTCCTGTGAGATTTAGTCTGGGTGATCCTGCTCTGTCAGGGGGGTTGGACTAGATGATCTTTTGAGGTCCCTTCTAACTCCTTGTGTTCTGTGATTCTGTGAAATATACACACAGGGCCAGATACTGCCCTTAGTTACAGCTGTGATCTCCTTCTGTGTCACTGACAGGGTTTAGTCCATTGAGTGACATGGTGTATTCTGGTCTTTTCTATCAAATAGAAACATTTAGGTTGGAAAAGACCTGTAAGATCATCAAGTCCAACTGTTAACATACCACTAACAAGCCCTCCAGAGTCCTTTTAAATTTGCATGTCAAAGAGCCAGAGAAAGGGCCTGCAACAAAAAACAGGTGAAGAATGAAGACCAGGGGCCTTCTGCTTCTGCATTCATCCTCTTGCTGCTGCTTCTTATTCTTCATCTCATTTCCCTCTCGATGGGCAAATGGGGTGAGTGGACCTCAGGTCATCTCTGTCTAACGGAGCAGAAGGAAATCCTGTTGCAATATATATTGCTTATGGTATATTTTTGTCCCATAGGTTTTATGACACACAAAGAAGGAAGCATTTTATTGATGGCTGAAACATCCTAAAGAAAATGAGGCTGTTCTTTCTCCCTGCAGTCACTGCCTGCGCCTCATTGATTTAGAAGCTCTCTTTAAAATCACAGGCTCATCCAGGAGGCTACTGATGAGCTAGAATGGGTGGAAATCAAAACAAGGCTGTTGTTTGGGGGCATTTTTTTCATGGCATCTGATGAATTTGCACCCGTGTAGAATAATTCACAGCCAAGATTTTCTACAGAGCTCTGAGATCATTGCTTTGCCTCTTCATACATTTTCTTATAAGATTTTATTTTCCATCATCTCAAACCCATAAACAAGGAGCTTGTGGAGACCTGTTCACAGGTTGAACCTGGAAAACAGAGGGGAAAACCCAAACCAGTATTGCTGCATCGCTAATGGGGCAGAGGCTCAGATAACAGCTATGGCTGCTGGATATTTAGGCTCTGCATTTAACCCACCTTTCCTGGCTCCCTTTACAGCTCACGTTTAAACAATAAGCACTTTCTCTTTCCCAAGGCTTTTCCTTAATTGGATTTTTATTGTGCTTTTTTTTTTTTTTTTTCCTTCTCATCCATGGCTCAAGAAACTGTAAAAAAATAGCTTGGAGGAAGCAAAAAGTACCAACACTCCAGAGAATTTCAGGCAGGCATTACACAGCTTTCCTAAAAAGCCATTTTGCCTCTTACTAATGGGATGGGGAGGGAAGGGAGACAGAAGACTTTTTTTTCTGCACGAGATGGTGATGAAGATGAAATGCAAGTTTAAATTAGGAATTGGGGCCAATTTCCTTACAGAAATCAACACCCTAGGAGGTGGGTCAATGTTTCTCTCACAGCTTTGTATGTGGATGTGTAATAAAGCATCGGTGATGGAGGGAAGGGTGGCTTTGGGAAGGGGATGACACTGTCTGTCCCATACTTGTTTTCCCTGGGGCCTTGCTAGTCCCACAGGGTTGCAGAACTGGGACTGGCACAGAGGTTTCTTGCTGGTGGCTAAACCATCTCTGCTCACAACAGCTCCACTACTGTGGGTTAGTCTGGGGCCTTCACACCAGGTTGTGTACCTCATGAGCAGCTATGTCACCTGCAGCAACAGGTGTTGTCCTGCTCAAAAGGGGAGAGGGAGCAGACTGGAGACAAAAACCTTTTAATGTGGCCTCTGTCCTCCTTGTCAACATGTGCCTGTGCTTATACCCAGTCTAGAGGAAAAAATAAAGCAAAAGTGTCATTACCTGGCATGTTCTCTTCAGCAGCAAACCAGGTGCAGAGGTTCCTGTCCAACCACTGTCTGGGTCCTGCTTGTTCATCTTTGCTGTTTCCTCCAGGGTGGCAGCCCAGCTGCAAGGCTGCCCTTATCCTCAGCATCACTGAAAGCATCCCCACCAGAGATAAAAACATCCTCTTCTGCATCAGTACAGATGAAGGGCTGGTGAGCTGTGGTAGAAGGTAAGAGCAAAGAGGGTGGGATGCACATGAAGGTCCCTCATGAAGACAAACAAGCATTGCAGAGGTGCTTACTGCAGTTGCAGCAGATCCTTGCAATAATCCCTCACTGAAGAAGTAAGTTTCAAATAATGTGGTGGGCAACTGGATGCTGGACATGAGGAAATGGGAAGATATTTTGCACTTCACTGGATAGCAAGATTCCTTGGTATGGGTCTCCAAAAGGCAGCTATAAACTGTTCATATGGCACGTTGCCAGTCCCTGTAGCAGTGTAGCCTCTGGATGTCCTTCAGTAAAATCAAAAATTTAGCCTTTTTCAGGAGAGCTGCTGACAGGCACCATGTACAGTCTTTCTCCACCAGAATTTTCATGGTCCCGTGTCCCATAGGCTCACCACTAACATATACACACAGTGCCTATTCTGCTGGCACAGAGTTTTGCCAGTTTTCAAAACACACTGGGCACCAATTAGCATCTCTTTTGAAGAATCATTCACTTGTGGGCCTTGAGTCAGAAACGCTGCAGACGTGCTGATAAAGGGATGGGGAGTTTTTCTTCACAAGCCATGCCAGTCGCTGAACTTCCAGTTTTTGGGATGCAGCAGCACCCCTCTGTATAAATAACAACAGTGACTCTGCAGGCACCCTGAAGCCAGTGAGCGCCAGAGGGTTTTCCTCTCTCTTTCCAGAAGTTTGCAGCATCACGTTGTATCAGAGCTGCAGCCACTGGCATTCGCTAGGCACAGGACAGGTGCTGGAGATCTGGAGACATGCTGATTTCCACTCCACTTTTCTGGAGTTTGTTACCTTATAAAAGAAACAAAGAGTTTTCTTGGAAGAGAATGGGGCTTTGCATTATTGAAGCATTTTTCACTTCCAAATCATTTTGCAAACATTAAGCAGTGCATCCTCACAACACACCTCCAGGCTGCTGTGGAGATGTTTTATCTTAATTTTATAGCTGCATTTAATCAAGCAAACAGGAAACTAGTTTCTCATCAAATCTTCATTTTCCGGCCCTCAGGTTAGACCCATAGGCACAGTCCCATCCTCTGTCTGGCTTGGGGTTGTTCTCTAATCAGTCTGGGATGGCATCACTACAGAAAAACAGCCCAGAGAATAATCTGGGGGCAAGATGCCAGCACCAGGCTGCAGTGTGGCTGCATGTTGTAGTTTTACCTTCAAGTTTCATCTCTGGGGTATTTGCAACCTTCTCTCCTCAGCCCAACCTACACAGAGCACGGCATTTCGCAACTGCAGCTCATCCTTTCTGACCGAATGACTGATTTTAAAGGCACCTATTCCCTCCAGCTTACAGCCACACAGGCCAAAATGAAATGACCTGGTGATAAAACGTGGCTTCATTAATCTCTCCCAAAGCATATTTTCAGGTGTCATTAACTGTATATAGTTAGCAGTGAAGAACAGGCACAGGCATAAGGAAGCAGCAGCAGGATGGGTGAACTGGCACCATGGGCCTGGAGGAGAGCACGTATTGTGCATTGACAGAAAGCTCTTGGGAGCCTGGTGCTCCTACCTCTTCATCCAGAACAGATTTCAGACTCCTGGGAGGATATAAATAATTTTTTGTGACCATACTGTATCTTCTCACTTGCCCATCCTGCCTCGGGGTATCCATAAGTCCATATGCAATGCTTTTTTCATTTTAGTTCTTTTAATTTTAGTGAATAAAATGCAGCCATGTGGCTGCTCTCTGAAACTCCCAAATAACCTTATTTTTACCAAGCCCACTCATTTTTTACATCATACCGCACTGTGATTTTCATGGTAGTTAAAAATTAAATGAATCACAAAGGCTACAGCTTTGAGTCCCATCCTGGTTGTTGTTGCCCCATCCTGACTTTGGGATACACTGCAGCAAAGCATGCTGGGCTCGTTTTCATATTGCATTTCCCAGGGGCTCTGTGTAAATAAAAGGGCTTCGAAAGCCCCCTGACTGTTCCAAACACCTTCCTGAGGGCAAAACCCAGGGAGTTAGACTGCCCGTTGTCTGTGCCTTACATGTTGATAGCCTTTTAACACGAGATTTTGAGAAAGGTCAATGACTTGCTTCAAAAGAAAACCCCACCATGGGATGGTAGTTCCTGACCATCAGAGACCCTTTAATCTGAACGTCATGGAACATCTGCTGAGAGGTTAAATCCATGGATACTGTCCAGGTTTCTATTTAACATCCAGGGGCCAAACATTACATCTGAGAACAGGACACTGCCGTTGTCCTTGTTCCTGTATCAGCCTACACAACTAACACATCCATATGTGTTTGTACAGCGCGTAAGGCAAATAACGGCTGGATTTCCCAAACTGCAGAGTCAATGACCTCATAAACATCAGTCGAAAGCTTCTCCACACCAGTGGATTTCTTGCTTATGGAAGATGGCTTGCATGCCCGGATTCCCTACCGCTATTAAGAATTACAGCTGTAATCCTACATGAATTGGTTTTTACTGCTTTAACTGCAGCAAACCATCAGGTGGGCAAGACAGTGCAAGCCGCAAGGACTGAGCAAGTCTGTGATCTCACTCCATTACACAATGGCTTTAGGAGCCCCGGTGGTGTAACATTGCACAGAACAAGCTCCCAGGAGTTTGGGGGTTATAGACAGTCACAAGGAATTATTTTATGTGGTGGGAGAGAGGAACGGGAATGAATGGGAGTTCAAAGTCCAGATTACCATATGGCCATCAAAACACATTCCTATAGCCTGTGAGTGTATGAAGACATCATACTTGGCTCATTTCCTTTTCTCTTGCCTGTAGCAGCCACAGCTTCAGCCCCACTTTATTTGTGCTACATCAATGTCTCCATAAAACGTGACTGCGGGGCCTGATCCTCACCGAGTAGGTAGCTCCCCTGAAGCCGACACGTCTGTGTGAACACCAGCCAGGGCTCAGGCAGGCAGCAGTCAACACCGTTTCCATTACATTATCTCTTGTTTATTGGCGCTTTTTTTCCCCCCTCAAAGGCATTTGCATCTCAGCCATAAAATACACTCAGATTCGAACTTGTTCTGAAGCAGGTCTCCTCCATAAAGTTTGTATTTTAAGTTTCTATTCAATTTTTCTATAAAATTGATCTGTCTGTTTGTAAGGAAGCAGGCTGGGCTTAACACCACCAAATCCAGTTTGCATTTCTGTCAGCACCAAATGCCTTTCAGGGGGTGAGGCAATGGCAAGCTGGAGGAACAGCCGAGGATGGGGGGGGTATGGGGTGGCACTGAAATACTGAGACCAAAAACAGGGCTCTGCAAAATAGGGTTCCCACCCTAATAAGAGAAAGATGAGGAAAGAACCAGCCACATTAACCTTCCCTAAGACACACAGAAGATGCTTTGCTCTTTGAGCCTTTGCCAGTGATTGTGTTTCAGAGCCCCTCTGCTGTTTTCAGGGCCCACCCCACAACTCTCCCCGGTTTAAAGGATGGGGCTGGCTTAGATGCCCTGCCTGATGCCTGCACTCGCCTCTGCTGCCTCCACGCATCATGTGCTTCCTCCCTGAAAGGTTTCAGTCAAAATGAGTCAACTCATTGCAGTCCCAAGGTTTAAACTCGTTGAACTGCTGCTGCTAAAGCCCACTGAGGAGCAACAACCCAAGCAAATGAGGGAGCTAATCTGAGAGCATGGGAGGAATAACCGTCAGTATCAGTACAGGCTGGGGGATGACCTGCTGGAGAAGAGCTCTGTGGAGAAGGACCTGGGGGTCCTGGTTGATGACAGGTTGGCTATGAGCCAGCAGTGTGCCCTGGTGGCTAAGAGGGCCAATGGGATCCTGGGGTGCATCAGGAAGAGTGTGGCCAGCAGGTCTAAGGAGGCGATCCTCCCCCTCTACTCTGCCCTGGTCAGGCCCCACCGGGAGTATTGTGCCCAGTTCTGGGCTCCCTGGTATAAAAAAGACAGGGATCTCCTGGAGAAAGTCTAGAGAAGGGCTACGAAGATGATTAAGGGCCTGGAACATCTCCCGTATGAGGAAAGGCTGAGTGAGCTGGGGCTGTTCAGCCTGGAGAAAAGAAGACTGAGGGGGGACCTAATTAATGTTTATAAATATCTTAAGTATGGGATGCAGGGGGAATTGGCCAGCCCCTTTTCAGTAGTCTGTGGAGATAGGACAAGGGGCAATGGCTGTAAAATGGAGCACAGGAAGTTCCGCACCAACATGCGGAAGAACTTTTACCCAGTGAGGGTGACAGAGCCCTGGGACAGGCTGCCCAGGGAGGTGGTGGAGTCTCCTTCTCTGGAGATATTCAAGACTCGTCTGGACACCTATCTGTGCAATATCAGCTAAGGAGCCTGCTCTGGCAGGGGGGTTGGACCCGATGATCTCTCGAGGTCCCTTCCAACCCCTACGATTCTGTGATTCTGTGATTCTGTGATTCCTTAGAAACTTGGAATAAAAAAACTCTGAAGAGTTTTAAGAAACCACATTATTCTAACAGTTCAGAGTTTAGAAAAATGCTAATGCCAGATTTCTATTATGCCCAGGGCATTGATAGGAAGTCTAACCCATCGGTCAGGAGGAAAGCACACTGTAAAGCAGTCAGGAGCTCAGATATATTTTTCCCACCAAAACAGTTGTCCCAGCATTTTAAGCAATTGCTGTTGCAGGATCCGATAGGCTCCTGTCAGAGATCACTTCTACCTACTGTGTAATACCTGCATTTTTTTATGCCAAATGGCTTGATTTTTCATGATGTCTCATCTTTTTACTAGGCTTCACCTTCTGCTGTGGTGAATAGAGTCTTTGAAAGAAACCTCACTCCTCTCTATGTACTCAGGGCTTTGCAGAGCTTTCGTGTTTACCAGAACGTACCCTAATGTCCCTTCTGCACCCCCTGGGGAGCCTTTGTGCAGCAGCCTCCTGCAGTTGTTTTAGCTATCTGTATACCTTTCTCCTTGAATCTGATGACTTCTCCCTTCCTAGACAGATTACACAAACCGTTCCCTACCCAGACACTGTGAGTCTTTCCGCCCCCAGAAATTGCCACACAGCTCCTTGCTGAGCCTCTCTTTCCATAAATAATACATGCCCAGATTTCTTAAATTCTTGGTCATCTTCCTTGATTCAGATGTCAGTGACCTCTGTTATGACAACAATGTGATTTCAAAAAAGTACCTCTGCATCTGGAATCCCATTTAATAACCTTTTTTCTTATTATAGAAACAGAAATATATCCTGTAGTCCTTCGTGGGTGGAGCAGTGAAATTACCATGACGGTTTTGTGCCCAGTTAGCATCTCTGACCTGGTTTAACGCAGGCTAGCTCCCACAGCCTCTGCCTTACTCAGCGTTTTCCATGGGCAGGGTGCAGGCGAGCTACATACACAGAGCTTGTGGGCTTGTGTCATGTGTGCGGAGGCAGGAGAGGATGGGGGCGGGGGGGTGGAATTCATGCCACCTGAATGGGGTGTTGTAGTTACAACCCTAGTTATCCAGTCTCTTTCTCTAACCACTGTTTAATCTAATTGCCTTCCCTCTGCCAGAGGGACGTGTTTGTTTTTCCCGTGTCACTCCCTACAACTCTGATACCAGGACAGCTTCCCTGTGAAGGTGGTGAACCAAGCAAAGGCACAGTGTATGGGATCATCTTCACAGTATGGAATCATAGAACAGCCCAGGTTTTAAAGATCATCTGGTACGATCTTTCATGGAAAAGGGAGACTACATGAGATTATCTAGCATCCCTGTCCAACCACATCTTAAAAACCTCCTGTGATGGCGACTCTACCATGGTTCCCTGGCATGGGTCCAGTGATTGCTCTCACTGTAAAAAATCTCTTACTTATTTCGAGATTAAACCTCTTCTGATGCAACCTGTACCCTTGGCTCATTGTGATGAGACAGTCTCTGTCCTCTTTGCAGGGGTCCTTTAAGTCCTGGAGTACTGCACTGAGGTCACTCTGAGCCTTCTCTTCTCCGGGAAGAAGGGACCCACCTAACTCCTTCAGTCTTTCTGAAGACTAGTTCTGCAAAACTCCTGTGTTCCCAGTGTCTCCTGCTAGACATACCATGTTTACAAAGGATCTCCTTGCACAGCCCATGTTTACTGCCTGTGACCCTGCCACTCTTCAATGTTTATATTCCACGGCCCATATTTACATCCTGTGACATCCAAGCCCTGCTGCCTGTTCATGTTTTTGTCTTCCAACATCTGTCACTCGGTGCACCTTTGCTCTCCGGTTCAAAGTTTAAAATTAAATGTAGGCATAAGCAAAAGATTAAAAAAACACAAGTGAAACAAGACACCTATATCCTTGCGTACTTCTGCTGATGTCCTTGATACGAATTGATATTTCCATCCCCCTTGATATGCAGCCAGTGGACCCTTTGTACTGTGTGGGATGCAGAGATCAAAACAAGGACATTTAATGAGCTCATTTCAAACAATATTTGAAGTTGCCTTTTTCCAGTCTATGTCCTAAATTCTCCCTGAGTATACTTTGCATTTCTCTCATTAGAAACATGCTCTTCCAGTCAGGCTGCTGACATTGCAGAGAAAGTTACCGTCCTCCGTTGGAAGCTGAAACATAATTTGAGTTGCCTAAACTCACATTCACACACAGGCACAGAGTTCTAGCTCTCAGATACGCACTGACCTTTTAAACCCAGACAGCTCACTAAAATTCAGGAGCAAACTGAAGGTTGGTTCAAACATTGTTATGCTGGCCGGTTTGCTGCAAGACAGTATAAAGTCCTGCTTCCCTGGACGCAGGAGCAATGAGTTTCTCTTCCTGCACAACTGGATTTTTTAATCACAGTTCCCAAGCTATGTGAGCTCTTCTCACATTGTCCCTCCTGCACCCTTTCTCAGTAGCATGTGGCTGTGATTTCTCAGGCTGGCTAATCGCCCTTCCTGCAGCTTCAGAGCTGGGGCTCTCTGCTGCTCAGTTGTGGGCTCATCCATTGCTGTTTGTACATCCAGAGTTCAAATGATTCCCAGAAAAATTTCTTCACTGGGATCCATCAAATTCCCATATTATCAGCGCCTTCCTCTGTGCTTCCATTTGGCTGTGGAAGCTCCTGGTTTCCTACAAGACCTTAATGGCATCTCATGGTGAAATGAAACAAAGGCTGGGGAGGACATGCTGTCCGGGAGCTTTTGTTCAACTTCCATCACAGCTTTCTGGTTTCACAGCTGAGCTGCGCAGTGCCATCCCATTCCCTATGCTCAGGACCTGCTGCAGAGGCTGCAGCCAAGTCACCTCCAGCATCCTGTCCCCTTGTGGTTGGTTCCAACCCTCCCAGAGCTGCTAGAGCAGGCTCTCCTATGTCTGCCCTCCTCCCCTATTTCCTCTTTCTATTTAAATACTCTTACTTTGGATTTTTGGGGGGGATGCAAGGGGGTAGAGACCACTCAGACAAGAGACAGGTCTGAAGTAAGTCTCACACAAAGGACCTGGGTCAGGATGGGGCCAAACAGTTCCTGCAGTTACTGTGGTGGCTGGGAGGGATGACCACAGCCCTGAGCACTCAGTGAGCAGAAAGCACGAGCTTTCAAATCAGGCCCAAACTGTGGTGTAATGAGGATAATGGCCTGTACTTTAAAGAGCTTGAATTCATCAACATTTGGAGTGTGCTGTCAGAGCCCATTATCACCGTTAAGCATCGCACTGCTATCTGACCTTACTCACAAGTTGTTTCTTTCCATCCCACAATGATTTGGAGCTAGAAATGAATCAAGTTGCATGAGTGCATGAGGGCTGCATGCTCAGAGGCGTCATGCACACCACAGGTCACACATATCCCATGCCATCACTCACTTTTCCCACCTCGGAGCCCTTCAGCTCGTGCGTGGCTACAGAGGTGCACAGGGCCCCTTGGGTGAATACACCACGGGTCGTTATTTCCAAGGCTGTGGCACATGTGCTGTTAGAAACGTGCCTTTTGTTTCCTCAAAATTCACCGGGATAGAGTGTGCAGTTTATTTTACCTTTTTTTTTTTTTCCATGTTGCTTTTTTTTTCAAATCAAATGTATGTTCGGCAATCAGGCTTCTTTCCCACTTGTTTTTGATAATTTGAGAAGATTGAGTCCCTATTTCTCATTGGAAGTGTGTGGGGTTTTTTTTCTTTCCAGTGCTCAACTAATTCCTATGACATATTTTTTGACTCCTTCAGTTTGCCAGTGTACTTTAAAAAAGGACATCAGAACTGCAAGACTTACTCCAGGATCAGCTTTAGGCAATTAGAGAGGCAAAATGCCTTCTCTGCTCCTACTAAACTGCCTCCCTGCTTGTGCTGACAAAAATTGCTCTATCCTCTTCCATCACCTTGGGACCTCATGTGGTTTTCCTTGTCAGATAGGACTCCTAAATCCTTCCAATGTCACTGCTTTCCAAGGCTGCCACATTCTGCAGCTGGTCAGCTCCCTGCTCTGAAATCTGTAATTTTCCATCTCTCTGATTTAAAACACAGGTTGTTTGAATCAGCTCAGTTTATCTCTCTCCAAAGCATTTGAGATGACAGCCTTATCTTTGTCATTATTTACCATTCTGTCAAACTTTGTGCCATCTACAGTAAATTCTCTCAGCAGCATTTCATGTGCAGAAAACATTGAATAGCATTGAGTATACACTGATCCCTGCAGTTCAGCATTAGATGATCCCCCCCTACAGTCACTTTTTGAGACCTATCCATTAGCCTGGGGATGATCCAATTAACTTGTGTTTTATTGACACTGTATGCCATTCTTTTTAATTGCAATGATACAGGAGTACCAAGCTCTAGAAAGCCCTATTTACCATCACCACTCAACTCCACAGCCTCCCCAGTAATGAAATCAAACTAGTCTGAAAAAGCAAACCCCGTGTCTGCCATCAATTATGTTCTTACTGTTTCCTTCTTTGCTAACTAAATCTTGCTAATGGAAGTAGTCTCGTTACCTTGTCTGAGAGTGGCAGGGTAGCTGGCCTGTAGTTACACAAATAATCTTGATTTCCATGTGTGACTGCCTTCACATGGGCCCATTTCCAGCCCTCTTGAACTTTCCCGCTTTTCCAACATTTATCAGCAGTGCGCCAAGTTTCCCTTCCCTCACTCCTTTATGGCTCAGGTTACCTGGACCTGCTGGTTCTCAAACATGTCCACTGTTGTGCTGCTAATGCACTGGGAAGCCGTGGAAACCCACTGTTCTCCCTCTTGCCAATACAGAAGTATTTATTGAATGTTTTCACTTTCTTCTGTGGAGCTCCCAAAAGGAGGTTTCTGACCTCAGTTTTATAAGGAAGTTGTGAAGTCTGGTCCCTGCGCCAAGTTCCCCATTCATGCAGGGTGTTTTTGTCTGGCTCAGCCCTATCTGGAAATAAGCATGTTGGCAAATGGGACTGGCAGAGACTTGCTGTGATATAATCTTGTGGCTTTATGATATAACCCCTTTCACAAACTGTTTAAGCTTAAAAGTGACTGGATTGTTTGTTTCTCTGGGAAAAGCTCAGAGAACCTCACTCCTCTGGAAGAAACTTCCTTCCAATTTCCAGCCTAACCTTACTCATGACTAGTTTATAACTATGTTGCTGCGCCAATGTTTTCCTTTCTACTTTAAGCAGTCTTTTCCATCCCTCACCTGTACTCTTGTGTTGTATAACAACTGTATTATACAACACAGTCTTTGATGTGATCAGGTAAAGAGCCAAGGTGTTTTGGTTTCTCCATGGCTGACTCCCTGCTTTTCCAACAATTCTCTGGATTTGGTTCCAGTTCAAATTCTTCTTTCCTGACCTTAGGATGACCAAAGGAGGTTTTATCCAGGCTCTGCATAACAGTACTGTTATTTCTCTTCTTTGCTGGCAATGTTTCACTCAATGTGTCCCACTTCTCTCTCTTAAATGCCCTATTACATGTGTTCTTGCTTCTTGTTAAGGGGTGGAGACACTGAAGACATGGCAAGAGAAGTAAAAATACAAATACTTGTAAAATAAATCATAGACTGCGTTTTTCAAAACCTTCAGAGTAGTTTAGGGGCCTAATCTCACTTTCATGGGTGTTTCAGCTCTAGCACAGTTTTCTGTACCACTGAGGCATGTGATGCACGTGTGGCCCTTAAATTCAGACCCTACCAGCACTTTTAGTAGTGTAGTACTTCTAGAAAAGGACTTCAGCTTGTAAGGTCACTTACACATTTTAAAAATAATTCCTTTAGAGGTCATACAGTGGGCATGATGTGGAGCTGTAAGAGCACTGTAAATGGGATGCATCAGTAGTGACTAATCGGGACTGTATGGAAAATCTTTAAAGTATTTGACTAATAAAAACAACAGTAGAATTTTCCTTAAATAGTCTTATACCAAGGGAAAAGTCACCAGAAGTTTTCCATTGAAGACTGAAGAATGGCTCGCTGAGAGATCTTGACACAGAAAAAGAACATGTGTAGGATCATTCGTCTTCTCACTTGCATCTGCACTGGAAGTGTAGTGCCTTATATTTTTATGATACAGGCTCTCCTCATTTTATGTCATGCTTATCACATTGGACCTTGCAGAAAAATGTCCTTTCTCACATTTGCAAGGTTTCAGGTTCCCCCACACAGAAAGGAAACACCCAAGAAGGCTGGCAGGGATGAATGGAGACAGAGGATGGTCACTGTGTGAGGAAGACCTAGATGTGCCTCAGTTTGTCTTCAGGGGTGAGGGGAGGCAACTGAGGGCTCTGAGATACAGGTTTGTAAAATCATGGAGACAGTCAACTGAGAATAATTTTCTGCTTTTACTTACTATCAATACAAGATCAAAACAAAGATGAGATATAAATTCAAAACACAGAGAATGAAATACTTCTTTCCACTGTGCTTGAGTCCCTAAGCTATGGGCACGTGTAAACTGATAGGATATGTGGGAAGTATCACTACACTTACATTTTCTGTATATTTTTCCCTAGATGGCCATTTTTGGTCCCAGTTGGAAACAGAATTGTAGGCTTGCTGAGCCTCTCATTGGAACTATTGGAATATTTTCTGTTCCTGAGTGGTGTAGTTGCATGCCTGCTTGGCTTTGGCCGTGAGACGCTGTCAAACACGGACTGTTGACCTACTTCCTTGTAGCACTGGATGACTGGAGAAAGATGAGGGAAGTTTTGGTGGAGCCGTTGTTGTGCCTGGCTCCTGTCTATGATGAATCAACATTGCAGCAGGTCACAGAGATCAGCTGCATTTTTGATCACAACCAGTTTGCGTTGCCATTAGTTAATTTCTCTGGGCTTGACTGTAGTGTGCCACGGTGGCTGCTGACTCCTCATCTCTGACAGAACAGCTTCAAGGTACAAGTAGACCAGTTTTGGAAGTAGTTGGTGTTTAAAATGGTACTCTTGCTTTGCTCCCTACATCCTCTGCTGCAGTCTCTCCCCATCTCTCCTGCCCCGATGCTTCTGTGAGTAAAGTAAGCTGGTTCAGGGATTCAGTCCCCCAGACACTGCTCCTTACTTTGCAGGGTGGTTGTTCCTATGGGTTAGCACCATGAGCTGGTTCCCAGTGAGGTCAGAGAACTCTTACCAGTTTGAGAGAAACAGTGGGAGGGGGTGGGAATGGGAACACTTTTCATGAGCTGTAGTTGTTAGTTTGGCTCTGCAACACAAACCCTCATCCCAGAAAATTCTGCATCTGTCTGCACAGAGAGTTAATATCTGCCACTATGCTGTGGAGCAAAGTTTGCTTAACACAGTCCTTTCAGAAATAATTACCTGTTCCTGTGCTGTCAGCTCAGGCATTCACTGCTTAGAAACAAAGACCGTTGTTACGTTGGCATGAAAGACACAGAAACCCCAATATTATTTTGACATATGACTATTCTTAAATTAATGGGGATAAGATAATTAACCAGCCCATAATTAACTTTATTGTAGCATTTTTCAAAACAATGTAACCTGAACATTAAGATACTGATATAAAGCTTCCACTCTAATAATGTTGGATATCTAATAGCAATTTCAAGCATTTAATTAGACTAGTTCTTGAGGTTAATAGATCAACCTGCACTTCAAATTGTCTTTTTGCTCTTTACAAACAGCAATTAAGGAAGCCTCATGCTACTCCTGACAAGTCAGTTAATAGTATTATACCAGTGATATGAGATCCAAAGGGGTTTGACAGGTTTTCCCTCCCATCATGCTTTCCTGAGGAGGCAAAGGTAGCTGTGGTCCAACCTCGTGCACCTCTGTCTGGTGCTGAAAGTGAGATGACAGGGACCTGGGTCCAGGAGTAAGGTGCCCAAATTATGATAAAAGAGTCAACAACAACAAGCTCAGTGTGCTAAGACTACAAACTAGTAGGTAATCGACAATGCTGCCAGGCTGGCATGGGCACCAACACTGTGATATGCTCCAGGATGTTCCACCTTTCCATCCTCCTGTTCCCTTGACAGACAGAAAACCTTAATATGGGATTATGGATATGGATACCTACATGCTCTCAGCCTTGCAGACTGCTCCCAAACAAGTCCCCAGTCTTCCCTTTCAGCTACCTCTGGAGTCCAGAAATTTCATAAAATCATCGAATCACAGACTGGTTGGGGTGGGAAGGGACCTCAAAGCCCATCTAGTCCTACCCCATGCCTAAACCAGGGGGACACCCTCCACTAAACCAGGCTGCCCAAAGCCCCATCCAACCTGGCCTTGAACACTGCCAGGGATCCAGGGGCAGCCACAGCTTCTCTGGGCAGCCTGTGCCAGGGCCTCACATAAAAAATTTCTTCCTAATGGCTAATCAAAATCTGCCCTCTTTTAATTTAAACTCCTTGTCCTATCACTACCCTCCCTGATAAAGAGTCCCTCTTTTCTGTAGGCCACTTCAGGTGCTGGAAGGTGGCAATAAGATCTCCCCAGAACCTTCTCTTCTCCAGGCTAAACATGCCCAAATCAGCCTGTCCTTGTAAGAGAGGTGCTTCAGCCCCCTGATCATCTTTGTGGCCCTTCTCTGAATTCACTCCAACAGTTCAATATCTTTCTTATAGTGAGGACTCCAGAGCTGGATGCAATACTGCAGGTGGGGTCTCACCAGAGCAGAGTATACATCAGTCACCTCCCCTGACCTGCTGGTGACAGTGTTTTTGCACACAACTGAACCTTAAGAACCTGTGAGACGCAGCCACCCCTCACAAAGTTTTCCCTGCCTTTTGTCAGCTTCCTAAAGCATTGTTTGTTATCCTGAACAATTTCTCATGCCATGTTCTGTGGTTTCCCTCATCCTGCCCAGTTAGCCATCTCTCAAGGTATGGTCTACTTAAGGGCCTGGTCATTTGCCTGCAGCCTAACACAAGGCACAAAGGCCACAAGACAGTCCAGAGAAACCACAGCATCAGCAACTTCCTCAACACCTGAGTGACTGCAGAAACCCCACAGCTTGGGGAAGAGCCAGCAGCGCTCTCAGCAAGGGGAAAGCCAGTCTCTGACAGACCTGACCTTGTCCTCACCATGAGCAGATGGAAACTTTCCCATTCCAGGAGCATTTTATATCATCCCAGCAATAGGCAAAACATACAGCTAGACCAGGAAGGCAAACCCAGGTCTCCTCACCTGCAGCTGTGTATCTTACAGCATCCAACTGCAGTTAACTCATTTCTTCCTCCTACCAGTAGAACAACTCCTGTCTGGCAGAAGTGGGTTACTGGAAGATTGAGATGCCTCAGGGGAGGAGAAGGGAAGGTTGAGCCCCAGTCTTTTGGCCAGCTGCAGTGGAGCAAAACAACTCCTGCTCCCAGTTTCTCCAACGCCTACATTTTCAGCAGCGTTATCCCTGTTCTGCTAGTCATCCCTGTCCAGGGGAGTGCCTTGCTCTGAAACCTGAATGCAGAAAGGCTTTTGAAGGTCAAAGTTCACTATCTTCCACTGTCCCAACTCTATGCTGGTTTGGGATAGGGTTAAACAAGTCTGAGTTATGTCGTTTTGAGCCCCCAAACAATCCTCTTGATCTCTTCCAGCACCTGTGTGTGGTTGACTCTCTGCTCTTCCAAATTGCTCTGCAATTCGGTCATGCCACGCTGCCTGACCTTGCTGGAGTGGCACAGTGTGTAATGAATGCTTCCAAAAAGTACAAAGATGACTTGATGGAGGGCACTTGAGAAATATAAAGCAATATATAATCTGCAAAACAACTTTAATGAAATACCTTAAATTGCTGTGATTTATGTAGCCACATTAAAACAGTAGCAGCAACCCCAAAACACTGAGCAGAAGCTAGGATTTTCCAAGCTGGAGTAGTCAAAAAGTGCTAAGAACACGACCTCTTCACCCACATTACTCCATACACAGAAGACAAGGGATTGCTGAATTTTCTGGCAACACAGACACTAATTACTCCATGTGCATATCTCAGCAAGATGCACCAGATTCCCCAAGGCATGGCTCTCCACTTTTCTGCATCTCAGAAAGGATGAAGATGGAGGAAGGTACCATATCTCACCCTGCTGACCTGCCTGAGCCAGAGCTTCCCCTCTTCCTGCAAATGAGGGGCTGAACGACCCTATATCACAGCAGTGACTCCAAACAGCTGTCCCAGATGACATACATTACTCTCCTGATTAGAAGTCTCCCCAAGTAGCCAAGTCCCTTTTGCAATCCACTCATCCCAATGCTATAGTTTTTCTCTGTTTGGATTACACTGGTTTGCACTGATGAGATGTGAGATAGTGGAGATTTAAAAAATTTCTTTGTTGGAAGTAGCTTTCTCCAAAAGGTCATAGTCTGAATTTTGATCTCATTGACTAAATCTGCACTTTTTTACATCATTCAAAGCTTAACACAGTGTTTGTTAACTGAACATCTTCCTCCAAAAGACTGCTGATTTTCATCATTGTTGAAAGGGGCAATGGCCATATAAAATCAATTTGGCATACAGTGAGATATGGAAGGAGTCCTCATCTGCTGAAGCTGCGGTTGGGGATGAGCCCTTTCTGCCCTGTGATAGTCTAATCTAGAAGCAGGAAATTCCTCAGAACAACCAGCTCCCCGTCCCAGCGGAGAGCTGGCTGATAAAAGCGCTGTGAAATATTTAACTGTGCATAGTAGCAGAAGATTAAGAACAGATGTAGTGTAGGAAATCAGCTACACCTAGAGCGAACACAAACCTCTGTACAGCGTCCCCAGCTCCAGCAGCATCCGGCACGCCTATGCCTGCCTGGCAAGGGC
This sequence comes from Porphyrio hochstetteri, assembly GCA_020800305.1. NCBI lineage: Eukaryota > Metazoa > Chordata > Aves > Gruiformes > Rallidae > Porphyrio > Porphyrio hochstetteri. Next base: position 115,713,944 of record CM036907.1, read on the forward strand.
TCTGCCCACCAGCTCTGTGGTGCCCAGCACCTCCATCCCTTGTCCTGCTGGTGCTCTCTCCCTGCCAGCACACAGGAAGAGCTGATACCGTCCTGTTTCTCAGGAGTTGCCTTTATATCTGATGGCCTGCAATATAAATGCTCTCAGTCAAGTCACAGCGCCTGAGAGCAGACAGGTGACAACGCTGTGGCTGTTACCACCCAAGGATACAGGCAGAACATGTGTCACATGGAGAAGAAATAAAGGTTATTAGACAAACTGATAGAGCTGGAACAAACAGAGAGGTGATGTAGCCTCAACTGCCCTTTGCTACACCTCTCCAGGAGTCTGAAACTGAAGTCTGCCTTCCTTGCATGTTAGCAGGGGTTATTTAAAAGGCAGTGGCCACGGAGTGGCTCAGTTAACAGACAGAAGGTGGTACTTGCAGAGTGGCCAAGGCATGTTTGGGCCACAGATGTAGCCTGAGTACTTGCTGAGCACTCAGACTATCCTACCCACCACGTGAGCTACAGCACTGCAAAGCAAGAAACCCCTTCCTGGGGCCATCTCGGTGCTAACTCTGGTTGTTGTGGGACTCCTGGGGATGCATTTCATGTATGCAGGGGTCATCTGGGCTGCCGCATCACCGGATGGGTCTGAGATCTGTGTGCGAGTTGAGGAAGCGCGTGAGGGACAGCCAGCCCCCAGCTGAGCCTGCGGCTGGGGCAGGACAAGAGTGTCTGGCCCATGCAAGAGCAGCTTCATGCTTTTTTGTCTTCTGCTCCAGATGGAGAAGCAGAATTCAGATGTCCCTTGGTCTGCAGTGTGCATGTGGAAGCTGGTAACAGCCACATCCAGCAATCCTTGTTGAGATGTTTTTGTGGTACTGACAGAGACAGCCCTGCTGTTGCAAGGGGAGAAGCTGGCAACCCTTCCTGTAGAATTATGGCTCGTTATTTACCTGGAAATGCCTGAATCCTTGGTTGTATGTGAATAGGAGCTACCCAAAAGTTGGGAAGTGTTTGGGATTGAAACATCATTTTAGGATCATTACAAGTACTGGGCAGAACATGGGTGGACAAACATGTTTAACTTACCCAAAAGACACAATCCTACTTTCCAGGGTACCAGTTATCCGAATTTTGTTCATTACATCATTTCTGAGAGTCAGGTTTCTTTTATCTGATTGCCTTGAGTAAGCATTCAGGGGTATACATTTTGGTCCTGGAGTTTGGAATTTTGTCCAGTCACAGTATTTCCCTGCTCCCTGACTCCCATTCCAGGGCTTTTGGACTTTCATCACTTACTTTCTAAGCAGACTAAGTTTTGATATCATTTTGGTGTTCCCCAGCAGACAGTTTTATAAGATTTTATTTAGTTATAACTACCAAGTGTTTTCATGACAAATTCAAAGCGGGGGGAAGAGAGTTTTAATGTCTTTGCACAGTGATGACAGTCGCTCGGGCAATTCTTTGTCTCCTTATGACCCAGCGAAAGGGAAGGGGATTTTTTGGCTGCTGCCCAGGGGTGTCTGGCTGGCCCTGATTCGCTGCATGCAGTTGTACCTACAGGCACCGAAATACTCTGAGGCACAAGGATAGGCAGCTGACAGGGAGAGGTAATCATGCAAAGGGTATTACAACCATGAAGGCACTTTAGGCACAACTCTAGGTGGACAGCAGAAGCAGGGCACAAATATCCCTATGTAATTCTTAATTAACTACAAAAAGTGGATGGGTCCCTCTCCCCTGCCCCCGCTCCTTATTTCCCAGGCCATAAACCAAATATTCAGCAGGTATAAACTGGCACAGGCTCTTTGACTTCAAAGGAGCTGCATCAGTTTGAACCACCAGAGATTCTGGGGCCATATGGCCCTAATTATGTTAATGTGAGGCCCAAAGGATGCAGCGCAATAATAAAAAGGAAATACTGTGTGATCCATCATAGCTTTGGCACTCAGGGCAGGACTTTCAAAGGTATTTAGGCACCAAAAGAGGCAGGCAGGTGTGTAGGAGATTTTCTGTGTTCCATTTTCCCCACGATAAAAATTTATTTCCATTCTATCCCAAACCAGGCTTGAGACTCCCTGCAAACGGGGAGAAGCTGCTCGTACAAACTGATCAGGGAGAGTAATTTTCTTTTTACCACTATGGAAGTAAGAGATATTTTTCCAATGCAGACCTCTAACACCTTTGTCTCTAGCCATACGACCTCTCTGAGAGCTGAGTGACGTACCAGCACTTGCAGCCCAGGGCAGCACGATGCTGTTAGCGGCTGCTGACAACTACAAGGGTAAGTCTGCTGCAAGGCATGGCTGGAGAGAAACTTCTGCAGTAGGTAAGGGTCTCAGCAAGATGAATTCAAGCCAGGCTCGCTCACCCCGAGGAGAGCATCTGCTGCGGTGCAGGAAGGCACGCTGCCCCATTAACCTGGCTCCTTGTGGTGCTGTCCTGGCGCATGGAGCTGCAGGAGGATGTTGGGAGGAGAAGTGCAACGTACTCCTATTCTCAGCAGATGGAAACCTACCGCACCCTGAGTTCCCCCAGGCCCATTGGTATGGAAACCTTCAACGGCATGGAAACTTCCTTTGATTTTAAATCCAAACAACTAACCGCTGTTATTCTTGGACATTTATATTGCATTTTCCTCATATTTTCCATCTCATGGATGGTTAAAAACAAATTATTGCATTAAGGTGTTTGAAGTTAGGCTTGCTCTGTGCAGCACTTGTTTGTTTCTAAGTCCTTGTCAGGAATTTCCTGCTGATCTGGTTTTACGTTGTCTTTACCTAAAACAAATTTTCACCAGGGACTGAAATACTCCCTAAATAGTTTAAAAAGGGTTCTCCCATCTTGGGATATTTTCTAAAAGCCTTGTAATCTTTGTCCTGCCAGCTAATGAAGCAAGATCGCTGAGAGAACGCACTCATGTTGCCCTAAAGGAGTGGGAAACAGATTGCTTAATACACCAAAAGTTCCGTCCCACGTAACAATTTTCACAGTGATTTTTCGTTGTTCTGATGCCTCTATATTGGTGCTCTCTCAGTGTACGTAGGAATGATGCAACTCTGGTGCTGTAGTAACTTGGTAGTCAGCTGGATAAATTCCCTTTAAGAAAAAAAAAAGGCCACCCTTTCATTAAGAGCTCCTAGCATGAAAACATGTTTATCGAATGCTTGCCTTGTGCGTAATTTTCCTCTCTAGACATGTCACTGCTAAGAGGTTAGATGCAATGCCAGCACATGGATGTACTCGCTGTGGGGTGCTGCTGCCCTTCCAAAGAGCTTGCGGTGCTGGAGGCCTTCATTTACAACACATACCCGTGTGTCAGGAGTACATGTTTTCCTTGGGAACAGACAGGAAATGTGGAAAATGAAGAGCAAGGTAAACCAAACCGTCAGGCTGTTCTCCCTGTAAGTGTGAGAATAAGGTTTAAGTCCCTCCTCTGCCTGAGCCAAGCCAGTTAATGGAAATACGGCTCCTGAAAGCTGGCTGATGCCTGTCTGCTCTGCTCATCTGCAATGGGCCTCTCTAAATTCAATCAGAATTCTTTTTGACCATTAAAAGCAGCTGCCAACATGGGTTTGATCAAAACCAAGAGTTCTGAAAATTGCCGGGGTTTGTGTTTTGACATTTCCTGGTGAGCAGACTTTTGTTATTGAGATCCCAGATCAGTTCTGGGGAACTGCAGTGATACATGAGGGAGACTGAGTCAGTCGGGTTATCCTCCATTCCTTCATGTAGAAGGTACAAAAACGCTCCTGCCACCTGGTTGCAATAGAGCCGAGTCAATAATACGCTGTTAAATTACTAATGGCGCCCTGTGAGATAAAATATCCCAAGTGATATTGCCAAAATGTACACTGCTAATAGGATCATGACCTCTTATGATTTTAATTTCAGCAAGAGAATGTTTACAAGATGAAACCCCGTTCCTGCACATTTTTGTGATTGTAACTAAAGTTAAACATGTAAGCAGTGTATCCCCTTTGACTCAAGTTATTTATTGGCATAAATATCTGCAAAATCAGAACATTAACACCTAACTAACATAGCAACAACTCATATGCGAGTCTCTATAGTTTCTGAGTATGTCTATAAAGGACCTGAGGTAGCTATATATGGCACAGCAGGGAGTAACACACATCTGCCTTTAAAAATTCACAGGACTTGTTGACTTATACTCAACTGAGAAAAAATGTGAAGGAAAAAAAATAATTATAGCAAATTCCTCAAATATTTACCAGGTGAGGCATCAATAACAAGACCTTAAAAAGGTTCTTACTCTCATAAGGGTATTTAAACAGTGGCTTGGTTTTCCAGTATTTACTGGGCGGCAGCAGTGCTCATTGACAACTTTTCTGATGATTAAACCACAGACTTAGGTTCTTACTGTAGACCAAAAACCTATATTTAGGCACACATTTGAAAAAAATTCATTGCTTCTTTCCTTACGTGACTTTTCATCCTTGTATGTGGGTAGAGGATGCCCTTCTAATTAACACAAATGCATTGCAACACCCAGCTATTGTGTCCTCATTAATTCTCTACCTTTCCTGGTTTTATAAAATGCAGACAGATACCACACTGCATATTTACTGGGGACTCGGACAATGACAGTCCATTGTTACAGTGCATAAATATATATAAAAGTCTCTTTTGCATTTCCCATATTTTGCAACCACTTTCTTTTCCTCTTCTTATGTCATAACCTCTACAGAGAGCCCTGTGATGAAACCCTCAGTACAATTAAGACAAAGGATTCACTGTGATTCATCCAGAATAGGGGTAACTACGTGGGCTTAAGCTAAAACTAGGTTTCTCCCTAGCAAAGGTTTTTGTCAATGATCAGGCATTGCCTACCCACTTGCCTCAAGGCTCTGGAGATCTGTAAACTGTGTGGATGAGCGTGGGCCAAACTTTAGGTATTTCTAATCTCAGTGAGAGACCAAGGTTGAATCCAGACAGAACACAGGAGTTTCACTTTTGGCCCTGCTCCCAGAAAAACAAGGGATTTGAGCTTTTATTTGATATGACACGGCTCACACCTTCAAGTCTGACACTTGGAAAAAGGTAAGGTCTCTCCCTGAAGTGAGAAGAAAAGGGCTGGAAGGAGTTGAAAAGATGAGCAAACCCAGGGTGATGTGTTGTAGTCACCACATTATGTAATTCCCCTTACAGATGTATTCATGGTTATGGTAAAATCAGCTACAGTTACCAGCACACTAGAAGAGCGTGAGGACGGCTGCACACAACCAGGTCATATCAGACATCATCCACCCAGTGCAGCATCCTGTTGTTGCCACTGTCCCAGTCTGGTCTGGGCAAGCAGTTGGACCAGGGCAGACATGCAGCCAGCCTGCTCCAGAGTTGTGTCCCAGCCCTTCTTGCTCATGGCCCAGGGCCTCCTGCACCAGAGGTGGTCACCACATTTAATGCCCACTATGGACTTTTTGCTTGTATGAATCGGTTCAGCCACTTTTTTTGAAATCATGTAAAAGCTTAATATCCCTAAGGTCCCATGGAAAGGGTTTTTTTCCAGCTTAAATGTACCTTGTTCAACTACCTGCTGAGAGACCTCTTCCACTTCTATAGCTTTGTTGGAAAAAAACCAGGAAAGCTCTTCTTTGTCCATACCGAAGGGGAGTTTTTGAAGCTTCAAGCCATCATTTTGTACGTTTATGAGCTCCATGGAGGAGGTAAAAATAAAAAAGAGCATTGGAGGGATGCTGCAGAGCGCTGTGAGAAGCCTGCTAGATGCCATCACATGAAGCTGCCGGGAGCTCATGGAAGAGCAGGCACCATTCATGTCACCCGCTCCAGCCGGCGCTGGCAGAGGTGCAGTGCCAGCTCGGATGGCTGCTCAGAGAAAGGGTAGACAGTAACGGCAGAGCTTCTCAAATGGAGAAAATCAAAGGCTTGGAGAGGTCAGGAGGAGTTATTTATGCTGAGGGGTAATGTTAGCTGGAGAATAATTGCTTTCAGACTGCTTTTGGACAACCACATTTTGGCTGCTCTTAAACCGTTGCTTTTAGGTTGACCTCTCCATGTTCACCTGGTGCTGTTCTGCCTCTTTATTAGTTACTATTAGTAATTGTAGCCTGCAGCTATGGGGCAAAGGAGCACAGGGGAGAAAGAAAACACGGGAAGAGGTGGAGAGGGAAGGGCTCTGCTCAGGAGAAGTGCTCTTCCCTCTATATTGCAGGCTGACCTGCGATTGTGCCCAGAGATGAGATGGGCAGACTGGCAGGAGGGGCTGAGGCGATGCAGGTTCACCATAAGCCACTAAGAGGAAAGTGAGATGGTGGAGGTAGTTTAGAAGAAACAGCAGTTTTGGAGGACTCAGAGCTGTGGGAGCAGCAGTTGAGAGCCTGCTGTGGTTGCTTCTTCTGGGGCACAGCTAAAGTCTTTGTGCCTCTGCGGAGGCCAGGCAGTGGACTGGGTATTTCCCAACAAATTTCAGCTTGTTTTCAATCTTCAGGCTCACTGTACGCACGCTGGTAAGTGCCGGTCGCCACCAAGATGGACACATCATTTTGCTTCCCAGCTGTCTGTGCATTCATGTGAGGAACCTCTAGGTAGCTGAGCCTGGCCTGTCTGGATTGGGAAACAACCCCTGCCAGGAGGGTTTCATCACTTTCGGTTAGTTTGATGTGCTGTGCTGCTGCATTTCAGCCCTTCCTGGTTTAGCAATGAAATCACAGAGCTGCTGTCGCAACGGCTCTGCTGGGAGAGGCTGGATCTATCCCCAGCAGTTCCCACTGCTCCCACTGACAGACTTGTGCCAGCCTGCTGGCACCCACAGCCCCTGAGCTCCCCAAATGTGTGGGTTCAGTGATGGGCCAGCTTTGCCAGAAAGGGGCCAGACAAATCTCAGACAGCTCTCCAGGGGACAGGTGGTCCCCAGGCTGCCCAGTGAGACAGCGGCTCTAAAGATGCTTCTCTGTGGAAAGGGATGGGACAGAGGTTTGCAAAGCCATGCAGACTTGTGGGGCAGGCAGGGGTGGGTCACTGACCCTGCCTTTGAGCACGTGTGGCACCCAATACACAGGAGCCGGGTTCAAAACAGGTAAAAAGAGGCGATTTTTGGACTCATTGAAGAGCAGGTGAGTGGCACCCCTTGCCAAAAGGCGCTGTGGATTCAGTGATGATGCAGGCCTTCCAAAAGAGACTTAAAAAAGAGCTTTGCTGAAGAGACTCAGAAGATCCCTGATTTTGGAGCAGCTGGAGTCTGGGAAAGTGCTTGGAGAAGTGTTGTATTCTGTTACCCAAGTTTTTCTCCTCTCTAGGTGTCTGCATAAGACCACCATTCTTATTTTTAATTCAAGAAAACAGAAAAGTGAGGAGGGAGGGTGGAAGGGAGGAGGGAGGCAGCAGTGAAGTGAGACCACCAGTCAGCCCCCATATCCACCCCAGATCCTCCTTCGTGGGACACACAGTGAGATGTGTTGGAAAACCAGGGGACAGCCTTGGCCACAGGGCCCTTGGCCAGGTTTCAGTGGTGGAGATGCAGATGACACCTCCACACCTACAGCAGAGGAGGCACAGAAGCAGCAGTGCTTCCTGCAGTGGTGTCAAGCCCTAGCTGGATCTAGAAAACCCCTATGGTCAATCCAAAGGTGCTAAGTATATCTCAGCATCTCCTTCATCACTAACTAGAGGCATCAGGGGACAGTGCTTGCTTCCAGTTGGGAAACAGAAATCTCATTAAATTCCCCAGGAGGACTCTTTTTTGTTACTTCTGCAATTAACAGTAAAAAAAATAAAAATCCCAGTCTTTTGAACACAAGCTGCAATCACTGCCATTATAATTAAAAGTGGCACTAATTCTGCTCAAGAAGCAGCACCCTGGCATTACATTGCTCCAGCATGCAACATAGGTGCTGTTTAAGACTCTGCCAAAGCATAACTCTTAAGCAAAACAGGTTATCCATTTTCTAAACATGGTTTCCTATAGCTACAGCTCTAGCAGCTTAATTAGTCTGTGTGTGTCTGTGTGTGCACACGTGTCTAAAATTGATTGTTAAATCTTCCTATGTGAAAGAAAATTTCTTTTGTGCCTGGATGTGGAAAAAGGAAGAGGTCATTTATTCCCTGAACTTGTAAAGGCTGCTGTTCCTGGGCAGACGAGCACACCAGAGGCTCCCGGAATTGTTTAGCCTACTTTTGGATTTTTATGCTTGCTAATTTCTTTGTGCAGCTGGGTTTATTTAAGGGGTTAGTATTTTAGAGTTGAAATAAGGACATACTGCAAACTTTACCCCACAGCTCACTGTGCTGTATATTGGCATGGCAGCTCAGACTCTTAATCATAGGTGAGGGTTAAAAAAGCTGAAGTGATGCAACTGCAGACAGAGGGATGAGGATACGGCCAGACAGCAGCTTAGAGCTGTAAACAACATTACTGTCCCTACGAAGGGCGGGCATATCACAAAATACGTTGGCTCGCTGCATCCCTTTGTGCTGCAGTGAGGAGTACATGCAAAAATGCTGTCAGGGGTAAGGAACTTGATGATCTTAAAGTTCTTTTCCAACCTTGTAATTCTGTGAACGCTGTAACACCATCAGGACCACGCGCTTGACTTATTTGCTCTGCCTGGGGGAAGGTCTGGACAGGCTTTTCACACATGGTCAGGAGGTCTCCACTCACAGGTCTGGTGTGGTGCTACAGGAGTGTTACCGAAGCAGATGCTGAACACACAACCCTTGACCCTCTTGAGGCTGTTCCCAGGCAGCAACCCTGCCCCGGGTACATGAGCAGGTGCTCCCTGAAGCACAGAGGTGTCTGCACAGGTTGGGGTCAGTGGAGAGCCAGCCTGTGATCCTGGATGAGATGCTTAATGGCCCAAGTATAATCCAAACAATATGAAGGCATACGCTACCTTGAGAGAAAACTCAGAAATCACCTTTCCGACTTCAGGTTACGGATCAAATGGCACCAAATGCCAGGTACTTTGGTTTTTATTTTCCTATGACTCCTGTTATTTCTGGTAAATGGATTCAGCAAACAAGTCATTTGGCAATGGTAAAGTTTTGATTCAGCTTTCTCTTCGTACACCCCCTCCTTCCCACCCACTTTTTGAAATTGTGCAAATACATTAACAGATTACAGGGTAAAAATAAACAATTTGTCCTTCATCAAGACAGCTCATATTGTGGATGACCTAGGTGTGGCATAATAAGGCTGCTACAAGACAGCCTGAATCCAAAACAATTTCACCAGCTCAGCCAGTCGTGCTTGCTCATATTGAAGCTGGCTGGTAGTGCTTCTACCACTTGCAAACAACTTCACCCTTGGGAGAATGGTAGACCAGGAGGACCAAGGGTGTGCAGCCACATTCCTGCTCTGTTTAGTACTGTCCAAGCAACTGGTAATGGAAAAGGAATGAAAGGCATCAGTGTCTCCTGGTAGGATTAATCCCTTGAGGATTTCCAGTCTGTAAGTAAGGTCTGGCTGGGCTGTATAGAAGGTGAATGGAAATTTTTAACCTGGAGAACTGAAACTTTCTGTGTTGTTTGTTTTTGGTTTGGGTTGGGTTTTTTTTTTTTAGTTTCTTTTGTTCTGTTTGTTTGCAGACAGGAAAAAAAAAAAAAGGAAAAAAGGAAAAAAAGCTTACCTGGGGAATTGGGGAATTTAGAACAAGAACCAGCTATAAATTTAAGTAAGCCCTTTTTTCTCAAGCCCTAAAGGGCCAAAAGACCAAGTATTTACAGTATTTAGACCCCCCTCCACCAAATATGTTTCCCACTGTTGTCAGCGAAAAAGCAATGTGATCAAAATCAGGGTCTAAAAAAAAAATAAAAAAGAATAACCTAGTTAAAAATCCTATTTTCTACCTGAAGTGTTTTGAGGGGAACTTGTTGCTACTGAGTGTGCTCGTAAATTACATTGTCAAAAAAGGCTGTTAGCAGACACTGGGGGAGGAGGGTTACATGTATTTAGCATCTGTCCTGTAAAATAATTTGATACCAGGAAGCCTGATGGTTTTCTCTCCTGAACAAAGCTGCAGGGCAGAACGGTGTCAATGGTTGCTACTCCCCACAGCAGGGATGTTGAATAAGGGACCCTGGAAAGGCTCTGGCTGCCCTCTCAGCAGTTCTGAGAAATGTTAAGGGACTGCTGATGAAGAGCTGCTGTCTCCTAGCCTTTTCTAGTATTAAAATACAATTTCAAATTAACACCATTAATGTCTTCCAATGGAGGCCACTTTACATATGCTTTCAAAAGCCTCTCTTGAACCATTTGAGACAGCTCATGGTTTGAAAAGTCCTTCTGCCCTCTGGAGAAAATCAGATAAATACTGAAACTTGGATCTTGACGCGCTTCTGTTGTTTTCCAGCATGCTTCATGCCTCACTTCCATTAACAATCTCATCAGAAACAATCCTCCTCTTTCCCAAAGGATGGAGCAGTACCACTCCCACCTCATGAAGTGATGATATGAGAAAAATACACTGGCTCTTGATTATACCAGTGTAAAGGTGAAAGGCTCTATCCTAGAGCCTGGAGGGGGTTGACAGAGAGAGTTGGGGTCATGCTATCATTTATTCCTCCCTGGGCCCCATGCAGAATTTGGGAGGGGATTTCTGCTTCACCCTTCACTTACTTTCCTTTAACTGTCACAAATCACTCGTGAACCTTCCTCTGTACAGTGGCTCATCCTGGTGATATTTCTCCCAGTTTTCTCACTCCGGATCTCCCCAAAGACCCTTTAATAAAGCATCACATCTGGGGGGCTGGCTTCAGGCTCCAAAAAGACACCTTAGGCCTTACATTTTTTTTTTTTTTTTAATAACATATTTAGGAGTGCAACAGGTGTTAAATCAGCCGCAGGATCGCTCTCTTCCTCCAGTGAAAACACCTCTAGTTACAGGTAAAACATTAATTCAAGAAATCAAATGCAAGGGTTAGGCAGATCAAACAGAGGCCGCTTCCTGGTTCCTAGTTCAGGCCTTGACCTATAAGCCTCCGGGATTTGTTAAAAAGGGTAGACTTTATTTTATCAGCTATGACTGGATGTTACAGTAAATAAAGTTTTGGTGGAGTGTTTTGAATAAATGTTGAGCACTTCCAGGTACTGAAGGTATTTGTTGCTAAAAAATAGTGATCTCTGACATACACCTGAAGATTTTCTAATCAAAATACAACCCCGAGTGAGTGAAATACTGCTTCACTACCACACATCATTTATTTTGTTGAAGATTTAAAAAATTAATAAATAAAAAAGACCTGCTGCAGAAGGTGACTGGCCTGGTTCTACTCTTAAACATATCGGTGTAAATCTGATTATAACAGTACTGCTTATAGGGTTACTCCAAACTTGGACTGGTACAACCTGAGACTGATGGACTGGAAACATCTGAAGTAAACATGCCCCTGTGATTTCAAATAATCTTTTATCACTCAGATCTGCGAACTACAGTCATCAGAACATAGAACATAGAATATACTTTGGAATGGGGAAAAAAGGCATTAAAATAATAAAACCTTATAAAAATATATAGGTAAGAGGGAGTTTAATTAAAGGCAGGTATATGTTCTTAGTGTTTCCCCCATCTGCAGACATAAATCTCTCTATACATCAGACTTCATGTACTTCATGCTTTCCTCTGAGAAGTGAGGAAAGTTTTCTCTAATTGTACCCATTAGTAGCTGTCTTTAAAAAATGCTTCCAATTTTTAAGATTAAAAATATGAGGCATGATTTGTATGATGTAATTTCTATCATAAAATCTGCATTAAAAGCCTGCCTAATTAAGTACTGTTTGGTTTTTATTAGTATCCTTGTCTTTGTAGCCATGAGTAAAGAATATGTGCAGTGAGAATTTCAGGGAGAGGCAATAGATTTTGTTGGGAAAAAACCCACAGATCTAGCTGGAAAAGTCCCTTCTTTTCCAAGTTGGACCTGAAGAAGAGCTTGTGTGCCTGAAAGCTTGTCTGCTGTTTCCATGATTATTATTTGGTCTCATAAACGATTACCTCTCCCCAGAAAACTTGCCCCTATTATTTACTAAACAAGTGCTTTGAATGCCTAGGAACTTTGGGTTTATGCAGATGCTTAACAGAAAAAGCCATGAATATAATAACATGATGACATAGTAAAATAAAATAATAATATAAAATAGAAAAGACACGAAAGAAAGATCTGTCCTCAAACCTTGGTGTCAGTAATGACAACTCATCACCACTGTCCCGTGGATGAAGTGGTTCTGCAGTTCTTGGTTTTATGGGAGGAAGGCATTTGAAACTGGCAGTAAAAGTGGTTGATATGATGATAAAGGAACTAAGGCGATTAGCCTTGGGAAAACGCTGAGAAGAGCAAACTTTCTCCCCTTACTCAGGTGTCATGATCCAAGCCTTGCCAGGCGGTACTTTAGAGCAACAGTAGAGCTCTTTGTCTGGCTTAGCTGAGTCATGCAATTATCTCAATAACAGCAAGTACCTAGCAACAGCCTCAATAAACACTCATTTATTTGATTAATCAGCCATTTTGAAACAGGTTTGGTAAACATTACCCTTTCACTTTTGGATTACATTATTAAAAAAGCTGCCCACTGAAGCTGCGCCCCACGCTATGAATAACCACACGAAACCACAGATGTCCTGCCCAGCTTGGGCAGGTGGGCTGAGCTTAACTTGATGCTTCTTGCCCATGCTGAAGTACAGAAAGCAGGTAGGGATCAGCGTAGTACTTATCACGGCTTTTCAAGCCATGGGCTCACAATAAAACTGTTGATGTTAACGAGCGTGTTCAATAACTGCACAAGAATTCAGTGGCTGTGAGACCAAGATAGGAAGAAAGAAGAAGCAGAAACATTTGTAAACATTTGCATGTGATATTTAAGGATAACTTAGAGTGGCTGGTATGTAATTCAAGTATGGAACAGCATTTGAGTACTCAGAGATTGTGAGAAGTGCTTGCAGTGGATTGGGATCTGGCAGCAAATGGAATTTTTTGCTGTCACAGAAGACATCAAGATTATTTCCAAAGTAACCCTTGATAGACTTTGGTGAAGTCTAGTTAGTGTGCCTATGCCTGCATGTACATATATGTAAAATTTTATTTATACATGCATACATGGATTGGAGGTGCAGTCTTCACGGGAATGCTGAGGTGGCAGCTGTTTACTGCTTTTCCCAAACTCTCCGAACAGCACTGTGCCTGCCTGCTGGGCAGTGATGAGGAAGTTGTTCCTCTCCAGGGATCAGGGAAATTTTTTTCACAGGAAAATGTCTTTGTTCAGCTGAACCTCTATTGTCTTTGTCTCAGGTAAATGCGCCATAAGCCTATGTGGTCAGAATGATCCTCCTTCAACCTTTGTGGCTGAAACTGTTACACTGATTATTTACCCATATTCTTATCCAGAATTTCTTACACTGCTGTCATAATGCCACTTGCATATATATTATCACTATGCCTATGTCATCTCCAGTATTAAAATTCTTTATTGCATCAGAGTTTGTTCCCTTTCGTGACGATTTTTAATGTACAAAGAAATAAACTCTGTGACTGTGCTCACAGCCCGAGATTTACCTGTCATTAAAGCAATACAGAGCCTGCATTAGGATAAGATCTAATTCTAACCTTGCTCAGCAGAGAAGAAAGGAAGAAGAAAAAGACTTCTCTGCTGCACATCATCACCCATCCTCTGGGTGGTGGTGAAGTTCTCAGGTGCCTGCTGACCTCCCAGCTTATCTCAACCACTCATCACACCTCTTCGTGTTTTTGATGCGTTTACCTTTATGAAGCATCAACATAGCACAGTACAACACAGTTCTGTAAAGGCACAAAAACTGAAAGTAAAAAAAACCCCTCACTATACCAGAAATACACACTTAGTGCACATGAGATTTAGATAATTACATAAATATTTCTCTGGTGTCATCTCAGAATATAGATATTTTTCCTCCAGAATTTACAATCTGGATAACGTAAAGGTGTTGTAAAGTCTCCATCCCTGGAGATTTTTCAAAACTTGTCCGGACAAACCCTCTTGGCAACCTTATTTACCTCTGAAGCTCATCCTGCCCTGAGAAGGTGTCAGGCTAGACATCTCCAGAGCTTGCTTCCAAATTATTTTTTTTCTATAATTGTCCCCAAATCATATTTCAAAACTGATATTGGATGGCCCACAGAAGACAAAACTCATGCCACAACATATGCAGTGTGCTCTGTCATACCATGAAGATCTTGAATGCCTTTAACTGGTTTTTCGCCCCAAAAGCCGAAAAATCCATGTGCAATGTGAATTGTGGTTATTACAGCTTTATTCCTGTGAAGTTCAATGTAACACATAAGGAAGGACAAACAGTAGCATTTTACCTTTTCTGGGTACGCCTACTCATTTATATGCAATTTTATTATTTGCAGTTAACCTAAGTGTCATTATTTGCCCATCACAGTTTGTTTGGATTTTTGCTTTCTACATTTGCTCATGCATAATGTCTGGAAGTTGTGAATAGCACCAATTTCCCAGCCTCTTCCATGCTGCCAAGTTAAGGTTTTTCTCCCCTCTATCCACAGAGGATTCAAGAGATATTACACAAGGCTGATGGCAACAGAAAGGCAAAATAAATACAACAGCTTTCACAGATGCACATAGATAATTCACAGAATCACAGAATGTCAGGGGTTGGAAGGGACCTCGAAAGATCACCTAGTCCAACCTCCCTGCCAGAGCAGGATGACACAGACTAAATCACACAGGAATGCATCCAGGCAGGTTTGAATGCCTCCAGAGAAAGAGACTCCACAACCTCTCAATCCCAGCCATCCAGAGGGATCTTGACAGGCTGGAGAGATGGGCCCGGGTGAACCTAATGAGGTTCAACACTGCAAAGTGTCAGGTGTTGCACTTGGGCCGGAAGAATCCCAGACACAGAGCTCCTTGAGAGTAGCCCTGCTGAGAAGGACTTGAGGATTCTGGTGGATGAGAAACTTAACATGAGCCAGCAGTGTGCTCTTGCAGCTCGCAAGGCCAATGGTATCCTGGGCTTCATTAGAAGAGGGGTGGCCAGCAGGGACAGGGAAGTGATTGTCCCTCTCTACTCTGCCTTTGTGAGGCCCCATCTGGAGTACTGTGTCCAGATCTGGGGCCCCCAATACAAGAAGGATGTGGAACTGTTGGAGAGGGTTCAGAGGAGGGCCACAAAGATGATTAGAGGGCTGGAGCACCTTCCCTACGAAGAGAGGCTGAGGGAGCTGGGCTTGTTCAGCCTGGAGAAGAGAAGGCTGTGGCGGGACCTCATTGCAGCCTTCCAGTCCCTGAAGGGAGCATATACACAGGAGGGGAATCAACTTTTTAAAAGGGTAGACAATGGCAGGACAAGGGGGAATGGATTGAAGCTAAAGGACGGAGGTTTAGATTAGATATTAGGGGGAAGTTTTTTACAGAGAGAGTGGTGATGTGCTGGAACAGGCTGCCCAGAGAGGTAGTGGATGCCCCGTCCCTGGAAGTGTTCAAGGCCAGGTTGGATGGGTCCCTGGGCAACCTTGTGTAGATGCAGACCTGGAGGTTGGTGGCCCTGCCTGTGGCAGGGGGGTTGGAACTCTGTGATCCTTGGGGTCCCTTCCAACCCATGCCATTCTATGATTCTATGATTCTCTCTGGGCAGCCTGTCCCAGTGCTCCTTCATCCTCACAGTGAAAATGTTCCTCCTTATATTCACATGGATATTCCTATGCTCCAGCTTGCACCTGTTGCCCCTTGTCCTGTCACTGGCCATCCCTGAGAAGAGCCTGGCTCCGTCCTCCTGACTCTCACCCTTTACATATTTATAAACATTAATAAGGTCACCCCTCAGTCTCCTCCAAGCTAAAGAGGCCCAGCTCCCTCAGCCTCTCCTCATAAGGAAGGTGTTCCACTCCACCATCTTAGTGGTCTTGCACTGGGCTCTTTCAAGTAGTTCCCTTGTCCTTCTTGACCTGAGGGGCCCAGAACTTCACACGATATTCCAGATGCAGTCCAGATGCAGCTCAGGTGTCCTCTTAGTCTGAGTAGTGAAAACCTTCCCCTGGGCAGGGTGTTTCTGTGGATGACATACCAATACATGAATAAACACACACAGTACCACAGCACACCCAGGAAAATAAATGTGTGCAGATCTATTCTGGTTGAGACAAAAGCACAAACCAAAAGTGACTGTGGTGCAGGAATCTGCTCATTTCGTTTGTTCCCCCCTACAGAAGATGTCTGCAAGCAGGCAATCATAGAGACATATGGAAATAAAAAGAGAGGGATGGTATGTGATCTCGTCATAAAAGCAACTAAAAGGGTTTATTATATGAAATTTAAAAGCTGAAGGAAGACAATAATAAGTCAGAGGTAGCCAGAATTCTTCTAATGACAACTGAAAATCTTTTCTTTTCTCGACCACACATCTCACTACAGGAACACAGCACATTTGAACAGCTCCCTCGTTAAAGATGCTTGTTCAATGCACAGATTAAGTTATGCAAGTCAGGACAGATGTGAAGCTCTGTACAGCTTTGAGAAGTAACACTTTGGAGTTATACTTTCATCATGTGATTTCCTCATGAAAAAAACCTACACTGCACTGAAATAAAAGTTCTGCTTTTGTTCTATCTAAATAAATTATAATAGAATCCAGATTAAGTCAAACTTTAAATGAAATTCTCCCAGGGAGCTTGGAAATAAAACAACAAAATTGCAGGGTCAAAAGTTTCTAAATCATGAGAACTAGCCACAACTTGTTTCATTCCTGACAAAGTTCAACTGATCTTTCATGGAAAAATATAGTAAATTTCCCTTCTGGGGGTAGTATTTACCCAACCTTTTCAGGTTGCATTATCACCCACTGTAATGTATTTAACTTCCATTCATGAGTCAATCTGACACTATACCACTTTTCAGCTATGCAAACAATACCAAAACTGAGGTCCCAGCCACAAATAAAGAAGGAATTTTTAACATAATGTTTTTTATCAATGAAATGTGTCAACACATGACTATGTTGATGTCAGTCATATTTCCATTGAAGTTAAAAGGAATGCCAGCAGGCCAATATTTGATGATCATTTCACTAGTGCACTGCATGATTTCTGAAGGCCAAGTCCTAAAAGACATAGAACACAAATGTTCCCACCAATTAGTGGCAACTACAGATCTGCAGCATCTTTAATAACTGACCATCATAAAATGTGTATAGTCAAATGAAAACTTACTTTAGAGGTGAGCATGATGTA
The DNA here is from genome assembly GCA_020800305.1 of Porphyrio hochstetteri. Classification (NCBI taxonomy): domain Eukaryota; kingdom Metazoa; phylum Chordata; class Aves; order Gruiformes; family Rallidae; genus Porphyrio; species Porphyrio hochstetteri. Next base: position 115,731,127 of record CM036907.1, read on the forward strand.
TATAGTAAAAGGGAATGTAACATGTATGTTATAAAAAATTTTTCACTGTATTTAAAGTTGGAAATAAACCAATCATGTACTGCTCATTTATGTTCAGGCTCAGTATTATATTAATAAATATTTTGTGAAAGTTACAGTGACAAAGAAGTGTAACACATTCAACTGAGAATTACACTGAGGAACATTTATTGGGTTGGAATGTGGGTTTGGGAGCAGCGAACTCCCATCATTGACTTCCTACCCAATTAGGTAGTCAGTAGTGTCATTTTGAAAGACGTACATATACACAGTCCTGGGGTGTAAGATTTCCTAAGACAAACCAAGCTATCCAGATGTGGTCTGGATTTGGAGCCTGATCTCCACAACGCCCTGAGTCATGGTGTCACCTGTGCTCCTGTAAGAGATCCCAGCCTTTTTACTAGTCAGTAGGCACATGTACCACGTGGCTCCTTCCACACCTGGACTCAGGAGCTCAGCACAGATCTTCTTGGTGAATGATTCTTGGAAAAAATACCTGCTTGATTTCTGCAAAACTTAACCAAGAAACCCTGGCTTCCCAGAACGGTCAGGGATAGCTCTACGGGGGGGAATTTGGCTGCTAATGATTTGTCTTTGTCACTAATGAACTCATAAGCCATGAAAAATGTGCTGGTTTTCCAAAGGGACAGTTTTAGGAATGAAACATGAAAACTGGGCCCAAGTGCTGTGATTGTAGGAGCACCTGTGTGACCTGTCCTAGGGAACCTGCTTTGGCAAGGGGGTTGGACTCAATCTCTGGAGGTCCCTTGCAACCCCTACAATTCTGTGAATCTGTGAACCTATACCTATTTTTTGTGCTCAAGGTTCCTTCCTAGTGCCCAGATGGGTCCTTGCATGCAGCATGCTCTGTTCCTCTTGCAGTTCCAGGTAAATGAGATATTATTACTTCCTCTCCTGAACTGCTGGGAGCCTCATTATACACTGCCAGTGTTTACTCTTTCATTTCAGAACTTGGCTGCACTTCAGAAAGGGATGCTGTTCCTTAATGGACAAAATGATTCCTGCTGCCAATCTATTTACACAGCTTGAAAACAATGCAGCAGTGACGTACAGATTTCTTGACCTGAAAATGAGAAGGCGAGCTTGGAAGCCCTTCCTCAGTTCTGTCTCCACACATCCCATAAAATACGCTATCCTATATATTCTGTTACACAGTATATAAAATAATGCAGTCTGTATGTTGACAGAGTACCATTGATTATGTACCTAGCACCCTTTGCTCTCACAGGTCTTAAAATAAGCACTGTGTAAACCTCTGCTAACTGAAAATCATTGAGCAAGTCCATTAGCAGCTCATTATTGCACCATCCCAGACAATCAGGAGGTTAGTAATAAATAATAGGTTGTTATTTGCTGTTTTGACACCAGGTGTCATTTCCGAGAGGCATTCACCCTGCGCCCTGCACATTAGATGAAAGGAGGAGTAGGACTTTGCCCTCTGCTCTGCCTTTGAGTGTCAAGGCAAGGAGCCCTCCAGGGACTTGTAAGGCTGCAGGAATGTCTGGGCTGGCAGCAATGGCACAGTGTTCCCAAGATAATAGTTGATAGGCTGTGAAGTTTTAGGTGTAGGGGTTCTGTGTGATTCACTCTTGGGAATTGCCTTTCCCTCAGTGAAAACTCAGCAGTGACTGCAAAGGAACAGACTTAAGGATGGAGAAGCACACTTTGCAAAATCCTGTGTATTACACCGCTCATGGACCATCTCCAAAAGCTTTTTAAGGAAGCACTTGGGCTGCCTGGGGCCCAAGTACTCATCTGTCTTCTCAGGCAGGTTTTGCAGGTTCCTGGGAACAAACTTCCATCAATGCTGGATGGTTATTGGCATCACTCTGGAAGCACTTTGGGCTGTATTTGTGCAAGCTGGCCTGGCTGCAGCACAAGCACCCCAGGGTGCTGAACTCTACCAGGATTAGACAAAGGTCCATGATTTGGCCCAGTAAATAGTGTAAGACATGACACACAAGATGATCTCACATCTCCAATCTCCCTCCCTTCTACTCTGTGGTGGTCTGGAATTCCAGCCTGGACTTTTTCATGAACAGACTCCTCTGTCTTGATACCCCAGACCCCACCAATTCACATGTAGCAACCCACAGGGGCCATTTCCTGCCCTGTTCCTCACTTCATGGACTATGGAAACCCCTTGGGGAACCAGCTTTCACTGTCCTGCCTAGGGGTACCACTCCATCCTCATGTCTGTGGTCCCAGCAGGAGAAAAAAAGGGGAGCAGTAGTCCCAGGAAACCATTCCTTACCCAGAGACACACTTCAAGCTCTTCCCTTATCCACCAGTGCAGTGATCCCATCACAGAAAGCCAACAAATTTGTTTAGGCATGATTTGCCCTTAGTGAAGCCATGTTGGCTGTCACCAATCACCTCCTTATTTTTCCTGTGCCTGACCATTTCCACAAGGATCTGCTCCATGATCTTGCCAGGCACAGAGGTGAGACTGAGTGGCCTGTAGTTCCCCAGATCTTCCTTTTTGATCTTTTTAGAAATGGGAGTTACATTTCCTCTTTTCCAGTCAGCAGGAACTTCACTGGACTGCCACAACTTCTGTAATATGATGGACAGTGGCTTAGCCACTTTATCTGCCAGTTCCCTCAAGAATTGAGGTTGCATTTCATCAGGTCCCATGGACTTGTGCACATTCAGGTTCTTCAGATGTTCTCAAACTCGACCTTCTCCTACAGTGGGAAGTTCATTCTCCTAGTCCCTGCCTTTGCTTTCTGTGACCTGGGCAGTGTGACTAAAGGCCTTGCTGGTGAAGACAGAGGCAAAAAATTCATTGAGTACCTCAGCGTCCTGGTTCCTTCCAGAACAGAGTCAACTTCCCCAAGCAGCCAGCACAGGTGAGTGTAGCTGGCCCAGGCTGTTTTCCACACCGTATGACATCACTCTGTAAAAGGGACTGGTCTGGGAGGGAAGGGTCCGTGCAGCTCTGGGGCAGTCCAAATGTGGTCAGTAGTCTTGGTTGTACAGTAGTCTTGTGTTGGTACAGTGCTTTGTGCTACCATCTCATCAGGTTGGTAAAGTGCTCCCTGTTATCACAGGGTGTGTGTATTTTACCATGAACTCTGTTGTTTTTCCCCTTTCATGGTGCTTGTCAGTAAACTGTCCTTATCCCAACCTGTGGTGCATCTGTTTCTCCTCCTGGGGAGGTGTGAGCGAGCTGCTCAGCTGCTGTCTGGGGCTGAACTCAGTCTTCTCCATATCCCAGACAACTAGGTCTTCTGTTCCATTCCAGAGGGGTCACACATTTTCCCTCATCTTCCTTTAATTGTTGACATACTTATCAAAACTTTTCTTGTTGCCCTTGATATCCTCAGCCACGCTATCATACTATGATACTACCCATTCTATCAGGGCTTTAGCTTTCCTAACCTGATCCCTGGCTGCTTGGACAGTTTCTCTGTATTCCCCTCAGGTGACCCGCCCTTGCTTCCACCCTCTGTTGGTTTCCTTTTTGTCATAGCATCATAGAATCATAGAATGGAATGGTAGACCTGGTAATGTGGAGCTCTGAGATCTACTGTTTAGCCAGTTCTCAATCCATCTCACAGTCCACTCATCTAACCCATACTTCCTGAGCCGACCTATGAGGATGTTATGGGAGACTGTGTCAAAAGCCATGCTAAAGTCAAGATACACTACATCCACTCCTCTCTCTTCATCCACCCAGCTGGTCATCTCATCATAGAAAGCCATCAGATTCGTGATGCCATGCTGACTGCTCCAGATGACTTATTGCCTTCCATGTGCCTTCCATGACCTCCAGAACAAGCTGCTCTGTTACCTTTCCAGGGACAAAGGTGAGGCTGACTGGCCTGTAGTTTCCTGGGTCCTCCTTCTTGCCCCCTTTGAAGACTGGAGTGACACTGGTGTTTTTCCAGTCCTCAGGCACCTCTCCTGTTCTCCATGATCTTTCAAAAATGATGGAGAGTGGCACAGCAACACCACCAGCCAGCTCCCTCAGCACTTGAGGGTGCATCCCATCAGGGCACGTGGGTCTGTGGGTATTCACTTTGCTAAATGGTCTCTAACCCAGTCCTCATCGACCAAGGGAGAGTCTTCCATTCTCCAGACTTTTACCTCCAGGGACTGGGATATCTGACAACTGGTCTTGGCAGTAAAGACTGATACAAAGGCAGCATTCAGTAAGTGTCTTCTCTGCGTCCTCTGTCACTAGGGCTCCCTCCTCATTCAGCAGTGGGCCCACATTTCCCCTGGCCTTCCTTTTACTACTGATATACTTGAAAAAGCCCTTCTTGTTATCACAGAATCACAGACTATCCCGAGTTGGAAGGGACCCATAAGGATCATCGAGTCCAACTCCTGGCTCCACACAGGGCCAGCCAAGTCAGAGCATGGGACTGAGGGCATCGTCCACACACTTCTTGACCTCAGCGAAGCTCAGTGCTGTGACCACTTCCCTGGGGAACCCGTTACAGTTCCCAACCACCTTTCAGTAAAGAACCTTTTCCTAATATCCAACCTAAACCTCCCCTCTCTCTCTCCCCTCTCTCTGCTTCATACCGTTCCCTTGGGTTCTGTCACTGGTCACCAAAGAGAGGAGATTGATGCCTGCCCCTTCACTCCCCTCATCAGGAAGCCACAGTCCATGATGAGGTCTCCCCTCAGCCTCCTCTTCTCCAGGCTGAACAAACCAAGGGACTTCAGCCTCTCCTTATAAGACTTCCCCTCCAGACCCTTCCCCATCCTTGTTGCCCTCCTCTGGACACTCTCCAATAGTTTTATGTCCCTCTTGTACTGTGGTGCCCAAACTGCACCCAATACTTGAGGTGAGGCCACACCAGAGCAGTGTAGGGCAGGACCGTCCCCTCCCTGGACTGTCTGTCAATGCTGTGCTTGACGCACCACAGGATGTGGTTGGCAATGTTTTTGAGTTTGTCCAGGAGCTCCTTGTTCTTCCATGCAGGCCTCTGGATGTTATTGCCTGACCTGACTTCTTTTTTATTGTGATGCATCACTTCGGAGCTTGGAGGAGGTGATCCTTGCATACCAGCCAGCTGTTTTGGGCCCCTCTTCCCTCCAGAGTTGTCCCCCATACTACTCTATCTAGAAGGGTCTTGAAGATACCAAAGCAGCCTCTCCTGAAGTCCACAGTAATAGGCTTTCAGTGTGTCCCTTCTCACTGCCCTGATGATCTCCATCATTTCATGATCACTGCAGCCAAGGCTGCCCTTGAGCTTCACATCATTTACCAACCCCTTGTTGATGAGAACAAGGTCCATCATGGCACCTTCTTGTTGGTTCCTCTATCACTTCAAGAAGGAAGATGCATTGATGCATAGGTCAGGGACTAGTAGCTAGCCCTGAGGCAAAGTGGCACAGCACAGCTCACAACCATATGGCTGAACTCTCTTTCTGCTGTTATGTACTCTGACTGAGTGAGAACTAACCACTGGCCTGTGGTGTTCCCCACATTGTCCCCAGATGTTGTCAGCAATAATGGTTTGCATGTTCCCAACTGAATGTGCCTGCAATTGTGTGCCCATGGCTGAACCTAGTGAACCTGGTGAGAATGACATTGTCCAGTTTTAGTTCATTAAATTCTGCACCTTCTAGATACTTGCAATATACATTCATAACTGGAGTGGATGAAAAATGTTGAATTTTTAACTTGTGTCACAATTTATATACATATTAACTTATGTATTTTGTTGTTATGGTCAAGCAGGGTGTCAAGCTCTGCAAACTTGGCCTGAAAAAGATTAAGAACTGCATCTGCAGAAGTGAAAATGACCAGAAGAAATACATAAGTAGGTGGCTTAGGAGACAGAACATGCTCAGAGTACAAAGTGCAGGAAAACCCTGACCAAATACAAGTCATCCTGAAATTTAACACCCTCACAGCCACTGATGCTTTCACTCTGCAGAATCATAAACTATTTCTTTTTCATCAGTGATCTTGTCAACATCCTCAAACACAACAAAGCTGACAGCATCCACTAATGATCAAGGACCAGAAGGGTTTCATAGCACTAGATAAGCTTGATAGAAGTTTAACGAATAAAGCCCAGAGAGACTATTATTTTGCTATTTATTCTTCACTAAACATTTCTGTGTCTTGGATAGCTTTGGCTATGTTGTGAATGGGGTGTAGGCAGGTGTTGGCCAGGTTTTACCATGTAGTCCTGCATAGCCAAAGCCCACAGGCAGGTCCCTAGGATGACTGAACACACTAAGACTTTTTGCTTGGTTCTCCTGAAACACTTAGCAAAGCAGCAATGCGATGTCACTCTGCTTAAAACCTTTTCTGCAGGATTTATTCACCTGTTCATTGCCTGGCAAGCAATAAACAAGCTGCATTACTCCTGAGGCAAGGGATAGATACCTGAAGCGTTGAACATATCTCTATTAGTTCTTAGCTGTAACCATTTCTAGGACTCGGGAATTACTAGGGAGATGTACCATCTGTCATTATCTGCATAATTCTCATTCACACACACACAAAAAACCAGGCACCTTTACTGAATTTACATAGTTATAATATTGCTGGCATCCCACATAGCGAATGGATTATACACTGGTGGTAGAAGCAGGTTTAAATGTAGATTAATTATTTAATTGGCAAAAAGATTGAAAAGCCAGACTGCAATTCATGTCATTCTCAGCCTGTGCCATTGGTTTATCAGTATCTCATACAAGGCGCAATGAAAAGGTGCCAATGAAAAATAGGAGCATCTCTAGCCTGGTCACACTAGCTGGAATTTCACGTTGTCGTGATTTTAGGCCCAGAAGCCAATTTGTAAACTTCTTCTGTATTAGCTAAAACAGCACCTAACACATCTGCCAGAGGAGCTGAGGGATAAGCTCCCTCTCAGTTCTCCATGTAGGTTTCCCAGGAGTCACATCCCTTGTCGAGCTTCTGCATTCCCTATGGTGCAAGTGGGCAGAAAATAGCTGCAGGCTTCAGGAGCTCTGCATGCTGCCATGATCTGCCATAAACACAGTCCCTTATCTATTTCACTAGTGTCAGAGACCACATCACCTCTGGGTTGCCTCTAAAAACCACAGCACAGGACTTACCTGGGACTGTGCAGATTGATACAGACCCTCAGCAGGTCTGCAGCAGAGTTAGGTCTGTTGCTCCAGTATAACATGCCCGCTGTTTTTATCTGTTACAGTGTTCCTGTCTCTCTGAATTGGAAGCTGACTGAGCAGTTGACAAGAAATGCAAACCATCTTGAGGGAAGGGAAGGGAAGGGAAGGGAAGGGAAGGGAAGGGAAGGGAAGGGAAGGGAAGGGAAGGGAAGGGAAGGGAAGGGAAGGGAAGGGAAGGGAAGGGAAGGGAAGGGAAGGGAAGGGAAGGGAAGGGAAGGGAAGGGAAGGGAAGGGAAGGGAAGGGCAGGGAAGGGAAGGGAAGGGAAGGGAAGGGAAGGGAAGGGAAGGAGGTACATGGCTCCATTAACCAGGTTTTACCTCCAGAGGTCTGTTCTCAAGGAAGGATAACAAGGCATGGATTTCAGCAATTAACACATTCAGTGCTTGTGATGCATTTCACTATGGTTCTTGCTTCTGAAGGACTCCAGACAACCTTCTGTCCTTTCTCCTTTGGATAAGCAGAACCATGCTAGAATAAGAAGACCATGAAAACCCATGTAGGGCAGGCTCCTTCAGTCTGAGCTCTCTGGACATCCAAAGTCACCAATGATGCAGCAACCACAGGACAGACAGACGGGAAACGCTACCAAGTGCGGTGGCTGCTGGTCTAAGACTGCTCTCCTGCCCCCTCAGCAGATTCTTTCCTGCCTCCTTCTGATTCATCACCACCTGTGGACAAATGCTTAAGGGACCAAGGAGGACATGAACCGATGTACAAGCAAGGTCTCTGTGGTGGTACTGAAGCCTTAGCAGTGGAAAAGTACTGGCAGTAGAAACAGGCAAGGTGGGAACTAAGGAGCACTGAAGCAGGACGGGGAGCTCTAGCAACAAGGCAGTTGACCAATAGGCGTAACCGTATCCATTTAGAATAACCAATGAGATGTTGCCGCGTATGTTTCTTTGGCTATATAAGCCTTGTGTTGTAAGCAATAACGTGAAGTTTGGCTCAGTTATTGAGTTTGTTTTGCTTCCCCGCGCTGTGGGCACCTGAAACCCTGAGAAATCCGTGGCAAGTGGCTCCCGAACAGGGAGCCGGGGTGTAACCAGGAATCGCGCAGACGGATAAAGAGCACCAGTATCAACGGAACTGGGGGGCGACATTGCCTAGACCGACCGAGACGGGGTCTGCACGTATCCGGAGGGCATAAGGGAGGAGCTCCAGGAACAAGTCTCTAAGTGGGCACGGCCGTCGTGCGCGAGAAGCGGAGTTACACTGCACCACGGAAAGAGAGAGAGCCCTAAATTTGTTACTATGCTTTTTAGAAAAGCGGGGGTAGATAGCGGGACCATCAAATTGGTTCCTGATTTAATAACCTATGGTCGCGCCGCCGGCTCGTTTTCGCAGTCCGAGTCGCTTTTTGACGAGGGAGAACGGCGCAAAGTGGGAGATACGCTCTGGGATCAAGTAATAGATGATAAAAAGGAAGCTAAGAAATTAATGAAACCATGGAGGGATGTGACCGGCGAGTCGCAGGGCGCAGCGTGGGCGCGGAGTGTGCTGTCCTTCTTGGCTAGGGCCGCCGCCGGACGGCTCCGCTCGCTGGACCGCTCGCCTGTCTGTTCCCTGGCCCCGTGGTGGCGGGCGGCGGCGCTGCCCGCGCTGGCGAGCTGGGCCTATTCGCTGTGGTACAGGGCGGCCTCTCCCCGCGCCTTGCTGGCCGTCCCGCCGCCTCCCGGGCTGCTGCCGCCGCTCCTCGCTGGGCTGAAGACGAAAACCTCGTTGAGGAGACGCTGCAAGGACTGCTACATCGTCCGGCGGCGGGGCCGCCTCTGACGTCTACTGTAAGACCAACCCCCGGCACAAGCAACGGAAGCTGTAGCCCCGCGGCCGGGGGCCTCCCCAGCTGCCACCGCCGCCGCGGGACCCGGAGGGAAGAGGACTTGACGCTGTGGTCGCCTGCCCGGCCTCGAGTCACGCGTTCCGCGGCCCTGCCGCTGGGACGGCTCCCTGTTCCCGGGCTGCCCGGCAGCCTCTGAGAGCTGACTGCTGGGGACGCAGCCTGCGAAGCTGGAGTAGGCGGCAGCGGCACATCGTAGCGCCAGCGAGGAGCGCGTTAAGGTCGTGGCGGCCATTGCCTTAACTTCAGACCCGGGATGCTGAGAACTGAAGTGCAAAGCCGCGGCTTTCGGGGCCTCTTGTCCTCTCAGCCTTGAAGCCTTACATACGGTCACCTCGACGTCTGGTTACGAAGGGCAGAGCTGAATCATCGGACTGTGGTATCACCACATCACCACACAGAATTTAACGCCTGGGGAAACTTCTGTAATTATCAGACTTTCAAGGCTCCATATGGGGCCGGGTTTGCAAATGTGTCAGAAGTGCTATGGAATAATAATACTGCTAAGGCATTACCTCCTGGGATATTTCTAATTTGTGGTGACCGTGCATAGCAGGGAATCCCAAAGAATATAATCAGGGGACCCTGCTACCTAGGAAAACTGGGACTATTCGCACCCAAACACCAAGAGTGGCTGAATATTTCCACTCTGGTACACCAAAAGGGGAGAAAGGAACGTCATGCTTTACAACCTGATTGTAAAGATGATGTTGAATTATGGTCATTCACTGCCAGAATATTTGCCTCATTCTTTACCCCAGGAGTTGCTGCCTCACAAGCACTTCGACAAATAGAAAAATTAGTGTGCTGGTTGGTAAAACAAGCGAATGTTACTACTATCATCTTACAAGAAATGATGCAGGACATGGATAGCCTGCGACATGCGGTACTACAAAATCGTGCAGCCATTGACTTTTTATTGTTAGCTCAGGGTCATGGCTGCGAGGATTTTGAAGGCATGTGTTGCTTTAACTTGCCCGATCATAGTAGTTCCATTCATGAGCAACTTCAGTTACTCAAACACACACAGACTATTCAGGCTAATGTTAACCCATTTGATAGCTGGTTACAATCGCTTTTTGGTGGCTTGTCACCATGGTTTGCAGCACTATTAAAAGAGGGGCTTCGCTGGTTTATAATGGTTATTGTAGTAATTACAGTTGTACGCATAGCTTATAGCTGTTTTATAAAAGGAGTAGAAAAAATGTCACAGACGGCCTTGCTCGTACAAAAAGAAAAAGGGGGAATTGTGGACGAATGGTTAAGGGACCAAGGAGGACATGAACCGATGTACAAGCAAGGTCTCTCTGGTGGTATTGAAGCCTTAGCAGTGGAAAAGTACTGGCAGTAGAAACAGGCAAGGTGGGAACTAAGGAGCACTGAAGCAGGACGGGGAGCTCTAGCAACAAGGCAGTTGACCAATAGGTGTAACCATATCCGTTTAGAATAACCAATGAGATGTTGCCGCGTATGTTTCTTTGGCTATATAAGCCTTGTGTTGTAAGCAATAAAGTGAAATTTGGCTCACTCATTGAGTTTGTTTTGCTTCCCTGCGCCGTGGGCACCTGAAACCCTGAGAAATCCGTGGCAACCACTAGCTGCTCACATCTTCATGTGCTGTTCTCATGGCCCTGTTTAGCTTATTCCAGTGAAGGAGTTCCATCCTGAACTTGAATAATTTTTTTTCATTATTTTTCTTTCTAATCCTATACACTTTGGTTTGCCCAGGTTATTGTAAAGGAGCCTTGAGTTTCTAGTGACAAAGTCAGCAAGTGCTGGCAGATTTGTTATATATTATGATGGTGTGTGATGTTTCCTAAGAAATGAGCATTTGCTACATCTGAATGGGGTCAGACCTCATGCCACACGTAGTGCACACTGGTTGCATGAAACAGCATAAGACTTCAACCAAACAAAGCAAAGGAAAAGACACTGCGAGCAGAGCATGACTGGTTTGAGGGTTTTCATTCATTTCTCAACAAAATGGCAATTGGTTCAGGTTCAGGAAGGAAACTTTTGTTCTTCTGTGGATACCTCCACCTATGTATTTATAGTATCTTGTTTGTTTTCTGTGTGTTTCATGTAAACACCAAGCAAGGTATCATAGAATCATAGAATCACAGGGGTTGGAAGGGACCTCGAGAGATCATTGGGTCCAACCCCCCTGCCAAAGCAGGCTCCCTAACTCATACTGCACAGATAGGCATCCAGACGGGTCTTGAATATCTCCAGAGAAGGAGACTCCACCACCTCCCTGGGCAGCCTATTCCAGTGCTCTGTCACCCTCACTGTGTAAAAGTTCTTCCGCATGTTGGTGCGGAACTTCCTGTGCTCCAATTTACAGCCATTGCCCCTTGTCCTGTCTCCACAGACGACTGAAAAAGGGGCTGGCCAATTCCCCCTGCATCCCAGACTTAAGATACCTATAAACATTAATAAGGTCCCCCCTCAGTCTTCTTTTCTCCAGGCTGAACAGCCCCAGCTCACTCAGCCTTTCCTCATGGGGTGGATGCTCCAGGCCCTTAATCATCTTCGTAGCCCTTCTCTGGACTCTCTCAAGGAGATCCCTGTCTTTTTTATACCAGGGAGCCCAGAACTGGACACAATACTCCAGGTGGGGCCTGACCAGGGCAGAGTAGAGAGGGAGGATCACCTCCTTCCACCTGCTGGCCACACTCCTCCTAATGCACCCCAGGATCCCATTGGCTCTCTTAGCCACCAGGGCACACTGCTGGCTCATAGCCAACCTGTCATTCACCAGGACCCCCAGGTCCTTCTCCACAGAGCTCTTCTCCAGCAGGTCATCCCCCAGCCTGTACTGATACACACAGTTATTCCTCCCCAGGTGCAAGACTTCACACTTGCTTTTATTAAACCTCATCTGGTTTCTCCCTGCCCAGCTTTCCAGCCTGTCCAGGTCTCGCTGGATGGCAGCGCAGTGTTCCTGCGTGTCAGCCACCCCTCCCAGCTTTGTATCATCAGTGTACTTGCTGAGGGTGGATGCTATTCCCTCATCAAGGTCGTTGATGAAGTTATTAAACAGGACTGGACCCAACACCGAGCCCTGGGGAACACCGCTAGTCACAGGCCTCCAGTCAGATTCTGCTCCACTGATCACGACCCTCTGAGCCCGGTCCGACAGCCAGTTCTCAACCCACCTCACTGTCCACTCAGCTATCCCATGCTGTCTCAGCTTTGCTATCAGGATGTCATGGGAGACAGTATCGAAAGCCTTGCTGAAATCAAGGTAGATGACATCCACTGCTCTCCCTCCATCCACCCAGCCAGTGATGAGATCATAGAAGGCTATGAGATTGGTCGAGCACGATCTCCCCTGGGTGAATCCATGCTGACTACTCCTCGTGACCTTCTTCTCTTCTGCTTGGAGATGGCATCCAGAACAAGCTGTTCATCACCTTTCCAGGGACAGAAGTGAGGCTGACTGGCCTGTAGTTGCTCAGATCCTCCTTCTCACCCTTTTTAAAGACCGGAGTGACATTGGCTATCTGCCAATCTTCAGGCACTTCTCCTGGTCTCCAAGAGCTGTCGAAGATGATAGCAAGCGGCTCCGCAATCACTTCCGCCAGCTCCCTCAGCACACGTGGATGTATCCCATCCGGGCCCATGGATTTATCTGCATTAATCCCTTTGAGACGCTCCTGGACCACTCCCACCTCAACCAGAGGGAAGCTCTTCATTCCCCAAACACTCCTACTTTCTTCCAGTGTCCGTGGGTCCTGAGGGGCCTTTGAAGTGAAGACTGAAGCAAAGAAGGCATTCAGTATCACAGAATCACAGAATCACAGAATTGTAGGGGTTGGAAGGGACCTCGAGAGATCATCGGGTCCAACCCCCCTGCCAAAGCAGGCTCCCTAGCTCATATTGCTCAGATAGGCGTCCAGGCGGGTCTTGAATATCTCCAGTGAAGGAGACTCCACCACCTCCCTGGGCAGCCTGTCCCAGGGCTCAGTCACCCTCACTGTGAAAAAGTTCTTCCGCATGTTGGTGCGGAACTTCCTATGCTCCAACTTGCAGCCATTGTCCCTTGTCCTATCCCCACAGACCACTGAAAAGGGGCTGGCTGATTCCCCCTGCATCCCCTGCTTCAGATAATTATAAACTTTGATTAGGTCCCCCCTTAGTCTTCTCTTCTCAAGGCTGAACAGTCCCAGCTTACTCAGCCTTTCCTCATAGGGGAGATGCTCTAGGCCCTTAATCATCCTCGTAGCCCTTCTTTGGACTCTTTCCAGGAGATCCCTGTCCTTTTTATACCAAGGAGCCCAGAACTGGACACAATACTCCAGGTGGGGCCTGACCAGGGCAGAGTAGAGAGGGAGGATCACCTCCTTTGACCTGCTGGCTACACTCCTCCTGATGCATCCCAGGATCCCATTGGCTCTCTTGGCCACCGAGGCACACTGCTGGCTCATGGCCAACCTGTCATCTACCAGGACCCCCAGGTCCTTCTCCACTGAGCTCTTCTCCAGCAGGTCATCCCCCAGCCTGTACTGATACAAACAGTTGTTCCTTCCCAGGTGCAAGACTTTACACTTGCTTTGGTTGAACTTCATCTGGTTTCTCCCTGCCCAGCTCTCCAGCCTGTCCAGGTCTCTCTGGATGGCAGCGCAGTGCTCCTGCGTGTCAGCCACTCCTCCCAGCTTTGTATCATCGGTGTACTTGCTGAGGGTGGATGTTATTCCCTCATCAAGATCGTCAATGAAGATATTAAACAGGACTGGACCCAACACTGAACCCTGGGGAACACCGCTGGTAACAGGCCTCCAGTCAGATTCTACTCCACGAATCACAACCCTCTGGGTTCGGTCCGACAGCCAATTCTCAACCCACCTCACTGTCCACTCATCTATCCCATGCTTTCTCAGCTTTGCTATCAGGATGTCATGGGAGACAGTATCAAAGGCCTTGCTGAAGTCAAGGTAGATGACATCCACTGCTCTCCCTCCATCTACCCAGCCTGTCATGAGATCGTAGAAGGCTATGAGGTTGGTCGAGCACGATTTCCCCTTAGTGAATCCATGCTGACTACTCCTCATGACCTTCTTCTCTTCCAATTGCTTGGAGAAGGCATCCAGAACAAGCTGTTCCATTACCTTTCCAGGGGCAGAGGTGAGGCTGACTGGCCTATAGTTACTAGGTTCCTCCTTCTTGCCCTTTTTAAAGACTGGAGTGATATTGGCTATCCTCCAGTCTTCAGGCACTTCTCCTGTCCTCCAAGACCTGTCGAAGATGATAGAGAGCGGCTCCACAATCACTTCCGCCAGCTCCCTCAGCACACGTGGATGTAACCCATCTGGGCCCATGGATTTGTGTGCATTAATCCCTTTGAGCCGCTCCTGGACCTCCCCTACTTGAACCAGAGGGAAATTCTTCATTTCCCAATCAGTCCTACTCTCATCCAGTGTCTGTGGGTCCCGGGGGGCCTTTGAAGTGAAGACCGAAGCAAAGGCGGCATTCAATATCTCCACTTTCTCAGCATCCCCCGTAACCAGGACACCCTCCTTATTCAGCAAGGGACCTACATTATCCCTGGACATCCTCTTACTGTTCACGTGTCTAAAAAACCCCTTTTTATTATCCTTTATGTCCCTTGCCAGCTTAATTTCCAAGAGGGCTTTAGCCTTCCTAGTTGCATCCCTACAGGCCCTGACCACATTCCTGTATTCTTCCCAGGTGCTCAGACCCTTTTTCCACGATTCATAGATCTTCTGCTTCTCTTTGAGTTTGCTCAATAGCTCCCTGTTCATCCATGCAGGTCTTCTGCCTCTCTTTCCCCATTTCCTCCTCAAAGGGATGCATCGTTCCTGTGCTTGGAAGAAGTGCTGTTTGAATGCTAGCCAGCTCTCGCAGGCTCCCATTCCTTCAAACAGCGTAGCCCACGGGATAGCCCCCATTAAGTGGCGGAGGAGATCAAAGTTAGCTCTACCAAAATTCAGGGTAGCTATCCTACTTTTTGGCTTGCTTCTTCCACCCAGGATCATGAACTGAACCATTTCATGGTCGCTTTGCCCTAAGCTGCCCCCGACCTTCACTTCCCTAACAAGTCCATCCTTGTTAGTGAAAACAAGGTCCAGCAGCCGCCCTCCCCTTGTGGGCTCCTGCACCATCTGTAGCAGGAAATTGTCTTCAACACACTGCAGAAATTGTCTGGACTGCATACGACTGGCCGTATTGCTTGCCCAGCAAATATCTGGGTAGTTGAAGTCCCCCATAAGGATCAGTGCCCGGGAACTTGAGGCTACTTCTAACTGTTTATGGAATGCGTTATCTACCTGCTCCTCTTGATCAGGGGGCCTATAGCACACTCCCACAACAATGTCCCCCATACCGGTTTGCCCCTTGATTTTAACCCACAAGCACTCGACAGAAGGTTCATCCTTCCCCAGGTGGAGCTCAACACATTCTAGGTGCTCTCTCACATAAAGAGCAACTCCTCCACCTCGCTTCCCTAGCCTGTCTTTCCTAAAAAGCACATAGCCATCCATGACAGTGTGCCAAGTCGTCCAGGTTGTCCCACCACGTCTCTGTGATTGCGATGAGATCATGGCCCTGCGACCGCACAAAGATCTCTAGTTCTTCTTGTTTGTTCCCCATGCTACGTGCATTTGTGTAAAGACAGTTCAGTGGTGAAGCAGATGTAGGTATCCTCAACGGCCCACAGCGAGATCTCTGACAGGGGACTGGCAAAAGTGGCTCCACGGAGGAGTACTCAGGGCAGTCCACAGAATTTTCCCTACTCTCACGTGGAAAAACGTCCCCAAGTCCACGACTGTGCTGTTGGTATTTACCTCTTCGCACCGTCAACTCCCGTTGTGTCTCCCGAAGCCTAACCCTGGCAGCCGCCTTAATATCCCCTTCCCCCTTCCTAACTAGTTTAAAGCACGATCGATGAGCCCTGCTATCTCCTGGGCGAGGATCCGCTTTCCTTTATAGGACAGGTGAGCCCCATTAGCAGTACTCATGCCAGGAGCAGAGTACACCATCCCTTGGTTAAAGAATCCAAAGTTCTTGCGCCGGCACCAGCCTTTTAACCACACATTCAACTCGTGGGTTATCCTGTCCTGCTCTGAGCCCCTCCTCCCACAAGTGGGGATAGAGCAGAATATTATTTGGGCTCCCCCCCCCTCAACAGAGCGCCCCAGGTCCCGGAATTCCCTTTTGACAGCTTGCAGGCTACACTTTGTGATTGCGTCCCTGCCTGCTTGAACTATCAGTAAGGGATAATAGTCAGTGGATCTTACCAGGCCTGGTAGCCTTCTGGTAATATCCCTGACCCGGGCTCCAGGGAGGCAACACACCTCCCTGCGTGTAGGGTCTGGCCTACATATAGGCCCTTCTGTCCCTCTGAGAAGGGAATCTCCTACTACGACTACCTTCCTCTCTTGCCTAACAGAGGCAGTCTCAAGGCGTGCAGATGACCGCCTCACTCTAGGCCTCCGCTTTCTCTGAGGCAGAGGGGCTCCATTCATCTCCTCAGGTACCTCCTCCTCAACTGTCAGGGCCCCAAACCTGTTGCTCAGGGACACCTGAGGGGGTGGGGTAGGTAGGCAGGGGGAGTGCCTATGACGCCGAGTCGGGACTGTCTTCCAGGCCTCCTCGGGGTTTGGGTCACTCCCATTAACCTGGCACGGGAAGTGAGGGGGGACCGTCTTCAGGTGTGAGGTGTCATCCCGACTGTCTTCCTTTTGGGACGCCAGGGAGCTACTCCACCAGTCAATCTCTCGCTCGCAGTCCCTGATCACCCGCAGTCTTTCAACCTCTTCCTTTAGTTGTACCACCAAAGCAAGCAGGTCATCGACCTGCTCACACCTCAGACAGGCTAGGTGTTTGCCTCTTATCCCAGGCAACTGCAGGCTCTGGCATTCCCTGCAGCCTGAGACCTGGACCGCAGCATCCCTAGGCAGGCCCTCCATCGGGGTTGCCCGAGATTTGCAGGGGGAACCTCTACACCTGGTGGAGACCATGGTTAGCTGAGCACACAGCAGACAGGGAACCCTCAGCTCGCCCTTTTGTACTCTGCGAGCCGGTCCTCTGAGTATACCCCCTCAGCAAACTAGGAGGGGAGGCTTGCTCGGCCTGCTTGCTCTGCCTGCGCGAACTGCCTCGCTAACTGCCGCGCCACGCCCTTCTGACGCGCCACGCCCTGTTTGCCCGTCCTGGTCGCCGCGCTCCGGGTCCCCGCGCTCCCAGAGGCCTCTCTTGTATGGAGAGGGATAATTCCTGTCGCCCTTAGCTCCGCCCCCGATGAGTCACCGCTCCGGGCAGTGCAGGGGACGAACAATGGCTGTTAATGGGTGCTGATGGCCACTGATGGGTGCACCTCTGCCTCTCTCCTTTTGATCTTAGGTGCTTTTTGTTAGTTGCCCTCGCGGATCTATGTCCGGGGGTTGTTGCTCGCAGAAAGGGGGTCCCTCGACGGAGTCTCCCGCTTCAGAGCCCTGCTCCTCAGCAGCTGATCTCCACCTTCTCAGCATCCTCCGTAACCAGGACACCTGCCTTGTTCAGCAAGGGACCCACACTATCCCTGGCCATTCTCTTACTATTCACATATCTAAAAAAACCTTTCTTATTATCCTTTATGTCCCTTGCCAGTTTCATTTCCAAATGGGCTTTAGTCTTCCTCGTCACATCCCTACAGGCCCTGACAACATCCCTATATTCTTCCCAGGTGCTCAAACCCTTTTTCCACAATTCATAGATCTTCTGCTTCCCTTTGAGTTTACTCATTAGCTCCCTGCTCATCCACACAGGTCTTCTGCCTCTCTTTCCCAATTTCTTGCTCGAAGGGGTGCACCGTTCTTGGGCTTGGAAGAAGCGCTGGCTTGCTTCTTCCACTCAGGATCTTGAACTCTACCTTTGTCCCAAGGTGCCCCCGACCTTCACTTCCCTAACGAGCCCAACCTTGTTGGTTAAAACAAGGTTCCTTCCCCATCTGCAGCAGGAAATTGTCCTCTACACATTGCAGAAATTGTCTGGACTGCATACGACTGGCCCTGTTGCTTGCCCAGCAAATATATGGGTAATTGAAGTCCCCCATAAGGACCAGCGCCTGGGATCTCAAGGCTACTTCTAGCTGCTTGAAGAACGCACTATCAACTCGGTCCTCCTGATCAGGGGGCCTGTAGTACACACCCACAACAGTATCACTCACATTAGCCTGCCCCTTGATAGCTGAACCACATGAGTGGGATGAGTGGCGTCCCCCAGGGCTCAGTCCAGCGTCCAGTTTTGTTCAACATCTTTATCAATGCCCTGGATGAAGGGATTGAATGCTCCCTCACTAAATTTGCAGATGACACTAAACTAGGAGGAAGTGTTAATCTGCCTGAGGGATAGGGAGGCTCTTCAGAGGGATCTGAACAGGCTGGACTGATGGGCTGAGTCCAATGGGATGAAGTTTAACAAGGCCAAGTGTAGAGTGCTGCACTTGGGACATCACAACCCCATGCAGCGCTACAGGCTTGGGGGAGACTGGCTGGAGAGCTGTCAGGCAGAGAAGGACCTGGGGGTGTTGGTTGACTGCAGACTGAATACGAGTCAGCAGTGTGCCCAGGCGGCCAAGAAGGTCAATGGCATCTTGGCTTGTATCAAAACCAGTGTGGCCAGTAGGTCTAGGGAGGTGATTGTGCCCCTGTACTCGGCATTGGTGAGGCCGCACCTCGAGTACTGTGTCCAGTTCTGGGCTCCTCACCACAAGAAGGACATGGAGGTCCTGGAGCGAGTCCAGAGAAGGGCAGCCAGGCTGGTGAAGGGGCTGGAGGGCAAATCCTATGAGGAGCAGCTGAGAGAGCTGGGGCTGTTTAGCCTGGAGAAGAGGAGGCTGAGGGGAGACCTTATCACCACCTACAACTACCTGAAGGGAGGTTGTAGTGACATGGGCAATGGTCTCTTCAGCCAGGTGACAGGTGATAGGACAAGGGGGAATGGCATGAAGCTGTGCCAGGGCAGGTTTAGATTGGATGTTAGGAAAAAATTTTTCCCTGAAAGAGTTGTCAGGGCCTGGAACAGGCTGCCCAGGGAGGTGGTCGAGTCACCTTCCCTGGATGTGTTTTAAAAAAGGGTAGATGAAGTACTTAGGGATATGGTTTAGCATAGGATGAGAATGGTTGGACTTGATGATCTCAAAGGTCTTTTCCAACCCTGTGATTCTGTGATTCTGCGTTGTTTTTTTTTTTAAAAATCTTCAAGCCCATTAGAAACTTCCACAGTCTGAGGACACATGATGTGGGGCTGGTAACTAAAGAATAATCCTTGTAGGAACAGGCATTCATCCCCATTTTGCTCTAGCAGTGATGCCAACTGTTGAGACTGTATTTAAGATGGAACACAGATTCTTTCAAACAGATTTCCTCTGTCAATTATATGCATATATATATATATATATACACACAGACTTTTACTGTATGATGGTAAAAAATTTTAGCCCTGTCTGTACTAATTCTTAAATCATTAGTGCAAAGCACTGGTTTGGTTTGGTGTGTTTTCCCTGAATAAAGATCTTAAATACACAGCTTGGTGGAGAACAGTATTGCCCCATCTGAGATCCAAAACAGCTCAGTCATGTACTGCCCAAGAAAGTTATCTGCCTGACCCATGTTAATCAACACCTTTACAAATCTTAGATGCTATTAATTTTTCGTAATTGATTACCAGCCCGATGAACCATAAGATCTTTTAAGATGCCTGAGAATTAAACTCAATAGATTGCATGTATATTTAAAATTAATTGTGCTTTAAGTTCTGGCACATTTGAGTTTAATCATCTGAGTTTTACACAGGCCTGCTTTTTACTGAATGGAGAAATCAGAGGGTAGCTGTGGGGCTTTGGAAAGCATCACTGCACTTTGAACCGATGTGTGTGACTGGGGTGAGCAAGGAGACTCTGCTGTCACTGTGCTCTACTGGAAACTGGTAACATACATGCTTTTGGATTCAGTAATAGCCACCAATTTATTGAGTGGCCAGGGGCTTAAGTCTGTCTCTTAAAAGTTACTTTGTTGAGTTTCTGTATGTTGTACCATAGTTAGTCATGTTTATGCAAATCTCTAGACTTTAGAGTGTCAGACACACCTAGTTTATTTGACCAGGTTCCATAAATAAACTACCTGCTCTATTATTTACAGAGCTGGTAAGTAACAAAATACAGCAATAGGACCATTTAAACCATAGAATCATAGAATCACACACTATCCTGAGTTTGAAGGTACTCATAAGGATCATCAACTCCAACTCACGGCTCCACAAAACGCCAGCCAAGTCAGAGCATTGGGCTGAGTGCATCATCCAGACGATTCTTGACATAAAACAAGCTCGATGCCGTGACAACTTCCTTGACTTCCAGCAACAGTAAGGAAGGTCTCCTGGCATATGAAGAATCCCAGTTGTGAAATGAGAGAGACAATGCCCTTTTGGAGGGCTCTGAGCTCCAAGGCATAGGGAGGAGAAGACATGTGCAATGTGCAAAAGAGACTCAGCACAGAATAAAAGAACAAAAAGTAATTTATTACTACTACAAGTACACACCCAGTGAACCAGAGTCAGGTAATGAGAAGTGGAGCTAGGTCTTAAAGCACCTTCCACCCATACCTCCCTTCCTCGCAGGGGAAGGATATGGATGTGGGCAACCACCTGGGTGAGGGCATGTGGAGCTTCCCAGTTCTGAAATGGGAGAGGCAGTGCCCTTCTGGAGGCATTGCTCTCTGTGACACAGAACTGATGTTGTCCACTTCAGAACACAGTGGGCTTGCCATAGTCCAGCTGTGCTGGCAGTTGTCCGGGGTTTGGGTGACTGTCGCTCCCAGGGTTCAGCTCAGCTCGGGGATGGACACTTTGTGCCCACCTGCATCATAAACGTTGCCATAGCAGAGTGCTGATGATGCACGTCCTGTGACCGGGTGAGAAGCCCCTGTCATGCTTGCATCACAATCATGGGTGAGACATACATGGAACAGAGTAGCACTTTGCCTGTCCCTTGCTTGGTGAACGAGAGAGGCTCTGGAGCTGAAGAGGAGCAGGTGGACTGTACACATGGAGCTATCTGCACCTCCTCAGTTTGTGTTTCTCTCCCCCTCGCACATTACAAGCATGCCTGTCATGCCTCGTGAAACGAGCAGGTTCCCCAGCTTACCGGCAACCATCTCCTTCTGTGCATGGATGTGGATCCTGCTTTTGGCAGGTATCTACTGCCTCGTGATGACTGTGAGGCAGATCCAGGTAAGTCAGTGCTGGTGCAGAGCTGAGCCCTGCCTGGCAGGGTGGGGGCACAGCAGAGGCCCGGGAGCAGCCCCTGGGATGCTCAAGAGGGGCCCCTCCTGGCAGGGGAGGGTTAGGGACCCTGGCCAGCCTGGGCCAGCAGGCTCGGAGCAGGGACTGCTCTAGCCCTGACTGGGCTCTGGTATTTGGATGGTGCCAGAGGTGGCAGGGAATGTTCTCCATTCACCCACTGCTTTCCTTGCCTGTGTAGGAAGAGATGGCAGAGAGAAAGAGTCGCAGAGACAGGAAGGCAAATGCCAGAGGTGAGCATCCCCTGGGTGAGGGCAGGTGCCCTCAAACACACCCCCAGCCCCAAGTGCCCACTGCCCCATCTGGGGACGCCCCATCCACTCACTGTCTCCTTTGCCAGCAGGCTTTGTCAGACCACGGTCCTCACGGTGTTCGAGCACGTGGTAAGCAGAGCCGTACCCCTGGAGTACAACAGCCCTCCCTGGCATCCCCCCACAAAGAGAGGTCCCACTAACGCTCTACTCTGTCCCTCTGCAGCTGCTCCAAACACCTCAAACTGGCTCGAATATGTAAAAAATTCAGGAAGCTAAACAGGGCCACCAATGACTTAGGACATGACCTGGAAATGTGAGGCCACTGAGGAGGGAATGGGGACAGGGTTGGGGGACACGTATTGGGGCAACCACTTGGGGAAGACATGGGGAAATCCCTGGGCATAAACTGAGCGGGGAGATGCCTGGCTGGAGGCATTGCTCTTTCCCCTGGAGTACAGCAGCCCTCCCTGGCATCCCCCCACAAAGAGAGGTCCCACTAATGCTCTACTCTGTCCCTCTTGCAGCTGCTCCAAACTCCTCGACCGGGCTCGAATATGTGAAACATTCAGGCAGTTAAACAGAGCCATCGATCGCTTAGGACATGACCTGGAAACGTGAGGCCACTGAGGAGGGAATGGGGACAGGGTTGGGGGACAAGTATTGGGGCAACCACTTGGGGAAGACATGGGGAAATCCCTGGGCATAAACTGAGCGGGGAGATGCCTGGCTGGAGGCATTGCTTTTTCCCCTGGAGTACAACAGCCCTCCCTGGCATCCCCCCACAAAGAGAGGTTCCACTAACGCTCTACTCTGTCCCTCTTGCAGCTGCTCCAAACTCCTCGACCGGGCTCGAATATGTGAAACATTCAGGCAGTTAAACAGAGCCATCGATGACTTAGGACATGACCTGGAAATGTGAGGCCACTGAGGAGGGAATGGGGACACGGGTGCGGGATAAGTCTTGGGGCTACCACTTGGGGAAGGCATGGGCAAATCCCTGGGCAGAAACTGAGAGGGGAGATGCCTGGCTGGAGGCATTGCTCTTTCTGGCACAGAGGGGACGGTGTCTCACCCTCTTGCTGGGGCAGAGGGAAGCGCTGTGCCCAGCAGACAGGGAGGGGGCCTTAGTCACATGCTGGGTGGTCTCCCACAGCAGTGACACAGCCTGCCATCTCTTGCGGTGGGAAGGAGATAAGGAAGCCCCAGGGTGCTCAGAAGTGTTGGGCTCAGCCTTTCCCTCCTCTTCCTCCTCCTCCTCGTCCTCCACATCCTCCTCCTTACACAGGCTTAACTGTGAGGCACCTGAGAGCAGCAACAGCTCCTGGACAACCGTCTTGGACAGCAAAGACGAGTTCTCTTCGACTGTCTCTAAAGAGAGAGAGGACTCCTGCACCGCCGCAGTGGTGAGCAATGTCGGATGCTCTTCACAGGCATCTCACCCCACTCTTCTGGATGAAGCAGACATGCCACTTGTCTCCACTGTCCATCCTGGCCTGGAGCATCCCAGGACTGACCTGGTGGAGCATCCTGGCCCTGCAACTCCCCCACCCTGTGAGGAGGAAGCAGTCGGATGCCTCAAGGCCAGCGGTGTGCAGAAGAACCGGAAAGATCTTGAGATCCAGTTGGTCACTCCCACTCCACCAATAGGGGTGGCCCACACCCACTCCAGGGAAATGGAGATGCCTGTCACACACCACAGAGGCCAGGAGACATCGGAGGGCCTCATCCCGGAAAGGAAACTGCTGCAAGAACCGGGCCAGCAAATCAGCCTGGAGGAGACTCCACAGAATGCCCCAGCATCAGCCGCTCCAACTCCTCAGCAGCAAGAAGAGCATCACATGGTGGAGATTTCCACCGTGCAGGACCTGCCCTTCCTGGAGGAGAGCGTGAGAAGGAAGATGGAGTTTCATATTTTAAAGATGCGGACAGAACGGCTCTTTGCGCTGCCACCAAGGATCCGGAAATATGAGGAGAGTTTAAAAGGCACTGCCCTGGTGCAAAAAGACACTGAGCCTGCCCTTTTGCAGACGTGTACTGGGGTGCCCCAACACGCTCCATTCCAGCACTGGGACAGACAAGCTCAGACCCCGAAGATGGCACAGCAGCCCTCTGACCCTCAGAAAGAGTTCAAAGACCCTACGGTCACGTGCCTGCAGTCTCCATCGCCTTCTCTAACACTGCAGTCACTAAAACAGCGGGATGAGACGGTGACTCATCTCACTGAAGACTTGCTCTCCCTGCAAAAGGCTGTGCAAAGGCAGCCAGAGCACCCCACTGCAAAAATGCAGATGCAACAGGAAGAGCCTGCAGACCACATTGAAGCATGCCAACAGAGGACAAGGGCTCGTATCCTCTCTGGGACAGCAGCGCACTCAGGAGCGGCACAGGAGCTGCCTCAGGAGCATGGGGAGACATGTCCCTGCAAAGGAGGGAGTGGCAGAACAGCCAACAGCACCACAGCCAGCAAGGAGACCCTGCCAGGCACTGACGGAAAGGAGAAGGGCCCTGTGACACAAGGGGATGTGCTCGATCCTTTCCCTTCTGGCCAGGCAGAGCAGGCAACAGTACAGAGAGAGGGAGCTTCTCAGAGGCAATCAGGCTATGTGTCTGAAAGCAGAAGCATCTCCTACAAGGACAAGGGGCCACTAGAGCTGCTCTCTGAAAAGTGTGTCCCCATGGGAGAGTCACACCACTCCCGGGAAGGCCAGAGAAACTCTAGTAAGAATGTGAGGACATTTGAGCAGCCATCAGACTTGACAGCTCCTCCGCAAAGCAGCTCTCCACAGTCACATTGCCCCTGCTGTGAGGAGAGACCCTCAGCTCTGCCGCCATCTCCAGACTCTGTGAGGACCAACTTTTACATCCCCAATCTGCACAGGCTCATACAGGTCATTCATGGTTTCACCAGGGCCAGCAGAGACAGTCGAGATGCACAGACTCAGCAACTGGCTTTACAGCAGGAGCTCGCCTTTACCTTACAGAGCATTGGCCATAGCAGAGCAGACACAGGCAGGGGAAGCGCCCAGGACAGAGCTGGCTCCAGCAGACTCTGCCCCACATCCAGCAAGGCCCCTGGCCAAAGCCTGTCTGGCAATGAAGGCTCCCAGACTTGGACTCCAACCGGTGCTGCAGCCCCGCGCGCAGGAATGGAAGGGACAGTGGGAGAAAGGTGTCCACCTGAGGACAGGGCCAAGAGGCAGCACAACCCAAAGAGGGATGCTGCTGCCCAGCAACCACAGCGGGTCCATGTGTGTGGCTCCACAAAAAGGATCCCGCTGTTCAAGCAGGAGTGGCTGCAATCTGGTCCTGCCAGGGCTGTGCCCCATGTGAGAGCAGAAAGTCCATGAGTCTCAGGGCAGAGACCTCACCTCTGCCAGACATCATCTGCTGTGTGCTCGCCCTCATCCTCATTTGCTGTAAGGACTGCCTGCACACCAAGCTCCAAGGCACAGGGAGGAGAAGACAGATGAGGTGAGGAGAGATGAGGAAACCCATGGGAAGACGACAAAGGAGACGGGAAGCAGAGCCTCAGTGCCCAACAAGCACCAGACTGAGGGCGTAACGCTCTTTGGATGGGGAGGGCAGGGCACAGCATATTGTGGTGCTGGGGGATGATCTGATCTCTGGAGGAAGGAGAAAGCCTGTGGCCACCATGGCAGGTGATGGTGAAAGTCTCAGTCAGTACTCAGAGGGACAGGTGCCATCTGGACATTGGTGTCAGTGAGGCCAGTGGACAGCAAGGTCGCAGCAGCTGTGGGGACAAGTGGCTCCTCTTGCCCACGAGGAGCCTGTCCACGTGCTGCTAGTTTGGACTGCAAAGAGCAGCTCAGCCCTCAGAACATGATGGTGCTCTTCCCCTTGCAGGTACGCAGGCGCAGCAGGCCCCATCAGGGCCTGGACCCAGGGAGCAGCAGATCGCCTCCAGGCCCTCCTACCAGGGGAAGGAACTCCTGCAATAAATGTCTTTCTTCTGAAGTGAGACCCATGGGAGTTTTTTTTGCCAGGGGAGGAGCCACCCTTTGGCACGAAGGAAGAGCGTGCAGACCCTGCGGAGGCAGGGACAAGGGCTCCCATCCACTCTGGGCCAGCAGCGTTCCTGAGAGCAGCACAGCAGATGCCTCAGGAGGATGGGGAAACATCCCCATGAAAAAGGGAGCGTGGGGGAACAGCCAGCGGCACCACAGCCGGCAAGGAGACCCTGCCAGGCACTGGTGGGAAGGAGAGGGGCCCTGTGACACAAGGGGATGTGCTCGATCCTTCCCCTTCTGGCCAGCCAGAGCCGGAAACACTGTAGACAGAGGGAGCTTCCCAGGGACAAAGCCCCCACCCTGGGAACTCACTCTGATGCTGCCCTCTGCAGCTGTCACATACACCTGGAGATGGACCAGACATGAACAAAATAACTCACTGGTTTTACGTTTGAGGATCTTTGCAAGATATCTTGAAATGTGAGTGGATGGGGATGTGGTTAGGGACAGGCATGGGGGGTGGGCGGGTTTGGGGAAGTATGGATGGGGGCAACTGCCTGAATTGAGGACATGTGGAGCTTCCCAGTTGTGAAATGGGAGAGCAGGGACAGCTCCTGGACAACCATCTTGGACAGCAAAGACAAGTGCTCTTTGTCTGTCTCTAAAGAGAGAGAGGACTCCTGTACTGCTGCAGTGGTGAGTAATGTTGGGTGGTCTTCACAGGCATCTCACTCCACTCTTCTGGATGAAGCAGACATGCCACTTGTCTCCACTGCGGCCACAACGGCTCCTTGCGCTGCCACCAAGGATCCGGAAATATGAGGAGAGTTTAAAAGGCACTGCCCTTCGGCAAAAAAACCCTCAGCCTCCCCCTCTTGTCCCTGCAGTCACTTGTACCTCACAAGAGACAGACCGCGCTTACAGCATCAGTCTGCAGCATCAGTGATGGCACCAAGGGCTGAATGTCATGAACACTCATTCCTGAAACTTCACTGTACTTTCTGGCTCCCTAGCTTTTATACAACCCTTGAGTGCCTGCAGAATCAGCAGCAAATAATGGGCATGAACCACAGCACAGCTGGCTGTGTAATGTGCCTTTGGAGGGGAAAAGGCTGCAGTGCCCATGAAGATCTTTGTGTGGTGTTTCTCATTGGTCTTACCTCATTTCACATGGATGAATGCAATGGAAACGTGTTGGAGGACTGATGGGAACACAAGCATACTTCTCAAGAGGCAGTTGTAAAGTAATATGCAGAGTCCTAATTGGCCAGAGGAATTGTGCCATACAGGCTTTATTTTCCCATTTACAGAATTTGGGATCAATGTAGGAACTCACTGCATGGGATAAATTCCAATCTCCTTTTTCTCCAAGGGGTTTTCTAAATAATAGTAATGGAAAAGTTGGAATTTATGTTGCCCCATGCAATGAAAACGTGAGGAACCCGAGGCAGCCTTCTATTACTCACTGCAGGTAGGGAAGGGGAAGGATGGTCTGAAACGTGCCACAGAAAACATGAAACAGAAAAACAAGCTGGAGCAGGCTTTAGAGGCAGCAGTGCTTGGTAAGAAGGGAAGTTAGCTCAATGCATGGAAAACAGGCATTTTCTCAGAGCAATTCAGCTTCCCACGTTACAGTAATACTAAGTCCCTACCTCAGCCTAAATTGCCTTTTTCAGGTATGGGCCAGGGAGAGGACATAGCTTCAGAAAGCAGAATAGATCCACAGAAGCAGGCTGAGGATTTCCACCTTCAGTCCCCAAATACAGGGATATCACTTCCAGCAATACCAGAAAGCTGCACTGTCTTGTTCCCAATGCTCAGTTCTCAGTGTGCTAAACAAGCACATTGAACCTCGCTTATTTATATGAAAGAGACTTTGTTGGTTGCTGACTTACTGTTGGCCTTGTGACACAGGCCCGGCGCAAATCAGCAAATTCAGAAGCCAGACTAATATATAAAGAGAGAATTTTCTCTTGAGAAGTCAAGGGTGGGGCAGAGGACATGGTAATTACATGTTCTGTGCTGCTTTTCTTCCTTTGCCCAAAACAGCTTTGGAGAAAGCATTCCCATTTTATATATCTCTTGTTTGCACTGCCTCTCCCCCTGCAAGAAATACATTAAGAAGGTTTGTCATTCTTTCAAGGGAATTCAACAGTAATGGAGGAACAACAGAATCCAGTGTTGGTTGCTGACGACCTGGGACCCTCCCTTGGAAGCCCTGACATGTGGACTGCAGCACCAACAGTTACCAGAGGCCAAATCTCAATGCAGAGTGGCCCTACTGAGTTGCATGTTCCTAGGGGAGTATGTCCTCTTTCTCCTTCCCTTCCAAGCTCTTCAGTTTTGCTACCTCTGAGAAGATCTGGAGTACAGGATCCATACTTCGCTGAAGGCCTATACAGAATGAGGTGTCATAATAGATCGTAGTTTTTTATTCAGTAAAAAGTAAGAGAACTTGCTACACCCTTTAGGTATCACCTTGGCAATAAGCAAAGGTGTCTTTGCACTTCATGGGCCTAAAGTTGTTAAAATCACAGAGCCCTAAGTCATCATTTGGCACCACCTGCTTTGCCTCAGGTAGCAATGAAACAGTGTGGCTAAACACTCTTAGCAGTTGGGAGTGCTTTCTCCCCAAGGCCAGCTGGTTTAGAAAGACTGGCTGACTCAGCCCTACCTGTAAGACCACAGTAGACCATAGTCCATGGAAGTGGGGGAGCCAGAAGAAAAGCTATGATACATCATGATAGCAGAGTAAACAGGCCAAATCTATGTTGCACAATGCTTAAGAAAAATGGAATAGAAACCCACCTCCTCAGTAATAACCAACAGACTCAAAGGCCCTCAGTGTTTGGATGTGATTTTCCCATAGACATGTTTTTACAGCTGTGGTTAATGTGTGACTAATCCTTACTGTGGAGTAACCACACAACCGCTCCTTAGAGCTGTGCAAGCAGGGGGGTTTTGTTTGAAAGTAGAAATTGTAATATCCGAAAAGAATACTTAAGAGCAACAACACTTTTGAACAGGGCTCTAATAATTTATGCCATGCTGAAGAAACTTGCAGCTAGGCTCCAGTTTACTTATATAACACAGAAGACAAACCACCTCCCAAGAACAATAAACAGTTCAAAGGCTTCTGTTTTCAGACAGCTGCTATCAAACATTAACAGCAGTATTTGAGCAGGAAGAGCAGACTCAACCAACATTTTCAAGAGCATATGCAAGCTGGTTTTTCCTCCAGAAGTATATTAATAGCAGTAATACTAAAGCCACATTTTCAGTCTGTATAAAAGGCAGGTAATGTAGTTCCAAAACAACTGTATTTTCCCCTGTGCCACCCTGAGAACAAACTCACTCCAAGAAAACCTTCTTGACCCATTTCTCTGTATCATGAAGACTGAACACTCCACTGCTATTTAAAGTTATTCATAGAATCAATTTCAGGCCTGGATGTACTGAATGATAAAGGGCTGATTGTTCCATCAGCAGGGCTGTGTGCTGTGTGGACCTGCATATATGGTTCTACTCACATCATGTGACAGTCCTTGAAGGTCTGAACCAATCCCTGCTGTCCACTCAGAACTGTGCTGTGAAGGCCTCTGACCATAATGGATAGATGACTTCTGATTGCCAGCAAAAGTAGCTTTTCAGATATCCCCAGGTATGCATGGATAAGTAATTAGATGAGCCATCCACTCAGTTCTGATACATGAAAACTCTAGCTGCTTAATTGTGATGGCTTCTCATCTGTGGGTTTTGTTGTGGGGGTTTTTGGGTTTTTTTAAAGACAATAATGTTATTTTATGGACTTTTGAAATTACTTCAGCCTTAAGTCTAGTTGGTTTGATTTTGTTCCACACAGACAGTATCTTAAGTTTTAACACTTTTAAGCTTTCTTCAGCTAAGGCTTTGCATGAGGAAGTCTAGGTGTGTCTCTTAGAATAACAAAAAAACCTGCTATGCAATTGCTTTAGGTCATACATTGGCTGGTCTTGTGCAGCAGTGACTGGCATCCAGCACACCACCTAAGCAAGGCTGCATCAGGTTTATGAATCAGACTGGGTTGGGTTGGAAGGGATCTCAAAGCCCATCTAGTTCCAACCCCCCCTGCCATGGGCAGGGACACCCTCCATTAGGTGTGTAATTAGGTATACTAATTCCAGATCTGATGGGACTCAGGTGCCACTGCCTTGCAGAAAAGAAAGATATCACTGATATCATAGTTTGTTCAGAGCTGCATATAAAGCCCTGGGAGTGCAAGTGAAAAATACTGGGGGACAAGTTATCTTTTCTTCTGTCTTGCAGGTTAGAGGAAAAGGAGAAGCCAGGTATGTTCTTTAACGACTATAAGCTCCTAGAGAGGGATAGAATACAGTTGTCTCAAAGAGGCAAGGAAATTTTTGGTAGTAGGTTGGCCAACTTAGTCAGGAGGGCTTTAAACTGAAAGACTCGGGGGTTGGGGTCCAAGGTGGTAGTTTTTACACTGTTTGGTCCAAATGGGGAGAAAGCCATGCTAACCACAGCAGTGACAGGGGCTCCTTAGCTGCCTTCCAAGATGAGAGGCCAGGAGGAAAACCACCCCAATTTCTTCCTTTATGTGTGAGAGCAACTGGAATGTGTCAAGCTCTGCCTAGGAGTGGGATGAGGAACGTGTTGAAGGCTTATGGGTGAAAATTAAGGGGCAGGCTGATACGTGTGATACTATTGTGGGTGTTTACTACAGGCCATCAGATCAGGACGAGAAAGTGGTTGAGGCCTTCTACAGACAGGTAGAAGTAGCTTCAAGATCACAAGCCCTGGTGTTCATGGGTGACTTCCCACCCTTATATTTGCTGGAAAGGCCACATAGTGAGGCACATGTGGGCCAGAAGTTTGCTGCAATGCATTGATGATAACTTTCTGATCCAGGTGGTCAAGGAGCCAATGAATAAAGGTCTGCTGCAGGACCTTGTACGAATGAACAAAGGAGGTCTGGTCAGGGAGGTAGAGGTGGGGGAAGCATTTGCTGTAGTGACCACAATAGGTTAGAGTTAAGTATCACACGAGGAGGAGGGAGGGCAGTTAAGTAGGATTGCAACCCTGGACTTACAGAGGACTAATGTTTTCCTGTTCAGAGAACTACTTGGATGAATCCCATGGCCTATGACCCTAGAAGGTAAGGGAGCCCAAGAGTGCTGGGTAGTATTTAAGCACCAGTTTCTCCAAGCTCCAAATTGATGCATTCCTTCAAATAAAACTAGAGGAGGCAGGAGACCTGCATGGATGAACACACAGGTGCTGGAAAAACTTATATGGAAGAGGAAATTTTACAATATGTGGAAAAAAGGACTGGTCACTTGGGAGGATTATAGGGATGTTGTCAGGGTGTGTAGGGAGGCAACAAAAAAGTCCAAGGCCCTCTTTGCATTAAACCTGGCAAGAGAGATCAAGGATAATATCAGAGCCACTCAGGGCAAGTGCTCCTGAGCAGAGAGTTGCGACTGTGGTACTTGAACGGCTAAAACAGTGGCTAAAAGAGCAGTAAAAGAGCCCAAAAAGCTCAGGGAGAGAGAGGGTTTCCAAGCACCCCCACGCCCCCCAGCCAGGTATTTGAGAGGAAGCTTCTAAGAACAGGCAGTTCTGACTCAGCTGGGTGGAGGAATAAGAGAAGGCCGCAGTTTAAAAGGCACTGCACTCACCACTTCAGCAGATCGACTCAGGCGAAAGGCCCCGGAGCAGAGGATTGCGATGGTGGTACTTCCTTGAACGGTTAAAACAGCAGCAAAAGAACCCAAAAAGCTCAGGGAGAGTTTCCAAGCCTCCCATCCCCCCCTCCCAGGCAGGAGAGAGGAAGCTCCTAAGGACAGGTGGCTCTGACTCAACGGCAGTTTGCGAGGCAGTTTGCACAGGGAGGGCGAGCAGGAAGGGAGCAGGCACGTCACTTAACGGCCATTACAGGCCCAGAAGAACCAGGACCGGCTATGGTCTCCACTCGGCAGAAAGGTGTTACCAGAAAGAACGCGGCCACCCAAACAGGGTGCCTGCAGAAACACACAGCAGTCCCAGTCGCAGACAGGGCTTGAGCTGCTGCTGGAAGCCAGCAGTGACACTGACTGTGCAGTGTGAGCAGATGGATGGTTTGCTTAGCATGGTGGTGGAGCTTAGGGAAGAGGTGGAATGACTAAGGAGTGTCAGAGAATATGAAAGGGAAACAGACTGGTAGGGCTGCTCCCTGTTGTTATAAATGACTTGGTCCCAAACAGGATTTTTAACCAAATTGAACAATTTATTAAACAAATAAAGGCAAGCAAACAGCGTTGCGGTGCACAGGCAACACCGGGTGCGCAGGGAGTCTCCGCTCCACCAAAACGCACACCATACACTTCCAGTCCCTGGCTTATATATACCTTCCAGGGATAGCACCACCCTCCGGTTCAAACTGAACAACCATATATGACATGCTGGAGTGCCTAGCCAGGCGACCCCCAAAAGCCATAACAACCATATACATTTTAAACTGATATGCTGGTGTGCCAGGTGATCCCCTCCCCACAAGCCATCCTGTAGGTGATCTTTAGCTTTTGTCTTGCTAACCAACTCAGGAAGCTGGTTCTGCAGACTTGAGGCCTTCCTATTCGTCTTTCCTTCTTCTTCTTTATTACCTCCTTTTCAGAGGCAAATTGCTTCTCCTAAGGTGTCACAATGTCAACATTGTGGTCCTTTCGGTAAAGCTTTGCACATCCTTTATAGAGCAACATCATTCAGTCCATGCAAAAACCTTGAACTGTCCCTCCCAGGCTCGTAGCCATACAAGGGTATGTCATTATGCATCCGCAGCATTGTTCCATATTAACACGAATCAGATGGACATATATCACACTGTCATCCTTACAAGAGAGGCACCAGGGGGATGCTTCACAAGTTACTCCACAGCTGGCAGAGATTCCCCTACCCTGTCACCATTAGACAGAAGGTGTAGACCAAAGGGACAGGGAGGAATGGAGATGGGTCCCTACTCTGAGATGCAGCCACAACTCCTCCCAACTGTCTTTGCACTCCCAGATGCCCCTGCACAATAGATTTTCTGCTCTGGAACTCAAGGGACAGGTAAATGAAGATATGGATGATGGCACACCCAGGGGGTCGCCAAGGGTGAGTTGGTTATCGCTGTGCATCAAGACTACCCCTGCAAAAACCAAAACCAAGGGTAGCTGTCATAGGCAACTCCCTTCTGAGGGGAATGGAGGGGTCAGTACATTGCCCGGACCCTAACCACAGGGAAGTATGCTGCCTCCCCGGTGCCAGCATCAAGGACATCACTAGTCAGTGCCCTAAATGGGTATGGCCCTCCAACTGCTACCCACTTTTGGTATTCCAGGTTGGCAGCAATGAAGTGGAGGAGAGAAGCTGGAGGGCTACAAAAAGGACTTTAGGGCATTGGGGCAATTAGTTAGAGGTGTGGGAGCACAGAGCACAGGTGATGTTTTCCTCCATCTCTTTAGAAACAGGGAAAAACACAGAGAGGAGCAACCTGATCAACTCGTGGCAAAATGGCTGGTGTCAGCAGTGGAATTTTGAGGTTTTGGATCGTGGGATGGTTTATTTGGCAGCAGGATTGCTGGCAGCAGATGGGGTCCACCTGACCCAAAGGGGAACAAGGATCCTAGTCAAGGAGTTGGCAGGGCTTGTGGAGAGGGCTTTAAACTAGATCTGAAGGGGGAATGGGGTAAAACCAGGCTAGCTGGAAGTGAGCCGGCAGCAGCATGTCAGGGATGGGACCAAAAGTCCAGCTGAAGTGCATCCAGTTGGCTGGTGATAAAATACAGGATGGCATGCTACAGAGGTGCTGTGTGTTAGTGACTTCCTCAAGTCCGTTCCAAGAGATGCAGGGGACGTTGAACCACATCTGAAGTGCTTCTACACCAATGCACGTAGCATGAGGAACAAGCAAGAAGATCTAGAAGTCCTGGCTCTGTCTCAGAGGTATGACATCATTGGCTTAAGTGAAATTTGGTGGGAAGAGTCCTTTGACTGGTTGTGGCAAATGAAGAAGAGGACCAGAGAGAAATCTGTCCATTATTTGGTGAGAATGGTCACTTTACGAACAGGGACGCAGACAAAGCGGAGATGTTTAATGCCTTCTTTGTCTCTGTCTTTAAAACAGTTCATGGGGTCTGGGACTCCACGTGTCTCAAGTTGGAGGATTGTGACTGTGGTAATGATAAACTCCTAGTGAACCCTGAACTTGTGGGTGATCTGCTGCTTCACCTGGGTCCATATAAGTCCATGGGCCCTGATGGGATTCATCCCAGGCTACTCAGGGAGCTGGCTGATGTCATTGCGAGACCTCTCTCAATTATTTTTCAATGGTCTTGGGTAGATTAGAGAGCTGGGCAATCACCAACAGCATGAAGTTTAACAAGGAAAAGTGCTGGATTCTGCACCTGGGAAGGGGTAACCCTGGCTGCACATACAGATTGGGGGATCAGATGCTGAAGGCCAGCCATACTGAGAGGGCTTTGGGGGTCTTGGTTGACAGCAAGTTAAACATGAGCCAGCAGTGTGCCCAGGCAACCAGGAGGGCCTACTGAATCCTGTGGTGCATCAAGCATGGCATTGCCAGTCGGTCCAGCGAGGGGATTTTCCTGCTCTTCACTGTGCTGGTGTGGCCTCACCTCAAGTATTGGGTGCAGTTTGGGTGCCACAGTACAAGAGGGATATAAAACTATTGGAGTCTGTCAAGAGGAGGGCAACAAGGATGGGGAAGGGTCTGGAGGGGAAGTGTTATGAGAAGAGGCTGAAGTCCCTTGGTTTGTTCAGCCTGGAGAAGAGGAGGCTGTGGCTTCCTGATGAGGGGGAGCGAAGGGGCAGGCATCAATCTCCTCTCTTTGGTGACCAGTGACAGAACCCAAGGGAACGGTATGAAGCAGAGAGAGAGGGGAGAGAGAGAGGGGAGGTTTAGGTTGGATATTAGGAAAAGGTTCTTTACTGAAAGGTGGTTGGGAACTGTAACGGGTTCCCCAGGGAAGTGGTCACAGCACTGAGCTTCGCTGAGGTCAAGAAGTGTGTGGACGATGCCCTCAGTCCCATGCTCTGACTTGGCTGGCCCTGTGTGGAGCCAGGAGTTGGACTCGATGATCCTTATGGGTCCCTTCCAACTCGGGATAGTCTGTGATTCTGTGATAACAAGAAGGGCTTTTTCAAGTATATCAGTAGTAAAAGGAAGGCCAGGGGAAATGTGGGCCCACTGCTGAATGAGGAGGGAGCCCTAGTGACAGAGGACGCAGAGAAGACACTTACTGAATGCTGCCTTTGTATCAGTCTTTACTGCCAAGACCAGTTGTCAGATATCCCAGTCCCTGGAGGTAAAAGTCTGGAGAATGGAAGACTCTCCCTTGGTCGATGAGGACTGGGTTAGAGACCATTTAGCAAAATGAATACCCACAGACCCACGTGCCCTGATGGGATGCACCCTCAAGTGCTGAGGGAGCTGGCTGGTGGTGTTGCTGTGCCACTCTCCATCATTTTTGAAAGATCATGGAGAACAGGAGAGGTGCCTGAGGACTGGAAGAACACCAGTGTCACTCCAGTCTTCAAAGGGGGCAAGAAGGAGGACCCAGGAAACTACAGGCCAGTCAGCCTCACCTTTGTCCCTGGAAAGGTAACAGAGCAGCTTGTTCTGGAGGTCATGGAAGGCACATGGAAGGCAATAAGTCATCTGGAGCAGTCAGCATGGCATCACAAATCTGATGGCTTTCTATGATGAGATGACCAGCTGGGTGGATGAAGGGAGAGGAGTGGATGTAGTGTATCTTGACTTTAGCATGGCTTTTGACACAGTCTCCCATAACAGGCTCAGGAAGTATGGGTTAGATGAGTGGACTGTGAGATGGATTGAGAACTGGCTAAACAGTAGATCTCAGAGGGTTGTGATCAGTGGTGTAGAGTCCAGTTGGAGGCCTGTAGCTAGTGGCATTCCTCAGGGGTCGGTTCTGGGTCCAGTCTTCTTCAGTATCTTCATCAGTGACCTGTATGAGGGGACAGCATGTAACCTCAGCAAGTTTGCTGATGATAAAAAGCTGGGAGTGGCTGGTACACTGGTAGGCCGTGCTGCCATTCAACGACACCTGGACAGACTGGAAAGTTGGGTGGTGAGGAACCTAGTGAAATTCAACAAGTGTAGAGTCCTTCACCTGGGCAGGAATAACCCCACACAGTGGTACAGCTTAGGGATTGATCTGTTAGAAAGCAGCTCCACAGAGAAGGACCTTGGAGTCCTGGTGGACAGTAAGTTGTCCATGAGCAATGTGCCCTTGTGGCCAAGAAGGCCACATGGTCCAGAAGGATGCCCATCTGTTAAAACACAGCAGGGGGAGAAGAGTAGTAAACTAGAGAAAATAACCTATGTGGTAGGTAAGAGTAGACCATTGGCACTAGGGCAAGATGAGACTGTGTGTTTAACAAGAGATCAGACTAAAGGGTGGTTGCCAAACCCAGTAACACTGATCCCTGAAGAAGCATGTTGCTCCAGGTGGCTATGTGCTGCATCACTCTCTCCCTGTCCTCATACTCTGGTCTTGGTTTTGCTGCTTTTACGATAGTGGGCCTAAATCTTGTTAGTATCCCAGCCTGGCTTATCTGCATGATGATGTAAGCAATGGTAAATATAGAAACATGGTGGTTTAAAGTTTGAATTGGAGGGGAGGGTTAGTGTTTGCAAAGAGGTGCAATTTGGAAAATTTAATGATAAGACAGTTCAAGGAAACAGGTTTAAGAAGACCTGTTTCACATTGTCTCCTAACAGAAGCGAGACTGACTTGCCTAATTAGTCTCTTAAAAGAAGTGGCTTTGCAGAAGCCTCCATCTGGAAATGTGGCTCAGCTGATCTTGTCTGTATCAGACAAAGAACTTCCTTCTCAGCTCATAGTGAAGTGTCCTGAAAAACTCCAGTCTTGATCTAGAGATCCTCATTTAGGAGGAAAAAACAGGATAAGAGAGGAAAGGTTTTAACTGATCTCTGTATTCTTTGCATAGACTATTGGCTGAATGTTCCTGATGTCCCACTGGCTCACAATGTTTCATACCATAATCTTCCTGGACATCAAACTTTGTACACAATTCATTTTGATCTTTTCTCCCCATCATTAATGGAAGGATTCACAAGGGTTTTCATTATTTCAATGTTTATACTTTCCAGATTCTTATTTTTTCCTTGCTTCCATATTATTCTTTGGCTTGAGTTGTGTATCTTCTGTATTGTCCTGTACTACAACAGGCATACAGACAGCAATAAATGTTTATAAAAGTTTATAAATGTGCAAAGGGCAAGAGTCAAGAGGATGGAGCCAGGCTCTTCGCAGCAATGGCCAGCGATAGGACAAGGGGCAACAGCTGCAAGCTGGAGCAGAGGAAACATAGAAACTTTCTCACTGTGAGGGTGCTGGAGCCCTGGGACAGGCTGCCCAGAGAGGCTGTGCAATCTCCTTCTCTGGGGGCATTCAAACCCGCCTGGATGCATTCCCGTGTGATTTAGTCTGGGTGATGCTGCTCTGGCAGGGGGGTTGGACAAGATGATCTTTCAAGGTCCCTTCCAACTCCTAATGTTCTGTGATTCTGTGAACAGTAGAACATGTCAGTCTGTGTTTTCCTGAACTGAACAAACCAAACAACATTAGTTCACTGTGGGAAGAGACTCTGTACTCCCACATAGTTTTAATGCTTTTCCTCTGTTCCTTCCCATCATGAATTAATCCTAGAGCATGTAGGTGTTAGTAAGCAAAGGGCTCGCTAGTTCTTTGCATGACAGTACCCATCATACAGAAAATTCCACTTATGTGCTGGAAATACCTTTGCTACTACACCCCATATCTATTTTCTTTTTCCTGTCTTACAGCTGCTCCACACAGTTTTTCTAAAATTGTCTAATTCACCTACTCCTTTCTTCCCCTCTCATTCCAGGTCAGAGCAGAATTCCTGTTGTTACCCCCTCTAACACCCAACGTTGTCCTAATGAAGTTGATCCTAATTGTTACTTGTCAGAATATAAAATATTTTACTCTTGACATGCCACACTGTTGAGGCTGCCCAAATTCCCAACAGCAAATAGAATTCCATGTATTCCATTACAGACAGTATTTAGAAAGATTGCAGAATCACAGAATTCTTTGGGTTGACAGGGACCTCAAAACCCATCTAGTTCCTATCCCCTGCCAGGGACACCCTCCACTAGCCCAGGGTGTCCAAAGCCCCATCCAACCTGGCCTTGAATGTTTCCAGGGAGGGGACAGCCACAGGTTCTCTGGGCAACCTATGCCAGGGCCTCACTGCCCTTAGATACAAGGAGCAAAGGATTTTCTCCTTATATCTAATCTAAATCTTCTAGTTTAAACCCATTACCCCTTGTCCTATCACTGCACTCCCTGATAACCAGTCCCTCTCCAGCTTTCCTGTAGCCCCTTTAGATACTGGAAGGCTGCAATAAGGTCTCCACAGAGTCTTCTCTTCTCCAGGCTGAACATGCCCAACTCTCTCAAGTGTGTCCTTGTAGAAGAGGTGCTCCAGCCCTCTGTTCATCTTTGTGGCCCTTCTCTGAGCTCACTCCAACAGCTCAATATCCTTCTTGTACTGGAGACTCCAGAACTGGGTGCAGTACTGCAGGTGGGGTCTCACCAGAGCAGAGTAAAAGGGCAGAATCCCCTCCCTTGATCTGCTGGTCACACTTCTTTTGATACAGCTGCTTTCTGGGTTGCAAGCACACATTGCTGGCTCATGTTGAGCTTTCCATCAATCAACACCTCCAAGTCCTTCTCCTCAGGACTGCTCTCAATCCATTCCCTGTCTAGCCTGTAGTTGGGCTTGGGATTGCCTTGACCCATGTGCAGGACTTGATCCTGTTGAACTTCATGTGGTTCCCATGGGCTCACCTCTCAAGGTCCCTCTGGATGGCACCCCTTCCCTCCGGTGTCAAGTGCACCACACTGCTTGGTCTTGTTGGAGAACTTGCTGAGGGTGTACTCAATCCCAGTCTGTCTCTGCCTCCCACAGTTCCAGTACCAACTCCTGAGGAACACCACTCCTCACTGTTCTCCACTTGAACGTTTAGCCATTGACCACAGCTCTTTGAGTGCGACCGTCCAGCCAATTCCTTGTCCACCAAGTGGTCCACCCATCAAATCCATGTCTTTCCAATTTCCAGTCAGCAGGAACTTCACCAGACTGCCACAACTTCTATAATATGATGGAGAGTGGTTTAGCAGGAACTGTGGATGCATTTCATCAGATCCCATGGACTTGTGCACCTTCATGTTCTCAAACCTGGTCTTCCTCTACAGCATGTGGTTCTTCATTCTCCCAGTCCCAGCTTTGGCATTCTGTGACCCGGGCGGTGTGACTAGAGCCCTTGCTGGTGAAGACTGAGGCAAAAAATACAGTACCTCAGCCTTCTCTATATCCCACATAACCAGGTCTCCCCATTTCATTCCAGAGGGGGAAACCTATTTTTCTTTGTCTTCTTTTTATCACCAATATATTTATCAAAACATGTCTTCTTGTCCTTGACATCCCTGGACAGATTTAATTCTATCAGGGCTTTAGCTTTCCTAACCTGATTCCTGGCTGTTCAGATTCTCTCTACTCCTCCCAGGCTACCCGCCCTTGCTTCCATCCTCTGTAGGCTTCCTTTTCACAGTTTTGAGTTTGTCCAGGAGCTCCTTGTTCACTCATGCAGGCCTCCAGATGTTACTGCCTGACTTCTTTGTTGGAATGCATTGCTCCTGAGCTTGGAGGAGGTGATCCTTGAGTACCAGTCACCTGTCTTGGGCCCCTCTTCTGTCCAGGACTTAGTCCCATGCTACTCTACCAAGGTCCCTAAGGAGGCCAAAGATGTCCCCACAATGAAGTCTTTTCCTCCTACTAACTCCCTGGCTTACAGAGCTCCTCCTTAGCCCATTCCTCACCGCTTTACAATTCTTCCACTAATCCCCAGCCTCCTCTTTTTGATTATTCATTTTCTGTGTGGCACTGATAACTTGCTTTACTGAAGATCAATTATATTAGATTGCTTCTGACTGAAAAAAACTGCTATTGTAAACGCAACAGATCTGATTAGCCTGGCACATTCTACTTTTGGCGAATCTTTTATATTTTATCCCTGTATCAACAACCTATAATTTTGCTATTCATCCAACCCTTTTGTAAGATACTGCATACTGATAAGGTCATATCTTTTCTTCCATCTCTCCTTAGTGCAGATACTACATTTTCAGCTGCAAAATTGCTGTTCTCTAATTTGACAAGCTTATTAAAAACTATGTCTGTCCGGCTTCCACTTTCATGAGCTAAACACTACCCCGGAATACCAAGGAATTATTTGGTTTTGAGCCTCTATCTCATCCCCTGCACATTTAAAGTTTGGGTATTTTGAGTTTCGCTGTTACCTTCAGTTGAGCAAGTTTCACCATAAGCCTTTGTTCCACTACTCATTTTCACTAATATTTATACTATTCCCAGTGAAAGCTCAGGCAAGGCATTTATGAAGCATCTGAAAAAGCTTTTCTTCCCAGTACTCCCATAGAGTGGATCTCTTTTTTCCCCCCCTCTTCTCTATTTCAATTAAAAGGTTATGCTGCCTTTTCAATTTGCTTTAGCTTCCTTTATAGGGTTTGACACAACCTGACAAATTAAGAACTATGAAAAGTTCTCTTCCAGTTTGCTTTCTTTGACATTTGGTGCATTTACACCTTCCAGCACATTTTCCAGAACTAAGAAGGGGTCGGGTTTTCTGCCAGCCTCATCTTTTACATCTCACTTGTGAACAAGAGCAAACACAATGATTGCTGCAGCATGAATGAAGAAGGAGGTCAGGAACCACAGTGGTCATAAACATGACTCAGAACAACCCAGGCTGCCCTGGGCTGGAACAGAGAGGCAGACTATCCCTTCTACAGGTGATTATCTCCTTGTTCCTCTGAAGTGCACAGAGGATTAGATACTGTATTTCACTTGTAAGGGTTTCCACATAGAAATTTCCCACTTTCCTCAGCAGTTAACTTTTTGTCCTTTCTGCCATCTTAACTTCTTGCATTATCACTGACTAGAAAAGTGGAAGCTTGGGAACCCCCAAGGAAGAGAGGTCATAGCAGGTCAGCCACTGCGATGCGAAACAGCCAACTCTGATCTTTTACCCAGTTTAAGGGACTGGCAAAGTTGGCATGCAGTTAGAATGCACTTTCCAGCTGGGAAGCAAAATCTTCTCAACTCAATGCTTTGATACTTTTGCCCAACCTTACAACCTGCAGATTGCCAGGGTTCCTCCAAACACTTTCTGATGAGAACCACACAGCTCACATAATCTCCTCCTGCTCAGACTGGAACTATCAACTAAAAATACAGCAGCTGGTTTACAGAGAGGTGTGTGTGAGGAAGTTTCATACAGCTGAAAGCCTTGTAAAAGAAGATAATTGTATAAGCTACGGTAAGACACACCTGGGCAGGCAGCAGCTTTTGTCTTCCCTATTTTGTGAAGGTCATTTTCTTTTCTGTCTCCTCCCACACAAATTGTAGCACCTGAGTAATTGATGCTGTACAGCAGAGTACTTAGGACAGGTCTGCTCCATTCTCCCTCTTTGAAGATACAATCTCCAAATTTGTGTTGAGAAGTGTATTTTCATAGAAAGGGAACAGCCCCTCCTGCGGCCTTTTCCTGGAGGCAGAAGACAGCTAGACCTTTTAGGGGATGGTGATGTACTGCACAAGCAAGGAGAGCTCCTAAATTCAGAACAAGCATTAAATGCTGCAGGGCTCTAACAAAGAGGCTTCATGCACATCGCTACAGCCTGTTTGTATCCCACACCACTGCCTCAGGCAGAGCAGCTCACTGCAACCAGCCATCCAGGGCAGGGCAAGAGGGAACATAGAACCATACAATCATTAAGGTGGGAAAAGACCTCCAAGATCATCTAGTCCAACTGTCCCCCACCACCTGTGTTACTAACTAAACCATGTCCCTAACTACCTCATCAAACGTTTCCTTAAACAATGCAAGGGACAGTGACTCCACCACCTCCCCAGGCAACCCATTCCAATGCCCAACCACTCTTTCTGAGAAGAATTTTCTCCTCATTTCTAACCTGAACCTCCCTGGTACAACTTGCAGCTGTTCTCTTTGTCCTGCTACTTAGCTGTGAGAAGAGACTGACCCCCAGCTCACCACAACCTTCTTTCAGGTAGGAGAAGCCCTACTCATACCCTTCAGATTCTGACCTGAAGCTCCATGTTTAGCACCAAAATTCACATTTCATACTTGGAATCCAACTTCCTTCAAGACCTGGGCAGTCTTAAAAAACGCATCTATTTTCTGAAGGATCACATACAGCAATGTTCACATATCAGACACGTTCTTGACAAAAATGCCATTTATTGCAGTATACCTCTGTGTGGCATACAGATCTCCCAATGTCACACTGTCTGTTAGAACTCATATTTCATTTGTACCACTTAAATAACACAGAATGTCATGTTTGTTTCACAAACTGTCAGTTCAGACTACCAAAATAATACAAGTTTTTGGGTTTTTTTTTCTTTCCCCCAACAAGGTTGTGAGGTACAACTGAAGTTTACCACTTTATCTTCCTGTGCTTTACAAGAACCTTGTCATAGATAAACGTATCGAACAACATTTCTACATTCCTATACAAAGCAAAGAATCATAGCTGAAATTAACACCATCTGGTCATTGCATTAACCTATAAAAACTCATTCAGTTAAAAAACAAACAAAAAACCAAAACAAAACAAAAAACCCAAGATGTAATGGACTTTGCAGCTTTACTTAAAACCAGCCAAATGGTGAGTTACTTGCACCCACAAGTTTTTCTTTGTGCATAAAGAAGAGTTTGGAATCAAGAAGTGGGTTTCTTTGTTGGGCATGCAGAGAAGGCATAATGTTAGCTGCATAGCAGCTCAGGAGTGTTTTATACTTCATTTAAATTATATGGGTTTATAAGTTTTACTGTTAATGTGCAACGTTTGTACAAACTGTTGCATTATTCTCCAATCATTCCCTCTGGCTCAACAGTACAAATATTTACACCAGTTGTAAACACTCCTCCACCCACCCCATACCTTCTGCACTGAGTGATGAGGAACCAGACTTGCAAGAAGCAAACCAAAGGCAGAGCAGAAGTAAGGCTTGGGCAGAACACCACGCTTTTCTTCTCATTTGGTTCGAGATACTGTGGTGAACTCAAGACCCTCAGTGAGGCCTCAGTACCTCCACCTGACAGCACATTGACCACCAACAGCTTCAGGCATACAGTTTCCTCAGGAGGTGCTTTTCAGCCCTTACTAGTCTGATATCCCTGGCTTTGCTTCTCTCCAAAGTGCAGGAACAGCTTCTGGAGAGCCACTCCGGAGTCGCGAGAGTGAAGCACACCAGCTGTTTCAAATGCTGGGCTTCTCTGCTCCTTAGCTGCGCAGTCACAGTATGCTGCTTTCTACTGCCCACCCCCGTGTGCCAAGGTGCTCTGTGGCAGACATGGCAGACCACGTTCCAAGACAACTGCTCTGAACAGTGCACAGAGAGGTAGGTGCCACAACACTCCATCAGTCACCTCGCAACTACACAGTAGCACAGGGTAAGAGTATCTGCAGCATGATGGCCCAGCCTAGATTTGGCATTTAAGAAGAGAAAAATCTGGGTTTTACTTAGAAGGAGCAAGAGAGTATGGGAAAGTCAAACGTTATGGGCAAAATAAACTCTTCACTTAGTTTGGGGGTCTTTGGGGTTTGTTTTGTGTTAGCGTATGCACCAACTGCTTAGGAGCTGGTTCTGAGTATGGGATATCTTAAACCACGCGACAGTCATTTACTTACCCTGACCCTCACACCTCATTTCACTAGAAATCACATTCAGCTTGGTGTTTCATATGCATTAAGTGCTCCAAATACGGCAGTTAGAAAGAGCAGTGTACCAAACGTGTGCCCAGCGCAGCCATCTGTTACACTTATAACAAATCTATGAGTTAAATAGGAAGGATCCCTGCTATACAGAATTCAAGCACTGATAATTGTTTATTCTTGCTAGCCCTTTCCCTAAATATCAAGAGGTTTATACATACAGTGCTCCCTTATCTTCTCCCCACCGCCTGTCCCAGCAGTCTTTAGATAAACCAAAGTGATTTTAGGAACTTCCAGTCCCACTTGTGTTTAAAAAAAAAAAAAAAAAAAAAGGTTGTGCAAGAAAACAGGAAATGTTCACCAAATCCAGATCTACTCTGTAGTTATAAAATTTCCAATGGCAAAAGTGGTAAGGGCAGATAACCCCATGATCATATGGCTTAAGTTTAATGCAAAGCACACTAGGAGGTCCACGTGCAGGGAGAGAAGAGTCCAAGAAAGATGGAATAAGAAGTGTCCTGAAGATCAGTGTTTATGCATAGAATTCTTCTTGTTTGTGTGGTTTTTGGTATCCTCCATTAGACTGTTTTGGTTCATCCAGTGAATAGCTGCCTTCGTCCTTCTTCTTCATTCTGTACAGCATAAACGCTACTAGAAACACCGCAAACACCAAGCCTACAAGTCCTCCAGCAATAACACCTAGAAGGAGGGGGAGAAAATAAGCGGATTACCCTAGACACCACACCAGATAACACTAGTACGACTGTAAGTTCCAGATGCTTCCTTACAGCACGGCCCCTGACTTCATGACTTCCAGAAGTAAGGTTGCCCTTTTGCCCCCTCCCAAACTAGTCATCCTACCATTACCAAGAGCCTGCTCACCTACATGAGGTAAAGCTCAAGAAACAAATCTCCCACCAGACCATGCTGTGAAGCATGCAAGGCTACACTGTTCAACTCCAGCAATCTGACCAAGGCAGCATTAGAACAGTTTTGCTGCCATTTTTGAGAGGAGCAAAGCAGCCACTTTAAACACAGAGTTCCAGATAACTAGCGCTGGCTACATTGCTGTTAGCAAATTGATATTTGCACCTATCAGGGGTTTGACAACCCTGGATCATGAATCACCACCCACATTTCAGAGGTCTAATGTAAAAGGGTTGGCTCTCGCGCCCAGAGGTGTACTTGCAGAACTGCAGCTTCTGCTGCCTGGAAGACTTCTGCAAGACACTGCTTTTACCAACTAGAAATGCAGAATATTAGTTACCTCCCAGAACTTCTTTTCTGTCCATAATTCCTGAGGCTCCTGCTGCTTTGGCATTCCTCCCAGAGTCAGCCGGCACTTCTGAGTTCTGGGTGGGGACCAAATCCTCATCTTTAGTCAAGATGAAGTCTCCCTGTT
Source organism: Porphyrio hochstetteri (assembly GCA_020800305.1). NCBI lineage: Eukaryota > Metazoa > Chordata > Aves > Gruiformes > Rallidae > Porphyrio > Porphyrio hochstetteri. The sequence goes on from CM036907.1 coordinate 115,775,929, forward strand.
GGGAAACACAAGGCCGTTTATTCATGTTTCTCATCATGTTTGTTACTGGAGACTTTCTACAGCATCATTTTTTTCTCATCTAAAACCCTCCACCAATATAACCTATTACTGTTTTTGACAAATTAACACCATACCCTGCAAAACCAACTTCCTACATACTACTTAAGCCACCTCCCTGGAAAGGGTATCAAAGCTATTAGTCCTCACCGGGTCTCCAGAGCCATCTTCAGAAACCTCATGCGTAGGAACAACGTCCTTTAAAGCTGTCGTCGTGGGGGTGGCAGTGATGTCTCCCTCATGATGGATGGTAGAGTTGGGCTCGGGCATGTCCTTAGTGTCTGGCACACCAGAGCTAGCGATTTTAGGTTCAAGCTCATGGACCATGCCTGAGGCTTCTGAAGGAGTTACATGAACCACTGCAGGGAAGTGGGTAGTGGGACTTCTCACTGTTGTTATCACCACATCATTTGTTGGTTTCTCATCGGGTGAGCCCAATATGGACACTTCATCCTGCACAGCTACAACTGGCTCCTCTATTGCTACATTACTAGTTGCAGAAGGAGATACTACTTCCTTTTCAGTTCTGCTCTCAACCTCGGGAAGTGACTGTTTGTTGAAATCTGTTGGTGTTGCCAGTAATGAGGAGTTAGTCAGTTCTCCTGGGATTCTCCAGGTGTGAGACCGGTCAGTCAGGGGACCTGCAAAACAAATTAATATTATCCTTGGCCAGTTCAGAGACCTGTTAATAGTATCTTCAGGGTGCTGGTCTAAGGAGGATGCCTACCCTGCATAGTCAATCTTCTTAGTAACAGCAGTTTAGTTTGTCCCTTCCTTATTCCACTGAAAAGGAAAAGGAATGACAATGACAGACCCATGTGCTATTCAGCAGTACTTTTGTTAGTTGTCTGCTTTGGCACGAGTGCTAGTGTGTTTGCAGATGGCTTGACGAGGAGGTCTGCTTTCACTACACCGGATGCTCAGGATGGAGATCTGACTCTTTTCCCATAAATATCTTTTATGGGATTCAGAGCAGTCACCCATATACTCAAGACAGCCACTGACACAGCTGGCAATGATTTCAGGGTCTTACTCCTGTATCTAAAATACAAGCATGTGGCTGGAAGGAAGCAGGAAGATAGCATTCTTCAGCTTCTGATAGCTTGCTCTTTCGTCAGTAGTATCTCCTCAACTTCAGCACTGAACACCAAAGATCTCTCTCATGCAGTTCAGCAATGAGACCACTAGACTTGTTCCCCACCCTAAAACCCCTTTATTCTACCTTTAAGAAGTTATGGCACACGGGCACTTGCACACCTGATGACAGATAAAATTTGCACTTGATGTATGGTGGCAGGTTGGGGTTTGCACACCCTCAAATGGTATCTCCTACCAGGTTGTAAGAGAGCACAAAGGCCCTTCTTACGGTCTCTCTTCCCCAGGAGCAAAGACTCACTCCAGTTTCATAACATTTTTCCCACAGTATCTCATCTTCGCAGTCACATGGAGTATACCTGCTGCTGCTCCCTTTCAAGTCTCCTACAACTCATTTTCTGCTAATTGTTAGTATCTGAAGAAATACAAGATGAATAGATTAGGCTCTTTCTCTGTTCCCAACCCTTATATTCTGGGGTGGAGATGTCTACACATGTGATTCCTCCATCCTCCTCTTTTAGCTTGAATGTTCATCAAGATCTTGATCGCCACATTCTGGAAGGATCAAGCACAAAGGGTAAAAGTGCTAATAGCTCACCTGCACCTGAACCTGAGAACCCATCGTCATCATCACCAGATGAATCAAGATCTTCAGGAGGAAGGTTCAGATTTGTAGTTTGCTTTAAAAAGAAAGGGAAAAGGTGTGTTAGTGATTATATTACTTAAAGTTATGTGTTGCCTGTACAGAGTCCTGAAGGTTAAGCAAACTCTTTGTTCAGACTGCATTTACTCATCTTTCTTCATTCCACTCCCCCCTTCCCAAAACAGTAGTTCCAGTTAGTTTATTTGGTGTTGGAAAGGTCAGTCTTACTGTCTCCCTTCTGTGCTGCTTCCAAGGTGCACTTGCTTTGGCAAAGAAGCAAGGAATCTATCTGTTTGAAGCTGCAGCCGATGCTCAGTCCTTACACAACATAACTGCTTCGGGATCTGACTGCTCATGTCTTCACTACCTGCCAACCACTTAATCTATGAATTGCTGCATTACTTCAAAGGAGGAGAAAGGGAGAGGAGACAGTAATTTGGCTTTTCTGCCTTTTTGAGCACTGTTCACATATCTGAAACTACAGCATCTAAGTGGAAGTAGAATGAGACTTCCTTTTTATAAGCGTGGGCGCTCAGACTAGTCCTGAGAGAGAAGCCAGCCTTCCAGGTAGAAGAATACAAGCCCTGAGCTTTCTCCATTTATGCTTCAAGGAGTGCAGTAACCAGCGCAGAAATTCAGTTGCTGAAACAAGAGCCCAAACCCCTGTTTGTCATAACACACAACGTTCAACCTTTTTAGGATATCCAGAGATGACACTACTAAACTAAGCAGAGTGATTACTTCTTGCATCTTGTTGGCCCCAGTTGTACACGCTTCCTGTTCCTATCAGTACAACCTACTTGACTCCAGCTTGTGACTAATCCAAGGTTTGTTTCTGCAGAGCTACCATCACCCAATCGTTCTCCCTTCTCAGATTGCAAACCAAAGCCCTCTGAGTTATGTCTTGCTGAATTTCATCTGACACATCTCCTGTTTCCCAGAGTTTTGACTTTTATCCATTCTCTAGATGCCCTCATCATCCCTTTCCAGCACTGCCCCCTCTGCAAGTTTAGCAGACACTGCATTGCATCATCCAAGCTGATCACGGTTTTATCAGCAGTGTGAAAGAACATCTATTCTTGCCAGCTTTGTACTGAGGCCCTAAACCACGACAGTTCCCCACATTTCCACAGAACAACTAGCTTCCAAGATGGTTAACTAGCCCATTAGATCAACCTCTCTGAAGACAAAGTAGTATGCAAGCTGCTACCAACCTAATCAGGCCCAAGATCTTACCTCTCCTGGGTGATCACTGTAGTTAGAGGATTATTTTGCTTAATAGAGGATTATTTTTTTAATAGCAAAAGTATAAGAACAAAACCCCCTCATACAGACATTAACCTGTAGGACTTCCCTTCTCTACTGAAAAAAACCCAACAAAACCACATCACCAACAAGCCAAACCACTCTTCCTCAAGCTTCTGCAAGTCTATTTCTACAGTAATTTCTAATCAATTGCCCCTCAATCTTTTCTTTAGCTGTATGCCATGAGATAATTTGGATTTTTAGATCTGTCCCTGCTTGTCTGCACTATGCTTTTGCACTCATCTGTGGAAAGCAGGTCAGGGAAGTCCTTCCTCTGATTTCCTTCTTGTGTGAAAGGTCAGTGATACACACAAGCCAATCTCACTGCACTTCAAACATTAAAGAGTATAAACTGCTGGTGCAGAAAGAATATGGAAGAGAAAGGACCCCCAAACTTCCCAGACTTTGCTCCCTTGAGTATCCCTTCCAGCATATTCAGAAGTGAAGTTGGACTTCAGAAATTGCACCATATTGGTTGACGGGAGGGTTGGGGATCGTTCTCCCTCCCTTCTTGCACTAGCAGTGGCAAGCATAATCCTCAACTTGGCTTTGAGTGCAACAGGGGTGTGCAATCTCTCCAGCTTTTTATTGAAGGGACTGCCAGTACAGTATAAAACATGTCACTAAACACCTTTATCTAGGGCTGAGATGAACTTCCCCCCAAATTTGAATCTTCAGGGATAGCTCATACAGATTTCCAAGAACACCTGGTCAGATTCGATGGTCTGCAGACTCTAGCAACACTCCTTAAAAGATCACAGACTGTCAGGAAACAAAATAGCAACTCTTGATCTTGACTACCAAGCTATCACTCACTCCATCCTCTCCTGGTGTTAATGGATGAGTCTTGTTCAGTCATGCCATGCTTCCTTTGTTGTGACCCAGAGCCTTCAGCCAGTCTTTCCCCTCGCACCTGAGCTTTTAGCCTCTTCCCAGGCACGTTCAGCTTCCCCAAAGCCTCTGTCATGCACTTGGTTGAATCCTAGTTTGATTTCTAGGATTTGAAATGCCTAAGGAATATTGGCCTAATTTATGTAGCTATGCAGTTGCATAAAGACTACACTTCTTGCTCCACAGACTACAGCTTCATTAGGCACGGAAGGCAGTAACCTTTCCTTATGGCACCACAAAATACAGCAGAAAGGTCAAGCTTCTATAATGATCTGCTGCTGAAGGATTTCAGACACAGCAAGGTTAACATAAAACACTGACTCAGGACAGCATTGGAAGGGATTGAACTAATTTGGGTTTTTGTCAGGAAGATGGACCATGCTGTTCACACAAACACACACCTCATGGTCAAGGTTTTGCCATGACCTTTTATTGCAGCTGAGTTACACCAATGAGAAAGGTTTTGATTAGTCAAGAGGATTAGGGTGGCAGCACACAGGCTGAATCACCAGGTTGTGCTATGATACAAAAGAGCTGACAGTAAATCCCAACTTAAAGCAAGACTGCTCTACCAACAACTCTGCATTACTTAAGCTCAAAATTTTATCATCAGACTGTTAGGTATAACCAGCTAACGTGGACAGGCTTTTACAGATTCCTTCCATCATCGCCCAGGGTATTTTTTCAGTCCACTGAGACCATTTGTGGACCATTCATATTGTGAACACTGCCAGAGAGGCTGAATGTACACATTTTAGGTTCAGGTCGTAGATCCTTTGAAAGATCTCTGATGGTATCTCATGTATTCTAGCAGTAAAAACTTTCAATCCTTACACTGCACTTACAACAGATTTTTTCCTCTTACCATTAACAAGCTCTTCTGTTTCTTTTAGCACCTCAGGTTACTGATCAGAAATACTCACCTAGCCCTTTCTGATTTGGCATCACCAAATTTGGTTGCATGCAAGGGGTAAAACTTTTCACAGCATTTTTGATACGCATTAACCGGTTCCCATTAACCAGTGGAAGACCCCCCTCCCCAAGTATCAAAGCAGCCTGTTTGGGGGAAGCCCTGGGGAGACTGTTAGCCTCTGCTCTTGCTGAGCGCTGTATTGTTGCAGAACAATAGTTACTCAGTTCTGCTGGGACAACCAGAAAGCTGCTGACTGGCATCTTCAATTTAATCAAGAATGGGACAGGCTTTCACAACTCATTAGAACATTATTAACTCCAGAAGTGTGACATACTCCACATTTTTTTTTTTTTTAAAAGCATCATTTCTAACTATTCTTCAGTCTTCATCTTGGTCAGTCTCAACACATGAATCTTTCTGTGCTTACCCCATTAGCTGCCAGAGTCCCTTCCTGCTAGAGCACAGATCCGAAATACTCTCATGACGAAGGAAAAATCTGGAGTTTGTTAGCTGATCTCACCCCACCCCAACTGGGAACCACATTTCTTTAATTTGGAGCCACAGTATATGTAAAAGGAGGCAGCTTTTTTCAAACTGCTCTTTGAGGTAAGCAAAAGCACTGGCTTCACCACAAGCTGCTACAAGCCCTAAACTAGATTAAGGCTGATTTGTATCCCACTTTTATTTATCCTAGTTAGTGATCAGCCTATTACAGCAGTGTCAAAAACACTTAAAATCCTCCATTATCTGAATAATGCAGTTAAATCTGCACATTTGTTTCTCCCAGTAAATCCTTCTTATTCAGCTGAAAAGGAATGAGCTGTATTGAGCTCTCCCACCTCTTAACACTGCTCTGAGCATCCTGCAAGGTTCTTCCAACTCTGTGGAAAGCAAATCCAATGGCTTCCTCTTGGTTAAAGAGACAAATAAGAATGAGACAAACATTTGCTCTCTGGGTTGCCTAACAAGACACTGGAGCATCTAGAAAGAGACTTTCACACGGATTTGAACAGCTGCAAAATAAACTCAAACAGGTTTGTCTTTCACCTTTTCCTATATATTGAAAAGCAGGGCTAGACCCTCTGACAGAAATGCCAAGGCAGAGCAGTCTGAAACCTCAAAATATTGATATTAGTGTGTGGGAAGACAAAACCACCTGCTGAAAGAAATTTTAGCTTTGTTAAACCTTGATATTCTGCAGTTAATAGCCCACGCACAATTAACTCCAGTCCCAGATGTCCGTGGTCTTCAGACAGATTAAATGGTTAAAAAAACAACACACCAACATCCTCACCTATCCCCCTCCTTCTGCAGGCATACACACTGCTAGCACTAAGTTGACTCTGCACACCTTCAATGTGAAGTCAGACAAATTCTGGAGTAGCTGAAAGAGAACCAATGCTCCTATCTGGCAAGTCAGACGTAAGGCTTGCGTGCAAGTAGGTTACATCAGAAGTCAGTAGCTTTGTGGCACCAGCTCAGCTAATGGCTCTTCCAGTTGTTTCTCCTGTTACTCCACCGCTCCAGACAAGCACCAGTGCTGCTCGGTGACCCTGCAGGTTCACGAAGTTATCTTCCAAGAACATCCAAAGATACAGAAATAACAGCACAGACCAAAGAGCAGAAAGACAGCTACAAGTTGTCTGACAAATAGCCCAGATTTAAGCAGCGCTCCAGTAAAGGCTGTTCTTAGTATAACATTACAGCTATCTGCCCTCCCCATCTCAGTGTGTTTTCCTCTCCCTCAGTGAGTTTTTGCTGCACACCAACAGGCTTCAGCATCCCCACCCTTCCATCCATCAGTTTATGTCAACTGGAGGAAGGCTGGTTCATGGCTCGCGGGGTGCTCCTTCCAAAGGGAGGTGGTCAGGCAGCTCTCAGGTGGGAGGTAAAGGATGCTCCTCTGCTCAGCAAGGCAAGCACCATTTTAACAGCAAGGGGTAAGTGTGCAAGTTCATATGGCTGCTTCTCTGTCGGATCATTACCAATATAACCCAGATTTTCCAGACATCTTTAATTGAGTTCTTACTGACCTCTTCTATTTTTGGCTGGTGACTTGAGAAGGGACTATCTTTGAGGTCCTAGCCACAACAGCAGTTGCTTTTATTTGAAGCATGAACCACCTTCCAAAACCTACTCCAAGCAGGATGAGAGCTTTTAGGATCTAACCCCCTTTATGCAGAGCAGACCAACTCTAAACTCTGACCACAGTCCACTAGGCTTTGATCCTTTTCTGTCAAGTTTTGTGTCCTCAGCTGTAGAAGCATACTCTGATCCTTTGAACAAGAGACACCAGCCAAGGAAGAAGAGCATCCATCTACTCCATACACACAACAGCTACAGTCTCAATACTTGGAGAGGCTCACCTGCTAAGTACCACACTATTGCCCAGTCATCACTACATATTCTCCTTACTGTGACAGGGCAACTTTTAATTAAGTAGGGCTGAAGTGCAGCAATCAACATGCCAAGAGTGAAAATGAACCAGCCTGTCACCATTCAGGTTGGGTTTCACATTCTGCAGCGGGGGCCCTTTAAACTACCACCTCCCACGAGAGCGTGTCACTTCATGCTTCCTGGGCCATCACCTGCACAGCTGTTCGTGCAGTCTCATGGCAAACCAGATCAGGCAACAGGTCTGATTTAAAACAAAACAAAACAAAAAAAAAAAAAAAAAAAAAAAAAAAAAGAGAGAAAATATCATGCAAAGAATTTTCCAGCAGGACCAGTTCCCCAGTCCTGCTCAGCGCATGAATGCACATGTGTTTGTATTGGCACAGGGCAGAGCGTGGCAGCCTGGGCTGCTTAAACAATTCAGGGATCACTGCCTGGGTTCCTGGGATGCTGGTACACGTAAACCTACCCTATGGCAGAGGGGCAGTGAAGTACCCTGCCACCACCACGCGTTATGGAAATGGTCCCACCTGGATTACTGCATCCAGCTCTGGGGCCCCCAACATGAGGGGGGCATGGACCTCTTGGAACAAGTCCAGAGGGAGGCCATGAAGATGACCAGAGGTCTGGAGCCCCTCTCCTATGAAGAACGGCTGAAAGTTGGGCTTGTTCAGCCTGGAGAAAAGAAGGCTCCAGACAGACCTTGTTGCAGCCTTCCAGTACCTGAAGGGGCTACATGAAAGATGGAGAGGGACTGGTTACAAGGGTATGGAGTGACAGGACAAGGGGTAACGGCTTTAAACTCAAAGAGGGCAGATTTAGGTTAGACTTTAGGAAGAAATTCTTCCCTGTGAGGGTGGTGAGGCCCTGGCACAGGCTGCCCAGAGAAGCTGTGGCTGCCCCTGGGTCCCTGGCAGGGTTCAAGGCCAGGTTGGATGGGGCTTTGGGCACCCTGGGCTAGTGGAGGGTGTGTCTGCCCATGGCAGGGGGTTGGTACTAGATGGTCCCTTCCAACCCAAACCATTCTATGACTTTATAAAGTGTGCATTACCACCCTCAGACTGCAGGCAACATGCAAATCAAAGGGTGACTCAAAGGGCCACACGGGTTCACACAAAAAGGAGCAAGAAGGGTCGTGAGAATTCTCTTCTGCAGATTATTCACAATGAATAAGGTTTGTTCCCAAGTCTGACAACAGCACTTTTAAGTCCTCCCTGACCTACTAAAACAGTAGCAAAGGCTAGATAGAGATCCTATTCAGAAAAGTTCTACTTTTGTCGGGCCACGCGAACTTTAGAGGCAGCCCAGTGCAACTGCCCTTTAGTACTGGGCAACAACTCCATTGCATGTCCTTCAGCAGGGAAGGCAGAACAAAGACAGAGTAGCTGAGTCCAGCAGTGCTACAGACTCCAACCTGTGGCAATGCAACACACACAGCATCAGTGACAAGTCACACATCACTCGTGTGTGCTGCTAGGAGTGTACAGAGCACTCCTCTGAGCTGCCCACCGATTCTCTCTCAGCCAGCTCCACTAGAAGTCTGCTCAGCCCTTTGGCAATACACAGAAGCCAGGTAGAGCTCAGTGCTCCTGCTTTTTCACCTGGAGGATCTCTCAAACAAGTAAGTTACTACATGCTGCTTTCACTCATGCCAACCTGCTCCCTCCAGCCAAGCATTACAGCCCAGGCCAGAGACTGAATCTCACAGGCAGGTGAGCACATCCACAGACGTGGCACACAAGCACTCACCTCTGTACCAGTGACTGGTGTAGGTTGTCACAGTATGGCCAAAAGTGGGGTACCTTTTCTCTTCTGTGTTCAAGGCAACCCACATTTTGAAGATGTAGTGTAATGAGAAAGCTCTTTTCCCTGCGGCTAGTCTCACAGGAAGCTGCCAGCTCAGTTTTATACTGCAACTGCTCTTCTTCCAAGTGCCTTCCCTGCTGCTCTTTAACATGCTTGATAGCTCAGGCACTCATTTCTTCACGTAGCACAAGCCACTGCCAATGTATATACTTAAAGACCTGGGAAAGTAGGTGCAGTGGTAGATGCAGCGAGACCATGCAACTAACAGCTCCAGTTCATCCTGGGAAGTTCATTCTGGTTTATTTCAACTGGCTTGAGAGAAGCAGCAAGCTAAGATGAGGCCAGACAGACCTAACTTGTCTTAAAACCCTCTAGGGTCAGAGTCATCAGCACTTCTTAGTTTCTAGTGTGGCAAAGCCAGCAGAGAACATTCAGTCTTACAGCAACAGCTGTTCCTCTGCTTGTTTAGTAAAGCACTGATGGAGAGTCAGTGGCATAGGTTCAGCCAAAGCCAGTGATGGGCTGTCTATCCCAGCAACCCTGACAAAGATAGATTGAAAGATATGAGCATGTTGCAGGTCAGAAAAACCTTTCTGAAATGGAAACCCATCCAGCAAAGGTCTCTAGTAGCCCAAAACCCACTACCTGTGCATACCAGTAACTGCAACATAGACAAACGTGACCGTCCTGAAGGAAGAAGTTATTAGAAGTGACAGGATCTAAGGTCCCTGCTGCTTCTACCTTCCCCTGCAGTAGCACAGCCACATGCCCCCTGGCTACCACATACTCCAACATGACATGGCTAGCTCACAGTGTGTAGGATGACCGCTCCATACATGCAGCCCCTGCTGTGGAGCTCAGGCCGGTGAGGTTGAGCAACCCACCTCGGACAAGTCATCAGCAGTTACAGCCACCTAAATGGAGGCTGGACTTTGTAGTGTTGCCCTCCAACACACACAAACACGTTGACCTTATGTCTTCACTGGGAGTCCCAGCAGAACCAGTCCCTATCTGTACCCGATTGTTGCTGTCCATGCATTGACCTCTCTTGCCACGAATAAACAGTCTCAGTTGCATCTGGGTGCAAATTCCTTTCTTTGCCTCATCTCTTGCAACCCACTTGCCCTGTCTTATGGGATCAGCACTGAGGACAGTCAGTGTAATAAACTGTAATAAACTGCTACAGAACCACCAAGATTTGCTGGCAAGCACAGCAGTGGGCTTCAGACTGCCTGACTGCTCCTCGACGGCATGCATGGGTTGGAGAAGTGAGTCTCCTTTCCCCATAAAGCTAAGAAACTACACAGTCCCCAGTAAAGCAGACCAGTTAGCATCACAGCCCTGAGACTGATGCACGAAGCCCAAAACTGGGTTTGAGAGAAGAACTGCAAAGGAGCTAGTGTCTCCTTTTGTCCCATTTGTGACTGTCTTCTTCCAGCAGGCCTGCCAGCTCACACTGGTCAGCGTGGAACTGTAGGCCGTGTGCCAGGATACAGAGAGGTTCAACCCTGCACGCTCCTCCTGCGGAAGCCATCACTGCAGAGCAGAGCACAAGTCTGGAGCACACCAACATCAGGACACAAGAGAGGCAGTTTGAGGACTTTGGTCCCACAGGAGCACAACTCACTTTTCATCTTCAGCTATTTAGCTCAGGAATCAGAGGCATGTCTATAGGAAAGTGTGACATGGTCAGTGGCATCTCAGCTCTTCACATTAGGCTGGTGGCACAGCATGAATCACCAATGCCTCCAGAAGCACCAGAAAAGGATGTGGGTACCTCTGCTCCTAGGGAAGCTTGTTTCTTGGAGACCAATGCCATACAACGTGGCTGGTGGAACTACTACCCACTTCAAATAAACTCCACACCAGCTTTTGAGAGATCAGCAAGCTACCACAAGCAACACTGCAGCTGCACAAGTGCTCTGACCTGAGCAGATGTGCTTCCAGAAGTGACCTCATCACCATGCCACCTGGTACTCTGTGGGGAAAAAGCTGTTCTGCTTCACCTGAAGGGAAGCCAACGTGCAGCCAGAAGTACTTCCCACCCCCAGGAATTACTGTCAGGCAAGAGTAAGTGCAACAGCCTTCAGTATACAGGCACAAGGCACAGAGAAGACCCAGGTTCTTATCTCAATCCTGGGAATTTCCCTCTTCTCCTCCTTGAACTCTAGCAATTACCTAAGTGCAAGATATGCTGAGGAGCCAGAAGACAAAGCTGTAAGATCTTGAAGGATCACAGGACCATTTTCACTCTATTAGTGATACGTGTATGTTTCTAATTTGAGCAAACCACTTGCAGTGCTAGGCTAGGTCAGTGAAATCCACGTTTCAGATAAAATTCCCCAGTGCATCATCAAACTAAGGGTTTACTGGCAGTACTTCTGGTTTCCAGCAGCTAGGAAGTTAGTCAAACCTCAGCAGAAAGATGAACTCACAAGCCTGGAGCACTAAAAGCCTCGGCTAAAGCAGGTTAGTTGGTAAACATACAAATAGTTAGCCTTACAAAAAACAACCTTACAAACAACAACTTAGTTGCAAAGTTGCAGTGGAACCACTCAGACTTAAAGCTTTGTAGGAGGGTATGTCCTATAGCAACTGGATATATCCCACAGCAACTGCCTGTGGGCAAGATGACAAAAATTACACTCTATTTGCTGACACTTGGGTGGCAGAAACACCTGGAAGCTGTAAGGCCAGCTGCTATCAAGCTCTGCTTTGGCTTCCCAGCAGTCCTACAGGATACACACCAAGTCCTTCATACCGTGACAACCAGCCTGAGACTCGCAATCCAAGACAAGGCCTTCTTGATCACTTTTGTAAACTCCACATCTCCAGGAGGAGGCACAATGATGTCTCTGATGCTTGTGAAATGTTTTGGGTTTGTTGGGTTTTTTCCCCTGACAATCTGTATTTTCCACACACAAGTCCCAGACATCCATTACCTCTGAACACTCTATTTCAATATAAATGGAGTGACCTTGAGTACTGTATGCAGTTTTGGGTGCCACAGTATAGGAAGGGCATTGAGGTGCTGGAGAGGGAGCAGAGAAAGGCAACTAGGCTGATTAGGGATCTGGAGAACAGGCCTTATGAGGAGGGAGCTGGGGCTGTTCACCCCAGAGAGGGAGGCTCGGGGAGATCTTACTGCGCTCTGAAGCTACCTGAAAGGAGGTCATAGCGAGTCTTGGTCTTTTCTCCCTATTAACTAGTGACAGGGCAGGAGGAAATGGGTTTAAGGTGTGCCAAGGGAGGTTCAGATTGGATATTAGGAAAAATTTCTTCACCAAAAGTGGTGAAGCACTGGAACTGGCTGCCCAGGGGATTGGCGGAATTACCATCCCTAGAGCTGTTCAAAAACTTGTAGAATCATAGAATGGTATGAGTTGGAAGGGACCCCAAGGATCATAGAGCTCCAACCCCCCTGCCACAGGCAGGGCCACCAACCTCAGGCCTGGATCTACACTAGGTTTCCCAGGGCCCCATCCAACCTGGCCTTGAACACTTCCACTTGTAGATGTGGAGCTTTGGGAGATGATTTAGAGGATACAGTGGTGTAGCACTGACAGTTGGGCTTTATGATCCTGAAGGTCTTTTCCAACTATAATGATTCTAAAAAATCTCATACCCAGCTTCTTAGAGCACCAACAACAACCCTTTTCAGGGATACCCCCCAATGAAGAGCTGATTGATGGCGGAACTGGAAGCAGCCAGAAAGAGCTGCCCAACTTGAACAGACACTGTCCCAGTCTCACATGTGCACACGAGATGTCAGGACCAGTCACATCCCACAACCTGATCCCTAGGTGGTGTTTGTCGTGTCTACTGCAGAAGACCTTTACTATTTGCAAGGGAGCTGCAGAAGCAGGTTAGACTTGGGCAGCAAAATGAGCCAATGGTTGGTATCCAGTAGCTCCCTTCCTACTGGTCACACTCCCTATAGCTAAGCTCTAACCAGCTGTTCTTACACAGCAGGACTTACACCAACTGGCCTCCAGTCTGGTAAGATGGAACTTGTGAATCTCAATCAGCAGCCAGTTGCTGGACTCACGCAGACCACACAAGCAGCTTTGGACTTTGGTTTGACCCAAGGCACGGCAGTTCCTGAACATTGGCAGGTCTTTCACTCACAGACACAGCTAAAGTGTACTTTTTGTATTTGCTTCTATGCATCACCATCACCAGTTTCAAGTAAACCAGCATGAACATGAAGAAATCAAGTCTCTCCCTCCATTATGAGGCACGCTATCAGGTCTGGTTTATCCACAGGATCTTACAGTGTTGACTAAGCCTATATTGTTTATAATGCATAAGTCATCCCTGCCAAACAGATGCAGTTACACCAGCATGACTAAGCCACACAAAACGGGCTGAAACACCTAACATCTCCACCAGATGCAGAAGCCACGTCTTAGATCAGGAATACCCCGTTCCCCTATGCCAAGCATCTTCTCAGAGTCACTTTCAGCATCACACCTTCCCTCTACATAGTCTTAGCAGCTCTGGAGTGTGGGTGCCACAGGAAAGCAGCATGTGTTTTAGGTACTACTACTGTCCTTGGAAGAAACAGCAGTAGGCCAGACAGTCTTTGGGCACAGGCTTGACCACGTTTCACTGAATCACTCTAACACAGAGCACAGTTCAGACTGCGTGAACTCCCTTTGAGGAACACACATGCTCATAACCCCTGGAGCATACACCATCTGAAATGGTGCAGAGATCAAGCTCTCAGTGCCTCTTCCTAGGACACTAATGGTCTCTGTGCTCAGGTTTACAGAAGAGTTGGCAATCCTGCATGTCAGACAAAGTTCTGACAGCAGTTGCTTGTTACTGCCTGGTTCACAGTTAAATTATGCAACACCTCAATGAGATTATGGAAGCTGGCTGGTGCACTTCCAAGCTGAGTCATGAGGGTGTTGAAGTATCATTTCAAAGCTGAAGCATCAAATCCTCCCCATCAGAAACAGTCTTAAAAAACCTGCTGCTGCAATGGCACTCTAGTCACCTACAGTCCTGCTCCTTTCAGAAACAAACACGTGGCATTTCTTGACCAAATAACTAGCATATTAAACCAAACCGACCTAGAGCCACTCAGTTGCACTCTTTGGTTCCACATCTGTACGGTGGAGCCCTAACCAAGGGACTGTTAGAGACAGAGAGCTTCCCTTTGATCCAAGCTGTTATCTAAGTCTCACTGTAACAGGCACTAGCTTCAGCTACCTCATGCCTTCATTTTTGGGTGTACAGCTGTCTTCCCCACAGCCTTGTGGCAGAGCAAGTCACCAAATCAACTGAAAAGTCTCAGGTTTAGGGGGAGATGCTACTACATTTGTGGAGTCTGGTTGCTCTCCTGCCTAATACGGACAGCTGTGATTTGGACATCCCTGCATTTTAGACAACTATACTGTGACGAGACATCACTAATGCCACCTCTGATGGACCGTCAGGCATTAAGACAAGTCAACATAACAGTACCAAAAACTGCAAGGCAAGGTGAAGTGGTTTAGTACCAAGTTACTCCTAGCATATGTCCCCTAGTTCAGACAAGTTTCTGGCAAGGAGTACCATCGGGATAGCTAGATGCTACGTAACAACAGATCAAACTTGTAAGATGCCATTCAAAAATCACTGATTTTATGTATGTATAAACTTCTGGGTCTACTCACTGACTATTGGCTCTAGTCAGCACAACAGATCTCTAAAAGTAGAGCATGAAATGCTGAAGGACCACCTTATGGGCCACTTCTAAAAGCACAGGCAGAATCACTGGTGCGTACAAACACCATCAACTTTCACACAGAACATTAGGACTTGAAAGGGACCCCCAAAAGACCATCTAGTCCAACCCCCTGCCAGAGCAGCATCACCTAGACTAATCACAGGAACACATCCAGGCAGGGTTTGAATGCCTCCAGAGTAGGAGACTCCACAGCCTCTCTGGGCAGCCTGTCCCAGGACTCCGTCACCCTCACGGTGAAAAAGCTTCCTCTGCTCCAGCTTGCACCCACTGCACCTTGTCCTGTTGCTGGACATCACCGAGAAGAGCCTGGCTCTGTCCTTCTGACTCTCATCCTTTACATATCTATAAACATTAATAAGGTCACCCCTCAGCCTCCTCCTCTCCAGGCTAAAGAGGCCCAGCTCCCTCAGCCTCTCCTCATAAGGAAGGTGTTCCACTCCATCACCTTGGTGGCCCTGAGCTGGACTCTTTCAAGGAGTTCTATGTCCTTCTTGAACTGAGGTGCCCAGAACAGACTGTTCCACGTTTTGTAGTAATCACCTTGCAAAACTCAGCTGATTGATTACACAGGATTTCTCATAGTTGCTTTTTCTTCTGAAGCATCTAAAAAGGTTCAGTTTTCAACAAGAGTCGTGATCTCCTATTACAAACTTTCACTTTCTTTTACTGGATACTGCAGTTTTCACAATTTCATAATATTCCGGGACTCCTGCCAGAGACCCACTGGCTATATCCATGCTCATAAATTAAACATCAGGAATGTCCCCAGGCACTGGAACACAATCTATCCCATCAAATTATTAGAATGATCTCTGGCACAGTTTCGAGCCTCGCCAACTGGTACGCCCCCAAAAAATGCACGGGAAGGTTCCCCAGCAGGCAACCCAGTGCAGGGGGGAAGCCTTAAAGGATAGGTCAGGTAATACAATGACCTGCAAGACTGGGACCCCTGCCTGCTTTGCTTACTAAAGCCAGCACAAGGAGGCCCGATGGAACCTTTTAACCCTTTCTGGCTGTGTGCTGGAGAGGTGGGGGCATTGAACATTTCCCATCTACTACAGTAATGGCTTTTAATTATTCATAACTGCATCTTCCAGCTCCCGTACCAAGATGCTCAGCACCATTTCACAGCTCAGTGCCACTGCAGATGCCAACACGGGAACCTTCTGCGAGTTAAACACGCTTCAGCACAGGGCCGATGCTGCTGGAGGATTAAGCTAGCGGCCTTCCTCTTCCAGGCCGTGACTCAGTTGATGTAAGCGCACGATAGCGGAGCACTCCTTTGCCACTGGCCCAGACATGCCAGAGTCAGCCTCCTTTGTTAGGTGCTTTGTTCACCGATGGGAAAGTAGTCACGATCTAGATGATTCCTCCGTTAGGACAGAAGGAGATTTAGCAGTCAGAGCTGTCTAGCTGCAGGCTGTTAGGCAAGTTTCGGTGTAAGCCTCACTACCAGTTTTATGTGGCACGTAGGTGCCACTTAAACCCTGTCAGAGCCAGTGAGGTGGACAAATCTCATTTGGCCATCGAATCTGCTGGTGTGAGAGTCTCTGTTACAGCTTACAGGGGAGGAAAAAAATATTACATGTATTGGTGTTCGAGTTAGATATGCATTCAAGCAAGATTTATGGTTCCTCTGGGTTTTTGCTCCTCTTACCCCCCCACTTCTTGACCAAAGAAAGCCTAAGCTCTGTCCCTAAAGAACGTACCCATTAGCTGCTCAATGGGATAACAGGTTTGCTTTTCTGCAGAGATGCTCTTACTGAGACCAATGACAGCCTCGAAATCCTGCTGTGAGCTGGTCAACAAGTTGGACAGGGATAGCCACCTCTCTGTATAAATATATACATGCCTATATTTGTACTTCTCCACTGTACTGGCCTCAAAGCATACAATAAGGCAGCAACAATAAGGATCCTGTTTTGGGACAGGAAAGAGACAGGTAGTCTCTTCCTACAGTACCGTGGCTGCCAGCTCTGATCCCTGGGGAGCGTACAAAGGTTCCCCACCAACACAGCCACGGCGGTACCACTACTACAACGTGGAGCTTCACAAAAGCCCTCATCTGGAAATCGTTACATTAATCACCGCTCGCTCTCCAGATGGTAGACTGGCTCCACTCTCTCCTGCCCACCTCTGGCTTCAATATACAGTTTGCTCATCTAGTAATCACCAGATGCAAGGGGCTGGACTGGAGCTGCTGGCTGGCTCCAACCAGGATGTGTACTGCCATCAGCATTAGAAACTAATTAGAAGAGCTTTCCTGTGTACAGCACAGGACAGTCATGGTCTGCGGTGCTGCCTAGAAAGCATTCAGCATGCTCCCCTCGCAACTGGAGCGGAGTTCAAGTTTCCTTCCATTTAAGAGGCAATAAGCTCCTCATCACATGGCAGGGGAAGACAAAGAGCAACCACTGTTCTCTAGCTATGGTCTCTCTGCACTCAGGTGATGGAGCCAGGGCACTTGGAGAAGTTGTTGCGTGAACCTGCTGTACTTTGCAGAGGGCTGATTGAAAGAATGCGTGCTTGGGACTGCCTACAGCCAAAAAATAAAATCAAGACTGCCAGCCTTTGCTTCCATGACTGGCCTACAAGAATGTTGCCATTACTGTGCATTCAGTGCACAAAAAATACAGGGTGGAGTATAAGAAGAACACAGAGCCTCCATGAAAGGCAAGGTACCCGAGAATATTTTAAGGTGGTTGTCAGGCAGTTCCATGCCTTTTATCGGTATCTTTGATTTGGTCAGGGCTCCTTCTGCAACAGCAACCCCAAAGACCTTTCAGTTACTAGAAAACCCACGAATACTAAGAGGCAAAATGAGCGGGCATTTAAGAGAACCATATTGCGAAAACAAGGGCTATGGAGAAGACAGCTCTGTCAGACATCACAGCAGTGAGGCACATTAAGTAAAGCAGCAAGAGCCCTTCAGCTGATCAATACTCAAAGGAGTTTCAAACTGGAAGCCTACCAGGGAAAGCCATGACTTACACCACTTCCATGACTCAGTTGTAACTGCAGCTCCAGTGACTCAATGGGAAGTTCTATTACCAACTCCATCCAAATCCCACTAACACACTGGTTCCCATCCAGCAAAGCAAGCCTCACTGGTGAGACTGGTCTCAGCAATGAGATACAAACATTACAGTCAAGCATGGCAAGGAGCCCGAGCTAACAGACTCCGCTGGACCCATGCCGGTTCCACAAGACCCAAAACGTCAGCTGCAGCCAAGCACTGCTTGAGAAACTGAGAGGTTGGGAAACCACCACATTAGCAGATGTTGCTCCACAAGAGCTGCTTGTAGGAGGTCCAAATGTTATCTCACCTTGAGGTAAGGCTTCGCAGCACAGTAACTTCTCCACTAGCATCTCCCCAGCAGAAAGCGCACCATGCCAGGTTTCTAGCCCGGCCAGATAAAGCTCATTCCTGCGGTACGCCAGCAGCCTAGCAGAGCAGTAGTTCAAATGAAGTACGCTAGTCAACTCCAACTTAGAGACCTGGTAACAAAATAGACACTTGGCACTCTTAAGAGGACATCAATCTCTCTGCATTTTAGCGTACCTCAGCTCAGAAGAGAAGGGATCCTGTAAGAAATATCAGCAGTTCTTGCACACTGTTGGTCCAAACAGCCTTCACCTTGCAAGTTCACTGCCTGTGTCAAAGTCTAGGGAGTAACAAAGGTTCCTCATTTCTAATCCACAAGTAAACAGTGCCCTGAAATACTAAAACGCTCTGGTGAGTCTTCAACAGGTCCCAACCCTTCCCCAAGAAAACCCATCTGCTTATGTTCCTGCTCATATGCCTCACTTCAGCACGCTGACATAGGACCCAACTATACTCTCCAGTTTCTTCCACAGCCTTTAGCAGAGCAAGGCCACAGTACCCTTTGGAATCACTGGTCCAGCTGCACTAGAACAGGAGAGAGCAGAGAGCTGATGTTTCCCACTGCTTTGCTAGTTCTCTTGGCACAGGATCAGCAGCTGTCCAGTCTGACCGTTTATGGAGAGAGCTACCATACAAGTCTTGCAACTAAAAAGACTATCACGTTGCGATAAATTGCTCTCAGGTAAAGACACTAAAGTAAAGGTGCCTATGCACCCCTCAGAGGCAAAATGAGATCTAGTCAACAAAGCCCCAACAAAGCAACTCACTTTGAAGTAGACGTGCAGGGGCTGGTCAGGTAATCGCTCTCTTGCCATGACTATAATGAGAGCTTAGGCACCTAGCACACAGAAAGACACCTACATTTAGACACCTTAACATCAACTGAGACACCTTAACATCAACTGAACATTGTCCTGAGGGACTAGTGTCATTTGAAGTGCCCTGTGTCTCAGTGAGTGCATCAATCTCCAGCTGTCCTGGAGTGCTGCATTAATAGCTCTGAGTTAATGAACAGTAGGAGACATCTAAGATGAAAATACTAACGCCACAATGCTGAAGCACTGCAATTTTATCACCGGCAGCACCTCTTGGGAAAGGGATCCTATCTTCTGTCTCCCATGAAGCTCCCTCCTCCCTGCAGCAGACCTTACTAAAATCCCAGCTCCCTAGATGCCAGGTGACACAAACAAGCGTGAAATGTCCCTCTCTGAGGCAAGAGTATGGTTCTCAGACACAAGAGCTGTTTCAAACAAGGTCAGGACAAAGCGCTACTACATAGGCCACCTGGAGACATCTAAGCACTAGCAATGCAAAACACATACTTAAAATGGGCCGATTTTGCTGCTAAAACAGCAGCCTACATTTCAGGTTAATGCACTAGCTTAATTTTAGAAGGCTTACAGGTTTCTTGCACTTGCTGTAACTTGTCTCAGGTTGTTAGAGAGGATTGTTTGGTTTCCAGAAGTCTCAGAGTGCTGCCATTACAAATGTTAGCTTTTGTAGCCACTTGAAACTGGGAGAAACCTGGAACAAAAGCCTGCAGGCTTGCACCAGAGCCCACTCACCCCACAGGAACCGCAGCTTGTTTGTCTCTCCCCTGATCAGAGTTGATCAGGTAAAAGAGAGTCACCATTTCACGGGGAGGTAGCCACCAGCAAGTGAGTGTTCAGATGGAGAAGCACATGATAAGTAACACGCTGTTGCTCTGCCTGTACTGCAGAGGAAAGTGCCTCCTCCTTACCCAGCGCCTACATGTTTAATAAGCAAGCTGGACTACCTAATTTCTCCTAATTAGTTTACATTCAGATAGGAATGACATCACCTTTGGAAAAGCGTTCTGCCTGCTCTGCTAAGCCCGAGTTAACCACCAGCATGCACCTACACCACATGAAACCATCAAAACCCCATTTTCCCTCATGATACAGGCCAGGTTGTCCGTTGCCCTCCTGCAGCGGGCTGTGCATCTTGGCTCAGCTGCCTTCATGGCGATGTTATACCATGTAGAACTTTCCACATGAGAGAATAACTAGGTGAATCCATTAAGATGTGTCAGGCTTCTTATCTCAAGGAAATCAATGCCCCTGTGACACCAAAGGGCAATTACTCTCGTACAAGGTGTTTTGAGCAATAGTGTCACCTTGATGAAGGTTAGTTTTCCAAGCATCAGACCACCAAGTACCCAACAGAACTGTGCCAGCGCCCGCAGCACTGTGACCTGGCATGTGCAGAGGACTGCATAAGGTCGCTCTGCTTCCTGCGCCCAACACAGGAGATGCTCTGCCTCTCCATGCAAAAAGCTAATTAATCCAGGCGGGTGGGAAAGGCAGCTTAGTCTGTCTCACTGGCATTTCAACATGGGAAGAAATCCACGTGGTCAGCAGAAGGAAAACAGCCTCACTGCTGAGTCACCGTGGAGAGCCCCAAAGGACTTCTGCTCCTCCACGTGTTCACCCAGGAAACCCCTCCATCTGAAGCGCCATCCAGGCCTGCGTGTCTCTTACACACCGGAAAATTCCAGAGAAGCATTTAATTCGTGTCCTTATCACTTCTAGGGCAGAATATTTACCGTAGGGGAATTCTACCCAAACACACTAGAGAGGCTGTAAGTGAGCTGCATTTTTTCCACTTTCTTCAGTGGAAAGCTCATTCAGAAGCTACAAGCAGAGCTCTCCCCCCATGAAGCGGGGCTGAGTACGCCTACATGCTTGTTATTTTTAGTCATCCCATAACTACTCACTACCATGTGGGCTAGAAGGGTCCGTGTCCAGATCTACAGGTAGAGCTCACAGACAGAGGGGTACAGCGAAACTCAAGGTATTTTGAGCAACTTAGATCCCACCACACACTTTGTACTGCCAACTCCTCACCCAACTGCTGCTGCAGTTCCTCTCCGGGCAAGTTTCATTTCAAGTAATTCCTTTCAGAAAGGGGAAACCACCATTTTTTTACTCTGGTTATCCTGCCTCGCGTTCCGCCTTCTCCTTCTAACCCATCCAAAGGGGAAGGGGTTTCATGAGGGAGGCACACAGAGGTCTGGCACTACAGCAGAGAGCAAGTCCTCAGCCACCCACGGAGAAAGGGATGGGAACACGGGCTGCGCACCCGGGGAGAGGCGGCCACACGGACCCCTACTCCACACTCGCGAACACCCCGCAGGGGTCGGACCAGGGCCCTCAGCACGGAGCCGGAGCTCCAAGCAAAGCGCTTTCACAAGGCGGCGGTGCCGGGCCCCGGTGGCAAGGCCTTCGGCAGGCAGCGCGGCGGGACAGCGTCCTCTGTTCACGGGTGACACCTGCCGGCGGCAGCCGCACGGCAGCAGAGCTCCCCGAGCCCGAGAGGCTGCCCGCAGCCCACTGGAGCGGCTCTGCCCGGTCCCGGGAGGGCTTCTCCCGGCACACCGGGGATTGGAGCAAGCTCAAGCCTAACGCGGCGTTACTCACTACGCAGGGGGGGGAACGGCCGAAATCAGCGAGCGCGGAGCTGGGAAAGCGGGGGGCTGGGGAGGGATAGGGGGGTGCGGAGCGGAAGGCCCCGAAGCTCTGCCCAGGCGGCTCCGGTGGGCTGGAGGCGGCGGGACGCCGGGGTGGCCGCACGCCGCCGCCCAGGACAGGGAGCGGGGCTGGTTTCACGGGGCTGGTGCCGAGCACAGGCATCCGGGGAGCCGGAGGATTCGTGCGCGGAGCCGACCACCAGGATTTCTGTTCAAAGGGCATTCGGGAGTACCCTCCACCGGCCGAACCCTCCGGACACAAAGGCAGCCAGGGAGCAGGCTACCCCAATCTCCCTTCGGAGCCGGGCTGTGCCAGGAGCAGAGCTCCCCGGCCACAGCTGAGCCACAAAGAGCCACATGCGAGCGCTTGCCCAAACTTACCGCTCGCCCCCCCTCC
This sequence comes from Porphyrio hochstetteri, assembly GCA_020800305.1. Classification (NCBI taxonomy): domain Eukaryota; kingdom Metazoa; phylum Chordata; class Aves; order Gruiformes; family Rallidae; genus Porphyrio; species Porphyrio hochstetteri. The sequence goes on from CM036907.1 coordinate 115,798,042, forward strand.
GGGGCGCGCCACGGCGGAGGGAGGACGTGAGCATCTCTTCCCCACACCGCCCCCCCCCCAACCCGATCCCTATGTCGGGCGTACCGAGGGGCTCCGGCGCCCCGGCCGGGGGGTTACCGGGCAGCGCTGCCCTCCCCGCAGCGCCCCGGGGCGGAGCCGCCGGCAGGTCGGGAGCAGCCGCAGCAGGTCTGGTTTGAATTAAGGCTGCCGGGGCTGCCCAGGCTGGAGCCCGCCGTCAGCACAAAAGGCCACTGAAGCCCCCCCGGCAGGGCAGGGCTCCCCTGCCGTAACCTGTCGGAAGGGGGGAGCGGGGCGGCTCACGGACCGCAGCCCCCCAGCCCAGCCCAGCCCGCCCAGTCCGGCCCCAGCCCCGGCCCCGCGCGGCCGCCCGGGCCCCGCCGCCCCACGTGCGCCGCGCCGCCCCCCGCCGGCTCACCGGGACAGCAGCCTGGAAGCAAAGGGCCACCAGCCACACGGCCACCACGTTTATCATCCTTACTCCTCGCCGGGCCTCGGGAGCGCGCAGCCTGCCCCTTCTTCCCGCGGTGCCCTCCACCGCTCCTGCCCCGCTCCTCTTCGGGTTCTTGAAGTAGCCGTGGGCTTTCTCCTTTCTCCTTTCTCCTTTCTCCCTTCTCTGCTTCCTTTTTTCTTTCCTTTTTCTTTCCTTTTCCTTCTTTCCCTCTTTTTTCCCCCCCTCCTCAAGCCACCCAACCAAGCTCCCAGCGGCGCTCTGCAGCGGCAAGGAGTTGAACTCTGTCTTTTAATGAACACACGGCAACAACCTTCACCTTACGGCCACCCCCCGGACGGCTCCGCCTCCGCTCCCCTCCCCTCGGCCCGGCTCCCCGGCCCCGGCCCCAGCCCCGGGCCCGGCCGGCACGCCCTGCCGCCCGCCCCCGCTTCCTGCCGCCGCGCTACCTGCGCCGGCCGGCTGGGCCCGCTCCGGTTCCCCCCTCCCCGGTTCCCCCCTCCCCGGTTCCCCCCTCCCCGGCCGACGGGAGCCGCCGCTTTCCTCCCATTGCATGCCCAGATTTCCTCTGCGGCAGCGGCATTCCTCCCGCCGAGCTTCCGTCCTTCTCGCTAAAAATAATAATAATTAATAATAATAATAATAAAGTTGAAAGTCCCTCCCTTCCCTCCCTAGTGTGGGAAAAGCGCGGGGGTGCGCTGCTTTTTCCCCTTCCCCCGGTGCCGCTCCGGGGAGAGGGGAGGGAGCGCTCCCGCCCGGCCGGGCAGGCACCGCTCCCGGGACGACCCGTCTGCGCCGAGGCTCGCCGCCACCGTCCGCGGGGGTTCCTCCCCGAAAAAATAAAGGGGAGGGAAGGGTGTTCTCCATCCTGCCCGCGGGTCCCGGGGCTGGCCCCGCACCCTCAGCCCATGCCTTCGTGGCACCTGATGCTCCGATGCTCGGAGCGGGTTCTCTGGCGGTGCAAAATGCTGCGGGGGGGCTGAGGCAGAGGGCTGCGTTAAAAGAAGCGGCTCCCTCCCGCAGGTAACCCCTTCGTCTTGAGTAAAGAACAACTTCAGCGCTGCTGCGGGTTGGTCATGGCACATCTCACCGTAGCTAACAAAACCGAAGCAGGACAGTGTCCTGCAGAAAACTGATCCCAGGACCTGGGGTGTTAGTGGACAGCCAGCTGAACATGAGCCGGCAGTGTGCCCGGGTGGCCAGGAAGGCCAATGGTATCCTGGCCTGTATCAGGAACAGTGTGACCAGCAGCAGTAGGGCAGTGACTGTTTGGTTGTACTCAGCTCTGGTGAGGCTGCACCTCGAGTGCTGTGTCCAGTTTTGGGCCCCTCACTACAGGAAGGAGGTTGAGATGCTGGAGCGTGTCCATAGGAGAGTGACAAAGCTGGTGAAGGGTCTTGAACACAAGTCCTGTGAGGAACGGCTGAGGGAGCTGGGGCTTTTTAGTCTTGAGAAAAGGAGGCTGAGGGGAGACCTTATCGCTCTCTACAACTGCCTGCAAGGAGGTTGCAGAGGTGTCGGGGTTGGTCTCTTCTCTTGGGTGACAAGTGATAGGACAAGAGGAGATGGCTTAAAATTGCACCAGGGGAGATTTAGGTTCGGTATCAGGAAGAATTTCTTTACTGAAAGGGTTGTCAGGCATTGGAACATGCTGCCCAGGGAGGTGGTGGAGTCACCATCCCTGAAGGTATTTAAAAGGCATGTAGATTAAGTCCTTAAGGACATGATGGACTAGGCTGGGTTAGGCTGTGGTTGGACTCAATTATCTAAAGGGTCTCTTCCAACCAAGGTGATTCTATGATTCCATGATTTTGCCCTGCTTACAGAGTCAGGGCTGGAACTCCTGTTCATGCCATTCCATTGTCTTTTGGTTTGGTTTTCTTCCCTTCCTCTTCTGGTGTGTGTGCCAGCACATCCTGAAGTGTTGGCTATAAACAATGCAACTGAATGTGTGCACAAACGTTATTTAGGAGAAAAAAAAAAAGGCAGATTTTTAACATTTTTAAGAAGTAATGCTGCTATTGGGACCCGCTAGAGCATACGTTGGCTGCATGGCTGATGGGCACCATGTGCCAGTGGAGTAGCTGGATGGATGGGGTATGTAGCCAAGCCTATGGGCATGGGGCTGTGCTGCCCTGGGACTGCTTGTGGGAAGAAGTACACAAAAAAGACCCGTAACTGGTGTTTCCTGGTCACTCAGGACCAGGTGGTGGCTGTTGACCCATGTCTGCCAGACCCAGGATCCTGCCCACAACTGTGGCCTGAAGATCTTAATAGACCTAACTGGATATTCAGTGTTGCTAAAACTTGTGATCTTATCATGTGGCTTTGGTTAGCTTGCTTTCTTTCCTTCTCTCTTAAATTACTGAATCAGCCTTCCTAGGAACAGCTCCTGCCATGATGTCTTTCCCTCAGATGAGCCATGGCCACCTTCTTCTCCCCATGATCATAGAATCATAGAATGCTTTGGGTTGGAAGGGACCTCAAAGCCCATCTAGTTCCAACCCCCTGACATTGCCAGGGACACCCTCACTAGACCAGGTTGCCCAAAGCCCCATCCAGCCTGGCCTTGAACACCTCCAGGGATGGGGCTTCCACAGCCTCTCTGGGCAGCCTGTGCCAGGGCCTCACCACCCTCAGAGTAAAGAATTTCTCCCTAACATCTAACCTAAACCTGCCCTCTTTTAGCTTGATGCCACTGCCCCTGTCCTATTACTGCACTCCCTGGTGACCAGCCCCTCTCCCACTTTCCTGTAGGACCCCTTTAAGTATTGATACACTGCAATTAGGTCACCCTGGAGTCTTCTTCAGACTGAACAAGCCCAACTCTCTCAGCCTGTCTTGACAGGAGACGTGCTCCAGCCCCTTGATCATCTTCCTGGCCTCCTCTGGACTTGCTCCAACAGCTCTACGTCTTTCCTGTGCTGGGGACCCCAGAGCTGGATGCAGCACTCCAGGTGGGTCTCACGAGGAGCAGAGGAGAGGGGCAGTCACCTCCCTCGACCTGCTGGCCACGCTGTTCTTGATGCAGCCCAGGACACAGCTGACCTTCTGAGCTTCATGATGATGGGGAGATGTTGGTACTTACAGGACCCCACGTGGCCACTGGTGTGCCAGGTGGTGGGGTGGGGTAAGAATGCAAAATAAAAGTCGTGGGGGCACGTGGGTGCCTGGTGGGTGGCTATGCTGGAGCAGCAGCTCCTGGGTGGGAGAGAAAGCTGCCAGCGAGGGATGGGGGCAGAGCAGCCTTTCCAAGCCACATCTTGAGCCTGATGCAACTAGGACATTGGACATGAGACTTTTTGGATGGGGCTTGGGACAGGGAGGCTTGGTGCTGGGGTCTGCAGAGCGTGAGGCTGAAAATGTCACCTGGGCTTGGTGTGCAGCTGCTGACATCCAGCTGTGATGGTGTCACTGGGAATGGGGACATGCGTGCCAGGCATGGACACCCTCCTCAGCTGATTTCAGGGCGGCAGAGGCCCTTTCAGCCAGGACTGCACCTGACGCTGGGCCCTTGCAGCCACGAAGGAGGAAGGAAACACTTCCACAGGGGCTGCTCGGGGGAGCAGTGATGAGGTACTGGTGGGGTTTCACGCAAGTGTGGGCGTGTGCTGGGGGAGAGGGGAGATCAAATAGCACTGTGGTGCTGGCTGGGTCTGCTAGAAAACACTGAGAGCTTGATTGGGATGTTATGGTCAGGATCTGTGAATGGGGTAAGGGAAGAACAATGCTGTGTTTGGAAGCCAAGTGCTTTCAGTGACATTCCCGTGCCCTCTGCTTGATCACTGAAGCATGTGGAGTATTGTGGTTTCAGTCAAAAGAGCTCCATGCTGAAAAGCCAGATGAGACTTGCATGGAAAGGAGTTTCTTGGCAGCCCCGAGCTCAGGGGGTGATAGGAGTTGGTTGCCTCTACCCAGGACAGTGGAGCTGTGGGGATTTCCCAGAACTGGATCAAGGGCTTCCAGCAGTGTTGCCCAATTGAACTTGGCTTCCCTGGGGATCAGGGGCTGGTTTGAACTGTGTCCTGCCATGGGAAGAGGGGAAACACAGCCGGGGGAGGAATCCGGCCCGCTGCTTCCACCACCACCAGAAGCAAGTGGGGAGCAGGGATGGCAACTGTTGCTTTTGGGCAAACGCCACCATTCTTCTGCAGCAGCAGCCATCGCTCCTCATGCCCTGATGAATGTGAGTGTCGTGCAGCAGCCAGAGCTGCCCACCTGGCTGCCCAGGTGTCAAACCTTCTCCTGGCAGCCTGTGAGGATGCGGCCACTGCTGTCATCGTGTGTCCATCGCGTGTAGAGTGCTGCACATGGGACATAACAACCCCATGCAGCCCTACAGGCCTGGGGGGGACTGGCTGGAGAGCTGTCAGGCAGAGAAGGACCTGGGGGTGTTGGTTGACTGCAGGCTGAATATGAGTCAGCAGTGTGCCCAGGTGGCCAAGAAGGCCAATGGCATCCTGGCTTGTATCAAAACCAGTGTGGCCAGTAGGTCTAGGGAGGTGATTGTGCCCCTGTACTCGGCATTGGTGAGGCCACACCTCGAGTACTGTGTCCAGTTCTGGGCTCCTCACCATAAGAAGGACATGGAGGTCCTGGAGCGAGTCCAGAGAAGGGCAACCAGGCTGGAGAAGGGGCTGGAGGGCAAATCCTATGAGGAGCGGCTGAGGGAGCTGGGGCTGTTTAGTCTGGAGAAGAGGAGGCTGAGGGGAGACCTTATCACCACCTACAACTACCCGAAGGGAGGTTGTAGAGACATGGGCAATGGTCTCTTCAGCCAGGTGACAGGTGGTAGGACAAGGGGGAATGGCATGAAGCTGTGCCAGGGCAGGTTTAGATTGGATGTTAGAAAAAAATTTTTTACTGCAAGAGTTGTCAGGGCCTGGAACAGGCTGCCCAGGGAGGGGGTCGAGTCACCTTCCCTGGATGTGTTCAAAAAAAGGGTAGATGAAGTACTTAGGGATATGATTTAGTTTAGGATGCGAATGGTTGGACTTGATGATCTTAAAGGTCTTTTCCAACCTTGTGATGCTGTGATGCTGTGATTCTGTCCTCACCTCGTGTTTGCCTACCAGCAGCGCCAGAGCCTGCAGAGCAGATGACTGTCTTCTGAAGACTGGTTCCATGTGTCCTTAGATGGTTTATTCATGGATGGTGACCAGATGGGGTTAGAAAAAGCGGATTCTGCTCTCAGTTCCGTAACAAAGGCTGGATCATACCTGTGGCATCAGGCTGGATAAGCTCACACATCACATCTCAGTCACCTCACCTGGTGACAACCTTGTTTGGGGATGTCACGGTTGGACACCGTTGGGGTGGAGAAGGGGAGTGTAGTCCATGATACACAGTGGGAGGTAGAGCACGTGCAAATATTGAGAGAGCTTTAAGTGTACAGGCTGGTGGCTGCCTGCTGGGGTCAGGGAATTGACAGCTCACTGCTAATGGGTGCTGTTTCTGGTTGGTCTCAGATTAGCTGGCTTCCCAGCTGCTGATTGTCTGCTTCTCAGCTGTTGCTTTTGTGCCAGAGAGAAAACTCATTTTTACCCGTTTCACAGCTCAGTTAACTAAAGGGGGGTTATAAGAATGGAAACCCACAGCTCTTCACAACTTCCATGTCCTTCAGCTATGACACGTAGATGAAGCTTTGGGTGAAAGCCCTGAATCTGCGTGGTGGCCACTGAACAGAACTGAGAGGAAAGAAGGTGCCTTCAGACACATGGGATGGTTCTGGGTGGTTAAACACAATCAGTTCAATGCGTTCAGATTGAGTCTGCCCCAGAAACTGGTTGGAGTGAGGTAGGAGATGCACCCAAAACAAGTGATGCTGTTTGGTAAGGGCTTGAAGTACGGTCGCTGATATTCCCTTTGGTGTCTGTGTTTTTCCCCAGTGGATGGTGCCTCAGAAAGGTGAGCTGGCAACGAGAGGTCTTGATCAGTGGCCTAAAACCTGGGGTAGAATAAGAAGGAATTTTTTGTGTCCTGAGAGGGCCTGGAAGAGGTAGGGACAATGTGGCTGGTGGTCTGTTGGGAGACTGTGGAGACCAGGAAGGTTTGCAAAGTTTCATTTCCTGCTAGCCTGGAGCTTCTCTACTCCTTCCCCTCTGAAGTCCCTCTGCCTGGTGTTTCTCATACCCATGGTCTTGCGTTAGAGGTTGAAGTAACTTGGAGCGATGCCCAGTTCGTCGCTGTAAGTCCTGTCATGTTCAGTGTGCTGAACTATCACGGTTACGGATGCACAAATAATGAGCTCACACCACATCCTCCTCCTTCTAACTCCACACAGTGCCACAAGCCCAATCTGCTTACTCCTGAAATCGATACTGAGAGTGAGAACACATCTGCAGAGGAAGCAGCCTGGACCTTCAGGCTTGTGTTACCAAAACTTGCATGCCAGTGCGTGACATTTGGCATCCAGTCACTCTGCTGGCTCATCTTCTGGGTGCACAGACACTGTGACCCCCAGTTCTGATGGTAGTATCACTCTTTGTTCAGGGTGGTGGCACCAAACACGCTTAATTCTCTTCCCGCCTCCTCCCAAGCCTTGGTTTGCTTTGGATGTCCTTTTGCACCCATGTAGAAATAACTGATTCTGACCCTTTCAAAGGCCAAGTGTGATGTGCAGCAGGATCACCTGGACCCACCCACGGCTGATCTCCCTTGTTCAGACCAGCCACCTCTGCAGTGAGTCAGACATCTCCATCTGCCTCCTGGCTTTCACTCCCAGGAAGTGAGAGACCCAAGGCCCCAGGCATGGAGTGTGCAGTTAGCCTGAGAGGATGTCTGCTCTGATCTCCTTTCTTCTCCCCCATCTAGTGCTCTGATGGAAGGGATGACCTCGCTCATTCAGCCAGGAATAAGCCTTCTTGCAAAAACTCTGAGGGGTTGGGTTTTTCTCAGCTTGAACAATGCCATGTTTAATGGTCCCAGCATCAGTGTAGCTCCAGTGTCAGCTTTATGGATACCAACTGAAACAATGTGCCTGCCTCTCCCAAGAATCTGGGCAGAGTTTTCTTCCCCTCCGTCCCCTTTCCCTGTGTCCTGCTACTGAGAACTTCTGTGTGGACACTGAGAACTATATATAAATGTGTCTGTGCTACTAAACAAAGAGTTCTCCACCTAATTTAGCAGAACTTCCTTTGGCAAAAGCCCAGCTGGCAGTGACAGGCCACTTTTGTGATTGTTTTCATAACAGCTGCAATAAAACCAGCTGCATTTGTTTTTGATGCTGCGTGTGAGGGCCTCGGAGGATCCTACACACTCATCACCAAGGCCTCAGAACTGGATTTCAGGGGCTGGTGCATCGAAATCTACAGAGGGGTTTCCCATTAGCCACCGTGGGGTTTGGCTGAAGCTACGTGGATGTTGCTCACCAGACTGACTCATGCTCCCTTGACGAGGTCTGTTACTGTAATACCAGCTGGTGCTTTCACTGTTCAACAAGTTTGGCCCATCAGTCTCTGGGCTCGTGGAGCAGGCAGGTATTTCTCAAAGAACTCACCTGAATAACCACTTTTTGGGGGTTGGGTTTTCCCCACCCCTTGCCCAGGGGGGAAAGCATTTCCTGCATTTCTGTGATGCACTTACCCACGTGGCTAACTCAGGACAAGGCACGTGCAGTGACTGCAGCTGGTTTGTAGTGCATGATCCTTCAACTTCTGTGACCCTAAATAGAATCACAGAATCATTAACGTGGGAAAAGGCCTCCAAGATCATCTAGTCAAACCATCCCCTTACCACCTATGTTACCAACTAAACCATGTCCCTGAGTACCTCATCCAGCCTTTCCTTGAACACCCTGAGGGACAGTGACTCCACCACCTCCCTGGGCAACCTGTTCCAATGCCCAACTGCTCTTTCTGAGAAGAAATTTCTCCTCATTTCTAACCTGAACCTCCCCTGGCACAGCTTGCAGCCATTCCCTCTTGTCCTGTCGCTAGTTATCTGTGAGCAGATGCTGACCCCCAGCTCACCACAACCCTCCTTTCAGGTAGTTGTAGAGGGCAAGAAGGTCTCCACTGAGCCTCCTCTTCTCCAGACTGAACAGCCCCAGTACCCTCACTGCTTCTCATAAGACCTGTGTTCCAGCCCCTTCACCAGCTTCATTGCCCTTCTCTGGACACACTCCAGGGCCTCGATGTCTTTCTTGTAGTGAGGGGCCCAAAACTGAACCCAGTATTTGAGATGTGGCCTCACCAGAGCTCAGTACAGGGGGATGGTCACCTCCCTGGTTCTGCTGGTTACACTATTCCTGTGCAACCCAGGATGCCCTTGGCCTTCTTGGCCACCTGGGCACACTGCTGGCTCATGTTCAGGGGAGTGTCAACCAACACCCCCAGGTCCTTCTCCTCTGTACAGCTCCCCAGCCGCCCTGCCCCGAGCCTGTAGCGCTGCCTGGGGTTGTTATGCCCAAACAATAGTGCAGGACCTGGGACTTTGCCATGTTGAACTTCATCCCACTGGCCTCTGCCTATTGATCCAGCCAGTCCAGGCCCTCTGGAGAGCCTTCCTACCCCCTGGCAGATCAACCCTTCCCCCCAGCTTGGTGTCATCTGCAATAAATAAATAATTTGAGCACAGAACAGGGTTTGGCCTGATGTGAAAATGAGCACGGAGAGAAGGGCATCATGATTCCTAGGAGCATACAGATGGGTGGCTGCTGCTGCTGCTGCTGGGAGCTTTGGAGGAGAGGGCAGAGGTACAGGGAGGACAGAGCCCACTTATTTTCGTGGTATTCCTTGCTTGGTACCTGCTGGCTTTGTCTCTGGCAGCCAGCCTGGATCTTGCAGGGGGATTTCCATGGATCCTCTGGTCCCACAAGGGACACGAGCTTCCTTCAGGCCAAGCTGCAGAGGTTGGATGCCTGAGCTGGATTAGCAGTCAGACCCTTCATCCCTGCCTGCCATCCTGCAACCCAGGGGCTGCCACACTCTGCACCTTCCCGGGGCCTCGGTGACTGCCGCGAGAATAAATCCCTGTATGGTTTTAATCCCACAGCTGGCTCTGGCAGTGCCACAGAGACCCATTATTCGCCCGGGAGAGGTGGGGACTCCGGGTGAAATAAGGGATAATCTCTTATCAAAGGACTCCTGTCTTTTCTCCCCATAGTCCTTTACTGTCCTTGTTTGTGACAGAGGCTCCTGGACGCTTGAATAACTCGTGTAGAACTTGAATAAAAGTTCTCCTGTGGGATGTGGCACCTCTTCCTCTCCAGCTGCATCAAACATGCAATGTGCTCTCGAAGGTGCTGACTGGGTTTCACATGAACCAGCGCTGTACTGCTGGTTAAAACACCTGAGGGAAGGAGAAAGCTGGCGAGTTTTAGCCAAACTACCCCAGTGCTCAGTCCGTGCAGAACACCTTGAGGGTAGGATCCACACTGTCCCTTTTAAACGGCCGAGTGACTCGGGTTGGGTGATTCTGCTACATGGGGAACCTGAGCTAAGCACGTACAGCTCCAGGAATTCTGCCAAAGCAGGTTTAGTACTCCTACGTATGCAAAAAAGCTGTGGTCTTGGAAGAAGCAGATGCTGCAGCAGATGCAGCCGTGAGGGCAGGGCTAGGCTGTACCCGGGGTTTCAGTTCCCTTTCGGTAACTGCCAGTTCGAACAGGTATTTGGAACACTGAAAAATACTGTTGTTTGGGGGGGTTGTTCCTTTCTGTCAAGCTGATGGGATCCTGGACCCTGGGCTGGCTGAGGGTCTCTGAGGAACGCTGCCCTTGGGCTAACTGCAGGTTTCATTGTTTACTCTGGGTGCCACTCATGACTGCATGAGTATAACCGGCAGGTTTTCTTCCCCAAGAGCCGAAAGGATGCATCCTGCTGTAATTATCTCCCTCCACTGAGCATTTCGAGGCCACTTACCTACTTCTGCAGAGATGGGGCTTCTCTGGGCTGTGTGCAGGGGCTGCGCTGCTGCATCCCTCCGGGCGGTACAGTGTCTCTCAGCCCGTTCTGTCATAGTGTTGATTCACCCACTGGTTCCCCACCCATCCTGTCTCATCCTTCATCCTGGACCTTCTCACGCATTCATTAGGAGAACACCTTTGCCCAGCCCCTCTTGCCATCCCACCTGGGAGTAGGCTTGGTGTAACCCCTACTCCAGGTAGGTCTGTGCTCCCGTACCACAGGGATGGAGCTGATGCAAGGCTGGAGCAGAGACCAAGCTCTGTGGGAGCTGTCTGCCCATCAGTGTGTGTTCCCAGCGATCAACCACCAGCATGGGAACGCCTGCCCAGGTGGGAGGCAGGGTGCACGGCCAGAGGGAGGAGAGTGGGGCCCAGGAGCGGCCCTCCATGGGTGAGGAGATGAAAGGGAGGGAGCAAGGGCTCTAAATCCAGGTGGGCTGTGGGGTGGGTTTCTATAGAGCTGCCCTACATGTCTACAGTCAGGAGGGTTTTACCTTGGGTTTCAGCTTGGTGTGGCACGTGTGCATGCTGCCTGCTCTACTCCCAGCAGCACTGACGCTGCAACAGTGAACACAGACCTCTGAATTGCTCCATTGTTTCCTTGGGTTTTGTCTCCTTTCTGAAATCTCTCTTCTTTCTAGGCCAGGATTGTGAAATTAGCTGCACTTCACAGGGAGGCCTGGAATGGAGACCTTGCTGTGCATAATGGTGTCTTTATTAGTATTTAAAGGTAACATTGGGTTCCCAAGGTGTTTCTCCCTTCCCCCTCTTCTTCTCCCAGCATTTATAATCCAAAGAGTCATTATGGTTGTTTATTACATGGTGGTTACAGTAGCTTTGAGTGCATGTGTGCGGATGTGTATGCTTCAGTTCTCCATCTCTTATCCCATCCTATTCTGTGATATAAAGCTCTTCTTACTCCCACCTCCAACAAACCCCCTAGGCCTGTTCCATCCTATTCTGCTCCCTACCTCCCCCTTTTAACCACTGGTTTATAAAGCATTGCTTATTGGTTTCTGGTACCTTCTGGGAGACCCATTGTCTATATGAAGGAGTCCGGTACCATCTTAGATGTCCTTCTGGAGTAGAAGGTAGAGGTTAGGTTGTGGCAAGCTCCCAGGGGATGTTCACCTGCCCTGTCCAGTTGTCTCGGATGCTCAAGGGTCCCTCAAATGGGACCAGATACCTTGAGCAGATGTTGTAGTTTTGCGTGGCTGGGTTCTGGAGGAGGAGGGGGCTGCAGGGGTGGCTGCTGCAAGAAGCAGCCAGAAGCTCTCTGCAGGCCCCACAGAGCAAACACCAGCTGGCTCAAGGCTGGACTTGTTGCTGACCAAGGCTGATTCCATCAGAGATGGTCACAGAGACTCTGGGAATCACATTTAGGGGGAAAAAAACCCACAAGCAGCCGGTTTTTGCCCCCAGAGAAGGGAGTGAGAAGATGTAAGAAACTGTGCACACACCAAGGTCAGGGAAGGGGGGAGGAGGCGCCCCAGGTGCCAGAGAGAAAGATGCCCCTGCAGCCCCTGGAGAAACCCATGGTGGAGCAGGTGTCCCCCTACAGCCCATGGGAAAGGCCGAGACCCCACCTGCAGCCAAAACCACCACAGCAGGCAACGGGATCTATTCCCAGTGTATGTGTCTCCACGGAAGCGTCTATGCCTAAACAGGACTGGTTTTAAACTGGGATGGCTTCTCCCCTATAGCCTTGCTGATGGAGTGTTGTTGCAGGACCCTCGCAGGAGTATCCCTTCTCCAAGGGGATAGTGGAGCCGTACAGCATCTCACAGAAGAGTGAGTGACCTTTAACACCCTGATCAGACCTCGGGGCTTTTGGTTCCCCACATGTGGAAGGGGTGGCACACAGGTAGGGCTGGATGAGAGACCCTTTCCCAGCAGGATGCGAGATGGAGCTCGTATGACTCCCAGACTGGGATGAATAATCAAACCCTTGGTTCTCATGAGACACATGATGTTTCAAGGAAATAGGAGACATCATGTGAATTTTTGGAGTACTTAAGCCAGTCAGTTTTCAAACAAAACGGCTTTTTGAGAGCCAGATGGCCCAGTTGAATGGGATCAGTGATCAGTGTATAGCCTGGAGCTCTGACAGAGGTGAACTCTGCTCCATTCATCCCATCCCTCCATGCAGGGGGTTGGAAGATTGACTCTGACTTGCATGGAGTTTGTCCATCCTTAGCTCAGTTTCAGCCCCCTGCAATCCTTGTTTAACCTGCGACTGCTCCAACTGTTGCAGCTGCCCATGGAAGGCTAATTTATGTACAAAGGTGTGGAGTGGGGAGGCAGAGCCACCAGACCTGAGCCTAACAGAGAAGCAACTGGGCTGAATCCTTCCCCTTGGTCTCCTGAAATCTCTCCTGCTGGATTGATCCTGGGAGGGGAGAGTTGTGAGTACTTTCTGATGCTGTATTTCAGCGCTCAGAGAAAGGGAGGAAAGAGGAGAAAGGTCTGCATTCACACCAGGAAACCTCTACCTTCCGGTTCTCCTGAGGTAGGCAGGGAATAGGGTGCCTGTTTTCCTACAGGAAAGACGTAAAGGTGTTGGAGTGAGTCCAGAGAAGGGTCATGAAGATTATCAAGGGGCTGAAGCCCTTCTCCTGTGAAGACAGGCTGAGAGTTGGGCTTGTTCAGTGTGGAGAAGGCTTCGGGGTGACCTAATTGCAGTGTATCAATACTTAAAGGGGTCCTACAGGAAAGTGGGAGAGGGGCTGGTCACCAGGGAGTGCAGTAATAGGACAGGGGAAGTGGCATCAAGCTGAAGGAGGGCAGGTTTAGGTTAGATGTTAGGGAGAAATTCTTTACTCTGAGGGTGGTGAGGCCCTGGCACAGGCTGCCCAGAGAGGTTGTGGAAGCCCCATCCCTGGAGGTGTTCAGGGCCAGGTTGGATGGGGCTTTAGGAAACCTGTTCTAGGGAGGGTGCCCCTGGCAATGTCAGGGGGTTGGAACTAGATGGGTTTTGAGGTCCCTTCCAACCCAGAGCATTCTATGAGTCTGTATTTGCACTCATGGGAGAAGAGCATAGCTGTGAATGTGCTTTCTGTCACCATCTCCCTCGCTGGACAGTGCTTTCTGCCACCATCTTGCCCTTAGAACCCCCCTTCTGGCAGTTTCCATTTGCCCTCAGTAAGCAGTTGCACATCTCTGGGGATCTTTATTTTGGGACCTACTTTCAGTGACGCCTGAAACATCTCCGCTTCCCTAACACTGCGAAAAGCCCTTTGACAGGAGCAGACTGTGGTCTTGCTGCCCCAGAGGGCACAGAAAACTTGACCTGGAAAGAGCAGGAGCCTCAGCAGGCTTGGCCAATTCCTCACCAGTCCCCACCAGTGACACCGAAGCTCCACCCTGCTGTGCATCCCAGTGTTTGTGGAACTGCAGTAGTGAACCTGCCTTGTGACTGGCTGCCAAGCAGGCTGCCTTCCCCAAACAGCCTCCACCACCCAAGCTCGGCTGTGCTGGGGAGGCTGCCTCCCTCCCTACACCGCTTCAGCTTGCCTGGGAACAGATCTGGCAGCTGAGCTGGTAAGGGCTGTGGTGCCGTGCCAGGAAATCTGAACCCTCCACGCAGGTCTTCAGCTCAAATGAAGTTCATTAGGGCTGCTCAGCTCAGCTCGGCACAGTAAGGGGTTTCTCCCTGTCCTATGGTCTAGCACATCAGCTGTGTCACCTCCAACGTGGCCCTGACTCCTGTTTGCAGACCTAGACGCTTTAGGGCCAGGTGCAAGCAGAACAGGCAGACCTCTCGTGCCCAGAGTATCAGTGCTGGTGAGAGGCTCAACCTTTTATTCTTGTGTTCATTTCTACCAAAGCAAAGAAGGTCTTTAGGTCTTCCTGCATTTTGAGGGCTATAAGGAAAGCCTCTGGAGCAATTTGTTAATGATGGGGAACGCTGCTCCCAAGATCTATTTTGCATTAAGTGAGTCTGGGAGAATGGAGTTGGGAGACAAGGATCTGGAGAGCAGAACCTACCCGCCCCCACCTGCGTGCTTTCAGAGTCATGCTCCATCTTGTGCCATTTTGTGATGCAAGGAATGGTTCAAGCTGTGCAAAGAGCCCAGCCCAAATTCAGGAGCAGAAAGAAACCCGCCCAGCTCCTCGTGGTTAGGACATACTCCTGTGAAGTGAGGGAGATGGATTCAGAACCCCGAGGCTGAGAAAGGAAATGAATTCAAGCATCTCATTTGCTGGGCAAGTTCCCCAACCACAGAGCTAGCATGCAAAAAGAGCGGGCTCTGTCCAAAGGGCTGATGGAAGGAAACCTCCCCCTGCCCCACCCCACTGAGGAACACCAGATCTGTTCAACCCCTAAGCTCTATCCTCCCTCCTGGCTGTCTCCCTGCAGTACCAGCAGCAGCTTCCTGACACCCTCTGTGTTTTGAAAGAACATTACATTTTGGTTCACTCCAGGATAAAGGCAGTTCTGGGGTGCTATGGGTGCTTGATGGGCATCCTGCCTGCCTGGGAGGAGGGGACCTGTGACTGGTCTTTCTGCAGTAACAGTGCTTGTATCTAACCCTGAGGATAGGTAGTGAGGGAGGCCTGGGCTGCTCTGCCACACAGGAGCACTGACACCCCAGGCTGCTTCTGCAGCAACTCAAGCTGTCTCTCCCTGGGTGGCATGAACATTTGCCAAGTTCTCCCAAACCTCTCTAGCCCAGTTCTGCACACTAGGCCTTGAGGAAACAATAAGAGTCCCAAGAGGGACACACTATCCCTGCCAGGAACCAAGCCAAGAGGCACCGGAGTTGGGATTCGCTGGGCACAGATGGTGCCTGTGAGCCTTCTGAGCACAGGAAATACTTCAAACTGAACCTTTGCCTGTGGGACACACTCACTGAAACATCAGCCATGCCCACTGGCTAACAGGACCTTTGGATCACTTCAAGCGCTTCCAGTAGCTTGGTAAGACATGGACCTTTGCGTTACACCAACAAGAGGCTCCTGTGCTGTTGTGGGCTGGGGACCAGGAGCCGGGACAGCCACATCAGACACAGCACATAGTTTTGCCCTTTCCTTCCTCAGCAGCAACGCAGAACTACCTCACCTCTGAGCAAAGCTGCACAAGGACCTGTGCTGCTCGGGACACAGGATGCCCAGCCACTGCTCCGTGTGTAAGACTCCGCAGCAGCGCACTGCAGCCCTGCGGCAGTGTGTCACCGTGCTGGAGCTCACACCCGGATTGCAGCATGTTACCATGCTGTAGCTCACACCGGGTTTCCCCCCAGGTACTGACCTAGATGCAATCTGCAAGTTTAATGACCAGTCACTACATCTCAAAATGCTTTTGCAATTGTTCTTTCAGCTTCACTTACCCGAATTACAGTGGGAGGAGTTGTCAACTCACCATTTTCCAAGTTACTACTACGTTGAACATCACATATTCCCACGGAACAAAACTGACAGATCACCCTAACTGCCATGCCACTGCACAGTGAGTCACGGACAGCTCTTGAAATGTGCATTTCCTTAGAGCAGAGGGAAGGACAGAGACTAAATCAGTTTATGAGTCTCCGTCAGCACTCTAAGCTACCTACTTTTTGAGCCCAGAAACCTTACTCTTCCTCATACCCTGATGAAGAGATGTCAGTGGGTCTAGCAGCCAGCAAGGCAACAGAATTACAGTTGTTCAGCCCATAAGGGGCCACTTTGGCGAGTTATTTTAACACCAAAAAACAGGCCTGTTTCCCCTGCAGTTAGACCACTTTGCTCCACACCTTAAGGTAAAACCGCTGGGTGGTAACAGGAGTAAGTGTGTATGCAGTGATGCCACACAGCTGACAGTCCCAGCCCTCTCAAACACCCAGAACTCAGCCTGCATCCAGTGAGGTACAAAGAACACTGTGGTCAGGCTGTAGCCTTACCTAACACAAGACAGTATGAAGGTTTTAGCTGCTCAGAACTGGTAGCTAACGATCGAACAAAGGGTTGTCCAATGACTGATTCCCATCAGATCACAAGTACCTTTTCAAAGCTGAGCTCCGCAGGCAGCAGGCAAGGCATGAAACAGAATATAAAGAATGGCTGGTTTCCTACAGGAAAAAACACAAGACCAGATGTATTTCACACAATGTTATTCACACATTTTCATTTTGATTTTTACAGTATATACATGTGAACATTACATTATTCGATATGAGCCACCTGGAGTCAAACCTAATCAAACTGGTCCATAAACAATCTATATCAAAAAGCAATACTCGAGCAAAAAAGTCTAGTGGTTCTACCCAAAGCCTAAAAGAGTTGCAAGGAAAACCAGTGATTTTCACGTTCCTGGATAGAATTTGTGCAAAATAATTTGAGGAGAGCAAGTGGAAGATTATGTTCCAGATACTGAAAGCTCTAAGGATGACAGTTCTAGGACTGATTAAATTCAACCATGGCATGAGTGCTACAGGGACAAAGTACTGGGACATGATCAGTTTCTGCCTGGACATCCCCAAAAGCCTAATTTACTCTCTTACATGCTGAAGAGAACATGGGCTCTGTGCAATACAACACACAGCGTTTGTACACAGGGTAAAAATAGTCACTGGGAACTCATGCGTCCACAGAAGTGGCTCAAAAGTCATCCTTTGTGTGATGACAGGAAAGCTCTGGCTCCAATGGCAGGGCTTGTACCTCTGCCATGTAAAAACTACTTGGCAATTAGAATTGTACTTTGTGAAAATAATTAGGCCTACGACATCCCTTAATGCAGGCACTAAACAACAGATCCAGAATCTGGAAGCAGGCCAGAACAAACTTTCCCATTTGCCTATTAAGGAGTTAATGCTACCATAAAAAATGTAGCGCCTCAGATGTATGCTTCAGCAAGGTTTCTGTAAACCTGACACACAGTAACAGGACAGAATTCCTTATAAAAGTTTATACCCCCACTATTTTCTTTCCTCATGATCAGACCCCTACCATACAGCCTTTTATTTGAGCAATGCTCAAGACATTGCTTCCAAACTATCTGTCGATCAAAACTTTAGGTTCAGCCATCCAAATGAATGTTTTGCACAAAATACTTACTTCAACAACATACAAAGCACTTTCTTTATCTTTCAGAAACTGAATATACAAAGTAAGCTTTTTTTCCAAAATATTTCCATAGGCAAAGGATTAAAAAGGATTTTAATTATACACATATGGTCACAATTCTGCCTTAAAAAGATCATTGGGAAATGTACATAAGGCCGCTTGTAAATGTACATCATCTTTATGTTACTGTTACAATGTCATATGTCCAGAGAAAAAAATTGACAGTATCATACATATTTGCTTTACGCTGGGAGAAGGCTATTCAAAAATACAGTACTCTTCTGTACAAAAAAAATCATGCCACATTTATTAAGATGGAAGAAGCATTGGTTTCTGAGATAACCAAATCTTTCAGTCCATTTCTTACTATGCTTATTACCCCGACTTAAAATTTGAACAGATTGATTTTCCAAAGTGTCCATATTAACAGAATCGACAGCTATGTTATAAACAAAACATAATGTTTCTCACAATAGATAAAAAGAAAGCCAGTTCATATTTCTGAAACCATATAAAGATAGAATTTAAAAAAATCACTCTTGATTTGCTGAAATAAATTTACATTATACAACACTATATGCCAGGGGGAGAAAAGGGAATGGGGATATGAATATACACTAAAATGCAAATTTTTGTCCCAAAAAGGGGTAAAACAAATTACATTTACAGCATGAAGGTTTACAAATGTACATCTGTACAACCAAGGTAAGCATCACTACTAAATTAGCAAGGCTTGTAATAAACATCGAAACAAGAGATTTGTTTTCAAACTGTAAACTTACACCTATTAACTACACGTATACAATGCATATATTTATAGGAAGCAAAAAAGCTATCTGAATATTTAATCAATCATGCTTAAATGTTGAGCTATCAAGTTTACTTTTCAGTGGCCCCTTTTCATCAATATCTATTTTTTTGCATCTACGGTGAGAAAGCAAAATAAATGCTCAACACTTTCAAATCCTTACAAGTCTATATGCAAAATAAAAAAATACAAATCTCTACTCTTCCTGCGTTGTAAAACTGACTGTAAAGTTAATACAGGGTTGGCTCCTTTTCCAACAGCATACTTTACTGAGAGGAAGTACCACCATCATTTGAATCCCTCTACCTTGTACAACAATTAAATATATAAGTATATACAGCACTTTCATTTTTAATACATTGCTAGAGGAAACATTAGGGCACTATTAAAAAACAAAAACAAACAACCCCACTGTATCCACAGCAAGTGATAAAGCGAGTCTTTTAAAGTTTCCATTGTTTTGTTTCCATTGTTTTGTTATTCCCTATGTTAATTTACTGTGCCCTGTTTATTATTTGGAGAGTACGTTGTGAACCACCAAAATACAACTTAACTTTTCAACGTGTTAAATAATGTTTATGCAGCTGATCAATTTTAATCTGGTATAAAAGACTTCACACAAAAGGGAAAAATAAGGATTAATTCTATATACAACTCTATAAACCTGTTGTGCTATGATGCTGGATAGACCTACCAGATTGCAAGCCAGTGTATTAAAAGAATACTGTACTTTTTCCCTTTAAAAACTATTTCAGTGACTTTACAAGGTAAAAATTTACAAAATATGTGACAGCTATTTTGATACAATTACATCATATACAGGCATTCTGTGCTTTGCCAGCCGTCCAATCTGATAGGTCTCCGGATCAGGGCTGGAGATATTTTTTCTTTTTTTTTTAATAATTCACTCCCCAAAAATATACACAAGAATAAAAATTTTACAAATGGATGAACAAAGTCAATAAATAGATTTAAAAAAATCAGAACATTTATAGTTAAGTTGTATGCTTTGATCATTCACAATTCAATGTTTCTTCCGTTTCTTTTCGTCGTTTACAGCATCCCATTTGGTGGTCCACCAATTGGCCCCAGGTCAGCACTGTTCTTCAGGTAATACTTTTCCAGCTTGGCCAGAATGTGTTTGCCATAGGTATATTTACGCAGAGTTGTGATGTGGGGTCGAATCTGTAAGAAGAAACCCATTATTTTTGTTTTTCCCCCCTCAAAAATTCTAAGTGGAGGCTACTACATTTGAAAGCATCAGAAGCTGTATTTCGGAATTTCTGAAAAGATGTCAAATTGGTGATTTTGACTCCCCAACAACTGAAGCACGTGCCACAGGAAAAGGCACGCAGCCCTTTCTTGGGAGTGGCCCAGAGCTCCCACAGGAATACACTGGGCCTGCATTAGATATCATAGGGCAGCTATGGCACTAGCACTTTAGTCCACGCATGGGGACTCTTACATAGGAGACATGCCCGTACATTAGGAAGCAGGGGAATCTTTTGGGGGAGCTGCAGAATGGATTTACACCAGCAACAACCAAAAAAAAGAGAAACCTGTATTTCTCTGGTTCCATTAACTAAGATGACAGGTTAATATTTTTTACAGTTACAAGTATTTTCACAGAAAGGCTGGCACAAAGAGAGGATATGAAATCCAACCTTCCAAGCTTTTCTGTGTATTTACTTTAGACCACGACTCAGAGAGCTGAATATATTCTGCTTTACCAAGCTCCACTGAATTTAGTTTATATGTTATGTTCTAGATTGCAGAACTAGCAGTTTACACCTGGAGGGAAAAGTATTCTAGCAGAAAAATTAGCAAACATAGTATTTTCTGAACCAATAAAACTATATACAAATATACCTTGTGCATTATTATCTTCCGCTGAGCGGGTTCAGCCATATCAATCATCTTCTGAACAACGTAGTTGGCATACTGGTCCTTCATCATGGTGTATAAGGCACTGTGAGGACCATCATTCTGGCAACAGACCTCATCAATCAGTAGAGCTCTTTCAGCACGAGAAGCATGAGTTACACATTTTTCTACCACATTGCTGAAAAGAGAAATGCATACTGTGACTCAAGAAGTAACATTCTTTTAATCACCAACATTAGATTTAACCTGAACAATTCAAGTGGTTTAATGCCATTAAGGAGTCCACCGTAAACGCAAGCCCCCATTTCCAAATCTTTAGTCTGTAATGACTGAGGAAGTTAAAGGATTACACACTCCTGCTCATGTTAAAAAAGTAACTCCTAGGAGAGATTTTCCACTGGACCTACAGTAGCTGTACTGGACCTCAGGTTGCCAATGTATTCTGGTACATCTATTTTCATTGTGGGCCCTTTTAAAACGCAACAGAGAACGGCAGGCTTCCTGCTTTATGCATAAAGGCACTTTTCAGGAGCATGCCTAGATCAGAGAAACTGTTGAGTATTTGTTTTGTAGAGCAAGTCTCTGACCTTCCAGGCATCTCAGAAGCCGGAAAGGCCATCAGTGCTTGTAAGACAGCAAAGAGGTCCTCAGTTTGGGCTTTAGAAATTAAGGAAGTTCCAAGGAGAGGATTACGAACTGTTCTATTTAGGCAAAGGGAAATAAAATCCAGATAAACTCACTAGCTTATATGCAAACAATTTTCAAAACAACTGCCCCGATACTGTCACAGTGCATTTCTACTTAATGTTGATGACAAGGTTAGTCTCACTAATCATCAACCAGGATGAATTCTGAGGTTTGCTTTCCTTAGCAAGAGGCACACAATCTCATTTCAGGAAAGAAGCACTGAAGGGTGACGTTTAGGTTCCAAGTTTAGAACAGGCTCAGGACTCCCGCAATAGTCTTGGGAGTCTTCCTGACGCATAAAATCCCTGTCAGGCTGAACAATCACTTTTTAAGGCTAGCCTTTTATACTTGTAAATTGCTTGGCTGGACAGATGGCCAGGAAGTCCCAGCTCATCATCAGCAGCATATCAGGAAAGTCAGAGAGCTTTTCACCTGGCTCTGGGGATCCTCACATGGAGGCTTGGAACCCATTCTCTGCACTTGTACAAGGTGAACAAAACCCATTCCATAAACCCGTGGAAACTCTGTTTGGATACAGAACAGCAATTCCCCTTTTCTTTCCCCAAATCTAGTATAAAGTACCACTACCATTCTTTTCTGTAAATACATGGAATTTCAGGAGGAAAGTTACACAACAGAAGAGCCCTATCATATCCTTTTTGTTACACAATTTTAAAAAACCGATACAACTTTGGAAGGTCAGTGAGCCTTTAGAAGGTTGTGCCATACCTGGCAAATTTGTGCTGACTCAGAGCTAGAACCTTCCCTCTTATTTCTGCAACTATTTTACTTTTGTCTTCAGGACGACCATGCTCCAGTACATGTTGAATAACGTAATTTCCATATTGATCCTGAAAATAAATTACTTCAATTATCTTTTGGGTTTGTAACAAGTAATCTACACAGCTTTTATGGGTTTTTTTAATAAACTTTCAAATTACTTTTTGCATGGATATAAGGGAAAGTAAATAATGTCAACATGATAGAAAAAGTGATGTAATTTCTTGCATCAAGAATTAGTTAACGGACCACAAAAATTACAACCAAAACATAAATAATTTGTGAAACCAGCCATTTGCTAGAGCACCTTGTATCCTCTTAAAGAAGCCCCCCAAATTAAGATCATCATTAACAGCTGTTATGTCTCCTCAACTTTGGTTCCCCAAGACAGTTAGGTTTTAACCACAGACTTGTCTATACAAGAAACCACTGAGAAATAAACTGGACTGTGAATATGCAGCAAAAGGCAATTCTTCCCTTTTTACACATGGAAATTCCTCCTGAATACCAAGTCAACCCCAGTACACTGACTGAATTTCAAAGTCATTAGTAGCACTCGTTTTGTTCATCTAAGACCAAGAGAGGACATCATGTTGTATAAGGCTTTTTGCCTTCTTTTACAAAATATGCCTTTTTTGTGTAAGAATATGCAACATGTATATTTAAAATGTAACTGTGTTTAGACACTAATAGACATTATCTAAAGGACACCTGAATGAATCAAGGCAAACTACAAATGGGCAATCTGGGCAATGAAAACAAATACTAACTCTGTGTGTTTACAATGTAGGTTCAAAGCTACAGTCAAAAGTGTAAGAAAAAGGCTTTTATATCTTCTTTACTTCCCAACTTCCAAATTAACTTTCATTAAAACTATGCAAGGAAAGAAGAACAAAAAAAACCCAAATCAACATCCACAAAGCTAAGAAGAGGCAAATGCATTTAAACAATTTAATCTATGAAACAGGAATATAACAAGTGTTCTATAATGCTTTTTAAAAAAATGAATATATACACTAACCTGCACTAGCTGTTCTGTGTGTTGATGCAGCTCTTCCAAGATTGGCAAAGTCTGCTCAGCAGTACAGTGTTCCAGAATACGCTGAATTACTCTACAACCATATGGATGAGTTGAAAGTACAAATACCTTAAAACAGGATAGCAAGCTGAAGTTAAACCGACTGAACTTTACAGATACAGTAATATTACCACATTCGAAATAGAACTGCACATGGCAACTACATCTATAAAATAAGAAGTTTTTCCTGTCAAGATCAGAAACCTATCTCCAGAAGTCAGGAAAAGAGGAAAATGTGGTTAGCTGGTTGTGTGTCAAGCAGTCCAGTAATTCTACAGCTATGAACCCAAGCTTTCATTGCAATGTTTCTAGACTACTTGGCTGCAAAGAAAAGCCTGGAAGTGTGACCCTTAGTTAAGCACCGTTCACCTTTCAAGCTTTCCTTTTAACTTTGTAGTCAATTTTCAGAGTGTTTTGACGTTTATAAAAAGGAGTTTGATTATTGCAGCATTCTTCTCATTTCACATTCCAGCATATACAATGAAGTTAGTATTCAAAAAATACAGTCAAAATCTTGCTTATTCCTTTTGCTTACTTCTCCAGAAGGCAGGTTTTAGTTTCAAGGATTAATTCAGAAGATTTAAGAGTTGTTCAGAACTGAACACAGAATCTTGTCTGATCCAAAGAACAGATTAAACAATGAAGAAAGGTGGAAAAGATACATATTGTTACATGACATGACTGAAGTGTTGTATTTTTCATTTGCCACTTCATATTAGCTAATATTCTTTAATATGTAATTATTTGGAGCTTGGATGAATGTCCAGTAAAAAAAACTGAGTCATGTTTTAGTCAAAGGGCTCTACTCACAGTTTAAAAACTGTACCTCATCTAACACATACAACACTTTTCGATGTATAAAGACCCAATCCTAGAAGCCTTGGAATGACATTTACTACTATGTATAACAATAATTCAGGCATTGCTGTTGTGGAAGATATGAGAAGTAAATTGTAGATTAACACACACATTTGGCCATCCAGTAAAGTAAAATTCAGTAACACAGCCAAGTTAGAAATATTTTTACATTTATTTGAAACTATAAAAGTACGTTTGTCTCAGAGTATTAAAATCTTACTTAGCAGCAACATATTCTCTAGCCTGCAGCACAATATCAATCTTGTGTTAATAAAAATGTTTTTAGGAAACAAAACAAAACCCCCAACCTTAAGTAAAACAAATACCACCCCTGTTCACTGAATACTAGCCCATACGTAGGGAACAAATCAGTGTAGTCCTTCAAGGTGTTTCCTTAATGACAGATGTTAACTGGGAAACACTGAAAGACAGACTTGCAGCATAAGCAACAGAAGAAGAAAATGGAAATTTTAATGAAAAATATATGCTAGGGAGCAGAGACTTTATTACGTCAAAAATGGCAGTGTTAAGAGTTATAAAGGAAATTTCAAATGGCATACCACAAAGTGCAAGCAGAAAGCCTGGCCTTTAGCAAAAACCTCTATTAGTATTTCTAATACATCCAACAATGTCTTTCTAGAACCTCATTTCCAACAGATTCATCTTTTTACAGCACCTTAACTGCCTTTTCCATTTTTATAATCCCTTTTTTACTCTACTTAAGCTGACTGCAAGGTGTCAAACAGGATTGATGGGAAACAGTCTGCAAGTCAAAGCAACCCTACAGAAGGGGAAACTGTTGACACTACCTGGCCTTTGAACGCGTCGATGATGAACTGAAGCGACTGGGGTTGAACACACTCAATACATTTCTGTACAACATGGTTTCCATTTTGATCTTTCACGCACTTCAGAACATGACCATCCAACTCCTTCACCATTTCATTCTGTAAAAAAAGATTATCCATGTCTTTACAAGGATTTTTCATTTATTTTTCCCTTCAAAGGAATGTTCAATTTCACCCTAACTGCCCAATCTTCATATTCACTGGTGGTTTACTTGTGTACCCCGGCATTTTATTTTACACATCAATTTCAGACCTTAGGGCATTTCATCATGATCAATGATTTAAGTAAAAAGATGGATGCAATAAAAAGAAATAAAATTTTAAAAAATATTGATCTAACTTACAATTACCTGCTGGTCAGGTGAGATTGACTCAAGTGCTTTCTGAATAACACGACAACCATACATCTGTAGGGCTAATGGCAGAACATGACCACGTATGCGTGTTGCTAGGGCTAACTTTTGATCCAGGCTTCCAAACTAAAAGACAATAAATTAATGAAGATATATTGCAGCATGTTGAGATTCACACATCAGAATAAGTACTTTCAAGATGTATTACAACTTTGCTGCATGCCTTGAATGATTGTTCCCTTTGTATTTTTGGTGGATATATTTTCCAGAAGCTTTTATTTTCTGAATGCAATGTTCTGTAACATTCCACATTCCAGTCACATACCTGCTATCAAATGCATGACCTCGGAAGACAATAGAAGAAATCAAAGTAGTTTATACTTGTCTGTCTGAAGGAATATTTAACTGCAATAATCTTAGACAAAATTATACCAGGCAAATAACATATTAATGTAACGTATTAATTCAAATCAGATTTTTTCTATCTCAAATCTGTACTGGTTAGCATCTTGCACAGACCATGCAAGCTGTAGTAACAGGTGGAGGTGGGGAGTCAGGAGAAGGGAAGATTTTAATTCCTTAAGTGGCTGCCTGGTAGTTTCACATGACTTGAAGGATTGTTCTTACCACAGGTGCTTTGGGAAATCTAGAAATACTTTGGCTTTGCAGAGCAAAATCAGAATGGTTTTGTACACCAGCAGAATTGGAGTATAATCCAGCCAACATTTTTCAGCTGTAGCTACTTCCTGCCCCTATGATTTCCACCATGGTGCTATGCTACTCCAACCTTCTGTGCCACTTCGTCTTGACTGGAGTAGAAGCCAGTCAAACTTTGTAATACATATAACCATGTTCCCAGGTGCCCACACAAGCTCAAGTCAGCATGGTACAGGAGGCCACACAGAAGTGACAATCAGCCAGGTGGCACCAGTAACATTCACATAGCACTGCTGAGTCCCCGTAGTACCCCACAACTATAGTCACCTAAGACTCTGAAGAAAGCTCAACCAGCCTCCCTTTCCTGATAAGGTGTACAAGTCCCTTACTACACCTAAGGCCTAGTACACTTGTTTTCTTGAGAGCTCTTGTGCAGAATTAAAATGAAAACACCCAATTAACAATGATTATTTATGGATCCATCCAACTTAACATTATGGAAAAAAAAACTGCAACTGATGGTCTTTGAGCAAGATCAGTACCTTGCAGACCACACGTCAGCCACACTTCTCAGAAGGTATTTTCATTTGTAAAAAAAAAAAAAAAAAAAAAAAAAAAAAAGAGTACCAGGTAAGGACAAAAAATATATTAAACATATTGTTTTGTACATCACTCAGTAATAACTACATTCCTGTTTACAACTTCCACTCTATGTCCTATAGGTTGTTTCCCAGCTTCACTTCTATGCACCCAAATACTTTAATATGGTCCTCAGTTTAAAACACACTAAGCTAGATCCTTCTCCCACACAGAACTTTTTCCAGGACACATTGCTTTTTCTTTTCTAAGTTCGATTTTGTAATCCTTTGATAAAGGTTTAGGGTTTGTTACCCCATAGTTTTTAACAAAAGCCAAAACAGTTTTAAGTACTAATTTTAGTAATATTGGATGTATCTTATGATATCCCTTCCTTAAAATTCTTCCACCTCAGTACATTTAATGTGAGTTTTTTCGTATACAGCACTGGATGAAGTTCACAGAGCTGTTTATTTGTGTGCAAGAGCATTTTCCAGACCCACTCTTTACCCAGATGCAGTAACCAACCAAAAGTATCCTTCAAATCTTCACGTGTCTATCATCAGCTGAAAGCCTCTGTAAATTACGCTACAAGACTTGCAAACCCTGAGTGTGCAGCCTGTACATTTCCCAGTGTATGCACCACCAGTGTAAAGAGAAACTGTGCCCATTGTGCAAAAACAAAAGCAGGGGATACAGAACCGAAAACATACGCTCGGGTTCTGTGGTAAAAATCCAGTGGAGTTCTACTATGATGTTAAGCAAAAACCAGTTCATTTAATCAGATTTTACAGCATTTCATTCGCATTTCTCTTCCTACACTTAGTGGTGTGTGCTTACCTCAAAGAACTTCTGTATAACATAGTTTCCAAACACATCAGTCATCAATTGATATGCTGCTTGCAGGATCTCATTAAACACCATCTGGCGCTCAGCTGGAGTAGCTCGTTCCAGCTTTTGCTGTATAAATCTAAGTGCAAAAAAAGGTGCATTATGCTTTACATACACAACAGAAAACCTTTCAAACACCATTTCAATGAGACACCTCAAAATTCTAAGGCATTCAAAATTTATAAAACTTATTAAAATGAAAGTTGTGCCTCTGCATGTAAAGGGACATATTTTAAGAAAATTATACTTGAAAACTTTCATTTGAAAAGGATTAAAGATGAAAAGAATAACAATAACTAAGTACCTGATGATGTATTGCTGAAAAATGGTTTTACATTCCAGATGCCAGATATTTTGTTTTCTTAATCAACACCTTTTTGATACCTAGAGTTTACAAGTCTGGTTATGAGGCTATTTCTATACTGAGAACTTCTACAAGCAGCTAAATTTATAATACTTCTATAATGAAATTTCCTAGAGAAGAAAGAGGTCAATGTAAGAGCATGTGCCCCTATTAATACCACGCTTTGTATTAAGATGACTAGCAGTTCACTCAAAAGTTTGACGTTAATATAACAATATCAAAGCAGTAAAATATTAACAACTTTACTGGAATAATTACCTAGAACCATGCTGATCTTGGGAAAATTCAACAATATGTCCAACAAGGTCTCTTAATTGAAGATTAGGGAAACGATTGTTTCTGAAATCTTCCAGCAATCGACTACGTCCAGAAGGCATAATATCAGACCTACTGTAACGAAGGCGCGAAGGAGGGAAGAGCTGACTGGTGGAGCTAAAAAGACTGGAGGTACTTGCCGCACTGCGATACTTTGCTTCGGCTCCAGGTGCTGCAGAAATATAGCGACCACTACCATTTGTCAGTCCTCCTACAAGGAAGCAGTTCTGTCAGTAAAAGCCACGAGGAAAATAAGCAACAGCAAAACAGTAAGTGTACTAGAGCTACAGTTACACCCTGGAGCCAAAGAAATCAACAGCATTGTCTTGTTATTTACATTTACCTCGTATTGGTTGGAGGAGTTAGATAGCTTTATCTTCCAATAAATAAAACCATTCTCCTCCTTGTTTTTATTTTATGTGATGGGCACCAGGAAAAGAAACATCATGAGAAGAATATAATGAAGCAGGTAAAGTGAGCACCCACTCAGACTCAAAGAAACTTTAGAAGTGGGTGGGCCTTGTCTTAGCAGATAGATTTCCACTTCACAAGCAATACTGACTTACACCCTTGTTAGTAGTCTCGAAGTTAGCCAATTGTTTCAAAATAGACCATGAAATCTGAACTACCCTTCAGTCCCTACTGAGGCACTTTTCCAACTTATAGCGTGAAAGGGCATTTTTGGGGAGGCGCTGTACCTGTTCTGCAAGATATTTGATGATTTCAGCATCTCAGGCTTTCAATCTCTTGTAAGCACTAAATAGGTCAAATTTCAAACCAGGTAACTAAGAATGCTCTACTTAATTCTAAAACCACCAAAGGTATATCAAACTGAAGTTCCTTTTCGAACTATTAAATCCTTCCCTTGCTGTGAAAACATCTGTCATTCTCACTACACTTCATCACTCCTTACCTTCTTTCTAAGAACTGAATTGTGCTCTTACTAGTTTAGGGCCTACTCCTTTTTCTAGTGATTCCACCCACAGCTATCATCATCCTACAATCTGTGAATTTCTCCTCATATATATACTGATCTCTAACCAGTTTGTCATTCTGAACTTCTGGAGGCCTCTCTCCCCTCCACTTTACAAAAGGCTGCAATTATCATAATAAATATGCAAACAAAGCATTTTTCAAACTACAGTATGATTTTAAAAGGAATGAAAATTCCCGCTTAGAAACCTCAATGCTACTACTAAAAAAACCCACAGACACCAAAACCACCAACCTAAAATTATCAAGTATGACTTGTAAAAAAGGAAGGCATTTTCAGTTTCCCTACAAATTATCTAAAGAAAGTGACATAGTAACTGAAAGCCCTTTCAAAGTCAACAGAAGAAATAATGACATTTTGTTTTAAATTGCAGTATGTGCTGTTTGCATGGTGCTCTGTTACAAAATTAAGTAAAAAAAAAAAAAAATCATATGACAGTGCCCCAGCCAAGCCTTCTTTTGGTTCCAAGTATTTATAAGGCCAGGCAACAATGTTACAGTGGGCTGGTATTAATGGTAAATTATCTTTTTCAAAAGGTCAAACTGCAATACCAGAATCTGAGATGTCAGCGCTCTGCAAGAAGTATTAAGCATCACATTTATTGCACTGTATAGGATTATGCCCTCAAGTAGAAATAATTAGTATTTATTTTACAATTGGTTTTCAAAATTCAGGTCTAGGAATCAGTAAATACTTTATGCCCCACAATACCTTTTAAAAACCACTAGGTTTTCTTTTAAATTAAAGCCACTTAATCCTTTTTTTTAAACTATCTTCTTTTGTTTCTGCAGACAGTCACCATTTCCAGTAAAGCGCCGGCAGCGACAGGATACTAACAGACCAAAAGAACAAAGAAACCCAGCTTTCTGCAGGGGAAGCAGCATGCAGAGTGATGCTCTGCAGCCATTGCTAGGAACTACCTTCTAAAGAACACCTGAAATCACGGTATTTCCCATCTAGATTAAACATATGAATGAAATCCTGCCTTCCCTGTAAGCACTGTGAAGTAACACCGCTGAATGCCATGAGAGGGCAGCAAAGCCCGTTTAGAAGGAAGTCTCCTAGGGTACTTCCCTGTCATAGCCTATAGCTCCACTGATCCCATGCTCAATTCTGTGCCAGAAACTAACAAGGTAGTTTTTGAATATTTGCTCACCAACTGCAAATGCTTAATTAGCACACACAGTCATGGGATTGCTCATGTGCATCAAGAGCTGTTTCAGTTTGTTGTTTTTTTAATCTGAGCCTTCATGTAAGTATAAATTAAATGCAATAACTTATCCAGCAATTAAAAATTAAATTAAGAATGGTAGCTTTTAACAAATATGCTGTATATGTGCAGTAGAACTGCATGCATACATTTCACTCAGGATTATCAAGCCTTTCTTCAGTCTAATTTGGGAACCATCCCTTTGTAAGACTTGTAAGACAACTATGCTGTGACTAGGAGACACCTGTCTAGCCTGTGAAGCTGCTTGAGACAATCATGTTAAGCAGAATCATAATACAAGAGGGCTGAAAACATACCCATAGTGCCTAGAAGAACCTGTCATACTTCAAAAGCACACAGAAAGCTTAGCCTTGAAAGCCCTAGACACTATTATAAAACATAATAATTTAACAGGTAATTAGCTTTTCTTCTCATGTAACCCTTTATTACAGCAGCAGTGTTACAGTTCAGTGGCAATTTTTCAGATTTGAAAAAGTAAAAAAACTCAAATAAAAGCATATTGTCATAGGTACTATTAATATGCAGATACACTCCTGTATACATTGGCCTATTTTCCAAAGTACTGTACTTCTTACTTTCCCAGTCCAAAACCACAAAAGCACTAGTGTGGACATTAAGGACACCTGGCCTTCCTCAAAACTTTGAGTGTCAGCAGCTTAAAAAATGGAAAACTGGAATCTGAGTTCTAGTTACCCAAGCCCTCCTTGGTTAGTCTACTGCATCCCTGCGTTCTTCAAGACCTCAAGACAGATACTGATTCCAAACTAGAAAGGTACCTCTTGGCCTCATAAATTATTTGGGGAACATACCCTACTGAACATGTCTGTTAACACTGAAATTTTGAAGACTTATGAGGAATCAGTACGGCCACACAATTACAAACCATTGGGGAATAAACTGTGTAGTTCATTCTTCAGATAATCCCCTAACTATCAATTCTGATCTCATAAAACAAAGATCGCCAATGCAATGAATAACATTAAATTGGTTACAATTTAATTGGACCCAAATCCCTGTGGCTAGTCCATAGGGAAGAAGACGCACAGAGGTATAAAGGGGATGGAGACCATCTCAACCAGAGCTTTGCTAATCTTCAAGGACACGAAGCATGTTAAATTACTAACTCCTTAACATGGATAGCATATTTAATGTGAAGATGATGAAAAAAATACCAAGTAGTAGATCTGGGCACATTTCTTTTGATAGCATTAATCTAATAGTACTTATAACTGAAGTGTTTATTCAATAAAACAGATTTATCGCATAGTAACTGCTGTTTAAATCAGTCAGCAATATGATTTTCTAGTAAAATACAAATATATAAACACTTTAATCTTGATTTCTACCAAGTATTAATTCATCTGTATAAAAGTAGCTTCATCTCATCCTCAGCTAAACATCTAATCTTTAATATGGGAATAGAATTACACATACATACATAGACATATATGAATATATACGTATGTGTATTTCATGAATCAATGCAAGTGCTTATCATGCCTGGTTTACTACAGCCTTACAAAGTAGTTAACACAGCAGAGGCAATGCAAAGTTCCCTGTACTGCCAAACTGCCTTTACTCTTACCCAAAATGACCACTTCTGATGATAAATCAACATCTAAACTAACAACAAACTTGGTTTGCAATGCATGGAATATAGTTACCTCCAAAAGCCCAGGTTTTAAAAATCCTACTCAACACTAAACCCTTCCATGTACCACCAAACAGAGTAAGCACCACCAATAATCTAAAGGGATTTTTTTAGTGATGCAGGACAAATACTTCCTCTTGATGGTTTTTGACCCTGGGAGTGAAAGGGTAGTTCAAATTCATGACCTTACTGCTCCAACTGATTACAGTAAAGAAGCAGTTACAGACAACTGACAAATCCCTTCAAATACAGGAAAACTGACACTAGAACAAAGTAATTAGCACACTCCTATTTTAGGATGTTGGAAAAGAGTTGGTGAGAAGAGGTAAAAACAGTAAAATACCACAAATTACTTGTAAAAGGGAAATTGGTTTTTTAAGCTACAAATTGCAGCAGTGTCTGACAAAGGGGTTATAAAACCATGCACCCTTTCCCAGGATTGTACTCTAGTGTTCTGGTGGCTGAAACAGGAGCAATCGACTTTGATGCCCATTTTAAAATAGGAGTTGAACTTAGCTGAACCTGTTGATCTAAGCAGGCAGGACAACAAGTTTGGAAGGTGGAGGGAGAGCTGCATTTGACAGGCATTATCAGAGTACCAATGGAAACTGCATGCAGACATGAACTTACAATGTTGTTCTACTCTGAAAAGTGACATGATAATTGTACCCTGTTTGATTTCAGGGATAACTTCTCATTTGCTGAGAAAGTTCTGCCTTTTTATAATAGTTTTTTTTACATGAGAACAAAACAAATGCTTCCAAGAGTGGCTGATGAGAGCACCAGTCTAATTTTAATAGACTGACAATTAACTGCAGAAACAGCCTTCGACTTTTTGTGATTGTGCACTTTGGATGTAAATGCAAAGGTATGACAAAGGGCAGAGTGCTGGAAATGTTAAAAATTTCTTGCATTTTTATGAAAGCAAAAGCCTACATGATCTCCATTTCCAAATTTTGATTGGTTTGGTAAGGCAGGAAAAAGTTCACCCATAATGGTGGCCCACTTCATTTGAAGATGAAGAGGCAGCACACATGCAAGCCAACAAGGTTGTGTCAATTTTCAGAGTACAACTGCACATTCTGGCCTTTACACACTGATCTAGTACATGATTTTAACAAACTAATATGCTTAGTTCACACTGCCAAACAGTCCAAAATGGCTAAAAATCAGTATTTAACAATTTCTGCTGATAAAGATAATAATCCTCTCTGTTGCTTGCAGCTTATTTTCTCAGGACTGAGAAAAGCCTTTTACTTAACATTTATCAGATGTGAAACAACACAAGACTTTCAGTGGTTTCAATTTTAGATAATGCCTTCCAAAATTTGGTTTAAGTATAGTTTTCAGTAATATGAAAACTATTGTGAGAGTACTTTGAAAAGAAAGAAAGAAAAAGATTTCCATGATAACCCCATTGTCAGATGTTCAGAACTTTCTCAAAAGCCTCCATTTGGGCTGAAACTTTCCATGCTTGGTCTCAGCCCAAAGGTGCACTTTGTAGACCTGAAAAAGGAAAAAAGGTAAGTAAAAAAAATAAAACGTGCTGAAACATCCCCTTGCCCAGTTTTACTTCGGGTATTCAGCACTTAACCACGAAGGGAATACTGAACTGTAAATGTAATATATATATATTTAAATCACTTTTAACCTTTTTATACAAATCACTCACACATTCCTTACTTGAAGTGTACATTTTGGTAGGCACTTTTAATTTTCCTGTTCTGTTTGCACTAACAGAAGTACAGGGGACTAGGTTGCCTATTATACACACAAAAATGTGCACTGAGCAGTTACTGGAGCAACAGGCAACTCAATGTTGAAATTACATCCAGTTTCACTGTATGACTTTAGAATCCAAATTTAATGGCCACAAATATTGGCAGGAAAAAGGAAAGTTTATCAGGTAACCTCAGTTTAGAGGCATTGTTTTCTAAAACTGTAGGCTGTGGTAGGGTTTCTTTAGATTTTTAAATTTTATTTTTAATATTATTTATTAAAACGTTGAGCTCCAATCTCATGTCATCTAACTAGCTCAATTTTCTAAAAGACTACTCTTGTCATTCCTTAAATACATAGAGAGCCACCACTGACAGAGCCTTTGCTATTTCTTTCACAAATGCATTTTCTTTTTTTTCCCCAACAGCCTGGTGATGAACTATTGTCTTCCTAGCAAAGCATCTGGGCCATGTGGTAGCAGGCTCACTGATTCAAAAGTTGCCTTTCATTGAGAGCTTTGCTCACTTTTCTACTTTATCATGGTAAGGGGCAGGAGTGAAAGTCACTTCACTGTTAAACACAGTATGATCTTAAAATGTTCTTAAAAGTGGCAATACGCTGAAGTAGAAACAAAAATAATGCACCTTTGCTTGTCATACTGTAGAAACAATACAAAAAGGACCAGTAACTCTTACTGGGCTCTCTATCGGGCTTCTGCAAGGGAAGAAAAATCAATTGTTGGCCCAATACTGCAAAAAGCTGCGTGCCCTCCACTGCCAAATCAAGGAGCATTTCAGCCTGCTCGTCACCTCTTAGGAATGGCCCCTCTTCATTACAAAACTCTTAACAGCAAAGGTAACGTGACATCTCTTATGCAACATATATTTTACACATAGAAATACATATACACATACAAACAAAAAGTGTTTTTTTGGTTTTTTGTTTTTGTTTTTTTTACCTAAATGCAAACTGGATGAGGATCCATGTGATGAAAGTGATGGCGGTGGCGTAAGTGAATGTCCTGGCGTTTGGCTTGGCAGAGGCATGCCTATTGGACTTGGAGAGGAGGAAAATCCCAGACTATTGTAAAATGGCTGCCCTATGGGTGCTAGGCTGCTACTAGATCTTTTGTACAAGTCAGAGCTAGTAGATAGAGAATCTCTCCTTGTGGCACTACTACTTGCAGAACTGCCAACTGAAGAAGAAATAAAAAGACCCTAATTACACAGTGTCAACTGAATAAAACCTATCCCCAACTACAGCTGGGCAATAACAGATGCGATCACAACAATTACAGCAATCGTTATGACAAAGACAATTACTGTGATAACCACACATGCTTTTTAAGTAAATCTAAGTGGGTATAAACATACCACTGATAAGTACTTTCACCAATGCCCATGTCTTCAACATTTCATTCTAGACTTCTCATAGCAGTATTGCAGTACTGGTTTAACTGCCTGGCTTCAGGCTTTGGGACAAATACAGAATTTATGAGATTGGATTACACTGTCACTTTACAGAATAAATGATCCTAAAAATACTTCCACTAAACTCTCTGATAATTTTTTTTTCCCCACCATAGATTATTAGTGATATTTGATTTCAGGAAAAAGGCCAGAGACAAGAGCTTGTTGCTGTTTAAGGGTTCAGAAAATAATCTATGTTGCTATTCAGCTGTTTCTGAGCTTCATCTTGTTTGTGAACCCCTCACCTGTAGAAAAACATTACTAAAAATTCCCTACAAGAATTATGGTTCTCAAAGAAGTGTTTTGAAAAGATATAAAGGAAGAATAGGCTAGGAAGATGATGAGAAGCAGAGCAAACATAGGAAAATTAAGGTGAAAAAAATTAATTTTACTGCTACTAGTATTTCTGAAAGTCAGATTAGACTAGAAGCCTTAGATAAGTGTATTAGTGAAGGACTGGTTATCCTGCACAGCATCATTCAGCAGGGTGATGAACAGTCTAGGATAAACGAGGAGAATAATTAAGAGTTTTTAGAAATGTTAAATTCTAGTATCTGTTGCATACTAGCAAAATATTAAGCTAGAGTGTCTATTTTAAACACTGGAACATTATTATATTAATGAACAAAACCACAATTATGGATGTTTTGGCAACAAAGGTGCTTCTAAAACTGAATTTGGATAATTGATTTCTCCTTTAACTTAAAAGGGGAAAAGTAATAATTTCTATTTCCACAATCTTTACCCTTGTCAAGTACCTTCCTACAAAAACTGGCAACAGGGCCCAATATAAAATGGAAATTGCCAGGCAACCTTTAAGACACTCATTTGTTTTGTCCTAACATTAGCAATTCAGCTAATACTTTTTATGGCAGATAGCTGCTTGGACCAGATTTTGCAAAGAAGTTCTGCCCAAACACCACTGCCATTTCGGAAAAAACAAGCAAGGAAAGATGCTTTATCCTTAGCAAAATAATCCAGCTACCTATTATTTGAGAAATTAATGCTTTCATTTACTCATGCCAATGTGGTAGCTATGGGAGAGCTATATTTTCACTCTTACTTTTTTGGAGCTAAAAATTTTAGCAAAATCAGAGTTCACACAAGTTCAGCACAGGTCTGCTACAGACTCCTAGCTGAAAACTTAAAACTCCTGTCCATACATGGCACATCCAAGATGGCTGATAAAGGTTTTCCCTGCAACTGAACTTCTAGGCTTCTGTGTGCCATGCATTAAAGGACTCAAAGTGCTGTCCAAGATCCCATCTTGTGTTCAGAAGGCCG
This sequence comes from Porphyrio hochstetteri, assembly GCA_020800305.1. Classification (NCBI taxonomy): domain Eukaryota; kingdom Metazoa; phylum Chordata; class Aves; order Gruiformes; family Rallidae; genus Porphyrio; species Porphyrio hochstetteri. The sequence continues at coordinate 115,833,906 of CM036907.1, forward strand.
TCAGGCAGTGTGGAAAGGAAGTTTTCTACTTCAAATGCAGAGGAGACAAAAGCCAAACACAAGAAATAGACCAGGAAAAAAAGGGGGAGAAAAAAAAAAGGGAAGGAGTAAGACACCAGAACCAGGAAGAGAGAAAAGGTCAGACAAAGGAGCCAACAAAGAGACTGTAAGAAAACTGGCAAGCACTTTCAAAACCAGTGGGACTGTGTATGAAAAAAAAAGCAGATCTAGAAAGTTGGGCTGTAGAAAGTATACGTGACTGTGGGGCAAAAAGACTGGAATAGTAAGCTGATGATGGGAACATCACACAGAACAAGCAGAAACAGAAACATTTTTGGGAGGGGAAGCAGGAGATAAATGTGGCCTGGAAACTGGGAAGGCATACTAGAGGAGAAGCCAGAAGGAAAAGATACTGGACTAACCAGGCAAGGAGATTGAGAATAAGAAATCAGAAGAGCAAATTAAGGCAACAGTTGAAAGAAATACCGAGATTTGAGACTAGCTGCACAGCTTCTGGCTCAGCCGGTGAACCATGTGAATGTTAATACAACACTACATGATGGATTGTTATTCTCCAACTATGAAAAAAAGCTAAGCAAACTTTCGCTTTCTTCAAGGGTTTTTTACTCAGCTAAATTACTGCAGCTTAACAAGTTACTGGGAACCAGCTGAGCTGCATTTTTTTCACACAAAGAAGCAAAGCTCACAAAACCCAGAAGATACTTTGAATTAGCTCATTCCTCTTCACCACTAAGCTAATGCCATTAGGTTAGACCTGTTACAAACCAGAAGTTGGCATCTGGAAGGTTGCTGTAAGTTGATGGAATTCTTAGGTTACCTGTTAAGCTGCAGTAATTTATCACGTACCTACACCTTTATAATGGAGTATGAATAACTTTTATTATAAAAGAGCAGAGACTGTAAAGTACATACAGCCATTTATATGGTATGCTTGCTTTTTTTTTACTTTATTGTTCAGTCATTCAACTAGAACATGCTAATCTTTGCATTTTTTACAGAGCTATTTTTTTCCCCTGTGACAACTGAAAACATAAGGGTGAGATCTGCATTGCCATCTGTCAGTCTTCATGGATGTATTTTAACAGAAATTCAACCTTTACAACACACTGAGGGGAGTTACAAAGAAGCTGAAACTTTGGCAAATAGAAAAGTTAAACTTGTTTCTAATTTGCCTCCCCATGCATCAACACCATTTGTTTACTCATCTGTGTAATTTTCAATTCATATACACATCCAGCTCAGGAACTCTCAAAAAACATAATCAGGAAGCATTTTTAATGGCTATTACAACAAGTACAATTTATACTTGGCAGACGGGCACTTTCAATATACTTTTATTCCAGTGATACTACTAAAAATATTTGAGGTTTAGATAGCACCTTTCATCAGCACTTCTCAAACTGCAAAAGCATAGGGTTCCTGCTACCCTGTGGAAACTACCATGCTAATTAAATCCCCTAGGATACTGCTACAAAATTTCAGCACATGCTGTCTATGCTGAAGGCTTTGGACAAAGTTCTGGAACTGACCTTTGCTACAAGAAAAAGGTTTAATCTCCTGCGCCGAAAGACCTATGCAGACTCTTAAGTAGATACACAACTAAAATTTGTATTCTATGGAGGTCCTTGTGATAATGCTCAATAAAAAACTTTTATGACTTAAAACTATTCTATCTAGAGACTTAAAATTGGTGCACTGCATTAAATATGCAGATACCCTTGTGATCACTATCTCTGAAATGAAACTGTACCTAGAGTGAAGCACAGCTGCTAAGAATTCACTGAAATCCTACAAGTAGCTCACAACAAATTATATTACAAAAAGATAGCATCTGGATAGCACAATTGCTTTGTAAATAATATTTACCTGCTGTGGTGTTATGGGAAATTAAGAAACCCTACACAACTGAGTGATCTCAACATTTTATTTATTTATTCCTAATTAAGATGGTGTGTTTTGGGTCTCCTTAATCAGATATTAGAGAGGATCAATGTATAACTTTATTCTGGATTTCCTAGCATTAGTTTTGTTAAAGTAAATAATTTTTCAGGTTATTTTATGAAAAACAACACTGAGAAAACCTGTTGGTACACAGTACGTTTAGTATCACTATTCACCTCCACTTAGTCACCAAATAACAGGTAACATGTTTTAAGACCTAAGGGCATACTTTTCCTTCTGTTTTTCCATATATTAAGCTATCTTGTAGCAATTTAAACTCTTTACATTTCTTTCAGTTTCTTTTATTTCCCTTTGGGCACTTAAAGAGTACCTAAGTTTTCCCCAATTTCTATGGATCTGCCAGATACGTAAAATTATAAGCATGCTCCTCTGATTTTATCAAAATAATAAGCAACAACTCTGTGTTGTAACTTAGACTAATAGCCAAAGGAAATACACTTTAGAACACATATTAAACTTGCCTTACTAACACTGAATCTGAAATACTAGAAAGCCTACCTCACATGCTTAAAATATGTGTAAGTTTTCTGCCATAGAGCAGAAACATGATGGCAATGCTCGTTTTATTTGATACAAACAGGTTGAAAATATGTAGGAGCATTTGTTAAAATAATTTAAGGCCCCACACTTGCACAGAACTTTTTATTAATTAACTGTACCTATGATTAAACCTACTGGTGTTAACAATGACTATTCCTGGGTATTAAGTCTTTTGATTTTATAAATCCTATAAAAATGTTATGGAGACAAACACTTCAATATTAGATCGAATTTAGAGAGTCATACACTGCTTTAAGATAGGAATTTTCCTGACAAATTACAACAAAAGAACATATCCCTTAACCATTATAGATTGTTGTTATTTTCAACACAGAATGAAGACTCCCTTGAAAATAAAAAAGCTTACTAAAACCAGTAACAAACTTCTGCAGCAGAGCATAGTGCTCAATATGGAAAAGTATTTTGGATATACCTATGATTACAGGATATTCTTCAAAAATGCATCTTTGATACAGAGCCCAAGTGAACTTAAACCCCCCCTTTTCTTCCCCTAAAATTTGTTTTAAAACTTGAATAACCTATTTTTGCATTCTTTTTTAGAAAGGTATGTGTATATAATATCTGAATACAGATACATTTTTCGCTTAACACAGAAGTCTCACAGAATTTCCTCACTATGTTAATAACCTACCTGATGAGCCAAATCCACCAAGTGCAGAGCCGATAGCCGCTCCTAAAGAGCTGCTACTTCCAAAGCCAAGAGATGTGCTTCCTGGTTGGCCAGGACCATGTGAAAAAAGGGAACTGCTCTGGGAGTTACTGGTCAAAGAGTTACTGCCATAAAATGAATTGGATTGTAGGCTACTATTTGTTTGCTGTTGCTGTTGTTGTGGCTGGGCACCAAGTGGCCGAAATAGACCGTTCGTGGCTCCCGCGAGATTGTTTGCTGTTCCTCCAGCTGATGCAGCTGCAGCTGTAAAACACATGTTTTCAATCATAATTACTCTCTCAAACATTTCTGACTGAAAATGGACTATTCAGATCTAAATCATGTTTTCTTGAAGCCCTCATAAGCAAGCAGAAATTCACACATTAAAGGACTAAGAGAGACTTTACAGTATTATACAGTCTTAATTACCCGAGGGAAGAAATGAAGACAGCATATTTTGTAGGCTGATCAAGCCTGCAGAACTGTTAAGCAATTGAGGGAATGTTCAGTGTAAACACGTAAGACATTACTGGTTACTGAACTGTGTATCTAAGTTGCAATAGTAGATTTGCAGCTAAGAGTTGAACATCATCAGCTACTGATGTCAGAAGCAAGTTCTGCATATAGAAAGCTTATAATTTAAAATCTAATTTTATGAACAGATTAATTAAGTCTGGTGCTAGTATTCTGGATTTTAATTCAACAAATGCAATACATACAATGGTTCAGTAAAGTATTACCAGACCCTATCATTGATAAAAGCAAAAAGAAAACTAGAGGCTTTTGATACAACTAATTCTCCTCTTCTGCTGCCCATTCTATAGTTTTTTTCCTTGCCACACTTTCCAGGAGAAAAGCACGGCAGGGCCCCAGAGCACTCCATCATCTTCTGCCAGGCCGAAGCAATGAAATGATGCTTCCCAGAGGACACCATTTAAGGGATTGATGAGAAGTGCATGTTATATGCATGGGGAGAGGGAAAGGGGAAATGTTCATATCTGACAAGCAACAACGTTTGCAGAAACATGCCTGCATATGTATGGGGAGAGGACTGTAAATTTCCATTAAAGAGGAAAACTACATCTCTCAGAGAAATAGCAGTGTCTCTCAGAGAAAGAGAGTCAACAGAATAAGAACAAGAGCATGGATGGTACACCCTTCACAACAGCATACAAAACACACCGATGGTATCAAATACTAATTAAACAACTTCACTGTTAAGATTCAGTACCGAAGGAGAAGAAACCTCCACGCAGGATCAAATACTTACCCGCCTGTGCTGCTGCAGAACTGATTATAACAGGAGTTGAGGCCACCAATCTGACTGGTGCTCCAAGGCCAGTTCTTGCTCCAGGGCCTACTACTAAGGCACCAGTCTGATCGTAATAGGCAGTGGGAGCTAGTACTTGATAGCCTACACAACACAGAATACAAGAGTTAGTAGTAAAAATGGTCTCATATAGTCAGTGTTTCTTTTCTCCTTGAGATACCCTGACAAAAAACTACAAGGGGGAAAAAGCATTTCTGTCATATCACCTTGGAAAGTCTACTGAACATCAAAAAACAGTATCATGAAGCTACAACAGTCTTATTCAGGAATGTTCTGTTTTTAAAAAAACTAGAATAACAGCTAAAAGTAGTCTAAAGCTGAATTTTACTTTTAAGGTTAACAAAGTAAGTTTTTACCACCACAGGGAAAAGGTACAGGAACAACACCACTGGCCATATTTGGATGATTACTGAACCACCTTCTTTTAGCAAATTGCTGTGGGTTTGTGCAGTGAGGTTTTGGAAGTGGTAGAGGGGGTTGCAGCGGTGGCTTCTGCAAGAAGCTGCTAGAACCTTCCCCTATGTCTGACAATAAATACCAGCTGGGCTCAAGGTCAGACCCACCACTGACCAAGTCTGAGCCCATCAATGACAGATACCACACCTCTGTGGTAACATATTTAAGAGAAAAAAATCCTCAAGCAGCCCTTTTTGCCACCAGAGGAGGGAGTGAGAAGATGTGAGAAACTTTGCAGACACCGAGGTCAGTGAAAAAACAGAGTGGAAGAAGTGCTCTAGGCACCGGATGAGATATTCCCCTGCGGCCCATGGAGAAATCTATGGAGGTCTTCTCCAGGTGGAGACACATGAAGGGTGGAGACACACGAAGGGTGCTGTGACCCCGTGGGAAGTCCATGATGGAGCAAGCGCCTGGCAGGACCTGCAGCCTGTGTAGAGTGGCCCACGCCGTAGCAGGTTTGCGTGGGGGGCTGTGCTGGAGCAGCCTGCTCCTGAAGGTCTGCACCACATAGAAGCCACGCTGGGGCAGTTGTTGAAGAGCTGAAGCCCCCATGGGAAGGACTGATGTTGGAGAAGTTTGTGGAGAACTGTCTCCCATTGGTGGGACCCCACACTGGAGCAGCGTAAGAGTGAGGATTCGTCCCCCTAAGAAGGAAGGATTGGCAGAGACACCTCTGAATTGACCACAGCCCCCATTCCCCATCTCCCTGAGCAGCTCATGGAAGCGCAGAGAGAAATCATGAATAAAGTTGAGCCTGGGAGAGAGTGAGAGGTGGGCATTTTGGTTTATTTCTCATTAATCTACTCTGTTACTCCTGAGCCTCTCAATATGTATTTTCTCCCCTGTCTAACTGAGGACAGGAGTGATAGAGCAACTTTGGTATGAATCTGGCCTCCAGCCAGGGTCAACCCACCACATTTTACATTTTTCTTGTACTCCTTTGTACATGGAAAAGATACTGAAATCTGTACAATTAAAGGGCTGAAATACATGCAGGTTTTTCAGTGTAACTAATGTATGGAACTGCCAAGCCTATAAAAAAACAGGTGAGGAAAGGAATGCTCTATGTGCAGGGATACCTTGGACCTGTCAGTTTCACAGGAAAAAAGAGGCTGTAATCCAAATATAATTTCATTCAGATAACAGTTCAGAGTTGGAACTGGAGAAGAAAGAGGAGGAGGAATTGAAAAAGGAGAAGAGCAAGCAGTAGGAAGGAAAACAGGATACAAGATATGAATGAAGGAAAGCAAGACAAAAAAGAGCAGAATATAACACCTTTAAGAGCAAGAGAATTAATTTTAAAGCTCTGACACTTTATAATAAAAGAATAAGAATTCATGAAAAAAAAAGGCAAGAGCTAGAATAATCTATGAAAGGGTGCTGATAATGAAAACACTATCTTAATTTTTAGGTTGACTATTCTTATAAAGCAGTAAAACAAAGCCAAAAAGAATTTTCAATATTCTTTCTATGTTCAAATACATACTAATGCTATTAAGGAAAAAGTCAGGATTGCAAATATCACACATCTATTTTTATACAGAACTGAGATTATGCATACTATTTAAAGTCAGATTCCATCTATGTTCAGTGCCAGGTCTAGTAGAGTTCTCTTTGAAACACACATGGACCTGAACATAAAGACCTGGGCCCTCTGATTCTGGGTGAGTACCTCAGTCACCAGGCTTCCAAGTCATATTTTCTCTTCCTCAATTTCTAAAACATCTGCGTAATCTCTTCTGCTTAGATGCCTTGCTTCAAAAACAGAGCTGGAAACACCATCTGCCTACTGGCCTGAGTGGTTACAGTACTCTGCAGGAAAGCTGGAGACCAAATTCTTCACACTAAGAGTATCTGAGGATATGAAAGAGACTCAGATAGTAACTTGGAGTGATGAAAATCCAAATCTTTAGGTCCAATTCATAGCTCAGGAGATGAATGCACTACACAGTTATGAAATCTTGTCAACACTGCTGTTCCAAACCTGTTTGTTCTCAATGCTCACTACTTGTTTTGCGCTCTGGGTGCACCGGCTTTTTCTGTCCCATCACCAGCACAGAAGTCAGTTGACCTCTACAGTCTGTCTGAAAGTTTGGCTAGTTAAAATCAACCAAAACAGGTTTTAATTGGTTAGGAAATCTTTACTACAGGTGTCACTGCCTCATCCACCTACAAATTTGTGCTACATTGGTCTACAACCCTCACCACTAAGATTGCTAGGCTCCCAAGGTAGGGAAAGGTGAGAGTGACTGCTGTCTGTTTTTACTGTAGTTCTGTTGAGAACGCAGCAGGGTATGTTAGAAGACTAGTGACACAGTAGGAAAGATGTTTATAATACCACACACATCCCTGCATACATCAGCAGTGTTTAATTACTATTACCTGAATAATTTCTACTTTTACTCATAGCATGTTCAATAGATAGCACCATGTTGGCCCTGACATTTGTTTCTGCTGTATCACATTAAACCACTTTTTCAGAACTCAGATTGGCTATTGCTGCCAGTGTTTATACACTGTCCATCATGGATAATGCTATAGCTGTATAAAACAAGGACTGATCATATATATACACAACCTTGTGCTCAACTGAAACAGCATTGATAAGACTTCAGACCCACAATGTAAACAAGCTTATTTTCCAATGCAAAGCATTGGGGGACACTCCCCCTTCGCAAAAGATAACTTACAGAGTATTACATAAACTTACTGAGATTCATACTAATGCAGTTTAATACACAAATTTTAGATTTTCTAAAATAATTAACTGGTATGACTGCTGAATTTAAAAACAAAAATGGAAGCAACTTGTACTTGCTCTTTATATTACAAAATGTCCCTTTTCTCCAGACACTTCCATGCCACTGTCCAATCAGAGATGACACAAACAGGTCATTTAAAATTAGTAATACTAAGCTAGGTCGTTAGCATGAAGAAGCCACCCCTGTCTCAGAAGGTTCACGCTATATATGAGAATTTACACGTGCTTCTATGTTCCTAATCTCCAAAAGGAACATAGAATCAGCTGGATTGGGGCCCTCAGCTTTCTACTCAAATCTACTATAGCAACGTAGCAAGTTACCCCTGAGCCAGCAGTGTGCCCAGGCAACCAGAAGGGCCAACTGTATTCTGTGGTGCATTAAGCATGGACAGCCAGTCCAGCGAGGGGATTTTCCTGCTCTCCACTGTGCTGGTGTGGCCTCACCTCAAGTACTGGCTGCAGTTTTGGGTGCCACAGTACAAGAGGGACATAAAACTATTGGAGAGTGTCCAGAGGAAGGTAACGAGGATGGGGAAGGGTCTGGAGGAGAAGTCTTATGAGGAGAGGCTGGAGTCCCTGGGTTTGTTCAGCCTGGAAAAGAGGAGGCTGAGGGGAGACCTAGTCATGGTCTGTGGCTTCCTGATAAGGGGGAGTGAAGGGGCAGGCATCGATCTCCTCTCTTTGCTGACCAGTGACAGAACCCAAGGGAACGGTATGAAGCAGAGAGAGGGGAGATTTAGGTTGGGTATTAGGGAAGAGGTTCTTTCCTGAGATGGTGGTTGGACACTGTAACAGGCTCCCCAGGGAAGTGGTCACAGCACTGAGCTTGGCTGAAGTCAAGAAGCACCTGGACAGTGTACTCAGTCCCATGCTCTGACTTGGCTGGCCCTGTGTGGAGCCAGGAGTTGGGACTCGATGATCCTCATGGGTCCCTTCCAACTCGAGATATTCTATGGATGCAATGTAAGACTATTTTTGAAATTGCTGAGACCTTGCTAAGTGTATCTGCAGCCTCAAAGTCATGAAATTATTTGCTCTGACATAAAAAATACAAGTTCAGAAAGATGATCTCAGATCAGATTAAATAACCAGAGAACATCTTTCACAGCAAGAAGTCTTCTGCTTTCTCTTCCTTCACAGTATCCTACAAACTTTTCACCCCACCCCAAAAAGGTGAGCACAAAGATAAAAAGCTATTTCCCAGCCTTCCCACTTTATCAAACATAAAACTGTGACTTGCCAGATGACCTCTCTCCTCTTGTTTCAATTTTTATTACCTCTATGTCATGTGATCATTCTGTGGCTTTGCAATTTCCCCTCCACATTAACAACTACCACAGTTCATTTCAGTGCCTTCACATTCAAGCTTACTGTGGTCTTCCACTGTAACAAAAAACCCTAAAACATACTCTTTGCTTCCTAATCACACCTTTTATTTTAGAATTCAACTGCTCTGTCAACACTTACTGTCTCCAGATCAGGAGGGAACTTGAAAGTAAACAATCTGGTTTATCAGTACTGTACTTTGCTGAAATGATTTCCAAATCTCTCAAAACCACAGATTCTGAAAACTTTCTGGATTCTTTTCACACAAACCTTAAATGTTCTCAAAGAATGAGAGAACACGAGGGAAATCTGTTCTCTTGGCTTGTACAACCCATTCTTAGTCTTGGTCTTACCCATCCAGTAATTTCTTCAGTGTCTTTCACTGGATACTTCACACTCTTCTCACATTTTCATATGTAATACCACAAAGCTCTGCCCAGATCTCCTACTCCCTTCCCTGTATGCAACTTCCCTTGCTGATGACACCCAAACTTATGTCAGAATTTGTCACTTCTCTCTACTCAATTTAAGCTAACAGATGTGACACTTCTTACTGCCAACTCAATTATCTGCCCTTTCAACACTACCCTGACACCCTTCTCTCTTCCCACTCAGGACCATAACCTGCAAGTCACTGTGGTGTCCTCCTTCCCTATGTAGAAAACGTACAGCTACTCCCATCTCAACATTCCCAAGTTCCAATTATTTTTCTCTGCATACAGATTGGAACATTTATTCAGCTTTTCATCTTCCATCTTTCCTTAAATTCTGCCAGCTTTGCTTCAGTCTCCCAAGCTCACCAAAACCTTAACCCTTACAGCCTTTCATTTGTTGTGGTGTAGATACACACAGCCGTATGTCTGCACATGTCCTCTCACAAATCAAATTTGAACTTACCATTCTACCAGTAAAGAAATGATTTGTACTTTCTAACCACTCGAGTTTCCTACTGTAACTCCCTGTATGTCCGCCACAATTAGATCAGATTTCTACTCTGCACTAGCTGAAGGCACAGAACGCACAACCCGCTGCAACGTTACACTTCACATTCTTCTAGGTAATAAAAATGGAATACAGACAGAAATTGTTCATTTCAGTGTTTTCTACATGTTTGTCAGAAAACTCAATTTGCATGCCCACCTGATACACCATTCCCTGCCCACATGACACATCACTTACATGAATTCAGTAAAACTAAATTGCATCTGATCTAGCCAATGTCACCAATGAAGCCTCTGGAGGGGTCCAACTGCTGGACACTTATTTTAGGAGCAGCTCTGCAGCCTCTGTACAGCAACTGCACTTGGGACATTCCCACTGAGCACTCCTCAGACAACTCAGGTCACACACAGATTCCTGAATTTGGATGACTAAGCTGAGTCCAGTCTTGCCTGTGACAAGGACTGGTATTATATATAGAAAATCATATACTGACATTACGATGACATCAGGAGTACCCTCTGACTCTGTCTCATACGTTTATTCAAAGATTTGAGAAGCCTTTTTACTGAAAGATTTCTTAAATTAGGACCAGAAGAATTTAAAATGTAAGTGCACAACGATGCAAAATGCATTTTGCTTTTGATGGTTTTAAAAAAGAACCTGATTTTTTTCTGAAAAAAGATTTAAGTATTTCAGATACTTTCTCTTTGCACTTGGGATGAGATATGCACCTTAAGCACTACATGGATGCACCTCCCTAAATAATTAATATAGGAATGCTTGAAATATTTATATCCCATAGGTGGCATAGCTCATTAATTTCATCCAACATGAAGGCTGTACAAGTGGAAAGCAGCTGAAACTATTTAAAGACATAAGTACAGACAAGCTGAATAATATACCCTCATCTGTTAGTTCACAATAAACCCAACTGCAAATACTCTCTTGGTAAAGAATATTCAAAAGCTTGAAACTCAATTTGCAGCTACACTTTCTTGTAAAACATCTAAGTCCATTGAAACAAGAATTCCACATGTTTTCTGCTCATTACATGTGTTGTTCAGTGACTACTACCTGGAATTCACTTAACCAGTTTGTTATCTAGATGTAATTTAATGATCTTGACTCAATTTTATACTAAGTGAATAGAAAAAGGCACCTCTGAAGCAAAACCTACTTTATCCTAAATCAGGTAAGTATAACAGTCTCAGATGAACCAAGACTAAAACCTCCTACTTCTCTTAATCAGCTATACAAGAAGCATTATTTATCAAGCTCAAATACACACTTCTAAAACAGTAGCATGATTTCCACCTGAAATGGCTTATATTCACCTGATCATCCTATATCCTTATTCACCTAAAAAGAGAATCACTGGAAGGGCAGCGAGGCCCTGGCACAGGCTGCCCAGAGAAGCTGTGGCCGCCCCCGGATCCCTGGCAGCATTCAGGGCCAGGCTGGATGGGGGGTCTGGGCACCCTGGGCCAGTGGAGGGTGTCCCTGTCCATGGCAGGGGGTGGGAACTGGCTGATCTTTGAGGACCAGGACCCTCCCTACCCAAACCATCCTGTGATTCTATATTCTAAGCCCCATTCCATGTAAACGTGTGGTCAGTGAGGCATAAAGCCAGTTGACAGAGTTTCCATCATAGCACAGCCGGAAATACATTCACATGAATAACATTCTTCTCTGGTCATCCAGGCTGCAGCAGATGGGACAAAGCAGTGACCTACAACGGAAGCTGAATAAAATGGTTCCTGCTCTCACAGATAATCTCATAGGGCTTAGAGAGAAGGAAAAAAGTCTTCAAGTGCCATCTTCACAGGAGAGGCTCTTGAATCACCAAGTTTTGTGAACTTGATCGCTCAGTATTACTTATAATCACCCATTTGGAGATAGGGGCTTTTGGGGGGTTTTAAGAACCACCCTTGAATTAAGATAGTTACTTTTCTTTTTGAAAAGAATGTGCTTGTTACATCTTCCTATTATGAAGTCATAAATTTGGACTGGGTCAAGATTTCAGATGTTATTTGACTCAAATTAAATTTCACAGGCTTTTTACAAGGCATGGGCGACCCCACAGTCTTAAGAGCTCAGCGTCCTAAACAAGAAGTAATAAGTAGCTAAAACCAAACACACACCTCCCACCCAAAACAGCCAAAAAAGGTACAGTTAGTCCTCTGAGTGTTTTGGAAACATGTTTATAGCATCTCTGATATGCCTTGTTGTTTCCAGGCCTCCTGCACTGCTTCGGTGAGGCACAGAGATACCACTTAACAGGTGCTGTGACAGCACACCACCAATTCCTCATTTTACATGAAAGAGAAGGATGCTAAAAGCTGAAGATGCTGTTGCACGAGAAGAAAATGGCAGTTATAAAATAAAACAGACAAGAAAACCAGAGGAGTCAGTCTGTTCTGCAGCTAGAGGTGTAAAATCTGATTGTGTGAGGCAAAGCACACAATGCTGTCCTGGAGCATCAAGCAACTGTGACATCTATAGGCTGTGAGGCATTTCCAAGTAGTGCTGACAGAGGAAACCATCTATACAAGACAAATGCATATACAGCTACCATCAACAAACGATGTAAAATCTTAACTTCTGTACTCAAGAACTGCCAAGTACACTCGCAACACTGAACTTGTTCTTGCTCAGGTAATTGCAACAAACACTTAGGAGTGATGCTGAACTGCAAACTAACACACACTGTGCTTTTATGACATGTAGTGCAACTCAGAATAACCATTCCCCAGCTAAGCCAGAAGCCATGCATGCTAAAAGGACCCAAGGCTCCAAGCTTTGGAGTGCTCCCACTTCAAGCATGTCGCGATCTTCAGAGATCATTAAGTAGTAATTATCTTCTGCGTTTCCTAATTTTCTCATTATTACTGTACACAAGCAAAAATTTACTTCAGAAAGATAAATTAATACTTCCTGTTGCATCAGAGCAACAATTCATACAACTCATGACCTTTTACAACAGCATGTAGTTGCTTCATTATATACTACATTATCCTGCAAAAATCTACAATAGTCCTTGTGCCCACATTTGTAACAGAGGAAATACTCCAAACCAAAACCACTAGAGGAATTTCTTGTGCTCTAAGAATCCCATGCCAGTATTTTAATCCAACCAAACAACAAAACTATATAAAACTCAATTCTAAGCAGCTTATCATAAACATAGCAGGACTTTGATAGCTAATCTGCTATCTAATAACACCAATACTTTAACTTTCAGTGATTCTCTCAATCCACTGAGAACACACATACCTGGCATGCCTGTAGCAAGACTCTGACCAAAAGCCAAAGCTGGATTTGCTGCTGCAGCTGCTGCAAGTGACTCTGCCTGCTGCCCTTGCTGCCCTTGATTGGGAGTAAGTGGGCGCTGAGTTGCTCCAGCACGCAGAACCTGGAAAAAAGACCAACACAACACCTTGCCTTAAGAGGTAAAAAAGACCTTTATATGCCAAAAAAGTACTAGAATAGTTGCTCTGCATATTTGGCAATGCTTAGCTCCAAATTTCTTTTTGGGAATACACATTAATGGTTTCATATATATGTGTGTGTATATATATATATATATATATATATACACACACACACACACATATACACAACGAATAAAGGGAGTAAACATAAAATATCTGCCCTGCTCTGGACAGCAGAACTCACGTGTTCCATCAACAGCAATGAGACTAAAGTAAGGAAGAAAAATCTCTAAGAGTTATGCATTTATGATCTGTATTATTTATTAACTGAACATCTGTCCTTCCTTGATAAACACACTTATTTACATTATTTTCAGGCAATTGAACAACTTAAGTCTGAATAGCTTAGAGCTTGTAGTAACTTGTCTAAATTAAGACCAAACTGCCAACGGCGCTGTAGAAAATGCCATTTTAAGACTTCACATAATGCTCTACCATGCAACACAGATGTATTTTATTACGTTCTGACAGCATCTCTCTGAGAATCTGATTGAAAAGCAATCTAAATTCTTGCAACTACTCTATTCTTCATGTTTAAAAGTATCTTTTCCAGGTCCAAAGAAAGAAGGAAATACCATTTACTATATTGTGCCACAAAATATCTTACATGTGATTAGCATAAATTGGATATTGATTTTATAGAGGAAGCAAAAAACCCCAAACTACTGGAGATACTATATATTCAGTTATCAATGTAGTTCACTGATCAACCATCAGAAGGAGGAAACATCCACCTCAATATTAAAACAGCGATGAAACTACCATGGAACTTTATGGTAACTCAAAGTAATTTCTCATATTAAATTTATAAGCTTGGCATTGAAATTAAACATTGCTGGTAAAAAACTAAATATTCATTCAACCACAAGACTGTAAGATTTCTGTTTTTTCTTTGTGGAAAAAGGCCATTTGTTTACATTGAAACATCATATAATGGTTTTTAAAGTACTTCTAGAGCAACGATAGAAAATGAAGCTTTTTTCTTTAAATTCAAATAAACTGAAATTTCCATAAGTTCTTGTAATGATTGCTTACTCTTGATTTACAAAGGCAAAAGTAACATGACATATGGTGATGTTGAAATACAATTATTCTGCCACACAAGAACACCTTTATTTCCCTACTTTTTAAAGGGACAAAGAAAAATGTGTAACATCATTCAATTTTCCAGCTAATTAATAAAAACACAGATCAGGTTTTTTCCAAGCTTAAAATACCATTCTCCTGAAATAACTAAGACATCTGTTTTTATCCCCTTATGTTAGCTTTCTAGATTAGCTTTTAACTTTACATGAACTGTAGAGGCAGCATTATCTAGACATAAATATAACAGCACAGTAACCTGGCTTAAAGGAATTATTTTTTATGGTTTTATTTTAAAAATTTGGACTGCTAAATAAGCTGACTATTTAGTATGCAGTAAGTGAATTTTTAAAGACAATGATCAGTAATGTAACAAAACTGATAACATTTGTTATTCATTTATTGTTTTCTACATCATCTAAATTGTGCAATTTTCTAGAAGTTAATCTTTATACACTGAAAGTGTTAAGGCAAGGTTTTAAATGCACATCTCCTTTTCACAAAGAACATACCGGTTGTTGTCCCTGTTGTGCCTGTGAAGCTGCTTGCTGATTTGCTGTGGTATTTGCTGCTGCAGCTTGCTGCTGAAATAAATTGGCTGGATACACCCCCCATGGAACACCATAATACTGAGGTGGAACCACAGCAGGACCTAAAACCAGAAGACATGATTATTCCACCTAGTTCAGCTAGTTAAGTAATTGCTTATATTGTTTGTAGCATCTCTCATAGATCTATCTTCTGAATTTTAAAATAGAAATCAGTATTAGAAAGAATTTCCGTATTAGCCAAAATGATGTATGAACACAAACAGGTTAAAGGAATCACATCAAACCATACCTCCTCTAAGAAATAAACAAATACCCTCAGACTCAGGTGACAAAGAAAAACCTGAAGCAACCAGAGCTTCTATACCAACGAACATTCAAAATCTGTTTCCACAGTGGGAAAAAAGATCATTTCGGAACATCACAGAATGAACCAAATTCATCCTCCCACTGGTGATATACTGAGACTCTGATCACCTATTATTCCTTTCTGTATGCTTCCTTTGCTTATAAACACAACCACTGCCTCTGCCTGCAACGCCTACTACATCACCTCTTCAGAGTGGGCACACCTACCTCTTCCAGGCTATCGATAAAGAGCCCATAGCAGAATGAGCTCTCTACCACCGTACTGTACACATAATGCATTATGCACATATATATTTTAGTTCTTTCTACTGCCTTTCCTGTGAAATCACCAACTGGAGACAGGGGTTTTTTTCAGAATGTTATGCTCGGGTCTGAACACTAGCTGGGACTTGAATACTCAGTAGTCTTGTTTCACAGCAATGTCTATTAACTTTTTAATAGATCTTCCTGAGCTTGGGGGTTCTATCTGTTGTCCGGGCCTTTTAGCGTGCTGGAGACCATCTTTATTCTCATGCCTACTGGGAATGAGAAAACCTGGAATTAGAAAATGAATGCACCAAGTAAAAATCATAGAAGGAAAGGCTATCTGTCTAATGTTTTGAAAATAATACATACTATTATTAATGTCAGATCAAACCTAATTATGGGTAAACATTTTTAGAACACAAGAAACCCAATTGTTGCATATAGAAGTCCAATGGAAAGGAATACTCAGAATCCCATATATAACAAACTGAATCCCTTTACGCTTCAGTGAAAGTTTTCATAATGGCAATATTCATTTTCCTACAACTCCCTCCTTCCTAGAAATACATTTACAGAGAACAAACAGAATTGCAGCTTTGTTCCTAATTTCATTCTGAAAAATTATTGAGACAGACACTAGAAAGTGTTCAGTTACCTGCTAGGGTAGCTGCTGCAGCTAATCCAGCTGCAGTGTATGGGTCGGTACCTGGAGGAGCAGCACTGATAATGTATGGGTTTGGCACAAAAGCAGCTGGAGCCAAGCCTGCTGAGAATACGCCTGCTACAGTAATAAACAGAGTTTAATTATAGCTAACATACTTAGCAAGCATCATCATATTCAAACCAATCAAATCACAAAGCATATCTGTTAAAATCAGAACTGCTTGTACTTTGGAAGTTTCTAAGAGAAGGTACACCGCTACAGACATCAACACTTGTATGCCTTCTTACCACTCCCAGGCCCAACAGCTTTGTTTTACTGGATTTACAGACTCCAAGGAAATTTCTCTCCTATGCATCTACCCACCCTTACATAGAAGGGATTATTCAAAGTGGAAATTACCTTGTCCAACTTTAACTATTTAACGTTTACACTAGTTTACTCTTACAACTAAATCTGTATCAGAAATCTAGTGTCTTAGATGAATCAGCCAGGTAGCATCAAAATCACCTGCTAGAGATATGACTCTTTTCACTGACAACAGAGGGGGAAAAATGTAATCTGATAATTTAAGTCAGATAACCATTTAAAAGCCAGGTATGAGATGCTAATCTTGCTTTCAAGAATCTAAATTTGGTATGAGGATGTTAATGGAAGGAGACAACTGAAACATCTCGGTCATCGAAGAAAGCATCACTACCCAGTTTCCCTTGCCAGTCAGGCTCATGTAACTTTCTCCAACACTGAGGCAGCAACTAGTCCAGCAAGCATGGCACATCCAACTATGTTCCTCCTTTCAAATAGGAGGCTTCATTTCAAAGACAATATACAGCTGTCTGCTCAGCTAGCACTTTATACAATGCAGGGGCTTCTTTGCAGTTTACAAGTCAGAAACAGGCTGAAGACAGGACTTGTGGGTTCTCAACTCCCAGCTCTAAGGCTGTATTAGCTACATAACACTAAAGAGCTGCCACTTTTAAGCCCCAGCTCTAGGCTGCTGGGGGCAGATCCCTGTCTGAGCAGGAAATACAACTGTCACCGTATCGTAGCAGAAAATGGACACATCCCTTTGGAGATGCTGCTTCCTATTTCTGTCTATCCTTCTGGTCACAAGAATTCTTTTCCCCGTGGAGGAAGGAGGTAGGAGCACAGACCTCAAGAGAATAGTGGTGTGTAGTGGGAAGGGCAGGAATCTGTAAATATGTCCTACAGTGTCAGGATGTGAGGAGCTCCCTTCTTAAATACAGAACTGCTACCATGTGTGTTCCAACCTCCCTCACCACAAACACACAGCTTCCCCACAGTGGCAGATAAAACTGTTGTCACTAAAGTATACCCTTCTTGCTGAGTTGCTAGCACACCAAGAATTTATGCACATAATTGACTGAATTACTTTAAAAGGCTGGGGAAAAATGCTTGCTAAAGAATAATGCCATCACAAAGAAAGGTACCCACAAGAATAAAGAGCTATCTGTTGAAAAGGTGCCATTAACAAGGAAGAATGAAATCAAACCTTTGTGTTCCTTAATTCAGAATCATACTATACAGTGGTTTTAAACTGGATTATCAAAAATACTCAACTGCAACAGAATAACAGAACTGCACATATTGCGGTAAATAAAGTTAGTGCTTCTATCACTACTCAGAGCAGAAAAGCCATTTTTTCTCTCATCAAAATTCAACTATTGTGCTACACAAGCAAAAATAACTTTTATTTCTGTGTATGTAAGTTTAAAATAAGCAAAAATGTATACAGCTATACAGCAGAACTTTCTCTAAGGATAGGACAGCCTCGTGCAGTAATTCTGAGGAGTTCTCAAGAGAACCACTAAAAAACGGGCCAACCGATCAATATCTGACTTAAAATATTGTGGGTAAAAACAGAAGGATTATACCACAGCAACATTTTTGTACAGGGATGCCTGCTGTGCATTACAAAAACCTCACCTATGTGTGGCTGCTGAGCTGCAGCCAGTGCGTATTGCTGCTGCTGGGCTGCTGTTAACTGCTGAACAGTCAGAGCATTAGTCCTCTGGAAAAGCTATAGGGAAAGAAAAAAACACGTGCATTTCAGTTTTCAAATCAGGGTTATATATAATATAATGGGACTTATTTAGGAAAAAAATTTTAAGACAAGCTTCTATCCTTTAAAGTTACAAAACTAGAAAATTATGTGCCAGTATTCTTCTAGGTGAAATATACATGTATTTGCTTCTAAGTCTCACAAAAAAAATTAAATGCACTATATTCTTAAGTGACAGATTATTAGAGGAGAACAAATACAATGAATTTGGCATGTTCTGAAGTTCAGTACTAACCTGCTGCTGAGAATTGTAGTCAAAAAGTCCTACAGTAGCTCCCGAAGAGTCCATTTGTACCTGATTGCCAGGATAGTCAAACTGTAGAGAATCAAGACCAACTTGTTCCATGGCATCTAGATTCTGATTTTCAGGATTTGAAAATTCTTCTACCAGAGGCTTATGGGCTGTAGGATTGGGAAGTGGACCTAATCCTTCTGTGGTACTGGGATTGGGGCCCAAGCGTTCAGCTACTTCTGTTGGGGAGGCTTGTCGACTTCCAGGGGTACGACTGTATAGAAGAAATTCCAGATAGGCTCTTCAGTCTTAAATAAAGCTATCCATGGACAAAGCACAGCATTTCTATTTTAAAAGGATGGCTGAACTCAGAGACTTTACAGAGGGAAGTGACAGACTGATTTTAACCAGCATGTACTGATGGCTCAAGATAAAGGGCATATCTAATTTCAAAGCACAATTTTATTTATTTTTTTAAACTTTAAGACTATAAGACTCTTCAAATAACTGCAAGAAAAGCAAACTAATCTTTGACGCTGTTTTGAATGAAATGGAGTAAACAGTGGTCACCTGTAACTTTTGGGATGACTCTTTAGTGCATTTTGGAAGTGTCAGGAAATATCAGAAAACATTGAAATTAAAAAAAAAAATTGAACGGTTAATTGCATCTCATACCAAAGTAGGAGTGGGGTGAAGAGAGAGACAGAGAGAGAGAGAGAACAAAAACTTCAACTGGAGAAAACTGAAGACACAATATAGCAAGAATCTTTTACATCTCAAAAGTAAATAATGCATTCTTTACCTTAATAAGAATGGAATAACAAGGTCCTCACTTAGCATGACTAAACCATTTCATTTCCTACACGAGGCATTTAATAGAGTGCACTACACCAGATTACTGGTCAGGGGAAAAAAGTGTTCCTAGTATAATCCCATTGATTCCATCTCAGTTTCCCTAAAAATAAACATAGCCTGTTGTGCCAGAAGAAAATCTTTAGGATGGAGCAAAACATAGGTGTTAGATTGCTGTTAACAGTAAGACAGAGATATGGAGCGGGAAATCATTTACTGTGCCAAACCCGTAAAAGCTCAAGCTTCCAAACATGAAGGGCTGGTGGCTACTGAGATGTAGATAGCTCACTTACACCTCTAGGTGCACTGCTGTTTATATTCCCATTAGAGGGGATGAAAACCTAGTCAATACCACCAACAAAGCCTAGATAGCAACTCAACTGACCAATCACTAAGGGTTTACTTTAGGGTAAAAGCCGAATTGTTCTCTCATCTCCACCAGCTGTATCGATTACATCCCCACTGACTACAGGGGAATCTCTGTGCACCTATAATCACCTGAAGGCAAATATATGAAGCAAGACTAAAACAGATTCACATCACAGATTCCCAATCCTGTATTTCACAGAATCGTAGGGGTTGGAAGGGACCTCGAGAGATCATCGGGTCCAACCCCCCTGCCAAAGCAGCTCCCTAGCTCATATTGCACAGATAGGCATCCAGACGAGTCTTGAGTACCTCCAGAGAAGGAGACTCCACCACCTCCCTGGGCAGCCTGTCCCAGGGCTCTGTCACCCTCACCGTGTAGAAGTTCCTCTGCATGTTGGTGCGGAACTTCCTATGCTCTAACTTGCAGCCATTGCCCCTTGTCCTGTCCCCACAGACCACTGAAAAGGAGCTGGCCAATTCCCCCTGCATCCCATACTTAAGATATTTATAAACATTAATTAGGTCCCCCCTCAGTCTTACTTTCTCCAGGCTGAACAGTCTCAGCTCACTGAGCCTTTCCTCATAGGGGAGATGCTCCAGGCCCTTAATCATCTTCGTAGCCCTCCTCTGGACTCTCTCCAGGAGATCCCTGTCTTTTTTATACCAGATTTAGGGTAAAACTGGCAATTCTAGGATTCGTACAGCCTTGCTACCGCCTGTTCTTCCTCTTCAGCGCTCCAAAAATGAAGTATCTGCTCCTTACCGAAGCACAAGATTAATGCAAAGAAATCTGCTAGCATTTAAGTATTTGCTGATAACAACTCTAGACTGCATAGCTAGAAAGCTGTCTTTCAGTGAGTTTATTCAACAGTACTGTATGATCTACTACTCTGAGCAAAATACTTTAAAGATAAGGCAGTTACACTGTTGGTTTGTTGGTTTTGTGTTTAGTTTTTTTTAAATGTAATAACCAACCTCATAATGATTGTCTATAACATACTGGCTACCATCTAAGTATCATACAGAACTTGAGTTTGAAGCCATTTAATAATCCTTCTTCTTCCCAAGTGACATACAGTATCAACAAAGTGGAGAACAAAAGGACAAAAGGCAGTTATTTCACTATATATTTTTGTTTTTTTAAAAATGTAAGTACGATAAAAAATACAAGGAGGAAGACAGGACAAAGTTTGTTTACCTAATTTCGATTGCTCCTTATATTGGTGCTGTTCTGTTGCTATAGTTAAAGTTGTGTCAATACTTCAATTATAAACCTCTGTTTGGAGAGCTTTATGCCACCACTTTATATGGCCTATTTGAATTACATAGCTTTGTTTTGATTTTTGAGAGGTTTACTGGCTTTGAATGCTTTTCTGCATTTGCATATTTTTTAATAATTTCTCTCTTTAGATAATAGAAGAGGTACTTTGCAAGCAACTATTTCAAAATTGAAACAGATACCAGTAAAGAAAAGCAGGACAAAATTTATTCTGCATTTTCTACATATAATGTTGAAGGTAACTACTGTGCATATTGCAGCATGCATCTGAAAGGAGCTAATTTGATCTAATACACCTGGAATTATACTGCGTTCAATAACCCTTCTTTGAAAAATACATTTGAAGAATCCCTCCTTAGCCTCAGGTAAACACTTTTTATTTTTAAAGGGTAGGAAATACTTATATATGGGACTCAAACATGCATTTTAATATACTTTTTCAGTAATGAACTAATGAAACCATTACCTATTCAGTCATGTTCGTCACATTAATACAAATTTATGAGCTGCACTCGTTTTCTTATCTTGTTAAATTCTTCTGTATGACAGTTACAAATGCATTACAGTGATTTGAAAACAAAGATTAGTCCTTTATAAATACCCAATTTAAAATGCAATTTAGTATTAGGAAAAACAGGCTTGGTGTGGTCTCATATAGGAGTTCACAGTTGAAAAGCTCAAGCGAGATCCAATTTCTTTTTCCCTAAGAAAACAACGAAACTACAACACCATTCTATACTGTGAATAGGTGACATCTAGCTATGTGAATAGGGAAATACAATGTTTCTCCTTAGTCAAATAAATGGTTTATATAAAGACTTCTGTGGGGAAATAGTTGTGTCAGGCTGTGGTATCCACTAGCAAAACTAAAAGGAATATAAATGTTCTGTAGGACTTCACTCTCTAAAACAACAGATGCAAAAGTTTTAGAGTATTAAAAACAAGCAGAGAAAGAAAGGAATTTAGCTTGAAATTAAAAGGGTTAACGTTTTCACCCCTCTAATTCACCACATTTTGAAGATATCCTTTTACTTCTAATAATTACTATATTACAATGAATTTGTTTTATGAGAAGTGACACACACATTAATGACATCCTAAGAAACATGTGGCACAGTGGGAAAGGGAGGACATATGATGTAGGAAGAATCAGTCTGCATCTGGGTAATGTTTAAAGCTGACACACAAACCAGAACTGTAATAAAGCCCTTAAGAGACATGCTTGTCTTCTTGAGAAACAGTTAAAAGCTTACTTAAAATCTTTGCAATCGGCATCCATTCCATTTGGCAAACCTCTGCCATTTATTTTAGTAACATCCTCATCATCTCCTTGTTTAAGATCTCTGTTTTTGTCCTCCTCAAATGGAGAAGCCTTGCCTTTCTGATCTCCTTTCTCAGGTCCATCTGTTTCAGCATCTCTAGTGCCCTGAGGAAAAAGAATCTGTTTGATTCTGAATATTGAACAGAACACAATAGGAGCACCACAAGGTGACCTAATTCTACACTACAGTGCACGTAAACAATACAAACAGTTTGTTTTCAATTCAATTGCATTTGGTGGGTAACTTGATCATCAAGTTTCAACCACATACAAATAATAACTGCCAAAATGTGAAAAGGAACGCCAAGATTTATAATGGAAGAGCTAACTCAACCTTAACTATAGCAGTGCTATTAAAGTAGTAACACTTCAAATTAAGTCAACTTTATTTTATTCAGTTAAAACATCTAGAACAAAACAAACCCATATGGAAACACAGAATAGGAAGATCTAGAATAAAGCCCATCACACATTTTAAATTAAGGTATTTGCAATCTTTTTCCTATCTTTATTTAACAGTGTTAGGAAAGTACTTTTTTTTTAAGACAGCTATTTAGTCAAGTTTCCCAAACCTCTTCCCTTTTCTGCCCTCCCAACCAAGGCAGAGATACAGATTGCAAACTACACAATTCTAAACAGTTAAAAAGGAAAATGGACAAATAGAGTGGGGAAAAAAAATAATCACATAAGATAGTAAGACCAAAGTAGGCAGGCTAGGCAAGCTTAACACTGCATTACTTACAAAAGCTCCTTTCCTAAACCGGGAATCCAATTTATCAGCTGGAGAGGAACTTAACACATATTCTACCATGCTCACTCCAAGGCCACCACTTTCTGATCGTGGAGACAATACAGCATTTACTTCACTGTTTCCATGAAAACCCTGTCCAGGCTTTCTCTGTACCATAATAGGCTGGGACATAGAATGGTCTGTTAAAACAAAGAAATAAAAGTATTGTATTTTTTAAAAATACAACTTACTATGTTTTTGCATTTCATTACAGAGGCAATATTAAAACAAGACCAAAATCCAGTTACGTAAAAAACTCCCAATCCCAGTTTCAAAAAGTGTTACTGGAACTTAATCACCAGTGTGGAATACATTTTCACAATTATAACTGAAAGAAAATAAAATTTAATAACACAAGTAAAATCTATAATATTTACTTTTAAATAATATTTAGTACATGACTGATTTTTCAATACAGATATATCATTCACTTACGAGGAGTTCCCCATGCAGTCTCTCTCCACTCATCACCAAGGAATATCCCTTTTTGTCCATCTTTTGCTGAGTCATCAGGTTCCCAAAACTTTTTGGCAGGTAAAAGCTGCCCCAAAAGAGAAAATAGTTTTGTTTAAAATATGCTCATAAATGGGGAAAAACACAGCAATAATATTAAAAGGATATGCAAGTAATTAATTTTAGACACCAAAGGCAGCTTTACATAAGGAAATACGCATTGCCACGGAATAGTATAAACACTAAAAAGTTATGTTCTGTTACTGAGGCTGTTGCTGTACAAAAAATCCTTAAGAGCCCCCAAAAAGACTGAAATACTGAAGTTACACTAAGAGATGCAGAATATAGGAGCAGCTGTGAAAACGCTAATCAAATTAATCCCCACGTTAAACCAACTCAATCCTTTCAGAAACATTAACATGCCTTTTTTCCCCATATTGGCTCAAAAGTTTGGCCTTTAACGACTACTATCATGATAACCAGAAACAGCAGCAGTTCACTATAAAATTCTGTTCACTTAGAAATGCATCTTGTTCCAGATTTTATAAAGTGACTAATAGCCATGGTGGCAAGACAGCTTCTTTGAGCCACAGGGATTTGCTGGTTACAGATCTGTGACATTCAAATTTGAAGTTCCACAGACCAACTATTTAATTTAGCTGTACGATTTTTTTCATTACTATTTCTAAAGCAGGAAGTTTCCTGTTATATCAGTATCACTGCTTGTACAGTCTCTGAGGACAAGAGACAGTGCAAGATCACAGAAGCACCGCACAAAAATACCTCAAATGTTTTTATTTTCTCCAACTTTTCCTGTTGTTAGAGGTAAAACTACCTACGCCATATATCACACTTCCTCTTGAATATGTAGCTAAAGCCCCATGCTCTCAGACCGTATTTTACATACTTTATAAGGCACATCAACCAAGACTACAATGAAAACAACTCACAAAAAAAGGAAGAGCTCTGAAAACAGCATCATACTCTATTAAAATCTGCAAAATTTAGTGTCCAACTGATTTTTTTTTTTTAATTTAGAAAAAACAAACGTGAGAGCTCTTAAGAGAAACTAAATATTTTGCCTAGCTAACCTACCCAAATCCCTGGACAGTGGGGAACAGCCTATGCAACCTACTCATCCTGTTTAGCCTTATATTGTAGCAACTTTGCAATACTGCTTTTCATTTTGTAGGGTAGTAGTAAAACAGAAAGCAAGCATGTGATTATCTATGAAACCCTGATTTTGAGAAAGAGAATTGTGTTTTATTTTATATTTTATTTTAAATGCAGTCTAAGACAAGTTCAAATACATGAGATGAGAGCTATGAGAAATACAAAAGTGAAGGTGTTACTGTTCTTTTAAAAGAAACAAAACAAACCACAAAAAAAGAAAAAATTAAACTGTATCCTATTGAGAATGGGATTTACAGAAAAAGGGTCATTACAATTTCAAGACAAAGATGCCCCTCAACTATTTAAATAACTGCAATTTTTCTTTTTCCCCCTTAAAGTTTACAATCCAGCACCTCCCCGAGGGCAGTGATTCAGATTTATTATTGCTGGCAGACTATGCATATGACATACACTGTGCTCTTTTTAAAGGGATATTTTAGCTACTGGGGTGCCATATAAGTGAGCCACCTTAGTGGCTGTCAACTATTTCACTGAGGAACTCTGATGAGAGTACTTTTCAGTAAAACAAAAACAGTGTGTTACTCTAACAGATAACAACCCCCACGACTTGATTAGCTCTACTGAAAGACTTCAGAAGTCATCATAAATTAACAAAAGTATCTAAAATCATCATTCTTTATGCTTTGATAACATGTGTTTTGCTTGATATTTCCTGCATTTAATCCAATTTTTAAAAAAAGAAAGTTTACAGCGATACATCCAATCCTCATTTAACATAATGGAAAAGACTGACGTATTTCTTACTAAGCTCTTCCAACAGTAAGCTAAAAAGGTCTTTTTCAGTATCAGCACTGATCCCTGTTATATCTCTTCCACATGAGCAAAGCCCTTTTCTACACATAGATAATAACCAATTATGCTAAAGCTGCCTCTTAACCAGCTGATAAGTAACTGCACAGTCTTGATTACTGGCTCTTGAATTAAGGATTATTTTTAAGATCTGAAATTATTACTACAGAGCCTTCTATATTTCTCTAAATGAAGTTATGACAAACAAAATGGATACATTGTCCCTAAAATTAAATCTCTATGTGCTCTGACACTGTAAGTTTGTGTAAGAGTAGACATTATAAAAAAAATATTTAGTTTTATATTCTGTTTGGCACATTATTTCATGTAAGCCTGTATTAGGTCCTGAAACCCACTATGCTGGCCTTGAAATAGCAGCAGATGACTAGAGAAGAGAAATAGCACCATGTGTCCATTTTCCTTAAGAATATTATCACAACCTCAAGGGTCATGATAGCTTTTGGGAGCTGGAGCCAGAAGCATCATCTGTGTTTAACCCATCTAACAGCTAAAATTTTAGAAGACATTTACAGAAAGAGGCCTGCAATGCAGCAGATCTCCTGCTAATAAAACTAGTCTGTTTCTCTACAGAATAAATTAACAAGGAATTATAAGACAAACAGATCAAGGAAACCATACATCTGGCTCATGTTATGCTGTCCTGATCCCAATATTGATTGATACCAGGCTCCATCTGAATGCAGCTCAGATGGATAACTTAACAGAAGGACTTCCAGTACATATTATTTCCAAAATGTGTTATGGTACAATGAAAACAGATTTCATACTGTATTTCTTTACATTAGCACATGGAAGAAATGCTTGAGGATTCACAGCCTTGATTTTAGTAATGAGAGAAAAGTAAGACTTAACAACCTCCTAATGTTAAGTATTGGCTCCCAGTTACAAAAGAAAAAAAAAGACCAAAAAAAGACCAGGAAGTATTAGAATTCTAAACAATACATACACAACAATAAAAAAATTGAGGAAAAGAACAATTTCCCAACAGCCAGAAACGGATCACATGACTTCCCTTTCACACCTTTCAATGTAGGCTGAGAGCAGCACATAGGAACATATAACTACCAACTGTATATTACAGGGGTATTTATGAGGACATTTCCTTTAATATTTTTGAAGGTTACAATAAAAGGGAAGGTTAGAACAGCCATGGAATCTACTCCAGAACTATGTTACTGTTGTGAGATAAATTAAGAAAATTGCTAAGTCAACCCAGCTATGTGAACCTGTATTACCTCAAGGTACTTCTAAGTCACCATTGGCATGAAAGACACAAAGCTAGCAAGTGTAGGGTCAAAATACAGTATCAATTTCTGATGCTGTATTACTGTGCCAGAGCTCTGGCACTCTGTGTGTGGCTCTTTTGTTGTGCTTTATTTAAAACAGCTTCGCAGATCCACAGAATACCCATCAATCAGTCAAGCAAATGTATCTCCCTCAATCTCTGACAACCTAAAACAAAGATCTGTATGAGCAGTCATATAGACTCCAATTTAATTCCCAGGCATCTGTGCCATCCTTCACTATAATCTTTCAAAGGACTTTAAAGGCAGCAAAAGAACAAGCACTAATACGGACTTCACCCATCTACTCTATCACACTGTTGGTACTATCACAGGTAACTTACTAACACCTTCACCTTCCAAAACTAGTTTTAAAAGCTGGGCAGGGAACAGAAGCAAGCGTATCTAATGTGGCTACTTGGCTTTCTAAAGACCAGGGCTTCAGCTACTATTGCTTTTTCAGATGGAAGATGGTTCAAAAAAGTTTACATGGAATCCTGGATGAAGCAAAAATTGCTGCAAACTCTGACTGGTTGCTTAAATGCTTCAGAGTAAAAAAAAAAAAAAAAGGAATAGCCATGTGTCAGCCCAGAGATGTTCAGCAACTAGAACAAGGCATTTGTTCTTCATGTTTCCTGTAAGGATCACAATCCTACCATCATTTTAAGAAAGTTAAGCTGAAATATTGCCACTGGTTCATTTATCAACTGAATTCGGTTGAATTAACTGAATCGAGCAAGACAAAAGGATCAGCATTTGAAATCTCAGTTCAATGTGAATTTATTACCATGAATGTCCTGTCAGGGCAACTAACTCTACTACAAGTTGATAACTTTCTAAACAGTTCAGAGAACTGCTTTTGAAGTAGCTAAGTGATACTCCATGATAGTAATTCCCTTAAAAACAAACCGACCAAACAAACCAGTAAAAAAAGTAGCCCTCCTTCCTCTAGCTAAATTATACAACAGCACCCTTCACACTGGTTAAAGTAATCTTTCAAGGAGTAATTACCAGGAAAAAAAAAGTTACCACACATTTCTGCCAGGCTGTGCCAGTTTCACTTGCTCCAAGCCTTTTCAGATCCCTGCCTCCTTGGCTTCTCAAAGGTATTAAGTACTTGTGTTTCACTAGCCTAGCTTAAATACAGTGACACTGAAAACACACCTAATTTCATACAGTTAAACTTCCAAACAAATTACTCTGCCACTTCCCAGGAGTATCAGTGATCTAAAAAAAGACTGACATAGTAACACAGTAGATCCAGTCAACTCTTGCAAAGTACTTAGTTTTTATCATCACTTTAGAACAGAAATTTTCAGTTGCCTGAAAAATAAATTTTGTCTTGAGAAGCTCTTTGTTTCATGTTGTATTATTTAAGACTTCTTAAAGCATATCCACATTTCCAAAATACCAACTGGATTTTCAGCCGTTGATAATTACCTCTCCCATTCCCCGAGATTCTAGGGCAAGAGCTTGAAACTCATGATTCATCTCATCCACAGATCGAACCTGTAGAGGAAAAACCAGGAGAACAATCTATTAGTGAAATGCCATTTCAAAAGCTGAGTCTGTCATACTCCACGCTACTCAGTCTAGGCTGAACACAAGTTTAGATTTCATGAACAGCAACAGTGGCCAATTTAATGAACCACACTAATATAATAATATGCAAGAAATTCCAGGAGACTTAGTTTTAATCTTCATCTATCCAAACTGGTATGGCTCACTATGGAAACAATAAGCAACATTCTATTTGCAACAAAAGCAAAAAAGTGAAATTAAAGATCTGGATATACAACGTCCCTTGGAAAAGGGATGAGCCGTTGCTCACAATGTTACTGAGTACACTTAGCAGCAAACAAAGAAAAGCTCAGAAGACGGGTCACAGAAGCTACTAATAATGCACTGCTTTTAAAGATCTAGTAACTGACTGCATCACACAATTTCTCATGCCTTCTTCCAGGAAACTGCACTCTTCCTTCTCTATGTGTTGTGTTTTCGTTGCTTGCTGTAAACACGGAAGGCGTATTGCTAAAGCAAGAGTTGCTGCTGCAACAAACCACCTCCTTTTCCACCGCACGCAGACACAATGCACTGGGTGCGTTCTTTGTTGAGAAAATTGTTCCCACAAGGAGTTTTCAAAGCCACGACAAGCTTAGAAAAACAATTTTAAAAAGGAAAGTTCTGAGTTGTTTCTCCCCTTCCCTTGTTTCTCAACAGTGAGATGAGCCGGGTAATATGGGAAAGCTCAAAGTAAAACTGAAGCTTTCCTCCCAGTTAGTGTCTCCTGAGGACTTAATTTCACCTAGTCAGCCCATATTAACAAACAAAACAAAATCAAGTTTCTCCATACAGCCAATAACACATTAAGATTCCTTTTCAAAAAAGAATAAAATACTAGTCTAAGAAAAAATTCTTATGCTTTTAATATTCTAGAGCAACCGACTTTTCCAATTCCTTCTTAGTATCTGAAAGTGTTAATTACCTGTCAACAGATGCTCTACTCTCAAAACTCTACGCTCAAAATATTATTATTGCCTCATAATAATTATAAGCCATTAGCTTCTGAGGCTGAGTCTCTCTGTACTTTTGAGGAAGAAATTTCACATTTTAAAGAAATGTTCCCTCGGAAAGAACAATACTGTAGTTAAGATGGATTCTGAAACCAATTTGCAACAATTTCCGTGAGCTACTGAAGAACAAATTTAGTTTCACAGTGAATTACGGAGTAGGGAGGAATCAGCACCTTGACCTTTCTTCCAGTGATGCTGACATTTAAGTCAATTAGGTTGATTTTAGTCTTATAAAACTGAAAGTAGATTTTCATGTCTCCTTAAAAAAGCTAATGACTTTTATCAAATGAATTAAAAAATACATCTATAATTAATGTGAAAAGCTTTTTATTAGTTCTGAGGGATAATCAAGTCTTTGTGCACACACAGAGAAAAATTAACAGCAGCAGAAGAATTATTTAGAAAGAAAAAAATCAGAAATTCAGATTTTTAAGACTTCTGAATTTGGATATTACAGTGTCTGAAAACATAATTTCTTCTATGGATAGCTGAGTTCATTATTTTACCAGAAGCCATCTCCCCACTTCAGTTTCAATTACAATCAAATAGTAAATTAGGTACTTCTGTCTCAAAAGGTGGTTTTGGTCTAACAGTATCTCAAAACAGAACTTGTAGCTACAGTTTGTCAATCTGTATTTACCATAAATACTACTGAAATCACTGTCAGATAGAACACAGCCAAGCTTGAAAGATTTTCAGTTGTGTTTTGGGGGTGAGTTTTTTGTATTTGTTTGTTGGTTATTTTTTTGCAGGGGGGATTTTTGATGGTGGTGTTTTTATGTTTTGATCTGTGTTTTGGGGTTTTTTTTCTTCTTTTTTGGTGCCTCAGGACTTAATACCAAATGCTTATTTTCCACAATTCAGCAAAGTTCAAAAACATACTGACAAACTTTCAAGTCTCCAAGAAAAGACAATCCAATAACCAGGCAAGAGCACAACTCCCTTTTTTCCAGACCTTTCACAGTCAACTCCAAGAAACAGAAGTTTTCTGAAACTGTAAATAAATTTTAGTACACTGAACACTGCTTTTACTCACTGGCCCCTTTACTACAAGCATGAAATGTAAGTTAGTGTTATCTATTGCCATTCAGCAGCAAGAGAAATAACACAGGCCTTTTACTGTAGCAGACGTCTCCATTTCCATCCAAACCAGCAGCCTGCAGAATCCTGGCCCCTATCATGAATTAATTTCACAGATCAGCTTACAAACTGCAGAAAACACAGGCAGTATTAATGTCTTCAGAAAATCTGCTTTCTGCAATGCCAGTCCTATCACTACAACAGAGGAAAACATCCAGAATGACAACCAGGCCAGGTCTACTGCATATAGACATGTCCTCTCCTCAAACGAGACACTCCGGTTAGGAAGTTTTATTTTCTCTAATTTAATGCCAACAACATTCACCTAATCGATATGCTTCAGAAATAAACATGAATTTGTACTGTTTTACTTCAAATTCAGAACACCAAAAAAACCCCATCTTCTCTATTCACTCCCTGTAATCTGGAATAATTCATAAATAAGAGGCCTAAGAAATTTATAGCTCAACATTTAGAGTTTTTTTGTTTTGTTTTTGTTGATTACATCTTCTTTCTTGGTCTTTTTTTTCTCCCCCACAATCACTCCTCTTTCTCCATTTACCACCTAGCTGCTTTTGGGATCTAATCTTAATTTTCAAGAGCTGAATGCTAATAAGCCTTTCCAACTAAAAGAGGCTGGTCATGGTTTCAAACTTCCGATACATATCACATTATTCCACAGAGCCCCCTAACTATGCACAAATGGATACTACACACCAAGGCAGTCTTTAGGTATACCAATTCCTCACACACCGCTGTTAAATAGACAGAACTGCTAAACCCTTTCCCTTTGACACACCAACAGCAAATTCTGCTCTTTTTCCCCTTCCACAGAAATAAGATACAAAATACCAGTATTGGTTCAATTTTCAGCTCAGCAGCAAGAACACAATTTTAACAAACAGTAAAACCAGTATTATTTGGCAGTCCCATCTTCCCTAAGTTTTGCACTTTCTCTTTCCACCTCAGACTTACAAAATTTCTTTCAAATCTAGAAGCCTACAAAAAAGCCGTCCTTTACTCTGTCAAAACTCATAGTGAGAGTAGTTAGCTCATTTCTACTGTAATTTCTCATTTCGCTACCTCACCCAACATCCACAAGACAATCCTCAATCCTGAATGCTGCAGTGTTCAGCCAAAAAATTGAGTTAATGACAAAGCTAAGCACATCTAATCAGCTACTGACAAACAGGACAGTCTTCCTCTCAACAGCATTTGCCACTCCCCTTCCAATGAAGTTGGGAATCATCAAGTAAAAGGTTTGATTCAGAATATACAGGAGAATTTCACCAGCTGAGATACTGGCTGAAACACCACAGCAAGGAAACCAACTAAATTCGACACAGGAAAAGCAACATGGAGAAACTGATCTGGAGCACAGTGCAGTAGGACTATTTGATAATATCCATTTCTGGAATGCAGGCACCCAGATCCAGATCTAGGAAAACGTAGTGTCTCGAATAACCCTGAATCTTGCAAGAAATAAGCTTCTAACAATTCTCTTGCAAAAGCAAAGATCAGCCCCTTGCTTTGACACAAAATAAACTGGGGGAAAAGTAATAAGAAAACAAGAAATGTAAGATACAGCTTCAGTGTATATATCAAGTGGTTAAACCAACTGAACAGAAAGTCAGAAAAACAGGTTTTCGGCATTATAAATTTAAATTTCATCCCTCCCTTCCCAGGTGAGTATCCTAACCACCTTGACAAAGGAGGGCATGTTTAGTACTTGAAGCTGTGGTACTTGGCCAAAAATTTAACACAAAACACCTGGTTTTGTGTACTATGACTGGAAAGAAGTGGAAGCTGCTGCTCACATTGCAAATGCTTCAGCCTTTTCCTTTCTTTTCCTGAATGACTAATGCAAAATACCTTTCTAGTAGTTTTCTACAGGGACAGCTCTTCTGCAGCATTTATCTCATGTACAATATATGCTTGTGCAGAGACTTAACATCATCAGCAAGTTAAATTAGATTATGAAAAAATTGCTGTATTTTAAGAAACAGTATATATAGCAATTCTGCCAGCCCTCCACTAAGTTAAGTGCTGCCTTGTAAAGTCATGTCAGACACTTAACTAGATATTAAAAAAAAAAAAATCAGATAGGTAGCCAGCTTGAAACTACTAAATCAAATTAGTATGTTAATGCAAATTAAAACATTAGACACAAATCTATAAGACATTTATAACAAAGGAAAACTATACAAGCCTGAACTGCAAATCCCCAAACCTCTATTAAGAAATACAGCTGTTCAGGGCTGTATATACATATTTCTACTCCAGAAAATTTTGCCAAATTACCTAAAACATCATTATTTTGGTTTAAAGGTCAGCCAATAGTGCAATACAGATAACAAAAGCTGTTGAGCAGATGAACCAGCAACTAAGAGAGTAACAACTGAACTATTTTGTACACAAGATGCTTACAAACTACTAAATCTTTTGTGTAACTTTTTAAGCAAACTAAGCATTACTTCATTGAAGCTGCCTTTGGCAAGAGGCATCTTCTCATACCTCTCTCAAGCATCAAGGAACCAAAGGTTTGCTTGCTACCGAACTGGTTAGTAACAATTACTGCTCCTCAGTAATTCAAAGTCTTACTGACACACTGGGTTTTGCAGAGATAACATTTTCAGAGGACCACATGGAGCAGTAATGCAACTGCAGACTTAACTAAATACTCTAAAATGCCCAAGCTCCTTAAGCTGTCTGAATGAACATAGACATTTCTGACAGAACACTTAGGCAGCCAATATTAAGTTCTAACATGTATTTCCACGGTTATAATCTCAAAGGCATAAACTTCATTCCCCAGTAAGTATTAAATAATTTGCACTGCATTAAAATACAGTACTGTAAAACAAACTGAAAACTTTTTGCAGGCAAGTGAATAATTCAATCCCTCTATTTTAGGCTTCTTGACTCATCTCAGATCAAGCTATACTTTTGCACTTTAACCTGTAATACATTCAAATACTCTTAACAAAACCAAATTTCACTTGTCAATTTGGTTGGCCTGGCTCAACAATCACTCTGGATCTTAACATTCTTATGTTTTATTTCCTTGTGAACATTGTTATATTTGAAAATTAATCCTACAGTACTGAGGATGCCAGCAATGAAAAAATGAAGCCAGCGGATTTCAAGGTAAGGTTTCTGCAGCATGTAGCACAGAGGGAGGGGTGTGGATGTGTGTAAACCATACTCAGCAAAAACACTGTACAGTCTGCTGAAAAAGTTAAGTCACAAGAGGGCAAGGTGATCCTAAGAGTTCTCCCTTGTATACACAACACTGACCAAATGTTTTTCTTACTTTCTTTACAATAGGAATATCAGTAATCTGGAAGCATGCCCACAGGAGAATGGAATTCCCTATGTTTGTAGAAGCAGCATAGATATAAAAATTTACATAAAATTATGCTGGATAGTGTCTCAACTCACTGCCCAGTTTGACTATTACAGATCTATCTACACAGCCCTTTGCCAAGATACAGAGAAAGCATACAGGACACCACTTTCCATGAAAAAAACCAAAGGAAAATGAAGCATATCTTGCCACCTGTTTCAGAGGTATGTCATGGTTCATTGGCCTAACAAGATTCAGGAATGTTGGGTTCTGCTCCCAGCTATGGAATGAAACATGTTCTAAGGAACAGGTAGTTGCAGGTATTCCCTGACCCTCCTGTAAGAAACTAACTATTTCCTTACACAGACTTTCATGTCTGTCTTTCCACCCACCTTCAAGCTCTGCCCAAAGAACAGCATAACCATTAGCACAAGTTTTTCTAAACTATTGTCAGCCGCCTTCAAACTCAGGATCCAGTTGAATACCAGCAGAACTACCAGCCCCACATAAATCAGTAACAATGTATCTGTACGGAAACCAGACTTTATAATTATTTATAACAGTAATATTGTTTGCTTAATAAGAGCTAATGATATGTTCCAACTTCAGCAGGGTATATAGCTTATACTAAATAACTTAGCAGATTTCTCAGTCTCAATCATGTCAGAAATTATCCACTTGAAAGAGCTTCTAAAAAAACCCGCACGCAACAGGAAGTGAGGGTGACAGATGTTGCAGAAGTTTGTAAAATTAAAGTCTAGAGGCAGATGACAAAAAGTTTATATGTAATTTAACAAAACAGAAGAAAAATCCCATAAAAATTTGTCAAGTGACTTTTTGTAAACAGGGAGTTACTTTTACAAATTTGATTAAACAGTTGATTGTAAAGAGATTCATTCCATACATTTTTTTAGCTTATTTAAATGAACTACAAGGAAAGGTAATTCTTAAAAAAGGGGGACAACTGGTCCTTTATTGCTTATGAAGCTGAAGAACTGTCTTTCATATGAGAAAACATGTAGGTTTCATTTTCAATGGGAAATAAGTTTAGGGGTAACGTTCCTACATAAAAAAATACCACAAAAGGAAGACAGTAAATCTATTTAGAAGTTTGAAAACAAAGCTGCAAAATAAAACCTGAATTGCAGTCCTTGTCTAAACACGCTTATTATTTAATTGGTTCTGATTACTTACATGTACACAACATCTTTTTTCTAATTTTAGAAAACTACACTTTTCTTGTTAAGCAAGTCAGTTAGCATCACCTTCGTGTAAGAGTAGTAAGTGCTCCCAGTGATGTAACAGACATTTAGGGGAATTAATGAGATAAATTTCTAACCACTATAGTTCTATTCCACAGTGAAAGGCTTTGTGAGTAATAACACGGTGCAGCTACTTCTATAAGGAAGAGTGACATTCATTTACTGCATTGTTGTTTCGAGACATCAGCCTTTGTTAATTCACCATTAACTCTTACTCAAAAACTTTATTTAGTAAATTACACAACTTAATAAAAAACTTGTGCGCTCTCTAGGCAATA
This sequence comes from Porphyrio hochstetteri, assembly GCA_020800305.1. Lineage (NCBI taxonomy): Eukaryota > Metazoa > Chordata > Aves > Gruiformes > Rallidae > Porphyrio > Porphyrio hochstetteri. Next base: position 115,869,520 of record CM036907.1, read on the forward strand.
TGGTATAACAACCCCACCTTAACTCTTTGCCTTTTCACATGAACTCTGCATAAACCCAAAATTTATCTACACACAAGCAGGAACTAGGGACAACTTATCTCAGTATTCAGTGTAATGATTAATGAAACATGGAACTTTCATTCTAAAAGAGTCAACAAGCTTTTCTTAAATGCGTTAACAAGAATTGGAACAGTTTGAATGTACAGGCCTAGAAACAAGTAGAAATTTCCATAAATTAACTTTCTATATTGCAATCAAGACTTATGTGGTTTCTTTAGGTATCCAAATTATTTTCACTTTCCTATTTGCTACCAGAGAATCCACAACAGAACACACCACACCCCTTCAAAATATTAAAAAAAAAGGCTTTAAATTTTCACTTTTAGAAATTAGGGGTATTTAGTAACACCTTAAAAAGCAATTAATTTTAAGGCACCTCAGAGAACATAAATGATTTTAAACCAATATAATTTATACCATTAAAATACACATACACACACACTCCCCACACCCCCATTACAAGTAGGGCTAAGGAAATGACATGATATAATTACCAATAAAGTTGTATTTGGTGTTATCGTAGCACTGGTATTGGAAAAGTTCCTCCCACCCCTAGCAACTCCGGATACATCACAATCCCCTTCCTTAAAGCATTTACTTTCATTTTCTTTACTGCTGAACATGGCAGTTCTATTTTATCAAGCATACAGTTTAAGAACACTATGTGCAAAAACTAAAGTTCCATCATTAATTGTCCTGCCCAGAAGTTTCCAGCATCATGACTTCTCCCTCACAGTCCAGTACCCTTTAAACAAGCTCCATCATGGGCCTGGTGGCTTTTTTCTTCGCTCCTCTAGCAGGCAAGAGGAAAACAGGGATACCAATGCAGCCTGGTCTTTTCAAAGTGGGATTTAAAGCCAGAGATAAAGAAATGGAACTACCTAGTCTTTAGGCAATTAATTTAATAACAGGTAGTATAAAGAAATTCAGAAATTTTAAGCTTCTCACTCTAGTTGTTCAAAAGAAAGTTGCTGATAAAGCATACAAGTTCACCATGCCACCAGCATAAGATGGCAGTGAAAAAACCAGAAGTTTCCTTGATTCTTCCAGTCTTTAAACTGTGCATAACCTCAAAGACAGACAGAAAACACTAAAGCATATTTCTTTTCAAGTATTTTAAAAGAATTACTAAAAGGAAGCACATGTTTTCTACTTTATCTGTCTACTGCAGCGGTATAGATACTTAAAGAAATTGCTGTTATCAATTCTTTCAGCTGTTTTCTAAGGATGTTCTCTTTGGACAACATGTGTATTTAACCACAGATTGCCTAAGAGCTCAAAAAAACAGCCAACTGAAAAAAAATACAAAAAGACTGCTTCTAATTCAATAAGCTTCATTCCTAATTCAGTAAGAGTAGCAGCTTTGCCTTGGATATTAGGTATCTCATTAAGTGTTGACCAGCATAGTACTTGAAAGTTAAAGTCTAAAATAACACCGACGACTTTATACTGATGACAATTAAGCTATTAGAAATAAAGTAGGCTATTTACAATTCAAGTTAAGGTAATAAAAGCTTTATAACAAAAATTAGTCCAGACTGGCATTAATACATCTGTGTTACAATGAATTTAAAGCAAATTCTTCAACTTTTTCACTTCAGAAGCCCAAAAATTAAAAGCATGTGTATAAAGGCAGCTATCAGTACATCAACCGCAGAACTTGGGGCAGGCAGAAGCAATAAATACAGACACACACAGACACAAGAAGAGACAAATTTTTGAACTGCCACCTAACAAAAGAAAAGGAAGTGTTTTTACAAGAAAACCTTCCTATAACAGCCTAAATTCCAGCCTATTAATTCTCATCCAAAGTAAAATATTCCTCAAACAATTCACCCCATTACGTGCTGCCCCCCGTGCCTTTCACATACTTGCCCACTACTTCACAGTCCCTGCGAATTCCAACCTCCACTGTCACTACAGGGATAAAGGTGTCACATATCTCTTCCATTGCCTTCACAAAGACACCTGTGGGTCCTCATCACCTAAATGTAGCTCCTCCACGCAATAAAGCGGTGCCATACATTTTCATAAACCCAAATTTTAATTCCACAAACACCCCATAATACTAAAACTGCAGATAAGAACTTAATTAGCAAAATAACACAGACACAAAATTAGAGTATTTTTATTCACTTCACACACTGAATGATAGAAGTAAGAAAATATGAAGAAATAAACTGCAAATGCAAAATGCCTGAGTGACTACATGCAGCCTTTTTCCCCCCAAGCTTACTGGCTCCTACCACCTTATTGTGGATGTAAAACTCTCCTTTCTTTCAACTGAATCACATGAAAATACCTTGGAGTATGTCACAAAATATTCCTTTTTAGCTATTTTAAATCAAAGGGAGGGGAAGAGACAGGCAAGTTGCCTTTTTCCAGCTATGTCTGCTGCCAGAACTCTTGAGTCACAAGCAGGTAATAAGGTGATGTTTGGAGTACACAAGTCGCAAGACAATTTATTTTTAACACACAAAAAGCCAAAACTTTAAAATTCATCTGAAAAATGTATAGTACTAGCTCCACATTACACAGTAGTATGATGGGAGAATCTCACCAAGAATGTATTAAAGGTTGTTTTAACAGGGCATACATATTCCAAAACAGGAATCAAATGCTCTCCTGCAACTCTTCCCTAAGCACAAAGGAAAGTCCTTTCAATCTACAATCCTTTTCCTAGTTTGTGAGGCTTGAAAAGTTTTACTTTTGCAAGTTTGAGAAGCTGCTTAAATCATACATTTGACATCACCAATCTGGGCTTCTAGTTAAGTGGAATTAAATGCTACTGTACTTAAGCACTGGAATAGGCTGCCCAGGGAGGTGGTGGAGTCTCCATCTCTGGAGATATTCAAGACTCATCTGGACGCCTCCCTGTGCAATATGAGCTAGGGAGCCTGCTTTGGCAGGGGAGGTGGACCCGATGATCTCTCGAGGTCCCTTCGAACCCCTACGATTCTGTGATTCTGTAATGTAAGAAAAAAGCAACATAAAACCACTGCAAACTTAAAACACAGAAATAACACCTAAAACAAAGTTGTTAAACCTGTTGATTGCAGAGACAGAAATAAATCATCTTCAGAACAGCATCAGATGGACATTAACTTTATAGGAAGAAAGAGCCATCAATCAGCAAAGATAAAACTTGAGCTTTTACTATAATAAACTAGCAATAAAAGGAAAGTATTTGTGCTACACAGTTGCTTAACACTTGAACAAGTCTGAAAGTATCTGTTTATGATAGCACTTTAAAACAATGAAAGCTTAAGTAAAAGTTGCAAAGTTAGGAAATCAAAAAGCCATGTACTGCAAGCTCTTTTAATCATAAATTTTAAGTAGAATCTAGAAAAGAACCTAATGATTCAGGAAATGCAACTCCCACCGTAAGGTCAGGAACAGATTACGTTGCTCTCAGTTTGAATGATGAGATTATGTTCATTGTTCCAAGGTATGGCTACATGACTGTGAGGTCTTATATTGGAAAATTATTTCCCATTTTCTATTGTTCAAATATATTAGCGTATCTTACCTGAACAACAAACAAGAATCTTACTGTTTAAAATCAATGCAAAAGCTTCCCCAGAAATTGCCCTTTTTATCCTGAAGGCAACAATGTTAAAGATTTGCACATTTATTAGTTTAATAATACCCACATATTTTTCATGGCTATATTAATGCTAATAGATCCCCATAGAAGTCATGCTGAATATTCACAAAAACTGATACAGAGAGCTTCTCCTCCATACCACATAGGTACTAAAAAGCTCTTGAACTCAGTAAGACGCTCTCCTTTGTTCTCTCCACCCCACCAAAAAAGGATTATTTTTGTTTTAGCAGCTATTCACAAAACTTCTCCAGAGATCTGTAAATTCTAGCACAGAAGAGTTACAGCAACTGCAACTCAAATGAAGCTGTGTGCAAAGACACAATTTATATTTTTTTGGTTATAGCACCGCTATCCTTTAGATGTTTTGAAAAGGCCACTACAATCAGAGCATCTGGCATTCTTTTACTTAAAAATCTTGCTTCTCTGGGAAGCCTAGCAGCATGCAGGACTCTAGTTTTTCCCCACCATCAGTTCCTAACCTTTTCTTTCTAGTAAGAGGCAGACAGCAGAAGCAGCAAACGTTATAATTCATAACCCTGTGTCTTATAAACAAAGTGCCTAAGTACCTTTTGCCATAAGGGAGGGTAGGTTAGATAAGGAAGAGCACAGCTACAGGCTGGGCAGAGAACGGATTGAGGGCAACCCCGAGACGGGTCTGGGGTGTTGGCGTATGAGCAGCTCAACATGAGCTGGCAATGTGCACCTGCAGCCCAGAAAGCCAACTGTCCTGGACTGCATCAATATCAGCGTTACCAGCAGGTCAAGGGAGGTGATGATCAGAGGGCTCTCTCCTACAGAAAAATTCTTCCATGTGAGGACAGTGAGGCACCGGCACAGTTTGCCCAGGGAAGTGGAGGATGCCCCCTCCCTGACAGTGTTTAAAGCCAGGTTGGATGAGGCTTTGGGCAACCTCAGCTAGTGGAAGCTGTCCCTGCCCATGGCAGGGGGCTGGAACTGGATGGTCTTTGAGGTCCCTTCCAACCCAAACCAGTTTTTGATTCTATGAAAAATGAGGCCATAAACCTTGTGCAGTCTCACACTGCTGCAGCCCTTTGCTTCAGTACGTGGTAAGAATATTCGCAAGTCCTCTGACATCCAGGGAAATATACCTTGAGTTTCCCAAAAGCATCATCTCTAACTCCTAATATTAAAACTGCTGAGAACTAAGCCTTTGTATCCTAGATAATTCTTTATGTCATAAACGATAATGACGAACAGATCACTAACCTCTCTGCAGCCACACAGAGATATTAACAAACAGACGATATCACAGTCAACAGTTGTCTTCCTCAGATGCTGTGCTACCAAAGAACCTGAAGTGCTTTTTTAGTCTCGAGGTAAGGAAAAAATAAAGTCAAAACCCCAAGTGAGATAGCTTTTATGCCTAGTTTATCATCCTTTATAACTCTTCTCAATGTTAAATGTTTAGAGGAAGATGAATGAAACCCAGGAATGGTTATTCGTAGATTCAGAAGTTTATACTTCATCCTGTCAGTCAATGACTGAATGCTCACTGCCGTTTTAATATGAAGGGTGACAACGGCTGCGTCCTAACTCAACTTGCTCTTCTGGCTTTGGCACCCTGTATTGAAAAGTTGCAATTGCATTACATTTAAACTGAGTGCCTAAAGATTTTCGCATATCATCTCTCATGCAAATGGGCACTCCTCTAGCCTCTGCCCTCCCTTATGCTGCCAATTATCCTGTGTACCTCTCCTTCTGCCAGCAAAGTAGTTCAACTTTCCAAAGTTTTTGCCATAGAAGTATCTGCTGTCCATCACTTTAATATTCTGTTGCTACAGCTGAAGCAACCTTAGAAGGACACAGACAGAATGTGAATGTTAACAATGTCACACATTTCCATGCCTCTTATTCTGAAATGTTAGAAGCCAACCTGTCAAGCACACACTTATCAGAAAGATTTTTCCATTTCAACTAAGTGTTGAATTCCATTCAACTGTAACCTCTCAAATGTGTGTGGCAACAGACATTCTTCCATTGCAGTCTTGATAATTCCCAAATCAGCATACATTAGGCCTCAGTACTACCATGAAACTCCAGGATAATCCACTTGATCTTTCCCTGTGCCTCAATAGGCATTACGGTGTGTTAATACAGAAGAGAGCATTTCAGTTGGAAGGGGTCAACTGCCTGACCACTTCAATACAGACCAGTAGTTTAAGCATGTTATTAAAAGCATGAAGCGTCAGTCATTGGAAGACAGTTCACTCACCACAACTCATTTCTCAATAATCCCATGAGGGACACTTACAAGCAATTCTCAGTCTTAACCAGAGTAAAAAAAATAAATACCCTACTAGACAAAATCATCCTTTAATAAAGACATTGTCTTGCCTTATGCTTAATAAGATGCTCAGTTCTTCTGAAGACATTTCAGACCAAAATGATGTTTCCCTAGTCTTCTCAGGAATTAGTTTGAATTAATCAAGCATATTAACTTCTTATTCCGACTTCAAATAGGTTACTCAACATCTTTAGCACTTCAACTAAGGTGAAGACTCTTCAAAATCCATCAGTGATTCCAGCCAATTTGATATGCTCCTCTCAAAATCAAACTGTTTACAACTCCTCTTTCAACAGTTCTACGTACCACTCAGTCAAAACTATCAGGTGTCTTCTGGACAGAAGAAAACACAAGGTTTTTCCACATTCTGTATTTACTTGAATCCACCTGTTAAGACCTCAGGCTTATGCCAGATTCTTGCCAAAAGACATAGGTTTCAAAAGATAATTTAAGTTATCCTTAATTTCAATATAAGAAAAATTCTTACTTTTAATTTTTGCTTAAAAAATCACTGCTGAATTCACAATCTTCCATCTCTGTATTTAATTTTCTAGACATTTTAAGTTCCTACCGAATCAATGGGGTTAGAGCTCCGCTGCGTTAATGAAAAAAAAAAGTTCAATCTTGCTATATTTATGTAAAATGCTTTTTTATTACTTTGGCATTACCTGACATTCTTTGACATACTAAAAATTATGTAAAACCTACAGTTTTAAGACATGCTTAGATAATATGTATTGAATCAAAGATTTCACTATCTTCATTTCTCCTTCATACCTTCATCAGGGCAACTGGCTCTAAGCTTGAGCTTGGGTTGGACAGGAGGACCCTTCCAACCTCAACTATTCCATAATATTTAGCCACTACACTTACCTCTTATTTCCAGTTTTTCCTCTAAATGCTTAAAAATAATTGACCTTTCACATATTTATCTACATGGAGATCCTGTCTACCCAACACTCACAGAACACAATTGTAGTTAAACTCCTTCCATCGTTTGCATAAATTTGTATTTAAAAAAACCCCACATTTCCTTAGTACTACCTCAGTAGCTGTCTTCTCTTTAAAATTAAAAATAGAAAACCCCAGTACCTTATGTTTTAACAAAATTCCCCAAAAACACTGGTACACAGAACTGAAATAGGGAAGTGTCCTGATCTGTACTCAACTTGTTAGTTCATATCACTAAGAATGGGAGCAGTGAAAAATGGCAGAAGATGAAGGCAGTACTGATTACAGGAAGTTGGAAAACACTTTTTTCACATAGGAAACAATGCACAAAGTAAGAGTAGTTTCCCCTTCACTAAATCTTCATAATGGGTATAACCTTTGAAGCACTTAAATATAGTAGCTCCCCTGCACACCCCATTCCAGTTACCAGAAAACACACAGAAGTTTCATGACATTTACCTGCTGGATGAATGCAGAAATACTTTGATGGACCAAAGTGATCATTAAACAAACCTGCTGATTAAGACATGTCTCTGATCTCCACTGGGGACAGAAAGCAGGTGGCAGGAGAGATGCAACTGCTACGCATCATCTACTTACTGGTGAATAGTGTTACACAATGTATCAGCCTTTGGGAAATGCTAGTGAAAATCCACACTTGCCTGTTCTAACAGACTGAACACTGGCAAGGAAAACCCCAGTGTTTTCATACTTGGGGAAAGTGGACAAGTACAATATTGTAGAATTTTGTATTTATGGAAATACTTTACACATAGTCCTGCTTTTAAGACCAGCAAATTTTGTTTATCCACATTTGCTCCTAGATTTACTACTCTTTTTTTTTAAAAAAAACACACATTCTGTAACTCCTTGGACTTGTAAAGCTGAAACAAAAAGTTCCTTATGGACTTAAAAGAGTCCTGGGGGAAAAAGTCATTCCCATCTGAACTTCACAATGAAGTAGGGTTTAGGAAGCCATCTGAAACATTTAAAGGAAAAAGCTTAAGAGTGGATTTTTTCTTCTAGGTTACCACCTGCAACAGGAGAAAATAAAGTTTTGATCTATGCTTAACTCTGCAACTTCTGTTGTACCTGAACTTCTTTTCAATCTGCAAGTGTAACAAGTAAAACTGTAAGCTAAATCTCTATCACTTCTCATAAAGCCTACCGGAAGCCAGTACCTTTACAAATGAAACCTTTTTTTTTTTTTTTGCATAAACTCAAACCTAATGGTTAGTGGTATTCTGATAAAAAATAGGTACTCACAGACACATGAAATGCATACATAAATTATACAGTTCAAACAGAATATGTCAATTCTTTTATGCTGTTTAATTTATAATTGCTTTAATAAAATTGACTGGAAGTTTCAGAATTTGGGTTGCTACAGGCTTTGAAAAAATTGTTTAACTCATAAATATCTTTCTTGAAGAAGTGATTTCAACACAAAACACAGGAACAGTTTTAATGAAAAACAAATAAACTAGCTTTCATATAGATTGTTTGGTAGGTTACCTCCTGTGGGCCACCACTGTTTGCTGGAGTAGCCACTCAACCACTCACCAGCCGGTATCTGGAAGAAATACCCAACTGTGGCAGCATCCAACAAACATTCACTGAGTACCTGGGCATTGGAAGCACCTAATGCTGCAATTGTAGGGATGGCACAAGAAGTGTTTCCACCTGATGTTGCTCTGACCATTGTTCCAGCTGAGCCAAACCCTCCTCCAAGCCCACTAACTTCATGACCAGTGAGTGCGTGCATTATTTCTCTAGTCTCCTGCCAGGTCACTTCATGCTTAGGAGAACACACAGAATGCTCATTCCATGTAAAAAAGTAATAGAAAGAGTCTTGATAACACTTTCCCATATACACCTTTAAATATGCAGTTATTATAAGCAGGATTTTAAAAGTTTAAGCTATAGAGAACAACATTCATTGTCAAGATGTTTGTCAATTTAAACTTTAAATACCATTACCAAACTAGGCCTCTGAGGTAAAGTACAAAAGAATTTTACAAGACAATATACGAATATGGTACAGTTCCATATATTATAAATGCTTGCCCACATATTCCTTGCTAACACAAATCAAAATATGATCGTCAAGGAGCAACAGCTTTTATAACATTACTCAGCACTATGTGTTAAACCACTAATTCTATCATACCACCATGTCTGATCTTATATGTTTATATAAAATGTATGAATGCAATGAAGTAGCACAACAAACTAACTTCTCCTTACGAACTACATCTCATTCCCACATATCAGCCTCAGTTTTTCTTCCAAATTTGTTAAGCTATGCAAGATTCTACCATAGTAATTGATATTAAACTTCTCTAACTCCAAAATGGACCATCATGTGGATTTTCACAAAGATTTCAGGCTCAGGTTCAAATGAAATTTGCCAACTCATTTTTAAGCATTTAAGTCTTAGCTTAAAACACGCACGAATAAATAACAGCAGCAAAAATTTCTCTTTGATACTGACAACATCCTACACAAGAAAAAATACCTGCCCCGAAAACGTACACTTAATGATTTCCACATGATCTACCATAACTGAAGTACGGTCAGTCTTTTAGTATGTAAACAGACTTTTCAAGGCAAGAGGACTGCATATATAATCCGCTAAATAATCTCTTGCAATCTTATCTAAGTACTTTTAGAGGGAAAACAATTTAATTTTCAAGTCAAAGAATTGTCTCATTTTTTATGCTAAACAAGGGTAGTAAATCCAAACAACAAAAGCTGACGTATATGGAAAGATTCTTAAACAGAATATAACATTTCTATCTAAAGACGTAGACAAAAGAAACCACAGTTCTCAAATTCATCAATGTAATTCTACTTTTTTAATCTAGCCTTATTAATGACTGAATGACCAATCTTCAGGGTTATATACATACATATGGATAGAAACACATTAGGAAGATTATTTTTTATATATATTACCTTGAACAACTTAGTTCTGTAAGTAACAGGTAAGACCTAAAGCTACTTTGTCTTGTTAGCAATGTTACAGTAGCTACTGGCTTTTGTCAAAATACCCAACATCCCTTCTGCAACTTCTTTAGACTACCTAACTCATCATTGTAGTACACACAGAACTAAAGCTTAAGCAGTACACATTGTAATGGAGAAAAACAGCAAGATATTTGAAGAATGTGAATCTAAAGAGACTCATCATTTTTAGCTCAACTACACAAATTCATCTCCAGCAAGTCTACCTTTGTATTTAATCAACTTGCACATGTAAAGTCTTACGGAACTAAACACACCAACACAGCTTTTAAAAATTCACTTCCCCTTTGAAGAAATTTGTGAACAAATACTGTATGAACCTTCAGCCCAGTCACACAAATAAAAAAACGTATACAATTACTTCAACACATCACTCAAAACTCTTCCTTGAAGTAAAATGGATGAAATCTAAGAGCAAAGTTATGAACAGACAGGTCTGTCTGGCACAACCCTTATTTTTACTGGGATTTACATGCCAAAAACTTTATAATGGAAAGATAACCAGATCTATCACCTGTGAGAGCTTTGCTAATACCTCAATAGTATTAATGAAGCATAAGGTAACCTATCTTAGAATTGTATGAAAAATTAAAATAGAAAATAATCAGAATTATGAAATGCACACAACTTCAATTAGTCCAATGTCCACAAGTATACATTGTAAAAATCTGCCTGTTAGGCTGCAGATGTGGTATTTAACAGAGCCATGGAGGACATGGAGGATCATATCACTGCTCTAAAGTTTAGTGTAAATATCTGTGTATATAGAACAGCTAGGAAAAAAAAGTCACATGTGGATTATTACAGAGGTACTTTTGCTACATTTCAGTGTTTTACATTTCTTCCTCAACTCCCAAGATGGTGGGCATAACCTCTTCTACATGTCTAGAACTGTTTTGGAATAGCCATATTTGGTGAAAAAAAAAAAGCATCAGTTAACCAGTAACAAAATATAATCTTTAAAGATATTGCTAGAGATGACATCTGGTCTTTATTTGTAAGCTAAACATTTCACATACCAGCTTGAAAAGCTCTTGCCTACTATTATAAAAGCCACAGCAGGTATTCCAAGTGGGATTCAAACTAAATCTTGCTATAAAGTTTCTGTATGCAAGCAGTCACTGTAAAATAATTTGTATACAACTTGTTTGAAATTACACCCAAACAGCTAGAACTGAACACATTTACATGTTCTGATGTCATTTAAAATGCTTTTCCTCTGTATGACTATGAAGTGTCTCCAACTTCATTATCAGAATAACTACATAACTGGTATTTGTTGTCACAGGAGGAAAAAACCAAGTTTTTAAACCAAAGACTTCTTGTCCCACTTCTGAGACAAGAGCCTGAGCATGGGCTTTGTGACAATACTGGAATGGGTGCATTGTGTTGAATAATCAAGACAACAGCTATGTTATGGGTGGGGAAAATTCACATTAGATGAGGTAAGCATTTTCAACTAAATATAATGAAGAGAAAGGAGATCATCAACTCTCTTGCATACCTACATATGATACAAACAATGAGAAGTGTTTATAAATAATGTCTACTCTCAGGTTTATGTTGCATACTTTGTAGATTTTCTATTAGAAACTTGTTTTTAAAGAAAATATAACTCATTAATGTTTCACAGGGGATTCCCAACACAGCAATAATTTTAACATTTAATCTTATATTAGGACAATGAATTTTTATATAATTCCACATTCAAAAAGAAGCATGAAGACATACAAGCAAGAACTCAAGCCACCTCCTGAATTACTCGAGGAGAACACTTTTAGAAAATTCTGCATATGCTGATTATTCAAGGTACAATCACGTATCATTAAATCAAGGGGTGCGGGGGGGAATAGGGAATACCTAAAAGTGAACTGGAAAGTACTGCTGCAAATCAGATCTAGTTCACAGCATTCAACAAGCTGAAGTCCTGCTAACATACTTGCCCCAAACATCTGCAGTTTCTGGCCCAACAATCGCTGTACAGAAATATCTGAGAGCAAATCTTGAGATACGATTGTAACTGCCTTAGCACTGTGCCAATATCCCTAACACAGAAGAAAATTAAGTCCTATAGAGTGATACTATAGAAAAAAGGACCATTCCCTACTAACAGGGAAAAAATACTATTCAAATAACATGGACTTTCCTGCGTGCAATAACCACATAATAAACTGCAGAATCTGCATTATCAGACAGTTTCCCACATGCATTTGCCTACTAACCTTTCTGCTGGGACAAATTCCAAATTTTCAACTTTCTGAACACTTCAGAAAACTGTCAGGTGATTTATGTCTGTCATCTCTACACGTACAACCCAAACTACACCAATACTAAATTACCTTTTTTTTATTAAAGTTTCCTTCTCCTACCTAACATCTGTCTCACTGACACAACCTGAGCTGTCGACCAGAGAAAGGTAGACAACAATTCTATCAGCTTCTCAACAAAACTACAACTGTTGTTAACATTTGGTTTTAAACCTAGACATAACTAAACATAACAAAATACTATGCTTTCTATGTAAAAATAGTAACGTGGGGTAGTAATTCTATTCCAAATGCATTCACATCCCACATACCTGAAGAGCTATACCACCAGCTTTAGTTGGTCTGATCTCTCAGTTGAGATGCAACAAAGACTTCAGTAAAAGGGAAACTAAAATAATCCTGAAGTATTTTGTTAACATGTAGCACATAAATTAGGCGACAGAAGAAGTTTCACCAATTCTCATTTGCAATGACCTATATAACTCATGCACGGCTACATTACTCAGAAAAAAAAAGCATTCTAAAATCAGCTGATATAACCTCTTTATCATATCACATATAAACCATGCTACACATTTTGGTGTTAAGCCATCTTGCTTCAAACAGCGAGCCAGAAGGATATAAAGCGCCCCGAGTATACAGATTTTCTCTCAAGGAATTAAGAGTCTGAGGTTATAAAATACACGAAAGAGAACAATAACTCCAAAAAACCCCCAAAACCCCCAAACAAAAAATCCTCTTTTGCACATTGACTGCCAAGGAGATTAAAACCCGAACTGTTAGTTGTAAGCACGATCCACTCAGGGCATCTGGCGTTTTTCTCAACTTTTTGTTATTGTCTGCGCAGACACGTTTGAAGGAAAATTAAAACCTAGCACTTCATTGTGTGGTATCAACTAGCAAAAGCATTTGGCCTTCTCGCTCCACCCTCAGAAAGCAGTCATTAGCCTTCATAGCATTACGGAAAGAAAAAAAAAAAAACAAAACCAAACCCAGACCAACAAAAACCCCAACAAGTTTTCACGCTTTCGGTACACTTAAACAAAGCCCATTTCGCCCAAATTCCACACGCACGCTATTGCCCGTGGGGGGTGCCGAAACGACGACCCCGTGTCCCCGGCTCCCTCAGCGCTTCACAGCACTTCGTACCGAAGCCTACTGTAAAAGCCAACGCTGTGTGTCCGCCCCCCGGGCCTGCCCCAAACTCCCGTCACCCTCACGCGTGTACGCGCCGCGGTCCTTCTCCCTACCTGAGGCCCGTACCGCCTCCGAGGGCCCTGCCCACCCCCCCTCCGCCCCCCTCTCCCAGGGCTCCTCTCGGGCAATAACTCCGTCCCCTGAACGCCGCCGGGACCGAAACTGCTCCCCAAGTCCCCGTTCCCCTCGGCTCGCCCAGAGCACAATGCCTGCCCCCCTCCCCCCCCGCATCGCCGCCCGCCCCCCTCACACCGACGGCGCCGCCGCCGCCTCTCCTCACGGCGCTCCCTCCCCACCTCGGCGCCGCTCCCCGGTGAGCCGGGAGGACACAAAGGCGGCGAGGCGCGGGCGGCCGCCGAGCAGGCCCCGCGCCGCCCGGTGACCTGCCACAACATGGCCCCCTCCCGCCCTCCTCCTCCCCTCCCTCTCCCCTCCCTCGGCGCGCAGCCGAGGCCGAAGACAAAAGGGGGCTGGAAGAAGGGGGGGCTGGAAGAAGGGGGGGCTGGAAGAAGGGGGGGCTGGAAGAAGGGGGGGCTGGAAGAAGGGGGGGCTGGAAGAAGGGGGGGCTGGAAGAAGGGGGGGCTGGAAGAAGGGGGGGCTGGAAGAAGGGGGGGCTGGAAGAAGGGGGGGCTGGAAGAAGGGGGGGCTGGAAGAAGGGGGGGCTGGAAGAAGGGGGGCCCGCCCGCCCGCGGCCTACCAAGCGCGGCCCCGGCCCCCGAGGATACTCACGGGCTGGCTGGCGGCGCAGGTCGCTGCGATGGAGCCGGAGCGGGCCCTGGGACACCCCTGCCCGCCCGCCGGCCCGCCGCCGCCGCCCCCCTCCTCCTCCTCCCTCTCCCTCTTGGCGCCTCTCCTTCCTGCCTCCCCTCCCCCCCTTGGGCCGCCAGGGCCTCACAACAACATGGCGGGAGGGCGAGCCCGGCGCGCACCGAGGGAGAGGGACAGCGAGAGCGCGGCAAACCTCCCCCCGCGCCGCCGCTCGCCCCTGCCGCCGCCGCCGCGCATGCGCGCCCCAACCCGGGAGGGAGGGAGCGAGGCGGTGGCCCCCAGCCCCTTCCGCCGCGCAGTGCGCAGGCGCCGCCGGCCGGCCCGTGCGCGCTCGGCCTGTTCCCTTCCGCCCTCCGGCGCGGCCGGGCGGGAACGCAGCGTTGGGGCTGTCCGTCGCCCCCGCCCCCAAGCACGGCTCTTGCATTGGGGTCAGTTTGGGTGCTTTTTCCTCTTTTTCGTTGTTCGCCTTCGGAGAGGGGCGGTGGCGGCGGGAGGCGGTGCCCGCCTCGAGGCTCGGAGACAAAGGGGAAGGCGAGGCCCGTGTGTAGGGGCAGCCGCTGGCTCCTGATGGCCTCGGTCCCCGCGCCATCCCCCCGGGCAGGGTTACCTTGCTTCTGCAACGAACGGAAGCGCATCACCGCAGTTATTCATTAACTCCCGCGGCGGTAGTTGCTGTGTGATGGTTTGGGGAAAAGAGTAAATTATTTCCTTCCCTCGAGAGGCTTCAAACGTAGGAGCTCTGGCACGGCTGGGTGGTTGTTGTTGGTAAATACGGTGCTGGGTGCCGGTAGTGGTGGTTTTTAATAGCCTCGCTCAGGATGAATATAAGTTCTACTTACGTAGCAACCCCTGAAAAAGGGAGGGAGCTCTGCGTGTCCGACACCTAACAATAGAGATTTCAGAAGAAAATCTGCTCTTCTGCCTTTTTGCTGGTTCTGAAAGGAGCCTGGTTAGACTCCGTTCCAGGAAATGGCAGGCAGATGCCATCTGCGAGATGAGACGTTCAGACAAAACCCTCACTGGTTACCGGCGGCTGTTCAGAACGCCACTACCGGCTGCTGCTTCTGCGGGCAGAAAGGAGGCAGGCCCTGCCAGCCCCAGGGACTGGCGCTGGGTACGGCAGGGCGAGAGTAGGCGAGTTGGGGCTTGGGGTGCTGGAATACCACGTGTGCTGGTGCTACCGATGGCAGCAGCAGTTGCGGGGATGACGTCTGCGACTACGAACTGTGCTCTTAAAAATAGAGATGTCTCGAAGGAAAAAGCCCTTGCTGTTTTCAGTATTTATAGACATGGCTAAAACCATGAAAGTTCCCAGTTCCTGATAAAGATAGAAACGTTCTCCCAGGAAATGAAAGTTACTTCTTTGGCTTAATGCTAGTCAGCTAAGTACCCAGGTCCTTCAGGCTGCTGCCGCTTGCATGGTTAACCTCTGTGACCCCCAGTGTCTTATCCTACTGCCACCTTTGTCTGTCTCCACGGAGGCCACAGGGCTGAAAAGCCAATTCCTTTGCTTACCTTAGGAAAGAAGGCCTGGAAGTCACAGCCTCCGAGTCAGCCCTTCCTTTCAGGAGGCTGGCTGGGACCGAAGAAAACCCCGTTACACTCCTGTCATCCTGAACACTTCCAGCAACTGGTCTACGCTACGCCATCTCTCCAGCTCAGACCCTTTTGGGGACCCGATTTTCTCACCAATGTTTATATAAAGCTTTCAGAGAGCTGCAGGCAGCAGCTCAACATCCAAATGGAGGTGAGCGGTGAGTGATGTTCCTCAGTCAATACTGGGCCTAGCACTGTTAAACATCTTTGTCAGACACATGCAAATGGGAGCAAGTGCGCACTCAGCAAGTTTGGCAGCAACACCAAGCTTTGTGGTACTGGACACGCTGGAGGGAAGGGATGCCATCCAGAGGGACCTTGACAGGCTGGAGAAGTGGGGCTGTATGAACTGCATGAAGTTCAACATGGCCAAGTGCAAGGTCTTGCACATGAGGCAGGGCAATCCCAAGCACAACTACAGGCTGGGCAGAGAATGGATTGAAAGCAGCCTGAAGAGAAGGACTTGAGGGTGTTTGTTTAGCTAACAAGAGCAGGCAATGCGCATTTGCAGCTGAGAAAGCCCACTATGTCCTGGGCTGCATCAAAAGGAGCATGACCAGTAGGTCAGGGGAAGGGATTCTGCCCCTCTGCTCTGGTGAGACCCCACCTGCAGTACTGCAGAGTGGGTTGGGTTGGAAGGGACATTAAAGACCATCTGGTTCCAACCCCTTGCCCCTCCACTTGATTCCTACAAGCTTCACAGCCCGTTCCTGTCTCAAACCTTTCTCTTCTGATAGAGAAACAACTGGCTCACTATATGCAACTGCATCCATTGCCCAATTTTAATATTTAAAACTACGTCTCTTTAAGCTTTTTTCCCATGTGTGGGAAGAACTCTTCTGACTTAACCTTAGCTTCCTTCAAATTTCCCATTTAATGCAGGAACACCACGAAAAGACCTTCCTTTAGTATAACCAGCCAGGTTCTCAGTGTGCTGAAAAGCCCAGTCTGCTCTCTTGCTGCAAACTGTCCTACTGTTTCCATTTGTTTCCCCTACCTGTCTGGGCAGGTGTGAGTTACTCCTAGGAAGGCTATCTATTCCAGCCTTATTTTTGACTATCTAGGAAGTGATGTAACATGCTGAGCTAGTGCAAACACTTCAATTTAGGACCAACAGAATTCACAGCTGAATTATAACACATTTTGTCACTAATCCCATTTTTAGACTTACTCATTACTTAATTACTCTTTTAAAATGTGGGGAGGCTGCCTTGCCATTCGGTTACATGGTCCTTGCTCCTGTCGATGTGATGAGCTTTTCCAAAGAGCTGCTCTGTAAGAGGTGTAAAGGAAATGCCTGAGAGGAGGCGTCAGGGAATGGACACCTGCCACACGGTTATCTTCATGAACTGGTCCCAAGGAAGAAGTGTCACTGCTGGAAGTGCTTTGCTGAGTAAGTCTGTGCTAGAATGGGCAAGAAGGTGTCAGCCTAAGACTGGTTTCACCGGCAAGACAGCTTTTGTCCCTGAGTCCTTCCCCCCCTGGTAATTGGCTGAGGTATAAACAAGCTTCATAAACATACCTCAGAATCACAGCCACTGGGGACTGTCATTGTAACAGAACAAGAGTAACTAATGGCATCGTTTCATATCCATGAATGTGAATAGCTTTGGAGTGGCAAAGCCAGAGATAAGGCCAGCTGTTTTTTAACTTCTCATTCACCTCCTTCACAACAGACCGGCTATCAGCGCTTAGCTTGAGAAGAAAGCCTGCCTGTCTCAATAGAAATAGATTTTTCTTTACAGTAGAGAATTAAGTTCCGGGAACTCTTCATGCTGAATGCAGACTGTAACTCTTAGAACTGAAGATCGCAGATTACACTCAGTACAAAGAAGGAAACCTCAAAGATGAGGATCAGATTGATTCTCACTCATTTCATACATGAAGTGGTAATGAGTAAACACTCCAGTTTCTAAACAGGGAGTAAGGTTCAAAGAAATATCCCCAGCAATGGAAGTGATCACAAGAGCTCTGAATAAAAGGCAGTTGTTTGGGTTTTTTTGCACACTTAAAAGAAGATACTTTCAGCCATACCAGAACCAAGAAGAGTGGGATTATTTTTCCTCTCTCCTTGGGAAAACCATTTTAAGAATCCTAAAAGTATATCCATGAGTTTTTTTTATTTTGTTGCATAAAGTCTCACCAACTTAGCCTGCATGGACTAGAAATTATCTGTATTTTCAAAAAAGAAGAGTGATAGTACAGAGGATAATCTAGAAAGATCTGCAACAGCACTTTGTGCTTATGTAATTTCTCTCATCTGGAGTTCACCTACACCCTTCTACCTATTGCTGTCTCAAATAGTGATCCTCCTACTGCAGCAGGTTCCTCTGAAAAGGCTCCGAAGAAGCAGCCCAGCATCAGGTGGACTTTGCTTAGGGTAACATCGGACCTCTGTGATCATCTCTGCTCTTGTGATGTAATCACTAGACTATATATTTTTCTTCTATCTTAATCATACCCAAAGCTTGCCAGAATTTCCTGTTCAGTCAAAGGGGCCAGCCACAAGCAACGAGATACATCCAGTCATGTAGAAGTATCAGTTGAATACCAAAACGTGGCATTACTGTATTAGCCCAGAGCTAATTAAGACCCCTGTTCTGACTCACAGCATGAAGACGTACCCCCTAGTCCCCATTTCCACGCAGAGAGCCCAAACCTTATTCAGTGCCAAGCACGCCTTCAGAGCAGCGGATGTACAGTGCCAGCGCTGCGTTTGGGAAGGGAAACCCCAGCTTGCTCCCTGAGCATAAACAAAATGGTTGGGCATTGTAATACTGGAGAGTAGGTGTTGATGTTATGCATGTATTGCACAAAGTGTTACATAAATAGCGACAGTGTGTTCACAGGCATGTGGGCTTACCTTTTATTCCATCTGCAGGTTTTACTGACCTCTAAAGTACTTCTGTTTCCCATGCACCCCTCTTTCTAAGCAGTTAGTAAAACACAGAGCAAACAAACAAAAAAATCATCAAGTTGAGATAATATGTTTTTTAATATTTCCAAAATTCAAGTCCTGTTTCCAAGTCAGCTCTCCCTCCCTGGCAGTACAGGAGTCCTGTGTTCAGCTCATCTCCTATCAGTGCCCAACAGCTGTTTGTGCACCCACACCCCCAGTGCTGGGGTGGGGGCCCAAGGGTGAGCCCGTGTCTGTAGCAAGAAGACAGAAAAGGCAGGGTGAGAAGGAAGAGCAGCACTTTTGGTTTTCTGCAGGGGCTGCTGGGGGAGGAACCCACCACCCACCCAGCTGTACCTGTGCTGTTCCTGTAACTCTGGGAGCAAAGAGCTTTGCAAGTGGGAAACAGAGATTAGCTGTTCAGGTGGGAATAACCCATTCCCATGTCCCTGGCACAGGAAAAGTGGGCACCAGACCACACTGTGCAGGCTGTGTCTTGCTTTGCCTACTGGCTTGAGCTGGCTCCAGGCGGAAATCCAGTTCAGCTGGAAAACTTCTTCTTCTTCCTACGTAATACATCCTGTTAGTGGACTGCAAAACAGGAAGTTTGTATGTGTAACTAAGAGTGCCTTTCCACTCATTTTGGCTAAGAATTAGGAGTCAACATCTGTAGATTCATCCAATTTGCATTCAAGAGAACAATACTACTTCAGAATGATTCTTGGATGTACCATTACATCATTATTTTATCAGGTGACATCATCCCTGACAAGGGCAATTAGGAAGCTCTGATCCAGGACCAGAAAGAGTCTTCCAAACCTTTAAGCACAGTTCTTTTCTTCACACAATCTCAAAAGCAAACTTAACAAATGGAATTAAAACCTGGTCCCCCATCTCCCACACATACTTCCCCTGGAAGGCCGAGAAAAGATGTGTAATCCATTTAATCCTTCCTTTTATTCATATCTATTTATAACTATAACCAAAGCATACAGATGGGAGTAATTACAATCTCAACACATCACTATCTTCCTGAGGTCATTAGTTTTTTCTACTGGTAACACTAGAAGATGAAGCATTCGTTGCAAAACAGACATTGGTCACAACTTGGTAAAGCACCAGGCAGAGACATAAAAGAGTCATCATCTACGTGACTTCTCCAGGCAAAGTTTTTTTTCCCTTGATATTTCACAGCATCAAAGTGAGGTTGTAATTAAACAGAGTGTTAATATTAATCCCTTGTCCTAGCTTTTTGAGAAGCTAGGCAGTAACTGGGAGGCTGAGGCCCCTTGTCCCTGGCTAAGCGTATCCCAGGAGATCAGAGATAAGCTTCACAGTGTAAGCAAGGCCCAGAGTCCAGCATACAGACTGTACCTACTCCACAAGAGTTTTGGGCATGCAGGGGCAAAGCCTGACTTCACACTGGCCCTGGCCACATGCTGAAGCACATCCCAGCCCAGCGCAGGGGAAGAGCAGTGGAAGAGTGATCTGCCCCACCGGTGTTGATGGCAGTCGGTGCAATGCAGGGATAAACGTACCCAGCACCACCCTGCCCTCCATCCTGGGACGGGGAGAAAGCAAGCAGGCAGAGGCAGCCCTCAAGACTTGCATGAGCTACTGCAAGCAAGGCTACCCTCATTTTCTTCCTCGCTGTTGTCTGAGTGCTTTTCATGGTCCCATAGCAGAGCAGCTCCTCTGCTACGCTACCAAAGCTGGGTGCTCCCTCAGTTTTGCCCCAGCAATTAAGAAGAGGCAGACAGCTTTCCGGTGGTTTGGGTTTTTGGGAGGAAGATGCTATCATGGGCAGCAGTGAGGTGGGCTGGGGAGTGAGCATGAAACATCACTTCTGGTCCAGGATTTCATTAAAAATACATAGAAATTTTGGTGAGAATTTTAAGGCACTAAGTGAAGTACCTTTGGTTACTGTGTTTTCTTTTCACCTAAGAAAACCTGGAATTATTTGGGCCAGTATTGTGATGTTCTTGACAAGAATCATACAGAGGATACTCTTTTATTATAGAATGATACCTAACACAGTGAATCACAGAATCGTAGGGGTTGGAAGGGACCTCCAGAGACCATTGGGTCCAACCCCCCTGCCAAAGCAGGTTCCCTAGGACAGGTCATACAGGTCAGTGTCCGGACGGGTCTTGAATATCCCCAGAGAAGGAGACTCCACAACCCCCCTGGGCAGCCTGTCCCAGGGCTCTGTCACCCTCACTGTGAAAAATCTGTTCCACATATTGGTGCAGAACTTCCTGTGCTCCAACTTGAAGCCACTGTCCCTTGTCCTGTCCCCACAGACCACTGAAAAGAGACTGGCCATTTCCTCCTGTGTCCCACACTTGAGATACTTATAAACATTAATAAGATCCCCTCTTAGCCTTCTTTTCTCAAGGCTGAACAGCCCCAGTTCATTCAGCCTTTCCTCGTAGGGGAGTGTGTAGGTTAAGCACCAAGCCTGTGTTGTAAAAGTTTGTTTGAAAAAAAAGTGTTGTAAAAGTTTGAAAAAAGCTGCTTAGTGTTAGTAAAAGTATTATTAGACATCTCCTCATAAATGTAGGAATAAATTTCACTGATTAAATAGAATTTCAGTGTTGAAAGTACAGCCACACTTTAATTCTGGGTTTTTTTCATCTTGCTTGGTAGAAAGTTTTAATGCAAATATTTATATTCTGGTATTTAAAATGAGGGCATACATTTGGTAATGATTCTGCAAAACAGACTTCATGCAGGACATAATCATCTAATTTTGAATTGCATCTAAAAACAAATTCAAAAATTATTCAGCTATTTAGAAGGAGTTTGAAATTGTTGAGACTATTTTAAAGCACTGCTAGGAGAGGAAAGAGAAATCGGGACAAGTGTGGAATGCTGTGTGTATGTACACGTATACGCACCCTTTGTGTACGGATGTAGCCATGAAATCAGGAGATATAGATATAAACAGGAATGAAGGAATAAATTTGGATAATATTCCCTCAGTGGGTGAAATGAAATGTAGCACTACTGCCTGCAGTGCCACAGTGGGGAATCCTGGCCAGCAGCAGCCAAAGATACTTGGTTTTCTGTAGTTCAAGTTTTGGGGTTTTTTTAATGTCACTGCCCCACCAGCCTGTGGAGTAAACACTTGCATGGATACTCTTCTGTTGCTCTCAGTTTTGGGCTGAGATCTTCCTCCCTTAGGATCTTCTCTTGTATCAGTTGGCAATGTCTAGTGGTAAAAACACAACCCTTATTTGACTGTTTAGCTTCAGAATGCTACTGTAATATCAGTTGCAGCATTATATTTTCTAGTTGTATTATAAACCTTTCTAATAATTATTTAATATTTTTAATAAGAATAAAATGTTTGTAAACTGACCTCTAAGTCACAAGTTTTGACTTTTCCAGCAGTGGCTGGGACCAGTACTCATGGCCAAAGTTGTGATTGTTTTATTTTCAGCTGTTGTTCTTACTTTGTGCTATTCCATCACTATTTTCTGTAGCAGTTCTTTTATTTAAGAGTACACCCATGCAACCTCTTGGTTAACAGTGGGTTAACAGTGGGTTAACAGTGGATAACAGTGGGACTGTTATCACCATATGCCCAGCAACCCAGAGAACATACAGTACGCACTAGTAAGTTCCTCCTGGATACAGTAAGATAACTAAACAAAATATTCAGTATCTGATTGGCAACATCCAGGATATGAAGTAGGTTTTAATGCACAACATCTTTAAACCAAAAGCAAATCTTTCCAAGTTTAATACTTGCAGGGCCTGGACATGCCAAGCCCTTACTGAGGGAGAGTGGGGAGCCCCCAGCTCACCTTCCTGCTGCGGGCTGCCTGCAGACCCAGGCAGGAAGCACTAACTCAGCTTACAGTAAATTCTTGTTTTCTTAGATTCCCTCTTAATCCCCTGGGCCCAGATCAGCAATTGTAAAGTCACAGTGAGAGGCGGTTACTGTCCAAATGTAAACAGACTTGGTTTTCATGATAATTCTTGTTGTGAAGCCTAGGGCTGCCATGCGCCCTCAGAAATGCCTTTTTCCCCCCATTCTGCTCCCAGTAGCCCAAGCTGGGGTTGGGGTATTTTTGCTAGCTGCAGTGCACAATGGTATTTTTACAATGCCAGCCAGAGCTCCTGTGCTGCAAGGGACATCTGGGGCTCTGGTCTCTGGGGGGCAACCAAGCGCTGCTGGTCCCTGGGTGCACAGGGGCTGACAGCACCACAAAAGGACCTGGTGGGTCCAGGTCACCTCCAGAAGGATGGAGGCCTGAAGCTATGCTGTTTGGGAACCCAGATGTGAGAATAGCCAGGACGTACTGTGGAGGTAGAGTCAAACACTACATGGCACCCCTTCCCCAGGCAGGCACCTCTGAATGAGTCCTCTTTCCTTCTCTTGTTTTCGCACACTTGGAACATGTTTTTTCCTGCCCTATTTATTCTTCCAGGTTCAAGACCTATTTCAGAGCTCCGCTTTCTTACCCTTTATTTCCTCCCTCTTTTCAAGCAGGGATCTGTACTTACATCACAAGTGGAGGTACTGAGACCTGCCTGCAATTGCAGCTCAAAGCCCAAATTTTGGAGGTGAGGGTGTTCCACTAGGGTTTCCATGTTTTCAAGTAGAGAAGGACAGTGAACCCACAGCTTATGTCCTGAATGAATTCTCTAACCCTTAGTTCACTTTGCAGAACTTGGATTGGGGTTCTTAAATTAATTAATTATTTTTTAAAAAACAAAATCTCAATTCCCATGCAATTTTGTAAGTATAACATTGCAAGTATAATATTGCCATCTACCTCTGAAGAAAGCTAAGGGCAATGGCTTTGGCCACTCAGTCCTCAGACTGTGGGTTATTTTTAATCCCCATTCTGAGATTTGTAACGCCATCCCAAGTGTGGAATAAGGAAGCCAAACCCATCACTGTGTTCCAAGTACCACTCCTGGGACCTAAAATTAAATATTAAAAAATATTTGCCCACATGTTTTGTCTAGTTTTTACCACTGACATTGACCTTTGCCTTAAAAGAGCTTTCTCTAGTCCTTGTAGCTGATGCTGAGATAAAAACAGCCCTATGGACATTAAGGAGAATCACCATTCATTATTCTATTTGAGAACTAATACTTGTAGAGTTTCTTTTTAATCAATAATGCAAAATAGCAAAACCAAGTGTGGAGTGAGGCACGTTTCACTGGACAAAGCTGCCTTATTGTTTTGAGACCAGTAGATGGCAACCAATGTCAAAGGTAAATGAAAAGTGAGAGTTGTTTAGGTAGGAGATTTACTATGTGTGGCCTTGTGCAACAGTTTTGCCACTCCACAGAAGAAACAAGCAGTACTTTACTTGTACTCCTGCTCATACACATCTTTTGAAGAGGAGCAGTGAGATGCCCTCTTACGTACCTGTCAGGTTTGACAGATGATAACTGTGACAATCCATTAGACTAAAGTATCTTATGGCTGCTCCTTACTGATGATACCAGTCAAAAAAGGAACAAGTCAATGGATAAAAGATTACAAAGCAATTGGACTGTCTTAGTTTCTTCCACAGGAAGAAAAATTCTGCAAATTCTTATCATGATTAATTTGATTCATTATTACTTTAGGTCAAAGCAGTTAGAACTGAGTAACAATGATCCTGGGATTGGAAATAGACCTCCTTTTAGGAGCTGACTGAAGTTATTGATGTACTAGTTAATTAATCCCTGTTACCTGAGTGGTCTTCTAAAAAGCTTTTCTTTCTTTTTTTTTTTTTTTTAACGTGACCAAAATTGAAGAAATTCTGATTCTGCAGCATCAGATTAAAAGTTCATAATTCCTAGGAGGAGGAACTCTTGAAGTTTGAGAAGATTCTCTCACGCCCTCCAAGAACCTTGCCTTTACACTTCAGAAGAGAAGCTCCTTCATTAAAACAGGAGAACAGTTAGGGAAATAAGTGTAGAGTGCTGCACATGGGACATAAAACCCCATGCAGTGCTACAGGCTTGGGGGAGACTGGCTGGAGAGCTGTCAGGCAGAGAAGGACCTGCGGGTGTTGGTTGACTGCAGACTGAATATGAGTCAGCAGTGTGCTCAGGCGGCCAAGAAGGCCAATGGCATCCTGGCTTGTATCAAAAACAGTGTGGCCAGTAGGTCTAGGGAGGTGATTGTGCCCCTGTACTCAGCATTGGTGAGGCCACACCTCGAGTACTGTGTCCAGTTCTGGGCTCCTCACCACAAGAAGGACATGGAGGTCCTGGAGCGAGTCCAGAGAAGGGTAACCAGGCTGGTGAAGGGGCTGGAGGGCAAATCCTATGAGGAGCGGCTGAGGGAGCTGGGGCTTTTTAGTCTGGAGAAGAGGAGGCTGAG
Source organism: Porphyrio hochstetteri (assembly GCA_020800305.1). Lineage (NCBI taxonomy): Eukaryota > Metazoa > Chordata > Aves > Gruiformes > Rallidae > Porphyrio > Porphyrio hochstetteri. The sequence goes on from CM036907.1 coordinate 115,894,531, forward strand.
GGGAGACCTTATCACTGCCTGCAACTACCCAAAGGGAGGTTGTAGAGACATGGGCAATGGTCTCTTCAGCCAGGTGACACGTGATAGGACAAGGGGGAATGGCATGAAGCTGCCAGGGCAGGTTTAGATTGGATGTTAGGAAAAAATTTTTCCTTGAAAGAGTTGTCAGGGCCTGGAACAGGCTGCCCAGGGAGGGGGTTGAGTCACCTTCCCTGGATATGTTCAAAAAAAGGGTAGATGAAGTACTTAGGGATATGGTTTAGTTTAGGATGCGAATGGTTGGACTTGATGATCTTAAGGGTCTTTTCCAACCTTGTGATTCTGTGATTCTGTGAAATAGATCTGCAACCTTACTAGAAGAATACTGAACTACCTGTAGTCATATAAAGTTTTCCTTTAGCACTGATTTAACTGTTTTTAGTGAATGCCTTTTCAGTTAGGATAGGTATACGTAATACATGTGTGGATGCACACAGAAGTGGAGTGTCCACAGTACAGAAAAAGACAGACCTTTAAACCTCAGAAGGATTCCAGCGTTGCCCAGGAATGTGATTAGCAATTTTAAAGAATTTAAAGAATTTAAAGAATACACTACAAATAGCTAAACCAGCTAACAAGAAGGGTACTGTCCCTTAGTAGAAGTAAAACAAAGTGCTCTGCATTACTGGGCTGCCTCCCTCCGAGGTCTCAAGCGCTTTGGAGACCATTAACTTGCAATGCATTAACTTGCATCCTTGCAGTACAAGGGGTGTGTGTTTCTTCTCAGAGCTCACATCTCTACTAGCATGACTTAAAAAAACCCTGTTTGATACAGATAAGGTAACCTGTCGCTTTTGTTACAGCTACAGCTTGGTCAGCTGTGGATTATTAGTGACTTTGAAATTAGGAGATGGCCAGCTGGGATTCATTTCCTAGTGAATACTAACTACTGAGTTGGTATTAGGAATAGCTTTGAGCATCCCTAACACTGCCCCATATCTTTTCTCATTATTTCCTTCATCTAATAATAGGATTTATACTTAAGGAAACCTATTCTTAATGAGATTTGAGTTGGGTTGGTTTTTTTTTTCTTTGAAGAATTTAAAGGCTTGCAGTCCGATGCTAAAACTTGTTCAATTTTGTTTTCTTAGCACAAGAAATTATGGGACTTCTATAGGTTGTTTTTTCTTATGGGTCCATGAGTTTTGATAAGAGTCCAAGAGTTACCCATGGAAAACTGTAAAGCTAACAAGTTTATTTAAAATAAAAGAAACAACCCCCAAAAAACCCCAAGGAAAGTGAAATTAAATTATTTAGAAGAGAAGGAACTTTTAGACAAACAATTATAATAAATTTTTTGTTTATATTTATGCTTTCATAAGTTCAAATGATTGAGGAGGAAAGACATTTTTTAAGATTCCAGGTCTGCTGTTTCCATGAAAAGCTGAGGAAGGTCTCACTCCTGCTTTCTGGTACTTCTCACCACAAAAGTCTGCAAGAGACTTCCAAGGACTAACTCTCCTTCTTTGCAGTTGTAGTCAGTGCAGTTTAGGTTCATTTCAAAGGACTCCACATGGACATTTCTTTCTGCTCAGTACTTTGTACATATCGCAGATCGCACTGTGATCAACCTCACGCAAAATCTGACATTGTATGTGTTAGATGTCTAAGCCAGGGTCAGTTCAGTGCCATTTCCAAAAGCTCACACCTGTACCACTCCTCTTGGGCATGCACCGAAATGTATAGAAGATGAGCAGGGACAAAGTCCTCTGAAGATCATGGTCTGGTAAGAACGTGCATACCTCATGTCCACTGGCAAAAAGGGCCCATAAAAATGTAATTAAGTTACAGCCTTTTTACTCTTCTCCTCCTGCACTTTGTAAAACTTGAAAAGGTCAGAATTGCCCCCTACTATTGTAGGAAACACAAAGGTTATGTACACAGTAGACGCCACCTTGAGTATCTGTAACAGCATGTTCTGAAACTATAGTAAGCAGGACGGGATGGACCAAGGATTTCGAACAATAGGGCCCTTCAAGGTGTTCTTTCCCTATTTCAAGTATATATCAAACATATCCAGCCTTGGAATAGTACCAAGAAAGTATCCGTGTCTCCTCAGCCAACCTGTAATGACTTTAATACTAAAGTGTACCCCCTTCGTGAGCAATCAGCATGCTGATTAGGAGACCTCCCCAGATATTTGGAGCATAAAGTAAAGCACATAGGTATGATGAAGCTGGGTGAAAGGCGGATAAGGAGGTTGAAGAACACTGGTCAGCTAAGCCTTGTTACCATACAGAAGGAACCCTGGGTGCATTTGGTGTGCTGGCTGGTGTTAGATGTTGCTCTGCAGACTAGAAATAAAAACAAATACCTCAGCTCTGTGCATCAGTTGGCTTGTTGCACACTGGGTGTAGAATGCAGGTTTTGGGACTGCATTGCTGTTGTGCAGAAAACCTCTGGACTGTTTTTAACAGAACACTTCTGTGCCTTTGGTGAAGACACTGAAAATGTCCCTCGCTGAGGACCTGTTGGATGACAGGCTTGTTTGATCACTTTATGGTGGGGAATGAACACTAAAGCAGGTGCTAGAGCACTGCCTATTAATCAAAGAATAAAGTACAGGTTTGCTTGCAGATTTTTTTCTTCCTTTAATCCTTATTTCAGATGCCCTTTGAAGCATAATTTAAAGGAGAGGTAATCAGGGACACAATCCAGCAAGGTACTGAGTGATTCTGAGGTGGTGCTGACTGCTGTTCATTACAGTTGCTTGCAGTGAGAGTCAAAGATAATCAATCTCAACAGCCATGATAAATTATGAAGGTAAATTGGGTAATGACCGTATGTGAAAGGCAGAAGGTAAGTTTTTTACCGTGTTCAGCATGACTTTTGTAATTATTAACTTACCCTAAAACCCTGAGATTGTCCTTATTCAAATGCTTCAGTCATACTCTATAGTTTCTCCTAGCAACATCTGCTCTGATTTCCACAATGAGGAGAAGGAACACAACAGATCCACCTCATTCATCCACAGATCCGAGTGAAGGGAAGGAGAAATTAAGACTGAAGCAAGAAGTTGGCCTCATTAGTGGAGTGTCATTAATTGCAGGCACCATGATAGGCTCGGGGATCTTTATGTCCCCTGAGTGGGTGCTGCATCATATGGGGAGCCCTGCCAGCAGCCTTCTTATCTGGGCAGCGTGTGGTCTCCTGGCTATGTTTGGAGCCTTGTCGTATGCTGAGCTTGGAACCATAATTAAAGAGTCCGGAGGAGAGTATATTTACATCTTGAGGATTTTTGGTTCTTTTCCTGCTTTCCTTTTCGCCTACACTTCTGTTATCCTGGTGAGACCAGCTGGTTTGGCAGCTGTCTGTCTGAGCTTCGCTGAATACGCCGTTGCACCATTCTACCCAGGATGCTCATCTCCACAGGTTGTCATCAAATGTACAGCTGCTGCCTGCATCCTGCTTTTAACTATCATCAACTGCCTCAACGTGAGGCTGGCGACATCTGTCATGAACATTTTTACAGCTGCCAAACTCTTGGCTTTGCTGGTGATCGTGGTGGGTGGATTCGTGCTGCTCGCCAAGGGACAAACTCAGAGTTTTCAGAATGGTTTTCAAAACACGACTGCAGGTATCGGGACGGTGGGAGTAGCCTTTTACCAGGGACTCTGGTCCTATGATGGGTGGAACAACCTGAACTACGTAACTGAGGAACTGAAGAAGCCCGAGGTGAGTGAGTGGTCTGGGTTCCACTTAATCCTGCTGCTGCTGCTATGTTTGATTCTATCCATGAATGTGTTAAGAGGGGTAATCAAGGGATTGGAGCATTGAGGAAAGACTACTGAGATTTCCCCCTGATTTGTTCTGTTTTCTGGGGCTGGACACCTATGAATTTGTCGAGAAAGGGTAATAACAAGTCTCTAAGCAAAATAACAGCCTACCTACAAGAAAGCACTAAAATACCCAATTGAGTGGGAAAAAAAAATCTGTTTGGCAGCACTTGAATGCTTTGGGGATGAAGTTTTGTCTTCCTGTTTAGAGGATCTCACTCCAGACACCTAGATTTGTGTAGAAAAACACTCGCTTTGCTATCATCCATAAAGGTGTCTTAACACCACATACTCCCTACGAGGCTTGATCCATAATGTATGCATCCAAAATAACACTTATCTCTCCTCATTGCATGAAGGGGAACTTCAGAGCAAGCCAAGCCTCACTGGGGAGGGAAGCTAACTCTCTGAATGTCCCTTGTCTTTAAATGTCTATTTTTTTTAGGCATCGGTCTGCCCACACTGTAGGCGCTGAAGCAGCTCGTTTGCATCTCTTATCAGCCCTCTCTAAGCCATATTAGCTCTTTTCACAGGTCAGGCACCACAGTAGCAAACAACCCTTCTGTAGAAAGAGCTGTGTGAGTGCTGAATGTATAAAGCATGCTTTCTACCAGTGCAGCATACAAGATTTTTCAGATTAAATGAAAATAAACAGTTAAATATTAATCTAAATGGTAGCAAAGATCCTAGGATCATGTGAAATGCTCTCCCAGAGGACCATGAGCACTGATGTTCAGACCCTTGCACGGTGGAGGCAACAACATAAGGAATTGCTTTAGTTTGTCCTATGTCTGGAATGACAAATGCAAGAAAAAGTGATATTTCAGGTTTTCAGATGTATACAGCTGCTCTGTGATCACCCTACTATGTGCTTTTATCCAGTGGTTTCAGGTGTATAAGGTAGTGTTTGCTGACTTTACTGAGCTTTAAAATGGCTCATGAAGTTTCAAGGCAGCATCCTGTCCCTAGGAAGCAAAACCATAATTCCTTCCTAGTGCAAATTTCCCTTTGATTTAGCCCTTAGAGCAGTTAAATGTGACACAGTGCACACCAGTACTTCATCCGTGTTAGTGGGATGCTCGTGGGAAGATGCAACACACCAGGACTCATAACACACTAGTAACAAATAAGTCAATATCAAGGTAATCAAGAAAGTAATCAATAAATCAATATGAAGGTAATCAAATGATGAAGCAATGGACATCTTGGGCAGCTATGAACTGGAGGCTTTTTGAATAAGATTTGTTTGGGGTTTTTTGTTTTCAAGACTAGCTTTTTTAATGTGCAGCCTTACTGTTGTCCTGACAGCTTTGGGAGGCTGGTGTAAAAACTGCCACATCAATCGTGTGACTCTGGATCTGAGTCTTGTCCTGTGGAAAAGCTTAGTGGGCGAAGGAGTTTGAGTGAGAGACGTGGGTGGTGGTGAAGGCAAAACAAAGAAAAAAAGCCCAGTGCGGGCATAAATGTGCTGTACCTAACATTCTTGTCATCCCTTTTCAAGGTGACCCTTCCCAGAGCTGTGATGATTGCCATTCCTCTGGTTACGTGCCTGTACTTGCTGGTAAATGTGAGCTACTTGGCAGCCATGACTCCATCTGAGCTGCTGTCTTCAGGAGCTGTGGCTGTCACCTGGGGGTGAGCTGCGCTTGTGGCAACACAGACAATAGTGTCCTGTAAAATATGGGTTGTGTCCTCAGTTTCAGGAGGTTTAAGTCCTGTTCCACGTGGGAAAGACAGCATTCCAAGGGAGACCTGTCCATGCCACATTTCAGGGCAGCATGCTGCTAATCCCTGCTCTGTCACCTTCAAGGCAGCTTTTGGCCTTCCCCCAACAAAGGCTAAGGCTGACCAGCCCCATCTGGCCTGTGGTCTCCAAGGTGCACCTCAGCTGCCAAGATGGGGTGCTCTGCAGTACACCCTTCTCTCCCTGTTGCCATTTATTCCTGCTGGGAACCTGTAGCTCCCAACCAGTCCGTGTGTTTCTTCATGGAAAGAGGCTGTAAAGAGGGGATGAAGTGCACACCAGGAGCATCTCCCCACACACAGTGAGGATGCAGTGAGGGTCCTATCCAGGCCTGGGGACTGGGAGGTCCCCCACATTTTAGACATTTCCATAACAGTGGAGAAGACAATGTGCTGCCCCACTAATGCTGAGGCAGTGGTTTAGGAGCGAGAAAAGAACCCACTGGGTGTACCCTGTCTGCTCAGCAAATGGAAATTAGATGGAACTAGAGTGTGTTTGTTCAGCTTCTCCATCTGGGGGGAAATGGAAAATGACACTGATGTCTACAACATCCTTAGAGGAGGAGAAGTGTTTTGTAGCTTTTGGTAACTGTAGGTTTCAGTTGGCTTCTGCTTTTCCAGAGATGCACAGAAACTACTTGTACCTTCCATCCTCAAGTGTTTGGTGATAAAAAAAAGGTCTGTGAAGGACAAAGATTTTAGGAAGAGCTGAAGGGACCATCATGAGAGATGTAGGTACCGTTGATTTCCTACGCGATGATCTTCCACTAGAACATCCAGCCTCAGTCTAAATATTTCCAAAGACACAGAATCGATGATTGCCCTAAATGAGTCATCTGGCAGAAACAATGGCACATTATATCCAGAGATAATATTGCTGCTCAGCCTCTTCCTAGGAAAATCAGCAGCAGCTTTGCCTCTGTGTGCCTTTCGGAAGGTCTCCAGTTTGAAGGTCTGACTGAGCTCTTGTAGATGTATTCTCTAATGGCCTTTCATGTCATTATAAGCAGGAGCTTTATAAGGTCTGGTGCTTTGTTTGAACAGGTTACAAAGCCTCACTAAGCTGCAGTGTCGTGAACTTTCTCTGCACTTCCTTTCCCATCATTCCCAGTTAACAAGTTATTTGTGAGTTTCCTCCTTTTTAACACATCTCCTTTTCCTGCCTGATTAACCTTTTCACCCCGAGAGCACAATTCCAGAAGAAACACTGAACTAGCAACCAGAAAGCTGGGCACTCAAAAGCCTGAAGGACAGGCAGATAGATAGTCACAGGCTGAGGAGTGTCACAGCTGTGGTTCAGAGCAAGAGATGCAGTTACTCAGGCCATTAAGGAAGGATGGGAAGAGTATAAAGAAGCCAGAGGAGGACATGTAACATTTAAATGCATTTATTCCCCATACAAAAAGAAAACTGCCAGAGAGAAACATTGTTCAGTGGTAAGAGGTGCAGCCACAAAAAGAGCTCCCCAGTGTTTCTTTGAGGGCAGGAATTTCACAGCAGCTGCAGATCTCAGTTTGCTTGTAAGAGGTTACTCACAGCAGCACCTATGGTTCATTCTCAGGGTCCGAACAGCAAAGCACTGATCTCATAAATGCAAAATACACAAGTGCTAAAGATTTTATTATTCATCTTGTGATAAATATTGTTTTCCCCTGAGATCTTGTGGTTATGGAGTTGCATGATTGCAGCAGATGCCCAGATTCCAAGTTCTTCTACTTGAAGCCTAAAGGACCATATCCCAGATATTAAGTTTCTAAACTACAAATTATATATTATTGTGGTAGATAAGCTGTGATTTTGGAAAGCTCTTGTTTTTTGAACATTTGGGACACGTGATACTAAAAATCGGAGTTCATATAGCTTATAGAATCATGGAATGGTTTGGGTTGGAAGGGACCTCAAAGAGCATCTAATTCCAACATGGCTTAAAGCCACACGATTCAGATGGAAATACAAAGTGTTCTAAAAAACTTCCAAATTGTTGATTTTTGCCACTAAGTTGAACAGTGTTCCTGTGTATGTGTGTGTCTACATGTATGTGATATTTACCCCAAATGACAGAATTGATTAGTCAATTCAATACTCTTCATGCTGCTCAATTCCAGAAGATGAGATTCACTTGTAGGTCAGGAGGTTATCATATTTCCCAAATCTTTACTCTATTTGGAACCCCGCTACTTCTGTTATGGAAAAACCAACCATAAATGTCTGAACATCACAGAATCACAGAATCACAGGACTGTAGGAGTTGGAAGGGACCTTAAGAGATCATTGGGTCCAACCTGCCAGCCAAAGCAGGCTCCCTAGGATAGGTCGCACAGGTCAGTGTCCAGACGAGTCTTGAATATCTCCAGAGAAGGAGACTCCACCACCTCCCTGGGCAGCCTGTCCCAGGGCTCTGTCACCCTCACTGTGTAAAAGTTCTTCCGCATGTTGGTGCGGAACTTCCTGTGCTCCAGTTTACAGCCATTGCCCCTTGTCCTGTCCCCACAGACCACTGAAAAGGGGCTGGCCATTTCCCCATGCATCCCATACTTAAGATATTTATAAACATTAATAAGATCCCTTCTCAGTCTTCTTTTCTCCAGGCTGAACAGCCCCAGCTCACTCAGCCTTTCCTCACAGGGGAGATGCTCCAAGCCTTTAATTATCTTCGTAGCCCTTCTCTGGACTCTCTCCAGGAGATCCCTGTCTCTTTTATACCAGGGAGCCCAGAACTGGACACATGTTGAAGAAACAAACTTCTGGAATTCAAACAACTGCTTTGGCTTAAGCCCGAATCACAGAGTAGCAGAAATACATGCATATGGGACGATAGGGTTAAATTCTATTGCATATTGCAGAAGAAGTTATAATGCAGGATGTTTCTCCAGTCTGCTGGGAACAGTCTTTCTGCAATTTCCAAGCTAATAGTGTTGGCTGTAATAGCAGTATCTCCAGGATTCGCACCACAGCATCTGCACACAAAAAGGGGGGGATGCCTGTTGTGACAACTTTGTACATCACTGCAGTGTAGATGGATCTAGATATATATATATACACCAGGCAGGATGAAAAGCTGCCTTTTTCATACAAGGCAAAGTCACTAGTACTAAATATTATGGGAAATCAAAGGGGGCATTAAGTCATTAGAAAAACCTTGGGAGAAAAAGTCAGGGAGAATAATGGAGAGAAGGAACCTGTCTGGTTCTACCGTGAGTATTTGATAGATGTGTGACTTGGCTGTTATGCTGTGCACTCTTTCCCACTGCAGGGACAAAGTCCTGGGCAGTTGGGCATGGCTCATCTCCCTGTCAGTGGCACTGTCTACATTTGGCTCATCCAACGGCACGTTCTTCAGCGGAGGCCGCGTGTGCTACATAGCTGCACGGGAAGGCCACATGGTAAGGGCAAAAAAAGGGGGTCTGGCTTGCTTTGAGCAACTTTTACCTTCTTGGGACACTAAAGGAGAGGGAAAAACAGGGTATATGTTCAGCTGGTAGCGGGATAGCTCCACTGCTTTGTTTCTTGCTCAAACACTTTCTTCCCCATCTTTTTCAAACATAATGTATATGTTCATAGAATCACAGAGTATCCTGAGTTGGAAGGGACCCCTAAGGATCATTGAGTCCAACTCCTGGCTCCACACGGGGCCAGCCAAGTCAGAGCATGGGACTGAGGGCATCATCCAGATGCTTCTTGACCTCAGCCAAGCTCAGTTCTGTGACCACTTCCATGGGGAGCCTGTTCCAGTGCCTGACCACTCTTTCAGTAAAGAACCTATGTTGTCTCTTGACTTCCTTCTTCAGCCACATAATTGCTGAGAGATATATAATTCAGCGTAGCCTGAATTTTAAGAACAGCTTTGAAATGAACAATTGAAATACTGATGTACTGGAGCACAGGCTCTGCGGTTACCCAGCCAATATACCTGCGAGGGAGGGGAGACCTGGTCATGCTTGTGTGTTGTAAGGCACTCTTGCTCACACTGGGAGGGTAACCCAGCAGTGCAAGCTGCCTTTGAAGGCAATACTGACTACACAAGCTCACCTCAGGCCTGTTACAGCCTTCCCTTCCAAGTCCAGTTCAGACAGAACATAGGATACCTCTGCTTTTCAAGCTTCGTATCAATTACAATGTGACACCAAGCCATACATCTACCCTGTCTGGGGTTGTTAGCATAGAATCACAAACTGGTTTGGGTTGGAAGAGACCTCGAAGCCCACCTAGTTCCACACCCCGCCCCGGCCATGGGCAGACAACCTCCACTAGCCCCGGGTGCCCAAAGCCCCATCCAACCTGGCCTTGAACCCTGCCAGGGATTCAGGGGCAGCCACAGCTTCTCTGGGCAGCCTGTGCCAGGGCCTCACCACCCTCACAAGGAAGAATTTCTTCCTAATGTCTAATCTAAATCTCCCTCCCTTCAGTTTTAAGCCATTGCCACTTGTCCTATCACTACACTCCCTGATAAACAGCCCCTCTCCAGCTTTCCTGTAGCCCCTTCAGGTACTGGAAGGCTGCAATTAGGTCACCCGAGAGCCTTCTCTTCTCCAGGCTGAACAAGCCCAACTTTCTCAGCCTGTCATCACAGCAGACAAGCTCCAGCCCTCTAATCATCTTTTTGGCTCGCTCTAGCAGGTTGATGTCCTTGTTATGTTGGGGGCCCCAGAGCTGAATGCAGTACTCCAGGTGGTGTCTCATGAGAGCAGAGTAGTTCTGATGGGGGAGAGGGGGGGCAAATCTGGTATCCCATCAGAGATCAGACTGCTACAGCTCTATGCTGCCTGGCCCAACTGGTAAGGTGAGCGTGTATTCCCAACAGGCACACACACACAGACAAGCATACAACATATACATCCACACAGACATATGGACATGCAGACACACTCAGCACTCACACAAACAGCACCAAGGGCCTCATCTTGTTCCTCTCTCTGGCTGATCAGCGGTCAGTTAGTGGGAAATATATACAGGTATAAACGTATGTACAATGTGGGTCGCTCCAGCAGCTGGGTTCAGACATTCTATGTGCCCAGTAGCTACCCCTGGATCCCAGTCTCCCTGGTTGCTGGTACCTGGGCATACAAGCCCCTGAGGCTGTTGCCCCACCGCAGTTGCTGGTGCAGACCCCCTCATTCACAGATGTACCCTCCACACACCTGCCCGCACTTCTTCTCCCTCTCACTGCTTCATCTGAGCTGCATTTAGAATCATCGAATGTGTAAGGTTGGAAGGGAAAGGCCACCTAGTCCAACTCCCCTGCAGTAAGCAGGGACATCTTCACTAGATCAGGTCGCTCGGAGCCCCATCAAGCCTGAGCTTGAATATCTCCAGGGATGGGGCCTCCACTACCTCCCTGGACAACCTGTGCCAGTGATCCACCACGCTCATACTGAAGAACTTTTTCCTAATATACAAACTAAACCTCCCTTTTTCTAACCTTAGCGTGTCATACCAGTAGTTTGAAAACCCCATCTTGTCTGCCTGAACTGAGCACGTACCACATAAAATCAGTGAGACACAATAAAAATATCCTTGGGGGGGAGGGGGTCTTCCATGTTTACACCCCTCAGAGTTCAACAGTGTTAATGCTTGGATGCTTATTTGATGACTATGAGTGGCTCTGGCTGCAGGCAGAGGTCCCACCAGCAGCTGAGGTGGGATGAGTAAGGATCCCTGAGTACGTGATATGATGAGACACTGTTTTGCTTTGGCTTTCAGCCAGACATCCTGTCCATGGCTCATGTGCGGTGCCTCACGCCCTCCCCTGCTCTGCTGTTTACATCTGCCATGTCTTTAATAATGATAGTGTCTGGAAACTTCACCAGCATCGTGAACTTTTTCAGGTGTGTATAACATTTCTGTTGGCATCCCTCGTGGTCCTGGTGTTTTTTGAACATGGGCTATTGCTTTCTAACTGATGTTGTGGTGGGGAGGTGGAGAAGAAAGATAAGAAAGAACTTAGGAACTAGCATCTCTGCAATGCATGTGTGCTTCTGTCATTATATATTTAAGTGGGGATCTGATTAATGTTCATAAATATCTGAAGTGTGTGACATAGGGAAACAGCCAACCTCTTTTCAGTGGTCTGTGGGGACAGGACAAGGAGCAATGGCTGCAAATTGGAGCACAGGAAGTTCTGCACCAACATGCAGAGGAACAGTGAAGGTGACAGAGCCCTGGGACAGGCTGCCCAGGGAGGTGGTGGAGTCTCCTTCTCTGGAGATATTCAAGACCTGTGCAACCTGTCCTAAAGAACCTGCTTTGGCAGGGGGGTTAGACCCGATGATCTCTTGAGGTCCCTTCCAACCCCTACAATCCTGTGAATCTGTGAAGTGGATGCGATTCATCCTCATATTGAAATGAATCCGTAGTATTCGGATCATTCTAAAGCTCTCATTGGCTGTGCTGGAAAGGAAATTAATGGAAGAACTACTAAGTTTATATCAATATTCTCCTTAGTTGGAGATAGGAACATCTGGGGCCTGGAAGGCAGGGGTGACATTCCTGGATGATCTCACCCCAGATTTCATGCTGTCTTTTTTTTTTTTCTTTTCTTTTTCTTCCAGTTTTATAGCATGGCTTTTCTATGGCATGACTATTTCTGGTCTACTGTATTTAAAAATCAAGAAACCAGATTTGCCAAGATCCTACAAGGTAAAGTAAGATCATAATACCCTCAAACCCTTTTCCTTTATTGCCTAAGTGACTAAAAGAGCATTACAAGAGAACAAAGTGTGCTGGGGTTGCTTGCCTGCAGATGTAGGGTGGTTCTCCTTCCTATTTTAATTGCATATTTTGTCTTGGCAAAGTCAGTGATGGGCAAGATGATGTGAATATACAGATATAAGTTAAGGTGTTGAATTATCTAATTATCTGTATTGAGAAGTTGATAAAGCACTGCCCTCCCCTCCCTGCCCCGTGGAAAATATATCTACAACATCCTCTTTTTTCTTAGAAATTTAAGAGGAAAATGATTGATTCTGATCAACAATGCATTTGCCTGTTCATGCTCTCAGAGCTCAGTCGCACTCCTCGGTGGGCAGTGCAGGTGTGAGAGCCTTGGAGGGGACAGAAAACTCATCCCGAATGCCCCAAGACCTTTGAGATGGCCAGGGGATGTGTTTGTTCCCCACAAAACAGCAAAGTGGAAGGTAATCAGGAGTTACCTGTGCTTGCCCTGGAGCTGAGCTGCAGTGCTTCCTCAGCGACCGAGGGAAACATTTTTACAGAAAAAATCCTAGGAATGGGGGTGTCATGAGGCTGTGAATGCCAAACAGTGACTTGTCCTTGAGACAAGCTGAATGAACATCCTGGTTTTCATGGGATTCCCCCAGGAGATAGATGATGGGGCTGACACTGCCAGGCTTTGCAAAACACTATTGGGTATCCTGTGTGGCAGTGATGTAGCTCCTGCAGGAATGTTCAACCTTGGATTAGGGATGGGCTGGGAAACAGGATGTCTGGATTAATTTGGATTTCTGGGTAATACCTTAGGCTGCGGCAGGGTTTAAAAAGCCTTCTGCGCAAATTCCAAGGTGGTCCAGACCCACCACCACCCCAGGATTATATGAATCTTTACACTGATGGTTTTTTATTTTCACAGGTCCCAATTATCATCCCTATAATCGTGCTGATTGCAGCTGTGTACCTGGTGTTAGCTCCCATCATCGATCAACCCCAAATTGAGATCCTCTACATCGTCCTGTTCATTTTCAGTGGTGTCATTCTTTATTTCCCACTGGTTCACTTCAAGTGCCACCCTCGTTTTTTACAGAGGGCCACTTTACACCTCCAGCTGTTCCTGGAAGTTGCGCCAACCACCAGTGATGCAAACTGAGGTAACATCTCCTGGTGTCTGGCTGCCTGCCCTTCATGGTTTATCTCAGCACCTCAGCTTTCAACCCTCAGAAAATATTTTTCTGTAGGGGAGAAAGAGTAGAACGAAGGTGTCACTAAAACGTCTAGCTGAGAGGGACTGGAGCCATGACTCCTCACATCTCCTTAAAATTTGAGGGACATGTTTTTCTCCTTTGCAGCTGTCTTGGCAGATTATATGTGGACTCCAAAGGAATATGTGCTTTTGAATTCTCCATCCCAAGAAGAGCTGTTTGTCAAGATCTTAGCTCTTATATTTCAAGGCAACAGGCAACAGAAGCCTGGCAATTAAATATCCCTCTACCAGGCTGCGACCCCAAGCCATTCCTGGCAATGCCTTTAATGATTTCCACCTAGTTCATCCCAGTGACTGCCATTGTGACTGCAGAGCTGCTCAGATAAATAAAGCATGGACACACCATGTTTACAATAACATCAAAACCCGTTTTCCTCTCAGATATTCACTCTGGGTGCCTGATTTTTTCCTTGCTCCTCCCATTCCCAGGTACACAATCACAACACTACTTTCTGAGTCTCAGTACATGGTTCCACCACATTTCAACCTGAACCATCCTACATCTCCCATAGAAAAACCTCTGGTGTGAGATGAGAAATGCTTTAAAGCACTTACTCAGTTGAGAATGGACTCGTCATCTGGGATGCATCCCTTCATGGTGAGGACACAGGCAACATCACTTAGGTACTGACAGACAGCAACAAGGACAAATAATGTCTTTGGTGACAAAGAAAGCAAAGAATTAAATCGTCATCTTATGTGCCAGCCAGATATTCTCTCTGTGAATTAAAGAAACCACATACCAGGCTACATTAGAAGAAGTGTGGCCAGCAGATCAAGGAACTACTCTGTCCCTTTGAATCCAACTCTGGTGAGCAAACACCTGAAATGCTGTGTTGATGATCAGGCCTTCCTGTTCAACAGGGACTTGTGAAGACAACAGACCAGGGCTCTTCTTGGTGGTGGCAGTTTGGGGAAACAGCCACAGTTGTGGCTTGAGATGTTCAGGTTGGACTTCAGCAAAACTTATTCACTGTGGGGCAGTGCAGCCTTGGAGCAGTGTGCAGGAAGGTGGTGAGATCTCGTACATTTCCCACCATAGCTATTTCCACCAATTTCCATGATTCTAAAGGCACAGCACCAAAAAAGTCATGGTCTGTACTCTTACCCACACCTAATATATTCCAGTCCCATTACCTAGGGTAAAACCTTTTTCTCTTGTTTTTGGGGAGAGACATTATATCTGTTTCCTTTCCATTTGCTCAGACTCTTCCTGGCTGGGGCCTGTCCTATCATAGGCTAAAAAAGTCTAGGTATCAGTCCCTAAAATATCTTGAGTCTCACAGTACCAAATGTTACTCAGGTTAACTTTCTGTCAACACTTCTTCTGCAGATCTGTACCTAGCATTTGTTCCTGGAGCAGAGACACTTGGTCCTTCAGGTCTCTTCCAGCCCTTCTCAGAGCTGTGTATCTGATTGCAGTCTCCTTCTGCAGTGCCACCTCTTTTGTTCCTCTTCCTGGTGATACCAGCAACTACAGAGATGCAAGAGTCTTTTTCCCAAGTGTTTGCGAATAGGACTGGCCAATTGCTGCTCATCTTATCTCAAACAGTGTTTAGGGGGATTTCCTTCTGCTGTTTTGTACTAGAGTTGTTGACAAAAGTCAATCAAGGAACACTTTTCCCTCCTGAATCCAATGCAAAATTCTTGGGATGCCACCTTGTCTTCCCTCCCTGCATGCCCTGAAGGAAAGCGCATACTTACAGGACTCCTGACCTCAGGAACTCTAGGTTTACCACTGCCCACTGCACCACTGCCCTGGACTCTTCATCTGATGTCAAGCAAGCTTCTTAAAGGAGCTGTATCCCATCTAACTCACCTGAAAATTAAGTTGTTATTTCTCTGATTACCAATTTTTGGAAGCAATCTCTGTTTCCTACACGTATCTGCAGAACCTACCACATGGGAGGGACAGTAGATTTTTTAAGATCTAGAGTTCATATCCAAAAAGTGGGAATTTTGCTTATTTAAAGGATAGACTTGCACAACATCTGTGGCCTTAGCCATCTGTCCATGTGTACCTAAGCACAATCAGGGTTGGTATGACCTGCACACAATTCTTGTGAGACAGGAGTTACTGCCACTGTTTGATGTTGTGGTTGTAGCACGCTACAGATGATGGGAAGATGAAAGGATTAAGCAGTTTGATCAAAGAAACACAGGAGATTTGTGGAAGATGTGACTGTTTCTCCCAGGGCCCACTCAAGCATCTTGCTGTGCAGCCCATCCTTTCTCTCTGTGCACCTGTGACATATGAACAGTAATGATGAACACAAAAAGACTTAACACTTTGGATAAGCAGACTTTAAATTTTATTGGTTTGTGGGTGGATGTGGGGGAAATGAAAAGCTGAAAGTATCATATTTTGCACCAATCTCATTTTCTATAGATCTTATTATAACAAGATGTTCTTTTTATTTATGTGGCCTAGGGTTTGCACGCACAGGTGCTCATAATGCCAAAACAAGATGTTGAAAGCTCAGAGAATGGCAAGATAATTACAATAAAATGGACATTAAAATGAAGTGAGTCGATGTGGTTTCTTTTTTTTTCATCCAAGAAAAACAATTCCATAGAATTTTTACTGCATGAACATAAACAATCAGCACCAGGCTCATCTCTCCTTTGATGGAAGGTTTAACCACATGCACGGATGCTTATGTGTGCATACACTCATTTTTCAAAATGATTGCTTATCTATTTCAACCCCAGCATATGCAAATCAGATTCTTTCCTTCATCAGACATCTGCAACAGGAGTGTTGGGAAGAGGCAGCATGTCCTTACTGTTCGCTATTACAGCGCAGTAACAAATGTGATGGGAAGCAGAGCTCTATAGCTGCCCTTGTGTGTACAGGTCATACTGTAGGATCATGCTGGTCCTGCCTGTCTCTGAAGCTCCAGATCCCTGTGAGCTGTGCTTAGCCTCTTCCTTCATGGGCTCTGATAAAAACTGGGCTGTTGTCAGCATTGCCCTCAAGATCTGTATTTCACCTCCATACCCTGAGTCTAATCCCATGCTTCAGCTGTCAGTCTGCAACAACCAGTTGGGAGTTTTAACCTTGATGCACAAAGCTGAAAGTATTCTGGGTCTTCCTGATGTCTTTGGAAGCCTCAGGGATGGGTTTCACTTGAGGAAAGTCAGGGATGGTCCAGTGTGTGAGAGGGTGATTTTCTGATAATGCTTGTTCATGTGTCAAATCTCAAACAATTGTCATCATCCCTGGTTGAGGAGGAATTTCCCTGTGGGTGAGACAGAGCAGAATCCATAATGATTTAATTTTCCTCTATTGCAGAAACACAGTTCACCTGCTTGGATTGACTGGGTTTATCCTACCAGTTCACTTCCAGTGCAGAAGGTTTAGTGTTGTCTCTCTTGCTCTTTCTTGGGACATAGGGAGTAATCAACCCCTCACTGGAGCCTCTCAACAGTGCTAACTTGCTCTCCAGGTTGTTTTGCTGAGGGTATTGTAGAGCTTCTGTTTTCAGAGGTGAAATAAATGCAGCCAACTCTGGGAATCATTGACCATTAAAGTATGGGTTGGAACTGACCTCTCAAGATCTCTAATCCAACTCCCTGCTTGGAGCAGGACTTGTGGACTTGTGTCTCTGCTGCTTAGCTGTTGTTCACATCGGGGTTTTATGTAGGTATTTTGGGTATACAAGCCAAGACTTGCACATATAGGAAGTATCTTCCAAACTACTCTTCATTTTCCCCTTTCTCAGCTCCCCCATTGCCTGTGTGAAAACCAGGGCATATTCTGTGAAATTTAACAATAAGAATTAGTGACCAACCTTTTGAAGAAAAACAATGATGATTTATCTGCCAGACACTCAAGCCATAGGGTCCACCACCCCTGAGAAAAAACTTGACATGGTATCTTGATTCCAAAACCAGACTGACTATTTCACTACTCATTAGTCTCACGGCTAGTTCACAAACCTAACACCACCCGTTTGTTGTATGACCCTTGGTCTGCATCCTTTTTTAGCAAAAAAATCGCTCCTTCATGAGGAATGAGTCACGCACGAAGGCCCTGATGGTGCTGAGTTTAGTAGTCAATAAGTGATAAAATGCAAGACACAGATCTCTCTAAACTTCTAGACTGAGTCATCCTGATGGGGAGATTTATCAGAGCTTATCCAAGGTTTCTCACGCTAGCACCAACTGTATAAAATAAGGTTTGTCTTTGCCTTCCACTGAGTCAGCTGGAGCTCGTACCAGTGTGTACCTTATAGAGGAAGCTAAGGCTGCATTAGTGGCCTGACATCTAGTCAGCAGCTGTTAATGGGACCACAGGACTTGACCCCGGGGCTAATGTTGTTCAGTGCCTTCATGGGCAACCTGGGTGATGTGACAGAATGTGCTCTCTGCAAATATGTGGGTGGTAGTAAATTAGGGGTAGTGCCAAATGGGGGAGCTTCAATCCAGAGGCACCCAGAGAAATGTGAGGATTAGGCCAGCAGATGCATCCTGCAGCTCAGCAGTGAGAAGCACGAGTCCTGCATCTGGGGTGGAATAACCCCATGAATCAGTACAGGCTGGGAACTGACTGGCTGGGATGAGCTGAGGTTACACATAGTGGCCTATGTTAGGAGAAGAACCATCAGCATACATTAGTGTCCCTGTAGATTCAACACCTGTGAGAGCACACTTGGAACGTTGTGTCCAGTTTTCCGACCCCCTCCCAGGTTCAAAAGAGAAGCAGAGGATCTGTGGAGGGTCCAGCAGAGAGCTCCCAAGATGGTTAGAGGCCTAAAGCACATCACCTACTTGAAGAAGCTGAGAGAGTTGGGCTTGCTGAGCCTGGCAAAAAGGATAAGAGGCAATCTAATACCAACCTGCGACTCCATGAAGGAGAGTTACAAAAACGATGGGGCCGACCTATTTGGCAGTAGCAGATGATACAGTGAAGGGCAACAGCAACAAGCTGTACCTTGAGGGGTTCAGACAGGACTTTGGGAAAAATTTTTTCATCAGGAGGGCAGTACAGAGAGATGGTGGGCTCTCCATCCTTGGTGCTTTCCAAGCCATGGTGAGGCAGAGTCACAGGTGACCTAGTCAGGGGAATTCAGACCTGTCCTGGGGATCTCTCAGAGTACTGGTCCTCCTGTCCTCCTCCTTTTGCTGTGGTCTTACTCCAGAGCCCTGCATGCTCAGCTTTCCACTCACATCCCACCCTGTTAAAAAGGAGACTGCAACTTAAGCCTTGCTGTGTTGTTGTGAAGCTTAGTTGATTCCTGTCTGTAAATAAAAGGAGTTCATCTTTCTGAAGAAGAAGCAGGAGGGTCAAATGATGCCAAAAATGCTTCCTTCTCCCTAGGCCAAGCAACACCTTAAGTCTATAATCTATATTAAGTGTGCAGATCCGGCAGATAATATGCATAATTTTATTCTGGTTTTTATTGCCGTAAGTCACACCTAACTGAGCCACCACTTTGGTGTCCTTGGGTGGTCTCCATCAAGGCCATGTGGGCAGTGAAGGTACCTTGCAAGCAGGAGCCTCATGAACAGCAAGACAGCACAGCGAGGCTGGCTGTGAAGAATACAACTGAACATATCCAAATGAAACTGCAAATATCCCAAGGATTGGGATCCCTGTGATCCCCACAACTGCAAAGAGGCAGAGAGCTAGGAGTGAGCTTAAAAGTTTGGATTGGATTCTGCTGGGGGTTCATGTCAGGCTCCCTAGGTACCAGTCACAAGTGTGACTGTGGGTGGGGAATCATAAAGTAACTTTTCATCCCCTCTGTGCTGCCTGGATGCCGAGGCAGTGTGGGGGCAGAAATGGCCCTTAAAAATCCCGGTGGCCTTCAACAACATCCCAATGGGTTGTCTCACCCCGCTCTCCCCCAGCACAGAGGCTTCCCCCAAACCGTGCGTGAGGGTCCCACTGCTCGCAGCGGCTGTAGGAGCGGAGGGCATCGGCCTGGTAGCTCCAGGCTGGGGAGATGGCCTGGCAGTGCCGGCAGATGGCGGTGGCAGCCGCCTGATGAAGAGCTCGGTAGCGTCAGCCTCTCCTCCCCTGCGCCTGAGGCAGAGTGACGCGGGGCAGAGAGCTGCACCCGGGGGGAAGGTGATAAGGCAGCCATGGGCGTGGTCAGGGCCCTGCCACCGTGAGGGAGAGGGGGCACCCTGTAGCTGGAGGCGAGATGGAGCGTTTGTATCAGAAACAGTGTGGCCAGCAGGTCTAGGGAGGTGATTGTGTCACTCAGCATTGGTGAGGCCACACCTCGAGTACTGTGTCCAGTTCTGGGCTCCTCACCACAAGAAGGACATGGAGGTCCTGGAGCGAGTCCAGAGAAGGGCAACCAGGCTGGTGAAGGGGCTGGAGGGCAAATCCTATGAGGAGCGGCTGAGGGAGCTGGGGCTGTTAGGCCTAGAGAAGAGGAGGCTGAGGGGAGACCTTATCACCGCCTACAACTACCTGAAGGGAGGTTGTAGAGAGGTGGGTGATGGTCTCTTCAGCCAGGTGACAGGAGATAGGACAAGGGAAATGGCACAAAGCTGCACCAGGGCAGCTTCAGATCAGATGTTAGGAAAAGCTTGTTCACTGAAAGAGTTGTCAGGGCCTGGAACAGGCTGCCCAGGGAGGGAGTTGAGTTACCATCCCTGGATGTGTTTAAAAAAAGGATAGATGAGGTACTTAGGGATATGGTTTAGCATAGGACAGGAATGGTTGGACTTGATGATCTTAAGGGTCTTTTCGAACCTTGTAATTCTGTGATTCTGTGAAGAAACAGGTCCTGTTCTCCTCAAGACTGGCCTCCCAGTCTCTGCACCTGTCTGCTCCAGCTGCTGTACCTCAGGGACCTGCCATCAAGCACCCACCAGAGCCGCTAGTGAACATCACCATGGAGTCTTCTCCTGGGCTGCAGCCATTGCCCTGTCCCGAGACAGGGCATCTTCCTAAAGGCAGCTGTTTTTTTGCTTAAAGCAATGGTGATTAGAAGGGAAGATGACTTACCAGGCTTAAATCAGCATGAGTCCTTGTGAAGCATGGCAGATTGATGAAAAATGAATTATTCATGGCTGTGCTTGAAACATAACCATTCCCCTGCCATGTTGGAAATCCAGATGAAATGCTTTCCTGCTGGAGCTGGGTCTCCCCAGGGGTACTTCCGTAACACACGTTATAAACCTGTCTCTTTGTCTTGCCTAGAGATCAAAGCTGTTTGGGAAGCAGGAGCAGCCTCCCAAAGCATGCAGGACCCTGCCCAGATGAGCTTAGGGCTTGCTGCAAGCCCACAGAGTAAAACTCAAGACTCAAGTTGTGTAGCCGGAGCACAAAGTGAATCTGAATTTTTAATTTCATTGTCCAAGGTGAGAGAAACACCTGGGATAATGGCAAAGGGTCAATTAGATATAAATTTTCCATAGCTTCGCGCTTTGGAGGAAGAAAGATAGCATTCATTTGTGATGGGTTGGTTTGTAACAGAGAAGCTGTGGCTGTGAATTAGGACCCGCATTTTCTAGGTGCTGTATGTATGCTGAAGGCCCCTCAAAAATGAAATCTGTTGCCAGAGACCATCTCGGTGTAACCACACCATACAGTGCCTGAACTGTGCAGAGGAAACACGCTTGTGTTTTTGGTGGGTGCAGTTTATGTCCTGGCACCCCAGTTACTGCGCGATTCAATGTGCTTTGGATTGCACATGCAAAGCGTGGCTCAGGGAAATGATTTGTGGGACAGTATTTCCTCCAGAAGTGTTTTTTTAGAAGAGATGGGACTGGCAAACAAACTCAGTTTTCCCTTTGCAGCATCCTCAGGTAGGACAGCAGGGATGCACACTCCTCCTGGGGCAGAAAAAAAAGCAGAATTATCAGTCCACCAGCTCAGCTTGTCCGCAAGGATGTATCTCCCTCCCCTGCCTTACCTGTAAGGAATATCTGGATCCATGCTCATGACATGTCAGCACTCACAGAGATGTCTTGCATTGGTGTATAACTTCAAGCACAAACAGAGATACACAGCACATGTCATAAAGCTTGTGAAGGAAAGAAAGCATGTAAAAACAATACACAAGCTTTGCTGTCTGCTCTGAAGTTGTCCTGGGCAGATGTAGTAAGCCAGCCATGAAAGGCATTAGCTATAGCTAATTAATTTGCTAAAAGCACTTTGAATATTAGCAGGTTACTTCGACCTGGTAATGATGCTGTTTGTTTGTTACTACTATGAGCAGTGAATTCTCCAGGGTTACAATGCATTATCTGACTTTACTCAAACAACTGTTCTAGGGACACTGAGCATCCTTTCCACAGGAGGCTCTGGGTCGTGCAAGATACTATCTCACCATTTTGTGTGGGTGGCTTTGGCTGAGACTTGGGTTCTGTCTTGAGGTTTGTTAAAAAGTCCACAGGGATTTTGCCTGGTGGTGAATGCATGGCCCAAAGAAACCATCAGCAGAAGGGAGAAATGAGAACAGAGCAGGGGGGTGAAGCTGGATGGTTTTTTGGAGTCACCGTGAAAGACAAACCAAGATATGGAAGACCCAGAAGTTTGTCAGAGCAGGGAAAAGTCCACAGCCTAGTCACAGAATCACAGAATTGTAGGGGTTGGAAGGGACCTCGAGAGATCATCGGGTCCAACCCCCCTGCCAAAGCAGCTCCCTAGCACATATTGCACAGATAGGCGTCCAGACGAGTCTTGAATATCTCCAGAGATGGAGACTCCACCACCTCCCTGGGCAGCCTGTCCCAGGGCTCTGTCACCCTCACTGTGTAAAAGTTCTTCCGCATGTTGGTGCGGAACTTCCTGTGCTCCAGTTTACAGCCATTGCCCCTTGTCCTGTCTCCACAGACCACTGAAAAGGGGCTGGCCAATTCCCCCTGCATCCCATACTTAAGATATTTATAAACATTAATTAGGTCCCCCCTCAGTCTTCTTTTCTCCAGGCTGAACAGCCCCAGCTCACTCAGCCTTTCCTCATAGGGGAGATGTTCCAGGCCCTTAATCATCTTCGTAGCCCTTCTCTGGACTCTCTCCAGGAGATCCCTGTCTTTTTTATACCAGGGAGCCCAGAACTGGACACAATACTCCAGGTGGGGCCTGACCAGGGCAGAGTAGAGGGGGAGGATCACCTCCTTTGACCTGCTGGCTACACTCCTCCTGATGCACCCCAGGATCCCATTGGCTCTCTTAGCCACCAGGGCACACTGCTGGCTCATGGCCAACCTGTCATTCACCAGCACCCCCAGGTCCTTCTCCACAGAGCTCTTCTCCAGCAGTCCATCATCTGGGGAAGGCTTAGTTTTGGAGCTACCAACCAGAAGGAGAAAAAAGATTTGGTGAAAATCAAGATGAAGGAGTGGAGGGAATTGGAGATATTATTTCAAGTGTACAAATTAGATGTGTTCGGCATCTTCACATTATGGACCAAGGAAAACCAAGACAATTTCCCCCCCAAGCACTCTGGTATATAGCGTGATTTCTGACATGTGGGGCTAGCAGTAGCTAGAGATGTTACTTGAGGTTGGAGTCCCCCTGTGAGATCCCTGCTAGAGGCACCATGCTGAGAGTTATTCTCCAAAATGCCTGAGGTCACCAGAGTGATAAAATGGGGAGCAGACCATCCTGGACCAGCCTTGGAGTGATCTGTTGGGTCAGGGGTGGAAATCTCACTTCTTCTCTCCGCTGTAATACTGAAGAAGTCCCCTGGCAATGTCTAGGTGGATGTCCTGGCCCCTCACTCCCCCGAAACCTGTAGCCCTGTGTTTGCTTCTCAGCTCCCCGGGTGGGTGGCGGGAGCTGCCAGGGACAGGCGCTGAGTGCAGGGGTGTGCTTAGGTGACCGGAGCTGCTCTGTCACTTCTCAGCGGGATGTCCCTGTCCCTCTCCCTCGAGTGCTCCCCGTGTGCCTGCTGAGCCACACAGAGCCCTGCACTTGGCACTGCAACAGACCCTGTGTACGTGGTTAGTGCTTCTCCACTGAGCAGCGGGAACACCATGTCCCTCGGCTTCTGTCTGACTGGGAGGTTTGGGCTGTCCCCTCTGCCTCCCAGTCTGGTTCCCCCGGCACAGCCTCATGCCGCATCATCCCTGGCTGGGGGGTGTAGGGGGTAACAGGCACAACCAAACCTAGTGTAGAACCTGCATCCTTTTAATCACAAAGCCTTTAAACCAGCCCCGTGTTCCAGCAGTGCCATTTGGGGGCAGAAGTGGCCAAACTGCCCCTCACTTACTGCTGAACTTTTCCCAGAGGCCAATGCAGCTTCTTCTGAGGGGCAGAGAGGTCTCTCTGAACTTCTTCCCCCAAGGGAGTTTCAGCCCCTAGTCCCGTCCCAGACATTAGTCTATGATTGCTCCAGCTCCCCGTCTCTCACAGGCTGGGCGGGTTGGAGGAAGCTTTTGAAAAGTCTGGTGCATGGCCAGAGACGGCGGAGAACAAATGGGATCCACATGTGTCCTGCAGTATGAGGTCTTCCTTTTGGAAGGAATTTTCCAAGATCTTTCCCCAGATTTTGCTGTCAGGGTTTCTCTCATGACGTACAGCTGCCTGGCTTCCCTCCAGCTCCCAGACATCAACATCAGCTTTCCAGGGAGAGGAGGTATAGCTGAAATACTGCCTGCTCCCCTCCATTGCCACAACCTGTGCCTGTCCATCCCCTATGGCAGGGAGGATTGCCTTGGGTACCCCAGACCTCCTGCCAGTCCCTCGCCCCACTTCAGAAAGCCAATTGTATCAAAACCACCATCAAAAACAGTGTGACCAGCAGGTTAGAGAAGGGGATTCTCTGCTCTGATGAGACCCCACCTGCAGTACTGCATCCAGCTCTGGGATCCTGTCCTGGTTTCAGCTGACATAATTTTCCTTCTAGTAGCCAGAATAGTGCTGTATTTTGGATTTAGCATGAGAAAAATGTTGATTGTTGTTTTTTATTATTATTATTGTTATTGTCATTATTATCTTCCTTTGTTATCCTGTTAAACTGTCTGTATCTCACCCCACAATTTTTTTTCCCATTCTCCTTCCCATCCCCTTGGCAGGGAGGGGTGAATGAGTGGCTGCCTGCCTGGTGCTCAGCTACCCACTGGGGTTAAACCACCAGAAGTCCTCAGCAGAGGAAAGATGTGGTCTTGTTGAAGTGGGTCCAGAGGGCCACGAAAATGATCAGGGGCATGGAGCACCTCTCCTGTAAGAAAAGGCTGAGAGAATTGGGCTTGTCCAGCCTGGAGAAAAGAAGGCTCTGGGGAGACCTTATTGCAGCCTTCCAGTACCTGAAGGTGCTACAGGAAAGCTGGGGAGGGCTTCTCAGTTGGGCCTGTAGCAACAGGACAAGGGCTAATGGTTTTAATCTAAAAGAGGGCAGGTTCAGACTAGATATAAGGAATACATTTTATACAACAAGGATGGTGAAACGCTGGCACAGGTTTCCCAGAGAGGAGGTAGATGCCCCATAAAACCACAGAATCACAGAATGTGTTAGGTTGAAAGGGACCTTAAAAGGCCATCTAGCCCAACCCCCCTGCAGTAAGCACTAAATCAGGTCACTCAGAGCCCCAATAAGCCTGAACTTGAATATTTCCAGGGATGGGGCCTCCACTACCTCTGGGCAACCTGTGCCAGTGATCTACCACACTCAGAGTGAAAAATTTTTTCCTAATACCCAACCTAAATCTCCTCTTTTTGAATCTAAAACCATTCCCCCTCATCCTACTGCTCCATGCCCTTGTGAACAGTTCTTCCCCAGCTTTCTTAAAGGCACCTTTCAGGTACTGGAAGGCTGCTATAAGATCCCCCCAGCGCCTTCTCTTCTCCAAGCTGAACAAGCCCAACACTCAGCCTGTCTTCATAGCAGAGGTGCTCCAGCCCTTTGATCATTTTTGTGGCCCTCCTCTGGACACGCTCCAACAGGTCTATGTACTCCTTGTGTTGAGGGCTCCAAAGCTGGACACAGTACTCCAGGTGAGGTGTCACCAGCGCAGAGTAGAGGGGTAGATTACCCTCTCTCAAACTGTTGGCCACACTTTTTTTGATGCAGCCCAGGATGTGGTTGGCCTTCTGGGCTGCAGATGCATCCCTAGAAACATTCAAGATCAGGTTGATTTGGGCTGTGAACGACTTGATGTAGTTGTAGATGTCTCTATCCCTGGCAGGTGGTACGGACCAGTTGACCTTTAAAGGCCCCTCCCAACCCAAACCGTTCTGTGATTCTTCCTTGGCAGGCCCCAGCACACAGCCTGCCTGTCGTGAAGACAACAGGGAATGAAGTCCTGCTGCATTGACCTGAAAGGATGCTTCAAAGCACACAGAGAGTGGAGAGTAGAGCCAAGAACTGAGTCTGGACTCCTTACACCCTCCCTGCCCTGCCCCAGAAATGATGATGAAGCATTTATTGATTGCAATGACGTACTGCTGCAGTAAGAGAGACAAGGCAGACGTCCACATGGCTCAATGTTACAAATCCTTTTGCCTCAATATTTTTTCCAGTGACCAAAATGCATTTTTTTCCCCTCAGGCAGACATTTGGCAGCAGAGTTAAATGAACCCTAAGGGCTGTTAGAACTTAGATGCATCTTTGGGAGCCCCGTGACGTGTGAGAAAGAGCTCTGTCTTGGCAAACTCCTAAAAGCAGAAGTGATGACCACATCTTGCTTTTCCACTGAAACTTCCAGACCTCTTCCAGCAGGATCACTGGGTGGGTTGTGGGCAACCTAATATCAGCGCTGTGTCATCCTGTCTGTTTATTTGGTGAATTCATATTTTCAAACATTAGTGCAGTAGAGAAATTCAGCAGAGGTTTGGCTTGGGGGAAAAAAATATGCCTGGGAGTCTGAGCTTGAGGAATTTAAATCAATAAATGCAACCCATTAAGAGCATCCTGATTGTCTATTTGAATATTTCACTTTAAAATGCAGCTTAAAAAGAGTAAATAAAATATGCTTCAGTTCTGTAAATTAAATTTACCCTCAAAGTCGATTGAGAGATCCCCCCAGGGGGAGCTTGCCCTACATCGCATTTCTGCCCTGGGGTGTTTTCACAGCAGCCTGAGTCATCCCAAGCTCCGGAGCGGAATTAATTTCTGAATCTCATAGTTGATATCCCACAGACAAAGCCCCGTCTGTGATTCCAAACAGCGCTGATTAATCCCGAGCGGGAGTAAGCGGCACTGCTGTTTGCTCCTGCCCGGTCCCCTGAGCTCACTGGAGCCGGGCTGGCTGGCTGCAGGCCGGCACCGGGAAGGCAGAGACCTGACAGATGGGATGGGGAGGCCGCACGTGTTAGGTCCTTTCCCCACCCCAGCAGCTGCCAGCAGCTGCTCACAAACATCTCCAGAAGCAGCAGCCCGGACTTCTGCCACAGCTCTGGCCCCGGAAAGCCAGGACAGCGCTTTGCTTGTGTTACATGGAATTCGGCTCCAGCCACTCCAGCACATCCTGGCTCTGCAGGGAAAGTCCTCCCACTGCTTTTGGCTTCTGTCTGCTGGAGAAGAAGGAGGGAGGAGACCCTGCCTCAGTGCGGACACCCCAAAGCAAGGACTCCATGGCAAGAAGTGATGGTCCATACATAGCCAGTGAGCTCTGCTGCAGGCTTTCTCACATCCTCCTCATGCCAGTGGGGCGTTGAGGAACTGCACACACCAGCACCAGCAGCGATGCCTCAAGCAGCTGGATTTTTTTCAGCATTTTTGACGACTCCACTTTTCCTCTGAGCATTCAGCCAGATTTTGGGCAGAGGCACTGCTGCTGTCCACAGAGCCCGAGTCCTGGTAGGGATGTGGCAGAGTCCCAGGTGAGCTCTGGACTCACATTCCTCTGATCCTCCTGCAACTTCAGCTGGGCTTGGAAGCATTTCAGCTGCCAGGAGCGGTGCAAGCCTGGCTGTGTCGGGGCTGTGCAGCCCTTCAGCGGGTCCCTGAGCAGCTGCCCATGGCAGGGCCTTCTGGTGGGCGGTGGGGTGGTTCTCCTGCTGTACTTTGGTACATAGGCAGATGGTGCCATCAAGATGATTAACAGCGCCGAACCCTGTTTGCCAAGAGCCTATTTATTTTCCAGAAGGGTCGCAAATTTTCTCCTTATGTACCAGCACCGAGCCTGAAGTAATCTGCCATATAGCAGGAGGGAAATCAGCTTTCAGCATGATTTAGAGAGAGCTGAGCTGCAACCAGATGCATATCAATATGATCTTTCTTGACTGCTGTTACATTCTGCCTTAATAATTAATTAGAGATAAATAACATTTATGTTTAGCACTAATTTGTAGCTGAGTGAGGGCAGCAGACTGGGTGCCAGGATTGGGTCCTGTGCTGGGTGGACAGCTTCCCAATGACTCACGGTGAGTAGGACTGACCCCAGGCTCTTCCTCTCCCCAGGGATCTTTGAGATTGGGTATATGACTGCACAGAGCTGTGACGGTGGTGCTGGCACTGTGTTAACCTCTTCTCTCAACAGACTGAGAATCTGGGAAGATCTCTGGTTAGCAGATTTTACCAGACATGTGAGTTTGCTCTTAAAGCAGATGGATTGTGGCCAGATAGCAGCAAGGGACCTCATGAAACCCTGCCACTACCAGGAGCTTGCCCCTCTCCTCTGGGGTGGTGCAGCCACTTGCCTTAGGCACTGTACAAACATGTAACAAAAAGATGGTGCTGAGTTTGCAATCTCATCTCTTGATCCATATGGCTAGCGTCACGGAAGTGTGTCAAAAGAGCCTGACGCGTGCTACCACAAGACTTTTCTGTATCTGTCTAAAGCCAAGTCTGTCTTGTGATGGGACTCCAGCTGTCTGGGCAGTAGCAGAGGAAAACAAAGAGTTTAGTTTCGAGACATTGGATGCTGCTCATTCCTGAACCCTCAGCTTTCCCCCTGTGACCCCTGCTCGAGACCAAAGCATTGTCTCAGCGAAGGGGAGCATGGCGATGCTCTGAGCACCGCAGTAGGGGCTGACCAAGTCCTGTGGGCCTTGAGCTCCAGTGGCAGGGGAAGAGGCCAGTGTGACCTTTCTGACGAGACTGGCGTGAAGAGAAGCAGAAGCCTGAGCTGCTCCCATGGTATTTCAGAGCACCATCATCTGCTGGCAGTTTGCTCCTAATGCAGCATACACCGTATTTTCAGTGGGTCACTGGAAATGTACCTGCACCCATTCATCACTTTTAATAGCAAGGAAGTGCTTTAGTGCTACATTAATTTACATTTACCTTACTGCAGAAAGCTGGCAGCCAGGGAGCCTTCCAAAAGATGCATTTTTATTAGCTCTCTCTTCTATGTTTGACCGCTGGTAAATATTTATTTAGACTTACCCTGCCAGAGCCCTTAAATACAGCCACATTTCATCCCCTTCCAGGGGTAAGTGGTGGCTTTGGCCATCCGTCAGTGATGGGCAGAGCCTGCAGGCCAGGCAGCAGTGGGCAAAGCCAAGTGTCTTCCCATAGTGGCTGGGGAGTGTGATGATGAACACGAAAAAGCTCAGGGCAGGGTGGGGAGGAAGTATCTTGAGATTGCACAGAACTTACTATGAGATATTTAGGAGGGACCAAGGGTAAAGGGGAGATCTGGGTAGTCTGGGTAGGAACATGGAGAACAGTGACAGTGGGATATAAGGGGTCAGTAGCATGTAAAGAGTTGTCTGACCATGCCCTGTGCCTGGTCAGCAGGGCCTGCCGTCTCATTGAACAACCTTTCAGTTGCTTCTCCTGGGTGAGGGACTCTACTCTGTGTGCACATGTGTGTTTGGGGGTCTACATGAATCACTGGTGAATCTTAAGCTGACTAGCTGGTGAGTAGGATAATAGTCTTTGGGAGCCAGGTGTCAAAAAAACCCTATAAGCCTGGTCTGGATGCTGCACCAAGGGTCTGTGCTTTGGTTATTGGAGGGACCAGGAGGTCCTGGCCAGCAACTGGGCAGATGGGGATCTGGAAGTCAGCTGAGAGACTTGTCCTTGTGTGTTTGTGCAAGAACCAACTGGAGATGAGAGGATCCAGGGGTCAGCTATGTAGACTGTCTTGAGCCAGTGGCTAGAGGGATCCATGTTGTATGTATGCCTGTATAAGTGTGTGTATACATATATTCCATTAATGGGCTTTTATCCTGATCAGCCAGAGAGGGAAACAAGATGAGACTTTGGTGCTGCTTGTGTTGAGCATTGGCATTGCTGGCCATGTATACACACGTAGGTATGTGTTGACCAAGTGTGCTTGTGCTCATGTGCCTGCCGGGAACACAGGCTCAGCCCCACTGCTAGCCAGACCTGCAGGCAGCAGCCTCACTGCTACTGGGCTGCTGGACCCAGCAGCCTGTAACAATGACCTCTTCACGTGGGCTAGCATTCAGGTTTGAGCCAAGGTCTGCAAAGCCTATCCTGCTGCCCAAGTGTAATTACTGACAGGGAGAAGGTTGCTCTTTTTAAGGTCCTCAAGCTTGCAAACTGCCTCCCAACCAAAGTGGGTGATGACAGGCTGGTAAATCACAGAATCACAAGGTTGGAAAAGACCTTTAAGATCATCAAGTCCAACCATTCACATCCTAAACTAAACCATATCCCTAAGTACTTCATCTACCCTTTTTTTGAACACGTCCAGGGAAGGTGACTCAACCACCTCCCTGGGCAGCCTGTTCCAGGCCCTGACAACTCTTTCAGTAAAAAATTTTTTTCTAACGTCCAATCTAAACCTGAACCCCCAGTCCCCACACCTAGGCACATCTACCTTGTGACACAGCTTGGTTCAGACACACCTGAGCTGACAAAATTGCTCCCAATGGCCTGAAACTGCTCAGAAGTGAGTCATGGGGTGATTCGTGAATTACATGTTCCTCTAACAGTCTGTCTGCTAAAGAGGCACAGCCCAAGGGCTGTGCTGAGACAAGTATTCCCCAAAAAGCTGTCTCACCTTGACACAGGAGGCAGCTGGCATACAGCATGCATTGGGAACTGAGCAGGTTGAAATGTGAACCCATCGGGAGTGTGGAGGTAATTCCAATGATGGACATGTCCACCAGCAGAGATGAAGCTGAATGAAGAGGCTTTCAAGGCCTTAATGAGACATAAAATTTAGTTCTGGCAAATAAAGTTTCAGTCCTTCTGCATTCTCATATGCTACTCTGAGCAGCTGTGGAGGAATACCATGATCTAGCCCCTTATTTTCCATCCAAACATAATAACAAATTACAGGATCTTGTATCAGTTTGTCATACTCCAAGTGATTGCAGAGAAACACTCCAAGCTGATGAATTATTTAAAACAGATGCAGTACATTTCAGAAAATGAATTTGATTAAGTGGCAAGATATTATGAAGAAAACTGAGACAAAAGCCTAGGAAAATCTATTTTCATAAAATAGAGCATGCTTCCTGTCTGTTGATAATTTTGAGTAAACAGATGAATTAGTAGGTAGACTGATGGATTGTCCATAGGAAGGCATATTTACACATATTTTACATTTTACTAATACAAAATGGAGAATGGCCTCACTAAGCAAGATGTATTACCCTCTCTCAGCTCCATTCCCGAAACAGGCAATGAAAAGGAAATAACACGTGGGGCTTTTTTTCAGTTTCAAACTTCTTTCCAAAGCCTGGGCTGTGTGCTGTGCAGGTATGTTTCTGCTAAAGTCTTACCGAAATGTCACTTTGTAGATGTTACTGAAGCGTATAGGCTCTGCTGAATCTCTACGAAACAAATCCTTCCATGGCTTATCACAATATGTAGACCACTATAGGGAGAAATCAAGACCTTTATCAGATGAGCTGTGGAAGAGGTGTCTGAAGATGTGAGTGTCCAGGAGTTTGTCTGGGGGTTTTTTCCCTACAAAGTCAGCTTGTCTACAAACCTTGTCTTGACAACATTCTTAGGCACACAGGTTGCTACAACCTGCTTGAAATACGTGCATGAAATGCATGAACTATCTTGGCAATGAAAATGCAGAATTGCTCTGCTGTATTGCCTTGTTGTTATGTACTGGTTTTCTTTCTTTGTCTCTTTCTTCTTTATTTCTACTGAAAGTCATCAATATAATTTATTTGCATATTTGCTTCATTGAAATCACAAAGCAGCTCTTATTTAACTGCAATGCATATCATCGTGTTCACCTAATATAGTATAAATTCCCCTGCTGTTTCAATTGGACATCTGTCTTAAACTGTTGCAGTGGGGAGTAAACAGTATATTTCAGCTTAGAGGCGGCTCTGTTGAATGATAAGTGAATGTTCAGTTAATTTCCATCATCTCTTCCACAGTATTTCTTTCCTTCGCTTTTTATTGTCCTTAATAAAAAGTCATATGTAATACTTAAATTCACAAAAGTGGAAAAAAAATAAAGGTTAATAAAACAGCTTGTGATTTTCCTTTTCCTCTCTCTCTCCCCCTTTTCTTCTCCCCTCCCATTCTCCCCCCCCCTCCCAACACTGTTAGAAAGATTTATATTGGAGGATAGCACTTCTGGCTTGAGCCTGGCTATTGACTGCTGGTGGTTTGCTTCTATATGGATTCATCACTATTGATTTTTGTTCCAGGTTTAAGATACAGGCATGAATCACTTTCCCAGTGTCAGTCTCACACAGATTTTCCAGCTGTCCCATGGCCAATATCTGAGCTCTTTGCATGCCTGAGTGCAACCACCACCCCAGCAGGCCTGGGGGTAGGAAGCCTAACATCTGCAGGCTGCAGAGCCTCCTCAAGACACAGGCTCAAGCCAGGAGGATGAAGTCTTCCCTTCCAGCTCCATGCTGCTATAGGGGACCTGCTTCCTTCCTGCTGTGCTGCAGTGCAGACGTGCACAGTCTCTTCTGTATGACTGCAGACCACAGCTTGTGGTGGAATAGAGAAGCAATGCCAAAAAGATGTCTTAGGCTAATATCCTGACTACTGTGCTATATCCCCTTCTTTCTGAATCACAAGCCAATGCTA
Organism: Porphyrio hochstetteri; assembly: GCA_020800305.1. Lineage (NCBI taxonomy): Eukaryota > Metazoa > Chordata > Aves > Gruiformes > Rallidae > Porphyrio > Porphyrio hochstetteri. Next base: position 115,926,864 of record CM036907.1, read on the forward strand.
AAATACAAAAATAAAACCCTCAAGAAATGTCCAGTCTGCAGTTTTCTCATGGGATCCAGATGTGTTGGAATATGCACAACTGTCCAACGGGTTTCATGAACAGCCACCAGTAACCTGCTCTTGCAAAGTGCTCTGAGAGAAATAAAGAGGAAAAAGCATCTGTGTTTTTTGACAAAAGTGGCAGAAAAAGAGAATTTATACAGCTTTGGTAAAAGGATGCTGAAAAGCCTCCCACGGATTTCTCTTTTCCAGTTGCACAGCAGTATCCAGTGGCAAGGGACTGCCAGCGTTTCCTCTCACAGGAAAAACAGTGAAAAGGTGAAGGTTAGACAACAGAAACTGAGATCAGCATAAGGACAGCTTCACTGGGAGAAACGTACAGCGAATACTGGGAATGAAACCAGTTACCCTTACCTTGAACAAAGCACCCTTCTGGAGGAAAGCACGTGTTTATTTAGATTGAACACAGATGCTGGTCAGTGCACTGACCAAGGCCCTACGCAGCAACGAAGCTCAGATTCACCAGAGTGGTCTGAACTCTCCAAGCAGGGGGAGCAGTAAGCGCTCGGTGCCTTTCCAGAACGGCCCCTCTCCCATTCAGTACCCCACATCACAGGCACCCATGTTCTGCAACTTATCTGCAGCCTGATCCTCCCTTCCCACACACACACACACACTCACATAAGATGGAAATAACAATTTAAAGCTATCTACATAAACGCAGCTCTTTGGAACGCACTAATGTATGTTATTACCTGAATCAGGAGAGCACTTAGGCACAGCGCACGCATACAACCGAGTGGCACCGGGGAGAATGGCTTTAAAGTTGCATCGTGGGGGTTGTTATAGACAGAGAGGAGAGGAAATTGAGGTTTAGAATGGGCCAGGAGGGAAAAGGGAAAGGGCATGCAAAACAAGTCAAGAAAAAGAAATCTGGAGAAGTAGCTGGTTCACAGTGACTTTAGGCAGCAGTGTAAGTTCCTCAGTTTTGAAAATGGAAATAACACCTACTTATCACCAAGAGGTGGGTTGGTAATTTATGTTGAAAAGAGCTCAGAGATTCTTGGAAGAAATGTACTTTGGGAAATGTAAAGTGTCATCCTTGAAGCATTTGTTATTATTTCACTGGGGGGGGGGGGGTGGGGGTGGTGGTTTGAAATTGGAAGAGGGTAGATTTAGATTAGGTATTTGGAAGAAATTCTTCCCTGTGAGGGCAGTGAGGCCCTGGCACAGGGTGCCCAGAGAAGCTGTGGCTGCCCCTGGATCCCTGGCAGGGTTCAGGGCCAGGTTGGATATGGCTTTGGGCACTCTGGGCTAGTGGGGGGTGTCCCTGCCCATGGCAGTGGGTTGGAACATGATCTTTAAGGTCCTTTCCAGCCCAAACCATCCTGTGATTCTATGATTCTAAAGTTGTTTCTAAAAAAGTGATATAGGAGGAAATCAGTAGCCCATCCAAAAATAAATACTTGTCCAGTCTCAGTACTTCTGTCTGTTGTACCATCAACAGAGAAATGCTGGTGGTTCGAATAATGGATAAGAAAAGATCATAAGCATGTATTTTATTAGGTCTTTTGCCTGGAAAAGCTAGTTTACAAAACTGTGTTTACTCTCATTTTGTTTCCCCCTGGGAAACCGTAATCAAGTTGCCAGAGTGATGAAACCAACACCCAGGAGTCAGCAAAAGACAGACTTCCACGTTCTCCCAGTTCATGGCAGTTATGCTCAATTAGCCCTGTACCTTTTCTTCGGGATCAGTTTACTTTAAAACACTTTCCTGCCCACTTACTGTGTCACAGCATATGCCTTCCAATCCTGCAGCCACAGTATTTGCCTGCTCCCAAACTTGCACCTTTAATGGGAGTCCATAACTCAGTTCCTTGGGCTGCCAGCAATCCGTGCTTCAGAGAAGGGGGGGAGTAGGGAGATGCACCCAAAGTCTTTCCATTTTGGTCCATCCCCGTGCATCTCTCCCATCTCCTGCTTAGGTGGAGAGTGTGTCTCAGTCACTTTCCAGACTTGGAAAGCTGAGAGCGTGGTTGTTGGCATTCCCTTTACTTCATGTCTTCTGCCTGCAAGCGCTAAGGAAAGACAGAAAGATTTAAGACCATAAGGACAAAGAGGTTTAGAAACCAAAGTCTGGTGTTTTTACTTCTCTCCTCTTAAGGTAGGAATTCTATGAAGAACTGGATTATCCTACCCCAGAGCCAGGCTGTTTTACCACAGTTTATTTGCCTGTGCCTAAAGAAGAGGCAGAGACAGCACTGCCTTCACCATACCCTATGCTATACATTGCATTCCTGATTCATTTATGGAACCAAGCCCAGGCCAGCTCTAAGAATGAATCCTGGATAGTCAGACCTGTTCTGCCAGTCAGAAACCCGCTGCTATTAGCACAGCAGACTTTTGGATAGGTCTGTGCAGTGACTCCCTTCCCTAAGGACATCCTTCAAGGAAGCTTATGGAAGGAACTGCATACTGGGAAACCTTGTCAGCGCAGCTGCTTGCCACCAAGTCTTGCAACCAGGAAGCCAGGATTAGATTCACTGAACAACATGTTCTCATGCTTGTCCCAGTGGTTCTGGTTTAGGTTCCCATCCTAGTCTGCACCTATCTCCTTTGACCAAGAAACCTCTGTGAAGAAGTGTAGCTTGGTCCCTTCCCTTTCGCAAGACGAGGACTCAGCTTGAATCTGGAAAGGTGCTCTTCAGCCCATTTTGGAGGGAGAGAAGGAAACCAAACCAACTTTTCAAGTGTGAAACTTTGCAGACCCAATGCTTTTTTTTAATTCTGTAACATAAAAGCAGCCCTTATAGCATCCATACAACAGCAACAAAAAGCCCTCTACTTGTCTTTCCACACGATGAACTCAAACAACAAAATAATATGCGCTCCTCTCACAAAACTGGGCAGCACCTGTAGTAGCTCTTTCTCCTTCTTTTCTCATTCAATACACATTGGCTAATAATCTCCAGGGCTGTATCAACACCTTCTTTTGTCTTGGCAGAACATTCCAGGTCAGCATATGCCCAATGCTGTCAGCTAAAGCTTTTCCTTCTGTAGTGTTAATTGGCTCGTTTCCTGGAGTAGTTAGCTGCTTCTTTGTACCTTCATCACCCCTTAGTTCTATCTTGGTAGCCACCAGAACAATAGGTACTGTGGGGCAGAAGAGCCTGGTTTCTGGAACCCAAAAATCCAGGATGTTTTGCTGTGAGTCAGGCCTGTCCACGGAGAAGCACATTAAAGTAATGTCAGTGTCCTTGTAGAACATTCTTCCCTGCCACATGGAAGAGAATTAGCTTCATCTCCTTCCCATCTATCTCTGTGTCAGTGGTGTAGGTGTCGAACAGGGTTGGCTCCTAGGACTTGGGAAGCTGTTTGTGACACAGAGCAAAGAGGAGGCATGTCTTACCACAGCAGTCATCGCCAGCTTTCTCCTAAGGGCAGCCATCCCTTGAAAACCAAGATGAAGTACAAAATAGATTATTCCTGTGCTGGGTTGGTGTGTGTGTGTGCATGTGTTGTTTGTGGGTTTGGTTTTTTGGTTTTGTCTCTGTGTGTGTTAGCTTTTCTGGAGGGTAGGTGAGGAGAGAAATCCCATCAGTTTGGAATTCTTTCCCTTGTGTCCTTTTTTCTCTCCATATTCCTGTGTTACCTTCAGTTCCTTATTTTTCTCCTCTCTTAATTTCTCTGGTATCAGTATCTTCCAAAATTGTGACTCTTGACTATTATTATAGACCAAAAAATGAAGGTGCAAACCGAGTTGGGATTCAATCAAGATTCCTGCAGTGCCCTATATTTCTGTTTTATCATTTCAGGCATTGTTTGTGGTCAGTGTTCAGTCTGTAACAGATTTCATTTTCTAGATTGAATGACTTAATTTTGTGAACGAGATGGAGTATAAAACACTCTACTGAACAAGTATCCAAATCAGTTTTACTGACTACATCTTTCCTGCCAAGGCCTGCTAGTAGAATTCTAACAATGGCAATAGCTGTCCTGTGTAAATCCATGCTGCCTTTGCGCATAAATATTATAGAATCATAGAATGTATTAGGTTGGAAGGGACCTTTAAAGGCCACCTAGTCCACCCACCTGCAGTAAGCAGGGATACCTTCACTAGATCAGGTTGCTCAGAGCTTTATCAAGCCTGACCTTGAGTATCTCCAGGAATGGGATATTGTCATGTGGGAGATAAGTGTTTTCAGTCTTCAAATATTCATGATTAATTTATATGGAGAAGTTTGTTAGACTTACAGGATAGTAATTTCCAGCATCAACCTTCTTTTCCTTCTTGATGTTCAGTATTCTGGTTTCTTCTAATACTGTTGCTGCCTCAGCTTCCTTAGGTCATTAGTTGCCCTGCAGAGAGAACTTACCCCCACTCTTCAAAGGCTATCATGATGACCACAGTATTTAAAGGAATAGGTGATGTTTCTTTAGCCAACCAATCTACAAAGAGAACCTAGTGACATCACCATTTTTTAAAGAAACCTACTTTACTGGCAATAAAGTGGAAGTGACACAATTCACTAACAACCCACAGCATGTTTACTTTAGAAAGTTCCTCATTCCTGTTGCAAAAGGCTAACCCTGAGTAAGCATTTCAATATCGAGTGTGCCAAACAGCTTTGGGGGGGTGTGTGACAGTGCTAGAGTGTAAATCAGCAGTAGACCTGCCAGACAGACCCTCACGATGCCCCTTTCCAGATCTGCTGTGGCATCATAGAGAAATGAATTGCAGAATCATTGAATGGATGAGGTAGGAAGGGATCATCTAGTCCACCCTGCTCAGAGCAGGATCAACTACAGCAGGCTCAGGCCTTGGGCTGGATGTCTCCAAGGATGGACACCCCACAGTCCCTCTGTGCAGCCTTTTCCAGTGTTTGATCATCCTCAGAATAATGAAATGAAGGCTATCAATTGCAGAGTCTAAAGGGAAAGAACTGTCCAGAACCCCAAAGATGAAGATTGAATGCCCTGGTATCTTGTTGACATTGGACAAGTCATTTCTGCTCAATCTTCCCAGTAGACAAAGACTGGAAGGTGTTTGCAACCACTACAAGCTGAGAACAAAGGGAACTGGGGTAGATTAACTTGGTCTCTCTGCAGAGAGAACTGTTTCCAAAGGCATTATTGCTGGTGCAGATGCTGCTGGTTAGTATAGTTAGGTGGTCAGCCCATTTATTTCATACAGCTACAGAAGAGTCCTTCAACTGAGAAGAGGGGGTTTAGGTGTAAAAGTTTTAGCCTAAGGATGAGGAACTTGGTTTTACTTAATTTCAATCCAGCTGGAGGCCTGAGGCCATTTTAGCTTTCTGTGGTGGACTAATTTTACTCTGCCAGACCATATTTCCCGAGTCCTCGTCAAGTATGAATCTGAGAGTCCCTTCATGGGAACTTGACAAAATTAAAGTCACCAGCTTCTGACTTGCCTCACTTATTCCCTGGAAGAGCAATGTCAGTGGGTCCCATGGATCTCTTCAGATGATGATGGCATTTCTTCTTTGGGATGATGTGCTTTCACATGCACTGTGCTTAAGCTAGAGCTCTTCACAAAAATGCACAGGTCTTTTTCACCTTCTCTTTTTGCTCCTTGCCATTCTGATTTCTAGGGAGATCGGGCTGGATTCTCTGCAGAGAGCACTGATCACAGCGGGATCCAAGAGCTAAAGTCTGATTTTTTCTCTAGGGACACTGGAAAGCCATGGACGTGCTGTGACATGCGACAAATGGTCTGGTTCCTATGCATGCCAGGAACTCCTCACAGCTTGCAGAGACAGATAACTTACCATTTCTGCCTGTCCTCCCACATCTACTCAGAGCTTTTCAGCACTAGCCTGCAAACTGCTGGTGTTTAGGTAGCTCTTGCATTCCTTCCTTCACTGAGAAGCTTTGCCTGCGTGAGGACTGCGGGATGCTTGTTGCCAGCGTTACAGTACAAGCCAGCGTGCGGGACTCAGTATGCCATTCCTTGGCACAGACGGCTCCCTCAGCACGTTATGCCACAGCAGGCAATGTACCCACTTGCCTACTTATTGACAAAAAGGAGAAAGATTACCTTCCCCGCTGAGCTTTCAAGCTTTTGGTAGAGATTTATGTTGGAGCACAAATTACGTGAGTTACAGACATGCCCTTTAGAAAATCTGTTCAGCAAAACGAGCCGAGGGGGGAATATAATCTGGAAACAATCCCCAGCCATTGACTGGAATTGTCTTCTCAGCAACACAAAATGCCAACTGGATTAAATCAAGTAAAAAACAAAAGGCTGAGTTTTAATCCCCAAACCACTAGCACAAGCTATGAAAGCAAAGAAGCAGTGTCTCCTTTCTCCTGCTTCATACTTCCTTCATCAGTCATACTGGTGCAGCAGAGGTAACGCTCTGCTGAGAGGGTGCATTTAGGGATTACTGGAAGTGAAGTTTCAGCTTGCTTAAAGTATAGTTTAGCATATCATGCTAATTCGACTAGAAAATAGTAAAATTACAACATAAAGTTCAAGTTCAGCCCTAAAATACGTGAGCTGGTCACACTCCCTGGTGCCTTCCAGACCATGACTGTGTTTGAATACAGAATCAACACTTGAATACTGTCCTGTACAAAATTCCCTCAGGAGAGGGGAAAAAGCCACCAAAATATTTTCCTCATTTTCTTTCCAGATTTACCACCTCTGCTCTCAGTCACCACCTCAAGAAGCAAGCCTAAGCACTTCCATGGGTTATTACTCGCTGTGCTCATTCACAGTCCCACTGTGGGTCCTCTTTCTGTTGCACTCATAGCACTGGTCAGATTCCCATTTTCCCTGATGCATCGAAGCAGGAAGGGAAAAGGATTCCTATGTACCATCTACCCCTGATTACCCCTGTTCTCAAAACTGGCTCACTTCGTGCTTCCATGAATGGGCTGAAGAAAGAATGCTCCAGAGCAGAGGTGGCTGCAGGTAACAGAAAGGTAATTTAAATTAAGGGTCTCTTCATTTCCACTTAGACAGCTCAGGGCAGGTACCACAAATACACTGATATTTACAGGCCAAATCCACAGCAGGAGAAAGGTGGCATGTAGCAAATTTACATTAGTATGAATCCCAGGCTGTGACCAACACACAGGTAGTACACATTTAAGTGTATAAGTGGGATAACCACAGTGACTTAGGTGTTCCCTCTAGAGTCCATCGCTGGAGCCTGCCCAAGACAGTGAAGTGAGTGTGACCCCAGCCTCAGTGTGTCACAGCGCTGGGTCTCTCGATATAAAGTCCCTGGGAGAAAAAAAATTAAAATAAAATTAAACCCTAGCTCAAGGAATTACAGGGACTGTGCTGCAGTCTTTCTTGCAAGGTGAGAGGTGAAACATCAAGCCCTTTGCTTTCAGCATAGCTATATGGAAGACCAAGGCTGGGTTGGATGGGGCTCGGGGAAACCTTGTGTAGATCCAGGCCTGAGGTTGGTGGCCCTGCATGTGGCAGGGGAGTTGGAGCTCTATGATCCTCGGGGTCCCTTCCAACCCAGACCAGTCTATGATTCTATGATTCTATTACTACAGATGTAAGACCTCACCACAACATCAAGCAGTTACAGCTCTGACCATGACTGTGTGCCAGAACTGTATCTGCGCTGTTCAGAGGAGCCCCTGGAATGGGTTTGGCTTGGATTAGCTGGACATTCGCAGAGTACTTCCATAGCATAGTCTGGAAGTTGGGACCAGCAGGCAGTTTGGATGAGGTCACCCTGCTTTGAATTTGAAAAGGTAAAGGGTGTGAATGCCGGTCACTTTGTTTGCTTTCCTACTCCGAGGCGCACAGGTAACTGCTGGCAGCACTCTGGCTGAACAACAGAGGCTTTGACATGAGTAAGCTGCGTATCTCAAAGGTCTTTTCCAACCCGGTGATTCTGTGGTTCCCTGCCCTTCCTGGAACAGCACTGATGAGATGATCAACAGAATTGCTCCTTCGGGTGTTTATTTTTCCTATCTGACGAAGTGTTTTGCTCATGAAAAGACAAAAACAGATACCCCGGCATGATTCCTCGTGCCGCCCAAAGGTCAAATAAAAACTGATTCGAAGGAGCATTTCAGCAGCACCTCTCAGGCTCTGTAAGGCAGTGGCAGCTTCTCCTGCTGCCACCCCAGCTTCCAGCTTTGGAGCCGCAAGGACCGCGGGCATCCCGGCCGGCGGGGCTGCCGCAAGGTGGCTCTGAACTCCAAGGAAAAATCCACCGCCCAGCTCGTGTTGCTGGAGAGCTTCGAGAGGCCTAGAGCAGCAGATACAGAGCAGCAGAGGTATTTAGACGACTTACATTATTCAGGAAATTAACTCTGAATCCCTATCAGAATGGCTCTACACGCTTGTGGTTGTATTTATAAAGGCTATTTCAGCATGATGAAGACTTCCACATGTGTGGAAACACTTGTGTGTTTCTGTGATGCCAATCAAGAATTTAAAACTGTGAGCATTGACAACAAATATAAAAGGACAATGCAAATCAGAGATTTAGTTTGTTAAAAGGCTACAGGTACTGGAGAACACCGATGCTTATGGTCACACTTTATTTCTCGTTTGTTTTGTTTGTTTTTTCTTTTTTCCAAACATCAGTTCGGATTGATTACATTCACATAAAATATGCTGCACAAACTATGTAAGATCAAGGTACAAATCCATCCATCACCATTCGGGGACACACTCTTCTGACAGGGAGAAATGGGAATGACCAAAATCTCATGGAAGAGGAACTGTATTTCAGTGTCTAGGCTTAAGTGAACCGTTTGCCCTACTGACACACGCTGCTCTAACAGTCTGACTCGTCAGGCAATCTGATACACTCAGTGGTGCATGCGGTCTTCCAGTGGGTGTTTTCAAACACAGTTTTTAATAAAAATCACATTGCTCAAATCACTAATTTCTGTTCTATTCATTAATGCCAGTGCTGCTAGCAAAGGGGGACACTTTGGCTCCAGGCCTGAGAGGCAGCAGCCATGGGACATGGTTTAGGTGAAAACACTTGCAGGGAAAAATCTCGAGACAGCACCCAGTTAAAAAGTGAGAGCTGCAACAGGGACACAGCACCCAGTTAAAAAGTGAGAGCTGCAACAGGGACACAGCACCCAGTTAAAAAGTGAGAGCTGCAACAGGGACACAGCACCCAGTTAAAAAGTGAGAGCTGCAACAGGGACACAGCACCCAGTTAAAAAGTGAGAGCTGCAACAGGGACACAGCACCCAGTTAAAGAGTGAGAGCTGCAACAGGGACACGGCACCCAGTTAAAGAGTGAGAGCTGCAACAGGGACACGGCACCCAGTTAACCAGTGAGAGCTGCAACAGGGACACGGCACCCAGTTAACCAGTGAGAGCTGCAACAGGGACACAGCACCCAGTTAAAGAGTGAGAGCTGCAACAGGGACACGGCACCCAGTTAACCAGTGAGAGCTGCAACAGGGACACGGCACCCAGTTAACCAGTGAGAGCTGCAACAGGGACACAGCACCCAGTTAAAGAGTGAGAGCTGCAACAGGGACACAGCACCCAGTTAAAGAGTGAGAGCTGCAACAGGGACACGGTACCCAGTTAAAGAGTGAGAGCTGCAACAGGGACACAGCACCCAGTTAACCAGTGAGAGCTGCAACAGGGACACGGCAGTTGCCATCAGTAATTTCACAGCGTGAGGCTTTACAAGGCACGCCTTTATTAATGCGCTTACGCCGAGGTCCTCACAACCTATCTATCCTCCAGGCAACCTGACAGCCCAGCCTTCTGCGCTCGTTTGTTTTCCACGTTCATTTTTTCATTCCCCCGACTTCCGACGTCTCTGTACTTTGAGGCCGAAAGGGCGCTTCGGTTCAAGCCTGCCACCCCTCCCGGTTCCCAACTCCTCCGTCGCCTGCTAGCCAAGAGCTGACAGGAGCCGGACTCGCTGGCGGTGCTCTCCTTTAAGGAAGGAAAGCGGACCAGTCCGGCGCCTTTCCAGTAACACCTAGGGCAGGCTTTTGTTTGGTGTGACCGCCCGCAAGAAGCTCCGGCCCCTGGAGCCCGGTCATCCCGCGCGGCGGGGCGGGCGGCGGCGCACAGGAGCCACAGCAGGGACCGGCCTGCCCCGGCCCGGCCCGGCCTGCTGCAAAGCCGCCGCCCCGCGGTCGGGAGGGCGGCACGAACGCAGACGCTCCGCGGCGGCGGCACGGCACGGTGAGGCCGGGGGACCCTCTGCGGGCTCCTCCGGAGGTGCGGCACCGCTGCGGGTCGGGCGCTGTGAGCGGCCCCCTTCCCACGGAACCCGCCTCACGGCCCTGCCCCGCCGCCCCCAGCCCGGCTCGCTCGGCCCCGCCGCCGCCCCCCTCACCCAGCCTGGCTCCAGGCACCCCACGACAACCGGCCCCGCAGCCCGACCCTGCCCGGTCACCGCCAACCGGAGCGGTCCCATCACGGCCGCGGGCCGGCCTGCGCCCCCCCACCCCTCCCTTGCCCCGCCCGCAGCCCTCCGCCAATCGCGGCGCTCTCCGCCGAGGATGACCTCACTCCTTGCCTTCTCATTGGCTGGCTATATTAAGAAAGTCGCGAGCGCCTTTAAATAGCGGCGCCGGGGGCAGCTTGCGGCAGTGGCAGCGCGGCGCTGGGCGGTTTGGTGTTGTCGTGCTCGGGCGGTAGTGGCGCGTCCCCCGTAAAGGAAGGAAAGGTCCACCCGGGGCGGTACCGGCGGCGCTCCTTGCGGCCATAGCACTCCCCTGACGCGGGGAACGGAGGCGCGGTGCCGGTGTGAGGAGAAAGAAGGACGCGCCCGCCTGCCTGCGCGGGTTTCGGCTCGCCACGGTGCCCTGTGAGACGCGAGAGGAAGGGGGAGGCGGCGGCCGCGGCGAGGAGGGCGCTGCCATCGTCCTGCTGCACGGCAAGGCCAGCTTGGCGAGCCTGGCCATGGCTGCTATCCGCAAGAAGCTGGTGGTGGTGGGGGACGGTGCCTGTGGCAAGACTTGCCTCCTCATCGTCTTCAGCAAGGATGAGTTCCCCGAGGTCTACGTGCCCACCGTCTTTGAGAACTATGTGGCTGACATCGAGGTGGATGGCAAGCAGGTGGAGCTGGCACTGTGGGACACGGCTGGCCAGGAGGACTATGACCGCCTGCGCCCTCTTTCCTACCCAGACACCGATGTGATCCTCATGTGCTTCTCCGTGGACAGCCCGGACTCGCTGGAGAACATCCCAGAGAAGTGGGTGCCTGAAGTCAAACACTTTTGCCCCAATGTCCCCATCATCCTGGTGGCCAACAAGAAGGACCTGCGCAACGATGAGCATGTGCGCAATGAGCTGGCCCGCATGAAGCAGGAGCCCGTGCGCACTGAGGATGGCCGCGCCATGGCCATTCGCATCCAGGCCTACGACTACCTGGAGTGCTCGGCCAAGACCAAGGAAGGTGTCCGGGAAGTCTTCGAGACTGCCACCCGGGCAGCCTTGCAGAAGCGCTATGGCACCCAGAACGGCTGCATCAACTGCTGCAAAGTCCTATAGGGTGTGGCTGGAGCGCGGCGCTGGGTACGGCGCCTGGGTCACCTGTTGGCAGGCGGAGAGGAGCTGGGTTATGCACGCACACAGCATCTGCCTGTCCCCTGCGCCGGGGACTGGCAATGAATCGGGGTGGGGGCTAAAGGAGGGAGGGTGCTCCCGCAGCCTTGGCCGAAAAGGGTTGTGCTGGCTCAGCCATGGGGACAGAGGGAGGGGGGGAATTGCATGCCCTGAGTCTTGGGAATAAAGTGGGGAGAAGCCTTCTCCCACCACCGGGCCCTGCGATGTAGTTGCGGACTCTTGACAACAAAAAGCTGCTGAGACTGGACTAAGCAAGCGCTGCACCCAGCTCTTCCCCTTTGCCCGCCGCTGCCTGCTGCTCCCAGACAGCCTCCTCTCTTTTGCAAGAGGAGAGCGGCAGAGTCGAGATGCTCGAAGGGACTTCTGCCTCCTGCCTGCATGTGCCTCCCCTCCCAGGCAGGCTGGGGAAGGGGGCTGCATCTCTTGGGCTGCCCGCGGCATCCTCTCTTCTCCTGCAGATGTTTCGGCCTGAGCCTGACTTGCTGTGGAAGTTAGTGCCCTGAAGACCGAGACTGGGAGGGGAGGGTCATCCCAAGCAAAGCCTGTATATATCTTACCTTTTCTGTCTTGTGCAAACCGGGGTAGTGCAGGGGGTGCTTATTTAAAGTGAGGTGGGGAGGGGGTGCCCAGCTGGGAATTGTGTTGTGCAAAGAAACTCTCCCCGAGTGACTGATGCCTGCTGATAACATGAGCCTTGAACTGACTCCAGCTGCAGAAGCCACCGGGCTGGGAAGTAAAGCTGAAGTGCTCTGTCCTCCTTGCTGGCCACCCTCCTCCTGATGTGCGAGGCGGGATGAGCAAGGGGGAAGGGGAGGATATTGCCATATTATGATCTTGGTGCCTGCTCCTTCGTTTAATGTTGTCTTCTGCGAGTATGCTGACTTGGGTTTATTTAATAGTTTTATTTTCAAAAGAAATTACTTTGCACAACTTGGTGGGTTGGTTTTTGTTGTTTTTTTTTTAAGAACACTCAATGCACTCGTCATCTGCATACAACACTGTAGCATTGGAAGCATTGTTACTCGGTAACCTCATCTGGGTCTTCTTTTAAATTGTGATTTCAACACAAGATGAAATACAACCACTGTATCTTTTTGCCTTGGAAAAAATGGGTGAAAGCACTGTTCTTTATGCAGTGAGTACATCAGACATTAATACTAAAGGGCAATTTAAAGAACCTAGGCTTATTTAAAACTCTTATTTTCACAGGGTAGCCAGCCCGGGTGAAAATAATCTTGTGTTTCTCTGGTTCAGAGAACAAATGTATACAGTTATGTTTGTTTACTTTTCTCCCTCTTCCCTCAACAGTGGTACTGAGACTGTTTCTGGTTTTGTTTTTAATAAACTGACATGGCAAAAACTGAGATGTATACGATGTTTACATGAAATTATGAACTGTGTATGCAGTTTTTTATGTAAAGTATTAAAAGATTCTATGCTGACAGTTGTGAGATCAGCGTTGTGATTTACAGAGCCTCTCCTTAGCTTGCAACAGTCCACCTGGATGGTGTTGAACTCGACCCAAGTTTGCCCGCTGCCTGCGTGCTGTCCTATTTATGTCTTCTCCAGGGGCCGAATTACCTGTCTGGCAGCTTTCGGCGGCACGGTGGTTATATTTTCCTTTGGGGGAGCTGCTTCCTTAACTTCTCTCTACAGATGGCGTGTGGAAGTGTACACGGAGTTCAAGGTGGTGACTAATCCATCTTTGTTGCTGCTGAACATAAGCAGCCTCCGTGCCTTGTGCATGGTGAGTTTGAGCCCCAGCTGTTGGGGCTCTTGCTGCCTGTCAGGGGCTGGGGTGAGGTTTGGGCTCATGTAGCACCCAAACTGGCTGAGAACTGAAAAGCTGCAGACGCAGCAGGGTTTATTCTTCAAACACAACGTTTAGCTAAAATCAGATTTTGTTAGTGACATCCCAAGTGCTCCTGTTCGCTGCAGCAGGCCCGGCTTGCTCCTGAGCCAGCTCGTGCTGCACAAGTCTCTTCATCTGCCTCTGCCTGTTCCTGATTGCTGCCCTGGTTAAATCCTACAGCAGTGTAAAAATTCTGGGGATCCCAGCAGGACATCAGGCCTTTGCACACCCCTTGCTTTGGGGTGTGCTCCCTGCCATAGCTCGGGTGCCTGGGCAGGAGTGTGCCGCTCTGCCATGCTGCCTGCAGCAGTGTCTCTGGGCAGAAGAGGTGGCCTGGTGCAAAATGCTGGTCTTCCTGAACAATAAAGTCTGTGCCCAAAGTGCCAATCTCTCTTCTTTTTTCCCCACATGTTGGGTTTGGGTTTTTTTTTTTTTCCCCCTGACCTTCCCCTTAGGTACCCAAGAGGGTACCCTCTTCCAGAGAAGGGCAACCAGGCTGGTGAAGGGGCTGGAGGGCAAATCCTATGAGGAGCGGCTGAGGGAGCTGGGGATGTTTGGCCTGGAGAAGAGGAGGCTGAGGGGAGACCTTATCACCACCTACAACTACCTGAAGGGAGGTTATGGAGAGATAGGTGATGGTCTCTTCAGCCAGGTGACAGGAGATAGAACAATAGGAAATGGCACAAAGCTGTGCCAGGGCAGGGTCAGATTAGATGTTAGGAAAAAATTTTCCCTGAAAGAGTTGTCAGGGCCTGGAACAGGCTGCCCAGGGAGGGGGTTGAGTCACCTTCCCTGGATGTGTTTAAAAAAAGGATAGATGAGGTACTTAGGTATATGGTTTAGCATAGGACAGGAATGGTTGGACTTGATGATCTTAAAGGTCTTTTCCAACCTTGTGATTCTGTGAAATTTCAGGACAGTTGTATATTTTTGTGTACCCTCTTGACTTCTTTTGCAGAGGTGTGAGAATAGAGTCTAGCCATTTTTCTAGTCTGTGAACACCTGCTAGGGTGTGCTGGATTGTTCAGAGACATCAACGAATCCCAAAGCCAGCAAAACACCTTTACTGGCCTCTGCTTGTTCCTTCACAGAGCGTCCTGCCAGCTCCCTGAAAGCAATGGAGGTTTTTCAATGGGCTAACATAGAAACAGTGGGCTCCTTGTTCAACACCTGGAAGGTCAGTCAGGGATGGCTTGGGGACACCTGGTTTTGCATTTTGAAGACTTCAGATGCTAGAGTACCTACTTAGCCCGTGAGTTTATCTCACTGTGATCCTGTGATGAGAAATAGTGGCATTTTCACCTAGGCAGTTTAGCCAGGATTTCTTACCAGGTACCTAAGGCCCAGGGTTTGGGTATCTGCCTCCAAGATTTTAAATCCTCCTGGTATTCAAAGGGTGAGTTTCTTACCTTTAATTTGAGAACCCCAAAATCACATTTTGACCCTAAAATATCTTTTGAAAATAATCTCAGTTTGGGATGTTTAAAGGGCCATAGCCAAAGACCTCATTCTTGCAGAGCACGCTGAAGCCCAGCTCTGTGCAGCGTCGCACTGTTCTGTGCAGTATCAGCCAGTGATCTTAAAATCAGCATTGGAAACTTTTTCCTTTAAACTGATTGCAACAGCTGCAAAACTCATAAATTCTGGTAGACTGCAGCAATAACCGATCTTCTGAGAGTCCCAAAGGAGAAAACATTAATATTTGTATTTTAAACACTGGGAAATGAGTTACCATTGCATCCCTGTATAATTAACTATACCAGTATTTTCCACTAAGGTGCTTACAAGGTAATTACATTCATTATTTCCAATTGGACCTTTGCCCAACTCAGGGCTACAGCATCTGGCCCAAGGGGGAAAAGCTGCAAGAAAACACATTTCAATTTTAACTGAGCGTGACCTTTCTCTGCTACTTGTGAAGCTGTGAGTAAGCCGACAGAGTGAGATCACCGTGTCGGGGTCGGATGGTGGGATCAGAGCCACAGCTCATTTTGCTTTGTGCCACATCGCTATGCATGCTCGTTGGCGTCACTGCCTTGGTGGAGGGGGACACGAGGTGTGGCTTGTCCCACCCTCCTTGACTCAGCCACCCTGACGTGGCCAGGCCCACGCCCCAGCGCCGCACTGGCTGTGCTGTTAGGACCTCGCACCGACCATGTCAACCCCATAGCTGCATCTGGCCAAGTTTAACACGAACAGTGTGTTCACTGCTGGGGCCAGTGAGATGCCCAAGCTCCAGGTAGGCCACCCAACAGCTCACACTGTGCGTTCAGACAGAGGATCGGTTTTGTGTGGACCTCCCCTTGTTTGCTGACTTCTGGTCCCCTAACTTGTGTGCATCTTGACCCAGCTTGTCTTCTGTAACCTTTTGACAGGAGAAGACATGACAGGGAGCAAGTTAGTCAGAACATCAAAGGAAGGTGAGCAACCAACTCATCTCTCAGTCCCTGTCCACACTGCTGGGCATGCAGAGACATTCCCAGCTGTATCCACAACCCACAGAGAAGTCCTCAGCGGAGGAAAGGTTGAAGCTTCCCTTAGTCTGTTTGGGCTAATTCAACCTCTGCACAAGCTGTCTCTTCTGGTGGGATCCAGACCTTCTCCAAGGGACTTTGCCCCATGATATCAGTGCATCCTCAGCAGCAAGTCCTGGGAGTGTAGAAAAGCCTCACTGAAAAGCCCATTCATCTCCATCATTTCCTGACAAGTGAGGAGGCCACTTACGTGCTCCCACCCCGAGACTGGGTTGGACCCTGTGATGGTGTTAAGGGTGTCTCACCGGGGGAGCCTGAAAATGAAGCCACCCACGGAAGGTCAATGTCACCTTTTCCCTTATGGAGACAGAGCAACGACAGCTGCAAGTAGTCCTTGCCTGATCGAAGGGAGACTCTCTGCTTAGAAAGCATTCTCAGTAGGGCATGCCAAAAAACAGGTAAATCACATTTGATGGGACAAAGAAGTAGGAAATATCCCTGGTAGTTCTCACAAAATGTTTTTTTTAAGGTACTTGCTAAGCATTGGAATGACACTGCAAGTTTTTCCCAGTGTTTTTTTAAACTCTCATGCAACCCCATGTGCTGCAGTGGGGTTGCATGAGTGCAAGCATGAGCAGAATTTGAAGCAACATCTTCTTACACAGTTTTCTGTTTTCACAGCAATAACTACTCTTAGCTCCACTGTAGTTCCATTTGCCTTATGGTGTGTTGGACTGTTTTAGCAATCCAGTAAAGAATGGACACACACTTCCTGCAGTAAGAGAAAAAAAACCCCACATGCTTTGAGGAAGCCCACAAGCATTTCATTAGAACTGGAGTCACTGACTGTAATTCACTCACAGATCTCATTCCTTGGCTGCAGAAAGTAAAAAAATGCCCTGTTTGATCCTTCAGATTTCAGTGGACTGTAGCACTAGTGAATCCAGTCCTTTGGTTTTCCTAGTTCTGTAACTGTATCTATTTGTAAATAGAAATAGCATCAATAGTCTATTGAGCTAACCTTAAAGGACGTATCTAAGACAAGCCATTTGCCCCTGCAGCTCTGAGGAACAGCTTGCAGATGTGGCTAACCCAGGGTGTGCGTGAAGATAGGGATGCTCCAGGTCAGTGATTCAAGCCTTCTTCACAGTTAGGCAGCCAGGAGACATGGAGGGCAGGGAGGAAGGTGATAAACATCTACTTCAAGGAAGCTTTTTGAGAAAGGTTTAGATCTGTTGCTGGAGGAGTCTCTTTGAAACCTTTTGGGGCTCCTTGTGGACATCTTTAGATGTGGAGTTCAGGGTGGGGAAGGATTTCAGTGTACTTCCACAGTCTGAAGTTATGTATCTTATCTGTCATAGTTTAACTCCAGCCAGCAGCTAAGCCCCATGCACCCACCCAGTTATTCCCCCCACAGTGGGATGTGGGAGAATTGGAAGAGTAGAAGTGAGAAAACTTGTGGGTTGAGATAAAGACACTTTAATAGGTAAAGCACACAAGCAAAACAAGACAAGGAATTAATCTCCCACTTCCCACGGGCAGGCAGGTGTTCAGCCATCTCCAGGAAAGCAGGGCTACATCACACCAGTGTTTACTTGGGAAGGCAAACATCATCATTCTGAACTTCCTCCCCTTCCTTCTTCCCCCAGATAGGCTGAGCATGACATCATATGCTATGGAATATCCCTTTGGTCAGTTGGGGCCAGCTGTCCCAGCTGTGTCCCCTCCCAACTCCTTGTGCACCCCCAGCCTTCTTGCTGGTGGGGTGGGGTGAGGAGCAGAAGGCTGTCCTTGGCTCTGTGTAAGTACTGCTCAATAACTAAAAAAAGATCCCTGTGTTATCAGCACATGTCCAAAACACAGCCCCCTACTAGCTGCTATGAAAAAATTTAACTCTATCCCAGCCAAACCCAGCACAGATCTCATCTATGCTAATTGTCCAAGGTCCTTCACTGCCTGCAGACAGAAACAGGCAGCTCCAGAGGAGTTCACTGCCTCACCCTCTGGAAGGACTTGCAGGTGAAACTGTGTGATAAGGGCTTTGCTAACACCACTGCCTGCTTACCTCCCACCAGGCCAGCTCTGTTCCCACCAGGAGCATCACCACAGCCCCAGACTAACAGGGAGGTGTCAGGGCTGTGCGCAATTCCCACGCCCTGGGAGGTCAGTTGGAAGGGCAGGGTAGGGTCCCATGTGTGGCTGGGCACATCCTGCTGCTGATGCAGGGAGTAGCAGTTCTCTGCCAGGATGGTGACTTAGATGGATCAGAGCAGGGCTCATCCAGCACTGGCACTGGCATTGGGCCGGGACAGGCAGGGAGGAGTGGGAGAAGTGTTGTCTAGGGAGGGAATCTGAGCATCTTCGTACAGCTGGGTAAGCAGCTCCAGAGGGTGAGTTTGTGAGGACAGTTGTGACCTCTATAAGCCTCCTTCAAGCCTAGGAGCTGGAAGCCATACCTATATATGAACTACATGAGAAAAACTGGAGCAGGATGCCCAGAGAGGAGTTGTAGATGCCCCATCACTGGAAGTGTTCAAGGCCAGGTTGGAGTCTTTGGGAAACCTGATCTAGTGGAGGGTGTCGCCGCCCATGGCAGGGGGGTTGGACTAGGTCATCTTTGAGGTCCCTTCCAACCCAAACCGTTCTGTGGTTTTATGAATCTGTGTCTTTAAACACTTGCATTGAGTAGCCTGATGTAAGGGATGGACATACTTTTTCAATGCCACTAGAGGAAGGAATGAGTTGCTCTTCCCCCTTCCCTCTTGCTGCCTCAAGTTTTTCCCAGTTATGTTGAGAGCAATGAGTTTTCTTCAGGTTTGCTCCCAGTGACAGTGGTAAGCCACAGCTTGTGTCCTGGTTTCAGCTATGATGGAGTTAATTATTTTTAGCAGTGGATGGAATGCCATGTTTGGGTGTTAGGATGAGAACAGTGCTGATAGCACCCTGATGTTTCTAGTTGTTGCCGGGCAATCAAGGACCTTTCTCAGCTCTGCATACTTCCTTACTAGTGAGAAAGGAGGGGACGCAGCCAGGACAGGTGACCCGAACTGGCCAAAGAGGATATTCCATGCCAGTTACGTCATGCTCAGTATAAAGGAGACTGGGGGGAAGAGGAGGAGACAACGCCAGGACGTGCAGTTTCTTGGGACGGTTGGGTTGTCCGGGACGGGCGGTAAGCTGTGCGGCCTGAGTTGTGTGGTTTGGTGAGAAATTGCATTGTGTATCACCAGTTTCATCTATTTTGTGCTTTAAACTTATGTTATTGTTATATCTAGTTTTCTGTTATTGTTTAGTAAACTATCCTTATCCCAACCTGCGTGGTTCTGGTTTCTAGGTTGTGGTTTCGTTCCCCCTTTTCTTCCTTCCCTTTTCCCCCTCCCCCAACTTTCCCTCCCCCTTCCTTTTAAAAGTACAAGCGACTGTGTGGGGTGCGGCCCTCGGCTGGGGCAAAACCACGACAGTCATTTTGGCGCCCAACGTGGGGCACGAACGGTTGGGATAACGGTAGATCTGACCCTAACTATCGCAATTAAGATAAGCACTGTTGTTTAAGCAATCTCTGGTCACGATGCTGTGGTATTTATTCACAAGGCTGTGTCCATGGCTGTGGCAGCAAAACCACCGCATGCTGTATACAATCCTGGCAGGATTCTTTACTCTCTCAGGTCTGCGGCTCCTGTATTTGTTCCCATACTTCATTATAGTGTATTTTATGATATCGGTCTATGATACAATAATATCGATGACCATGAGCTTAATCTGGTACTTGTATGAGGTTTTGCTGTCCTGTCCATTCTTTGGACAGGGAGGGGTTAATAACAGCACTGCTTTCTTTTCCTTTGGGCTAAATACAACAGCTCTTATGGCAGTTTTTGAAAATCTTCAATATCTCTGGGATATTCAAACTAGCATTTTGCTATTGGTAGGTTTGGGGCAGATGGTTCAGTTTTTGTTATATATCAAGCATAGGTTTATGAATACCACTGAAGAGCTTTCTCCGAGACAGAATAATCACGAGTGGCAGGGCATGTGGCAAAGTATGGGCAAGTACCTAGGTACTTTCTCACGCCCGATGGTTTGGAACTTCACTCCTGAACAGCTACAAGACCCCGATCAAGTGACTGCATACCTAAGGAAAAATTGCTGTAGGTTTCCCAGAGACGGACACCTTTACTGCACTGTGCTGGGCTCTGGCCACTATTTATCAAACACTGCTTGATAGCAGGCAGCACTGTCAGCACTGTCAGCACTGTCAGGGAGAAGGGAAAGGAAACAGACTGGCAGATACTATAGCTGCTGCAACCACTGGGGCTGACACTGCAGCTACTGCAACCCCTGTGACCGACACTGCAGCTACTGTAATCTCTACAGCAGACACTGCAGATGATCAGAAAAACCAACCCACACCAGTGTCTGTTGCTCCCGTACAAAAGAGGAAATGCACAAAGAAATCAGTTCGCATAGTGACGGATAAGGATGATGATCAACCGGGACCATCCCAAGGATATCAGGATGAGGCAGAACCAGAGATTGTTACCCGATCCCTGACTTTGAGTGAGCTGCGTGAGGTTCGAAAAGATTTCACCCGCCACCCAAGTGAGCACATTATCACTTGGTTGCTCCGATGTTGGGATCACGGGGCCAATAGTTTGGAGTTAGAAGGCAGAGAGGCCAAGCAGTTGGGATCCCTAGCTAGAGAAGGAGGAATTGACAAAGCAATTGGGAGGAGGCCGGAAGTCCTCAGCCTCTGGAGGCGACTACTGTCAAGTGTGCAGGAAAGATATCCCATAAAGGAATATATTACATGTCAGACACCCAAGTGTAACAGCATAGAGACAGCTATCCAGCACCTGAGAGAATTAGCTGTACGGGAGATAGTTTATTATGATCTGGACAATTCACAGCTTCCCGCTGATCCTGATGAAGTCCTATGCACTCCAGATATGTGGCGTAAGGTTGTACGAAGTGCACCGTCAGGGTACACCAATTCACTGGCAGCAATTGACTTGGATGATATGAATCCACCAACCGTAAATGAGGTGGCCTGCCGACTCAGGAAATACCAAGACAATGTTTCCCTCTCCGTCATTGCAGCAGTAGAAAAACTGGTTCAACGACTTGACAACAATGTGTCCAACTCCCAACCCGTATGGAGCAATGTTGCAGCTACTGGGAGAAAGCGTCCATCGTTCCAAGAGGGAGAATACACACCACGACGTACATTGTGGTTTTACCTGCTTGATCATGGAGAGGACATGAGGAAATGGGATATGCAGCCCACCTCAGCCCTTCGAGCACGAGTAAATGAGCTGCGGGGTAAAACATTCGCACAACGAGATTCTGCCAGGAAGAAGGCTGCACCAGTTTCTACTGGGCAGTTCCCTAGACCAACTGGAAGGCCTTCCTATATGTCTGATGTGTCTGATCCTCTTGAAGGGACCTCTAAGTCCTTTATGCAACCAGTGGAAAACAAATATGATCAGCAGCAATAGAGGGGCCCTGCCTCCAGCCAAGTGGTACGCCACAATCGACATTGCGAATGCTTTCTTCTCGATCCCACTGGCGCCAGAGTGCAGGCCACCGTTTGCTTTCACCTGGAGAGGCATCCAATACACGTGGAATCGTCTGCCCCAGGGGTGGAAACATAGCCCCACCATCTGCCATGGACTAATCCAGAATACACTGGAAAAGGGTGAAGCACCAGAGCACCTGCAGTATATCGATGACATCATTGTATGGGGCAACACAGCAGAGGAAGTTTTTGAAAAAGGAAACAGGGTAATTAAAATCCTTTTAGAAGCCGGTTTTGCTATAAAACGAAGTAAAGTCAAGGGGCCTACGCGAGAAATCCAGTTTTTAGGAATAAAATGGCAGGAATGTGTACCTCAAGGGGATTTGATTTTGGGTGAGAATAGCCAATATAATTGATAGAGTAGAAATTATAATAATTGCCAAATAACCCATTATTGTATATTCATTATTGTTATGATTGCTGTATGTTGTACCATAGCATTATAGCCGGAGTCATACAAGTTAATGAAGAATGAGTGCCATGATGATGGAACTAAAGCCTGGCCTCTCAAGAACTTTTTTTTTTTCTTTTTTTCCCTTTGAAAATAAACTCTGACCCACAGACTATGAGCATGGACCATGCCAGGTGTATCAGTCAAGAGCCTGAGATGCAGCATGCAACGAGCCAATGGAACATACAATTATTCTGAGAAACTGTTACGACAAATGGAGCCTGAAAATCATGGACTAAATGAACTCAACAACTTCAGAGGGATGATTCACAGACTGAGGGAATAAGATCTGTATGCACGTATGTGTGCATACATGTGTACATACATATATGGGTGTGTGAAACACGAAACTGGTTGTACCCAAAGAAAATTGTTGGATCTGGTCATGACGTAAATGGTATGGAATAAGGGGTGGATAATGTCCTGGTTTCAGCTATGATGGAGTTAATTATTTTTAGCAGTGGATGGAATGCCATGTTTGGGTGTTAGGATGAGAACAGTGCTGATAGCACCCTGATGTTTCTAGTTGTTGCCGGGCAATCAAGGACCTTTCTCAGCTCTGCATACTTCCTTACTAGTGAGAAAGGAGGGGACATAGCCAGGACAGGTGACCCGAACTGGCCAAAGAGGATATTCCATGCCAGTTACGTCATGTTCAGTATAAAGGGGACTGGGGGGAAGAGGAGGAGACAACGCCAGGACGTGCAGTTTCTTGGGACGGTTGGGTTGTCCGGGACGGGCTCTAAGCTGTGCGGCCTGAGTTGTGTGGTTTGGTGAGAAATTGCATTGTGTATCACCAGTTTCATCTATTTTGTGCTTTAAACTTATGTTATTGTTATATCTAGTTTTCTGTTATTGTTTAGTAAACTATCCTTATCCCAACCTGCGTGGTTCTGGTTTCTAGGTTGTGGTTTCGTTCCCCCTTTTCTTCCTTCCCTTTTCCCCCTCCCCCAACTTTCCTTCCCCCTTTCTTTTAAAAGTACAAGCGACTGTGTGGGGTGCGGCCCTCGGCCGGGGCAAAACCACGACAGCTTGTGATAAGCAACAGCAAAGCAGATTAAGTTTTGTGGCCACTCATGCCCTGTGCAGGAGGACAGATGTCTGTCCAGTTCTTCAGGGACTCCATGAAGGAAGAGGGTTTGCAGTTGCCTGTCAGAGGTGCCCATATGTGCCAGCATCTTATTACCCATCCATCACTCAGCAGCCAGTACTGTTTGGTACAGTAACTATGGGCAGGCATGTCTTAGCTTTACATCTCAGTAAAGAAGGCCCCTCTGTTCAAGAAGGACATAGAACTCCTTGAAAAGGTCCAGCACAGGGCCACAAAGGTGATTAAGGGAGTGGAACACCTTCCTTATGAGGAGAGGTGGAAGGAGCTGGACCTCTTTAACTTGGAGGAGACTGAGGGGTGACCTCATTAATGTTTATAAATATGTAAAGGGTATGTGTCAGGAGGACAGAGCCAGGCCAGTGATGGCCAGTGATAGGACAAGGGGCAACGGGTGCAAGCTGGAGCAGAGGAATTTCCATGTGAATATAAGGAGCAACTTTCTCACTGTGAGGGTGATGGAGCCCTGGGACAGGCTGCCCAGAGAGGCTGTGGTATCTCCTTCTCTGGAGACATTCAAACCCGCCTGGATGCGTTCCTGTGTGATTTAGTCTGGGTGATGCTGCTCTGGTGGGGGGTTGGACTAGATGAAACAAGGTCCCTTCCAACTCCTAAAGTTCTGTGATTCTGATTCCATGATTGAAACGCTGAACTGGCGCTAAAAGGTGGGATATAGGAGGGGGGGTTAACAGCCCAGGCACTGATGCAATACCCACACTGAGCTGCAGCTGCCTAGCAGGAGGAATATTAGATTGGTGTCTAAAGCACATACTATATGGATGTGTACATTCTTCCCCGAGCCTGCTCATCTGAGTGGTTTTGTGTGTGCTAAATCCTGCTTCCAAATAAAGGGGTGGGATTTTTCGGTAAATGCTTAATTCCGTTGCTTTTAGGCCATTCATCCTCTTCTGCATTCAAAGCTTGATGCGGCAAGGCTCGAGATAGGAATTTGGAAACAAAGTGGATTTCCTGGTGAGCTCATTAGCATGATAATGTCCCTTTGCCTCCCGGCTCCCAAGAAAGGGAGGGTGGTGTCAGCTCAGGGAGCTGCCGAGGGCTCTGGGAACCAGGGAGGAAAGCTCTGTGGCAGGGACAGTGCTGGATGAACCTTTTCTCCTGCTTTTGTGCAGTGGTGGGTCTTCATACAATGAGGTAGGACCCTATAGTCCTTGCTCTGTGGGGCTCTTCCCTCCGAGCTCAGCAGGACAAGCCAGGAGTGCACAATCAGGCCCTGCTTTGCAGGCTCAGGGGTTTGAAGGGAGCAGCCCGACCCTTCCAGGTGACAGCCAGCTTTCTCCTTCCCCAAGTGGGTGGGTTTTACACCGGGGCCTTCCACAGTGTGTATGCAGAGCTGTATGTAGATAAACCACCTGGGTAAAAATAAAACGAGCCAAAACCCCAGCGTTCTGCATTGAAGGTGCTTGTGGGAGTAAATAGAATCACAGAATCATAGCATGGTCTGGGTTGGAAGGGACCCCAAGGATCACAGAGCTCCAACCCCCCTGCCACAGGCAGGGCCACCAACCTCAGGCCTGGATCTACACAAGGTTGCCCAGGGCCCCATCCAACCTGGCCTTGAATAGGAGCTTTGCATTTTCAGCCTCACCAGCCATGCTGATACCGAGGAGCATCACTGCCTGGTGTGTGAGTGGAACTTCACCTCGGTGACAGAAAGAGGAAGATAGAAATTTTTTTTTTTTTTTTAAATTTTGAGGCTTTTATTTTGGGCTTAAGCCAGTCGTGCCCTCATGAGGGTCTGAAAGAAACATTTCAGGCTACTCTAAAAGTACTCAGAATTTACTGTCATTTAACAGTTAGGTGGGAGGGACACTAAAGCTGCAGCTTCTAGAGCATGGAAGAGACTGAATGGGAAAGAGTTTATGTCCAAACAGGTTTGTGCCAAGCTGTCTTCCCATGGGGAGGCAGCAGGCAGGAGGAAGCGTGTTGCTCTGTGGCAGAGTGTTTCCAAACAAGGCACCCTTCAGCCGGGAACAGAAATGAGCTCAGTCCCCTCTGAATGTAACAGGAGGGACACTTCCCATCGATGGCTACTGCTCCAGACACTGCTAAGGATCAACTAGGATAAGAGGCTGGCATGACAAAGACACACATATATTTGTAAAAGGGTAAAAAAAGGAAGCAAACGGTAGTAATTACCTTGTGCTGGGAATTTAGCAAAGGTGTGCTTAATGCCTGGGCTCCTTGCTAACAGCCCACCTCCTCCCACACCCTGGGGGCCTCTGCTCTTGGGTGGGCTCTCTGACTTTACACTGTCACTTGAAATTCAGAGCAACTGTGCTCAGCTGGGAAGATTTCCGACTGGAAGAAGGGCTCTGTTGCCTGAAGTCTTCTCTGTCATTTCCAGCTGTACCACTGGGATTGATGAAAAGCTGTTCCTACTCTGCAGAGTCTTTGTCTAAGAATGTTCCTAATTCTTAGGAAGCAGCTAAGGATGACAGGATGCTATGCTTGCATGCTTAAGCTGACATGGATATAAGCAGTGGCACTGAGTACTTGGAAACATCCGTTTCAGCCACTTTTTACTCCCCTTAGCTAAGCATGTATTGGTGTCCTGGTTTCAGCTAAGATGGAGTTAATTTTTTTTAGCAGCAGATGGAATGCCATGTTTGGGAGTTGGGATGAGAATAGTGCTGATAGCACCCTGATGTTTCTGGTTGTTGCCGGGCAATCAAGGACCTTTCTCAGTTCTTCATACTTCCTTACTAATGAGAAAGGAGGGGACGCAGCCAGGACAGGTGACCCGAACTGGCCAAAGAGGATATTCCATGCCAATTACATCATGCTCAGTATAAAGGGGGACTGGGGGGAAGAGGAGGAGACAATGCCAGGACGGGCAGTTTCTGGGGATGGTCGGGTTGTCCGGGACGGCTCTAAGCTGTGCGGCCTGAGTTGTGTGGTTTGGTGAGAAATTGCATTGTGTATCACCAGTTTCATCTATTTTGTGCTTTAAACTCCTGTTATTGTTATATCTAGTTTTCTGCTATTTTTAATAAACTATCCTTATCCCAACCTGCGTGGTTCTGGTTTCTAGGTTGTGGTTTCTTTTCCTCCTTTCTTCCTTCCCTTTCCCCCCTCCCCCAACTTTCCTTCCCCCTTCCTTTTAAAAGTACAAGCGACTGTGTGGGGTGCGGCCCTCGGCTGGGGCAAAACCACGACAATTGGAAACAAACTTCTGGAATTCTACATGTCACATACTAGGTAAAAGAGTAAGCCAGACATATTTCTTCCATGTGATCATGAGAAACCGGTGTATGCAGTCGTTTAAAGGGCTTGAGGCCTAGCCCTGGAGCTCAGGGTAGGTATCTGGCAGGTTTAGGATACCCCCCTTGCTCTGTGCACCCCTGCAGAAATGCCCAGCAAAGGTTTCTTTCCTAGCCTGTCCCCTAATTGTCTGCTACCTACACCCTGCTGAAAGCTGTGCGAGTGCCGTGGGGGTCAGGGTAGCTGCTGTGCCCTTGCCTCTGGGCAGCTGGCACAGGGTCTGTCCCTCCTGCCCGGGGAGAACACCAGCAAGCAGGGACTGGGCTGGGAGGTGGAGTTCCTCTATTCTATAGGAGACAAGGGTTAAATAACGTATTGATTTACACTGCTGGTGATACTGAGCTGGGGAACTCTCTGTTAAACCTGGGGACATTATCGGTTTATCTCGGGAGGCCAGTTTGTCAGCATAATCGTTGCATTATCAGCATAATTGTACAGCCGTTGTTGCGCTGGTAAAGCTCCCTGTGTGATGGGGAACAGCAGTGCCCTTTTGCAGGCTAGTCCCCTCCAAGCTGGAGTGTCCCTGTGGCAACCTGTGAGAGAGGCCAGGAGGGTGGTAACACCAGCACGCTCCTCTGCGGGCAGCAGCCGGCAGCGATGAGCGAACTGGAGACGCGGCGCAAGCTGCCGCGGCTGAAATTTCACTGCAAAAGTTTCTTGCTTCTCATTTTGCTCCTTTGATCTGTTGAAAAAGGATCAAGTTTCAGGGGAATATCAGCCAGGACAAGCCACACAGAGCTAGAATTACCGGCATGCAAAGAAGTGGGATGAGACAAGATAGGTTTCAGGCTGCAGCCAGTCCTCACTCAGCCTGGGGCTGATGGAGGGCCACATTGATTGCTTTTATTGTTAAAGATACAGATGTTTACAATTAAAAGCAATTGTTTATTGGGCATTCCCAGATGGCTATTTCATAAAGCAATCATACATCCATCTCGGAACTCACAGCTTTTCCACTGTCAGACCAGGTTAATTTTGTACATGAATGTTTTTAGCAAAGACAAAGAAAAGACGTGTTCCCACATGTTTATTCTGCAAGGCAGTCCAGAGGCTGTGCTTTAACAATTAACAACAACAATAAGCAACCCAGAAAGTGCTCACATGCCAAAATTTGCCAGATTGGCAGATGAAATGAATGCGGAAGGCAGCATCAGTGGGGCTGGGCTGTGGGACTCGCGGGCTTCTCCAGCCTGGGTTGGTAGGCTGGCTACAACTCACCCCTTGGCATTGCTGCTGGGTGGCACTGAGGGTCCCTGCATGCTCTGAGGAGTGGTGGCTTCAGTCCCCAGCTTCTCAGACCCACTACCAACAAACTGAAGCAAATTCAAGCAAAGGCTGTGAACAGATTGCTTTCCTGTATTAATTTGAGTCTTTATGGAATTATAATCATAGAATCATGGACTGGTTTGAGTTGGAAGAGACCTCAAAGCCCATCTAGTTCCACCCCTTGCCATGGGCAAGGACACCCTCCACTAGCCCAGGGTGCCCAAAGCCCCATCCAGCCTGGCCTTGAGCCCTGCCAGGGATCCAAGGGCAGCCACAGCTTCTCTGGGTACCCTGTGCCAGGGCCTCACCACCCTCACAGGGAAGAATTTCTTCCTTATGTTTAATCTAAATCTACCCTCTTTCAGCTTAAAACCCTTGTCCTGTCACTCCATACCCTTGTAACCAGTCCCTCTCCACCTTTCCTGTAGCACCTTTAGGTACTGGAAGGCTGCAAAAGATGTCCCCAGAGCCTTCTCTTCTCCAGGCTGAACAAGCCCAACTCTCTCAGCCTGTCTTCACAGAAGTGCTCCAGCCCCCTGTTCATCTTCATGACCTCCTCTAGACCCTGAATATTGTTGTTGTTACTGGGTGGTTACCACCTAATCATATTTTAGGTCTTGTCCACAAGGCTAAAGCTCAGGTGAATTTGAGACTGTAATGTGCACTTATAGGTGAGGGAGCTGTTGCATATCAAGGTGTCTCAGCAACACTGTAGATTACACAGATTGATGATATTTTTTTGGGAAATTTTTTTGGGATTTTATTTGGTCCTCACACTCATATGCAAGTGGCTATGCTAACAGGACTGCTTTGCTCATTTACCTTGTTTCTGCAGGATTTACATTTTCCAGACTTTGTGACTTTCATAACTGTTCTGCAGAATTTCCTGATGTGTCTCATAAAACTCTTCAGCCTTTTTTATATTTTAAACAACTCAGATTAGACAACTCCTGTTGTGCTTGAAAATGATGCTATAAAAATAATGAATAGCTCTGAAGTAAAAAAACCCCAACCAACCAATCAAAAAGCCTAACCATTCTCAAGACACCATGAGATGTTTTCTGCAAAAATCTCAGTGCAAAAGGCATCATGCCAGCACTCAGCCATGCTCTCTGGGCTGTCTTGTGGTATCTCTGGGACTGATTTCCAGCAAGTTGAGTTCCTTGGATAAGAGCTGTACATCCTAGAAAGTAGCAGTCCGGTTTTTCTAGTGATGCTTCTTTTTCTGAGGGGTTTGTTAACGCTTTCCTTTCCCCATAACCCAAAGCTCTTTCACTGAGAAGGTAGGTTGTGTCTCTGAAGAGCAGAGCACTAAATGGCAAAGCCCTGGGGAGAGCCAGGGCTTTTATTTTTGATGTTGTTTTTCTTTGCTGGTCATGTTGCTAACAAGCAGAGGTTCGATCAATTAGAAGCTGCCTGTGAATTCAGAAGAAATTCACATTGGTGTTTCACCTGAACATTAGCCCACCCTTGTACCAGGTGACCTCTTGAGGTCTTTCCAACCTAAATTGCACTGGCTCTGTACATCAAGGGTTAGCTGTCACTCACAAAGCTGGGAAGGGGTCAAGCTCATCTTTCACCTATTATTCCTTGGGTAGACCAAATATGTCTCCTCCTTGAGGGACATCTTTGATGTCAAGGTGACTGTCCTACCCACCACGCTACAGCTTACTTGGGTAGTCACCAAGTCCACATGATCAAAAGTAACCTCTTTCCATCCTGCTAAACTACTTAAAGTGAGGGATGATGAGTGAGTTTCATAGGTGAAACAAGGACCAGAGTAACCACTACTGATGTACAGAGGATGTGATCAGTGAACCAAGGTGTTGGTGCAGAGGAGCAGACCTTTACCTAGCTCTCTCTGTCCACCAACAAGGACTTCTTCAGCTCTGTGGCTGTGCCCTGCACCAGGAGGAGGTTTCCTTACCAACCATCAGAGTTCCGGGATGGGATCGCTGCATAGTGTGTGCTCTTCTGTCCATTTCCATACAGCTCTACCAGGGACCTTGTCTGCTTGTGCATCACAACAGGCTGCATTTGCAAAAGTGAAGCAGGAAGGTCCATGCCTGTGACTGGAACCTCTTCCACAGCCCAGGCAGATGACAGTGCTCTGCCATCAGCCAGGGACCCACTGCAGTGCCCTGCCATCAGTCAGGGACCCACTGCAGTGCCCTGCCAGCAGCCAGGGACCCACAGAGCCGCTCATCCCCCTCGCAGTGGGGAGCAGCGTGCTGATTTCTGGTGTAAGCAGGGCCTAGGTGACTCCCCACCACCAGTGTGTAATTACAGCTTTGACTGGCGGCAGACAGACAGGCTGCACGACGCCTTTGTCTTCCGGACAGCAGCCAAACAAGCAGTGAAATCTCACTTGGTTGCTCTTTGCCACATAATGCTGTCTCCCTTGCGTGTCCCACGTGCAGGGCTGACAGCATCCCAGCTGTCACGCATCTCGGGACAGGGATCCACATGCCCAAGCTGGGGCTACTGCTCCCTCAGCAGGATGGGACTACATGGGATATCAGTAGCTCAGCAGACACAGGACCAGCCCACCCACACCAGTTGGTGCCTACTGTGGGCACACACAAGCCCTGCAGCCCCTTCCCATCCAGCCACGTCTGACCCTGGCATCCCAGGCACTGCCTCTTTGCAAGGACATGGAGAGTCAGCACCGGGCCTGAGCACCCCGGCCCTGGCTGCAGACCCTGGATGTATCTGGACTGGGCTATCTGCATGCTCCACCTCAGGGCACACTGGTCTCCTTTGCTTTTCCCATATCATCTAAATCCCTCTGGAAGTCAGTCCGATTTTATTTTTTTCCTCCCCTGACCTCTCCTTATGGCATCAGAAAGCTTCTCTGAGCATCACCTCCTTGAGCTTGAAATCTGGCCTCCAGCCTGGTTGCTGTTAACAGATGCCCATTTACTAATACATCAATGAACCTTTTCCATGGTATTGGAAAACTGTATCACTAAACTACTGGATACATATATTCCCTGTCTGTACAGTCTGAGAGGAGCTGCTGGATCAAATCAGTTCTTACATGAGAAGCATTTAAGACATGAGAAGGATGTGTTTGTCACTGGGATTCACATCTTGCTTCTGCATGTCCCAGTCATTCCCGTCTGACCCTGGCTGTGTCCCTCAGCCCGTGCTTTGTAAAGGAGTCTGACATTTTTAGAAGAAGGTTCAGTGTCTTGGCAAGCACCCGCATTTTGATCCTTTCCTAAATGTTCACGGAAGAACCATAGCCTGATGGATGCTCCCACCTTTACAGATGGAAAATTCTCAGCTGGACCTCTTCTAGGGAGATGTTTCTGTCCCTGTTTTCCTCTTGAGCATCTCCAGGGGAGATTAATCATCCCTGTGATGCAGCAGCACGTGTGCAACACTTCCCAGAGTATGTACGAGCAAGCAAGGAATATTAATTTTGAGCACCACCTCCAGCCTTTCTTTTGGCTTCATGTGGAACTGTCTTACCTGCATCTGATGAGTTTTGTCACGGGGAACGGTACAGACACAAATATAGCAGACTGCCCCGCTGCCGGGGAAGGCAACCAGGCTCAGACATGGTTTTGGGGGATGACTGAGGTAGGTGCAGCACAGGGAGCTGCATGGTGTTGTCCTCCCCCAACCCAGGGACGCGTGCAGGTGCGGACGCAGCATCGGTAAGCACATCTCCAGGGCTCCTCTGAGATCTCTCACCCTATCAATCACTGCAGCATGGACACCCCCTCGGAGGGTGCACCACGCTCCCAAGCCCCTCCCCACCTCACTGGCCCCTCAGCGACTCCTCTTCCCTGCAGTGAAGCCAAACCAAGGTGAGAGGGAGCTCACAGCCGATTCTCACGCTCGGCCTGTTTTTGTGGCCAAAACAGTGGATTTTGTTTTCCACAGCTGTCACTCATGGAAAGCAGCTTTGTTTTTCTGCTGTAAACGAGGAAGGGCATTGAAAGCCTGCAACTGCCTATTAGTGATTAGGGCTGAGGGCGCTAGACTGCGTCTGCAGAACGTTTATTACTCCTACACCTCCAGTAACTCAGCTTCCTACTGTGAGACACCAAAATGCTCTTACAGAGCCATGCCACCAAGCCTCTCCCCACTCAGGCTGCGCTCACTGGTGTAACGAAGGGATGCTTCCTGCCTCAGTTCCTGGATTAAGTGTGTGTAGGGTTTAATCAGGTCTGGAAACAGGTTGTATGAGGGCTTTAAAAAAAATGAAAAATACTGAATTTTTCTTTAGCAGAGGAAAACACTCGGCCCCTCCAAAGCCAGCAGCATTCCCCTCGGGCTGGAGAGGATTGTCAGCCAGGCACTGCCAGGCCCACAGTGAGCAGCTGGTGCAGAGAAGGTGTGGGGAGTCCTCTCCTTCTCATCAAACATGTGGCACGCCTGCCAAACTCCCAAACTGCCCAATAACTGGATAAGAAATGTCACTTTTATCTGCACATCTGCACAGCAATTACAGGAGCAGCACCGTGTTTGCCCTTCACCCGTGTCATTTTTGGATGGCTGAGGAAGCTCTCAGCTCTCCCTGTTTTCTCCTTGTATATAAGAAGTAAAGGAGCCTGAGGAGATCCCAGGGACACCTGACTCTCCTCCTCATGTTCATTTATAGCTGACGCACAAGGACTTTTTTCCACTCTCGGTATTTCTTCTCCTTTCGATGACCAAGTGCCCATCATTCTAGGGACCCAGAAAATGTGAGGCAAAGGAGATACTACCAAGGCATTGAATGAGCAGCTTGAAAGGTGTTGGACTTGCATCTGTCTGTCTTATACTTACATGTGCTGTTGTCCTAACTGCTCTTCCTCATTTCAGGTTCTTTGAATTGTGCCCGTGGTGTTCCTTACCATACACAATATATACAGAGCTGTGCTTCTCCATAGTAACCCCAGCAGACAGCTAGATATTTAATAGTCTGATAGTATCTTTTTTAGTCATAGAGCTTTTATTTCTTGAGATTACCCATATTTGACATTTCCAGATAGTCTGTTTAATCCAGCAGCTGGTTTTGGGGTCTCTGGGGCTGTCACAGAGTCGTGGCCCCTGCCATGGTAGGTCATGCTGGGCTGCTGGTGGGAGGATTTGACACTTCAGAAGGGATTTTCTGGAGAAGACCTTTTTCTCAGAAGAAATAAGATGGGCATGAGATGTCCTGTCAATCTTTCCACACCTTGGGGCAGGAGAGCTAACGTTCTTTATAGAGGTTTCTCATTGCTGGCTTGGTTTTCCCCAGTACACTCAGTCACCCTGAACATCTGCTCTGCATCCTCCTCTGCCAGCTGGTCACACACACTTCAGGGACTAGTTTCACGTGAAGAGTGTTTGAGACAAGGAGGTGACTTGGAAATCCCCTGAAATAGCACAATCAGTGCAGCTCAGAGTGCATAGGCGCTCTACACCAGTCAGCTCGTTTCCCTCCCGAGTGGGAGTAGCTACAAGACATGCCTGTGTCACTGCTTCTGCCTTGTGGGGTTTGTATTTCTTTTGGAGTGCCAATTTTTGTGTGTCTCCAAAACACTCGGAGCAGTGAGTTAATTATGCACGATGTAGAAAGCGTTTCCTCCTCCCCTCTGAGTCTTTTCTGCACCCCTTGGGGTTTTTTGTTTTGTCCTGTGGGTTTATTAGGGTACAGTGGCAGCTGCTGCTCAGCTCCTGGCTCTTGATGGGGCTCAGAGGTTGCCAGCAAGGGCTGCCTTCAGGCGCAGGCACCTGGAGCAGTGGCTGCTGGGGCAGACAAGAGCTGCCTCCCCTCCCAGGTCTACACCCTAAGAAAGATGAGGGTTAAGCTGGGGAGCGAAGGATAGTCAGAACCAGCACCAGGAACACCCCAGGCTCACCCTCCCTCCCTGCTCCCTGTAGGTTTCCCTGCAGTTCTCTCTCTTTCCCTGTTCCTCATCTTTCCCAGACCAAACCTTGACTGTTCCTAAAGGCAAAATTCAGCTGTGCCAACATCTGCCAAGATGCTCTACTGCAAGCTGCTGCCCTGAAGTTGTGTCAAAGCAACAATGATGCCTGCACGGCAAGCATCGTAGGGCAACTAAATCCCCGCAACTTTCCATTGCTTTTATATATATATATATAAATTTTTATATATAATATATAAAAATAGCTTTTTTTTTTTTAATAAGCTCCTTTCAGACAGGAAATTATGGCTTACAAGTGTGATAGGAGATAGGACAAGGGGAAATGGCACTAAGCTGTGCCAGGGCAGGTTCAGATTAAATGTTAGGAAAAAGGTTTTCACTGAAAGAGCTGTCAGGGCCTGGAACAGGCTGCCCAAGGAAGGGGTCGAGTCATCATCCCTGGATGTGTTTAAAAAAAGGGCAGATGAGGTACTTAGGGATATGGTTTAGCATAGGACAGGAATGGTTGGACTTGATGATCTTAAAGGTCTTTTCCAACCTTGTGATTCTGTGATGCTGTGTTGCTGTGTGGCATCAGGAGCCCTCTGCTCTGCTCCTGGGCCTGCTGCTGACGCTTTTGGGCAAAACACTTCATCCCTTCAGGCCCCCTCTCCTCTTGCACATTTCTTACTGTTCCCACCAGTTCAGTCAGTACCTGAGAAAACTGTCATCGTCTTTTCTGAGGGCCTCGGGACCGATGTAAAATGCAGTTGAAAACACTCATGAGTTAGTGCACTTTTCACAATCAAGCCCTCCTGAATAAGCTCACACATCCAAGTTAGCAGAGATTATCTAACTTTGTCTCATTGGTGTCTGCACCACCATGGCTGCAGCAGTGCTACCGCTCCTGCACGTGTCTCTGTTTCGCCTCCACTGCCGTGGAACTGTAGCAGCACACGGGCCTTATTAAGGGCAGTGCAAAACCCAGCCAGGCTTGTCGCTGCTGGACAAGGAGCCACACTCTCCTGCGAGAAACGTCAGGACTCAGGAAACTCGCATGGAGGTATTTATAGCATGGCTCCTTCCTGGGAGGGAGGCAGACTTATTTCTGAATACCAGAGAGCAGAAATAGGCCAGCTCTGAAGGTGAAAAGGTATGAACTTCTATTTGGGGAATACGGCATGACTGGAGTCACATGAGAAGGAAACTAGCACTGGGTAGAGCCAG
Organism: Porphyrio hochstetteri; assembly: GCA_020800305.1. NCBI lineage: Eukaryota > Metazoa > Chordata > Aves > Gruiformes > Rallidae > Porphyrio > Porphyrio hochstetteri. The sequence goes on from CM036907.1 coordinate 115,961,499, forward strand.
TGAGCTGCTTCTGCCTCTGCTCAGAGTATCTTTGGGACCAGATTCTGCCCCCTTTCTTCAGTGCCGAAATCTGGCACAAGTACAAGAGAGGCCAAACCTGGCCATTTATTGTGGATTTCGCCCCATTTTTGTACATTTAACTGGATCTGTGCTAGGCCCCAAATGAGAGGTTTCAGATGCTGATGCAAAGTGACAGATCTGCAACTTGCCATCAGCACGAATATCCAGGAGTGGTAGAGCTTCACCCTGCATTTGTGACAGTGGATGAAATGATGTATTGAGTACTCACTGCCTTTCCATCAGCCACGCTGTTACTGACTTGGGCCAAAGCAGCCCTTTAAGCACGGGCTGCCAGCCATTTTCACAATTCTAGCTTTTAATCATCACCAGCTTGTACGTTCCTCCACCAGAGGCTGAACCTGCTGACAGAAATGGTTTATAGAAGCAGCCCCTCTTTTCTCCTGGGGAATTACAACCCTATAAGTCTTCATTTTACTTGACATTCCAATTTGCAGCTTCGATGCCACAAGAAATGCCTTGGTTTTCAGTTTAGCGATGAAACTTGTGATATGGCAAGTGTAACAGAAAAATGAAGATCTGTAAAGGCCTGGTTAAGCTTTCCTTTGCTCATGTACATAGCCAGATAGACAGGAAGAAAAAACTCTCTTCAGATGGGATATTTAGATAAATACTTAATGTCAAACACGAAAGCCATGGAAACGTGACTGCAGTGTCTGGCTGCGGTGAGCCCTGAACAGCGCGGTCACAGAGCCTGATGGCCGGCCCAGACCACCCACGGCTGCAGCCTGAGTGTACAAGAGGATGGTGTCCTCTGCGTTGGCTTGTGCCCTAGACCAGGCAGCTATGGGCTGTAGGAGCTGGTGCAGCAGTGATGTCTCTGCTCCATGACCATCCAACACAGCTCAGACTCCACAGGGCTCGCTTAATTCTCTCTCAGCCCCATTCCCATATGGGTCATGTCAGCTTTGCCTACTGAAGTGATTCCCTTGCAGTCTCAGCAAGGACTCTCAGGCTTACCATTGCTCTGGTGTGTGGCCATGCCCCTGTTAAACGCACTCTGTGATGGGACCATGCGAGCAGCATCCAGTAGCTTGCCTCTCTCCTCTGCCCTCGTGAGACCCCACCTGGAGTGCTGGGGTCCCCAGCACAGGAAAGACGCAGAGCTATTGGAGCAAGTCCAGAGGAGGCCAGGAAGATGATCAGGAGGCTGGAGCAAACATCCTATGAAGACATGCTGAGACTTGTTCAGCCTGGAGAAAAGAAGGCTCTGTGGAGACCTTATTGCAGCCTTCCAGTACCTAAGAGGGGTCCTACAGGAAAGATGGAGAGGGGCTGTTTATCAGGGAGTGTAGTGATAGGACAAGGGGCAAGGGCTTCAAGCTGAAAGAGGGCAGGTTTAGATTAGACAATAGGAAGAAATTCTTTACTATGAGGGTGGTGAGGCCCTGGCACTTCTCCTGCAATAGCCCTGGGCTGCTGTAAGCTGGCTGGGAGGCAGGGACATCCTGCTGTACTTCTGTATTATTTTCTTCTCAGCCACTGGCAACTCACAGCCCCACAAGGGCCAGCTTTCTAGTAAACACAGAGGTGCCCAGGAGGCAGTTGCAGCATGAATGGGGATTTAGCTTTCACCTTCTGCTCTTGTAACAGGGAGAACTCGATGCATCCCCTTCCCTCACGAGTCCCTCGCTTCAGACCTGCAGAAGGCTTTTTAGGGTTCCCCTGCCTTCAGCAGCGAGCCTTTGGGACTGTATGTGGGGGTAGAACAGTTTTCTCTTGGTGCTGGCTTTGTTTTACCTCTGAAGACTGTCCAACAGACGAACATCACCAGCGCAGGTGGACCTTGCAAAAATGATCCTTCCTAGCAGAGGTGCTTTTCCCAGCAGGCAAAGGGACCTGTAGTGCTACTCTGACTGCCAAGTTCTGTGCTGGATGAGGGAAGGTGTAGCAATGCTGTAGCTCTCCCTACTCACATCTCCCAAGCCTTTAAGTGGCAAAGATATCTGCTACCCAGCTGTGACCTTCATTTCTCAAGACCATTCTTACTTTCTGCTATGGAGAAGAGACAGCAGGAGCAGCCTTAGCAATTAAATGAGCCAAGAAAGGGCACTCATAATGACACGTGTCCTGGGGGCCTTGTCCCAAAGGCACACCTTGCATTTTCCATGCTTTCTGTCTTCAGCCTGCTGTTTCCCCCAAAGTATGGCTTGAACTAATGAATCATTAAAACTGGGATAGCATTTTCATTTTCTTTTCTCTCCGCTTCCACTGGCCAAAGAAGGAAGCTATGTTGTGAGGTGGGGCCCCAGGGCTGAAGCTTGTAGCCCAAAATTAGCTCTTTGCCTGTGCCAGTCATAGCTTCCTTTGCTTCCTTTAACAAAAGCTGGTGGTGCCTGTGCTGGTGCACTGAGGAGGCTGGGTGTGGAGGCAGGGTGCTTGTTAAAACTCTTCAGACTCTTTGACAAGGCTGATGATTTACGTGCATGTGCTCAGGTGCTAAATGACCTTTCTCTAGCTTTTGAAGTTTGGTGAATGAGTAACCATCTCTCACCTGGGCAGGGTGACAGACTTTGCACTGTGCTGAGAAGCAATGATGGAACCTGGTCAGACTTCTCCAGCATTAAGGTGAGATGAAAGCAATCTTTCTCCCTCTGACAGCAACCCTAAAACATGTCCTTACCTTCATTCCTGCTCCTGAAAACCTACAGAGTTGATTTTCTGTGCTTTTGGTGTCTGCTGAGCTGTCAGTCCCACTGCACTCTCAGCCCCAACATTTCTAGGCTGGAGGTAAAACCATCCTTGTCTCTGGGCTCACACTTCATCAGACTCTGAGGACAAGCACAGACTTGAAGCAATGGCACAGAACTGAGTCTCTCAAGAACAAGAGGAAGGTGCCCCCTGCCAAGACAGTGCTGTCAGCCGTGGCAAACCCCACATCTCCACTAAAGAAGTGAGGAAATTATGGCTTTATTTTCAAGGTGGCATCTAGGTTTATACACTCAGGGCTGAATCCCCATCTCTGGGTGGTCAAGCAGTCATTAAGTTCAATGCTAGCTTTGCTTACAGCTGTGAGGGATGAATTCTCCTGCTGCCATGGTGGACTCAGCAGCCGGATAGCTCTGTCTTCCCAGGAAAAGGCAGCATTGTCACCTGGTCACAGTTACATGGGATTGGGATTTTCCCCATCTCTAGCTTCCCTGCAGGCTTTGGAGGAGTGGCTGTCCTAGCCCACTGTCCGTCTGCCAGCTGGATCTGCTGAAGCAGTGTCCTGCCTGCCAAAGCAGGGATGCCTTACACAGCTCTTGGAGCTGTTGAATGGATGCTGGTTTATTTGTGCTTATGCGAGCCCTGTCTGTAAGTGCAGGTAACACCCGATGAGAGCTTTGCTTGTCCCAGGTGATGGGGGTGAGTGCTTCTCCCAGGGATGGGGACTGCTTGGTGCAGTGATGAGGGAGGGCACCTACCTTCCCAGCAAAATTACAGTGAGTCACAGGTCGTTGTGTGCTGCCTGGTTTGGAGATGGGGCTCTTGCCACTGAACTAGTGCCACCAGCACCCCAGATGAGCTCTGAGGAGACTTGCCAGGGAAGGACCAGCCCTAAAGAGTCACACGCAGTCTCTCTCACTGCTGAGATTAGTTGCCTTTCACTCAGTAGAGACCCAGAAAACTGCACAACCTCTGCAAACAGAAATTGCCAGTCTTGTGCATCGTCAAAACACAACCCTTAGTGACTCTGCACTCATACAGAAAAGTTTGAGTTCAAATAAAATCGACTTCCCTGCTCCTGTGGGTCAGGAGGCTGGAAGTATATTAGATCAGTCCCCTTGTTGCCATGGGAATGCTGTGAATGGGAGCTTTGCTCAGGAAGATGGGCAGCATTTGCTCCTGGCATGGCCAAATCTGGTACCTTGCTCTTAAGAGCCCAGGGGAGCCCTGTGCCGTAGGACAGCCTCTCAGGCAGAATTTAGGATTACAAAATCTCTGCTTGCCTTAATTCACAAGGTGCATAATGCTTTGTTGGGCAAAGAATACCCGAATTGTGAATTTGTACAGAAAAAAAAAGCAAGTAGGTGTGTTAAAAAAATGAGACTTCTATAATTAACTTCAATATCTATGTCACGTTATAGTGTGACATGGCAATTTGAACACATGTGCCTAATTTCACTGTGCTTTTTTTCAGTGTCTCCTACTTGCCTATGCATAACAGTAAGTAACAGACATGTCCATGTTGCACACGCGATGCCTGGGGACGTGCCTGTGAGGAGATGCCTGTGTGTCAGATGGCTCGATGACAGGCATCACATGTGCCACAGACTGCTTGGAGCATGTTCAGTGCCAGGCTGAGGCTGTGAAAGGAGTCCTGGAGTTCAGTCACACCCACAGCACCAACCTGTTCAGTCCTCATCAGGAAACATCTTTGACTTTCTTCCTCCCGATCCACACAGTTGTGCCTTTCTCCTGATTCTGTGTGCAGTTGGACAGGAAATCCAGTCCAGGGGAAAAAAAAAACAACCACAGGAAGCTTCTCTGCTCTGCCCTTCCAACTGCTGCTATTTTCTAATGAATATCTATTTCCCAACTTTACAGCTTAACCTTAAAAGCTTTTGAAGTTTAGAAGTGGTCATATAACATTTGCATTGCAGCTTTGCTTGCTGTCCCAGCTGAGAGCACCAGCACACCTGCCACGTTCACAGCAGAGGCTTTGCTCATGGCATGTCTAGCCAGGAACACACGCAGCAGTGCCAGGGGACTCGACAGGAAGGCCCAGTTGTGGGAGGCTGCCAGTCCTCATTTGCAGAGAGAAGGTTCAGAGGGTTCACACTGATGGCCATATCTCTTATGCTCTTCCAAACCATAATTCTAAATATTCTGACAATTACCCATCACTAGACAAATAATCTTTCATGCACAGTAAGGCAATTGAGTTAGCCTCATGTTCCTTTTCAGTGAATGATCCTCATTTTCATGTGTGTTTAGGACATTTATATTCTCATCGTGTTTTGAAGCACCCTGAAGCTCATACAGACACATCAACTTGTGTGTCAAGGATGAGAGTCGTGATTATCTGTCACTGAAGCTGTGCAAAAGACTCCTGCTTTGAACAGGAGCTCTCCTTTGAAGGGCAGATTGTGTTTAGACCATATCACTAACTCTCTCCAATTTTTAAAAACTCTCTAAAACCAGCTTGCTTCTGTTTATGGAGCTATCTATCAGCTGCCAGGTCTCCGCCTCCTCTGTCTACAGCAAGTTCCCAGTTGGCAGCTGCCAGCCAGAGACATCCCCACTATTCTCTAGCCAGATCAGGGGCTTAGAGGTGGTCAACAGCCCCCTTGCCACCTTCCCAGGTACTCCTGTCATGGGGCTTCTCTGTGACTGACATGCTGCCAGGTAAAGTGATGAGCACAGCAGTGAGAAGACCTCTAGGATGGAGATAAGAGGATGAAAGGAAGCTCAGGTGAGGGAGAGAGAAGGAGCTCTGTGAAAGCCAGAGCAGAAGGTACCAACAGCTCCCACAGCCATCAGCTGCTGCTTTGCCCATCCCTGCATGCTTCTGCCTTCCTGTTTGCGGTTGCACCTTCACTAGGAGTGGCCATGGCAGAGTGATGTGGTCTGTTTGGGCGTGTGCATTGAGGAAATAGGGAAAAACACTTGAGATCTTCTGCAAAGCCTGTTTCCTTTGGCGTCCCCAGTCAGAGACAGGCCTTCCAATACCTGAAAGGTGCCTATAAGGAAGAACTGTTCATAGGGCATGTAGCAATAGGATGATGTGGAATGGTTTTAAACAAGAAAAGGGGAGATTTATGTTGGATATTAGGAAAAAGTTTGTCACTGGAACAGGTTGCCCAGAGAGGTAGTGGAGGCCCCACCCCTGGAGTTATTCAAGGTCAGGCTTGATCTAGTGAAGATGGCCCTGCTTCCTGCAGGGAGGTTGGACTAGATGACCCTTAAAGGTCCTTTCCAACTTTACACATTCTATGGATCTATGAAAGATCTCTCTGCTGACAGCAGTGCTCCACAGACTGCACCCATGAATGCCCTGAGACTGCACAAACCATGTTAGGAAGGTGCTGGAGCCAGAGCGAGCTTCTCACTTCCATCTTCACAACCCCATGAAGTGACTCACCCTCTCTGGGAGTGGGAGCGAGGTGTCAGAAACTGAACTAAAACAAAAGTTAGGTTCAGGCCAAAGAAAATGTTCTGCTGCTGCTGTGGGTGGATAATGACACAGCCTCCACAGACACAAGGCAAAGCAGCACAAAACCCAGGCAGCAGGGTGAACACAGGGGAGAGCTATTTAAAACTGAAAGGCTGTGCTTTGCATTTTTATGTGAAAGACCTAATTATGGGGACTTCAAATCCTGTCAGAGCAGCTACTTCAGATGATTTAGTGCTGGGTTACTCACAGCATGGAGGAACATTCTCAGGTCCTTTCTTGTCTGAAAGGAGTGTTTAAGGATCTGTTTCTTTATCCCTTTTCACAGAGCCAAACCTTCCTTATGCCAGCAGCTCGCAGAGATCAAGGCTGCTGCGCTAGAAATAACTACTTTGCAGAAGCTGATCACTCGATTTGGCTGAAAGGTTTTGGCCTGAGCCTTCTGCTGTTGCGTGGGACTGGGCAATGCAGGACAGAGACAACTCCCATACCAGGCTGTGGCACAGTCAGATGCAACTCCAGCAAGTAGATGGAAGGTGTATCTGCTGCCTTTTAGTGCAGATTTGATTCAAGCCTTTTACTACCTTCTGCAATAGTGAGAGTGCATTGCAGGTATTAGCAAGCTCTTACCTCAGCAGATTTCAAGCTCTTGGTGGGTTTTAGAAATGCAATAATTACTGCTCCGTGTCATGCTTTGGCTATGCCAGGAGAGGATACTAGAGGAAGTAGCTATTTGCTGTAGAGAAATACCAGTACTACTAAGATTCGTGGTTTTATTTCAAATGGTTACTTGCATTATAAAACCAAGATTTGCTTATGTGGTGCAGTGATCTAAAGAACTTCCCCTTTTTTAACTCACAGGAAAGGGAGAAATCCCTGATACAGGGTGAACACTATCTCCTGCAACCAGCCAAAACCTGCTGCTGACCTCGTACCCTGCTGAGGAGGTGGTCCCCAACAGCACTGTTTCTCAGGTAGTTAGACCTTTCTGTGCATTGCACCACCATCTACATGCCTTCCAGGTGTAAGTAGACTGAGAAGTGGTGAAAAAACAATAAACAACGTAAAGTACATTTTTTTTCTCAACTAACTGCTGTGAACATCCTCTGAGAGGAAGTGGGAAGCCCCTGCAGCCCATGGAGAAAGCCATGGTGGAGCAGGTGTCCCCCTGCAGCACATGAAAAAGGCCAAGACCCAACCTACAGCCTGTGGAGAGGCCCCACGCTGGATAGAGCAGGTGGAGACATATGGAGATGCTGTGACCCGCATTGGAGCAAGCCCCTGCCAGCACTTGCAGCCCATGGAGAGAGACAGAGACACAGAGTTGAGCGAGAGAGAGAACCACACTGGAACACGTTTGCTGGGGGGAAGCTTGTGACCCCATGGAGGATTAGAGAGACATTGTGATTTATAACTGCACCACATAGCAGTGATCCACGGTGGGGCAGCTGATGAAGAGATCAACCACTGTGGGAAAGGACTAATGTTGGAGAAGTTCTTGGAGGACTGTCTCCTGTGGGTGGGACCCCATGGTGCAGCAGGGCTAGGGTGTAGAATGAATGTGTGTGCCCCCTCCCCCCGCTGAGAAGGAAACCAAATTGCAAGGCATTCCTTAGGAATAAAAAATACAGAATAAAAACTACAGAACAAAGCATTTTAATGGTATCAAGAAATACAAACAACCATCAATAACAAGCAACACCATCTGAGCCCAGTCTCTTACACCAGGCTGCTCCTCCAAGACAGTCCTGGGATGCTCCAGGCCAGGATAGACAGTGGAGACAGGAGGCATGCCTGCCTCATCCAGAAGAGCAGGGATGGACGAACATGTAGAACAGCCAACGTCTCTGGCTGTGATGTATGTTGGAGAGCCATCCCTCAAAGGGCACAGAGACACCTCTGCAGAGGAGCCGGCTTCATTTCCCAGGAGGGAAGTGTGGGAGTTTTCTCTCAAAAGGAGGCATGCGTCCACAGACTCTGCACACTCTCCTGCCGGCCTGAGGCCTGTCCCGCCGGCCTCCTGCTCCCAGCCTGCCTGTGCCAAGGCTGTAAGGGGGAGCGGTAGGCAGGTTCTCTCCACGTGAAGATTACAAAGTTCTGCTCACAGTCCAGGATCCTCATTTGAAGTGTGGGAGTTTTCTCTCAAAAAGGAGGCATGCATCCACAGACTCTGCACACTCTCCTGCCGGCCTGAGGCCTGTCCCGCCGGCCTCCTGCTCCCAGCCTGCCTGTGCCAAGGCTGTAAGGGGGAGCGGTAGGCCGGTTCTCTCCATGTGAAGCTTTCAAAGCTCTGCTCACAGTCCAGGATCCTCATGTGCAGCCCGTAGCGCCTCTGTATCTTCAATTTTGTGATGTGCTGCTCTAATTCCATTTTCACGGACTCATCTAGGAAGGGCAGGTCCTGGACAGCGTGAACCACCGTCACCTTACGTCTTTCTGTTTCCTGAGGTGACAGCGGAGCTGAGGGTTTAACGTTCTCTGGAGTGTCATCCACATTGGCTGGTCGGCCCTGCTGTAGTTTGGTTTCTAGTGTTTGGTTTCCGAACACTTCCTCCCCACAGGGTGGGGGAGTGGAAGGGCCCGGCTGCTCCTCCAGGTCAGTCCTGGGACACTCCAGGCCTTGATGGAGAGTGGAGACAGGAGGCATATCTGCCTTATCCAGAAGAGCAGGAACAGACTCCCATGTAGAAGAGCCAGCATCACTTGCTGTGACGTACGTTGCAGAGTCATTACTCAAAGGGGACAGAGACACCTCTGCAGAGGAGCTGGCTTCATTTCCCAGGAAGGAAGTGTGGGAGTTTTCTCTCAAAAGGGACAGAGAGACACTCAAAGAGCAATCATCTTCACTGTCCGAGATGGTTGCCCAGGAGCTGTCGCTGCTCTCAGGCACATCCCAGTTCATCCTGTGTGAGGAGGAGGAGGAGGAAGAGGAGGGAAATGCTGAGCCCAACACTCCTGAGCACCCTGGGGCTTCCCTGAGCTCCTTCCTGCCATGGAGATGGCAGGCTGCATCACTGCTGTGGGAGACCACCCAGCATGTGCCCAAGGCCCCCTCCCTGTCTGCTGGGCACAGCGCTTCCCTCTGCCCCAGCAAGAGGGTGAGACACCGTCCCCTCTGTGCCAGAAAGAGCAATGCCTCCAGCCAGGCATCTCCCCTCTCAGTTTATGCCCAGAGATTTCCCCATGCCTTCCCCAAGTGGTAGCCCCAAGCCATGTCCCCCACCCATGTCCCCATTCCCTCCTCAGTGGCCTCACATTTCCAGGTCATGTCCTAAGTCCTTGATGGCCCCGTTTAACTGCCTGAATTTTTCACGTATTCGAGCCAGGTCGAGGTGTTTGGAGCAGCTGCAGAGGGACAGAGTAGAGCGTTAGTGGGACCTCTCTTTGTGGGGGGATGCCAGGGAGGGCTGTTGTACTCCAGGGGTACGGCTCTGCTTACCACGTGCTCGAACACCGTGAGGACCGTGGTCTGACAATGCCTGCTGGCAAAGGAGACAGAGAGTTGATGGGGCATCCCCAGATGGGGCAGCGGGCACTTGGGGCTGGGGGTGTGTTTGAGGGCACCTGCCCTCACCCAGGGGATGCTAACCTCTGGCATTTCCCTTCCTGTCTCTACGACTCTTCCTCTCTGCCATCTCTTCCTACCCAGGCAAGGAAAGCAGTGGGTGAGTGGAGAACATTCCCTGCCACCTCAGCAGCACCATCCAAATACCAGAGCCCAGTCAGGGCCAGAGCTGTGCCTGCTCTGAGCCTGCTGGCCCAGGCTGGCCAGGGCCTGGCTGGGAAACAGCCTCCCCTGCCAGGAAGGGCCCCTCTTGAGCATCCCAGGGGCTGCTCCCGGGCCTCTGCTATGCCCCCACCCTGCCAGGCAGGGCTCAGCTCTGCACCAGCACTGACTTACCTGGATCTGACTCACAGTCATCACGAGGCTGTAGATACCTGCCAAAAGCAGGATCCACATCCATGCACAGAAGGAGATGGTTGCCGGTAAGCTGGGGAACCTGCTCGTTTCACAAGGCATGACAGGCATGCTTGTAACGTGCGAGGGGGAGAGAAACACAAACTGAGGAGGTGCAGATAGCTCCATGTGTACAGTCCACCTGCTTCTCTTCAGCTCCAGAGCCTCTCTCGTTCACCAAGCAGGTGACAGGCAAAGTGCTACTCTGTTCCATGTATGTCTCACCCATGATTGTGATGCAAGCGTGACAGGGCTTCTCACCCGGTCACAGGACGTGCATCATCAGCACTCTGCTATGGCAACGTTTATGATGCAGGTGGGCACAAAGTGTCCATCCCCGAGCTGAGCTGAACCAAGGGAGCGACAGTCACCCAAACCCCGGACAGCTGCAACTTTGTGGCAGTGCTGGCTCTGCCTGGGCAGAAGGGGCAGGACCATGCACATGCCCTTGTGTGTCATGGCCTCCCTCCCTTCCCTCCCTCCCTCCCTTCCTTCCTTCCATCGGTGCCCACAGGGTGTCCTTGCTGGTTGTGCTGCTGCCACATGTTGCCCCAGTCTTCCTTTTCTGCCCTGGCACTGCTGGCCCAGAGAGAACTGGAGCCTGGGTGCATTGCAGGCATGCATCCACAGACTCTGCACACTCTCCTGCTGGCCTGAGGCCTGTCCCACCGGCCTCCTGCTCCCAGCCTGCCTGTCCCAAGGCTGTAAGGGGGAGCGGTAGGCCAGTTCTCTCCATGTGAAGCTTTCAAAGCTCTGCTCACAGTCCAGGATCCTCGTGTGCAGCCCGTAGCGCCTCTGTATCTTCAATTTTGTGATGTGCTGCTCTAATTCCATTTTCACGGACTCATCTAGGAAGGGCAGATCCTGGACAGTGTGAACCACCGTCACCTTACGTCTTTCTGTTTCCTGAGGTGACAGCGGAGCTGAGGGTTTAACGTTCTCTGGAGTGTCATCCACATTGGCTGGTCGGCCCTGCTGTAGTTTGGTTTCTAGTGTTTCTAGTGTTTGGTTTCCGAACACTTCCTCCTCACAGGGTGGGGGAGTGGAAGGGCCCGGCTGCTCCTCCAGGTCAGTCCTGGGACACTCCAGGCCAGAATAGACAGTAGAGACAGGAGGCAAGTCTGCCTTGTCCAGAGGAGCAGGAATGGACACCCATGTAGAAGAGCCAACATCTCTTGTTGTGACGCATGTTGCAGAGTCATTACTCAAAGGGGACAGAGACACCTCTGCGGAGGAGCTGGAGGGAAGTGTGGGAGTTTTCTCTCAAAAGGGACAGAGAGACACTCGAAAAGCACCCAACTTCACTGCCCGTGAGAGTTGTCCAGGAGCTGTCGCTGCTCTCAGGCACATCCCAGTTCATCCTGTGTGAGGAGGAGGAGGAAGAGGAGGAAAAGGCTGAGCCCAACACTCCTGAGCACCCTGGGACTTCCCTGGGCTTCTTCCCACTGCAAAGATGGCAGGCTGCATCACTGCTGTGGGAGACCACCCAGCATGTGCCCGAGGCCCCCTCCCTGTCTGCTGGGCACAGCGCTTCCCTCCGCCCCAGCAAGAGGGTGAGACTCCGTCCCCTCTGTGCCAGAAAGAGCAATTCCTCCAGCAGGGCATCTCCCCTCTCAGTTTATGCCCAGGGATTTCCCCATGCCTTCCCCAAGTGGTAGGCCCAAGCCATGCTTCTTCTGTCTCTAATTTGATGGTAATAAGAAATACAGATTTGTGGGTAACTAGCCTGAATTCAGAGTGGTGCTCTGGCAACATAAGAACCGAACGTTTTCTGCTTCTGCAAGAGATCTAAGGCATCATGCTTAAGGCTTTAAATCCGGGCAGGTTAGATGGATTGAAATGAGGAAGAGTCTGATGAAATGCAATCTAGGATATGTAAGGGCCAGCAAGGTGGAATTCTAAACTATTAGGGTTTATTTGATAGAGCACACGAATGACCTTTGCATTGTGGGAAAGGACAGCTGTTGCATGCATCTTTAAAAGCAGGGAAGAAAGAAATTCCCTGGATTTGGAACTGGGAAGTCTCTATTTCAGATCTTGAAAACCCCTTTCACAGCCCCACCCACTCTGGGGCTCTGTACTTCAGTGCCTGGACATTGCACTCAGTCATAGAATCATAGAATCATAGGGGTTGGAAGGGACCTCGAGGGATCATCGGGTCCAACCCCCCTGCCAAAGCAGCTCCCTAGCTCATATTGCTCAGATAGGCGTCCAGACGAGTCTTGAATATCTCCAGCGAAGGAGACTCCACCACCTCCCTGGGCAGCCTGTCCCAGGGCTCTGTCACCCTCACTGTGTAAAAGTTCTTCCGCATGTTGGTGCGGAACTTCCTGTGCTCCAATTTGCAGCCATTGCCCCTTGTCCTGTCCCCACAGACCACTGAAAAGGGGCTGGCCAATTCCCCCTTGCATCCCATACTTAAGATATTTATAAACATTAATAAGGTCCCCCCTTAGTCTTCTCTAGGCTGACCAGCCCCAGCTCACTCAGCCTTTCCTCATAGGGGAGATGCTCCAGGCCCTTAATCATCTTTGTAGCCCTTCTCTGGACTCTCTCCAGGAGATCCCTGTCTTTTTTATCCCAGGGAGCCCAGAACTGGACACAATACTCCAGGTGGGGCCTGACCAGGGCAGAGTAGAGGGGGAGGATCACTTCCTTCCACCTGCTGGCCACACTCCTCCTGATGCACCCCAGGATCCCATTGGCTCTCTTAGCCACCAGGACACACTGCTGGCTCATGGCCAACCTGTCATTCACCAGGACCCCCAGGTCCTTCTCCACAGAGCTCTTCTCCAGCAGGTCATCCCCCAGCCTGTACTGATACTGACGGTTATTCCTCCCCAGGTGCAAGACTTTACACTTGTTTTTATTAAACCTCATCTGGTTTCTCCCTGCCCAGCTTTCCAGCCTGTCCAGGTCTCGCTGGATGGCAGCGCAGTGTTCCTGCGTGTCAGCCACCCCTCCCAACTTTGTATCATCAGCGTACTTGCTGAGGGTGGATGCTATTCCCTCATCAAGGTCGTTGATGAAGTTATTAAACAGGACTGGACGCAACACCGAGCCCTGGGGAACACCGCTAGTCACAGGTCTCCAGTCAGACTCTGCTCCACTGATCACCACCCTCTGAGCTTGGTCCGACAGCCAATTCTCAACCCACCTCACTGTCCACTCAGCTATCCCATGCTGTCTCAGCTTTGCTATCAGGATGCCATGGGAGACAGTATCGAAAGCCTTGCTGAAATCAAGGTAGATGACATCCACTGCTCTCCCTCCATCCACCCAGCCAGTGATGAGATCATAGAAGGCTATGAGATTGGTCGAGCACGATCTCCCCTGGGTGAATCCATGCTGACTACTCCTCATGACCTTCTTCTCTTCCAGTTGCTTGGTGATGGCATCCAGAACAAGCTGTTCCATCACCTTTCCAGGGACAGAAGTGAGGCTGACTGGCCTGTAGTTGCTCGGATCCTCCTTCTCACCCTTTTTAAAGACCGGAGTGACATTGGCTATCTGCCAATCTTCAGGCACTTCTCCTGTTCTCCAAGAGCTGTCGAAGATGATAGAGAGCGGCTCAGCAATCACTTCCGCCAGCTCCCTCAGCACACGTGGATGTATCCCATCCGGGCCCATGGATTTATGTGCATTGATCCCTTTGAGACGCTCCTGGACCACTCCCACCTCAACCAGAGGGAAGCTCTTCATTCCCCAAACACTCCTACTTTCTTCCAGTGTCCATGCATCCCGAGTGGCCTTTGAAGTGAAGACTGAAGCAAAGAAGGCGTTCAGTATCTCCACCTTCTCAGCATCCTCCGTAACCAAGACACCTGCCTTGTTCAGCAAGGGACCCACACTATCCCTGGCCATTCTCTTACTATTCACATATCTAAAAAAACCTTTTTTATTATCCTTTATGTCCCTTGCTAGCTTCATTTCCAAATGGGCTTTAGTCTTCCTTGTCGCATCCCTACAGGCCCTGACAACATCCCTGTATTCTTCCCAGGTGCTCAAACCCTTTTACCACAATTCATAGACCTTCTGCTTCCCTTTGAGTTTACTCATTAGCTCCCTGCTCATCCACACAAGTCTTCTTCCACTCTTTCCTGATTTCTTGCTCAAAGGGATGTACCTATCCTGTGCTTGGAAGAAGTGCTGTTTAAATGCTAGCCAGCTCTCACAGGCTCCGTTTCCTTCTAACAGCATAGCCCACGGGATAGCTCCTATTAGGTTGCAGAAGAGATCAAAGTTAGCTCTTCTAAAATTCAGGGTAGCTATCCTACTTTTTGGCTTGCTTCTTCCACTCAGGATCTTGAACTCTACCATTTCATGGTCACTTTGTCCCAATCTGCTCCCAACCTTCACCTCCCTAACAAGCCCATCCTTGTTGGTTAAAACAAGTTCCAGTACCTACCCTCCCCTTGTAGGTTCCTGCACCATCTGTAGCAGGAAATTGTCCTCTACACATTGCAGAAATTGTCTGGACTGCATACGACTGGCCCTGTTGCTTGCCCAGCGACTATCTGGGTAACTGAAGTCCCCCATAAGGGCCAGCGCCTGGGATCTCGAGGCTACTTCTATCTGCTTGTAGAATGCACTATCAACTCACTCCTACTGATCAGGGGGCCTGTAGTACACACCCACAACAGTGTCATTCACACTAGCCTGCCCCTTGATTCTTACCCAGAAGCTCTCAACTGATGGATCAACCTCCCGCATGTGGAGTTCAATACATTCTAGCTGCTCTCTCACATAAAGAGCAACTCCTCCACCTCGCCTCCCTAGCCTGTCTTTCCTGAAAAGCACATAGCCATCCATGACAGCGTGCCAGTCATCCAGGCTGTCCCACCACGTCTCTGTGATCTCAATGAGATCGTGGCCCTGCAACTGCACAAAGATCTCTAACTCTTCCTGTTTATTACCCATGCTACGTGCATTTGTATATAGGCACTTTAGGGAGGCAGCAGATGCAGGTATCCTCAACAGGTCACAGGAAGATTTCCGACAGGGGATGGGCAATGGTGGCTCCACTGAGGAGTCCTCAGGGCAATCCTCAGAATTTTCCCTACTATCACCTGGAACAACATCCTCAAGTCCGTCACTGTGCCGTTGGCCTTTACCTTCTTCCGCCATCAGCTCTACTTGTGTCTCCTGAAGCACTTGCCTGACCCCAGCAGCCTTCATGACATCCCCTTCCCCCTGCCTAACTAGTTTAAAGCTCACTCAATGAGCCCTGCCATCTCCTGAGCAAGGATACACTTTCCCCTTGGGGACAGGTGAGGCCCGTCAACAGTCATCATGCCAGGAGCTGAGTACACCATCCCCTGATCAAAAATCCCGAAGTTCTTATGCTGGCACCAGCAACTTGTTCAATGCCTGGGTTCTCCTAACCTGCTCCAAACCCCTCATCCCACTAGTAGGGATAGAGGAAAATATTATTTGAGCTCCCCTCCCCTCAACAAAGCGCCCTAGGTCCTGGAAGTCCCTTTTGATAGCTGGCAGGCTACACTTCGTGATTGCATCACTGCCTGCTTGAACTATCATTAATGGGTAGTAATCAGAGGATCTCACCAGCCCTGGGAGCCTTCTGGTGATGTCTCTGATCTGGGCTCCAGGAAGGCAGCACACCTCCCTCTGTGTAGGGTCAGGGCTGCATATGGGGCCCTCCATCCCCCTGAGGAGGGAATCTCCTACCACAACTACCCTTCTCTCTTTCCAGTCTTGAGGCGTGCGGTCAATCGCCTCACTCTAGGCACCCGCTTCCTCTGACGCAGAGGGGCTCCCTTCGTCTCTTCGCTTACCTCCTCCTCAACTTCCAGGGCCCCAAACCTATTGCTTAGGGGAACCTGGGGGAGCAGGTTAGGCAGGCAGAGGGAGTGCCTACGATGGCGAGGCAGGACGCCGGGATGGCGAGTCCCGTGATGATCCTTATGGGTCCCTTCCAACTCAGGCTATTCTATGATTCTATGATTCCACTTGCACCACCAGCTCACCCTCACCTACCCCCTCAAACTGGCCAGAAGTGGCCAGGACTGAGAGCTGTAGGTAGTCCTCACCTTCCCTCAGTAGCCCCTTCACAACCCTCCCAGGTTGACACGGAGAGGTCGTGGACTCTCCCTTCTCTGGAGAGATTCAAAACATGCCTGGATGTGATCCCATGAAACCTGCTCTGGGTGATCCTACTTTAGCAAGGTGGGGGTTGGACTGGATGATCTCCGGACGTCCCTTCCAGTCCCCACCGTTCTCTGATTTGGGGATTCTGTGTTTGTAAATCTAAGCACGAGCCCAAAGACATGTTTGTCCCTGTAAGAAATATACTGTATGGCTATTGCCTGCTCAACACAATGTGGTCCAGACGAGCTCTTTCCAGAACTAAGAGCAGACTAACCGTGTCCCCATGCTGCGACACTGGCCAAGTAGCCTAGCTCTTGAAAGGCCTTACGTACCATGGCGGGTAGCACAGCCTGTATGCTGCTCCATGTGGCAGAGCAGTTTATCTGTAGTCAGCTTGTGGTGCTGTGGTGGTTTGGCCCTGGCTAGAGGCCAAATGCCCACCAAAACCACTCACTCCCCTTTTCAGCTGAAAAGGGGAGAAAATATATATTGGGAGGCTTAGGAGTTGAGATAAGGACAGAGGGATCACTCTCCAATTAGTGCAATGGGCAAAACAGACTCTACACAGAATAAAAGAAAGAAAAGTAATTTATTACAAGTAAACACCTATGTGAACCAGAGTCGGGTAATGAGAAGTGCAGCCAGGTCTTAAAGCCCCTTCCCCCAATGCCTCCCTTCTTCACAGACTTTAATCATAAATTTGCTCCCTTCTTCCCCGCATCGTGGCACGGGGAGGGGCAGGGACTGGGGAATGGGGGTTTTCAGTCTGTTCCTCCCAAGTTGTCTTCCGTCTTAGCTGGGGGGGGCATTCCACATGCACACCCTTCCCAGCGGCACTGTGGGGTCCCACCCATAGGAGACAGTCATCTAGGAACTTCTCCAGTGTGAGTCCTCTCTATCGGGGAGTCATCTCCTCACCACGTGCCTCAGCGCGGCAGCCAGGCTGCTCCTCCAGGTCAGTCCTGGGATGCTCCAGGCCAGGATAGACAGTGGAGACAGGAGGCATGCCTGCCTCATCCAGAAGAGCGAGGATGGACACCCATGTAGAAAAGCCAACAGCCAATGTCTCTGGCTGTGATGTTATGTTGCAGAGTCATCCCTCAAAGGGCACAGAGACACCTCTGCAGAGGAGCTGGCTTCATTTCCCAGGAGGGAAGTGTGGGAGTTTTCTCTCAAAAGGAGGCATGCGTCCACAGACTCTGCACACTCTCCTGCCGGCCTGAGGCCTGTCCCGCCGGCCTCCTGCTCCCAGCCTGCCTGTGCCAAGGCTGTAAGGGGGAGCGGTAGGCAGGTTCTCTCCACGTGAAGATTACAAAGCTCTGCTCACAGTCCAGGATCCTCATTTGAAGTGTGGGAGTTTTCTCTCAAAAAGGAGGCATGCATCCACAGACTCTGCACACTCTCCTGCTGGCCTGAGGCCTGTCCCGCCGGCCTTCTGCTCCCAGCCTGCCTGTGCCAAGGCTGTAAGGGGGAGCGGTAGGCCAGTTCTCTCCATGTGAAGCTTTCAAAGCTCTGCTCACAGTCCAGGATCCTCGTGTGCAGCCCGTAGCGCCTCTGTATCTTCAATTTTGTGATGTGCTGCTCTAATTCCATTTTCACGGACTCATCTAGGAAGGGCAGGTCCTGGACAGCGTGAACCACCGTCACCTTACGTCTTTCTGTTTCCTGAGGTGACAGCGGAGCTGAGGGTTTAACGTTCTCTGGAGTGTCATCCACATTGGCTGGTCGGCCCTGCTGTAGTTTGGTTTCTAGTGTTTCTAGTGTTTGGTTTCCGAACACTTCCTCCTCACAGGGTGGGGGAGTGGAAGGGCCCGGCTGCTCCTCCAGGTCAGTCCTGGGACACTCCAGGCCTTGATGGAGAGTGGAGACAGGAGGCATATCTGCCTTGTCCAGAAGACTGGGGATGGATACCCATGTAGAGGAGCCAGCATCTCTTGTTGTGACGTACGTTGCAGAGTCATTACTCAAAGGGGACAGAGACACCTCTGCAGAGGAGCCGGCTTCATTTCCCAGGAGGGAAGTGTGGGAGTTTTCTCTCAAAAGGGACAGAGAGACACTCGAAGAGCAATCATCTTCACTGTCCGAGAGTTGTCCAGGAGCTGTCGTTGCTCTCAGGCACCTCCGAATTAAGCCTGTGTGTATGCTTTTCTTGTCACTGAGGTGACGGAGAAGCTGAGGCTGGAATATTCTGCGGAGTTCCATCCACATTTGCTGGCCAGCCCACGTCCTGCTGTTGTTTGGATTCTAGGATAAGAACCTCCAAGGCCTTCTGGCCTTCGTTGTGGTGCAGAGGTACCAACAGGTCTCTGGCAGGCATCTCAGGCAGCTCTGGAAGCAGAGTGGGAACACCCTGCTGCATCTCAAGATCTTGCTGGTTCTGATACACACTGCTGGCCTTGAGGCATCTGACTGATTCCTCCTCACAGGGTGGGGGATTAGCTGGGCCAGGCTGCTCCTCCAGGTCAGTCCTGGGACACGCTAGGCCAGGATAGACAGTGGAAAAAGAGACATGTCTGCCTCGTCCAGAAGACAGGGGATGGACAGCCATGTAGAGGAGCCACCATCTCTTGCTGTTACGTATGTTGCAGAGTTAGCACTCAAAGGAGACAGAGACACCTCTGCGGAGGAGCCGGCTTCATTTCCCATAAGGGAAGTGTGGGAGTTTTCTCTCAAAAGGAGGCATGCATCCACAGACTCTGCACACTCTCCTGCCGGCCTGAGGCCTGTCCCGCCGGCCTCCTGCTCCCAGCCTGCCTGTGCCAAGGCTGTAAGGGGGAGCGGTAGGCCGGTTCTCTCCACGTGAAGATTACAAAGCTCTGCTCACAGTCCAGGATCCTCGTGTGCAGCCCGTAGCGCCTCTGTATCTTCAATTTTGTGATGTGCTGCTCTAATTCCATTTTCACGGACTCATCTAGGAAGGGCAGGTGCTGGACAGTGTGAACCACCGTCACCTTACGTCTTTCTGTTTCCTGAGGTGACAGCGGAGCTGAGGGTTTAACGTTCTCTGGAGTGTCATCCACATTGGCTGGTCGGCCCTGCTGTAGTTTGGTTTCTAGTGTTTCTAGTGTTTGGTTTCCGAACACTTCCTCCTCACAGGGTGGGGGAGTGGAAGGGCCCGGCTGCTCCTCCAGGTCAGTCCTGGGACACTCCAGGCCTTGATGGAGAGTGGAGACAGGAGGCATATCTGCCTCATCCAGAAGAGCAGGAACAGACCCCCATGTAGAAGAGCCAACATCTCTTTTTGTGACACATGTTGCACTGACTGACTGTTTCATATATGCCAGCCATGTCTAGGTGTTCGGGGCAGCTGCAAGAGGGACAGAGGAGAGTGTTAGCAGGACCTCTCTTTGTGAGGGTTGCCAGGGAGGGCTGTTGTACTCCAGGGGTACGGCTCTGCTTACCACGTGCTCGAACACTGTGAGGACCATCGTCTGACAAAGCCTGCTGGCAAAGGAGACAGTGAGTGGATGGGGCATCCCCAGATGGGGCAGTGGGCACTTGGGGCTGGGGGTGTGTTTGAGGGCACCTGCCCTCACTCTGGGGATGCTCACCTCTGGCATTTCTCCTCTTGTCTGTGCACCTCTTCCTCTCTGCCATCTCTTCCTACCCAGGCAAGGAAAGCAGTGGGTGAGTGGAGAACATTCCCTGCCACCTCAGCAGCACCATCCAAATACCAGAGCCCAGTCAGGGCCAGAGCAGTCCCTGCTCCGAGCCTGCTGGCCCAGGCTGGCCAGGGCCTGCCTGGGAAACAGCCTCCCCTGCCAGGAAGGGCCCCTCTTGAGCATCCCAGGGGCTGCTCCCGGGCCTCTGCTGTGCCCCCACCCTGCCAGGCAGGGCTCAGCTCTGCACCAGCACTGACTTAAATGGATCTGCCTCAAAATTATCACGAGGCAGTAGATACCTGCCAAAAGCAGGATCCACATCCATGCACAGAAGGAGATGGTGGCTGGTAAGGTGGGGAACCAGCTCGTTTCACAAGGCATGACAGGCATGCTTGTAACGTGCGAGGGGGAGAGAAACACAAACTGAGGAGGCGCAGATAGCTCCATGTGTACAGTCCACCTGATCCTGGGAAGTGGACACCTGGGAAGTGACAAGCAAAGTGCTACTCTGTTCCATTTATGTTTCACCCATGATTGTGATGCAAGTGTGACAGGGGCTTCTCACCCGGTCACAGGACGTGCATCATCAGCACTCTGCTATGGCAACGTTTATGATGCAGGTGGGCACCAAGTGTCTGTCCCCGAGCTGAGCTGAACCAAGGGAGCGACAGTCACCCAAACCCCGGACAGCTGCAACTTTGTGGCAGTGCTGGCTCTGCCTGGGCAGAAGGGACAGGAGCACGCACATGCCCTTGTGTGTCACGGCCTCCCTCCCTCCCTCCTTCTTTCCTTCCTTCCCTCCCTCCCTCCCTCCCTCCCTCCCTCCCTCCCATCGGTACCCACAGGGTGTCCTTGCTGGTTGTGCTGCTGCCACATGTTGCCACAGTCTTCCTTTTCTGCCCTGGCACTGCTGGCCCAGAGTGAACTGGGGCCTGGGTGCATGGCAGGCATAGGTTCATAAGCATATGCTCACAGAGTCAGGACCTGGACAGTGTGAACCGTCGTCACTGAAGTGAGTGAAGAGACTAATCACAGTATAATTTGGGGTTGCAGGAGCCCTGTGGAGACCACTGAGAAATTTATGGCTTTGTCTTCTTTATACTATCCCTTCAGATATTGTTATATATTGCTGAGATGTCCCTTGATTGTCTGGAAGTCATGTCTATATGCATATTTGGACTCTTAAGCTGTAAAAAACCAAGGACTCCAATTTTGGGAGAAAACTCTGAAATGCACACATCAAATTTTGCTCTTCCACCAGGTTATAATGTTGCACTACACCAACTTGCATTTGGAGTACTGGTGCCATCAAACAAAAAGGGTTTTTCAAAGTTTTCAACCTCAACTTCATAGTTCCAGAAATCAGAAGTTAAGTTCTGATCTTCCCTAACTCAGCAATTCTGCTGATACTTTTATCCCCACCACTTTTGTCTGATTGTATGTGCCAATGCATTCGTGGAATGGTTCTTATCCTGGAGCTAAGTTTGATCTTTTGGGTACAAACATCATATATATTCTCAATTCTTCCACATACAACTCCTATGCTGGGCAAGAGATGGTGTAAAATTTATCAAGAATGCTTGGACTAAAAGACTTTTTTTTTTTTTAACTTGCCATTCAATATTTCTTCTTTTCTGACCATGAATGCTTATGTCTTGCAGTCAGTTCAGAAAAAACACGTATTTCTGACTTTCTACCCAGCTTCTATGGTGAATTTTACATTTACTTTACAAAAGCTCACAGACTCCTGCACCTTGGGGTCTTTAGTACAAATTGCTTTTAATAACTCCTCTGTGACCTGATTTCAGTTATCAAAATCTCTGTAGAAAAACCTCAGCAAACTAAAAACCAGAAAACTCTTATTTCAGGTCAATAACAGACCTTTATCCTTTATCTGTGCTTTCTTCCCCAGTGTTGAAAGTGAATGGTAGCTAGATTAACAGCTCTTTTTCTGTCCTGAAGTAGTGCTGCTGCCATAGTGTTAGTTGGAGAAGCCCTTACACCACCACTACCTTTAGACAGTTTTGACCTGAGCTCCCCAGCCTTTCTTGGGTGTGCTACTTTTGTGGTTTTTATAGGCAGTTTGTCAAATATTCCTTCTTAGGAGTGGTTTTGGTGATACAGCTTGTCCTTGAAGGCATTCCCAATAGTGCCATTGAAGCTGCTCATACTCCAGAGAATGGTTTATAGAAAACACATCATATTTGTTTGCCAAAGTGTTGCTCCTTGTCCTCATTACATATGAACATCACGTATGTTACTGGTGGTTGCGAGTGGTTGTTAAGCAGTGGTTAAAAGTCAGGCACATGGATTTCATGTTCACTTCCACAAAACAGTAGATATTTCTGACTTTCTTAAGAAACCTCTGGATCTTCAGCTGAATGAAGGTGTACAGATATTTTTGTGTAATATGTAAGCACAGAGAAGAGCCGGGAGACTCAGACTGGCTGAAGAAGAAGAATGATGCCGAAGTACTATGGGTGCCCATGGTGAAGGCTCCATACTGTGCCACGTTATGAGGGTATAAGAGATTAAATCTCTGGTAGCCTGGGGTATCTCTGCAGTATGCTTCACTGGGCAACATGAGCATCTCCAGTAAGCCTCCCATCAGGGAGAGAAAACAGTTCTGTGGGCAAGTTCCAGCCCATGGTCCCCCACCTGCTTCCAACATGTGCCTGTGAGGGTAGAGCAAAAGCGACCATTTCCTGGTGTTTCCTTTCCAAGGAATGGAGGTATCAATGAGGACAGGTAACAGTTTTAGGCAATGAAGAGCTAAAGAACTCAGGCTGAGAAAAGAGAAAGTTTCAGACAGGAAGCCATATAGATTAAAAAAAATTCCTAATCCCTGCTAAATGTCAATATTTTCAGGTAACCCAAGTGACCAGGGTCCTAATTTAATCTCTCTTGAAGCAGTAACTTTATCTGAAATCTTTGTGTTGCATTAGCAATTTCTTAAGATGACCAACTTCACTCCATGAACAAGTATTTTATGAGACAGCGAGAGAAAGCATAGAGATCCTCAAGAGAGCACTAAATACTAAGCATGTAAACTGTGGCATTAATGCAAGCAGTTAATCCAAAGAGTTATTAATTAAATGTCCAAGTGATGTACAGGCTATGAGAGAAAACTCGGGCAGGATATATGAATTTTAGGGAAAAAATAAAATCAGGAAGGAGAAAATGAAGAAAGATATAAATTTTTCTTTCTTCTTGGCAAAAGACCATTAAGTTGGAACAAATGTGCATGAAGGCAACAGTTCTTCCAGCAGATAAATGACTTAACATGCTATGCTCTTGCTCAGTGTTGTAGAAACAAAGGAGAAACTTCACAAACATATCAGAACCATGGGACAGTAGAGAATTGACCTTAAACTAGCCTTCCAGGTTAAATGCTGCATGATTCTTCTAGATGTAGGAAGTACATCTTCCCTCTTACACCATGGAGAAGGTGACTGGATTGTGCTAATGTTGTTCCTCTAAAACAGCATCAGCTTGAAGGGCCTGCCAGCTGTCTAAACCTCATTTAATCTTTAGAATAGCTGTGCATATCTAGTGAGCAATCCTTGCTATAATTCAGGCTTGTCAACACCACTCAGAAATGACTGGCCTTTTCAGCCCCTTTGCATAAGGAGTGAAGAATCACAACGGGGAATGACAAACACAGCTGAGGAACAGGAAAAAAATCTGATGTGGTGGTGTCTCAGTGTTTCAGTCTCCTTATGCAAATCCTGCACCATCAGGGCTCGAGGGGGGGTGAACCAGACTAAAGGCAGTAGAGCTGGGAAGCAACATTTCATAGACCTTTTCAGGGAAGATCCAGCAGGGTTGGAGTAAAACAGAAACATGCTCACTTGTGCAGCATTAGCCCATGTCCTTCTGTTACTTGTGCAACACAAGTATGTCTTCCTCTGCAACAGAAAGTGACGGTTCTGTTCACCCCCTAATAACTGGCACAAGGCATGATGCTGTCCCACTTCTGCATCTAATATGAATCAATTGTAGGATCACTGTTGCTGAAGTATTCAAGTAAGAAACATTGGAGCATGTAGGTGAGTTGGTGAGATAGCAAATATTGATGTGGACAGAGCTGCTCCACAAGTTTCTTGAATTGTTTTGCTAGTGAGATCAATGCTAATGCAAAGTAAAGGCTGGCCTCACACATGAAGAGCTACTGCCTTGTGTGTCTCAGGGAAGAAGTTATGTGTGTTTGACAACATAGTAGAATCTCCACTGAGAAATTCAATCACAATCCTCTTGCTTTACCTAGAGGTTACAAGGCGCGATTGGTACAGTGAAATTTGGAACAGATCTGCTCTCTGCAATTTGAAAATTATGTTGAAAACCTGGAAAAAGTGTAGAGGAATCACTTAAGGCATGGAAATCATTTAAGAATTGTATGCAAAAACCAGAAGATTTTAAAGAGTTAAATCTCTATTTTACAAAGAAGAAGATTGAGGTCAGTACTGTAAATCCAATGAAGGGAAAAATAACTGCACATAAGCCAAATGATCTAGCAGAAAAAGAACAAGAACCAAGAACTGCATTGTTGATGTCAAAGGAGTTGTAGTCACAGAGCAACTTTTTCTAGGAGATAGCAATAAAACATTAGTGCTGACTATCAGTGAGCATGGTAGATGGCTCTCCTTGATTTCTGTAAGAGTGAAGTCTTTCTGGAAGATACACTTTGTCAAGCACAAGCCAGTCATCCTTCTGTGAGAGTGGCTGAGTTAAGTGTAAAAGTCTGGGATATTCCAGAGGGCAAAATGAATGTTCAGATAGTCCTTTCTGGCATTAAATTTAGTGTATAGTCAGAGATCAATCTAGCTAATGTTATTTATGAGTTCTAGGTTAATGACAGAGGTGCAGTCATGTGTAGCAATGCAGAGTTTGTACTTGCAAAGGTCAGATCCATTTGCAGTGCCTGATGACAAACTTCATTAAGTGTTTCAGCTTTAGGCTTTCACCTTATCTAAGGGGTTATCCCTTTTTCCTTACTCCCCATTGTACTTATTCCTACACCAGAAAGAAGATGCTTCAGCCTAACTGAAGGCTCCCTTCGAAGAACAGACTGCTTGTGGGTACCATAGTATTTTTAGAAAGAAAAGCTAAGGAATATTTAGATATGATGCTGCAACATGTAGGCAAGGGATAAACGTCCAGGCAAATAAGAGTGGATGGGATTGTGCAAATAACTGAGCAGTTGTATACAGCTCTGTCGTGGTTTAACTCCAGCTGGCAGCTAAGCCCCACGCGGCCGCTTGTCCGCTCCCCCCACAGTGGGATGGGGGAGAGAATCGAATGAGTGAAAGTGGGAAAACTTGTGGGTCAAGGTAAAGACAGTTTAATAGATAAAGCAAAAGCTGCACATGCAAGCTAAGAAATACAAGGAATTCATTCCCCACTTCCCATGGGCAGGCAGGTGTTCACCCATCTCCAAAAAAGCAGGGCTCCATCACACCTAAAGGTGACTTGGGAAGACAAACGCTATCACCCCAAATGTCCTTCCCTTCCTTCTTCTCCCTCTTAGGTTTATATGCTGAGCATGATGTCATATGGTATGCAATATCCCTCTGGTCAGTTAGGGTCAGCTGTCTTGGATGTGTCCCCTCTCAACACCTTGTGCACCCCCAGCCTACTCACTGGTGGGGTGCAATGAGAAACAGAAAAGACCTTGGCTCTGTGTAAGCACTGCTCAGTAGTGACAAAAATATCCCTGTATTATCAGCACACATGCAAAACACGGCCCCATTCTAGCTACTATAAATAAAATTAACTGTTTCCCAGCCAAAATCAGCACAAGCTCTCAATTCTGGTTTGTGTTCTCACAGAATCTTTGGAATGCTGCTGGTAAGGGACCTCTGAAGGTCTCTAGTCTGTCCTCAAGGTGAAGGCAGGACTACTGCCAGCATCAGACAAAGCCATGGCTAGTCTGGTTCATCTCTAAGACTCCCCCTGTATGGGAGAGATGTTTGTTTCAGGACTGTATTTTTCTTCTGCTTAAAAAGTTTCCTAAGGCCCAATCTGATCTACACGAGGTGCAATTTCTGGTCCTTGCCATCTTGAACCTCAGTATACTCTAGGTTCTTTTTCTGACTTAACCATAGCCGCCTTTTCCCGACTTAATCATAGCCACCTTTTCCCAGTTAACCTATTCTTAGTTTCTTCACTAGCTGAGATCAGCATGCACCTTTTTCTTTGCAGCATTACTGGAGATGTTACAACCTTCCAAAATTAAATTATGCTGGACTTGAAATTCTAGCTGTTCTGCCCATGCATAGGGCATTGTATCTGCTCATGTGCATGTGGATTACAGGAACTGGGTTTCCACAGCATCCCAGCACACTCACTTAGGAGGACCCATAAACACAACAGGGAATGAAAGCATGACTGGACTTGTAGTTGGCGTCATCCACTAAACCCTGAGGTGGTATATTCTTGAATGTGACAGATGCTTTTGGTGGATGTGAAAGCCACAGTTTGTGCAACGTGTAGTATGAGGTGCATATGAGACTTCTCTATGCATATACTTAGGTCCCATGCTCTGCAGTTCAGACCATGGAGAGTTTGGGAGTCCTGCCTTGGAGCATTGCCTCCTGTGGCCATGGTGAATGTTGATCTGTTGTGTGGCTGTTGAGAAGGAAGAGCAGCAGGAGGAGACAAGAAACAACTCCAGCCTTCCCTTTGTCAAACATGTTGTGATTTTGCTGCATTGGCTGAGGCCTTTAAAGACCTTTGTGACCTGTTCTTGGCTCCATGTCCAATGACTGTGTCATACTGGCTTAGTATGAGGCTCCTTAACACCTGACCAGGATGACACAGCAAAGCTCTTCACCAAGTGTGCAGCTCATGTTAGGACAATCAGTGTGTATTGGCATCTGTGAGGTCTGGAGTGTGGGTTCTTGGTAGTTCTATTGCCATTTATATTCCTGCAGTCTGTGATGGGGAACCAAGTTACTGAGTCGTGTAAGGTAGCACAGCGTGGGAGAACAAACAGCAAGGGGAAATGCGGGGGGGTGTTTCTGAGCTACCAGTGCTAGGTGGTTAGATTCATTTTGATTTTTACATGAAGGGGGTTGGGGATTTTTGTCCAGGGCGTCTATGCTGGCATACACTGAAAATTCTGGCAGACACAGGAGCAGCATACATAAGGTGAAACGACTTGTGCTGAAAACTGTAATAACTGAAATCATGGCTAAATCTCACAGCCTGAGTGACACCGTGACTCAGGGGTGGAACTGCAGGAAGAACATTTTCTTTGACAAAAGTTATTTTAGATGTTTGAATACATTTATTTATTTTACCACAACATACTGTTTAAGGTGAAAGTTAAAGACATTATTTTGTTGGACCGTTTTACTGGTCTGTGTGAAAAGGTGGGGGTGACATGACCGAAAAAACCCACCTCCAGCTCTGCTTAGGAGAACTGGAGAATTTGGTGTGGAACTTTTCAGTGGTTAAGAGTTAACTTAATTTATGTAGTCCTTAGGAAGATTAGACAGCTGGACAAATACTGGGAAAAGATAAAAATAAACGTTTGAAATTTTAAACACATTTGCCCTGACTTACACTCATCTTTGTGCCTGTCACCCACAAACATCTTGGCAAACAATTTCCTAGCAGGAGTGTTTGCTGAAAGAGCAGTCACTAGCTCTGTCCAGGAATCTGGGTATACAGTCAGGCATATTAGAAAACCTGATTCTGTTCATTAAGTCAGTGGCATCAATAGCAGCTGGTAGGTCTGAATTAGGAAACCCTGCACATTTGATCAGTAGGAGAGGAACTAAGGCACATCATGTAGAGTGCTTGGGAAGACAGCAAGGTGCTGGGCTGCAAGTGGAGAGCGTCTGGTCTGTCACAGGCAACAACTCAGATAAGAAATGAATTCATAGAGATTATAACCCGTTCATTCTAAGCACGAAAATAGGTAGAGAGCTGCTAATTATTCCCATCCAAATTGGAATGCAGATAGGTGTGTGCACATCTTGCTGATGTGTTTATGAACTTAAATTTAATTTCAAGTCTGTACATCTTAAAAAAAGCCTGGAGATCGGGCAACCACCAGACAGGCTTCGCTGAAGAAGAGCTTTGGGGGAGAAGCCTGTTACTCAGCTCTTAACAACCTGGGCACAGGGAAGTTCCTCCTTGGTTCACTCAGCAGTGTGACTTCTTCATGCCTGGCTTGGGATAGTTTGAGGGACACATGTACAGGAATCGTGGGCACTGCATGGAGGAAACACTGGAAATTGGCTAATTCTGTTTCAGTGCCTGGTCTCCTCTGAGCACGCATGGCACAAGCACCAGTGTAAAGCAAACTGCAGCAAGACTCCCAACAGCCTCCAGACAAACCTTAGCAAAACACCCCTCCTCCCAAACAAGTCTGCAGGCATAAATTGCTTCTTTGTGTGGCCTCTGCCATCAGGCACGCCTGGCAACGCAGCGTGGCTGCTGCTTTGAGGACAGACAGCCAGTTTGCTAGGGAAGCTCCTTGGTAAAAACCTCAAGCAGACTAATGCTTATGGGGAGGGAAGTTGTGGGCAAAATGAGCTCAACTGAGGTAAATTCCACTTATTTTCAAGCAACACAATTTTCTGATGACTGACACTGACCAAAAAACAACACACAAACAACCCCCTGACCCATCTATCATCTCCCCTTCCTAGCCTCGACTTCCCAGACTTTCACCCCAAGTTACAGTCGGTTTGTCCCAGTTTCTCTAGTGGTGCAAGAGCTTGGGGTCATGTGTGGAACTGTTTATTGCTGCTGGTTTTTGCTCACTCATTTTCTCTTCCACCATTTGCTGCTTCAGATTTTTCTCTATTGCTCTCTGCCTCTAACGAATTTTCATGGAGCTATTTCTTAGTGTCCCCACTATTGTGTGGGTCACCTATGGCTGCAGTCCCTCAGGGGTCCCTGTGTTGGAATGTTTCTCCCATAGCTGCAGTCCCTCGGTGATGTTCCTACATTGGCATGTGTCCCCCACAGCTGCAGTGCCTCAGGGGTGTCCCCATACTGGCATGCATGCCCATGGCCCCTTGGGGTACACTTACTCGTTTTGTCATGGAGACCTTTCCCCAGACATCCATCTCCAGCCCCCAGCAGCCCCCAGTTTCATTCCTTACTGGGCTGGGTTGTGCAAATTCTCTTCTCACAAACCTGCCTAGCCATGGAGGTGCTCCTGGGCTGCACATGTAGGATGTGACCTTGTTTTTGATCTGTCCCGGAGGGTGCTGTGCCCCTAGGCCAAGAGTGTGCCTTCTGTGTGTCCTTGGTTGTATTCCCTATGTTGAGGTTTTGTTTGTCTTTTTTTTTTTTTCTTTTGATAAAGCTTTTGGCAGTGATATATGAGATTTGCAAATAAACACAAATCAGGGTCTTGAGAGACCTTGCAGGAGACTTTATCCACTTCAACAAATTACATAAAAGAATCATAGAATCATCATGGTTGGAAAAGAGCTTCAAGATCATCAAGTCCAACCATCAGTGCTACACTATTGTGGCATGTAAACCATGTCCTGAAGCACCTTCGTTAGAAATATCTGCATCAAGTTTTAACAAAACTGCTTGTGAAAGGCCCATGATTTTTATTGCTGCAATAAACAGCTTCAGTAACTCTGTAGTACATTCAGCTGGTAGTTGGAGTTGGGTATAACATGCAGGTTTTAAAAACAACACCTTATCACACATTAGAGAAGATAGCACATGCTGACAGCAGGCATTTCTGGATGTCTACAAGGTCAGTTCAGACAGTGGTGCATCAGGTGGTTGTACACTGCTGCCTTTCCTGCTGAAAAGGCCAAAAAGGAGTATCTGACTTGCAGTCATATACATCTACAGCAGGACGTGCATACCCAGCTCACAAATGGCTGGTGAAATAGGGTGATCTGGGGAAGAAATGGTGTATTGGCAACATTTTTTTTAAGAGATGAGTTTCCACAATGAAGTCTCTGATGTATAGCATTTCTTTTGCTCCTGTCAGGGATCTCTGGTGAGAGAGTAACAAGAAACTGCCAGCGGTTTTGTTGTGATTTTTGCATAGTGTTAAACTTCTTTCTTCCCTCTGCCTGCTGTGCACACATATGGCATTTCCTAGAACTTCCATGTAAGGGGGTAACAGGAGATGACAAAAAAAGCAGTAAGTAATGTACAGGGACATCTTTTTTTGGAAGTCAGTGCTGCAGTGTATGGAGTGGGTGTGGTGACCCTGAAAATGGATTTAGGCCAGGTTTAGTGCCCATCCAACTGAACCGCGAGGGGAAGACTGTGGGTAATGGGCAGTGACAAAAAGCCCCAGAGCAGTCATGGTGTGAGCAAGTTCAGTGGCAGATGGAGGCTGGGTTGCTTGCGGAGCACTGCTCAGGATAAGCTTGCTTGCTGTTGGGGAGGGGTGTCTGTCCGGGCAATGCTTGGGCTGAAGCATTTCACTCACAGCCTGAGCATCTGTTCAGCTCAGAGGTGCCCATTCGATACCTGTCGCAGACACTGCTGGCTTGTTTCCTAGGTAATGAGTGCTCAGAAGTTCCCACAAGACCAGGCTATAAATGTGAATCCTCAGGCCATGTTTATTATTAAATCACTCACATCTCAAGTAGAAAATGGTCCTCTTGTGCTGTATGTCTGCTGTACCCGTCTGATTTTGCTCAAAATATGAAACACTTATTTAAAATAGCTAAGGCTGGGATGTGTTGCTATCCTTAATGACAGCATTTTTGCTCCAGGATAGTTTTCTTTCTGCCATAATATTAGTGACTCCCTAGCAGTCAGATAGCAAATACGCATGGTCTAAAGTGCTGGCCATGTTTCTGTAGTATATGTTCCCGTACAACTTAGGCATAATGTCTGTTTGATGTCTTTGTATCCTTTAAAAGACCTTCTAGAGGTCTGGAGATGTGAACTTTTTCAGTCAGAGCACAGCACTGCTTTGTGTCTGTTTGCTGTTCACCTGTGTAATGCTCGTTCCCTTTCTCTGAGGGTGCAGTGATTGCACTGGTGTTGGGACAAATCTCACTGTGTTTCTGAGCCCCAAACTTCTCTCCCCAGGAACATGGAGCTTTATTCCCACAGACCTAGTTAATATATTAAATTCCAGTGTGGTTGTAATTACACGAAGGGAACTGACTGACAGCTTCTGAACTTGAGGAGCATTAAGAACAGAGAAAGGCATAAAGTGATGGAACCAACTGGAGAACAGCAGTTTCCACTTCTGAAACTTCCTGGGGTAATGGGCCAGACTCTTACTTGGTCATGCTTCCTTCTCCATTTTGAAGGCAGCTGCTCCAAGGATCCCCTAGAATTTCTCTCTCTCTTTCTCTCTCTCTCTATATATATGTATATATATATCTCTAAGAGATATCATCACTGAAGGAAGGCCTGGCAATGCTATGCTAAAGCCCAACCAGGTGATTTGAAAACCTTGCACTGAATTAGATCTTTAGACCATCTTCTACTAACGTTAGTCTAAACACAGTGCTGTATGCTATGCCCTGAGTCAAGCAGCTGGATATGCAGTGTTCATAGACTAATAATTGCAGAGGCTAAGAAATCTCATAATTCAAAATTATTCTGGAAGAATTCTGTCTTCACTCTCCCAGGCTGTTTTTTCCTATCTGCTGTGACCAGCACAAACAAACACCTTCTCAATTTGTATTTTCAGTCAGTTGCTTGGAGATACTCATCTTGGTCCCTTCTGCCTGCAGGCTACTGCTCAGCTCTGACATCATGACTATGAAGACTTGTGGTGGGCTTCTGAGGAAGCTCTGCAAAGTGTATGAAAGGAGGCTAAAGTTTTAAGATTAAGATCAATGGTTTCTCAACATTTCAAAACATGCTTCTTAGAAGAATATGCATGCTGCTTGTCTAGGCTAGTTTCTGGGAATGTGATCCACTGCTTTTTCCCTTATCTGTCTGGATTTTCCTGCACAGACAGTGTGTCTGTCTTCAGTCAGAAGAAAGTGACAGGTTATTAACCATGCAGCTATAAAGTACAATACTCATTGCCCAGAGAAGCTGTGGCTGCCCCTGGATCCCTGGCAGGGTTCAAGGCCAGTTTGGATGGGGCTTTGGGCACCCTGGGTGAGTGGAGGGTGTCCCTGCCCATGGCAGGGGGTTGGAACCAGATGGGCTTTGTGGTCCCTTCCAACAGAAACTTGTCTGTGATTCTGTGATGATTCTATGATTTGTGATTCAAATTGGATAATAGACCATAATACTCTGGGTTACAGAGAGGTCAAAGGGAGAGTTGTTGTTCAAAAAGGGGAGGTTTAATGTAAGTTTTAACCACTGTGTTCACTGAAAGACCTTGATCGTGCTAGTCTACAGGACAAATGATTAAAGACCTCCCAAATTGTTGCTCTGCTGTAAAGGAGTTGAACTTTATCTGACCTTTCCACCAGGAGCTAAAATCAGTCAGATTTGCTGACTATAAGCTCCTTTTTGCAGGTCTCATTGAGAAAAAACAGAATAAAGGATGATCTCACATGCAGAATTTGGAACTCTTAACTGCTTCAAAGCAGAATTTTATATTTCCTCTTAGAAAATCAAATTGATATTACCAAAATGGAAGAAGAAACAGAAAAAGAAAGGGTCTTCATGCTACCTAGAAGATAAAAAATAAAGACACAGGCATATATTTAAAGCAAACCAACTTTAAGAAACCATTGGGGTTGCTAGAATATCTGCCATTGAATTATGAATCAGCTTTTTGAAGCACCTCCAGTTCAGTGCATTTTTGTGTTGTTATATCCTTCTTAATTGTATTCTCTCCACATTCAAAGGAAATCTGGAAGCACACGCTCACACACACCTATGCAGATGTGTAACATCTTCCAGCAAAATCTGGGGAAGTGGTAGAATTTATGAGGCAGGATTAATCTGGCTGAAAGTAAATACCACCAGTATGGGTGTTTATATTAGAACTAATCACCCTGGTCTCAATTCATAGTCAGTGGAGGGAAACAGGGATTGCTGGAGTGTGTGATTCATCTCCTGCTGAAGTAGGTGTCTGAAATGGGTCACACACCTATTTGTCATTATTTTCAAAGGCTGCCTTTGGTCCCTAACTCAGAGCTCCACTGTAGACATCTAAGGATGGGTGAGATGAGCGTGAGTCAGCAGTGTGCCTTTACAGAGAGATAATGGGGGATCCTGTGACTTTCTTCAGCTGACTGTGGTAGGAAACAGAGAAGATAGAGCCAGACTGTTCTTAGAAGTGTCCAGTGAAACAATGAGACGTAATAGACAAAAGAAGGGCAATGAGAAGTTCCAATTAGCTATAAGATAGGTTTTTTTCACCCTGAGAGTGGACAAACATTGGCACAGGTTGCCCAGAAAGGTTGGGGACACTCAAACTGTAACTGGACAAACCACCAAGTGATGTTTTCTAGGTTTTCTTTGCTTGAAGCAGGCAGCTAGATGATATGACCTGCAGATATCCCTTCCAATCTGTGTTATTATACAGATCATACCATACAGATATATTTTGGGGATAAGGCTGGTCCTTGGTAGACTCTAGGTTACGGCTTTCTCTTCCCAACTTTTATTCTTTTCTCTCTCTTGAGCTCATACACTTCTATTTCCTGCAATCTGGTATCATGCCATGATTCTCTCTTTTTTTTGTCTTGTTTTTGAAGGATGTGTTCTCAAAGCTGCTTACATGCCTAAAAACACATCCTTTAAATATCAAGTTTGCACATCCAGTGAAGCTTCCCTCGGCTCCCTGTATACTCAAGGAAGGGCACCATGGGTGCAGATCATGCATCTCGTTTTCAGATTTTTAGATGCCAAAGTTGGTCATCCTTCCCATATTCAAAAGCCTTCCAAAAAAAATGTTTAGCCCGTATCATTCCCGTGTTTTGGTTATGATGCAGGATCAGTTACATTGGCATAACCAAGGAGCCTGTGATGTATGGCCTGGCTGTACAGGAAGGAGGTAAGCAAGAAATGCTATTCTATCACCAATGCCAATGTCCCATGGTATTCAAGCCTCTGTTCTTGTACTTTGGTTTGGAAACAATGATTCATTTACCCATGATCCTTCTGTCTAAAATGAAACTACTAAAAGGAAGCAGTTGGATACAAAGTCCCAGCCAGTTTGACCATGTCTGAGGTTTGAAGTAGCAAAACCACCATCCTGCTGTATGTCCATGGCCTTCCCACCCCACACAACTGGCCAAGCTGGTCCCTGTTTCATTTTTGGTATCTAAACATGCATGCTTGCCATGACATTCAAAGTTACTCAAAGTAAAAAGTATTTTAAAGCTTTTAAGGAAGGGTCCCCTTCTTTCATTTATGTGCTGTTGCACATTTAGGAAAGGCAGAATGTAGCAATAAAGTCATGAGCCTCATTGCTTGCCCCAGCTGAATCTGCCTGTGAGGTCCAGAGGCTTATGGACAGGTTGATTTCGAGGATGAGGGCAGTCTAAACATAGTTCTACACTGTGGGGTAAGGCAGCAGTTCAAGTTCCAGTTTTATCACTTGTTTTGATTATCAGTCCCATGCCTTTAGTATTTTGCTTAAAGTCCAAATTTCTGCAGACATGCAGTGAGATGGGAGCTTTAGTTTAGTTGTTCTAGAGGATAAGCAAACAAACAAAAAGCAGTCCTCTTCCAGGTTTTTCAAAAGGGTAACTTAAAAGGTGATCAAAGAGCTTAATTCCCACTAACTTTTCTATCTCAGTTCAATATTTTTGTCCTAACTTTTGAAACCTTTATGTATCATTTTGACAAATGACATAAGCAACTCAGAAGCCTCAAAAAAACCCAAATGGCAGAACCCAAATAACCAGAAGGTATTAAAAAAATTTAGACTTTTCAATGCTCTATTTAGATTATGATTTTCATATTAATGAGGATATGTTGTATTTGAGAAGGACTGACTTGTGTGTTCTGGTTGTTTTAGAGTTAATTCTCATTATGAATCAGCAGAACTCTGAGTAAGTTGCACTTAGTGGCACTTTCATTAGTGAATTTCACATTACTGGGCTTTTACAATCTTTTTTTCATAAGGAGGACAGGAAAAACAAAACAAGTCCTGAAGCATCTGAAAGAAACGACCTTCTGCAAAAGTGCCGTTTCCCTGCCTTCTCAGAACACTGAGAACAGAACATGGCATAAAGTGAAGCAATAAGGACATCAAGCTGTACATAGGGTATCTTGCTTTGTTTATGACCAACATGATGAGAGGAACATGATGAGACCTGCAGCCACCCTTTTATCCTACAGGCACTCCCTGGAGCCGTGAGTCTGGCTGGCTGGCTGGCAGAGTTTCTGCACTTCAGAAGGCAGCACAGGGGTGCAGTGAAAAACGAGTGGCAGGCATATGAGCATGGAGACTGTGGCAAGTAGAGAAGCAAAACCTGCAGAGCTAACCTCTGTATTGAATGGACATCAGAGGGGCTGCGAGGTCAGAGCACAAGAATTTGAGCTTGTGTGTGCTGCCATCCAAAACAACCCTGTGAGGTTGGGCAGAAAGAAGGTCATTATCTGCTGTTGCTAGAACATTTCCTGCTGGTGCTTAGCCTGTTAGTCACCAGCATAGCCCTCTCTTGCTGCTCAGTCCTTCAGCCTGCTGCGATAGCACCTTCGGCCTGCTGGCGATAGCACCTTCGGCCTGCTGGTGATAGCACCTGGCACCATGTGAGAGACCTGCTGCGTCTGGGCATGCTGTGCTTTGACCCTGAGCCAGCTACCTTTAGCTGTGTTACTGCAGCTTGTAACTCTGAGCTTCCTCTTCTCATGGATTCTCCTCAGCTCAGCCGAAGAACTGCGCTGCCTGTCCTCCTTCTGCGAGGAGGCCGTTAGGGGGTTGTTTGAGCAAGGGCTTTGCCACTTGCTGCAAGCTGAGCATTTCTGGGAAAGGCTGGAGCAGCTGCAGTTGTGATGGGTGGCACCTTCATGGCAGTAACAGTGAAAGAACAAAGCCCTTAATACCCTCTTGGAAAATCAGTACATAGTAGAAAAAGGTTTTTAAAGAGACGGCTATAAGAGGAGGGATTAAACACAAGAGTTCATGCAATTCACCCACTCTGTGCCATGATCCTCCATGTTCAAGTTCCAGCCTGGACACCTGCTGAGGTTGGGAGTTCTCATAAAAGTTTCTGTCTGGCACTGAGATGGATAAAATTTTGCGTATAGGTCCTGGTTATGTAAAGAACAGAAGTTTTATCACTTGTTATTCAGCCTCTGCTTCTAGGAAGGAAGAGAAATAAACAACAGGCTTTCTGGAATAGTCAGAATAGTGGGTCACATTTAATCTGATGTGATGCTGTGTCTAACTGGGATAGGACTCAAGAATCTTCCTGTTGTTTTAAAGGCTCCAATGTTTATTGAGGTGTTAGCTTAGTCACTGTGGGAAGGGTGCAGTGAGAGTTAAAAGCTGGAGCATTTGATAAGAAGCCACAAAAGAAAAGTAGGAGATAGTCCTCTGGACCAAAGAGTTTGGTCTTTTGTAATAGCTTATACCACTCACTTGCTTTGTGACTGGACAAAAAAGTCTGCAAGCCAGAAGGCATTTACCAGCACATTGCTAACTCTGAAGCTCACCTGGATTAGTCAACAAGTTCACATCAAATCTTATCTTCAGAGCCAGGGCAGACGTCAAGGATATAATCAGAAGGACCTTATCCCCTGCTATCACAAGCTTTAAGCAGAGGCTAAGCTCTCCACTATGCATGCCCAGGCATAGAGCTGGCATCTAATCACACGGTTATTTTCTTCTTGAAGGAAAGAAATTACACATGGCATAATGTATGTGGCATAATTGGCTGCTGTTGCCAGTGATTCTGAGTCTACTGTGTGATTAAATGAAGAAATGTCTTACTGTCACCATGCCCCCCAGATAACGTAAAGGATGATAACTTTATTAGTAAGCTGTCCAATAAATAAAAAAATATCTCTACTAAAGCTATTGAAGTGCCATGATGGTTCTTTGCACTGAGGGAGAAACGCATCTGAGCCCACAGAAAGAAACCTGCTGCAGCTGTCCTGTTATGCTTGAGTCTGGTCTACAGATGGAGATAATACTTCTGGGGGGGGCCACGGTTTGTCAGGCTGCCCATGTCACTGCTCACACAATAAACTGATTTTGTGACTTATTCTACCAAAGACTGGAAATTTCTATGAATTATTCCAATGCAGGTCTAAAACCTGATATTGGATTCAAGAGTCCTTGATGGTGACAGTCTAGCTTCTCATTTTCTAGTGAGAAGAAGCTAAAAAAGTGAGTACCACAGCAACAGCAGCAAAACTCCACACCCCTGGAGCAGACTCTGGAGGTATAACCTGACATGGAATCTGGCTTACATGGATCCTGATGAAAGGAAAGAAAGAGGGCTCCCCATACAGCCATCCTTCAGTATTTGTCCCTCTTTCCTTCTTTCAGCCCCACCTCTCAAGCATCATTTCATTCTGAAGAACTAAGTCACTGCCTAAGCTAAGGTCTCTGTGTAGTCTCCAGGGGTAGGTTCATGGATATTTGTGTGTGATTGCTTTAGAAAATTGGATGCAGAAACCAAGCAGCTATTTATTGCTTTGGAGAGACGTTGTACATTCCCCCAGCTTTCAGGAAAAACTTTATTAGTTTTTGGTTGCCACAACTAAGGAAAAAAAAAAAAGTGTTCTTTCCCTCGGCAAACTGTGAACACTTCAATGGAATAGCTCTGGATTTTGCAAGGGGAATGCTTGCTGGAGGAAAAGAACAGCCCTCTGGTTTCACTTAGCAAACTATGAGCTTTGCGCAATATTGTGACCTCTGTTGAAAAGACAGTTAATTATATATTCTGGAACAGTCTTTAGGGATTGGAAGCTTACTCATGTAGGTACGTACAGTGCTAACCAGTGTTTGAGAGCACCAGGTGGTAATGCATCACTAACTGGAGAATGATAGCTCCTAGGGAAAAAATCCCGTGTCCCTAAGCATTACAAAGTTTACTGCCACACGAAAGCAGACTGCCTGTCCTACTGGCTAAATTCCTAGGTAAGAGCCATAGTTTTTCTGCTTGATCAGGATCCTGTTCCCATAGAATCTGAATGAGAGGGAAAGGTTCAACAGCACTTGGTGGCTCCACTGTTGCTTCATCTGGGCAAATGGTTGCTTTGCTTTTCTCTTTGTCCCTCCAATAGCCAGCCTGAAAGAAGGGTTCATCCTAAAGCTGTACCCCTTCCAACCCCCATGAGGGCACAGGGGAAGGGTACAGAATGGATATTTGAAGAACAGAGCTTCCCTAGCTGCTTCTCTTCTTGGCAAACACACATTGGGGTACAGAAATGATTCAGGACTAGAGTAAAATTAATTGCTGAGCAACGATCGGGCAGACTTCAGGGTGATGAAGGCCTATTTCTACTGCAGCTACTGATTGGTTTGTTTGGGAAGAATCACAGAATGGTTTGGGTTGGAAGGGACCCAAAGATTACCTAGTTCCAGCCCCCTACCCTGGGCAGGGGGACACCCTCCACTAGCCCAGGGTGCCCAAAGCCCCATCCAACCTGTCCTTGAACCCTGCCAGGGATCCAGGGGCAGCCACAGCTTCTCTGGGCAACCTGTGCCAGGGCCTCACTGCCCTCACAGGGAAGATTTTTTTCTTAATATCTAATCTAAATCTACTCTCTTTCAGTTTAAAACCATTCCCCCTTGTCCTATCACTGCAAGGCTGAGATGACCTTCAAGTTAGTGCCTAGAACCTCTCATTGCCTAGTTCCCAGCCATCAAAGATATTTAGGCCGTAGGAAACAGCAGGCTCAGGTGCTTTGGAGTTTGGACTCATTGAACATGGCCCCAAGCTGAAGTGGAATGAGTTCTTTGCTCTGTTTGATGGTCATTCCTGATTGTGACTCCATAATAAACCAAGTTACTGTAATATCTTGATATTAAGCTCTCTATTAAAAAAAAATGCTTTTATGTGAGCATGAACTCTTCAGAATTACACTCTTTGAAATTAGATGGCTATCAGCTACAGCTAGACTCTGTTATGCCAAGGATCTAGCACTGATGATAGTGTCAAGATCTGGGTCAAAAGAACTTATAGCAGCTGGTATCTTTTAGAAGGGGAAACATGAATGCCTAGAAATCTTGGGAAACACCCAAGATCTCTGGAAATCCAGGGAATATGAGCAAAATACAGAAACCTTCTGCTGAAATGAAAGAAAAAAAAGGCATTGTGAATGACAGATAATTCTGTAGGACTAACAGGCACCAAAAGCATTTCCCTTATTGATTTGCACCAGGAGTAATGACGTGAAACATTCATTTTTCAAGACAATTAAGGCAGTATGAATGCAGGTGAATCAATGGAATTGAAGCTCTGTCTTTTTTTGAATCAAAGACAAAATTTCTTTGAGATCAGATGCAGATAGGATTTCTGCCTGGGTCTACAGTTTATGCTGTCAATAACCAACAGGCAAAGAAACTGTAAAAAAACTTTTACATTAGGCTGTTATCTAGATTTTTCCTGGATAACAAGGTACCTGATCTCATAATTTCATGCTATTATTGGTGCTTTTTCTGTTGAAAAACAAGAAAATATAGCCAGATTTGGCTGTTAGTTTAGAAAAAATACAGCAAGGATTCTCTAAATAAGCCTTGGGTTGGCTTTGACTGAATTACAGCCGCTTACATTTCTTCTGTAAGAATATTTGGCAGAATGATTTAATCACAGGATTTTTTTACTGATTTTTAAGCAGTTATTACAAATCATGCACATAAAGGGGTTTTTTTGAGCTCATAATCATGAATCTGGCAGAGGAAGTAGGAACCTGAGAATGACTATTATCCAGAGATCACAAATATGGTTTGATGTGTGTTCCAGATCTAAGGTTGTGTTTATTAAATGCTAAACCACACCTCTAACTGAGCTACAGGAAAGAGGTATTTGTGGAGAAAATATACTAAATGATGATAATGATGATAATAATATTGATGATGATGATTATTATGCCACAGGCAGTTTTCCTTTCCCCCCAAATTCCCAGAAGTCCTTTGCCAAACCTGCATCGTTTTCACTCTCACACTTGTATGTTGAGCCATGATTTTCTGTATTCCAAAGCAAAGTCACCGTGGTTCTCAGCTCTCAGAACCAAATAATCTCAGATCTCTGCATGAACTGTTGATTTGTGTGATTTAGTGTTTGCCTTAGACCGAACACTGATGCTATCAGTAAACCTTTGCAGCAGGGTTTATCTCTTTTTGCAGAGGCTGTGCATTTATCAGGCAGCTGTCAGTACGCACAAAGGGAAATCACAGACCTACAGATAAACACAGGATCACAGTAAGCAAAAGAACATATCCATGCCAGTGCACACTCTTCTCTGCATTGCAGCACGGCCCTGCAGGCAGCTATATCCATGCTTGATAAAACACCACCTTGTTTATATATTATGGATTTCAGTGGGATTTAACAGAGAAGTTAAATCCAGTTGCTGAATAAGGAGCATTTAAATGATTGAGTCTATACTACTTGGCTGGTCATCTTTCAGTGCTGATGGACCACTAAGAGATAGTCTTTTTGTTGTAATGTTTTCTCTTTCAGAAGTGATCATAAGATATGTATGAAAATGCACCTCTCCAACAAATTGAAGTTACTTTCTTAAAGTAATTGAACTCCTAAAAATAGTAAAGGAAATTCTCAATGTATTTCTAGACCAAAGATACAGAATAAAACTACAGACTTAGAGTGGGTGGTTCCATATTCCTAACGTATTTAAAGGTATGAAAAAGAATTCTGACTTGGAAACATTTACGTTAACAGTTACCAGTTTCCCAAACTCACACACTTACGGTGACTTGCACAGACTCCTAGAACCTTGGTTCCACTTTGGAACAGAAACAGAGAGGAGCAGATAGCTTGATCAACATCACATAGACATCCATAGCTCAGCCTAGATTTGAAGCTCTAGAATCATAGAATGTGTAAGGTTGGAAGGGACCTTTAAAGGTCATCTAGTCCAACCCCATTTGCAACATCACTCCCAGCAGCAGGAAAATAAGAGCTGCTGAGATGTATTATCAATCTGGGGGCTTCCCCTAGTTGATTCCTGCCTTTTCCATGCAGTAACCATAACTGGAATAGCTTGGCAGTCCCCTCTCCTGATCGACAGAGAGCAGAACAGAAAAACCTGCCATTTTCAGTCACATCAGCTGTGAGGGACTTGCCTGTTTGGGAGGCAGCTTCTCAGCAGCAACGCTTGGCGGGCAGTTGACTGCACTGTGGTCCTGTGGGTAAAGCAGAAGTCCAGGTAGCAAGAGACTTGCTCCTGCTGGGTGCAGGAGGGACCAAAGGAAAGCAAGAGAGGTGTGAGTGGGGATTACATGGTTGCCCTCTGCTAAACCCTTGCTGCCTGCAAGTGGCTGATGCAGACCCTCTTTTCACCCTGAAAAAAAGGTGTAATTGAGCCAGTGCTTTCCAAGTAGTGCAAGTTGTGCTGAGTTTAAAGAATGAAAAATCTTTTCCATTCCGTCTGTTAGCAGCAGTGTTTGTCCTCTACAAATGGCTGAACTACAGATGGAGAGGATCTTCTGGGAGCACCTGTGCAGAAGATAAGCA
Organism: Porphyrio hochstetteri; assembly: GCA_020800305.1. Lineage (NCBI taxonomy): Eukaryota > Metazoa > Chordata > Aves > Gruiformes > Rallidae > Porphyrio > Porphyrio hochstetteri. The sequence continues at coordinate 116,002,872 of CM036907.1, forward strand.
ATTACTTAGAGACAGGCTATCCTTGTGCTCTGGCATGCTGTAACTCACTGTCATGTCACAACACAGGGCTGTACATTTTGGCACATATGTATTTGCTTGCCAAAACAAGCCTTTATTCACACATGGTGGGTAATTCCTTTTCCAAACATCTCATATAACTGCACACACACTGGGTGCAGGCAGAACAGGCACAGAGGCCCTTGCATAAAAATGAGGCATCCCAGAAACATGCTGAATGAATTTCTACTGTACACGCTGTCCTATAATTGTACTCCCAGCAGCGTGTGTGTGGAGTTCCTGAAAAAGCACTTGGGAGGAGTGGGGAGGAGGAGTAAAACTGTATCAAAGCAGGGCTGTGTGGTGTTGATTGCCTTGGAAAGCCATCTTGCTAATTGTTTGCAGGATGATTTCAGGTTACTGCAAGCCAAGAGGCTGCAGGGTTTGTTGGGCTGAACCGAAAATGACAACGCTTTCTCCTGTCCTTGTATTACGTGACTGATGGGAGTCTCATATCCCCTCGGGCACTTGCAGGAACTGGGATCTGGTGTATACCACTGCAGGGCGTGCTGCTGGTTGGACTTTGATCAGAGATCTGCCTTTGTTGTTGAAAGGAGATATTTCATCTCGTCAGATTAAAAATGGAGATGGTCTGTCTGTGCGAGGCTATTGCCACAGGACTTGTCTCCCCTCCCATTCCCCTAACAAAAGCCAAGCAAAAGCAAATGACCAGCCAAATTATGTTTTGTTTCCACTGAGTACCCTGTTGGGAGTCACTCGTATATTCATTATTCCCAAGTCTGAAAGGCATCACGCTGGGCTGATTTCAGAGCAGTTCCCTATTAGCAGTATTTTTTAATGTATCAAAAGTTGACTTTCAATTACCGCCCCGACCTTAGAAAAATACTCAGCATTGTACATCTGAAGTTCATGTCACTAAGCCTGGTAACTGAAGCAAGCCCAGTAAATATTCACGATTGCATAGCAAGAACCTGCCTGTCCTTCTGTGTAAATCACCCTGTACACACGCACTGTGCTGAATGCTTTCTTCTGCCACCAGTGCTGCCTGACTTGGTTCACAGCCTCCTACTTGCCAGCACATGCTGGGCAGATGGATGTTGCAGCATTTTGGATTCTTTCATGGCAGGTGAAGCAGGTTCAAGTGAAGGAAGAAAGGCACCACCGAACTGTGTTCTGCAGTGCTGGATGGAGATCAGGGGCAATGGGAGGTAGCAGGCAGCAGGCCGGCTATGTCTGACTTGCTTCTTTCCATCAGTGCTGGGGATCGTGTAGCCCTGCGGGTTGCAAGGTATAATTTTGAGGTAGCAAGTCTAAACCCAAAGTGATGGTATAGGTCTGGGAGATCCCAGACATTTCATCAGGGGAGAGGAAGGGCACTTCTGGGTGTCAGTGCTCATCGTGGGATCTGAACACTCTTATCTTCATCCTGAAAGCTCTTTCTCACTGCACATCTTCTCAGTTCACTGAGGCAGTAGGGACTATTTGTGAAGTTGCTTCTTGCTGCCCCTTGAGTGGTTCCTGCCCTTTCTGCCTCCTGTTGAAGTTCACTGTCCTCAAATTAAACTGTACACCAACATCAAGATGCTTAATCATCTGGAACATCTCCCGTATGAGGAAAGGCTGAGTGAGCTGGGGCTGTTCAGCCTGGAGAAAAGAAGACTGAGGGGGGACCTAATAAATGTTTATAAATATCTTAAGTATGGGATGCAGGGGGAATTGGCCAACCCCTTTTCAGTCGTCTGTGGAGACAGGACAAGGGGCAATGGCTGTAAACTGGAGCACAGGAAGTTCCGCACCAACATGCGGAAGAACTTTTACACAGTGAGGGTGACAGAGCACTGGGACAGGCTGCCCAGGGAGGTGGTGGAGTCTCCTTCGCTGGAGATATTCAAGACTCGTCTGGACGCCTATCTGTGCAATATGTGCTAGGGAGCTGCTTTGGCAGGGGGGTTGGACCCGATGATCTCTCGAGGTCCCTTCCAACCCCTACGATTCTGTGATTCTGTGATCACTGTGGGAGTGGAGGGAATTTTGGCTGTCCCAGATGCCCCTGGCATGCCATGCATGGGTGCAATTTGTCTCTCCCATTGCTGTTGTCACTGATGTTCCTGGGAACTTTCCTGACCACCTCTTCAGGTTTACAGGGCAGACACTACAGTTGGGATAAAATGGATTAATCATACTGAATAAATGATTTAGCTGTTGAGCTGACACATAGTGACAGACCCAAGAAATAAGTCTTCATTTCATCAAGTAGCCAGACACTTTGATGGATGGGGACTAGAAGGTAATTCACTGAGGTTAATGGACTGTTATGCCAGAGGCTGACAAAGTGAAGAGTTCACCAGTTAAGCTGGGTCCCAGGATACTTATATGATACTTATACTTGGTGCTAAGTGGAAGCTGGAGTTATCTTTCTGGAGAGTAGTCGAAATACATCTCTTACATGAGTTGAGAACGGTTGTGCATTACAGCAGAGCAGACTTCCCACAATGTTTGGTAGCTTCTCAGAGGTGCAAGTGTGTGCAGTCCATAGGTTAACAGGTCACTGCCAGATATATATGCCTTTTCTCCTATTCCCTGGGTGCTGCTGGGTAAGTTGGGGATCCCTAGCAGATAAAGCAGTTGCATAACTACAAATGGGTAACAGCTGAGAGCACAAGACAGCCTTGACCTGTTGTTTGGGTACAACAGGCAAAGGATGTTCCAGATCCATGAGGAAAGTGTTAGCCCTAACCAGAGGTTTCTCCCTAACAATATTAACAAGTGTTCAGATGTAGTGGCTGACATCAGAGAAGTTTTTTTTTTAATATTTGTCAGGGCACTTAAAGTAATGAAGCACTGGGTGTGTTTGGCTACCTGTTGCATTCAAACCGTGCCTTGGAGACACTAAGAGGAACGCAGATGCCAGCTAGCCTCATTCAGCCCCAACAGAACGGGTTTCTGTTTTGCAAAGAGGTAGCAAGCTTGGCCTGACCCTCACACCCATCATTAAAATTCCTCGGGAACTCCAGCCCAGCCAGGGGCAGATTCCAAGTCCTGATGGTGAGGTCATGTCTGCAGTGAGCCCATGACAATAATTGCCATTATATGGCCCTATTTATTCTCTGAAGACACACTAATGTTGCTGCAGAATGAGGCCCCAGGCAATAGAGAAGGCCATCTATTTGTGATTTTATGGTTTTAGTAACTTGAAGTTGTTAATGTGTTGTTTCCAATCGCCTTGGTCCAGCACAATGGTAATGTCATGGGTTTCTGAGATCTAGTTTATCTGTATCGGAAATAAAAGAAAGATGTATTTTTAAACAAATGTAAAGAAGAGCTGAAGAGACTGAGTGCTTGCATCCAGCTTGTCCTGAGAGTGTGTGTTGCATAGTTTGCAGCTGGCTTTTGCAGTGTTGCTTCCATGAGGCTTGCAAACTGTTGTCTTCAATGGTGCAGTGGTTTGAAGAGTACCTGGCCAGGAGTTTTCAGAGGTCAGCTGAGGTTAGGTGTGCTTGAATCTGTGTTGGAGGCAAAACAGGTTTAGGGCTTAGGCTGGGCGCCAGCATAAGCACTTTCATTGTTTTTCTACTTCTGTTCTCTCCCAGGTGAATTTACTTTTCTTCGTCATTGTTTGCTGTGTTCTAGGAGAACCGTTATTCTGCCTCAATAAATCCCTGTGCTTCCATTTAACCCAAGTAATGAGAGATTAACAACAGGCCCAGTCCAGGAAATGTGCTGGGGTTTTAGCATTTGTGCACTGTCTGTTGAAGGAGTTGACTCATCACCCACGTGTGGACCTCTGAGTTGGCTTTTCCCTGTTCATTCCTTCTCCATCCTGCAGAGGAAGAATGAAATTTTAAAGTTTACGGATTTAGAGTTTCTGTCAGTGTAACATCCTTGTTGCTTTTCTGTGTGCTGCTTTTCTGCTAGTAGGCATCACTCCTCAAAGGCAGGGGCTGAGTTTTCTGTCTGTATGAGGCCACGTGACTATTATCGGTGACAATTCTTTATTTTTTTACACTAAAATTTGCAAAGGTTTGTTTTCAGAATGCCTTTTTAATACACCACATAGGGGAAGAGATCTAGGGTTAAAAGTGAGTTACTAAGAGCTTATCATTAAGTAGGAAATACAATTAAGACAGCACTATGTAGCCTAGATTTTTATCCAGTTGTTTCTTCCAGTTTGTGTTCCTCAGAATTAGAAAAATAAAATACCTCTCTCAGCACCTGCAGTCACAGTGGACATTTGAAACAATGTGCCAAGTCTGATCCCTTTCATGTCAGCAGACAGCAGAATTACCTCCAGGTAGTCTGTGCAGTGAGTCTGGTTAAAGGGGGAGCAGGGCCTCTCTCTCCCCAGATCCTCACCTCTTTCTCTGCTTGTTAGATGGCTGAGTGACGGAGTGATTTAAAACTGTCGATGACTTAAAAATGACTATTCTTTCATGATACATAAACATCTGTCCCCCTCCCTCTTCTGGTGGTATTATCAAGGAATGCTAAAGAGGAGTTTAAAGCTTTTTAACATAGATCACAGCAGTCATTCTGATGTGCCCTATGCAGATCTCAGCTGCTGCATGGATACTCAGTGTCTAGCTTTTTGTACTGAAAGAGAAATTTATGGCTTTCTTGCTTTATTCATTCCCCTTTCACATAATGCTCCTTGAGCTGGCTCTGAATGTAAATCCTTCTTAAGTCTTTAAACATAAATCAGAGTTCAGGGATGATGTGCACTCAGAAGATGTCAGCTGTCTGTAGCTAGCGTTTGGAGCCTTAACAGCAGTGAACTCCTTGCTGCAAATTCAGAGAGCCTCTTTGCTTTTCACTGCAAATTCCTTCCCTGGGTCATTCCAGATCCATGGAAACGGTGCGTACAATGCACTAAGAGTTAAAGTTTTTAATCTAATTTTATGTGAGTCTCTGCTTTGTTGCCATCCTTTGTCTGCCAATTACTGTGTAATGCACGGGCAGTAATTGCAATGCCATTTGTTTCACTGAATTCATTAGCATGTGTGCGATTCTGATCTGGTAAAATACATGTCTTGTGCAAAACATTTAGCAACAGACATGGCCCAAGCCTCCAGTCTTACCTCTGGTCTGCATTTCAAGTTCCTGAAGATTTGTTGCCATTCAGTTCCAGGCTTGTATCGACACCTACCTTTACACCAGAGGAAGGAAGGGGGGTCAGTCCCATAGCTTGGGTGCATGCTTGGCAGCAGTGCCCACAGGAGTAGATGTGCCCAGGTATCTAGAAGGGAACAGAGCATCAAAGGCATCAAGCCTGAGGGCAGAGTGGGGATGGAGCAATGGGCATTTCAGACAGCTGGGCAGCTGAGTGCAGCAATGGCTGTGGGACTCCATAAATGAGGTGTGACCTGACCACAGACGGCACAACCATTTCAAAATGGCCTTTCAAACAGTGGGCTTGTCCTGGCTCTTGGAAACACACCCACACAGCATGGGACTCAGAGCACTGTGTCTAGGGCTTGGATGCCTGTTCCTAATCATCACTACTGCCTGTTCCCACACAGCCAGAGGTCATGAGCTTGTGTGGGTGGGGCTGTTCCCCTCCATAGATTATTGGCCCAAATTTTCACATTGGCAAGTTTCACACAGACACCAAAGGTGTTTGCACTTTTTGAGAACAGGGGCAAAGTCTCCTAAGAGTCCTCTGGGAATTACATCACCAAGCACTCCTCAGGCCCTGCTCTTCCAAGCAGATCTCCCCCTTCAATGTACTAAGTCCTTCTGAAGTCTGAGGGTCACTTCTCAGCTCGGAAGGTCAGTTTGCACAGACCCAGTCAGAGCTGTTCTTAGTTTATGTTTATTTAACACTTTAAGCTGCTGTAACTAATCACTGCAGCTCTCTTTTCATGAGTCACTGAGTTTAAAAATAGACATTTGGTGCATCTGGATTTGTTCCAAGACACATACTTCTGGGTTTTCAGATAGACAAAATTTCCCCATTTGTATAATATTTCAGAGCAGTTGTATAATTAATTATTTCTTATCTTGATCAATATGTTACCAAAGTGGAAATCATACCCATCCTTCTGCTCAGCTTTAAGAGGTTTGGGGTTTTTTTCCCATCTGAGAAACTACTATAAAATAATTACTTTTTCAGCTATTTCCTACCTCAGGATCATCTTCTGAAAGCAAGAATATCAGAAGTTTTTCAGATATAGCTCTCCAGAGAAAAAGACCTCAGACTTTTATGGTCAAGGGAGAATGATTTGGCCAAACTAGTAGCAGTCACTGGCTCTTGTGTGGTTTTCATGAAAATAACAAATTTACTGCTTGATTTATGCTCTCTTTTTGCAAATTGTGTTCCAACTGGCTTTAGTGATAGATGCTGGACACATTTCTAATGGATTAAAAGAGCTTGGCTCTGTGAAACATTTAGCTGAACTGGAGAGGTGGAGGAGTGGTTGGAGAAGAGACTGGAAAGTTGGTCAAAATATTTGCAAGATATGGAGCAGAAAAGGGATACTGGGGACTGACCACTGTGAAATTTTTGCTGCTGTGAAAAACTGTATTTCTCTTTTTACCATTTGAAATGTTGTGGTAATCCAAATTTTGCATCAGCTGTTTGGTCAGTTAACAGGGGTGTCAATATGCAGTAAAATTGGAGATAAACTTTGTGTCCTTTATTGAGGTGTAGACTGTTAATTCTGAATATTGATCGTTCTAACAACCACTTTGGAAATGGAATATCCACTTTGGAGACAGCCACCTGTGGTTACAGGAGGGAGAGGTACAAAACTGGCTGAAAAAAAATTGGTTTTCTTGATATGAGTGCAGCTCTGGGTCAAATTGGGAAGGAGTGGGGCAGGAGATGCATCAGACTAAACCCTTCTTCTTGGAAGGGAAAGTATAAAATGTTACAGAATATGGAGGGATTAAGGGTAGGAATCCACATGAAAAATTTACCTAACTGCCCTGGGTATATGTCAGACTGCCTGCTGGGGGCTGGGCCTTACAGAGATTGATGTTCTTTGCTCCAAATCATAGCCTCTTTTTGTTAGCACTTTTACTTCCACTACCCGTGCAAAGCAGTTGTTTGAAAAAGGAAGCTGGCTTCTCTTAGTATTACTGTTCATGGGAACTTGTTGCTGCAAGATACCCTTGAGATACATCACTGGTCTAAAAACATTGCTCTAAACCTCTTAGTTTTCAATCTTTCTCAGACCTCTGCTCTTACAGCGTGCGTAGAGTAAAATATTGTAGGGCAGAACTGGAAGATCTCACTGTGCACCACTGTGGCTCTGCACTGAGGTGCAAGGAGGGGGGGACTTTGGTGCACCATGGCAATTTGTATCCAGAGGATGGGACCATGAAATAATACCTACAGGAAAGCAGGTACAGCTTCCTTGGTCACCTACACCAGATACATTGAAAAAAAAAAAAGAGAGAACATGGGTTCAGTGTACAACTAGGATGGACTGTGTGCAGCTACACCCTGGTAAGGTCCCAGGGCCCAAACTGCTGCGTCCCCTGGGACCATCAGCAGCTCTAAGGAGATACCAGGTCAGCGGGTTGAGTGTGGGTTGGGTCTTCTTTGACTCAACCAGTGCATTTTCCATTGCCACGGGATGCATACCCTAAGGTGCCAGTCACTGTTGAAATGTTTGCTAGGACTGTCCAAGTGGGTCTTCTGCAGGATCCTAGTTCAGGCTAACAGACTGTGATGGTGGAGCCTGCCTGCCTCGGATGGTTGACAGTCTGGCCCTTTGGGTTTGCCCTTCTCTTTGTGTTGATTTTTGAATATCTTTTTTTAAAGTGTGCCTTCCAGCAGCTCTTTGAACTCAGTGACTAGAAGCAATGAATGGTTGGTCAGTGAAAAGAGCTAGAAATTAACTGCTGGATCAATTATGAATGAAATTGGTCTAGTTGGCATTATTAAAATAAATATTTTGCCTTACATTGACTAGAGAAGGGTGTGATTTTAGAGCTGTGACCACAGCCAGGCTGATGTAAGAGCCCAGGGATGTTTCTGATGCAAGAGAAATCAGTTGAAGTTGAGCAAAAGCTGCTGCTGAATGTGGGAACATGTTCTTAGTGATGAAACATCTTCAGTCTGAGAAAGCCTTTTTCTTTTGGGAGATTTAATAAAGTACTGGAGTACACATCCCAGAGAAATCAGCCAAAAATTTTCAGATCTCAGTCCATCACTTCCCTCTTTTCTCTTCCCTCCCTGGCCCAATTGTTACATATTCTTGTAATTACATTTTTTTTTTGTATCATTATTTTATTATTACACATCTCCTACATCTTTTTTGACTGCTATGTGTTTGTGCCTTTTAGTTTAACTCTGCAGCAAGGCTTTGTCTCCTTTGAACAGAAAAGTAGGTTATTGGGGTGGCATTTGAGGTACTTGACTGATCTTCAGGTAAGCACTGTGATACAACTCAGGGTGTTTGTGTCTTTCATACCAATGCTGTGGGTTCAAAGCAGAGATGAGCATATGCCACTGTGTGGATTCTGCTTACTCTGTACCTGGAAGGAGCTCAGAGAATCAAAGAATCATAGAATCATAGAATGGCATGGGATGGAAGGGACCCCAAGGATCATAGAGCTCCAACCCCCCTGCCACAGGCAGGGCCACCAACCTCAGGCCTGGATCTACACAAGGTTGCCCAGGGCCCCATCCAACCTGGCCTTGAACACTTCCAGGGACGGGGCATCCACCACCTCTCTGGGCAGCCTGTTCCAGCACCTCACCACTCTCTCTGTAAGAGACTTCAAATACGAAAGCAACGCTGTGAGTTTCAGTGGAGAGGTCTGTTGGCACTGCCAGATGATGTTTTGTAGTCACCCCCTGAAAGGGAGTATATTTCATACTGGGAAGTACTGGTATGGAAGTGCCTGTCTTAATCTTGCAGGGATGAGGACACGCTCAGCTCAAAGCCAAGTACTCAGTCATGTAAGTCACTGGAGTTCCAAAGTCACTGCAGGTACCTCCAGGGACATCAGATGGAAGTCTGAGCATGAGCTAAGGGGGAAGCACAGGACCATGTTGCAGATCTGTGCAGCAGTTCCTGGGCAGTTAAGGGGCTGCTGCTGGTGAGGAAGGGCAGCATGCTCAGGTCCTTCACACCAGCCTTCCCGCATCTGTTGCTGGTCTGTGTGGGTGCTCGCTGCCGCTTCCACAGGCGTTAGGGCTCATAAGAGTAACTAGGAGCTGTCATGAATCCGCACCTCACCATTATCCAGGTGGGTGCCTTCAGTAGTGGGTCTCTAATATGTCACACTTCTAGGGTGGTTAACACTTCCTCTGTTATTTTCCTGCAGGGCAAAACCACTAGGAAGGCAATGCGCTCACACGTGCAGAGGCTGGAACTGTGAGAAGTGTGTTGGCTCCCTGCTGGTACCTCAGAGGATGGAAAATTCCCTTTCTCCTTTGGGAAGGAGCTATGGGAGGTGCTATGGGAGAAAAATGTGTCCTTGTTCTTGCAGATCAATGGGAAGCACAGTAGCTGTACTGGCCTCAGGTGATCCCCAAGAGTCTGTAAGCGTTTCCCAGTCAAAAAATGATATTCTGAAGATAGAGTGGTCAATCTATCTTCTGTGTGCAAGCTCTTCTCAATACACTTTTATAAGAACACTAAGAATGTCCAGCAAAGATATTGATCAAGGATAAGAAATAATCTTGAGATGCACAAGTCCTTGTACAAGTAGTTTTTACTTTACAAGAGCTTATTCCTTTCCAAAGCACTTCCAAGCCCAAGGGAAACCTGACATCTAGTAAATGTTCCTGGGCAGGGACTTCAGATTTTGACACCATTATAACAGGAACCTTTAGCCTTTGGAGATGAATAAAGTGGTGGTGACTGTGTTATCTTGCTATTTCTATTCAAAAGAGAAGTTTGCAGGAACTCCTGTGCAGAGCAATGCTAACACAATGCATTGCACGATGGCTGTAAGCGGAGAAGTGGTATAACTGTTAGGTGTTGAATCAGCTGTTCCCAGCTGTCTGTGATCATTTGTGTGACTATGGGCAAAATATTTAAATAATCCAGTTGTTTCCTTTCCTGTGAGGACAATCACTGATACTCACCTTAGTAACACTCTAGGAGAAGTGAGAAGTGTGATGTAAGCCTTGCTGAACAGCATTTTGAGGGAACAACATCATCAGGATTCATCACTTTTATGTTACAAAACGATTCTCAAAATCACACAAGCACTCAAAATGACTGTCAGGAGAACTAAACCTCATACTGAAACCTAAGGGTTGTGCTTCCTCCTTTACAGTCTCCTCTGCTCTATAGCATCAGCATGCATGGAAATCCAGGGAAGTAAATAATCCTTTTGCTTGGTTTTGTTGGTTTATTTGAGCTCCACACAGCACTGAAGTTGAGGGAGTGTTGCAATACTGGCCTGGTAACTCATGGTGCACTTGGTAATTGAAGGGTAAAGGTAATTATGTTGTCTACTTGAAAAAAAGGTAGAGTGCATTTGAATGTGATGGGTATTATGAAAACAGCTGCTTGTTTTCTTGGGGGGGGGGGGGGGTGTGTATTTGGGTGCATGTGCACAGTCTATCCTCCATCTAGTGACTATGCATATGACTCTATGATGGGACTAATAGCAAGATTTTTTTCTTAAAAAAGCATAAAACAGACATAAAAAGTCATTCTTCTTTATGCTGACTATACTACTAGAAGTTCTTCTCTGAAGGCATTAAGGACAACTCTTGTGTCAAGATACACAATAAAATATTACTATTCAAAACTAAATAGCAAGAATTGTTTTATAGCTGCTGCAGCTGTTCTACCTTAACTCAAACTTCTTCAGGAGTTTCTTTTCAGGGATGTTCCTTTTTTCACCATTTGAAAATGATCCTTTTTGTTTTCTTGCTGCCTGAAGCATGTCTGGGAGAAACAGGGCAGTTAATGGAATTAAAGAGTGAGGCTCCTCACTTCATCCCTAGAGAAATGATTTATTTTCCCCACTTGCATTTTTCTCTGCACTGACTATGTAGCATTACGTGATTCCCCTTTCAGGAACCCTGCTGCCTTTGGCCAGCTGAGCCAAAATGCTGGGGAGGCATAACAGGAGAATTCCTTTTCTTTTAGATATTTTGGTGGTTGTCTACCCATCTCACTTTATACATCTCTGAAAAATGTCCTGGCCAACACTTTCTGAAAAGTAAGGAAGTCCAAGGCTAATGTCTGTTTGAGGATTTCAGAAATCATAGAATCATAGAATGGTATGAGTTGGAAGGGACCCCAAAGATCACAGAGCTCCAACCCCCCTGCCACAGGCAGGGCCACCAACCTCAGGCCTGCATCTACACAAGGTTGCCCAGGGCCCCATCCAACCTGGCCTTGAACACTTCCAGGGACAGGGCATCCACCACCTCTCTGGGCAGCCTGTTCCAGCACCTCACCACTCTCTCTGTAAAAAACTTCCCCCTAATATCTAATCTAAACCTTCCTTCCTTTAGTTTTAATTCATTCCCCCTTGTCCTGTCATTGTCTATCCTTTTAAAAAGTTGAATCCCCTCCTGCTTATAAGCTCCCTTCAGGTACTGGAAGGCTGCAATGAGGTCCCCCCGCAGCCTTCTCTTCTCCAGGCTGAACAAGCCCAGCTCCCTCAGCCTCTCTTCGTAGGGCAGGTGCTCCAGGCCTCTAATCATCTTTGTGGCCCTCCTCTGAACCCAAGCAAGGGATTGCTCTCAGCACTTCTCCTTAACATGGAGTTTCTTGTGGTTGTCATCACTGGGCTAAACTGTGGTTCTTCCATCGCAGTTTGGGGCTACTACCTCAGCATGCTAGTCACTGATGCAAGCTACCTCTGAAAGCTCAATACCCAAAGTCAGGCCCTCAAATAAATGCATTCACAGACTAAGCAGATGTGAGATGCAGAACATGAAGGTCAAAGATGCATCTGGCCAGCTCAGTCCTACCCAGAACATGTGGTCACAAAGAGGTCCTGCTGGCCCCAGGAGGAGGAAGTCTTGTACATCAAGGGTATCTTCCTCTCTGTCTACCTTCTCTGAGCTCTCTAGGATACAAATAGCTTTTGCTTTAAACAGGCTATCAAATTTAACTGGTTAATAATGAGTTTTAAAGGAAAATATGTTAGACACTGGAAATGGGTTAGCAATAAGCAGCCAGGGCCACCATGGAGTCAAGGGAGGATCTAAAAAATCTGTGCATGCAAGCACACCCTTACTTGCTGTATGTTGTAACTCATCCTAAAGTTATTCCTGGAAAACTCAGGAAGGAATGGTGGCTTCTTTAGTGAGAGACATCTAAAATCATGCACTGTTAAATTTTATTCATTAGGCTATCACCTCAAGAGTATTAATTTGCAAGTGTATCACTGGCCAGCCTGTCATCAGACCTACTTATAGAGAGAGCTTAGAGCAGCTACAGGAAAAGATGAGAAATACTTTAACCCCTGCTTGTGTGCATACCCTTTGAGGTGTCTGGACCACAAAATGTGGTATGATATGGGGGCTGAGCTCTTGTAGAGTAGGGCTAGTCCCAGTAAGTGGATTGAGTACAAGCCAACTTCCTGGCTTGAAAATTATTTTGACTGTGACAAAGGAAGTGAAAAAAATAAATGTAGAAAATCTTTTCTTCCAGAATTTTTCTTTTGCCTTTCTCTCCTCCCCAGAGTAACAACTGAAGCTACAGTACTTCCAAGTAGGAGTTTTCCATTCATATTTTTCCTCTCCTGCCCCCTCATTTTGCTTGTTTAGTGGAGAAGAGAATAAGCAGAGGAGAACAAAGAGGGATAAAAAGCAAATGCTGAAATGTAGTGTTTTGTTCCCTAGGAACTGGGCTCACACTAGGTAATTTGTCTGATAATTAATTTCCTACAATATGCAGGAGATTGGGTGGGATTGTGTCCTGGCCTAACTTGCCATGACACTGGGAATGTATAAATCTTTTAAATAAGGGCAGATTTTTGAGCTGGAGAAACCTGGAGGTTTTGCCTTGGCCCAGTGAGCATCATATATATCTTGCCACCATTGACAAGGGGCACAGGCAGTGCTGGGCATAGGGAGGACAGCCATGGGGTTTTCTTTCTCAGGAACCCAAATTGGGTAATCTCTTTTACTCCCATGAGTTCTTCCATAGTAATGGCAGAGATTCTTTGTGAAAGACAGAAGAAAGCTCTATTTTATCCCCATTTCTAGCCTGAAGGCTAGATCTAAGCCCCTCTAAGGGCTGATGTGGGTGAGGGTTAAGGCTCCTAAGCCGCTGTGCAGAAACAGAACCCACCCACCAAAGCAAGCTCAGTTTTCTGAACTTCTGATGGAGGAGGGACCTGGTGCTGCACTTAGGTGACACACTGCAGCCATCAGCCATTCCTGTCTGTAGGTTCTTGGTACATCACCCTTCAGAGTTGCCTGTGGTGGGCAGACAGAGGTAGTGCTCAGTGTGGGCACTCCAGACAGCCTCAGAAACAGCAGGTATGCTCAGGAATGCTGCCAGGAGTCTAGATGGCCAAATTTGGATGAGTTGAATCACACTTGTGATGCCTTACCCATCTAACTTGTGCTCATCATGCCTAACGAGTCTGGGTGCCTAAAGTAGATGGTTTTGGCATCAGCCTCCCATGGAGATTAATTAAGTTCAAGTCCTTGATCTGGTGAACAGTTGATTGTCTGTACAAAACTGAAAATTTTCAACTGAACAGGCTGAAAAAGCCAGCAGCCTGAGAGTGCTTGTGCCCCTGAGAACCCAGCAGCCCCAGTCCCCTTTGCAAATCAAAGCAAGCACTGCTAATCTGATCTCCAGTCTCTTTCATCCTAGGTGAGAGCCCTAACCACAGCCCTGTGGGCTGTCTGCCTGTCTCTCCACTCTCTCATTTAAAGGAAAACTGTAAACCAACTCTCTTTTTCTTCATATGGAAATGGGAGTAATTTCTAAAATCCCAGGAATATTTGCAAGGCAGGGAAAGCATTTCCTGGCCAGCCTGCAGCCACAGGTCACAATCACAGCCTTCTGACACTCTGTACCCGCTCTCTATAATTGTGTTATACCAAATTGGTTCATATTTATGAATGTATCATGATTTTTTTTTTAACTTCTAAAGGGTTATTTCAGTGTGAGAACAGCCCCAGACCTGATGAATATACCTTTGTGTGCTGCTCTGTAAGTGCAGTATTTCTAGGTTAACAGTCATATACATAAAAGCCAGCTGAGATCTTGGAGGAAACTTATATTAAAAAGAGCCTATCTGTCTAGAGTAAGAGCCCAGAGTTTGCAATGTAAAACAGTTGCTTATGAAAAATGCATTCTTCTTAAGTGAAACAGAGCAATCCTTCTGGTGAAAAGCCAGAAGTTGAATTGCTTTTCCAAAGGCTGTCAAAAAGCAGACAACAAAAAAAAATGCCTGTCACATTGGTGATTTCACATTCTGTGTGACTTGGTGAGCAGATCCACTACAGATCAGGAAAACTTCCAGCACACTACAAGGAAGGCAGACAAAAGGGGAAGAGCCCACCTCAGAAAAGGATTTTTCCTCCCTGCTCCAGGCCCCTAAGGACTTAGATTGTGTCCAGGGGCCATGTGTAGGTAGTGGCATTGTCCACAGCAGTGAAGATACGTTCATGAAGGGTTGTCATTTGGAATTGGCTAATTGTCCCTTGTGTTGCTATATAATGTTGCTGTAAGAAGGTGACCTCATGAGAGGACCAGACTTCACGTGCCAAAGCATCCTCTCTCTGCCAAAGCTTCTTGCTTTGCTTCTCTTGCCATGGTCCTTGAGTCAGTGTTGCACGTGTCAGTGCTGGATCAATCCTTCAACAACTCCTGTTTTCACCACCAACCATGTTGCGATGGTCGTTACATCACCACTACTTCCAGCAGAGTGTTGGTAAGGTATTATAATGACCTTATTAATGTCTATAAATATGTAAAGAGCAAGAGTCAGGAAGATGGAGCCAGGCTCTTCTCAGGGATGGCCAGTGATAGGACAAGGGGCAATGGGTGCAAGCTGGAGCAGAGGAATTTCCATGTGAATATAAGGAGGAACTTTCTCACTGTGAGGGTGACAGAGCCCTGGGACAGGCTGCCCAGAGAGGTTGTGGAGTCTCCTTCTCTGGAGGCATTCAAACCCACCTGGATGTGTTCCTGTGTGATTTGGTCTGTGTGATCCTGCTCTGGCAGGGAGGTTGGACTAGGTGATCTTCTGAGGTCCCTTCCAACCCCTAATATTCTGTGGCTGTGTGATTCTGTGTATTACTAGCTGTTTCTCACATACCCTTAGCATTTTACTAAAATGCAGCAGGTTTTAGTGGTGTATTAAGTTATTCCTTGAACAATAAGAGTCACTCAGGGAGACAAGTCAGGGGAGACAAGAAGGGAAAATTTCCTTTTCACTCAGAACAGCTTTTTACTTTGGACAAAAATTTATTCTTTTTTCCCCTTTTGTTGACATTTTTGTTGAAAAAAACAGAACTGGAAAGCTTTTCAAAGTGCTCAATTTTGCAATTTAGATGCTGCTCATCTTCCTTTTTCCTCCAGAACTAAAATAACCAAAAAACCTTGAAACCAGCTCTCTGATGTGTAGACAACATTTCCTTTAGGCCAAGGGTTGGTGTGAACTCCTGTTTCCTGTGTCCTGAGGTTGTGTATGATAGGAAAAAGATACTCTAGCAGAGGGTGGGAATGGCGCTCTCCATCCCATGGGGCTGTGTCCCAGTGCACCACCCTTGAGTAGGGTGAGGCTTGACACCACCTCAGATTTCCCAGCCATTAGCTCACATGGCTCCTTGCCCATTGGGCTGGCCTGTGGCTTCTGTTTTTAGGAAGCTCTGTTTGGGGAGCCCAAACACCTCACTCAGCTGTCTTGTATGAGACAGTGAGTGCCTGGGAACAGACTGTTGCACATCTCAGGTCTGGCTTTTAGGACATGAGCATGAACTGAGGTGAAAGCTGTAATAAAAAGCAAACAAAAGAGTTTTTTTCTGAGAGTGGGCACACAGTGTGCCAAAAGCAAACGTGTAATTTGGCAGCATGTTTACATGTTAGACCCGAGCCATGATCCCCCCAGACAGCAATTCTGTATTTCAGAAAGACCCTTCTGTAACAAGTGCCACACCATCTTATTTATTCTCCCCTAAGAAGCACTTCTGTCTTTGGTAACAACAACTACAGCAAAAAAGTAGTAAGAAATCCTTAGATTAACTATATTTAGTATTTCCTAAAATCAAAGCAACGTATTAAGTGATTCACTTCCTTTTGTTTTGAAGTATAATTACATGTGCTAAATTGTGCTCAGGAAAGTGATTAAAAGACATTTGCCCTCCAGATAAAAATGTAGGAAAGATTAAAAGGCTTGCTTTTTTTTTTGTTTTTTTAATCTGTACAGAAATGTTTTGGGTTTTTTTATGAGGGTGGCATCAAATTGCAGTTCTAGAGACATAAAACAAAATTAAATTGAAAACATATTTTAAAGAGAAGCTGAAACTGATTATAATAAAAATTGGTGAGAAAAAAACACAGAAGAGGTAAGTGGAATCACACTCTGGCCTGCCTTGTTTGAAGGCTTCAAGCCCTTTCCTCTGAGATTAAAGCATGCCAGTACTGGGGGAGATGGCCTGCGAGGCGAGGGTTAACCTTACAATAATGAATTAAATTTCAAAAGAAGGTTTGAAATCCCTGGATGTCTGTTTTGATGTTAATTGCAAAGCAAGGTTAGCACTATTAAAGTATTGGAAACCTAGAAAATTCCCAGATTAAGGCTGTTCAGACAGTCCTGAGATACCTATTTCTTTGTAGCTATTGTGCCGGGGCAGCCGGCGTGGTCTTGTTTCTCTTGAAGTAAATAGCGAAAGGGACCCTAATGATATGTTACAGTTTAATTTTAACAAAGGAAGAGAGGATTAGCCAAATGGTCTGATTTGCACATCCCAGCGGTAGCAGGAATTTAGTTTGTCAGCCCTCTGAATCAAGTGACCATCTTCTCAAGTACATGGCACCTGGAGTCACAGAATCACAGAATCTCTCCAAAGGTGAAAGCAAATCATCTTCAACGTTGGGTTTCAGGTTTCAGCCATAATGATTTTAACTCAATTATTTCATGGAATCACAGATTCACAGCATCGTAGGGGTTGGAAGGGACCTCCAGAGACCATCGAGTCCAACCCCCCTGCCAGGTCGCACAGGGAGGTGTCCAAACGGGTCTTGAATATCTCCAGAGAAGGAGACTCCACCACCATCCTGGGCAGCCTGTCCCAGGGCTCCCTCACCCTCACTGTGAAAAAGTTCTTGGTGCGGAACTTCCTGTGCTCCAACTTGAGGCCACTGTCCCTTGTCCCATCCCCACAGACACTGAAAAGAGGTTTCATTTCACTAGATAAAAGCGCTGGTTTCCAGAGGGCTTTGGTGAAACCCGGTGCAATGCACAAGTGTGAGGGTTGTGTTTCTGCGAATGTGCTCAGTCCTCAACAGAGAATCCCACACAGATTTCTCATGTCTTCTTGGATCTTCTGTGCAGCAACTGTGAAAAGTTCCTGCTGAGCTTCAAGTGCCACTAATTATACTTGTACCTTGTCTGATAGTGTGGAGTTACTTTGGAGAGTTTGAGAAGGTATTTTCACTTATGGAGTACAAGTTCTCTGGGGTAATAGAGGAGTGTTGCCTCCTTTCACCAGTCTTTGCTCGAAGAGGTACTTGTTTCAGCCTCAGCAAGGATACTGGGAACGCAGCAGACCTAAATGTGATTTACAGCTCCACGCAGCGAGTGATACTAGAGTCAGCGCTGGAGAAAATGAATTCTTTTCAGAGCAAATCGAGTCATAAGATTTTGGCAAGGTGGATGCGTAAAATGGAAGATTAATGTTTGGGGAGATCAATTCCTTCTACAGAAGTCAGAAATCTACAGTGTATGTCTGGAAGTCTAAGGAGAAATAGAGACCTGAAAATTTAGATTAAAAGAGGGGTTATTTTTTTTCAGTAGCTTCCGTCACTGCATAATCTATGTGAAACAAATTTAATGTGTGCTTAGTTTTCAGCTTTCACAATTTCATTCCACCAGGAGATCTCGTTTCAACATTAACCATATACAACAGAACAATATATGGATGTGAGAAGAAATACAGCCAAAACCCAGATGTAATATGAAGCACTGTATATTTCTACTGCAGAATCAATAGAACTATATTGACATTACTTTTTTTCCTTTGACAATATGTATCTTCTAAGAAGATCTGCTGTTTTGCATTTGATGGTGTAAAGTTATGAAGAACCCTCCTCATCTTCTAAATAAACATCTCCAAGAAAATCAGGGGAATTAAGTTAATTATGTGCATATGGACAAATTAGTGCCATTCTCATGTTCAGAAAGAGCTTGTCTCCATGGAAAAAATTGCCAAAGCATATAGTACTGTATAAGCTGTATATAGTCCATAGCACTTAGCACGCTTCCTACCCAGAGTAACATTTTTTGACTGTAATCCAGTTTTATTTTGGAGCATAGTTTGCACATAAGGGGATATTCCAGGATGCTTATTGTGAAATTGTGTATTTGACAATTAGAAGGTTTCTCCATGGAGACAGACCAAAGGTTTCTCTGCAATATCTTCAGGATGTCAAAAACTTAAATAGAGAGTGAATATTATTTATTTCTGTCAAGGACTGTTTTACAGAGCCAAAAAGAGCTCCTTTTCTAAAGGTAAATCATGTCTAAACATATTTAGGATAATCATCTGAGTTTTGAAAGCATGTCATGTTAGGGTTTTTTTCAGGAGCTTGGTTGATTTAGCATATAATGGAGAAGGTTAAGGGGTGGCTTGATCACAGTTTACCCAGAGAAGGCATTCGATAATTTATTAATTTTTTCCCAGCTAATGGACAAGGCATTAACTGGAGCCAAATTGCTGGAAGTTCAAGCTAGACATACTCAGAAAGCAAAGCAAACCTTTTTAGCCATTATTAAAAACATTAACCCACTTGAAAGGTTTGTCAAGGCATGGTAGATTTACTATCAATTACATTTAACTATGGTATTAATAACACTGAAATGAGATGTGGAACTTCTTGCCAAAGTAGTAGCCCTGCTGAGAAGGACTTGGGGATTCTGGTGGATGAGAAACTTAACATGAGCCAGCAGTGTGCTCTTGCAGCTCGCAAGGCCAATGGTATCCTGGGCTCCATTAGAAGAGGGGTGGCCAGCAGGGACAGGGAGGTGACTGTCCCTCTCTACTCTGCCCTCGTGAGGCCCCATCTGGAGTACTGTGTCCAGATCTGGGGCCCCCAATACAAGAAGGATGTGGAA
Source organism: Porphyrio hochstetteri (assembly GCA_020800305.1). NCBI lineage: Eukaryota > Metazoa > Chordata > Aves > Gruiformes > Rallidae > Porphyrio > Porphyrio hochstetteri. Next base: position 116,022,114 of record CM036907.1, read on the forward strand.
CTGTTGGAGAGGGTTCAGAGGAGGGCCACGAAGATGATTAGAGGGCTGGAGCACCTGCCCTGAGAAGAGAGGCTGAGGGAGCTGGGCTTGTTCAGCCTAGAGAAGAGAAGGCTGCAGGGGGACCTCATTGCAGCCTTCCCATCCCTGAAGAGAGCAGAGAAACAGGAGGGGAATCAACTTTTTAAAAGGGTAGACAATGACAGGACAAGGGGGAATGAATTAAAACTAAAGGAAGGAAGGTTTAGATTAGATATTAGGGGGAAGTTTTTTACAGAAAGAGTGGTGAGGTGCTGGAACAGGCTGCCCAGAGAGGTGGTGGATGCCCTGTCCCTGGAAGTGTTCAAGGCCAGGTTGGATGGGGCCCTGGGCAACCTTGTGTAGATGCAGGCCTGAGGTTGGTGGCCCTGCCTGTGGCAGGGGGTTGGAGCTATGTGATCCTTGGGGTCCCTTCCAACTCATACCATTCTATGATTCTATGATTCTATGAAAGGATGTTGAGGATGCTAAAGCCTTCCATGGGTCCAACAGGCATTTGGACAAATTAATGGAAGAAAAATGAATTGAGAACCGTTAAACTCCCCAAAAGATTCCAACTCTGACTCAGGAAGCCCCTGATCCACAGGAGCAAGAAATACATGGCCGGATTTACATCTATCTGGCTAGAATCCAGCCCTTTCCCTTCCCAAAACAGGGAAGCTTCGTCCGTAACTACCAGCTGGGAATGGTCCCTGTCTCAGCTGTCTCCCAAACATTGCCTCATCATTATCTGGAAGAGCTGGCCAGAGCAAAACCAGAGCAAGGGAGAGTGATAAAACTGATCTGGGATAGCATCAGTGCCAGCACCGCTGTTCTCACTGCTTCACTGGTAACTGGTAGAGCCAAGGAGATCACAGGCTGCTTCTTGTCGGGTTTGTGGAAGATATCTTAAAAAGAAGCAAGTAGCTGGTCAGGAAGCTTAAATTAATTACAGAGAGTCTGCTGTTCTGGAGAACCAGAGGCTCGGTGAGATTGACACCACTGCTCTGGCTCAGCCTGGGCTGTTGGGCTGGCTGTGGGAACCCCGGGGTGAATCTCCACGGCCTTTGTGCCACTGTTGGCCAGGCGAATGCTCATAGGTGTCCCTTCTGTCCTTCAAATCTCTGGCTATGGGGACATAGCATGTTACTGCCACTGTGGCTGCAATGGTTTTGGAGGTGCTGCATTGACTGGGTAAGAGATCTGCTGCCATAAGGACCCCACATAACCCAAAGCCACACAGCACAGCGCTGACTTGAGAAAAGAAGACTGAGAGGGGAACTGATTAATGTTTATAAATATCTCAAGTGTGGGAAACAGGGGGGAATAGCCAGCCTCTTTTCAGTGGTCTGTGGAGACAGGACAAGGGGCAATGGCTGTAAACTGGAGCACAGGAAGTTCCGCACCAACATGCGGAAGAACTTTTACACAGTGAGGGTGACAGAGCCCTGGGACAGGCTGCCCAGGGAGGTGGTGGAGTCTCCTTCTCTGGAGATATTCAAGACTCGTCTGGACACCTCCCTGTGCAACCTGTCCTAGGGAACCTGCTTTGGCAGGGGCGTTGTACCCAATGATCTCTGGAGGTCCCTTCCAACCCCTACGATTCTGTGATTCTGTGACTCAGTGACTGTGCATTGTTTGCAGTATGTTTTTTCACATGTAATGAAAAGATTACCTTAGCTAACACCATTTACACCAATTGCACAAGTACAGAGTATGAAAACTTGGTCAACAGATACCTTCTTTTTATAAGACCCATGCTATTATATATTTTTAAGAGTTTAAGTCCTTTTGTGTTTTCTGAGGTATGTGGTTCAGGGATGAATAAAAATAAAAAGCAAAAAGAAAGCATTGATAATAAAGAACATCAAAATGCAGTAAAATTATGCTCTTTGATAAATTTTGGTCTAAGAAATCACAATGAAAGGACAAGGGCGCATGATTACCTCACTGTTGGAGAAAGATCTAAAGAACTTATCAGTCTTCTTTGAAATGACAGTCGTAATAACCTTCATAGCAGTTTGGGGGTCTCTCCCTCATCAGCATTTTCCAACAAATGAATGTAGAAAAAAAAGACTGCTTTAATGTAATCCTTTAAACAGAGAGTCTTTTGTTTTATGTCCATGCAAAGAGACTTCAAACAAGCTGTTTCAAAGAGAAATCTTGGCTACTGCTTTGTAGAAATCATTGTTCACAGATATTCTAGATTATCTGAATGCCTCTTTGGATTAAATAATACTCAAGTGATACCCTGTATTATTTGAATTTATAGGATTTCCATTTTTACACACATATTTTTTTGACATCATAGACATTTCCAGTTGTGGAAGGAATAGAAAAGTCAATGCATAAGTCGTGGGGGTTTTTTTATTATACCGCAGGCCAGGAGTCGTAATGGCTAAAGCCTCATCTCATTTTGCTTTGAAAAAACCTTCTCTTTTAGGTCATGGCTGATATACTGCCAATTTTGTTTCAACTTCACTGATAAGGCTGCAGGATTCAGTGTGTAATAATTAGTCCTGTGAGTGCTTATCAGTATCATTTCTCATCTTGGCATTAGTAAGAATTGAAGAAAGCAAGGAGAAACAGTATGAAAATAAGAATATCTGCTGGCATTGATGCTGACCAATAGGAATCAGATTATTTCAGAGGAATGTGTTTAAAATCTCATTTACAGCAGTTCATGGAAAGATATAGGGCCTTTTCGAATGCTTTCAATATTAGAGGCTGATAAAATTCAGTACAATTAAAAGCCCGAAATAGAAACCTTCTACTTTCAGAAACAAAGACAGCAGTCTGCCCTTTATTCCAAATTTTTACCACTTTCATCATGACACATTACAAGGCTTACTCTAATCTTTTAAGAAGAGCCACCAACTGTTTAAGGTTCTCATGGGAACTACTGAAGGCTAATAATGACTAACCTAATTTCTCTGACAGTTGACTTTGATCATTCTGAAATGCGTTGTCATCAAATATGTCCAACAGTCACATGTTTAGTTAAAAGGATGCTTTCCTGTAGACCTGCCATAGGTGATAATCAAAAGACTGAGCACAAGTAATTCTGCTTTGCTGACAGTAAGCATTCAAACAGCATTTTCTTTCACAAATAATAGAAAATATTATTTACAAACTATGCAGCCACTTAAATCCATCAGCTGGTGTCTGGATGTGGGCAGGCCATATCAGTGGATCCTAATACCAAACTGTAAGTTTGATCATGATGTTTCAGCATTTCTACTGGCATGATAATTTCTTCTTTTTTTTTTTTTACTGGAAACCTTACCAAGACAATCTATCTTGCACATTTTCTGTATTTGTCCAGGGTTTCTTGATGTTCAGTGGAGTTCATGTGCAATAAATACATCTGGGCATGCCATGCATCAAGAAACCTTGGTCATGCCTATGGTGTGCGTACAGGTGAAGTTTGATGCTTTGATGATGTTGGAAAACATTGCACTTACTGAGCCAGCACAGCAGAGTTGCCATGGACCTAAGCAAAATATGAAGGACCTGGGGGTCCTGGGTGATGACAGGTTGGCTATGAGCCAGCAGTGTGCCCTGGTGCCTAAGAGGGCCAATGGGATCCTGGGGTGCATCAGAAGGAGTGTGGCCAGCAGGTGGAAGGAGATGATCCTCCCCCTCTACTCTGCCCTGGTCAGGCCCCACCTGGAGTATTGTGTCCAGTTCTGGGCTCCCTGGTATAAAAAAGACAGGGATGTCCTGGAGAGAGTCCAGAGAAGTCCTACGAAGATGATTAAGGGCCTGGAGCATCTCCCCTGTGAGGACGGGCTGAAAGAACTGGGGCTGTTCAGCCTGGAGAAAAGAAGACTGAGAGGAAATCTGATTAACGTTTATAAATATCTCAAGTATGGGACATGGGGAAATGGCCAACCCCTTTTCAGTGGTCTGTGGAGACAGGACAAGGGGCAATGGCTGCAAATTGGAGCATAGGAAGTTCCGCACCAGCATGCAGAAGAACTTTTACACAGTGAGGGTGACAGAGCTCTGGGACAGGCTGCCCAGGGAGGTGGTGGAGTCTCCTTCTCTGGAGATATTCAAGACTCGTCTGGATGCCTATCTGTGCAATATGAGCTAGGGAGCTGCTTTGGCAGGGGGGTTGGACTCAATGATCTCTCGAGGTCCCTTCCAACCCCTATGATTCTATGATTCTGTGATTCTGTGGATGTCACTCTGACTGTGTTGGGCTGTTTTACAGCACATGTGTGTATCAGCTGTACACTGCAGGTACAGTACACCTGCAGTTCTGGATTTGCATGATGTAACTGTAGCTCTTTGATGTCTACAGCCATCATGAAATGTGTTAAGACCAGCTGGTGGGAGCAGGTTGGGCATTCCCATCATGGTAGCTGCACTCTTTCTGGACATGTGGACATATATTTGATCTTGAGAAATCTCACACATGAATATGTCAAACCAGAGTTAAGGGATAACATGAAGAATCATGAGTTTGCTTGTTGCTGCAAGCACATAACATAAGCGAAGTGATGCGTGAATAGTAATAAAAAATGTTCCTCTATAGTCCAAAGAGGAGCTGAGAAGGAATGGCATAAATTGAGCTGGAGGACTAGAGGTATTCAGTTTTAGAATTATAAAATTTCAGAATATCCTTACTTGAGATTCTAATTTTGTGGTTTACCAGCCCTCAAACTTCATCACGTAGCAACAGAAAACCCTTTCCACCCACCTCCTTTCTTTGCATTCAGTATCAACCAGTGTATGTTACTGCATTTCATCAGCTGCATTTCACAGTCTTTATGCAAACAACTTCCTTAGTTATGGCTGCAGAAATAGACTGGGGAGACAGACTGGCAAATGGAGCACAACTTTTCCTTTGAGAATTTCATCTACAGCTCTAAAATCGTGCCAGAGCCTGCCTCTTTTGGTGAAGTTCTCTGTAATAACCAAAACACGTTGTTCAGGCTCTTCAGGTCCAAGTGGTACAGTCGGTGTAGGAAGGTAGTCTGGGAAGCCTCAGTACTGTCTTTCAAGTCTTTATGGCTTTTACCTTTTGGATGCAATTTGAGAGAGATCTCTTCTAAACACTTGAAATGCAAAAAGCATTATTTTTTTTAACCTGTTTACTCTGTCCCTTCCAGACCAAGGCTAAGATTGTGCCATTATGGTTCCCAACTTCAAGTTCAAAATCCAATTTTTCAGGAGGAAAAGGAGGTGTGGGCAGTACAAATACCAATTAGAAACCAGCAGAGAGAGCTGTGTTAGAGCCTCTCTGAGCAGAATCTCTGAATGCAGAAAGGGAGGCTCAGGTTTTTCTGGGGCGAGGTCCTGGCCCTCTCTCTATGAGAGGTCCTGGCTTAGCTAAGGAAGGAATAAAGTCAGGGAAGGCAAACTTTTGGGTTACTTCCTGAGTGACAGTAAATGGGTGCTACATTCTGAAGGAGGAGATGGGTGTCTTACCATCTTAATAAGGCGCATGTGATTTTGTGTGGTCCATAAGTAGAACAATTAATTGTGTGGCGATAAATGTGGAACAAAGCTTCCACTTGCCCCCATTTGTTAGATGTGGCGACTGTAGAGTTAAAGTGTATTCTGGAAAGATCACACCTTTGGGGAGCTGCCAGGAGGGTGCCTGGAAGGCCACCTGGAGAGCCTGAGCAGGTGGGCTGGTTGTGGGTGCGCTGATGGCTTGTTCATCCTTCTCCATCTGTTTATCCGTTATTCCCCTGCCCTTTGGGGGAACACAGTTGTCTCAGGCTTACAAGCTGCCTCCAAAAGTGTCAGTTAGGAGATGCTAGAGATGCAAAAAACTGTTGCTGTCAAACCATCCCTGAAATGACCAAGATTTTAAATGGTTCATTCGCTCATACTAAAGATGGGAGGGTCACTGCTTTTTACTGGGGAGGGTACACTTGCTACACGATGATCCTGTGTCCTATGTATATTCCAGTAATCACTAAAATCCTCCTCAGTGGCAAGGTCTAGGAAAAATTCCAATTTTCACATGCTCAGCAGAGACTCGCTTCAACTTTTCACTTTGTACCCCAGATGAATCCCCTGCACAGAGCTGGTCCCCATCGTGTCCCTGAATCCAGCCAATCCCAGGCAGTAGGGATGCTCCTGCCTGAACTGAATTGAAAGGAAAGGAAATTAGGAGAGGGAGCTGGATAGGATGAAGGTGAGACCTGAGAGATAGAGAAGGGAGAATTGGGCATGCATAGTAAAGAGAGTGGGTACGAGGAACTAGGATCAGCTGAGCAATGAGGTAAGGGCTGGGAAAAGAGAGGAACAGGACATATCTGGCAGGATGAGGATACTGGGACTTTGGTGAGCGGAGAAATAGCGTTACAGGCCTGGAACAGGGCAGTTTTTAGGGGAAAGGACAGAAGAGCACAGGTGGGGAACAGATGTGAAGGAGAGTATGTGCAAGCTTAGTCACCATCTGGCTGAAGCCTCGCCTCCTTCAGGCAGTTCTTCACATGGAGGATGGCAGCCTGGACCTCTGCCAGTGACTGCCAGACACTGCCAGTGTGGGGGACACCGTGATTGCCTGGCTCTTCTAAAAGCAAACAAGTGAATATCCCCCCCGGAATTTAAACAGACTGATACCTTCTGTTAAAAGGCTGTAGCTGAGATTGCAGAGTTAGTCACTCAAAAGTCAGGGCTGGCTTGTGCAGTTTCGGTTCACTTTCCTTGGAGATGGGCACATGAGTGAATCAAAGGCATCTCCTTGTTTGGGCTGCCTTAACTCTGACATTTCCTAATCTCAGTGTTTCTGCTTTTGCTTTTCCTGAGAAAATGCTACAGAAACTTTCACAAATAAAGTCTTGGGTTTTGTTTCCTGTTTTTTCTCCCCAAGACTTCAGGTTTTAAAAAAAAGAGTGCATTTTTAATGCAAGCTGTGTTCTTGCAGGGCGAACAGACCAGGAATTGTTAGTGCAATGCTGAAGACAATACTATTATTGCTTAACTTTAATCCTTGAAGCTGTATCAAAATGAACAGGCAGACTTAATTCTACCATTCCCTGTTCAGTGTACTTGACTGCTGCCTTTAAAAAATATTTTTAGCATGGTTTTGTGTAGGTGACTGCGTGCGTGTACGAGAAAGATATGTCATCTTTTTTTATTAGCCCACTCATCCACATGCTGTGATGAAAAAAAGACCTGTTTATATGTGTACAAGTATGCCTGTCTGCATAAATTAGAGGGTTTGCATCTGAATCAGGCGATGTGTTTCTGCAGCAGACAGAGCTGCCTTTCTTCCCCAAGGCTGTTGAGCCAGTTTCTTGTACTGAACTGTGCAGCGAGAGGCAGCAGTGGTGCTTCCACCCCTCTTACACCATTCAATGTATTTGTTAGCACCCCAACACAGGGCTACGGAGCCAAAGATACGGAGCCAAACCCAACTTCATCCCTGGCTACCTGGAATCTTTCCATTAACCTTAATAGGAATGTGATCAGACCCCAGCTAGAAACAGTTCAATTGAGATAATGTAGATGCTTATTTTGTTTTCATGTGTTGCACTTAGCCATGTTTTCTTAGCATCACGTTCATCCTGTTGTTGGCAGGTACCATTATTTAACTTCTACCTGCCAACTTTGCAGTCATCATGTCTTTGTGTTGGCCAGTGTGTTGGCAGGCTGTAACAAGACTGGGTGTGCTGATGCTTGCAGAAGAGATCTTTTACTCTTGCTTTCCATCCTTCTCAGACCACTTAGGTCTGAGCTGCCTCTGTGAGCTGAGCTTTGCTTTGGAGCTGCAGCTTTTCACGAGTGTTGGAGCAACATTCTCTTTTGAAGGGGAAGGAACAAGGCACAGTTAAAAGTGCCTGTTTCTACAGCTTGAAATTTGAGGAAAAAAGGCAGGAGAAGACCTCAAGGAGCCAGGATGGAGGAGTGTGTTTTCAACACACAGCGATGTTGGCATCTGTGCAGCCTGAGGGACACATGCATGAGAGGAAAGGCCACAGAGAGTCAGATCTCAGCTCTGCTGGGATGCCAAACCTCAGGGGCTTTGGAAGGCTCAGATACATTGGTCTCCCCTTGCTGTGCCTGGACGTCTGGCAGTGAGGCCAGGCAGACACAGCACTCTGCCCCTGTGCCCCACTTGCACCTTCCAACCGGTAGAGCTGCTGCTTGGTCAAGGGAAGGACAGATTGGTCCAAGGAGGTTGAAAGCTCCTTATAAATGGGATCTTGCCTTTTTGCAACCCATCTGCAATAAGGGACTTGGACAAGCATCAGCAGCCTGTTTTCCTAGGTTTGGCCAGGCCTTTTCTAGGTCCTGTGCTTTCCAGATGCCATCTCATCCCAGTGCTGGGCAGCCTGCCCTAAGGACAATTCTTGGACCTGCCTCCGGTGGAGTTAAATAGTACCCCAGAATAGATAGTGCCCCAGAAGGAAAAGCACACAAAGCACTTCTGCTTCTCTCTTCCTGTCACTGCGAAGGCAGTGAATTACTCTGGGTTTGGAAAGTGAAACTTTAAACTTCGTGGGCTGCAGCTGCTGCTTTAAATGGCCTCACTAAGCCAAGCTTCATAGCGTTAGGCTGCTTGGCTGGGTATCACCCTTTATAAAATATATGTTTTCGTGATAGGTCGAGCACCAGCAATTCCCTTGGTTCCATAAAGAACATGAAAGAATGGGCTTTGCTGCCCCAGGGAAATTGCAGTGTGCAGTGTTTTAGGGGAAAGGCCCTCACTTCATGCAGTGCTTTGGATTATTGCTCTTGATGATCCTGTTTCGTATTATTTATTGATGCAGATTTATTTTTTTATTGCCTCGTTCCCAGGCAATAAAACACATTGCTGTACCAGAGACAAATCAAAAGAAAAAGGATCATTTCACTTTAGGGATGTTTTGGCTCTTCTGATGGGCTTCGTGGTGGCCCCTGGCTCTCTCAGCATGGGGCAAACTGGAAGCGCAGCCCCACACCCTGCGGGGAGCATGGCTCTGGCCCCACACACCGTGCCTCGTTCCTGCTTCTGGTTAGCCTGTCATCGACTCATGAGGCACGGGAAGGTGCACTGCTGACTCCTGATCAAGACTTCAAGGTAGGCATATGTGAATTGGAGTGTAAACAAGAGACACAGTGAGTCCCAGGCTTTTTTGGGTGCAGTTGTATCTACCTCAAGAGCACTTATCCTGGTCATCGCCCCTGCGCAGACAGATTTTGGTCCCATGTGCTGGCTCCTGACTTGCACAATACAAGGAAAAGTGATGCCAGAACATAAATTAAGGCACATGAATGGGTAAAACACAAAGGAGCTTATTTTGTGCTAATAGTTTAGCAAAGGCATTCAGACACTTCTAAAGTTAGCACATTGTGCTGCCAAGAGAAACAGTGCAGCAGAGGAAAAATAACTCACTGGATAGCTGTCTACCAGCAGATACGTCCTGTTTTTCAGCCCAGACAAATACAGCGTGACTCTGCCAAGTATACATTTAGGTTTTCTTTGCCTTATGTGGGATAAATACTTCCCCCTCTTCCAAAATTAGTATAGTAATTAACGAAAAATCAAAGCTCTAGCTGATAATAATGCGGTGCTTTTTCTTCTAGTAAAGACTTTGAATCACAGCGATTACCTTGTCTCATCAATTAGCTGAAGCCTCACTCAGCCTGTAATAGAGACCACCTAATTCACGTGTGGCTTCTGCTTGCTCTTCCCAGCTCTGCTAACGGCCATGGTTAGCATTGTATCGGAGGCACTGCAAAGCAGAACTGAGCGAGAAGCAAAATAGATTTGGCAAACGTGCATTTTATGAACAAAAATGCTGTTCTATAAATAGATTGCCTTGCTCACACTCAGAACTGGGAAGTTAGCAAAAAACATGTCAGAAGTTGCTGTACAGCTGGATTTGTGGCTTCCCTGTGCTTGTTTAATAATACAACTGTAAACACGAGGTGATGTAATTAAAGGCCTTATCAAGTATGGATGCAAAAGTAGACTCAATGAAGGACACATTATCACTCTTATTTCTGGAACTTCTCAACTTCCAAGGGCCCGACGTGCAGTTTCAATGTCCATGCAATCTAATTTTTGTGTGCAACATAGGCAGTGGTAAATGGCCCCAAGGAGCACCACCTGTTACTGACATATCAAAGGGTCTCTGCAGTGCTCTCTCTGTGGCAAGTAATGACAGTAAGTAATGAGTCTTCGTTATTTACCTGTCACACAAGGCCCGAAGTTAGCTGGGTCCCGCCCTGCATAGCCACTCACGGGGTTACTTGTCCTCTCTGGCAAGGAGCTCCGTGCTGCAGTAGACGGGGACGTGGGGTGCTGCTGGGTGTTCAGCCAGCCCAGGGATGTGGGGTGCTGCTGGGGTCAACCAGCCTTGGAGCCACTTGCTCTGAGCCTGTTTGCAAAGGGAATTGCTGCTGCAATGAACGGGCAGGAGGCTCTGTGAAAAAATCACAGCAGGGACAGGTTAATAGTTATTAATGATTTTATTGCTAATACTATGCAGGCTGCCCCAGTCTGTGGTCCTGCTGGCAAGGGGGAATGTGAGCAGCACCTCAGCCAGTGTGCTGGGGCTGTGGCTGAGTCAGGGGGCTGGGACTTGCCAGTGCTGTGGTGAAAGGCCTCTGGGACAATCTGTTCCTGCCTGCATAAACCCCTGGTGGTTGAGAGCAAGGCTGAGTGTGGATCCGGGCCCAACGGGTGTGGAGGAACTAAACTCCTCCTTATGCCTGTCGCAGCAGTGTGGCTGGAGTAGGCATCCAGCTGAGCAGCTTTTGCATTGCTGGAGCCTTACAGGCACCTGCTGCCCTGCAGTACATACAGGAGCACCTCGGTGTCTCAGAGGTGGCAGTGGCTTACGAAGCTCTTCCTCTGAGCAGAGAAGGGGCACACGGAGTTAGGCATGCACAGAACCTCTGCAGCACCAGGGTCTTTGTTGGCAATATGCCCCTTTTACCTTAAGCCCAGGGCTGCCATTTCAGTACATAAATCAGTGAAAGTTTTGGCAGTGGAGCAGGGGGAGACATACAGGAGATGCTGTGACCCGTGTGGAGCAAGCCTCTGCCAGCACTTGCAGCCCGTGGAGAGAGACAGAGACACAGAGATTAGAGAGAGACCCATGCTGGAACAGGTTTGCGAGGGGGGGCTTGTGACTCCATGGGGGACCAGGCTGGAGCAGTCTGGGCCAGCATTGATGTTCGATAGGCACTGTTGTGCGTTTGCATGGCAGGGTTTTGGTGGTGGTAGTAGTAGTGGTGGCACTGCAGGGCTGGATTCTGCAGGATGCTTCTAGAAGTTTCCCCCAGCTCCAACAGAGCCAATACCAGCCGGCTCAAAGACAGACCTGCTGCTGGCCAAGGCGAGCCAATCAGTGAGGGTGGTAGTGTCTCTATGATAACATATAAGGTAAAAAACCTGTAAGCAGCTGCTTTTTACCACCAGAGAAAGGAATGAGAACACGTGAGAAGCTCTGCAGCCCCCCAGGTCAGTGCAGAAGGAGGGCAGCAGGTGCTCCATGTACCAGAGGAGAGATCCCTCTGCAGCCTGTGGAGAAGACCACAGTGTAACAAAGTGTCCCCCAGCAGCCTATGGAGGATGACAAGAAGCAGAGTTCCCCCCCATAGACCATGGAGGACCCCCCGCTGGAGTGGGTGGAGACATATGGAAGACGCTGTGACCCAGTGGGAAGCCCATGCTGGAGCAAGCTCCTGGCAGCACCTGCAGCCCATGGAGAGGGAGGCCCACACCGGAGCGGGATTGCTGTGGGGATGTGTGACCCCGTGGGTGACGAGGCTGAAGCAGTCTGGGCCTGAGAGACTGACCCCATGGAAGGGACCCACCCTGCGGCAGTTTTACTGAACTAAAGTGCCAAGGCAGTTTCCTGAGAGGGATGTTTCTGCTTTAGAGCTCGTTTTTACCAGTCTGTAAATTAATAGTGACAAATGGATCCGATTTGAGCAATGGATGTGATTTGGGGGGTGCTCTTGCACCTCTTTGGTGTCATTTTCTGGTGCCCCCTGCACTCCCTGCCCATCCCATGCAGACACAGAAAGGTTCTGAATAAATGTCTTTTAATGGAAAACCAGAACAAAAGAGTCATCAAAGGTACTAAATCCATAATCAACACCCTTCTTCCCTCCGTCCCTCCCTCTGTCCGTCCATCCGTCCCTCCCTCCCTCCCTCCCTTCCTGTCATGTTCCCCCCATCCCTGCAACAGAACTCAGAGTGATGGCACTGCCTGGCAGGCTGTCCTCTTCCATGGGGACATAGGTGTCAACAGAGATGTCACAGCCTGTGACAGTGTCCACGTCCATGTGGACTGGATGATCTGGGTGCCTGCCAGTGCAGCTGATCTGGTGTTGATCCACTCGATGTTGAAAACGTGGCAGTTGGATCAGCTGTCTCACAGGTCATTTTGCAGATCTGCAGGGGGGAGAGGTAGATGTGTCAGGCTGGGGGCGTGAGGGAGTCCCCCAGGCACCTGCCGAGCAGGCCCCAAGCATGGATGTACCTCAGCTCTGTTGCAGGGGAGTGGGAGGGTCCAGGTAACGGCTGCTGCTGCTGCTGCCCAGGCAGTTGGTGGTGGTTGGTGGGTCCTGAAAGAGAGACATGAACACACGCTGGTGATCATATCCCTGGCTGGGACAGGAGCATGCGCAAGGGCACTGAGAGGGAGGAGGGAGAGGTGCGATGGAGGAGGAGCTGTGGAGTTCCCCAGAGTGCGTCCCTGAGCAGCCAGGAGTGGGGTCAGGTCTTACCTCCGACGTAGGGTTTGGGGAAGACAAATGGCATCATGGTGGGGGCAGACAGACCTCATGATGTGTACCACAGAGGTGGGAGTGCCATGGTCGGTGGATGGTCAGTTGAGGTGGTTGGAGTAACGTCTGGATGCTTCTGTTTGAGTGTATCCTAGGTAGCAATGGGGGCACTCCCAGAGTTCTTTGCTGCCCCCAACAGCATGGCCAGCTCTCCATGGGGAGAGAAGGGGTTAACTAAAAGGCTAAAGGAAGAGTTACCCTCCATGGGGAGAGAAAGGGTTAACTAAAAGGCTAAAGGAAGAGTTACCCTCCATGGGGAGAGAAGGGGTTAACTAAAAGGCTAAAGGAAGAGTTACCCTCCATGGGGAGAGAAAGGGTTAACTAAAAGGCTAAAGGAAGAGTTACCCTCCATGGGGAGAGAAGGGGTTAACTAAAAGGCTAAAGGAAGAGTTACCCTCCATGGGGAGAGAAAGGGTTAACTAAAAGGCTAAAGGAAGAGTTACCCTCCATGGCTCAATGTCCAAGTGGAAACCACTACAAAGTGCTGCCCCTCCAAGGTTCATCCTGCCACCCTATTGAATATTTGCACCCATGACATGCAGAGTGGGATTGAGAGCACCCTCAGCAAGTTGTGGGACCTTGACACGTGTTGTGCTTTTGTATGGCAGGGGTTTTGTGATGCGTGTGGTGGCTGCATGTGTGGCTTCTGCAAGGAGCAGCGAGAAGCTTTCCCTAGGCCTGACAGAGCAAACACCAGCTGGCTCAAGGCTGGAGTCTCAGAATCACAGAATTACAAGATTGGAAAAGAAGTCCATGAAGTCCAACCGTTCCTGTCCTATGCTAAACCATATCCCTAAAGCACCCGATCTACCCTTGTTTTAAACACATGCGGGGATGGTGACTCAAATCCTGCCCTGGTTGGCCTGTTCCAGGCCCCGATATCTGATCTGACCCTACCCTGGTGCAGCTTGAGGCCCTTTCCCCTCGTTCCATCTCCTGTTACCTGGAGTCATTGCTGACCAAAGCTGAGCCCATCAGCGATGGTCACAGTGGCTCTGGGAATCACACTGAGGAGATAAAACCGTAAGCAGCTGTTTGTTGCCCCCAGAGAAGGGAGTGAGAAGATGTCAGAAACTGTGCAGGCACCAAGGCCAGGGAAGCAGGGAGGAGGCGGCCCAGGTACCATAGAGAAAGATGCCCCTGCAGCCCCTGGAGAAACCCATGCTGGAGCGGGTGTCCCCCCGCAGCCCATGGAAAAGGCCCAGACACCATCTGCAGCCCGTGGAGATGCTCCACACTGGGGCAGGGGGAGACATGCAGGAGATGCTGTGACCCATGGTGGACCAAGCCTCTGCCAGCACTTGCAGCCCGTGGAAAGAGACAGAGACACAGACATGAGTGGGGGAGAGAGATCTGTGCCAGAGGAGGTTTGCTGGGGGGAAGCTTGTGACCCTGTTGGGGACCAGGCTGGAGCAGTCTGGGCCCAATAGACTGCACCCCATGGAAGGGACCCACACTGGGGCAGTGAGGGAAGATCTGAAGCCCGATGGGAAAGGATTCTCCCTGTTGGAGAAGTTCACTGAGGATTCATGGGATCTTCTGTAGAGAAACTGGTGATAAAGAGAGAGTGACAGAAACATGTTGAAAATCATAGAAACATTGACTCACAGACAGGTTTGGGTTGGAAGGAACATCAAAGCCCATCTAGTCCCACCCCCTGCCATAGGCAGGAACAGCCCCCACTAGCCCAGGCTGCCCAAAGCCTCAAAAATTTTTTACTGAAAGAGTTGTCAGGGCCTGGAACAGGCTGCCCAGGGAAGTGGTTGAGTCACCTTCCCTGGATGTGTTCAAAAAAAGGGTAGATGAGGTACTTAGAGGTATGGTTTAGTTTAGGATGAGAATGGTTGGACTTGATGACCTTAAAGGTCTTTTCCAACCTTGTGATTCTGTGATTAACTTGATATAAACCACTTTGCATTCCTCCTCCACCAACATGTCCACTCTGTAATTTATATTCTCTCTTTTTTTTTTTTGATAGATTTCTTTTCTGAGAACAATTTGCATCATCATTCGTTTTAAAGATAGATTGTTTTGCAGTGTTTGATCGATCAGCCCTGGCACTTGGGAAGCTGGCATCCAGATGTACAGCTCGCAGAAAAAATACACTCTTGTTCAAGGGAGCAGTGGTGCTACGAGATCACCTTATATGGACCTTGCTATCTTCCCCTGCTAGCAGAGAATTGATTTCTTTTGCAATGAAAATTCCTCAAAGCAATCTTTTATCACTTGTAAAAGAAGTACAAATGGGAAAGTACAAGTCAGTGCATTCAGAGTGAGGAATTGCTAACAGTAATGTAACTTAATGGCATGACAGCAGGGATAAATTTGGATTGTGGACTCTGGAGTTAAGGTTCAGGAAATAGCAATCTTCATTTAAAGATGCAACCCAGAAATTTATCCGGATGAATGACATGATAATATCAAAACAGCAGTGTTTAGAAACTCCTGAGGGTTTGGAGGCTCTGCTGAACTGAGCACACATCCTAATAGACACCCCTGCCTCGGAGAGTTAACAGACTTGTGACTTGAGGCTGATAAAGAGTGGGGTAAAGGAAGGATTAATACGCTCATTTTGCAAACAGGGAATCAAGCCACAGTGTGATTAGGATCTAAATTTACGAAAAGGGTGCAAAATTTCCAGTGCTTTGCTCTCGGGTGCTTTGCTCACTGCACAGTACCAGCGAATTCAAGGCTGCTGAGTGGCTGCATGGAAGAAGTGTTAAAGGATGGGATCTGCAGAAAAAATGAGCTCATGTTGCATGGGAGGTGTGATTCATCCTCAGGGAAACAGTGAGAAGAGGGAGGGAGAGATGGGGACATGTCCCTCTGAGGAGACCTCAGTGAATGCAGCTTGTTGCTGCATTTCAGGGCTTTTCTACAGCCTCTTTGCTCTTGGTAAGTTACCAGTCTTCACACTCAAGGTGCTAAATACTTGAGAATTTTTGCTATTGAGAATCTGCCTATGGCCTAGTAGTTTTGTGCTTGCTCTGCTCCTCAACAAGTCTCAGCAAATGCCAAAAATAGTTTGGGGACCCGATGATCTGTAGGTGTCAGTGGGTGAGTAGGGAGGTAGGCCAGCCACAGCTCAGTCCTGTCCTGCCTGGCACAGCTGAATCAGGAGATGCAGGAGCAGAAGGGTCAGGTACAGTGCCTGGCTGCAGGAGAAAGGCAAGGGATCTTTCCCAGCTGTATAACCTGGTGCAGGTCCCACCATGAGATTCCACCCTCTGGATCAGGCCCAAGACTCCTGCTCTTAAAACAACTGACTTTGGTCGGCTTACTATAGCTAATATTCCTCTGTGGTTGTGCAGTTTGTTCATGGTACATCATGGCACAGATGATGAGACCACTGCAAACACAGCCTCTTTGCAAGGGGGGGGTCACAGAAATCACACGTCCTGATCAGAGGAGCCTTCCCAGCCTTCCCCAGAATCTCACCTGCGCAACACAGAAGCAAATGCTTCCCAGCTTCTGTGCCAGCATCCTACCCTTTTGGATGTTCCTTCCCCAAATGTCACCTCTAATATTACAGTGGACTCCTGGGCACTGGTAATAAATAAATGCAGGGGTGGGTTTAGCAGAGAAGGTTGAGATTACCATAGCCCTCCCACCTCTTGTCCTCGTTGGAAGAGATGTGGATCTGTCGTGTAACAGCATATCCCTGTCAGAGCTGTGCCCAAGCTGCCCCAGTGCCATGTTTCTAACATCCTCCCCTTGGGAAATGACTGGGGAGGTGCTGATGCTGTTCCCAGCAGCTGATTATCAGATACCAACTACAAGGAGAGCCGCTTGAGATGTAATGTCATATGCACGTGGTAAAATCCCAGCCTAAAGCAATCTGTGTGCAGGTGAATACAGCAGGCAGGCAGAGGCCTGCTTCTGCTTTACACTTGCAAGCTGCTGCCACAGACTGGGGTCTGTCTGGCACTGTGGCACAGGGGAACCCTTAGTCCCAGGTAGCACCTCGTGCAAAGACACTGACAGCTTTTAAATTCAGTGCTTGCTGGAGCTGATTCTATATGAAACGCATGAAAACGAGCCGGGGAAGATGACTAAATGTCACAGGGAAGTGAAAATGGATCTCAACTTAGATGTAAAGCTAACTGTCCTCAGATGGGGAAGGGGATCTGTGTTTTTCCCTACTACAGAGTAATGCTCTAAAAACTGGGGTCTCAGGGAAGATGAAAGCAGTGCTGCCCAGAGCAGGGTGTAGGATGGGTCCTCTCTCAGCGTGGTGTTCTGATGTCAGTTACATATTTTTCTGTGGTGATAAAAAAGGAGAATCTTCGTCCTGACAAGAGAATCCAGGAGCTGAGCTATCTGCTCTTTGGACTCAATTACTTAAGCATATTACATTGCAAAGCCCTAAACCTTCCCAAAGCCCACATTTATACATAGGCAGTGCTTTATGTTCTGCTCTGTTGCTGTCAGACCTTCCTTAAACTTTCTGTCTAGCTCTTTATTTTCTTAGATGCTACCTTGCTTCATTTATGTTTATTAGGACACAAATAAAACATTGAATCTTGAGAAAGAATGTTGCAAGTTTGCAGAGTTCTGCATTCACCTTTTAATGTGCTTTTCTGCTCAAGAGAGATGACATACTTGAAAAATATAAATAGGACATATTTTATATGTACAGAAGGAAATATATTTTCAAAATAGAGGTGCATCTCTTTCAAAACCTTTGAGGTGAGTTATTCAGCTGGAATCGAAGTGCATTCTGTCTTACCATCAGTAAATATGCCTGTTTAAATGAAAGACAGGGCTGTGTTTTCTCAAAGCTGTGTTTTTTACATTGTTTTGGGTTATAGCTGGATGTTACTTCTGAGACTGCTCAGGTTTAAAATTTGTTTGTGTCTTCAGTAGAAATTAATAACACAATTTTGGCTTTTGAGTTTGTAGAGAAAGGATTTATATATAGGTTGCACATTCTCACTGATCTGGAAACAGAGTGGCTTTAATTAGGCTCTCTAGATCAGACGCTCATGAATGAGAAAGAAAATAAAATTACCCTCTTGCTTTACACGTTGAGTTCTGACACCAGATATAAGAACAACAAAGCTTCTCTATGCACCTCCCTGAAGGTTGCTTATTGCGCTCTGCTGTTCTGTTGTGTCTGCGTGCACGCATACTTCTGTGCAAGCAACTCTTTTATTTCCCTCATCATCCTTTTTTCTAGGTCGTGGTGCCAGCTGTGATGAGTAGATACACTCCTATTGTCTACCATAAGTCGGTGCCTGGGGAAGTGCAGGAGACGGGAAGATATCTGACTGCATCTCTTTCCCCTCTGATTATAGCTGCTAACCAGGCAAATGGAAGGAATACAGATGAAGAAAGTAATTGAAGCCCAGCTCCTCCAAGGCATTTAAGCATCTTTTTTCAAACCTTTGAGGATATTGGCACTTGTCTGCTCATGGCAAAGGGAAGGGGAGGCATTGTGACTGTAGATACATCTAAGGATCATAGTCCCTTGTTGATGCCCTCCCTTGCATCCCTGCAGATGACTGCCGTTGCGTTATGGTTGGTGTACCAGCAGTGCCCTAACCCACCAGAGGTGTCTGCAAGGTGTTTTAGAATATGAGACCCATTGAAGGAGAGCATGCTTTGTCTGCAAAAAATACCAATTTAGTGGCAGAACAGATCATTGGGCTGTGGGAGTTAGTATTGGCATTGAGTAGAGAGGCCAGAAGGTGAAGTGATAGAGAAGAGTGTTTCCTTCACAGCCTCATGTCCTTAATCATCCGTAATAGAAAACCCAAGAGAAACCAACTCCCTGTGCCCAGGGGACTTTGGCTACACCTGTGCCAATGAACAAGACACTGCCAGAGCCTGCTCTCTGCCCTAAGGCAGTCTGGATTGTCTGCCCTGGTCCATGCTACGGAACCGTCCTCACCTCCAGAGCTGTGCAGCTCTGTCCAGCCTGCCTTTGGAATGGTCCCTGCCTTACACTCACTCCTGAAACATGGGGGGAAAGCAGGAGCACATCCAGGCCGAAAGCCTGCCAAGGACAACCAAACCTGAAAATTGAGTTCCCATGGCCAACCTGATGCCCTGGTACTTCTAATTTACTAGAATGCTGCACCTCATATCATCTCCAGCATTCACACTGGGTCTATCACTTCCTTTAAAAAGAATACATCATCAAAATGTACATCAAGGTAATGTGCTAAGTGGGACCAGCGCCCTTTGCAAAGCACACCTTGGGGTTTAGAACTGAGGATGCATGTTTGGTTCTTAGTGCACATTTTTTCAAGAGCTCCAGAGAATGTGCTGGCCAAAACACCCACAGTCACTACACACAGTAGATGTGCTTGCATGTATGGAGAGTGCAGGCTGTGAGCAGTGTGTTTGCTGTGAGACAAAAGTCTTTTCTTTTATCTTGGCCCTTAATTACTAGTAGATGGGTGCCAGGAGAACCAAGCCAGATTGATTTGTCTCAGCCTGAACTGCTCAGATTTGTCACTGCTGAGGGCACCTTGAAAACACGACAAATCTCTCACCAGTATCCTGCAGCAAATCTCACGGCCTCCATCCCTGCAGGCTGACATTGAGAGGAGGCAGCAAAGTTCGGAGCTTCCCAGGCTGTTGTGGCAGTGAGAGGTGCAGCCCCACGACATAGCTGTGATGCTACATGGGCAGCAGAGATATCTTACAAGGAGCTTTTCCCCTCTCTCCCCACTGTACATGAATTGCTGCAGCTTGGTTGCTAATGCAAGCAACTGTGATGGCTCCCTCTGCACTCGCTGTGTGGCTGGGCCATTGGGTCACGTGGTGTTTGTATGTCACAGCCCCATGTTGGTGTCTGTCCCTGTTCTGGAGCCTTTGCTTTCAGCATCACCCCATTTGAACTATTTTAGTGAGAGCCTTTAGTCATCTTCCTAATACTGTCTCTGTCTCAGGGTAGTTTGCCTCTCTGACCATGCTAGGAGACCTAGCAGGAGATGTGCTCCACAAAATGCAGTGGTATTGTTTTAAAAGGCTAAGAGAAGAAAAACTGATGTACCAGCTCCTCTTTAACAGGGAAAAAAAAACCGGGGGTGAGGGAGGGGAAGAAGAAAGGGGTAGTTGGCAAATTTCTGTTTCTATTCTGTGTGCGGGTGATACTATTTAAGTATCATGATAGTATGAGCTGACTGACAATTACAGGAGTCATATTTATTTAGATGTTCCTGAAACTTCACTACTGTCTAGCTTACCCTTTGTGAGAGATGTCTGAGATCAGTTCCTGGTGACAGACAGTGTTTGTGCACCAAGAGGCTGATGGAGAAAATGAATGTTATCTCCTGCCAACAGGAAGGATATTTGCTCCCTGCCAGTGACTTGATGCGCTATGTAACGGTGAAAGGCTGGGTTAATCTTACGGGGTTTCTTTTCAGTTCCCACAGGTGGATGGCATTCGAGATGCAACAACACAAAGTGTTAGACAGCTTCAGACAGGATGGACCACCCAGGACATGGTGTGACGAACAGGCTGGAAAACCACCGTCTCCTAAATCATTTTGTCAGTTCTGCTTTTTTTAGTAACAAACCAGAACAAACTGTGCTCCTTGCCCCAGAGAAAATGGGAACTTTTAAAGTGAGGCTTTTCCCTCCCATATGGCATCTGGTTGCCCGATGCAGCCAGGCAGTAGCCTTCATAGTAATTTTATGTTTTTTCCCCCAGAAATCTGCCTCATAGTAACCAATGCTGGGCAAATGGTCTTTGACAGAACCTCAGGGATGCTGGGCTTGGGGCAGGAGCCAGCAAGGGGCCATTCCCTTGGGGTTACCTTAGTTTTGGATGCCAGGAGAGCTAATAATAATATTGATGAGGCCAGGCTGTGCCATTTAGTTTCAGAGCACAGGTGCACCTGGGGCTCACGGGTGTGTGTGGGCACACAGTGGCACTGGAGATGTTGGATGAAACAGAAGCAGATTAGTCAAAGCTGTGCTTGGAGTCCAGATGGTTAGGACCCTTGCACCTGCGATGTTATTCACTTGTTTATAGTGAGACCAGAACAGGAAAAGTTCCCCTGAGGAATCCTGAGCCGTGGCCTTAGCTGGCATTACTTAGTGTGTATCAGCAGAACACGGGTGCGTTCAGCCACAGCGGTGTGGACTGAAATCCTCTGGAGAAATGGAAACCCAGTGCCACGAACCACCAAGTAACCTTGTGAAATGGTGACACAGGCACAAGTCTGGCTCTGCTCCAGGAAAAGCCTTTCTCACCTTTCTAATTAGTGGGGGTCTCAGCAGGGAGTGCAGGAGATTCATGGCTGTTTTATGCAATGTGCTTTCTGTAATTTACTGTTCTCATTATAGAACATGAGATGATTTTTCACAGCAAGTCTGGAGGGAACTGAAACTGCGTAAGCATTGTCCAGGCTCTTGTTGCAGAGTCTATTTAATGCCTAAGCTGATTAAACGCCGGCCTTCTTACAAATCATGTATCATAAAATGGCCTGCTAGCACTATAAAGAAGAGAGGGAAAATTTCAGGAGGGTGCTGAATCTGAAACACAAAATCTGAATGTTGACTTCTAAAGATTTTAAAATTCTGTGCAGAACAGGATCTGGAAAAGATCTTCAGCTTCCCCAGCTGTAAACAAGTTGCAGTATTTCTTGGCAGTGCCAAACCCTGACTACTAGAGATGAATAAAGATGTTTCTGAATGCATTGACATCCCATAGCATTTAAGTACTGAAATGGGAAGGGGACCTCTGGGTACCTTTTGAGTTGTCTCTCAAACTAGGGCTGAGAGGTGATGGTGCTCCCAGGTCTCTCCGTGTCTTTCCAAGTGCTGTCCCTTGCCCCTAGCCATGCCACAGAGCATCTCTGCCTGCTCTCCTCCTCCCCTGGTCCATTGCAAATGGGAACTGGTTTCATGATGTCCTGCAGCCACAGCTGATGCCACAGGGCAGACCTTGAGAGCAGAGTTAGCCTCTGAAACATGCCCCCAGAAATGTCCTCTTGAAAAAGAGTTTACACACTGAGCACACACATTAGAAGCCTGTGCTTCAGATTGAGATCTGGCTGTCCTCCTCACCCTTGGGAACACTGAGGTAAGTGATGCTGCTGAAGATAGTGCTGTGAAAAAAAACCCGTGTGTAAACTGTGCACCCAGTTTGAACCTCCGCCTATCCCAGATAGCAACAGAAACACACCACACAAGCTCTGTCCTTAGACTGTGGGAGCCCTAAATGCTCATACTCTGAAATTCAAATGCAAGCACTTGTAAGGATTTGACCTTGCGAGACTTTCCGATGCCCTGGAACAAAAGGGTTTATACTGCTTTTACAATCATATTCTAAGATCCGCTATTCCCATTATCCATATAAATGTCTAATCCTCTTTTGAATTGTGCTAAGCTCTTGGCACTGGTACTGTCTTGTGAAGTGGCTTCCAACATTGTCATAATTTTGGGGTCTTTTTTTTTTGATACTATGTAATTTCTGGCTTGTAATTTCACTGGCTACCCTCTTTTTTGTGTATTATGAGAGGAAAAATAACTACCCTTCCTTTTCATCACTTTACCCTTGTACTATTTTGTTTACTTCAAACTCCTCTCTTCTAATAATCCTTTCCTGGAGATGAAGGGTCCCCATCTTTATGTCTTCTCTTCTCTGTTGATTGCTGTGTGCTCCTGAACACATCCCGTGCCTCCCTCCAGAGGGATCAAGGCAGGGACTGCAAGCATAAAATAATGTCACGAGCTTATTTGATGAGTGCATTCGAGGGGGACATAAATGTGAGACTATTACAGTCTCCTTATGAATGGTAAGCAAGCAGAAAAATGGCTGAATTAATTGTGTAAATTATCCCCTATGAATAACTTGTCCTGTTTTGTCACTAGTGCTTAAACATAATGGTAACCAGCTAATTAAAAACTGTAGAACCAAATTTATCTTCTTGAATAGACAGAAACATTGTGCTCCAGCTGTTTGAAGGCTGAACTCGAACATTTACCTTAAATTCTGTTGTGATGTATTTGATCACTGCTAGTCATAATGAAGTTTCAAATAAAAAATAGTCACTGTTTCCTAACCCCACCAGCTCTGTCCCAAATGTTCTTCACTTGGTATTTTGTGTAAGGACGAAGGAAGGATAATCCCTGAAAGCAGAGGATTATTCAGTTCCTCACTTTAAAGAGCATTTCAAATCCCAGAATCTTTTTTATAGCATTTCTGAAAATGAAAGTCTTTGAATTGCCTGCAGTGGGTTAAAAGCATACCGTGAAAGGGCTGCAGGGACAGGAACTGCTGTTTGTGTGGGACGAAAGCCAGCCCTGTTGATCTGATTTCATATTGTAATAGACCGGGTTATTGATCCTGCGTTTTCGTGGAGGATGCTCTGTTCTGTGCATGGCTTTCTTCCAGCTTCACTCAGCCTCCCTTTGGCACCGCTGACCTTTCCCGAGCTCTTTCCTTTGCAAAGAACATGCAAGGCAGTGACGGTGCCAGCGATCAGCCCAGACATCAGTTTTCACTCTGCAGTATCCGAAACCTCCTGTGCGGTGCTCGGGAAATCACTTGAGCCTTGCTGACAGCTTTCCTCCTTGCTTCCTTTCCAGGAATGTCCTGAATGGGTTTCTTACCCACACCGGGGATTTCTGACATCTTAGAAAAATACCTATAGAATTAATCTTCCACGCATAATATGGAATTTTATATTGAGAATATTTCATGGGCTGAAATTTTCTGTGTCTTCACAGAAATTTAACTTAATTTTTGACAGGTAGCTTAGAACTGCCCCCCAAAAAACCAGAAAGACCCTTTCTAACACTTCAGATATAATACTGCAACCGGTGTATGCATAAGGAGCGCAATCAGCTGGGGCTGTGTTGGCTGGTGGGTCCATGTCCATGAGCATCAGCATCAAATAAGAGGACCTGTCAAAACATTTTCCCTCTCCCCAGGCATGAGTAGATACAGCATTCTTCTCACCTCCCCCAAGACCTCATCCCAGAGATGTGGAGAGTTTGTAGAGACAGTTTGATACGGGCGGTCCCCAGGTGAGTATGTGGTAGGGTCTGGGGAGTGATGGCAATGCCACGTGGCACACAGAGGTCTCCTTGCTCAATCAGCTCCACACAGAGTTTGTACAAAATACCTAAACATTAACCAGATGTTTACATTCAGAAAAGGAAACAGCAGCTTGCAGTTTCCAAGCATGAGCCAGATAGCTGTGCCTGCAAGCAGCATTGTCTTCATTTATAACAGGTTTTGGCCAATTCAAAAGAAAATATCCCAGTCACAGGGCTGGATCTATTTAGAGGACAAATTAAGGGTGTAAGAAAGGACACCGAATAGGTGAAATTTGGTCTATGCTGCCCCAAGCTGAGAACAGCAGCTTATATGTCCTAGTAGAAGGAGTCAGGATTTGATTAGTAGGAAATCAACATTTTAGACCAAGTATTACAACGTCTATAAATTGGAAAGCTGGTTTTTCACGATACTCAGTAATTCAATTCCTGGTTCCATCCCATAATGTCCAAGAGGAAAAGTAAGAACCCATTAAGGCAAATGGGAATGAACAAAGCTGTATTTAGGCCAGATTTGTAGCTTTGCTCCTCCACAACTCTGACTCTTGCTATCACACGGAGTCGTGTGTAATACCCAAAAAATACGAAAACGTGAATCTGTAAATCACCTCTCAGGAAGGTCCCTAGGATGGATATCTAAAAAGCAAAATTACACCTTGTCTCATGTGGAATCAGCAGAAAACCTTGAAAACAGCAGAATGAAGAAATATTTGAGGTCTGGGAGTCTGGCAGGGGCTGCAAGTACAGTCTGCTCCTTAAGGAGGTACAATGGGTGGCTCTTTGCAGGGAAGCAGTGGCATTGCTGGGGAGGCACGGTGCCAAAGCTGGGGTGACTGAGCCAGGCAGGATGTGAAATATGCCCTGTGAAACACATTGCCTGCAGTGGAGAAGAGGAATGTATACATAAACCACAAAAAGTGATTAATTTGCAGGGAGTTAGAGGCGCAGAGGTCGCGTCACTGACAGTCCATCCAAATTCCCTGATCTTATCCAAGTTCTTAAGTTATTTCCTAATAATCCATATAATTAAATTTTTCAAAGAGCAGTTAATTATGCCCATTTAGGTTTTAGCAAGGACATGTTTATGTATTCTAAAATACTGTCAGCTGTGTATGAAGCAGATAAACATTTTAACACAAGTCAAAACTCAGAAACTTTTCTCCCCCTGTTCCAGTTGGCTGCTGAGCTCCCCAGCCTGCAAGGGCTCTGCTGAGCACAGCTGCAAAGAGCTACCAGCAGAAGGTAGCTTCAGGGGAGCCTGAAGATGCTTGTATTGTCCATCTGGAGAGCAAATCAAGGAATATAATTAATTTTCTGACAAATAATAGTGCTAGGGCAGCTCAAGTTCTAAAATAGTTTCCTTGTATGGTCACTTTGCTTATCATGATCAATAGGAATCTAATTTTGGGGCAGAAACTGTGCAGCCAGTAAGCATAATTGTCCCGTGTCGTGCATGTGCCGTGGGGCCCGGGCTGGAAGAGCTGGGTGTTGTAATAGCAGGTGTAAGCACAAAGGGCACAGCAGCAGCAACCTGCATCGATGGGCAGCGGCTGGCTGCACAACCCGCACTCTCCCGATGACAAGGCACGCCATGCCAGGCAGGTGACGTGTGGAGACTGAGTGATGTAGTGCTGGGGCAGTTTTCATCCATCCCCCACCATCCCCCTTCTGAAATGCTGCATTAAGGTCGGCACGAAGGACTCTGAGTCACACACAGCCAGCGAGGCAGCTGTGGGTTTTGGGAGGCTGGCTTGTCTCTTCCCCATTGCTTTCCTGTTGTTTTCTCTCTGTCAGCACTATGACTCCCATCGTTTCGCAGCAGGGATGGTTTTGAGTTCAGCTATTGTGACGCACACAATCAGCATTACATTTTTCACTTTCTTGTGCTCTTTTCCTGCAGTGACAGATTTTCTTCTCCAAACCCAGGCTCCTGCGAGGGCCCCCGTGTCACCCTGGATCTGTCTCTGGTGGTTCGCAGCCTGCTTTGCCCACACGCGTGCCTGTTTTTATTCTTAGAACGAACCCACTTACTGATGGTGTCCTCAGTACTTTCTGTCACTGCCAGGCTGTCTACTCAGAGACTTCCCATAAAGATAAAATGATGTCTGCCTGAATAGCTTGACTGGACGGTTATGTAGGCAGACATTGAATAGCACTTGGCATAACCATGGTTTCTGGTGATATGCCACTTTTTTTAGCTCTACCTGTGTCTTCATGTCTTGCCTACGCCTTGGTATAAAATCACTGCCTCCCTCTAACAGCACTTAAAAGAATTCTCTGTGATCTTCCAAATGTTAATTGCATTATAATTCATACAAAAGCGAGGACTGTGTGTGTGAAAGTCATCAGACTGATTCCTACAGCTTCTTCTCCCACTACGTATCTTCTACAGTATTATCACAGTAGCACAGAGGGGTCTCAAGCACAAGCAGAACAGCACAACCATTTTGCTGAAGCACTGCAAAATACAGACCCTTCCATCAAGGGTTAGCAATCTGCATGGACAAGGGGGTAAGGGAAGCATGATTGTTTCACATTAAGAAAAGAAATATCTTACAGAGAAAATAAGTGACATACGGGTCTAGCAGTGCTGAGAAGTAATTTCTGAAGCCTGGGGCAGGAAGTGTTACCCACAGTGCTTGAGGAGGACAGCACTTGATTTCTTCATAGCAGTTGCCAAGGAAAATATTCAAACACTTTAAATTAATAGGCCTATAAGGTAGTTAT
The DNA here is from genome assembly GCA_020800305.1 of Porphyrio hochstetteri. Classification (NCBI taxonomy): domain Eukaryota; kingdom Metazoa; phylum Chordata; class Aves; order Gruiformes; family Rallidae; genus Porphyrio; species Porphyrio hochstetteri. The sequence goes on from CM036907.1 coordinate 116,048,631, forward strand.
CAGCTTGTACGATCAGCAAGGAATGAGATCTGCATAGTGCAATCAATTAAATGTACAATCTGCCCCTGGGAACAAGGTGGGCCACAGCAGATTAACGCCCTGTCAGGGAGCATGTAGGGAGCCCCACCACACCATGCGTGGCAGATGTGCTCATCACCATAACAGCAGCAGAGCTGGAGTTGCTTTATCCCCTGAAAACTATTTCCATGTGAAACGTGTGCAGTCATTTATTATATTCCCTTTGGAGCTGGGGATTGTTTGCTTAACTCCTCATGCTGTCTGTGGAGGACAGTTCAGCAGCAGCCACCAAACTTTGCAGGGTTGCAGGGCTGCAACGCTGCTGTGAAAATAGAAGCAGGGACCTGCTTTAAAATGGTTTGAAAGTGCTATACAGCTTGAACCAAGTTGTGCCATGGGAGAAGCACAAAAGGGAAAGAAGTCTTTTATTATAAATCACAGTTTCTCGAGTCCTGTAAGGAGGGGACGGGTCACGGGCTGGAGATCGCCTTTGACTGCTGAGGATGAAAAGGCATTTCTGTTCAGTGAGTGTTCATTGATCTGTGAGAAAAGAGTTGGTGGAGACCAAGCTGCCTCTCCCTCCCAGGGCTCATCCTTTTGGGGCTGTGTGGGTGGATGCTCTGAGCACATCTGCTCATGGGAAGCCTGTTTGTGGCCAGAGGGCTCTGGCTTCCTCCAGTGGTGGAAACACAAGTTTTTCTTAAAAAAAAAATTAAAATAAAGTCAGGGGCTGCTTTGGTTTGCAGGGAACATTTCTGCCTCTCTAATACAGAAGCAGTCTTTGTAGATTTGGAGGTGGGACATGGATGGCCTGATGGTTGAGGAGGTAGCCTGGGTCTCCAGACAGCAGTAGCCAGGCTGTGGTGCACCAGATGGCCCTGCTATATGGGCATCTCTTCATCCAAAGTGTTGTGCTACCTGCATTTGCCATCACCAGCTTCAGCCTCCCAGGACACAAAAAACCCCGACGTTGTCATACACAACTCTTGTGTAGCTGCTTTGCTTGCTTGCAGCCCTTTGTGTTCCCCCCTCCACCCTCAGCCAGCTGCTGGGAATTGCCCAGGCTGTGAGCAAGGCAGGGATGTCCACACTGAACCCACAGTCCCCACAGAAGCCTTGTGTCCTCTAACCCATAAACACTGCTCCTCTCTCTCCCCATGCACTTCTGGGATTTAGCCACACCAGTGCAATTTATATTTAGAAATTCAAATAAGAGAGCCCGTGGGGCACCCAGCTGCTGTGGCAGTGTGGGAATGGTGGAAATAAACCGTCCCAGTTGTTTCCAGACCTTTCACTTGGATTTGTGCTTACATTTTACACATCGCTTTGATCTCTGCTTTCTAAGGCTCTGTTTGTCCCAAAAGCTGCAGTGTTTCAAGCTATCCAAAGAAACATGCAGATGGTCTGAACATTTCAAAGTTTCTCCAGCTAAAATCCTGGGTTTCAAGTGTCCCAGGGCACTGAGCTGTTAATTCATTTCCAAACCCTTTGCATAACATCTCTAACTCTTCACCTCTGCACCCTCCCTCATTCTGGGGCAAAAAGTGGATTTTCTGCCTTGCCTCTGGAACTGTTATTCAACCAGGCATTTACTATTCCAGCGGCTCCGATCCGCAGAGCTTTGCAGTGCATATTCTTTCAGATGGTTCATAGGAAACCAATTTTAGCTGTGACAAAATGTTCTGAACTTCCTACCACATTTTTATTGCTCTTTGGCTCTGGATTGATTTTCTCTTATTAGCTGGAGCTGACTGTGGCTTTTTTTATCAGACAATCCTGGAAAGCAGCAAATGGGTCTGGAGCTCAGCCGCACAAAGGGAGGTTGCTTTGCTTATTGATGCATGCTTTCAGATCACTCAAAGTGTAACGGGAATTGGTTTGATTTTCAGCTTTGATTGAAATTCACAGTTTAGAACATTAGTAGAATTAATTTGCTGGAGATTCTTATCTTTTCCGTTTAATTTGAATGAAGTGAGATATGTAAATCGATGCACTTTGCAAGCTGTTATCTTTACAATTTCAAAACAAGCCTGATTCAGGCAAAAAGCTTTAAGATCCAAGCAGAGATGACTGCTGGAGACCTTCACTGGGGAAAAGGGTTGTGATTTTGCCTGGAGTTTGCAGGGACAGCTTGTTATGGTGGTTTTTGCAGAGCTGAGGAGGGAGGTAAAGGCATATTTTTTTTGGCAGAGAATGTCATTTAAAGGCAGAGAGACCAAAGATTCCTGGCTGCAGGAGGCAGATAATCCTGGCTAATATTTGTAATGGAAACTCCTTAGGTGGAAAATGGCATCTGAGGAACCGGTGGGAGACAAGATGCAGCTGGGAGGCAAAGCTGAAGAACAACCTGAAGTTCAGACGGGGCTTTGAGGAGGCTAAGGAGGGGATGTTAGATGGCTGAATATTTGGTGGTGTATGTTGAATTAGATAATTAATCCACAGGAAGAAAAGTGATCTGGGGGTGCCTGTGATCATGAAGGCAGGTGAAACAGCTGAACCAGGCATGAACGTGTACAGACTGAGATGATGAAGGGAAAGATGAGACAGTGGGAGGAGAAGGCATCAGGAGAGCAGCCAGCTTTACATGGAGTAAGGTGGAGAAGCAGTGGTACCCATGGGATGTCATTGGGAATGAGATACCCCATAATGGAGACAGAGCTGAGATACCTTTATTTCACCCTGATGTTCCCAGAGCTGCAGTCTCCCGCTGGACCTTGGGTTCGTGCTTGTAGAAGTGCTTAGGTCCAGGCAAGCAACAAACAGACAAGTCATATGTGTGCTCAATAGCTGGAAAAGGAGTGAATCCCATGGGAGAGGCTTGAGCTCTGCTTGGAGAGCTGCTTGAGCACCTAGCGCAGGGGGAGTCTCCAGATGACCCTCTGGGGAAGAAGGACCGCCAGACACCACATCATCAGGCTGCTGCATCTGATGACCATCCTTAAATTCATACAAACAAGTCATGTTGTTGTAGGACAACCTGGAGACCAAGAGTCTATGTGAACCGAAGAGTGATGGTCCAAATAGAACAGGATTTTACACTGGTAACTTTGCCAGAATAACCTCACAGAGTCACAGAATGGTTTGAGTTGGAAGGGACCTTTAAAGATCATCTAGTCCAACCCCCCTGCCATGGGCAGGGACACCTTCCACTGAACGAGGTTGCTCAGTGCCCCATCCAACCTGACATTGAACACCTCACGGAACTTCTCTGTGCAACTTGTTCCAGTGCCTTACCACCCTCACAATAAAAAATATTATCCTTAGATCCAGTCTAAATCTATCTCAAGCTTTAAAACCCTTGCCTCTTGTCCTGTTACTACAGGCCCTGGTAAAAAGGCATGAAGAGCCTTACTCCTTTCTCCTTACTCCTTTCTGCTTCTATACAGATCTCTGTTTCTGCTTTTGGTTTTTTGTTGGTTTTTTGGTTTTGTTTTTTTCACCCCCAGCAGGAAATTTGGGGCTGAAAATAATAGAATGACACAGTATGATTTTACAGTGGAGGTTCATGTTAGCACGATTAATTTTCAGCATTGGATAGCCCTGCACTCAAGGCAGGTGCTCATAATTTTGAGATAGTTTTCCCATCTTTTAGTATCAACTAGTATTTCATTGCTCAGCACCTTTGCTTGTGGAAAGAGCTTTTCTACAATACAAAGTCACTAAAAAAATTTTCTATCAAGAAGAAGCTCAGTGTCTAAGTACACCCTCTTTCAACTTACAGCTTCAAATCTTCCCTGCTTGGAAAGGGGGGGAATCTCTGTAAACAAGCAAGGCATGGCAGTGATCCCACCAGGGAAAGAGCTACTGCAAGGGGAAAAGCTTTGCTTTCTCATGCATGTGGATCTCTACCCCTGTCAGCAGCGTTTGGCCTCCAGCGATGCCTGGGCTTGCTAGGCAAGTCTGCCAGCAGATGCAGGGAGATGGTTGGTTCTGCTCTACACAGGAGATGCTGATGAATTGCTGCAGACAGCAATGGGGCAGAGCAAGACCCTGGCTTTCAAAGTCCTGGCAGTGCCTGTCTGACGGCTGATGCTGCTCTACTAGCTGTGGGGAATCCAGCAGTGGTCGTCATTGCCGGGTCATAAGAACTAGCTTCTGTCTCATCTGGTAAGCTTTAAGGATGAAAGCAGGCTGCCTCCCTCAGCTCACCCTTATAAGGAAAGGAAACATTGCTGAGCAGCTTTAGTGGCCTTCGGGGTCTTCCCTCAGGAGAAACAAAGAGAGCTCTGGCACCAGTTCCCGGAACAGGCTGCAACATCAGTGCCTTTAAGGGCTGCAAAATGGGAACGATAATAAAACTGTCAAAGGAAGCTTTAAAGTCCAATGTGTGGGAGTAACGCAAAGGGCACAGAGCAAGACAAATAAATACAGGGCTGCAAAGACTTTTTTGTTGTACCACAAATTACATAGAGATCTGTGGGCATGGGGAGAAGCCTTATGGTTTAGCTCTTGGTGGTGGTTTTCCGCTGCAGGTGATAAGTATGTCACATCAATTGTCATCTGGATCTTTTTTCCTCAAAGCAGTCAAAAACTATTCCAAGTTAGATTTCCAAATTATTCCACTGAACACCTCCAAAGCCACACCAGAATAAGTGAATTAACAGCAACACTTTATATTTAGATGCTCTAAGGATTAAAAAATACTTCTGCAGCATAAGCAAATCCTCCATTTCTGAACACTGAAATTAGTCATTTTATCCAAAGTTGGGCACAAGAGAAAATCAGACTAATTTGTGAAGCACTGAGCACTCAACAGCTCTGATTTCTGAAAGAGCCATAGGCTGTTGAATACATTTGAAGACCAAGCCATTTATTGCAGTGCTAACATTTTGACCTAGAAGACTAATGCTAAGCACTCATTTCCAAAAACCTTGCCATAAATAATTTGCCAAGAACACTAAACACCATATGATGGATGTAAACCAGGAGAAAGCCAAGGGATGGGATTTCTGATTTTGTTGCCAGTCACAGTAAGCTTGTCCCTGCTCTCCCAGTATTTATTTCGAGTCTTAAAAGTTCCACCATTGGTACCATGCCACCAGGCATGAATCCCAGGCTTTTTTGGAAACCCTGAGAATATATCCTAGTGACACTACATCCAGAAGGATGGTAAAGAAGTTCTGTATTGGAAATTTGTGTGGAACGGTTGATTTCTTGATTGTGCTGGACAGAATAGTAGGGAGAAAAATTAATTAGCAATCGACCCCAACGTGTTCGTCAGCGTTGTGGGCATTTCTTTCTGGATTGAAAGTTGTTTTGAAAGGCAGTGTTTGATTTCAGCCAAACCAGCCCTCTTAGGCCTGCTATGAAATGTCTCATGTTTGGTATCTGTGGGAAAAAGAAAGAGGAGAGTAGGAACATAGGTGTAAAACATGGGTCTGTGTTTGCCTGCTATTTACAGTGTAGTTTGGTTTTTTCAGGGCTCTCCCAAGGTGGAGGCAATCCAAGTTGAAAGGGCCTTTCTTCTCCTTGATAGTGTGTGAGCTTATGCTCAGGAAAAGACTATGCCTCAGGAATTTATTTGTGGGAGTACAGCAGTCCTTGCTGCTGAAGCTGCCCAGGTAAATCCCTTGGGAGGAGCAGAGCCAGGCGTCCCAGAAGCCCCAGTTCCCAGCTCTGTGCAGCTCCCCTGACACCATGCCCAGAGCTACTGCCTCTTCCCATCCACCAACCTGCATGCCCTGAAGTGTGAACCCAGCACCTGGTTAGAGGCGTACTGCACGAATCCACTCCCACCATGTCACAAGAGCAGTTACTGCTAATGTATGCTTGAACTCCAAAAATTCCATTAGCCTGCCGTGTTTCTGCTTAAAAATGCTGATGGGCAGGAAATAAATGAAAAATAAAAGTGATATCCCCATGCAAAAGGGGACAATAGTAGAAGTTATGTTGGTCCAGAATCAAAGTGTACTTATTCAAGTGCTTTATTTGCTACTATTCCACTATTAGCAGAATTCTCACTGATTAAAATGTAGTTAATAACATTAAAATACAGTCAGATAAACATGAAAATGATAATTCTACCAGCCAATGTTTATCTTCTTCGGGGATCAAGCTTGGTAAGGAACCATGTCTAGTTAGTATGTATGTATTGCTGCTCTCTGTTGGGTGCTACAAGAACTGCCAAGCTGTGAGTAATTAGAACAGGACTGGTTAAGTGCAGGTAGGAAGGATTAAAAAATATAGGCTTATTTCTGTCCCAGTGTTAAGCCTCCATAAGTTTTCTTTGTGTGGTGTTTAGACTAGATGCTTCTTTATTTAAACCAAACCAAAACACCACTGGAGTCTGAGCGTTGTCAACATCCTTTCTGGCACATTTCCAGTAATAATTTTAAGAAATGCAATTCCATAAATGAAGATTTGGGGATCTCATGCAGAGGTAAGGAGCTGGGATGGGAAAGGAGGAGCTGGCAGCCCAGCCTCAAGAAAAGAAGAAACGGATGTCCCAAGTCCCACTGGCATCAGAGGGACTGTGCACGGGAACCAAAGCTTTGGAGAGGATATTTTCTCTGTCTTTGAGGCACAGCTTCACTGCTTTTTGAGTTTTGGACACTTAAGACACAAAACCCCTTCTTTTTAAAGAGTCTTGGTTTGGGGAGAGATGATGACCCTTAGGGAATGGCTGAAACAATTTCTCACGTGGAAGATGGCCTTAAGTGTACTTCAGATTGCTTTCTCCAGAAGGCTTGTTTTGGCCCCTTGCTCCAGCTAACAGCCTGCAGTTTCAGGCTTGTGCTAAAATGATGTCTGTACATCTCAACAGAGCTACTGAGTGACCACATCTATGTGCAAATGTTGCACTGCCATGATTTGCAAAAGGTCAATGGTATATTTTTATGCACTTAATAGAAAGTATAAAAGTAAAGTGCAGTCTTCCACAAATAACTTATTTTACAGAACAGCTTTTCTAAGACCTGTGCCATTACTATGTAAGTGGCTTTTTTTTCCAATGAGTTTCTAATTTGCATGCATACAGTGTCTGTTCTGGGCAGCTTACTGAGCAGCCATTCCTGGGCAACACGCTACAGATGCCCTCCTATTCTTTCAGGCATCACCCATTCAATACCAAATCTGTACTAAGCAGATCCATCCAGATTACACATCCCTTACAGTAAAATGAACACGACTGATGAATATGTTGGAGATTGCTAAGACTGGAACAATAGATACAGGAACTTTCCTTTCTTTCCTTTCCTCCCTCTGTAGATCACCATCTTTTTTTTTTTTTCCCCCAGATATTTATTTTTAAGCCTAAAAATCTAAAATTGGATTCATATGCTGAGAAGGAGGCTTTATGAAATAACCTTTTGGGCTAAAGTGATTTCATTTTTATAGGCAGAGAGGCAAAGAAGGAGTAGAATGATCCTAAAATAGCAGGCATCAAAGAGGAGAGTGAGAAAGGCTCTGAGCAACTTCCTCTCTGAGAACAAATTCAGGATACAGTTTTCTGGGAAAAAAACCCATAGTTGTTTGTCTGATGATTATTTTACTGTAAATACAGCAGCATATTTTACAACTGAGTGGGAGACTTGCATTAGAATGTGTATGTTTATCATATACTTTATTCTCCTAAAGTAAAGACATTAGGCTTTCTACAAACCAGCTTATTAAGTATTAATATTTTAAATATTAAGTATTTTGGACTTCTTTTTGCCTTATTTTCTGTAATGCCCGGTTTTTGCAAGTGATACTTACAGAGGGTTGAGTAGTGGGGATGGGATAAGGTCCAAGGGAAAAGGAGAGAGAAAAACAGAGAGGAAGAAAGAAAAGCAGAGATTTGGAGTAGGTAGAAACAGTGTGTAGGATTCACCCACGTGTATGAGCCCAGGAAAAGATCCAGATATAGAGTCAAGAGGATCACTTGGACAGAGTCCACCCAGGGGTTTGTGGTAAGTTAGCCCACATCCCTGTACAAGCTCACTTAACAATGATTGTAGCATCTGCAGACATAGGCAAATGCTGGAGTGTGGCAAGCTGTCTCTTGAAGATTTCTTATGTAATTGTCACCTTACCTCAAGCTGAAATGGTTTCTTTTAGTTGTGGTGCCCATTAGATTAGTGGGGTCCAGGCACCTTGCTCATGTAGCACAAGACCCACAAGACAATGAAGACAGTGAACAATCCAGATGCCTTTGATTTCCCAAACGGCTCTGTGCACAATCGACAGCTGACTTGTTCAAGGGACATCTTTTGATGTTCATACAAAACTGAGATTGACTGTAAGTGGGGCCATGATGGGCCTGTCTGCGGGAGAGGGACCACTCCTGTATCTCTTTAATGCTACAAGGTAAGAGAAGCTCCCATCAGTTTTGGCTTTAAATCTCACATTTTCCCTAGTTTCCTCACTGAGTGGGGGCCTCGGTTGTTGCCGTGGGTGTTATTTGGAGACGAGTCCTTTTCCTGCTCTGCTCTCCACTTCTCAGTGTTTGTTTCCTAATCTGCTTAAGGCGGGCTGCATATTTTCCCCGTGGTGCCAGCATGCAGCATTAGTACACAAACTGTGTGCCTCCAATAGCAGATGAGGGGAAGGAAGACTACAGATCTGTAGCTTCATGTGGAGGAGGACAGTTAACCATTGAAGAGCTTCAGGGGCCCATATGGGCTCGTTGCTACCCGAAGCAATCAAGGCAAGACTAGAGAGCTTTCTAAGACATGTCTCTTGGCAGCCTTCCACCTATGATGGGCAGGTATTTTTGTCACACAAGGTGTGACATTGCTTATTGTTGTTCCCCCCAGAGTCTGACTTGCTGTTGTGTAGCCCAGGGCCAGGGGAAATTGGGGAATCTGGTTGACTGGGAAGTTTGGGATAGGAAAGCCTGAACTGCTGTTGCTCATTGGATTTGTGCTTGAGATCAGGCCTACAGTAGTCTGCCTTAGCCATGAAATCTAGAGATAAATAGTTGAGACAATTGAAACCAGAGGGAGTTTTGCTCTGGATTTGGCAGGAGCAAGCATTTCACCCTTTGACATCTGCTACTCTCCCTGGCTCTCCTGTAACCTTCTGAGGAACGTGTAGACTGTGCTCCTTCTCCTTAGACAAAATCACCAGTGAGTGCCAATACCCAGGAGACACACTGGTTCTTGTTTGGCTCGAGGTCCTTCATGCTGCGTGGACACCTTCACTGCCGTACCAGCAAGCACAGGGCAGGGCCAAACCCTCTCTGAGGACTGGGATGAGTGGGACCAAACAGGCCCATGCTGGCCTGGCTCCGCCATCCTGAGAGCAAAAGCACTTGCACAATGCCAGACTTTCCACAGCCATGAAATATTTACTAGCCTTGTATCCGGCCTAATGGCAGGAGGACATAGAAGTACTTTTTATTCTTCTATCCAGACATTGTCACATCCTGACCTTCCTGTTTGGTAGACTTGTTCCCTATAAGGAGAGCTCGGTGGCTTTGTTTCAGCACCTGTCAAATGGGGAATTGCTTCTCGTAAGGACATGTGCTGTTGCTTTCTGTTTACAAATACGGCCCTTTCTTCTTGGAAGCTGTGCACTGCACTGCCCTGGGGCCGTGCTTCCTGGCATGCCGTCTGGATTGTCCGTTACTGGCTTGAAAGGAAATCGACTCAGCTTGAGCCTGTGTTTCTCAGAGCCAGGACACAGAGCTTGTAATGAGGCAGAGATTAAACAAAGCTTGCATTTTTTCCCTGTGCAGACTGTGACATTTGCTGTTTCCCTGTGCACTATCTTGCCCTTCCCTGGAACATGTTCAAGACACTGCGGTTATTTATTTTAATATAGAAATGTTTGTAGGATAGACAGGAGGGAAGGTCAATGGGTTAGTATCAAAGGTGTTGCAAGAGAGAGTTTGCAGGTTAGGTAGGATTGCTCTAAGTACAGTGACATAAGCTATTAATCCTAAGTAAAATGTAATTCTTGGGGAAACAAATAAAAAATTGAAAAAAAGAAGCTGGAACACAAAGACTTGCCAAGAGCAGATGATGAAGTGTTTAGACTTCTCAGAATGATACCACTTTCTAATCAGGTCTTAATTTCTAGGTGTCCTAGTTTTCTCCTCTGAAAAACAAGACTTATTTGGAGGTGGATCTGAAACAAAATCCTATTTCGGACAACGAAGGGATATAAAAAAACTGGAGATCTTGTCCAGTCTAATGACACGGCCTGGGGGCAGAGTGAGCTTTGCCTGAATAACGGGGGAAGGGAGCTTTGTATCCTGGTATGGGGAGGCTAGCATCCCTCCCTGGCTTTTGGGAGGCAGGAGTTACCTTCAGTCCTACTGAACCCATGTTTATAGACTGTACACATAAGCAGATAAGTGAGACCATTTATTGTGTTATGAATGGAAATGACTACCAGCAATAAATCTTTTGTATGTGCCATTTAGAAAGCACTCAAATCGACAAATAAACATTGAGAGTTGACCCTCAAGTGAGGAGCTGTGAAGATGTACCTTGCAAGGCTATTCCCTTGTGGAAATGAGGGAGGGAGGAGGCGTAGCTTTGAGCACTAATGAGCTGATGCTTGGCTGTGCTTGCAAAGTTTGTGAGACTTCTCTGTTGAGATCAAAGATTCAGCTCATCTCAGGGTCAAGCCATGGGCCCTGGGAGCATTTTCAGCTGTGCCCCTCTCCCAGGCACAGCCTGTCCCTTCCTCTGGTTTTCCTGACATGTTTACGGCAGTTTGGATTATCTAAGTGTCAGCTGCCCTTTCTGACTCCTCAAGCCTCATCATTTTCATGTGATCCACATACACACACATCTGTGCATCTTTGTCTGGGTTGAAAATTATGTTACAGCAAAAAAAAACCCCAGTACCCCAACCATTCAATGAACAACAGTCATGTATCTGCCTCAGGGACACATACTTGAGTCCTTCTGTCATGGCCCAGTCTGAGATGACATGCAGCTCGGTCTAGCATGTGGCCAGCTTCATCCTGTCTGGACGAAATTCCTCAGTACATGAAACAAGGAGTTCATATTACTATTTTAACTAGCAGTATATCACATGAAAATGATCCTGTGTCCCTGTTCACTGGTGTAATAGGACACTAATGCAGCTACATTTTTTTTTAATTCTTTTGGGATGTACTGTCTGCTTCAACCTGTGCTACACTGAGTCTGGTCTAAGGGGAAGAAGCTCTCCTGGACATGGGTGAAGTTTGAGTCCAATACTGACAGGGTAAGGAAGTGCCTAATGACAGTATGTGCTCACAGGGTTAGGGGTACAAGGAGGGAGATAAAGGTCTCTCAGGCAGCTCTGGAGAGCATCCTAGATATGAGACTGTCTGATGTTGGAGGGGGATTTCTAAATCCTGTCTTTTGTGGCTCTTTCACTTTACATAAAATAATTCTTCTTTGGGCCAGCAACAGCCATTATTCACCAGTTATAATGAGTCTTGGGATTGGTGGATGAGGTGTCCAGTGTCTGCTTCAATAAACATGTGCTCACAATCCTAGAACTCCCTCAGCAGCATGCAGAAAGCAAGCCCCATCGCTTCCACATCACATAGTTTGTACTCTCCACAGCAATGGAAGATTTGGATCTAGGGGGAATGTAAACCAGATCTACAGGGTCTGTAGTAATGAGTAAGTAAACCAGACAAAACTCTGTTTTCTCATTCTGACACCAACGTCACAGCCCAGCTTACTTCCATGAGGATGATGTCTCTTCCCTTCCAAATAAGGAAACTGCTCTGTGCTGGACCAAAACTATGCTGGAGGCTGCGCCAAGAGTCGTGCAGGATGGACGTGTCTGTGAAGTACCCGGGCTGGGGCCCAGCCCTCTCCCTGCTCACCTTACTGATCCGGGCTCACCTTACTGATAACAGGCATGGTCTGGCTGTGCACTGCTTCTCTGTGCATCTTTCTTTTGCAAGAAAGAAAGGACTGACCCAAATCAGGTGTCTGATATAGGTGAAGCAACTTTCTCTTTGCTTCTCTGCTTAGCACTAGAGGATAATTTGGGTGGTTCTCCTGTATCTTCTGTAAATCTCTTTTTAATGGTCTCTCTCACCATGAATCACAACCTGGGGCAGCAAACTGTAAAATCTGAGCCTTACCACAAAGACCACGGGCAGACCTAGATAAATCCCAGTTGTGAATCAAAGTCCCTGGTGTTTTATATTTGCTATGAAATGCTGGGTTCTGTGCACTTTCTGTAGGAAGCAGCTGGAATATAAACACAGGGATGTCTGACTGCCAGCAGCCACCCTTGTCCCCAGTGGAGGATAACAGCTTCTCCCTTGCATCTTTTCTGGCAGCTTGAGAATCGGTCCAGACATCTTTCTCTCCTGCTCACCAGTCCTGGTGGTCCGGAGCAGAGACCTCACTGCTTTCCCCTTTCATTTCACATGCCGTATGCATTTTCTCAGTGACCTCCATCACCACACTCTTCATTGTCAAGTGACAGGTTGCTGGCAGTGGTATGTACACTTGATGCATAACAGCACCCTGCACTCCTTCTCCCCTTCCTATCTCCCTTAAACAGATCATGTGTTAAGATTCAAGTTACGAGCGCAGTCCCAGCAGGCCAGAGCTAAGCTCTTGAGTTCATAGCCTCCATCATTTTGCATGATTTCTAGCTCCTCTGAGTGGCTTCCCACACTTGTAGCAAGTGTTTTAAGAGCTTGTTGCTTTACTTATGGCATCAATCCTTATAATCTGTCTCTGAGCAGGATCATATTTGCACTTGGACTTCATCTAACAAGAGGCTGAAAGCCTTTCTGAGGCATGGAGCAACCGCAATTTCTACTGAGGCCTTTCTGCCTTTGGCTTCATGCCCCTTCCCTCTTTATCTGGGAGTGGACCAGAGAACAGAATCACAGAGTTACAGAGCGGTGGGGGTTGGAGGGGACCTCTGGAGATCATCTAGTTCATCCCCCTGCCACAGCAGAATCACCCAGCACAGGTTGCACAGGGTTGGGTCCAGGTGGGTTTTCAGTCTCTCCAGAGAAGGAGACTCCACAACCTCTCTGGGCAGCCTGTCCCAGTGCTCTGTCCCACTCTGAGTAAAGAAGTTTTCACTCACGTTGAGACAGAACTTCCTGTGTTCCAATCTGTGCTTGTTACCCTGTGTCCTGTTGCTGGGAACCACTGAAAAGAGGCCTCATCCTCTTGACATCCACTCTTTATTTATAAGGGTTGATGAGATCCCCTCTCAATTTTCTCTTCTCCAGACTAAACATACCCAGTTCTCTCAGCCTTTCCTCATACAGGAGATCTTCTAGTCCACTGATGATTCTCACAGACTTCAGTTGGACTTTTTTCAGTAGTTCTTTGTCTTTCTTGAACTGGAGAGCCCAGAGCTGGACACAGTACTCCAGATGTGGCCTCACCAGGACAGGGTAGATGGGGAAGAGAACCTCCTTCGACCTGCTGGCCATGCTCTTCTTAGTGCACCCCAGGATACCCTTGGCCATGAGGGCACATTGCTGGCTCATGGAAAACTTGTTGTCCACCAGGATTCCCAGGACGTTTTCCACAGATCTGCTCCCCAGCAGGTCAACCTCTAACCCTGACTTCATCTCTTTTGCTGGTGGCATTTGGGTACGTGCTGGAGCTGGGATGTTCCATCTAACCAGACTCATGAAGGATATAGAGACCCTGACAGGGCCATGTATCCTATCCAGGTTTGGGCTGCAGCCTACCTCATCCATTCCCTTTGCACATCCCCATGAGCATGATGGAGCAGCAGAAATCAGCGCTGGGCAGAGACCCCAGCAGGACTTTGGGGTAGATCTAGCCTACTCCATAAGTCTTCCAGAGACAGGGAAGTGTCCCTAGCAGGGACAGGGAGGAGTGCACCGAGGCCAGAGGAGAGCAGAGGCACTGTGACCACACAGCTCTTCCCCTGGGGACATCAGCCCTCTGAATGCGGTTGCTACTGTCCATCAACAAATCCACAGGGATGAACTCTGCATCTCTCCTTTCCAGTATAAAGGACAAACTCCACACATGCTGCCACCCCAACTCCACAGAAGCTGTGGTTAAAACAAAGCACATGTTCAACTGCTTGGTTGGGCCAGGCCCAAATTCATTTGAACAATGGCAGAGTGGGATTTAGAGTTTAAGCAAAGACAAGGTAGAGGTGCAGATGGTTGGTTATTTATTTCCAGACACAGAAATAAGTAGCAATGACCATGCTGCTGACCCCGAAGGACTGTACACAGCCTTTTCCCACTGTCTGCAGACAGTTTCACCAGTACTGCCGTGGTGCAGGGTCCTGCCAACTGATAGTACATCAGTGATGCCATCATACATCTGTTGTTAGCTGGGGAGGTGGTCACTAACAGCATTATGTGACCCCAAACTCCTTTTCAGGAATGGTAAAGTATTAATCGGGCTGCATTGTGCCTCTACAGCAAACCAACTGAAGTCTGGTGGCTGGGCCAAAGAATTTGGACCTCCTGGGAAGTTCTTGATCTGCAAATGATACAGAAAGTACTTCTGCTCTGAAGGAAACCAAGCCACAATCCTCTTAATCTCAGTGGGCTTGCAATAGGTGATTTAAGCTCCATCAGTTAAGCCCACGATTGCTGAGTTGCAACTTCTTGTTTGTTTTGGGACAATGCCTGGGAACATCGTGTATGAATCAGAGTACTGCTGTGCTAGGTACTGTAGGAATACAGAACAAAATACTGGGTACATCTGACTTGCAAAATGTCAGGTTGGTTAGACTCAGTGATGAAGACACAGCCCTGTTTGCTTTAACTCTTGCACGGACACCGGTTTGGATTGTAGCATGCCCTGAAATTGCTGATGGGAGGAGCTCAGGCTAGGTAGATTAGCCTGCCCTGGATGTACTGGCATGCAGCAGGCATAGCAGTAGTTACTAGAGAGGTGGTCACACACTTGCTCTTCATTCTAAACAGCTTTTCTACCTGTTGGAAGAGGAGCAGGAATGAGGGTGCATCTGAGACCCTCCTGGGGCTGAGGAGAAGAGGACGAGCAGAATGGAAAGTCACTGCTTTATGGACCTAAAAGCCCCCCCAAAAAAACTTATGCAAGAGACTAGATCAGTAAAGAATATATAAATTTATTAAGTAGAACTGTTTCTAAAAAAACTGGTCTCATTCAATGACAATGCAGGCTGAAACTTTCATTTTCTTAGACCTTTATTAGTATTTGCAGCCCTTGAAGCTTCAGATATCTACGCAGTAAATAAGCACAGAGCACACCTGGGGCATGGACAGAGGGAGGGAAAGGAGGGAAGACAACATTGCTCTACATTCCTGTTTCCCTGGTCCTAGGTGAGTGCCAGGTGGTCATTCCATGCCAGCCCAAGAGGAGGCTGCAGGTGATGCACAAACCCCTCCAACCCAAGAAGGCTCTTTGGTGGATCAGGTGCCTGGAGGATGCAGATGACTCAGACCACTCTTCTCATTGTAAAAACACCTGAACACAGAGCAGAATGAGTGCTACCTCTGTGCAGGGGGTATCCTGCAAACTGGGAGCATTTTCATGTGACGGGTACCACTCGATCATGGCCCTTGCAGGTGATGTGAGGGCAGGATGGAGAACCAGACCGACACTTGTGGTGTTTCCCTCATTATTTGGGTAGTAACAGTGCCAGGGACACCAGCCAGGGAGCTTTCTGCCACCCTGACCTGCTGTTCAGGGAACCATTGCATTTGGTACAGCAGTGCTGTGCTTTTAGCACAGAGCAAATTTACAGACAAACAGCTGGGGCACGTTGTAGATTATTTTTTTGTGAGGTGAAAACACCCCATGCTCACTACCTGCCATGAGAACAGGCCCACTGGCAGCACAGAAAGCGCTGGTGCAGCCAGAGGCAGCTGCTCTGTGCAGGCTGAGGCAACTCAGAGCACAGCAGCTTTTGGGCATCTGTCCCAGTGGGTGCCCAGGTCTGGGCTGCTGATAGTCATGTGTGTGACCACTGGGGCTGGCAAAAATAATGGCTACCTGTGTCCATGTGGGAGCAGCCACCTGGCTTTAGGAGGGTGCCATGAGGAGGGACTGTGTAGATCCCAGCTCTTTTCTTAGAGCTGCACAATTTGTTCTACTTGGATTCTGAAGACTTGGTTCTGAGCAGGCACCTTTCACTGCAGATGTGCTCCTGGATCATCCTTAAATTCATATAATCACAGAATGGTTTGGGTTGTAAGTGACCTCTGAGGAACATCTAGTCCAACCCCACTACTGTGGGCAGGGGCATCTTTCACTAAATCATGTTGTTCAAAGCCCTGTCCAATTTCCAATGATCCACAACTTCTCCGGGCAACCACTTCCAGTACATCACCACCCTCTTAAATTAAATTGAAGCTTAAGGACATGAAAACTATATATTTAAAGTCCAGGCAAGTGTCTCTTCTCTCTCCCTCTCTCCCTTGTAGCCCTGACTGAAAAGCAAGAAGCCTTTCAGGCATCCTCTCTAGGGCTGCTTCTGCAGGGTTCCTGCCTTCCCAGGATGCAAGACACCTTTTGAGGCCCAGGATTTCTTCCCTGCTGAGCCACAGCAAACAACCAGAGCCGGTGCCTGGGGACGGGGCAGTCTGGCTGGCGGCAGGTCCTTCTGGGCAGGCTGGGGGCTGCTGGGGCTGATTTTCCTTGGTGGCACTTGGGAAGCCCCCAGCAGCATGGAGGAATGACTGGAATTTGTCATGCCATGCTGGCAGCCCCCGCAGGTCTTGAGGACGAGAAATGCCCGGGCTTTATCTGCTGGGTGGTTTTGAACAATTGTTAGGAAAGGAGCAGAATAAATAGTGCTGCTTGACCTCTGGCCTTTCCCCTTTTGTCCACAGAAGTTCAAGAAATTCCAGGGGCCTGGAGCCAAACATCTGTGTTTCCTCCTGGGAGGTGCCCAATTCTGTGTTTTCCCCCCGTAAATCGGGCAACGTATATTTAGAAAATGAGATTCAGAAACCACCGGTGAGTGGGTGAGTGTATCTGAGCTGTTGCTCTCCTGGTAGAAAGTTTGCATAAGCTTGGGTGCGTATTTATATCTCCATCCACATGCACTGGATCTTGCACACATAAACACAAACTGACAGGCGCTGTGTTTTGTAAGTTTGGGCTCATTTTGTTGGTGCTGATAATTTTAAAGAAATGGGTATGTGAGGGCTGTGGGCCTGGTTTCCAAATGAGATGTAGACACCCTGTGCCACATGGGATGCCTTAGGGGAGCTGAAATTTCTGCCATGGTTAGGAGATAGGCACAGAGTTTGCAGCAGTAAGGGAGCAAAAGCCAAAGGACATCTTAAAAAGCACTGGTCAGCAATTTAGTCACAGGTTAGGCAACTGAATCTAACCTAATGCCACTTTTGAAGAGAGCAACTGGGAGGCCAGCAGGCTCTAGGGAAAAACACTTCTGCTTCATGCAGGGACTTCACAACCAACCAGCATCTGAGCTTCTCAAACGTCCCAGTGATGGACTGAGACTCTCCTTTGGACTGCTCAAAGCCCACCTGGTCTGTTCAAGCAAGAGACTTCCCTCCAAGACTGCTGCCTGCACCAACAGCAAATATGACCTTGCAGCAGCCTTTAGAGGACCACAGTGGGCAATTTGTGTGGGTCCTAAGTCTTTTCCCGAGAAAGCAATGTAGGGTGAATCTAGCCCATACCCAGAGCCTCGGTTCTGCAGAGGTTGCCCTGCTATCTTGAACAAAGCATTTCCACCACCTATGCTCAGAGCAGGGACACAAAATTGCTGGTTTTTTTCAGTAGCACTTTTTGTTCCCACTTCCAACTGTGTGAAAATACTGTGAGCTACGAGGACTGCTCCTCTTACTACTGACATCAACACCTAACCTGGTAACAGCATTGGGGAAGCACACCAGCTTGCAGTTTGAAGTTGAAAATCCAAGATGGAGAGCCCTGTGTAGACATCTGCCTGGTTCTGGAGAACAAGGTCTTGCCTTAAAGGCAACAGCTGTCAACAGCATCTGTCGTGTTTTCAGCTTAGGACCTTATTTTCTCAGCTGCCTGAGATGTGACAGCTCGGGGGTGGTGACACAGCTGGTACTAGAGGCAATGCACTACCTCTTCCTCTTGAGAGGATGAAGGCTGAAGAACACGTGGGGAAAGCGCAGAAGGAGCTCATAGAGCAAAGAACTGCAGAGGTCTCAAAGCTTGGCTTGTTTCTTGTGGTATGTGCTGACACCAAGAGCTTTGAGTCAGAGACCTTTTGGGTGCACAGCTTGGACACCACTGCATGACGGCTGGAGAAAGGAAAAGCTTCAGAGAAATTCTGCCTCATCACTCTTCATTTCCCAGGCTGCAAAAATGGGAAAACGCCTGGTTTTGTTATGGGCCATGTTTAGTAGTGTCTGAGAGGAGCTGCTGGAAGAAATGCTTCATGGATACTGGCAAATGAAAAATAGTAAAATAAAAAGAATGTGAGTAACAGTGAGTTGCTGTTTAGACATACTCAGTTTGTCCTTCTGCCCTTTGGAGTGCAGATGGAGAAACGTACTTCAGGTGTTCTGATGGCTTACTGGGAGCAGTCTGTGGTCAGGGTATTGCCAAATTCCAGCAGAATTTCTCCCAAGGCACTTCTCATGACAACCAAGATCCCTACCAGCTTGTCGTGTATCTGCTCTAGATGTGTTTTGGATCGTGATGATACATCTGGGCTGACTGTAAGGTGGAACAAACTGTTCCCTGAGATGTTTCACCGTGACACTCTGGACAGGATATACAATACCATTAAAATAACTGGTTACCAAGTTGCTTATGCTGGTCCATTGCCAACTTGTTTAGCAATACTTCCCCATGCACTATTTGCCATAAACAGTTGCTCCTGCAGCAGAGTGCATCTGGAATCTTGAGTATATTTTTGCAAGCTATAAAGAAAAGCTGTGTGTCTCCGTACCAGATTATAATATTTTGATAATTCCCAGATCACTTGTGCTCTCATGCTTTAATGCTGCCCAGAGTCTTTCAAAAGAACGCTCATCACACACGTGCCATAAATAATGTAAGCTCTGTGCTTGTGGTATTTATAGCCATGCAAACTTGCCCATTTCTGCCTGTGGTGTTAAAAAAAAAATAAATTCTTGAGTGATGAATTTTTTCATCTTTACTGTATTTTTCTTCAGTTCTGCACACTGATCATATTTGCAATTACTGGCATTATTGCTTCTGGTTGCCTACTATTAAGCCTACAAAGTGCACTCAGATTTAAAGGTAGAATTACAACACAGGCCTGGGGAGAAAAGACAACATTTGGAGGTAGAAAGCATTTACATGATCACCAGTATGCTTTCAAGAGAAGAGGCAGTGGCATGCTGCAGTCACTTTCCCTTCACAGAAACGATGCTGTTTTATTTTTAAGTTCTTGTATCTGAGCATCCCTCTCTGAAGCTCAGGAAAGGATGTGTGACATCTTGTGCCGGTGTTCGTGTGGGATCACAATGGCTATTCATAGCAAGGAGTTGTTTCGGGGGTCACCCAGCTCCCCTCTAATGGCTGCAATGAATCAAACTGTGCGTAGCCATCAGATAATTTCACGGAAGAATTCAAAACAGGCTTATCTCCAAAACACAAGGAGAAAACAGGAGTGTGTGAGTGCCATTGTAAGTGGCTTACTGGAGTGACAGAAGTGTGCAAACTCTTTGCGATGTTGTGTAACATTGCTCTGCACATGTTGTTCTCCTTCTGCTTCCCCAAATCAACCATTTAATGTAATTATAGCTGCAATTGGCAAAAGGCACTGATAGCATTAGCTAGCTTCTGAAGAAAAACGCTGCTGAGAAGGGAGTGCTTTCAGCTCAGACACATTTAGAGATGCGGAGGACACTTGTCTTTCAGCCTTGCCCACTGCCATGGTAAATGATCTTATCGTCCCCTTGATGGTGTTTGCCTCTACATTATAAATAATGATGTGGAGTGGCCAAAAATCCGTCCTCTTTCCCATCCCTTTGTAAAGAACAATGTTACCACTGTCTGGTCACATTTTGTCCACATTTGGAATCCCAGAGACTGAGTCCAGAGCATTATTTACAGGAAAACTAGACTCACATGGATGCCCATTTACGAGGAAGACCCCTTAGGACAGGTACTCGCCTGATGGGAGAACTCAGATACAACCAGAAGTTGTGCATATATGTCTGTGCATGCATTCACTTAGTATGTTCATGTATCTGACTACTCTCTGTGAAGAACTTCCAGAATCTCTAGCAAAATTGTTGCTGTGATTGGCTTTTGGCTGCTGCCATGTGCCAGAGCGACACAGCATTACTGACTGGAATTAGGTGGCTTTCAAGGGAATTTAGCTTAGCTACTGCTTGTCTCACTGACTCCGCAGGGAGACGCAGCCTGGCAGTCCTGGGCAGCAGATGGCCTTAATTCTCTTGAATTTATTGCCTGATGCCTCTGGCTGCCTCCTGCAATAGTATCAGTGACAACACAAGTGTTGGGTTTAGGGGTTGGCACAAAACCTGAGCCAAACCTAAATCACAACACTCTCTGTTGCTGCAGATGGGAGAGGTGCTCTGCACCTTTGCCTGGCACAGGCTGTCTCCTCACGTGCCAAGTGAGGCCAGTTGAGATGTGCAGTAGGCTTTATTGTCTCTTGTCCCAGAGGGTACCAGTGTCCATCCTTTGCCCATCCTCGCTGCATCTTTCACTATGGGTAGGCTGGGGAGAAACTCATCAGAGGTATGGGGCTCAGACAGGAGGGTGTGATTCACATTAGGAACTGCTGTCTGGCTTGTGTGCTAGCTCTTGTTTCATAAAACCATCCTCAAAACCAAAGAGGAGTGGAAATGCATTTCTGGGTTTCGTTAGAAAGAAGAAAAAAAAAAAGAAGTATTGTTTGTTCTTCACTGACAAATCATGATAAAGTTAGAGAAAGTGCCATTTCCATGGTGCTGTGCCCATGGCCACTCAGAGGAGAGGAGTTTGCTGAATGCAACACAGACTCTGTGAGACTTGGGGTTTCTTGTGCTGGGTGCTGTGTGATGTAGAGCAAAGCCAGGGCTCTGCTCTAGAGACAGGCAGACAGTGGAAGGAAGACAGGATTACTCTCTTCTTTGAACATGTGAGCACCACAGGCACGGCACAGGGATTACTGCTTAAACAATTTACCCAGCACTTGTTTTAGCTCCTGCCAAAGAAAGGATGCCGTGTTAATGGGACATTTAGTCTAAGTGCTCTGATATTTTAAGTTTCTTTTCAGCATCACCCAGAAAGTCTGGGGCAGTGCCAGTGACTGAATGGAGATATTTTCAGTCTCAGAAGGCGGCATGCACTAGAAGACATGGTGAGCATGTATTATGATGATCGTGTGTTTCTTATCCCAACAGTTTCCAAAGAAAATTTAGAAACTTCAGAAGTTTTTCAGCACATTTAGCACATGTTAATAGACTCAGGAGATTGGAGGAGACCTCAGGAGAGCCTGTGGTCCAGCCTCTCAACCTTGCCTAAAGCAGGGCTGAAAGCCGTAAGTATCATTGTCTAAGCCTGGAGAGTCCCCTCAAACCCTGCTGTTGCAGGGCCCTCCCTAGCACCCATTCACATCAGAGAGCCTTTTCCCAGGGGCTGGTAAGCACCTGGCCTTTTATTAGAGCCACTGCCATCTAATCTGATCACACAGTACTTAAAAAAGCATAACCCACGCTGCTCAAGCAAAGCAGCTCCCTCAGCACCATGCAGGAATGCCCTCTGCTTTGTGGGATTTACACAGACAATGCGAGCTGGTAAGTTGAGATCCCAGCTCTGGGGACATTTCTGCCACCCCTTTGGGCTCAAGAAACAACTAGCTCTGTTTGGATAAAGCCGGAACGAGCTTTCTTCCTCGCTGTGCTGTGGTTGTGTGCCTGTGTTTGTGGGTTTCCCTGCTAGGACCTCTGAATAGCAGAGAGCTGACAGGCCCTCTTTCTACATCAGAAACCAGTCTGATGCAGACAGCACCCTGGCAAGTCCCTTCATGCCCCTTGCCCCTTTTCCAGGACCCTCAGCCCTAACTGGGGTTGTCACCAGGGGTATAAACTCAGCTCTGCTTTTCCTGCTGGCTCTGCTTGAGACGTGCCAGCTGTGGTAGTTATTTCATTGTTGTGGTTACCTGGAGAAGGGCAATTTTAACACATAGCTGCTTATAATTTACTGGTTTGAAATGCTTTCTGCAAATGCCTCACACTGGGCTTGACTTCGAAAGAGTTTTTATTTGAGAAACTGCATTATTCCAAGCTTTTACTCTTTGTTATGCCTCATACCCCAAATTACAGCCCCAAAATAGCAAAACGGAGGCTCTGTGGCAGTCCTTACAGTCTCAGTCTGGGATCCAAGAAGGCCAATTGCTCCTTCCCAGCCCTGGGAGAACCCATAGTGGGACATTAGGGTCCTTCCAAAGGACTCACAGCACTACCAGCTCCCAGTCATCCCAGAGGGTAAGCCACAGCATGGCATTAGTGAGAGCTCTATAAATCTGGCATAAATCAAAGTGCTTTGACACCCTTTCCCATTGCATACACAACCACCCTGTTCAAGCGAATCAGTGAAATCAGAGCGGCACGATGAGAGAGGTCAGTTCAGGATTCATGCACGTCATTGGCAGCAGAATCAGGCTGTCAAATGCTAGAAACTAAAATAAAAAGGAATTTACAATTTTTCTGAAATATTTAAGCCTTGGATGAACAGCTGTCTCAAGATTATTCAGATGTGCTCTTGCTACAGCACCACATGCATTTAAAAATCAGATTTATTTCTCTATGTGAGCATCTGTACTGAATGAAGGATGGACACAACTGCATGTTGGGGCAAGTACACATGAGAAGTCTGGTGGGAATCCTGTACAGGAAGCATTCAGTAGTTAAAAATGTGACTGGAAAATAATAGTAACATTGAGTAAAAGCTAATTCATTCTCACCATAGGTGTTCAGGGGCTTAATTTTTTTTAACTTCCTCCTGCTGAGAAACAAATATCAAACAAAACACAATAATTAAGGAAATGTTGTTTTCTTGGATGCTTGGTGGAAAAGAGGAAACTTGGTTCACTTTGTCATACTTTGCAACGTGCAGTGAAACACGCTGGCCTGCACATGCCCCTGATTTTTGCATAGTTGATGTAAAAGACATTTATCACTTAAGAGTGGTGTGATAACATTGGTGGCATGAATCACTTTTCAAATTAAGATGAGGTAAGAAGGACAGGTGTAAAAGAAGTGAAAATTCATGCATGCATTCACGAGTGAAGACACTGACCTGCAGAGAGTAATATTAAAATAATAAACCTGAAGCTAACACAGAGCTTTAGGGCAAGAAAGCAGAGGCACACCGAGATGAGGGGTCAGGCAGAAGTTCCTGGTTCCCTAAGCAGTCATCATGGGCAGACTTCCTAGCCCACCAGTGCATCTGTCTAACACCATGTGCAGGACTGGGACAGGCAGGAGAGAGTGGAATTTCAAATTTACACGTGATGGCAAAAAGGATCTTAAATCTCTCTACCTCAGGGCTGCCCGTGCTGGCCTTGGTGCTCCTGCAGGGAGTTGGGTCAGGGAGCTGAGCAGCCTAAAATTAATCACTGTTTTGGCCTGGCTGTGGTTGCAGGCACAGCAGCATTGACCCACCACTCTGTGCAGTCACAGGGGAGCCGTTACCAGCTCCAAGATCCCACTGGGGTGTGGGAAGGACTGATCCCACAGTCTTGCTTCCCAGATCCTACCCTATGTGCAGCTTCAGCCCCCAAGACATCCTTCTTTTGCCATCTTGGATCGGGCATGGACTGACACTTTGGTAGCTCATGTGGCACAGAGGCTGCAGCTCCTGGACAGGCTGAACAAGCTGCTGACCACCACTCTCAGCACACCAGTTCCCATCACACCTGTGAGGCACAAGATGCTCACATGGGGTTTCAGCATTGGATGGAAAAGTTAGTTTAGCTGGCTGTGACTTCACCAGAGTTCAAGCTCCATTTTGGTGGTAACAACCAAAATGTGCAGTGCCTGGTGTTTCTCATGCACTATGTTACTTAAGTGACTTGCTAGAGAGCTGGTTGGGGGGTCCTTTGAAAGCACATTCATGACAAGTAACTTCCTTATTTATCATTAGCAAAAGGTCTGACAACCAGAAAATCTTTTGTCTCTTCTAAAAGTCAGATTTGAGTTGTTGGAGGGAGGGAAACAAAGTGTTCAGTGTATTTGGGTTTCAGGTTTATTCTTACTTCTGCACTGGACAAATCACAGCAGTAAACTTTCCAGACCTAGGGGTGGCAAGGGCTGGGGGCTGGTGCGAGGCACAACAGCAAGATGGGGCAGCCCTAGGGCTCAGCAGGTCTGCAATGGTGGTGATGCCCAGGGAGGGCAAGAAGAGGAGGTGAATTGATCTTCCCCCAGTCCACAATGCCTCCTTAACAGCACGGCAACCCTGGCCCAGAAAACTCCTGGGGCCCATGGTGGCGAGACGTTTAAACATCAGTAGAACTCTGCATGCTGCAGTGCTGTGTGTGGTATGAAACCTGCTGCAGGGGAGGCATGTGGAGAGAGGCAGGGAGAGAAATGCTTAGGATTATTTCTGTTTTGTACCCAAGGGTGCCATTTGTTCATATAAGTATCCTTAGCAGAATAAAATACTTTTTATTGAAACATATTTTTTTGCTTGCTGGCAGCAACTCTGCTCCAATTATCTGTTCCATCGTATCCCTTGAAGCCAGGCTCCAAGGTAAACAAGTAAAAACCTGACAGCTGGAATGCAAAGCCTCACCTGAGACTGAAAGCTTTTACAAGATCACATTCTGCACATTTATATGGTCTGGGGTATGAGCAATGAAAAGGAGAAAAGAGATTTCCTAAACTCACCAGACAACACCTCACTGCTCCTCCTTTGAGAGACCTCCAGTCCACAGCAAAGGCTTCATTTGTCTCAATTAGCAAAGGGCCTGAGCAGGCACTCTGGCAGCTTGCTCCTGATCTGGATTTCCCACATTCCCAAGTTTTAGGGTGTAACTTGCTGAGAAATTAATTTGCCTTAGAAGAAAGAGACCCATTCAATGAAAATGCAAAGCCATGTTGATTTAGTCTGAAACTTTGCTTCAGAAGAGAAGGTTCCCATCATGTTGATGTGTCTGGTTTCTGCATAATATCAGAATAAAACATAGTTTTATTATTATGATTTTGAAGTGGGATTTTTTTTAATAGCACTGTTCAATTTCAGAGTTTAAATTTTTTAAAAAAATAAATATAAACAAAACAAGCATTTTGGACTATGTTACTTTGGTGAAGAGATATAAAATTTTAGGATAATCTGCAACTGGTGAGAAAACAAATGGAAATCACCGTGCAACATGAAATTTTTTGATCCTGGGTGTGTTTCTCCTTGAAGACCTGTTCTGGAGGTGGGAGGGAAGAGAAAACCATGATGGATTTTTTTTCACAGCAAGGACAGCATCTGAACAGCAGCTCACTCCAGAGATGTGTTCATGCAGCCTTCCGCTTAAAACCACAGAGGCGTTTTGAATTTCTTCTTCTGGTTTTTGGACAGAGGGGAAAAAAAAGTCTTGGTGTGCCTGGGATAACTTTTGGAAGAAATCTAGTTTGTTTTCTCACCCTCTGCAGAGCAAATCAGATTTTACATTTTTCCATAGAGACAAGCCAAGTCCCAGCTAAGGCTTGCCTGGAAGATGATTCTCTGAGGAAAAGTCTTCTCCTGCTTGGTCGTGAGCTGCAACACCATGAGCATACTGACACACAGCGCAAGGCACTGGGTGGAAAATGTACCTGTGCCAGGCTGTAGTGTCTGTGTAAGTGAGAACTTGTCTGCTCCTTGGCCTAGTTTGTGCAGACAAGGCAATTCTCCTTTCATGTCCTTTAAGCTCCATTCCTTGGGTCAGCTCGGTATTATCGGATCAGGTCAGTGGCTGGGCCTGAAAATCGTCCTATCAAAAAGCCTGAACTAGACCTAATTTCCAGACAGATCAGCAAAGCCAGACCACAAAATTTCACTCAGCAAAGATGATGAGGGAGGACAGGACTGCAGGGATGGGCTGGTGAAAGAGCAGGACCACTCCTTTTATTGGCAGCTCAACCACTGGGGTTAGGCCGGTCATAAGCTGCATCTTTGGAAGGGCAGAGTTTGTACTGGCCAAGCCTGCAGGACCATCCACTTTCAAGTGGTGCCATCATCTGTGCTCAATGCACATTTATAAATGCCATGGACATACCTAGGTATTACGAGCACATCCCAGCTGTGCTCCCCTGGGCCTGACATACACACAGAAGTCTAGCCTGGGTGTGTAAAATGGCTCCCCATGCAGCCGGCCGTTCCTCGAGCCAGGGTCATCTTCCCTGTGCGTTATAAAAAGCCCCCATTTTTCATCGATGACTTTCAGATTGTAACTCATCAGCCGGTTCCCTGCTGACCTTGCCCTGCCTGGCTGGGGCTGTGCCTGGCTCCCGTGGCTGCTCAATGACACCAGGAGGATCACTGCTATTTCATTCCTCCCACCAGAGGCAAAGCACAGCGCTTCTGAGAGCTGGGCTGGGTGCAACCACAAGCAGCTGTTCAAAGTCTGTGCAGAGACAAAAATCCCCAGCTGTAGCTGTCTGTTCAGATAAATGTTTGGAGGCCAAGGCAATGCAATATGAGAAACACATTCTTAGAGGGCTTGGATTCAAAGGGGGTGGCGTGTAAAGGGATTAGGAGAGACCAGCCCCACACTGCCAACATGGTACTGAGTGATGAGCTATGCCCATAAAGCAGGATGCAGCAGATGACCTGAACTAGATTTTACAACTCAAATGTTAAAAAAATTGCATGTAAAATGCTTGTATTAAAAATCTGGTGATCTTTCTGGGTGAAAATCTGAGGTGAAAAGCTGACCCAGCATTCATCTGGGTCTCCTCAACAACCTGGGAAGCTGGGAAATGTGAGGAGAGTGCCTCAAAGCTCTTTTCTTCATCGTCTCCACCAATCCTAAGGCTACAGAGTTCTAAAAAAGCCCTTCGAAAAATTTAGAAGGCCTTTTGACTTCTCTAAACTGAGTACTGACTCCACGTCTGAAGCCTGCCTGCCAGTGAGGAATGAACCAGGGCACTGTGATCTCTGCTTGTCCCATTGTGGTGCAGGAAGCAGAAGAGATAAGGGAAAAGTGGCTGTGGAGGACATAGCACAGAGCTGAAGCCCGGTGCTAGATGCCTCCTTTCTGGAGAAGAGCTTCAGTGACCTCCTTTGGGAAGCTCTAGGCACACTGGAGGGGTGGGAAGGGATGGGGTTTTATTTCTCATCGGCAGCAGGCCCAGAGCAGGGGATCTGAATGTCTGAACATGGACATCTGTAGAGTTCTTGCCTGCACCTGAGCCAGCTGTCTGGGGCTCCTAGTAAAGTCAACAGAGAGAAACACAGACTGTTTGAGGATGTGATTCATCCGTGATGCTGTGGGAGTCTGAGTCAGGGCAGAGAAGCTGCTTCTGTTGCAGTCCAGATCAATGACTCCTACACTGAGGGGGTCAGGGAGAATTCACAGACTTAACAAGGTTTGGGTTTCTTGTTCATTTTCTGCTACAGGGTCAGTCCGCTGGGCTCCTGACCAGCTGGGGTGCCTTCTGTAAGGTCATTCGTAAAGAGTCTTGAGGATGCTGAGTGATGTGTCTGGGCAAAAGCAGTGGTAAGAGGCAGGTGCCTGATGCACACCTTCAACTCTATCCTTGAAGCTCTTGCTGGGAATCCTCCACTGCATGGTTCACAGTGAGAGGATGAGTTTCCTGGCAAGTGTTTTGGTTTCTAGGGATATTTGCATGGTGGATGATAGGTCATGCCAAAGGGTTGCACGTGGCACATGGGGTAGCACAGGTAGAGACCACAGTCTCACAGAGTTGTCATCATAGCTCTGGCTGTGGGGCTTGGCCATGCCTGGGGCTCAGTCATGCTTAGGGCACAGTGTGGAGACTTTTCAGTGCTGCAGCTTCTGGGGGGCCAGAAGATCTGGGACTGCAGAGAATGGGCTAAACTGGTGCATGGAAAGGTGAAGCAGTAGGTGCTGTGGTTCTTCAGGTCTTGAATCTATTGCATAACATTTGGGGAAGCTGGGGATGCATCTGTGGCACAGCTGGGCTGTGCAATGGAGCAGCATGCAGATGGTGGATGCAGGAGCCAGGCAAGTTGGGATGTGACAAAGAGAGGCTGGGGAGGCAAGAATGACATGGGACCATGGTGTCAGCTGTGCTGGAGGCATGATGGGGCCCTCAGAAAATGAGAAATTTCTGGACATGACTTCTGATGGCAGGAATTTTGGCCATGTCCCAAAGAAGGCATGATGATTAAAATAGGTATAAGACCATGATTCTGCTGTGAGGGTCATCAGATCAATTTGGACACCCACACCTCCTAGGGCAAGAGCTACAGGGTCTGTTGTACCTATGAACATGACATTGTCCAGACTGAAAAATGAAGACAGATGGGGTGGTTAAAAGTTTGGAAGGTTAGGGGAAGCTGAGCTAAAAGGTAATACTCAGAAGCAGACAGGGATGATGTCAGGCACCTAAGCTGCAAGAACCTCTTGAGAAAAGCTTTATTTTGCACAAAAATGTGCAAATAAACTATTTAAGAGAAACCATAAGGGGATAAGGCAGGTGTGTGTGTAGGCTGCAACACACAGCCAGGGGCTGGTGTAATAGATTTATGACAAGACTGGAGGAAAGGCTGAGGAGATCTACCTATTATGGTTTAAAAAATGGTCCCATCAGAAGACTGTCATGAGTGCTCTACTGTGCAAATTTATGACATGCAGTGGGAGTGTTCATGTCTTCTGTACGAGCTGGTTAAAAAAAAAAACCCTCTTTTTTTTTTCACGAATAATATTCACAAAAGTGCAAAAGGATGTGTTTTTTCCTCAAGAAAGTTGGTTGCCCACTGGGAGGGAAGAAGCTCCTACAGTAAGAATAACTGAAAATTGACCCTTTTTTTGGTTGAAAATTGGAATTCTGATGGCTTTTTTTGATTTTGTTTTCCATTTCCAGATTTTAATTTTAGAGCAAGCAGATTAAAAAAAAATACATTTAAGCCCTTGAAATCCCTTTTTTTTCTGCTTGAAAATATTTTTTCAGTGAGATATGTCAACTTCTCTTCTTAAACATTATTGCCACCTACCCACAACAGTAGCCTTTGTATGTTGCCAGATAATATCAATAGTGTATGATTTAGTATTAATAAATAAATATGCTGCATGTAAACTATTAATTTTAGGCACACTGTGGATGTGGAGCTTTCTGTCAGGTACTTTAAGAGTATGACCGTAGAGCATTCTGCAGGTAAGTGTCCTCAGTGCCATCAGTAGGGGACCATAGCCAGAGCCCTTGCCCTGTGAGGAGGGACTAAGGGATGTGGGTTTGGGGTTTTTATTGGTCTGGAAAAGAGATGCTTTGGGGGAATGTAATGACAATCTGCCATCATCTGCAAAAGGAGACAGAGCTAGGCTCTTTTTGGAAGAGAGTCAGTGGTCATAAAATGTTCCTGGGAGGTCCAAATGTATATGGAGGAAAGGCCAGCCAAGCACTGGAGCTCATTACCCAGAGAGGCTGTGCAGTCTGCTGGACTGGCCTGCGTGCAAGTTAGAGACAGCAAGTTCCAACTGAAGGGTTATTTACTGAGAAGAAGCTGAGTTGTGTGTTCTGCATGAATGAGTTTTTAGAAAAGAAGCATCAAGCAGCCTGGAGAAGGCTCTGGGGAAGACCCTTGTTGGCATACCAACACTTAAAGGGGTCCTACAGGAAAGTGGGAGAGGGGCTGGTCACCAGGGAGTGCAGTGATAGGACAGGGGAAGTGGCGTCAAGCTAAAAGAGGGCAGGTTTAGGTTAGATGTTAGGGAGAAATTCTTTACTCTGAGGGTGGTGAGGCCCTGGCACAGGCTGCCCAGAGAGGTTGTGGAAGCCCCATCCCTGGCAGTGTTCAAGGCCAGATTAGATGGGGCTTTGGGCAACCTGGTCTAGTGGAAGGTGTCCCTACCCATGGCAGGGGGTTTGGAACTAGATCTTTGAGGTCCCTTCCAACCCAAAGCATTCTATGATTCTAAAAGGCGGTAGTGAAGAGTCTTCCACAAATGCCAGTAGCTTTCAGTTGGGCATTTCCCTGTAGCTTTATCTCCCACCAGGAGAAAAAGGGAGTTGTACATCTGCCAACAAAGGCAAATATCTCTACAACTGGAAAAAATGGATAAAATTCAAGCAGGTCAGCATTATCTCGTGTATATTAGGATGAATGTACTTAAATGACTAAAACTTCATTTTGGGGGGACAAATCTACTGTTTCCCCAAATGTCTCATATCTCTTCCTTCCTCTCTTCATCAGATGACAATATCAGATCGTGACTTTTTTTTTACTTCAATTGAAAATAACTGGTTTTTTCATAGGAGGTACTTGGTAAATTCTAAATCTGTGGTCACAACATTAACTTGGGGGACAGTTTATCTCAAAGGAACTTTATCGATGGGGGGTGTTAACAAACCAGAAGCTAACTTCTAGCTCCTGAGTGGGGTTCCTCAACTAAAAGTAGCACATTTTTTTGTAAGCCAAAGCAGTGTGTTATATGTAGAATAATCGCATCATTTTATCTATTGCACAACAGTCCTCCTAAAACTAGTGGCAATTATAGGCTGTCTATTTCAAGCTTGGACTTTATATATGAGGCACACATTTCAACAACATTTTACCAAAGCTGTCATCCCTCGTCCAACCAAGCAAGTGTGTTTTTCCTGGTGTGCCTTCAGTTACTATTTTGAGAGTGCCCATTCAGCCTAGATGTTTCTTCAGATCCCCGAGAACAAAACTGGGAAACAATGACCAGGAATTGCAGAAAAACAGGTATTTGCACATCCATTTATTCTCTGCTGTAAGGAGTAACTTCCCCTGTGTTTTGAGATGCAGAATTGAAAAACCCTCCAAGATTTCAAAGGATCTCCTTACACCAAGAAAAGGGTGGTAATAAATTGTCTTGCTTTTCTTCTACAGCCCCACAAGGACAGAAGAGGTTCAAGGACCACTCTGCATAACTTTCTTTGAGATTAGAAGTATTCCTTCACTTTAGAGGCACCTGGCATTTAAGGATGATGGCAGGAAACTGGGTCAGCTAGTGACTGGTATAATATTACACTCAGAAAAATGTATAAATCTGCAGATCATGCTATGGAGAATTGGCTGTCATGCTTCAGAGCATCCGCTGCTTCTCAGGAGCAGCAAGAGTTTGTCCCTGTCTTTTCATTACCATTACAGGGTTAGGACTTAAGGAGCTGAACTTTCGGGTTTTTTTTTTTGGTGTCTGTCTTAGATTTAATTGACCAATGACCAGACTGGAGATACTGAGTCTTCTGATTTTCATTATAAAATGTTGGCCATGCTGTGGCCATGAGAGAGAACTGGGTATAGGAAATGGCCTCTGCTTGCGTGACTCTAAGTGGATCTGAGTTAAGCTGCATGAAGAATAAACAGAAGTATGTCATTTGCCAGGGTTGTCAGCACGCAGAAGGATGAATTCTGATATAGTAAGGAAACTAACAGTGTCACCCAGACTGAGGAGATCAGAGCCTGGAGAGTGGAAAAGTTGGATTTCTTTAAGGCATAGCTACTAAAACTATCCAGAAGTGGTATGCCATGGAAGAAAATATACAGGAAAGGGAAATACTGAAGCAGCATTAATGAGGTTTAGGAAATTTAAAAAAGACTGACAAATAGTCACAGCTGTGTCAGAGCTAGGGAAAGGGAAATGTAAAATGAGAACTGCTGAGTGGGGATATAAGTTAGACCTGACAGATATGAAACAGCAAAACCTCCTCTGCCCATATGAATAGAACAAGAAGCATGAAAGACATGAGGACCAAGTACAGACCAAGGATTCCCAGACTAAAAATCCTCACTCAAGAACATAATGCAGGACTTAAACAGAATTTAAACCCCCAAAGCAGCTGCCTCCTTTTCTGTAATGACCTGGTTAGACTTCAGGAGCGCTCTTTTGTTTGCCAGCTCCCATGTTACCTTCTTTGCTGCTCTTACTTGCAAGTGGCTGTGCAAATCACCATTTAGGAAGGGTTACTGAGGTACAGATTATATGTGGTAGGCAGGTTTGCTCAAGATGTCGCTTGACAGCATAATAATAACAAAAAGTAATGCACCTCTATCCCTGCAGTGGAAAAACATGGGGGAGCGAGAAGGGGAGGCAGTGAAAGCACAGAGGAATTGATCAGATGATACTAGTGAAGTCATACAGCCTGCACATGAGGTCAAGATTGCAGAAAGGAGGAGGGTGGGGAGAGGAGACCTGCTATTTAGACTGAAAGGAGAGGAGTTTTTAGCAAATAAAGTACAGCCAGGACTTAAAGGTCTTCTCAAAGACCTTGAGCTAGGAAAACCTCATTACTCTGGTTGGCTTAATCTGCCTGAATCACTCACTTCCAGACATTACAGTGTAAACCTCACTCTGTTATCATTTTGGGAGCTTTATGATCCTCCCCCTCTACCCTGACCTGGTCAGTCCCCACCTGGAGTATTGTGTCCAGTTCTGGGCTCCCTGGTATAAAAAAGACAGGGATCTCCTTGAGAGAGTCCAGAGAAGGGCTACGAAGATGATTAAGGGCCTGGAACATCTCCCCTATGAGGAAAGGCTGAGTGAGCTGGGGCTGTTCAGCCTGGAGAAAAGAAGACTGAGGGGGGACCTTATTAATGTTTATAAATATCTCAAGTGTGGGACACAGGGGTAAATGGCCAGCCCCTTTTCAGTGGCCTGTGGAGACAGGACAAGGGGCAATGGCTGTAAACTGGAGCACAGGAAGTTCCGCACCAACATGCGGAAGAACTTTTACACAGTGAGGGTGACAGAGCCCTGGGACAGGCTGCCCAGGGAGGTGGTGGAGTCTCCTTCTCTGGAGATATTCAAGACTCGTCTGGATGCCTATCTGTGCAATATGTGCTAGGGAGCTGCTTTGGCAGGGGGGTTGGATCCGATGATCTCTCGAGGTCCCTTCCAACCCCTACGATTCTGTGATTCTATGATTATATAGTTTTCCTGTTGTGATATACAGATAAAATGTCCTGCTTCCATTGCCCTCACCAGTTCTTTCTCCTTTTATTCTGGTAGTCAGTGGTCTGGAAATGAATGCTTGGGGAGATCTGATTCCCAGTGTTTAACTTCCGAAGAAGATAGGTACAGCAAGGTCAGTTGAGCCAGAGACACTTGCACTGACACCACGTCTGCTCTGCTGTTTCTAAGGCCATGGGCATAAGTAGAACTCATGCTCTCATTGGGGTAGATGTGCTGGAGGGAAGAGTGGTCACACAAGTAAGTCGGAATTTGGATTGAGATGATCTGAAATCAGTTATAAAATCAACTGAGATTTTACTTGTCCCTGTCTAGATGAAAAAAACCAACCCAACCAACAACACAAGGCCATTCATTTGTTACTTACTGCAAAGCATCCGGAGAGAGGAAATGTATAAAATATCTTGTGAACCAGCAAGACCTGCTAGGAAACCATATTATGTTCCTTTCTGTTCAACAGGCTGGAAAGTCTTAATGTTTCCTGTCATGTTAAACTTCCTCTCTGCTTTATAAATAATTTCTGGATGCAAAACATTTTCTAGTGCCTTGGCTCTGTTCTCAGGAATGCAGGCTGAGGCAAGCTCCCCCATACATAAAACACTCGCATGGCTGTCCTTTTGGGTCATTGCCAAGTCCTGTAGATTTTCAAAGCTTCCCAAGCAGGTCCTGCATATTGAAATGCAGTGATGCAGATTATCATCACCCAGAAAAAGTGACAAATGCATTACTGGAGGGAGGGGCTGCAAAAGTGGGAAAATAATTTTCTACTCTTCATGCTGATTTGAGCTGAGAAACTGCCCTAAGTTGCCATTTGCCTCTGTTTAGGGCAGCAAATCCAGGAAGCAAGGAATGGTGTGCAGTTATTTTCTCTCATACTCACAGTCCTAAGGGAAGGTCACCACTGGATCACCCAGAGAGCATCCAGGTTCCAATGCTGGGGACAAGAAAGAAAGAAGGGCTCAGTTCCAGCCTCCTCCCACTCTGTTCCTTGACCAAACCCAACCAAGAGGTTGGCTAACACCTGATGGAACCTGCCCAGATCAGCAGGACTCACAGGAGCTTCACTTTCTCCTGGCATTCACTTGGCCACATCGTGCCTCTCTCTACCCACTGACCATGGGCTGGGACACTGCAGCCTGTGCCCAGGAGAACACTCTGGATTCCATCACAGACCAAGCCAAACACACTCACTCCAACAATCCTGCTGCTCTTTTGTCAGGTCAATGTGTAATTGTTTCTGTTGCTGGAGGGCTCCATCACCCCCTTAATTAAAATGCAAATTTTACATTAATTAAAAATGCTGAGAGCATCTGTACAATTTATGACCAAATCTTAAGAGTCCAGCAATCCCCATGCTGGGGAGGGGCAGCAAGGGAGCTTTGAAACTGCTGAAATAAATCCTTGTCTCAGAACACTGGGGGTGTTTTAGCTGATAAAGGAGGTTCTTCTTGGACTTTTAAAATTAATTCGTTCTCCCTAGATCGGAAAACAGAGAAAGCAGAAGGGGCTCAAGCACAGTTTTATTCTTACAGATAAAAGTATCATCTAAAACTGTTCTCAGGCGAGAGAAAGGAATAAGAAAAATCTCAGCTTATGCTCTAACACAGCAACAAACCAGTGATCTCATTTCTGCTCAACTTTCCCTTCCTGACCAGAAACGTTACCTATTCCCTGTATAGTCCATCTACTCTTACAGCACTAGGAACTTGGCTCCTTGGATCCCTCAGTTCTGACTGAAGTAAACCCTGTCTGGCCCCAACTTGTCAGTACCAGTAAAATTTCTCATCACCCTTTGGGGTGAATAGGGAGCTGCTCCTTGGGGGCATGTGCCAGGACAGCAAGACAAGACCCTCTCAGGGCACTGTGGCTGCCTGAGTTCCACACATTCAGCTGGACCTTTCTATCTGATCTTTCCACTGAGGTGAGGAGCTGGAGAGCTGCTGGGAGAGCCTGTGCTCACTTGTGCTCTGCATCTTGCTTTCTTACTGGAACACCTGCAGTGGGGGTCCATGACTGGCAGCAGGGAAGATGGGAATCACTTGGGGGGTGTGAGATATTCATAGCATATGAAACCACCCTTTGCACCTTCTAGTACATTCTTGGGTGACTGAGGCCCATTCAGTTTGCTGAGGGGAGGAAGGTGTGTAATCTCCCTGGTGGGAAGTGCCTAGGGTAAAGGATCAGGCTGTAGGTAGTCTGTTATGGCCAGAGGGTCTGCCTCCTACCCGGATTCAGCTATTCCAGTTTGAATTTCACCTTACCAAGATGTAGTCTTTCCCCTTATTGTCCTCAAGCCACCAACAATTCCCAGCTGGTTTGCATCCCAATGCCTCTGGGGAAGCCTGTGGCAAACCTGGTCCTTACCTCTTCTGGGCAGAAGCAAATCACAGCGTGTCACTGGGGAGAATAAAATATCACCACAGCTGCAAAAAGAAACCTGGTATGAAAATACCTTCCCCCTCAGAAGTTAAATAAATGGCAATTGAGGGTGGTGGCTCTTTTCACTCCCTGCCTTGCAGGTGCAGGAGAAGGAGCAGTGTGACCTGTGTGCATCATTTGTGCAAGCCCGTCCGTGCCCAGGGTGTGCAGAGAGAGCTCAGGCTGGTGCAGGGCTCACTCCAAATCCGCTTCTGCAAGCATCCACCTCTGCTGCCTCTCGTGCCTCTGTTTCTGTTCTTCATCTCCTGGAAAGGATAATCACATTCACCCAGTTCCTGCAATGTCCATCCGGTGCCTATTTCTGGTACATGAATAAATCAGCAGCAATTTCTACCAAGGTAAATCTTGTTACTCATTAAAAAATTGGTTTAAGTTATGTCAGGATCAGGCCTCCTGGGGGGCGGTTATCAGGCCCCAGAGAGCCTATGTATAGGCATGTATGTGCATGCATACATAAGCAAGATGAAGGGAGGCAACAACTCAAAATATAGCTATTATTCACACTGCAACACTACCATAACAAGCCCTGCCTGGGATGAGATGGGATCCTGCAGTGCCAAGTGCTGGACAAGCCAGGAATAAAGCAAAGGTTCCTTCTGCAAAGAGCCCGTTCTCCTGTTTAGTGACAGATGTAACAGCTGATTGATACCAAAATGTGGGAGTGTGGAAGGACGGGATTATTATAGACACTTGCCTTTGACCAGCTTCACTGTGGGCACAGCGATACTGCTGGACCCAGATCACGCAGAGTCTAGGGCACTGCCAGGTCTGGTCTGTTGTTTACACAGACTGACCGAGTGCAAGCATTCATCTCTGTGAGGCAAGGTTCTTTACATCTCCCTGCAGACTATACCGTGGATACCGAATCGCTGTCCTTCTGGCTGTGGATTGATTGTCTGCAGGAATTCAGCATCATTTGAGACAACATTACTGGGATTGTTTCCATATTCTCAGCCCCAGTAGTTAAGCATATTAAATAAAAGAAATGAAGGATTATTTGTTTTAAATATGGTTGAACTATTCCAAGATTTCAGGGGGGAAAAAAAATCATCATCCTAATAGGTCCAGAGTTATAAATAGCAGCAGTGCATGTACCGGGGTAAACTCTGCATTCCTCTGGGTACTTGTAAGAAAAAGGATCAAGAGAATGTGAAACTCATAAAATTTATGGTGGTCCTTGGATGGATGTGATGTGTTAGTAGACACAAGGCGCATACCAAACGTGAAGTCAACTAGCCACTGAAGATTTATATCTCCCAGCATCCCTGTCCCGATGGCACCATATGTTTATATGGACTGCAGGTTTATTATTGGAACTTGAAGTTCTCCCTCATTGCTTCTTACTGGAATCTCGTAGGTTTTTTTTCCTGAAGGACACCGGGAGTAATCCACACTCCCACTTATTTCCTGGGTCTATTTTGGTTTAAAGTAAAATCCAAAATATGCATTCTTTTTTTCTTAGCATGGAATCGGATTCCTGAAACTAGAGAAGGGGAGAAGGCAGCAGCTGGCTACCTCATTTCCGTATCTGTTGTTGCAAAACCTTGTCTTCATACATAAGGCTTTTACAAAAATTTACGTTTTCCTGGTACTGTACACACATCCCATCACTCAAACTGGGTGTAAAACAACTCCCCCGCCTGAAAAGCTGCCAAAAATCCAGGAGCATCCCTGGTCTGCAGCAGGAATAGCCCTGAAAAGCTGTCAAAACAGAAGAAGTGGGAGAGGGGGACTGGGGCAGACGCGTTTCTCAAGCAGCATGGGAGCCCAGGGCAGGCTGAAGCATAGCACCCCAGTGCCTCATCTGATGCAGGGGTGTGCTGGTGGGGCAGAACAGTCACCTGGCACAGCCCAGCATGACTGCACCACGCTGGTGGGAAGGATATGCATGGGAAATGCAACAGGCAAGAGAAGGTCCACGTGTGCCGTGGGACATGACGTGCATCGGTGGCTTGGTGAAAGCCAGTCAGGACAGAGGCACTGTCCAGCTCAACGCCCTACTCTGAGCACACAGGCAGCTGAAAGCATGCACTGTGGTTTTGGCTACCTGTCCTTTGCAGCTGGGAGGAGGCAAGCCAGAATTCGGTGCAGGAAAATGAGCTGACTGTTTTCCCAGGCACTTGTTCCCAGGAGCCAGTGGCAGGTGGGGATGCCCTTGGGACGGCAGCCCCCGCAGCCAGGGAAGTGAGAGTCCCTTGCACCCTCTGCTGAGACTTCAGACCAGCCAGTAGCAGGAAATGATATATCAGCACACCCTTGGGTCGTTGTGGTAACAAAAATAATATTACATACTCCATGGAGATAGGATTGTTGTGGCTAACCAATGTGTAAGCCATGCTATTAAGTAGTTCCTGCGCACAGTGAAGGATACATCATATTTTTTATGTCATTTTTATTAGCTGTGTTTAAGGTGATGCTTTCTTCTACTATAACCCAGGACTACATGAGCTTGTCTCTTCTTCCTTGCAGGGCTGCTCCCAGGTCTCAGCTAACCCAAGGACAGGAATGCAGGCTTCTAGGGTATATCATCAGTGGTGAATTTAAACATAGCCGGGATCAGTTCCTGGGCCTCAGGCATGTGGTCTGCCCCTTAGTGTCATCTCCACATCTCCATCCAGACTGGCCACATCCAAACAGCCAGGTGGGAACAGCCTCTGGCCCCTGTTAAAACCTCAGCTGTCCCCAGGGACTGCAGAGGAGCCCCGACTTGAACCATGCTACGACTGCGCTGCCAATTTAACACCACGTGTGATCGAGTTTTGGGTCCTAAACCTGCAAACCTGGACCTTCAGGATGAGTTTATTAGCATGGATGTAAACTCTGCTTTCTTCATGGGGACAAAGAGGAAACAGGAAAAACTTCTCAGATACACAAATGGCTATGCTGCTTACCAAAAATGCTGTCTGCTAATACATTAACCTGGCTGAAACCTGTTTAGGTTTTGATTTCACCAGTGACAAGAAGCTCTGTACATCACCACTGCAGTGACAGGATGTGCAAAAGGCAGCAGAAGCCCATGGGCATCACTCTGGTGGCCCAGATCTACATGGACTGTAGGTGCAGAACCAGTGCTTTTGAGGAGGGCAGCACTGCCTGCAGTTTGGTCTGGGCCAAAACAATGTCCTACCAGGTTAATGGCCCTGCTTAACTTTTTTGCCAAGACAAAGCCAGAGATACCCAATTTTGAACTTACTGGTGTAATTAAGACAGTCACATTGCTTTAAAGTTACATGTCTTATCCCAGGTACAGCCATATCAGGAGGGCTGGGGAGGCCTCACCTGTTGGTGGGTTTGGCCTTATGAAATACCTCTGTGATCACACATGAAATGTTTGGAAGAAGTAGGGGTCAAAGCAGGGCCCACCTCAGGCTTCTGCAAATAAACTCTCACTGTCCTAATTTTGTTCTCGTGCTGCAAAGACTCAAAGCAGCTTCCTTGTGCAAAATGAAAATGCACAGAGAGCAGCTCTTTGAAGTGATGTTTATTCCCTAGACAGGCAGCATTTCACCCCTTGGACCAATCTTCTAAACCAAAAATTGCCCAACTAGCTGAAGACCTCCTTCTGTTTCTGGATTAATGTGTTCAGCTCCTGTTGATTTATGGGACCTGTGATTTCATGACCTCAACATGTGCTCTGAAGAAAGTGAGTTTGGGACAGAAACCAGGAGTTACCCAGTGAAAAACAAGGCAAAGGGAGATGGATTCAGCCCCTTTCTGTGCACCATGCCTGGGGCTCAGGTGCCCTGTGCTGTCATGGTTTCAGGAGGTGCTGCTCCTTCCAGAGCATCCCTGTGCTGCTCAGCTGGGAGGGGAGAAGAACGGGAGAGAAGCCATTCCCTTTCTGAAGTGCTCAGTGCTTTCAATCCTGGAGCCCCCCAAAATCCTAAAACCCCAGCTGTGTGTTCTCAGCTGTCCCCAGCATCCCCAGGGGGTTCCTGGGGTGGCTTATTGCCTCCGAGCACCAGCTCACCAGCCAGCACAGCTTGAAGGATGCTGCACCTCCAAGTTCAGCTCACACAAGATAAGGGGTGAGCACAGCATGGCCCGATCATGGACACCCTGTCTGATGTATTTGCCTTATCTGAGCAGAAAAAGCACCACCTGCAGCTCTGCCCCAGAGTAAAGGTAACCTGATTGATCCTGTGTGTCTGCAATTAGCAAGTCCTTGCAGACGTTCAACAAAGCCAGAAAGAAGAAAGACAGCACAGCAATAGAGGAGGGAGGGCTTTCTGCACACACTGAGCTGGCAAGGACACAAAGGACACACACAGAGGATTTAATTTATTATTTTTTATAATTTCATCTGACATTTAGCAATTGTAACTTTTCATTTGAGAAATAAATGGGTTTGTCCTTTTCAGCAAAACTGCTGTGGACATATTATTCCCTTTATGGTGTGTTTTGCTGAATTCCAGATGTTGCTGTTTATTCAAGGCAAAGTTCATCCAAAGAAGGGTCAAGGGAAAAAAAAAAAGGTTTTGCTGAAAGGAAAAAAAAAAAAAGGAAGAAGAAAGATTTTGAGAACAGATAACAGTTTGTATAGGTATTGCTGTACTATGGAGCTTTACACCGGGCTGAATTATGGCAATGCAGTGAATCATTCTGGGGGAGTGAAAATGACTGTCAGTGCTTGCTTCCCCCATTAACCTTTTTTTAATGTGAACTTGTAAAATAATATGTGGTCTGGGAGATGAGGAACAACTCATTGAGATAGCCTCCACAGGAGAAATAGCATCCTGATGAAAGAAGTAACCCTTTGCTTATCCAGTCTATTCCTAGGTTAAGTGCCACTCTGTACAAGCAGAGATGGAGCAACCAGGGGAAATGTGCAATTAAAGATGTTGCTTATTTGGGTTATGCCCTATTTTTTTTTTCCTGATGAGATCCCCAGCGTGCTATGTGCTGGATGAAGAGCATGTATAGGATATATAGCATATAACCACAGGCCTTGCTTGGAGACAAGAAGACAGAACGTTCTTCGGTCCCTTTCCTTGAGATCTACAAATGCATTTCTTGCATTTTAGCTCTCCTTTAATCTTGGGAACAGAGGCAGAAGCGAGACAGACAGTTGGTGCTGCACAGCCTTCCCCTGGGAGGAGCAGGGGCAGAGGGAGTCAGCGTGGCTGTGGCACCCTGTAAATGGGATATCTCTGCTTTTGTGTTTGCCATGCACATGGCTGAAATGTCCAAGTGCTGCGTAACTCGATTCCTACCAGTGATGCACACAAGATGTACCAGAAAAAAAGCAACTTCCAGATGTGGCAAGTGTTCAGTGCTCATAATTTGGGCTACCCACTTCTGCAGGTGCCCCTGCCCTTTGGGACAGACATCTCCATCCCCTCTCCTGACAGGGAACCAGTCCCTCTGGAACCAGCCTAGGTGGCTGTAGAGCAGTCTTGGGGTGGCTCTGAATAGCAAACTTCTGGGTACAGTCCTGTCTTGGTTTCTGGAGTGAGAAGATAACACAAAGCCAAATTTAGTCACTTCAGCCTAACTCACTGAGCCTGTGAATTTCCTCCCAGTTTTGGCAGATTTCCTCCATACTAGAAAGGAAAATAAGCAGAATAAAAGCAAGAGGATTGTTTATTTGCAGAGAAAATATGCACAGCAGTGTATACTGCTACCTGCTGTTGCTAGCTGAAGGCTGCTGAGGTATTTAGCAGCCTCCGTGAACTAATTGCACTCCCTGGAACTGCATTTTCAGATCCTAATTCAGCCTTTCATGCCTGCCAAAGCACCCCTGAGGGGTAACCAACCTGAAGAAGGAGCTTTTGGAAGTGTGGGTACATTCTGCCTGCCCATCCACCACTGCACTGGGCTGCTGCAATGAGGGACAGAGATGAAGAGTCTTCTCTGTGACAGAGGGGCATGGTGGAGAGGTTTCCTCCAGCCACTGGGAACTGGGAACTGCCTCCTCAGGAAGCCAAGAGGCTGATATCTCCCCAGTCCTATAAAGATAGAAATAGAGGTGTGTGGCATCATGTCTGAAGACACCTTATGCTGCACTGGAAATGAATAGCAGTGCAAAATCAGCACAAAATACCAAAATTAGGTAGCTATCCCCTGGCCAGACTTAATGTTTGGCAAATTCCTGAGCAGCCTTTCCCTTCAGTAACCCATGGAGCACTCCAAGAGCTTGTCAGGTGAGTTGGCTCTTACCGAGTTGAGCTCATCCTGTGCAGACAGACACAAGGAATTAATCCCAGAGACACGTGCAGTCTGGAGGGCCTGTCTGTGCCGTCAGCCCGCAGCTCTCCCACCACCCTGCAGCAATCCTGGCAACCGAACATGACAGCTTTGGGGTGGCCTCAGCGTGGGTTTCTGGGGGCTGGCAGGAGACTGCCACACAGCCAGAAATGCCAATGATGCCAAGTGAAGGGCTCTTTCTAGGCTCAATTTGGCCTCATGTCTATTTCCTTGTGAGACATCGCAGGAAGAAAGAGAGAGGATGTGTGGGTGCTGGGGTGATCCCCTTGAAGCAGCAGAGCTGAATTCTAACATGTGAAACGCCTGTGCTTAGCCATAATACCTTCAAGTGCCTTTGGCCCTGCTCATGAAGAGGTTTGATTTTATTTCCCCCAGGAGTAATTTCTTTCTGCTCAGAAGGAGCTGAGGTGCTAATGGGTCGTTGTCTTTATGAGCCCTAATTCCTGCCACAAAACTGCCAAAATGGTGACTTGATGGCTCCCCAGGGCTTCTGTTTCCTTCAGGTTTGGTACCGTACCTCCTTAATTAAAAAACAGACTTCTTTTTTTTTAATTATTATTATTTGGTTTGGCTGCCATCAGGGAGGGGGGGAGGAGAAACAACCTCTCCTCTACTTGCTAGCAGGAATATTTACCTATGGATACAGCCTAATCTGACTTTTAAGCAAACAGATCAATATTTGCTTTTCACCACATTGAAACTTGCTGTTAGCATTCCAGGTACAGAATTAATAAATATTGATGTTAGGGGCCAGAGATTTGGCTGGTATATGTAGGTATATTCTGCTTCAATTGAGCAGTCAGTTTATTCCAGCAGGTAAGTTGTCCCTGTATTTTTCATAGTTGTACCAAATTTTGTTTCTAAAATGAGACTTCAATCAAGATAGAAAAGAAATGATGAATGGAAAATTAACTGCATGAGATCAAGGAATCAGCATGGGCACCTGGAGGGGTGGAGGCTAGATGCATTTTAGGGAGGGGAGCGATGGTGCAGGTTGGGTTACTGCTCTTCCCTTGCCTGACTGCCTGAACCTACGTGTCTCAGGTTTCTCAAGTCACAAGATTATTTGTATTTGCTTACATTATATTCTCTGGTAGGAGCACTAATGCATCACTCCTTTTGTGCTTGCCATGAGGAAATACATGGAATTAGACAACCTACAATCCACACAGAGAGGTAAGTAGAAAGTGGGAGATAACAGTATTGTTATACCTATTTATGGATTGGGAAGAT
Organism: Porphyrio hochstetteri; assembly: GCA_020800305.1. NCBI lineage: Eukaryota > Metazoa > Chordata > Aves > Gruiformes > Rallidae > Porphyrio > Porphyrio hochstetteri. Next base: position 116,091,465 of record CM036907.1, read on the forward strand.
TAAGGGAAGGAGATTAAGGCACATGCCTATGGCAGTCTGTGGCAGAGGGAGCAGTTAAAGACTGATGTCGTAAAGCCCCATTAGTGTCCTCTGTACAATCACCTCTCCCCTGAGAACAATCTTATCTCACTGGGAGAAATGAAATTTGAGGGAACAGGTTTGTTCAAAAATAGGGACATATTTTGCAAATAGATGTATTTTTTTTCTGTGAAAATTAATAAAAGGGACCCAATAGATCTACCACAGGCATCAATGTCGCCCTTGGTTAGCTGGTCATGCAGAATCTGGAAGAGCTGTACCAAGCTTCATCCCCAATGCTGCCTGAGGAGGTGAAACATGGTGAAATGCTCTTCCTGTATCACCAAGCAAGGAAAGTGAACACAAACCATGTCCGCATCATTGGTTTGTGTTCTCTCTCCTGAGCACAAACCATCTCACCAGCTGGGACTCGCCCTGCTTCCACAATAGGGTGGTGAAAGGGGGATAAACTGGTCCCAGCGAAGAGCACATATTTAGCTGCTGGGCAGCATTCAGCACTGTCACAACCTGCCCCATCCCAGAGTCATGCTTTCTGTGTGCAAAGCAGTCTGCAGTGGACGAACAAAGGCTTGACGAAGCCCTGAGCAACTTGATCTAGTTAAAGATGTCCCTGCTTACTGCGGGGGGGTTGGACTAGATGGCCTTTAAAGGTCCCTTCCAACCTAATGCATTCTATGACTCTGATTCTGTGAAAAGCGCAGCTTGCTGACATGCTCCATGCATAATATTAGCAGGCAGATCTCAACTTCAGTTCACAGACACACATATTTGGATGACTTTCCCTCCATTTTGTACCGTCCTGAACTGTAATAATAACCACCAACATCTACCTCTAGTAATATTAAGTAGCAGTATCACTGAGAATACCTTGAAGGCAGCTGCTGGTGAGTATTGCCATGGCCAAGACTAGTTGCTGGACTAGCTGCCCTGGACCTGTAAAGACCTTGCTGGACAATTTTGTGGCCAAACTGGTGTCCTTGCATCATCAGACTTTATCTAAAACAAGCAAACAGCATGTTGTTCCCTGCCTTCTTGCTTCCCTGCTGGATCCCATTGATGTCACCTTGTGTTATGCTGCCGTACCGGGTGGCGTCAGTGGCTGTGTGGCAACATGACTTGGACAGATAGGGGTTGGTGATGGATGCTCCTAGAAATATGAGTGTTGTGTACATTCCTGGTGCCAGCCAGGAGGTCAGGGTTCCTACAGCAGCTCACCTTTGAAATTCAACTTGCTGCTGTTCCTGAACGACATTGAGGTCCTTGAGCGAGTCCAGAGAAGGGCAACCAGGCTGGTGAAGGGGCTGGAGGGCAAATCCTATGAGAAGTGGCTGAGGGAGCTGGGGCTGTTTAGCTTAGAGAAGAGGAGGCTGAGGGGAGACCTTATCACCACCTACAACTACCTGAAGGGAGGTTATAGAGAGATAGGTGATGGTCTCTTCAGCCAGGTGACAGGCGATAGGACAAGGGGGAATGGCATGAAGCTGTGCCAGGGCAGGTTTAGATTAGACATTAGAAAAAAAAATTCTACTGCAAGAGTTGTCAGGGCCTGGAACAGGCTGCCCAGGGAGGGGGTTGAGTCACCTTCCCTGGATGTGTTCAAAAAAAGGGTAGATGAGGTACTTAGGGATATGGTTTAGCTTAGGATGGGATTGGTTGGACTTGATGATCTTCAAAGGTCTTTTCCAACCCTGTGATTCTGTGACTCTCATGCACCATGACTTTTAGTTTAGCATGTCATTAAGCTTTTTAATACCATGGTGCCATCAGCTTAACTCATCAGAGAAGGGTTCCCTTCCCCTGATTCCCAAAACTCCACTTGAGTTCCCAAAATTACCCTGTCACACAAGTGAAAGACAGAGACTCTGAGCTGTACATTTCCCCTGGATGAAGAGGCGGGGGAAGCAGAGGGGTTCTTCTCCACAGCCTGTCTAGGGTCACAGAGCTGGTTAGGAGTGGCGACACAAATTTAGTCACCAAACAGAATGGTCAGGAGCTGGAACATGTCCACTACATAGTGGCACGATCTGAGAAGCCATTTAAGGTCTCAGCTAGAAAACAAACACAGAAGAGATAACCATGGATCACAAGGCTGTTTGGGATCCGCGTACATATACTGTTTTGACAGCAGAAATTATAAACAGATCATTTTTGCTGACCTGTACCCTACAATCTGTTTGAAAGCAATTCCTGTCTTTTATCTGAGAAACCAATGGTGGAAAACATTGCTTGCCTGGAAAATATTGTCTCGGTCATCTCGTTTCTTGCCCAATGGTTTATTTCCTAATTCTGATTAACCAAGCTAATACTCATACTTCCTTGGCACTGCTGGAGTGTGAGTCCCCATGGTGTTGTTGCTGAGTGTTTGGATGGGTCTGCTGATGAGTCAGAGCCAAAATGTCTGTGATGGGCTGATAAAAGGAGGATGACACCCCAGGCAACACAAACCGTGAGAGCACCTCGTGTATCAGCCTATTCCACAATACTTTCACCTGGGGTGGAGGAGGAACATGGAAAATTGGAGATACAGGAAGGAAAGAGGCAATAGGGGAAAAAGCAGGGCATGGATCAGAGAGAACAGCCAGGACCCAGAAAAAAACATTTCCAAAGCAGAGTAGCTCCCATAGAGAAATATGCTCTGCTTTGTCCTGCTTACTAAACAGAAATGCCACTGGCTTCTCACACCTCTTTTAGTTACTGATGACAGCGCAAGGGAACAAGGATGTTGCAGCACGTTGCTCCTCTCACTATCAGGCTGTACCTGCTGCTTGCTATTCCCTTCTTGGGGAGACTGCAAGGTGGAGGAAGAGGACTGGGGGTCCAGAGCATGCTTCCTGGAAGGTAAGGCCAACAAGATGGTATACATCTAGGAGGTGGCAGATCAGACCCAACAGCTGAAGCTGTGTGACTGCCAGAGTCTGATGCTACAAGCAAGGCAGGAACTGTAAGCAGAGGAAGAAAAGTCACTCAGACTGCTAAAAGCAGATGCTGGTGTTTAGGCTGGTTTTGATCTCCTCCAAAGTGTGTAGGTAGTGGTCAGTGGTGCCTGTGTGGCAGCAATAGCATTCCTGGATCTGTGAGGGGCTGAGGATTTTGCTCAATTAATTGAAAAGATTAGGCAAGCATGGCTGTAAAAGGACAATTGCAGCCATCCATCAAACAGCTCTTTTTACACACTGTCATCTTGAAGTGTGGTTCTCTGGGGCTAAGGTCCAGCAGGCTCCAAGAAAGCCCTCCCAGGGATGGAGCCTTTGCTAGACCTATGTCTATGTCCTCCCAGCCATTGCACTGCCCAGTTAGCAATGAAAAACCTCCTTAAGGAATTATTATTGTAGACAATTTACTGGTCTGGATCACTGCCTGCTTCTGGCAGATGTACCTGTCCTTTGGTGTTCTCCCAGCACCTACCCAGGCACACCACTGGGCTTTCATTGTTACAGTTATAAGAGCAATTAAAGCTGCAGAGGACACAGTTAGACTCAGGCCAGGCTGTTTCCCCCACCTTCATCCTGAGATTTGTTTTCATCTGCACCCTACTGTGTTAGAAATCTGAATCCATGGAAGATGTTCTTAATGTGAGAGTGACTGAGACCTTTTCTCTGGCTGTGTCTGGCCTACCCGCTGCTGACTGGACATACTGCTCTCAGGACATGGTGGCAACTCAAATCGACTTCTCTCATTTCCATAGCACTGATTTTGACCCCAAACCTGTGGACTGAATTAGGGCTTTTCCATCTCTGACATAACTCAGCTGTCACTAGTACCTCCCCAGCTCTTGAGTACATTCCATCACTGCTGCTCTACGTGGTCAGCAGTTCACAAGCCCTGCTCCTCTCTCCAGCCAAATGTGCATTCAACTCTGTTGTGTAATGGGACATCATGAAACCCAGGTGGAGCCCTGGAATGTCTCATGGCTACACTCCTGTCCTATAAACAGGGTAGGCAGGCAAAATGCCTGGTGGGAATAGTCTAGTAGTTGCTTGTGAGTGTTAGATGGTCTGAGGACAAAACCAATGTCAGCAATGGAGTTAATATCCTATTGATATGGAAGGCTCCAGACCTGGTCCTATTTAAGTTCCTAAACCAGATGTGACCCAAATTATCTAACTTCAGTAAGCTATGTAGGGAAAATACCAGTCTAATTCTCCCTAGGAGATGGACCCTCACCCTGGGAGGACTGCAGATCCTACCTTAGGCTCCATACAAAGCCCAAGGGCTCTTGATGGTGGAGGAAAGACAATGGGCTTGATCCCCTTTGCCCAATCCAGGGGTGCTCACACCCACAGGCAGTTCTTGTACTGCCACCTCTGTGGTCTCTCACTCCCAGATTTTTCTGAGACACATTGGCTCAAAACCAAGCAGTCACATTTTTACCAGGGCACCTTCTATGTCACTAGTTCTTATGGAGCAGGATCTGGACAGGAAACATCTGCTTCAGAGACTGCAGCAGCCTGAGCGGTCAAGTGAGCTGTGGCAAAATGGGGAGCAAACACGGCCGGCGCGTAACAAAGCAGCATCCGGTAGCACATTCCTCCTACAGGAAAGAAAACTGAATTTTACCCTTGTTTCCTCAATCCCCCTGTTTTCCAGCAAGGCCCCAGTAATTTCAAGCATTCCAAGCATGCAAGAAAATACTGCTGACATCAGGCAGACAGAGGCTGGGGAAAGGGGATGGAGCTCAGGAAGTCTGTGCCCCTGACAATGAAACAAATGCTGTGTGGAGAGTATATTCTGGGTCATAAAAGGGTTTCCCCGGTGCACAATCTGTCTGAGACAATTTTCTATTTAAAGTGTCCAGCTGTACCCTGAGGAAGGGGCAGTGGAGCACCGAGTGAATCATCCATCCTGTCCGAGAGAATCCCGAGGTGGGAGATTTCCTGCATTCGTAAAGTAAACAAGACACACAATCGCTGCTGGTGCCAGGGGGGAACCCAACAGCATCTAATGGGGACCTTGATGAGGTCATCCAGGAACCCAGATGTAATGCTTATCTGCTATTAATTCCTCACACCCAGAAAAACAAGCCACAGGCTCTCATGCTGATGGGTATGTTATGCTGGAATATCATAAAATGAGTTAGCTTGGAAGGGCCCTGTAAAGGTCATCTAGTCCAACCGCCCTGCAGTAAGCAGGAAAACCTTTAACTAGCCATTGAGCATTTCAGTGGAATCACAGTATCACAGAATCACTAGGTTAAAAAAGACCTTTGAGATCATCAAGTCCAACCATACCTGTCCTCTACTAAACCACATCCCTAAGTACCTCATCTACCCATCTTCTAAATACATCGAGGGTTAGTGACTCAACCCCCTCCCTGGGCAGCCTGTTCCAGTGCCCAGTAACTCTTTTGGGGAAGAACTTTTTCCTAAAGTCTAATCTGAACCTGCCCTGGTGCAGCTTGAGACCATTCTCCCTCATCTTATCACCTGTTGTTTGGGCAAAGAGACCATCACCCACCTCTCTACACCCTCCTTTCAGGTAGTTGTAGGTGGTGATAAGGTCTCCCCTCAGCCTCCTCTTGTCCAGGCTAAACATCCCCAGTTCCCTCAGCTGTTCCTTTTAAGATTTGCCCTCCAGCCCCTTCACCAGCTTAGTTGCCCTTCTCTGGACACGCTCCAGGACCTTGATGCCTTTTTTGTAGTGAGTAAGCATCCCAGAGAGCACAGAAAAGCAGTAAGTACGTGCCTTACCAGAAACCCTGCAGTCAGACAGGCTAAATGCTGATCTGGTAAAACTTCAGTGCACTGATTCAATTGCGTACACATCATTTTGATCAATTAACTTTTTATGGGCAGGTTTTATATTAGATAGGACAGTTTTAATTTGTGTCAATCCAGCTTCATGTCAGATGGAGAAGCTGTTGTAGGTCACCTCGTCTGTCAGGCAGAGAATATCCTACCAATACAGTTTCTGAGAACTTTTTCCTAGTGAGTAACACTTGCAATCATTTTCTATAGCAGGTTATGCTAACCTCAAAACCTATTTCCATCTATTTGACTAAGCTTTGCATGATCTCTAAATGAAGCATTATATTTATCTATGCCCTTTCATTACAGCCTTTGCTATAGTCTTTGTTTTGGTTGTTCATTAGATTAGAGAAGTACATTTCTACTTGAAATATTTGGTAAACAAATGGGGCAAAATATCTTCGCCTGCAAGTGTGCTACAGACACAGTCCTCACTAATGGTGTCTTTATGGAAGAAGTTTGTAAATGGTTGACAGGAGAGGTGGGATTTGTCCGACCAATTCCAGATGTTCACACTGTGAATTTCTGCATGTGAGCTAAGCGTCTAGACTGATTTTATAGTCAATGGAGAAATACAGGCACTTCAGGATGCATTTTTCCTTACTCTAATCCTAACGTCTCTGATACTGCACCCTGAAAATGCCTGCTGCTTTCCACTGCTGTAAAACTAAACCGTATCTTAGAGATATGGTTTAGTTCTTAGAGATATGGTTTAGTTTAGGATGAGAATGGTTGGACTTGATGATCACAGAATCACAGAATCACAAGGTTGGAAAAGACCCTTAAGATCATCAAGTCCAACCATTCACATCCTAAACTAAACCATATCCCTAAGTACCTCATCTACCCTTTTTTGAACACATCCAGGGAAGGTGACTCAACCCCCTCCCTGGGCAGCCTGTTCCAGGCCCTGACAACTCTTTCAGTAAAACATTTTTTTCTAACATCCAATCTAAACCTGCCCTGGCACAGCTTCATGCCATTCCCCCTTGTCCTATCGCCTGTCACCTGGCTGAAGAGACCATCACCTATCTCTCTATAACCTCCCTTCAGGTAGTTGTAGGTGGTGATAAGGTCTCCCCTCAGCCTCCTCTTCTCTAAGCTAAACAGCCCCAGCTCTCTCAGCCGCTCCTCATAGGATTTGCCCTCCGGCCCCTTCACCAGCCTGGTTGCCCTTCTCTGGACTCGCTCCAGGACCTCCATGTCCTTCTTGTGGTGAGGAGCCCAGAACTGGACACAGTACTCGAGGTGTGGCCTCACCAATGCCGAGTACAGGGGCACAATCACCTCCCTAGACCTACTGGCCACACTGTTTTTGATACAAGCCAAGATGCCATTGGTCTTCTTGGCTGCCTGAGCACACTGCTGACTCATATTCAGCCTGCAGTCACCCAACACCCCCAGGTCCTTCTCTGCCTGACAGCTCTTCAAAGGTCTTTTCCAACCTTGTGATTCTGTGATTCGGTGAAAGGGAACCTGAAGTCACTAGCACTGATCCAGATGTCCAGACTATGTCTGCACTAGAAAACAAAAATGCCAGGGATCATTTTCTGGCATTGAAGATGAGGGGTAAGGAATAGCACTAAATGGTCCTGCTTTCAAAAGTAGTGAGGTTGCCCCAAACCTGACCTGAGCCCACCAGGCCTTTGGGACAGCACAAGGTGGCCTGGTCGAAATAATGCTGGGAACTGTTCTAGCAGCTGGGATGGTCTAGGAGTGTGGATTCCAAGCTACAGAAGGAGACCATGGTAGCTGTCCAAGGAACAGACATGTAATAGACATGCAGAGTAAGAGAAATGAACCCTTGCGAATATCTTGGAGGTGCTCAGGTCCTCTTCTCCTGCTTTCACTGCTGTAAATGTGCATGATTTGGTTGCTGCTTGAATGCTGATTCTTCCACAGGTACTATGGTTGCTGGTTAATATTTGGCTGCTCTGACCTTCTTTCTAGTCCTTTCTGAAGCATGAAGGTATTTTTTGTCAGTGCATCCAGCCCTTTTCACAAGTCATGCAGGAAAAGGATGGCTCATTTGCCTCTGTAGAGATTTCCCTAAATTGATTTCCCTCTAGTAGATTTGTGCTGATGGAAGGATTAAGCTATTCACTTGCTACTCGGTGATTATTAAAATCACTGGGGATAGGATTGCAAAATCAAGTAATGCCTTTGCTAAACCCAAAGGGCTTCCCGAGTGAACTTCTGCTGCTCCTTTGACATCAACATATGGCTCTTCTCATCCATACCAGAGCCAACTGCAAACTGCACCCCCCAAAGCAGCAGCATCCTTTTGTAAAACCTCAGTCTGGCTGGAACATTAGCTGTCAGTGTGATGGGAAAATCCCATCCTTTATCTAGATTTGCATAGTGGAAACACATTATTTTACATCCACATTTTACACGGTAAAATTTGCTTATTTGTAAACTACTTCGTTATTTGGATGCAAGTTTTCTCATTTTCTACCTTTCAGTGGCCATCTCTTGTGCCTACAAGACATGTGTCATTGTCACCACAATCTATTGCTGTGGCTATGTTCCATGTATGCTAAAATTACCAAAGGCAGGTTCTGATCACTGTTTTAGCAGTGTGACTGTAGCATGACCACAGCCAGAGTCTGTCTGCTTGGGAAATAACACGTGAATTAATTTAATGTATTTGGGACACCGGATTCTTTGCATTTTTTGGCTTTAGCTCAGCCGTTTCAGTGAGACTTCTCCACAGAATGGCATAAATGAGAGGGAAGTCTGACCCCAGACATTGAAAATGGACAGAAATGAAAATAAAACTTAAAAGCATGGAATGGATGTTTCAGTTAAACTGCAACATAAAAAGTAGCAAAAAAGTGATGTGAGAATCTGAGTGGAATCTAGAAATCCTGACATGGCATTACAACTGGCTGTTTTTGTCTCTGAAGTCTTTGATTTTGCATTACTATGTTTATATACATCTTTTAATATTTTTATATGGCTTCTCTTCCATGTAAAAGTTCCAGGTTTCAATTACTTTTGTAGCAAGTGGTTAGATTTCATTCCTGAAGCTTTAAAACAGCAGAAAAGACACTGATAGGGAGAGCGCTAATATATAAAACTGGAAAAATTCCTAAAGAGAAAGTGTTCTTTGAAATGTGTCTGCAGACCAATTTTTCCACAAATGAGAGGTGCCATGAAAAATTATAATCCCTATTACTTAAATCTTTTTGTGCTAGAGAACAAATGGAGGCACATCTGAAGGCTGAAGGGATTTGTAATGTGACTCAGTCTTTTTTGCCTCTAGGTCACCACTTCAGAGTTGGTATGGGCTAGCAGCAACTGAAAGTCATTATTCTCTGACAGCTGTCTGGAGACCCCTGGGAAATGAGTGTGTGTTATCCTGCTGCCAGTGGTAGTGACTGACGCAGCATCAAGTAATCTATCCTCCCTGCAGGGGGTAATTGGTATTTCCCTCCATGACAGCAAACAGAGAAACTGTAGCTAAAACAGGCATAAAGCAAAATTATCATCCTGTACCACCAGCATCAGCCACATTAGCATTTTCAGCCCCCCACATGCTAACGGTTTGTGCACCATGGTGTGTGGACACCAAACATGGGCGGTATCAGCAGGACGGCCTAGTACCCCAGGCCTGGCATCACTCTCCTCATCGGTAACGCTCACGTGGAAGGAAGAGCTGGGGAGAGGAAGGGAAGTGAACCTTTTTAACCACTCCCTAGGATCTGTCATTACTTTGTACCGTGTGTGCTGTCTGTGATGGCACAGTTTCTGCTCATTTCTGTGTATGAAACATGGGCAGAAAGCAGTATAAATGACCTCTCGGTCAGCTTCCTCCTGCTCGCTACCTGACTGCCCTGCATTCACTCCTGCCCTCCTGAAACTTTGGTGCTGTTTCTTCACTGGTGTCATCAGCATGGGAGCATCTGGCTCCCGTGCATCTGTGAGCAGGTGGCCATTTTACAAGGGCACAAGGCAGCTTTAGATGGGCCACCGTGGTAAGATATCAACAAACTTTGGATGAGGGAAAGCTGTGAGAATGCATTTGGGCCCTGCTGACACTATGCATTTTTGCAAATATTTTGCCTTTTTTTAAAAACAAAAATTTGCAAAGAACATGTCTCCATCACATTTTTTTGGTCCAGTACTAAAACAACTGGGGTCCAGCCTCTGCTGGGGTTTCCTGTTATTTACCTGGTGGAGGCTGACTGATGGGGGAATCCGCATCCAGAGATGCGGGCAGACTTTGTTTCCCATGTTTTTCCAATCTGCCTCGTTGTGCCCTGAGCTGCCTTCATGATTGATACAGCCTTCTCGAGACACTGGCTTATTTAATTCAAAAACAAAGTTCAAGCCAGATGCATTGCCCTTCTGTGAGGCCTGTTTTCCTCCACTGCCTGGAAGCTACTTTGAATGATGTGGTCAGACTTAGATATGTACCTTTGAGGTGCCTAACAGAAGGAGACCTGCATCTTAGCATGTGCATTTCTAGATAGCATTGACAAAATGGAGCCAATATTCAGAAGAAGCAAAAAACCTCAAAACCAACAACAAAGAAACACCCAAAATTTGGACACCTGGAAAAATATGTTAAGAGAGTAAAAGTGATCAGTTTGCTTTATATTGGAAAAGAAGATTTAGTCAAAATTCAGTTACAGTCAATAAAAACGTTAAAAAGTTAAAGAGCTTTTTTAATCTAATGGAGAAGGACATGACAAGCAGCAGTGGTTGGAAACTGAAGCCTGACAAATTCAAGTGCAGTTTATAAACTGTAAGTCCCATAGAGCACTGTGCCACCAAGGGAAAATGAAGTTTAATGTTGATCCTGACTCAAAGAAGATCATTGTTGGGAGGTGACAGCTGTGTCACCAACTGCAACAAGCATTTAAGCACTGGGAGAATCTGAATGTTGTGGTCAGACTTGAAGCATGCTCAACTGGCTAATGCATAGGCTGAGCAACCACCATCCAAACAAGGGATTCAGTTGCATATTAATAATAATAGGACCCTGGTGCCATTTGAGGAGTTCTGGGAAGTCTAAGATACACACACAGGCCTGTCCAGACCTGACAGAAGACCTACGGGAGACCCTTTTGGAGTAGAAAGTAGAAATTAGGAACGATACATGAGGGAATCTGCAAGGGTTCCTCATCATAGACTATGATGAAGAGGTGGTTGGTTGTAGTTCCAGTTGTCTAGAATCCTCTTACAGCCAGTGGAGCACTCTAAGTAGGCTGTCCAAGAATGGGGGTCCAAAATAAACCTGATAAACCGTAACATGAAAACACAGATTTGTGTCCTTACATTACAGAAGGAGAGCAGGGAAATTGGCTCAGTTATTGATATCTTGCCATAGGTATCTAACGCTAAGCAAGGTGAATCCAACATTCAATGAATAAACAAAATGCTCTGCTACCCTAGCAATATTTTTAGATATTTTCCTGGAGACTAAGTTGCAAGATTTTAATTTTTCAATCTGAATTTTGGACAGCAAGAAACAACAAAAGGCCAGAAATTCTATGTTTTTCCTTAGGCCAAACTAAACAAATAAGCTAGGCCATGAAAGCTATTCCAGCACTCTTAGTGGAAAAAAACCCCATACACCCATTGAAATCTGAAACATTAATTTCTCTTTCAGAAATATCCCAGACCAGCTTGTGAAGTTTGATGAATACATAGCCACTGATGTGTGAGCAGACTTTTTGCTACTCCCCAGAAATCTCTTTACTTGAATATAGATTCCCAGCAGTTAGATAAGCCCATGCCAACACGCATGCAGTTGAGCAATATCCAGGCTTGAGGCTCTGAAAGTTTCTAACCAATACATAGTGAAGCAACCAGGAAAGAAAAGGAAAGGAAGAAATAAACCAACCCAAAGTAAGGAAAAGATCAGAAGATCATGTGCTCCAGTGACCTTTGATGTTGTGTTGCTGCTGTAGCTAAGGCAACATGAACCTCCCCTAACCTTGCTTGGCCTCTCCAGTCATAACAGAGGATCGTCCCTTTTTAATCACTGTACTTTCTACCACTCCTGCAAAAGATTAATTTCATAGCCTAGGGCTGAATCATGAAGGAAAGTGCAGGGAAGTGGTGCCGAAGACAAGTGTCATGACCAAGGTTGGTAGAGGAGTGGGACACCAAAGCCAGGCAGCGCTGGGCAGGGCACTGGCATGTTGCCCTTGTGCTCACCAGCCACTGTAGGAAAAGCACGTTGAACCACACCCTGCAAACGCAGCCTCAGGAAGAGTTAGAGCTGCAACTGAGAAAAGGAACACAGAGGTCAAGATTATTTTCAGAGACCTAAAATTAACGTCCTTCTTTCCTGAGTCACTGAGAAAACATTGTTTGTTTGCAGGCGTTTTCTGCTAGGAAACTCACTATACCTTTAAAGGTGTGTTTACCTGCTGTATGTGCTGGTCAGGCTTCAGAGGGTGGACATACTGAAAGTAAAGGCAATATCTGAATTAGTCATGAGTGGGTCTTTTTGGACAAGCAGATTATCACATCAAATCGACCAAATTAAATTGCTGGAGCAACAGGCCAAGATGTCCCTATTGTCCCTAAAGGAAAGTGGGCCAAGGTCTGGGTCATGCCATCACCTCTCCTCTTCAAGTAGTGGATAGGATGGTTTTGGGTAAAATCCTAAATTTCATGGTAGAGTGTGGGGAAAATGTACTCAAGGCTCTGCCCAGAAATTACAGTATCAGGCCTTCAACCTGGGCAAATGCAGCAGCTGTACCATTAAATTGCTAAAAAAATGGGGTTCAGTTTTATGTCTAGTTAACTTGTCCTTTTTAAACAATTCCTGGAACCTCAAGGTCAGCATAAGCTCAGAACCCTCTCATGGTTGGAGGCCAGCAGGGCTTGGTGGTCTGGACCCAGCCAGACCATGCTGACTGCCCTCAGGAACAGAAAAAAGGCCGTGGCAGTATTTTGTTTGCTCTTTAGATGAAACTGTGATGTCTGAGCACAAATGAGACTCACAAAAGTTTGTCAAAGCCCTGAGGAAATATGTGTATTTTTAAGGTGTCACTGTGTTAGCAGGTATTGCCCGCAACTCCCTTCTCCCTCACAGGCTTCCCCTAAGATGATTAACCATTTAAAACAATACTGTCTGCATTAGGATTTTAATACTTCATCATAACTCATGGAGTGTCTCTAGAAATTGAAATAGTCCTCAATCAGCAAAAAATGTTGCCCCGGCCCCACTGGGGATGGAGGGACAGGTGGCACTGAGAGGTGACAGGAGAGGGTGGTAAGAGCTCACCACATTTTGGTCACCCTCCCCTGCCTCTGATAACTCACTGGTTTCACTCAAGGTGCAGAGCATGCCTTAGTCCTGATCCTTAACTGCCAGCTCTCATTTTGTGCCCATTCCCCAGTGCTCAGGGCATTCTGCTGGGGAACTGCAGCGATGAGTTGAGTCCTTGAAGCACAGACCCTGGATCTACTTCTGTAAGTGCTGTCATCTGAGCTGGCTTCAAGCTGAGCTATTTACAGCTTGTCATGGAGAGAGTACAACCACACTTGGGTTTGTTTGCTGAGTGGCCAGGGTGCTTTGAGAAATCTCACAGGATTCAGGTCTTGACAGAGTCAAGCAGATGGATGTGTAACTTCTGCCTTAGTCCCAAGGTCAAGGGCTCATGGACCTTGGGGATAAGGCAGAAGTTACACATCCATCTGCTTGACTCTGTCAAGACCAGAGCACCTTTTAGGCAAGCTCCCTTGTAGATGGTGAAGAAACTGTTCTGCTGTAGATGCAGACGCTAAACCACAAGACATTAATGGAGTTTAGACGTCCCATGGTGAGGCTGGAGTTGCAGGCTGCAGTTCTAGATCTAAAGATTCCCCACTTTTGGGGAACTTTGCATTGCATCTGCTCTTCATAGGGTCAGTGCACTTCAGAGTGTCCCTTAGCTATTGATACAGCATCGTATCCTGTCAAAGTCCTCACCTGAGCCCCATGGTTGAGTTTTCATCCTTTGCCTTGTGATGATGAGAAGGTTGCTGGCTGGATCCCACCCAGTTACGGATGGAGATCCTGTCTGCGGCTTATGCCCAAGGACTGGAAAGGAGAAGCATCTCTCACTGGCTGTCATCCAACTTTTCAAAGCAGAAGGGCCAAGGGAGTCATGTGGAACCTAAGCACAGAGTCAGCATTTAAAGGCTTCAGAACTTAAATCGCTGGCAGTCACTTTTTAAAGTGGGATAATTAATTCTCCCTGCTGATCGCTACCTGATGCGCTCCACCAAAAATGTGTGCTTTTTTGTAGGCTATGTAAGAAGGCAGCAATTTAGGAAGAAAAAGTCCATGAACAGCCTAACCCAGAAGAATGAAATGGCAATTATTGTATAGTCAGACAGCATGGAGCCTGTACTTTTAATGCAATTAATTCTGTCATGGCTTAATAAATTCATTACACTAGCGTAGTCAAGACTGAAGTTTAACAAGCACAATGATGAGGGTTCTTTTGTGTTTAAACATATTAGCATGCAGATTCTTAAAAGGAAATTTTGCCTAGTCTGAGGCCTTGGCAGCTGTATAATCAAAAAAAGGTGCCTACAAAAATATGTTTTTTTCAGATGTGATATTGTTATTTTCTTGTTTTGCTTATGCCTCACAAAATCAGACTGTTTAAAAAAAAAAAAAGAAATTATTTGGACCTTTAGATCTTCTAATACTCTGAAATCAAAAAGAAAATCTGCTGCTTTGCTGTGCCTTTTTGTGCTGGAAGAGCAGAGCTTTTGCAGGTGTTCACCACACCTTAGAGAACCAAAGGAGACTCTTGTATCTTGTAGAAATATGGTCCCTACTTTCCAATGCAGAGTGCAATGTCAAAGGGTTGAGGGAACACAGTAGGCGTTTTGGGTGGGAATCACCCAAACCACAAAAGCTTAGCATTGAGTTGTAGTCATTATTAAAAGAGGAAGGCAGTCCTCATCTTCCCTTCCCTGGCTCCGGCCACTCATTCTCACCAGGCTACCTGTGATATTTTAGGGCTCATGCAGTTGTACCCTCAGGGAACAGATCTGATTGAAAACTATCTCAGAAGAGAAAAAAAAAAGTTTTCTTCTGATGGATCAGTTCCCTGAATGGACTTAGTGCACATTTTCTTGCTCTTATGTTCCCCTTGCATGAATCATCATCTGGTGAATCATGGATTTCTCTTCATTAGTAAATGCTACATGGGTTTGCCTTCATTAGTCAATGCTAGTATGTCCAGCAAATAATTCTTCCTTTTGTTTTGGAGCAGGATGGGAGCACCAAGGCAGAGAGGCAGAGGGACATTCCAGCGTCCCTAAGAACCAGTCTGTGTTTCTCAGCCTAGTGCTGGATATGGGGGCACAGCGCATTCTTAAGAGACATGAAAAGGCTTGCAGAAGTGAGGTGTTAAGAACCTTCCTTGCCAACACAGGCTCTCACTCCAATGTAATATCTGCAAAAATGGTAAAAAACTCCTGACACCTGGCTTCCCATGGCTTAGTCGCCACCTCAGAGGTCTCAGTGCTCATTTTAATTTGTTAAATCTGAACAGCTAATGAGCAAGGTGAGAGATGTAGCAGCCACAAAAGCCAATAGATCCAAATGATGACTGTCGTAGTTTTGCTCAGCTGGGTTCTGGTGCAGGAGGGGAGCTGCAGGGGTGGCTTCTGCAAGAAGCAGCCAGAGGCTCTCTGCAGGCCCCACAGAGCAAACACCAGCCAGCTCAAGGCCGCAGTTGTTGCTGACCAAAGCTGAGCCCATCAGAGATGGTCACAGAGCCTCTGGGAATCACATTTAGGAGAAAAAAACGCAAGCAGCCGCTTTTTGCCCCCAGAGAAGGGAGTGAGAAGATGTAAGAAACTGTGCACACACCAAGGTCAGGGAAGGGGGGAGGAGGCGCCCCAGGTGCCAGAGAGAAAGATGCCCCTGCAGCCCCTGGAGAAACCCATGGTGAAGCGTGTGTGTCCCCACAGCCCATGGGAAAGGCCAAGACCCCACCTGCAGCCCATGGAGAGGCCCCACACTGGATGAAGCAGGTGGAGACATACAGAGATGCTGTGACCCACGTTGGAGCAAGCCTCTGCCAGCACTTGCAGCCCATGGAGAGAGACAGAGACACAGAGTTGAGCGAGAGAGAGAACCACACTGGAGTTGGTTTGCTGGGGGATGGGGGACAGGGGATGGGGGGCAGGACAGGGGCTGGGCGGTTGTGTGACTCTGTGGAGGAGCAGGCTGGAGCAGTCTGGGCCTGAAAGACATTCTATGATATAAATGACTGCACCCCATAGAAGTGACCCATGCTGGGGCACCTGGGGAAGAGCTGCAGCCCCGTGCGAAAGGACTCACGTTGGAGAAGTTCGTGGAGGCCTGTCTCCCGTGGGTGGGACCCCACGGTGCAGCAGGGGAAGAGTGTGAGGAATGCTCCCCCAGGTAAGAAGGAAAACAACTTCTGAGGAACTGACCAAAACCCCTTCTTCAATACTGCTGATCCTGTCATGGGGTGAGGGAGCTGCGCTGTGACCCCTCATATTCTCTTTTAGGCTGATTTTTTCTGTTGCTGTTATTCCATGGAAATTTGTTAGAGAAAATAGTTTTCCACAACAAGTGATGTGCAGCCAAGTGGCATTTCTGGGGGTGCTGTAGCACCTTTGCAGTGCACAGCTGCTTGAAGCAGAAGTGCAGAGCGCACAGACACAGCACAGGAATGCAAGGCTGGAATTTGACCAAGAACCTTTAATTAACAGTGTAGCTCTTGAGAAGGGTGTCCCACAGTCCTTAAGGACAGCAAATGGTCAAGGCCTTAGTTTAAGTGTCTGATCTAAAGAAGCACGCTTAGTGACTTCTGCTGGGGATCAGATTATGTGGGAGTTGTTTTTGCAAGACTCCCAAAAGACCATAAATTGTATGCCTTGATGATACATTTCTGTGCAAAGAAGACTCGCTCCCTAGCAAGCCAGTGCCAACTTGTCTATACCAAATGTACCCAACCAGTTACCAGCAAATGTAATTTTGCTCAGTAAACCTTGATCCATGATGTCTGCAATAGTTTGGAACTCTAAAAACAAATGCATCATCTGCCAAATGGCTTTTCTTATATGAATGCCATGGAAATGCATATTCTTTATTGGAGTCCTGCATTTCATCTGCCATCTCTAGAGTGATAGATCCTGTCTAGGTAATTGGGAAGAGCATGCCAAGAGTTATCTCATTGTAAACACATTAGGAGCTGAGATAAATCCTGGACAAGCCAAGCTCACAGCAAACGAAACAGCAGATAGAAAGTTTTCTAGTCCTACAGAGGTGGTGGAGCTGACTCTCCTATTCAAATATGCGTGTGGATACATACATCTGTACAGGCACACAGAGAAAACTAGTTTCTCCTGGTAAATCTTTGTCCATTGTAAAACATTTACAGTCAGCCTGGCACTGTGTGTTGGGGCTGGGCTGAAATTACTCCTCTTGCAGGGAGAGGTGAAGTCAGAAGCAGACCCCACAGTGGAAGAATGCTCCTGAAGAAGGAGGGGTACAGACCCAAAAGAGAACATGGGAGAGGAGGAGGCTGTGCTACACCCATGCTCCCTCCTCCTGCATGAATACCAAGGAGAGGCAGAACCAGGCATGCTTCATAGGGGAGACACTGCCTTTGGGTCATTTGCTTCAGCATCTCACAGTATTTTTGAGGCCATGAGGGGCACCAGCCGGGCTTATTTTGCTTGTGCAGGCATTTCGCACAAGAACCTTCCTGACCATATATAGACCATTTTAGTTTGGGAATAGGTGACTCCCCAGAGCAAACATGATCTGGATTTCTATGCATGTTTTTCAAGGACAAACCTATGGCTTTAGGAGCACTGATACATCAGTCAAAAAGGGGATATAGAACACCCCTGAACTCTCAAAAATCACACCAGATCCTTCCCCTTTGTGCTCAGCTATGCATCGCTAGTCTTCCTTCATTCTCACCTTGAGAGCTGCAGCTGGTCCTGCAGGAACAGCTCTGCTGCAGGCTCCAGGTTTAAACGAGTCCCTGCTTCACAGTGCTGCTTTAAAGAGGCCCTGGGGGAACCTGGGTATTTTGGAGGGCCTCTGAGAACTGAAGACACTACAACTTCCTTTTACATCATCTGTCACACTGCTTGAGTTAATGTTAGCATTTGCTATGTGCATTTGCCACAAACAGTTCCTACAGGGTAGGAGAATTAGCCAAGCCCCAGTGGCATTATCAGCAAATAATTTTCACTCATTTTTCTCTGGTTTTGAGGCAGTAAACAAAGATGTGATCTTGCAAAAAGCTTTGAGAAGAAAGACTGTATTTCTGATCCAGCCAAGACTTACATCATCATCTCCAGGAATTTCTCTTATGTGAGGAGGACAGAGCAGCCCCTCTCTGGAAGGTTAACGGGGTTATTTAAACTTGGGTCATTTTACACAGCTGGGCAAATGAAAGTGGCAAAACCAAGGAGTCAGTAACCTCTGGTAGTGAGACTGGAAGGGATGAGAAGGCAGGATAACTGTCCGGAGCTACAAACTGCTGCTGGCTGCCCCTGGCTGAAATAGCTGCTCTGATTGTGTCTTTTCCAACAAAGACGTCTGCAGCTTTCATTCCCAGCCACTCGCTCAGGGGTGGGGTTATGTGCATGACCAAGAGGCTTCCCAAGCCCACTGTCTCTTCCATTTGCACCACTCATTGGGAAATAACACTGGGAAAGCCTTAGGAGTAATTTCTGGTCTTCAGCATGCCACAGGAGCTGCCCCAGGTAGCAAAGGTGACACCAGAGAGCTCATCCTGAAAGACTGTGGAATGTCAGCAGGGAATGGGTGGGAGTTGGGTCTGGTTGCACATTCCTCAGCCCTGAGTCACCCGGGGCTGCCTGCCGACCCCTAACCCTGCTTCAGCCCTGGGCACAATTTTCCTGCCTTACTTCAGTGAGAGAGGGTCTTCTCAAAGAGAAGTGATGAAAAGCAACCACTGAGGTCTACAAAACACCACTCCTCTAAGGCGCTGCTGTGCAAGGAGGACTTCATGGGAGATGGGGCTTGGTAGGAGATGGTTCACAAAGGGGATTTTTGCCTTTCCTCCCCAGCCCGTGGGGCATGGAGGGTGGCCCAAATAGCATGATATTTTTGCAAGGCAGTGGTGGCAGATGTCTGCAGAGCGTGCAGTGAGAGGTTTCAATCCTCATAGGTTATCAGGGGATAATCCGTGACCATTAGATGATTAGCTGGGTGCCTTGCTAGCTGCTGGTTCACAGGCAGTTCAGTATTTCGGAGGCAGCTATGAGCCTATGCAGCTGACAATTTAGGGCATCATCTGGGAACCATTTCCTAAGCAGATGACACATACAAGCAGCCAGCACAGTCCCCAGTGGGGTGCGTGCTGCACATGCCCTCGTGTCCATCCAGCCCATGTGTTCTGTCTAAGAAAACCTCATTAAAATGTTTCTAGCAAAAGTTGTTAGAGAGTTGTAGAAAATGAAGTGCAATATTGAAGGTAGCTCCATGACTGCTCAATCCATATGTCTGATACTGTCAGTCTTGTTTTGCAGAGAGAGGGTGCACATTTGCACAGGAGTTTCTAGCCTTCTCAACAAGGTGCTCAAGAAAAGGCCAAGACCCATTTCTGGCTGCTGACCCCCACGAGTGGGACAGGCCCATAAGACCATTCTGTATTTCTCCTAGCTCTTGTCTGAAGAACTTCTTATGCTGGGTTTTTAAGGAAGAAAAAGGACTTTTTTTGTGTTCTTGTGTAAGCAAGTATTAAATAAAGAGAACTGAAAATTGCCAGATTCATTGTCCTGCTGCAAGTGCATCAGTAATTAGTCTTCTGTAACTGGAGCAGATGTTGCTTTTTTCCAATGACTCTGCCTGTGCTCAGAGTGCAAATGGAATATTTTGCAGTGATGGTGACAGGGGTTGATGCTAGTGGGGCTGTATCTGCACCTGAAAGTTAGATACCTGCTTAAACACTCATGAAGGCTGCAATCCCAATTGACAGGTAAATTAATTGGAGTAAGAAGACAATTTAGACTGGTTTTCCAAAGGAGGGAAGCTTTAGTCTTCATCCTTCCCTTACCAGCCTAAAAGGATATAATTGTCTCAGAAGACAAGCAAGCCATATTCCAGATGTCCAAAGCATTTCAAAGAGGATGTTTATTAATGACCTGGGGACTGAAGATAAACAGGCCACACAAAAATGACCCCCGTGACACAATGGTGAGGTTAACCTTTGCATGCCAGAGGTCTGGGTAGCCCAGGGAGGGGGCTGAGAGGTGTGCAGGATGCAGAGCCAGCTTCGGGCACGCAGCTCAGAGCTTCTCCTTAAACCCTCTTACAGGTAGTAACAAAGTGCAGTGCTGTAGATGAGGCACACAGGTCTGCTGGAGAGATGTCTTCTCCTATTGTTCGCTTACACAATCAATTACAACGAGAGAAAACCGTGGCCTCATCACTCATGTCAAATGGAGCAGCCCATCCATCTTTGTGTAACAAACACTGTCTTGAGGACAAAGGGAGGTTTTACCAGCCCTTCCTTTCAGACACGCATAATTTATAAATCCACAGCAATATTTTTGCTGGATCAACACCCATGTGAAAGCAGCAACCGCAGTAAAAGAAATCTCTTTTCCTTAGCTTCACATCCCCCCAGCCAGCACATAAACCCTCCCTGCTCAAGATCAATAATGTATGTACTGAGCAGGCTGAGATCCAGCTTCCTCCTTCCACACACAGATATTCCCGTAGGGAGAGCCCAAACGAATCAAATTCCATGTCTGAACCATACAGCACATCCTGAAACCCAGAGAGTCTGGGCTCCGTGATAGCCATGAAGGAGAGATACCTGTGTCAAGGACACGCTGCTAAATGCCCTTCCTGCCAGCCCAGTCGAAGTGGGGTCAGTCCCAATGGATGACACACATCACAGACCTGCACAGGAAAAGCACAGCTCCACCCACCTGCTCTTTGGGGTGCACTGACATTATCTGTTCGATGGCTCAGTTGGTGCCCAGTATAAAGGGAGGGAGTGGTAAATGGCTTATCCTTGAAAAATTGCCTCTACCTTAAAAAAGAATTTATGCAAATACATAGATGTATAAATAATTGATAAATGAAAAGTAATAAAATGTAATATTAGTAATAAAGAATTTATAAACGCATTTATGTACATACATAAAGTTTAAATAAACTCCTAACCATAAAGGAGTGGGTTTAAAACACACTGAGAGTCAGGTATTACCCTTCCCTGAGACACTACAGCTAAGTGACTGATGGGGCTGGGGGCGATTTGCTGGGGATGAGGCTCTCCTCTGGCTCCCTTCACTCTGATCTGCTTGGCTTTATTAAAGTCTGCCACGCACTGGGCTACATCAGAGATACTCTGAGGTGTGCAGGCTCAGGACACTTGGTTTGCATAACCATTAGTGCTTGGAGGAAGTCTCAGCTAAGACCAAGGTTCATGAAGTTTTGCTTGCCTTTGTGTAGTAAGAAACCACCCAGTCTGAAAAGAGCTTTGGCCCAGGTCCTTCACGTTATTTGGCAGCTCTGTTCTCCATTTGCATACCTGACAACTTTAAGGTCCTTCCCTGCAGCCTAAGTAGATGATGCATAGCTTGACACAGGAGTTATGACTCAATATTATGGTTTACAAACCGATACAAAGAAATTCCATGACATAGGCAAGGTCAAGCAAGAAGCCTCTCAAGCCCTGATCCCATGGAGATGTGTGCAAACATCCATCCTGCCCACCCACAAGAGGCTTCTGTGGCTTGTTCCCATCTTCTCCTGGTAGAAAAGGGTTAGCATAACCTTTATGATCCAGATATGCTGAGACTAACACCTTTAAATACAAAAAAGAAAAGAGGAAAAAAAAAGTAAAAATAAACTGATGAAAGTGCTTGGCACAAGGCAAAGTACAATGGAATCACCCACTTGGGAAAACTGCATATTCAACCCCTTCAAAACCGTATGAAAAATACTTCCCTGACTCATCAAGGATTTGCATCACATCGCTTACCTGCTGTTTGCAATCCTACCAGGAGCCAGCGGGAATTCGGCAGCATTTGCAAAGTTGTTGCTAAAGACTAACCTAATAACTCATCATTTTTGCCGGTGCCTTTAACTCATCTGGAAGAACCAAATTCACATTTGGCTGGAGCGAGAGCCTGTTGTTTCCAAAGAGACCAGTTTATCCAGGCTGCTTGTGCGTGACCAGTTTAAGGGCCCCTCAGCAAACATGCCATATTGTCTGCAGTCTGTGCGGTGTTTACCCAACCTATTTCTAGGCCTCTCCCAAGAGGAAGCGCTAAGCATTATCATCAGTTGACACCAGTTAACTCTTCTGCTTAATGCATCCCCTCAAGAGATATTACAAACACAAGGCATATCAGTTGGTATTAAGCAGGAAAATAATCTGGGCCTCCTCTGCAAGCCATGTCCAGCTGTATTCCTGCTTTACTGCAGTTGCTACCTTGAGGTCAAAAGTTGAAAAAGAAAGTCTTCTCAGTATTGTATTTATAATGTTCTTATTGGCAATGTGCTGAGCTGGCTGGATCATTGAACTAATCCTTGTATTCACTGAGTGGAAACTCCAAAATGTTGACAAAGTGCTGCTATTTAATCTCAGGGAATGCTTTTTGTTCTAAACCAGAGGCGTCTAAGACATTACAAATTATACGAAGCGGCTTCCAGTTTAGCACAGTGTCCTGATGTTTGGAAGACAAAAGATCCATAATGGAGCTGCTTGAGAATTTTTCAACCCCCAGTTTTGATCTGATGCATATCAGCTTTTTGAAATAGAAGATTTTAATGGAAGCATATCAGCTTTAGTCAAGTAAAGATTTGCAGCTCCTCAGGAGGCTTAGTAGTTGGTCACTCCTGAACAAATACGCTGTTCACTCAGACTGGGTTCAGGGCTCTGTTTCTTTTACTCAGAGCAAAGATTACTTTGGAAATGCCATGACCCAGGGAACTGCTTCACTAGCTACTCCCTCTGGGTATTTTGGTCTGCTTTTCTCTTTTTGAAATCTCAAAAAAAAACCCCTTAAAAATCACCAAACTGGAAATGATCCCCTTCTCTGTACTCCTGCCTCTGTTTGGACACCAGACCAGCCAAAGTATTCCCCTTCCCATCCAGGATGTTGCTCAAAACCAAGTTCCCACTGACCAGGCAAACCTGCTCTCACAGGGCTGTGTTCCCCTCCATGCTGTACAGGTAGTGCTGAAGAGGATGACTGAAGAGGAAGGTCTAATTACTGATCAGCAAAGGAGCAGTACAGAGAGAGGCCACTTTGTATAGGGAAATAATTTGCTTGGTTCATCAGTGAGTACCACAGTCAGCCCCACATTCCAGGCCACCACATTATCAGCCAAGTGATAGTTAACATTTCCTTGTGGTCAGAATGTGGGTGAGGTACCACTGCATGAAGGAGGTGCAGCAACTGCTGTCCTGTATGGCTTCGTGAGCGATGTGGTGGGATACACCATCCTGATACAGCTATAGCAAATGGTGTCCTTGGATCAGGGTGGTCCTGAACATGACCTGAGGTATCAGGAGGGAGCCGTGGTGGGACAAAGCTCCCTGTCCCATAACCTAAGGAAGTACTCAAGCACCTGGCCAGAGAGCACAGGCTCAGGAGCAAGAAGAAAGCTCCAGCTATGTATCTTCTCAATCCTAGCTTTGCTGAAACCAGCCACAGCAATTCATACTTGGGATTTTAGGTTCCTCACAGACTTCTATTTTCTTTCTCATACTCAGTGTTGTGTGACATTGTTGCATTGTGTCATTGTTTTGAGATGCCTGTAAAATTGCCACTGGGGACCTGGTTGTCCTTGGAAACAGACTGAAATCTCAACATGTTGCCAAATGAGCATGAAATATTTGGAGACAGAAGTGATGAATTTGTGTGACAGAAAGGAAAGCTGCTAACCCTGTGCTGTAAAGCTGCCAGTGCAGGTTCAGCCTGATGAAGAAGTTAAGGGAAAAGCTTTTTTAGATGAAACAAAAAAACCTGGCCAAGAACATTTTCAACCTCCCCAACAGATTATGAGCCACTGTAATTAAGTCCTTTCTGCATGCTTAAAGAGGTGCAAAGTGAGAGGGTCCCTGGCATGGCAGTAGTGATGCATTTTGTTTGGCAAAGTGCCGCTTTAAGTGCATCTCTGCTTGTAAGTGATTATTTTCCCTACAGCAGCGTTGAGCCTTGATACAGCAACCTCCAGTAAACAGAAGAAGGGGCACCTCTCCTCTGAGCGGATTAGCTGCAGCTAGTTAGGAAACACAATTAGCTGGTTGAACAAATTTCTCTCGGTCCATGGCTGGTTTCTGAAACCTAAACAGTCCTTTCAAAGGGAAGCACCGGGAAGCTGGCTGTGTTTACACTCCACATTTAAATACCCTAACATGCTGCCAGGCTCATAGCTGTGTGTCAGAGAAAACTCAAACTCCTTCTGACAGGCTATATGGTGCTTAAATAACTTTGGATCCATTTTACCAGGAGTTCATCTGTAGCTTTCAAAAGACTAGCATGCACCGTGGCATGGCTGTAGGCTGCCAGCAGCCAGCTGGTGTAAACAGTGGCCAGCATGGCCCAGGACACAGCTATCTTGTCAGAGTACAGGGATCTGAAATTAATACCTTTCCCGAAGGCAGGAACGCTCATTTCAAGGAAGAATACTGGAATATTCATGATATTATTTACAGCTATAAGATAGGGCCTGCAAGTGCTTTGAGGCTATGTCTAAAGGAGCCCATCTTGCTGGTGGTGCCTGCAGAGGAAATGGTGCTCTGCTCAGCCCTTGCAGACCCATGGTCAGACCCGTTCAGCCCCACTACCCCGTACCCACTCCTGCTGAGCACCGAGGGGCTCTGTTTCTTCAGAGACCATGCACAAAGCTCTGGCTTCACAGCTCAGCAGTTTTCATGCTTTTCATTCAAAAAATGGAAGGACTCGATGTATCAGGCCTGGCAGTGGGCTCTTTCAGCAGCACCCAATAGGCAAGTGTTCAGTTTAGAGGTGTTTATGCTTTGGCCAGCAACCACCTAGAGATCCCTCTCCCCCAAACATGCACACTTGCCAGGAGCACATCAGGTTTACAAGGAACTTGTTAAATCATAGTTCTGCAGTATAGGTTTTATTCACTGAAATGACTACTCCAGTGTAGCAAATTACAAGATAATTTATTCATCCTTTCCCCCCTCCTCCCTGCTCTTCCTTTTGAACATCTTTCTTCCTTCATCTTCTATCTCCTCCCTTGCCTCAAGATCAGCAACATGATCAGCCCCCTGTAATCCTTTGCAATTACAGCTTTGCCAGCGTGACCCCATGAAAATCCTTGCACTGTGAGCAAAAGGAGCCAGCAATAGCAGGGCTGTGCATTAGGCAGAGAGAAAACCTTCATCCACTTGTGTCTCAGGAAAGACCCTTACCAGAAGATAGGTGCACATCAGAACTGTTACCTTATTTTTAAGCAGAGGAATGATGAAGCAGTGAACTGGAGACAAACCATGCAGGGACTGCACACCCTTTGTCGCAGGGGAAGGCAGTCAGTCGTGCCAGTGATGTTCTGCTTGCTCACTTCTAATTTCTCCTCATCTATTTATCAGAATTAATTTATTCTGCCATTAATCAGGAATAATCAGCTGTTGTTCTACAGTTCCATGGCAGGATGACTGTTTCTTCTGGGAATCAAAGGCTGCCTCTGCCTGCACTGCAGGCAGGTCCCTGTAAAAATACCAGGGAAGCTGTGTTGGTGCAATACCCGGAGGCACCGAGCCTGCACTTCGGCTGGGACACAAGTGTCCCCATGCAGAGAGGGAGACTTGAGGTGAGGGAAGTCAGCCCCCACCACTCCTGGGGCATTGCTTTCCCTTGGGGATTGTGCCCTGCTCAAACCTCAGCACGGGCAAAGCAACTGTGGTTTCTCAAGCCCACCTGCTTCTCCAGCCACTGGCAGGGCAAGTTGCAAGGATGGCTGTCTCTCTTCCGAAGACATGCCTTGGCATGGGTGGTTGTAGTGAGGATTTTCTTCATCCTGGGGAGCTCCCACTGGGCTATGCCGTGCTAAGGCTGGGCTCTGCACGTGCTACTCAATGCCAGGAAATGAGCTGGGGAAAGGAGTGCCCAGTCTGCTGGGAAAGGTGTGACAAAATACATCCTCTTCCTCTGACGGGCTCAGAAGAGGTCCTGAAGGTAGCTGTGGGATTGAGGAGGGGTGACTGGCAAAGGAAGAACAAGCTTTCCCAGACCAGACAGACCTGGCCTTGCATGTGAGCAGTTGGGATAGCTCTGAGGCAATCAGTCCTTCAGAGGGGAAAATAGCCATCTGTTACGATGCCTGACTTGGGCACTTAAATCTCATATCCATGTTTCACTGGGACAAAGGAACCATCCCAGAGTGGTTCTAAAATTAGATCATTTTTCACATCTCGATGTTTCAGGCTAAAAGAGACATAAAGCTAGGAGGGACCATCCTTTGGAGGTGAAGTGTAATGCTGACTAGCACTATCATGAGGCTTTTTTGATAACATAGCACTGTCACTTTAAGTCAGACACATTTCAGTTCATAGCACTAATAACAAATTGCATTTATGTTTAAAACCACACTACTCAGTATAATTACTCCATCATCCCTTGTGGCCAAGTCCTCTTTCTGCCTTTTTATGAGCCATCCATAAATACAAAATGATTTATCCAGGTACCACTGTGTTGTAAACTTGGTCACGTGGAAGTCTTGGTGAGGGACATTCATAAAGTTTAATTATGCCATTGATTCTTTGCTAAAATATTAACTTGAAGCTGGCTATAGGGTACTCCAGTCACTTGAAATCAAATGAAAATATAAAATGCCCTGTCCTTTCAAGACGTGCAGCATGTACTTTTCAAGTGGCAATCTACAGGGAAAATCTTCCATTGCCTGCAGTAAAGATAACCTCTTGCATTAGGATTCAGCATGAAGAGTTATAAAAATCAGAGCCAGAAAGGATCTATTAATTTACCTCCTGATTCTCTGCCAACATAAGTTTCTTCCCAAAAAATGTGTTATTGAGTGTTACTGGTATAGCTAAGCTTTCAAAAGGGCCAGCTAATGGGGATTCCATAACTCTCTTTGGACGATGTCCCTCAGGCTAATAGACCTTGGCTTAGGAAAAAGCAGTTCTGACATTTAATCTGAAGTTTCTCTTTTATTTTTTCCCCCAGTTTCACTTCACTGCTTCCAGCTATACCTGCTTGAATCAGCTTGAATTTTGGCTCTCCAACCCCAGCGTTACACAATCTCCAACACAGAACCTTTCTGCTGTTTTCTGACTCGCCTGGATGCTTGGATCAGTTTTTCAGAGCAGGCTTGGGGATTCAGCCACAGCTGTAATGCAGAAAAACGGGAAAGGACCAGAAGCTTCAGCCATATAACTCTCATTTGTTTTTGTGGGAGTCAAGCAGTTGCCACCCCAAATTAGCTTTGAAAACCTCAGCTGTTTGATTTTTCCTGTCATTCCAGAGAGTAGACATCCCTCGCAGCCACCAATTCGATTTTCCTAAGGTTTCTCAAGTCCCCTCCAATGTTTAAATATTTCCTTAACATCCCTGTCACTGCAGTGACTAGGCCAGCCTCCAACAAGGCTTCACTTGGACTTGATATATGGTGTAGTGTGCACGAGTGCTTGTATGCACATGTATGTGCGTCTGCACAAATCCATGCACGTACCAGCATGAACTCATGGGGTTTGTCTTATCTGTGTCTATAAGCATGTTAAATTTCTTTGGACTGACATTTTATAGAATCATAGAATGTGTTAGGTTGGAAGGGACCTTTAAAGGCCATCTAGTCCAATCCCCCTGCAGTAAGCAGGAACATCTTCACTAGATCAGGTCGCTCGGAGCCCCATCAAGCCTGACCTTGAATATCTCCAGGGATGGGGACTCCACTACCTCTCTGGACAACCTGTGCCAGTGATTTACCACCTTCATAGTGAAGAATTTTTTCCTAACATCCAACCTAAATCTCCCCTTTTCTAGTTTAAAACCATTACCCCTTGTCCTAGTGCTGCATGCCCTCGTGAACAGTTCTTCCCCAGCTTTCTTACAGGCACCTTTCAGGTACTGGAAGGCTGCTATAACGTCCCCCCAGAGCCTTCTCTCCTCCAAGCTGAACAAGCCCAACACTCAGCCTGTCTTCATAGCAGAGGTGCTCCAGCCCTTTGATCATTTTTGTGGCCCTCCTCTGGACACGCTCCAACAGGTCTATGTACTCTTTGTGTTGAGGTCTTCAAAGCTGGACACAGTACTCCAGGTGAGGTGTCACCAGAGCAGAGGGGCAGAATCACCTCTCTCAACCTGCTGGCCACACTTCTTCTGATGCAGCCCAGGATGCCATTGGCCTTCTGAGCTTCAGATGCACATTGGTGGCTCATGTCCAGGTTTTCATCCATCAATACCCCCAAGTCCTTTTCCTCAGGGCTGCTTTCAAGCACATCATATCCTTACTTGTATGGATAACAGGGATTTTCCCGATCCAGGTGCAGGACCCTGCACTTGGCTTTGTTGAACCTCATGAGGTTCACCTGGGTTCACTTCTCCAGCCTGTCCAGGTCCCTCTGGATGGCATCTCATCCCTCTGGCACATTAACTTCACTACTCAGCTTGGTGTCATCAGCAAATTTGCTGAAAGTGCTCTCAATCCCACAATCCAGGGCCATCCCTTCAGTTCCACAAAATGACTGTTTTGGGTTTTTTTCCCCTGCAGAGTGTCATAGACTTTCAGCAGACTATGATGAAGCATGAGGATCTGTAAGCCAACGACACTGAAACAGTGCTGGCCTTTCTGCCTGTTTTGCCTCTGAGAAATCCCCACAAAGCCAGACTGGCTATTGCTCCTGGAAGCTGGATTTGCTTCTTGTGTAGTTGATCTCCTTTCATGCCAGTCTGTAGGCTGGTTTGGAAGAACCGTGTCTATCCTAATAGCAGAAGAAGCTGGTTGGTTGGAGGACCTTGCAGAGGTCACAAATGCTGACTCAGGTCTCACCTGATCCAGGGGATGAACTTTGTCCTTCAGTGCAGATGATTCATTTACTTCAGAAAGCAGCAGAACAGGCACTGAGTGCTAACAAATCTCTAACAAACAGGGAGTTTTATGACTGATGAGTTCACTTCCCTGCATGGAAACAGTAACACTTTAAGTTGTGTGCCAGTGTTCCTCTGCCAACTCTGCCAGGAGTTACTGGCTTCCAGGCAGTGGATCAGGTGGAGTGAAGTAATCTCCAGAGGTGGTTCAAAGCAGCTTAAACTCAGAGTGGAGCTTGTTCATCTGCATGCAGAATTAATCTATTGGGTAGTCATAAGCAAGGTTGTAAGTTGTCATTTCTGATTCTTCTCACATAGCACCATCTGAGTTTGGTCTGTATGTTCACTGAGGAACTCACCACATCACACACGATGGACCACCCGCCAGCTGTGATGATAAGCATCTCTGATGATAAGCAACATGATCAACAGAGATAAGTACCACGGTGAGCAAGAAGACACAAAATGGGAATTGGGCGCTTCTGAAGACTTATTGGGTGTGACACATCTATGAAACTCAGTTATATTAATCTTGCTGTAGACTGTAACAGCATGGGAGATTGCAACACTGCAGTAAAACATCACAGACACCATTCTGATCTGCTTAGACTAGCGTTCTGGAGTTTCACTTCAAGGCCTTGATATTGTATCTGTAGTGATTTCTAGCAACCAGCAAAGATGCATTACAAACCTGAGATGTATGAATAAGTTCCCAGCAGCTCCTGCTTCAGTGACTTATTAATGAAAATAAATTAGCAGATGACAGGACCCCACCTCTGTAACAGAAAGGTTGCTGCTTTAATTAAACTTCTTAATTGGCATGGCCATCTCCTCCCACCCAGAGCTGACACTGAATAAACATAGGATGTCACTGCATCCTTCTTATGAACAGACACGGAGCCATTTCGGAAAATCAATGCAATGATTAAGAGAGCTCTCATTCCTTGCTTCTACCTACATTTTACTTTCCACACCAAGTGTATTGACTAAATGTCTCCTCCCAGAAGGTTATGTATACCAGCTTCCTGCAGACAGCACCAGCAGTGTTTCTTGTTAGAGGCAGGCAATGCTGCTCAAATTCCTAGCAAGCATCTTCCTTTACTGGTTGCAGTACAAGCCCTGTGGGGTCTGGGCACTGCACGAGCCTGGCAAGAGGCATTCTGTCCTCAGAAACTGTCTGGTCTCCAAGACAGGCAAAGAGTGACTGGAGAAGATGTGAATTTTTCCTGCGGGTGATAAGAGGGGGAGACAGGGCTCCTGGTTGAGGATGCATGCCCCATAGTAGGGTCTCCCTTCACCGTTCTGTAAGCAGAAAACTTCCTCCTCTGAGAGGTCAGGCCAGCCATGGTACCACCCCAGAGCTCAGCTGAGTTGGTGTTTGGGAGGCTGTCGCTGTGGTACCTGAGGAGCAGCCACATGAAACGGACCAAAGAACATCCCACCCCTTCTTAAACTCTTCAGAACTGATGAAGGTTTGCTCGCCCAGCCTCCCTCCTCTGCTCCAGCTGCACTACACGGCCTTGGGTCTCAGCGATGCTGAGAACTGGGCTTGCATCACAGCGTGATACAAAGCAGATGGAGCGCAGTGGTGAGTCTGTCTCCCAGTACTCAACTGCTAAAGAGCAATCTTCTTGAGGAGCCTTTTTATTTTTGCGTTAAATCGCTAGTTGACCCAGATTAGGAGCTTTTACTGCTGGCAACAGGGCTTTGTGCATTACTGCATGGTTACACAGGCATGTATTTTTTGTATCTTGAAAAGTTTGTTTATTCATTAGAATTTTATAGATTGTTTTTCCCATGAAGGCCTAAGGAGAAGTGTCACAAGAATTACTAGTGAAATACGCTCCAGCAAGTGGCAGAACATCCTATATCTTGTTTTTCTAAATGGATTTGAATCTATATAACGTTAACGTTAACCACCCCTTCACCACCTCTCCTCATTGAGAGCGGTGGTTGAATCTACTTACCCCCATGGCTCAGAAACCTGCTCAGCTTATGACAACTCCACAGGTTGCTGCGTCCCAGCTGAGCCATGGTGACTGCACTGCTGCAGCCCAGGCAGGCCCTTCCAGCCTGCCTCTGGAGAGAAGCAACGTGACCCATTTTAAACCTCAGTCAAAGGGGTTTGCTCTGTGTCACACATGCAGATGTACACAGATGGGTGCATCAGCTGATGGACAGTAATTCATCAAGCTTCTGAAACTCAGCTGTGCACCTGAGCCCTGAGGGGGGTGTGTATATTTTATATGTGTGTGGGGGTGTGTGTATACATATATCACAGACTCACAGAAGGGCTGAAGGATCTCTCATCTAGTCCAAACCCTTGCTCAGAGCAGGGTCAGCTGCAGCAGGTCTCTCAGGGCCTTCTCTGGTCAGGTTTTGAAAATCTCCAATGATTAAGGTTCCATAACTTCTTTGGGCACCCAGCTGTGATGGCAGACCAGCACTTGCTTTAATCCAACCTACATGACCTCTGCAATGCTCTGCTCCCACATGGATGGCCAGGGCAATGCTTCTGCCTCTCTGCTGTCCTCCAGTGAAGGGGACTTTTGTAGTCTACATGCACTGCTGAAGAAATATACTCCACAATATGTAGGCTGTCATCCCCAGAGCTACTGAAGTGTTTAGGAGCCTTTATGCTTTTGGAATCAATCACGCCAAAACACCCTTTGCAGATGTGGAGCCTGTTTGTAAGGCTCCGTCACTGTAGCCTGCTTTTTCTCCTCACAGTGGCCCAGGATATAGGAGAAAAAGAGTTTAAAAGATTTTTCCCTCTCTGAGACACAGCTGGGACATCAACTTGCTTTGCCTGAACATTGGTTCACTTTTCTTCTCTATTCCAGTATCCCCTGTAACAAAAGGGCAGCTGTAACAAAAGGGAAGATGTCACCTGCAAATATTAGAAATAGATTAGAAAAATTAGGAATGGGTTCAAGCTCTCGGATCCAAATAACCCTGGGTCTGAATACAAGCATGAAGCTGATTCCTAAAAAGCAGGAGGGATTTGTAAATTGTGTGTCAGGAGACATCTCATAACTACTGACACTCCTACGGGAGGATCTGAATGGTGCTGCTGACTTTGCCTTTCGGGTCATGAGGTCATGACTAAATAATAGAAAAAACCTAAAATATGCAATGTTATGACTATTGTATATGGGGGCTGCATGACTTGGCTAAAAGGCAAATGTCCAAAGAAGCACTGAAACAGTGCAGCTGCTTTATTGCTGCCTTCCCTCCTCCTCCTCCTCCTCCTCCGCAGCCAGTTGGGGCTTCTCAACTGCCCCCCAAATCCCTAAGAGACATTTCCCACTGTGAGAGCACAGGACGTACTGCAAGGCAAAATCATTTGGTTTTGCTGCCTTTTGACATGCAAAGACCCTTCTCTGCCTCCTCTCATGTGGATATGTATTTCCTATCCAGCTGCAGGCTTTGTATGCTATATATAAGTTTCATATCATGGAAACAGGGAGGGAATGTCCTACATGGGCCCTCAGATGTGTCTGTGTAGGCTGGAAGAGTTAGAGTTGTGCTGGGCACTGTATACATGCAGTCTTGCTCATACACAGTCTGGGGACAGCTGAACTCTGCTCCAAAATAGACTTCTCTAGAGCAAATGTAGGGCTCCTACAACAGATTTCCTTTTTTAATTACTTTCTGCACAACTGCTTACAAGTAGCCCAAATGGTTACCAGGGTCTGTAGACCACAAGTTGAGAAGCCCTGGTTTCATAAAGAGAGCACTACTGTCAGCATGGGAAAAGCATGAAGAAGTAAGTGGAATGTGCAGGAGTTATTAGCCAGAGCAATTATCACCATTTCTTATCTTCTAAACCAGTTGCAGTTTCTTACACAGTCTGTGAAACCCCATTTTAAAAAATTATATTTATTTTTTTCACGTTTTCATTTCTAGCAACGTGTGACGCCAAGTCTTTCAGGAAGCAATATGCTCAAGCAGCTATTCAGAGCAAGCACGTGGAGTAGGTGACCTTTAAAGGTCCCTTCCAACACAAACTATCCTCTGAGTCGATGATTTTGCACTTGTGCATAGTGTAACACTGGTTTCCATTAGCAGCCCTGCCTCACCTAATGTACACTAGGGTTGTGGTCAATGGAAGAGCTCGATGGATGGTGGGAACTTGCTTCGCTTCACTTCTTGTGGTTGTTATTGGCAGGCTTTCTTATGAATTATTTAGGAAGAGAAGAAGGTGGAATGGGGCCCTTGTGGATCAGTGAGGCCAGACTCTGCTGACACAAGCCACCATGTCACACATGTATTCCCAGATGTGCAGCTATCCCCCCCATCCCAAGTTTCTTTTCTGCTTCCAGTGCTCCTGCAAGACTCCAGCTGCAGCTCTCTCCTCCACAATTAAAAACCTCCTTTTAATTTCCCACCTGAAGTTATTTGTGGTGGAATGATATACATTTGTACTTGTGCTGATAGTTGCCGTTAGCTTACATGGGTTTTTTCCTTTCTCTGGTGTTTACCTCCTTGATGTATTAATAGTGTAAGTGAATCACTTCTCAGCTTTTGTTTAGCCACATTAAACTGGCCAAATTCATAAAATTGCCTCCCACTGAACATGTTTCCTGCTCCCTCCAACAGCTCCTCTCTGCATCTCGACCTGCTTCAGTAGGAATGATTTTTTCTGGGCTAGGGAGGGCTGTCATTACACACTTTTTTTTTTCCAGAAAAGGTTGTAGAGGAGCATAAACGTGCCTTTGCTCTCTCCTGATGCAAATTTTGACTGTTTTTGTTATCCTGTGCAAGCGTGTTGCATAGGTGCTTGCAGCGATTTTGCAGCTGATCAGTGAGTTCCCCTTTACAGCAAAACCATGTCATTTCTTAGGCCACATCTATGTCAGGCCAGCAAAGCAAGCCAGGCATGGCTCCCATCCATGCAGCTCGGCTCTCATACTCTGTAAACCAAAGTGACCTCATCCAAACAGCCTGTTGGATGCAGTCCCCGGCCGGCGCTAATCCCCACACCGTGCCTGGGCATTGTCTAGCAGGGAGCTGGTCAGCCCGGTCAAACAGTGCCAGGAGGCACATAAACATTTATCCTCGTCAGTTCATAAACCCGCCCTGGCTGGGTTTAATTAATTACTGTAAAGGGAGCCTTAGAGCATGACAGGCACTTTGAACTCTTTTTCTCCAGGTCCAGGCTTCCAGGTCTCAAATGCAGCGTGTTTTTGCTTTGTGATATTCCCAATTCACTGGTTCCTCCCAACTGTGTATTGCCTGTAAATATCGTTAGCCCTGGCTCTTTGTTCCTGAAGAAAACTAACTAAAACCGGCTCCGAGGAATTTCACCCATTATGTCTCCCTGCTCCTATCATTTTCCTTTCAGGAGAACCTGTTGTGTTTGTTCTTGGCTATTTCCTGACAGACCTTCAGCTCGAATACCAGTCCCTTCTTCTTCCAACGCAAACAATAATTTCCCATGTGGGTCTTTTATCAGAAGTGTTGCTGAAGTCCAGACAGATTAGATCTAAAGCATTTCCCATGTCTAAAAAAGCCCATGGAGTACTTTGTTTGCTCTTTTTTTTCCCTTTCCTTTTCTTATCACCAAAAGCTATCAAGTTAGCCCGACTCAGGTGACCTTGGAAAAAGCCCTGTTATATTTTTGGCATATTTTTTCCTTTACTTCCATGTCTTCAGTCCTTCCTTCAAAAGTAGTTTACCATGTTATCCAAAATTTGTGCTGAACATATCCAGCCCTTTTTCTCTCAATTCATGTGAATTCAGACCCCCAGCAATCCATGTTATTCGCATGTCCCAGGTCTGAAATTCTCCCTGCTGACTGAGCACACTCAAGGAACGGCGTTGTTTTAGAAAGTCCACGGTGGGCAGAAACAAAACTCAAAGAGATGGAGCTAGATCAGGCTGGTTGATCCTGAGGCTGTGTGTTACCTCTCTGGAAACGCCCACCTTTTAATGGGAGCACATGAGCTGTGCAACATCCCCTCATTCAGTGCGCTCGGGAAGAAAGCAATGGCTGCACATGGCATTGCCGTGCATGTGCAGAATGCCAAGCACAACACGCAAGTGTTCACTGCTCAGTGTGATTTTACCCTGCCAGCACTGGTCTACTGCACTCCTGTGCAGTGTGGGAACACTCAGTCTCCCTTGTAATGACCTGAAGGTCCAGTTAAGGCAGAAAAAAATTCAGTTGTGGGCTAATCCCCTCCATATTTAGGCAATTAGGCAAATGCCTCCTTGTTTCTCCGTGGGGTTTGGAGTCCACCCTGAGTTCTCAGCTGTTGTGCCTGCCTGGCTAGCCTGGTCTGGCTGGACAACAGTGGCTACAAAGACACATATATCCCCCCATCCTGGGCACTGGTGGGTTTGCAAAGACCAGAGTGAGGACATGCTGGGCCAGCACTGACACTGCTTAGCACAGGGCAGGAGAAAGGACGGTGCCTGCTAGTTTGAGTTTTCTGGGACCCTCGTCTGGAGATTACTGATTGGTCAGGACCTGTGGTACCCTTTTGAGGGATTTGGTTGACACCCTTGAGGGCTACGACAAGTCCTTCAAAGCCTTCTCTGTATACATGTATAAACATACAGGTACATATACATATATATGTATATAAAATCAATGTATTTCAAGCAATTCCCTGTCTCCTTTCCCACTCAGCCCAATGCACAACAGCAATGCAAAAGTCCCAGCAGCTGCAGACAAGCTCTGTCCCCACAGTCGCGGGCAGGCTCCGCTCCAAAAGTCTGCTGGTCTTAATCTGGGACAAAGGAGCTCTTTCCCTATTTAGCTGGAGGGTAGCTATGGCAACATGGCACAAAGACATCTCAATAGCTGGCTAAGGCCAGATCAGCCCCCTATCCAGCAGACAGACACTGTTCCCTGGTACTTAAATGCTGCTTCATTTTGACAAAGGCGATGTTTATTACCTAGGACTGGGCCCCTGGCTCAAAATGTCCAGTAGCTGGGAGCGAAGGCAAGCACTGTAACCCCCTCGACAAATGGGACATTTCAGGGGATGTCCATGAATAGGTCTTGTAACGGGTAATGAAAGAAGCGGCTGAGAAGGAGGGGAGGAAATGAATGAGCAGAGATTGCAGCAGCTAAAGGGAAGCTCATTGCGGGAGACGGCGAAAGGGCGCTCTGAGTTATGGCTTGTCTGTCTGGGAAAGTTGCACTGATAGAGCTCTCCTTTTTGTCTTGAATGAGCTGCCTTGTGGCCACACACGAATTGTCTTGCATCCTTTCAGCCTGCCTTTAAATGGATATGCTGCCTTTTTTCTCTGCAAGGGCTGTTTCCCTGCTTTGAGCTGTAAAGGCAAAGGTGCAGCCGCAGCAGAACTCTCTGACCGGTGCCGGCCTGCACATGTGGCCATCGCTGGCCTGGGAGCTTATCAGAGGCATGACTGGGAAAGCAGTTTAGAAAAATGGCTTGTAAATGCCTCACACGTTATCACTGCACCAGGGAGGTCTGCTGGGGAGCACCAGCACTTCACATCTGCATCCCAACTTAAAGCTCCACTCCTGCCTTAACCCCCCCATGATGTTTTCTTTCCTTTCATATTTCTGACTTCCTACAGCATTTTGAGGGGGTTGGGGTGTGATTCCTACAAAACTAGGCATTGCTTTGACCTCTGGGCATTAGTAGCCAGTGGTATTCTTCTGCCATAGCTCAATGATGAAGACCAAAGGCATAGGGTGGTAGGGATGCCTGCCTTCCCAGCCATATGGTGTCCGATGCAGAGGCCTAAACAAGCAAGCATCTCTTTCTTTCTCCACCATGCCACTGGCAGCATTGCTCCCTTCAAAATCCCACTGCACCTTGGACTATAAAGCTGTTGGGTCTTGTTCATGCAGGCTTGGCCGTGCAGGGTGAGGGCACAGCTGTGGCACAGTGTCCTGTGGCACCTTGCAGCCCTGGCCTCATCCAGCATGTAAACCAAGCAATCCTGAGCATCTCTCAAGGAACATCCTCCTGCTCCATCCCATCTTGAACTGTTTCATGGCAGAGAGAGAGCTGGGACCTGCTGCCTCTTCGACCAGCCCCACCGCCTTATTAAACTCACTGCAGGCAGCCACTGGTGCTGGTTGACAGCGTTAGCAGTTTGGTATCGCTGCCAATGTGTGCAGGCACCTTCCTCGCCAATTAGTTTCCTTAAAAGCACCGTGGAGGCCGCAGAGCCACCAGCACCAGGGCCATCTGTCTGGCACTGCCAGCCACATCACCTCCCGTGACAAGTACTCCAAGAGTGGCAAGCCAGCTGGTGTGTGGCGGTCACCACGCTGACAGCGGGGACGTCCTCAGGCACTCTTCATGCTCTGTGCCTCCACCTGCTCTCCCCAGTCACGTGTGTTAATCCTAAACCCTGAGGGGTGGGAGCTGGCCCTTCTGCTGGGTGAACCTCACCTCCGCACACCCCAGCACAGCAGAGGCTTAGAGCACAAGGCAAGGAGGCAGGGAGCTGCCATACGGCAGCGCTGAGGTGGGCAGCACCAGCTGGCAACCAGCCTTTGTCCATGACATCCATGCACTGACCCAGCATGTCGAGGCTGTGCAAAGCCCTCTCTGCTCACCTGAAGGAGAGCTGGAGGCGTTCAGAAGATGCCCATCATCTCACTAGGCCACTAGCTCAGTTCGGTCTTGTGAGTGCATGCGGGTGATATATGGCTTCCTTCAGCTTGCTGGGGAACCACACATATTAAAAAAGCCTGAATATGATGCTAGAGAATAGCTCACGTTATATATTTGCTGCTGCAGAAGGCTGATGTAGCAGCAAGCCGTTCACAAGGCAATGGCCATTCATCACTCAAAAATATGCTAATGAATTAGACTGGATAGTTTATATTTCATCTGTGCTCCTCACATTTCCATATGTAACCTCCTGCTATTGAGCCCAGCAGACTCTAGTCTGATCTGAAGCAAAAAACCAAATTAACCCTCACTGAAAGTGGAAAATCAGCTGCTGCAAAAAGCCTGAAACTATCTATAAACATGTTGTTTCACAGAGCTTGGCTAGAACACCAGTTTTGAGACCACTGAGGATGCTCATTGCACACATCCCTGTGAGAGCTGCTGGTGCCCAGGCTCCCCTCCTGCTTCCCACAGTTGTTGCAGTGTCCCCCACCCCTTTAATCATCCCTTCCCGAAGGTCTGCCCTCTGCCTTACCCCAGTAACACCACCATATTTTCCCAGAGACTCCAGCTTTCACTGCTGCCTGCCTGAGCCATTTCAGAGTGTTAGTGCCACTGCAAGCTACTTGCTTCCTTTGTTGGATGTGGGTGCTGAGGGTGAAGGCAGGAAGAGGTGGCAGGGGAGGAAGCAGAGCATCCATTAGACCTGCTTGGGCTGCCATGAGCCCATTTGCAGCTGTATGAAAGGCATTAAGAACAAGCACTGAGACCTCTCTCAGCTCCTCAACTTGCTGCTTTGCCTCAGGAACATTCCGGCCTGCCATACAGGCAAAGACATTCATTCTGGGCACCAGTGACATGCCTGTTATGTTTTTTCTATTGCTCCTGTGGGACCAGACCCACCTTCCCAAGATCTTTGCCCAGCAGCTTCAGCCAAATGTGATGCAGAGGCACCAAACATGCTACTTTCCAACAAACTCCATGAGAGCAAAGCAGCAGAATAGGGGGAGAACAACTCCTGGGAGAAAAAGACTACGGGAGTTTCATCTTAAATGCCCTTCCCGGCAGGCAGGACACTTTCCATCAGCCTGGCAACCCACAGCAGAGACTCCCCAGGGGAGCTCAAGGACAGCAGACACTCACATTTTTAGCTTTATGCATCAGATGCCTGAGTGATGACATCATTCTGGCTTTGTGCAGGCAGGAAGGGGGCTCGCTCCCAGCCTCCAAACCGCAGCTGTGGAAAAAGCCCAGCACACTGGGGGAACGAAGCCGTGAGCTGCGTCTCGCTCCCCGGCTCGGGCACGTCTGGAGTGCAGACCTTTCCTTTCTGGTGGCCAGAAGCTGGAGGAAGGCTGCTCTTATCTAAAGGTCAGTGAGGAGACAGATGACAAATATCACTGTCTCTGGTCTGTCACTGCGCACGTTGCACAGACAGTGCAATAAGGCTGACTGAGGGCTGGGGCGCGGCTGGGGGGGGTTTGGAGGGGTTATGTCTTGTTCTAGAGAAAGATGTGTTGGCTGAGGTTGTTATGGTCTTTTAGCTGGTTAGATGAAAAGGGGGGTAAAGGAGGTCTGGAACTTGTAGTCCTGAATAACTTAATGGTCATGATCTGTACTTTGAAGCAAGATAATAAAAGACATTTTTTTATGCTATTCATTTCAGGAGCCTTTACTCTTCAGCCAGGATTTTTCTGCCTGCTGGGAACAGCCTGATGGAAAAAGTTTTAAAACTTTCAGAAATCCTGTCTGAGACTCTTGCTTTGTTCTTTACCTCTGAGGTTTATGTAGCATTTGTATGGTCTTATGCATCAGACGGGACAATAAACATCAAGAACCTTCAGGTCACAGAGAAACCAAGTTGCCAACCCAGAGCTGAACTGATTTCTTGTGCCAGATGCTGCACCAGAGCAGTTTAAACACTGGAGAGTTCTGGGAAGATATGCAGAACTTATCTCTCAGGCACTGTCTAACTCCTGAAGGTGCCAAAACCCATTAGGAATGACCAGAGTGAGCATCCGACAACAGGCCTTGTTGATGGACAACTCATCACTGCTGCCACATGCTGCAACATCTGGATGCTGGATGAAACACAGAGACCTTACACATAAATGGGAGAGTTGAGTCCTAAAGAGGGGTTTGAAGGAGGCTGTGTTCCCAAGAGACACTTTGTAATGATTTTACCCCAGCCAGCAGCTAAGCACCACCCAGGCACTCACTTGCTCCCCTCCCCTTCCATCCCTTTCCTCCTTCTCCCCATCCCCAGTGGGATGGGGGAGAGAATTGCAAGGGCAAAAGTGAGAAAACTCCCATCATTCCAAATTCTTCCCTGCTTTTTTTTCTTCTTCCCCCAGCTCCATTTGCTGAGCATGACATCATATGGTACAGAATATCCCCAGTCAGTTGGTGTCAGCTGTCCTGGCTGTGTCCCCTCCCAACTCCTACCTCCTTATTGCATCTAGTCACTCAGTGGAGAAGTTTTGGTTCTTCAGAAAATCCGAGGTAAAAGCCCAAGTTTCCCATACAGTTCAGGTATGTCCATAGAGGGGCAGCAGCTGTGAGGATATCTTCAGAGCTGCGTTACTAAATTTGACTGAATGCCCAAGTCCCAGTTGGATTCCTACACCTTTTACTGGGGTTTTGCCTTGTTTCTTTAGTCAGTTGGAGGCTAAATGCAAACCATCTTAGCTGTCTTCCAGACATATTGCTACAGTGCACTGCTCAATTTTTAATGAAGCCAAGATACTGCTTTTCCAAAGAGCTTCTGAAAATCAATAGTGCTCTTTTACAGCAATACTCCTTTACAATGGTAGGTCAATAAAGAAGAAAAACCTAAAGTCTCCAGGGAAAAGGCTAACTTCTTACCTGAAGTGCTGAATTTTATGTGACAAAGCTCAGTAAAATATGTGAATGTATGAATAATTTGGAGGATGCATCACCACCATGCCTTTTGAGTGATAATATTTGTTCCTAAAGGCTATTAAATTGATTGTTGGTTTAGTATTTTAGAATCTGAGTGCAAGAGAATTATTGGTCTGAATTTCCTATAGCGCTTCTTATACTAGTGATTTTATTATTCAAATAACCAAGTGGTGAATAGGAACAGTAAGGCATCCTTTAGGTAACCTGTTATTAAACCTGACTATCAATATTCAGAATTGTCAAGTCAGAATAAGTAAGCATCTAAAAATAATAAGAAAAACTCTCTGGAAAATTCATATAAGTAATATATCAATTTTTTTATTAGTTCAGGAATGCTTTTATTTATTAAAAACTCATAATCTAAATTAATTTGACCCCAAACTGGGAGTCTTATTCATATAAAACCCTTACAACACGTGTCCACTTCCTTTAACTTCAGTGAGACTGAAGAAATGCTTAGGGCTTTTCCTAAATTTTGATACTTTACCTAGCTGGAGTGATGTTTGTGAGCTGTCCTTCACTCTGGCCATCCTTTTCCCCGTGCAAGAAGGAAGAGCAAAGAGGAAAAGCATATTCATACTGCCCAAGTTTAGGTATCTCTGCTAGAAGCTGATTTCCTGGTGATTCCCCACACCTTTAATGGGGAGAGCTGGGGGCTGCCAAGCTGGGATGCAGAAAGCCAAGATCTGCCTTTTGGCACCAAACCACCTCCTTTCTCCAGCCCTTCCCAATGTATTCCTGCAAACTTTGGGATTTTCTCCACTGCTGCCATTGAACAATTTGGCAGCTGCTGGCACCATTGAGTCATCTGCATTTACTTGGTCCGTCCCCAAGAAAAAAATCTGCTGGATCTCTCCCTGTCCTTCCCCCAGCTTCTGTTTGCACCCTGGGATGGATGCTGTCTGCACTTGATACCTTATCAATACCAAAAGGCCAAAAGCCTTCACAAGCTATTTTAGGATTTATCTTACAGACTTCCTTATTTTCCTCCTCCCCTCTCTTGAAATCTTATCACCAGTTTAGGTAAAAGCCTGCCCTTCTCAGCTTTAAAACCAGGTAAACAATGGCCTAACAACTCTGTTATCCCATTGTTTTTATACAGTTACCCCAATATCATTCCTGCAAGGAAAAATCACTTCTCTTCTGCTAGTGACATTAATCATAAGCCCTGTCCTGAGAGACTTCGTCTTATTTTTGTCATTTTCCTTCTCCTATATTTTGTAACTTGAAGTTTTATTCTCCTTCCACTTTCTGCAAAGTTTTCAGGGAAAAATAGGTCTCTCACCTTTGTGGGTCACCCCATGAACTGGGGCTGGATTGGAGGGTAAAATTGGAGTTGAGTCAT
This sequence comes from Porphyrio hochstetteri, assembly GCA_020800305.1. NCBI lineage: Eukaryota > Metazoa > Chordata > Aves > Gruiformes > Rallidae > Porphyrio > Porphyrio hochstetteri. The sequence continues at coordinate 116,133,143 of CM036907.1, forward strand.
TTGGATTTTTCTCCATTTCTGGTAGATTGGGATCAACAGCCAGGAGCAAATCACTCAAATCCATCTTGTTTTAACTGACTGTGAAAGGGGAAGAATGTTAGCCAGTCTCTTACTGCAGCTCATTTCAAACATAACACCTTGAACAGCCTCGGGGGAGGGGCACTGGGTAGCTCTCAGATAAAAATGTAGCTGGGCGCAGGTAAAACATTATGCAGGGAACAGATAGTGAGATGGATGATAGGAAGGGGCAATGTGACCTCTCAGGAGAAGGCTCAGGGAAAATCTCCACTGATAACAGCTCAGAGGCTCGGATGTGTCAGATACACCACATGTGTTCACAGGAGAATTAAAGAGCAAAAGTAAAGTAAATCAGAACTTTCTGGGATGTGTTAGTTTAATCCTAAACTGATCAGGTATTTCCTTGATGATATTAATAAGGGATTTTCTTACTTTAACACAAAAAAATATAGCAGAATTTCCATAGCAGAATTGTTTGCAGTTCAGCTAGTATCTACAACCACTTCTAGCTTCAAAAAAGCAATGGTTTCTTTCCCAAGATTCTTGGGTTTTTTCACTGAGCTTGGGACCAGGTTCCTGGAGATAAAATGCTCACAATGGATGTGGAGCCACATCTGAGACAGGGATTAAGTGTCACAAGCCTTCCCACAGCAGTACAGCAGGGCAGAAGGGGGGAAGATAAAGGATTCTATATCCAGGAGAAATCACATTTATCTCAAAGTGACAAGCAAGTGTGGGAACAATGCTCCTTACTTTATCGAACAGCAATCCTTTCTCATCTCCTCTGCAAAATACTTTCAGTGGCCAACTGGGCTCTGTCCTGGAAAACCGTATTAGCAGATTAATTAGTAATGGATTTTTAACAATAGTGTAGAAGATATGCACAGGAGAGAAAGATCAGGCGGTGGAATTGAATTATTATACTTGCATAGGTTTTTAGATTGACTACTTTATGCTTTTGATTAAATTATTATAATTTATGTGCTTTTCAAGTAGCAATCTTCTCTGAGAGATTATTTTTTCTTGACCCATCTCCATATAGAATTATTTCCATGGCAACAGTTTGAGTGATTTGAGAAAGAAACAAAATTATGAACTTCCATTACCATTGGGTTAAAAAAATAGTTTGATTTTAAAGCAAGCATAGAGCAGGTCTTGGCTTTATAAAAGATAAAGAATAGCCTTTGAAGGACTCACAGCTATATAAAGAGGAAATTCAAACTTGATCTTCCGTTATTTCTTTGTAGTAAAAACGTTATTTTCAAAATAAGGTTATAAACATGCTATCACCACAAGTCCTAATAAATCCAATGTTTATCTCTATTTGAAAGTATCTTTGAAAGTAATGGGACATAAAAGATCCATTACATCTCCTGAGTCAGCAGACTGATAAATCAATGCATAATAACTATTACTTGGTCTTTCCCTGTAATTTCCTCAGCGTTGAAATGTTTAACTAAGTTAAGATTTTAAATGTAAGGCATAAAATAGATAAATTAGATAAGCTGGGAGGGACAGATGACATTCACCCTAGGGTAAGTGAGGGTCCAGCTGAAGCACTCCTTGAGACATCAGCAATTATCTTTGAGTGCCCAATGAGGGTGGAAGAGGAGATCCCAGTGGGCTGGGGAAGAGCAAACAACAGAAGGACAGGGAGAGGGATGAGGATGGAGAGAAGACAAACTGGCCAGGCTTGTGCCGGTTCCTGGAAGGGCTCTGAGTGAATGATTCACAACAGTCATAAGCACCATCAGGATAAAATGCAAATATATCAAAAGCAGATTTTTCAAAAGCAAGTCACATGAGTCCAGTCTGACTCCTTTCTCTGACAGGATAACTGGTCCAGTGAACAGGGAAAAGGAGGTGATATTATGCATCATGACTTCAGAAATGCTTTTGTCACAGCCAGATAATGTTCTCATACACATCCTAAGCGAATGTGAAAGAGATTCAATCATGGTGAGGTAGGTGTTGAACTGTTTGAGAAATGGCACCCCAAGGCACGCTGCCAATAGTTAGCTCTCAACAAATATTTCTTTATAAAATTTGCAGGGATTTCAGTCAATTTGTTTTTCACTTCCAGTTCAGGCAGTGGAGTAGAGGATGCACTTTAATTTGTGCAGGGATGAAGCCCCTGGAGGGAAGTTTTCAGATCTACTTGAGGGATGCAGCAGGACTCAGAGCAATCTGCAAGTCGGGGGAAAAACACAATCAATGCAGTCTAATGCAGTAAAATGTTGAATTTGGGAAGGGGCTGGGATCAAATGTGCAAATACAAAACAGACAGCCAAACAGCACCTCCCTCCCCCCCCAGAAAAAACAACCCCACACATCCCCAAGCATGAGTTTATATTACACAGAAGATTAAAAGTTAAATAAAAGGGAGAATATGTTCTGGGTTGTATCAGTAGAAATGCCACAGGCTGTGATTTTGCTCTGATGAGTCCTGGGCTTGTGTGCTGAATCCAGTTTAAGAGAGGCTGGCTGCTGTCCAGGATGGGCAGCTGTGACAGAGGTTTAAGAAATTCGAGTCAGGAGGAATGGCAGACAAGTTACTCTGGAAAAGAGAGGACTGAGGGGAGAGGAGTGGGCAGCAGCCCCTCTGAATGCAATAGGGAGGGCAGCAAGCAGCTTTTTCTGTCTGGTAGCACCAGGCAAAACACCAGTTGAATTTGAAGTTGCCACAAACAACATTTGGATGAGATAGTAGGAAAATATTTCTAACTGTAAAGCAGTGAAGCAGTGGAAGGAGTGTCCCAGGTCGTTCCTGGACCTCTTCCACCAGTGATCTTTAAGATCAGGTTAGACAAGTCTTCATGAGGGATGGTCTAAATATGCTTGTTCCTGCCTGGAATTGGGCTGAGAGGAGGTAAGAGCTGTTACTGTCGCCTGTGTTGGATGGTGCCTGCATGGAAGGTCACCAATGTGCAGACTGTGGGAAGATGCAGATGGATGACATTCTCCTTTCTTGTCTGAAAATGTTCTTTGTACTCAGTGGAGGCTTTCTTCTCCATCACTCATACATCAGCAGAAGAGATCTGGAAGCAGGAGAGGTACCAGCAGTACGTTTTAACCCCCCAGGGTTCACAGGCTTGCTCTGGTGAAGTCCTCTTCATGCAAACTTCCTGGCTGCACTGTTGAAGAGCATCTGTGCCTCTCACACCTCTTCAGAGCTCAGCTCCTACATTCGCTGGATATCATCTATCCTGGGCATAAGCAAGACCTAAATCTCAGGAAAACACACGCACCCCTGGTCATTTTCAGAGCTATCATTATGTATGTGCTCAGCTCTGGGTATACATTTCTGTGCTTACATACTTTGCTGAGCAGAGCCCAGAGGGAGAAGAGCAGTGCCAGAAGCAGAGTCAAATTTGCCTGAAGGCTTCCTGAGGCACTCTCAGGATTTACCTGGAGTTTCATTAGCAAAAAAGCCTTCTTTCACCTAGGCACGCTCTGAGCCTCTAATCTGATCCCATCAATAAACTACAGCTTCAGCTATCAAGAATTCTGTATCGTGACTCTGTAATTGCTTCTTATTAAGCGTTTCTGTAAGTGCATCGTGCCCCTTGGGCAGAGCGACTGCTCGGGGGGAGCAGGCTTTCCCACTGTAAGGTAGTCAAGGCTCATGCAAAAGGATCTGCTGGGAACATGTATGCTGTGTAATCCCTGCCATTAAGTGACTGAAAGCAGAACTTCCTGCGAAGCCTGTTTAATCCAGCCAGATGAAATCCATTTCAGAAGGTTTCCCTTTCTCAAATCATAATGGATAAAGGAAGAAGCATCTTATCAGGTAGTGGAGAGTATCACTCTCTTCTACAATTTTTAGAAACAGAAATTGCCATGTTCACTCACAATGGATCTTTTCTTCTCCCTCTGACATATTTCTTCCTTTTTTGTAAGTTTTCAGGCCTGTCTAGGAACTCTTTTTAGATTCTAATCTTTTAATCGCAGGGTGATAAAGTTTCTTTTAAAAGCAATCATTGGAAGTGCTCTTAAAAGTTGGTTGGAATGCACACAGCCATTCAGAAGAAAATCAAACTCATGTTTATGTCTCTTCTGGCTAATTTAAATCATGCTGTCTATTACAAGGAGGATACAGCCAGGATGGCTGTAAGTGAACCAGGGAAGTTTATTCTGACCACTGTTAAACTTTTCTGTTTCGTGGTAACAGCAAGCTGAGGTTTAAATATTTTCAGGGGGGGGAAATTGGCTATGTAGGAGAAACACAGACCAGACTGGCTTTCCTAAGACTTTGTGTTCATACAGTATTTTGCACTTCTCAAGGAGCAGGAAGAACATTTATGGGTTAATTGCTATCAAGTCCATTTAGAGGTTAATTGCTATCACCAGCAGGATGCAGTTCTGGCTGCATCAGAATTTGGTATTGGCTGAGTTTGGGCAAAGCTTAATGGCTTTGAAAACACTAAAGTAATCTTCTACAGGAACATTGCTGTCCTGCCTGCCACGGACAGGGAAACAGTGCTACCAAGCATCTCAAAAGCCCATCTTCCTTTTCTTCTCATTTTCATTTTTAAAAAAGAGCCTACTTGGGCCTGGGCTTTTGAATTGCTCTTGAATCTCAGCAATTACTTTACCTTCATTTGATTTACTTTTACAGCAGAAAGCCCTGGCTATAGTCTCAATAGCCTGCTCTTCTTTCACCAGACTTAAGACCAAGTTCAGGGTGAATCGGCTTCTCCTGAGCCTGCAGCTGAATGACCAGCATGAAAGCCAGAGAGCACCTGCCTCTCTGTTCCCCTCCACACTGCTTTTTAAAAGTCAGGTGACTGCCGAAGCATCAGCTACCACTGCTGGTGATCCCTAACACCCGCCTCTGGGATCTTACTGGAGTTGCTCCTGTCCAGTGCTGCAGTGTAAAGGGAGAGGAAAGAACCGACACAGGAGACAGCCTGGAGCACTCCCAGTCCCAGCCATCCCTCATGTCCCTGTCCCTGCAAGCACAGCCAGCCTCAGCAGCCCAAATACCCCTGCCCCTCTGCTCTCACCGTGCTCGGCAGGGCTTGTCCAGTACCTACTGCCCTTTAATTTTTCTCTCTTTTGCTACAGGCTTGAGCTCTTCACAGGCTGAAAGCTTTCCAGGCCTCTCTCTGACTTAGTTGTATTTAGGTTTTAAAGTTCAGCAGTGGTCCTTTCCTCCTCCTCATGTCTGAGTGGTGTCCAGCTAGGATAAGAGGGAGAGCCTGTGCTTCTTTCAGCTTCGGTCATCACCTCCTCATTTTTGAGGATAGCAATCTCATAAACAGTATTAGGTTCTTGTGTTTCAATTTCACAGGGAAGATTAGCTGTTGTGCAGCAACAGCTGACGATTGAAGGTGGAAGGAGACCACAATCAATTCACCAATTTGGAAGTGCCTTTACCCATCTTCCCTTTGTTTGCAATACTTAGTTAAGCACATTAATAACAGAATAGAAATCAAACTGCTTTCAGACAAGCCAGGGCATCAGTTCAATAAGAACAAAGTATTTCATTAAGAAGTGCTCAGTAAGATGAAGAAACTTAGGCTAAAACCAGCTTATGAGAAAAAGAGCAACAACCTGTTATCCATGCCAATTTCAAGCCAGAACACACTGGAATTTCCAAAGATGCTGGTTTAATCACTAATTGAAAGGACTACTGTTCTGCAAACCTCGAGGCAGGAATGGTGTTCCAGTCCCCAGGACAAGGGCTAATGCAGCAGCTTCCCAGCACCACGCGCTCTCCAAGCAAGGGGGGGATATGAGGGGTGCCACACCTTCTTCCTGTGCTTCACTGAGTCCAGAAAGTAAAACATCTGCTTTCACTGGCAGTGTAGCAGGGCGAGAGGCAACGCTGCCAGACGCATTCATTAGCACTATGGCTGGTGCACCCCGTTTTGGGGGTGAGCGAATTTCTATGCGCGGGTTTTGGGAGGATGCTTTCAGTTGAGAGACCTTCTCCACAAATAGTCATGGGCAATTCAGCCCTTCCAGACCATTTCTGGTAAATGGGATGCTGGGTTTTGCATATTCTGAGGGCATAACTGGAGCACCACGTGGGAAAATGCCAGGCACCCATGTGCCTTTGTGTCACTTGGGTTGGCTTCGGCAGCATCCGTCTGGATTTAAATAGGAGCCTTTCAAAGCCAGAGTTTAAATGGAGCATTTAAGGCTGCTTTGTCCCAGAATAGTAAATGTCAGGAGCTGTAGGTTCATTGCAGCAGGCTGGCTCAGCTGACGGGCTTTCTTTGTGCCACCCAGATTTATGTGACCTTGTGTCCTGAGATCTTCTATCCATGGCCAATGTTTGTGTGTCCCCTGGGACTGTGAAAGGCAATACCTCAGCAGCTCTGCGTGTATGGACGTGGCAGCTGGCTCTTTGCGACTCTTGACAGTGGGATTTTGGTCACTGATTTAGCTTTGATGCTTTATGAAACTGCCTGCTGTATGTTACATGAAGCTGCCTGTAGCATATCCCCACACAGTAATTAATTAGGTAGGCAAGGCTGTGCCCTCCTGGGACATGTTTCATTTTCACTCGAGATAACTGAGGATGTACTGCAAATTGCCTTATTAGGAGAGACTTCCCTACTCTTGGCCACCCTGTCTTTATCCCCATGAACTGCAGAGGGACAGCACAACCCATTAAGGAGTAGCAGAAAGGCTGTTACCCCCACAGCCCTGCTAAGGCAGGTGCCTTCTCATCCATCTCTCTCCAAACTTGGATGGTCAAAGGCCTCCATCATTGACAATCCTGAGCCTTGAGCCTTGTCTCCCAAACTCTGACCCCTGTGGGAATCATGGGGAGGCTGTTTTACCTGCAATATGCTTATACTGTAGCGGGTTAAAGCGTACCTGTGTACAGGAGCTGTGTGTGAGTTTTAGGGAGGAGGGGGAAAAGGATGTCAAGAAAAGATATTTATCCTCCAGGTGAAAGCTTTGACCACTGAAGGTGAAGAGCAGCTTTGCTAGCATGTTCCTGAACGCAGACACTGCTCTGTGCAAGACCAGTGCTGACAGCAAGGCACCTGGTGTGTGCCAGGCATGCCCAGGGAGCTGCTGAGGCCTTGGATGCAGGAGGACATGGTGTGTTGTCAGCAGCCAGGGTATAACCTGGCACCTGGAAATGTGGTCTGGTTCCCAAATTTGATTATTCTATGAATGTAAGCCCAGAACTCAGTATAAACTGCACTTCAGCTTCATTAATGGCGCTTTGTTTGTGCCACTTCCCCGAGTTCTCACTTTCCCAAACTGGAAAGTATGTTCCCAGGTATTAACACACCTGTTGAAGTGCTTTCCCTTAGTGTAAATTATCTGTGAAACAGTGTTATTTAACTGCCTGGAATAACAGGGCTGTTTGCTTACATCTCAGGAGAAGACAAGTCTGCAAGGATAATAGTGGTTTGTTCATTGGGTGTTGGCACTTCTGAAAATGGCTGGCAGTGTTTGCTCATTAATTGGGAAGAGCTCTAATGATCCAGAACTAATCTAATTTGCATGGATATTTTACCTTAAATGCCACCTTGAACAAAACTTAAATTCTGCAGAATGTTTAGGACAGTAGATAGGATGAGACTGAGAAAATGGAGACAAACAGAAAGCAATATTTATCTTAAGGAGGTTGGCTATCCTTTGGAGGATCCTGTCTCTCCCTGTGGATCATGCAGAGATCCTGGCAGTGCTCAGGCAACCAGCTACAACTGTATACTTATTTTTAGCACCCAGTGTCAGGACTTCTTCTCTCTGAGCACCTAAGTGTCAATTGCTTATCACCCTCTTGAACCCAAGGGTCTGATGGTGATGTGCTGAGCCACAGGACTGTCTCTTAATTCTGTTGCTGTGATGTTAATAAAGACTTGGCTTAATAGGTCATTATTTAAAGTTTAAGCAGTTCAAGACATGGAAGTGAGGCCTGTTTGAAGGCAGGTAGATGTATCTTAAAAGTCATGGCAACTGCAGGAAATTCTAGGAGGTGAAGAGGAAAAAGAATCAAAATAGAGCATAAAGCCTGTTGAAGTAGAGGGTTAGGCAAGCCAGAAGCTGTCAAACTGCAGTATCCCTGCTGAAGAGAGGAGACCCTCTTAGGGAAGAAGGATTAGGGAGGAAGTGTTATTTCTGTCACTGCATTTCAAACTGGATGTAAAGCAAGCTCTTACATGCCTTCAGGTAAGAATGAGACTTGGCTTGACTCCTGCAGAGAAGCAGGGGGGATGGAGCAGAAGAAAGGGGGGATTGCTGAGCCTCTCAGGCCATGAAGCAGCAGATGCACACCTGCTACAGGTCCTCTGCACCTTATCTTCTGATACCGCAACGTAAAAAGCTACCAAAAGTACTGGGTGAGCATGCTGGACCTTCAGCTCCTCGTCCTGGCTCTGCACAGCTCTGCAAATGCTAGGGAAGACCAGCTCCCTGCCCAGCCTTGGCTCTTCCCCAGGTGGGATGGGATGCTGTAGAGGAGCAGGAAGACTTCCCCAGTCAGACCTGCTGTCTGTAATGACAGGGAGATCATTGAGACATTTTTGACACCCCTCCAAAGCTGGTGTTATCAGGATCTATATATTACCTATCTACCTATTTTACTTTATTGTGGGGAGGGAGGAAACAAGGAGGGGTTCAGTATCATTAGAGTCACACAGTATCAGACCTCTTGGCTGTCAGCCATTTTTTTGGTCTGGGGTCTCTCCAGTAACCAGTTGAATCCAACCTTCCCCCTTCACTGTAGGATGCCTGGCTTCAAGATTCAAGAAGCTCGAGGAGGGAGGAGCAGAAGCAAAAATGTATGAGGAAAAAACCAGAAAGAACTGTACAAGAGCAAAAGTTGCAGCAAACTTCTGCTGGCACCACTCTGGGACCCTGCAGAGCTGGAAAACTGTTCTGGAGACACAGATTTTACATGGATAGAAGCTAAATAAATTGCAAATATTTTTACACTGGTGTGGTCCCTTCAGGGATGGAGGAGGAAAACAGCAGACAAAGAACCAGCATGAGCAATAATGTCAGGTATCTTACAGAGACTGTGTCCTCGTAACCGTTCCTCTAGCCTGATGGTCAACAGCAGTTTTTACTGATGCTCTGCGTGATGGCCAACTTGGTGGACCTCTGTAAGCATCCTCTTATTCTCCTTTCACTTTCTGCCTCTTTCCCCAACCCACCTCTAATTCTTCTCTGCCAGAACAAGTGGAACAAGAGCTGCCTTCTTTTCATAGAGCAGACACATGAGAAGTACAAGTTTCCTTATCTCTGTTGATCCAGTTTTGATCTTTCCCATTAGAGGATATCATGGTCTGAGGGACATGCAGTTGCAACGGAGGAGGGATGCCTTTGCAAGCAGCCTGGGTAAGTGGGGGCTGCTCTCAAGGGCACAGACAACTTAAATGGAGGGGGGAAACCTGCACCACCATTAAACTTTGACTCCATTGGCATCTGCAAGAGGGTCGGGACAGCTTATGTACCTGCAGAGCAACACCTGCCTCTACCAGAGCCTCCTCTCCAGAGGTCTGGAGGCAGAAGCAACAGAACAAGGTGACGGAGATCTCTAATTCAGGAGACACAACAGTTGCACTGATAACAGCTCTGCCCCTTCCTGTTGACAACACCTGAAGGAGTCACAGCAGGTAGTGGGATTTGTCCTCCCAGTGTTGGATGGACAAAGTGGAAATAAGACCAGTATATAGTATTGTAAAGGTAATCTAACAAAAAGTGGTCTGTAAGCCCCAGCTGCCCATGTGTGTCCTCCAGGAAGGACCTCATGGCCATTATACCTCCCAACATTGACTGCATCATGTTGGTGCAAGAACAGGTAGGAAAGTGAGTGGCAGCCTGGGGCAAAGAAGCACAGCCACCCCATTCCAGTTGCAGGTGTGGATGAACACAGAGCAGTGCTCCCAGGTGGCCTGAGCTCATGCTTTCCCCATTCAGACAGCACCAAATGTCCCCTGTAGCTAATGGCTGAGTCTGGGCTGGTGTCCATGTAATGTGGGCATAATGGGAGGAGCTGGAGAGGGCTTGTGGGTTTGTTCAAACTATAGTGTGGACTCTGCTGCTGACAGACAGCGTTTAAATGTATTCGAGAAAATGTCAATTTTTGTGCTTCTTCCTCATTTAGATGGCTGAAGGGTGCTAAAGATCGGTGACCCTGCAGCTCACCAGCTCAGCCTGCCCAGCATCCTCAGCTTTTGAGATTCAGACACTGGCATGGGTGCAAGATATATCAATCACCACTGTGCTACAGAAAACAAAGGAGATCTCAGCACAGCAGGAGTCAAAGAAAAAACAGTTGCTCCCTGTTCAAACATGCAGGCTGCATCCATGCAAGGAGTCAAGCCAGCCAAGTATAAAGTCTTAAGAAAGGGAAAGGCTCTGCATTAATCTTCATCTGTTAGCGAGAGAGCCTGCTTTCTTACAAGCTGAAATTCAGCATTAATTAAATTGCTCACCTCCCTCCAGAGAAAATAAGTACACTGATAAACAGCATGGGATCTGAGTGCAAGTTGGCAGGCAAAACACAGCAGCTTCAGTGAAGAGGCCCGTGGTAACAGGCAGCCTCTCCATGTGGAATGAAGGTGCGGGTAACTCAAGCTGCGGGGATCCACAGTGGCCAAAATGACATGGCAGCTGCAGCTCCCATCCTGCCCTCAGTCTGCTTTGACTTCCAGGGAAATGCTTTGTGGGAGCTGGCAGGGTGCTGTCATAGCAACGGCGAGGGGACAGCAGGCGAGACACACAGGAGTGGGTGAAGAAAGTGAGCTGGGCAGACAAGGCCAGGGAGGTCTGGCTGCAGGGCCCTGGTAGGCCACTCGGGGCTTTTCTGCTGCTTACATATGTTATCACAGAGGCACTACCACTGCCACTGACGGGCTTGGCCTTGGTCAGCGTTGGGTCTGTCCTTGAGCCCAGCTGATAGTTCTGTCAGACCCGGGGAGAGCTTCTAGCAGCTTCTTGCAGAAGCCACCCCACACCACTACCAAAACCTTGCCACTCAAACCCAAAACAATGAGGATCCAGTATGAGGCAGTGTCGAAAGCCTTACAAAAGTCTGGGTAGACACTACCTCCACAGCTCTCCCCTCATCTACCAGACCAGTCATTTTTTCATACAAGTTTATCGAGTTGGCCAAGCATGCCTTCCCCTTAGTCAAGCAACATTGGCTACTCCTGATGACTTTTCATTCATTCACCTGGAAATAGATTCCAGAGATGCAGTCGAGACTGACCAGCCTGTACTTCCCTCATCCTCCTTCTTGAAGGAGTGACATTTGCTTTCCTGCTGGCTTCAGGCACTAAATCCTCCTATTTTATGAGAAAATATGCCAGTCTTTAAAAGATGTGGTAAAATAGTATCATTGCTGAAGAGACTCCATGTGACAGAGGGTTCTTCTGGCTTGGCCTTGCTGGCACAGAACAGGCTTTAGTATTTGCAAACACTTCAGAGATAAAGGGTACCTCAGAAATCAGAAGGATTATTTTGACTCCAGCCTTCTGTGTTTTGACTCCATCCACGGATTCACAAGTAACATCTGGCACACCTCTGCTCAGGAGACCTCACAGGCTACAAAATGTGTGTGCAAAGAGAGGAAAACAGAAGTGGAAATCTCTGTGGTCATCTCTCCCCAAGGGTTCACTTCTGGCATTACACAAAGCTTGGAGCACTCTCCATGAATGCTCTGTGCTCAAGGGTTCCACCTCTGCAGTGAACAGTTCAGCCATTCCCCACTTTGGAGGGGAAATGCCTTGATACTCATCCACACAGTAAACTAAGTAACAACAATAACAACAACAAAGATAATTAGAGAAAGATATCCAATAGAGATGCAAATTAACCTCCCTGGACAAAACCCTTTGTAGATCCTGGGATTTTGTGTAATTATTGCTTCTACTAAATGTTACATATTGAAAGCTTCCCTTTGCCAAAAATGCTCTTTCATTCCTTCTGACCTCACTAAACTAGTTCATGAACAAAAGGGCAGATTAAAGGAGAGATAAATACAATTTATTAAACACTTGGGACTGTTGGGGAAAAAAAGGTCATGTATCAAATCATCACGAAACATACAATATGTTAAAATGTTTTAGTTTGTGAGAGGTTTTGAACTATTAGTTTTCCAGTAACATTCAGAAGTTCAGTGTTTCTCTTTCTCTACCAACCATTCCCTTGCTTGCAAGGGGTTTAACCACTCCCTCTACACCATCCTTGCTGCTTCTCCTGCTTCCTCTTTGCATCCAAGCTTGCAGCACCCACTGCCTGGCCTGGGTGAAAAAAAGCACTAAGGATACCTTTGCTATAGGTTACAGCTCAACAAAGAAGGGCTGTTTCTTGAAGCAGGATGTGGTGCTTGCCTAATGTGGAAGGTCCCTGGCATGACAGCACACAGCCAGTGCAGTTTTGTGGTCTGCAACCCCAACATGCATGGTGAGGCGCTGGGTGGAGGTCGTTAGAGACTGGGTCAGTTAGTGGGAAGCAGGTTTTACAGAGTCCCAGGCTGATACCTCACTGACTTTGAACAGGCAGGCACAAGTGCTTTCCTCCTCCTGCCCACCCACAGCTTTGGTCTCATCTAAAATTGTCGTTTGCTGCTGCAGGGCGTCCTAGGTTTCAGCAGGGGCATCTCATTTGAAACTGGGGTTGGATGAAGCTTCTGGTGTTAGAGATCTCTGAGGAGGCAGTGCCACCAAACGGTGTACCTCCAAAAGGTGCAAAGCAATCCCACGTGCCACCCCATGTGCCACCCCATGTGCCACACCACATGCCAACTACCTCCTTGCAGCTGCAATGGTTGGAGACCAGCAATCCTTGGCAGGCATGGATTCACTGATAAGGCCAAACAATCATGAGAGCCTGGTGAGCACCAGCCAGTATAAGGTTCCAGTGTGTGGTGTGTCTGGCAGGGCAAGTGGAGACAACATCCTAAAATAGCCTGAGGCAATGGCATGAACATGGAGAACATCCCAAGGGAATGGGAGGCAAATTCTGCCCTGCAGAAGGTCAGACACCTTTGCTCCCATGCCTAGTGGGAATTGTGATGACTGTCTGGGCTGACAGTTCAGACCGCAGGAGATATGAGGCAATCTGGGGAGCTGTTTCCTCTCTCCCTGCAAGCTAAATGATGTCAAACCTAGCTTCTGCTGCCAGAGGTTCGGATCACGCTTGGGCACTTGCTGCTGAGGAGGTGCTGTGTGGTAACTTGCCAATCTGCAGTCATGTTTCAGAGCCTCTTAATGAGTGCAGATCAGGGACAACTCCATAAAAGTCAATTACACCAGCGCAAAGCATCGGCATCGAGGCCCCTGTGCACTTAGCAGTGAGGCTAGGTCCGTTCCTCATGTGTTACACAAATTCTGCAGAAAAAACTAAAAGCCTGGCTGACACTCATTGAGGTAACTGCTTTAAGCTAAGATTTATGAGAAATGGGCTGTGTAATGGAAAACAGATCCTTCCTTCCGAGCTTACATACCATTAAATAGTTTTACTATCTTCCACGTGTCCTTGCCAGTCATCTTTCGTCACGGTAAGGGCATTTTTTAAAATTAACATCCTTTGGGAAGTCATGGTTAGCTTGGGAATTATTTTTATTTAGCAAACATCTTCCTCAGGACTGAGTCAATGAAAAAGCTTGTGTGAAGAGAAAAAAGGCAGATATGAGGACGGCTGCACTCTTGCCTTGCATTGTGACTTCCAGGAAATGCCCCAGAAAAGCTGCAGTCCCAGCCTTGGAAAGGCAAAGGCACCAGCCCTGGAGCCAGGCACCTGAAGGACTTGGCCTATGATACTGAGGTGGTTGGTGGTCCCTGGTGCATGTCTGGCCCTGATGGGCTCCCCAGGTCTGGGAGCCAGCTCACACCACAGACCACTCCTACAATGGCATGGTGCCCCTGTGTAAACTGGCCTCAGATCTGGAGGTCCTGCAGAGGTTCATCTACCAGTAGGGTTGTACAAGTGCTTTTTAATAAACACCTGAATACTCTTGTGCTTACCTCTTGGTCGGGAATGATACCTTCTACCCAAAGAGATAGACTCAGAAGCTGCTTGTTAGCAGGTATGGGCTCCTCCTATAAATATTAATGGAGTGATCAGGTCATCTGCCAGCCCATCTACTCTGTGTCCCAGCTCAGGTAGGGACACAGGTGTGCTCAGACCTGTGGAGGTGATGCTGCCAAGCAGAGAGGCCTGTTCACGCAGGAGACTCAGTGGCATCCTCTATTCTTTCAGACGTGGTGCTCTACTGTCAAGTGTTTGCTGAGGTTATGTACAACTGATCCCAAGGTTCAGGCCTGCGAGAGGCCCTTCCTGAAGGGTCAGACATCCTGGGGCTATGGAGGGGCTCTTCACCCTTATTAAAGTATACCATGACTCCGGGTGTCCTCCTGCAGCTGGGAGGAACAAAAGGCAACAGAGGGGCAAAGGCACTTTGCTGTAGCCACTAGCAACAGCAAAGAGTTTCGTAGGAAAAGACAACTGAGGTTTGAAGTCTTTCCATGTACCAGTGCCATCCACAGCAGTCCTGGCCCTGAAGATGGGCCATGAGGGTGCCCCTGCTCCCATGCTGCAGGGATTGGGAGCTGGACGGTGCTGCCACAGCCACTCACCTGCAACCTCAAGCCAGAACAAACCCCTGAGCCATTCCAACAAAGACTAAGTCCCACATTTGTGTGTTAAAGCAAAGCAATGATGTCTTTATCCTTCTGGTGTGCTGATAGACAAAAAAAAAGTTCTCAGCAGGGCAGCAGGGAAGGGTCTGCCTTTACCAAAGGTGTTTACAGACCAGGGGGGAGTGGAGGCTGGGGACATGTGGCTTTAGGAACAAACAGTTCCTACTGGATGGAGGGTGATGGGGCAGAGCTAAATTGTCTTTGAGGACAAGGTTGGTCTGAAGCATAGCTCTACACAAAACTGCACACACCCCACTGGGGCAGTGGGGAGCGTGGGTCAGAAAGCAACAGGCCCAGGAGGGATGCTGAAGGAGAACACTCTTCAGCACTGGCTTCCCCACCACATCCTGTGATAAGGAGATGCCACCCTCAGTGCCAGCACCTCTGCTGGGACACCCAACCTTATGGTCCCCAGGACATGGCGGCAGTGGCATTTGCTCCCCAGCTCCAGTTCAGTGCGTGGATCCAGACCAGACATGGAGCAGAGGGTTTTGTTAGCTCTGGGAGAGACCGTGTTCACCCCAGCCTGACCTTTTACTTTTAAATTCTGGTGGCAGAGGAGTTACTCAGATTAGGAACAAAACCATCAGAATGCAGTGAAGGTTTCTGAAAGGTTTTGGTATCAACAGAAATTTCAGCTTATTGAAGCAATTTCCTGCCTCTTTTAATCTCCCTGCTAAGCCCAGGGGGTTTATCCCGAAGGGCAGGGAAACATTTGGAAACCTATTAGATCCTCTGCCGTTAGCTGTTTCTGTGGGGAAATGGGAGTTGGCCACAGGAGCAAATGAATAACAGCAATCCCCAGCAAGTCATTCCTTGACAGTTTAATTGCATAATGCTACAAATCCCACAAGCGTTGTTGTGCCTGTCTGCTCGGAGGCTGGGAGCTGGGCTCTGGCTTTCCCCAGCCCCTGTAAAGGAGAAATACCTCAGCAGTGGGGAGAACACGGGAACACAGATACAGATCTGTCCCTTTGTTTTTAACTTCACCACGAAACACTTCAATTCAGGGCCAGTTCCTTCCTTTATGACTTAGTGAAAGTGATGCCAAATAATTGCTTGGTAATCCAACAGAGCAGCTTTGGTGGGCATCTGGCCTCCAGCCAGGGCCAAACCACCACAGTCCCTTAAGATCAAAATATCGATGGAGATTTTCTTGAAAAGCAGCTGCAGGTTTTAGGTTCTCCTGATGCTTTGGTTCCCGTTCACTGTCTTTTTTTTTTTGTGTTGAGGTGTCAGGCTGGTGTCAGAAAGGCAGCAGCCAAGTCTCAGTGCAGCAGCTTGTGTTCATGTGTGTTGGACTGGAGAAGATGAGAAGGCAGGTCCTGCCGCATCGCCTGCACTGTGTCTGCCCCACAGGCCATGTCAGCAGCTGCTTGTCACCGGTCCCCAGCTGGCAGGCTCCAGCATCCTGTGCTGGTCAAGGCTCACTGCTGGAAACCCCAGTGTTCTGAGAGCAGAGCAGGGAGCACAGGCTGCTTTTGGCTCCTGTAAGCGCTTCCTTTGGGCTGTCATTATGTTCACAATCTTACAGGAGGAATTAGGTGACTGACTGTTATTAGAGACCACATCGAAGGCAGTGATGTTAAAGGGAACAGGGGCCACCCTTTGTACTCAATTTATGGAGCTATTGGATGGGGAGACGTCCTGAGCAGCTCAGACCACAGGCAGAACAGCCTTTCAAAGGATGAAGCACTTTACATACTGAAAAGAGTGACACCCCCACCCTCCTCCCCCGCCCCTGAATCAGATAAGAAACAACCCAATTTAATGTGTGCACTGTCCCTGGGCATGAAAATCTGCTGCACAATCCCAAAGGCACATCCCTACACAGACAGATGTTGCTTCAAGGGAAATGGAGACCATGCAGCTTTTTGGATGTTTATGAACACGTGGATTTCTCTCACATTTATCAGCCTCACACCCAGTCTGCAGGTTGTATCACAGCACCACCTCCTTAAAGATGTAATGGGAATGAGATGAGAAAGTGTCAGCAAGGAGTAAACCACCTTCCCTTTTCCCCAGCATCATCTGTTCTCAGTCCCGGGGGCACTGTCACACTTCCCTCATTAAAGACAGAAGCCAGTGGGAGCTGGGTTTCCTTGTTTCTCCGAGCCCAGCCAGCTAGATGTCAAAAATGTGTCAGATTGTCTTAGAAATCCCTGCCCCAAAGCATGAAAAAAATATTTGAGACTCTTCTGAGTTGACCATGAAGCACAAAAATATTCAGGTGCCTCCTGGGCTTCCCAAATGCCATTAAAAGATGTAGCTAGAGAGTCTGACCTTTGAAAACTCATCAGCTGCCCAGTCCTAGTTCATCTAGTGCCTGCAAACCCCTTAGACACTGACATTTAGGTCCCCCAGGTCAGTGATTTTCCACCCATGGTTCACAGCCTCTCTGAGTTGATGTCTACCCCTCCAGATTTCAGAGCAGCTGCTGAAAACCAGGTCTGCTGTCAGATGAGGTGGACACCCACCCTGAGGTCTGCAAACTGGAAAAACTGAATGTCACAGATTTAAGCACATTTCTGGGCACACCCAGAAACGCCTCAGCCTTTTCCCTTGCAGAATAGGATCAAACTGTGTTTAAAACATATCTGGGCAGGATGTGGCAAGACCCACATTTTGTGTTTTATGTCCTACGTCAGTGGATGGACAGGCATCTGCCAGGGGAAACATGCACAGCCATGTGTCCCCCAGGGAGGCTGAACCTGTCCTACCTTCCTAAATGGTAAATGCTTTAAGTGTCCTGCAGCAGAGACTCAGGACAGGGATACAGTAAGTTTTTCTTGGGAAAGGTGCTTGATTTTGTTTCCACTGGGGAAAAAAAAAGGCAGGAATGCTGGGTACTGCCTGTGAGTAGGGAGAGCTTCTGTCAACCCCCACATCAGGGATAGCTAGTGTGGAAATAGACATCCTTCCACTCATCTTGGGAGGGGACAAAAATCAGATATGTACAAACCCTCGTGTCTACATTATGGAGTCGTGCTTAATTACTTGCACCCGATGGTCTAAAGAACGTTTACTTCTCCTTTGCATACAAACCATGAAATAGTGTTTAGGGAAAGCTCAAACTCCAAATACTTTTTAACTTTGTGAATTAGGATAAAATCAATTCAGAGAGAGGGGAGAAATGAACTGCGCTCTCCCAAGCCTGGAGACATCTCACTGGCCAAGCAGTAAATGACAGTGACTCTTCCAGCCCTGCTGTGGGTGTGGAAGGGGAGAGAAGGGAAGGGGAGGAGGAGAGGGAAGGAGCTCAAATCACACGCTCAAAAGCAGCTTTTTTTAGTTTTTTCCCCCAGTTTTGTCGATGAGATTATTGGAAAATAGAGCCCTTCTCTGCAAAGCACACCTTGCCTGCATCCCTGGACCACTACACTGCAACATCTGCACATCCCCGGCCTGTCAGTGCGTATGCCAGTGCTGGGACAGGCACCTACAAGGGAGGGTCTCAGTGCCAGGCTGTGATTCTTGCATCAGCTCCAGCCCTCTGCCCCACGCTGGCACACCCTGCTTTGTCCCCTCCAGTGCTTTGCCTGGGTTAGCTTCACATTTTGGCTGCTCTGTGGCTTTCCCAAGGGCTCATCTCTGCTTTCACAAGCTGGCTGAAGAGTCCCTGCGCTGCAAATTTGATCAGGATAAACCCTCCCCTGTCCCCACATTCAGGAGCAGGCTGTCCCCAAGTGGGTAGCAACAGTGGCAGTCATTAAAAACAAACAAATAATTAAGGAACTACCGACTGCAGCAGCAGATGAGCAAACTGCCCAAGCAGCACCCACAGCTTCCTTGTCCTCATAGCCATGGGGAGAAGCAGGGGCACCCCAGTGGTGAGGGGAGTGCTTGGGTTTTGCTAACGGTGTTTCAGCCCTTTTATTGCAGAACTGAGCACTGCTGGTTTCCATCCTTGTTTCTCCTCTGGTGACACTGTCCTAACAGCAACAGGTACTGCCAGTCATCCAAAAGCAATGTATCTCATCCCTGTGTACAAAGACAGCATCCAGCCCTAGTGTCTGTCCCCACAGGAGCCTGCCCACCCGAACCAGCAAAGGAACCTGGTGCCTCCACCTGAGTGTTTTGCCTGGGATCAGGGGTGAAGAGACTCTCACTGTTTTCCCAACCTACTACTTCAGGTCACATCAAGGAAAGGTTCGGGAGCAAGTAAGTCTTTTGGATGTAATGACTGGGTGGTGCAGCCCTGGAGGGCACTCCTGAAGATCCCTTCTGTGTGGGAGCTGAGAGAGAGACCCCAAGGCAATCCCCCAACCAGAGGTAGCCCAAGGCAATCCCCTAACCATGCAGAGTGAATGATGGAGCATCAGCGCCAGATCTCACCTGCTCACCCTGCTCCCCTCACTCCACACTGCCTCCACCTTCCCCCACTGACCCCACATTTCCCCTTCCCCATCAGACGATGCAGATTTGCAGATCTGTATTTCCAAGCACCTCTCCCAGCCGGTCAGTGGCAGCAGCTGACATTGTGGCCACGGGGCTGGGTGCACCGCTCACAGAGACACCGGAGGAGGTCTGGGAGGGAGCTGGTGAGAGAGGCAGGGCTCCTCATTAGCGGCTGTCGGAACAAACCCCAGTAATTGATTTCCAGCCTCCCGTGACTGTTTGCGAGGCAAGCCCCCTGCGTCGGGTGCCAAGAGCGTGTTGTATTTATTTGACTGGGTTGCTCAAGGGAGTGTCTTGGCATGGAGTTGGGTTGGGTTTCTTTGCACGTACATGAAAAATGAATAACGGGCCAAGGGCTCCCTCTGTGTCCACTGCTGGGCATAACTCATGCTGTCCCAGCTTGGGAGCAGGAGCAGCACAGCCTGGGTTTGGGTGGTTTCAGCCCTTCAGCCCAGCAGTGATACTGAGAGATTATCTCCAGATATCACAGAATCACAGAATCACAAGGTTGGAAAAGACCTTTAAGATCATCAAGTCCAACCATTCTCATCCTAAGCCAAACCATATCCCTAAGTACCTCATCTACCCTTTTTTTAAACACATCCAGGTAATTTTGGGGACCATCTGTGAAGTGCCAAAGCAGGTCAGAGCACCCCAGAGCTCTCTCTGGTGTCCCTGCATTTCTCTTAAGAGGCCTCAGAAGTTTGTTTTATAAAGAAGCATCTGCCCAAATCAAGCCTTCAGGCCTTCTGCTCAGGGAGGCAGGTCTTCACAGGATCGGCCAGTCCCTGGGACACAATGCCCAGCTCCCTCCCTTTTGCCCAAGTGGGGTGACCAGTCACATCCCTCTGGGGATGCAGTGGCACAGCCCAGGTCTGCAACAGGGCAGGAGCCTGCTTCAGTGTTAGCACCCAAGCCCAAAACTTCATTGACACCGAACAGAAGCAGCACAGTGTCTTTCTGAATGAACCAGCCTTCAGAATTACTATTTTTTTTTTTTTTGCAAAAGAGCTGTCACAGTTGTTCACATATCTCATTCCTGGCTTTTGGCCGAGATTTAAAATTTAATTATGATTTTACAGTTTTAAGGGAAAAGTGATACTCCAAATTAAAACCTACTTCTGTTGTTTCTGGCTGGTGCTTTCTTACATGGTTTTGGTTAGATGTTTTCATTTGCCTGTTTGAGATTTTGCCTTTCTGTGGCAATTTGAAACGGAGATGCTTTTGAAACCATCAGATCCACCATCCCAGCACTTCTAGCTACGGGCTTCCCAGGTTTAACACGTATGAATGGATTTATTTTTAAGAGTGCCTGTGAAAATGCACTTTTACTGTGAGGTGAGCAAATGACAGAGAGGGACAGACCCCAGTTACCCACAGCAGATGGCCTATCAAGGCTTGAGAGGAGACAAGTCCCACCTGGGACAAGCCACCATCACACCATTTTCCCTGTGTCGGCTGCCATGAACCTCCTTGTGTACCCACTGCCCGTCCATTTCTTGGCTGCCTTGGCTGCTGATGACCCACAGTGGATGTGCAGGAACAGACCCAAACTAACGCTCATGGAACAGCTCCAGCCGACGGGTCTCAGCCTGGAATAACCACCCAGAGCTGGGGTTGAGGGGGGGCAGTGGCCCCCTCCTCTGTGTACATACCAGAGGAATCACAGCATGGCTTCTGAGGAAAAGCCTCCTCTACAGGATCCACTTCACTTAAATTTAGATGCCTCCAGTCTGCAGCTGAGTGAGTTGGCCAGGATCTCTGTTAGAGGAAAACAGGCACTTCCAGAGAGCATTTCATCTCACCCACTTAGATGAAGGTCAGATGAAGCATCCTGGAAACGCCAGTTGTCTCCATCAACTAAAAAACAGTTATCAGCTGCCAGCTCAGAGGAAACACCACTCTTGAGGTTTGGTTCCTTTGCCTAAACACAGATGTCTAACATATGCTTAGCCTGGTCCTGCTGGCCCCCAAAAGCCTTTCTTGTAGGTTCCCCCAGCTCCAAGGTGATCACTTGCTAGGTACCACAGGCCCTTTGGAGTTGGACAATGGTGACCAAGAGATGTGCTTGCAGGGAGAGTCTTGCTCAATCTTGCCCTGTGCTGGGCTTATGGAGGAGATGCTTTGTCCATGAGCTGGCTGCAGATGGGCACAGTCAGGGGACACTGCATTCACAGGAAAATTCACAGCATCACCCACAATATTTTAGTATCAGCTGAAGTATTGTACCAACAATGTAAATTATTTTCATCTTAGTTTTTTTTTCTTTAAATCCTTTTACCACACAGACTCGTTTGGGAAGGTTTAGGCTTTATTTGCCTGCTTCTAATTCATAAAGAGAAAGGCACGATGGTGAAACCCAAGTGATATCTATACCAATTCCCAAACCCTTATTTCAAGACATGGGACTATGAAGCCTTCTCATCCACCCAGTTTCACAAAAAGAATTAGATGGACTAAAAGAACTTCCTACGACTTCAGCTTCTGCAGCTTGTTGCAGTGTTGGCGCTGAAGCTTTGTTAGCATCTCAGCTGGAGCCAAATAACCCAGCATGTTATCCTGAACATTTAAACCTGGCAAAGTTTAAGGAACTGAAAAGGGCAGCTTGTGAAGGAAATGGCTAAACATATTTATCTGCAGCAGGACTAACTTGCCACTTAATACTAACAACGATCATGCTCCTATTGCTTTAACCAGGTGCCAAATGGGATTATTGTCTCATGTGTGATGTGCAATCAATAAGGAAAGAGTAACAGGAAGCCTCCAATGATTAGAAACAGCTCAGACCCCAGCAAACTGTGCTTTTGGTCACACTCCAAAAATCTCACTTCTCACTAAGTTCCCTGCCCTCCATGCCCACCTCATGAGGTGCAGCCAGGGCAGGAAGCCCCATCGCCCCAGCCCGCCGTGCTTCAGTGACCCCAAAGCCTGTGTTAAATCACCAACATTGCTTGCTCTGCTTGTGAAGTGCACAGTCATGCTCCTGCATAACTGCTCCTTAGTCAGCATTTCATCACTCTGATATTTTCATAGCTGTGTATCTACCAACCAGCACTGCCTCAGGACATGGCTTTCAGGCTGCAGCAAGAGGACATTCAGCTCTGCCCCCGTGGCGGCTGACGCTGGTTCCATTTCAGGCATGGTTACACCCCTGCCTGTGCTGAAGGGGCAATAATGTCTCTTTGTTCTGCTCAGAGGGCAGCCCTGGGTCTGGGGAGCCATGAAACCTCAAATCAAAGCCACCTATCCCATTTTTGTAGCTGGTACCTGTTTTTTAGAATTGTAGAATCATTAAGGTGGGAAAAGACCTCCATAGTCACCTAGTCCAGCTGTCCCCCTACCACCTATGTTACCAACTAAACCATGTCCCTGAGTACCTCATCCAACCTTTTCTTGAACACCCTGAGGGACAGTGACTCCACCACCTCCCTGGGCAACCTGTTCCAATGCCCAACTGCTCTTTCTGAGAAGAAATTTCTCCTCATTTCTAACCTGAACCTCCCCTGGCACAGCTTGCAGCCATTCCCTCTTGTCCTGTCGCTAGTTATCTGTGAGCAGATGCTGACTCCCAGCTCACCACAACCCTCCTTTCAGGTAGTTGTAGAGGGCAAGAAGGTCTCCACTGAGCCTCCTCTTCTCCAGACTGAACAGCCCCAGTACCCTCACTGCTTCTCATAAGACCTGTGTTCCAGCCCCTTCACCAGCTTCATTGCCCTTCTCTGGACACACTCCAGGGCCTCGATGTCTTTCTTGTAGTGAGGGGCCCAAAACTGAACCCAGTATTTGAGGTGTGGCCTCACCAGAGCTCAGTACAGGGGGATGGTCACCTCCCTGGTTCTGCTGGTTACACTATTCCTGTGCAACCCAGGATGCCCTTGGCCTTCTTGGCCACCTGGGCACACTGCTGGCTCATGTTCAGGGGAGTGTCAACCAACACCCCCAGGTCCTTCTCCTCTGTACAGCTCCCCAGCCGCCCTGCCCCGAGCCTGTAGCGCTGCCTGGGGTTGTTATGCCCAAACAATAGTGCAGGACCTGGGACTTTGCCATGTTGAACTTCATCCCACTGGCCTCTGCCTATTGATCCAGCCAGTCCAGGCCCTCTGGAGAGCCTTCCTACCCTCTGGCAGATCAACCCTTTCCCCCAGCTTGGAGTTGTCTGCATTAGGAATCCACAAAGGCTGCAGTCCTAGTACTTAATGGTGGGGAAAGCCACGCAGCCAGCTTTGTGGTTCATATGCCACTGAAGGTACCTGTGTGTTTTGGGGACAGGGTGATACTGATTTTTAAAAAGGTTTCCCTTAAAAACCTTCTGTCTTACAGTGCTCTGACACAAATCCAGTATATGCTTTATTTGCACCAATTCTGAGCAGTCCATAGTGACTGAACTGGGACCAGTTCAGGGATGGGAGGCTGGATGTGGAACAGAAAGGTGGCTTTTAAAGGAATTTGCAGTTTGGGCCTGTTTTGCTGACATACTAAAGAAAACAGCCAAGCCTTTATTTTTTATTTTTAAACATCATTCATTTCCTTCTTATATTTTATTGGAAAAAATAGGAGGAAACCCAGATTCTCACACCCTTATTATTGAGAAAACACATTAGCAATCCTAACAAATGCTGTTTTTCTCATGCATATTGTTAGACATTTTAAAATGGAATAGGAATTCAACTGGAAAAGAAAATAAAACTTTAAATACCAAAATATCCTGTCCTATTGATAGTTTTCCTGTCCTTACATCTTTTGCAATTTCACAAGTTTGCCAAGTTGGGCAGGAGTGTTGATCTGCTGAAGGGTAGGAAGGCCCTGCAGAGGGACCTGGACAGGCTGGATTGATGGGTTGAGGCCCAGCTGTATGAGGTTCAACAGGGCTCAGTGCCGGGTCCTGCACTTTGATCACAGCAACCCCAGACAGTGATACAGGCTTGGGGAAGAGTAGGTGGAAAGCTGCCTGACTGAAAAGGACCCCAGGATGCTGGTTGATAGGCAGCTGAACATGGGCCAGAAGTGTGTCCAGGAAGGCCAACAGCATCCTGGCCTGTATCAGGAATAGTCTGACCAGCAGGTCCAGGGAGATGATCAGCTCTGGTGAGGCCACATCTCAAGTGCTGTGTTCAGTTTTGGGCTCCTCACTACAAGAAGGACATTGGGGTGCTGGAGTACATCCAGAGGAGGACAATGAAGCTGGCAAAGGGGCTGGAACAGAAGTATTATGAGGAGCAGCTGAGGGTACTGGGGTTGTTTAGTCTGGAGGAGGCCGAGGGGACACCTTCTTGCTCTCTACAGCTACCTGAAAGGAGGGTGTAATGAGGTGGGGCTTGGTTTCATCTCCTAGGTAACTAGCAATAGGATGAGAGGAAGTGGCCTCAAGTTGGATTGGATATTCAGTGAAAGAGCGGTCAGGCATCAGAACAGGCTGCCCAGATTGGTGGTGGACTCACCATCCCTGGGGGTGTTCAAAAGACCTGTGGACGTGGTGCTTAGGGACGTGGTTTAATGGGCATGGTGGTTGATGGTTGGACGTGATGATCTTAGAAATCTTTTCCAACCTTAATGATTCTACAATTCTGTAAGTTCAGAGGCTGTTCAGGAGTCTAAACATCTTCCTGCATTTCTAACAGAACAGAAAATGCAGGCAGAAAATCTTCAAAGGGAAAATATTTCAGGGCATCCTTATGCACACCATGAAAAAGCAAAAACAAATCAGAAAATCCCTTAACGCAAAAGATGGTTGTGTTTGTATTTTTAGTTTAGCCTTGAGGTTCATGACCAAACTAGACAAATCTTTTGCTGGCTCTGCTACAGACTCCCTGTTTAACTGAGAAGATTAATGAGCCTATCTGGTTTTTCCATGTTCTCACAAGTACGATATACTTACATATTAACAGACAAACACTGAGCTTATAAATGACTCCAAAGTCTTAAATCCCTGTCTCTGCTGAAGTGTCTAAAATAACTGAATGCTTGTTTCAGGAGGCGGCTGTTCCTGTAAGAGTTACAGGAGAAGGAAAGGGCAGCAGCCCATCTCCAACAGCCACACGCAGGTGAATACCCCACCCCTGTGGTCATTTTGTCACCTTGTCCAGCAGAGTTTGAAGTGTCCCCAGTGAACAGCACAGACTTCATAGCAAGGCAACAATGGTATCTGCTCTCTCGGGATCTCTTGCTGGTTTCTAATGCTTGCTGGTCTAATTCCCTGTGTGGATCTCTGGTACAATTAAACTGGATTCATTAAGCATGGCTCTAGGGAAACAGTTTTATTATTTTCACTAAACTCCACATTTTTCTTTCTCTTAGCATATGGCTAAGCCAACACTCCTCCCCTCCCCCCCATGATTTTTTTTCACAAAGCTGCTAAATCTGTAGGTCAAGTGGGAAAAAGAAAGAGAAAAATAGAAAAAGGAAAAAAAAATTAAAGCCCCCAACCAACCAGCAACAGAAGTGGATCAAAAAAGCCATGATAAATGCAGACAGTACAGATTTCATCCCCAGTAATTACTGCACGAGCCACTGCAGGTCAGTTCCTTGAAGGGGAAGGCAGTTGATCTGGTAATTACTTCATCAGAAGGAAACGGGTCAGCTCCTGACTCCTCTGCAAAACAGTCGTCATGCACAGACTTGCAAATAGGGGAAAGCTGGAGCTGGTGAACAGAGCAACACCGTTTGGAACAGCCTTGCTGCTTGTCAGCCTCAGCCAACACCGCTCCTCCTGGCACAGCCTGGGAGCATGGGGCACAGCCAGACCCACCGTCAGTATTTTTTGAGCCAGGCTTGGGATACAGATTCCTGTCCTGTTGCTTAAGGGAGTGTTTATTTCTTCCAGCTTTACGCTGCTATACTGCCTAATGTGCTCGCTCACAAGAGGGCAAATGTGGGCCTTTTGCCTGTCTCAGCTTCAGGGACCTTTGAACCCCAGTCTGTGATTTCTCCAGCAAACAGGAAGCAAGGCAGTGCCCGAATCATGCTCTACCCTCCCTGCTGATACCGGATAGAAATCGTATTCCTGGAAGAAGAAACAAGAGATTTTATAGCCAGTAATAAAGGCATCTCCCTGGAGCAGGAGATATGGGGCCTTGCTGTCTCCCCTTGCCACTCCCACACAACACAACATTGTTTCTTTAGTTTAGCCCCGGTTTGCTTCCTGCAAAACTGGTTAACAGCCAGAACAGCAGAGACAGGCGAGCAGAGACTAAGCTGTTACATTAAGGGTACCTGACCAGGTATTCCGAAATCCACTGCAGCATCTGCAGACCAGGGGACACCTGAACCCTGCTGTGATTTTGCTCATTCCTCCCTTTGCTCCCTCAGCACAACCCCTTACTGCAAAGGTGGAAGAAAACAAGCTGAGGTCAGCTGGAGTTTGGGCTTAATTTACCACCAAACATGCACTGATGACATCAGCAAGTGCAGCAGCACAACAGAAGAGGATTTATGAAGACAAACAGCTCGTGGTAGGTACCCACTGCCCACATAAACACACCTGGGAGAAGTTATTTCTACATCTAGTTGGGTTCTCTGGACTCAAGTGTCCCATTTGCTTCATGGCAAAGCTCTGTGATGGAAACCAGTAAGTGGAGCCAGTGAGGAGATTTGAACTAAACTAAACTACTGATGGAGACAGCCCCTGATTTCTTTTTCATTCCTCATGAAAAAGATAGATTTTCCACATCCTTCCATCCAGAATTAGGTTCTCATTTTAAGAAGGGCATTGCAGCTATAATTAGCTAGCAGCTCTGGACATAAAAAAATTCCTTTTGGGGCCTGTACATAAGATTAAATACCAAAGTTATTAAAGGTCAAGACACAGGAAGGCATAAGCAGGAAAACAAATCACAGTAGCCTGCAGGTTTGATTGCATAAAGGGGGAAAGCACCGGGTGGCTTTGATCCTCAGCATTCAGTGTAATGGTTTTTTTTGTTCACAATAAGAACTTGCTAACATAATTGGACATTATCAAACTGAATCATTTCTGTAAGCTCCTCTGAGGTGAAATCACTGGCCTTAAATTATTATTACAAACAGAATCATCTGAGAAGTTTGTTATCATTAGCACAAATTCCCTGGACAAACCTAAAAAGCAGAGAAATCAGGTGAGAAGTAAGAAAAGTGCTCAGCAAACACCCCAGGAATTTAGTAATTTTGTTTTGTTTGCTTTTATGTTCATTTGAAAATCCATGGTGCTCATCTCACCAAAGAACCACTAACCAAATTGTTTGTTTCAGCCTTAGAGCCCCAGCCTTGCAAAGGAAGTGAGAGCCTCTGGAGCTCTGGGCATAAATCAGGCAGATGCCTTTCCCTGTCCTATTTGTCTCTTTCTCAGTGGTGCTCTTCAAGTCGATCAGGCTTGAACAGTGGTGTCACCTCCTATTCCTTTACCTCCTCTCCCAAGCATCAGCATCACCAGGCTTCTAATGATCCGCATAGGACTTTGACAGGTTAGATTAACTGTATGACTGTCCCAGCAGTTGCAGGAAGCAACCCATCAGTGACAAAAATGGCATGGAAACATTGTCTTGGAGAGAAAATGGCTAAATTGCACTCTGAGAGTAATTAATGTGTTCAAGGAGAGACTGGCTCGTGTTTTTTAACCAAAACCCAACAAAATAATGGTTTTCTTTCATCATCCTGGTTTGGATGGATGACTGAAACTGCCACACTGAGATGGCACACGGCTTCCCCGTGGCTTTAACAGCTCCAAACCTCCAAATCAGATATGATGATTCCTAGGTACTCGACAGTAAAATGACTGTAACACCAGCATGGCTGAGGGTAGCAAACCATGGTGGCTGTTAATGCACCAGGGACCAGGTGGCTGTTAGGTCTTTCAAACTCCTGAGCACCACGCTGAAAAAGAGCGGAGCGTAATAACATCAGATGGTCTGTTTAGGGGTTATTCCACTGAAATTTGCTGGGGGTTTTGATGATGCCATTTGTTGCCTAGTTACCCTTGGCAAATCTTTTACATTTGACTCCCTAGGTGCATCACAGTGTTTACTTATCTTACTATTAAAGGTAGGATGTGAAGGAGCACACCATCTTCCTCTGGTGTCAGTAAGACTTTCGCTGCTCGCTGCAGGTACAACACATGCATGTCAAAAGTGGCTTTTGAAAAAAGTGTGTATTGAAAATCAAAATTTCCACCGATTTCAGGCATCTCTCCCAAGGAAATCGAAGAAATGGCTTTGTTGTTACAAGGCCAGCTGACAGACCTTATTGAGGGTGCTGGGAAGGGACCATGAAGCACTGAGGATGTTCTGTTCTTTCAGTCATCAAATCCCTACTACTGACTCATTCAGTGTGAGTTTGGGGTTAGCTCAGTATAGTACTCTTCACAACAGCCAAAAGCAGATGACTGTAGGGAAATATAAAAATATTTGCTTGTTGAATATTCTCTTCATTTCCAGCAACTTTCAGCTCAAGGACTTTGAGTGGCATCTTTAATAACCCTTGATAGATTTCTTTTCCATGAGTCTAACAAGTATCTCCTTATAAATATCAGTTTTTAGCATACATAATGGTATGAATAAAACTTAGTGTCTAAATCTAGGACTAATCAATCTTTTAAGCAGCTGCATTGATTTCTGAACTCCCACGGCAGCACTTATTTGGACTGTTAATTTAGTTTACTATCATTGCCTTCCACTGCTAGGATTTTTACTCAAAATGATGTACCCTACAGATGGTTCTCTAGAAACACAGGCACGTGATTTCCCTTCACTTGAATTCCTCATTAGGTTCAATATGCGACATTAAATACCAGTAATATGCAGAAGACTAGACAGGAACTTCACTGATATGGTGAGGGCTGAAAAAACTGGATCAGAAGGGTTTAAAGGAAGGAATGGGTGCAGTACAGAAAGCAACTGAGTGACTGTACTCAGTCCTGTTGTTGCTGTTGAGATGAAAAGTAAGAATATAGACAAAATGTAACAGTAAAACCTCTCTCTCTTCTTCACTTGCAGAGGTCTGAACAGTCACATATGTGTGACCACATGGATCAGTGAGAAATGTGGTTGATGCACACACAGGTTCAAGAATCCTTGGTGACACAACTGACAGTCACATCTTAAGCAAAATGCCAGTGCTTTCTTATACTCTGTGTTAAATCTAATGACCACAGAGATTGGTCATTTAGAGTCTCCTTTCATTAGCTAATGGCTCAGTGCCCTATGAGCATGCTGGGTTTTCATGGTCTTAAATAACAGGCTGACATGTGTATTCTGCTGTAGCAAGCTCAGCTTCTTTGCAGAAGCTAACACCTGGGCAAAGATTAGCAGAAATACCAGTTTCAACTAATATATATATTTTTAGAGCAATCCAGACTTGTCACTGACAGAACTAGGGCTTAACTGCTACGTGGGAATTCGCTTTACAAAAAAATTAGCAACAGAACAGACCTGAGCAGATGACCCCCAGGTCAGCTTGGTGAAGTCAGTATTTTAACTGACCCAAATACTGAAGTATAAAGTGTTCTTTGGTAATTAGTGCTGTGCCACCTAACAAGCAGAAGGCTATGCAAATCAAGCAGCAGCTTCTAAAGCAATAGAGATACCTGTTATGAGTTCTAATCACTAAAGAAAACATCTTTTGTAAGGGTTTAAATATAACCCTTGCATTTCAAATCATCTGATGAGCTAGCAATTACTAATGTCAAAAGGTGATGCCTGTCAGCCAAGGACTACATTAGACTCCATAATTGAATTTCAATCATTGTCAAGATCAGGCTAATAAAATAGCTGCTACTAGAAGTGATGTATGAAAAGAAAAAAAAAAGTTCTGGTCTGGCAGGATGAAAAGTATGTTGTGTGGTTTCCTTGTGTCATTTCAAGTAATATGCTTGATTTTTCCAGGCTACATCTGTCTGACATTCCTCTCTTGTATAATAATGATTCATTATATATAATTTATTCAAGGACTGTAACTCACCTCTAAGTGCCTATAAATATTACTGCAGCTAGACATTTGCATTGTAAAACAAATGTGCAACACTGGGATTTATCAAGGATCCTTTTATGTTAGCTCCTTGACAGGAAAGATAGATTTTTTCTGAAGTAAAACATTGACCTTAAAATCATCCGAAAAATCTAACACAGGAAATAATTAACAGCTCTTCCTTCCCTGTGCTGGTCAGGTAATTTGACAATTTTAGGGAGGGCTGTGGGGCAAAGTATTCCTTGGCCATTCAAAATGGATACAGCTGTACTGTTGTTTCATCAGCATTACTGGGAATGCTCCCATGGTTATGATAGCAATATGTAATATCTACCCTCCCACTGCTTTGCAAAAGCATGAGCCATTTCTGAGTGGAGCTGTTAGAGGTGGTGGAAGGCAGGCAGATGACATTGCTGTGAGGAATGGTGAAAGAAAAACGTAGTCCCAGCTGGAACAAAGGTTGCACATTGTGTCACTGCACTGTTAATTAAAGGGTGTGGGATGCTGGCATCGCTTATTGCCCCTGGTAAATCTGTATGTGGATATGTAGCAATTCTTCTAAAAAAGGGGGAGAAATACAATGCGAGATGACAACATTCATCTAGGGCACACCACATGGTGAGGAGTTGGTACCGTAGCAATGTCCTGACCTGTCTTGCTGCCACCCTCTCTGGCAGAGTTGTTCAGTTTAGAACAGAGACTGAAAGGATTGTACTTTGTTCTCTTTCTGTGCTGATGGGAATTAGATGTAATGAGTTTAAGCTGCAGGAAGGAGCAGTTATGTCAGACAGTCGGAAAACATTTCTAATAGGACAGCAGGAGTTGTAATGGCACACCCAGGGAGGCTGTGACATCTCCAGGGCTGCTCTTTTAAGGACAGGATAGAAAAATGTCTAGGAGAGGTAACACAGGCACTGCAAGAAAAATTCAGTGCCCATGCTCAGGTATCTCTCCAGCCTACCTGTGCTCAGTCACCACGTCCTCCTCTGACATCTGCCTACTCTTCCTGTTGCAGCCTTGCATCATTAACAGTTTGTCTGGGCCAGTAAGAACTGCCAGCAGCAGGACACAGGCCTGCTGTTCCTGCTTAGGGCAGTAGGGTGGACTAACTGGTCTTCTCAGGCCACTGCAGCTCTGCTTTTCTACGATATCTCTAATTTACCTCAAGAAATCTTCATCCTTTTGCTTTGCTGATCCCCCACTAAGGGTGAAGATCTGCACACAGTCTACTGATCCATGGTCCTCAACAGGGTAGTCTGAGCAGTGTTCAGGCCACGTGATGGGCTGAAGGCCAAAAACAGAGAAATGCAAGCAGTGTCCCCAAATAGTGCTGGATAAAGTGGGGATCAAGATTCCTTGATCCTCAGTTAAATATACAGTGGTTGTTCATGACAGCAGGTAGTGCAACAGGAATTCTGCCCTGGTTAATTTCTCCTGCCTGCTGTTCTCTGCCCGCTCTCTGGCAAGCCATTTATTTTCTCCTCAGTTCCCCTTTTGCAGGATGCGATGACCAAGCTTCCTAACTGCACCAGGACACTGTGAGAACACAGAGGATCTGGTATTATCTTTGCCCATACATAGTTTTACCTTGAGCTGCTCTCCAAGGAAAGGTGAGCACACCTACGTTCTCAGTTTCACACTGATTTACACTGGGCTTTAGCAGAACATGCACTTCAACACCACGTACTGCTCCTCATGTCTTAAATGGAACCTGTCCTTTAACTCCAATGTGCTGCTACTAGACAACCTAGAGAACAACAATAAAAATAACACCTGAAGGTTAGCAAAACGTTTTATTATACTGAAATATACTGAACATGGATGAGAACCAATGGTTACATTTTATCTGTCTCATCAAACCAAAATATCTTTATCATATTTTCCAGTGGCTTAAAAAGGA
The DNA here is from genome assembly GCA_020800305.1 of Porphyrio hochstetteri. Taxonomy (NCBI): domain Eukaryota; kingdom Metazoa; phylum Chordata; class Aves; order Gruiformes; family Rallidae; genus Porphyrio; species Porphyrio hochstetteri. The sequence continues at coordinate 116,165,009 of CM036907.1, forward strand.
AATACTAACAGAGATAAAGTCATTATTAAATATATATGTATATAATGCTTTCTATTTATTCTGCTTTATATTAAAAAAAAATTTGGTGATAGTGATATGGCTTAAATATATTAAAGTTTCCCCTCTGGGGAGCCTGTCTTCACATCCAGATAGACCACACAAAAAACAAGTTCAGGAATCTCTTTCTACATGACAGCAGGTGTCACCTCACATTAGGTGTAAATTCAGCATGTTCAACCCGAGTGCCGGAGCCAGGGAAGAGGGGCAGTAATCTGGGATGCCTCTTCTACTGTATTTTTCTTTTTCTGCATAGTAAAATTTCCCCAGTGTATTTTCTTCCTATTTTTTTCCTCTGAATAATGCCAAGGTTATCCTCCCATATTTTAACCATCATCATTGTAGTGAATGGACCACTGTTTTATCCAAAAAACCCCTCATTTTAGCTTAGTGGATTAATCACCATGGCTTCTTCCTTAAGATCTGGGAGAAGGGAAGGAGAGAGAGCACCAGTGACTCCAGAGACCAATTCAGAGTTCCTCCATTAGGACACCTGCGCTGAATCACCTCCTAGAGAAATCTTTCTCTCCCTCTCCACTAACTACAGGAAAAGCCCAGCAAGACTTGGCTGGGAAAAAATTAGCCCTTGTGAATTTTGAGGTGCTTTACAAGAGTCCTACAGCATCCAAACCTCCTACACACTGTAGCCTCCACATATGTCTGGTGCTGCACTCTTAGCCATCTTCAGTCATTTGCCGTCTCCCCAGGGGCTAGAGATGCATAGTGTCTAGTGACTGCACTCCTACAAGTTGTCATTTGCACAAGAGCAGATTGTCAGGCTTAGCTGAGATGTCAGTGTTTCTCTGAACTACAGAGGAACAGTTACCTGTACTTAACAGTTCCTGGTTATAAATTACTGAAATAAAGGGGTTCTACAAAAAATGCATAGGATAAAAGGAAAACCACCTTTCCAGTAAGATGGAATGCACTGTTTAAAATGAAAGGAACAGCATCCTGTCCTCAGACCCTTTGTTGGACACTATTCACAGGTGCCATGTATGCAACACACCATAGTCAATTAGGACTAAACTGGCTGAAACTCTGCCATGTTGATACTAAAATATCAGTGGACAATCTGTAGAGCTATGTCCTTGACCACATTCCCTGTAAACCCCTGAAATCTAAGGCAACATTATACCATTATGAACCATTTTGAAAACATTGTTAAGCCTGTGCTAGTCAAAAGTGCTGCTCTAACAAACACTGTGACAGCAAAGACATCTGCTCAACTCTTGCTACCATTATTTGAAATCACTGGGAGTTTGGGGTAAGAAGGCATCATTGCATTTTAAAAACACATATGCTCAAAAAAGACTTGTATTGCTGATAGATTCATTTTCCTGGATATACTGGAGAATGTCCACTTCATTCATCGTCTGAATCCTGTTTTCTTCTGGCTTTGCCAGTGGAGATGATTTAGTGCTTCTGGAGGCAACTGCTGGCTTCTGGGGCAGTGGTGGTTTTGGTGGTACCTTAGGTTTTGGTTTGGAGGTCACTTTCAAGAGATTCTCTAAGTCATCTTCAACTCTGGAATGACAAGAAAGCATAGTAATATCTTGGGAATTTCTAAAGTGCTGCTTGTTTTGTAAGAATGCAACCTTGCACAATAAAACTTTCTGAAAGAAAGGATCAACTTTGATGAATTTCTCTTTTAGGAAGAACTTTCCATAAGTTTCAATGTTACCAAAATAAGAACTGTCATTTTATAATGTGTTTTTTCAGTTCACTGTACAAGTTAATGACTTTTTACATCATGTTTTCAAATGTCTAAATTAATAGCAATTTGTAATTATCAAAAGAAAAATACTTGATTTTTAGTTTGGGAAAAAAATGCTTCTTATTTGTGACAAGATGATTTGCCTCTCAGAAACTTTCATGAGATACTAAAATTTTTCACATTCAGCTCTGCTTCCTCTTCATCTCTACCCCCCAAGACTGAGACTGACTATCCCCCAAGATCAGTCATGAGACACTGGAAAAACTAGCAGCTTTACAAAGATTGCATTCACATTTGCTTCCAAAAAATGGAAGGAGTGTGTAATCTGTGACTGGGTAAACCGATTCTTTTTGGTGACGATTTCCCCTTGATCCCTAGGGAGAGAATCCAAACCATCTGAAACAGTTAAGGATGTTTGCTACCTGCATTGTTTGACCTTACCAAGAGGCACAGCATGCTGTGTTTGCCCAACTCTGTTCCCATAGCAGCTGTTAAAAGATTTTGACAGCACCCTTATAACAGGTCTTGTGCCTCTGAGAGGTGTCTGCCTTTGGAAAGTGAGTATGTGGAAGAAAGGGAAAGAAGGTTGTGACACATCTCATATCTAAAAGATACAGCAGAGATAGCAAAGTAAAAATGAGCATAGCTAGAGGTGTCTTTACAGGCCACAGTAATTTCTGCTCTGAATCAAAACAGCCTCTTGTTTTGGTCCTCTGAGGACAGCAGACAAACAAAATACCACAAGGAGTAAACACAGTTGTTGAAGGATCGATAGATAAATAATTGTTAAAGCAGTCAAAACCCCACCAGCAATCCGCGCAGACAATCAGCTGTGCAATGACCAGCTACAGAAGCCCCTGATAAAATGCATACCTCATATATGCTTACCAAACAGAACACTTGCAGAAGGCTCCACCCCCAACTGCAAATGCACAAACACTTTTTTGTTCAAAATCAAGAAAGTTAAAGCCTAAGAAGTGCAAGCAAAACCTTTTCCATGGGGAACCAGGAGCCGAAGATCAAAAGGAACAACAGGTTTGTAATATGTGGGTGTCTCCTTGCCAGACCCCAGCGCTAGTGTGATACACTTGCTTTACAACCGTAGCATTTCAGGCAGTGAAATGATTAAACTGTTTAGTTGTTTACAAGCATTCTTGTAAGAATTGTTCTTACCAAACTTCAGTATCAACTGGATCAGCTCATTAGGTTGTACCAGAGCCCGCAGTAAAACTCCCCCTGCCTCAGCCAAAGGGCAGACAGGGAAGCTACAAATGAACTACAGGGTGAAGTTAAGGTGTAGGAGTTACTCCACAGGGACTGGAATTTTCTTTGGTGCTAAAGCTCCCTTCAAATAGTTTTACTTAGTTCACTCTTGGAAGACTTGTGAAGATAAGAAAGTTTGGCCAAGTGATTCTTAAACAAGAAAGGAGCTGGCAGCACCTGTGCAGCCCATCCTCTCCCTCTGTCTCTGCTACAGCACTATGTCAAGAGGTGGCACAGTCCCTCCAGCCAGGAGGATGGGATGGATGCTCTCCGTTGGTCACAGACCTGTAACCATCTCATGGCAAATGGCAAGAGGGAAATAGGCATGTGACTAAGGGAACAGACAATGGCTGCTTCTCTCTGTGATGATTCTCTGAAGCTCCTCGTTTGGGTCCCTGGTGACTGGAAGGGGTTTGCTGGAGCAGGTCTCCAGCAGTTCCACTCACTGGGACAGAGTCTAAGGAAGGTGCCTTCCTGGTTTCTTCTACAAGCCTCCTAAGTAGGCAGTCCCTGGAGCTAAAATGAGTCTCACATCATTTCATGTGAGGTGTTTTTTGGTCCTTCCACTCATTTGTCTGTTTTAATTCATACCTTTACTGCCAGGTGATGAGGCCACCTTGGGGGGGTGAGGGGGAGGGCAGAACTGGGGGGGAAGTCCAGGCTGCTCTACAGCCACTGGGATGGCTTCTGTTGACCAAAAGGGGCTGTGATTTCTCCCTTTCTCTCTCTGTTCACCAGTAGCCTTGGGAAAGATACTGTAAATGTCTCTACCACAGGTAGAACAATTGGTGGGGCCTTCTGCAGACAGTTAAAGTAGGCAGTTAGAGCAAATCTGAGCTCTTCCATAATTTGGGAAGCAACTGATTAAGGTAACTGGCCAGGACCACAATCAACAGAAGAATGTATCTGACATACTTTATTACTCCATCCCTAGTGCACATGGTTTGAATGTGAAAAACACAGGGAATTAAAGAGCTCCAGCATGCTCAGCTAAGGATTGCACTATTAGTAAGAAAAATTGCATGATTTCAAGGGTTTCTTTTCTACGTTCACCCTTACTACAAGCTGTGAGGAACTTATGACTGCACTGTCCAGGCTGAAACAAACTACACTGAGCATAAATAGTCCACCAAGTGACCCAGGATTAGCCTGAATGTTCTGCCATACAGACAGTCAGAACCCTTTAAAAACACCATTCTTGGAAGTCAGACCTTTTTGTGACTCCCAAAGGGAATTCAAAAATGATTAGTTTTAACCAAGGTTAATCTTGTAAAACAACTGCCTGAACACTGATAGCTAAAACTAGTCAATACCTAAACAAACCAACTGATGGACAGAGCAGGGCCACTGTCCCAGAGCTCTGCATCTTGATCTCTACTTTGTGAACTTTGTATTTCAGCAGGCAGCTCCTGCTGTTACCTCAAATTTCACGCCCCAAGTAATTCTGGAGATTATATTCTCTTTTAATTAGATAATAAGATTTCTGATGTCTTAGTTTCCATGATTCCCTGTGGGTAACATATCTCACCTAACTTACAAAGCACCTTGTTGGTGGATTCCTTCCTTCTGAATTCCTCATCTACATAAAAGAATTTAATTTAATTTAAGGCCAGGTATTTTTGTTTGCTGCATACTCTGATATCCATGAGATATCACACCTGTGATCACATTGCCAAGACATGTTCTTGTTCCCTTTGCTGTGTAATAAACAAAACATGTCGGGGCTGGCACTTCTAAAGCCTAGCTTTCTTTACCTGATCTGATGGCTCCATTCTTGCCAGAAACAACTACTGAATGAATCAGTGTCCATGTTGTAAAGTTTTAGTCATAAATAACAGAAACCATAATAACCAGATGAACCATATAGTGAAGTAGGTGCACTACCTGGGAACTAGGTGCACTGCCCAAAAGGGGCAGCAGTAAATACAGCTCATTAACCTGATCAGATGATACAGCCTCCTGAATTCTCTGCTCCTCTGCGGCTCTATATTAATTTCTGTGCAAACCACAGCAAAAAAACCACTCAGCACAATCATAGAATACCCACGAAAGATGCAGTCCTGTAGGCTGTGAGGTTATTTTTGGGGGGTGTATGTGGGGTTGTAGTGTGCTTTTAGGCCAAAACTCTGCAGGAGATGATTTTTCAAAGTCTGGAAGCTGATAATGTACATCTCCTTTTTTATCCTGGATATTTTCAAGACCTTGGTTAGACAGAAGTCTTTTACAGAGAACACAGCAGATAATATGTGGACTTCGTCTCAAAACCAGCTTTTCAGTGCTGCAGTGCTAGGCAGACTCTTTGATCCACTGCCGTTTGATCATGTGAGACACCACTGTTTAAAAAAACTAAAGAGGTAAAATGCAAACCGCCTCAGGCAGAGATAGAAACAAGGACTTCTATTTCTTGAGAAGCAAATGAATTGTTACAGTGCATAACTACCACCATATTTAACTTCAGGCGAGGAGGAGGAAGAAAAAAGTCAAGCAACTATTCTGGAATAACAAGGAGATTAAAGGAGGAACTTTCCTGTCTCCATCCCACATCTTTTTATAGAAAAGCAGACACAGAATCCATGTAATTAATCATTCTCTAATTAGTCTCTTTCTTTTTCTGTAATGGAAAAGCAGTGCCACATTGTTTAAAATTCCTGCCATACTGTTGTGCTGATTCACAGGCTCGATTGGCGGAAAATCTCTTTGTTTCCAGAAACAGAAAGCAATCAAAACCCTTACTGAAGAAAGGCTGTCACAAAGCCCTGTGACACAACCGCTAGCATGTGGACTTCAAGAGAGTAAACCAGTTCTGACTTGGAGACAGACACAGCTGCCATCAGAACATAACATTTTAGGCACCACTTCTCTGTACTCTGTTCTGTCTATCTGGACAGGATCTCTGACACAGGGTGAGTGTGTGAGTGTACAGCATCTAGCATGATGGGGACAGTGACTTCTGCTCGCTGGGACTACTCTAACGAGGACAATCAGCAATGAAAGCAAGACACAAAGGCTCACATAATTCACTTAAGTGTCCAAGTGGATCATGCTGAAGCTAGGTTATGCAACTCACTGCAGTTCTTGCAGAAGAGACTTTTATCTTTCCCTATCTTATTATAGGTGTCTTTATTTTGTCTGGTGTTAATTCCAACTACGAGAGATACTTTTGTGAAGCCTTGGGGAGAGGTGTAGTATCATATATGGGTCTCAGGAAAAGACTTGTGTCTCAAAATAGGCAGGAAGCTTTGAAGTATCTGTTGACCATCACTTCTGTTATGGTCAGCAGAGAGTGTGACGTCTGACAAGTCCCATGGAAATTATACAGGCTGTAAAAAAGCAAAGCACAGGGGTCTGTGTAGAGGTATCTCTCCTCCTGCTCCTGCTTTCCCCTGCTATCCATTACAGGTAAATTCATACCGCTTCTTTAACGAGTGCCAGGAAACGTGTCTGGACACTGGAGCATAAGAGTCTGTACTATTAAAATGCCAGAAGAACCACTGGTGCAGTATTGGTCTGGGACAAGTGAGCCTTCCTTCAAAAACCTGCCAGGCACAACTTGGAGCAGGGACAGGCACCATTCCCAGCAGGCAGCTGTGTACAGTCACCTTGATCTGGAGCTGGAGAGAGTCTGATAGGATGGATGCAGCCTGGTGCTGTCTGGCTGAGGTCCAGAGAATAAGCTCGTTAGTACAAGTACTGCACGCAGAAGCCCACAAGAAGCCCTCTGAGGGAAGCGGTCTACTAGTTAGATCACTCACCTGGGAAATGAGACAATTCAGTTTTTACAATGTGAACTAGAGAACTGGTACGTTTTTTCCCCAGCCTGAAGAAGTTCAAACCTCTGTCTCCTGTTTCTCTAAACAGTTTCCTGATCACCAGGCAAAGGCATAATTTGGGCAGGGGAGAGCAGGCAGCTTTTACCCCCCAGATGAAGATGGTTGACAAAAGTGCAAGTAACCTGGGGCAAAACAGTTGAAACCTAGTGACTCTCAAGCCCAACAAAAGCATGTCTTACTACCTTAGGAGACACTGTCTCTAGGTTACCCCTATGCATTAATCTATATGTTCTATATTATTCTATACAACCTATACATGTTCCTAGGGGTGGGGCAAGAACTAATGTTTCCTTTCTAGCAAAAGCCGTCTATTCTGTTGGCCAAGTTTACTTTGCAGGCCTTCTACTGTTTGTAAAAAGCATCCCTATACATCACAGGAAAAATGAAATTAGCAAAATAAATGCTTGCTCTTGGGCAGCAAAGAAAACCCACCCAAAACCGGTAGGAAAAGAATTTGGCTACTGCAGCCAAATCAAGGTTCTTTCCCCACAGGCAGGTCACAGCAAGCAAGACAAACTGCCCTGAAGTGGTCAGGAAATTTCTGACTCAGTTATTGCAACCTCCTCTACACCTGCACTTCACCCAAATAACTCTCTGGATCTAGTTTTCTGAACTAGATCTCTAGGATCTAGTTTTAAACCCCCTGGAGTTTCTCAAAGCTCTTCTCCCAACTATGGTGCTGCTCTCATACCCTCAGGACAGCAAGAAAGCATTTCTCAACCTGTGGTGCTGGAGTGATGTCCCTCCTGGCTAGTATGAACTGTTGCTCTCTGAATTCAGCATCTGCTAATGGCCTGCTGAATGAAGAATCTAGAAACTTTTTTAATGGCAACAGTTCCTTGGCAAACCTCAAGCTAACAAACCCGCTCCAGAAGCTGTATGGACTGAGCAGTGCTCAGAAATGGCTATTGTTAGGATGTGGTTTCACAAACAGCTTCAGCCTCTAACAATATAATGCTCCTGGAAAGGTCATCACTCACATCCCTGATGGAACAGCTCACAGCTATAAATACAGATCCACCTGTAAATACAGAAAAAAAAAAATCTTTTAAGGGCATGGCAGCTTGATGCAGCTGCAGACCAAAAGTAAGAGTTGGACTGTCTCTTTACACATCAGCAGTCTTAGATCACTGTAATTCTAGGAAAAAATATACCAGGCCTATACTACCATCACAGGGCAGCAGAGCTGTGATCCTGCTTCTGGCACTGTTCTCAGCCCTGGAAAAAAACAAATCTTATACTGACCGCTGCTTCTTCCCTATTCAACCCCCTATTCATTATCAAAGGTGAAGTTAATTAAATCTCTCCTAAAAAGCTGCTCAGACAGCTGCAATAATTATTTAGGCTAGGATGTGTGATTATTCATGTAATTCTGTCGGGCCACAAGGCTGCTGCAACATTCACAGGATCAATTCTAGCCTTGATTTTCCACAAAAACCTGAACCATCACACCAGGCAGGCAAAATTTAGATTAATGAGGCAGAAGAGGTCGACCGCAGTCTTGCTGCATGAAAACTTCATTTGTACATCTGTGACCACTGGTTGTATGGAAAATAAAGATGGCATGAGAATCCCCAGTGGGAGAGATTGCAGGGTACTGATTTCTGCAGAAGGTGACAGCTGGCTCTAGCTTAAATGGAAATCAGACCAGAAGAGAAGCTTTGGAAGTGAGGGTAAATGGCTGAATGCAGCCAGAATAGTATCGATATGGTATGATGTGACCCAGGAAAATGACAGAAGAAAGGAGAAGCCTGGTCCTAAATCCATTCCCAGGAGTAATTCTTTCAAAACCTGGGAAAGGTTTGTTCAGCTACACTTTCATCTCACCGCAGCTGATCACCTTGCACTTGGAAGAGTCAAAAGCAATGGGAACCAAGACTTCTCAGAAAAGTCTGGGTTCTTCCATGGCCTGGTGAAGACAGAAGCCAAAAAGATTTGGTTACCTATCCCTCCCTTTCTCAAAGCACATCCCATCAAAGAAGAGTATGCCAAAGTCCTTTCTTGAATGAACGGACATGACCTTGCTGGTTCTTACCACAACAATCGATTTCTTTTCCGCAAGTTCTGAAGGACATGCAAATATAGTGCTCTACAGGCACCTCACTGATGTATTATGGCAGACCTAGTGGTAGTAAAGAGTGTTTGCATCTACAATGCCAGTGGTTAGAGTGAGGTAGCTCACCTAGCTGCTCTTATCACCATCACTCAATATTTGATGGTAGACTAAGAAATTAGTAACCAGTAAAAGGCTGGTCAATGGACATGAAGAGAGAAGATTCTTATTTGAATGGACACGGGTATTTTGCCATAAAACCCCCTTTCATTACACTTACAAAGCAATTGGTTCTTCTCAAAGCTCACCACTTGTTAATGTAAAGTAGGTGATTCTATTTAAATAGTAATTCTCATTTCCTTTGAGCAGGTATCCAGAGAGAGCACAGTCTTTAGGTTGCAATGAGAACGTTTATCATAGTCTCTTCTCCCTCATGTTGTGACAAGCACAGCCCACGCACATTTTGCAGACTCATTTGTCTCTGTAACAGTCTCTTCCCCAAGAGTTACAAGTCACTGTTGGGGATTCACTGCTGTGCTGACAGTGCTGTGGTGCTACTGCTTCTACAACCACTCAGGCATCATAAAGATCACGAAGGGCTTGGTTACTCCTGTGTTCTGCTCATCATCTTTTTCCCATCTCCCCTTTGGAAGAAGAAGGTTCTGCCTTCCTCTGCCATAGGCAGCGTTCTCCTATCTCTGCCCTGGTTTCACTGGAAAGTACATTTTCCAAACTCAGACCCTTCTCAGATCTACCACATGCATGTGAGCAGACTGCATGATACATGCACGTGTACACTCCATAAGTCAAGAGCTACCATATCTGCATCATTGAACTAACCCATCTGGGTGCAGTGAGCATGTCTAGGCTTGTGGACCTACCACAGACCTGCTGGTGCATCACAGCTCAGGCCAGTCTTGACAAAATATGTTCAGGACAATTTTCTGTATGGTATAACAGAGCAGGTCCAACAGATCAAGACATTTGCCAGCTTTCCTCTAGTAGCTTTGCCAGCTCTAGCCCACTGAAGCAATGCGTTGTCACAGCTTCTACTTTGATCTGAGGGCTGGGGATAGGTTTCTTCAGTCCCCTTTGGGAAAGGAGAGGGATTGTCAACGTCTAGAGGGCAAAGGCAAGATATATTCGTAAGTCTCCAAATATGCTTAAGCCCCCAAGCCAGAGAGATTTCATTCCTCTTGTGGCAAGAGCCCCTGATTTCAGGTTACTGAGCTGAACTCCAATTTGTTTCTGGGCTGTTTCTCATTTTTCGTAATGGAGGTCGGTTTTCAAGTGGATCACTTGCAGAAAGCAGAATGTTACAGTAGATGCCTTGGGCTTTCAAGACCCTTTCTTCAGAGCCACTGAATAATATCTTGTATCCTGTCTTCCTCAAAGGGTCTTCCTAATTTTCTTTCTTCATGACACGTCTTACCTTTTACCTGTAAGTACTGGTAGTGACAGTACTCAAAGCATTTCAGCTTGGCTCTTTGTGGTGTATTGAGGCATGGACTCAGAGCAGGATGGATGCTGAGGCAATTTTATTACATTCTGCAGGTGTATATACATATATGTACACACAAGTTCTGCCCCCCGCCTCCAGTCCCCTTGTGGGGGGAATCTTGTTTGTATATATGTACCTGCAGAATGTAATAAATTTGTCTTGGCATCCATCCTGCTTGGACTCCGTGCCTCAATATGCCACAGCCCTTAAATTCATCTCTTTGGAAGTCTAAATGACTCCTCTGATCACCTTCATCCTACATGACAGATTTGAGCTGTGTACCTCAGGAGTTCCTCGGTGTCCTCCTCAGGACTGGTGTTTAGCACATACTCCTTGTTCGTACAGGCAGCTGGCAGCAGTAGTGAGTCACCCAGTCTTACCACCCCTCCGAGGTCTGGATCTTCAAATAATTTCAGATCTAGAAAAGAGGACCAGAAAACTCTGTAGTTTAATCATGCAACATAACACAATACCTGCCTTAACACTAGTGAGCAAGTCTGGCTACTGGGCTGGAATAAAAAGATCACATAGACAACCCTTTTCTTACAAGGACTCGCAGTCCACAAGTGCAGTGATACCTTGTACTCTTTGGAGTTGGTAAATCTGCTTTCTTCTTGCCCTCAAAAGTATCACACAGAATCACAGAATCGTAGGGGCTGGAAAGGACCTCAAGAGATCATCGGGTCCAACCCCCCTGCCAAAGCAGGTTCCCTAGGACAGGTTGCACAGGGAGGCGTCCAGATGGGTCTTGAAGATCTCCACAGAAGGAGACTCCACAACCCCCCTGGGCAGCCTATTCCAGGGCTCTGTCACCCTCACTGTGTAAAAGTTCTTCCACATATTGGTGCAGAACTTCCTGTGCTCCAACTTGAAGCCATTACCCCTTGTCCTGTCTCCACAGACTACTGAAAAGGGGTTGGCCAATTCCCCCATTATAAACATTAATAAGATCCCCTCTTAGCCTTCTTTTCTCAAGGCTGAACAGCCCCAGTTCTTTCAGCCTGTCCTCGTAGGTCATGTTACTCTTGGTAGTGTGGCACAAATGACTGTGGGACAGCCAGCTCCCACATACCTATAATACCCCAGTCCAAAATGTCAATAGCGAACAGCTATGGGAACTACAGGTCTTGTTTATTCTGCCTGAATGATTCTAGATGATTCTACCCCAGCAGAAGATATACTTGGTATCACTGCATTTTAAAAGCTGTCATACACATGCTTTAGATAAAAGAATCTGTGTAGATGCGAATATAGAACAGATTTACTCTCTTTCATCGTCTTCCTGGGACCAACTGATGAGAAATCTTTTTCTGCGCCAAAAAGCCCTTCATCTGGATCTACCACCTCTTCAAAAATGGTTAGTTTGGGCTTCTCTTTCTTGGCCAGAGGAGCAGATGCCTTCTTTGTTTTTTTAGTTCTAAAACATAAAAGACAAGAAAGTCAGCTGCTATTCTTCATTTAACAAGAAAGATTTATGTCTAGAAAGTCACATTCACTGAAAATAGATGGAGGCTGGGAAAGGATTAGCAAAGGGTACAACAGGCATCTGTTAGCTGCTGGCAGGACCAGGATAGTGAGCAAGAGGGATTGTTGGTCCGACATGCTCTACCTGCACTTGTGTTTTGACTACCAGTCAATCACATTTGTTGTAAGCAGTTCCCTCCTCCCATGCAGAAAGCTTCAAATAAGAAAGAAGAGCAATTCCAACAGCACTTTCAAAGACAGACAGAGAAAGGACGGCTTGAAAAAACAAAGTGTAGGTTGGACCATTGCACTGATCCCTTTGGACAGGTTTTGAAAAAATTCTTTGGCAGCATTTCCTTCCCAGTGCCTGCTGCTGGTTTTAACTGCTGCACAGCCCTTTCATTAAGGTGTTAGACACTCCCCTCATACTCCCCAGAGGAGACATGATATGAAGACTACATCACCGTTAGGTCGAAGCAAGCCGAAACTCAGTTGAACAGACTGCTATTGACAGAATTTACAACCAAGGACAAGATTAACTTCCTCTAAATTTAGTCTTGTAAAAATTTGACAGTGAAACAAAGTTAATTTTTAGGCTGCTTCTCTACTCAGTGGAAAGAGACATACATTTCCACAGGACAATTAATCCCATCTATTTTTAACACTGATATTTGGATGCAATAAATCTCTGAAGACCTCTTCCTCTCCATACCAGAGAAGGAAGCTAAAAACTAGTTTGGATTAGCAGCCCTATTTGCACATGGCTGAAACAAGGTGAGCTGAATACCATTCCTAGAGCTGCGTGAGAAGCGCGTGCCTCTTGCTGTCATACCTAGGAGTCCAGTTGCACTAGCTGAAGCTTGTGGGGGACTGGCTGGAGAGCTGTCAGGCAGAGAAGGACCTGGGGGTGTTGGTTGACTGCAGGCTGAATATGAGTCAGCAGTGTGCCCAGGCGGCCAAGAAGGCCAATGGCATCTTGGCTTGTATCAAAACCAGTGTGGCCAGTAGGTCTAGGGAAGTGATTGTGCCCCTGTACTCAGCATTGGTGAGGCCACACCTCGAGTACTGTGTCCAGTTCTGGGCTCCTCACCACAAGAAGGACATGGAGGTCCTGGAGCGAGTCCAGAGAAGGGCAACCAGGCTGGGGAAGGGGCTGGAGGGCAAATCCTATGAGGAGCGGCTGAGGGAGCTGGGGCTGTTTAGCTTAGAGGAGGCTGAGGGGAGACCTTATCACCACCTACAACTACCTGAAGGGAGGTTGTAGAGAGATAGGTGATGGTCTCTTCAGCCAGGTGACAGGTGATAGGACAAGGGGGAATGGCATGAAGCTGTGCCAGGGCAGGTTTAGATTGGACGTTAGAAAAAAGTTTTTTACAGAAAGAGTTGTCAGGGCCTGGAACAGGCTGCCTAGGGGGGTGGTTGAGTCACCTTCCCTGGATGTGTTCAAAAAAAGGGTAGATGAGGTACCTAAGGATATGATTTAGTTTAGGATGCGAATGGTTGGACTTGATGATCTTAAAGGTCTTTTCCAAGCTTGTGATTCTGTGATTCAGTGCTCTTCCATGGGGACAGACTGCTAGCAAAAGGACATCTTTGTGGAACTGGAGGAGGAGATGGTGTCAGCCTGCTGCCCCTGCCAAGACCTTGGGGAAGCCGTGGAGCTGGAGGAGCAGTTGATATCAACCTTCTGCCCCTGCAAGTCCAGGAAGAGTTGTGGAAATCCCTGAGGGGACTGAGGGGGGGGGTGGGGGGAACCTTGTTTGTATATATGTACCTGAAGATTGTAATAAATTAGTCTTGGCATCCATCCTGCTCTGAGTCCGTGCCTCAATACGCCACAGCCCTTAAATTCATCTCTTTGGAAGTCTGTTTATTCTGTCTGAATGATTCTAGACAATTCTACGCCAGCAGAAGATATACTCAGTATCACTGCATTTTGAAAGCTCAGTTATACACATACTGTAGATAAAACAATCTGTGTACACACAAATATACAACAGATTTACTCCCTTTTGTCGTCCTGCACATGGGACATAATAACCCCATGCAGTGCTACAGGCCTGGGGGAGACTGGCTGGAGAGCTGTTGGGCAGAGAAGGACCTGGGGTTGTTGGTTGACTGCAGGCTGAATACGAGTCAGCAGTGTGCCCAGGCACGCAGGAAGGTCAATGGCATCCAGGCTTGTATCAAAAACAGTGTGGCCAGTAGGTCTAGGGAAGTCATTGTGCCCCTGTATTGTGCATTGGTGAGGCCACACCTCGAGTGCTGTGTCCATTTCTGGGCTCCTCACCACAAGAAGGACACTGAGGTCCTCGAGCGAGTCCAGAGGAGGGTAACCAGGCTGGTGAAGACCTCCTCCTCTCCCTATCGGTGAAGGAAGCTAAAAACTAGTTTGGATTAGCAGCCCTATTTGCACGTGGCTGAAACAAGGTGAGCTGAATACCATTCCTAGAGCTGCGTGAGAAGCACGTGCCTCCTGCTGTCAGACCTAGGAGTCCAGTTCCACTAGCTGAAGCTACAAGGCAGCTTTCACAGTAGGACAGTGTGAGTTATGAGGTAAACCAGATGGAATAAAAAAGAGAACCTAGCTAACAGGACAAAAATCTTTGGGTAAAAAGTCTGATTCAACCTAAGCTGAAAGAGGAGCATTTCCTAGGACAGCATGTGCCTCCTAAGAAATTGCCATATTTCAGAGAGCCTTAAACAGTCTTACTACCACCACTTTGTTTCTTAGGAATGGGAAATGCTTCACTTGGGAGGCAAGAACTTAAATACAGTCTTATGTGGGAATATACCCCATTCAATATACTACAGGTACCTGCAGTTGTCAGCAATTACTTGTCTTAATTATTTATGATACAAACCTTATTTTTTAAAGCAGGATAAACTTTCATAGCTTTATTTTTTTTGCATTTATATTCACTGTGTATATGGCTTGAATGACTTCTGGATTTGAGCTACTTTGGAAAGCTCAGCTCCAAGGAACTGTCTCAAACTGAAGCCTTTGTAAAAGAGCCCTCTTCTAAAAGATGACGACATCTGACGTTATATGTACAAATTATAAGAAATACAGGTTATCAAGTGCACCCTCACATAATAACAGTATATTAGGAGTTGGAAGGGACCTTGAAAAATCATCTAGTCCAGAGACCTGCCAGAGCAGGATCACCCAGACTAAATCACACACTAATGCATCCAGGCAAGGTTTTAATGTCTCCAGAGAAGGAGACTCCACAACCTCTCTGGGCAGCCTGTCCCCATGCTCCATCACCCTCACAGTGAAAAAGTGTCTCACATGGAATTGAATATACACCCTCAGCAAGTGTGTGGATGACACCAAGCTGTGTGGTGAGGTTGACACACTGGTGGGATAGGATGCCATCCAGAGGGACCTTGACAGGCTGGACAAATGGGCCCATACAAACTGATGGGCCCATGCAAGGTCCTGCACATGGGTCAGGGCAATCCCAAGCACAATTATAGGCTGGGCAGAGAATGGATTGAGGGCAGCTCTGAGGAGAAGGACCTAGGGGTGTTGATTGATGTAGAGCTCAACATGAACTGCCTATGTGCACTTGCAGCCCAGAAAGCCAACTGCGTCCTGGGCTGCATCAAAACCAGAGTGACCAGTAGGTCAAGGGAGGTGATTCTGCCTCTCTACTCTGCTCTCGTGAGACCCCACCTGCAGTACTGCATCCAGCTCTGGAGCCCCAATATAAGAAGGACACGGTCCTGCTGGAGTGAGGCCAGAGGAGGCTACAAAGAGGACAAGGAGTCTGGAGCCCCTCTCCTATGAAGACAGGCTGACAGAGTTGGGCTTGTTCAGCCTGGAGAAGAGAAGGCTGTAAGGAGACCTTATTGCAGCCTTCCAGTACCTAAAGGGGCTACAGGAAAGCTGGAGAGGGACTGTTTATCTGGGAGTGCAGTGATGGGACAAGGAGTAATGGGTTTAAACTAAAAGAGGGTAGATTTATTTTAGATAGAAGGAAGAAATTCTTCCCTGTGAAGGTGGTGAGGCCATGGCACAGGGTGCCCAGAGAAGCTGTGGTGCCCCTGGATCCCTGGCAGTGTTCAGGGCCAGGCTGGATGGGGCTTTGGGCACCCTGGGCTAGTGGAGGGTGTCCCTGCCCATGGCAGGGGGTGAGGACTAGATGGGCTTTGAGGTCCCTTCAACCCAGACCATCCTGTGATTCTACGCTCCTAAGCCAGATTGCTTGCATCCACAATGTCTACACAAACTCAAATTCAGTGCTTTATTAACTGTAGTAGGAAATTTATTGCTCAAATGAACCTAAGTATTAAAAGAAAAGGTAAAAAAATTACAGCCATTATATTTAATAAGAGAACCAGAAGAACAGTAAGACTCTTTCAGAGCTGACAAATTGATTACAAGTGGAATTAGTAGACACAAATCCAATCTACTGGGGAAGGAACAACCTTTATTTGCATAATTCATGCCTTGCAAAGTATTCTCTGAGAAGCGAATGACAATATAAATGAGGATTTGCCATCCTACAGAATGCCAAAAAGTCTCTGACAAGATCCCTTGTCCATTCAGAGAGTTACAACAGCTCTCCTGATCCCTAAGAACCTGTTATGCCACAGGTACTTATATACATGAGCCAATACATTTCCAAGCAAAAGGTCTCCACCCCAGTGAAGTGAACAAGGAGTTTACTGAAAGTTAGATCAAGTATTTACAGCAAAGAGTACTAGAACGGTGGGAAATATCACAGAAAGGGAAGAGAACCATAAAGAGTATCATAAAGCACAGTACATAAAATTTACTGAACTACAAGGTCCTGGTAACAACCCTCTGTTTAGTCTAGCCATCAAACCAGCCCACTTACACTGGCTCGCACTCTGTTTTGCCAGGGGACTCCACTGGCAGTTACAGGGCATGGGGCCAAACCCACAGGGCTTGACTGCTACCAGTAGGAACATGAAGTTGTTTTTCTGCCTTCAAGTTGTTTCCCCTTGCTACCCTTCTAAGGAAGCCAAAGCTGGACTGCCAAGTAATTCCAGCATATCCGTACAGCGACTCTGTCGAGGTCAGTCTCTAACTGGGAAACAGAATTCCCACGGTTCTGTATTTAGCTGTGCCAGTCCAGGCTGTGCACTGAGCAGAGGTTAATGGATGACAAAGGGTGTGTAAGAAGTTTCAGAGCCTGTCTGAGGTTCTGGTTTCACAACGTGCTTCAGATGGCCTGATTGCATGTCTGCCTGCCCACTCATCCCCTCTCCTTAGATACCTGCAGGGGACCGGGGACCTAGCCGGAACTGTGAACTCCATGCTGATAGGCACGCAGAGAAGCTGCAAGGATAGTTAATTTGATGATCATGATGTGCAGTAAACTTGTATAGGGATGCAGAAGCTTTTGAGAAGAGAAAAATGAAGGAATATTTAGTCTCCCAAAGTATTACTGTACTCAAGGCCTGCACTTATAATCATAGAATCATTTTGTTTTGAATAGACCTTAAAGATCATGAAGTCCAACCATTAACCCAGCGCTGCCAGGTCCAGCCACTAAGCTGCGTCCCGAAGCACCGCATCTGGACATCTTTTAAATACCTCCAAGGGACAGTGACTCAACAGCTTCCCTGGGCAGCCTGTTCCAGTGATTTACAACACTAAGTGGAGAAATACTTCCCAATATCCAATCTAAACCTCCCCTGGCATAACTTGAGTTCATCTCTTCTTGTCCTGACACATTATTTGGGAGAAGAGACCAACACCCACCTCACTAAAACCTCCTTTCAGGTAGTTGTAGAGAGCCATAAGGTCTTCCCTGAGGACAGCTTCATTAGCACCGTCATACATCACACTCACTCAGGCATTTTGAAAACACCTGCATCGATCTAGTGACATTGAGCAACCTGGTCTAGTTGGGAGTGAAACTCAGTGGTCCTTAAGGTCACTTCCAACCCAAACCATTTTATGATTGCTGTTTCTTTGTTGCTGAAACAAGTGAACCTTGGAACACCAGTTTAGTGAATTAAAAAAATCTCAACAAAAACTAAACAAGCCCTAAAGATGAAGTATCCTTTGTTCAGCTGAACTTATTTACCCAGTTGAGTTCACTGATCATAGGATCATAGAATGGGTTGGGTTGGAAGGGACCTTAAAGATCAGCAAATTCCAATCCTCCTGCCATGGGCATGGACACCTCTCACTAGACCAGGCTGTTCAAGGTCCCACCCAACCTGGCCTTGAACACTTCCTGAGAGGGGGCAGCCACCACGTCACTGGGCAACCTGTCTCACCACCCTCATAGTGAAGAATTTCTTCCCAAGATCCCATCTAAATCTACCTCCTTCCAGTTCAAAACCATTTCCCCTTGTCCTATCACTACATGCCCTGCTAAAAAGCCCCTTCCCAGCTTCCTTACAGGCCCTTTCAGGTACTGGAAAGCCACTATAAGGTCTCCCCTGAGCCTTCTCTTCTCCAGGTTGAACAAGCCGAACTCTCTCAGCCTGTCTGCATAAGGAGAGGTGCTCCAGACCTCTGATTATCGTTATGGCCCTCCTCTGGACCTTTTCCAACAGTTCCATGTCCTTCTTATGCTGGGGACTCCAGAAATGGACACAGCACTACAGGTGGAGTCTCATGAGAGAATAGTAGAGGGGCAGAATCACCTCTCTTGGCCTGCTGGTCACTCTGGTTTTGATGCAGCCCAGGACACGATTGGCATTCTGGGCTGCAAGCCTGTATTTATTGGCTCATGTTGAGCTTCTCATTCACCATCACCCCCAAGTCCTTCTCTGCAGGGCTGCTCTCTATCACATCATCTCCCAGCCTGTACTGATGAAGAGGATTGCCCCGACCCAGGTGCAGGACCTTGCACTTGTCCTTGTTGAACCTCATGAGGTTCATGTGGCCCCACTTCTCCAGCTTGTCCCGGTCCCTCTGGATGGCATCCCGTCTTTCACGTGTCAGCTGCACCACTCAGCTTGGTGTCATCTGCAGACCTGCTGAGGGTGCGCTCAACCTCATCGTCAATGTCATTCATGAAGATATTAAATGATACTGGACCCAGTACAGACCCCTGAGGGACACCACTTGTCACATCTCTCCATCTGGACTTCAAGCCATTGATGACTACTCACTGGATATGACCATCCAGCCAATTCCTTACCCACCAAACAGTCCACTCATCAAATCCATATCTCTCCAGTTTAAAGAGAAGGATGTTGTGGAGGGCTGTGTCAAAGGCTTTACAGAAGTCCAGATAGATCTGATCTCCATACATAAAGCACTGTGAGAATGTCTCAACACTACTGTCTTCTGATCTGAATCTAAAAGGAGCCAAACTGAATGTAAATGACTAACTGGCATACACCAAAACTGGATGATTCAAAAATTAGGGCATATGAATCCATCTAGTCAGGCTACTGGCACACTTGAAAATTCAGCTGAGACTCCTGCCTCCCAAATCATTCTCAATTCACCCACAAAAATGTCAACAAAACCCTGCATGCAGAAGACACTCACTTTCAATCCTAACCCATCTTGTGAGTGCAGTTCTCATGCTATTGTTTACCGCCACGACTAGGTCACTGGTTTGGCAGTCTCCACGTCTCACTGGCACATCAACAACACAGAAGAGCTTTCTGTTCAGCTGTAGAAAACAGCAACAAGGATGACTAAGACCTGTACGAGTGACAGCTGTATTTTGAAACATTGGATCTCCAGACTTAACACTTGGTGAGACGTAGCTCAAATCAAGGGGCATGTCTATTGTGCTTAAGACAGACAGGAGTCCCTAACCCATGCTCACTACTGCTTAAAATAGTGAGCGTTACTATTCAGAGCAAGTGTGTGTCATTATCCAGAGTAAGTGTAGTCTCAGCAGACAAACAAAAACGTTGAGAATTTATTATTTTGAAAATATGACTCCTTCTTTTTGATAGAAAGAAGATTATGGTCCAGGAAAGGAGTGTTACAGTAATATTTAAAAAAGCCTTACTCAGAATATACATATTTTAGGTATCCATGGGATTTCACGAGGAAAGAGCTCACTAATACACAGGGACACCCCAACTCCCCCAAATCTATGTTCAGGCTCAAACAAAAGAGCTACTGCTAAAAGAGCAGCAATATTAGCACATCTTCTTGAAACCCATTTCTGAAAAACAAAGAACCAATACACTTGTTCATGCAGAAAACAAAATGTCATCTGCAGCTTTTTTTTTCGTTCAACAGTGCTCATTTTCCAAAGCTGCTTGATAATAACAGACAGGACAAAAGGGGTCATTCTCATCTGCTTTGGGCAAGGGATGCCGAATCGAAATTCTAAGCCCGTCAGCTCAACACAGCCTGACTGCTAAGCATTCAGCCACTGTGACAAGAGCTGGCCGCAGGGATATTTTACCTCACACAGTAATTTTTCTTCTTGTGGGCACCAGAGTAACTTACAGTGTTTTCAATGGCTCTGGCATGTCCCAAAGTAAGATAATGCATAATATCTCCTTTCAGAAATCGTTTGGAAGAAAAGCATTCAATGGCAGGCAGGGTTTTTCCTGCTGCAGCCCCCAGATTAGGTCAGCCTCGGACTATTTTTCCAGCAGAGCAACAGATGGAAATAAAACCTGAAGGAATAGATTTTTTCAAGAGTTCTGCTCCCATCTAGGGACCTGCTTTTGTGGAGAGACTTTTCTGAAGGGCTTAGCACTCAGGAGTACTTGTTTATCCTAAAAGAAGCCAAGCTGCTTTTATAATCTGTCCTTAAACTTTCTGATTATATCCTTTTTCAATATAATTTGAAAGCAGATGACAAGACCACAGACAGACAACTTTTGTTTAGTATACAGCTCATTAGCAATAATCATAGTACAGAAACATTTCCTAAAAAGTTTTCAACTAATGAATTAATAAAGTACACAGACACTCATATGCCTTGCAAGGGAACAAAGATTACAGAGCAGATTGCAAAAAAAGCAAAATTAACATAAGGGAAAAGTCTTTATCATTTTCCTTTCATATTCTAGACTAAACCAGAATGTGAGACTTACTGAAACAAGTTAAGGACAACAAAAGACAAGTTTCAAAATATAATCATGACTAAATTAAACTACAGCAAGGACACTGCTCCAGAACAAGACAGGCATAATAAAGTTTGTCAATAATGATGTGAAAAAGCCAAAAATACTAGTGAGTATGCAGAATTTCAGGGTTTCTGACAAGAGTGAAATACTTCTTATCCTAGTACTCATGTTAACGATGGACATTTAAAATATGCAATACCAGATAACACACACTGACATGTTTTGATAAAAACTGGGCAGGCAGCTTTCTGCACCCTGGATGTAACTACTCAACACATTTTAGAACTTCAGGGAGGTTACAGAGGTCTAAAAATAAAGCCATTTTAGAAATTAGAAAAGTACAACACAAAGAAGCATAGGCTGGTGAGCATTTCCTCAATGCCTGAGAAAGTTAAAGAAAGGCAGATAATCAGATACAATCCGTGAGTAACTTGAAAAGCATTTGTGACTCAAATCTTGCCCAGAATCATGCTGCTGTTCATTTCTGATGAACCTACAGGCTTGATTAAAAATGCATCTTATCCAAGAATCCATACAGCAGTCCTGAGATTTCCCACTGTTTTCTTCCAAAGCAGGACCAGGACAGTGGAAGCTCCTATCCTCCAGCTCCTGTGGACAGGGATCTCAGAATCACAGAATCATCAGGTTGGAAAAGACCTTTGAGATCATCGAGTCCAACCGTGAATCCCACTGCAGCACTGCAGATACCTGCTTTGCAGTAGAGTGAGCCTGAGCTATCCTGCAATTAACTTATGCACTCACATGTCTTGAGCAAGGGGGAACTAGAACACTCTCTTTTTGGTTCTTCTCCATGGCTTTGGTGGGATGAGGAAAGAATATTATGTCCTGCTGATTAATCTGTGAATTAGTAAAAGAGCTACAAGGCAAGCATGATGATGGCAGCATTGGGGCTTGGTATATGCCAGTTTCTATTCTGCCCCTAACTCTTTTTCTCTATGTGTATGTCTGGTAGGACTTGAAGTCAAATTGATAAAACGAGGGAAACATTGGTTTTTGCTCTACTTGCCTCTTCTGGACCACCCTGTGCCCGTCCTTGCAATTTCAGCTCGCTACCACCCTATTTCCTTCTTCATCTCTTCTCAATCCATTTCCCCAACTTTATGGCCAGTGTTACATACTTCCTTGCTTCAACTCCAGAATCTGCCATATTGCCTTACCTTCTAGACAGACAATTAGGCCTCCTTGTCATCTTCAGCTCTCTCCTCCCCCATCCACATCGTGTACCTCTTACCCTCCAGACCTCTATTCTGGACTCTTCTTTTTTCTGCTATGACTCTAAAATGACTATTGTTGGTCAGATTATGCTTGTGGTCTCTTAACTGAAAGAGAAACAGAAAGCTGTAATGGGAAAGTGAGAAAATGCAGAAGGGAGGGTGAAAGGATGAAATTCAGCAGATACAAGGGTAGGCAAGTTAGTAAAGTGAGAGAAAAGGAGAAGGTTGAAGCTGATTGTAAATAACCAGCTACAACTGTTGACCACTGAAAATAAACAAGGATGTTTATCAGTCAGTTTTCAATAAAAGCTAAAATTCATGTTAAATCTTAAATAAACATAAAATCTTTTCAGAGAAAGGAAGCTTTATCAGGAAAAAACAGGACAGACTGTTTGGACTTAACAAACTCTCCCAGACCTTATAGTGGAGTTACTATCAAGAATAGGCCCTAGCTCTATGTTTTGACCCTATAAAAATTGCAGTCTAAGAAAAAAATCCATCCTCTTACATTATTTAGCAGTCATTACAGGTCTGTAGCTCCAAAGATAACAAATTCTTGGGCAAGTACTGTGTTGCATGCCTGTAAAGTGATATCGACATGCAGTATAACTCAGCAATAAAATGTGTGACGTGACAGGAATATAACCATGACAACCTTAATGAAATCAACCTGCCAACATCATCCCTTTATGAGACATTTTTCACAAAATATCCTGAGCAGCTTCACAATCAAAGTCAACCAAGCTGAAGCAAACAGGGTGTGACAAAAAAAGATAATGAGCACATTATCTGTCACATGCTCAACAAATTCAGGAGCAAACACACACAAAAAAAAAAGAAGGCCTTACAGAGAATTGATGGTATTGGAAGTAACCAATGTTGTGGTAAGAATTCTTACAACTAGTAAATAAAAGTGCAAATGCAAACGGTAACCTTTCTGGAGAAATAATTGTTTTTCTGAACACTGAAATGGTGAAAAAGTCACACACAAGAGTGTACCCCTGTAGCTTCTTGTTAGATGTACTTGAAGATGTATTTCTATTGAATTACATGTATTCTTTAAAAGCCCTGACCACATTAATAGTTGATGCCTCATTTCCAGAAGTGTTGGGCACTCACACCTCTAAATCATAGAACCACAGAGTCACAGACTGGTTTGGGTTGGAAGGGGCCTTTGAGGATCATCTAGTCCAGCCTCCTTGCCATGGGCAGGCACCCTCCCACTAGCCCAGGGTGCCCAAAGCCCCATCCAGCCTGGCCTTGAACACTGCCAGGGACAGGGCAGTCACAGCTTCTCTGGGTAACTTGTGCCAGGGACTCACCAACCTTACAATTTTTTTCCCCTTTATGCCCAATCTAAACCTACCCTCTTTCAATATAAAACTGACAACTTTAATGAACAAACTTTTTAAAAAGTTATCCTGTCACTACAGGCCTTGGTGAAGTCAAATCAGCAGGACATGCAACTGCTTGGTATGCCTCCTCCCATGGACAGGCAGCCTGGCTCTTCCACATCTACTTTATAAAGGTTTCATTTTGTGTTACCTTATCTTTAACTCCTCGCAAACAGGATGACATCATATCTAGCAGCATCCACTGCCACTTGTTTGACAGCCTCCCAGCCTCACATTTTTCTCCTCAGGAGGAGACCCTTTCCCCTGTGCTGCTGCCTCCTGTGAATTCTCTCCTCACTGCATCCAGAATGGGTACAGGAACCCAGACTGCGAGCACAACTCTTAATTTTCATCTGCCTGTGAACAGAGAAGCTTGAAATAGCTAATGTAGCACGAGAGGATGTTTGCATCAAAACCCCTCCCGCCTCTCTAATCCCAGAGGTTCTGTGTAAAACTCCTTCTGAAGGGCACCCTTTTCTTCACCTGGTACCTGCACAAACCCACCTCCAACCTACAGAAAACCTCCAGCAAACGACAAATGATGCTCCAGTCTACAATTTTGCCTGACATGCCTGTCACACCATATCTAGATAGCTTACGAAAAGCCAGAGAAGGGCTGGTTACCAAGGCAGTGAGCAGATTCCAGCAGTAGCCAAGCAGGATTTGCACTCAGAGACAGACCATTTCAAAAGTGCAGGGTCTCTTCTGCTCCATGACATGGCCCAGGGGCTGAGCCTGGCTCACCACTGACTTCTCTCCCCCACATCCTGCCGTTCACAGAGGTAATTTTTTTCTCTTGACTGTCCTGTGGGTAAAACAAACCTCTCACTGCAACACAGAGGTGGCTCCACAGGAAATAAAACTGAGAAGGACATTGTCAGAGCTAAATGATACCACTGCCACAGCCACAGCGCCACGCTCTGGCTGCTGCCTCTCTTGCTGATCATGAGATCAAAACCTCTTCCATAAGATGAAAATGTGGCTTTCCTGCCTAGAGGTTTCTTGAATTGGTTTTTGGTTTGTTTGGGCTATTTTTTGTAACAGAGGTAAGACAAAATTGCTCTGGGTGAAATATTCCCCAGGTCACGGATATGCCTACTGCATGAAGCAATTCCACCTGTGATATGGCAGATGTTGCTGGAGGTCAGACTGTAGGAACCTCTGCAGTAGCAGCTGCAAGGGGCTCCTTTCTGCTGCAAGCAGAAAAACAGCTGACACAGTTCTGCATTTTTAAAATTGGATTCCTATTTATGTTTTTTATCACTAACTGACCTGACTTCTCAGCACACAAGCTTTTGCAACATAAGTAATTTCAGGGGCTGGGCACTGAGCTCGGCACACACAAGAGCTGGCTGTCACGCTGAATAGGTTCAGCTCAGGAAGGAAGCACCATGAGCCCACTGCAGAGCATGGCAAGCTGGGCACTGAATCACAGAAACCTGATAAATGCAAGTAATTGGCAAACATGTGACTAGAAGAAGAAGAAATAAATATCCTTTGCAAGTTTTCTAGCTCATGCATGAGATCTAGCTCAATGCTGGTGTTATTTAGCAGCCGTGGTAATATTTTAACCAGAATCATTCCCCTCCTATTGGCAAAAAGTCTCTCAGAGCTCAGCTCACCCAGAGCAGCACTTGCTATTCCCACAGCGCTCTTCAGAGATGGCAGATGGATGATCTCAGCGAGGCCTCCAACTAGCATCTCGTATCCCCAGAGAATTACGACTTGACACAAGCGACGTGAGGCTGCAGATCCACCCAAGTGATTCATTGCAGACCCTGCTCCTTGCTCCTACTTAGCTACCTGATGATCTGCTACTGCCAGCCACCCCCCTTGGGGCTGATTGGATTAGAAACACTGAAGATTCATGTGCTGTGAGGGATTCAGCAGGGAAAATGGATCAGAGAACACAGGCTGTGGGTAAAAATACCAGTAAACATCACAGGCTCTCAAAACCCAAACAATATGATATCTCAGGCCTCTGTAGAAACAAAAAATGGCAAGTGGGTACTGCTCTGAGCCCAAGGAGAGGTCTTTTCAGGGTTAGCTGCTGTTGAGTCATGGTGTGAGCTTGGGCAAGTAACTCAATCCTTTGGGCCAGTCGGCTGACTCACAAATCCTAAATGGACTTAACATATATTACAGTTACACCATTTTACATCAGCGGAGCATCTGGTGAAATTCAGCCATCGAGTAAGTTGGAGAGATGTGAGAAATTATCTGAGGTTTGGTAAGGGGGATTTTTTGTTGAATATATTTGGGAGCCAAAATTGTATCACTGATCTGTGTCAATGGGAGGGACCACTGGAAAAATGATGAAATGGTGCTGATGACAGCAAGAGAGTAGCAACTATGAATAACTGCACAACATTTTAAACATTTTAAGCTTCAACTCCCTGGTGTTACAGTGTTTGTGGTGATGTTGGAGGAAAGAATGATGATTTCAGACAGAAAACACAGATGCAGGACATTTCAGGATCTGGGTCCGTAAAGAGAAATGCTACAGCAGACCTTTCCTCAGCCACATGGCTACAACAGAGAACCAACACCACAGCATCAGTGTGGCTGTAAACATACAGCACATCAAGCACAGCCAAAATGCCAGGTGCTGATTCACAGAGCTGCCTTATGCCCCTCACTGAGCCCTCCCATGCTGCCCGTCCAGCTACTATCTGCAGCTCTGGGCCTCACTCCTGTCTCTGTTCATCTTCCTTCACACCCCAGGAGAGGACAGGCGTGGAGTCCTGCCTATGGTTTGTCCAAGGAAAGGAAGGGTTTTGAGGTTGCCCACCTTCCCACAGCTGGCAGAATTCCACAGCAGAAGTGCCATGAGTGCAGGAGGCCTTGCACCCTCCCCTGCTGAACCAGGAGGCTGAGGCAGGACTGTATCCATATGATACAACACTTGGCCTTGGTCCTGCCTTGCTCTGTGTGCTGTCCTGGAATTATTGTTTATTCTGCATCTGATTTTCAGTTGAAAGCGCTTGAAATAACGTGAGTATGGTCTAGAGGTCTGCAAAGTCATAGCCAGAATCAGAGGGTGTTTACGACATGCCTTGAGCACAGAACAAAGGCACGTGTTGATGTGCAAAGGAGCAAAGTTTGATGAGATACTTCCAGAGGACTGTGAATGGATACAAACTTGATGCAGTCTTCTCCATGTCACCTTTTGGAAGTGGTCCCTGGCAGGGGGGTCCTGGGTACCAGGCCCTCTCAGGAAGAAGCAAGTAGGGAGCAGAAAGGAGACTGTCCTTTGACCTGTTGGCTAAGGATACCTTGGCATCCTTCATAATTCCCATCAGCAGCATCTTGTAGCGCGCAGTAACACCACAATGGCTCCCCTCCCATGGGCAATGGTGCTGTGCTGCCAGCAGCTGGCAACCCACTGGCAGAACAAGAGTAAGGGATGTGTCATGCTGGGGGACATCTCCCACTACCTCCCACTGCTGACTGACAACAGACTGCAATGTCTCGATAGCCCCAAACACCTCACGACCCTTCAGAATTCACTCTCTCTGCAGCTCTATACAGCAGTGCATGTTGGCACTCTTCTTTTACAGAGCGGGAAAAAAACGTGGTCCTGAAAGCCAGAAGTGAGCTCTCTGCAGCCTAAACAGGATGTGTTGGAAATGAATTGAAATGAATTCCCTTGAAACCTTGGCCAGCAGCTCCAGACCACACACTTCTTCCTGTCTGAGCATCCTGC
The DNA here is from genome assembly GCA_020800305.1 of Porphyrio hochstetteri. Classification (NCBI taxonomy): domain Eukaryota; kingdom Metazoa; phylum Chordata; class Aves; order Gruiformes; family Rallidae; genus Porphyrio; species Porphyrio hochstetteri. The sequence continues at coordinate 116,192,274 of CM036907.1, forward strand.
GTTGTGTGGCACTGCCCTTGTCTCTTGGCAGCACCACCGAACAAATAAAACAGCTCCAGGGAGGTCAGCATTTGGTGCCACAGCCCCTGAGGGAGGAAGTGAGGGTTAGCCCTCAGGAACCTCTTAAGAGCACGTTTGGGGTTTTTTATATTACGGGAACAGTTGGGGCCATGGCTCTGTCACGCTGTCACTCATAGCCAAGATGAGAAAGACAGATGACTCAGGAACAAGTTTCCAGGACAAGACTGCTATAAACAGCAGTAGCCTATGCTGGCAGATAACCCATGACACAGATGAAAAATGAGACATCTTTAGCAAATGGGTCTAGATAATGTTGTAAGGAGGTTTTGAGGGCATGACACCATGTTTTGTGTTTAATGATGTCTTCAAGAATGCCTCAGATGCTATTACAGACAAAAAGCAATAAAGCAAGGCAAAGAGAAGGTTGGAAACCTTCTATCCAAGCCACTCTGACCAGTTTGAGCATCAAGCCAAATAACTAGCAGTTGTTACAGAAAATCATGGTTCAGAGAGCATACCTCAGAAAACAGCCTATACTAGCAAAAACCTAGCTTTTCCTAGCCAAATAACACACCATGGCTCACACCCACACAGATGAACTCCACCGTACTCCAAAACAGGCTGGCTGAAGCCATCCAGTCTCAGGCTAGTTCCTGAGCTGTGCCCACCTTCCCCCAGAAGAGTATCAGCTGATAGGAGCCACAGCAACCAGCTACAAGGTCGCTGCAGAATGCCCTTGGTGTTTCATGTTCACAGAGCATCCTTAAGTGCCAGACAAGCACTCAGCACTACCTGCACCGAGCAGAGCTTTGTCACACGGGTCCAGCCCTGACTCCCAAACATGTGCCTTCCTCAGGCTGTCCTGCTCACAATGAAAATCATAGAATTAAAACTCAACATCTGCACTAGCAAGGAAACTTGGTCAGGGCTTGGTCTGAGATAATGGCACACAATGTCCTTCTTGAGAGTTCTCAGCATGCTCCCTGCCATGAATTTGGCCTAGGCTAATTATTTCTTTCCCAAAAGATGCCTGGATATAGTTTAGGGATCAGTACAAGCTCAGGGCCCTTCCTGTTTTAGATGTGTCCGGCTTGCTCTGGGGAGTGAAAGGATTCAGTTGTTGGACAGGATCTACTTCATCCTTGTTGGCACAGAGCAAGACTACAGTTCTGTCTGCTTTTATTTACGAGTTTAAACCTGGTCAAATCACCTGCCACAGCTGAGTATTTCACTGTGATGATAAATCTCATTACTCCTTATGATCAGAACTGGGCAGCTCAGGGCATCATATGGAAATAAAGGTTTTGAGTCCTATCCAAAATTTCTGGAAGGTAATAGGAAGCATTTCTCTCACTTTAAGGACAATTACTATTAACAACAATCGGAATGCCACATTTCTGTGCAAAGGGGAACTTTTCCCCAGGCAGACCCGTGAAATCAGTGTTATTCCTTTTACCAAAGGGATAATGGCAAGATCTAACTTTTAAGTGCTGTAGCCAAGATGAGACCTGAGAAAGGCAAGCACAGATGAAGAGCTGCTGGGTCCCAGATGTGTGTTGGTTCTTAAGGACCCTCTCCTTTCACTGGCACTTCAGATGATTCCAAATCCGCCCAACTGCTATAAGAGGCAGCAGCAAGATGTAATCCCCAGGTGTGTTAATTGGTACCAGCCCATAGTTACAACAGCTAATTAATGCATTTTTAGCAAAGTTTTACAGATTGCTTCCAAAAATGGGCTTCCAAAAGCCAGTTCTTTGATCCTTTGAAACCAAGACAGAAACTTCTGCAGCAGATCCATGGGGAAAAGGGAACAATGGCTTTATTAAGTCTGCTGAATTAGGAACTTGACAGCATCAGATGAAAGGAAAAGCAAGTCTCCCATCTTGATTTAAACTGAGCACACATTCACCCCACAGACAGCTTCTTCCAGAGCAAACAATTTTGTTATACTTGGTGAACAGAAAAGCAACAGGGCAGCTCTGAATCCATCCCTCATTAGCAGTCTGTCTCATCTACAAGCAGTTCCCTGCATCTGTTGATTAAAGATTTCCCTTGCCTTCATGAAAGAGGCAGGCAAATCGATGAGGTAATGCTTTTTTATTCTAATTAAGGACTTGAGTCATCCTATTATTGTAAAGTCCATGAAACAAAACATGCTTAAATCTGCCCAATTACATCATGTTCAATCCTCTTCCAAAGCAGAAGTAAAAAAATAAAGACACTTTTGATATTGTGTAGTTGTGCATTTATCCTGTACCCCATCTAAAGGATGTCCTGCCTCCTACCAACCTGTCTGACTTAAGTAAGGGCTTGCTTACTATGCCTGCAGAATGGCTCACAGCAGCTTCTGCACGCCTTCATTGCTGGTTAGTTCTGCACTGCCACAAATGACTGCACATTGCTGTTAAACAGGATGGAAAAATCAGAGCTGAGACTTCACACAGAGGACTATGGGAATTATTTGAAAGTTGGTGCCAGCTAGTGGCAATGGTATTTCATTCCAGTTCCCTGACATTACCTGGCTCTACAATTATTCTATACAGAGAAATTTTATTGATTTAACACACTGCAAACAATTAAACAGGTCCATTAAAAACCCTGTGACATCTTTCTTAAAAGCAGGCATATCTACTTCAGCAAGTTGGTCAAATTCCAAGCTGGGTATTTACATTTATATTGGTGCAATTCCCCTTCGTTCCCAGTTGAATTATGTGTTCTCCACTTACTGCCTGATGCTGCAAGGAAGTGTTGCACTAAGCTATCGAGTCCTTGCTGCATTTTACCCCAGGTGTAGTTACATCTGTGTTCTGCTTGAAAGCACTGCTGGATGGCATACACAGCTGTAATACTGCACAGTCTGTTACTTGCAGTCCTTTGGGTTTAGGATGATGATATAAACACAAATTTACTATTTATAAAGCCCATTAAAGTATATTCAGAAAGAAAATGAAGCATATTAAAATAATTACTTAAATTCCTTCCCAAAGGATCTTCATGTTCCAGCTGTGCACATACTGGAATCACTCAAGCCAGCCATGACAAACTCACCAGTGAAGTTTAACCAAGGCAATCGCTTCAACATGCAGCATAAAACTTGGGGAAATGATGACTGCATAACCTTACAGGACCAAAAATCCAACACTAAGCCAGAAAACATGAATGCAGATAAGGACAATGCTGGCATGGGAGAGGACTCTCACAAGATTTCCTTAGGTGAGGGAAATGACTGTTTCCAGAGTAAAAGAAAATTCAGAGCAGGCCAGCTATAGATCTCAAAGTTATGCATCACAGAATCACAAGGTTGGAAAAGACCTTTAAGAAAATCAAGTCCAACCATTCCTGTCCTATGCTAAACCATATCCCTAAGTACCTCATCTACCCTTTTTTTAAACACATCCAGGGGCAGTGACTGAACCCCCTCTCTGGGCAGCCTGTTCCAGGCCCCGACAACTCTTTCAATAAAGTTTTTTTTTCTAACATCTAGAAGAAGCCACTCCTCTCCAAATCCCTCTGACTGTCACAGTTCCCAGCTCTGATCTAAGGTACAGTTCTTTTGGATTGCCAGAAGTGGACACAGCAGGAGGGGTTTTGCAACCACCTCTGTCAAATCCGCTGTCCTGAAGGAGCACTTACAGATGTGACGTGTGCCAATGGTACCAGGAAATTTCTGAGCGCACTTACATTCAGCTAGCACTACCACAGAACAGCAATGAGAGAAGAGGGACGAGTCCTTCACATGTCCAACTCAATTCCTCTGTTGGAAAGTACAGCTAGAAAAGGTTCTCAGTTCCACCACTTGCAGCCACAAAGGCCTTGGTGAAGTTCCCCAAGGAAAACACATACCAAGAGAATGTTTATTCCACTCAGAAGACCCAACACAATGAATATGGATGATTCTGTGAGATTAAATAGCTAACCATGGCTTCATTTTTCATTATTTCCTTGCAATCACCCTCAATCTTCCATCTGTGAGGGAGACAGCAAGATTTGCAGTACAGAAACATGTGGAAAACTGTGCTCAGGAGATGGGATTGAAGGCAGAAGTAAAAGGAAAGCCCACTGCACAGGAAAGCCACACTCAACTCACAAAGCACCTATAAAAGAAGTTCAGGAGAGACAAACTGGAGGTAGCAAATTCTTGCAAGGAGAGCACCCCTGCGATGCTGTCTTACTCCCTAGCCATTCAGTTAAAACATCTCTAAAGAGAAGCTATGAGGTTGCCCCTAAAAAGGATTGAGAGCAGACAATTTATGAAAAGTGGGGCTTTTCCTTTAACTGGAAGATAATACAGAATCACAGAATCACAAGGTTGGAAAGGACCTTTAAGATCGAGTCCAACCATTCCTGTCCTATGCTAAAACATATCCCTAAGTACCTCATCTATCCTTTTTTAAAACACATCCAGGGATGGTGAATCAACTCCCTCCCTGGGCAGCCTGTTCCAGGCCCTGACAACTCCTTCAGTGAAAAATTTTTTCATAACATCTAATCTGACCCTGCCCTGGCACAGCTTAGTGCCATTTCCCCCGTCCTATCACCTGTCACCTGGCTGAAGAGACCATTGCCCACGTCTCTACAACCTCCCTTCAGGTAGTTGTAGGTGGTGATAAGGTCTCCCCTCAGCCTCCTCTTCTCCAGACTAAACAGCCCCAGCTCCCTGAGCCGTTCTTCATATGATTTGCCCTCCAGCCCCTTCACCAGCCTGGTTACCCTCCTCTAGACTCACTCAAAGACCTCAATGTCCTTCTTGTGGTGAGGAGCCCAGAAATGGACACAGCACTCGAGGTGTGGCCTCACCAATGCACAATACAGGAGCACAATCACTTCCCCAGACCTACTAGCCACCCTGTTTTTGATACAAGCCAAGATGCCATTGACCTTCCTGCGTGCCTGGGCACACTGCTGACTCGTATTCAGCCTGCAGTCAACCAACAACCCCAGGTCCTTCTCTGCCCAACAGCTCTCCAGCCAGTCTCCCCCAGGCCTGTAGCACTGCATGGGGTTATTATGTCCCATGTGCAGGACGACAAAAGGGAGTAAATCTGTTGTATATTTGTGTGTACACAGATTGTTTTATCTACAGTATGTGTATAACTGAGCTTTTAAAATGCAGTGATACTGAGTATATCTTCTGCTGGCGTAGAATCGTCTAGAATCATTCAGACAGAATAAACAGACTTCCAAAGAGATGAATTTAAGGGCTGTGGCGTATTGAGGCACGGACTCCAAGCAGGATGGATGCCAAGACAAATTTATTACAATCTGCAGGTACATATATACAAACAAGATTCCCCCCACCCCAGCCCCACCTCAGTCCCCTCAGGGATTTCCACAACTCTTCCTGGACTTGCAGGGGCAGAAGGTTGATATCAACTGCTCCTCCAGCTCCGCGGCTTCCCCAAGGTCTTGGCAGGGGCAGCAGGCTGACACCATCTCCTCCTCCAGTTCCACAAAGATGTCCTTTTGCTAGCAGTCTGTCCCCATGGAAGATGAGGCTGTCATCCCCTTTCCTGGAAATGACGAGGGCACAATGAAGCAGGTGGGAGCTTGGGGGTCTCAGATGTGCCGGAGAATCATATTAGAATCATTTTGTTTTGAAAAGACCTTCAAGATCATTAGGTACAACTGCTAACCAAGCACTGCCAAGTCCCTAAGCACCACAGCTACACGTCTGTTAAACGCCTCCTGGGATGGTGGTGACTCAACCGATTGTTTCCCAGGGCACCCTGTTCCAATGACTGATAACCCTCTCGGGGAAGTAATTTTTCCTAATGTCCGATCTAAGCCTCTCCTGGTGGAACTTGAGGCCTTCTTGGACAAGGCTGTTGTGGTTCCCTGTTCCCCACAACCCGGTCCCTTGCTGTGGACTAATCTCCATTGCTCACCTGTCCCAGGTGTCTGTTCACAGATCTGAAGAAGCAAAATATGAGATAAATAAGGTGGACCATGTCGAGGATTTGGCAGGCACTGGAAAGCAGCCAGAACATGTCCTCCATATTGCTGTAGGCACCATGCTGCTCCAGAGGGTCGAATGGGTCAGTGGCCATGCTCTGTGCAGCAAGGGGCTGCTGCTTCTGGCTCTCTGGATCCACAGCTGTCCTGCCCGTCAGCCATCTCTGGGGGTTGACAAGGTGGATAATGCCTTTCCAATTGGTGGTGTTGGTCTCCGCCACAGCAGGTGGTTGGTTCTGGCCTTCGGGATCATCTTGCACCTTGATTTCTTTCCAGGCAGGACAGATGTAATTGTCACGGGCGGGGGGGGAAAAGGTACTGTGCTGAGAGCCACAGTGAGGGTCAAAATGGTCATGAACCTCATCACGGTCTCTCTGAGTAAAGCACTCTAAAACACAATCTCCTTTGGGCTGGCCTCCTGAGCAGAGCTCAGGCCGCGACCTCCACAAGTGAGTAGCCACTTGTGTCTGCGCTTCCAAGGGCTGGCAACGTGACGAGCCCCGAGCTGATACCATGCAAGGTTCTTTGATGAATCAAGGCCTTTGCCCACCTGCCTGGCAACAGATGAAGGCTGAGGCGGAGCTGGGGAGGCCCTGTGCATGTGGATTTTGAAGCTTGCTGCTCCCACTCCGAGGACACCAAGCCCAGTAACACTGTGTGTGATGGGATCTGGGCCTAAGAATCCCCGTGAGCCACAGGCAGGCACTTCCCAGCATCACCTTATAGGGACATGGGCAGCAAACACCACACTGCCAGCCCCCTGGGACACGGTCTCCTGTGATTTGCATTTAAGCTAGAGCCAGCTGTCACCTTCTGCAGAAATCAGTACCCTGCAATCTCTCCCACTGGGGATTCTCATGCCATCTTTATTTTCCATACAACCAGTGGTCACAGATGTACAAATGAAGTTTTCATGCAGCAAGACTGCGGTCGACCTCTTCTGCTTCATTAATCTAAATTTTGCCTGCCTGGTGTGATGGATTAGGTTTTTGTGGAAAACCAAGGCTAGAACTGATCCTGTGAATGTTGCAGCAGCGTTGTGGCCCGACAGAATTACATGAATAATCACACATCCTAGCCTAAATAATTATTGCAGTTGCCTGAGCAGTTATTTTGGAAATATTTAATTAACTTCACCTCAATACAGTCAGTAAGTAAGGCAATACAATAAGGTATTAGAGACTTATTCATGCCTTTTTGTCTTTTTCCTCTCTTTGCTGGGGAAGAACACTGTAGCAGACTATGTCCTTGCTTTTCAGAAAAATTTCAGCTATCAGAAATGTTGCGGAAATAGACCAACAGGGTTGTTTACTGGGATTTTGTAAATCACCAATCCGACAGCAGCTGGATTGGAATGGCGACAAATCTTGTGTCACTTGGCAAGGCGACAGTGGAGCATGCCTTGCAACCTAAGCTTGTGACTCAACAGCCGACGAAAAAGAAAGATCTGCCTGTTTAAATCTCTGAAGGCTTCACAGCTGTGAGCACAGATACACACACTGCACGGAAAACAAGGCTCAGTCTTTCTTTTGTTGTTCATTGTTTTAACTGTTGGAATTTCATTAAAGATAACCTGTATCTTATCTCTCCTTTGATGGCCTAACACCTTCAGTCTCTCTCAGCTGATCAGGAGAGACAAATGTTTCTACTGCTGTGTATGAAATCTACTGGATTCAGAGAAGACATGCACATACCTGGCTAGACCAAAGGGCAGAATTTATGAGTGGCTGAGGGGCAGGAGGATGCCTGAGAAGTTGCATCCTGAGGAGAGGCAGGAATACAGCCCTGCCAACTGAGGACCAGAAGGCGCAGCAGCTGAACACACATTTTGACAAGTTTGTTCCAGACCATCTGTCCAGCAGACAGCAGCTGTGCCACAGCACTGCTCCCCCCTGCAAAAATTCTCTTCCTTGGAGGTGAAAAATCCACCAGCAAGCACTATGCCCTCACCTATCACAACTCTGGACACTCCATGAATAAAACCACTTGGAAGATGCTAAATGCAGGACTCCACTTAAGTTGATTTCTGCCTCTTCATCAGCCCTTCTCAGCAGTCCAAGGTTTCTTGCAGAGAAAGCAAAATCAAACATTGCCACTCATTTCTACCCCAAAGACAAAAGGCTGAGGCCACCCTAGCCCACTCTGCCACAACAGGGAAGAAAAGGAAAGAGAGCGTTGGGATGAACAGCTCAGGAGTCAAACTCTAGCCTGGTTGCTATTAGGGGGCTAGGAGACACAAAGATGGAGGACACAACCCGGAAAGAACTGCTGGCTTGCATGCCAACCTACCTCCTCCTGCAGCCAGCCTGACTGCACGGGGCTCTGGCAAGGCCAGGGCTGGCTGCCTAGCTGCTCTTTCCCTGCCAATCTGTTGCTCAAAGCCATTGCCCATTTAATCTGGAGCCAGAAAAGCCCCTGAGTCCTTCAATAATCTCCTTACCAACTAAACCCAGCAACCGCAAACCTCTGGCACCAGGAGCAGTTAAGCTTGACCCTGGCAACAACTAGCTACAAGGCTTTTAAAACACTTTTGGCAGCAGGCCCCCAGAAGGTCAGCCCTCCCCAGCCCCATCCCTTCCTATCTATTGTTAGAAAGGCACAACTTTGGATGAGGCGAAGGCACAAGGGGAAATCCTCTGAAACAATAGCAAAGGTAGAGAGCGGAGACAGAAACTCTGCAGGACACATGAGGAGACAGAAGAGCTGTTGCTGGGGGAGTACCCACCTCTGAGCTCTGTGAATCTTGCCAGGAAAAACCTAGGGCTGAGGGAAGATATGCTGTCACTGAGAGATTTAGGGAGGCAAAAGAAAAAGGGCGGAAGGGAGGGAACTGCATGTGGAGGAGAGGATCTTGTGAGGGCTGCAGAGAGCTGATGAAGACAGGAAAGGAAAGCACAGGAAAAGGTGGGTTCTCACAACACGGTAAACAAATACTACCTCAGAAATCAGCTGCAGCTGAAGAAATGCATGCACTGAAAGGGCTGCTGCATGCTTTAACCCATGAAGCACTCGTGCTTTTGTTGCTTTGCTCAGAGGAGCTGGTTCTGAGGCATTTTAGTCAACTGCTGCCTCAGGTTTATTGGAGTAAACTGACTATAAGTATTAAACTCAGTTGTTCTAACTACAAAGGAGAGGAGAGAGATGCTAAAGCTCTTGGCTTCAACCTACAAACAATAAAACTGCACAGTTCAGCCACAGAGGGAGAAGACAAAACCTAATGCAGTTACTGTGATGTGTTTTTAAAGTTGTTTTAAGATTCAGAGCTAGAAATGCCTAACTTGATCCTTGGATCAAGTGAAAAAAATCCACAACCGGGTGCCTGAGTTCCCTACATAAAGCAAAACCATAGGAACCCTCAGGGCACACTGAGAGCAAACACAGCAGCAGGCAGAACACTAACCCCCATGGACAGAGAGGAGGTCAGATCCTTTTAGTAATTCCTTCACAACCTGGACCTGAGCATGGTTGAACTGTTAGGACAGTTCATAGTGCTCCCCTGGCATGGGACAACCTGCCTTCTCCTAAACCATCCCAATCACTGCCCAGGAGGCAGTAGAGGCCAGCAGCCATTCCCGGTGGGCATTCCAAATGTAGCAAACCTACTTCAGGGGCAGGAGAATGTAATGGTATAGACATGGCCAGATCCTGCCCAGTCAGCCTCAGCCGACGTACCCTGGCATGGCTCAGATGACTATCACCGAGGCTGCTGGGATTCCTGCTTCACAGAGCTCCCTTCACATCCTCTCTCAAAACACTGGCAAATTGCACCCCTTTCCATCGCAGGATTTTCAGAAGTATCATCAAGAATATAAAACTGGAAGAGAGTAGATTTAGATTAGATATTAAGGAAGAAATCCTTCCCTGTGAGGGTGGTGACGCCATGGCGCAGGTTGCCCAGAGAAGCTGTGGCTGCCCCTGGATCCGTGGTAGGGTTCAGGGACAGGCTGGATGGGGCTTTGGGCACCCTGGGCTAGCGGAGGTGTCTCTGTCCATGGCAGGGGGCTGGAACTAAACGGGCTTTGAGGTCCCTTCCAATCCAAACCATTCTGTGATTCTATGAATATCCTAGCTGCAGGTGAAGAACTCCTGTGGTTGCCTTCCTTGCCTTTCCCTTCACAGGATTAGCCTCTTTCAGAACCAGTATTCTTGCTTCTTTCAGTCCTGAAGGCATTCCAGTTGGAAACACCCTACAATTGTGACTATCTGCACAGTAATACTTTGTAATTTACCAGGAAATTCCTTTAAAAGACAACAGTGTTAAAAGATAATGTACTTCTAAAAATCCAGGTACATTGTCAAAATGTCATGGTAGCCTCCTGAGTACTTAAATATATGTTTCTGCAAACATTGAGATAGCTAGTTTTAAGGAAGAGTGATAAAGGACGGTATTGCACTCACTTTAAGGAGAGCAGTAGAGACAAAGAGAAGTCAAGGTACCTAATATTGTTTCTACAGTGTGGAGTAAAATACATATCTGACTTTCTGCTTGTAAAGGAATTAAAACATTTTAACAAAGGGATATTGTAATGATTGTGGCTTACCTGAAAAAAAGGAGATACTAACTTTAAAAAAAAGAAATAGTTTGGCTATGAAAAACCTTGTGACTTACAAGTCACTGTACACTTACACTGCCAAAAGAAATGAAAGGGAGCTAGACATGTGCCACTGCTACAAAAGTGAGTTCACTACACTCATTCTCTGCTGCACAGTGGGTGTCAAAGGACCATCTTACTCAGTATCAGGAGCGCTTGTTCTTACAGGACCTGTACATTCTGTGCAAAGCTGAAAAGATTTCTACAAATGTCCAGTAAAACTTGCAGAGTAAACTGGTGACAATACACTGGAATAGCAATATGCAAACTATCAAGAGCAGCAGTGGGAAAAGAGAAGATATACCCCTCAAAAACCTATTTCAAATTAATTTCAACATGCACCCCACAAATCTAACGATTTTGAGCACCTCTTTTTCTAGAAAGAACTAGAGGGGGCAGGGAGGGAAGAGGAGTGGTGCTGAAAACTTCAGCAGAAATACATATTACAGTTTTTTGAAATGTCCCTGGTTTGGACAAGAAAAAAACCCAACAGTCTTTCTCTTATTAAAGATCCTAGACACGGCCCAAGATCACTCTGCTAACACAGAAAAAAACTTTTTGGCATCAGTATCACGTAACAGAGAAACACAAAGTTTGCAGACCACCATTACAGCCACAAAAGCTTAAGAGCAGAACTGGCAAGTGAGTTGCCCACCAAACATGAAAGGGCAACTCAGACACAGCTTTGAATGCAAGGAAAAGAATCAGCACAACTGAGATGTCTCCTCCTGGCAAAAGGAACCAGACCGTTATGAGCTTCCACCTGGATGATCACTAGCAATACCAAACCAGAAAAAAGACCCTAGTTTAGCATTTTACCCCTAAGGCCAGTACATTTAACTGGATATCTGATGGTTCAGTAACACAGCAGCAGTGTTGGGCCAAATCCAAGTCACAGCCTTCTGGCCCAGGAGGAAAAGTTGTTACCAAATGAAGCGTGCTGACAACATATGGAGGCCTGTGCTACTGGAGCAGTTTCATCCTCAGCCAGAAAGAAAAGAACCTGTACGGTTATGCCAAACACATGATTCAACTTAGGTCAGATCTCTGCTGCTCAAAGCACCCTGGCCACTGATACCGCCTGGAATGGATGGGTTTGCTTCAGTGCTGACTTTACATCTTTTCAATGTTTTTTCACAGGGGAAAGGATTGTGGATTTTTATTTTTTTTAAAACTTGAATTTACTAGGCATCAGGGAGCAATTTTCCAGTAAACATATCTATCCAGTCTGCATCAACTCCTTTTTTATTCATCCCCAGCCCAGAGTAACTTCAAGCAGCTGTGAAGCTCTAAAGCTGTGAGGCAGGCCTGCAAACTCCCTCTTTAAAGCCTGTAAGCACCTAACATTTTAATGGGTACACAAACATCCTCGAAGTGGTCACCCAAAAAATGCCCACCCACGGACAGCTAAGCTCCTGTCTTTAGCCTCTTACCTAGGCACCCATTTACTAGATGGCATAAAGCTGGGATACAATGCCTATGTCTGATCGGATCTCATCGCCGCTGACGTGAGGTGAAAATATCTCCCATGGAAGCAGGGTGAGTTACAGGAGAACAGAGACAATGTACAGCTAGATTCAGGGTTCTCATTTCCACTTTCATGTTTCTGTACATGTGAGACTTAGAAAAATAATAATGCATACTTAAAGAGGTATGTTTTCTTTATAGATAGCCAACAACCAGTTTATATTGAAAAACATCTGAGTGTATAACACATCATGCTGCAGACCTGTACTGGTGGAAACCACACTTTTTATATAAATGACATTATTCTGATTCAGTACGTATTCTGTTTTCAAAAGGAATGAAAGCAATAAACTAAAAGAGGATTAAATACCAGATCTTGTCATCCTTCACTGCATTAAAAGACCAAAATAATCACGAGTTTCAAACGCTGTGTCAAACTGTGCAGAACAGAAAAGCAAACTTCTTGCTTGTTCTTGGCACAGCAAGTTCTTTACAGATCCTACTTGTTTTAAGTCGGAAAATACAACATTGCATTTGCTAACCCAATAGATCATTTTCCTATCCAAAAAAGGACAGCTGCTTCTGTAAACTTACCAACTAAGGACCATTTTGTGGGAAGTACTGTTTTATCAAACTTTGCATTGTAAATAGTTATGTAACTTTTTAAAACTGTTCTTCAACAAAAGAGTAATTCTGATGCTGAGTAACTGAGCACATGCTTTGTCAAAACAATAATATTTACAAAGTTTTCTGGTGATATGTAAAGGATTAAATGCTTCAAGTATAAAGGAAGATATCTGGACATCAACAACTACATATGATTACAATGGCAGGCTCAAAGTCCAAATGGTGCTTCCAGCATTAGTCACTGTAGTTGCACCAACTTAGTGTGGGACACTCCGGCTTAGAGCCTGAACTGAATAATCCCCTCAGAAATAATTCAAGGTAATTGGGAAACATGAAGAGAGGACTCTGGCTTGTTACTACCAGTTACTGCCTACTGCTGTGAAGAAGCACTTGGAAAGCACTGTCTGGGTCCAAGACAAAGAACATTCAATAGTGGCTGATGACTGTGGGTGGCTGAAACAATTCAGTTGACTCAGTCACATCAAGAACAGCTAAGCCTTTTCTATTTGGGCATCTAAAGCCTGAGACGCCCTAAAAATGTAGTTAGTACTCATGATCCCAGCCACTGAGAAACTAAATTTGCTTCCAGGCTTCAGTAGTTAGGAATGTTTGGGGAAATAAGTTAGAAATTCCATCTTGAAGTGAAGAAAATAACTCTGAAAGTTACTGGACAGGTAAGAAAACCCAGATACTAACTCCAGCAAGCTTTGATTTGATTATACTGCTTCTCAAGCTGTTATTACTTATGCCTTAGCAGCATTTATATGAGATACCTTTAGATAAGGGAAGAAGACACGAAAAGCCCATTTGTGAACATCATGATTGAAATACTGACTCTTTTGCTGTTTCTGCTTCTGTAACTTTACCTCCCTGTAGACACATGCCAGCTCAGAAAGCAGTAAAAGACACTGTAAACACCAGTGCACTCCAAAGATGCACATCCAATGGAGCCTGGTGGCTTTATGTTTTATGGTGGGACACTACAGTGTCCAGTAAAGTACCTGTTGTAGCTGACATTTTTATCAAAGCATTCACAACATCCCTGAACACTCCAAAGAGGCACTATAAAGTCTTCCCTCTACCGAGGTACCTCCATCATGAACTGGATAGGAACACAGTATCAGAGGCCTATCCTCCTCTGTGAAATTCAACTGAAAGTAGCTGATGGTACAAAATGTTGGGATGAGGGGACAGTGACCAAATTGAACAGCCTTATTTGTTTAAAAACAAGGCTATAAACTAAATAGCAAAGGTACTACCAGCCATACCTGATTAGGCCAAGAGGGTCTAAATCTTCCTCCTCCTCTTCCTCTTCGTTTTTCTCCCCTTTTTTGGCATCTTCCAGTGATGAAAGCTGTGAGATTAGGTCAGGTGTCTTTTCCTCTTTGAAAAAATCCAGTGCCTCGCTTTCTTCATCTTCTCTCTCCTTGACACCAGGAATGTTTTTACCCTTGAAGTCAATGGCACTAGAAGATTTTGTTCCTGCAAAATGCAATAAAGGTGCAAAACTGAGTACACAGTCTACCAACCATTTTATTTAATACCTCTACCTGTTCCTGATGGTTTTGTTTGGGGAATGAAGGATATGATAGCTTTTGGGAAACTCTTGCAACATTCCTGGCTATCCCTTTTATCAACTGATGTGTTGTCATGTATCTGATCTGTTCCCTGATTTAAAGTGGTTAAGTAGAGGACAGAGGAACTTTATCTGAGACATAGCAGTGCATGTCTAATCTGCTTATTTATGTTCCTTCTGTAGTCAGTGGAAATAATGGAATTTCTACACTGTGATTCATCCCATCCAAAGTTCCTCCTGAAGTGCCTGTTTCCCTCCACTGGCTACAGAGAGGCTGTAAATACTCTGCTTAGATATAGGTAGCTAACTTTCATATAGCTAGTCAAGCTGAAGTCCACTTTTTGTTACTGACTGAATTAATTTAGGGTAAAATTAGAGCATTGGAAGCATGAAGGAGCTTCCACTGCAGCTTTTCAATTTACACTCCAAACCAAAGCCTGAGGTTCTAACTTCTTTCAGTATGCAAATGCAGCAAATTGAACCATGTGCTTTGACCAAGTCTTTTCACCATACCTGTTATACACAAAGCCCAGAAGAATGAGAACTATTCCTTGATGTGGGGTTTCTGGATGTTCAGGAAAACAATTTAAAGTAATGAGACTAGCTAAAAATAGGCTAATGAAGACCACAACAGATAAAATACATGGTTTTATGCTTTTGACTGTTGAAGTGACATTGCATGGGAGACTCATCTCACAGAGTTTTTCATGCTTGCATCAGCCAAACTAGCTAGGACAGAGTTTGTTGACTAAATGTGGGTGTCTGCACCGAGCAAGTGCTGTCCTTGTAGGAAAGAGAGTGCTGGTCAGGGTAGCTAGTGGATGTTAGAATGCCACTGTCTTATCCCCAGAGTCATCTGTGTTCTACCATGTTGATTTTCCCTCAACACCCCTGAATATATTGACTATGCCTCCAAAATCTGTAAGGAAAGGGTACACAACTAGCTTGAGGATCAGCAGTGTATGTACTGAATTCCACCTGCTTTGGTAGGGTGATACTTATATTATTCTAAGGAAGATATTGATGAACAGGTCACATGCACCAAATCTGTCCACAGTACAAAGACAGTCCAGACTAATTCAGCTGTAGACACGTGCACTGTGGGTAGGTTAATCAGCATGCAAAGGTTAATCAACAGGGATTCTGAATTCTCTATGCAAGGGACCTACACTATCAGTGAAAAAACTAAAACAAAACCCAATTAAAAAAAAAAAAAAGGCAAGAGTTTTGCCAAATATTATGCAATTTTCCCCCCTTTACTTTAGAAAAGCTGCCAGTCTCACAGAACTTCTAATCTGGCCACATGTGACACTTCTGCAAAATCAGCTGTTCTCACACAGTGATGTGCTGGCACTTTGCAGGTTCACTTCCTTAAAGCTAACATTACACTGACAATCTTGCACAGCACCAGGCTGGAGTATTCCCTGCTCAGTAGCTCCCAGCTGAATTAAGAGCAGAGAGCCCATCTGTTTCATTCATTTGATGACTCCCTGCTATGCCCAAGGAATGTAAGAAAGGGACTATGTGAATCACTGAGAGTGGCAGCAAGAGCTGGACATAAGGTTAATTTACAAACAAAACCCAACAAACGTGGCCAGAGAATGGGATTAACTAACACAGTATCTGTCTTTTATTCAGATCTTTCTCAGGGTCAGTCATTTTCTGTAGGACCCTCTTCAGCAAGGCCCAGCAGTTTTATTAGGAATGAAAAACAGACAAAACATACGACAGTTGTTCACTAAGGGAGACCCTGCCCTGGGCCTTTAGGGCCCATCTCCTCACTGACAATAAATGACTATTTCGTATTTTAACTGAAACGTTCTGAATCACAGCTGTGGTATATGCCTAAGGGAAATCAGAGAAAGAGGGATAGTACCTTCAGAGTGGTATCAACCCTTCTGAATGGAGCATGTGTCCACTGAGAAGAGGGGAAAGCACAGGCACATGACTGTGCAGCACTAAAGATGCACAAGAAGATATTTTCAGTGACAACTTTTATTCTGGCCTTCTCTAGGTTTGACTCCTTGAATCAAGAACTTTGTAAAACTTTTATCAAGCATATTCATGGGAGAGGGGACCCTCACATCTTTTAGTTACCTAAAAATTCCAGTAACTCAGGACTTGTTGCTAGATCCTCATCCTTTGAGATGGATTTCATGATGTCATTGAACATAGCTCTTCGTTCACAGATGTCAGATTCCCCCACAAAAAGAACTTTTCTAGGCAAGAGTGGAAGAGAAGCCTTTGGATATCGTGCTGCCAGTCTCTGGTAGAGCCCCTCTATCTCACTGTACTTCTTGGAAACCTGCAATGAAACATGCTGCCTGAATTAAGTTTTCTTTACAGGGGAGACATGTACAGCAAGCAGCAGTTTAAGTACCGTGAAACATTAACTCTGGAAACTGAAGTGGAAAATCATGTATTAGCAAGGAGTTTTGCATATAGCCTAGTAAAAGCCTGTTATCTACACAGTGAATCCCTGAGCATTGTTGCTGGTCTTCTAATTCTGTTATTAAAATCCGCTCCCTAATGGAACTGAAGTTCATTGCCAGATACCCAGCATCCATTTGTCTGACTCATCAACTAATGAAATACTGGGAAGGTGACTGCACCAGATACTTTTCTCTGACAGCAAAAATCATTGTCTACCAAAAATGAGCTATATGATGCCCAGCCCTGAGACAGGAAGGAAGAGGAGCCCAGCCAGGTAGGTATCAGATGGAGAAATCAGCCTGAATCTTTTCACCGCTAAGCCAGAACACCCGTTTCTCAGCCCTGGTGGGTTTCACTGCCCTTCTTCCTGGCTTAAAAAACGGGCATGTTTGCTGCCCTGCAGACTACCTAATGCAAGAACCAAAGGGCAAAGCCCTCAGCTGACCCCTGGCTATTCAGTTTATCCATGAGAAAACAAAACCCAACAACTTGGCCATGGTCTAGAAGTTCTTATACCAGGAGAAGATGCCAACAGTGAATGGAGTCATTCCTTCTGCAGACAAAGACAGGAAGCCTGAGAAGAAAAAAGGCCCAAGATATTACAAGAGAAGCAATAACCATGGGAACACTGGTGAGAACTGGGGTGGCTTCTATGCCACATTAAGTTTTGAATTCAGTACCTTAAAAAAAAAAAAAAACCACACAAACAAAATATGACATTTCTGGTGTAATGGAGGGTGACTGTCATACTCTGTGACTGTGGTATTATATAGACAGTGTATTCATTGTAGCCCTTCACAACCACCTAATCTATTAGTGTGCTTCAATGAATACAGAGTTAGATTAAAAACCACCACCCCAAAAACTACAATCAGAGGAGAGCACATGGGACAGATCCTCTACCAGGGCTCAGCTGTTACACTCCTGTGACACATTGTCATTTGACCTGGAAGGCAGCTAAAATAACCAGCCAATGAGATGGGGGGAGTACTGAAAAAAAGAGTAAAACTTGTGGGTTGAGATGAAAAGCAGTTTAAAGTGACAGAAAAGGAAGATGACGATGATGATGATGATAAAAGACTATACAGAACAAGTGACGCACGGCACAATTGCTCACTACCGGATTCCTAGAGAGTTCCTAAGCTGTGGCTCTCCCTGGCCAGCTCACCCCAGCTTATGTGCAGAGCATGATGCTGCGTGCTATGGAATTTCTCTTTGGCCAGTTTGGGTCAGCTGCCTTGGCTGTGCCCCTTCTGTCCCCTCCCAGCTTCTTGTGCACCTCCTGCAGAAGGCTCATGCCTCTTCGCTGGCAGGGCCTGGGAAGTGGAAAAGTCTGTCACTGTAAACACTGCTTAGCAACAACTAAACATCAGTGTGTTATCAACAATATTTTCCTCCTAAATCCAAAACACAGCACTGTACTAGCTAGGAGGATGAGAATTAACTCTATCTCAGCTGAAACCAGGACACATATATTGGTGAACTTGAGTGGAGTGAATTCCATTTGAGAGCCTCAAGCCTCAAGTGGAAGTTGGTATGGAAGAAAGCAAATTTCACCCACCAACACAGTAATAAAAGAAAGTCAACCCAACAAAAAGCACAGAGTAGAAGGGGAATGAGTTATAGATTAACCCCGAGTCCATGAACTGCATCTATACTAGCAAATTAAACAGCATCAGGACATATTCCCAGGCCCTGGGACCTGAGACTGTCTATTAGGAACTTCATGGTGTCTACTGCAACCTGACATTGTCCAGCACATTTTTGACCCTGGGCAGCCAGCAATCTTCCAGGTAACTTTTCAGTTCAAGACTCAGCCTGGTGCAGAGACCACTCGGTACCCAGTTCGGGTAACAATGCCCATTGCAGATGGTAAGGACATTTCATACCACAGATGCAGCCACACTGTGCTAGCTGCCCTCCAGGCCAGAGAACAGGTCCTGACATGAACAGACACACCTTGACTAGTTTATTATATTAGTGTAGGCATAAGGAGCAATAACCTCCTTAGCTTTCATGCTTCCCTGCCTTCTGCAGGAATTATCAATGCCAGTTGATATGAAAAATATTTGCATTTCAGCTGTATTCACTGTGGGTTCAGCATCCAGTCACAAACAGCAAGCAGCTCCACAGGAAAGATCTGAAGCACAAAACCCAAACCAAAGTCTACAGAAAAACAGGAATTCTAGACTTGTCTCCTCCTAGCAACAGAAGTCAGTGTGAGAGCAACAGTACACACTGCGTGCAGCGTCTGATACACAATTCAGCAGTCAAGCACTCAAATGTTAACAATACAGAGATATTCCCAGAATAAGACAATCTCCCCTTTGAAAGATACCCCCCCAAAAAAGAGAGGAAAGCAATTCTGGAATTTCTGATTTGCTGTACGTTTTGCTAGGTCCCAGTAGCACTGCAAACAGGGTGAAAAAACAGACCCCCTCCCAAAAATACTGTGTAAGCACAAATGTAAAAGCAGTCAGGAATTCACTGGTACTTTTTCAAAATAATAAAGTGTTTCCTTTCACTCAGAAAAAAAAATCAAGTCTGATTTGTGATAAAAGTCTAACATCTAATTAATTTCAATATTAACGAATTAATGTCTGGAAGCATTACAAGACAGCAGCCAATCAAAACCAGCTGCCAAAACCAGCTTTAAAATACTAAAAAAGCAACACTGAACTAACAAATACAAACTTATTTCTTTCCTCACTTAATTTTCATTCCTCCTCTATCAAACTCCGTAAATTATTAATAAATCTCAATTTCTGTCTAATTACACCATTGAACCTAAAGTAAATGCACACCCCCACATCCTATCGCTAATTGAGCCTTTGTGACTCTGCGTGGGCTCTGAACAACACCACCAACCCTAACAGGCAACACAGCATACAAAGTGTGATACCGCTGTATCCGGAGCATACTAATCGGCTCCCAGAAGCCTGCAGCACACCACGCAAGACAGTATCCAGCAGTGTGGGGATGCCCTCTGCTGGGATAACCTATCACACAGGCAAGTTGTTAAACCTCCAGCCTACACCATTCCTTCCTTACCTAAGCCCAGCGCTGGACCTTGCAAGCCCCTGTCACCTGAGGCTCTGCCTGCTCTCCCTCTGCCTCAAACCCTGGCTGCTACTGGTTCCTTTACATCTTTGCTCAACGCTGCTGCCATCTTAACCTTGGGTTTGGTGCTGGAAATGCAGGAATAAGACTGGCTGAATCCAGCAACCTCAGACTGATGCATTTAGAATCACAAAACGGTTTGGGTTGGATGGAACCTTTAAACAACATCTAGCTCCCACCTCCTGCCATGGGCAGAGACACTCTCCACTAGCCCAGGGTGCCCAAAGCCCCATCCAGCCCAGCCTTGGACACTGCCAGGGATCCAGGGGCAGCCACAGCTTCTCTGGGCAGCCTGTGCCTGGGCCTCACCACCCTCATAGGGAAGAATTTCTTCCTTACATCTAATCTAAATCTGCCCTCTCTCAGTTTAAAGCCATTACCCCTTGTCCTATCAAAGACATTTCATCCAGGAGATGAGGTTTGCTCACAGATCTTTCACAACAAGCATTTTATGTCAGACGCTCTGGCTCCTATTTAGAAGGTGCCTGGCAGTCAGGCTCTGGGTTCCACCAGGCTTCACATCAGCTTCTGAAATCTGTGGGATTTGATGACGATGTCATTGGGTGCCATCCTAAAGCTGTAATAAAGCAGCACCAGCTTTCCGATCCAGTTGCACACAGTGAGATTATTCTGGCTTGAAATTAGAGTCTGACCTGCTCAGCATCTTCCTCTGTGCTGATCTGGCAGGCTTTCTTTGGAATCAGTGAAGAACAG
Source organism: Porphyrio hochstetteri (assembly GCA_020800305.1). Classification (NCBI taxonomy): domain Eukaryota; kingdom Metazoa; phylum Chordata; class Aves; order Gruiformes; family Rallidae; genus Porphyrio; species Porphyrio hochstetteri. The sequence goes on from CM036907.1 coordinate 116,212,776, forward strand.
GGTGTTTCTGGGACCCATTTCTGGGAGCACTGGCATCTGTTTCAGGTGTTCACTTCAAGGCATGACAATTACCTCTTGTCCCATCCCTGTTAAACAGCCTCTCTCCAGCTTCCCTGTAGCCCCTTCAGGTACTGGAAGGCCGCAATAAGGTATTCTCAGTGCCTTCTCTTCTCCAGGCTGAACATGCCCAGCTCTCTCAGCCCATCTTCACAGGAGAGGTGCTCCAGTCCTCTGATCATCTTTGTGGCCTCCTCTAGACTTGCTCCAGCAACTCATTACCTTTCTTGTGCTGGGGACCCAGCAGCATTACAGGTGGGGTCTCACCAGAGCAGAGCAGAGGGGCAGAATCACCTCCCTTGACTCGCTGGCCACGCTTCTGGCGATGTGGCCCAGAATACGGTTTGGGTCTCCCTGGGTCAACGCAGTGGTGCAGGGGCCTCACACAGTGCTGGACAAGTCTCACAAGGTATTTTCTCAGGCTGAGTCCCACATGTCACCCAGGGCATTCTCTCACACGTTTCTAGTCAGGGATCACTGCTCTACCATGGTAATTTTGGACCCTTTCAATTTGCCATCTTCTGACAGTTTTCCAGGAGAGAGGCAGATCAGCATGTAACAAAATTAAATATTTATTTTCTTGGTTACCACTCACAACCCTTTGAAAAGACTCAATGCATCATGTGGCCTAAAATGTCAGGAAAGAAAAAAGCTCCCCCAAAAGCCATTTTATAATTCCTACTAAGAAAACAAAGTTCAATTTGATTAATACTTGACATATTTTTCTTCTGCTGCCTGCTTCCTCCAGGTCTTGATCCTCTAATTATCCTCTCCCCCTCCATGCCTCTAACTGAACTCTGAATACTGTGGAGCTAAACCCCCACCACCTGTAAGTCAGCCTGAGTGCACACACTTCAAGGAGTTCTGTCAAGTCCCAATATCAAAGGCTCAATCTACTTCACTTCAAAGGAGTTAATCATGCAAATACGATAAAGCATGTGCATATTTGCCAGGTCAAGATCCTATTTGCCTGTAACAATTAACAACCAACATAGAACAGAAAAGAGACTGGGATGGGTTTGAATATTTTTTGCACTAGGAACAAATAAGTAAGTTGAATATGATCAAATATCGCTAGAAGGTTAAGAAAACCACTGGGAAGTTCAAAGGGAAAGCCTGAAGTTTGCTGCTAATCCCTCAAATCTCATACATGTGCCTTGCCCCCTTCTTCAGAACCTCATGCATGAAAGTACTCACACCAGAATGCCTGTAGGATACAAGCCCAGGACTCTCAGATGTGCAGAGGAGAATTTGATCCCACTCAGTATTAATGGGATTTCATGCCTCCTTTCCCTAGGCTCCTTTTAATGCCCCATTTCTGACCTCAAATGTGTCTTCATATGCTTTATATTTACTGGAAGGATTTCAGAGAAATTAAGATCTCAGAGCTAACTCAAGCCCTTTGGCCAGCCAATGCAAATGAGTGAAGAGCACTCTTCTTAACACTGTCACAAAATGGAGGTACAGCAGCATTGTCCTTTATACAACCACCAGCTTTGGATTTGGGAATCAAAAGCATCCCTTCTCACAGAGGGTCACACTTTCACTTGCAGACTCCCAGTTCAAGCTACACCAGAATTAATGTTGCTTGGTGACCTCGTGGGTATGCATTATGGTGCATTTTAATTACATGACACATGCTGTTCTCCCAACCTGTTTTGCCCAGCAAAGAGCAGGCACTCTGCTATTTCTTTTTAACCAACATGAACTCTTAACGGCTCCTGAACCTGTTGCTACACCGAGGAGGGTTCCCCCCTCCCTGCTCCTTGCAACACAGAGGTTGTAATGTGAAGGAATTTATCACGTGTATGGTTGTGAAATAGCGTGTCCATCACAGAGATCTTGAGGCCCACAGAAAGAAGGACAACATATGCAAGCAGGCAGTGATGAAAACACAGATGAATACACACCCACGTACCTACGCTCCCTCTTTTTATGAGAAGACAACAGTTCTGTAGTAAATTCTTCCCAAGAATGTGCTGTGCCTATCAAACACTGGTAGTTATTTGCTCAGCTTTGAAAAAAAAAGAACCTGACTAACAAATGTAACTTGTAAAACAGAAGCAAATTGGTCACAAGTAGAAAGAGAAGGCACTACAGACTGCGTGGATTTGTAGTAAGGCTAGGAAGAGAGCAGTTAATTGCTAAGAAAGGCAAAATGTGTCTAGAAGAAGTGCATTTAAGATAAATAAAACCTTTTATTCTTCTCACAGAAAATGGCAGATCTACAGGCAATAATTATATCTTCCCTTTGCAGGAGTACTTCTGATGCAGTACCAAAGACAAAGACAATTTTACTGTTTCAACAGGGCAAGAGGATTCTGACTTTGGAAAGAACTGCAGCTGAATTTTCCTTCAGTTATCAAATATAACCTCAAGGTTAAGCAGTTCTACAACTAATTTGTGTTATTTTATCAACAGCATTTTTAAAAATTAAAAAAATCCTTCCAGTGTTAAAGAATTTAGATCTGAAATTTATCACAGAAATGAATTTATTTTTCTGTTACTAGAACCACTGTGATACTGATTTTGCATCGTCTCCTTAAGGCTGGGAAACAGGAAGCTCTGGATTTCAGACCCACAGTAAAGGCTAGTAACTCCACAGGTCAGATCTGAAATTGCTTTTTGATGTTCTAGTTTTGGTCACAGTCCCATAACATCTCGGTCCAGCATGGTCTAAACCGCAGCCCAGAGATCATAGCTAGCTTAGAGAACACTTCTGGCCTGCTCACCATCTTTTTCCAGGAGATACTGAGATGAGCAATAAATGCTGCTCAATCACATCGCTGCATGCGGTTGCTCAAAGCCAGTTTCGCTGCTGCCACCTAGGGCACGAGAGTGTGGAAAGCAGCCACTTCAATAGCAAGCAGGAGGAAGAACAGCTAGACAAGGAAAACCAATTTTGCTAATATTCATGGAGATAAGAAGGGAAGGAGGAGAAGAAAAAGCAAGTCAAAGGGTCTCAAAACACAAAACTGGCTCCTGAGTAGACAAAAATTGGATTAATGTATCCAGAGCAATGAAAACCCTACCACACCTATTTGTCTTCTCTAACCTACCTGTCATCTCATGTGACATTGGCTCCTTTATATCCAGCCTCTCAAATTTATCATTTTGTCAGATGTGACCAAAAACTCACCTGAACACAGGCAACTAGTAGCACCTTGGATGGTGTACAGTGTCCCACTTCACTCTGTTGCAGAACAGTGTCAATGCCTTTATGTCCTGTTTCATGTCTGCCAGCCCCATGCAGACACGTAGAATAACGTCGGGTTTCTCAAACGGTACCAGCTACGTGTGTTAAGCAAAGTGGATTCCCCCACACTGCAGATGCTCAGCTCCATTCTTCTCAACAGTACTTCACCGGCTGGGATAGGAGCTTAGAAATTCACAGCAAATGTAGACATCTAATCATAAAGAGCGGACTGCTCTGCCTAAAGGCAGGCATCTCATGCCATCTGAGATGCTTGTGTGGGGCAGGGAAATATCACACAGGACTTATGGAAGACACGCAACCTTTTCTGAAGTGGGAAATCCAAGGGTACCTGTGGTGGTACAGGTAGTGAATTGTGTCCAACCCAATTGAGCCCTAAACATTTTAGGCTGGACTTGAAGCCCTCCACCCCAGCTGTCTAAAATGTAGAATGCTTTCTCTTTATGGTCAAAGAAGAGAGGCACTTCCAGAGGATTAATCTCCTCATTGCCCTTTTCCACGCCGACCGTAAGAGCAGGGACAGACTCAGAATAAAATATCCAATTTACAGAGTTAGGACAGGTGAATCTGTCTGTTTCTTCTCATAATACATATAGAAAAGACTCATTGGAATGAATCAATGCAAAACATCCAATCTCTAAACTCCCAGCTCATGGTTTTAAATTACTCTCAGACACAAAAATATATGTATCAGACTTAGCTGAAAAAATGTATCTGATGAGATAAATCCTGTCAAGGCTACACCAGTTTTCTTCTTCTTAAAGAATGAAATGTCAAGAGTTCTGACCAGAGAAGAAATCAGAAAGGTTCACTTCACTTGAGAAGAACAACTAAGTGCTGAAAACCCTCCCAGTGAGAGCAGAGATGTGAATAAGCAATACAGCAAGCAGGGGGGCCACAGTAGAAAGTCTGTTTCTTCTCTTTGTAGACAACATGACAATCTACTTTTTCTCAAGTGAAGCAAAATGTTTGATGACAACAGCCCAGTTTAACACCTTGGGTTTAGTCAGGTTCTTTCTTGCACAAAGCTGCATGGAAATTTTACAAAATGTGAGCAGGCACTGCTGCAGAAAACAAAAGCAACTCCACATCCCCTTCTCTTACCTGCCCGTGTCCTGACCTAAAACAAACTTTAGTGGGACTGTGCAACTTGCAGGCTGAAGAAATTGGCATAAATTAGTGATAAATAACAAACCCCCAGATACCCATTTTTAGCGAGACCAGTTCCTCAGCTGACCTTGCAGAACAGCCACATGACACTGGCACACAGGAAGGAAGCACTGCAGGAACGAAAACAAGCAGCCAGTGGCAAGGAGGGAGAACAGAACAGACTCTTGTGTCAGCTTTTACTGTAAAGTTATACATAGCACAAGGAGCACAATAAATGTATGAGATCTCCTCACCATGCACCTCTTCACAACATTGACAGATGTGGCTTTATCTGCAAAACAGATTGTGTACATACCCAGTTATCAGCTATCTCCTACAGAGTGTTACACTTGGGCCAATGGTCTATCAGATAACTGTGCTCTGACATGACAGTTATCCCCAAAACATCTGAAAAAAGGAAACGTTCACAGCATGCAACAGGGTGTATCCCCTTAGGATCCCCTTAGATCAAATGGACAGAGAAAAGCACTTTGTTCAGCAGACAGCTAAAACAGATCAAATGAAATGCATGTACCCTAAATGCACCTTTTTCCACCGACTCCATCAAGGCAAACCTGCTGCAAGATTAATTCCTCTTACTGCCGCACAAGATTCTCCCTCCATGGAAGTAAACTATTACATATTTGAGTACCAAGTCCCAGTAATAAAACATGTATCAGAGAAACTACTTTTGTAACAGAACTTATAAAAAGCTTGACTGTTTTTTATTTGTTGACCTATAATGCAAAGTGTCTTAAAGGCAACAACAAACAGGCAATGTTGCTTGCTCTGAGCTCCTGGAATAAAAATCTCAATTAATACATTAAAATATTCCTACTGCAGGAAAGGCACAGACTGCATTGTCCTACCAAGGACCTTGACCCAAGGAGGATGTGATGACAAAGTATCTGCTACATCAGGACCAAAATCATCAAAGCTGATTAAGAAAGAAAAAAAAAGGCTGATCATTAATGCAGTGCTGATTAAACATTTACCATGAACTGAACTACGTCTTCAGGCTTGTGCTTTGCTGATTTGAAGGCAGCCAGTCGGGTAACAACCACAATGTGGTACTCTACATGGCCAGACATCATCTTCCCTCGGATCTCCTGGTATTCCGGCACTGACAAATCCAGCCCCGTGTGCGTATTCTGAATTTGCCTGGGGAGAAAACACACGCAGAGTTCAGGCACTGTCAGGAAGACTTTTAACTGGCCCTTTCCAAGGATCCAGTTCAAGGCGCAAGACTCCCATTCCAGCAAGACGCCAGACAGATCCTACCCCAACACTGCTTCTACTCTGCAACAATGCCAAGTTGGACATGGCCTGCTTACTATACTCTATCCCAAAGCATGTGCCACTGGCCACTGCAGACAAAAGATTTAATTTCTGGGAAGAGAAGATGGGGATTCATTCAGAACAGGACTACACTCACAGGGCTTGAAGGTGCTGTCCTACCCAGCAGGGCAGATGAGAAGATCCTGGTGATCTCTCATCACTGCCTGTTTTGAAGCAAAGGTCTGTTCACTACAATCCATACCAATCCCTATTCACCTCTCCTTTGTCTTGGGACATCCTCAGGACTGCAGAGACAATAGCTGAAAGAGGCCATGAAAGGATGAAGGAGCTTTGGAGTGCAGGGATAATGTGAGGTTTGTTAAGAGCCAAAGATTAAAGCCCTATTACGGAAAGAGAAGATGCTGGAGCAGACTGTCAAGCCAACCACACTTTGTATCTGTGGAGGTCCTTGAGGAAAATTAGACAAACACCTATCAGGTCTGAGCAAGTCAAAGGAATACATGATCTCTTTGAGCTGTCTTCTGGTCTGACTGACAGTCTTGTTGCCAAATAGCCGAAAGGGTACATTAGCTAAAGTACTGCCGCCTTCCCACATTAAGTCCTTCTGGGAACAAAACTACCTGTCCTTTCATACCCAGTTACAGTAGCCAGCATTAATCTCGAAAAGCTACCTACAGTTAGAACCACACATGGTTCCTCTTGAAGGAAAATGCAACCTGGGTGATGCTGCAGCAGCGTACTCAGCACTGTTTTTTTCTCTTGCTAGCTTCAGATCGACTGAACTGAGGTGCTTCCTTCCACTGGAATCCCACCAAAGGAATTGTTTATGATACTTTTGCAAAAAAGAATGCCAGGATCATAATATAGTGCTCACACATCAAGAGTAAGACTGAGCAACTGCTGTTGTGGCACAAAAGGTCAGGTATGTTTAATGAAACAGTCTGCCTCAGTAGACTGGAGACCAGAACTTGAGTTTTCCCAAGAAGGCAATCTCTGAATCTCCAATGCAAAACTGAATAAAAAGTTTTTTTAAAGAAAGAGTATCTTGAGAGCTCTCTATAAATCTGATAGCATGAAACAAGGGCACAGGCCCAAGTTTGCACCCAGTCCTCTTTGCAAGCCATATTGAACACATTAAGACTTCAACAACAGCTCTACTATCACCAAGATTTTATACTAGATACCTAAATGCCATTCTGTTTGCTCTGATTCTGTTATTAATTTTTGCCAGCTAAGGACTTGAATTTAACAGACAAAATTCTGTTCTGTTACATGGTGTTGGGCTGTAAACAGAATCAATAGTGCTTATGTATAAACCCATAGGTGCCTGGCTTTCACGCAGCAGTCTGTCAAACCCATAAGTTACAGTCATCACCTGGAGTGCTGCCTCCTGCAGTGGCAGCCAAAGTGCTGGCTCAAAGAACACCCAGCAGTAAAATCAGCTGGATCTGGGGTTTTTAGAACATACCTGCAACAGAGGAGATGCTCTCCAGATGTCACTGAAAAGTCGTGACTGCAGCTATCACAGCAAACATGTCTGTCAACTGGTATTCTGAAGTGACTGATTTCTGTTAACAGCCAGAGTGTAAATGACAAATTAACGTGCTTTTCATCTCTGATGCAAATAAAAGAAACACCAATAAACCATCCTTCCTGAATGGCCATATTTAACTTAAAACACCAACACATAGATGTACTGAGATGGTACAGTAACTTCACTGTAAGAGCTGCTGCATCAAAGAGTTCTAAAAATGTCATAAAATTAGTAAGTACCTTACCTACGCACAGATTAAAGGTGTTAAAAGTTTCTGCTAAAATGACTGTAATAGAAAGCAATTAGAGGGAGGGGGAACAACTACTTTTTTGTTTGTTTGCTTTACACCTCGTGATCACTTTCATTATCATCTCTCACACAAAAAGAAACCACTATTTCCACTGTTGTCTCTTCCATAGCAACAGGATTCTGTGGGTTTTTTAGACATAAAAATTATTCTAAATGAACAGACATCAGCACGGAGGCTGAGACATGCAGTGTAACATCCGAAGCCCACACTAGTTCCTGTAATGCCTTAAGTTTCAAAACAAGCAGCCCCCAGAGTTTTAATTCCTTTGATACTGTGGTCGTTATTCAAATGGAAGCAGTGCCTACAAATCCCAGGGCAGAATAGAGTTTCATTGCATTTTTCACATCAAACACAATTATTTTTACACTAGTAGCTTTAAAAAAGAAGCAAAAAAGAGAAAGCTGATTATTTAAATTGGACACAGAGGTTTACTGCTTTTAATCCTTATTTAAATCTGGCTTGTGCATCTTTAAATTACCCTTTTGTACACAGTGCAGAGGGATTGGGGAAGAACGGAGTACATGGTAAACTCTCCTAAAACACGACACCATTCATACCAGTATCACTGTGCTGGCACAATCAGATCATGCAGGAGTGGCACAGGAGGGAGGAAGGGGAGACTATACAGAGGTCAGCTGAGCAGAGCAGCTTCCACAGTTTCAGTCCTGTGTTTTGATTTGTGATATTGTAGACTCTTTGTGCTTTAATTAATCTGCTTTCTGTGCTGAAAGGCCAAGATGGCAGAGTGGGAAAGCAGCCACTGCTAAGCAAGAAAGCAAAGTAAGGGATGCAGGCACTGTGACCCAAGAAACTTTATCCTCGTGCCTATGTGGTCAGGAGAGAGGACTGTACTTTTTGCTGTGATAAAGTCAGCCTGAACTGCAGCATCTGGCTCCAACAACTCTCTTCCTCCTATGGGTGACTCCAAAAGGGGCCAAATTCTAATGACCCAGGTCATACTAACAGAAGAAAAAACTTGCACAACTAGTTTACTCATTAAAAGAAGTCAAAAATATCAGACACAAATTAGCCAGCAAATGTTTTTATTTCTCTGTATAGTTTAACTAGGAGTATGCAGATTATTATTTACTTACATTATCGTAGTAACTAGGAATCCTATTCCCCAAATCAGTATACAGAGTGAAAAAGCTCACAACTATACAGCTATCATCTCACAAACCAGAAAAGATATTCACTTGCAAAAGCATTAATCCCACACCTCCCTATGTATCCAATATTATCACTGAAAACATTCCAGTATCAGTGGGACAATTTGCAAGTGGTAAAGTCTAGTTACTATAAAATAAATGCAGGTGTTGAGATATCCACTTCCAAGGCTGACCTAATATAAAAACAGTTTTACAAAACATGTAGGTGACTGAACTCAGGCACTTTTGAAGGTTCAAGGCCACCACTCCAAAGTAAGCCAAGTCCCCATACAGCCAAATATTTAAGGATTAAAATAGCGGCTTTGAAGTTAATGTATTTCAAATAGTTGCTACTTTTGTCCTAGGTCGATGTGTGATGCAAAACCTTGCTAAATCAACAGTTCTGTTTCTCATGTCATGTCTAACGGAGCCGCCTTCATGTGGTCTCAAATATCCCAAAGAGATAAAAAGACCCAAGAGATATCTATCATCTCGCTGTAAGATGGCCACAAGCGGTTTCATCTTGAGGAATTTCTTTTGAAGGGAGAAATCGAGGAAAAAAACCAGGTTCTAAAAATTCAGTATGACTGGAAACAGCCGCGCTGCACCCACCGAGGGGGGTTCCAAGAGGCGGGAAGGCAGAGGACACTTATTTGCCCACCCCCTGACCCGAGTTCCGGTCAGGCGGGCTCTGCGGCCCGGCGGACAATGCAAGTGAGCGGGGCACAGGTCGGCGGATGGCACTACCGACTCCACGCCTCAAAGACGTCAATTTACACTTCAGGCAGAATTTTAATTCCTTCTCACCTGCCTTGAAATATCGCCCAAGAAAATATGTTTCCGGAGGGCGGGCGCAGTTTGCGTCCCCAGCTGTGACAGCGGGGAAGGGGAAGTACCCCGAGTCACCACAGATGGAACGGACTCCGTGGGCGCTACCACACGGGACAGGCGAGACGGGAACAGCCATCTACCCCGGCCCTGAAATGCCGCTTAACTCCAGGAGCACCACAGACCCGAAGCGTCCCGAGGTCATTTCCACACACCAGCCGCCCGCCGCCGAAATCGGCCTCGCCTCAGCTCCTCTACCGCACTCGGCCTCCCGTCCGAGCCCGCCCCGGGATCCCCGTGAGGCGCCGCTTCCCTTCCCCGGACGGTTGTGCGGCCCGCGAAGGGAAGGCCGCGGCGGGCGGCTCCGTGGCGGCAGAGCCCTTGAGGGCTGGCGGAACTGAGACGAGCGGCAGAGCCCCTTCTCGTTGCCCCTTCCCGGTACCTGGTGGTGACCAGCACGACGGGCGCCGGGCTGTGCTGCATGGTGCAGGCTCTGAGTCGTTCCGGATCGGCCCTAGCCCGGGCGGGGAGGCCGCGTCCGGCTGCACGGGGTCCCGCCTCCCTTCCCTCGGGTTGGCAGCGGCTGCCCGGCCGGATGTTTGCCGGCGGCCTTGGTGCAAACCGATCGCTGGGAAGGGCGCGGGGGGGGGGGGGGGTGCGTGGGGGAGAGGAAAAACGCCCTTCGCTGGGGAGGAAAAGGAAGAAGTCAAATCGTAGTCGGCAGGATTCGAACCTGCGCGGGGAGACCCCAATGGATTTCTAGTCCATCGCCTTAACCACTCGGCCACGACTACACCGACGGGCGGCTGTTTTGGCGCAGCAGCTCCACTACCTCACCGTCCGCTCTCCCCCTCAGGGGAGCAGAATATTCCCTCGCGACATCCGTGTGCCCCCCTCCTAAGCTGAAAGAGCTCGCAAACCTCTATCTGCCTTGAAGCAACCGTCACGATGCTGTTCGACAGCGCTGGCTTTAATAAAACCAGCCTGGCGGCTGTGTGCCTCCCCTGCAGCAGCCCTTTGCCCTCCTCCAAGGCAGAGTGCAGCAGGGCACTGCAGGCCCCAGCTGCCTGGGCCACAGGCCTGCTCGGAGGTGCTGTTTGCTGCAACCTTTTATTTTGGAAAGAAAACAGCAAAGCAGCTGCTCGCTCTGGTGCCCCTCACTGACACCCACAGCGGGCCTGGGGAGTCCAGCTCCTTTTTCACACTTCTGCGTGCGCCTGAGTGGTGTTTGTTGGGTTTTTTCCTTGGTGCTTCCCTGCACAGGTGCACAGGTTCTGCAGGGAAGCACCGAGAGTAAAGGAAAACTGCACCAAGCACAGCTTTCTGCTGCCTGCTGCTCACACTTCAACATCACAGCAGGAAAGACCCTTTGGATCATCGAGTCCAACCACAGCCTAACCCTGCCTAGTCCATCTCCAGATCATGTCCTTAAGGACTTAATCTACACATACCTCCAGTGATGGTGACTCCACTACCTCCCTGGGCAGCCTGTTCCAATGCCTGACAAGCCTTTCAGTAAAGAAATTCTTCCTGATATCGAACCTAAATCTCCCCTGGTGCAATTATAAGCCATTTCCTCTCATCCTATTTCTTGTCACCCAAGAGAAGAGACCAACCCCGACACCTCTGCAACCTCCTTGCAGGCAGTTGTAGAGAGCAATAAGGTCTCCCCTCAGCCTCCTTTTCTCAAGACTAAAAAGCCCCAGCTCCCTCAGCCCTTCCTTATAGGACTTGTGCTCAAGACCCTTCACCAGAGGTGGAGGTGCGCCCTCCTATGGACATACTCCAGCATCTCAACCTCCTTCCTGTAGTGAGAGGCCCAAAACTGGACACAGCACTCGAGGTGCGACCTCACCAGAGCTGAGTACAACCGAACAGTCACTGCCCTACTGCTGCTGGTCACACTGTTCCTGATACAGGCCAGGATACCATTGGCCTTCCTGGCCACCCAGGCACACTGCCGGCTCATGTTCAGCTGGCTGTCCACTAACATCCCCAGGTCCTTCTCCTCCAGGGAGCTCTCCAACCACTCTGCCCCAAGCCTGTAGCACTGCCTGGGGTTTGTGACCCAAGTGCAGGACCCGGCACTTGGCCTTGTTGAACCCCATAAAGCTGTCCTCTGCCCATTGATCCAGCCTGTCCAGGTCCCTCTGCAGAGCCATCCTGTCTTCGACACTCTCACAAATTTGGTGTCATCTGCAAGCTTACTGAGGGTGCACTAAATCCCCTTGTCCAGATCATTCATGAAGATGTTAAATAGGACTGGCCCCAGCACTGAGCCCTGGGGAACATGAGTTGTGACCTGCCGCCAGCTGGATTTAGCTCCATTCACCACAAACAACTGCATCAGTGCAGCTGCCCCACAAATAAACTCTGCACCACAAGAGTGTATGCAGTGAGGTCCAGGGGTGCCCCCAGTCAAGAACATCCCCTAAAAGAGGACATGGTTTGTGAATTAGGGCTTTTCATCCCAGAAACAAACAGCTGGAGGAGTTGGGGATGTGGTAGAAGTCTGTAAAAACAAAAAGATCCAAAGGTGGCAGATACAGAATGGTCTTTTGCTGCTTTTGGAGAAGTGAGAAGCCTGGAGCGTGAAACTCAAAACAAATAAAAGGAGGAGACTTCTTAAGGAGAGTTCCTTCCTACACCCTGGTTGTTTTTTCTCCCTGGCTATTGCCACTGAAAACCTTTTGTTAAGCAGAGTGTAAATACCACCACAAATGGCTGCAGCTTTCCTGGCGCAGGAATTGTGGTAGCCAGAACTGCTGTGAACCTCTGGAAATTGCTTTTGAAACACAATTTTTTTGTTCTCATGTGGCCTCTGAAGGGTTCACAAGCTCTGTTCTGGAGTTTCTGAAAGCATCCTAAATAGTTATGTGTCTAAATGAATTACTTCTTTAGTGGCATTTTTATCCTCAGTTGGCTTCCTGGATAATCCAATTTATTCAGATAGTGACATGGAGGAAGCAGCTGGCAGTTTGCTGCCTGAGACAGGAAAAATAGAGCAGGACCTGAGCCACGGGCACCTGCTGAGGCAGTGCTTGTCACACTCAGTTGAGCAGTGTCCATCCCAATGTCACCAAGTGGTGTGAATGGCACGTGAGGATACTTAAAAAACTGGGGCTTTTATACCCAAAGAGAAAGGTCTGCTAGGGCCTGGCTTGCTGCTGGGCTCCATTTTTGACCTGGAGAGGTTATGTGCGCTATCTTGGTATATGTGTGAAGAGGTCCAAGCACTGCCTCTTTTTCTGATTTCTTAGCAAATTGCACCATATGTGGCATTTTTATAACTCCACAGCCCATATCATCAAAAGCATCATGTGTTTGGAACATGAACCGACTGCCTCAGTGTCACTAACTTCTGAAGTTGTGGAAAGAATCAACTGACTTACCCATGTGGTTAGGGTAGGGGCTTTAATCGGATGGTGACAGTTCAGAGTTAATTTCTCAGTGAAACGTGGCATAAAAGGTGGACAAAATCAAACCTGACAGAAGAAAACTGCAATATCCTGCTGGAGCTGTTTGCTGGAGCCAAGCAAAAATCTTGCCTTTTTCAGAAGCAACCTCCCAGAATATTTGGAGTTTGGGTCCCATGTTGCTTTGGATGCTACATAGAAAATGTCTTCCACCGGACACGTGTTCCCCCCCCCGCGCCCGGACCCTTCTATTTATTTATTTATTTATTTTCTGACATAAAAGACCATGTTGATGAGCATGAGCTAGACCCTGCAGCCAGGCCATCATGCACAGCTGTGCTGATCATCAGTTGGAGATATGCAGAGGCTTATGGGATGTGCAGTGAATCTGGGAACTAATATCAGTAACAGTCATCACTAATAAAGTTATGATTTCCTACTGATATTTGGGGTACCCTCAGTGACTCCTCTCACCCTCGTGGGTCTTCCTTGCTTCAGTTCAGTTGTGTATGAGCAATGGGAAGAGAAAGAAGCTATCTGAAGTTTCAGGACATATCTTTCAGACTGATGGCTTTTTGTCCTGCCTCAACTGTACGGCATTGACCAGTTTAGTAGGTTGCTTGGTTTATTTTTATCCATTCTTTCCCCCCCTCTTCATTTCTATTTCTGTACCCTCAAAAAGTTGAATCAACATATCCATGTAGTCAGTATTCAGTATCCTACACTATGCTTAGCTGCAGCATCTCTGTAACAAAACTACTAATGAATTTATATAGAATAACTGCTCACATATAGTCTCCTGTTTTTTTACTGCAGGTATGTGTGGTACTTTTTTAGACCCTCAGTGGTTTCTGACTACATGGGGCAAGGTCAAAAATGACTACTCCAAGTGGAAGGTGCTCAAAGGAAAGGAAATCAGTCTGATTTCAGTCAAAGGCCTCTAGAAAGTGAAGAATGAATGGCAGATAAGTAATTAAGCTCAGTAGGTGGTTGAAGGATCTTCATTTGTGTTCAAGATATTTGAGCACTGGGTGGTGTCTGTGTAAGAGGTGCTCATGCTGACAGATGGTGTCATCCTGAAAATCTAAAATAGCAGCCTCCCAAGCATAGGGGTAATGGAGAAACCAGGTTTTAAAAAAAGAATTTTAGGAGAGATGCATAAACCCTCCATAACTGGTGTAGCCATTCCATGACTTAAATAGCTATTTCAGTTTTCACCATCATCAAAAATCTTTTAGCTGTCATTATTTCACAGAAATAAAAGGAAAATGAGATGAGTTATTCTCAGAACTAAAAACTCAGATGCCTAATGTAGGTAAATTCCAACTGCAATACAGCATCGTTCAAAATCTCGTGATTTCGGGACACCTTTTGAACATTTGGGCTCAGTAATACACCTCAGCTGAGCTGGGAGCACCCACTATGTAATCACCTGATGCTTGTCAGCCTGTGCCCTGAGCTGACTTCCAAGAGATAAAACCCATCTTGTCACACTGAAGTAGTTTGGTTCCCTCTGTGTCTAATGGGTTATCACTTTGTGTTATCAAACAAGCACTGTCTTGCCTCAGAGCAAGTGTGTCCAGCACTGGCAGGGCTCCCTCAGAGCAGAGGGCTTCTGGCATGGCTGGTGAGTTGATAGCATGATTTTTCTACACCTTTTCACTAAATCACAGAATCACAAGGTTGGAAAAGACCTTTAAGTCCAACCGTTCCTGTCCTAAGCTAAACCATATCCCCAAGTACCTCATCTACCCTTTTTTTAAGCACACCAGGGTCAGTGACTAAACCCCCTCCCTGGGCAGCCTCTTCCAGGCCCTGACAATTCTTTCAGTAAAAAAATTTTTTCTAACATCTAATCTGAACCTGAAACACCACTTACGGACCAAAAGTGGTTTCTACTCTCCTTCCACAGTGCCAATGTGCTCTTCTACCTGCTGACTGCAGATGCAGAGGTTTCCTTCAATGCAAGGAGAAGCGCTGAAAGGTGGTGTCACGGGGAAGTGGTTGGGAAGTCACCCTGCGCTCTGTGCCTGACTGACCTCCTATTGCAGGCGTCAGACGAGGCATGCATCCCCCATCACCTCGCACCGTTCCTGCATCAAACCTCTGCCCTTCAGGGTCACAGGTCAAGAAGACCCTGCTTTGAACCACCTTCCAAACCCCTGCTCCCAGCCACTCAGCACAGCCCCACAGTGTGCCCGTACTGCAGACACCCAGGCGAGCGTGACTTCTGCTCTGGGCTGGTGAGGATCAGCCGTGCTTGCTTCTGGACTCGCTTTTCTGTCCACTAGAGAGCACTCAAATACAACCTATAACCTGCGGACAGACTGCTGCTGCTAACTACAACCTCCAGCTGTGTCTTACCCTCTGGGAGCCAACTGCCCAGCTCCTGTCCAGCACCCTTTCCTTGCACAGGCGATCCCACTGACTCCAGTCGAACCCTCAGCTTAAAACCTGAGTCTGGGACCAGTTTCACTGGGATTTTCTACAGTGCTGAAGCCAGACAGTGGTATTACCACGTTTGCAGCTAGTGCTGATGTTTTTATCCACAGTTTTACTCTCAGTAGGTAAACTGTAAGAGCCTTACACTGACACATAACCCAGGGGCATTTTCTCAGCCACCTGCCTCAACATGAATGAAGTTTTGGGGAACCAAGTGGGAGTGGGTGAAAAAAGGGGAGAAGAAATGCAAAAGTTTAGAAATCAGCAGCCTACAGCTCCTGTTCTTCATGACCTCTCCCTGTACGTGACAGAGGGCACTTTTCTGCTAGAGAATGGATCATTCTCCATCCACTGGCCCAGGGCAGAATAGGCAAACAAATACAAGAAGAAATGATGGGGAAGCAGTAACATCCCACTCCCCAGCACTTAGAAAAGGGCATGTTTGTTCTCCTTTGCCAGACATAACACAAAGGCTCTTGGCTCTCCTTGTGGCAACCTAGAAAACACATGGAGATGTTTTTGCAAAGCCTTGGGCCAGCTCAGAGGGCTCTGGAGCTGGCAAGTGGCTGCAGAGCTTATGATCTGACACTTGTGAGATAGCCAGGAGCTCTGCAGAGCTTAGGGTCCCATGCCTGTGACATAACTAACAACAGGTCCTGGCCTCCTTGGGGAATGGCTTGGTGCCAGACTGGGGATCTGTTTGGCAAGCTGCCATTGGTGTGTGTTGGAGGACAGCTGCAGCAGAGACCCCAGTCCTGAGAGGGGAAGGGGATGGTCCTTCTCGTCCCTTCAGCTCTGGCTAGGGCATGGAAAAAGCAGGTTTACACCAGGTAGCCTTCACTAAGTGTGCTGGAGGACTGCCTACCATCCATCTTCTGCAGGCCCTGAGTTCCCACAAAGGATTAAAGCAAGGATGGACACCTCCCAAAGCCTGTTAAATTATGGCTGGGGTCTGTTCATTCTGTTCATTCAGTTTGATGCCAACACACTGCAGCCCCACAGTTTAATCCCCTTCTGTTCCCTGTGAGGGCACAGGGGGACGGGGGCTCCATCAGGGCCAAGTTCAGTGACCTCATGAACTTGTCCGAGGGTCATGTCTGTCTCCTGGCTGCTAAGCAGGGACCAGCTCCCGCAGCACTGCATCCCTGCTTGGGTGTGATTCTTGGCAGCTCGTGGATTTGCTTTTCATCCCTCCCAAGACAGCAGGCCAACAGCCATGAGTTTATAAGCCACAGGGGAATTGTCCACCAAGTGTTGAATCCCTGGCAGAGGACTCTGCCTGTAATCATGGCAGAATGAGGAGAAATCAGAGCCCTGCTTAGGGTATAGTAAAAAACGGTGTGAAAAAAAGCAAGGGCAGAGGAACATATTTAAAACCCAAATAAATTGGCTATGAAAACACTGTTTTAAAGCTGAACATGAAACCTTTTTTCAGCCTTGATTCATATCGGGAGAAATACAATATTATTTAATTACTGCAAAAGGCTGCACTAGGGTAATAGGATTCCAGTGAGTTCACCAGTCACTTTATCACTCCTACCACTCTTTGTTTTCAGATGGCAATTACAAAACCCAGATGTGAACCACTAGGAGATTTTATATTAGGACTGGGCTTCTCTGTGAATTTCAAAGATAGCCAAACTGGTAGATTTAAAGTTTGCTCTTGTTATGTGATGTGGTAAGGCTGTTGATAGCTTGTCAAGGCAGTCTTTTAATCTACACACCTCCTAAACTCAGGATAGATTTGTTATGGGGAGAAGGGAGGAGTGTTATATTGCTGTTCTTCATTATGCCTCTTGCTTCCCTCCCCCCTTAAACAGTTAACCTGTAATATGATGTGCCACATGTCAGGAATGATCTAGTAGAAACCATAAGTAATCCCTGCTGAAAGATAAACCTGGCTCTTGACCTGTTGCAGCCCCAGAATTAAAATTCTGCCTTTTAAAAGTTTGGAGGTTCTAGGTAAATAATGGATAAATTTCATGGTAGCCAGTGAGGAAGAAAAGATGAGATTTCCTGGTTTGCCCCAGTTAATAAAACCAAGCCTTACAATACAGAAAATCATTTACATTTTTCAAAACCACATGTACAGTAGACAGATATAGTAATCTTTACAAAGACAAGGGATTGTTTTGGGGTAGTTGACTCTTTACATAGGCACAATGAAAAAAGTACTTCCACAGGTCAAGGAGGGTTGAAGGAACAGTCAATAAATGCACAAGTGCCCAGGCTGACTCACAAATATGTTGCCAAGTTTTTCAAGTACATCTTCCTCACACACCTGACCAAAGCTGATGCCCAAGGGCCTTACCTTGGTTTCCCTCCTCCCATCAAATAAGCTCTGGAGGTGCTTGTGTCCATGCTAGTTTGTTTGGTTGGAGATACACAAGAGCCCAAGGTCTGCTTGGCTTTGGTGCTGACTCCTGGTCGTCCATTACCTGTGTGAAATGTGGAGATGGCTCCCCTTTATGAAGATCCTGCCTGCAGGAGTAAGAAAAGACTGAGATTCCTGGAGACCCAGGCTCTTCTGCTGAACTACCTGTCGTAGCACATTTCAAGCCAGTTGGTCTAGAACTGTCCAGATTTTGTTCCTGGATTTCTTTTTACAGGTAGGAAACATTTAAGAGACATTGTTGGAACAATTTCTCCATTTTATGAGTGATTCTGGACCTGGCTGAAATTCTCCCAAATGGAAAAATTTAAACCTTTTGAATTACCATGAAAAAGAGAAGGGGGTGGGAGGAACAAGGGCATTAGTATGCTATTCTTCAGCATCTCTTCCTAAAACATTGCAATTGCTCGCTCTGTTGTTCCATGTGTTTGCCAGTCTGGTTGTCTGCTCCCCACCTAATGACATTATAATAACCTGATGGCCAATTTTAACCACATACAGCAGAAGAGGAGATGGCTGGACAACTTTCAGCTCCTCCAACTATTGTAAAATCCTGGCAGCTCAGCAGACGAGAGACCAGCATTTGCATCCCTCTAAGGGAAAGACTGGAGCATAAACTCAGCAGGTAGTTGTTTGGTTTGGCTTGCCAGTAGAGCAGTCACTTCTTGTGCACCTCCAATGTCCGACAGGAGTCTATGGGAAGTACAATACAGGTATTTTGGTAAACTGAGTGGCATTAGTTCTGCTTTGCTTTAAATTCAAGATAACTATTTTGACAGATGGTAGGAGAGAGAGATTAGAGTAACACAAATATTTCTTGGTGACAGCAAGCCAGGATGGAGTTACTCAGTTGTCCAAGGAAATCTGTAAGTATGACTCTGTCTCATAGTGTGACCAGTACAACCTATCTTGTCAACCAGTTGTTCATACACAGGATGAGTAGGAAGGTGAATCTCTCTTCAGGTCATAAAATCACAAAACGTTTTGGGTTAGAAGGGACCTCAAAGCCCATCTAGTTCCAACCCCCTGCCATGGACAGGGACACCTTCCAATAGCCCAGGGTGCCCAAAGCCCCATCTAACCTGGCCTTGAACCCCGCCAGGGATCCAGGGGCAGCCACAGCTTCTCTGAGCACCCTGTACCAGGGCCTCACCACCCTCAAAGGGAAGAATTTCTTCCTTACATCTTATCTAAATCTGCCCTCTCTCAGTTTAAAGCCATTACCCCTTGTCCTATCAAAGACATTTCATCCAGGAGATGAGGTTTGCTCACAGATCTTTTACAACAAGCATTTTATGTCAGACGCACTGGCTCCTATTTAGAAGGTGCCTGGCAGTCAGGTTCTGGGTTTTACCAGGCTTCACATCAGCTTCTGAAATCTGTGGGATTTGATGACGATGTCATTGGGTGCCATCCTAAAGCTGTAATAAAGCAGCACCAGCTTTCCGATCCAGTTACACACAGTGAGATTATTCTGGCTTGAAATTAGAGTCTGACCTGCTCAGCATCTTCCTCTGTGCTGATCTGGCAGGCTTTGTTTGGAATCAGTGAAGAACAGGGTGTTTCTGGGACCCATTTCTGGGAGCACTGGGATCTCTTTCAGGTGCTCACTTCAAGGCATAATGATTTGTGCTCTAAAACTACCAACCTTTCTCCAGGGACTATAGGGGAACGTAGCAACTAGCTTCTCTTCAACAGACTGCAGGGCTTTAGGGTTGTTTTCCCTTCCACATACAGTGAGCAATTGCATTTGTGCATCACTCACTTTTATATTATTATATGGTTTAATACCATTGTTATTTATTAATAATGAACTATAATTAATAATAATAATGTGGTACTAGTAGCTGTTGTTATTTAACACCTCCTTGTTCCAAATGTGAAGTGCTTATTAGCAAGTGGGCAGCTGCCTCATAGATAATCATTTTGTCTAGTCACATCACATCATTTTAACCTGCACTTGCCTTCTGGACACAGAGTGACTAGCACAGAATGCCTTATTTTGACTTGCTATCCTGGTGGCATCCATGTGTGAACCACAGAGACAGTGCTCCTATACACTGCTGGAAGGACCCCCACACAGTGGTGTGCTCTTCAAGGATTTCTTTAATATCAGAACTTCCCATCTTACATTATTTTTTTTACTAAACTCTGATGATCTTCTCATAAGGGAATGTGCTTTGCTCAGGTGCTAAAATAGGCACCTGGGGTCTCTGTGAAGGTTGCAAGGCACCCAAGACATCCACGTGGTGCTGGTAAATGAGGCAGAAGGTGTTAGAACAGCTCCCCCTCTTTTGTGAGGCAGCAACTGGAAGTCCAGATGTCTCAGCTGGCACCAGATGCTCATGTTTAAGCATCTGAGGTGGTCTCAGGTGCCTGAAACTGCACATGAGTGTTTAAGTGGGTAGGAACAGGTAGGTGGGCAAGGCAAAGCCAGGGTATTGCCTGCATCAAATATTAAAGGCAGAAACTGTTAACTAAATACAGAAGCTCACATGGCCCACACCAACTTGTAGCCTTTGCGAGGAGCTGTAGATAGGCAGTCATAATATATTAGGAAAGCAAGGCTAATAGGGCATTTTACATCCCACCCAGTAATGTGTATCAAATCACAGAATCACAGAATTGCAGGGGTTGGAAGGGACCTCAAGAGATCATCGAGTCTAACCCCCTTCATCCATGCAGCTGTCACTGCCCAGAAGCCTTTAACTTTAGTGGGAGCACAAAATAAATGCACAGGGAGGACAGGATTCAATACATTGCATCTCTCTCCTCTTATTGCATCTGCCTAGGCAAAAATGTGTGAGCAAAAATCTCGGTCTGTGTAGCAAAACTGTGCAAAGGACCCTTAAGCGAGATGTGATTTTTCTCATTTTCATAGAATCATAGACTGGTCTGGGTTGGAAGGGACCCCAAGGATCACAGAGTTCCAACCCCCCTGACACAGGCAGGGCCACCAACCTCCAGGCCTGGAGCTACACAAGGTTGCCAAGGGCCCCATCCAACCTGGCCTTGAACACTTCCAGGGACGGGGCATTCACCACTTCTCTGAGCAGCCCGTTGCAGCACCTCACCAATCTCTCTGTAAAGAACTTTCCCCCTTGGTGCTATAAATCCTTTCGCCGGGAGATGGTGCTCCTGCCCTGGGAGTGATCCCCCCCTGCACGGCCGGGCACTCCCCGGTGTTCGGCTTTCTGCTGGTGTTCGGTCTCAGTGCACCCACTGCTGAGGTGGGTGGGAATGGCTCTGTGGGATGGTTTCTTCTCCTCTGAGCTTCTTATGCTATTCAACAGCTGAAGGAGAAAGAGGCCCAGGGTATGAAGCGCCTACCAAAAAGAAAAGTTGGAAAAGAAACGCAGAAATTGTAGGGTTAAAATGCAGAACTGGGCAGGAGGGCAGGAGACATGATGGTGGTAAAAAGTAGTTTATGAGCTGCTCAGTTTGCCCCGTGGTCTTTTCTGGTCTCCGTGGGGCCTTTCATGCAAAGCCTAACTGCCAGATGCCCAGCCCAAATCACCCATGTCCCCTCTGTTGTGGAAGTACACACTGCCCTGGCAAGAAGATCAGAAAGACACAGTCTTTGAGACAAGTGATCTGGACCATGAAAAGATGAAATCAAACAGGACTTTGGACCACATCCTTTTCTCTACCCAGACACACACCTTCTTCCACATCTCCTCCTCTTCACAGCCCAGCCCAGTGGCAGGCACAGAAGAGTGAAGGGAAGAGGACTGGGCTGGATCTGAGGGCGTAGCAGGCCTGCTCTGGCCTTCTGCATGCCTCAGCTGACCTCCATGGCTTGTTGGTGTCCTTGGAGTAAGTATCAAGGAAACCAAAGCTGACATGTTGTGTTGTGAGCTGCACTTAAGTAGGATGCATCCACCTGTTGGTTCCTGCTCATGGTGATGTCCCCAAAAGGGAGGAAAATCAGTTCTTGGGGAAAGGACTTTCTTTGCTAGACCCCTGTAACCCTGGAGAACCATTGGGCTGACCTTCAGAACTACAGAGTTTACCTACGTTTGGCTGGTCTACAGCAGAAAATAAAAGCATGGAATTAAGAGCAATGGGGTAAATGAGGAGGAAAAGTAGATGTCTGACAAGGGATAAACAATATCAAAGGATGGGAAGGGGAAAAAAACCAACACACCTTTCCACATTCCTAGCAGTGAATACCTGCACCCAGGAAGTTAGGTGTGAGCCAGAACTGGAGCTCAGGCTTGGCATTGGGATAGAAAGCAAAGACCTTGGGTTTGGTGCAGAGAAATTTGGTCTCAAGTAGCAGAGAACTGAGAATGACATGGCAGCTGTGAGCAGTCCTGGCTTGGAGGGATGGAGGCAGGGCAGAGAAGGGATCTTCTGGGAATAGCTGGGAACTGGAAAGATCAGGGTGAAGTACTCTGTGTGTTGCTCCCTTTCTGATGCTCCCTTGGGTGGCCCTTGTCAGACATTCTCCCAGCCAGGTCACACCTTCTGAACTGGCTGATACCCTCCCTCCCACATCTGAGATGCTTTTGCAGAGGGGCTGGAGCTGTGGGACAAGAAGTTAGGGATAAATGCAATTATCTGGGAGACAGCTGAGACAAAAAGGGACTGAGTGAAGGTCAAAGGGTGAAATATGTAAAAATAAGGAATCGTGGAGCAGAACTTGAGGAGAACTGTAGGAGAGCATTTCTGGTGACATCTCCCATGGACAGCCAGGGGTGGAGGAGCAGACGATGTCTTTCTGCACAGGAAGACCAAACCTCTGTAACAGCTGTCTCAAATGGGCTCCTTGGTTAATGCTGTAGGAATCCCCCTCTGGAGGTACAACTCTCTGTCTAGTAACTGTTAATGGGAGGAAGGTGATTAGTTAGGCTGAGAAAGAAGCCAAAACAAAGCAAGGTGAATCCCACCCCTTTCCAACCAGATGCTAGCCTAGACTACCACCTTAAGGACACTTGGGGCGAGTCATCAGCCCAACTCTGCATCTGTGTCTTACTGCATGGACAAATGACCTGCTGACTCAGCACTTCCCAAAACATGAACCGACTTTTAACTGAGCTCTCAGAAGAGAGCAGTTTTGACTTGCTCTCTTCAGGTGGCTTATGCCAGAACCTGCCTACCGGATGCTGAACAGGACAATTTCCCCTGTGGGAATGGAAAGTCTAATCCAAGAAGCTTTTATGTTTCCAGAAGGATTGAATTCTCAGCAAAGCATTTCCATAAGTCTCCTGTCCCCGAACTGGAGTGTTCGAATAGGCTGTGGTGTGAGACAATCATAGTTTCAGACATCCAGATTGTGGTGATGTAAGGTCTCTGGGCCTGAAGGAAAGCAGCCCTATGGGGTCTTTGAATCCAGATGATGTTTCGTGCATGGACTTTGGACCTTGATTTGCCTTATCTTCCCTGGCTATCCCGGTGCAGACATTCAGGAAGAATTCAGCTTGGCTTCATTTTAAGTAAGTTTTGGAAGGAGTTGCTGGAAGATTTGGAAAGAAAATGATGTTGTTGCTTGGTTACTTGCTGAACTGGCCTTGCCGTCACTTGTAGCCATCTCACTAGAAGACATTCGTTAAGTGAAGCCACAAGAGGCTTCTTGTGTGGTCACTACATGGAAACGTGTTCTTCCAAATAACCACTAGCATCAATATTCTGACCACTCTAAACTTGCTCAAGACGTGCAAATTTGGTTGAGCCCCACTGGCTTAGCTAATGGAAACAGCCACAAACACCTCCAGCTTTAAGTGTGGAGGGGGTTTGTTGCTGCAGTTTATTACACCAAAAAGTGCTGATGACAGGAAAGGTGAACATCTGTGGAGGTACAGGCCTGTGGGAATGGGGCTGTGACACCACGTTACATGGTTATTGCTTGAGGATTTCCTTTCCAACCACTGCAGACAATGCAGGAGGGCAAGCAGGACAGTACTGGGGACTAAGAGAAGGATCGGAGGGAGGGGGACTGCAACAGAGGGGACAAGCCCAAGTGTCAGCCAGGCAGGGATGATGCCTCCCTCATCCTGAAGGAATCAGCATTCCAAAAGTGTTACCAGTAAAACAACAGGCTGAGAGGCACGTCTGCCCCATTCTTTCCAGTCTGCTCAGAAAGGCCTGTTGGTGAAGGAACGCAGCTTTGTGGTGGGAGATGGTGTGAGCTGTTAAGGTACAGGAATCGGGATCCCTCCCTGGGATACTGCCATTGGCTTCATATTATTTGGGAGAGGATCTCAGGGGCAAATTAGAGGCAAATGTGGCCTTTATCTTCATCTTAGGTTCTGGCAGACTTCTGGTTCATTTAATATTTAGTGGACAGGGCGACAGTACAATCTCAGAACCATGTTTTTCAGTCCATGTTGGAGGTACCCAAAGGATTTATAAGTGTAAGAGCAAAGAAAGATGGAGCAAGTGAGCAGAGCAAGAGCCAGAAATCACCACGTTGACTGAGGGCCACCATGGTCAGAAGGGCATCACTGTACCCACAGCAGTGGGGAGTGCCCTCAGGAAGAACAAGTCCATTTGCCGATGAAGCCAAATGGACATAAAATCTCCCTTGGTTATGTGGGTGTTTTTTCTGTATAAACTTGCTAATTGAGTTGTAAAATAAAACTGCAGCCTTTCCTCTCCAATTTCTGCTGCTGCAGCAGCGTGCTAATTTGGTTTTGGAAGGAGGCTGGTAGAAGGTGGCTTTTTGCCAGCGTGAAATTATGCGCAAGAGGATTGCGCTGGGAGAGAAAGGAGCCCGTCCTCAGAGCAGGGAAGGGCTGGGGGCAGGAGCTGCAGTGCCGCTGCACAGGGCTGGGGAGGCTTGGGAAGGTCCTGCAGCTGGACTGGGCTGGGCTGATGGAAATTCAAGAAAGCCCAAAAGGGTTTAGATGAGGCTGCAATGGAGAACAGATGGGAAACTCTGCACTCGTGCACCTCGATAGACGCTGTGTGGCTGAGAGGGTGGGCTGCAGGATTTCACATGTCCCCTCCGGCACAGCCAGACTGGGTTGGTTTCTTGGGCCTGTGTACCCACACATGCCTGGTGTGTGCAGACATGTGTGTACATACTCAGGGTTGTATGGGACTGTGTGTGTCTGTGTTTGGGTGTCCCTACAGATGGTGAGGACAGGGATCTGGCTCCCATCACCCAGCAGCACATGGCTCTGCCATGGGGACAAGGGTGATGTGGTATGAGCTGCTGCAGGGCAACCTATTGCTCAGCTCTGCCAGCTTGCACCAAGTGGGGATTTGGCCCTGCTGCCCACCATGCTGGGGGCTGAGGACTGGTCCCCGGGGGAAAAAGTTGAGGGGAAGGAAAAAAACCCAGAAGCCACAACCCATCTGTCCATTGCATCAATAAAGTTTTAATTTTTAAAAATACATGGGGAAAAAATGCAGTGACAGTTCTAATTCCCAGCAGTTTGGAGAAGTGTGGGGTTCCTTGCAGGTGGCACATATGCGCACCCCAGTCCGTGGGAGGATGCACAGACCCTGGTGGCCTGGGGCAGGGACCACACTCACCTTTTTTGTACCTTTCACTCTTGCCCCTTAAAGTGGCTGCGCAAGAGGAATCCAGGCAGGAGGCTCCAGGAACCCTGGAGAACCCTGGAGGTTTATGGATAGGTTTCTCTACCCATTTTCTGTAGCTCAGCAGTCCTTCCCACCTCCCAACTCATCCTTCTACCCTTCCAATGCTTTGCTCCCTTCCTCAAGCAGCACGGGGAAGGGAGCACTGCTGTACCCCACAGTGGGGACACAGGGGAGCGGGGAGTCCTAGTCCAGGGCATGGATTCAGAGATGGGATTAGGAAGTGCAGGACAGAATTGGGATTTTCAGCCTTCCCATCTTTGGGAAAGGTTTCACTGAGCACTCAGCCATTCTGCTGCCTGTTCCAGGACTGTAGGGGTATCCAGCTGGGGTCCCAGCACCCTGCCTGGGGGAAACGGGGATGCCTGGGGAGCGGAAGGTCTTGTTGGATGCATTTTTTTAAGTGACCTTTAGCACCTGAACAGCATCAGACTGACAGAATAAAAACAGTGAACGAAGCCTTCCTCTGCCTGACCTTCCTCTGCTTCTTGCCCCAGCCGGGTGAGGGCTCCCGGTAGCCACAAATTGCTGGCCGGGTGGTGCCAGTGGCACCGTGCAAGGGCCTGTGCACACCGTGCAAAGGCCGTGCGAGCCCCGTGCGAGAGTCACGCAAGGAGCAGATGGCTTGGGGCCCGGCCACCCCACGCCGCATGGGACGGGGATGTCTCGGGATGTTGTCACGGGAGCTGCCTCCATGGCTCGGCGCTGTGCGAGCGTACTGAGCGAACCCGCTGGCATCAGAAACCCGCTGGCGATACGGTGACAAAGCACCTGTACAGCAGAGAGAAATCCGAGCGGCTGCAGTGACCATTGCTCGTGAGAAGCGATTGTTTGGGGGGGGGGGGGGGGGAAGGAGAGGAAAAAACCGCCGTGCTTGTTTTGGCGAAACACCTACATTCCTTCAAATAAATCATCGCAGCGCTTGTTTTTGTATTTGCGGAGAAATCGCAACAGACAGAACCAGGGACTTAAGAGACCTGAAATAACATCCTAGTAAATACCCCGCGTTGTTATTTTAATCGAGACCCAAGGAAACATCTGAATTTTACCAAGGAAACCCTCCGGGCAAGGCAAAACATTAGCCCGCAGCCCGGCCGGGGCTTTGTTTTGCTCCGGTGTCAGCTCCCGAGGCGAAATTACCGGGGCCGATGGAGGCGCGGAGCGGCGCGGAGCGGCGCGGAGCCCGGTTCCCCCCGGGGCTGTCCCGCAGCGGGTCGCTCCACACTCCCCAGGTCCCGCCGCTCCTTACCACCCCCGCAGGGACAGCGGGGTTCTCCTGCACCGGAGCGGGGGTCACCCCCTCCTAAATAGTGGTGAGGTGTCCCCCTCCGGTATGGGGCGGTGGGTCCCGTCCAAACTGCGGGGTGGCCGTTCCTCCCGCCGAAGCAGAGCCGGGGCTGCCCCGTTTCCAATGCGGGACCGGGGGCCCCTGTCAAAATAAGGGGTGGCGGGCGCTCTCCTGGCACAGGGTGACGGTTCCCCCTTCAACACCAGGGTGAGGGGTTCCCCTCCCGGAAACATGATCCCCCCGCGAACAGAGGTGCCCGTGCCGCCCCCTCCAATCCAGGGCAGAGGGCCGCGCTCCAAAATAAGGGTCAGACTCCCCCCCCGTCCAAAGAAATGAACGGCGGCACGGGCTCTACTGGACGGGGCTCTCCCTCCCTCTAAACCAGGGGTGAGGTGCCCCCGCCAGGGCCGCCCCTGCGCGGCGGGGCCGGAGTCCAGCAGGGCGCGGCAGGGGGCCCGGCCCCGGGGGGGGGTCTCACCTGCCGGCGGAGGCGGGCCGCGGGCCGGGGCGCGGGCGGCGCTTCGTTGGGGAGGGCCGGCCGGCCGGCAGGGGGCGCTTCGGCGGCGGCGGGCGGCGGCGGCGGCGGCGGCAGCGGCGGCGGCGGCGGGCGAAGACGATGTTCAAAAGCGGGCGGGGAGCGGCGGCGGCAGCAGCACAGCGCCGAGCACCGGCCCGCCGCCATGCGCCTCCGCGCCGCCGCCGCCGCCCTCTGCCTCTGCCTGCTGGGCGCCTGCCGCCTCCGCCGCGGGCTGGAGGCCGCCGCCGTGCGCGGCCCGTCGGCGGCCGCTCCCCAGCGACCCTCGGCAGCCGCGCCTTCCTCCGCCTCCTCCTCCTCCTCCTCCGCCGCCGCCTCCCCCTTCTCCTCCCCGCCGCGGAGGGACGGGGCTCTCCGCAACGGCACCGTGGTGCCGCACCACTACATGGTGGCCCTTTACCAGCGCCTGGCCGCCCGCCGCGCCCCCGGCCGCCGCGCCGACACGGTGACGGGCTTCGCGGAGCGGGCGCGCAGCGGTGAGTGCGAGACGCGCATCCCTTCGCGCAGCGCAGCGCCGCACCGCGCAACGCCCGCGGCGGGGCAGGGGAGCCGGGACAGGCTGGCCCGCCGGGACCCCGCCTTCGGGCGAGAGGGTTGGGGATGGACATGGGTTTGGGGATGGGGCTTCTGCGTGACTTTGGGGCTTTGGGGTTGGGGCTTCTTTGGGGATGGGGCTTCTGCGTGGGTTTGGGGATAGGGCTTCTGCGGGGATGGGGCTTCTGCGTAGCTTTGGGGATGGAGACGGGGTTGTGCATTACTTGGAGCGTGTACGGACGTGGTTGAACTCAGGGATGGAGCTTGCTCGTTGTTATGAGCCCGGGGTTGTGCCCGGGCTGGATTTGGGGAAGGGGTTGTGCATGGCGATGAGGCTTGTACATTCGGTGGGGAGTGGGGTTGTACATTGGTTTGAGCAGAGGAGTGGTGGAGCGGGGATGGGGCAGCGGTTGGGGATGGAGACGCAGCTTGTGCGGTAGTTCAGTGGGTGTGAGGCTGTGCTCGAGCGTGGGAATGGGGCTGAGGACAGCGATGGGAATGGGGCTGTGCAAGGGCATGGGGTTAGGGTTGCGATGGGGATTGCAAAGGGGTCATGCCTGGCGCTGGGGGAAAGGGTTGCCGATGGAGATAAGTGAGCGGGGTCGGGGATGGCGGTGGGGTTTGCACAAGCAGACGGGGTAGAGGATGGCTTTGGGGCTGGAGATGCTCTTGGGAACGGGGTGCGAGGTGCAGCCCAGCCACTCAAGGTGAGCAAGGGTGCGGCAGCTCTTGGCACCTGATGCGAAAAACCCCTCCAGAGCCTTTGCGCCCGAAAAGCTCCGTGGGGCACCGCGACGTGCCGGGACGGGCAGGGAGCGCGGCCGCACTCTCCCCGCCGCCGTGCCCCGTCGGGGGCGGCTCAGCCGTGTGCTGTCGCGGCTCCCCGGAGCCGGCTGAGCTCGGCATCGTGGTCCTCTTCTCCCTCTTCCCCCTCTTTTGGCGCCTCCATACCCAGGCATCTAATGGCAATAATAAATTAACCACAGACACACACTTACCGATGTGTTTTCCGTGTATCTCTAGATAGATCCAGTGCAACCTGCTGGCGAACCCCGCTCGGCTGGGGAAAAATAACAATAAATAAATCCTGATCGAATAAAATAAAAAGACAAATTGAAAAACAGCCCCCACCTCCCCCCGTGCTTGTCGCCGGTTGTCTGGGGGTGAGAGGCCGGCGGCAAGCGGTGCGGACCCCCCCGCTCCGCAGCCCCCCAAACCTCATCCCCATCCCCAGCAGGAGCCGTATCCTGCCGGCAGCTTTTGCAGAGAGATTATATGAATTTTTTTTATTTTTAAAATTTTTTCCCCCTGAAAACTGGTGGGGAAACGTCGGGGGAGGGAGCCGGGTCGCGGGGGGGACGCTCCGACGGGAGGGTGGGCAGTGCGCGGCTTGGGAGAGCCGGCGGAAAACTGCGCGCAGGTCCTGGGAAGTTTCGGCGCAAAACGAAACCAGGCGAATTGTTCAAAGGGAGCTGCTTATCTGCTCCTCACAGCTCTGCTTCTGACAGAATAATAGTAGCAAGAATAGTAATAATAATAGTAACAACAACAACAATAATAGCGGCAGTAAATGATGGGGAGAAAAATCTTCCCTGCCCGGCGGGAGGTGCAGGCTGCAGCCCGTGGGAGAGGGCTGTGGGGTGTTTTGGGGGTGCGTAGGGGTCTGCCAGCAGCGGGTCAGGGGACTCTGGCACAGCAGCAGCGTTTGCAGCATGCCCAGCTCAGGTTTCTTGTTAGAGAACAGAAAAATAAAAGCCCAACCCTCCCAGAACTCATTCATTTCTTCTCCCCAACCCCACCTCCCTTTTTTTTTTTATATTAAAATTCACATGGAGTGTATTTAATGTGTGCCAGAAACTGCACGAGTCTGTGTTTGGGCTTGGGATCCACCAAAAATAGTGACAAATTCAATCTGGGCTGGCTTTCAGCTTCTGGAAGTGCCTCTATCAGACACCCTGCAGCACAGCATCTGTATCCCCGACCTGTGTGCCTGCGAGTCGAAACCAGATTTTTCACAGCAGTTTAGGGGGAGGTGAGGTAGCAAAGAAATCGGTGCTGACCGGCTGGCCGGGGATGGGATTGCCATGCAGGTGCAGGCGGGGGTTTCTGTGCCAAAACAACGATGGAGGGTAGAGACGCCACTGAAACACCCGGGAGGAGGCAGAGAAGCCACCTCAGCACTTGCTGATGAGAATCCACTTGCCTGGAGTGATTCCTCGCTCTCTCCCCGCCGTCTCCTCCCCATTTTTTTTCAGTGCCTCCAGCCTGGGTGACACTCCTGGCTGCAGGGCACATAAGCTGTGTCCCCACTGGGATGCTCAGTGTGCCTTGCTGCAGGGCGATGATCTCCCCTGTTAGAGCTGTGTCCCTTGCGTCTCTGTAAGGAGAGCTTGGCTTCAGCTTGCTGGTTTGGGTTTGGTTTTTTTCTTTCCAACTTTTCCTTTTATTTTTTGTTTTATCTCTTCCAGATGCCTCCCCATCTGCCCCCGAGCTGCAGTACCTCTTTGACATCTCCAGCCTGCCTGAGACAGAGGAGGTGACTGGTGCCGAGCTGCGGGTCCTGCGTGCCCTCCCTGAAAACCAGAGCTTGGCCCTGTCCCCCGAAGGCACCTTCCACCACCTCCTTCTCTCCACCTGCCCAAGCCGGGATGGGGAGGAGCCTCGGCTGCTGGATTCCAGGGCTGCAGATATTTTGGACACGGGCTCCTCCAGATGGGAGGTGTTTGATGTCTGGGAAGCCCTGCGGGATCGGAGGGAGAGATCTCCCCCGGGCAAGCTGCTGTGCTTCCTCCTGAGGATCGTCTCAGATCAGTCAGGGCGGCTCCTGCCCCCCCGGCAGCTGGGGTTCAGCAAGCCCCGGCCACAGCCCCACGAGCAAGCCCTGCTCGTGGCCTTCTCCCGCACCCAGAGGAAAGAGAACCTTTTCAAGGAGATCCGGGATAAGATCAAGGCCCTGGGCAGCCCCCCCTTCCTGGAGCCCCCCGATCCTGGCCAGGAGGTATACCCCAAGCGGAGGAAGAGACGGACCACCATCGCCACCCGGTCTGGGGGCAGAGGCCATGGGAAGAAGGCAAAGACCCGCTGCAGCAGGAAGCCCCTACACGTGAACTTCAAGGAGCTGGGTTGGGACGACTGGATAATCGCCCCCCTGGATTACGAGGCGTATCACTGCGAGGGGGTCTGCGACTTCCCCCTGCGCTCCCACCTGGAGCCCACCAACCATGCCATCATCCAGACCCTGATGAACTCCATGGATCCGGAGTCCACCCCTCCCAGCTGCTGTGTGCCCTCCAAGCTCAGCCCCATCAGCATCCTCTACATAGACTCCGGGAACAACGTGGTTTACAAACAGTATGAGGACATGGTCGTGGAGACATGTGGCTGCAGGTAGCAATTTCTGCAGCTCTCCCCCTCCTGCATCCCACTCTGCCCCACCCAGCCCCATTTTATATATATAAATATAAATATATATATATAAAATATATATATATACATACACATTTTGATGTGTGCCTTTCCAAAAGCCAAGCTCAGAGCAGGTGCCTCCTGCCTTCCCAGGGCCACGCTGGGCATGAGCCCAGGAGGGATGGGCAATGCCCCTTCCTCAACAGTGGGGCTGTAAATTTGCCCCCCTCAGACCCTCTCTAAGATAGAGCAATGCCCACCACCCATGTCGGTCTTCCCAGGGCTCAGCCAGGGGTGATGTGCTGTGGTGGGAGGCTGGGCTCCCTGCTTGTATCTGCCCCATCTCTGCCCCATCTCCACACCTTGCCTGTTCTGCCCTGGGAAAGGGGGCACACATCTTGGCAGAGCCCCCTCCAAGCTCTGCCTGACATGCTTGGCTTGCCCAGGTTGAGCTGCCAACTTCTTCCCAAAGGTTTTGGAAAATGTCTGGCCAAAATTGTCTTGGTTGGGGGGAATGACCTGGGGGCAAGGACTGGTGGCTGTGGCACAGGGGTCAGGCCAGCATCACCCCTCTGGCTGCAGTGGTGGGGCAGAGGGGAGGTGGGTATATGTTCTTTGAGTTAAAGTCGTTTTTCTGGCTTCCTTCAAATCGATGCCCTGGGTTGTGGTGAGAAACATGGGATCCTGAGGGAAGGTGAGGGTGGAGAACCTGTGGCTATGGGGGTTGAAATAATTTGGTTCAGGCCTGTCTGTTTGCAGTGGGGAGAGATTTGGGAGTCTGCTGTTGGGGACAGGAAGGAAGGTCCCTGTAACTGGAGGCTAAAGCAAGAGTCGGGTCTGAAGGAGAGCTTGTGCTCTCAACTGAGGTGGGAACAGCCCTGGAAGGCGTTACCTGGGGATGCCCTGGCTCTGTGTGGTGCAAAACACAGGCCTTGTGGCCAATAACCTGCAGGAGGTACCAGCTGGAGAGCCCCCTCCCTTTCCTGCACAAAATGCCGCTTCCAAGGCACACTGGGCACCTGGCATCAGCCCCACAAGTTACACAGCTGTCCTCCCTGTGTCTGGAGACAGGCAAAGGTCCAAGTCCCCCAGGGAAGAGCCATGTTGCTCAGGTGCTTCTTTCTCCACACAAACTCTATGAAAACACTAATCTCCACCCTCCCTTCCCTTGGCACTGATTTCCCAGCCAGCTCCATCGCTCACTGGAGCTCCTGCCTCTCCCCACTTCACTAAGGGAGCTCAGATCCATGGGGAACAGATGTTTCCCAGGCCAATGGCTGAACACCACCCTCAGACACTGCTACATAAAGCAGGGAGCTTTGGCCCGTGCTGACAGGGCTTCAGTAGGTCAAGAGCTGAGTATAAATTATGCTTTCAGATCAGAGAAGCCTTACATCCCATGCTGGGGTACATTTGGGGTGCTAGGAAGCGTTTCTGCTGCACCTTGGTGGCTTTTGGTGCTGAACTTCAGCTTCATGGCAGGGGTGGCTGTGACCAGAGATGTGTTTGCACAGATTCTGCTTTCAGTGGTTTGTGTTTCACTGCTGGTCAAGGTGTTGGTGTACAGATGCCAGTGATCATTAGCAACAGTGATTTGCTTTTTGGGGAGATAAATCCCTGCTGGGAAACGTGTATTCTGTTCTCTATAAAGCCAGTTGTTCTCCATCTCAGGGGTGTTTTGCTAGGGAGGGCTGAGCTGAGCCGCGACAGAGGAGATCTACTGAGATCCAAATGATTGCAAAGGTTAGGAAAGCCTTGGTGAGGGTCTAACAGCCCTCTCCCCCCAAGAAAACCGTGCATCAGCAGGGAGCAGACTGCACATCAATAATATCTGCTGGGCTGAACCCCCTCCCCCAGGCTCCTTCCATCCTCGCTCCTCTGAAGTCTGCTCTCCATCCTCAGGCTGTGGCCAGTGGCAACTCAGGGGAGCAAGTGTGCTACCCTTAAGTGTCACGTAACCCCCTTGACACCCACAGAGCTCCTCTGGCTTTACATCTGCATATCTGAGATCAAAACCCTGCTCCCTACCTCAGTGTGAATGTTAATACATGTTAAGTGTGATGTATCTGAGCCCAGGGGGCTGTGCAGAGGTGGAGGCTGGAAGGGGAGAGGAAGAATCACATTCATGCCAGTGGCTTTTTCTCACTGTCCGAATTTGGGGGGGTGCTGAGGTGCAACTAGTGGGTGAGGAGGGGTCAGCAGGAGGTGTCATGGCTTTTCTCTGACCTTTGGCTGTTGGGCAGGGGTTAGGGGAGGGAGGTTGACATGAGCAGCACCGGAGCAGCTTGCTCTGGAAACACCACATCATTTATAAAGTTACCAAGCTTTCAAAGGGCCTAATTTGTCAATCACTTTTGGTTGCTTGATAGTTTTTGTCACTACTGAGAAAGGCTTTTTAGTGTTTTATTTTCTTTTTATGCCCTCTCCTTCCTCCAAATATCTGCAGTGGAGGTTTGTGGACAGTTAAAATCCAGGCAAGATATATATATATATATATACTGGCAGCCCTGCTGGCTGGTGGCTCATACAAACCTCAGCCAAACGGGTGGCCTGACATCTGCTCCTGTGGGACCGTGTCTGAGGGGGTGGTTATACCAGTGACCACTGGTTCTTGTGGCTTGTGTTCAGCCACAGCTGCAGAGAACAGACAGACAGACTGATGTCACCCATCTCAGATTTGGAGGTGGTTGATGGAGAACAGGGTGACAGGTTGGGTCTCATGATGGTTTACCCCAACCTGGTAAAGTGGTGCTGCTGGGGTGCTGTGCACTGCTGGTGCCCTGCCCCAGATCCCACAATGGCTTCACTGGCCCTGGTGAGAAGAGCTGCGCTTTGTTGCTGCAGTTCCATAGTCTGGATCCCTGCTGTAAACAAGGACAGGGAGGTTTAGGGGAGGGTGTGGAGCCTGCTGCTGGCAGTGATGCTGTCCATGGTTTTGCTCATGTGGGAATCAGCCCTGGAAGGTGCCTCTCCCTGAACAGGCACCTCCAGTTTGGTGGGAGAGCAAACCTCATCCCTCCTGGAGTGAGGCCAGTCCTGGAGTGGTCCTTTGTGTTCACACCCACAGTGACACTGCCTCGCCAGCTGCTCTTCTAAGAGACTCTCTGTCCCTTTCCTGGGCAAAACCCTCTGGAGGACGACAGGAGGCTGGAGGATGGCATGGTACCCTCTTTCCCCTTGCCTAAGGGGACAGGGGAGGGCAGCGCCCTGCCTGGGGCTGCTCTGGGGAGGTGTGTGTTACAGGGCAGGGCTGGACGTCAGCGGGGATGGGGCTCTCCCTGGGTGCCTGTGCCATTGCGTGTCACTGTGTGTAACGGTGTCACTGCCATGCTGAGCAAGTTACCAGCCTCAGCACTCGCTGGTCACATTGCTTACTGCTCCCAGAGCACTGTTTCCAGGGCAAAATCCACCAGTCCTCCCTTGTGGGGGTGGGCTCGCATCCCTGTGTGCCGTCCCTGTGCAGATTCAGAGGTTGTACCCAAATGGTGGGATTAGGCTCGGGATGCAGTCATCAGAGTTGCTGCAAACAGAGGTGCTGAGCCCCCAGAGGGATGTGAAAGCCTTTCCTGGGCAGAGAGGTTCCTGTGGCCCTGACATGTTGGGGAGCAGTGTGGGAATGTGTCTGCAGAGGGCACAGGGAGTAAATTCTGCCTTTGGAGGCAGGTAAGCAGGGCATCCGCTGCAGGATGGCACTAACACAGCCCAGCCCAGCGCCCCAGCCCTGGGGCTGGTCCTCCCTGTACAGAGCATCATGCCCTTACCACACAGAAATGGCCCAGGAAAAATGTATCTCTGATCAGTTGCCTCTTGCCTGAGCTGATATTTGGGCGTGTGTAAACATTATAAATAGGTGGCTAGAGGTTGAACATGGACAAATGTGAATTCAGTAGACTCAGAGTGATTTTTAATGGATAATTATAGGTTCTCAATTGCAGTATTTATACAACTTTTCCAGTTTAAAAAATCCCCAAACCCAACAGTTTCCATACAAAGTATGTTCTTCCAGAGGCTTTGTTTGACCTTCAGCACCATTTTTATCTGCAGGACATAATGACAACGAAGCCATGAATATTAAGCACTTGAAAAGGACGATGTATCTACTATGCTTAGCCAGCTCCCTCCCCGACACACGGGAACATAACCGTGTGGGAGCAGGGATCTCCCCTTTGACTTGGGAGCACTGGGGCTGTGATTTTGGGAAGCACACCCAGCTGGGACAGGACTGGTGTGTGTGCCTTGCCTTGGGGCTCCTGAAACTTGTGCTTAAGCCACTGGCTGGGCTGTCCCCTGAAGCCCCTGTCCAGTGGAGTCTCATGGCAGGAGGAAGCAAAGCAGCTTTATCCCCAGTCTCACTGCCTCATGACCAAGGGTGCTTCTGGCCTAGAAATAATTCACAGGAAACACAGTTTTTTATCCTTTTTCATTTTTTAAAGGAATTTTAAAACTGTGGGTTCTCTAAAAAAGTGGGTTCTCTAACATCCCTCTTTTTTTTTTCTTACATCATATTTCAAATCCAATGGCAGAAAGGAAATGACTATCTGCTGGCAGGGAGAAGGAGGTTTATGTGCTTTGCCCTGGCATAGCTGCGTTGATCCCAGTGGCCTTACTTCTGGTCAGCACTGGCAGATGGAGCTATGCCCTCTCTGGCCGTTTGCTGATGCTTGGTGTACCTGTAAGGAACAGCCTGGAAAGGCACCGCTTCTGATTCAGAGCAAACCCCAAGCCTTGAGCCTTCTGCTCAAGCCTCAGTGCCAGCAACGTCTGTGTGCATTTGTGCCATGTGGATTTTAACTCACATCTTGATTACCCAGCCCTCGCTGCTGGAGAAAATTGGGGAGGTCTGAGATGATTCACCCATCGCACTCCCCCTGCAAGACGAGCAGCCCCTTTTACTGCTGGCAGTGTTAAGCCCTTATCCCACAGACCCTAAAGCCTGTGTTTAGGGACAGTCATCTGCGCTGGCTCCACCTAGCAGCAGACACATACACCCTGCTTCTCACAGGGGAGGGATGAGAGAGGCTGGGACACCCTGGGGATGCGGGTCTGATGAGGCTACAGCCAGGCAAACACAACGGAGCACCGTGGGGTACCGAAGGGGTGCCTGTGGCTTTGCTCTCTGGAATTAAGAGGAGTTTTGCCATGAGCTTCTGCTTGATGTGCTGTCTGCAATAGCAGCTTCTAGTTATTCATATTAAAAAAAACAACCCAGGATGTATGTTGATGTGACAAGTCTGTCACAAATACCAACCCACCGACTGGCTCACAGTCACGGTGCAGCTGACCTGGTGGGAAAAAGCCATGGTTTCCTGCTGAGCATGTGGCGAGTCCCTAAACAAACACAAGTGCCTCATCTTTTGTCTGTGCTGGGGCAGCATGGCCAGGTGTCAGGGAGAAACAAATCCTGTGTGGGGCAGTGAGAGTCTGGTACTGCACCGGGCTGTCACCCAGCACAGGGCTGTGCCCTGGATTTGAAAGATGGTCAAGCCAAAGGGCTGTCACCTGGATGTCTACTGGGCAGTCCCACCAAATTGCTTGCTGTCCCCCCTGTCCTGGGTGAAAGCAGAGTTGTGGCGTGAATTTTTCATGCTTAACGTCACCGTCTCGGGAGGTGAGTGGGCAGGAAAACCCATGTGGGCCAAACTGAGCTCCCCTGTTTGAGAGCAGCATCATTCGTCTTTTAACTCACCCAGACCAGCAGATGGAGAGACCACGTGTGTCCCTCTGGCATCAGAACAGCTTCCCTGGCATCGGGGATCCCTTCAGGGCTCTGATGGGTCTGGATGGGAATGATGGGTGGTAGGAGCAGAGTGTGGGCTGTGTGCTCACCGCTGTGTCCTCTGCAAAAAAATGCTGGGGAGAAGAACTGGGGAGTAACTGTCCCCTGGATGGGGTGTTCCTGATGGTCAGGACCCTGTGACATTGCAGGGTAGGGAGAAGAGTTTTTCTGCCCTTCCTGTCTTGGAATGAATGGCTGGTAAGCGAGCAAGATGTTCCACCAGGCTGGTCTTTGTGACACTTTGAATGTTGTCACTGGGTTATGTCTTCCACGGCAAATCCAGCTGCACTCAGGCTTTTTATAACCTGGGGAGCATGGTGTGAGGTACAGAGAGTAATGCCCTCAGCAACTGTTCTGGGCCTTTGAAAAATGACCGGAATTTGGAATTCCTGCTCCCTTAACCTGCTGCCCAGAGCCTCACCCTGCATTTGGAAGGCTGTTTTGCCCCATGACACCTCAAGGCACGTGTAGCCCCTGCCACTGCAGTTTCCTTCTAATGGGACTAGGACTCAGGCAGCCCCGTGTTGGAGAGGAGCCTGATTTACATGGGGACGGGGGAGGAAGGAGCACATAGACTGGCTGATCCCCATGTTTAACTTTTGGCTGAGTGGAGCAGGGTAGGGAGCGTTGGGCAGCAAAAGGGTCTCATGTGGGCCACTATTGACAAATTTTAAACCAAAGCTTGATCTATTCCCAGAAATGTCTGAAAACAAAACCCAGCCATTTTTCAGTGGTTTTCCAGCAGGTTTTGCTCTTCATTTTTCTGTCATCACCCTTTATGAATTCATTTGTACGGTTTCTGAGCTTTCTTCTCTGTTTTGATACTTGTGCTCATACGTTGGGTCTTTGGGATGTAGAGTGTGGAGACTCGCTGTGGTGTTTGGGGGGTGGCAGGAGAGTGAGGAAGGAAAGGGTGGGTCTCTGCAGCAGGAGGCTGGGGTGCAGTCTGTGCCCTCGAGGGGGGGACAGTGAGGGGACAGGTCTGGCTGGGTTGGAGCCGGTGGATGGAGAGGACCTGCTCATGATGGGTCACACGCTCGAGTGCTTTTCCAGTGGAGGGTGGGAGCGTCTGGATCTGCCTTTCCCTCCACTTTGCTGCGGTGTCAACCTGTGCTGGTGCCACCCGGGTCTCTGCCAGCAAAACATGAGACTGAGAGGTCTGGTCAAGCCTGTTGTCTCTGGGAGCTGTGGCTCTGCCTTTGGTTCTGGTCTTTAGGGACACGGCAGCATTCCCCATGGCATTTTGTTTCCTTGCTTCATCCAGCCTTGATGAAGGCAGAGGAGGGAAGCAGGAGGGGAAAAAGGGTTTCTGAAGTGCTGGACAGTGCTCCCACACAGTTCAGCTGAAGCCACATTTGTGCAGTGCCTTTGCAAACCCAGCTCTTACATCCTTACTCATCCAGTGTCACCAGTCCTGTCTTTTGCTGCAGCTCGTTGCTGGAAAAGCAGCTGGAGATACTGCTCACAAGGCCTGAACACATGTCAGCGCAGGGAAGACCTGCTCTGCTCTTGGTGCTCCCCGCTGTAGATGCAGGTGGAAGCCTCTCTGTTTATCCAGTTAAATCACTAACCAAATCACTACGTATCCCATCACCCCGTGGTCTTTTCCTGAAGCCAAGTCAACACTATCTGGAGCTCCTTTGACAAAACAAGCCTCTCTGCTGGTCAGTCGTGGGTTTATTTATATGTTCCTTTCTTTGATTAGGAAGGAAAATATCAAAAAAAAGGAGAAAGGACTCGTGTTTCCAATAACTGTACCTCTAGTAGTTATAATTTTTGAAGCAATACTCATATCCCTGTGTGTGCCTCTAAACTATCCATGTATTTGTTCAGCTTTTTCAGGTCTGAGTGTGTGAAATATCTCTAAGGAAGATAGCTCTGTAAGTGATGGTGTAAATGCATTGTTTGTATGTATTCTAATGTTTAAATAGATTGTACATATGGGATTGTAAATGAACTGTAAACAGCTATCTATATTTTCTTGAATATATTATATAGCAGTATATATTTGTTAAATAAGTATTCTTGTATACCCTTCAATAACCTTTTTAATATTTTGTACAGATAAGTTTATTAAATATTTTATTGATAAATAGATCTCTGTGAGATTTTTTTCTTTTAAATACTTATGTCTGTGTCCCAAAATCAGATGAGTCACTTCACAGCAACCTTCATAAGTCATCTTTAATTCCTGGGCTACCTGAGATGCTAAAACTAAGAATGAAAGAGACCGTCATTTCACACTGCCTTCCTTGGAAACCTCAGGTATTTTCCAAGAAGAAGAAGAAAAAGACAGAGCAGTGAGTGTCTGTGATGGATTTACCACCAAAATATACATCCCTTTTCTTCCTGGTGTTTCTGAATACAGTTCACCATCCTTGGCTAGTAGCTACCCAGCTCCTAGGTAAGGAGAACAGGATTCTCTCTGTTCACTTGAATAGAAAGTATTAGAAGGTCAGAAATGTTGTATTTAGGGGTGGGTATGAGAAATGGGTGAACATCCCCTGCTCACATCGTCCTCGTTATCACAACAAGCTGGCCTGATGGGTTTGACCCAAGCACAGGACTCTGCCCCTCCGGATGCCCAGCTCCATGTGGTCCCTGGAGAGGGACCCCAAAGCAATGGCCTTCTGGAGCAGTGAGGGAGCAACCCGATCTGGTTAGGTCTGGTGAAAACATCCCCCTTGGAAATGAGGAAGAAATGAGGATTTTCGATATTTGAGATATGAAAAAGTACCTGGAAAAA
Source organism: Porphyrio hochstetteri (assembly GCA_020800305.1). NCBI lineage: Eukaryota > Metazoa > Chordata > Aves > Gruiformes > Rallidae > Porphyrio > Porphyrio hochstetteri. The sequence continues at coordinate 116,252,397 of CM036907.1, forward strand.
TGTAGTTGGGGGCTATTTTCCCCTAACTCAGGTCTGGTAGTTCCATCTGTGCTGGGTACCACTGGTATACGTGATATATTGCCTAGTAGTAGAGAGATTAGCCTATTACTACTGAAGCAAAGGTTTTGCCAAAGATCACTTTTAATTAAATGTCAGGTTTTACTCAGCCATTCCTCTGTCCTTCAAAGTTTTAGGGTTTTTTTGGGTGTTTTTAATAGCTAAATAAAGCACCTTGGGACACTAAACTCTTTTGCATTCCTAGTAGGTGAAATTTAAATGCTATGGGACATCCAGAAAGCAAGAAATGTGTAAAACTAGCTTAGACCATCACGTTAGATTAATGTGATGCACATTCTGGGAGAGGCTGTCAAACAGCTATTTAACTTCTTTTCCTCTGCTTCCATAAGGACATTATAGTAGCAGAATCAGAAGTTTTAGGGAGAGTGAGTTGCTTTGCATGTGTTCCTGCAAAGGAGACAGCGAGTGAAGGCAATAGGGTTACAACTGCCTCTGTCCCTGCTGCATTCAATACTGGGAACGTGCAGGGGTGGAGCAGGGCATGTTTGGGAGCACAGAGGTCCTCAAGGCAGCAGGTATGTGTTTCAGTCACAGCAGAGCAACTTCAAGACCCATGAGAAATTCATGGAGAACTGATGAAGTTTGCCCAAAGGACTTAAAAATTAATTCTTACAATGTTGGTATTTTTTAGGCTGTCCCCTTATCTTGAGCACACCCAAACACACAGCTCAGCTGGAGTGAGGCACGGTGATTTCTACCCCATGTGGCACATGGAATGACATACCAAGCACAAGCCAGCTTTTGGGCAGTGTCTTGAAACCCCACATGCTCATTTACAGTCAGAGAGGGGGTCTTCTGGCACACATTCCCTGGCTGGGCATGTAGAGGGAGGCAGGATGGTGTTTGTCACCATCTACATCCACTCTATGTGCAGCTTTACAGCAAAGTATTATCTCCAGTTATCTTCAACAAATGGTTGTTCAGAGGAATCCCATCATGTCTTCACTGAAATCAGTGGGAGTGGGAGGTTTGTGCTCAGTGGAGGCAAGTTTTTAGTCCATAGTACTAACACAGCTCTTTGGACTACTTGTGTGGTTTACAACATAAAATCCTGAATCCTCACAAACACTCAAAAAAGCAAGTATTGTCCTGCCTAGTTTGTATGTCAGAGAAGTCAGAGGCGTGGCAAAGACAAGTGAGATGCCCAAGGTGACATCGATGCAGCAGGAGAAAATGCAGAGCATTGCTAAAACAGGGCTCAGTCTGACTTGGAAACCTGGTGACAACACTGTTGCATACATACCGTATGCAGCAAAAACATCAGCTGGTGCCTGCCAGGACCTCCAGAGGGAGATCTGGTACCCCTATGTTTAGATACCAAAGTTAGGCCAGATAGGGAATGTAGACATCTATTTTGGGAGCGCTGCTTTATGCACTGGGGGCAGTGAGGTGAGCCAGGTCTAGTTGGCTTGAGCACCAGTTTTCCTCTTAGTGCCTGATGCGAAGTCCAGTGAGGTCAGTTTTAACGCACCCGTTAACCTCATCAGGCTTTGGAGCAGGCTCTATCTTCTGCTCAGCACTTACCTGGAGCCTCTCAGGAAGGTCTCTGTAATGCTGCCCAGTTCAGAAGATACTTGGGGAGATCACTGTGACCTGCGTTTGCTTCGAGGCAGAACTGCAGTCCCAAAGTAGTATAGGATGAGAATTCCCTCTTGGTAACTGATCCTAGGGAGGCATGTCTTCATTGCCATGAGAATGCAAATACTCATTATCACAAAGTGCAAGTTCCACAGGAATCCTGCTATCCTGGGCCATCCTATTTTGGTGCAAACTGGATACAAGGAGAAAAGGAAACTCCTGTCTTGCAGGCAATAGTTTTGTACTGAAGCTCTTTGTTCTATCACATCACCTCTGCTGTCCTAGTCTCAATCCATCACTTCTGTCTCCCTAAGCCTGGGTACAATCCTACTGACTTTATGAGGCCGTACTGGGGCTGTAGTTGGGCTGACACACTCCATTTCACTCTGGATGCTTAAAACACCAGGAGGGGTTGTGGGGGTAAAAGCACAGGTTCCCTCCTAATAAATACAGATGAGTTGTGGTACCCCCCTGCATAACGGAAGTGGGTGATGTTAATTAACACTTCAAAACATGTACATCCTGTAAATGGGATTGCTGTTAGTAACAAGTTAGACTGAACAGGTGGATCCTTATGGTTATTTTAAGGGTGCAAGTTAGGGAAAAGAAGTAGCCAAGTCCTGACACTGGGACAGCCTGGTTTTTTTTTTTCCCAATTCCAAGCCATCCAATCATTATACACAAGGATTTCTCTTAATGTATAATACACAGTGTGTTTTAGAGCTTGGGGACTTTAAAGTGAGGTTGTTGAAGATGTCCACAAACTTTGAAACTGGGGGCACCCTTCATTGCCTCTTCATTGTGCACTGCTTCAAACAGGATGGCCAAACATCTCCTCTGAGTGACTGGCAAACCCACAGCCAGATACTGAGCGAGACAGGTGTTTTGAACAACATTTGGCAGTTTATAAGCTGTCCCAAACTACTTCCCACAGCACAACTCCCTTCCTGCAAGCACCTGCAATAGGTGGAATGGAAAAACCTTGCCCATTTACTGTCAGCTTAAGCGCTTGGAAGCGGCCTGTAAACCTCTGCCTGCCTGTCCCATCCGAGCATGCGCCTCAGCGCCTGTTTCATAACCTCTGCGTGATGGTTCTGAGAGGAATGACTGCTTCTAGCAGCTGGCTTGTACTGCTCCTGCTCTGCCTGCTGCTCGCACTCAAACCCCTCCAGCTGTTCCAGAAATATATGCTGTTTTAATAGTTCCTGGTGGCTCACAAACCCCCTCTGGATTCTCATCTTGTAAATGTGCCAGGAAAGAGAACACTCGCCTGCAAGTGGAGAGCCTCAGAAACTGACTGTGGTTGGGAGTCTGTGACCTGTGATACAGAGTGAAACAAGTCTCTTGGGTCTAGTAAGTTTATCCAAACCCAGTAATCATTTGAGCGACTTTATTAATGAGAACATTAAACATTTAAAGTCTTTGCTGGCAGTTAGCTAGACTGAAGAAAGGGATGGGCAGTGGATGCATAAACCCATTTTCTGTACAATTAATCGGTAAATGACCTCATCAGCAGAGAAGAGGTATCTGTTGTGGCTCATGTACACGATCTGTCTCCTGTGTGTCAAGAAACTGGTGTTTATTTTGAGCTCCAACTCCCCATTCTTCACCATAAACACCGGACAAGTACTCATTAAGCTTCCTGAAGGGACAAACCTCACTGATCCACACGCTTTATACCACTTCATTCGAAGCAGCAAACGCAGAGCTGGAGGGAGCAAGAGGAAACATTGATTATTTTGGAGTGGCTCTGGATAAAAGGGTTCAAGTGAGTCAGTGCCTACTAGCCACGTAGTAAATGTCCACATCGTGCCTGAGATTTGGGGTTTGGCAAGTACTTTTGTGAATTCTGTAGGCCTGAAGTAATGAGGAAGGAGAACGAAGACTGAGTTACCCAAATAAAGAATCGAGTTACATCTTACCATAAACGTCTTTATTTTTGTTATTGGAGTCGTGTACTTTTTCATAAAAGGTATTGATCTAGCAAAACACTTGGACATGAGTCAAAGTCACTGAAGCCAGCAGGATTACTCACATGGTGACACTCAAGCACAAATGTGAAGGACAGAGATTAGGTGCTACCGCATACAGTCAGTTCATTTGCAATAGGTTTCACAAAAAAAATCTAGAATAGTCTAAAATAGGCAAGACCACACTGTGTTTTCATGGTAAATTGGCACATTTGGACCATAAGCACTGGTAACACTCTTTACCTGGGGTTATGGTGAACACCAGGGACTTGGGAAGAGCCAGATTCTCATTGCATGAGATCTGCTCCTCTTAGGAAATACAGCTGTGAAAAGCAGACCCGTGCTCCTCTGCAATGAGTAGAGTAGGAAATAGTCAGATCTGAGCCTTACGGTAACAGCTTCTAGGTGGAAGGTAACAATTAAATCACTACAGTTCGATAACCTCAGAGAAAATTCACTTAAGAAAATCGTAAGGCATTCTCCTGCAGTAGATTTGGTCATCACTGACCTAACTAATCTCAGTTTAGGTCTTAATGCAGTCAGTAGGATTTATTGTAATGGATTAACATTTGTAGAAAAGGAATACACAAGTCAAGTATTGCTAAATTAATTCCTCATACAAAGTATATGAATAATGCACTGTAAACAACTGCTTCTCATAAGTGCTTCAGTTTCCAGGCTTTAAGGGTTGCTCGTCATCTTTGGTTAATGCAAGATTTTTTTTTTCTGTCCTCAGGAGATCCACTGCAACAGCTGAACTTCTGCAAACCAGAGCCTTGCTCCATGACCTGATTCCAGGCACTGTGAAGAACAGAAGCTCTGTTCAACCAGATCTTCGCGTAAACCAAAACATCCAAGGGAGCTGTGTTTTTTCTGTGGCTAACAAACAAATGTGTGCATATGTAAACCTCTGTGTTTACATATATAAATATCTCTCCACATAGGTGAACACCCCCCCCCCACCACACACCCTGCCACAGGGAGCACCTTGGCCACTGGATTAATTGACCATCTGCCATACGGCCAACCGACAGCAATGCGTGCCGGCACCTGGGGGCTGCTCAAACACACACAGGCACCCCCACTATGGACTTCTGAATTGTTTTGATGGTGACTGAGTAAGGCCCTCTAGAAAGAAGGGAAGTCCCGTGGCTCTCCAAGAAACAGAATCAGGTAGTTGCACAGTCGCAGTCCCTTCACTTCGAATGTACCTGGCTCCTCCCCACGCTGCTGCAACCGTAGTCTCAACAGTTGTGCCTCAAGCATCAGCATCTGCTTCATGACACGGCAGTGTAATCTGAAAAGCCACTGGCTAGTCTCAGAAGGTAAACCAGTTTCTAATGCAAAGAAGGTCACTTAACTCCACTGGCTGGCTGCAGGTCTGAAATCTAGTCCAAAACATCCAGAAATTGAATTCTATTACAAACTGCTCTAAGTAACGGTGAAAGATTGAAAGGTGGATTTAGAGGGAAGTGGAAGGTGTGTAACAATCGTGCAAGAAGAGTAAGGAATTAATAGTCTTTCTGCATGACAGAGTATGTTCTCCAGTACCATCCCCACTGGCACCACGCTAAAACCATTAAGAAATCGAGTCAGTTAGATACCCAACGCATCACCTAAATTCATCTCTTCGTGAAGGCAGGACTTCCCTGACTAGACTGTGTAGTGCTTTATTGGTAAATGCCTTTCTGAACGCCACAGGGAGAACTTCACAGGCTCATGGCTGGAAAGCTTCTCCTGATTAGACCTGGCTGTTCCCCTTCTGATGTTATTTTCATTTCTAGATGCAACTTCTCATGTTATCACAACTGGTGGGATGCTTCTATTTTCCCTGGTTTTATTGTTTTCCCTCTCTGTAAAGGAGAGGGATGGACAAACGCGAGGACCAGTGTGCTTGTCAGCAATGTACTGTAGCAAGGATCTGGTTCTCAACAGTAACGTTTCATGAGCTTTCATGGGTGTCACCATGGCACAGTAACAGCCATCTTCTTGGGGTGGATTTACCTAATCTGTGGCTTGGCAGAAAATGTCATACTTCATTCCTCAGAGCAAGGAACAGAAATTTAGGCATGTATCAAAACTGGTTTAATTCCATAAAGCTGCTGAGCAAGCGAGTTCTCCCTGTTCATTAGAAGGGCTAGGCCACCTATAAGTAGTTATATATGGATTCTGCAACACATTTTAACTTTTTAATAGCACCACTTTTGACCAGCATCCTTAACCCTCTCTACCGTCAATGGGAAAACGAAGCACTTGGCCATGTTCCAGACAAGAGCTCCATATGTATTCCCTTGCTGAGCAGCCAGAGTTACTTTATGGTATTTTTAATACCCTGTGGAGTCCTGGCAGTGCCCTAAACCCCTTCTGAAACTTGATGAAATTGCACACCTTATCTACACATCTTCCTTATACTCATCCTGGACTCATCCCACCAACCTCATCTGGTCTGGAGGAGACAACGTCAGGGTTGTCCTAGAGCCTTAGGCTCTTCTGGCAGTCACGCACCAGGGTTACATGGATGGATGAGACCTGTGGAGAGCGCCAGGCCTTTCACACCATACCAGGATCCATTGCCATGATCCATCCATGGGGGAATTTTAATTCATTCTGGTATTTCTGTCCAAAGCTGGGCTGCCCCAAACCCATCCCTGGCATCACCTCCAGCAGATGAGGTGATAGTAACTTGGGTACACTTGCAGCCAGTGAATCTAGTATCAGTGTTGTCTAGAGCACTAGAAGACAATAAATATTCCACCTTTTGCCAAGTCCTTCAGAGTCCTGAAGACACGGGATGAAGGTACATCACTCCTGAATCAGTAAAACTATACTTTGGACCAGCCAGTCTCTCTTTAACTTTCTTTAAAACATCTCAGTAGAAAACAAGTCATAATAATCTATATTAAACGGAAAAAAATAGGACAGACTCTCTCACAAAAAAATGACACGTTCACAAAATAATGACATCATTTTCTTGTTAATCACTGAAGCTGCATTTATAATTTGGTCAGATCATCCCGTAACCAGTCTGTAATCATGGCAGCCATCTCCTTGCTGGCATCTAGCACAAAGGCATGGCGGAGCCCTTTCTCACAGAGTCGAATGTCCCCATCTGGAAAATCCATTTTGATCTCATCGTAGTAGTGCTGCGGACACCAGCTGTCTCCAGTTCCATAGTAAAAAATCAGCTAGAAAGCAAAGCATATCAAATCATTAATTTGAAGTTATTGATGAAGCAACCAATATCCATAGAGCACTGAATTTCTGGAAATGAGCAATGCTTCATGACCAAAGATACACCGTGAGGAACAGCAACTTGGCAGCTCTTGGGTATTTCCAAGTCTGCAATTATGATGAAAACAATTAAACGCTCCATGACTCAGTTTCCTCATGTGTAAAACTGGAACAATACAGGCTTAATTCTGAAAATGGAGATGAAAGTCTGCCTGTCTTAAGATGTATTTTACTATGGAAAAAGACATTTAGTAGTTCATGGAGTCACAGAAACACAGAGCGTTAGGAGTTGGAAGGGACCCCGAAAGATCATCTCATTCAACCCCCCTGCTAGAGCAGGATCACCCAGACTAAATCACACAGGAACGCATCCAAGTGGGTTTGAATGTCTCCAGAGAAGGAGACTCCACAACCTCTCTGGGCAGTCTGTCCCAGAGCTCAGTCACCCTCACACTGAAAAAGTTCCTCCTTACATTCACATGGAACTTCCTGTACTCCAGCTTGCACCCGTTGCCCCTTGTCCTGTTGCTGGCAATCACTGAGAAGAGCCTGGCTCCATCCTCCTGACTCTCACCCTTTACATATTTACAGACACTAACAAGGTCACATTAATTTATAAACATTAATAAGGTTACTCCTCTGGACATAAACTAAGAGAAAGCAGGAGGTTACTCCACATTTGTGAGCAGGTCAGTCTTTCTAGCGGGTGTTAGGTGTGATCTCAAACCACTTGCCCAGTTGGGGCCTTAGGTGGAGAAGCACCTATTTTTCTTAACCTTGGTGTCAGATGTTAACTATAGTTGATTCTTTCAGCCATGTTAGAATAATAGTAATTATGGTCACTCTCAGAAGCAAAACACTTTTTGCTTGGACAACTGTAGAATCATAGAATCATGGAACAGATTGGGTGGGAAGGGACCTTTAAAGGTCATCTAGGTCAACCCCCCTGCAAAGAGCAGAGACATTGTCAACTACATCAGGTTGCTCAGAGACCTGTCCAACCTGACCTTGAACATTTCCAGGGATGGGGCTTCTGCCATCTCTCTGGGCAACCTGGTCCAGTGTTTTACCATCTTCATTGTAGAAAATGTCTTCCTTACACTCTCTTTTACTTTAAAACCACAACCCTTTGTCCTATCACCACAGGCCCCACTAAAACATTTGCCCCACCATCTTTCTTCTAAGTCCCTTTTAGACAGGTCAGAATAAGGCTTGCCAGAGGCTTCTTTTCTCCAGGCTGAACAACCCCAACTCTCTATCCCATCTCTGTGAAGTGCTGCCCATGGGGCACAGACACCTCCCAGAGATCAATGAGCAATTTTCTTCTGGGTTGTAACGTGGAACTAGAACTCTACCAAAGTCCATTTTGTTCTGGTCTTGCCCTAATAACCTTTTTCAATCACATACATGAAGCAGGTGCTGCAGGACCCACCCAAGCACAGAAGTCATGAATTCCAGGCAAATATTCAATGAAGTGTCTTTTCTCTCAAGTTAGAAACACTGAATGTCACTCCCAGGTCATCATTTTCCCTCACTTTCATCTCACCTTCTCATGCTGTAGCTATGTTTCTCAGTTTCTAGGAGGTATTTGAAAGGAGAGTGGCTGTCTAGGAGAGAGTAAAAGCCTTAAACCTATATAGGAATGAGATTAATGATGAGGACTCTTTATACTACAACGTTTGAATGCAGGTACCAGAAGGATGTTGATTGCTCAACGTATCACACACAGAGCCTGGCCCAATTCCATTGCTCTCATTTGTTTCATATTTCATTTCTGTACTTCAGTGAGTAATTGAGCAATGCTAACATAAATTAGGGGACAAGAAGCTTTCCTTTCATCACAAAAATCTTCAATCCCATCATTTTTGCAGCCATGTGGAATATAAATGAATGCACCCACTGGGGCAGAGGTGGGCTAAAAGCCCAGACTGCGTTTCACAAAATGTTACAAGTTCTTGTCTAACTCGCTGTTGTCTTGTTGAAGTGTACCCAAATCTTGGATATTTCTGACTATTGGCTGTATCCAAATTTGAGTATCTCAGTTGCACAGACACCAACTCAAGTTAAACTTCTATGGAGAGGTAAAACATAGAACATATACCACACCATGTTAACAAATATTTATTGGTTTCCTTTGTCACTCACTAATTGCTGGAAACATGGTGTGTCATTTGCTTTAGCAGGAAATTTCTTCTGATCTTGCCTTTGGTTTATACATCATGGGATTATCACACCAGAAGAATTCTTCAAAAAAGCCAAAGTAAAATGTCCAGCTGCATTCAGGCCTTCTGAAAGCCAAACATCTGACTGAATTAGATTTAACCCTGGGCTCTGTTACCAACAGATACAAAAATAAAGATTATGAAACTGAGAAAAAAAGAAATGGAGCAATTCCCATTGAAAGGGAAATGATCAGATATTTTGGTCAGCCAGACACAAAGCCTCATCACATGATCATTTAGAAGAAGATGAGAAGTCACACTTACAAAGGTGGATATGATACTTTGCTTAGTCTGCATGAACTGTGAAATGGGCCCTTCTCCAGGTAGGGCTGTAAACTTGAGAACTCACAGATTTGGAAATGCCTAAACAAAAGATTTATGTGCATTCTTAGCTTGCCTCTCCTATATTTGCAATATGGTTTAATCTTTCATTGCCTGATCCAAAGGATCCTTGACTCATTCAATCCACTGACAGGATGGCTTCCAGCTGATGAGCTGCTATTTGATAGTACTTTTCGTTTTAAATTCTGTGTGTGGTCTGAGGATTTATTTACTACATATTTTATGGCTTAGACAGAATTTATTTTCTTATGAGCATTCCTCTGGCATGCATTACTACAGGATTTGCATGATCACTTTGATTAATTTAGTTTTGCAACACCTTATTGGCCATTTTTATCTCCATTTTGCAGATGGGGAGCACAGAAATTAATGTTAAACTGCATGGAGTCATTTCAAAGTATGTAGTGGTGGCTGAAACACCTAGAGCTGGTTTCCCAGTGAGCGTAGCATTACACCGTACTGACAGTACTCAAAGGACAGCACTCCTGGACTTCATCTGTGGGTGCTCTGAAACACTATCTGTCTGTAAAACACATTTCAAGATCTTAAATGAGATACTCAGAAAAGTGAGGACAAACTATGACCATCTATAAAAAATATTAATGACTTCACCAACAGCCCATTCTTGGATGTGAAGCTTAGGTGCTTTTACCATGAAACCATCTATTTTTACTTCACAGAATCACAGAATCACAAGGTTGGAAAAGACCTTTAAGATCATCAAGTCCAACCATTCCCATCCTAAGCCAAACCATATCTCTAAGTACCTCATCTACCCTTTTTTTAAACACATCCAGGGATGGTGACTCAACTCCCCCCCTGGGCAGCCTGTTCCAGGCCCTGACAACTCTTTCAGTGAAGTTCTTCCTAACATCTAATCTGACCCTGCCCTGGCACATCTTAGTGCCATTCTCCTTGTCCTATCTCCTGTCACCTGGCCGAAGAGACCATCACCCACCTCTCTACAACCTCCATTCAGGTAGTTGTAGGTGGTGATAAGGTCTCCCCTCAGCCTCCTCTTCTCTAGGCTAAACAGCCCCAGCTCCCTCAGCTGCTCCTCATAGGATTTGCCCTCCAGCCCCTTCACCAGCCTGGTTGCCCTTCTCTGGACTCGCTCCAGGACCTCCATGTCCTTCTTGTGGTGAGGAGCCCAGAACTGGACACAGTACTCGAGGTGTGACCTCACCAATGCCGAGTACAGGGGCACAATCACCTCCCTAGACCTGCTGGCCACACTGTTTTTGATACAAGCCATATAGTCTCCTGTTTCTTTCAGTAGGCATTTTACTGCTTCTGCCACAAATGAGGCTGGAGTTCTGCATCCTGCTGCCTCCCTGATAACAGTTTTTCTGATTAAAGAAAAAGTGAAGTTTTAATGAAAGACCACCTCTTAATGCATGCATAACAGGTGTCTGAATTGAGACTGGTGCTCTCTAACTCTGAAATGCTTGGTCATATAATATCAACTGGTTTTATTAGAGCTTGTGTATACTGTCTGCTGCACTTCAAGGAGGTCAGAAATATCCAAGATTTGGGTACACTTCAACAAGAGAAAAGCTTCCTTCTCCAAACCAAGAATTTTTACCATGAGAAAACAAAGCTCTTCCCCCTCAGCCTTATTTGTAGACATTGTAGAAATCTTTGGACTGAAATAAAAGATAGTCAGGGTAGGATAGACTGTGTGTCATATATCAAATTACAGTTGGGGTTCATTATAACCAACTAACTAAGAGCAGTTTTGATACAGGAAGACTTGGGGAACTTTCTTTGATGCTGTAGGTACTCTGTCCGCTTGTTCTGTGTGCAGATCACAGAATCACAGAATTGTAGGGGTTGGAAGGGACCTCCAGAGATCAGTGAGTCCAACCCCCAAATGTCGGTGTGTGCATTCAGTGTGCCTGTGAGTGTCCATCTGCAAGTGCAAAACTTTAACATCCTTGTTTCTGAAGTAGAACCTGCCAACACAATTCAGAATTGTTTTCAAGATGCTTCCCAATTTCAGGGTTAATTAATGAAATCTGAATGCTGCATTGTAGTTAAGGTGTCGATTTTCCATGATCCAGCTGGTGGTACAGGGCTTATGGAACCCGACAGATCCTGGACTGCCATCTGTGGCGGTGAGGGTCTCAACGCCTGTGCTCTCTGCCTATGCCACAGGCAACCACAAAACATACAGCTGTCAGGATGTCACCTCTTTTCCTAATATATTCAGACAGATTCATTTTAGATGTACTTAAAGAAAAGTTTCCAGAATCCAAATGTTCTCATCTACATGCTACTGCAGCATGCAGGCAGGTGTGATTAATGAACCACGTGTGACTGGAGTCTTCATGAACGGTGGGAAGCACGGGTGTGCACTGTATGATTTGCATGGATCTGGAAAGTACCTGTTTTCCTGTGGGCTGTGCACGGCTGTAAAGGCATCCCGAGTCAGCACAACCACTGTTATCAGCAAGGGAAAGCTGCTGCCAACGTCAGCATTCAAAAATGGTGAGTCAGGCCCCCAAAATAATGAATCTAGCTTAAAAATAAACAGATTTACAAAACAATAAATAGAAGGTTCTTTGTCTTCTTCTTCTTCTGGGCTTGAACTTTTCAGTATTTGAATTTTTTAACTTTCCTGCTATGAGGGTGAGAGGATTATTCTGTATTCTTTTGCAATATTGAATGCTGAGACTTCCAGGTATTCTGGGCTCAGAAGGGAAATGGCAGATACCCCTGGACACGTCAAAGACTTGATACCACTCCTGATTCAACACCCTGCTCATTATGAGTGACTAAAACATATCTTCCTTCAGGACCTGACAACGAGAGCAGAGTAAAGGGGATGTGGGTCATCTTTGCAAGCCATTTCGACACCGTGTTGGAAATAGCTATGTAATTTTTCAGTTTCAAATAGTTTTAAAATTACAGCGATGTTCCCATAACCTCCTTTACCATTAAAGTGCTTAGAAGTATATAAAACCACGAGTCAGAATAGGGCTCTGGCAGCCCAGTACCCTGTAATATGGTATGTCTACTCTGACACGGCACAATGATGGCAGCTGCTAAGTAAACATCAGAAGAATCTGAGATTCGTATCAACAGGATGTTTACATTTTAAAGAGTTTCTAAGAAAATAATAAAGATTTCCTGCAGTTGACTCCACTGGCACTTGTTTTAGTATGTATGACAGCTCACAGAAGTATAAATTACAGACATATTTCTTTTATGCTTCTTCTGTGGCTGTCACAGGTCAACACTGAAAAAAACCCTTAAAAAAATAGAGTAAAAAAAGACTGAGTTCCCTCTATCTCTCTGGAATTTGGTACATGCTTTAACAACTTCAGGGTCTTATTACACTGGCAGGCACCGCTCCAGCTGATGGCAAAGAGAGAAGGGCTGATCCCTGTGGATATACACTGGCAATGGCAGGCAAGACTGCCCCAGTGTCCTTGCTGAAATCCTTGTCTCTGATACATTAACGTTTTATCAGTAGAACTCCCACGTGCATTCACTGCCCGAGACAGCAGCTTCTCTCCGGGTGACATATCTCAGCAGTAACCAGCAAATAGTTTCATTTGCTCTTGGATGAAAACTAGTTTAAAAGGCATTAGCCCAGCATTAATTTTAGTTGCAATCAGGGTTTATAGAAAGTGACTTAGCTTCTCTGGAATTATGAAAGCGTCTCCACCTTATCCTGCCAGAAGAATAGTATAAACGACCCGGGAACAGGCTGGTTTGGGACACGCATTTCTTTTTTGGCTTCAGTTGTACTTTGGCTTTACTAATCAGTTTCTGGGAAGAATTCAGAGTTTGGCGTTGCCCTAGGAAGGCCTAAATGCTTTGGGATCTGATTCTCTCAGACATCATCTCTCTGCCCTCGTGATCCTGCTGTGGTTGAGATCAGCCAGTTTGATGGCAAGGTCTTTGGAACTTGCTTCTCAGCTTACTTTACCAGAATTGTGATTTCTTAACTTTCCAAGGGTAGTGTGAAGTTAAACTGTTTCTGTTGGACATTTGAGAGGAAGCAGTTGACAATCTGGGGTATGCAATGCCATTGCAAACTAACCTGTAAGGGTTGTGGTAAGAGCGAAATGGGCAGTTTGTGGAAAAAAAAAATTGAAAAATAATTGAAAAATAATTGAGAGGAGGGCAACAAGGATGGGGAAGGGTCTGGAGGGGAAGTCTTATGAGGAGAGGCTGAAGTCCCTTGGTTTGTTCAGCCTGGAGGAAAGGAGGCTGAGGGGAGACCTCATCGTGTTCTATGGCTTCCTGATGAAGGAGAGCGAAGGGGCAGGCATCGATCTCCTCTCTTTGGTGACCAGTGACAGAACCCAAGGGAATGGTATGAAGCTACGACAGGAGAGGTTTATGTTGGATCTTAGGAAGAGGTTCTGTACTGAGGGTGGTCAGGAACTGGAACAGCCTCCCCAGGGAAGTGGTCACAGCACTGAGCTTGGCTGAGGTCAGAAGCACCTGGACAGTGTACTCAGTCCCATGCTCTGACTTGGCTGGCCCTGTGAGGAGCCAGGAGTTGGACTCGATGATCCTTATGGGTCCCTTCCAACTCGGGATAGTCTGTGATTCTATGCTTGTAGTGATTTTGTTAATCATAAGGAACGTGGCCAGTTTTGATAAACCAACATAAATAATAAACAGAACCAACTTCCCTATCTGGAAGTAGAGTGGAGAAACATTTTACTTTCAGAGAAATTAAGATAAAAAATTAAGATACAAACCGTGGTGCAGCCAGGCAAAGTGGCGACTGCACTTGTTACAAGATGTGTTACTCCTCTCCCCAGTGTCAGGTATCATGTTGTACCAAACGAGCAGGGTACACGCTCCCTGTTTTCATCGAGGAAGGGGAAAGGGCTTCTCCCTAATTTGCTGCAGTTTGTTAGCAGTGCTACCCACAGCTCTGCACACAGAGCCAAGAGATTAAGTGAGGCCACTTCCATTTCCACTTTCTCACAGACAGCAGAGGATCAAACTCAACCCAGCGAAAAGATCTGCCTTAAGAAAGGATTCACCAACAAAGCAGGGTGATTAACTTATTTATACTATGCTGCTTTTAAAGACTTTAAAGCATTTTGAGGGTATATATTTAGAAGTGTCAGGAACATGACTATTTCAGAAGTGAAGTCTGTATAAATACCAAAATAAAACCAAACAGACGTGAAGCCACTACTTCAGCAATACTGTAACAGACTCTTCTAACCATATTTACTGCAAACAATATTTCCTTCTGAATTTTAGCCTGATGCTGTCCCCACTCAGTGGGACTTGGTATCTGAGGTGAATCAGTCAGATCTGTCTTGCAGGATCAACATCTGCCTGTGAATGGGAATTTTGTCCACACCATGCACTGAGCTCCGTGGCAGAGGGAGGGAAAGTAAGTGTTGCCCTCAGCAATTAAGATATAAGTAAGGATTGGATGGTAACTTCTTCTGCAGTATTCTTCAGAAGGCTGGGGAAATACTGCTGGTGTGGCTCGTTGTGTGTAGCACACACCTTATGCTTGCCCAAAAATCCTGGAAATCCATCTCATTGCTTCTTTATTGGAATACCACACAGCATGAGCAATGGTAACAGGAGCTCAGTTCCAGTGAAGTGAAATACTGTAGAATCACATAATTTTTAAGGTTGGAAAAGACCTCTAAGATCAAGTCCAACCATCCCCTTACCATCTATATTACTTACTAAACCATGTTCCTAAGTACCTCATCCAACACCCCAAAGGGATGGTGACTCCACTGCCTCTCTGGGCAACCCGTTCCAATGCCTAACTACTCTTTCTGAGAAGAAAATTCTTCTAATTTCTAACCTGGACCTTCCTTGGTGCAACTTGCAGCCATTCCCTCTTGTCCTATTGCTACTTATCTGTGAGAAGAGGCTGACCCCCAGCTCACCACAACCTCCTTTCAGGTAGTGATCGACTGAACTTTTTGAATGTTCACTGGGATCTTCTTTCGGCAAGGAGAGAAACTGCTGATCTCTGATTAGGCACTCTGGGTGCTTCAAAAAGAAGGTTGTTTTTGTGGTTAAATGACACAGGCACCAAAATCCCCAAGCACATGTGCAACTTCCCTAACTTCAACTCTGCACCTCCAGGGAGCACAGGCCAAAAAGGATGTGAGACCAGCCAAAAAAGAGGTGTTCTTGGCTGGAGCGAGCACTTTGCACCTATTCAGGAGTGTTTGCAAGGCTTTTCACAAATGTAGGCAAGCAAGTTGCTCAGGCTGTGGGTAGGCGAAGTATTTGCAATAGTCTTTTAACCATCTTCAGATCATGCTGGGCTGACTGGGAATAATTACTAAACCCCTGTGTAAGTCTACAGAGACTCAAACAAAAGATGTTGGTCACGTCCAAACAGCTGCTTCAGGTGTCAAAACAGGTCTTGGTTGCTCAGTTTTAAAAATTTTCTCTAGCAAAGACATTTTCCAAAAGGAAAACCCAGCACTCTTGTGTGGAAAGGAAATACTAAATTTTCACAATTTTTAGTCTAAATGCCTGTATGTCAGTGTTGAGTTCATATTCCAGGATAACACATTTTCTATGGTATTACTGTGAGATATGAACTTGTATTGCTTTAAATTCTAAAAGATGCCATTGAAATAAGCAGGAAGAGTTAGACACGTATTTCATTCATTTGATTTTTCTCAAGACAGTTTCTTCCCCACCAGCTAAGGGCTGTGGTAAGCCACCTCCAATACCAGCTTCTTCAGTCTGAGTGAAGACAGGTTCCTATGCCCACCATCTCCCAGTATATACTTTTCTCTATGGGATTAAAAATTCTTCTCAGACAACAGCTTTTTTCATCTCTGTATCTCCACTTCAGATGTTTCCTGTCTCTTTCCTTACGCAACCACTGATCTGCTACACCAAACCACTGGCAAAACTGAAGAAGCACATAAACTTTTTTGTTTAACATCTTAACAAAAAGAATCATGATTTTCAGTTGCTGGAGGAGATGATTTATGGTTTCAAGAAATTACGAACCACTACAGAAAGTTCACTGCCAAACTGATTCAAGACTTCCTGAAGTCTATGGGAGCTCTTCTACTCATTTAGATGGGTTTTGGAGCACATCCTATACTTAAAAGTACAACCATTAGTATTACACATGAAGTAATGAAGAAAATATATCTCAATAAATATAAAATCTGAGGGCTGAGTTTTTTTAAGCAAAATATCCACTGTAAGCACCCTAGTTTTACCCGTTAATGCAATATCTTCTTGGTTACAACAGAGTTATAAATCTACTTGACAGGGAAAAAAGTTACAAGACTACATCTTAAAATAAAGCCACGAATGTGGCATTAGTTAAGTAAAGAGCTTCTATATGGAAATATCATTGTCTGCCACAGGCACACTCAACATAAACATTTTCCCTTTCCTTTTATTATTTTTATTCTACTTGTAAAAGCTCCATGATGCTCAGTGCTGATCCATCTTTTAAGAATACAGAATTACACCCGCTTCCTTTTGTGCAAGAATTACAATAAACTTCCTTAAGGGCAGGAGGATATTTGCCTCCAGTTTCTGTTAGGAAAGGGAACTGGTGTGATTGCTGTGAAAGAGCACAGTCCAGCCGTCTCAGACACAATCAGCTAATGAGCATTAACCATCAGAGCTGAGCACATCTTGTATCTGTATCCCCTATTTTATGTGTTTGGACTTTGTGATTTATCACAGCTCCGTCTGTCATCCCAATAAGAAGCTACAGGCATGTGCTGCTTCCTCCAGACAAGCAGCTTTACAGCCAACATTTTAAATGGTCTATCATGTATCACTTTGCTGGAAGACAAGTGTCTATCCTCCTTATACAGTTCCACTGCTATTTAATATTTCACAGAATTCCACAGAATTGTAGGGGTTGGAAGGGACCTCCTGGGATCATCGAGTCCAACCCCCCTGCCAAAGCAGGTTCCCCAGGACAGGTTGCACAGGGAGGCGTCCAGACGAGTCTTGAATATCTCCAGAGATGGAGACTCCACCACCCCCCTGGGCAGCCTGTCCCAGGGCTCTGTCACCCCCACCGTGAAAAAGTTCTTCTGCATATTGGTGCAGAACTTCCTATGCACAACTTCTGTCTTTAGAAGACTCTTAAGTACAATACCTCACTTAATTATCCAAACTATTCCAGCTCTAATTCTTTCAACATAAATGTGAACAATTAGCATCATCAGGCTAAGAGTATGGGGTCTGGAGATAAAATTTATCCTGGTTTCTAACTAATAATAATTATAGTTAAACCTGGGCATGGAAAGCCTGGAATAATTTAGTGTCTCTTCTTCTTTCTTCTTCAGATCACAGAATGCAAATAAGATCCAGAAATAACTTTTCTATTCCACAGCAGCTGGCAAAGTCAGGTGTTAAGATTGGCTTTTAAGCATAAGATCACAGCGACTACTAAACAGTATAAATTTTTTGAAGTGACAGCTTGCCAGTTCTATAGCAACTTGGACTATAGTTCCTGTTTTTATAAACTTCCAACCTTTATAAGTTAAGCCCATTTTTATTGTCAATACACTTCAAATTTAACATAACGCCAACTCAAAAATTTTTCCTTAATTCTTACATTCCCAGAAATTACTAGGAGATGAAAAAAGAGAAGCATTTAGCTTCATTTTTAGAGCTGCTTTTTCTTCAGTTTGCCAACCTCTCATAAGCTTGCTTTAGCTTTTTGTTTTCTTGGGTATTTTTGCCACTTTTAAAGTATGAGGACATAGAAGAATCAATAAAAGAAAGTTAACACAGGTTTAAAAAAGGTGCTGCCTGCCAAGGCCATGCTTAGATTGACAGAGTCAACAAAAGCATGGATGAAGCAGACTAAGACACCTGCAAACTCTTACTGTTGGCTATGGGCCTTCATTCAGTACAAGAAATAAGTATTTTTGTAATGTGAAGCATCTGAGTAGACCACCTGAAGTCACTGGAGCTGCAACTGATAGTCACCACCATTGTCCTCATCCAGCCAAGCTTTTATGCTTAACTTCCAGCATGTGTGTTTGTGAATAACATTTCCCACAGCAGCTAAGTCCCAACCCTGCAAACTTCACTTCTGTGCCCTCACACGGTACCCTGCAGAGCCCTACCCTCAGTTTCAGGACACGACCAGGACTTGCCAGCCTTGCCTGGGACTGACTCGCAGTCCCTGCCCTTGGTCTAGGGTGTCCCTCTCTGTCCTTTGCCTTTAGTCTCCACCTCTCAAGCCCCGTTGTAGGAGTATCTGTCCCCAGTCCTGTCCTGGTCCCTGTGTCCTAGATTGACATTGACTGACATGCACTGTACATAGCCTGTCACTTGGATGGATCCCACCTTGCATCTTGCTTTCTGGCATGTCTTTGGCCATGTCTCCTGGATGAACTTTGGATCCACGTTGTAGTTTTGTCTCTAGTCCTGTCTCTGCCCCTTTCTCCTGATTGGATTCTCTTTGGATCAACCCATGAAAAGTTTTATTTAAGACAATGGGAATATTTGCAGTCTGCAAGATCAGCCCTTCAGTTTCTTCACTGAGATTCTCTCCCAAGTGCAGGAGAACTTTGAATGCTCTGCAATAAAAATGTGAAAGAAACCCAGGCATGCCTACTGCTGTGCAGTGTGTCTTGTTCATGTGTGCTATTTCATCTCCTTCAAAAAAGACAGAACTGAAACATCTGAACACACCTCAGAAAGTGGAGAGAAGGCAAATGGGCTCATCAAAAAATAAATCCATTTTCAGGCAAAAAAAGAAAGCCTGACTTATGAAGTGAACTTTGCACCGTATGTATTTACATGCACAAAGTAATCTTACAGAGATCTAGGACCTCTGTCCTAGAAAATTCCATTCTCCAAGGGAAACCTCTGCCAGTGCAAAGTGCTGCAATCATTTTTCCAGCAGAAAGACAGGAGTGACATAAAAAATGGAGGGAAGGAAGGTGATACAGTAGAATAATACACTGATTATCTACTCACACAGAAGTTACACCAATGGTAGTTTATTAACTGTGACAGTTTTCTGGCTCATAAGCCGTCCGGGACTGTCTGACCATGGCCACACTACTCCATTTTCCCACCTTCCAAAATGGGGAGACCACATCTAAACCCCAATGAGCAACAGTTTCTGACCTGTGCCAACCCCGGAACCATGACTGGGAATTCACTGGGAGAATGCTATCCATCCAGACCAAAACTGTACCAGGACCTCTTTCAACAACAAATCCCTACAGACAAGAAAGCAGTGCAGGAGAAAGATCCTTGAAACTTCTTCATTTACTTGTATAGCAGTAGCTCACATCTCCAAGGAATGCACTTTCTGAATCTTCCTCTTGCACTACAGTGCAATGGCTGAAACCAGGGAGCTGTAATATTTTTGCTGACTCCTCTCTGCTATGTTTTGATGGCATGGGAAAACGTAGCCTGCAGAATCCCATGATCTTAACTGACACCACACAACACACATGTTACAGGTTCTGCTTCATCTGTCAATCAGCAAAGTCAGAGTATTTAGTCAATCATTCTGCACTCATGTTCTGGCTGGCCATCACACAGTCACAGAATGTCAGGGGCTCGAAAGGACCTCAAAAGATCATCTAGTCCAACCCCCCTGCCAGAGCAGGATAACCTAGAGTAGGTCACACAGGAACATGTCCAGGTGGGTTTGAATGTCTCCAGAGTAGGAGACTCCATAACCTCTCTGGGCAGCCTGTCACAGTGCCCCGTCATCCTCACAATGAAAAAGTTCCTCCTTATATTCACATGAAACTTCCTATTCTCCAGCTTGCACTGAGAAGAGCCTGGCTCTGTCCTCCTGACTCTCACCCTTTACATATTTATAAACATCTGCCTGTCTGATCTGACCCCAGGTAACCACTGGCCTCACTGGGAACCACATGTCCATCCATATTAGCCAGAACATAGACTGCTTCTCCTCCACCAAGGAAAACATTCCAGATGGGATACTACATCTGATAGTGGCTACAACTGCAAAGGTGTAGATCAATGACACTTTAACAATCAGTGACTCCTTTAATGGCTTCTCCAAAGTCAGTGGAATGACACTAACATAAAAGCAGAATCAAGCCTCCTGAAATTGTGGTTTTGCACAAATATTAACTGCATGTTGTGTTTCCTCATGCATGTGGGCTTCCCATGAAAAGTCTGAGGATTAAATAGTTACCTTCTTCAAATTTTGCTTTATGGTTGTACTGTCTCTCTCCACGACCTTCATCATTTCTTGGCTTGCCATATACAAGATGTTGGCTGCAGAAAAAGAAAAACTCAATAATGTAATTATGCAGCAAATGTTTTACAAAAAGTAATAGGGGCCCAACCCCCCCACAAAGAGGTAAGGCACCTAGAGCAGATGTCATCTTGACTATCTCACTGAAAATGAATCCCACTGATAGAAATGGCAGAATTTATGTCAACTGAATCATCAAAAAGGCATAGATTAAATAAGTCACTCCCCATTGATTAAAGGAGAGGGTAAGACACCTTTGGAACAGAACTCTGTCCATCTGTCTTACTGACTTCTGAATCAGCCCATGGTGATAACTTCCTATCCAGTGAACAGTGAAGGAACTTTGATGACTACCTTTCACTACATACTTTTAGAAAGGTAAAGGTAAGCATGATAAATTACCCATGAAGTGTTTGCAAGAGTGGGCTTTTAAATACAAAGCATCCATAAAAAGGCATTATTAATCAACAGACAGTTAAATTGTTGGCATTTCAATATGCAAATCATTCAAATATTCAACAGAACAAATAATAAAAATAATGGCAAGTACTAGTATCATTGAACGCTGCAGCCCTGCATAGGTACTTACCCAGACAGGACTGGACTGGACACCAAATGCCTAAGCCTTACCTTTCTGGAATGTGAAGTATTAAAAATTTCTTGGTTCAATTTATTGTGAGTTGGTCTGCAAGGTACTGTCTCAAAGACATAAATGGTAGAGTCTAATATTTAGACACTTAGTTAAAACCAGTCTAATTTTATGAGGTGTTGAGTTCTAGCAGGTCCCATGTGTGTTAGACAGCAGTGGGAACCAAGCACTTCTGAAAAATGGGTCAATTTGCCTGGCTGCCTAAATATTCAAAAATTTAAACACTCTGACACAGAAGGATCATGCTGTGTTCACCTAGCCTGGCTTCTGTCACAGCAGAACTTACAGAACCTCAGCAAGACATTTCAGTGCACAGACCAAAACCAGGCTTTGAACAAGCATGTACCTGCTAGATCATGAGTTCTGCTGCTAGAATAAGCCTCACATATTCAACTGAAGAATCAAGACTTGCTACATGTCCATCAGTCTTGCACTATGCCTAAAGACAGTGAGAAGTCCTCCAAAGGGTGTTCAGACCCAGTGTTAATAGAGGCTATCCATTTCTGACACCAGTGCTGTACTGAAGAAATGTGCAGGCATCACCATCTGAACAATCAGCACTTCTTTCACCTGTTATTCTACTGGGCTAATAAGATGGCAAAGCCTCTCCTGTCCTCATGGTCTGAAGCCTCTTTGCCTGCTGGATGACAGAGACATTCATAACCTATATGTGGGAATGAAGGGCAATATTCTCCTCCTTTCTCACCAGTTTGCAAAAACGATTGATGAACCTGAATGGCAAAATTACCTTAAAGCATTTCAATTTCCAGGTCCTACATTACCTGAGAGTAATCTAAAATACTAAATCCTTTCCTGAAGAACATAAGAAAATGGAAAGACTGGCCATTTTTGAATTGGAACCAGTCATGTTTTATGCCCATGTAGCTAATGACAGTGTTGGATTGGACAACTGCTCTGTGACAGGAGTAATACATTCTCACAATGTGTGATGGGGAGGAAATGGCAATCACATAGTGATTTGGTGCTGGCCAAAACATGAAGTTGGCTGAATTCCAGCAGTGCTCTGAGGAAACAGAATGCAACTAGAGATGAGTGATGGCTCCAGAGATCAAACGTTAGAAGACAAAGCCGGTGCTCTCAAATGAAAAAAACCCAAGTCCCTAGAAAGTAGAATCTACCTCTGAGCCAGCCAAAGAAGATGCAACTCAGTTATATATGCCTGTGGAGCTCTGACTTCTTCAATGAAATGCTGAACTCAGCTAGTGCAAGTTCTTCCTTTCCCAGACAAGACAAAAGGGTTACATATGTGACAACATACGGACAATCCAGCAAATTGACTGGTCCCATGCTATTCTGTTGGACAAAGCAGCCTCCTTGCAAGTGTTGTCTAGCAACCTGGTCATCTAATCTGGTGGTGCAGCTGGCAGAAGTCTGCCCATCTACAGCACTGTTATGTTCATGCCCTGACACCAGTCCCCTTTTTCTCAGTTCAGCTCCAAACACTGATGCAGTTAACACCTTTGCTTTTAGAAGGACACACATCCTAGAATGCACGTTTAAAAATCATCTGGGAAAACCTTAAATGAAAGGTATGAAAGACAGTGAGGAACTGCAAGACCTTTCCTTAATTTCAGCTTGATTCCGGTTTCTGATGTGACAAATATGACTTTAATGCTCAAAACTCCTACCTCTGTATGAAGCTTTCCATCTGTCAAAAGCACTGCTCTGTCACAGAGGGTGACACATAGAGAGCAGCCCTTGCTACCCCAGCTCCTGGTTCTTCAGGTGATGGATGTGGCTTACTATGGATTTACAAGACTTCACAAAGCACTAAGTGCAAGAGCCTGGATGTGGCAGGGTGTCTGTGGAGACAGCACTTGTGCCCTACCCATTATATGAGGATTTAAACATGCCAAGCCTCTTACTTTTCAGTCCACAATAAGGTTTTTGTTAGTAGGAGATGGTGGATAGACTACCTGCAGTCAGAACATTTGTCGTTACCTTGCAGCATCCTGCAGGCAGCTCTCCACCTTCAGTTCAGTCATGCAGCTAATGTGGGAATGTAAATACTCCCCTTCTCCCATCTTACTGGTTTCTTTGTCCTGCCTCTTGTTCTTGGTGGGTTCTGCTCATATTTCTGGGTTGATCATGTATTTTTTGCAGAGACAAAAACTGCCTACAACTACCTGAAGGGAGGTTGTAGAGGTGGGTGATGGTCTCTTCAGCCAGGGGACAGGAGATAGGACAAGGGGAAATGGCACTAAGCTGCACCAGGGCAGCTTCAGATTAGATGTTAGGACAAAAAATTTTACTGAAAGAGTTGTTAGGGCCTGGAACAGGCTGCCCAGGGAGAAGGTTGAGTCACCGTCCCTGGATGTGTTTAAAAAAAGGATAGATGAGGTACTTAGGGATATGGTTTAGCATAGGACAGGAATGGTTGGACTTGATGATCTTAAAGGTCTTTTCGAACCTTGTAATTCTGTGATTCTGTGAATTCACACACTTAGTGAACTTAATTAGTCAAAAAAGACCTAAAAGTGAAACTGTAAAATAGCAAAGGCCATAAGGACACTCCTTTAAGAGGAACAGTCTCTGAAGGTTTGTGTACGGTGCAAGAAAGGGAACCAGGAAAGCAGGATTAAGCTAAACCGGATGAATGGCAAGGTTCAAGAGTCTATTTCAACCAAAGAGAAATCCTTCAAATTTTGGAAACATGATCCTCAGGAAGCTAATAAACAGGAACTTAAACTTCAGCAGGCGTTAAGTAAGAGGAAATTGCAAAGACCAAAAGTAGGTTTCCAAGAACAAACATTAAAAGATTTAAAAATAAACAATAAAATATTCCTTAGGTATATCAGAAACAAAAGGCCTACCACAGAATTTGCACAGGCAGCTAAAGAAGATAATTACACTGTTTGGAAGCAAAATTGTTTTCCTTTTTTTTGCCTGCACCTTTCCTGCTCAAAACATTAATGAGGTTTCTGCTCCCTATAATCTTTATCTAGTGGTAACAATGGTTTGTCTTTGGGTATTGAAGTATCTAGAAGAGGAAACAGTGGAGAGTACAGAATGTATCAGGGCTAAAAGGTACATTTAAGAGTTCTAAAGAACCTTAAAGACAGAATTGCTGAGCTAATAGCAATCCTTCTACGTAAGAATCACCTGGCCCGGTGTTAAAAATAGTGTGTAATCGCTACTGATTTTACAAAGGAAAATGGCAATTTACTGATCTATAATTTCTTAAACATTTTAATAAACACAACCAGATGGCATAAATTAGTGGTCTTCTAAAAGCCCTCTGTTACATTTAACACAATAAACTTGGGCTGAAACTAGGCAGCTGTTAAATGAAAGGTTGTAACGTGTTAAGAAACAGTCTGGAAGCAACGAAAAAAAGATTAGGATTAGATTAGATTAGAATAGATTAGTTTAGATTAGATGGTTTTCATCACAGCAAGGAATAAGGTTCCATCACAAACACAAGAAAAGTAGTGATTATTACTAAAATCTGTAAAAATAATTGAAGACACTTCATGATTTGATCATTTCTATGGTGGGTTGAATCACCTCTCAAAATGACTCTCTTTTCAGTGATAAATCCTTTAGACTTTAACTTGAATTAAGTGCCTGAACTGAGGTGGAATAAACCCTGGCCTAAGATTCTAGTGCAGCTCCATATTAAAACCATGGGTAACTTATTTCTTTATGATCTGGTAAATGGAGAAGTAGTTTATTGACATCATTTGCACAGAACATAACTCTAGTCAGTTTGGGAGGACTACGCAGTCAGAAATGTGAGAGCCACCTAAAAAGCAGAGAGAAAAAAACTCACCGTGCTAGCAAATAAAATTCAAATGGAAGAAATAGTAAGCAACATATATGCAGAAAAAAACCACCCCAAATGTTCTTTCTTTTCCCTTACAAACTTGTGATTAATGCAAGGAATGGAACCAGAAGCCCAAAGGCCCCTAAAATGACTGTTGTTCACTGTGCACCTTTACTCAAAATTCCAATAAAATAACATATTATGTTTCATAAATGAGAGGTGGGTGATGATCAGAATTCTTCAGTGCTGTTAGGTAAATCCCATAACATGACCACACCTGAACAACCAAGTATACTGACAGTCACAGCCTCTGTGGGACACAGCAACACTGAGAATGGTGCTAAAAACAAAGTACAGTTAAACTTGTGCTGTTGCCATCACGTTTGTTATACTTCATGATACACTGTTTTTCCCTCTCTTACAGCATAATGCATTAAAATGCAAAACAATAAGAGGAAGTACTTTTTAAATGCCATTTGCAATTAACTGTGAACCTTACTGCCACAGGAAACTGATAAGCACACGTATTTGCCACATTCACATCTAAGCTTCTTGCCCTGAGCTCCTCCAACTGTAAATAGAGTTAATACAATTAATCTTAGGGCAAGTATCTATGAAGGCCAGACAACTTACACTTCCAACAACCTCTCCTCTGTTCTCCAGGTCTGCTATTATTCTTTCTTGGTTTCCCTCTGCATACTCCCAGTGGCTTGTAACCCTCTTGAATGACACTGACACGGTATTTCAGCTTATGCTGGGGAGTGTCTCTCCCTTCCCCAGTGGAGCTGTAGCTCTTCAGCCCATGCATCTCTTCAGATGTAACAAAATCACATCTGTCACTCTGTAAGGTGACACGTTAACCTACAGCACTTTGTGACTCACGATATTCCCAGAAATTTTTCCTTCAGAACTACAGCTTAACCAGTGAATTATCATCCTTGTACTTAATTTATGTACAGACCAACTCTGCTCTTTAAGGAATGACAGCATTCTCCTCTCCCTGTCTGACCACTTCTCTTAGCTTGTGATGGTCCCAGAATCACAAGGTTGGAAAAGACCTTTAAGATCATCAGGTCCAACTGTTCCTGTCCTATGCTAAACCATATCCCCAAGTACCTGATCTACCCTTTTTTTAAACACATCCAGGGTCAGAGACTCCACCCCCTCCCTGGGCAGCCTGTTCCAGGCCCTGACAAGTCTTTCAGTGAAAAGCTTTTTCCTAACATCTAATCTGAACCTGCCCTGGCACAGCTTAATGCCATTCCCCCTTGTCCTATCCCCTGTCAACTGGCTGAAGAGACCATCTCAGCTGCTCCTCATAGGATCTGCCCTCCAGCCCCTTCACCAGCCTGGTTGCCCTTCTCTGGACACGCTCGATTTTGATCCCATCCTCCTCCACCGTATCTGCAGCATGTTCTAGCATGGCACTACCTGCAAACTAAGCAAACATACACTGTATTCCATCAGTGACATCCCTAACACAGCTACTGAACAGTAAAGGGATGAAGTGTTGCAAAACTCTACTAGTTACATCTTCCCAGGTTCAGAAATCCTCCTCAAACTCAGTTTTCAGTCATGCATCTGTCTAGTGGCTGTTTCAAGTATGTCCTATTTCCCAAACATTGAACATAACAGGAGACACTGCAAAAATATTTATTAAAATAAAAATATCCTAAATCTACTGCTTTCCTCTAATCCCCATCACACTGTAAGATGTTTACTGTCTATGGAAAGCTATACTGAAAGAGATACCAACAGAGAGTGGGAACAGTAACCTTGTCTCTTGCTGATGTGGAATGTCGAACTGGCCTTCTTCAGAAAAGGTATTTTTTTCAAAAGCCAAGTCACAAGTTCAGGGAGAAATTCTCTGCCATTTCCTAACGCTGTGCTCTGCTAACCTTCACATTTTTTGAATATTTAGTTCTTTCCTTTAAAAAAAAAAAAAAAGGTCCTGTTTCCTTATTTGATGAATCCTGAGCTGCTTTCTCAAAGGAAGTAAGTCAGAAGAATTCACTCGCTCTCTGTGTGTGATTAGAAAGCCATCTCAAAAGGCTCCCAGCAACTGGCACTATGAACTTTCCAGCAGCTCTGAAAATCAGGCTGTGAACTGGGCACGACCAGAAACTGAGACACACAAAATGAATGGCCCCTGAAATCTTTCCCGAGGCTGTGCAGAGGAAGGTCGCCTTCTGAGATCACCTCAGCAGTGCTTGCTGCTGGTGTTACTGTCACCAGAGAGACTCCCAGCCTGTGCTAGTGCTTGCTTTAGCTGAAAATCATTAAAGATTCCCAGAATCATTACCAAGAATCCTGGAAAAATGTTTATTGATAATGACTGTCATGACTTCAAGTACAATTTAAAATGCAACCTAGAGCCCACATGCTGAACTTCCTGAGTGATGAGGCTGTCTCACTGAAATCTGCAGAGTGAGTCACTGCACAGAATGAAGCACGTCCAGGAGTCTGCAGGACCCTGGCTCAGCACGCAAGCATGGAGAGCTCCCATAATGAGCTGCGTGGGAGTTGTATTGGAGTTGTGACCTTGGCGTCCATGCTGAAGTTACGGTGACCCTGTAGCTTCATTCACCACTGTATCTCCCTACTCACTGAAGAGACAAATACCTGGGGTTTAGTAAAGACAAAATACTGAACCTAGCATTCTGAAAAATCATTACATGTGAAAGATAAGAGTGAATGTGGGATGAAAGGTCAGGAGGCCTGGAATGTTTCTGAACTATCACTGAAGTCCTCCGAGACCCTGTGTAAATTACAAAATCTGTACGTCTCAGTTTCTTCATTTTAAAAACACACTTCAGGCTGCTATGGTAATTTTTTTTTTTGGTAGAGTGTCTTAAAATACTTGAAGAATTGTGTAAACACGATGGCTATTAATTAGTTCTTGAAAAATACCTTTAACAGTGATTAAATTTAGAGACACATTGATCATGTGCCTTTAGAACTGCCCACTGCTACCGTGAACATTGCATTGTACAGTGAGAAAACAACAAAAACCTTCAAAGAAGAGAAAGAATACCTCAAAAACATAATTATGGGATAGAGTACAAGTACTCAAAGTCAAGATGTGTCTCTGTGACAAAACTGTGCCTGCTGAAAATCAAATCTTTGACTAAGCTGGCTTAGTGAAGCTAACACAAAAGGCCTGGAAGACCCAATACTGTGCACACATAGACTTCTGCTTATGTTCTGCTGCCTCTTTGCTTTTAACAGGAATGCTTGAAGTGGTAGTGTTAAATATTTAAAGGAAAAGAACAGACCTTTAGTTTGAACTAGGTATGTCTGACAGTTCAGCTGAAATGAGCTGATCTCGTCACAACCCAAGGTGTACGCAGCGTTTGCATGAGCTCTGTGAGAAGCTGTGCAGCTGATACGGTTTTCTACTGAAGCAGGGCAGCTCTACCTGCTTGCTGAATAAGGAATTTAACCAGTGATAAATCACAAAAACATGATCTTCAGTGTCTGAAGAACCCCACAACAGCACAGCTGTGATGAGATGCGTGAAGGAGATGAACACCAAGTACACGGGTTTGTTTGGTAAGTTGGATACTCAGACCCTGAAATGAGAGAGGAGTTCTCATGGACATGAATGTGAGTGCTTCAGAAGTCTCCTCAGAGACCCACACAGTGACTTGAGAGCACTTTGCTCGGCATGGATGCTTTGTAGTATCAAAGCTGGAGTTGATTCCTAAATTCTGGCACACAAACATCTGACTCAAGAAGCTATCTCCATCCACCAAGGATACGTAAAATGCAGTCCTTTCCTGAGAGGACTTTGGAAGAAAGGAACAAAGTTTATTCTTTTCTCATTCTTTGTCTGCATGGCAAAAGCCCAGTACTTCTGTGCTCTCAATTCCCACCTATGAAGCAGGCTCCTCTTGAATCTGCCTAGGATTTCTAGGAAAGGAATGGATAGAAACTCTTTCGCTTCTCCCTGTAACATTTTTTTTTGCTTATTTGATTTGTTTATCTGGTTTAACAGTCTAAAGCAAATTTCAGTGGCTTTCCCCCTGACTTTTTTCATGCTCTAATCCCATTCCTTCAAATCGGTACGTATGCATATGCTGGGTTGATACACTATGAGTTGGCCTGGGTCAGTGGGATAATCCAAGTCACAGGAAGTGAAGCATAGAGCACAAATCTTTGCAGGATCATGGCCTGTGTAAATATCCCTTCACATGGTTTTTCACATAGCAACTAGGAAATAAAAAGGGCTTCTAAAAAAGAAAAGGGAAGGGAAGGGAAAAGGGAGGACAGGAAAAAGGAGAGGGAAGAGGAGGGGAGGGGAAGGGCGCTGCAAACATACAGAAACTGGCCAACGTACCTGGTGGCAGCTATAGAACCCCAAAACATTTTTATTACATTCTATTTCATCTCAAGTTGCTGATGTACCCTTGTAATTCATAAAGGTCACCAGAGTTTAATAATGAAAAAATCTATTTTTAATGATGTAATTATAATAAACGTTAAGGTCTTAGAGCTGAAAAGTGAAACAAAAGTTTTAACAGAAAAATACCATGTTTATAATGCTTCTAATACATAAATGCCTTCTTAAATACCCTATCTTTTTACATGCAGGTCTTTTATATACAGAGATTACCCTGAAAACAGAAGCCTTTCATTTATTCCCAGGTCAGGCTTATGAAATTAACTGCCAACTTAGTTTCTCCCCATGATCCTGCCAATGACCTTTCTCCTGCCCCGGTAGGATCATTCCCCCTCCATGGTTTAAAGGTGATTAAGGATCAGTGTCAGTTTAGTCTCATACATTTGCTAAGCAGAGACGACAAACTGTGCCAAAATGTGTTTGATTTATTTGTGGTGGTTTTGTGATAGAGGAACCCTGATTAGGCTCAAATCAAGGATCCAGAAAAGAAAAGAGAGCTTTATATCATTGGTGTCAGTAAGGACTTTATATCCTTCAGCTAAATTATTAGTTTTCACAAACAATAATGACTGAAATCAATCAAGCTTTTCAGTGCTTAGGGTTATTTAACCGCCAATTCAATTAGCTGGTTGTTAGATGAATACCAGTATCTACTGAGCTGAACTTTAAACACATTGATATTTCCACAATGCAGTCAAGCAAATAACATACCAAGTAGAGGATTTTGTGGTTTTGAAGGAACACCTCTAGCATCTTACTTTCTAAAGATTTTAGAGCTAGATCCTAAACCAGTGTGTTGTCAGTTGACTCTGGATATCAACAGATCTATGCTGGAACTTGGAAAACTGGGGAAAACAGGGAAGCAAACATGATTCCAACTCAGGACAGATAAATTTCATTTTTATCCTTGACTCTTGAAGCAATACAGATATTTCCTGTACTTGGATTGAAATACATAGTTTTCCTCAAGTTTCTAAACTTCTTGATTATTGATTAACCAAAGCTCATTTGCTTAGGTATTTTCAAGAAAAAGATTGCATTAAGGCTAGATTAATCCTAAACTCACACTGGGAACTGAGGGGTCATATTATGTTGTCTGAGGAAATTCAAGATGATCTGGAACTATCTCTTGGATATGGAAAGGGTCTTAAATAATAAAAAAAAAAGGTTAGACATGGCACGTATATCTGTAAAATATAAAAGAGGGTTAAGTATTTCTGAATTAACCTTGATAAGCTTTGAGAGATACATGTGCCCTTGATTAATTTAAAAATGAACTCTGTGTTGTGGGGTCATGGCTAGATCTTGTTCTGTATGGTTTTGCTCTGAAGTCAGGATCTTAACTACATAAAAACAATACTGTACTCTTTGCCAGGCTAAGGAGAAGAATTTACTGTGACAGAATAGACAGAGGCACCATACTAACAAAATGATAGAGACAATAACAAAGAAAAAAACAAACCCTTTTCAACTTCATCGGCTAATGAATTTCAGGAAATAATCAGAATAGCTCCTTTTCCAACAAAAATGAGTGGTTGTGAAGATAGCCCCAATCCGGACACTGTAATGGATGCACACACACATTCTTTAATAGCTTGTTTATCACACTAAAATAAACTTTAAGACTACAAAGGGTTATCCGAGCTCACTTCGCTTCCCTACTGCTGTTGGCTTTGAATTATGTTGACTCTATCAACAAGTTTGTGGCTGTAGGTGTAAATTTATTAAGTCCCACACATCAAAATATTGCTCTATTTTCTAAGTTAGTAGGAGCTATGCTCTGGAATGGGTACAGGGAGAAACATGAAGCCGAATTTTTACTTCAAGGTCCAGACAGAACCATTTCAACAGCTTTAATCTTGGATGAACATACTACATGATTTTCCAGAGTGGACAAATTCAGAGGAAAATGAGACCGCAGCCCTACCTTCATCACTCTTCCCAAATGCAAATCTGGTGTGCCTACTCTTACCATATTCTGACAAAACAACCCCTGAGCAGATGAATACAGAACATTAAGATACTTTGTATGCTGTCTTACTAAGGCACAATACACTAAGGTATTGTCTTCTTCCACCAAGAAATAAATAAACTTGCCACAGACTGCAATTATGGAGTTTGTAACAGGCTAGAGATCCTCTCATGACTGTGGTGTGGTGTCTGTACTTCTACTTTTTTTTTCTTTGTATGTATTTTATTAGCTTCATTTTTCCAGGTTGAATGTCATTTAGTTAATTCACGTATTTTTCAGTCAAATGACACTTTCCAGCTGGTCTCTGTCCTCCCTTGAGTTTGAGGCATTTATCAAATTTAATAAAAGACAGCTCATTATGACTAAAGAACACGAATCTGAAATGCAACCAGGCCCAGAAGAGATCCCTTCAGTTCCTCAAAAATCTTTTGCGACTCATGTGTAATACAAGGGAATATTAACAGGTGTAAATATCAGAACCTGTAAAAGGAAATCCCTTTTACAGCACATAGGATACAGCACACAGGATAGAGCCCCTTACACCAAGAACCTTTCAGGGACAAGAAATTAGCAAGGACAAAAAAGACAGTGGAAGTCAACAAATATTTAGAACTCTCATAATGAACTACAATCAAAATTTAGAGCTCTGTACTCCTAGAAAAGCCTCAGGTCTTTAAGCCTCTACCTCCAAGAATGATGCCTTTATTACTTGGCAGACTTTTTGATTGTAGAGTTTTTGCTCCTTCGTGGAACCATTTTGTTCTGACTATTGTTGGAAATGAGAGGCAGGACAGGATGGACTTCAGATCTCATTTACAGACATTATTTCTTAAGTAACTCAATAGTATATTTCAGTGGGTATAATAATGCTTACATTCATCCAATTTTGAATTAATTTTTGAGCAATATTTGCCACCATCTGTGAAAATACCCTGCTATGTTAGCACTGTACTACCAGGGTCACATTTCTACCAGATTCAGGTAAAATACTGGAGTGGCTGCACCTTTAGTTAATCCACATTTATTACACAGAAGCATAAGCAAAGCACTTTATTATTTTGCCTACCCTAATGTTAGAGACTTACAGGTTTACTCTTAAACCCAGGTATAGTACAGTTTTTCCAGACGTGGCTTGGTGGTTTGGAGAAGGAGGGTTTGCTGCCTTTAGCAGTATCATCATCAGGTACTCATTTGTTACAGAACAATCTGTTCTGCTGTTCCACAAATGGCACTCTGTAAAGAGCCTATTTTCCACACTGGCTTGCTTTTGATAGCCTTTCTTCTTTTCTCTCATCAGCACTTTTGTAAAACGTTGTCCCTAGTCTGTTTAACCCCCTGCAAACATTAAATGGAATGTCCTTTTGACTTACCAATTTCCCAGCTTCTGCTTTGACAATTGGGAAGTCACATTTCCAGTGACTCTTTTCTCACAGCTGCTTTCCAACAATCAAGCTGTTGCTGCTTTTTCAGGTATAAATACGGCTGTATCTGCACCACTGTGCTAAATGGACCCAGGAACTACTCTGCTGCCCTGAGGCCAACTGGAATACAATGGCTCGCTTTCACAGAATTAAGTTTTTCCAACTCACAAACCACTTACTGGGAAGGGAAGGCAGCAGAGCTAACTCCCAAACCGTGCCTGAATACTAGGAGAATGATGGTTGGAGAAGGCTAAATCCACACCAGAAAATTAATTAAATAATAAAGAGTATGGATGATCATATTCCAGTGCTGCCAGAAGTCCTGTATTCATTTAGCTGCTTTCTAGAGGTAACCCACCTACCTTTGCTAGGCCCCACTGTAACATTTCTGTATTCTGCAGTGAACCTGCAGAACGCAGATTCATTCAGATGTTTTCTGAACTTCAGCTCTGCTTTTAACCAATGCCTGACAATTTTTGCCTATACTTTGGTTTCTTCAAACGTTCTCTGTTGCATTTGTTATCTGTTTTGCTTGGTATTTACCACGGTAGATTGTCCTTCATTAGAGTTCTGAAATTCTGGATGCTACTCTTGCAAGCTTAATTATCATTTATGATTGTCCCTCATTAGGGTTCTGAAATTCTGGACGCTACTCTTGCAAGCTTAATTATCATTTAATGAAACTGTAGGCCTGGAAGAGTCTTTTTGTCTTAAGGAAAATCAATGATTTTGTGTCATTGTCAGCAGATGCTTATCTACTCTGTCCTTGCAATGCCCAGATGATGCAAGTTTCATTACCTTTCTAAGAAATTCAGCTTGGAATTCCATTCTTATCATTAACTAAAATCTGATCTGAATCATCTTTGTTGCAATGTGCTCCAATGCATATTACCTTTACTACCATGGATACATGGATTAAATTATTCTTTTCTTGAAAACTCTTACCATTTCCTTCAGTTGTCCCTTGTTCAGTCTAAGCATGTCTAATATTTTTTTTCCTTGGAGTATTTTTTTTCCTTGGAGCAGAATCTGAATGGAGGCCTGTGACTAGCGATGTTCCCCAGGGCTCGGTGTTGGGTCCAGTCCTGTTTAATATCTTCATCAACGACCTTGATGAGGGAATAACATCCACCCTCAGCAAGTACGCTGATGATACAAAGCTGGGAGGGGTGGCTGACACGCAGGCACACTGCGCTGCCATCCAGCGAGACCTGGACAGGCTGGAAAGCTGCGCAGGGAGAAACCAGATGAGGTTTAATAAAAGCAAGTGTAAAGTCTTGCACCTGGGGAGGAATAACCGTCTGTATCAGTACAGGCTGGGGGATGAGCTGCTGGAGAGGTGCTCTGTGGAGAAGGACCTGGGGGTCCTGGTTGGCTATGAGCCAGCAGTGTGCCCTGGTGGCTAAGAGGGCCAATGGGATCCTGGGATGCATCAGGAAGAGTGTGGCCAGCAGGTCTAAGGAGGTGATCCTCCCCCTCTAATCCGCCCTGGTCAGGCCCCACATGCAGTATTGTGTCCAGTTCTGGGCTCCCTGGGATAAAAAAGACAGGGATGTCCTTGAGAGAGTCCAGAGAAGGGCTACGAAGATGATTAAGGGCCTGGAACAGCTCCCCTATGAGGAAAGGCTGAGTGAGCTGGGGCTGTTCAGCCTGGAGAAAAGAAGACTGAGGGGGGACCTAATTAATGTTTATAAATATCTTAAGTCTGGGATGCAGGGGGAATTGGCCAACCCCTTTTCAGTGGTCTGTGGGGACAGGACAAGGGGCAATGGCTGTAAACTGGAGCACAGGAAGTTCCGCACCAACATGCGGAAGAACTTTTACACAGTGAGGGTGACAGAGCCCTGGGACAGGCTGCCCAGGGAGGTGGTGGAGTCTCCTTCTCTGGAGATATTCAAGACTCATCTGGACGCCTATCTGTGCAATATGTGCTAGGGAGCTGCTTTGGCAGGGGGGTTGGACCTGATGATCTCTCGAGGTCCCTTCCAACCCCTACGATTCTGTGATTCTGTGATAATTTCTTGGTATTTGTCATAGGATTCACCTGATTAAATGTGGATATGTAAATCTTAATTTTTGTTCCTAGCAAGTGGAAAGAACACAAGTCAAATCATCCTAAAGCAGTCACCTACATAGATTAGACAAGCATTCCCTACATCTCTCCACTGACAATGACAGGATTTTAAGGGGATTAGTGGCTGAATAAAGCTGTGTTGTAAACGCTGTTATTTCTGTCCTAGTACAGATGTTACCCATTTGTGAATATATTCAGCCAATCTGCCTCTCACCTTCAAATTCTCTGTATCAAACTGCCATATATTCTCTGCCAATTGAGAGTAGCTCAAGCTATTCTCAAGCTCCTTGAGAGCAGCCCTGCTGAGAAGGTTCTGATGGACAAGAAACTTAACATGAGCCAGCAGTGTGCTCTTGCAGCTTGGAAGACCAATGGTATCCTGGGCTCCATTAGAAGAGGGGTGGCCATCAGGGACAGGGAGGTGATTGTCCCTCTCTACTCTGCCCTCGTGAGGCCCCATCTAGAGTACTGTGTCCAGATCTGGGGCCCCCAATACAAGAAGGATGTGGAGAGGGTTCAAAGGAGGGCCACAAAGATGATTAGAGGGCTGGAGCACCTCCCCTACGAAGAGAGGCTGAGGGAGCTGGGCTTGTTCAGCCTGGAGAAGAGAAGGCTGCAGGGGGACCTCATTGCAGCCTTCCAGTACCTGAAGGGAGCAGAGAAACAGGAGGGGATTCAACTTTTTAAAAGGATAGACAATGGCAGGACAAGGGGGAATGGATTGAAGCTAAAGGAAAGAAGGTTTAAATTAGGTATTAGGGGGAAGTTCTTTACAGAGAGAGTGGTGAGGTGCTGGAACAGGCTGCCCAGAGAGGTGGTGGATGGCCCATCCCTGGAAGTGTTCAAGGCCAGGTTGGATGGGGCCCTGGGAACCTTGTTTAGATCGTGCCTGGAGGTTGGTGGCCCTGCCTGTGGCAGGGGGGTTGGAGCTATGTGATCCTTGGGGTCCCTTCCAACCCAGACCATTCTGTGATTCCATGATAAATGCTTTCTCTGCTTTTTATATATATATATATATATAAAATATATAATATATAAAAGGCAACACATTATGAGAACTAGCTGAGTAGTCTCCTAGACTCCTTCCTCTAGACACAGCAAGCACACTACATACTGTACTTTGTAATCATAGAATCATAGAATCATAGAATGGTATGAGTAATGGCTCAGAGGTTTCTTAGAAAAAAGTCGCTTGAATCCACCTGTCATGGTTTGGTGGACAAAATATTCAACAAGTCTCCATGTTTTAAATATCTGGATGCAAGGACAAGTCCACTGATCCTTCTCCTTTCTCCCTGTTTCTCTTTCCCGAGAAAGTTATGCCCCTTCATATGGATATTCTAGTTCTGTCAGTTATCTTACCTATGTTTGTTAAGCCAATTAATGAGTAATTTTGGAAATTTTTAAAGGCAAATGCTTGAAACACTATTTTCCATACTTCTGGACTTTACATTACCTGAACAGCAGCTAGCTTACTTACCATTTTCCTACCAGTTTTACTTTGATCTCTTATTAATTTCTCTGTCTACCATAATTTTAGATCCTTCCTGAGCACACTTTTGCTCAGAATGATATAGAAGATTTTTTTAAATCTTTCCCCTTAATTTCATCGTCAAGCCTTCTTTACTCAGTATTTGGATGTTAATCACCTATTCATGGTTAAGGAAGCCAAAGGTCCCTTGACATTGGTCTGTCTGAAAGTGCTCTAATCTCTGTACAACCCGTGCATACTTGCAAATATTCTTTTGAGGAAGTACAACAGTTTTAATAGCCATGTCTTATGCCCTGTGAAAAACAATCAACCTCATTACACAACCATTAGTCTCTCACTCACTGTAGTTCGTTTCCATACATCTTTCTTTCCCATGTTGACCCTGCAGCTTCCCAGGACAGTTCTGATGCTCTGCTTTACAAAACGATCATTTACTGTCAATTTTTTTTTCACAGAATGCATCTGCTATTTCACCAATTGCCATTTAATTGCTAGTACTGCTATTATTTTAGACTCTTGTTTGTGTTGGCTAAGGACGGCAGTAGAGGCTGGGGACACATTTTGTCAGGTACCAGCAGCACCACACATAGAGAAGCCTAAAATGATGTTTTCTACTGTCACACAAGGGACTCCAGCAGAACCTCCACAAGTTCTTAGCCTCCTGCTCCCAGCAGGCTTCACTGATGCCTCCCTCAGTACATCTGCCTGGCAGCAGGAGAATTTCACAATACTCCAGTCTGCGAAATGCTGGAGAAATATTATAAATATGCAAAACATGGGCAAGTTTTAAATTCTCATTCCTGGCCTATGTAAAGGTAAACTTGACAATAATTTAATTGATAATTAGCTGGTAATTGTAGCAAGAGGGAAGAGTCCAAACTGACTGCCTGACTGGCGATTTTTTGTAACAAGGAATTAGTTATACTGTGAGGGAGCGCTAAAGGTACCAGTCCAGAGTTGGCTCCAGAGTGTCAGAGGCTACTCAGACTATCAGGAAAAACATTACTGCTGCTCTGCAGATTTTGCAGTCTATTTCTAAATCCATGGCTGTTAACCATGCAGTTGTAGATATGAATGCAGAGTTTTGCTCATCATTCTGAGGGGCTACAAACAGAGGGTAGAAGAAGAAAATAATCTGGCTTCAGTGGGATGACTGCTGCTGAAGACAGCAATTGTCTTTGGCAATTGCACATACTTATGTGCAACTGAGCTCACCTGTACTTTACCATGCTGTAATATGACTTTCAAAAGTCCTCTAACCTCTAGAGCAAAATTGTTTAAATGACAAAGTGATGAATCAATCCTAGGCTGGATTCCCATGCTAAATCAAAATGCCCTGCAGGAAGTCAATTGAACTTTTGAACGTAAGTTTTCCTTGCAGAATGTACTATCTGGTCACATTTTTTTCCTGGTAAATTGCCCATTTTATTGTAAGGTTCTTCAGAGGAGTGTAACACTAGTTTCCTTTCCAGTTATCCTTTGCTCTCGAGGAAGCAATCTCTGTCATGCCTCAGAAAGAGTCAGAAAACAGTGGCAAGAACTAATAACACCAAACACCAGTGTAATTTCCTATGGGGAAAAAATATTTTCTACTAGTAATTACTGCCAACAGCAGTCTTGGAAATACTGTATAACTTATTGTTTTAAACATCAAACAGAAGGAACTGGTTAGTATCAAGGATTACTAACAGAGGAACATGTGTTTCCACACATGCACACACACATTAGATAAAATGTTGATGTTTAGAGGTTTACAAGATATAAACATTGACTTTGGGTTCTGAGTAAGTTTACACTTGAATTTAGAATGAAAACATACCAGTTAATGTATAACTGTGATTGACATAAATAGGCAGAAATAGCTGCAATTGTCATGATTGACTTCACTCTGCTTCACACTACAGTTGCAGGAAGATCGGAACCACATAGGAAAAACAGTCAGCTGTGCTTAAGAACGCACAGTAGAGGCTGAAGGCAAAAATAAAATTGTTCAACAAGCTGTACCCAGGTGCTTTATCATCAGTGAGTGCTTTGCTGAGGAGTGTGAAAAACACTCATTTACTTTCTGTGACGAAGCATGTGCAGGTGAAGTAGGGTATGTGATGGAAACTGAAACGTCTGTGGACTTAATCCTGCCCTAAGTTACTTTGGAACAACTCCCATCATCTTCAAATGTAGAACTATCCTTTAACTGGAAAAATGCATCTCCAGTTTAAGCTCTCACAAAGCCTGGCAGATGGCTGTGACAATGGGATTTCTGCTAGGGTCCAGATCTTTGGTTGTGGAAAGTGTCTTTTCTCTTACTCTGCAAGAGGGGAAGAGCAGGGTCTGATGCAGGTGGTGCTCAGTCCCACACAGAGTATCCAGGATGGACACTGCAGCAATTTAGCACCAACCCACTGTGGGTCCTGCCTGAACTCTACTGAGATGAATACACTCTACTAAGCAAAGGTTTATGCATGTGAGCAGCTACATGGAGGTCAGTTTAAATGCTCTTCCGGACTGGGACCTGATGCTGACTCTTTTCTCCAGGAACCCTAATGAAACCTAATGAAATTCAGCAAATAGACCACCTGTCCTTTGAAAGAGATGAACTTCCTCTACAGTAGAGTGGCTTTGAGTGGTATGGAAAGTGAACTTTACACCTTCACTAAGCATAAACCACTGTTTTAATATCTGATTTTAAATACACCTGACCATTGCACTAACCAGCAAGCAATCTCCTGCACTGCTGGGTTTGCTCAAGATATGCCAGCTTTTCACACACAGAATCACAAGGTTGGAAAAGACCTTTAAAATCATCAAGTCCAACCATTCCTGTCCTATGCTAAACCATATCCCTAAGGGCCACGAAGACTCTAGTCATTCTCTCCTTGTCAATACTGTCCTGGTAAAGAATTGAGCAAGGGCGATAGTGAGCACTGGTGGACAAGAAGCAGCAGCAAAGCAGCGTGCAATATTGTTTTCGCTGACACCATGAACTACGTCCAGAGCAGTGTCCCCTTCAGGCACATGGAATGACAGGTATTGTGTTAGTTAGCAGCTTTGTAAATGTAATTTTCAAAACAACCCCAATTTATTCCAAGACACAGATGCCTACAGTTTACCCATGGGCATGGACTTCGTGTGTTTAAACACTTTGTTGGTACTGTGTGATGAAAGAGATGAGTGCATCCAGCTGAATTCCCAACCAGGAAACGCAAGACATGACAGAGCCACGAGCTCTGCTTCGGCTCTTCCCTGGGGGAGCTGAGACAGACACCTCTGAGACAAAAGGCATGAGCCTACTGCAGAAGGAGACCCTTCCCCTGAATTCAGGGGGCTTTGGATTGGGCCCAGTGAAAATAAAATGCTGATTTTCAGATGACCACATGGCAGTGGCTAACACAGAGCACCGGTAGCTGCTAGCACTTCACTGGCATATACTTATTTTCAACATCCTTTCTGCTTTGTTGACGTTCCCCCTTCCTTTTTCATGCCGTTTGCAACGCATCATTAGACTTGCTGCAAGTTTGTGGGAATAGATTGTATCCCTGGGGATGAAACCCCACCAGGGGTGAATAAACAATCTCCCCTTCCCCAACCAAATCCCGACTGTGCCTCACATTTCATGGAAACGATCAGCAGTTCCACTATCAAAACATTCACGCCTTATGAGTAATATTTACGATGGGAGTTTTTTATGTTGGGTTTTCCCCCCTCAAGAAGAAAAAGAGGAATAATTAACAGAAATAAACCCAATGAGAAATTTCCACATTATTAGTATTATTTTCACAAGGCTTTTACAGGAAAGTAAAAGCTTTTGCAAGTAATAAAAATCCTTGTTAAACATCTTTCTTTCTTTCTTTTGGAAATGGGGTAAATTATGAAGCAGGTTGACTTTAAAAATAAATAGGCCTATAAATAGATAAAAGTTGTTGCCTTCCTCCCGTAATTTAATATGAGCATCCTACTCTGAAATAAGGAAAAGTTTAGTTCACCCACAGAAAGAATAAAGCAGATGTGAGCTTTTTCCGTCAGCTTAAGTGCTGCCTTGGTAAGGTGAGTTATCCGACTACATTAAACAAACATTTTAGTCAGGCATCACACAGGAAAATAAACAGTAGCAGAGGAAACATGAAAATATTAAAGACTGTTATTCTTTGGCCCCTTTTCCTGTGAAGCAGGTGATAAAATATTACTGTGTTTCCACAGGTAAGGAAACACGCTCTTAAACACTTTGCAGAAATACATATTACGATCATCACTTAAAATGTCAGAAGTGGATCGGACTCAGCTGTGACAGCACACAGGAGCCTGCTGAGAAACACTGCAGAAGCAGAGGATTTAGCACTGCTGGGCTTCCTAAAGCCTTCTGACCCTTGGCAGTATCTGGCGGTAGAAATTCAGGTACAGGCAGAAAACATCTCGTAAGAGGCAGCTGTAGAGTTACCAGATTTCAGCAAAGACTTCTCCTCTTGCTAATTAGTTAGATGCTAGCGAGAGGGAGATAATCTGCTGTATCATTCTGAGCTCTTTCTGCCCCACTGAGTATCAAAGAATGCACACAGGAAGAAGAGAGGAGACCGGCTGAGCTTCATCCTCTTTGCCCACCTATGACATACTACACCATGCTGTCCAGATTTAAGATGCTTTAGTTTAAGAGGTAATTCACACACCGTGTCAGTAACTTCCATTCTTAGTGAAATTTTGTCTAGCTGTATAGATCATGGCTGAGATTCTATACATATTTAATTCTAAAAGTAGAAAGATATCCTTGAAATGACTTCTGCATTATAGCCAGAAGTTACCTAAAACTTACATTCATCAGAAGAAACAAAGTGATCACTTTCTACTGCTGGCGCTTTGATTTCAGTCAGCCTGGAAAATCAACTTGAAAATTTACTGGTTCACGTTCAAAGATCTCCACAGTTGCCCAGTGGTGAGGGGGAGGAAAAGCTTTTATTCTCCTGCCCACTATGAAAAATGTCGGTGTGAGATTGCAAGGTGCTAGCTGAAGTCCTCTGTGGTATCAGTTTCTCCCACGGAATCACAGACCGGTTAGGTTGGAAGGAACCTTAAAGGTCATCTAGTTCCAACCCCTCTAAAATAAGCAGGGACATCTTCAACTGCATCAGGTTGCTCAGAGCTCACCCAACCTGATCTTCAGTTTTTCCAGGGATGGGGCATCTACCATGTCTCTGGGCAACCTGGCCCAGTGTTTCACCACCCTTGTTGTAAAAAATGTCTTCCTTATATTGAGTCTGCATCTATTCTCTTTTAGTTTAAAACCACTGCCCCTTGTCCTATTGCAACAGGCCCCACTGAAATCTGCTCTCTATTTTAAAATGCACTCCATGCACATCAGCCTGTGTAGCCAACGTGGCTTCTGGAAGCTGCTCATGACTAACATACATATATATATTCACAAGGTTAAACTAATGGATAATCATTAGGTTAAGGTCCAGTGGATCAACTGTTGCCCTTGGAGGTCCATGTACAGTTCTGCTGCTGACCAGCTATGTGATGCTGGGCAACAGCTCACTGCTTGCCTTGAAAAAGTTCAAGTGTGCTACTACGGTGTTTGAAATAGTCGGACCTAAATAAGAATATCATGGGCCATGCCCCCTTGGCCTTACATGTCTCGATGAAGAGTTTTAGTTCCATACAACCAAATCAGGAGACCAGCCTTCCATGCTGAATTCAGAGATGCTCATTTTATCTTCTGTTACTTTTAGGAATTAAATTTTAGTATAAGTGGAAG
The DNA here is from genome assembly GCA_020800305.1 of Porphyrio hochstetteri. Lineage (NCBI taxonomy): Eukaryota > Metazoa > Chordata > Aves > Gruiformes > Rallidae > Porphyrio > Porphyrio hochstetteri. Next base: position 116,294,564 of record CM036907.1, read on the forward strand.
AAAAGGGCCAATTTAATTTAAAAACAAAGAAAGAGAAGTAAGGTAAATTTTAGCTATGTGGTTAGATGGATTTTCAAAATAATCTTTAGGGGGGCAAAGAGCTCTTATTTCACCATTTCAGGTGAATTTGTTTACCAAGTGCTTACCTAATACTTTAAAAAACTGGTTTTAACTCTGAAAAATAAAAGCAGAATAGGTGGAGGGGCTATTGAGTACCATGAAACCATCACACACTGTCCCTACACAAGTATTTCAGTTGGATGGGTATTTCTGCAGCATTCTAGTCCCCAGAAAAGAACTCAGGAAATTTCCCATCTTACTTTTCAGGAAACAGAGATGCACATGTAAAATGGATTTTCAAGGAGAGTAGGAACCAAACGACAGGACTGCCACTAGAAACCAGCCATAAATTCAACACAGCCAAAATGCGGGATTTCTGACTGTCCCCCTGGCAGTGAGGGTAAAGGCTGTATGGACGATTGAGACCCCACTGCTCTCTGATATTTGCAGCAAAATCAATAGCCAGTAGATATAGAGTGATTTATCTCCTCTAACTTATGTATCTAGGAGAGAGAGGGATCCTTTGCTGTCAGTAAAGAGAAAGAGCGATCCACAGAATGTTGTTCACCTGACCTGTTTTAGTGATGTCCACAGTGGTCAGATGAAGACCACCCATAAAGTCATATTTAGATCTCTCTGATTAAGAAGGGAGAATTGGAATAGAAACAGATCTCAAAGACATGACAACTCCCAAGGCTGGGATAATTCAAACCCAGAATGAAATTTTCCAGTTGGCTCCCTGGAGATAAAATTTTTAAATAACTTAGTCAATGTAAAAGTTTATGTTCCCTTTTCCATTGCTAACGCAAGCTTACATTTATCTGACAGTTCTGCAAATTTCATCCTATGAGAAAGCTTCTTACTCTAAGGCAGGCACTCCAGGGGTGTAATTCTGCCATCCTATACAGTCAACAGAGAGAACTACTACTGGGACACAAGCCGTGGTACCCCAGTCAGGATGCTCACTTCCTATGCAGTCCTGTGGGCCTAAGAGGAGAGTGCCTAAAACTGCCTTAGTAATTTTTTTTCCTCTGAAAAATGAAGGAAATTTAAACACTCCACATGAAATGTGAATGTTTCCACACTCGGAACAAGATAAAATTTGAAACTAAACTCTGAAGTTTAATCTTAGTTCCTTCTCTTCTTACAACATCTCTTGGATGCTTAAAATAAACGGGAAAACTACTGTCTCCAGCCTTCACTTGTGTGACAGTCCAAACCCATCTGAAACTCTCGTTTCAGTTTTCTGGTCCCCTCCTTCCCAACCTACCAAAAGCAGCCCTCCCCTGCCCCAGACCGGCCCGCTCCCCAAATAGGTTAAACAAACAGGGAGATTCCTCCAGGGAAGTCAGGTTCAAGATCACAAAGGATGCACCTCATTTGGGCCAGTTGGAGGTTTTTCTTGCTATTGTGCTTATCTGTCTCTTCGCTGTCATCCAGACGTTAACCTCTGACCTGCGAGCCCGCCTCTCGAACCAGCCTTGCAGTGTTTACCCATTATGTAATGTCTGTGCTCTTGTGGAAATTTTACAGAAACAAATGGAGGAAGTTTGCCAGTCAAACGGCTGGACAATAAATCCTGTCCCGTGTAGATAGAATGGTTTACTGTCACTGTAAGTCTGCTACTGGCATCTGTCACCGAAGAAGTGTTTACAAATTTCAATGTGCTGGAGTGCCAAAATATTCCAGCTTCTCCGGGCTGTACATGATTTGTAGAACAACCACCACCGTGCTAGACACGGGCAGCCTTGTTTTGCCAGCCTGAATAAACAGAGCGACAATGCTTCAGATAACTCAAGGTCACTCATGTCCAATTTTTCTGTCTGTTCACCTCCTAGATTCATGAATACAAGTACCCAAATGCTATTTTGTTCACAGTAAGGCTTTTTCTACCCTGAGATGTCTTTGCTAGAAGTTTAATCCAGGTAGGCATTAGACCCCAAGTGCTTTCAGACCCCTTTGCTTATTTCACAGACATCCGGTAAGTTGAAGTCCCCAGTAAGGACGAGGGCTGGTGATCGCGAGACTTCACCCAGTTGTTTAAAAAACAACTCATCAGCTTCCTCCTCCTGGTCAGGTGGTCTGTAGCAGACTCCCATCACTATATCTCGCTGATTTTGTTCTCCTCTGATCTTCACCCAGAGACACTCGACCCTGTCTTCATCATACTCCAGCTCTAGGTTGTCAATGCATTCTCTGACATACAGGGCTACCCCACCTCCTCTCCTACCCAGCCTGTCACGCCTGTATAGTTTATAACCAGCAATTGCAGCACAACAGTCATGTGAATTATCCCACCATGTTTCTGTGATGGCAATCACATCATAATTTCCTGTACTTACAAGGACTTCTAATTCCTCTTTTTGGTTCCCCATGCTGCGTGCATTGGTGTAGATGCACTTCAGCTGGTCTACTGATCTTGTTGTGCTCCTTGGGGAAGCCTTGCTTCCCAAGCGACAGCTGTTTAAGTTACCTAGCCTATCAGTAGTAGCTACATCTCTACTCTGAGTTAGAACACTATCCCCCTGATTAAGTAGGGTGGCTGACCAGAGGTCATTACCAGCACACCATCCCTCAGTAACTCTACCAACACACCCAGGCTTTTTTCCATCTAGCCTGGCCCTGTCCCCCTCCCCCTTCCTATCTAGTTTAAAGCTCTATTAATGAGCCCTGCCAGCTTCTTGGACAGTATCCTTCTGCCCCTAGGGGATAAGTGCTCCCCATCCCTCGAAAGCAAGGCTGGTGAGGCTTGAGCCAGCCCATTCTCAAAGAACCCAAGGTTCTGTTTCTCGTGCCAGGCTCTGAGCCAGGTATTTATTTCCTGGCTCTTCTCAAACCAACCCTCCCTATTCCTTGTAGTAGGAATGACAGAGGAGAACACTACCTGTGCTCCAGATCCTCGCACCATGCGTCCCAGGGCCCTAAAATCCTTCTTAATGGTGCTCAGTTTTCTTTTATGTATTTCATTAGAACCTATTTGAAAAATTAAAAGTGGATAATAATCCGTGTCCCTGACTAAGGTTGGGACTCGCTTGGTTAAGTCCCTAACTGAAGCTCCCTTAAGGCAGCAGACTTCCCTGTGTAGAGGGTCCGGCCTACAGATCAGGCCCTCAGTTCCCTCCAGAAGGGAATCTCCTAAGACAATGACCCGTCTTTTTGCCTTAACAGAGGATGTTTTGATGGTTTGCTTAGGGGTTCTAGTCCTAGGGAACACAGCTTTGGAAGTAATTTTCCTATCAGCCATCTGGGTTTGTTTAGAGGGTCTTGTCCTAGGAACACAACCTTAGAAGTGATTTTCCTATCAGCCATCTCATTATCCGGCTGGTCCCCTTGTAATAGGATCTCATATCTATTGCTCAGAGGCAGTTGTGGAGGAAGGACAGGCTTGGAAGGTACTCTCCTACTGCCCTTGCCACGTACCTGCTTCCATTCGTCCTTATCATTTATACTGTCCTGCGTGGGGGAGGGTATAGGGTCACTCTGGTCCTGGACACTATCTACTGGGTATTTACATTTCTGTGGCTGGGAGGACAGAACCTGGCTCATCCGATCGATCTCCACCTCAGCCTCCCTGGTGCTCATGAGCCTGTCTAGTTTATCCTTGAAGCCTGTCTAGTTTATCCTTTATCCTAATAAGGCCTTTATTATTTATACACTACATCTTCCCATTCTTCCTTTACAATCCATTTTCTTTACAGTCCTGCTGCTTCTCCTCTTTCTGTACTATCTGTCCTTTGGGACGTTGTATTGTGTTACCTTCCTGCACAGTGTCATTGCAATGCCTTCTGCTGTGTGACTGCTATGTATCTTCAGCCCTAAAGTCAGGAGCATGGGAAGATGAGTTTGGTTAAGAGGTGGGAACGAACATAATTTGAAACAGTGGGAGAGGGAGGTAATATAACTCTTCCTTCACTGACTCTCTCAACCAAGGGCCTGATTCTGCTGCCACTGAATGGAGCTTTTCACTCTTGATGTCAACAGGAGCGGTGCTCGGACTTAGAGTTCCGCTGTAATTAAGTTTTCAAATCTCATTTCCTTTCAGAGGAGGGAAAACATTGTTGTGACTAAGCTTTGGATGTGGTAACAAATCCCTGGCAGGTTGGTTTGTTTTAACGGACGTATTAGTTTTAAGGAAACTTTTACCATCTTTTCTGCCCTTAATCACAGCTTTTATTACAATTACAGTAATGCGACAGATGTACGTGCCAAAGGCAATATGTGTATTTTTAATGAGTTGACATGCAACCTTCCTGGAGAGGAGACACAACTTCATTTGCTGAATGCCTCTGAACCGTATCTAGCAGTTTATTAAGGGATGAAGAACCAATGAGAAAAAAGATTTACCACAAACTCAGGGGCTTCAGTAACTCACAGATGTGCTGCCCCACTAAGACAAGCTCGGTTGCTGTGCTAGGCTTAGCAAAATTTTGCTGAATGGCAACATTTTCTGTTGTCCACAAACAATATAAGAGAAGGTTAAGAGGCAGTATCTGCGAAGCCTGAGATTATTAATCTGTACATACGGTCCTGAGTCATTGGGCTGTAAAACATCACCAGTTTCCAAAGATGAAACCAAAGGGTAATTCTGCTTGACTGAGAGGATATCACAAGCCTGAAGGAACTATCTGCATCAATAAGGCCTATTTATGTAAGCTTTACAAGACATTGGCTCAGAAGGGTGTTTATTCTGGTATAACAAATTGAGTCAATAATTTGAACACAAATCACATCCTATGAGTAAAGAGCCTTTAGCCTAGTTCCTTGCCTCAATTTACCTCACAGCTTGGACACCGATCAGACATCAGTGCACACAAAGCCTTACAACAAGCTGACATGCATGCATTAACTGGGCTCATTCAGTCAGGGACTAGCGAGCTCGGAGAGCCAGGCTCTGACAGCAGCAGGCACAATCCACTCTGTAACCTTATTGCTGCCACTGCTGTGGTCTGGGCCAAACAGCCCTTGGAGACAATGGCTGGGCACGCTTTTCTGGAGGTTAATGCAGGCCAAGGACCACTTCCAATACAACCCTGGATGCGGATAACCTGTTTTGAGAGGTAAAAGTTTATCTGCAGGGACCAGGGAAGGCTTCCTGGCTTGTGGAGATGTGACCCCTGCAGACCTTCGCATACCTTTCTCTGAGACCAAAGTATGAAAGGAAGAAGCCTGAAAGCCTACTGTACATACGACTGTGTGCTTGCTTTCTCCTCAGTCATCTTAAAACTGCCATAAATTAACAGGAACTCAAGCAACAAATCACAGAACTACATCAGAAATTTACATTATCAACCAGCAGCCTGATGCTGTCAGGCATGGGGTAACTGCAACGGAGCAACTGTTGGCTCTGCTGGGTTTGCACAACGCCTACGGGACTGCCGTGGTTAGGCAGCACAAACCCCACTGCCTGTCCTGCTTTCAGTCTCTGTACAGTCCTACAGCGAGCCTCCAACACAGACCAACACATCCAGAGATCCACGTGAAAGGCACAGGGCCTCGCTGCAACCACACTTACTCTGGCACATCTGTTCGGACAATTAGGAGGTAGAAGTTAACTGATAGAAGACAGAGCACAACTGGAAATGTAGGAATGTGTTTTTACTACTATTAATGCAATCAAAACTTCCTTCTTGCTATTATTACTGTGTTAGCACGTCAATTCTATTCCAAATTGTTTTCAACTGCTAACTTTCCAAAATACCTGGAGTATAGCACAATCCATGTTCTGGTTTTCATTCTAAACATAATTTAGCTGAAATTATTCCCTTTCTTAGAGCTCTTTCTCTTGCTAGAATGTGCAAAATATGCGCACAATATGCACTGGAGGAACGTTAATCTTCTTTCTCCATATGCCAACAAAAGTGCTGAAATTCTTCTGTGCATAAAGTAACTTCTATGTGTCTTTGTAGACTCAAAGTCCATTTCTGAATCTAGCAATATTCTGATTCAGATGACAAAATCTATACAGCTGGTTAAATCACAGCTTTAAAAAAAAAAAAAGAAGATGCAAAGAACCCTTTGTGAAATGGATTGCTGATTTATTTTCATTATCTGGTATGAATGAAATGCAAAAAGCAAGCAGATGTAAGTAAAATAAACTAGACTGTAAACCAGTGTTTTAATCATGTGAGATACCATTAGTAGTGTAGGTCAGCATTTTCTTAAGAAATACATCTTCTTGGGGGAAATATTTTGTTATTTTCCCCTTAAGACTTTTTTTTCAAAATTGATACATTTGAGATTTTCCTGTACCTGTGGTCTTAGTCTGAGAAAGCATTAGACCCATCCTTCAAAACTTATTTACGCTTTAATATTAAGCTTTTGCCCACAAAACTATGTCAAGAATGAAAACAATACAAAAGTTGGTGTGACAAAAAAACTCCAAAACATGCTCACCAATGCAGTCCACGCTGAAGAGATTTACGGAGGTTGTTATAGAAGATTCATCACAGGTCTTCATTCCTCGCAGAGCAAACCGCACCAGAGAGGCTTTGACCCCCTCTGGCAGGAAGGACAGCAGGTAGACAGGCATGTACAGAACATAGCGAAGTTTGCACAGCAAAGGGGTCATGAGCTTTCCTTGAGGGGACTGGGCCATACGCTCGATCGTTGGAAACAGCAGCACAGAGCGAAGAACCTGTGAGACCACGAGAAAATGTCAGTCAGCGAGGTCTTACAGCACCAAATCCCCTGCTATGGAGGCCACAAAAATGATCAAAGGGCTGGAGCACCTCTCCTGTGAAGACAGGTTGAGAGAGTTGGGCTTGTTCAGCTTGGAGAAGAGAAGGCTCTGGTTGGACCTTAGAGTGGCCTTCCAGTACCTGAAATGTGCCTGTAAGAAACCTGGGGAAGAACTGTTCACAAGGACATGTAGCAGTAGGATGAGGCGTAAGGGTTTTAAATTCAAAAAGGGTAGATTTGGGTTGGGTATTAGGAAAAAGTTCTTCAATATGAGGGTGATGGATCACTGGCACAGGTTTCCTAGAGAAGTAGTGGAGGCCTCATCCCTGGAGACAATCAGGATTAGGCTTGATGGGGCTCTGAGTGACCTGATCTAGTGAAGATGTCCCTGTTTACTGCAGGGGGATTGGACTAGATGACCTCTAAAGGACCCTTCCAATATTACACATTCTATGATTCTATGAATTTGTAAACTAGTCTCTGTTTGAAAGGAAGCTGGGTTTCCAGGTGTGCTGCACCTCAGACCCTAGGCAGGCTTTGAGTGGTGCCCAGGTTGAATGTTTTAAAAGATGAAGCAAACAAGAAGGTGGTTGTGAACAGCTCAGCTCTATTGGGTTTGGAACAAATGCCCAGGAGTGGGAGCATGTCCACTTGCTCCAGGGCGGTGACCCCACAAGAGGGCAGCAGGCAGGAACCATCATTTCATGCACGCTTTTCACGTCTGCAAAAGTACACCGTGTTTTATTTCACCTGGTGAACTGTTTTCTTTAGGTAAACCAAGCAACCAAATTAAGAAACATCATCTGCTGTGATGGTTTGACAACACATGGGTTTTTGACTTGCAGTTTAATACAGGTAACTTGGTATGAGTCAAAGCACACAGCCCCTTCAGTAAGATGTGCATAGAGATCCACAATACTTCTTTATAATGAAATATTCTAATGCTGGTAGCTTATGTTATGATAAGAGGATAAACTGTAGCCTTAAAATGGGATGAAATGAATTAAAAACCCCACCCACATTAACCAAAAGTGATTTAATATCCCTCTCTCAATTACATTTTAATGTTAAGATCAAACAAATATTCTAAAAGGATACCTGCCACTTTTTCCAGAAAAGTAGAACCATGTTACAAGAATTCATGTAGGAAACCCCCTCGAAGCCACACGACAACAATCCATAACAGAAGTACCGAGAAAACCACGTAAGAGAGATGCTGGATATTACATTTGTAGATAATTAGGTATAAATCACTGTGGTGATTTATTTATTGCTGGCGACTCAACATAAACAAACCAGATGTAGTTATATACGTCTGCTCACTGCACATTCGATGCATCGCACAAATCAGGTTACTATTTTAGCAAAAAAAATTTTCAGGTAATTGCCTTTCCTGTCAAATGAGGCTCTGCTGGTGTACACCACCGTGTCTGTGCAGCGCCACTCGTCGCAGCAGCAATGCAGGGGAAGGCAGGGCATACCACCAAGACATGCTTACAAGATTTGGGCACGGTAACATAACTAGCAGCCGAAATTCAGGAAATATCAGCAACTTGCCATACTTGTACTTCGAAATCAGGCATCGAAAGCGCTATTTATAACTAATACAGAACTATTTTAAGAAATCCTTCTACTCTCCAGCTGATACTACTTTGGTTTTAGACAAAGAAAAATACATTCTCAGGGAAATCAATCCTGGGCCTCTTTTTATTAAAGGCAACCGGCAGCTGAAGTACAGGAATGTGAGACTTGTACTAAATTATATGGTAGTTCTGCGATATTCCAGCTAGGAGCTGAACTCGAACTGTTGTGATCTAAAGCAGATTTGACCTGCGTTCCCAGGCACACATTAATCCTTTGACATTACAGTTTATAGAATCGGGATTAGTTGCTCGGAGTGCTGTACTAACCACTGGGGAAGTTGCTAAACTGTGGAGGAAAAAGGACAAACCAGGAAAGCTGTTACAAGGACACATGCATTCCTGCATTTTTTAATGGCAGGCAAATTTAAAAGGTGGTGGGGAGATGGAGGATAATTTTATGGAATTTCTTGTGTAAATCTTTCACAGATAATAATACAGGAATGTAAAGTTTGTATTCTTCAAACATTATTGACTGTTTCTTAGTTCACGGCTAGATTCCTGAGCCATGGAGGATTCAGAAATGTGCATTTTTGCCTGCAGAATTGCTTGAAGATGTACTTCGATTTCTTTACAATCCCACTGTGGACACAACAGATTTAACATATTTTATTAGAATGATACATGTGTTTGTGAAATTGGTATGTCATATTTGTGCTGGGAAGTAAGTAGATTAGAGATATAGAGGCAAAATGAAGGATATTAATGAGATTCAAATGCCCGACATCAGTTAATGATTTTTTGTCTTGTCAAATGCCTGGATCTCATTACATGCAATTGATACTAGTTGATATCAAATAGATGGCAGAGAATTATCCTGGTGTTACAACCTCCAGAATTATTATAAAACCAGTCATTCTGAAGATGGAGGACACTGCCCATCATAAAACACCAGGTACTAGTCGCGTCCCTACAGGCCCTGACAACATCCCTATATTCCTCCCAGGTGCACAGACCCTGTTTCCATAGTTCATAAACCTTCTGCTTCCCTTTGAGTTTACACATTAGCTCCCTGCTCATCCACGCAGGTCTTCTGCCTCTCTTTCCCGATTTCTTACTCAAAGGGTTGCACCTATCCTGTGCTTGGAAGTGCTGTTTAAATGCTAGCCAGTCAAACCTATGAATGCCATCAAGTAACGTGTAAAGGTTAATGACACCTTTGTTTATAAAAACTCTTCTCATACGTAATGATAGAAGTTTCCTGTGATAACAATCAGTCAAAATACAAAAATATTATAAATATGTGGAGAGAGAAAACCAGATTCACCTCCCCATTTGCAAGTCCAATGAATTTTATTGGTTACGCACATGGGAATGCAGAGAGTTGGCCAAGTAGAGGCACTAGTTATAGAGACTAGAGTGGATCTGTGGACTTCTGAAAGCTGGCCAGTGAATCTGCTGAAGGCAAACACACCCTGTGTCCCTGGGAGCTGTGGGTCAGATCACCCATCCTTGCTGTGCTTTGGTCACCCTGATACAAACAGTAATGTATTCTGACATTATACTGGAATTGTCACCGATGATCTTATTGACAATGAACAGTGTTTGCAAAACTCACTTGCTATTTATTTAATTGCAATACTTCAGCACTCAGGATGATGCATACATAAAGTTCAATGTGTAAGGAATAGCCGCTCTTTGGGTTAGTCACCAGGCAGATGCTTCTATTTTCATTATTAATTTTTAACTCTCTAAACTACATACGGCCCAAGAACTGAACGGTTCAAGGGACTGTAATATGATGCACAGTCAGAAGTCTTAGATCTTGGTAATAACAAAGAGCTAATATTATCTGTGAGCTCGTAATTCAATGCATAGTTCAATGCATTCAATTCAGCACATAATTCAATGTGGGTGCAAAGGCAGCTCCTAGTCCCTAGTCAAGCAGTATTCATCCATCCATCCATCCATCCATCCATCCATCCTACCGACCCATCACTGACAATATGAACAGGCCATGGCCTGAGCTTGTGTCCAGAGAATAAACCGACCTAAACCCCGAGTATGTTCTGCCCTTTATTCCTATGACACACACCCCAGTAGGAAGGTATGGGGACTTGTGGAGTTTTACTTTTGTCATTGTCTATATACTTTGGTGTCTGGATCTATCAGTGGAACAACTTCAGGTGTGTGTGTCTTACTGTAATTTTACAACACAGAGGGAAGACAAGCTAATTATTTCACAGGACAAGCAAGCCTCAAGGGAAATAATATTAACTGTCCATTCCCTGACAGCACAGCACTGACCAAGAAGCTTTGTTTAGGCAGGATCCCTAAATGAGAATGATTCACTTTGTGTGATCACTGCTTCATATAAATACTAAACAAAGGCTTCCTCCAAACTTTCTACATAAAGAGCACGTATGCTCCTGCACATCTGGGCTTTCTATCTAGTTTTTAATCTAAAACAAGGTGGCAACTGAGTTCCTTCAAGTTGTCACTGGGTAATGGCTGTCAACATGTTCTTGGATTTGCAGAATCAGTTGGAAGGTTTTTTGTTTTGATTAAAATGAGAAAGGAGTCCAAAGAGCCAAACAATAAAATATACAACAAACTGCTGTTTATCACTGCACGGTTTAATAGTCTCAACCACTCCAGCAAAGGATTTTTGTAACATCTTTAAATGGTTTCTCTATAAAAACACTAAAAGTATGCAAATCAAGCCAAAAAAGCCTCACAGTAATATTTTTCACTAATACCTTCTACTGAGAGAGCTGAAGTTTGTATTTACCAGCTACAATTCGAAGTTTGAGCTTTTAAGGCTACTTGCTACAGGCACGTGGTGTACCACCACGCTTAAAAACTGGATGCCTCTTTCCACCAGTATTCAGTAGAGTGATAAGATTTTCAGAGCTGTTACCTCCTGTGATGCCAGTGAGAGAAGATCAATACTTCTGAAATCGGGCAGTTTTGATGCTGCACAGGAAATGCCAATGACAAATTGAGGCACCTCAGGCAGGTACCTTCCTGAGATCAGCTCTCCTCTCACCAGAGAGGGATTTTCTGGACTTGCCCATTTGATTAGCTCAGGCATTAATTATATATAATATAGTGCAGCACAGTATAGCATATTATAATACAATATTGTATAATACAGATTTGTGTTTTAAAATCCTGCATAGTTTCTTCTTCAGCTGTTCAAGATGTGATTTGGTTTGTTGCATCAGCAAGCAATCCCAGCTCAGTATCACCAAACCCACAGGATTTCATGAACTAAAGAATGAACACAAATGACTGAAAAAAACTCAAGATTTCATTCCTGTTGTGAAGTAAGAACATAGTGTGTACACTGTCTTCTATCTTATCTTATAGATCTCCTGTGATCCTAAACCCATGTCTGGGCAAGAGAACAAATCTCTCAAACAGTTTACAGAAGATCTTGTCACCAAACATTTTGAAGTGCTTTATAAGAATTAACTTCCACAGAGAAGTGTTACCACACTTATTTTACGGCTCAAAAAAAAGGAAATTCAGGAAGTTACATGACTCCACCTGACAATGCACACTGTGAAAGTAGAAAGATTTAAAACAACTGTATAGTAATTAATAATCTTCTGCTCTAACCAAAGCTTACTTTTCTGGGGAGCCAAACTGTTTCTGTAAAACAAAGTGGTAAAGAAAAAATGTAAATAACTAACGTTTCGTAGAAAAGTCTGCATTTTTATTACCATAAACTTTATGATGGCTTAGCTCGTTAGTGGCTGTTTAGTTCAAGTGAGTTTTCTGTTACCATCTTCTGCAGTCCCCTCCCAAGATGGTGCTGTGAGGCAGGAGCATGTGCACTTGATTTCATGCTTTCAACTTAAATTTTCCACATTTCCTATTTATCGGTGCCCAAATGTTCACTCTGGTACCAGATACATTTACTTTTTTCTGTTCCTTTAATTCCAGACTTCTCATTATGTCACACAGAATCTAAGTGACAGAAAGGAGGTTTTTTTTTTTTTAATGTCCTAAGAAAACCCTTTGTATATAAGCATAATTTTCTCCCTCCCTGCAGAGCTTAATTTGTTTTCCAAAGAGAAGTACAGTTAGTGTATGCGACTCTGTGAACATGCTCTTAGAACCTTAAATAACCCACCTGAATTTTCTCTGATGGGCTGAAGGAATCCCCTCTCTCTAGGAAAAGCAAACTTTTCAAGTGCCACTAACAGCATCAGATCAACTTTACAAAAGGGTATTTGACCTTTCATTGTTTAAGTACAGACTGCATCGAGACTGTTGATCACAGGAAATTTCAGTAGAGTTTTTATAGACATATAGAGGATCCAGCTATGGATCGAGTTCTTCAAGGGAACCAACACGTGCAGAGCTCTGAAGACACGTGGAGGATGCACAGATGTTCACAAGCAGAATTTCTTTCATGGACCTGAAGAAATTAGGGTTCAGTTGAGCAGAACTACTGAATGCCAGGAGTACGGCAGGTTTTCTCATGGCATTGGTAAAGAAATAACTTAAGCTTTATCATATTGACTGATTATCAGTCAATAAACAGTATTTATTATTGACTATTTATTATTATTATTTATTATTTATTATTACATCAACTTTTCCCCTTGCATGCCTTCTGTAAACAGAAAGAGGTGAAACAAGCAGGATATTTTTTATCACTTATGATTGTGGCTTCCAGTTTGCATCGTAGCCTCCACAGTGGTAAACTAAACTGAGCTAGGAACTTGGATCCAGGACCAAAACTTTTTTGTATGTCCCCTTGCATGATATTGGCCAAAACCAACCATCACATTCCCAGACAACATCTGTGCACAGGTTAGGAAACAGGTGGAAAGGAGGAGGCTTCACTATCGAAACATAAGCTCTATTTTGGCATTTGCTATCAAGAGCCACAGGATGGGCCCTGATGTGTTTTATAAAAAATAAATACTAGTTTTGGTGTATCTACCTCACTCAATCAGAAATACCTCAAACTGTTCAGAGGGATTTAACAATTCATTTTGTCTAAGGGATTTTCTGCACAGACTGTAATGCCACCCCGGGCAGTTGTACCCAGATCCTCCCTTCTGCTATCAAGAGATCATTCATCAGATGCTCAGCAAGGAAAGAACAACGAGTCTCTAACTCCATATGTCTTTACATACACGCATGTTAATTAAATCTGCTGAAACAGCACCATGAAACAGCATCATGAAACAGTGAGGAAAGGAATGCCCTTTTCAGAGTTCATTTTGGCTCAGTTTCATCAGGTTCACTGCAGGCCTTGAACTGAGGTGCCTATGTTGGGACTTAAATTACCCAACTGAAGTCAGTCATAGGCAGATGCTCAGAAGATACCATATAAGCTGAAAACGCTTCCTACTAGAGTCTTCTGCCTCTCAGTAACCACACAGAAGACCTAAGACTTTCAATTTGGAGCTTCATCACATAGAACAAAATGAGACCCTTCCACAGGAGAAGCAGCAGAGCAGATTTTTCAGAAAGTACTTTTTAGGTGGGCAAATGCTACTTTAAAGCAGTATTTGAGCAATGTTCTCTAAAAAGGCTGCAAAATAGTATTTTGGGAGGGACAAGTGACATAAGTAGGTGTGATGGAAAGAAATGAAAAAAAACCCAAATCAAATGCTAAAGCAGGTATCAGAAGCCTGTGCTGACATCAACTTCTGTATCACACCAAGCACCAGGTGCCAAGTGTGAAACCAACAGGAACAGTGGAAGAGAGAAAAATGGCACCTTCCAGGGATGTGACAGACATGCTCGATTTCCAAAACCAGAACGTTATATCAGGAAGCTGTAAAAAAATTAACATTAGGCTTGATAATGTTTTTTATATATTCACTGATCTCACATGACTACATTGCCCCCCAACAGCAGCATATTGCATACACTGACTAAATGAGAAGCCAGGAAGAATGGCAATGAAATGAATTGACTTTAAATGTTTGAGGGTTTTTTCCCCCTTGTTTCTCTCTGTGTAAATGGTTACATGTTAAAAAAAAAATAAAATTAAAGGGTTTTTCAGTAATACAGCAGGATGGCAGAATCTTTACAGCATGGCTATACCCAGGAAAGAAATATACCCCTTCAGGAGCGAAAAAGTAATCAAAGGCTATTTGCAAAGTTTTTACCCCTTCTCCAAAAAAATCAGAAGGAAACATGAAGCTGAGAACAGTACTGAAAATATATTTCACTGTAATTCCAAGACTGCTGCTAACAAAATGGACTTGTTAACACTCCAGCACAAGACTGATCACTAAATCCAGTCTACAACCACTCTGTATTTCTTTCTCCTCAAACTGTAAGAAGCCCTCCTGCACCCAATGACATACTTTACGATGCTTTGGAACAAGACCCAACCTGGATGATCCAGCACGGAATGAGAAGGTGGCAGGCTCACAGCACCACCACTGGCATCAGTCCCCTTTTCTGATATGGAACTCATTAAATTAATACATATTTTAAAATCCCAAGAGCATATTTTTTCAGCCAACAGAAAATGCTACTAAAACAAAACAGAGATCAATGCTGATGGAGAATTCCTCTCTGAGTTTGGATCTTCAATGAATTTTATTGTGAGCATGTAAACAAGAAACACCAGTTACCATCTACAAGGCTTTCAGCATTACTACTGTCTACCCGTGTCCAACCTTTACTGCTTCCAAGGAAGGCAACTGAGGACACAGAAGCTCCACCTTAGGTCAGGGCAAGAAATATTTCTTGGACAATTATGGGAAAGTCCACAAACATGAGTTTAGGTACTGAAATCTAAGACATCTTTCTAATAATAAGTAAATTCCATATATATAATGACATTTACAATATTTAACTTCAATTTATGAACTTACAGAATGACACATAGTGCAGAAATACAGCAACCATAGCAAACAGGCTCTTCTACCTTTTTTTTTAACAATCTTTTCCATTAATTGCTTAGATTCGATGAAACCATTTTCTTGCTGCTACTTTTTTATGATTCGTATTTTCATGTTCAGAAATGAGTTTCAAATTTCTGTATTTATATCCATCTAATCCTATACAAGCATTGCATTCTAATAGAATAGAATAGATAATTTCATAACAGTCCTACTTCTTCTCTGTATCTACTCACTCTGATGTTTACAGAAGGTATTCATATAGGCATTCTCTGTTTAGTGAGGATAAATTAGCCCAGATATCCAGAGCTCCTCTGAAACTTTAGGTTATTATCTTTCTAAGCTTTCCTTCTACTTATTTCAGTCTTAATTCCTCTTTCTTGAACACTTCAGGTAGAATTCACTTTGTATGATAATACTTTTCTGCCCTAAAAATCATCTTATGCCAAACTAAAATGCGTGTGAGTTTTCTTCATGGTGACACATGTCACGATCTTCACAAGATCACTGGTGGAGACCCTTAGCTCTTTACTGTATACTTTTACTCTACATATGCAGTGAGAAGAGCAGGCTTTTCTTTAACCTTATCTGTGCAAATATGACTCATGAGATGTATAAGAAACAGTAAGTAGAATATGAAGATAACATTTTTAAGCCCCTCTCCTGTATACCAAGGCTTTTAATTCTTACAATATGTGTACAAAAGACGAGGCTGCCTCCCTAAAGTGCTCTGCTGACATGATTGTCTTCTCAACCTTCTCACTCTTGTTCCTTGGCCAGATTGTCACTCAAAGGTCAAACTAGAGCACAGTCAGCAAGAGCTGAGGCAGGGGAGAAGTGGTAGCCAAGCTCCAATCAATGTCTCCTCTAGAGATCTGCAAAGCAAAGTAACTAGAAATTCATAACATACTTTTAGCAAAACAATATTGCCTTAATATTGTGTTGCATCACATCCTAAGCTCAGGCTGGCTGTGTGACAAGAGCTGTTTCCTGTTCGAGTGCTGTTTTCCATTTATCTTTGTCTGATGTCAGGGATGTCTCTGCCTCTGGCATCTGATGTATTTGCCTTTGTTCATACTTAACTTCATGTTTTTATAGCTAAAATTACTTACAGCATAGTCTAATAGGTTGGGGTATTCAATTCAGTTTCTACTCTGGATTTGAAGAAAGGAGACAAAACAAGAATTATCAAAGAGTATGAGAGAGAGACCACTCTCGTTTCCCTGTGACCATGGATACAACCCACACAGACTCTTCTCACCTATATATAACTTTGGGACTTTCAGTGGCTATAAGGGAGCTGGTCAATTTAGACATATCTCCATCATTTGGAATTATAAATGAGAGAACTTTGGATACTCAAACAGGCTGGATTCAGGGTAATGTAAATCCAAACCACCATATATATAGTGTCTTTAGCTATTTCTATCTGGACATACCCAGAATGTATGAGCTACATAGGAAACAGTGTACATCCATAAATACTTCCTTACACATTCCACAGAAGGTTTCTCTAAGAAACAACATACATACCAATCTTCCTGAAAACCCCAGAAATGCATTGCTTCCAAACATTTCAACAGCATTAACTTCCTTCAAATTATGGGTTAATAAAACTCTACAGGGCACACTAATGCTCAACTTGTGAAGTCGTGCATAATCTTCACAACTCCTGAGTATTTACTATGTCAACACCTGTTGCAAAATACAAGGTCATTATCAAGACTTACTCTTTTATGAAGGGAAGATTCAACAGTTGTATGGCCAATGCTGTCCTCAGTGATATTAGACAAAGTCACTATGTGCAAATGGCACATAAATATATGGGAGCCATGCAACAGTTAATAAAATTTAAGGGGAAACTTCATTTTTATGCTTGCTGGTTCAGAATTTCCCATCCATCAATTTTCTTCTACTCTCCTTCTGAAGTAGTCAAATGTAATACAAGGGGTTACAACAACCTGAATATATCCTTTTTCTCACTCGATAAACTCATTCACAATGTCAAATCCTTTCCTTACTTTTCATAACTTAATCAGAGAAATATTATTTAAAAAAACCCCTAAGGACCATGTCCATGTCCTGCTTCCATATTCTGTCCCTCATATATTCT
Organism: Porphyrio hochstetteri; assembly: GCA_020800305.1. Classification (NCBI taxonomy): domain Eukaryota; kingdom Metazoa; phylum Chordata; class Aves; order Gruiformes; family Rallidae; genus Porphyrio; species Porphyrio hochstetteri. The sequence goes on from CM036907.1 coordinate 116,311,879, forward strand.
TTGCCTGAGGAACGACACCATTTCTGGGACAATTTAGTTGAAGGCATTCATTTAGCTGTAGCACATACACTAGCAACAATTGGCCATCATATATATTACTACTGAAATACAGAAGCAAAATTAATATGCTGAGTAGACAGCTAACCTGTGCTGTACTTTTATAGACAAGGGTAGTCCTAAGTCTAATAGATGCCAACTTTTAGTTGATGCTGTTCAATGACAGGAAAACAGCAAAACTCAACCTCCCAGCTGATGGGAAATGTCAGGACTCCCTTGTGTGAACTAACAGAACTTTGACCAATTTTTGTCAGCACCAAAGATTCTCCTAAATTCAGCTTTGCTTCTACTCTATGTGGTAAAATGAAGAGAATGGCAGAAAGAGCAATTAGTAGGACACCTTGAAAACACAAGTTATTGTACCTGTTCCACACCACTAAAAAGCTTATACTTTCTCTTGTCTGTCCATTTATCACTCATACTAACTTGGTTTCTTACAGTCGACATATCCAATTTTATCTTATAAATTTCACCTCCTTCAACATCTGAGTTTCACACTCTATGTTCAAATATATATAGAAGATGCGTTTTTCAAATGAATGAAAACCTGCTTTGATTTTTTTTACTATTTTCTTTCAGCTTCTACCTGATGATATGAATAGCAGACAATATTTTCATCTGTTTAAAACACTCTATAGTCATCACCAGGTTTTTCCATGTCCTGGCACCTTCTTTATTTAACATACATTATCCAATTTTATTTGAAGTACACCTTTAATGCCCCGAGCCTCCAGTGCTTCCTGGCAGTTCCACTTGGATGGAAACAAAATTCAAGGATCAGCATTTTTTAAACATATTTGTATTTCAAACTTTAGTCTTCAGTGTAACAATGAATACAGTACTGGGCACAATGATCACATCCTTAGATATGGAGGCCTGAGTGTCACATGCACCAAGGTGAGGTGTGACTAAATTTATGTCTACTTTAAGAGCACTTTCCACCAACTTAGCACAAATGTGATTCTGAGCCTTCTGCGTTGGAATCCTGCATCCAAACTCACTGGACCAGCCACATGAAGAATCACAATCAGACTTCTACAGTATTAACTATGCATAATGTTATTTGGAGTATATTACAACTTGCTCTGCAGAGTTTAATTACAAAATAACTAAAATGGGGTGAAAATAACTCTGAATATATCTTTCTGCAGCAAGAAAGTGAGGAAAAGGCATGGAAATCTTGGTAGTATCCAAGTTCAGCTGCTAAGAGTAAGAAATTCCCTTTGCCAACAGTGGTCACAAGCAGAGTAAGTGAGGAGGAAGAGCTCTAATGAGATTGTAGTGTGTCCAATATCCTACTGAATGCTTCTGGTCCTCTCTGATTCCACCTACCATATGGCCGGGTGGGTGATCTTGCTTCTGGTGAAACTACTGGCAAATTTTCCATCAATGTAATGGGCCTTAATTCTGCCCCATTAATAAATTACCATTAAAGAATTGATTTTTCAGTTTTTAAATGTGACATCACCAAAGACACAGTATTCCCAGCTACAGAGACCAAGATTCTCTTAATCTGCTCTTTGACAGACAGCTGAAGACCATGGCTGCTGTAAAACACTTATCACAGTAGTTACAGAATAACCTCTTGGATTGAGAAGTGAGACCTTTGACAATTCTTTTTAAAACCAATATGCTTTCAATCTCACCTTTTAAAAGATTGTCAGTATCTTCCATAATACCTGACTTCCAATGCTGGAAACTGATTAATGGCAACAGGAAAGGGACCATCCATACCTTGGAAGCAGGTCACAGCACAGGAAAACATTATTTGTTGTTTCACTTTACTTAAAATATTTTCCAGTAAGAAGCACTCGTAGAATTTTTCCAGATGAAGGCCAGAATTCTGCTAAACGTACAAAAGACTAGAACTCAGAAGTGTTCTCTACAGACACTGCAAAATATTTCTCAACAAGTCAGCCCTACATACTGAACTATTTGTGAATTATTAAAAATATAAAAAATGTTAAATACACAGACTGTTCATTACATTTACAAGTCTCCCAGGGCTGAAATGCAAATTATTCTCTACTACAAATATTTGGGTAACTGAAGATTTGCCCAAAATGTTTGGGGAAAAAAAAAGAAAAAAGAAAAAAAGAAAGAAAGAAAAAAGGAAAAAAAGCCTTTTTATGGGTTAAGGTAATAATGAGAAAACTGTTCTCCTAAAAATCTGTGTCTTATTGTTGGACTGAAAATAGTTTAATAGAGAAAATATGCATTGACAGAGCAGTATTTTACATAGAGAATTAAGCCCCATCAAAGTGGGCAATATCATTCCATCTACAAGGGAAGTGCCAAAGGAGACAGCCAAAATTTGCAACGGTGTGATAATACAGGCAGGGATGGATTTGTTGCTATTATGATTAAAGCATATAAACAGAAGAAGATTAGGAGGGGTGAGAGTGAAAAGAGAGGAAGAATAGTTTATTGGTTGGAAGAAGGGCAGGGAGAAGCTTATGTTGGAATGCAGTGTCACAGTTACACACCATAAAGCTTTCAGTTGCTCCCATTACATGAATGTCAGAATGCAGCTGCCACTTTCCAGGAGAAATTCTTTCCGTTTTCATTTTGGAAGTACAGGGTGGGATTTTTAAAAAAAAATTATTTATTTTTTTCCCAGTGTAGCGCTCCCATGAGATCACTGCATTGCATCTGCAGGTACCCTTAGGGTACACGGCCTGGTAAATGAGATTGAAGCTTGTAGATGTGATCTGGGACACTCACCACTTACGATGAACTAGTAGTATGACGCTACAGTGGAGCAATGGCTCAGCAAAAATTAAGTATTAAGAATCAGATTTTCTGTTGTCTCGACCCAACTGCTTTCACAGTCATCAATGTACAGCCATACCTGCCAATAAATCTTAATAACAATCCATTCAGCTTAAGGACAAGTGGTTGAACAAGGTGAATGAGAAACCAGCCATGCAATTATAATCCCATTTTGCTGATGAAAAGGGAAGGCAGTGATTTTCCATCAATACCTCAAGATCCTCGGATTTCTACTTTTATGTGCTCCACTTAAGACATCTGGAAGGGCTACATTTCACCAGCCACTGAAGTCAGCCCTCAAAAAGGCATCCAGCCAACCCAAGCCCATAGCCCTGCTTTAATGGAGGGATTCTCTGTCTACTGAAGAAAGCTGAGCTGACACCTGATGTGGGATGGAGTTCAATCCATTACCATTTTAACCATTTTAAGTGGCTTATTTTATGGTAGAGTCTCGACAAAGAAGAGCAGAACAAGTCCTGACTTGTGATACCAGTGAAGAACAGAAGGATGAGTGAGTCGGGAAGTATATACACTGAGAAGAAATGGAACACAAAGCCCAACTGTGTATTTTTGTCAAAGGAAGAAAAGAAACAAGGAATATTGAGGTTCAAGATAGAATTTATATCCCAAAGTCCTGTCAGGATATCAGAAGAAGAGAAAAAGACAGAGAAAAAGACTGAAAAAGAAGAGAAAAAGACTGAGAGCTCATTTTTCCATCATTATATTGACTTTCCCTGAACTGTAAGCATCTTAAATAATAACGGAAAAATACCAAAAAAATCCTTCCTTCATGATACTACAGACTGCTTCTAGCCTTAATTACCATGACATATGGAATAGAGGGAGGAATCCATTAAAAAAGTAAAATTATCATGTTTACTTTATCATGTAAATAAAAGTGGGCATCGGGTAGGAAGGGTTCTAGAACAACTGAGAACAAGAATTTGAAGGATACCTTTCAGTTGCCAATGCCAGATATAAAAGGTCTGAACTCTGTCAGCTGCCATTAAAGGTCACAACTACAACCATATTTACTGAAATCTGGGCTTTATACCTTTCATTTCAGTAAAATGCACTTAGAGTAGGCACAGTGCTGTTTTAAAACAGAGGAGCAGAAATTTAATGTTTTCAAGAGCAATTAGGTTTCAGTGAATTCTACGCCTTATACAGAATTATCCTTCTGTTTTGGAATTTGAAATAGAGTGGAATGTTCTCACAATTTTCCAGTGACTACGAATGTTATAATAAAGTTACTAGAAACATATTTTTGTTAACATTAATTGAACTTTCTTACCGGACTCCAAAGGTAACAAGTTTATTAAATACATTTGTGGTTCCTGGACTTCCACTTAAATGTATACTTAACACTGAATTCCACATGAAAGGGCAAACTCCAATGATTTTCTTTCCAAGATGTCCCAGTTAAGTAGACTCATATCCAAACAGTAGGAATTAAGCATTTCAAATATTTACACGATGAAATAAATTGAAAAGGAAGTGGAATATTATTACACTTAATTTTGAAGTTAACCTCAGTCATAAGAGCACAGAAGGTGATTCTTAAGATGAAATCTAGGGCTTGACTTAGTTCTCTAAACATAAGTTTACAATCAGTCAACACATCCTCAGGTATCTGAAATGATCCATTGTTGCACTGGCAAAAAATCTTCTAAAATAATCACTAATCAAAGAAATACTACAAAAAGTTATCCACTATTTACCTGAACTTTATTCAACACTGCATAGAAATGCCCTAAATGCAGTGAAATTGCAATCTAAGCTCAGAGCTTTTATTCCAGTTTAGAGTAAAGCTTGTATCTTTTTCCGATTCCTTTTGCTCCTGCAGTGAGCTCTTCCAACAGGACACACCACTCTCAGTATAGAAACTAATGCAGAGGAATACATTTTTCCACTCTAGCCTCCAAAGTAAGCATCCCTAGACTTCACTGTTATCCATGGGGAACTAACAAATTAACAATATGGCAGAGTACTATTTTAAACTACAATGTCCACCCTAAGTAATCCTCACTGCTTGGGCAACTGTATCACATACAATGAGAGATGAGAGCTGAACAGTGCAATTTCTTTGGTGAGGGCTCAGGATTGCCAGCAAAACTACATTTTATTACAGAGCTTCTAGGAACAGGTATTGGTTATGAAAGTTACAGCTGTGCTAAAAGTTTAACTATGTTTGTAAAGTTTAACTTAGTTTGTAACTAAGTTTGTAAATTCAAAACCTCTACAACAGACCTTCATTTTATCCCTTGCTCCTTCCGTGAACATTCGTTACCTAACTGTTTACCTTAGAATCATAGAATAGAATAGACTGGTCTGGGTTGGAAGGGACCCCAAGCATCACAGAGTTCCAACCCCCCTGCCACAGGCAGGGCCACCAATCTCCAGGCCTGGGCCTGGATCTACACAAGATTGCCCAGGGCCCCATCCAACCTGGCCTTGAACACCTCCAGGGATGGGCCATCCACCACCTCTCTGGGCAGCCTGTTCCAGCACCTCACCACTCTCTCTGTAAAGAACTTCCCCCTAATATCTAATCTAAACCTTCCCTCCTTTAGCTTCAATCCACTCCCCCTTGTCCTGCCATTGTGTACCCTCTTAAAAAGTTGATTCCCCTCCTGTTTATATGCTTATATCCTATTTAATACGTTTATATTACTCAACTTCAAATAAGCGTGGAAACTGCTAATTTCTCGTCCTCTTATTGTCTGTAAAAGCATATTGATTGTAGCAGGAAAACCCAAACAAATCCAAGCTGTGTGTGCTATATGTGATACTGAATCAGAGACGAGTCACCGATTTTCAAGTGCTACTCACACATCTGCACACAGAATTTGAAGGGATTGCACCACCGAGTGTAAGAACTTCTTTGGGAAATCTGGCTTTCAAAAGGGTGTTGAGCTCTTCTGAAAACATATGCTATAAATCCTAATTGTTTTTGAAATTCACTTCTTGTTATATGTTTATGATTCCCTCATTTTTATAGAATCATTTCACTTAGTTATTACAACATGAATCCAAATTTTTGGAGATTCACAATAACAGGATTTTATGAACAAATCTGTAAAAAGCCACAGTACTTAATAAATCCTGTTATTCTGCCATTTACTATTCTATCCATCTATTTATTTTTAGCCCTTCATTTCCTCTTCATTCTCATGTTTTACTTTGGATTCTTGATGAATGATCACAGATTCTGCTTTTCAGTTTATTTTTCTTTCTTTTCTGTTTGTACATTTGGCTACTTTAATGTCTTCTAACTTCCTAGAAAAAATAATTTTATAGGTTTATTTGAATTCTGACTACATACATCTGAAAAGACATCAGATGTTTCATTAGCAGATGTTTCATTAGTTTTTTAATTAAACAATGTTATTAAAAAATGCAAGAATCTTGAAATCAAAATTATTGTTCTTCTGTTTTCCTACTGAATCATCACAGGCCAAACCCTTGATTTTCACAGTTTCTGTATGCAACAATTCAAGTGTCAGTGAACATTATGAACAAAATATGATTTTCCTCAGAAAATCTTGGGAATCAGTTTTTCCTCAGACCTTCTTATCACAGAATTATGATCTAAACAAGATAATATTTGGGCAATGTTATTACTGACTCTGAATCCTCATTCTTAAAAATGGAATCAGTGTTAAATCCAGAAGCTTGCACTCACATGCTTGGTAATTATGTTCTGATAGATATACTGCTGCTGATTTTGTCAAGCCTGTCTTTTAATAGCACCAGACATCAATTTTAATTAAATTTGCACTTGTGCTGTTAATTATCACTCTACTATTTACCAGTCTCATCTGCTCTTTGACATTTCTTGACTGCCATTTTGCTGACTCAGAAGAGTACTGAACTATAGTATTTCTCAGAAAGTTCTAGGACTGAGCAGGTGCTATCTACCTGCTTCGCCTGCCTCCAAAACCACACAAGGTATGCTATGCATACCCATGGCAGCACTGTTCAGAACTGCATTATTTGTTTTCAAAATAGATATAAAGGCAGTATTAAGAATGAATTACATTTCAGAAGTCCTTTCTAGAAGGAAGAACAGGGCTTGAATACTTACTGTACCTTTTTGGTATCTCTTTCTGTTTTTAGAAGAGAAATTTATGAATCAGATTATAAGACAAAGTGACAGTGTATAGCCTTTGGTCTATATTGGATAGATACATTTAAAATGAGGGGTTTTAAATTTAATATATCTCTCTCTCTTTCTATTCTTAAGACTGTCATACTGCAAACTTTAAGCTTTTTGCTTTCTAAATTGAGTTTCTAGATTGACACTTTCTGTTCAGATACTGAACTGAGCCAGTCAAATCCACCACTCAGCTACTCCCTTTCAGGTGTTGACAATATGATGAACTAGAGCTTCCACGTGGCTAACATGAGCTGAGTGGCAGTGTACTAACACAATATAACAGAAACATGGTATAAAACACTAGTGAGGAGAATAAAACAAAGCAATTTAAGTCAAGGTTAATTTTGCACCAAACAGCCAGGCATGAACGTCAGTCAAGTAGGCCAAAAAGCACCATAAACTTCATCCAAACCTTCCTTGGTAAACTCTAGTTTTTGAGTTAGAAGGCTAAGATCTCAACAGACATGAGGGAAAGATTTTTCAAGGGGTATAATTCAACAAGCAATCATTGCCAACATGAAACTTTGAAAAGTTTACATGTTCCTTATGTACAAAAAAATCCAGAATTTTATCATCATATGTTGGTAACTTGAGTCTCACCATTGTTTCTTGCTTGTTATTTCTACAGATACAAGCAAGAACAAGTCTGGATTGCAGACAGGGCAGATATATAAAGGAGTCCCCTCTATAAATATTCACACCACCACCACCCTCCCCCCCCCATCCCCTTCCAGGGAGAAACAACTTTAAAGCATAAAACCTGTTATTGCATTTTAGAGGAAATCTGCTTGATAACTAGCAGGCAGTTATACACTACTGATCACAACATATTTGGTCAACACAAGAGTCAAATGATGTCACCATGTATAACAGGCTACACAATGTATGATTAGAAGCTAATTTATGCTTAAGACCAGAACACAGAAAATCTGACAGACACAGAGCAATGCTGGTCAGGTATCTTCACAGCATAACTTAAGCCAGTTAAGTTGTTGATCACATTTCAGCTCCTGGCAGGTTTAGTTATTTGCTAATAATTGACAGTTCATGCCATTTAAGCTTGAAGCTAATTTTCCATGATTAAAAACTTATATCCTTAATGTGGAGAAAGACATATCCCTGGTGAAAGGAAAAGACAAAAAAATTGACTCCTTATTTAATTTGTCCTTAGGCATTTTATATCTGTATTACCTTTGACAGCTTCTTTCTCGTTGCATTTTAAGTTTCCTATTTTTTTTTTTTAATACCCTTGAGATATTTCCCATTCTTCTGTCCTCTATATTACAAGGTGGGTTGGTTGTTGGTGAAAAGAAAAGTAATTTCAGGCAGACAATATGCAGCAGACAGCAACCTGGACAGTGCCTGTTCCGTTTCAGAAAGGCAGCATCCAGTGAGGGTTACACAAAACCCCAGCTGCCTGTTGATTCCTGCATTTTCTTACAGTTTACACTTTTTAAAGCTTTTTCTTTTTGGCGGGGAGAGGTAGAAAAGAATATAACTGGGAATGTTAGGATTAGAGTCTGTCATCAAGCCAGTGAAAATAATGGTTGCTAGTGGTCTCTTGGGTGAGCCCCATTCCAAAGCCAGCAGCCTTTCACGGATGGTGTTCTGAAGTTTTGTAGAGCTTCTAAAATTTGGGCTGTTGGCCTTTTATGAGTGTCTCAGTCCAAAGTCAGTATCTCTCTAACAAATCTTTGTTTGCCATGAACTCATCCACTGTTGCTCTTTCCTTTGCAGCCTCCCACCCCAAAGAGAGAAGGTTTTATGTTCGTCTTTGGTTTTCATATGAAGGTTGTTTTCATTTTCTCCTTTAAAAAAATAAAAATATCTCTACAAATCTCTGTAGAAACTTCCTTGATGCTTCAAAGATACAGCATCTTATTTATTTCATTTGGCCAGGTTTAACAAATCATCTGCATTACTTCTTGCTTTTTCCAAATAAGAGAGCTGCATAATGTTTGCACATGCACTGAGTTTGCATTGCTTGCTTTCCTGGCTATTCCACGAGATTTACTGATACTGCCTGAGGCGTCACTGAGAGAACATACTCATCAGAACTTTGTCATCCATTGCAAGGTGGATTATGCAGGCTCTGCAATGTGCATACCATCAACTAAAGGACATTTTTGTGCAACTGCTAGCTCAGACCACCTGTGTTCCCTTGTACATGCTCCCAAAGATTTGCTATCTATCAAGAACTCATAGAGAATTGCCAAAAAAAAATCTATTATAGAAATAGTCCAATTCAGTGACCAACTTCAAACATCCATAAAGTTAAATTAACACACGTCTCACTGAAGGCAGCTGAACTGAAACTCATGATTCAACCCGTGCAAAACTGTTAGTCTTTCTTTTTCTCCTCCCTCAACTCTTAAAGGGGGATGAATCAAAGAATCACAGAATCGTAGGGGTTGGAAGGGACCTCGAGAGATCATCGGGTCCAACCCCCCTGCCAAAGCAGCTCCCTAGCTCATATTGCACAGATAGGCGTCCAGACGAGTCTTGAATATCTCCAGAGAAGGAGACTCCACCACCTCCCTGGGCAGCCTGTCCCAGTGCTCTGTCACCCTCACTGGGTAAAAGTTCTTCCGCATGTTGGTGCGGAACTTCCTGTGCTCCAGTTTACAGCCATTGCCCCTTGTCCTGTCTCCATAGACCACTGAAAAGGGGTTGGCCAATTCCCACTGCATCCCACACTTAAGATATTTATAAACATTAATTAGGTCCCCCCTTAGTCTTCTTTTCCCTAGACTGAACAGTCCCAGCTCACTCAGCCTTTCCTCATGAAGGTAGGTTCTATCAGCCCAACACTGTCTGCTTGGTTTTTTATTATGTAGCTTGTTTATCCAGACAGATGGACTGAAAGAGAAGAAAAATACATCAGCCTCAATTTAGTTTTATATCACAGCCTAGAAATCACAGCTCTTTTCACAAGATATGCATTTATTTCAAATGTGGACCAATCCCCTTGTGAGATCTGCTAAGTATAGCCATCTATTTTTTTCCTGCATAATAATTTTGCAAATGTTGTCATTGGGTTTGTGTTACTGTAAGTAACCCATTTTAATTTTTATGGGGATTTTTTTTCTACTTTATCATTTAAACCTGCAAGTAACATGAAATTCATATAAAAAGAACAGTTCTCCACTCTATTTCTCCAGGTCACAATCCCTACTGCAAGACACAAGCACATATCCATATTCCATCCATCACTGCAATCTGTTAAGGAAGTAGGAGCAAATAGTTCTCAGCAAGGACAAATGAAAACAAGGCTGCACAAACCAAGGATATTTATTCAGGCTTCTATTTAGTTGCTACCCTGCACACTTCTCCTCTATGTGAGAGGAGACATTCTCTCTTGACAGAAATCTTCTGGTTATTTTTCTGGTTTATGTAGTCTTACTGTACTCTTCAAAAGATGTGAGCTAAGCTTGCTTTTGTAAGGCAGCATACAAATTTGTAAAAATGTAAGTGTTCACTAAGCATTATTTTAAACTTTATAATTGTCAGTGAGATCATCAGAAGTGAATTTACCCAGACAACAGCTATGTAAACTGACTTTTGTTTAAAGTACTGTGACATCTAGTTTAGGAACTCAACATTAAATTCAGATGTTATTATGTTAAATAAAGTTTCAAAAATGGAAGAAAAATTTATATTCCTGTTTATATAGGTGTGTTTATATTTTCATTTTCTTTCTACTTCCAAAGTGCACTAGAGCTTTTGAGGACGTCAGAACCCACTAAATTAGTGTTTTCGGAAGATGTTTTCTGCAATGCTGACACCCGCCTTGGATCACACACAGAGGTTCTAATCTCAGCAAAAGACAAACTGAGCAAATGTCATTGCCTTCATAATCTTTCCCTCATCCATCCATGCTGCTGAAAGGATCTTAGAGGTCAGAAATGCTGAGTAGTTCCTTTACTATTAAAAAAAAAATCTCCCTCTTTTAATCTCACTGTCTCATCGCCCAGGTGGATTTCCAGGAATTCTATAGTTTCCTTGTAGAAATACCCATATGTAAAATGATGGTGACTCTTCTCTTTGCTAACATTATGAAAGCACTTCCCAAATTCACAATCAAGCTTTCAACACAACCAAAACGAAATTATTAATGTAAACAGTCACCACACTGAATTTTGTATCACAACAAATCACTTAGCAGAGGAATTCTCTCTTATGGCTTGACCTACTTCCACTAAATTAGGGGGAGATTTCCAAGTAGTTCAACAGAAAGGAACTAAGTGTTAACCAGAGACAAAAGAAACAATTTTTTCTCAAGGCAGAAATGCTTGAGAGAACCTAAAATTTGTCCAAGTGAGATTTTTTTAAACCACTACAAAACAATTTACATGCCCCCTTCCTCCCTCCCCATAAGTAACTATTTTCATCACCCAAAAAGATGTGAAAAACAAGTCATTTAGCAGGTGGGATCTCTTCGCTTCGGTGGCCAATTATGTATTTGTCAATACCAGCAAAATAAAATTCAACCCTTGTGCAATTCAGCTCTTGAGAGAACCAAGAGCTTAAAAACCCAGCAACTCTCCCCCGCCCCCCATAAAAAACCCCAACCAACCAGTTACTTGGAGCTTCTGTCTTTGGGAAACCATATTTCAAAAAGATTATCCTTGCCAGTAAATTTTGGAAAAGCTTTGATAACTTTCAGAACTGATGCTGACTAAAAGACTTGGTAAGTTGAAGAGTGAGTAAAGAATATCTAAACATGGTAATATTTCTGAATAGCTTAATGCCTGAATACTCTCTGGATTCCAGAATGAATCTAGAATATATTCAAACCGATTAGCTTACTATATTTTGAAAATAAATTAAGCTGTATCAGAAAAAGACATCTGTTTTAGAATCAGGATATTTTTACATGACTTATTCAGGAATAGTGAATTTGCTTTACATTCAGTGTTACAGAGAGAGAGAGGCCACGAGGATCATTTCTGATAAGTAGTCTGTGTATTTCCTTTCTTCTGTAAGTGAATAATTATTTATTGCATTTTATGTAGCATACAAAGGCACTGCAATGCAAATGATCTTTTCTTATTGCTAGTTCAACTTCTTTTAAACCAAACACACACTGAAAAAAAGAAATCCCTGGCCAAGAGATGGTGAAGAGAAGAGCGTAGTGAAATTTCGTACCCCAATCAATGTCTTTGTGAGAAGGGCCATGTGCAGAGATGTCTTTGCCTACTAAGATGTGTTGCAAGGGGTTGCAGGTAATCAGGATGAAGCAGATGTCTGGGCAAAAGGGAAATAAAGCAAACAGAACCATGACATCTGCCATTCTGTTGTGTACCTGTAGGCCATCAGTGTTACAAGGCAAGCTGTTCTCAACAGATGGATAGTGGCCTTTTAGTTCATGCATGAAACCACAAAATAGGTCTATATATGTCATGCTACACGTGCAATTTAGAGGGAAGCACCAAGGGTAATAAAAACCCCTTTTACTAAAAATGCCATGAGAGGAACTTTGGAATGACTGAAGACTAATCCATTATTAACTAAATTTATAAAAGGGATGATAAAATACATCTCTTTTTCTAACATCAGAAATAACAGCAATATTGTTTCATAGATGAAAGCTCCTTCAGACTTTTAATGAGGTATTTTGAAAGTTTTAAAAAAGAAGAAAGAAATAAAGGTGCCATCCACATATATATATGTGGGGAATATATATATATAAGGGAATAATCTAAAATGTTCACATACAAAAAGCTCCAACAAAATGTTTCCTATAGAGGTCATTCAATCCCCATGACCACTAATAATACTAATAATGGGTGAAACATTTTTATATCCCAATTAGAAACTGGCTAAACAGACAGAAAACCAACAGCAGGGATATACTACAAATTTCAGTACTTCAAAAGGTTAACAAAAAATGCATGGTACCTCCTGGTAGGCATGTTTAATTTATAAAAGGGAATGAACAGCACCAATGTTTTATTCATCATATAGTAATTTAGGACAGTCAGCAATGAAGAAATGTCTGCTGAACTCAAGTAATCTTGGATAGTGGACAGCCTCCTTATGGCTGAAACTCTGTACTGATTTCCAAAGAATAAGACACATTGCAGGAACCTTCTAAGCCACGCACATTACCAGATCCTGAACAAGTTGTAGCTCCCGAAGTGAAAGACCTGAATGCAGTTTGTGTACAGACAAAAGAAAAAAACATTAAAATATGTTTATGCTACTGTATAAATTTGAATCATTAAATGCAAACTGTTGTTTTGTTACACTCATCAGATTTCTCAAAAAAAAAAAAAGAGTACAGAACAACAGATTTCTGTTTGGAAGAGAACAGAGTGAAGGAAAGATAAGGCAGATGCACACAAATGTCTGCACATAAATGCTGTGACAAGGTTTCCAAGGTATGAACTTGTTCTATACACAACTATTCCAATTTAGGTTTTGTTAGGTATTACTCACAAAATAAACCATGTTCTCCAGTCCTAGCAATACACAATATTCTTTGGTACCACTAAGACACAGTAGCAATATATGGTTTTAAATTAAACATTACATAAATTTTATTTGCTCAAAATGACATATACTCAGAGGATTTAAACTCTTCCTCCCCAATTACAGATGGCAGGAAGAACAATGCTTACATTCTATGTAATGCCTACATTCTGTGATGGTTTCATTCATTAATAAGTATTAATTTATTACTACAAAGGTACTGGCATTTCATTGCAAATGAAAGACTAATCCTGTAACAGACTGAATTTCATTAGCAAAGACATGTGTCAATCTTTTGGTTAAATTAATGATCAGACTGAGCATTTTAGGAAAGACTCAGTAGTGTCACCAACAAAGTACTAGGAAATCCTCCAAGTGAGGATTTGTATTTCAGAAGAGAATGCCTGGAGGATGTAGCATATTTATGAGTTAGGTTCAAGCTCCAACAACTGAGAAAATGATTTTGTCACTCAGCTTCATTTTTTAGTTCTGCTGAATGAAGAGCAAAGAAGGTTATGAGGTATAGACCAAATATCAAGTAAGCCATGCACTACTGCATTTTCCTGTCACCACAGAGTGAGGCTGATTATTGTTTTTTCCTTCTCAGTATCAAAGTTTCAGAGCAGTCTGACAAACTCTGCATGCTCCACTTCCCACGAAGAGGTGGCCTGGATCCACATGGCTGCATGAATTTCCTGCTGCCTAAACCCAGGATGTCTGCATCTCAACTAGCTATTGAGAATGGTCCTGGGCCTCTGTCTGCCAAGCCCAGAACCACACCAGGGGGTTCCTGGGAGCTGCTGGCTGCTTTGGGCCAAATGGTCTCTTAGGGACTAGTCCAGAACCATCACTGCAGAGCTGGCCCAGTACTCAAATCCATGCAGTAGCCCCCCTTAGTTACGAGTATGGATGTAACCTTTGAGGCCCTTCTCTATTAATTAGGCTTAGCTGAAGGCATCAAGCTAAAACTAAGTTTGTGTGAAGGAGTCTTCTGAAGAAATCATTAACAGAAGCCTCCCTGAGAGTCCACAGGAAAATAGGGGTGCAGTCCGAAACTGCATGTATCCTGGGGTAAACTGGCAATTCCTGTTTCATTAACAAAATAAGAAAGCATTACTCCATGAAAGTTTAAGGATAAACCCCCACAGTACCCCGTTAACCTGCAGAGCACACAGACTCAAGAAATGAGCGGCATTCAAAACCAACAGCTGAAGAGCAACCAAGAAGGAGAGACAAAGAGATAGTCATTCCTCCGTTATGTGCATGCCAGTTTAAGTGCATCAGGTTCCCTCACTGATGCCTGAGAGAGGGACAATCGCCTCTATGTTTGGTAAGATCATGAAAGTTTTTGAGATTGGGTAAAAAAAAAAAATCTGCTAAAGATACACTCCAAATATAAACAATTACTGAATTATTTGAAGAATAAATACAACATGTTAACCTCTAGCTCAGAATAATAAACTGTAAGCAATCAGAGGCTCCAAAAGCAGAGAATTTAAGACCAAAATCCAAACTCATTTAATAAAAGAATATCACATAAGAACTACACAAAAATAAAATCATATTATCTAGCTACTAGAATACACCTATGTGCTCAAAATCTTGTGGGAATCAGATATTCCAGTAAAAATAAAGGGAGAGATGGAAACACAAGTTTCTTATTATCACACTTCATATGTTATAAAGGCTAACAGTTAACTTATTTTTGGCAAAGGGACAAAGGTTGCACAACACTCTGGCTCACACAAATATTTTCTATTGTTAAATGCATCTTAAATGTAGCTTGTCATATATTAACTTCAGGCACATAGTGCACTGTGCAGACTAAGAGTGTCCCATAGATACCTACATTTGAAAACACTGATGAATAGCATGTTGCCAGCATCCAGGGAGCAAGGTGTAAAAGAATTATTCAACAATTCACAGTTTAATGGAAACCAGATAAAATAATTTGCGTAATAATGACTGTACAGATGCTGACCAAAAAGAAGTTGATATTTTTGGACAAATCACTGCATATGATATTTTCTAGAACACTCCCTCTTGAAAAGATAAAACAGTAACAAAAGTTCTCTCGACAAAAATGCCCTTGTTTTTAATCACAAAGTGAAATATGCCTGTGGAAATGCATCAGGTTAACCTCATGTTTCACACTTCTACTTGCTATTTCCTTTAAAGGAAAAAAAAAAGTTAAGACGTGCAGTGGAAATTGTTGTGAAGAAGTGGAAGAACCTATTCATGCATATATTAAGGACAGACTTTATGCTGACACTGCACTTCCTTCCACTGAAGATTTTATAATGTAAAGGAAGTGGCAATGATTTACCAAGAGTGAATGTTTAAGAATAAAAATTCAGTATTCTTCATTCATCACCTGCTAGCAGAGTGAGTTATTACTAAGTGCTAACAGTTTGCCGTTTCCAGAGTCCTGCCTCAGCCTTCTTACTGCCTCACAGTGACAAAGAAAAATGTTCAGATACACAAGAACATGCAGCGACACCTGTCACTCTCACAAACCAAGACTGAGTTGCAGAAGGAATGGTATACACATATGTATTAAATTTTAAAAACCATGTCCTTCATAGTACTACGCATCACAAATTATATTACCATTCTTTTCCATACATTTCCCTATGAATAGTAAGCAATCTGCCTGCCTTAAGAAGCTGCTATTCAAATCATAACCAGTCTTAATTTTTGGTGCAGTGATGGCCAAATATCTAGCAATCTGTTTATAAATTATTTAAAGATGAGAAGACAAGAAGAAAGTCCTAAATTTATTTATCACCATTACCCATACTTAATATTACAAGGGCATTTAAAGGTCTAAGTTCAGATTAAGACCTTTATTTCACATCAAACCACTTTATTATATGTTACTAGAATGAGTCATTAATGCTTTTATTTCCTTTTAATCAGAATTAGGATTGAAAGTTTGTATATAGCAGAATATGGTTTCCACAGGAAAGACGCGACACTACCCATAAGGCTAAGCACTGGCTTTGCCAGCAATGTAAATCTCATTCTATAACATTAATGTACCTGAAGTTCTGATGCTCGTTTCATCATCTCCAGTGTGATGTAGCAGCCAATAGAATGAGCAATCAGTACCAGCTTTATATCTTTTGAGACATTCTTTTTGAGGAAGTTCAGCTTATGCTCTACTTGTCCGTTAAGTCCAAAAACATCCTCTAGCTCCTTAATATCTGTGTCTGAAACATAGAAGAAAAGAAATCCTTTGTTTTAATGATGGAAATTTCAAGTATCTCTTTTTTTTTTCACTTTGGAAAAATAACCAAACTTATTAATAAAAAAAATAAACTAACCCCATACTTTAAAATGTAATTTTAAGTTACCATCACTGGTGAATATAGACTGATGAATCATGTACAGGATATATATATACACTGATGAATCATGTACAAGCCTTATATGTAGCTGGGGAACCACAGAAGGATACAGGAACACACGGAGCTTCATGGCACATCATCTAGCATTCATTGTGTTCCCCTTCATTCAGAACAAGACCAAACTCAAGGCATTGGATCAGCTTGGATCAATCCAACATTGAGAAACTAGGACCTCTAATAGCAATACTGTCTGAAAACAAGAGTTCCTTCACTCAAGGCATGATATATGTTATCATGTGCTACGAACTTTCAGATACCCAAAATCTTGTGTCTTAAAGATGCACAGAGAAGTCCCATGAAATAAGGAAACATATGAAATTTTTATGTCTCAACATGGATTAGCACTTACATAAACTATCCCTATATAGGCAGGCTCTTATCATTGTCAATCCAGTGAGGAAGATAAGTTAGAGCTTCATGGATCTAGGTTATGGTGCAATGTAATTCATGTTTTGCCAGGGACCTCTTGGAGGAGCTTGGGCAATCATGTAGGATGAGTATGCCATTACTCACTTTCTGGCCAGTCAACAAGATATGGATGATCTAGTGCCTGTAACAATTTGCAGCAACTTGCGCATCTTTAATTCTTGCTTATAAGGTGGGTGACGTGGCTCTCAAGTTCCTCAGTGTAAAGGGGTTCATAGCTCTTTCATCTGCTAGAAGAGTTCTCTACCCACTAAACTAAAAGCTATATTAAGGATACACCACTCCAGTTTAAGCTGGACTACTTGATGGAAAAGACTGTAAGAAGAAATAGTGAAAAAAGGAATGGAAGAGGGAGAAAGCATGAAGGAATAAACACTATAGCTTATCTGAAAGAGATGTACTGGTACTAATATCACGTAATCCCTTAAATCCATGCCATTATCTCAGGGCTCAATTTCATATTCCAGTTTAAACCCCTGCTCCTGTACAGTCCTTACATGTTGACCTGCAGTGCAACTTCAGTTTGAAATCAAGTATATATCCTTGCAGCAAGGTTCAGACCTATGATGGGGACCGGATCATTACCACAAGATGGTCCTCAGACAGTATATAGATTCCTGGCAAAAGCCACCCACCTCTAACAACTCAAGAGCAGCTAACAGAGGTGGCACACACAGAGCCATAACCAGCCCAGCAAGTATTAGGCGTTTAACTTCCCACTTTGGTTTCCTGTGATGTCCTCTGCATCAGTTCCTTATGTGAAAAACAGATGTGGAAGAAAGTATCCATCAGGCAGAGACAGCGTAAAGATACGTATGTTAAAGAGACTGAAGTGCACTCAAAAACTACAAGAGAAAGTTAGCTACAGGCCCAGACCCATTTCAGATGTAGCTGGTTTTGCGCCTGCTTGGACAAAGTGCTACAAAAGCCTTTCTGTCTGTGAATGCAGTTCATCAAATTATAAAGGCTGACTTTTTTAAAACTATGAAAGTGATAAATTTGATAGTAATTGGTTAGTAATGTTAAACACTAAAAATTATTAATGCTGCTGCAGTGAAGTTATCGGGGGTTTGACAGTGATAGTAGCCTAAGTGGGCTGGCACTAATCGTGTTTTTCATCACCTGTATGAAAAACAACCTCCTGAAGCAAAGTAACTGCTAAAGAACAAGTTGTGATGTTCTTTTCCTGAGCTTAAACTATTACCACAGAGAGGTCACAACAAAGAAGTTCTTCACCTAAACTAGTATTTCTGCTATAACTACTAATGATCATATCCCAGCATAATTTATAGTACTCACTCTAAATGAAGAAGAGGTTTACTAAAACACACTCCAGGAATGCAAAGTTAGATGAGAAGTAATATTTTGCCTGTCTACAAGTAATGGAAAACAAAGAATTTACTCTGTTTTCTGACACCCTAAATAAAAACCTAAGGCCAAAACATTGTTTTTAAAACATGGTTTCTCTTTTTAGCAAAAACTGTTTTTCATACTTTTTATTTATTTACACAGCAGCTTAACCACAAGCAGGAGTGGGCTGTCTACATCACAAGTCTAATTAAGGAGATATATGTATATATATATATATATATAAACGCATATAAAACACAGAATAGTAGAAGTATGACAGGCCCACTGGATACAGCAGCAAGTGAAAGAGTACGTTATGTTGAATATATGTATAGTGCTTGTGTTGGGTTGGGCAGATCAATTTTCCCTTGTAAACATTTGCTATAATTTCCATAGCATTTTTCTCAGGCCCTGACATGTTCAGTGATTTATCAGCACATCTTTTAGTGTTTGACATTCTATTCATAGTTCTAATTCTTGAAAAGAATTTTACAAGATTGTACAAGAAATTAAATTTATTTTTAGGTGAGAGTAAGAGAAAAGGAGGTCTATAAATGTTCTGCAGACCCTCTCATGGTTCAGAAGGAAACAAACCATAAAATTTTATTTCTATTGTCCATACAATCTCATGATTTTTTAACTAATTCCATTATCAATCTAGATGATAGCAAATCAGACTTGCCCAGGTTAACGGCTGCTTTTCACTACATGAATTCAATACCTGCTCCAAGAGATGCTGAAAATTGCTGCAGTGCAATTATTGAATACAGCAAGTATAGCCCAGCCTGGTCTCAACATTTTCCAAGTTAGATAACTATGTTAGCAAATGCAGGTAATTAATTATTTCAGTTACTTAAGATATTAGATCCCTAAATTAATATTTCGTTACCTAATAAATAGTAGCGTAGACTCAGGGCAGCAGTTATAGCCTGTACTGATTTCTGCAGAGGTGTTCCTATTCAGAACCAGTTTTATTTCCAAAGCAAGCACCCTGAGGAAGGATATGAATCATATAGGCGGGGATTAAAAGAAGAGTAAAAATAAGGGGATTTTTCTCCTCACATTTGCCCAGACTTGAGTTTAGGTCTTTAGAATACTCAACGGAAGCCTGTGTTTCCCTAAGTGAGCTGGGGAGAACAGAGGTTGTAGAAGTGATTTTTAATCAGATGGGCTAGTTATGATTGAGATGATCACAGAAACTGTTTCTACTGTACTTGGCCAAAGCATCCTCTGCACAGCCCTGCTCAGAGCAAGGATGCTCAGATTCCCACATCTCCTGGCACACACACAATCTCTCTTAGACTGAAAGCGAGCCCTGACATCCAATGCTGACCTCAGAGAATTGTTTCAGCTGCTTTAATACATCTTTTCCTCTTCTTCTGAAATACTGGTTTGTTGCCAAATCAAATCACATTGACACTTCTGCCAGAGAAGTCAGACTGGAGGATAAGAGTGTGGTCTGGGGTCTGGCATTCCAGAGGCAAAACTCTCCTAATCGCAAACTGACCCTGTGGTCTTGTCAGGTACAACTCCAACGTCACATAACCCTATACTGAAATACACATCCTATATTACTTCTGGACAAACATATAATTGCTCATGCCTCGTGTCAGTTCATGTGTCTCCAACACAAATGCTACAGAGTTCTAATAGTCCAAAATATGTGAGAGCTGGGCTGTGTCACAGGTTTGGGAAGATCTATTTGTTTATTTTACAAAATAAAATTGCCCAGGGATTATCCAAAATCAACACGAATTTCTTGGGTGGATAAGCTTAAATGGGTTCTTTATGTAAGCAAATAGACTTGCACAAACACACTGGCAGGCAGCTCACCGATGGCACTACATCAGAGAAGGGACCAGAGTTACTTCACCTCAGGTGTGGAATAAATGGCAAGGCTGAAGGAGAGCTCATTTAAGCTGTTCTCAGATAGTAGAAATTATACGACTTGTACCTTATGCTGCAAACACCCCATCTGGGCCAAGCCATGTGATTTTAAAACTTTATTTAGCTGAAGTTTATTAAAAGAAATACTGTATTTCTTTATTTTCTTTGGCAAAGCATTAATCTTCTGATGTGCCTTCGGAAAAACAAACGCACAATCACTTTAATGAGTCTCTTTTTCTGACCTCTGCTAAACACACAGTCAGAAAACAATGATAGATTAAAATAAAGTGTTTGCTCTGCGATTAGTTGACAAGTTAATCTTGCTAGGAAAGAGAACTTTGGTTTTCAGGGAAATAACAGAGAATTGTGTGTGTTTGTTTTTCTGCTGTGTATGCATGGGAAATTCTTAGGCAGAAAAAAGAAGCGTATCAGTGGTATGAGCAGGCTTTAGGCAGGAGATTCATAAAATTTATCCTTTCATTAAAAAGTCTCCAAGAATCATATGACTCTTTCCTACTGAATGATTCAAAAAGATACTGTAGGCCAGATTTTCCAACGCTGCCCTCAAGTCTCAGCACATAATTCCCATGTGCCTTCGCACTTCCCCAATTTCACAGGGGGAATGCATGCGCATCCAAACTTCCAGCTACCCCTGGTGACAACAGGTGACTGAACATTTGAGCTGAGTACATATGGACACTTGTCTACTTGTCATGGAGAGACTGCAACATCTGTCCCAAGATCTGCTCATGCACAAGGCCTCCAAATTACTCGTGAGCAAATTAAGAGCTGTATGAAATGGTGACTTGTAATTACATGCCATGAAGGAAAGCGAGGCAAAACCCACTGCCCTACCTGCACTGCATCATCTTCCCTGGGTCATTTACTCTGGGGTTTCCAAGGTAGTTAAGGACAAACCCTAATGAATCTGGCATATGAATTCTCCTGGCCAGGAATTTTCAAAACCAGGCCTTTTACACAGTAAGGACAAGTAAGGATCTGGAGACTGAACTCTGGAAAAAGATGCACCTTAAGATGCTGTACATTTCAGCTGCATGACACATCATCATACTGCTTAATTCTACAAGTGAGGAGAAAAAACAAGTTTAAACATGAAAATGGAGTAACTTTACAAGAAAGTATCAAGAGGAAGAGAAGCAATGAGGGAGAAGATACTGAATGGTCAGTGATGACATCAAAGCACATTAAAAGGGAAGGCACAAAGCATCAAGTATGGCTAACCAAGTTGTTCAAGAAAGCCAGCACAGAGTTAAATCCACTGTACTTCCACCAAATACCGTAAGGGCAACCAACATATAAGGCCAAGTATTTTACTTCATGGCCCACCTCCTTTTCCTACTACAAATACACCCAAACACTGGTGGGAGCAGCAGCAGTTGTGCCTGAGTGAGTAGCTACTGGTTAGATGGAGCAATCTATGGAAAGCTTTATCTTTGCCTTCATGCACTGACAGGCAGGCAGCAACCCCACAAGTAAATTACTCAGAAGGACAGGCTATTAAACTCGTGTGTGTAGTCAGAAGCCTGATTCTGGAAATTAAATATTTGATTTTTTCTATAGCAAAACACAGTAATTCCTTACCATTGAATAATGCCATCTGAAAATGTTTAAACAGAACTGTAAGCTTAAAAACTGAGTTTTCAGGTCTGTGGGTCTAGTATGGGCAAATGTGTTAGAAAATGCATCCCCTAAAGATATATTGCTTAGAGCTCGACTGCTTCCCTCAGTCTTTCATTTGATTACTGAACCCTGGATAATTTGTATCGGCAAGTGATAAAATGTCAGTGAAATGGCATGGAAACCGTGAAAGAATGTTCAATAAATAGTGAAGAACTCCTCCTGACACCGGGAACCAGGTCTTAAAGCACTGTGTTTTAGATTAACCCTTAGACCTTAATCTGGCCCTAGTACCCTCAGGAACTGTCCATGCAACTTTTAAGATAAACACACCACTCATTAGTGTTATTAGAGTAATTACTTTTTTGTAAAGGTATCCTCCACAAATAAATTGCCATTTACTCAAGACACTGAAGTGGTCATATACATTATTTTCTTTATTAAAAAAATAACGAGACCTCAATTTACAAATTGAGCTACTGATTTCCTTTGCTAGCTACATACCTATTGCTGGGACACTTGATTAGCACCTAAACTTCTTTTCAAAGGAAGCTGTATTAGAATTAAATTAGTACAAGCATAGTCTGGCAGAATGAACTAATAAACATGACAAATACTACCCCAGTTTTTTATTAAAAGCATACAGGAACACACTGAATTTACTAAATTGAGATATTCATAAGAGAATTCTTATTTTGCATCTCCAGTCTCACTTCCGACTAACTTATGAACCAAGGTATGATGACATAACAGTACAAACTTTTACGTAGCAATTTGCTGGTTGTCTTAAAATCTGGGAAGGCAAACACCATTAAAGAGTGTCTCGTTATGCAGATCTACACCAATTTATGTGTCTGGAATCACTTAGAGCAAATCTAATATGGGTGTTTCACATAGAATCACAGACCGGTTTGGGTTGGAAGGGCCCTCAAAGCCCATCTAGTCCCAACCCCTTGCCATGGACAGAGTCACCTCCACTAGCCCAGGGTGCCCAAAGCCCCATCCAACCTGGCCTTGAACCCTGCCAGGGATCCAGGGTCAGCCAAGTGAAAGGCTCTGTGAATTCTCTTCTTCATTTGCCCATACAAACACAACTGGAAGGGCTTCCTTGCTGAGGCTGAGTGCTATGGAAGGTGTACCTTGATATAGGAACATGTACGTAATTGTGTCATCTTCAGTCTCATACTTTTTAACTACTAGACTACACTTTTGATGGCAGCACACTACTTGGAATACTAAGGATCGCTTTTCAGCAGACCTAATTATTTTGAAGATAAAGACCTATAACACCATGCTCATGCAGTTGAGCTGGTCATTCCAACACACCAGGTACGCAAAGCCGCATACCATTTCACTTTCCAGAATATCCTCTATGAGACAAGTAACTACAGAGGACAAGAAATAACTGTATGCCCTGACTTTACCAGAAAGTAAGCTTTTATCCAGGTTTTACCCATTTTTTTTCCCAGTCTTTAAGTCATTTTATGTCTAGGTGTGCATGTCTGTAGTTGCAAAATAGTTTCAGTACTGGAAGCCCTTCAAAATCTTCCAGCAATTCTCCCCTCTTCCAGTAATTCCCAAATGAATCAGCTATACCACACCTTTTTAAGGAAGAATAACTGAATATAGCCTGAGATAGTTTGGACTACATACAAGCAAACAGGTACCAAACAAAACCAGTAACATCAGTATAGTGGAAACCCCTGAACATGTTATTCTTCCTGGGGTGTTGAGGTCTCTGGGCATTACAGAGTAACTCTACAGCAAAGACAGGCCACCACAGCAGTTGTCAATATAACTGGGCTCAGCATTCCCACGTGAAGTACACCTCTGGCATCGCAGCAAAAATTAAGATAAGAAGAAGGACAAAGAACAAAACAGTGAAGTAGCCTTACACTGACAGAGACTTAATAAATAATGAGAGGAAGCAAAGCTCACATTCTCTGCAACTACCTGAAAGGAGGTTTTAGTGAGCGTCGGTCTTTTCTCCCAAGTAACAAATGATGGCACAAGAAAAAAACAGCCTCAAGTAGCAGCAAGGGAAGTTTAGATTGGGTATTAGGAAAAAATCCTTTACCAAAAGGGTTGTCAAGCACTGAAACAGGCTGCCCAGGGAAGTGGTTGAGTCACCATCCCTGGAGATATTTAAAAGACATGTAGACAACGTGCTTAGTGACATGGTTTAGTGGTTGGACTTGGCAGTGCTACATTAATGGTTGGACTTGATGATATTAAAGGTCTTTTCCAACCAAAACTTTCTGAAGTGCTCAATGTTTCTACTGAATCCAAGCTAAAACTTTTAATTTGCTAGGCCAGTCCTGATTTCTGAAAATCCATCCCAATTTTTTTTTTTTTTAGAACTGAGATATAGACCAAGAAGGAACTGTTCAAATAAGTAAAACTCTTCAGAATAAGGCTAAAATTACAGTATTTCGATCTTTAGAGTAACAGTAAAATATGACCAGTACATTTCCGACTTTACTAGCAATTATAATAGTATTAGGATAGTCCTTTTTCTCTACTCTTGTGTGTATTTATCTAGTCTGCATTTATCTAGACTATTTTAATAGAAGTATACAGGGAAGTGTGGGTTTCTATCTTCATTTTTCCATGGAAAATTAAATTTCATATCTGCAGCAAACAGATCCAAACTATTGAACAATACTGTCTGGCATCTTTATACTTTAAGGAGTAAACGACCCATGTAAGCAAACATAATTTTTTTCCATCTTTCTTCCAAATACTTCAAAATTGATGGATTAGAAGAAATTTTCAAGATTATTATCTTAGATTCCCTGGTGCTATAAGCCAGAGCCACACTGCTGACTGCAATGACCTATGTCAGTTTATTCCAGGAGAAAATGTGACCTTGGGAACCAGCACTGGGCAGTAGTACAAACCTTACACAAAATATTTCACAATGCAGTGCTACCTCCCAGCACTGAATCACTGCTTCTAATGACTACCTGTCTTGCCAAGGCTTCTAGGCGTCTGATTGGGCTCTTCTTTGCACAAGAAGTGCAAGCTGATAGCTAAGGGAACCATCTGTGGTTCAGCGACTCCCAGCACCGATCCCCACAGGATGTCAGAGCAAGTGATAGGCAGCTGCCTGGCATGGTGTGGAGGGAATCCAGCAGCCAGGAGAATCCAGTTTTCTGGTCTGACACTCTGCACTGAGTTCCACTTTCTACCATTACTGGGAAAGACCAGGGTTTTGATTAAGGAACACTCCATGCACTGTCTTTCATTGCTTTTCACAGCATAAGGCAAAAGAGAATTGGACAAAACAGTGCATGTAAAAACCTGAACATATTAACATCAGTTGCAAAACTGAGGAAATAGAATTTCCCCTCACACTTTTGTTAAATATAGCAGGTTTCTTCATCAATCACTGATGCTTTAAATAACCGCCTGTGAGTATTGTATAGTGCAAAGTTTGGGGATGAAACACATTTTTGTCAAATTGACCACATTAAATTGTGATTTATATCTTCTCTTCTCCATGTTCTGTTACACTATTTAAAAATTAATCAGCAGATTTATTCCCTATTACCAAGATAGAAGTTTCCTCTTCAGCCTTCCTGGAGAAGGCTCAGTAGGTTTATTCTCAGTCACCTAGTTGAACTGCCTAGCACAGTGAGTGTGGCAACGTGCCAAAGATACTCTGATGGCTTTATTTTTCTTGGAGCTTTACCTCATAGCTGAAATAGAGACTGCGGTGCCACTGCTATGAAACTGCTTCACTATTATAGATGTAGAAGGGATTTTCTAGGTCTTTGTTTTGCGCAGGTGAGATGTGCTACATAGAAAGCAAAGTAATTAATCTGTGACCCAAGGGTCACAGCCAGCAAAGGCTGAGCTTCTCGTTCATTTACACTAGCTGACATGGAAGCCACAGCTCATTACAAACTCTGAAACTGTCTGCAGCTTTACAGTATCACTTTTATATAAAAATACAGCAAATGGATTTGACCTGCGCGCTAGACTAAGACAGATCCGAATATAATCATGCCAATAATAAGAGTATTCAGAAATACTCATATTGGCCTCTTCATGATTAATTGCAGGGTAAAACTTCTTCCTCCAAATCATGTAAGCACCAGTACAGAAGTCAGGAGAGTCTCTGATAGCAAAGACTCAGTGGTAGTACGCTAGAAATCACAGATCTGTTTTGAAAAAAAGACACTATCATGGCAATCCCTGAGAATTTTAGTAGTCCGCTATAGTATTTAACCCAGTGAGGATTCATTTGGCCACTAAGTAGTCACCTGGCAACACCAGTAATTTGATAGCTGTAGTAAGTTAGGCTATTTTAATAAATGCATTAAATGCACAAAACATAAAATTCTAACTGTATAAAGAGTATGTCTAGCTTAAACAAAATGGATAGTCCCATACAATATCAAAATGAGGATAAAAGAAAAACTCCTTCACCCAACAAGCAGCAGTGAGACCCCCTCAATCAGCTGGAGTCCACAGTACTGTATCATTTTGTCTATTATTTCTTGAAGCACACAGCTCCTACTCGGAACATGCTGAAAGATTTAGGTAGATACACTAGAAATAACAGTAATTCACTAATGCAGTTATCTATGAATGAGGGCATTCGCAGTTACTTCATCCTGCATAGCCTACCCTCCAGGAAACACACACATTGTTCCTTAAAACTCCTAAACCCAAAGCAAAAAGAAAGACTCCATGTTCCAAACATGATTATTTTTAGAATCTGGAATTATGTTAAGCATTGCTGATGGTTCATCAGTCTTACAACTGTAGATCACTGTGAATTAAAAATAAAATTGCCATCAAAAACTGGATTGATTCCATCAAGATCTGCACCACTTGTTGCAAGCTTTGTGGGTACCAAAATTAAATAAAAAGTCGATATTGCAAAATAAAAATTGTTATGAATAAATAAAAGTATGATCAGCTTTCTTCCTACAGCTAACCTATGTAGTCAATAAACTTTTTCATTTAACTATCAAAACAGATCTGGACCTGTTACACCTTCAGACAGAAGGGATTATTCTCTGCTACAGGGATCGCCCGTTTCCATTCTGTTAGCAGATGCAAATTTATCTTTTAAACTGACTTGGATTAATAAGATTCCTGAGCATTCTCCCCAGGGAAAAATAATCTGAGTCATCACAATATTTTGTTTATGAAATTACTTTACTTTTTACTTCCCCTACAATAGTATGGTAAACATTTAAATGAGGTACTCTGAAATATCACAGCACTGCTCATCCAGTGAACTGTGACATGCCTTCTAAGTCAAGACAGCAAAAGACAGAAATGTTACCTTTTCATAGGGTTCACATTCTTGGACACTTTTTTCCCCCCACTAACAGCCATCTGCATCTAATTAGAAGTGATGGTATCAGCTGGAGAACATACCTATGTCATAGGGTGAAAGGTGGAAAATGATCCATAAACAATCTCAAAACCTACATCCAAAGTTTTCTGGAATGCAGTAAAGACATTATACTCTCCAATGGGTCAATGTAATTTTTTGTTTTGTTTTGTTTTAAACTGACTTTAAAAATAGAATTAGATTACCCTTATTTGTAGATACGGATGAAAGAATCTGGCTTTTTAACCAGGGAGTAGTTGAATAAAGTACCAGAATGGATTATAAAGCTATTCATGGACATTTTTTAATAACATTCACACAGATAGGTATTATGTTGACAGACACAGTGGAAAACCTTGAAAGAAACAGAGACTACAGAGAACGTATTTCTCATATGGCTATAAGAAATGTAAAGACAAAGTCCTCTTCTCAGTAACACCAACAAAAATTGGTCACTACTCCATCAAAGTCAATGGAACAGAGAGTTATGCATTGAGTAGTACCCGAATCAGCTTAACAGTATTTAAGTGATCATTATAAATAAATACATGGCTGTTAAGGCATGATGCTATGAGCAGTTAAAATTGTTTTCATTTTAGTTGTCCAGAAAAGAAAACAACAGAGAAACTGCGAAATACTTCACATATGGCAACATTTTATTTTCTTAGTTTTGATTTTGAATGAAATAAGATTTTTAAACACATGCTTAAAATTAAGCAGAAGTGATAAAGTCAACGCCAAATGCCAAGACTTCACTCAAAGGATCTATTTGCATAATTATGGGCACGATTATGGGACCTGTATGAATAATTAACTGAATGTGGCTCAAAGGAAAGAAGTAAATGGAGCACTGCAGCATCCCTTGGGCTGCTTACTTTTCACACATTTAGATTTAAAACATTCCAGTGGGTTCATGACATGAAATGATCATTTGTTTCCTTAAAATAGACACGTAGCACTAAAACCTTACAGTAAAATGCAGATCTGACCAGGCAGAGACAAAAAAACCTCAGGATTTAAATGCCTCATAATAACTTTTACATACGTGGACACACTTCCTTCCTTAACCTGCCTTTTCCAAAGACAAGGAAGGAATAAGGTTTCTGGGCAGCAGGAATTGCAGTACCAGGACGGTCTAAAGGACTGCACTGCACTGAACTGACAGTTCCTGGCCCCTCCTGTGCAAATAAACGGCTCCTCTGTGCACACCCCAATTTAGGATCCCTCACTGCTGGTGAATACCTTGGGAAGAGCTCATTATCATGAAATCATTGCCAAGGCCAGCTTTGTAAATAAGAAGCTTCTCCTCTCCATACATTAAAAAATCAGACACTTTGACATGAAACAAGCTTAATTCTACCTTGATGGTATGCTTACAACTGGGTTCTTTCCAATGTATCGACACAGTGATACCATGGGATTGGGAGACACCTTGCCATGTAATTCTACAGTAAAATCAAGCAGTGTTAAGTGTCCTGGGACACAAACATGACTACAGAATTTTCTGGGTCTATTATGTATAAACATAGCTGACTGAAGTGGTGAAGAAGTTAAATTAAAGACAATCCATCTTTAAATGACTCTCAGATATATTAATTGATAAGCCTAGGAAGCAGAAAATATTGTTGAAATATAAATTAATGCAAATTAAATGCCTGTATAGATAGTATGCATGTGAAATGCTAGCATAGCTGTCCTTCTCCTGCTGTTCTCCCTTTACTCGTATCCTACATGACGTAAATGTCCTTCAGACATGGCCCTATCACTGTGTACCTGAACAGGGACAGATACCTACTGCTGTTTGGTACGTAACCAAAGAGTGGTGAAGCACAGGCAAGGATTTCCTGGCTGAAAACCTTGTGATCACGTCTGTCGTGGTTTTGCCCCAGCCAAGGGCCGCACCCCACACAGTCGCTTGTACTTTTAAAAGGAAGGGGGAGGGAAAGTTGGGGGAAGGGGAAAAGGGAAGGAAGAAAGGAGGAAAATAAACCACAACCTAGAAACCAGAACCACGCAGGTTGGGATAAGGATAGTTTACTAAACAATAACAGAAAACTAGATATAACAATAACATAAGTTTAAAGCACAAAATAGATGAAACTGGTGATACACAATGCAATTTCTCACCAAACCACACAACTCAGGCCGCACAGCTTAGAGCCCGTCCCGGACAACCCGACCGCCCCAGAAACTGCACGTCCTGGCGTTGTCTCCCCCTCTTCCCCCCAGTCCCCCCTTATACCGAACATGACGTAACTGGTATGGAATATCCTCTTTGGCCAATTCGGATCACCTGTCCTGGCTGCGTCCCCTCCTTTCTCACTAGTAAGGAAGTATGCAGAGCTGAGAAAGGTCCTTGATTGCCCGGCAACAAATCGGAAAACATCAGGGTGCTATCAGCACTATTCTCATGCTAACACCCAAACATGGCATTCCATCCACTGCTAAAATAAAGTTTAACTCCATCATAGCTGAAACCAGGACATTATCCACCCCTTATTCCATACCATTTACGTCATGACCAGATCCAACAATTTTCTTTGGGTACAACCAGTTTCGTGTTTCACACACCCATATATGTATGTACACATGTATGCACACATACGTGCATACAGATCTTATTCCCTCAGTCTGTGAATCATCCCTCTGAAGTTGTTGAGTTCATTTAGTCCATGATTTCCAGGCTCCATTTGTCGTAACAGTTTCTCAGGATAGTTGTATGTTCCATTGGCTCGTTGCACGCTGCATCTCAGGCTCTTGACTGATACACCTGGCATGGTCCATGCTCATAGTCTGTGGGTCAGAGTTTATTTTCAACGGGAGCAAAAAGTTCTTGAGAGGCCAGGCTTTAGTTCCATCATCATGGCACTCATTCTTCATTAACTTGTATGACTCCGGCTATAATGCTATGGTACAACATACAGCAATCATAACAATAATGAATATACAATAATGGGTTATTTGGCAATTATTATAATTTCTACTTTATTAATTATATTGGCTATTCTCACCCAAAATCAAATCCCCTTGAGGTACACATCGAACTTCTCCATCCCTCTGCATTACCCACCAAGTACAGCCAGGTCCTTGAGCAAAAACAATTCCAGACATGGGTTTACCTTTGCCTGAAGCAGGAATGACCCAAACTCTCTTTCCCAATACACTCTTCATATGCACTACTGGCACTCTGTCTCCCTCTACAGTACGTGGAAATTTTGACTGGGCAGGGCCAGCCCGATTGGTAGATCCCCTAGAGTTAACTAACCACGTGGCTTGGGCCAAATGTGTATCCCAATGCTTGAATGTCCCACCACACATTGCTTTCAGTGTAGTTTTTAAAAGTCCATTATATCGTTCAATTTTCCCAGAGGCCGGTGCATGGTAAGGAATGTGGTACACCCACTCAATGCCATGCTCTTTGGCCCAGGTGTCTATAAGAGTGTTTCGGAAATGAGTCCCATTGTCTGACTCGATTCTTTCTGGAGTACCATGTCGCCAGAGGACTTGCCTTTCAAGGCCCAGAATTGTATTTCGAGCAGTGGCATGGGGTACGGGATATGTTTCTAGCCAGCCGGTAGTTGCCTCCACCATTGTAAGCACATAACGTTTGCCATGGCGGGTTTGTGGGAGGGTAATGTAATCAATCTGCCAAGCCTCCCCATATTTATATTTCATCCACCGTCCTCCATACCAAAGGGGCTTTAACCGCTTAGCTTGCTTGATTGCAGCACATGTCTCACATTCGTGGACAACTTGTGCGATGGCGTCCATGGTCAGGTCCACCCCTCGATCCCGAGCCCATCTATATGTTGCATCTCTCCCTTGATGACCCGAGGTATCATGAGCCCATCGAGCCATGAATAATTCACCCTTACGTTGCCAGTCTAGATCTACCTGAGCCACTTTAATCCTAGCAGCCTTATCTACCTGATGGTTGTTTTCATGTTCCTCCATGGCCCGACTCTTAGGTACATGGGCGTCGACATGACGTACCTTTACAACAAGTTTCTCTAACCGAGCAGAGATATCTTGCCATAAGTCATCAGCCCATATAGGTTTGCCTCTACGCTGCCAGTTGTTCTTTTTCCACTGCTGCAACCACCCCCACAGGGCATTCGCCACCATCCATGAATCAGTATAAAGGTAGAGCCTTGGCCACTTTTCTCTCTCAGCAATGTCCAGGGCTAACTGGATGGCCTTCACCTCAGCGAACTGGCTTGATTCACCTTTTCCTTCAGTGGCTTCTGCTACTCTTCTTATAGGATTCCATACAGCGGCTTTCCATCTCCGATGCTTACCCACAATGCGACAAGACCCATCAGTGAACAGGGCATATCGCTTCTCATTCTCTGGCAGTTCGTTGTAGGGTGGGGCTTCTTCAGCGCGTGTTACCTCCTCATCCTCTGGTGACATCCCAAAATCTTTGCCTTCTGGCCAGTCTGTGATCACCTCCACGATTCCTGGGCGATTGGGGTTTCCTATTCGAGCCCGCTGTGTAATTAGTGCAACCCACTTGCTCCACGTAGCATCAGTGGCATGGTGTGTAGAAGGAACCTTCCCTTTGAACATCCAGCCCAGCACCGGCAGTCGGGGTGCCAGGAGGAGCTGGGCTTCAGTTCCAATCACTTCTGAGGCGGCTCGAACCCCTTCGTAGGCGGCCAGTACTTCCTTTTCTGTTGGAGTATAATTGGCCTCAGATCCTTTGTAGGCCCGACTCCAAAACCCCAGCGGTCGACCTCGAGTCTCCCCTTGTGCTTTCTGCCAGAGACTCCAGGTCGGGCCGTTCTCCCCAGCTGCAGTGTAGAGCACATTTTTAATATCTGTCCCTGTCCGGACAGGCCCAAGGGCCACTGCATGGACTATCTCGCGTTTGATCTGCTCAAAGGCTTGCTGTTGCTCAGGGCCCCATTGGAAATCATTCTTCTTTCGAGTTACATGGTAGAGTGGGCTCACAATGAGACTGTAGTTTGGGACATGCAGTCGCCAAAAACCTATAACACCTAAGAAAGCTTGTGTTTCCTTTTTGTTGCTTGGTGGAGACATAGCTGCTATTTTATTAATAATGTCCATTGGGATGTGACGACGCCCATCCTGCCATTTTATTCCTAAAAACTGGATTTCTCGCGTAGGCCCCTTGACTTTACTTCGTTTTATAGCAAAACCGGCTTCTAAAAGGATTTTAATTACCCTGTTTCCTTTTTCAAAAACTTCCTCTGCTGTGTTGCCCCATACAATGATGTCATCAATATACTGCAGGTGCTCTGGTGCTTCACCCTTTTCCAGTGTATTCTGGATTAGTCCATGGCAGATGGTGGGGCTATGTTTCCACCCCTGGGGCAGACGATTCCACGTGTATTGGATGCCTCTCCAAGTGAAAGCAAACTGTGGCCTGCACTCTGGCGCCAGTGGGATCGAGAAGAAAGCATTCGCAATGTCGATTGTGGCGTACCACTTGGCTGCCTTCGATTCCAATTCATACTGGAGCTCTAACATGTCTGGCACAGCAGCACTCATACCTGGAGTGACTTCATTTAGGCCACGATAATCTACTGTCAGCCTCCACTCTCCATTGGACTTCCTCACTGGCCATATGGGACTATTAAAGGGTGAGTGGGTTCGGCTGATCACTCCCTGATCCTCCAGTTGACGAATCAGCTTATGGATGGGAATCAGGGAATCTCGGTTAGTACGGTATTGTCGTCTGTGCACCGTCGTCGTAGCAACTGGCACTTGCTGTTCTTCACCCTTCAACAACCCCACAACAGCAGAATCCTCCGAGAGTCCAGGCAAGGCACACAATTGTTCAATTTCTTCTGTTTCCAAAGCAGCTATTCCAAAAGCCCATCGGTACCCTTTTGGGTCTTTAAAATACCCTCTACGTAGATAATCTATACCTAAAATGCACGGAGCTTCTGGACCAGTCACAATGGGGTGTTTTTCCCAGTCCTTCCCAGTTAGGCTCACCTCAGCCTCTAGCACAGTTAGTTGTTGAGATCCCCCTGTCACTCCAGAAATACAAACAGGTTCTACCCCTTCATGATTCGATGGCATTAGAGTACACTGGGCACCAGTATCCACCAGAGCTTTGTACTCTTGTGGATCTGACGTGCCAGGCCATCGGATCCACACAGTCCAATAAACCCGATTATCCCTCTCCTCCACCTGGCTGGAGGCAGGGCCCCTCTATTGCTGCTGATCATATTTGTTTTCCACTGGTTGCATAAAGGACTTAGAGGTCCCTTCAAAAGGATCAGGCACATCAGACATATAGGTAGGCCTTCCAGTTGGTCTAGGGAACTGCCCAGTAGAAACTGGTGCAGCCTTCTTCCTGGCAGAATCTCGTTGTGCGAATGTTTTACCCCGCAGCTCATTTACTCGTGCTCGAAGGGCTGAGGTGGGCTGCATATCCCATTTCCTCATGTCCTCTCCATGACCAAGCAGGTAAAACCACAATGTACGTCGTGGTGTGTATTCTCCCTCTTGGAACGATGGACGCTTTCTCCCAGTAGCTGCAACATTGCTCCATACGGGTTGGGAGTTGGACACATTGTTGTCAAGTCGTTGAACCAGTTTCTCTACTGCTGCAATGACGGAGAGGGAAACATTGTCTTGGTATTTCCGGAGTCGGCAGGCCACCTCATTTACGGTTGGCGGATTCGTATCATTCCAGTCAATTGCTGCCAGTGAATTGGTATACCCTGCTGGTGCACTTCGTACAACCTTACGCCACATATCTGGAGTGCATAGGACTTCATCGGGATCAGAGGGAAGCCGTGAATTGTCCAGATCATAATAAATTATCTCCCGTACAGCTAATTCTCTCAGGTGCTGGACAGATGTCTCTATGCTGTTACACTTAGGTGTCTGGCATGTAATATATTCCTTTATGGGATATCTTTCCTTCACACTTGACAGTAGTCGCCTCCAGAGGCCGAGGATTTCCGGCCTCCTCCCAATTGCTTTGTCAATTCCTCCTTCTCTAGCTAGGGATCCCAACTGCTTGGCCTCTCTGCCTTCTAATTCCAAACTACTGGCCCCGTGATCCCAACATCGGAGCAACCAAGTGATAATGTGCTCACTTGGGTGGCGAGTGAAATCTTTTCGAACCTCACGCAGCTCACTCAGAGTCAGGGATCGGGTAACAATCTCTGGTTCTGCCTCATCCTGATATCCTCGAGATGATCCCGGTTGATCATCATCCTTATCCGTCACTATATGAACTGATTTCTTTGTGCCTTTCCTCTTTTGTACGGGAGCAACAGACACTGGTGTGGATTGGTTTTTCAGATCATCTGCAGTGTCTGCTGTAGAGATTACAGTAGCTGCAGTGTCGGTCACAGGGGTTGCAGTAGCTGCAGTGTCAGCCCCAGTGGTTGCAGCAGCTATAGTATCTGCCAGTCTGTTTCCTTTCCCTTCTCCCTCACAGTGCTGACAGTGCTGCCTGCTATCAAGCAGTGTTTGATAAATAGTGGCCAGAGCCCAGCACAGTGCAGTAAGGTGTCCATCTCTGGGAAACCTACAGCAATTTTTCCTTAGGTATGCAGTCACTTGATCGGGGTCTTGTAGCTGTTCAGGAGTGAAATTCCAAACCATCGGGCGTGAGAAAGTACCTAGGTACTCGCCCATACTTCGCCACATGCCCTGCCACTCGTGATTATTCTGTCTCGGAGAAAGCTCTTCAGTGGTATTCATAAACCTATGCTTGATATATAACAAAAACTGAACCATCTGCACCAAACCTACCAATAGCAAAATGCTAGTTTGAATATCCCAGAGATATTGAAGATTTTCAAAAACTGCCCTAAGAGCTGTTGTATTTAGCCCAAAGGAAAAGAAAGCAGTGCCCCCACCATACCGGCTGCTGTTATTAACCCCTCCCTGTCCAAAGAATGGACAGGACAGCAAAACCTCATACAGGTACCAGCTTAAGCTCATGATCATCGATATTATTGTATCATAGACCGATATCATAAAATACACTATAATGAAGTATGGGAACAAATACGGGAGCCACAGACCTGAGAGAGTAAAGAATCCTGCCAGGATTGTATACAGCATGCGGTGGTTTTGCTGCCACAGCCTTGTAAATAAATACCACAACATCGTGACCAGAGATTGCTTAAACAACAGTGCTTATCTTAATTGCGATAGTTAGGGTCAGATCTACCGTTATCCCAACCGTTCGGGCCCCACGTTGGGCGCCAAAATAACTGTCGTGGTTTTGCCCCAGCCAAGGGCCGCACCCCACACAGTCGCTTGTACTTTTAAAAGGAAGGGGGAGGGAAAGTTGGGGGAAGGGGAAAAGGGAAGGAAGAAAGGAGGAAAATAAACCACAACCTAGAAACCAGAACCACGCAGGTTGGGATAAGGATAGTTTACTAAACAATAACAGAAAACTAGATATAACAATAACATAAGTTTAAAGCACAAAATAGATGAAACTGGTGATACACAATGCAATTTCTCACCAAACCACACAACTCAGGCCGCACAGCTTAGAGCCCGTCCCGGACAACCCGACCGCCCCAGAAACTGCACGTCCTGGCGTTGTCTCCCCCTCTTCCCCCCAGTCCCCCCTTATACCGAACATGACGTAACTGGTATGGAATATCCTCTTTGGCCAATTCGGATCACCTGTCCTGGCTGCGTCCCCTCCTTTCTCACTAGTAAGGAAGTATGCAGAGCTGAGAAAGGTCCTTGATTGCCCGGCAACAAATCGGAAAACATCAGGGTGCTATCAGCACTATTCTCATGCTAACACCCAAACATGGCATTCCATCCACTGCTAAAATAAAGTTTAACTCCATCATAGCTG
Organism: Porphyrio hochstetteri; assembly: GCA_020800305.1. Taxonomy (NCBI): domain Eukaryota; kingdom Metazoa; phylum Chordata; class Aves; order Gruiformes; family Rallidae; genus Porphyrio; species Porphyrio hochstetteri. Next base: position 116,348,220 of record CM036907.1, read on the forward strand.
AAACCAGGACAACGTCACACGCTAATTCTGAGGTGGTTTTGTACTGACTGAACAGAGTTCTGGTAGTTCTTATTCACTTGATTCAGCAGTGTAGGTATCCTCCAACATCATCAATCATTAAAACATCCGTACTACTTTAAATAAACAACAGTCACAAGCTAGCTAAAATTACCAAACACATTCTGACTCCCTGTGCCTTTGTGTAACTTCTTTCCTTTGGGGTTATACACAAAAATAAGGACAAAGGCTCTTAGCTAAGGGTAAGTCCCTATTTTTAGGAGCCCAGTTCCTGGAACACCTATCTTTGATGTTCTCCTCCTGTCCTGTTTGCAGCAGCACAGACCACAATCCCACTCCCCGCAATCACCACATATTCATGGTGGCACAGCATCTCTAAGGCCACCACAGCAAATGGGTACACAAGAAGAGTGTTATTGGAAAGGTATTCTTAGCTACCATTAATTCCGCTTAGCAAGTGGAAACTGGTGAGACAGCCAACTCCATCTGATCAGCCAGCTCTTCCTGGACCACAAGCAAGTGTCTTGGCAACCACCAGTGGCCCACAGACCACAGTTTGGGAATCGCTGTCCTAAATAACTCGCAACCCTCTTATTACAGCACACCATGCTCTCTGTCTTGCTCAGGATACTATTTGCTTCTTTTTTTTTTTTTGTTTATTCTCTCTCCTGTCAGGACAGCATATCATGATGGTATAAACTTATGGCTCATATCTGCTAATCATACCCACACTTCTACCTGTCCTTTCATGAAAAACTGTCTAGCAATCAATGGGATGGTTAACTTGCTGAGATTTTACCCACACTGATTTCGGTCACCTTTGGGGTAGATTTATATCACTCTAGCTAGAGGGGAATCTCACTCATAGTCACTTCTGCAGTTTCATTAGAAGTCAGAGGGTTGGAAAAGCACAGTGCATTCAGATGACTTGTAAGAAGCAATATATCAAATGAATTCAAGTTGCACATTGTCTTTAAATTTTCCTGTAGTACTAGAATTATATATATATTTTTTAAACAGAACTTCATTTCACTTCAAAACTCCATGCTGATGGCACATTAAGGTTCTGGGTTCCCATAATCAATGTCTTCATAGATAATTTATTATCCCTCCACCAGTTCTGTGCTTTTCCTTAGATATATCCTTAAGGATATAATTCATTTGCATAATGGTCTGAAGGCCCTACTCTCCCCATATAAAGAAAAAGAAATAGAAGGATTCTTTTTTGATGGACTATAAATCAATCCTTACGTACCTCTTTTCATCCTGGAAGGTGAACTAAGGATAGTTTAATAGTGTGTCCTTAAAACTATTATCTTCTACAGTCCATGGAACATAAAAGATCAAACTGGAATTTTATTTTGTAACTTGGCTATTAATACTAATAGGCATCTAATACTGACTCAGAAACAAAACAGAAACTTCAGGAGACAATCTGTTCCAAGAGATAAACACGCCTTGCTAAACCAATAAAAAGTATTTCTATTACGATTGTGTACAGCCCAATACTCATCTGTACAATTTAGAAAGTTCTAGAGATTTATCTTTAATATAATTAATCATATGACCAAATATGGTATCAAGACATGATTGATGACTAGCCATTTATTAGGTATATTTTAATGCATAAATTGTGTCTCTTTAATCAATTAAGATATAAATCACACTATTTCATATTTCTATAGCATTTGGCATACACAGAATATTACCAAAATTCAATAAAGCATTTAATTCTGATTTTATTTTTTTTTACTTCCTAATCTTCCTTTGATATAAAGAAAATTATCTTGGCAGTCCTGTGGAGAGACAAACCCAAACCTGCGTTCTTCTATTCTTGTTTTATGTCTAAGACGTTGTAGTTCTTATTTCTTATCAGATCACAGCAGATATCCCCAGAATCAGACCATTTTAAGATATGGCTATGTATGTATAGCTACCTTCTATACAGCTGTTACTGGCAAAAGACAGCCAGGGTGCTAAAGAAGGGGAGCAAGACGTGTTAAAGGGACTGAGTGTCAAGTTTTTCCTATCTAACCTCCCAGTTTCCACAGCTTTTAAACAAAATCTGGGTGAGACTGAGTCATCCAGTCCTTAATTTTAAATTGGAATATTCATATCACAGCACTTGAATAGCAACATGTATAAATTTATCACAGAGTAATTTCAGGATTTGTTCACTAACAGGTGTTACTTTCAACTAGCAGTTTGTTTCCTGTCAAAAGAAGTTGAAAAGCTTCCAACTGGCTACTATTCATTGCCTCCAGAGGAGCTACTCCTAACCATGGCTCTTTACTCCTGCTGCAGTACTCAAGGATTTGAGTACTCACCTGAATTTTGTAATATTAAGTACAGAGCTTCAGCCTACACAAGCTGAACAGCTATACCAGCATTTTGGTGAATAATTTGATAATCTGAATGTGAATAAATAGGGACTATTTTTTATCCTAATTTTATTTTTCAGTTTTACCCTTATTTTTTTAAATCAAGAAGGTTACAAAGTATTTAAGAGTAACATTGTTTAACAATTTTATTTCTTTAAAAAGCATCAAAGTACTTTTTCATTCTTTCCTTAAGTGGTTTTCTGTTCCTGTTAAAGGGGAATTGTATGCTTAGAAGACAGCAATGCAACTTCTGATTTCACTACATATAAAATAAACATTCAGAAACGGCTTTATACCATGAAAACATGACATGCCTTTAGTCTTGCAAGTAAGTCAAAAGAACATCCATTTAATCCCTAGGAAAATAGTGACTTACAGATAACAGTGTTCAGTCAGTAGCCTCTGTTTTGACAGCAAGGGCACTGAGATGTAGTACACTTCTAACTTATTCGTATAGGAAACCATAACTTGCACTTTAAATAAACCCTCACAACATATAAGAAGTTACTTGGTTAGATGTAGAAGAATATCTTATCAGATCAGAAATCCCGAAAGAAGCATAATGCAAATTATTCAAGGTGGTAGCACATTAAAGAAGCTCTAGAACTTAAAAAATAGATCAACTGTGGGTATACCTCCCTATTATTTTTACTTGTAAGGGAAAACTTGCTGTATCTTAACCCTGATCTATTTGTATATATTTTTCCTTTCTTATGGATGTGTCTTTATATGGTAGAAATTAACCAAATGATGTGCAAATACCTGCACCTTAAAAAGACCTACAGCAATTCAGTCACAATATATTTAGCATGGTAAACAGAGTCAGTAAGTCGGCAGGGGCTTTGGTGTTACAGAAGAACCTGTTCCTATGTAGCATCTTTTCATGAGGCATGAACATCTTAATTGTTAGGAAAACTATGAGTCAAAGCCTCAGTATTAAGCACTGAAAAGAAGAAAAGCAAGACTTTTAAGATTATATGAACATGCATAAAACATATACAGATTAGGGGCTTTTAAACAAAATGACTAAGAGTGAGCAAGAAAGCTGCTCTCCTTTTCACGATTTTGCCTGCACCCACGGGTTGTTTGACTGTTTTACAGCCACAGGAGTTTTTTTAACAACTGCCTTTGTAAAAGCTGAGGAGAAAGAGAAGGAAGTTGAAATTGTGACATAGGTTTTTTTATTGCATTCACTGAACAACATGTTTCAAATCTTTTTGCACAGTGGATTGGTTGCTAGGAGCAGAATTATAGCAATTAAGTGTTCAATTAATGTTGTGTGTCTCTGTGGAGCATAGCTTGCAAGAGCTCTCTGAATAGAAGGTTATCATACAGAAGTAAAAGTGAAGGCTGTAGCTTTGTCTGGTTTCCAAATCATTATGTAATATGCTTCCAAAAATTCAGGAAGTAGTCTGTGATTGATGGCTTCTGTTAGAAAACTTGCGTTAGTCGTTCTGAGACTTTCAAAGTCTACCTGATCAAAACATAGCAAGGCATATTATTCCAACAGAGTTTGTTTCATTTAAAACCCTTTATTACTTTACAGGCAGTATCATTTATATGTTAAGTGTACTATTTAAATGCTTGAACACTCTAAATCAGTGGCTGCCAAAGTGGGATGCAGGAAGTAATTAGAAACGCAGTAGTACATGTATGTACATTATATTTTAAAAAAAAAAAAGATACATTGGGGATGAGAGTGCTCAAAAAATGTTTTACTCTTGGTAGTGAATGATCAAAAAAATTTGCAGACGCTTGTTCTAAATGCATCAGTATGAATTCTTCTTTTCTAGTAGCTTCCCTCACCCCTTTTTTTCCCCATTTTTTTAATTTGCTAGTCCAATCCGAAAAGCCTCAGAAAACGATGGCATCAGAAATTCTAATGTTATCTTCATCACTTTATGCCATCACCTTTCCTATCAAGAAATACTGAACTTCCTCAGAGGATTTGCATGAGGCTGTTTCAAATGAAGCATTATGGAATGCACATCAGGAGCATGAAGGAACACGTGGAATTTTTACAGTATCAGTTTAATGCCAAAACATTCCCTTCTTCTGGTTCTGTGCAGTGCTATCAATAACTGACACGGTTTTCACAATCCCATTTAGTGGTCCTTGACACAGGAGCTTTGCCTGAGAAATACAGAACTTAGAAGTCAACAAAGAGCTGCAGGGAAGAGAATTATGTATCCCTGTCCATCTGCTTCTGTTGGTCCTGGAGTTCTGGGTTTTTTTACCATAATGCCTCAAAATGTCAGTTAAGAACTCCTCCTCTAGTACCTTCCCAGTAATTAAATACTATGAAATACCATTCATAAACTGAGAAATTTCACTGTTTTCTCTCAATCTGCAGGTTGTGGGTGAATATGTTGAATAAAACCTGACGCAGCACCAACACTTATGGTACTTTACTTCTGACCTGTCCATCCCAACAAGCTATCACATCATTCAAAATCCCCTCTCTCACAGGAGGATTGTCAGCGCAAAAAGTCAGCTGGAGGTTTGGTTTCAACTTAGGTATCAGTTTCCTCTTTCCTAATGTGACGTTCTCTCCTCAAATCTGCGCTCTCCTTAGCAGCACAGGGGCTGTCAAAGTGGAAGAGTACTAATTTATTACAACTATTTTTACATTCAGAGGTAATTAAGTCTCTCCTTTAGCACTCGAACTCTGAATTGGACATTTCATTAGAAAAATGTGCTTCTCTAATCTACTCTTCTCAACATAAATGCATTCTAGACCTTCTTCATTAACTTGTCTCTAAAGACTGCCATCAACAAACTCTTGTTCTCTTATTTGACTGGCAAATCTAATTTACCTAAAAATATTCTTTTCCTCAGTAACCTCTCCTCTCATACAACTGTTCTATAGGAAATGTAATGAGGTATTTAAAAAACTGTATCATGCTGGTTTTCATAGGTATAAGCTCTGCTAGTGAAATCAGAGTGGGTACAGATATTTGTATGTGCAGGTTGCAGTACTGTACCTTCTATCATCTCCATACCGCTAGGAGGTTTACAATGTCCAGCGTGGCTCACAACCCAAACGGGATACTGCTGATTTAGTCCACAATATAAGGCCTGTATAAAGGTCCTGTAATAACCTGCCAGTCCAGGGTTACCTGCCAAAAGACAAAAGATACAAGCACAGTCAATGTTAACCTTTCAACAGCAAGCAATCTGCTTCAAAGCAACAGCATTACAGAGAAATGTGTTAATTTATTTTCTCTAGTACTTCTCCATTTTTTATTTTCCCAATTTCAGGAGCTATGCTATTCAACTGCGTTAATTCTGCTGATCAGTAGCACCCATGAGGAGCATTTTACAAAATTACTTTGAAACAGCAGAAGCCGAAATTAAAGCCCTATGCAAGAGAAAAATCTCCTCCATTAAAGGTCAAGTAGCTTCCTAATATATTGCATCAGTTTAGAGATATATGAAAATTAGGGAAATACACATAAACATCCAGATCTTACAGAAATACCACAAAGACAACAGCTGTGTCACTTATTCCCTATGTCTGCCCTCCAGGGTATCTCAGATTTGCCACTTCAAAATAGGTATGTGGCATCCTGACAATACAAAGGTCTTTACTGCCCCTAAAAGGACTTGATTTTATATTAAACTGCTTGGGCTAATTTTTTTCTGCTTGCAACTTCATGTTCTCTGTCTTTTTCCATGCCTCTTAAGATGACAAAGTCAGAGCTGTAATCAAGTTAGTATTTGTAGAAATGCTGTACAGAGGAGGTTTATTCCATTTCTGCCCTTTCTATAGCAGGCATTTTCACTTTTATCTTCTTTTATTTCAACCTTTTTGCTTTTCAGGTACCACACAGTAAGTTCACTGCTCTCCCAAGAGGCATTCCTACACAGCCTGCTCACTGCAGAGGAGCAGTGCTCCGGGCACCTAAAGTCTTCTCCAGCACGGATACGTTGTAGGAGCTGATGGCATTGCTCACGCCAGTGATGATACATGGGCAGAGTACAGAAGCCTTCTACTCTTAAGTACTGTACTGCCCATGGTTCATTCCTCAGTGTCTCCGATGGTTTTTAAAGCTTAATAAAATTTCTGATCTTAAAACAGTAAAAGAGAACCACACCAGTTACTTCGTGTTTCTAAGCTTCTCTTTTTAAACTTGGCAATAAAGGAGAATTTAAAAAAAAAAAAGCAAAAAAAGGTGTTGTACATACAAACTCAAATGTTTTCAAACTGATTTCCAGAAAACCAACTTCAAATTCACAGGGGTCACACACACCCATACATCTGTATGTTTCAACCTCCCCAACATCCCAATCTAATTTTCATTTTTTTTCATTTTCATTAATCAAAAATATATCATACACAGGGCCCCAGAGACATTAAAATTAAATCTAGGCATCATCTGTTACGTAGAGGAAACCTATCTTTCAGCAAGGTTGAAGATGAAAGTAGCAGCAAGCCACAATAAAGTGTATCATTTGTAGTACAAATGGTCATCCTGAGATCAAGGAATCACAAAGTTAATCTCAAACCCAGCATTTTTTTCTTTACATTTTTAATTCTCTTATTTAATAATGCAAAACAAGGTAAGGGGGAGAAACAGGAAGAGCTGTCTTCCACAATTTGCTCTTTCCCATCATCAGCACAGTGAAACGGGATTCAATCCCCAGCTGAAGAGCAGTGAAGGAAGAACTACTTACCAACAGTGAGTCTTTGTATTAAATGCTATGCAAAGCTCAAGGCACCCTAAGACTTTATTCTTTTCTCGTAATGGAATTTTTTTATCATGTGTATTTTAGGCATGTAGGAGAGGAGATCCCTAAATCATAGAATCATAGAATGGCATGGGTTGGAAGGGACCCCAAGGATCACATAGCTCCAACCCCCCTGCCACAGGCAGGGCCACCAACCTCAGGCCTGGATCTACACTAGGTTGCCCAGGGCCCCATCCAACCTGGCCTTGAACACTTCCAGGGACGGGGCATCCACCACCTCTCTTGGCAGCCTGTTCCAGCACCTCACCACTCTTTCAGTAAAAAACTTCCCCTTAATATCTAATCTAAACCTTCCTTCCTTTAGTTTTAATCCATTCCCCCTTGTCCTGTCATTGTCTACCCTTTTAAAAAGTTGAATCCCCTCCTGTGTATATGCTCCCTTCAGGTACTGGAAGGCTGCAATGAGGTCCCCCCGCAGCCTTCTCTTCTCCAGACTGAACAAGCCCAGCTCCCTCAGCCTCTCTTCATAGGGCAGGTGCTCCAGCCCTCTAATCATCTTTGTGGCCCTCCTCTGAACCCTCTCCAACAGTTCCACATTCTTCTTGTATTGGGGGCCCCAGAGCCCCTCTTTTCCCCACTCCTCACAAGCATCTGCTCATGGTAAAAGGCACTGAGGGGTCAGCTGTCAGATCTGCTACTGGTACCTCCAAATGCCTTGAAGAGGTATGGATGGGAACCACTGGCACAAATGGAAAAGAAAATCAACAAAGATTTTAATAGCAAGGATTTCTATAGACAAATCACCACGTGTAAAGCAGTTATAAATTTATTTGTTATCAAATTTGCAATTCCAGTGGAGTTATTCCCGATTTGCAGGGATTTATGTAAATGCAGATTAGTAGTCCCTGCTCCTGAAGGCTCCAGTCTACAATATTTGTAAGTGGAGAATGTTTATTGCCCAATATAGCACAAACTGCCATCATTGCAAATCCAGTCATTTTAGATGTTTTTACTTTAGCTGCTGTCAAAGTTCTTTAAGTGGAGTTAACAAAAAAACCTGAACAGATAAAGGTTTTTTTCATACAACAGAGTTACAGTAACAGGTCAGGGCAATAACTGGGGCTTAATATGCACAGCAGTCTGTAATCAACAATATTCTGGGCTCATGTACTGCGACTGAAATGCTGTTCAATTAAACTATTTTATTTTATAGATAAAGAGCTACCAGGTTCGTTACAAAGGCACCCAGTGCTCACTTGTGCATTTTAAGGATTTCCCAGTACATCAAACCCAAACCGTCTGTTCTTTCACCCCGCAACTGTGTCCAAAAAATGGAAACCATAAGTAAATGCAATGTCAGCCTCTAGGATTTGAAATTTACTCCACTTATTTGAGTGCCACATCAATCCCCAGACACCTCAGGGCACCTGAATCACTCACACATGCCAGCAAATCCCAAGTTGCCGTCATCCAAACAGAGAAGCACATCTTAAAGCAGTTACTCTCAACTGCGCCTAATTTTCAACAGTGTTGATTCAGAAATCTTTTAAACAACAGCTGTAAACAGTAAGCATAAATAATAAAAAACTACATTGAATATTACCTGTATTTGCAAAACATTTCTAAGCATTTCATGGGAAGAATATGTCAAATGGACAATGTGCACTGAGAATAAGAACACAGTGTGGCCACTTTAAGTGGTGTACACATAAGTTTTGATAATCAAAGGACTCTGCCGCCAATCAAAGGACTCTGCCACCTTCTCTGCTCTTCTCCATCATACACAGCTTTTCATCATCTTTCTATTTTTAATTTAAAGACAGGAACCTACTTTTTCCGATCTGTTCCACCCGCAGCTAAAGCAAAACAGTTCAGAACAACTGACTGTGCAGAGATGTAACCGTGAGCTGTATTAGGAGGTAAATATTAGCCACTTACATACACTGCAGATACAGGATTTCAACAACATGAACTAGGACTCTTTAATCATCCACATAGTTAAAGACACGAAAATTACTTCTAAACACCCATTTGCCTGCCTTTCACTTTCAAACACTTCCTTGCTTTTTCCATCAAATCAAGATTTTAAATACCCACAACTTCCTTCTTACAAAGGCAGCTAGCAGTGGAATGAGAACAATGTGTACCAACTAAATATCTGCCCTGGGATATCAACGATAAAGAACAACTTCTATCGTGATGTCACAGAATAACAGAGCACTAGGTTGGAAAAGACCTTTGAGATCATCATGTCCAACCATACCGGTCCTCTACTAAACTATATATATTCCTAAGCACCTCATCTGCCCGTCTTTTAAATACAGCCAGGGTCTGTGACTCAACCCCCTCCCTGGGCAGCCTGTTCCAGTGCTAAATAACCCTTTCGGGGAAGAGCTTTTTCCTAATGTCTAATCTGAATCTACCCTGGTGCAGCTTCATGCCATTCCCCCTTGTCCTATCACCTGTCGCTTGGGCAAAGAGACCAACACCCACCTCTCTACAACCTCCTTTCAGGTAATTGTAGGCAGGGATAAGGCCTCAGCCTCCTCTTCTCCAGGCTAAGCAACCCCAGTTCCCTCAGTTGCTTCTCATAAGGTTTGCTCTCCAGCCCCTTCACCAGGCCTGGTTGCCCTTCTCTGAACACACTTCAGGGCCTTGATGTCTTTCACTAATGCTGAGTACAGAAGCACAATCACTTCCCTGTACCTGTTGGTCACACTGTTTCTGATAAAAGCCAGGATGCCATTGGCCTTCCTGGCCGCCTGGGCACACTGCTGACTCATATTCAGTCAGCAGTCAACCAACACCCCCAGGTCCTTCTCTACCAGGCAGCTGTCTAGCCAGTCTCCCCCAAGCCTGCAGCGCTGCATGGGGTTGTTATGTCCCATGTGCAGCACTCTACACTTGGCCTTGTTAAACTTCATCCCATTGGTCTCAGCCCATCGGTCCAGCCTGTTCAGATCCCTCTGAAGAGACTCCCTACCCTCAGGCAGATCAACACTTCCTCCCAGCTTAGTGTCATCTGCAAAGCTAGTGAGGGAGCATTCAATCCCTTCGTCGAGGTCTTTGATAAAGATATTGAACAGGACTGGACCCAGGACTGAGCCCTGGGGAACATCAGTTGTGACCGGCCTTCATCTGGATTTAGCTCCATTTACCACAACTCTTTGGGCCCGGCCCTTCAGCCAGTTTTTTACCCAGCAGAGACTGCGCCTGTGCAGGCCAGTGGCAGCCAGGTTCTCAATCAGAATGCTGTGAGAAACGTTATCAAAGGCTCTGCTCAAGTCCAAGTACACTGCCTTTCCCTCATCCACTAAATGACAGAAGGTGATCAGGTTAGTTTGGCAGGACCTGCCTTTTGTAAACCCATGTTGACTGGGCCTGATCACTCGGTTGTTGTACGTGTGCTGTGTGACAGCACTCAAGATGACCCAGTCCTATGATGCTCCCCAGCACTGAGGTCAGACTGACATGCCTGTAGTTTCCTAGATCCTCCCTCCCACCCTTCTTGTAAATCGATGTAATATCTGCCAGCCTCCAGTTGAGTGGAACTTCCCCAGTCAGCCAGGATTGCTGGTAGATTTCCTATACAAACTGTCATGAAGTTAAACTTGGTATGTCTTAAAATAAAATACATATTTGAGATGCTACACATCCAAAAAAGAAGTTCCCTGGAGTCTGGGGGTTTAAGATCAGATACAGGATGCCACTGATGCAACTCAAACTGCTTAATTCTGAATGCAAAACAACAAACATACAATGCTCATTTAAAAAGTCACAGACCATAGCTACTCCCCACAAGTAATGACAGCTTTTGTGGCTTACAAACTGTCAAGGACATTGAATTCTTCTGCAGCAGAATATTAATGTGAAACATAAGTTATAATTAAGAGAGCACGAGCATTAGATAACCCTCGCAAAAATAATTCCCAGACTTACCGAGGAATGTACAATGTAAACCAGAGCAGCAAAATGTCTCAGGTTACAAACAATGATATACACCAAAACATATAGGAAAGTGGTAGGTCAAAAATATAAATAGCTTACTCAAATAGAATGGAGACTACAACACAAAATTAAAACACTTCTTAGCAGTTTTGGAAGAGATATTTCAATTGAAAAGGATTTAAAAGCCAAGAGTGGTGGGGATTGAAGGAGAAGTAATTTATGTGTCGCTAAATCATCCCAAGGTTGTGGTTTCTAGCACCTTTATTTGAAAGAAGGTTTTGGGTTCTGTGCACTGTTCCATGGGATGTTCCCCAGTGTTTTCAGTCTTGTCTGCAGCAGCCTGACCATCTGCGGGAGTGGTAGCTGGCACTCAGCTGTGGTGCTTCATCCACTTCTCTAGCAGTTGCTTTCTGTCTGCTTTGGGACCGCAACAGGACCATAAAGAATAAAGACAGCTACATGAATAGCAAAAGGGAAATACACAGCCAACAGTGGGTTTATGGAGAACCTTGAGGAACTGGAAAATATGCCAGCAATTACCATGAGTTTAATTTTAGAAATAATCCACAGTTGCAGAATTAAGTGTGTATGTTGCAGTATTTACATGATAATCTCCTGCAACAAAACCAAATGCAGACTTTATTTTTTAATGAGCAGCCATAAATCAAATCTCAAATCCAGGGGTGCACAGCAGGACCACACAAAAATCATTTTTGTGGCAATGACTCTCACTGCCTCTTCGCAGAGCTGCCAAAGCTCCCAGCTCCAGCTTGAGGAGCCTAAATGACAAGTTCCTCACTCAAGGAAATTTAATCTGCCTTTGGCGTCTGACCAGCCACCATGGAAGAAGATGCAACTCCCCTACGTTAATGAATGGAAAGCAGCCCACACAGATGTCAGAAGGATTTAAATGGAGCGTGTAAAAAACACAATGATGTTCTCACACTTGGGAGAAAACTGCAGAAACTGACACCGCGGCTGATGCTCAGGCCTTAAAAGGAAACACACAGGTTTCTCTAACATGCAGGGTCAAGGGATTTCAAATAAAACATGTCAAATAACATTTGAATGATCATCCTAAAGTCACGTCAGTTAAGCTTTCACCTGTTTGCACATCTAAGGGATTGGTATTCTTCGTGCTGTATTGCGTTTACAATCCCTACGCCAGGGGAGCAGCATCAGCCAAAGAGCAAACAATTACAAGGACGTTATGGAGAAACACATGTGAAAACTCTGTTTGATCCTCTCTAACTCTGGAATCATGAATTTGGCTGGAAAGCACCTTAATATATTTGCTTGGGTTGTGAAAATAGGGAATCTCAGAAGGATTCAGCCAGGTGCCTGTAACAGAGCTTATGAGAGAGGTTTTTCAAGAACATTTCACAGTTTTTCCCTATATATATTTATATACACACATGCACAGGCGTACACAGTTTTTAGCCTGATACAGGTATAAAACTCACATATAGGATTTTATAATATACAGAGCTGATAAGCTTGCCTGCTGTTCTCTAACACTGTTCCACCTTTAGGAGAAAGGTAGGTTCATTTCCTTCTACAGAAATCCCACTGACAGCCTGATAAACCTGAATTAACCTGATTAACTGCTTTTGTTTGCCCAAGTGACAATTGTGCCTGAAGCCTGTGAATACAAATTCCCAGCATGAAACTCTGGCAGGACAGCACATACCACTCTGCTCATGGGATGATTAACAGCATCTCTCCGGGCACACAAGACACAAAGTCTGAAATCCTGACTTTGCCCACTGCAAACCTACAGGGCTTTGGGATTAAATGATATTGCAAGGGTTATAACACCCACAAATGTACTTCGGTAGTTAATTATAAAGGTAAGATGTAAAGGTAACATAAACATAAAAAACCTATTTTTTTTATATGGCTGTAAAGTAATAGCTATTGGAAGGGAGTTAAGATTGAGATGTACTATTTATAATAGTTGAGTAGTGATTTTTTCACTGCATTTTTAAAGGTAGAAGCCAGGATTTTCTAACACTTACAATTAAATTTTTGTTTCATTTTCTCCACAGCAAATGAAAAACTAACAAATTTAATTGGGTCTCCTGGTACACACCTACACATACAGTCTCTTAGGCATATCCTTATGCAGATGAAAGCACAGATTTAAGTACTTTTAACACCTCAGATGTGCTTGGTCTGTCTGATCCAATCCAGTGCTGGCAGAGAGGTTGCAGTGAGCCCTGCGCTGGGTCTACAATTCCCAGTGGGAATTTTTCAGTCGGCTTCAGGGGCTGAAGCAAGAACTGGACCGTCAGAAAACAAACCTCCTTCAGAAAGAATGGGGAAACAAAGGAAGTGTGCAGAAGAGGAACATGAGACATGGTGTCAAGTGGGTTCAGAAGAAAGGCTATGAAACACATCTGAATAACAACAACCCTGATGAGACAAGATCTTGTGTTTCAGACAAGAAAAATAAACAATTCAAAACCAAGACAACCACAAATTATTTGTTTTGTACAGATAAACAGCTCTGCAGATTTGATCACTTGTGAATAATATACAAGGAGGAAGCAAACAACACATTCAAAAGGCACCAGAAAGGACATTTCAAATCTGTGTCAGAGATTTCTCTACCATTGGTCACAGTTAGTTGGTTTGGTTTTTTTTTTTTTAAGAGAAGTTTTTAGAATAAAACATTTTACAGAAGCTGAACAAATAGCAACAGAGACCATGAAAACAGCTAATGCCTGTCAAAAAAAAAAAGACTGCAAACACATTTCTACCATTTTTATGAGTCAAGAATGTCAAGGGAACATGATACCTGAAACAAACATTTTAAGGTGATTTTACAAATGAATTTTGTATTTGTTATAATTTTTCAGAAACTCAAGACAAAATGACAAACTGTTCCGCATATGACAAACCAAGATTTACCAATCCACAACCTCGTGAAAAAATTCTTCATGTAATCCCTTCTAATGTATCCCTGATTGAGGAAAAAGAACTTGCAAGGATATTAGTGCTAGTCCTGAGTGGATTCCCAATGAAGACTTCTTCAACCCAAGCAGTTCATTCTGGCAAACATCTTCCTCATTCAGAAACACCAGTCACTGTTCACAAGCACAAATGTTGAGGCATTTCAGACTTAATGTGACAAGCTTCTGCCTCTTTAAGAAAAGGGTGTGGTAATATAAAAAGATTTAAAACTGAAAGACGAAAGGCAGTACTTCACTATGTGTTACTACATATTTATTTAATCCTATGGGAGTTTTTAAATCCATTGAGAATAACCAATGATTGTTTTCAAAAATGGAAATCAGGACAGTGATCAAAACCTTTCATCATGCCCATAATAGGAAATAAGGAGCAAGAGTTATGACTTACTGTATTTTTTGCTTTACTGTTTTCTAGATGTTCATAGAATGGTTTGGTTTGGAAGGGACTCCAAAGATCATCTAGTTCCAACCCCCTGTCATGGGCAGGGACACCCTCCACTTGCCCAGGGTGCCCAAAGCCCCATCCAGCCTGGCCGTAGACACTGCCAGGGATCCAGAAGCAGCCACAGCTTATCTGGGCAGCCTGTGCCAGGGCCTCACCACCCTCACAGGGAAGAATTTCTTCATTATATCTAATCTAAACCTACCCTCTTTTAGTTTAAAGCCATTATTGAACATAATGGGTCAAAGTAATTTCTACTACAGCTTCAATGATCCACAGGAATTACCACTGGAACAGAAATGAGGCCATGTGTTAACTAGAATTTAAAATAATTTTTTTAAAAATTATTATTATTTCGGAGATAAGTAGCTAAAAATATTTAATATCAAGGCAAATGCATCTTAGCTCTGGTACATCTGGCAGCACCTACCAGAAAGGAAAAAGTACCTTATACACAGTGGCTGCAGCTTTAGACACTTTAACTGCATTACTTGTACATGATGCACATGGAAACACTGCATTGCTTTCGTAGGTAGGCTCTTCAGTAGCTAATTTCTTCTTCTCTTCCTCCTCAAACATCATATGAAAAGAAGCAGATACTTTTTAAGATGGTAAAATCAGGCAAAATACCGTAGAATGCAACTTTTCCATAACTCCAGCCAATTCAAGCCTCAGCATGCTGCAAGAGAGGGATCACTTCCCCTCCTAATTATGCTGCTCGCAGCCAGGCAGGAAGGATCCATGCTGAAAATGATGCCTTATTAGCAGGGAGAGGACAACGAGAGAAGACTGGATTGGGAAATTTCAGTAAGTCACTTCAGTAAGTCACATCTGCCACCCAGATTTAGTGGAGGGAAACACTGTCAAGCACAGTTGGATGTTCAACTATCCTGTCACTACTCTGACTCCTCAAACTTAACAAGCTCAAATGTGCCAAGCCTCCATCAGAGGTACTTCTGGAGCACTGGGAAATTCAACAAAAGTGGCATATTTCTAGCCTAGATCTGACATACAGGCTCCTCTTTGCATGAGGACATTTTTATTTTTAATGATTTTTTTTTCTTTTCGAAAGACAATGGAAGCTGTGGGCTGACCCAGTAAACAAAACTCAACAACTGTCATCGTATTATAAAATATTAGACACAAACAAGAGGTCCATAAGCAGCAAAAATAATGAAAAGCAGTGTCTTAAGATTTGAGTTTTCTAGTATGGGATAGAACACACTTACACCTTTCCTTCAGAGAGTACTCTACCAGCATGTATGTCTCCTATTCAAACTCCCTTCTGTTTTTTGGGTATCATTTCAAGTCCCCTGCTTCTCAGAAATATCTGGGCAAAACTGACTAATGTATTCCAAGCTTTATTTGGGCTAAAAGTAAAAATCAGACAGGGACATACAAATCAGTGTTATCCCCCAAGAATAATTTTCTGAAATCATCAAACTATTTAGCTCAGTGAAATAAAGGGGAGAGCCCTCAAAGAACCTTGGTAGGAGTCAAGACAGAAAGTTCCATTGACAAGTACTCAAGCACCTGACTCAGATTTCATTAGCCCCACATTATTAGAAATAATAGACAAATAATCTATGTATGAAAATTAAAGCATTACTAACCACTAAGATCTCCATGAGTTAACAATACGTTAGGTTCATTGCCATCTGAGAAAATACATGGTTGTCTGAAAATAAGACTGATCTTATAATTAATCCATTAATATTCACGCTAGAGATAAGGAAGTGGCTAGAAAAGTTGGAAATAGTGGCTTTGGAAGCATCAGGAATATGGGGCTGGGGTTTTCTTTACATGCTTTTACTGCTGTTCAACTGGGAATTTAAAAACCATGGTAATGTATAATACATATCCCATGCCAGCACGTGAGTCAAACATGCTCTGCTGTGTTTGTGTCTCACTGAAATAGAAAGCTGTGCTCTTACTACCTCATCTGCTGATAAGGCCACCTGTCACAGGGGAAGGGGAAAAAATGTTACTTTGTTCTGTGTAGACCCTTCTACCTGGATTGCTATGCTACTCAAACTGTTCTCAATGATTGCTGTGCATCACCTATAACATCTACTGGAGAGTAAGAAAACTTCTTTCCCACTAATGATTATTTTATTCAGGAGAAAAAAAATAAATCAAGGCAATATAAAATAAAAAAGCTCCACATCAAAATCTAAGAATTCAGGGCCAAATGCAAAGAGTTGGCAGCTTCATCTGGAACTGCAGTGTAAACAAAAGCAGAAGCCCGAGGGAGAAGCATTCTCAGTGAATGACTACCACCTGGTGTGACTGGTGAGGTACCACCTCCTTCCAGAGACATCTCAAGACTGAGTGAGTGAATGCACATGCATGTGCTGAGTGCTGTGGACTGACACCATAATTTAACCACAGAACATTCTGCAGCGAGTCCAGCTGAAGGAACTCCCTTGACTGTTATTCCCACCCCCCTACCATGGCTCACCAGCCCCTGAATTATACTGGGGCCAGGCTGTGAGCCCCACCAGGGAACTGCTCCAGCTTTAAAAAGATCTCAGAAATAAATGTATATATTTACTTATTTCACAACATGATCTCTCAAACTATTGTTCCGGCATAACCAAGGGGTGCAGTGGCACAGTGTGCTGGGAATAAGAATACCTTATGCCAATATTGTTGACAAACATTTTGGATTGTGAAATAATGGCTTAAAGATCTCTAAGTGCTCCAAGCACTAAGCTCTTAGATTTCCATTGCCTGATGAGTGTACAGTTTCTAACTTCCACACCATTTTAGACTTTGCAACATCTGCTTTACACCTTATTTGATGGTTCTAAAAGCTACCTGAAGGCAAGAGCTCTATGAATAACCCAGTCTGGCCACCCAGTCTCCTTACAGCCTGCTCAAAAACAAACAGATGTTCAATTACTAATATGGTAATTGAATAAAACAAAGAATGGTTGAGGCTTTCCAGGAAGACTCTGAATACGTGATGTTGATCACATAAGGTCGTAACACAGCCAGGTGGAATACAGGGAAAGATGCTCCTGAAGATTTTAGGAACACCAGCTCTCTTTCCCTGAGCCAGTCTGGACCAGACCAGCATGTAAGTAATGCTTTCAAAGCATCAGGTGGTTGCTTTAGGTCCTATGCTGTGATTGTGCAGGAGAAGCCATGGAAAAAGCACTCTCTTCCTCTCTCCGTGAAAGGGCTGTGGATTCACTGTATCCTCTCCTAGCTAACTCACAGCTGGGCAGATGTTGGATGTGAGTACTCTGCTCAACAATCTTCTGAACTAGGTTTAATTTCAGGCACTGTGAACACCACAGGACAGGTAATACTGCTTCTAAACTAGAAAGAGGAATCTTTTAAAATAAATAAAACCTTTCAAAATAAATAAATAGAGTATCTGTCTACACACAGAGAGGGGATCCAGCTCTGCTGTTCGGATACAAACATCTACAGAATTTTAGATGAAAAACTGAGACTTTTTTGCCTCAGCTGGATGTGACTCAAGGGTGCCAATTGGACTAGATGCCATCCTGAGCTGTGCATTCCTCCACGTACCTTGTTCAGGGAGCCAAAACTCCAACCAAACAAGATTCTTAAGTTCCTTGCTGGGATCAGGTGTGTTAAATAACACCACCTTCATTTTTGAGTACCTAAATTTCCCTTCCTCTCTGCTCCATTGATTCAGCTGAAGATGGACAGTAGCAGCACTGCTCTATTTGGGAACGTATGATCAAAATAAGCAAAGATAATAAAACCCATGCAAGTTCTTCTGTCTTACACTAGTGGAGATAATTAAAGATAAATACATAAAGCACAGTATTAATATGCTGGAAAGAGTATGTCCACACAGAAAACAACTTTTCAGTCTCAGCTTCATGTCATCAAAACTATGTGGTATGGGATTAAACAAAATGAAGGGCAAGTTAGTGTGTAAGCACGAGTCTATGTAGCTTATTTCAACATTACATTCTATGACTTGCTCATTAATTCAAGCCACCAAAAGCTGAAGTTAAATGAATGATTCTTTTAATAAAGACCTGAAGTACTTATATGTGATTAGCAATTTTCCTTAATGTCCTTTGGGTATTTACTGCTGTACGATCTATGTCCTGGTGCAAGAATTTCACACTGGCGGTAAGAGCGGAGCTGCCCACAGAGTTGGTCAATGATTTAAACATTCCAGCAGGAGAAGTATTTGTGGTCTCACTCTGTGCAGCTGAGCTTTTACCGTTAATTTATTTACTCAGTGTCAGTTGATTGTAACTGAATGCTGGCTTAAAGACTTGGGTGATAGATTATATAAATTTTGCAAATGTGAACAAAGCTTTGTGGTTTGGTACACAATTTGTGAGGAAGATTAGGTATCTACTGAAAAGCAACCCAGTGGAAAGGCTGGGAACAAAAGCCCCAGCACTCCACTCCTTATTTTCCCTGCTCTAACTGGACTTCCTTTATTTCACTCCTCCCAATCCAAGTAAAAGGCATTTTTATGATCCTCAGCAACCAAAATAATAAATTAATCACTGTCACAAGAATGGTCTTAAACAACTACTATTTTTTGTGGTAAGAATACTGAGAGAAACAGTATTGCATGAATATTGAGAGAAACCTATGCATTCAGATGTTAGCACATGGTATAGCTGGCTCTGATAGCATTAAGCTTTCCAAAAAACACTATATATTTTTCTAATCTTTTAAACAGCTCCCTCTTCTGGCATATTCTTTCCATACTATGTTTAAGTACCATAGTTCATTCCTTACCAAGTCTTAATTCTTTTTTTCTGTTCCTAACACTAAACAAAACTAGTTTCAGTGCTAAGGCACTTACTGTGCATTATGCCTGTGAAGGCAACGAGAAGGTACCTTAAACGACAGTCCTTGAAAGAATGGGAAATTATGATCAAACATTTATCTAAGATTCTTCATATACCTATATTTACTACCTTTTCAGTGTGCCCCAAAAATCAATCCAGATCAGAATCCACACCTGGAAAAGAAGCCTGTCCCTGGGTCACATTTGCAGGATCACTGAAGTTGGAAGAGATCACTTGAGAACACCTATCACACCCCCTGCTCCCGCAAGTTCAGCAAGAGCAGGTTGCCCAGGTATGCAACCACTCAAGGTTTGCTTATCTCCACAGCTGGAGACTTCATAACAACTCAGGGCAGCCCAACCTCTCTGTAGGCAGAAGTGCTCATGGCAGTGCCCATACCTAGCTACTCATTATGCAAGTACCTAGGAATTTATGCTTCTTACTTCAGCATCTTAATTGGATGGTTAGTATTAGGCTGGATAAAATTGGGTTTTAGAGTTCCTTTCTGGACTAGACAATTTGGACCCAGCCTGACCTTGAAAACCAAAACCACAACAAACCAAAAACACAGGACAGCTCTTATAACCAGGCCGATAACGACAAAACCACAGAGGTAGATGATGATGTGAAGCTGAACAGATGGTTTTTTCCTACTGCTTATGCTCTGGCACTATTCAGTCAAAAATTCTCCACCCAAACCAATCAAAATCCACAAAACCAGAAAGAGGAAGAGAAGCAGCTTTTACAGCCAAATGCATTCAGGTAGAACAAGTTCTTTGCTTCGCTCACAGAACTGTTGTTGCTGGAGCTTATTCAGTGACTTTAAGCACAAAGCGTATGTAGCAGAACATGACCCAGACCCCAGCAGTGCCCTTGTCCAGGAGATAAAAAGACATCTTTCCTCTTACGCTGTTTGCCTGTTGCCAGCGGCATTCCCTTGTCCTCTAGCTGTATTTCAAATACAAATGGTGAACTGTGCCTGGCGGGAGTCACACAGGCTGTTGACTGAAAAAGTAGTGCCTGAGAGGATGGAAGTACCTTCCTTGAGTAATTCAGCAGTCTTGATTCCAAAAACAGGTTTTGCTTCACATAAACAGTTCTATTTTTAATTTTTTTTTTAAATCAGCTGTATCACACATTCCATAGCAAGATTCACACACAGGACTCTGGATTACATTCTGGCCGAGGCTGCCAGAAGCTACATACCACAACCTAATCCACTGATACTGTGAGTCCTTACTAGATCCAGTGCAGTTCTTGTAGACAAACGGTTACAGCACACTGATTACGTACTAACAAGCACACAATCACATACATTTTGTATAAATCAAAGCACATTCTGAAACCAACTGAAAAAGAATCAGAATAATACGCTTTATACTGTTCATAAAATGAGAAAATAAATTCTTTTATTATTAAGCAAACCCCTTGTCTCGGTGCTGACAGTAGACCTCTGAAGAACTATTCATTCCAGTGATTGCTGAGCAGAGGGAATGATTAACAACTTCAAAAAACCCAAAACTGTTTCAGTGGGAGCCAAAGAAACAAAATACAAAGGAACCTAAGCTTGAGGGCAATGCAATTAATTTTAGTGCAAAGAATGATTGTATAGTGATTCTTAATACAATTTTTATGCAAATGTTGAGGTTGATGATTGTTAAATATCAAAACAGCAGGGGAAGACAAAGCCAGATAATGTACTGAAAGCTTTTCAGAGTCATTATACTACAGTCAAAAATAGAACTTCAGAGACTTAAAGCTAACAAGTCTCTCTTCAAGGGAGAACACATTAAAGACTTGTCATAATCCAGGCAAACTGTTTGCACTATGTTCAATGCAGAATAATAGTTAAGGAGTCTTCAGGTGACAACAGTCTTCTTGATGTAAGTACATGCAATTCTAGGACCAGAATCAAGGCCCAACTTTCTGTTGTACAGAAAGTCTTAAGAAGCTCTTGATTCAGAGGATTAGCTCAGGAGTTTAAAGTGTCTGGTTAAGTCCTCATAGGCTTTAAATATCACCAAGTCACTGTGAGAGTGGATAAAACAATAAGATGATCCAATAGCTCAGCAGTAATCCAACTGCAAGCAGGCAGCTCAAGAAATTTGCTAAGTGTGAGGAGTACTCTGCAGGCATGCCAAACAGATTCTGACATCATTTCTGTATATTAACAAATGAAACCAGCGTAGCATGCTTTACCACAAAAAAATGTTACTTACACTTTACATTATCAATTGTAAAAGAGTTAAAGACTAAAAATAACAAAACCACCTAGTTTACAGCAACAAAAATGACGAAGCCTTGAAACGGAGGTATTGCAACGCACTCCTGCGATGAAATGCAAGAAACATCTGAGCAGCAAAACTACAGGAGCTAAACAACACGGGGGTTTTGAAGTTTGCATGGTATTTATTTACGAAGCTAAATGCTTCATAAATACACAGACACAAATAGATGCTCTTAAAACAGTAAAAAATATTCCATTACACTTTGTGGATCCTGGTTTCCAACGAACCCAAGCAATGTTAAATATTGCTGTAGTAGATTTTATACTTCATTGCTAATTTTACACTAAACAAACACAGAAAAAGAGCAAATACACCTTTATGACACAAGAGGAAAAAAAGTAATTCCTGTCCTTTCCATATCGCCTACATTTCCAGAAAACCATGGACCTGATCCTTCAGCTGTTTGCATTTAATTTTACTCTGAGTAAATCTCATTTGATTTTAATAGAAAATAATTCATATTAAGCAAACACGTAAACACATATATTCTGGACTTAGGAAAAAAACTGGGCCTTCTGCACAGTACTTACTTCAGTAAACACATTATTACTCCTATACAGGGGTTTTACTTATGCAAGGAAGAAGTGTTACAGAACAAAAAAGTGTACATTGAACATTTCAGCTAATAAGGTGTATTCAAAGCTGTATTCAAATGACAAGTTTACACAGACTGTCTATCAAAACATTATGTTAGCTAAGTGAGACTGAACTCTGCTGCACATTCTGTATTCCAACTACTTCAAGCTCAGTGAGCTATTATCCGCTCTCAGGAATCCTGCCTCATTTAAAGTCAATGGGAATTCTGCCATCGGTTTCAGAGTAGAAGAATGTATTGGAGTCAGCTTCCTTCCCTTTCCCCCTTTTTCTTAAGAAATAGAACAGAGAAAATTATGAAGAAATTTGACCAAAAAAAACCCCAAACCAAAACAAAAAAGCGTGTATACAAGATTTATTCTCAAATCTCTTACAAGAGCTAGATTCCAGCAGTAGATGAGAATTTTATCATCTTTCTTTTCTATAATGACCCCCCCAGCCCCATTTTGTTTGATTCCATATAAACAAAAATCACATGCATGAATTCCATTAAGACTGGAAGAGTAAGTACTGTTTAACATATAGAACCATCGCATCCCATGTGGTAGGAGTAGCTATGCTGGGGTCACATGGAACACTTGGCTGCGCAAACTCTCCTTTTTGAGTGAGAGTTGCCCTTGTCTGCATCTTTCCTTCCTTGACCTGTACCAAGCTATCCTTTTGCCTCTCTATTTTGTTCCATAAAGAAACTTAGCTAGGGATACATGCCTTTCAAGTGTGAAAATTGCTGGACTCAAAAGGCCTCCACATTTCATACTCGGGAAGTTACAAAAGCACGAGGAGAATGCTATCTAATCCTAACTGTTTAGGTACATGAACACGTTGCCAGATGACCCAAATGTCCGGATGTCTCCTAAGGCTGTTTTTTCGTGTTGGCAGACAGAATTTCCCTTGAAGGCTAAAAACAAGGCATATACCAGTAGGAAAAAAAATATTTATGAGAAGCAAAACTGCCTTATGTTATGCCAGGTCCCAGGCAGCTTCCTGCCAGCCACCGCAAGAGGCTTGGGTAACTTGATTCACTACTGAATTTGGGTATCTAAAGTGAAGATAGCATTATTGTGGCTGCTGTGTTTTCTAATTGCTTTCTCAGTGAGAGGACTTCCAGTTTGTTACCGACATAATTCCAAAATAAGAGCAAAACCACAAATCAGCTGCTTGCAAAAGCTTGTAGGCCATCACAGAAGCACTCTGAATATATTTCACTGATGTCTATTTCTGGATACCTGTCTAGTTAATGTAAGGTGTTATTAAGGAGTCTCCACAGAGCTGTTCTGAAGGAAATAAGCTCCATGTAGCCCTGCCACTACCTTTTCTTGCATGAAAAGTTTCCTGTGATCAATACAGAGCCCATAAAGTCTGTGTGATTCAGTGTATTTTGAGCAGAATAACTTACACACCTTGCAGAAACACCTTTGCCTCAGATGCTAGTTTTTGACTTTTTTTTTTCTTCCCCTAGAAATCTTTCTACCCATATGTTAGCTGTACAGATTTATGCTAGTTACAGGCTCTAATACCAACCCAAATACAAGAATATCAACCTGAAGACAGATGAAAACTTCAGAATTTGCAGGAAAAAGAAAACACTTCACCTAGCTGTTCATATAAGCCTTCCAGAAATGACTTAACTGCAAGAAAGTCGCAACTGAAGAACATCATATCAGCTTTGTACCTCTGGAAAACTGGTTGATTATTTGGATCCATACAGAGAGTCTTTTACTAAAAAGTTACACTATACACTATGTGAATTAAAAGGGGAGGGCGGCTGCTGGACCTTGTTTTCACTAACAAGGATGGACTTGTTAGGGAAGTGAAGGTCGGGGGCAGCTTAGGGCAAAGCGACCATGAAATGGTTCAGTTCATGATCCTGGGTGGAAGAAGCAAGCCAAAAAGTAGGATAGCTACCCTGAATTTTGGTAGAGCTAACTTTGATCTCCTCCGCCACTTAATGGGGGCTATCCCGTGGGCTACACTGTTTGAAGGAATGGGAGCCTGCGAGAGCTGGCTAGCATTCAAACAGCACTTCTTCCAAGCACAGGAACGATGCATCCCTTTGAGGAGGAAATGGGGAAAGAGAGGCAGAAGACCTGCATGGATGAACAGGGAGCTATTGAGCAAACTCAAAGAGAAGCAGAAGATCTATGAATCGTGGAAAAAGGCTCTGAGCACCTGGGAAGAATACAGGAATGTGGTCAGGGCCTGTAGGGATGCAACTAGGAAGGCTAAAGCCCTCTTGGAAATTAAGCTGGCAAGGGACATAAAGGATAATAAAAAGGGGTTTTTTAGACACGTGAACAGTAAGAGGATGTCCAGGGATAATGTAGGTCCCTTGCTGAATAAGGAGGGTGTCCTGGTTACGGGGGATGCTGAGAAAGTGGAGATATTGAATGCCGCCTTTGCTTCGGTCTTCACTTCAAAGGCCCCCCGGGACCCACAGACACTGGATGAGAGTAGGACTGATTGGGAAATGAAGAATTTCCCTCTGGTTCAAGTAGGGGAGGTCCAGGAGCGGCTCAAAGGGATTAATGCACACAAATCCATGGGCCCAGATGGGTTACATCCACATGTGCTGAGGGAGCTGGCGGAGGTGATTGCTGAGCCGCTCTCTATCATCTTCGACAGGTCTTGGAGGACAGGAGAAGTGCCTGAAGACTGGAGGATAGCCAATGTCACTCCAGTCTTTAAAAAGGGCAAGAAGGAGGAACCTAGTAACTATAGGCCAGTCAGCCTCACCTCTGCCCCTGGAAAGGTAATGGAACAGCTTGTTCTGGATGCCATCTCCAAGCAATTGGAAGAGAAGAAGGTCATGAGGAGTAGTCAGCATGGATTCACTAAGGGGAAATCGTGCTCGACCAACCTCATAGCCTTCTACGATCTCATGACAGGCTGGGTAGATGGAGGGAGAGCAGTGGATGTCATCTACCTTGACTTCAGCAAGGCCTTTGATACTGTCTCCCATGACATCCTGATAGCAAAGCTGAGAAAGCACGGGATAGATGAGTGGACAGTGAGGTGGGTTGAGAATTGGCTGTCGGACCGAACCCAGAGGGTTGTGATTCGTGGAGTAGAATCTGACTGGAGGCCTGTTACCAGCGGTGTTCCCCAGGGCTCAGTGTTGGGTCCAGTCCTGTTTAATATCTTCATTGACGATCTTGATGAGGGAATAACATCCACCCTCAGCAAGTATGCCGATGATACAAAGCTGGGAGGAGTGGCTGACACGCAGGAGCACTGCGCTGCCATCCAGAGAGACCTGGACAGGCTGGAGAGCTGGGCAGTGAGAAACCAGATGAAGTTCAACAAAAGCAAGTGTAAAGTCTTGCACCTGGGAAGGAACAACTGTTTGTATCAGTACAGGCTGGGGGATGACCTGCTGGAGAAGAGCTCAGTGGAGAAGGACCTGGGGGTCCTGGTAGATGACAGGTTGGCCATGAGCCAGCAGTGTGCCTCGGTGGCCAAGAGAGCCAATGGGATCCTGGGATGCATCAGGAGGAGTGTAGCCAGCAGGTCAAAGGAGGTGATCCTCCCTCTCTACTCTGCCCTGGTCAGGCCCCACCTGGAGTATTGTGTCCAGTTCTGGGCTCCTTGGTATAAAAAGGACAGGGATCTCCTGGAAAGAGTCCAAAGAAGGGCTACGAAGATGATTAAGGGCCTAGAGCATCTCCCCTATGAGGAAAGGCTGAGTAAGCTGGGACTGTTCAGCCTTGAGAAGAGAAGACTAAGGGGGGACCTAATCAAAGTTTATAATTATCTGAAGCAGGGGATGCAGGGGGAATCAGCCAGCCCCTTTTCAGTGGTCTGTGGGGATAGGACAAGGGGCAATGGCTGCAAGTTGGAGCATAGGAAGTTCCGCACCAACATGCGGAGGAACTTTTTCACAGTGAGGGTGACTGAGCACTGGAACAGGCTGCCCAGGGAGGTGGTGGAGTCTCCTTCACTGGAGATATTCAAGACCCGCCTGGACGCCTATCTGAGCAATATGAGCTAGGGAGCCTGCTTTGGCAGGGGGGTTGGACCCGATGATCTCTCGAGGTCCCTTCCAACCCCTACAATTCTGTGATTCTGTGATTCTGTGATTACCATGAAACAGTAGCAAGATGTGATCATGGGATGATTATTTCTTGGGCTTAGTTAAAGGAAGAATTTAAACTTCACTGTCACTGGGTTAAAAGTCACACTAGTATTCAACTCCAGGAGGCAAGGACAAAATCATTGTGCCCAAAGAAACTGACAAAATATTACAAAAATGAAACCTTTCACCTCTAAGGACAGACCAAGACACACACAGTCTCACAGACAGTAACAGTAGACTTTAACAGACACAGTAAGCCAAAAATCTCGATTATGAGAAGAATCATTATCCACACTATTAACTTTGGGGAAGTGTCAGTGCTATACAAAATATTCAAATAAACTATAGGAAGTATTAGAAGCCTGCAAACTCTAAGGAAGTAAGAGAGTCACAGTATCTGTAGTGAGCTCAGGCTCTATTTTTGTTACTGGCATAACTCCTACAGTTCACTGTCAGACTTCATTGAGTTTAGGACTTCTCCATTGATTTTAACATATGCTAAATGAAAAATTAGAACTTTCATTTTGAGACAATCAGATTTATAGCTAACTCAGTACTATATGGCATTCAATTAGTTCAAGAACCTTAAAAAAATCATGTGCAAAAGTTTAAGTTACAAAACATTTACTTCAAAAAACCACTTTAAAAACTACTGTATCCAGAATTTATGCTCAAAATTGTAACTTTCATCTTCCAGCTGGCACACAGCTGACACTGCACGACCACTTTAATATGCAAAAAATAAATTGCAAGAGAGCAATGTGAAAAAAAAAACCCAACAACCTGCAATGCTCTCAGTAAGCTACCACCATGAAGTAAATGAGTAACACATCCTGAATCCTCAGTTTTACCTTATGGCACTGTTAAAAATACTGCTAACAGTAGTAATTAAATATAACAGATTTCACCACTGCAACACTATTGATTTTTTGGTGACATGCATGAGCCAAATTCTACCACTTAACTAGTGAGATTTTTGAACCTGAACATACCCTTTTTAACCATCACATTTCTAGTCTTAAACACAGACAGACCCTTACCAGGAATAATCATGAATAAGAGCCTGGGTAGGTTTTTACTTTCATCTTTTGAGAGGTCTTTCCAAGGACCGCACTTTAAGACATGGGTAGCAGCTCCACAACAGTAGATAAATTCTTCATGTAATGGGACTGGCTCTTCTGATGTCGACCTCATGTTTGCTGTTAGACAGAATAAGATACTGTTAGAATAGATCAGTAAATATTTACATTTCTAGCTCTTTGCTAGTATACCTACCCATAGGGAATAACTGCAAAAAAAGCCAAAACCTACCCTCCCAAGCAGCTATCTCCAGTAAACAGAAACCCCAATAAATATTTGTTTTGTTTGAATAGTTTATAAAAGTTGATACATGTCACTACAATATGAGGGAAAGCATCTTTCAGTTTTTGTCACAGAAAGACGTGGTGATAAATTGGACAACTAATGAATTCAACCTTAAAGGCAAATAGTTTTATACATTTTTATTCACACCATCCCCTGAAAAGATTCAACTGACACCTATCTGAAGACAAATAAAAGTACCAAACAGAACTACTACACAAACGTCTTTGCAAGCTCTGCATGCCTCAATTATGGGCCCACAGCATCACTTAAAAAAAAGCCACAAAAAAAAGCCTCCATAGAAAATAACCAGAATAAAACCCCAAAGAAAATTCCAGGCGTCCCAAGGAACATGCTAATGACTAGACTGCCTTCCAGCACTAGTTGGGCTCCTCATTTTAAGTGCCACCAAATAAACAACGTATGTTCATCAGTTCATGCATTTATCATTCAAGAAATCATGTCCTAATAGGCTATCATTTCAGAATTGGCTGATAGATCGAGCTCCCATATCTTTCCTTCAGTAAAAAAGCCACTCCATCAAGTGACTACTTATGAATTAAAATGTCATCAAGATGAACTACAGCATACACAAGCATCTGCCAAAATAAACATTTACCATTTGCAACTACAGGTGTGGTTACCAAATGAAGTCCTGGCTTGAGCACGAGCCCACATGTGCATCACCAATAAGATTCAGCAAAAAAAACCCAAGAAAAAAACCCCAGTAAAACTGGATATTGTTGCACACCACCATCTTTAAAATATCAAAAGCATCTAGTTAAAGATAACATTAGGCCTTTTTGGTTTTGCTTAAGGAAAGAGGAACATCCAGTTCTGAGTACAAGGATCCAAATTTTATTTCCTAACATTTGTGAAGTTTTAGGCATGTAAACTAAAGCCTAAGATCTATAAAGTTTGCAGGACCACGATGAGGTGGGGGCACCACCTTCACGGTCACTGGAAAATTCTCAGTGTGGCACAACTTGGAAAGAACAAATCTGAATGAAGCTGTCACATGAAGTTAAAACAACAGGCAAAGGAGAAGAGACAGATAATGCTTTATTCTGAACTAACAAGACATGCCTTGGAAAAAAAAAAAAGTCTAGTATAATACAAACAGAAAATGCTTCTGGAAGGAAAGAAGTGTTTTAATTACAACACAATTTTCCAGATAAAGAGATTTTTCCCCACCTTCCTACTTCGCCCCCAAAACCAGACCATTTCATACCAATGGAGATATCTTTATCACTTCATTATTTGCTATGTTATCATCTTTCATTTACAGTGACTGGATCATCAGTAACCTGAGTGAATATTGCCAAACTATAATAAGGTATATTTTGCAAAGCATTATCCCTGTCTTCAGTTCTTCATTATTCAAAGCTGAAAGAAATAAAGAGCAGCTCTGACAGAGAAACCCAGTTACATCAATAACTAAATTATACATTTAGCTTCTCATCCTTTTTCTGAGGTGTTTACAATTAAAAAACCAAAAGTTACAAGTCCTTACCTAAGAAAGTAGGTTTTATATAAAGTTTCCTATCATGAACAGACAAAATTAGTTGTAAAGTTTCATTTTGAATAGATTTCACTGAACAAAATGGAAATTCCACTGACAACTCTTCACTCACAAGTAGCACTTGCAAAAGAAGGTCATAAATTAAACAATGAAGAAAGCAAGCTCAGCAACACATTTTGAATTGAAGTGACAGGCTTTTGGGCAGCAGTGGTAGACTTCTCAGTTCACACAGACTCTGGCAGTCACTTCAGTCCCTTTTAACATCGCTTACCTTTGAATGTGTAATACGCATAATGTTGGTATCTGAAAGCAAGACTACACTCTAAAGAAGAAAAGGTTTTCTGAAAGCTGTCCCTCTGAGACAATACCAAAACGTTTCCTAGTACTCACTCTATGTAGTATCTGAGGGATTTTTATTTATTTATTTTTTGGGTTTTAATTTGTAACTTTATGGCCCTTGGTACTAGAAATAGACTGAAGAGAAAAAATAGAAAAGACAGTGGATATACTCCCAAGATACTACTCTGACCTGGTTTAAGATGAAATCAGTAATACCCAGATATATCTCTGGATCTCCTTCCCTCTTCATAAATGAAACTTCGACAAACACTATTTCCATTGTGAGCATCTACCTTCAGCATGAATTGTCTGCATTTCCCTTAGAAGTATCTTAAGATGGCCTATCAATTTCCAAACAAATGGGCAGAGATCTCAAGAGATGAGACTCCTACCAGCTCTGTCAGGCAGTGGAGAGGGCACAGTTTGTGCTGCAGCTCTACGACAGACAGCTCTTCTTTCTTAAGCAGAAGATAGAACCATAACCCTGACCAGCAGGACTTCCATGTGTGTCATCAGAGAAGAGCAACGGAGTGAAAGACATGCAACCATATGGAAAATCAGGACTTCACTACTTCCAATGCCATATTCTGTTCCTTTGCTCCAACTCCTGCTCATAAACTCTCTACATAGATGGGGAAAAATAATACAAGAAAGGCAGCTTCTGTCAACAGTACTTAAACTGGTAAGAAAACTTCATCTATAATATATAAATATGGACTTTGTCTCACAGAGTAGGACTTTAGCACTAGATTAACATACCCATAATATAGGTGTCTACCTGAAAGGAAACTCCTGTTACAGGATACAAGGATCTAAGCATCAATAGAGGGACTGATTAGCATACAGCCATGGGACCAGCCACTAGGTTTCTACCTCAGGATGAGACAAATCATCCCGTAGTTAACCAAGCCTATAATGAGAAAACAGACATACACTTCCACTTACAAACAAACATATGTATTTAGGTGTCTTACTGCTGATCTGGACTTCACCTATTGCTTCTGCTATATACCTAAGTCTTTTCATATTCATCTTTCATTCAAATGACTGCAAAGTAAAATCCTGACAGTAAACCTAAGTTTCCTTTGCATACATTGTGCTTAATTATTTATGCAACTGTCCTGATAGCATATTAACTGCTTCATCCTACCCTCCTACTTGGACTTGACATTTTATTTGAACAATAATTTGGGAATAAAAAATTTGTGATCTGTATCCAAAACAAGTGTTTAATCAAAGAGTTGTTACAAACTCAATCTATTATCACATAATGTAACTAGAGTAAGTTGATTGATATTTAGCCTACAAACTGTCCAATCACAAGACAGGACAAACAGGTTGGTGCACTTGATCTGAAGAATTACAGTGAAGCAAGAGATGCAGTAGTACACAAGAGCAAAGGTAAGTTGCATAAAACAGTGGTGGAACCAAAGTAGAGGAGAAAGAACCACTGAAACAGATTTGTTGTATGAGATCCCACAAAGCTATAAGAAATACACCCCAGGATACTCACGGCCAGGGTTACCACAAGGCCACTCTCTATCCTTTTTGGCATGTCAGAATGACTGGGGAAAATGCCTGAAAACTGCAAAAAGGCAATCACCAGGCACATGTTCAAGGCAGAATGTGCAGGGAGCCATAAGCCAGTCAACCTCATCTCAGTTCACAGGAAGCTATCAAAGAAAAACCCTCTCCAAAGCTGTACCCAAGCACATGAAAGCAACTGGGAACACACTCTGCATGGACTTGGCACATCATGTTCAAATAACCTCATAGCTTCTACAGTGAGATGAATGGCTCAACTGATGGTAGAGCACTAGATGTTGTTTAGTTTAACTTGAGCAAGGCTTTCTACACTGTCTCACATAGTACTCTAATAGGTAAGCTGGTGAGATATGAAGAGGACCACAAGATGCTCCTGAGGAAAAAATAAGAAAAAAAAGAAAGAATGCTAACAAAACCCAAAACACAACATAACCCCCCCATCAATTTACAACTGTTGTTCTTCAGGGACCAATACTGTTCAAAGCCTTCATTAAATACCTGTACAATGGGACAGTATGCACTCTCAGCAGGTTTGTGTGTAATACCAGATCGAAAGAGGGAAGAAGACACACCAACTGAAATGCAGGAGGGCAGGGCTGTTATCCAAGTAGACCTTGATAGGCTGGAAAAACTGGCACCACATGAAATCTCGGACAAATGGAAAGCCCTGTACCTAAAGTTCAGTAACTCAATTCAACAACACAGGTTGGGGGCTCAAAAGGTAGGAAGTAGCTTTGCAAAAAAGACACTAGTGGATAACAAGTTTAAAATGAGTCAGTAGAGTGCCTTTACTTCTGTGAAGGCCAGGAGTATACAAGGCTGTATTAGCAGTAGCCAGCAAGTTGAGGGATGTGATTATCTTCTTCCGCTTGGCATTGGGGAGACTGCATCTGGAAAAAGGTGCCCAGTTTTGGACGACTCAGCACAAGCAACGCAATACAGAAAGTCAATTAGATGACATAGAAGCTAAAGCATGTGATGTATGTCCAAAGGATGAGAACCAGTAGTCACAAGTTGCAATGTAGGAAATTCCAATAATAAAAACGTTTACACACACACAAGGAGGATTATTAAATAATGGAAGAAGCTCCCCAGAAAGGCTGTGGAATCTCCAACCTTGGCAATATTCAATGCTTGACTGTACAGTGCTTTCAGAAACCTGATCTGCTTCACCCTGTTTGAGAAAGGGGCTGGACTGTGGCTTAGGAATGGCCTACAGATGTTGGATGCATGTAAATTATTGTGACTGAACTAGATACACCTGAAAGTGCCAAAAAAAGTTAGTTGATGCAATTGCAAGGCTGCTACTTATCAAAGAACCATGGTAAATCAGGGTAGCTCTTGATGGCTGGAGAGCAGTGACAGGAGGAATACCAAGAAAAAAAAAACAAACGATATAAATTTTCAATGAAGAAAGGTAAGGAGGAACACTCAAAGCACAGGCTGACGTTGCTCAGTTAAGTACTCAGAAAAATTAAGGGAGCTTGTATTTGTCTAATCACATAAAGCAAAAGATGTTAATCCAGAATAGGAAATTAATTTCCTAATGGCAAATCATGCTCAAGGAATGTGTTTGCCTTCAATGATAAAATACCCGGCTACAAGAAAAAAAGAAAAGACATAGACATAATGCACAATGCCTTATTAAGACTTCTGGCACCATCTCCCACTGCATTCTCCTTTCCAGGCTAAGGAAACACAGGCTGAATAAACTGACTCACATAGTTTGAAAACTAACTGAACAAGCTTAAAAGATAGTCAACTACTGGCTGTCAGCTGATTGTCAAACAAGTTAAATAATCCTGTGACAATACTGGGGCCTAAAAAACTCAACATTTTCATCAGAAACCTAGATGATAAGACAAAATATACAAACAGTTCTAAAGCATCTGGGATGGTGGATACAGCCAAAACAGAGCTTCAATTTAGAGGGTTTTTTCCTTAAGAACTGGTCCAACAAATCCTTTTTGATGCTCAACACTGTAAAGCACAACATTACATTTTGGAAGTGGCTCAGAAGTTATTGGCGGAGTAGCAGCCCTGATTGAGAAGAGATGCTTGTCATGATGGATGCCAACAATGCACTCTGAACACAGGAAGGCAAACTATGTATCAGACAAATTCAAGCATGGCCCAGCAGTTTGAGGGAAGTTACTCTTCCCTACTGTGCAACAGTAGCAAGTGTACTCAATACCTGTGATGCTGAGCCTAGTTCATCCCATCAGGTCAAGAAGGGCAATGGAAAACAGGAGGGTCAAGCAGATGACTATCCACAGGGTGAACAGCCTAGAGCACATCACCTCTAAGGCAGAGCTTCAGGCACTGTGCTTTTTTCAGTCTGCCAAGAAGAGGATAAGCTGTAATCAAATACCAACTTAGAGCTATTTGAAAGAGGCCTGAAAAGATAGCATAGACAAAATTGCTTCTTGTTTTACCATCTCTCATTGCAAAGGAAACAGCCACAAGTTATGTCTTGTCAGTTTTAAGGCATCACAAAAAAATATTTGCTAGGAAGGCAACAAGAAGATTGCTGGGAAGTCAGTGGGAACTTCTTTTGTTGAAGGTTTTTAAGAGTCAGCTGGACAAAACAGTAACTCTGGTCTGAACACGATGGACTAAATTTTCTCCAGTCTTCTATAAATCAACAATTTACAATTCTTAGGACTTAAAACACCAGAAAAAAGTTAAGGGGGGAGGTGCAACAAGGGTCTCAGGCAATTTTTCTAGTACCTTAGCAAATGCAGAGGACTTCATGAATACATGAATATATAGGTCAGAGAAATGGAATCTAAACTAGATCAGCCCCCTGAAAACACGGGACACTGAAGTAGATACATTCCATGGACTAGCTGTACCAGCTTAAATAAAGAAGAAACACTGACCTAATTGGTGAGCTTATGTGATTGAATTCAATGTCACAATGCAAGAGAGTAACTGGAAAAACAGAAAACAAGATTCCTTCAGCTGCCTGCTACACTCAGGCTCTAACAATTTCTGAAGGGAATCATCCAGACCTGATGTAAGCTCCTTGATTTGCAGACTGGAACTAACATGCTCATAGCTAAGACCTAGAAACAGACAGACTGACCTAGAAGAAAACCTGCAAAGATGAACAAGGGGAGGAGTAGAAGAACACAGGATGCCTAGATCTCATCAAGGATTTCTTTGGACAAACTACAAACGAATAGTGGATGCCAGATTTTCTACAGAGAAACAGCAAACATAGGTCAAAGACTTTGGACGTTGTTGTGACATCGGTCACAAATCTTGACCAATTCTGCATATAAAAAGCAGTAGCATCAGCAGTAGTGCATATACTAAAACATTTCTTCATTGTATTTTACACTACAATTCTCTGTCAATATCATATGATGACAAAGACCTGGCTGTCCCTTTCACCCTAGTTCTGAACTGGTAAATAAAACCTGCTATTTATAGCAAAGAGCAAAGCTAAAAAGTTAACACTACAGACCATCAAACAAAACAATGCAGTTAACATGAAATAACCCAATAAACCCAAAACTCCTACACCTAAAGCAGTTCAGAGCAGCAGGCTGGTTCTGTCTAAAACAATCAAAGTAACTAGCAGACCTTATTTTCTGGGATCATTCAGTGACCTAGCACTCTGATGTCTTCCATTTGTTTTGATCTTGTGTCATCCCTCTGTGTTCTTCCCTTAAGCAGTAAATCAGCTAGGAGAAGTTCACTGATGACTGCAAATAAAATTATCTGTGAAATGCATGGAAATGTGGTGCAGCTTTCTCATGCTTAGAGCTGTAATGATAAAAAGCTAAAGTGTAGAATTAAAACTTGAATCAGTTTTAATTTTCTCGTACACAGACACCATAGAGGGGACTGTATATAGACCTAAATAGGAAGAAACCTAAAGACTGGACCTACAGTATAACCACCTTGTAGCAATCATTAAGAAGATGTGCACTGTCCTGGTGGAAGGGAAGCAGGGAGAACAATTTCTGGGTAACAATTTCATACTGGACAAGTAACCCTTTGTCACTATCAAATATTATAAAACCCATTAATGAGACAGCTTTTCAGTAAAGCAGCATAGGACTCAGAAATGAAGAAAGTCTTAGCTTGGAAATGTCCAGATTTTGTGAATTCAAATGAGAAATAGATGGAACCCCCATCAACCTTGCTCCAATAAGGTACTTTGCTCTAGTATGAACAATATTAAAGAGTTTTGGGGGTAAGGAATAAAGAAATAGGAAAACATTTTCAGATCCCACAATGATATATACCTACATTGGTCTGGTACAAGATTATTCAACAGAGAGGGTGATCAAAACCCTGGGGAAATGGATTAGGAAGACCCACCATAACTTTTAACCAGTATTTACATCTCACAGACTTTTGGCTTTAAAAGGTTCAGCATGTAGTAATGATTACCAAAAACATGGAGCTCTTGTTAATTATCACAATGGAACTATTATAGCACTCTTGGTCTTGATTTCTACACAACTCTCAAGAAGATGAAGCAGCAAATGAAAGATTTCCAAGGGAATCAGGTACAACGGCAGCCCTTATGAAAGCAGTCACAGGCTTGAAAGCATCGATTTTTGGTCTACAGCACTGAACATAGCAAGGGGATCGGATGTTTCATTGTAGTTCTGGCAATGAAACACTAAGTATTATGTCTGGTCTCTTTCCTTTTGGCAACCACAGGCAGCATTTTTTGTTTGTGCTAACAAAGGTCTCAAAAACCCAGTTATGCTTGTACACTGCTCAGATACCAGAGTTCATGCCCCTTGTTAACAGGTAGATCAAAAGGTTCTCCATTTGCCATTGCAACACTAACAGTTGGCCAGAGAGATGTAGCACTGAAGTAACAGCAAGCCTAAACCTGAAAAGTTAACCTGGTGTGGCTGAGGGTTCCCTCAGGCTCCACACAATTCATTTAATCATACCTAAGTGGTGACTTTCACTTTTTAAAAAGAGCTAAAGCTTCACAAACTGCCCGTGAGCTGTTCAGAGCTACCAACATGAGAATGACCCCAAAAAAGCACGAGTTTGCTTTGGTTTGTTTTTTCTGAAAGGAACTCTGTAAATGTAATAAAGGTGGGGAATCCCACAGATGACAAGAAAGTGGTAGTTATATTCCTAGCAACTCCTCCATTTCCCAGCTAATATGCAAACACGATGATAAAGCAGACAATGCTGATGATCTAAAAAGAAATGAGCAGGACATCTGCTTCTTAAAGGAACAAGCACACTTAAGGACATAACAATGGTTTCATTTACCTGAAAACAAATGGGATGGTTTAATTTAGTGTAATATGGGATATTTTCCAGAACAACAAGTGGGATTTTTTGCAAATATTTTAGTTCTAAAGGAAGAAAAAGTTGTTCATTTGCACATGGTACTGAGATCTACTGGAAAAATGAAGTAATGTTCAACAACAGCTTTCCCTCCAAATACTGCACTAAAGTATTGGACACAGAGGAAAATCTTGGGAAGATTTAAACTGAAATCTCATGGAGGAATAAACAGAAGGTGGTGGGCATGAGTAACAGGTGGGTACAGTAAATATACTTTAAATATATGTGCTGAGATTAGACTGCATTTTTTTCCAAAACCTCAGCTGAGTGAAGGAAGAATTTCCATGTGAGAGAATATAAAAAACTGCTGAAGTACAATGCCTTCATGGTAAAGGTTTCCAGGGAGAAAACCATGCCAGGTCTCCCCAACCAGCAAATTTCACAGAAATAAGTCTCATGTCAAGAGAACCTGGTAGATGAACTTTCCAAGCTGCCTGCAAGAAA
Source organism: Porphyrio hochstetteri (assembly GCA_020800305.1). Lineage (NCBI taxonomy): Eukaryota > Metazoa > Chordata > Aves > Gruiformes > Rallidae > Porphyrio > Porphyrio hochstetteri. The sequence continues at coordinate 116,384,981 of CM036907.1, forward strand.
ACCAAGCAAAAAGCAAAAATACTACATTAGAAAATCAAAAGGAAATAAATCAGAGTTTGGAATAGATCGCATGAGAAAATTGTCACAAATACAGTAAAGTCTGTAAAGTATGAAATTCATTCGTTTATCTGAATGTGGATTATGTTGCACATCAGTATTTTGGGAACCACTGGGCAAAACACTCTGATTACAAATTAGGTTAAAATCTTTCTGAAGTTACAGATGGGAATGTTACAATACATGAACAAGAACCCATCATGCTTATGTTTGGATACAGAGAAAAGAAACATTAGTGGCCTTCAAACTTCAGGCCAAAAATAGGGCATGTTCATAATTGAACAGATAGGTGAATTTTGTGGGAGAAGCGCTAACATGGCCTTTCACAAAATATTGCTCCAACAGGAGACAGAGAAATAGAATAAACTGAAAAAAAGTGAAAGAACAAATAATCAAGGAAGTGCAGAAGAAGAAATTGAAAATGGTATTGAGAGAGAAGATATGCACATGTCAATATGTTTTCTTGTGGTCTAAGGGTTTGGAAAAAAAACTCTCATTCACTAGAAGCTGATGCTTCTTTGCCATTTGATTCCTACTCTAGGAAAAACAAAAACTTTGCACATTTTCAAAAGAAAAAAGTCAAAGAACTGTTTAGCTCTGCAACCATATGTTCTATACTCTTATTTTTTTCTCCTACATGAAAAAACCTACAAGCCCCACATTTCTGCTGGACAGCTCTTTTAAGTCATGCAAGTACTCTGGACAACAGTCAGTGAAAGACAAAAACTGAAGAATTTAACTTGATCGTAACCTATCTACGCATTTAAACCACAGCACCCAGAAGTTAAGCATTTGACAAAATTTCCATCTTCCAGCAGCAGTAATGACAGGCAAAACCTGTAAAAAGCAGATGTGATTTCGTTTTATATTAAATAACTCCTTTTCCACCTCTTATCAGAAGATTCACTTACTCAGTAGAGAGTACCGTTCTTTATTCTTTTTAAGTAAGGCAAAGCTCAAAGAGCATAATGAATACTAGCAAGAAGCAGATATCAAAGCAAAAATCCCGCACACCATTCCAATTAGCATCACACTGTCCTTGATTTGGCTTCCCCCATCACTTGCAGTGCTGTTCAGCATGAATCTCCCTGTGGAACTATGTTTCTTCTGTATTTCCACATCACTTGTTCTCCCTTAGCCTAACATATGCTCTGAATTCAAAACACTTTTTTTTTTTTTCTTCTTTTCTTCCTGGTTTATTATTTCAACTTGCATGCATTCTTATATCAACTCTTCTTCTCACCTTCCACTTATCTCTTAACTAAAGAGATGGTTTTCTTCCTTTCTAGAAAAGGCATAGTATTTTCACTAATTCTTTTGTCTACTTATAGTGGACAAACAGCATCCTCCAGTAATCTCTCAACCTGTGTTTGCTGCTTACCACCGCCTTCTTATGTTTATTGCAGCAGCTTTACATTCTGATACTCATTTGCTAACCTCAACAGGCTAGGAAGGCACTGTGAGCAGACATGGAAACAAATTGGCTGCATGCAGCTCTGTGCAAAGGACAAGGGAAATCAAACAGGGGAATCGATGAACAGGAGACATAAACAAGAGACTACAAAGAATAATACAGCATTAGTTCCTTTTCTGAGTCACTGCAGTAATGAAATTGCCTATGCGATTAATATGAGGCCTGGAGCCCAAGCAATGGTCATTGATGTTCATCATTCTGCTGATCAGGTGGATGGGACAGGGAGTTCAACAGGCAGGCTGGAGGAAGGTGCAGCAGCCAAAAAGTTTCTCGCAGAAGCAGGGCTTTAGGAAGGCCTGTGCACACCAGCGCTCTGACACACAGCCCTACAGTTCTACTAACAGGAGGATCCAACTGTGTTCACCATGCTGGAAACGCTGCTAGCTTCTTCCTCAAAGCACCACTGTTTTTGCAGTGACCCAGCTCCTCCCATAACTATGTACAAATACGTGTATCAGCAAAGCCTGTGCTCATCCCACATACAAAAAATAAGTCAGCTGTCATGCAGTATTTTCAGTTACTGCTACCATTTCTTTAATCAGAATACCTGGGGGGTTGGACTTCCACAAAATGTTTGTATGAGTTACTGTTGGGGTATTCTTAAACAAGAAATTAAAATAAAGAACCTGCTTACAAAAAGGACAACAGTAACAGGATCTGTATAGAAGCAGAAGATGAAACAGTGAGAGAACCAAAAGAACAGCACCATTATTGACAACAGAAAGAAGAAGTGAAGATACTGAGGAAAAAAATCCTGCCATACTTGGAGTTGTAGCATCTCTGGGTAGACATTGTTCTGGCACCTCAGGATTACTTAACACAGGACAACAAAGCACAGTTGCATTAGGTGGTTACATTAGGTGGTTGTGCAATCCCACCTAGGCAAACAAACAGTCCTCTCATTCATTTTTCTAGCCAACTATGTACTCAAGCTAGTATTTGGTGTTAGTATTTGTTTCAAGATTAAGACTCCATTCTTTCATATTACACATTTCCTTCCTATTATGAATATTCTTTTATCAAAATTACTTGCTTCCCCCAGTGTAACCTGTTTACAAGCTTTATTTGACACCCAAATATCATAATTCAAAGTCTAAACTGGAATCAAATTTAGTCAAGGACTTTACTGAAAATTCACAGTATTATACAGTGATTTGTCAAGACGCAGAAAAAAATGTATACCGCTACTAAGAAAATGCCCTATTTAAATAGGCAAAGCCTACCCGTCCTTCATATCCTACATGCATGCTGTCTGTACAAACACATGCACAACACCACCAAAGCTTAAACACTGACATTCTGCTCCTAGTACTTGGTAAATATTGCCTAGACATTATTCAAAATGGGAACCATCCTTTTTTCCAGACAAGGTGTCTGCATGAAAATATATCACAGTAATGGAAAAAAAGAGAAATTTTAAGGGAAGTCAAAGCAATCAATATACCTACCCCTCAGTAAGATCAGTGCTATTGGGAAGCTTTAGAGTAACTCTTGTCAAATTCTTTGGTTTGGCAGTCATTTTGGAAATTTTGTTTTACCATTACCCCTATACAATTTATTTGTAATTGCCTCTGTGAATCTCATTAGGTAGAGAAAAAGGTAATAATCCATCACTGTCTCTTCTAATTTAAAAAGTAGAGAATACCAAATAGAAGTAGTAGAAAGCATATTCAAAACCAACAGAGGCACCTCCTGGGGTAGTGGGTACTTCACCCACAGAACTTGAAACTGGGTGTTGTGAACACTAGAGCTCCACAGGGCCCAAGGCAAGGATGAGCTGATGGAGAAGAAATCCACTGTGGAACATTAAATCTTCAATATATCTGTTCCAGAAAGTTCCTGGGCTGCACTTTATTGCAAACTGAGTGGGTACTTATAGAATGGGACTAGGTAAAGAAGAATCACGTGCTTGCCTCTTTCGCAAACATCTGCTTAGGGTCCTGTCAAAGAGCCTTGAAAGATCACTTACTTCAACTGCTTTTATGCTATCCTTATAGTAATTTAATGACGGAAAATATTAAATGTTGGTGCTGTCACTTGCCTGGTTTTGTAAACATAACCACTTCCCTCACTGACATCATATGTAAGTGCCACAAGAAAACAGGCAATTGCAAGAATCCTACTTGATAACTGAAGGCTTCTAGTTTCCAAGGCACACAAAATACAAATTCATATCCAGACTGTACAACAGGTCCATGCAGATGGACTCCCTGGCCTTAAATGCATATCCTAAAGTCCCAGAGGAGTATAACGCACCTTAAAAAAAGAAGGGTCTGCACCATTCAAGCCATTCAATTCTTCTGATAATGAGCCTTTAATAATTGTCAAGAAAAGAAACTGTTTCATCATTTTTACAAACAAAAAAGTTACCAGTAAGAAAAGCCCCTGACAACTGTCATGCCTTGACAATGTTTCATTATCATAATTTCTTTTACCCTATCGCTGTTTACCCTGCTTCCTGAAGCTGCTGCTCACCTCCTGTCTAGCGCAGGCATTTCTCCTCCTTTGTGCCAGCTGCCTTCAAGCCTGTATTTTCTAACAACGATGATGCTCCCAGACCAGTATCAAGAACAAACCTGACAGACAAGGGGTCCTGAAGGAGGATGTGTACACCTGATAGACTGTGTTTCCAAACCAACTAGTTCCTCTTTAAAAGGTATTTCCTTCCACTTTCAAATCTCACCTCGCTTTTTAACTTTCAAGCACTCAAAATCTTTTTTTCCTCATTTATAGGCCCTTCAGGCCACGGACATTTTCTTTCTACCTGTTTTATAACTTGCTGCTTAGATAACAAGCATCAGTCAGGTCCAAGAGATGTTTCACGGGAACAAGCACTGACATATAAAAAAATCACTACAAGCAGCATCACCACAGTTGTTTTCTGGAAAAGGAGACACTGCTTAGCACTTGCTTCTTGAAGTCTCCTCCCAGTCTAAGGAAAAACAAGTCAAGGGAGCACGTACGAAGCACGGGATGAGCCATTCCATCCTTAACCCTGCGCCTGGAAATGGCCAGCGCTACTTAGTGGAAGACAAGCGCACAAACCTGCCCCTTCACAGCCGTTACATAACGGCAAGGGGGCACTTCCCCGCTCAGCGAGGCACCGGGTCAGCCCCGCCACGGGTCACCGCCCGCCAGAGCACACGGAGCGGCGGTAGGTACCCAGTACCCGGCTCAGCGAGGCCATAGGCGCACGCCCGCTCGCTTCGCCCCTCTCACCGCCCGCCGGGCAGGGGAAAGGAAGCGAGGGGAGGGCCCGGCCGGCAGCCCGCGAAGGGCCCGGCCAGTACCACCGCCCCGGCCCACCGCCCGCCCCCGGCGGGGCGCAGCCCCTCCGCAGTGCCCCCGCCCCACGCGGCGCCCCGGGGCGGCGAGAAGCGGAGAGACCGCCGCGCCGCCGAGGCACGTACCTTCCCCCTTCGCGGGCTCCCCAACACCCAGCATAGCGGCGAGGTAACGGCCGGCGCCAGCAACGTCTCCCGAAGCCGGGCGGAAGCAACGAGCGAGGCCGCGTTGGGCGGCGGCGAGAGGAGGCGGGTGCGGCGGGGCCGCTCCTTCCGCCTGAGCCGCGCGGGGTGGGCTGAGGGCAGCCCCGCCTCCCGCCTCCGCCGCCCCGGCACCGTGAGGGCGGTGGCCGTGCGAGCCCCCTGAGGCAAGCGGACGGCTTTGCTGAGGCGGCCGTCCAGAGCAGCACCTCCTCGGCGTGGTCCCTGGGATGGCAGGGCGGTCATGTCCGCCGTACCGGCGGGGCCACCTCAGGCGAGAGCCGATCAGAGGCTGGTGTCAGTCGCCCGCCAGGAACCGGTGGGAGCAGGAGCTAAGCTGCCCCTGAGACCTTCGTCTTGGGGGCTTTCCTTCCCTTAATGTCACCATGCTTACCCAGACCTCACGGTTTCTTCGGGAATTTTGGCAAAGAAAAAAAAAAGTAGTTTTGAAGAAGCAAAATAAGCCGGGCTGCTTAAAAAAAAGCTAAAGAAAAGGGTAGCAGAAGCACAGCCTCGTCCTTCGAAGCGTTTGAAGTTGCAACTGAAGGAGAAAACTGGACCCAGCACCTGGAGTCCAACAGAATGGTTTAACAGGCCCAAAGAATACAGTAAATTTTGAGGATGGACTTGAAAAGTCCTGCAAGTTCCTGTCAGGGAGTCTGCATGTCCGCTAAACAAGGTGTGAAAGGAGCCCTGGGGAGGTAAGGCGGTAGGCAGGAACCTAAGCCCCGTATTGGTCAAAGAGGACCCTAGGGAGGATTTGATGCTGAAATGCGGCTTTTTTGAGAAATGTTTTGGAGGAGCTGTTTCCAGTCGAAGTTGTGATAGAAGGTAGAAAGAAAATAATAATAGGAAATTTGCACAATGAGATGGTGTTTATACAGGAATTACAGAAGGGTTCAGGTATGAAACAGTCAGACTGCTATGAAACAGTTGGACTGCTGAGCATGCCATGTAGCCACGACAGAGATGGTGTTGGAGGCCAGAAACCTGATCCCCTAAGGTCAATGCACACATTGATCAAATCGGGGGAAGAACAGCCAAGGAAGACAAGGGTGAGTGGAACAGGAATAAATACATTGCACTGCAGAAACATCAATACCTCTTTTTATTGAGTGACATCGTGCTTCAGACAGCTAGGAGAGTCTTTGGAGGACCCAAGTGACTGCACCTGGCTAAAGCAAGCCAGGTCAATGAACTTGGATTTCCAAAAGGTGTTGGGGCAAGAGCTTTCATCAGAGGTTCTTAGAACTTGGCTGTCATGGTTATGACCTTCAGATGGATGGATACCCAGTGAAAAGATAGCAAAGAAAAGGTAGGGATAAATTGCCATCTTTTTTCAACAGATTGGTATAACAGGTAGGGTTGTACGGGAGTTTGTGGGAGGTTCATTACTGTTCAATGTAGTCCTAAATCTGGAAAAGGGTGTGGATAGTGGCATAGTAAAAATTTGTTGGTCAGTCAGATTTATTCAGATTAGTAAAAATAATTATCAGGGTGCAGAAGGACCTCTGAATTCATACTTGAGAGAGCAGTAAAATTATAGACACATGTTGACACTTGAAATAAAACTGAGTGTTTGCTGTTCATGAGTGAAACTTTGGAGTCACAATAGATGCTCTATGAAATCTCAGTGCTTTGAGATTTGATAGCTGTTTGGAAATGGACACCATCAGGCCCCACCTGGAGTATTGTGTCCAGTTCTGGGCTCCCTGGTATAAAAAAGATAGGGATGTCCTGGAAAGAGTCCAGAGGACACTACGAAGATGATTAAGGGCCTGGAGCATCTCCCCTATGAGGAAAGGTTGAGTAAGCTGGGACTGTTCAGCCTTGAGAAAAGAAGACTAAGGGGGGGACCTTATTAATGTTTATAAATATCTTAAGTATGGGATGCAGAGGGGAATTGGCCAACCCCTTTTCAGTGGTCTGTGGAGACAGGACAAGGGGCAATGACTGCAAATTAGAGCACAGGAAGTTCTGCACCAACATGCGGAAGAACTTTTTCACAGTGAGGGTGACAGAGCCCTGGGACAGGCTGCCCAGGGGGATTGTGGAGTCTCCTTCTCTGGAGATACTCAAGACTCGTCTGGACGCCTATCTGTGCAATATGAGCTAGGGAGCTGCTTTGGCAGGGGGGTTGGACCCGATGATCCCTCGAGGTCCCTTCCAACCCCTATGATTCTATGAATCTATGAGTTTCTCTCTGACTGTCGCTGCTTGGGTAGATCTGCAGCTCTAGCAGTTCCCACCTGTACAGTAAAACTGCAGTAGGTATAGAAAAATGTGACAAAGTTTTTCACAAGTCTGAAATTCTTTGTCATAGAGAGCACTAAATACAGTGGAAGTCTAAAGACAAGCTGATGGGAGAAGGAGGTTGGGGAAATAATGACAAAAGCCTATATAGTAGTATGTGAAACTGAGTTGAATGGACAGTAATTCCTCATTGTCTTTTCCAATGCAAAAGTTGTGGAAAGCAAATTAAGCTAATAAGCAGCAGTTTCAAAACAAAATGTATTTTAATGTAGTCTTAAACTTTTTTGGAAGTGTCACAGTTTCCTAAAAGTTTACAGGGGTTTGGAAAAAGAGAAGGCAGATACATGGAAGGGAAATTCATCAGTGGCTATTAATCATGAAGATGCCATCATTCTTCTGGAGGTTGTACCAGAGAAGCATCTCAAAATGTTTGCCCTTTCCTTGGTTGTCATGCTATCAAAAACAGAGTAGACTGTTGGCCTGATCTGATCGAGTTTTCAGTTTCCTTTTTGCAGGTAATGTTGCTTTTTCTGAAATTCATTTGCATATAAAACATCAAAGGACCACCTAGTTGCTTCAGGTACTGTTGATCAGAGTACACTATTTTATTAAACTGTTTATAAAACTTGTTTGTCAGCTACAGGTAAGTTCATGGTTGAACATTAAAAGTAATGACTATATGTATTACATCTTACATGAGCTGGAGTTGCTAAGTTCCTGCAGTGAAGTCATAACAAAATATTTTCACTCTTCTACAGAAGAATGAGACCAAGTTTGCCCGACTGTGTTCTGAATGGAGCAGAGGAATCAGAACTCCTCAGCTCTTTCCTGGGTTTTACACATCAATTTCTGTTCTTGAAGAATTTCATTGTTTTGACATTTGGGTTCATCACTTAAAAATATTAATAAAAATAGCCTGAATTGCAAGGGTTAGATACAAACTCCAAGGTTGCTGGCTTTGCCCCCTGGCTGGATGATCAACATTAGGATTTTGCTCAGCAATTGGTGATCTGATTGCAAGTCATGAGGAGGGCAGATGAGAGAAAGTGAGGAAAAGATTTGAATGGACAGTGGCAGTATGATCATGCCACTACTCTTTATCAGTGGCCATGTTGTAAATTTGCCGTGCTTATTTTCTTAAATTTATTTCAGTAGCTGAGAAAATTGGTGACTCTTTTCCTGACAGCAGAAGTATAAGCCACAGTTATGTGTGGTTTGGTATATGTTTTTCAGAGGGCAGGTTCTCAGTGACTTTTATTTTCTTAAGTGAGACTATAACATTTCTGATTAGCATGTATTTTCATAGTGGTTTCCCTTGGGGAAGGGACGGCATGAACAACTTTTTCACTCGGCATGAATTGCAGAGGTGTGGCTTAAACCATCTCATGTGAGTTTTATTCAAATGATTCCATGATGTATTTGCATTGCTCAAGACATTGCTTATATGCATCATTATCTTTAGTAATAATAACAACAAAAAACCCCAACAACAACAATAATAACAATGATAATATAATTATTCAGCAAAATATTTGTTTGTTGATTTCCATCTTGATATTTGTAATTTGCTCTTTGGATAGGTGTTCTTTGTGAATTAACAACTATGAAAAATAAACTAACTTTACAGATCTGTAGTTGATCTGAGTGTAATGAAAATACAGGTTAATCAAACTAGTGTCTATGCTAAAGAACCAATAATCTAGGGGTGGGATGTGAGAAGTAAATAAATCAGTGACGCGGGTGTTTTGAAGGGCAACATATGTTTTGCTTAAAAGCCCATCATCTTAGTTCATCACTTGCTTAGTACTTGTACTCAACCATGACATTAGACAGTTACTCTTAATGACCATAAGTGATTCTTAGATACATATTCTTACCACTTTTATCCTCACATAAGGGAAAAAAATCTCCTTATCCCCCTGAAAACATCAGTTCTCCAATTTATGAACTGAATTCTTAAGCCAAATTTCTATATATGAAGTAGGAATCGAAGATTTTCAGTCTGCAATGTTCAAGCATTATCATTCAATCCAGAGAATGTATTCTCAGAGCTCAGATTTTTCCCAGCTTTCCTGTGTGATTTAGTCTGGGTGATTCTGCTTTGGCAAGAGGGTTGGACTAGATGATCTTTCAAGGTCCCTTCCAACTATTAATGTTCTGTGATTCGGTTCATATAATTTCTAAGTTTTCTAGAAAAGTGAGACAGTATATATGAATGCATACATACATATTGATGAGACACGCCCAATGATTTCCTATTTTCAACACGTTACCTGAAAATACAAAACCCAGTCATCTTTATTATTCACCAAACCATATAAATGCCTTTATTCTCCATCTCTTTGTTTCTTCTGTTTTCTGGTGCTTTGAATGCAACGAAAAGATGGTTCTGGTCTGTGTAGCTCCTCACAGAAATTAAAATAATAAAGGTGATAGAAAGGTGCTGTAAGCGCAGCCTACATTAGCCTTCATGTTGCTACAATATAGTATTTTTGGAGACAGTTTACAAAGGTAGAGTTAGGATCTGCCACAGGACACTGATATAATTCTGTTTGAAGAAATCCATGTGTCTACAGTGCTGCTCGTACTTTAAATTGCCTGTTTAATCAATTGGAGAAAAAATGGTTTCTCTGCATCTTTATGTCCAGCTTCCATGACAAGTTTTATTTATAAAAAATCCTGTTTCCTTTTTATTATTATTACTATATTTCCTATTCTCTGAACACACACTGCACTAACTAAATGGAGAAATTTGACTACAAACAATAGAACGCAACATTTGGATCATGAATTGATTTTTTTCGGTTGAACCCTTCACTCCCTCAGAATAAGTATCTCAAACCTGTGTATAAGATCTTAAAATTTAGATTTTATAAATATACATGGATTGTATGAATACTCTGAGTATTAATGGAAGTAGATTTCACACTGAGCAGTAAGCTATTGTGTGCATACTCATTTTATCCAAAAAAATGTTTTTAGAAGTATGTAAAATAAATTCTTTCTATTTTTCAAATTACTTTTTTTTTGTTTCAATTACAGAGGAGTTGGAACTGCATGTATTTTAAAATGATGAGTTATAAGTGATGTCCTAGAGACAGCAAAATATTTCACAAAGTAGTTGCATCATCAGTTCCCAAAACAACCGAAACAGATTGCAGATGAATAAAGATCTTCCAAAGACTAAACTTGCTTTACATGTAGATAATGTAAGAAAGGGAAACGTTTAGTAGGAAAAGGTTATTATTCCACATGTCTGTAGAAAAAAACGGACTTGATATAGTGTTGGTTGACTCACTGAGCCCTTACATGTGGGCACATGTGGACCTTGTGGTATGCATTTGCGTAGGCTCATGTCATAAATGGAAGAAATAATATTTTAGTATATTTTCCTGTACTTTAAGGCTAGAAAAGCTAACTGCAAGCATTTGGAAATGGAAGTTAATTGGAGGTTGTGTATTTTACATATTGTATGTATAGTATTGCTCTCATGTGATTCTTTTTTTTAAGTGTGTAAAGTCAGAGTACAGCAGACACAAAACTTAGGACATGTGAATGGTCTCACATAAAGCAATGATCCCAGAGCTTCTGAGCATACATCGACTGTGGTTATACAAACAGCCCCTTTGAAAACAGCTCAAATTGGCTCACATGCATAAATGTTTGGTTAGATCACAATTTAATAGAGTAAGTAGGGCCAGTTTAACTCAGGGATGGGGAGGGGGTGGGGGGAAAACAAATTTATGTCATGAAAGCTTGGGGTTATGCTTTGTAAGATCAGATCTTCCTAAATATTTTGCATGACTTCCCTGGCTATGTTTTTACTGCTAAATTAAACAGGACCAGTGAGTATCCTTCAGCACTAGACCACTGATTGTTAACTTGTAATGTGTTTCCTGGCACGGTCTGGGCCAGTGAACTCTCTCGTGAACATTCCTGGGCACAACTCAGGGTATGGGCTTGAACCAGGGGCCAGATGGATAAAGGCAGCGCAAAACTTGGCCTTCTCCACCTCATGTGGTCCTCCAAAGCTGTCCTAGCAGACTTTGCACTCTTAACCATCACATACTCTCAGGCAGCTTGCAAGCTTGGTTTCATGAAATAGAGAAGTCACAGTGGAGGGCTACGATAGTCTTTTTGGTTTTCAGGCACTTATAAATGAAAAAAAAAAACCCCAACCCTACACAACGTAATAATTATGCTTAATAGCCACAGTGGTACCATCAGGACACTTGGGCCAAGTACTAAGAAGTGTACTAAGAGGCCAAACTGTGGCCCATTGTTGCCTCAGTAAGGGTCCCTGATGCTGTTTCTTTTAACTGCAGGGGCACAGTCTCTCTGAGCAGGGAATGTTGCATATAGCAGGTACCAGGAAGCCCTTGAGAAACATTGGTGTTGAAACAAACAAGCCTGGAGTATTTTTGCTGGCAACAAATGAGGGGCACAATGGCATTAAAACAAGCTTGAGAAGTTAGCTGGTAGTATCACCAAGCACCAAATAAATCTGCAGGAGATAGGTTCTTCTGGCCAGGGCCCTGGAGGCCATCTGTTGCGTACTTGTTTAGCAATGTAAATAGCACAATAATTGCTATGACCTATATATTTAAGGCTATTTTCATAGTTCAGTTTAAAATACTTAATCCAAAGAAAGCACAATTAATGTCCAATCAAAATATAAAATACCCTTTACATGTCAACAGTTACATGATAGCAAATCCTGTTGAACAGATGGTAGTGTCTTTGTTAATCCTGCCCCATAGATGAGTGGAAATTAGTTTTCAAGCAGCAGAGAAAGAAAAAAAAAAAGTGCATATATGTGGAAAGTAACATACAGAATTAGCTGGAACTGTGTATATACATAAAAAAAAAAGCTGGTAAAACTTCATGAAGAGACATTTGGTTCTTGAAAGTACCCACTAGTGTAAAATGTATTTGTTGCTAGCTGTTAATGCAGCTGTGTGTACTGGAACAACTCACACAGCAACTGCCTCATATTTAATAGCTGCAAACTGTAATATGAAATAAAACATTGAATTTCATGAAAGTAAATTCCATTTATAAGCACATTTGAGAACTAGTCAAATAATTTGTTGGGTTTTTTTTTTTCCTTTGCCTTCCCCTGTTGCTGTCAAAAACTGACCATGGGAACTGTAAGTTGTAAATCACACCAGGGTTTGGCCAGGAGACTTCATCAGCGATTTGCTGATGTTCCAGAGGGTGCAGGTTTCAGGTCAGGTACAGAAGTTAGTCTTTTGCAAAAAATCAGCTCTAGCCTGGTTGCCTTAGCCCCGTGAATCACGTTTCTGCTTAGCCTTGGCAGAGTAGTGAATTTTATTCTGCTCTGTTATTTATGATTACTTGTACGTGGTCTCCCACTAAGCAATCATAGACCCATATGCAGAATTAGAGTGAGACAGTGAAATCTAAACCACTAGAAAGTGGTGAACTTTCCAAACACCTTTCTACACTTTTTCATTCTTGGAATTGATGTGACCAACTACTTTTCCCTTGAGGTCAATATGCAGCAAAGACCTGCTGTGGTAATGTTTTGGTTTTAGTCCCTCAGCAGATAGTAAATTAAAATTCTTTCTGCTTCAGCCATTTTAAATATATGAAATTGTTCCCTTTTACAACAGCTTTTGCACAAGTTTAGGTACATTTAACCTCCTAAAAAGCTATCTGTGTTGTGTCTCTATGTTTGATAACAACGCAATCTTCTTCATATTCTAACACTATATTCAGGTGGTGAAAACCAGGCTAATGCTGTGACCACTGCCTTTTAATTTAGCAATGTCCTACAGATTTCACTTAATGTACATCAGTGTTATATGAAAGAAAGTTTTAACATTTTCAAATTGTCTTTCTCCCTTCCCTGCCACTGTTAGATTGGCACAGTACTTAATAGAGTGGAGCAGGTGACTGATTTTCTGTTTTGTTGTGTAATTTTGGAAAGAGTGTGTTCCGAAACAAACTTGAAGTTTAGAAATCAAAAGAGAGGTCAACCTGTCTGCTCCCAAGTCTTGCACAAATGGTGAATAGAGTACATGGACAAGTATTTGTACTTCGATAAAATTTTATTCTTAAAGCATGGAACAGATGAAACAAAATTTTTATTTTTTACTTTTTTCATTGGCAGTTTTAAACTACACATATAGATTCACAGACTCACAGGATGGGTCACGATGAAGAAAAGGACCTCTGAAGATCAACCCCCTTGCTCAGAGCAGGGTCAGCTGCAGCAGGTTGCTCAGGACTTTGTGACCCACTGGGTTTTCAATCTCTCCAAGAATGGAAACTCCACAAGTTTTCTGGACCTCTTCCAGTGTTTGACCAGTCTCATAGCAAAAAAGTTGATTTGTTTTTTTTTTTAATTGAATTTTCTGTATTTCTGTGCTTATTTACTCGTCACATGACAGGGCCCCACTGGGAAGAATTTATCTCCCCTTCTCTTCTCCCCTGAGATATCTGTTCTCCAGGCTGAAGAGTCCTGTCTTTCTCAGCTTTGGCAGGTCAGATGCTTCTGTCCCTCAGTCACCTTTGTGGTCCTTTCCCAGAGTTGCCTAACTATGTCCATGTCTTTCTTGCACTGGGGCACCCATCACTGGACACAGCACTCCAGATAAGGCCTCTTCACTGCTGAGTGGAAGACAAGGGTCACTGCTCACAACCTGCTCGTGGTGGTTTTCCTAACACAGCCCCAGGATACTTTTGGCTTTCACTGCTGCAAGACTACATTTCTCGCTTAGTCACTTCTTGTCCACCAGGACCCCCCAGGTCCTCCTCTGCTTTCCAGCTAGTTGGACACCAACCTGCATGAGTGTGTGGGGTTATTCCTTTTCCTCATGCTTGCCTTTGTGGAACTGCGTGAGGTTCCTCTACCCATGTCTGCAACCCACGGAGGTTACTCTGAATGGCAGCACTTCTACCTGCACTACTCCCAGTGTTGCTGAGGGTGCAGTTTGCCCTGTCAGTCAGGTCATGAAGGCAGAGGTTAAGCTGCTTTGGTCCCGTATCAACCCTGGGTGCACTGTTAGTGTTTGTCCTTCAACAGAACCTTGTGCCACTGACCACAGCCATTTGAACCCTGCAGTTCTGCCAGCTTTCGGTCCAATTCACTGCCTATTTATCCTTTCATTCAAGCCTCTTTTTTGCAGGTATTACAAAGTTGTCCTCCTTGACTTCACAGCCTGTTCTTCAGAAAAAGATTGTCTACTGGCTGGTTCTGGCTCTTGGTTGTTGATATTTTGATATTTGCCCTGGCTTGTGGCAGTTTCCAATATGCAGTGCATCAGATTTCCTTACAGTTTACATGAAAGCACCTAGAATGACTCATCCATTATTTTTGGGTAAATTCTGCAATTCTTCTGCCTTTTCCTTGTATCTAGTGTTTCTGACTTAATAGGACATCTTTTTTTCTTTCTTTTTTTTTTCTCCCTGTACAGAGGGGAATCTTCTTATGACTTATTTATATTTTCTGTCTTTTCACAATAGTGGAGAAGCTTTTCCTCTATGCCTCCCTCCAGAATGCTGCTTTGGTACAGACTTTTCAGAGAGTCTTGATCTTTCTTTAACATTGCTCCCTTTTTTCCTTGACAAGCTTCTAGAAGATTGCAGACTTTCCTGCTGGCTTATAGGCAGACACCACATATCTCTAGTTTCTACTAGTTTTATTGTGTAGGTCCAAGGCAGGTACATTTACTTCATAATTTGGGGAAAGGGAGGGGAGGAGGCCAGGGGTTACAGTCTTTCTTTGTTGTTCTGGGATACTTACCTATTTAAAAAGAAAAAAAATAGAACAAATATGCAAATGCTAGTTTGTGGATTGGTGGCAACCAGCTGCAGACAAACTCTTCTTCAGTTACAGGGTATATTGAGATAATAAAACAATCAATTCCATTTCAGAGATACCTCTAGTGTTCTACAATTGTTTTCTATCATATCTTGGTGACACAGTATAGTCATAGGGAACCTGTTTGGTTTTGGGGTGGGTTTTTTTTTGGAGGTGTGTGCATTTCAAATAGTTGATATTTTCAAGACAGTGATTTTTTGAAGTAATACAGAAGTGGTTTTAGGCAGTTACTGCATCTGCTGAGCTCTCAGCCTTTTTGCTGTTGTAGCAGTTATGGTGTTCGTTGTATTTGCAAAGTCCTTGGAAACCAAATTCAACTGCCTAAACCTAGGAGGCATCCAGTGCTATTTGAGATGTTTTTGTGCATCTAAGACATCTGCAGGGGTCTGGCACGGACAAGACCAGACCTATCAGGCACTTTCTGGTCTGGCAGCTGGTGTCCGAACATCTCAGGACACTAATGACATACACTAGGACATCTCGGCTAGCACTTTCACGTGTTTATGCAGCTGAATCCATCCTGGCAGACAGCTATCTTTGAGTGAACTTCAGTGAGCAGCACCGCATTATCAAGTGAATTTAAAAAGCCTCTAGAGTTAACAACCTTTCCAAATTGGCCAATACACTCACCTAGTTGCTATAGCTGAAAGAGGGCAGAAGACATAGATGCATACCTCCTCCCGCCCACTGAGACCTGTGCATGCAGAATGTGATTGCATATGCATTGGGTTGGGATTTTTGGGAAGACTATAAAAAAGTCTTTAATAAAACTATGTAAGACATGAGGCAGAAATAAAAAAGAGTGTGTGTTTAATTAAGAAAACATTTACAAGCCGGGAAGGACATGCACTAGATTGTGTTTTAGAGAAGAGGAAGCATTTTCTAACATTTGACATGTTTTCAGAAGTTCCTAATAGCCCATATTACACAAGTGACATTCTTGCACAGAGTTTGAAAGTGTTAACTAGCCTCAGCATAAATGTACGCAAAAGCTGCCCTTGTTAAGCCTGAAGTGGAGGCATTGTACTAATCTAAGTGCCGAACTTTCTCCACTGATTCCTGGGCAGGAGCCCTGTAATCCTCTGGGAAGATGTTTTGACAGTCCATTTCACTGCTGAAAGCTGTGCTGAAAGGAATTTCCTGCCTTAGATTTCAGAGGTCTGTTGGAATTGCTTGCCTTACTGAGCAGACTGACTCTTCAGCAGGCAGGAGGGAGGTGGCTACAGTAGGGCAAGGCTTGCTCCATGAAACTTGGCCTCGCTGCGGCTTCCAAGAAAAAGAATGGAAATTGGTCACTTCTTCAGACTCAGAAGTCAGCAGCTTGAGATCTCATAACCTCGCTCTGTGTTTTTCAACCTTCTCCCCTTCCCTTGTATTTCTCTTGTGCCATCTGTATAATTTAAACAGAACAAGTGTGTTCAAGAATTTGCTATCAGCTTTTTCTAGGTCATATTTGTGAAGACCTCACAAGCATCACACTGCCATTTGCCAAAAAATTAACATAAGATAAAGTGAAATTCCAGTATATGGCTGGAAGAAGTCCAAGTGAGTGCAATGTGTAAATAATCAGACTTTCAGCTTCTGCCCTTTACTAAAGGTGTTTCCTTTGTTACAACCAGTTCTTTATTATTTGAATATCTCATGCCATTCTTTTGCTTGCCAATTTCCCCACTCTCTCTAGCTTCTTCCTTTCTCAAGTAAGAGAGAAAAAACCCTATGTTTTGCTAAAACTTACTGGGTTTAATATTAGATTTTTTCATTTTTTATTACTAATTAATGTTGAAGCATTTCTTATTTATTTTAAATCTTACATTGCTGAAAAATAGAAAACTATAAGTGATAACAAAATTTAACGCTTTTTTTGACTGCTGAAATTCAAATTCAACTAAATATAAACTTTCAGAATTTTATTTTCCCCTTGAAATGGAGATCATGGGCAGATAACCAAATCTTTCAGAACTTCAACTGACTAAATCTAGCTGCAGATTTATTTTAAGCACATAACCCTATTACTGATAAATCTTTTATATGTTTATCTTCACAATACCTGTCTAAATGTAGGAATCGATGCTGTCTCTACTTAGAAAACAAACACATTGGTTGCAGTAGGTAATGAAACCACCTTAAAACCTAGCTGGACTAGAAAGGCCAGATTTTTATATATACTAGTTTCTTGTATGAGCTTTCAAAGATGGTTTGAATTATTTGTGAAAATCAGATGTGTAATATTCCCAGATATGGAACAAAGTCCCTGATTTGACATTATAATGAATTAATTAATTCTCCCATCCAAAGCAGTACAATTCTGTGAAACAATCCCTTTATTCTAGCACTGAAGGAGATTTCTTAGAATAAAGTCTTCCTTGGTTTGTGAGACATATTATTGTGAATCTGAGAAAGAAAACCTCTCTTCCCAAGGTACCACGTTCTCTGGGTACTCAAGCTGAGTCTTGCTTGGCTAAAACTGATCTCTAATTTATTTTCCTATCTATACTTGTCTGGCAGATGATGAACCTTAGCAAATTAGCCAGCTGCAATCTCTTATTTTTTCAGTTAACCTCTGTGCTGCCAGGTATCAGCCACGGGAGCAAATGGGTATGATTTATATAGGGTTTTCCTATAGCTTGCAGATACTGAGCATTAGCAAGTTTTGAATCAGCACCACATCCTCTGATGGCTTATTCTAAAATCCTTGCTTTGGATGTTGAGAAAAGAAATTAGCAAAATAAGAGGTTTCAGATGTTTTGGGGGAGTCTTCTATTTCAGAGGTTGTCTTTTCGTTCACTTCTTTTTAGAAAAAAATAATTAAGCTTTAGTATTCTAGATACATTTTTTAAAGCGTAGTCTATGTTTATATTTGTCTAATAGTATTTGTATGAAGTGGCCACCACCACCTGCATTTAATTTATCTTGTGACATGTCTTTCCTGCCTTAATTTAAAAATCTTCAGAACACAGAAGAAATTACTATTTTCTGCTTGGACTCTCCTGGCTAGCTCCAGAGCTCTAGAGCCTAAACAGATAGCGTACGCTCGGCACACGGGTTTTTAACTAATTGCTAATGTTCCTAGAGCACTTTGAAGAGAAAAAGCCCAGTACATGTGTTAATTATTATTAAGAACCTAGCTTTGAACATCATGTTCTGATATGAAAAATGTTTAGCGAGTCCTCACCAAATCGTAACATTATAAATGTATTTCATTAAGAGATCATTAAGACATTAAAAGACATCATTATTAATCTATACATGATCTGAGCTTGGCAAACCTCTGTAATCGAGACTCATTATATTAGCATGAGTCCCTTTCCGGCCAAAAAAGTGCTGAGATTTTGCCTGGTAGCGTTTCCATTTATCAACGATATTACAGATGAAATAAAAACTCTGATTTTTGGAAAATCTCCCTTTCTAGTCCCATTTCTTTTTCCTGGGCTTGATATAGTGCAGTTGTTGTTTCTGGCATTAATGCCTTTTAGGTTCAGCGTTGCACACATTATTTGAATTGAGTCGTCTTATACATGAAGTGCAAAAGATCTTCAGCAGACTTTATCCAGGGATTTCTTGGATGTGCATCAGTGGATTTTGTGGGAGAAAAAGTTTTTCTGGTAAATAAGAGTTACACATGTTCTTTGATAATGTGTTATAGAGAAACTGTTAACTTTTCTAAAGTACTAATTGTGATCTATAGCACAATAGACTTGAAAACTGTGGTGATTTTGTGTAGAGTATGTACGATGAAAAAAAGATTGAGATGAACTTCCACAATGAAAATCCTCAAAGAAATCTGCTAAGAAAAATCACAAAAACTCCAGTCGGCTGTCTTATTTTTCCTGCTAGCTTTTATCTGTCATTTGTAAGTGCACAGTTGTTTCTTAATTAGAACATTCCTGCTTTGAAAACTAAAAGTGTGGCCAGTCACTGACATATGAAGAATACCAGTTTTCTTCTTAATGCAATTAATTACTCTAAAACACAATAATTAAAAGGAGATATTTTCCTTAAAATATGAAAGCAATTTTGCAAAATAAATTTGATGCTTCCAAGCGTGACAGTGGATTTTCAGGGATAATATGATGTACTATGAAAAAGTGCTAAGAAATTTTAAAAGATGATCTTTCGAGGTCCCTTCCAACTCCTAACGTTCTGTGATTCTGTGATATGTTAGATCAGTCTAAGAGAAAACACCCAACTTTAAATATAATGACCAAGATGCACAACACCCCTTCTACATGTAATAGCACTATATCGTAACAGTACTGTGCAATCACCATGTCAATATTCATTCTTGTTTATAAATTCTGAAGTATTTCACCAAAATCATGTACTTCTACCAATTTATTTGCTTTACTTTAAAATTCATTTTGTCCAGAAGAATGTAGAAGGCTTTTTGGTGTCCTGTGCTTCCAGACTCTCATATATTACATCATTTGATGTCATCACTTAATATACTGAAGGACCATACGGCACTAGATTTTGCAGAGGTTCTAAGTGTCTAATCCTGAGTATATAGTAAAAATCTAGAGATTTTACCAGTGACTTCCTTTTAGCTTTTTATAACAGAGTTCTGGTTAATATGCTAACTTGGAAAATACTTTATTTCCAGCTATAGAAATGCGTACCTAATATTGGATGCCAAGTCAAAGCTCCTGTTGAGATTCAGCTTCTGATTCAAGTGCAGGCATCTGAGATGTGTACAGTATAGGTAACTATGTATGACTTAGGTAAGTAAACAAAATATATAAGCTTGACTCAGTTGTTCACAGGTGAAGTTAACTGGGTCTGGCAGATGTGGCACAAGATCTGTGGGAGCTCCTTGGCCTTCTGAGGAGGTGGCTAGAGTTTGGTGGAATACCCTGGGCATTGTAAGCAGAGCCTATACATGAACTGCTGACCTCAATGTCTACGGTTGGGTGAGACTACTCTAGACTGCAGTGACTGTATGGAGTAGATCTCCACTGTGTGCAATAAGAGCTTAGACATTGAGCTCGCTTGAAGATGCTTTGTGTGTTAGATGTGTGATTTCAGATGTCTCCATCTGAATCCCATTGCTTGGGCTCTCTCGGTTGCCTACAGATGTACACGTAGCTATCTGAGATGCTGCACTGTATCTAAGATGTGGCAGGTGAGACAGAATGTATGGAGAAGAAAGTGCCTTACTCAAGCAGCATCTACATGCTAGACAGTAAATCCTGTTTCATCTAAAATGACATGAGCAGCTTATGTCTGTGCAGCTGAATCGAGCTCCTTCTATGTATAATAAAGATGTGTATTTTTGTCATCAAAGCACTTCCTGTTTCCAGGCAAAGGCACAGTCTTCCCTCAAACCAAAATGTTACTTCTAAGTAAGTAGTGAAGAGTCTTGCATATAGAGAAAAATATTTGAGGTCCTCAGGAGAACAGTCATGATGATACTATTTAGACTGGAGCAGTTATATTGGAAGCTGTGAAATTTCACTGTTACTCCACGAGAATAACAGATCTGTCAACCACAGATTTTGACATCTACACTCTTCCTTTTGCAATGTAAAAAAAAATCCGCTAGAGGCTCTAGTGGTACCAGCCAGGAAGTTTGAGTCCTATTTTCAAAGGGGTCTTTTAAGTTTAGGGTTTTGTCGTTGTTATGCAGTGCCATATTAGAGATTCTTGTGTTGTTTCCAAATAAGCTGGCAGGCCTGTACAGCACAACACTTTTGAAAACTGATACTATTGGTCTTGTGACTTTAGCCAGACACATTTTGACAAATATTCTTGAGTGAAGAAAAGTTAACAGCTGAAAAAGATAAATATTTTCTGTGAAATGTTAGGCTATGAGAAGATGAGTGATACCTAGAAAATAGAAATTAGGAAATTGATTAGTCCTTTTATTTTATCCTGTTTGTAGTATTAAATGAACATGCAAGTATCAAAATAGTATCTTTTTTATTTATAAGAACTACCTTATGATGCAAAATTAAGATTTTCTACCAGAAGCAAGAAGCTTTGCGGAGAGGAATACCTGCTCCATGTGAATAAGTTGACTAGCTATGGCTGCATTTTTGGTTGTCTGACCCATTTATTCAAAACAGATCAGTGGAGTCGCAGCTCAGTGCTACAGAACACACTCTCAGGTTGAGTATCAGATAGCAGACTAATACACTGCAGATTACATTAATCTTACTTGTTATCTTTTCCTCTACCCATTCTTTCCCATTTTTTGCGGTTTTGATTCTGTGTTTGTTCTCAGTGTACCATAACAAAGATTATCTTTACAGGACACAAATTATAATTATATATACACATATTTTCTATATCATTTACTTATGACTGGTGCTTGAACTCTAGTTTCTTTGCTGTATTATATGCACTTAGTAAAGAGTAATTTTAAAAAAAAATAGCCACAACCTACCTTAACTGATGTATAAGCTTTTATGCTTATCACTCAGAACAAAGCTCAAGAGCACTTGGCTATGATAATAAACATCTAGGCACAGTCAAATTAAAGTTTCCTTAATCAGCACTCACTTAGATTTTAATATCTTAAGCCCCTATGCATCATCCAATGGAGCAATGTCATTTGTATAGAAGTTTCACAGTTAAGATGTTTACCTAACAAATAGGATTTAAGTTATGGAAAGTTACTTCATAATCTAAGAGAAGTATGCTAGCCACCAAGGTGTCTGGTGATGACAGAAGGAAGAAGTAAGGTGGTTCATACCTTCCCTCTGTTGAGGAACCTAAGACGTTGTGCATCTATGAATGAGAAAGTTATCGTGGCTGGAAGGAGAGGAAGCAAGAGGAAGCCTGATTTTTCAGTTTACCCAGTAGTCACTGCTAAGGAATATGGAAAGCTGAGTGCTCTTTTGACTTTGCTGTTGGATTTCCAATCAATCTTTCTTGTTAGAGTGGCTTCTGTTTGTAGGATAACCAAATGTCCCACCTGTACTTTTTGGAAGACAGTTATCCACATCCTAGCATGGTACTTCAACATTGGCAATGAAGAGTTGGGTTCCAAAAAGTCACTGACTCACAGTATGACTGAGTTTGGCAGACATCTCTGGAGATTGTTTAGCCCAACCCACCTGCTCAAAGTAGGGTCAGTTGGATCCATTTGCACAGGGCTTTGTGTCCTGTGGCATTTTGAACACCTCCAAGGACGGAGATGTCAATGGGTTTTTTGGGCAGCTTGTTCCAATGTTTGATTACCTTCACAATAAAAAAACCCAACAAATCAATATTTTTTTTCTTCTTTTTTAAATGAAAATTCTTGTGTTTCAGTGCTGTTCACCCTGTCATTGGGTAACACTGAGAAGAGTGTGGCTCCATCTTTTTTACTGCCTCCCACGTGAAATCTTTGAGCTAATAAATGTAGTAGGCTTTTGGTACTATAAACCATACAGCACGATTTTAGATACTAAGTTTATTAAAAATATTGCAGTTCACTAGAAGACTGAAGGGATTTTCCCTTGGCTAAACGGACTCTTCAAGTCAAAAAATATTCAGAAGTGTAGAAAAAAATACATGGACATTCACCCCAAAAAATCCACTACCATAAAGCTGAGGAGTATCCCAGGATAAGGAGGATGAGAACATCATGCAAGAAGAAAAATGGTTGACTTCTCTGAAAGACTCTGCAGTTCGAGTTATACCTGTTTAAGAAAAATGAGCACAATCTGGAACACAGTCATGATAATAAGATGAGGAGATGATCGATTACAGGAGCATATAAATAGATTGTTTGGAAAAGGGCATCTCAAGTTGTATCAGGAATTTGACCACCAAAGAGGGAGAAGAGCTAATTAACTGAAGAGTAGCATGAGGACAGCTGGATATGAACAAGCCATGACTAATTTGTGTTGGGCGTTAGAAAGAGACTTGTGTCCTTTGCAAGAGTCAAGAATAGAGAGCAGCCTGCAAGTTTTCAGGTACGTGGGGCAAATAAATTTGCACCTTCTGTTGCAGATTTTAAAAAGTTTATGGGAGGAATTTGTAATTTGCAGCATGTGTCAGTGAGTGACTGGATGGGGAGACTTGGGATGATCTTCTAGCCCAGAAGTCTCAGAAGGTGTGAGATGACTTCATAATGTGGAACTTGAATTTGAAAATGATCTTCTGGTAAGAAGCAGCAATTGAATTTCTAAATAAGTAATTATGAATCAACGTGAATAATCCTGAATTCAGATAAACAGAAGAATCCTGCAAGAGGCATGAAGACTTTATTGCTATCATTTCTTGCATCACTCAAGACCCCTACAGGCTTTGATGCTGAAAGACAATAAGCATGTAGAGTTAAATGTGTTTTGCTGCAAGAAATGGTAATCATCGAAGATTAGAGCTGCACAAGATTTTTCATATTAATAGGTTTGTGCTAAATGTGATGCTGAGCTCTTAAAAAATAATAAATCTGAGTTTTTTCATGTTGAAAGCTCACTAAGGTCCCCAATCTAATTATATTTAATTTAAAAGTAATAGCAGAAAAATCAATTTCAAAACTGAAATAAATCTATTATTATGCAGCAAATACAAAGCCTAACTTTTTTTTTTCAATAAAAATACATTGTTAGTTCTCCTCTCATGGTGTCATCTGAAAGTGTAATAGTCATGTTTTGTCTCCTATTATCTAGGTCATTAATGAAAGTATACAATGTGGTGTGCTACTCATGTGCTTAAAATTAATTTGGCATATAAATGTTTGCAAGACAGATTCCTTTGTGGTGCATCAGTCTCAGAGGTTTTGGCAATTTTATAGTTTTTAGAGCAATTGAAGCTTTGTTTTTGGTGTTTGGTTTTGGTTTTTTTGTTTTTTAATAAAGCCATAAATTGCAAAACAGGCTTTTAAAACATTTCTGATATTCCCTTGTTCTGACCCATTTGAGAGACTATATAAATCTTATCTGCAAAGTTTGGAATTTCCCATTAATAATAATGAAGAAAGAGAAAAGAACAATAAATTGTTTGAGAAGAGCCTGGAATTTTTCACTGCAACTTATCCAGTAGAGTAGGGAACTGAACAAAGATATAAACATCAAACAAATGAAATTTGATTGTCATTTATGAGGAGAAAACATCTGTAATGGATATAACGAGCAATCTTGAATCTTAATATTCAGACTTTAATGAGTAAACAGATATTTCACCATCTTGTAAAACAATAGTATTATGAGCTCAATCTGGTTAGAACTACTTTGGTGCTTAAAGAAAGGCTTAAGTGTTTTTCTGGATCAAGCCAGAATGGTCAGCCCCCTGCCAGATTAGTTCTTGGAAAAGTTAACAAAAAATAGTGAGAAAGCTTCTTGTGCATAGCAAGAAATCCAAAACAATGACCAAACTTAACCTGCACTGGCAACAGAATGAGCCAGTTCTTGAAGAGAATGATCTGAGGTACAGAGTGTCAAAGAAAATATGATTTTTTTGTCTTTTTTATTTCAATAGAAAAATTTTTGTTCTCTGTGACAATTTGATGTAATCCGGGCCAAATACCTGTTTTAAGAACCCACTTCCATTTGCACAAGTAAGCAAGTGACCTCAGTTATGGTTGGGTCTGTGGAAATGCTAATGTAAAGAAAATCACCTCTTTCACTTGTAAAACAGTGCAAAAAGCAGGTAGTGTGCCTGGTTCTAAGGAAACTGCTCAAAACTGGAAGAAAAGAGAATCTACCGCCTGTGGAAGGAGGGACGGGTAACTGAGAATGAATTCAAGGAAGTTGTCAGGATGTGTAGAGGTGAAATCAGAAAGGCAAAAGCCCAGCTTGAATTTAACCTGGCCGCTGGGGTGAAAAAGAATAATAAACTCTTTTATAAGTACATTAACAGTAAGAGGAGGACAAAGGAGAATATCCACTCTTTACTGGATGAGGCTGGGAATGTGATCACTGAGGATAAGGAAAAGGCGGAGGTTCTGAATGCCTTCTTTACGTCTGTCTTTAAAGGTCAAACAGATCCTCAGGGTACCCCTCTCTCTGACCTGGTAGTCTCAGCTGGGGAGCATGCTAACTCCCCTGTGATTCTGGAAGAAACAGTCAGAGACTTCCTACTCCAACTGGACTGCCACAAGTCCATGGGGCCGGATGAGATCCACCCGAGAGTGCTGAGGGAACTGGCAGAGGTGGTAGCCGAGCCGCTTTCCATTATCTATCAGTCCTCCTTGCTGACTGGTGAGGTCCCAGAAGACTGGAGGCTTGCCAATGTGACTCCCATTTACAAGAAAGGTTGTAAGGAGGATCCGGGGAACTACAGGCCTGTTAGCCTGACCTCGGTTCCAGGGAAGGTTATGGAACAGATAGTCTTGAGGGAGATCATGCGGTATGTGCGGGATGGCTGGGGGATCAGGCCTAGCCAGCATGGGTTCATGAAGGGCAGGTCCTGTTTGACCAACCTGATCTCCTTCTATGATCTAGTGACCCATCTGCTGGATGAGGGAAAGGCTCTTGATGTGGTCTACCTAGACTTCAGCAAAGCCTTTGACACTGTCTCCCACAGTATTCTCCTGCAGAAGCTGGCAGCCCGTGGCTTGGATGGGTACACCCTCGGCCGGGTAAGGAGCTGGCTGGAGGGCCGGGCTCAGAGAGTGGTAGTAAATGGAGTTAAATCCAGCTGGCGACCCGTCACGAGTGGTGTTCCCCAGGGGTCGGTGCTGGGGCCTGTCCTCTTCAATATCTTTATTGATGACCTAGATGAGGGCATTGAGTGCACCCTCAGTAAGTTTGCAGATGACACTAAATTGGCTGGGAGTGTGGATCTGCCTGGGGGTAGCGAGGCCCTACAGAGGGATCTGGACAGGCTGGAGAGCTGGGCTGAAGCCAATGGCATGAGGTTCAACAAGAGCAAATGCCGAGTCCTGCACTTTGGCCACAACAACCCCAGGCAGCGCTATAGGCTTGGGGCGGAGTGGCTGGAGGACTGTGTGGAGGAAATGGACCTGGGGGTACTGATTGATGCATGGCTGAACATGAGCCGACAGTGTGCGCGGGTGGCCAAGAAGGCCAACGGCATCCTGGCTTGCATCAAAAATAGTGTTACTAGTAGGAGCAGGGAGGTAATTGTCCCCCTGTACTCAGCACTTGTGAGGCCGCATCTCGAGTACTGTGTTCAGTTTTGGGCCCCTCACTACAGGAAAGACATTGAGGCTCTGGAACGCGTTCAGAGGAGGGCTACTAAGCTGGTGAGGGGTCTGGAACACAGGCCTTACGAGGAGCGTCTGAGGAAGCTGGGATTGTTCAGCCTGGAGAAGAGGAGGCTTAGGGGAGACCTTATAGCTCTCTATAACTTCCTGAAGGGAGGTTGTAGTGAGCTGGGGGTCGGCCTCTTCTCCCGTGTAGGCAGTGACAGAACTAGAGGGAATGGTAGCAAGCTGCGCCAGGGGAGATTCAGGCTCGACATTAGGAAGCACTACTTCTCAGAAAGGGTAGTCAGGCACTGGAATGCACTGCCCAGGGAGGTGGTGGAGTCACCAACCCTGGGGGTGTTCAAGGAAAGACTGGATGTTGTATTGAGGGATATGGTTTAGTGGGAGCTAGTAGTAATAGGTGAATGGTTGGACTGGATGATCTTCTAGGTCTTTTCCAACCTTGATAATTCTGTGATTCTGTGATTCTGTAACTTTGAAATAATTTGACCAACTCACTGACTTGATTGTTTCTCTTCAACAGAAGGAAGAATTTCCATGTACTATTCATATGTCAGTGTTTTCAAGCAAAAGTTTATTAGACAACTTCTTACTACCCTTCTTGTACTACCCTTTCTCTTCTCCCCACAGAATGGGTATAAATGCTGGTTCTGTATTATTGCACCTTCATGAAACACCTCATTTTTTCCTCCCCTCCCTTTTTGTGGGTCCTCTGAAGATTTTGCAGCGTGCAGTTTTTTAGACAATGAGATTATCGATTAAGTCCCTATTTACTGGTAGTTGGTGACTGCTCTAGACCCTTCTCCCTTCCACAGTTCAATCAACTACCAGTTATACTTGAATTGGTTTTTATTACATATTTACTATCCAGCCATTCAGACAAATCATTACTTCTCTTTGGTTTGGCTGTACTGGGATGGAGTTAATTTTCATCACAACAGCCTGTGTGGTATTGTGCTTTGGAATTTTTTGGCTGTGTTGATAACACACCAGTGTTTTGTCTTTTTGGCTCTTGCTGAACAGTGTGTCAAGTGCATAGCATCAAGGCTTTCTTCCCCCTTCCCTACCTCCAGTGAGGAAAGTGGGGGACAACAAGAATTTGCAGGGGGACACAGCTTGGACAGCTGACCCCCACTGACCCAAGGGATGTCCCATACCTTTGACATCGTGCTCAGCTGGGAAAAGAATGGGAAAGGGGGGATATTCAGCGTTATGACGTTTGTCTTCCCAAGGAACCATTGTGTGTCTGCAGAGGCCCTTGCTTCCCAGGAAGAGGCTGAACATCTGCCAGCTGATGGGAAGTAGTGAATTAATTCGCTTTGCTTGTGCACACAGCTTTTGTTTTCCCTGTCATTATTTCAGTCCGTGAGTCTTCTCCTTTCTACTTTCTTTTCATCCCACAGAAGAGGGGAGTAAGTGAGCAAGTGGGTGGGTGTTTGGCCACAGGCCAGGGTCAACCCACCACATTGGCTAATTAACTTGATGAAGTAGGAAACTGTTCATTGTATAATTTTGGAATTTCACCAGTTGGATTGATCCTAAAAATATAATTCACCATAGGGTGCATAAAATCTTAAATTTTATTGTTAATTTTATTCTAGCTTTGTTCTATAATGTTTAAATTTCTTGTCTGTTTCCAACTCTGTAGGAGAATGTTATGTTGGCAAAACCACAGCAATTTTACAGGCTCGTCCCAGTCACGTATTTCATGTTTTCAGAGTTCTTTCACTACCTACAGTATATCTGAAGACCTTGTCAGTTTGTATCCAATTTTACACATGTTTTTGCACTCTCTGGGTAGACTTTGGCCTATTTTACAAGAAGAGTTAGATGATCTTGCCTTTGATGTCTGGAAGCACGGCTGCAGAGATTGGCTATTAAAGGAAAGGAGGCACAGTGCCTGCTGTAATGGGGTTTCGGTCCTCATAGATCTCTTTGACATTACCAGAAAGAAAATAATCCTGGTAGCGTGACTGGCCAGTTCAAGGTAGTCTTTAAATCCGATCCAGACTGACCAAAGCAGGGAGGTAAACTCAGTGAATTATATGTACTCTATTGCTCTGCACTTCCTCAGCTCTCAGTATCTCAGTGATTACTTCTGAGGTTAATGGAAGATGGAGGAACTTAGATAAGCCTCTATTAATGTACCATATATGAACTTGAAGTGAATGTTCATTGAGAAGCCAAAAAATAACAAAAATATATCTAATTCCTTGACTTTCCCAAATTCAGGCATTACCAGGAAAGGCAAGTAGTAGTAATTTGTTGCACTGTATTGTATAAAGCACTGGAATTGCTTAATTGTTTAAATGCAGAAATAGCTACTCTACCAGTGACGGTTCAGTTGTTGCATGCAACCATCAGTAATCAAGAAACCACTGGTGATAATTCCTCATGAACAAAGTCATCATTCTGACCTCAGCAGTGTCAATGCTTTATGGCTTTAAGTAATTAAAACAATTTAAATATGGTGAGATTTTAACTTAAGAACATAACATAAACAAATCTTCCTTTTGGCTACCAGCTCTGGATCAAACACAGCAAATATTACTGTTCATTCTTTGAACTAGCATTGTGTGATGCAACTGCGCCTAACAGAGTGCCTTACCATTTTATGATTTGCCAACCTTCTCATCATATTTTGACACATGTATGGAGCTTGTTAGATAAATGGTCTGAACATTCTGGAATTTTTATCATACCCTTTTTTAAGCTGTTTTATTTGCAGTATATTCCAGTAAAACTTCCATGAGAATACATTTCAATCATTCTGTAATAAAAACAATGTACCTTTTCATAATAGTTGACATTTTAGGCCTATATAACCAGAGAATTAGTAGAGGCTAGCAGCCACACTTACCTAAAAATAACCTGCACTGTTTGACTAAAAGTACTGATGATAATTTAGGGAACAAAGGTAAGAACACAACCTTTGATGCAATTCTGTCTACTGTTTTAACTATTTGAACACATCTCCAAGCCAGATGATGTACATATTCATTCCTATTACAGCATACTTCATTTTTAAGATGCCTTGCAACTATGCATGGCTTTTTTCCTTCTGTTTCCTCCCGGAGTATAAGGCTGACATAAGCCAATGCACTATAGGAGGAACAGTAGTGTTCCAGTCATCCTTTTATTCAGTAAATGCATCATAAACTTCAGTAGGCATCACCTTATTACCCTGCCTTATCTCTGGTCCTGAAGAGCCACTCCCAGCAGTGAGCTAATCACACTTGGGGTGCAGCTCAGCTGCCACAACATGCTCAGAACGGAATGGATTTGTTCTTGCTCCTAAGCTGTATCTCCCAGTGAGTTTCAGATACTCCAGGCCATCTCAGGTATTTAAGTTTAGGCAACAGTCTTGAACCATGATAGTTTGCAGCAGGCTGGTACCTGACATAGCAATTGTTAAAGTTTTGGTATTACAAAACAGCCTCTTTTCTGTGTGATGTCAACACTGGGTAATACAGTACGAAGTTTAGGATTAATCTTCCATTATTTGGGGCTTAGAATTCAGCTTTAAATTCAGATCCATAATTAAAATTTAGAGCATAAACTGAAATTTATGTCAACATTTATGTGTCTGCATGTGAGCTGGGTATCTAAGATTCCCTGCTACTTAGTGAAGATGTAGGTAAGTGTTCAGTTGCCTCAGTATACGTGCCTGATGCCTGTGGCCTATCGTAGCTGAGATGCCCACCTCGAGCAGCATGCAATGTACAATAGACCCATCTGGAGGCCAGACAAGATACCTTAAGACATATGAAATGACATGGAACTCCCCTGTATTGGCAACTGCCATCAAGCCATTGAGCTAGGTGGAACAAATGACACCTGTAGTTCCTAGGGAAAGACTATTTAGCACAAAAGGAATTGTTATGGCCTGCAGCCCTAAGGAGGTGACTAAGACTAACTTCTGTTTTACACAGGCTATAGAAAAGCTGTCACATGTAGCCAAAAATTAGCTCGTTTATATTCTCAGATGTCTTTAGCTGTGGTGAAATTATCCTGATTCTGATTTGGTTTTGGTTTTGTTTTGTTTTTTTTCTTTAAGGACTGTTTTTTTAATTGTATATTGGCATTTTATAACTTCTCCCGTTACATTCATACACCCCCTTCAGGATTTGGTTTCTTCAGCAAAAATATATCTGTTGCAGGAGCAAGTGGGTGGCTTGCTTGAGATTGGCTATTGAATGCTGACCCAATCGCTTTGCTGTTACTCATTATGAGCTTGGTAATCACCACAAGAGACATAAATACAGTAGGTCTATATTCATAGGAATTTACAATATACAAGACTATGGTTATAGAAACAAGATTGAGGGACTGCTCAGTTTAGTTAGTACAGCTCTAGGTAGTTCATCTACAGAAATTCAACAAGATGTTGCACTGGAAAATATGACATACTGCTTATTACACCAAGCTTTACTACTTTCTTTTTAGACACCACCCCTTCCCACCCCCTCCCCCCAAAAAAAAAACCCCAACCCACCAAAACTGTAACTTTAAAAATTTCATTGTACATTACAATACAACTACATTCTCTGACTCCATGAGTCCTGATAGAATCTGTTAGCTTCTGCTCATCACACAATCTGGAAGTATCCATAAGCATCTTAAATGCCAAGATCCATTAAACTGTGCATCTTTGCAGAGGACCATAATCGTGTTATGTTTGGTTCAGTAGTATTCTAAGACATTTTTTTCTTTTTCACAGCTGTTGGAAGAGATTAGAAGCTCAGGTACAGAAACAGAGCAGCTCTGTGTTGTTTCTATCATCTCTGGAAGCAGCAAAGTACAGGAACAAACTTTTCTGAGTAAGAGCAAGTAGCAAGGACTCCACTACAGATTCTGCTTTTTACTTTCTAGGTATCTATAACATATTACTTCCTCCATTGTTAAACTTTATTTTTAAAGATTCCGCTCTGAATCATTCATATTGACTTATCCTAATATATTTAATATCCTTATGAAATTCTGCAGCTTCCTTGAAGGAGACAGAGTATTTATCTGCTTTAGAAAAAAAGGTTATAAAGAAGTTCCTCCTGGCTACTATGGGTTTAATAAAATATTGATGCTTGCCATAAATGTTCCAGAGTTTTCTGAAATAGCAAAATGCAAAAAATATTTAAAGCCATATATTCTTCCAACTGAAAGCTAGGGCATCCTGACCTCAGATCTGGAACTACAAGAAACAAGTCATAAACCTCTGAAGCTTGGAATTAAGAAATTTGGCACAAAAAGGCAAAACCTTTCTCTTCATCCATAGATAATAGTTGTGCCTTTTTCACAATTGTATATGCAGAAGCAAAACACTTTTTGTTGAATAAACAGTTCTTACCTCCAACAAAAACAACAGATGCTATTGGAAAATTGTGAAAGATATTGAGGAATAGAATGATAGTCAAACCAGAGAGACATGCAGAAAAGCAATGTGTCAGAGACAACCAGATCTCCAGTGCTTTGACCAGTAGTCTTCATTTCATTTGTTGCCTTATTCTATGCTCTCTAATGCTAGTGTATGTGTACAATGGAGAGTGAAGTACGATGGAGAGCCTCAAAAAAACCCCCAAAAAACCAAACCCAACCCAAAACACCCAGAAAAGAAACTAGCCAAAAATGAACATGAAGGAAAAGAAAATGTAATACATAATGCCAATAGGAAAGGAAGAAAAATGGGAATCAGAAGGGAGAAAAGGCAAATCAAACAGAATTGTGCGTAGGAGTAAGGAAGATGAGGGAAAGTAGAAAGAATCTGCAAAAAGAAGAGAGGAAACTAAATAATGAGAAAATGGTCAGATTTTAATTTTCTGGGGTGTAAGGGAGAAAAAAACCCCTGACATGTAAAGCAAACCATAGGCAGGGTACCATTAAAAAGGAAATGGACTGTCGAAGTACGAGTGAAGAATAATTGAGAAAAAGCACTGGAACTAGAACGTGCTTGAAGTAGATGGAAATTGAATAGACCATTATATCAAATTATTGAAATATGTGAAGTGAACCACAGTTGCTAAGTATCAGTCCTTTCTGATGATGCCATCATCTTTGCTCCTACATGAGAAGTATAACTTGTGACATGAAGTTTCAGTCGTATCATCTTGAAATTCTTCCTCCTCCTTAACCAGGGGCTTTATCCAAATTATTTGCCAACATACAGCCATGCCAGTTAAGATAGTCAGGTTTCAGTAAGCTTGCCAGGTGGTTTTCTTTCTCAAATTATCTGTGCCTAATGCAGAGAGGTGCTGAATTGGAGAAGACTACTAAAAAGGGGAAAAAAAATAAAATGCCACTGCTCTATTCACTGCATATACTTCCCACCTTACGTCCTAGGAGGCTGGCTTACATCTGAAATGTGACGTTTGGGCCTTGTTGGTGTTTTATGCCAAAAAACCCACCCAACCCTACCAAAAACCCTAGTAATTCATAACAGACTGCACTAGGCAAGTGGTAAAACGGATCAGTAGGTAGGAGCAAAAATAAATTCTAGTGTGGAAAGCAATTCCTCTAAACAGGAAATCCTGTGGAGAGAAGTACTATTGTTCATGAATTGTTTCTCTTTCTTAACTAATTTAAAAACATTTTTTGTAGTGTGGTTAGGCCTTAGCTGGCTGGGATACAAAACCCAGTCATGTGAGGCTTGAAGAATTGAAGTCACAGTTTTGCTTGTCTATTTCACTTCCAATATTTTCTCAATGTTTCCCTTATTAAAAAGAAGAAGAAAAAAGGAAAAGCTTGCTTTTTGTAATATTTTGCTTTACATTGATAGCAATTAAATGTTTTGGTGAGTCTCTATGCTGTCTTTTATCACTGATCCCAGCCAGTAAACTATGTATGACTTCAACAGATGTTTCTTCTATTGTGAACAATAAGATGTTTTGAAGTCCTCAGAAGCAAATTAAAATAAGAAGGAGACGTTTAGAGAGTCATATGGAAATGAGAGACATTTTTCTGTGCAGATTTAAAAAAAAATAACCTTTGATGTCCTATTTAGGCCTAATAATAAAAACCAGAAAGATATTCAGGTAAAGACATAACTGTGCGTAGGAAGGGAACATCTACAACATTCACAATTAGTCACAGTTAATATTCTATCTGCAGCTTAGATGCACCATGCCAGATTTTCCTTTGGTGTGACTGTAGCTTCTATAACTTTGATAAAACTGGACTGACTGTTTTATATCAGGTGAGGATCTGCCCCTCTGAGTCATGTTGCGAACAAGAAAAGAAGGGACAAAACTTCAAGAAGGATTAAAAGATGTCTGCTTTTTATCTCATTTAAACTCTGGTTGCTTTTCCAAAGCATCAGGAAGGCTTTTGTATTTTGTGATGTCTCATGCTGTATGCAGTCTTATTAAAAGTACCTGTAATGTAATTCTCCTTTAAGTAGAATTTATTTCAGATCAGATGTTGGACACATATTCGGATATATGAGAAATGTGTCATAATTCCTTCTGTTTTCCTAGCTGGACTTAGGCCAAAGGGTTCCCATCTTTATCCATTCTTGTTACATTTTAGGGTTGGAATGGTGCTTAATCATCTTATACCCAAATGTTGAAGCCTTAGAAATGTAGGGAAACACCCCTCAAATACCAGATTTGGTGTTTATAGGATTTAGAGGTGAATCTACACAAAATTCATGTTTTTTCTAGCAGTGTTAGTTGTAAGATCTTGTCCATGAGAGCATAATGCAGCAAAATGTCATCTGGCAAACAGCAGCACATATGAAGTGACCAGTCATCCACCAGAGAGCTGCTGGAAAACTTCGAGAAACAGGAATGGTCCCAGAGAAAGCATACATAAGACAAGGGAGGAGGTGAAATGGATTCCCTGGTCAGTTATGTTAAGTAAATTCCCATAGAGCAGAGCTCCTACCAACAATCCAAGTATTTCCACCAGCTTTTGAATGTTGGATCAAATCCTGATGGAATAGCAGTGTTAGACTGTATGGATGAGATTCATGAGACATTGTATGGGACATCCCACTTGGCTTTCAGTTGATGAAAGGCGTGGCTTTTCTGTAGGTTCTGTTTAATACCTGCCAGCCCCATGCAGAAGTTTCACCTATCTAAACTGTCATCTAGGATGGCTTCTATTGCCTGGATCCCACCATAACACCTGGATTCAGTTGTACTGCCAGAAGGCCTGAAGAAGGCTGCAGAATGTTCATTACCATGTGGTCATCTCAGACACGATAGGGAATCTAAAATAACACCAGACACCTGTATGTAGGCAAATGAATGGAATCCCAGGGGTCACCATCTAATTCAGGAATGGTTCCTTCCTCTGTCCTATTTTACACATCTCTTTTTAGGAAGGGATGAATGGATGTCACTCTCAGAGGACCTTCAAGCTTTCCAGTGACAGAGGATGACTAAGTTCCAATAGCCAAATCCTACCTGAAGTGTTCTGGATGAGTTGAATTGCTGTTTCAGTGCCACTGACTCTACTGGTTATAATGGAAATTCAGTTATAATGGGAATGTAATTGTTTCCTGACTGACCCCCAGCTGCTGCTCCAGAAGAGTGTAGATGGCAGAGCAGAGCTGCCAGCTCTGTGCCTGCATTGGGTCCTCTCCTGTACCCTAGGTGTTCAGCACCTTCACCTAAGTATATGACATCTGAATTTAATCAACTGAATCAACTCCCTAACATTATTAGTATTAGAATTATGCAAGAGAAATCACACCCTAAGTGTCTAATTATTAAAAAGGATAAAATTATTTATATAATAGAAATTGTTAAATTTAGATATGCCCTTCTAGTTCTAACGTACTTCCTTCATGAATAATATTTCTATGACATATTACTCATGGTTCTCAA
Organism: Porphyrio hochstetteri; assembly: GCA_020800305.1. NCBI lineage: Eukaryota > Metazoa > Chordata > Aves > Gruiformes > Rallidae > Porphyrio > Porphyrio hochstetteri. The sequence continues at coordinate 116,420,019 of CM036907.1, forward strand.
TAACTGAAGTCACTACTGGTTTCTGTTACTATGCTAATAACTATATTAATATATAATAACAACTAAATATGAACCTTATCACAGTTTATTTATTGATTGCCATATGTAATTTTATTACAGGTCTAAGCAGGGAGGTATAGAATAGCTTTTAAATACTTTAGAAAACATATAAACCAACGCCCTTATCAAAGACACTTCCAGGAGGAAAAGAATTCATAACATATAGTCAGAATTGAACTATAATTGTTTGAAATTAAAATACATAAGGAATTTTTTTCATCTTATATTAGAAGTAATTTGGTTGACACTGGAACAATATTGCTGAATGTTTTCAATAGTAAACCTCCCAGAAGATGATATACAAACCTGATCGTACAGTCCACACATATATGACATAAAATTACTCATTAAGTTACCAAATTGAATCCTGTAGCACTGGAATAGAACATAGTGGTGCTGGGGGTGGGATTATTTCCCACCACCTCCAAAGGAAAATGCTCTTTCTTTTTGGTAACGTAGAATTTAAGTGACTCAAACGAAAGTGTATTTTTGGTGAATTGTAGAAATAACTTTAAGGCAGAAAAAGTTACCACTCAATCATAACTTCCAAATAAAGTAGCATTGTTATTGCTATTGTTATTATGAATAATCATCATTATTACAATGGCTCAGCATTTTTGTGTAGCATTAAAAGCAGTAATCAGAATTGTGGAAGGAAATGAAGCCTGATTCTTTTGGCCTGTTGAATCATTTTTCTTCAACCAGAAGGAAGTTTCAACTTTTTGAATACAATGAAATGGTCTGAAGAAATGTCTATGGAGTTAATCTGATATTTTTTCTTTGTCCATTGACCTAAATTAACCATGTACCTCAGAGCAGCAGCACAGATCCCTCTTTCTAAATGAAACTTTATGTGAATCAGTCTGATATTTATTTAGAAATGTCTTTTTATCTGTCTTTGTAGATAATCATACAGCTTATAAGTTTTCAGAATTTTAGGCAAATCCAAATCAAACAGAATTGGTTAATTTTCAATTGCAGTAAAACGTTGCTAAACTAATGTGCAGGTGTACTGTCTGGAAAGAAGCCAGAAAAAACACTTGAAAAGTTGCACAGTGAAATCATAAGAATTTGCAAATGGTGATGGGTCGTGCTTTTAATTATACAAAGAGGTATGCATATCAGCAGGCAAAAAGGGTTTTAATCATGGCTGAGTGAGTTTGAGGAAATGCCGTCTTGCTTTAAATGTTTTGTAGGTCACAAAACTTCTTGATCTTTTTGCTTTTTTTTTTTTTTAATAACTCAGATTGTTCCTGACATCCTTTTAACAAATAACAGTTGCTGTCTTTAAGGTAAACCAGGAAAAGTACTGCCTGAGGACTAAACAGGTATAGGACTCTGAAGAAGTCTGAATGTTTACTGAATTTATTTGAATAACTTTGTCCCATAAATTTGGCTCGTAGAGAAAGACATATGGGTTTAATCCTCCACTTCAGTACAACAGTTTTGCACTGGTGTAACTTCGTTAGAGTTGCAACGGTGTACAGTTGGAATAACAAAGTGGCGAATCAGACCCACATGTGTTTCATATCCCTTGGGAGTTGTATATCACGTGCTTCTCAGATCTGGTGCATATGGAGTGGCATGTAATATCTGTGGGACAGATAATATATCATGTTAGTTCATGTGGGCCAATATCTTACTATACATTGTACTGGATAAAATATGCACTCTGCGGATGCAACCTATCAGAAAGTGGAGGAAAAGTACTGTAAAGCTATGCAAATCTGCAACTGGACTAAGTGGTAAGTGCTTACAGCTCTGCATGTGCTCAGGTATTTGAGATCAGGAGTAGTCAAGGTACTGTTCCAGTGGGTAGAGATTGTTCATCTCTACAACCACAGCGGTGACTACTGATTTTCAGTGAGTGCAGAGAAGTGAAGGGCTTTGCATATGGAAGGCTGTCATAGCTTCCAGAAACTATCTGAATGGGGTTTTGAGTTTTGGTTTATTTTGTTTTGTTTTGTTAAAATCCCAACCAAGCTATGACCCAGCCCAAGCCTGTTTATGTTATGAGATCTGATGGGACTGTAGCACAAGGCAACAAGACTTGACTTAACAGCTGTAGAAAAACACTGCAGAGTCCTGATCTGTGTACAAGATTCACAGCATATGTTAAATAGTTATTGTGTACAATGGAATGAATTTAATTTAGCCATGCTGTAATTTGTGAACCAATTGTTAAAACATGCTGCAGGATGTCAAACTCGTATTTTTAATAAGCCGGGCAAACTATCAAGTGGTCAATGTTCTTGTGCTTCAGCCTTTTTTGATTAGTTGCCTTGCGGGCGGGTTTGGACAGTTAGATGGAAACAATACAGGGATGAACAAAGAAAGAAGTGGAGTGATAATTTGAGAGAGTAACTGGGAAATTGGTCAAAGGAGAAAAAAGCATGATGTAGATGGTTCACGGCATGTTGCTTTTTATCCTGTTCACTTAAAAACAATGTGCTGTAATTTATGAGTAGACAGACCTAGTTAATCCTTGCTTGGTTTATGTAGATGCTTGGGTGTCCAAAAGCCCTAAATCAGTTTTATAGTATGCATTACATGTACTGTTGACTGGCTGACCTGAATAAAATGAAGTTTACAAACTGGTTTTGATTAACCATGTCTGAATGTAGACATTTAGCCTATTATTAAATTTAGAAGCCATTGGTTTATATTTTCTTTTATTGCTAATCATCTTTTACATTACTGTCAGAGTTTCCATAATGTCCAATTAAAAAACAAACATTGTGCACAGATAAATAAAACCTCTCCAGGCTTGTGAGAATAGTGTAGACTGTGTTTGGAAAGCACCCGTTCAACTGCATTGTATTACTCCGGAAGAATTACTGCCAGGGACAAAAGACATCTAAGTCTCTTTTCTCTACAGCGGACTGGATGGATGGATTGTCAGTTCGACCAGTACAACCCCACTGTGTTGACTTATGAAAATAAAAACTACTGGAAGCACATCTGCCCTCTGCCCTGGCCACTCATCCTGATAAATCGTAGACATTGCTTTACAAGTTCATTACAGTATTTCTGTTGGGAGGCTTAGAGGATAAGGCGCCCAAAGTATCCCAGGCTGAGTTCTCAGGGCTACTGAATGCTTTGACATTAAATAATTAGAGCTAGATACATCGGCTCCATCTCTACTAATAAAATAACCACGGCTGGCATGGGCCTAGGCATTGCCATGCAATCGGTGCTGTTGTTTGTCAGCATGTCAAGACAATCCCCTTTATCCATGTAGGCTGGGAGATGATGTGCTGGAAAGCAGCCCTTAGGAAAAGGACTTGGGAGTACTCATGGATTAGAAGCTGGACATGAGCCACCAATGTGCATCTGCAGCTCAGAAGGCCAACCGCATCCTGGGCTGCATCAGAAGAAGTGTGGCCAGCAGGTTGAGAGAGGTGATTCTGCCCCTCTGCTCTGGTGACACCTCACCTCGAGTACTGTGTCCAGCTTTGGAGGTTTCAATACAAGAAGGACATGGACCTGTTGGAGTGCATCCAGAGGAGGGCCACAAAAATGATCCAAGGGCTGGAGGACCTCTCCTATGAAAAAAAGCTGTGAGATTTGGGTTTGTTCAGCTTGGATAAGAGAAGGCCGTGGGGCGGACCTTATAACAGCCTTCCAGTACCTGAAAGGAGCCCATAAGAAAGCTGGGGAAGAACTGTTCATGAGGGCATGTAGCAGTAGGACAAGGGGTAATGATTTTAAACTAGGAAAGGGTAGATTTAGATTGGATATTAGGAAAAAGATCTTCAATCTGATGGTGGTGGATCACTGGAACACGTTGCCTGGAGAGGTGGTGGAGGCCCCATCCCTGGACACATTCAAGGTCAGGCTTGACGGGGCTCTGAGCAACCTGATCTAGTGAAGATGTCCCTGCTTACTGCAGGGGAGTTGGAGTAGATGACCTCTAAAGGTCCCTCTCAACCTTACACATTCTATGATTCTATGTAGTCTTCAGCATGCTTTTCACTTGTGGCAAGAAGCTGTCTTCCAGGTGATGCTTGGATCAGAGGGTGGCATAGGCCAGAGGTAGTTTCCAGAAAGCAGTTCTGGAGTACCACCTGGTCTGGGGAGTTGTGTGGATGAAAGCTCTACCATGTCAGTTGGGCAGAGACTAAGTCATGGTTCATTTTCATAACTGCTGTAAACAGGGCTATTTAGATGCTTTCCGCAGGGAGGCACAGCTGAAGTTGCAGAAGTATGTGCTGCCTGGGAAGAGGCCCTAAACGATCTGCTTGCATGTGTGCCTCTCAGAAAGGGAAAGCATAGACTCTGAATAGCTATTGTGCTTCAGGATGCTTAGAGGGGGCCCAGCTTGCATCTGAAATCTATTTTTCCTGATTCTGTGCTTTGAATATGGCAAGTCATTATGATATCAAGTATCTTAATGTGTGTTACCAGCAAAAATACAAGCTGTAGATTAAACTCTGTTTTGCGTTGAACCTGTGGGACTGAAGTATTCCACTCCAACTCCAGCATTTGCTTTAAGTATCTGAAATCTCTGGTAGGAGTTGTCTACTAAGAGAGACTCACCTCACCGTGTCTCAAGTTGATTTCCAGCTTCTATTTCAGAGGAAATATCTGAATATTTTCCCAATAAAAGAAGTCAAAAGAGAGAAACAAAGCAGAAAGCAATGTGCTAACAAAAGGAAACATCCAGCTAGAATCGAGAGGGCAAGATAATGGCATGCACATCACTTAGACCTTTCACACAGCTTGAGCTGACTGAGTCTCCTTGCTTGTACCTTCATGGCCACTGGTCTGGCCTGCATTCCAGTCTGCAATTGTCCAACATACTTATGTTTGGAGGAAGGTGGTGAAAAAAGCATTCCTTGTCTGTTTCCCAGATCCTCTGCTCACTGAAATTTATCAGACCTTTGTGAGTATTGTTCGCAGTTCCCCTGAGACATGCTTAAGAATGCAGCCCTTATTGCCTCCAGCCTTTGCTCCTCCTCAGCTGAGATTCAACTTGTGTATCTTAAGTCTCTGTTAACGAACCATCCCCTCCAGCTTCTTGATGCCCACAAAATAAATGCTGCATCTCACAAAAGAAACCAAAGCTCCTAGGGGGAGTGACTGCAATGAGCCTCTTACCTCACTGCAGCCTGGGGTCTGCAGGGCTTCAAATGTGGTGAGAGTTGGGAACACACTTCTTCCTTGGTACGTCAGGAGGACATTGCTCTTTCTGTGTCACCACACCTGCTGACTGCTAACAGGACCGGTTCCTGCAAACAGAGAAACATGAACGCTGTGAGAGTGAAAGAAGTCCCGTTCTCCATCTGACCATCCAGTAAAGTAGATCTTCTTTTATGGTCTATCTGTATAGTATCCATCAGCCTCACTGAAGGTCTCCCATTCCTGCTTCTCTGAGGAGCAGTCGAACAGTGAAGCAATCTGAGCAGAGGAACATGCTGGATAAATCTGATGAAGGGAAAAAAAAAAACCCCTGTATTAAATGGATTTGATAAAACTTCAGGAAAAAATGGGGAAGTTTTATTTTTATAGAAGGGTCAAAATGTGGAACTGATTATCAGAGAAGCAAATCTTCTCCTGAGAATGCTTCATGCACCTCTGCCCAGTGGAGTTAATTTTTTTACCTTAACATCATGACAGGACATTGTTGGGCTGTGTCAAGAGCTTCAACTGTTTTTATGTAGAAATAATTTTTCTCCCAGAATTTGAAGATTTATTGGGCTTGCCTTTCTAAAATATGTTTTAGTGCATCAGTATGACACGTGAATTTTGAAATAAATCAATTACTATTATCATAAGTATATCCTATAAACTTCATGGAGTTCTTGGCCAGAATAGTGTTATATTATGGGCCAGAATAATGTTATATTATTCAGTATAATTTCATTATGCATTATATATATGGTAAATTTTAAACAGTTCCTCCTTGTGTGTGATACCTTGTGGTTAGTTAACCTGTAGTTGCAGAAAATCTTGATCTGAAGATATTGAGAGGAAAAAAGATAATGATATTGCAGTGTACTTTGTTCCAGGTGCTCACTTTTGAAATGAGCACTTTTTCCTACTTCGAAATTTCTGCCTGAAGCTTATATTTATGTGTAGGTGTGTTGTCAAACATGAGCTTGCCTATTAAAAGTTTCAAGTATTCTTTTTTGACTAGGCAACTTTTGAAATACTACATTTTGAGACATTAGCAATGGTATCTAATAAAAGAGAAGCTGTAAAAGTTATAAACTCATGATGATGTAGTGGGATCATTCTCATAAGTTCAGTTATAGAAAATTATTATCTGCTCAAATTAAAATTCACGTAGTAAATCTCAAATAGAGCAAATCCCATTTCTATTTATGAGAGTTTAGGCAGCAGTGGGAAGAAGAGCATCATCTGACAGACCTGATTATCCCACAGCAGGCCTGAAAGTCATAACTGTATATTCCAGAGCGGTGCATATGATGGGGCGATGTCAAAACACCTGGGTGAAACTCTGTCAGCTCCTTGTCTTGTGTCTGTGTGAGTCCCGTGTGCCTGTCAAAGAGGCCGTATAGCGTGTCGGTTTTAATAAAAGCAATGAGTGAAGGGAATGAAGCTATTGCAGAGCCATTCAGTTGAAAGCAGGTCCTTCACAAATGATTGGATAATTAAAAATATGAATGTAGCTAATCCATGCTGACATTTTTATAGCCTTTACATGAAACAACCTTTATGGGTATGGTGGAGAAGAGAGATAAGATTCTATGGGAGGACCACTGGCAGTTGATCACAGAAAAAGAAGGTATCATATGAAGAAAATGCTGGTTTAAATGGAGCATAAGAAAATAAACTAGATGCCTAAAAATAACATCAATGGGAATCTCCTACATGAAAAATCATTGCTAAAGGAGTTGTATACATAATGATGAATCTTTAGCAACAGCAGTAAACTATCTCAGGGACAGCTGAAGTGCAGAGTTGCACACCCTTAGGTGACATGGAGACTGGCAAATAGTGGGCAGAAGTAAGGCCAGTATTCAGACTATCTATCACTCATGCAACTTCTGCACTTAATAGAGCCTCTTCTGGCATGTTCTGTCCATTCCTCTTGTCCATAACGTATAAAAATTAAAAATTTAAGCAGAAGCATGGTTTGTGATTTGAAAAGTAAAGCATAAAGGAGTTCAGTGATATGTGAAGCAAATTAACAGATTTATTAAAACACATTTGTGTGTACAGAGAACAAAATATTTAATAGTCCAGCATTCTTCAGTTTAACAAAAGGAATGAAATAATACAATAGTGCAGAATTTGAAGACCAGGAAAAAATAAAAGTATGCAGCTTGAATTTCACAGTGATACAATTCACAGTGAGTGTTGTGCAGTGAGGACTGTAACTGGTTTGACATCATGTAAACCAAATAAATACTGGAAGTCTTTCTAGCATATAAACTCTGGCTGTCAGTTGGCAAACTCTAGGGCTTGGTAAACAAGCTCCAGTGCTCTGTAATGCTTGGTAAGAGGTATTTGGCTTGTTCAGCAGACAAAAAAAAAAAAAGCAGACCATGCTTTGGAAGATGATGGATGCTTTGTCTTCTGGTATCATTCATGCTTGCAGGACATTAAGACATTTAAAATCAGACAGAAAATCCAAAAAAGGATGTACACACAGGTTGTTTCTAATCATGGCATAAAGGCTCATAATAGTTGGGGACCACTGGGTTAGAACAGCATAAAATCTTTAGTGGTAACATCTAGAACTCTGAAAATACAAGTGACAGGGGAAGAACACTCAAATTCAGGAGGGATTTTTGTTCTTGCGTGACCCCAACCATATGTTAACATAGTCGTTGAGAATAATTTAATATATCAAGAGATCTCCTCAGCTGCCCATGACCTGTTGTCTTTGTTCATGGTACCTGGAGTACATCTGCTGTGCTTACAGCCTCTCCTTCTCACACCTTTCTGCAAACTGGGCCAGGCTCTCCTTCCAGCCAGGGAATTTGTTGTCACAACAATATTACAAGCGAAGAGGCCATGGTCTCTCTGGAGTGAATTTGGTCTAGTAATTCGTTAACGGTAGTCAGTAAGAATTTGTCTTGAGTCACCTATACAGGATGTGATGTCAGAGGGCATAACAATGAAAACAAAGAGAAAACTGACCAGAAGAAAGTTACTCTTTATGAAAGAGGTTAATGCTGTTCTGAAATGTGCAGCCCCAGGATGTTGTGGAGACAGTGTCAGCAGGTTCAAACCGGGATTAGTCAAATTAATGATCAACAGTCTATTAACAGGCATGAGAAGGAACAGACAGATGCGTACTTTCTAGCACCCCTCCTATGATGGCTGTGGGGTATGGGAGCTTTTGAAGGGCATGTCCTACAGAAGTAGCCACAATGACGTGCTGATGTCTATGTCTCCTTTTGCTGCTTCTGGGGACAGGAGGGTTAGATGGCCTGAAGACCAGTTCATTGCTCCAGAAATGCAAGAACAAATAGTGAGAGAATGCTCATATTGAACAAAATTCTGCTTTCAGTATTAATCCAGAGGAAGACTGTGAACATGAGCAGACGTGAGTTAATTTTACATTTGCAAATAACTGTGGAATATAAACCAGCACACTGATGTTTCAAAGAATATATAAAAAAGTGGCGCAAAATATCCCAAAGTAGAAAAACCTTTGAAGAAACTTTGATTGGATTCCTTTAGAAGGAGTAACTTCTATATGCATAATACTGTCTTTATTTTTCCATGTTAAGAAAAATAAATAATAGGCCATTTCTCATCTGTGTAGATTGACAGGTTACTTGAATTCAGCATAAATATTCTGCTATGCGCAAGCTGAGCAGCTGACCTCAAATCTGTAAGTGCACAACTATGTATTACCTCTCAAAGGTATTAATGAACTACTGAGCTAATCCTGAAATCATGGAAACTTTGACAGAGGGTGGATCCCAAGGAATTTAAGTGAATTAGTCTCATTTCATGTGGAAAATTGGAGAGAAATATGCATACATTAAGGAAATATGCAAGCTAATGTTCTAGATGTTTATTGTTTCCATGTGTTTATTTCTAAACAGAGTAATTTAAGAAACTCACTTTGGGCATATGGAAAAAATATAGGAAAAAAAATCTGACTTAAAAATAGGGAAGCACACCTAAAAAGAGAACCTTTTTGAGCTTTTCCTTCACTTTTTATCTACAGAAGTTATTTTTAATAGCCAGTTCCTCAGGCTGCTGATGTTACTTATCGGCTGCTGATTGATAGTATCTCTCTCCCTGCTTTCTGCATTTCCCTTCCCCCTTCCCTTCCCCCCCTTCCTTCCCTTGTTCTGCCTCCCAGCTCTCTGGGTCAGCACCTCTTCCCTGGTCATCTCCCTCTCTTTGATCCATTTTGGGTTTTCTTAGACTTGTGGCAAAACATTCCATCCTCAGAGCAGATTCACCCAAAACATAACCACTCACTTCCCTTCCCACCTGTCAGCACCTGCACTAGCACCTGCTCACCAATGCCTATATTCACACGATGCATGTTATTTTTCTTATTTTTTTAAATTCTCTTCTGATTATTGTCATTACTTTCTCCATTGTGACTTCAAAACCTTATCCTATATCTTCATCCAATTGCCAAAATATTACATCAGCCCTGCTTTCTTCTCCTTTTCCTTCACAGCAGCCACTCCAAATACATTTTCCAATAATCTTTCTGTCTAATACGAGCAGTGAGAGAGTGGTGGTGGCAGGGTTATATTGCACAAATGCTGTCTCTGCCTTCTGACCCTCCCGGGATGTAACCTGGGGCTTTTCTAGATTCTCTGTTCTCAGGCATTGTCCATTTGTTGTCTTGGAAGTGAGGAGCTTCCAAGAGAGGGGAGTCATTTAACATCTCTTGTGACTCCTCCATGTTCAAGCCTGCTCCTAGTTAGTGGATGCTTGTCAGTCAGGTGGCACGATCTCACACTTCTGGAACTGAAGAGGATCTTTAGGGGTGACTTTGAGTTGATTCATTATGAGTGGGTATTCTCCATTAAGTAAATAAGTTTTAAAAAGGATGCCCAAACACAGCCAGAGCCCCTGACCTCTGCTCTGTACAGCAGGCAAACAGCTCAGCTAGAGAAAACTCCACTGCTGGACTGACCACATAGTCAACCCAACCCTAGTAATACAAACTGTGTGAACAGTATTAAAAGGAGGTGGGAAAGGTGGACTGTAACAATAACAATTTTCTTTCTCTATATTTACAGATTTGCAACTAAAACACAGTGGACTGAACATGAATGATTCTGTGTTTTTTTTACAGTATTACTGAAAGTTGTGACATCCTGGGGATCCTGTTGTGCCAAGTGCTGTAAAAACAAAGAAAAAGATACCTTGAGGAATTTACAGTCTAGTTATAAGACAAGAGGCTTCAGGTAGCGATAGGGAAATGGAGCACACAGAGAAACTCTGAAATAATTTTGGTAATCATGACAAACACAGATCTCAGCACTCTAGCATTCTCACTAGTGCTGTTTTGTAGACATCATGGAAAAAATTGGGTGGAAGCAAAACTCCTGTTTGTTATTATAAACAGAGCATTCGGAAATCTTTTTGTGGTTTGTTACAGTTGGAGAGCAATCCATTTTAAATTGACTGATACCAAGTTTCCTCATTGTGTAGCAACAGGACCAGTAATTTGATGTAGATAAGTAGAGCACTGGGGTTGTGCAAGCATGTGAGCAAGTATGCACAGAGAGGATAAAGCTTACCAAGCTTTGCTGATATGCAAGCCTTGGGCCAGGACAAAGACTGTAGTAAGCACAATGTCATGTTGTCATAGGTGTGCTGTTATTAAAATAAGTGTATTTTACAACTATAGATAATTTTATAGAAACTAAACCATACATGTTCTGTGAAATGCCTGGGACTATTAGCTTTGGCCACAGGATCCAGGTCCCTGCAGAGGGGAAAGGGAGATGGAGTCAGAAACCTGGAAGAAAACTTGTGTCTTCTGCTTCTATCACAGTAGTATTGGAGGGGCCAAGGTGGCAACTTGCTGGCTCAACAGCATAGTCTGTTCTCTATGCTAACATGAGTCTTGTGCTTCCTATAAGTCTTCAGGTGATAAAACTCCATCAGGACTAAGATCCTAATGCAACTGAATGGCAATTTTCTGACAATACACCTTTTTTTTTTTTAATAGAAACTGTTTGCAGGTTCCCCATTTCAGTCCTGCAATAAAAAACTAGCAGATTTTAGCATAGTTGCGTTTAGCACTTGGAAAAATATTTTAGATGATCAAAAGACAAGTGAAATATTTCAACATACAAAATGTTTTGATCAGTGTTTAAATTCCTGAACAGGAACACATACATCCTAAATGGCACAGTCATGAAATTACTGGACTCAGTTCAGACATCTCTCTGCTCAACTCATTAGAAAACCTAAAGCGTTGGGATAGTGCAGGACTTAACAGCAAGAGCTAAAGGTCTATTTAGTAGTGTCTGAGATCCATAATAACACAAAGTTGCCCAAAACATAACTGATGTGAAACATCTAAATCCAAGAATAATAACTGGGATCATTACAGGGTCCTAAGTATTCTGGTAAAAGCTTTAAATGTCTTCAGTTCTGCTCCAGCATTTGTTTTAAGGCATCTTTTGCTGCAGCTGAATGTCTTGAAACCACGTCCTCAGGAAACCATGTAGCTTTCACACAAGACTACCACACATGGTGCCCAAGCTGCCTGATGCATAGGAAATGTTAAATACAATATGGAGTGTAACATCCACAGCTACACTTAAAGTGCAAAGTCAAGAGAGAAGATGGGGAATTCAGATCAGCAGCTTCTATTTCCCAGGACTGTGGGTCACCCGGCACGTTGCACAATCGGACTTGGTTAAGTGTCTGTCTGGCCCCATGAATTCTTGGCTGCGGCGTAGAACAGATTTCAACACCTTCCCCTTTTTCTCTCCATGCGTACTCGCTCACATGCTTGCACAAACAAAGCATGGTGCATAGCCTGCTGTTCAGAGCACTGGGAAGTGGGAGCTGAGGATTCAGGCTCTCTGTAGCTGAACTCCAGGTATGTTCCTCCTGCTTCTGCACTCTCCTTACAAGGCTATGGTGTTGTAACAATGAGCTCTTCTCCAAGGTTTCAGAATAAGTGAGGTGGTCATGTTTCTATACGTGTTATCAGGAACAAGTGAATCGTTATTTGACGGAAAAATTAGAATGACACCACACTGGATTAATAGTTTCAAAATAAATTTTGTAGAACAGAAAGCTGATGTTGAATAGCCTGTATGTCCCGTGGAGCTTGTCACGCATATCTGAGTAGCGTAATGCAACATATGAATATAGTTATCGACTGATAACTGAGTTCTGATTAGTGCAGTTGACATCAACCTATGGCTGAACTGGTTTTTCAAACATTGTCAGAGTGGCCCTGGTCTGAGTTGTCAAGTGCCTCTGCAAGATCCAACAAAAGCAGGAACAAAGCACTGATAATTGTTACCATGTTTATTTGATACTTCTTAGTTTCATAAAATAGTTATGTTCCGATGAAAAAATACATGCACAAAGACTGTGAATTCAGGATTAAGATGGGAATGTTGTCAGCACAGTGCTCACAATCTAAGACAGATATACAACCCAAATGCAAATCCTAGGCAGATGGCAACTGTTTTTTCTGTGTGATCCCTGCTTATCTTTCTGCTCTCAACGTCTCATCCTCCCCTCTGTCTTCTTGTGCCTCTACTCCGACACTCTTGGATATGTTTCTTAAAATGGCTAGAAAAGGGCAAATGCTGGACCAAATGAGATAGCTAATTTATTCTAATCAGATTCAAAACACTTAATTAATGCAAAGTTGAGATTACAGAAGTCAGCCAAGTCTCTGTTTCTGTTGGAACCTTAGCACGTGGATTTCTTTACTGTTTATGATTTTTAACTGTTCAAGCCCATCAGAAAAATATTCTTCCTCTCTCTTTCTTTTTTATTTTCCCCCAGATAAAGAGATTAGCACTTTGGGGATGGGATAACGAGTTGGAGCTTGGAGAAATAAGGGGAAAATTTTAACTAGGAGAGTTCACTGCCTTTGTTCTAAGAAGCTAGAAACTGAATAGCCATTGCTGGCTGTTAGTGTCGCTCCACCATGAGGGCCCTTGTTAAGCCATCCATACACCTATAGCCCGGAAAAGCTCTTACAGTAGATAGGGACTGTAAAGTCAAGCTATAGAATCAGAATCATAGAATTGTAGGGGTTGGAGGGGACCTCCAGAGATCATTGAGTCCAACCCCCCTGCCAAAGCAGGTTCCCTAGAACAGGTCGCACAGGTCAGTGTCCAGACGAGTCTTGAATATCCCCAGAGAAGGAGACTCCACACCCGCCCGGGGCAGCCTGTCCCAGGGCTCTGTCACCCTCACTGTGAAAATGTTCTTCCGCATGTTGATGTGGAACTTCCTGTGCTCCAGTTTACAGCCATTGCCCCTTGTATGTTTACATTTTATTTGCTGCTACTAATAGCAATTCACCAATGCCTGATGCTACCTCTACTGTCTGGTGTTAGTACAGGTCCAGATTTTAGGATCCGTTTGTGCAGAGCTATTCCTGAAGAAACATACTTTGCCAAGCACAATGCATCAGAGCTGTGCAGCTTGGTGGCTGCCCTGGGATGAGTGATAGGGCGTGCCTGGGGACTTTGTGGTAAAGAAAGCCCGTAAGCCTGCTTGGACTGTCCCACAGATATGAACTTGGCCCTTGACTTGCTGATTTGTTGCTATTGGGATCTCTGCTTAACCAATTGCAAATTTAAAAAAGTGAACTGAACCTTTCTAACATGGACAAAAATTGGGTTGTGGCTGCTCCACCCTGGACATGAAGTTAGTGTTACCTGTCCTTTCATTCTTGCAATGGCACAGGAGAAAATGAGGGAGAAGGAAGAGAGTGAAGAACATTGCCTGAGGCAGCACAGCTTGGTCCTTCCCTTCTGTGAATTCTCTGCTGCACCAGGGAGAAGTAGCCCAGGGGAATGGCAGTGTGGTTCAGCTACAGCATACGTGTCGCTGCAGGCTCAGGTTCTGTTCCATCTGCATGACTAACAATCATTTTTAAAAGAAAACTGATCGAAAAAATCCCAGCTTTTAATTGAATCCTGGCAGTCCAAAGTCCTTTGGCTTTTTTAAAATCCGTTTTATTTTGAACATAATGCTTCAACATAATTCTTGGAGCTGAAGTGAAACACTAATACGGGTGAGTCTGGTTTACTTAAAGGAGTAATATTCTACTTCATTGAAAAAGAAAAGAAAAAAAAGAACAAGAGCAATAGCAGAACCTGTCCCTGCTCTGCAGCTGCAGAGAAACGCTTGTGGGCTGTTCCTGTCCACCTCTCCTGGCTAACTGCTGGGGGAGAGTCCCTCCAGATGGCTTCCAAGGATCACTGGGCAAATAGCCTGTGTCTCTTGAGCTAGTACCAACACAGATCACCTGAAGCTTTCTGACATGCCTACATGCTGTTGGGGCAGCAGAGGCCTGCAACTGCACCAGCAAATGCCCACAAGACTTTCTCAAAGGAGAGACCAGGCAGAGAACAAGAAAGAAAGAAAAGGCGAACAAATCCTTCATGTTCTCAGATGGTGTATTTGCTTACCTGTTCATGCCATGTATAATATTTCATTAACTGAAAGCTGTACTGGAGAGGTCAGCAGGGTAGAATCCTGCCTGGGCACAATGAAATATAACAAAAAGTATAAATTTTTAATTTATTTTCATAATAAAAAAGAGAGTAAAGCATGTGATGCATGAATAATCAAGTTCTTTTGTTTCACACAGCGCATGAAATATTTAAAATCCCAAATCAGCTGCAATATACTGGTGAGAAAACAGTGGTGAGCTCAGAGGTTTGCAGAAGACTGCAATGATTCAGTTAGGTAGCATCAGTTTTACTTGAGGCTTTTTCAGAAGCCCAGAACACAAAAGAATGTCTGGGAGAGGCTTAATAAGCAGAGGGACAGAACTGTATTCTGTGATAAATTGTGTAAATAATGAGTAATGACAGTGCTTTTTAGCTTTTCATTTTGGGTCACAAATAAGCAAAATAATTAACCAAGTCTTCTCAAAAGGGAATTATTTTTTCTCAGTGAGCATCACTGAGGGCTGTATTTTTTCAGCTGCACTGATTCAGAGTATTTTGTATCACCTTTTACAAAGCCAAACAAAGCTTAATGGTATTTCCATTAAATTTCAATTGAAATACTTCCAAAACAGTTCTTCCATAAAGATAGGCTATTTGTCCTGATACAGCTCTCTGATAAGACCTTATCTGGAATAGCATGTACTGTTCTGGTAAGCATTTTCAAGAAAGCAGAAAAGTCCAGCACAATAAAGGGGAATTAAATTCTTATCAGATGAGATGGAAGTACCAAGCTTATTCAGTGCAGGAAATAGAGGCAAGGGGTACACGCTTGCTGTTGAGTAGTGTATCAGAAAGGGGTGACTACGCACCAGGAATGGCTATCAGACAGCCTTGGCCCAGGAACAAATTGCAATGAAATGGTCATGAAGTCTGACACGGAGAATTGAAAGGGTTTTAAGCATCATGTTACTGGGTGACTTTCCAGGGGATGTAAAGGGCTTTATTTAGTTTTAGGGCAGAACTTGCTCCCTTCTCAAAAGAATTGCTTAATTCCCTCTGACGAAAATGTATGTTCCTCTCAGTCACACGTCCCCCGTGGTAGCAATGTCCTAATCAATGTGTTCTCTACCATCTCAAATCTTTTTAAACCAGAAATAAAGGGTTTTAAACTGAAGCCAGCCAAGCTGGGCAGACCCAATACTGGCTCCTTCCGAAGAGAACACATTATTAAAAACACAAGCAAATCTGTCTCTCTCACCATACAACCCTTCCGTGGTAAACCAAGAAGCATCAGGTTGCATCAAGGAAAAAAAGAGGGAACTCTGCTTTAATGGCTCTGTTTCTCTTCCCATCGGTGTTAATAAGTAATGACTGTGAAATAAATAGAATTGTATTGATGAGACTAGAACAAAATCCAGCCTTTGTATGAGAACAAAACAGGGAAAATAATAACTCTTTTATGTGTGATGCATTTAACTAACTACTTACTGAAATTGCTGAAATACTTTTGTTGATTGGATGAAAATTACAGCAGAAAATATTGTCCACAATATAAAATATTGAAAAAACTTGCAGTTAGGGTTTTTTTGGTGTGGCATAAAAGGATACCAGGTTTGTTCATTTCTGACTAAAGCTTTGTCTTTCCAAAGTAAGCATTTTGATGAGAAGAGTTCCATTAATTTTCAGCTTGTGCAATTAACATGCTGGACTTCAAAATTACATACATGGGTCTGGAGCAATTTTATGAAAACTTGCAAAACTGACAGTTCTTTCAGGATAGACTAGCTTCAGCTTGAAAAAGGAATTTACTGGTTTTAACTCCATTGCTGAAACCAGTGGTCCCCATGGGTACCTTCCAGAGCTCTTCTGGTTTCACACAGACTTTATTCTAATGCGTTACATTAAACAATACTTTTTCTACCCTAAATGATAAGTGAGATTATTTCTTAGACGTTGTTTACTGTTAGTGTACAAACTGTGGTAGGTTACGAACACGAGAATTACAGATTTTAGGGGCCATTTAGCACAATGAAAATTGTCATCAACAGAAGAAAATTAGCAACACAATATTTGCTATTTTAGAAAAGCAAGGAATGTTTTTCAGTCAGTGACAGTCCTCTAGATCAGCAGGGTTTTTTATGCTGGTTTTTCAAAACTAATGAGCTGTGAACCTTTAAATGGTTTTAAAGCAGTATTTGAACAACAAATAAGAAATCTTCATAATGTCCCATAATGTATTACAACATATAATTATTATTAATACCTTAGGAGGTTTACTGATGACATCAAGCTGTGTGGTGTGGTCAACATGCTTGAGAGAAGGGATGCCATCCAGAGGGATCTTGTCAAGCTTCAGAGGTGGGCCTGTGCAAACTGCATAAAGTTCAAGCAGGCCAAGTGCAAGGTCCTGGCATTAGTTGGGGCAATGCCAAGTACAAATACAGCCTGGGAAGAGAACAGATTGAGAGCCACCCTGAGGAGAAGGATTTGGGGGTGTTGGTCGACAAGAAGCTCAACATGAGGTGGCAATGTGCACTTGCACAACTGCGTCCCGGTCTGCATCAAAACCAGAGTGACCAGCAGGTCAAGGGAGGGTATTCTGTCCCTCTGCTGTGCTGTGGTGAGACCCCACCTGCAGAACTGCATCCAGCACAGGGGTCCCCAGTACAAGAAAGAAATGAAGCTGTTGGAGCAAGTCCAGAGGAACACGGAAGATAATTATATTAGAGGGCTGGAACACCTACCCTGTGAAGGCAGGTTGAGAAAGTTGGGCTTGTTCATCATGGAGAAGAGAAGGGTCCAGGGAGACCTTATTGCAGCCTTCCAGTACCTACAGGTGCCTACAGGAAAGCTGGAGAGGGACTGTTTATCTGGGAGTGTAGTGATAGGACAAGGAGTAATGGGGTTAAACTGAAAAAAGGGAGATTTAGATTAGACATTAGAAATAAATTCTTCCCTGTGAGGGTTGTGAGGCCCTGGCACAGGTTGCCCAGGGAAGCTGTGGCTGCCCTGGATCCCTGTCAGTGTTCAAGGCCAGGTTGGATGGGGCTTTGGGCACGCTGGGCTAGTGGTGTGTCCCTGCTTGTGGCAGAGGGATGGGTCTAGATGGGCTTTGTGGTCCCTTCCAACCCAAACCTGTCTGTGACTCTGTGATCTGTAATAGTGATGTATAGTTAATATAAGACACAGGTATCATCATATCCTTCACTATCCCCTCTGACAACTACCAATGCAAGTATCCCAGCTGCTGAATCCACAGTTTCCTTTACTCCTTCAAGTCTGTCTCATCTTTCTGCCTGTGATGACTCTCCAGCCTGCCCACAGCATGGAGAAGAGTGTCAGTTTTCAAAACAAAATCAAGATGGTTTTATGATGCCACTTTCTTGCTGTGTATCAGAGAAGCGCTGCACAGGTGAATGGGTGAGTGCATGTATAAAACTGTGGACAACTTTATTTTATTTGGGATCTCCTATCATATAATGTAGCTGGACTGAACCTCTTGAAAACTAAGCATAGAGTCTGTCCAGAGCAGATGTCCAGAATCTGCTCTACAGGAAACACCCCAAGGGCATTGTACAAGACACCGCTTTCACATCAAGTGACATGGATCTCTAGCATGCTTTCAGTTTAGAAAATGACACTTTAGTTCCTAAATCAGGAAAGTGATTTCAAAATTGTTGTCTATTACTTGGGAAGATCTAAACCATCTTTTTTTCTTTAAGTTAATTTCAATTAAGGAATAGACCTTAGGTCTCCTCATTCCACCCCGTTCTTTATCCCTAAGAGTCTTCCTCCTGCCCATGGCAGAGGAATTGAAAGGTCAGTGCAGAGTACGTCTTAGTATCTTTTATAGTATTTTACCTTGACCAAATGTTTAAATATGGAAAGTATTACAGTACTATGCTATGTTACATGATTAGAAGCACATTTTGCTGGAGATACGATCTGTGTTACCAACAAAATAAGTATGTATAGGATCTGGTTTAACTTAGTTATCCTTTTGTCCTTTTTTTCTGCTTATTGTTATGTAACAGTTGTGATGGTGAAATGCATAATGACTATTCCGGACAGTATGATAGAGCATCATATGGCATTTATATTGGAGGGTAAAGCATATAAACATATGAAAGTCATTTAAAGATACAATTAAACTTCTAAACAAAGAACTTCATAAATATTTCATTTGAAAACTCAGCATCAACCAACTACCTGAGGGCTAAGGGGACTTTTTTTAATACAACATAATAAAGATTTAATAAAAATGCTGTTGTTAGAGGTGCAAGTGTGTTAACTCTCTCTGACAGAGGGCTATTAAAATGTATCCTTCAGTCAGTCCCTTCTTGCATTTTATTTAAACCAGCAAGGTCCTGTGAGTTTACTGCCTGGGATTATGGTAAACAATAGAAGCAATATTTACAAGTTATACTTATTGTATATAACTATATAACCCTTTAATTTAGATAACTCTTTTAATCCTGGGGATTTTCTGCTAGTTGATATGAATTCTGAGCTATCCACATAGCCTGTGATCAGTTTTATTCAAGTCAATCCTTTGCTGCATTCAATATAGCAGAACAGACTGAGCAGGTTTTCTTCCAGCATAGGGCTAGTGCTGCATCGTCTATTTTTCATGACTAAACCCACAGTTCCAAAGACCTGGTACATTTGCCATTACATGAAGATTTTAAATCCAGGGTGAATATGATTCTGGATCATGTTCTGTAGCAAATAAAAAAATTAAGTGAGTAATGCAGAAATTATTGTGGGAGATTTATAGTATGTTCTGCAGGAGAAATTAGACAGTCGTAAACCCCTCTTTTTCTTTAAAAAGTAAGGACTATTGAATAAATGAGATCTTTAACTATCTTAAGAACTCTGAACTG
This sequence comes from Porphyrio hochstetteri, assembly GCA_020800305.1. NCBI lineage: Eukaryota > Metazoa > Chordata > Aves > Gruiformes > Rallidae > Porphyrio > Porphyrio hochstetteri. Next base: position 116,439,526 of record CM036907.1, read on the forward strand.
ATATTCCTTGAATATTACTAGCGGATTTCATTCCAGGACAGTGTTTTATAATAAAATTGTTAAAAAGTCAGTAAAAGAAATTTTGAAGTTTTGAAGTGACTCCTGGAATCCAGGGCAATCAGATGTTCTTCCATATTTTGGGTAATGACAGAATGGGGAAATGAGAGAAAGATAAGAAAAAAGAGGGTTCACCAGGTTGTAATACATGGAGAAAATGAAAATACATTATCTGGGGATTTGTTATGCTACATTAAAGCAGCCAGAAGAATGTCAGAGGTTAGGCCCTAGACTAGCCATGCTTTAACACAGGGAAGCAAGGAAGCTCAAGTACTCTAACTTAATATTTATTTTTCTTTTCTTTTCCTGGAAGATTAAAGTTATGTTTTGTGTTCTTCTGGTTTTGGACTGAGGTGAAGAAAGCTCAAGACACTTGCTGTGTTAAGGTGGAGAAGTATATGTGCCTTTATTTTTCAGGGTCAGGATGTGATATTTCATATTTTTGCATGTTTGTTTTTTCTCCTTTTCATTTCACTAGGACACTTTTTAACAGGACCTTGCTTGATATTTGTTTGCACACATAATATTTTGTTATGGTTAAAGGTTTTATAGGTGGTAGAACTGCCTATTATTAAAATTACCTAATGCTTCCTATTATGAAACCTTGATTTTGTCTACTTATAATAGTGCCAAACTGTAACTGTTTTGACTGAAGTTTTCCATGCCAAGTAGCTGTCCCAGGCTGTACTTTTCTGGAAAGCTTCAGCCAAAAGAGTTCTGCCATTTCTAGGAATGATGCAAGGAAAAATATGTATTTTTGCCCATGTCGCTGAAGTTCTTGAAATCTGTGCTTTAAAATGTGCCAGTGCTCCTAACCCTAGGAAAATAAAAATAAAAATTTTCAGGGGTTAGTGTGGCAAGTATGACATCGGTGGGCTTTTTTTGCTACTTCAGTGAAGATGTAGGTAAAATCACTTACATTTTATGGATTAAGAACCGAAAAGCATCCTCAGGTGTCTCAATGTCCCTACTTGGTAGGCACCTTCTCTCACCAAGAAATTCAACGTGCCCCAGCTTACAGTAATAGAGACAAAGACAGACTTTCTGGCTTGTATGGACACTAAAATGGGAGCAGTGGACTCGTCTTTCATTATAATCCTTATGAGAATTATCCGTTTTCATCTATAACCCTGCTTCTGTCATCAAAAGATAAAGTACCATGTGTTCAGAATCAATAGAAACAGAACCTGGATTTGAGAAAGAAAAGGACTGGACTGAAACTATATATCTAGAGAAACAAGGACTCAGGTTTGTAGGAGAGAGCTAAACTAAAACAGAGGAAAGTAGAGGGAAGCTGAGATTACCTGAGCAAAGGTAACAAGGAGAATTGGAGGTGGGAAATGAGACATTATTGGGATTGAAAATTCAGGGCATCAAGGAGTAGGAAATTCTACCTTAAAGGTTTGCCTATGTGTCATGGCACAACTTTTAGTGAGACATACGTATATTTTTACTTCTAGGATCTGGGCCCCAATGAGAGGATGGAGATTATCTCTCTAGAATTTATAAAACAGATGAAGTTGCAGAAGTAGGAAGGAATGTAAAGCTGAAGCAAGAGATTTCAGTAAAAGAAAGGGGGAGTTTCATAATGAAGATGTGGATGCTAGCTTAGACAACTGAATGCTCTTCCCATCTCAGCTCTAGATACCTAGTACTTGGAAAGTAACTTAAACCAACCTTTGCATATATTTCTGCTGACAGAATGTGCCTAATTATCTTGGTACCCAATGTCAGATTGTGGAAACAAATTTGAAGGAGTGCTGAAGACTCCCAGCTGCAACTCAGGGCAATGGGAGATGTAAATGAAACCCAAGGTATTTTGAACTGGGTACTCAAAATCCCTGGGTGTTATTAATCTCCCTTCTCAGTTCTGTATATGTTGGATATTCATAAACCCCATCATCTCACATGAATATTGGGTATATAATTAATTATTTGTAGAGCTCTCAAAACTATACTGATGAGGATCATAAAAGAAAACCCATGGGGAAGTTAATAAATGTCTTTAGAGAAGGGTTTGTGTGCAACAAAGATGGCATGAGGCCATCCATTGAACAATGAGGCCATGTATTAAACAATGAAGTAAATATTGAGCAGCTGTTCATTAAGTAAGAAACATCCAATCTGAGCACTGCAATGGCTGGGGTGCTATGGAAAGAAACTTGTGATCATGTAATTAAAACCTGTATCAAAATGCATATACCCAAGATAAATCAGTTGAGGTTGTGTGGGCAAGCTTACATCTGGCACACTCTCACTTTGAATATGATTAAAAATTTTTATTTTAATATCATTTTTAATATGTGCACATTCAATAAAACCCCTAAGAACTGTTAAGGAATACAATAAGCACACTTGTTAATGAATACAATAAGCAACAGAGATGAAAAGATGGGGAAAATAGAAAAAGCATGGAATATAGGCAGAAAAAGAGTGTCTATGAAAGGAAAAGAAGAATGAAATGGATGCAAGGAAGGAGAGAGTATGGAAGGGTGTTCTCATCAGTACCTGGGAGGTCTGTAGGAGAACATGGAAAGACTTGCATTCTCCATCATGTAGATGCTTCATCTTTCCAGTTGAAAAGTGCAGTTAAAGTAATGGTTTTCAAGTCCATTACTGAAAATGAGACATGGAATTCCTATTGATTTAATCAACTGTTGAACCTTTTAGGCAATTTTCACATAAACCCAGCCACAGAATTTTCTGCATCCATTACAGATCAGTGTGCATTTCACTGATGTCCATCTGCCTTCCTAGACAATATTGCTTTTCCATGAGCTTTGCAATGAAGTGACTACAAGTCTGCGATTATTCACTTATCCATGTGCTTCCATCTCATTCAGCATCTCCCATCATCTTTGAATGACAGTTTCCTGTTAAAAGTGTCTTAGATTTTATGGCTTATATTTCATACTATATTATTTTTTATTATATTTTATAGATTATATTTTTCCCTTGACTTTTACTATGAAACAAGTAAAGCTAAAACAAAAATAAAAGAAGTCTGAAAATTGCACAAGAGTTGAGATTGGAAGGCAAAAAAATCCCGTAGAACATGTTGCCGTGAACTGTCAGTAAGATGTTCTTTATAGTCAAAGAACTGTGTTCCTTTGTATTCTCTTCGTGTTCTCTTCAAACACACTTTTCAATCCCTTTTTTTGAGGTTGCACACCATTTTCAGCATTTTGCTGATCAGTTATGAATGGTCTCTGAGCAATTGCTGTTCATATTCGTCTTGCTGCTATTTTTTGTTCTCTGCCTTTTGTGTTTATTAACTTATCACGTGCTGCCTAAGATGGATTCTCTTTGGACAGTTCTTAGGGGTTTTATTAGATTTTATAATATTCAGTTCTACCAAATAGGAACTTCTGGCTGCTCTGACATCAGTATATAAAAAGTTTAATCCAGAGTGAATTTGCTTCAATAATTTTTAGACTAAGACTAAACTAAGTATTGCCCAAAATTGTTTTTAAAAGTCAAGAACCAGAAGTACATGGAAGAGTAAAATAAAGCAAGAGGTGCCATTTCTATTTATAATTAGTGATATGCCGTACACACCTCCCTGTGGTATTGCTATGTTTTGGTCTTTCAAGAGCACATTCTAAGTAAAAGCTAGGCTGAAGATATTAAAATATGTTTCTTGACCTAACCATTTAATTTTAACAGAGGTAGAGATGTTCGTAATGGTTTCGAGGGTCTCTAGGTCAGAACTAAAGGTTCTTTAATAAAAGCTTTTTACTTCACATAGTTTGACCTTTATACTGGGGTTTTATTATTTCTATAACGTATCCTTTCCTTATAATTACTTGTGCTTCAATAAAATACTAGCCTTGACTGTTTGGAATGATGAATTGTAACAATGATTTTTTTATGGTACTGTTAGAAAAATAGGAAGAAAAAGCTTTTTAAAGAGACTACTATTGCAATCTGCAACACAGGGCACTGTATTAAATACATCAAATTTCCCTTAAATACACATGATACAACTTCGTCGTTAAACTCCGTTTGAAGTTTTCTTTACTTAACTCACATTATCTCAGTGGGCAATCATTCCCTGGAACATTTTGAAACAAATGGCAATTTCAGTTCTAACCGGCACACACGGTCTTTCAGAAAACACTCTTCACCAATCAACATGCCATATTCTGGCCTATAATTTTAATAACCTTATCAAGCTAGAGAAGAGAAATGCACAAATCATGGGAATACAGTATATTCTGATTATGTAAATGAGCACTAGCAATATTATTTTTGCAATGTATGACCCAGAAAAACTACAGAATCAAATAAAAGAAGATTAATGAACACATGTGCAATGGGTGAATATTAGTGTAAGTGCAGTACAAAACACCCATACTGTTTCAGGAATTTTAATTAGGCAATTACCCGTAACATGTTTCTTATTAATTTATGGAGTTTTTACTTGCTTTGCAACTTAAGAAATTTGGAACTATATGAATTCAAAGCAGAGTTTAAAGGTAAATAAAAGCAATATGAAGTAATTTTTTTTTTACATTTATATCAGATCTCTTAGTAAATCACATCACTTAATACAGTACGACTCGATGGTGTATTTTTTTCAGATTCTGTAGAATTCAAAAGTAACAATTTTTATATTAAAATGAAACTTGAAATCTGGCTTCTTCCAACCAGATTTTTTTTGTTCAGCTGGTGAGCAGGGTTTTAATGTCCTTAGAATTTATGGGCCTATCAATGATCCCATAAATAGTTTAATCAAAGGGAAGTCTCATGATTAAAGATTAGAAATTTAAAGTACTTAAACCAGTTCAAATATACATTCATATACTGTAAGAATACACAACCTTTTTTTTTCGTAGACATAGAATCCCACAGTTATTCTAAGGTCTATTTATTGGCATATACAGCATAGTTATTTGGCATTAAGTATTCTTTTGTAACTGCTCAAAAAAAATTCACTTAAAGCACTCTGGTAGATATGATTCTAGAATAAATGAATCTTCTTTAGAAATTACTTAAAAATAAAATCACAATGTTTCTAAAAACTGCATAGGTAGAATTATTATTGAGTGGTTGTACTAGAATATGCCTCAATTTCCCCAAGTAAACCAAACTATATTTATGGTTAAAAATTCTTCTAAATTTAGCTTTTAAAATTTTGTTTTGGTTTAAATTTGATATAACTGCCAGAAATTAGCCCACACCTTAGTTTGGTATAATTCTTGTTTGACAAAATTTTAAACCAACTGAATTAATGAGTTTATGTTTCAAACTTTCTTACTTCAACATCGTTCTTTCTTTGAAAATCAGTTAGTTTCAAATGACTCTACAAGTGTGTAGAGGGGGTCTACCTTATATTTGTGTGATACAATTTTTTCATATGTCTTTAAGTACAAATACAGTTTAGAATTAAAAAAGTTTTATTTAGAATGTGTAAGACATTTCTTGCACTCAGCAACTGCAGTTTCTGAATATCATATCTTAAAATAGGCCTGTTAACCCTTCATAGATTAGAGGTACTCAGACTTCCCTCAAGTCACTGGAAAGTCTCCTTCATAATATTGCACTTCTTAGGGAGCTCACCTCTTCCTGAGGCTGAATACATTTGAAACTGTTGGGCTATGTGCTTATAAATGCAAATGTCATGGAAAAGGAAGGAAAAAGGCAAAAGTAACCTTCATTTTTATCTAGCTACTAGAATATGAGTGGAACAGGGTACAGAGATCATGTCTGATCTCTTAGTCGGTTGCATTTCTTTTAACTTGAGATCATAGGATCATAGAATGGTCTGGGTTGGAAGGGACCCAAAGGATCATAGAGTTCCCAGAGGCAGGGCCACCAGCCTCTCACCTAATGCGATGATTGTTCTGGGGAATTGAGTCTGGGACCCCACATACGCCCCTTCCAAGGGGATTGTTCATCATCCCTTCCTCTCTCTTTCTGGTCTTGTGACTTTTGCATTCTTCCTTGTACATTTACACAGTTCCAAGGGGAGACGTGGAAAATTTTGAACAGTCTGCTTTGAGGATAATTCTCTCGATGAGGCATCAAGCCCCCTGAAGTTCAATGTGGGGGTAAATTTTCTATACAGAGGCAATTCTGTGTATAGCAAGTAGGGTGTAGAGCACAGGGTGGAGTGGGAGGGGGGATGGAGAAAAATACAGCTACTATTGACCAATTGTGCAAAGAATGTCTCACTTTTAATATCTTGAATGGAACCTGCACCAAGTCAGCCCATTTAACTATAGTAACCAAGCTTTGTGACGTGTTTGTAATGCACAGTGAGCAGTGTAGTTGTCTGAGAAAATGTGAGAGGAGGAATTCTAAATACATCCTGAAGCAGTGATTAATCAGTGGATAAGTTACCCTATGGGCTGTCACAATGGCAAAAGATTCTGAAAATAACAGTAATATTCTTACTCAATGGTGGGAAAGACCAGTCAGAAGTGAAGACCTGGGAAGAGGAGACAAGAAGACAGAATCACAGAATCACAGAATCACAAGGTTGGAAGACACCTCTCAGTTCATCAAGCCCAACCATTCCCATCCAGTGCAAGAATTCGTACCATTCCACTTCAAGTCTAATGAATATTTGAAGTTGAAAGCATTCCACAAGATGTTTAGGACCCTACATGAAAAGACATGGATGCATGCTGTCCTACCTGTAGCAAGAGGAGAGAGACACAGGACTAGGCATTGCAAATCCTTGCTCCTGCAAGTCCTTCTCTAGACACCATTGAATTATTCAGGTCAGAATCCTCACTTAGATGCTTTTAATCATTCTTTGTGGTAGGCTTTCTTTCCGTCTCTTGGCACCTTAAGAAATCTCTAAGTTAGGTGATAGAAATGCTGGCCACTTTGAAAGCCTTTGTATCTGTAACTGTATGTTTGGGGTATTTGAACTCTTACATGCAAAGTGTTAATGGGTTATATTATTGTCATCTAATCTGCATCTCCTCTATGTGTATATTTTGGGGATTTTCCTGCTTTGCCACTCCCCCCTGTAAGTGCTTTGTGGAGCTTCCACTAGGTTTTACTTTTCAGAGTAGTGCCAGTTTCTTAATATTCCGATGGGACATCCAAGGTTAAGATTTTCTATGTCAGTAACTTTTATTTCTTCTTAAGAAAATCCATTTTGAAGCACTGTGGAATTTAGGGAGAGTCCTTCCATGTTCTTTTGGTTGTATTTAATTGTTTTCCTCATAAATCACATACTTTGTTTTGATGCAAAACACAGCAGCAGAAGAGAATCTGACATTTTATGTAACTGGCATGTCATTTATAAGATCTCCATTAGACAAAACATTTGTTTAGATACTCTGTTATTCATTTATTTTCATGTCAACACCAAAACTGACTGCAGAAATGGAGATGAATAGTAAGACAAACTGTTTTGCTATCAATGTACTGTGCCTAAGGCAATATACTGTGCAACTGGTGAAGAATGCTCTTTTCCTTCCCAAAACCTCTGCTGAGAACCCACTTTTATAAACAATCTCTTACTCCTTTGTCTTAAGGGACTATTTTAAACTATCTCCAAGACAAAATTTCTGTTGATATTTCACTTAAAAAATTTTTACGGTAAATTGGTAAATTATGGTTATCTTCTCTCCTGTTGCATTATCTTTGTTCTGCCTGCTTTACTCAGTGTAATAAATAAAAAAGACAGGAAATAAACAACAATGGTCTCGTTAGCAGGCAGATTTGACAAGACATGGCTTCTGAGAGATATATGTAAATCTGGTAGATATTACAAATAAAAAGAAATATTTCAACTGATACACTGCAGCAATAGCAATGTTCCTCTCATTACAACGGGGAGGATAAGGTCTTTCTTGAATAAAGATGATGGCTAGGAAGTAGTTGAAGTTACCCTCAAAGCATATATTCCCCCAGGTTGCCTTGGACAGAAAAAGGCAGCCAGGAGTAATCTTTCCAACTGCTCATAGCAGAATTAGCCAATTTTTGGACATCACCTTTGACAGCCAACTAATTTCTAGAGATTTCTGGGTGGACTTTTTGTTGGGTTAACTATGTGCAGTAAGTGTGCTGTTTCTAAGACTAGGGTGATTCTAGGTTTCAGGTATGTGGAGGTAATTCATGTGCAGCTCAGATGATTCACAGATGTGCAGTACCTTTGCTGCTTTCTGGGAGCTCTGCACCGGTAGCCATATAAAAATTGAACATATGAACCAAGTCTTTCATGGTAAGGCATATACGTGTCACCAAATGTTCATGAAAGAAGATCTGAGTTACCCAGCCAGATTGGTTAAACAGCAGTGATCTAGTTATTCCCTTCCAAAGAATAAATTATTCTCTGAAGAATAACTTTGAATAGATTAAGCTGCCCCATTTAAATATTTTGAGTAATTTTTTTTGTAAATTATTCTGTCGTTAAATCAGTGTCAATTTTGCCTGAATTCTCACTTTCCTGCTGCCACTTAAACTATGAGTACCATCCTTAACTTCAGTGTTTTGGACTTTCAAATACATGTTCTCTCTTTGTTTAACAATGAACCTTCTGATGTTCACACGTTCATTGTAAATCAGCTCCTATAAAACCTTGGACAATTTATGAACTTTCCTGAGAATTCCCTACAATTTGTCAATAACTTCCAAGGACCAGGGAGGGAGGGACCATGGAAAACTCCAAGAGATAAAAGGAGAAAGTGCATTCCTTTTCCTCTGCTACAGCCATTTAACTCTGTAAACTTGCACTGAATTTGCATTTGCCTCTTATACCAAAGTACTACTTCCTAGGTATCTTCTTCTATGTGAACTGTCACTCCTCTGAGTTACTTGTTCTAAGAGTTTTTCATGTTAAATAATACTTTTTTATCTGTTAGCATGATTTTTGTTTTCTACACCCTTGTGTTAATTATCTGCATTCAAAGGGTCTTGACTTATCATTTGATATAATGATTAGGAAGTTTCAGTAATATAGTTTGCCAAAGGCTTCAGGTGGCAGTTTAAAACAGGTATGTGAAGAATAGAAATCTGGTGAAGTATATGCTGGGCACAGGGAAGTTTCATTCGAAGAAATAGTTAGGTGCATCAATCTTAAAAGAAAAATAGAAAACATGTAAAAGCCAATAGATGTAACAATTTGGTTGCATACAGTACACTTAAGAGTCGTAGCTTTTGTTTTCTCTCAGCTCTAAACTTAAAATTAACTTCATCACCACTCGACACCAAAATGGAAGATGTCTCAAAGATACCTATAATAGCCTGTATGGGGCAGAGGAAAAGGCTTATACCATTTGTGAGTAATAAAATTTAATAAAACTCATTTCTGATTCTGAACACTCTTAATCGCATTCTTGGATGGGGTGAATGTGTCTGAGCATTTGGGACTAGGAGCTACACCCTGATGGTGTTCCCATGCCTGTAGATACTGTAGTTAGTACTTCTGTGGAACACAAATAAACACATTGCTATTTCATTCTCTTATTTTATTGTCTAAAAAATTAACTAAATTAACAAATTATTCCCATGAAAAATCTTTTGCGGCTACATGGCATCCTGTTGGGTAAAAGAAAGAAAACTCTTGCCACCAACACTATGAAGTGTAGCTTTCCTCCATCTGAGTTTCCATGATGCCAGAAGGTTGAACTATCTCTCTAGTAAGAGCAGAGAATTTAATTTCTGTATTCTGGTCAGGTAAGAGTTAGACCAGGAGTAGCTCACTTTTACTTATTTACTGCTTTAGCCTGAGATGTTATGTTGGTTTATGCCAGCTGGTTTACAAATCTGGGTGGAGAATGAGGAGGAGAAATTACCAAACTATTCCAACTTCCACAAGTCTATAGAAGAGCGTGAGGTTCCTGTTCTGTCTAAAATAATTGCTAAATTTTCATGTATGTTGCAGGCCTGAAAAAGATGATCAAAATTGGATCTGAACAATGAGACCTGCAGCGAAGGACATTACCCCAAAGAATCCAACAAGTCAAGTAATTATTTTAAAGTATCCTCAATATTTCTGACACAAATTTATTTGGCATTTAACTGTTATCTCTGATACATGCCAAGTCTATACTCCGTCTTTGGGTTGCTACTTAATGCATATTTCTTTTTCTATATGTTTATTGCTGAGGGGGTTGTAAGAATCATGACTATTAAAGCTGTATTTTGTGGCTGACAGGCATAGATTTCTATATTGGTAAAGATTCCTCCTAAAATTGGCTGGGACCAGTGGGATGCAAGAATCATTCCATCAGCTCAAGTTGAAGTTTTTCCTTTTGATGCATTGATTAGAAATGGTAAAATTGAGAGAAAATTCCATAAATAATCTATTTACATATAATCATGAATCTCTATTGGTCATTCCAACTAAACAATAAATATGATATTTCAAGTGTTTCCAACCTATCCATAGAATGCAATTCAGAAAGGTGCTTTTCAAATAATAAAGTGAAGAAGCACATACCTGTCAGGAAAAATGCCTTCTTTGGTTAAATAAACTGTACTTTGTGGATTTTTTAGACATTTATAAATGTCCTTATTCTGTATAGCACAAAGGTGTCAACAAGAACATAGGCTTTGCCAACTGGAGGGATTTGTCTACTCCTTTATTTATTTTTTAAGTAGATGTGCCATAGATTGGAACATGCTAGATAGCCAGATGCTTCTGGCAGGTCTGCTGGTATATATGTTCTTCTGTCAGATGTATTTTTTAAGTTTTTTTGGTTTTTTTAATCTTTGAAGACTGGTACATAAGTGTTCTCATTGGAACCTTTTATTGAGAATAAACTTCTACATTAATTGTGCTTAAAAATAAGGTGTAAAATTCTTCACTGCCCATAACTAATATTTGTAATAGCTCAGATTAGGATGTGATATCTTCTTTGCATCATCATAAGTCTTTCAGTCAAGACTGGACAGAGTTCTAAGGATAATAAGCTCAAGACAAACCGTATAAGAATATGATGTACTAGGAACTGGTCAAGCCCTTTGCCCTCTGTATTTTCAGAGTTTCGACCAGTGGCTGAACCATGAAAAATGACTTAGAGTGTTATATATAATAAGAACTAGTTAGGGTGTAAAAATCACAAATGCCACAGCAATAAACAAAAATTAGTTTCCTACATATTCTCATTAAGTTAGAAGTGGTAAAGTTTCATATTCACAGTGCCATATTTGGACATAATCAGCTTTGACAGAGTTTATCTTTCATCATAGAATTTTCTGTTTACAAATTTCCTTCTTTTCCTCTTTCCTCAATCAGCTGTTTTCCATGTACCCACGAAAAGAGTTGACATTGCCTTAGCTGTAATTTTGGCATGCTGGTAACTTAGCTGTGGTTGCACCTGTATGAAGTGATGGCTTCACTGAAGGGTTTTCCCCCTTTGCCAATAAAATGCCAAATTATTTCCTACTCTCTTGATTTGTTCTACAAAAAAAAAAAAAAGCAGATTAATATGTGGTTACATTTGCTTTCCAGAATGTGACTGCTTTTTTTACAGCATGCTGGCTCTACTGCTGATACCTTCTGAACCTACTCCCTTTGAAATCAACATAGAAGTTCCCATTTATTTATTGCAAGTAGTACCATGGGCTCACTAACACGGTGAGTTTTGCCTGTTTATTACAGTTCTGGTGCCAAACCTCTGAGTTGGACCTGTAGCTCTGCTGAAATCCCCAGAGGCACATGGATCCAATGCCAGCTGAGAAGCTCTGTGCCTTGCAGTCATATCTTGCTGTTCTTCACTGAGCTCTCCCATATATTGTTTTCTTTGAGAATACGGTTTCCAACACTAAGCTCTGTCTTTAACCAGCTATTCACTCTGTACAAATAGAAGGAAGGAATTTTTTTAATGACTGTACTTACTGTTTGATATAGTGTCAAATTGATACTGGGAAGAAGTCTAGAGTTTAGCTCACCTGCTGTCCCAGCTGGGCTTGCTGTCCGTCTGCCAGGTGGGATTTTTTTTCCTTTTTTTTTTTTTTTAATAAAAGGAGACCAAGAAAATGGAAATAAAAATCACAGCTATCAGAACAATAAGAAACAAAAATTCAATGCATGCATATATTAAATCCTGTTGTACCTAAAAGTTAACTTTCCTCAGGCAAAATAAGCGAAGTGGTAGAAGACTGAACTTGACCCGACAGATTGTATACACCTTATCCAGCAATATTAACATGCACTTGAAAGTTATTAGTGCCCCAAACCTTTCAATACCAAAGTGTGCCCTAAATGTTATTCGATACTAGATGTTACATAAATCTGTATTTTCATTACTAAGCAACTTTAGGATATGTAGTGTGTGTTTGAAAAAAGGCACGGTAATAACTCACTAATAATGGGTGCCATGTGGGGGGAAAAAGGCAATATTACCTACCTAAGAAATATAAAACATGGTTTATATTTTCAACAGTTTGAGAATGAAATGAAAACAGAATATTTGGTGCACCTGTAAAAACATATTTGATCATAATGGCAAGTACAGCATTCTTAGTGTGGGATTCATATTTCATAACTCATGTTCAAACAAGAAAAATGATTATAATGCTAAGTATTTCCTGAGTTTATTTTGATGGATGGCAGAATAAGTATCTTTTACTCATTAAAATACAGATTGGTATAATTTAATAAATGAATTTAATACACAGATGTTCAAGACTGTTTGAGCAGAGTGCATATTAATCAACTTCTCTATAACTGATCCTCTTTTATATTTTTTTAAAAGAAATTTGCAGGAGCCAAAAGTTTATTAGATCTGTATGATCTCGGTCTGGTATCAGATATCAAGTATGTTGTTTGAATCATGTCAGGTGATCAAAGTGTTTCTTTTTGATTGATGAACCTGTAAACACCAAACTATTTGAGTAGTCATTGCTTTTGCATCTGTTTGAGACACTGACACATCCTTTGAAAAAATGGCCAAGATTTTTAAGAGTGACTTGCAATACTAGGAACCTCACTTTTCAGTGCCCTACAGAAGACTGACCTTTAGACAGTATTAAGTACTCTGGCTTCAAAAGCTGTTTTAAGTTAGATACTTCCAAAATAGGGCCCCAGAATCATTTGTCATGTAAGAGAATTGTAACCAAGAAATTAAGACCCTGGTTTTTCCTATTGGTTATGTATGCTTTTTGCTTCACTGACTTCAGTGGAGTTGTGCCAGATTTATATGCACATAAATGAGAAAAGAAAGAGGACCATCATTTTTTAAAGCATGTATTAGGGAAATATGTGGAGCTGCAGAGTATCCAAGTGAGTTGATAGGAAGTATTTGCAGAAAAGACTGGATCTCAGATAAGCCTTGGCCTCAGATCCACAGAAGAACTTTGCTGTCCTCAAAGCACCCTGAAGGATCCTGGCCTTCTGAATGGGCTCCATAGCCTTAAGGAGATGTCCAAGCACACTGCAGAGAGATGCTCAGGAGTAAGAACCCCTGTATGCAGCACTCTGAGGTGCCTTTGCTTGCCAAATGCTGAACACCTGCATGCTTCTGAAATTAGTAATGTAAATCCCTTCAGGATCTGTAGTTTGGTTGCCTGAACTGAAATAGTGCTGTCCTGGTTTCAGCTGGGATAGAGTTATTTTTCTTCATAGCAGGAATATGGAGCTCTGTTTTGAATTAATATAGAGATTTTTTTGTTATATAGAGATGTTGTTGTTGTGGAGCAGTGCTTACACAGAGCCAAGGGCTTTTCTTCTCCTCAACCCACCCCTCCAGCAAGTAGGCTGGCTGTGCACGAGAGGTTGTGAGGGGACACAGCTAGGACAGCTGACCCCAACTGAACAAAGGGATGTTCTGTACCATATGATGTCATACTGAGCCTATAAAGGGCTGGAGGAAGAGGAAGAACAGGGGACCAGCATTTGGAATTATGACATTTATCTTCCCGAGTAACCATAACATGTGATGGGGCCCTGCTTTCCTGGAGATAGCTGAACACCTGCCTGCCCATGGGAAGTGGGGATTGAATTCCTTGTCTTGCTTTTCTTGTGTGTGTGGCTTTTGCTCTACCTGTTAAACTGTTTTTATCTCAACCCAGGAGTTTTCTTGTGTTCACTCTCCCAATTCTTTCCCCAGTCCCATGGCAGGAGTTGGAGTGAACGAGTGGCTGTGTGGTGATTAACTGCTGGCTGAGGTCAAATCACAAGCAGTGCTCTGTCTTTCTTTGCTGATAAGTTAGAAGGGGGTTATTTTTGCTCTTGAAGCAGGGTGTGTGTTTGCTGCCCGCCTTCTTGCAGCTGATCAGGACATTGTGTTGTGGGAGATGTACATGGATTCAAACTCATTTCCCTCCCCTGAGGAGTGACTTTAAAAAATCAGGTGCTGGACAATTTTACAATGGTGATGATTGAATTTATGCCACTTTGCACACAGGACCTCACGCCGCCTTATGCTCAGAGGGACCATGAGTGAGCATGATTGCCTATAGTTGTTGTGGCTGAGAGAGGATATCCATCCTCCAAGGATCATTTCCCTTACCCCGATTTAGAGCTTTTGCCACTGAAGAACTGAGAAAAAACAAAATAGTTCACCCTCTTTGTCTGTTTAAAGAAAGGTTTTTGATCTGCAGCATTTGTTCAGGGTTCCTGTCTTGTAGGTGAGCTTGCATCTTTTAAATGTAATAGTGCAGGGGTTGGTGGAGTCTGGCCATGTCCTTGTACTGAACAGGATGAAAACGGTCTGTTGGGAATGTTTCTTCATTTCTACTAATTTTCTGAATGTGCCCAGAAATTCAGGAGAGTGCTAAACTGGCCTGGAAGATAAGTATGCTGGGGAGCAGTCAAATTCACAGGGTATCTTATTGAATGCCATTACATCTGCTGGTGTGCTGGTGCTGCTTAAGGTACTAGTGTAGATGCTGCCACATTTCTCCTAGATTAAACGCTGCAGGTAAATCTGACTTGGAGGTATCTAGTTTATGAAACTCATATGAGAATAGATGTGATATATGCTTACCCCTCAGGGCAAGAAGCTGAGTGCTTGGCAAACTGGAAGGGAGCACCACTGAGTGCTGCCGGAATTAGAGAACAGCTAAGAAGGCTCCAGTGTTCAGGGTAAGTGTCGTAGGCATATATGTGCATTGGTGATGTTTGATCACAAAGGACAAACTAACATTTTATTCCACGCTTTTTCTTTAAGGGGGGCTACCAGATTAGAGGTAGAATGAATGTGAAAACAGAGTAGTGTGTAGTTTTCAGACTATGAGAGTTCACTGTTCCACCCAGTGCCAGGATGTACTTAGGTGCATTCCCAGAGTTTAAGCAAAAATTTCAGGTGATTACATGAGTTTCTTTTCAGATGTGGTTAAGACTCTTAGTGTTTAAATTAAAAACTTCCTCACCTTCAAAGCAGCAGTTCCAGTCATCCTAACATCAAAATTGGTACCCAGATGGGCCACTGAGAATTAACTGACATGTGTTTGATCCTGACTCTGCTCCTCCCTGTTTACCAGAACATCTGGAGGGAGGTAGTGCTGCAGTGACTTTGACAGAGTTCATCTGGGGACTGCCAGTGAACAGGGTGGCTTGACTGATTTGTACACAAATTCCTGAATCTTTCTGAACTGCATAATCTTGCTCCCTCACTGCCTAACACCTTGCAACCATTTACACCTGTACAGAATAAGTATAAAAAACTGCCAGTCCAGATGGCAACAGTTCTCACCTGCTTTGCCCAGGTTTTACAGCCTACATGAGCCACAGGGTAGCAGGAAATCATGCTGAGGGACTTCTTCCATTTCTGCTGTGACTCACAGGTACTGTGACTGCCATTTCTGCTGTGACTTCCAAGGTACACGGCACTGCTTCCCCAAAGGGGAAGGGAGGCAGTAGAAGTGGAAGGATTCTTTGTGGCAACCTTTTCATCTCTAATAGTCAACAGGAAAAGTACAGCTTTTCTTTGTTTTTCAGATAACTGCGCTATGATATCATAATGATAAGAAGTTTGCCTTAGTGTCCACTTCTATAATGTATCAGACAGATAATCGGTTTCTGCTCCAAGAATTTTAATGAGAGGTTTGTGGTCTGCAATCAGAACAGCTTCTTCCAATGTAAAGACTCATGGAATGTCCTCATACCAAAATACAATAGTCAGAGGGTGAGTCTTGTTTCATATGCTTCATGAAAGTGGAAGCAATTAGCCTCTTTGTTCCATTATTTTTTTAGGTGAGAAGCATCTATACCTACAGCTGCAGCATCGTCAACTGGCAGGGAAGAAGGGGAAACAAGAGAGGGTTTTTTCCATATCTTAACTTCCTGACTTAATTAAATAACTTCTTGAAGTTTTCAGTCCCAAACTGTCCAACTAACATCTTTGTCATTGGGTTTATTAATGTAGATAGATTAAAGAGAAACTTGCTCTGATAATTAACGGTATGTAAAGAGGATCTGTAACAGTGTATTCTTTGGCACAGTGCTTTTTTTGTCATAAGCTTACTTTCTCTGGAAGTAGTTTAAAGCCTTACACATCACTTTCTATAACCCAGTTAGCTGTCTGTGAATGGAAAAAGCCATATTTGTCCTTTTTCTTACCTTTTCCAAATTGCATTAGACATTACGGTGCAGATTCCAGGCTTCTCAAGTGTGTTTTCTCATTTGCATTTGAATAAAAATCTCTCTCCACTTATATCTTGCATACTTGTTCTGTTATAAATTGAGATGTCTCTAGTGCACCGGCTATGTGCTCCTATTCCAGAAAAGAACCTTATTCATGTTAATGATGATGCATATCAAGACTCTGGTTCCAACTCCATCTGCTGGTAAGCCTGAGACAAAGCTACCTTTGTAAACTTCTGTTCCCCATTTAGTTAGTCATGGAAACATTCTTTGGCACTTCTGCACAGGACCTGGGGATAATAGCTACATATGCCACAAGTCACATCGTTCTGAGATTTTTACTTGACTACAGAATCTGACCTTCTGTGCTTCAAAAAGAGACATTATTTGGGTAATCTTAAGATCCAATGTCTGGTTTTAAGGGCAGGGGGTTTTATAACACTGACCTTTTACTCTTTTCTCCAAACTTGATGTTCTAACTGTATCTATATTAACTAAAGAATATGTGACCAATTACGACCCTGTGAGTCATGTATTAAATAGTTCATTAATGTGCATTTATTCAAAAGTGCTGCACGCAGATTCAAAGATAAAGGTTCTTTCTCTGTGTCTGGATCAGTTATTGCCAAGCCTCAGACTCTACAGTTAATTTTTCCAGTCTAAAGATAAACCAGCAACTAACCTGTTACTGAGCATCTCATGGCCTTCCCTTTCCTTCTCCTTTTAATGTGAATGTAAACTACTCACACACTTGACAGAATTGACCTACCTATAACATGTTTACAAAAACTTGTGTCCACTTCTGATGTTCAAAGAGACAGAGGCTTTAAAGGAGGGTTTTGAATAAGAATCTTTGCAGAGTGCTGCTGGCATCAGTGAGTTATGAACCAACCCCATGGTGATGTCTTCCTTTGGAGAACAGTGGTGTGCTATTGCAAACAGGTTAGTATCGAGCTTTGGAGACCTGCAATATGGATTCTTGTCAAATGGGACTCAGAAATCTGGGCAACTTGTAAATTGTCAACCAGTAAACTACCCACTGAGACATCTCTCTGTGTGTACTACTTTTTTGTGAAATAACGAAATGATTTTTTTTTTCCAAGCATAATAAAACCCAAGGAACATTGAATGGTGAGCCTCAATGATTAGTATTTTTTATAACTTCTCCCTCTTTTGTTCCTTTGGCACTCCATCTCTTGCAACAACAGATATCAGATACCTCACTTAAGAACTGCTTATTAAAGCAATAATCACTGATCTTCACAGTAGGAACTGCCATATGGAGCCAAAGTCACAGGTGCCAACTCCACCATATTTGGCAGAAAGTCTTTATACCTCATCTACTGACCTGCTGCTTTTTTGGCCGTTCATCTAGGAATTCCAGGCAATTGGCAGGCTTGTTGGAGAAGCTCAATAGCTCCAGTGAATCTGCCCTGTACTCAGATATCCCAAGCAAATGGCCACTGCGGATATACAAACTGACTTCACATTTAACTAACGGATCAGATGCTTGAGGTCTGTTGCATCAGTGCTACAAGGCTGCAGCTAGTTGGATTCTGTGCCTAATGCCCATGGAGTACATCAGTCAATGACCAGGGATGTTTCTGAGGTCTGGACCCTGCCTGTGTACCAGCAGAGGGTTCAAAAGCCTCTGCCATTGTTTTACCTCAAGTTGACTGGGAGCAGCCTGGTGACTAAACTGGTGCTACAGCTGAGTTCAAGTATGTTAGGGAAGAAAGAGAGCTTAGTAGCTTGAACAGGGAGCAGCACTAATACAGCCCAACTGCTTTTGAGAATAAGCTCATACATCCAATGTGAAACATTTTGGGTTGGCATTAACTTCTGCATCTCTGCAGTAGACACTACAGGCACGCAGAGAAAAAGAGATAAGCAAAGCCTACAGGAAGAGGAGGCACAGACATAAGAACTGAAGTTGGGTCTTGCAGGAGCCATGCATAAAAGCACTGGAGCAGTGTCCAGACACACCTAAACTATCACCAACACCATAAGCATTGTACAGCCTAAGTCCCAGGAGAAGTGAAGCCAGCCCCATTAGGATGGGGTGTGTCTCTGCCACTGGGAAGCAGGGGTTGTCTTCTTAACCATCACCCTGCCCAGACACTGCTACGCTGATGCTGATACTGGATCACAGAATCACAGAATTGTAGGGGTTGGAAGGGACCTCGAGAGATCATCGGGTCCAACCCCCCTGCCAAAGCAGGCTCCCTAGCTCATATTGCTCAGATAGGCGTCCAGATGGGTCTTGAATATCTCCAGAGAAGGAGACTCCACCACCTCCCTGGGCAGCCTGTCCCAGTGCGCTGTCACCCTCACTGTGAAAAAGTTCTTCCGCATGTTGGTGCAGAACTTCCTGTGCTCCAATTTGCAGCCATTGCCCCTTGTCCTGTCTGCACAGACCACTGAAAAGGGGCTGGCCAATTCCCCCTGCATCCCATACTTCAGATATTTATAAACATTAATTAGGTCCCCCCTCAGTCTTCTTTTCTCCAGGCTGACCAGCCCCAGCTCACTCAGCCTTTCCTCATACAGGAGCTGTTCCAGGCCCTTAATCATCTTCGCAGCCCTTCTCTGGACTCTCTCCAGGAGATCCCTGTCTTTTTTATACCAGGGAGCCTAGAACTGGACACAATACTCCAGGTGGGGCCTGACCAGGGCAGAGTAGAGGGAGAGGATCACCTCCTTAGACCTGCTGGCCACACTCTTCCTGATGCATCCCAGGATCCCATTGGCCCTCTTAGCCACCAGGGCACACTGCTGGCTCATGGCCAACCTGTCATCAACCAGGACCCCCAGGTCCTTCTCCACAGAGCTCTTCTCCAGCAGGTCATCCCCCAGCCTGTACTGATACTGACGGTTATTCCTCCCCAGGTGCAAGACTTTACACTTGCTTTTATTAAACCTCATCTGGTTTCTCCCTGCCCAGCTTTCCAGCCTGTCCAGGTCTCGCTGGATGGCAGCACAGTGTTCCTGCGTGTCAGCCACCCCTCCCAACTTTGTATCATCGGCATACTTGCTGAGGGTGGATGCTATTCCCTCATCAAGGTCGTCGATGAAGATATTAAACAGGACTGGACCGGACCCAACACCGAGCCCTGGGGAACACCGCTAGTCACAGGCCTCCATTCAGATTTTGTTCCACTGATCACGACCCTCTGAGCCCGGTCCGACAGCCAGTTCTCAACCCACCTCACTGTCCACTCATCTATCCCATGATCTCTCAGCTTTTCTATCAGGATGTCATGGGAGACAGTATCGAAAGCCTTGCTGAAGTCAAGGTAGATGACATCCACTGCTCTCCCTCCATCCACCCAGCCGGTGATGAGATCATAGAAGGCTATGAGATTGGTCGAGCACAATCTCCCCTTGGTGAATCCATGCTGACTACTCCTCATGACCTTCTTCTCTTCCAATTGCTTGGTAATGGCATCCAGAACAAGCTGTTCCATCACCTTTCCAGGGACAGAAGTGAGGCTGACTGGCCTATAATTGTTAGGGTCCTCCTTCTTGCCCTTTTTGAAGACTGGAGTGACATTGGCTATCCTCCAATCCTCAGGTGCTTCTCCTGGTCTCCAAGAGCTCTCGAAGATGATAGCAAGAGGCTCCGCAATCACTTCCGCCAGCTCCCTCAGCACACGTGGATGTATCCCATCCGGGCCCATGGATTTGTTTGCATTAATCCCTTTGAGCCGCTCCTGGACCACCCCTACCTCAACTAGAGGGCAGCTCTTCATTCCCCAAACACTCCTACTTTCATCCAGGATCTGTGGGTCCCGAGGGGCCTTTGAAGTGAAGACTGAGGCAAAGAAGGCATTCAGTATTTCCACCTTCTCATCATCACCTGATACCAGGACACCCGCCTCATTCAGCAAGGGACCTACATTATCCCTGATCATCCTCTTAGTATTCACGTATCTGAAAAAACTCTTTTTATTATCCTTTATATCCCTTGCCAGTTTCATCTCCAAGCAGGCTTTAGCCTTTCTAGTCGCGTCCCTACAGGCCCTGACAACATCCCTATATTCCTCCCAGGTGCACAGACCCAGTTTCCATAGTTCATAAACCTTCTGCTTCCCTTTGAGTTTACACATTAGCTCCCTGGTCATCCACACAGGTCTTCTGCCTCTCTTTCCCGATTTCTTACTCAAAGGGATGCACCTATCCTGTGCTTGGAAGAAGTGCTGTTTAAATGCTAGCCAGCTCTCACAGGCTCCCTTGCCTTCTAACAGCGTAGCCCACGGGATAGCTCCTAAAAGGTTGCGGAAGAGATCAA
This sequence comes from Porphyrio hochstetteri, assembly GCA_020800305.1. Classification (NCBI taxonomy): domain Eukaryota; kingdom Metazoa; phylum Chordata; class Aves; order Gruiformes; family Rallidae; genus Porphyrio; species Porphyrio hochstetteri. The sequence goes on from CM036907.1 coordinate 116,460,369, forward strand.
AGTTAGCTCTTCTAAAATTCAGGGTAGCTATCCTGCTTTTTGGCTTGCTTCTTCCACTCAGGATCTTGAACTGGATCATTTCGTGGTCGCTTTGTCCTAAGCTGCCCCCGACCTTCACCTCCCTGAGCCTGTCCTTGTTGGTTAAAACAAGGTCCAGCACCTACCCTCCCCTTGTAGGTTCCTGCACCATCTGTAGCAGGAAATTGTCCTCTACACATTGCAGAAATTGTCTGGACTGCATACGACTGGCCGTATTGCTTGCCCAGCAAATATCTGGGTAGTTGAAGTCCCCCATAAGGACCAGGGCCTGGGATCTTGAGGCTACTTCTAGCTGCTCATAGAAAGCACTATCAACCTGCTCCTCTTGATCAGGGGGCCTATAGCACACACCCACAGTGTCTAGCAGTCTAGCAGTCCAGGACATTTCTGCCTTGCAATCTACTGCACAAGGAAGACATCTTCTAAGGTTAGTAGGCTTCCCAAAGTCAGTAGCAAGTGGATCCTAAAAACTCAGCTGTTAGATGAATATCATCAAAGTAATTACAACAGAGCTGTACTTGTGCACACTGTATATATTCTGCCACATGTCAGATTGGAAATTGATCAGACACACAAATGTCAGAAACCAGAAAGAGGTGGTTCCACTATTAAAAGTTCTTCACAGTTTTGTCACGTTAAAGCAAGCCACTTCAGGCAGGAGATAAATCCATTGTTAAACCTGTAATTATCTTCTATATCCATTGAAGAAACAGAAAAGATCCTTATGGGTCTCTATGATTCTATAATTTAGGTTATTAAAAATTACCTTTTATTTATCATCTGTGCTGATTGTTACAAGCTTTATTGCTGTTACAGCAGTATTATTGGAGTGACGAGTGAGTAATGACCTCATTACAAGAGAGAGGGAGCAGGGCAAGCATGGGTCCCCAGGTGTCTGGAAAGTTGCCCTTTGCTTCTGCTACAGAAAAACTTTATAGCAAAAGTTGAAAATAGACAGTAATTAAAATACATATATGCACATCTGATGCTTTTTATCATACCGGGATTTAAATTCTGATCAAATCATAGAAAGTTCAAGAATGTTCTCTTTTTTTTTAACATTGCTATCAATAATTCTAGCAAATTCTTTGAAGAAAAAGCTCTTTTCCAAGTTACACTTCCCCAAATTAATGTACATTATCTATAACAGGTTATTGGTTACCCTCTACCTCATTTTTTCCTTCGTACAGATTGAGTTTGAATTTCCACCTGCTTTTCCTGACTGACATCCAACAAAAAGCTAGATAGATTTATGCATATTTTAGTTCATTGCAGTGAAAATAATAAATTTTGGTTTTCGGCAGTTCAGAAAACATGGAAGGGAAATAATTGTCAGTCAGTTTAATTCTATTTTGCTTTTTATTCAGACTGAAAAAATTGAAAATATTTTGAGTCAAAAAATGCTTTGTTTCACTTGAAATGAACTATTTTGATTCCTAAGGCATTTTACTTTTTGACATTTGAAAAAAATACATTTGAAATACATTTCAAAGCTAACAGTCACTTCAAATGGGAAACCAGAAATCTTTCAACTTCCAGGGTCTTTTCCAGTTCTTTTCTGTTAATGAACAATTTGTTGGGATTGATTAGGAGTCATAAAATATCCGGTCTCCCTGGACCTACATTTTCCACAGAAGAAAAGAAAAAAGAAAAGAAAAAGAAAATGCCATTTAATTTATCTACCCACAGGAAAAAAAAGAAAAAAAGAAAGAAAACCAAAACCCAAAACAAAGTGGAAGCCATGTAGGCAGCTCTTGTGGACTTTCTTTCCCTTACTTTCACATTTTTCTTCCCTGCTGACATACCCCTCTCACCCACTAATTTTATAGAGAGGGAAGGAAGTGGTGTACGCTCCTTTCCAAATTGGCCATCAACTATTCAGTCACATATTTGCTACTCAGTAGGATTCTGCAGAGAACTGGTAATTTTAATTTTTTTAATTACTATGATATTTTAAAATGTGTATTTCAGCTCCTGAATTTCTGACATGTCTTGTGGTCTGCTGGATTTTGTTACATCTTGTCAGACGTGGGAATATGAAATAATACGGCGTGCAGCCTGAAAAGCTGTACAGCCAGGTGGCACAGACGTCCATGTTTCCTTTTGAAGGTTGTTTCAGATAGCAAAAAGTAAAGTTAGCATGGCACAAAAACACAAATCCGGTACTCTTAGTGCAAAGTGATGTTTGCTCAGCATTTCTCTACAGAAATGCACAATATATATATACTGTATCAAAGCAGAATAATGAAAAATCTGTTCACTTTTTTATTTAGATAAAGACATTTGATTGTTTAGCTGAACTCATTGGAATACAATGAAAAAATCAGGTTTATGTTTATCAAACAGTAAGTTCCAAAATTACAGAGTTGATCCAGACAGTTACCATCATTTTGACTGACATCTTTAATGAAGCACTGACATATTTCAATGCAGAAATAGGGTGATTTATTAATGCGCTTCCAGAGTATCCCACACCTCATACTTTTCATACTATTAAAAGACATTCAGTTCATAGTAAATAAATAGCTTTTAAGAGATTGCTGCTAATGGGTTACAAATCTAGGTGGAGTTTTCCCCCTCCCCCCCAATAAGCTTGGTGAAAATGTAAGTAAAGTAAAAGCCCGTGTCAGCTGCAAGTGGAGCCACGGTGAATTAGCAATGCCAGTGCAACACACTCATTTAAACCATCTATGGCATCTGGCTTTGAGATCCCAACCCTGTTCTCACTGTAGCTTGGAGGTGCGATGCCAGCTCACAGGGACATGCCTTTCCCAGGGGAGGGGGGACACTGGGCACCCACGGGGGCTCTGGATGCCCTGGCTACCTGTGCTTCACCTGTGGGACTGTGGCCACACCAGCACGGGTTCTTTGCTCGTTGCTGTTACAAGAAGTCTGACCAGATCTCTGGAGGCCAAGCACACTTTCTGATTGCCAGATGACTATAACCAGCTAGACTTACTCCTTTCCTGGAGCAATGTGGGAAAGGCCACGGAGCTATCCTTGTATCACATCTGGCTGCCTTTGTCTGAGGCAGCCACGAGTGGATTCAGCTCAGAGGTACCCGATTTACACTCCACAAAGCAAGGGCGTTCAGGACTGAAGCCTGATTTCTGGTCAGCAGGCAATTGCTTTTCTGGTAGATCCCTTATATAAAAGCTGCATCAAATGACTTTTCTTTCTGTACTGCAATATTGGTGTTATGCATGTTTTTAAACTCTGAAGTTTCACATTTCAGTACTTGGTGGTTACCATTTCAATACTTACTGGTTAACAATGCAGTGCTGACTGGGTAATTAGGTATTTCATAGTATGATACAACACATATATCAATATATAACATGTACATTGTATCAGTGCAAGCTCTTCATGAGCAGATAAACACACATATAAAGTGCAGAACCCTCTGTGTACAGATGCATATGAATGTCCTGAGTCAAGACGATGTTTCTTATGTACCTACGCAGATTTCACAGAATAAAGCTCTGCTGGAATTTGCCTGAAAATAACAGGGGGCAAATTAAATTTTCAAGTGGAATTCAGAACAATAGTAATATTTCCTGAAAGGCTACTAATTCTAGTGAACCTATTTCAAAGGCCACATTCTTTACAGGTCGCTATGGAAGGCTAGCTCATGGTATAAAATGATAGCACCCTTTTGTGGTCTGAGCTCTCTGTTACACCTGCTGTGTCCACTTTTTTCCACTCCTCATTTTCAGTTCTGCTTGGTCTAGCACGGGCTGGTGCTGAATGAATAGAAAGCAGCAATATAAAGAAATCTGTCCCATATCTCAGGGATTTTTTTTTCCTTTTTGACTGCGTCTAAGATGCAATTAACTTCTCATAAAACATAAAATAACAATGTTTGAAGCCAAAATTACTAGCTGGTATTATTCCATGTGTTGAATTACCAGAACACTGAAGCTGAAGATGGGAAACACCCTATAAAATAACTCATTATGAACAATGCTGGTTTTCTCTTCTTGTTATTTTGGGTTTGCACATCCCTTTGATAAATTTAGTTAAGAGGGACAAAGCACCCACTCTAGTGCTGAGGGCTACAAGGAAAAAGCCTGTTCCAATCATAAAATATTTTCAGATGAACCAGTGGGTAGTAGGCTCATATTTATTTGGGTTTCTCTGAAGATGCCAATATGTGTCAATCATGCTTTAAAATAAGCTGGTTCAGACCCTGATGAGAGCATGTCCTGTGGCTGTGTGAAGCTCCTCCTGTTTTTGCAAAAGCTGTTTATAACCTGTAAATACTAAGAAGGTGAATTGAAGCTAATCTCCCTTTGCTGTGGCTAAACTGGTGTCAGAAGAGTTTTCGTTGCAGCCATACACCTGTGCATTTTTAATAGCTTTCTTTCTCCAGTATTTTTCCACAGAAGCTTCCTCATTGTTGGGAAATCAAAAGCTTCTTGCTTTTTTCTACCAGTGAGACTTGCCTGATCTCTCAGGTCTTACTTCACCTGTCTAAAACACTGTCTTACCCCTGAATGATGTATCTTCATGCCTCATAATCTGTGGTGAGTGTGTGTTACAGCTAGAGGAGGGGAGATGAGAAATAGTTCTGGGAGGAAAGCAGTTCAGACCTTAGAGTCTTTTCATATTAGAAGAAATCAGAAGATCAAGAAAAGCAGAAACCAATGTTTTCAGGGCACCTGAGGTATAGTGTAGGATACCAACAATATAAAATCAAGCAAAAAGACATGGGGAAAAATAAAATAGAAAGGGCCTGAGGAAGATAGGGATGCCCATGCAGAAACACTGCTGAAGGATACAGAAAATTAGTTTGGGGCTCAAAAAAATAGAAAAGTAGCAGATCATCTTTGTACAGGTCTGTGCTTTCTCCTCTGTGCTGCTCAGTTCTGAAAACAGTATCATCAGGAAAATGTTGACAACCTACAGCAAGGCAGTGCAAGTGGTTCTGGGAAGAACTAATAGAGAATTCAAGTTTCCTACAGATGAGCTGTGTGCCTCTTCTCTCATCACCTATCCACTGTGATTATCTCAGATCCTTCCTTTTGTCTGTGATCACTTCTCCCCTCCAGTGTCTTTGGAGCATCTCCAATTCCCTACCTCACATCTGCCAGACTCCCAAGCTAGCAAGAAACCATCATGTCTGTTCTCATGCTGAAGACTTTCCCACAGTGGGCAGAGTAGCTGCATCCGTCTCCGCTTCTCAGCCCTTGGTTTCTCCAAAACTCCCAAACCGTGCAGGGTAACCTCTGTAAACAGTGAATTTGGCCAATGAGTTCAAATGTTTTTGAGGGAGGACTGAGAGATAAACAGACAAATCCTGCAATCATGTAACTTTCTTTTGTGTAGAAAACCAGACTGAAAAATAGTTAGAAGCCTCACAGGATTGATTTATGAGGAAAGATGATCACTGTGGTATTTGTTATGATGAGGTAGGTCTTTCTCCCTCTCTCTCTGTGGTTTTGACCAAAAATTCCATTCTGGACCCAAAAAAATGTTCTCAACATAAGTTTGTTAAAACGTGCATGTTCCCATGAAACATGTTAGCTTCTAGGATTGGCATTTTTACAGTGAAAAAATATTTTCTTGAAACACTTGACCAGCTCTAGAGACCACATGAGCTATAATAATTTGTATTTACAGGCTGGGCAGACTGGAAGAACAGAAAATGTTAAATCAAACAGCATCCACCCAAGCTAGAATAACGAAGAGGGATTCTCAATCCATGTGTCACAGGCTACTGCTTTCTATCAGCTGGGAGCAGGAAAACTTTCATCCACTAACAGAACTTTATAGTTTCAGGTTGCTGTTAGATAAATGAACTTATTTTGCATTGCTTTGGGATAGAGAGACCCAAAAAGTCTGCATTTACTTGGAGGAAAATCTTACCATAATAGAATTTTCCCACCACTTTTCTTGGATGAAATGTTTCTAAACTATAGGGTGCCTGTTCTCTTCCTCAGTAGCCCCTTCTTGCCCACTGTGTTTTTCAGCATAAGCGATGGCATCAGGATCTATCCCTGAATGAGGAGTTCAGTCACTCTTATCAGTGACTCCACTGCCAGGAATGTTTGCTGGGGAAACAAGGTCATCATTTGCTTATACGAGGTGATGGGCTATAATTTAGCAAAGGAAATCCTTTCCGTTTGTGCACTGTTTGTTTGTTTGTTTGTTCTAGATAAAATTGTTCAGAGTTTAGCTAAAACCCTGTGCTTAGTTTGTCCAGATTGTTTGCTTTGCTGAAAGGTTGCAGTCCAACCCCTGCAAAGCAATAATTAGAGAGCTTTGCTTTTTATTGTTGCATTTAAGTGTTCCTGGAGCAGTGGCTGCTCTGCTGGAGGAGAGGGAGGAGATGATGTATGTTCCACTTCTTTTTAATCTGCCGTCCAGTGTCACTGCTATTCTACCAGTGGGCCTCCTGACTTTGTTCATTTTTTTAAAATTAAGTGAAAAAATAGTGCTTTTGAAAGGTGAAAGCATAAAGAATCACAAGCAACCCGGTCAGCTTTGCTGCATCCTTCAAAGTACTACTGCTCGCCAGTTGTCCTGACTCACTAGATGGGAGAGACTAGCCTTTTTGGGGTACTTGTGCATCCTGCGTTGCCTCTACTAAGAGAACCTGGAGTGTTTTCTCTCCTTTTGTCTCTTTCCATTTGGCTCCCTTGCAAGTGGAGCCTCTACTGACATCCTCTGGTAGCCACGGGACAGCTGCAGCACTGCAAACTGCTTGTAACCCACCCGTGCTAATCCCGTCTCCTCTGCCAAGTCATTGATTTAGTACTGTGCTACATGTCAACTCAAATGTAAGGTCAAAATAATATAATCCTTCCAGTTTCTCCCTCCTTCCCAGAGGAATGGCCCCCTTCTCCTGCCACGGTGGTAAATAAATTCAAGAGATGAAAACCTGCTAGCAATTTCTTTGGCTGCGCTCACCAATTAGCAATACAGAAAATCAAACCACAGTTTCCTAGGTGTAGTGGGAATTTATAGGGAATGAGAGCTACCAGGAACTTGAGCTTGTATGTTACTCATTATAATTTTTGGGTGGGTCTTTTTATTTTTTTGTTTAAACTGCAATAAATTAAGAATTAATGATCAAGGGTGCAGGAATGAGGATTAGAGACCAGATGGGAAGAGCTGAGAGCTCTTTGCTGTACATGCCATGCCACTGACTCCTTCTAGTCGTTAATCCCAGAGCCTGTCCTGCCCGTAAGTACTGCGAGTGCTGCAGTACATGAGGAGTGTGAAGGAAGTTAAGAGTATGCCTATCAACGTTAGCTGCTCGTGGCTCTGAGTGACCCGCTCCAGATCATGTGGATGTGTCTGCAATATAATAAAATTCCTGGAGGTAAGGGACTTCAGGTTGGGTCCCTGTGAATTTTCATGGCTTTGTGTGAAGGAAATGGAGAAGAAAATGTGTTGTAGATGTGGGATGTAGTGGGTAAATCAGGAGCAATAGCAGGGTGCTTGATAAAGTTTGGCCAAGCATGTTATTTTCTATATAATTATAGCCAGCTCTTTGCATGGAGACTTACTTTGTGGAGAGCAGTGATGAGGGGAGTTCCTCAGGAGGCCGTATTGGGACCGTCACCATTTAACATATTTGTTGTCGACATGGACAGTGGAGTCAGGTGCTCCCTCAGCAAGTTTGCTGACGACTCCACCCTGTGTGTTATGGTCCACACACTGGAGGGAAGGGATACCATCCAGAGGGATCTGGATTTGAGAGGTGGGCCCATGCAAACTGTGTGATGTTCATACAAAGCCAAGTGCAAGGTCCTGCACATGGTTTGGGGCAAGGCGAAGTACAAATACAGCTTGGAGAGAGAATGATTGAGAGCAGCCGTGAGGAGGACTTGACAGATATATATAGATATAAGGACAGATATAAGCCCAGAGAAGCTGTGGCTGCCCCTGGATCCCTGGCAATGTTTAAGGCCAGGCTGGATGGGGCTTTGGGTACCCTGGATTAGTGGAGGGTGCCGCAGTCCATGGCAGGGGGTTGGAACTAGATGATCTTTAAGGTTCCTTCCAACCCAAAGCATTCTATGATTCTATGATCTCTTAGTTAATTTATTTGGCAGTTAGATACTTACTTCTAATTGCTTGTGATCTTAATTTCTTGTGTGTATTTTGGTGGTATTTTCTAAACCATTTTATGGTTAAATCAGTCACATGGTATCCTTTCTTATTCCTGATTTGATAAATCTAATGAGTAAGAAGAGCTGGTAAAGAACAGGAGGCTACAGATCAAGCTATTAACTTTTAACTTTCACAGAAGTCGCAGCCATTTTAAGGATTAGAAAAATATGGCAGAAATCATTAAGGTCTTTTCCTTTTTTTTTTTTTTGTGACATCAGTGTCAACTTGCATCACTGTAACTGGAGCATGAAATTGAATATAGTCCTGGAGGCCTAGCAAAACATTTTGCTGATCTCAATTTAAAGGTCTACCTTATTGTCCCACCAAAACCAAGGACTGCCAGCACTCAGAATTCTTGTCCCTCATACTGCATTCATATTTCTAGAATGCAATTGGCCTAGTACTTTCTAGAGAAAAGTACCAACTTTCTGGTTGCTAGCAGTGTTGCTTCTAAGTATTTCTAGAACTATATAAAGTTCTCAACAGTGGTAGCTGAGAAACAGCTGAGTCGCTGAAAGCAGCAGCAAATTTGATGAGCACATGTAAATCTGAGGTCGTCTATATATTCACATAATAACATTGCAGTTGTGCAGTCAGCTTTGATGTACGCTGTGTTTGCTGTCTGCTTTTGGTTATGAGGAGCCTTACAAGGTGTCTAGGAGAGGCAGAGTTGCCACCGTTGTGAGGACACCTGGAGCCTGCCTACCTACCTGTAGGTACTGATGGCAAGATGTCTGTGAGTGAATATTCCTCATGAGCACCATGCCCACGCTCCCTGATCTTCTCCCCACATCCCAGATGGCTCCCAGCCTGTGTACGGGAGGGTTACTCTGGCCCTTCATCCTCCAGTTTCATCTGAGCCTGTTTTGCTGTGGAGCCTCAAATGAGTCCTGCAAGAAATGGACAGTAGTTTTTGTCCACCGAGGTGTGGAAAAGCCTTCTGTTCCTCAGTTTCTGTAGATATTTAAGATTTATATATTTTTAAACCCACAAATAATTAATCTGCAAGAAAGTGAAGCTGAACAGACGAGTGGTGGGGTTCCCAGGGAGGTGAAAGGAGTTATCCAAGCAGGCTGTTAGTGGAACCTAACTTTATTTGGCTGGGTCTTGGAGCTCATCTGTTCCCCCAAGCTATTTGATGCTATTTTCCACTGTGCATATGCATCTGTTCATGTAATTTGGAAATTAATAGTTTAAAAACACTCCAGAAAATTACTTAGTATTTTTCAGCTACTTTTAAAATAAAACCTATAAATTCTCCGTGAATGAAACTTGGGGGGGAAACGGACCATACCAACCTCATTACCCAGGCTTTGGTGCACTGATGGGGCCACGCACATCATCTTCACTAAGACATCCACCACCTAACATCGTAAGGATAAGCACTAGCATTTTCTCCTGGAGCCCAAACAGTATTTAAATTGGAAGTTGGAACATTGAAGCCGAGAGATCTGAGTGTGCCTTTTCCGTATGGAAAGTTCAGTGCTTGGGAGTTCTTAATCAAGATTGTCAGACGTTTCCTGCTCATTTTCAGCCACCAACGGCAGGCATAGGTGACTCCCTCCTTGCTGTCGAGGGGCGGACAGAGCAGTACTGTGTGATCTGTTGCCCACTGAGCCACCTGCAAGTCGTTTCGCTCCAGCTGTGGTAGGCCTCATGCAGAAACACAACCCCGAAAGAGCTGGCTCCTGGCCAACAACACTGTTAGGGGGTTTTAGCTTAATTCTTTCACTGACCTCCTCCTGAGGAGCATAATTCATTAAGTACAGTATCATAAAGGCCATGGCGATTAGAAACAGAAAACACTGCCACCAGTGTAGTCCATAAAGGAGAGATCAACAATACAGTGTGTATGTGTATATGTGTGTGTGTGTGTGTGTGTGTGTATACGTATATAGAAAAAGTTCATGTCAGTTTATCCTGATACTGGGAGCTGAGAAGGAAATGTCTCCAGCTTTGCTAGGTATAAGTTTAAATGGATAATATTTAGTCTGTGCTACTGTAAATCCCAGTGTGGGGCACAGCAGGCTGTCCAAAGCGATCATGCTCCTGAGCAAGGATGTGTGGTGAGGATAAGGGTCATAAGTCAGAGCACTCCATGGAGTCTTCTGCTGTGAATAGAAATGCAAGATCTCACATCACCTCACAGCATCACTACTTAAAGAGAAAAATAAAAGATGAGATGGTAGGATATGCAGGGTTAAGTGTGCTTAAAGTCCATTTTGCCATTGTGTACATTTTCACATGCTGATCCAGAAAAAAAAGTTGTTTCAGCACACATACCATTCTGTTAGTCTGCAGTTAACGTTTTGGGTAACTCAGGGTTATGACTACCAGGCAGAGTCTTGTTGGAGGTAGTTTTGAAACCTTCTGAATGTGTAAGACACTGGATAACCCTTTTTGTTGCCCAATTTAATTGTAAGAAGGACTATTATTAAGCTATACCCATATTTGGTTTGGGATTGCAGCCAAAAGAAGAAATTTTGTTCATCTTCAGAGTCTGATGACCCATATAATGATTGTTAGCAATAGCAGGCTTCAAGGGCTTGCAAAATGGAAGGAATTTGATGTTTTAGGTATGTATTTATTGTTCCTCTTCATTTAATGGTTAAAAAAATTAAAGGAAGATCAGTACTAGAGATGAAAGTCACTGTATGACCATTATATGTTTTATCATAACCATCCTGCTTCCTCTTCTTCAGTCTTCAGTTCCTCTATTTGATTGTTTTTGTTCTGAGTTGGTGTTTTAATGTATCTTTTCAAATATATGGGGGACACATTTCCTAATGGAAAATGCGAGCTTTAGGTTTATTGTAACAAATACTGCAGTAAACACTGCAGCATTCATTTTCCTGGCTGTCTTTGTCATGTAAATGATACAGGTTATGTCCATGTAGAACCTGGTGAGTTCTTGATCATCAGACCATTTTTTATCAGGAATGACAATATATTTTTAATGTACAGCATAAAACATTTAAAATTTAATACACAACCAGCCTTCCTGGGTATGGTTTCCCAACTAAGTAGCCATGCATACATTGATCTGAAAACTGTTTCAGACACAGGACTTGCTTGCATTATTGGCAGCAGTATAAAATCACACCGATATCAATCACCTGTAGGACTTGAAAAGTGCAGTCTCCTTTTTGAAACACAGCACAGTACAGCACACTGAGGGCTAGGTCATGCCTTGTACATCATTAAGAATGAAGTGTTGAGGGATAACGCTGTAGCCACAAACTCCTAGGGCTTTCCCATTCATTGCAGTCTGTATTCAGGGATATGTTATCCTTGGAGAAAAGGCAATGTGCACAACTCACACCTTTTCCTTTCCTGTCCCTTTGGAGGTTTAGATGAGTGTAGGAATACGGGTCTACTTTCTACCTGATCAGTTCAATTAGCTCCTATTCACAGCAAAGGAAGGTCGTGAGAAAGGAGTCAGACAGTTGGCCCTATTTGGTTTCTGGTCAAGTCATGCCATTTGGTAATAAATTGTCCTTATTTGATTTCTTGTTGTATATTCGGGGTCAGATCCAGAAAAGGAAGGAGTCATTATAGTGCACCGTGTTATGGTATTTCAGAGTTTTACGTAGGAGTGGCATTCAGAAAACTGGGGTGTGTACCAAAGCTGCTGAGATATGTAAAGGTATATTACTTATCTAAAGCCCTTAAATTGGGGTAGTGATCAATGTAGGCTGTTCTGATGAGGGGTTAGACAATTCCAGGGAATCCATCTGAACTACTCTCTTAGGGCTATGTATGCTACTAATTAATGCCAAGGTTTCTTCTTTGGCCTTTAGGCCAGCAGGTACTGTTTGATCATATCTATATTATTAAATTCTCTAATTCTCCGAAGCAAGAGGGCCATGCTGAAACTGCCCATGACAAAAGGTCCTTGGCCTGTGGTAATTCTAAAACTATTTTCTCCCTTGTCCAACAAGAAAGGAGAGTGATAGAGCAGCCTTGGTGGGCATCTGGCCTCCAGCCTGGGCCAAGCCATCACAGGGAGTGTAAAAGTTCATCTGGGTCAGCATACTCCATGGACTAGTGACTTAAAAATTTGCATGGTAAAAAAATTTCATGCAAAAATTTGTGTGTGTTCATGCCCTGACTGCCTGTGTAGAAGCAGCATAAAGTCACTTCTTTCTCTCTCACTTTAAAGTGATCCCAGGATGACTGGCACCCTCATTTAAGAAGTCATTCAAGTGCACAAAGTCAACGGGGTATATATGGGGCCAAGATGTTTCCAAAACTATCTGTTGGATTCGGTGCTCTATGCTATTCCAATGATGATGATCACCACTTTGATCACCATATGAAAGAGTTATCATGTCTGCACATTGATGTGACTCCATTTCTGGACTGATTTATGTTTTTCTATCACCAATTTAAGTACATCTGGAAATCCTACTAGCTTACAAGCCATGCTAATGTGAAAAGAATGATATCACTCTCATGTGGGAGACACATCTCTGACATCTTTATGCTTTGTTTTGTTATCCATTCCACTCTCCTTATTGGTGACAGATCAAAGTCTGGAAAGCAAGGAAAATGGTTTGAAAAATAGTGATTCTCTTTAGGTAATCGTTTTCTCTTTAGGTAATATCTCTCTTTTTCTCATACCATGCATTTATTTAGTAGCTGTGTGGAGGGGGCTTTGGTCAGTGAAGGTTAATAGGACTTGAAAGCTGATCTATAAAGACGCAGGTGGGTAGCAGGAAGTTTCACAAAGGTTGTATCTTGCTGTCTGGAAGGGTACCTTGAAGCCAGAGGTTATTTGTATTTGTGGCTCTACCATATTCTTTATTGCCCATGACATAACATAACACAACATATAACATAACATAACATAACATAACATAACATAACATAACATAACATAACATAACATATTTACTTGTTGTGGGTATTGCACTATTTTCTCCCAGAAATACAAAAGCAAATGCAAACACAGTGTCTGAACCCAGTCTTGAGTTTATATTAGGAAGATCTGCAGGAACATGATTGTGGAGCATACAAGAAAGAAAACATTCCTTCTTTCTTCCACTGTTGTTCAGTTGCCATCTGGACCCAAATATTATAACCATTGCAACAGGTCTGGGGTCAAAGTAAGATGAAATGAGCATATGTTGAAATTAGCCATGTTTTGCCTTTGCTTTTGCTAGAACTGCCAGTCTTTTATTCAAGGTGCCACACTCTTAGCTGGGCTGCATTGCTGCCCAGAGATGCCTCTAACTTGTCATTCACTGCAGAGGAAGCCTAGGGTGTAGGTGTCAGAAAAGCACTAAAGTTAAGGGGTATAATTCAGGCTTATGGGTACCACACCTCCTTGGATCAATCTGATGCTTTGCCCGGGAGCTTTGTTGAATGCTTACATGAGCAAGAGCAGCTTCCTTATTGATTGGGAAGTGGGGAAGCCTATGAGTTTCATCCCAGGAGATCAGGCAGGGTTAACCCTTCAGTGTTCACTAGGACTGTCTAAGAAGCCATTTCCTAACAATGCAGAGCATATGCTGCTGGTTAATACAGGTGGGCAGTGAACTAGCCATGCATTTTTGAAGTCTTTCAGTGCTGTGTGGTGCAGGGAGAATATGCACGCTTGAGCAAACCTGCAGCATGTTTGTCCACAATTTCATTACTGTACGTCTCTGAGTTAGTGTCTTCATTAAAATGATGAGTTTCTCTAAAAGCTGCAAATGACAAGTGACCTTATAATATAACATGGTCCTGCATAGTCTGCAGGAAAGTATTAAATGTCAGGACTTATAATTGTAAAGGTTTGATATTTATGAAGGTCAGTTCAAGTGTGAGTAATATAACATAATACTACATTCAAACTAAGATCTGTGTTCATAGGAACCTTTTAAAAACACCCAGCTGCCACTGCTGAAATAGTGCAATGATAGATGATGATTTTTTTAGACTTAACACATATTGTGAGTTTGCAGCTCATGTAGGGTTTGAATTAAAAGCTGACACGATATTTTAATTTAAACAGAGGTTAGATTATTAAAGTTGGTGAACAGCCAGAAGTATATCAATGTTAAAAAATGTCCATCTACTTGATTTTTGCTCTCCTTCATTTTTATTGGTAAAATACCTTTAAAAATTCACCTGAATTTTTACTTATAATTAATTTTTTTATTTTAAAGTTGGCCCATTTTGCCTTTATTTGAGGCTTGACATTGCAAGCAAAGATATATATATATACATTTTTTTTTTCACTGATAAAGGGAAAAGAAACCCCATCCAAAGACTGTGTATCTCATTAACATGAAATATATTCAGGACATTTCAATATTCAACATGATGGAAATAAATGAAAGACTTGCAGTTGCATTTCTATTGTGCATTTCTTAGAAAGACATTTTCTTGGGAAAATTCTGTTCCTCTGGAACCTGGTGGCCGTGTGTGCACAAGTTTTACAGTCACAGATCATGCACATTTCATATGAAGTTAGTCTTGGTGGGTGCAGAATGTCCATAGTTGTCATTAGCTATAAAACCTCATCAGATGCCCAAAACCTTTCAGCATCTGGCAGGATTATGCTATATTCTTCTTTTCATCATAAGGGCATCTCATATGTAATTAGTAAAGGTAGGCAAAAGAAAAAGTGATTGTGGAAGACATAATGGATCAGAAAACGATTTGGCTCTTTTTCTGTATTCCACAGTGTATTTGAGCTTTTGTGCTGAGTTGTTGCAGAAGGGACGTGCCTAATCATTAATTAGTTGCTTGGTCTAATAGTTTAGGTGACCACTGCATCCATTTGGACCACTGAGGTATGCTGAGCGGGTGGCAGTACTATCAAGAAGCCTGCCTCACAGCAAACGCCATAAAAGGAACAAGAAAGGTAGGATCTCAGGTGATTCATGACACAAGTATATTACAAGGATGGAAAAGTTTTTAGAGTTATTGAGAAGTTATAAGAATGAGGAAAGGTTTGGAGCTGGGCCCTTTATGGCTCTGGATTTATTGGTAGAGCTGCAATATGTTATTTGAGGAGGATCAACTGATGTGATTCTGACTGTTTAAATTCCACAAGCCTCCCATCAAAGGATGTAGATACCTCGGACAGCATTCACACAGCCAAATGTAGGTAGCTACAAGTCTGAGCAAATCATCAAAATTCCTCTTGTAGTCAGTGGAGAGGAACAGAGACTTTTTGGATGTAATTACCAAAACACACCTTTAGGTGAATGATTCTCTGGAGGAGTCTATTTCTCTTGTCTGTGAGACAATTGAAGATTAATATTTTAAATATAAATATAGTAATCTATACTCTCTGCCTATACAAGCCAGCAAAACGGTCAGGGTCAGAGGTAATGTGGGTGTTTTAGGTAGGTGGGATTAATTGTTCTTCATTGGTGACTGTTCTTCTAGTGTTCAACCTCACCTTGTCTAATTACAGGCATTTTACTGATGTGCTTTAATTTAGGAATCCAGTTGCCAGAAGTGACCCTGCAGTTTTTAGTTGAACTACAGCTTCTGTTTTAGGCAACAGAAATATGCATATTCAGAGGGCTCGTGGCTTAGCTGGAGTGAACAGCTCTCTGTAAACGCTGATTTCTACCTGGGAGTTGTCATGTGCTACGGGTGTTACAGAATGCTTAGGACAACTTCAAATCTCCTTCTCAAAAAGAGAGTACCTGGTACAAAGAGGTACCTGGGTCCAAAGTTTCATAAATCCAGAGTCAGAACTGCAAAAGTATTGTCAGGGTGAAAAACTTTGCTATTTGATTTGTCTAAAGACAAATAATGTCTAAAGACATAAAGGATAGATGCTTCAGCCCTCAGTGGATCCAAATCTTCTCTCCAATGAGTTTTGATTGCATAGTGTCCTTAACATACATTTGTCTTAGGAATCCAAAGTACATTCAGCCTACTTCTACCCATCCTTCCTTCAGACTTACCTCTATTTCAGCTATAGCGTCTTCCTTTCCCACACATAGAGGTGGATCAAGTAACTATTCCTTTCTCTAGGAAATGTTGCCATGAGCAAAAGACAACGGGATGAAGAAAGAAGTATAGTTTCCCCATGAAGCACAGCAGAGGCAGGAAGAGAGGTGACTGTCTTGGGCATCTGGGGACTTTTCTTCCTCTTTCTTTCTACCTTCACTACCCTTGAAGCATCATCATCTTCCTATTAGACAGAAGACTACAGCATCCCTAAGTAGTTCTTTCTGAGAGAGATCAAAATGTGGATAGAGCAGCCATGAAGCTTTTTCATCAACACAACTAAAATGTGAGAGCTGGTTGGTATTTTGGAATTACTATTCCCCGTGCTAGTGGCCCACTACAGGCTACTATATGGGCTGTATACAATGAAAACCAAAGAGCTCATAAGACCTCAAAAGTATCATGAAAAATAGACACCACCTGTGATAGTTATCAATGTACATGTGCTATCTGAGAACAAGAATGAAAGGAAGACAAAAGTATCTGATTTGACTAATAAAGCCACCTAGCACAGATGGGCAGGGCCTGAGGTGCCTTCACACTTCTACTAATCAGATCATTGAAAAGATAATTATAGTAGCTGTACAGAGGAGGATGCAAGGAGAAAGAGGAACCTGAACAACACTGAGGCAGGTGGCTGGTTCAGAAGGATTGAAAAAGGGATATGAGTCGGAGAGAAGAAACAGAGTGGGACCTTGCATATGGAAAGAGAAAATGATCAAGTGATGCAATGCAGAAAATAGAGCAATAGATGTGGCAGAAAAAAAGTTTCTTGGTGCTCCCGGGCACTGCAATGAGGAACTACACATAAAGAGAAAGAGAAATTCCCTCATTAAAAACAAATAACTTCCTATAAAGGATTATCAAGTGCATTCCACATCAGTGTAATCACATGTCACTTAGGCAATTACTACCATAATTGCACAGAGAAACAAGAGTAGACAGAGAGGGTGATTTATTACATGAATAACAGGGTGATGTATTACATGAATGACAATTAGAAGCTCATCCTTTCTTCACAGGAGGGATGCAGCTCAAACTAACTTTCATAGGACAAACGAAAAAATGAGCATTGCTTGTCGAAATGATGGAGCTGGATGGAGAGATGGGGACACCTCAGCATATATTTAGTGCTGGAAGTTTATTGTAAAACTATGGATGAAGTAACATGCGTGCAGGTATCATGGATGTGTGAGGTTGTGTTGGACTGGATAAAGTGTGTTAGGATGGTGGAACATGAAGAGCATCCATGCTGTCACATATGGTTCTAAAAAGTGGTGAGTGTTCTCAATGCTATTTTCTCCTAGAAAAGTAATTTCACTGAGTTTCAATGATTACAGTGACAGGAAAGATAGTTTAGGAATTGTAAATGTCATCCAAAATAGGCTGCGTATATGAGCATATAGCAGCAGTTTAGACTCAACCAGCTATTTTATTCTCTAACAGATCAAGGTTACGAGCACAATTGCTTTTTAGATGTTTGCTTTCAGTGTTCTATAGGATTAAAATGGGTTATGAAAACATTGGTCAGCCCAGGCCTCCAGCTCCAGCACCATTCACTTTGACTGCAGATGAACATAATGATGAGGTGAAGGCCTTGCTCTGATGTATGGGAAAGAAATGAAGCATTTCCTTCTGCAAGGACCATGTGTTGTCTTTCATAAGAAAGTGTACATGCTTTTTCCTTTTGATCTTTACACAGTATTTTCTCTGTACTGCTGAACTACACCAAATGTCTCTTTGAGAGGCAAACAAACGTCAACCTTTTGCCAACTGGTGTGAAATTTTTAAAAAGATTTTTAAAAATATATTTCAACTACTTTTCTGTCAGACAATGATTGTATAATTGAAAGACATCCAGTTGATAAAAAAGAACGTATTTTTTATTGGCAGCACAGTAACATGAGTTCAAAGACTGTATTTGCCAAGACTGCATAACTCTGTAATGGCCGGCATACTTTTACAAGTGTTCAGTGGTATTACTGACAGAAAGATCGCTTTGGTCCAAGACAGATGTAAAATACTTCATTTAACAAATATTTACTCCATAATTATCTGAAAATGTAGAAAGTACAACCTGACATGTTTGAATATCTAAAGAACCTGTTTATGGGGTATTCTAATATTGTTCCTACAGAATAATCCAAAAAATATAGTTGCAGGGGAGGCTGGATGATTTAGGATATTGGTAATAGGATACAAAGCCTTTCACTTCTTGGTCAGCAGTTCAAATCGGGCTTAGTTGGTAGTAACTCAAAATGATTGCTGTACTGTTTGACTAGGGTTAATCATAGGTTGGTGCCTTCTAGCTTTCAGAGTCCACCACCATACTGACTACGTTGGCGTGATGACCACTGGCTGTGGTGACTTCTGCAGGAATTAGTGTCACCAAGGAGAAGACCATGAAGGTGGCTGCAAAGGTCCAGGAACGTAGCAGCTCTTGCACAGAACTGCGCAGTTGCCTGCCTTTTGTAGGCTCCAGGAACCCATCAGGAGGGTTTTCCTAACTCAGCAGTCATGGAGACAGGAAAAACTTCTGCAGATTGAGCATCACTGAATGTCAGCCTGGAAGTGTTAGGAAATATGCATGTCATTATGAACTGTCATAGCAGTAGCCATGCTGACAGAGATCTGTGCACATAAATATTAACAGGTAATCAGAAGACTAGCTGAAGCATGAGAGTTTATCTCAGTTTTTATTTGGTGTTTTGAGTTTAGCAATCAATGGAGCAGAGTGTGTAAATGTGTGTAAATGCCATAGCTAATAAATTCCAAGGAATTTGCTCAGCATGTTACTGTTTTCACATAAAAACCAGGCAGGTACTGGGCATTTAAAACATTATTCCTTTCTGTCTTTGCTGCAAAGTACTTAACAGTTATGGAACAGAAGGAGGAGACTGAAGAACCAGTTGTGAAATGGAAACGGAAATGATATTATTTCCAGCTTCCACTCTGTGTTTGCCACAGGCCAGAGAAGGGACTCACATGCTATTGGGTCAGGTGAGCATCATGGAGTGGCTGGTTTGGAGGAGAGGAGGAAGGAGGGTCACACACCCAAGTGACATTGGGGAAGAGAGGTGAAACCCAGGTATGTCAGGAGGAAGAAAGGCAACATGGATACCAAATGTAAAGGATGCAAAGCACATATAGGTCCTCTACTGGGGGAGAGAGGTCCTTAAATAAGGGCAGACAGAACAGTGGGGGGCATCCTCTACAACTACACAGGTTTTACGTAGGCACAGGTTACACCTGCAGTTACCCTCTTTCAAATATATTTAACATTTTTCTTCTCCTTGATTTTGGCAGACCAGGAAAGGCTATTTGCAGGGGCATTTTGATGACTACAGAGTTTTCTTGGAGAGGTAAGAGATTTCAGCACTGCTCCTTTTCTTTTTTTCTTCAGTCAGAAAAAGGTTTAGGTTGTTTATACTTCTTCCTTGATTTCAGTTTCAGATACTTTGAGACAGAAGGTGCTATCCAGATACCACTGCTTATAGTAATTGCCTGAAATGATCCAGTGGGTTTCTACCTCTTCAGTCCTAAATTTCCTCCAGCTAAAAATGATAGAAGTCTTTGTTTTAAATTATTTTCTTTATCTGTGTCAAATGTTGCGCTCTCTAGCAGTGACTGATGACTTTTCACTTTAAGAAGTTGTTTAAAAATGTGTCCCATCACAGGTGGTTACTTAAGTTGCACAAGTTTAAAGAAAGATATTTGACCTCAGAGGTCTGGATTCAGGTAATTGAATTGAAGGGTCTGAGTTAGAATCAAAGCCACTGTTTTTTCTCTTTCTAACTACGGGAGAAATAGGCACCAGCAGGAGTGATTTGGTCTCCTTCAGCATATGGATTGCTCTAGAAGACCTGCGTTGCTTTCGGCAGACACCTGGTGACTCAACCCCCTCCCTGGGCAGCCTGTTCCAGGCCCTGACAACTCTTCCAGTAAAAGATTTTTTTTCTAACATCTAATCTGAACCTGAGTCCATTAAACAAGGAGTCAATGGCTGTAGGCAGCTGCCCAGTAAAAGGCAGAGTAGTCCTCCATCATGGAGGCAGGGAGCAAGGAGAAGTCAGGTAGTTAACAAGACCCTTAACCTGGAAATTTCTGTTAATTTGTTTTGTTGCTTGGCTCTACCACATGACAGTAGCTGATACTAATTCTTACTCTGCAGAAAAAGAAAGCAAAGTACTGTAGCAGACGCAGAAAGCACTGCAGCCTGATGGCCTGTCAAGGGGCAGGAAGGACTGTTTGTCCCCTGGTTGATGTTCGTTGCTTCCTGTGACATTCTTTACTACCTGCAGTAGCCTCTGAGGGTTTCTTGTTTGTTTTGTGGAAGTTTTCCATCCTGAAACGCAAATCCTCTCTGGCAGCCACAGGGGACTCAGCACCCTTTATCCTGGGTCAGACCAACACAGGGCACCAGCCCATCTCTATCCCATGAAGTGGAGGATCAGGGTCTGTTTTCCCTCCTTGCAATGTGCAGACCTGTGATAGTCTACAGGCAGAATCCTCCCTGTTTTATACCTGCTTAGCAATGTCGATTTGACCATGGTTGCTCAGTTACAAACAATGAAATTAGATCCAATGAAATTGCATGGATGGAACTGAGGATATATTTTGCTATTGTGTGTGTACTAGTAAACAAGTAGAAAAAAACCAGTATATATCCTTTAAAATGAAAAACAGATTTGAAAAAGTTGGTCTAAAGATTTACTTAAAGTGTAGTTCTACTGACAAAGCTTATAAAAACATTCCAAAGTAATGTAGTGTGATGACCCTCGCTCATAATCACAGAAAACCTCTCCAAGTTTTTGATTTTTTTAATAAGCCTATCATTAATCTTCAATGAAAATAATATAGATTTTATGAAGAAAGCTCACCAAAGTTCTTGGAAAACTTACAAGACATTTAACAGCTGAACAGTGTATCTCACAAATGGACTTTAAAGGTGCTCTTTCAAACTGAAGCCTTTATTTGATCTGGTTTTATAGTTAGCAGTCGCTTTGGTCTGAAACCTCACTCATCCTTTCCAACTAATAACCCAAAGAATCCTGACATATAGCACTTGTTGGAGGCATAGCACGACAACCCCTGAACCAATTAGTATTACTCTTAGACTCTTGAGGCTGGATTTATTATTTGTTCTTACTTTACCAGAACTGTGTATGTGAACAAAATTCTGAACAAAATATTCTGAACAAAATAAACTACAGGATTAACAGTATTTATGTATGTATAATAAACATGTAGCTAAAGTTATGGATTTTTAAAATTTTCTTTTGGGTTTTTTTTTGTGGGTTGGCTGTGGGGTTGTTTTTCTTTGGACTTCTTTTTTTTTGTAACATTGAGCATTACTCAAATGTTTTCTCCAATAACTTTAATCTGGATTTCCTTTCTGATAAAACTCTGGTTGTTTGCAGATCCACTCATCAGTTTTATGAGGATATCTTTGAGACATCACAATTATAAAACAAACTGGAAGGAAGAGCAGCTGTACTTACAAACAAACATCACAGGCACAATTAATCTGCTTAAAGGGTTTATGAGGGGAAACATAAAATATCAAATAAAGGGTAATGGGAAATATTTAAAAAATGCTGAAGCTGGTAACAATCCACAGAACAGAGCAGTCAGTGCATGTTCAGGAAACAGAATGTAGCTAGTAACTCATTTGGTTGGAAGCCACCAGCTCTCTACCTCCCAACCTGAACTGTAGGGCTGTTTCATGTTTCCAAAACAGATACAGTTCTAGATATATATATGACATTTTCTTTGTAGATTACAATTTAAAGGATATTCCTTTTCTAAAAGTGAAGATGGTAATAAAATCTTAAGAGGCCAGTTTTATTTTCTGCAGTTCAACTTAAACCTAGTATTATTCCATCCTTGTGGTTGAAATTTATGTCCCTGCTTAGATAAGAGAAAAACATAAACATACATATGGTCTTTTGTGCTCTGTCTTGCTTTTGCTCACACACATACACACACACCAATAAACATACTGGAAACAGGCACTGAATTAAGCAGGTGTGTTCCAGTTCTGGGCCTCTCAGGTCAAGAAGGACATAGAAATCCTTGAAAGAGCCCAGTGCAGGGCCACCAAGGTCATTAAGGGAATGGAACTCCTTCCTTATGAGGACAGGCTGAAGGAGCTGGGCCTCTTTAGCTTGGAAGAGACTGAGGGGTGACCTTATTAATGTTTATAAATATGTAGGACAGAGTCAGGGTCTTCTCAGTGATGGCCAGTGATAGGACAAGGGGCAACGGGTGCAAGCTGGAGCAGAGGAAGTTCCATGTGAATGTAAGGAGGAACTTTTTCACTGTGAGGGTGACAGAGCACTGGGACAGGCTGCCCAGAGAGGTTGTGGAGTCTCCTTCTAGAGCACTGGGACAGGCTGCCCAGAGAGGTTGTGGAGTCTCCTTCTCTGGAGACATTCAAAAAGACATTATTCCAGGCCTAATAACAAACATTATCTTCCTCCTCCAAAAGCCCCTTTATGAATCTGAATTTGTTGAGTAATGCAGTTGTGATTTTCTTACCCTAACCTTAAAAGAAAGTTTCAGCACATACCAGACTGAAATAATTTAACATATAAAAAATGCCCTGATGCTTCTAACTTCTCCTCATCTCTTGTAAAGCATCTTTAGCTCTTTCTTTCTCACTGTTTACAGAATCATGTAAGCACCAAAGAGGCTCTGGTTGTCTGATCCAGTGGTTCTTATATTTCTGCCATATCTACAATATATGATTTTAAATCACTTTTTAATTTTGATAGAATATAGAACTTGTTCAAGATACACAACATATAATCAGAATGGTTCCTTAAAGAAAAACAGCTATTGCCCCTTCTCGTGGGAATACAGGGCAAGAGAATTCCTTTCTTACCATAAAGTTCACTTGGCTTTGGTTGTGTGTAAACTTTTTATTAACAGACTATCGTTTTGGGACACTTCCTACAAGCTGGTGGACTGTCACGTACCATCTCAAAGACAGCTGTGTGTTAGATCTTTATTGTTTGAGCTACTTAAGCATGGAGGGTTTTGCCACAGGGACCGTTCCAATTTAAACTTCGGTCTCAAAGGGTGATTTAATTAGTGGGTTTGAAAGGTCCTGCCTATGCGTGATTCTGATCTCAAATTGATGCAGTTGTGTAAGCGTCATGTGAGATCCTGTCTTCTTGTAAAGTGGTTCATTACCCCATGTTTTGAGAAAAATTAAAATTTATTTTAAAAAAAAAGTTAAAAAAAAAGCTTAGCAGAGAAAACAAATCAACTTTATAAAAAATAAAACACAAATCCATGCAAAAGAGCAACAGTCCAATGAATTTTCCAAGAAGATGAAGGCATAGTGCCTTCGGATTTCTGCCTGTTTGTGTGCATGAAGAATGTTGGTATCTTGGGACAACCACAATCCTTGTCATGTATTATGCTTTATATAGACCCAGAACTGTCATCACAATGCACATAAACATTTTTCATTTTCTTCACCTGCTCATGTGGTGCACACCTGGGGCTTGCTGGCAGCATGCTTGGCTTCAGCAAGCGAGGGAGAGACATTGCCAGGTTGGAAAGCTAGCCCAGTTCCCTTTGTGTAAGTTAAGCTGAGTCGATCCCCCACTGTTTTTATGGAGTGGTTAAGGACAGGGCTGAAAAACTTTAGCTTCTACTGAAAATTCAAAAATGTGTGGGGGAAAGTAAACTTTTAGAGACTCAAACAGAACCATCACTGCTTTGCTTAGATCTCTAGAGCAGGAGTCCCTCTCCTTTGCCTGTCGGGTCTGAAGTTTACTCCTGGTAACTCCTGAATTTTCTGTCTTCCCAACGTAAGCAGCATCAGAGCAAACTGCCTTGCCAGGTGTGGCAGTGAGCGGACCTTTAGCAGTCAGCTAGATGGCACAGCACCCTGTTGTTGCTCTGTTAACGTAATAGTTTGGATGGAAATCTTTGTTTCTGCTTAGTGCATCCTGGAGTAGAGGAAGTGTCAGCTGTATATTGCTCAGAGCTGGCTGAAACGTTTATAGAGGAACTGAAATTTTAATTGATTTGAGTTCATGGGCATTACATAAAAACACAAGGCTTCCTGCTAGGTTTTTTTGCATTAGTAAACATTTTGTTGAAATTCTTCCCAGTGTCTGGTTGTCAGCCTCCTTGGCCTGAAAGCTGCAGGAGAATGGAAACACTGAGAGGGGGAGCTGTTGGAAGGTGCCTTTTGATGAGCAAAGAATTGAAACCTCAATGCTAAATCATCTTCTGGGACATGACCAGATGGACACACCAACATTAACAGACCTGTATGTACGTGGCAATTAGGAGACTGAATGCTTACTCCTGCACAGAAGGAAGAGGTGTTACCTCCTTCTGTGAGAAAAAAAAAAGGCATGTTCTTGCAGATCCTGTAGCCAACTTGTTTGGGCCATCTGGGGTAAGGGGATTTACCCCAGCCCATGGCTGCCTACTCCTCACTCATTCATGTCAACAGATCTTCCCTCGCTTTGCCATAGTAGGACCTGCTTTCATCAGGTAAAAAATGGCTTTCTTGGACTCTTTTATTGCTGCAGGTGCAAAACATTGTGGGCATAACTGAGTTTGAAATACAAAAATTTTGGTGGTTATTCTGAGAAAACAATCCTTACTTGGAGTTAAAACTGATATTTATTACTGACAGGGTTGAACAAATTAAACACACTTGGATTTGATTTATGGGTGTGATCTTTGAAAGTCAAATTCTGTGTTGATGGTTATTCTCATACTTGAGAAGTCATGGCAGTTCTATGAATTTATCACTGACTGCAGAAGGGCAAAGAGAACCCCCATTTTTAAAAAGGGGTTCAATGCCAGGTTGGATGGGGCTTTGGGCACCCTGGGCTAGTGGAGGATGTCCCTGCCCATGGCAGGGAGGTTGGAGTTAGATGATGTCTAAAGGTCCCTTCCAACCCAAACCTGTCTATGATTCTTTGAAAATGTAAATAACAGCACCAGATACACCAGTTTGGAAGAATCTATGTACCTCTGGCTTGTTGTTTATGGTACATACCCCAGTTATCCAGAGGATGTGTGCCTACATGTATTTTAAATTAAACTAATCCACAACTACAGAAGTGATCAGAGTATTTTCAGGTGCGTTTCTTTGGGAACAGGATTCATATTCCTGTAATCCCTGCAAGGCTGACTTCAACAAGTCTTCCCACACACAGTGTGTGGCATTCTGCTGCAAAAAACAAGGGTGTTTCCAGTTAAAATTTGGCTGTCACATCAAGTCCATCCTTTGGCAGAAGAGTTATATTATGTCATGAAGAAGTCCAATAATCCTGCAAATGCACATCCTTGAGGTATGGAGCTGTTTAAAGAATAGGAATATTTACCATCTTATCAACATTTATCCAGCTGGTCAGAAAATGAAATGATGGAGAATGAGAGAGTATGCAAGTATGTACATGTCTTTAATAGATTATTGAAACAAGCAGCAGAATGATTCAACTCTCTTGGGCCAATTCCACAATGTTTAAAAGAAATGTTTATTACAAAGCATAGAGTTCAAGCTGTGGAATTCATCACTTCGCTTCTTGCCTTTTTCCACTCACACCCACTGGCACACACCAAATTCAGTTCCTTCAGTCAGAGTTTGTGATGGTGGGATTGGATTGATGGACCTGTTTTAGGGGGACAAATGCTTTGAATAATTTTGGACCTGACTGAGCATTTGGATTTCAAAATTCATGGCTGTTCAGATCCCTGCTTTTGATTTTCACCCATTCCTGTTTATTAGCATTTTTGCTACTGGCCACTGTCAGAGACTACGTGGACCTTTGATCTGACCCAGTACATCTGTTCTTGTGGCAAATGGTGCATCATGCAGGATGTAGGTGATGCAATGGCTGCTTAGGTCCAGACTGCAGTTAAAATTGCTCATTTTTTACCCCTGTAAAGCTGAAGATGTTTTGGACTTTGACCACCACATAGATGTCCTTCAGGGATGCTCCAGCTAGCTGTTCTCTGATGGAAGATAAGGACTGTTACTAATACACTCTTTGCCTCACTGAAACATGTTGGATTTTTTTTTTTTGCTTTGTCCAATAAAATACTGATTTTTAGATCTTTGGAACATTCTGTCTGCTCTATTTATTAATTTATTTATGAACACTTCCCGGTAGAAGGATAGCAGTTGCCTGTTTGTGCGACATAGATTTTGAATTTTACCTTGCTATCTTCATGACTTAGATTAAACTCTGTTACTAAGTGGTTCTGGATTTAAACACCTGCAGAAGGTAGGGAAAAGGATTCTTGAGAAACTCCTCAGGATTCTTTGGCTATGTTAGCAAACCAAACAGATGCAGGACATTGGCTCAAGCACTGGCATGCAATCACTCATATGGTGAAGTTGTTCACACAGTTTTGGGCTAGATAGCGTTTCCCCTGTGCCTGAGCACAGTTTAGGGTCGATGTGGACTAGGAGACATTCAGAAATGGAAGTCTGATGAGGACACCAAAAGGAATCAAGTTTGAATATTTAGCTGTAAAAATACATGCTAAATTCTGACATGCCAGTTAATCTCAGGACCAAGAATGTTTCTTTCTTGCAGTTCTAATTCTGTGGTTTTTGCTGGGTTTTTTCCCCCCTGTCTTCAGAAAACACTGAATCTAGTCTCCATTGTCCTATTCATTTTGCTGTGGTAAGGGATGGACCTTCTAATTGGGGGGATAGTATCATAGAATCATAGAATGGTATGAGTTGGAAGGGACCCCAAGGATCACAGAGCTCCAACCCCCCTGCCACAGGCAGGGCCACCAACCTCAGGCCTGGATCTACACTAGGTTGCCCAGGGCCCCATCCAACCTGGCCTTGAACACTTCCAGGGACGGGGCACCCACCCCCTCTCTGGGCAGCCTGTTCCAGCCCCTCACCACTCTGTAAAAAACTTCCCCCTAATATCTAATCTAAACCTTCCTTCCTTTAGTTTTAATCCATTCCCCCTTGTCCTCTCATTGTCTATCCTTTTAAAAAGTTGAATCCCCTCCTGCTTATAAGCTCCCTTCAGGTACTGGAAGGCTGCCATGAGGTCCCCCTGCAGCCTTCTCTTCTCCAGACTGAACAAGCCCAGCTCCCTCAGCCTCTCTTCGTAAGGCAGGTGCTCCAGCCCTCTAATCATCTTTGTGGCCCTCCTCTGAACCCTCTCCAACAGTTCCACATCCTTCTTGTATTGGGGGCCCCAGATCTGGACACAGTACTCCAGATGGGGCCTCATGAGGGCAGAGTAGAGAGGGACAATCACCTCCCTGTCCCTGCTGGCCACCCCTCTTCTAATGAAGCCCAGGATACCATTGGCCTTGCGAGATTATCTAATCATAGGAATCTGTTCTTGCAAATGACCAACTTAAATAATTTTCCAAAGTATATCCCACATAATAAATTCCTAAATTAATATCTCTGCTCCATTGTTTATACCCCTCACATATTTTTACCCTACTATTGTGCTCGTTCTTCACCTGACTTTAATAGCCATATTCCTAGAATTAAATTTCTTTGTTCTACTCTGAAAAGTCCTGCTGAAAAGGAAAAAACCCACAAAATACCTTTTTCATTAATGATGTTTCCCTTCTATCTGGCATTTGTGTCACCATATCTGGACTACTGCATCTAGTTCTTGGCTCCCTGCTACAAGAAAGACATGGACATAATGGGGCAAGCCCGGTGAAGGGGAACCAGGGTCTTCTGCCTACAGCTACCTAATGGAATAGAGTAGAGAAGGCAGGGCCAGACTCTTCTTAGAGATGCTCAGTGATTAAGTTCTCAGCCAAAAGCTACAGAAAATTCCAACTACGTATTATGAAACAATTTTTCACTGTGAGGGTAGTCAAACACATTGTCCAAAGAATCTCTGGAACCTCCAATCTTGCAGATACTCAAAGTTTGCCTGAGTAGCCTGATCTAAGTAGACCCTAATTTGAATAGAGGATTCTCTTTGGATCAGAGCTCTCCAGAGGTTTAACCAGGGGATAAATCTAATAGAAACTGATCTTTCCCACCAGAGATTATTAGTACCTGAGGTTTGTAAGTGCAGAAGGGCATGTATTTTGTTAATTATTTGGACTTTTTCCTTTTCTTTAAACCAGATGTATCCACATTCACGTAATTTCACTCTTTTCATATAAAACATTCATGATTCATAATAACAAGACACAATTCTAACTAGTCATTGTTTTTTGTTTGTGTGTTCTATTCTCTGTACAGCAAAATAAAAGAAGTAGTAGTTATGAGGAGTATGATACTTGTTTCTAAAAGATTTTAGACATGACTACTATTTTTTGAGGCTTCAGATTTTTTCATTAAAATGAATTTAATTATTTTAATCTCAAAATAAAAGTTTGTTTTTGAGGTTTCAGTCAGCTGTAAGTCAGTTGCAGTTAACAAAATCAGCAAATACATCAACATTTCCACAATTTAGAAAAGTTTTCTAATTGAATGTGCCAAACCAGACCCTTTCAAAATCTGAGATTATTTCTGAAAAATCTGATGAGCAGAAGTAAATGAAACCTAGTGATCAAAATAAGTACAGAACACTCCAATTTTATACTTTTGTAATGGAATTAAATGAATACTAATAAAGTTGATGTTGGTCATTTAGAGTATTAGATGAATAGCATAATTCCTATTCAGATACTCATTTCTGCTTGAGATAGATACTCAAATTACCAGGTTAACCATAGAAATATTGTGATGAAGAAGAGTAAAGGGTGTGGTTTATAATGTTGGTCCACTGAGACTGTCTAGTGTGAACTGAATGTTCCCTGAAACTTGAGCACAATCATTCTTATTTGACTATTTATGGTGTCAATAAAATGCAGGAACTGTGTCTTCTCTCCAGCCAGCTGACCTCATGATTTTACGTTAGAACTCAGAAAGGGGGATGTTGACCATAAAGTAGTGTTTTGCAAAAGAGAGAGAGGAGAAATTTATAATCTTGGTTTCTTTTTAAACTTGAGAAAATTCAGTAACGGAGAGCACTTTGCATTATAGCTCTGAATATATTCTGTCTTTTCTCAACCTCTTTATATTCTTCCTCTTTCCCCAAGGAAAATAGAAACAGAAGGAAGGAAGGAATTAACTGAAATTATTTTAAAAAAATTTATTTGAATAGTCATAGCTATTGCATGACAGATAATTCTACATTTTCTCTAACTGGTTGCAATGTGCTCTTGTGTTTGCCCACACTGTTTGTGTGTTTTTGTACATGTAATTGTATTGTGAATGGCAGGAAGGCCTCCAAGGAAAACACAAAAGGCTTCAATCCAACAAAATCAGGAAAAGAACACTTGCTCTGAAATGGCTTAATCTGATGTTATGAAAATGCTAGAATGTAAATACAAACAATTTTCATGCCAACATTCTGGCCCTTTTGAAAAGTGGTGTTCATTTCCCAGACCTTTCTCCTGAGTAATCTGCAGTAATTTATAGCCACTGTGAATAGCCACATCTCCTTTGTGCAGTGCACATTTGTTTGAAATATTAATCAGTTTCATGAAAGGAGTTGCATTTTTGAACACTTCCCACTGATAGATGACAGAATATGTAGCCATTACTCTTTTCTGTGGTTTTCCTAAAGGACTGTTTTCCCCACATTTTTACATCAGGAGGATGGAAGGCTTTTTCAACACCTGCTACAGTAGCTCTAAAATGAGAAGTTAGAAGACCATCTGCTTGATGGCCCTTCCTATTGTTACCATGTTTACATCGATTTCTTTTAAAAAACACCCACTGTTTCCTTGGCAGAAGTATTCTTCACTTCCAGAGAAGGAATTAAATAAGGAGACATGATCTTGTTTGATGAAACTGTACATTTTTATCGAATTATAGTCATCAAGCCTTGCCAAAACAATGCCATTGTATATTACATAGAGGACATTAGTTGTTAAGAAAGGTGCAGTCATGAATAACCACTGGAATATTTACTTTTCTCTCCAAGCAGTTACTAAAGACCAAGCGAACTGAAACTTCAATGCTTACTAGCACTGAACTATCAAATGTATATTGAAGGAGTGTCAAAAGTCCAGTATATTCTGACCAGGTTCTTTTAGACATTCTACATGTGTCGTGTTTAATGTTTAATACCACTTCTACATGGCTGAAGATTTATGATGTTACACAGGATTTTGGTTTAGCAGAGCAATACAGGAATGTATTAAAATCCATACACTAAACAAAGAGAGATCAAAATAATTCCAAGGAGTGTTCCCAGAGACAATGTTAACGCTTGTTAGTGTTTTTCTAAGGACAGCTCACCTTTCCTGGAAGCCAGGAAAGCAGTGGTCTCTATAGGGGATATTGTTATCAAGCTTCACTGAAAATAATCTGCATATTATTATGTGTGATTAACTTCTATGTAAATGAAATGGACTAGAATCATAGAATCATAGAATGCTTTGGGTTGGAAGTGACCTCAAAGGTCATCTAGTCCCAACCCCCTGCCATGGGCAGGGACACCCTCACTAGACCAGGGTGCCCAAAGCCCCATCCAACCTGACTTTAAACACTTCCAGGGATGGGGCTTCCACAACATCTCTGGACAACCTGTGCCAGGGTCTCACCACCCTCATAGTAAAGAATTTCTTCCTATTGTCTAACCTAAACCTGCCCTCCTTCAGCTTGGAGCCATTGCCCCTGTCCTATTTATTGTGGTCTCAGAGGTCACAATCCTGAGTGCGGTGATATTTCTTTTCACAATGTTAAGGAAAGTGTGTGTCACTTAGAGCAACACAAAAAGTTGCTGTAAAAAGCACTCCCAGGACAGCTTGTGATGCACGTAGCCTGGACAAAAGTTCTCATCTTATTTTTTCGAAAACTCAAACAATCTGTTCTTGACCATTTCTCTGCTTCAAAGTTATTCTTGAAAAAATCCAAATTCCTTCCCTTGGCTGAAGTGTCTTTGAGAGGCTTTCCCCCATTAGACTCCCTGATGCCATATTCCAGAATTGCCGATCCCTTAACACATATGGACCCCAGAATATTACCTTTGGCAAGATCCCCAGGTTCTTTGCAAAATAAGAATTCACACTTCCAAAGCCAAGTGTAAGTGGAAGGTTCCCACAACATTGGTGAATCCAGAAAGATTCTCATAGGCCATTCACATCCACACAACTGAAAGAGCTTAATGCTGTTGACTGGCAATACCGCTTCTGGTCCATTCTTGTGGTAAGAAGCAAGGTATTAAATTTTTCCTTTTGAAGGCATATACTGCTTCAAGGAGCAAGAAAATTAGGACTCTTCTTAGCCAGTGTTAATAACATGCAGTTTAAGCTGGAGAATTTAAATCTCTTCAGTTTCATTTTATTTTGCATGGAAGAAAACCTATTCCTTAGCAACTACTCAAGTATGGTAAAAATAAAAGTTCTGTGGAATTATTTTGTTCTGTGACTTCCTTACCTGCTCATCCAGTAAAAACATGCATTCGTCAGTCCATCTCAATACTTGGAGCTGGAATTGGTGTGAAGAAAATCACAAGTAGAAGCGAATTATACTACCATGTTGACTAAGTTGGCTTTAGCAAACTAACCTTTCTCAGCTATATTGGTATCTTGCCTCCTAACCCTTGACTCAGAGTCAAGTAATAGATGTACTTCTGTCACTTGGCTTTACCACTTAGCAAACACATGGTGCATGATTAAAAAACTCCAATAATTATTTCATGCCCCCCTGTACTTGGCACTGGTGAGACTGCACCTCACTGTGTTCAGTTTTAGGTCCCTCGCTACAAGGAGGATATTGAAGTGCTGGACTGTGCCCAGAGAAGTGCAGGAAAGTTGGGGAACTGGGGTCATTTAACCTGGAGAGAAGGAGACTGAGGGCAAACCTTATCGCTCTCTACAACTATCTGAAAGGAGGTTGTAGTGAGGTGTGGGTCTGTCTCTTCTCCCACGTAACAAGTGACAGGACAAGAGGAAATAGACTCAAGTTGTGTGAGGGAAGGTTTAGATTGGATATTAGGAAAAATTTCTTCACTGAAAGGGCAATAGGCTGACCAGGGAAGTGGCTGAGTCAACCATCCCTGGAGATAGTTAAAAGATGTGTAGATGTGGTGCTTAGTGACATAATTTAGTAGTGGACTCAGACAAGTTAGGTTAATGGTTGGACTTGATGATCATAAATGTGTTTTCCAACCAAAGGATTCTACGATTCTGTGTTTATCTAAGAAGGCAAAACTCCATTTAGATGCTGTGACCTGAGAGCTACAACTACAGAGGAAGATAGAAGTTTCTCCCTGGTTGCAGACAAGTTGTGCACACTTGTGCATCATTCTTCTGCAGGAGGTTGGTTTTATCTCCAGGAGGTTCATACTGGCATTCATTCAGGGGAGATGAATCTTGCTTAATGTTTTCTCCTTTACTGCTGGTAAAAAGGGTTTTTAATAGGAATGCTGGAATTTATGTGCACATTCCATCCTACAGATCCTGTTTATATATGTAATACACGTTTATATCCATACAGCTGTCTCTGTTAGTTCAGAAGCCCCTTCTCTTGAAGTTGACACCGGACCAGGTACAGCCTGGTACTGTATGAGACAGGGACCTAGGGCTTGATTTGCTTTTGTACTGAAATAGACTGAATCTCCAACAGTTTTCCAAATGAAATTCTTCCTTTTCATAGGAAATCTTGTGATAATTATCAACAGTGTGTCACAGAAAAAACAGGAAAATACGGGAAAACAACCACTCAGTTTTACTTTTTCCTCAACCCATTTACCACAGGCCAGGCAGCAAGAACTCATTTAAACAAGCAGCTGAAAGCAATGTCTTTTGAGTGGCTTTGAAACTAAAGCAAGCAGGTGAGATAAAATATTGCCCCTCCAATTGGAATATTCTCATAGGATTTATTTTTAGTTAAAATATATCCAGGTACATACACAGTTGTCTGTAACTCCATCTGAAGTTCCACTATATCATATCTTTTATTAAAATGACATTTTACAACTGCAGTAAAAATGTGACAGTGCAGATTTATTCCAGCTTATTTTCATCTGACTGACTCAAGTATCTGTAACAGTCTACAAACAGCAACGTACACCTAAGTGTAGCCAGTGTGACTATGCTTCTTCTCACTATTCTCTTAATTAGATAGACAAGAAAAATTAGCTTCAAGTATCAAATGTAGTCAAGTGCTTCTCTGTAATCGGGACCATGCGCATAATGAGACTGCAAACAAACATCAAAAACCCCAAACAGCTAAGAGCATAGCTGATGGTATTGGAAAACATTAAACCATCATTAGTAGCTATATATTTACATATAGAAGTAGGAAGCAGATTAAAAGAATCACAATAGGTTCTACAGCCTTGTGGTGATTTCTGTAAAAACACCACTGCAAAAGGATTCTTTCCTTCCTTACATGTGAATGGGTTTGTTATCTCTTAGCCAAGCAATTTGCAAAAATATGATGTGATAGAACTAGCTGAAACCCTACAGAGAAACAAGAGCTTATCTCCAAATTATGTTCTGCTGGAAAAAACCTCAGCATTCATGGGTCACTTGCGAATTATAACCCAAGGACATTACCATCAAACGTATTGATGGTCTCAGTCCAATTCCTAGCAGACAGGTGTCCACATCACTGGAATCACCAGGTGGAGATGACTGCATTTTTTCCCATTAAAAAGGTGATTATAGCTAACACAATGTAAAACATTAATATAAAGTACTTATAGTTCCCACAGCAGATGTTACAGAAACTTGGAATCCTGCTCACTGGAGAAAATTGTGCCCAGATGCTTGTACTTAAACTTTATGGTCCGAACTCTGCCCTCAGATGTAAATATAACTCCCAGAGTTTTAAGGGGGAGTGATGCTCATGTGTGCCAGGGCCATGTTGAACTCCTTTCACAGAGTCCACATTGTTGTTCATCGTGGATGAGGATGATAATACTACAGCGCCTGATAGGAGCCCTGTGCAACATCAGGGCCAAAAGGTACTAAGTATTGCTCAAACAGAAATCAGGAAGGGAGGGAGGGAGGGAGGAAAGGAGGGAAAGGAAGGAAAGGAAGAAAGAAATAGTTGGAAAGAGGCTCAGAGAGTGAAATGAGTTGCACAAGATCTCAGTGGCAAGACCATGATTGATACTCCCCTCCATCTTAGACCAGTGAGAAGGACATCCATTCTTGTAGCTATTCAGGTATCCTTGAAGAATAGGAAGGTACACACTTGGAGCAGTCACTTACTCTGGACTTTTGTAGTGTGGTGGTGCTCTCTTTCTAGAAAACAAACAGAAATGTGTTACTCAGTAAAAGTTTAATCAAAATCATTGTGTTTTATTGACTGCTCAAATTTTTAATCAGTCCTTTAAGGGGAAGACCAGTAGAGTAGATATCCTCTCTCTATCAATATTTGTATCAAAGCACTTTGGTGATGCAGGTAATAGTGAACCCGGAGCAATGAAATAAGGCCTAAGGCAGCCCTGGGAAATGAAACAGGGAGGCAGAGGTTTAGATCTAGGCACATAGTTTGTCATTCTGCACCGAGTTCCTATCTTTGCATCATGTACAGTGCTAACCTGTCCTGTAGAGAAGATGAGAAGCAAGCTAGTACTTAACAAAAGATGAGCATTGTGTTATGAACAGCTCAAGAGTGGAAATGTGGGTACAATTTCTGCTCATGTAAGAGTTGGTGCCACCAAAACTTGCTTGCTTAAACTTCATTCTGCATGTTAACATTTGGCTCTTCTAGAGGTCAAATACACAGGCAAGTTTTAAAAAAGGAGCCTTTCACATAGAACAAGACAGAATTTATTCAAACCAGGAGAATTTGAGCAGTTAGAGTGCAAGATGGGCAAAAAGAGCCTGCCACATTAAGATACGATGTTCTGATAAAGCTCAGCTGCAGAGACAGAGCCTTCAGCCAGTTGTGCTTTCAAGAAAGGTTTGGTATGTCCCAGTGGAGATATTCAGTGACTGAGTGTCCCCTCTCTGGTACTAATGATGGTAAAAAGTTCTGCTTGTGTATCGGCACCTCCCAGAAGCTCTAGTTACGATTCAAGACATCGCTGTATGCACTGACTCAACCAACGCGGGTCTGTTTGAGACCATACAGTGTGTCTGTCATCACTGTGTTTGCATGCTTATAAATAATAGCTTGATCTTGGACACACTGCACAATCTGCTACATAATCATTACAGTAAATACATCCTAGTATTTAAAAACATATATGTTTTATAAAACATATAAAATACATCAGAAGACCCCAAATGGTAACTCTGTTCACATAGAAGATTAAGTCATATTAACTATTCTTTTCTTCATATTTGTAACACTGGGGATGTGATATGATGTGCCATAAATTTAGTTAACACACTGCTTGATTAATCTGTCAGCATAAACAGTAGATAATGTCCTAAGGACTGTTGTAAATCAAGGTCTTAACAAAAGCAGAGGCTAGATATCTATTTTTTAATGGTCATTAATAATGATGTATAGAAAAAGGGATTTCTCACTTTAATGTGGGATTTTGAAAAGTTAACTTCAGCTGTCTAAATGCTGAGTGTCTGACACATACAGCTACATGTTCCTTGTAGGGAAACAGGCACACCAGAAAGTTGTTTAATTCCATCCTGAAATGAGTGGAATGAAACCTCCCTGGAGATTCCTTCATCTTTTTCCAATGACTATTGTGTAATCCCAAGACAGCACATTTAAATGAATCTACTAATTTTTATCTGGCCCCACACCAAGAAGATCATGCTTCAAATGTATGTTTAACAGGCTACATTTGCCTCTGAGCAAACATCTATGAAAATGTGGTTCCTTAAATACAACTGTAAAGATACAGTACTTTAAATAAACATTTTGTTTCAAAATCACAGTGGGGCAAAAGTCAGCCTGGCATGAATGCGGTTTGTCTGATGAGCAGTTGTGGTCCTCAATGCCCCTTCATGGCTCTGCAAAATCACAGAATCACAGAATCACACAGAATCACAGAATCATAGGGGTTGGAAGGGACCTCGAGAGATCATCGGGTCCAACCCCCCTGCCAAAGCAGGCTCCCCAGCTGATATTGCACAGATAGGCGTCCAGATGAGTCTTGAACTTTGAAACAAGACAGCTGCTTTGACGAAGGACAGGTTACACTTGGCCTTCAGGAGAATTTGGACATTGGCTAGTAGCACACTTGAGCAGGCTGAAGCCCTTATTTTGCAGGGACTGCAGAACACACATCAGGAGCTACAGGTAGGACTCACAGTGTTGTAGGTGACCACATCGCTTAAATAAGTGGAGGAATATTAAGAACAAGGTGTCAGGATGAGATACATTGATCTCAGACTTAGCTATGGACATCTACACACTGAATAGCACCTGTAAGGAGAATTTCAGATCTCATTAAGATGAGGGTCATAATATACCTAACCTTTGCCAGGCATTTTAGTAACTTCCTAAGACTTCTTAACTTTAGCCTCAGTAGATGTCAAGCTGGCACATAGAATCATAGAATCATAGAATGGTATGAGTTGGAAGGGACCCCAAGGATCATAGAGATCCAACCCCCCTGCCACAGGCAGGGCAACCAACCTCAGGCCTGGATCTACACTAGGTTTTCCAGGGCCCCATCCAACCTGGCCTTGAACACTTCCAGGGATGGGGCATCCACCACCTCTCTGGGCAGCCTGTTCCAGCACCTCAATGGTGGTCTATTTTGGGAAGGTCTCTACTAGTTATACTGCAGAGACTAATAATGAGTTGAAGTATTTTGACAGTTAGGCATTAAAGAGGTCGTGATACATTTTGGAGAATTTATTATCATTATTCATCATTCCTCATTATCTAATTTCAAGAAAGAAGAACTGATGTAGACAACAAAATAAGATAGATGTAAGAAATTAGCTTTGTTCAAGTTGAAATCATCAGGACAATGCAGAGTTCTCCATAGCTCCAGGAAAAGAGCTTGTGGGCTGAGCGCAAGCAGGAAGAGAGTCTGGCAGAGATGTTGCTGAAGATTCTTACTGCTGTCATGTCTCAGTGTGGAAAATACCCTGGTATTTCATGGAATGGAGAACTGAGTATCTTCTTGCCCAACACACTTCCAATCTTTGCAAAGTCTTTGCATTTTAATGAAGCATTTGATAAATTTTTGGTGGAGAAAGAAGGATGTATGTTGGACACACACTGCTGCAGAAGAACTTGTGAAGTTCTTGGGAACTTCACAGTGAGCCCAGAGAGAAGGCACTGGGCTGATAGGAGAAGGGAAGACAGGAAATCCTGACACCCTACCTCCAGATCTGAACTGAGAATGATGCAGGGTTTTTTTCTGACAGAAACACTAAGATCACGGCTTTACTTAAAAACTGAAGCACAAGAACTGGCAGGAAAATGAGGATCAATGCAATACAGAGAAAATTTGAATTAATATAGGGCACTAGTACGAAGTGTATAAAATACGTGACTATAGCAATAAGAAAAGAGAATGAACAAGAAACAGGGATTAAATGTTTAAGTGTGAAACTTACATTTTACCTTGAAAATTCT
The DNA here is from genome assembly GCA_020800305.1 of Porphyrio hochstetteri. Taxonomy (NCBI): domain Eukaryota; kingdom Metazoa; phylum Chordata; class Aves; order Gruiformes; family Rallidae; genus Porphyrio; species Porphyrio hochstetteri. Next base: position 116,497,987 of record CM036907.1, read on the forward strand.
TAGTAGTTTGCCAACCTGTTAGGAAAGAAATCCTGCCTATCCAACCTATTAGAGGCTAGGAGTGGGATTCTGTTGCCTAAATGTGAGTGCCCAGGGGCATTTCAGGTGCCTTAATGTATCCAAGATATCTGAGTGAAGCTGAGACATAAGTCTCGGGACTTGAGGAAATGCTCCCTTCTGCAGAGTCAGACAGAGGCCAGATAGGACACAATTCAGTGCCTACAGTGACACCAACTCCTTCTGTTTAGGCAGTGCAATCTCTCCCTGGGTTTTAAAACAGATCTTGGGTAACTGCTGTGGTGCCCTTACTTAAGGCTGTAGAAACAGCCAAAATAAATAGCAGCAATGTGCCTAGCCCTTCCCTTATCTTATTATCAAAGATAAAAAATAGTATTCTAATGCATGTATTCCACTAACGCTAAATTACCCTTGTCTTTATAAAACAGATGCATTTCTTTCGAATCTGTAATCCAAAATTATTGTGTCTGGTACCACAGAGTGGGTTTGATCAGATACTGGGTTTTTGGTCACTGTCCATGGAAATCACCTGCTTATTTTAACTTCTGAATATCTGCCTTTTCAATATTTTCTGTTCATCTTGTTTAGTATTAATGTGATTGAAGTTTGATAACTGAAAGATCTTTAATTTGCATTCGTATTCTGCTACACTGCTGTTCATTTTGTGAACATAGTGTGTTTCTAACTTCTTGCCATTATTGGTCACTACGACCAAATCAAATACATAGCACCCATCTTCAGTAGAAGCAGAAGGGAAGGATGGAGGTTTTCTCTTGGGGGACTTCAGGAGGCTGGGAAATGCTGGCTGGAGCCTGCATGCTGCCAGTACTGAATGTCCTAAGAATTTCAAAACAGAGTACATGTTGATTGCCTAAGTCAGAAAGTGCTGCATACAGTGCAGGACAGCTCCGTGTTAGTCATCAAGTTAGTAGAAGAATTTCCCAGGACTTGTGGTTCAGCTCAAGCGATTGTGACTTGATTAGAGTTTCTTTGTATAAGCATAATAAAATGCTAACCATCTGTGCAAGGCTGTGCAATGCACAGAGGCACACACATGCACGTACTCCTACATATGTGGTGTGCACACATATTAATGTTGTGTGTGTATGAGTGTGCAACCCCTTGGTGCTTTAGAAGGATCAGTTACACAAGTCTGACAGCAATTATGAATCAAATAATCTGGGAGGAAAAAATTAATTAGAAAAACATGAATGGCAATTAAAAACTGTTTACTTCAAACCCTAAACAGTGTAATACCACAGCTGAAAAGCTTGTTTACAAGAACAAAAATGTTTACCAATGAAAGTGCCAGTATCAATACCTATATCTATAGCAGGTGTAGCAAGGAAACAATTTATAATGTGAGTTTTTCTTGAGTTTTTATGTTGGAAGCTGTGGAAAATGGACACTGTCAAGAAGAAATCTGGCTGTAAGTGTTAAGAGTAATAATAATGAAGATAGCACTTTTTGGGGATTGAAAAGAAAATTAGCAGAGTTATTGATCCATTTTTAGAACAGTAAATAACAACACATAAAAAGACATCTGTATTTAATAAATATTTTTATTCTGAATTAAAAGAAAAAGGTAGACGATAGATTTATTTTATATAAAAATATTATTATCCATTTATGATCAGAGTTCTCAAATAACAGCATTGGATCCAGATTTTTTTCTAGTTGAGAGTTTAAAATAACTGCCCAAAGAATATTTTAGTATCAATGGTGTTTACTTTCAGTGAGTATTTCAAGACTTTCAAAACACCCCAGTTGGAAGAAAGATAGTGCCAAGCCTGTAAATACATGGAATAAATATGGTGGTGCTGGTGATTACAGGATTGTCAGGGGATGCTGATTTCAGACAAAATCATAGCATATATATTAGCCAACTTAATTCATTTTAGCTAAAGACAACCAGCATTTGCTTATGAAAATAGATGTTAAAACACTTCAATGTAGCAGTAACATTACAGCAACATATAACACTGATGATAAGAGAAAAAGGTCAGTGTTATATATTTTAAATTTTGTTGATGTTATTTCATTAAGAGATGAAAAGGACATGGCCTCAACATAACATATTAAATTGATGCAATCTGCCTAAGAAATAGATCCCAATAAATAATTTTAAGTAGAGAATCATTATCAAGTGAAAAATAAGGTCATGTCTTTAAAAAGGATGAAAGATCATGGTGAATAAACAGCTGCAAAAAGACTCCCCATGTGGAGTAATGGATACAAAGGTGAAAGTATTTGAATATATAAAGGAAGCATTCAGTTATCAATGGTTCCTCAAAGTTGATACAAACCACCCTGGAGCCTTATTTTGATGTCCACAGTGCAACGATCTATGAAGAATGATGAGATAGAGTCCAAGAACACCACTGAAGAGTAAATCACTTACAGAAAAACTCACGTGAAAGTAAGTCCTTTTTTGTGAAGGAAGTTGGGTTTTAACAGTTTGTAAATATTCACATGCATAAATTAATGCTGCAGAATACTGCAGAATCAAAGGATCCTAGATTTCTTCATATAGTTTAGAAAGAAATTGATTCTGCTGACTCTGGAATATTAAAATATAGGCTTGAAATACATTTTCAGAATAATTCTGTCTAAAATAATTGCAGCTCGATCGACTTAGATATCCAGTGCTTCAATATTAACAATTACTTTATTCCATACATTTATCTAAATGGTTAAAGCCATCTGCTTGGTTCAGAGAGTCTGACCCCAGACATCACTTAAGACTGGAAGTAAAGAGCAGAAGCAGTGATAATGATTGAAGTTTGAAATATTTGTGGACTTTAATTAATTTGGAATATCTGTTAGAGAGAGAAAATCAGAATCACTGTTTGGGCCATAAGGTTTTATTGTTGAGAAGCTAAAGAAAGAGGCTCCACTTTCCATGAGAGGGGAGATGACATTGCATGTGTCAGAAAGCCAGCAATAATTGCTGTAAGGTTTTTATGAAGTGGTCTACACAGAAGTGCATCAGATGTGCATATTATGCTTGTTAGATACATGAAAGAAAACACTCCCTGGCATTGTTCAAGGCCAGGTTGAATGGGGCTTTGGGCAACATTGTCTAGTGGAGGGTGTCACTGTCCATGGCAGGGGGTTAGAAATAAATGGGCTTTTAAAATCCCTTCCAAACAAACTGTTGTAGTTTTGCATGGCTGGGTTCTGGTGTAGAGAAGGGTGGCTTCTGCAAGAAGCAGCTAGAAGCTTTCTACAGGCCCAAGAGAGCAAACTCCAGCTGGCTCAAGGCCAGATTCGCCTCTAACTAAGTCTGAGCCCATCAGTGATGGTCACAGCACCTCTGGGAATCTCGTTAAAGAGAAAAAAACCACAAGTGGCTGCTTTTTACCATCAGAAAGAGGTAAAAAACTGTGCAGGCACCAAGGCCAGGGAAGGGGGGGAAGACGTGCTGGAGAGAAAGTTGCCCCTGCAGTCTGTGGAGAAACCCACGGTGGAGCAGATGTCCCCCTACAGCCCATGGGAAAGGCCGAGACCCCACCTGCAGCCTGTGGAGACATACAGAAGATGCTGTGACCCACCTTGGAGCGAGCCTCTGCCCACACTTGCAGCCCATGGTGAGAGACAGACACACAGAGATGAGTAAGAGAGATATCCACGCTGGAGCACATTCTGGGGGGGCGGATGTGTGACTCCATGGAGGACCAGGCTGGAGCAATCTGCGCCTGAGAGACGTTCTGTGATTTATGACTGCACCCCATAGCAGTGACCCACGCTGGGGCAGCTGGGGAAGAGCTGAAGCCCCGACAGAAAGGACTCACATTGGAGAAGTTCATGGAGGACTGTCTCCCATGGGTGGAACCCCAGGGGGGAAGGGTGTGAGGAATGCCCCCCCTCCCCCCTGTGAAGAAGAAAACTCATGAGGAACTGACTGAAACCCCCATTCTCCCTGTCTGTGATTCTATGATTTAGTGAAAATGGACTGTAACAATTATTCAAGCATAGTACTTAAGGGGAACCCCTCTCTCCCTGCTGAAACTTTTGCTGTTGGGAAAAGCCTGCTCTACAGAATTATGGAAGCAATAGACATGTATTGCACTGTTATCCAAGGTGATTCTTGTAGACCATCTCTTTGTAACAGTCACATACAATTTGCCTGGGCCTTGCAGAATGCTAGTGGACCATCCTGGTAGGATAAAAGCTTCTTGTATTCCCAGTAATGTGCTTCTCCTTCAGTTGTTAGGGCACCTACAGACGTGGTTTGGAAGGGCCTGTTTTTTCATACAGGCGTGTCTGCCTTAAAGCACAGAGAAATCCAGAAATTCGAGATAAGCCAATACTACTCCTATAATGGAAGTATCAGTGCCTGTGTAATTCTTTTCAAGACACCTAAGAATACTTGAACATGTGAAAAGTAAAAAAATAAAAATAAAAATGAAACCCCCAAACATTGACACTTTATTGCCATTTGCAACCTGTTAATTTTGGGAAATGCCAACTTGTATGTGAATGGTGCAAAATGAGAAAGAACATTATTTCCAGCAAGTTGCACTTTTTATAAACTGCACGATACAAAATGTAGTGTAGAAGAAAGATTCTGGGCCTAAAAAGAGAAATAATTTTTTTTTCCTCATGTTCCAAAAGTTTTTCAAAGTTTCATAATCAGAGGAAATATTTTGCCAATTTATTTACATGCAAATGTTTAAGTACTATTTTCCATATGTTGACGATGCATAAACTGGTATATTTTCTGCAAAGGAAAAAACTCCTAAGCTGGTTTCAAGCTGTTAGAAGTTACGTTTGTGTATTAATAACTTATTAGACTAACAATGTGTAAGTCAGGAAGGATGAAAATGAAGGTAATGGAGAGACACTTTTGATAACAAGTAACTGCTTGTATTTCTTTCAAATTGTATGACAAACTTCTATGCTTAAAGTTTAGAAATTTGAGTCATCTGATCTTGCAATTTGTTGATATTTATGCTTAGAATGAAATCTACTTTGCAATAGAATTTTTTTACAGACTTTTCTTATCCTAAGTGTAACTCACCTAAAAAGACATCACAGCAAAGCCAAAATAATGGAAAGAGATGCCCTATAGCACTGTTAACTATTTGACTTCACAACCTAATTTTGGCAAATGGTGTTTGTTGCAATTCATCCACTTCCAAATGCTGACAAACTAAACAAATGTTTACCTTTCAGGAAGCCATAAGAATTCCAGAAAGACTGAAAAACTTGACAAAAGGTTCCAGGTACATGGAATAAGAAATGCTGTACACAGACATTCAGCAGCCCATGCACCCAGCAGAACATTCATGCTTCAGAAATATTTTGGTGTGAAGTGGTCTAATACTCTCTCTTCAAATCCTCATTTTTAGTCTTCTGAAACTTATGAAATATACAATGCCAGTTTTTAACTCAATTGTAGAAGCGGGAAGAATAATTTTCTTACATATATAGATTATAGAAACTTGTTGCAGATTATTTCTCCTAAGGCTGTACTTCTTGGTGATTTTAATTTTACGTGTAGAGTTTCATGAGCTTAAAAAAATATTGAGTAGTAAGTTCAACATTATTAAATTGAATTTTAAAAAAAAAACCACCCCAAAAAACTGTCTGCCTGAGACTGCTTACAGGATAAATACATGGTACACAAAGGAAAATGGGATTTCTCATTTGTTTCCTTAAAAAAAATAGTGGGGTTTTTTTCTTATTTACTCCAAACAGTCATGTTGGCAGACAAAGTATGTATGCATGGGGGAGGAAATAATACCAGTCAACTGGATGTGATAATTCTACAACTATCCAGAAAGTTTGTTTCCCAGAAATTCCGGGACATTTCTTCAAGGTCTCATATTCAGAAAAAGTACTTCACTATAAGTGAGAAACAATGTAAGCATCCAGCTCCCTCAGAAGACCCTGAGCAAGCAACCAATAAACAAAACCAAAATGCAAATGAATCTGCTGAAGACAAGACCTGAATGAGGCTTTCTTTGGGGACAATCTTTCTGAATGGCTTCTCTGGTGTCCAGTAATGTCACTGTACACACACAAAGGCTTTTGTGGCAGTAAGGATGCTAACTTGATGTCTTTTCTTAATTCAGCAGTCTATTTCCCAAACCTTTTAGGAGTTTAATATGTCTAAATTGTCTGTTCTGAATGACAAATTGTTTAATTCAGTGAACAAGGTTAAGTATTGGCAAGCTGGGGTATATGACAAAATAACATGATGTCAGGTTAAATAAACCCCTTCTCCAGACTCACATCCCCTATCCTAAGGAAGATCTTGATCCCTTAAAGTGAGAAGGATTTCCTTGAATGATGCTGTTTTCAAGTCCAGGACAGATGCAACTGTGATTTTGATGATACCACCAATAGACATCTTTCTCTCTTACCCAGATTCAAGGCTCTTTCTGGAGATGCTGCTTGGAAGAACTTCCTCTTTCAGCTTCTTCCCTTTACCTCCTGCACCCCACACCTTGAACTCACCAGGGTATTTATGGCCTGCATTGCTACTGCTCAGCTACAGTCAGAACATGTGCCATTTCTGCAGGTTCTCTTGGGCTTGTTGGTAAAATGCTGAGATAATTTTTGACTGTAGCATGGAGGTGGTCTGTGAGGAGCATCAACAGGCTGGGAGGATACAGCTGATAAAATTTGGTCTGCATTTGCAGAATTGGGGTCTCTCCATCTCTTGGATCACTTGGTAATTAGAGAGGACCATTAGGGACAGCGTGTCCTGCCAGCCCCTTCTCAGCTGCAGCTGGTTTCAGCAGCCCCTTGCTGGCTGTCCATCTGCAGGTAATAGCTGAAAGTCGCCTGCAGATCACAGCACAGAGCCAATTATCTGATATTTACAGTTTTTAAAAGGAAAGATGAATTAGACTTTGATTCAGTGCAGGTTTTTTATCACTGAATATTTTTTAATTGATTTTCAAATGCATTTGTTATTTCCTAATAGTAAATATTCCCACTAGCATTGTGAAGATCAAATATTCTGCAAGTACTAGTGATTTGTGGAGCCTGCATGTTCATTGTGCTCATGAGGTTTGAAGTGCAATCATTTCAGATCCCAGCTGAACACTGCCATCACTTACAGTAGGCCTGAAAATGCGTTATCTGCACTTACCAATAAGCAGGAAAGGACTTAGTGGAGGAAGGAAATTAATGGAAATTAATTAGTCTAAAAATTTTTCTCAAGGAATATGAAAATAGAATAAAAATAGACTCCCCCATTTGTTACAAAATATCTTATAAGGATTGATACTCTAATTACAAGTCCTGCATAGCCTTGTGTGCCAGTTTCCTTACTGAGCCAAGCGCATTTATCTGGTGAGGTTGAAGAAGTTAAGCAAACATTTTGCAGGCAAGTCAAAGGTCTTCTTAGCCGAGCCATGGTGATGGTTAAAGTCTTGTCCTTTGGGAAAGTGGGAGCTAGTTACAAGCATTCAGCATAAATGTTTTTGAGTAATTTCCTTTTTTGGCTTCCATAAATCACACAGTACTGTAATTGCGAACGCATTACCAGCAGACCATGGCCTTAGCAGGATTATGGATTTTCCTTTGTTCATAAGATTAGCCCGTGTTTTCATAGTTTACTTACAGGCCTTTCAAATGCTTTTCTCTTATCTATGAACTATAATAGTCATTGCGTTTCAGGCCACTTAATTATTAATCTTTATTTAACAAATGTAGTAATTAGATATTATTTGATATAAAACATACTTTTGTTGAACAATGAGTTCATTTTTCTGGCTAAATGAAATGAGAAGCGGAAGAAGAAAAGACAAATATTGGACTTTTCATATTTAAGCCGCACTTTTTCCATGTTCACAAAGTAGTTGAAAAAATGGACTCATCTTGCAAACTTCTGGTATTTTACACTGACACTTCTATCCAAAACACAAGTTGTCTTCAAGTTCAATGAATGGCTTTTTCAGCCTACTTTGAAATAGGATGAGTGATTCAGATTGCTCAAATAAATAATATGATATTAATTCTGATAGTTAAGCCAGTCCAGATATGTTGAATCTAGCCCATATAGTCAAGGGGCTTAAAAAAAAAAAAAAGAAATAAGTGGGTTTTTTTCAGGAATCTAAAAAATACAGGAAATTGGAATAATCTGTTCTTCACAGCCATGATGCACTGAACAAGAAGTAACCAGTTTAACTTGCAGTAAGGGACAATTCTGTTATATATTAGGGAAAAATAAGCCACAATCCAGGAATGGGATAAATAGTCTGGAGAGGCTGTAGAGTCCTGGTCACTGAAGGATTTAAAACCAGATATGCACATCTGTCATGGTCAATATATGGACCTTGCATGGTCACACGGATGTATTAAATATTCTAATAATATAGTTTGTCACCCTATTTTATGTTACCCTCTGATTTTTTGTTCCTTTTCAAACCACTTCCAGATAAGCAGTAGGATACTCAGTGGTGAGATACGGAAAGAAGTATGTGCAGAAGGATGTATGTGCTGCTTCTGAAACAGGATGGAAGAGAAGGAGAAATGAAAGTGAGCAGGAAGTCCCAGCACATGTAACAGATATTTCTTGTATCACTTTTACTACTGGTAAATGTTAAGAATTTAGTGATGTATAAAAACTAGACTAGAAAAACTCACCCAGATCAGCATAGTAAGGAAGGGAGATGTTCTTGACTGTTCCTTCATAGACACTGGAAAAGAACAATCCATCTGCAAAAGCTGGTCCAGAGGAAGGTAGACAGTAGACCCTTTTCCAGGACAAGCCTCAAGAAATGTTGGGGAGGAACTGAAATTTTATGTTTCAAGGCAGGATATATGATAATACATTTGGATGGAAATGTCCTCGATAGGGGTGGCCTGTGTGGAAAAGGGAACAGGATTGGGTACAGTCCTTTGTGGACTCCAGCAGCCATCTGTCATGAGATAGTATTTAGAATTTAGAGATGATTAAACTAGCTGAAAGCTTGCCTTTGCTCAGCTTCTTTTGCTATTGTTTATATTTGCTGTACTTGTATATTTTATGACTTGGATCCGTAAACAATAAAATTTGCCTTAACTCTGTTTTATAACTTTTAGTCATATAAAATATTTTGGACATATTTTGCGATCCTGCTGGGTTACAAATTAGCCTGCCTGCTGCTCTTCTATATCAGCATTAATGCCATCTATTTTCCATAGAGCGGTGCCAGAGGTACTTGGAGGTCATCCACTCCAATGCTAACAAGTTTCACTTCCTGTCTCATGCTGAAAACTAGTGAAGATGTTATATTTCAAGACAGGAGTATGCCTTGGAGAAGATATTGTTGGCAACATCATCTACAAGCTAATCAGCAAAGATCAAGTGTCTGCTGCTAAACTTGCAGGATCTGCATGATTTTTTTCCCTCTAAATATCCTGACCCAAAATTTTAATGTAACTGCTTATTAGTCAAAACAATGAGAGGAGCTTTAAGGAACTGGATGCAATGCACTGAGGGTCCTCTGAGAACACTGACAGTTAAGTAAAGCCATGTGAAAGAGGAATGTTTAAAAGACTCTACACAGCCACAGGACTCACCAAGAGCAAAATTAAATTGTCATGGAGATGGGTGTCTACATATACGTGTTTATCAAAGGACACTGTGGAGGCTGAACTCACTCTAAGATTTATGTTTGGGTAAGGGAAATGTTGTCTTGCAGAGCAGTGAAGATGGAAGGATAGGATCTCTCCTTCAGTGAAGGGCTTTGATGAGAAAAGTTGACTAGAAAAAAAAAGGAAAACGATATAGTGATTGAGCCCAGATCATGCACAAAGAGGAGCAGAGAACACCATCAGCACAGAAGCTGTAAATAAACTACCCCACCATGATGGAACTAGCACAGAAAAATAGAAAGAGATATTTCCTGGGCTCATTGGAATTAGGGTTAAAAATCCCAATGGCTTCATTGCAGCCATATGTTTCATCTCAAATCATAGCATCTGTTAGGTTGGAAGGGACCTTTAAAAGCCATCTAGTCCAACCCCCCTGCAATAAGCAGGGACATATTCACTAGATCAGGTTGCTCAGATTACTCAGATCACTTGATTATATATTCAGTCTGGCCTTCTGAAAATTCCAGCTTTTCTGATAAATGCATGGTGGCCAGAGAACATCTGTGATTAAAGCAAAGTTTTCTTTTTTTTTTTTCCACTCCCCCCCCTTTTCTTTTCTTTTTCACAAACTGGTGAAGAAACTGTTTGACATAAAAGACCACCAGAAAATTGAGGATCCTCCAGGAAAAGGCAGAAATAGGCTCACTGGGTAAGATGTGTGCCACAGAAAAAAGGGTCCTGTACCTTCAAGCTGAGGTAATACTAATTGAAAACTATGTACAGAGAAGTAATTAACTGACCAAGTCTCCCTGGAGAAGATGTTCAGCTCCAGAAAGAATATCATTAAAAAATCAGAGAATGTGATGTTATTTTATATACATTTGTAATGCATTATATGAATATATGTGGTGCTTGTGTGTATGTGTGTTTATGAGAATATTATGTGTATATTATATAGTAAATAAATGTAATGCATGATTTTTCATATACAGTACATAGTTGTCATTGAAATAGATGGTTATAGAGCTGTACTTGTCTGCTGGTAGGATCACAGAGGAGCTGAGGAGGTCCTAACAGAGGTAGGTGTAAGTTCCCAGAAGATGGCTTATTGCTCTCTAAACCAGCAGAAAGTGCATCTCCTCCCACAGGCTAGAGCTTTTGGTATTTCTTCACAGGAGGACTAAGAATAGATCCTTGTATTCAAACGCAATAGTTCTGAACAAAAATTTAAAACTGTGAAAAGTATTGTAAAGCTTCAAAGCAATCAGTCACCAATAAAAATTCAGGTGTTAAGTGTGCATGAAACATCCAGGACAGGAAGAACTGTTAGAGTATGGGTTATTTAAGAAGCCTCATGCTGATATTTTGTGCTTACAGCCTCTGCTAAACAAAGACACCTGGAATCTATAGTCAGGATTTCAGGACATGAGAATCCACTTATTTTGTCCATTTATCCACCCACTTCTCTTCTGATGAAGTATTCATGCAAAACACTCTAGAAGTTTCCATATTTTTCTCTCTTCCACAACATCACACACCCTAAAGGCTGAAATGACCAAAGAAACACAATGCAGCTGTTTTCTTACTGCATGCTGAACATTTTTCACAGGTAACAGTCTTGTGCAAAGTTAGGAAACGTGTTTAGTCCAGGTTCATCAATTTGGAGCAACTGTTTCGGAGTCCATCATTCTTGGAGATACATCCAAGGGTCTGGGGATGTGACTACCCAGAGGACCCCATTGGACTTCAGCAGTCCGTCCCCTTTGACTTGCTGAGTGAAAATGAGCGAATGGAGGTAGTGGAATCCAGGTCAGTGCCTTGCATGTCATTTGGTGGTCGTTCAGTTGTTGATTGCTTTCTCCATCATAAGGTCTTTGATTTTAATCGGATCATTGTGTGCACATATGGATATTCCTGGTGGCCTAACCAGTGAACATAATTAAAAGAAATGATTGCCTTTCACTTTAAGCAAACATCTGGTTTTACTTGAAACAAGATGACTTAGCTGTTTCACAAACATTCTTGTAACCCTGGATTCACATTTTCATCTTAAAATACATATTTTCTCTGTTCAAGCAGCATGTTAATGTAAACATTATATATAACTGACAACCCAAATTTTCAGAAGTATTTGGTGCTCTGAGCATTAGTGAAACCACAAGAATTATTACATTTTTGATTTGATCTCTGTAAATCTGTTTCAACAGTCACTCTGATTTAAACAATTATTCTGATTTATACTCCAAGAACTGTAATTTGCAGAAAATGTAACCATGTGAAAACATGTTTTTGTATAGTATATCTTGGCAAACTTGTTTTGTTGTGATGTCATTGCCTTAGGTTTCATGGAAATACTGAGGGAATAAAAGGAAAACAAGACCCTCTCTTTGAAGTATATTCACATATCCCCTCTCTCCACCCCTAAAAAGGTTTTAATGTCTTTTTTCTGTAATGACACTGAGTTCTCTGTTATTGCTTGACTGACATTATAGTCAGAAATGTACTAACAACTCTCATGAAAGGAATTTAATTGAGAGGGAAGGACTTGTCACCTTTCACTTCTCTGTATCAGGTAGGAATCATCATTTGTGTAACGAGCTATTTTGAGATCCTGGGGTTCTTTGCTTTCACATCATTACTGTGCCAGATTCTAAAGAGTTAAACACGGGCACGTATGCAAGGCACACAGAGCAGAGAAAATGAAATTTCAGACCATTTATCAACAGGAGAAGTAACATTGGAGCTTTCTCCATTAAAGGTCTATCTAATCTGCTTTATTGTAACATCTGAAGGAGGATGACTGTGCTTTATTAAACCGATAGCTCTCATTCACTTCATCACATCTGCTCTTTCTAAAAAAAAATAAAAATAAAATAAATACAAGGTTATTAAGAGTAGCCCCTCATTATAAAAAACATACGTTACAGATATGTACAATAGAATGAAAAATGGCAATAGAATATGTCTTCATATGGAAGCAATCCATCTGGATACACCTACACATAGTATATAGGGATTTCCAGTGCTATTACAAAGGTTATCCTTAGTACAAGATATTAAAAATATGCCTTGTATGATTTAGGGATTTAAAACATCTCCAGTGTTTTTACTGAAAGAAAGGAAAAAGAAAGAAAGGGGGGAAAAAAGGAGAACATGACATTCAGAAACATTCTTAACCAGCTTCACATTTTTCTCTTTTCTAGCACTGACAAGAAAATACATCAGAGATGAGCTCATGCCTGTCAGATGTGATCATATGCTAAAACGAATGACACCACTTGCTAATGTCATTTCCCCAGCATGTGCATTGATGTGTCTGGCTGGCTGTTGCATGTTTGTTCTTATCTGCTTAGTTGCACAATGATCTATAAGAAATCTTCCTTTTGGGGGTAATTCTACATTCAGTCACCTTACTGTTAATCCTGAGCAATTTCATTGATTTCAGCATATTTCTTACCTGAATAAAAGAATAAAAGAATAGCCTGAGAACTGAGCTATTGTTACTGACCCTGTAGATATCATCAGCCCCAGTGCCTTACTACTGTGAGTAGTCCCATTTGGCACTCTCTACCAGGCATGGGACTAGTGAAGTAATATGTCCTTTGATTAGTTACTGGGTCTTCATAAGATCTTTTTCAAGGATTAAAAAAAAAAATCACAAATAGTTTTTATTGTTTCAGAGTTTATGTGCTATTAAGTAACAGGTTTTATTAAGTCTATCTTCACAAATCTACTTTTCAATATATTATTATCCAAAAAAACCCTGTCATTTTGTGAACTGGCAACCGTTTCAACTCCACCTGCAAAAGTAAATGAGCAAAATGAACATTGGACATGACCTCAGCACCAGTCATATATCATGTTCTAACTATTGAAGGCAATGTTTTATAAATCTCTACAGTTATATCCGTAGATTTGAGTAATTTACCATATTTCCTTCAAAATGCCAATCACGGGCTATGTCCCTAGTAAATTTGGTACTTGCTACGATAAATAAAATTAATGTTCATGTATTAAGAAGAGTTACTGGAAATTATTGCCCCCTCTTTCGGGACTATTGCTTTAGCAGTTAGTGTAGGAAATGAAGTCGTTTTGGGGAGTAGGAAACAGCAAGAGTTGTAGAGTACATTTGAAACTCAGGTTTAAGCTGATCTCAGCCCACCTCCAGGTTAGTCATTTCAAGGTCTGCTGCAGGTGGTCTTCACACAGAAGCTCAAAAGAGGTCATTTGTGCCAAAACGTGGAGCTGGGAGTGATGAAGCATTCACAGGGAACAATAAAGCTTTCATACTATGAAGAGAGTGAAGAATCAAGCTGAGCAACTTGGAAAAGTGTTAAGGTAAAAATAGGTAAATAATTAAAAAAGAAAAAGTAAGAAAAGGAAGAAAAAGCTTTGTCTTTGGACAAACTTGGAGACAGTTTTCAGGAAAGACACTGCTAAATTGCTTTTGTTCTTCTAAAGTATTATTCATAAAATAAGTAGAATCAAATCCCAGCTGAAACTGTGCTGTCAGTATTGACATTTTTTCCCAGGTCTACCTTAGTTGAAATTCATTATTCATTTTAATTGCCAATGCACCCCCAGCTTTCTAATTTCTCCTTTTTCCCAGTCCCATCACTTTCTCCAAAGTTGGCTTTCTACCCTGCTGGAACTTAAAACTGAGGGTGAAATCTTGGCACTGTTGAAGTTAATATAAGTTTGGCCTCTGCAGTGAGGTCTGGATTTTACATAGATGTTTAAGAAGTTCTGTGGGAGAACTCATGCCTTCACTCAGACATTTGGCAGTCAAGTATTAAAGTCTTTCCACTGACCTACAAGGAGCCCATCTTATTATCTAAGATTAGGCACTTAAATTGAATTGCAAAGTGCCCTTGTTACTATTTTATCCTGAGTTCCCATAGTTAAGTGCCTGAGGAGGAGTAGTGAACAGAATATGGTTGTGCCCTCCAAGCTTTGTGTAAGCCTGGGCTAAAGGAGGTAGCGATCCCTCCAGACAGGACAGACATGGGGTCTTCAGAGAAGCAGTGCAGAAAAGAGTAAATAACGTTTTGTTGCCAAACATCAAAAAATTATCATGACTTGAGAGAGCTAAAGTTACTGAAGGTTATAAGTGTCCTACAGGGAGATATCTTTGACTACTGTTTTTGCAATGTTTCCCTAAAGAAGACTCTATCTGGTTGTCCTGGAGCATAGGTTTGCATGAAAATGGTAGAAGCAAATGGAGTCGGGAGATCTCATTTTGCATAGGAGAAAAGTAAACTTTAAAAATTGTCCACTTTCAAACAAACTGTGTTTGGAGATAACAGCTGAGGCTTTTACAACATCTTTTGGTTGGGCAGTTTGCTGTTCACCCGCTCTGCAATCAAGCTAGGAATCATACTGTAGGTCAAATAAGGAATCTTTTCCCATCTTCTATGGGTAAAAACTACTTGCCACATCCCTTAGTACATCAGACTAGGGTGATTTTTCCCTCAGATATAGCTTCATCAAAGCAAAGAAAATTCAGCAGACAATTCATCATTACTTTAGTTGTGTTACTTGTGTACTGGAAGCTAAAAACCTGCTTAGATTTTTGATAAATTAGGGTTTAATACTGCTGTTGTCTTCCCAGGATGTATTTAAAACAAATTTGCAATTAATCTGTGGGAAAGGAGCCTGAACATGACAGAGTTGATATTCTATATGACAAACTTACTGAATTTTCCTGTACAATTTGTCTGTGATGGACTTGGCTTTTGAGCACTGTCCTTGACGTAAGTAGCACTTGTAGCATCATTTCTGGTGGCAGATTAACAGTGGCACAAGGAATTTGCTAAGTGTAGAATCATAGAATCATACAATGGTTTTGGTTGGAAGGGACCTTAAAGATCATCAAGTTCCAACCCCCCTTCCATGGGCAGGGACACCTCTCCCTAGACCAGGCTGCTTAGGGCCCCATCCAACCTGGCCTTGAACACCTCCAGGGAGGGGGCATCCACAGCCTCCTTGGGCACATGTGCCAGGGTCTCACCACCCTCACGTGGAAGATTTTTTTCCTAATATCCAATCTAAATCTACCCCCTTCCAATTTAAAATCATTCCCCCTCATCCTATCACTCCACGTCCTTCTAAAAAGTCCTTCCCCAGCTTTTCTGTGGGCCCCTTCAGGTATTGGACACAGTACTTGAGGTGGGGTCTCACAAGAGCGAATAGAGGGGCAGGCCACATTCCTTTTGATGCAGCCCAGGATATGATTGGCCTTCTGGGCTGCAAATGTGCATTGTTGGCTCATGTTGAGCTTCTCATCCACCAGCAGCCCTAAGTCCTTCTCTGCAGGGCTTCTCTCCAGCACTTCATCTCCCAGCCTGTATTGATGATGAGGATTGCTCCAACCCAGGTGTAGGACACTGCATTTGTTCTTGTTGAACCTCATGAGGTTCACCTGGGCCCGCTTCTCCAGCCTGTTCAAGTCCCTCTGGATGGCATCCCGTCCTTCTGACCTGTCAAGTGCACCACTCAGCTGTGTAAGAGCAAGCATCGGAACAAATATATGAGTGAAAATCAACACTGTCATTCAGCCATTGCCAACGGAGGTTATTGTTGCTTCAATTGAAGGACTGATTACACAAAACTTCAAGGTCAAGGAAAAAAGTCCACAATATTTTCAAGTCTCAGCAACACCAGCTTTGGCATCTTCAAGTGCTAGTATTGCTATGGTACAATATAGTCAAGTTATCAGAAAGCAATTGTATGTTGTCAACACTTAATTGCATACGTAACCAAATTTTTTACAGGAAAAAGGAATCTAGTTGAGATACTTGGAGTTCCCCAACACCAGCTGAGCTTAAGAGTTGTTTTACTGCTTCCACACAAGAAATTGGTGAGTGGAGTCATGCCAGGTAACTGACTACAGTACTGAGATTATGGGTCTGAAAACTCCATAACCCATTCTGTATGCAAGACAAAATTCACTCTTTCACTTCCTGGGTCTTCAGAGCTTCTGAAGAGTAGCAGAGCTCATCATGGGCCTAAGCTCTGCTTCTATTAAATAAATTAGTGAATCAGTGATTAACAGTAAAACTAAACCAGCATGGACTCACAGCATGTAAACTGTGGCTGCTGCAATTATATGTGTGGTTAAAACAGGTATAGAATATTTGTGGGGCTGATGGAAACATTTGTACCATTTTTTATGTGCTTAACAGTGCTGGTCAAAGTATAAGTAGAGGGCAATAGCATCATGATCTTCAAAGTGGCATGAGAGAGGCTGTGACTTTCTGCTCTTACAACGAACAAGCCTCATTTATTGAGTGCTGCTCTGGCTAGAAAAAACGATATCCTCAACAGCTATAGCATGGCTGACCTACACTGTCTCCTCTTCTCATTAAAACCGTATATACAGTAGACATATGCTTATACTGGCTTATTGCCCTGCCACGTAGGAACGCGAGTGTAGAAGACTGGTTTGAGACACTTGTATGCCTGTGTGCATGCCAGGCTGTATGTATAACATTCCTTGCAGTGTGAAAATTACACCCTCAATTCTTCACAAAGGAACCTATTAATATAGAATGTCGTTGAGCCATTTAATGCTACAAGGCAAGCGCAGGCTGAAAACATCGCAACTGTTAAGAACTACCAGGACGTGAATGGAGAACCGGTGGGAAAGCGAGAAGAGTAATTGGTTATGGCTCCTAGCAGGCAAGTCACAATTCCCCCGACGTCCCTCTGTTTGCGTTAACGGGCATCGATTGCATTCACAGGTCTGCACACCAAATTTGCCTTCTGGGACAGGGACGTTAATTTATTTGACAGCACCGCGTGGAAGCAGCGCAGCGGTTTCACTTTCCCCTTCCACAATCGGCCTTTTCCGTTTGTGTGGGAAACAAACCACTTCTGTGAAAAATCCCCAAATCTCTCCGTGAGTCAGGTCCAAGCTGGAGTACATTAGCATACCTCCATTAGTGTTAATTGGAATTTAGACAATTGAAGGCCAAATGAAGCAAACTCTAAGCTTAAAACCCAGAGCAAAGAAAGATACACAAGAGGGGAAGTATGTTGACTGAAATATTGCCAAGTTGTTTAATAAACTAACAAATTTAAATTGATACACTTTTAGAACTGGCAGCTTTGCTCGATACTGTGCAAACCTAAGAATTTTGTAATGGTGCGTTGGATGAATCAGTCCCATCATTTTTCTGATAATATTTTAAACTGTTTCACCTTGTGAATGGACAAGTCTGATGGATGCAGAGGTCATATATCCTAGTATCCAGAAAGATATTATATACATCCCCCTGGTTTGCTTCTTCAAGACCCAAAGAGGCTATTGTGACCACATTGTATGATATGCTACAAAGAGCAGTATAAAAAAATTACTCAAGTCAGACCTGGATCAGCTGTATTACCCACTTGTGAGCTAGGGCAAACCCCTGAGACACCCTTGTCTTGCATTAAAGGATGGAGGGCCTGTCCTATAAAAGCTGCTTCAAACATAAGTTGTTCTGGCTGTGTGAAATGTTTGTATTGCATCTACTCTGGATACTGGCAGAGATTTTCC
The DNA here is from genome assembly GCA_020800305.1 of Porphyrio hochstetteri. Taxonomy (NCBI): domain Eukaryota; kingdom Metazoa; phylum Chordata; class Aves; order Gruiformes; family Rallidae; genus Porphyrio; species Porphyrio hochstetteri. Next base: position 116,516,081 of record CM036907.1, read on the forward strand.
AGGTTGGAAGCGAATTTATGCTGCAAATATTCATTTCTCAGGTGGAACTGAGCATTTCTAAAATAGACATGTAGTGTTGTGTCCCCTCGGTCAACCCTGAGGCGAGACAGGGATACACAGCCCTTCAACCCTTTTGCACAGGGAGTTGCAGAAACAGTTGCAGCACTTAGGCTATTTTAGATGTTTACACTTATTTTAAATTATGAATCAACCAGAATAACAGTAAAAATAAAGCTGTTCCTGGATTCCATGACTATTCTACACAGTCCTAATTCCTGTAGCTCTGCATTTGCATTACATGTGCCTAATACACTGAAATCATTTTATAGTCACTGAAAGAAAGTGAAGCCTTTTTACAGAAAATTATTACTGAGAAACTTACACTGATGAAAAAAAGTCAAAATACAATGCAAAACTGCACTATTTGAGAGATATTAAATGGCTGTATATTTTATATATTAAACCACAGAATATTCCATAAAACAATGGTGCCCTCTTTAATGAAACTCTATTAAAGCAGCAGACCTGTCAAGGAAACACACTTTTATATCCAGTTAGGTTTTGTGTTTAACAGATTCCCACTTTGTATATTTTTCTGTGGTAGCTGCTAAGTAAAATATATATACTCTTGAATATTTGCTTACTTCTGGAATGGGAAATTTCCACACAATTTAGTGATTTAAGAACTGATTTTAATCTAATAAAAAAATCCCTTTGGGAATACTTAATGTCACTCAATCTGTGCAACAACAGCCTTTGTTCATTTAGGGCACCATCCAGTTCCCAGAGTCTTTTCACAGATGTCAAGGAGGACTGAACTGCACCCTGAAGCCACTGCTGTGCCAAATATCTAGCCTGACTGATATCTGATCTTCATTAGACCTTCTGAAGAATGGCTCTGGGTGTTTATCACCTTTCAGTGATTACTCAGTTGCTTTTCCTTGCTTTCTTAAGTAGATTAGTAATAAAGGAGACTAATAACGAATGTAGTACAGGAAGGCTCAGAGAGATCATGATATCACTGTTCTTTAAGCTACAATACATATGAGGTGATGCCACTAAGTGAATATACTGTTAGCACATAAAAAAGGCAAGGTAATGTACCTTGGTTGTCAGGGACAGAGTCTTTAAAGCTAAATTACATTGTGTTCTTAATAGAAAAGAGTGTATACAAGAACTGTGGTAGCTCCATTGACACCATTCAACTTGTTGACTACCTGTAATCATCGGGTATTTGGGCACCTTGCAGGTTCACAGTGCTCTGCTGGCCACATCTAAAGGTAATCACCCCATAAAAGTTTTTGAAAAAGAAGATACCCCAAATCACAAGTCATTCACACAAATCCTGTCCCCAATTTCAACAATCCTGAGAGAATGCAACACTTGCTTGATTAGAACCATAGAATCATAGAATGGTTTCGGTTGGAAGAGACCTTAAAGATCATCAGGTTCCAACCCCCTGCCATGAGTGGGGACACCCAACACTAGCCCAGGGTGCCCAAAGCCCCATCCAGCCTAGCCTTTCTGGATATACCTCTCACTACCAAAAAGGAGGCATCCACCATTTCCCTAGGCAACCTGTTCCAGTGCCTCACCACCTTCATCGTGAAGAGTTTCTTCCTAATATCTAATCTAAATATACTTAGCAAACAAAAATGCAAGCATAGTTAATAAAATTTCTTCCAAATTGCAACTTCAATAAATAGCAGCATCTTATAAATTATATTTTACCACTGAGAATCATAGGTCATCTGGTCCCATCCCCTGACCAAAGCAGGGCTGAATCCAAAGCTAAACCACATTGCTTAGTGCCTTCTCCTGTAAGGTTATGAATATGTCCTGGAAATATATGTAACTCTTGGAAACTTCAAAAATTCTTTATGGCATTGGTCTCTAATCAACAATTATCATAAAGTGGCAATATTTTCACCATAGCCTGGCAGATAAAGTTGTTGGTTTTAGCCTCTGGACTAAACCCTGGAGTTCAACCCCCAGGTATTATTTTTTTTCTGAATAATTGAAATAATGAAAATGTATTCACTACTTAAATTTGCAAGCAGAGTTCCAATCTGGGTATTCTAATAGGCATTATTTTAATAGTAGAAAGTATAGGAAAGATGTAAATTAAAAGGCCCAGGCTGTTGCTCAGGTAAAATCAGCATTTTTATCTTTTACCTAATAAATCAGCAATTTTGATAACACTCTCTATTTTTCCATTAATTCTTCTTTTCCATACTATCCTGTTGAACTATGAAAAAAACCAGCAGGAATAGCTACACTCCACAAATTTAAACACATTTTTCATTCTTTATCTACCGAACGTGAGATGTTAACAAAATTTCTGGTCAACGGGTTGCAGCTCCTGGCAGTTTCATTTATTATGACACCTTTTAAAATAATAATAGAAAGTCAATCAGAAATTATCTGAACTACATCCCATAGTATCTGATTCAGAGTAAGGTGATTAGAAAGAGCAATGGCTATTTAATGAAAACCAGAAATTGTCGCTGATGCCATCCAGATTCCAAGTTCTTTAAATACCTGCTGTGTAAGTAGCACTGTAGGTATGTGCAAGTGTGAGAAGTAAACCCAAGTGCAGTTGCTGCATGATCTCTGTACAAAAAAAGTAAGATGCCAAAACCCTGTTGCTGGAAAATGCCATCTCTGTCCTCCCTTGAGGCCAGCTCTAGCTGTGTAATCCCTGGCTGATGCTTGTTCTTAAAACTTAACAGTGATGAGGATTCATAGCCTCAAATAATCTATAAAACGTCTATGAAATGTTCTGGCAACGTAGAGTCTCTAAGACACCCATTATACTTATTCTAATGTCTTTTTACATTGGTACAGTGGATATCAAATACCTATGATATAAATGAGAGAATATGTACTGGATTCTACAGTCTTTAATTATAGAGGATGGGATAAAGTTCTTCATTGTCAAAGTGTATAAATCCTAAATCATTCAGTGCCTTTGCACAAAACTTACTGACTGGACCACTCCAGTGCAACAGTACAAGTTACATTGCAACTCAAGCATTTCCTTCTCTTAAGGGATAGATGAATATTTGTACTTGCAAATTCCCTTTGCCATAACAAAACAGCACTTTTCCTGAGGAATGCATGTACAAAGGGGTTAGTAAGAAAGGAAAAAAGGCATTTGTAGAACAATTTCCCTACTCAACATTTTCTAGTTGTGCATACATTAGTTTCATTCATCTGTACCTCTGCTGAAGCTGAACACTTCACTGAAACATCTCATTCTCTTTACCACTTTATTTACAGAGAAAGATGAGCTTTAAACCATTTGGTCCAGTTTTGCTGAAATTTTTTCTTAAGTGATTTTTCCTTAACTGTTTGTTTTCATTTCTTCACAGAAGAGTTACAGTATGTGAGATGTTTGGTTGCCAGCAGAGAACCTTGATTATCAAAGACAATGCCGCTATAGAGTACAAATGTACATTAGTATGGCATTTGGCTCAGTTTCTTCCAGAAGAAGATAAGTGAGCAATTCTCCTTGGGTTAGCCATTAAAATAGAATCCCCAGATGAATTCAGTAAAGAACAAGGCCAGCAATTCTCACCCAATTCATGGCACGGACTGGTTACAGCTTTTTTTAGCCCTGTTAGATGATCAAAAGCTTAGAGCAAATACAGTATCAGGAAGAAAAACAGGCATGGACAGGGTTGGATTCAGGCAATACGTGAATGTAAGATGTGTAAACTTTTATACCTTCATATTCTTCACATTGGGGGTAACTATACAAAATGGACAACAAAGATTTGCTAAGTTGTTGTAGCTCTGCTTCATTTCCATTACTTTCTACTCTCTCTCAGGTTTTGCATACCTCTTACTCTGACAAATCTTTCTTGAAGGGTGAACAGTAGAGAACTAAGTTCTGTGCCTGAATATAGGTATCCAGCGCTGTCCTTAGATGTCCAGGTGTGGTGGCTTGCCCCAGGCCAACAGCCAAACGACCAGCCACCCACTTGCATCCTCTCTTTGAGTACGATGGAAAGTTGAAGGCAAAAAGACTCACAGGATGAAATAATAGAAGTTTAAAAAGGAAAGTAAAAGTTGTGAGGACAAGTAAAACAAAAAGAAGAATTTTTTCACTATTTCCTATTGACAGGCAGATGTTCAGCCATTTCAAGAAAAGCAAGGCTTTGTCACACAGAGTGTTTACTTGGGAAGACAAACCTCATAATCATGAATGCCCTCCTCCTATTCCTCCCCCTTTCCCTCCCGTCATATTGTATGGGATATCCTTTCAGTCAGCTGGGGGAAGCTGTCCTGGCTGTGTTCCCTCCCAGCTGCTTGTATACACCCAGCCTACTTGCTGGGGGCAGAATGGTAAAGAGGAAAAACCTTGAGGCTGTGCAAGTTCTTTTCATTAATAGTAAATACACCGGTGTGCTATTAGCACTGTTCCAGTCACCAATTTGAAGCACAGCATTTGAAGGTGGCTATGAAGAAAGTTACTTCCATCCCAGACAATCCCAGTAAATCAGGGTACTCACATGAAGTTGGCAAATAAGATGCAAGATGTGCTGAAGCCTGTAGCCTCCTGAGACAGCAGGTAAATTCCAGGTAGGATGCCTTGAAACACCTAAGGCAAAAATAGATACCTGTTAGGCACTGAAGTCTCAGTTCGAGTCTTCCCTTTATCCCATTGCTGATAGTTTTTTATCTCCCATGGAGCCATATTGCAGCACTGTAGTGATTCCTGATACCACTGCTGTATGAAAAACAGCTTCAGAACAAAGCAAGCACTTGTCAGGAAAATGTACACGAAGGTACGTGCATGTGGATATATTTCTAACCAGCCAATAGTAATTTTTTAGCCCAGTTGAGCCCATTTCTAGTCTGCTGGAAATGTTGGTATCGCATACTGCAAATCACTTAGAGAGGCTATGTGTCTTCCACAGAAAATTCTACTTAGGTACCAGGAATATAGGCAAAGAAACATAAAGTGGCATGCAATTTCCAGTCCTGGGACAAGACTTGGTGTATCTGGCACAGAGGGGCAGTTTTGACATGACATCTTTACATCTACTCTATTAGTACCTCTGAAAAACATGCTAGCAGCCAGATAGGAGTTTTGATGCTGAAGTGCTTTTGATTTAAGGTGTAAATCCACACAAACAATATTTCCAGGGGGCAAATTATTTGCTATAAGCTAATAAAGTGAATGTAACGTAGTCCAGAAGAATTACAACTCTTGACATCTTCTTAGTGGCTGGCAGGTAGGATTCTTGGCTTAGTACTGCTTCAGAAAGGACTTAGGGAAGAAGAATTTAAGGAACATTTAATATTGAGAGGTGAGGACAAGTGTAATTTACCTGTCTAGATGACTGTATCTGCATAGGGTAGCCCTGCCTGGCAGTATAAACTCTGGACACATAAGAGGTGGCTATCAAGATTTAATACCACAAATAAATTTGCTTTCTATTTCAAAAAAAGAGGTATTTGGAAGCGTGGAACAGTCATCCTTGACTTGTGAAGGGATGCCTCTGCTGCTGTGGAAATACAGCAACTTTACCAAAGCTGTCCCATGTTTCTCTTGAGAAGATGGCTCCAGTTGCAGCAGATCAGGGAGATCACTGTCCATGACCTCAGTAGTGAAACTTTTCCGTCGGCCTGCCCACACTTTTAAACTGTTTGATAATTTATTAGCATGAAAAAGCTGTTGAAAACACATATTCATAGCTTTAGCACAGGAATAAGTGTTATATGGCTGGCAGGAGGGCTATCTGCAGGAACCTGTCAGTGTTTAACACCTAATTATCACTTTCCAGTGTCCTCTGGCTAGATAATTGAGAACTGCAATAGGGGAAGGTTTCTGAAAGGTTTTGGAAATATAATTACCTAGTTAACAGAAAATTAAACCGTAATAAAGCATCTTTTCTATCCTTTAGAAAGTGTTCTCTGCTTTCCATTCAAGAAACAGAAATTGGCAGATGCAGGGTCAGTTGTCACCAGCAGCACCTGTCCCAGCTCTCTTTCTGCAGAAGACATCTTGACATATTTACTGCAAAACATGACCAGAATGAAATGAGAAGAGGAATTTAGCAATGGCATATAAAAAACAAATGACAAAACAAATGGAAAAAAGTGGAAAGTTTTATTTCTTGCCATCAGCCCTGAGAACTAGTTGATGACTGAAAGTAGTGGGTCTGGGTGAAGGAGTACAGAAAAAAAACCTGAGACAAAAACCAAGTCTGCTGTTGTCATAGGCATTCCCATCAGAGCTCTGTTGATAAAGACAGAAACTCTTGAGTGAAAGTAGAAATTTTTATTCCACTCTGCTCATTTCAACAATGCTCCAGTCCAAAGACTTTCAGTCTTTTTAGTTGTTTGCTTGAATTTTCTACCTGAATTGATGAGAGTTTGTATCAATTTGTTCATCTGCCAGCATTTTCTTCAGCTTCAAGCAGATTTATTTTCCTGGTGCTTGTGTTGCTCCTGTAGAGTTAAATAATAATTACATCTTTGCTACTTTTTTTTTTTTTTTACAGCTAGATCAGCAATTTCTAGACTGCACAGATGCCAATTGTGTCTTTCTTTAAAAGCAGAACATTGTTCCTACTACTTAACTTCATCTTTACTGGAGATTCAGTAAGGTTTTTAAACAACTGAATCATGCTTCTCTTCCCAGCAACATTATTGCTGTTCTCTACAGTTCTGTTGGAGTTATTCCTTGCTGTCTAGTATGCTATGTCAAGGAAAAGTTACAAGGAGAACTTACCGAGAGAAATCAGAGGAAGAAGCTCCTGGAAGGACTTGTGGTCTTCTGGGATGCAGAGCTAGGAGTTGGAAGGTTGGATGACTCCTCTCTCACAGTGAAGATTAATGGAATAACTCAGATATTGACTAAAGGTGGCTGAAAGGGACATTATCAGCTGTAAAGAAACAGTTCATGCACTTGCTGGTTTTAGCAAAAAGCTTTCTGAAGCCAAGGAGGAGTTACTTGCACTGCTAAAATAGGAGCTGCAATGCGGAGGAAGTGGAGATATTTTGCTACCATGCTAAATCACACACCTGTACTCAGTTGTTTCCATAATTATTACCACCAGTAGCTCCTGTGCTAATGGGATAGCAAGTGCTCCAGATCTTGTCAATTTTATGCTGAGGTCTCTAGACATTGCTTAAGGGAGCAAGGGCCTCCCTACGTGTATCTGTGGTGGCAAAACTTTGCAATGTCCAAAATCAACCCTAAAGCGAGTGACGGGATTTATCACCCTCTGATTACAGAAACTGCTGTAGCTATGTGAGGTGAAAAACTCCTTTGGAGAGTACATATAGTTCTCTTTCCGCTTCAAAATTACCCCATACCAGGCTTTTCTGAAAGCAGGCTTTGCATGCATTTTACTTCAGAGGCTGTAGTACACAAGAACCTGCTATATAAAACAGAACAGCAGCTCAGCAAGAAAGGTGATGCTTTAACTGAATCATACAGAAATACTGACACTTCTGAATCAGCAAGTCTGAGGCTATAATGCTGAATCCTAATATTTCCATTTAGACTGATGTTTGACAGCATTAGAAAAAACAGTGATGTCAAAAGAACTACTGTTCCTGAGGCTGACAAGGAAACCATTTTATATAATTGTTTCAGCCTACAGAAGAGGGTAATTCCTTTGGACATTGCTGGGTTTTATTTTCATAAAGAGTGAATAAATTATCTCAGTCCCCTGGATCAGAGGATGTGAAGTTCAAATCCTGTCGCTGGAATAATGACTACAAAATAATTCAGTGTTGATTCTGCAATTTGTGGGTAGTTTTGGTGGGAAAGGCATTTTTCCAAGTTTGCTCTCTTGATGTGTTGAAACTGCAGAAAAACTGAATTGCCAAAAGGGTGGCCAGGGTAGTCAAAATGGCAATTGGCTGAAATATGCACAATAAAATGTAGACTTAGTTCAATAAAATACTACCCTGCTGTTAGATTTTCATCTCTACAAAATGTCCATGACAACTTAACTAGATCTGGCTATTTTTATGATTCTTAAGGTATCTCCCTTAGAAGTCCTAGGTAAAGACCTCCTTACAAGTGTTAGGAAATCTCCACTGGGTTTCTGCAAAATGGAAAGGTCTTCTCTGATAAGGTCCTGCTTCACTGAGGGCTAGGGAAGATATTCATCAGTCTTAATGAAACATCTGATCCCTATTTCTCTTTTCAATCCAATATATACATTTCAGATTTATGAAATTGTTATTTTTGACCAATCAGTTCTTTGGAAAGTGAAGGTCAGGTGCCTATAGAGAGACACAGAAGTAAGAAACACCTACCTTTCTAATGATTAATTTTGATTAATATGCAATGATATTATGAAAATGTATCTTTTCACATTCTTCTAGTCTGTCCATTCTTGTCCCAGAAGAACCAAAAATGTAGCTTTGGGGTTTGTGAGGTTTCATGAGTTTTTTTCTTGGGTGCTTTACTAGAAGTGTAACATTACTGACTACAAACAATGTGGGTCACCACTGTAAACTGACTATCAGGAACTATAGTTCCTGAACTATCAGGAACCACTCTGCTGTTGCACACACAGAGATGCAGAAACCATGACAAAGGAAATGTCAGTTCATTTGATACGCAAACTAGACTTCTGTTAATTCTTCACTTTTTAAAGGCAAAAATAGGAATATATTAACAAAAATTCCTCTAAGCAAGGTATAAAAAAATTGGTAAGAAAGTTTCTTTTGCTCAGCTAATGAGAATGAAGAAAAAAAGCCTTTGAGTTTATCCTTGATGATGATGAAATGCTAATTGCTGGTCCAGAGTTACCCCTGGTATCTCCACCAGATGTGTGGGATTGTGTGTAGATTAATTTTGCCTTAAATCTTTAAAGGGTGGGAATGGATAAAATGGTGCTCACTGATGTTGACAGGTTTTTTTGTATATAATAGCAAATGACCTTTCTGAGTCTTACTAATTTGGCTGGTTTTATGCTAAGCAATGCTTTCATGGGCAGTCTGCTCTCAGCAACCTGCAAGACCTATGTCAGTTATAACAACAGAGGAGTCACAGAGATTTGAGTGGTGAGTTGCTCACTGTTTTGTTATGGTTGTGGCTAATTACTCTTCAAGCTCTGCTACTTCACAGGGATTTCACTCTTAGGGTCTCTAAACAGAAATCTGTTAGTTTTGGCAGCCTCTGGTCTGCTGTGTAACATTCATCAGTGTCTTTCTCTGGAGTTTCAAAGGCAACACTTACATGTAATGGTTTTGCTGTGAAACAAAACAGAGAAGGAGTATTGTGGTGTTGAAAACACATTTCACAGAGTTGTTACAGGTTTTTTGGAAGGATGCCCTTTATTTAATTAATCTTTCTGCATTTTGTTTTTGCATTTTCCCTCACTGTTGTATTATTCTCTGAAGGACTCGGTCCCTAGAGCCTGCTCCAGGGAAAGGTCTGCTGGATTAGATTGTGGTACCTTCCACCTGGTGTATTTCCATGAGTTCTTCATGATTAGCGGTGTGGCGTGCGGGCCTACTGTGAACGATCAAATGATCTGTTTTCTTTTCCCTTGAGGTGAACCACATTCGCTTGTGTAAGAAAGCAAAACCTCCACAGTAGACCTGAAAAGCAGCCTACTGCTTTGGAGAGGGCTCTAACAGGCATTGATGTAAAACCCTGACCTCTGTTAATGTGATTCTATTGCCATGAAGCCTCCTTCAGACATTTATGTATTAGACATGTATTTATTATATAAGTAGGTGATGCCAGCATGCTCTGCTGGATTAAAGCTTGTTGAGCTAAATAATTATTCTAGAAAGATTTATTTTCCACTGAACGTAATTGCACACCAGTCCAATGAAATGAGCACAGTGGAAAATCTCGCTCTACCGCTTTGATGGACTAAGCTGGTGCCATCCACACTCTGACGAGAAGGGCTAAAGAAACTGGGATGTTTTCATAACATCATCACTGAATGACAGCTTAGGTGTTAAGTAATTTCTGTGGTAGACAAGCACCTGGAAGAAAAGAAGGAGTTTGTCTTTGGCAGAGCTATTGCTGAACTCGTTGTCCAGGCTGGGATCTATCCAGACACCTCATGGCTTTGGCTACATCTAAATAAACAGCTCTGAATGGTGACTTAGAGATATTAATGGGTTTCTTGCATCATTTATGACTATGTGTAGTGGCAATTGTGTTACAACAAATCCACCACATAAATCAGGTGTGTATTTTGGCATGGTCAGTCCTGCATGGAAGACAGCTTTTAAGTAAGGAAAAGAAAAGTTGCCTCATAAATGTCAATAAGATAGTCCCTCCATCAGACTCCAGGAAAAAGAAGAACCCTCTATCAATACAGCAGGGTTACCATCCATGAATGCTGATGAACTATCAGGAACTGAATGTACATTCAAAGTAATTTTTCACCATCACTACTGTGCAGTCTGAAAGATTAAAAATGAAGTTGGCATTGATTAATTTTATTATATATAGGTTTTATTTACATCTATATGTGCATACTTGTCACCTGGCTACCGAACTGCAATTTATTTAAACTGTTTGATGGATGATACACATTTAATATTTGGTTTAAGCTCTATTTGCAAGCCAGCTACTGGCTGAATACAGCTGTAGTGTAAGATCGAAAGGAAGGTGAAAATCCCATGAGGTAGAAAGAATGTTTGCATTTTCACATCTGATGGATGTGTGTCTTCATTACCCTAAGTGTACAGGGGAAGAGGTGGAATGATATTAACCATATTTTATTAACCATAACATTATTAACCATCATTCCACATTAACCATAACCAGTGATACAGTCACATATGATAACTTGTTATGTTAACGATCATAGGTTTGAATTCTCAGTTGTCTTTCTCTGCTAAGAGCCTGCACGAACTCAAAGACTAACAGGTTTTTGAGAACTTAAAAGAATTTATACTTATTTTGATTTAGAGTATTGGCAATTGTGAAATGAGGTTGACATTTCAAATGCTTCATTGAGTTCTGCATCCCAGATCCATCCTGTGTATTCGGAGCCATTAAAGATCTAGGAGCTGCTTGATCCCCAACAGTCAATGAAAAAAGACTCCTCCAGGGGTGAGTCCATTCAGATAGACTTCACCACACTCTGGAACCTTCTCTCCATACACTGGCCACTAGAGAAACATTAAGACATGTAGATTCCTATGTCTTGGTTGCTGGAGGTAAATGTCTGAAATGAGATGGCTTGAATCTGAGTTTGAGTAACATGAAACAGGTAGGGAGGCATACTTTGTGAAAAAACAGACTTTTCCCTAAATTCTTTTTGGTCCCCTCCTCTTCCAAAAAAAAACTTTCTAAGTTTCTTCATAGGTTAGATGATTTTTTAACTGGCTTACAACAAATTCTCCTTGAGACATCTCATTCACAGGTCCCATTCTTCCAAGATCAGCCCATAAATGGATATTCAGAATATATGATGCAAGACTCTAGACCAGCTCTTTAACTAAGTTATACCAGCTTAACCAAACTGGAGATGCCTTCTTTGAGAATCAACACTACAAAATCCTTGCTTTGGATAAAAATACATAGTTTTATTTTTAAAAGCACGAGAAAACACTATAGCAAAATAAGTATTTTACATAAAATTTCCATATATTTCTTTCATCTATAGAATAGTGTCCTGAGACAGTCCCTAATTCTAGCTTCTACCAGACCACCACTTCCAATAAAAAACACCAAGACTCCAACTATCAAAAAGTAAACTCTTGCCAAAAACCCCAGAGTATTCTCTTCGAGCAAGAAGAGGTGACCCTCTGGTTGACATAATTTCTGAGATCTTATCCTTGCCAAGCAGAACTTTAAATTACACTTCACTATTTGCTACATTTTAAACATGGCCAGCATATATTGCACTAGCAGAAAACAAAATATAACACTCAAAGTGTGCCCTTCAAAAAAATCCCTCACCAAGAAATGAGTCCTTTGGGGAACGGTGACTGTCTGTGGAAGCCTACAAAACAGAAGCTCTGTGATTTGGTAGCTTCATTTGAAAGTGACTGACTTGTGTTTCTTTCTCACTGGATGGCAACATAAACTGCAAACACAGAGTGTGTCCACTTTAAAGGCTGTCTAGCTCTCTTGTGTCTTGCCAGTTCTTGTAAAAGCTGGACTTGTGTTATGAATAGGGTACCTCTCTGTAGATCCCAGGGTAGCAGACCAGGTTTCTCTGAACTGCTTGAATCAGCAAGGGGTCGTTTCCCCCTGTGGGGAGAGTGAGGAAGGTCTTAAGATGGACTCAGTTTTTGACCTCCCTCATTATTTATGAAGTCTTAAGGGATCAGTGTCTTTGTGTTTGAATTTCAAATGAGGAGTAGGATAAGCAAATATATTTGCTTAGCATATGCCTACAAGTAGTCATTAGAAAATAAACCTGTGGGAGGATGCAAGATGGATGTGGTAAAGTCTGAAAAAAGTTAGTTTGGGTCGGATACACCTTTATTTCTGGATATAGTCACTTCTGATCCAGATGACAATATGAATTTGATGCCCAGTTGTGGCTGTGCAATTGAGGTCAGCATCTCCTGAATTCAGCAGGATGGTTTGGGTGCAGAGGTCCCAGCTGGAGCCAAAAGCAAAACACTCTTTGTGGGGAAACCCTGCTTTACAACCCAATGAAACACGGCAACGAATGGGTTGCTGTAACAAAAGGTAAAGTATGAAAAAAGTCCTGACTGCTCAGCGAGCCATGATTTCTACTTTATGCCTTTTGGCAGCCTCACACTTCTTGCTTTCTCCTACATTACCAACATACATAAAACTCAGGCTCCTGGATTTCTGTCATTTTAGCAGGGGTTTTTTCACTGAGGGTTAGCTGGAGTTGTTCAGGCTGCATTTACCTTCAGCACAGCATCGCCTGTCTCACCAGCAGACCCCTGGGACACAGTTGTGTTCACTGTCAGTGGGGATTGTTCAATGTTATTATTGCAATCCATCCCTGGGAACCAGCCTTGAGCCGTCCAGAGCCTTCAGAGACTCTTGACTCTCTACATGCCTCCTTGCTTCTCAAGTGCTAATGATGGCAGGATTTGGCCAGGCAGAGAGTGCAGGCTGGCTTAGTCTGAGAGTTTTCTGCAAACGTGATACTGTTTTCTCTCATGCGAACTTCTAGTGGTGGAGGCTCTGTTACCTCTGAGTGGTTTCTTTTCCAAAGCAGTTTTGAAACTAAAATGTTTTTAAAGTTTATAAATTTTGTGTCATATGAATGTTGTTTCAAAATGCATTTTAACGATAGTTTTGCCTTAAATTTCTAAACACAAATAGTCTAAGTGTTTCAACACACTATAAAAGCCACTTTTATTCATATTCATAAATATACCAAAGCCTTTCTGCTTCTGAATAATGTTTACGCTTTCTTTGTATGTGCTCTTATTTTCACTTGTCTTCCCCTTAGGTCATTTAAATTAACATTAACTGCATGATATATTGCCCCGAGTTTCCATTTCTCTGCCTTCATCCAAACGAGCATCTTGAAAGGTGAAAGAAGGGTTTGATTGTGAACAGAGCTGTATGGCTAAAAATCTCCCCTTGCAGAGATACAGAATAAATCTTGTACCCCTTTTTTCTATACCATTTATCCATTTGTACGTGGAATAATATGCCTTGAGAAATCAAGTGAAGACAGGACAGAGGTGCCACACACATTGACATTGTGGCAGCCCTTTCCCCAACCTCATGGCACCATGTTCTGCAGCTGTTCGTGGAACTGGCAGTGCCAGAACACAGTGATATTTGGAGTATAGGTGGACCTATGATCATTATGGCATCTACTGGGTCAAAGGACAGATACAGAGACAAAATCCTCCCCTTAAAATGACATGCAGTATAAACAGCATTATGGTCATCTCAAGAGTTCTTTTACATTATGGGGCTGCTCCAATTTTGCTGGTCATAATTTTCTGTGGATTTAGTCATGGTGGTATGAAACTGTTTATAAAACAGCATTTCATATTGAACCCTCCCTCCCCTTATGAGCACTAATCTGTTCCCATTCAGAGGAAAAAAATGCATATTTAACAACAAGCTTGATTACAGCTTTTCCCAAGTTATGATCAGATGTCTTTTTTTGACTCATGTCCACCTTTGGTGCTAGATGGAAAAAGTAAGCCATTGTGAACTGTTGCCTTTAACCCATTTCTTATGTCTTTGTCCATTTTTTCCCATGCTTGCCCATATTTGCACAACAAAGTCAGACAGGATCATCACAATGTTCTCCTTTTGTCTGTAAATCTCATGAATTTATGATCTATTTTTTGCCTTGTTTTTTGTCATATTTAATTAGTTAAGCAAATTTATGCCAAAACAGTGTTGTAAAATAACTTTTTCAAATAATGGGGTGCTTCCCAAAATCACATGAGAATTCAGTAGGAAGCCAGTTGGTAGGAATCCAATAAGTTACTGAACGAGTTAGCATCCAGTACTGAAAGGGATGTCTCAGATGTAAGATGAAAGCTTGAGCTGAGTACAGCATAGTTCTGTGTTAATTCTTAATATTTCAGATTTTCCACTATGCTGAAATACAAGAAGTTAAAATTACACACATCTTTTTGATACATAATTGAAAGCTTGCACCAAATTACAAAAGCCTAAATTTTGGTATAAACCAATCCAAATTTTCTGATGAAAACAGCATTATTTGTAAGGCTCTGATCTTGGAGGATGTATTAACAGACTCTGGGAAACAACAAATGACTAAACTTCCCATCTTTGGCCAGTTTCTAGTTGCATAATTGCAGGCTGACTCCTCTGAAGTTTCAGAAGAGATGGCATCTCATCCCCCTGCTTCCTGTTTACTTGCACAGTTTCACCATGAACTGCATTTCAGTGTTACCTGGGTACAACCTCATATCACAGAACCTTTTTAAGGATGGAAGTCAGTAAATGAACAGTTTTATCTTTTTTTTATCTTTTTTTTTTTTCACAGCACAATCAGAGAAATGTTCTCAGCATTTTCTGCTGTGCAAGGTGTGAAATCGAGCCCTTATAATCTTCCTGAATGTGGCAGAAACGCCTTTGCTGTAGGATTTCCTGCTATGTAATTGAAATGTTTGCCTCACACGAGGAATTTACTTCCACCAGGCACCAATCTATCCTTACATGCCAGACTGGCAGCTTCTTTTGTTGTTTTGAAGAGGCTGGAAATTCTTTCAGGAATTCTTTCAGACCTGTGGGACTAAGCCTACTATTTAGTTACTTTCAATTGTATCTTTGTGGGATACTGAAGGTTGAACAATGCCATTTCAAGAGCCCAATTCTCATTCTTTTCTTCATTATTTCTTACATGCTGCCAAGTCATAATTGTGACCCTCTTGCAGTAGGTGTTCCTTAAACATTTGCCCAGTCCCTCTCCCAAAGAGCCTGTAATTTAGCACAAAGACTCAGTTAAGGCAAGATTAAAGGAAAAAAAACCTCAGAACTGAATCACTTGGATGGTGTTGGTATACATTATGTCAGTCAGTGCCAACTACTAACTGAGGTGTATGCAGTTCCCCTTCAGAACTTCTTCTTGACTCCATATTAGTGGCTAAAATCATCATATTCCATGCATATTCAGTTTTTTCACTTCCCTTCTCCCCAACAAAATCCATTGACAAATGTCTGTGGGTACCACAGACATCACACTGAGCTAAATAATATGGATAAAACAAGAAAAAATATAACCTCTTGTAAAGAGGGCTCCATCTGATGTCCTGTCAGGGGATTTAATTCTCTCCCTTCAGCACAAATTATCAGGGCAATCATGACTGACTTCACAGGGATCAAACCACTAAACATTTCTTGCTGGCATATTACAAAAGGATTATTCTGTCCAAGTCCTGTGTTCTTCTTTGGCATCTCCAGTGGAACATGGCAGATTCCCAGCTGGCTGAGTTAGATACTTGCCATGATGCAGAAGGAAGTGACAGAAGTGATTTTTCAGCCTTTTTCAAAAGAGGTGCTATAGGATGGGTGATGGAGAGTAAGCAGAGGGGTATAGAGAAAGCAAGCCTTTAAAGTTTTGGAGAAGGCTTGGGGCCTTATTGAAGCCCTTCATTATATAAAGAAGGCTTATAAGAAAGATGGAGGGAAGCTTTTTACAAAGGCCTGTAGTGGCAGGACAAGCATCAATGGTTCTGAACTGGAAGAGGGAAGGTTTAGATTGGGCATAAGGAAGAATTTATTTTTTAACAATGAGGGTGATGAGGAATTAGAACAGGTTGCTGTGAGAAGTTGTGGATGCCCCTTCATTGGAAGTCTTCAAGGCCATGTTGGATGGGGCTTTGGATACCCTGATCTAGTGAAAGATGCCCCTGCCCGTGGCAGAGGGGTTGAAACTAAATGGTCTTCAAAGGTCCCTTCTGACCAAGATCGTTCCGTGATTCTATGATTCTGTGTTTATATACACATTCATAAATGTTTATCTTGAAGCTCACCAACCATTTGTAACATCAGCACATGATGGACATCCAGCCTAAATTTGAAGCAATACTCAATTTTCACGTATGAGTTCATTTTTCAGCTTTCCACCTGATCTCACAGGTGGCTGCAGAACTAAAGCACAGGAAACAGGCCCTTGGTTCTTGCTCCTACTCTAACTTCTCTGCTTCCTTCTCTTCTGGCCCATAGGTTGGAAGAAGCAATAGATATATTTCCCATTCGATAAATAGGAAGAACACTAAACTTTGTGGCTACCTGCATGATGGTTTCATCTGAAGGGTAAGGCAGTTTTCACATTGTTGTGTCTTTGGGCTACTTGAGGTTGATCTCAAATACCTCTGCTGAAATTGCTTCATTGTGCAGATGCTGTTGTGTAACTCGATGATGGTCATAGGGGCTTCAGAGTGTATATTAGAAAATATGTTAGATGTGGAGAGGACACAGTTTGACTTCCCATATTTGAGAAATAAGATTTATGTTCTTACCTCTTTTTGTACTTTTAGAACAAGACGGATGCTAACTTTTCTATCACCTCATAAACATTAAGTAATTCTCCAGAAGCATGCTAGAAAAAAAATTCAAAATGAACCATAACCAGGGGCAATAAATAATATAATAAGGTTTTTAATCAAACCATTGTTATTCTGATCTGTATAATATAGCATAGATAAGCAGAGAGATGGACAAGTAATACTTTAAAAGTGATATATTCACAAATATTCCTAGAAATATAGGAATGAAAAGCATGTTTTAAGTGTGCTGTTAAAAATGCAGAAAGGTCTGCTCATTTCTTGACACCATATGTCTGTTTCTTCTATTAAAGGTTTCGGAAACATTGTTTATGGATATTGCATGACCATGAATGCCAAAAATAATAATCCTATTAAGTTTAGTCCAAATAGCATGTAATGAGATTCAAAATGATATGTTAAATACACATTCTAATAATGAAACTCAAATTGCTTTACAAATAGCATCGGGAGAACATTAGCCTATTTTGATTCTAATAATTACTTGCATCCTGTGTTCCAAATCTATTCAATATGCTTTTCGTAAGAACAAATATTTGTTCTACTAATTGTTCTGCAATTCTCCTGGTTATTTTTAAAAGGCTAAAGGGCTACACAAGACCAGCAGTTGTCTGTTAGAATAAGATCTGCTTGGGTTTTTTTTTACTTTAATCATCTTACAGTATTTAAATAAATTATGTTCTCCAATACCTCTGTCTTTTGTCCAGATCTCAGTTGTCTGTGTTTTGTATACTATCATTAAACCACTTTTCAAGTGAATCCTTGCCAGACTAAACATAATCTTTCCTTGTAGGACATTCCATCCAAAACCCATACAACCACTGTAGCCCTTTCTGGATTGTCCTAACATGTGGATTCTTGATTTTTTTGTCTAGGTACTATTTCTAGTTTATATATTAATTCCTATCCCACTATTAAGATATTATCATCATATCATATTATCAGTTAATAGGGAGCTATCAATACATTTTTGACTGCAAAAAATGTAAACTATCTATAAAGAGACCATATGGTTTAAATGTTTTAAAAGATTGTTTTTAAATAGAGGCAGAACAACCATGACTGGGAAAAGAGCTCAACTTTAGTTTACTTCTGGCTTCACACTGAAACAGCCAGGGATCTCAGTGGGTATTAGAAATGGACCAGAATTGTATAAATGCTACTTTATCTACCCCTTGAAATATTTATTCAGGTTTCTCTCTTTAAGTTCTCTACAGATGTGAAGTCGATTAGTCTTCAGTCTTACTGCCACAATCTCAAAGACCCAGTGTGTGGCCTCCAACACATGGAAAGATGACCAATGTGCAAGATGCACAGGGGACTTTTCCGATCTGAAGCCAGCAGTCTGAAAAATAGAGTACCTGGGGAAAGTGTGTCTTCTTTCCAATAACAGTGAGATTAGGTTCAAGGAGAAGTTAAGCATACGAGTTAGATAACAAGACAAAAGTCAGGCAGACAGGATGTCATTATCTTAAATTTTTACCACATCATATTTGTATTTTGTTCTTTTTAAAAGTACATTCATTTAATTTTGTACCATCCAAACCAAGATTTTCTGAAGACTGTAAATAAAACTTTTTAAGAACTTCAGATCTTTCTAATTTCCCCGCATTTCACTTAAAAGAAGGAGGAGAGAAACTGTTAGATAACAAAAATGCCCATAGCAATATCCTGGCTTTAAAAATATTTTATGTTTGAATGGCAATTTCTTTTTTTTCTTAGCTGAGTTGCGTGTTATTCTTTTCACATATATGGAATAGTCCTAGGTATCAAGTACAGCTGGGATTTCTGAATATAAATACAACCTGACTGCATACCATTGAAACAAAACTCAGTTGCTTGGAGAGTCTATTGGCGAATTCCTTAAGTCTCATTAATCACGTATGTGGTGACACTGGAGGGGGCTCTATACTTTTTTATTTCTCATTTGTTTCTGATATTCCCTGTTTACTACAAAATCCCTTCCTTTGCTGGATTTATAATGTGGCTATTTTCCAATATAGTTGTATTGTTTCACTCCCAAGTGGAGCCACCCATGTGCGAGAGCTGGAAATCTGGAACTTTTTGATGAATATCTTTATTCGCCACAGAGCAAAGAGACCATGACAGACCTTGACGGTGTGGCCCACCAGGGAGATGACAATTACAGATCGAGTTTGCTGATGCTGCTTTCACAATCTGATTCCAGTTACCCTGCTGCAGAATATGTCTGTCCCTCCGCTCTTCTTCTCTAAGAAATTTGTATTCTCTTTAGAAATATGCATGTCCAATTAGGAAATGTATGAATTAATCCTTTTTGGAGCACAGACTCTGTCTTCTTATATTTATTCTGTGATCAAAATTTGTAATGATATTTAGGAACCAAGATGTGTTTGAGGGTTGGGCCCACGATTACCTCAGCTACCAATCCCTTGAACTCATTTTCTCTCACACTTCCAATTTGCTCATGCCTGCTACTGCATAAACAGACTCATAATTTAAGGCTGAAACTTTACCCTTAAAAGGCGCTCATCTGAATTCCTCTCTTGCCTTTGTGCAACAGTACATCATGGACACATACTTTGAAGTCATTCTAGGCTGCTTTCTACTGAAGTGTTATACACTAGCTATATGGAAGGGGTTTGCAGAGGGATTTCATCTCATGTTTGCATTAATTAACACTACTCCAAAGGTATGCAGTGTAGGCTATTGGTATTGTGCATTTAGCACACTGAAACTTTGATTTGATGTGCAGGGGACAAATTTTGAACATGAAACATGAAAAATCTCTCAATCACATTTTAAGTGTCTGATGTCCATATTTCATTTGTCCAGAGAGGTGAGAGTTGAACTTGAAAACAACATTATCTGTTAGGAAGCACTTAAGATTCTTTTGTTAAGCTCACAGGAAATATTTTGTGATGTGACCTTTCAGAAGAAGAAATGTGTAAGGGTATAGGTACCAAGTCAAAGTTGCAGACACACAAAAACTTACCACATCTTGGAGAAAGGGTGGACTAAAAAGAATTTTTAGTTCTGTTTTAAAACATGCACTGATATATATATATATATATGCACAGCATATGTAATGTCTAACATACAATCAACATATAATCACGTACAATCATAACAACAATCACATACAATCAACAGCACAAATAAATTTATATCAGGATTTGTATAATCTGGCACTTTTTTCCTTATTCCAAACAGTGCTTTAATGGTGTTTCTTCTCCTTATTAGATTTAGCTGATGCCCTTTTTTGTTTCATGGTAGGAATTTGGCACAAAAGAGCACCACTGCTGTGATTCCTACTAATTGTCATGTTAAGTAACTTGATGCTAAGAGCTACCATAGGTGTTAACAAAAAATTGCTTCCAGAACACAAATGTGTGTTGCCAGCAGAATTTAACCTCAGGCTGTAATAGTAACACTGAGACATGAGGAGGTTTAAGTGGACTTCTGCCAGATTTTCTTGTGCAGATTCTGCAGGTGTTTCCCTAAAAAAGAAGAGTTGATAATAGATATGATGGCAATTACTTCTCTCCAAAAGATAGCATGGGCAAGTAGATTTTTGGCATGAATTTAGACCAGGAAATAATTTGTGATCTCCCCAATATTATTTAAATACATTTTTATAGAAAGCATAAGGAAATTTGTGTTAAAATATATCATGTGTCAGAACCTCTGTATTTGATAAATGAAAAATGTTGGTGGCTATTCCCATAATGCTTTTTGAATTAGAAACATGGAGAGGAATAAAAAAAATGGAAATGAGAAATGCTTCAAAATTAAAATAGTTGAAATAGAGAAGGTTTCATTTTCATTTTTTTAATCAGCTCTACTTGCCAATTTCAAGAATATTTTCTAAAACTTAACCTGCTGACTTTGCAGCCTGAGAGGGGAGATCACTTTCTGTTGCCTCAGGTGTCAGGATAAGTCCAAATAGGTAAAGACCAGTGCCACCATGTCCATAGTTACAGCAGTTTCATCCCCAAAGACGCCAACTAGAGTCACACCTAGGTAGAGAGTGGAGAGCAATAGAACCTGCACAGGGGCTTCTCCTCTCATTTGTAATGGTATAAATCAGTTAAAGTCACAGAATCACAGAATCATTAAGTTTGGAAAAGACCTCCAAGATCATCTAGTCTAACCCTCCTCCTTCCACCTATATTACTAACTAAACCATGTCCCTAAGTACCTCACCCAATCTTGAACACCCTGAAGGATAGTGACTCCACCACCTCCCTGGGCAACCTGTTCCATTCCATTCAGCCCTCAATGGAGGTCTGAATGTGAAATGGGAGTAAAAGAGAAAAAGAAGGGGGGTTTGTCCATGAAAGCTGCCAAGTGTTATGAGAATTTACTTCAACTGGGGCTATTTCCACTGCTGTTACGATTTTATGCTCCTGGAAGGGCTAAGAGGTCTGAATCAGAAAGCAGCTAGGCACTGTTCAGCCCTCTGTTTCATCTACAGTGGCCACCAGCATGAGTCGGATGTCGACTGCATTGTGATGCTGTAGAGAGACATTGATTCACCTCTACAGGAATGCAGCTGTCAAGTGCCTGGCCAATCTGTTTAGTGCTGGGCTGACTCAGGCTTTGAGGGAGTGGTCAAATATACACTGTGATAATCACAATCTTTTTCTCTCTTTGGCTAAAGAACAGAATCATAGAACATCTTGACTTGGAAGGGACCCATAAGAATCATGTGTGTAAGGCTGCCACTTGAAATTCACACATCTGCTTATGACGCTGAGCTTGGAGCAGGGCTCATTTCTTTGCTGTAGGTATCACACACAAGCAAATCATAGAATCATAGAATATCCTGAGTTGGAAGGGACCAATAAAGATCATTGAGTCAAACTCCTGGTTCCACACAGGGCCAGCCAAGTCAGAGCATGGGACTGAGGGCATCGTCCAGACACTTCTTGACCTCAGCCAAGCTCAGTGCTGTGACCACTTCCCTAGGGAGCCTGTTCCAGTTCCTGACTACCCTCTCAGTAAAGAATCTCTTCCTAATACCCAACCTAAACCGCCCCCATCGCAGCTTCGTACCATTCCCTTGGGTTCTATCACTGGTCACCAAAGAGAGGAGATTGGTGCCTAGCCCTCCACGCCTCATCAGGAAGGCATAGAATGGGATGACGTCTCCCCTCAGCCTCCTCTTCTCAATGCTGAACAAACTGAGGGACTTCAGCCTTTCCTTGTAAGACTTCCCTTCCAAACTCTTTACCATCCTCATTGCCCTCCTCTGGACACTCTCTAATATTTTTGTGTCCCTCTTACACTGTGATGCCCAAAGCTACACCAGTGTAGCTGGGTGAGGCCGCATCAGCACAGCGTAGAGTGGGACAATCATCTACCTGGATCTTCTGGCAACAGAAGAAATGTAGCTGGGTAAAGAACAGAAGTTTTTTAAGTAAAAAAATAGAGAACTGAATACTGTTTGATGATGTTCCTGCATAAAACCCTATGAAGTGCATATATATACACATATGTGTGTGCTTAGGTTACCTATTTCATCTTTTGGGCAAGATTGACCCACCAGCAACTAAGACATGGGTTAACATCTGAGAATCCTCACTCCAATCACACACAAGCCCCAAGGAAGACTGAACCAAAACATCTGGCTGTTTAATCATGAAGCAGGGATTAAATGGGTAGGCATGACTCCATTGGAGGGAGGGAAGGAGGGGAAAAAAAGTGAGAGAAGGGAAACAGAATAACATATAAGAAGAGGACATTCTCCTACCACCCTACACCCAAAGAACATAATCCCCTCTCCCAGGTCAGAGCTTTCTGGGGCCACAGCTGGAACTGGGGGTGCAGGCAGCCATGCTGAGTTGTTTGTCCTGTCCTGCCAGACGGGTCCTTGGTTCTGGCCTCTACACTCAGCTCAGCCTCCCCCATCTGCTTCAGCTGTTGGCCACACGTGCCAGGTGGGTGAGTCCCTCTGGCATCTGCAGTAAGGTGGGAGGAAGGTGGACTGTCCAAACCCCACTGCCCACTGCTAAAACTGGCTCACCACCCAGAAAGACACACTGCAGCATGATTTTCCCAGACTCCCACCCCACACCCTAATATTATAACCAGCATCATGGCTGTTTTTTCTCACTTCACAGGTTTGCTCCAAATGCATCACAATTTAACCCTCATAAACTCACCCAGTCCTCTCTCCCATCCTTTCCTCTCCCCTGCGTGCCTGCACAGCTGCCTTTCTGCCTTTTAGCACAGCTGCAGCCCAGCCCAGTCTCTCCTTAGATCTCACTAATGGGAGGTAAGTAGCAGTCTTGGAAAGGCAAGGAAATTTCTTCTACTTGCATGATTTTTTAATTTCTTCCTTCTCTTTTCACAAAATGAAATCACTCAGTATCTCAACATATAAGTAATGTGTTGAAATTAACCCAAAGTCCCTAGAGCCAGTCACAAGTCAAGTTGGAGTCTTTTTTTTTCTTTTTCCTTTTCTTTCATTCTCTTTTTTCTTTTTCATGGTGAGTCCAAGAAGGGGAGTATTGCCAATGTGCTTATGAAAAATCGACAGATGATCCATCTGCAGAGAAAACAAACAAACCAATAACTAATTCTCCAATCCAGGAGAATTACATCAGCTTTCATGTGGCATCAAAATAGCTTAGTCTAATCAGATTGAAAAGCAGGAGAGTCTTGCTGGCTAGAAACAAACACAATGAATTTCATGAGAGGTCAAGTATGACATTTGAAGTATATGTTGGACTAGTCTTCCTCCCTTCCTTGGACTTGGGAATCCAGGACTGTATTCCTGGCCCTACCATTGACCTGCTCTGTAGGTAAGGTTAGCACATCTCGGTGGGTTTTTTCGTTACACTACAAAAATTTGTGATACTCAGATTTCCCTGAAATGTGACTCCTGCAGCTGAAAAATTCTGCAACAGGGTAATTGTGACAGGGTTTATAACAAGAAAGAACATTTTTTATTAATGCCAGAGACACAATTGAAAAAACATCAAGCTTCTGAGATCCCCAAACCTCTTGGACTTCATTATCGGCTGTGGTTTAGAGTAGCATGTTTGAACTCATTAAGATGCTGTTCACTTATGTGATAAAAGCTTATCTGCACACATGCAGAGGAGCACAAAGAGGTGAGAGGGAAGATGGAGCAACACCCAGCTCTGGCTCCTCCCAGGCCCATCTCAGGAGCCACCAGCCCATCAAAGGCCATCTTCACAAGCCCAGAGGAACTCAGAGGCAAAAAGGCAGGTGGGAACCAAAATTAAGGACTCAGAGGAAGGGACATCCTGTCTGGGCCCATCCCAGGGCTGTGCCAGGAAAGCCTCAGCTCCAGTGTCCAGGTGTGATACCCAACATGATGAGTCAGTGCTGGAGCACCTTTTGGATTCTGGGGTATGTTGACCCTAGGGTTATGGGAAATGTTACAGGATGCAGGGGAAGGACATTTTGGGATTGCACCGGTCTTATGATGGGATGTTTATGGAAGTAACCAAATGTAAGGAAAGAGATTTAGGTGATTTGGGGAGGAATAAATGTGGGAAAATAGAGGGATAGGGTGCTAAAAGGGATGAATAACTAATTTATTAATAGTTTTCTAGTCAGCATGCTCATCTGGCATGTGTCTGTATGGGGGGTCTGAGCTCCAGTACTGGGAGTCAGAAGGTGATCAGATGGTTTATGTGAGAGTGGATGTTGCCCTGAACAAAGTTAAGCTTTATTCTGTGTTCACCCACCCACATGCTCAGTTGTGGGTAGCCATGGCAGACAACAGACACCTGAGTCCATGCTATTATTTTTATTATTTTTATTGAAAAAAGGAGGATGTGGTTCAAAACGCATGGCAATTGCTCAGAAGGGTCTCATATATTTGAAAGATACAGGAACATATATAGAGAAATAGTCTGCTTTGGGGAAATTGCATTATTGTGTGAATGTATCCTGGAGTGAACCGGCTTGGAAAAAACAGCCTCAGAGCAGAGATATTTGAGTGGGATCTTCCTCTGTGCATCCCCAGCTATTCCCCCCCTTGCCCATTTTTGTACTGTAAAAAGACAATTGGACTCAGTGTTGAAAGCTGAGAAATATTGTGAGAAACATTATTCTTTTAACAGTATATGTATGTGCTGATGGATAGGAGGGAATGTGTGCCAGTGTGGGGTCGTTAAGGGGGCTTCAACCACATTCAGATTAAGGCCAGATTTGGGCTCAGCCCAGGAACTTGGATGGATCTTTGTTTCCTGTTTTCCAAAGCTAAACGCTGAAATGCAGGAAAAATGATTGCAAAGAGGGAGAGAAGCATGTTTATAGTGTTAATCTATGTAGGGTATGAACGAAGCAGGTAAAAAATAGTGGGGCTTTATTAGGAAGAAATATATTGAACCATTTCCAATTTGTTGTAAATGCAATCACTGTTTAACAGCATTTTGAAGGGTTGTAGTGAGGGACCTGCAGAGCAAAGGCAGGCACAGGGCTCTTGTCTATGGCCAGGTATCATCATCTGCAGTGGGACAGTAAATATTAGTCTGTGGTAAAGTCAAGGCATAAAGTCTGCTGATTCTTCAGTGTAACCTTTTTAT
Organism: Porphyrio hochstetteri; assembly: GCA_020800305.1. Classification (NCBI taxonomy): domain Eukaryota; kingdom Metazoa; phylum Chordata; class Aves; order Gruiformes; family Rallidae; genus Porphyrio; species Porphyrio hochstetteri. The sequence continues at coordinate 116,541,571 of CM036907.1, forward strand.
CACCTGGCATCTGCCCATTTCACTGAAAAACTGCTTTAGGATTATGTTAATGAGGAGATTGAACAATCTTGGTCATAAAACTGATGTATCTTTCATCTATAAACTCTGAGAAAGAAACTAGCAAATTGAGCTTTAAATCCTTTTCACTGGTTTTTTTAATTTCACAAAAGTAGCAATTTTTCTAGTTTCCTCTTCAAGATATGACAGAAGTACTACAAAAGTAACATTATTTTATCTTTGTTCAAAAAAATCTGTTGAGTCTTTTAAGATGTTTTGTTTACCTTTTAAAGAAGAAAATTCATTATGAGTAGTACTGCCAAAATTTTCTTGCTTTCCATTCTGCAGTGTCAATTTTAAATGGAAAATGTTTTTCATGCAAAAATGTTGATCTACTACTAATAATGATTTTTTTTTTAAATGGTTTAAAAAAAAAAACGCAGTTGCTGATATTCCAGGCTTCTCCTTGGTTTGCAGTGAGTTGCCTAGGAAGGTGGACTATTAAAATTCAGCTTATATTCTAGAACGATTGCTGTGTCTAATCCCCAAGGGCTGTAGAAAAGGAGAGCTTTGTTACTGCTAAGAGACATTTAGCTTGAATTGTATCAAGCTAGGTAACTTCAGGAATTATAAAATAAATCTCTTGGGCTCCGCTGAAATGGTTTTTTTGCCTCCAATTTCCTCTACAAAAGAAAGGACAAAATAGAGTGGAGAATTTTAGTCATGCACAAGTTCAGTGAAAAGATACTTTTTAGCTATTAGAACCAGCTTGTTGCCAATTTCCGTCAAAATAATTCCCCAAGTTAAATCCTGGTCCTATTGAAGTCATTGTCCAAATGCTCATTGGCTGCGAGGGGAGATCAGGATTTGCCCCGTTCAATTCATTACTGATGGTATGAACCCCAAGTAGTATTACGCTTCCTTTAAAGAAAGAGAAGCTCCTACTTACTGTTTATATACTAACGTTATTTCTCACGCGTTTATTGTGTTACTCTCCTTAATTTGGTGCCATGCTGGGTCCCTGTGGGATGCCACTCAAACATTATGTCAGTGATCTCAAAATTGAACTCCAGTGCTTTATTTTACAAATGGCTTCTAGCAGATGTGTGGCACACTTTATTAACTTAAGTACCCATTAGTTGAAAATTTCATTAGTTTGGGGGAAAGGGATCAGTTTCGTCAATAGATCTGGTATGGGTGGACCCTTTGTGTCAACCTGACCCATATCAAAATGGATTATTGTTGTAAGTGAGACAAGTGACCTAATGTTCTGCCTATTATGCACACATGATCTATAACCTTTTAAAATACTAGTGTGGGAAAGGAGCACACTTCACTGCATCCCCAAACCACGGATTCTTAACAGGTGGCAGTCCCTCTCTTAGCAACGTTTGCCATGGCCTGTCTGTGCGAGCGTATGAATTATCAGGGGGTACAGTTTCCAACCAGGTAACCACGGGAAAACCGGGATGGAGAATGAAACCAGAATAATGAACGGCGGAGCAGACATTTTAATGAGCGCAAAGGCAGCTGGTGGAGCTGGGTCTGTAGTGCCATCGTCTGACTGACCAGTGCATTTCGGCCAAAAGCTTTTTGCGTGCTGCCTGGATCTTCTGAGTTAATGAAGCCGCAAGAGGTAAAGCTGGATGCAGTTACAGCAGTAACATATGGTACATTTTACTCCACAGTTTTAATGTTTTGATGCTGTTTGCTCCTTGAAGGATGGCAGCAGTAGTTTCCAATGAATTTGCTTGACCTTGTTTTGGAAATCAAGTCGGGGCCAACTTGAAGGCCGCATGCAAAAGTATTTGGTGGGACCACCCACTAAAAGGTGCATTGTACAACTCTTCAGTGGTTTTGTGCAGCAGCTCTCACACCTGACCTAAACACCTTTACGTTCTGAAGAGGGAAAAGTAAATCCTTCTGCAAGTGATGAATGGTTTACACATCAAAGGACAGTCCTTATTATTAAATTATCACTTCATGTTTCTCCTCACCTTGTATTCTGCTATAACACTAGAATGCAAGCAATAACATTACAGTAGCATAGCAACTTGTTTCTGGAGAGCAACCATTAACCTTTATGCATCCTGCAGCCTATTGAGGGCTCTGCCAATACACAGGCGAATGTCCTCTGTTCATTGCCTGCTGCATAATAAGTAGAGATGAGCACATGAAAGAAATCTCAGCTAGTCAAATAAATGGATCGGTAGGAAATTCTGCTGAAGGAACCAGAAGGAAAAGGACAACCCTCCAGATTCTGCAGAAGTGCTTCCGTGCTGCAAGACATCAGTGCCCAAACATCTTGTTCTGGTGGTTGAGTGACTCCTCTGGAAGTACTTAGAGGTGGTTTTTTTCCATTCCTCCATCATCATTCAGTGAGCAATGTGGGCATGTATGCAGTAAAGCTGATCTGAGTTGGTGCTCTTAACCCAACCTAAAGGGCATGTGTCACCCTTCATGCATATGAACGATAAAGCACATGCACTTTCCTGCAGTATAAATCTCTGGCAGAGTTTGGGAAATCCCTGAGAGCAGGATGTTGTTGCAGAGAAGATCATACAATCATAGAATCATTAAGTTTGGAAAAGACCTCCAAGATTATTTAGTCTAACCATCCCTTACTTACCACCTTACTTACTAAACCATGCTCCTAAGTACCTCATCCAACCTTTTCTTAAACACCCTGAGGGATGATGACTCCACCACCTCCCTGGGCAACATGTTCCAATGCCCAACCACTCTTTCTGTGAAGAAATTTCTCTCCTAATTTCTCACCTGAACCTCTCCTGGCACAACTTGCAGCCATTCCCTCTTGTCCTATTGCTAGCTATCTGCGAGAAGAGGCTGACCCCCATCTCACCACAACTTCCTTCTTGGTAGTTGTAGAGAGCAGTAAGGTCTCCCCTGAGCCTCCTCTACTCCAGACTAAACAGTCCCAGTTCCCTCAGCTGGTTCTCATAGGACTTGCGTTCCAGACCCTTCACCAGCTTCTGGTCATGCTCCAGGACCTTAATACAGCTCATCTCTCATGAACTCTGCAAGCTGTGGGATGAGAAGCAGGGTTAGGCTGGATGAACTGCTCCATCCGGTGCAGCCTTCTTCACCTGCCATTCCCAGGGAGACTTCTCAGCCCTTTCCCTGACATATATTGGACAACGGCATGTTGTTGATGTGATACAACTTGTGAGATTGTGAGGAAGATCCCAGCTGCCATGAACTGATCCTGCAAGAGCCATTAACTTATTGGCAGCCAATTCCTCATAGCAGTGTCTGGGCAGCCCACAGATGGGGTCAGCCAGACGGGACTGACATGGAAAAGAAGGCTCATTTTCAATGTTGTGAGTTTGGAGACAAAGGGAGGGTTGATTGTGCTTAGTGTTTGTGGAGAGAGAATCAGTTGTGGAGGGACCTGTTCGCCTTCAGTAACAGAGATGTTTCCCTGGAGCAAGACACTTGTCTCTACTGTAAATTATAAGCAAGGCAAAAGGTAGAATCAGAAAACTCCAAAACTGAAGAAAGCAACATGGGCAAACTAGACTTTCTAGTTTTGTGAGGGGTTCCCTTCTTCCTCCTGCCAGCTTTGATTGATTCTCAGAGGTAAATTTGGGTTTTTGTCAGAGTCAGCTGAGAAGAGACAGGTTGTCTCAATTCCCTCAGGAGCACTGATTCCTCTAAGAGATAGACAATGGATGCAGAAAATAATGGCTCTGGAAATCAAAAGGATATATTATGTGCCTTGGCCCACACACTCACAGTTGGGTTTCTGGGCTTCTAAGTAGTTGTAGGGTACCTAGTTCACTTTTAGTTGCTCATGCATATTTCACATATATAAAAATAAGATATTCTATTTTTTAATACAGAAAGTGTTTTCAGGTAGACTAAAAAATACTTTATGAGAGAATGAAGTATGTCGATTCTTATTATACAGTCTCATATCATAAATCATGTTGTGAGGCAAAACCATGTTAATATTTTCATGCTTAATTTTCTGTCTAGCGCTGAACAGAAAAAGAATTTATAGAGATTTAATTCTAAGCTGAGGACCTCCCCTTCACAAGTCAGTAGGGAAACATGCATTCCCGTTGCTTCTTCAGCTCAGGTTCATCACAGTAATTTCAGTATATTTTGCTGGAAAATGGTTTCTTGCAGCGAGGTCTCCCACGATACCAATATGGAGTGTACACTATATTCTTTCCCTGTTTCCTCTGGAGCCTAATATATCTTCTGCAGCACTTTCAGCTTGAAATGAAGTGTATGACCTAAAGTCTATAGAATAACATGAATCACTGGACAATAATTTATAGGGTCACCTCATAATTACTATTGAGTATAATGTGATGCTGTTTATTGGAACATATACAGGAGAAAGGCTATTTTTAAATTTTTTCTTGTTTATTCAAGCCAACGTTTCTCCAAATCCAAATGGATTTATTGACACTGCATTAAAAATAATCATTGTCAAAACAAATGGGAAAAAATGTTTTCAAAGTGGTAGAATCTTTCTGCTCCTGAAACTTTCTTGCAGAGAGGTGGGGAGCAATCTATTGGCTTTTCTTTGAAGGTGATTATTTTTCATATATAAAGAATGAGATAACAAAGCATGTTGCATGTTAATGTTCAAAAAATTCCTTGTATTTGGGAGGATAGCAAGTTAAAGCAGTGAAGAAGCCAATAACTTTGTTCTGGTTTTGACTGAGATAGAGTTTATTTTCTCCCTAGTAGGAGGTATAGCGCTGTGTTTTGGATTTAGGATGGTAAGATTTAGGATGTTAATGTTGATAACACACTGATGTTTTCAGCAGATGCTGGGTAGTTCTAGTGTCTATACTAAGTCAAGGACTTTTCAGTTTCTTATGCCCTGCCAGGTACAAAAGAAGCTGGAAAAGCACAGCCAGGACAGCTGATCCAGACTGGCCAAAGGGATATTACCTACCATAGAGCATCATGCCATGTATTGGGCATTGGGTTGTTGTTTTTTTTTCTTCCATGTAGTGAGGAATTGTATTTGTGCATCACTTGTCGCTGCTTTTTGTTGTTGTAGTTATTTATTATGAAAATTATATATGATATTTTTGAAGACAGGCTGAAAGACTTGGGGTTGTTCAGCTTGGAGAAGAGAAGGCTGTGGAGGGACCTTATAGCAGCCTTCCAATACCTGAAAGGTGCCTAGAAGAAAGCTTGGGAAGAATTGTTCACAAGGGCATGTAGCAGTAAGAGAAGCAGTAATGACTTTAAACTAGAAAAGGGGAGATTTAGATTGGATATTAGGAAAAAGTTTTTCCGTATTAGAGTGGTAGATCACTAGAACAGGTTGCCCAGAGACATAGTGGTAGTCAAAACACTTCTACATTATTTTGATGATCTGGAAAACTTTGAGGCTCTGAGGATGAATTGTCTTTTTCTGTGATCATATATGATTTTCAGGGCCACCAAGAGCCCCTTTGAGTCCTGAAAAAGATTAATTCTGATTAATTGGTCAGATTAATTAGTTAAAAGATTAATAACTTGCCTTGGTACTTCTGGTGTTGAGGTGGGGAAAGAGGAATTTGGATAATCATAACATGATCTGTGCTCAGGTCCCTCCCTGGCAGGCAAGCCAAACTCTCCCTGCTCTCCAGGCTGAGGTAAGGAGTATCAGGAACATGCAGTGGGTGGAAAGGATGGGGAGACCTTTTTCTGCTTGGGAAAAAGCTGCAATTACAGGAGGAACTGTAGAATATATGACCTTGGTTGCTTTTACAGAGATATAATAGGAGGCTGTTATGCCTGTGCATGTGCAATCTGCTTGGGCATACATTTTCAGAGATATCTATGAATGGTCTTGTATTTAGGGTGGTTGGAGGAAAGACATCACCTTTCCAGGAGAGGTGTTGTACAAGAAGTCTACCTTCAGCATATGTTTGTGAGATCAGAACTAGACACCTTACTGAATTCTACCAAGAATTTACGATTTAAAAGCACCAAGGCACTTCACACACCAGAGCAGTGATTGTAGAGGCCTGACAACCAAAGAAAATCAAAGCTTGTGCAAGAAATATAGTAAATGCTGTGTTCCAGAAGCCAAAGTTGTTGCTTCTCTGATATTCAGGATCTCCTAACATTGTTGCACATTCCAGATGTGCATTCCAAATTGCTCCAGTTCTGAAAGTACGCTTGGCTTCACCAAACACGGGGATTTTTATTCCAAGTAGAGATGTATTCATTTGTAGTCATCAAAAAGTGTATATTTATGGATGAAAGCTTGGACGCAGCATGCCAACACACCACTTATGAGTGTGCAGAGTAAAGAGGTATTGTCAGGCTGCATATGTTTTAAATATCTAAATTCAGAGACTAAAATACGTAGGGACAGCAGATGGATTAGTGACCCATTTGGAAAACTATGGATACATGTATTCTGGTAAATTAAACAATGTCAAGGCATGGGCATAGGCACTGGAACTTACTCATCCACACTATTCAATTGTTAGAACAGTCCTTGGTGTGGTTTTGGCCCAGATCAACTAACAATCTCCCAAACATTTCCTAGGTATGTTTTGTGAGTTAGTACAGGCCAGGGACCATTGCCAGTACACAACATGCAGGCGGCTGTCCTGTTCTAGAGGTTAAGAGAGTTTAATATTATGGATGCGATCAGATTGTTCCAGATGGCTTGATGACCCTGACACTGTTTAGTTTACTAATATAGATGTAACCTTTAGGTTTTTATACTCATCCAATTGGACCTGTGACTCACATACACCAAACAAGCAGCTGTGGTGATTTAAGATGTTATTGCACCTGAGCATTTTGTTACTGGCTCTTGCTAAAGGTTGCTGACCCCACTGTAGAGCTGCCAGAAGTAATGTACTTCAAGTGTTTTAGACCAGTGAAGGTCAAGCCACAATGTGAGGTCTGTGCGTGTACTGAATATGTGGAAAAGTCCAGTTTAAGAAAACTCTTCTTCATCCCATTAAATCCATATATTTATAAAGCATTAGCTAAGGCCAGAGCTTTCACTAGAGCCATTGCTGTCTCATTCTTCAACACAGGATGCCCTTAATCATGAGTGACCTTTTGGATAATACGTCTTTCTTAAAGCTACTATTTGACTTTAGTGGGCAGCACTGCTTTTCCTGAATCTGTGCATTCTGACTAGTATTGCACAAGAGTTTTGCACCCAAAAATCTATATACCAATGATATTTTCCCCAACTGAAATCTCTCTTGCTTTTAAGGATAGCTTTTAACAGTTTAACATCCGTTCAGTTGTGTCAGTCAGATTTATCGGGAATAGAGCTTCCAGCTGCAGGTAGGACTATGGTGGGGCATGTAGATGGTAGGTGGTGAAGTGTTCCCTTTGCCTGGAGGACTGTGAGGAACCTCCAGCTGCCAGTAGGATTATAATGTAGTACTGACTGGGGCTCTGTGTGTTACCTTATGTCTTAGATCATTTTCCTTTTAGAAAGATGCAACGCTCTTCCTCTGAGTGGCAGAGGCTGTGGTCTTATTCTCTCAGGTTGTAGTGAGGTGAGTCTTTGTCCTTTCTCCCAAGTAATTAGCAATAGGAAGAGAGGAAATGGTCTCAAGTTGCATCAACAGAGATTTAGATTGGATATTAGGAAAAATTTATTCACTGAAAGAGTGGTCAGGTATTGGAACAGGCTGCCCAGAGGGATGATGGAGTCATCTTGAAGTGTTAAAAAACACATAGATGTGGCACTCCAGGACATGGTTTAGTTGACATAGTGGTATTGGACAGATGGTTGGACTTGATGATCTTAGAGGTCTTTTCCAACCTTAAAGATTCTATAATTCTATGATTCTCATATCCAAAGCTGTGCTGTCAAAGGACAGGAGAATCAGCAGCTGGAGCAGCCACCCTTCATCTCTTTGGAGAGCCCTTGACTCCCTGCCTCGTGTTCTTCCAGCCTTAGGCCAAGGTCTCCATCCTATGCCTCCCTGATGATCAAAAGACATCCAGCCTGGGGCCATCCACGCCACTCATCTCATTGTGACATGAGGCACCTCCAGTGTTCTGCCTACTGTGACAAGGCCATTTCATCACCAGGGATGGTTTCAAGAGATCATATAATCATTAAGGCTGGAAAAGACCTTTAAAATCAAGTGCAACCATCATCCCAACATCACCATGCCCACTAAACCATGTCCTGAAGTGCTATGTTTACACAGGTTTTGAACACCTTCAGTGATGGTGACTCCAACACAGGGGGACAAGATGTGCTAGGAGCTGATGTGTGACTTCTGTGACATGGTCATGGCATCACCAGGGTTGGTGCATCACTGCAACATGGTTATTTTCCATCACTTAAGTGAGAAGAAACAATAAAATACTACTACTACTACTAATAATAATAATAATAATGATGAACAGCTACTCATCACAGGTTAAAAGTCAATAAAAGCAGCAGGTCCTACCCACTTCCCAATTTTAAAAAGTTGTACTGCTGCTTGATGCTGAGATGTGTGTTTTTGAAGGCTAAATTCTTGAAGAAAATGCTTTTCAATTTGACTGAAGGTAATATTTCATACCTTTGAAATTAAAGATGCATCCACTTCCAAACACTGCGTCCACAAGTTACTGATGGCACTGAGGATATTTTAATGTGAACTGCAATACTCACATCTTTCTCTTCCTGACACGAACCTGTGCTATGGAATTTTGGTTGGACACTGGAAAAAAGAAACATACTTCAGTTTCCATCTCCTTGGTCCACTACAAAAGTATTGCATCCTCTTTAACTGACAGGACCAAAGACAATGGGCAAACCTGAAACTTTGTTGGACAGGGTGTGACTGCACACTGGTTGAGCAGGGAGGTTGTGGAAACTCCATCCTTGGGTATATTCAAAACCACCTGGACCTGGTGCTGTGAAACTGACTCTCCGTGGCATTGCCTAAGCAGGAGGGTTGAACAAGATGACCTCTAGAAGTCCCTTCCAACATGAGCCATTCTGTGATTCTGTGAAGGTATTTAACGAACAGAGTATGGTCTGACAGTTTCTCACTGTGACTTATGGCAGCCAGATCGTTGGCTTAATGAAAGGGTAGCATGTGGAGAAATCTCCCATGGCTTTCCACCATTCACTTCTAGGGCAGTATCTGAAGGCACATGAAAAGGACATAAACAACTTTGAATACAAGGGACAGAAGCAATTACAGCCCTCTGAAAAGGTTCCCAAACTCTGGTGTGCATACTGCAGTGCTACAGGCTCTGTTAGAAAGATGTACATTTATACATACAAGGTCTTTTAATGAGCTTTTTTCCCAGAGGACACTACCCCAAACAAGCCATGCTTCACAACCTGTTCTTAGAAGACAAGATAAGAGATAAAATTAATTTGGAATAGGCTGCTTGTCTTGCTCAGAGTCTCCTTGCTTTCTTACAGTCCCTCTTTGATTCAAGAAACAAAGCAGTAAATGTAATTTAAAAGGCACATCCTCAACATTACTGACATCCCTAGCATCATAGCACATGCCATTCTTGTCCTCCAAAATATGTGGGGAAAGTGTTGTCATCTCACACAGTGCAAAAGGACAGCTGCTAGTTAATGGTTCCCTAATCACAAGGGCATTCTAATAACAAACAAATCCTACTACTTCTTATTTTAAGCCAAATTTATGTGTTTATTTTAAGAACAAAGGCCTAATTGCATAAAGTATCATTGTTGCTCTAGCCAAAAAAATTGTAGACATCCCACCCTTCCCTTCCCCAGAAGAAAAAAGAAGTCTTATCTGGTTGACTGCAAGAGCAACATTCTTAGGTTAATCTCAAAAAGACATCTTATGAGTAAGAGGAACGAATTATGTCAAAACAAAAGATCATATTTATTGGCCTATCTTTTCCCGAAAACAGTTTCTACATGTGTTGAAGATAAACAACAGCAGCACAGCAGAGATTCTATGACCCTAAAATGTCATTAAACCAGTTTTCTGTGACTTCCATTGCGAGTGGGAAATGTGAACTTCCTCCACTTAATATTACACTAAATAGTATTGGGAGCAGAAGTGCTAAAGCCAGATTTCATGCACATTTTTTTCACTGGAAGATTTTCCTGTGACTGAGCCATTCATCAATAATCTTTGCTTTGAGGAATCTCTGGCATTCAATAGGTGTGAACTCATCTTTTCACTTTTCTGGGATGCTTTACAGGGTTTAGGTCTTCCCATAAAATTGAGAAATTCAGGGTGAAAGGGACCTCTGGAGATCATCTAATCCAAGTTGCTTAGGACTGTGGCCCTCTGGGTTCTAAATATCTCCAGAGGAGATTCTACATCTTCTCTGGGACCCTGTGCTGGTGTCTGACCAGCCACAGGGTGACTTTTTTCTTCATATGATTTCTCTCTATTGTTTTTTGTCTTTTCAGTCTGAGAAGAGCTTGACTCTATGTTCTCTATAACCATGCAACAGGTGGCAGAAGACAGCAATAATGTCTCCTCTTAGTCTTTTCCTCTTAAGACTCAACAAACTCATCTCCCTCTTGTTCAAGTACTGTGTGCTCCAACCCCCTCTCCAGGTCTCTGGCCATTGCCGGACTCATTCTGGTATGTCCATGGCTCTCTTTCACTGGGGATCCCCAAGCCAGACACAGTAATCCAGATGTGGTCTCACAAATGCCAAAAAGAGGAGAAGGATCTCTTCCCTGACCTGCCAGCTACAACTGCTCATTATGCAATTGGTCTTCTTGGGCATACTTGACCATACTTGACTCCTGGTCAACTACTTGTTCACAAGGAAAATAGATAAGTAGATATGACATGAAAATGTTTATATTATACATTGCCTATTACATATTATATCTATATATATCCTAAACTTTATCCTCCCCAACAGAACAAAATTGTACTTAAAAAAGTTCTGTTGCAACCTTATCCACGGGGGAAGAAATGGGCTATCTGCTAACTACATTATGGTGGATATCAATAATCACTAAGGGAGTACTTGACTTCAGAAACAGAGGCTGGCTGCACACCAGATACAGAGCAGAAATAGAGACAGGGTGAAGAAGCAGCTGAGCTTAGCATTAGACTTTCCAATATGTGCTGACTTTTTGGTATCTATCTTTGCAGGCTGTGCTTTTCTACTTTAAGCACTTTTTTGTTGCAATTGTTTGGTTTTATAATGGAAAAAAATGTAATGTAATTTTATTAAATAAATCACCTTCTCCTTGTAATATCAACTAGTTTGCATGTCTTGCTAAACATTAAACCAGATGAAATGAGGCTTGGTTACATACAGTTAAGTGGCATGCTTTTTGTGAGCAGTAAATGAGATAACTGTTTGTTATTTTTAAACAAATGTTCACCCGTAAAAAGAAACATCTCTATTAGACAGAAAAGTGACTTCACAAAGGTGCATTATGTGGCAGCCAAAAAATGAAATGGGTGGCAGATTATTTCCAAAGTTAAGACTTTATGGTGAAACCACGATATAAATTAACTGCTAGCAGCCATTTAGTCCATTCCTCGGATCATTTATCTGTATGAGAGTGTTATATGCTTGATGCCTGGTATGTATGATGGTTTTGGGTGGACTAGAGTGTTTCTGAGTGATTTAGCACATGAAATCAACTCCAAGTTTCTAAAACAATAAACATAATGATGAGAGAGAGAAGTCAATACAAGTATCTTAATTTCTTGTTGCCATTACGCTATGTCTATTTGCTTCATGGTCTTCAGCACATTAGAGTTGTAAGATTATCTCCGTGTCATAAATTAGTTTTATTCTGACAACTCCATTGAAAAGTAGAGAAGTATAATGCCCATTATACTGCTGGGAAACATATATAACAAAATGAAGTGATCGAATCATGCAGCAGATCCAAAGCTGGTTAGGAACTGAACCCCAATCCAGAACATGAGCTATTAAAACTAAATCCTGTCTCTGTAATGGGCACTTTGTTTTAAAGGTAATCAGACATCAGGTATACATTAAGAAGCTTTTTAAAAAACAGAAAGATAGAGGCATTCAGTGGAAACCTTAAGAGGGCAGACACAGAAGCCTGAGTGACACACACATATACACTTGGCCACAAAGAAGTCATCAGGCTGTTATTGGGCTAGTAAAATATCAACAAACTTTTTAAAATCTAAAGTGTGTTTCTAAAAGGACAGGAAAAGTTAAGTTCCAATCTTTTGGAGGAGGACCTGGTCAATATTAAGTACAATCAACCATATCACTTCACAAAATTATCCATCAAATTCATCAGTGCGTTTCAACTGGAAGGAAAAAAAATTAAGTCAAATTTCCTAACTGCAACTTTTAAAGAATTTAAATTTCTGGTTTTCTGTTCAAATAAAAATTGAAGCTTTAGATGACGAACCTGGAGGAACAGCATTGGTGAAGTTGCTGAATTAATGGGACCTGAGTGGGAATAGTTACGTCAGCTAACTGCTGACAGGCATGGTGGGAAAACTTGGCTGGCTTAATGTGCTGAAATGAAGGGGATGACCTAAGGATTAAAGATTAGCTTTAAGCTTTTAACTTGACAGTAATGTACATTTTATGTATGCGTGTGTTTGCATGGATGTGTGCACATATAGACAGATGTGTCTGAGAGAGACGAGATGTGGCTTGTATTGCTGTAATGCATTTTACTTCATAGTTTTGCATACACAGGCTATGTGTGAGGATGTGTGTTCCTTAAAATTTGGCTGGTTTTCTATTCCTCAACTTGAAAATGAAATGCTTTTGCATAACTCTATATTGTTTGTAAGTAGTTGTAATCCAGTCATTACCATAGAGAAAAACAAAGACTTACTGAAAAAACAAATATAATAACCAATAATGAGCATCATGGGGAAAGAAGGAGTCTGGTAATAGTGTGAAATGTCTCTCTGAAGTGTCACACAACACCAAGGTGTAGTAGGTGTTTGGGAGACCTTTTCTTAATTGATGCCTCTTTGAGAACATTCAAAGGCTGTAAACATGAAATAAATTAAATTAACACCTATGCTGAACTTCAGAGACAGTGATACCACTTTCCAGTTTTTCTTCCTTTTTTTCTTTTGCAGCATAGTGTGATGCAGGCTCAACGGGAGCATGAAGTGTGAAGGAATGGGCATGTACCTGTGAAATGGGTATTTTCTGGCTAAAAGCAGAATCTTGAATTGATTTCCTTAGCACACGGATCTAATAGCATCTTGTTACTAACTTTGGATCTTAACTGCCTCTCAGGCTAGCCACTGATTTAAAACTTAACAATATTAAAGGCTTTAGAAGGAAAAGAATGAAATGGCATTTCAGAGCCACTGGTGAGTGCCATGTGGGGATGTTTAAGAGACTCATGACAAAATAGTACATTAGTAGATGGAGTAATTTTTGGGGGTTCCGGCACAAAACCATTCCATACATGAAACCTACCAATAGCGCTGTAATTACCAGTGCTTTCACTGAAATTCTGAATACATGAGCATCCATAAAACAATTTCTACAGAAACTGTTCTAAATAAAAGTACTATAAATCTTTTTTGTAATAAAGTCCTGTAATCATAGCAAATACCAGAAAATGTACTATGGCAAAGTCATGAGTAGGAATATGTTCACTTTTTGTTTCCCTGTACTTGGCAACAGTAGTGGAATACATCTTAACCGTGGCAGATGTGGAGCTAGCAGGGAAAAACCTGTGAGGAAAGAAAAGTATGTTACGGAGACTACTTGCTTTCCATCCTTAGCCAAAGCTGTACACAAACCAGAACAGAATATTACCACTGTAAGAACAATTAGATTGGCCAGAAACTCAAGAGTTCCCAGCCTCTTTCAGCATAACTTCCATAGAGTAATTATAGAAGTGGCAGACAGAACTCAAAACGTTGCAGGTCTGTTCCTTTCCGCCATATATCTCCTTGATTGAGACCACCTTTCCTCCCCCCAGTGGCTTCCTCTAAGTATCTAGCCATTCCATTTGTAGCTTTGTTTCAGCGAGCATTTGTGGTGGATTGACCCTGGCTGGAGGCCAGATGCCCACTCACTCCCCTCCTCAGGTAGACAGGGGAGACAAAATATAATGAAAGCCTCATGGGTTAAGATAAGGACAAGGAGACATAACTCAGGAATTACTGTCATGGGCAAAACCTCAGCTTCCCCTCTGTACCTCACAAGATCATGGAAAGGTCCTCTTAGAGGCTATGCTGGGGCACATGGAGGACAGGGAGGTGATTCAAGACAGCTAGTATGGCTTTACTAGGGGCACGTCTTGCCTGACCAATCTTCTGGCTTTCTAAAATGGAGTATCTATATTGTTACTCCAACAGAAGAGCTATGGATCTATCTATCTGGATTCCTGCAAGGCCTTTGACATGATTCCCTATGGCATCTTTCTCTCTAAGTTGGAGAGATAAAGATTTGATGGCTGGAATGTTCAGTGGATAAGGAATTGGCTGGATGGTCACATCCAGAGTGTGGTGATCAATGACTCCAAGTCCAGATGGAAGATGGTGACAAGCAGAGTTCCTCAAGGGTCTGTGCTGGGACCGGTGCTGTTTAATATTTTTACTAGTGGGATTTTACAGTGGGATTGAGTGCACCCTCAGCAAGTTTGCTGATGATACCAAGCTGAGTGCTGAGGTTAATGTCCCAGAGGGATGAGATGCCATCCAGAGGGACCTGGACAGGCTGGAGAAGTAGGTCCAGGTGAACCTCATGAGGTTCAGCAAAGCCAAGTGCAGGGTCCTCCACCTGGGTCAGGACAATCCCTGTTATCTATACAGGTTAGAAGGTGATGTGCTTGGAAAGCAGCCCTGAGGTAAAGGACTTGGGAGTACTCGTGGATGAGAAGCTGGACATGAGCCACCAATGTGCATCTATCTGCAGCCCAGAGAGCCAACCACATCCTGGGCTGCATCAAATGAAGTGTGGCCTGCAGAGCAAGAGAGGTGATTCTGCCCCTTTACTCTGCTCTGGTGAGACCTCAGCTGGAGTATTGTGTCCAGCTTTGGAGCCCTCAACACAAGAAGGACATGGACCTGTTGGAGTGTGTCCAGAAGGCCACAGAAAGGATCTAAGAGCTGGAACACCTCTGCTATGAAGATAGGCTGTGAGAGTTCGGCTTTTTCAGCTTGGAGAAGAGAAGGCTCCAGAGGGACCTCATAGCTGCCTTCCAGTGCCTGTAAGAAAACTGGGGAAGAACTGTTCACAGGAGCACGTGTGGTGGTTCAGTCCCAAACAGTGACTGAGCACCACACACTGCTCACTCACTCCATGAGGAGAAACACACAGAGCCTTCATGGATTGAGAGAAGAGCAGTTTACTGACAAAAATCCCAGTGAAAGGGGAACCACAGAATCACAGAATCACAGAATTATCAAGGTTGGAAAAGACCTAGAAGATCATCCAGTCCAACCATTCACCTATTACTACTAGCTCCCACTAAACCATATCCCTCAATACAACATCCAGTCTTTCCTTGAACACCCCCAGGGTTGGTGACTCCACCACCTCCCTGGGCAGTGCATTCCAGTGCCTGACTACCCTTTCTGAGAAGTAGTGCTTCCTAATGTCGAGCCTGAATCTCCCCTGGCGCAGCTTGCTACCATTCCCTCTAGTTCTGTCACTGCCTACACGGGAGAAGAGGCCGACCCCCAGCTCACTACAACCTCCCTTCAGGAAGTTATAGAGAGCTATAAGGTCTCCCCTAAGCCTCCTCTTCTCCAGGCTGAACAATCCCAGCTTCCTCAGACGCTCCTCGTAAGGCCTGTGTTCCAGACCCCTCACCAGCTTAGTAGCCCTCCTCTGAACGCGTTCCAGAGCCTCAATGTCTTTCCTGTAGTGAGGGGCCCAAAACTGAACACAGTACTCGAGATGCGGCCTCACAAGTGCTGAGTACAGGGGGACAATTACCTCCCTGCTCCTACTAGTAACACTATTTTTGATGCAAGCCAGGATGCTGTTGGCCTTCTTGGCCACCCGCGCACACTGTCGGCTCATGTTCAGCCGTGCATCAATCAGTACCCCCAGGTCCATTTCCTCCACACAGTCCTCCAGCCACTCCGCCCCAAGCCTATAGCGCTGCCTGGGGTTGTTGTGGCCAAAGTGCAGGACTCGGCATTTGCTCCTGTTCAACCTCATGCCATTGGCTTCAGCCCAGCTCTCCAGCCTGTCCAGATCCCTCTGTAGGGCCTCGCTACCCCCAGGCAGATCCACACCCCCAGCCAATTTAGTGTCATCTGCAAACTTACTGAGGGTGCACTCAATGCCCTCATCTAGGTCATCAATAAAGATATTGAAGAGGACAGGCCCCAGCACCGACCCCTGGGGAACACCACTCGTGACCGGTCGCCAGCTGGATTTAACTCCATTTACTACCACTCTCTGAGCCCGGCCCTCCAGCCAGCTCCTTACCCAGCCGAGGGTGTACCCATCCAAGCCACGGGCTGCCAGCTTCTGCAGGAGAATACTGTGGGAGACAGTGTCAAAGGCTTTGCTGAAGTCTAGGTAGACCACATCAACAGCCTTTCCCTCATACAGCAGATGGGTCACTAGATCATAGAAGGAGATCAGGTTGGTCAAACAGGACCTGCCCTTCATGAACCCATGCTGGCTAGGCCTGATCCCCCGGCCATCCCGCACATACCGCATGATCTCCCTCAAGACTATCTATTCCATAACCTTCCCTGGAACCGAGGTCAGGCTAACAGGCCTGTAGTTCCCCGGATCCTCCTTACAACCTTTCTTGTAAATGGGAGTCACATTGGCAAGCCTCCAGTCTTCTGGGACCTCACCAGTCAGCAAGGAGGACTGATAGATAATGGAAAGCGGCTCGGCTACCACCTCTGCCAGTTCCCTCAGCACTCTCGGGTGGATCTCATCCGGCCCCATGGACTTGTGGCAGTCCAGTTGGAGTAGGAAGTCTCTGACTGTTTCTTCCAGAATCACAGGGGAGTTAGCATGCTCCCCAGCTGAGACTACCAGGTCAGAGAGAGGGGTACCCTGAGGATCTGTTTGACCTTTAAAGACAGACGTAAAGAAGGCATTCAGAACCTCCGCCTTTTCCTTATCCTCAGTGATCACATTCCCAGCCTCATCCAGTAAAGAGTGGATATTCTCCTTTGTCCTCCTCTTACTGTTAATGTACTTATAAAAGAGTTTATTATTCTTTTTCACCCCAGCGGCCAGGTTAAATTCAAGCTGGGCTTTTGCCTTTCTGATTTCACCTCTACACATCCTGACAACTTCCTTGAATTCATTCTCAGTTACCCGTCCCTCCTTCCACAGGCGGTAGATCCTCTTTTTCTCACGGAGCCTCAAGAGTAACTCCCTATTCATCCACGCTGGTCTTCTTCCCCGCCGGCTCATTTTGCGGCTCAGGGGGACCGCCTGCTCCTGCGCCCTTAAGACTTCCTTCTTGAAGAGCAACCAGCTCTCTTGTACCCCTTTGTTCGCTAAGACTGAATGCCAAGGGACTCCCCCTACCAGTCTCTTGAACAAATCAAAGTCTGCCCTCTGAAAGTCCAAGGTAGCAGTTTTACTATTCCCCCTCCAAGCTCCACCATGAATAGAGAAATGTATCATTTCATGGTCACTCTGTCCAAGGCAGCCCCCAACCTTCACATCTCCTACCAGACCTTCCCTGTTCACGAACAGCAGGTCTAGCGGGGCAGTTCCTCTTGTGGGCTCTCTGACCAGCTGCATCAGGAATGCATCCTCTGTGCACTCCAAAAACCTCCTAGACTGCTTCTTCTGTGCTGTGCTGTACTCCCAGCATATGTCAGGGAAGTTGAAGTCCCCCATGAGCACAAGGGCTGATGACCGTGCAGCTCGTGCCAGCTGCTTGTAGAACACCTCATCTGTCTCTTCATCCTGGTTTGGCGGTCTATAACAGACGCCCACCAGGATGTCTGCCTTGTCAGCCCTTCCTCTGATCTTTACCCATAGGGATTCAATGTTATCATCCCTAGTCACAATCTCAGTGGCAGAAAAGGATTCCCTAACGTATAGAGCCACACCACCACCCCTCCTTCCTTGCCTGTCTCTCCTGAAGAGTTTGTAGCCATCCATTGCAGCACTCCAGTCATGGGAGCAATCCCACCATGTTTCTGTTATGGCAACCAGGTCATAGTTTGCATGCCGTATTATGGCTTCCAACTCTTCTTGCTTGTTGCCCATGCTGCGTGCGTTAGTGTAGACGCACCTCAGCTGAGCCCCTTGCCTCTCTCCTAATCCCAATACCACTTCCCCAGGCCGATCTCTAGCAGACCTGGCTTTATCCCCTTCCCCCTTCCTATCTAGTTTAAAGCCCTTTCTACAAGTCCTGCCAGCTCCTGGGCAAGTATCCGTTTCCCTTTCGGAGACAGGCAATTCCCATCAGCTGCCCTCAGGCCAGGTGCCGAGTAGACTGCCCCATGATCAAAGAATCCAAAATTTTTGTGTTTGCACCAGCCTCTCAGCCATGCATTTATAAGATGGCCTTTTCTGCTTATCTCAGTGTTTGCCCCTGCCACCAAAGGAATACTGGCAAACACAACTTGTATGCCCGCTCCATCGACTAACTTCCCCAGCCTCCTAAAATCATTTTTTATAATCCTCAGGCTTCTATCAGCAAACCCATCACTGCCAGTCTGAACTACCAATAAAGGGTAGTAATCGGAGGGGAGGATAAGGCTGAGGAGTTTTCTAGAAATATCCCTGATCCGTGCCCCGGGAAGGCAACACACCTCCCTATGGGTAGGGTCAGGCCGACATATTGGGCCCTCTGTTCCTCTCAGAAGAGAGTCTCCCACAACTATCACCCTCCTTTCTTTCCTGGAGGAAGCAGTCTTCAAACGTGGAGCCGTCTGCCTTACCTTGGGCAAGCTTGACGGCAGCGCTCCCATGTCCTCATCACTCACGTCTCCCTCTGGTTTCAGGGCTTCATACCTGTTACAGAGAGGGACTAGGGGAACCGAGGTAGGTCGGGATGGGGGTTGCCTGCAACGCCGGGCTGAGACCTGCTGCCATTCCTCCTCTCCTCTCAAGCTGTCTCTCCCTGCTGGACTATGGTGAGAGAGAGGGGCCATTTCTCCCAATACTCCCTTAGTCTGGGAAGTGCAATCTCTGCGCCTTTCTCGCAGAGAGTTGCTCCACCAGTCTATCTCCCGCTCGCATTCTCTGATGGTCCGTAGTCTATCTATCTCCTTCCTAAGCTCCACAACAAGGCTGAGCTCCCTTCGCCGAATGGCTTTCAGCCTTTCGAGCTCATCCTCAAGATTGGCAACTAAGCAGAGGAGGTCATCCACCTGCTCACACCTCACACAGGTGAGGCCCTTGCCACTTTCACTTGGCAGCAGCAGACTCAAACATTCCCTGCAGCCAGTGACCTGGACCGAGGTGTCCTTAGGCACATCCCTCATTGGGGTTGCCCCAGATTTGTAGGGGGAAGGTCTCCGCCTGGTGGACACCATGGTCCAAATGTCCGAACACAAGAAACAGGGAGTCCTTGGCTCAACCTGTGTACTCTGAGCTGGTGCGCTCAACTTCCCCTCTGAGCTAGGAGGGAAGGCTCACCCTGCCTGCTTGCCCTGCCTGCGCGAACTGCCTCGCTAACTGCCGCGCCACGCCCTTCTGACGCGCCACGCCCTGTTTGCCCGTCCTGGTCGCTGGCGCTCCCAGAGGCGCCTCTTGTAGGGAGTCGGATTGCCGCTGCCGCGCTAAGCTCCGCCCCCGAGGAGTCACGCCGACGTGCAGTCACCGCGAGAGGCAATGGCTGCCGCCGGGTGCGTCGCGGGGTCTCTCCTTTTCTCCTCTCCTTCTTTTATTTGCCCTCGAGGATCAATGCTCGGGGGTTGCCGCTTTTCAGAGGGCTCCACCGCCGGGTCTCCCTTGCCTGAGCTCTCTTCCTTCGGCGTCTGGCAAGTTTCACTTACACCCAATGATAACACAGAGTACCTTACTGACCAGATGGTAACTCAGAGTACTGCACCAACACAAGGACTGACTCAACACCCCAAACACACTTCAACTGCCCTGGAAGCACCCAGGAGCTCCTGACCTCAACCAGCCCCTTTTATGGGTGAGTGATGTCAGGTGGTGTGGAAAACAGCCTGGGATAACTCAGCTCACCTGTGCTGGCTGCCTGGGGACATTAACTCTGGCCTGGCCAAAGCCAGGACAGCATGTAGCACTAGGACAAAGGGCAATGGTTTTAAACTAGAAAAGGGTAGACTTACGTTGGATGTTAGGAAAAAGTTCTGCTATATGAGGGTGGTGGATCACTGACTGGAACAGGTTGCCCAGAGTAGTAGTGGAAGCCCCATCCGTGGAGATATTCAAGGTCAGGTTTGATGGGACTCTGAGCAACCTGATCTAATTAAAGCTGTCCCTGCTTACTGCAGGAGGGGTGGACTAGATGACCTTTAAGGTTCCCTTCCAACCTATCACAGTCTATGATTCTAACAAACTCAAGTAGGGAAAACTAATTTAATTTATTAATAATCAAATCAGAGTAATGAGAATTCTCATTAACCAAATCTTTAAAATACTTTCCCCCCACATCTCCCTTCTTCCCAGGTTTAACTTCACTCCCAATTTCTCTCCCTCCTCCCTCTCATTTGCACAGGGAGATGGGGAATGGGGGTTGTGGTCAGGTCACCACATACTGTCTCTCTCATTCCTTCCTCCTCAGGATTCCTCACACTCTTCTCATGAATTTCTCCAATGTGAGTCCTTCCCATGAACTGCTCTAGCAGTCTTTTTCAGGCACTGGCATTTGCTAGTGGCTGTTTATTGTCCTAAAATGTACCAAAATCACACTGCCCGAATACAAATGGTAAGAATCATAGTATGATTTTGCGATCAGCTCCTGCATGCTGGGAAAGCCTCCTTGGTTTGGTAAGGATACTCCTGTCTGAAGCTGACATGAGTAACACAGAAGAGGAAAGGTGTGGGACTGGCTGAGGACATTTCAGTTGTTGGAATGCCTCAGGGGAATTTAGGATGCTTGCAAAGTGAGTATGGACCAGGTAAAGAGTGCAAGATGCAATTGTGGGGAATGATAGTAGCCATGAAAAATTTATCCTACATAGTTACCTGTAGCACCCACTTGATTTTGCAAACTTCCATTCATGCTCAGTATTATAGAATTGACCATTACACATCCAAATGCATGGCAAGCTCATAGAGAAAAAATAAAGAAGGTAAAGGCAAGGGCAACCCTTGGGTCATCCCAACTGCAGAGGCATTATAATCAGTAAGAGAAACAGTAAGGTGCTGCTTATGCAAGAATAGATGAAAGAAAAGGTTTCCAACACTGTAGGTAAAGCAGGCTTGGAAAACTCTAAACTCAAAAATTCTGATGGGCCTTGAATCCAGAAATGTTAAAGAGAAATCAAGGAAGAATCCTGTAGAAGGTGGTTCCAGTTGATACAAGTGAGTATCACAGGTAGTGAGTGTCAAAGAAAATTACGTATTATACCAAAGAACGTTATCAGATAGGAAACAGGTAATACTCTGGGAACTGGCCCCTTTTGCTAGGGGTTTTATGGGATACCATAAAACTTCTCTGTTTTCGTATAATAATATATTAGAATGATAATGAAGCCAATTTTCCACAAACCATTTAGCAAAGGGTAAGTATGTTGTAAAATATGATAACGTCACGTCATACCATTTTAGTCACTGAGACTCATACTCAGGTTGGAAGGACCTTGAGAGGTTGGTCTATAGTGCAATCTCCCACACAAAGGAAAAGCAACCTTCAACTCACACGGGGTTGCTCAAGGTTTCACCTGGTTGAGTCTTGCAAACCTCCAACATATGCTCTTGTCCTACAAGGTCCCAGTTCCCCTTAATGTCTTGGATGGATAATGAAATGAAGGAAAGGGTGAGGAGAGGTATAAGGATATATCCATGTTAAGGCATGAGACCAAAACCCAGGATTCTTGTTCCTGGCAACTTTCTCAGGTAAAAGTAGGAAAAAAAAGTGTTGCACAAGTAACCTTCATTCTGGACTGTCTTGAATTTGGTGGTGATTAATTTGTCTGTCTGCATGGGTTTTCAGATATATTTTTGTGTAGATTTTTATAGATAACAATGTAGCCTTTGTCCTACGGGATCCCAAAGCCTTCTCAATTATACACCTAACTGGCCAAAGCCTACTCCTGCTGAGGCCAATAGACATTTTGCCATCGATTTCCCTCTGGCAGGGATTTGGCTGTGTAGAAATTGAATACAAGCGATTCTTTATGTCCGTATGGCCTTTAATAAATTCTGGTTTCCCACCTGAGCAATAAATCTGCCAGCAGAAGAGTCATACAAAATTTGATGTTACTTACTGAAAAACTAAAAGTTTCAATATAAACTTTGTAAGGTATCAGTAGGCTATAATGACAGTAGCTCTAAAAGTATCAATAGCATAATTAAAAGCAAAAGGCTGATGGTGTGCGTAGGGTGCGTGTGGATGTGAATCTGTGTGTAGAATCTCTGTACATGCAGCAAATTACACGTGTTTTTAAATCACTTAATTAAAGATCAGCTCTTATTAGTTGCATAATCTAAAATTCTGGAACAATTTTGCTGTCCTACTTCTGCAAAAGTTTTTCATTTAGGAACACACACATTTCTTGTCAATGTTATTTCTACAATCAGTTAGAGCAGGGCATATTGTTCTCTGAATTTCTTGTTAAAATGTTTCACTTAATTAAACTTTTACAACCAGTTCTGCTCTATATCTGATACTTGCTGTAAATTATAAAGGAAAGCCCCTCTGGCATTTATGAGAATTCAGACAACGAAGACTATAGGCAAAAAACCCCAACCTGAAACTGCGTCACTGAGCCCCAGATAGTTGCTGATTCCCTATTATCTTCCACACAATTCAATTTAATGAAATATAATATTTCTAATTATATAAACCAAACTTAAAAGAAGCCAAAATATAACTAATAATGCATAAAATTATTATATCGCAAACATCTGATAAGTGAACTGCAACATAATTTAAATAATTATGATTTTGTCCAATTTTTGTAACGTAAGTGGAAAATAAGACTAAAAATTTTGCTGGAGTATGAAAGAACAAATCAACAAACAACAGGGAAAGCTATAGAAATTGAAGTTACACCTTGATTGTACATGGTTGTGGGACATACCTATGCACACATGCAAACATACATACACCTTCCTGTGTCAAAGTATTGCCAGAGTTTCAAAGGGGTGCTTGAGATGACCTTTCTGGTGTAGGGATTTAACAACATCTAAGTTCCAGCAATATGTCATTTTTGAGAGGAGTATTCTGCTTCCAGGCCCTCCCAAAACCAACTGTGGGATGACTGCAAGATGGTTGTCACATCGACTACAGGATTGAGAGCTTTAATCCAATTGGCGGCAGTGCTGCTATGAGACTTGGAAACCTCCTCTAACCTCTAACCACAGTTTAGTGTGCAAACTATTGTGTTTGCTCTTGGGAAGCTTCACTCTTGCCAAAGAGAGCCAATATTTATGCTATTTGGCATATTTATTATTCAGTTAACCCATTCCTTATTAGTAAATCCTTTTTCAGAATTTATAACCCTCCCAAGAACTATGGATGATGGACAGAAATATATAGTCATGAGGGGGAAAACAAAAGAAAACAAAACTTTAAATCTCTCTTTTCCCATAACTTTTGTAATTTCATCTATTGTCCTTTGTTTCACAGGGCTATTTGTCATGGTGAAGGGTAGCAAGAATCAGTGTCTGAGAAATCTGGTTGTGCTTAAACACTTGTGAAATTCAGGGAAATGAGTTGTGCAATCTGACATCAAATAAAGATCATATGACCCGTAGACTTCAGTTTATTAGTGAATGAAGGTGAAAGGGCTCTGCAGCCAACATCTTTATTTACTGGGATATTCAGTAGGACATGTAAACACGGATCACTATACCTCTGGTCCCCCTGGGTAGGGTGACATATACAGATTAGTGCTATTCACAATGAAAACTCATGTTACAGTTCACAGGGTACTACTCCATTTCTTTGTCTGAGAATTATTGCTATACTGTGATAGCTGAAAGCTCTAAGGGAAAACAGATTTACCTTACTTCCTAAGAGATGCCCACTCTGCTGACAGCTAGATACTACTGTGCTTGTCAGATTCTGATTTTGGGGTTAATGTAGCTCATCTGAGAAAAATCGTTACTGGCAGACTTACTTGCATAATAATACTATTTGGCAATAGGGATGTGAAAGTCATATAACACAACTTGCTCTGAGATCTTGCTAGATTGGTGTGGAACAGCTGTGGAGGTGGGAACGTTCTCGCTGTCTGAACTCAACACAGGCACTGGGCTCTCCTGTTTCCAGGACCTGAGCTACCATCTTTGAGTGGTGCTGCTCTGTGCTGTAAATATGTATCTGCTGCCACAAAACTTATTCGAGTATTTGTAAACTGGTGCTCCATTGCCTGGTGTGTGTAACCTATCACACTGCGGGATGAAATCAGACTCTGCTCTTTCCCATTAATGAACAAGTAACCATATTACAGAGTGAACTGATTGCACCAAAACAGACATGTACACAAAATTTCCAGTGTCATTTGTTACAGAGTTTATTCTCAAAGAGGTAGCATTATTTCAGCCTGAACATGCCTTACTTGAGGACTATGTATATAGTATTCCAACAGCTGAAAAAAACCCATAAACGGTCCACGCATTTTCCACTCAAAAGTAGTCCTATTCTGTGAGTGAATTCTTCAACATTATTTAAATTCATCTTTAAATCTAGAATTCCTTTAAAAGAGATCTAGGCTTCAGCCTAAGGGACAGAGAGGAAAATGTTTTGACTCCCATCATATTCCATGATGTCAGTGAAGTTTTGACAGCTAACTAAAGTTGCACAATTTGACATAAACACAGAAATATCATGGGGAAACAGGTAAGAAACCCCTGTATTTCTGAATCATAAATTAGCCAGTAGAAAGAAAACACATCTGATTTTTTTTTCTCTGAAAACTGATGCATACATGCATTACTTTTAAACAGAACAATGGTATTTTTTGCAGTTTTCCAGGAGTCAGATTCCTGTTTATGTTTCTACGTTTTTTTATCTTTTTAATGTTTTTTTCCATAATTCATTAATTTTTGTCTTCATATTTTTTGTACATGCTCTTTTCCTCTTCTTTTTCTCCCAAATTTATCTATGAAGGTATTTCTATGCTGGAAAAAGAGATGCATTTCTAAGTCATTCTTAACTGGCTTATGAATGTGACCTTTATCTTAAAACCTGTTTATTCTGTGTATTGCATAGCTTTTGTGACTATTTACAATATGTATTGCACATTATTGGCTCAATCCAACATACAGTGAAATCAAAACAAAGACTTCCCATTGACCTTGACAATTGTTGGATTAAGCTCTATGGCCCAAGTAAAAGTAGCTGTAATGAATGACACAAAAATGTAATAAAGAACTCATTTATTGTCTTATTAAGCTTATTAAAATAACCTAGTGTAGATTATTCAGTTTTCATTTACAAATTCAGATTCAAACAGTATCTAACTGAAGCTCCAGTATGCTGATTGCTGTTATTTTTTAAATACATTGTGGTACAAACTTATTACTTTTCTTCTTCTTCATGTCCATTCAGGTTTTTATGCGCTGCTGTAAATTTTCCATAATCTGCTGAAGACTCAGTTGTTCAGTGGCAAGTTGTTCATCAATGAATCTTTGCATTTCTTCCCATTTCCTGGAGCCTTGCTCAATGCCTTGCTGAATCAGTGTGCGTGTTAGTTCCACTTTTTTTCTGAATGCCTCTCTACCTTTTTTGGGCATTTGGTAAATGGACTGCCAGTCAAATGGATTGGGCAGATCTACTCTAAGCTCCCCTTGACGAACGGCTATATATGGCTTTATGCTCTCAGCTGTCATTTGCTCAATCTGGCGAAGCAGCTCTGAGATATATTGCAGAAATGCAGAGTAATTTTCTATAGTTAGATCAATTAACCTTTTGGCCTCACTGATTAGCTTTTCTTGGGAATGACTAAGCTGCCCATAGATCTCCTGGAGTTTTTCTTTGACTTGCTTGTTATGTTCATCGATTTTCCTCTTAGCAGCTGCAGACCAATATCGGATTTTCTCCTGAGCAGCAGATGAGAGCTCCATGACCTTCTGTTTTCCTTTTCCTTCAAAATCAGTTATAAGGTCATAATATTCCTGGCTGTATTTTTCCACTAGTTCTTTTACTTGGTCTGTCAGGCGTGTAACTGAGTCAGCAAGATCTCCAACGTACTTCTTTTGCCAATCCATTACTGTATCTATTAGATTCTTCAGCCACCCCAGCACCTTGTCTTCCACTTCATAGTATTTCACTGACCATCCAAGTGTAGTTGGATCAAAATATTCCTCCCGCAATGCCTTTACATAAAGGTGCAGGTTTTGTGAAAGGTCCCGGAACAACTTCTGGCTAAAATTTTTAAAGTAAGAAATGTATTTTTGAACATCTTCTGCCAAGGATCTCAATTTCTGTGCATAATCTGAAGCCATCACATCTTTGTACAGCTGTTGTGTTTGGAGTTTGATGTCTTCGAAATTTTTGGATTGCAAGCTTCTAACCATTTCTTCTACTTTCTGAAAAACTTCTTGCACTACTTGTTTCAGTTGTTTAAGCCTTCCTGCAAAGTCAACTTCCTGGAGAGTAGTAAATGTCTGCCTGATTTTTTTCTGCAAGTGTTTCAGCATTTCTTTAATTTGATCAAGTACATTACGACCTCTAAGAATTGTTTCAGAAGCAGGAACTCTGACTTCCAGCTCATTGATAGCTGCAATCAAGGCATCAAAGTACTCCTGAAGTTTGGAAAGGCATAAATCAGCATTTTTTGCTACCTTCTCTGTAGTCATCTGATATATTTCTTCACCGGTGTACTTTTCAGACAGCCCAGGAACCTGGAATTTTGTGGTCTTCAGGAATTCAATGGTTGAATCAATTAGGTGTTTTATTCTCTTGTGATACTCTTCAATTAAGTCAATTGCAGCATCCAAAAGCTTTTCTTTTATTCTTTGGTAGTCAAACTGTTCAGCTTGATCTGCTGCATTTTGATACAGCTGTTTAGCTTTGACCTTCATCTCCTGATATTTGCCAGAGGCCTCATTGGCAGCTGTGCGAAACTGAGCATCTATTTGATCTATTTGTTTTACAGCAAATATATAGGCTTTGTCAGCATTATACTGCATTATATTCTTCATCTTTAAGGTGGCGGCACTAATTTCCAGTCCTGTATGCTCCTTGTGATACCGATTAACATACCTATAGACTGCATTTGTAATTTTAGGTACTTTTTCTTTTAGACCCAACAGCAAGTCTTTGGCAGCTTCCTCTTTCCAGTTGAATTTCATTTGAATCAGGTCAGGTTTCTTGAAAGATATCTCACTTTTTAATATATCAATGTCCTTCTGAGGAGCAGACTAGAAACAGAACAGGATAAGAAAAAGTTAGCTTCTGTATAAAACAAAATATTATTTATGAATGTATTTTTCATCATTAATTTCATTATATGTTAGGACAGATCAACTACAATTTTTTTGTCTACTGCATGTTTGCCCGCTTCTTGAAAGGTTATTTTGGAAGAAATTATACTCTATCAAGTTTGTTTGTGCTGTTTTAAACAAAAGGACCAGAACATAACTTAGTCTAGTCTTTTTAAAAATTTGACTGCAAATAAGATTTTTCCTTCCTTTGTATTAAATACCTATTATGTCTCTGAGGGCGTGTGAATTACTTAGGAAAATGAGCCTGCAACTTGTTTTTGAAAACATTTAAAGTTAATTCAAAAAGCATTTTCTTCATGTGAAAATATTTGAGAACTTAATTTTGTAATCATTTAAATCAATGAGACAATTTAGACAATTACTCAGAGTCATTAAAGATCCCTGAATGGCAATCTATTTACATAAACAAATTTTCCAGTTTTCAGTAGTAAATAGAGAATTCTGAGTTGCTTGTGATCTTAAATTAGTATATCACTTTGGAAGGTAAGATTTTACGGTTGAAATTGTTGTGGTATGCCAATAATAATATCATGTTTTATTAGAAAATTTAGTGAGGTGTTTAATTCTCATAATGTGATGCAAAATGTATTGTGAGATATTAATGGAGTAAAAAAGACATTCTATAGATGGTCTGGCCTTTTCCAGTGGCATGATTCCTATAATGGCCACTTTTGTAGAAATTATAAGTAGATTAATGGGTATAAAACTTCATGGGTGGCCTATCTAAAACTAGCTTTGTACTGTCTTCACTTTCAGTGTGTGTGTCTTCTTGATCACAGGAGAGGGTAAAATTAACTGCATGGAAGATCTGGAAGATCTGGAAGAGCCTTTTCACACAGATTTTACTTTTAGTATTGGAAAGGCAAGTGTATGAAACCAAAACTTAAATTACTAATAATATACTTTTTCTGTGGGCAAAGGGTGGTTAATTCATATCTTAACATAAACATACACAAACTTTGAAAGAGAACTTTTACTCTGTCCACACCCAACCTTTTTGCTCTTTATTGCTCCTATCAAGCTTACCCGAGTTCGGTAGTACACTTTTGCTGTGAGAATGTCAGTCTCTATTTCAATGACATAGCCCAAGGTCCCAGCGGAGGGTGAAGATACTGAGCCGGACACGCTCCCGTCAGTCCACTGGTAACGCGTGTGAACGTCTGTAAAGGTTGGGCTGAGGATGTCTAGTGCTGCGGTGTGGTCCATGATTCTACAATAGTGAATAAACAGCCATGTAGGAATGCACAAAGCACAATGCAGTATGGGGCTGTTGAGAAAAGGTACTCTAGAAATGCTGAGAAGGAACGAATTTGCAGGTATCTCCAGAGTGAAAAAGGCTTAGCCAATAATGACAGCATAGCTACATAGGTTCTTCTTAATTACAGCAAAGCACTCTGGGGCATTAGAGGTCAAAGCAATAATACATCATTAGAAATTTTGTCTAATATAAATCACATTATTGGAACAAATCTTTACCTAATTCCTGAAACAGTAAGATCTTCCTTGTAGTTTGCACTCATGTCACGATGTGAAAAGCTGCCAGTTGTCTTCTTAACAAACATGCCTTCTTCATATTTGTAGTTTGAAACAACTGTGAAAAAGATTTCAGATGCATTCACTTCCAGAACTTACCAGAAAACAACACCAAAAAAATACCCAGTTCTATGCTATATGGCCAGTTGTGGGGTGTTTCAGTAGTATGTAAAATTATGCTTCAAAAAATTGAATGCCCACAATGGGCCAAATAAAAAATACAAAAATATTTGTCAAAAAAAGCCCTCTCTATTTCAAAAAACATTATATATATAACATTTTCTGTTCATGCAGATCATAAATGGTGATTCTAATTTCTTGAGAGCTTAGAGTTTTATTCTGATGTATATTTTTAGTATTATTATAGATTCTAGAACTCATTGCTACCTGGGGTTCTAGAGTTTTCTGAGTTGAAATAGCATTTCACAGAATCACAGACTCGTAGGGGTTGGAAGGGACCTCGAGAGATCATCGGGTCCAAACCCCCCTGCCAAAGCAGGATCCCTAGCTCATATTGCAACAAATGAGCTACCTAGCTCATATTTGAAACAAATAGGCTTATTTCCTAAGGAAAAAGATAAGTATTCCTTGATCTGATAAAGATTCAGTTCTTCTTGATGTGCAATATTTTAAGTAATGGGGGCATGTTATGCTGTTCACATTTTAAAGTAAGAAACCACTATACAGAAAGATCTTTTTCATTTTTTCTTTTCACAGTATGCCATTAGTTATACATATATTTAGGTATTAGTCTTCAGGGTGACTGATTGAGACTGGCAATAATTCATGGAAAAATGCTGCTGGTGGTAAAAGAAGTTTAACTTAATGTCAATGCTAAATAAACAGCAACACCTTCATATGAGTCTTGTTAAAACAAATCTGAAACAAAACATATACAGCATTTCCCCCAAAATTGTGACATACAGAATTTGAATGTCTTACCATTCAGGTCATATTCCAGGAACTGCAATGTTGAGCTGCAGGTGGAGTCAATAGAATGTTCAAAAGAGTCTTTTTTGTTGGTTAAGTCTGTTCTCCAGGTGACATTGTACAAAGGGGAAGCAACTTTGAAAGACCCAGTCAAGGCACCAAATGATGGGATGTAAATTCCAGCAGGCAAGGATATTTTGAGAGGGGGGAACTCAATTTTCTGTTCAGGGATTGTAATTGTAGGCAGATCAAAATCTGCAATCTTATTAGCTACTTCATCCAGATCTACATGGAAGCTGCCAATAGAAATACTCTTTGGAAGAGTGAATTGAGACACGGTTATTTGGTATTCAGGTATTGTCATCTCAAAATATGGTATTTTATATTCTTCTAATGTGATATAATTGGCTCCTACATCCACTTTAGGGAATCTTAGTTTTGGCAGCGTGGGTAAATTGACATCAAAAGGCATTGTTTTTAGTGTCTGTGGAATTTTTATGTTGTGCAAGTCAATGGTGTATGCTGGGACCTGGAGAGTGGTGAAAGGAACTCTGAACTCTGGAGTGCTGAAAACAGGGCTTGGAACCTTTAGGTGTAACTCAGGAATGCTGAAAGTGAAACCATCGGTCAGCTTATTCACAGGTATGGGGAAAAAGTAACCATCATCACTCTTTGTGTACACGAGGGACACTGAACCGTTTAGGTATTGTTTTCTGTCAGCAGTGGTAGTGACATCCAGCTTCAAGATATCCCATATACTCTTCTCAGAAATGGGACACTTTATGTTTTTGAGGAAGTCCATGTATCCTTCAAAAGATCCAGAAATATCAAACTTTGCCTTTGTTTTTTCGTTTGATAGCTGCATATCGTGACTGAGCGATAATGACTGAATTTGGCCTTCACCCTTCCAGCCAACTTTCTGGTTTGCAGGACTGATTTTCACTACAACAATTTGATTAACTGAGGCTATGTCCAGGAAGGAATTTGGCTGAGTGGCTTCAATCTGAAGATCTGTTGATAGACCCCAAGGAGCCAGCTCTATGGTTGCTTTGCATCTCTGAGACCCCTTTGTTGTGAAAAGAGGTGTATATCTTGCATAGTTCTTCCCATTGTGCTCCCAGACAGCATAAACCCGGCGGGTAGATGCTTCAACTGCAAGTACTTCTTTCATTTCACTATTCCAGTAGCCATCTAATTGGGAGTGGGCCTCAAGCTTGAGAGATGACCGAGCTCCATTAGCATTCAGATAGGTGTTTGCCTCATGGTCTAGACTTCCAGAAAATGAAGTGTAAACTGCTCCATCAATGTCTGCAGTTGTAGAAGTTTCTACTGATATGTAAGACGTAAGGCTCTCTAAGGCAAATTTGTGAGCAAGTCCTCCCTTAGCACTGATGGCACGTTGAGGAATATTAAAATCATACATTAATTTTAACCCGGAGGAAAGAGTGGGTTTAGACTTAGTATTTCCAGAAAGTTCTTGGCTGAAATTCATTTTTAAAACTGGTGTGTTGATTTCTGCATTTGTTGCCACTGAAGCTTCCATATTTCTCTTTGTGAGACTAATAGTGCTGTCATGATTTCCTCCTAGAAATTTGTTATTGCTCAGGGACAATGCTGTGGCCAGCTTCAACCCTCTTTTTCTTGTCAAACTTGTTGAACCGTCCAGTTTAAATTGCAGTGCATCAATGATAGAAGAGGATGAGACACCGAGGTGCCCAGCAATATCTGACTGATTGAACAGCCCGGCATTTGCAGTTAAAGTGATCACGCTGGATTTAAAAGAGAAGTCGTAAGTAATGTTTCCCATGGCAGGAATTAAGATGTGGTTTGATGGGCTGTTGATTCTAAATCTAGGCAGCTTTAGAGTGCGTAGATCCTGTGGCACATGAAGGACTGGAAGCTCCAGAGAAGGTAAGACTAGTGTGTAAGATGGTACCGAAAAGCCAATAAGTGGAACTGTGAATCCTGTTGTACTGATTTCTTTTGGGAGCACATAACCAAAGGCTGGCATCTCAGCAGTAAAAGGAGAAACCTCAATATTCAGAATTGGAATGGTGTACCCTGGAATCCTGAAGGTTCGTGGTAGTTTGTTCAGTGATGTCTGTATTTTGTATTTATCAAATTTAGTTTTGGCTTCATTATATGATTTTGTGAGAAAATCTAAAGCAGTGTTTCTTCCTTTCTCAAAATATTTGTTGAAGAAAATGATGTATTTGTTAAGTGTTTCATGCACTGTTGCTAAAGGAAGTGGTATTACATGCATGTCTCTGTTTTTCTCATACCGAGCATTCAAATTTAAATCAAAGGATTGTCTTGTTGTCTTCAGTAATTCCTTCAGGCCTGTCTGTTCCCACAGTGAATAATCTTTTAGCTGAGGAGTTTTGATTCCAGTGTAGGGAACCTGAAGCTGAGGAATCGTTAAAGGAGTATTTAGGAAGTCCAGGTTGGCATCTCCATTCATTTCAACACGAGCTTCAATTCTGTCATCGTTGTTGCCAGCAGACATGTTATGGGAATATCTGTATTGATTGAACCTGCCAGTAGCTTGCCAGCTGACCTGCTGAACAGAGGAACTGAGTGCAAAACCATAGTTGTTCAAGAAGTCAATTTTGCCAGTCAGTTTCATTGGGAAGCTGATTTTCACATTTCCATCATTGTTTGTTAATAGACGGATTTCAAAAGGCTGTGCCAAGAAGGAAACCTCGTTATTTACAGTTCCAGTAATCCGTCCATTGAGCCGAGCATTGTGAGAGCCTGTTAATTCTACTTTCATTCCTCCAAGCTGTCCTGTGCCTTTTACATTCAGAACACTACGTCCCACGCGCAGTGACTCTATTTCAGACTGAATCTGAATTGTTGCATAATTTAGGAAACCACATTCATATTGCATAGCTTGGTTGACTTTCAGATAATTATCATTTAATCTGTTGTTGGCAGAAAATGTAATAATGGGGCCCTCGACCCTGAAAGTGACATGTGAATCATGAGTGCCTTCATCTGAGAAATTAGGAGAAGCCCATTTCCAGTTTCCTTTACCAGTCGAGGTAAATGACACGTGTCCTGCTTCTACCTCTGTTGTCATATTATTGACCAGATCAGCCTGGCTGGAGAAATCAACTTGTGGAATATTCAGTCTGTGGGAATATGCTGTTCCACTCTGCATCCAAATTTTTCTTTGCAGCTTGACCATTAAATTATTCTGTAGTTCTATTGAATTTTTCGTTGTATAGAAGTTAGCTCTGGTTTCAGCTTCACCTTCCACCGAAGTCCCTAAAAATATCACTTCATTGGTGTGATCAACTTTAAGGAACCTATGATTGACCTTCATGGAATTTTTAAGGTTCAGCTGCTTCATCTCAGGTGCCAGGAGACGCGAATCTGCAATAACCCTAAAAACTAGGAAGTCTAATTTGGATGTTGTTTGAGCTGAAAGAGAGGTCACAAATTCAGGGCTGTTAGCAGATGTTGTAGTATTATGAACCTCAGCTTGTGCAGACAGTGTAAAGAATGGAGAGGTGATTCTGAAAGCGCCAGACAATTTGCCAAAAGTAGGGACAGTCACAGTATGTGGGATACGTGGAAGCTGGAACTCTGGTATCTTCATGTTAGGAATCTGGAGCTCATTTAGATTTAGCTTTGGAACCAATAATTCTGGTATTTGAAACTGAGGCATTTGTATCTCTGGGAAAGAAATGTCAGAAAAAGGCATATCTCTCATCTTTAGATCTTTAAAATACGAATCAATTGGTGGCAACTGAAATTCACCAGACATGAGTTTGTCTATTGTTCTCACAATCTGATGTTTAATCTCATTCAGATCAATTGTATAGGAAGGAACTTTAAAGGTGTTTAGAACTGTAAATTCTGGGGTGGTAAATCTCATTGGAATTTTCATGTCCTTTAATCTCTTAACATTTACCTCATAGGAGGGGATATGCAGATCAGTCAGTGGAACTATGAAGTCTGGTGTTCGAAATGTTGCTTCCCGGAGACTTTGGAGACTAACCTCAAAGGCAGGTATAGTGAATATAGCAGTTGTGATTTCAGGGACTTTAAATCCTTTTTCAACAAACTGGTTTAAATTTTCAGCCCAATTTTTTACATCATACTCTTCAGCCATAGCAGCGATTTTCTTAAAAGCTATGTTCCACTGGTCAGAAATGTATGTGACAACAGAATTGTAGAACTGGCTTATCTTCTGAAGATACCACTGGAATTCCTGTGAAATATCCATTTCAGAAATCCTCTCTCGCAGGTCTTCCAGATGTTCATTTACCTTGGCTTTCAGATTAGCAAATGTTGTTGAGTTGATGAGATCCTTGAACCAGTTAATTATAGCAGCAAGTTTGGTGTCTCTTAGCTGTTCCATGTATTCTGAAATCACAGCTCTAAAATCTCTCAGATACTGTTTCAGTGCTTCTGCTTTCTGTGGCAGTTCTAGATTTCTGAGTTCCTGATTTATTTTCTGGGTCACTTCTCGAATTTTGTTATTTGTGTCATCAACAAACTCGTTATAGTCAAAAGACTTGAGCTTTTTAATAACCATGTCAAGGAATCTGTTGATTTCCTTTATCATCTTTTCATAATCAAAGGTTTGCACTTTCTTGACAGCATCATCAATAAAAGCAACAACTTTATCAAAGCATGACTTCACATCAATGTTTTTCAGGTAGACGGTCAGTTTCTGGACAGTTTCTTTTATTCTGTACTGGTTAAGCAGTTCTATCATTCTGTCCATTAAAAAATATGCCTGTTTATCAATTTCATATTTTACAATCAGTTTGTGCATGTGACCTCGGAAAGCACTGATCTTCTCAGACACTTCATACTCTTCCATCCAATTTAGAATAAAATCTTTGATGTGTCCAAGAACTTCATTAATTTTTTCAATTGGTAATGAAAGCTTCAATTTTTCCAAAACTTCTTTAACATCAAACATTTTAATCTGCTGTTTCAAATTTTCTGCAATGCGTCTAACATCAATATTTTGAATCTGAATTTTGAGTTGTTCTAGGTTTTCCTGTATCCTGGATGTAATCTTGTACTCATCATCTACATTTTTAATCCAAGCCAAAGTGCTGCTTCCAATTTTGCTAGGAGAATACTGGTGAAAAAAAAATTGCAGATTTTGAATGGTGTCAACTACAGTGATTCTTATCATATATTTGTTATCTAGAGCTGTGATTGTTTCAACTATTTGGTCAAGAAGCTGTGCAATAAGTCCTTTAATGTCATACTGCTCATACTGATCTTTGATGTATTGCTCAATTTTCATCAGATAGACCTGCACCTGAAAGAGTATTTCTTCAAAATTATTCATGGCTTTTTCCAGCATAATTTGGAGATCATCAGATGTTATTTTGTAGTCCTTTGTGAATGCAACCAAATTATTTTTCATGCTGCTAACTCTGCCTTTCATATCTAATTTGTCCATGTAATCATTAATGTGCTGTGGGAGTTTATCCAAAGTTGCCTTGTATTTTCTCATATGTTGTTCTATGTTAATGTTCTTCAGGTAACTTTGTATGGCCTGCAGTGTGGATAGAATGGTGCCTCTGATTTGTTCAAAGTAAACTGGCAAATGTTCCAAGAATGGTAGGTTAATAATGTGCATATTTTTATTTTTGTCATACTTCACAGAGCCGGAGATGCTGAATTCTTGAGGCTCTGACACACTGCCCCTGAGGCCCAATACATCGATGAAATTAATTTCTTCAGCTGTGAATGGCAGTATGATGGATTTATCAATTACAGAGAAATCTGCTAAAGCTCTTCCACTAAGTTCCACACCGGTCTTTTCTGCATCATTGTAAGCGCTGAGATCTTGGGAATATACATTATTATTTAGCTGACTTTTCAATTTCCAAGCACTTGACTGCTCTGATGGAGTAAAAAGCATGTGAACTTTGTTATCAAGCAGGGTAGTGTATCTTCCTCTAGACTTCAAGCTGTGACTGGTGGATCCTCTGTAATCATGGGAGAAAGTGAAAGCAAGAGGCTCTGCTTTAAAGAGGAATTTGCTGTAAAGGTCTCCTGTGTGTTCACCCATAGCAATCAGCTTTCCATTACCATTGGTATGTACGTCAGCAGTGATAGTAAATGGAGCCATGGTGGAACGCACAACGTTGCTGAAACGGAGAGATTTGGAATCACAGTTTGTGTTCATAGTAACTGAGGAAGCAAGTCCTGCCACATTCAAATTAACTCTGTGACTCACTGCTGCGCCTTGAACATTTGCAATGGTATCTGTTTTAAAGTTTGCAGCTAGGTCAGCGTAGGTGATGGTGTAGGTATGCCTTATTTCATCTGCACCATAGGCTCCTCTGACGTTGCCCCCCAAGTTCAGCTTCAGAAGCTCAAGAAGCAGTTCTGCTTTGTTGGAAACTTCTGCTTTAGTATATTTAACATTATTGTTTAGTTTAGCGGTAAGTGAGGTAGGCTGAAGTTGTAGGTCAAAAACATGCTTGTGGAACTTGTCAAAGCTGAAGCTGTTGTCTAACTTGGAAGAATATGTTAAGGATAACCCAGGAATATTCAAGTCATTTGTGTACTCCAGCTTAATCTCTTTGAATGATCCTTGCAAATTATTTGAAAACTTGAGTCCTTCTCTATTAACTCTGAAGTTCAAAACATGTTTGTTGTCCATACCCAGAACTGTACTCTGATATTCACTTCCCAGTGTTACTTCTGTTAGGCTCACTCTTCCACCTAGATTGAATTTTGCGTTGTTTTTACCATAGCGCCCAGAAGAGGACAGTGACACGGAGCCTCCAGCAGTATCAAGTTTGGCATTCATTTCACTCTGCATTGTCAATGGACTAAACTGCACATTGGTGGTTGCGCTGCTGGCTAGACCATACTGATTTACATTGAGTGATGACTTATGTGCAGCTCGATTCCTCTGATCAGTCAAAGAGATATCGGTGTTAAAAACAAGATCCTGGGAATTGAGGGAACCTGCAAACAAGGCATAGTACTGGATTTGCTTGTAAGTGGCTTGGTACTCAGATCGAAGTGCTGCCATCTTCTTTGACAAAATTACTTCAAGCTTGTTGACACCTGCAATCTGTCGATACCTCCCATTTGTTTCAGATGTCATTTTCAGCTGGCTGTTTTCATACTTCAGTGAAGCTGTGTTCTTTAGTAGTCCACTTTGTACATCAGAAACTGAGGTAATGGAAAATACATCATCACTGTATCTGCCAGATATCTGATTGGTAGCCTGGAGGTAAGAAGAATCCAACTTCAGATTTGATTTTCCTTCTAAAACCCGTCTCTTTTCATTGTATGAGCTTGAAAGAGTGTAAATGCTTCTTGCAAAGATGGAAGCCACTTCCATCTGTCCTTCCATCCTAATATTATTGACATTCACATTATGTGTCTTTTCAGAAACAACATCACCAGAAAATGAAAGCTGAGGACCCAGAGTACTTGATGCTGTAAGTGATATGGTGTAATTTACAACTGGATGAGGTTCATAACTCTTTGTCCTGGCCAACTTAAAGCCTGATGTTAAGAGTCTGTGCTTCAGGTGGTTTTCATATGCACCAGTGAATCCATTTCTATTATATGATGCTTCTCCAGAACCTGAAATAGGAAAGGAGACAAAAAATAACAGTGTGATTTGTAACTTCTTTTTCTTTAAGACTTTGTCTGCTGCCACTAAGCTTTTATGTTGCTTGACTGTGGTCACACCTACACATACACCTGCACACTGGATTTTGAAAACACTTGATTTGTCAGATACACAAATGTTTATAGAATCAAGACTTCAGTTCTGAAAGACTCTTTCTTCAGTAGGAAATATCTAGGAAAATATGGACCTTAAAAGTCTTTATGGAAATAAAATGACTTCACCTTCAGTGCCTTGATATATAGATTCACATAATATCTTTAAAAAACAAGGGGAGAGTGATTTTAAGATTATGTAATACCTTTCTTTAAATGAGCAACAGGAGAATTAATGCACTGTACCTGATACATGGGTAATAAAGTAATTTAAATAGTTTTGCCAACATTGCAGGAATAGCACACGTTCTTACCTTTCACACTGTAGGAAAGTAGCTCAAAAATGGAATCAGCGTCTGTGGTATAAGTAGTTCTTATGCTGGATGCTTTCTCTGTGGAGGTATTAGCCAAAGTGTACGCTGCTGACCAGTTGTAATAGTTGCTGTACACATTAGCAGAGAGCTCTAAAGCACCAAATAAAGGCACATGAACTGGATAGGATTCCGGAATAGTAAACGTTGGGATTCTGAATTCCCGAGATGCCACACTTATTCCCATTGACTCCATTACCAGAGGAGGTGTTTTAACAGTCTGTGGCACTTTTATGTCATAGGATGTTCTTCCACCAAATGGCAATGGGATGTCAATTATAAAACTGTTCTTATTCAATCTGTATCTGATCCGGCCTTCACTGGAAAATAAAAATAACTTTATTAAAACCTGTAAGCCCATGACACATATACAGACACTTCCATGAGTCCTACTATTCCCAGGATACTGAGCTTACTTGCATACTTACAAACATATGTCTTGACTTCAGGTTTAGAGAAAAATGTAATGATCATCTACTATTACCAGCATTTTTGAAGCTCTCGTCTATCAGAATTTACTGAAAGGGAGATCGATAAGTGAAGTAGTATAGAAACACACTCTTTCTGTAAGACCTTGCATTATTGTCATTCAAGGGACTAAATACACAACGGTTCTGAATTTTGGATTTGATTTTCTACTCTCAGAAGCCAAATCTGCTTTATAAACATTCACAAAAGATGTAACAGCATAAAAATGATTCTCAAAAAGAAGGAATTTTAATGAAAATAGCTGACACAGGAAAAATATTTCCTCTAAAACCACTTGTTGAATATGTCATGCTGAGCACCTGAAAAAGGTGATTATATTCTTCTTTTAAAAAGTGATATATTCTTATATAAATGCACAAAAAATTCTCATTAGCATTAGAAGTTACAAGAACCTAAATTATCAAGAATTTATTTTTCTGATTATAAGCATTTCAAAAGTTTCTTCCAAATATTCAGCATTTATTTTATTCTGAATAAAAAATAAATACAAATCTAACCATTTGACCAAGATCTATGACTGGGGAAAAAGACAGCTTGTCAGCTGAAAAGTTTGTTGGGGGAAAGTGTAATTATGAAAGAGCAAAACAGAAGGAAACTGTCTTAATTTGCACATGAACAATAAGCTGGCAAAGATGCTTTTCCTGTCTGCCCAAGCGGTCTTTTATATTACAAAATCTTATTTTAACACTTAGACCTGCATCTTAACATGAAAATTAAGGAAACATTTTAAAAACCTGCTCCTTTACATCAAATGGTTATAAAAGTAACATCACAGACCAGTGGAAATTCCTATTAGTGGTAGTATTCCAATGTGCACTGCTGGTAAAAACAACGGAGGAAACCCAGTTTTTTCATTGCGTATACTTTGCTTAGGAACACAAGGGAAGCAACAGCAATGTGTGTCATTAACATAGAGTTTCACATTAACACAGTGACAGACAGCTAATGGAAAAACAGTGCTAAGAGAGATAAAATGTAAGCCTGTTCTCCATCTGTTTTTTCCAATCCAATCTTACACTTGCTTCTGTTATCCTCTACATTAATTTCAGCCAGCAGTATTTCCCTAGCTCCTGAGGGAACTGTACAGATCTGTTTCTATTTATCACAGTGGTAGCTGTGAATGTGTTCTGAAGATACTACCAAGCAACACCATTCCTTGGATCCTTATGCTTAGGCAAAGCAGCAATGTGGTATGAACATTAATTGGCAAGAATGGTATGTGCTAGGAACCATAATGAGAGCAAACCCAGGCAGGTGCACGAGCATTTTAAAGTCTAGATCCACTCTGTCTGACTTAAAAGTCTAATTTCCTAGAAATGGAAGAAATAAGCTATTTATGTGCTTTCCAGTCTCTCTTTTTGTCAATTGGATGATTTCTATCAAATTCCACAGAAGGGTAAAATCCTCAAGGGTAATTACATACATGCAAGTCCTGTGAAAAACATGGAGGGCCTGGGCTCAAACTTGTGCAAACATCTAGTAGGTACATGTGCAACCATAGCATCTGTTATCTCTGAACAAATGACAGATAGAGTCAGGCATGGGAAGAGGTCAGATACATTGGTAGAGGTCAGCCAGTATGTGTAAGGGAGTGGGAAGAACTGTTCAGTAGGACTGCACAGGAAAATGTAGAGATATCAGGGTCATAGCCAAAGCCATAAGGGGTGCAAGACACAAATCTAGGAGAAACATGGGTTCATTAGTCCTGTGGCTCAAAGTTAAGATTGCCCAACACTGTATCTTTTGTTCGGTTCTCATTACTATATAACACAACACTTCAGGCTATATTAATATACTGCAGGAGTGATTGCTGTTGAGTCAAAACTGCATTAAAGACCTGCATCATTTCCTCTCTCTGGTCTTAAAAGTCTTTTTTCTGATTCCAATTTTATGCTAATGTTCACAGTAATTCCATGCTGTTTTATAAAGCAAAGTAAAATAAAGTAACGCAAAATATTCACAAATATCTATTTTCCGTTTCCTGTGTGATGATCCTATTTCTCTCCCTACCTTTTCAGGAACAGTTCTTCAGGAATGGTGATAACAGGCAGGTTAATTTTCTGAATGTTCAGTTCCTGAAGTCCACTCAGTTTTTCTTGCAGACTCTGGGCATATGGGACGTCTTTTGATGCCTTTTGCAGCCAGGTGTTGGTTGCCTGCAATGAGGAGAGAAGTTCTGCAAAGTAACTAACAAGTTTTAGGACTTGCCAGTAAGTTATTTGAAAGCCATTGTAACTATCCATATACTGAGCCTCAGGCATATGTTAAAGTGACTGGCCCCATCAAAGTTAGAAACATACATCTTATTCAATCTCATGAATACTTTTACAAGTAGTTCCCATTTTGGTTTCCATGGTGGTGGTGGGGGGTAAGAATTCATCAAGCCTATGTGATCAATATCTACTGTAAGCTGAAACATACCACGATAAATTGCGACACAATATGTCGCAGTGTCATATCTGTATGAGCCACTTTCCGATCCAGCAGTTCATTGGCATGCTTCTCTAAAGTTTTTGGGTAGTCTGAAAAGTCAACTGGGAAGCCAGAAGATATTTTGTTCACAGCAGCACTGGCATCTGAATTCCACTCAAGCTCAACTTTCTCAGAATCTGAAAATCATTAATTTAAAAGAAAAGGATAGAATTAGGAATATTCTTTTTTTTTTTCTATTTAGGGATATGCAATAAGTAATGTAACAAGACATTTAAATTTATAGGTTGTACATGTGGATCATGTTTTTGCCCCTACCATATCTGAAAAGAACTCTTTCTGAAATTGAGTTTCCATGAGCTGTTGCAGCTGAGCTCAGCTGAAGATATCCTTTGGTTGGTGAATAATTAACCAGTGCTTCAGTTCTAAGTTCAGTTTGCAGGCGTGGAATAGAAATGGTGCCTCTGATCATTGCCTCTTCTATTCCAGCATATCTGTGAAAGCATAATGTAAATGTGAATATGAAACATTTCTCTCTAATTTTCCACCTGTTTCAGGAGCAATTTCAGCATTTAAATCTACAATAAAAGCATAATGGGTGTTATAAATAAATAGATTGAACCAAACTTGTAAGCTCTGTTCCAACTCAATTAATGTTTTTGGCTTCTGCAAGTTACTCTGGGAAAACTTGTGAACTATTATAATGCTACTGTGCAGATAAACACAGTAATTCCATAGCAGTGCCATAATACTGAAATGGAAATATGTACCTGTGAAGTTCTACCTGAACCAAATTCTGAACTCCTTAATCAAGCTGAATTCTCTATTAAAGGACACAGACTGTGGACATGAATCACACAGAAACAAAACACTTGGCAAAATATATTATGCCACTGGGCTTAATTTTCCTTTATTCACATTTATTTTATATCTCTCTAACTTTGTTGACTTGAGCAAACTTCTAATGTTATGCTAGTGCAAATGAAAGGGAATTGAGGTCCCTGACATCTGTCCAAAGCTCCCACTGATATCAGAGGCAATGCTGCATGAACAGCAAAGACAAAGACTCCCCAGGGCACCATCAAGATCACAGAATTCCATGGAAGATTGAGGTTTATTAAAGAATGTGATCAGCTCATTTCACTATGGGCTTGTGAGGCAGACAATTTTAGAAACCCTGGCAGGCTGAACATTTTTGTTAGCTCCCCTGTAGATGTTCCCGGAAATATTCTCATCATGAAGCATGGGAATTTTTACAGGAAGCTCTGTTATTTTTGGTTTTGTTGTTTATTGAGTGCCATTAGATTTCTTCATGGGGAGATGTAATAACTTTTTTTTAGAGCTGAACATATCCAGTAAAAGATAATACCTCTCTGAACAAACCTTGCCTTGTTTATATCCTTGGATTATCACACCTGCAATAACACTAGCACAATGTCATTCTTGTAGTCGTGTGTGCAAACACGGAAGAACTAGCTCAAGAAACTTGCAACACAAATTTAATATATATATATATATACACATATAGTGGGAAAGATCAGATGGTGTATTAGATGTATTTATTTGATGTATATGTGATGGATTGCAAATCAAATACGTCAGGGTTTTTTTAAAGAGGGTTTGAATGACATGTTTAGATGTCTCTCTATATAAAGCAATTTCTCCAAAATGGGATAAAACTTCCCCAAATTTTCTACCTTCAGTAAAACCTTTAGCTATATTATTAAAAAGTTCCATGAAAGTCTAAATGGTTTCCTGAGTTACCTTATTTGTCCAGCAAGAGTAACTTCGGAAATCTTCTTGTTGTTAAAGTCTAAGACAAAGGTATATGCTTTCTTCCCAGGAGTGGATTCATCAGTAATTCTGAAGTTTGTACCAAAGTCAACATCAACATCTGGAATGTGGACATCACTGGTCAAAATCCTTCTGTCTCTGTTGTACTTGAAGGTCAATGTGGCCTCATGCTGCTTTACCCCTGGAAAATACAATGAACTTCAGTTAT
The DNA here is from genome assembly GCA_020800305.1 of Porphyrio hochstetteri. Classification (NCBI taxonomy): domain Eukaryota; kingdom Metazoa; phylum Chordata; class Aves; order Gruiformes; family Rallidae; genus Porphyrio; species Porphyrio hochstetteri. The sequence goes on from CM036907.1 coordinate 116,584,486, forward strand.
TTACCACTATGGAACCTGTTTCTGAAAAGGACAATAAAAAAGGATCAGCTGAAAATAATTTCACTCTGAAGATCTAACACAACATTTAATGAGACTGAATCACAAACTGGGTTATCTTTTTTTCTCTTCATCTTCTAAACCCACCATGTGCTGATCCACTAATCCTGTTACTACTATTGTTACTTCAATTTGCCATCCCACACGTTCTCCCTTTGAAAAACTTGCTGTGTTTACAGTTCGTCTAAATTTGTGTGGTTTACTACCATAAGTCATCAGAAACAGTGATTTTCTCTTGCTTATATAAAACCTATTAACTTCTCTTCCTTGTTTTCATTCACCAACATTGGACTTTTATTTAAATCATGGGGAACCATGGAATCATCCTCCAATCATGACAATCCTGCCCTTGGGATTGCATATAAAGTGTTGGCCTGCTTGGTTGAGAAAAGGGTGTTCTGCTTTATACTGTAAACAGTTCTATTGTGAATTGTTCATACAAATCTTTTTCCCATTAAATGACACAGTTCAAAACCGAGCTAAACCAGACTGATTCTTCAGACTCTTACCTTCTGCCTGGACAGCAAACTTTAAGGTGTCTATCAGGTCATTTCCCTCTCTCTGCAGGTCATAGTTTGCACTTGCAGAATATTCCTTCACTTCACCGGTAGACACTATTTCAACTTCAAAGCTAAAGGAGAAGTAAATGAATGTCTTGTAAATAAGTATTTTGTCCATGACCACAGATGGGAGAAATCATGCAATTCTCTATAGCCCTCTTTCTGAGCTGCTCCTGCTAGTCTGTTTTCAAAGATTTTTAAAGGCAAGTTTTATGTGAAAGGGTAGTGTAGATACTAAGCCTTAAGAGAGAAGGTTAGTTAACAAAAACTAAACATAGCTAAATCTGATATGTCTTACCTAGATTCTCCAGTCAAGGGATAATACGGAGCTGACTCTGTGGCACTGGCATTAGAGTACAACAATTTGGTGCAGAAATTGAGACCAACAATGAAAGGCTTGCAAGATGTCCTGGTTTCTCTGTCCTCAATCAGAGGTGGAATCTCTTCAGTTTTGGCTGGAGACACCAAATGTAGTGTATTGCTGGAACAGAAAAGCGAGCCATTTATTCCCAGGACAGATGTTCAGACATTGTCTTGTTAACAAGGTTATTTTCTGAATAAAAAAGTAACTTATTAAGGTAGGGGCTTCATGAAATAACATTTGGTGTTTAAATGATCAAGTGGTTTACTATTACAAGTACTATTATTGATAATTATAATTCTTTTTATTGAGATATCTACTCTCTCTAAAACTGATTTAAGTGGTTCGATTAAATTCAATCTAAAAATAGACATTGCTATTATAGTAATGTTATGTGAAAGAAAACAAAAAAATAGAAATAGTAAGAGTCTTGTTGAAAATTTCAGAGAACAGTGACAAATCAAAGAATTTGTCAGCCTTGACTCCCAATTGGCACTTATCTGGGTATTTTCTTCTTTTACAATTGAAGTTATCCCAGTTTTACAGTGTCTAGGATTTTTCTGAACTGAAAAATTCTCAAGGCCTGTCCTAGATTCACAATTCCATCACAATGAGAACCAAGAAGAAACAGGAAGAGCCTTGAAAGTTTTCATTCAGTTTTTATTACCTGATACTGAGGATCTTTGTTGGAGTCTTCGGAGCAGGAATGCTGAATTTCAGCTGTCCAGCTTTCACACTAACATGTGCTTCAATTCCAGACTCATGGAATATATTAGAATTCATCTCCACACCGCTTCTGGCAAATTCAGGCATGTTTATTCCCAGGTGTGTTACAAATTCAATTGCTACTGAGGGTTTAGCAGTGAGTTCTGCTTGCATCTATTTAATAAAAACAAACCAGTGTATTTATTAGCCCAATACACATCTCACTGGTTTTAGAAGACAAATGTAATACTCTTGATAATCTAGAAATAGGTTTTATATATTTTATTTTCCTATTCAAAAACTTTGATTCCAAAGTCACAAAAGCAGAGGGATGATGTAAGTAGTAACTGGAGTAGATGATCTTGGAGGTCTTTTCCAACCTTAATGATTCTATGATTCTGTGAAATACAGCAAGATGACAAGACCAAAGAACTTTACCCACTTTAATGGAAAAATACTTATGCTTCAGAAAGATTTTGTACATGGAGCTACTTGCATGTATTTGTAAATCTGAAGACAAGAGCCAGTTTTCCATTTTAAAAAAAAGAGTAATTTTCAAAAACGAGTAAACTATTTGACAAAAAAGAAATGGATCCAGGATTTTAATTTCTTTAAACCAGCTTATTTTCAAGCTATTGGTTTGGCCATTACAGAAACAAGGGACAGAATGCCAAATCCTGGAGAAGTACCCAACGGTAAATAGAAGGCAACCAGTACTAAATTTGAAGACATATCTTTTTATTTTTACTTTAATCTTGTATCTAGTGGAAAATCAAAAGTTTAGATGAACTGAAACTATTTAGACATTTTTATAAAATATCGACTAAATTAGAGCAAAAAAAGAATGAAAATATTTCTTTTTTATTTTAACTGGATAATTAATTTTGTGTCAGATGCTCTTTAATGATTACAATTTAAAAATGTTTCTACTCAGATTTAAAAAGTTTAACTCAATGTTCAAAATTTCGTTTAATTAAAAGATCAATATTTTCACTTTGAATTTGCTACATTATAAAAAAATTTTTTAGTAACTGGTTTGAACAGAAAATTCATATGCTGTAGCTCTTGTAATATTCTCATTGTAGAGGAGGGAGCAAGAAATGGAAAGGTTTAAAGGATTATTTTTGAAAGGGTGATTAAAATACTTTTAATTCATAGATCTTCTTATGTCTTATGCTTAATTTATTATATGTATTACTTTTTATATAATGTAAATGTCATCTACAAATTAACTGAAGACCTAATAAGTAAGCGTTATTTTTTTTTTAATTTCAAGAGTATTTTGCAGTCTTTAAAACTCTTCTGGTGCTACAATTTTATCCTTAAATGAGACAGTAGATTATTAGCAGGAGAACAAAACAAAGACTTACACTTTTTTGATGAAGCTTCATGGCCACTTTGGCTCCAGGTGTTGCTATGCCAGACAAGGCAAACTTCAGTTGCAAACCTGCTCCAGTTGGGAGCTCAAACTCATTGTCCATGAAAATGTAGTGGACAAATAAATCCCTGTCAATACCTTTTGAGATGGCTTGTGCAATCTGTGAATCAAGTAAGGAAATTAACACTAAAAAATCTACACTGTTGAATAAGTACATTTTGTACATTAAAAATTGATCATGGAATGGAACATACCATTTCAGGAATAGTCTGAAGAGTTTTAATGCTCTTTAACATCAGGCTTCCCAGCACTTTGAAATCATTGAGTTTCAAGTACCCAAGTTCTTCTCCCAGGATTCTCAGATATGCTCTTCCTTCAGGAGCTTCCTTGCTGCTCAATTCTTTTATCAGTTTTTCAAGGTTAAGTATTATTCCTTTCATGAAATCCTGAAAATATAGTCAGAAGTATTAAGACAGATTTATGAGAAACTGGCAATATCAGGTATCTAAACAGTTACTTTAATGAATGTCAGCTAATCTGGACATGCACCCCTTACGCTTCCAAAGGCTCCTCCAGCATATAATTAAGAAAAAAAGTTAAATAGCATTAAGGATTTCTATTTTAGCCTACTAGAAGAGATGGTGTATATATAATTAATAGGAAAGAGGGAGAAGTGCTGTAATTATTGAGTAAAGACAGGGAGACCATGCTGTGCTGCGAATGTTTTCTAGCTGTACCTGATCCTGTTTGCCATCCTGGGAGTAGCCAAAATAGTCAAAAAGTGCCTTTGAAACCTGCTCAGGTACTCTGCCATCAACCCAGTACAAGGCCTTGCTTGTGGTGTCTGGGAAAAATCCCTTCTCTCCGAACAAAGCTTCCAGTGTTGGTTCAAACCCCTTTCCATCCAAGCCAAGCTGAAATGAAGCAGACAATGCAATAACTGAGATAGTTTCTCCACTTCTTTGGAGCTTTACAACAAACAGCCTTTCTGGGGAACACACAATGCATTTTAAAAGTATCCTACAAGTCTATAAATCTTAAGGGAAGATAGAGAATACTAGGTCTTACAGCTAATTTTATCTCTACGGTGAGGTCCAACAATACCCCTACACATAGGCTCTTCTCACTTAAAATCCACTATGAGTACTTTAGTGTGCCAGCAATGATTCATTAGCATGAAGTCAATTTGTTACAGATGGGTTCATTTTACCCAAGCAGAGGCCTTAATAACTCCAACAGGGTCGTCCATCCAGTGGCCAGTGACATCACATAATGGATGGCTTGGTCTAAAGCCCACTGAGATCAAATGAAAGTCCCTTTGTAAGCATAGAAAACTTTAGAGTTTTTACAATCCCAAAGCTTGTAAAAACAATACATTATTCAGAGAAAGTTGTTAGAAACAAACAGGAATGAGAAAGAAAACAGATGAATACTAGGAAAAGTTTTTTATAATTGTTGTACCTCAATGATATCGCTTGGGCCAAATCCATACAGATTCAGGGTGGTTTTTAGCATGGTCTCTTTAGGAATGTAGCTGTTTGGATCAAATACCACATTCCCCTCTACTTTGGCAGAGATGGGATCAACTCCAGGTACAGAAACTCTTTTAGAAATCTGATAATTTTGTGAGAATTTTCTGAAATCTTTGGCTGTTGGAATCTGGTTTCCTTTCAGAGCCTCTTCAACTTGGCTTTTTAGACTAGGAAAGAGGATAGCAATGCAAATATGATTAATATAAATTCCAAAACCACATTTAGTCCTAGTTGAGGGATTTGTTGTGTCACTTGCAGACATTGATACAACTAAGGTCGTTGTAAATGGCTAGCTTTCTGCACATATTAACAGTAAAAATAAGATGTAAGGGAAAGACTTTAAGTCGGCACTATTCTGATAAAATGATAGATTTACTGAGCTGATGTGCTTATTCAAACAAAGAAAACAAACAAGCAAACAAAAAACCAAGCAAAAATGTACTGATAAATCACTACCACTTCAATTATGTTAAGAACTTTGTTCTTCTGAGATCAGTATATAACTAAATTTTACTTACTCTTCAATGTCTACTTCTTCAGAGTCTAGGATGTTGGCAATGTGTGAGGCAACAAAGCTTTTCACTTGCTCATTTTTTTCTTTTGTAAGGACTCTCAAAATCTTTGTGAGATCACTCGGGGAAGGATTTTTCATGAGTATGAGATAGGCTGCTAGACGTTTGTCTGTAGGCGCATCCCCTTCTTGGAATGCTTTCAGAAGTGCTGAACGGTCCTATATAAATAGAGAAAGGGTTGCACTGATGAGCTGTCCAGTAGATGGTATTGCTAAACTATTCTGGGAATACATAGAGTGAAATAATTTCCAAAATATAATTTTTTCAGGACCGCATAACTACTTCTATGCCTTAATTCTGTAACTGACCAAAAATCTTTCATTTAAACAATTATGATAGTTTCTTTTGATGGAAAATGTCATAGAGGTTACAGCTTTATTGAAACAGATTTCTTATACTATATCTGCCAGGTTACTTCTTTATTTAGAATACTGGGTTTTGACTGTTGGGACTCAGAAGTCTTCTGGTCTACAGATAAATTCTTAAATTTTGGAAAACTATAATTCAATTTAGGAAAAGCAAGTGATCAAAGTTCATAAACATAGTTGAAATATAGATAATAATTAATTAAGTGAAACTGAATCTGAAGACATGATCTCCAGGAGTCTGCAGGCTTTGAGACTCATTAAGCCTTGCCTGGAACAAAAGGTCTTAAAGAGTATAAACTTTTTGATACTGAAACTGTTTCACTATTCTGAGCTGAATTGCTCTGTGTAATGACAACCACACTGTAGGAGGTGCTTTAATGTCATTGTAATTTAAAGATAAATCGAACCTATACTATTAATAACAATTACGATAAAATGCCTGTAGAAAATAGGGACCTGTTTTTTTCTTAAAGCCATTTAAATCTGGAGCAATTATTAGTTAAAACCACCTTTAAATATGTAGAACTCCAATTAAGACATTCCAACAGGAACAGATCCAAACTTCTTATTTAAGCTGACAGTATCCATATAAAGCAAGCGCATCTCAAAGGAGTGACGCCCACTAAATCACAAGTCTAAACTTCTCAGGTATGTATGTAAACTACACTAGCTACAAGAGTTATAAAAAAGCTGGAGACAGCTAAAAGGGATACAGCAAAACTATGAATTAATAGGAATGTTTCTGCATATCCAATAACTTCTGCGAACAAGCAAGGTGAACAGAAAACAGTTTATGTTGGTTCTTGTGACCCAATTTACCTCTTCAGTAACAGTCATTTTCCTGAAAGCCTGGATGGCTGCTTTCTGAACTGAAAGTGATGCAGCTTCATTTCTCATACATGTCTTCAGGAAAGATTTCAGGTTGGGTTTAGCTTTCTCCATTACTGCACCCATGTTTCCAATAGCCTGTCAGTGATGAAAACACAGAAAGATGATAAGGATTTTTTTCCACCAGGAGGAGTAATATATGCATTACAATTTAAATTAATGGCCTGCATAAGGGAAGAAGGAAATAAAAATACCCGAAGTGTGAGGTATGTGAGTTCATCTTCTCCAGAACAATCAGCGCCAAGTAGTGATACCAGGAAGTCTGCAACATCTGTTACTTCCTCTGTCACGATCATCTTCTCATTGTAGAACCTAAAGAAATAGAGAACCACATTAGAAACAAAAGGACAAACCACTGTCTATTATTTTCTTTATTCCCAAAGAGCAAATTCATGAGAATAACAACAACAAAAAAAAAAATCAGAAAGTGCCTACTCTTAGGGTTTACTCAAAGTACTGTGATGTTTTCTTGAGGTTATTTTGTACAATTACATTCTACTATTACTTACTTTGTAACAGAATGACTCAAGCCATAAAAAGAAGCTCTACTTGGCTGATAACGGGCCATGTTAAGAATTTCCCGTATTCTTTCTGGAGTTGGAGAAGGCATTAGTCCCAGGGTATACGTGACCAGGTCTACCACGAGCGGGTTCACATTTTCAGTTCTCAGGATTTGAAGGACTGCACCATAGCAACTTGGAGTCCCACACTGAATCAGGGCCTGAACTGTGATGGAACTGAAAGGAAAAATAATTAATTAATTCCTTGTTAGCAGCTATTGCTGCATTTCGCATGTTTGAAATAAACAGGTTTATAAAGGTGTTTTAATATAACATGCTCATATGTGAATGGAAGCAAATGACTCTATTGTTTATCAAAAAGAAGCTTCTTAGTCAGTTATACTAATAACTAGTTATACTAATAATTAGTTATACTAATAACTTGATTAGCTATGAACAACAAGGAAGTATTAACAATTCTACAATTATACAGACACATTTTTTTTTTTCAAAGCAGACTTTCCCACAACTTTAAATATTACATTATAACATATAGTACCAGACCGAGGCTCAAGTCCGTCTACAGACTGAGGACACAAAATATGTCTAAATTGACTCAAGTCCAGCTAGAACAGAAGAATAAGGGTGGGGAGTAGAAGGCAGGGTCAGACCAGTTGTACCCATGCCTTCAGACATCTCACTTTCAAAATTTTGTTCTTTTCAGTAAGTCCAACTTGTGAGTTTGGAATTAGTCATTGTCTTTGAGCAAAACTGCATGAAAGATATTTGGCTATAATAAAATAGCCATGGGATTATGTCTGGCACACAAGCTTGGGATAGTGGTAAGGAGAAAAGCCCTGTATTGGGCTGTGTCATACTCTATAGTTCAGCTTCTCCGATAACTTTAGAAGATTTGGTGGAGGAAAGGTCAAAACAGTATTAGCTGTTCATAGAAGGCTAGAACTTTCAGATCTATTTGAACCCTTATACTGTTCTCATACATTTGATGTTAAAGTTCCAATGAACAACTGAGCATTTCTGATGGAAAAACGTGAAAGCCACACATTTTACTCTATTTTTCTGTCTTGATAATTCTGAAACTACTTGCTATTCTGAAGGACACTCTTTACAACTAATTAACCTCTAAGTTAACACCACTTGCAGCAAATCATCTTTAGAATAGATTTGCTATGGCATTGACATGTGATGTACTTCCACAATGAACTGTTGAAACATACCTTGAAGTTTCCATCATCTTTGGAACAAGAGAGCCAAGAGTGGTGCTACCTAAACTTCTAAGTCCAGAAACAAATCTGTAGAAGAGTCTTGCTCTCTGCTGGTTCTGCTGGGAGGCTGTAAGTTTCTGCAGTTCCTGAAGGATTTTCAGAACAGCATCCCCCTGCCTGGGAAATTTGGCATCTGTACTTTCCAGTGCAAGTCCCTTCTCTTCCAGTTCATCTAGAAACAACAACAAAAAATTGCACTCTTTATGTCTTTATCAAGTAATTATGTTTGGTTTTATCTTCTGTCATATATTCAGTATAAATATAAATTCTGCAGATTATTTTATATGATAACTGTTCGAGATCAACAGCTGAACAGTTTCTATGAATAATGGAGTGGAATTTAAAAGTAATTCTCCCAAAATTTGAATAATACCTATTTGCATAAATTCTTTTAAATTTTCATGAAGATGACTCATTAACACCTTTTATATTAGGATAGTTTGCTTTTTCAACTTTTAATGAATATATCTCAGAAGAAATACGTTATGAGTTGGAATAGCAACTACATGTCAAAAAAGTGTGTTTCAGAACCAAACACATAGTAATCATGGACTGATTACATTTGGTAGACAAACCTAAAAGTTGTGTGAGAAATTTTGATTGGCTAAAAAGGATTCATTAAACCATTTTCTTACAAGATTTAAGTTACTTTCCAAGCAAATTGTAATTTTAAAAAATTATTTAAGAATAATTTCAAAAGATTATTTAAAATTACAGTGTTTTAAAACTTTTCAGGTTTTCCCATTTTAACCCCAACTGTTTTCTCACTAAATTGATCAAATTTAATGAAAAATTATGACATGTTTTGGTCCATTCAACTGTATCTTTAATTAGCTATTTTAAAAATAGAATATTCCAGTGTTTATCTTGTATTTATACTTTGTGCCTGTATCTGTATTACTGAGAATTTCAGCTATACCTCCATCGAAATTTCTGTTATTGATCTTTGGAGTATCTTCAAGCTTCAGTGTCTGGTTGACCTCTGTCATCACACCATAGCGATTTCTAGCAAACAAAGAAAAATGCAGTGATTTAGTTGTGTTTAAGTACTTTTGAGGGATCTTGCCATACCTCCCACCTTCTTGAAAACAAAATGCACATTTGGGGATGAAGTCGAGGTAGAACATAATGATAAATAGTGAGCAACCTACTTATATGAGGAAGGCAGAAACAGGTGTTTTTCACTGCAGACGGCATCTCTGATGTGCCTTTTCTTCGCGTCAATATTGTAATGACAGAACTGGGTGCTCCTCAGAAGGCTGGATAATGGGATGTTCTGTAAAATAAATAGTTTGGCAGTCATTTTCCTGAATAATGTGGAAAAAAACCACATAGTTTTAAAGGCTGCTAAAGTTTTACTGTAGTATTAACAGTTAAAACATATTGGAAACAAAGCTGTATAACTGGAATCATTCTCACACAAAGACAAAATTGTGCCGGTACCAATCTTTAGTCTCTTCACAGGCAAAAATATCCCACTGAAATTTTCCCTCAGGTCTTATTAAGGTGTTTAGCTTAGTAAGTTACTATATGATTGATGCCCTGCTGCCTACAACAAAGAATTGCTTCATAGAAACCAGTTTGTAATTTTTAGAGTAGTTCAGGCCACTTATAACAGCTGATGGTCTTTTTAATTTCACTCATATAAATTTTAGAGGTTTTTACAACAAGCTGTAGAAATGGCAGAAATTATAGTGTGTTTTTAGCATGACATGATTTTTTTTTTTTGTTTTTCTTCAGGGAAAACCACTTAATAGCACAGATGCCATTTTATCAGGAAGAAACTTGACAATATTGATGTAACCACTGCCTTTGAACACTGTGGATTAACAGGTAGGCTGCGCAACAGGTCAAACCATTTACTCCAGGGCATTTAGAGCCCACTCCTCCTGCACATTGTGTATGCACATCAAGGTTTTGGTGGTCTGCATGTTTTACATAAAATTAGGATGTTGAAACTTTTGATTCATAAAATTTAAAATGTTGATGTGATCTGACAGGCTATCGTGTAATTAAAATAAGTAACTCAATCTATGAAATGTTATCCTTTAAAAAAATAATAACACTGAAGATGGCAATGACTTTCTTGCTCGGCATCTGTTTTTCTCTGTTGTCTGCCAACAAAACCACAGTCTGATCTAATGCAAAGGTGTAGAAAACCTGTTGAAGATTTTCAAAGTTAAGTTTACAAAATTTAGTTGTAGTAGCTGTTTATCATTTTAAGTGATGTAGTGAAGAATGTTAGATTGTAGTAAAAATTATTATATAATAGTGAGGAATGATACTTACTAGTCCCTTTACAATGGCAAGAGGGCTGACATAATCTCTGATGGGACTGAAATTGTCACAGGCTTTGAGGTCCCTGTTAATGGAAATATCTTCTGCAACATTTCCTTTTCTAGATTTGAATTCAACTTCACTGTCACACTTTCCATATACTGTATCCTGAAAGAAAAAAAAAATCAGTATCTCTGCTTGCGCTGTCAGGTATTTTCTGGTTTATCTGAAAGGTACCCTTCCTCATCCAGATTCCCAGGTCTTTTGAAAATTATGTTCAAGAGTAACTCTACTAGGTGAGGTTTCTTCCAATTGTTAAGGAAATAAAGCGAATGCTTTCAAAACACGTACCATTGAAATTGTTTTTACATTTTCTACTGTTTCTGTTGGCACAAGTAGAGCTGAGATGATCCCTCTCTTGAGATTCAGTACATTCAGAGGTTCATCCTTCTCTGGATAGAGCTTGACTTTTGTTCCATCCTGAATGCTAAATTTTAGCTCATGCCTGTCCAAAAAACCACCATTAGTATGAAATCATGTTAAAGTCACCCAGTGAAGAACATGTTATCAATAACTGCAAGGATATAACTAGAGCAGCATGTTTATCTTTGTTTATAATTATTTACTATTCATTGCTGTTACTATTAGGAATTATTGCTATTAAAGTAGCAAAATTCTATCCAAAGACAATCTGATATCACTAGACTACATCATCTAAAGACAAGTATTTACCAAGAGCAATGGCTGGATGTTGGAATTGCATAAATCCAGAGAGGAGCTAAGTAAATTTTTAGAATTAGTAATTATTAACCACTGCAGTAGGTGATAAAACAATGTGAAGGATTCTTTACTAGTTACTGTCTTCAAATAAAACCTCGGTTTTGTAAAACTTATTTTAACGCTGTCTCAAGTTGTTTTGAGATCTATGGCCTCTTAAACAAGATGGAGTGGAAACTGAGGCATTGAAACAAATATGAACATGTATGAGTAAAACATGTACTGACAAGAACTAAAGATTAGTTGGGTGGAGGGAGTAGTTGCAGTAAGTTATGAAAGCAGATAAATAAGGAATAGATAAGTTGTGCAGGTCATTAAAGATCATGATAGGAAATCTGGACTTCAGTCTCAAATGCCTTTTGATTGCACACTCTTTGTACCATGTCAGCAAAGAAAAATTATCTTAAAATGGCTACACAGAACCATTTGAGAATTTGCTTACAAGAAGGAACATTCTACTTGTTAGGGGACTAGCCAACAATTTCCTGATGCAAGTGATATAAACTTTCTAGGTGAAAATTCTGGATGGAAAAAAAACCTGTGCCCTACTAGCAATCGAGAACTGTGCCAAATTAACCCTGAAGAGTTTTTCTGTGGGACCAGCTTATAATTCTACTATGTTATCATGAAACGTGCACTATTCCTGGAAAAACATAGTCAAGGTGGACTGTAACATTGCAAGCTGTTCCATGTTAAGGCTACAAGTACTGATGATAATTGATATTGCTTACTTGGACATGGCATTTGCAAAGTCTTCAGAGTTCTTTGACTTTTTCAGCATGGCCCTTCCCTCAGTGTCAACACCAAATGTTTCCCTCAGGGAGCAATGCGTAGTCTTCAGGACAAAGTGGCACAGCTGTGGTACCTCCAGCTCAACCTGAAAACAGAAATATGATGTGTTTATCCTTTTTTTTCATTATCATGTTTCCAGGATCATGCAATTACAGTTTTGAAAATATAGTGCTTATTGGGCTTTGTAAAGGCCAGAATCACCCTACTAGGAGTTGTTGGGCAAGATTCCACAGTACTCTAAATAGCCTAAGGTAACCCAAGGGAAAAGATATGAAAGCAGGTATTTTCTTAGCTAATACATGGTAAACAGGCAACTTAGGTTCTGAAAATTATATAGTACTAGAGGAACTGTATGAAAATCTGAGTCATTACACTGATCAATGTTTAGACTCTGTCAGAACAGTGTGTGGTAAATAAAAAATAATTTCCCCAGTTACTCCATTTCAGGGGGAAAAAAAAGGTGAAAGTTTTGGACAAGATGGAGGGATGGATGGACATGGGATAGTTTAATTGTCTATGTGACCTTTTACTCCTACAGCCCTGACCCTGGCTTGACTGTTACCATCAAGTGGTCTTTCTGGTATCAATGAGCTGATTTTAGTTCAACTTCCAAAATTGTTTGATGGACATTGGTAGACTCAGCCTGGGAGCCAAGGAAAACTGAAGTGCCAGGTCTTGCCTCTCTGTTGTGTTAAAGTATAGCCAGATAAGGATTGAAATGCACTGACGCAATGGTATGAAATGACTTCTGCCACCCTCAGTGCCTTCTGTATTGGACAGGGATGGCTTAATCTTCAGGACTCTCAATGCATTCCTTTCAAAACAGTGATTTGTTTGGAAAAACATTGAAGGACGGTCACCATCTGCCGGTTCCATATTATTCAATATGGAGACGCAACCCTCTTTCCCTACCTTGCAAGTGATCTTTGAGCCACTTCGAGAATCTGCTGTTCCCGTGATCCCATTTGATGTTTCTGCTTCATATGAGTAAACATATTTTCTGAGGTGTTTAAATCTGGTTGCATCTTCTGCAATTGAGAAAACAAGAGTGCTTTTACTACTTGGGTAATATATGTATATACTTAAAATATGCTTTTAGTGTTATGTAACTAAAATGAATGCCATATATGAAGGACATACGAGAACCCTCCCATTGCATGAAAGCAATTAATCTGTAACTGTAAGCCCTGCAAGTAGGAATGAATGTGGTAATAGAGACATTAAAAAAAAAAAATTGTCTCATTGTCAAATACAAGGATATAAATTCTTCTTTTGGTGTCTGGCACACATAATGTAGCCCAATGTCCTCAATTTCAATTCCCTCCCATTATGACTGCAGACATAATTTTAAAGTAAACATATGTTGATTGGTCACTTTAAGTGACTGTGTTAGAGCAGTTCAGGTTTATCTGAACCAGAAGTTACTGCTCCTTCAGTTTAGACTGAGCAACTCACTGGGATTATGACTCTGCTGCGATGCTAATTGAAAAACAATTTCCTGAATTGTCCCTTTGTAATTATTTGTGACTGTCTGAACATATTAGAATCCTGATCTAGTTTTATAGAAAAAAAAAAGTAAATGTGTAAAGCCACATGCCCACTATCAAATATGTATTATTTTGCCTGCCTATACCTGCCAGTGGTAATGTTTTCTTGTCCTTTGTATCACAGAATTGTGTTCTTAGAGAGAACAGCACTATAAAGATCATGTTTCCTCCTCGTACTACCACTTGTATAAGCTTTACGTACTTTAACAGTGTTTTACCTGAAATTCCGTGCATGTAATTGATATAATTAATACTAGCTACCATACAGTAATCAGCATCTTATGAAGATCTGAAAACTGAATTATCTAATTAACCTTAAAATTAACCGCCATAAAAAAATCAACACTATCCTTGTCACTTTTGGCTATCCCGGACTATAATATTGCTTAACTGTACATTCTCAGAAATTTTTGCAACACCAGTAGGTACTATGCTAAAGCCAAAAAACCTTATTATTGCTTCATTCCCTGCTTTTAAGCAGAAATAATTGGAAAAGGAATCAGGAAATTAGAATATTAGAAATGCAAATGCCAAACAATTTATTATATTAAAAATACACAAGAAACAGGGAATGAAGGCCAGAAGTCTTTGAATTGGTTCAGGTAGCTGAAATAAATCCCATTGCCTAGAGATGGTGCTAAAGCATCCAGTGAGAGAAAAAACCCCTTGAAGATCCAAAGGGACAAAGAACAAAACAACTCATTTAGTACTTTGACCCTATGGTAGAACATTATGTATCTAACCAAGCAGTCAGGGCCAGTCAGAGTTCATTATAAAGATAGGGCATAAAGTCAGCATTTCCTGAGGCTTGACTTGTTTAAAGAAATTGCTGTTCTTGCTGACAGAGTTGATGATTTATTCTACAGGTATTTAGCTAGATATCCAAGTGCAATTCTGGGGGTTTAGCAGCCATTGTGAAGGGGAAATGACAAGTGAGATTCAGCCCAATGTAAAGTGTAATGTACATAAACTCACTGCTAAAGCTTCACATCTGATAAACAGGGATTTCTAGATTAAGGAATTTGCACCCTATAATCAACAATGGAAAGTAGTTTCTTAATGGGAGCTTTTAAAAGTTTGGAGACTTAATCTCAGATTCTATGAGGAAACTTTTGAAATTCTTTGAACCAAGTCTTATAGGTAATTAAATACCTAAAATAAAGGGCAATAAAGACTTCAGAATATTGTCATCACTATTGTTTAAGTTATTTCAGAGGAAGAGATTTATGAAATCGTAAATGTCAAGCTTTGAAAGATGTATTCAATTAATATAGTGACATAAGACAACAAAAGCAGATGCAAGAAATCAGTTACTTGAACATCCTGGATTTCCACTTTCAGGCATTTCTTCCTCTGTAAAGAATAAAAGCACAAATTAAAACCTGAAAAAATAGTTCATAGCTATAAAACAAAGACTACATTTTCAATGTAAGACTTTTTCAATTCATACCAACTTTTGATGTAATTTGGCACACTGATGCAAATAAAAAAGCTACTATTAACATTGATAGTAGAGTCAAATGCAACTACAACCTCAGAATAGGATCTTTAAGTGACTGATTTATTTTATTTTTATTTAAATGGAGAAGGATCAACTTCTAGATTAACAAGTATTTTAAAAAATGCACAAAATGTAGAAGTAAAGAGATGACATGTAATATATAACATGGTTTACTTTAAAATTTTAGTCCATTTATAAAAGGATAATTTTGACATTAAATGCTACAATTCTCTGCTATTAGGTCTTTTCTGAATATTGATACTTCATGCTTCGGATAAAAACCCTGATTTAAAACCTATTCAAGTTAAGAAGAATCATTTGCTCTAATGTGTCTTAGGTGTGTTCCATATGACTAAATAAAATAAAATAAAGTAAAATGTAGTAAATTTGCTGCATGCATTTGATGCTATGTCATTCTTTTGGATGAATGCCAGCACTTTTCACAATATTCATGCTGGGAAGTCTAAGGTTGAGGACTCTACAGAAATGGGTGTAACGTTAGTTATGGTAACAGCAATAGCAGCAGTAATGCTACTGCTACAATAGTAATGGTAAGAACATTATTAATAGACATCAGAGAGAAGTGCATCCTTTAAAATTGAGTAACTTCAATCAACAACAGAGTATTAGTTCAACAAAGGTGCATTTATAGTTAATTCGACCTCCATATAAAACCAGACCTGCATAACTGTCCCTAGAGTCAATTTCTTCCTTAAAGTTCCTTAAGTCTTAGGTAACAGTACAGTGTCATACTCTGAAAAGCCACTTGGGAAGCAAGGATAGCGCACAATCCACAGCATTGTATTGATGTAGGCAGCCTTTTGGATACTAGGAAAAAACCCACCTGCTGGCCTACTTCTTTTACTACTACTACTACTACTACTACTACTATTATTATTACTATTACTACTACTGCTGCTGCTGACTATGTCCCTTTACCACCATTTTGCTTTATTGCTCTCCACCTTCACATTTGCAGCAAAAGAGTTTAGCAGCAGCTGGGATAAGTCTGTAGGGTATCTCCATGCTAGAGTATCTACATGGGGGTTTAAAAGGACCACATTACAGAAAAACAACTGAGCCAAAATATATCATGTGAATTCCTTAACAAGTGGCAAAATACATTCAATCTTATGAAAAGATACCAGACGACATCTGTGACTTCTACGTTGAGATTCTCCTGTGATTCCCCAGTCCTAAAAAGGATATCTTTGCCACACTTAGCATCTCTAATTCTATAAGCGACTGTCCTGTTCATTTTTACATTGAGAGACAAAGCAGCAAAGAGCACTAAGGCTAAAGGCAGTACTTACGGGTGAGAACACCACTGCTGAGCAGCTGCAGGAGCAGCAAGAGCTGCACAGGGCCCATGGTGAGCCCTGAGCTCCTTTGAATCTCTTCCTGTTTTTCTTTCCCTCCTTCCTTCCCCTCTTCCCTACCGCCTCAGAAGGAGAATGAGCCTTCTGACTTGGACCTTCACTTATATAGTCTGTGGCAAGCAGCTGAGGCAAACGGTTTAGAAAGCTCAGAGCAAATTGCCAAAGGTCCAAAGGTGAGAGTCCCAGTTCCTCACTGCCCTCCAGACAATGCTCTGCTTTTGTTGCTGGGAGTCTCTGAAGGCAGAAGACTGAGCATATGCTGGAGATAGGGCACTCTTCCAGTTCATTTTTTGTTTCTTTTAACAAAATTTTAAAAGCAAAAATTCCTCAGCTTCTCTAACAATGTATTCAAATAAGTTTCCCACATCTGCATAAGAACAATTGCAGTGCATAAATTACAGCTGGAAGAAATGATCACTGCAGCATGCTTCCAGTATAGATGCTGAGAGGCTTAAGAGTATGAGTACTCGTGAAAATGAGAGTATTGTGCAATTTAGACATCGTCCCTTTATGAGCGGGAGAATAAAAGGGGGTTTAGCCTTTGTTGCACCAAATTTGTCATATACCTTTCTAAAAATAATCTTACACTTGCAATATTCTGGTAAACTAGGTCACATTCACGTTGAAAGTAATCTATATATTTTGTTCCCTTATTTTTAGAGTAAGTCTATTTTGCTTGCTGATAATAGAAAAAGTACGAAAATAGGATTATAAAATGAAGAAGATAAACCTATTTAAATACAAACAAAAACCATTCTAATGAATATGCATATTGGTAAGAAAGACTGTTTGCTTTGGGAGAAATTCTAGTAGTTTGAATTCCTTCTCAATTCGTATCCATCAAAGCTAACTGCAGTAAAAAAAAAGAACTATGGAAATAGTTAAGAAAATTTTGTTCATTAAATTTAATTTTTATATCTCTAATCAAATGGAAATGTTTTGACATTCACAGATCAAAATATTTCCTGTTAGCTTGTTGAGTCAAAAATCAAATTTTGGCTTAGCTAAGAGGTAATTTATTTTCCCTTGAAATGTTATCATGCATCGTGGCAGTGTTTTTTAAGGTATCTTGTTTCCTCATACCCTTTCTCTCTTGGACTTCATAGTTCGGTTACTTTTCCCAGATGCACTATGATCACGTAACTCCTAACAACAGTTCAGCCAAATGGTAAGCATTGATGTTTAATGGGATGTACTTTCCAATAAGGGAGACATCTTCCCTGTAATTACATTAATGAGACCATACCATTTCAGAGGGATTTCTTGAAGAAATTTCTTTCCTGGATTCATCGGTACTGGGTGAATATTCTTCTTTGCAAAGAAAGTGTTTCTTAGATTTTTCCATTTTGGTTTCTGTCCTTGGTTTATACCAATCACAGGTATAATAAAGTGACCAATGGAAGATCATTATTTTATATTTCTGAAAAGCAACACAGGGTTTTTTTCTAATTTTGTGTCAACAGCTGCTTCGATAGGTGATGTGGTATGCAACACTGATTATACTCTATAGTATGATGATACCAAAAAGACTGTTAAGAAATATATTTTTGCCCATAGCACTTGATCCCTTTCTAAATTCTAACATCAAGAGGTTTTGACTATTGCTTTAAAATCTATTTATTTGTTCACTTTAGCAATGAAGACAAATAGAGTTTGGGAATGCCCAGCATTCAGAGATTTGTTAGCTGTTTCCTTAATTTGCCTGTGTCTTCTCACTTCTGGGTGGCTATTTGTCTTCAAGCTAAGGCTGACTGATTGTATTAATATGACGTTGCATACAGACGTAAGAGATTACTGAAGTTATGACTTAGCCCTTAAGCATGCGGGTCACATGGGTGCACCACTCTACTTCAACAGGTTTTTGTTTCTGTATTACCTAGTCAAGGGACAGCATGTTTTTCACAATAGATGCCACAAAATGCCACACACTACTTTTATCTATTCAATAATCAAGGAATCCCCATGTTTTCAACTCATTACAAGAAGTCAACATTCACATGGATTTAGAAAATATAAAGTTCTTATTTCAGCTATTTCTCTGAAATTCATAGTCACAGACTGGTTTGGGTTGGAAGAGACCTTAAAGATCATCTTGTTCCAACCCCCTTGCCATTGGCAGGGACACCCTCCACTAGATTAGGTTACCCAAAGCCCCAACCTGGCCTTGAACACTGACAGAGAGGGGGCAGTCACAGCTTCTCTGGGCGACCTGTGCCAGTGTCTTACCACTCTCATGGTGAAGAATTTTTTTTTTCCTAATGTCTAATCTAAATCTACCCTCATTTAGTTTAAACCCATTACTTCTTGTCCTGTCACTTCATGCCCTGATAAACATTCTTTTCTATAAGGCCCCCTTTAAGTATTGGAAGACTGCAATAAAGTCTCCGCAGAGCTTCCTCTTCTCCAGGTGGAAAAAACCCAACCCTCTCAGCCTGTCATCAAAGGAAAGGTACTTCAACCCCCTGCCCATCTTTGTGGCCCTCTTCTGGACTCGCTCCAACAGATGCATTTCTTTCTTGGACTGGGGACCCTAAAAGTGGACACAGTACTCCAGGTGGGGTCTCACCAGAGCAGAGTAAAAGGGCAGAACCCCCTCCTTGACCTGCTGATCATGCTGCTTTTGATACAACCCAGGACATAGCTGGCTTTCTGGGCTGCAAGTGAGCATTGCCAGCTCACATTGAGCTTTACATAAATCAACACTCCCAAGTCCTTCTCCTCAGGTCTGCTCTCAATTCATTCTCCACCCAGCCTGTAGTCATGCTTGGGCCTGTGTGAACCATGCACAGGACCTTGTACTTGGCCTTGTTGAACTTCATGCAGTTCACATAGGCCCACCTCTCAAGCATGTCAAGATTCCTCTGGATGGCATCCTTCTTCTCTAGCATGTAAAGGAAACCACATAGCTAAGTGTCATCAGCAAACCTGCTGACTGTGCACTTGGTCCCACTCTCCATGTATCCAAAAAAGATGTTAAACTGTATCGGAGCCAGTACTGACCTCTGAAGAATGACACTCCTACACCACAATTGTGGGTTTTGACCTCAGAGCACAGTTTATCTTTCATAAAAATCTCTTTTTAATTACCTTATCTCATTTCATTTTTTGTGTTTATCAATTAGCTTTGCCTAAATCATATTGTCCTCTGAGTGCATCTCTTGGAAGTTAAACAGACTTTTGAGATGGAACCCTTCCAAAGTCTTAAAAACCTTGCCAATTGGTTTAGGATGTTCTGTCTAATGATGAAAAACATTGAACATGCACAGATTCTTTGTAGTTCATATATGTAAAGAATGACTGATAAACTGAAGGTGTCATATATGTACAGATTGGGTGTTCACCAGGTCCACTACTTCATATATTCATCAAACATACTCATAGGGACTGAATCAATGGTATAAGTGTAATAATACTTCTGATATGCTGAATTAATTTTGTCTGGACAGATAATTTGTGCATGGGTATTATGGATATGAGAAATCTCTGACATGATGTGGAAGCCTTAGCAATCATAGAGTCATAGAATAAATTCAGTTTAGAAGGGACCTCTAATAGTCATCTAGTTCAACCCCACACTCAAAATAGTTCTTACTGGATCAGGATGGTCTGGGCTTTGTACAGTGGAGTCCAATGAAATGATGGATACATGATCATTTGATGTTTTGTCATTTGTGGACTTTGATCTAGTTGTAGTATTAACAGGTTACTGCCTTCTCACATTTACATGAAGAAATTACATATTTGGGTGCATTACTATGCTCTAACTACAGCACTTGCTTGAGAGGTTTCCTGCTTTGCCACCATGAGAGAGGGTTTGATCTTATGCCTAGGAGTCCTACATACAAGGCTACATGTAATTATAGTTGGGACTAGCCTTTTTGATGAATTTGGACTACTATGTAGCCATGATTTGAAGTTTGTAGTGCCAGAAAATGGAAAAAGGAAATAATGAAACAACTGTATTTGGGGAGTATGAAGTCCTATCTTCATCTATATATGTATTGCACGTGTGGATTAAATGCAAACATAAGACGTAGCAGAGACCAGGGCTCAGGACCGAGTACAGGTATTGCTTATTTTCAAACTCCTTGAACTCCGACTCATAAGCCATGGCACAGCATACACTTGCCACTTATAATGAAAATGGATTTGATGGTCACAGTCACCTGCAGGATCTAGAAAAGATAAGGAAACTGAACACAATAAACTAATGTCAACATATAGCTGGGAGTCAGCAGAGGAAAGCATTTTTAATACCTATTCCACAACGTGTGGTGCTCTGTATTTATGATACACATGGCACGTCTTGATGGCTTCCACAGTACTGCAGAGGAACATTCTCTGATCCCTTTCTTTTCGGTATGTGTGTGCATCTTTGTAACATGTCTTCTGCTGTATTTAGGTATTGTCATATAAATACATTTAAACAGATAACCAAATAGGATTTGGGCTTTGAATTTCTTTCTTAGCCATGCTGTGCATTTGTAAAGTCTTAGTTGTAGGAGTTCCAATATTCAAAGTCTAGATTTTATTATAGAAATGACTTATTCTATTAATTTTTTTCTTCAGACTTGACCTCACTGCACCTTTTTCCACAGCTGCACAGAGGACGCTGCATAAAGTCACTCATGTGAAAATGAATCCCTCCTTCCTACACTTGTCTTTTCCAGTGAGGAACTGCTTTTTCAGTGTCCATTTTGCCAATGCCAACAATGGCTTTGCTAATATGAATATTAATTAATAGCATCCACTAAATTTTAATTATATATTCTATAGTCATTATAAATATATTATGTATATATTATACATCATATATTATAGACCATGGTCTTTTATTCTGCTTAATGATATTGAGATTTTGTTTTTCTATCACTGTAGACTGGTCAAATGTTTCAACAGAAGAGTTAAGAGAGGGACATGGTAACACTGAATACAACCATCAGAAATTTCATCTTGTGCTTTTTGCATTGTATTAGGATAAACCCCTCTTCAGATAACTAATTTAGATTCTTCTTGTGGGTTAGCCCTGGCCAGCAGCTAATCACCATGCAGACACTTCTCACTCTCCGCTGGAGGGATAGGGGAGAGAATCAGAAAAGTGATTGTGAGAAAACTCATGGGTTGAGATCAAAACAGTTTAATAGGACACAAAAAAAGTGAAGATATAATGATAATAACAATGACGACGACAATGATAATAAAAATAATAACATATTTTATACCCCAGTTATAAATGCAATATGATGTTTTATGGTATGGAATATTTCTTCGGCCCATTTGTGTCACCTGTCCTGGCTGTGCTCCCTCCCAGCTTCTCGGTTCCCCCCCAGCTTCTCATTGGCAGGGCAGTATGAAAAGCTGGAAAGTCCTTGACTGCTTGGCAACAACTAAAACCACAAATGTTTTATCAACATGATTCTCATTCTAAATCCAAAACACAGCACTATACCAGCTGCTAGAAAGAAAATTAACTCTATTCCTGCTGAAATAAGGTCAATTCTTTATTAAGTTTTGGATCTCATATTCACTTGATTACTTCTGCAAGACAACAATAGTTTGGTTTTTGCAAGACAAGAATTTTATGGAAGTAATTATTTTTGGTACTGAGTTTTTAATATTACAAAGAATCCCTTCCTTCCTTCCTTCCTTCCTTCCTTCCTTCCTTCCTTCCTTCCTTCCTTCCTTCCTTCCTTCCTTCCTTCCTTCCTTCCTTCCTTCCTTCCTTCCTTCTCCTTTTCTTCTTTTCACCTCGCCTCGCCTCGCCTCGCCTCGCCTCACCTTGCCTTGCCTTGCCTTTTTTCTTTTCTTTTCATTCTTCTCTCTTCTTCTTTCTCTTCTTCTCTCTTCTCTTCTCTTCTCTTTTCTCTTCTCTTCTCTTCTCTTCTCTTCTCTTCTCTTCTCTTCTCTTCTCTTCTCTTCTCTTCTCTTCTCTTCTCTTCTCTTCTCTTCTCTTCTCTTCTCTTCTCTTCTCTTCTCTTCTCTTCTCTTCTCTTCTCTTCTCTTCTCTTCTCTTCTCTTCTCTTCTCTTCTCTCCTCTCCTCTCCTCTCCTCTCCTCTCCTCTCCTCTCCTCTCCTCTCCTCTCCTCTCCTCTCCTCTCCTCTCCTCTCCTCTCCTCTCCTCTCCTCTCCTCTCCTCTCCTCTCCTCTCCTCTCACTACACAGCTTTTCTTCACAGTTTTTCTCTAATTCTCTACTTCACAGTTTTTCTCCTATTACTCTTTAAGATCAAGGTCCTGCACTTCTGGGTCTTTGGGAGCTTTTTGGAAACATTGGTCTTAATCTTCTACTGTGTTTTCCAGATCACAGTGTCATCTGTTTAGGTCTTAACATATCCCTCATGTGAGAAAAATGTTTGTATTTTCTGGTGAAACACCTATGGCGCTAACTATAACCCAATGGCAATTGGAGGAAACCATGTCTCCCAAAGGAGGTGTTGGAGGTGCGCAAACATACACACTGTTTGTCTAAGAACCACTGCCAGAAGCCTGCTGAGGCATCAAGAGTAGAAAAATATTTAGCATAAGTCATGTCCTCCAGAATTTCTCTCCTTGTAGGTAGTGGAAAATGTTTCCTTTTTACATATTTATTTAGTTCTTTTGAGTATATTCCTGGGCAAAGGGTCTATCTTCTTTTTGCACTAACAAGAAAATGTACTGATTCTGTTGAACATTTTATTCATACTCTCAAAGTATTTAATGTCTCCAGTTCCTTCATCTTTTTTTTTTTTTTCCCTAGGCAAAGAAATGTACTTTTGGACTGTGGTACATTTCAGTTTTGAATTCTGCAGGAGGTTCTTACAAGGATGTTGTAAACCTCTACTTTATTCTCTCAAACCAATAAGATGACATGGTGAAATCGTTGATGTATTTTTTCCATTTTTTTCCTTCTAATTTTTTATTTATCTATATTTTCAATTCAAATGCTTCCTTCTAAGCTTACCACCAGAAGACAGATATTTTACTATCTCCTTTGGTACTAATAACACTGTTTCTGGTACAGATGTTCACTGCATCTGCAAAAAAGGTAAGAAAGTAATATCCCATTTCCTTTCACAATGACAATCCAGGGATTTTCTGTAGCAAAATTACACACTGCTGTTGTAGTAACTTCCACTGAACTACAGGCATATTTTTTTCATCCTTTTTGTCCATTGCAATGTTCCAGTATTGCCAGGCCTGTCAAAATATTGTATTCCAGTGGAGTGTCATGACATAAGTGGTTCAGTGAACCATGGTGCTCAGGAAGGACAATTTCAAAATCTGTGCACCTTTTTGCTTCATCTCTCCCATGGTTTCAAACCTCCATTGTCTTCATACTGCCAGATCTCATGCTGTCTCCATGGGCTTTCATATACACAGGATGCCATCTCTGCCTGCAAAATTCCAACTGCTTTCCCAAAATTAATTCAAATCACCACTGTGCTTTCTATGGATCTTTTCCTCATCTCCCCATCTGGCCACTTCTCAGAGACTCAGTTTGTTTTCCAGACTTATAAATTGAGTTAATCAATACAGAAATGGTTTCTTCTTTCCTTTTTTTATTCTTTCTTTTCATATAGTAAGTAATTTGTCACTTGTTAATTGTCTACAGAGTGCCATGTTCCTCAAATAGGCACACTACAGTTAAATACTTAGCCTTCTACACTTCAATTAAGTGGAAGCTTTGAATGTTACAGTTATCATTTATAGAACTACTGCCTTGCATTTTTCTTTTTGCTAGCTTCCACTGTTCACAATTCCACTGAGGAATAATGTTTAAATCTTTTCCAGTTGTTTTGGGAACTCATTTTTCCACCACTCTGAGCTGTTAATTTTTCTTTCTGCTTTTGAGAGTTGTTCAATAATCACTCAAAGTCAAAGACTCTGTCAAGTTCCCTTCACTCAGTGTCTGCGCTAATCCAACAATGTGATACTTTTACCTGAGTGGTATTGTGCAACAATATTTCTACACAGTATTATATGGAATTTTAGTAGATTATCCCTGAATCTTTTCAAATTATTGTTCATTTGAAATCTTTGTTCTCCTTAGATAGATAGGGAAAAAAAATTCTGTCTTCCACTAGCAATAGGAGACAGAACCACAAACAGACTAACTTGTGTTACAGAGCACAGGAAGCCCTCACTACTAGCTTTCTCCTAGTCTTAGATAAGTAATATTGCAGAAGATGCCTCCAGTGACACACTAGCTGCTTGAAGACCACAAGGAAGGCTCTGTGGACTAAGCTTGCATGTGACAGTTACAGAAATAATTGTTTACCCAATGTCTCATCTGAGGAGGAGAAAGACTTTTTTTTTCATATTACTAAGGTGTTGATGCCATACAAGGAAAACGAAAAAATGAGTCAGCACTTTTTGCGTGACATTACAAGAACTGAAAATAAAACTTAAGAAGCCACAAGAGCGATAGTAGATACGGCTGTCAGGTGGGGCCTGAACTTTAAGCTATGTATAGACCAAGATATACATTTCATTACTGGATGATGAACTGCACTGTGCTTGAGGCTCTGAAAAGTTAGAAAGGAAGGGGACACGTCATTCTTCTTACTGGTACTGACATCAAAGGCTTTGCACTTTCTGGTCACCTTTGTAAATACAGACCGAATGAGCCTGAATGAGCAGTTCAACTTCCTTCCCAGGATAAAAATG
This sequence comes from Porphyrio hochstetteri, assembly GCA_020800305.1. Lineage (NCBI taxonomy): Eukaryota > Metazoa > Chordata > Aves > Gruiformes > Rallidae > Porphyrio > Porphyrio hochstetteri. The sequence continues at coordinate 116,609,611 of CM036907.1, forward strand.
TTTTCAAAATTAGAAACTTTACTGTAGTGGTTGTGATTTTAAATTCTAGGACAGGCCAGAGATTTGAGAAAAAACCCCTGCCTTTTATCCCTATTGCTTTGTACCATTAGAATATCAGCTTACCCAATCTGACTAGTTTGCTGATTAAGCAGTACAATTCTACTGATGAGAACAAAAATTATTGATTTTTAGAGAAGTCATAGAATCATAGAATGTGTAAGGTTGCAAGGGACCTTTAGACATCATCTGGTCCAACCTCCCTGCAGTAAGCAGGGACATCTTCACTAGATCAGGTCACTCAGAGCCCCATCAAGTCAGACCTTGAATATCTCAGGGATGGAGCCTGCACTACATCACTAGGCAACCTGTTCCAGTGATCCATCACCCTCATATTGAAGAACTTTTCCTAATATCCAATCTAAATCTACCATTTTCTAGTTTAAAACCATTACCCCTTGTCCTACTGCTACATGACCTCATGAACAGTTCTTCCCCATTAAATACTTATATATTTAATGCAATAATAAAAAATACCCAAAATATCTTTACCATCCTCTTCACAGGCACGACATCTAAAATGTGCTGTCAGATCTTACACATTTTTAATGCTTTTTCTTTTTAATGAAAGCATTTGTTTGTACTTCATGATTTTTTCAATTTACTGGTATCTTCTTTCCAGTTCTTTGTTAACTTCTTATTACTCCTTTCATGTCCAGCAAAATTGCAGTGACAAATATTATCCTCTTCAGTCCAGAAGCCCCTGTTTGATGTCATCTTATTAGCAGCTCTGCTGCATTATATTTTTAAGGACTTTATACCTCTATAGCATAATTTAAGTTTACATATGAACTGTTATTTCTTTCTGAGTGCTCTTTCACTCCTTTCAATTAGTTAAGAAACAACCTTTCAATAGTAGATACTTCTTTACTTGATAAGCCACTAATCGACAATGGTTAAAGTATACTACTAATAAACAAAAGAGAGAGAAGAAGGTAAAAAAGAATGGAGGGAGGGAGGGTGGGAAGGTGGGAGGGAGAGGGAGTGAGATATAGGTATGGAAGGAGGTAGGAGGAGTGGAGGAAGGAGGGAAGAAGGGAGTAAAAGGGTAAGGCTATTTTTGTCATTTATACTTTCTGTGGTGGGTCTGTGGTGAGTCAGTGTAGTATGAATACCTAAGACCACCCCCATATATGGCCGTAATCAAAAATTAACTAACTGTTTTCAGCAGAATGAGTTCAACAAATTGCATTAAAATGAAAAATATAGCAGTAGTCTAAGTAGGATGAGACTTGGGTTTTGTTATTGCATTAATGGAGAAGTAAACGTGTCTCCTAAAATCCACTATGAACAATTTGCATGTGGAATGGTTACTTCCTCACTTGCCTATGGATATATATTTCTATCCATTAGTTAATATGGACTTCCTTCGAAATCAAGGGTTTTTCAAATCTGATGTTTTGTTAAAACTTATTTCCAATATGACTATATTTTTGTTAGTAAAATCATGTCTTTTTTTTAACTCTGCCAGACACTCAGAAAGAATGGTCTTGGAAATAAGCATGCTACTGCTTCTTGGCATTGCCTACACCTTTGATCTTGTCCCAGGGGCTAGAGTGACATCATGACATGATTCCAATTTTAAGCATCAAATTATGTAGTCATATTCAGTGCTCATATTGGGCACTGAATGCCTTCTGCATAGAGCTTCTGGTTTGGGGTCTGAGAGTTTGAAAGTCAGTTCATGACATTGTTGAATAATGTATCTCTGAATTATAATGGGTTGCAAACAGTTACCACTTAAACTAAAATTCCTATACATAAAATGTTCAGTGAAGATGGAGGATTTTGGTTTGTGTGTGGCTGTCCAATAGCCTCTGCTATCAACAATGTAGTGACTCATTATGCTGATCACTGAAATGAAACTAAACCTCATTTAACACTAAGATAAGGTATAAACTTCAAAAATAGGTTAAAGTTCACCTTTCAGTAGCAACTGGGTCTTAGAAAAGAAAAGAAAATATCCTGTTGTTCAAATGTTATTTAGTTCAGGTATTTAGTAGCAGAAGAAAAATTTCCAGAGGTTAATTTTTTTAAAGTTCTTTGAAAACATCCTTAACTAGGTTAAATAAAACATCTGAAGAGTTTTTTAGTTGGCATGAATGATGATTTCTGAATTATACTTTTTCCATAAACCCCCAACAGATCAATTATGACACAGTTTAATGAAAAAAGAGAGGTTTCTGCAGGAATCATCTGTTTGACAATGATGAAGTTATATTAATCTATCTGATATGAGGATTTGGCTCAAAGCTGCCTCTTTGTACTTATTTGATGCTCTCAGCATCTACTTCTGTGTTGGCAGCTCCACCATTTGCCTTTCTATTTCTTGACCCATTGTTACCTTTCCCCTTGTGTCTGGTATTTCTGATTTTTCACTGCCACAATTGCACTTAAAGAATTTATTTTTCTAGTGTTATTCTTTAATTTCTTTTGTCCTGTTTTCTCAGTTTCATCAAAGCACCTATACCCCACACTGCCCCAATGTTACCTTTACTTCTTCCTCACAGTTATCATTTTGCTAAGTCTTTCTTTGGTGTTAGACTGCTGAAATCTCTTCATCTTCCTGTCCACTAAGCCCTTGTAATCCACTATCCTAGCAAGAATTCCTCTGAGGGAACAACCTAGGAGATTCTCATGATGCATCACTTCAGCTCCTTAAAATGGAGCTGTTGCATTAAACCACACGTAACCTCAGAGTGCTTTATTGTGTGGCTTCCTGAAATAACTCTCTGCCCATTTCTTAAGCTCATGTTGAAACACTTGTGCACTGTTTCCTAGTCCAATGCAGACTTCAGGCCTACAAGGTTTAGATGGTAAATTTAGGTAAAATGTATGCCACTGTAATGGCAAGGATTTGGTTGGCAGCAAATATGCACATAGTTGTAAGCAATTCAGAATTATGGTCAACACACAGAGGTGGGCAAAAAAGCAAAGCTTAACAAGAGGTGAGAATGAAGAACATAGTCAAAATATTAAAACAGTATTTTAGTAATGTAAGCAATGGTATTTTCTTAACAGTAACAGTAATAATAGAAGCAAACAGAGCTATTATTCAGTTCTGTGGTCCCAGTTCAAGGAACATATAGTGGAAATTGAGAAGGATCAGAGATAGGCAGGTTAGAGCCATGGAAAATATTCCTATCTGAGAGAGACTGAAGAGAATGTAATTGTTTGCTTTGAAGATGAGATAAGAAGAGATAAGTTAAAAACACACAAACCAACATGAAAAGCCCTGAAAGTCTCCTTTTCTTGCAGTACCAGAAGACTTTTGGGGGGTGTTTGTGTATTGGAATCAGTTCCTGAAACATAGCCATCCAATTTTATTTACAACTCTTTGGGTAGCAAGGATATCTGAATTGTGGTTGGAGATCAGACATGGATCTTGAAGAACATTTGCACCCTTCTTGGTTAGCAACTGAAGGACAGAGAAGAAGATCCACTTAGTAAAACCTTATACTGGATACCCAAGTCTATTTAATATTGCTTGCAGTGAATTTGAAAGTTAGCAGTAAATCTGAGTATAAAACCTAAACTCAAGGATTAAACATGATCCACAGGTAGCTTTGGAGACCTCTGTTTTAAGTCTATTAATTTATCTAGCTTAGGTTAGCTTATTTTGTGGATGTCCTATTCTAGCTGGACTGACACCTTATCACAGTAGTGTTTTACAAAGACCAAAATGAATACTATTTGTTCCTTGACTAATCTAGGTGATCCTGCTCTGGCAGAGGGACTGGACTAGATATCTTTTGAGGTTACTTCCAACCCCTAATATTCTGTGATTCTGTGACTGAGATGTTCATCTAAATACAAACAAAAGAGACTGAAACAGGCCAATACAAAAATACAAGGATACAGAAAAGGATATAACTTATGTATTTGCCAAAACTTGGACATCCTGTCACTTCATATACTAGAATATCTTGCCTGCTTTCAATCTGCCTCTTCAAAAGGGTAAGAACTGCTTGTAGATACTCTATCATTAAACCGCCATTACTTCAGTAATATAAAGAAACTCAAATACTATCAGACACTCATGATTAGGCGTCTGATTAAACATGTAGATCTCCACTGATTGTAATGGAAATTTACACATTACAACACAAACACAATTTTGAAATGATCCAAATGTTGATACTTCAGCATGTGACATAAGAATTTTCGTTCAGAGGAAGTCAATTCTGTAATGCATCCTGACATCTTCTAGCATTTCTCTGTGAATCACCTGAATTGTTGGGGAAACAGTGTAGCTGTGTCTACTTTATATTCTTTAAAAATCCATTTTTTAGTCTGAATTCATTAAGCATGGTTCTAGTGGGGCTAAAAAATGAATTTCAAAGATTCTGTTATGTTCTCAGATAAAATTTGCTCTCAACAGACATCAAGAGACATTTGTTTGCCTGTATCTTAAGTGAAATAACTCCCAATGCACCCAAGTAAGTGTGTTGAATGTAAATTAAGGAAAATGTAGAAACTAGAATCATATACCTTGGTAATGGATGCTAGAGTTTGGAAAGGGTAAAGCTGAGAACGTAAAACTTCTCCAATTCTCTGAAATGGCATTTGTGCTTCAAAATTCTGTTAACATTTTTATTATTCAGTTTCATGGGATTAATATCAAGTCTAATGTTGAATTTCATTTATCTGAGATTTATCTTGGGAAAGTGTTTGAAATCTTCTCATGACTTTAGACTTGGGCAAAAAATTATTCTGAAATTAAATTACACATGGGTTTAACATTTCCATGTCAGGTCTTATTGAAACTGTGCTGGAAGCTTTCTGTCTTTAATCACTGCTGATGGACATCTAACTCAGCCACAGCACAGAAGTAAGATTAGATTGATACACCAAATGGTCAGCAGTTAAATAGACCACAAACAGGCTAGTTTGGATGGAAATTTTTCCCTATTTCTTTAAAGTAAGGGTCCAGAGAGAGAAGACGATGATGGTTAAAAGAGAGCAAGTCCAGTAAACTAGAATGTATACTATCTTTGGATGGAACCTGAATGAAAGTATGTATTTTAAAAAATAGACTATAAGGAGGTGGGGGGAATCTGGGGAGTGGAAAGTTGGTGTTTAAATAAGGATGGAACAGACAAGTTAGGAGAGTGAATGTGCCTCTCAAATATTTACACACTTAAAGTTGTCTATAAATGCAGATAGTTACTTTCATAAAGAGAAGTTAAGACACCCTTTAATACAGAAAGACTGATTTGACAAACAGATTTGCTCCAGTGGAGAATAACAAAGAGACACAAACAGAAAATATCTGGCAAAGAACAGAAAAGAAACTAGTTCCAGTGGAAAAGGGTGATGAGGACAATTGTGTTTGTACTAAAAAAATTAAATAGGCCAAGGATCAGTTTCTGGCTCCAAGGCCAAGAGTCATGCTACAGTCTATGTCCATCACGTTCAATTCTCTCATGTCACCAAATAAGGTGCTCATATACAATATGTCTATTGGGAACGATTCCGTACTTGAGATAAATGGGGATTTGGTGGTTGGACTTAATGATCTCTTGAGTTCCCTTCCAACCCCTACGATTCTGTGATTCTTTGATTCTGTGAAATCTGAAGTGGTGCCTGGGCATTATTTGGGAAAGTGCTTATTTGACTGGGCTAAAAATGTGCTGTTGACTGTGGTATTTAGCTGTGAGAAAAAGTAAGGCCCAATTTCCATAGTTCTGTTTAGTTTACTAATGTAGGTGTAGCCTGGGAGAGTAGAGTCCAAGGAGACATGAAGATAATATACAAAGAACTGTGAGATTAAATAGAGTGCCATGACCTGAGGACTGAAGAAAAGCAGGTAGGAAAAACACCCGGATTCTTCTCAACTCTGGGAAAGGACAGGTCTAACAATCTCAGAAGCATCTTACCAGCAAATATTTAATCAAAGCCATTACATTCTGTCATCAAAGTCTATCTGGTGGACAAAAGTATCTGAAGTTTGCCAAAAGTAAGGATATGAGATATGAACCTGTCGTGGTTTTGCCCCGGCCGAGGGCCGCACCCCACACAGTCGCTTGTACTTTTAAAAGGAAGGGGGAGGGAAAGTTGGGGGAGGGGGAAAAGGGAAGGAAGAAGGAGGAAAAGAAACCACAACCTATAAACCAGAACCACGCAGGTTGGGATAAGGATAGTTTACTAAACAATAACAGAAAACTAGATATAACAATAACAGAAGTTTAAAGCACAAAATAGATGAAACTGGTGATACACAATGCAGTTTCTCACCAAACCACAGAACCCAGGCCGCACAGCTTAGAGCCGTCCCCGAACCCGGAAACTGCCCGTCCTGGTGTTGTCTCCTCCTCTTCCCCCCAGTCCCCCTTTATACTGAGCATGACGTAACTGGCATGGAATATTCTCTTTGGCCAGTTCGGGTCACCTGTCCTGGCTACGTCCCCTCCTTTCTCACTAGTAAGGAAGTATGCAGAGCTGAGAAAGGTCCTTGATTACCCGGCAACAACTAGAAACATCAGGGTGCTATCAGCACTGTTCTCATCCTAACACCCAAACATGGCATTCCATCCACTGCTAAAAATAATTAACTCCATCATAGCTGAAACCAGGACATTATCCACCCCTTATTCCATACCATTTACGTCATGACCAGATCCAACAATTTTCTTTAGGTACAATCAGTTTCGTGTTTCACATACCCATATATGTATGTACACATGTATGCACACATACGTGCATACAGATCTTATTCCCTCAGTCTGTGAATCATCCCTCTGAAGTTGTTGAGTTCATTTAGTCCATGATTTTCAGGCTCCATTTGTCGTAACAGTTTCTCAGGATAATTGTATGTTCCATTGGCTCGTTGCATGCTGCATCTCAGGCTCTTGACTGATACACCTGGCATGGTCCATGCTCATAGTCTGTGGGTCAGAGTTTATTTTCAAAGGGAGAAAAAAAAGTTCTTAAGAGGCCAGGCTTCGGTTCCATCATCATGGCACTCATTCTTCATTAACTTGTATGACTCCGGCTATAATGCTATGGTACAACATACAGCAATCATAACAATAATGAATATACAATAATGGATTATTTGGCAATTATTATAATTTCTACTCTATTAATTATATTGGCTATCATAACAATAATGAATATACAATAATGGGTTATTTGGCAATTATTATAATTTCTACTCTATCAGTTATATTGGCTATTCTCACCCAAAATCAAATCCCCTTGAGGTACACATCGAACTTCTCCATCCCTCTGCATTACCCACCAAGTACAGCCAGGTCCTTGAGCAAAAACAATTCCAGACATGGGTTTACCTTTGCCTGAAGCAGGGATGACCCAAACTCTCTTTCCCAATACACTCTTCATATGCACTACTGGGACTCCGTCTCCCTCTACAGTACGTGGAAATTTTGACTGGGCAGGGCCAGCCCGATTGGTAGATCCCCTAGTGTTAACTAACCATGTGGCTTTGGCCAAATGTGTATCCCAATGCTTGAATGTCCCACCACACATTGCTTTCAGTGTAGTTTTTAAAAGTCCATTATATCGTTCAATTTTCCCAGAGGCCGGTGCATGATAAGGAATGTGGTACACCCACTCAATGCCATGCTCTTTGGCCCAGGTGTCTATAAGAGTGTTTCGGAAATGAGTCCCATTGTCTGACTCGATTCTTTCTGGAGTACCATGTCGCCAGAGGACTTGCCTTTCAAGGCCCAGAATTGTATTTCGAGCAGTGGCATGGGGTACGGGATATGTTTCTAGCCAGCCGGTAGTTGCCTCCACCATTGTAAGCACATAACGTTTGCCATGGCGGGTTTGTGGGAGGGTGATGTAATCAATCTGCCAAGCCTCCCCATATTTATATTTCATCCACCGTCCTCCATACCAAAGGGGCTTTAACCGCTTAGCTTGCTTGATTGCAGCACATGTCTCACATTCGTGGACAACTTGTGCGATGGCGTCCATGGTCAAGTCCACCCCTCGATCCCGAGCCCATCTATATGTTGCATCTCTCCCTTGATGACCCGAGGTATCATGAGCCCATCGAGCTAGGAATAATTCACCCTTACGTTGCCAGTCTAGATCTACCTGAGCCACTTTAATCCTAGCAGCCTTATCTACCTGATGGTTGTTTTCATGTTCCTCCATGGCCCGACTCTTAGGTACATGGGCGTCGACATGACGTACCTTTACAACAAGTTTCTCTAACCGAGCAGAGATATCTTGCCATAAGTCATCAGCCCATATAGGTTTGCCTCTACGCTGCCAGTTGTTCTTTTTCCACTGCTGCAACCACCCCCACAGGGCATTCGCCACCATCCATGAATCAGTATAAAGGTAGAGCCTTGGCCACTTTTCTCTCTCAGCAATGTCCAGGGCTAACTGGATGGCCTTCACCTCAGCGAACTGGCTTGATTCACCTTTTCCTTCAGTGGCTTCTGCTACTCTTCTTATAGGGCTCCATACAGCAGCTTTCCATCTCCGATGCTTACCCACAATGCGACAAGACCCATCAGTGAACAGGGCATATCGCTTCTCATTCTCTGGCAGTTCGTTGTAGGGTGGGGCTTCTTCAGCGCGTGTTACCTCCTCATCCTCTGGTGACATCCCAAAATCTTTGCCTTCTGGCCAGTCTGTGATCACCTCCACGATTCCTGGGCGATTGGGGTTTCCTATTCGAGCCCGCTGTGTAATTAGTGCAACCCACTTGCTCCACGTAGCATCAGTGGCATGGTGTGTAGAAGGAACCTTCCCTTTGAACATCCAGCCCAGCACCGGCAGTCGGGGTGCCAGGAGGAGCTGGGCTTCAGTTCCAATCACTTCTGAGGCGGCTCGAACCCCTTCATAGGCGGCCAGTATTTCCTTTTCTGTTGGAGTATAATTGGCCTCAGATCCTTTGTAGGCCCGACTCCAAAACCCCAACGGTCGACCTCGAGTCTCCCCTTGTGCTTTCTGCCAGAGACTCCAGGTCGGGCCGTTCTCCCCAGCTGCAGTGTAGAGCACATTTTTAATATCTGTCCCTGTCCGGACAGGCCCAAGGGCCACTGCATGGACTATCTCGCGTTTGATCTGCTCAAAGGCTTGCTGTTGCTCAGGGCCCCATTGGAAATCATTCTTCTTTCGAGTTACATGGTAGAGTGGGCTCACAATGAGACTGTAGTTTGGGACATGCAGTCGCCAAAAACCTATAACACCTAAGAAAGCTTGTGTTTCCTTTTTGTTGCTTGGTGGAGACATAGCTGCTATTTTATTAATAATGTCCATTGGGATCTGACGACGCCCATCCTGCCATTTTATTCCTAAAAACTGGATTTCTCGCGTAGGCCCCTTGACTTTACTTCGTTTTATAGCAAAACCGGCTTCTAAAAGGATTTTAATTACCCTGTTTCCTTTTTCAAAAACTTCCTCTGCTGTGTTGCCCCATACAATGATGTCATCAATATACTGCAGGTGCTCTGGTGCATCACCCTTTTCCAGTGTATTCTGGATTAGTCCATGGCAGATGGTGGGGCTATGTTTCCACCCCTGGGGCAGACGATTCCACGTGTATTGGATGCCTCTCCAGGTGAAAGCAAACTGTGGCCTGCACTCTGGCGCCAGTGGGATCGAGAAGAAAGCATTCGCAATGTCGATTGTGGCGTACCACTTGGCTGCCTTCGATTCCAATTCATACTGGAGCTCTAACATATCTGGCACAGCAGCACTCATACCTGGAGTGACTTCATTTAGGCCACGATAATCTACTGTCAGCCTCCACTCTCCATTGGACTTCCTCACTGGCCATATGGGACTATTAAAGGGTGAGTGGGTTCGGCTGATCACTCCCTGATTCTCCAGTTGACGAATCAACTTATGGATGGGAATCAGGGAATCTCGGTTAGTACGGTATTGTCGTCTGTGCACCGTCGTCGTAGCAACTGGCACTTGCTGTTCTTCAACCTTCAACAACCCCACAACAGCAGAGTCCTCCGAGAGTCCAGGCAAGGCACACAGTTGTTCAATTCCTTCTGTTTCCAAAGCAGCTATTCCAAAAGCCCATCGGTACCCTCTTGGGTCTTTAAAATACCCTCTACGTAGATAATCTATACCTAAAATGCACGGAGCTTCTGGACCAGTCACAATGGGGTGTTTTTCCCAGTCCTTCCCAGTTAGGCTCACCTCAGCCTCTAGCACAGTTAGTTGTTGGGATCCCCCTGTCACTCCAGAAATACAAACGGGTTCTACCCCTTCATGATTCGATGGCATTAGAGTACACTGGGCACCAGTATCCACCAGAGCTTTGTACTCTTGTGGATCTGACGTGCCAGGCCATCGGATCCACACAGTCCAATAAACCCGATTATCCCTCTCCTCCACCTGGCTGGAGGCAGGGCCCCTCTATTGCTGCTGATCATATTTGTTTTCCACTGGTTGCATAAAGGACTTAGAGGTCCCTTCAAGAGGATCAGACACATCAGACATATAGGTAGGCCTTCCAGTTGGTCTAGGGAACTGCCCAGTAGAAACTGGTGCAGCCTTCTTCCTGGCAGAATCTCGTTGTGCGAATGTTTTACCCCGCAGCTCATTTACTCGTGCTCGAAGGGCTGAGGTGGGCTGCATATCCCATTCCCTCATGTCCTCTCCATGATCAAGCAGGTAAAACCACAATGTACGTCGTGGTGTGTATTCTCCCTCTTGGAACGATGGACGCTTTCTCCCAGTAGCTGCAACATTGCTCCATCCGGGTTGGGAGTTGGACACATTGTTGTCAAGTCGTTGAACCAGTTTTTCTACTGCTGCAATGACGGAGAGGGAAACACTGTCTTGGTATTTCCTGAGTCGGCAGGCCACCTCATTTATGGTTGGTGGATCCATATCAGTCCAGTCAATTACTGCCAGTGAATTGGTGTACCCTGCTGGTGCACTTCGTACAACCTTACGCCACATAGCTGGAGTGCATAGGACTTCATCGGGATCAGCGGGAAGCCGTGAATTGTCCAGATCATAATAAATTATCTCCCGTACAGCTAATTCTCTCAGGTGCTGGATAGCTGTCTCTATGCTGTTACCCTTGGGTGTCTGACATGTAATATATTCCTTTATGGGATATCTTTCCTGCACACTTGACAGTAGTCGCCTCCAGAGGCTGAGGACTTCCGGCCTCCTCCCAATTGCTTTGTCAATTCCTCCTTCTCTAGCTAGGGATCCCAACTGCTTGGCCTCTCTGCCTTCTAACTCCAAACTATTGGCCCCGTGATCCCAACATCGGAGCAACCAAGTGATAATGTGCTCACTTGGGTGGCGGGTGAAATCTTTTCGAACCTCACGCAGCTCACTCAAAGTCAGGGATCGGGTAACAATCTCTGGTTCTGCCTCCTCCTGATATCCTCGAGATGGCCCTGGTTGATCATCATCATCATCCGTCACTGTGCGAACTGATTTCTTTGTGCATTTCCTCTTTTGTACGGGAGCAACAGACACTGGTGTGGGTTGGTTTTTCTGATCATCTGCACTGTCTGCTGTAGAGATTACAGTAGCTGCAGTGTCAGCCCCAGTGGTTGCAGCAGCTATAGTATCTGCCAGTCTGTTTCCTTTCCCTTCTCCCTGACAGTGCTGACAGTGCTGACAATGCTGCCTGCTATCAAGCAGTGTTTGATAAATAGTGGCCAGAGCCCAGCACAGTGCAGTAAGGTGTCCATCTCTGGGAAACCTACAGCAATTTTTCTTTAGGTATGCAGTCACTTGATCGGGGTCTTGTAGCTGTTCAGGAGTGAAGTTCCAAACCATCGGGCGTGAGAAAGTACCTAGGTACTTGCCCATACTTTGCCACATGCCCTGCCACTCGTGATTATTCTGTCTCGGAGAAAGCTCTTCAGTGGTATTCATAAACCTATGCTTGATATATAACAAAAACTGAACCATCTGCCCCAAACCTACCAATAGCAAAATGCTAGTTTGAATATCCCAGAGATATTGAAGGTTTTCAAAAATTGTCATAAGAGCTGTTGTATTTAGCCCAAAGGAAAAGAAAGCAGTGCTGTTATTAACCCCTCCCTGTCCAAAGAATGGACAGGACAGCAAAACCTCATACAAGTACCAGATTAAGCTCATGGTCATCGATATTATTGTATCATAGACCGATATCATAAAATACACTATAATGAAGTATGGGAACAAATACGGGAGCAGCAGACCTGAGAGAGTAAAGAATCCTGCCAGGATTGTATACAGCATGCGATGGTTTTGATACCACAGCCTTGTGAATAAATACCACAGCATCGTGACCAGAGATTGCTTAAACAACAGTGCTTATCTTAATTGCGATAGTTAGGATCAGATCTACCGTTATCCCAACCGTTCGTGCCCCACGTTGGGCGCCAAAATGACTGTCGTGGTTTTGCCCCGGCCGAGGGCCGCACCCCACACAGTCGCTTGTACTTTTAAAAGGAAGGGGGAGGGAAAGTTGGGGGAGGGGGAAAAGGGAAGGAAGAAGGAGGAAAAGAAACCACAACCTATAAACCAGAACCACGCAGGTTGGGATAAGGATAGTTTACTAAACAATAACAGAAAACTAGATATAACAATAACAGAAGTTTAAAGCACAAAATAGATGAAACTGGTGATACACAATGCAGTTTCTCACCAAACCACAGAACCCAGGCCGCACAGCTTAGAGCCGTCCCCGAACCCGGAAACTGCCCGTCCTGGTGTTGTCTCCTCCTCTTCCCCCCAGTCCCCCTTTATACTGAGCATGACGTAACTGGCATGGAATATTCTCTTTGGCCAGTTCGGGTCACCTGTCCTGGCTACGTCCCCTCCTTTCTCACTAGTAAGGAAGTATGCAGAGCTGAGAAAGGTCCTTGATTACCCGGCAACAACTAGAAACATCAGGGTGCTATCAGCACTGTTCTCATCCTAACACCCAAACATGGCATTCCATCCACTGCTAAAAATAATTAACTCCATCATAGCTGAAACCAGGACAGAACCTGAGGAATACTGTTTTCAGATATGCTGGAAAGCGATGATTCTGATGGTTTCATACTGGAACAAGTCTAGATTATGTCAGTTTAGGGAAATGACTTGAGAAAGAGATGTTATTTTCAGTGATAATCCTGGTAGAATTTCAGAGAATTTTTTTTTTCTTCCAAAGGAGGAGGAAAAAGATTTGATAAGGGAAGGAAGATCGTAGATTATTGACTAGTATTACTAGGAAACTGAGAAATATTCAGCCACAGACAAGCATTTATGAGAAGAGAACTGTTCTTAGGGAGAAAAATGAAATGAAGAGCATGATCTTAAGTATATGGAAGAAGAATGTAACTTATTTATTTCAATACCACTTTGGAATTTCCATATTAAACAAAGAGAAGAAACTTGAAAGGAAGGACTCCAAACCTAACTGAATTAATAACCTTGTCAGAAAATACTACTAAAATAAGCAGAACATTAACAATGAATAAGAAAAAGGAGCATATCAGCAAAAAAGTTAGATCTTGGAAGGGTTAAGGGAGATCTGCCAAAGCTTGAAAGTGTGAGTGTTGTAAAAAAACCAAAAGGCAAGCAAAGGAAGGATAGTAAGAAAGGAGTTGATAGAAAGATACTGTTAAGCTGGGTCTGAAAATTAAATTGATATCAATTTCAATTCTCTCTATAAAAGCTTGGGCACATGCAGGAACAGAATTGCTTTGGAATTTTCTAGTCATAGAAAGATTTCCTTATCAATGACAATGCCATTGGAAATAGGGAACTGCTCAACAAAAACAGTGAACCTAAAAATCTGACTGAGTCCTATTACACCTTTCCATGTTTCTAGCCTATAGACAGCAGAGAAGATATTAGGAAGTCACCCAGGAAGGAACTAAGTGACCTTAAGAACCAAAAGTGCCTTAGCAGGGGGTTGGATTAGATGCTCTCCAGAGAACTTTTCCAGCCCCAACCTTTCTGTGATTCTGTTATTAGGAATATCATGAATTTCAGTAGTACAAAAGGAAAAGTTCCAGTGGAAAAGGGTGATGAGGACAATTGTGTTTAAGAATAGATTGGAGGAAATTCTGGTTTATGCTCAAAACTTGTATATTGGGGAAAAAAGAGAGGAAGAGAATTATTTATATATATTGTTTATGAGAAGGATAACTGTGAACAGTGAGCTGTGGCTTAAGTGGAGAGCAGCTGCCATCTTAGGTGTTTGCACTAATGACAGGGATGTATTACCTCTTACACTAGGATATAACAGTAATTACTGATTATTTTCCCTGCCACTGCTGAGACCTTATGTAGAACATTCTAAGCACTTCTTGTTACCCATATTGAGCAAGCATGAATTCAAACTAGAAGGGAATGGAAGGACTATTTGAATCAATATGGAAACAAGAAGTGTTTTTTTCAAGACGTGAGAAACCAACCTGACACTTTTAGAAAAGGCTGAGAGGGCTATGACTGTTCCTTGGAAATCCGCAGGGAGAGAGAACAGCCATACAAGCTTAAGGATGATGTTGTTACAGGCTCAAAACAGAGCAGTCAAATATACATTAAGGCTGAAGACTGGAAATTATGCATCAGTCTACTAGCCTTTGCAGAGGAATGGTGGTATCTAAGGGACCAAAACTAAACATTTTTAGAGCCTAGTTTAATATGTTTATGACTAGCATAGGAAAACACAGTGGCTTGTGATAGCAGGCAGGATTCTGGTCCTAAGGATTTCAATAGTCCTTTACAGTTTTATGCTTCAGAAACAGTGAAGAACTTTGCTAAGCAGAAATGAATTAAAAGAACAAGGAAAATACACAGTGGTTACTTCTTTGACAAGATCAGTAGACTAAATCTACAGAGTTCTTACAAAAACCTTTTCTGTTTGCGTACATTTACTCTGAAGATTAAACATTACCCTGAAAGGTGAAGCCCCTCATTGCAACATCAGATGGTATTTTTCCTCAAACACTAATGGCGTTTTTTAAATAAATAAAAAGATTAAAAAATGCCACTAAAATCCTACACCAAAGATTTCAGGAATGTTGTTTCTAAAATAAGAACTATGTCTAGTGTTAATGGCTGATAACTATGTAGAAACACACAGATTATTAAACTGTTATGACATTGAAATTCTCAGGCCTGGGATCGCAGTTTTACATAAACTACATCGATTATGTCAGGGAATGCATAGAGAGGAAGAAACAAAGCAAGATTTTCAATGGCACCAAGAACAGCATATGGATGGAAATTAGGTGCTCAAGGGTTATTACCCCTTTGCATATAGATTCCATAATCTCTGCAATTAATAATGTACATTGGGCTACCAGTATATGCAAAAATGCATGTAATCACCATAGTAAGTCTGGGAGTTCTGTCAGAGCAACTGCTCTAAAATAGGATACTCTTTCTCTGGGAGATTGTTTCCCTTAAAACCTTTAGTCAAATTTTGCCTTGAATGAAAAAATTTGCCTCACCATATGTCAGACAAAAATCCATGCTTTTATAATGCAAAAGTATATTGAGTGACATGTTTTTCCACAGTGACTGTAACTGGTAGAAAACAAGGAGGTGTCCAGTTTATTGTGACAGTGTCATCCTTCTAAACTATCTGATAAACACACGTAGGTCAGCCTGCTCCCAAGAAACACTGTCATTAAACACTCCATAGTGTTACTGTAGAGGAATTAGGTTTAAAATACTTTTTTCCAAGCTGTGTAACCAGGTGTGGATTGAGTGGAGGACAGGATTTAAGGAGTCATTCCCATGGGTGCAGATTTCACCACTGTAAGAAGCCACCCATGGATTGTCCCAACTTTAGCAAGGGGGTCAGCTGCCTCTATTGACAGTCATACCTCACCAACCCCAATTTGCCCTTCAGTGGCTTTTCTCTCAAAACATTTGTGATTTTTTTTTCCTGTAGTGGGAATTTTTATTAAGAAAAACATCTTTTAGATTGCTGTTTCTTAGAATATGCTTGATACTCTTCTGTGACAATGAAAAAATTATAAAGACTAGAAAGCCTTTCAATGAACTACTGAATGATAGCAGAACTCATCAAACTCTCTTTGAACTTTATCTTTCTGTTATAATTTGGGCAATGTAATGGCCATGTGAAGAGCTTCATAAAGCACTTTGTGTTCTAAGCCAGTGTTGACACTTTACTGGTAGAAAGTAGTGATTATTGTTGTGTTTGCAGGGAATGTCTATTAATCTATTATGCTGTCAATAGCCATGATAATTCTTATAAATATTTTAATGATTTCTTTCCATTGGTTTACAGTTAGATACTTCTGTCAGCCAAGGAATGATTTCCAAGTGATGTGGGGGGACAAGAAGTACATTGTGTTTCACTAGCACAGACATAAATTCAGCGGTGAAAAACTTGTGATGTCATGAACATAGTTAAAAGAGAGACATTCTCAAGTTACATATTTATTGGTGTTTGATATAGATAGAGCCATAAAATTTAATGATGAAAAATATCTGAGCCAAGATTTTTAAAAACATTGATAATTAAAATGAGGCTGCTAACTCTTCTCAACCTGACTGCATATTTAACCTATTAAAATAAACACCGTGGAGATTTTTAAGAATCTAGTTGCCTTCATTAAATTTTAAAAAGTTGTTTGCAATGAAAATGAGTCTACAAGTTTCCAATACTAAATAAAGATTTGGGAGTCTGACTTTCTAAAAACATTTGGCCTTGTTAGACTAATAATGTCCTTTTTTTTTTTAATTTTTTTTGGGGGGTGTGGATTTTTAAAGGCACTAGTGAGATGCTTTGTGTTTACTAAATTATTTGAAAAAACTATTGCAAATTAGTTCTCAGAGTTCTTGGCCACATCGGTGAAATTTCCTCAAGTATCTGAAATTACTTAAAGGTAATAATTCTTGATGTACTGCTTCCCTGCATGTGAAATGTGTGCCCTGTTTTGACTTGGATTTCATGTGAAACCCTGGAGAGAGGCACAGGCTCAGAACAAGTGCTTCTGGAACAGCCTAATAGCTGCTTCCATGGAATATCTCCAAGAGAGTAAGGAGTGCCATCAAAAATGCATTGTGTTTGAATTTGCATTCACTTTCTTACAATGTATTTCTGCAATTATAAACATTTAAAAATGCACAGTATAATTATTTCTGCATCAGTAAAGCTGCTCAGGTAACAATTTTGTAGTGTCTTGCTATGGTCCAAGTATCAATTTTGGGTTTTAACTATAAAACAGAGGGACTGGCAATTTTAGATTGTTATCAGGTTAGATAACAAAGATGCAAGACAGCAGCAAAAACCACCTTAGAAGCTGTGTGGATGCTGGGCAGTAAAGTTGCACTGAGCTCTGCCCTGCTGTGTCTCTGCCTGAGACCAGAAACCCTATTACCAAGTTCAAGATCATCTCCGTGCACTGCAGTCCTTACTACACAGATACATGCCAAGCTGAGCTCAGTCTGAGGGAGGGGTCAAGGACCAAAGTGCATAGGATAAAGAAGATCAAAGTAAAGAAACTCAGCATAAACTTGTTAACCTAACAGATAGCAAAGTGATTAAAAAATAATAAACTAAATAATATTTTGATACAAGGCACTCTGCCACCATATGGTTTTACTAGTTAAAAAAGACCTTCAAGAACTTCAAGGGATATCAGGGCAGATGCTGATTCTTTTGTCTTGGTAGCCCAGCTAAAGCTGTTTCCAGAACAGAGAAATAAACAAGTAGTCATCTGAAGAAATGACGCTCAGCATCAATTCCCAGAAGATTAGAGCCTTTTTTTTAGAGGTATGTGTGAGTAATGGGGCTGCACCAGGCCTGTAGTGAAATAACCTGACATGAAGACAAAGCACTTTTAAATGTTCAATTCACTAAAACCTATGCAAGACTTCAGTACCGCACCTCTTCTATCAGGATGTTTGCAAACTGTGTTATATTAATTGTCTATTCTTTTTGCTTCCTTTTTTATTCTTCTCTCATTTTTAAAGTATATATTTCCTCAGTTTCCTCAGTGCCATGAGTCCTTGTTGTCTTCCAGTTAGGGAAAAATAGATCTCCCCCAGGGTTTTAAATGCAGTCAGAGTTCATCCACAGATAACCAGCTTCTGGCCAACCAGTCCCATTGCAGACCTCATGGCTAGAGAAAATGCTGAATTACTAGTACTTCATAGAGAAGGAACAAAAGGATGGTTCCCATTTTTTAGTTGATCTCTTTCATGACGAGCACATGAAATGGAGCAGGCACAAATGAAAGGATTAAAATGGATGTGTTTATAAGCCTGTTGGTTCCTCTGATAAATACCAGTATGATTTTTTAATCCTTTTACATAGAGAGAAGGGACCTGACTGTTTTGATTCCAACAAGCCAAGTTGTTGCTTTAATCACAGTGTTACAAGTAGAAAAAGGAGTAAAGCAGACCATAGAAAATTCTGTGGGAAATCATTGGTTACCCACCTCATTCCAAAAAAACATTTACTTGTACACTAGATACAAAATTTTGTCCCTGCCTATGAAATCTACTTAACCTGGGAGGGCATTTTCCTACTGAAGTGTGAGTATTCTACTTCCAACTACTTGAAACTTCCTAGGCTTGTAGAATGACACTCTATACCAGAAGATTCTACATTATAGCAAGATGCTTTATGCTACAATACCTCTGTTCTGATGTTGGTTTTGTTTTCTCTTGATTTACATCCTCAGACAACATTTTAATGGCATTTAGTCACCTACAGAATTAAAGTAGGATTATTTTCACCTAATTTTGGGTATCTATATCTGACCAAACATTGCTAATACAAATATATGTATTACATCTAGAACCTAGATTCCTTCCATACCTAATGGGAGAAAAACAGACCTCTATGCAGAACTCATTTCTTACTAAAGTTTAATCTAAAATAGGGCAGATGACTCGTGCTAAACAGGCCTACTTCTTTCCACTGAATAGTAAGGTATCTTGGACAGTTGGTTCAGATTTTAATGCTGCACACTAAATATTTATAATATGCACCCTCCTAAATTCCAAAGTATAAAGAGATTGTACAAAATCTCAGAAAGCGCTTACTTTCTGATTTTGGTGTCTAAGAATTTTTACTATACATCCCTCAGGAGTCTTAAGGCTTGCTGAAATTAAACAAGATTATAAATACCTTCATTATCTAGGAATTATTTATCTAACTTTGTGCATCTATGCTAGTCTAACTTTGATGAGTCACTTAAAATAGACATCTCATGATTGTATGTTTACAGTTACATAAATGGAGTTGAATTTCACCCTCTGGATGTTCTTAAATGGTCTCAACTTTCACTACTCCTCCTTCCTATAAGAAAAACTCGGGAACATGAGAATAAATTACTGCTCTATAGATATCTAAGTTGTTTTCATACATGCTTTCTATGTTTATGTCACTACTCCCAGTTCTTTCTGAATTAATAATAAAAAATTTACTACTTGTGGGACTGAATAAAATATAAATTGCCCTTTATAATCTGAAATAAAATACTTTGCCCATTCCTTCAGGAAAGCAGTGTAAGGGAAATGGCACTGCTTGTATCAAGGACAATGAATTATCTGTAAACAGCTATTCAGTTCATGTGTAAAGGTCCTGCTTAACACAATTTATAATAAAGAGGGTGACATAATTTTGATTGGGTATTAGGAAGAGATTCTTTATTGAGAGGGTGGTTGGGTTCTGGAACAGGCTCCCCAGGGAAGGGGTCGCAGCACCGAGCTTGGCTGAGGTCAAGAAGCGCCTGGATGATGTGCTCAGTCCCATGCTCTGACTTGGCTGGCCCTGTGTGAAGCCAGGAGTTGGACTCTATGATCCTTATGGGTCCCTTCCAACTTGGGATATTCTATGATTCTATGATTCTCTGATTTTCTCATGTGTGATACCTACAGTGACGAAATGAGCCCTGTTCCAAGCTCAGTGTCACAAGCAGATGTGCGAACTTCAAGTGGCAGCCTTACACATATGTATGTTATGTCTTCTTACGATTGTACAAACTGGGAAAAATAGTTTTCTTAAACTACAAATCATGTGGTATTGAGTACAAAGAATTTATTTTAACTGAGTACCACTCTCCTTAACTTGCAAATGCTTTCAGTATAAGACATGGCAGTGGAAATGATTAGACAAAAGGTGATTACTTCACAGGCTTATCAGACCTCTGTTAAAAGGTTGTTGCCGCAACCCCTGGTTAGGGTCACCGGTCCTCCAAAGATAGGATTAAAAAACACAGAAAAAACAACTTATATAAAAGACCTCTCTCACCTCTTCCTCTCTCTCTATTTTAAGGCATGAAGCATCTTTTCAGAGGACATTACAGATTTCAAGACTCCTCTTTGCTAAGAGATACTGAAAGGTCAACATGCAAATTCAACTATTGTATAAGACAGTTTTCTCATTTGCATCAAGTTAATTAGCAGAGGTGTTCCTTTGAAGGGAAAACGAACAGACCACTGCACTCAGGCACAGCTGCGTGGCATGCAGGAGAGATGAACCCATACTAAATCAAATGTACAAAACATGTATTGTGTTTTTTTCAGAAAGCAGTCAATAGCGGGATACTCCTCTCTAACTAAAACATATACAAAAATGCCAACTAATCTGTAGAGATAGCTATGAAATGGAAAGAAATTAATTGAAATCTTCATCTTCTCTCATGTTTTTAAATCGCAGTTTCACAATTTCCTGACGCTTTAACATGCACGTGGTTAACTCCAGTTGTTCTTTTTCACTTTCTCTTGGAAAAGGTGGAATAAGGACTGTACAAAAAGAATCCCGCTCTCACTTACATTAAAAAAAAAATCTCATAATCACTATAAAGTCCTGTGCCATTAGATATATAGCACCACTCTGCCACTTTTCCTTTATTAATTATTTCCTTTTGAATAGCAATCAGTGAATCCAGATGTCTGAACGTGAGAGATCTTAGCTGTGGCATCTGGATCCTTCACAGATTACTAAAGTAAGTCTGCTATTGGCATTTAAACTGAATCACACTCTGACAAAGTATTTATACTGCCTTTGGCTTGCTGTGTTATCGTCCATTTATTAATAAGCCGGTGTGCTTACATTCTGACTCGTGAATACTCTGTGCACTTTGGAAGAAATCCTATCCCCACTGAAGTCAATGGGAGTTTTGCCATCAGCTATGAGAGAGCCAGGATTTCATCCTTTGAGTTTTTGTTCACAGAGCTTGCCTTAGACAGGCTCTTCAAAAACGTTTCAGTCCTCTAAGCCTTCATTACTTTTCCATTAAAAAAATCTGCTGAGGGAAGAGGTTAAGCTAAAAAATCCTGGTTGCTTTGCCTTTATATTACCAGCACACTCAGAGATCTCTGATTCAGACAAGGGTTGGCAGAGAACATGCTCAGACTGAGACTCTCATACTGGTCATTGAATGGGTGACAGAGGTAAAGGCTACTGAAATGTAAAAGTTTTGGCCCAAAGTTGCAGTCAGGGTCTATTGGGTTCACAGTTCTACTAGATGCCTCTTGCTAAAAGCAGCCACGTGCCATGTTGCCGTGGACCCTCCCCATGGCGGGTTTGCTCCACGATTGTTGTTCCCAACACTATGTGGAAACTGCAAATATTCATAGTTAAATACGAATCATTAAAAAAAAAAGGAAAACCACTGAACTCAGATCTTTTAAACAGATTCATCATGGATTTAGTGAGCTTTTAAAAGTCTTTTAAAGACAGAAAAATTTTTCTAGAAAAAAACCTCTACATATTTAAAAGGATTTTTCATGAACAAATCCCAATAGAAAGTATTTTGAGAATGGAGCTCTTTTTCTTTAATTTCAATCCATTGTTTTCCATGAAAAAGGAATGAAAAGTGCTGGGAAAACTTCTGTGTACTTTTCAGTGTCCTGGTTCTTTTGCCAGAGAAATCTAGGGCAAATTTATTTTAGTTAAACATTTATTTGGTGGCCACTTGTTCTACAAAGATTATTTTGCTATCCTCACCATTAACCACTTGTTTCTCTGAATGCCAGTAAGTGCCACATTATTCATCTACAAAGAGGTGTAAATAAGAATTGTTTGTTAAATTGCAGAACAAGTTTTCATGGTTCCAAATCTTGGGTTTCGCAGCTGAGTATAATTTAGGTCATGACTTATTCACACTCCTCTACAGTGAATTATAAAACATATAAATCCCTATTACTTCAAAGAAAAGAAATAATCAAATTCAAGATACGTGGCTGGTTGGTTGGGTTTTTTTCTGTATGGTCGAATGCTTATACACTAGGGATAGGATGAAGGTTTAGTCCAACAGCCAAGTTACCAGAATACTTCTCTATGTGCTCACTCGTAGCTTGCAGTAAACAAAACTGAATGTCAGGTTATGTTCACATGTCCTTAGGATTAAGCATGTGTATGTCAACAGCTAGATCAGCTTAGCTGATGAGAAATAACTTCTGAAACCAGAATAAATTGAGTTTATATCTGAGTTGAAAGTTGAACACTAATATTTAGCTATTGTTTATTTTTATTTTAATAAATATAGTATTTTGATCATGAATTTCTGAAATTTTGTTACAATCCTTATAATCCGTCTGCACTTTATATCTACTGCTTCTGAAAGCAGAGCGAGTAAGAGGTTTGCTGTAGGAGCACGTGCTGGATTTAGATTAAGAAGTGAACGAAGTTGCATCTTTAGATCACCTGAAGTGATTTATGTCTGTTTTGAGCATGTACCTCTATCACAACCTACATTCCCCTGTCTCTTTGTCATAATAGGTATTGATAGAATAATAACCTAAAGGAGTGTCTTGTATCTCTTAGTCCTGCAACACTGCCAGCTGTCACTGGGAAAGTTTAGATGTTTCTCTAATACCTTGACTTTTCAATTACCTGGTTGCTTCTTTTTTATCACTTTTGTTTGCTTCTTTTTTAATTTCTTTGCTTTTATTTTGTGCACTTTGCAAAGAAAAAAGGGCTACATTGTCTCTTCCACTGAAGAACTTGCAAGATTAAGCATCACTTCTCAGAAAGTGGTATTTTAAGCTGAGGTTGATTCAAGGAATCAGTATGCTATCACTATTATTATAATCTCTCTAAAAACTAAAAAGATGGTGTTGGCCTGTCAATATTACCTTTGTAAGAAACAGAGCTTAGCCTTCTATTCCTTGCTGCTCAGGACTTCTTATCTAGGTAGAAATTTTGAGCATGAAATGCTTGGCTATGCTACACAGGTAAAATATCTGAGTAGAAGTAAAAATAAAATGTTCTTACTAAATTATCTAGTAAGAGGAGTGGTGACTGGCTCACACTGCATTTCTATCTGTCAGCTAAGAGATAGAGCAGTCACCTGAAAGCTGA
This sequence comes from Porphyrio hochstetteri, assembly GCA_020800305.1. Classification (NCBI taxonomy): domain Eukaryota; kingdom Metazoa; phylum Chordata; class Aves; order Gruiformes; family Rallidae; genus Porphyrio; species Porphyrio hochstetteri. The sequence continues at coordinate 116,632,913 of CM036907.1, forward strand.
GTAAAGTCAGATAGAACATGTACGGACTGAGGAGAGTCTGGAAGCCCTGACTTCCATTTCCTGGACAACTGATTGAACTCTAGACTGTTACACACAGGTCTGATGCTTCCTCCAGCTGTGCTTTTGGATGAAACTGTCTGTGACTGCTGTATTTTGTGTTGAAATAAATGCTGTCCATGTGTGCTAGAGGTGCTGAGAGACCACTGATTGAGCTGACCTCCCAAAGGAGCTCATGTTGAAATGCCTTGTTTGTAAATCATAAACAGCCCTAAGGGAGAGAGAGGCACTGAGAAGCCAAGACAGTGATGCTTCAGGGAACACAAAACATTTTGGCACCAAATTAATTTTTCACTGAAACAATAAGCACCAACAAAACCTTAGGTGCCCAAGTAAGATTTACATAAACAACTCTAATGAACTCATTGAATTTTTTTACCTTGCTCTTTGAAAGCAAATGGATGAAATTCAGGATACTATGTCCCTATGAAACATGTATGTTAAAAATAAATGGATAAATTTGAAGATTGGGAGTTAACACAATATTCATATTTCTGAAATTTACACCTAGATTGCTTTTTTTTTAAAGCAAAAAGAATAGTGATTTGCAAATAGTTTGCATTTCTTTTTCTAATCCAAAATATTTAAAATCAATGAAAATAGAATGGTTAGAGCCAGCTTTCCAAAAGCATTTAAGAATCTTGTGATACCTAATGGGAGTGCCATCTTATGTTTTCCATTTATGCCACTACTTCAAGCAATCTCATTTATGTCACTTGTACTTTGTTGCTCGAATGTTTTAAGAAATTCTCTTCCAGGCCCAGTTCCAGCTCTTAACACTATAACTATAGGTTTGTTTACTTGACTTAAAAATGCAAAGGGGAAATTATGAAAATATCATGCCTGTTTCTCTGTTTTTACCAGAAAAAAATTAAAAGCAAAGAAAGAAAAAAGAAGTTGTGTGGAGAAAAGAAATACAATACGTTTCAAATTATTTTTCAAAAAAGTGTATCAGAGTACATCTGGCATGACAGTTGGCATATACTAAATTAATTTTCTAGCCAAAAGATTCTTTTTTGTTTGTTTATATTTTACTTCCGTGTCTGAATAAAATTCAACCATTGATATAATACTATGATTGATTAATAGCAATGAAGGCACAGACTTTTTTCCTCTGTTAAGGTAATTTCTTTATTCAAATAAATTAGATCATACATTTGTTGGAAAGCAGTGGTTCCTTCTGCATTGAAGAGCGTTTTTACATGACTAACTTCAAACCATTTCTTTGTTTTTCTGTTACTAACTCAGTGAGCTCACTGCCACGCAGCAGACGTATTTATTGTGCTGTGCAAAGGTTGCAGCCAACAGAGATTTGTTATGTACAAAGTCCAGGTATCTGGGATCTTAGTAATTAAAGCACGGTATTTCTTGTAGCTTCTTTATAATCCAAATGTGTTGATAGAACTGCTTCTTTATAACTTCTCTGATAAGGTCTGGGGTAAACAGGAGGTACAGGCAGACACTGGTTTCAGGCTTGAGTTCATTCACTCACTGACATGAGTTTTAACCTACATGCACAATACTGATAAACAGTGGTAGACTCAGCACTATTGATAAGATTCCTGCTCCCTGTACAAATACTGCACAGGTCTTGCAGTTGAAAAAAATTCACAAGGCTGCTTGTCAAAGTTGTTTTTGGCAAAGAACCTACTATATACTTACATTTACAGAGTCTAACCTATCTAAGCTCTTCCAAGACTGTTACAATAGCCAGGAAATACCAGGAGATAGTGTTGTAGTCTCTTCAATGAGGCGGAATCTGTATCACTGTATCTAGGACAATTTCACTGTTCTACTATTAACTAAAGATCATGAGTACTCCTCTCACATCATTCACCACCAGATGATAAAACTGTGAAGAGGGAAAAAAAATCACTGACAGAACTATAAAATCTAGCCAAAAAACCAAGATAACCAAGTGAGCAAGTTTAGACTCATTAGCAACTGTTACACACGCTACTGACTAAGAGAGTACAGAAAACAACTGACTTATGTTCCACTCCCAGATAATGGTCATACTGTAAACAGGAAACAGTAATAATTTATTAGAATCCATTATTACTGCGTCCATTTTTCAGTTTTCAGAGCTGTCACTGTGAGGCTTGCTTACTACCCAAACACCACCATACATTATAGGTAATCCATACTGCAGTCTTTCTACTTCCAAAGAATAAGTTCCCTTTAATTTCTTACGACAGCTGATGAGGGTCGTGATCAGTGGAGCAGAATCTGAACGGAGGCCTGTGACTAGTGGTGTTCCCCAGGGCTCGGTGTTGGGTCCAGTCCTGTTTAATAACTTCACCGACGACCTTGATGAGGGAATAGCATCCACCCTCAGCAAGTACGCTGATGATACAAAGCTGGGAGGGGTGGCTGACACGCAGGAACACTGCGCTGCCATCCAGCGAGACCTGGACAGGCTGGAAAGCTGGGCAGGGAGAAACCAGATGAGGTTTAATAAAAGCAAGTGTAAAGTCTTGCACCTGAGAAGGAATAACCGTCTGTATCAGTACAGGCTGGGGCATGACCTGCTGGAGAAGAGCTCTGTGGAGAAGGACCTGGGGGTCCTGGTTGATGACAGGTTGGCTATGAGCCAGCAGTGTGCCCTGGTGGCTAAGAGAGCCAATGGGATCCTGGGATGCATCAGGAAGAGTGTGGCCAGCAGGTCTAAGGAGGTGATTATCCCCTTCTACTCTGCCCTGGTCAGGCCCCACCTGGAGTATTGTGTCCAGTTCTGGGCTCCCTGGGATAAAAAAGACAGGGATGTCCTGGAGAGAGTCCAGAGAAGGGCTACGAAGATGATTAAGGGCCTGGAACAGCTCCCCTATGAGGAAAGGCTGAGTGAGCTGGGGCTGTTCAGCCTGGAGAAAAGAAGACTGAGGGGGGACCTAATTAATGTTTATAAATATCTTAAGTATGGGATGCAGGGGGAATTGGCCAACCCCTTTTCAGTCGTCTGTGGAGATAGGACAAGGGGCAATGGCTGTTAATTGGAGCACAGGAAGTTCCGCACCAACATGCGGAAGAACTTTTACACAGTGAGGGTGACAGAGCCCTGGGACAGGCTGCCCAGGGAGGTGGTGGAGTCTCCTTCTCTGGAGATATTCAAGACTCATCTGGACGCCTATCTGTGCAATATGTGCTAGAGAGCCTGCTTTGGCAGGGGGGTTGTACCCGATGATCTCTCGAGGTCCCTTCCAATCCCTACGATTCTGTGATTCTGTGATTCTGTGATACAACGGTGGTTCTGCCCAGTTCTGTTTCACGGCTCAGATATGGGCTGATAGGGCCACGTTATGACAGGTCCTAACTGGATTTCAGTTTTGCTTCAGCCCAATGACCAGTTTTGTAGCATTGCACACAGATAAGCTCAGCACACGTTTAATTTCTTTCATTGCCAGGTGGGAAGGAAATTAAGAGAAAAAGAGTAATGAAACCACCAGTCTGTGCTACCAAAGGATCGGGCAACAGAATGCTACCGGAAAGGGCCAAAATCAAACTGCCTGCTCTTCAAGAACCCATTCCTATGAAAGGCAGTTATTTTTCACTCCTTTGTGGAACTAGTAGTTAGGAACAACTGATACCTGAAGCACTTAAGAGTTTTAGTAGAGAAACACCATGAATATGTTACATTGGATATTTTCGTTAAAAAGCACAGACATGAATGACAATGCTCTTAGCCATAGTTACTGCTACTTCAAGTGAGAAGGTATTCTCAGGGTGGAACTGTATACTTTTGTTCTGAAAGGGAATGTTCTAGAATTATTTCAGAGTACAGAATTCTGTGACATTACAGGAATTTCAAAGCATCTAATCAAGACAGCTGAAGAATGTCCTTAAAAGGTGCACTGTCCAAAAGTGGACAAGACCTTTTTTCTTAGAGTTGATATGAACTTAGAAAAAAAATGTAAATTCATGCTGTTAATATTACAGTTCCTTCATATTTTGAGGAATTCTGTGTTATTTGTGTAGTTGAGCTTTTAGTTTTCCTTTTTCCTCACAGATAATTTATTTTAACTGTTATAAATGGACATCGCACTTAAGCTTCCATCTTGACTGATTTGTGGCAGTAACAGAATCCTATTATCCAAACTGTGTACAACAAAGTATGGAGACAGGGTAAGTTAGTTGGGCTTAGTCAGCCAGGAGAAGAGGAGGCTCTGGGGAGACCTTACTGCAGCTTTCCAGTACCTAAAGCACCTACAGGAAAGATGGAGAAGGACTGGTTACAAGCGTACGGAGTGATAGGACAAGGGGTAATGGCTTTAAGATGAAGGAGGGTAGATTTTGATCAGATATTAGGAAGAAATTCATCTCTGTGAGGGTGGTGAGGCCCTGGCACAGGTTGCCCAGAGAAGCTGTGGCTGCCCCTGGATCCCTGGCAGTGTTAAAGGCCAAGTTGGATGTCTCTGCTCACGGCAGGGGGTCAGAACTAAATGATCTTTGCGGTCCCTTCCAACCCAGGCTATTCTATGATTCTATGATTCTAAGTCCATAAATTATGGGAGTTGAGCATTGAATGTCTGATCCCCTTTACTGATCATAGAATCATAGTGGAAATTAGGCTGGAAGGGATCTCAGTAGGCCATCTGGTCTAACAAATTTGGAAAACAGAGCCCCAGGACTGGACACAATATTCCAGGTGCAGTTTTTAGAGTACTGAATATAGAGGAATAATAATTTTCTTAGGTCTTCTTGCTACTGTCTTGCTAGTACAGGTTTTTATAGGGCAGGTGTTCATAGCTGGAGGTGCATACTGCTGACTTGTGTTCAGCTTGTCTATTGGTTCCTGTTCTGCAAGGTTGTTTTATACCAAGTCAGTCCCAACCTGTTCTGTTAACTGGTCTTACTCTACTCAAATATAACTCCCTGTACTTAGCTTTGAGGACTTCAAAAGGTTCCTCTCAGTCTACTTCTCTAGATTGCCAAGGTTCTTCTCAATAGCAGCCCTGCCCTCCAGCACATTTATCACTCCCTCTATTTGTTGTCACCCTTATGCTTGAAAGAGTTCCTTTCATTCAGTTGTCCAGGTTAATAAAGATGATGAAGAGTTTTGGGCCAGCTATTGAGCCCCAAAGAAAGTCAATAGTAACCAACAATCAGTTAGACCTCTAACCACTCTTACTCTCTGAAGCACTGAGGTCTAGCCAGATCTTCTAGGCTAGTCCAGTCCCTCCTTATGTAGTACACATCGCTGCAGTTTGGTTTCAAGATGCTATGAAACATTATTTTGAAACTTTGCTACAGTCTACACAAACAATAGTCACTTGTTGACACAATGCTGGCTTTCTTCCAGTCCTTAAGATGTATCTGAAGACATTAAAATCAGTTTTAAAAATATGGAAACCTCCTCTGGCAATTTTTAAAAAACCCCAACCAAAACACATTTGGACACAAATTGTCCCTGTATGCTTAAAGTGTGCATTATAATGGCTGACATTAATATCTTCATTGGAATGGAAAAGATTTTGGTGCAACCTTCTGTAGAGTCACCTTTCTCAAAATGAAAATAAAAGTGTTTCTAGAAGACTTCTGCCTATTCTGCATGTTTATTGGCAGCATATCTTTGCACTCCTAGAAAGACAGAAAAAGCATTAACAGAAATCCTTTTATTCCTGATATAGGTAAAGCTTCTAAAATTGCCATTAAGTTTTCCAAATATGGTTTTCTCCTTATGTCTTTTTACTTTCCTTACAACCTTTTTCACTGTTTAACCTCTCAGTTAAATCCTGAGTTCTCCCTTTCTGCATATTTGATCCTGCTGCATTTGTACCCCCTTATGTTTTCAGTCCTGTGTGACTGTATTTTGGTTTTTCAGGACCCAGAAGAGAAATAGATGGGCTAATCTTTTAAGGTCCACTGACAGTTCTGTGGAAGGTAGCAATAGTCAGTGTCATGGTTAGATGAAGACAGCTTATGCTGATGACTAAGGGCTGTAACAGCCTTATGTGATTATTTATCTGGTCTGCTTCTGTTGCCTCTGCTTCTCTGAGGTCACACAGAAAGAGCAGGCTGGATGTGCCCGCAGCAGCAACCCGCTTTTATCTGCAGTTTATTGGAGGTGGTTGAAGTTCTCTTACCTGTCATGTGGTAGGCATGTAGGTAGTCTGATGATTAGCAAGGTACTGAGATACTAAGCAACTGTAGGTGAGGAACAGATATGCTGTCATGGGAATGGTTCACGCATATGGCTGCTTGCCTTTACCCAGATTTTCAACTGAGCTGATGGAAGCCTTCTACTCCCAGTCATTATATTACTGTCTTTCCAAGTTGTTCTTCTGGCAGAGGCAGGACTGTATTATGGACAATGAATATGTGCCTGTGCTATACAGTCACCGTGCAGTACAATTCATCACAGACATCTGCTGTTTCAGTGACATGCTTAGAAATACACTGGACATGCATTTGTTTCCCATGTTTGCAGTGCCACCAATCACGTGAGAAAGAAGAAATAGCAACATATAGCTGGGGACCCTGGGGGAAGAAGTATCTGATGACATTTCAGCGCTACACAATTAGCACAACCATCTGCAAGCATACGTTGTCACTTGCTACGGAACCGTTGGCAGCACAGGGACAGCTATTACTACTTTGTATGCAAAGCACTGCTCCCTCTTCTTTTGCCTAATGGCCTCCATTGTCCAAAAAACACAACAACCCACTAACTCCAACCTTCCCAGGTTGAATTAAATTAACTTTTTAATTATTTGATAGTATCAACTGATTAAATTCAGTTCCTTCCATTATTCTCACTCTTGGAATTAATACTAGCAATTAAATACATAGGTAAAGAAATTTGGCATTAGTAGTATGTACTGCATGAATAAGGAGTACCCACTTATGTAGAGAGGGGTGTGACACCAATGTGCAAATGTTTTAGGGCCAAACCTATTTTTCTAGCTCCATGTTGGTTGTGACAAAACAGAAATATTATACTGCATTAGAAATTATTTAGCAATCTGAGACTTGGACCAGTGCTCTTGGTAAGCAAAGAGCAAAATAAATTAAATCAATGACAAAAGACTGTACCTATCTCTCTGACCCAGAAAAAGAAAAATGCAAATTAGCTGTAGCCAAGGTCAAGGAATGTAATGAATGCAATTATCAGCAACATTAATTGCATGGTAATAATCTACAAGCAGTAGCAACACAGCGATCTTCAAAATAAATTAGGATCTGTGGTTTCTAGATGTGCACAGTTTCTAGCATGAGTTTCTCAAATGGTGACAGTGTATGTGGCTGCAAAATTCAAGGGACAGTCCCCCAGGTTGGAAGCTGCTGCAGACTGAAGAATCTTCATTTATTCTGCTTTATTCTTAGATCAGGTACACTGTTTATCTTCAGTGATTCACTCCCTCATATTACTATGACTCTGACTTAATTTATTGATTCCAAAGAGAGGCTCATGTGGGAAGAAGTCACATAGACCAGAGTTGTTACTCTTTAGCCTATTTTCTGTGCAGCTGTTTGTGAAGCTTGTCTGCAAATTTTTTGCTTCTTGAAAATACATTTCTACCTTTCAGGTTTGTTTCCAAAGTTCCTTTTCTCAAATCAGTGTTTTATCAGGTGTTTAGAGTCCATCTGGGCAAACAGACTTAATTAGCACACATCAAGTTCCACCTTCTCCTATGAGGGAAAAAATAAATCATTGAGATCAATACATACTTCAGAAGCAGCTATGAATTTCTTACGCACTGAAACTTTCCTTGCACAGGCACACTTAAGAGATGCCCATTATTGAGTCTTCTTCCATTCCAAAGTATCTGGAAACAAGGAGGTAGAGTTGGATCTGCCCATCCCATGGTTGCTTTTAGTTTGATAGAATTACAGTACCACTTAAAATGGTACTAAATATCAGTTACTCTATAGGAATTTTTCCTATCCAGAGTGAAACAAAGCTTTTGAGACACAATTTCAAATCGGCCTGTGAAGGTGGAAGCCTTGTGAGATGAAGTGATCTTAAAAGAGAATCACTGGTGTCACAGCACTGCCCTAACCCTCTTTTAGCACGTAAGTCAGATTTCTCATTAAACTCCAAGTATAATTAGAATTTTTATATGCATATATATATTATATTATATCTAAATGAAATTTGTTGGGACTGGGCTGTCTCCACCTCCACACCTTTGGTTTTGAAGACATATATAGGAATACTCATATTCTAAGGCAAATAATGTAGTAAACAAATGTTAAGTTTGATGTCGCAGTGTCAAAGAGGCAAAACATTAGTTTGCTTAAAAAGAACTAGAAAAAGATACCACAAAGACATCTTGACATTTAAATGCAAACTAAGCATTAACTGCTTACACGAGAAGTCTAGTAAGTCTGTACTGTATCAAAACCTATTAAATTGTCAAGTTTTATGCAACCTCAAAATCTGTATCAGTGTATTACTCATATTTTGGTTCTGAAATTTGCTGATCTCACTGTAAGCATCAAAGCCATGGGCAAAGGCAGATCAGGACAGAGTCCTAAAGAGTCTCAGAAGTTCGTAGCTAATGTGACAGGACCATATTAATTGGTATTCATGGAAAATTTTAAACTGGGAAAATTTCCTACTAAGGTTATTTTTCTTTTATTTAGCAGAAAATTTCCCCAAGCTATTAAAGCTCATAGGAAGTTTTTGAACTATAAAGAACAGGTATTTTTATACGTATGTTTGATTTTCAGTTTTCAGTAATGTTTTGATTGCTACTAAATATGTAGTTGTATTGTGGGGGATTTTTTTTTGGGGGGTGTGTTTGGGAGGGGTGTCCCAAAAATGCTAAGGAAAGTATAAACCTTCAAAGCAGTATTTTTCACTGAAACAATCTTTAGATCCAACTATTCTATTAAGGTGGGTTTTTTACACATTTGTGAACACTAGAACTCAAAGAACCTCATATATAGTTTGACTTTCAATCTAGTTATTTTGTGAAGATTCACAGCAGCTTTTCTCTGATGTACATTGGCACTGCAGCTGAAGGTCTGACTACAGCAGTGAATGGTTTAAGCAAGCACCAAATACATCATTTGATGACTGTGGATGTCAGAGCAGGATAGGAACTAAAGTGTATGCCTAAGGTCCCCAGTGTGATTGCACAATCCATGGTGAAGTCTGTGCAATCACCTCTTCTCTGGTGTTTATCTATGGTAGGCAGTTCAAAGCTACTGTGTTTGTAAATTTGCTTATATTCACTATATATATAGATATATATACATACACATAATGAATTTTGTTTTGCTGGGTATATACTCCCAGTGGTATAGAGTTCTTGAATAATTTTACATTTTGCCCATTACCCACATTTTTACTTTTTAAGACATGTCTGTTCATGCCTCAAAAGATTGCCGGTAAGACCTTTTAGAGGTATTGCACATTGTGTAATTCTCTGGGGGCAGGAAGGGGGAATGATAAGAATTATTCAAAGCAAACACGTTTGGGCCCAGATCAAGAGATAGTGCTCAAATTCAGACTGCACTGACCTGTTCAGCAGAAAGATCGCCCTGACACAGAACACACGAAAGAAACTAATCATTTCCACGAACCAACATGAACACTTGAATGAATGTTACCCTCAAGTTCCTCCTACCTTTTCCAGTCACTTGCATTATCCCATGTGGCAAAGAAACCTGTGGTAACAGCCTGTCAGCTAAGCTTCAATCTGATTTTGTTTGGACAAAATGGAAAATGCTTGCTTCCATCTAATAGGGAAGTGCTCTCTGCAGAAGAGGAGACTGAGCAATTTCTACTGTCAGTAGCCCTTCTTTGACATTAGGGAAGTGACAATGTATTTTTTTCCCATTGAAATATCTAGAAAAGTCACTGTGTGGGACTTTCAGTCCCACATTCAGTGGGAATGAAGTCAGGTTCTTAGAAGAGGCTACATCTGTGCCCCACGTGTGCCAAACAGGACCTGGAGTTCTCTGCCCCTTCACTCAACTGGTATTATGCAGTTGCACCCTCATCACTAAACTTCCTTACTTTCCAGAATAAAGCGACTGCATCTAAACCTTCTACCATAAAATAGCCCCTGGCCCAAACTGACTCTATAATCTTGCTCAGGAAGTTTTTAGAAGAGTTTGTTGCTTCATGAAAAAGTCATGCAAAGGAGTACTCTCTACATAATAACTCTCTTCCTTTTGCTCATATCTTACATAAAATAGTGTGTTGATTTTGGCTGGGATAGAGTTCATTTTATACATACTGTGGGGCTCTGTTTTGGATTTGTGCTGGAAACAGTGTTGATAACACAGGGATGTATTAGATATTGCTGTGCAGTGTTTGCATAGAGCCAAGGGCTTTTCTGCTCCTCACATCACCCCGCCAGTGAGCAGGTTGGGGGTGCACAAGGGGACACAGCCAGGACAGCTGACCCCATCAGACCAAAGGGATATCCCATGCCATATTGATGTCATGCTCACCATATAACTCTGGGGGAAGCAGAAAGAGGGGGGCATTTGGAGTGATGGCATTTATCTTCCCAAGTCACCATTAGGTGTGATGGAGCCTTGCTCTCCTGGAGATGGCTGAACATCTGCTTGCCCATGGGAAGTGGGGAATGAAATCATAAATGATAGAATCTGTTAGGATGGAAGGGACCTTTAAAGGCCATCTAGCCCAACCCCCTTGCAGTAAGCAGGGACATCTTTAACTAGATCAGTTTGCTCAGAGCTATTCCTTGTCTTGCTTTGCTTGTGCCTTTTACTTTACCTATTGAACTGTCTTTACCTCAGCTCATGAGTTTTCTCACTTACACTCTTCTGATGCTCTCCACCATCCGGCCTGGTGGGGGCGGGGGGAAAGCAAGCAAGCGGCTGGGTGGTGATTAGCTGCTGGCTGCTGCAGACAAATCAGTCAGACGTGCCACTAGAAGAAAATCTAGACTTTCCAAATTCAATGGCAAAACACTAACTTCCATGAGGGTAACTTTTCCTCTTTGTTTTGAAAATCATGTATGTGTAAATGTAATTAAAAAATTACTGAAACTAAGTGGGTTGTACACGAGCTGTGCATTACTGCCCCTTGGAAATGCACTCAGTTTGAAGATGACTGGCTGTCTCAGTATTTGGAATCTATTCTTAACATACAAGCGAAACACTTTATTAACAACATCTATTAATGCTTTATGACATCTTAGTTTACAACACTCTCTGTTACCGTATAAATAAATCTGTATAGAAAAAGAAGTATTATTGTAAGAATTTATATGGAAATCCATAGGGTAATATTTGGAAATATATTTATTCAGCTTTTTTAGCCACTGGTTTAGATGTAGCTGTTTTGATACCAAGGGACAATGCACTGGTAAACCTCACAGCACATCTCTGTAGAGTGTAAGGGGACTAGGTTTTGCACTGAAGCAGTAGAGCTGGTCCCAAAAACCTGCTATGTACAAGGCCTGAAGGTGTTTTACATGGCTTAGACTGCAAGTAAAAGCAATGTGTACGAAGCAGAAATCTCCACCTGCCCAGAAATACCACTTTACATGACAGAGAAGGGAAAATTTAAGAGTAGACTGGATGCTGGGAAAAGAGCTTAACATGAAGTCTGGATTGGGAGGTGCCACTTACATAATTTCCTGAATGTGGCCAAGCTCTGGGTCAAGCAGGAGTGAATTTCAAATGAATAAAACATGCTACTGACTATGTTCTACCTTTCAGTTGTTGTACCATCCTCTTCATACTCTTGCTCCTACAATCAAATCCACAGATGAAAAACTGAATGACAGGCTGATGGGCACATGGATGCACGTGTGCAAGTCTGTGACAGCAGATCCTTAAAGTGAAAACTACCTCTGCATTGCTTTTTGCTTTAGGGGACTTGCCAATCAAAACCAATCTCCAGTAAAAACAATTAAAAAAATACTGGAAATATTTCTGGTTTTTACTTCCCACACATGTAATGCTTTTCTTGTTGCTTAAATACAGGGAGGGGAACCCTTGCCCCAGTGAATTCAATGGAAGATTTGCCATTGACTTTAAGGATAAATTTTTCTCCCAGCATTGGTGTGATTTTCAGGCTGTCTTTGCTCCTTTAATACATGTGATGACAAACTCTTGTACTTCAATTCCAAGGATGGATCAGCACCCCACAGCAATTAAATGTGCTGCAGTATATCATACTTTTTCCAGTATATTGTCTAAAGGACCATAGCAGAGAAGTACTTCTGCTTTATGCTGAATAAATAGCTAAAATTTACAAAGTACTTTTGAGATATTTTAACTTAAAATCTATTTCTAAACTCATCTTTCAGTGGATAAAATTCTGTATGCAGATATGTCAGTACACAACAAACTTCCTCTACCTATCTTAAGGCAGGATTTGGTCATTCATTAAAACCAAAACTAGTGCTAAAGGCCACACACACACATATGAACATCTGAGAGTGCTAGTATGAAAGAACAGGTTGGGCTGAAGGTATAAAAAGCAAGCATATGTTGTAATGAATATTGCTATTGTTTGCACTGTGATTTCATATTTCACACAAGTGGCCAACAACAAATGCCAGGAAAGAGTTTTAAAGAACTCATTTTGTTTGTAAACAGACAAGATGGGAAATATTTAATGAGATGGTTATAATGATTAACAGTGAAGTCTAACATAGTAAGGCTTTTAAGGAAAAAACAAACTAACATGGGACTAGCTGAAACGATGGACATCAGCTTACAAAAGATGCTGAGCACTACTGCTGTGGAAGAGATGTTCAACATTCCAAAATAAAAAAGCCTTTTACAGACAATAAACCTGAACTATGAGACAGAAAAACTTAAGCAACCAAGTATTTTCTTTTCTGACATATGTTTTTATGTTGAAATGAAAATTGTGCATAAAGGTTCCAAGTAAGGCTACAGTCTTTAAATGTTATGCATCCAGTACAGTGTGGACATGTGCATGGAGGGTGTCTGAGCAAAAAAAAAAAGTCTTTTGCTGAGAGTGTGGGAAGTTTTTATCTGAATGTGTAAAATTCACAAACAGGTTTGCTAGGATTTTAATTGAGTATGAATTAAGACCACACAAATGCTGTCAGATCTGCAGAATCCAAAATGTGTACCTCTGCATACACCCACTCTGCAAGAGACTGCAACTTCTTCGCATACAGGTTTTAAGGTTGGGGCCAGACTAGTTATCAATATGGACCATAGAGTAGTGTTAAAGACCTGTTAGATCATACAGTTTGTCTCTTCAGAGACAATGAGATGATTCAACAGGTCTTTTTCCACCTCTTAGTTCCTGTGATTTCATGACTATAAGAAAGCTGGAGAGGAACTGTTTATCAGAGTACGGAGTGATAGGACAAGGGGTAATGGCTTAAAGATGAAGGAGGGTAGATTAAGATTAGATATAAGGAAGAAAATCTTCCCTGTGAGGGCGGTGAGGGACTGGCATAAGTTGCCCAGAGAAGCTGTGGCTGCCCCTGGATCCCTGGCAGTGTTCGAGGCCAGGTTGGATGGGGCTTTGGGCAGCCTGGGCTAGTGGAGGTTGTCCCCCTGCCCATGGCAGGGGTGGGAACTAGATGGGCTTTGAGGTCCTTTCCAACCTAAACCATTCTGTGATTTTATGTCTCACAATTCTATTAGCTCACCTACCGTCACTACATGTATCCCTCATCAGAAATGTTATTCAATATTTGTAACAACAGAATTGCCACTGAATATGCAACTACCTACCCCTCTCAAAGTAAGCACTTACTGCCACCAAAACGTGCAATGTGTATTTCAAGAAGCAACAATAACTATTGTCTACTGCCGAAATTATGTTTTAAAAGCTGTTTCTACCCTCTACTTTTTTATAGGTAAGGTGCTGAGTTAATGAATAATTTCATGTAATTGATGATATATTTTTTTTTTTAATAAGGTGCTGGTAAGATCAACATGTGATCTAGTAAAGTATTTGAAGTTAAATTTTGACCATCTATTGAATAAACGTGTACTGTAAACAGATTGAAAGTATTTCAAGAGTTAATTCAGGCTACCGGAAAACACTGAAAAAGTGTTTTCAGATGATGTGATTAATGTGATGAGCCTTCTAGTGAAACTGTACAGCACACACACCTTCAGATTTCATTGCCGGTCAGACTGCATCCCTTCCGTGCTCCTTTCTACTGAACCAACACAAGCATCCAGCTAAACTTGTGGTTGTTCCTGCCACCTAGTGACTATCGTTCAAGTTAACACAAACTAAGAACACATTGAGGACACTCAATCAAAGACAAAATAGGAAAAAGTGCACAAAGTTTTGTTTTGAGATGACTATTTTGAGTCCCGTTCTTTTTGCAAGTTTACTGACTGCTACAAAAAAACAGCAAACCTGTTGGACTGACTTCAGAAAAAGCAAAAGTGTTCCACAGATCTAGTAGTGTGAAAGGTTTCTAAAGACACACCGATTTTTTTTTTCAGGAAAAGCGGATAGAATGATAGAATTATTTTTAATGTCAATGCCATCATTTAAATCTAGGCTGTAAAAGTGATCCATTTTTTGTGGAATGTATCTTTGGTGATGATGCTCTTACTCTTCATTTTCAGAACTTTGAGTTGTCCTGTATTTCTGCTCTTGCCATTGACTTGTACCTCTGTGTCACATACATCTTTCCTTTCAAAGCCATTTATTTAAAAGAGAAGCACAAATACTATTACATGGAATGCTGTAGTGACTTTTAGAAAAGCAATTTGATTACATACAATAAAAAACTCTTCTGACGATCTTAACCCACTGATGTATTCTTAGGTTTGCACAAGGCTCAAGCTGGAGAGGGATGGAACAAAATCACAGAGCGTTAAGTTCCCCTGTCCATACACTTTATCATGTCATGACCTAATCAAAGCCCATAGGAGACAATTTCAAAGTACTTTACTACAGAACATCCTTCCTGAAAATGAAAAAGTGTCATCTATTTTAGTGACAGTTTTATGATATTAATATTCAGAAACAATCTTAGCAACACTAAGGACACATACCAGAGTAGTACTGCGGATTAAAAGGATATGCTTTGTTTCATTCTCCTTTTCTCCCCACGTGGAATCACAGCAGTTATGATCTCTACATCATTCTTTGTGAAAGTCAGGTGCTTTAGGATGGGATTCATTCCAGTCAGCATACAGTGCATACAGCTAGCTTTATCAGCGTCCAACTATTTAGTCACCACAGAAGGGAACATTAAGGAGAAGATTAAGTCTTAAACCCTCCTCTGTTCCTCTTGCAATCTGTACACCTTTACCTTCCTTGGATGTGGGTGGTTACCCAATCCCCTCCAACCTCCTTTCACCCTCTAAAGAAATTCAGTAAGGATCACTTTTCTTTTAAAACTTGAGCAGAGGAGATGCTGGTAATCCTTCTCCTCTTTTTATATGGTGTCCTACTGATTATAATGTTACTCTGCTGTTTGGTTTTGGGTTTTTTTTACTGCTCAAATCAAAGGAAATACATATTTACAACCTGCCAGGAATACTTTAATAAGGCTGCAGACTACTATTGGTGTTTAGACTGGGAGATAAATGCCTATGTTATCGAAAAGCCATCATTGGGTAATATGTAATAAGCTTTGTCTTACGTTCCCTCACCGCAAAGTCAATTTTCTAAGTGTTGTAAGTTAGCTATAACTGTGATGAGTTATTCGTTACCTGATTTCAACACAGGGTTATCACTCACACAGTTCTCTGTTCTACCTCCTGGAAGACAGCAGGCAGCAGAGCTTCATTTACAATATTCTGTTAAACCCTAGTAGAATATTACTTTACTTTCTTTATACTCCACTTAAATCTATAAGGAAAACTAGTTACCATTCCTTCACAACAACTTTCATATGTAAGTGTACTGAGAGTAGTCAAACTCAGAAACAGACCACCATATCTTACAGAATATAAAATGGGTAGAAACAGCAACTTCATCCCACAAGCACAGAAGGCTTTTTAGTGAAATGCTTTAGATTTTCATTAACTATGGCCTATAGAAGAATCACATAAAAAATATTTCTGATGGGAAAACACTCCTGTGTGAACATAGACATATTTTGGATTATGTGAAATGCCTTTTTCAGTACTTCGATATAGACAAAAACCAAGTTCACTTTAAGAGTTTTGTCTGAGGCAAGACTTGTTAAAGGAGAAAAGTATCACACATCAAAATTCTTTTTCAATTGTATTTTACTTCTGTCAATGGAATATAAATAAACTTTACTAGAGTTTGTTAACCTTCCATATGGATAAAACAGCAAAAAATATTTAATGGCTTCCTCACAGTAACAATGAGGAAGGAAAACATAGCTTTCTCTGGGAATAACAGCAACACAAAATTTGTAAAGATCAAAGTGAAAAAGATGAAAACTCAGAGTTGTTTGTACTACTTACGCAGTAAACACAGATGAGATTTACTACTAATCAACGTGGAATGTGTAGTTTCATCAATATTTTAGAATATTTACAACGCAAATGCAAATACTGAATAGATTTTGCAAGTTTGCTGAAGTACACTATAGGGATCCTCTGGGACATGGCAACACTGCTACTTCTGCTTTTGGCTCATATATGCTTCCCGAACACTTACAATGGCCTATAGTGACTATTCCTGTGTAAAATGTTACTGGAGGAGCTCGCCTTTGAAATGCAGCAGTGGAAAATGTCAGATAGGCATAAAGCAACGTAGATATCAAGCCTGAAGGGAAAACAGATAAGTCATACAACTCGAACAAACCAAAAGACCTACCAAAACTCCCACACTATGTAAGAAAAGACACAATTCCTTCACTGGCTGAAATGATACAAGTTGCAAAGAAATTCTGGAACAAAGTCATAATCAGCAAAAAATTCCTTTCTTTCTGGAAAAAGGTGAGAAACCTCCAGCATCCAATCGGCCCTGACAAACTTCCTGGTCACAACTGTTTTTCCCATAGCAGCACAACTTCGAACAAGAGGGACACACTGTATTCCACCTTCTGGAAGAGGTACATGATGAGGAACTAACAAGAACATGCTTTCTGTTGGAAGACCTTCTGGAGGAGCTGCCTAAAGAGAAGTAGGTATATCTATACCTAAAAAAGAAAAAAGAAAAAGAAAAAAGAAAAAGCTGAGAGAGACTGAGTCCAAGCTGGGAATACTGGGGTACAGGAGTGCACAGGACATTACTGCATTATATTGTGGAAGAAAGTAAACAACTTTACAGTTCGGAATGGGTATGTATGATCCTATTTTCTGTTAAAGAAGTGAGCAGATCAGCAAAAACTTAGTCTTCCAAAGTGTTCTGTGTTTGCATGGAAACATTTTGGTAGTGGTAGTGGGACTGCAGGGGTGGCTTCTACGAGAAGCTGCTAGAGAGCCAACACCAGCCAGCTCAAGGACGGACCTGCTGCTGACCAAGGCTGAGCCAGTCAGCGACAGTTATAGCACCTCTGTGATAGCACATTTAAGAAGGAAAAAGACCCCCAAGCATCAGCTTTCTGCCACCGGAGAAAGAAGTGAGAAGATGTAAGAAACTCTGCAGACACAAAAGGGAGGTGGTCCTCCAGGTGCCGTAAGAGTGAGTCTCCTGCAGCCCACAGAAGATCCCATGCTGGAGCAGTTAGAGATACTTGAAGGATGCTGTGACCTGCTGGGAAGCCTGTGCTGGAGCAAGCTCCTGGCAGTACCTGCAGCTTGTGGAGAGAGGGGCCCATGCCAGAGTAGGTTTGCTGGGGAACTTGTGACTCCATGGGGACCAGGCTGGAGTAGTGTGTTCCTGGAGGTTTGCACCTCACGGAAGTCATGCTGGGGCAGTTTGTGAAGAACTGAAGCCCCTGTAGAAAAAGACTCATGTTGGAGAAGTTTGTGGAGAACTGTCTCCCATGAGAGGGACTCCATGCTGGAGCAAAGGAAGAGTGTGAGGAGTTGTCCTCCTAAGAAGGAAGGAGTGGCATAGACAACTTGTGATGAAATGACTGCAGCCCCCGTTCCCCATCCCCCTGTGCCACTTGGGGAGAGGTGGTGGAGAAATAGGGGATAAAGTTAAGCCGAAGAAGAAGGGAGGGGTGAGGTGTTTAAGATTTGGTTTTATTTCTCATTATCCCACTCTGCTTTCATTTAGTAATAAATTAGGTGCATTTTATTCCCTGTTGAGTCTGTTTAATGACATTAATTGCTGAATGATCTCTCCCTGTCCTTACCTCAACCTGTAAGTCTATCATAAATTTTCTCCCGTCCAGCTGAGGAGGGGAGTG
The DNA here is from genome assembly GCA_020800305.1 of Porphyrio hochstetteri. NCBI lineage: Eukaryota > Metazoa > Chordata > Aves > Gruiformes > Rallidae > Porphyrio > Porphyrio hochstetteri. Next base: position 116,651,137 of record CM036907.1, read on the forward strand.
ACAGAACAGCTTTGGTGGACATACGGCCTCCAGCTAGCGTCAAAACACCACCCAAAGTAATTTGCCAGTAGTGGAATTGTGTTAGTCAATGTAAGAATTAAAGAGTAAACCAGGTATTTTATTTTAAAATATAAAGCTAAATGTGCATCAGTCATAGATCTGTACAACCTTTGTTCTGAGTAGCTCTTACAAAAATAACTTAAAACATGAGAAACATGACTGCTTACCTGCAACATTAAATTAAAAACTCTTGTAAACTTTAGCATTAATTCAAGTAGGTATGGCGCCACTTTAAACATACACTTTCCAAGCTTCAATATAATAGCTGTATTTGGCGATTAGTAAGAATTGCAAAAGGGACTTTTCTCTCAACTTTGCAAGGCATAGCTGTGATGCAGAAATCCTCATCAGCGGGGAAAAAATAACCCTGAAAACTGAAGATAAATCCTTAGAAATTACTAGGCACATATGAACACAGTCCAAAGAGTGAAAACAGTTATAGATATACCAGCAACTACCAGTATTTGTAGGATTACACCTCTTATACCTTATACCAAAAAAGTGCAAGTATAAAGGGGGAAAAAATAAAAAAAACCCCACAAAACAAAAAACTCAAAACACCACCAAAAAAGGCACAACTCCAAAAGAAAAATGAACCGCGCAGGGCTACTCCCAGGAAGAAACACAGAGCAAGGCCCAGGCGGACCTCAGCTATTGGTCCGTGCCGATTGGCTGGGCGCTGCCGTGACGTTCCCGCCAATCAACCTTTAAGGCCCACCAGCCAGCGAGAAGGCGATCGGTCTGCATGGTGTTGCAGTGGATGTGTGGTGCTGAGCGGCGCCTTCTGCGGCGCCATTTTGTCAGCGAGGGCTGAGCGAGGCGGTGAGTGTTCTGGAGGTGGGTTGGCGCGAGATGATCGCGTTATGGCTTTCGCACATTGATTTCGCCCTAGTTACGGTAAGGAAGCTGGGCCTGCGGGAGGCTGGCGGTCTTTATTTTAGCGCCTGGCGTGGCGGCGGCAGCGACCTCTTCCCCGGCGGGCCGAGTGTTGCCGAGCCCAGCTTCGCGCTTTGCTTCTCTCTGGCGAGCGCTGCCCGGGGCGTCAAAACAGCTCCGGCCTGGGCTGCCGCTTTGGGAGGGCGGCGCGAATGCCCCAAGCTGTTTGTGCCCTCCCTTTCGTTGCATTTAAAAGCCCTTTTATTGTGCTACAAGTTTGCATGATAGAGGTTTTGATGGCTGAGGCATTGGCAACGGAAATGCCTGACCACTCTCGTTTAGAAAGTCGTGGTGGGTTGACCTGCGCAGTGTTCCGACTGGTGTTTTTTCTGAGCCGCAGTGAAGAAAGAATGCGCTCACTGTGGTTTCAGGGAGGTGGATTAATTTCTGAGACTTTGTTTTTTAAAATCGTAACGCTAACTAAACTGGCTATGAGGAACTCTTCCAGGGTACGTTTGTGTTGTAGGAGGATTTGGTGAAGTAGTACAAGAATTTAGCTTATGTATATTTCTCTAATGTTTCTCTATCGTTTTTCGTTGTAGAGAGATGCAGAGATGTTAGTAAGAGCGCTGAGGTTTCTAAAGGTGTCCTGAATAAGTCCTAACTGGTGTATAGGTGAGTAAAAGGTCATTTTGTAAACTAGAAATGCGATTGCGTCAGTGTGACGCTATTATTTGGTCTGTGACAAGGGACGAGTGATTTGTGTTGATGCATAAATCGCTTTCATTTATTATGTGTTTCTGCAGTTAGGCGCGTCTTTCAGTGAAAGAAAAGATGCCCAAAGCATCAGTGGTGCCCCTTTAAAAGTTTGATTCTCTCTAATGATCAGGTGTTTCAGGCAGACAAAACTCTTTCCTGAAGGCTGTTTGATTAATAAAACCATAGAGTTTAGCATTCTGTTTGATAGTAGAGAAAAGTGAAAAACAGGGTATTTGTCAGATCAGAATTCAGTACTGCTTTTACTGGGAGCTTTTTTTTTGATGGCTTGTGGCTTTTGTGGGAGGAAGGGAGTTAAGTGTGTTGTGTGGTTTTGGGGTTGTTTTGGGTTTTAGTTGGTTGTTAGTTGGTTGTTTTAGGGTTGGCTTTTTTGGGAAGCCATAGCTCCTTCCTCCTGCCTGTGATGATCTGGTAAACTTTACAGGGAAGTGCTCAATTCACTTACAAACTTTATTGGTTTGTGGAACTAGATGGGGATCATATCTGTTCTGAAGACAGGTTGCATGATCGCTAGCTACTTCATGTATGCTTACGATAAAAACTATAGTGGCATTTCTGTCGAAGCACTTTTCCAGGCTGAGAAGGATTTTGCTTTAGTAAGTTGTAATTGAAACGGAAAGTTGCGCTTTCAGCTTTACATAAAAAATCGTAAGAATACATGGGGCAAAGTATGTGCCTGTGTGTTTATCCACTGCTTTTGCTTTTAACTGATGTTGTATATTCCTAATTACTTTGCTAGAATGGCAGTTGTAGAATTGCTTGGTTTAATTATGATCATACAGCAGCGTGAAATCAGATTGAGAAATTTGGGTAGAACTAGAAGCTGATACTGAAGACTCGATTATAGATAAAAGTCGAAATAAGTATCTGAAGGGTTTAAAGGTACTTAAACTGTCAGAATGAGAGTGCTGAGAGAGTACAAAACACACCTGGCTCGATTTGATGGGCCATGCAGTAATGTTGGGCATAGATAATGTGTTCTGTGTGTCCTTGCAGTTGTGAAAACTTGATTGTATGCCGCAGCTATACCTGATAGTACATAGATTGCCAAATTAGGTAAACAGTGGAGCTATAAGAGGTCATTGATTTGAAGATGTGATTTATACAGAAAAAGGGTGAGTGAGGAAGGAGTCCTTGGTTATTCACATATTAAGAAGGGGAGAAACAGAGAGGAAATAGTTTTGCAAGTAAACTGTTGTTGTAACTGCAAGTCTAGTGTAATGAAATGCTGAATTGCATTTCTTTTTGGGAGATATGTAGTTAAATTTACTGGATGTAAGCAACATTTGTGAGATGAGCAGAGACTATAAATAACATGAATTGATTTCTGCTCTTGTTTTCTTCAGTAGGAAACACTTTTCCTTGAGAAGAAACACAGTTCTCTTCCTAGTTGTCTCAGACATGCAGGGACACAGAGCAGAATTGCAGTCTTCCCTTCTTCCCCATCCCCCAGCTTTCTGATAAGATACTTCAATTCTTTCTGTTCTGGGAATAGTTTTCTGATTACCCATTATTCTTAAGTGATAAAATTAGTCTATCCACAAGAAATAAGTCCAGAGGTACTTCTTTCAGATGTTACCTACACATCTTTACAAAGAGAATAGTGTTGTGTATCCCAGTTGCACAAAACATGACATTGTTAAATGTTTAATATACATTTTAGACAGAAGTGTAATTTTATGTTACTAAAGCTTTTCGAATACAAATTTCATTTAAGGAATTAGTTGTCAGAGTAAAAATACAAAAACTTATCAGGCTGATCTTACTCCTTTTCTTTGCAGACAGAATGGAATATGTGACTCCCTCACCAAATGTAGATATGAGTCTGAAGATAACTCATATCGAATGCGATCCTGAATGCTTGGCTATAGTGTTCCAGGGTCAACACAAGGCAGGATGTGAGCTTGACTATTACATATTACAAAATGAAATACAACGTGTATTCAAAGTAAAAGATAATGTTTACATTGGTGGATCTTGTTTAGTGGAAGATGCAGAAGGAAAATGGCATAGAGGAAGAGTTCTGGAAAAGAGAGAGAACAACTATGAGGCTTTTCTTATAGATACTGGACAAGTGCTGGTGGTTGAGGAAACACATCTTGCTTCTGCTTGTGATGAACTGTTTCAGCTGCCTCCAGGGGTGGTTTTGGGTGTTTTTGCAGGCATACTTCCTCTTCAAGAAAAATGGAGTCCAAAAGCCATTAACTATTTTTCGTCTCTGGTAGGATTAGAAGTTAGAGGCCGTGTGAAATCTGTTGTACCATACCAGCTGTTTATTCTAGAAGTGCCTAAGATCATTAGTGATGTTATTGAACTGCAGTTAGGAAAATCTATTGATGGAGGTTCGTTTTGTCTCATTGTAGAAATGCTAAGAGCATTTCCCCAAGAAATGCTTTGTAAGAGAGTGCCACGATTGTTGCAACAGAAGTATCCAGGCAAGGAGTTGCTTACTTTCAGTAATTCTGAGAAACCAACAGATTTTTGGCCAGTTCCAGATAATCTCTTTCCGTGTCTACCAGTTGGCAGTAAAGAAAATGTAAAAATAACTGTTGCAGTAAGCCCAAATAAATTTTATTGTCAGTTACAGAAATGGCAGAAGGAGCTGGAAGATTTGACTGGAGCTATGCAGTTGTACTATGAAGGTATCAGTAGAGAGACTAAGAAATCTCTCGATAGTTTAGGGCTGCTCTGTGCTGCCAAAAGGCAAAATGGACAGTGGCACAGAGGAGTGATAAAACAGGTTCTGTTTGACCATGTGGAAGTCTGGTTTATGGATTTTGGCAATATTGAAGCTGTGCCATCTAGCTGTGTTCAGAAACTTAAGGTAGAGTTCATGGCTTTACCGATGACTTCATTTCCATGTGCACTGTCTTGTTTTGGTAGTCAGGATGAAATGATAATAAAAATTCAGCTTAAAGAACTTACACAGGCCTTGATAAGGCAGACTTCTGTGTGTGTCCATGTTGATTTATTCAGTGGCATTAAACGCTTGTATTACATTACGCTGCAAAATGAAAATCATGAAATTAATGTGAAGCATCCAGAAAACCTGAATGAGGAATCAGCATCATGTGTCTTGCTTCCAGAAACAAAAGTCCCAAGTATTGCTGAAAACCACAAGCCACTTACGAATTGTACTGGAAATAAACATACAAAAAACTGCCTACCTGAACAGAACATCTCTTTCTCCAGTCACTGCAGAAGAATAGAAATGCAAGTGAATTCTTTCCACGCTGCTATTGTGGTATATGTCATAAATCCATCTGACTTCTATATTCAAACATGTGAATATCGGAATGAATTTAACACCTTGATGAAAAATATCGCAGGTGTATATAACCAATGTGGAACTGATGAAATGGTGCTTAAAAACCCAGAACCTGGATTGCTGTGTTGTGCACGGTATAGTGAAGACATGTGTTATTATCGGGCTGTTGTCATTGAAGTGCTTCATGGAAGTGTTACTGTTTATTTTTTGGACTTCGGAAATACAGATACAGTACCCTGTTATGATGTGAAAACACTGCTTCCTGAGTTTTCTGATTTACCAGCTTTAGCTGTGAGTTGTGCACTTGCTTGCACGTTTCCTGTTGAGGGTGTGTGGGTTAAAAGGGAAATTGATTTCTTCAAAGAGGTTGTATTTAAGGAACTGCTCCTGCTACGTGTCATTGGAAAGCAAAATGACAAGTATCTAGTTAATGCACAGTATAATAATGGTTTTCAGCAAGGAAATGTTGCCAAATACATGGCTCAATTTGGGTATGCTCAATACTGGGAAAAGACATCATATTCTGCTATAAATTTGGCCCAAAAAAAGTGTCAAGCCCTGAGTCCCTACAAATCAAAGAAAAGAAATAGAAATGCACAGAGCATCTCCAGTTGTAAAAATAAGGTATCTGGAAATGCTGAGAGATTTCAGAAAGAAAAAATGTTAAGTGCACCTTCAATGTGGAAAGGATCTGTTGTCCTGTCCTGTTTTGGGAAAGGAGGTATGTCTAAAATGCTTAAATCGGTACATGAGAAAAAAATAACTTATAAAGCGTTCACATTTAAGCCAGGAGCTGTTCTTGAAGTGGTGTGTTCTTATGTTGTTTCCCCAGCAGATTTTTCATGTCAGTTGCAAAGCAGGTTGCCGGAACTAAATAAATTAATGGAACAAATTCAGACTTACTATAAAGAGTGTACCAGCCCTTATGAAACAGGACAGGTTGCCTGTATTGTTAAATATCCTAAAGATGGGAAGTGGTATAGGGCAACTGTTGTGCAGGAAGTGTCCTCAAATGAAGTTGATGTGGTTCTTGTAGACTATGGTTATCGGGAAAGAGTTTTACTTAAAGATCTTCAAGCTGTTCTTCCAGACTTTCTAACTCTGGAAAGTCAAGCATTCCATTGTGTACTTAAAAATGTACACTTACAGACTGACTCACTTAATTGGTCTGAAGAAATGCATAGATGTTTTGAAGAGCTCCTTTCTAGAGGACCACTGACTTGCAGCATTTATGCTATTCTTCTTCGAAGCCCCAACTGTTTGTGCAATATAGTTGACTTAAGGACTCCACTTAGTAGTATAGATGAATTCCTCAGAGAATGTGGTCTCATTCAATCTGAATGTATTGGTCTGAGAAACCTTCCATCTTTGGGTTCTCTGTACAGTTTTTGCTACTCATCTTTTAATATAGAAGTTGGAAGTGAAGAGGAGGTTTATATAACTCACGTACATAGTCCTTCAAAATTCTATTGTCAGCTTAATCGGAACAGTGAAACTATAGAGTCATTGAGGAAGGAGGTTAACGCCATAAGTAAAATGTCAAATAATGCAAAATATGATACCAGCAATACACAATTATGTATAGCTAGATATTTTGAAGATGGTCTTTTTTACAGAGCCCTGGCTTTTCCTGTGGAATCAACATCTTATCTATGTGTTGACTTTGTGGATTTTGGAAATAAGGCTATGGTAGAGAGAGACCAGTTGATGCCTATTCCACGCTCTGCCACTGACCTAATATTTACACCCATGCAAGCTATTAAATGCAGTTTGTCAGATCTTAGGGAGACAAAAATTTCGGCAGGAGTTAGTAAGTGGTTTGAGGAAACATTCCTTGGTAAACTGCTGAAGGCTGTAATTGTATCCAGAGAATCAAATGGACAGATTGTTGTGGATTTGTATGATGGACAGCTTAAAGTAAGTCAGAAAATTAAAGAAAAAGTATTGGAAGAACTTGGACCAAAAAACTATACAGAACATTTTCTTGGAAGTAATGGAGGAGTGATAAGTCACATGGAAGATGACAGAGAGATTAATAAAGTAACTATTAAAAATCCTGGAAGAGTCGAATTCAAAACTGAAGTGAAATGCCAAATATATGATAAATATTATCAGACAGACAATGGACAGAATTTTGAAGATGAGGAAATTGCATGTAGCGCACACAAGTTGTGTAGCAGGTTCTCAAAACCGCTAATGTTACAGGACAGCAAAAAACAGTGTTTTAGAAAAGCTGTCAGTGCTGTTGCAGAGCACAGAGAGGAACCTGTGGTTGGAAAGCCTGCTTCTCAGGCACTCTGTCATACTGCTTTAAATTCAAAGGAAGTAACTACTCTCTCTGAATCTCATAATGAAAGACTGAATTATACAGGTCACCAGGGAAGGAGTAACGAAAATACCTTTAAATTAATCAGTCTTCCTCAACGCAGTATTAAGGTGAATTCCAAAGTAAAAGGGTATATTTCTCATATGAATAGTCCATCAAGTTTCTATGTTCAGTTTGCAGAGGATGAAAACTTAATAATACAACTAGCAGAAGAACTAAATGAAAGCATGGTGAATATAGGTCATGAAAATTGCTTAGTTGAGCTCATGGAAGGGGATCTCATTTTAGCAGAGTATGATGCTGATTGTTTTTACTATAGAGGGGTTATTAAATCTCTGAAACCAGGAAACTCCTTTGAGGTAGAGTTCATTGACTATGGTAATACAGCAATTCTAAGTCCTTCAAAAATCTTCAGGATTCAAAAGAAGTTCTTAACTGTCCCAAGGCTCAGTATTCATTGTTTCCTTAGAGTAAACTCGGTTCTTGATGAAAGCCGGGCTAGTAAAAATACTTCCTATTTTGCAAGAAAAATAAATGAAAAGCCAGTTATTTGCCAGTTCTTACAGAAACATGGAGAACAATGGGAAATAGATGTAATTTGTGATGGAAAATCTATGTCTAATGACCTTCTGCAGAAAAAAGGCAGGAACAGGTGGCGAAATGCACCTATGCGTAATTGGAAAGATAGGCCAAAACAATGTCTGGTTACAGATGGTAATCCTCAAGGTACTTTATATCTTCGTGAAAAAAACCCTAAGGCTGTTAATAGGAAAAACACTTCCAAAGTACCCTTAAATGACCTTTCTCGAGATCTAAATTCTGGACAGGTAGAAGAAGCAGAAGTAATTAATATTTCAGAGAGTGGAGAATTTCATGTACAGTTACTTAGAAATGTACAAACATTACATGAGTTAAATGTAATGCTTGTCAAAGAAGCTCAAGGAAGTGATTTGATCAGGGTGGATGACTTTGAAGAAGGATTGGAATGCATGACAAAATCTGAAAGGAACTCGAAGTGGTATCGATCAAAAGTGATAAAGAAGTTTGTCAGGGAGAAGTTAATGCTAGTTTTTTTCATGGATTATGGCAAGTATGAGATTGTGTCATTAAGTAGCGCAAAGATGCTCAGTGATGAGATGAAGAGTATTCCTAAACAAGCTGTGTTTTGTAAATGGGTTTGGTTAAAAAAGCTGAAGAAAATTCATTCTGTCCACATAGTAAATGCACTCCTGGGTCATGAAATAAAGGTCTTGTTTTTGAGATACTTGGAATCTTCTCATATTTGGGAAGTAGATATTTTAATTGGGGAAATTCTGCTTCAGGAGTATTTGAACCAGCTCTTCAGTCACTGTCAGACTGTTGTTGGACCGGAAAAATCCAGTAATGCAGACTGTCAGGAATTTGATCCATCATTCAAGATAAATTCAGCCACATGGGCACTGTTGCAGAGTGGCAGAAGGTATCCTGGGTTTGCAACTGCAGTTAGTGATCCCTCAAACTTCTACATCCAGTTGGAAGTCTTATTTGATTGCATGAAAAACTTGTCTTTGCTGCTCTCTGACATTCCTGACAACTTGCCGGCTTTGCCAGAAGAACTTGTGGCTCCTGGTGCTAGCTGTTTGATTAAGTTTGGACTGGAAGAACAGTGGAACAGGGCAGAAATTAGTGAAGTAACAAGTCAGTCTGTTGTTCTTAAACTTATTGATTATGGCTTTCAAAAGACTATCCCTTATTCTGATATCCATAAACTTAAAGTTATTCCGGAAAGTCTGTCCTATTTACCACGCTTGGCACACTTGTGCTCTCTACATGATACAGTTCCTGCCAAGGGGGAATACTGGAGTGATGAAGCTAAACTTCTGTTTCAGAAGCTTCTTAGTAAACCAGGTCTGATATTTCATTTTAAATGTTATGGCTCTGAAATGAAATTAGAGGTGGATATTCTGCATGAGGAGGAAAATTTAGCTCATGCCTTAATTGCTGCTGGCCATGCAGTTTACACTAGCAGTAAGTGCTGCCTCGTTCCAGTTGACAGAAATAAATCAGAAAATACAGATGGGTTTGCAGCCTAAGCATCCAAATTGTAGTTACTGTGCTTTCCTTTTGGAACCGTATTACGATGAAAACTCTTCTTTGGCTGACAAAAATAAAGCAAAGGAGTGAAACAAACAAATAAAAAAAATCTATCTGAAGTATAGGGCTATCTCTGATAGTTTAAAATAAGGAAGTTGGGTGAAATGAGTTCTGGAATATCATGATAGGAGATCATATTACACTGAAGGAAGAAAAAATGCATAAGATGGACAGTACTATGAGGAAGTCATCATGATGCTGAAAAACCAAGAAAAGTGAACCCGACTTAATGCAGAGGAAGTCTGTCACAAGAAACACTGGTTGAGACCTGTGATTCTGTTGGTCCACAGTTAAGTAAAGAACGTGAAGATCCCATCAGAATTATTTGAGTAAGGAGATCACATCTAGAAAAGTACTTCTCATGGCATCAAAGAAGTGCATATATTGGTCTTCAGTATATTCTTTTCCCTTCAACATCTCATATTTTTGGCAAACCTTTCTATCACAATGCTTTTCCAGTTGTGTGTATATATATAAACCCACACCGTTTTGTGTGCACTAATACCTGTTTTACATTAGTGGTGTCTCTTTGTTTTGGATGCTCAGAAATAAAGATAGCAAGCATAATCTTTCTCTAATTACCAAGTTCCTGTGTTAGTTCTTTTCTCTAGCTAGGAGAAGGTTTGCTAACACTAAGCCAAAAATTTGGATCCCTGTTTATGGGAGGGACAGCATTAAGGTGTTTTCAGTTGCATCTGTACACAGAGGTAGTTGTCCTGCCTCAAGGGTCTCTTAGATGATGCCTGATCTGCATCACAGTTGAGGTAATTCTTTCTGCTGAGTGTGCTTGTTTGGCTGATCTCTCTCCTCTATCCTTCCCATCCATCTGTCAGAATGGAGAGAGGAGGTTCTCTCTGTGGACTTTATCTGTCTGCATCTTGAAGGGAAACGTTCTGAGCCTCTTCCTCCTCTGTAGGAGGAGAAAACTTCAGGAAAATTGAGAAGTGATAATATGCTATATATGTCTTTTTCTTTTTTACCAGTAACCATTCTGAAAGTAAAGAACGTGTCAGATGTTGATCTGATTATTTTTTTTTAATCCCCCTTCCCTCCAAATTTGCTTGGACAAAGACAAATCCTGAAGACACCTGAAGTATGAGGGCTTTGTTGTTTGGGTTTTTCTTTGTATAATCTGTAACTGTTTGGATTTAAATTAAAAAAAAGGCAACAAACCACTAATGATAGACAGTACATCTAGTATAAGTCTATGTGTAAATAAGATCTTTCTGCTGTGCCCCTTCTCCCCAAAGCTGGATATCATGATTTATCTAATTCCTTGAACACTTGAAAGCTTTATCTGGAAAGGAAATTTTTTTTTTAAAGGAGTTGTGTATAAAAACTGGAATGAGCCAAGATAATGTCAGCTGATCTTTGCAAAGTGAACTCTGGTGAACTACTCAGAAAGCATGCAAATGTTGTCAGTATCCAAGTGAAAGATACCTGTAAGTATTAAATCAGACAATGCATAAGATAAAGTTCCTTCAGTAAATATTATCTAAAGTGTCAGAAGTGATGCATTAATGTATTGATTAAATGGAGGAGTTGTTTTTGTAACCATTTCTGATTGTTAACTGTTTTCTTTACATTGCACCATTTTATTATATTTTTGCAGAATTTTAAATTTTTTGTAGTTAAAATTATAAGCTTACCTGGCATGTTCTCTGTCAATAGCTTGACATACTGCTTACTATTATGATAAAACATAAAGGCTGTATTGTGTAATATTACTCATGTTGAGTGATAACTTTACGCTTACTTCAATGGGCTGCCTTCATTGTAGTGCCAAGTAATAGTGCTTCTGCAGGAAAATTTAGGTGTTAATTTTGATTCTAACATGAGAAAAGACTGCTTTGTATTTTTGTTGTACAAATCAAAAATTATAGATTTATTTGCAAGAACATGTATTTAGTTTCAACTCACTCTGAGTCTAGTAATTGTAATAGTAATTTCTTTTCTGAAGATTTGAAAGCCAAAGTGCTTAAGGTAAAAACTAAAAACTTAAAGTATTTTCAGGATTATGCTACACCTGTAAAGACAGAGAATGTCTTTTGTGGCCAGTGTTGATACAAACTTTTAGAAGTGCATTGTAAGGTTATGTTACAGTTGGTAGATGAAGCTGCTGGATTGTCTGGCTGTGGATTTTGTTCCTAGTCTTTTTGGTCTGTACTGCCACTGCTCCCAACCTCAGCTGTAACAGCATTCTTCTAAGTACAAGAGGCTATATTTGTAATCTGATTCTAAGAAACTGTCATTTGTTTAGGATTTGGAAGTTTAGGTGTGTGTTCCTACTTGGTTTTAGTTAAGCATAATTCTGAGCAAAACCACTACTTTGGTAAAATGTAATGGGAAACTACTGCTTATCATTTGGTTTATTTGCTAAATGTATGTCTGTTTCTTTATACTGTATCATTGATTTTTTTTTTTAAGTGTGTGAAAGTAATGGAGAACTGGTTGCATTTGTTTGGAATTCAGAATGTTCCCATGTTTACTGAAGTATTTGGTATTCTGCCTTTTTGTCATGAATAATAAAATGCTTATCTTCTGGGTGTAACTTGCCTTGCCTAACTCATTCTGAATATTTTGAAGCTTTCTGTGACCTTTTTGGTTGTTGAATTCATTGGAAGAAATCTGAAGGCATATCAGAATGTTCTTTGTGGGATGGTGCCAAGGAAAAATCCTTGCCCTCTAGGCCAGCAGCTGTGGAGTGGATTATATCTGCTTGCACTGAATCAAGGTTTGTTTTTGAATGCTGTACAAATGGCACAGGCTTTCTGCCTGCTCACTTGTACAGCTTTCTAAATGGGATGTGTGCCATGCTCAGCCTTCATCTGCTTTGTGCGGGTCAGATGTACTCACTGGCATGTTGTGAAGGTGGCCGGGCCCTACATGCCAGGTGGTCACACTTACAGTACTGTAACTTAAAATTTCTCTAGATTTGTATGCAGATACTTTGAGGAACATTATCTGTTACTTAAAGATGTGCATTGCTGGGGACTTAAACTGCATTAAAAAGATTATTTAAATGGTTTTCTAATGTTCTGTAGTTTTAGAATTTGTCATAATTGTACAATAATATGCCTGCATTTTAGTAACTTACCAGGCAGCATTACTCCCTAGAGGAAGAGTAGTGCTTGCTGATTTTACTGATCCTTTCTGGCTGCTTTAGAAGTACCCCTGTAGTGTCTTTGGAGGGAAACAAAGCAAGTGCAAGTCCATGGGACCTGCCACTAAATCCAAAGGAGCTGAGAGAATTGGCTGATGCCCTCTTAGAGAGATAGGGGAGACTCTGTTTGGAAGAAGGCAATGTTACATCCATTTTCAAAAGATGCTTGCAGGAAAATTGGGAAACTACAAGTTGGGTCAGTCCCACTTTGGTACCTGGGAAAAGCATGGAGCAAGTACTCTTGGAACACGCTTCTGGGCACATGAAGGAACTAGACAATTGGTAGCTGCTGGCACAGTTTTACCAAGGGTAAGTCAGGCATGACCAACCAGAAGGGAAAGAGTGGGCAATAATGTACCCTGACTTCTGCAAGTCTTTTAGTGTTCTAATATCTGGGGTGGGATGTTACTTTTCAGATCAAGAACCACATGGGTAAAAAGCTGTTTGGAGAGTTGGGTTCAGAGCATAGTGCTTAATGGGATATGCTCTGTTTCAGGATTGTTAAGAGTACTGCAGGTGTGTCTCCTGGGTCCTGTCCTGTTGCATACCTCTATTGATGACCTAGAGGAGGCAGTGGGGTACTTGCTTATCAATTTTGCTCATCATAACAATTTGTGAGGGCCAGCTATTAGACCTCAAGGGCTCCAGGTTGCGATCTAGAGAGTAAGTCTGGGGAATGGGTCAGATGAAACATCATGAAATGTAACAGGGACAAATGGCCAATAAATTACTGTGAGACACTTAGGCTGAAAAGCAAAATGTTTTCAAAATAATTACAATAAAGCATTGCAGAACTGGATGCAGGACTCAAGATGTAGCCTCACTAGGGCAGAGTAGAGGGGAGGCAAGACTTGACCTGCTTGCTACGCTCTTAATGCATTATTAGTTGTCTTAGACACAAGGCTACATTGCTGGCTTAGGGAGAGCTTGTGGTCCAGTAGGACTCTCAGGTCCTTCTCTGTAGCACTGCTTCCCAGTATGCCAACCCTGAACCTGTACTGGTGCCATTCCTCCCTAGATGCAAGACCCTACACTTGCCCTTGTTGAACTTCATTTGGTTCCTCCCTGCCCAACTGTCCAGTCTTGCTGAATGGCAGCACAGCTTTCTTGTGTTTCAGTGACTTCTCCCAGAGGTGTCGCAGTAGGTTGAGGTACGCAGAAACCCAGTCAGCTTTACAGGTGATTTATGTCCCTTTAGATGCTGGAGAGGTAACTTTGGATAGAGGAAGCTTTAACTCCTTTGTTTTGTATCTCTTCCATCCCCTGCCCCTCCCTGTATCTCCAGGGTATTTAAGAGCATCTGCATACATTCCCTCGCTGTACACTTAGCAATGTACTTGGCTTTTACACCATCTGTATTGGTGTGCGGAGTGCTCATATGTGGCTAATTGCATAAATCTGAAGGGATAATTTTCTTGAGAAAATGTATGCTCACCTCCTACTTGTGCCAGACACTCTTTCTGTAAGAAATATTTTAATTAGAGGAGTGAAAATATCCCTGTTACATAAGCAAAGTAGTGAATTTTCAAGGCACTGGCTTATATGGCTCTTATAGAAATGCTTACAAATAAATTTGGGTCAGTGATCTCTAGTGTTTTTGCCACCTCATGTGATCCATCGCTGTTTTTATTTGATCTTCTGTTGTGGCCTGTAGGTATCACAGGCAGGCCTGTCTGCTATGTTTTTACACTGATACAAAGGTTCAGTGGAGACATGTCAGAGTGTATGTGCTGTAGAAACACATGGAGGTGTGAGAATAGGGGAGGAAAGACTTCTTCCTCAGAAAGTCAAGGAGTTGCTTCTAAATGGGGGAGCAATGCCACCTGGGAGGGCAAAAGTATCGTGTTACCCTTTGAGTACTCCAGGGGGAGCAGGGATTCCTGAAAAGTAACAGCTCTACTACTGTAAAAAGCTTTACTGTCTGATTTGGGAGGGGGAATCCCAGAGACTGGAAAAGATGGGAGTGCTTTTCAGTGTGTGAGGGGCAGCAGGAGACACTTGACGTGTACGGAGTTTGTGCTGTTAGCTTCACTCCTGGGATTGATCAAGGTGTTTGTACAGCGGCAGTGGCACGCATTGGGGTGTGCTCCGTGGTTGTGCAGGGTGCTGCTTGATTCTGAGGGGTTGTGTGTGAGCAACACTTGACATGGGGTGGCTTTGGGCAGGTGTTTGCAGGATACTTATACCTATCTTAAATTTCCTTTAAGTGATGAGCTCTCTGCTTTTATTCTGAGAGAGGCGAATAAGCAGGGTGGGAGTAAGAGGTTGGAGATGCTCTTTTAGGGAAGGTCTGATAGAAGAAAATGTTTGGTGGTAAATTCCTGATTTCTGTAGATACATAAATATTTGTAGACTGGGTATTCAAAAGCACTTCAAGATGCACATTCCCATTATTTCCCATTAAAATTCTATTTCTTAATTATTTAGACAGACTTGAAAGTCTTAGGGTTTTTTTCTTCAAGAATCCTTTTTTCCCCATAATAAACATCGTGAAAATAATGAAAATATTTCTTCAGCTCTGGACTGAATTTAGGAGTAGCTTTCTTGATTCCTGCAGATTTAATAAGAAAGTTTCTAGGACTACCATGTCTAGATCTGCATAATGAAGGAATTAAAACTCTGATTGCAGCATAATTTTTAGTGAGTAGTAAACATTAGGAATCCAACTGGGTGACCCTGAAACGTAACTAGATCTAGTTCTGTGAAATTGTTTTGCTGCAACTAAAAAGTAATCGAGTAAAAGTGGGCTTTAAATAGGTTTTTTTTTTTTGTACTTTAAAGGAATACCAAGGTGTTAAGAGAGAAAACACTATTTGACAGACTTTGATTCTGATTAATTCTTTAGTGTTTAATCACCCTGATTTCATAGGAGTTTGAACTTAGCACATAATTAAAGAGCTTGGTCACATATTATGTTCATTTTCTTTTAAGCCATGGAGCCATTGATCTCCTCTAATCTGACATTCCATATAATGTGGAATTTCACTTACTTTTGCATTAAGCCAGTATTCCCCCTTCTGCCTCCAAGGGTTCAAACCTTCGTTTCTCATTTCCCACCTTCAAGCTATAAACTTGCTGCTCACCCCCTTGAAGCCATTTTACTGTACAAAAAGTATTAAAGAGCTGTGATGTGTCTCTTTTTCTCTAACCACAGGAATCAAGTCTAGGAGCTAGACAGTTTCTTGGGCAGGGGGAAACCTCTGCTTCAATTCTCCTCAAAGGAACTCTTATGCATTTTTATATGAAACATTAATTGATGAAACAACTCTGAGAGCAGACACAAGGACTTTCATAATCCAGTGATGTTCCCTGCATTTTGCACCCTTTATTTTCCCTAATTAATCTTGGATCCTTTTCTGCAGAGCCGGACACCTTGAGCAAGAGAGATCAAATGACTGATAGCTCCGGGATTAGAGCACATACCTGAAAGAAATTAAAACCAAAAAGAATAAGGAGAATTAAACCCACAAACTTTTGTCTGAACTAGGGAATTAACTTTGCATTTTCTTACTTGGGTTGAATGCACCAGGCTATTTTGTAATAGAGTGTATCCTCCTTCTGTGTTTTAAAGAATAAAGAACATTAGAGACAAATTAGGCTTCTAATGTTATGAGGAGCTGCAGGGCTGTGAATGAGTGGGTGGAAGAACTGCCCTGCAGCTTAAGTTGGCTAAAGAATGTGGCATTTTGTGTGCCTGTACTCCATGGCTCTAGGTGGCTGGTTTAGGCTTTTCTCCCTTTTGACTTGTGAGTTGTTCAGAGCATATCCTAAAGCATCTACCTTGGGCTGTGGAGTCTGCTCTGACAGTGAAAGTTTCACTGAAACTTAGTATGCCTTATTTTGTGCATGGTAAGTAATGCCTTAAAAAAAGTTTGCAGCACTAGATCCAGCAAACAGTATTTCACTGGGCAACATGTCATCTCTGGGTTTCCTGTCCCAGGCACAGCGAACTTTGGGGAACGTCAAGGCTTCCTGTAGACTGTGTAGGGAAAGGTCTGGCCTCTCAATGTGGGACTTAAAAAGAATCTGCATAGAAAAATGTAGGGATGAGAATGTGTTCTAAATTTTACACCTTTCTGGAATGAGGTCTTTATGTGCAGTTTTAGTCACTTCTCTGGGTAGTGTCTCCCCTGAGTTACATACAAATAGCTCATTCAACACTGACCGGTTATTCATAAAACACAGCTACTGGTGTAGTGTTTTTGCCCCAGCCAAGCAGCTAAGCACCACGCTGCAACTCACTCGCTTCCACCTCCCACCCCAGTGGGAAAGGGGAAAGAGTGAGGGGAAAAAAAGGGTAAAAGTGCATAAAACTTACTGCTTGAGATAAGGACAGTTTAATAGGTAAAGCAAAAGCCATGCACAAGCAAAGCAAAAGGAGAGATTCATTCCACACTTCCCATGGGCAGGCAGGTAGGTGTTCAGCCACCTTCAGGAAAGCAAGGCTCCATCATGCCTAATGGTGACTTGGTTAGACAAATGCCATAACTCTGCTATTGCTTCCCTTCCCTGTTCTCCTCACCCCACCTCTGTATGCTGAGCATGATGTCATATGATACGAAATAAACCTTTGGTCACTTGGGGTTGGCTGTCCTGGCTGTGTTGCCTCCCAACCCCTTGTGAACCCCAGTTTACTCACTGGTGGGGTGAGGAGCAGAAAAGTCCTTGGCTCTGTGTAAGCCCTACTCAGGAGTAACAAAGCCATCTCTCTCGTTAACACTGTTTCCAGCACAAATCCAAATCACAGCCCCATACTGTGAAGAAAATTAACTCGATGCCGGCACAACTAGATGAAATAATGCTACTTTTTCACATGATGGTCACTGTTTACATCACTTGCTCAGATACTGGCAGTCCCAAGAAGTTGTTCCAAATAAACCCTTATCTGGTTCCTAGGGATGGCACATACAGACTGTACATATGCCATTCTGAGGAAGAATGTGTGGGGGACAGGGGCAAATGGCCAGCCTCTTTTCAGTGGTCTGTGTAGACAGGACAAGGGGCAATGGCTTCAAGTTGGAGCACAGGAAGTTCCACACCAACATGCAGAGGAACTTCTTCACAGTGAGGGTGACAGAGCCCTGGGACAGGCTGTCCAGGGGAGTTGTGGAGTCTCTTTCCCTGGAAATATTCAAGACCCATCTGGATGCCTTCCTGTGTGACCTGTCCTAGGGAACCTGCTTTGGCAAGGAGGTTGGACTCGATCTCTGGAGGTCCCTTCCAACCCCTATGATTCTGTGAAGAACAGTTTCCCCTCTTTCTGAAGGCATGCAGCACTGCAGCAAGGCAATTGAGATTCCTTGTGTAAGAGAGGAAAGGGTATGATTTTGTAGCTTAGCTGCTAGGGTACAAAACTAGGAAGTTAAAGTATGTATTCCAGAATGGTACTTCTGTGACCTGTTTGCTTTTTTGTCCACACAGGAACAGTTTCAAGAAAAGGGAATGAAAAGGTTCCTTATGCCATTAGAGCTTGGTGGTGCAAAGTATGTTTTTTGGACACTCTCAAGCTGAAAACATCTCTTATTTTCTATGTGAACGATGTAACTGGTAAGCTGTTCATTAGTAAGTGTTTGCTACTGTCTTTTCTGGCAGTTCTTAAAACCAAACAAATCTAAGAGCACTGCCCTGTGATTTATATATACTAGGTGGTCTCTCAGAGTAGCCTTTTCATAATTGGGGACCCCTAAGGGCTTGAAAGTAAGAACATCTGCTTTTTTGGATGCTTAGCCTCTAAAGGATGTAGGTTGTAAAAGGCCCACGCTTGGATTCCAACTGGGTGTATGTGGGAGATAAGCACTGAGGTGCTGAGGCTGATGCAGTTCAGGGCATGCTCGGAAGCACAGTTCCCAGTGCCTGGGGAGTCAGGAAATCATGTGGGGAGGCAGCGAGTAATTGCAGGTGCCTGCAGGTACAGGCAGCTGCTCAATGAGGGGTTTTAAATAACGAGTTAGAACCTGGACAGTACAATTCTGCTTAATGCTTGCTGCAAGACTTCATTAAATTTAGTCCGTGTAAGCTAATTCATGCTGTTTTGTTAGGAAATATTTGAATGCATTTTTAAAATTAAACTTACTTCTGATGCTTTCTTGCTCCCAAAAAATTGACACTTTCTCGTATTTGAGGATGGATTGGGAAGATTGAGCTATGACCCACTTTTGAGCAAACTGGATACATACATCTGTGAGAGGGTCATGTGGAGTGGAACAACCCCATACAGCAGTGCAAACTGGGAACTGGCTAGAAGTCAGCTCTGCAGAAAGAAGGGAATGTATCCAATATATGTTTGTGCTTCTAATGGCTAGTGGGTTGAATATGAGCAAGCAGTGCACCTCTGTGGTGAGGATGGGATACTCACCTACTGGGGTGGATTTAATGACTGTCTTCAACCACCTGAACTAGGGACAGAGAAAACCGCCAGCCTGTTCTCAGGGGTGTGCAGTAGAAGATTGAAGAGGAATGGACATGACCAAGGGAAATTCCAGTCAGATACACAAAAAAAAGGACTCCCGGTGAGACTAGGTAAGCGCTGGAACAGGTTGCCTGATTCTCTTCAGGAATGGATGGCTTCCTTCTGGTAACTATGAGCTTGGCCCTGTTTGGGCAGCTGGATTAGTGTTCGTATCGCATTCAAACTGGCTAGTTTATAGCAACACACACACATACATGATAATATTGTGTCGATGTACTATAGACACACCTAACTGCCTTCATCACATCTCCAGAAATAAAGACCTTTTACTGGAACTATCAATAGCATACCATCATTATGTGATTTAACCATGACAGATAATATCCAACAGTACCAAAAAGCCCTTTCTGTAGTTTACTTCCTTTGAACATCTGTGTCTTCTGATATAATGGCTTATTTTGTCAATGTCTGTTCCACCCAGGGAGTCAGAATTTGCAGTGAGTTTTTGCCCCTTACCTTTTATTCTTGCACTCCAAGTATTTTTCAACAAGGATGTTTTTGAGGGAATGGGCACTCACCTGACCTACCTCCTTGGTACAAATAACCCTAATTTTGGAATGAGTTAGATTTGTAGGATACCTTAAAACATTATTATACCTGATATCTATATCTCTCTATATACACATATATACACACATATGTATATGTGTGTGTGTATGTATATATAAACAGATATTTTTACTCAGGTTTTGCTTTGTAACCTTTCAACAGAATTAAATTAATTTGAAAAAGAAAACCTTGTAGAAATCAGTGAGCTTATAAATGATGCAAAGGGTTACATTTTACAAAGAAATATTGCTATTTACTGTATTTCAAAAAAGTTTTACTGTATGTAGTTTTATATATATATATAACTAGAAGTAATGGGAGGAAATTAAAAATAATTTAAACTTCCTGAAAATGAGTTTATTAGACTGCAGAATAAGTTCCCAGGGGATGCTGTAGAAGTCTCATTATGTGGCTTATTTAAAACTAGATTAGATGAAGTGCCTGAAGGGAGCAAGCTTGGGCTGTTTCCTGTAAGGCTGAAGGAGATGACCTCAGAGGTATTTTTTTGCTTCTGAATTATTTTGTTCTGTGATGTGGTGCATCTGGGAAAGTCTTGTTCATTCTTATGTGAGAAGGTGTTCTCAGTGCTTCTCTTTCTATGCTACCTTCCATGTGATTTCATAGAATCATAGAATGGTATGAGTTGGAAGGGACCCCAAGGATCACAGAGCTCCAACCCCCCTGCCACAGGCAGGGCCACCAACCTCAGGCCTGGATCTACACTAGGTTGCCCAGGGCCCCATCCAACCTGGCCTTGAATACTTCCAGGGACAGGGCATCCACCGCCTCTCTGGGCAGCCTGTTCCAGCACCTCACCACTCTTTCTGTAAAAAAACTTCCCCCTAATATCTAATCTAAACCTTCCTTCCTTTAGTTTTAATCCATTCCCCCTTGTCCTGTCTTTGTCTATCCTTTTAAAAAGTTGATTCCCCTCCTGTTTCTCTGCTCCCTTCAGGTACTGGAAGGCTGCAATGAGGTCCCCCCGCAGCCTTCTCTTCTCCAGACTGAACAAGCCCAGCTCCCTCAGCCTCTCTTCGTAGGGAAGGTGCTCCAGCCCTCTAATCATCTTTGTGGCCCTCCTTTGAACCCTCTCCAACAGTTCCACATCCTTCTTGTATTGGGGGCCCCAGATCTGGACACAGTACTCCAGATGGGGCCTCATGAGGGCAGAGTAGAGAGGGACAATCACTTCCCTGTCCCTGCTGGCCACCCCTCTTCTAATGGAGCCCAGGATACCATTGGCCTTGCGAGCTGCAAGAGCACACTGCTGGCTCATGTTAAGTTTCTCATCCACCAGAATCCCCAAGTCCTTCTCGGCAGGGCTACTCTCAAGGAGCTCTTCTCCCAGTCTGTATCTATGTCTGGGATTCTTCCGGCCCAAGTGCAACACCTTACACTTTTCAGTGTTGAACCTCATTAGGTTCACCCGGGCCCATCTCTCCAGCCTGTCAAGATCCCTCTGGATGGCTTCCTTTCCTTCTAGGGTGTCGACCACACCCCTCAGCTTGGTGTCATCCGCAAACTTGCTGAGGGTGCACTCAATTCCATCATCAATGTCATTGATAAAGATGTTAAAGAGAACCGGTCCCAAGACAGACCCCTGGGGGACACAGCTTGTCACTGGCCTCCACCTGGACATAGACACATTGAGCACCACCCTTTGGCTACGGTCTGTTAACCAGTTTCTTTTACACTGGATGGTCCACCCATCAAATCCACATCTTTCCAATTTAGAGATAAGGATGTGATGGGGGACTGTGTCAAAGGCCTTGCACAAGTCCAGGTAGATGACATCGGTTGCCTTCCCTTTATCTACTGATTTGTACTGGTGCATGTCACACTGTGAGTATAAATAACAGTTTTTTTAATGCAATGTCAGGAATAACTCAACAGAGGTAGAAGTGTCCCCACAAATGCCTTCATTTTTATTTTTGCTTTTAGAGTTAAAATTTTACAGTTAACATGATTGTCTTTACCACATTGCCTCTATGTGTCTGTGGGTAGCCTGAAAGTTGCCGTGGTTGTGATGCTTTCCTCTGTCCATGGGAAGGCTGACCCTGGTGAGCTCACCTGTAGAGTGCAGACCTCTGTGTGCTGGAGGGAGATCTCAGGTCATACCTGGGGCTGAGCCATGGGTTGGATAGGTACACAAGGGAACCTGGAGGTTAATCTTGAAGCTACTCTGTATAAGTCCAGGTATATTTGTCAAGACTTCATTATTCTCTGCCTTGGTGGCTGTATAGGTGTTTCTATGGACTGGAACAGCCTCAAAAGAAAAAGATGTAGGGGAATGGTTACACCAGCATTAGCAGCTGCGTATCTGGCATGGCAGTTTGGTTTGCTCTTCTGCAGTTCTGCAGAGAGCAGCATTGTGCAGTTTCACAGACGTTCTCTGCCCTATGAACATGAAAACTCTTCAAACATTTTTTTTTAAATCCCTAATTTAGTCTTCATTATAAACTCACAGATCATATATGATCTGAGCTTTCCTAATTTATAATTTTTACATTTATGAGAAGAGACAGTTTCTTCTACAGTGGCTTTAGAAAAGATTTTTATATTAAACAAAATTAAAAGAATGCTAGTTTTCATAGCATTCTGTTTGACCTGGTTTTGCCAGTATTCAAACGGTGCAAAATCTCAAAGTGACTAGAGGACCAATGGCCTATAAATTTACAGTTTTGTAATGTAAGTCCACAGTATCTGCTCCGACAAGTTTTGATTTGATAGCTGATGCCAAAGGGAGTGTAGACATTCATTTAATTTTGGATCATTAGATCCAAATCCATCTGGGTGATTATGGTATGCTATTATTTTTGTTCCTGTCAAAACCAATGAGGAGTTGAACTAGTGATGGGCTTAGCTGACCAGCTCGAAATAGAAGATTAATGATAAAGAGCTGGATCATGCACAAGAATGTTTCAAGGAAGATTTAGAGGAGAAATTAAGTTGTTTGAAATATACTTACCTAGTGTTTGCATTAAATTTACTGTGTATTTGCAATGCTTTCATCAGTAAAAGACTGTAGTTTATAATACATTTATAATACATTTAAACAATGAAGGTAATTTAAAAAATTTTTTACTTGGAACAGATTACTATTATTTTCTGGTCAATAGTTATGCCACTTTACTCCCATAATACAGAAGCACCTTCATGACCAGATGGTATATTGTCATCCACTGCAACACTGCTAAGTGACCATTCAACCATCCTGCATGGCAAATGGAAGTGCACAAACAGATTTCTTTAAAATTGTGATTAAATTTTGTCACTTCCAGTAATACTGCGAGATCAATTTTCTGAGCTTTGTTCTTTGACTAACTGTCATCTTCCTTTAATTACCTTTTTTTTTTTTCCTTCAGCTCAGAAGGCATCCCATTCTTTATCTCCAAATATTCTGTGAAATTTGCAGTTTCTGACAGGAGGTACCGGTAGAGTTTTCCAGTTTGTATTACATACTACCTTGTCAAACCCTTCCTCACGTTTTTCTTCACCTGCTTGGACTTCTTGGGGACAGTGTGTATCAGATCTGAACAAGAAGATACTGACAGAAATTGTGCTAATCTGTGCAGAATTACAAACCTGGGAGGTACCTATGAATAGCATTTTATGCTCAGCAGACTTGGGATATTGTTTCTGGAATACATATTTTCCCCCTATTTAACGATAACAATCGATTTGAAGCAATAGATTGACTAAGCAGAAGAGAGATTAAAATATTACATTGACCAGGTGAGAAAATGTTTCAATTTCACCAAAATACAATTTGCCACCAGGTGGAGACTTTGCATTAACTTTTCCTAAACCAAAGCTACACAAGACAAAAGAAGATAACATAAGAAGCCATTTGCACAAAAATAAAATAATCCCATTTATTTTTCGGTTTTTGTAGGCAATTCTTGCAGTGAAGTTTCTCAAGATGATCTGAGGAGGCTAAGTCTTAATTCTTTGAAAAAAGAGAAGCATATAGTATAGGATTTCGCAACATAATGCCAAATTGTTTCATGAAATGATGGAATTTGCTGAAGTTAAATGTGTTCTGTATGCCTGATTCTTTTTTAAAGTGGCAGGGAATTGACCAATCTCAAATTATTTTCATTAAAAATTACCTAGTTATAAAAACTCTTTGGCCTTTAGAATTTGCAGCAGGTTTAAGTAACATTTATCTTTGTGTAGTATAGTTAATAGTGAAGACATAATTGCATGCTTTTCTGTAAGTGGAAGTCCCTAAATGCAAATAGTAATAGGCAGTGCCATCTATAACAATCTGCAAATTTATGGAGGAAATTGGTTTTCTAGACTGGCTGCTTATTAATATGGAGGAGAATAATATTTGGGATCCACCACCTTCCTTTCCATTTTTATGCAGTGAAGGGGACACAGAAGGAGGTGAGGACCTGTTGCTCTGTAACTAATCTGGCTGCAGAATTTCAGTAACGGGGCACGAACCACTGTTTCTCTCTGGGTAGAAATAATACCGCTTTTCAGCTACAGACTAGTTAGGAAGGGATGATAAGTGAGTAAATATGTGTGTCGAGTTGTAAGTGAATAAAGGGAATGAAAGGCTGGAACTATGGAACAGACCATTTAGTTTGTGCAGAAGCTTAGTGTAGACCTCACGAGGAGCAGCTGAGGGAGCTGGGGTTGTTTAGCCTGGAGAAGAGGAGGCTGAGGGGGAGACCTTATCACTGGCTAGTTACCTGAAAGGAGGTTGTAGAGAGGTGGGAGATAGTCAATTCACCCAAGTGACAGGTGATAGGAGAAGGGCGAAGGGGCTCAAGCTGTGCCAGGGCAGGTTCAGATTAGATGTTAGGAAAAAGCTCTTTACCAGAAGGGCTATCAGGCATTGGAACAGGTTGCCCAGGGGAGGGGGTTGAGTCATTGACCCTCGATGTATTTAAAGGATGGGTAGACAAGTTGCTTAGGGATATGGTTTAGGAGAGGACAGGTATGGTTGGGCTCAATCTCAAAGGTCTTTTCCAATTTAGTGATTCTGTGAACAAATGAGGATGAGGGGATCTTAGATAGGTAAAAAGAAATCCATATAGACATGGCTTAAAAGGATGAGTATGGGCTGATGGAGTGCTGAAAGCTGCAAGCAGGTGAGGAATGAGGCTGCGGTGTGAATGGGGAGCAGAGGGCTCTCACAGAGGCTGCAGCTGCATTTTAAAGAGTTTAGTCTGTTCTCAGGTTTTAATCCTGAAGGGGTTTGGGCAAAAGAAGGGATGCCACCCTGTGGCTTTTACTGGCATAGCTCATCAGCAGATACTTTCAAAAACTGACAGAATAACTGGAGTTAAGGCTGAAGCCAGGGCCAGTGACATCCGCTTAGGGCCTGGGGACAAACAATACTTACCAGTAGCAGGGAGAGGGGGCTGTGGAATGGAAGGGCATGCTCTTGTACAAACCAAGTAATAAGCAAGAAGGAAAATGAAAGTTAAATAAATACTAGAAAATCGGTTTTAAAGATCCCAAAGTACTTTTATGATCAATTAGTTAGGTTTCTAGTGTATGGTAGCCATCCAGTTAATGCATTTGGTCTAGATTTGGTATGAAACCTGCAGCTACTTATAAAGGTGCGAATAGGCACCCAGTGAGTTCTGTTGTGGTTACAGCTGCATCTGAGTATGATGCTTGATCACATTCATCCCTTGTTTGCTGTTGGAAAGAGCTGGATTGCCATAGGGCAGCTAGGTCTGGGGGGGATTTCACTTTTTAGTACAGGACTGAGAATTTTTTTCTATTATCCACATCAATCTCCTAATTTTTGCTTCAGATACAGAACAAATTTTCGAAAGGTATTCCATCTTAATCGGAAGGTATCATGACTAATTCACTATGGCTAATTGACAATTTGCCATTAGAAATGTGCATCTTTAGTTTTATTATGAATTTGCCTTTTTTGTTAACTTTCAGCCATTGGTGGTCTTTGGTGTTTGGCAGTTTGGCTTTCTAAAGTTATGAAAAGATTAATAAAGTTAGTTGTGAATCATTAGGAAAATAACCAAAAAAGTTCAAAATAAAACTAGAGCCAGGTAGTTAATGATAAAACCGTGTGTGTTAGTGTTCTTTGTACATGGGTGATGTGTAACACACTAAGGGCAGGTTCTACTTTCATTATTCTCTATCAATATCTGGGAGTGGACCGCTTGTGCAGTAAAACATAGTTCTACATAGAATCACAGGATGTTAGTCGTTGGAAGGGACCTCAAAAGATCATCTAGTCCAACCCCCCTGCCAGAGCAGGATGACCTAGATGAGGTCACACAGGAATGTGTCCCTGAGGGTTTTGAATGCCTCCAGAGAAGGAGACTCCACAACCTCTCTGGGCAGTCTGTTCCAGTGCTCCATCACCCTCACAGTGAGAAAGTTCCTCCTTATGTTCACATAGAATTTCCTCTGCTCCAGCTTGCACATGTTGCCCCTTGTCCTATCTCTGTCCATCCCTGAGAAGAGCCTGGCTCCGTCCTCCCGACTCTTACCCTTTACATATTTATAGATGTTGGTGAGTTCACCCCTCAGTCTTATCCAATCTAAAGAGGCCCAGCTCCCTCAGCCTCTCCTCATAAGGGTGTTCCACTCCATAATGATAGTGGCCCTGCACTGCACTCTTTGAAGTAGTTCCCTGTCCTTCCTGAACTGAGGGGCCCAGAGCTGGATACAATATTCTAGACAGAAGTAGAATCTAGCCCTTAAAATAAGATCTGAAAGTTTCCTGATATCCCTCATGCTGTTGGATGTGGAAAGCAGTTCATTTGGTGCCAGTGTTAGTGTGAAATACTCAGTGGGTGAAGGCTTGTGCTCACATCTGTAGGGATCATCTGCATTAGCTATAAGAGACCTTCTACGATGATGCAATACACAGCTCTTCAAGGTGAGGTTTTGACTCTGTAATACTGAGATTTGATTTACTAAAAAGGGACTTACATAATCTCCAGGTTTAAATGGGTAGTTTACTCCTTTCTTTTTCAGTTTACTCTATTTTCTTCTGTGTATTTCAGAAGAAAATAGTTTCAACAGATTCTTTAGAGGGCAGTGGGGTTGGCAGAGCTTACTTAATGATTGGACAGTATGCTTAAGCCAAAGAAGAGAATTAATTGCAGCAAAATATTAAACCCCTTATTAAGATTTTTTTTTAAAAAAATACAGCTTTTGAGATTTGTGGAAATAAATCAGAATAACATAGACTGTCGTGGACATTATTTGCATTTGATGAATGCATGTGCTGGCCTAAGCTGCTGAACTGTTCAGGCTGAAGGTTTCCACCATTGTCCTTGTTCCTGTAGATATCACAGAGGAGAAGATTAAGAGCATTATAACTTTAACATAAAACTCAGAAATAATATAAAAGGAAAAGATAGTCTACATACAACAAAAGGCAAATTTGCATAGACTTACTTTTATCCAAACATTTGACCTCCAGCTTAGATGGCTTAAAAAGGAGGAACAAAAACCTGTACCTATTTATCTTGGCGCTGTAAAAAGTTAACCCATTGGGAAAGATTTCTCATTAACTATGAACAGGATATGCCAATTATTTTTTTTTTTAAATCTGCATTTCTCATGTGACTCCGGTGATGGCCAGCTGACTGTCCTGTTGGAAAGTAATAATGCTTTGCATTTATTCAGTCTTCTTAATCCAAAGATCTAGAAACTGTTTTTCTGATATATCAGTTGTTTCATCATTCAGATCTTCCACTGGCTCTTTCTTTAAGCAACACTGAGTTTGAACTGTCTTCAGAGCTCTTGACAGCTCTGTCTCTGGTTGTATCTTGAATTCTGTGTTCTGTCAAGTCCCCTTGACCTGGCTCTTTAAACCTTCCCGAGGTTCAAACACGAGTTTTGCTGGTAGCATACTCACAGTAGTTTATGATTTTATCACGGCATCCTCAGGAGGAGAACATTTCTTTTCACCATTCACTAGACCGCTCGTCTCTCTTTATTCAAAGACTTAGAATTTCAATTTTTGACACATCTACTAGAACTGACTATGGCAATATAAAGTAAACTAAAGGAAAAGGAATTTTTAAACCTAAAATCCCCCAAAAGTCTCAAAGTATAGATGTCTGCCATTTCAAGTTGATAGAATTTACCTTTCTCTTGTTGTGATGCGTTTCCCAGCCCTGACTACAGAATCGGTAGCTGTGGAAATCCCTTTCAACTGTGCAGATATTGCCACTGGCAGGTTAGAGGCACCTAAGGAGAAAGGTGGGTTGCAGGCATAATTTTTTTTGTAGGTTTATTGTCTTCGGTATTATTAATTTACAGAAAAGTTTCAGTTGCGAACTGATGGCTCACATTTTTATTTATGTTTTTATGTCCTGATAATGGTAATGGTTGATTCAAGAAGAATTCTGTTAAGTAAGGGAAGTTCTGCAGGAGTCTTAACTGAAAGTACTCGGGGAACAGCTTCCCAGTCATCCTCCCTACCCACAAAATTGGATCTGCAGGGATTTGAATGTGCTCACTGAATTTCAATCTCTCTCTATTTGAATCCATTATGTATTTTATATTTCTTATTCTGACAAAACAATCAAACAGAATAGGAATGACATATTTAAGGCTGGTTATAGTAGCGTTTAAGGCAGTATAAAAAGCTGAGATGGTCTGGTTACTAAATCATTCTAATAAAGGACAGCATTGCTTAGGTTTATTTTACAGTCTCTTGAACAATAACAACAGCAGCTTCTCCACTATTTCAATTTTTTTTTTTGAAAGCAACCGTTTTGGAGAATAAGATGGGGAAAACATCAGAAGTATTGAAATAATGATGCTAATAGTTGAAACAATGATTTGCAAGTCACTGTTATATAAGAAACGCTTCCTTCTTTTTCTGTTATTTTTTTTAATATGAAACATCTATCAAGTAAACAGGAAAGGAAAACTGTCTTTTTTCTGAGTGGTTTCATTTCCAGTGTTTCTTCAGCGTCCCCTCAAGGGTCAGACTCAATAAACAGCTGTGCACTATGTGTGAATAAAATCAATGTTGCAGAACCGCATAGCACGCCAACAAAAAAGGGGTTTAATTCTTTTCTCTTTGAGTGTAACTGGGACACTTAGGAGTTTAACTTTTCCCATTCCAGTATTTACTCTCAGTGCTTGCACCAAGGAAGAATTCAAAACAAGAAACAGCTGGAGCCTTTTCTTTACACTTCACCTGCTATTCACATCAATAACCCTTCAAAACACAAATGTGCTGGCAACTCTCACACAATTTTCACTGCACCCACTTGTGTGTGGAGAACAAAAGTGACTTCATCATCTCACTTGGGATAACAAGTATTAGAAATCTGCATGACTCCATTTTCTGGGAAAGCTTTTATTTCCTCTATCACAGGAGAAACCTTGACTCACGTATAAAGGATATTCTGATCTTTATTAAAAAAGATGCATGTATGTGACTCATTCCTGTGCATATTTTTCTTGGATCATAAAGAGTAAGATACACCTGCTATTAGAGATGAGATGTGAACAACAGCATCTATGCATGCAGAGGGTCTTTTCTGTATATGAGATCTTCCTCAATGGATGCAAGACTCTTCCTGACCACCCCAAAGAGTTTGACTGGAGAGACGTGCTTGAATGCATCATACTTGGTCCAGCAAGCAGCTTTGAGGTGATGAGAATTGCCTGTTTACCTTGTTTTTTGATAGAAGTGCCTTTGGGTAATGGAGTTGCAGAGAGGGACAGCAGTATATGTGTACACTGTACATGTGCCTGTCTTAGGTAACAGCATGTTACAGAGCTTTTGGTTGTGCTATCTTGTGACCACAAAGATGACCGGGGTTCTTGCAAGCACACCAGAGCTCTTCAGTTGCCCGTTTGGGCTTCCTGAATGACCATGGATGTATGGTGTTCGTAAGGACTCTGTGGAAATTTTGGGATAGAGCCCGGGGACCTCCAGATTTCATACAAGTTGTGATAGCATTCAGTCGAAGTATTCAGCACATGGTTTGCTGTGAACAGTCATGGAGAAATGTGAGGAGAAGGGCTTGTGTCTGTGTAAATGTTTGTTCACAGGGGTAATAAAAAATACTGGCTATATACCTGGTTTATGTAGGTGTCTACATTGCTTCTCAGGTAGTTGCCTGAGGAGGCCTTATTGATGTGGCACAGAGATAGATGGGAGATGGAGTGTTGCAAATCCTCCCAGATTTACTCTGGGATTTTTCAGAATTTCAGAGCAGATCCCACATTTCATTCAGTGCTAGGCTAGCCTGCAAACATGGACTGAGTCTTCCCTAATCATCAAATTCATCTTCCAGTTATTTCAAGTCATCCAAAGAAATGGGAGCATTTTTGCACTGATACTGCTGATGCCCTCAAAATGGCACAATCAAAGTCTTTTCTTCTTCCTGTTCCCATAATATTTAATGTAACTAGAAGTGAGACTTTTTTTTTTAAGGTCCTTGGAAGCTTTACTGGGGTTTTCTGCAAATCTAACATCGATATTTACACACCTGTCTAAGTAGTCCAGGTAGAATAGTTTTTTTCTTTTGCCTGTCTGAGAAATGATATGTGGGGTACTAGGGGTTTCATGGTTAAGATTTCTAAGTGGAGCATACTTGTGTTTTCACGTGTGTAATGATGTATAATTTAATACTTGTTACACTCATAAAATACAAAAGGTGAGTCCTGCTGTGACATAAGATAGTTTTGAAAACTGAGCTGCAAGACACTGCTCTGACTTCCAGTAGAGATCTTGATTTGGGTGAGGGGAACAGAGTCACAGCATACCCATTCAGGTGTTGATTTAAACTAGCCACTGGGATAAGGTCATGTGGCTCACATAAGCAAATACTTATTTTTTTGCCGGCTCAAGTTAGAAATCTCTCATGACTTGTGATCTCAGCAATATCAGATTTCTCAAAGTGACATACTTTGAGAAATATGGAACTAGATGGACAACTAAGCAAGCTACAGAATTTTGTTTCTTTTGGTTCAATAAAAAATAAATAGACACAGATAAATAAATAGACAAATAAGGAACACTATTAATACCCATAATGGTCCAGTCAGTGCAAATAAGTGATATCCTTCTCATAGTGCTGTGTGTGCACTTACATAACTTGATGGGAAATGAGTTAAGCCAGCTCTGATGACTTGTCTCTGAAATGTGCACATTCAGAAGTTACCTGTGTAAGCCTAAGTCCATGGAGACAAATAAGGCACATTAAGGGAAATACTTCATCTTACAGAATGGGTCTCCTGGAAGGCGATTTAACTATCCTGCTTTTCTGTGTCTGCTACAGACATAGCACAGAGACAGAAAACTGACTTTTAGATGCTTAAAGTGTACACCCTATCTGCAGTATATAGCCCTGAGTTAGACAGGACAGCTAGTGTCCAGGTGTAAGGCTCCACAGTCACTGGGCAGGCTGTGAGGGTTGCTCTTCAGCAGTAGCTCTGCACTAAGAGCCTGTGGTGACTTGCAGAGATGTTCCAAATCACCACACTAAACCCCAGCATCTCATTTTTATGTGTTAGCATTCCTTGGGTTGTTTGAGTCTCACCTCCAATCTTTATTAATGATAAACTTGTCCAATTTTATTAATTTATATATTTAATCCAAATTGGTAATTAGTTTCCCTTTGGCTTCAGCCTTGAAGCACCTTTGTGTGAACTGTCAGTGGGTCACGATAAAGTAGTGGGACTCGCATAGCTAGATCTGTCTGCTCACTAACAGCGTATGTTCAGGGACAATTTCTTCTGCACATTGACAGTTTGACAGGTGTGATTTTTTCGCCTGATCCTTAGAAGAAATGAAAAGATTTCTCAAACTTGCTAAAGATGCTGATTCCCGAAGCTCTGTATTGCGAGGTTTTTATTAAAGCATTCCAGCATTGCAGCATCCAGGCTGGTGCCCTCTTAGTTGATAGTCAAGGGGGTATTTGCAGGACTGACTGCACAGTGACCTTGGGCTTCCAGCAGCAGCAAAAACGCCTCAGGGAAACTCAAGAGATTTATCATAATGCTGTTTGTTTACAGGATCTTTCAGGTACAAGAGAGACTGACAGGTACTGTACCACACAGGTTAAACAGTAAAGAGCTTAGCAGTAACGATATAGAAAGACAGGCAGTCCGATATTTACATTGTATACAAAATTTCTCTCTGCTGGATGATGTTTAGAGTTCCCTAGGGCTGTTTTCCTTGATATGCTGACGTTGCTGGGCCTACAGTTCAACGTGCTGTACTGGGTAGCAATGCGTGGGGCTTTTTTTTTTTTCCTCCCCTTCCTGTTATTCCTTAAGGCTGGTCAAACTCTGCAGAAACTTAAATGATTTAAGGAGGATACGGCCTAGCAGATCTGTGTGGGGGATATAGCCTAGCAGATCTGCACTGTTTTTCACCGGCACCGCCATGAGCATGTGATGCAGAGGTAGAATAAGGTCATGAAAATTTGCTGGCTGCAATTTGGCTTTTCTGGTTAGCTTGTATAAAGAAAGGGTAAAGTCCACGCTGGTGAACTGAAGAGCTGGTTGGCTGGAAGGCAGGTTCCAAATAAGAATCTCATTTTTCCTGTGTTGTAAAGTGACTCTCTTAGGTACTTACATGGCCCGTTGCTACAAGATCTTAGTAACTCACAGAAATGTATTTCGCCTTCTAAAACTCCCATGTGAAGGAAAGGGACATATTGGTATCCTTGCTAGGCAGGGCTCTGAGACTGATGTCCTAGACCACAGACCTTTGTGCAGAAGTTGAATTTTATGAGATTGAAGTTAAACACCGAATTCCAAGTACAGTCATTAAAATCTTTGCACAATACTCCAGGTATACAGATTTCTGTCAGTGATGTTTTCTTAAATGCTTGTTCAGGTCTTAGGGTGGGATCAATCACTTTCTGCACGCTGACTATAAAGGGAGCATCAACTTCCAGATTAGACTAGGCACCTGCCATTTATGCCTCCAAAGGTCCATGAGATAAATTTAGGTCTAAACGCCTAAGCCCTCAGGAGACATGTTTTCAGGCACAAATCCCACCTTGGTATTTGCTGTTGGTTATACAGATAGCTCTTTGCTCAGCTTGTGGGCTGCTGTGAATACCCAGACACCCTTCTCAAAGCTACTGATGCTCTCTGGGCTATAGACCCCTGAAAGTTAAGCAAGTCAGTTTATCTTTGAATAAAGATCCCATACCATAAAACTCCTGAATCCAGGAAAGCAAATTACAGGAATGTTTTTCCTTCCAGTAATTACCAGAAATGTTTATGCAGCTTGTTTCAAAATATTTTACAATCATCAGGTAATTTTTTGCACTTTTAACAGTCAAGGCATCTCAGTTTTCAACTCAGATTAATAGAATTCACCTTCACAAAAAATTCCCTCAGCTACTTTTAAAAAGTTTTGCTTTATTTACTGTTTTTACCTGTTGAAACAGTTCATCATCTGTATCTGGAGATGATAGCACTTTTTTTAATTCTTAATTGAATGTTATGCCTATGCAAGTTATTACTGTTCATGAAAAATAAAATACAGCTGTACATGAACTGCAATACTTCAGATCTAGTTTCTGCTCTCCCAAAGGAGGAAATAATTACATTTACAAGGTGTATGAGAGGAGTAGAGAGAAGAAAGACCCAGAAAAATGTAATGCAAAAATGTGGTGGGTTGACCTTGGCTGAATGCCAGATGCCCACCAAGCTGCTCTGTCCCTCTGCTCCTCAGCAGGACAGGGAGGGAAGAAAAAGAAGATGGAAAAAAATCTCTTGGGACAAGATAAAGGTAATTTAATAAAGCAAAAGGCCAGGCACGGAAGCAAAGGAAAACAAAAGCAGGGCTTCAGAATGCGTAGCAGTTGTTCCAGAAGACAGTCATAAGCAGCGAACTTCTCCCTTCCTCCTCCTTTCCCTCACAACTGAGCAGAGGTCACATGGTGTGGGATATTCCTTTGGTCAGCAGGGATCAGGTCTCCTGGCTGTGGCCCTTCCCAAGACCTTGCCCACCCCCAGCCACTGCTGAGGGGGTGTTGGAGAGACAGCCTTGATGTGTGCCAGCCCTGCTCAGCAGCAGCCAAACCCTGGTGTGTTACCAGCACCTTGCTGGGTACCGATACACAGCACAGCCTGGTGAGGGTGTGCTGGGGAAAGTCAACTCCCACTCAGACAGACCCAATAAAAAAAGTTAACATTTTCAGGAATTTTTATATGTGGGTATAGATATATATATATATGCATATATGTGTATAGAAATCTAATGCACAGTCTTCTGATCAACCACCCGTGAAATAAACCATGAAAGGACACAAAACTGACACCTACATAATAGTTTTCAAAAGCAGAAAAAAACCCAACTATTGGTCTTACAAATTGGTGGTTGCTTGCAGTCTAGACTGCAGACCACATTGGATTGTGCAGCTCTCAAACCACACAAGAATGGAGAGTATTATAGCAGCTGTTACCATGGACGTTGACAGAAATCTGAAAAGTGCAAAGGATAAACATAACAAAAAAATAAAACCTTTCCAGATGGCTGTACAGCTTCCTAAAAATACACGCTGCCACTGAAGGCTGCCTGGATTGAAAAGAAAAGATATATTGTCTAAAATAAAGCTGTAGAAGTTTGTGTGTGTTTAAAAAAAAAAAAAAGTAAATTAGAAGATGTTGGTAAGTGAATTTTTTTCTCCAGTCTTTGTAGACCTTAACTACACAATATAAAGTTGCAGATGGGAGGCATAACTCAGATTGGCACAGAGATGATGATGTGAGTACCATTCTACAAAGCATGGATGGATGGTTAAATGATAAACGCCGTTTGGTTGCCTTTTTGACAAAACAAGCATCATGTTGCTAGACTAAGACAAGGAACTAAAATGCAAACTTGAATATAAAGTCTGCCTGCTTCTTCTCTGTACAAGCCTCACCACGCATGCCCATGCCTGTGTCACCTCAGAATTAGACTAATGTAACTGATTTATAGGGGTGTGGTTTTGGTATGTGGTCCCCAGCAAGCAGAAGAAATGAAGCTGGAACTCATGCATGAGAGCTTGTCAGTGTCTGCAAATTGTAGTTTCCTTGAATAACTGCCTGCTGTTTAAGATGAATGGCAATTCCATATATCATGACACATAGTGAACACCATTAGCAGATACATTTCTGGATGTCAAAGTGCTCCTGGTATTACCTTCTACTTTGAGAAACTTTCACCACTTCAGCTAGAAGTTTCCTGACCCATTTGTGGAGGAAAAAAATAAAAATGAGATAACCATCATGACTCTTCCCGTTTCAAGACTTAAAGGACATAGGGCTGCATTTCATGTCATCTAAAATGAGAAGCCAGCCTGTGCTTCACAGTGTTGGGAGTTAAGACTAATGCCATCAGAAAGTTAAAGTTGAACAAGGTTTTTGCTGTTAGGTCTCTCATCAAGAAACTGTTGTAAGAGGACATGTCTTCCAGTCTCCAGCCTCAAAGTGTTTGTGCTGGTTTTATACAGTATTCTTTTGCCAGCATTATTCTTTAGATTTAAATAGTTCTTACTTTCTTGTTTTATAATCTCTGATATGTTTCTCATCTTTTTCCTCTTTCCACTCAAGTTTAATTTGACCAACAAGCCTTCCTCTCATAAAGTATGTCCTCCTTTCCCTTAGCCTTACAGATCTTCCTTGCGTTTCTCCCAGTTTGGTCATGGGCAATAACCAGAGGGGTGTGTGATATTCTGGCACTGGTAATGCACTGGGAAACAAAGAAAGGAACAAAACTGGAGCCTGACATCTTAACTTAAGAATTGTTATTTCTGAGCATTTAACTGTGATGTCTTAACATTCTCTAAACATTTTTAGTGCCATGGAGGTACATGTAGAGCAGAGAGTGATATTTTTGAAATAACTATCTAAACTTCTACTGCCTGTCAGTATAATTCCACACTCTATTGCTAATTTCAATCTAAATTGCTTCCTTTCAGGCCTAAAACCATGCAATCTAAATAATATATTAAACATGAAGGATCCAAATGAAGCCTGGCAGTCACTCAAGGTGAGATTACAGGCTGTTTAAAATGAGCATGTGCCATTTTAGAGGCAGGTGTCTCAAAGGTAATTGTCATCTTCTCCTTTGGATTATTCCAGGAATCATCAGGAAGATTGTGTACTTCCATTAGCCTCGACAGCTGGTTCCGCTGACGCCAGGATGTCATAAAAAGTGTTGTTAGAGTGATATATTTCTCATGGAGAGTGCATGGGTACCTGGGAGAAATGCTGCTCTGAACCAGGTATTCATCCGAATGACTCCTTCCTCCTGCAGAATGTACCAACTTGAAAGGAAAGACACCATCCAAGACACTGTCCAAGCTGTTGCAAAGTATCTTGGATGCAACCTCCATATACAGTTTCTTACTCCAAAGTCCCTTACAGGAAAATGATCCAATGGACATCTCATTTTAGAGGATAGACTCTGCTTTCCTAACCACATTCCCTAGCCAATCAACAGAGTAATAATTTTCCTAAATGATTTAAACCATATCTATGACCATATGAATGTGTGGCCACTGTACACAGCCTGTGCTCTATGTCATTCCACAGCTAAATCTGGAAGTTACATTCTGGCTCAGTAAAGTGCTTGCATAAAGAACAATTACTTGCAGCTATTTATACTGGTTGCTTAGGTGTTCCCTAACTGTTTTGATTAATTAAGCCTCTAGAAAGGCTCCCTCCCCAACATCAGAAATCCTTGTTTATTAAACCCATTACACTCCTTTCTCGGGATCTTCCCATCGAGCTGTAATTTCATTATCTCAGTGACTAGCTCCACTGGGGTGTTTCTGTTTGAATGCAAGATTATCGCGTTAACCCTTTGTTTTGCATATTGTACACTCTGTCTGACATGCTTACAAATCAGTCATTGTGACTGCACTACTTACAGTACCTCTAAGTGAAGGAGAAGCAGCAAAACATGGCTTTAACAAGTAAATCTTGGATGGCTCAGTGTGACAAAATCCAGGTAATTCTGGATTACTGAAGGAACTAGTGCAGGAAATAGAAAATCCAGCAGCAAGGATTTTTAATAAACATTTTTGGTACAGTAGGATTGTATGATTAGAGAATATCAAAAACCATAACAGTCTTTTAAAGGAAATTCCTCCTCCTCCTCCACAATCTTCCACTCTTTTACTTGTCAGGGCTAGCTCAGGCCTTAACTATGTAAGCAAAAGTGAATTTTGCCATCACATGGATGAGCATCAGGGCTATTTATTTTGTCCTCATGGTTTGTGGTGACATTTCAGTTTTGTGATGGAGCAAAGAAAGCTTTTGGGAGGACAGAGTAGGCAATAAGGGGCTTAGTTCTGGTAAAACAGGAATAACTGGAAGAGATGGCTTTGAGGTGTTCTCTGCTCTGTCCCTATCCTGCCAGTCAAATCTCTGTTCTCTTCCAGAGAGACCCTTCACCTCATAGAAAGGATGCTGGCCCAGCCTCAGCATGGACCATGCGCTCAGAACATAAACTGAGGTGTGAGAAGCAAGGACTAGAGCTCCCAGGTTTCTCAGCTACCCAAAGCCTCTTTTATTTTTTTTGGACAGAGCCCATTCATAAAAAAAAATATTCCTGTGTCTCTTCCCTTTCATGTATTCTTCATGTATTCTTTTACCTTCCTCCAGGATAAGATTATTTCTGTTGGGTGCCCTTCTTCTAGCTCAGCTCCTTATCCTCCAGTCTAAAACCGCACAGGACAGTCTCCTACTCTTCCTCCAAGACAAGCTGCTTGTTCTTTCCCTCATGATAGGAGGATCTGCTCCCATCTCCACACTAGGCACCCAGCAGCCCTCACAGGTTTCACCCTGCTCCCAGCCTTCCCATTCTTCTCTCTCTGTTCTTCTGCCTCCAACCTTCAAGTGGCACTGAGAGGAGGAGCTGGTCAGATGGTGAAGGAAAGTGCTGGAGGTGACACATATTTCTTCTCCCTCCTCTCAGCCCCTGCTCCCAGTGTTGTCAAGGAAGCAGACACAAGACACAGAGGAAGTGAGGGCAAAGTAAGCAGGCATCAAAAAAGTGGCTACCCTTAGCAGCGGCCTCCCACATCTATCTCTGAAAAAACCATCCCTGTTACTAGGCAAAATATTAGAAGACATTTGAAGGAAAATATAATTAAGGAATGAAGGCAAATTGAAAATTGGATAAATTACTGGAGAGCTTTATCAGAGGTAATTTTTTTTTTTTCTCGGATTAGCCTTTTTTTATGTGTAAGGTAATGCAGTGGGTTTATCTCTTTAGATTTTAGAAAGCACTTTCTACCACACTGCATAGGAAATTGGAACTGTAGGTGGAGATGATGGGAATTAATAGGGACTGTGGGGTGGATTAAAGAGCTGTTGAAAGGGGAGGATGTGCAGAAGGGGATACTGGGATGGAGAAAGACTACTGCTCATACCCTCAAGGGATCAATCTGTGATGGATCCTGTTTAATGTATTCATTAATGACCCAGTTGTAGTTAACTAAATATGTGATTCTGACATTCATAACTGGGCATAAAGCTGGGAGGTAATGCTGAAATGGGGGAGGGTGTGTGTGGGAGGGAGTCATCCATTAAGAAAGGCAGGGGGGGATCAGACGAGTCAGACCACTGAAAAATATGAGGTGTAACTGGAGAGTTTCAAGTTACGAGAATGGGCACTCAGAAACAAATAATAAAAAATGATCTTATGAACAGAGGAATTCTGAATTTGAAGATGAAAAAGATGATTCCTTAGCTAGAAGATGGCTATGAACTGCCAAGGAATTTACTTGGCATCATATGTTTCCCATTTTAGAATGTATTGGTTAAACTTCATTTGTCAGATTAAAACATTTTGCCTTTTAAACCTAACTGAGTGTCAAAAGGGATAACTTTCTGCAAATGCTTTTCGAGAACAAATACCAAACAAAAATGTTCTAAGTTAAAGTATCAAAATTGGTCTTCAGCATGTTTAGGGGAAAAAAACCCACCCACAAACCAAAGCAAAAAAAACCCAACCAAAAAAAAACCCCAAAACCCCAGAAGGGTGAATTACAGTAATTATCTTCCAAATAACACAGTGGACAAGGAACCAAAATTGTTTTAAGGGGATGCTTGGTAAGCTGATGAAAGGGATTGCATGTCAATGTAGGGAAATTTAAGGACAATGGAAATTAAATTTGTGATATAAATCCTTGGACATTTGATGTCTTTGAAACAAGAGGAAGTCACTTGATCACTCTGTATATTAATGACCCATCTTTCTGGGTTGCTTGGGGGAGGGAGGGTGGATTTTTCCTCACATATCCGTAAGATGACTTCTAGAGATTGTGTGAGGAAGGTTGCTTTCTCCTGGCCTTTGTGCAGGGGAAGAAATAGTCCCTCCGGTTTTCCTGGAGCTGTTGCGTGTTCAAGAGACTACACCATGAATCTACATTTCAGATTGGCAGGTACTAGTTTTTACCTTCCCTTACACATTGTGAAAGATGTGATCTGCTCTCTTGATTTATATGTTTCTTCTGTGCTTAGGCAAGATGAGTTAATATGAGAGTAGGTGGACAGCAGGGATTGAGTTTGAGTCACAGTAAATATTTAACAAATGCTAAGTAACAAAAATGCTGTAGGACATTGGTAACACCCTCAGTATCTTCAGATTCCCTTCAGAGGAATTCCCTGCACTGTAGTTGTAGCTTTCATTTTTTCTACTGCAGGTCATGAGTTTCTTTTAGGTTATAGGAAAGGAATTGGTGACCCTTTGTCTGGGGACAACTGAAGTAAATGTGGAATGAATCTTTCATCTCGTGCCCCATTGCAGAAGCTGTGTTCAGCAGCGCAGGTGATCCCTCCCAGTCCTATGTTCCTGTAAAAAGTAGTTGAAACACGGTCTCTAAGCAGGCAAAAGTTTTCATAGAACTGTACAGAAATCTTAGTTCCCTTTAATATTTCTTCTTCTGTGAAGGCTCCCTGATCTCTCAAACATTTTTTTTCCCTAAATAGCAATCCATCCCCATAAAAAATATCACAGTGTGCCAATACTCTAGGTAGTCTCTAAAATTTTTCTCAGCAAGACTCAAACAATGGTAAAGAAACCTAATGATAGAGGAAGGCATTAAGAGATAGGAATTGAAAATTTCCTATTCTTTTGTCAATTATGAATAAAATTCTTTATTTTTATTATATTTACCAAAATTTATTTAGTTAATATATGTGGTTTACTTCAAAAGGATTGAATGAGAAAAAAAAGTAGAAATGATAACAAGGACAGAAAGAAATTTTCCTGTTCAAAATAAAAGGAAACATTTCAGTTTTGTTTAAAAAGCAATATTTTGAAAGACTTGAAAATTTACTATTGAAGAATGTTTCTAAAGAAACAGATTTATCACTAGGATTTTTTTTTTGACAACCTATAATTATCTTTACTCAGTATTAAAAAAAAACCAAATTTTGTTTGATGCAGGCACATACTGGACATGGAAATGGGTAATGAGAGCATTCAGTATATCTGTGATGAATGTGATCTAGAAGATGTATTTCAAAGCATAGCCATGAAGGTTACACTGTTTCAGGGAGAAAATACATCATGATTGCCTTCCATTTTTTCTTATATATTTTTCAAGCTATTCTGTGCTAGCATCTGTTTATTGAAGCACACAGACCATTCCCTTCATCGAATTTAGGACTCTTATGATCATAGCCAAGTGTTTTTGAAAGACTTTTTAAGTATAGAACTAACAAGTTTATATGGTCTGAGGGCCAGAGGTGATATAAATTGTTTACTTTTAGACAGGGTATTTGGAGTTTAGTGTCACATTGTGTTCCAAATTTTTCTAAATAGCCTTGTTTCCAGGCCCTGGTCGAGGAATGTGATTCGGAATGTGAGCCTCTCTGATTCTACATGAAGAAAACCAGTGTCAGTACTAACTCTAATTCCCATGGTCACTATACCTTGTTCAGGTGCGTTTTGTGTGAATAAATATTTCCTAATATAGTTTTAATGAAAACCTATCATTTTTGAGACCCCTGAAAGCAGAGCAGAGAAGACACCTTTTCACTCTGAAGAAATAATTTTGAACTATGGGATTTGTGGTACGTCTATCCAAGTATTTGACCAAGCCAAGGTCAAGGGCCCAGATACTGTAACATGGCTGGCTGTACTGTTGAGTGGATACAGGGATTCTTGGCAAAGAGAGTTTCTAGTGTGGGCATGGGGAGGATTGCTGTTGATTAGTTTATTGATCTTGGAAGAGCTGTAGTATCTGTACTAGAAAGGTGTGATGACAGGGATTTTGCCTCAGGTAAATCATCATGTGCCTACCCATAGAAACAAGTAGGTGTAAAATGACTGGATAGCTAAGGGTGATGTAGAGAACATGACCAGGTCAGGTAGAATGTCAAGCTCATGCTCACAAAGGATATCACAAGAGAAAGTATTTCTTTCAAAAGTACAAAGTATTTGTGGGGCTACAAGAAGTGTGATTGTGGATAAAAGTGCCTACTACATAAAGTTTTGATTCTGTAGGAGTAGGAGTGATAGACTTACGGATGGAAAGGCATCAAGGATTTTAAACAGGCTTTTTTCCAAAGACAACAGAATTACTAAAGGAAAAATACAGCAAAGAAAAGCTTCCATACTCTGAGATTGAATAGGCCATGAAATAGTTTCTCAGGAAAAGTGAAGAAAACCATGCCAACTACGGATTGTACAGCTATACTGATTTTGGCTGGGACTGAGTTAATATCCTTCGTGTGGTTCCTGTGGTACTAGGTTTTCGATCTCTGATGAAAACAGCTCAGATAACCCAGGAGTGATTTAGTTGTTAGTGAACAGCACTTATACAGCATCAAGACCTTTTCTGCTTCTCACTGTGTATCTAGGCAGGGGCTGCACAAGAATCAGGGAGGGAACGCAGCTGGGATAGCTGACCCCAGCTGACCAATGGGATATTCCTTAATATATGATGTCATGCTCAGCAGTAACAGCAGAGGGGGGTGGTTTTGTCAGAGTTGCCATTGCTTGGGAACTGGCTGGGCGTTTGGGCAGATGGTGGTGTGTGAGTGGGGTTTTTACATCCCTTGTTTTTCTTGGCTTTTTCTTTGCTTTTTTTTGTCTTTCTTTTTCCTTTTCTTATTAGACTGTCTTTATCTCAATCCATGAGTTTTCTCACTTTAACTTTTTATATTCCCTCCCCCATGCCACTGCAGGAGAGTAATGGAGCAGCTGTGTGGTGTTTAACTGCCGGCCAGGGTCAGCCCACAACAACAACTAAACTGAAAAAGGATGGAAAACTATATTGCCTGGATAATTCTGCCTGGAGAATCTTGTATAGAAGTGCCAGAGACAATTAACATGGTACATGCTATGAGATGTGAGAAATACAGAGGTGAATAAGGTGAGCCTCAGAAGGTAACAAAACCTGGAGGACTAGTACTCCCAAGCGTGGCTGTATATAGACATTTGATACTGAGGGATAAATTTAAGTTGAAGAAGGGTTGATTAAGCTGAAGTAGGATAGCTTTAGATTAGATATTAGGAAAAAATTCTTCTCTGGGAGGGCAGTGAGGCTCTGGCACGGGTTGCCTAGAGAAGCTGTGGCTGCCCTTGGATCCTGGCAGGGTTCAAGGCCAGGTTGGATGGGGCTTTGGGCACCCTGGTCTAGTGGAGGATGTCCCTGCTCATGGCAGGGCATTCAAACGAGATGGTCTTTGAGGAATCTTCCAACCCAAATTATTCTGTGATTCTATGATTTTAAACTACTGCGGATTGCATAGAAAGATTAGGAGGTGAGAGTGTATTCATCATTAAGTCATAGAACATTAAAGCAAATTAATAGTATGTTATCAGAAGGTAATTATATTCCTTCTACAGACATTCTCACCTGATGTGAATCAGCAAATTTCTTGTGCAGTGAGAATTCTGGTGATTTATAAAGAGGAGATCTTGGCTCACTGCTTGAGTTCCCATGTTGTCCTTGTAACTCTGGACCAGCAGCATTCATACTCAAGTTTTCCTGAATTTTAAGATTCTTAAAAAGTTGGCAGCCTGGGAAGTGCCATCTATCACTCCTGTTAGTTTAATGGAAAAACTATTTGACCACACGAATGCTTCACAAAGAAACAACAAAATAGAAACTGATTTAAAATTCTGATGAGCAGGGAATGAAGAGCCCAATCTTGAGAGGTTCAAAACATTCATGGCTTTCACTGGAATAGAATAAGGCAGATTTTGAATGAAAGAAAGAAACAGTTTCTCTAAGGCTTATTTCTAAAAGGAGTTGAGAATCTCCTAGGAAGTGTCAGGAGCTCCAGATTCCCACTGAATTCTTTCAATTCTGCCCTTCCTTCTCTTACATATTTAAAACAAGTAAACAGCATTGTGCTTCTAAATCTGGAGGCTTTTATTTTTTTTTTTGTCATAATGAAGTATAGTTTTATTTTAATTTCAAAATACTTGCTTTTAAAAAACATTAAAAAAATGTGCTTTGCAAGTTATCTGACAAAATGAAACTAATAATTTTGTTTGCTGCTAGTATCCTCCAAGCAGTAATGTGAACTGAGGTATCAATTATTTAGTACTATGCAACACTAATATGGATATGGTGATTTCTCATTAATACTAACAACTTCAAAACTAATTCTCATTAGCTTGAAATAATTATTTAGTTGCTTAGTAAGTGATTAAATTCAAACAGAAGTGTATAATGTGTTTACAAAAAAAGCATTGGTTGACGTTACAAAATGTTAATGGCTGTATTTCCTAAAACTTATTGTTGGATTGGCCTATACATTTAAGGAATGTTCTTAAAACTGTGGCCTGCCTTTTTATTTAGTGTAGAAATTGCATCCAATTTGGAAAAGCATTTTGGATCTATCAGCTACAAATTAAGCAACAATCACAAAAATAATAAAACCCAAAATAAATCCTTGACGAATGTAATTCAGATTTTAATGGAAAAACAAAATTATTTGCCCATAATTGTTTGGCTAAGACTGTTTCTATTTTCCCTTTGTATGTATAATTTTGGTGTTTAAATGTTGGAGGTAAAATAGCTGAAAGAAATCATTTCACACATACTGAGTTCAGAAACTCAGTGGTAGGAAAGCGCTAAAGCAGATGTGAAGTTTGGGTGGGACAGCCTCCGGGTGCCTGGCTTCATCTTGTTCTTTGAAAGCATGGGGCTTTTTGCTGGGGGATAAACTTTCTTTTGTGTGTCTTCACTTATCTTTCAGGTTTTAGGACTAGGTCCTCAGCAGTAATGGAAAGTGCTGAGAAAGAAGTGTGAAAATGGAGTGATGAGAAGTGTTCTCTCTGCATTATAGCTTCCGTCTTGGATGATGCACGGGCAGCTTAAGTGAGGAGCTCAGGAGCAGATGCGTGGATGCTATTAAAGCTTATGTGCCAAAGCATTAAAACTAGAACTGTTCTTCTCCATAAAGGATGGAAAAAAAATAGGGCCCTCTAGCCATAAATTCGCCAGTAAAATGCATGTGCACTGTATCATTTGGCTCAATAAAAAATGCGGCATGTGGCAAAATTTTAGACAGATAAATGTAATTAACACTGAAAGGCAGATGGCAAGGAAAAGGGACAGGGAAAGAAGAAAATACATACTCTCTAACATTATAACTACATTAAGAATTCCATCCTCACAGAGAACAATACTGAAAAGCTTTTTTAAACAGAAGAATATGCCACACAGTTTTTTCCTGAATTAGAGCCTAAATTTTAAAATGAAGGTCAGTGTATATTGGTTTATGCATTCACTGTTACACATTGTTGTTATCCAAAGTATAAATTTCAAGCATCCTGTTGTTAAGAAATGTGTTTAAGAGTGGCAGTTATACCATTTCTTAGAGGTATGATAAGAAGTGTCAGGGCCCTGCATAACAAATCATGTTT
Organism: Porphyrio hochstetteri; assembly: GCA_020800305.1. NCBI lineage: Eukaryota > Metazoa > Chordata > Aves > Gruiformes > Rallidae > Porphyrio > Porphyrio hochstetteri. The sequence continues at coordinate 116,695,581 of CM036907.1, forward strand.
ATGTTACAGTAGAAAGTAAACATTTGCATTTCAAACCCACACAAACTGTGGGTAATATATTAAGGTTGCTCTAAGTCAGCTTTGCAAAAAGTTCTGGAGTCTGCATTCTGGGCAAGGTGGCTGTTTTCGAACAACTAACATGTACTTCATTTCAACCTTAGCAACCTATGGTTAAGAGTGTCAAACAGTGGGGGGTTTTCAGTACTTGGATTTAATGGAGAGATAATGGCAAGGAGTGCATTAGAAAAAAGGGAGGAGTGAGGTGGAATTAAACTGGGATTTTAAAAAATGGAAAATCAAAGTATGAGGTTTCAGACCTGTCAAAATGTTTAATTCTTCTTGTTCAAGCTGCAGATGGTTTGAGTCATCTTGTGCCAGAATTAACTTGGTGACACAGTGAAATAACCTTTCAGAAATACGTTTCCCATATTTTATTCATTGTTGCACTTTAGCTGAACCTATTCTTTGCATGAATAAGGTATTTGAGATCAGATGCCCTCTTCATACTTGCTTGGTGGGAATTAGAATGTGACTTGTTAAGAGCTAAGCCTAATTAGGAAATGAAGGCATGAAATGTTGCTTTTGCTTACAGTGTGTTGTGCATCTTCAGCTGTCTATGCAAAAATGTGCTAAAAATGAAACCTTTGTGTCTACATCATGCAAACAATCTGGAATGCCACCTTCTGTTATATAATAAATGCAGGCTCATCTATAGAGAAGAAAAATAAACCACATGTAAAGTTCATACAATATACCTGGCTGTTTAATTTAAAGACAGAAAGGTCTGTTCTACCATTTGGGTGGCTCTTCGGATCCCAAAGCATTGGACACCAGTAAAAGTTGTGGTATGGTCACAGGAACATTCCCAGAGGGTTAGCAGGTTGAGGTACTAAGACATTGGGAGTGACTAAAAAGCTGTGAGTGAACACCAAAAGTTGACTGTTTCAGAAGTGGCATGTCTTGTTCCTTCTACCAGGAGTCCTTTCCACCTTCTCTGCAGTCAGTTCATGCCGCTGATACGGGGCTGTAGAGGGTCCTAAGTAGAACAGGGACCAGTAGAGCAGAACTCTGTGCCAGGTCTGAAAGCTGCCCTGTATATCTGTGACAGATTTTGAACATGTTTTTGACATTGCTTGAATCAGTTTTGTTTAGCATAACGTCTCTCTTTAAAACAGAATCTGGGCTTCTCATAAGGATGCATGTAAAGAGCAGCATCTGCTCTGAACCCCGAGTATTACTGGTTCAAATGGCTGTTAATGAAATCATATGTGCATATATGTTTTCACAATGCACACATCTCATTATGAAGTTAATTAAAAATACAATATTTATACAATGCAAGCTGTATACATATTCAAGTGGTTTCAGTAAAAAGATTATTCTGAATTTTAAAGTAATTTCAGATTTTTTTTATCCTGTCACATAAAGATTCTCTGTGCTTCAAATGAAGGATTTTATTCAAGCAGATGACATCTTTCAAAGCAGAAGCAGCATTTTAAGTTCAAGTGCTACATTTTGGTCTGAGGCAGGTGATTACTTTTATAAATCAGCTGTAAAAGGTAATCCTGAAAGCTCTCCATAAATAATAACCAAGACTGAAAATTTCTGTGTAGTGTGTGTGTATAATGGGAGGACAATAGAGTTGAGGGAAATGGAGTTGAGGTTAAATGACTTTCTTCATGTAGCTAAATAGGCGTTTCTGCCATGGAAATCAAATGAGGGGTATACATATGGAAAGAGGGCAAGATCTGGTACCAGCTTTGCAAATGCTTCAAAAAATTATGCTGAGGAGCCCAGTCTGTTACAGCTTTTGAACAAAATCTGGAGGAGTGTTCATAACAAGTATAGAGCAATTTACATATTTTTCAGTTGTCAGACACTGCGCGCCACAAACTAACAGGGATGACTGGGTAGTATGGAAATCTGCGGCTGAAAAATTGTCCAAATAGATTTCAGTTCAGCATGTACTCCCATTATTGTCTGCGAGCGTTGTGTACAAGTAAAACTTTCTTTGGAGCTGGTGAATTGTAAACCTTCACAAAAGCTTTATTTAATCAATGCTGTATTTGTGCCAGTGTGGGAAGTAGTGTAGCACAATTAGGTTACATAGTCAGGATACAGTAATACTATTTATTGCATGATTTGGGTAACTATTCATGGAGCTGCAGTAGTGATGTCTTACCTTTCGGATTGATATAGCAAACAATTGCAAATAGATACAGCTCAAAAATCTTTCGGAAGTAATTTCTCTACATTTTCAGGTAAATTACTCTCAAATTCTGGAAAATACTTTCAATTTTTCCTGTAACAAAGTGTTACCAAATTATACATAAAGTAATTGAAATAGAGTTATTAGGGTGTGGTCTCATTCAGCTGTTCTATTGAGTACAAATAAGTAATCTTTCATCTTGCATCTTTCTGACTACTTCGTAAGTGGCATAAAGGCAAAATTTATCGAATTAATAATTTGTTGAGCAAATATTTCAGTTATTGCTTCTTCAACAAGAATGTAATGTTTCTCTCTAAATTTCAAAGGGAAATAGGAAAGTGTGTGTTACCTGTCATGTATATCTGGATGGAGTTCAGATTTCATGTAGGTCGAATCTTGACATAGCTGTGTAAGTATAGCCTTGTAAAGGACACTCAGCAAATAGTTCCAACAAATCCAGGAGAAACTTCTACCACTATTACATAAAATGGTGTTTTCACACCAAACACAGTGGTTTCTCCTTCACTTAAGGACTCATATTTTCAGTATTCCCATTTCTCTCTGGATTTATATAAGTAGAAAGATGTAAACATTATTGAAAATTCTCATTTTCATGTTGTGCAGATTAATAAGAAACAAAAGCATTTTTTAAGCAACAGGATGCTTGTTATTAAGACTGATGAGAAAATGGAACTTACTTCCCTTGAAAAAAAATGTTTAAAAAATAACCCTTTAACAAGCAAGTCCCCAAAATTTTTGTGGTTAAGAACAGATGAAAATTCCATCTGAGAACACTGCAGTGGAATTTTTCAGCTTTCAAGCTGTGGCCATGGAGGCATTTTGTCAGTTGGAAGAAAGGGAAATGGACGTGAACCTTCTAGAGAAGCATCTTGGGAGCAATCATTTCGATTTTTCCTAAAGGAAAGGTATTAGAAATTTTTCCAGTGACAAGTTCCAAACCTGCTTTATGTGTTATTCTTGCAGTCACAGCTGTCCACTCTCAGAATTCCTCATTCACGCTAAAGGATGGATGCAGATTTGTTTTCCTAGTAGCAATTTGATTTTCTTGCTGTATTAAGTTCTTTACTGTGCCAGGCCTTCAGGAACATGTGATTTTCTTTGTGTTCTCTTCTTTTTTAACCCTCTAACGATCTGTGTTTCTGGTACAGCTTTTGATCACCCCATTATTGTAGATATTTCAATTCTTGTGTGTTCCTGTGTTCCTGTTGCAGCTTTTCTTACCTTGCAAGGGTAAGAGCTTCACAGCAGCAGCCAAAAATATTTCAAAAGATCATGAAGAATTTTCACTCTCATGAACCATCAAGAATTTCACAGCATTTAAAATAATGGCCAATCTTAGAACTGTTTGTCTACACAATGTAAGTTAACTCTCCCAAAATGTAAAAATATTCTTGTAAAATTTCAAAATTATATATATAAAAAAAATCAGTCATAGCTATGCCTGATGAAAGGTGGTATTGTTTAATTAGCAGTTTTTAAAACCTCTGAGACAAACTGCTTGTAGATACAAAATGCTTAAGGTTAATCTCCATATTAAGAGATTTAAACATGTGAGTTAATAAAGACAACGTAGCATGCAAATATCTTAGCAAAATTGCATTTAAAGTATTTTTCATCCCTGGAAGAACATCTCTTAGTGCATATTGATCAGAGGACTCGTTCTACCCTCATAACAATGTCATTTTCTTGTTTTAATGTCAGAAATGAAGTTCTAATGGTCTGAATTTATAGTTTCACTGTCAAATCAATGCCTTGTATCTATCAGGTGTCAAAATGATGACTAAAATTATAGTATAATGCAATTATTTTGACCGGCAGCTTACTCTCGCTTTTTAATAGCAGCCACTGGTCATATATGTGGTAATTAAGGGCCTACAAAATTGGATGTCTTGTTGAAACACTCATTTAGGTGCCTGGTGTTTTTCATTCTTGTCTGTATCTGAGAAAGTAGTAGATTTGAGAAGTTTATACACTTGTTGAGATACAATTCTTTCAGCTGTTTTTGAGTTATATGTTTATGTTCAAAGGACACTTTTTCTATTGTTTAGAAGTATATATAATCTGGTTTTTATTTTGAACAGAACTGCAGCAACATCTTTGAATCTTGAAACTCAGATCTTCACACAGATTTTTTATATAAGGAATCATTGCTTTTCTTGGTTTGAGGGAAAAATAAAACTAGAGAGTCACACACGACTGAAAATGCATTTTTTACTTGTCTAGCTTAACAGAAAGCTCAGAGAAAATAGAAATTTACTCACATTCAATTTAGTGAATGAAAAACTTCAAAGTCTAACTGGAACATTTAAGAATCAACTTGTTATGCTCTTCCCCTTCTTTTTCTTAGCAGAGGAACAAAATACTTGGTAATCTGTTGCTTATTAACTTTTAAATTCCTCACCACTGAAATGTTCAAATATGAATCAAAAGAAAGTTCCTAAATTCTACATTTTTTAAAGTTCCAACTTCTGGGTTTTTGTGTTTGATTTTTTTCCCCCACTAGTGAAGCATGTAGATTATTACTGATTTAAGTTGCAAAACATAGCAATGCTTTTTGGCAATCAAATATTTTTTTTTAAATTTTGGCTATGAAATAAATTTTTTATTCATCTTCTATTGGAAACTGGGTTTTTAGGCTCAGAAGGGAGTGTCACATCAAAAAGAGAGACTGACTGCACAGGCACACTGCGCTGCCATTCAGTGAGGCCTGGACAGGCTGGAAAGCTGCACAGGGAGAAACTAAATGAGGTTTAATAAAAGAAAGTGTAGAGTATTTCACCTGGGAAGAAATAACCGCTTGAATTAGTACAGGCTGGGGGATGAGCTGCTGGAGAAGAGCTCTGTGGAGAAGGACCTGGGGGTCCTGGTTGATGACAGGTTGGCTATGAGCCAGCAGTGTGCCCTGGTGGCTAAGAGGGCCAATGGGATCCTGGGATGCCTCAGGAAGAGTGTGGCCAGCAGGTCGAAGGAGGTGATCCTCTCCCTCTACTCTGCCCTGGTCAGGCCCCACCTGGAGTATTGTGTCCAGTTCTGGGCTCCCTGGTATAAAAAAGACAGGGATCTCCTGGAGAGAGTCCAGAGAAGGGCTACGAAGATGATTAAGGGCCTGGAACATCTCCCCTATGAGGAAAGGCTGAGTGAGCTGGGGCTGTTCAGCTTAGAGAAAAGAAGACTGAGGGGGGACCTTATTAATGTTTATAGATATCTTAAGTCTGGGATGCAGGGGGAATTGGCCAGCCCCTTTTCAGTGGTCTGTGGAGACAGGACAAGGGGCAATGGCTGTAAATTGGAGCACAGGAAGTTCCGCACCAACATGCGGAAGAACTTTTACACAGTGAGGGTGACAGAGCACTGGAACAGGCTGCCCAGGGAGGTGGTGGAGTCTCCTTCTCTGGAGATATTCAAGACCCGTCTGGATGCCTATCTGTGCAATATGAGCTAGGGAGCCTGCTTTGGCAGGGGGGTTGGACCCGATGATCTCTCAAGGTCCCTTCCAACCCCTGTGATTCTATGATAGCCAGTAGCCGGACAACTGAAGAATATGCACATTCAGATCTTTTCCATGCTTGGTTCAAACATGTGGATGGGAACATGTTCATCTAAGGTAAAGGCTTAATATTGGTCTCAGTGTCTTGCTTGAGTGGGTGTCTGCCACTTTCATTTCTCTTCCTCACATAATTTTACTCATCCTCCAATTGAGTTGGGATATTTAGACTGTGGAAATATTCTCTGGGGCAGGAAAACAGCTTCCAGCCCAGCACTTTGAAAAAATATTGTCGAATATGCATGGTATCTGCATTAATGTTACTTTTGGCTCCTCAACATCATATTAACAATATCTTATTTGGGTTTTCTTCCCCACTCCCCATTGTTCATGTACAATAGTAAAGTTTCAAGCACCTTGGCATTATAAATCTCATAAATTTTAAGTAGAAATCAATCACCACTGGAGAAAATATTGTTATGGTGTTGGGAGAAGATGGGAGTACTTGAGAATAGGACTAATGTGACAAGATCTGTAGAGCATTGACCCATTAGAGAGGAGTGCTTTAGGATCAGATCAATCACTTCCTGTGTTATTTAGAATAGATGAGAATCAGAGAATCAGAGTATAGGTCATATCTATTCTATGAAATAGAATATTTAATTTTTAAAGGACCTACAAAGGTCATCTAGTCCAGCTGCCTGGCCTCTTTAGGGCTGACCGAAAGTTATAGCATGTTGTTCAGGTCATTGTTCAAAGAGCTCAAAACACTGACAGGCTTGGCGCATTGACCATGTCTCTAGGAAATCTGTTCCAGTGGGTGATCACCCTATTGGTAAAGAAGTGCTCCCTAATCCCCAGTCTAAACTTCCCTGGTGCAGCTTTGAACTATTTCCATTCATCCCAGGGGGAAGAGCTCAGCACCTATCTACATGCCACCTCCTCAGAACGCTGCTCAGTGAGCAATGAAGTCACCTCTCAGCCTCCTTTTCTCCAAAGTAGACATACCAAGAGTCCTCAGCTGTTCCTCAAAGGACATTCCTTCCAGCCCTTTACCAGATTTGTTGCCCTTCTCCTGATGCATTCAAGGACTTTTGCGTCCTTCTGAAAATGTGGGGCCCAGCACTGCTTGAAGTAAGAGTGTATTTATAAGGAATGCTAGAAGGCTTTTAACTCTCATCAGCTCCTGTTACCCAACTACCATGCTGACGTCTGATTCCTACCTCAGCGGTGTTGTTTTTATGTAACCTGTACATTGGCAAAGCAAACAGCATGGGGCTAAGATGTAGGAGGTGGAGAAAAGTGGGGAATATGGAAACTTTCTTCTACTGTGGAAGGGGGATGATTCTGTGAGGGGACCACATGATAATATTCTCAATAGGCATGGTCCATCCTGGGCAGAAGGCCTTAGAATCATTTGTAGTATTTGTGCAAAACTTGAAAGACTATGAGTCTCCTGAACTTTGCCATGACATTTTCTGGAAAATTTGCAACACGTAAGGACAGAGTAATTGAATATATGAATGCAGGCTTCATAATTTATCCTTCTGTGGAGTGGGTTCTACTGAAGTTGTGTACATAAACTGCAATCTGTATGTACAGCTTTGCATCCTGTCCCCTGAGTGTGGGTTTAACAAAGATAATCAGAGTCTAATGTCTACCAAACCTTGACAATGTCCAATAGCCATCTCTCTGCTTTTGATGAGTCTTGCCTCAAACATGATGTGGCAAGAAATTTTCCATAGCTATTCATACAAGGAATCTGCTGCATTTTGTGCCAGTAGCCCAAAGATAAATACACATGTTGCTAGAGTGCACACAAGGCACACAGCCTTTCCTCTGATTGTACATGCATATTGTTGTTAGGATAGATACCCCCTGGAAAATAATGAGAAAACAATTAATCTATTGCGCTAGGGACTTAAGGCAGGCGCCAGCCAACTGTTGCATATCCATAGAATCACCCAGCCCTAAGAAAGTATGTCTTAATGATTTAATTACTTTTCTCATCTGAGTGGATATTGTAATTCTGATTATAGAAGCTGAGGATGAACATGCTTAAAACTAATAAATACAAAGTGCATTCATCTGAAATGAGCATCATCAGCAATCACAATGAAATTTCATTTATGGGCATTGTTTCATTAAATGTAACCTCTAGCTTATTACAGGCACATTATTTTTCATTTTTTATGCATGATGTCATTCCTTTATTTAAACAGACCATGGTAAATATTTTATGAAACCATTAAAGGAACAAATAATAAATTTCTGCATTAAAAATGGATCTGTGAAAGTGTCTGGCAACTAAAATACAAACAAACAAATAAACAAAAAGGGTGGAATTATGTTGCAATCTGTCAGAAATTCTCCTAGAGTTTTATCTGTGATTTGGCCGCTGTTACTCTATTTCTCACTCAGTTGGCCTATTAATATGAGATGTGTAAAACGGTAGAAATATGTGAGCTACCTTGGGGCAGAATATGATGATCTTGCTCTACCTCAGACTTTTAGAGGATGCTAATTGTATGCTAGGCTTTCTGTTTCTCCCAAAGCCTTGTTTCATGTATTTAATTAGAGATTTTTAACTTTTAAAGCATTTGCTGTGCACACTGGCAAGTGTTTTTAAGAACCGTGTCCTGTGTACTGAGGCAATTTTGCAGATAGCTAAAAGAGTCATTAAGCATATCTGCTTGCACAAGACTCTCATAATCCAGTCTCCTAGCACAATTTCATGGCTGCTGCAAAAGGCAGGATACAGATGGGGTGTTGAATTTGTAGCTTAGCACTTTCTGTGAATCCCATTGATTTCAGCAAGAGCTGAGAGAATTCTTCAATTTGCAAAATCTGGCCCCTCAAAAGATAGCAGGTAATCTAATGGCAAACCCTGCAGTCTTCACGCAGAGGAAGCTCACACTGAACTTATTAAGAGCTCGGTATAGTTCTGCTGAAGTCAAGAGAAAGATTCCTGTTGACTTCATGGAGAGCTGGATCAAGTAATTAGTTGCTGAAGACGTGATCCTGCAGGAAGCGGGGCCACTGCTTCTTTATGTCCCAAAGGAGATGGTTGCAGTGATGGTTGGAAAAATTAAACATACTCAGCATCTTCCAGCGCTGCTTTGTACCTGAGAGGTTTGAATCTTAAATGAATGAAATTCAAGAGACATTTTCTTCCTGCTCCAGAAAAATAAAAAACAATGACAGGAATCCAAATACACAGATTTGAGTTTCAGTGCTAATGTGTCATCGCCAGCTATTATTTTTCAGTTTTCTCCTTGCAGAAGGGAGTTGCTTTGTCAAGGTCATGCCACAAACAAATCATTTCTCTGTTTTAACAAGGTCTTGGTAAAGCAACAGTAATCGGGACCTTCTGTAAATTAGGGTTTCTTCCTAAGGAATAGATTCATATTTCAAATGACCCCTTGCCTCTTCTTTTCTTCTTCTGTATTTAACATCTAAGTGATTTGCAAACTTCTCGCATTTCAAGGACATAATTAAGAATGCTGATGACACTGACATCATTCTCAACACTGAAGAATGTGAACAGGAGTGCACTCACTGTTTTATAAATACTTTTGTCCCATCCTCTAGAAATAAACATAATTAATAGAACTTGCTAAATAAAACAGGTCATGGCGTCTCCTCAAAAGGTGCCAGGGTGAGAGTGTAGATGTTACTGTGTCAAGAAGAGAACCGAGCTGGAAATATGTTGTCTTCAAAAGAGAATAACCCGTGTTTATGATAAGGCTTAGGCTTGATGAGAGTAAACGGATGCTGTTCTGATACCATTATTTCTTCAAAGTACACATTAATATCTTTTAAATGCAAGTCATGGCTCTCATTAATGCCATTATTATGAATTACCAAGACCTCCATACATTAGTTTGGTCACAATGTTCTTAATTAATAGGTGACCTATCTTTAACCAGACACCATATTTTACAGAGATTGTCTGCTGATAACTCAAGACAAATACCAATGCATAATTAATTTTATTTTTTAATTAATTCTCAATATATGATGCTATATGGGTTCAAAAATTGAAAGGTAGTAATTAGAATTTTGTTTTAATTAGTCTTGCATTGCAGAGTGTATTCTGCAGTGCTCAGTGCCACAGAATTGGTGATCAGGAGTATAGTTTAAAACTCCTGCTGGGGTTAGGAGTATGGCTCAATAGTAAAGTAAGTTCTACCAGTGCTGTTTGAGAAGGAAAATGGCAAAGACATTTTTTCATAGTCCTTTTTCTGGTTGTGCAGTCTACTGTCTTCCAGCTGTGATGCTATAACAGTTTCACATTGATAATGAGGCTAAGGGGTGTCTGTAGCACATGACATAGCACTAAGCATTACCCTGAGTAACGCATCAGAGGAACTTCTTCATATCACCCAGGCTTTTTGGTTTTTCTCTTTGTGTCTTGATTTTTTAATTTTGGGTTGGTTTTTTTTTCAAATGCTGATAGGATCCTGGTTGGATTGGGTTGGATGCTGGTAATAAAAAGTGCATTAGTAGCAATCTATCCAAGGCCTTCTTTGAAAGTTACGTATGTTCAGCCTATTAATCACAGAATGGCTTCAATTGGAAGGGGCCTTAAAGATCATCTAGTTCCAATGCCCTGCCATAGGTAGGGACACCCTCCACCCAAAAGCCCCGTCCAACCTGGCCTTGAACACTGCCTGGTATCCAGGGGCAGACACAGCTTCTCTGGGCAACCTGTGCCAGGGCCTCACCACCCTCAGAATGAAGAATTTCTTCCTAAAATCTAAATCTACACTCTTACACTTAAAACTCACTACCCCTTGTCCTATCACTCCATACCCTGATAAACAGCACCTCCCCATCTTTCCTGTAGGTGCTTTAGGTACTGGAAGGCTGCAGTAAGGTCTCCCCAGAGCCCTCTCTTCTCCAAGTGGAACAAATCCAACTCTCTCTCAGCCTGTCATAGTAGAATAGGTGTTCCAGCCCTTTTACCACCTTCATGGCCCTGCTCTGGACTTGCTCTCACGGCTCCATGTTTGTCTTGTACTGGTGACCCCAGAACTGGACACAGTACTTGAGGTGGGTTCTCACCACAGCAGAGTAGAAGGACAAAATCCCCTCCCTTGACCTTCTGGTCACACTCCTTTATATTCTGCCCAGGATGCGGTTGGGGCCATTCTCTTTCCAGACTGCATTTATGCTTGGGATTTCCTGGACCCATGTGCAGGACCTTCCACTTGGTGGTGTTGAAATTCATGTGGTTCACACGGTCCCATCTCAAGCATGTCAAGGTCCCTCTAGATGGCATCTCTTCCCTCCTGCATGTTGACCGCACCACAGAGCTTAGTGGTATTGTCAGACTCACTGAGAATGCATTCAATCCGTATCTCTGGCAAAGACAGCACTAGTCCAATACTAACCCCAAAGGAACGCCACTTGTAACTGATTTCCACTTGAACATCGAGCCATTGACACCAATCCTTTGAGAGTAACCAGGCAGACAATTCCTTATCCACTGAATGGTCCATCCATCAAATCCATGTCTCTTGTGCATGACAGTATCAAATGCTTTGCACAAGTCCAGGCAGATGATGTCAGTTGCTCTTCCCTTATCCATCAATGCTTTAACCCCATCACAGAAGGCCATCAAATTTGTCAGGCAGAATTTGCCCTTAGTGAAGCCACGTTGGCTGTCACCGAACACTTCCTTATTTTCCATGTGTCTGAGCATAGTTTCCAGGAAGATCTGCTTGATGATCTTGCTGGGCAGAAAGATGAGACAGACTAGCCTGTAGTTCTCCAGGTTTTCTTTTTTTCTCTTTTTAAAAATGGGGATTATGCTTCCTCTTTTCCTGTCAGTGGGGACTTCACCAGACTGCTATGACTTCTCAGTCCTAACGGAGAGTGCCTTAGCAACTTCATCTACCAGTTCCCTCAGGACCTGTGGATGCATCTCTTCAGGTCCCATGGATTTATGCTAAAGGGACTGTATAGGAAAATATCTGTTCATGCAACCATTCAAAAAATTTGGAGTATGGGAATGTAATGGCTTACATTTGGAGAATAAGAACTTGCTGGGAGAGTTTCTGTTTGTTTAGATTTTTTTAGAAGTTCTACTTTTTCCTTCGATAGAGCTTCTTTAAGAACTAGAATTCTTTGTAATTATTCCAGGCAAGTGCTCCTCATTGGGCTAAATGTCCTCAGTAGAAAACAAGAAAATGCCATATTAGCAATTTGACAATCGTGAAGAGCTACGTTATCTGAAATTAAAGTTACACGCTGCAGCATTCCAATTGAAGACTTCCATACAGTGCTAACTAAGCTTATATTATGGATGAGAAAGGGAATTTTTGTACAATTAGCCAAATGGCAGTATTCTTGTAAGCTTTTACTTTTTTATTTCCTTTCAGAAGGAAAATTAGTATTTTTCCTAATTTTCTAAGGCACAATTTGGTAACAACTGAGAGTTGGAAATACGAAGTTTTACTTTGGGTGACAACATAAATTGTTCAAGCTAAAAAATTAATTTTATGAGATTAATAGCTATCCTTTGGAATGCATATTTACGAAAATAAATAATGATTTTCCTATTTACTGTCAAGCAGATTCACCTGTTTTTCTGCTAAGTGATATTGCAGATAACTGAGGTTAGCATAATCTAAGTCTTTCTGTGTACATTAAAATTGCATCAGATCAGAGCCAATGGAGGAAAGAAAGATTATGTTTATTATAATAGCTTTTTTGTAAAAAACCCAAACTATTGTCAGATCCAATTCATGTGCATTCATTTTAAAAATAATCTTACAGTATCTGTTTGACCTTAAACCAATTGAATGTAATGATATACCATAGACCACAGCAATACTAAATACCCTATTTATTTGTGGATTGGAAGTATCATTTCTCATTGTCTGGCACCATTTTTGCTTGCAATGTGCAGTAACAACTTCCAAGGAAAGCAGCATATCAATTCTGATCCAGAAGGGCATTTCTCTGCTCTCATTTATGTCACAGAAACCCCCATGAAATCAGTAGACTTGAACTGCATTACAGATAGGAAAGTATGTCTCTGCAATCATGTCGCTGCTTCTTGTGAGATATCTTCCATATGTAGTTCATCTATAATCTTCAGAGAGAATAAGAGGGAAGATTGCCTCTTACCTCTCTATTTGATGTTCTGCACTGGACTCCAACTTTTGGCTCAGCAAAGCTTGAAGGACTTGTTTCTTCACTGTTGGCCATGGTGGCTGCAGATTTCCTCCCCTCCTGGTTCAAAAGCATGGACATTTTCTCACCACGCATCTTCTTGCCAGCTTGTGAACGGGGCAGCCACCTCTGCAGGCAGGACAGGAGATGATCAAGTCTTTACTTTACGGGTTGTTCTGCTTCTCTCTACAGTACTCTGATTACGTATGTGTAGGAAGGGAGAAGAGGAAGTTCATAACCTGAAATGTGTCTCACCTATGGCTTTTTAGAGGATAATATATGGCAATGTAATCACGCACCATGTAATGGCCAACTGATGTCAAAAACATATTAGGATGTTAGATATAGCAGACCAGATCTGATCTCAGTTACATTGCTATGAATGTAAAGATACATAACTTTTCAGAGGAATAGAGGAAACTAGAGTGCAGCACCTTATAACTAACATACCTTGCGCAGATTAACAGCTTTTTTGAGTTATTAGACATAATTGCCCTAAATACAACGATCTAGTGGTGCTGTAAAGTCCAAACTTTTTTTTGTTGTTGATTATGGCAATAAAAGCTCATTTTTAACCCATCCATTATAGGTAAAAGTAATAGAAATTATTTACAATTATGAATTATTCACTATCAGGAAATAGAATTCAAAAATGAGGGTTAGTTTTTGGCTATTTGTTAAGCAGAGGAAACTCTCTTGTACTATGAAATAACTGTCCTGTTCAGATGTCACAATAAATTTATCACCTCCAATAAAATGTGGAAAGTATTGTTTTTCTAATATTAGTGAAAGATGATGTCCATTTAAATTAGATTTTTCATTCATTTCTAATTGGCTTAAAATCCGGTTTAGCTACAGCTCTTTCACTCATAACTTGCTTAAAGGATTCTAATTCTCATAGATAAATAGGCATCCTGACGTTTTTCATTTTCATCCATCATTAAGTTTCTTATGGCTGAGGTTGCTGGTTGTGCATTGCCTTTCCATTATGCTATCAACTTCTGAAGTAACTGGGTTCAGATTGGATCCATTTATTTCATTCAGTGCCTTATCTGCCTCTTTCCCCCACTTTTTTAAGCACTGCCGAGGGTGATATTGAAAAACTATCTCCAATTCCAACTGAAATCAACCAGGAAATGGCTTTATTTTACTTTTAACTGCGATTGAAATCAAACAGACTGCATCATTTTATAAAATGGTCATTTACAATACAGCAGTTTGTATGCTATGTTGAAAGCACCCTAAATTTCCTATATATGCCTGTTTTTCATTTCAGCCATTTAGAATTGCTTCAGAAATAGAAAATATTATGAAGAGTAAGGTGTCATTAAAAAAAAGTAATTTTTTTTTGAAACAGGAGACATTTCTGTACACTGGGAAGAAGGTCACGTGTACTTTAGGCGGATAAGAGTAATAGGTTCTGAAGGGCAAAATAAATCAAGAGACTGTTCTTGCCAGTAGCACCCAGAGCCTGAAAGAGAACATCAGGTTGCAGAGGCAGTTTGCATGTTTTGATACAATGTTTTCAATAAAGGGAAAAGCTGAACGGGAGTTCGGAATTACAATTTCTTCATACTTTGCTTTTATTTAGAAATGAACTTCCTTGAGGATTGCTTTCTGAGGCAATCTGTAATGTATTTTCATCCTGCTTTAATCCTTCCCTCTGTTTGCAGTGATCCAGAACAGTCATCAGGGTGACTGTTAAAGCTTGGGACCTGGTTTTGAAGAAACAGGGCTCATTCCAGATTTGTAAATACATAAATTCATGATTCGTTTTACAAGTGTGAAAAGAAAAGAATGGACTGAGGACAGCAGGATAGATTTTCCTGTGGGACTACTGGAGGTTGGGAGGTTTTATTCGAGACTTCACCTGCTTCTTGTGCTTTTCTTAAACTCCCCATGGTGGCTATTGTGATACGGACACCCTGTAAGATGTGTGTGGGAAAACTGTTGTTATTCTTGAACTTTCTGGTTTATAAAAATGGGCTATCCTTCAGCAATGCCTTTTTAAAAAAAAAGTCAAATGAGACTGAAATTAGACATAGACATATTAGACACATTAGATCAGTCTATTAAAGAGACTATAAATCAATCAGTTATGTTTTATAGCAGTTTCTATATCTTTCTCTGTTCCCCCCATCTTTATCTTCACTTTTTAATGGAACTAATTTTGCTAAAAGGAGATATTAGGAAATTACCTCAATTATCTTGCATGAGACATTAAAGAATGTGGATACTAGAGTAAAAAGCCTTATCTGTAGAACTGATAAATCGATAGAAGAAGTTTAATATCTGTGGTGCAGATCAGACTCCTTTTATGAAATTTAGAGAGTGTTGTCTCAGGCTGTTTTCGTCTTAGCGGTCTGCTAAGGACTATGGCATTTCCCATCTGCTCATGAAGTAGTCACCAGGTCTACCTCAGAAATGTCAGCTGGCTCAGTTCTAGATGTGTCCTGGACACAAACTGGCTCAGGACTCTCCAATGCTTTCACTGTTGACTTTTTGAAAGGTTTTGCATCCTATACTTGCTCTACTCCTTATACTCTTTCAATAAGTATCTGGGGCTGTAAGGACAGAAGGAATATTGACCTGAATCACTACCACAATTCAGTGCATCCCTCCAGAGTTTTGGGCATTTTCTGTGTGTGCCATCAGGCCACAAGCATTGTTTTGTTGACAGGGTGTCTTTGGCAAGGGCTACTGTCAGCACCATTGTAGCCCCTTCTTTAGGGTCTCAAATGTGCAGGGCAAACCTAGCAGAGAGGATGCAGTTGGTGCCATCATATCAAATATCCCCAGGAACAGAATGGAGGACCTCCAGGGCTGAATGCAGGAGGTCCGACAGCATGTGCTAAATCTCAAATAATTACAAGATGTTCATATTGGCTCCCAGCTCTCTGTGTGAAACGTGTTTAACTGTGTGTTGGTGGTGATAAAGGAGAGGAGGTTGGGGGGAGGGTAATATATTTGTCTTTTGTGCATGATTTTCTTTCACTCATCCAATCCTGCCCTTCATAAGCTATGAATTCGCAGACATCTGGCATGAGCTCCTTGACGTCTGGCAAGGGGGTAGCACAGGAAAAGGAAAGATGAACAGAACAAAGCTTGGTATTTCGTAAGCGGTTTACAGAACATTACGGGGAATATTTTGTTCCAGTAGATTTTACAATTCCTTGCAAATAAAGCTGGAACACAGAAGCAGTGCATTTTAGGTTTTGGAGACTTTGATCCCTTAACTCTTTTCTACTGATTTATTTGAGTGAATTTCAGATTTTAAATTGCACCTCCTATAATGATTGAATGCACTTTCCGTATACCCAGTATTTATGGTGCAGCTGTTGGCAATGTTAATGTGAAAAGCACATCTCCTGAACATTGTCAGGCTCTTATTGTCACCTTTAGTTCCCTGGGAGATGGGGACAGAATTTTATTTCAGATTAAAAGGAAGAAAACTGTTACCTTTCAGGGAAAACATATATTTATGTTTCTGGATGTCTCTAAAGTGACTCAGACAAGGAGACACATATTTGAGTTATTGTTGCTAGATTTTATTATGCTTGGTGCCTGGGTGGCTATACTATATTTTATGCTGCAAGGTTTAGAGTTGTTTTGGAAGGGAAAAGAAGGGAAGCATTTTTTGGATCTTGATGAGGATGATAAAATGTAAATTCGAAGAGCAAAATTCAGAGGTGATGCCATTGGGAATGTAAGTTCGATTTTTCATACATGACAGTCATTTAAATTCAGGCCTCATCTTATCTCTTCTCTCTTTTCCACCTATTTACACCTGTTTTTTCAATGAGTAAATATGTCAGAATTGGTGAAACATATGTACTGGTAGCCTATAGGAGATATGAATTAAAATACGATGATAACAAAACTCAGCTCAAACCCACCACACATAGGCACCTGACTTGCTAATATTTTTTATATGTCTTATCAAGTAAGTCTTCCTCAGGTAAATGTTAGAATTGCCTGTGTGGTCAGTAGACAAAGCAGATGCTTCTGAAGGACTCCAGAGGGAGAATCTGTCAGTCTTGTGTTAGGTACCAAATTACACAGATGACTACTCTCCCTGGAAAGCCTTTACAATCACCTACCTCTCCTCGCTGATAGTATGAAACTTATTTTTGAAGGTCTGCCTCATTAGGCCTTTGAAATTTAGGACTGAGTTTGGTGCAAGAAAGATAATCTTGATCCTACCCTAATTGAGTCTCCCAGGGAGTTGTAGTGAGTACAAGGAGAACATGTATCAGCAACCCAAGGGTTCCCAAAGAACCGTTTCTCCTAGCTGAGGCTGTGACACTGCAAATAGGGTCACCAGCCCAACAGAAATTCAATTGCTAATTCAGGCTCCCAGCTGAAAGCAGGGTCAAAAGCCCAAATATGAAACCTAATTAGACGTTGAGTATATGCAAAATAGAGCTCCTCCTTACTTTCCTATCCAACATAGTGTTATATACACATTTAATGATGCAGTGGTGCGATGTATAAATACACCATCTCTAATTAGTAAGTGATAGTCTAAAAAATTTGTAATCCACAGTATTTAAAATTGATAATTTTTGATGGAAAAATATGACCGTATTTCAGTGTAATTATTTGATACCATTTAACAATAAAAAATTATGAAGGCTAACTTGCACCTCTTAACTGCTGCATATACAATGATTTAGAATAATATTTCTCTTTCGCTGGTGGGAAGCAAAGATACAGCAACATATATACAAGAAGATTTATATGACTTGGTTTTGACTGTGGGTTGCTCTGCAAGTCAACGCAAACATAAGCATGGACACGTACATGTGGACACACCCCCCCCATCTTCTAGCTTGAAATGAGAGAAGGTGACCATCAAATAAATATTTCCTGTTCGTAAATTTTATCACTGTATTTTAATTAACTGAAATTATTCAGTAATGATAGTATCATGAGAAGGGAGAAGTAACCTGTGGATTGCTAGGTATATGGAGTAAAGAGCCTCAGATGGAATAGTATGTGCACTATGGGAAAATAACGATATACAGACCTATTTGAAACACTGTGGTACAGTTGCTCCACAGTGGGTTCTTGGTTCTGGATTCATGCCCAGGTAAGTTCCATTTGTGCAAAGCTCTTGTGGGTGAGCACAGTCTCCGTCTGGTATGGGCTTGTAGACCATCAAGGAAGTCTTCCTGTTGACACATACTTGGTTTTCTTCATGGCTGCAAGTCTTCCAATGTTTTCTCCTCCTTCTGACCCATCTTTTTAAAAAGTGCTGGGCCATTTGCCCACCAGTGTGTTTTTAGTAACGTTCTGAAAAATACCCTAGAAATGTGCTAATAAAAATTGATGTGGGTGTGGTTACTGTGAACTTCTCATTCAGCAGCCACACAGGTATGCTATCTTGCAGGAGGAGCCCTTATCTATTAATTTAAGAGCTAGAGTGTATCTTCCTGTTGCAGTACAGTGCTTTGTGGTGATACACAAGCTCTGAATTAGCTGTGCGATTAGCTGAGGTGTATGAAACCATCAAAGAACTCTTTTTTAGTGGATTTACATGGTTTCTGACTCCTGAGCTGGTGCTTTCAGGGCTCGCCGAGTACTACTCTAACACTGCTGTGGTATACGTCTAGTATTTGGATTTAGATTATCCTTTGTGTGGAAAGAAGGACGTGCCTGAAACAAAAAACAAACCAAAACAAAACCCCCCAAAACCCCCAACCAACAACAAAAAAATTGTTCTCGTAGAAATTTAAAAGAAGAAAATACCTCCAGTAATCTTGGGACTCAGGTTCACTCTTTGAAGAAACAGGTCTGTCCCAGTAAAACTGAGGTGTACACAGTGGAAGCTAATCTAGTTATATAGGCGCCCTCATAATCAGTGGAGAAGATGATTCATTCTGAGACAAATTTCAAAGGTAGATGTGGGTGCCCTTAATTCATATGAAATTAATTTTTACTTGCTATGAACATAACTAGAAATCCTCAAAAAATTGCAGAATATGGACTATGGAAGAAAAAACAGTGGAACGATACCAGCAATGCTGTTTCTCAGAACTTGCATTTTAGAAGACCTGTGATCACATTTTGAATTGACTAAACCGAACATCATCATGAAGAAGCTGTCTAGACATTTGAATGCCTTCTTTTCTTTTTTTTTTTTCCTGATGGATTTAAACTCACTTGTACCCAAACCCAGATATTTAATTTAGATAAACTTCAAACTGGTACAAGTGAATTGAACTTTATATGGAATAGCTAAGGAATTCATTTGACATTTCTAAAAATAAAAAAAGAAATAATGTAATACACTATAGATTTTTTTTCCCCTTATAACAAAATTCCACACTGGCAAAACTGGCAAGAGCTTTCTTTCATTATTATAATTTTTTTTTTTTAATTTTACTTTCATATGTTATTGAAGTTCTCAGTTTCCTACAAAAACATCCTACAAAAATGTGCATGCCCTGGGATTTCATGTATTTCTTTATTTCAGCCTCTCTCAAGTTTCAGTTTAGATGAGAAATAATGGAAGTAGCATATGTCAGTTGTTCCTGTAAGTCTCAGAGGAGCTTATATATTGCTCAGCTGCATTTATGGTGAAGAGGAAAAAAAAATTAAAAATAAAATGTCATCTAATAAGCCAAAACCTAAGTTTCTTGCAGGGCCAGAAATTATTTATGAACATTTAGCACTAGAAAGCGTCCTTTAGCAACTCTTCCCCAAGGTGATATTTTATTTCCCTGGGCTAGATGGCGCTGCAGTATATAAAATATACATCACTCTGCTCAACCCCGGGAGGGGGTCTGTCTGCAGGCTTCCCTCCTGCTTGGGAAAGGAACAAGCCTTTCCTACATGCAGACGTTTAGTTCTTTGTTTCTGTACGGACAAACAAAATGATAACTCATCTTGCTTTATTTTTAAGGTTATTGTAAGGTCCTTTCAATCCCCTTTTAGGGAAGCGTGGTGTAGCTGTATTTTATACGTGCAGTATTATATAGATGGACGTGAAACCCACATACATTTTCTCTGAACGTTAGGCTGTTTTTCAGTCTGGAGAAGGAAAAAGCAGCAGAGAGGAAGAATCCGTGGTATTCCCTGGGACAGCTGTGTTTCTAGTGCAGGAGGTGAGGACTTTCAGTCTAAAGATCTAGAAGTATTGAGATCTACCTGGGCTAAGCATTGAACGCCACTCTTGTTCTGATCATACTATGCTATGTACCATCCTACATGCAAATCCTCTCTGCCTCTTTCTCTACCTTCTGTTTTATCCCTGTCTCTGTGAAGTTCGAGCTGTGGCACAATACTGGGTAGAAGTGTCTGTAGATGAGCTCATTTCCCATCTTCATCCTCTGCCCCAGTGGTGGAAGAGATGAGATCTTCATGTCACCTTGTGGTGAAACTTGAGCAGTCTAGTGCTGTCCTCCAGAAACAGGGAATAGGTCCCCTAACAAGACAAAAATGGGTCTCTATTAGACTAGAGGTAATTATTGAGGAAGAGAGCCATCACAAGGCATCATCTCTGAAAAATCAGTCACCCCAGGGCAGAGCTGTGTTACCATGCCTGCTGACATAGTAACTTTCTGTGCTGTTGATACCATGAAAGATTCAGTTATTGACCAGGCTTTGGAGCGAAGGTCCAATATAGGAGTTAGAAGGAGGTTGTCCCATGGCCTGAAATGGCCACAGAAGGTTTTCTGTAAGTTAAATGCCAAGCTTTTAACATTGACCAGAGGTGCTGTTCAAATGTGACTAGGCAGAGGGAAGAGGTGCACTACAGTGATTGTGCTGTCCTTCATTTGAGGATAGCTGTGTAGTAGCAATAAATGTGAAATGAACAGCATCTTTAAATTTGTCTGCTAATAGTTTCATTCTGAATACTGTATGCAGTCCTTTGTTTTGGGAATAGAAATGAGTTTCACTCAGAGACTATAGCTACTTTCTTTGAAAACTTGCTGGAGTTACTGATAACTGCTTATGAGTTTTTACTCATGCGTGGTCTAAGATTAATAATGTTTTATGAAAACACAGATCTGGTTTTGATCTTCTGAAAAGTTAAATTTCAGAAGAAAAAGAGTAGTGATGTTGTTACTTACCACATGATGCTGCTAATGCATCCCTTTACAGTGCTCCAGTTGATGTTGGCATTACTGTTCTGCAGCACAGGAAAACCTGTAGGGCAGTAGCTGGAAGGTGGGATGCAGGTTGGGGTTGCTCTGGCACCCTTGCCTACCTTGCATCCCATATTTCTCCAATGACAATGCCAGGGTGACCACTCCTAACCCTTTTTTTCTGGCTCATGCCTGTGTCTGTGCTGTGCTCCTTGCAGTGTGGATTCAACTTGGTCAGTGTTTATCACTGTTTTGGATAGATGTTGTCCTTCCTCACCCACCCAGTCACAGGCGGTTTTCTTAGCGGCTCATTCTGCCATTGGCTCGGCAGTGGGGCTTAAATTCACCATAAAGTTGAATTAACACTAATTGAGACCAACTGAGGTGATGTTAGTAGCACTAAACCTATATATCCTGTCATGCTGCTTGGTGTAAGACTGCAGGCAGATTTAGAAATTCTGTACTCACTTGTTTGTTTGTTTCATAGAATCATAGAATGGTCTGGATTGGAAAGGCCCCAAGGATCATAGAGTTCCAACTCCCCTGCCACAGGCAAAGGCCACCAACCTCCAGCCATGATCTAGACAAGATTGCCCAGGGACCCGTCCAACCTGACCTTGAACACCTCCAGGGATGGGGCATCCACCACCTCTCTGGGCAGCCTGTTCCAGCACCTCACCACTCTCTCTGTAAAAGACTTCCCCCTAACATCTAATCTAAACCTTTTCTCCTTTAGCTTCAATCCATTCCCCCTTGTCCAGCCATTATCTACCCTTTTAAAAAGTTGAATCCCCTCCTGTTTCTCTGCTCCCTTCATGTACTGGAAGGCTGCAATGAGGTCCCCCCGCAGCCTTTTCTTCTCCAGACTGAACAAGCCCAGCTCCCTCAGCCTCTCTTCATAGGGCAGGTGCTCCAGCCCTCTGATCATCTTTGTGGCCCTCCTCTGAACCCTCTGCAACAGTTCCACATCCTTCTTGTATTGGGGGCCCCAGATCTGGACACAATACTCCAGATGGGGCCTCATGAGGGCGGAGTAGAGAGGGACAATCACTTCCCTGTCCCTGCTGGCCACCCCTCTTCTGATGGAGCCCAAGATCCCATTGGCCTTGCGAGCTGCAAGAGCACACTGCTGGCTCAAGTTAAGTTTCTCATCCACCATGGCACCCAGGTCCTTCTCAGCAGGGCTACTCTCAAGGAGCTCTTCTCCCAGTCTGTATCTATGTCTGGGATTCCTCCGGCCCAAGTGCAACACCTTACACTTTGCTGTGTTAATTTTTGGGAGGTTTTTAAGGGTCCTGGGAAAAAAATAAAAAATCAAATATCTTTTTAAGGCAGTAGTAAATTGATTTGCCATTTTAGCATAAAACTGAAATTTAAATTGGCTTTGCTGTTGAAAAAATGCAATATTGCTTACATCTCTGACCTTGCGTACTTTGCTCATGTTACTTTTCTCCTGCACTATGCTCGTGCTCAGAGAGTGTAGGGTCTGCATCTCGCTAAATGCATGATGCAAAAAATAACCTATTTTGAGTCTGGAGCACTGAAACTTCTCTAGGTGTCTGAATTCTCTTGATTTCAATATGAATTGAGGATACCTAGACCAAGTTGAGTTACTGCAAACTCTTCAGGGAAAATCAACGATTTCAAAAGGTCTTATTAAAATCAAAGACAAAACTGATGAGACTGAAATAAGCAATGTGATCTACTTCTCTAGGCTAACAGAAATACCTTGATTCTCTAGCTGTTGTTATAGGTGCTCTTAAAAAGAATATTAAAAGCAGCTGTCGCCTATTTTCTTCCATCAAAATGTATGAATTTTAAATAGCTCTTGTTATGAAAGCTAGGTAAATATTCTAGACTGGAATGAGGAAATAAGTCTTTGTATGTGTAAAGCAAAAGACAATAAGGGTAATTTAAATGTCTGTTTCAAATAGATAAAGAAGTATTTTTATATGCATTTTGTTTGGCTGCTAATAAGAAATGGGAGGTGGTGGAGTCTGGCAGAAAGGAGTATCCATGATGTCTTGCATCCAGTGAGCAGTCTATATATCAAAACATATCAATAACAACATGTTTGTTTGTGATGAGTTGCAGACGTTGTTCAAGACACATTTCCTTTCCTAGTACATCAGGAAACCCCACCTCCAGAAAAGCGGATTAGTCCTAGATTTAATGTCTCAGTATGTCAGTGTTCAAGGAAACCTTCCCAAGCACGGGCACCAGGTTGGTTGTCTTTTTAATCTGGAGCATTCAGTCAAGCTCTGACTTTTATTCTTACTATTTCAAGCTAGCTGTTTACCAGGTTCTCTGGGTGTGTTTGGCTTTTGCTCCCATTCCCCTCAATCCTGCTTCACCTGATCACCATAATTTCTGACCACCTTCCACTTGGGTGTTAAAAGATCAGTAATATCTGTCACGTATAGCTTGGTTGTTTTTCTTCTTGGTCTTCCCTTGGGTTGTTGCAGGTGGCAAGTCCTTATAATTTCATCAAATCTCACCGCTTTCAGGAAGCCTCACTTTTTATGTGTTCTCCTGGATGTCTTACTCATATCTTAAATGAGGTGTCATGTCTGCACATGGGGAGAACAGTATTTAGCTTGCAAGATGATTGCAGTAAATTTTGGAGGCGGATTAATTAGTACAAAAATCTAAAATGCATGTGCTCTACCAAGTGTCTAAAAATCTGGCTCTGGAAGTGGAATTCTCTCCAGATACTGTTAGAAGTGCCTTTTGTCATGTCAGAGGCAAACCATCTTTAGCATTGTACAGCTACTGGAGAAAGCACATTGCAAACAGGCTTGGGCACAGGGAGCTAATAAGTTCACATTCAGTTTTAGATCTCCTAAGTTTCTGTTGTGGTACAACTTTCAGAACAAGAGCAAAAACCTAAATGGTGCAGTGAGGAACTTGTCTATTAACCCGGGAACTTGTCTGTTTGCCACACATGGTGCAATAAGAAGAGAGAGAGGGTTGGAGCAGATGACCCCTGGAAGTCATTTCCAACATAAATTATCTATGAGCCTGTAATTTTTCAGTGTCAGTGGGTTGGCAGAATACTTGTTTTTCTGTATACTTTCCTTAAAATTAAGGAAAAGGATTTTCTGACCTCTGTGAGGTGTCTGGGTCCCTTTGTGGACACTCTTGTATTTCAGAACCAAGTTACGATCACTGCAGCAGCACCATCTCTTATTTTTCTTAAAAGATAATGCTAGCTCCAAATGACTTCAGTATAATAAGCAGGTCAAGGGTGATGGGGAGAACAACCCTACCAAACTATGAATAATTTGTTCACATTCATAGAAATGCTCTATGGCCGAGGTGGAAACATTTTTTTCTAATGCCTGGATGCTGTTCTGTAGTCTGTGTGCACTCCTGACTATTTTGCCTCCAAATAAATTTAGCCCTAAAAATATTTTTGAAGCCAAATGACTGATTTCACAGCCAAAATCATATGCCAAACAGTAGACGCTGAGCTACCTGATACTGTTGCAGACCGAGGCACATTTTAAAAGGAAAGTTTTTTTGTTTGGCAAAAGAAATGAATTGCAGTTGCACTTAAGGGAAGCCTACACCTCTTCTTTTACTCGTGTGATACAACTGCTGAAGGCAAATTGGCAAGATTTTTAGATTCTTGCACATAGTTAGGTTAAGAAAAGAGCAGTCAGACCTCTTAAACCCATCTTCTTCCTGACAGAGCCTATATATATACAAATGGAAGTCCGGCACCTGGGGCAGAAGCAGCAATACAGGCAAGAGACTGACTGGCAGGTGTTTCAGCACTGACCTGTAATGGTCCCACCTGGCATCCCCGGCTTCTGTGTGGTGTCAGATGTCCTTGTAAAAATGCTTCACCGTGATCTCTGTTACCTGGAAGGGGCTGTCTGTGTGTGTACATCCATAGCCAGATGTTGCCACAGGCTGCCAATCAAGTCAGCCCATGTTGCTATCATGGTATACCTTTCCAGCAGTTTCACATATTGTTCTCCTGTCACTTGCTGATCCATGCACGTGTTGAGCCTCATCATGCTCAGCTCTTGTTTGTGCTATCCCTGCTGTCTGTAGCTTGCTTATTATATACAGACACTCAGCTCTTGATCAAGGCAAGGTAGTAATGCTCCCATGACATGTCCCCTTGCAGCAGTGAAGGCAAGCTGTGTCCTGTGATTATCCCATTTGGCACTTGTTAGGCCATACCTAAACTATCATGTCTAATTTGAGTTGCTGCAGTTTCAAGAGAGACTCCAAAAATTTAAAGCAGATCTGCCAAAGGACCAGCAATTGGATTAGAATGCTGGTAAAATTGACACATGAAGAAAGGCTGAAGAAGAGGGTTCAGTCCAGAGAAGATGAGGCTCTGAGGGAATCTCATCACTGTCTTCCAATACCTGAATTGCAGTTATGTGGAAGATGGAGTCACTGACTTCACAAGGATGCATGGTGACAGGACAAGAAACAATAGGCACCAGGAGAAGTACAGTAAGGAGATAAGAAACACATTCATCATGGGAACAAATTAACCTTGGATTGGTTTGCCCAGAGAAGTAGCAGAATCTCTCTTGCTGGAAATATCCAAGACTTAGCTCAACAGGTCCATCTATAAACCAGGCTAAGGCCTGCTTTCACTAGGAAGTTGGACCAGATCCAAAGGTTCCTTTCCACTCAGACACTTTTACTACTTTATGGTGTTTTTATTCTCTGCATATTTAACTCAGTAAAACCTAAATTTGCTCGTTAAAGAGAGAAGGATCTTGTAGGGAATCACAATTTTATTCTGCCATTAGCTTGATGATACTAGCAACTGGCAAAAACTTGTTTTAATTTTGTGGCTTGTATTAATTATTCAGTAACCTTGCAAGATTTCCCATCATCCCTTTCACTTAATGAAATTGCTTACATGATCTGGGTGGATTTCACAGCTTTTTTTTACCTGGTACCTTACTATCCAATTAGAAAGATAAATAGATAGTGGAAAATCAATTAAAGCAGAAAAGTTTTAGTGTGTTAAACTAGAATTGGTTCTGACCTGGAAGAATTGGGTCATTATCTAAATATTCCCAAGTCTTGGAATTGCTTTCATCCTGTGGTTGAGCTCTGGTTCCACAGTACTTCTTACAAAAATTAATCTAAATTTTATTCTTAAGTAGGAGTTCTGAAGAGTTTGAAGATTGCTATATTTACCACATCAAACAATTTAGAGTCAAAATGAATGACTTTCTGCTTCTATTCAGACTTGTGAAATTATGAGGTCATGGAAAGAGAGGGGTTCTCTTGTTAACTCAACTATTTCCATAATTAACATTCATTTGGCTACTTGAGTTTTAGCATGCCATTTCATTAAAATAATGCAATTGCAGATAGAGAAAAAAAAGTTTTGAAAGTATAATTGGTTTTCATTGTCAATATAACTTAAAATCCCATTAGCCACAAAATTTCAGCATTGTTTTCCTAATGACTTGCATAATTGGATCATCAGATTTCTCTCCTTAAAAAAAAAAAAAAAAAACAAACTCACTTGGTGGCTTTAAAGGTTATTATTTGCATGAATTTTTCCCCCTCAGTGTTACATTTCCACTTCTATTTCCACCAACGCTGAAAGGTCAGAGACCTAGTGAGTTAAATGAAATCACGTCAAGAGCAACTGGAGCTGTTACTTCCCCCTGCATTTCTTTTTTTTTTTTTATTATTTGGAGATACTGACAGCTACTGGCAAATGCACGCATGCTACCAGTTTGATTTGATGTACTTCTACCTCAATACATTAAGGCAATTTAGAGCACGCTTGTGGGTCTTCCATGGTGCTGTTCTCTCTTTCACATGTGCCTATGGCAAATTTTGTCACTTGGTTTCAGGAATTCCAGCTCACTCTTTCTTGACTTAAATGGAGACCGTTTGGAGACATTGTAAAAGACAAAGTGTGGCAAAGAGATGCAGGCAGTCACATCAATAAATATTTTCCAGAGGTACGACATTCATATAAGTAAACTAGATCTGCCATATATATTACTAGGAAAGTTCCCTTCTCGTGTTCCATGTGTCAGTTATCACAGGCGTCAAATACATTAAAAATCATAGAGAAATCACATTTCTGGAAGAGACCTTGAGAGGTTATCCTGTACATACTTTGGCCCCAAGGCATGTTCAACTGTTCCTAAACCATCCCTGACAGATGTTCAGCCTAACGATTCTTAAAAATCTCCAGTGTTGAGAAGTCCGTGTTTTCTCTCGGCAATTTATCATTCCTTCCCCTAATATCTAACTTAGATCTCCATTGCTGTATTTTAGGCTAGTTGATTTTTCCCTTTCCTATTTGCCTCTATTCTCCATACAGTAATCTTTTAAAATACTTGAAGACCATCGAAACGTTCTTCAAATGCCACTTCTCTACACTAAACAAACCAACTCATTTTGGTTTTATCCCCAAAGGTCATGTTTTGTAACCCTCTGATTTAGTTGGTCAGCATCTTTCCTGAACATATCCTAAATATAGACAAGGCACTTGAGTGAAATAAACAGAAACTTTGTTTCCTTTGTCTTCTATATGATTCTCTTGTTTATGCCTTCCAGGATGAGGCTTCCCTCTTGTCTTTAAAATAGCCTAGCATCGCTGACTCATGCCCAATTTATGATCCACTATAGCCCATGCATCTGTTTTCAGCAGAACTGTTATTCCTCATCCCATAATTGTGCAGACAGTTACTCTTATCTAAATGGAGAAATTTTGGGTTTTTTTTGCTGTTACTAAATTGCATCCCATTCACTTCAGACCATTTCTCCAATTTCTAATAATCGGTTTGAATTCTAACCTCATAATCCACGTGCTTTTTCAGCCTCTCCCAGCTTTGAATCATCTGCACATATAGCAAGTATATTCCCTGCTCCATCATGCAGTTTTCATTATTGGAATTGTTCCATAGACCTAGGCTTCAAATCAGGCCTCATTGGACCTCACTCTTACAACCTTCCAGTTGAAAAGTTCCTCTTTATGCATAGTATCCCAATCAGTTCTGTCCCTGCCTTATGGCAGTTTCAGGAAGACCCTGGATTGCATAGAAAAATGTCATAAAAGACACTGTCAAAAGCTTTACTAAGTAAAGATATTTTTCTTTTCAATACACGGGCCTGTCACCATGTCATAGGAAAAAACTCAGTTGCTTTGACGTGATTTGTTCTTGACAAATCCATGTAGGCTGAGTTTTATCCCCTTGTTACTGTCCAGATGTCTGAATATTTGAACCAGGGTTTTTTTTGTTTGGTTTGTTTTTGTGGATTTTTTTTAATTGAAATTAGATTGACTGATCTACAATTCTTTTAACTTTTTTAAAGATACCACCTATGATCTCCTTTTTCTGTTTTCTGAAATTTTACCTATCCTCACTCCATTCTCAAAACAATTGCTAAGGGCTATGAGATTGCTTCAGACAGATCTCTAAGTACTCTCAGGAGAATTTCATCAGGACCAGCCAGCTTTAAAAAATCCAGCTTCTCAAAGTAGAATTAAACCTGTACTTTGCCTTTTCCATCCTGAGTTCTTACCCTTTTGTCATTGATGCTAATTGTGTTAGACATCTAATCACAGCCACTGTATCAAGTGAAGACTGAAAGAAAAAAACCTCCAACTTCTACTCTTTGGCCATCTGTGCACCATTGAGCTCTTTTGTACTTGGGAACCTATGAAATGTTTTCATAATGTCTACTTTGTATAGTGGTAGAATCAGGAAAGAGGAAAACAGCAGTGTTAATTTTTAAACTAATTTTTTACCACAGAAGAAAGTGAAAAGTCTAATTTTGTGTCAGACACATTCATCCCATTCATTTTGATCAATAAAGAATTTGATATCTAGTGTCCTTCTATAGTCAATGGAAGATAGAAAATGTGTTTTATAGGGATAAATCTTTTTTTTATAATACCAGTGTGGACAAACTGTACATACTTGCTGCCTCAGTTTCCCCACCTTGGCAGTCTTGTTTATTCCAGCATTCATTCCATCTCTATCCCCTTAAAGACTGTATCTTCCCCTGCATGTCCCTAGAGGCATGATGTACACAGAACTGTGAATCATTGTCATGTATCTGCTTCATGGGGGATGTCAAGAAAACCAATCATATTGCATGTTGGTCAAGGCATACAGTAACACTTCATTCATCTTTAAAAATTTAATATTACCTGAGTTTCCTTCAGGTCATTTTTGACATGACATCATGAACTTTTTTTTTATTTGTAGAATCTACATCTTCCTTTCCTTTCTTTTCCTGCACCTGACTGGAATTTGATATGTGTGCTGTGCATTATACAATTCTCTGCTCAGCTTGGCTACAAAATAATATGACTCTTTTTGTGTGTGTGTCAGCGTGTGTGTGTGTGTGTGTGTGCAGTGACACACACACGTGCGATAGGTTCCTGAAAAAATAATAACAAAGGAGGTTTATCCTTCTATGCCAATTTGAATGATTACCCTTCACGTGATAAAGTCTGGCACATACCTTGGTGTTTCATATGAACTGTCACAATAACCTGACTATAATGCAGATTCCTGCCCCAGCTTCCTGAGGTTTCTGATATGTCTCCTTATTCCATTAGCACTTTGTCATCTGCTCCCCTGATGCCACTGTTATGTGGAGAAGGGGTTTAGGGTGAGGTTCTTGATAGTGTCGAAAACTCTCTTTGTATTGCACTTGCTCTGTCTCTCCCCACTCTCAATTTGCACAATACCTATTTATATGTTTCTGCTTATCTCATCGCACCAACTGATGTATCTCACATGCAACTTGTGCAGCCTTATTGTGGAGGCTTATGAATTTAAATATTTGGGACTTATTTTGAACATGATATAGTATAATAACAAGGCTGTTATCTGCTCACTTCTGTGTAGTTCCTTATCAGTGTTTCAGAGGAGGACTCTTTTCCTCTGACATGACAGACTGAACTAGTTTCTGGAATATCTGTAAGGGAGGGATCTTAGCCACAGATTTCCTTCTGGTCTGGTGAGCTCATTTCTGTGGGTTTTGTGTGTTTCCTAATAAATTCCATCAATTTCAGCATGTTCCCACAAAGGCAGCAGTGGAATAGGAGTGACTGGACAGATGAATTAAAGAAACAAAGGAATTGCACATTATTTCTTTCTTTTGGTTCACATAATTTTAAAGATACTCAAAAATTTTGTGTAGTCAACTTATATACCTTTATTAAACAGCCATACATAATCACAGTTTATAACCTTTTATATTATTGATATAATACAAATATCATGTATATTATGGATACAAAATCACCTTTAGTAGATAGTTCTTACTCTACATGCCAATAATAAGGTACTGCATGTAAGTGTGATGTAGTATTTTTATATTTACAATGTAGATGAAGTAGATTAGAAAGATTTTGACAAAGCACGGGGATAGCAGCCAGAAACATTGCTTGAAATTTCTTTTCTTTACAGCTTAGAGCAAATAGCTGCTCTGTAGCAATTTCTTGATCTCTGAAATGGGGACAGTAGCTAAGTGTTAGTCCTTGGCGAATGACTTAAACAAGACTACATTTCTATGACTGAAATATAAGGTATCTTTGGAAATGGTTTTCCTGTTGAGTTCCATCTTTCATTTTTCACGTATTACTTGCTAAATAACTACTTAGCGTCAGCTTTCAAAGTTGTATAGAATTATATTTCTTTTTCTGATTGTATTTGAACTGAAATCCTTATCAACACAGGAAAAAAGTTGCCCCTTCAGATTGTGATTTGACATAATTGCGAATTTGCATGCAGCCTTATGTTAGTGCAGTGTATCTTAATATCTTTACCTTGGGAGGTTTGAAGAGCAAGTTGGAAGAAGCACCTTGTAGGACACATGTAAGTTTAGTTTTGTGGCAACTATGGAGATTTAGCTAAAAAATTAAATGCTGTGCTTTCTACCCCATGTTCTGTTACTTTAAAGCTTGTTTAAAGCATGATGAAGGGTGGCTACTTAGGTAGTCTGAGTAAGATGAGTCTGTTTACAAAAGGAATGTATTTTCTGGTGCCTCTAACAGTCATGGAGGCTACCTTTAAACACAGATTGCTTTTTGGTTCTGTTTTGTAGGGTCAGAGGGTTTCCTTTCAGAATAGGTCACTAATTTGCTACATTTACTAGACAAAACATAGATAAACAGCAAAGCCCTGGATCTTGCTATATGTTTTATACCAGTGTGCAGCTGCTGTAATTCCTTAGTTCTCTGATAAAACCCATCACTTTGTTTAGATACATTCTGTACAACAGAATCAACAGCTCAAACTTATCCTTTTCCCAGTGCTGGGGAAGGACACATTCATCTGAATCAAAAGAAGTGTGGCCAGTCAGTCAAGAGAGGTGATTCTGCCCCTCCGCTGTGGTGAGACCCCACCTGGAGTACTGTGGGGCCCTAACATAAGCGAAGCCAGAGGAGGCCACAAAGACAGTCAGAGTTCTGGATCCCCTCTCCTATGAAGACAGGCTGGGAGAGTTGAGTTTGTTCAGCCTGGAGAAGAGACGGCTCTGGGGAGAACTTACTGCAGCCTTCCAGTACCTGAAGGGGCTACAGGAAAACTGGGGAGGGACTGTTTATCAGGGCATCTAGTGATAGGGCAAGGGATAATGGCCTTAAACTGATAGAGATGAGATTTTGATTAGATGCAAGGGATAAATTCTTCCCTGTGAGGGTGGTGAGGCCCTGGCACAGGTTTCCCAGAGAAGCTGTGGTTGCCGCTGGGTTCCTGTCAGGGTTCAAGGCCAGGCTGGATGGGGCTTTGGGTAACTTGGTCTAGTGGAGGTTGTCCCTGCCCATGGCAGGAGGCTGGAACTAGATGGTCTTTAAGGTCCTTTCCAACCCAAACCATTCTATGATTTTATGATTCTGTAAGGTGGACTCTGCGTGAGCGGAGGCTCAGTGCTGTCTAATCATGTTGTGCTTCCCAACTGTTAGTGCAGGAGTCACTGCCTCAGATTCTGCTGGCATGGTAACAAGGTGACAGCTGCCATTTTAGTTGTCATTTGAGATTTAGCCCAGGAACGTTTTGAACTTAAAACCAGAAGTCTCTGCAGCTTGAACTGAAAAGAAGGTGTCTGTAGCCAAAAGAGAAATAATTTTATATCCCTTCTGTACACTGGGCAGCTGAAACAGTTTCATGTTGTTGCCAAGAATAGTTGTAGCACCAGTCTAAGTGGAATGGATACATGGTGGTGTCAGGCAGCCTGGCAGCGCTAGTCCCCATGTTTATCGGCATGGTATTGTGGGAATTGGGAAGGTAGATGCACATTTGGCGGATTACACCTTTCTAGTAAACCCAGAGGGAACATATATTAGGAGTAGATTGCAGAACATAGAGCTGCCAGTTCAGCTCTATTAATCAACATACAAACACCCAAATCTTTCAATAATTAGAAAACTTGCAGAAAGTAATGCTACTAGTGGTGTCTGTAACTCAAGAGCAAATAAACAATCATTAAAATTTTTGCACAGTAGCAGAATCTGGTAGTGACTCAGAGGCAGTAAGCGAGAATAGGTACTCTAGCTCCAGCCCTAATGGAGGAGGATTTGTGCCAGCTAATAATTTTCTGCTTCTTTTAGTAAAAATAAATGTAAGTATCCTGGGTTGCAGGCTGCATAACTAATGCAAGCTCAATCACCTATGTTCTGAAATGTATGCACAGTCAAATGACAATTTCTTCATGTACTGTCATAGGCACCCCTGCATATGTTTTTGTAATGCTCATTGACACTAATGGCAAATATACTGCCATGCGGACATGTAAGGTAGACACAGGGGCAAAAAACTTTTTTCATCTTTCCTTCCTTATTAGGCAGAGGTGGAAACAGCTCATACTGCTAGATGCTCATGCAGATTAAGAAAAAATTATATTTCTGTTTCTCCCTTCACATATAATACTGACTGAATACAGGACCTTGGTTATGATGAGTTGTATAAATATTTCTGCTGTATCTAGGTAAAAGTGGAATGGCTCATTTGTATAATTTCACAGTAATATTATATTTTTCTGTACCAACATGTTTTGTTTTTTTTTTCAACAGGAAAGCTGATATATATAAAACATAAATTAGGTAATTTTTACTCAGCTGGATTTATCTGGTCACACTGACGTGTTTTGAAAGAGCTGTCTGGATCTCTCTCTGGACCACTTCTGATTGTTTTCCACCAGTCTTGGAAACTTTAGCTTGACAAAAAACCAAAAGAGTTTGGGAAGAAAATAACTGCAATAATTCTGGGAAAGTTACAGAGAACAACTGTGATCATTATGAGCCTGTTTGCCTGACATTGATCTCAGGAACAATAGGGAAATGGATGATGCAGTTCAAATTAATAAAGAGTTAAAAGAGGTTATTTTACTTATTGCCAATCAAGAGTGGTTTAGGATTTGTTAATCTAGTTTGCTACATTTTTATGAGATTGCAAGTTTGATTGAGAAATCTATTTATAGTTAGGTATCTCCAAAGCAGTTGGTTTGGTAGAGAAAAAAAAAAAATCACTAAGTAGGAAGAATAGTGCAAAATCTTTCAGTGGATTAATAAGTGCAGAAAACAAGTAATTCATGGGCTTCAAAATACAGTTGTGTATTGGGTCTGGCTGGAATGGAGTTTTCTTTTCCCATAGCAGCCTTCATAGTGCTGTAGCCAGAAAGGTCTTGATAAGACACCAATGTTTTGGCTACTGTTGAGCAGTGCTCTCACAACATCGAGGCTCTGTTTCAGTCCTACCCCACTGAAGGCCACTAGGCCAGGGTTGGCAGAGGGGGAGAGGTTGGAGGGGATACATATGGGACAGGCTGATTCAAAATGAAAAAAGAGATGTTTTATACCATATGATGTTGTGCTTAGCAATGAAAGCTAAGAGAATGGAGGAAGGGGGCATTCATTATTAAGGCTTTTCTTTTCTGAAGCAACCACTATGTGTACCAAAGTCCTGTGTCCCAGGAAGTGGCTGGATGACACCTGCTGATGGGAAGTGGAGAGTAAACTTTTTTTTTTTTCCTTTCTTCCACCTGAAGCCTTTGCTTTCTTTCATAAAACAGCCTTTATCTCAAACCACAATTCTTTAATTTTATTTTCTCCCTCAGTCCTCCCGAGATGAGAGAGTGAGAGAGTGACTTGGTGAGCAACTGTTACCAGTCAAGGTCACCCCACCACCAGTTTTAAATAGGAATTATTAGGAAGAAGCCATCCTCTGGGGTAAGCCCCAGTAGGATGTATTCTTCACTACATGTGGTTTGGAAAAGAAAGAATTGTACCGCTAAAGTTTGTAATTGAAAAAAATGTTTAGTGAAGAGGTAAATTATGAAGACAAAAGGATACTAAAATGTAGGTACCTTGATTGCTTGGAATGGTGGCACAGGAAAATTATTTCCCAGTATTGTCCAATACATAGTCATAGGGGCAGAAAAAAAATGTTGGTTATACATACAGGCTTGGAAATATGTTCTTGGGAGACGGGAGTGTGAAGAGGATTTATAGGTCATGGAGGTTAATCTGATGAAAATGAGCTGCTAAAGATAACACTGTGGCAAAAAGGTTAATGAGACCACTACATTAATTCACAAGAGGATATGAGAAGTTATAGAGAGATGAAATTACTGTATTGTTGGATCCTGTACTGACCCATCTATATTAGGATCATTTCTGATATCCAGTGAAGAGTGTTACAAAATGGGAGAACATTTAGAGAAGAGCTATGAGAATGATTAATGAACTGGAAAACATGTTATACTGGAGGACTAAATTAGTTCCATGTATTTAGTTTGTCACAGAGATTATTAGAGTCAACGCCTGTTTGGTGAACAAGATGCAGTTATGCATTCTTCAGTCTAACCAGCAAAACTTAATTTAAATCTTCATCTAGGACCTGAAGTTAGACAGGCTAATACTGGAAATGGGAAAATGTCTTTTAAACAAGAATTATTTGGTTTTAATGCAGCTTACTAAGGGATTCTTCATCAGTGATAAATTTTAAATTTGCACCCAGGATTCAGTGTTGTTTTCTAAAAAGCTATCTTCCTGTTGAGATATCTCTTTTGATCTGAATGAAGAATTCACACAGGAATAAAATCTGGATTAGAATCATAGAATGGTTTTGGTTGGAAAAGACCTTCAAGATCACCGAGTCCAACCATCTATCCAGCTCTACTAGGTCCAACACTAGACCATGTCACCAAATACAACATCTGCTTTTCTTTTAAACACCTCCAGGGATGGTGGCTCAACCACCTCCCTGGACAGCCTGTTCCAATATCTTACAACCCTTTCAGTAAATATTTTTTTCCTGATAACCAGCATAAATTTCCCCTGATGCAACTTCAGGCTGTTTCCCCTTGTCCTGTCACTAGCTATCAGGGAGAAAAGACGGATCCCCACCTCACTACAACCACCTTTTAGTTAGTTGTAGAGAGCAAACTGTTCTAGATGATCAAAAAAGTATCTTTTGGCCTCATCGTCTACACATGTGACTCTGCAATGAGGGATTCCTTTAAAAGACACTATAATTAATTAGTGCCTGTTATAGAAGACTGTAATCAGAGTTGTCGGGACAAAATGCTGATCTTAAGCCAAAAAAAAGAATAATTTCCTTCCACAGTTGATTATTTTTCTGTATTTCTATGATCTCCATTTGTAATTCTGTAGCATGACTGTTGAATGCTAATGAACCACCACCCTTGAAAACACTGTTCATTGAGGTAATCTATACTTGTTTCACAGTATCCAGCAAAACAAACAGAATAGGAATCTTTGTTAATAATATCTTGTATACTCTCAGCTTATCAAAACAGAAGTGAATTTTTAACTTATACGCGAATGTGGTGGATTTACCAATGAGAAGAATGCTGCATTGGTGAGGTGTATGCACCAGCTGGGATACATTTTTTCTGGTTTCAGTTGTCTGTTGGCTAGGCATCTGTGCAGCCTACTCATTTGAGCCTTTGCTGCCATCAGGGATGAGAAATAAGCAGCCCTGGTATCAGTAATGGTGGCTTGTGCATCCAGGCAGACCTACCTGGGTAGCTTTTCTCTGCAATATGAAGAGTATACATACAATCATATCTGCTGCTGCTACATTTCATTATGTTTTTAGAATACTTAGCAAGACTCAGAAAAATTATTACTTACCTTATTCTTTTTTCTCTCTAAATGGAATGGAACTGGGAAAAAAAAAATTCTAGCTGCCAGTACCTGTATCATCCACAGCAGATAAAAGCAGCCTTCATAAAGGTGCAGGAATGTGAATCGATGTCTCTGCTCTTTGATTCTTCTGCCTCAACCAATATTCCTCCTGTCTGAGAATGTTTTCATGATTTAATTTTAAAATAATATGAGAGAGCTGTCTACACCACAGAGACCATTCTTCTGGTTTTTCCAAATGCTGTGCAGAATTTCCTTGTGAGTAATCTGTAACAACAAAATTAGCCTTGTTATTTTTTGTATTGCAGTGTTCTTAATTGGAAAATATACTGATTATTTCCAATAAGCAGTCAGATTGCTTCCTTAATTTTCATGATTGTAAGCACACTAATATAAAAAAATGGTTTTAAAGCAAATTATTCATTTTCAACTAATTTGGTGACAGGGGTTTTGAGGGATTCCCATGTTTTCGTGGGTTTTTTTAATTAAAACCAACACAACTGAGACAAAATCTCTTTGAACCTCACCTTTTATTTCTGAAAGCTTTTCTGTACTAATTTGCTTTTCCTCATGGTTCCTCTCTCATATTGCAGGTTGGAGTAGTTTACTAAGGAGTTGTCCCTTTCAGTGAAGTCTTGGTTTTTTTGGTGAGGAGCTATGTCTGCTCTGTAAAGCATGAAATAATTTTCTGTATCTCGCAGTGGTATAGATATTAGACCAAAGCTTTAGTCCATACTAGAACTGGAAATGTTTTATAAAAACATTTTGCTGAATTCCTTTGGTTTTAAGTTCAGCTATGTTAAAATCTCCTTTGCTTATGTATAACCATTCATTTCAGGGTTTTTTTGGTATGAAAGCGTATTAAAAAGGTACTTCACATCGATATTTATGTGAAGAATTTTATTTGCAGAAATATCTCTATCTACTAATTGCTACTTTCCTGGGGATCCTTATTTTTTTCCACCATTTCTATGATGAAGTGTAAGAAGAGAAGAACAAGGACAAATAAAGGAGGAAGATAATTTGCAGGAGCACATTGTGAACAGCAAAACAAACAATTGTAGCAGACTAAAACCAGTATTGGCAGAGACTTAAATGTGCCTCATATAGCTCAGTCTAGTGATGATGAATAGATTTATAGGTGGGCACTTTCAAGTTGAAAAATCCTTGACCGCCTATTTTAAATGTTTGGGTTTTATCTTATTTCTCCCCTTAAACTTGCTTTGACTTGAGACTTCTTTTCCAGCTATTCTAAATTATCAGAATGTGGATCAACCTGAAAATGAGAGACAAAATTCATTGGAAAACATTCATATACATAGAACTTGGTTGTTCCCCAGTAGAATCAGGGAAAAAAACCTTTGATTTTTATAATATTACTGAATCTATGGAAAAAATGGAAAGAGTCCAAATTCTGAGATTATCAGAAACAGTTGATTAATTTCAGTTTGAAGCAATGACTGGTAGAATTTATTTTGGTAATTGTTCATAATAATAATTGCCTGGACTATAGGGCTAACCTTTTTCAGGTCAATAAAAAGATTCCTAATGTTTTAAGTAGGAGGTGACTGTGAATAACATGATCTGCATTAATTTGATCTTGATGCCTTAATGGAGGTTTAAAAAAATGGAGAACGTATTTTGAAATAAAAACACTGAAGTATTGAATAGCTTCTAAGTAAACTGTCATCTGTGAAGTGAATAACTGTCTACTTTATTCCACTGCTTCAAATGACATCACCATTGAAATTCAAAGTTAACCTCACGCCTTGAGTGGCCATGCCATGGAGATCCAGGCAGACTTTGTTAGCTTTTCCCTATCAATGCAAAGAGTGTGCTCACAGTCATACCCATTAAACTTTCATGCCCTTAATCCAGAATAAATTGTACAATAGACATGCTTTAGGTTGTAATGGCTTTGCTTTTGAAAATGTGGAATAGGGTTCTTTTCAGCAATATTTGAGAGGTTATTGTCAGATGTCCCAAATCATCCTGATGAGATTAAAACTGGTCTCTCATGACATACTTCCTGAAAATTCTTCATCTGCAAATGGTGAATACAACAAATATCTAAATGGAAGAATTTACTAAACTCATCTGTAAATACTAATTTTCTCTTCCATTGGTGCTACATTGCATAATGAAGGGTTATATGTTGAGTGATTCTGTGGACTGGTATTCATTTTCTGATAATGCACATGGAAGTTTCTCACCCAGAGTTGCTTATTTTCTACTTTATTAAAAAAAAAAAGAAAAGAAAGAATCCCACTGATATTGGCAGCTTATTATCAGCCATGGCTTTATTCTGTGAACATAAATGTGGCATTCATTTACATCTTTCTGATACTTTGGTCCAAGAACATCATGAGCAGTACAGATGGCATTATTTGCTCCACAGCTCATCTCCTTGACATGTTCTGGATCTGTGCTCTATTTCACGGATGGGTGTCTTTGTGGAAAGGTTATGTTCTGCCAGCATATTTACAGATGCCCCCTTTGCCTTCACACTTACTGAAAATTTATAAGTATGGTAAGCTACTGTGCCCACTTCAGCCCAGTAGTCGTATCCACAGAACGTAAGGCAAGGTTATGCCCTTTGACACTAAATATGTTCCACAGATTTGTACAACAAAGCCAGGGGGAAGTTTTGGGGGTTTTTGAAAGATCCAAAAGACTGGGGGAAAAATGTTTTCACACTGTATTCAATCTGATGAGCTGCACTTGTGTCTCTCTTCTCCAGAATGTCTTCAAGACAACAGTATATAAATGGAAAGACAAGGAGGAAAAACAGATTAGGACAAGACAGAATGCTAGGGGGGAAAAAAACCCCTCAACAAAACCAAGCCCAAATCTCTATCGTAAAAGTTTGCAATCAGCTAAGAGAAATTCTTTTTTCCTACCAAATTCATGTTTCTGAATCTCAGTCTTCCATATTGTGCTGTCTGTCATCTCCCATAATAAGACAAGTATGTTAGCAGAAAGGCTGTTTAACTGTTCAGTTTTTCAAGTCGCATATTAAAATTGATGACCATTTGATGTTAAGTGAAAAAAATGCACCTTCCAATGGAATGGCACGCACCAGAAATCACACTGCTAATGGGAATGTGACATGGTACTAGCTAGAAAAGACACAACTGCAGTTACTGTTTGAAGTTACACAAGACCAATCTCTGTCATTCTTTTATAACGGTATCACAGACAGTAGAAGTCTTTCCGTATGCAAGTGGAAAAGCAACTGTGCAGTTGTGTGTTCCAGGCCAGTGTTACCCTTCATCTTACATGTGAATCTACTATAGAATAAAGTGGCCATGTTCAGGAACATCTTATCCTTTAATAAATGCATTATTTTAAAGTAAATAATGAATGCCGCTTAGTTCTTTGAAAGAACATCTTGAAAAGATCGTAGCCTTGAAGAAAATTTCAGACTGTCTGCAGCCCTGAGAATCCACTCCACTATTTTGTTCTGCAAAGTCTTTAATTTTAAAACCTTTGAAAAATGCATAAGGAGAGAAGAACCATCCTCTCATTTATTTGTTTTTGAAGGAACTCTAGCAACATGAATTGCCTATACCAGTCTCTAATTTACTGGGCAAAATCCTAGCATGGTCTAGGAACCTGTGTCAGTCAGGTTTACACAGAACTGTGTTTTATCCCTTTGCCCATCTTCTCTCATGTTATTGTGACATTTCATGAAACTTTTACCTACTTCCCATATTTATTTTGAAAATAAGAATGTAGCGATAGTCTCTGGTTATT
Organism: Porphyrio hochstetteri; assembly: GCA_020800305.1. NCBI lineage: Eukaryota > Metazoa > Chordata > Aves > Gruiformes > Rallidae > Porphyrio > Porphyrio hochstetteri. Next base: position 116,735,459 of record CM036907.1, read on the forward strand.
TAACCGATGCTGAAATGTAAGCCATGCCTCTCACACCCTGAGTCCTGGAAGCCATAACCTCCTGAGTTTCAGTATATTTTGTATCCAGTCTTTCCAATATTGCCATTAACGTTCTGAAAAATGAAAGTTAGTTTGAATTGGATCCCTTCCCTTCTTTCCCTCCTTCTCTTCCTCTCTCTCTCTCTCCTTTCCCTTTCCTTTTCTCTTCCCCCTCCCTCCCTTTGTCCTTTCAATATTTAGGAGACACAGGAGACTCAACATCTGTCAGTGCTAACTGTTTTGGTTGTGGGTACGGAACATGGGGTTTTTGAAGAGGCAACAGAAAGACCTTACGATGGACACTGCACATTCCTGATCCCTGTGGTGCTGCTGGAAACGATGAGTGTCTTTTTAAGACTGAATAGACCTAGACAGGCATAGAGGCGTAGGACACCAGGGATTAACTCAAAAGGTAGGGTCAGAGAAAAGATAAGGTTTATAAAACATACAGATTAAAGAGAAAAGAATAAGATTAAGGGGAGAGACATTCTTACAAATCAGTACAGTCAGGAGTGAGACTGCTGCATTCTCTTCACTGAAAAGCTAACACTCCCTTTATTCAGAAATGTTCAGAAGTAATAAACAGTGCCTTGAACTCCTCTAGCCTCCTTTCTTTTAACCTTATCCTTCTAGTACACCCCATGTTATGTCCACCAGGGAGATCTTTGACGCTTTCAAAAGCAAGTGGCTCAATTAGAAAAGCAGCAGCATTTGCTGCGCAGCCCACTCGCTACTGCAGCCTCCTTTAATCCAATCTACACTGAAAGCATTCATTTATATGTCTGCTCTGTCACAATGGAACATATTGATTATCAATACAGGGACCACATTTTCAAAACAAGGCAACTATAGGGTTCACTGTGCACAATTGTGACGCAGTTTTGAAAAGATCCCTGCTCTGTGACATTTATGGACACACTCAATAGGTATTGTTTCCAGGGCTTCGTTACCTTTACAGGCGTCCCTTTAGTTGTCTGTCCAAAAAAAAGCAGTGGTGTTGAGCTCTTCCTAATACCTAGGAACTGTTTTCTGTCATTTCATTGGCATGGTGGGGCTGTAATCAATGAGAAAGCTGCTAATAATGCAAGGAAGCAGAAATGCATATGAACAGTCAAAACAATAAATATTGCTAATTTATAATTAATTGGAAAAGGAATGCTCATATATATTACTTTTATATTCTGTTCTGAAGATCCATTTCTCACTTGAAGTGTCAAACCCAGGGTATTTGGTAGGCTTTTAGATTTAGATTCGAAATTTTATATATATATATATATGCATATATAGATATATGATAAGTATTCCTGCTGTAACAGTTACTCAATTGAGTGACTGTAAAATCATATTGCTCCAGAACACAATGACTTTCTCCTGTCTGTACCCAAGAGGCAGTTGGGTCACTGTGGAATGATCCAAAGAGTGTTGCTTCATCTGCTTTTCTGTAAGATATATGATTTCCTCTGCATCTTCGCAATGCCATGCTCATAGTTATGAAAAATAATATAATGACTTCTAGTTCTTTCCAGCTCATGCTGTTAAATAGCATGGTCAAAAGACTTTTTAAATTTTTTAAAGTGTCTTATGGAAAATTTGAATCAAGGACAGGAATATTTTATTGATGAATTTCAGAGACATGGTCATGTCTTGTCACGGGCTCTTTAACTGATATACTGTTCCCATGACTCTTACATACTGTACTTAACTTCTTGATCAGCATTACCACTGTTTTAACACAACAAGCATAAATTGCGCTGTAGTCCCTTTGAGGGAAAGACTGTAGCCAAACAGAGACTTGTTCAGATTTTGAAAATAAAAAAACACCAAAAAGTGAACCTCTTTGCCTTTTCCCAAACCTTTGCCAACTATACTCCTGGACAAAATATTTCAGTAGAGAAGCAAACCAAAGAAAAAAATAACTGAATTTCCAAATGTGACTATGAACCATTATTTATATTTTAGATTTCCTCTACTCTATTTGATGAGTCCTGAAACATAGAAACAACATGAAGATGAAATATTCAATATGAATATGAAAATACGAAACAACATAGGAGTTGGACTTGATGATCTGTATGGGTCCCTTCCAACTCAGTATATTCTATGATTCTATGATCTCTGGGTACTGTAGAATGAAACAATTGAGATAATTGATGGAGATAATTCTAAGCAGCCAAGAAGGGTTAATATCTGAGGTAGTTTGAAATGCAGTGATGTTTTATGTTTTCTTCATCATTGCCATCCTTTTGAGATAGTTATTTGATGATGTAGTAGTAGCTACTTGATGCAACGTGAATGTGTTTGCACATTTTACTGCTTGATTTCAGCTTGGTTGAAGGTTTTGGCTCTGTTTTTACTACATGAAAATTTCCTTCATTTCTACATGAGTTTCTGTGGCTCAATCAACAACATAAGACAATCCCACAGGTCTATTTCACTCTTTTAAAATCTGTCCCTATTTTAATAATTTCTCAGAGATTGCATCTGGAGAGATTTAGATTCTAATTCAGACACCTTGTTTTAGTTTTCTACAAATGCTCTAGATGTCTAAGTGTATGGTCTCAGCTACTGATGCAGTGATCTCAGCTCAGTTCACTAATCACAGCATCAGTCTTTTAAGTGTTCTGTTGATGACCAATCCCTTCTACACAACTGTGATCCTGTATCTAGTGAAGAAATGAATGAAAAAGTATTTGGGGATCTTTGAAAAACAGATAATTTAGAGCTATCCCAACACAAGATGAATTCTTCTTACGGAACTTGAGCTATCTGCAAGGTTGGCACCCAGTGTAAATCATCTGGCTACACTCCTGGCATTGATAAGGAATGTTAAATATCTCTAGGGTACCACAGAAATAGGCGTCTAACCAAGCTGGGACAAAGTAAGATGGATCCTATGCATCACTGCAGGATCCTAGAGTACCTTTATTGTATCTTATTTGTTAAAGTAGCCCTGAAGAGCCTCAAGAGCCAAAAGGTTTTAATGTTAATTTAGGATTAAAAATTCTAATTAGAAAATTTAGTATGAAAAAAGGCTGTCTTTTCATTCCCAAGAAATTAACAATTTGTGTTTTATTATTATTCAGGAGCTGATTAAAACAAAGTAAATCAGATGACTTTATACACATACCTTAGTTCCAGATTCCTTGTTCCTTAATTATAAAATTGTCACTCTGGAAGTAAAACTACTAGGACCAAAACTGAGTGGAAAATTACTTAAAAAAAAGTATGGCTTATAAGTGAGGGTAGTTTTTAAAAGTTGTGTTGGTTAGGTGAAGAAATAGTTTTGCACTGAGGAAAGGTATTTTCTTCAGTTAAAAAGCAATCCTGGCTAAGAGGGAGGTGAAGTCTATGATAAAAAATAATGGAAAAAATATGGAGCCTGATAGCAATGAATAAAATCAGTATTAGATAATGGAGAGTACTGATAAAGAAAACTAAAGGGATCAGTTAAAAATCTATGGGCAATAGGGCAAAGATAACAAGAAGTTCTTTAAGCAGGAACAAAATGCTTACAGTATGATAGATCTGTATATGGTAAAATTGTTAATCTTGGTAGAGGAAATGCAGAATTAAGTAAATACATCTGTTTTCTAAAAGAAGAATGAAATATTTTGCTTTGTCTCACTTCTGAGGAAGAATGCTAAACAGGAACACTAAGTATTTTTAAACCTACAAAATTAGATAACTCACAGTCAAGAAGATTACTGGTCTGTGGAGCTGTCTGAATGTATCATTTTTTTAGAAAATAACTGAAGAAATTCCAGAAGCCTGGAAAAAAATAGTTATGGCCCAATGTTAACATAAAGTTAGATCTTTGGCCATGAAAACAATTTTCTAGTTAAGCCCAAACCTTATTTAGGAAAAAATATCTTGGATGAATTGAACTAATATTTAAATTACAATTTATGCCACCCAATACAAAGTAACAGAAAATAATTATTTTGCAAACAGTCCTTTTCTTCATGAGATCATGGAATATTTTCATAAAGTAATTTTCCTGATGGAACATACCTAGATATTTTACAGTTTCAAAGACAACACATGCAGCTGGCAGACATGATGCAGCATCCATGGGCGCAGTGTCAGCTAGCAGCCAGGTGTGATGCCCGAGGTATCAGAAATCACATTGAACATCTATATCTAGGCAGCTGGATTGTCCCCTGGTGCCCACACTGAGTGGGATTCATCTGCCTCACTAGAGGCATCCAAAAATTAAGATGCCTAGGTTGGAACTAGATTCCTTTTAAAGCCAACAGAGAAAATGGACACCTTCCTGTGTGCTTCAGCTGACCTAGCTGAAATGTCTTACTTAGGGTTGGGTCTGGCAGAGTGGGAGTTGACTTTCCCCAGCACACCCTCACCGGGCTGTGCTGTGTATCAGTACCCAGCAAGGTGCTAGTAACACAACAGGGTTTTGCTGCTGCTGAGCAGGGCTGGCACACATCAAGGCTGTCTCTCCAACACCCCCCTCAGGAGTGGGCTGGTGGGCAAGGTCTTAGGAGGGGACACAGCCAGGAGAGCTGACCCCTGCTGAGCAAAGGGATATCCCACACCATGTGCCATCTGCTCAGCTGTGAAATATGATTGAGAGGAGGAGCAAGGGGGGGGTATTTTTTTTTATATGAAGTTTGTCTTCTGGAGAAGCTGCTACACATACTGAAGCCCTGCTGATCAGAAGTAGAGAATATTCTTTTGGTTTTGCATTGCTTCTACACACAGCCTTTTCTTTGTCTGTATTAAACAGCCTTTATCTTGACCTGTGAATTTGGGGTTGTCATTTTTTCTAACATATTTTTCTCCCCTCCGTGTCCTTCTATGGAAGGGAGTGACAGAACAGCTTAGTGGACACCAACTATCCAGCTATGGTTAAACCACCACATAAGGTGAGGTGAAACATCACTGTAAGGTGCTGAATTTCCCTGCATCAACTATGGAGAAAGACAGTGAAACTGTAATTAGATTATATCAACCCAATGCAGTACAAAAAAGAATATTGTAAATCTGGAAAGCGTTTGGAAAGGATGTATTGAAGCATTTCAGGGTCTGGAAAAGGTGCTTTGTAGTGTGGAACTGAAGAAGTACAATCAATTTTGTTTGTCCAGAGAGGTTAAGAGGTTGCAACCTATGATTACATCTGAAGAAGTATTTGATAGTAAGAGGTTCTTTAATCTTCCAGTAAAAAAAAAAAAAGGGGGAGGCGGGGGAGAAACCCCACAACAACATCCAGGAGCTGAAAGCTTAAACTAGCACAAAGTAAGAGCAGGAATTAAAGTGCTTATTATTTACAGTGGAGGTAACTGTATGGAGGAAGCTGTGTGACTGTCACAGCTAGTGACTGTAAAAGCTTATCTCAGGATATAGAGGCTTCTCATTGCCTCGAGTGCATATCTAAACGATGCGCTACCATGCAAAGCAAAGAGATGAGCTTGGTTACAGTCCTGGTGAGATTTTGTGTCCCAGGATGCAATGGTCACGATTATTCATTCTGGCTTTGAAACCTATGAATTTCAAAACCTGTTTTCATAGGGTAGAAAAGAAGCATTGTACATTTATCAGTGCTGCTTCAAGTTCCAAAAAGGCCTGGGAGAAATTGTTAACTAAGGCAAGAAGGAAGGTGAAAAATGGGGAAGATGATTATGGGAGAAAATGAAAAATAATTACACAGAATTTTCACCCCCACTGCCATCCATTTGGTTAAAATAATTTTAATGCAATTTTGACTCTAAAATTTATATTTTGCTTTATTTCCAATTTAATTTATTTACATTTAGGGAAAAATATATTTCTATTTGCCTGTCATTTTCTCTTTTATTTTCCAATTGTTCTTTTCAGCCTTCTCTTTTTCACTAAAGAAATAAAGAAAAAAGAAGTTTGGAAATGAAAGACCAGAAATGGAATGGTATTCTAAGTTTAAAAAAAAAAATATTATTTGGCTGGAAATTAAGTGAAAAGCACATTTTCCTTTTCATTCATGACTTCATATATAGAAAAGGAATGAACCAATATTATAACGTAATGAATTTTGAAAGATTTATAAACAGACCTAAATAAAAATAAACTTATTTCCTAATATTTAATTTTTAATGTCATGAGACATGCGTATTTTTACCTTTTTCCCAGTGTTTAAAAAAGAATTTACCATAGACTTATGTTCACAAAGAATTAACTTGTTTCGTTACATCTTTATACAGCAGCTGCTGCTGAAATGCTTTTATAAATGAGTCTATTTTATAAAATAGCATCTTACAGGAGACCCTTCTGTTTAGCTAGCCGGGAATGCAGGCGGCCTTAACCCACATGGTATTATGTCTAGAACTTTTATATATATATTTTGATGGCTGTTTACAGCCTTTTTTATTAGTGAGCCTTTTTTCAGCGTGCAGGTTTGTGGAGCAAGCAGCTGTTCATTTGTTTTGTCAGTAATGGAAAGAAGACTTGAACAGCTGATGACAGGTAATTTGGGCTGATGTTCAAGTTCTTATAATAGAACTGTGTAGAAAGCTATCACTTTATCTTACAGTGTCTGTATATGTGTGACAAGACTTTCAGAACAGAAGAAGAAATTTGCACTTCACAGAGTAAATAATAAAACATGAGAAAATAGACGGTGGTGTTAAGAATGACGTATAGAAAAACTACGCGCAGGAAGCCATTTCTGGTGCACAACAAGGCATTTTGCTGGTTGTATGCTGCTGGAATTCTTGATAAGGGTTCGTGACTGTCATGCATTGGCACCTCTTCCACCGGTTTTTAATACAAATCTGGATCATGCTCAGAACATTTGTGTTCATTTACCGGAAAATGAGTGATGTTACCTAACTACAGGGTGTCAGGAATTTCTAGGCAAATTCAGCACGCTTGCATTTTGACCAGTTGGAGCCTTGTTTCCACTTGTCATTCACTCCCTGGAGATTTCTCTTCTGATATATTTTCTGGCAGTTCTTTGACAGCTCCTGAATGTTTCCAGTAAATCATCATGGCTGTCCTCTGTTCCAGACCTACTTCCATGGATAAATTTGTATTTCCATCATCCCTCAAGGGAAGCTGTTCCTTCACGGCTTCCTGGAACTGGCAGTTGTAGTAATTACAGTTGTCCTCTACTTCTGCCTTGTCTGACCTTGAAAGTACCTTTTGTGTACCCATCCCTGTCCTCTGCTGCTTTTCTCTGTACTGGCAACCCTCTTACTGCCTGTCCTACCCAGAGTTCAGGGAGTTCCCTGTTACCTCTGTTACAGCAGTATTTGGCTCCCTGCTGCCACTTTTTAATTCGTTCTGTCAGCTTTCCTACCACTGCTGGCTTCAAAAGTTTATTTGCTGTAGGCAACAGAGAGTCCACATATGGAGTGCCTGGAGATGCTGTCCTGGCTGCTGCCCATGCCTTCTGTTAGTGTATGTCTCCAGTTGTTCAGTTGCTTCTTAGCTTGCTCATGAAGCTGTGAAAAACCTCTTTTACTCGATATCCCCATACATTTGCATTGCAGATGGAGTGTCGGTCATCACTTGTGATGAGTAAGTCAGTGGTTTTGCTTAGCATCACAAAAAATTAAAATACAAAATATGTTATGAAGAATTCAGGTGATAGTACAATCATCAGAAGCCATATGCCATACAAGAATGGCAAGAGCTATTCTTTCAGCCAAATGCAGAGACCATGTAGCATATTCCTTATTATTATTTAATAGGATGTAATTATTAAATATTTGGATACACAGAAATATATTCCGTAGCTAGTCATGGCACTTGAAAGCTTGCCACTCATGTAGTGAAACAAACTCTGGATACATATTGGTACTCATGAATTATTTGTTTTACTCTTCTCTGTGTCTTTTTTCCAATTTAAGTGGGTTTGGCCTCATTGTACTACACGGTGTGACTGAAAGGTCGTTTTACAACCTGTTGCATCCCCTGGTTGTCACTAGGCTCCTTCTGGTTCAGTGTCTCTATGTAGCATTTGGATTGAGAAAGGATCATACAGCTTAATGATTTGGAATAGGGATGTGATTCTTGGAATGCAAATCAGAGGAGAAAAACTTGACATAAGTTAATGAAAAATTGAGGAGATAAAATAAAGAGGTACAAATAAAGGCAAGAATGAGAGATAGGGCAATGTGTAAATGGCAAATAGACAAGTCAATAATTAATGACAATAAAACCAAAGTACCTCAGTAGGAGCATTTTTTATGCTGTGAAGCTTCTCTCATTGGCTGCTGTAATTTAAAAAAAAAAAAAATTATAATCTTGGATGTTTTTGTCCTTGGTAATCTTTAGCATGCCAATTCCTACCATTGCAAGAAGAATTTGTCAATATTCAGACAAATTACCTGAACAGTACAAATATTGAAGTTCTTACTTCTAAGTATAAAGGAATAATAAAGCTATCTAGGTACATTTATTTTTTTGATGTATTGCTGTTGATTTGATGTTGTGTTTTTATTTAATCTTCAGCAAATTGCCCTTTTAATTTTAAACCCACATAAAGCAACCTTCAGAATTAAACAACTCTGCATTTCAGTCCCTGTAAGTCAGACTCTACAATTAATAATACATCCAGTGTATTATTTTTGAGGAATGGAGAGTCAGTTATATATTTTTTTTTTTGTGAGCTGTATTGGGATTTAGCCACCTACCTTCCATTCACATTAATGGGACTCACGCAGATAAATTGCCCTCAACAACCTAAGTTTTCACCCTTCGGTCTCAAGCTAGGCCTTCAATTACAACCTAAAGAACCAAACACACCCTGCAGTTATGAAAGACGTATGCCTGGGCATTCAGCATAAAGAGGGAAATATCAAAATAAGGTTATTTGGCAGGAACTGGGAAAAAAATGTTATTTTATAAACAGCGGACAGGACAGATGGAACTAAAAGTCATGCAGCTGAGGGAAGGATCAAAGAGGAACAACCATTTCCTTGATGCGGGGAAGAGAAAGCAACAACAAAGTGTGCAGTACAGCGTGTACTCCTGACATGGCCGGGTCAGCCAGCAGCTTAGAGAAACTTCTGAGCAGGGTAAAAGGGACTAGAGTCGGGAAGAGGCAAATGCATGAACGTCTTGAAAAGACAAAAAGAAAAAAAAAAAAAAAAAAAGAGGTTTTAATGTTCCTTCCCTGTAAAGCAGGCAATGCTTAGGCTTTCTTTACTATGATGAAATATCTTATGATGTTTATTTTCAAATGAAAAAATAAGAAATAAATCTAGTGACAAAATTTTGAGAGAAATGAACCATCAGGACAAAGAACTAGACTGTTTGTATGTACTTCGGAGGGTGGTGCAGAGGGAAAGAGGGAAACAGAGAGGACAAGGGAGACAGATAAATACATTTTAAACTACATTTAAATTATTTTTAACTCCATCCATTTTTCTAACCTACTTTTTCAGTGCTGCAGTTGTACTTTGGTTACAGAGGCTTATTGTGTTCAGTCTTTTGCTTTTATTTACCTTTTTTTTTTTTGTGTTAATATTTAAATAACATTAGAAATTGTACTAGAGAACCAGGCAGACTGGAAAATGCCCAGGTTTTTCAGATGCCCAGTTGCTGTCCAGGATACATAACCCAGGACTCAGGTCTGGACATGCTAGCCTAGATGTCACAACACACTTGTGTACGTGCCCCACATGGTGCGAGTGAGCCCCATCCACTACACCTCCCCCACTGTCCGCCTGGCCATTATTTGACACGAGAATGGTAGTGAAGCAAGGATCTACAAGGTTCTTAAATGCATAGTACCAGGAAATAGCGAGATGGTGGCTTTAGCCTCCAGAATTAAATGTGCTTAGAAATGGTCCCTAGAGAACTGTTTCCTCAAGATATATGTTGTAGCCGGTGCTTCACAGCTACATGTTTTTGGAGGGAAGGAGGACTCAAAAATAGATTTTTACATTTTTTTTCTCCCAGCCCAAATGCTATTCAAAAGATAAATTAAAGCTTGAGTACAGTTACTACATCCTGTTCCAGAATATCGTTTTATTTTATTTTTATTTAATGTATCTAGGTTGGTGGATAGGTAAATGATTGTAACATGAACCTGTTTCTCATTGATGAATGCGTCTAGAAGAATAAAAGAAGAAGAGAGGGCAAGAGAAATGGGTATTAAAGTGAGCAATATATTTCAGTGTTCCTCTTGCTGTTCCATTAATGGTACCCATGAGAAGACCCATCTTAGATTTCATAGCAGTTCTTTTTTCCTCCCATTTCCTCTTCCCTCTTGAGCATCATTTATAGAAAAAGTATATCCCTAATATTTTCTATAGTCTTTGACTTGGCAATTCATTATTTGCCACAAACTAATTCTTTTTTTTTTGATGTTTCTTGAGTTTTACTTGTGTTTTTTCTGTCTCTGAGCTTGATGCACAAATTATATATTCATTGATAGCAATGCATTTTAGCATTTTACAGCATTGAGCTTTCTTCCCTCTTCCAGTGCTCCCTTCAAATGACTCATGGATTATTCAGGTAAAATAATAATTATCTCCCAAGAATTAAAATAAAAATAATCTGCACTGACTGTCACTGCTTTATCATAATGTTGGATAACAGGATAAGTTCAAGTGAACATTTTTAGTTTCTGTCTGTCTTGCTAATTTGCAGCTAAGATTACACTTCTGTGATTTTATCTCCATGGCTCAAGAATTCTGACATTTGTGCCTGCCTCCTGTTTTACCCCCCAGACTCATCCACGCACTTCTTATGCTGAAGCGAATATAATAAGAATACAAATTGAACAGCAACAACAAAACTGTTCTAGAACATTTGGTCTTTGGAGAAAATTCACAGAATCCTCTTGTTGCTGAAAAACAGGATGAATTTCCACTGACATCGATAGCAGTTGGAGTATATTCAACTGTGGGTTTAGCACAACGGGGAGGGAAAAGTGCCCACAGTTCACATTATCCAGGAGCCCCCTCTTTGTAGGAGCGGTGCTGTATCATGGCTGTGCAACCTTCCTCTCTTGGAGGGAATATTTTAAAACAGAGCTGTTTCCAAGGATCTGGGTTTGTATCTGCACCTTTATCTGTGGGTGAGCTGGGAAAATCCAAACCCCACAAATTTCTGCCCAATCTATTTCAGATACGTCACAGGTTTGTGGGTGTTTGTACCAAAGTGGTGTGTCGCCTTGTTAGCAGTGAAGTAGCTACGTGCTGAGATTTATAATCATCCTGGAATCCAAATTACACACTGATGTTGTGTAATTCAGCTCTAGTACTGTGGCCTAGGCTGCTATCATATGGCAGTTTGCTATTATGGAAATTACCTCAGACTGGTGATAATGTTAAATGTCTGCTCATATGTTCAACTTATGTGGGAATTTCTTTGTTCCCAAAACCAAGAATGCGCAGAGGAAGAAGAGCAAACTGAGCCTGCTTAACACCTCTCACTAACACTGAACATGGTGCTGCTGTGTGGGTGACAGTCGGTGTAAGTCATTTGAAAAGTGGAGCTTGAAAGCAGGTTTTAATAAATTCAGTTAGAATTTTTCTAACTTTGCTTTATAACTTTTTATTTTTGCCCAGCTGCAATAGGTGGAACATCATCTGGAAATGCAGCAATACATAATTTTTCACTGATGCCTTAGCAGTGGAAGATGGACCTTACCCAAAGTTGTGCGTAGAGCTGTGAAATGTGGCACTTGAGTCTCTCAAAGAAACAGTTTTCTTCACCTAATGTGGATGCTGAAAATCAATTATATGTAGATTGGCTATGAGAGAGACAAGCTGTTCTGTTGATTTAGGCATGACCTGTGTGGTGACGCTTCATCTCCCAGTGAACTAAATATTCTTTCAAATGACATATTAATGGGAGGGCATCCAAAATACTTGCTAGGCAAATGAATGTGTAATAGCCAGATGGTTTATTTGGATTTTCAGTAATCCTCAAAGGATCAGAAAAGGGATTTATTTACGATTCAGTAAGTTACGGCATGCAGTTACCTGTGTTAAAGTGTCTTGAAATACAGTAGGTTATAATTGCAGATCTGTTCTGTTCTTTTCTTATCCTGCCACGTTTGTAAAGCACTGTGGAAAATGTCAGCCAACTTTTCATGGCGTGGTAGGAGCACAGGTGGGGGATGTTTAAGAAATAGGGTTGTAAAAAAGATGGTGAAGCAAATTACCCAATAATCCCTTCTGCTATTCTTAGGACTATTCAAATTTTTCATCCCACATCAAATTCCTTCTATTCAAAAATTTTAACATAAAGACCATAACACATGTCTCAGAAGGTGGAATAAAACTTACCCTGCGAGCCTACCTACATAACTCTTTTTAATACATGAAATGTATTTTGGGATGTCTCCTCTTTACTAGCACATATTGTGCTGAGACAGAAGCTTCTAATACACTACTGTACAGGCTTGCTGTTCATGTTTTAACTCTGTACATGTCTGGTCAAATGTCCTCAGCATATGCACACTCTCTGCAGCTGGGAGAGTGAGCCACAGATGTTACATTTATATAAAAGCTGGAGTTTCTCCACCTGGTTCCCTAACATACAGATTTTTATTTTTTTTCCCTCCATAAGCATGAATAGGTCCCTTTGATGCTACTGTACATACTTCATGGAGGGAAAAAGGAAATTGAATTTCACTGAATGTTGGGCTTTGTCTGTAACACATTGCTGCTGGGGAAAACTGAACTGTTTCTGAAGCATTTCAGAAACTTGCATCTTCTAAAGACAAATAATGCTGCCACTGTGTTTTCCACTGGCAGTAATAGTGGACCAAAATGATTCCTGTCTATGGTACAGTTAGGAAATCAGCAAAACACTTAAAAAACAAATGTGTCGAGCAAAATGATGAAGTTTAAATTCTGTAGAATTCAGGATGATCTCTCATGGGGTCCTTGTCATCTATTTTGTCCTAGCTGTTAAAAGCTTTTGGGGAAAACCTTTTCTCACACCCCCAGAGTTCTGCCACTGAAAATGGATCACATATTCACTATGGTTGATGCTTAGGAAATCTGTCTCCTTAGTAATTGCCGATAACACCAAGCTGTGCGGTGCAGTTGATACACTGGAGGGAAGGGATGCCATCCAGAGGCACCTTGACAGACTTGAGACGTGGGGGCGTGTGAACTGCATGAAGTTCAACAAAGCCAAGTGCAAGGTCCTGCATATGGGTCGAGGCACAAATGCAGTCTGGGCAGAGAACGGATTGAGAGCAGCCCTGAGAGGAAGGACATGTGGGTGTTCCTTAATGTAAAGCTCAGCATGAGGTGGCAATGTGCGCTTGCAGCCCAGAAAGAAAACTGTATCCTAGGGTACATCAAAAGAAGTGTGACCAGCAGGTCGAGGGAGGGGATTCTGCCCCTCTGCTTTGCTCTAGTGAGACCCTACCTGGAATACTGCATCCAGTTCTGGGGTCCCCAGATACAGAGCTGTTGGAGTGAGTCCAAAGGAGAGACACAAAGATGATCAGAGGTCTGGATCACCTCTCCTACAAGGAAATACTGAAAGATTTGGGCTTGTCCGGCCTGTAGAAGGCTCCAGGGAGACCTTATTGCAGCCTTTCAGTACCTAAAGGGACTACGGGAAAGCTGGAGAGGGATTGTTTTATCGGGGAATGTAGTGATTAAACTAGGCATAATGGGTTTAAACTAAAATAAATAAAATAACATAGATTTAGATTAGATGTAAGGAAGAAATTTTTCCCTGTGAGGGTGGTGAGGCCCTGGCACATTTTGCCCAGAGAAGCTGTGGCTGCCCCTAGATCCCTGGCAATGTTTAAGGCCGGGTTGGATGGGGCTTTGGGCAACAGGTGTAGTGGAGGGTGTACCTGCCCATGGCAGGGGGTTGGAACTAGATGATCTTTAAGGTCTCTTTCAACCCAGACCATTCTGTGATTCTATGATTCTAACTCAGAAAACAACACTTCATGCCGTTAGGTTCTCTTTTAGAGCCCAACTTTTTGAGTGAACTTACCTGATTGTATGGCATTTTACTAAAATTTGTGTGGTGATGTAAAGGCATGGTAGTAAGAGTAGACTGAATTCATTCATTTTTCACAGTGACAGAGTACTGGATAGTCTGTGGAGAAGAGAGAACATAGGATTTTCCTCCTACTGCCTTGTAAGTCCTAGACAGTGTTGCGTAGTTTTGGCTTCTTTCCTTTTGGTTTCATGTACATGACTTAGCTGTTACAAGCAGACTCCTTGCCAGCTATCTGTATATTCTTGGAATGTAGGGTCTGCCTGCTTGCTCTCCCACAGGCTGGGGACAGCCTAATTGCCAGCTTTTGTAATTGAAGGTGAAATCCATTCATGACTGACTAGGCAGAGGAAGAGCTACAGATCTGTGTTCAGCAATGTGCTCGGGTCCTGCATCTGAGTCTCACAGAAATGCCATGTGGCAGCTCTGAGATACCTTCCTTACTGGCAGACCGTGGGACACTGGCCTTGTCCAGGCTTGTTGGTTTCAAATATATGATCACTGTGAATCAGCAGAAAGTATTGGGGTCCAACTGGAGCAAGAGAAATGTACTTATCTTACACTGATAGGCACTGGACCCGAACAAAGGCAAAGGATGAGCAATGTACTCATCTTGACAGATACGGCACCTGACAGTCTACTACTCCAATCAACTGAGTGATGCCTGGGGTGAGGGGGAGGCTTCACAGCCCAATGTTATTTAGGAACAGCTAAACAGACTCTTGCACCTTTATACTGAATGCCTTTGTTCTCCAATATCACCGCCCCCTCCCCGACCACCCCCTGTCCCGCCCTTGATCAACATTGCAACCAGCCTTGTTAAGGGCCATTTGGCAGACAATACTTGACTTGGTCCTACCTCACCAAAAGTATAAATCTGGAATTTGGAATCTTCTAATTTGAGGATGAGAACTCTAACTGTCTTGACAGGTCAATGGGCCTGGACCTTTCTTCTTCCCAAGCAGGAATGCCTCTTTGGTGAGACTATGTTTGTCGTTACCCCAGCAAAGTATCATTAACCACAGTGCTGAACTATTAACTTGAGCTTGATTTTTGCAGTGAGTGCTTTTCTCAGTGGCAATTCTGTTCTTTTTGTATCTGTCACCTCAATAATTTACCTTTTTCAACATTCTAAAAGTGTTTCAGTGAAAGTCCTTGACAGGCAAATGTTGACTCTGATCAGTGGCTACACACATAATCCTTTAGACACAAACGACTGACCAAGTCTGTGACTAAGATCAGACCTAGCCACACCTGGTCTTCTCTCTGAGAAGGAGTTCAGAAGGCAAGGGACTCCTTCCCAAACCTTGTGAATCAATGGGAGGCCCTCCCTCGGCCACAAGTCAGACTCATACCCTGTATGTGACATAGACCCTGTGGGTTGATTCTGAGATCCCTCTGCTTGATAACGCTTCCAGTTGTGATCCACATCTGGAGAGGAACTAACACTTCTCCTTGTTGTCCATAGAGATATCTGGAGGTTTCAGCTAACACCAGCACTTCCTTGTCTGTCTGTGGGTGCGACCTTAAGCTGAGCTTCACTGTGTAGACCTTCTGTTGAACGCCTGCCATGTGGCAGGAGACCATCCATCATTAGTCATGTCTTACAACATACTGCCCTCATTTTCTATGCAGTCAGCTCTCGTGCTCCAGTCTGTAATCAGTGTAGTCCAGAACACCAGTAGCACATGTTGTCATCTTTGTGAACCAGGGCATAAAAGTGTCTACCAATCCTTGAATGCAGAAGGCAGTCTTTCCACCATTTGTCACTTGCCACCCATTCAGTTTCACTGTGAGCGATGTCTCTGCCTGAATTGTGATCCATAGCTGTAAGCCAGGTGTCAGTGAAAAGGTGGATTATCCCTGCTTCAGGGTCCCTTATTGTGATTCAGTTTTTGTTTGTGAGAGGCAGTACTGTTCAGCAAGCTCTCAGCATTTGATTTAAAGAAATAATTTGAGATCATAAACTGGAGAGGTGTTTGGTCAAACAATTGGTGAGTGGGTAGGTGAAAGTAGTTGTAATTTAGTGTAACACTAAGAAAGGTGATCTATGGCTGAAGCCAATGACTTTGATTTGCATGAATGTATAAAGAAGGATTTTTCTGAGATTTATAGAGTTTAAAGGTGCCGAGAAAAAAAGCACAAACATTTTTTAAACAAAAGACTGTTTAGGGGAGGGGAAAGAACATTTTTACCCATTTAATCTGGCAAAAAGAAATACAGTACTTGGCTTGACAGCACCTGATTTTGAAATTAATTTTAAGGATTCAGGAACAAAATCTCACATGAACCAGTGGAGCTTCTGCTTTAATGGGGAGTTGTTTTTCCAATTGTTTTAACAGGCAATATGTAATATAAGTGCAAGTCTCCAGAGGTCAATAGAGTCGGCTGTAGTCATCAGGAGAAAATAGGCTTCATGGTGAGTATAGAGAACAGAATTCTTTTAATATCCGCAGTATTGTTTTAATGTTTGATAAAAGATTTCATAAACAGACATATATACTGACATGTGCACACACACAATGAAACAAAATCATTTTTTGCATATATGGATTTACAGTATATTTAGAAAGTTACAAAAATCCAGCAGCAGAAAGCAAAGAGAGAGGGGAAAAAAAAAAGAAAAAATTGGTTTCCTGTAACCTAAAGTGAAGATAATTGTGGTCTTTTTCAGTTCTCACCACAAACACTGCATGGTATATGGGAAAACTCCTGTCAGCCTGAGAAACGGTGTCGATGTCTGACACGACTCGAGCCTGTGACAAACCTCCCATTGGCTTGTATGAAACCAGAATTACATCCATTATGTTTTTCACATGGCAAAGTACACCTATAGCAAAATAAGCTTTCGGAGCCCTGGTCTCTCTCCTTTTGATTATCATCACTTACTCTGCCTTATTGTAGTGAAATCTTTAAACAATGTGCTGCCCTTCATCTCAAGAGGAAAAAGTTGTTTGTGTTTCTTTAGAGTAAATCTGTTGTTTTGCACAACATGATCAGTAGAGATCCTGAATGGAAAAAGTTTCCCCTGAAGGCTAGCCCGGCATTAAGTAGAGGTTGTTTTAGAACATCCAGTAAAGCTATTCAGCAAGTTTTATGGACATAACTCTATTCTTAATAAATCCTGTACAAATCTGTGCAGTAACTTTTTTTCTTCTTCTTCTTCTTACATTGATACTGCAGTCTTTCAAATATAATAGTTACAAATGAAGGTTTATTCTGTGACCTCTTTTGTTGGTTTGGCAAAAAGTACTATACAGACAAATTTCAGGAGCCAATCTTCAGTAGGGGAGAGAGGTTGTTTGGAAAATACAATATAGTCAATACTGTTAAATGTAAGCGTGTGTCTAAATTGAGTACTCAGCATAATTGGAATACTACAGATTTCCCCAGGAAAGCTGGTCCCGCACCTGGTGTGATCGGAAGCTGTGGTCAAATACTTGACAAAATTCTCAGCTGGTTTAAGTAGATGTAATGACCCTGACTTCAACAAATAGCTGGCACGGAGGAAAATTTTCTCTGTTAACTTTTTGAGAGCAACCATTTTATTTATTCTTCAGCTCTGAGCATTTATGTTCCAGCTGGTCTCAAAAATCACATAACTGGAAGTTGTAAAGACATGCTGGGGAAAAAAAGTGGCAGGAAACTTGGCAGGAAAAGAGACACTGAAAACTTGAAGCAGAAACTATGGCAACCTGAATCACTTGTTGGATGAAATGCACAGGAGTTTTTGCCAGTGACACCTGGAGGACCACGGTTTCACCTCAGCAATGCTGTCTTGCAGCAAGAGAAATTATTCTTCCCCTTGATTTGACACATGTGAAATGGCAAACCAGACAGCATCCACACACGTGCTCTCTGGAGCACCCCAATAAAAGAAGGACATGGACAAACTGTTTGTGAGGAAGCTGGAGAACAAGGTGTATGAGGAGTGTCTAAGGGAGATGGGCATTTTCAGCTTGCAGATGAGATGGCTGTGGGGTATCCTATACAGAGGTGTGTGGCAGTAGGATGAGAAGCATAGGTCAAAAACTGGAACACAGGACATTGAGAATAGGTATGAGGAATGATTTTTTTTCACCATGAGGTATGTCAAAGATGGGCAAATACTTTGTTGATGCTCTGTAGAGATATTCAAAACTCAGCTGGACAAAACTCTGCAACCTGCTCTAATGTGGTTTTGCCTTCAGCGAAGATGACCTCCAGAGGTCCCTCCCAACTTGAATTATTCTATTATTTTATGATACTGTTCAGTTTACTTAAATTATTCTCTTTGTTTTCAAAGAGAAGTGGCAGTTTCAGAAATGGAACCAGCTGTTGATTATATGCTTCAGGGAGCAACATTAATGGAGGACCTGCAGCCCTTTTAGCCCCCCTGGTAAACTCAGACCTCAGTTTTTATTGTTTTCTACCTTCAGCTATTGTGTAGCATTGCTGAGCTCATAAAGCAGCTGCTGTGAGTGGTGTGAAAAGTAATTGCTGCATATACTTCATATGGCTTGTAAAATGATTTGGAAATTACTATAGAAAAGTGAGCTGCTACTTTTTTATCACTGTACAAAACCTCAAGATGGCAGATCACTAGATAAGCTGTATGTATATACATATATAAATATGTGTATACATACATAAATATACATTTAGATACAAACTGTTAAGATAATTCATGCTACCTTAGAATCTGACCTTAAAATTTGTCCATAGCCCATTTTTTTACAAAATAATGCTAACACTACAATGATAACCTGGGTAAGATAAAGCTCCAGGTGATACACCTGGCTGTTAAAATGGGTGTAAGGGAAAACTGTACTAGAACTTGGAAGAGAAATCTGTAAATAGCAAGAAAACACTAGCCCCTCAAGACATCCACTAAAATGCTAGTGTATGAACAAGTATGAAAGGGAAGCATGATATAAGCTTAGCTGATAAAGGAAATCCTATTGCAGGAAGGACATATGTTGGCACATAAACAGTGTAAGAGGTAGCCTCTGTCCTCCTAAATTCAGACTCTGCACGTGGGATTGATTCATTTCTTCCAAGAACACAGTAAGAGTCCTTTATGCATCCTGCTTGCCTCAGCTTCTGTTTCTTTTCTCTACTTTTTAGACAAGAATGTGCATATATCTCACAGGGTGGGCCTAGACTTTTATTAATTAAACTTTCAAGACCTTTGAAGACGAAAAAGAGAAAGTATTATTATCAGGGATTATTTAAACTACGTTTCTGTGAGGTTGAAATACAGTCCAGCTGAGAACTACATGCCAAAGCCTTAGTAAAAATAGTCAACCAGTGGGTTTTCAGCCAGTGCGATGTCAAATTGAAATTATACTTCGCAACAGTAAATTCAGTGCTGATAAATCCATGTGGATTAAATGTAGGAAGCTGAAAAAATAGACAACTATTTTTCTCATCCAGATCATTTGCCTTCTTGTTAGGGTTTTATTTTCAAAAAGAAAAACCCTAACAACCAATCCACAAAAACTGAAATCTGTATGTGGAGATGTAAACAGCTGCACAGGGAAAAAAGTAAGTACTTGGAAGCAGTGAAGTTTGTCCAAGGATTACCACAGTGAATAAAACCAACTTCCCTTTCAAAAGCTGAGGTACTATTCTGGGAATGTGACCCCTTTTCATGAATAAATGACGTGGTGACATTTACAGATAAAGCAAGATTTAACTGCTATGAAAGGAGATGACAAATGTCAGGATGTCAGTAATGATCTGTGAACATAATGGTCTCTCACCAGAGCACTGAGTAGATATATAATGTAACTGTCGCCTGCTAATGCTGCCATGGAAGAAGAAAAGCAAAGCAATATGAGGAAGATCAAAAACCTCTCTGGAACCAACCTTAAAGTCTGATTGATAGGCATTGGCACAACTTAACTAATAAATTATACTGCTAATGACTTTAAGTTTTTACCTTGCGCATATTACTATTACACGCTGTGAAATTCCTGTATAACTTACAACTATATTGTGTCAGAGGATAAAGGGTTGGCCATCAAAATGGCTTTCTGACAGTTTTTATCTGCGCTCTACTGCCGGGACTCAGCTGTTGTGAATGTCTTGCTGGACCTGGATGCATTTACAGCAAGCAGAGCTGGTTTGTGGAGCCCAGATTGGGGCAGAGCAGAGCAGGATTTTCCCTTGTCATGAATTGGTGTGGGCAAGATCATGGAGACCTCATATCCACAGCAGGATTGTCCTCTTCAGGTATTCTCAAGTTTTTCACACCCTGGCAGACCGTACGTAGGCCCAGCCTGGTGACTGCTGTCAAATTTGCCTTGATGACTTCCTTGGGAAACCTAGAAATATGGTAGGGGAAAAAAAAGCTTAACATTATTTATGCAGTTGTCTTCTGAAGTTGTCTCAGACAACTACCTCCCACCCCCAGGCCCCAAACCAAATCCCCATTTGTCTCACATATTGAGTGCTTTCTCCAGCTGACAGTTAAATTGATTCCTGTTTGCTATTTAAAGTGAGGAGAGCGTCTGGAAATCTGAGGGTTTAAAAATGCTGAGACCCAAGCACAGCATAGAGTGGAAGGCAGGGAGTTTCTTTGCATGAGCTCCCCAGCCTCCTGGCAACTTCACAGCTCTCAGCTGTGCAGCGGGTTTTGCTTTCTTCGTTCTTTGCTTCGACAGTTAGTCGACCTTTTCTCTGAATAGGTTAGCTTGCCACAGGGCTTGTGTTACCCAGAAGACCAAGGATGTTTTCAGAGTGATGGTGAAACTGTGATTGAAAGCCAGACATAGTCAAGCTCTGGTGCAATCAGCCAGGAAGCATTTGGCTGGTAGCTTTTTTTCTGAGAAGAAAAATCATGGATAAAATATAAACACTAATACAATAAAAATGCCAAGCTCTGGAACATACTGGAGATGGTGCTGAACAGTGAATAGATGTGAACATTGAATAGAAATATTCTGTTAATGGTGCACAAGTGTATCTTGGAGACTACTTGTATAGATACAGTAATCACAGTATCTCAGGCAAATCCACATTACAAAGGAAACTCATCCCAATCTTCTGTATCTTTTGATCTGCACCTTACAGTCAGAGTCACCTATGACAATGGAGATGGAGGTGGCATTTCGGATAAGACAGCCATCATTGAAGCAATCATATGTTGACATCCAGGAAGGATTCACCTCGATTAACATTATCCATCTAAAAGTTAGATGTCTTCTCTAAGTGAATTCTTTTAAGCTTCCTGTAAAGTCAATGGAGAGATGAAGGCAGTGCAGAGGGCAATTGACCCTATCCTGAGATAGGTATTGTAAGATAAATCGTGTCTTTTTCTTGCTGTTCACTGTAGAGGGGACCCTGCTCTCCAGAGTAGATGCTTGCTTCTGAGGTGGCTGTACTTGGGTAAGACGTGGGAGGGGGAAGGAGCAAAGAAGTGCCATTCCAATTTCCATGGAATCAGCTGATCTCAAGGGTTAATTGGTTTTAAACAACCTTGCTAGTGTGCAGCATTAAAGTATTAAACCAAGTTAGGGATTTATATCCTAAGCCTAGATGTATATGATATATACCATATCTGCACAGATGCAAGAAAATTAATATTAATGAAAAGAAATGCACATTCTAGCATAGAAAATACATAATTAAAGAGTTTACATTAAAGAAGAATTAAAGATAAAACACTTGTGGCTTTATGAAAACATTCAGATAATTCATCAATGTCTTTGTGTGTCCTTTTTTAACAAATAGTTAAATAGAAGTGGCAGGTAGTTCTCATGTTGAATCTTGAGATAGTTGTAAAACTTTCCTTCTTTCTGACAAAAGAGACACATCATTTGGAGAAGCAATACACCCATTCTGATAGGAACTGAGGAAAAGCAAATATTAGTGCTGTCAGGATACAGGACAAAATAGATTCCTGTTTGTCCCAGTTTGTCACTCCTGCTGATCCTGTGGGGAACGTTGGAGGCATTTGTGTTGATACAAATGCCCCAGTGAGTAAAAAATACCAGTTATTTGTGATGGGAAGCAGTAATTCTATGATTTTAGTCCACAAATGTTAAGAGGTGGTTTCTGGGTGGAATAACCAGGGTCTGATTACTGCTTAGGTCTAACTTTTAACCCATCCACTTTGAATCAGGGATTTAAAATCTCACATGGTTCTAACTTGTTAGATGTATATTCTAGTATTAGTGAATAGTTTCTGTTTAAGCTACTTGAGAATTTTCAATGTCATTCTTTTTGCTTGATTTATTGTAATATTTAATGAACTCTTACAATTGGGTGGATGTGTAGGTTACAGCTATCAGGCTATTATTTAGCTCTGTTGGGGTGAGAAGCTCGTTATGAAATGTGCTAAAAGTTCTACTGCTCATGGAAAACCTGGAAGAGAGCTTAACATTTTTATTTCCAAAATCCTGAGTTTTAGTCTCTGTTTTTAATGCCCTTTATACTCATCAGCTAGAGAAGGACATTAGTGGTTATCTCAGCCCTGATGCTTGCTAACAAAGACTGACAACTGCTGACACAACAACCTGCCTTGAATTATTTTTGGGTAGGGGGTGGAATGGGTTGGCTTAACACAAACATATAATTTCAGCAAACCACCATTTTCAGAAAACAACATTGTTTCAAATTTCCTTTGCTGACAGGGAGATGCATTTTTTTTCCCTCAGACATCTTTTAAAAAAAATCTTGCGGAGGATTGAGTAGGAAAATGGTGCTGAAAGGAGAATTACAATATGTACTTGTGTCAGTCAAAATCTTCCATTTTAATTTTTATTCTGAGTTCTACTCAAGTATAAATATGTATACAAATTCTTATCCTTAATTAACTGTAGAGCTTACAGAAAGCATTTATTGCTATCCATTTCTTTCCTATTCCTCCCCTTATCTCCCCTGATAGGAGCTGCATTTTGAGTAGACACACTATAACCCCATAATTTGAAGCTACTACTATAGCATCAATTCTTCTAGATGATACCACACCTTGCCAGTCAAAAATGATTTGAGCTTAAATTGTCAGTTAAAGATGCTCTTCAGTTTTATTGTCCTGAACTTGCAGGCAGTCTATTGGATGAAGTGAATTACTTTGTTGTTGAAAATGCTTGTAATTTTGTGTGAAAGACACAATCAGAATACACAATTATTTTTTCCCCTTTGCATTTCCCAACCTGTTCTGCTCCTTTGGTGCCCAAGCATATTACAAAATTGCTGACATCTAAGCTGATCAATCAAACCCTTTGCAGTTCTGTAAATGATCAAGCTTAACTGTCTATGCAGCTGTTATTTGGCAGTGCTCCATCTGGAAAATAAAATACAAACATGAAAAGAAGTTCAGCTAGGTTTATATTTCATAGAGGGGTTTTTTTGATAGCTTGTCTGTTATATAACAGAGTCTCTTGGGTCAAATTATATGAAGGCAGATCTTTGTCCTTTCATAAGTCTCTGGTCCTTGAGTTAGCCAGATGACAATCACCTCCTAAAATAGGGGCACTTAAGCAGTGTGATGGTGCTGTGCCGATTCTCTGCACACTCATGTGCACAGCCTCCAAGAAAAACACAGAAAACATACAGGAGCTCTATACAGGAGCTAGGGCAAGTTGCGGCAGCTGTATGGTTTATAGGATTAAGAGGGCAGATATTTTCAGCAATGGATCCATTATATGCTCTACAATTCTCCCCAACTCTCTACCACGCTTAGCTCCTTGGTGTGCAGCGGCTAGCTTGGTTGCCTTTAAAACTACCATTATTGATCCAGAACAGCTGTAGATGAGTCTCAATTCAGAAAAAAATAAAAACCAGTCTTCATGGAGTGTTTCCCTCTTCATATTCTATCCCTGCATTTAAATTATAGCCTTCCTCCTAATTTTATGAAGTTGCCTAAAATGATGGTACAACGTGACCTGAACACATTAAGCAAATGTACCAAACTGAAGAAGGAACACAACAAGCATGAATAGTTGGTGATTTATCTAGAAGTGTGTATGTGCCACTGTGCCCTGCCACAGATACAGAGAACTGGGCAGGGAGCATTGATGATCTGGTAGACCGCAGGAAGTTACTCGCCAGAGCTGGAGAGAGACAACAAATCTCCTGATACTTTATGCTCTGATTGGTCATGCCCAAAAGGTGTAACAGCCAACTTGAACAGATCAGCAAAGTTCTCATTAGCCAAACTGGAGCTAACCTTTCCACTCGCTGACTGCAGAGAGGGCAAAACAATAATCACAGTGGAAAAGGTGTCCTTAACACTCTAAAGAAAAACACTGTTGATCAGACACAAAATGGGATAGAGGAAATGAGAATATATTAGTGAATCAAGTGCCTTCTCTTCCTGGACAAAACAGAGAGATGAAATGTTGTGGTTGTGAACAAGAATACTTTACATGGCGCGATAGACATACTACCAATTGGTCCTGGTCAATTAAAGTGTTTTTTGGCATAATGTGAAGAAGGTTTCCTCAAAGGACCATAAAGGAAATTAAGTGGCCAATACCTTTGCCAGTTTTATGACTCAGACTGTGTGGAAAATTCTAGCCAGAAAGAATTGGCAGCAAAAAGAAAATAATAACAAGAACAACAAAACAATTTTATGTGTTGTACAAGTTGCAACATATTTAAGAGATATTTTTTATATTATTTTGCTTTACCTTGTGCTCTTGTGCTGCGTTTTATACACTGCTTAGTTAAAGACTGCAATGTCAAGATACGGAAACGTACAGCAAATTTTAAGCCTTTTAACCGAACCCACAATATGCATCTAGAAAAATAGATCCAATTTTTCTCCTCAGCAGAAATTAGAACTGCTGCATTTAGAAACACATCCCATTTCTATCAAATATACACCGTTTCCCCTGCAGCTCTTTTTATGTTAGTCAATATCTTTTAATGTTATCTGATGGTTTCCTAGGAGATGCCCTAAATGGCCAAACTCACTAGTTTGATGCTGGTGTTGGATAATATCTATATGCACTAAACATCTGTTTTGTTCACTGAAGTCTGCTCTGCCCTTTTTCCACTGGTCATTATGTTCCCCCTGTGGGTTTCTAATGGCTGCTAATGAGATAACAAAAACGCTCCATGTACACTTCCATCTTCTCCGATGGTGTGTGATCAGAAGTCTGTGCTCTTTGTTAGAAAGAATTACTTCAAAATCATTGTTAGTATTTCTTTGTACAGTAGTTTGAATGCAAATTTTACACTTAAGGACTAAAGTGCCTTTTAAAAATCTGTAAGAAGCAATTAGAAAGAGAAAGATCACCACAATATAGGGTAAACTGTTCTATTTGTGGAAGGGTGGGCTCGGTGTTGATTCATGTTTTTCAGATGGTACAGTGCAGGTTGCATCATTAATAGAAGATTAAGATGCCAAATGGGGAATTTTTACCTTCTGTTTCTGAGTCTTTCACTGTAGGAAATGACCCAGATATGGCTAGAGGTTGATTTTCTATAACATGATGAGCAGACAGAGTGTTCCTCAAATTTAACAGAGCCTGCTGTTACTGTGGGAAGAGGGGCTGACAACTTGGGTAGTATCCATACAAAGCTATAATTTCTAATCTGTCAAAACCACTTCCCTTTAGAAAGCCTTATACCATTAACATGTTCTTTGTCAGATGTGATTGTCTCTCTTAACAGCTTTCCTTTTACAGATGTTTCAAAAGCCAACCAGATTATACCAACGGCAGGAAATAAATAAGTATTTTTGTTGTAAATTAATTTAGGGAAGAATAAATTGCATATGGCTGGATTTAGTTCTTGATTTTATGAAGTGTGAAACTTTAGCAAGGTAATAGATGAGGCACCTAAGAGCAGGTATCAGCATAAATTTGGTTACAATCTATATTTCTTCTGGCACTCTAGTGGTGGCGATAGAAGGTATAGTTGCATGTAGCCTGTGCCTTGTAAATGGCAAACCAAGCTGTCAGCTAAACTGAGAACATAGGCAAAACTGTCTTGGACAGAGAGGCCGAATCAAGGTTTTATCAGGTTCTGTCTGTGCCGTGCTTTTCTGACCCAAACACTGAGACTTCATATTAGTTCATTTTCTTTGTATTAGATCTTCTGAACTATTCAATTCACCGGTGTAGGCTGCACTGCTGTATCACTAAAGTCTGAGATTTTCACACAGCTTGCTGTGCTCTACTACCTAGGAGTCTCCATGGTGAAGCTTGGCGTTCATGTCTTGCTTTGGGCCTGAGCATGAAAATAAGAGAGGCAGGTGCCTTATGGAAACCTGTTTATCTGCTTGATTTGGCTCTGCTTGATTTGGCTTTATGTTACAGCTTCAGAATTTTTTTGGGAAAAATATATCAGGCAGTTATCCTTTTAAAAAAGTGTTTCACTCTGGAGAGTAAGACAAAGGCCAATCCCTCAAAAGAGCTGTCCCATGTGGCTTGTAAGGTTGGAAAGACAGCATTTCAGAAGTCTTTTGTTTATAGAAGAATGATGTGATGAGCATCGTAGAAAGAGGCTACTCAGTGTGTCAGCTGGCTAGTCCATCTTTCCCTGGGCCGTTTGTAACAAGGGGCAGCATGAGTTGACTGAAGAGCTCATTGGTGGAGCTACAGCTTTACTTTTCGGTCACTGTGCCCCATGTGGAGAACAGGTGAAGCTGTAATTTTTTTGTAATGAGTCTCTGTACAGGTGCAGAGAACTGTTCTAGAAGAAGTCGAATCATACACATATGGTGCTGCATGATGAGTTTGGCTAAAAATTTCCTTTATTTTTGGAATCTATTTATATCAGAAATCTTGCTCAGTGTTCCCTTCCGTACAATCTATTTCTTGGTAGAAGTAGGTAGCAAGCACTATGTGGATCAGCCACTGTTTACCTGACAGGTACTGAATAGCTGTATTACCCAAGCAGGTACAGTATGAAACAGTATGAAACAGTTTTTTTATTGTGCCCTGAAATAAAGGAGAAAGGCCCCAGAGTCATTACTCTTTGTAACCGAAGTGTCCTTCCCTTCTACAAGGCAATTGTAGAAGCTTCCGATGTGGGCACATCTGCAGCTCTAAAGGCTCGTTATCTATGTCTCTTAATTATTTTTTTTAAAGCCTTTTCTGGTTTAAAAAATATTAAAATCTTATATTTCTTTGACTATCTGTAATAGTCTAGCTGGTTTTTTTTTCCTCTTCCTTTTTGCCAGTTCCATCTGGGCATTTGAAAACAGTAATTCTGTGTCTTTTTGTGTGCTCCAGATCTTCTGCAATGCCAGTCTCTAACTGACAGTATGTGATCTGTTTTATGATTACCCTTCATCTGTTGCTGGCTCTTTTCCTGTATGCTGGTAACGGCTTTGATCACCTCTTGGCCAGAATCTGTGGCTTCTCATATTTCCTTCTGGAAAGATTCTTTGTCTTCTTTTAATTACTTTTTACCATTACCTGGCTAGCATCCATTGCCTGTTGTCTGGTTTTAATTTTTGCCACTGTGGAAGCTAATAGGACTTTTCTGCATTGGGACATTTAGGAAAGTCAATCCAAATTAAATGTTAAAGTTCAGACTTCAGCTGCATTAAATCCCTGTGTTGACAGCCTTGTTAGAAGTAAAGAAGACCTTAATTTTGTTTAATTTAATACATACTAGAAAAGAATTAAGCTAAGTCAAATTTAACCACTTCATATATGTGTTCATATAAAGTTGGTGAAATTTAAATAATCAATTTTAGTTTCATACTTTTTATTAATGTTTTAGATTTCCTGAGTTTCTTGTAAAGAAGACCTCAATTTTTCTGTAGGAATAATATTTTTCTTCCATCCTACATTTTTCTCTTCCTCTTCTTTTCTTAATGTTTGACTGTCACTCCTCTGGTCTGATATTTGTAGTTTCTGGGGGGTAAGGAAGATTTAAAGAACATAGTTGCTAGTATTGTTTTTTTATTAGTTTACCTTATATAAAGTTATATATCCACATCAAGTTTAGGCTCATGTTAAGGTGGGTGCTCGAAACACATGCACACATAGGATGGAGTTCACATCTCACATAACCTTACTGGGAAAAAGGTGGACAGACGGAGTGCACCCTCAGCAAGGTTGTAGATGATCAAAACTGAGGGGGACTGGGTGATACACCAGAAGGTTGTGCCACCTTCAGATAGACCTTGACAGGGTGGAGAAATTGGCAGAGAGGAATCTTACAGAGTTCAACACAGGGTAATGCAAAGACCTGTATCTTGAGACAGTTAACTCCATGCAGCAGAACAAGCTGAGGGCTGAGTGGCTGGAGAGCAGCTTGCTGAGCAAAACCTTGACATCCTAGCGGACAGCAAGATGACCATGACCTAGCAAAGCATCCTCACAGGAAAAAGATCAAGAGAGGTAATCTTTACCTCTGCTTAGCACCAGTGAGGCAGGAGATGGAGTAATGTGCCCAGTTCTGGGCTCCTCAGTAGAAAAGAGACATCAACATAATGCAGTGACTCCAGCACAGGCACATAAAGTTTATTAAGGGACTGAAATATCTTTCATATGTGAAGAGGCTGAGAGAGCTGAGACTGTTCATCCTGTAGACAAGTGGGCTCAGGGGCATCTTATCAATGTGTGTGAATACCTGAAGGGAGGGAATACAGAGGAGGGAGACAGGCATTTCTTTGCTACTTCCTGGTGACATGACAGGAGGAAATGGATACAAATTAAAACGCATGAAATTACATCTGAACAGAAGAATTTTTTTTCTTTTTAAATTAAATTCTGAGTTTGGTCAAACACAGGAACAGTTTATGCAGAGAATTTGTAGAGTCTCCATCCTTGGAGAGTCAAAACCCATTTGGATATAATGCTACTCTAGCTCATCCTGCCTGAGGCAGGGGTAGACTACATGACTTAAAGAGGTTCTTTCAAACCTCAAACCTCCTGTGATGTAACACCTAAAATATTATTATCTAAACAGAGAAGATGCAGTTATAACACCATCCAGGGCAAGTCGTGCACCCAGCATCACAGTCCATCACTTTCAGGTTTGTCCCATGTGCTCAGGCTGCTCTCATTCCTTCTGAAATTTCCTACTTTTTAATTCATCCTTCCTGAGGTTACCCAAACCTATAACACAGTAGCAAAGTTCCATAGCTTGGCACTGAAACAGGACACTAGAAAATCCAGTGTATATAATATGTAACTTCATAAATACTTCATTTTTATCCTGGAGAAGTGCTTGTTCTTGTATATTATAAAACTCTAATCACTGGACTCCAAGTCCACAGCCTTGTTGAAGGCTGCTGGTCTGAAGTTAAAGTTAACGACCTAAAGGCTCTGATCCTATGGGTTTAATAAGGGAAGTTTAATAAGTAGTCTGACATTTAAAATTAGCATGATTCCAGCAGCTCCTAGTGATGATGGTGAAGAAGAGTTATCTTCAACATTTTTAATTTTTTTTTATTATTTTGGGAGAAGAAGGAGAGACAAGGACGTGAGACCTTCTATAATGGAAAAAAGATGAACTCCTGCTACTCTTGCTATCTTTTTGCTGTCTGTTAAAATTGTTCCCTGTAAGCCTGTCTCAGCAGCAGACAAATGAACACTCCCATTTAAATCCCCTCCTATCTGATAGGTAGACATTTGCAAGCCAAAAGAGAATCATCCTCCTTACTGCTCAAAAGTATGGTCTGCCTTTCAGATAATACATACTTTCCCACCCTTGTCAGGTGAGGCAGTACTTGAAAGCTTTTTAGCACTTACCATTTTGTATAACAAGTTATCTCGGTAGGAGACTTTGCAACAGTCTTTTAACCCCTTTTGTATTCTATCTCAGAGATGTCTCATTGCAAGCTAATAAATTCCATGAAGTCTCTCCTTTTTCCACAACATTAATCTCCCATCAACTAGTAATGAGCCTTAGTAGGTTCCTTGTGAGAATCTGAGCAACCACATTAATTCCTTAAAACTTTAACAATAGTGATCCTATTAGTAGAGAGTTGTAGTAGTAGTAATGCCCAATCCATACACTTAGCCTTAGGAGCTTTTGGTGGCCTACGTTTATTGTGCCCTGAAATCCCAAAGCCCTGGGAAGATGCTGCAAATGCCAAGTGCATTGATTTCTGCTAAACTATCTCTGCGTACTGCCTTATAAGGCAAACTGGAATCATGCTGCTAAAATCATGCTTTTTCATGATAATTTCCTGAGGTGAATGACTTTTACTGAGAAGTTAATGCAATCAAAATACAAAGTTTTGTAGGTTGCTGCATGTTTTAGAACATGTGAAATATCTGCTGGTTCTTTAGTATGCTGATTTTTCCCATAAAACATACCTGCATATGCAGGCAACATATATATATCTATATCCATCTGACAGTCATAGTGCAAGCATGGACCATGTGATTTCCCAGAGGTCTAGAGAAAAATAGGTGGCTTTAGAGTTTTAAAAAGTCTTTTAAAAAGAAGTTCTTGTTGCTTAAGGCTAGGTGTCTAAATCCTAAGATTCAGATCCTACTTACCTAAATCCTAAAATCTTAAAGATCCTACCTATCTAGCAGTCTACTAACAGCTAACCTACAGCAGCGGGATAGGGTTAAAAAAAAAGGACTAAATCCTACAAAAAAAAATCCCAATTCTTTCCAGAAATCTTGTATTTTATAAACACTTTAGATAAAGTTCAGCTTCCTGATAGTCTCACTTTCACTTTCATGTCAATTGAAACACCAAATCAAATAATACATGAGGAAGTGAAGATGAAAGTGGGGGAAGAAAGAGGATCGTAGACCCACAGTAAACAACCGTGCATTCAAGATATTCTTCTATGCATCTCTCTGATGTTACTGTGTTCAGCTCCGGGGCCCTCAACATAAGAAGGACATAGACCTGTTGGAGAGAAACCAGGGGCCATTGAGATGATCAGAGGGCTGGAGCCCCTCTCCTATAAACACAGGCTGAGAGAGTTGGGCTTGCTTAGCCTGGAGAAGACTCTGGGGAGACCTTACAGCAGCCTTCAGTACCTAAAGGGGCTACAGGAAAGCTGGAGAGGGACTGGTTACAAAGGCAGGGAGTGATGGGCCAAGGGGTTTAAACAAAAAGAGGGGAGATTTAGATTAGACATCAGGAAGAAATTCTTCCCTGTGAAGGAGGTGAGGCCCTGGCACAGGCTGCCCAGAGAAACTGTGCCTGCCCCGGGATCCCTGGCAGTGTTCAAGGCCAGGTTGGATGGGACTTTGTGCACCCTGGGCTAGTGGAAGGTGTCCTTGCTCGTGGCAAGGGGTTGGAAATAGATGGGCTTTGAGGTCCCTGCCAACTCAAACTGTGAGTCTGTGAGTCTGTAATTACAGTCTGCACCCAGTTTACTTCATCTGAACTCTGCATTGCTAAAGGGAGAAGTGACACCCATCAATTCAGCCTACTAATTTCCGTTTCTTTTCAGCATCAACTTTTCATTGAATGAATTCATTCTGCTATGGCAGCTTTCAGACTGTTTAAGGGTGTTGTGGGATTTTTTCTGGGGGTGTATGTCTCTTTTTCTGGGCCCACTGTTTCAGGCCATTTTTAGCCTTGCTTTGTTCCCTTATGATACGCAATGAAACCTGCTATGCAGTTGACTTAGTTACACTCATTCTGCCTTTGACTTTTCATAAAGCCACTGCTTATGAACCTAAAAAAAAATATATATATATAATGCAAATTAGCAAATCAAACACCAAAAACTTGAATTGTCTTATATTTTACAGTTTCCTCTGTTCCCTCTGAATCTGTGGAAGTCTGATAGCAGTAAGGAAATGGTATACAAACAGACCTCACATACATGTTAGTTATTGTTTGCAGTGAATCAATTTTGTCATAAAAGAAAACAAGTTTCCACTGTAGCTTGAACTAGCTTCTGTATCATGAAAACCTCCATGAGTTTTTCTCTAAAACTCTAATCTGAACTGAAATCTGCTTCTAAAGCTTCAAAAGGATTATTGATTGGGAAAGACTGTATGCAAAGGAATTTCAGTTTTGTTGAAAACAGTTTTTAATCTATATTACAATAATACTTCCAAGTTGCTTATATTGCTAGAAGATGAAACAATGCAAAGGCCATTTGTTACTGAGACTGTTATATGAATAGATGTCCCAGTACGTTAATTATTTAACCGTAACAAAAGAATGGCAATAATATATGTTTTGTCTGAAATAAAGAGAAGAAAGAGAGGAAGCCATGGCTGGCAAGTGTAAGTGGCAAAACATAAAGGTTTTCAAAAGGCTCTTAAGGAAAGAGGGCTGGTACTAAACAGCTGCCCCAGAGTGATTAGAGAGTGCACAGTAGAGTGCTCATTGCACTGGCTTGCTCGTTTGGCCTTCTGATCATTTTTCCTCTTTAAACACAAGTCATTTGAAGGAGTTTTTAATTGATTGCCCCAAATCATTGTTCATTTTTGAAAGCCGAGCTCCACTTTTTAGCTTGGCCCATTTGAACTTTCTTAAAGTAGCTTAGAGTACTGGCCAAAACTCAGGCCGCTTTGCAGTAACGGCAGTCCATTTAGCAACCAATGTCTGGTATAAGCTTCCAGGATAGAAGGACTAACAAGGGAAAATTAACTCAGAATACTGTTTTCCAGCAACTTCTCTTTTTAAATCATCCTGTGTGGATTCTCTTAGAAATAAATCATGGTAGTTCTAGGGAAGTCTACGCAGTAATGAATATATGTTATGTATAAATCAGGTTTTCCTGCATTAATATTTGAAATATATATAATATTAGCTTTCTGCATTTTAGAGACTGCATCTCAGAATAGGTAGATGTTCCATGCTAGAAATCAAAGTGGTTTTGTGTCAGCTCTCAGAGGACAGAGGCAATTACCGTTAATGAGCTGGGTTATTGTTTGATTATTAAACTTTCATTTTCCATGGTATGGCTATCTTACCTGGTTGTGACCCCCTTCTCCATCAGGAAATACTGTAATCTCCCTGGGCATGTGTGACCTGAACATAAAGATAGTATAACTCCAGTACAAATTGTTCTGAATATGACGTTTTACAGAGGATCTCTGTAGTTTGCATCCAAGAAAGGATGTTCGTGTATAGCAGGAAAGCTACTTGCTTCATTTCCTGTAGTTGGTTTTCTCTCTCAGTAAGAAAATATATAGTTTTAGCCACTGTGGCTATTGTCATTTAATAACAGAATGGTGATACCTGCTACTGTACCTTAATGGAATAAAAATGTTATCCTCTGATACAATGTTTATTGCCCTTGGCTGTACTCTTTACGACATTACACCCCTGAGTCACTGTTTTTGTTTCTGATGAAAATACATATATGTGAATTTGGATTTAGGAGATAGATAGCTTTGAATACTGTCTCACCGTGATCTCATTCGAAATAGTCCTTACACATTTCTCCACTTGGCTGAGGAAACAACAGCAAAAGGCGTTGCTAATTTTGTTTTTAATTAATTGTGCAGCATGGATTTGTTGACATGGCATGGATAGGGGTCAGCTAAATAGATTTGCCTTGGATTAATAGAAGTTTTCCATCTCCTCTTTTATGATGCTTAAAATACTCCTTAACAACCTCAAGTTTGTGAATGGCTGTGTAAAATCCTTACGATCAGCCTGTCAGCCTTTAACCAAGGCTGCCACCACCCTTTGTATTCATCTGCTCTGCAACTCCCCTTTCTGGTAGGAGGCCTGTGAAATGCTTGGAAACAATTTTATGAATAAAAACATTTCAAGTGCTAAAATCATCTTTATATAAATTAAAATAAAGTCTTTTGGATTTTTCATAAAACTCTATATGCTCTACTCATCCCCGGAGTGGATTTCTTTTACTATTATTACTGTGATGACACATAATTAAGTCAGATTACATTTTTATAGAGAGAGGAGAATAGCAAAGACACAGTTCTAAATTATTCATCAATAAGTTTCACAAAACCAGAGAAAGATAAGAATTTAAAATGTGCTCTCTGTTGTTTTTTTTCTCCCTAAAACTAGATAATTTTATAATGGTATATTGAACAAATAAGTCTCTCTCTTCCTCCCCATGAGAGAACAAGAGATTTCATTTAACGCCACATGTGTTATTGTGCTTATCTGCTGATTACCATATTACTTTGATTTGTATGGTAGATTGTAAACTCTTGTAGGATTATGGAAAGATTTCTTTCCCCAGGCTGAATCAGTGAGATTTTCAGCATCATGAAGCCAGACATGAGTAGGAAAGAAGCAGATTGGTTATTATATCTCTATGTATTTTTTACCCACTGGTTCATCTCATTTTTATCACTGCAGAGTCAGCATGAAAGCCGACTAAGTTAATACACCTCCACAACGTTGTCACACCACTAAGTTTTAATGTCTCTTCATATCCTCAACATGCTTAGTGAAAATGTGAATTGCTGAAATGGGGTAGCCATAAAGATGAGCAGGAGTAAGCATAGATATGCTTTAATTCAGCTAGTTAAAATACTCCTTTTGATTAGGAATGGATACTAGATGATGAATCAAAGTGCTGATTTTCTGAACATCAGGGTTTTGTTGTGTACAATTCTTTCTTTCTGGTTTTGGATAGACTTATCCAAATTTGCAAGACCATTTACTTGGATATGAAGCTAAGTAATTCCTAGTAGAAAATACAAGTAGAAGCAGTAATGAAGGAGAAAGTGGAGACCAGAAAAAGAGAAAAACATTTGTCCTATTCAGCCTCTATAGGTCTGTGCCGTGTAAGTAAAACTAGAAAAAAAATAATTTGAATAGAAATTAGATAGAAAATGAAGGTATGCAATAGAGACAATCAAGGATTTTCTGATGCTCTGGAAGGCTGTGGGGAATGGACAAACAAAAAGATGACTGCTGACTGCTGGTACTGACTGCTGTCCATTTTGATATGTGCATTCCTCCTCCCTTTTCCTGTGAAAAAAAAGTTGGTGACACATGCTTAAACTCAGTAGAAGTGTCCTGAGTACATTCAACAGCAGTGGTACAAAGAAGGATGAAGCTCAATGGTCAGGACTAGATAGAAGGTATGGGTTGACTTTGCTGCTCTGCTTCTGGGCTGTGAAAGGTCATCAAAGTGACTTTATATTCATTTTGATAAAATAAAACCAACTACACTCAACTCCTTTGTAATTGGGCAAAATGGACCAGGAACACTGTATGAAATTGTCTACCCCATCCAAGATTAACTACAGTTACAGAGAAAAGCAGAATGGAAAATGGAAAGATGAGGAGTGATGAGTAGGGATGGGTGTGCAGCTTTCACAATGCAAAGAGTAGTCAGTACAGACAAAGGGGGACTCTTGGTAGGACCTACATTGTACATTGTTCATCTTAATAACAAATTACTTGGAAAAGCAAGTAACCAAGTTTGTCTGATGCTACAGAATTCTTCAAACTGACAAAATTTAATGCTGACAACAAAAGGTTAAATAGATTGTGTGATTCTGAGTGGTTGGAAATAAAATGGGAGAAAAAGCTCAGTGCTGATAAATGAAAAGTAGCGTGAAAAAAAAGCATAACCCTAACAATTTTTACACTGCCGTGGGTTCATAAATGAGGTATAGGTATTTTGGAAAGACATTTAGAGTTATTGTGGTTAGCCCTTTGAAAGGTGCTCAGTGAAAGCAGAAGATCATAGGAACAACAAAGAAAGCATCAAGAACAGAATCGTAGACATCACTTTCCCTCTGTATAAAGCCGAGATCACCTCATGTCCTGAATACTGTATGAAGTTCTGCCCCTCCTTTTTTCCAACAGAAAAAAATGTTGAAACAGACAAGGGCAGCAGAGATTAGATACGAAGAGGTTTTTCTGTGAAGAGCAATTAGGCTAGGATTATGGGTCTTTAGGGAGGAAAAAAATGACAGAGGGACAAAATTATAGAGTATATAAAATAATAAATAGCACAGAGTAGATGAACTGCCGTGTTTTCTATTGACAATGTTTGAAGAACTGGGGGCCAACTGATGAAATTATAATGCTGCTAGTTTAAGGTAAATGTGAGGAAACATTTTTTCTCACACAGCACGTTTCAACTCTGGAATTCACTGTCAGAAGATTTTTGTCGTGCCCAAATGATAAAGTAGATTTAAAAAGGGTTTGAAAAATTAGCTAGTAGAAAAGACCATCAATTATTATCCCATATAATATTAAGGTGGGTTTTTTTAGTCATATGCAGGAATCTTATGCTGCTTCTTTAAACAACCATGAACAGTGACTTCTACACTGCAGGAGATGGTTTCCTGGGTCTGATAAAACTGAGCTTTACCCACTGTGATATTTCCCATGTTACAGAACCAAATCAAATCCATAGAAGGTGTACTACAACACTGAAAGGCAATTTTCATAAAAGAAAACTAAATATAAAAAATGACTCATTTTCTCCACCTCATTTAAAATAAGAAGGAAAGTGACTTTAATATTTGTGAGTTGAGAAGCAGATAAGCCCTTGGGAAGGACAATGGAGGTGAGTTCTGGGACATGCATTTAAGACACAAACTTAGTGTACGACCACTCATGCCAGATTCACATCCAAGCCCTGCATTTTATCTAGCACTAAATCTGTTTAGAAGAGTGGACGTATGCAGTCCTGAAAATCCTTTTGTCTTTCCTCCATCTCTACCTGCAGCTAATTGTTGGCAATTAAAATATTTGTGAGGAGAAGTTATAAGTGGGTAAGTGATACCAGTTAGGAACAGATCAGTTGAGTCCCTTATCGGGCTGCAGGGAGGGAGCAGTGTGTTGCGTAGAAGAGCCTTCCCTCCACCCACCAGTGAGAAATAGCCCGGCAAGGCTCATAGCTGCTTGTTAGGTTGTAGCAGGTGGGAAGACTGAAAATAATTTTAAATAGCACTTCCCTTCTCCCTCTTCACACAGGGAAAACTGTAGAACCATTGGAGCAACAAGAAAGCGTTTTTTTTCTTCTCTTGGAAATTGTAAAGGTACCCAAAAGCATCAGGCACGAAATACGGGAATGTTACCTCAGTGCTGTACACATTTGTGAACCGAAAAGTTGGAGAAGTGTTTAAAGATGTGGCTGAGGAGGGTAACGGCTTGAGGGGGGAAGAGTGATGTTGTTTTGTCATTTTGACCTCAGCCCGAATCTTGCGTGCAGCATCAAGTTGCCTTCAAGAGAAGACTGAGCCTGGAACACTTTTGTGAGATGAGCTGGCATGCCCCGAGGTGGATCTGGAGCGCTGGCCGGCTTCCCAAGGACTGCCAGAGCTGCTGTACTGAAGTTCAAACTTTTTTACGGACTAATGATTTTCCTCTTTTAGTGCCAGCATGTTTTAAACACTCTGGATATTCTGGCTGCAAGTTAAGATGTCTGTGTAAGTGTAAGTAATGTCTGTCAAAGTATTCCTTACCTCACAGGGTTAAAAGAATACATGCATCAAAATTTGATGGTGTGGCACTGTGGTAATGAAGTCATATAAAATATGGAGCCATGTAAAGTCTGAAGTTTATTAGATGTATAGAGCTAAGTCAAGCTGAAATGTCTGAATGCAAATTGTGTGCTGAACTCCCTCCCAGGAGCAAGAGCTTTGGGTCAGGTGTTACTGTTCAAGACTATTTCCAAGCGAGTGACTGTGCCTTTTTATAACACAAGCCTTGTTACACTTTGATTTCTTCCTCTGTCCTGGTCTGAATCATGTTACTTTTGTTGATATGAATTCACAGCCACTAGCCAATGACCATAAAAGCCATTCTATACCACATATTGGCTTGAAAGATTTAGGTCTCCAGTATAAAAGGATGGCACTTTATCCACTCAGCCAGACCAGACCCTTGATTTTACATTGCTGTTTTCTCTCTGAGTTTCAGAAGACCTTTTAATATTTCAGAACCATGCCAGCGCTTTCATAAACTTTCCAAAGGGTGAACAGTAGTAGTTGTATTCCAGCTGCTGCTGAATCTGCTGTGTTTGTTCAGCCCTGAAATGATCTTTTAAGATGTGAAAATAAAATGTTTCACTAGTACTGAGCCATAAACACAAAACTGACCAGGGATGCTATCCGCCCAACAAAAACTACCTGTTATGTATTAGAACCATTTTTTCCAGCTTTCTGCACAGAGACCTGATTCTGATTTAACCTGATTTTTTTTTCCAGCAGAAAGGGTAAAATAAATTTTAAATATTAAATTTTAGAAGTTTTGAGAAGATAATAGCTGTTACCTTGCCCTTAGCCACACTATGAAGCTTATTGGAAAGGCTTAAAGGAAACAAAGACTTTTTTTTTTCTTACAGCAACCAGGCAAGCAAGCCTTATTTACTTATTACAGAAATATTCCTCTGAATGATCTAAGTATTTTGACTCAAGTCACAAAGCTGCTTAAGTGTAAGACTGCAAGCTGATCTTCTGATTACTTTTGTAGGTATTTCCTCATTTTATATTTATTTGAATGTGTGAAAATCATGTGCGTGCTTGTGTGCTATAGATATTTCCAGATTGTCTTAATAATGCAAGTAAATGAGGTGCCAGTACAGGAAGCTCTGAAATTCAAGATCTTAATGTTTAATGCTGAAAGTACTCACAAGCTGCAGAGTGAGCTCTCATTTTTCATTCTCTTTCCTTTTACCAAGTAATTAGTAGGAAAATGCCACAACAAAAGAAAAGCTTGTTCTTTAAACTAAGTACCCACTCAGGCAACTATGGACCAAAGAGCAGACTTCAGTACATATTTTCAAAAATCATTAAGATTGCCTTTCTTTTCCATGTCATGTCCTTTAGGTTTCTGTCTAGGTGGCATTTAAAGTCTGGATTTTACCATTCTACAGGAGAACCCAACGTTGGGCTACAGGTGCACTAGAACAAGGAGAGAGGGCAGGCTCAGCTGTATAGATTAAGCCTGTATTGGCATCACTGGGAAGTCATTGTCAAAGTGAACTTGGTGGAGTGAAATATAAAAGGTGGAAAGGATCAAAATGAAGATTGAGCTGGGACTACGGCCGGGATTGTAGTGCTGGTTTGGGATGAATTAGTGTATATTAGGGATTCATAAGAGAGGAAAGTTGAGACAAGGTGAATGAGAAGAGTTGAAAGAAATATTTCTAGGTGTGTTGAAGACAGGGTTACTTAGGATGGGGAAATTATGGATCTCCAGGATCCTAAAGGCTTTGGGATTGGGAAATTTGAGAGAATAAGGATCCTAAACTGGTTGCAGAACAGCTATGTATAAGAATGTTAACACTGCACTTGAGTCAACAGAAAGGAGGACAGTGTTACAAACAGCCCTAAATACCTAGGGAATAGTCGGCTCCTGTCAGCTAATACAAGGATGCTCAAGTACCTGTTCTGTTTGCCTCTCCCATGGAATAGTAAGCATAGCAACACAGGCAGGCACTATCATTTAGGGTGTTAAGGCATCTTCTGTATTTGTAAAATACATAGTGCTCAAGTCTCAAGGCTGAATAGTGTTCACACTGACAGGTTTTCTCACGATCTGAAGTGGTGTAGACACACAGAAATTACCTTGGCCAAAGTCAAACACGTCTCTAAGGTGGTTGAAATCTAGTGCCCATGCCCTGCTGCAGGTTAATATACTAATACAGCTGCAGACCTTAGAAAACTTGCGTCTTTAATTTTCATCAAAAATCCATAGTCCATCAGGACTTCTAATGTTGTTTGAATATGGTTAGTTTAGATGTGAAGTCTATTCTGCAAGCACTGGCAAGGTCTTACTTCTAATCTCCCTATCACTTATGTTGAATTGAGTGGGTATAAATCCTATTCTAGGTTCCACAGAAAGCTTCTAGGTCAAAAGAGCATTAAAAATGTGCTGAAGTGTTAACTGGTCCTATACTGCCTTCTGTCAACATTTAAGAAGCTGCTCAGGTCTTGACTTCTGTGGGAGTACTGAAAGAATAATCTTGAATAGTTCTTCTCTTTTTAAAGGTCTCCTCTAGTTGGCAAATGGCACCATAACCCAAGAGAAATTTATGACAGACATGTTATCTCTGTGGGAATTATCTGAGTTTTCAGAGTTGGTAGCGGTTCTAAATATTGCATATAGCAGCTTAATTTATTAGTAGAACTACTTCCATGCCAGAGAAGGAAAACAATTTTTTTTTTTTCCTTCAGAAACAGAGATTTCTGGAATTAGCATATGTTTACTTTGAATGATAGAAAAGTTTCATATCTACTGTTACAGAACAGCATTTCATCTGATAAATCAAGAAAGAACAGTGTTATTAGGTGTGGCTTTATTTACATGCTTGTTGGGAAGATTGTATTGAAGGTTCAGTAGCTATTTGTTACTTGCTGCTGCTAGAGGCAAAGCCAGAACAGCACTGTGCGTACAATTTTGATGTCATTGATGTTTCATTTGATGACAGTTTCTTGAGCTGTTCCTTCTAATCAGCAGTTCATGCTGGGAGTCAACCCAAGCAATGTCTTAAAACACTTTAGAAAAACACACAAGGCATCGATACGTACTGAATTTTTCATGTGACTGCTTTGCAGTTGTTTAGAAGGTCTTCTCACTGTCTTACACTTCTGTGTCCGAATGCAACCATACAGCACAAGGTTGGAAGCAGTCACAATCCTATCCTGATAATAGCAGCTTGGCGTTTGGCGAGTATACATTAGATAGGAATAGGCACTAAAGAAATTTTGTTCCACTTCACCAGTAATACCAGTCTGTGTGAAGCGTGTTTCTGTGACCATGTCTCATTCGGATTGCTGTTCAACATTGCCTTCCTTTTGTATTTTGATTTGTCCTCTACATCTGATTGCAGCGGTGTCACATAGTGCTGAGCCTTACAGTAGATGAAATGATTTAATAATGGCCTGAGCAGTGATGTTGTATGATCCTTTATCTAGTTAAGTCCTGCTTGCTCCCCAACTGCTTGTCTAGTGCTTTCTGAGACACAACTGAATGCATGACCCCTTGTAGTTTCTGAACCCTGTGCATCTAGAACACATTGACCTGCAGGGCTATCTGCTCTAATTGTGCAGGTAATTTGACACTTCTTCAAGCAAGACATTTCAATACTAATTTTCTGAAGAACCTTTTAAAGTATTTAATATTAGTAAAGTATGCTACTGTGCATGGTTAGGGTGTGATAAGACTTGGCTTGATTGAAAGTCCAATGCCATTAATAGAGACTCCATGTCAGGTTTGTGATCAGGTAACGTTTATTGAAACACGTCTCATAGCCACTCCTTCCAAAGTGCAAGGAAAAGCTGGCCTGTTCTATATTCCCCTCCCTTAGCATGCTCCAGGGGGCGTCAGATCCTTTTGGACCTGCTGTTTTCCCTTGAAGATGATGGGCAGTGACTGGTAAAGGATATACACAACTCAAACGGCTGAATGCCTCATCCCACAGGAGCTACAAACACGAGTGGCTTCTGCTTGTACCAAGAGCTGCAGTGGGAGTGTATAGGTGGCAGCCACATCTGGAGGTCTGCAAGCAGGCTCTCCCAGTAGCTATACCTGTTGTAGCAATGTGGCTATCTTGGTCAGAAAGATCTGAAGAGCACCAGGGGTGCTGGATTTGAATGCCTGGGAATGAAGATGGGTGCAAGTACAGTTTTTAAAAAGCCCCTGCAGATGTCTTATGGTTCCAAAGCCCTGTGAAGTTCATCCCTGTATTTCATTACCTACTAATGTTGTTAATAGATAATCCCAAGGACTTTGAATATACCAGTACAAGAACCTACTTGACAAAATCAGGGAAGATAAATCTTCTAAGGAAGAGCTCTGTCCTGATTGTTTGTCTGTTATAAAGAAATCCCTTATAAAAAGTAAACTTCACAGTGAAGCTCTTGGAAATCCTACTGAGAGGCTGGAAATCATCTCCTAATGGAGCTTACAACAGAACAGATACTACAGGGATTTTATTTTCCAGTGATGAATAAGAGGTTAGGGATCCTAAAACACCAGTAGTACATTTTCTAACAGATGCAATAAAGGAGAGGCAGTTACCAGAAAGTCTTATGATTCTGCCGTATATTCGATCTTTTATTAGCCTATAACACTCAGGACAGCATGTTAATTAATGCTTGGTCTCAGAGGGTCCTGGTTAAACCTAAAAACCTACAAAAAGCTGTTATATTTAGATGCATTGATAGCTTCTGCAAAAATAAAAAAAAAAAATCCCAAAAATACAGATGAACATTATCACATGTTTTCTTAGAGATTTGTCGGCAAAGTTAGCTTTCAGTCTAGCCAGCTGGGGTCTTGGGTTTCTATATGAAAAGAATAGCTCAGCTATGTCTTGAGGCTAATACTGAAAAGGTCATGAGATTCTCTTTCATGAAAGGAATGAAAGCAAGCTGAAAAGTACAGGAAAACATAACGTTCACTATAAATGATAGAACTGATTTAGTTCTATGCATTTCTCTGTGTATAGAAAATGACATTGAAATACATTTGTATTTAGATTTAGGGAGCAACTTACTTTCTGCCTCTTCACCAGTTTATTATTTATTTCCAAACCTTATTATTTTAAAATGCTGTAGCACCCAAAATATGCTAGACCATTTCTAAACACAGTCACATAATGGATTTTTTCTATGATGAGCAAAGCAGCCATTTGAAGTTCATTCATTGAGACCCTTTGGCCTTTAGAGCATTTAGTGAAGGGTTTGTTTTGTTTATTTTACAGTTCAGTGGAATGGAAAACAATTTTTCTTAAGCATTACTGGAGGCCATCAAACAGCGAGAAGGAATAATTTTTCTGCTGCTGCATGTTCAGCGGAATTTAAAGGTATCTATTAAAAAAAAACAGGTGTAGTGATAAACCTAGATTTCCCCTTTTTTTGAAAAAGTGTAATTATACTCATCAGACATAATGATCTGCTATTTTCCCCATCTTGCTGTTGCTCAGGGTGTAATGAGAAAAGTTTGCTGATGATGGGTGATTTTGATTATTCCCCATTTCTTCTTGTTCATTTCCTACCAAAAAAGAAAATAGAAAATCACCCCCCCAAAAAAACCAACCCCACAAACCAACAACCAAATTAAATTGTTTACTCATTCACGAAGCATGATTTGGATATGCAGTTTATACATGGAAATAAAGTAATTGAAAACATACTTTTCTCAGCCTGTTGCCATAGAACTATTTAGATTCAGATTATGATTACTTGGAGAGGCAATAGGAGGTCCTGTTTTCATTCCTTGTTTTCTGTTTTTCAAAAACTAATTTTCATAAGACATTACAAATATTATTAAGCAGAGGCAGGAAACAGATAAATGAAACTGTTTGAACAATAATGAGGTAAACTGAGAAATCAAGTGATTGATGATACTGTCATTTAGTCCATGGAAGTTGAAAACCTGGAGCCTAAACTCCCGTTGAAGTCAATAGCAAAAGTCTACCTGCACATAAAACAAGAGTTATAGTTTCTTCTTAAGACACTTCAGTGAAGTCATTTTGATTTTACAACTGTGTAGCTACAAGATGCATCTAAATTCAAATTGCATTAAAAATAACAGTCTTAAGAAGGAGTTTGTAGAACTGAACTCTTGTCTGTCCCTGATACATTAGAGGAACTAAATGGTACTTGACCTTAAAGGAAGTTTGGAAAAGGAGTTTGGAAAATGTCAAAACTTCTTTTTGAGTTTGGCACATAAGAAGTGCAGTCCCATTGAATATTGGCAGGACTTGATATTCACGTATCCCTTTTAGATACTTAAAATGTTAATGTCTGTCCCCTTTTCCCTCTAATAATATATAGGCATCGAAGAAGGGTAGCTTGGTACTTATCCTTGGTACTCAGACATGCCATGGTCATGACAAGCTGAACATGCTTCATTCTTTGGAAAGCAGTGACATTATTCATCATTACACTATGCACAAGTATACTTGGTCTGGAGGGAAACATGCA
The DNA here is from genome assembly GCA_020800305.1 of Porphyrio hochstetteri. Lineage (NCBI taxonomy): Eukaryota > Metazoa > Chordata > Aves > Gruiformes > Rallidae > Porphyrio > Porphyrio hochstetteri. The sequence goes on from CM036907.1 coordinate 116,779,129, forward strand.
GATTGAAAACCGCTTTTCACTTTTCCCAGAAGGATATCCTAACCATCCTGTTATGGAATAACTCTGATGAGGCTGCCTGCTGTGTTTACTGTACCACCAGGATTTTAGAGTAGAATGGAATGGAATGGAATATTATAGAACAGAATATTTCAGTTGGAAGGGACCTACAGTCATCACCTAATCCAATTACCTGGCCAATTTAAGGCTGATCAAAAGTTAAAGAATGTTGTTGAGGACATTGTCCAAATGGCTCTTAAACACTGGCAGGCTTGGGGCATTGACCACCCTCTTGGTAAAGAAATGGTTCCTAAACCATCTCTGCTGCACCTTTGAACCATTGCCACTCATCACTGGACCGCAGTGAGAAGAGCTCAGCACCTGCCTCTGCACGTCCCCTCCTCAGGAAGCTGTAGAAAGCAATGAAGTCACCCTTCAACCTCCCTTTCTCCAAAGCAGATAAAGCCAGAGTCTTCAGCCACTCCTCAAAGGACATTCTTTCCAGCCTTTTACCAGCTCTGTTGCCCTTATCCTGACTCATCCAAGGCCTTTTTCATCCTTCTTAATTTGTGAGGCCCAGCACTGAAAACAGTACTCAAGGTTAGGCCACACCAACACTAAATATGGTAGAATAATCACCTCTTTTGGCCAGCTGGTTGTACTGTGTTTGAAGCACCCCAGGATGTGGTTTGCCCTCTTGGCTGCCAGGGCACACTGCTGACTACTGTTGAGCTGCACCCCAAGATCCCTCTCTGCAGCACTGCTCTCCAGCTTGTGCCCAGCGTTACTCTGTCCTAGTTGCAGAATCTGACCTTTGTTCTTCTTAAATTTCATGCCATTAATGATTGCCCAGTGCTCCAGACCATCTAGACCCCACTAGAAGGCCTCTTGTCCCTCAGGAGAGTCAACAGCACCTCACAGTTATGTATCATCAGCAAACATGTAAATGAGGCATCCAACTCCTACATTCAGATCAGTGATAAATACATGGAACAAACCTGGCCCTATAACCGAACCCCGAGGAACACTGCTGGTGACTTGTAGCCCCATTCACTGCAACATTTGATCATTGCTGACCAGCCAGTTCTTCACCCAGCACACCATGAACCTGCTCATCCCACAGTTGGACAATTTGTCCAGAAAGATGCTGTGAGGTACAATATCAAAAGCCTTACTGAAATCTGGAAAATCTACATCCATTGCCTTCCCTTCATTCACTTGCTGAGTGACCTTATTGTTGAAGTATATCAACTTAGTTAGACCAGACTTGCCCTTTGTGAACCTTGTGATGACTGTGCCTGATGATTGCCTTATTCTTTAAATACCTTTCAGTAGTACCCAGTATGAATGTCTCCATAATCATTTTGCCCTCTCTAAAATTCTTGCTCAGTTTTCAGTGAGTTGGGCTGTAGAAAGGATCTGTGTTTTGACCCAGGGTGTATTCCAAACCTCTGGCCTACTAACATGTTTAGTTTTTCATGAGACTTGTGAAAAATACAGGGTGATGTTGATTTCAATTCTAGCACTTGAAAGACTCCACTGATAAAGTCACTGTTTTCCAAAGTCCTTTTCCAAATCCTCTTAAAGGTCAAACCCACTACAATGTGACTGGAAATTTGCTCTACTTTATTCTTTTTAAGATAAAGGCAAATTTAATGGTTACTATTACGGATGTTACATTTCACATGACATTGGCTATTTTTTTATTAGTGACGGTCAGCTTTGTCTAGTGGGAGATTTCAAGACATAGAAATGAAATTGGTATTCATTTTCTGTGTATAGCCAAATGCCTTGAACATGCATTTGTAACACTGAAAAAAGACAAACCCAACACCTAGTTCATTTCTGCCATAACACAGGTAATGTTTTTCCATTTGTTTGTTTATTTTTGTGCTGAAGACAGGTGTTTTTAACAATGCATAAAGTGACATTTTCAGACTCTGGAACTCATTCCCTGCAGCATTAACTGTCTGTGACTATTCAGAGGTGACTTTGTATTGGCTGAGGTTAGCTTTCTGCTACTCTCTAGCCTAATATTTCCTATTTAATGTCATCATTTTCTTTCCCTTGGATTCTTACTTTCTATTTTAAATCACTATAATGTCTTTTGCCTTTTTATTTTCTCTTTTCTGAGCTTGGATTGGTGTTAACTAGAGTTTTCTGGTGCTTGTAGAGCTTTTTAGCAGATCAGTTAGACACCTGGATTTCATATTGGAAGGTCATTTTTAGTGAGATTAATCTAGCCTGATTTTAAGGCATCTATAATGGAATAGTCAAACTTCAAACTGTCACTGTAGAGTCCCTCCATAGTTAATGAGAGAAATAAGTATCTCCAAAGGGCAATCCATGTGACCTGTCGCATGCATCTATCTCTGATTGAAAACAATTATCTCCTGGAGGTGCTTATTTCACTCTACTGACAACGTAGAATTATGGCACTAATTCTGACACCAATGCCAGGGCAGATGAATTTCACTTGGTGTGTCTGGGCTATAAATTTTTTTTTAACCTTTTTTTTTAATCTGTGCATCTGAGAAATTTGACTTTATACTCATTTGAGATCTGTGCACATTTTTATTGCCTTTATGATATTCTTTTGCAAGTGAAGGCTAAAGTAAGTACTCAGCTGGGTTTCCTGCTTCCTTTGGAAAGTGAAAACCATTACTTTTAAGCACTTATTTGAAGAAATGAAAAGTCAAAGATGAATGATACCATAAATTATATCTTAAGTTAGAAGACATTATCAAAGCTGTGATTTTTAGTAGACATCCAAGAGCTTTATTTCATGGGCTTTAGTTCAATTTCCAATTAATAATTTTTCTTCCTCCCCTCTCCATTTTCTTATCACTATACATAAAAAGATGTGTTAAAAGGAAGGAAAACTTGCTGCTGAATATATCCAACCAGACACTCTCATGCCCTGCCCTTGGGAACCTTGCTGGAAGGCTAAACCCAGAATATTTGCAAACAAAGTTTAATATATTTGCCTGAAAGAGTCATGATTGGCAGGGCAAAAGCAAAGTGAGGCAAAGAGGGAAGACTCGAGCAGGACACTGAGGTCAGCACACTGTTTATACTCCCCTGAGGAAAAGGATAACAGAGTTGAGAGGTCTTTGATTTCCCCCAACAGGCTTTTCTCACAAATGGGAAGAACATCATGTGGACATGTGGTACCACAATTATTCTTGTGACCTAGCTTTTCCCTTCCCTTCCCTTCCCTTCCCTTCCCTTCCCTTCCCTTCCCTTCCCTTCCCTTCCCTTCCCTTCCCTTCCCTTCCCTTCCCTTCCCTTCCCTTCCCTTCCCTTCCCTTCCCTTCCCTTCCCTTCCCTTCCCTTCCCTTCCCTTCCCTTCCCTTCCCTTCCCTTCCCTTCCCTTCCCTTCCCTTCCCTTCCCTTCCCTTCCCTTCCCTTCCCTCTCTTTATTTCTTCTTCACACAAGTGATTAAGCTATACATACTTAAGTTATACATACCAAGTCTTCAGACTTGGTAGCCTTGTGTGCAGTGTTGGCCATAGGGTTTCCCCGCTTCTTTACCTTTTCCCTGTAGCAGAAAACACTTAAAAAGGCCAGGTGTATCGATAGCAAAGAGAACTAAAGGAAGAAACTGAAGCTAAGAGGATAATTAAAACAGCAAAACCAAACACTTTCAGCCAGAAAGATAATAAAGGATCCTTCAGACACTTTCAGCAGGGATCGATGGTACAGTCATGATAATCAAATTACATCGCACCTTTCATCCTGTAGGGTGTCAAAATGCTTCGGATATTTAGCACACCCTTTCAAGGAATCGCTTTGTCTGAGACTCACACAAAACCACCCATGGGTTTACATCTGGCAGCAGCTCTGTAGGAGATGGCTGCACTAAAATGGTGAAGTGTGAGGAGGTAGAAAATCTACCTGTTATTAAGAGCGCACAGGGCATTAAACCCGCTTAAAACTGGTGGAAAGATCAGACCTCACTGTGTTCAGAGGTAAAGTGCCTGTTCTCCAAGGGTGTTAGTGCTGATAGCCAAGTTCGGTGAATATAAATAAGGGATGTGCTGCCAAGAGGGGGATTTTGCTGTTATTTACATCACATTTACTAAAGAGTGTTCACTGCAAAGGTAAAAGTACAGAATGTTAGGGGGAAATGCAAACTTCTAACCTACTAAAATGGAGGAAATCGGAACTGAAAGGACATTTAAGAGGAAGACCGTGAATTCTGCAAAAAGCTGGATTCCAGATTTCTTTCTTACATGAAAAATTAGGTAGTGTTTTCTATTTGCCACAAGAGATATGGAAATGTGTTCTCATCAGATATAGTCTCGCTCAGTGCAGGTTGTCTATTTTACTTGTATTTGCCTCTGCAGTTTCTCAGTCTTTGCTGTTTTTTCCTGTCATTTTTCAAGCATTAACCACATTAATGTATTTTTGGCCTTGTCCCAACAAGATTATCCCTTGCCATTACAGGCTGTTCTTGCTTACTATTCAGCTGGTGTTGAGCTGCATGTTTTATTTTTCCAAGAAAGTTATTAAATAGCTAAGTCTTGCTACCTATCCTCACCCTCAAGATTCCCAGCACAAGACAAATGGAGGTTCAAACCACAGATGTATTACTCCAGCTCAGCAGATTATGGAGGGCCATCTGAGCTGAGGTAGCTCTCAAAAATCTCCATGTTACTCCTTGGCAAATGCAAGGTAATGTAACTTAGCTCATTTCTCTTTTTAAATGATATACAGTTGAACTGACCTGCCTTTATCACAGGTTAAATATGCATCAAATTGTTTTCACCCCTTTGCCAGCTTGTGTTTGAACTGAAGAAACTTTGCTGAAAGCTTAAGCTTTCTTGTGTGATAAGTTTCTTGTTTTTTCTCTACTAGCATAGTGATCACATGATATTTTAAAAGCTTGGCTAAACAGGCATTGCACAGGTTTTTGAGAAACTGAATTTTAGAATAATAGGTGCAAATGCACTCACCAAAGTGATCCTCAGTAAGGAACTCGTTGAAGACCCACAATAATTTTTTTCTAAAATTAGTACAGGATATTGGTTATGGTCAGGGTTAATCTAAAAATGGCCGTAATCCCTGTTATAGGGAAGCTTTGAATAAAATGAATGTTGAAGTGTTCTGGTTCTAAAATGTTTGATTATATTTTATATATTATTTTGCTAGCTGGAAGTAGCTGTAGCACATGATTGTGTTTTCCTGAGAATGTACTTCTCTTAGGCTGTTCTCAGCTGGGAAATCCATACAAAAGTTCTGCTCTCAGCAGGGCAATCCAAAGCCTTTTGCTGTGACGTGAAACTCTGCAGTGGGCTTCAGTTCAAGCTCTGGATGGGCTGTGCTGACATCTTTAGCTCATGGCATTTGCTGCTAACTTCATTGCTGTCCATGATATCTATGATAGGATATCATTTGCTACAGCTGGCTTAGGTGCAAAACTGCCATGGGCAAAACTTTATGTCTTTCCTTAGATGTGCCATTTCATTGTGTGTCTCATCACAATCAGACAAACAAATGTGGAGAGAGTAGGTGTTCCTGCATGTGTCATGCTCTGCAAATCAAGTGTACAGAAACAGTCCCTTGCCCAGAGACCTGCTTGTGCCACCACACACAACAGAGCTTGGCGACAGAGGATCCTGCTCGTTCTTTTTCTACCTCTTCAAGATCAGAAAAGGTTTAAACACCTACCTACTGCTAAAGCTCATTATTTTCTCCTGGAATTCTAAGTGGGGGGTGGGGTAATGGAAATATAAAAATTTATTCTAAAACATAATTAGAAACGAGATTCAGGTAGAGATTTAGATACGGCTTGATTAAATCAGAGTCCTTTTCTAATAGAAATGAATGTTACACTGAGAGGCACATTATTTAAAGGAATTTTCAATGACAGTTTAAAAAAATGCTCTCTATTCTTTGAAATCACATCTTGGCTGAAAGCTCCTATCTTCAAGTGTATTCAGTAGGGTGGATCCTCAGCTGAAATATACCCATGTTGTTTCAGTCTCTCTGGTGTAATTACATCAATGAATGTCATCTAGAGATGGGCGGATAAGAGAAGCAGAGGACATTACTAATAGGCACATAATGTTGCTCACGCTCTGATCATCACTGCATGAATTCAGCTGACAATCTGAACTAGAAGGATAAAACTTTTGGGCTTAAAAAAATGCATGAAGGTAAACTGTTCTGCATTCATTACATTGCACTACATTAGCACATTAGTAGGAATTCAGAGGGAGAAAATTGATACTGTGTCTTGTGCCAGAGACTTTAATAATGGCAGATAATCATTAGACTATGCAAATATCAGTGTTAAACTTCCAAGAATAGTCAGTTTTCAGTAATCAGTGACCTACAGTGAGTTGTGTATTAAAAAAGAGGAGGATAATAAATAAATAAAGCTGTTTTCTATCTTGCCACAGCTGATTTCTGAGTGGTGCCTAAACATTACAAAAAGGGCAGGAGTCTATATGGACCTTTTAACTGACTGGATTGAACACTTAGGGACTCTACATATGACCAATGACTGGGTCATGAGTAGAGTCCCTAAGTGGGTGCTGTTAAATGAGTAGCGCTGAATGAGTGGCATCCAGGATTTTGAAGGGTGACTGAAGCTTAGACATGCTGGATATCTCATTGGCCGGTACTATACAGGAGTAACAGATGGTCCTGATCTCTTGCATATTGGGATGACCTCTATGGTTCCCAGAGGTGCTAGCAGAGCAAGCCAAAATCTCCCTTCCTTCCATTTACTGCCATGAGCTTGAAAAAGAAACATGCAATTTTGTTAGTGTTCATCCAGCCAGTGTCTGCAACAAACACCAGGACATTCGTATCAGTTGCAATAACAAAAAGCCCCTAAGGGCTCCCCAGTGTCTTTCCTCCTTTATGGGCTATAGTCTGGGCCTCTGACTCTTCCATTTGGCCTAGAAAATTCACAACAGGGTCTTACAGGCAGCTGAACTTGCATGTGTTGGCTGGGACCTGCAACAGGACTGCCAAGCTCCTCACAACACGTCTGCCCATTTGGCTCCCAGTTCATATTCTCTTATCATGGACAGTGCCTACAGCCCATGCATCCACAGCTCAGCTTCCATACATCTCTCCTGCATCAGAATGGTCTGGCCTGTGCCTCCCCCTGAGACCCCACGCTCAGCAGATCTTCCATAACAGTGAAGGTGCAGAGAGTGGCATCATGGCCTTTTCTCCATCGTGTGACCAGACAAATTCCATCTTTTCTTGCATGCAGCTGTTCCTCTGGTCCTTTTGTCTTTACATCATATTACTCAGCAAGGTGATGTCTCAGGTGAGATGAGCGTATGCAAGCAGTGCCACACACAGTCACAGCTTTTCAGCTCAACCATCACAAAGTAGTGTTTTTCCTTCCAGCTCATCCAAGGTCCATATTTGCTTGTGGGAAAACAAAGAATTAAATACGGAGTGTAGTTTGGAGGTGTCATTGGAGATATGCAGGTCACGATAAAGCAGTATCAAAACATAATATCTGCCTCTATGAAACTAAATCTGCAATATCCTTAGCTCACTCTGTAAAGAATTTGTATCTTAAAAGAAATAACGTATGTGGATAAAGAATGCAGAACTTTTTTTTTTTACCCAGCTTATATTGTTCATCAGTGAGACACAGCAAGGTGAAGGACAAGAAGTAGATAGATAAAAAGGTAAAAAAAAATATGAAAAACAGATGCCTTTGCAGCTGATTGGTTTTATTTCTGACTTTGGAAGCGAGATCATCTGCTATCATTGCTAACGCAGTCAAGATGAATTCAAAATATTCTGGCACTTGTCTTCATTGTTTTGAAATCTTTAGATGACCCTGTGAGAGGCTGCTTCAATCAGAAAGACTATAATTTCCTTTCCTGTAGATACCTAACATACCTAGCATTTTAGTAATATTACCTTGTCACATTTTAATCTATGTGAGGGGGTTGGTTTTGTTTTATTTGCCTTTGAAACATATTCTATTCCAGTTTGCAAAACTGTAGGGCTGCAGAGACAATGGAAATGTTTGTCAATCGTCTAAACATTTGAAAGTTCAATATAAAAATTCTCACTTCTGCTTTTCTGAGGTATTTTTTACAATGCAGTGCTGTTTGCTATTATTGTTGCTCTGATGACAGTGACACTAGAAGCTGTTGGGGACATTCAGCAATCCTCACTCAAGACACAGGAATAGAAGATTAAGATACAGTGATGTGCCCAGATTAAAAAAACAAGTATCAGAGTTAACATTAAAACTTAATTTTTTAAAATCAAAACTAAAACCTGATACATCAAGCAATAGGCTAAACAGTGATGCTACCTAATTTAAAAATATCTCCTATTGGAATCTTCCTACATTATATTGTACAAATCTTGACTGACTTGGATATATGTTAATGCAAAAAAAAGTAACAGCATGGTAACTGTGACTTGGTACCAGTAAGACTTTAATCTGAAGATGCTGACTGAGTGAAGCAAAACCTCATTCAGTAGTCCCATAGGGTGTTAGAACTTTTTAAGCATTAAAGCACTTGAGTAAAAAGTGAGGACAAGTACCAGTGATCAACAATAGAAAACACTACACATTTTTCATACACAAAGGGCAAAAAGTATTCTATGCTAATTTCATTTCATATAAAGGAAAATAATAAACAAGTTATGCATATGAAATCCCAAGGGCACTTGGTGCATATTTACTTTACTGGAGTTAAATTATCTGATACTTCTGGAGGTTATGACACAGAAGTCTAAATAGACACCAATCTCCCTGTTTCATGAGCAATAACTTCTGTTGAAAAAAAAATAATCTTGGGTTTAATTTGTAGATGTATTTACATTCTTCATCTTTACCTCTTGTTTTTTCCATCCAGCTGCTGCTCTGTGGTATGTGATATAACAAGACTGAAGATTTTAATATTGCTCCTACCTTTTTCAAGCAATGCAGCTATTTCTTGATTTTTCAGATAAAACATTTTAGTAGACAATTAAATCTGAATTTCAATACTGGTTGGTTTTCCAACCCTATGCTCAAGCTGAAAAAATACAATTAAACATATACTCTGACAAAACTCAGAATCTTTCTAATGTGGATATTTTCTTCTATTCCACATTGTCAGATCTATTCATAAAAATAAATTTAAACTGGGGTATGACAAGGCATATTTCTATGTAGTTTTGCGTGTTTCTACACATTCATGTGTCTATTTTAAATTCTGTAATTTATCTAAGTTTTTGGATTTAGGTGGTTCTTCCAAGGAGCTAAGATACTGTAACACAAAATTCAGGGACATTTGAAGAAGCTACCCCATGTCTGAGAAACGGTGCCATGAAACTTTGGAAAACTATTGAGATCTGCTAGTCTTTGCAGTCCTTAGAATTCAAACCATGAGTGGATCACAGAATGATGAAAGCAAGTAAGTTATTTAGTGGTTAACACAGAAAACTTTGTAATTTTCCCCTCCTAAGGGAATATACTGCTCTATATTCATGATGGGGAAGAAGTCTGGAGGATATCCATGGTAATATTAATTATTTTAAAATGTGCTTAGAGAGATATCACTAGTTTAATATTGTATACCATCTGGATCCAGATTCTCTCCTTGAGAAAATGTTTATAGTTATGAACTGCATCTTGACTACAAGATTTCACTTTCATGATACTGTAAAATAACCGTTTTCCAACTGAAAAATACAGGCCATAGTTGAACCTGTATGAAGTCAACACAAATCCTCAGTGAACTCTGGATCACATCCTCTGGCCAGACCTTAAACTGGGGTAAAGATGCTTTCAATCACTGATGACTCACAATGCTAAAGAGAGAGAGAGTTGTTTTTCCTTTTCTGCTGCATGGCACTGAATGCCACTGACAGCCAGCCCTGCAGAGAGATGGAAACAGAATGCAATCAGACTTCCAAATCTTCCCTTAATACAGTGTCTTTCTTTGGAGCTTTTCCCTGTAGGGTACCTCTCAGATGGGGATAAGTAATGCTGTTAGTACATAATCCAATCACTGATGCAGATTGCTTCTAGACAACCCTGAGCAGCAGTTTTTTGGTTGCCTTTTTTTTCTTTATAATGAAAGTAGCTTTTCTGCAGTAAAAGAAAAAAAAAAAAAGGATGTAGCTTAGGAGTTATTAACAGTATAAATAACTCTTGTTATATATTGTCTGCACATAATAAACTTGGAAGCTTAGCTGATTGTAAAATGTCAGAAACAGAAGTTAAAAAAATGAAAAAATTATGGTTCAGAACAGGATGCCAGTTTGGTCCTCTCCTCTCCCTGTTGCACTGAGCAGCCAGCCAGGGATTTATACTTCTTCTTATTCCCAGACTAAACCTGTTTCTGGGATTTCCAAGGTAGGGGTCTCTTTCTATATCTTTTACAGCTCTCTCACTTTTGTCTGTAGCACTCTGCTTAATATGGTGTTATTGGCAGTGTGATCTGCAGACCCAGTTACTGGACTGGGACTTTCTAGATGTGATTTCTCTTTTCATCCCCATGTCTAACCTGTTATTCAAGTTCACATCATTTTCCATACTTACCTCTCCTTCCCGTCTTGTCTCTATCATCTCCTCTATTTTGACTGCAGGCTTTTTGGGCATGAGATTTTATCTCCTTTTTGAATATATTATAATGCTTAGCACTCTGAAAGACTGAACACATCTGGAGACCATGTAACAAACAGAAAATAATTGAGTGGCATCCCATCCACCCAGTTTAAGCATTTAACTTCGACATCCTGTGGGACCTGCTGAACTTCTCTATAAAATCAAGAGAGACGGGTGGGTGCCTTTGATGCTCTCCAGATCAATGCCCTTCAGGTGTCCAAGTTAAAAGCACAATATCTAGCTCTCCAGGCTATCAGAAACATCTAACTCTACTGTTAAAACTGTATGCTTTTAAACTTGAAGTGTCCCATAAACAGAAACAGAAAGACCATCAGAAAATATGTATTGTTGTTCCAGAAGAACTGAGTCACTCAGATTATAGAATCATAGAATCGTCTGGGTTGGAAGGGACCCCAAGGATCACAGAGTTCCAACCCCCTGCCACAGGCAGAGCCACAAACCTCCAGGCATGATCTAGACAAGTTTTCCCAGGATCCCATCCAAACTGGCCTTGAACACCTCCAGGGATAGGGAATCCACCACATCTTGGGGCAGCCAGTTACAGCACCTCACCACTCTCTCTGTAAAGAACTTCTCCCTTCCTTGATACTATGATGAATCCATGTTTTCCTCCAAATTCCCCAGGATTCTTTCAAAACAGTGCACTAGCACCTTCTAGTTCCACTAAAAATTAATTTAATTTTTTACTGGGGAGGGGGAGCATCTGCTAATGCTTCTAACAAAATGAAGTTTGCAGGTGTAATGTAATTCTCAGGTGTCTAAAACAAAAAATATATTGAGGACATATTGAAAGAGCATATTTTACATCCCTCAAATAATTTTGGTAACTTAAAATGTTTTTTATGACCATAATATTCCCATTTAGTCTTCTTTCTTTCTTGAGCATTACCACATGAAGTTCCATGTTGATCATGCCACCAGAAGGCAGATTCAGATCTACACCCTGGCCATCTTCTGCCTTTTGTAGCAATTAGGATATTGTTATCAGGTTAATGATGCTAAAATATTCAATGTAAGCATACGAAAGGCTTATTTTAGCAGAGCTAAAAACTTAGAAAACAGTATGAAGATGTACCAAAGAATGATTACCAGTCCTCTTTGTGTTATTGTTAATTATTGTTCCATTACTGGGCTGCCTAAACAAATACATGGATCCTGTTAGCCATGGTAGTTGCTACAAAACACAAAGCGAGAAAGCAGGAGTTTATAAATTAGAAGAGCAAGTGAAATACTGGAAAGAAAACCAGGAGAGAGATGAAAGAATTTGTTTAGGGCTACAGAAGAAGAGATACCAATGATTGCTGACCTGGAATTACCTGTAACCACCAGGCTGGGTATTCTTTGCCTGGTAGATTATCAGTTGCTTTTAGTGCTGTTAGGGAGAGGTACAGCTTTCCAGGGATATATTCTGCCATATCTTAAACTAGTGCCAATCAAGCATCTTACTTATTAAGAAAATTGATGAGCAGATGAATGAGTAAAGGAAGGGGACATGGTCTACCTTTTCTTCCCTTGTAGATCACAAAAGTTATAAAAATACCACAAAATCCACTTCTGTCTGATTTCTTTAGACCAGGGTAAGTCAGATGCAAAACCAGAAAACAAAGTGTGCAGTCTGTATTCCAAGCTAGAAATTTCCACCATCTCATATAGGACAGAGCTACTTACAGATTTCATATGGAGTTGGTGCTTAATGGAGGTGAAGAGGTCAGCAGATGCTGGCTGATTCCTGTCTTTTTCTTTTTACAGAAACACAGCAAGGATCTCGTTTTCTGCTACTTGCATTGGCTGAAGGGGGCAAGGGATGTCAAAATATATGGATTTCTTAGCAGATTTATAAAAGTTTTTGATTCCCTTGATTTATCCTCTCATAACTATCATGAAAAATGAAAGTGCTGGCAATTAGAGTTAATGAGCATTTAATTGCTTGTGACAGTTTATTTCAATTAGCTTTGTTGCTGTTTTCTTAAGTGGGAAAAATGTTCTGGAAAGCTTCTGTGGTAATACATGGAGCCAAATCTGAGATGTTGAGAGCCGGCTGAGAACAGCAGACATACCTTGACCTTTACAAGAAGGGAATATATTATTCTTATAGAAGCCTTCAGCTCTCTGTTGGGTCTGCTGCATACATGTGCATGTTTCTTTAGAAGATTTTTGCCACCAGAGACCTCTTTATAGGTGGACCTCTCACAAACCAAATGTGAGAGCTCATTTGTACAGTTGTTCCCAAATGGGTTGTTCTGAGACAGAGAGGTTACACAGCTAACCAACCTTCCTTCCTTCCTTCCTTCCTTCCTTCCTGCCTTCCTGCCTTCCTGCCTTCCCTATGTTCATGTGTCTGTCCTTCTGTCCTTCCATCCCTCTGCATTCCTCTGTACATATTAGGTAAAAGGAAACATGGTCAAACTCAAGCGGTAAGCATAGAGATGATGTAAAAAACCTGATTCTCACAGTTGATGAAATGTGCAGCATGAGCATTGATAACTGACAATTGCTCATGCTAGTTTAACAGTACTAGTTTCAGAAAAGTCCTTCTCCTTCCAAGAGATGAATCAATGAATCTGAGCATGAAAATCAATGTGTAAATGCAAACAGCCTGATCCTGCAATTATGGGTCTGTGAGGAATTTGGTACTGCACACAGTAATTTCAGCTGAGGCTGAGTTATGTGCAACATTTGACAGTAGAGACGCTGGACTTCTAAAACAAAGCTCTACTCCTCTATGTCACTGCTTCCTTTCCCTACATTTTTTAAAAGGTGTTCTGATTAAATAATATTCTTTCATGCTTTCTTATTAAAACAGATGGTAGTTTTCTGAGCATAACAATATTTAATGCCCTGAAAATTGTGGACTGACTGAGGTCAACTGATGCTTTGTGGGACTTGTTATATTCGTTTAAAAAAAATAATAAACCTTACCATGGAATGCTAAGACTATTATTATTATGACTACCATTATTATTTACATGGCATCAGACCTACCCTATAGGCAAGATGCTTGACAAAGTGTGCACCAAAACTCTCCTTGACTAAATAAATGCTTTCCCTCAGATTGCATAGAATTCCTCCTCCTCCCCCCAGAATAGCAAAAGATGTCTTGACATGTTTCTTTCCTCTAACAGAAACACTGTCTAGCTCGCTCAAAATTCTTCTTCCTAGGCTGATCATTAACATTATTGTTGACTTTCATCAGGAAAGCATTCAGTCTGCCTCCTTTCTCTGACTGAAATAGCAAAATCCTCATTTCCCCACGTATTTATATCACTGATATTTTTGTTACCAATTTACTTTTGACTGAAATAATTTCATTAGCACTTCATGAACTCAAGTTATAATCACACAAACAAATATAACAGATTGCTTTTATAAAGTTATCACAGCAGTTTACATTATCCAAAGTAGAAAACATCTTTATGTAAGTGCATTAATCCATAATATTCCTGTATCTTTAACACTTCCTTCAGTCCTGAAAACATCATTTCATACATGTTATATAATGTTTTAGGCCTAGATAAAGAAGGTGTTTACAAGGATAATCCTAGGCTTGAGAGAGGACTGAAAGAGATGGTAGAGTCTGTAAGATACAGAATCACAGAACAACAGGGGCTGGAAAGGACCTCTGGAGATCCTCTAGTCTAAACCCTCCTGCCAGAGCAGAATCTCCTAGAGTAGGCTGCACAGGACAGCATTCAGGCAGGGTTTGAATGTCTCCAGAGATGGAGATTCCACAACCTCTTTGGGCAGTCAGTTCCAGTGCTCTACCACCCTCACAGTAAAAAAGCTCCTCCTTATATTTAGGTGGAACTTCCCATATTCAAGTTTATGCCCATTGCCTCTTGTCCTGTCACACGGCACTACTGAAGAAAGACTGACCCCATCCTCCTGACACTCACCCCTCAAGTATTGGAGTAAGATTGATAAGATCTTCCCTCAGTCTTCTCTAGGCTAAAAAGTCCCAAGTCCCTCAGCCTCTCTTTGCAAGAGAGATGTTATAGTCCCCATATCATCTTCATAGCCCATTTTTGTACCCTCTACAGTAGCTCCCTGTCCTTCTTGACCCAGGGAGCCCAGAACTGCACACAACATTCCATATATGGCCTCACCAGTGCAGAGTGGAGCGGGAAGAGAATCTGAGAATCTCCCTTGATCTGCTGGCCACACTGTTCTTGATATACCCCAGGATGCCATTGGCCTTCTTGGCCATGAGAGCAGATTGATGGTTCATGGTTAACCTGTTGTCCTCCAGGACTCCCAGGTCTTTTCCCACTGATGGAATCCACAGAATTACATTGATGAAGTGAATGCAATGCACAGCTAATCTGTGATTAAGTTTGCCACAGGATGATCTGGAGGTCCTATACATCTGGAGATGTATAAATGGGTTTGTAACAGAGCTCTAAGGTGAATCTACCGAATAATTTTTTTCTTATTAAAAATCATTTTTCTTATTAAAGAGCATTTCCAAACACCAAGAGTTTTATAATCTCTAAAGTCAAGTTTGAACAAGAACTGGAATAGCTAGCTTTTGTAAAACTGGAAGCCACTACAACATTGAGTAGGAAAGAGAGAACTAAAAATAAGTTCATAGGTACATCTTCACCTGTTTATTGTGGCCTGGCAGAGCAATTCCTTACTTCGACACTTATCTATTAACAGTTTGATTTTCTGTATTGCCCTACACTCATGGGACATTCAGAGATGTTTTCTGAAAGTATCTGTTTCTCCTTCTATCAGTGGTTTTTCATGCACTATGTCAGTCTACATATTGCCTTCTCTTTAACAAATCTCTCCCTTCCTGTTGTCCCAAAAGCGGGGTCATTACCTGATGTGCAGTACGCCAACACACATGCAGAGCAGAGGGATTTATTCCATGCCTGCGCAGGGATGGGTGCTAGGTGGTAATTCCACAAAGCCAGCCAGCTACACACAGAATTTGCAACCTATTTACCTTGTTACAGGATTAGAAAAGCCTGCGTAAATTTACACTAATTGGTTAGTAACTACCGCGTCATATACTATCGGTCAAGCATATTTAAATTAGCTCCTTGGAGGCATGTGTGGGGGTAATTTGCATAGTTCTTTAATTGAGTGGGTGACACCTTTACCTTTCCCCTAGTTACTGCCCATTTTTGTTGACTTCAGGCCTCTCTGGCCATGCCCCAGCTCTTGGTGCCTTCTGGGGCTGGCTGTTTCCTCTTCATCAGATTTCCGCTCTTCTTCAAGGATACTTTTTAGCAAAGCCTGCATTTATCAGTCCTTTGGCCCTTCTTCAAAGGTAGAGTTGTTGGCAAAGCAAGTCAGTACATTTAACCCTAAATTGAATAGTGTCTAAGCACCAACCCAAACATATTTCGTTTCCTGTGAATTGGAACATTCTACTTTATAGATATAATTTCTTTTCTTGCTACAGCTTGAATATTTGAAACTCTTGAGCTCCACTGTTCTCCAAGGGCACAAGGTACCTCCAGACATCCCCACCTGGCCCAAACATGTCTTTCTCTGGTTTTTTGGCTTTTTTTTAAAAGGAACACAATATTTACAAAATAACTGAGAAGAAACATAAAATGTGTGCTACCGTAGAGTTCATAAAAGCATTCAATTCACCTCTTTTCTGTCTCCTGTTTTTAGTGATATACACTGCATTTGCACCCGGTGGTATAGAACTCCATGGAAATCAATACACCCATCTCTGTGGGAACACTCCAGAAGCAAAGTTTCTGTCTTTTAGTTATGCATGTTTTTGAAAAGAGGTACTAGCCTTTTTTCCACTCTTAGTATAGTTCATGGGGCAAGCAGTAAACTGACCATCTTAGTCAACCTTTGGTTGACATGATCTGGATATCTCTGGATCCCTGCCCTGAAGCTGGCTATCTTCTTTTCTGCATCTGCAGCACAGAATAACAGCAGAAATTGGGTCACATGAATTTCACACACAGCTCTAAACTAGGAAGTAGTTTAGAAGGCTACTAAAACAGGTGAAGCTTCCAGCCTTTGCCATTTAGACAGTATTGTTAGAAGGCTGTAGAAGATTTCCCTTAAAATGACTGGAGACTTTTGTTCCTTTTTTTTTTTTTTTTGTAGTTGTTTTGTTTTGCCTTTTAAACTGTCCCCCAAGCAAGCCTGAAGCTGTTTGCTTGAATCCAAGAACTATTAAGCAAACTTCAGGGCTCAGCTCACAAACTCCTACAGGGTTTGCACAGCCCAGTTTTCTACTTGAAATTAATCAGCTCCTGTTCTCACCAAATCAAAGTCTCTGTGTAGCTAACTGTGAAGCATTATTGTGAAGACTTTGTAAGGAATAATCTCTTAAAACCTTGTCTATGACTTTGTTAGATGTTTCCCTGGCCTTGATCCTTATGACTCCTCCTTCATGCACCTCTTCTTACTTAAATGTGAAACTGCGTCCGCATGGTCAAATGTGCACATGTATGAAAGCAACGAAATTAAACTGCAGACTCCCCTGACTCTCCAGGCCATGGGTGCACCACTGGACACAGTGAACTGGCAGAACACTTCCACCTTCCCAGACTATCGTCCAGGCATGGACACCCCATAGTCAGTATGGCCTGGCACGGACAAGGGCACCAGGCCATCACAGTGACCCCAGTGTACATGGCTGGGCCAGCCCTGGGGACAGGTCACAGAGCGGAGCAGACCTCATCTTCCATGGAGACAGGCTGGTGGCAAAAGGGCACCTTTGTGAGGACTAGAGGAACAGATGGTGTCAGCGTGCCACCCCTGCCAAGATGGTAAGGAAGCCATGAGACCTTAATGAGCAAACTGTGGGAATAACGACCACAAGAGTAGCAAACAGGACAGCTAGTGAGAGGCTGTGGGAAAGTACAAAGAGGAGTTGTGGAAATCCCTGAGGGGACTGGAGGGGGGGGCAGGAATTGTGTGTACAGATATATATATATATATATATCTGCGGAATGTAATAAAATTGTCTCAGCATCCATCCTGCTCGGAGTCCATGCCTCAATATACCACAAAGAGCCAAGCTGACATGCTTTCAGTACTAACTGTCACTACCAGTACTTGCAAGTAAAAGGTAAGACACGTGTCATGAAGCTTGGAAATCAAACACATTAGAAAGAAAATTAGGAAGACCCTTTGAGAAAGGCAGTATACAAGATATTATTCAGTGGCTCTGAAGGAAGGAAGGGTCTTGAAAGCCCAAGGCATCTACTGTAACATTCTGCTTTCTGCAAGTGATCCACTTGAAAACCGACCTCCATTACAAAAAATGTGAAACAGCCCAGAAACAAATTGGAGTTCAGCTCAGTAACCTGAAATCAGGGGCTCTTGCCACAAGAGGAATGATTTGCTGCTGGTGGTTTCCATGTCCACTTCCAGGAGGAGGTCCAAGTAGACTATATAAACAGCCTTCCCCTCATCCATTAAGTGGGTCACCTTGTCATAGAAGGTGATCAAGTTAGTTTGATACTTTCTACCTTTTGTAAACACATGTTGACTAGGCCTGATCCCCTGGCCATCATGCATGTGCTGCATGATAGCTCCATGATCTTTCCCAGGACTGAGGTAAGACTGACAGGCCTGTAGTTCTCCAGATCCTCCCTCCCACCTTACTTGTGTATTGGTGAACATCTGCCAGCCTCTGAATAATAATTCGTATTGCAGAAGTCATTGATAAATCCAGGTAAATCCTATTTTAAGACAAGTTAATTCAAAAGGCACAGGGACTGGCAAAAAATGGAAAAAAAGCCATCAATAAATATTCAGTTATATAGCTTTGTCTTATGACTGGGTTATATGAGTCAGAGAATATTGGAGACTGACATCCAAAAAAAAATCTGGTCTTGTAATGAGGCCAATCAGAATTACAGCTAATTTAAATTAGTCTTTCCCAGTTCATTCTGGCAGCCATTAACCTGTTTTTCCTTATATCCAATAGCATTTTTCCATTTTATCTGTGGAGAAGGAATCTATCCTTGACTTTTGAGATGGTACAGCTCTGAATAGTGCAGCTGAGCCCTGATTGCATTATCTATGATTACAGTAAAAACAGAATTTCCCTTTGCCAAGACATTTCCATATTTCAGAAATGTTTTCAAACTAAGTGGATACAAATTGTTGATGTTTCCTAGAGAACAGACATTCACAACAATTTATATTAGAAAACATTGACTAACCATGATGATATCAACTCAACCTTTTTGAATTTGTCTTGATAATCTCAAACAGTGCACAAATCACCCATTAATCTACATAATCAAGTTCAAAGCTTTAATAACTAATACATATAAAAATATATTCTGAAAGTCAAAATACAATGAAACAGAGTTATGTTCCAAAACTTAATGTTTTCATGTGCAGATGTTGAAACCTGTAGCCAGAATATTTTGATTTAGATAAAAAAATGTAGCTAATTAAAGTTCCAAACTAATTCTTATGTTGAACACTTCAGAAAAATGGTGGTGTACCAAAGCAATTTTCCCTTCAAAAAACGTGCTATTTCATTTTTAACCAAAGATCCTTTGGAAAAGTGTTGGAGTCCTAAAAATTTAGGAGGAGAAAACCACTTTGATCTTGTGCAGTTCATGGGCTGAGGTACTATTGTAGGATGTAGAAAATCCTCTTTATCAGGTAAAGCATCAATGAAAAATTGGACTAGGCACATTTGACATTGCTGCTCCCAGAAGAAGGCACCACTCACTTGTTTTCCCTGACATTGCAGTACCTGTGCCTAATCAAAACTTCTGGTTTCAGTTAAAAATGCAAGTTGTCCACCTATTCTCTGTAGATTAGCACTGTTAACAGGTAGCCACAGAGCTTTTATTAAACACCTTTTAATGTTCCACTGAAATGCTGTTAGCCTAGTGCTATATATTTATAAAATCTATAGTATATATCTGTATTTGTCTATCTCTGAAGAGATTTAAAAAAAATCTGCAAATAGATGTCATGGAATCCTATTCAAGTATTTAGTCACAAAGCATATTCTTAAATTTAAATTAGTTAATCTGTTTGTCTTAATCCATAGAAACTTTCTCTTAATATCGTGCTTGAATCTTTACTGTCACAGTCTATCTACTAAATTTAAACAAGAACAAAATACGACCTTTTGTTTTTTCACAGACTTTAAACTATTTGAAATTTGTTCTGGTGTCTTCAGTCATTTTTAACTTTTTCTTTAACAACAGCAATTGTTCCGGTTTCTCCTAGCAATATTTTCTAGATCTCTGACCATCATCACTGCTTTTCTCAAGACTGTTCCAACTTGTTCATTTTTCAGAAATTCAGGAAACTGTATAAAGCTCTATTGTTGGGGCTTGTTGTGATGGAGTGCACTGGAAGGATAACTCTATACTTTTATTCAAACATCAAGTCTGCTGCTTCAATGGAGAGCCAGACATATGTTTTTTAGTG
Organism: Porphyrio hochstetteri; assembly: GCA_020800305.1. Taxonomy (NCBI): domain Eukaryota; kingdom Metazoa; phylum Chordata; class Aves; order Gruiformes; family Rallidae; genus Porphyrio; species Porphyrio hochstetteri. The sequence continues at coordinate 116,799,132 of CM036907.1, forward strand.
TTATCAATTGATTTCTCTCAAGTCCTGAAAGTAATTGCCCTAAATACACTCACAGCATTCATCCTAAAAATAACCAAATGCCATATAAAAGATGCTGACGTTTTCCTGACAAGTGTGATTCATGAGGAGCAGCAGTGTGATGACTGGAAATTTTCCCAGCCAAAGTGATTACAGTGACAACCTCACTATATGGGATGAACTGACTGAACAGCTGGTTTTACATTTACTCTTTATATATGCACAGCTGGCAAGTACCATCTTTTGGATAGACAGATGGATGTCTGTTTGTTTGGGGGGGAAGATAACATATTTATCATGCATCTGCTGTCATCTCCAGAGACTATGCATTGCAATAAATATTAAACATAAAGTTTCAGATTATCAGAGAAAAAAGAATTTTAAGCCTCTGTATGTCAGTGTTCCAGTTGGGAACGCTGATTACTGCTGCAGTTCTGCAAGACTTGCTCAAACATTTTTAATAGGAACAGACTGAGATTACTAACAGGAAAGGAAGTGATCTGATGCCACAAAAAGATGGGGGGGAAACTAGGATATGATCTGTCAAGACCTTCAGCTGCTTTTGTGGAGTCACCGACGTGCACCTCGCCCCTGATGGCACTGCACGCAGCTCTCACTGAGGAGTTGCTCTGCATTGCACAGAAGGTAGATGCATGCACATATGCCATCACTGTGGAAACATAGACTCATACAATGGTTTGGGTTGGAAGGGACCGTTAAAGGTCATCTAGACCAAACTTCCTTGTCATACGCAGACATCTTCAACTAGATCAAGTTGCTCAGAGGTCCATCCAACCTGCTTTACATGCCAATTGTTTTCCACAGTATGGCCTGCAAAAACACAATTTTGCCAGTTGAAGTGAGCAATACACTCTACAAGAATGACCACACCTCTTCCAATATGAATTATTCACACAGTGGAATGTTTTCTCTCAACCTATTAAGCTCTTTGAGGTACTGTCTTTGGTAATTGATGATTGTCATTCCTGCACTGCAAGTCCCATCACCATGCAAATAATTTATGACCTTTTCTATTACTTTAGCAGTAAAATAATATGAAAGCTGTCTGTAGACAAAGCCACAGTTCCACAGGTATTCCAGAAATACAGCGATTCTGAAAGCGACTGGTAAAACTATATCTTTTTACCTGTGTGTTCTCTCAGCAGAGCAAAAATGCCTTCATGGTTCATTCCGATTTTATTTAATGCACATGGTGAAAACTTGCGAGGTCACGGGGATTTATGCTAGCAGATTTGGCGTCCCTTTAATATTTACTTAGGCTGTAAAATATAATTTGAATTTTGGAAGTATTTGTCATTGTATCTAAGATGGATAAAGGTATGTTTATTATAGCTGTATTTGCTATGTGTGATTTACATTGTTATATGTTGACTTTTCATTTCCACAAATGTCACAGTTGCATTTTTGTCTTTCTAACTTCCTTGAAGTATAGAAAGTTAAATATTTTTTTCACACTGATGGCAATCAAATCTTGTTACAAAGTCTTAGGGTCAGACTGCTATACCTACCAAGCTATGACTTATTTTTTGAAAATACTTCACAATGCCTTCTCACCCAAAAGTCTCATTGTGTAGTCCATACTCAAGATCTATGTTTGTATTACACTCAGACAGCAGTCTGGGGAGTGGCCACAAGCAGAATCTCTTATTTCTTCTTTGTCTTCTCTTCCCTACTCCCACACCACCCAGTTTTCATTCTTCTCTTGGGTATCTGTCTTGCATAATCTGAAGACTATCCCTGCCTGCAAGTTTTGAACAGCCTCGAACAGGACTTCATGGTGCTCTTAAAAGATGGTTTAAACATAGCCTAGGAGTTTATTCTTTTTCCAGAAACAATTATCCACGATTTATTTTTTCTCTTCCCTTTCTCCAGTCTAGTATAGAAGGTAACTGGTTTATTCAGTCCTCAGTCATTAGTTTTTAGATCTTAAGCAATATTTGGGGGGGGGGGGGGGGGGGGGGGGCTTGTGTGTTTCTTCTTGTTTGTATGTGTGTTTAATATACTTTAATGTATCACGTAAGATTTATACACTATTTTGTTTGAATAGGTCACATTAATAAATTACCCAAATCGCACATTTCTAAGTCCTTACCACTATTAAGTAGTCTTACATCAGCTATAAGCTTTACCAGCAACAGGTTTTTATTGACTTTCAAATCATAGATAAAAGTATTGAATGGTCACAGCATTTCATAAAAATGGATCCAGTGAAGCTCGTGCCTGGTTTATGCAAGCAGTCACAGCCCAGGCACATAGTCTTTGCCAAGGAATATCAAGTACTAGGCAGAGGAAATGTAGCATTCACTACATCTCTCTGCCTCCTCATGCGTAGAATGTGAAACTCCTTTTGATGATGCCTGGGCAACTTTATGTACAGTACTGTATTTTATTTCTGTGTCTCTAAATTGTGGGTGACGGGAGTTTCTCTTACTAGGTGTGTGCATCAGGAGCTCATAGTCTTTGGAACTGCTGAAATAGTAACAGTTAGCAATGAGGCAGTTGACCATATGGCAAAGAAGAGCATGTAAGGTATTTGCAGGAAAGCTGCCCTCCCATTAGATGTCTTTTAGATATACATAGGTGAGTTTCCATAATTCACCACTTAAGTAAAAAAGGCATATTTTACAATTACTGAAGACCTATAGTTTCCATAAAATTTTGAGAAATCTCTGACTTTTCACTGCTTTTGATAATGAGACCTTTTTATGTAGCTGCCTGAGTATAAACTTAGATGCCTCTAAGGTATTAAGATTTTGGCTGGCATTCAGCCAAAATCAATCAAAAACTCATTAAAAAAAAAAAAAGGAGCATGAAAACAACCCAAATATTTGTATTACAATAGGCTGAGTGTGTTGAGGGATAATAACTGCTCTTACGTACGTAGATTTTTGCACATGTGGTCTGATTCCCCCAACAAGCAGCCAAATTCCTGGGATCTAAGGAGCATCTTGGCATAACATTAACATTAAATTGGATGTTTTGCTTACAGAAAGAAAAAAAAAAAGAAATCTTTGCTTGAAATTTTGCTGCCTTGCAGTCTCTAGTGTGGGCAGAGGTAGCATTTGAGAAACATCTCTCCTGGAAAAAAATATAACACCAAAGGCATCTAATGGCAAGGTTGGGAAGTCAAATGACAGATGCTTGAGAAGACGAACAGCAAGGGAGTTTGAGATCTCAGACAGCAGATGCACGGCAAGGCAAAGGGGCTCATCTGAGAGAACACCTGCCATTTTTCATGCACCTGTTTAATTTTTGAACTATAATATTTGTGTATGCAAGGGGTTGCGAGGAAGCAAAACCAAAGCCACAAACCCAAGAGGGTGAGGTCCTAGTTTTTTTTATTTGGGGCTATCAGCATAGTTGCCCTCATGAAATCCTTAGAGTAATCACTTGAAGCAGCTGTTTGCACTGCTGGATCTATTCAGACTGGGAAAAAAGGGGTAAACACTTCTAATGCAAATATCAGCCTTGCCTCTCTACACTTGCTGCAATGATTCTGTTATTTAGCCACTTATGGTGGCAATTGGTGCAGAAAATCTCCAGAGCAAACAAGGCTTTAATTAATAATCAGTTATTTTCCACAATAAGTAATTGGGAGGAAGCTCAGTTTAATACTTAGGTTTGAATATATCTTTGTAGTCTGATAAGGAAAGTGGTCTATTCAACTCTTTATTACTATTTTCCTGTATATCTGTATGTCAAATTTTAGGATAATGCTATGTTTCTCATAACTTTGATAAAGAGAAGGAATAGAAATGTGAAGAGGTACTAATCATTAGGATGTGTTGGCTTATTGGAAAATTCAGTGACTGAACATTTTAATGACTTTTCACACTAAATATAAATAGTCCCTAAAGGGAACTTGACATTGCTATGAATGCTTGCTTCACAAACACATTAAAAAAACCACCAGGAAGATTGTATCTAGTGTATTACAGATGTCAGGAAATTCTTTTTTCTCAAAGCCCTTAGTATCGATGGATGACATTGTAATGTAGAAAATATGTCTGTATAAACTCAAAAACACACGTACATATGTCTCAAAGTTCATAGTGTAAAGTAGAGGAGTTTATAACTTACATGGAAAAATTTCCTGTGCTATCTGTATAAACAGCAATCAAAACTTAATAGTGATCTGAGACAAACACAAATTGTTACACACAGGTTAATGTCTATAACACATAATCTAATGGACACATTAGACATTAAGAAATCATAGAGGTTGACTGTTCCAAATTTGACTCAAGGATAGAGTTGCTGTCCTTTTTTGTTTACCTGCATTAGCCACTAATTTTTCTTTCTTTCTGGGAGTTATCCTCTGATAAGTGAAGTTATCCTCTGATAAGTGAAGGTCAAGGGAGTACTGGATGGGAGTACCTTTCCCATTTCTGTTTTTCTCCTGGTTTACTTTACCTCTAGGAGGTAAAAGGTTGTATTAAGATTTCGGTTTCTTTTGGATTGTTTCTACTAATGCACTTGATGAATAAACTCTTTGAAAAGTGTAAACAAATAGTCCACCAACCATAAAGAGACATGAGAGAATATATGAAAACGTATTATCTAGACTCAGACATATACTAAAAACTATTTTCTCTCTATGTCATCTCATTTTATCAAATTTTTTAAAATATATATTTTATTTCTGTTATGTTTAGGGCTATGTGTACATGGAGTGTTTAATATTTTATCTCCAGTATTATCTAATTTTATTTCCACTTTCCCTTCATTTTTGTAACATATTTATACAACACAATAAGTTTTATAGCCAAAGAGAGCAGTTCAAGATCTCAGATCAATGTTATTTTAGGTATATAACATGCATCAAGCAAATCACACAGTTATGGGAGCTATCTGAAAAATATAGCAACAGATTATATCCCTTCTGTTCTTGAGTGGGTTGAAATATCTAGCAAGTGACTTCTCCACCCTTCTTTGTCAAAGCTAAATAATACGGAATGCAGAGTTCTCCCTCATGTAACATTGTCAAGTCTCTGTTCATTAAATAACCTTCATGACAACTACTCAAACTGTCTAAACTTTCTTATCCCCCTTTTAAACATGCAGTAACAAAGTTTAAATTACTTTCAGTTCATAAGCCGGATTTCAATGCAGCTATTTCTTTCTTGCTCCCACTCTCATATATTTTGTTCTAAAAAAGCTGTATATTTTCAACTCCTCTTCCAAGTAATCAAATTAATCTAGAAGTTCTTTAATAATATTTTTTTCATGTTACATATTCAATATATCCTGAAATATACACCTGTATGAGATACTCTGGGACTGTAATAGATGTGGTAGAATCTTTCAAGCAAATTTTGGGGCTAGATGTGAAGTTGTCAGACTACCGGTCACAGGATTTACTTTGTGTAATTCTGAAGTCTCCAATGTTAAAGGAGACTGGCTTGGATAGAATGATTGCATGGTTTTCTCTTGCAGATATTCCTGAACAAGTTTTTTCATATATCTGATTGCCATTCCAATACTGTTTTTTGCTGAAGTAAAAAATAGTCTCTATCAAAAGCTGACAGCTCATCAGGGTTCATTGCTTGACAGCTACATATACAAATGTTACTTATGTGCATTGTGTGAAACAGTTTAAACAATAAAGGTTTTAAAAATGTATCTATCAGGGAGGAGTTGACTGGAAGGGCAAATCAGTGGGTTCTTATGATGCAGATGTTAGGTAATGGAGGAAAGGCAGAGAAACCAAAGGGGCATTCTAATTAAGAGTGATGCTATCTTCCTAGCTAGTCCATCACTGTCATTTTCTAGTGTGTGATTCATAATACGATGAAAATAGATCAGGTGAATTGCAACCAAACAGCAGCTGTTTTTCTTCAGAAAAAGAACTTTGGGTGGTTGCTTTAGTTGGAGATATCTGCAATGTCAGTGCCAAAAGTTGAGATGAATTCTGCTGTGTGAGTTTACAAATCAGAGAAAATATGTAAATTAGAATACATCACCAAAACTCAGTCATTAGCCTCCTAGACAGATATAGGAAAACCCAAAGGTTGTATTTTGAAAAGCATCTCTGCTGACTGGATGCTCCTTCAGCCCTATGCTTCATCAGCCTTTCAGATAATTCCACTTCATTGTTGTCTATGATACATCACATTATTGCGGAATCACAGAGTTGTTTGGATTGGAAGGGACCTTAAAGATCATCTAATTCCAGCCCCCTGCCAAAGAGAGGGACACCCTCCACTTGACAAGGGTGCCCAAACACCCATCCAACCTGTCCTTGAACACTGACTGGAATTGGGCAGCCACAGCTTCCCTGGGCAACCTGTGCCAAGGCCTCAACGTTCTCATAAAGATTTTTTTCCTTGTATTTGGGCCAAACGTACCCTCCTTTAGTTTAAACCCATCACCCCTTGTCCTGTCTCCCTTTGCTGTGATAAATAGTTCCTCTCCATCTTTTTTGTAGGCCCAAATTAGGTACTGGGAGGTTGCTATAAAGTCTCCCCAGAACCTTCTCTTCTCCAGGCTGAACAAGCCCAACTCTCTCAGCCTGTCTCCATGGGAGAGGGGCTCCAGACCTCTGGTCATCTCTGTGGCCACCTCTCATCCCGCTGCAACAGGTTCATGTCCTTCTAGTCCCTGTAACCTAAGAGCTGGACTCATATCTTCAGGTGGGCGTCTCACAAGAGCAGAGTAGAGGGAGAGAATCTTCTCCCTTGACCTGCTTCTGACTGTTTTTCACAGAATCACAGATCATTAGGTTGGAAAAAACCTTTGAGATCATCGAGGCCAACCATACCTGTCCTCTAGTAAACCATATCCCTAAGTACCTCGTCTACCTGTCTTTTAAATACATCCAGGGATGGTGAATCAACCACCTCTTTGGGCAGCCTACTCTTTTGATGCAGGCCAGGATACAGTTGTCTTTCTGTGCTGCATTGTTGGCTTGTGCTGAGCTTCTTGTCCATCAACACCCCCAAGTCCATCTCTTAGGGCTGTTCTCAATCCATAATCTTATATTTTCTTATTTTTTCATCCTCTACCACCCTCTACTGTAATAAATGTGTCTGCTTTTCCACTGACCATCTTCTATGAGGCTACAGATGGTGCAGGAGCCCACAAGGGGAGGGCGGCTGCTGGACCTTGTTTTCACTAACAAGGATAGACTTGTTAGGGAAGTGAAGGTCGGGGGCAGCTTAGGGCAAAGCGACCATGAAATGGTTCAGTTCATGATCCTGGGTGGAAGAAGCAAGCCAAAAAGTAGGATAGCTACCCTGAATTTTGGTAGAGCTAACTTTGATCTCCTCCGCCACTTAATGGGGGCTATCCCGTGGGCTACGCTGTTTGAAGGAATGGGAGCCTGCGAGAGCTGGCTAGCATTCAAACAGCACTTCTTCCAAGCACAGGAACGATGCATCCCTTTGAGGAGGAAATGGGGAAAGAGAGGCAGAAGACCTGCATGGATGAACAGGGAGCTATTGAGCAAACTCAAAGAGAAGCAGAAGATCTATGAATTGTGGAAAAAGGCTCTGAGCACCTGGGAAGAATACAGGAATGTGGTCAGGGCCTGTAGGGATGCAACTAGGAAGGCTAAAGCCCTCTTGGAAATTAAGCTGGCAAGGGACATAAAGGATAATAAAAAGGGGTTTTTTAGACACGTGAACAGTAAGAGGATGTCCAGGGATAATGTAGGTCCCTTGCTGAATAAGGAGGGTGTCCTGGTTACGGGGGATGCTGAGAAAGTGGAGATATTGAATGCCGCCTTTGCTTCGGTCTTCACTTCAAAGGCCCCCCGGGACCCACAGACACTGGATGAGAGTAGGACTGATTGGGAAATGAAGAATTTCCCTCTGGTTCAAGTAGGGGAGGTCCAGGAGCGGCTCAAAGGGATTAATGCACACAAATCCATGGGCCCAGATGGGTTACATCCACGTGTGCTGAGGGAGCTGGCGGAGGTGATTGCTGAGCCGCTCTCTATCATCTTCGACAGGTCTTGGAGGACAGGAGAAGTGCCTGAAGACTGGAGGATAGCCAATGTCACTCCAGTCTTTAAAAAGGGCAAGAAGGAGGAACCTAGTAACTGTAGGCCAGTCAGCCTCACCTCTGCCCCTGGAAAGGTAATGGAACAGCTTGTTCTGGATGCCATCTCCAAGCAATTGGAAGAGAAGAAGGTCATGAGGAGTAGTCAGCATGGATTCACTAAGGGGAAATCGTGCTCGACCAACCTCATAGCCTTCTACGATCTCATGACAGGCTGGGTAGATGGAGGGAGAGCAGTGGATGTCATCTACCTTGACTTCAGCAAGGCCTTTGATACTGTCTCCCATGACATCCTGATAGCAAAGCTGAGAAAGCATGGGATAGATGAGTGGACAGTGAGGTGGGTTGAGAATTGGCTGTCGGACCGAACCCAGAGGGTTGTGATTCGTGGAGTAGAATCTGACTGGAGGCCTGTTACCAGCGGTGTTCCCCAGGGCTCAGTGTTGGGTCCAGTCCTGTTTAATATCTTCATTGACGATCTTGATGAGGGAATAACATCCACCCTCAGCAAGTACGCCGATGATACAAAGCTGGGAGGAGTGGCTGACACGCAGGAGCACTGCGCTGCCATCCAGAGAGACCTGGACAGGCTGGAGAGCTGGGCAGTGAGAAACCAGATGAAGTTCAACAAAAGCAAGTGTAAAGTCTTGCACCTGGGAAGGAACAACTGTTTGTATCAGTACAGGCTGGGGGATGAGCTGCTGGAGAAGAGCTCAGTGGAGAAGGACCTGGGGGTCCTGGTAGATGACAGGTTGGCCATGAGCCAGCAGTGTGCCTCGGTGGCCAAGAGAGCCAATGGGATCCTGGGATGCATCAGGAGGAGTGTAGCCAGCAGGTCAAAGGAGGTGATCCTCCCTCTCTACTCTGCCCTGGTCAGGCCCCACCTGGAGTATTGTGTCCAGTTCTGGGCTCCTTGGTATAAAAAGGACAGGGATCTCCTGGAAAGAGTCCAAAGAAGGGCTACGAAGATGATTAAGGGCCTAGAGCATCTGCCCTATGAGGAAAGGCTGAGTAAGCTGGGACTGTTCAGCCTTGAGAAGAGAAGACTAAGGGGGGACCTAATCAAAGTTTATAATTATCTGAAGCAGGGGATGCAGGGGGAATCAGCCAGCCCCTTTTCAGTGGTCTGTGGGGATAGGACAAGGGGCAATGGCTGCAAGTTGGAGCATAGGAAGTTCCGCACCAACATGCGGAAGAACTTTTTCACAGTGAGGGTGACTGAGCACTGGAATAGGCTGCCCAGGGGGGTGGTGGAGTCTCCTTCACTGGAGATATTCAAGACCCGCCTGGATGCCTATCTGAGCAATATGAGCTAGGGAGCCTGCTTTGGCAGGGGGGTTAGACCCGATGATCTCTCGAGGTCCCTTCCAACCCCTACAATTCTGTGATTCTGTGATTCTGTGATCTCTCCTTCCATCATTTTTCTATAAAGGAATTAATATCTTTCTTGTAAATCAATATTTGATTTTAAATCAAGCTTGTTCATTATGCTTGTATACTATAACCAACCTCATGAATTTTTTACCCTTTTTTTTTGTTTAAAATAAAGTTTGGGAAATCTAGAAATTATTTTCAGTCCTCACTTTAAAATTTATAATGTATTCCTACTCCTTTGCTAGAGAAAACAAATATGTATGTGAAAGATTGTCTGTGGTTGTGGGAGGTTTTTTTGGTTGTTTTGGGGAATGAAAAATGAGAAAAAATGAAGGAAGCCTCAAACAATTTTGGTATATAAGGAACTTCATGGCAATACAGGAGACCCAGGTGAGCCAAATCAGCAATAAGCTGTTGGCTGTCCTCAGTACTTTTTACTGGAATTATCCAAATCTCTATCATTAATTAAAGATTCATTAGACCATGAAATCACCTCGTATCCCAATGGAATACTTAAGTTAGTAGAATGGCAGATATTGGATGAAGTTCCCATCCTAAAGAAAAAGATTTCCACACTTAATTAGTATTACAAGTAGACTACTTGCTATTCTGAGAAGAGTAGCTGTCTTTTTGTATGTTTTACCAGAAATTCCATCTTGGACCAAAGGATCAGTTTCAATTAATCAACATTTTCCAATGAAATGTCCCCCAAAGGACATTTAAAAATCATGATAAGCTCTTAGTGTTAGTTATTGGCCTGTCCTAATCATTTTTCAGAAGTGTTACACAGAATATTTAATACAGATGAGAATAATTAACACATGAAGCAATAGATGAAGTTCATGTAGAGTATAGATATGATGTGAATTCAGTAGAAATTGTATCCAAGCTCAAAATTTATCATTAATGTTCAAATTAATTTCATGCCTTTTATACTCTTTTCTACACTTGTGTTTGGATGGTATGAAAATTGCCCTTTGGAGGTGCCAGCCTCTTACCACTGTCAGGAGAGGAACCTTAGATGAATAGCCTAGATAAGTCATGTAACTTTTTGATTAATTCCACTCTACATAATTATCTGAGAAATGCTTAAAAAGACTCAAAAAGTAAGAATCCTACAAAGTGAGGCCTGCAAAATGGGAACTTCATTTAAAAGAAGCACAGGTAAGGGGCATAAAATGTCCTTGTGAAGGATTCTTAAGGTTACATCTGAAAGAGAGTTAAGCTACAGTGAAATACGTGCTTGCTCACTCATTACTCCTATATCTGTAGACACAGATTTTTTTTTCTTCTGAGCCACTTTCATCAGAACAATCAAATAAGCAACCTACATAAATTTTCATCCAAAGGAAGCACAAATATGGAAGTTTACAGCACACAAAGTGAATATGGTCAGTAAGAGGAAGAACCTGCCTTTGCAATCAATAAGAGATCTTGAGGCTATCTGAAATCTAATAACTCCTCCTGCTTTGTCACAGACCAGAATAACAGGGTCAGAGCTGGGCAGAGTATGAGTCCTTCCTTCAGTGTGGGTCATGCTGATCATAATACTTTTACTACCCTGTTGCTGTGGATCATCTAAAATGATCAGTGTGACCATCTGTTCGGTTTCACCTCTGAAAGGTCCTTAGTGGAGAAAAGAAGTAGTTATCAAAGATATCTCAAAGATTTTTTTTTCTTTCAAATGGCTTAATCATTCTACTTGATAGAAAATGCTTTTAACATATAAAAATGATTGGCCATTTATCTTTTTGTCAGCTAAGCGTATACTATTGAATACTATTATGTAAATATACATCACTGCAGTACAGCCGTTAAATGTAGCATGTAAATTATAACAGTCCTCAAACGGGAAATAATTAACTTCTCAGTGCTCTCAGCACCTTGTCCACTTAGTATTTACTGAAACTTTCTAGCGCTTTTGAAAAATCTTCCCTTGTGCCAAAAAATAACAGGCTGTGCTACCCTCTTTTGTTAACGTGCTCATTTCCTCCTTCTGCTTGTGTAAAAATGTATCTATATATGTATGCATGTGCATACCCATGTATACCAGAATGAGGTGGTAGGAGCCATTAGGCTGAGAGAGTTGGGCTTGTTCAGCTTGAAAACAGAAGGCTCCGGGGGGATCTTATAGTGGCCTTCCAGTATCTGAAAGGTGCCTATAAGGAAGCTGGAGAAGAACTGTTCATGAGGACATGTAGCAGTAGGACAAGGGGTAATGGTTTTAAACTAGAAAAAGGTAGATTTAGGTTGGATATTAAACCAAAATTCTTCAATATGAGGGTGGTAGATCACTGGAACAGGTTGTCCAGAGAGGTAGTGCAGGCTCCATCCCTGCAGGTATTCAAGGTCAGGTTTGATGGGGCTCTGAGCAACCTGATCTAGTGAAGATGTCCCTGCTTACTGCAGAGGGGTTGGACTAGGTGGCCTTTAAAGTTCCCTTGCAACCTTACACATTCTATGATTTAGTGCACTGACATTATGACTGAAGATGAAATAAAGGTATACCAAATCATCTTCCTACAGCTCCAATACATCTAAATATCGTAGCCTCACTCATGTTGCAGGCGAAGTTAAGAGGTCAACCTGCTCAAAGCAGGATTAGCAGTCAGATCAGACCAGGTTGGTCAAGGATGGGGTCTTCCTTCCAAGGGTGTAAACTGCACTACAACTCTGGGCAACATGATCCAATGTTGGACTATCCTCTTGAGGAAAATTTTTTTCTTCCATACATTTGCACCTCTCGTTTTGCAATTTATGCCTATTGTATTCTAACTACAATGGGAACTTTCAATGTTTATTTCTCACAAGAATGTTTATTTCTTAATTCCACTTTTTAGAAATTATATAGATACATACAGTCTGTTTGATGGCTAGGAACACACAGATATATGGCTTGTCTACATGTATTCTTTGACACTTTTAAAATTCTAATTTCTTTTTAATTTCTTTGTTCAACTCTTTTTATGAAGTACAGACAAATTACATACCTGTGAAAAAAATGAATCTCACTGGTACCTGGAACTTTAATCACTCAGTACAGCGACTCCATAAAAATGAACACAGGTCACACCAATTGCTTAAAATTGCTATCTCAAGACCCCCTCACAAGAAAAGATATGGCTATGTTACACTGCTTCAAGCTTAAGTGGCATTTTTCCTAGTGTAAGTTCACATTATGAAATTAATTGACTCTTTATACTAGTAAGAAGTTACCACTATTTCAAGTAGCCAGTTTTCAGGTGGAAAAAACACTCATTTCAATAATGTGTCTGAAAAGAAATGAAAAAAAAAAACCAAACCGCTTCATGTTTCATCTTGGTCTCACTTAAACTAGGATAATTAGCTATTAGAGTGGTGGTAATCTTTATTTATATCAGTGCAAATGATGTGAATACCAAAACTCTACAGGTTTCTATGGTATAAAACATGACCTGAAAGAATTAGTTTATTGTTAAATGTGGAGGTACTTTATGAAAAGAGAGAATCAGAGAAGTGGTCTGCAAATTAATGCAATATAATTGAGAAAGTCCACCAGAAAGCACCAGTGCAGGATCATAGCTTAAAAATAGGTAATTCCTCACATTTAAAAGTATCCTTGCCTACTCCAAAACCAGAAATATGTGAATGCCTTAATGCTATTACAGCACATGCCATAAACCCACCACCACCAATCTGACTTCTGAGGTTTGTCACATTGCTTTCAGACTGATATAGTTCTTACAGGCAGAAATATTTCATACTTATACTGAGGATTTAACCTGAACATCACACATTTCCTTTCTTCATGATGATCCAAGATCTTTTTTCAGGGATCTCTTGCATGCCCCATAGGCATGCACCTACATTAACATTTATAATTCAGAGGAAATGTGTACCACCGAAGCAGGTGCTTGCTTACCATGCTTTGCTTCACACTGGGAAGTAGTCTTGGAGCATGCAAAGGGGCTTTCTTTGCAATAAAACTAAATCAAAAGATGAACAGCTAATGTTGTCCAACCACTAATGGAAGATCAGTCAGCTACAGCTGACCACTACTGGAGTGCAGCCTCCAAAACGCCTGTAGTGAGGAAAACCAGGCACCAACATCAGCTCTTTCTTTTTGTAGATCTCTACTTTTGAGCTGCTGAGCCTGCTAATGTAAAGTTAACTGAAATGTTTTTCAGGTAGGCTTGTAGAAGAGAAATAGAAGAACTTTAACCAACATTCAGCATAAAATTTTAATCTAATGTTAAAAGAAAAAAAACCAATTCTCATTACTTCTTTCTTCTTTTTTTTGTTTGGGGTTGGTTTTTTTTGTTGTTTTTTGTTTTGTTTGCTTTTACCTTGAAGGTGCAGAATCCTGGGCTTTTAGATACTTAGTCTAGTTCTACTTCAGTAAATTAAGCAGTGCTGGACCCAATGCCCAGACATTATAATCTGATATCCTAAACTGTTGAGTTGTTGAAATGGTCCCTAGTGCAGCTTTGTCTTGGGCCAGCTGTTGTCTCACAGCTTATAAAACAGAGTTAGGGACCCTTCCCAAAAGATCCTAGGGTCAAAGCCACCTGGGAGCTTAAGGGTGTTAAATACGTATAGCCAGGTTATGCCAGGTTGCCTCAAAACCAAGGAACTGATCCTGCTCATTTTGAGATTACCAGTATGGGTATAGTCGAGGTTAAATAAAGCACACACAAGCAAGGAATAAATAGAAAGGAAGGAGAAGACAGTAGAAACGTGTTGGTTTGCACTGAGTCACCAGCATGTGTAGCATTGACTCGCTGCTGAGCATTTATTTTCTGGGTGGCTTAGAGGAATTTTGAATCAGGAAGGTCATCAAAGACCCTTACCCTGTCCTTGCTCTGCAACAGGCCAAATCTTACCTCCTCACCACCATTACAGTATATGAAGAAATCATCTAATTTTCCCTGACATCAAGAAGGTATCTAAATTAATTAGAAAACAGACTGAAAAAAAGTTCCTGGCCTGTTAAGTGCTGTTCAGGAACTGCAAATAATCTAGCTGCTATTGAAAATTCATCTTCTCTGGAATGTTGTTAGAATAATTTAGCTGTAGTATTATGTAGAGGAAAAATTGGGTTATTTATAGCGTGGGCAGCAGCTGACAATATAAATTGGGAATTATTTGTTTTCACAGTTCAGCTTCTCAGATCCTGCTAGTGGTGCTGGCTAGCATAGAGCAATAGAGAAGAGATGTCATCCTATCATGGCATGATCTTTTCACCATTTTTTTTATGGCATCAACTCATGGATGTAATATCCCCTCTACTTTTCAGTGCTTTCCGCTCTATTCTTCTTGTCTTCAGCCCAATACATAGAGGACTCTTATGTTGGTACTGACTTCTTTTATTACTCTGTTCAGCCTAGTGTCAGACACTTTTGGACTATGATTTAGTAAAGCCCATTTAAATAAAGATAAATTTACAATTGTTAGTCAGCCAGTTATGCTGCTCAGAACAAAGATCAAAACAGAGAATTTCCAATCTAAAATCTGTGAAGATTTTAGAAGACTCCTTCTTCCTTTCTGTGTGCTTCAGTCAGGCAGTTACAAACAGCACTAAGCTCCCCTGTGAACCCTCACTTCTCCAGACTAAACACACACACCTTTCTCAGTCTCTTCTGGGATGACACATGCTCCAGCCCCTTGGCCAGTTTGGTGGCCTCCACTGCACTTCCTTCAGTACGTCAACATTTTTTGTGTAATGAAGCATACAAAAAGAACATGAAATTCTTGTGAGGCCATTTCTTCAGCCTGTCCAGGTACTTCTGGCTGGCAGCCTCCACTGTGTTGACAGCTCCCCCAGTTTGATGTCATCTGTAAACTTGCTGAGGCTGCCTTCTGTCCCATCCAGGCTGCTAACAGAGATATCAGACAATATTAGTCTCATCTAGTCTAAATAAAGTGTTTGAATTTGGTCTGTGTTTAAGGGACAGAGCTGTCACTCCAAAAAGGTTATTTATCACAGAGCAAGTCTTCATCTAAAAGCCCCATCAAAGAATGGAAGCAGCTTAATTTCTGGGGTTGAGTGACTGAGATTTTGTTTATATAGTAGTTACACTGCTTCACTCTGGAGTGGATGTATATGAGACCAGTGGAGTTAAATTAGATTCATGCTGCTTTAACTGACAGAGAAATCTCCTTTGTTAACTTCTCTGTGGGAAAATCCTTCGGGCTTGGTGTGATCAATGGCCATTTTGGTGGTAAAAACACTGTGAAAATTAAACCAGTGGTTTATAGCTCTTAACTATTTAATCTTTAGTCCACTCAAGACATAAGGAAATTATTGTTCACAGTTCACTCAATTAATTAGACATGGTAGTTAGACTATAGTATATAGGACATGAGAGTTTTCCTGTAATCAGGATTAGCAATTTTTTTTAGTGAGTTGACAGCTGACTTTCAACCAAAAAAAAACTTTCCTCTGAGTAAATCTCCTTCTGCATGAGCCAATCCATGTATTTGGAGGGGAATTAGTGTCTCCTAGATATCAGTACAGAAAGACTGTTTTAATCCATCTGTGACAGATGGCAGGCCAGTCATTGGTCCACCTTGCTGTCATGCCCATACACTATTTTTTTTAGTCTGGTCAATCATGTGTGCCAGGATAGCTCTCAAATCTGCTCCCAGACCCTGACATTTAAAAATAATCAACCTGGTTTACAACAGAAATGCATTTAGACAAATGAATCAAATTACTTTCAGGAAGGGATATTTTTCTAAGGTTTGCTTACCAAGAAATTCAGAATGAGAAATATTATTGCTGACAAAAACCTCAGTAGATGAAGAGTTTTGAGATCCAGAATGCTGAGCAAGGATAAAAATCAGAAAGACAAGATTTATTATTTTTTTTACCTGTAGCAAAAGAAGAAAAGGTCACTTGCCAAAAAGACAGCTGAAATGGAATTAGTTTTCAAATTATAAGATTAAAGAGTGCTTGCTTGAAAAGAGTGTTATTATAAAGTGTGTAAAGAAAGAGAAGAGATTAAAACATATGGAAGATCTTATCAGAGCAGAGATAAACTGTGTATCCTATAGGTTATAAGGGTTTCTGTGAGCTTTGTTTGGCAGTGGGGTTTCATAAGCCACAGAAGTCTGAAATCTTATTTTTAAATAAGAGGTTTTTTCTCATGTGCAGGAGGAGATCACCTCTTTTTGGTTTTGTACAGGTGATAAAGTAGGAAAGCTGCCACCAAACAGAGGAAAGAAAAATTAAAGAAATTTCTCAGACATAAGTTGGGTATTTTTCAATGCCTAGGCCAGATTCTGCTGTCATTTCAGTTGGTGTAAATCCTCTGTATGAATGGCTAAGTGTTCGCTTTTGCTATTTACAGAGGAGTTTGTGTGACTATTTGCATTGCTTTTTAATAAAAGAAAGTACTTATCATATGCAAATCCGGCATTTCATGGTAAACAATGTACCCTCTGAACTACAGGGCATCACACCTCCTGCTTTGTGTTGTCAAATGGCTTTCAAAACACATGGCAAGGCTTTCTATAATATTCAAGTTTATTAACCCTTCAATTTCCTTTTTTGTTGTTGTTGTTGGTTTTGTTTTCTTGGTATTATTCTGCCTCTTAAACTGAACAGTAAAGAAGAGTGTGTCCAAAGCAGAGCAGTAAAGCTCATGAAGTCACCATCCCTGGAGGTATATTAAAAGATGTGATACTTAGGGACATAGTGTAGTGGTTGGACTTGGCAGTGCTGGGCTTAATGGTTGGCCTTGATGATCCTATTGGTCTTTTCCAATGTAAGTGATTCTATGCCTATGGTTTCAGTCTTCAGAAAGCTGGGGAAGAACTGTTCATGAGGACATGTAGCAGTAGGACAAGGGGTAATGGTTTTAAACTAGAAAAAGGTAGATTTAGGTTGGATATTAAAAGAAAATTCTTCAATATGAGGGTGGTAGATCACTGGAACAGGTTGTCCAGAGAGGTAGTGCAGGCTCCATCCCTGCAGCTAGTCACAGTCAAGCTTGATGGGGCTCTGAGCAACCTGATCTAGTGAACATGTCCCTGCTTACTGCAGGGGGGTTGGACTAGGTGGCCTTTAAAGGTCCCTTGCAACCTTACACATTCTATGATTCTAAATGAAAGTTTGTGTAAAAGAAAAGCCTGGCCATGTTGTTTTGTCATGCTGCTAAAATGTGGATTTTTTTCCTGGCTGCTGTCTGTGCAGTCAGCCTCTGCCTGCATTCCTGCATGATGTGGAACTGTCTGAAATTCTGGACTTGGCATTTTATGTCATGCCATTTCTCTAGCGTTCCAGGGGTGTCTGAAGAGCAGCACATTGACGACTCCACCAGAGTTTCAGAGGACAACTTATGCCCCACTGTCCAAGTCATCAATGAAGATATTAAACAGTGTCAACCCCAGTACTGACCCTGAGGATGGCACTAGTAACTGGCCACCAGCTGCATTTAACCCCCTGCATTTCCATCTAAGCATTTCTGCTTCATAAGGCTGTGACAGTATGTCTCATGCCCTGTAATAACAAACACCTTTTATTTAGGAATAGCTGCTCAGTCTTTCTTTCTTTCTTTCCCTATAAAAACCCTCCAAAACTCAAACTTCTAATTCTTTTTTGTTGTCTGTTAAACTCTCCTCACCTTTAGACTTAGAGTCTGATGTTCAGCAACTTTGTGTTTCTGATCTGCTACTGATTGTGTTTAGGTTTAGGGTTTTTATTTTTTAATCAGGTTTTTCTAAGCTTTCTCATAGAGACTCCAGGCTTTCTAAAACCCTAGATGAGCACAGTGATGTTTACATCGGTTCATGTTCCTTTTTCTTCTTTTCTTTGACTTCTCTATTTTTTTTCCCCAACAGCATCTTGAGTATTAGACATGTTTTCTACTAAGGGAATTTTTTTAAGTTTTCAAAGCCACTTCTGAGACATGGTTTGTGACTTTAGCATGTGTGACTCAGTGCAGTTCTTTGCTTGTGGGGATATGTACAGAAGTGAGGGACTGGCATGATTTCCAGATATGCAAGTGCACTCATTTTAGTATTTTATTCTCTATCTCTACCTTCCCAGTTATGTATATTTCATAACTGCTACATGTAGTTGTTATATAGTCAAATCCCCTTCAGGAAGAAAAAAATGTCCTTGAATTACTAGCTACTGCCTTTAGGGTTTATGCAGTGCTCCTTAGTCATTTGTTAGCTGAGGAAAATTACCATTAAAATTAAATTTATAGGAGTATGTCAGTTAGATTGAGCTACTTGCATATTTCACCTATAACTGTATGATTGTCTATTTTTCAGACTGAAAAGATAACCCTAAACTCAAAGCAGTTATATTTCATGTTTCTGTGTTTCAGTAAATATTGCATTGATTTTCTTGACACGAATCAAAGTAGCTTGATTCCCACTTTAAACAGTCTTCAGGAAAATTTTGAAGTTATTCATTCAACCCATTTTTCATTGAGAAGATCTTTTCAGTCCCAAGTACTATAGGAAGGGATTCAAAAAGAATGTATAATGTCTATCTGCAGAGAAGAGCGGAACACAGGTTTAATGATGTCTGTAGATGTGAATTGACACAACTCGAGTCTGTGACATGCGGAGATGAGAAGTAAAAGAGCTTGAGAGTGCCTGACCCATCATTTTACAGCTGCATGCTATTTATCACCCACCATTCAGACCACAGCAGGTGGCCACCATGGTGGTGCTCAATAGAATTTTCCATCTGTCTTTAAGAGGACTACGAGATTTCAAGATTTCTTCCCCCCTCCCCTCTCTTTCCCAAAGCACCTCTTTTTGCTTTTTTTTTTCCCCGTACAGCCAGTTCCAAGACATTGAGTC
Organism: Porphyrio hochstetteri; assembly: GCA_020800305.1. Lineage (NCBI taxonomy): Eukaryota > Metazoa > Chordata > Aves > Gruiformes > Rallidae > Porphyrio > Porphyrio hochstetteri. The sequence goes on from CM036907.1 coordinate 116,818,347, forward strand.
TGCTATTTAGAACAGGGATGGTTGTTTCATTCATAGGGTTTTGAGGTTTTATGTTGGTTGTGGGTGAGGATTTTTATTTATTTGTTTTGTTTTGTTTTGTTTTGTTTTTTCACCATTTAGGCATCAGTTCCATAGGCTGAAAGAGAACTGGAAATTTGGGACTGCCCATTTTCCACCATGTAAGGACATTTAATGTCATATTTAGAACTTGATTTTAGAATCTGTAGAAAATGTGCTACAAGGGAAAATATTGTTTTGGCTATTAATGAAGTAGACAACCATTCCTAAAATCCCTTCCATTCCTAATTTCTGTGATTTCATCATGCTTTCTCACAGTATCATCTTAATTACTTGTTTCATCTCCTTCTACCTCCCCTTCTTCCATCAAGTTGTTAACAAATACTGTTCTCAACTTTTACTGAGCTTAGTAGATGTGATGTGCATTCAGTGTCTTTCATTATCAACCCAATAAATGCAAAATGATTCACATCATCTATCTTAACTCTATTCTGCCTTTTGGGCACCACATTTATCAATTGATCCCTTTTAAGACTACAGCATTCCTCTTCGCCGTTGAACTCTGTGTTTCTTCACTGATAATATTTAAACACTAATTCACTGATTTTTTTCAGTAGGAGATGAACATTATTGGGGGGGAGAAGAAGAAAATGCAGAGAAAGAAATGCGTGTTTAAGCTGATCACTCAGAGCAGAGAAGAAAGAGAGGAAGGAGGTTAGAAGACAGAAGGAAGTAAATTATTAGCAAGAATGTAGTACTGCACAAGAGAGGCTATATTAATTTCAGATCTAAACTGGTAATTCCATGGGATGTTGCAGTGAATCATGGAGGCAGACTAGCTTGTATTTCTTCCAGCTCAGAGATCTCTGGACTACACTTCATTGCAACAGAAGGCAATATAGACACATTAAAGAGAGCACAGCTTGGTTAGCCTCTCTAAACAAAGGCTGAAAAGGGACATAATTGATTCTTATAAGCAAACTCAGGAGAATAAACAACAAGGAAGGGAAATAATTACTTAAGGCAGAGGATAGCATCACTAAAAGAGTAGTTACGGATCACCAAAGAATAAACTGAAGACAGAAACTATATTTTCTAACTGTGATGCAAAAAAGCAATATTATGATATTATTGAGGATACAGAAAAAAACCAAAAGAATAAGCAGTTAATTCTCAATGCTTGCTTAAAAATCTGTATTTTTGGGTCAAGTTTATAATTCTGGATTCAGAAGAGAAATCTCTCTTGTCATTATCAGAGTTGCAAATAAAGCAGCTAATAAACACACTTTTTATGCCTTTCCCCATATTTTGGGTACACATCTTGATGTCAGAAGATCCATTTTAAAGAATTTGTTATATGTAGAGAGGAGATCAACAAGAAGGCCTGGAATGAAAGAATGGAGAAGGAATGATACAAAGGAGATTCAATGAAGTAGTGTATTATAATATTCAGATTATAATATAGAGAGAGAGGTGACAATTTCCCCCTTTTGCAGAGAAACTTTATTTAGTAGAAGATATAACTTCAAGGCTGCTAAATGATTGACATATTCAAGGGGAAGACAAAGGATGGGTCAACATGCTCCATGTTAGCATTTCCATGAAAATTTCACTTTTTCATTCCAGTTTTAAAGGTAGATGCAGAATATGAGACTGTGGAGCCAAATTTGGACCAGACACTTTCTTTCAGAGGAGTAAAGTTAATCTCTCCTGTCAAATAGATATAGACTGCCAGAAAGAAAAAGAGAGAGCAGTAGAGAATGAGTGCATGCTGATGCTTAGCTTAACTACCTTGCATGATGAAAAATGACTTCAATTATTTTCAGAAAATAAATAAACCTGAGAGACCTTTAAAAATAGGAGAATCACTATTCTTCTAATCCATAACTCAAATATTTTCTGCAGTTTACCTGCTACTTGAGAACTCTAGCCAAAGATGTACATGGATCTTATACAGAGGGAAATCTTTTCTGTTCTTGAAAGCTTCCCTGCCTGTATCTCCTGATACTGATATACAAGAAAAAAAATAATAAAACAGCAAAGGCAGTTGTGAGATAAGTCAAACTTTCCACAGGCAATGACTTCTCTCACAGCAGTGATTTGTTTCAGCAAGGATAGTAAAGTTTTAAAGCCTTTATGAAGTTTTAGGGTTTCTACTGTAGAGAACAAAAAAAATACTGTCTTAGGCTTGGAAACAGTCTTGGTGGCTCAGTGTTAATGGTATGTGGATGTAACAGCTGGGCCACTCTCAATCTCTGTTCTGAGACTCCTAAACTTACCCTTTTTCTAGTATAAACAATGCTAGTGTGACAATTCAGAACAATATTTTTCCCATTACACATGTTATGTTTGGATTTGGATAGACCAGACAATAATTTATCTTTGAGTGGGGGAACAGAGTAGTGAATTATCAAAACTTTCAATCCTACCAGTGCTTTGCCGACTTGCACTTAATTCAGACCCTATTTTAGTTTCACATAACTTCCCAGATTTCTGCTTCTGTCTTATTCCATAGGGCTTGCTCTACGGCAGGTCATAACTTCGGTCATTACATTTCCCTCTGGGCAGAAGCAGACGCTTTCTTCTATTTGTCTTATTCAACTGCTGTGAAGTCTGCCCATGGGTAGCAAGACTTTATTACTTTTTTTTCCCTAGTGGTGTCAGTTGTTTGGGATTGTTTTTTTTTAACTTTTCTAAGCTGCACCATACCAAAGTGTGCTGTGCTAAACTACCAGAACTCCTTCATTGATTTCATTTAGAAGCCTTTTGTACGTGTGTCTTTGCCAGAGCATCCACAGTATTATTCTCAGTCATATGCTGACTATAATCCTTTATATTAATGGTACACTATCTGTTCAGCTCTCTGCTACTTGACCCTTGCCTTGAGCTCTGCGTATTTCTGGTAAATATTTTCCAGCATATGATCTTGAAGCAAAAATTAGGTTAATGCTGATATTTTTCATAGTATACATTTCCCGCTCCTCCCTGTCTATTTAATGGATTTTCCAATTAAAAGCGACCTTCCTGGCCATTTTATTTGACCCCCTGCATTACAAGGCTAAAGAAAGCTGCACAGCAATTGCATGATAATGCAATGACAACAGCCCATCTTTTTTGTCCTTCAGCTTTGGGGAGACACACAGATGAGTATTAAGCACATATAAATGCAGATGTTCATAGCTACTCTCATTCTGTCACTTGAGTAAAGACATTCGGAATTTCAAAGATACTTCAAAATAGGAACACACTAGAAAGTTAATTTTTCTGAACAGCAGAAGGTATGATGTGGACTGTGTTCTGAGCACCCACTGTTTATTTTCATGCTTGGGCAAAATCTTTACAGGATGACTTTGTTTCAGGTAAGAGAGGTCTGAAGAAGGATGTCCATAATGTCTCTAATACTCCATGCAGTAGGTCTTAAAACATTCACACTAGTTCCAAATACACAGCAGCTGAGGAACACTGGTATATTGCATGGCTATTTACTTTGTGTTTCAGTACCTGCCAGTATCACCGTGTGTAGAAAACATGTCCTAAAACATCTCCTTTCACCAATATTTAAATGTCTCTGAGGGTAAGGGCAGAGTTGATCAGTTATAGATCTGCTTTGGTACTGAGCTTGGACAAGCAGATTTCTATTCCCATCTCACATAGGGTACATGTTCAAGCAAATATCAAGAATGATAAAAAATATATCAATTTATATGTAAATGCCAGTGCATTAAGCACTCAGGCCTCCAGGCTCCTGCCAAACTGGCTGCAAACCCTGGGTCGTTACAAGGTCTGAATCCCCTTCCAGAAAGGAACAACATTTAGCCAGTTGAAAAAATTATCTGGAACATGTGCTGAATTTGCCAAATTTATTTTTTTCCAAATCCAGGCCTGACTTAAAAATCTGGAGACTATCATTAATTCAGTTTTAGTTTTACAATAAACCACTGGGGATAATTTTTGCTTTCTGACTTTTGAGCCTACAAGTTTTGCAATTTTCATCCCTCATATTCTTGAGCATGCAGTTATCTCTAAGAGCAACATGAACTACTCTGGCAATTGACAAGAAATGTAGAATAAAACCTTGGAACAAAATGAAACAGAATTTTAAAATGTACTTAAGATTTTTTTTTAATTTTTTTTTCCCTAGAGGGTAGTTTTGTGGAGGTGATTTTTGGAAATTGCATGCTGGGTTCAGAGACTGTCAGAAAGGCAGACAGTCCAGAAGTTTCCAGTTTAGGGACACATCTAGGGGAAGATATTCTTACTGAAATGTGTGAAACTATACCATTGTCTCGACAATCTACAATATATCTGAGTTTACACTTTGGGGATCTCACAGAATCTTATCTCATTTTTTTTATACTTCAGAAGTGCAATTTACTGGGATGTGGAGGACAACATCTTTGTATTCTAGGCATTGATTAGTTTGTGTACAAACTATTTGGCTATTTAACTGACTTAGGCTTAGACACTTTAGATGCTATATGCAAAAATAATAACAAATAATAAATTGAGTGCAACAGGTTATCCTTATCATAGCTTCTGAACTGACTGAAAGCAATAAAATCAGAGGATGAGTGGATGTATACGTATTTTAGTACTGGGATAACATTCAGTCCAGGATATGTCAAACACTGTATCATTGGGGAAATCTCTCTATGAGTCTCATCAGGCTGGTTGGGTTTATTCCCATTCATGCTTGCACTGGGGATGAAAGTGATTGCCTGTATTTTAAAGATGCTGGCTTAGAGAAAAAGTGTGGATTCAGTGGATTGTCAGCAACAGATGGAGCTCTGTGTGTAGAGGAAAGGGATATGAAAACAACAGCAAGTAGAGAGTACACTTCTTTCTATATATGGAGGTAAGAAGTGAATGGAGTATACCCGAGTGGTTCAGCCCCAGCTGGCAGCTGAACACCATGCAGCCACTCTCTCACCACCCCTCATGGGACTGGGAGGAGAACGGAGACACAAAGACAGACCTTGTGGGTTGGGATAAGGGCAGCTTACTGGGAAAGCAAAGGGAGGGGGAAATAACAACAGGACTTAGAACAGAATCATTGAATGTTTTGGGTTGGAAGTGACCTCAAAAATCATCTACTTCCAGTCCCCTGCCATGGGCACGGACACCTTCCACTAGACCAGGGTGCCCAAAGCCTCATCCAACCCAACAACCAGCCAGAAGTTCAGCCCACACTCAGACAGTCCTGGAGCTGCACAGAGCTGTCCCTTCCCAACCAGCCCCCTTTTATGGGGAGCATGATGTCACATTGTATGGAAAACTCCCTTGCCCAGCTTGGCTCACCTCTGCTGGCTCCTTATGGAAATTAACTATATGCTAGCCAAAACCAGGACACAGAGCCTGAAAAGGGAAGTGCAAGAAAAAGGGAAATATTAACCTTAATGCTTGCTGGTTTTCACTTTGTATAGTATGCCTCTCATGAGAATATGCATTTCTTTTTTTGTAGGGAGTTTTTGTATGCAATCACATCAAAGTGAGATTTTTTTTAAGTTCTCTGAATAATATATTTGATAAGTTTCTAACACATTTATTTCATTATTTTTATTACTTGTTAAGACTGTCCCTTAATATTGATGGGACCAGACTGTGATGTGCAAGATTGCACATCATTCTGCTGTAGGTTGCACACCTGGGGGGTACAATAGTGTCTTCAGTATACGCCATCCATAACTCTGATGTCCATGCTAAAAACAATATACTTTTACATTCAGAATTAAATTCTGTTACACAGGACCATAGCAGAGATAAGAGAGACTAAATTGTTGCAAGTGTCTGCTAAAAGTGTATGTTGCACCTTATGTTGTATATTAAGTGGACAAAATGGAGCAACCGTTTACAATATCATTGTTGGGTCAGAACATTGAGAAGTGGAATATATTTCCCATAGCATAGAAATCTGCCATAATTTTTGAACAGCCAATAGAAAAATAAAGTTGTCCATACATTAAAGAATTGCAATGAATTAAAGCCTAACTAGTAACTGTAGAATTAATGGAGGTTGAGGCTTAGTGCTTTACTTCTGGATTTCAGTGGGGTTAATGCATGAGTCTGACAAACACAGTTTAATCCTATTTATTGTGTGTATGTAAAGTGAAAATGCTGTTGGTATTTTGAAAAATGAAATGCTTCATATGCCTTCAAACATCAGTGCTTTTACTCAGATAGTTTTTTCTTGCCTTTCATAAATGTATCTTTGATTTTATGTTACCTCAATTGCCTGAAAAATACCTTTTTTTTTTTTCCCCTGGGTATCATGACAAGCCATCTTCTGTGTTGATTTTTTATTTTGGAGATAGTTGAAGCACATGGTTGCAAGGAGAATGTTGCCTCTTTTGCAAGGGAATTTTTTTCCCTTGGACACAAATTCTAGGGAACTTTTTCTTTCATATTTTTCAGTCTGACATGTTCTGATAAGATTCCCCATCCTTTTCAGCCATTGGATTTCTTTGTGGGCAGTGGCAAAATTGAAAATAATCTGTATTTCTGAGATCTTTGTAGGTCATAAAAATGTATCAGAAAAGAAGAAAAGTTGCCAGATGGTGTTAGATTGATCAAGCATGGTTCATTCCTGGGGTAACACCCTGCCATTCACTATTGCTATTTCCTTATATTTTTGACACTGCTAAGAAAGACATTTATTTTTATATTATTTATTCCCCTGAGTTCTATACACAGCTTTTCCTTCTTCAGTAATTTAAAACCTTGCTTTTGAAAAAAAAAAAGGGGGAATGGCTATATATTTTATGCAGTGAATTGTGTTTTTTTTGAAAGGCTGTAATCCTCATATAGATAGTCTCCTGGGGTGAGAGAGGTCTATTGCCCTGTTATGCTTAGAATTTGAAAATAAGAATGAGCAGAAGCAGAAGAGGAAAAAAATTATATATGGATGAGTTTTCTTGACAGGACTTTTTGAAAAGTAAAAAATTACGTGAATGACTGAAACAGGAATAGCTTTGAGAAATTTAATATCTTTTTTAAACATCTTAAAAATAAAATAAAGTAAAATAGCAAGTTGTTACAGTTTAACCCCAGCTAACAACTAGGCACCACACATCATCTCACTCCTTCCTGGTGGTATGGAGGAGAGAATTGGAAAGGGAACATGAGAAAACTTGTGGGTTAAGGTAAAGACAGTTTAATAGGCAAAGCAAAAGCCATGCACACAAGCAAAGGAACATTACTTCCCATCACCAGGCAGGTTCTCAGCCACCCCAGGAAAGCAGGGCTCCATCAAGTGTAATAGTGACTTGGAAAGACAAATATCATCACTCAGAGCGTTGCCCTCTTCCTTCTTCTTCCCCCTGCTGTACATGCTGAGCTCTCCCATCTGTGTCCCCTCTCAACTCCTTGTGCACCCCCAGCCTACTTGCTGGTGTGGTGGGGTGAGGAGTAGAAAGGTTCTTGGCTCTGTGTTACTGCTCAGCAGTAACAAAAATACCCCTGTGTTACCAACACTCTTTTCATAGAATTACAGATTCATAGACTATCCTGAATTGGAAGGGACCCATAAGGATCAGCAAGTCCAACTCGTGGCTCCACACAGGGCCAGCCAAGTCAGAGCATGGGACTGAGTGCATCGTCCAGATGCTTCTTGAACTCAGTCAATCTCAGTGCTGTGACCACCGGGTAGCCAGTTCCAGTGCCCGACACCCCTCTCGGTAAAGAACCTCTTCCTAATATCCAACATGAACCTCTCCCTCAGGTTCTATCACTGGTCACCAAAGAGACATCGGTGCCTGCCCTTTCAGTGCCCCCTGTCAGGAAGCCGTAGACCATGATGAGGTCTCCCCTCAATCTCCTTTTCTCCAGGCTGAAGAAACCAAGGGACTTCAGCCTCTCCTCATCAGACTGATCCTTCACCATCCCTTTTGCCCTCCTCTGGACCTTCTCCAATATTTTTGTGTCCCTCCTGTATGAGGCACCCAAAACTGCTCACAGTACTCAAGGCGAGGCTGCATCAGCACTGTGCAGAGTGGGACAATCCCCTCCCTGGACTTCCTGGCAGTGTGTTGCATGGAGTTAATGGGCACCAAAGAAACCTCTAGGTTAAATCCACTGCTGCACTTGCACTACTTGTAGGGCTTGTCTTCCACTGTTTCAGGTGGTTCCTGCTATAGTAATTCCTATGACATGTAACTGAAATTATAGGTTACAAAAATTTATAGGTATTTCCATTGAAGTCTCCACCCCGGTCCCTTTGCGTCAAACTGTCAGGTTTAACATTGCAATGAACTCGTCCCCTTGCCACTGCTCTGGTTTGGTCTTATCCACAGACTGCAGTTCCCTAGGGGTGTACCTGTTCCAAGTGGAGCCTTATCTGTGACCCTCAGTCTCTCCAGGGGGATACCTGCTGCAGCATAGAGTTATCCACAGCCACAAGTGCTTTGAGATATACCTCTTCCGATGTGGTCTATGGGCCACAGTGCCTTCAGAGGTAGACCTGCTCCAGTGTGGTCTTACCCACAGCCACAGTCCTTTCAGAAGTAAACCTGCTCTGACATGGCCTTACTCATGGCCGCAGTCCTTTCAGGGGTGTACCTACTCTGTTATGGGTTTATCCGTGGCCACATGCACAGTCACTGATGCATCAGGGTACCTCTGATGCAGCATGGACTTATCCTTGGGCCTCAATCCCTTCAGAGGTATAACTGCTGTGGCACAGACATAATGATGGGCACAGACACTTTGGGGTATCCTGCTCCCACATGGATTCATCCATTGGTCACAGTCCCTTTGACTAGAGTTCACACTGGAGTATCCAGTACAGCAGTATAGTAAAAGCAGTGATGCCCTGGTCATTTGCCAACCCAGGCACATCGCCATTGCTGTTATCACAATGTTCCCAGGCACAACACAGTAAGATGATAAGCAGTGCAGCAGTACAGCAAGCAGCAAAAGACAAAAGCAACTACTAACAAGCATTAGACTCTAATCTACAGTGAGGCAAGCAAGCCCCATGGCAAGCACAGAAGCCTGCCAATTAACAGCTAAACAGCAATAACATCTAGAAATTCAATCTAGGACACCCCAATAAAACATGTCCTTATCTTGAACCCTTCACGTTCAACATCATGTTCTAGAAAGGACTGTTGTGGCTTAACTTCAGCTAACAACCAAGCACTATACAGTTGCTCGCTCACTGCCCTCCTCAGCAGGATGAAGGAGAGAATTGAAAGGGTAAAAGTGAGAAAACTCGTGGGTTGAGATAAAGACAGTTTAACAGGTAAAGCAAAAGCCATGTGTGCAAGCAAAGCAAGACAAGGAATTAAATCACCACTTCCCATGGGCAGGCAGGTTCTCAGCCATCTCCAGGAAAACAGAATGTCATATGATATGGAATATCCCTTTGGTCAGTTGGAGTCACCTGTCCTGGCTGTGTCGCCTCCCAACTCCTTCTGCACCTCCAGCCTACTCACTGGTAGGGTGGGGTGAGGAGCAGAAAAGTGTGTAAGCCCTGCTCAGCAATAGTGAAAACATCCCTGTGTTATCAACATTGTTTTCAGCACAAATCCAGAACACAGCCCCACACTAGCTACCATGAAGAAAATTTTCCCAGACAAAACCAGCACACAAGTCATAACTTTTCTGGAAAATAAAACACCAGTATTACTGGCCTAAGAGCTTCTGACAGCTTCAGATGAACCCTGGCTTGTGTGCTAAAGCTATGTGAAATTATCTTTCTCTTGTTCTCTTAGATATGTCTTTAGAATGCCAAACTGTCACTGTAGCTGTACATGGACTGACACCGTTGGACTAGATGGATATACTGGGGATTTGTTAATTCCTGCCTATGCTACCAGAATACCATTAAAAATGCAAGGTTGGGGTTTTTTTTTGAGAACAATCCCTGGAAAAAAATCTCTGAGGAAGAACTGGGGGACATGTGACTATGTCAGTGAAGAGTGCAGTCTGGGATTTTGGTGAAGAAAATGAAGAAGTAACCCAGACTGAACGTGGTCACAAGAATGGAACTGAATTCCTGCAACATGGGAGTCAGATTCTTTTTACAGAGAGAAAAAGGCACTTCCATGCAGTAATTAATCCTTCCCTCAATCAGACATCAAAAAGAGATCAAATGAATTAAGCTCTAAAAAAGTCTACTTTTCCCTGTTTGTCATAAAAAGTCATTGTACACAGCTTCAGTGGAAATTTTCATTTTTGCAGATGCTGTCTAAAGGCATATGAGATATATCCTACCTTGTCCATATTGAACTTAACACCCAAGCTAGATCAGTTTTCTCCACAGTCCTACATTACAGTCCTTAGTCTTTTACTTAGCATAACTGTGAAACAGACTACTGAGTAGTCCTGAAAACCCCAATTAGGGTTTCAGCTTTTCCATCCTCGCTTTACAGAAAGCAACTCTTTTCTAAACACATTTATGATTGAATAGGTATTTCACAGTCTTATGAATTGAATTATTTATCTCTTTAAAAATATCAGCAGGCAAATCTTGAGTTTTAAATGTTGACACTTCTCTTGGGAAGCAGGACGGAAGAGATCAGGAGGATATCACAGTGCCAATTAATGAGGCCAAGACTTCAAGTACAACATTCATTAGGTTATGTGCTAGTCTCTGCAAGCTGTTCAGAAACGCAGTCCAAAGCATATTTAACTGTAGAGCAATACTTTCCCAAACTTTGAGCATGACTGTAGGAAAAGGAAAATTAAGTGACAGAAATACAGCCCTTTCAAACAGCCTCTCCCCTTCTCTTTGTAGAATAATAAAGAGTCTGAAGCCAACACAGTAGCTGTAGGGTCAGGATGAGTTTTGACCTCTGTTGAGTTTCCCACATTATTAGCAGAGCAATAGGCATGGAGAGAAGAGACACTAATGAAAGAGTGTCCTTTCATTATGTTGTTTCCACTATTACAAACAGATGACTAATAAGTTGATTTTGTCCTCAATTTAGTTTATTGGGCAGAAAAGAACAAGTGAAGTAAATAATGGAGAGAGAGAGTATGAGAAATTTGTATGAAAGTACTGATGGAAAGAAACCAGTGCACTCTGCGTTACCTTCTGAATTCTACATTTGGGAAAAATATTCCTATCGGATGAATTCCTATATTCATTGGCAAATCATGAACTGTAGAAAGGTTTTGCTTTAGAAAGTACATGGTGTTTCAGTTTATGGAAGTATTTCACTATATCTTACAAGGAATTTAAAGCCGTAAGGGACAGGACATGAAATATCTCCCTATATTGAACTCAATAACCTCCGTTAGAAGCTAAAGCGCTTAATTCTCAATAGATATAAATATGGATGTGCCATAGGTAAAGATCAGGTGAAACAGAAATACCAACAATGCCAGAGGCCATTTCGATGGCAGGGAATCTATTGGATAAAACATATCTAGATGAGCTTATGGAGCACATGTATCCTATACTGCTGAGTGCCAACAAACCTTACCTAAGGGAAATTTCTTCCTGACTCTAAATCTGGAAATGTTTGATCCTGGGCATGTGAGCAAGAGACAGAATCCAAGGATATAAGAAAAAAAATTTGCATTTCTCCCTACTAGAGAAATGATCTACCCAACCAGTGTCTTATTTCTATCCATCAGACATTTCTGAAGGGAAAAGTAGGTTCATATTTATTTATTTATTTATATGTTTGTTGGTTATATCAGAAAAAAATATATATATGTTGTAGTTTAGACTGTATATGGCAGGTCATTTTTCATTGCAGGTGGGGCAAATGAATAGAGAACTCCTAGTCTTATGTGACACAACCCTTGAGGACTAAGAGTGTATTCAACAGGAGGACACTGATACAGTTCTCTCCACTCAGGAGGCTACAGATAACCATAGAGGTTTTCAAAGCCAGGTTGGATGGGCCTTGAGCCTGTGATTGTATGCTTCTATGATAAATGGAGTGAAATTTTCATTAATTCCAAGTCACTAACTCTGTCCTTTTGCTGCTCAAGTGGTGCCTATGTTGAGTGGGAAGAGTCTGGGATGAAACAATAAAAAGATGGTAAAACATTCCTCCGCATCATCACTGGGTCAGAGTGTAGAGCCCAAACTATGAAGACAAGATGTGTAGTGTAGTGTAGTGTAACAATCAGAGTTTTCTTTCCTTTATTCTGTGTTGAGTCTGTTTTGCCCGTGACACTGATTGTAGAATGATCTCTCCCTGTCCTTATCTCAACTCCTGAGCCTCTCAATGTATATTTTCTCCCCTGTCCAGCTGGAATGGGGAGTGATAGAGTGGCTTTGGTGAGCATATGGCCTCCAGCCAGGGTCAAACCACCACAGCTTCAAGCTTAAGTGTGTTTTTTTTTTTTTTTAAATCTGATTTATCAATTGCTACTACAAGCTAGCATTAATAATTTAATGTGAACCTGTTGAATTATAACTCCCTTAACTAAAAGAGAAATATCTTATCTCTGGGGCAAAATCTCCTTCTTTCTTTAAGCCAGCTTCCTGGTCAGTTGAATAACCTCTCTTTGATTTTAGCTGCTTGAGACTTATTTATCAATCCTATGTGGTCCATGGGGAGGCTTTTTATAAATGTTTTAATAAAATATATTCAGTGAGTAACATTAATCTCCATGTGAATTTCAGCATCTTGTAAGTGATGGCCTAAAAATGGAGGGAGATCTGATAGTAATAATTATCAGCCTTACAGAGCTTACCTACCTGTCTTACTTAAAACATTTCAGACAATATTTTTTGTTTGTCTCCAAGTTTTCAGTTTTCTTCTTTGGTTTCTTTATAGAAACCCATTTATCAATATTTTCTTGTTAGGAAATGTGCATTATTAACATAATTATTTGTAAAAATAAATGATTGCATAATTGGTGCATGAAAGAAACAGACCCACCCACCTTCTGTCTAGATCCAATTGGAGAGCTAAAATAATTCCTGACCACTGCTGATACAATACTAGCCAGAATCAGAAGAAAGACTTAATGATTCTAACTGTTTGATACTGAATTCTTTGGCACTTACAAAGTTCTCAGCAATCGATCATTTATCAGTTAATCATCTCACTGTGGATGGATTTATGGTTTTATGTGAAACTGCAGTTTTTCACTTAAGGAATTTGTTTCTCTTTCAGTTTGGGAGAGATAAGACATTGGCATTTGTCGTGGTTTTGCCCTGGCCGAGGGCCGCACCCCACACAGTCGCTTGTACTTTTAAAAGGAAGGGGGAAGGAAAGTTGGGGGAGGGGGAAAAGGGAAGGAACAAAAGAGGGAACGAAACCACAACCTAGAAACCAGAACCACGCAGGTTGGGATAAGGATAGTTTACTAAACAATAACAGAAAACTAGATATAACAATAACATAAGTTTAAAGAACAAAATAGATGAAACTGGTGATACACAATGCAATTTCTCACCAAACCACACAACTCAGGCCGCACAGCTTACAGCCCGTCCCGGACAACCCAACCGTCCCAAGAAACTGCACGTCCTGGCGTTGTCTCCTCCTCTTCCCCCCAGTCCCCTTTATACTGAGCATGACGTAACTGGCATGGAATATCCTCTTTGGCCAGTTCGGGTCACCTGTCCTGGCTGCGTCCCCTCCTTTCTCACTAGTAAGGAAGTATGCAGAGCTGAGAAAGGTCCTTGATTGCCCGGCAAGAACTAGAAACATCAGGGTGCTATCAGCACTGTTCTCATCCTAACACCCAAACATGGCATTCCATCCACTGCTAAAAATAATTAACTCCATCATAGCTGAAACCAGGACAGCATTGTTCCTTTGGTTGAAAGAAACCCAAAATACCAAAGCAAAACCTGATTGAAGCTGATAAAAAGTTTTTGTGCAGAAATGAGGAAAAAAAACCCCAAACCCCAAACAACAAACCCTCTTGTAATTCACCTGGTTTGCTCATAATTCTTTCTGTATCCTTTTCTGGCACCTGGAAGTGACTCAGATCTCAGACCAGGTTTGTGGAAAGCTTCATGAACCTTAGCAGACCTATCAGTAAACATGTCCTAAGCTTAGAGTTCATACCAGAGCCAATTTTATGCATTGCTACTTCTGAAATATGACAGTAAAAGAAGACACTCTGACCTTTGTTTTATTTATTAAAAAGATCAATCGTTGTTCTAATTTTTTTAATACTGTGTACAGAAAAAAAAACTTTCTGAACCGGATTCTAGGTCAGTTATGAATTTATACACTTTCTCTGCTGAATACGGGAAAATGTTTATTCCTCTTCTGCTCAGCTGGAGAGATTTCCAGGTAGCTACAGGAGGATGTCATCCTACAAGTAATGCTTCATTCACTTGGGCTTAAGGGATTTTTATTTATGACGCACTATAAATGCATTTATTCATTTATTTGCATTTCCCAAAACTGAATGTTGCTTAAAATAGATAACATGAAGAGTATGGAAGACAGTGAGATATGCATCTTTGGCGTTCATCCAGCCATCGTGCCTCATCCCAGTGATCGTGGCAATTGCCACCTTAGGTTAATAATTAAAAAGTGCTTGGGGATCCCTAAATATAAAAGCTGTAATGTAAAAACTGCAAAAAGCTATCATTGCTGATAATGTGGCCTTCCTGGATACTCACACTGCATCAGCAATAATATATTAAAAAAAGATGTTCTAAAATTTGGCTTAATACAAAAATTAATTAGCTTTAAAAATCAATTACTGGCCAAGGAGAACACTTGGGGGTTCCAGGCAGGACCACTCACTAGAGACTGGCAAAGCAGCTCCCTATATGCTTAATTGGAAACACTTTGCCAACTCATCACTGTTTGCCCATTATGCTCAGGTTGAAAAAGCAGAGCAGGAAAGCTGTCAAAACACAAACACTTATATCCAAGCTAGTCACTTTATTTTAGAGTGAAGCTAGTCAGGGGGAAAGGGTTCATGATCTCACAATAAAAAATAGCTAACAGGAACAAGCCTAATTTTTTATTTCCCCCTACTTCTCCAATACTGACTCTAAGTCAGGATGTTATTTTATAGAAAATTGTTTCTTATTAAAAAATAAATAAATCAAAGTAGAGATATCTTTTTTTTTTTTTACTCCTCAAGTTGCAGTATAACCTATGGACTGGTCTATTCATTGTTGGTATTTGAATTAGTAACTAACTCAGATGATGTAGGAATCTGCCTTTGGTATAATGCACTGGGGGGTTGACTTGGGCAATTTCCACTGATGTTAATGGAAATGATGTTCATAAATCACCCACACATCACCGGGCAAATAGATACTTTAGTCTACCAAATGCTTAATTGCCAGTATTACAAACTCAAATCTGATATTTTAAGATTTGAAGAGTTACTACTTCTTAACTATAAGGAACATGAATGATTTGTCAACTAATTCTCAGTTTGATGTAGTTTCTATGGGGAGACATGGTGGATTGTTTTTAGTTTTGCTTTTAAATATTCTTTTCTTTAGTGAAACTGTTGAAACATCTTGTAAAGGGCCCTACTGAAAGTCTGGAGGATTCTGGCTTCAACTATTATTAGTGAAGGACAGAATGAGTGCTAGTGAGCCTTCCCAGACACTGCAGTTCAATTGTGCATGCTGTTAAGTATCTGGAAGGGTTTCTGGCATGCTGGAAGGCTGTGCCATCTATCACTCTACCAAATAATTTGTGCACTTATTTTGAGAGTTAGCATGAGCTGAGGACCATTCTCAAACAGTTTTCTGGGGTGAAACATTTTGTTTTGAAGGACAGGAGAGTTTAATATTGTCTCAGGCAATTTCTTGACAGGTTAAACATCTGGATAAAGTTTAATTATACTAGCAAAGAAATAGTGTCTTTATCTATTGTGTAACATAACCTATGTAGTTCCTAAGCTTTGCAAGATTGGGTGCATCCTGTTACTATTAATCACATACTTTCATGTGAGAGCCTTTTAGAGAGTCTGAAAATGTCTTTCCAGAGTAAGAATAAAGCAGCAGTTTTACAGGCTCTTCACTGTGCTGAATATCCTCCCCAAACCCTAATATGACCAATTAGTTATAAATGCCACGAGTGAATGAAGTGGGTACTTTTCTGTTTGGCATAAGACTGAGCAAAGCAATTTATTTCAGTCTCTCACCCAAGAGGCATAGAAGAACAGAATTCCATATAGCTTATAGATAGACAACCCTTCATTTAAATTAATTTCTTGAATTTGTCTTCTGGTTGAACCATAAAGAGGGTATGTATTACTTGTGTACACCAATAGCCATGGCTGCTTTCAAATCACTGACCAAGAATTAACTGGTTCTGTGTTACCCTCTCCCCACCTCCCCCCCCAAGCAATTTATTCTCTGCATTGCCCATTTTAATAAAAATTTAAATTATGTGAAGGCTTGGCTACCAGTGAAGGTCTGGGCAGTTGTGGGTTTGGACACTAGGGAATCCATCTGGTGTTGCTGCTAATTTGTTTGTTAATGCTTTACTCTCGACAGGGACTAAATAATTAAAGTTTGTGACCTGCTCTATCTCCAGCAGCTTAAGCCTTTTAATTTTAATATTATTTTTTTACACATACTGCAGCAGAAGAAAACACACTTCTAAATAGTTTTTTTTTTCATCTCCTCTTTTCCCCTCTGTGATTCTCTGAAAGGTTAGCTTTGACAATAGGAATATAGTCACAGATACTCTAGGCAACAAATGAGAAATGTTCTTTTGTGACCTTAATGTTGGCAAGTGATAATAACCAGTGAACCATGAAATACTGCTGCAATATTGTTCATGACTTTTCTGTTTTCTAAGATTAATTTTATGTTCTGAAATGAAGTGACAATCATTTATTATTCTGTTTTACATAGCTTCCACTGGGAAGGAAATATGAAAAGCTTAATTTTCTAGTCCACTTGCAGCAGTGTTCCTAGTGAAGAATCAGATATATGTTTAAATATTCCTTGTTTAATGTATACAATATAATCCTTTTGTTTAGGCTTAGTCAGAAATGTCTGGTTTAGGATAGAGTCGGATAATGTTTAAAAGCGGAAATTACTTTTCTCTCCTAGGAGTTAAATAGTTATAGTACTAATTATTAATACACTACGGGTGTGAACTTTGCAAGAATATTTAATTTTGAGCAACTGTTTTCTGAGAACGTATCATACTTTCCTAAAGAAACATTTTCCCTTTTCTCCAAACCGTGGTCTCTTTAAAGTGCAGCAAAACTGAACTAAGCCACCAAAAACTTTGTGCTGCCAGCAATTTCTACTCTACAAGTAGTTTAGAATAACATTTTCATCAGAAGAAGCATGCATAGTTCTCACATCAAACCTAGTTCACCTTTCCATGTACACCATTATCTTTTCATCCATAGGGTCTTGGTAAGCAAACAATTTTAGGGCTTGATAGTGCAAGTCTTTACTCATCTTGAGTAGCACTTACCCATATCAATGATTCTATTGACTTCAGTAATATCACTGCTCTGAAATACATGAGGTGAGTAAAGTCAGGAAAAAGAAAAGACTTTAATTTCAAGGTCAAATGGATGGGGGAAAGCAGATAGCAATATTTTTAAAGTCAATGTGGTCTGTTTTATTTTGTTTTGTTTTTTTCTTTCCAAACAGGTGTGCAGTTATGTATTAGGATATAATTGTTTAACCAATTAAGGTCTTGATTCTCAGAATAACTGAATACCAATCATTTTTATAAATGTTAAATTTCTCAATAAGGAATGTCAAGAAGCTAAGCACTGGCTAGGGATTGTTTATCTGGAATAGTATCCATTCAGAATGCAATGGGAACCCCTTCTTCTGGAAAACTAGGCAGTTTCCAAATCTGAGCGCATAAAATTACACGCTGGATCTTTTGTTTTGTCATCTCAGTTAAAGTAGGCTGGTTTCAATAGGTGGTGGGTGTATTCAAAAGGAAATTTCTGCACTTTTGAATATCAGGCCAGAACCAGTAGAATCACTTAAGCACAGGATTAGATGCCTGGCATCAACAACTGCCAGCAGAAATAATACTGATCTGTGTACATTGTGAGTTAGGGGCCAAAGACAAGGGGCTATGGGGCACCCGTATGGAACACTATGCTCCCGGTTTCTCTTGCGTCGCTAGTATTAACTGGTAGATCAAACAGTCACTAATAATTCTGGAGTCTTAAAATAAACAGATTAAAAATAAATCCTCTGTGTTAATATTCTGATAAGTAGCCTAAACTCCAAGGTGATGTGCTGTAGCATGACTCAGTTGGGTTCCAGCTGTTCACACATTGCAGTCTGTTGTTTCCTGGTTTAACGATAATCCCTTTTCTGGAGTGTTCTGATTAGATAATTGTTAAAAGCAAGAATAAAATGTTAGGTTCACTACTATTAGTTACCAAAGTCTCAGCTGCCAGGAATTAGATACAGTGCTGCTGCCACTAGATGTGAAATAAATAGTGTTTGTGTTAAGAGTCAGAGATTACTTTTGTTCGAGACAGCTCTGCTCATTATAACTCTACTTGAGGAGCCTTCTTGAAGATTCACAGCAAAGCCCAAGCTAAGACTAAATATAAAGCTAGCATCCTAGTGGGATTTAAAACAAATAGAAGATAAAGGACCCTTCTTTTATCTACTGAAATGGCCACAACTTGAAGTGGATAATTTACTGAATTGCATTTCATTTCCTTGTAATATAGTACATGACATACAAGCAAGATTAGGTGCTGGGATTCAGAAGCAAAGAAACAGAAGTCTGTGGGTGCTCAATAGATATTTATACATTTCTTGAAAACATGTTTCATCCAAGGAAATGAAAATGAAGGCTATATGCTGTTATTCAGAAAACAGTTTTATGGCATGATCATGGATTAGGCAATCATGACATGTATTGGTATTATCTAAACTACTCAATTTTTCACTTTCTAATTCAGAAAGACTGCCATGAAGGAGGTATATACTAGAGTGACTATAAAATGTGTTTTCTGTATGAAGGATATAGAATTTTGCTCTAGAGTTATTAAAATTGGCATAGATAAAAACACAGTGCAAAGGACAGTTTTGGAGGTTGAGTGTTCAGTAAGAAAAATGCACAAATCGAAAAGAAGGGAAGTATTGGCTTATCTATCTACTTTTTCCGATTCCTATTAAGATAATGTTGTCTCTTGTTTCTGCATTTTACAACAATTTATGCTGGCATAAAAGCTCCCAGGTGTTCAGCATAGAACATATGCAGAGTGGAACTGATTGCTTCAAGGGCAACTTTCAGGTTACAGTCAGAGTAGAGGTAGAAAACTACTTCTCAAAGTGTTCAAGTCTTCACATAGGTTCTCAAATGCCTCCAGTCATTCAAACTCTGTTTTGGGCCACATGTCCATGTTGGGGGTGGATCTAGCCCTTCAGCTGTTGAATAATTTGTACACTTTGAAACTTTCATCCTACAGTGCTGCATAATAACCATCCACATCCATTATCCTCTAACTCATACAGATTTCAGCACGAATCTTGGACATGTAATCATGCGTAATAACAATCTTCACTTGCAGGATATTTACAAAATACAGATATCATCTGAGTTCTCATGGATGGCAAGTGACAAGATCATGCATAAGTGTATCAAAAAATAGTAATACTTTTTTTATTTGAAAATCCATTTCTTTGTTACTGGTTGTAAGAGGCTCTGCACGGTACGTCTCTGTATGAAAACTCCCACCCTCAGCAAACAAGAGATGAAAACTAATTGAAGGATCAATTTCCTGCTCTGATTTTAACGATTCATATAGATTTTTCCAGTATTTAAAGAAGTTGTACCTAGACCTGAACAAAAAGTGAAGTAAAATCAGGAAATTATTGCATTTCCTCAGCTGGAGGTTTTGTTGGGGTTTTTTTGTTTTTTTTTTATTTCTCCGAGGAAGCCAGAAGTTATATTTTGTTGGAAGTAAACAGGTTTTTCTGAGTGGCAAATGAAACTTGTTTGTCACAGCAGAGGGCAGAGCTGAAGGTCAGAGCAGAAACTCTGGTTGCTGTGACACATTTTCATGAGCTGGATCATCTCTCTGTGATTGACAAAGCTGACACTTGCAAGAAAGGAACTGAAGGTGAAGGGGCAGCAGATTTCCTCCTGGTTCTGGGGAGGGAGGGGAAGGTAAAAGAGGGACTGATAGTAAGGCCCTCTAAACATGAATTTAATATCATAAAAAAATAAATAGCTGGCTAAGTGGCAGAGCCCAAGGTTGAGCCCTTGGAGGCGCAGTAGAGGAACAGATGCTTTCCAATGGACTTTAATCAGCTGCTAGCCTCATGGCTTTCTCTGCCACCTGCTGAGGTTCAGGGCTTTTGTTTTTTAAGAGAAATACAAGGGAATTAGAGAGGTGTGTGGTTTCCGGGAATTAATTTTTACCATTAAAATAAATTATTAAAAACGGATGTTGCAGTCAGTTTCACTATAAAATAATGAAACAATCCAGATTAAAATCTTGCAGCAGAGTGAAATGAACTTTCAATGTGTCTTGAAATCATCAAACATTGACTTGAAAGGTCAGTTTCTTTGTGTTTCTTTGATTCCACAGTGAGACTTTCATTTCTCCTTCTGGTGATACATCTACCTGCCATAAATTTCTCTCCATGTTTTCACCACAGCTTCAGATCTTTCTGTATTAGGGATAGGACAATCAGCAGACATCTTCTGTTTCAACAATATTATTTAGACCTTTTTTTCTAACACACCAGTTGTATATGAGAGCTGGAGAAATATGAGCTAGAATAGACTACTACATTTTTTATGAAAATCGGTTTGTAAAATGGTAATCAGAGAGCAGGAGTCAGTGTCTCTTTGTCTGCATGAATGAATGTAGATAGCAAGGTAGGAGAAGGTGCAAGCACAAAGAAAGACAGAATTAGAGTTCAAAATGATAACACATACACCCACACCAGCCACATTTGCTAGGATTCACTTCCAACTCCTCCTTTCCGTGATCTCATATGCTGACATTCAACAGTTATATTCCTCTTTAACACAGGCATCTACCCGAAAATATTTGACCTTACCTAGTTTCACTCTTTCTTTCAGGACTGAGATCTGCATCTTCTTCCAGTTACATAATTTTCCTAACTAATTATTTCCCACTATGATTTCTATGAACAATTTTAGTTGGTTTCAACTTTAATGTGTTGTTTCTTTAAGGATATCAAGGAAGAAGAACTATGAGATGTGGCAAGGGGAGGTGGCTGTTGATTTTCTTTCTTGACATCTTTTCTGTCGTCAACATTACATGGATGACTTTTCCTACTGTATCTTGAGCTCTGAAACAGCAGTTCTCTGGAGGAGGGGAGACTATAGAAGTCTACATTTGTGGAGGGTGAGGGGTCTGTGGAGATCCACATGGCGGGAAGGAGTAAGAAGTAGGAGTGAAGACATCTGTGAGTTCCACGCAGTCAGTGGGCTTCACCTCTCACACATGTTCTGCTCCTATGGCTGAGTGCAGAGCTTGCTGAACGCAACCTATACCTCCTTTTGACGTCAGTGAATTTTGAATCAGCGCACTTTTCAGTTCCACACCTTTCTAGATTATCCTCTAGTTTTTCTTGTTATTTTCAGCTCATTTTTTGTCACTGTTATTTATCATTATTTATGAGCCCTAAGAAACAGCAATTTCAGCAATATTAGACTAACTTCTAAGGCTGGGAGCTAGCTGTCTGGTGCAAATTCAGTTGGGAAATATGCTTCCACTGCTGTTCACCAATCTCAAACTCCTCCTGTAAATCTTAAGAAGATCTCAAATCTGCCAAGGAGGGATACCCTTGGTAGAGTTTTAATGATTTGACAATACTAAACATGCGTAGAGGACAAGCAGGATGTTTTGTCTCCAGACCTGTAAAATGTAAAGCGTTAGTGAGTCTTGTCAAGCTACAGACTTTACATACTATAAATAGGGATAACGAGGCATTGAAAACAGAGGCGAAGAATCTAAAAACTCTTTTTTGTCAAGGCAAATATTTCTTTGCATCATTAATCCAAAATTTCACAGAATGATACTGAAGCAGGAAATTTACAAGTCAGACTATTGTAATAAAAGGATGAAAGGTCAGGACTTTGTTGCTGTATATACTTACATTTTGGTTTTGCACGGACAAGGATCCACTTCTACACCATGAATGAGCACCAGATTTGTTGTGTATCAGAGGTTACATTTCTTTCTCCACTTGTCAATTTACTTTCTCATACAACATACATAACAATATAATCTGAGTGCTTTCCTAGTGAATCATACCTTTTTATTACTTTTTTTTTTTCAATGATATGATAAGGACCTTGTATTGTCATCTTTTAGTTTTTTAGTCAAGATAGACTTATGCATGTTTCTCAGACAGCTTCTCTTTGCAACTCTGCTTCTTCATTGCAATTGTGATAGCCATAAAATAGAATTTTCTAAAATTGGAGAACAAGCTGATATGCTTCATCCAGCAGAGCTGCAGGCTATTTTTCATGATTGCACATATATTGTGTTGATTATGATGAAGCCAAAAGGAAAAAAATACAGGAGGGGGGAGGGAGGAAAACAATAGTCTCCTGCTTTCTGCAGCCTGGCAGAAGCTCCTGAAAGAGATTAAAGATGAACATGTCTTGCAAAATTGTTATTATTCTGAGTTATACTGAGGTGGGTGAATATTTTTTCTCTTTTACTGTGCTGCTGCTTTGGTGTTTTCTTTAAAAAAAAATGTTGATAACATCTTTGTATCATAAAATATGGAATATTTTGATGTATATGACTGTTTTTGTACCTTCAAATTATTTATTATGGAAAAGTATTGCATTGTAACTAGTGCAGCTGTAGCTTATTAAACAGAATCTGCCATTCAGAGCTCTCCTGTTATAATGGCTCGGTAAGATAGGAACATGTACAGCACCGCATATAGGGAGAAACTCAGGTACAAAAGGGGAAAGATATATATTAAACAAACTAGTGGTAGAATAAATGAAAGTATAGAGATTTTCTGCTTTCAAGACAAGGACGTTTCTATTTGATAAAAGGATAGATGCCTTTGTTTGGACCTAATTTCCTTTGGGATTATCATTACAAGTCATTTGTTCATATTCCACAGACTAAAAACTGTGTAACCACAGTTCCTTGTGGTCTTTTTGTTGGTAGAGGTTTGTGTCTACAGGTTTGTCCACAATAAACAAGGTTCACTGCAAGCTACAGCAAGAACTGTACATCCTAATTTCCTGGGGTTTAGAGAAGAACATTATTATGGAAAAGAATTCAGCTGCCACAACTGCCACTCATTCTTTATTCCATCAGATTTTTTTTTAAATTTCTTACAGTTTCCCACTGCCTGTGGCTTTCAAGAGAACTTTATACAAGGCATCAACTGTGGCTGCTGCAGAAAAACCCAAGGAAGATACTGGCAAGATTGAATTTCTGGTAAGACTTTTTAAAACAGATCTCCTTTATGAGGAATAACCCCAACATTAATATGACTCATCTTTTAAAGTGATTCAATTCAACTGCATTAAATTTAAAAACTAACATCCTTTTTGAGAATAAAAATATATTCGTTTTAATTAGTTCCCTGCCAAAAGTGAAATAACTAAGTAGAAACAAGTCCACTTTTATTCTTCCTTGGAGTGTTCACAAATACACGTCACCTAATCCACTTTCAAGTCACACTTTTAGTTAAGTCAGGTTCATTTTCCTGATTGCCCCTATTTAGACAGGTCTTTGGAAATGGGCTCCAGTTGCAAAGCTCAGGTTAGGATGTGAATGTAAATTAGTGAGCTCTAAGCCTACTATTGGGATCCTGCCTGGGTCAGGCCAACACAGCTTTGCCCAGTTAACCTCTTTTACCCTTCAGCAGCAATGCCTTTAACATCATTTTACTGTTATTAATGCTGCCCCTTTCTGTAACTTTTTGAGCAAAAAGGCATTGGGGTCTTCTGAGGTAAAGCCCAGCAGTGGCTAATAGCAGGGCTAGTGGCACTGCTGCTGAGGAAAATAGCAGTGACAGCAAGAAACACAGATAAAATTGACACTGAGGCTCTGACTCAGTAAAGATTAGTTTCCAGTGAAAATTACTCCCTCGTGTAAACCAGCAGCGAGACCATCGGGGGGATCCTGCCACCAACATCGCCCCCAAGGAAGGAGAAACCAGGAAGTTTTATTCACCTTTTTTTTTTTTTTTTTTTTGAAAAGTGAAGCTGATAGTCTGCCTCTGCCTCCCAGAGGTTCAAATTTGCCATTTCAAATCCTTATTTTCATTCCACTAGGCACTTCCTACTTCCTGCAAATGGACATCACTAGTGGCAGCAGCACCTTGCTTTCTCACAGACTTTCTGCCAAGTAAATACATGTTCTGGTAGTGCCTGTCACCAATCTTCAAGCCAAGATACCTCTTCACCTAAACTCAGTCCCAGCTCAACCTTTGTTTCCGGTGTGCATGAGTCAAGGGTAGGGTTTTCTGAGAGAAGAGACCATCTGAAGCACTCCTAAAAGAAAAACGTTCTGAGACATGTGTGAAAGAGAGGGTCTGAGGTTGGTTGTGCAAGGAATTGCATTGAGATGGGCAAGAACTAGTGTAAGGATTCACCTAGACTTGAAAATGGGAAAAAGATGGATGATACAAGGGGATTTTGTGACTCCATGAGAAATGAAGGGCATTGCTGCTGTGGATTTGATGAATCTCTAGAGTTTTCTTTAAGAAGAGGTTATGATTCCCATTTCTGCCCTACAAGAATTCAGTTTGAAAAGGGAACAGATAGATGTCTTCAGACCAAAGCTGTTCTTTCCAGGGCTAATATGGTGAGCTCATCCTAAATTCTGCTTAATGAGGCCAGTTCTTCTGACCAAGCACAGACTTCTCAAACAGATGTAATACAGAGAATTACATCCTTGCAGTGCCCATTTGTCCTCATTTAAATACAAAAGGGGATTTTAGGATGACTAGCTAGTGCACCCTCAGCAAGTTTGTGGATGACACCAAGCTGAGTGGTGTGGTTGACACAATAGAAGGAAAGGAAGCTATCCAGAGGGATCTTGATAGGCTGGAAAGGTGGGCCCGAGTAAACGTAACGAGGTTCAACACTGCCAAGTGTAAGGTGTTGCACTTGGGCCGGAAGAATCCCAGACATAGACACAGACTGGGAGAAGAGCCCCTTGAGAGTAACCCTGCTGAGAAGGACTTGGGGATTCTGGTGGATGAGAAACTTAACATGAGCCAGCAGTGTGCTCTTGCAGCTCGCAAGGCTAATGGTATCCTGGGCTCAATTAGAAGAGGGGTGGCCAGCAGGGACAGGCAAGTGATTGTCCCTCTCTACGCTGCCCTCATGAGGCCCCATCTGGAGTATTGTGTCCAGATCTGGGGCCCCCAATACAAGAAGGATGTGGAACTGTTGCAGAGGGTTCAGAGGAAGCCACAAAGATGATTAGAGGGCTGGAGCACCTCCCCTATGAAGAGAGGCTGGGGGAGCTGGGCTTGTTCAGCCTGGAGAAGAGAAGGCTGCGAGGGGACCTCATTGCAGCCTTCCAGTACCTGAAGAGAGCATATAAACAGGAGGGGAATCAACTTTTTAAAAGGGTAGATAATGGCAGGACAAGGGCGAATGGATTGAAGCTAAAGGAAGAAAGGTTTAGATTAGATATTAGGGGAAAGTCTTTTACAGAGACAGTGGTGAGGTGCTGGAACAGGCTGCCCAGAGAGGTGGTGAATGCCCCGTCCCTGGAAGTGTTCAAGGCCAGGTTGGATGGGGCTCTGGGCAACCTTGTGTAGATCCTGGCCTGGAGGTTGGTGTCCCTCCCTGTGTAAGGGGGGTTGGAACTCTATGATCCTTGGGGTCCCTTCCAACCCATGCCATTCTATGATTCTATGATTCTATGATATCCAGGCACAGACACTGAGATGACTCACACTGCCTATGATTAACTCTGGAGATTGGGAAAGACCCATTCCCAAACTTACTATAAGCACAAGAATAACAACGGTGATTCCTGTGTGATCACACATGTGTATAAGGTTACACAAGTACAGGATTCGCTACCTGCATGATTGCAGCCCTGTGCTAAAGGTGTGGGAAACTCCATGTGGAATATCCATATGACATTGTATTAGACCCTGTGAAGCTCTGTACTACCTCTGGGCTCCGCTGGTGATGAATTCCTTGAGCTCTAGTGTGGGGATAGATACAGGCCAGACCTGTGGTGTCACTGCTATCACACCCATAGTTTTCATGCGTCGGTGTTGCTTTAGAGCTGCATCACACGCTCTTTTGTGATGAGTGTCTTCATTTGTCCTGATGTGTCCTACAATGTAGGACTGTATGAGAACTGAGGTTATGATGAGTGTAGTAGAGTTGAAAGTCTGAAGAATTTATGATCAGAAATTAGTTCCTGTCCTGATGATCTAGAAGCTGAGTCATTTAAAAATATAATGTAATGATGTAGCTGATACATTTTGATGCTAATATTAAATATCATTCTGGCTCAAAATGCAAACCACAAGAGAATTCTAAAACCCTGTCCAAATATCTTTGTATTACAATAATATACATAACTACTTTCAGGAAGGGAATGAATGTGGTTTAGTCTCTGGAGCCTACAGCATGGCCTAGTCAAGTTGGATGAGATACGTAAATAGTACAGCTACATAAATGCAAGCATGGATATTGATGCATTACCTGCTTGTTCTCAGGGGTAAGGTAGCTGGGTTTTAACATTGATCTTTAAATATTTTTTTCTCGGGCAACAGTCTAATTACATGCATTTTATTCAGCTCATTGGTGGATTTATTATTAAATTTCTTACTCCTTTCTTACAGCCTCAGAATGCCAGCTTATCTCACTTATCCATTATATATTGACATGAAGACAAGTTTGCTTTTGCTGTTACTGTTTGCTTCAGTGGATTTAGCCCTCTGAATTTCATACTGAGAGTTGCAGAAATGATGGGAGCAGAAGGTGATTTAAAGAATACGTGGACAAAAAGACATAACATTAGTGCACTGATAAAATAAGATGTAAAGCTAAGCTAAAGGAAATCTTGAGAGCTTTTCTTAGCTAAAATGCCATAAACTAAAGTGGAAATTGCATCATAAATTTAATCTATAAGAAAGCCATTAAGAGTTTCTTCTTGAATTGGAAAATTGCAAAGAAGTTTTCTGGTATTTTATACTTTCAGTGGTAGAACCTTGACAGATTTGGAAGCAAGATTCAGTCAGAAGGACCAGATTTTTTTAATAAGTTCTGAAATTCAGGATAGTCCTGTGCTTTAGTTACTAAATCCTCAGTGCTCAGTGTAGCTTCTGTTCTGGCTCAGTCATATATTTCCTACGCAGAAGTAATTTAATATCTTTCTGCTTCTGTTTTTCATCTGTAGAACAGAAATAAAACTTCTCTTTCCTCACCTCCTTTTGTAAGTCTCATTTATCTATGTTATAAACTCTTCAAGCAAGGAGTATCTTTAACTATCAATTGTATAATGCACATCTACTGCTGTTAGAGCCTAGACATGCTTCCACAATAACAAAAATATTCCTATCAATGCCAAGAGAGAAATCCAATAACTGAGATTTTTCTGAAGCAACAGATTGTTCCCCCAAAGAGTCAAAAATCAGAATGAATTTGAAGTAACACCCCAAATATAATTTTCCACATCTTAAAAATTTAGAGCACATCCCATTTTCTGAGTGCCCTGTATCAGTTCAGAGTACAACTTCTCTTAATTCACTTCTGGCAGCCAAGCCTCCCTTTTTCTTACCTAACTCAGGGAGGAAGGCCTGAATGCACACAGAAAGCATAATGAATAGGATTTATTTGCATTTCTAGCTCTAGAAAGATTTATAGCTGTTCCTCTCAGACAGCAGTTGAATTTGCCTATTCCTAGACTATACATACTTATTTCGCAGTTATTGAAGTATTTTTCACAGGGAAATTAAATTATGGTTTTCATGGCAAGAGGTTTGTGAAAACTTACACACATATATGCATATGTTTGGTATAAAAAAAACCCCAACTAACAGCTTTGCATGTTATGCATGATCCTAAACAGATGCAGGGGTTAAGCTGGTTACTGTTTGGTGTTTTAACTTTGATCCATGAGAATAAACTTATGACAGGAGCAGTGGTCCCTTCTTGACTCAGTGATTTAACATATCAGAAAATTGTTCTTTATGAAACTGTGTTCTTAGCTACCTGTAAGTGATGCCATCTTGGAGTAAGACATCAGAGGGGACAGTCTATCCTGTGTGTTGAAAAGCACTATGTAAACCAAATACTTTACTTGAAATACATATATAGGAGAAGTTAAGTTAAGCTGCTTTTTTTTTTTTTTTTTTTTAAATTAAATAGCTTCACTATGCGTTCTTGCTCTCCTTTAGCCTGGCAGAGTGTGTCATGAAGGAGGGTGCAGATATATATGAAAGAGTGACAGTGGAATGAAAGGTTAGAAGTAAGGAAGGTATGGTAAGGTTGTTCCCATATTCAGGCTCTAATTCTTGAGGAAAAACATTACCCATATGGACTTTCTACCAGAATTTGTAGTTCTCATACCCAAACTCTAATCCTTGGGGAAAAAAAAGATACTGATATATACCTTCTATGAAAAAGGAACACCATTTCAGATGGTAGCCTTTATTTTATTTTTCTGACATCCCTTTTCTTAGGACAGGCCCACCTGTTTAAATAGATTTCAGAATTTCTTAATTAAATAGATTTAGAATTTCCTAATGCTTAACTAGATACCTCAGTCAAATACCAATTTTTAACACTTCTTCAAAGGGTTAAAGGCTCCTCCACCCTGGCTTTAGAAGTGCTGATCTCTCTTTGACAAGACAACAAATAATACTCATTTCACAGCCAGGAAATGAAAGTCTACTGAATGTGAATGCAAATTTTAAGTAGATAGCTAGTATTCAACTACTAAGAAATAATTTACCTATTGTGAGTGAAGGACTCTATGAGGACTAGTAGGGCATAGTTCAAACTTTGACACATAACCTTTTATGCATTGAAAATATATATTTCATACAAATAGACACTCTGAGAACCCATCTTTAAACACTTAATGTGATAACAATACGTGACCGTCACTCCTGATGGAGAACAGGCACAACGATATCCAATTAACTTTGGGATGATTGTAGTTTTGGCTTGCTGGGATTGAGGGACAGTGTGACAACAATACAGGAATAAAATCCCTGTGAATGACTCTAGGGAGCTTTTGGCTTATCACAGAATCACAGAATCATAAGCGTTGGAAAGGACCTCCAGAGATCATCGGGTACAACCCCCCTGCCAAAACTGGCTCCCTAGCTCATATTGCACAGATAGGCATCCAGACGGGTCTTGAATATCTCCAGAGAAGGAGACTCCACCACCTCCCTGGGGAGCCTATTCCAGTGCTCTGTCACCCTCACTGGGTAAAAGTTCTTCTGCATGTTGGTGCGGAACTTCCTGTGCTCCAGTTTACAGCCATTGCCCCTTGTCCTATCTCCACAGACCACTGAAAAGGGGCTGGCCATTTCCCCCGGCATCCCATACTTAAGATATTTATAAACATTAGTTAGGTCCCCCCTTAGTCTTCTTTTTTCCAGGCTGAACAGTCCCAGCTCACTCAGCCTTTCCTCATAGGGGAGATGTTCCAGGCCCTTAATTATCTTTGTAGCCCTTCTCTGGACTCTCTCAAGGAGATCCCTGTCTTTTTTATGCCAGGGAGCCCAGAACTGGACACAATACTCCAGGTGGGGCCTGACCAGGGCAGAGTAGAGGGGGAGGATCACCTGTTGCCATGCTCCTTTTGATGCACCCCAAGGTGCATTGGCTCTCTTAGCCACCAGGGCACACTGCTGACTCATGACCCCCAGGTCCTTCTCTGCAGACCTCCCCTCCAGCAGGTCATCCCCAGCCTGTACTGATTCAAGCAGTTATTTCTTCCCAGATGCAAGACTCTACACTTGCTTTTATTAAACCTCATCTGGTTTCTCCCTGCCCAGCTTTCCAGCCTGTCCAGGTCTCGCTGGATGGCAGCGCAGTGTTCCTGCGTGTCAGCCACCCCTCCCAGCTTTGTATCATCAGCGTACTTGCTGAGGGTGGATGCTATTTTCTCGTCAAGGTCGTTGATGAAGATATTAAACAGGAGTGGACCTAACACCGAGCCCTGGGGAACACCGCTAGTCACAGGTCTCCAGTCAGACTCTGCTCCACTGATCACCACTCTCAGAGTTCGGTCTGACAGTCAATTCTCAACCCACCTCACTCTCCACTCATCTATCCCATATTCCCTCAGCTTTGCTATCAGGATGTCATGGGAGAAAGTATCAAAAGCTTTGCTGAAGTCAAGGTAGATGACATCCACTGTTCTCCCTCCACCTACCCAGTCGGTGATGAGATCATAGAAGGCTATGAGATTATCATCAGTTTGAGGATTTGAGCAGAGATAAAAGTAAAACACATATTACAAGCCATGACCATTTTTGAGTACCACTATCAGCGTTCATTTTAAAGCAGTTCTCATTCTTTAAATCTGGTTTTACATGAGACACATACAGGGCCTGATCTCTAGAAATACGTGACATAATTTCAGGAATAAAAAGGGCATTCATTTGAGCACTTTCTACAGACATTGCCATGTGGTTTCATTGGTAGTGTGGTTAACCACATCTGGAATTACAAGAAGCCTGTGCCCAGCTGCCCTACACTTGCATGTAGAAGATGTATAATTATACATCCATAAAATAAGTCTAGAGTCTATATTGATACTAACTGTGTGGGTGACTCAGAGTTCTGCTTCTGTCTCACCTTTAGGCCTTCTTAGTTGTATTAGCAATAAGATTAGTGTCCTAACTCACTTGTACCTATGTAGAAAACAAGATCTTTCCAGTAAGGGGCAAGTACTAGTGTGTATATAAAGCTACCTGAGAAACTGTCCTTTTGTCTTTTGTCTTTTGTCTTTAGTCTTTTCTTTTCTTTTTTTTTTTTTTTAATGTCATGGTAATTTGGTCTTTCGAATGAGATTAAGCATTCTTTAATCAGTTAATGTTGATTTCTAGATTTTTCCAGCTCTTGTACAATAGGTTTCACTGCAATATTTAGGTTTAACTTGAATGACAGATGCTTTTACCTATCAAAGTTTCTCAGGAAACTTACATCAACACCGAGATCACTTGCTTAGACTATAGACTACAGATTTTTTCCCTCTGAAATTATACAGCTGTATACTAGTCCATTCCAATAACTCAGATGTGTGAGCACTAAGTTGTGAAGCAGACAATCGAGATCTCATAGAGGCAAAAATGAGAATCCCTAACAGTGTTTCTGAGGTGTTAAAAAGAGATTTTTGTTGATGGCATAAGTGTTGTTCCACAGATAAAGTGTTGATATATCTTCACTTGTACTTAAAGTTTGTAGGTTTTAATACCCCTGCCATTCTTGTCTTCAAGTCATGCTTTGATATAAATTCAAGTGAAAACGAAAAAGAACAAAATGAAAGCCGGAGAGGGACTGTTTACAAGGGCATGGAGTGATAGGACAAGGGGTAATGGGCTTAAATTAAAAGAGGGAGGCGGTTGGTTTAGATTAGTTGTAAGGAAGAAACTCTTCCCTGTGAGGGTGGTGGGGCCCCAGCACAGGTTGCCCAGAGAAGCTGTGGCTGCCCCTGGATCCCTGGCAGTGTTCAAGGCCAGGTAGGATGGGGCTTTGGACACCCTGGGCTAGTAGAGGGTGTCCCTGCCCATGGTTTGGGGTTGGAACTGGATGGTCTTTAAAGTCCCTACCAACACAAACAAGTCTGTGATTCTATGAAATTTTCTGTCCTAACTACATATCACTCTATTTGCATGTATGGAACTTCTATACACAAATATCCAAAGGTGTGTGCCAATCCAGTAACTGTATGCAAAATTGGAGCCTACAGTCTTTTTTTTGTTACTGCAAAATGGACTCTTGAACATAAATAAATAGGAAGTAGTGACTGTTTTTACTAATAGAAGTTAAAAAAAATTAGTCAGCAATGAAGGACCACAGAAACAGAATACCATTTTTGCCCAAGGTCAGGTATATTTTAGGGAGCTGAAGTGATCCTTCTTGCTAAGTGGTTCATTTTGTTAGTTATAATTAATTTAAAGCATAGTAGGAGGTTCAAGTGATTCATTTACAAGCTAAGTTACCTATTGTTTACGTCTAATTTTATATCATTACTAGATATCCTCAAGTTTTTGCCAAAGTCTTCTCTAGATGCCTAAACATATCAGTTAGAAGTTTCAGTGTTTTTTTCACATAGATCACTAAACAGCATTGGGCCAGACTTGGAATTCAGAGTGTGTCATTGATAACATTTTTCCACATGATTGATACTTTTTCCCTTGATTTGGTTTTCCATGGCCTTGCCATTTTTTTTTTTTAAATCATTGCACATTCCATCTGCTTGGAACAAAATCCCCATGTCAGTGGAGTCAATCTTTGTTTTTTAACAGCCTATTGTAAGAGACCGTATCAAAGGCTTCCAGGAGGTTCCAATAAACTATTTTAACTAGGTCTTCTTTACTGATTCTTGTTAGTACCATAAAACTATTCTAGCATACTCTAGCAAGGCTTGCTTTTCTCCAAACTGTATTGCGTAACTCCTACTAACTGCTGTTCATGTGTGTTATTCTATCTTTAATTAGTATTTCAGCTGTTTTACCAGGTACTGAGGAAAATCTATTCTGACTGCTATTGCTAGAATCTATTCCTTTTTCGATCCAGGTACATCATTTACTACTTCCCTGTCTTCTGCAAGATAGCTGATTTTAATGAGCGACTGCTTGTGGTTAGTGTCTCAAAAGACAATGCTCTGTGTTAATTTCAGCTATTTCCTACCCCCTGGAGAGACTTAATCTTCACTTACTTCTAAATGAAGATAAATGTGAGTGATTAAGTTGACGATTATTGTTGTTTATGGAAATTATTTTTAAAGTGTTTTCAGTTCCTAACCCAGATCGGGGTTCTGCTTCGGGATGTCAAAGGTCTCTGGAAAGGCAGCGTGGTTTAACATTTAAGGCCAGTCTCAGCCCTGAGCTTAGGTGGACTCTTATTGCTAGGTCCGGTAAGGACTTACTGTGTGATATTTGGTAAGTCACTTTATCTCACTGTGTCTCCACACCCTTTGATTAGAAAGGTTAGCATGACACCTCTGTTTCTCCCTTCTGCATAGCCTGTCCATGCTTCTGCAGTAGGGGGGAGTTTAAACTGCAGAGCATCCTATGTCCTGAGCTGGGTCCAACCCTAACCTAGCCTTTCACTTTGGTGTAAACACGGAGTCACTACTAGAGAGTGGAGGTGAACAGGGTTTCCACTTACGTAAATCATACGAGAACTTTCCTCTTGATACCATTTCTGGAGATTCTTAACGTATTCTGTTTCAGTTTTCTGCATGGAGCATTTCCTTTTTTACACAAAACAAATCCCAGGTCATGTAAACACCATATTGTTAGGAATGTGACAATGAGGAAATCATCAACACTAATTCAAATTCATGTTTTCTTCTTAATCTTTGTATAAGATAAAAACAACAAAGTTAATTACTTTGGCTGTGAGAATTCTTTCAGGCGTTCAGAGGGAGAAGTGGAAATTTTCGTTGTAAAGGTTAGAAGACAAACTGAACAACAATGAAGTAAATTTAGAAAGAGCTGTAAAGACAGAGTGCTAGCCTTACTGAATCTGCCTTTACTGCTTACTACCTAACATTTTATATACTCTAGAGTGAAGATTTAACCAGAGTGTTAAAACTCTATATAAGTACTCGCCCAAACTCTCCTTTTTTATACATGCTTCTAGCATAAACAGGTTTTTACATGCGTAAGTTCAACGCAAGGATTGATAAAGATTTGCTTGTATTTTATTCAAATGTTGAGTATGTTTGTTCCTGCCTCTTCTCCTGTGAGTGCTAATGATTTTTATTTTCTCAGTACAATGTGTATAATAGTGCCTTGGTCTAATGAAATCAGCAGAGGGTTGAGGTACTGAAGTAACTGCATCCTAGCTCTCACTGTCGCTTACTTGGGAAGGTCATTTTTGTAATGTAATTGTGGATCACCAGATGGCACTCTTGCAGACAGTATCAAGTCAGAAACTCTATTTGTAAAACAGGAAAAGAATATCTAACTCTCTTTACACTTCTGCTTTTTGTAATCTCACCAGGTCACACCATTCTGTTGCCATCTTTTTGATACAGTCTCAAAAATTTATTTTCCAGCTCCTGGTCCTGCTCTCTGTTCAAATCCAATATGTGTTTTACATATTTGCCCGAGTCTATGACTTTCACATCTCTTCTTACCTCTCTTCCCATTACCTGAAACTTAATATTGTCCAAATTAAATGGAAAGTTCCTTTTACTCCATTTTTTCCCTCTGTTTCAGAACAGCATCATGCTTTCTTCATCTCAAGTTTCATATGGGAGTTAAAGTTGGACATTTTTTCTTACTTTCCCTCCTCATTCCAGATTGTTCCTGGTTCTTCCCTGGACCAATACTGGACAAAAGCCCACATCAGGTTGAGTTTTGAGTAGCACGATCTCTCTACTACTTCTCTGAAGTGATACTGAAAGCGGTACTGAATGCAATGCAGTACAATGGGGTGATGGCAGAAGAAGGTTGGTCATGTGCTAAGGCACAGCTTGGAATTGCATTTTCTTATTTAGCAAGAGTAATACATCTAGCAGTAGCCATCTAGTACCATCTGTAGCAGTATACCTGAACTGCACTGGGTCTGTCTGGGATGGAGTTAATTTTCTTCATAGCAGCCCATACAGTGCTGTGCTTTGTATCTGTGACTAAAACAGTGTTGATAACACACCCGTGTTTTGGCTAGTGCTGAGCAATTCTTGCTCAACATCGAGGCTTACTCTTTTTCATGATCTGTCTCCCCTGCGAGGAGGCTGCGGGGGTACTCAAGAAGCTGGGAGGGGCCACAGCCAGTACATCTGACCCCAACAGACCAAAAGGGTATTCTGTGCCATATGATGTCATGCTCAGCAATAAAAATGGAGGGAAGAGAATTTAAAGGGGGGCAGCCATTGCCCAGAGAGAGACTTGCTGGGCATTTTCCTACTTGTGGGATGTAGTGAGTGCTCCTTTTCTCTCTCTTTGCTTCACTTATTAAACCATATTTATTTCATCCCATCAGTGTTATTGCTTTTGCTTTTCCTGTTCTCTGCCCAGTCCCACTGTGGTGGGGTGTGAGCAAGCAACTGTGTGGTGCTTAGCTGCTGGCTGGGGTTCACCCACCACACTGATATAACACCTGTAGCTCGCTGATGAGCACTGGGATCAGTCCTCTGGGGGGCTGGAGAAGGCATTGCAATGCAGGTGAGAACATAACCACAAATGATTAAAATAATGGTCTAGTTTTAGAAGAAGGGGAAAGGAGAAAGTAGAGGAGAAATCTTGTCTCCATTACCTCAGACTTGTCAGGTCTGTACCTCTCATATCCTTTGGCTGGATTATATAAATTGCAGTCCTTATGTTCTCACTCTCATCAGTCCTTTTGCATATTCTGGGTGTATTGCTCCCACTTTCCCCACACTCTTACAGCGATTCCTGTTTACTGACATCTTTGTTAATGCCCATATTTCCCCACATATATCACTGTGCTATTCTTCCATATTGTCTCCTGTTTGTGGAACAGGCTTTGGTTGGTCACTTCTTTTCTCCCTGTCAAACAGTCTGTCAGTCCTCATCTTTGCTTTGACAGGTCCTCTCTGCAGTGATAAATTTCCCCCATTAGGAGTTACTGCAGAGCCTGCAATTCCATATAATAGTATGCAAACAACACGTCACCTTATACAGCATTCTCTGAGCCATTTCCCCTTCAATGGCCGTTTCCTTACATTTTCAAAGCAATGCATGTAATTTAGTCTGTGTGACTCCTATCAGCTGCAAAGAGCTAAATCCACACGTAAATCTTTGAAAATTTGGGGGTGCCTTGCCAAGTCTTAGATTATCTATCACTTTAATCAGTTCAATAAATCTGATTATGAATCTTTCAAATAAATAATGATGGGTTTTGCCTGAAGCTTTTGCTGTTTTCCAATCTGTATCTATCAGCTGAAATTTTACGTGCACTCAACAACTGTTATTCTGTTGTTAGGAATTCTGTTATTGCTGGCTGCAATAACATTCATTTGAATGATATGGATGTAAAAGGTTCTTTGTTTTTCACACAGCGCAGCTAAATTGTAAGCAGCATTAGTTAAAAAACAGTGTCATTGTTACGAGAAGCTGTATATCTGATTTTTTTCTTATTCTCATTCTAAACAGGTTCTGAAAACATTGTAAGTCTAAGTTAAAGTAACATTTCCAAAATTTATGGGACTATGGAAAAGAACCTCACTATCCTCACATAAATGTTATATTTTCTAAAAAAAAAACAACAAACAAAAGCCAAACCAAACACACCCCCCAAAAATTAGAAGTTCACTAAGTTAGAAAATAACTTGAAATGGTGATTTCCCCCCCATTTTTTCTAATACCAAGTTTGAGTTAATTCAGATTAAGCTGTTCCACCTGTAACTGCTGTATATAAACAGAGCTGATACGTGTGAGATAATCTGCAACGATCTGTACACATCTGCACTTAGACACGTCTATCAGTCCATGAGCAGAATCACTGTTGTGATGCTCTTCTTTTTACATTTATACACAAGAGGATCTACCTGCTTGGTATTAATAACAAAGTACATAATCAACAAAGACTCTATTTTATTTTACTCTATTGTAATGCTTAATAAGTGAAACAGAATTCATCCATTGTTAGCTTAGACCTTGACCCCCAAACACTGTAAATTCCTAAACTTTTCAGTACTGCACGTTTATATACCTGATTCAGAGAACATGGCAGTAGGAAGAGCATTCTATTATTACGAAGAACAAAGTGAAAGTGAGTAGAAGGGTAATGAGAGTAGCATGTACGACAGGCACTGCAGAGCTGTCTTGAAATATGGACCGGTTTAGTTTTGTATCCAGATCTGATAATCCTGGGAGGTGTTTGGGCTCCTGATTTTCTCATCCAACTGGCATCATAAATTGTTTATAGAAAAGATGAGCCTTGCTAGGAGCATTGTCACGCTCTAGAGCAACTGAGACCAGTTACTAGAAGTGCACAAAGAATTCCTGATGTGAACTGGCTGGGGCTAAGAAAATTATGAATGTTATTATAAAAGGTGAAGTCAGTGAGAATTGTATGTACAAGGAGCGCTGAATCACACCTGTAGATAGCAAATCTGCAAAGCAACTCACTGCTGCTGTGCTTAAAGGAAGCAGAGACCAAATCAGCGACGCAGCACTGTTCGCGGTTTAGTGCACGATATTGATGGAAGCATGAAAATTTTATATAAAATGTAAACCTGGTGCCTCGAGACCCGTTATTAATAAAGTCCAAGTGTCATTTTTTTTTCTGAGATATCAGAGGCATTGACTCCAACAGTCAGGTAAAATCTCAACTGGCAAACACTTATCAGAGGCATACAAAGCATTCCTAATGTAATGCAAAGCTGGTAGCAATTCAAGTTTTTGGGTATCTTATTAAAGACATCAATATAAGCTTATCTGAGTAGAGTAAGTACACATACTTTCAAGTAAAATTAGGTGTTGTATCCCAAGAAGGTGGAAGAAACATTGAGTGTATCTGCCTTGCTGAGTGAAAGTGATCGCATTTTATAGATAAGTTGTTCATGTTGAAAGGATGTGAAAACTCGTGTTCACATACACATTTGGATAGTAGTGATGTATTTTGCCTGAAATGCTTAAAAATAAAAAGATGCAAATTTGGGCAACATAGAGAAGGTATTGGGGAAAAGCATAATTTAAAAATAGGAACACATATCTTTTAGTATTTAATTAGATTCCACAAAACTCCAGAAGGTAGAATATTCTCCATGTAACTTGCCTCAACATATTACAAATTCTCTAAATCCTTCCATTACTTTCTGGGAAAACTATCTATTGTGGCAACTAGGATGGATTTAGATGTCCAGATAAACTATAATCTAGGACTGCCTATCCTCAAAAGCTGAAAACCTAGCAACACCTCCATTTTAGGACATTAGTTTCTCCCAGCAGCCTAAGCACAGTCACCAGTGTATGCTCAGAAATGAACCACATAACAGCTAGATATTTAGCTGTCAGTAGTCAGGAGTAGAGGACAGTGAGTCTCCACAGATATTCCTAAGAAAGATCACACCAGCACAGTGCTAAACAGCACAGTGTCTGTCTTTGCTATACAGATTAGAGTAACTTTATTCAGACAACAGAACACACACTTGAGAGTCACCTCAGCCTGAGTTGTGACAGACCCACAGCTTACATTTTTCCATGAGACACTCCTAACCTCAGTAGATAAGACTCTTACATCACATTAAATGCAAGATTTTGGGAATCAGGGAGACCATAAGCAAGGAGGATCCTAAATATGTAATCCAGTGAGTTGATGAAATCCCAGAGATATATTCCCAGCAGAAGAAAATCTTTCTGATTTATTTCATTTTTTTCCTCTCTGACAAATATTATCCAGCATTTCTCTGACCTTCATCACAGATGTAATTTGTTAGCATTTATAGCAACGCAGATGGGTCTGCCAGTCTTTCATAGAAACTTTGTCATTCTGCATTTTGCAAGGGCTGAAAGGCTTTTGGAAATTAGAAATGTCACCTACAACGTCAAGTTGAGTTAAATGTCCTTTCGCGTTCATTCTCACTCACCCACTTAGCCTTAGAGCTTTTACTATCTGCTGTCCTTCTGCAGCTGCAGTGGTGCTCACATTGACAGGGAGAAGTGACAAGATACATAGGCGAGGAGGCCAATGAGGTTCTGAAGGCAAACAGAAGATCAGCATTTGAACAGACAGCAGCAAGAGCTTTGAAATAATCTGGTTCACTGAAAGGTTTCAAGGGAGGAAAATCTACGTGTGCAGGGAATATGCTGAAATGGTTGTGGTGCTGACAGTCTGAATAGCCCAGGGAAGGAAATTAAATTTATGAGTCATTGAACATCCCAGGTGAGATCTGGTGATTTGCTGAACAACACAGCTGTTCCACATCTGGGTGCTTTAGGCACAGTGCTCCCACTCAGTGCTAGCTTTCTGCAGTTTCTGTCTAGTGTGTCCCTGGTACTTTTTAAGGTTAACAAATTCATAACCAGTGATGTGGTTGTAGATGCACCTGCAGACTTCAGAGAGAACAGGACTGAGAGCAGGATTCCAGAAATGAGTTAGTAAGAGAATTAGTGATAAATCGAAATGAAGGCAGGCAGACGAAGAAGCATTTTTATTTCGATTTTATTAATGAAATATTGAGATAGGAGAGTAAGTCTATATCTATACCGTTTTATAAAGCACAGAGCTCTTGCAATCCCAATTCTAACCTTGCTTTTGAATCTCTCTGGAGATAAATCTGTGATCATGACTGCACAACGAGCAAACTCTAAAGCAAGGGAAAGAAGACAAAGAGCTTGGCCCTGCATTATCCTTCATTGACCCTTTCTCCACTGTATGAAAGTCAAGTATGTCAAAACTTCTTCTGTTACCACAGTATGTTACGGTTTCTGAAGAGGTTAGGAATCACTCCAAATGGATTGTCATTCTAGAGGGTTTTATTGTGTCTGGTCTCAGTGAAGAACCAGAAACATACATAAATTCTACTGAACAGCTAGACTGTTTAGATATTCATATCATACATTTTTAATGTATAGAGCAATTTACTGAATATAAGGTTCAATGAAAGATACATTCCTCGCTGGGAAATACTTAATAGCCACCAGAGAGAGGGGTGGAGCCTTCTACATTTCACTGAAAAAAAGAGCTGTTTACCAATGAAATGCAAAAGATGGCACCTTGTGTAACAAAAAGCCATTTACTCACCAACTGAAGGGAAACACCATTCTCTCTAATAAGATGACGGTCATTCATTCTAGTATTTAGCAAAAAAAAGGGGGAGGGAGTAATTTTTCTGTGGGACAACAAACAAAAACCCTAAAAAACCCCCAAAACCCCATTTTGCCCTTCTGCCTTCCAGATTTGGCACAGAGGTTACAGAAGGCAATTAGTTTTTTTTGGGCTAACTCCTGGAGATAAAGGGAGAAAGCCACAGGGTGTAAAATGAAAAATCTGTCTGTGTTTTGAGAATCGAATCCCTCCCCTTGTATGTACCGTATGGAAACTCCTGTCCCTGGATTTACCCAAGGGTTCCTAGAAGTCAATGGAGAAAAGTGGGCTCATCTAAGATCTGAAATATCACACTAAACCAGTGTGAATTTCACTTTAGAAGAGCATTTCTCTCCTGATTATTTTAAAGAGAGCTTCGGGTGGTTATCTAAGATATAGCAATGGGATCAGCTCACTAATTTAGAGATGGAAATCTAGGGATCTATGTGCAGACACATAGGTCAACACTGAAACACAAGTGTCTATCAGTAAGTGAATACAAGCATGCCGGGGTCCAAAGCTCCAATTACAGCCAGCAGAAGTCTAATTAATACAGCCACTGGAGTGTGGAGGCAAGTTCAGTTCACTCTAAGGCAGATATGAATTCAATTCCCCACATGACAGTGAGTGTTACAGTCTAAGCTGGCACATTCTACCTTGCAGCAGGCTGATCCTGCGCAGGATCTCTTGCAGGTCCTGTGTTGTGTCTCAGGATGTCTCAGGCACCACAGGACATCTCAAACTACACTAGATGTCTGATTTTGTGCAACTGAGCTGTGCTCCTGGTGTCTGGCAGGCTGAAATCTATTGAGTGCTTCCTTCATGAAACAGAGGGTGAGGTGAGGCAGCAAGTATGCCCCTAGGCACCTTCATTTAGGTGTCCTTAACCCTGGACTGAATCCTGCTCTATGCTTGCTTAGCTGAATCCCACCATGGAAACTTGTCCCAGGAATTTTGCCTTCAGGTCTTGGTTTCACAAAAAGCATTATGGAGGTCTTGAAATGCTTCAGTAGAGCTGAAAACTATTAAGCCTCCACGAATTCCAGCTTTAGGACAGAAAGCTTCAGAGCTAGGCAGGGCTTGTGAAGGTACAGATAACCCCTCACTCCTGGGCAGTCTGACCGAAACAGGTGTGCTCATTTAAATAGGATTTTGCTCTTCAAGAAGGCAAGCAGGAAGAGTTGAAAAAGATGGAAAAATGCTCATAAAGGTTACAGTGGCCTTAAGGCAGGAGACTGGGCAAGAAAACATCTGTTTCTGCAATTCCTCTTAAGAATGAAGGTGCTGGCACATAGGGAGCTTTACTTGATTAAAGAGACTTTCCCAGTGGCAGAGCCCTGACTATTCTGTAACAAGTCTGTGTGCCCTTCAGACTGCACAGTGGCAGTACCAGGACACCAGAAACCAGAACTGTAAGAAAATGCACCTGCTATTCATCAATGAACCACCACGTCTCTGAAGTTTTTTTTATAACATTCACCATATAATTTGGTATTTTTCTGTTCTTACTCAGGCAAGAAAAATCCCTTTAGTTTGCAGTGGGGGGAGAGACATTCCCTGAATCACAAAGGTTTCCCTTTGTCTTAGAAGGAAAGTATTAGGAAAGCTGCTTTCCTAGTGCTGCTTCATCTCTATCTGCCCTATCTTCTGTACCGTACAAGCTAGCTCTAAATTTGCTTAGAAATATATACATACATAAGTAATGCAGAAGCCAGCCACATGACTGAAAGCTGGAGTACAGACAAAACAATTGGTTTCACTGTATCTTTGTCTGCTAAGGTGCATTAATCTTGCAAAAGCAAAATGTTATTAATGGTAATTTGAAAGAAAGAAGTAGGTTACTTTCAAACTGATTTATTTCTCTGGGCAGCACCACTGTATGCCAGTGCATTTACAGCTACAGTTCAAGGACAATAATGTATGCAATTGCTAGCAAGCCAGGTAGGCAGCCATACTTTCAGGATTGATAGACAAATGTCCATTTACCATGCCTTCTATTTCCAAAATAGTTTCTTTGTATTTTCAACATCTGTTGACAGAACCTTAAATATAGGAATTATGCTAAATCTTTGCTCTGACTGCAATGCTTTTGTGATATGATCTATTGCAGAAATATCAAGCTGAAATTGGATCAGGAAAGCAGACTTACAATTGTGAGCTATCAAAACGATGTAGTGTTGTTATACAGTATAGTTTCAGAAAATATAGTGGCAAA
The DNA here is from genome assembly GCA_020800305.1 of Porphyrio hochstetteri. NCBI lineage: Eukaryota > Metazoa > Chordata > Aves > Gruiformes > Rallidae > Porphyrio > Porphyrio hochstetteri. The sequence continues at coordinate 116,860,392 of CM036907.1, forward strand.
AAAGATTGCTGTGGCTATTTTTAAGTTGTGGGAATATAAAAGTAGAGGCTTGCAAGGCTTCTTTTTCCAATATTGCAATTTGAGATTTTATGTTGACCAAGGAAAATATGTTTAATGGGGATGAAAAAAAAAGTACTTTTTAGGAGAATAACTTATAAGAACGGTTATTTAGACTAGAATATCAATACTTGGAGTTATTTTTCTTCTGAGGCAAAGATCCTGAAAAGGACAGTGCATACTTTGCCAATGTTCAGCACAGTAATGGAGCCATTAGAGTAAATCACTACATTTGCTTCACCAAATACCCATGTAAATGATTGTGTTAACGTCTAGTCTATCAGCTTAATAATATTCATTATGAAACTGTGTGTTTCAGCTCCAACCCAGATAAAAGGAGGCCTGGTAAAGGAGATTTTGCAGAGCTCTGCAATGACACAGGATTTATACATGTAACTGAGGGGATCGAATTATCACTGGAACCAGAATTTGGACAGTAATAGGTGTTTCCAAAAGCAGGTTTGACTAGATCACAGCCACTATTTGTTTACCTGTATATGGCTCTACTTCATTTTCCAATGGTCTAAGCACATAGTCACAGTGAAGGCTCACAAAGAGCTATTTCAATCTGTTCTGACATCTTTACTTTGTGCTTAAAAGAAGAATGTGATGTTCTATGTACATGAAAATTCAGTTTAAATATAGCTAAAGCTGTAATGAAAATCATCAAAGAAATGTAAAGTTCCCCACAGAGTCACTCTTAAGATAAAAATCATACTAAATTTTAGTCGGGACCTGCATTGCTAATAAACCAGAATGTCATTTCACAGTAGAGTAAGTAAAATGGAACAGGTTTTAATCCAATTTACATTTCAGAGAACATGTGTTAGATCTGCTCTTAAAACTTGGCCCATTCCCACTCAAAATGCTCACCAGTCTGTTATAAATTGTCTCAACACCAACATTCCCTGTTTTTCTTTGTGTAACTACAAGGTCTGTCTAAAGTCTAGTCGGGATTTTCCAGTTCTCAGGCTATCCAATCTTCCTCCAGGAAGCAGAGGGTCCAGAGAAGCTTTATCCAGATCAGCCTTTGGGCCATGAAAATGCACCCTCACCCCACATGCTCACTCTTCCATTTGCATATCTCCTCTTTAGGAGATTCTGCATTAATCTTTCCATGTGCAGTGAAGGGGGAAAGCTGAAAACAACAGGGTTAATTTTTATTTATATATTTACTTATAGATGTATATTATATCTGGTCTGGTGTGAATGTCTTTCCTGGAAAACATCATAATATTGTTATAGATGAGATGAGAATAGATGTATTGAGCTCAAGACATTAAGTGAAGTTCCCAAATTGAAAATGGAAAGGAAATATCAAAGGACTTTGTAATTTGACAGATGTATTTCACCATGCTATTTCTTCCTGTGCTCCACTCACCTTGGGCCAGGATTTTGCACCATATGCTACAGATGCTGTTTCAAAATTTCTAGTTTTTGGACACCAGAGTAGTAGGATTATCAATAACAGAACTGGACATCTACCACACATATTGAGGGATGTGATCTTGAAAGAAGGAAAGGACAACATATAGACTGCCTCTGCATAGTTTCTTCAATAGTAACTTGATTAAATGCAAATAGGACTTTAGGGAGGATGCCATCAATGTAAGGAAAGTTATGAAAATGTGTTCTGAAGGCAATTGTGCAAAAGTTTTTTTCACTAGTTGAAGGAGGAGAGGGTATTCCTACTAAAATCTAAGTACACTTAGTTTTCTGCCCCTTGGTTTTCTTAAACCGTATTTTTAAACTGAGCTTATTTTCATCAGTTACAGAAGCTGTGCTCTAAAAAATTAAATCACAAAACAAATGCCTCACATATAATTCCCTAGTTTAGCAGTATAATTTCTGCAGACATGCATATAACCTCCTCTTTTTGCAAGGCTAACTGAATAGGGGAAAGAGAAAGTAACCTGGTTTATTCTGGAAACAGCAGGTAGTTTGATCTATTTTTACTGCAGATCATTTCCCAGGACACTGTGATTCTTATATTTTTAATCAAATGTGTGAATCAAAAACTGTGGTGTGACCTTTGGAAAAGACACTGCAGGACATCGGCTGAAGCTGTGAATAGTTTAAGCACAAACAGGAAGTTGACTTGGTTGTTCTGTAACAAAAGACTCTGGTAATTTATGGAGTAGGAGTTGCAGTTTCAAAACATTTTTAATTGCTACATTTGATCTGCTATGCAGTATTGTGTGACAACAGCTACGAATGAAATGTCAGTGCCCATGTTCCAGCATAAATTTATACAGTGTGAAAGCAAAGATCCCTGTTGATTCCAGCTTTTCTTTTTCTAAATGTTTCAGATTTGCCTGAATTACTTTCAGGTTAAATAAGGAACAAAGAGGTCCTCGGTCTTGGAAAGCATTTAAGTAGATGCATAACTTTGTTCTTATTAAGTCTACTTATGATGAAAAGAAATTTTAATATATAGGGGAAATAAAATGGGAAGGGATTTCACAGTGACCTATGTACCTGGGATAACTCTCCTTGATAAATGGGTCACTCTCAGGATGGAAATACATTAACACCCTCTCTCTTTGCTTTTAGTTCATTATTGTGGTAACTTAAGCCTATGAAAAATTTCATAAGTTTCACCTACAGGAGTGAAGTTACACACATAGGTAGGAGTACTCAACTTTTCTAACTTGAAGAAGGCTATCGGTCATTGTCATATTTTATAAGAGAATATTTAAGATCAGAACTACAACTATGAGCTCAAAGTCTCACCAACAGTTTATGGAAGATACACTTATTTCCACAGCATACCTTTCAACATCTTTCACTTACTTCCTTAGAGGACAATGCACCATATTGGTAGTGGCATGCTGCTTCTTGGTGATGTCTGTGATATATGTGATGGGCATCCAAGTCTTCCCACAAACCATGAGAATGAAATATAGATTCTCTGTGAGCTAATTCCTGAGTGATTCCAGAGATAACCAGGGATCATTAATGGGAATAGAAGTGTGTGATCCAGTTGGTCATTTTTGTGCTGTTTATAAAAGGCTATGCTATTAACAGCAAGGAACTGATTCTTACATGAAATATTTTATCACATTCTTAAATAAGAAGGAAATTTTGAAGATGACTCTCATTAATTACAGAGAAGCTTGCTTCTTTGTGGCTATACAAACTCTTATGTTCCTTTATCAACCAGGGGCTACATTTTGATAAGGTCACCAGAAAATGCATGTGAACATAAATAAGTGAGTATTTATGAACTTATGCATATTTATCATCCATAAATTTTACAAAGAGACACAGCACTTTCCTTAATGAAAGTTGTTTTTCTTTATTTTTTCTGATATCTTTTACAAAGAATGGCTTTTGCAAAAAATCAGGGTTTGCTTTATTGTGAATGTTTGGTACAGTATTATCAGTGAGTAAATAGTGAGAACCTAGGCAAGAACATTTGCCAGTGGGAACCTTTGTGATGTAACACTATAGGTAGGACCAGAAAATGTTATCACTGTGTAGAAATTGCTTAGCTTTCAAAGGGTAAAATTTACTCAAAATACATTTTTCAGAATGAAAGATCCTTTTAGTAGTTATTCAACTAACATTTAAATGAAAGACTTCGAGTTAATTACTCTTTTTTTTTTAAATGATATTTCAAAATTCATTCTAAATGTACAGTTTTACCTGCCAATGTTTTGCAACTAATAAAATTGGAAAGCTCTATCTTTTCATTATGGTGTACTCTGCTTTATTAGCTCTGTAATCAACACATCTAGTTTCAGGCATATCTGTTAAAAACATTTGTAAATCAGTTAATAATGCTGCAAGATATTTGCTTACAGTAGTATCAACATGAAATGTGTTTTAGGGCACTTTTCATGTGAAAATTCTGTAACAGTGACAAGAAACTCATGTGATAAGTTTCTGCCAATAATTTCATACATTTTTTCAAATTGGGAGAGAGGATTTTTATTGTGTTCTTCCATACTTTGTCCTAAGGACAGAACCGGAAGCCATATTGGACACTTTCATTTTCTGCAAGGAGAGAAAGACAGTGAAGAAAACTGACAGTTGGAAAAATGAGATGAACTACTTAGTAATTTTCATCTCGCAAGTAATTGTCACGATGCTGAGAAAAGCTTTTTCTCCAGATGAATAAGTACAAAACAATGCACCTGCATTTTTTTCCATGGAAAAGTCACAGTAATAATTGCATGTGTTGTCAGTAGGCAGAATTGTCATTTTCAAAATCCTGACTGCAGTGAGAATTTTAATACAAGTAGTAAAATAAAGAAATGCAAAATGCAGTCTGAAGCCTTTGACTGTCCCCTCCTTTTAAAGGGATTGCTGCAAAGTCAGGTTTATTGCTTTTTGTGCTGTGTTGCTGTTGAAGGGAAATTGTGATGATTGTGACTTAAGACTGCTTCTCAAAAATTGAATGGAAATACGGAAATGAGAATTTATAGAGCAAGCAATCATAAGTGTAGAACTACTCCTGTAAGAGCCACTGACAAGATATACATTGAGTGCAGTGGGGATAGTGGGTGGGGCTTTTTGTTGTTCTTTTTTGGCTTGAAGACTTCAAAATCAGAAGGCAAAGGATTTAATAAAGTATCAGACTCGAGAAAGAATACGAATCTTCCATCAGAGACTTGCAGAATGAGTTCAAAATGCCTTCTCTATTGATACCCCTACAGTTACTGTCAACCAATTACTTCAGAACCTTACTTATTCTTCCATGCTCATCTTACTTTCTTTTACTCTTTCCTTCACTTCTTCTTGGTCTTCTTTTTCTGCCCTGAATTCTTTGTCCTCTAGGTAAAGCAGTTTTGAGATACTGGGCAAGAAGTCTGAATTGCTCAATCTGGTCTGTTCAGAAAAGCCATCTATGCTTTGACCACTGAATTCTGATAAGGTTTGATATTAGAAAATAAAGCAAGGTCTGCCTAAATGTCAATGTCTGAAAGACTTCAGAATCCACATGTCTGGGAGAGTTCACCAAAACTGGTGTCAATAGATGCCACAGCTTCCCAATAACCTTCTTCATAGTCAGAAGTCTTTGAGCCTTAAGTGTCTTTGCTGGAGCAGAGGTTCCCAAGTAACACTTCTGACTCTGCAGTAGTGATGTCCAGTATCTGAATTAACTCTGAGGTGTGAATTTCCTATAGCTGGAGTGTTCCCTGACTTTAAAATACTCAAATCTATTTAACTCACCAAAACTTCTCACAATCTGTGAAATCTCAGCATTTCAAGAACAAAAGAGAGACTGGAAATACATAAAAGCCTAAGTTCAAGGTTGATTTTAGAGAACAAAGCCAATGAAGTCTGACTCTTTTACAGAAATAAACCCAAAACAACCCAACACAACAACAACAAAAAAGACACCACACAAAAAAAATCCCAAACTACTGATATATATGTAATATTTTTTTTCATTATGACTTGGGATACATTTGTTAAAAAACCTGAAATGTCTCACTGGACAGAAATTCCATATTTCAACCGTTTCAAGAACACAGGATTCACAAAGGAATTAGGCTCTTTATGAATAATAGTGTGTGACTAAGAAAAGACAGGACTACTTCTGTGTGCAGTCAGATCTACCGCATTAAGTCCTTGAGTACCTCCCATCACAGCTGGATACCACTGATTTGTTAGACACTATAGAATTTGAAAAGATGACTTTAAGGTATCTTGTAACAATTGCCTGGGCCATCCAGTCCCTTACTGAAATATCTTTTCAAAGAATACTCCATCTCTATCTCTCCTACTGTTTCTAAATGTGTTGTTTATATTAAGAAATTTATTATACTGACATTTAGCATTTGGCAGTGAAATATAATGTTCTTTAGGTTAATTACCCTTCCTACACACAGTGACAAGTACTATAAGATATAGTATATAGAACAGCTGGGACATTTTTGTGTGGGATTTCAAAAAACTAAATCTCCGATGAGTAATGTGAACAACACTTAGTGGGGGAAATGCTTTATGACAGTATAGAATGATCTGTTTAATTAAGTGCTATATACATACGCTATATACTCCTTCAGCCCCATTACAGCCCGTTCCTTGTTGCTGCCTGTGCTTTGTACATAAGGAGGGATTGAACATTTGCAAAACAACTTCAAGTGGTCAAGGCCTTATGGACTGGATCCAGCACCACTGAAATATTTGGAGTGACTTCCATTGACTTTAACAAGATTTGGATCATGGCCCTCAGTAAGTAATTTCAGTTCAGCAAGCCTGGACAGATTAAAGAAAGGTTCTCGAAGCATGGTAAAGTCCCAACAGCTGAAGATTTATTAAGAAAGCTTTCCGAATTACTCTGAATAAGTAAGGAGCCTGACTGTACAATCCTTTCCTGAACACCCCCCCCCAAATTTAGTCAAGTAAGATGCCAGCTAAAGAAGAATAAAAAGGTAAATACTGAAGTGAAAAAGTCATGTTCCTAACTTTTCTATTGATTTCCTTTTTTACATAACACATGGCTTCTAGTTTTGTGTTAAAAAACACAAAAGCATGGAAGCTGCAAACACCTACTGAAGGATGAGTCTCCTTACTGTGTGATTTTAGAAACAGGAATGACTGGAGGTAGGTGACCCAAGACTGCAGCACTTAGACAGAAATGAAAGAGGAACATAGTTCATATATTCTAAGAGTCTCAATCTTCCCTCACTCCACAGACTGCCCCTTTCTCATGTGACTCCTTCATACTTGATACCTTTCTTTCTGTAACTACCAACTACAACTGATTTTCAGTCTGACAACTAAGCTGAACCAGAATTTGTTAAAAACTTACTAAATTATTAACATTTCTGCTCTGCTTCTTTTTTTATGCTTAGAAAGATCTAATTATATTTGACCCATTCCCTTTTACCAACTCCCACTGCCTTCTAAACTGAACACCAGGTTAATGTCATGCAATGCCCAGTTTTATACCCATCATTTGTTATAACATGAAATATACCACATGATGAGACCCACTCCTGGAACTGATTTCCTGCTTTCACTTCATTTATTCTATTTTATTGTCAAGTAGGTCTATGAAAGAGAGAAAGAAACTGCTAAATGTCCTCAGAAAAGAAGGATCTTTTATGTGACGACAGACTCATTTTGAGTCATGATGAGTCTTTTGAACAAGGAACAGCAAGAAAGGTAAAGATATTAAAAGTCTTACTTATCAGAAATACCTAAATGAGATAGCACACTACAAAGTGATTAAATATAAGACTATTGCTCTAAATCTAAATCTTTAAAACCTAGGATAAAAGGTTCAGTACTGAAGCACTTGACTGGGAAACTTAAACAATTATCCACTGGTTGGCACAAAGGTGGAAATGTATTTTTTTTAACCATAATGCCTGAAATAGAATTTGCTTTTTTTCCATATTGGGTATAAAGGAAGAAATATGCAATCACATGAATCTTCCAACAGGTTCATGTTTTTGTATAGTGGGATTACATTTTCACAGAAAATATTTACTATGTGAAGGACATAACATCCCTGAAAATGGTGGAGACTAATTGATGGCTCTTTGAAGATCTGCTTAGATGAAGAATGAGATATACTCTATCCATCACACACTAACTTCCCAAAAATCGTCTAAGTAGCTCCCAACAAGGCATTTGAGCTGCCTAAGCCTATCTCTGAAGTCAGTAGACAGTGGCATCTGAGAAGAACAGTGCATAAATCCTATATATTAACTTATCTGGAACTTGTCAAGTGATGCTATGCACAGGATTGTCCCTCTGCTATTTGCATGCCTGATGTAGTATAAAACTGGTTCTTTGAGGAATGTGGGGTTTTGGTATGGTTTTTTATTTGTTTGTGTGTGTTTTTTTTTTTTTTTTAATCTGACACTGTAGTGTTAGCACTATACTGTATATAGTAGTGCATTCTGTATAGAACAGGGTCTAGAGCTGGTGGCTGAACTTCATGCTTTCCTTTCCTCAGAAACACATTATCCAGGGATACAAGGTAAACTCAGCTCTGCTGAATGAGGACATGAATCAGGAGAGATAGACTCCCTTGTATCTTCTATTGCACTCTGTTGCACTCTCCCCGTCTTATTCTCCCTGTCACTATGTTAAGTCATACTACTTGTCACAGGCAAAGGGAAGACAGGTGCCCAGCACAAGGGGAAGCAGATAGCTACACAACTCGGCCATTCTCAAAGCCAATGCAAAGCACGCTGCCAATGCTCTTCGTCTCTTGACTTGTCGCTGGCTCATCTGAACCTGGAATCAGATTCCACTGCCATGTCTTACACTTGTACTCAAGTTGTGTGGGGCACCCTTCCTCAGCAAGACCCTTACCCTGCCCCAGAATTAGCAGAAAATAATCTTTCTCCATTAGGGATAGGGCACAAATGGATTGTGGTGGGAGTAGAGGAAGAATAGGAGGGAGTAATAATAAAGATATGGACAACAAGTCAAGAAAACAGACTTCCTGTAATGTACAGAAACACTTTGCTGGTGTTTAATATAAAATACCTTCCTGTTCTCAAATGTAAACACAAGGGCACATATCAATAGGACACAGGCTAATGGTTTTAAACTAGAAAAGGGGAGGTTTAGGTTGGATATTAGGAAAAAATTCTTCGATATGAGGGTGGTAGATCACTGGAACAGGTTGCCCAGAGACGTAGTGCAGGCCCCATCCCTAGAGATATTGAAGGTCTGGCTTGACGGGGCTCTGAGCGACCTGATCTAGTGAAGATGTTTGCCTCAGCTGTGAAGTTGATCTTAGTTGCACTGTACCAGGACAACATATTGGAATTATTAATTCACTCAGGCTGCAGCAAAGACACCTATGGTCTCCATCATTCAAGACAGGAAAAGACCAACCCAACATGTTATAAAACATTGTTTCTGAAAGAGATTATAAGTCACATGGAAATAATGAAATGAGTCCAAACAAGGAGGACTACTGAAACCTTGCATGATGATTCTGATTTTCCAGTAAATTAGAAGAACAAAGATGAGAAAGCAATGGAGCAACAGTGGCACGTCAAAAATTAACTTCAACATATGAATAAAAAGATGAGAAGATGGGATATTATGCTAGTCGCCATACTTGGCAGTGATAGTTTGACAGCACTGCTGGGAGGACAACAAAACAGAAAGGAATAACATTTTTCATTTCAGCTGCCAGGTTTACCATATTTTAGGAGTTCAGAATCTTCAGTGACATGTTTCTATTTCTGTGCTTCTGAGAAATCAGAGAAGCAGAAATGGACTGAGCGGACAAGAGAGGCACAGAGGAAGAGTGCAACAATAGCCTTTCTGCCACCAGCTTTGGCTGAGTCCTGAAAGCTGGCTACAGCATGAGGCTTGTGCCCTTGGTGTAACTCTCAGCACGAATGTCTCAGATTTTTTTCTTTTTTTTTCTTTTTTTTTCTTTTTTTTTCTGTTAACTCTGTGACCAGAAAGGCAGGTAATAGTAATGTCTTAAACATCTTGACATTAGTTCAAGCTTGACAGGTCTTGAAATGGCTGATAAGACTATGTGCTATGCTTGTCTTTCTCCAGCAAGGTTACAAATCAGAGTCAACACTACAAACAGCTTTTTTTTTTTTGTTTTTCTTTTGGCTATTTTCTCTCCACTGTCTTTGTCTATGTACTTGTCCTGTTTTATTTTCGAGGGAGCAGGCCCAGATTCCAATAAAAGAGAAAACAAATACAGCCCCAGCCATCTCAGCTACTTTTTATTTTCTTCTTCTCTCCCAAAGGGGGAGTTAATATCATCTTAATACTGTATAAAAGACACTATCAACCAGGGAATTTTCTTTTTAAAAATGCTCTGCAGATAAAAGAAAGGGGAATAATGGATACTGTTAAAATGGAAGTCTCCTTGAATACTTTACATAACGATCACTTTGTCTGTTTGTCTTCTGTATCTTTCATAAAAGATTAGAAATATTTTAGCAGCGATCATTTGCTGGAAAACTTAGTTTGTCACATATCTGCGCACGCTGTCCCACAGAGTGTACAGCCATTCTGAGCTCTGCAATGAGAATGTCATGATGGCACCGTTGCCCCCAAGCTCCTGTGCTCCAAAATGCACGTAATTCACCCCTCTACACTCCCCATCCAAGGTGTTTTGGGGATTGCACTACAACAAGAACTGTTTAAAGGTTATTTAGTGCATACATATAATTTTTGCGATCTTGACATGTACATTTCCATTTTCTGAGAGGAGAAACACATGACTCCTTCAGCTCCATAGCTGGGGATGCTGGTAGATCTTGACACTGTTGTCTACAGAAATCATTATCTCCTCTCAACAAGGGCTGGCGTGGCTGAGCAGGTCCCATTGTACAGTGGCAGTTCACTGGTTAGAAAGGTTGTCATGCATCACTGTTGTCTATGGTGTTTCAATTCAAAGCTTTGCATTATCTCTAATGGCATAATAGCAAAGGGCTCTTTGGGATGAAGGGAAGTGAAATGTGAGGCTGTATCACCGCTGCTTGTGACAGCATGAGGTTTGCCTACTGTGCAAAAACACAGGTTATCAGCTCAAACCTGAAATAGAAAATGCAGATATTTAAGAAAATGTATAATTTATACACAGAAGCTGCTGGAGAAACAGAAAAAAAAATCAGTTCTGCTTTATATTTGCCTAGGAGATGTAGGGTATAATGACATTTCTTTTCTTCATCTTCCATTTCCTGTAAGGGCAATAGAAACCTACACAGCTGTGACTCATCTTTCAAGAAGTTTTCAGTGCTGAAGTCCTCTCTACAAGGATGCCTTTTTCATAAAAGACATTACTATGTCCTTTTCATAAGGTCCAGCAGCATAAATTGGCAATACATAAGTAAAAAAGAAAGATGAAAAGCAGTAATTTGATATTTTGCTGCTTTGTTTGCTTTTTTTTTTTTTTTTTTTGTCTACAAATGCACAAAAACTGCTTTACTCGGTCAAACCAGTTCAGTATAGGCTTTTACAGTCTAGTATCCTGTTTCCAGCAATGGCCAAATCTATTGAATACAGAAAATAATCTTAGAATATGATTTACACACTTATGTATGCATGTGTCTGTGAAACTCCTACGTTTGGAATCCCACATGGGCAACGATCTGCAACTCAAGGCCTTCCAGAGCCAGAGTGGTATCTTTCACCAAAGTATTTGTCTCTGAAAATAGCAATTACTGGGCATTAATGATATGATCAGTAGAGACACGAGGCAATGCTGATGTATCATACACAACAATCAGAAAGAGAATGAGGATTAGTTATAATAAAATCATAGTACAGTTACAGAAGTGAGTATGTTTCTAGGGCACTTTCTCTCAGAGCTGGTGGGCAGGCAGGACCATCCATCACTATAGGAAATAAGAAAATTCCAGCTGATGGCAAAGATGTTCACAGACTCTACTGAACTGTATATTTCTCTTACTCTGTGTTGGAGAGAAAGATGAAGGAACATGTGACTAAGCAATGTCTTGAATCAGATGCCAGGAAGAGTTCATTTTTTATATGCTGCTCCCTTGGCCTTTTTAAATTGAGAAGGGATCCCAGAGGTACCCAGCCATGTAATCTACAGTAGAGAAATTGCAATGAGCCCCAAGACAAAGCTTAAAGCACAAGATGTGAAGATGAACTCATTGCTTGCCATAGTCACAGGGCTATTTCTGCATCAAGCTGCACTTCTGTAGGCAGGAGCTGTAGAGGATTCAAGGCACAGAGCTGCCATCTCAACTGCTTATAGCAACACTCGGGAATTTGGAAGCAGGTACCTGTGTTCAAGAATGGTAGCAATTCCAGGATTGTCTCCTTTGTTGTCATTTCAGTTTCTGAGAGGGAAAATTAGCCAGAGGAACACTAAAACGTTTGACTGATTTTAACATATTTAAAATAAGCATAATATGACATTCCCATTTGAATTGTATGTTACATCACAGAAAGTCAAGGAAAGGAAAATAAGGCTTTAAATGGGGTCTTAAAGTTTGCTTTTAATTTGTGAGTGTGCTGTTACTTGCCTTTGCATAGGATTTCGTTTTCTTTTTTCCTTCCCACTACCCCCTGCCCCCAGCATATGCATTTCTTAGGACTGTGAGACCTGAGTGTTCATACTGAGTAGTCTTCGTAAGTTGTTTGAGTGGTTCATGGACTGTTTGCTGTGGTCTCTTCACTTCTGCCAGTCCAGGGTCATTCCTGATGGCAGCATGCCCTGCACATGGCTAACTGTGAGCTCTGCCCCCATATTGGAGAGTAACTGGGACAGGGCTGTCTGAGATGTCATGGGAACAGCAACTTGCTCAGCCTCCTTATAGTGAATGAACCAGGATTTAACATGGCAAACCTAAAATAATGGAACAGGGGCTATGCACCTTTATGGAAGATAAATACAGGCATGGTAAACAGATCATTTCCCTCACTAAGGATCTACAAATTGCACGAATGGCACTTGCAGGATGCAAATATCCCCAGGCTGCTGTTTAAATACTAAAAAAGATATCCACTTTCCATGGACAGTTGACTATTTTCCTCTACTATGTATTATTACGGAAACTGATCAAATGTATCACAAATCTGCATTTTTTTGGGTCCCTCAGTCACTTAACAGGAAGTTCCTTTCTGGGATCTTCAGATGACTAAAATGGTTTTTACACATGAAGACGTCCTTTCATGAATACCCAATCTGGAGATCTAAGGGACCACTCATAAAGTGCACCGAGCTGTTTTACAAGTCACTCTAAAAAAGACAAACCTTTTCAGATATTACAAAAGGAAGTATCTTACATCATTATGTTGTGATGTGCTAGTTCTTTCAGAAATGTTAGTGCTTCTTGGGGGCCTTATGGTGAAGGCCTCATCCTGAAGAGGAAGAATGTGAACTAATCATGTTTTGGCTCTTGACAGCATAAGGTCTGCCTATTCTGCTAAACACAGGTTACTCATCCAAACTCAAAATAGAAAACGCTGATATTTTGGGAAATACATAATTTATACACAAAAGCTGAGTTAAAAAATTGTGATGTTTCCAGTATGTAACTAGAATCTAATTATCCTAAAAAAATTTGGCAGCATCAAGCTACCCAGCTGTGAGTAGCCTGTGACTCATTTTTGTAACACAGAGGATGCTTGTCTGATGTGTTTTTCATTCAGAAGACAATGTATTTTGTGATTGTCCAGGATTATTAGAGGTCAGAGGGTGGTGCTAGAGTATATGAACTTGATGTATAAACATATAATATATATATATAATTTTTTTTCTTAAGGATCATTTCTTTTATTGAGAAACCACATGCAAACTCATTTAAAATGTAATATAATTGAAATGCAGAATTACACTCTGTTAGAAAATATGGATTGTCTGTACTCTGGTTTAATTGCTCTTAGAAATATACATTAAGTGATAGGTTCCATATGATAAATTTAGATTGACAGTAAAGCACTGAAGTTCTGTTTTATTGTGGTCAGGTCTTCCGTCCAACTTTTGTTTAAAAGAATAAGAAAACAGACTGTTCAGATTTTAGCAGAAGGCTCCAGTCTGTATTTTTATGCATACACACAGAAATCATCATCCATGCAGACTCCCATTTTAAAGTCTATCAAACTTGTCAGAATTGTCTGTCTCTACGGCTCTGATCTTTTCTCTTGAAAAAAGACAACAGGAGAACACAGAGATGATAATCTTCCCCTCATTAAGAACTTCATTGTAAATTTAGTGTTCACAATAAGCAAGATATAGGTATAATGATGCAATTAAATTTATTTAGTCACATGTGATATATAAGCAATGGTAATTCAGTTCTCCAAAGATATAAACACTTGTAAATGAAATAAACAAGAGCACTCTCTATGGATGGGTCTTTCTGGCACTTTGGCAATGTTCTTGTACAAGTTGAATACTAGTTATTAAGGTGTTTGTGATGTATGCTTATCTGTTACCATGTAGGCAGAGACAAATAATTTGATTTATTTAGGTTACTAGGTAACCAGAATGTAACAGAGACTTTCAGTCAGTGGTTAAGCATTCAAGACACTGAATGAAATTTTTAAAACCCTGTATTATTAGTGACACTTTGAGCCAGCTCTTTTTTCTTTTTTTTCTTAACCTCATAGATAAGATGGCTACTTGAACCATATCCTTTCTAAGATCATCTGAGGCAAAAATGGGAATGGAAAAGATGTCAAATATTACATATATTTTAATATACACAGTATTCACATTTTATTTTTAGTAATTTGTATCCACTTTTTTTACTCCATCTTATTCAGATGTTGCTATGCTCCACCATCTGCAATTGCTGTCCAGTTCTACAGTTTTGGGCAATCAGAGAATGGAAGGGAGGAAGGAGGGCAAAAAACAATCCAGGACAGAAAAAGTCCATCATAAAATCTACTTATTAAAATAGAAAAATGGAGAAAGTAGAGAAATCTCTTCAATCACCTTTTAAAGCTTCGAAAATTATTTAATCAAAAATTAAAAAAGAATAAGCTACTCTATTAGCAGTAGAGATATGTATTCACGCTTGGCTACATATCTAAACATTCCCCTCACATTTCATCATTGGCTAAGGACAATGTATTTTAGAAACATCCATCTGCAATGAAAAATTACTTCGCTTTCTTTCAAAATCCAAAACAACTAACACACTTTCCTTCTGATTCCATTCCTACTCTCTTCTTTACAGCATTCTTCAGCACAGTTTGCGTTCACCTAACAGAAATAGCTATTAGCTAAATAAATATTTTAGAATTGCATTATCATAATGCATACATAAATATATTCGAGGAATTGAGTTCTAGATCAACTTCCAAAATGGGAATAAAAACCCCCTGAATTAACTATTTTTTGGCAGATGCTTGATACTGTATTCCTAAATTGTCCTTTGGCATAGTTGTATAAGCCAGAAAGCAAGTAGTGCAATGAACAGTAAGGTTTTCTTTAGCTGTGTGCTACATTCAGATATTCCTATTTCCTTTAAAGCTTTCTGGTGTGGAAATCATACTTTGAATATTTGTTTATTACCTCACAATTTTAAAGACTAATCTAGTTTTCGAATTCTAAAATACTTGGACTGATTAAGCAATGACTGTGTACTGGTGATACATACTCATATATTCATAAAATTTTACCTTCTCCAATATGCCTATCTCATTTGTATTGAATAGCCAAATCCTGTCTCTTGAATTAAGATTATGATCTTTTTGGGGGCATGTTTTGTTATATATTCTTACAATACCTACATCAGTACAGCTATGGTCTTCCATGTGTTACTGGAATGCACATAAATGATAATACTCCTTATTACACATATCTGGGGAAATAAAAATAAAGAAAAAAGAAAAGAAGAAAAGTCTTATTTATACAGTATATTACAAAGTTTTTGTTTCTCTCTCAGAATAATAATCTCAGAATAAAAACAACTCCAAGCTCAGTGACCCAGGGAATCAGTCTGTAGTTGTTTTAACTGTGGTTCCAAGCTGCAGATAAAAGGACATAAATAATGTAAGCATACACTGACCATTGATTTACACATTTTTAACAACATAGTTTTCTAAAAATAAACAAACAAACCAAACAACAACAACAAAAAAACAAAACAAAAAAAAACTACGGGGAAAAAGTTTCCTTAAAAAATAATTGGTGATGATTTGAACTCATAGAATTTTTAAATTTCACTTGCTATGGATGGGAAAACAATACAGGTCTCGAAGAGCTGATGCTATATTCCTGCATGGAGTCTGTTATGCTCAAAATCTTTTGTGTGGGCAAAGTTGAAACACCCTTTATTCATAAAACCAAGAAGTCATTGATTGTGTAAAGAAGTCTTAATGGCCTTATCAAGAATTAGTCTTCAGATCTAATTATTATATAAAAAGAACAATTTTATGCTGGAAAAAAGTCTCAATGGCAATACTAAAGTTAATATTGTTAGTCACACACTTCATGTTTTCTACACTTTTCCTGAAGTCATGCTCACTGCTCCACCTGATGATCAGGGTTTAGCTCTGTAATTGGGACCCACTTGGGTTATTTTCATATGTTTGTTAACACTCTTGTAGATGCTGCTTTTTCTTTGCTGGTCTGCAACTCCATGTTACACCTGAATTTGCTATATATGGTGGGTTTTATGTATGCTAAATAGTATTTTTTCTTTCTTCTTGTCTTTCTTTTTTACCCTTCTTTTCTTTCTTCTTTTCTTTTTCTTTCTTTTTTACCCTTCTTTTCTTTCTTCTTTTCTTTTTCTTTCTTTTTTACCTATGTGGTCCGGGCCTGGGTCTGCAATTCTTTAATTGACAATTGGTGAGTTGTTTATTACATCAGGGTTTCTAGTGCCAAACCTGTGCCCACGCTGTTACTCTCGTGCACCATATCCTATCTCTCCACTGCTCCATTCCTGTGGTGTCATAGCAGGTTTGTATTACTCTATGTTATATTGCCAGAGCCAGAAACACCTTGTCCTGCACAGAATAACTACTTGTTACTCATATCTGTATGCAAATATGCTTGCACTATACAATAATGAGAAAAGCAAAACAAAACATCAGCCATAGCTGCTTGGTCAGCAAAAAAATAAAAGCGCTGTTACAGTTGTAAGTTAACACAACATCATCCTAACAAGTCCCAAGACCTTGCAAATTCAGTGGAGAGCTTGCGACTGTTACTAACAAAGCAATACTGGATTTCTGGGCTACCGGTTTCCAGGTCTTTCAGCATTCAGTATGTGAATTCACTGCTCTTGCTCTGTTTTGCCTTTGTCATACCCCTACAAAACAGGAATGCATTTTTGTTCCATTACCTTCCCTACTGAAACACTTTGTAGGCTACATTACTTTCTAAAGGTTAAACACAAAATTTGGTGAATTAAAATCGGGTGTGAGACGCTCTAATTGAGTGTCTTCCCAGTTAAAATATATTTCTATGCAAAATGAACTGAGAATTTCTCTGCCACCATATATCCTGATTCTGAAACTTAACAATTAGGTATTCATTTTTAAGCTATGCTTTTCCTCTTTATTTTAACATTGCCTTAAATTTGACATGAAAGGTTTTAATGAAGGTGTGAAATACTTGGCAGTAAAATCTAGCATATGCTATAACACCTGTTAATTTCAACTGTTCATTTTAAGCTGTTACTTTATTCTTGGCATTTAGTCCAATTCACACTGTGATTCTTATTTTGAAAAAAAAAAAAAAAGTCCAAGCTGCTTATATATTCTCTTCTTTAGTAACTTTTACTTAATATTTTTTATTTCTGCCATTTTTAACATTGTGCACTTGTAAGGAAAGGGTGTTAAAATTAGGATTGCAACCTCATGCCACAAAAGATTAAACTGCAAGATGAGAAAATGTGGAAGTTAATGATTTAAGATTTATCTTGAATTTCCCTAAGAAAGCTTGGATAAAGTCAAATCCTTGGAGCCTCCTGGCAGTCACCATCTATTTAAATTTGATTCAAACATAGGTCTGATTTTAGTGTTTAGATATCACTAGCATAGAAATGTGCATTAAAATTATAATTTTAGTAATTGATAAGTGATTAAACTATACACAGAGCTTTATCTTCAAATGATGGTGAACATTGTACTCATTGCAGTGTTAGCAGCAGCTAGATTGTGTTAAGAATTCCACGACTGTTCCAGTCAAAATCAGTGAACATTTCAAATAAGGTACTGATCCAGTTTTCCAAGCTGATTCACAAGGATGCTTAAACTGCATTTTATCAAGTAGCTTAAATATGTATCTCTCTTTGAACTGTATATCAAATATTTCCATTATTCTGTGAGATAATGCCAGAATATGTACCACTGTTAAAATAGGCTCTATAATTAAGTGTGAATCAGGCAGTGCTAGTATGTTATATGGGGCCAATAGATCTAACTACATAAATAGCATCATAATAGAGTCCCCCTCAAGGTTACTATCACTTTTTAGACTCCACAGCTGCACGATCTAGGACATTAATGATGTGAAATTTCTGGTTTTTCTTTCCATTTCTCGGACGACAGGGATTTAAGAGCCTATTTTTAACTGCTTGTTTAAAGGAATGGGTGCATACTAGCTGTTGGTGACACATATGTCTGTTATAGAATTTTAGTAAAACAGGGTTAGAGACGACATCATGCTAATCTCATCACTCTGAGGCAAAAGCAGCCACACCTGTAATTTTCAAATGTGTTTAACACACAGTATATAGTCAAAGAAAGTAACCCAGAAAATATCTGTGTTTAATGGACAAGACATTGCTTCTGCAAGACAAAAAAATTCAATTCTGTGATAGATTTACTCTCTCTTCTTCTTCTCCTCAATAAGTGACATATTGTGTGTGAGGAACATTTTCTCCTATTGATTTAGTTGGTTATTTTTTCCTTTGTAGATGGTTAATTTATGCATGAATATGCACATATGTGTGTGTCTTATATTCGCAGCTCTAGAAATATTTACTGCACTAGAAGTACTCTGGGTATAACAAGACCTGGCCTAGTATTTAAAAAAAAATCTGCAGGAAATCAGGAGCTGCAATAGCTTCAGTTACATCTTGGAAACAAATGAAGTGTTGAAAGCTAGCTTTGTTTGAGGCTGTGGTCCACACTGAGAGATGAGCTATGAAAATTGTGACCCTGGATGTTGATTTACCCTGAAAACAAAAGAGACACCAGAAAGTGAACCTCCCCATGCAAATTAAATTCCTCAAATGTCCCAAACTACTATAACAACTCTCCTTTTAAAATAACCACAATTCCACTCTGATGATAGGTTTCACAAATCATAGTTCTCAGATTTCATTACTAATGAAATTTGTCGTCTAGGTTTGGCAGCTGTGATTGCCACGCAAATGTGAGCCACTAATTAGATTGATTGTCTATTTGATGCCTGCTGATTAGCTTATGAAAACCCTCTGTATTCCTGACTTCATGATAAAATGTTCCTGACTTCATGATTGCTGATTGATGCTCAGAAAATCTGATTACTGTCTTGAATAGCCAAGTAATGGCTCTGTCAGCTTTCCAAGGATATAGATATTCACCTGACAAGGATGATAGGGTAGGATCTTACATTTAGTGTTGACTATTACATGTTTAAATGTTTTTAATTAAATTTTTCATGATACTTTTCTCAGTTATGAATAGTAGATGTATAGATATGGGTCCAAGATCTGCAGGGTAACCATCAGGTGTCTACTTTCTGACCTTGGACCTGGAGCAAGTGCAAGAGATTGAAGAACTATCATAAGCAAATTCTCTGATTTGCAATTACAGTGAGAGAGACATCTAGTGACATACCATTCCGCAATCAGGTTATTTGTGGCAGAGAACAGCACATTACTGGAGTTTTTTAGAACCATTTTCTGCAGCGAGTTCAAAAAGAAGATGTAATGCTATAAGAGCTTTAGAGACCTTAAAAATATTGACTTGGGCTCTTACGGGCTCCACAAATTTACTGCTGCATGATATTTAGATCTTGCACTAGTCTCTGAAAGTGAATACGCTACCCTTGGACATACATCTTGTATGTGTCTTATGAGTTCATAAGTTAGTTCTCCACAGTTTTCCATAACACTAAGGTATTATTTGATATTTAATTTAGCAGAGAAAGAAGTGATTTGGTCGTAGAATCCTGAGTGGAAGGGACCCATAAGGATCATTGAGTCCAACTCCTGGCTTCACACAGGGCCAGCCAAGTCAGAGCATGGGACTGAATGCATTGTCCAGACGCTTCTTGAACTCATTGAGGCTCGGTGCTGTGACCACTTCTCAGGGGAGCCTGTTTCAGTGCTGGGCCACCCTCTCAGTAAAGAACCTCTTCCTAATATCCAACCTAAACCTCACCACTTATGTCCATTTAGGATATTGAAGATATCCTAATAATCAAGAAAACTGAGACCTGTAATCAGGCGTACAGAGCTCACATAGGTGTACTGAAGCTGCTGTTTCTTTCTTTCACTATTGCTTGGGCACACAGTTGTGTAGAGGTAAAATTGTGTTCGATTGATATCTACATTAACAACAGATATGATCTGATAATGACCATCTGATCATGTAAAGTGTATAAACCTCACGATTACTCTTTAGAAAGTAGGTTGCTAATGACATTGTGCTTACTAGAAGTCTGATTCTGATATATCAGAAGTAATTCTACCTATCAATCAGATCCTGCCCCAGTCAACTTCAGTCTAGAATAGGTATCCTAAATGTATTGCACACCGAGGGTGGTAAGACTGAAGGGACGAGAATGCAGAGATAAGAAACTGAGTTTCTCCCTCTGGAAATAGCTCAGTCATTGATTCACTATGTAAACCTCAGCAAGTTGTTTAACCTTTAGTATCTTCATTTTCCATATGTCAAATTGGATATCCTTGGTGAAGCACTACGAATGAAAGTTCCCATGTAATTACTAACCACCTTTACTGCTCTGATACTTGCCACCAACATCATTTTGGATAGCTTCAGTACATTGCTGAAAACCAGTATCTTGTTAAAAGAAAGCTGCTGCATGGTGCTTTTATGGCTTAGAGTGTCAGTGACCATTACATTATATTGAAAGGCATACTTGGTTGATATTAGTGACATATTCTTTGACTTTATTTGATTTATTTTAAAAGCCATTAACTTCAAGAAAATGAATAAAGTAGCAAGACTATATTAGGTCTTACAGTAATGTATAAACAATTAAAAATATTAAATGAATTAACATATCAAAGGTCATGGAGTTGAAATGGTTCAACATTTGGAATAAATTCATTACAATAATCCTGCTAATAGCAAAACACATTTCAAGTCCTAATTGCACTTTTAACACTTTATTGTATATGTGGTAGGACTATTGAATGAAAAAAAAGGTGTTGATATCTAAATTTTATTACAACAGAGAACCAGTTATGTGTAAAGCCCAAGCTCCTTTTAAAAGGCTGATCCCATACATTGATTGATGATTGGCTTCAGAATAGTTTTCCTTCCCTAGATGAGAAAAGTGACGTTGTTGACCCTGCTCATTCAATCAAAATGTTAATGCAACAGAAAGCATGGCTGCCTGCAGATTTAACAAGCCAGGAGAGAATCTAAATTACGCACCGTTTGTCTCTAATGTACATTTACGAATAAAATTGATTGTCATCCACCCCATCCCCTCTGCCAGAACCAAAACTCAAATACATTTTTGTAATATTATAGTGAAACAAAAGATTTTGAGGGAATAAGGAATTGGCTTTAGTGTTTAGTATTTAGCATTTAATTTGGACTGGAGTAATTTCTGTTCTTTAATGTATTATTTTCTGAAAAAGATTCAGGTAGATTAAATGCATATGATTGGAATACCTTCTGAACAAAATGAAAAATAAAAGCCTTCTGAATGTTCCACAGGATGCAAAACACTACAGAAGTTACTTATGGGTTCTGTTCAGGTCTTTCTTTCTATCATGCCTTTGTTTGCTTTTTTCACTGCTACTCCTACTTACGGACAAGCTCATGTAACTGTAAATCCTCTTTCCAGTAACAGGAGTTTTACCTTTCCAACTGAAATATTTGTGAAGATTGAAGATATTCTTTTAATCAAGATAGGAAGCAGAGTGAAGTTAGAATTGGAGTATAGTAAAAGTATGTTATACAGTAAATATTAGCTGGTGACAGAAGTTTTAGAATCCTACCAACACCGAGGGATACATCAGTCATTGCCAATAGTTTTATTTAATGACATTATTTTCAGTGCTTGGCCATGATTTCTGTGCTTTTCCCATTATGCTTTTTTTTTTTTAGATTTTATCTATCTATCTATCTATCTATCTATCTATAAAAATCTGTATTATGTAATATGACACCAAGCTGTGCGGTCTGGTCAACACCCTGGAGGGAAGGGATGCCATCCAGAGGGACCTTGAAAGGTTTGAGACGTGGGACCCTGCCAACCTCATGAAGTTCAACAAGGGGCACAATCCTAAGAACAAATAGAGGCTGGGTATCGAGAGAAGCCCTGATGTGAGAACTGAACACAAGCAGTTAAAAATATTGGTGTCCACTTATCTCCTATACAAATATTTTAGATGGAGATCTGGAAGCTTGGCACAAGGAGAAGCTGAAGGAGGGAGTCTAATGGCAGCAGTATGGCCCATTTTGGCTAGAGAATGTGGAATACACAGGTAAGACAGTTTCTACACAGAATCTTGAAGGTCATAGTGGCCAGAGTGAGTCCTTTTTTCTTTATTATATATGTAATTAATATTAAAGTTGACATCCCTGAATTTGGTAATGATCTTAAATCAGTACATGCTAAACATATATGACTACAGTGCTCAACTCTCCACCTAAATCAGGTTAAATCTTACCCCTGGGAGGGGACAGCAAATGTTAAGGTATAAAAGGAAGTTACGCCGGGTAAGTGAGAAGAGATTGAAAACCTCAAAGAGGAGGCCAATGGGCTGCACTCTTCCTCGTCTGCCCAAGATAGACACCTTCTTGATAAGCATTGCAATTTTACCATTTGGGTGAAAAATATCCAGGGCAGTATTTTGCTGGCATTGTAATTGTAGTCATATATACCAGCACTATTGCAGTAAGTGTATTTATCAATGTTAATTCTGAACTCGTTCTATCTGTCACTTTAATAAACTTTCTGCCTGTTTGAACTTTGTAAACCTGTCTCAGTGAAAGTCCTTTAGGGGGTTCTGAAAGGCATATGACTGATATGTGGCTATATATAATCCTTTAGACGGAAATTGTTGACCAAGTCTGGTACTAAGACTGAACCTAAGCTCTTCTCTGAGAAAGAGTTTAGAGCACACAGGGGGTCTTTTCAGAACCTTGTACCTCAACTGGAGGGGCTGCCTCAGCCATACATCAGACTCACACTCTTTATGAAACAATTATTATTTTGTTTGTGTTGTTGGGGTTTTTTTCCTTCTCCATGTTCATTTTGCTCCCATTAGAAGGGAAAATAATGTTGCTCCACAGAGTTGCTCTTTCAGAAAGCATGAGTCCCACAGTTCTGCCTGTTCGTGCATACATGTAGTGGTATAAATACATAATTTGTCAGATAATACCTCCTCCCTAACAGAGTGTGCTGTACCCAGTGAGGTGTGACTGGACATCATAAGCAGCACCATATAATTATACATGATGTACCTGTACCACCCTAGTTTTGCTGCCATTAGTACAACCACACAAGACTTAGGTGGCAAAATGAAACCCCAAAGACAAAATTTGGCAGAAACAAAATAAAGTGTTTTTATTAGTTTGTCACTACCTGAAGTTAAGGGCATGGTTTTCTGAGAAATCAAAATGCACCTTTTCCTCTACTTGAAATGAAGCTATGAAATGAATCGTGCAGTGGTTTGTTCTACATGAAATAGTTGCCCACGGTCTCCTGGGAATGTCAGTGAGCCATAATAGGCACCGGGCTTTTTCATTGGATACTTGAACTTCTGAGGAAACAGCCTTACATCTTCTGTACCCATGGCCCTTGACAGTTACTTGATCCTTGGTGCTGTGGATGCACAGAATAGCTAGCAACATTCCTCTCAGCCACCAAAAAAAAGAAAAAAAAAGGGGAAAAAAAGAATCCTTCTTCCCTTTATTTTCTTACACACCTCCAGAAGATAACAACTTTCAGAACCTGAATCTTGTGATAAGGAAGACAAATGTCTGCTTTTTAAATAAGAGCTGCTATATCCTATGCAAGTTTGAGGAACATGTGCAGATCTGCAGGTTTATGCAGTTTACATAGCAGAGGCATATTTTCAAGATCACCACTGTGTAAACAAGAAAAAATAATGGACCAGAATTCCAAGAATTAACCTCATCACTATGATAATATTGGCACACATTATGCTAAACTACAGACTGTGATCATTGATTTGCACCCTGAATTTATACCGTAACATATGAATAAGTTTAAAAATAAAGGAAAATTCAAACATAATCATAAAATTATTTCAAAATGTCTGACTGAAATTTTAGTTCATTAATTGCATTATACAAAAGCAATAGTCTGCATGTTGCTAACATTTCAAAATTTTGTTGTGGAGATCTTTATCGTGTGAATTAAAATCCTTGTGCATTGTAAAATTAAGCTAGTATTGCCAAAGAAGGTACCTGACCTAAGTACCTCCTACCTATAGAATCTTCTGAAAATTCCAAATTAAATGTCAGTTTGGTATTAGTTATGTTTCAAGCCACATCATAATTTTCATCCATATAGATACTCCTTACTGCCCCCAGTAACCATATGGGACTCTGTCTTTTTGAGTCTTGAAGTCTAATAGTCTTATTTATTTATTAATATTTACATTTTAATTCATCACATTTTGAGGGAATTCAGTTTGAGACAACTCATGCACCTAAATGTCTTAATCAAAAAATACATTCCACCCTTTAGGTCTAATGCAACTTCATCATCTGCTGTCAGGAGCTGTTCAACAGTTCATATGATTCAGAAATAATACATTACAAGATCAAAAGGTGAACACCATGTTAGAACTGTCTTTTAAATGGAACTTCTTTGCGTACAAAATTCAGACTTTAAATGTGTCTTCATTTCTAAAGGGGAATAAAAGTCAAAATCTAAGGTTTTCCTGCAAGGCACAATGTTCCAAAAAACTTTGTTTCAACTGTTCTGAAGCATTACATTTTGATAAGGTAAAAATTTTTCTGATAAAGTTGTAAAAGTTGCTTCATCTTTTTTACTTCTACTATATACTAAACGATAATATAAATGTCAAAATAATGATTTTTTTTTTCTTATTGTTTCATCTTGATAATTTTCCTGTCAAAATTTTAAATGAAATTGGTACATTCTTGAAAAATGTTTAGGTGTTGCTAAACTGGTGTCTTCTTCTGGCAACTTGTTACATTGGAAAAATCTTCACTAGTTCCCACCAACAGACACTCCCAGATATGGCATTTTTCTCCTGTAGACCTATATGTCTATTTGCTGTATTCCGTGCTCTTTTTGTGAGGTAGATTTGCCTTCACTGAATTAGATAAGCTGAATTACTTTTTCTAAACAACGAGTGGGCAGGTGAACTGTAACTTTTCCTGCCTGTGGTTTCTTTGTAGCTCCCAAGCTGGGACAGTTTCAGATTATCAATGATGTGATATAGTCATGCTTTGTGACTTTGGGTGCCTAGTTTTGGATAGAAAGGAGCTGGTAGGGGCTTTAGCACTTAGCCAGCTGTCTGTCTAGCCCAGCCCCCTGTTACAGGCTAGTTAGTAATTGACATCTCTCCTCTCTCATGACTGTCCTTCCCTTGAGATCTCTGAGCACATATGATTTGGTTGTTATGCTTGACCACATGGAGCCTCTGGTGTGCATATCCTCATGTGACCACTGTTGGCCTGTAAGTTCTTCAAATTGTTTCCCTGTTCTGTCTCCCTGAAGAACAGAAAATGCATAAAAGCTGAAAGTATCAAATAATTTATTTAGATGTATTTAACAGACTTTAAAAAGATACATTGGTTGATTATGAAAAAGAACCCAGAACTAAAATTCCCCAAAGCAAATCTATGGCCTGAGTATTAAAATTTCTTCACAAGAGTCTGTTAATTTGATTTAATGATCTCATGCGGGGTCCAGAAATAGTCATAAAATCATAGAATGGCCTGGCTTTGAAGGGATATTAAAGATCACCTAATTCCAACACACCGGACATGGGCAGGGACACCCTCCATTAGCCCAGGGTGCCCAAAGCCCCATCCAATCTGGCCTTGAACCCTGCCAGGGATCCAGGGGCAGCCACAGGTTCTCTGGGCAATCTGTGCCAGGACCTCAACACTTTCAGAGTAAACAATTTCTTCCGTGTATCTAGTCTAAATCTACCATCTTTTAGTTTAAACCCATTACCCCTTGTCCTATCTCTTAATGACCTTGGAAGCAGTTCCTCTCCAGGTTCCTTGTAGGTCCCTTTGGGTACTGGAAGGCTGCCATAAGGTCTCTCCAGGGCCTTCTCTTCTCTAGGCTGAACAAGCCTAACTGTCTCAGCCTGTCTTCATAGGGGAGGTGCTCCAGCCCTCTGATCATCCTCGTGGCCTCCTCTGGACTCGCACTAACAGCTGCGCATCATCCTTATGTTGAGGACGTCAGAGCAGAACACAGTACTCCAGGTGGGGTATCATGAGAGCAGAGGGGCAGACTCACATCCCTTGACCTGCAATTCATGCTTCTTTCAAGACAATCCAGAACACAGTTGGTTCTTTTGGGCTGCAAGTGCATATTTGACTTCATTTGCCTTGCCTTGCTGTCTGTGCCCTTACTAGAGCTACCATCAAGCAAGCTCATGTCAAAACCCTGACTAATATCAAGGCCTAAGTTGCTGCTTCTTATTCATGAGTTATCCTAACAAATCAGCCTTGTTGAGGCATCAGTGAGATATCAGTGAAATGGAACACCACATAGCTAACAAAACTGTGTGATGTATCTCAGGCTTTCACTTTATTTGTGGCTGATCTATTTTTAGGAGTCGGTAGTAACTTCTAACTACTTTTCACAAGAACAGATGACTGATGTGCTAATAAGAGGGGACTCTGAAGATTAGGACATTAACAAAATTCTTACAGCTACAAGCTTAAATACTCTTTGGTGGTCTATGGTTTCAGGTCAAATTACTGTTAACTATCATTTGCTTACAAAAGGAAAAAAATCTGGCAACAAAAGGAATTAAAAATTTCCTCCCTCTTTACTTTTAACATTTCCTGTTCCTATTTCAGAGGAGTCCCTGCCTGACATAGTTAAAGATTTTATTTCCATCATTGCATAGAACTTGTTAAGTTTGCTTTTAAATTCATCCCTTCTACACACAAATCTCTCTCACAGGAGCTTCCTGATGGATGTTGTCTGGCCAAGTTGCATTGACAGTCCACCATGAAGACAGCACACAGGCCTAACAGCTCTCAGCAGGGCAGGTGGGATCATTCATGATTAATTGGGAAACAATAGTAGAAGATATCTGTGTCAGTGAACTTCCAGTGAACTTCAGGAACTTCAATCCATCAGGTGTCCATGCTTAAGTCCTAGCTGCACTCACACTAACATCATCCTTCATGGCTGACTTCCATGCAACCTGATTTCCACAAAAAAGGAAATTCTCATGTGTGCTCTAGACAAAGCTTGTTACAGAAGTCAAGACTAGGATCCTGGGAATGCATCTCAGCAAACTCTAACAATGACATATAAATTAATCCACAAACCATTCTCAATTGAGACACAGAGTATGTCCCCAGAATACCAAAGGATTGAAGAAGAATGGTCAACACTACTGAAGGTGTTTGAGTGTGGTCTTGCAGCATGAACTCTCACAGAGAGACTAGTTTGGCTGTTCAAGCCTGCAAACAAGCAGCTAGTGTTAACTCCGGAATGAAAATGTATGGTTAGAAGGATTCAAAGGTCACATTTGTTGTCTTTTTTGTTATTTTTAGTTTACTCTTTAAGGGAGAAAACAAAGAGAGTTTAGGGCAACTTGAGATCCTGCAGTTGAAGTCTGATCCTATCTCCGGTTAGATAAAGTAAAATAAATGAACATAAACAAGGAAAGGAAAGAATGGTAAAGATATAAAAGGCAGGTTCTGTCTCTGGGGCTGATTTTTGCTTTTGCCTTTGCTGTGGGAGAAGCAGATCATGCACACCAAGGTCTGACACACATGCTGGGTTGCTAGGCTATACAAACAGGTGCGTCCTTCTACTTTGTTCATAGGTTAGCAGCACTGGAAAAGGTGAAATTGATTTTATGAAAACAAAGAATACGAGCTGAAGGGATAAGTGGATGGAAATACATGGCTGAGAGAAAATTGTCTTACGTTACAGGTGGCGTTCAATATTTAGCACTGGCAAAGGAGGTGATGCAGAACCTCGTTCCTTTTGCCTGTCCTTTTCCAGTCATGATTCATTTCATGACCTGCCTGATGAAGTCAAAGTAGTGTGTGAGATCCCAGAAACCTGGGAAACAAGAACAGTGTTGATAATGAAAAGTTGCTTCTTCCATCTTGATTCAGTTACAGTAACTCACAAATACAGTCCAAGTCAGGATAGCAGTCTCACCTTATTATAGTCAAAAGAATTTCGATACATCCAGCTGTAAATATTTTCTCCCATGTATAGAATCTTTCAGTTCATTATTGTACCAGTCCTTGACATTACCAGAGGCTTGGATGACCTCTGATGACAGTTCTCTTCCTCTGAATGACCAGTTTATTTGGACTGCTTTTATAAATAGTTTCTCTCCACACACCCTATAGGTTGACCTAGACTTTCATGCCTTTAGGTACCCTAAGGCTTTATCACCAGTGCAAAAGGTTAGCTCAGAAAGATACATTCAGATGATCTGAAGAGCAATACAGGGCATCTGATCAGCAGAGTGGATGAATTAGTAGTGAAGGGCTTGCAGCGACACAAGGGCTGTACCCCTGCTTGCACTGCTTTTTGCATCAGTGTTGTATTCGTTGAGCTCACTGTGCCACTACACTCACATAAGAGCTGTTTGGATGGGAACAAGGATAAACATTGAGAAAACCCAGTTCCAATAGTTGGGAAAGCTTTTGATACCTCACCCTTTATACTAGAAGCAAAGAAAAGAGGAGAAGCAGAGTTTTAGGAAAGTCAGTAAAGGATGGATACAGAGCACAGTGGACTCTCAAAGCAAGGAGAGCTCTTTCTTTCAAGGAAAAGCAGGGGAGTTTTGCTGTTTAATAAGGGAAATTATCTCTCACTTTGGAAGTGAGAATGTGAGTCTTCTTCAGACTTGCGGACTGAATTAGCATATGATCATTTGAGGTAAGGAGTTACAGGTGAATGAATGCTAATATTTGCCTCTCTCCCTTGAGTGCCACTGGCTATTAAGGCTGCTGTGCTGGAAAAAAAATGTCAGCCGCTAAGTAGACTGCCTGATGTCTTACACGTTGGATTTCTGATAGCATTATTACCAAATGGATTGATACTAGAATAGGGATTAAATATTGCACAGTTGATCTCTGATCCAATAGGAAAAAGAAAGGATCAAGAGGTCAAAATGTCACATATTCAGAAAATGGGAAGAAAATGGGCAGGAGAACAGATTGAATCTATATGCAATCTGTAATGCACCTTTGTAAATAAGAGATATAACAGTAAGTATAGAAATACATAGTATATCTGGTGTCAGATATGTTCATGAATACACCGTTAAGTGCTGTTTTGTCAGACCAACTCCGACTCCTTGTTATGCACTGAAATGGATTTTTTGGGGCATAGGTGTTTACAAGCATCTTTTAAGAAGTGGCTATACTTGTCTGTTGTAGAGAAAGAAGTGAGATGAATTGTGACAGTTAGCATTCACAAGGAAAAAAGAGAGGTTAGAATGCTTTCTGTTTAAGCTATCTTTACAAATCTATTAGTCCTACTAAAACAAGAAGGAAGCTAAGCTGAATTTGAAACTAGCATATGGTTCATTGTTTGCCCATCCAAATGAAGTTGGAGTGGAGCTTCAACTTGTCAGATTATGTTATAGAGGACATCCAAGATTCTATTATAATCTTATTAGCTGTCCAGAACTTAATGAGCTCAATAGAGATAGATTGCTTAATAAGGCCCCTCAAAGTGTATTTTTTCTGTCAGGAGATGGGGAAGTAATTTGACCGATCTTGCTGTCCAGGAGTTCAATTTTTTAATCACCCAGATGTATGAAAAAAGCCCTTTCTCAAGAACATCTACAGGAGTCAGATTTTTCTCAGTTATATCATTTATATACTTTCAGTAATTACACTCCATTTACTGGGTCATGTGAACTGACATTTAACTTTGAAGTGAAATGAATAACAATGAGTTCACCTCTAATAGTTTCCCGGTTACTCTGACCTTGCAAAATTGTGTTGGAATTTATTTTTTGTTTTATGAATTTACTAAAAACCTATGTTGGGCAGAATACAAAACAAAAATCATAAATAACTGCCTCTATTCTATGCAGATCACTCATATGACCTTTGTAAATCACTCATACACTAGGCAGGAGTCCTTCTGTTTATCAACATATAAAATGGGAGACTATGTGATGAACTCACTCTGTGAGCCCTTCCTGAAAAATAATCCCCCAAAACCTCAACCACCAAAACATCACTTTCAAGATAATACTGTTTATATTTTTGAATGACCAGGTGGCTAATTTACAGTATTTTTAGTTATTTTGCTATGTCCAGTGAAGAGCACAATAGTGTGATACACTCTTGGAACATGTGCAATTTAGAAACAATTGATTATTGCATCAACTTTTCTATAGTTATCTTCTCTTTTCATGGTAACAAAAACCAGAGGGTCATAAAATCACTTTTAAAGTAGTACTGTTTGCAAAAATAAAATACTGAACACAATAATAAAATAATATTTTACATATTTGTAAATATTTTTATATTGCCAGTGAATCATTAGTCTGATAAAATTGTTTTAATGCTGAAAGAGAAAAGCAACAATTGTTTGTTGACAGAGATTAAATTTAGCCTTCAATTTACTAAGTAAAACTGAAATTTTCCTAGGAATTTGTTTTAATACAGTGGTATTGATGACATTTAAATTTCCCAAATGACAGAATTACAATGAAGTAAGTTGATTTTATTAAAAGCAAACCTTTCATGGCAAGCTGCTTTGAATAGGTGCTGCTAACATCCCAGAAAGAGATATGCTTTTAGACACCTTCTGGACTTCATTTGAATCTGAAAGTATGAAAGCTAAGCACGACTTACATATAAGATTCTGATTAACACTTACATCCTCTTTGATTAATTTGTTTCAGAAAACCTGATATCTTAATATATTGCTAGAGAAAGAGATTTCTGCAAACACACTGAAATATTTGGAAATTATTCTTACAGGCAGAATGTTAACAGTTTTACATAAAATTGCAATGTACATCTGGGTGGAAGGTTAACACGAGACTACAAGCAAAGCTCACAGCTTTAACCTTCCCTAAGTAATGTGGTAAATTTCTGCTTTTCACAGGAACTGCATCATGTTTAATCTCATCTCAAAAGCTTTTTTTTTTTTTTTTAAACTCTGAGGTGAATCCTTTTTTCTCCTTTTAAGCACTTCATGGTGAGACACTGCTTGACTTGTGATTGATATAAGTTTAAAAGAAAAGATTGCATGTAGAAGGTAAGAATAACCCAATAACTGTTCTTTGTAATATGTGATATAAAGTTTAAAACTGTCTACCAATCAACCAGGACCAGACTTGAAGACTATTCTGCTTTTCAAACTCTTGATTTTATAACCTTTGTATTTTTCTATGGCCCAGCAAAGACCACAGTTGTTGTATTGTACAGCATACAAAATCAAGCCTCCAGAGATAGTCTAGTGCAGCAGTGCTTAGGGCTAACCGATGCATCTTTGGAAAAAGGCATAACATTTCACTATGCACTTATGATTATTATCCACTGGAACAAAGTCCTTATGTGTCATCTAAGAGGCCCTAAGGATAAAAGTGATAAGGTGCCCAACAGATGACTGTCAAAACTCAAGGTTCAATTGCTTCTCGTCAGAGTCTAATTTTCTCTTACATTATCTGTTATACTATCTAATCAAGCACTAATGGCACAGAAAGTGTTCCCCCCACACACTTAAAGAGCTTTGTGTCCTCTCTAGCCGCTCACAAGAGAGCTTTCAAGACATATTTCACATGCATATGCTATTTCCCCAAACCATTTGTCTTCTATCAGATTAAATCTTTTGATTTTTGACCATTGAGATGAAAGTTACTTTTACTTTTTGTTGGATTTTCACTTTTTTCTGGAAATAGCTGTTACTGACTGTAGCAAAAGAAGTTTTTTCATTGGCGATTTAAGAGCTAAAATATTTTGCCTGACAACACAACAACAGGAGAAACCCCAAGTGGGTTTAATGCTTCATTCTGCTATGTACTTTATAAATATAGTAAGAGGCAGAGCACAAGAGTTTAAAAAAGAAAAAAAAAAGGCAAAAGAATGAAGGAAATCAAAGAAAGATTCTCTAATTTGTTGAGATTTTTGTAAAGATAAAACCTTCAATAATGAATAATACAGATTTTCCTTACAGAAATTTAGGAAATTTGATTCATTAGGAAATTTAATGACGCCTTATAATTTTGGTACCTAAAATATAAGAGTGCATTTTCAAGAAGAAAATAATACATTATACTAATTGTAATTATTACTTATTTAAATAATTGTTTAGATGTGTTTAGTGCTTAAAAGAACAGTGAGGAAAAACTTGGCATTCTTCCTTTTTTATATGTATTTTTTTTCAGATATTTGAGATAAAACCTGTGGAGAAGGAATTGAGCCTGGTTTAGATAAGGATACAGAAAATAATAAACATCACAGAAAAAGGCAAATAATTAAGGCAGTGATGATAGCAAATGGGAAAAAAAGTCACTGAAGACATGAAAAAAATTTTTTCAATCCAGTTCCTTTTTTTTTTATTGAAAAGGTGCCTGGAGAGTGATCACAAATGGTTTAGAAAATGTTTTTTTTAGCCCAGAAAAACAAATTAATGGATTTACAATTCAATATTTTTTTTTTAAATTCTCATTTTTATAAAGAATAAAATAATTGTTTGATTTCCAAGGTTCAAAGAGAGGAAAAAAAAACCCTGCTTGATGTACAATAAATATGGTCACGCATTGGATCAGACTACATGAGAATGATACAGAATTATTGTTAGGAGATATTTTAAAAGAAGAAGTCAAGCAAACACCTATCTGGGTGGTTAGGATATTTTTGACACTGTTTGAAAAAAAGTTATTGACTTCAGTTCCTCACAGCTCTCTGATTCTCTAATTGTATTTTTTTTTCCAGAGAAAGGAACTTTGGGAAGAAAAGAAAAACTGAGGGTAGTGGTAGCAGGAAGGCTAATACAGAATCTAAATGCTGATGCTATATCTCAAGATAAATGCTTAGTTCCACAGATGAGATTTCTATGGATAGGGGAGGATATAGAGAAATTTGGAGTGAATATGAGCCCTAGGAGAAGGGAAGGGTGTGGGAAAGGCCTTTTAAGATTTCTTTTTATTTCTTATTTTCCTACTCTGACCTTCGCAATAAATTGATTTCCCTGACAAAATCTGTTTTGCCCATGATCATAATTAGTGAATTATCTCCTTGTCCTTATTTCAAGCCACAAGCATTTCATCTTATGTTTTTCCCCCTTTCCAGTTGAGGAGGGGGAGTGGCTTGGTGGGCCCCTGGTATCCAGCCAGAGTCAACCCACCACACATACGCAGAAGTCCCTTCAAGTAGTGAAGAATTCTTCCAACAGGGAAGTTAGAGCTGAGCTCTTAAAGAGACCAACCCTTTGCAGAACTCAGAAACAGGTGTCTTCAACAGACTTATCCCTGATTAGTTAACGTGAGACATAACTACAGGGACTAAAAGTTTAGTACCTCTGGAGAAGATTGTGTAGATGTAGCAGTTTTCAAATGAAAGTCTGACAGTTTGAAGTCTGCAAGTATATTCTATCAAGCTTTTAAAAAATAAATTCCATGTTAGACTGATGGTAATGAAACACTTCTATTATTTCTATAAAGTTATCTCAGCTTGAAAACTTGAGACAGTTTGGGGTTGTGCAGTGATCCGTTTTGAAATTCTGAAAAGATGGGGCTGCATTCATTCCCAAACGAGTTGTCAGAAAGGCCTCAAAGTTGTGCATTGTGCTAAGGCAACAGTGATCTTAGCCTTACTGTATTTCTCTGACTAACGTGGCTCCCAAAGCGATCTTGAGGTCCAGAGAAGATGTGGAAATAATTGATGGGTTGTAAGGAAAAATCATATTCCACCGCACTGCACCTTCAGAGAAAGAGTGTTGTCTGTGGAGTTTAGTAGTCAGCTGCAGTTATTTATGTTTCATCTGAATTGAGTAGGAAGAGACCAGTTAACATAAAAGAGTGCATGTCTGATAATCATACGGCCAGTTTGAAGGCCCTTTTATCTGGGTCTGTGGATTCCCATATCTGTATGCTGTTGAGGAGAAGGAATTTTGATTACAGAATAAAGCACCTACAGAAAGTGCCATATGCAAATGCTGGAGAGCATGGGTCAAAGTTTTATGCTTTCTGGGACTGCCTAGCATATTAACAGGTCTAGGGAAAAAATGACTGTGGTTAAAAATTAATAGCACACTGACAAGTATGATTTAAACCTATCCAAATCTAAATCAGTCAGCCCTACTAAAATCTTCAACTACTTAAGAGGTAACCCATAGCCAGTGGTGTCAAAAAGTGCTGTGAGGATTGAGAAATTAATCTGCATTTCTTTCACATTGCAGTTTTGTCCTTGTGTGAAAAGTAAGTGAGGGATTTTGCTGCCCTTGTGTCTTTTATTTAACCTCCATTAGCACTGCATGTAGTAAAATGCTACTGTGTTAAATAAACATTACTTCTTTGAAAAACAAATTAGATAGCAAATAGTATTTTAAGAGCTGACTGAATTCTTCCTCTCCCCATTTAGTTGAGATACATCTCCTTTTTCTTCTGTCAAGCATTTATTACTTTCCACTTCCTATGTTCATCACAAAGTTGGATAAATTATTTTTAGACACTGGACTAACTGTAAATTGATTGCTTTCTTTAACTGGTGTTTATGGTTTAGCTGGATCATCTAAATACCATTGTACTGCTTCTGCTTACTAAGTAGGTGACAGAAACTTGCATAATTGGAGAGCAGCAAAAGCGTAATAGTTATTTGCTGAGAAAATGTTTGGAAGTTTTGAAAATGTTTCCCCCTACTCAGCTGCTGTCCATATGTTAATCAATCCTCTGACCTTATGCAATACAGCAAACCAATCTTGATTCAATTATTAATGAAATTCCTTTCTGAGACTACTTAGCCGCCTCTGTATATGAAAAGCCATTGATGGCACTGTGTAATACAAAGATTAGTGATAAATCAGGCCATGGAATGAATGACAACATCCATATCTGGCTCAAGATCCAAAATGTCATCTATTTTGTTATTTCCTTTATGGTAGCACACCGTATGTGTTAAGTGCTTTGCTATCAAGGACAAGTGAAGATCCTATTTAAAGAAGTTCAAGTCTAGGACAAACTGGTAAAAAAAAGAGATTAAGGAGAAAAGAAGCAACAGTAGATGATTCACATAAATACCAGCTGGACACTTCACTGCAGAAAAGGTCTATTTTTTTTTTTTTTTTTTTTTTTAACAGACGTTTAAATGTGGGATGGAGACAGGTGCTTACTGATAACTTCAAAATACTTCAGTTGCTTTAGCAGTTCCTGCCACTGGCTAATTCATGGGAATCTTAATGCTCAATCATAGCCCATTGCCCACTGCTGTGTTAGCGTTCAACAATCACAAAATGGGGACTACTGGCTTCTGTCTGAGCCTCAGACAACTGTGCTTCAATTCTACCCTGGCTTGGACATGTCTTCCAGCTGCATCCACACCTACTTTAGAGATATGCTTCAGATCAGTAGCACAGTTTTGAAGAATCTCAACTACCTCTGCTTGGGTTTGGTTAGCAAAGTGATTTTATTCCGTAGGAAGAAGATTTTTGTCAGAAGCAACTAAATGAGAAATTCCTCTCCATGTGGGTGGTCAAAGTTTGAGGTCCCCTAATGGATATCAGAGGGTAAGAAATGATGACCAATCTTTGAGACAGCTTTGAAATACCCAGCGTGGGTGTTTCATCCAAGGGACCACAGTAAATCTACCTAAAGTACACCCTTGAATCACTCTGAATTACTTCCTAACATAAGCATATCCTTTATGTGTCCAATATAACTTCAGCTGACTTTATTGTTCTTGGTCACCTAATGCATAAATTAAATTAGTAGTGTCTAATGAAGATGGAAGGATAGCAAAGATGTACAATTTACTGATGTAAAGTGGTTTGAGAACTTTGGACGTTAGCCCTGTAAAATGGCAAATAATTACCATATAAAACAAATGCCTTATTCTCTTGAAATCTAATGAGGTAAATAACTTAGATGTTTTAACATTAAGTATTCAAAAGCACTTAGTATTGCTTAATAAAGCAGTAACAAGAAGGAAAGAAGGAGAGCAAGTAAGCAACTGCATTGCCTATGGCAATTCCAGGGTTAGGCAAAGAACTAGTCTGCAATGAAATCTCATTATAAAGAGAAATAATATTTGCATTTTTACTGTTCTTTTTGTTGAGTGCTATATTTGAAAGGAAGTGAATCTATCAGTATTAGATATCTAATTTAGAAATTTAATTTAAATTAGTTTCTCTTTCCTTTTCAGCTCACCCATTTTTGATTGGATTTTATAATAGCATAGGCATATATGAAAAAAAAAGAAAAATGGGTAATTATATGCACAATTATTTTTAAAATACAGTAACAATACTAAGGATAAGTTGAAAAGTACTTGCATACTATCACAGTGTCAAGGCATAGGCCATACATTAGGAACAGTTATAGGATTAACGTTAGCGAAAAAAAGATACCTCATTAACATTATAGATAATAAAGATTAGATGAATGGATGGATGGACATATGGATGGATGGATAGATAGATAGATAGATAGATAGATAGATAGATAGATAGATAGATAGATTTGCCCTCCAGTCCCTTCACCAGCCTGGAGTCCAGAGAAGGGCAACCAGGCTGGGGAAGGGGCTGGAGGGCAAATCCTATGAGGAGCAGCTGAGGGAGCTGGGGCTGTTTAGCCTAGAGAAGAGGAGGTTGACGCGAGACCTTATCACCGCCTACAATTACCTGAAGGGAGGTTATAGAGAGGTAGGTGAAGGTCTCTTCAACCAGGTGACAGGTGATAGGACAAGGGGGAATGGCATGAAGCTGTGCCAGGGCAGGTTTAGATTGGATGTTAGGAAAAAATTTTTTACTGAAAGAGTTGTCAGGGCCTGGAACAGGCTGCCCAGGAAGGTGGTCGAGTCACCTTCCCTGGATGTGTTCAAAAAAAGGGTAGAAGACGTACTTAGGGATATGATTTAGTTTAGGATGTGAATGGTTGGACTTGATGATCTTAAAGGTCTTTTCCAACCTTATTATTCTGTGATTCTGTGATTCTGTGATAGATATGGTAGTTGGTTACTTGCTTCCTTTCCTAAAATTTATAGTGACTGCAGCATCAATGTGTGTAACAGATCTTCCCCTCCACCCACTGCAGATACACACAATGGACATAGAGCTGGCAGCCTGCATATTCCAGATTGACAGGAATTGTTTTAGCTTGACCTGAAGAAAAAAAAAATATACATTGCTGTCAGAGAAATGGTGTTGCCAAAATGTGTCACATTTACCTAGACCATCTATATTTACAGATCTGGGTGATCTCATGAGCACTCTGAAGCCCCAGATGAGACTCTATTTGACATTTCTGGGTTTTTATTCAATTATATTTCTTCTTATTTTCCACAGAATGGGTAAAAAACACTATTTAAGTGTACATTTGACCTTTAGATATTCTAGGGCAACAGAGACGATGTTGAGAAAGAACCACCTAAAGCATTAATCCAGAGGAAACTGAGAGGGGTGGTCAGGTACTGGCAAAGGCTCCCCAGGGAAGTGGTCACAGCACTCAGCTTGACTGAGTTCAAGAAGTATCTGGATGATGCACTCAGCCCCGTGCTCTGACTTGGCTGGCCCTTTGTGGAATCAGGAGTTGGACTTGATGATCCTTATGGGTACCTTCCAACTCAGGGTAGTCTGTGATTCTGTGAATCCTGAATATGGGGACTGGCTTTAAGTCAGAGCCTTGCATTCTTCACTTTTATACTGTTATCAAACTTCCAGTACAGGTTAATTATTTCTCAAGACATCAATCTATACCACATCCAGAAAAACACTGAATTTTCATGGCTGAAAATACAGTTTTCTTTTTTGATTCTTCTACTGCTTGGCCCAAAAAATGCTTTAAAATATGTAAGTCCTGATACTTCTTGGCAGTCAGACAGGCAATTATATTTGTCATCTGAGGCTTGAAACAAAGCAAAACTTTAAGTGAGCACATTGATTCCTAAATATATTTGACATAAATTGTTTGCATATAATATCAAAACCAAGAGTTTAAAAATTCTCAATACTTAATTTCATAGCTATGAATTTCACTTTGTGATTAAACTATCACAAGACTGGATTTACTGAAGGGCTGTTTTGATGGGGTTTTTTCCAAATCATATATTTCTCCAGGAAGTGCATTGCCTTACAAAAGAATAAAAGTAACATCTTTTAGAAAGTTAGCACTTCCTGAAGGCTATTCAGAAGAGTAAATTCTTCTAGATTGGCACAAAAGCTTGCAGAATTAAAGAAGAAAAGTATTTCCTTATAGACTGTTTTCCCCAGTAGTTACAGTGGCAAAAGAATCTCTTTCATTTCTAAAGGGTTTGCTCAGTTGATCCAAATAACCTGCTCACAGTATCCCAAGGGAAAACACTAATTATATAGTGATGTAAATATGTTGTTTCAACAAATAGGAACAGAACAAGACTTCTACCACCCACATAAAACTCTAAATAGAATTCAGCATGTTCTGCCTTTCCCTGTAATCAGATAATATTTAACTATTTTAGCTGCTCAAGGTCTTTCCAAGTTTTTAGTGTCATTTTCATATTATCGAAAATATTTTATCATTCATTTAAATCTCAACTTCCCTGAAGCAGAGACATTTTGTATTAAAGATTGTGCATAAGCAGCTTCATAGCTAATTCACCTGGGGATCCCAAGGCCTAAAGTTTATTTTTATTTTAGTTCAGTGATATGACTGAGACTAGGAGCAGCTTATGGAAGGAATACTAGAGGCACATGCATTAGACAAATATATGCATATTTGTTTGTACATATGCATATATGTACAGACACATATATATGTGCACTCCTACATGTTCAAAATCAATTAAATTTTGTCCCAAAACACAGGAATTAAACCAATACTACCTACTGTCCTATTGAATATATATTTAACATTTCCTGAATGAAGTGCCTTTAGGACAGAGTTCTCACTTTTGCCAGACTCCTTGTTAGAACAGCAGTTAAATTTTACCAAATATTTTTTCAGATATTCTGAAGTTACAAATCAACCATTTTCAGATCAATGGTTTTTCACTGTGATTTTTGGCATAGAACTGTTTTTCTACAGAGGTGTTCTCCTCTTCTAAGTCCCTTCCCCTTCAACCCCTGGTATTTCAGTCTATGAAAGAAAAATAGTTGGCACTGTCGGCATTGTCTCCCAGGATAGAGAAATGGGAAAAGAAGGGGTAGAGGTATCTAGTTATCATTTGGAGCTGATAGAAGGAGTATGTTATGTGGAGAAGGAATTGGGTACAAGCAATGTGTTGTTGGAGAGCTTAGGGTAGGGGTAAATGTGAGCCAGGAGAGAAATGTTTCTGAATTGGCTAAAATTTAAATTCCACAGTGAATGGACCTGATATGAATGCCTTCTTACCTTATCCCATTGGAATAATTAGCTAGACTTAATTCACCTATTCAAATTCTGACATACAGTGTGGTCAGAGTGAGTTCATAATGGGAAAAAGTAGTATCTTTTAGGAACAAACCCAAAGTCTTCCCCCAGAAGCAAAGAAAACTGGGAAAATTGTCATTATTTTGGCAATTTTGGAGTTGGCAGTGCATTGAGAGAGTACAAGGGCCATTAATAAGCACATCAAAGCAAGAGTTGCCTTAATGGTGTTTATGCCCAAGACATCTGGGTATGTTAATCAGCCAACTTTTTTACCTTCCTGTAGAAAACAGAAAAAATCCCCTCTTACTGACTCCAGAACTGACCCTCTTATTCAAACTGTTCCTAGACTTTTACCTTACCGATTGTTCATCTTTTAAGTCTTCAGGACAGTATTGTCTTTTGTCCTGTCAAGAGCTGTATCCCATCAAATAGGCTTCCTTCAGCATCCTGCTTTTATTCTCAAGAAGCTGAGGAACTAATTTTCTGAATGAGATGAAAAGGAGAGAAGAGTAAAAGCAAGAGGGACCAAACAAAAGAAAAAAGGAGCTGATAATAGATATGAAGTATTTCTCTTTCTATAGACAGGCTTGCTCAAGTGTTGCAGACCTCCTTTTCCTGTCCCACTCTCAGAACACACTGCATGGAAAAGAAAGTAGGTGCTATTGACAGATCACCTCCCAAAGTGCACAAGTCATGTAACAACTTCTAAGATATTTATAGACCTTTTCAAAGGAAGTGTCTGATTCCCTGAGAATGTTATTCCTATGGCCTGTTTCACCTCAGAATGCCCAGAGGGATGTGTAAATGATGAAATTTTTTAAATATTTGGAACTGCATTTATTTAATTCACAGCTCTAATATACAGAAGCAGAAAAACAAACCCAAATTATAACCACTTTTCTCTCCTTTGCTCATTCCATTATAAGCCTCATATGTTGCCTAAGCATTCACTTGCAGTCAGGTGTGGCCTAAGACCTTCAATGCATTTCTAATGATTTTTTTGCTTAGACTGAATATTAATGAATGATGCACTGAAATTTTCCTTAGATTGTGCAATGAGGAAATTTTCAAGAATAAAAGTTCTTTTGGTTCATTAAGATTTTTTTTGTTGATTTGAATTAGTGTATCACCTTATATAGCACCCTAAAAAATGTTAGTTTGTTTAATGTCCTTTATTCTTGAGGAAGTCTTTTAAGTTATTCTGAAGCATTCTAGCAAAGGCATGGCAATTATGTATAATAAAAATTGGGCTAGAAAATGCATTCCATGTTTTGTTTAAGTTTGAACTCTCTTCTTCTTTTGATTGTGATATTAATTTCTAATTGTAAAATAGTATTTAATACTATATTACCTCTCTGGATATCAAATGGCAATAGACATTAAAAGCTAATTAGATATATTCACATAGTCTATATGTTTTGAACTTTTCTTGCATACTGGGAAATAGTGTCATACAATGGAAAAATACTAGCATTAGTGTTTGCCAAATTTGGACTAAGTTTCCAACATAACAATCAACCTACTCATGACAAGAGTCACATTACATTTTTGTGTCTACTTCCCCTCCCATTGTGCTTCTGTCTCACACGCTGTAGGGGTTTGACCCTGTTTGGAGGCCAGATGCCCACCAAAGACTTTTCACTCCCCTTTTAAGCTAGACAGGGGAGAAAATGTATATTGAGAGGCTTAGGAGTTGAGATAAGGACAGGGAGAGATCATTCCACAATAAACATCACAGGCAAAACAGACTTAATGCAGAATAAAGGAAAGAAAACTCTCTAATTTATTATACTACACTACACACCCAGTGACACCAAAGTCAGATAATGAGAAGTGTGACCAGATCTTAAAGCACACCCCCACCCCTTCCTTTGTAGCAGACATCAGTCATGATTTTGTTCCCTTCTTCCCCCTCATTGTGGCATGGGGAGGGGCAGGGAATGGGGAAATGGGGGTTTCGGTCAGTTTCTCATGAGTTGTTTTCCTTCTTAGCCAAAAATGGAGGGGGGAAAGAGGGGCATTCCTCACATCCTTCCCCTGCTGCACCGTGGGGTCCCACTCACGGGAGACAGTCCTCCACGAACTTCTCCAATGTGAGTCCTTTCTGTTGGGGCTTCAGGAAGTTCCGCACCAACATGTGGAAGAACTTTTACACAGTGAGGGTGACAGAGCACTGGAATAGGCTGCCCAGGGAGGTGGTGGAGTCTCCATCTCTGGAGATATTCAAGACTCGTCTGGATGCCTATCTGTACAATATGAGCTAGGGAGCCTGCTTTGGCAGGGGGGTTGGACCTGATGATCTCTCGAGGTCCCTTCCAAACTCTACGATTCTGTGATTCTTCCCCAGCTGCCCCATTCTATGGGATGCAGTCAGAAATCACAGAATGTCTCGCAGTCTCTCAGGGCACAGACTGCTCCAGCCTGGTCCTCCACAGGGTCATAAGCCATGCCCAGCAAACCTGCTCCTGCGTGGGTCTCTCTCTCTCATCTCTGTGTCTTTGTCTCTCTTTATGGGCTGCAAGTGCTGGCAGGGGCTTGCTTCAACTCGGGTCACAGCATCTCTCCTGTATGTCTCCACCTGGTATAGCGTGGGGCCTCTCCACAGGCTGCAGAGACATCTTTCTGTCCTTCACCTGGGGTGCCTCGTCCCCCGCTTTCACTGGCTTTGGTGTCTGCACAATTTCTTACATCTTCTTACTCCCTTCTCTGATGGCAAAAAGCCGCTGCTTGTGTTTTTTTTACTTTTAAATGTGATTCCCAGAGGTGCTGTGACCATCGCTGATGGGCTCAGCCTTGGTCAGCAACGACTTCGGCCTTGAGCTGGCTGGTGTTTGCTCTGTGGGGCCTGCAGAGAGCTTCTGGCTGCTTCTTGCAGAAGCCACACCTACAGCCCCCCCTTCTTTACCAGAAACCGGCCACGAAAAACTACGACATATGCTTAGACTGTAGATTGCTCGAAAGGGATATTGTCTAACACTGAGAGGATAGAAAACACTTCCTCCAGGTGTAGGTCTGATTTGGGCTATTAATTCAAGATTTTGCAATAGCAAAAAACCCAGCAGCAAGAGTCGTAGGCCTCCAGATTTTTGCAAGATTTTTACTCCTTTCAAAACACTTAACAAAAATGAGTCTATATTAAGAATGTCTTTGACTGGTTTTCTAATCTCTTCTTCATGAACTTGAATATAATTTTTGTGTTATTTAGAGGGTAGGTGATGTGATTTAAAAACTGTGTAGACGTGCCCATGTAGAGATATATATATATTTATAATACATATTGATATATATATAAAAATTCATTTTGGAAACTCTCTTGGTTGGAATTCCACAGTCACATGTACATTAAATCTTTTGCATCTCTATTCCAGTTCTCAGATTTTGTTGTTCCTGTTAGGCCAAATATTCTTGCCTTGCTTTCATTATTTCCTGTTGAGTTAGTTTAAAAGTTTCTTCAATCTATCTAATAAAACATCCAGTTGTACCGTTTCCTGTATCTTCATACCATATTCATATCCTGCTATACCATACCATCCTCTGAGTGTCTTTTTAACTTAAAAATTGCAAAAATTGCAAAAAGTACATATAACTTTCCTGAATGATAAACTTGAAATTTCTTCAATGTATAGACTCAATGTCTGAACCTGATGAAAGGCTCTTTTTTTCCTCTTTCTTAACGCTAGATCAACATAATGCTCTGGATTCACAGTGTGCATCTGTCTGAAGTCTGATTTGACGTACAGGAGCTTACTATTTGTTTATTTTTCTGAGACAACAATGTCTTTTGAAAAAAAAGGTGATGAAATTTCACAGCTCTGAAAAGTTATTTTGGGAAGCCCATTGTTGTAGTTTTGTGCAGCTGGGTTCTAGCGGAGGAGAGGTAAGGGGGTGCTGCAGGGGTGGCTTCTGCAAGAAGCAGCTAGAAGCTCTCTGCAGGTCCAAGACTGTATACTACATTAGAAAAAAACCTGTAGATTAATTTTTATCAAAAAGTTATAAAGAAGTAAAATTTCATACTGAGGACATAAAAACATAAAAACGTAAGTAGCATCTCCTGAACTCCTGAATAACAGAGGGAAGAATTCCATCAGGGTTCTCTGATGGTACTATGCTTCTGTGACATTAGTTAATAAGGTCTCTTAAGAAGTCTTAAGAGTAATTTTCTGGTCAAATCAGACATTTCAACTAGTTCTTGTTGTTATAAAACTTTTCATGAGGTTATTTCAGTTATCACAGTTTCTTGTGTACTTTTTCTTATGACAAGGTGAATATTTAGTAGATGGATAGGTTGGTTTTTTAAACCAATTATGTCTGCAGAGACCTAACATTAGTCTTAGTTATGAACTTGCTTCTTAGTGTCCTGTTCTCATTTTCATTCTCTTGGCATTATGTATGGTGGGAAATGTATGTTATCAGAGGTTTGTGCATTGATTTGTCTCAAAAACAGACTAATTAAAACTTACAAAATGCTTTAGCAGTAAACTTCAAATTCATGTTGTGAGGAAAATATGCTTGCATACCCACAAGAATATTTTCCCATGATATACAAATACCAGTGTACTGTTCTTTTGGGCCTCAGGAAATCAAAGCAACTTGATGGCATTTTATCATTACTGTCAAAGATGAATAAGAAGATTTATTATATGTTCCCAGGCCATATAATGAGGCACACTCTTCTGTTGCCACTTAAGCCTTTGTATCTTCTAATGGCAGAGCAGATGGAGTTGTTAGCTCTCCAAGGAGCCATGTAACACTTTTAAGACTGTCTTTGAGTTTTCCCATATATATGTATATATATACACACACACACACTCAACCTTTTGCTACTTGTACAATTGCTTG
The DNA here is from genome assembly GCA_020800305.1 of Porphyrio hochstetteri. Lineage (NCBI taxonomy): Eukaryota > Metazoa > Chordata > Aves > Gruiformes > Rallidae > Porphyrio > Porphyrio hochstetteri. Next base: position 116,904,596 of record CM036907.1, read on the forward strand.
ACTCTCTCTTAATAGAGACTTCTATTAAATCCTTCTCTGGGTTAGATCAGATTCAAGCTTGCTATTTATAATGCATATATATGCTTCATAACAGATTTCTTTCCTTTCTGAAATAATTAGATAGTTGATGTCAAGAAGAGATGACACATGCCATATCTTTTTCCTCATCAGAGTCCCTTGAAAACTTTCAAAATCAAATTCTCTAACAATGAACTGTTCTATAATCTAGACCTAATAAGGTGAACAGACTTTTGACTTTAAAAAAAAATATATCCACAGATGCTGATACTTTTGCAATGGTGAAAAGAGTGGGAGCATAAATAGAAAATGTTATGGCTTCTGGCTGTTTGTTTTAATTACCAAATAGTGCCAAATGGCAAATTTGCAGCACATTCATTTGTCTAATCTCTCTTAGCCTCTAAAACAGGCTTGCCACATGCAAATTGCCTAACGAGAATGAGGCCTGGCTTAGGCTACCTTCTCAAATACACCTGTTATTTGAAAGGATTGGTTGCCCCAGGTTAAAATATTTTTGGTATTTATGTATTATAGATGATTTAGTTGCAGTGTAAGGGGCTTGTCCTCTTACCCTAATTTGCTCTTCTGAGAGACTAAGATGAATGGAAATTCAGTTAGTTGGCTGCATAAAGGACTAGAAATAATTTTACTTTGTCACTGAAGAAGATACTTAGGCTTTGTTAAATTGTTTAGTTAACAAAATCTTCTGACATGTTGATTTCCTCATTTATCTTGAAATGACATGTGCAGGCTAGGCTGTTTTCACACCACAGGTTTTGTTAAGATACTTTAAGATCCCTTAAATAGAATAAGTTATCCCAACACTTTGTGGATGGTATGACTGTATATAGATTTAAATGAATATGTAAATTGCATAGTTTGAATTGAATTATAGAAGGACACTTCTGAACACTGGTTCCTTGTCACTTTGCCCAAGATCTATCTTTAGCATCTGCTGCTCATTTACTCTGCCATGCTAAGTAATTTGTGCATATGAAATGAGTACTAAAATGCTTCCTTTGTACTATTATCATTCTGGATTTCTACTCTTAAGAATTCATAAATTTTGGTAACAATCTTACTATTGTAATCAGAATTAACTAAAAAAATGTAAAAGGTGTAACCGACCCTGAACATAATCCTGTTATAATTAGATACATTCAACACTTGTGTGTTCTTTTATCCTCTTTTCCAAAACACATGTAATTCCCAAATGTTACCCCACCTTGTTTACTGGTGTTATTTGCTGACACTGGATTACAGACCAAGGAATATTGTCTAACATGGATTTAAAGTATACCTGAGCTACTGCTGAAGTTATTTTCTTTTACCTTCAAAAGGCCAGTTCTTTTAATGACATTTTGACATAGATATGTTTTAGGTAAAGGGCAAAAGACTAAGAAAATCTTTTTATTGATATTTAATTGAAACATTCTTCCAGGGACTTCTATTGATGAAAGGCCAGACAAATTTTGCATTCTGTTTATGTGGTGAATTCTATAGCTGTGCAGTTAGGCTTGTACTTGCCATGCTCTCTAAACATTTTTTTTTCCTCAAGCATGATGATATTGCTGTTCTCTTTCTAATCTCCAGAAGATAAAAAAGCAAATGGCTTCCTTTTATTTTAAAATAGAATAATTCTGATAACTTTTGAGGGTTATCTCACATTGTGAATGCTGAAATTTATTGTGAACTTTCAGCAGGGAAATACAACAAAAGTTATGACATTATTCCTTGCTTTCCTGTCTACAGTAAATCTATTGGATTTGTGTTCTTTTAAATGAAAGTCCAGACTTAAAAGTGGATCCAGTCTATGACTAAAGCTTTGTAAAAACAGGAGCCACAAATTAATGCTGAACAGAGTTTAAATGTTCTGTATTAGTTGTGTTCATGTCTGTGGAACTGGCACTGTCCTCTGCCACCAACTTGCTGTTAGCAAGTGTTGGGACTCACTGGGGTTTCTTTTGTCAAATACATCCTTTTTTTCTTTTGAAAATGTAGTTCTGAGTTGCTACATTTCTCTGGATTCATGCATCTTAATGTTTCCTACTCTGTGAATAGCTCTGAGATGACTTCTGTTTTGAGGGTTTTTTGTTTGCTTGCTTTGTTTGTTGGTTTTGTTTTGCTGTTCTGGCAAAAATTAATTGATTAATTCTAATTTGAGCCTAGCCAACCATAGGAAAATAGTTTGCCTCTTGCGGGTGTCCTTCACATATATGAACTAAATTTGAGTGTTTCATACACTTGAAGTGAGTTCTGTTGCTTTCTGCAGTGTGCACATGCTGCTATTCAGCTCCATTTCACACCTTCAGAACAGAGAAATCTGATTACTTTTCTCTTCGTTATTAGTGTACAAACATTACATGAAGCAGAAAGCTTCCAAGCAACACAGTACAACACCTTTGCACTCTACCTGCCTGAATAGTGATTCGCCATTTGCAGACGCTGTTTATTATTGTCAGAGATACTAGCACTGCACAGATGAATGTTATATTGTAGTGTCTAGATCCCTCTTTATTTTTTTTCTTTTAAAAAGATAATATAAATGCAGAATTCTAATTTTAATGGCACATCAACTACTGAAATAATGTACAGAAAGAAACAGGATTCTGGACCCCACCTCCAATCTCATGTTATAAATTTTTGCTTTAGAAAACTTTGTCATTAAAAAATCAGAATTGGCTCATTCTTCCGTGCCAATGAACTCTTGTAGATTTTTACTATATAAAGCTTGTGAGGGAAAGGGTTCGATTATCCAGAACAACTGTCAGTTTTGACAAAATCCTGAGACTAGCTGGCTAATCTCAGATTTCCCAGTTCCTGGACAAGTGTTCCATCCATCCTCCTAATGCTTGGAGGGCATATGGGAACACCACCAAGAGCAGCAGTTTTCAAGAAAACAGTGCTTTTGCTCTTCCTGGCTAATAGAGAGAAGAAAATGCATTATCTAGTTTCAAATTTTGAATATTCTTTTACAAACACGTGTGGGGCCACCTATAAATTAGGTATATAGTCTAAGGAGGTCATCAGATTTCTCTTTATAGTGAAAAATGTGAGTTAAATGCTGTCAGAACTCAGTCCAGCCCATCTTAAAATGGGAGGTTAAAATAGATGGAATGAATGATCTACTATACATTTTTATCTCTCTCCAAGATATAGCCTTGACAATTAACTTTATTTTTAAAACCAGCCTTCAGACACCTAAAGTTAAGAAAGATGAGTCTCACTTTTACAAGGATTGAATGGATAACATGAATATGTACTTCAGGGTATGGTTAGGCTGGGGTGACATAAAATTAAATCTTTTGAGAGGTTTTCATTATATATAAGATTTTTTTCCCCTAAATTTCCCTCTGCCTTATGATTTCAAACTATTTTAAATGTACGATCTAGAGATGCTGAAGTGTGTGGTCACTTGGAGTCTCTGTCGAGTGAAATGAAACTACTGTCATGTATTCAGTATTTTTCATCTTAATTGGTAATCATGAAAAAATTGATTTCCTGAATAAGAATGATGTTTTTGTCTTCATTGTGGCTAAGTGAATTAGGTATATAATTGTCAGGAGTAGGTTTGTGTTCTGCCTCTAGAACAAATGAGTCTGCCAAGGTCTCAATTCTCTCAGCTAAGTTTGTGGGTTTTTATCATACACTAGTCCTACAATATGTTTTTTGATTTGACACAGAATCAGCTGATTGACTAAAGAGTCCACATGTTTCAGTTTTACAAAACTTGTGAATGTAATCTGCAATATTGCATCACCAGCATTTCTAACAGTTACATGCTAGCCAATAAAGAACCATCTAGTAGAACACTTTGTCTCCTGTGTTGTCAGACCAGTTTATAGGATCCCCCTCACAAGGTAATACAGTGTGCGTTTTCAAGTGTCAGAACTTGCTATGATTGGGAAGTAGATTTTGCTATAATCTCTGTCACAGTCAACAGTTAGCTGAAGTTGTTTTTTGAACTCCTAATAATCATTTGAAGTTAATTGTTTAAATGAAAATGTAGGAAAGCAAATTGTTATTGTGAGCACCTTTTCAACTCATGTAATATGTTTTTATTGCCATATCTGACCTTATATTTTCGTACTCTGTATTTAAGTGAAATCGGTTTTTCCTTCAAGTGTCTGCATTTCCTTTTTTGTATTGAGCTCACTGCTCAACAAAGACAAGTATTAGCATGTCCATATTACTGTGAAATCTTTCTTTTCCATTATAGCCAAGAAGCAGCTCCAATTCTTCCAGGATTTACTTTCTTTTTCTGATAAAAGATGTGCCAAGGATGGGAGACACCCAAAGCCACATACTCTTCCAGGTGCTACCTGATAATAATTGTTAATAATTTTGTACTTTTTTTTTTTCATAGAAACTTTTCATTGTTTGATAGTACAGAAGCATCTTTGCATGATGAAGACATGCAGACATCACCATCAGTGCTCTGTTTTCTTGCCAAAGTTATGGTAATATACATATTTTATGGCAGTTCTTTTTTACTTATTTTTTAAATAATTTGTCTAGAAACTGTATTTGAAGGGGCTAAATATTGATGCAGTGAAACTCAGATTTATATTAGGATACTTAAGCCTATTTGTTCAGCAGGTGTGTATATATATGTCTACCTTCATGAGAACTAATATTTAAGCTCCTGTTATACACAAACAGATGATGTAGTCCTTGGAGTCTAGAAAACTGGTTACCTCTAGTTACATCTATATGAGGAAATTAAACAGAGAGAAGATGTGGGCTTAAGTATTGTATTTTAGTCATTCACACTATTACATTGTCCTTGGTCTGGTTTTAGCTTATTTCAGACAGTGCTCACCTGAGTAATTACCAGTATGTTCTGAAACATAGCATAAATTTGGAAACAATTTATAACAGGTCATTTGGATGGTGCCAACCTTTTTGGACACATAGAGTAACAATAAGGACAGAATTTTCCATGTGATAGTGGGGAAAATTCTGGGGATTGCCCTGAGGACTCCTCAGTGGAGCCACTATTGCCCATCCCCTGTCGGAAATCTCGCTGTGATCTGCTGAGGATACCTGCACCTGCTGCCCCACTAAAATGCCTTTATACAAATGCACGTAGCATGGGGAACAAGCAGGAAGAATTAGAGATCTTTGTGCGGTCACAGGGCCACGATCTCATTGCGATCACAGAGACGTGGTGGGACAGCCTGGATGACTGGCATGCTGTCATGGATGGCTATGTGCTTTTCAGGAAAGACAGGCTAGGGAGGCAAGGTGGAGGAGTTGCTCTTTATGTTGGAGAGCAGCTTGAATGTATTGAGCTCCACCTGGTGAAAGATGACCCATCAGTCGAGTGCTTGTGGGTAAGAATCAAGGGTCATGCTAGTATGAGTGACACTGTTGTGGGTGTGTGCTATAGGCCCCCTGATCAAGAGGAGTGGGCTGATAGTGCTTTCTATGAGCAGCTAGAAGTAGCCTCAAGATCCCAGGCGCTGGTCCTTATGGGGGACTTCAACTTCCCAGATATTTGCTGGGCAAGCAATACGGCCAGTCGTATGCAGTCCAGACAATTTCTGCAGTATGTTGAGGAAAAATTTCCTGCTACAGATGGTGCAGGAACCTACAAGGGGAGGGCAAGTGCTGGACCTTGTTCTTACTAACAAGGATGGGCTCATCAGGGAGGTGAAGGTCGGGGGCAGCTTAGGACAAAGCGACCACGATCAAGATCCTGCGTGGAAGAACCAAGCCAAAAAGCAGGATAGCTACCCTGAATTTTGGAAGAGCTAACTTTGATCTCTTCCGCAACCTTTTAGGAGCTATCCCGTGGGCTACACTGTTAGGAGGCAAGGAAGCCTGTGAGAGCTGGCTAGCATTTAAACAGCACTTCTTCCAAGCACAGGATAGGTGCATCCCTTTGAGTAAGAAATCAGGAAAGAAAGGCAGAAGACCTGTGTGGATGAGCAGGGAGCTAATCTGTAAACTCAAAGGGAAGCAGAAGGTTTATGAACTGTGGAAACAGGGTCTGTGCACCTGGGAGGAATATAGGGATCTTGTCAGGGCCTGAAGGGATGCGACTAGGAAGGCTAAAGCCCGCTTGGAGATGAAACTGGCAAAGGACATAAAGGATAATAAAAAGAGTTTTTTCAGATACGTTAATAGTAAGAGGATGGCCAGGGATAGTGTGGGTCACTTGATGAATGAGGCGGGTGTCCTGGTATCGGGTGATGATGAGAAAGTGGAAATACTGAATGCCTTCTTTGCCTCAGCCCCTTGGGACCCGCAGATCCTGGATGAAAGTAGGAGTGTTTGGGGAATGAAGAGCTTCCCTCTAGTTGAGGTAGGGGTGGTCCAGGAGCAGCTCAAAGGGATTAATGCAAACAAATCCATGGGCCCGGATGGGATACATCCACGTGTGCTGAGGGAGCTGGCGGAAGTGATTGCTGAGCCGCTTGCTATCATCTACAACAGCTCTTGGAGAACAGGAGAAGTACCTGAGGATTGGAGGATAGCCAATATCACTCCGGTGTTCAAAAAGGGCAAGAAGGAGGACCCTAACAATTATAGGCCAGTCAGCCTCACTTCTGTCCCTGGAAAGGTGATGGAACAGCTTGTTCTGGATGCCATCACCAAGCAACTGGAAAAGAAGAAGTTTATGAGGAGTAGTCAGCATGGATTCACCAAGGGGAGATGGTGCTCGACCAATCTCATAGCCTGCTATGATCTCATCACCGGCTGGGTGGATGGAGGGAGAGCAGTGGATGTCATCTACCTTGATTTCAGCAAGGCTTTCAATACTGTCTCCCATGACATCCTGAAAGAAAAGCTGAGAGATCATGGGATAGCTGAGTGGACAGTGAGGTGGGTTGAGAACTGGCTATCGGACTGGGCTCAGAGGGTCGTGATCAGTGGAACAGAATCTGAACAGAGGCCTGTGACTAGTGGTGCTCCCCAGGGGTCAGTGTTGGGTCCAGTCCTGTTTAATATCTTCATCGACGACCTTGATGAGGGAATAGCATCCACCCTCAGCAAGTACGCTGATGATACAAAGCTGGGAGGGGTGGCTGACACGCAGGAACACTGCGCTGCCATCCAGCGAGACCTGGACAGGCTGGAAAGCTGGGCAGGGAGAAACCAGATGAGGTTTAATAAAAGCAAGTGTAAAGTCTTGCACCTGGGGAGGAATAACCGTCAGTATCAGTACAGGCTGGGGGATGACCTGCCAGAGAAGGTCTCTGTGGAGAAGGACCTGGGGGTCCTGGTTGATGACAGGTTGGCTATGAGCCAGCAGTGTGCCCTGGTGGCTAAGAGGGCCAATGGGATCCTGGGATGCCTCAGGAAGAGTGTGGCCAGCAGGTCTAAGGAGGTGATCCTCCCCCTCTACTCTGCCCTGGTCAGGCCCCACCTGGAGTATTGTGTCCAGTTCTAGGCTCCCTGGTATAAAATAGACAGGGATCTCCTGGAGAGAGTCCAGAGAAGGGTTACGAAGATGATGAAGGGCCTGGAACAGCTCCCGTATGAGGAAAGGCTGAGTGAGCTGGGGGGGGACCTAATTAATGTTTATAAATATCTTAAGTATGGGATGCAGGGGGAATTGTCTAGCCCCTTTTCAGTCATCTGTGGAGATAGGACAAGGGGCAATGGCTGGAAATTGGAGCACAGGAAGTTCCGCACCAACATGTGGAAGAACTTTTTCACAGTGAGGGTGACTGAGCACTGGAATAGGCTGCCCAGGGAGGTGGTGGAGTCTCCTTCTCTGGAGATATTCAAGACTCGTCTGGACACCTATCTGTGCAATATGAGCTAGGGAGCCTGCTTTGGCAGGGGGGTTGGACCCGATGATCTCTCGAGGTCCCTTCCAACCCCTATGATTCTGTGATCCTGTGATTCTGTGATTATACCATGCTAGTTGAGCTCAGGCCCTGGAGAGTTCAGGTTTGCTTAAGGGTTTACTTAGGTTACCCACAGATAGATGCTGTATCTCTGAGTAGTCTGTAGATGTTTCATGTAAGTTACTGTATATCAAATGATTTTAGGTGTTTATAGGGGAACAAATGAATGAAGATCTACAGATCTTCTTTAGGGTGAGCTAAATAGCTGTATAGGTTCTGTTAACTGTACTGTTGGAAGAGTCTCATCTGTCACCAGGCTACTGTGTTTGGTCAACTGAGTACATTCTAGGAATCCTAAATAATTTTACCTAAGGCTTTGATACAGTTTAGGTCAGTTTACAAAGGTCTGTATTTAAAACAGCCTTTTCAGGAAAAGAATACATATTTTCAGGCTATTTTGAAGGCTGTCTATTTTGGGATCACACTACTTGCATTCAACAAGGACTCTTCCTGTCCGGTGAATATAAAGACACTCTATGCAACTAAGACAGAAATAGATGCTCAGACTGTAGGTATTAAAAGTTATTAGTCCCCAGTAATGCACTGCATTATAATGACTTCTCCTTCAGGTTTATAAACAGTATTATTAAGCTGTTTGTTTTGCCATTGTACCATATCACTTATAAGCATATTTTTGCAGCCACATATTGCTTAGATATATAGTTAGATAGATAGATAGATAGACAGAGAGACAGAGAGAGAGAGAGAGAGAGAGATTCCACTTGCTTTGAGAATTTAGCTGACCTACATATTACAGGGACTCATGACCACCATTGATGACAAGGTCAGTCATTGTTTGCAAGTCTTGCTATTTCCTTGTACCTTCATTTTTATATTTACCCACAGTTTTCCACTTGTGTGTCAGCGTGTGAGTATTGTGCTTGTGCCTTTTTCAATCATTGGACTTTTTCCAGCTTCTCTACTAACGGCGGTGGCTATGTTGCCAGCTGCCCTAACAGAGGTGTAATCATAAACTGGTTGTTACACTGTCTACTTGGGTTTGTTGCTTTTTGCTAATGTCAGTATGGGATTGAATTGGAAGTTTTCTGGTAGTTTCTGGCCCTTTTATACACACAATGTTCCTGTCTCTTCTCATTTCTTCATGGAAGTGAAGAAATGTGTTGGGTTGCACTAGGCTCTCTACAGCTGTTTACAAGCATCATTTACTTTAAATTATCTTGGGTTCTTTTGATATCTTATGGGGAAGTGAGTCTCAAACATATCATGCCTTGACTTCTTATTTTTTCCGTCTCCAGTTAAAAATTTCAAGAATTCATTGTCCACCCTTTCTATTCTGTAAACCTTACATTACTTTTAGCTTCCAGGATTCCTGCTCAGCCTAAACAAAGCGCAAGCATGATGAAACCAAGAGATGAATGAACAGAATATTTATTTTAAAGATGTCTTCCTTAAATTTTGGCAAATTGGAGATGTCCCATATGAATCTTTCATCCCATGCATTGATCTCAGCCTAAAGTCTCTAGCCTGTACTCCACTGTCCTATGGAAACTGGCATTAGTGATATCTTTTTTCTTTCTTTGTTTCCACTCCCCCCCCATTTTGCAGCCTCACAAAGAGAGATCAGGAGCCACCATTCTCCTATTCCTTCATCTCAACTTTGAGGAGTTAATTAAAATCCTGTGTTCCCTGTAATTCATTTTTGTACTTGCTTTAAAAAGCATAGTTGTCCATCCTTCTGCCATGTTCCTGTCCCCATCTCCCCGTCTTATTCTGAGTAAGAATCAGTCTCCTTGAACCTCCTACACCATCTCATATGTATTGTATGTATTGAAATAATTCCCCATATTTGGAATATTTTATTTCACTCGTCACTACCTAATAGTTTCAAGTTTGTATGACTGGTTGTATTATTCTCTTAAATGTATTATGCAGATGCATATATATAGATAGATAGACAAATACAGTTTAAATTTCAACTGATTTGTGACTGGAAACAGGTGTGGATTTACTGGTGGATATTTTCTGTGTAAGTGTAGCCCAGATTAATAACCCTGAGGCTAGCATGCATTTTACCAAATGCACTGTGTAATGTCCATTTGTGTGTTCACTGCCCCAAATTGCCTTCCTTTGGGATTTTTTTTTTGGCTTGTTTTTTTTTCCCAGTGAGGAAATTTGAGTTTGTATTATTAACACTTGGCAGCACCTAGAGATATCACAAAATCGAACTTGGGAAAGAGCCTTGGAGGGAGTGGTTGTTGCTGGTTATATGCTACGCATGCACCTCCAACATGGAAAACAGCACCCTTGGAGAGTTACATGATAGGTTGAGCTAGGAAGAGAAATACCATTGTGTCTTATTCTGGTTCTCCATGTACCACTTTACATGTTAGAGATGATAGGCAGTGAATGCCCATTGCATTCCTATTTCCTGGTATTTCAAAAGTATGTTGTGGTTGTTAAGATTCTACCCTGTAAGCCTTACTTTCAGTTTGACCTTTTTCAGAGCCAAGACCATGCCATCTTCCATCTAATTAGCTATTTCTTCGGAGATATTTTGTGAGCGTGTCTCATTTCTCAGTTTTAGATTCTGAGCCTGATTTGATGAGCTAATGATCCTATTAGTAGACTCAGCATGGTAGTGACATTTTCAGAAATAGTATATAGGAAAAGATTGGGAGATAGGTTGTGTTTCTTACACATTACTCATATTCTCCCTGCTCCATCCTTCCAAAGAATCTGCACAGTGACATTTTGAGGATAAATAGAATAAAAATATTTTATAACTGGGTGGCAACATTTTGCTGATTCTGAGTTTGTGTAGGTAAACTGCTCTTGGGGTCAGAATATCTTGCTTCATTCCTAATTACCTAAGATGTTGTGGGGGGTTTTTACTGTATGCAACATTTTTGCTGTATTTGTTTTCATTTGAACTAAATTGTGGCTGCAAAGATCCTTTCTATTTCTTATTATGCCAATTTTCTGCCCTTCTTTTATTAAAAAGTCAGACTGACTTTAGCAGCTAAGCTGTGGTTTGAGAAGCTAAGGACTCAATTGGTATTCGGGGATATGTTTCCAAATTTTAACTATTAGTTCTGCAATTAGAGGGAGACAGTTTCCCTGCAGAAGATAGGAGTGGAAGGCAGCAGCCACAGGGAATGGAAAGATCTGGAGATATGTTTTACTGCTTTGATAAGGGCTGTGATTTTAATCAGGCTTCCACCAAACTGGACAAAATCATTTCACTTCTCAGTAGCCCTGGGTATACAGAGTGGATGCAATACTCAGTGGGGTAGTGCATGTGAGCAGAGCTGGCAGAGGAAGCATGATGGGACATTCTCATGGTTAGCAGATACAAAAATTGGCAGATGGATATTTACAGTTTAAAAATATGTACCATCTACTGCTATCAGTGCTATCAAAAAAACCTAGTAAATAACAAATATTAAGTCCTCACATTCACTGTTTCATCTGCTACTGATTTTTCTTAATTAATAGTGTGATTAGAAGCAGTAGCAGTAACAAGAGTACCATTAAATTTATAATTCTTACCACACAGATTTTAATGAGAAAAAAAATCTTAATGTGAATCTAACTTCGACCAAAACATTGGCGAATTTGGAAAATTAATTAATTCTCCAGCTCAAGTGCCCAGCAATGCTGACTGAGGAAAGGACACATGGCTTATGACAGGCAATTTTCCATGTATCTACTGTGACTGTGATTTGTACATAGTGCCAAATGATCACAAATAATTGGTATTAAGATTTTATACTTTCAACTCCAAAATGTTTTTAAAATTCCTGACATAACTGATTTTATCTATTAGTATATTATTTTAGAATCAGTATTCTCATCGATCAAAAAAATCAAATTTAAGATAAAGAACTTCTTCCTTCTTTTTTATAATGACCATATTTAGATATTTCAAAGTAAGGACTGAAAAATACCATGATCTTTTAATAGCCTAGTTTGTAATATTATATTATTATGAAAGTTACTGCTTTCATATCATCCACAAGAATCGTGATTTTATCATAGGAGGCAATCAGGTAGATAAAACATATTTGGTCCTTGGTGAATCCATGCTAGCACTTCCTGGTCACTTTCTGCTTCACATGTCCAGAAATGTTTTCTAGTAGGCCATGTTTCTTTCATTTTCTCAGGAATTAATTGAGGTTGACTGTCTTTCATTTTCTGGGCTGCTTTTCTTGACCATTTTGGAAATAGTAGCTTTGCAATGACATCAGACAGCTTTCTGTGCAACCCTGGATTCATCCCTGTGATTTCCATATACTTGAGAGGGGTTCAATTTCTCAAGAGATCCCTGGCTTAATCTTCTTGCAGCACTGATAGTTCCTCTCTTCCACAAACCTTGTTTCTAAGCACAAAAGTTTGAAACACTATGTGAAGACAAGAGAAAATAAGCTCTAAGTTACCAGCTTTCGCTACATCCACTGTCACTGAATCACCTGCCTTAAATTTTGCTTGTTTCTTTTACTATTCATATAGCAGTAGAAGCTCTCCTACTTGCCCTTGAAATCCCTTGTCAGTTTCAAGATGAATTTGACTTTGGCATTCTGAATGCCATCCCTCACACTTTAGCAATATTCTGTATTCCTCAGGATAATGAGCCCATCCTCACTTCCACCTCCTGATATGTCACTTTTTACACTGAGATTTCATTGCAAACTCCTTGTACATCTGCTTTGGTTTTTATGCCTCCTTCATTTATTAAAATTTTTGCAAGGAATTCCAAAAGCTTATAATCAATACTCTGGCTAGAATCATAGAACCATTTAGGTTGGAAAATACCTTTAAGATCAAGTTCCATTATTAACCTAACACTGCCCTGTAAAGTGCACTACCAAGCCATATCATTAAGCACCGGATCTACATGTCTTTTAAATACTTCCAGAGATGGCGACTCAACCATTTCTCTGTTCCAAGGACTGATAAAACTTTAGGTGAATACATTTTTCCTAATATCCAATATAATCTCCCCGGGTCCAATTTGAGGCCATTCCCTCTTGTCCTATCACTGGTTACTTGTGAGAAGAAATCAACACCCACCTGGCTACAACCTCCTTTCAGGTCATTTTAGAGAGCAATAAGGTTTCCCCTGAGCCTGTTCCCTCAGCTCTTCCTCATAAGACTTGTGCTCTAGTCCAGTTTTGTTACCCATATTTGGACATAGTCCAGCACATCAATGTTCTCCTTGTAGTGATGGTCCCAGAATTGAACATAATACTTGAGGTGCAACCTTACCATTGGGGAGTACAGGAGGATGATCACTTTCCTAGTCCTGCTGGCCACACTATTTCTGACACAAGCCAGGATACTGTTGGCCGCCTTGGCCATCTGAGCACACGGCTGGCTCATGTTCAGCCAGCTGTCAAGCAACACTCACGGATCCTTTTCTGTCACTCTTACCCAAGCCTGTAGCATTGCCTGGGGTTGCTATGACTGGAGTGCAGGACCCAGTCATTTCCTATCATCTCATTATCCATTTACACCTTCTGCAATACTTGTGCTATTATTTTTAACACCTTACTAAATTAAACACAGGTTAAATAATTTAAAACAAATGGATAAAATTTCAGGTGAAAAGTTAGGCAAGTGTCCTTTCTTTAGTCATTAAATTGCCTTCACTCTATATCTGATTTTCAGTCTATGGAAATTGGGCATTTAATATAGAGGAAGGATAGCAAAGAGTCATTGAAGTCTTGCTGTTAATAAGCACTAGATCTAGCTAGTACCTCATATTACTTCATTTCATATACAGTAGATACTTCTCCATGCAAGTTAGCATTAATTTTACAAGGACATCAGTCCAAATAATATTATAATTTAGTTAAATGGTACACTATGCAATAGGCTTTGTACAGTTTACTGAAAACACGCACTACTGGATGTTCATTTTTAATCCCATCTTATTTGTTCTTTAAGGGTTCTAATTATTTTCAGCATTCTTGCAATATAAAGGCAAACAGATTCATTTTTAATGCCTATTTATTTTCCTCTTAGTTCTGCCATGCCTGATTACATTTATCAATCTTTTCTTATAGTGTAACTGAAAAAATTTAAATATAGTCCTTGATTCTACCATCCTTCTAGCTCTACCTTTGCTTAATGTGTTGTGTGGAGGGAATCTGAGCAAACTGTTAAGATCATTAGCCAAGAGTTGTAAAATCCATCCTTCCCTGCTTCTTTTCAATTATGTAATATTCTTTTGCATTTCCTGTTCACTTAATTTCCATAAATGATACCTCTTCATGTGTTATTGTATATATATTTTTCTAACCACAGTGCTTCAAAATTTTGATTGTTGACTGGAGCCCTGTTGCATCACTGCTGCAATCAGTGATGGATACATGCGGATCAATAATGAAGCAAATCTGTCTCTAGTATGGAAAGTATAAGAATATGTAGAGAGACAACAGATAGATACAGAAAGATGGGACAAAAACCATACAAGAAGACTTATGTTCATTGGTTTATGAGTATGTCCTGACTCCAGCATTTTTGTGAATGTATATTTTCATTTGAGCTGACTTCTGTCTGAGCAGTAAATATGTTTTTAAAACTACATTAGTTTTACATTAAAATATATATGTCGTTACGGCCAGTGATTTTAAATCTACAGGTATGAACTCTGAAAGACCATAAGAATAATTTCAGTGTTAAGAGGATATTGTCATTGTTGGAGATTTTTGTGAGACACTGGACAGCAGTGGTATTGGCTGTATGTTACTCATATGTCTCCAATTAATGACTTTCTGGTCTATTTCTGTTCTGTTACAGAGACAGCCAAATTTTGAACTATAACTGGGCAACTTTGGGATAACTCTCATATTTTTAATTTTATTGTATTTTACAATATTTTTTTAGTTGCAGATCCCTTAAACCTGTTTTATCTTAATATTATCTGAATTGGAAAAGATACTACATTTCTTTCTTCAATAACACTGCATATGCTCCCTAGACTTGAACTATTGGACCCAATATAGTTAGATACTGGATTTTCCCACTATTCTTTGAGAATGGATAGTTCTGACAGCTGGTGAATTTTGATTTGTGTTCAAACATTTTTAGATCATGCAGCTGAGCCATCAGCAGCAGTTCTGCAGCTCTATACTTGTACAAGCCAGCCCAATAGCTACTGTTGTAGAGAGACATGATAAGCAGATATGCAACAATGATTCTAGGACTATTCCTGTGGTTGTAAAATTTAGCCATAATTTTTTTCTCAAGTCTATGATAAAATTAAAAAATGTGAATTCTGTACAGACCACACTTTGTAAGCTGTCATTAGGATGGTCTGCATGATCCTTGGCATGCTTCTGCTCAAAGTGAGGAAGGATAAGAAAATGGTGAGTGTAGTTCTAAGGAAATCAAATCTATTTCAAAGCCCTGGTTGTTATAAAAGGCAGCTTAGATATGTTTGGCTCAGTTGGAAATGCCTGCATGAATACTCTGTGGAGGGCTCCTCTCGTAATTGTATATGTTAGGGAGGGCTGGGGATGGAACAAGTTGAAGTCTATGCATAGAACTTCCTAAAAAGTAGGGCCTTTAATTTACAGGGAATTTTAAGTGAATGGTAGTGTTTGTTTCACGTCCACACTTAATCAAAAGTATTTGCTTTTCTTCTATATCTACTGGTAGCTCTAGTTACTGTAGCTGCTTAGGACAATTTGTGTTCCTGTCCAGTTTCCCAAATAATCCCTACCATTAAGCTGATGATACTATCCTTCCCAATGAGCAGTTGCAGAGGACTTAGCTCATGAGCAGCTGTATGCACCTGATTTGAGTATTTCATAGTTTGTGAGATCATCATGGCAGATTTATCAGGAGTTAAAATGGTTGCCAGCAAACTCAGCTCTACAGTCAGTGAAGGTTTGTTAAACCCAAGATGTTTAAAATGAGACAGTTGGGCTGAATGAACTACGTGTTTCTGTGTAACTTTATTTTGTCAGAGCTTATTTGAGTAGCTGTACATGTTGACAGCTGCCGCGAGACAAATACCTTATCAGTGGTCTAAACAGTGTGATTGTTCAAACAGAGAAAAATGGATTGTACTTGATGCATTTATCAAGTGTTTCAAACTGAACTCCAGACTCTACAGAAACACATCTGAATCTTTCACAAAACTTATGTGCAGTAATTGGAAATATTCATCATTGTTCCCCATTTCCTTCCTCATCTCAGTTCTGATTTGGCCTGTGAAGCTTTTGAGATCACAGATAAACTATAATGTGGAGTTTTGGATACTGCTAATGAAGAAAAAAAAATATACAGAAAACTGTTTTCAATATAAGAAAGCCAAGAACATCTCACTATCATGGGAAACATAAATTTGAGCATGGGTGTCTTACAGATCAAGCAAAGTTAAACATGTTCAAACCCAGATTACGAAGCATGTCCATAAGCATTATATAAAATTTTATTTTCAGATAGATGTTTTAAGGATTTTCTTCCAATGAGGAATTAAAAATATATAAAATAATTAAAATTACTGGGACATATAGATGTCCTCCAGATTGTTCTGCCATATACACAATCTGTTGGTCTTGTGTCACAGCCAGTGAGTACCAGTACTATGGGTATGCCAAAGTCCCCCAAACCTTCTGTATCATCACCTATAAGTGCTTTAATGCCCACACATATCAGAACATCTGTCTGCAGTATGACCCCAGCCCTTATTAAACAGTAGGGAATACATATGGAAGGACTGCATTACTAAAACTTCAACCATCAGATAAATTTTTTGTGGAAGTCACATCTTCCTAGATAACACCAAAAACACCTCCATAGGAAATAAAAATGTATTATTTTCTCCATTCATAGAGCTAGTATTTTTTTTTTAAATTGTCTTTATTTAAAACACAGTTCAGGTATACATTTTGCTATTAGTATTATTTTTTAAAATACCTAACCCTACTGTTTTATTTTCATGCCCCCACAAAACAGAATCACTCAGTTCATACTCAGCATCTGCATAGGGAGCTGTATGAGCCAGCTAAAGTTTCCTTTATAGTTTCTGGCTTCTCCAGTGTCTGGACTCTTACATTTTCTTGTCTTTCCTACATTAGCACTAAGGGAGTTTTTTAGGAGATTACCTTTACCATATGATGTCCCGCTTTCTACAAACTACCCTGAATCACCTTTACGAGAGCTGTGCCATGCTGTGAACTTAAGTGTTGCAATCTGGACAGGTATTTGCCTTCTAAGTCACAACAAAGTTGTCAAGTTAATAGCATGTTATTAACGAACAGGAAAGCCATTTATCTTGTGCTGAGTTCACTTTTTCTAGACTGTGATTTCATAATGGAGACCCAGCAAAGCTCAGGAAAAAAAATGGCAGGAAACAAAGAAAAGTAAGGTCAGTCATCCTGGTCAATGCAAGTGCTAATCCGAAAGCAAATGAAGTATATCTTCATATACAACATCCTGAGACACTCTACATAACAGGCCAGCCCATTTGATGTCCTGAATTTTAATACAATAGGTGTAGTTTGAAGTCTCTTGGTTATACTTCAGTACTTGAGGACTACAGAAGGATCACAGCGGACTCTTTCATATCCTGTTATTTGTTGATCATGTGTAGGAAAAAGAGAACATAGAGAGGCTTTCACCCATACATCTGATTTATCACTTACGCAGTTGCAACTTTACAACTTCAAGTGGAGTACCAAGCTCAATGTGTGTGAAAGAATTTTACACACATTAAGAGTAAGAACAAAATACACATAATAAAAATACTTTCACCTTAGTCAAATACCAAAACACCTACAGAGGGAGCTGGGCTTTTTATGTTCACCTAAAGTTGGGATCCACAATCACATGGTTTCCTTGCAGCCAACACATCTCTTTCCCTCCTACCCAAAATAGCACAAAACCAGCTGTTCACACACCACCATTGTGACATAATTCAATTCTAGTTCTGAAGTCATTATGGTAGGTCTGTTGCTATGACAACATAACACCCTCTGTTGCTAATGTGTATGGCTCAGAAACAATTAGAGAAATACCACTATCCCAAAATTGACTTTAATTAGATTAGTTCAAAAATTAGTCTCTAATATCATACATCAAGAGGAAATATGTGATAAATCTTTTATTTAATAAAAGATTCCAGGCAACAGTGGTTTGGTTCAGCTATATTCCTCTTTTGTAGCTGTGATCTTTTAGTTGTGCATAAGAAAAAAAGGTGAAATCAACAATGCTATTCTCCTACTTGGGAATATGAAGAAAGCACATTTAATCAGGAAGTCTTAAAAGGAATGTGCATATGTTCTTGTTTCTTTTTCTGAGTATTTCAAATGTTCAGATAGATCTAGAGGTCTTTTGGTCTTACTGCAACTTTTTTTTCTCCTTGTATTACAGTGCTGACTAACATGGAAATTCACTACAGGATGCTTCTTTTGCCACTAAGAGAAGTGTTCAAGTCTCATTCCACATGATCTTTATCCCACTTACATTTTAATTACATGACTTTCAGATTTTTATCTCATCTTTCTTGGTAGTCCTTTATCCTAATTTACTGTTTGACTATGTCAATAGAGGCAATACAACAAAATACTGTCAAGATTGATGGAACTGATCTCTCTGACTGTTGCCCTTCCAGCTTTATATATGCAACCAGACATTATATGTTCACAAAATCAAAAAACAAACAAAAAAACCCACAACCCAAACTGAATTTGTTGCAAGATCAGCTCTCCTGAAGTTGCAGGTTCCATGTTATTCCATTACTTTTCTGAACTCCTTTTTTGATATGTGTCGCTATAACAACGTGCAGTTGTCATATCACAGAGCAAGAAGTGCAACTGTCTTCAAATTAATTTCTTGTTTACTTAAAAATCTGTTCCATAATATCTTCTTTATTTTTTCTTTTTGGTGGATGGAAAAAGCCATCATTGAAAAATACTTACAGAAAGTCTAACTGCATTATCCCTGAAATACATTTTAACAAGTTTAAAAAAAAAAAAAAGACCACAAACCTACTAAACCCTAAGAGTATATCTTCCTGGTTTTATTTTTTTACATACAATAAAATTAATAATGGTAATAATAACTATAGCAAGTCATTCTAATGTTCACACTGCATCAGTTTATGTACTTTCTCATGTTCTGCAGAAGTCACAACTCTTGGATTTGGAAGAGTTAAAAAAGCTAAAATTAAGTCCTAATTGCCTCTCTGCTTAGTAATTTCTTTAACTAGGATTAGGTAAAGAAATGAGGTCATCATGAAGAAAATGGAATATTTCCAAAACAGCCCTCAGCAAAAATGTTTCCTGCATATATGTGATAAAACTTCCCTCAGCTGAGAGACAGTGGCTCTGAGCTCTGTCTCACCTAGTAGCTGTGATGCCCATCACTGAGGTATACATTCAACCTCCCTAAGTTCAGTGTCCATAATAAAATAGAATAAACCAGGAGTTTTTGACAGAAGCATGGATGATCTCTTTTGTCAGAATTTTGACACTTTTGAGGACACATAAATTTTCAGAATAAGTGCTAGTTCAAAAGCCTGGTCATCCTGGAAATCAATCTGACACTGAGAGAGCAGTCAGCTGTGCTGGATCATGAAGAATATTATCAGAGCAGTCCTGGCTTCACACCATCCACACATTTTCCTTTCTTACATGGAACCAAGGCGTCTGGGGAATGTAATTAATTTGTGGTAGTTGTATAGTGATATGTATATAAGTACCCCAATCATGATGAAAACCCTTCTCCATCTTGAAGAGTTCCATGCATCATGACTGTATCCAGTCACTCTGAACTCAGCACTGAAATCAGGTTCTTCAGGACAGACCATCTAGTGGGAAATGGCATAGAATTTCTCAAAGATATATGTGGTTGTGATTGTGCAATTCAATAAAAGTAATTCCTTAAATACAATTGAACACTTTTTTCAGTTTCTCTGAAATCTGCTAGTCCCTCAGTTGAGGGCATTAAGGCTACCTGCCAGTGGGAGCATTCACAATCCTGTGGGAACTTGAACAGATGCAAAGTCATTCGTGAAAACCCACTTAGACCATCTTCTCTAAAGGCTTTATCTTGCATAGGGTTTCAGAAGGTATATAGAAGATTAGGACTTGTATTCAAGACAACTTGAGACCTCTTGTTCTAGGGATGGATAGATAGTGTCCCTCACAGGTTTTACAAACACTCATTGATTAAGGGACTCAACTAACTAAATGACACTTGTTGATGGGTTCCTGAGGTACCTGGCTTGGAATTATTTTTGAGATGTGTATGTTAGGATTCCTCCTCACTTTCTCCCTGTGGTTCCCCCTTACCTAATTTAGACACATAACCACTCAACTTTACATTTTTCATGTATGTTACTATTAGCTGTCCTGATCTGCTCATGCACTGTACTGGGAGGCTGGGCAGATGTTCTGGGATTGTGTGCACCCCCTACTCTCAGGCATCCAGAGAAGTAACTTTACAGTTTTCATTTTTTCTCCTGGTTTTTGTGAAAGGCAATGGAAAACATCTGGAATACCACTACCACAAAACTGTTACCAAGGCTGTTCCAGACAGTCCTTTGATGATATGTGAGGAGAGCACTATGGTACAACTTGTAGTCCTCATTTTATTCTTTTATTAAAGAGACAGTTAAGCTTAATTATCAATGAGTCCCTTTGTGGCTGGTTCTTGTGAATGAATAAAGTGGTCCCGTGCCTGCTGTACCTTCCATGATGAAGATGCGTGTTTCTGCTGTAGTTATTAGCAAGGAAGATGTGTGTTTCTGCTGAAGTTATTGTTGGATTGTTAATTCACCTGGTTGGATTGTTGCCCAGGAGGTCTAGGAAAGTGAAAAGTGGGGCATTTAAATATTGTTGACTATGTCTAATTTAGCCAGTAATATAATGAAATAGAAGGTCGCTAGATCAAAGAGATTAAGGCTAAAGGCCTTACATATACATGACATGATTCCAGCACATACAAGTGCTGGACTACATTTGGTTTGAGTCCTTGTACAAAATGTCCACAAGCAGGTTAAAATCTGCTGAGGGACTAATGATTAGTTTGGGCTTTTATGTCCCCACTGGGGTTAAAATACATTTATAATGCACCTCAAACAATTCCTCAGAAAGGATGTTCTTCCATGTACACCAAGTCCTCTCTGAAACAGAAACAATATGCCATAACTGTGGTCACTGGATATTTTTGCAAAACTATGTTATTGCTTCATCCCAACAGTTAATATAGATGCAGCTTTTGAGGAATAGAGTTTATACACTCGTCGAGATAGACGTGAAGCTGAATAAGCTGGCATTCTCTCAGGAGTGCCACAAAAAATATAGTTCCTTTTGACAACATTTCCAGCAAAGAGAATCCTGGTCAGAGCACAACCGCCTCTGGCATTCTGTAAATGATACTTAACATAGACTCACAGTTTACACTGAAGACACTCCAAAAAGGAAAATAATATTGGAGTTGAGGATGATAAGGTGACAGATATATGCCCTGGATAAATGAGTATTTTCAGAGTCCATTTCTTCTAAGCTGAATATGCTTGGAAGAATTCAACGCTTGTCAGTAGAATGTGTCATAATGGATTTTATTTCCTAATTATTCTAATAGTACATTCATCTGTCTCCTGGTAGTTCCTTGAGCAGCCAAGCTGGATAGTGCCTTTTGTCATAAAAGTTTCACATAAGCTATTGCTAACTGCAATCTGACATTGGTTAACTTTCTAATCCAAAGTAAATTAAGAAGCATTTTTTAAAGAACTACGCATCTTCTTTTTTATTTTTTCTATTCTGTACATAATGACTCATTGAATATCTACAAAAACATTCCACTGAAATATTTGTAAACAGCTACATTTTAGAGAATAAAAGTATAGCAGCTAAGTGTACTAAACATTAAAAGGCTTTTATAACTTGAACTTCAATCTGAAGAGGGATGAAGGTAACAGAGAAGGACAGGCAATCAGGGTTTCTGAGTCAGTCTCATGTGTTGGTAACCCAGCAGCATTAGGGATGATTTAGAGGGAATGTTTTTCATTTGATATAATGAGGTAGGATGCATAATTGCTATAGCTCAAGTTTTGAGACCATTCAGTGATACAAAGTAAAGTAAAAGAAGAAACAACTCCCATTGTCAAAAGGCCAAGAAGGTTATTCACAAAGCAGGAAGAACTTAACACAAACTAGAACATGTTATTCCTCTCATTGATGAGCTTTATAGCATATTTAAAGCTCTTTACCTATATTAATTGTGAACAGTCTTTACATACAAAAACTCTCTTTCTGTGGATTGTTTATAATTCCATAATTTTGTCAAAATGCCCAGTTTAGTGTTAAAAGTAGACCTGTGGCTTTGGTTTTCCACAGGTCATTTGTATTGAATGGTACTGTACCTGGAACAAAACTTCTAGGACTCCTACAGAAAAAGTGAAAAGAAGATTTCAGCATTATTCAAAGTATATGGCTACTCATGCTGATCTTGCATTCAACAGGTAAGTTTCTAACAAGGAATATTTTGCACTCAAGAAGAAGTTGAAATCAGCATGGGTCACTAGGCAGTCACCTTAACTCATGACAGGATTTATACAAATCTTTTAGAAGGTGGTGGATATCTCTTCGTGACCTGGAGCTTTGAATCCCGTAGATGCAGAAAGAATTATGGGTGCTAAGTGAGACTGTCTTGACAGACTGAGCTTTGACTTTACATCCATCCTCTTTAATTGTTAGTAATTTATCTGCAATTTTAAAGATGCCACTACTGTAAAAAAAAAAAAAAAAAAAAAAAATCAGTGCCTTGATGAAAGAAATTTTGTTTGCTTTCAATATATATACAAATTCTTGGAGTTATTTGGGACTCAGTTATCCTCAGTGTCCAACTCTACCTTCTCACTGGTATAAGAACCACAACTAAAATCCACATTGGCAGAATGACACAAAAGTTAAATATTCTGTGTGTGGATTTCAAGCTGCACCCCCTATTTTTTTATGAAGAACTCTAGCATTAAACCTTGGTCTGTTTATTATTCCCATTCAGATCACTGAAACAAAGGTATTTTATCAACTTGTCAGAAATATTTAGCTCAATACATTGAAAAAAAAATGTTTGTCTTCTTGCTCAAAGACCTGTTACATTGGTATAGAAACAAACTTTTAAAAATTAGTTTGAATATGAATCTCTTGAAGGTGTTTTATACTTTTCTGAATGAGTTATTTCTTTGTTGTAAGTATTTGTTTTGTGAGATGTAAAGCTTAATGCTACTGAATATATACAATGAAGGCATTTGAGGTTTTCAGAGCAATATCTGATATCCAGAATATAATCTTTTAAGGTTCATATATTGCCACTTCTAACTTAGGAAGCATGATTCTAAGTGCCACTTAGTTCATTAGTACAAGTGTCAGAATCCAGCCTTTAAGTCTTACTTGAGGCAAAGCTAAAAATGCCACATAAGACAGACATGTCGAAAAGCAACAACCAAGAAAAGCCTTGTTCCAAAAGGTGCCCAAAAATCATCAGGCAGGAAAAGTTTGGCAGGAAATGTTTGTAAATGCTTATATCATCCATATTGTCAAAACAGTGTTTTGGTCAAAGCATTTTCCTTACAGGTTGGAGATCTGATTTCCTTTTCCATTCTCTGAGAATGGTTAATTAACCATAGAATAGTGATTTGGTTGGGGAAGTCTCTGCTAAGAGAATACTGAAGATTTCTGAAAACGATCTGCACAAATCATAGAATCATAAAATGGTTTGGGTTGGAAGGGACCTCAAAGATCATCTTGTTCCTGCCTCCCTGCCATGGGCAGGGACACCCTCACACTAGACCAGGTTGCCTAAAGCCCCATCTAACCTGACCTTAAACACCTCCAGGGATGGGGCTTCCTCAGAAGCCCTTTAAATCCCTGGAAAGCATTTACATAATTTCAACAGATGAAACCTTCAGCAAAAAGGTTTGAAATATTTTTAAAATATCTCAAAAAAGTGTCATGGGACAACTTTTGAGGTAGAAATATACACTGGATCAAGATTTATTCCTGTGTCTCCCCACTTGTTATTCCCGCTGGCCACTCAGAAGACCTCAAAATAGTGTGAATAGTGTAATACTCTTTCTTTGGGGCAAACTGATGGTGACAAGAGTGGAAAATTGTATCAAGGGCTTTTTATGTGGGTTTCTTTCTTTTCTTCCTTCCCACCCTGCCCCTTCCCCTTTTCAGCTTTCTTTAGGGCCTGAGCTTGGAAACTTCATGAAATCTGCTAGGTGAATAAAAGAAGGGCTAGAGTCTCAGAAGGAGGTGTTGATGAGATGTGAGAACTAAGCATCTTAGAACAGCAAACTTCTAAGTACCTATACTGCACACACAGGGGTGCTGAACACTGAACAGCAATCTTTTTTTTATGCTGGAGGTAAAATATGTTTAGATGATGATAATGATGATGAGAAGGAGCATAGGATTTGTCATACTGGATCAGGCAAATCCTAGGTTCTTTCTCATTTGTTGAGTCTTGCATTTTTGCTGCCTTCAAAAGTGACCAATGTCTGATGCTTGAGGGGAAGCGGAGGAAAAGCCCTTAATGCACTTAGACAGTTGTGTGCAAAGGAAGGTAGAGAAAGGGATATCTTCTTGACCCCTGCAGCTATCAATTTACCCTTGGAAGCATAGCAATAGATTACTTTAACATTCATATTGTTGTTATTACTCATAAAATTATTCAGCCCTTTAAAAATCTTTCAACGATATTTGACTTAATAATCTCCTGCTGGAGTTAATTCCAAGGGATGTTGACATGCTGAGAAAAGTATTCACTTTCACAATTTTTGCTGTACTTATGCCTTCCATTGATTTCATTGCACATCCATTATTGATTCATTATGGCATAGGGTTAAAAGGAGGGCCTTATTGTTCTGCACTTAATAAAAATAAATAGAAAGAACAGATTATTCTATTTTTCCTATGTGATACAAAATTCATGTTTTCCTTTTGTGTATATAGTAAGAGCTCATTGTCTCTATTTTCTGTACCTGGAAACGGAAAAGGTAATGATGGCAAAATGTTCCATGAGAAAAGATAAGATAATTTTATGTTTCCTCTAGATGCACTTTGGATTTATGTCCTATATTCTACATGTATTGTTTCCCTGCGTATACTTTTATTAATGATAGGTTGATTGATTCCTGAAGAAATTTCGGTAACACCTGAAATGTTAACATGGAAAACAATTCTCACTTATCAATTAATTTTTAATTGAGACTGATCATGCTCAAGTTTAATTTCTATTCCAGAATTTCACATGGAAATAAGAATGGGAAATACTACATTTTTAAAGGCAGAAGGGAACATTCTGTTTATCCTGCCATACGTACAAATTCACCAAGCGATTCCTATTTTTATATCAAGCTATATACCTTCTGGAAGATCTGGAATCCTGTTAAACCTGTTTCATAGAATTAATTAGAGACAACAGCATTTATCTTCATGAATGCTGGTCTGAGATTCTTTTGGCATGTTTTCTGATTACATATGAGACTCTTCTGATTCATAGGATCACACTGTCTAATATAATGTGGTAATAAGGACTAAGAAATATGTACCTAAACATACCAAAGCATTATTTCAGGAATGGTTAATAGCAGATGTAATCTTGGAGTTGGTGAAAATTCCCAGAAATGTACATACCCATATTTGTGTATTGACAAATATAATCTTAATTAACCTTTAGCATAAGTAGCTGATGAAGCTATTTTGCTGTGAAATGAAATCCTGAGTAGTTATATTGATTCAGTTAAGCACAGATTATTTTTTTTCCTTTTCCAATTTTTTAACCAAAATTAAATTGTACATACCCACTACCTATATCCCTTCAGGCACCTCTCTAGTAAGAATCACAGAATCACAGAATCACAGAATTGTAGGGGTTGGAAGGGACCTCGAGAGATCATCGGGTCCAACCCCCCTGCCAAAGCAGGCTCTCTAGCTCATATTGCACAGATAGGCGTCCAGGCGGGTCTTGAATATCTCCAGTGAAGGAGACTCCACCACCTCCCTGGGCAGCCTATTCCAGTGCTCAGTCACCCTCACTGTGAAAAAGTTCTTCCACATGTTGGTGCGGAACTTCCTATGCTCCAACTTGCAGCCATTGCCCCTTGTCCTATCCCCACAGACCACTGAAAAGGGGCTGGCCGATTCCCCCTGCATCCCCTGCTTCAGATAATTATAAACTTTGATTAGGTCCCCCCTTAGTCTTCTCTTCTCAAGGCTGAACAGTCCCAGCTTACTCAGCCTTTCCTCATAGGGGAGATGCTCTAGGCCCTTAATCATCTTCGTAGCCCTTCTTTGGACTCTTTCCAGGAGATCCCTGTCCTTTTTATACCAAGGAGCCCAGAACTGGACACAATACTCCAGGTGGGGCCTGACCAGGGCAGAGTAGAGAGGGAGGATCACCTCCTTTGACCTGCTGGCTACACTCCTCCTGATGCATCCCAGGATCCCATTGGCTCTCTTGGCCACCGAGGCACACTGCTGGCTCATGGCCAACCTGTCATCTACCAGGACCCCCAGGTCCTTCTCCACTGAGCTCTTCTCCAGCAGCTCATCCCCCAGCCTGTACTGATACAAACAGTTGTTCCTTCCCAGGTGCAAGACTTTACACTTGCTTTTGTTGAACTTCATCTGGTTTCTCACTGCCCAGCTCTCCAGCCTGTCCAGGTCTCTCTGGATGGCAGCGCAGTGCTCCTGCGTGTCAGCCACTCCTCCCAGCTTTGTATCATCGGCGTACTTGCTGAGGGTGGATGTTATTCCCTCATCAAGATCGTCAATGAAGATATTAAACAGGACTGGACCCAACACTGAGCCCTGGGGAACACCGCTGGTAACAGGCCTCCAGTCAGATTCTACTCCACGAATCACAACCCTCTGGGTTCGGTCCGACAGCCAATTCTCAACCCACCTCACTGTCCACTCATCTATCCCATGCTTTCTCAGCTTTGCTATCAGGATGTCATGGGAGACAGTATCAAAGGCCTTGCTGAAGTCAAGGTAGATGACATCCACTGCTCTCCCTCCATCTACCCAGCCTGTCATGAGATCGTAGAAGGCTATGAGGTTGGTCGAGCACGATTTCCCCTTAGTGAATCCATGCTGACTACTCCTCATGACCTTCTTCTCTTCCAATTGCTTGGAGATGGCATCCAGAACAAGCTGTTCCATTACCTTTCCAGGGGCAGAGGTGAGGCTGACTGGCCTATAGTTACTAGGTTCCCCCTTCTTGCCCTTTTTAAAGACTGGAGTGACACTGGCTATCCTCCAGTCTTCAGGCACTTCTCCTGTCCTCCAAGACCTGTCGAAGATGATAGAGAGCGGCTCAGCAATCACCTCCGCCAGCTCCCTCAGCACACGTGGATGTAACCCATCTGGGCCCATGGATTTGTGTGCATTAATCCCTTTGAGCCGCTCCTGGACCTCCCCTACTTGAACCAGAGGGAAATTCTTCATTTCCCAATCAGTCCTACTCTCATCCAGTGTCTGTGGGTCCCGGGGGGCCTTTGAAGTGAAGACCGAAGCAAAGGCGGCATTCAATATCTCCACTTTCTCAGCATCCCCCGTAACCAGGACACCCTCCTTATTCAGCAAGGGACCTACATTATCCCTTGACATCCTCTTACTGTTCACGTGTCTAAAAAACCCCTTTTTATTATCCTTTATGTCCCTTGCCAGCTTAATTTCCAAGAGGGCTTTAGCCTTCCTAGTTGCATCCCTACAGGCCCTGACCACATTCCTGTATTCTTCCCAGGTGCTCAGACCCTTTTTCCACGATTCATAGATCTTCTGCTTCTCTTTGAGTTTGCTCAATAGCTCCCTGTTCATCCATGCAGGTCTTCTGCCTCTCTTTCCCCATTTCCTCCTCAAAGGGATGCATCTTTCCTGTGCTTGGAAGAAGTGCTGTTTGAATGCTAGCCAGCTCTCGCAGGCTCCCATTCCTTCAAACAGCGTAGCCCACGGGATAGCCCCCATTAAGTGGCGGAGGAGATCAAAGTTAGCTCTACCAAAATTCAGGGTAGCTATCCTACTTTTTGGCTTGCTTCTTCCACCCAGGATCATGAACTGAACCATTTCATGGTCGCTTTGCCCTAAGCTGCCCCCGACCTTCACTTCCCTAACAAGTCCATCCTTGTTAGTGAAAACAAGGTCCAGCAGCCGCCCTCCCCTTGTGGGCTCCTGCACCATCTGTAGCAGGAAATTGTCTTCAACACACTGCAGAAACTGTCTGGACTGCATACGACTGGCCGTATTGCTTGCCCAGCAAATATCTGGGTAGTTGAAGTCCCCCATAAGGATCAGTGCCCAGGAACTTGAGGCTATTTCTAACTGTTTATGGAATGCGTTATCTACCTGCTCCTCTTGATCAGGGGGCCTATAGCACACTCCCACAACAATGTCCCCCATACCGGTTTGCCCCTTGATTTTAACCCACAAGCACTCGACAGAAGGTTCATCCTTCCCCAGGTGGAGCTCAACACATTCTAGGTGCTCTCTCACATAAAGAGCAACTCCTCCACCTCGCTTCCCTAGCCTGTCTTTCCTAAAAAGCACATAGCCATCCATGACAGTGTGCCAGTCGTCCAGGTTGTCCCACCACGTCTCTGTGATTGCGATGAGATCATGGCCCTGCGACCGCACAAAGATCTCTAGTTCTTCTTGTTTGTTCCCCATGCTACGTGCATTTGTGTAAAGACAGTTCAGTGGTGAAGCAGATGTAGGTATCCTCAACGGCCCACAGCGAGATTTCTGACAGGGGACTGGCAAAAGTGGCTCCACGGAGGAGTACTCAGGGCAGTCCACAGAATTTTCCCTATTCTCACGTGGAAAAACGTCCCCAAGTCCACGACTGTGCTGTTGGTATTTACCTCTTCCCACCGTCAACTCCCGTTGTGTCTCCCGAAGCCTAACCCTGGCAGCCGCCTTAATATCCCCTTCCCCCTTCCTAACTAGTTTAAAGCACGATCGATGAGCCCTGCTATCTCCTGGGCGAGGATCCGCTTTCCTTTATAGGACAGGTGAGCCCCATTAGCAGTACTCATGCCAGGAGCAGAGTACACCATCCCTTGGTTAAAGAATCCAAAGTTCTTGCGCCGGCACCAGCCTTTTAACCACACATTCAACTCGTGGGTTATCCTGTCCTGCTCTGAGCCCCTCCTCCCACAAGTGGGGATAGAGCAGAATATTATTTGGGCTCCCCCCCCCTCAACAGAGCGCCCCAGGTCCCGGAATTCCCTTTTGACAGCTTGCAGGCTACACTTTGTGATTGCGTCCCTGCCTGCTTGAACTATCAGTAAGGGATAATAGTCAGTGGATCTTACCAGGCCTGGTAGCCTTCTGGTAATATCCCTGACCCGGGCTCCAGGGAGGCAACACACCTCCCTGCGTGTAGGGTCTGGCCTACATATAGGCCCTTCTGTCCCTCTGAGAAGGGAATCTCCTACTACGACTACCTTCCTCTCTTGCCTAACAGAGGCAGTCTCAGGGCGTGCAGATGACCGCCTCACTCTAGGCCTCCGCTTTCTCTGAGGCAGAGGGGCTCCATTCATCTCCTCAGGTACCTCCTCCTCAACTGTCAGGGCCCCAAACCTGTTGCTCAGGGACACCTGAGGGGGTGGGGTAGGTAGGCAGGGGGAGTGCCTACGACGCCGAGTCGGGACTGTCTTCCAGGCCTCCTCGGGGTTTGGGTCACTCCCATTAACCTGGCACGGGCAGTGAGGGGGGACCGTCTTCAGGTGTGAGGTGTCATCCCGACTGTCTTCCTTTTGGGACGCCAGGGAGCTACTCCACCAGTCAATCTCTCGCTCGCAGTCCCTGATCACCCGCAGTCTTTCAACCTCTTCCTTTAGTTGTACCACCAAAGCAAGCAGGTCATCGACCTGCTCACACCTCAGACAGGCTAGGTGTTTGCCTCTTATCCCAGGCAACTGCAGGCTCTGGCATTCCCTGCAGCCTGAGACCTGGACCGCAGCATCCCTAGGCAGGCCCTCCATCGGGGTTGCCCGAGATTTGCAGGGGGAACCTCTGCGCCTGGTGGAGACCATGGTTAGCTGAGCACACAGCAGACAGGGAACCCTCAGCTCGCCCTTTTGTACTCTGCGAGCCGGTCCTCTGAGTATACCCCCTCAGCAAACTAGGAGGGGAGGCTTGCTCGGCCTGCTTGCTCTGCCTGCGCGAACTGCCTCGCCACGCCCTTCTGACGCGCCACGCCCTTCTGACGCGCCACGCCCTGTTTGCCCGTCCGGGTCGCCGCGCTCCGGGTCGCCGCGCTCCCAGAGGCCTCTCTTGTATGGAGAGGGATAATTCCTGTCGCCCTTAGCTCCGCCCCCGATGAGTCACCGCTCCGGGCAGTGCAGGGGACGAACAATGGCTGTTAATGGGTGCTGATGGCCACTGATGGGTGCACCTCTGCCTCTCTCCTTTTGATCTTAGGTGCTTTTCGTTAGTTGCCCTCGCGGATCTATGTCCGGGGGTTGTTGCTCGCAGAAAGGGGGTCCCTCGACGGAGTCTCCCGCTTCAGAGCCCTGCTCCTCAGCAGCATGGGAGCTGTGCTGTAGGTTTTAGCCTGAAGGTCAGCGTGGTCAAACAGACCGCCTCTAGATGAGCTCCAGTCGCAAGGACCTTTCCATCTGGCCTGTTCACTTTTCCCCAGGCATGACAACTTGAGCAACAAATACATCCTGAGCAACTTTCTTTTTCTCCTTCAGCACTCAAATCTGTCTGTTCCCGAAATAGAAAGAAGAGAAGGGAAGACTGGAAGAAGGTAAGGTCTTTACTGAAGCTTCATGTTGCTGCTTCTCTTCTGATGATGAGAAGCACAGCAGTGTGCCAAATGCAGCAGCAGCGCAGAGGCTACTTAGCATCCATCCTCCCCGCTCTTGGCTGCTCCTCTCTCTATAGCCTCCTAAATCTCAGACACTTCGACTTGAGTCCTTCAAATTCCTATAATGCTTGAGGTCTGCAAATCTACAGAAGTACTTCCAGTTCGGCACATCTAAGCAACCTAGTGTATGGCAGAAACTGATTTTTTTCTGCCTAGCTTTTCTGAACATGTCTACTCACCAGCCATTAGAAGAGCACCTCTAAATATGTTCTGAAAATATTGGGGTCTGCAGAAAATGGAATTGCAAGTGTTATTTTTTTTTTTGAAAAGTAGAGAAATTGATATATGTTTTCAGAGACCTCGGTTTCCTTCAGCAGAGCCTCTTTGAATTATATGGTTTGGTACATTTGCTCAGTATTTCAGATGTTCATCCAGGTGCACATGTTTCTGTTTAAGCAATAGAAGTGTCCCCAATGCTGGCCAGCCCCTGTAATCAGATCAGTGCTGCATCTGCTGCTACATAGTAGGCTAGCATTTGTAAAGCATTCAGTCATTAAGTGGGTGACCCTGGTTCAGTTCCTGTTTCTGCCTGAAAAAGGGTATTGTTATCTGTGTCCTATTGGAATGTGTTAGTTCATAAAATATCCTGCTTTCCCTTTTGAAGCTGTGTCAGTATGTAAAAGATTTCAGGTTTCCTTGGCTTGAAAGGAGAAAGAGAATAGTGATGTAATGCTGCATCTTGGTGCTGGGTACTGTTGTCTCAGAGAAAGAGGGCTGACTGTAAGCATTTCTTTTTATTTCCTAATCATTGCTTAATTTTGAAAACAGAATTGGCTCAGGGAACAGAAACTGGTATTTTCCAATTGACTAGTGATAATTATCTTTGTGTTACCTGTGTACAGTGTACTGGACAAGTTGTTGAATACACCTATTTGCCTACATGCCCACCTGAAGTGCTGGATGTCACAGAGCCATTTCAGTGTTGCAATACTGAAGTGTTTAGGCATTTAAGCATTAGACTGGGTCCAGCCCATGATGTTTTTTAATGTCTAACCTTTTTATTTATAACTGCTTCAGTGTCTGATTAAGATGGTCTAATTTGTGGCAACGTTATTCTTTACTTTCTCCATCTTACAGAAAATTGTTGCTGTCAATTGTTACCTTTCTTTTGTCAGTACTTTTCTAGCAATAATTATGGATCCTACTTGTTCAAGAGATTCAGAAGTTGGTTGCATGAGTCACTTTTTGTATTCAGCTTCCACAGTGTCATGATAACACTTTCTTAATCTAAACACCTGCCTGTCCTCTGCAGTACCAAAACCACCTCTGTTCTCCATTCTTGTAATTTCGTTTTGTTTGAGTCTTTTCTTCTTTCCTGTTAAACTGCAACCATATCATCTACATTTTCTTCACACAATCTTTTTATTTCACATCAATGCACTTCCAACAGGTTACCTCCTTCTGTGCTAATGGTACCTCTAATTGATAGTGAGAATCCACCCTCTAGTTGCTTTTGTCTGTCTCTAATTTAAATCTCATACATACAAATATATATGTTTTGTTTGCTGCATTACAGATGTGCCAAAGAATAAAGCAAT
This sequence comes from Porphyrio hochstetteri, assembly GCA_020800305.1. Taxonomy (NCBI): domain Eukaryota; kingdom Metazoa; phylum Chordata; class Aves; order Gruiformes; family Rallidae; genus Porphyrio; species Porphyrio hochstetteri. Next base: position 116,936,877 of record CM036907.1, read on the forward strand.
CAGTTTCATCTCTGAAGTTACTAAATCATGTGTTCTCAGCACTTGGAGAATTGCAACAGCTGGAGATGGAAGGGAAGCTGATGGGTCAGGCTATTCACTCCTTTCCCATGCCAGATTGTTCTCAACAATATATTCCTAACATTGTCCATCCCATTTTTAAATGTCACTTCTTCTCATTCTACTTAAATCCAAAAAACTGAGAGACAGATTACTGCTTTATAGTAGAATAACTCTTTTTGATGCTAAGACAGTTCTGGCTTTTAGATTTATTTCATTGAGTGTACAGACTGAGATGAAGTGCATTTCATTTTTATAAGGAACTAAAATATGGGTAATATGAAATCTGAGCTGAATAAAGAACTGGTCCAAAAAACTAACAAATCTGTGAATTTCCAGATTCTGAAAAATGCATGATGACTTTTTAAAGACTATTACTTGGGACCTTTGGTTATTACTTCCATACCCTCAGCCTGATAACTCATACAAATAGGCTGAATACTCAGCTGTTATAAATCCAGTATCCCCACTGATGGTGCTGCTTGGCCAATTTGCACCAGCTAAGGATCTGTCCTTTTGATCTGAACTTCTTTTTTTTAATGCTAAGCATCAAAAATTAGCCACCATTAAGGGGGAAGTGTCATTATAGATCAAATGCTTTTTTAACTGAGAGGCATAGTCCTTCACACCAGCAAACAGGTCTTGCAGGAAGAGCTGGCATCCAGTTAGATAGTGCTGTTATTATGACAAGCTTGCTGCAGGAATTAGAGAAAGATGGACTTGGCTAAAGTTTATTATAATTTGATTCTAAAGATCAGATTTCAGGATAGAATAATTATATCAACGTAAGGTTAAAAAGTAACCCAGTAAGGCAGGTGCACAAGAAGCAGGGCATGGTATTCATTCATTTGCTAAGAGCTGCTGTAAAGATGGGCTGTGAGCTCCTAAAAAGAGAAGAACACAAGATTCCTTCATAATGGAAATTGCTAGGAAACCTAAATAGATGAACAGGTCCTAATTCCCCCATTACATTCTCAGGGCGAAGTTGTATATTATGCACCAGGTAACAGGCAATTGTAGGAAGATAGTATGGTTTTAAAGTAAATGTCAAGATCCTCTCTATAAAAAAACACACTAGTTTTTCATAGCAACATGGGCAAACATGAGACCAGGATGAGTAGAGAGGGAGGAATGAATATTGCACAATGATGGCAGTTTTCACCCTGTACTGATTCAACCTGTACCAATTGCACTTCCCTGACAATCATTTAACATGCAACAGTGACTATATTAAGTATTTTAACTATTCCCTACAAAGTCACCCTGGAGGAATGGCACAGCAGACCTGCTAAGGTTCTCAGCTTCCATGCTTTAAGCTCCATCTTAATTAGCCAGTGGAGTGAATGAAATTATTTTGCCATTCCCTTGTCCCAACCTGACAAACTGGGAGTTGGCACTAGCTCAGTATAAGACACTCCATGCAGCTATATATGGTATGTGTTAATGATGCTATTACTAACACATTGCTGAATGTTAGCATGTTCGAGCTTGTAGTTTCATCTCTATGGAAGTGACTTGATTAATGTTAGAGAGAACTTTTTAACAAAGGTATAATTTCTGTGACACTGTTTTATGTTGTTGAAGAAAAAGGTATAATCTTTACATTGAATATTATTATGTGTAATTAAAGAAGCTGTGCCATGCTTCTTTCTTCCCTATCCACTTGCACACATGTAATATTTTTCCTTTTTTAAAAAAAGGGGTACTAGTATTTGAAGGGTCACTGGTCACCTTAGTGAGTCCCCTAATGCCTGGTCTGCTGCAGGTTGGTGAGTATGTAGCAATACAGCAGTTGCAGGGTGCCCAGTCAATTTGAGATGTCACTTCAAGAGACTGTTTCTGTAGATCTAGTATTTTTACATGAAAGCTTGTCATTGGAATAACTAAGACAGATCTTCTAACAGGAGTAGTGACACAATGGGGACACATTCATCAAAGAAGGAGCAGGTAGGGTGTTTTTTAGAAGGGGAGATTGTTAATGATTAAATGGCAATCCTACTAATTAAAAGTCAAAAGTAGATAAATAAGGGATAACTCCCATGATAATTGCCAAATTTATATATTTAGAGAAACCTAGCACATCGTAAATATTAAATTGGGCTATTACTTGAAGTGTATCTGTGCCAGGGCTCCATAAATAAAGACCTTAGGGACTAATCACTAGAAATTTTCATTATTTATCTCTTTCCACATTTTAGCAAACAGAAAAGCTATGTCTTCTTTTCAGTGTAACCCACAAAGGAAATATGCTCATTTTTTATAAATCTTTTGGGGAGGAGAAAAGAAAGAATAATGCAGTGGGAAAATACAAACAAGAGAAAACCTCAACCATGAGAAAAATCTCTCCAAAAGATTAATCCTGGCTTCTCTTTTCTTCTAAGCATTAACCTCCTATTAAGTACACTAGTTTTATGTCAATGTGCAGCTTCATTGACTTCAATTAAGCTATCTCTGATACCCACCCTGCTGAGAGAGCAACCACAGACTTTTAAAAAGTCATCCAACACAGAAATGTGGCAAGAGTGGTGAATCAGGTCGTTTGTATAATTTTAATCGTTAGTCCTGCCTTGCACCTTATGTAATAATTTAAGGCATTTTTTAGGGCCTCTGGTATTTCTCCTGCTATTAATGGGACTCTTATGTCCATTTTTGTGAGATTAAATGTGTATTATGTGCACACTTTTACATACAGTTGACTTCACCGAACTGGGATGCTGAGGCTCTGTGACAAACCTTGCACTGCGTAGACCCTGGGAGTGTTATCTTCTTGGCTCACTCAATACAGTCAAAATCTCCACACACTGAACAGACTGAGAAAATGGGTCCCAACTATCTGGGGCTGACTCTTCTGGGAAATTAGAAGGGAAGATGGGTCAGTACAGAATCTGTAAATAAGTTCCATTGATTGAAAGCTGCAAGATTATTTGGAAATCTCCATGGTGAATTGTGAGAGTACTAGCCAGCTTGTGCTGGTACACTAAGCCATCAGATCATCCTGCCAAGTAAACATACTACAAAATCATTCTCACATTTGTGAAGAGTTTTTAGGAAGAAGTGATATTCTGCAAGCTGAGATCCTGACTCCTTTTTGAATTCCAGTAGTTTTGAAAGGACACACAAGTTTGTGAAATCACCCATCCAATATGTGAGGCCAAGAATAAAAACAGGACCCCTGACCCTTCTTCCTCATTTAGATATTTTTCTCTGTAACAGTGGGTAAAGTGCAGTAGTGGAATACTACTGCTCTTAAGTGAAAAATGAGCTTTTACAGGAAGCCATGAAAATGAAAGTAATAATTAAATCTTCATATAACTTTAGGTTGTATTGTAAGTGCTTAGCTGAAAAAATCGTCTCTAACTCATGGCCCGCAGCAATCACATCTGTTATATTTTAGGAACAGAAAGCTAATGAGGTGGAATCTGGAGTACTGGGCTTAATTGGGCTTGTTTTGATTAAGTGTATGTGCTGGGAATTTTTTACACAGTAGTATAAATTGCAAAACAGACAACATAAGCCACAAAATTCTCAAAATCCAGTGTTAGAGAAAGGATTCTTTCCAATAAACAATAAACAGCAAAACAAAATATCTGAGGTTTTGATTTTTTAAAAAAGTGCACTTTAATTTGCCTAATTAGTGGCTTTCTTCAGTTGTAAATGCCTTTCTCTCTCGTTCACCCACTTGCAAAAACACACATAGAGATACGCAAATGTTCTGTACAGTATATGATTGTAACAGCTTGTCTTTGGGCTGAGTAGATTAAGTCTGACTGGCAAAGGCATTTAAAACTACATAGTCTTTATAGAAGCATGAAAAATTGATGTATCTTTTATATATTACATGTTTAGCAGAAAGAATAATATTTTACAGCAGTTTTAAAAATACGTGTTTCAGGGGGTGGGGTGAGGTGGGGTGATGGTGTTTGCAGTTTTTCTCCAGTCCTTATCACTCTGGGCCATACTTCTAGATAATGTAAACCTGCATAACTTCATTGACTCTCGTACACTTTACTGATCCACCCAATTTAGATCTGATCTCTCAAGTTCCTAGAAGTATTCAAAACTTAGGAGGTGGAAAAGATATGAGTAGCGTATTTTACCAACATTAAAAATTATTTTAAATGGATTTTCTCTACATTAAAAAATGCTACAAGCTAGATGCCTGATATTTTGATTTCATTTGTAACAAGAAACAGATACTGACTCTTCGAAGTAAATTTTTATGAATGAAAGTGATTCTATTTAGGCAGCAGAAAAAATTACGTCAACAACGATTGTTTTGTCCAGTCCTTTCATTAGTAGTTCTCAAAATAGCTTTCAACTAACACCCCCCCTCCATTTTCACACATATGGAAAGTGAGGCACCAAGAATTGGCTTTCAGAAAGCCAGTAACAATGTTCCCTGAGTGGTCCAGCAGCCACCAGATTTGTCATAGCCTATGGAGACTAATACAAGACAGGTGATAAGAGTCATTTGACTTCTGAATCCTTCTCTGGCTATGTGGTTTGAAGATTACAATACTGACATCTTCACAGCACTCATATATGTGAAGATACCTCAGACATGGCACCTTCATCTTATGTTGGTCCTTTTCAGCTGGTAGATATTTTTCTCCCGACCTCAAATCCGAATAAAAAAATTAAGCTAGATTTTCAAACTTTGTTTCAGTGAGATTTGGTTATCAAGCTCATCAAGCCCTTTAAAAGCCCCAGCTTTGATCAATGAATACTTCACTAAAATTGACTAATACCAAAGAATGCCTTGAGACCTAATTTCATTTTAGCTGCTTATTGGTTACATACATTTAAAAAAAAACATGAGCTACAACGGTTGCTATGTAAAGAAGACATTCCTTAAGTGTCTAAAAATCCCTCATCTTCCCAGTTTCATGCTGGCTTTTCCATTCCACAGATCACTAGGAGGTAATAGGGTAAACACACTGCGTGTGGGAAGCACAGACTTTAGGGACAGATATTCTGCAGCCCTCCTGGAAAATTGTGATCTTAATGTTGCAGAACATTAAACTGAAAATCGCACAGGTGAATTGCATCTCCTTCTACTGGGGAAGGAGAATGGTATTTATGCACACATAGAACCCCTATATACTACTAATGCAGGTGAAGGAACTGACTGAACTAACGGACAGGCAAAGCACAGTACCTCAGGTAAGGTCTTGCTGGAGCAAGCTCCTTCACTCTTGAAAAAAAAAAAATCCTGTCTGAAGGCCACAGTTATTCAGGGTTTTGGCTTTACAGTCTATTCAGAACAAGGGCATTGCTAGTTGCGTTGTGACCCCTAACACTATATTGTCTGATTGGTTCAATAATGACTCTGAGGAATGAGAGCCACCTCCTGTATTATCAACTCCACCTCCTGGGGTCTCTCTTAAAGGGACTTCCATTCAAGTCTGGTCTAGAGTAGCATATGCAATTACACTAGGAAGAATGAAAATGTGAAGGGGGCAGCCACTGCAGCTTCAGGTCACGAGATGATTACTGGCTGTGATTAGGAAGAAATCCCCTCCTCTTAAATGAAGTATAATAGTGTTCATATCTAAGGATTCGGGACTGGCCATTGTTGAAGATAGGATATCCCCTGTCACAGTTCATACAGTCTCTGATGTCCTCCTCTTTCCCTTTCAAAATGCAGCAAAAAAAAAAAGAGGAAAATTTCAGGAACTTTCCACCTTCTCAGTAAATAAAAAAGGGGTAAATTTATTTTTTAAAAAATTACTACTCTGCTGCTCTTCTGACAAGCTTCTGCCGCCACTTTTTCCTTTAAAAGTAATTTTGAATGTTCCTTTTTTTTCCTATATAGACAGAATTTTTCTAAAATTTCATGTAAAACTTCTGAATTAATTTCACTGTATTGAGCCTGCTAAATATGATTTCTTTTTTAAGCATGTTGCTCTTGTGAAAAACCATGGTCTCTAAGGATTGTCTGTCAGTCACCTCATAAAATAAAGGTTAATTTTATTATCAGTGGCGAACAATAGCTGATGACTTGAAGCTGAAGAAAGGTCAAGAGACTAATCACTGATATGCTTTCGGCAGCTATCTTTTCTAGTCACGACTTAAGCAATTGTTAAAGGCATAATTTTTCAGCTTTAAAATTTACACACACAAGTCCATCTCAAATTAGGTTGTTTTGTATCTACCAAGTTTCACACAAACAAACACAAAGTCATAACCATTACACAATCTGGAATATGAATAATTGCGACATTCATGTACTGTGTATCAGAGGGGATTAAATGGATGGTGACTCCCTATTCTATTAGTAGCTACCATGTCTGTAGCATTCTTGAACAAAGTTCAATTCTCTAGCACAGTTCTTAAATCAAGAGTTCATTATTCTGCTTCTGCTGGAATGTTTCTTCCATCTACCCCACTTGAAAACATGGGATGCACTGTGGTTTCTTGAGATTTTTTTTTTTATTCAAATTCATACACTGTAAAATGAGACCAGGTTTTCTGGGGACACATCCTTTTTCTTTTGATCTTGCAAACTATGGTGTATCAGTAATGCATGAGTCCTCTCAGAGCTGGTGGGATGAGCTGCCTCTGCTCAAGCTTCAGTTAGTGTGAGAAGTTTATATAGGTCAACAGTGTCTTCCTTCAAACTGAAGAAGCTGGCCATGCTTGGAATATGTAATGTAGGTGGAGACACGGCCTGACAGATGCAGAGAACCATTCAACCAAAGGATGAATCCTTTCATTGTTTTTGAACTTATTGTTGAAACTACTGAACAAGTCTTTGTTGGTAAATGACTGACTGAAATAGTCTATTTCTTCACTATAGATTTAAAAGAAAATATTATAGCAAGAGGAAAAGTAGGTGAAATTGATTTCATTTAACAATAACCTTCCAGCCTTGCCTCATGTGTCACTCAAATAACCTTTGTTACTAATTATAGTGGAGTCTGAAAATAAAGCACTTCTACGCTGAAGGGTTTTAGAAGTCATCAAAATTATCCAGTGCTCAATATAGCCAAAATCCTATATGCTATTATGTTCTTGTGCCAGCAATGCTGCCTGCAAGTTAACATCTATAGAGCTACGAGATGAACAAGAGGCAAACATTGGTATCATCAAATGTTATATTGATATCCAAAGACATTATGGCAGGCTAGGAAATCAATCATTTCTAAGTGCTTTCTTCTTTTGACTTTGTATTAAATTCTGAGTGATTTTAATAATTGGTGTTTTTTCCTCATTTTACAGGTCTGGTAGCATTTCCAGACACAGCTTTATGACCTGTCGTGCTAGAGTACTCTTTTTTCCTCTCTTTACCTTAAAAGATTAGAACTTTGTTTTCTTGTTTCTTGGCTACTATCCTCTGTGATGCAGGTTTACAATTACAAAAGGCTTATCTGTCCCCCACTCCATTTGTCTTAGTCTGGGTGGTTGTTTAGAACCCTAGAAGTCAGGATTTAAAGACTGTTTGCATTAAAGGGACTTGTAATTCTTAAAAAAAAAGAGCCTAGATTCCTTCCTTTGCAACTTTACAGATGATCTGAGTCTTGTTTCTATATACCTGGGTCTCTGTTTCTGTTGATGTTCTTCCTTTACTCTAAATACAGTATCCCAAATATCCCATTTTTAAATATATTTTAAAAAAACTTTTATGATACCAAATGCACCATCACTGTAGGGAAAACTTTGGGTTTTATGTTTAGTGACCTTCACCACATACTACAAGGTCTATCTGTTTACTTCAGCTTTCTTCAAATCAATAGCTCCCAACTGTAGACCATGCACCATTAGTGATTCATGGAGCACTTACTGGAGGTCCACATAGAACTGACTAGCAAAGCACAGGTTCCTCTGCATTTCCAGCTGCTATGTTACATTAAACCCAGCCAAAATGATATTAAATAGTTTCTGAATGCCTCTATTTTAAAGAAGGCGATTGTTGCTGTTACAGAAGGCTGGTATCTATTTGCGTAATGTTCTATGTGCTGACTAGTAGGAGGGGAAAATAGGAGTCAAGGGGCTGAAACATGACCCACACCCCAGAAAAGTTTGAGAACACTTGCTCTTTACAACCTCTCTGCCTCAGCTATAATCTTCTGATTGGCCTGTATGGAATATCCTTTTGAGTCAAATTAGTTTTATGATTTCTAAATTCTGATGGCTTTAATTTGCTGTAAATCTTTCCAGAGATTATGATACTTTGTACAGCACACCTATAAATAAGTTCTATGACAGCCTCATTAATCAGGCTACATTTTAAAAGCATTAGCCTTTTTCCCCTCTGTTGAATCCACAGCTTATCTTTCTCCAATTATAATTAGTGTTCATTCAAATCAATACTTTTTTTTTCAAACTGTGGAGTTACACTGGGTCTGATACAGACCATCTTCAGCCTCCAGCTGAGGTACCCCAATATCTGAGAGCTGTTTGAAAACTTGTCTACATATTAACATATTGCAAATGGTCTCTATTTTAAGCAGGGGTAAGTCTAAAGAGATCAGTCACGGTTTGCTCTTGTAAAGAGCAAGTAAAGCTTGCTCTTGATATTTTTAAGTTTGAGGTACATGGCTCTGAAAACAGAGCATGAATTTGGCACCTTTATTTTCCTTAAGGAAAGCAGGTGACCCAAACAGGAAGATCAAATACCAGACTACTAGAAAAGAAGCCATGTAAAATTGGTCAGCACCTACAAACCTTATCCTTCAATTCACTAAAGAATCATTAGGCCATTAAAAATAATATTATTTTCCTTTTTAGTGGAATAACTTCAAGAGGAACTGTGAGACTGTCCCCATTACAAACTGCCAGGAAAAAATTTTATTTGGGTTTTGAATACTGAGTGCTATGGACATCAGAAATAACCCCACTAGAGACAAATATGTTGCTAGGACTTCCAGACTACTTGACATATGCTCTGATCAGTAGTCTAGTGTATACATTAGTAAGAGTTATCTCATGTAAACATTTACAGGTTAGTTATCAAAGTCCAAGGCTGTGCTTTGGTAAAACATTTTGTTTATCAGCAACATGGATTTGAAGCATGGACTTTAAAACATAACTTTGAAAAAGACAGTTCTTTCAGTGCATGTGAAGGGAGTAGAGGGTATAGGATAGGAGCTTGAGCAGATTAGTCTGCCTTCTGCCAATATTACTGTGCCAAGAAAAATGTTGAATAGGATTGCTTCCTAAGCTCGTTGTTCTAATTTCTCTCTTCAGTCAGTGGTGGACAGATACTGTCTGTCACAGGATGATTCATAAAGGATATCTTTGGATGAGATGAACCGACCTAGAGGTGTGCTTGACTCTACTGGTAGAAAAGAGAGTTAAGGTGAATAAGGAGATGGCTGATTTCTAGAATACTCAGGCTATGTGACATTAATCCAATCCTAGATTTGCAAACATCAGGATACTTAAGTAGTGGAGGATCTACTTGTTTGGACTTGTACAGCAGATAGCTGATGAGTTTCTTAATCCTACCAAAAGACCTAGGCATGTGCAAAAGAACTTGCTGAGGGAACTTTTAGATTCAGAAAACAGATGAATAGAAGTTTATCTTAATTTTGAAGCTAAGTAATTCAAACTTGTTTACAGTTTTTTCATATTTTGCATTTTCTATATCTGCCTAAGGGTGCCAATGTCACAAAGACAGTACATTCAGCTCTTGAATCTTTATGTGATAATAATGTGTAAAAGAACTAGTGTCAGTTCTAAATATGATTCTTTGTATTGTGAATTTTGGGAAGGAGAAGAGAAAGCAACAGATTCTCAGCTGATGGAGACAGAGTACAGTGTGCTATGTAACACTCACTGGCAGTGCATCACACCAGAACTTGTGAAAAAAACGATGAAGGATACTGAAATGCATATCCCACCAGTGCTATCACTGGAAGTCAAGTAAAGGCAACCTTCACACATATCTTCACTGCCTTTTATGTCTAAACATATCCACAGCTCTAATATACTTCCTTTTAGTTGTTAACAAATGACCAATCTTGACAATACATTCTGATATGCATTATGAGTCTGTCTTCACGTAACCCAAAAGCTGTAGTCATATGTCAGATGCATGCTCCACAGAAGACTGTTTGATACCTGTCTGGGAAAGCAGACAGTACTTGTATACCTCTTTTCCTTCATTAGTGAGTCCAGTAATGAGCCAAACCCTGGAACTCAAATGTGATGAGGACCAGTGGCCACAACTGAAAATGAAGTTTTATGCTGTAGTTTTGTGGAAATTTGGCTTGTGAGTGTCCCTTCTTCTATCCCATCATTTAAGTCATGAAAAGGTTAGGTGATATGGTGAGAAACGAGCAGACAAGAAGATTAAAGCCAAACTTTCTTAAGAATAGGAATATTTATCTCTTCAACAGGAACTTCATACTATCAGGCCACATGAAGTTCTTGGCAGGTCTGTGACAAGCAGTCACGCTCCCACAGATGGACAATTCTGCTAAAATGTCACCCTACAATGAAGACTACAACATGGCTACAAAAAGGCATCATAAATTATATGGAAGGGGTAAAGGAAGTGAAAGCTAAACAGAGATGGAAAGTGTCAGAAAGAAGAGGATTACAAGAAAAGACTGTTAGGTATACCTGTTCTGTTAGCTTTTCAGAGTTAAATTTGGAGGCAATGAGCAATAGGAAACTTTTTTGTTGTGCATATCTGAGGTTAAAATTGCAAGGTGACTTTGTCTTTTGTATGAGATGCTATGAGAAAATGCATGTGATTGTGCAGTTTTTGATAACTGAGAATGTTTGATGGCAAGGAGAGAGGAAAATTTACATCATCAACTAAAGAAATTTAAGAATTTTTTTTTTTTTAATCCAGTCCCAGAATTCTAATGAATAGATTTATATTAAGTGTTCAAGGCCAGTTGTATAGGGCTTTAGCAAACAGGTTTAGGGAAGGGTGTCCCTGCCCATGGTGGAGGTTGGAATGAGATGATGAGATGCCTTCCAACCCAAACTATTCCATTATTCTATTATATTCAATAAATTTTATTATAGACTATAATTTTTCCATGGAAGTCTTACTGATCCTTGTACTTTCATTGCCGTAAATCACGACAATATGCACAAAGGGGTTAAAGATGACTTTACACTGTGCTCACTTTACCTAGAAATACTGTTCTCACCCACCCTTTGGTCAAGATGAGGGCTAAGTGTATTGTAAGGAGATGTTATACTTAGCACTTCGTTAAATATATGTTCTCTGCTGTGCCATGTGTGAATACCATGCATGCACAGGGAAAAAAAGAGCTGTCGTTGTAACACATTAAAAAACACTTTTTCTCATTATAGCTCTTCAACTCACAGACAACGCTGACTGGAACAGGGTTATACTGCTGCTGACTTCCAGTCTATTGTTATCTCCACTACTTTGGATGATCTTCCTTTACAATGCTTTGACATGCCCTACCTGAATAACTGGGAGCTGACCTTCCTTCAAACACTTTTCTGTGAGTGCCCAGAGGGTGGCAACAGCCTTCTATAATTCACTGAGAAAGACTCATGGAGAAGCTCATCTTACTGCCGCATCAAGAGGGAAGAGGCAGGTGCTCTCCTTCTACAAGCCCTAGTGAAATCTGCAGATGAGCAAATCCTGAAAAGAACAAAGTCAGTCAGCTATGGTTTTGTAAAGTGGATGCTCACATGCACAGTGAAGTACTGCAGGTGTTGAAATAAGGAACAGAATCTCTCTGACAAAACATGAAAATCTCCTTTTGAAGGAGGGAGGACTCGCTTCATAAGAAACATGAGACCAATTACATCCTAGAATGGCCTCATTTACTCCAGAAAGTATGGAAAAAATTGCAGGATACCTTAAGTAACCAGATTCAATGTAGACATCTTCACTTTTGATTTCAGTGGTGTGGGGTTTCAATCTGAGATTAAATCACCTATCTAGGCATACTACAATCCAATTATAGTTAACAGAGTGCAAGGGCTTGCTTCAGAGACCCACACAGCTACATCTGAGACATCCCCAAAGAATGCAAGACATTCACATCAGATTGGCAGATATGAGAAGGGAATTATGGGAAGCATCCTTTTCTTGAGCTAATAGTACCTGGAGCTAGGTGGAACCTCCCAGAGTATCTCTGTAAACACCTGTATTTAAACTATTGTATTCCACATCCCAGCACACACTTAGACTGTTCCATGAGTACTTGAATTTATGTATCATTAATTTAAACAGGTTCTTATCCATAAAGTTGGATGACATGGATCCCATTCAAGAGATCTGAAGACCCATGTCAGTTTTGCAATTGGATATGTCCTCTTCTCAGGTACCAACAATATTTTTGCCTTGTGAATTTCTCCTTCTTTAATGAGTATGTAGAGATACGGAACTACTGGAAAGAATCATAGAGTTATAGAATGGTCTGGGTTGGAAGGGACCCCAAGGATCACAGAGTTCCAACCCCCCTGACACAGGCAAGGGCCAACAACCTCCAGGCCTGGATCTACACAAGGTTGCCCAGGGCTCCATCCAACCTGGCCTTGAACACCTCCAGGGATGGGGCATCCACCACCTCTGTGGGCAGCCTGTTCCGGTACCTCACCACTCTCTCTGTAAAGAACTTCCCCCTAATATCTAATCTAAACCTTTCCTCCTTTAGCTTCAATCCATTCCCCCTTGTCCTGTCATTGTCTACCCAGGCCAGCAGTGTGCCCTGGTGGCTAAGAGAGCCAATGGGATCCTGGGATGCATCAGGAAGAGTGCAGCCAGCAGGTCAAAGGAGGTGATCCTCCCCCTCTACTCTGCCCTGGTCAGGCCCCACCTGGAGTATTGTGTCCAGTTCTGGGCTCCCTGGTATAAAAAAGACAGGGATCTCCTGGAGAGAGTCCAGAGAAGGGCTACGAAGATGATTAAGCGCCTGGAGCATCTCCCATATGAGGAAAGGCTGAGTGAGCTGGGGCTGTTCAGCCTGGAGAAAAGAAGACTGAGGGGGGACCTAATTAATGTTTATAAATATCTTAAGTATGGGATGCAGGGGGAATTGGCCAACCCCTTTTCAGTGGTCTGTGGAGACAGGACAAGGGGCAATGGCTGTAAACTGGAGCACAGGAAGTTCTGCACCAACATGTGGAGGAACTTCTACACAGTGAGGGTGACAGAGCACTGGAATAGGCTGCCCAGGGAGGTGGTGGAGTCTCCTTCTCTGGAGATATTCAAGACTCGTCTGGATGCCTATCTGTGCAATATGAGCTAGGGAGCCTGCTTTGGCAGGGGGGTTGGACCCGATGATCTCTCGAGGTCCCTTCCAACCTCTACGATTCTGTCATTCTGTGATTCTTTTAAAAAGTTGATTCCCCTCCTGTTTCGCTGCTCTCTTCAGGTACTGGAAGGCTGTAATGAGATCCCCCTGCAGCCTTCTCTTCTCTATGCTAAACAAGTCCAGCTCCCTCAGAAAGAGTCCAACAAAGGGCCACAAAGACAGTTAAGGGCCTGGAGTGTATCTCAAATGAGGAAAGGCTGAAAGAACTGGAACTATTTATTCTAGAGGGAAGAAATTATAATTTCCCACCAATTAAACTATTTGCATGTATTGTAGTGCAAATACCACATTTTTGACTGGTTATTCAAAGAATTATGGGAGTTGGAAGGGACCTCCAGAGCTCATCGGGTCCAACCCCCTGCCAAAGCAGGTTTCCTAGGACAGGTCTCACAGGTCAGCATCTAGACGGGTCTTGAATATCTCCATAGAAGACGACTCCACAACCTCCTGGGAGGACTGTTCCAGTGCTTTTTTTACCCACCTATTTTAAAACATGGATTAACTTGTGTATATGTGTCTGTCTGTCTGTTTGCATAGTCTTTCAAGATAAAATCTCCCTGAGAGATGGAAAATGTGCTAAACATTTGTACAGTAATCAAGGCAATTGGCAAATCACTTCTAGCACAGACATCTTTCCTCACATTTTAGACAGTTTCTTTCATTTCTACATCATAAACTCATGATCTAAAGCAAAAAAGATCGTTGAACTAAAAAAAAAAAAAATTTTTAACCAAAATTCAGGAATGTCCTGAACACCAGGTTCCTCGTGCTACCACAGCGCTAGATGTTATCATCAAACTACACAACCTCAATGCATTGAGAGAGTTTGGATCATGTTTTGCTCTACAGATAGGACAGTATAGCCTAACATTTGGCCAAATTGCCTTGTAACTACAAATTCATATTTGATTTTTTCCATTTGCCCATTTGTTCTGGATAAATTGAAGCCAAAGATCCTTCCTTCCTAACATTTTCTGTAACAAATTGAATTTGTAGTGCTGTGTAATAACAGACTGACCATAAATGGTGCAAATCTGCCAGTAATTGGCAAGCAAATGCTGTCTGATCATGTTTATTCTTATAAAGCTCAGGTCTTGCAAAGATACGCATTTTGTACATGAGCATTCTGGGCATTCAAATATCTGCAGGACTGTGGTCTAGTTAGGCATGCATGTTCTTTGACTGCAAAGGCGTGTGCTCACAGTCAGTTCAAGGCAGTATAGGCAAAATTTAATTTAGCTACTCAGGACAAAGAACTGGGACTGAGTGATGTATTTGCCATGGCAGCAGGGGGAGCAGAAGTGGTGGAAAGAAGAGCTGGGAAGGAGTACTCAGAATCAGTTTTGCTGGTTTCATTCCCTGCACTGTGAAAGTAGGACTGTGTCTTTGCCTTGAGGAGCTATCTACTTAACTTTCAACACATTGCTTCTCAGCAGCACTTACCTCCTCTCACAACTCCAAACTTCCTTCAGTGGTCACAATGACAAAAAAAGGAACCTAGCTTCTCAGGATGTTAGTAAAGCAGGAATTAGGAATATCCTGGGATATATTTTTATAATTATTTTTATTTCCTCTTCCCCCCATCTACTAGTTTAGGGAACTGCCTCTTGCTCACGCATAGAATAAGTTTTCATATGTTCATGAGCCACACACACAAAACAACTCCTCATGGCTATAGTTCACATAGCAAAGATGTCCTACAACAAAAGAACAGAACGTCTGTGTTTTTACAGCAGGACATCATGCAGACAGAGAAGTTAAGTGTCTTGCTAACAGCATCCCAGGAATTAGCCTCGGGTAATGAAATATCTTACTCAACATGCATAAGCAAGTAGTTGCCTAACTAAATTACCTGATAATTCTGATATTGGCTGTTGAGTTTGTATAAAAATATGTATTCATACATTTTAACATGGAACTCCCAGCTGATTTTAGTAGGGAACTCTGCAGAGAGAACATTGGCAGGCCAGCTTTCTGACTGAGCAGGGCTGTGGGAGGCTTAAGTGTGTTCTGGGTAATGTAGTCTGATTTCTGTTTTAATGGACTGAATAACTAGAACAGGCACTTATGTTAAATGGCCCAACAGAGAACTCAGCAGCCAGTCGAGGTAAGAGAGAGTTTAAGATAAAAATAATAATCTATAAGAGTTTAAATCCATTGTTCCAAATGAAATTATAATGTCTAGTACCAGAGCCCAAGAGAGAAGGTAGGACATTCAGTTCTGTATCTGCCCCTGATGGTGATTTGCTGTGTGATCTTGTATAAATTTGGGGAATATTCCTGGGTGCTGATTTAAATGCCCATAAACCATTTGTATTATAATTCTGGAGCTTAACTAATGTTCCTGAAGTGCTTTAAGGTTTCTGGATGAGTAATATTCAGTAAATATAACATTTAGAGACCTGAGTTTAATCTATCTGAAGTAATTCAGGAGGATCTCCATTGAAGCCCACTGAGTTGTAATGGCACAATATCAGCATGAATAAGATCACTTTGCATTCCATCATTAGGGAAAAAAAACCTTACCTCTCACCAGCTTTATGAGTTGGATTGCTGTTAATGCCATTGAGCTAGGTATGGGGATAATTTCAGGTGAGCACTGTTTTATATCCACATTACATAGAGAAATGTTGAGATGCTGTAACTGTTTGCAAAGCCATGAAAAAAGTCTGACCAACGATGACACATCGAAACACAGTTGTGGATTAAAACCATTCAGGGTGTCATAGGAAAGAGAAAAGCCCGGTAATTTGTAAACTTGATGTTCTGTATCAATAATACATCAAGGTAAGACTGGTTTTTTAAGACAAACACTTTAGTATCCCAGTGCTTAAGGGACTCGGGATGGAGGAAAAGTTGCCAAAACAGATTCTGAACTTGCAGTAAATTGAATGAACATTTTCTTTAACATTATTTTAGAAATTTTTCTCCAACCTTTCAGATTTCAGTCACTAGCCCATTGAGTCTGGGGATAGACTGATTTTAAAAAATAGTAATATAACATCCCAGTCAAAAGTGAATTCAATTCAAACACATTCAGGGTAGTATAAAGCTTTTAAAAGATAAACATTTTAGAAAAATGCTGAAAAGAATTCTTAGTTTTTCTCCCTTTTGGTACATGAAGTTTATGTGCTTCTCTGACAGACAGAAATTAAAACAAGGCTAAAGGAATTTATTGAAAAGGTGACCTGGTGAAGTGCTTTTTTTTACCCTGTTCTTTAGGGAGCAAAAAGGGAGGGTTAGCTTTCAAGTTTCCATCATAACATCAACAGGGTTAAGAGGGGAGCTAGTTCAAAGGAAAACAGTTCCAAAGAAACTGAATTTTGCCATATGGTCTGCAGGAAGCAGAGAGCCTTGGTATATGTGTAACCCAGGAACCTAGTTAACATACTGCTTCATCTTCAGTGAATCACCATTCCCAATAAAGTCAGTGAAGAAAGCTACAAGGTGATCCAGTCTGCTTAAATTAAGCACAAATTTTGTCCTCATAGTATAGGGAAATAAGCAGAAACGTGAGCTACCTGCTGATAGACCCTAACAGGAAGGTCCACTTAAGAAAGGTGATGATTGACCATTGCATTACACTGCCATTGATCACCTCCCTTGTCACCTTTTGCCTAAGGAATGTGAGGATCTCCAGTGCCCTCAGCTCTGCCATGTCTCCCATGTCTGGCAGAGTGCTAGGACCATCCAGAAAGAGCTGAGAGAAAGAATACGGCTTTCAACAGAGAGAGGCAGAGTGATGGTCCAGAGTTTCCTCTCTGTTACTATGTATCTGGATCAAAACTGACTGATTCCTCCTGATTTCACAGTGTAGATAACTACATGGCAAGTACTCATCCCTGTATTTTGACCATTTAATTTTCCAGTGCAGGCGCAGCCTCAGGTCCGGTCTAAGAATTAAGTGCGCTTTTTCTAAATCTGTTACACTACACTTGTGTGTAAAAGCAGATTTCAGAGCACGGCTAATGCATGGTGAAATTTCAGTGCTTACAGAGGCAGAAAGGGTTGGAGAGCAGGTGGGCAAGTTCACTATTGGAGCATTAGTGAAGGTCTAGTTTCATAAGACAAACTTGCACAAATTTAGATGAACTGAGGACTTTTATTTTCCATTTGCTAAATGTAAAAAGTAAAAATAAAAAGAAAATTATGGTCTTGTTGTTTTCTTTACATTAGTTTTTACATTGGATTTTTACGGACTAAGCAACCAACTTTGTCACAGCTACTGGAGCTCTGATTCAGTAAAATACCCTTTGAATCTAAGTTTAAAGCCAAGTGGACTCTGCCTTCCTGCAAGGTGGGAACTTAAAAACCTGAACCACTCGGTTTTGGGTTTGTTTTTTTTAAACTCCAGAAAATCTCAGCCCCAAAAGAGAAATTAATTCTGTGAAAGTATTTCTGCCTGTTGGTAGATAGGGCATGAAAACTTAAGTGCTTTCAGATAGGATCTGGACCAGGATATTTCTGGAATAAATCCTTTTGTCTTTGAGCAAAAAAGAGCAATGATAGCCTTTTGTAGGGAAAATCCCCTCAAACCCTACAACAAAAAACACCACAAAAAACCCAAAAGCACATGTGCTGGTTTTGCCTGGGATAGTTAATTTTCTCCACAGTAACTTGTATGGAGCTGTGTTTTGGATTTGTGCTGATAACTGTGTGCATAATGTTGACATGTTTTTGATACTGCTGAGCAGTGCTTACAGAGCCAAGGGCTTCTTTGCTCCTCACTCCACCCCACCAGCAAGTAGGCTGGGGGTGCACAGGTTGTTGGGAGGGGACACAGCCAGGACAGCTGACCTCATCTGGCCAAAGGGATATTCCAACCATATAACATCATGCTCAGCACATAAGAGACTGGAGGGACACATTGAAAGTGATGACATCTGTCTTCCCAAAGCACTGTTACACATGATGGAGTCCTGCTTTCCTGAACACCTGCCTACCCATGGGAAATGGGGAATTAATTCCTTGTTTTGCTTTGCCTGCATGCGTGGCTTTTGCTTTGCTTATTAATCTGTGTTTATCTCAAGCCACGAGTTTTCTCGCTTTTGCTCTCTGACTGGATCCATATATTTGTGATGGATATATTTTCAGATCTTTCTCACTCTACTTCCATTTATTGAAAAGACTAGTATCTGTATTAAGATATCTTTTATGTTGCCTACACAGAGCTTTGCCATAACTCTAGTGCAGCCAATGGAGATAGGAAACACAGCATCAAGGTGTGGTGAAAGCACAAGGTTCTTATACCTATACTTCATCATTAAATGTATACCCCTGCAGATGGTCACTGGATGGAATTTTATTGTTCAAAACATGTCAGTTCTATCTTCATGGGGCTCAAAGGACTGTCTGCAAAAGGTAGACAAGCCTCCATATCACTAGTTTCAAAGAGTCTTTATGCATAGTGCAGTTTTTGCTTTGAGCCAGCTGTTCAAGTGATGGAGCCTGGACAATACCTTCTGTTGTTTTCCTATTTGTTTACATCCTGCCAGTTTCAGATATAACACAAATGTCATCAACAGCAGTGTTGTGTCCTTATGATAGGGAAAAGACAAGCCTGTGCAGACTTTATTTCTGTCTCTGGAAATAGACAGGAGCCTGAGACAGTATCTGTGCTAGTAAATTGAATTGTGGGGGCAACACTTTGTTGACCCTGAGACCAACTGACACCTTCTAGCCACACACATCTTCCTGAGCACTCATCTCCTAAAATGGAATGCTGTTGCCCTAATGGGAACTGCCCTTCCTTGGTTCTGACCTTCTGAGCACCCCTGGGAATTCCTTAGGAGAGTGTTAACTTTGCCCAACACAAAAGTGCACCAAGGGCTCTTTAACAACTTAAAGCTGTCTGGTGTCTGAGCCCTGACACTGTTTCATTCACTTGCGTAAACTTACCTTGATGCTCTTTTCTGTGTATATGTTGTTTTTGTATCTCACTATTGAGTTCAAGTTCAGTAGTCAAGGGTTTGGAGGCAGAGAGGGGAAGAAATGACTGTAAGATAGAGATCCACTATGTCATTAAATTCTTGAAATAACACAAAGCGCATAAAATATATGCAAATAAAACACATTCTGTCTTAAGAATGTAATGTGCCAATGTTCAGATTGGGGCCTGTATTACAGAACTTAATTTTCAACATGGAAGAAAGAAAAATTCAGGAAAAGACACCCCCAAACTCCCAAAATACAGTGTATGTTTCTATTAAAATATGTACAGTAAAATTCTGTTTATATTCACTTTTCTTTAATAAGCAAGTACTTTTTCATAGAATCTGCAAGGTTGCAAGAGACCCTTAAAGGCCACCTAGTCCAACCCCTCTGCAGTAAGTAGGGACATCTTCACTAGATCAGGTTGCTCAGGGCCCCATCAAGCCTGACCTTGAATATCTCCAGGGATGGGGCCTCACTGCCTCTCTGGGCAACCTGTTTTTCATCCATTTGTGTCATATTTTGCTTTCTGCTGGAGTGAACTGGCAATGAATACTACAGTATTACTTTGGAAGGAGAGATACTTCATTTTTCTTAAACAGTTTGTGTAGAAGTCCATTGTGACCATGAAATCATTTGGAAAAGCAGCTAAAATGGAGGAAAATACTTCAATGTTGTATAATGTTCTTGTATAATGTTCTATTCACTGATTATAGGTGACTTGTACTTGATCATAGCCTTGGATTTCTATTTGCAGTATAGTTACACCGAATGAAAAGCACTGGAAAATTGTAGATAATTTTGGTTCAATTATATGGTAGAAATTTTAATTTCTGAACCTAAATTGAAAATAAAAGATAAGACTATTGTTGCCTTTATTTCTTGTATTGAAAAACTTAAAAAAAAATCCTTCTGTCCTACTGCTAGAAAGGAAATTAGACCTTTTAGCTATAGAATTGAGTATCTCAATGAGACATTGAGAGAGGGAGTAGGAACGTACACTGGACAGTGTTAACAGCCTTTACATTTAGATTGTTCAAGGGAACAATGTTTTCACTTAACTGGCTTAAAAGGGTAGAAAAAACAACCAATAGCTCTTAAAGAATGAAGAACAGGCTTCTTTCATATGTGACTATCTTTTTTTCTCATGCTGATAATTGTATGTAGACCTTTATAGACCTCTTCAATGGACTCGTAGTACTGGTTCCTATAAGGAGATCAATACAGAAATGTCATATCTTATAGTATACAATTTAAAGGTATGTCTGTGCTGCATAGTGAATGTTAGTGAGATACCCTCAAATGTACCTATGCAGAGCTATCTCCAAAGCCAGGAACAGGATCTGCTTAAACCAAAGAGTACTGATGATGAGCAGGACTTGTTCCCTTAGGCACAAACCTCATGCCAGCACCACTTTCATTCCTCGTGCTGGTACCACTGAAGAAAACTGCACTGTATGCTGTGGGCACACTGGTACATACAGGGCTTTGAGCGTCAGGTGACACAACTGCCTGAAGTACCAATACTGTGCCTAGAGCTCAAGCTAGGCTGTTCCTCCAGGGCATCAGTAGAGCTGGAGCTGAAGAAGAAGGTATGAGACAGCAGATGGTTTCAAAACAAACAAACAAATAAACAAACAAACAGACACTCCAGAAAACAGATGGGAGAAACCCAAGTGGGGTGAGCATGACTATGATGACGGGAGTAGTTTAGAGCAGCAGCTTTGCTGTGAGTGTTCTGAGGCACTACAGAAAGGAAAGGAGTGAAGGAAGGTATTGTCTTTTTTGGAGATTTGGGAAGAACTACTGCCCTAAATCCGCTAAACTGGAAAAAAGTGGAGGTGCCTTTTTAGCAGTCATCTTTGCAATCTATCTCCAAGTGCATGGAAATGAATTTTCACCATTTCAAAGCTGAATTGAACAGGAAGAGAGACTGTGGCCCACTCTTTCTGGTTTGCCATTCAGCTTTACCACTCCTTAGCTGAGTAATTCCATAGCCATATAACTTTATGACAAGAGTCTGGCTTTTGAAGCACAAAACAAACTTCTGGGTTCAAAATCTAATCTTAATTTAATATTGCAAATCTTCTTTTTTTTTTTTCTCATGCTACAGAAGGAAGTTTGGCAACTCCTTACTTGTACACCGAATAATGGTGCTGTGGAATAAAAAAACAATGCCAGTCTGGATTGCTCACTTTCACTCGGGTACATTTTTATCCCATCTCCATGAATTTAAAAATGCAAAGGTGATTTAATAAAGGACAGTGGGTGTCTGTACCATGTAGTTGCATGAAGCAGAGAGAGATGGGGGTGGAGGGCGGATAATTCTAATCAAACTACTCACATCTTGCCCTCCTTGACATGTAATACCACTTTAAACAGCAGTGCTCTAATAGAGAAAAGAGCTACTGTACTTACCCACTCAATAATTTGCATAATTTTGAAGAGCTGAAAATGTCACTGCTGTTTTATGATAATTGTTGGGAAATGATTAGCTATAGCATTTATACATTCCAAGAAAAAAAAAAGTATTTTACTATTCTGTCTTTAATATTAATAAGGATTAATAAAATGAAAAATAAAATCACCTTGGAGGACAAACATTATGTGTATAATAATAGGTGCCATATGAAGGCACATGAGTTATCCATCCATTTGCTGTAGCTTGTCATATCTGGGATAGACTTAAAAAGACAAATCCTTGACTGCCCCTTGTGCAATTTAAAATGCAAATTTTAACAACTGGAATAGCTAAAAATAATGCATTATTTTCTTTCTTCTCTGCCTTGTTGCTGTGATTAGAATACTCCAAATTTATGTCTCCAGCAATTCAAACATTTTTTAATTGTTATGGATGTATATGAACTGCTCATCTCTTGTTCATCATTCTTCTCCCAGCTAAACCCTTTGATATGATGGTTAAGATATTGGTTCTATGTAAAAGAATCTAGTCCTCACAGCTCCCTGAATTTAGCAAGATCTGTTGTTGTAGTGATACATTAAGTAGAGTAGCTCCAAAACAAAATGTCTCTTTTATCATTCATTTGAGAAAGCGTGGTTTCCTTGTCCACCACCCTTTCACTTTCTGTCTTTCTTAGACTCTTTTTTCACTTATTCTGCAATAATAGTACAGCTGAGATTTACAAATGATCTTTTTACAACACTCATGAAAGGTTACGCTACAGCTTCTTTGCTCAGCTCCATCTGGGAACCTGGCCATGAATTCCAGTCTCTCTCAGGGTTTTCAGTCTCTCTGTGTGATGTGAATGATGTGTTCGTCCTGATGGACAACAATTTCTGTTTTGACGGTCTGTACATGGAGAACTTATTTATCTGTTTTCTCACGGTTTAATATAACTGCTCAGTTACACATACACTCTAGAAAGAAGAGGAGAAAAGAGATGGCAATTACTGTTACAAAGAAGATGAAAGTTTTAGGACTATCTTCTTTATCCAGCACAATTTATCACATATTTGTAGGATATAAACTGTCATTCAAAAAAACCCATGACTTCTATCCAGACCGAATAAGTGTTCCAAAATGTGACATATATTCTCTAGAAAGCTCTTGAGATGTATTTTTTTTTTAATCAGGAACATTATTGTCAGAAATAGCTAAAACATCTCTACTGAACTATTTATGGCCTAATTTTTGAAATGTAGTTGACACAATAAAGGGTAGCCTGGGCTAATATGAAAGAAGTAACACAGCCTCACAAAGAGTCATCACTCCTCCTGACGTACTAAAGTATGACTATGCTACAGCCTAGAAGATCAACTGCTGTTTCAGACAAGAGGTCCAGGGTTTCAATAACTGCTCTAATCCAAGTGTCAGGACTTTCTAGAAGTAAAGCAGATGAAGCCATCAACAGATCTCAGAGTGGAAGACACATTCTTCACCTTCCCTGGAAAAGTTTTCAAAGGCTTTTTATGACACAGAAATCCATATGGTTGTAATGCAGTGTAGAAGTGTCTATATATATCTGGACTATTTCTATGGTACTGTAGCCATCCTAGTGTGGCTCTCCACCCACATGAATTAACCCTATGTCTCATATTTCCTGTATATTTTATTTGCTATCAAGAGAAGACATTGGATACTGAAGCATATACAGACCTCTCACTCACAAACTACAGTCTTAAGTTTGATTTTCTGGGGTTTTTTTCAGGCCATATTTTTATTCCCCAGAAATGAAATAAGAGCACCCCTTTTTAGAAAGACATCTAATCTTTAGGGATTCAAAACTCTGGTCTGTTGTCCAATGTTTAATTACTCTTACTGCTAGGAAAATGCAGGTATTGTGTTATTTCAAGGTTGAATTTTTCTAGCTTCAATTTCCAGCTATTTGATCTTGTTAGGTCTTTGTCTGAAAGACTGAAAGACCTCCAGTATCAAGTGTTTGTTCCTTGTGTCAGTAGCTATTCACAGTGATCAAGACACTTCTCAACCTTTCTATTCAATAAATTGAGCTCTTTAAGCTTCACATCATAAGACTTGTTTCCCAGCCTCTAAATAGGCTTTTTTTTTGTTTAGTTGGCTGTTTTTATTGTTTCCACTAATCTTGTAAGGGAGGAGATTTAGTTGCTAAGATTTAGAAGATATAGCCACTACCACCCCCACCTTTGCTTCTACTGCCATTGCTTGACTATTAAAAGGAATACTCAGAAATGAACCCTCTAAAATTTTATCTAGTACTCAGATAAATGAGTAAGTTCATGTGACACTGAATGGTGAAACGCATACAAAATCATCAGGTACAAACTCTCACATAATTCAGATACCTTCAGAACATCAGTTCCATCAAATATCTGTTTTGCCCTCTAGTAGTTGTGACATCTAATTTCAAAGCTAGATTTTGTGTGGATTTTTCAACATCATCTTTTTCTGATGGTAACATTTTTGAGACAATGTTTTTGCCATTCTCCTTCAGGATTTCTTATTCAGTGGTTCATTCTATATCTTATTTATCAAAATAGGCTTTGCAGATACTGGAAGTCCTGGACTTCTCAAAGTATATGTACCCTTTATTTGTTTTTTTCCAAAATACCCAGATCAGGTCTTTTACATCAGCAGTTCGGAAGGGAAAAATAATGTATATTGATAACAGTCATATGCTAATTCATTAAGGTCTGCCGTTACCTGAGTACTAATTAAAAGGAAAAGTAGTTGAAGGATAAAGTGGGGCTTGCAAGCATATCACACACAGGTTCTTTCCTAATATATTTTCCGTCTATCACACTTATTACTGCAGGGTGGGCTGACAGGTTAATTATGTACTTGCAGGAGAACTGATACAGAGGATATTACAATCTCAAAAGCAAACACTTATAATCATTTTATCTAAACAGAAGACAGCCTCACCTTGATGAAGGTCTACATTTAGTGAACATTTTAAGGTAACAGTTACTGCACTCTCAAGGAAGATACCTCAAAAACTATCCACTGGTAGATACCAAGTCTATAATATATAGTATCCACTTCAAGAACTTAAACAATTCATATGCTAGCAATAGAGGAACAAAAATAAAAGAAAAAGGTTGATTTTGTGATGAAACCGAAGGACTCAGATGAACAAAATTCTGTATTAATTTCATAGAATAATAGAATAGTTAGGGTTGGTAGAGACAAAGATCATCAAGTTCCAATCCCACTGCCATGGGCAGGGACACCTCTCACTAGGCCAGGCTGCTCATGGCATGCCTCATGCACATCCAGCCTGGCCTTGAACACTTCCAGGGAGGGGCAGCCACCACTTCCCTGGGAACTGTTCTAGTGCCTCACCACCCTTGTAGTGAAAAATTTCTTCCTAATATCCAATTTAAATTTAACCCCTACCAATTTAAAACCATTCCCCCTCATCCTATCACTGTATGCCCTTCTAAAAATTTCCTTCCCATCTTCCTTGTAGGCCTACCTAGAGGTACTGGAAAGCTGCTATAAGGTCTCCCCAGAGTCTTCTCCAAGCTGAACAAGCCCAACTCTCTCAGCCTGTCTTCACACGAGAGGTGCTTCAACCCTCCAGTCATCTTTGCAGCCCTCCTCTGGACCAGTTCCAACAGTTACATGTCCTTCATTTCCAGTTGAATTAATTTCCAGATTTCTTGTGTATAGGCTTCTTACTGTCCTAGAGACCCACCATGTGAGATTCTACCTCATAAAACATGGTGAGATCCTATCAGCATGCATCTATCTGATGTGTCTGATTTCACGAGTGCCATATGTACATATGTCCTTTTGTCTGGGAGGCATGCTCCCAGGTGAAAAAGATGCTCACAGCTGGTAACGTTTTTCCAGTGAGGTTATACTGTGAGAGAAATCCTATTAAAAAGCACACGTGTGACGGAAAGACACTCGAGTGTGGGGTTTTAAAAATAAAAATTAAAAAAAAAAGAATTTATTTTTGAACCACATGCATTCCATATGTCACTACTGCAGGTTTCATGGTTACAATGGAGAAATGCACTATTGCTCTTTAGAAGTACGACCACACTTATTACAACCATAAGTCACAAAATACACTACTGCCAACACAACGGTCACAGAATTCTGTATTACTGCCTGCACCCAAGTCATGTCACTCCCTGTTACCGTCCGCGGGCAATTCTCAAGGTTCAATATTACAACCACAGCAGATTCACAGAACATGCAATCACAAGCGCACTAAATACTACACGTGCGTTAGTTAATCACCCGAGACTACAAACTTAAAGCACATCAAATTTTCACTTACCCATCTCTCTGGTAAGGGTACACAGTAGTATCCTGGCCAAGGGGGAAGAGTCTCCTGGCAGAGTTGGAGAAGCGGTTCCCGCCTCTCAGTCTAAATCTGATGTACGTGACAGTGGGCAGGGCTGTGTCCTAGTGGACAATGCCACCTTCCATGTTTGCCATTAGCAGAGATCCCCCTTATCTTATGCCCTATTTGTTGCATCTCTTTGCACTGTCTGGGCCCATTAAGGCCAAATGGAGACCCTCTGGCTTGTCTTTATCTTGCTGTTCAACAGCTGAATAGTGGCTTGATTGGGACTCAGGGCATATTGTTTGTTGAAGGAATTCCAAGGCTCACCCCATGTTTCAGTTCTTTGAATTACGCAGCACTGCCCCTTTAGTCTCGTTTTGCAGGACAACTCAAGACTGAGCTACCTACACAGCTCCCCATGGGCTGGTTCTGCTGAGATGGGGCCTAAAGGCATGCCAAGGCTGAGTCTCTTTACAACCCCCAAAGAGTCTCCTGATGGGCTAGACATTGCTGCCTGATAGCCTAGACATTGCTGAAACCTGTTTGTGGAGCTCTGAGCCACATACACATCCTGTGTTGTGTAGCACCAGTTACATAATGTCTTCCCTGTTCAGGAACAGGCAAATGCATCAGCAGATCATGGATCAGACTGATCATCTACATGCAGTAAATCTTTTTGCCAGATCTGAAGAATGCTGCTGTACTGAGTACATATGAGTTATCTGACTCCTTGAAGGGGCTAACTGGGGGTGATGTAAGAAGACCCAGTCTCACACAGAATATTCTGACTTGGTAGCTGAAGATATAGATGCAGTCAAATCATAGACACCATTAGGCATTGTATTTAGAAAGAAATCCCCTTTCTAGGATTAGGCCCATTAAATCCTGATATTTTGAGGTTTCTTAACTTCTTGGGTTTTTTTGGTTTTCCTCTGCTCACTTTTTTTTTTTTCATTATTATCTATGTTTTTTCTTCAGCTACCTGCCATATTTTAAACTCACTCATTTGATGTAAGTCATTCTGTGTTTTGGGTTTGTTTGTTACCTACTATAATGAAATCCAGGCAGTAATTAAATAATAATACTTAGATATCCAATCACTTATTTTTGTACAACATTCAGAATGCACCATAATGCATTTTACTTCCTTCTGTACCCCAAAGCTACAAAAAAAGTTTTATATCAGCTGTTGGGTTTACATCAACTTTTCATAAAGGTCCACTAGAAAAAAAGACTGCACAAGTATTAGATCCCTCACATGGAGCTGGTCTTAACACAATAAAATATTCATCATCTAAATTATTCAAGGAGTAATTGTTGGTATTTGTTGAATAATGTATTCTGCTCATGGTGTCTGAATACTGCAAGAATGAGGTGAATAAATTATATGACAAAGCAGCAAAATCACTGACTTGAATTTGCTGAATAGCATTTGACCTACACTAAATGTATTTTAATAGAAACATAGCATAAAAGAACAAAAAATTTTACCTTGTTTTCCTCTCTGACAAAGAGTATGGTTTTAGGTATGTATTGTGATGGTCCTTAAGCTGTACAACGGATGTTGAGAATTGACAACTAGAACAATCATATGCTGCACAGTGATTTTCAGACAACACAAAACACTGTATTTCTTCTCTTCAGAAAACATTTATTTTATTGCTACTAGAAAGTATCCTAGTAAGTGGGCCACAGTGATTGTAAAAATAACTTAAGTTCTGCTTATTCAGGGTTAGGGTTTATATGTCCTACACATTCAGCTATTTTACTTCCCTTGCGTACTTTCTGGAATTACATTATTTACCACAAAAACAAATATTGTACTACTGAAAAAAATACATACACATTTATTTAAGGGTAGCACTGAACAATTCCACACGAATAGAAAAGCCCAATTTTCCAGAATGAACTGTTTCATCTAAGAAACCTATGAACCAGGAATCTTGGTCTCAATAAATAATGTGGGCATGCAATATGTGCATGTTGAACTAAGAGCTGGCAGTCCTTCTATTCAATGCCAACTTGTATAATGACAAATACAATCCCAGGAAAAAATAAGAGGTCTAACAGTTCAGTTCAAGCTGCCTTTATGTGGGTGGTAGGTATGTTAAAAAAGAACAAGTATAGTTGAAAAAGTTAATATTTTCATTGTCTCATGACTAACATTCATTGAGGCAACAAAAGAGTGATGACTTAACAGCAAAGGGCTGCTAACACCTTGGTGCAAAGGAATGTCTGATTGTTCTGGTGTACCAGCCTGCTCTCTGTACTTGCTACACATGTACAGAGTATTGGGTCAATCAAATCTAATCAGTGCAATAGCTAGATACCCCACCTTTAACAGGTACTTGGAAACTAGAACAAAGAGAAGGTGGTATGGATTCTATGGGTCATGCATGTAATGTTCACAACCTATTGGTACTTAAGAAAAGACAATTTTAAATAATCTTTTCATAGACGTAACAATTCATTTTTCAGAGTTTCCTACCACCGTAATCACAAATTACCTAAAACATGGAGTTCAGGCTCTGCACTATATTAAAATGTATTCAGTAAGTGCATGTTTGTGTGGACAAGGAGCACAGAGATTTGTTCCCTTTGATTATTTCTTCAACAATACAAATACTCCCAATATCAACTTCCTTCAGTGTCAGTCAAATGAACTTGACATCTCATTTAAAGTGCTCAGTTATCAGTAAAACTGACATAAATAAACTTTAGCACATATGTGCAAAGAACATGTACTCAGGAAAAGTGCACCTGCTTTAGAAGGGAGGTTGGACTAGGTGTTCTCTAAAGATCCTTTCCAATCCCTACTGTACTGTGATTCTGTGAAATGGGCTCAATTTGACTTAACTGCTTTGCTCCTGGGTCCTAAAAAAGCAATTGTCATGTTATAGAAAACCATATTTTGATTTGTGAATCTAATTCTGTATACTTTGGGAGAATTTATCTTCCGTGTAAATATTATTACCCGTACTGACTGTGTGAATAGAAATGTTGGTTTCTTCAGATATCTCTTCCCTGCCCTCACACAACTGCAAACAGCTTCCTAATTACTAGGAATACTATTCCCATCAGTGACTCTGGCCTTGACTGCTATGAGATTCCAATGCTGTCACAAACCCAAGGTGAAGACCTCACCTGGGGAGAAAAAGCATGAAAATATGGCATGCAATAAGAAAGAGGAGAGGAATACTGAAAAAAACCGAGGCAGACTTGTCTCAGAAAAGATTAGGTTGCAAAGCTTCTGTTTAGCCCTGGTTGGAAGCCAGACGCCCACCAAAATCAGGCTATTGCTCCCCTTCTTAATTGGACCAGGGAGAAAATATATACATCAAGAGGCTTAGGAGTCCAGATAAGGACAAGAAGAGATCATTTTATCAGCAACGATATGGGCAAAACAGACTCAACACAGAATGAAGAAAGAAACTATTCTAACACTACACTAAAAAGAACAGTGAAAACCAGAGTCAGGAGCGTGACCAAATCTTAAAACAAATGCAAGCAGATCTTAAAACATGTTCCCCCCACCACTCCCTTCTTAGCAGACTTTAATCAGGGGGTTTTGCTCCCTTCTTCCCTCCCATTCACAGTACAGGAGGGGCAGGGACCAGGGAAAATGGGGTTCTAAGTAGCACCTTCCCCCCACCCCTCCATTCTAAGCAGACTTCCCTTTAGCCATGATTTCATTCCCTTCTTCCCTCCCTGCTCACAGTACAGGGAAGGGCAGGGACTAGGAAAAAATAATGGGGTTCTCGGTAACTTCTTCATGAGCTGTTTTCCTTTTCCAGATCTTAAAACACCTCTATGTCCCCCCCCCCCCCGCCTCCCTTCTTAGCAGACTTCACTCTAGTCATGATTTCACTCCCTTCCTCTCCCCAGTCACAGCGCAGGGGGGCAGGGACTGGGAGATGGGGGCTTTGGTCAGTTCCTTGCAAGTTGGTTTCCTTCTCAGCCGGGGTGGGGGGGTATTCATTCCACACACACCCTCCCCCTGCTGCACTGTGGGTCCCACCCACGGGAGACAGTCCTCCACAAGCTTTCTCCAGCTTGAGTCTCTTCCCCAAGGGCTTTATCTCTTCATCAGCTGCTCCGCCTGGATCACTGCTATGGCGGGCAGCAATAAATCTCTCAGCAATGTCTCTCAGTCCCAGTCCTCCATGGGGTCACCAGCCTCCCCCCAGCAAACCTGTTCTGGCGCAAAACTCTCTCTGCTCATCTCTGTGTCTCTCTTTCTCTTCATGGACTGCAAGTGCTAGCAGAGGGTCACAACTTAGGGCCACAGCGTCTTCTTTATTTCTCCACCTGCTCCATCCAGCGTGGAGCCCCTCCACAGGCTACAGGTGGGGTCTCAGCCTTTTCCATGGGGTTTCTCCATGGGCTGTGGGGGCATCTTTCTCTCTGGCACCTGGGGCACCTCCTCCCCCGTCCTCCCCGGCCTTGATGTCTGCACAGCTCATTACATCTCTTCACTCCCTTCTCCGGTGGCAAAATGAGGCTGCTTCCGCGTTGTTTTCTCCTATATGTGATTCTCAGAGGCGCTATGACTCTCATTGGCTTGGCCCTGGTCAAAAATGATTCTGGCCTTGAATTGCTTATACTTAGGAGCTATGGAGAATTCCAGCAGCTCCTTGCAGCAGCCATTTTCTGCACCCCTGTTCTTTTCCAGCACGCAATCATGCAAAACTGCGACAACTTCACATGCATCCCAGCAGGTTATTTAACTCTTTCCTAGTTTTGAGAGAGAGAAAGAAAAAAAGCTATACTGGGATCTTTCCTCTTTTTCAAAGACAATTTTGTTTATTACTTCTTGCACCATAGATTAATTAGTGTGAAAATATACCACTATGTTCACTAACCACAGGTTGTCTAGAGAGGTAGTGGAGGCCCCATCCCTGGAGATATTCAAGGTCAGGCTTGATGAGGCCCTGAGCAACCGATCTAATGAAGATGTCCCTGCTTAATGCAGGGGTATTGGACCTTTGAAGGTCCTTTCCAACCTAACACACTCTATGCTTCTATGATTATTTGGCAGTTGCCAAGGTTTATGCCATCAGAACTGACTTTTGCATCATGCTATTATTTTATTTAAACAACAATAGCCACCTGTGACACACTACCAAGTTATTGTAAAATTGACTTCCTGACTTACGAAGATAATTCTTCCTTTCTTGGACAATTGTGCTGAAATGGAATCCTTTGTTTCCTCTTCTTAGCCATGTAGTAAGTCCAGATCTTAAA
This sequence comes from Porphyrio hochstetteri, assembly GCA_020800305.1. Classification (NCBI taxonomy): domain Eukaryota; kingdom Metazoa; phylum Chordata; class Aves; order Gruiformes; family Rallidae; genus Porphyrio; species Porphyrio hochstetteri. Next base: position 116,968,108 of record CM036907.1, read on the forward strand.
ATGCTTAATTTTTTAGACTTAAATTAGGCTTTGATTATCTTTTTCTGGAATAAAGTCACCTGTAAAAAAGGTTTCTGAGAATGTATCTGGAAATTTACCCTATAATTTGTGAAACAGTTGGTTTTCTAATCTGTTTGATAGAAGAGTACAGTAAAGACTCTTTTGCCCTTGATTTAAATTGTTGAAATCCAACAGATTGGCTTGTATTTTTTGGTTATAAATGAGTACTAAATATGTTCTCAGAAGGAGAACATGTATTAGTCTAATTGGAAAAGAAAACATAATAAAAACTTATGACTCTGATGAGATTATGATGAGTGGAAGGAAGAGCCAAAGGAGAAAGATAACAGTAAATAGAATGAAATGGTGAGAATGGTATAGGGAAAAAATTAGTAATTAAGAAAGAAATCTAGTCTCAGCCACATACTAATTGGTAGCCATATACTTGGAAGAGGAAAGCTTATAGAGTCTAGCTTTCACCCTGTCTTAAAAAATCACCATACAGAGATGTATACATGCTAAGTCCCATAATACGAAAGCAGTCATTTAACTATGGATTCCTCCTCTCTACTTTGCAACTGCATCTGGTTCTTTAGAAATCTGCATAATATTTACATAATGAGACTCAGACCCTAATATGCCAGACAATACTTCAGGAAGCTTTCCTGCTAAGCAGCTATTACAGACAATGAGTGGGAGGAAGAAAAGGTAACAGAGAAATAACTAGTCTAAGTTTTGACAATACATCTAAATAGCCAAACCTATCTCCTGGCTTTTAGTCTGTGCCTTTTCTGCAAGAGTTACTGCTGTCATAATATCAATATTTGTTATTTCAGACTTTATTTTTTTAATTTTCTTTTGATAAAATTTAATCAGTATTTCCAAAGACGTAAGTATGCCAGACTAAGCTAGCACAAGTACAATGATAGGTAGCCTCTATTTCCTACAAAAGAAGTCTTCTGACTCCTAGGAGTGGAAAAGTATGGCAAACTAACAAAAATTGCAGGGTTTCACACCGTGTCTCTGTCTGAAGTTTCCACAGGTCTATGGAACCCTACAGAGAAACTATGGAACCCTACAGAGAAACTCACCTAAAACTCTTCTGGATCTTATGCACTTGTAGTGAAGAAATGAAAACCTTTTTAACTTGCCCCCCTCACCCCCCCACCCCTGTCTGCCTCCTGTTGATATGCATTTTTTCCTGGTCATTTCCTGTAAGAGACTGTATTTGAAATGGACGTTTCATATGCCATAAGCATAATTTTCTGCTATATTCTTTCATTGTGACCTCATGAAAAAAAGGAAAAGGGGAGAGGGACCAAGTTTTAAAAGGAGGCTGATTTATGATATATTGTTGCAGATTTGGTTCTTGGTAAAAAAGAAACTGTAGTGCTACAGGCTTGGAATATTTGAGGTGCTATACAGGAAATTATGCTTCTCTTGAGGTTACTCTGAATACAGTACATGCTCAGTTATCTCTTGTAAGAATATCTGGCTGGTGAATATCCTGGCATAGCTTCATGGACTTAATTTACTCATTGTCTTCAGTTTTCATCACTTAACAGATTAATTTCTACTGATGGCACCCTAGCAAAACACTATCATACCTGCAAGTATTTCCCCACAAATGCAAGAAAATATTACCATGATAGTTATGACCCCATTTATTTGCTTTTGTAAGGCACTCGAAAGAGAGAAATTCTGTTTGTTGAAACATTTGTCAAATGTGAAAGTGCCATGAATATGCATACAAGCATGTATTCACACAAACATTGATATCATATGTGCTTGCATGACCTTTATGAAAGCTTTCTGTGGGCTGAGAATTGGAAGAAGAAGCAAGGAGGGTTTTGGCAGAAAAATAGCAAGTATGACTCTCTCCATAAAGCCTACAGGAAAATGAGCAGCTGTTGTGGAGGAAGTAAAGGACAATATGCAAAACAACCATCAGCATGAACATGGATGTTCACCATGTGGTACTTCTTCAAAACTGAGGATCAACCTGCTTATTCATCTGTGAACCTGAACTCAGCCAGGAGAGAGAAAGAGCATTTAAACCATGTTCCCTGTTGTTATATCACCAAATGAAAGGGCAAAAGAGGTTGTAGTTCTGTATGTCACTATTGGTAACATACAGAAGAGAAGATCAACAAAATCCACAGACCTATACAAAGGCCTCCACATACACTCAAGAATCTTGTGTCTCCTTTCTACTTTTCTGACATCAGAAGTGCCTCTGACTGACTAGTACCAATATTAGGATATTACAAGAGTTAGTAGCATTGACTGTACTAGCTGCATACAGACAAGTGATAAGGTACTTGGCAGTGATATTGTGTGGAGAAATTTTATGACACATAGGAAAAAGTAGGACAGCGGAGAAACATGGAGAAGACAGAGGACAGTAGCAGCGAAATATTAGCCTTAGACAGCACTTTGATGACAGAAGTACCTTCAAGACAATGCACACCCTGAAAGACATTATCTGAAAAGTAATTCTAATGTTAGAGTTATGGTAAAGAAATTTGGATACAAACAGATGCAGAAAAAGATGCATCTGTTGGGGAAAGGAAAAAAAAGAAGTCAGGTTTGGGCATGGTCCACTTGGACCATGAACAGGACAACATACTCTGTAAATTAAACTTTATTTTCACACTTTATAAGTTAAACTTTATTTTATGATCTCATTAGAAAACTAACAAACAAGACAAAAATAGGCTCAATAATCTTTGTACGGACTACTTTAATATGTGAATTCATTGATTTATCACTTAATGAGGTTTCTAACTCCCACAAATTCTCTAAATCATAACTTTCTACCCACAATTTAAAACTCATAACTCATGCACCTATGACCATGTAAGTTCCTGACAGTGAGAATCCTCATCCTTCCTCTGTCACTGTGCAGACATCCCCGGTATGACACCTGGAAGCAGTAAAGTCCCCGTGGTCCAGCTGCTGTTGGATCAACGTTAAAAACCTTTGGGTAAGCTGACATAATTATACTGTCCAGGTTGAGTGTTTGGTGTTTACCATTTCCATTAGCTAGCAGATTCTGAAAACAACTGCCAGATGATCAATATGCAAGGATTATGGCTACAGGAGGCATAGAACTGCAGTGATAATGGCTGCAAAATGACTATTAGCCCCTTCAGGCTACCCTGTCCTGCCTATGTGTTGCCCTTACTTTGACCTAATGGTGCTGCTCTCAGCACACATCAGGCCTTAACATGAGCTGTTTGTTAGCCAAAATCTGAGCAGAAGGTGAGTGAACAGTGACTTTGCTTGTGTCTGTACCTTTAACCATATCTCCCCATAAATGGTCTGCAAAGTGCAAGTTAAGAGGTAAAAAGTCTGTTCACACAGTATCATTTGGTGACTAAGGTGGACAGTTGTAGTAAGGCCCATGTCTTCCCTTGAACCACGGCTTTATTTTCCCAAGGAAGAGCATTCAATGAAGTGAAATGTTAATTTCCAACATTTATTCATAGAGCTGCATATATTTACATACATTCAATCACTATAAATGTACAATTTAGAAAGGGGACCTGGGGAAAAAAATGTTCTAGAAGATATAGGAAAAGCTAGGTTTTACAGAAAATTCACAAAGAAGGACTTGAAGTCCCTCAAACTTTTCAGTAAACAACAATTTCCAGTACTTCCTCAGGGCTGACATAAGTGACGAATGAGAGGTTTGGAGAACTTGCCTGCTGCTTCCATCAGATGAGGTCTGACATTTCACTGATGGTACTCTACTGATATTGATATGAAAACCATAAAAAGATATAGTTTCTTCAGTTTTTTTCCTGCAACAAAACACATAAATATACCTCAATAATATCCATTTTTATTTGCCTTTCATAAATGTTCGTATAAGAGAAGTTTTGTGAAGAAGAACAATCTAATGCAATTACTTGAGTAAATGCATCAGGAAAAAAATAAAATTTTAAAGCAGCTAAATGTTTTCTCATTCACTCAGGGAAGGTGTCAGTCACATATTTTGATAATGCTCTTACTGTTAAAGAAACAGATTTATTAAAAAGAAAAAAAGAAGAAAAAGGGGAAAGATTTACAGTGCTTTCCTGTTCCACAGTTTTTGCTGTCATCCTGTTATGATCTCTCTCTCCAATGCTCATTAGGCCCCACAGTATTAATTAAGATCTCTGCCTTCTTATCAAAATTGTATCAGTCAAAGAGAGAATGAAATGAGCTCTGTCTGGAACTTCCAGTAAATTTCCACCAAATGGCACTTTTGAGTCCACAGTTTCAACATGCTCATGGCCTCTTTAGGTAACTAAACAAACGACCTGTTCTTAACATGCTATGAACATAGCAGAGGCTGCAATCTTCTTTTCAGAAAGGGATCATAGCATTAGTAAGTGCAAGCATAAAACTGGAAAAAATGTTCTTTAACTGGTCCCTAAGTGGGCCCAGATGCTAAAAATCCTGAATTACTTTCAGAGAGATGGAAGGGTGTAGAAAGCCTTTCATTTATTATTCTTTTACTATGCTTAGCTTGTTTTTTTTCAAAATTCATTCCTATTTCTGGTTGTTGAGTACTAAGTCCTGATCATTTCTGAAAATCCAACAGTAGTTAATCAATCACACAAATGAAGTGTTGACTGCTTGCCCTGAACAATTATCAGAAAAAACCTTATTATGCAGGTTCATTTGATAGTTGTTTGTAAGAAATGAGTAAATGAAGAATATAATCTGTATGGACAATAGCTGTAAAAGAAAAGAATAAAAATTAAGAGATTGAATGATTTGTAGCCTTTTTTTCCTTCTGTCTTTGAAAACAAAATAAAATCTGCATATTTTCCATCATGTTGATTGAGGGTTAATTTGCTGCAGTTCTTCAACAGATGACAGAGGACGAGAGGCATGCAGGTAAAACCTCAGCATATCATATGCACAAGACTCCATTTTATTCACCTGCCAGCACAGATTACCTCTGACCTCAAAGGGATGTGGGAAGCAGAGCATATTTCATCTGATTACTGCAATGCATCTCATATCCCATCTCACTCCTGTAGCAGTGAAACCGTGAGGGTTCAACACTAGGTGCTGCTTTTCCAAACTCACTGGCTGTCACAGGGAGGTGCTCTTGGGGCTTTGAGTTCACCAGTAGCTCTGAAACCTCTTTCCCCACTCCCAGATAGACTTGTAGTTCTAAAAGTCTTCATGCTGTAAAAACCAGTTATGGTACAGTTTGTATAAGTTCTATTTGTAAACATGCTGCCCTGATATGTGTAAAAGAAGGTGGAATTTAGGTCATGAATAAACACCATTTTAGGGAGACAACTGTTCTTTTGCAATCAGTATATGTACAAAAGCTTTCCCACTATGTCCCAGGCTAAGACAAAGGGAAAAAAAAGAAATAATATTTAATAATTAGTATTTACTCAAAATTAATTCTTAGGCCACGTCTTTTACAAATCATTGTAGGCATATATTCATTTCTAAGCTCAGTAAAAACAGTGGCATTTCAGACTCCAATGTATCAAAACTGCTAGAAATTCTGATTGGTTTTAAAGCAAATACTGAATACAGAATTGTAAGACTTTGTAAGGTTTCCTCATTCCTGGGATAATTGAGTCTGCTGCAATAGACTATGAGAGGTAAAAAAAAAAGGTAAGCTTATGGCTAGCTTCAATACATCTGCATGTGGAGTGTTTACTAGAACAGTGCAGATGAAAATTGCACTCTGAAAAAAAAGCAGGTGTTTTCAAAGCAATGGGGAATATATCCATTGCAATCATTCTGACTGCTACCTAGAATTCCATGATATTTGGAGGAACTCCAGGAAGATATCCCTTGTCACATGTTTCAGAAAAATCCTACAGACCCATGAAGCAATAGAAAAAATCTTCTTGCAAAAGTAGTAGGGTCTTTAGCATACAGTGACAGAATGTATATTGCTTCAGAATTTAATTATTTTTTTCAGAATTTCAAGAAGCAAATGATGTGTTTAGGCAAAGCTATTGGAAAATGTAAAAAGGATAGTTAATCCAACTATGCTCCACTAAGAGAATTAGAATTAACATTTGCGTTCCTTATGTAAGCAAAATAGTAAACTGTTCTGATATGTGAGAAACAAAGGTCATCAGATTTATATCTTTGTTATTAGCTTTTGTATACATATCATTTCATTCAATGTGTATCTATTTAAAAAATAATAATCTGTTAAATGTGAGGTATGAGAGAAAAAACTATTCTGAATGTATAAATTTTCTGATACTTCCAGAAACATACTGGAGAAAATCCTAGAATTCAGGGAAAAAAATTCTACTTGACTGTTAGAAATATATCTGGGGGCTTAGTTTAAATGCCTGTGTTGATAAATAACTTTTAATCAAAAATTGATGTAGAGAGAGTTCCAAATCTAATACTGAACTAAAACAAATACAGAAGAAATTCTGCAAGTCATCGGAATGAGACAAACAATGAGATAAGACCAGTTTTTTCTGCAAATGCTGATGTCAATTATGATTACCAATGTATGTCAACACTGAAGATGTGAGACTGCAAGAAGTGAAACCCTGACACAGGTTTTTTAATACTCTGTTGCTGTGCTTGAAATGATTCCTGACTAGAAAATTATGGATAAGCTATTTTAGAAGTAAGGTTGTTTGCATGGACATGTCAGGAGTAAATTGACTCAAATTTTTACCAACGGAAAGCTAACAGCTAATGGGATAGTAATTTCTGTATGCCATATGGGCACATGAATATTTTCTAATTTTGTTCCACGAATATTATCTGTTCCTTTTTGTATAAGCACATTGTGTTATAATTATTAGTACTGCTTCTGGCTGAAATAAACAAAATATGATTATTGGAAGGTTAAATGAGAAAAAAAGAGACAATGGCACCCTCTCTGCAATGGAAATTATGCCAATGAATCAGGAAGAACTGTGACACCCACATGTTTTTAAATACTTTTATCCATGAAGTGCTGCAAATCAGGATGAAGATGTCTTGATTTGCATTCAGATGGATGGTTCTGGAGAAGGAGTTAAAACTGGACTCCATTACAGGAAAACATATCTGCTCCTTTGACACAGACAGTTTCACATGGAGAACCCATCTTTTGCGCACTTCTCTGCACAGCCCATGGCTTAATTGGAAACTCCTTGCCACAGACCCGTATGACTTTTCCTTGTGGAGTGGACCTTCCTAAACTGTTTCAGTTAATGAAAAACAGCATTTCAAAAATGTGCTTTGAAAGCTAAATAGATGTGAGAAATAATATCAGAAATGTCATATATATATATATATATATATGGGGCTCAAATTTGGAGAAGGCAGACCCTAAGTGCCAGATACTCCATAAGGCAATACAAAACAGAATAAATCTCCATATGATGTAATTCAGGCAAATAGGAAAGCAAAGGTTCTGTTATAGCAGGTGCATTTATGTAATTGTTTAAATCTCTTTGGCTTCAGTAGCAAATTATTAAACCCCATTCAAGGGAGATGGTATTTCTAGTATATTTAAAGTTTTGCTCATGCTTAAAGGCTTTTCTGAGTTTAGGAAAGCCTTGGGAAGTCCTCAGAGCCAAGATGTCTGTTCTGTTCAAAGCAGTGATATTTGGACTCATATTTAAAGACAATAAAGATCTTGTATAGGTAACCTGATCGCAAATGCATCCGGATTACATTTGTAATAACACATTCTTCTTAAAGGAAATTGTAAAAGATATTTAAAAATTAAATTGCATTCAAACTTCATTTTAAAAGAAGGATAAGGAGAGTAGCAAAAGTTATATTCAGCAAAAAATTTATACACCCTCTACTTAATAATCTCTTACATTCTTTAATAATTTAAACTACTTATCAATGGAAATGTCTTCTATGTATACTTCAATTATTGCTTTTAGTATATTTTCTCTCTTCTTTCATGTAGCATGCCACATGTACTCAATATGTCTCCAGTGACTATTATCACTGTTTCTCTTGTATAATAAACTTCTTATCTGTGAGAATATGACCTTGACACTGTGAAAAAAAAAAGTCTTTTAAAGAATAGCTCAATTAAAATCTAATACCTCTGTTTAGGATTTGATTTCATTACTATTCATAAGACCATGCAACACTATTTGAGTCATGAGTTCTCATGCAACTCGAATACTCATTTCAAAAGGAGTCATTACAAAAATAATTTTTATTCTTCTCTCTGCCCTATTGATTTTCAGTCACCATGGAGCTCTCTTTGTTGACTTTGCAAAGGCCTCTGTTGAATGTTCCAGCTATTGTTGTGGTAATAATTGTTGATTTGGGTCCATTCTGAACAGGTAAATTTAAATGCAAGCTAGGTAGAGGTGGTAGTAGAAAAGCCACGTGCAAAGCTGCCTTTACATCTGCAGCTTGGATAGGCAACATTAAATACACTGGGAAAGTAGTATAATCTACAGGGCCCTTATTCAGGAGTGTGAAGCTGCACTTCCACCGCTGATTAACTTTGGATGAGTCACTTAAATTGAATGTTTGTTTGCCCATCTTTAAATGAGAGTAATAACTGCCTACCTTGCAGAGGGTTATGGTTTTCAATCAATTAATTTTGCAAACTGTTCCAAGAGGGACAGACAAAAAGTCTTCCGCACATACAGTGGAAAGCAACATTTATTTGAGCCCTAAGTCTGTCTTCAGAGTTATTAGATTTGCATTGATGTGGACATGAATACTTTTGAAACAATCTCCTGGGTTTACACTTCTGTTGTCTTCTTACTCAATGAATATATTTCCTCTCTTCTCCCTCTCTGGTTTCAAATCAGCAAGTTTTAAAAACAATGAAGAAAATCAGTTAGTAAAACAAGGTCAAAGAACTGAATTAACTGGTAGCATCAAATCTATTTAACCAAAAATTAATAAAATTACTGGCAAGCTGTAGGCCATGAATGGGGAGCAAAGCAGAGAAAGAATGCACAGTGAATTGGATAGATATCAACTTCAATGAAGATATTATATTTAAAGTGAATATCTACAATGAAATGAAAAATTAACACCAAGGAAGTACTAAAATCCAAAAGTGATTCAGGTAAAGTAAAGGTTAAATGCAAGCTGTCAAAAATTGAGATAAGTCTAACCTTGCAAAGAATATGAACTTGATTAATAAAGACTTTTATCTATATATTTTAAAAAGAATCAAAAAAAGATAAATAATAGATGTGGTCCAAACCTTAAACAAATACCTGATCTTTCATTGAGAAGGAGAATATGGAAAAAAAAGGAAGACACAGACCGGAAGTATAATTAAGAAAAATATGCTAAAAAGAAAATTATAATATGAATGACTACACTCAAAGTAGATCTAAATCTCTAATGCAAATTATAAACCAGATAAACATCACTTCAGGTGGTATTAAATTTGCATCAATATCCATCATGTTAAGGATATAAAAGCTAGATTTGGGAACTGGGCATATGGTAAATATTTCCAAAGGTCAGTTTGGGGTAACTGAGGTAGACACTAACCTGCTAACCTACTATCAGCCACATGCAAAACTATCTGGTTTCATAGGAAAAAAATCTATGAGGGTGGTTGAACATGTTGCCCAGAGAGGTAGTGGAGGCCCCATCCCTGGAGATATTCAAGGTCAGGCTTGATGAGACTCTTAGCAACCCAGTCTAATGAAGATGTCCCTGCTTACTGCAGGGGGATTGGACTAGATGACTTTTGAAGGTCCCTTTCAACCTAACACATTCTATGAATATATAGGAAATATATAGGAAAGAATAATTAGAAATACAGATATATATATAGAAAGGGAAATAATGCGACATAGAAGAACATGACAGACTGATATGATAGCTTTTTCTGGTTAAAATAATTTATTTTATAGACAAGAAATTGAAAAATATCTATAATATTTTCAGTGAAACGTAAGAAATTGATGCTGTGTAATAGACTGCTTCTTAAACTGGATTATAGTAGTAGAAATTGAAAGATAGGCTAGGAACTGATTAAAGCTGAAATTATAAGACAATCAGGAATAGAAAGAGGTGGCTTGTTGGGGTTTTTTTTCTCAAAAAACAGTCTTGGGATCATGCTTAGCTGATATCTTCATTAATGACTTTACCATGACAATGTGCTAATAAAAATGAACAAACAACATTGTTGGAAGGTATAAGCAGTGCAGATGATGAGAAATAAAACATGGAGAGCATGTAAAGACCCAAATGACTGAAATAAGGTACGTCATAAAACAATTAACAATGTAACACCATGTGATAAATTTAGTGATTACTCAAAAGAATTACCAGGATGAACAATGTTTGTTGGGTGCTTTTAATTGACAGGTTGGTCAATGTGCATCATCAGTGTTATGTAAAAGTAGACACTGCAAGTGCAGTTTTATAATGTATCAATCAAGGTATATTTAGTGATGACAGGCAAGTGTTCATGCAGAGCGCAGTTAAGAATTTTTTTGGTGTCTAACTGTGTATGACCCATTATCAAGAAATGTGAATACAGTGAAGGAAACGTGAAGAAGAACTTGAAGAATGATCAGAGCAGAAAAAGTAAAACAGGACAACACTGATTGTCTAGCAAATCAGACACCTAAGGCTGTATGATTTTTGAATGTGAACATGAGAGATGCTTACCAGTGACCCAAACAGCCTAGACTCATCCTCTGTCCTTTATGACTTTGCACTGTACATATGTATACCTGTTTCTGACAGAATGCAAACTATTTTCCACCTCTGCCTTCAGTTTTGAAATTGTTGAGCCATATTCTTTTTTTTTCTTACTATTGAAAAGTCGCAGAAAAGTAAGTAAAAAGTCTAGTTATCTGGCTACCCAGCAGAACTCAGAATTTGCTGCCTGATTGTGTTCTTTGGATATTTATTTCTGTAAAGTTATTCTTCACGGTATTAAAATGATTGTCTGTTCAGTGCATTATTTAGGAACTTGGGTATCTGATGATCTCTGCCAGACTTTATGTTGTGTAGAGCATGATGGATGAGGTTGTCCTACTTTGACATTTATCTCTATATAAATTTTAACATTTTATTATTAATTGCAAAAATAACACAAAGCATTAAATGTCTGTGAAATATTTTCACTTCATTTAAAGCGCTGTAGTACTGAAAGCCTCTTCCTAAGTGATCCTTTGAGCTTAGCTAGAATTAACATTGTCAGGATTAGCATCTGATTGATAGTTTGACACTACCCATTTCTGACATTTCACTTGCATTATTTCATTTTGGGTTTGGTGGCACTTGTATAAAATACAGAGTTTAAAATTATTTCTGATATCTCAGCAAAAGGAAGGTCAATTTGCTGCTGAAAAAGAAAACATACAAACCAAATGTGGTACAATATACATTGAAATATCTAGAAACAAATGGCAAGAATGCACTACTATACACTTTTCTTGATGACAAAAGTCATAGCAGTGGAAAAAATTTTGCCAGTGCTAAGCAATAAACTTTTATGTCTGCAGAAGAGAAAAGAGTACTTTTCTGATGATCACTAACTAGTACTACTGCATAATGCGAGGGTGCAATGCTGAACTGTTTACTTGTCTACTTCAAATGGGTTTGTGAATGGAGCTCCTTTTCTGAATGACTGGCAGACCCCAGAAACTACTGCTTACTGTTCACTGACTCCATGGGAAGGTTGTTAAAGCTTGAAGAATCTTGATCCTTAAGAGTAATATTGCTGCCAACTTAGGAGGGGATAAGGGAGAAAATACAAGATGACATTGAGAAAGCAGCCCCGTGTCTACAGCCCAATTATGAAATTTCAAAGAAAAAGATCTCTTAGAATATAGAAAACTTGTGGAGTCTTAATGGTGATATTTTTACTTGTAGTAGTGATGTAACACTACATTATTTTCTATAGGATGATTTTAACTCCATATTCATATTCTCCATTAATTTTTTATGCAGGTTTGGGTTAATTAATCTAAAACTCTGTTTACATATTATAGAACTACCTTAATTTTAGTCCGTTCAAATTACAGAGGACTTTTTCTACATGACGAGAGATTGCCTGTAATGAAGATGTTGGCAGTGGTAGAAGTCTCTGAAAGACAGTATTAAATGAAAATTAGAAGCTTTAAATCCTCTGATATTTTGTGCTATGACCATTGTTAAAAGCTGATGTATCTGTTTCTGTTAAAAATACCAAGCAAGCTGAAACCCACCCATTTTTTAATTCAAATTTTATATGTAGCTTTCTGTTTTGTTTCTTCAATGATGAGAAAAAAACCCTATCTACAAAGTCCACAAAGCATTTTCCACTTTATCTCTTTTTTAATATAACATTTTAAGAATCATAACACAGTTTGTGTGCATGTAGATGTATGCCTGTCTGTCCCTCCAATTTCTTTATAAAAATTTACTCTCGTTTATTGAGTTCTATAAGGAAATTAAACACCTTAGACCTATGAAGTTCCACCAAGTTTATTTAAATATAGCAGCTAGGTAGAGAAGAGAAGTCTCTCATATGTTCCCACTCTGAATATGTTTCAGAATATGATTATTTTTAGACAGTAGGCAATCCTCTGAAAGTACAGCCACTAGAAATGCCTGCAATTGTGGAAAAACTTCATTCAATGCCCATATGTTCTTCAGCATGAAAGTCAGTAACACCTGCAATGCAAAACTATACAAAAATTGTCCTTAATCTTCACATTCCTGGTTTTATGAGTTTCCATTGTCTTATTTTGTTATTTCACATAATCTGATGAAGGAGGAATCCTAACACCTGTGCAAACTTTTCAGATGTAAATTATTTCCTGAGACTTCAGGTTAAGGTGAATTTCTGTTTCAAGATGTTAGGCAAGGCAAATATTTTAAGGTACCTCACTTCTTGCCACACAATACTCCTATTTCTACCATTCTGTGCCATCAGCAAGGAGGAACTGATTATGTCAGGCTAAAGCATATCTGTGAAGATCAAGCCATACCACACAGATCAGGCTAAACCTAGAAAACAGTTTACCAGCCCTGCACAAAGCCTGGTTAAGTGAGAAACACTCATAAGGTAGACAGTGTGTGTGGCGGTCTGTTTATGTAACTGGGTAAATAAGTTTGAGCCTATGTAGTTATAAATTTGGGGATTACTTCTAAAAGGATATTTAGAAACTAGTCCACATGTATTAACATTTTGCAGGTGTCTGGTACTATGTATTACGTGTTTCATTGCTGATATTGATCCTGAATGTATAGTTCACTGACTGCCAATCAATTACATGCCATTAGCAATTCAATAAACTGGTCTGATTAAGACAATGTGAATTTTGCCCTGTGACATGGGCGTAATAGTGATCAGTTATAATTAGTTTAGCTAGGTGTGTGAAAATATATATAAGTGATCCTGACTGAAATACACATTCATTCTACTTTTTATCTGTTCAATGCAAATGGAAAAACTACCTTGCCAGAGTGATTAATTTCTTCCTAATTATATCATTACTTTCCTATGCAATATAGGTAAAACAGTCCTCGAAGCCAGAAATAATTTTTTAAATATAATTAATTGACCTAGTACTTAGGATTGAATCAAGTAATTATTTTATTGATTATAAATTCAATACATGCTGAAATGAGCCTTAGCTTTTCATGGCTAGTATCTCATGATCCTACACTATAATGAAGAATCAATGGCATTGCTTTTAAAATCTATTTCCCTCCTTTCAGAGCGAACAAACAATGAATGAATTTTTAGGACCTGTGCTTTCCACTTAAAGTTTGGGAAAAATACTTAATTTAGTGTATCTCTGCTAGAAAACTGGGAAGCTCGTCAGTACTCCTTTCCAGCTCTGCAGCAAAGCTCTTCATAAGTTTTTAATGCAATATTTATATCATCAAGCTTTACACAGCACACTCATCTGCCTGTATTATTTGATGCAGTCCACTCTGCAATCAGTGCAGAGAGACAGATGCATCCAGAAGACATCCAAAACACTGCAACTGCTCTTCCAATTAGGATTTGTATGTTCTGACTCCTGAGAGAGAGAGAGAGGAAAGTCTGGCATCTTCATGGATGCCTGTAGCAGTATCCAAAATTTCAGCAACACAGCAGCAAACTTTGACGGTCACAGTTACCGAGTCAGTGTATCATCTTGCTCTGTGCAGTGTTAAAAGCATAATTTCTTCTGCTAAAGGGGATGGAAGACAAGAAGTAGCAAAAAGTTAACACATCGGTGTTATCAGGGAAGATAAGCAAAATGATGGTATTAGGTGCAAGTGGAATGATGTTAAGATACACAGGGAATAGATGTTGAGATATTCAGAGGACTGAATCCATGGAGCTGTTTGTATGAAAACCATCTCCAACTCTGTTTTATCTCTGACAGGTACTTTCTTCATCTGTAGATCAGCTGCTGAGGAAATTTGTCTTTTTAGAAGGGTTCTGAGTTTCAGGATTTTACCTGGTCCTGCTCTGAAAAGTGGCACTGATCCCAAGAGATGGAGCAGAAGAGAAACTGGAAATGTTTATCTCTTTGCTTTTGCAAGTAGTTGTTTATCTTCCAAATTCTCAGAAAATACCACCTTCTTTCTTACTTATAGTTCTTCATCATGAGAGTAAGAAACTACTATAATTGCTAGAGCACATATAACTGCTGATGCTGGAACATAATGGCCTAGAATCTTTAGTTTGTCATCAAATGAAATACCCAGGAGAAATCTAAAAGCTGGTATGCAAGATTGGCTATAATTCAACTTAAGCTAGGTCCCGGACCAAGGTTTCTGGGTCTGGGGGAAATAGATGCATTTAAGAACATCTAGAATCATAGAATCATCAAGGTTGGAAAAGACCTTCAAGATCATCAAGTCCAACCATTAGCCCTACACCACCAGCTCCTGAAGCACCTCATCTAGCTGTTTTTTGAACACCCCCAGGAACAGTGACTCCACCACCTTCCTGCACAGTCTGTTCCAATGCTTCACCACTCTTTTGGTGAAGAAATATCTTCTCCCTTCCCTGCCCGGGAGTAATGTCCTCAACATCCTTTATGCCCTAACCTTAGCTGTCCCCTCCCAGGGGTGACATTTAACATGATTCGGGTGGAGAGTTGAGTACTGCGGTCATACATGTTTAGCATGTACTCTTTTTAGTTCATTAACATGCTTACAGGTGTCAACTTCGATATTCATTTTACAGATAATGAAGTAAAAGGACTTACTCTGGGCCTCGTGGCCTTCAAGGTTCTGTGTAGAAACTGTCTTATCTGTTTATTCCACACGGTTTAGCCAAATGGGTCGTACTGCTGCCGTAAGATTCCCTCCTTCCTTTGTGCCAAGCTTGCTGATCTCCATCTACAATGTTTACATAAGAGAAAAGCAGATGCTGGTGCTTTTAAACTCTTATGTGCAGTTCTCACACTCTGTTCCCCCTTGCACCATTTTATCAGTACACTCAGATATGTGGGTTGTGTGTTTTCTCTGCAGGAAAATTATGACATGCACACTATGAATTCCTGAAACTGGATGCTTTTCAGGCTGAGTAAATTAGCTGGAAAGCTTGCACATAGAACCAAGTTCTTATTGATACTGATTATTTTTTCATTGCAGATAAACTTACTGATTTCCAAACAATTTCATGTTCAAAAAGCCCTACAATCTGGGATCTTTCTACTAGAGGTGTATTCTAGAATAGTCATCAGTCAAAAACTGTGAGTTCTACTGAGGATCTGGAGTGCCTATAAATTTGCATGCATGTCCTGCATAGGAACACTTCTATGTATTTTTTCCCCATCACCACTGAAAAATAAAAAATTGAAGCTTCTGGAAATGTTTAATACATTTAATTATAATTATAATGATAATGTGATGTTAAAGTGATAACTCATCTTCTTGTTCACACTGACTGAAGTTCAGTCTTGCCAAAAATCCCTTTCATATACAATCAGTTCTCCCCTGAACTTCAAATACATCAGATACATGTCAGATTAAGTAAAGCAGAACCAAGATGTTGAGTGATTTTTCCAGGGGTGAGAAATGGGCAACATCAGTTGTTCCAAGAGCTGCTCAGTTCTTTTCCCTGAGATTTGAGATTGCTGAGGAGCACTGAGATGTAGCTGTAATCTATTATGAAAAATCAGTATGTCTAAAATAGACATACTAGACAATGCCAATATCATTAGCAAAAACTCTTCAAGCAATTTTTTAAAAAACAAAATAATTAAAATGTCATTTTTGCAGTTCCTCCCTTCCACTGAAAAAAACAACCCTAAAACCCAGAATGGATTTGGACCCCAATACACAGAACATGAATTGTTATTTTAGTAAAATTATTTCTATGTGGAAATAGTATTTGAAATCCTTCAAAAATCTATTTTATGAGTATTTTCTGCCTTGCTCTTGTAATTAAATAATTGGTTACCTTTAAGTACATTAAAATGTATATGAATGACTTCAATTCCTTGCCTACATTCAATGTATATCAGCTTTACCATGCATATGCAGGCTAGCCATGATGTTATATTTTATTTAATTATTAGACCTTTTCTTACATATACCTTCTTACTTTTTCCTTTTCTTCTTTCTCCCCTCCCGCCCCCCCTGAATAATAGAAAGAAGGAAGTTGTGTGTGATAACTGGGCAGGGAGAAACCTAATGTAATTCAACAAAAGCAAGTGTAAAGTCTTGCACCTGGGGAGGAATAACCGTCAGTATCAGTACAGGCTGGGGGATGAGCTGCTGGAGAAGAGCTCTGTGGAGAAGGACCTGGGGGTGCTGGTTGATGACAGGTTGGCTATGAGCCAGCAGTGTGCCCTGCTGGCTAAGAGAGCCAATGGGATCCTGGGATGCCTCAGGAAGAGTGCGGCCAGCAGGTCGAAGGAGGGGATCCTCCCCCTCTACTCTGCCCTGGTCAGGCCCCACCTGGAGTATTGTGTCCAGTTCTAGGCTCCCTGGTATAAAAAAGACAGGGATCTCCTGGAGAGAGTCCAGAGAAGGGCTACGAAGATGATTAACGGCCTGGAACATCTCCCCTATGAGGAAAGGCTGAGTGAGTTGGGACTGTTCAGTCTAGGGAAAATAAGACTGAGGGGGGACCTAATTAATGTTTATAAATATCTTAAGTATGGGATGCAGGTGGAATTGGCCAGCTCCTTTTCAGTCATCTGTGGAGACAGGACAAGGGGTAATGGCTGTAAATTGGAGCACAGGAAGTTCCGCACCAACATGCGGAAGAACTTTTACACAGTGAGGGTGACAGAGCCCTGGGACAGGCTGCCCAGGGAGGTGGTGGAGTCTCCTTCTCTGGAGATAAATAGACTCGTCTGGATGCCTATCTGTGCAATATGAGCTAGGGAGCCTGCTTTGGCAGGGGGGTTGGACCCGATGATCTCTTGAGGTCCCTTTGGACCCCTACGATTCTGTGATTCTGTGATAATTATCTTGTGCAGGAATTTGAATTGGATGTGGATGTGGAGCTGAGCCCAGTGCAGTTCGTTATGAGGTCATCTTATCTATTTATTATGACTTCACTTAGTGTTTTAGGCTGAACTTAAACAGCTTGGGTGCCTGTTTTTGTCAGTATGTCTGGAACTCAATCCAGGATCACTCTTTACCTATGAAACATGAATTGAAAGGAGAAAAAAAAATATATATTTTCATATGTATAGCCCTTACAACATAGCAAACTTTTGGTTTGTGACTTCTTGTCACAGATAACTCCATGATCCCCATGAAGCTCTCTGGTATGATGGGGCACAGCAATGCAGTCTAGTTGGTGTAGAGGACGAAGAAAGGAAGCTGGCATTATCTACAAATGGGAAAAGTTGGAAAAGTGGAATAAATTATGTATAAAGATAACAAATATAAAAATCCTAACAAGATTTTCTTGTATAAGTGATATAAATGTCAGCTGGAATAAGGCATCATTTAGTATGGTCCTACTCTGGCATATAATGAGAATCTCTATGCATGAAATGAATCCCAATATGTCCTCACAGATTAATAAGATAATGCATGCACAATAGAGTTTGCAGTCCATGGAAACAGTAATATTCTTAGGTAACTCTTGTAACAGACTACTCTTGCATTTAGGCAGCTTGCAGGAGCAATGCTTTTGTGAGTAAGCCGTAAGTATTTTGTTTCTGGTCATGAAGCTGTCCCAAACAGGAGCCATGTGGAGATACCTATATTTGAAACCTAGTTTGAAACCCTAAGCATAAGATAATTCTTTCATAATTTTAACTGGGGAAATAGTTTAAAGCTGTTCAGAATGCCTGAAAGAGGAGAATGAGTTAATATTAACAAGATTCTTCTATTTTGCAGTGGAAATGAAGCTAGACACCATTGATAACCACTTCGTAGAAACCACTGAGGCACTCTAAATTGGGAGGTAATTTAAGACTTTTCTATTAAGGAAATAATGCAGTAAGTAATTGCTTTAATTTTGAATCAAGAAATAAGCTTCTGACTGCTACAAGTGTGAAAGGAAAAGAAATTAGTATTTTATTGGAAGAATTAGCAAAAGCATTAAAAGAAAGAGATTATTCCTTTTAAATAAATTAAGAAAACAACAACATTTAAAAAGATTGAAGGTCTGATAAATTGGATGTAGTATTTGTCTTTTTTTTCCTCTCTCTTGGTTTGTTGCTGAAAGCAGTTAAATGGTTGTGATACTTGTTTACATTAGCCAGTATTGTCAAAGTTGGAGATGTAAATCTGCATTTAACCACCTGAACAGAATCTTCAGATACTCTAATAACCCAGTTGGCACCCTTGAAATAGCAGTCTGCTCCTACTAGATGCATAAGAAACAGATTGAGAAACCTACATTTAAAAAGGAAAAATGTAGCAAGTGCTCTAGCAAGGACGACAAGAAAACAAGAATCCTCTCTAAGTGCAGTATGTTACCAAGGAAGAGGGAGATCAAGGAGAGTTGATCTGGTGCTTAACAAGGAGAGATAGCAATCGACAGGTGATGCAAAGAAAAGCCAAAGCATTTACTGTGTTTTTTGCTTCAGCCTTCACTGACAATAACAGCGTTCATCAGACAGCTCATTACGTCACCATACACTATGAGGGGTAAAATCGCAGGCCAGAAGAGCAGATAGAAGAGCCAATTAGAGAGCAGCTAGTTAAGTTAGGTGCTTTGAACTGTCTGAGCTCGATGAAATTCACTTTATAGTACTGACTCAAACAGTCTCAGGGTCAGCAACTTTGTGAACTCATAAGGACTAGTGAGGCTTCAGAAGCCCGGAAAAGGAAAATGTATTGTCTATTTTTAATGGGTGTAAGGAGTAACCTAGCAGCTGACCTTCAGTTCCTATGAAAATACTGGAATAAATAATTGAACTACTTGTATACAGCTGCTACATGCTTATAAGAAGATGAAGAACAGCCGAGAACAAATCATGTCTCATCTATTCAGCTTCCTTCTGTGTGAAGTTAAGAACTTTACTGAAAAAAAAGAGAGAAGAAGCAGAGATCATGTGGCTAAACTTCAGCAGGTCTCTTTTAAACAAGCTAAGGAAATATGGCACTGCTGGAAGGGAAGAATATCATACTGGGGGAGCAGCTATTAAGGTTCACTGCCAAGTTGGAAGGATGCCGTAAGTGGAATTTCACAGGGTCTGTCTTCAGTCTGCCACCACTCGATATTTCCCTTAATTATTTCAAAAGCATAAAGTGTATACTTATTTAATTACTAATCAGCACCAAGCTAGGAGGGACTGTAATAAGATTTGGTGGAAGGACTAGAATACAAAATGAACTTGACAAATCAGCAAAAAAGATGATGAAAACCCAAAAATTGACGACAGTTCCAGTAGGAATGAAACAAAATGTTCCTATTGGGGAGTATCAGGAACAAAACTGCACAACAAGGGAAGCCAAACTGAGGACCAAGGGTGACCGTAGCATGGGTAGCACAGTGGTCTTGTTGACATAGCTGCTGCCCTGCAATATGCATGGATATGGTCAAGTCTGCACAGTATGTCTCCACGGGAAGTTTGGTGAGCATCAGACAAGTGCAAAATGCCTGTGGTCAATCTGGGAAGTCAAGTGAACAGGTCAGAATTGACAAGGGACAGGGCAGGAAGCAGACCTGCCTACGCCATGCCAGGCAAGGACTGGATTCAACTCTGATATAGTGCTCCTGGGCCAATGTTTGGAGTCCTGATGAGGCTGCTCAAAGTAATTCAGACCTACTAATGTACTTATGGTCTGGCCAGAAAGCTTGACCTATTGAAGGCATTCAGACTGCTTTCTTTGGAAAAAGGAAATCTTAAAGGAGGGATGATAACTTGTCTTCAACAACATAAACAGCAAATGCATAGAGGAAAAGGACAAATGAGCTTTCTCTATGCCCACTGGAGTCAGGAGTGGACTTAAATTGAAGTAAAAAATAATTATTTTAAACATGAGGGAAACATTTTCTAACTATAAAAAATTAAACAATACTTGAAGAGATTTTGCAGAGTAAAATCTCCCTCACCCATCAGGGTTGTTCTAAGTATAGCCGATTATGGTTTGAGACAAGAAAATGGGCTGAATGACCTCTAAGTCCCTTCTAATCCTATTTTCTCTGATTCAGTAACAATGTTGATGAGCATACTCAGTGGAATACACATCTACGAGTAATCAGAGGGATGATTTGTAGAATAAGGTACTAATGTAAGACTAGAACCCTTTAGTCCTAAGTGATTCAAGTAAACAGAAATAGAATTTACATTTTATACTATAATTAGAAGTCATCTAGAAGTGCTGCTATTTATTAAATTATAAGATGTAATTATTGATACTGAAATATCTACTTCTAGGTGACACGTTTTGAAAATAAGCATTAGTGCTTTTCCAGTGTTTTCTATAAAAGCCTTCAAGATCACAAGGAGCTCTAGTTAGAGCAGAAGACATCTTGTTTTGTCATATGTAGCTAAGTACTGTACAGATTGCAGATGTGGTTTTAAAGACAACACAGGACCTGGTCCAAACATAAATAGTGTTAATCATTTGTGGATCGATTTAAACTGATTTGCTCTGTCTACTTGACTGAATTTAATGCTGCTAACATTTCTGATCTCAATTTTAAGCTCTTTCTCTTTATCTAACTTGTTCTTACTGTGACTTAATTAAAAAGCACCTAGTGATCCCCATAGCTTAATACAAAGACTCACAGTTTCGTTCTAAATTATGAAGCAGTACATGAAGTGTACACAGACAGTATGTAACACTGAGAGAACAGCAAGTATCTAATAGTGTCAGGGGCTGGAAGACCCTCATCAATGAAAGTGCTGTTGCTTGTTCATTAATTTGTTAACTAGTTTGGTCCATTCTTGTGGCTGACAGACTTCCCCATGGAAGCTTATACTCCACATTAGCCATGGTAGGTAGCCAAGATCCTCTTTAAAACATGGCCATCCTTGAGCTTGAACAAAACTGGTAACATTATTCTTAATTAACTTTGCATGTCCAAAAGTTAGGCATCAAAGCTACACTGGATGGAAGCTGACCATCCATGAGCGGACTTTGGGGCTGTCTGAATAATTCTGCAAACTGAAATACTAGGGGTTGATTCAGTTACCTAAAGACAGGTATCAAATACCAGTGAAGATGCTCAAGGCTGCCTTTGCTGATGTCTAGATACCAGTCCGGGTATTGATAGACCTGTAATTCCAGTGCTGTATCAACAAGCTTCTTGTAGTTCTGAGCTCTACATGGCACAAGATGTGTCAAATGGCACTAGAGATGTGTTTCAGGAGGTGAATAACGTTTTGTGCCAGTGTTGCCTTAAACACCTAACTGTCCTTTAGATACTGATATCTTTATAATTTATTCTGAAAACATAATCCCGTGCTCCCACAGGAGATCTGTTCACTTGTTTAAATACAAACCTCTCATTCTATCTCTGACCCTCTATAGTGTCCAAGACATATGCTTAGGTTGGCAAGATTGCACCCACCTGGACTGGAAGCTATTGAGAATTCTAAATTGCGATTATGTCATAGTAAATCCAACTCTGTTTTATAAAACCCCACCTACTAGATAATCCCAGTTGAAACAGCCAGGCTCACAACGCAAGTTTACTTTCATGTTTTTATTGCCATTCAAAATATATTTTGAGGTTTTTTCGCTCATCTGTTCTCTCTGTAGGAACCATAGAGGAACTGTAATTTGTTAGAAGGAAGTCTAGTGAGGGCAAACTGTTCTTACAGCCTTGTTGTTTTCTTCCTTATAATCTGCCTGCAGATGGTATATAATATACATATTATATACGATACAATAACATTGCAACAGGAAATGTGGCTATAGCACATCTGGATATCTATCTACACATCTGTTTACACTGATATCAGTGTGTTTGTGACAGTAGACTTCACAAACTGTATTGTATCACTACCAGTTCACAATATGCTTGGTTACACTGAAAGAAACTTCAGTCATTTATGTTAAGTATCTACTTTCACTGTCCTGTTATTGTGATATTATTTGTTAAATATCACTCCCTCAGCTACATGCAGAATAAGATTCATCTTCCCTGTATTTAGGTCTCTGTAGATGCTTACGTATGTATTAATCACTTTGGGCTCCCTATGCATTAATAGAGAGAAAGGAGTCTCACTTGGACGAGATTCATCTGTCCTGTTTCTGGTGTCTGTTTTGAGATGAGATAGATCTTTTGCAGAAGTGCTTTTTATCTCCCTTATTAAGAAAGGACATACTACTAACTTAGAAGCAGACACTTGCATTTAGTAATGAATCTAGTCCACCACGACTGCCCCTAACTACTTGGATGCAAAGCACAGGAAATAATTTAAAAATGCCTAAAATATGACTAAAAGTTGTCTTGTTATGTTATCCATGGAACTGAATGAAGGGTAGTTAAATAATCAGGGATCATGTCTCAGCTTGGGAATGGACAGTTGTTTCCTGTACTGCTCAATCTATACTATAAATGAGCCTATATTATAAATACAAACGTGACTAAATGATCTGTTTGCCATCTATCTTTACTGTCCACCACAGTAAGAAAAAGTCAGCATTTAGCTCACTCACATGTCTAGCATGATTAAAGCCAAAACACTTCTGTACCTGCCAGTGTGTATCTACTCGGATGTACAGCTGTTACACCAAGGTAGGCCTAAAGTATTTTCATGTGGAAATCATCTATGTCCTGATCCAGAAGAGAGGAATATGCATAAAACACAGATTTCACTGGAGTATTGTTTAACCCTAATCTAAATAGAGGTTCAAAATTACTCCTCTAACCCTGTACCTCAATATTCTTCTTATGACACCACTGTGTTCAAAGCTTCTTTAGATGCTAGTGAGTCCTGTTGTTGTGGGCATCCCTGATCTGTATCGACATGGACTCTTTGTATTATCTGTCTGTTTTGAAATACTCTAGAACTACAGGAGCCAGGACCACATGTCCCTGCATGTCAGAAGATGAGCATTTTTCCCCAACAATTGCTGTATATCATTCTTCCTAAGGCGTGCCAAAATTAACACATAGGATATGAAATATTCACTGAGTCATAATAATAGAACCTGTGTTTGGCATTTATATAAGGTTTTTACCAACATATGATAGACTGTGCTAACTCTTATAATAAAGCTGAGAGGTTTTTTTAGAAATTAAAGTGGGAAAGAATGAAATGCACTGTGACTGAATGTGACATTTAATTTCTATTTAAAGTTCCTTTACAAAGCAGAGCTCTGGAGGTGGTGTTCTAGTGCTCTCTCATTTCTAACCTTTTTTGTGACTCTGGAAAACCTTATATAAACAATCACTGTGGAAGATAAACGAATGCTCTCCTCATCTCTGTTTATCCTGAAATGCCATTACTGTAGTTCACAAATATGGACATATTCTCAGTGTTATTCATTAAAATATTGGTTAACAGGATACAAGATAAAACTGTAGTTTAGAGAAAATATTACTAACTATGCTGCCAGCAAAGACAGAAATGGATTCACTTATGCTTGGCGTGGGAGGCCACTAATAGTACAGGAACTCCCTGGAGATACCTACTGGAGCAGGGCCATGACCCATCTCTGTAGGAGATGATCTGCCATCATCCTTCCTTTGTGTCTCTGCTGGAAGACGAACAGCTTTAGGTTACAGAGGAGCTCTGCAGGTAGAGCTGAATCCACTTCAGTTTCGGACTGCCTTAGCCACAGCAGGAAGCCAATCCTTCCCCTTCCTACTCTATTAAGTAGATAATTTAAAGTGGCATCCTACAGCATCTCAAGTTAATTGAAAGTGTTAAATGAAAAATGATTGACAGGGCCAATTCCTGATTTTATATAGTTTGCACAGGCTTGTGGGAAATGTTCTAATCATTTTACTTTCCACTCCACATTTAGGTATACATCTTGCTTCTATGTTGCAAATGCTTTTCATACACTGAAAAGACTTTATACTTTTCTAGGTTTCAAGCAGGAACAAAAGTCTCTAAGATGTGTGCTGAACTCTCAGCTATTTTGGAAATAATAATGAAACAGTAAGTGCAAGATTGCTGAAATTATTAAATCGCTATAATTCACAGGCAGGGTGTCTAAAGCCATCAGCTCTGCTTGAGGCCCTGTAGTAAACTGTGCAAAGCATCTGAAAAATTGACCTTGATGTTTTGCAGCTAAAATACTTCAAAATGATAAACAAGCACAAGGAGATAAATATGCCACATAAACTATACCAGTGATACTGTGCTGTAAGAAACTACATTTTCAGTGGTGCAATCGGGTCATCATCTCTTGTTCAAGAGTTAATATGACATTGAACTATAATTACTCAAAATTAAATAACTAAAGAAATTTTTTTCAGTTTCATCAGGACTTCTGTGGATTTCATCATTTAATTTAGAGTCTGAACAGAGAATGATCACAATTAAAATGTTCTTTCATTTTGAAATGTACCTTTTGTCCAAGACATGTTCCCTTTACATAGAATAGGAAATAACTGCAACCAAGTTCTGTGGGAAGTTACTTTCAAAATACTATCACTGAATAGATTTAAGTGCCAACCTTTGAGCTACCAAATCTGATGAAGTGACCTTTAAAGTATTACAGATGACTGGATTGTAGTCTAGGTTAGAGAGTTATTTGAAGATGCAAGTTGGTGTAATTAAATAATCTCAAAGCTACTACATTAGGTGATATGTATGTTGGTGAGAAAAAGTAAGAAAAATGCAAAGAATTGGATCTTATTCTTAAAAAGAAGCATTATGACTGGCTGCACAGGTTCTCTAGGGCATGGGAAATACATGCTGCACAGTGATGGATGGGGAAGAGCATCCTCTGAACAGAACACTAGTTTCCCATCTATTTCTTGTTTTGCAGGAGAAAAAGAAAATTACATTACTCTCTACATATTTTTGCACGAAGGTATCCTTGGCTGCCTGTGGAGACTGGAATACTTATTAACAATAATTATTTAATTAGCTTTGGATATTCAGAAACAGAAATGATAATGATATACCCTGCATCTCTACCCAAGGGCAAGGTGTATAAGATACTGTAAAAAGAAAAGGAATACAGACTTCCTTGATTATTTAAAGTGTTTCAGAAGCTTTGGGGTCATCACACTACTGATTGAGATTCATCTCTCATTTTGTGAAAATTCCTCAGTGCATTTTTGGCACAATCGTAATATTTTAAGGCAATTTTATACTGAAATCTTTCTAATCAGAATCTCTGGTGAGAATCCTGAATGGAAAAAGAAATCGCAGCCAGTGTATTTTTAAAGCATACAGCCATTCAGAATCTGATTACCTTTTCACATTTTCATACAAAATGGATTAATGTGTCCCTGTCTTTATTACATTTTCAACACTTGTCATTCGTGATTAAGCCAACACTATGAAGATGTATTACACAGCAGCATAAATGGCCACATTCAAATAGGGTATATATGTGCCTGAGAAGTTAAAGGCAGCTTGATTTGTGTTACTTTTACATTAGATGTAATGTATCTAAAAATATTTTACACAACTCGAGAATCAACAGTCTTGGGGGGAAATATAAATAAATAGATAGAAGCTTATAAAAAGGGGAGAGAGCTGGAGAAAAGTGTTAATTAAATCAATCACAGAGACATGTGGTGATGTGATAGAGTGCTATGAAGAAAGCCAGATGCAATTTCTTATAGATAACAGCTCAAATCAGAAACTGCCACACAATTGGAAGCACCTGTTCAAGAGGCCCAGCGCTGGAATTGGCAGAGGTTATTATGGGGTAGGACTGATGTGTACTCAGAAGGATTCTGGACAAGTCTTACTTTGTGTCTATCCTAAATTATCCCTAGTTCTCTTGTGAAAATATTTGCCCCATTAATCACAGCATTACTTCTGTGTACAATTTACCTTGCTTCTACTTATGCTGCTACACAGTCCAGCCTTTCAATATATAAAGCGGGGTTAAAAGATGGTGAATGACTTTTTAGCAAGGCCTGTAGTGACAGGACAAGGGACAACAGTTTTAAATTGTAAGAAGGAAAGTTTAGATTGGACATAAGGAAGAATTTTTTTGTTTGTTTGTTTGGGTTTTTGGGGTTTTTTTTGTTTTAATTTAAGCGGGGGTGAGACAGTGCAACAGGTTTCCCTGAGAAGTTGTGGATGCCCCATCATTGCAATTGTTCAAGGCCAGGTTGGTTGAGGCTTTGGGCAACCTCATGTAGTGAAAGATGTCCTTACAGGGCAGTGAGGATCGGACTAGGTGATCTTTAATGGTCCTTTCCAACTCAAACCATTCTGGGATTTTATGATTCTATGTCACATTATTTCCACCACTGTTGTACCTGACTCCACTGCTGCTATTTCAGCCCCACTCCAGATTCCCATTGGTTTCACTGGACATTTCGTTTGTTCTTATTTTGAGACCTTTACTTTTGTTTACAAAAATAGGCTTGCACTCAAATATGGTTTGAAGATTGTTGTTAGGAATCAGAAATGGGTGAGAGAGTAAGGGTATTTTTGTGGTTTTTTTCTTCCTCCTTCACTTTTAGGTTTTTATTTTTACTTACAACAAATTCACCCAGCCAAATTTCTGTGTATGGGATTTTAAAAAGTTTAGAAATCAATGAGAAAGCAAAATTTTTGGGTTGCTTTCTAACCTGTGACTAACTCCTCTCATAGAACTCTACAAAAATCTGTGTCAATGCAACCTATTACCTGATAGGCTTTATACCTCTATCAAGAAAGTTAGAGAAAGGCAACGAAGTCTCATTAATGCCTATGTATGTCTTTCCATGTGTTTTTGGAGACAAGGTTTCTTCTCAAACATTAACTATATAATACAGCTGTCAACGAAAGGGTGCAGCTGCCATCTTAAAAGGAAGCACACTGACAGATCTACCAGATCATCATTATAAAATGATTGTACATCACCTCTAGCAAAACTTCAGCTCAGAAAGACTCTTAAACATCTTTTTGCTCTCTTTCCTCTAATCTGTTACAACAATTACAGGAAGTCTAGTGATGTGGATTATATTGTGGACCTTGTTCACTGACCTCTCCTAGTGCTGGTAGAGCACTGTCCCCATGTAAGAGATACTCAGAAGGAAACTTCAGTAGATGGGCCAAAAGCAAGTTTCAAGTATGTTCAGCCCCTGACTTCTAGGGTATCTAGTGCTTCAGTTTTATAGTGCTCATTCATGGGAAAGGCAAATGAGCAAGTGCCATGGACAGCTCCTTTCCTTTCAGGCATGCATCCAGCATGGCCTCTTCTGTGCAGTACTCCCTCTACAGTAGCCAGCTGGCTTCTTGCACTCTGCCCATTTATGTATCTGAGCCACCTAAGTGTTTCATCTTATACCCCTATAATTTATCTCACTTGTCCTGAATTATCACATCTCCCATGATTCTCAGCGGTACCCTGTTCTTCATGTGTCATCTGCATGCTTTTTTCTGGCTCCTTGCTTCTGATGCCATCAGCTGTCACCTCACCCTGTGCTACGCACTGTAGGGATTATTCACCTCTGAAGAGGCAATCTCTCCATGTAAATAATACCTTTACAGAGAAACACTGACCCCCATTTGTATTCCTCTTACCCATTTTTCTCTGAAGTTGTTCATACTACTTGCTAGTAAGAGTGATCATTCTGAAGGCTTTATTGGGAGACATTTCTCTTCTTTGGGATGATTTAGGGTAATTTTTTCCTCTTGGAAAAATTTAATTTCTGAGACTGTTTCCAAGGGCAGTTACATGCTTGGGGAGAATGTGGTGGAGAGTACAGTTTCGGTTTGGGGTTTTTCTCCTGGAGAAGGGAACACAGGGTTAGCTGTCTATGGGGAATTATGTGAACAAGATTCTAAATCTCACTGCTTTAAATTATTCTAAAAGCCGTGGCCCGGAAGGTGTAATTGGCAGGGAAGTGTAGAGTTTGTCACTGCAGCTCAATAATTATCTAGTCAGAACTCCTGAATGAACTCTTCCCAGTAATTTTTTTCAGTCCTAGACAGCTCTGCAGCTATTTTATTTCAGCTTAACCATTATGAAGTAGTCATGATTTTGTGTAGCATTCTCAGTTTTCCAGATGAATAATACATTTTACTTTACCCACCAATGTTACTGGGGCCTGGGTATTCCTTTTTTTATTATTATTATTATTATTTTGAAGAAACAAGAGTGATTGAGTGCTAAATCTGTTTTGTACAGTACAATATATGGCAGCCTGAAGTACCCCAGTCCCTCGTTTTTTTATTCATATGATACATGAAAAATGGCATAAATGTATTTCATTGTGTCACCTAGAATCTGTGTAGCCAGCAATAATGAATATGCTTTACTCTTCAGCTTGGTAGTGTTTCATTTCTTCCTGACAAGATTATTTGACAAGCAGACCCTGCATTGGCAATGTTGTTTATTTTCATAGGCATGTAAATTATCTTGACAGCCTCATAAACATAAATTGGCAGGCATACTGTCCCACAGCAATGCTTGTTAAAATACACTAATGGAATATAATAAATAAATTATTCTAGTGTATTTATAATTTGCTAGCATACCATTACATCTTGCAAAAGTTATACAGAGCAGGATAAAGTGGTTTCTATTTCATATAGGTTACAATATCTTGTTGGCTATTTATCTAATGAAACTAAGTATGATGAAAAAATGCATAGATTCATACTCGGGAGTGCACTGAACCTCAAAAAAAGGAAAATATTAGCTTATCCAGCTCACAAATTTTGGATACATGAATTTCATTTAGCACAACCATGCAGGAGGTAGGCGAAGGAAAATGCACATCTACTCAATTGCCTGTTTGATTGGTTGATAGTTGCTTGTTGGGCTGGATATAAGAATACCTGTAGATGTGAGGAGAGTTCCTGGGAAATAGCTGTAGCTTTGGAAGTCCACAGAGAATGGATGATAATTATTTATGGATGGTCCAGGTCAATGGCACATTTCTATTCCTTTTCCCATGTTGAGTCAACTATTTTTGCTGGTTTTTCAAGGCTCCCCGTAGAGGATGTACACAATTTGATTTGCCCTGGATACAAAAGAAAGAATCTGCAGACTTGTCTCTAATCTCTGAAGCCAAAACAAGAAGACAAACATCAGACTGCAAGT
This sequence comes from Porphyrio hochstetteri, assembly GCA_020800305.1. Lineage (NCBI taxonomy): Eukaryota > Metazoa > Chordata > Aves > Gruiformes > Rallidae > Porphyrio > Porphyrio hochstetteri. Next base: position 116,997,595 of record CM036907.1, read on the forward strand.
CCATGTCCAAGTAGTAAGTATCACCCCTTGCTCAGAGTGGCCTTTAATCCTCAGAAATTCAGTCCACTAAATGCTAGGCCCCTCTCTAGGGTAGACCTTCATTGCCACTGGAGGAAAAATGAACTTTTGGTGGATGGGTCATTTCACCTCATATATAACATGAAAAACCCTGGTCTCAAGGACCCTGTATCTCTCTGTTGAGGAAGCCTAGATGACTAGCTCAGAATTTGATAATAAATTAGTGAGTTAAAGTTAGGGAGAATTAACTCCACCTAGAGAGTTTAGAAATCGAAGAGATATTCCCCTCAATGTTTTCTCTCATTATATAATCACCATTTTATGAATCAACTGTAAATAACAAGCAGCATCTAATCTTCTCCCTGGAGTAATTAAGATTATGATAGGGGAAACAACTCCAGAGTACTTGGCTACCTCCTATCTCCTTGACACGTGTCAAGTTGGTGTCACTGCAAGTATCTCACAGAGACTGCATTGCCTGATTTGTCAGATTGGGTAAAAATTTGTCTGAAATAACAAATTGTTCAGTAGTGGTATGAGCAGGAGTTCAGAAAGGCCATTAAATACCTCTAAATTCTCAAGACACCTTAGCACAGGTCCGAATTCTGAGTGCTGTTTGGAGTTCCCTAATTAATATCATCTCCCATATACTCCTGAGAACCACTCAGTGATCACCAGTGAGCTAACTAAAGGAATACTCAAAAAATGTCCTTTCGTCCCTGACTTGCTCTTTTTCAAGGCAGGTTGCAAAAACACAATATAGAATGTTGTGTTTTCATATTGGGCTGGTTTGAATGGAAAGTTCTCCTAAATAAAAATGACTGCACAATATGGCTCATAATTTCATTATTTTCTTACCCTTTCGTTTTACTGAAATAAATATTTATTGAGCTCAACAGGGGGAATAAAAAATCCCTGGCATTCTCCGTGTGCCACTTTATGTATGAGCTTTCCTATGTCTCATTTCTCCATGACAACCTCATTTGACAGGCAGTCCCTGCTTTGGCAATGTTGTATCATATTTTCTTAGGCATGTAAATTCTGTTGACAGCCTCATAAACATAAATTGGCAGGCATACTGTCCCAAAGCAATGCTTATTAAAATACGCTAATGGAATAGGATAAATACATTATTTTCAAATGCAGGCAGAAAATACACACAGGTTCATATGATATTTCTGCCGTTGATTGATGGGAGTTACAGTCAGGGACAGCTAACAAAATTTCCAAGTTTGTGATTCAGTTTCTGTAGCGAGCGCTGCAGGTCTATCAACACCCCTGGTTGCTGCTGTAGCCTTTTGTTCTAGTCTCAGCACTACCACCGAGACACAGCCAGTCTTTTGCACGATGCTTCATGCGTTTCTAATCTGCGGTTGGTACTTTGTTCTCCCCCAGCGTCTCTCTCTAATGCTTTTTCTAGCCCTCCAAAAATCACAGCTCCAGTACCTCTGAGCAGCACAGCGGCTGACTGTCGTCCTCCCTTGGCACTGACTCATCCGCTTCTGTGTTGTTGCAATAGAGACAAGGTTGGTGGCATACCCTGGGAGGCAGTACTGCAGTGGAGGAGCAGGAGGGGGAAAAAAAAGGAGGAGGAAATTTCCAGTTTCCCTGAGCTGTAATTCCTCCTTTGTGGTACTTCTGGGTTGGCAAAAACAGCTATAGAATTTTTTGTTTTCTTACAATAATAGTAGCCTTCAGGAAAAAACAATAAAATTGTTATCAGCTATGTAGTCCTGCAGCACTTTTTTTAAAATTTGAAAGGTGTCCTAAAAGACAGTTTTTTTCTTACTGTATATTACAGAATCACAGAATCACAGAATTGTAGGGGTCCAAAGGGACCTCGAGAGATCATCGGGTCCAACCCCCCTGCCAAAGCAGGCTCCCTAGCACATATTGCACAGATAGGCATCCAGATGAGTCTTGAATATGTCCAGAGAAGGAGACTCCACCACCTCCCTGGGCAGCCTATTCCAGTGCTCTGTCACCCTCACTGTGTAAAAGTTCCTCCGCATGTTGGTGCAGAACTTCCTGTGCTCCAACTTGCAGCCATTGCCCCTTGTCCTATCTCCACAGATGACTGAAAAGGGGTTGGCCAATTCCCCCTGCATCCCATACTTAAGATATTTATAAACATTAATTAGGTCCCCCCTCAGTCTTCTTTTCTCCAGGCTGAACAGCCCCAGCTCACTCAGCCTTTCCTCATACGGGAGCTGTTCCAGGCCCTTCATCATCTTCGTAGCCCTTCTCTGGACTCTCTCCAGGAGATCCCTGTCTTTTTTATACCAGGGAGCCCAGAACTGGACACAATACTCCAGGTGGGGCCTGACCAGGGCAGAGTAGAGGGGGAGGATCACCTCCTTTGACCTGCTGGCTGCACTCTTCCTGATGCATCCCAGGATCCCATTGGCCCTCTTAGCCACCAGGGCACACTGCTGGCTCATAGCCAACCTGTCATCAACCAGGACCCCCAGGTCCTTCTCCACAGAGCTCTTCTCCAGCAGGTCATCCCCCAACCTGTACTGATACTGACAGTTATTCCTCCCCAGGTGCAAGACTTTACACTTGCTTTTATTAAACCTCATCTGGTTTCTCCCTGCCCAGCTTTCCAGCCTGTCCAGGTCTCGCTGGATGGCAGCGCAGTGTTCCTGCGTGTCAGCCACCCCTCCCAGCTTTGTATCATCAGTGTACTTGCTGAAGGTGGATGCTATTCCCTCATCAAGGTCGTCGATGAGGTTATTAAACAGGACTGGACCCAACACCGAGCCCTGGGGAACACCACTAGTCACAGGACTCCATTCAGATTCTGCTCCACTGATCATGACCCTCTGAGCCCGGTCCAACAGCCAGTTCTCAACCCACCTCACTGTCTACTCAGCTATCCCATGCTGTCTCAGCTTTGCTATCAGGATGCCATGGGAGACAGTATCGAAAGCTTTGCTGAAGTCAAGGTAGATGACATCCACTGCTCTCCCTCCATCCACCCAACCAGTGATGAGATCATAGAAGGCTATGAGATTGGTTGAGCACGATCTTCCCTTGGTGAATCAATGCTGACTACTCATGACCTTCTCTTTGAGATTTACAATAAAATATTAGGATTACAATAAAAGAAGAATCATTTAATAATTAATATTTTTATTAATCTCCAGGTAATTTTCTTTGACAATTAGAAATATAGGAAAACAGTTTAAAAATTAGGCCTATTAAAAATTTTCCAAAACTTGAAGTATTCTAAAATTAGAAAAGTGAGGCCTATGAATACTCTTGTGGCCTTTTATTTAATTTATTTACGTCAGAATGTCTACAAAATTTTACTTTTTTGATAATATTTCAGAAAATTTTGTAGTTAAACATTGTTATTCTCTTTGAGTATATTCTAAATATAGATTAATTAAAGTAATTTCTGTTGTAATAAAGGTTTTGAAGGCTTTTTAAAGGAAAGATCTTTGTGCAAACAAGGCTTTCTTCAAAGAGAAGCAGAAAGTGCATTTTAGCAAAAATAAGAATTAATCAGCTTCAGTTTTACGATGTCTCCATTCTATTAAGAGATGGATGAAGGGAATTCTTTGAGACAGTCTTGAGGCACTTAGTAATTTATCTGTAAAAATAAAGTTACATAAACATAAATTACAGGTGTAAATTTTTCAGTAGTAATTTAGGAATTTGGAAGCAATTTAGAATAAGATGTAAGGTCTTAAGAACCAAATTTTCAACTGGGAGGACAGACACCTGCAAAGATTTCCAGAACCATGAAATGAAGTTATTAAGGTAAAACAAGAACACAGAGAGTTAAGATGCTACTTGGGCAGAACTAAAGTGTGCTGACCTAGCACACTTGGGATGCACCAGCCATCTACATTTCTATGGAAGTGGTTAGGTGGAAGTAAACTACCTACAAGATAGTCAACCCAAATGCCCATTATAGGCAGTACTGAGATACAGGCACTTTCAAGCTCATCAGATTCATTCTCAGATCCGAACATAAGACTGAGATAAATTTCACTCTTGAAATGTCCTGTCCTCTTTGCTAATCATAGAATCAAGATGACTATCCCGCAGCAGCTGTCTCCAACTGACCAGATGAATCCTATCTTTGGTCATTGTATACTGTGAAGAAAAGACCAAAATGAGGTAAAGAAGCACAAAGACCGACTCTGTACATAGTCAGTGCAGCTAAGCCATGAGTTAGAAGAGAAATCTCTGGTCCCAGTACAGCTTGAGTCACTTTACTCTAATGGTGGGGCAGGGAGACAGCCCAGTTTGAATCTTGAGGAATGGGTTGCAAGGAAAGACAAGTGCCTCAGTTTATCATCTCCTACTGAGCAGGGCTCCCAAGAGAACATTCTTTTTATTTCTCTGCAAATTGCTATTTAAACACTTATTAAAAAAGTTGCGTAACTCCTGTGACAGAGACCAGATCACTGAATTTTCTATGTCTTCCGCTCTTCCCAGTGATATGTTGAACTAACTGATTTTTGAATGTCCACTTTCCAGCTGTCCAAGTTGATGCTTTATTCCCAGACTGGGATTCTGGGTATTTTTACTTTTGGGCTAAAAAATTCTGTAACTCCAGAACTGCATATAATTATTTATATATGTGCACACAGGCATAATCTAAATGTGAAATTAGCATTAATTAAAATTTTCCCACATACTTGACTCATAATTATTCTCCAGCTATAAGAAATAAATATAATTAGGGCAAGTGAGAATCGTAGGACAAGAATAGTACAATGAGTTGGAGAGGAATAGCAGAACATAGGTTAAGAAGACAGGAAAAGTATTATGGGATTATTTTTACTGCAGAAAGAAATTAATTTTGTTTGCTTGTGACATTTATTCCAGTCGTACATTTCAGGACTTTTTTATGTGGCACTTTAAGATAGTTCTGATAATAGCTTTAAAATATGTATTTTTTGAGGTATCTCTGAAAAAAAATCATGGAAATAGGTAAATGTGTGTGAATTGCAACTACGGATGTCATGTACAGAAACAAGTATTATTTAATTTGCAGAAATTGTTGAGAAAGATCCCACTGAGTTCACTACATGTGCCACGACTGGTTTTAATCCATATCAATAAAATAGAGGGACGATGCAATTACTACTTCCACTTTGTAAAGGCAGTAGAAGAGAAGGATGAAAGTAGGCATGAGGAGGATAAAGTAGAAATGCAGAGGCTAAAGGTATAAAGGAATGTAAAGTCAACATTTTTGTGTGTCTATATCACTTGCTGAAGTTAGAGCATTTTGCTGACTATTGCTTTGAAATAAAAATTTTGTGAAATGCTCATAGCAGGGCAGAACTCACTTTCTTTAATGTGTCTTAAAATCTGAAAGACAAGGTTTGTAGAGAGAAGCAATATCTTTTATTAAACTAGCTGATACAGTTATAAAAAGAGACCAGTTTCCAGGGCACACGAAAAAGGTTTGTATGCCTGAAGCATGTCTGGTTTTCAAACTATAAAGTTGAGTTAATAAAAGATCCTTCCTCTCCCTAAACCTTACCTCCTTGAATACCATCCCTAATGATCCTATTACTTGAAAATATGAAAAACTTCAGCCAGCTCAAGAAATATCCCTCCTATCAGATTTCTGAATTTTGTCATGATCACTGACCAAGTTGAACAGAAGGACAGAATGAGGGACAGTTATAAGGCTATATGTAACTCACAGAAAGCTCACAGTTCTGCATTTTTCTAACACTGGTACAAAATTTTCACTGCATTTTGGATTGATGGGGATGATTTTCAAAGGCAGAAATAGCAGTGGAGTGCCAATCTCCAGTTTTCAGAGTGAGTTCGAAAAGTCTGCAGCCTTTCAAAAAATCTTATCCTCAAAATTCACAGAAGAAACTTGGATAATTCCTGTGTAAATATTAACCCTTTTATAGATCAATGGATGCAACTGAGGGACTTTTTTTTTCCCTTTTAATTAGTTGGGTAAACAGTAGCTTAATTGAAAAACACTCCTGGCCAACCAGGAAAAAAATTAAGCATCCTCCCTACAATACAGACTTAGCACATTTAGATCTATTAATTTTCTTTAAGATTGTGATTTTCTTTGAAATTGTAATCATTATATTATTTAAGCCAAATTTTGTAACAAAAGGAACTTTGAATCTGTAACTGCTGGTTGTTATTTGCATTCTATTTAGAGTGAAACATATTGTAAACACTGGCACTTTTGCTGGGTAATTCCTGCAGCTAGGAAGAAATATTTTCCATTGCTTGATAGTCAGCTTAGATTGTGGGAAGGGGTGGGATTTTTTGTGCCATTTCAGATAGGTCAACGAAACACTGAACTACAGTGATGCTCCTAAAGTTGTTAATGTGTTGAGTGTCCAATTGATTTGCCTTGCTCAGATATATGAAGTTAATGTGGTTGTTAGAATTGGAGTCAGATGTTTTTCCATTAGGTCCTTTTCACCAACTGCAAAGGTTTTATTTCCTTCCAACTAGGCAAGTGTTTGGTTTTCCAAAGACTGTCTAGAAATAAGAAACGATATCTCTGCTTTTGAAAGGAGGTGGAACATTGGCAATGCTCTCTGTGTTAATTTATAGTTATGCCTTTTGTTCTTTTCCAATCCGGAAAAATCTTTTAGAGGATGCTAAGCAGTATTTTAATTTCTGCATTTAGCAGATGTGTAGGATGGGTGATTTCTAAATAATGCTAGCAATTACTAGCAACTGCAAAGTCTGGATGAATATAGAGACATTCAAGACCTCTTCCAGACCAGTATTTCTGCATTTCTTACAATTATATAAGTCCATATGTAAGTGTAAATATGAATATGAATATATTCCCCATTTTTAGGTTCAAACCATTTTTGGAGTTTCCTGTGAATGGTTTCAGTCCCACCAAAGCAGCATTTTTTGTGGATAAATGGTTCACCAAAACATTCACTAAGGTCTATAAGGAGATTCAGAGAGTTAATGAAATGGTTTAATAAAGTATCATAGTTAAAAAAAAAAAAAAAAAGTTAATATGCATTTAGCTAATCCTCCTACATTATAATTAACATGAAAAATGGTAGACTCTTTTCCACTTCTCAACAAAGATTAAATAGCTGAATGTCAGTATTGAGGAAACATAACATTTGATTTCATTATTTAACAAAATATCCGTACAGTACACTGACTAGAGAAATACAAACCAGTATAAATAATTAAAATTTTGGAAGCTGCAGTTGTCAAAATAAATTTTAAAAGAAAAAATATATTAGGAATTCTCCTACTTAATGTTTCTCTCCAAATATGGTAACTCAAAGTGCAGCCCCTTGGCTGTAAGTATGAACTGGTAAGAACTTCTCCAGTGATGCTGTGTGGGCAGATGTAGGAGATAAAATGTAGCCTCCTACTTTCTCTTTCAGGTGCCAGCTCATAGAAATCAGGGGATTTGCAAGAACACTGAATTTAACAACTCAAATACACACAGGCAGGGCTTAGCTTAATCCCCCCAATCAGAGACAATAAGCATGTCTCTGCAGACATGTGTAGGCTGCCGCACATTCAATTCATCCACACCCTGAACCAAGCAGATGTGTGGCTGATCTCGCCCACAAGCACCTGGTCTTGGTCCGGTTGCTGCTTTGCACTCCAGCCACTCTGTGAAGATGGCAGATGATACTTTTTAGGTCAGGCAGTGACTCCAGAAAAAGCAAGGAAGTTGGTGTTAAAATACAGAGCTGCTAGTTGGTATGAACCCTGTTTCTGTGATTTATGATTGTATTTTTAAAATAAGGTACCTTTAGTATACTGTGCAGTTAAATCCAGACTGGACTGCTAAAGGTCTGTGTCTAACGTGCAGCTGTAGCATAATGAACAGGAACACAGGTGGGACAACACCCTGAGCAAGGAGTTGGAGACCTCCCAGGGCTCGTCTCTCCCTTCCACCCTGCTCTGTGCCTTTCTTATCTGCCTCTCTCACGTTTCTTCTTACTGGTCTGCATCCTGTCTCAGAGCATGTGCCTACATCTATGGTGCTCTGAGGACTAATTTGGCTCAAAATAAAAAGTGCTTTCTGAAAGACCTTCTCTGGCTGTGAGCAAGGTCCCTGTGGTATCCCTGCACTGTGTTCCTGGGACTGGCAGTGCTGTGCAACACAACGCTAAAACCCCTGGGTATTTTTAGGTCAAGAGACGGGGAGTCCATCTGTGCTGTGAGATTGGACTAGCACTGTAACATCTGAAGAAAGGAGCAGAAAAAAGACAAAGGGCCAATGCTCTCGACCTGGAAAGTGCCAGGGTAGAGGCTCTGTGACTGCTAATCTTCCCAGAATCCTAGCAGGATCACCTGAAAGACTCTGTTACAGTTACTCCCTGCAGCTAAGTATCCCTGAACTTCTCTTTCCAGCATGCTCTGTGTTACTTTTTTATTCCTGCTGTTAGCCAAGTCCAACCTACCACCAGCGCTCCGGAGATGGAATATGACTCTCTGAAACGTTAAAATACATACTCGAGTTTTAAAAGAAAGCCAGAAGGAGACTGACACCCTGAAAATTATAGAGAACTGGGGAGGGAAGTACTTTCAATATAAGAACACTTCCAAATCTTATGAGATCTAGATAATGGCTTATCTCACATATTGAATAGCAGTGAAAGAGCATGACTGTACCCCAAAGGGACAATTTAACTTTATTTTCCTAAAAAGTGCAGCAGTTAAGCACTTAGAAACTGTGTTTCCATCTGTAGTCAAGCTGCTTGATAAAAAAATCACAGTGCCACAGACTAACCAAAGTAAAGGGAAGGCAAAGCAGATTTCCTATCAAGAAGTGCAGTCCAGTCAGAAATGCATTCTGAGACATTTCAAGCTTCATAACATATTGCTGTCTCAGACATTACAGTAAACAGTCCATTAGCAGTTTTGCAAAATGAATGCTGACCTCCACGTATTTATTTACTTGTATTTCTCAATATTTCAAATAGAAATGCTGGTTCTGGACCTCTTTCAGCTCTGAGACAGCACAAAGTTCTGAAGCTTGAAATGACTTGTTTTGCTGAGGTTGCTTCTTTTTGCTGAAATATCATCTTATTTTATACAGTATAATAATGACTCATTTCATATCCTCTTAAGATAAATTCTCGATGAGCTGTGTTCCTAAGTTGCTCTTATTTAATGCTCTAGTTACTTTCTCCTTTCTCTTCCAGGGAGAGTCTGTTTCATTTATAATAGTTGTATAGAATTAGGATTTTTTAAAAATCATAATTTATGGTAAGATGAAGAAAAAAATAGGAGTCTGTCTCTTTATCTATTTCTCTCTTCATCCATCTTTAAATAAATATCAGGACCTCTCACCAGGACAGAAATGAAAGAACCACAAAATGAAAGAATGGAAGACTGGTGTGCCCTTGGTAACCCTGTGGGCTATTTAGAGCCAACTATCATCTCCAGCTGTAGCTAGTGGGAGGGGGAAAAAACACATACTGATATGGTTATACCACACCTCCTGCAGAGTTGATGCTATGCAAGATTGTTGTATTTGATGGCTTGATGTCATGGGCAGATGTACTAACTACGGAGTTCTCTGTTCAGTTGAGTAGAGAAGTGCTGGAGTCTAGACCTTAGGAGGAATTTAATTTTTTCTCATTGATATCATGGACTATACCTAAATGAATACTTTAAATGTGTCTGGAATCATGCTCATGCTGTTGTCTGGCCATGTCAACACCACGAAGAGGATTTTGGTGAGCAGTTTAATGGGTATGTTCCTCTGAACACTCTTGAAAATTTGTCTAGAAGTTGATCTGTTTCTATAGATACTTTATTTTATTTACATTTAAAAGGTTTTCTCTTTTTAAGGTTATAATTTTTTTAAAAAAAAACTTAAAAAAGCAGGAATTAATGCCACTAGCCTACATGTTCTTTGTGATGATCTATTTATAAATAGGTTAACTGGAAGATGTTGGGATAAATGCAAAGAATGGTTTATGCTTCTGGAAAGCAAAAATATTTCACTCTTCTACCACATCATACTCTCGACTTTCCTTGCTGTATTTTGAGAGGCAAGCCAAATAATTTTAAAGCATAGTGTCCCTTCTTTCCCATTTACCAACAAACCAATATATGTTTCACAATATACAGAAAATTGATGCTCAAAAATCAGCAAACATTGGTATGAGAAACGTCTTTGCTTCCCTAGTCTCCCAAAACACTCCTTTTTGTATAGTCAGTGAGTAGTGTCAGACATCTTGCGACCAGTTATGAATTAGCTTGATCAGATTTTCATGATACTTTGTTATTTTCCAAAATTGATCGTGGTAATTCCAATTGGAAAGAAAGCAGACCAATTTGTTTTTAGACTACTTCCAGCTGAAGCCTGAATTCAGAAAACTATCACTACTCTGGGAAGAACTTTCCCAAGTGATTAACCATAAACTTTGTTGAAGGCTGTCGTCAATTGGAATGTTTGCAAATGAAGTCATGGTCATAAATAATATCTCCAAAAATGTGTTTGTGTCAGAAAATATCCCAGGGGAAGATCAAAGTCCTAAGTTAAAATGATAACATACATGGTGTCTATGCAAGGTCACTTACTTGTTAGTATAGATCTGATGAGTCACAGACCTGAACCAAAAAAAGCAGTGTGAAAAGACAACAGTGACAGTTAGGTGTCTTCTGGTCTGATAGAGAAGTTTTCTCCCCGAAAGCCCAGTGTTTTATTTAAATGAATAAAAGAAGATAAAAAATTAACTGCTCAATAAAATTACAAACTCTGTAAATAAGGAATCCGTTCTGGAGATACAAACTTTTTGCATTACATGCTAAAACTGAGATTTCTTCAAATATAGCCTTAGACAAAGTCTATCTAAAGGCAGGGTGATAAATGTATGGTTTGCTGAGAAAGAGGAATCATCATAGAGTATAAAAGTCTCTAATGTTGTCAGTATAATAGAAGGAAAAACCCCAAGCCGGCTGAGAGTGCAGTTTTAGACACTTGCTCTTCACGAACTGACTGATGCGGCTCTTTCAAAGAAATCAATCTGAGGATTTGCAAATCACTCTGGGCCGAATTCTGCTATTCAGTCCTTGTCCTAGACAAAAATTGCATTTCTCTGCAGATAAACTAATTCACTGTGATAATTATGCCCTAAGATTACAGCGTGAGTCATCATGAGAAGGCTGGCAGAATGCACCCTCCTGAAACGGAGCAGTCCAGACTTCGGGCGTTTGTAACACACGAAGTTAAACTACTTTTTTTTTTTTCTTTTAAAATTTTCTCCTGAAATGTAAAAGTAGTGATTCGTTCAAATTCCTGCAGTGATTTGTTGCTGTCATTCACAACATCAAACTATAACCTTAATGGTTATTTACATCATTTTCTGCGTGCTGTGTTTTTATGGTTCCATTTGGCTCAAGGCAAAGTGATGTAAGGCATTCGTGGGCATAAAGGAGTGTAAAAGAGAGAAAGTTTGATCAATAGGACACCTTTGTTGTTGGTAAACATTGTCAGAAAATTATCAGTGTCAGTGCTTTAAGCCAGAGAAAACTAATAATGTGAGTGGCAAGCTTCCTGAGAGCGTTTGGAGTATTTATGCAGCATTCCAAAGGAAGATCTGTAAACAAGACTAGAACAAAAATACAATTTTATTGATATCCACCTGATTTATGTTTACAGCATGTGTTGATAATAACCCTATTTGTCAGAGAGTCCATCACGAATACTAATTTAGCGTTACTGAGTCAAAACCAACAAGTAAGCTTTACGTGATGGTGTACTCTATGCATTTTCATGTAATCATATTTACGGTGACCTGAGTCTCCAGTACGGAAACCAGAGGACTCTCACTAAGCACAGAATGTTTTCTAATGAGTTTATAAGTGCATCCTGTCTGTAAATGGAGCTCAGGGACTATGAAGAGAGCCTCACCGTCTGTTTCACAAAACATGAATAAAGATTATTTTTAATATCTTATGCCATGCTTTTATTTCACCAACTTACTTTTCAAATAAGAACAACTCAAAGTCCCAGAAGATCAAGTCTGCAAAAAGTTTTTGCATTTTGTACTTTCTTTCATCCTAACTTGAAACAGAGAAGACATTAAGATGTTCCCTTAATGATATTTAAGTTACAGGAAAATAAATAGTCATTTGATAAATATTAGAATGGCCTGTCCAAAAATTTTTATTACACAAAAGTTTAAAGTTTACTACTCAAAATATTACAACATAAAATTGAAATGTTTTTTCAGCATAAATTAAATTAATAAATAATCATTCATGTATAATTTTGATAAAATTGATATGCTCCTACTACAAAGCATTCACTTTTGACTAATAAGTGCATTTCAATGAAGAAAAAAAACACCCTACTGTCTCTGTTCCAAGAATTGATGAATGTTATTAAACCAGTTGAGAGAGACCTGAATAAAGGGAGATAAGGTGATGTGTCTAAATAGTAGAATCCAAAATCTCAGCTGGAATAAATCTGTTCAGTGGAGTCTGAACAATCTATTCCTGCTTGTATCTAGGAAACCTTACTCTTTGTTCCGGCTATGGAGCAAACCCCCTTGAATCCCAAAAGCTATAAAAAAAAATCAGTGGAACTCATGCAAAATAAACAGTGTCAACAAAAACTGGAGTGCAAAACTCTCCATGACTTTATCACTAATGAAAGCTCTATGGAGTGGACAAGATCCAGACTGTTTTCTGCTCATCGGACATAGCAACAGCTATGGCCAAGCCTGGTGAAACGTGATTGTGTTGGAGTATCCAAGAAACCCCAAGGTAGCATAACATTAGGAGAGCCACTGCTACATACATTGCGGAAGGATTATTAGGTCTTGTTTTTTACTGTTCCTAGCACTGGCAAAATTACCATGGATGGTGTTGGCCTCAGCAAGACTGGATTTGAGACCATTCTCCCAAGGTTGTCTTACACGAAGTTATACAAATGAAGCTGAACAAGAGCTCGCTTGACCTTACTGAGAGAAAAATATTATTTTTGAAAATTCCTTCCCTCTGATTTTGATTTTGGTCTTCTCCTGTGTCATATAATTGCACAATCCCAGACTGGTTTGGGTTGGAATGTAACTTAAAGATCATCTAGTTCCAACCCCCCTGCCATGGGCAGGGACAACATCCACTAGACCTGGGTGCCCAACCCCCCATCCAACCTGGCCTTGAACACTGCAGGGATCCAGGGGCAGCCACAGCTTCTCTGGGATGCTTGTCCCAGTGCCTCACCACCTTCACAGGGAAGGATTTCTTCCTAATGTCTAATCTAAATCTCCCCTCTTTCATTTTAAAGGCATTACCCTTTGTCCTGTCACTATTAAAATCAGTGAGAAAGGTTCTCTGATTTCAGTGGCTTTTTGCAGTCATATGAGGATTGTTGTCTGACATTACCATAGTTTCTGTTCATCCCAAAAGCCAGAGAGCAGAATCTTGATTTATGTATGTGTGGTGTAATGTTCATTTATCAATCACTGCTAGAACTGCATTAATTAACCAGAAAATCACAGGGACTCATATGTGCCATGAAATACCTGGGATATATAATAAAATAAAATACATTGTCCTGTGTTCAGCAGGGATAGAGTTAATTTTCTTCCTAGCAGCTGGCATAGTGCTGTGTTTTGGATTTAGGATGAAAATAATGTTGATAGCACACTGATGTTTTTGGTTGTTGCCAAGTGTCAAGGACTTTACAGGTTTTCATATTGCTTTGCCAACAAGGAGGCAGGTAGGGGGACCAAGAAGCTGTGAGGGGACACAGCCAGGAAAGCTGACCTAAACTGGCCAGAGGGGTGTTCCAACCATGTGACATCATGTTCTGTATATATCTGGGGGGGGGGGGGGGAGGGGTGTTGGCCAGAAGATGGGACAGCTTGGTGATGTGCTGAGCATTGGATTCAGGTGGAGAGAAATTGTGCTGTCTGACCCTTGCTTTGTATTATACTACTGTTGTTGTTATCATCATCATCATCTTCTTCCTTTCCTGTCCTAATTAACTGTCTTTATCTCAACCCATGAGTTTTATTTTTTTTTATTTCTCATATTTGATTCTCTCCCTCATTCTACAGCAGGTGGGTGGGAATGAGCAAGTGGGTTTGTGGTTGTTTTAGATGCTGGGTAGGTTAAGCCACAAGCCACAACATATTTATACATATATTTCTCACTTTTCAGAATGAATTCTTATGACTTCTCAAAGTTCCATAAATATTATACAAAATAAAGCAAAGCAAACCAAACTAAAAATAAAGTAATTGAATATCTGCTCTAAGAAAATATGCAGGCATACACATATAGGGAAAACTGAAGATCACATAATTGATATTATTCTTAATTTACAGGAAGGTGTTTTGTTCTTGATTCCTTTTTTTACTCATTTCTGTATGTCTTACTTCCTTGGAAGCTCTAAACTGCATTGAAATTGATTCCCCTGAAACTGCAAGGTCAGAATTCAAGGCTTTGCTAAATATCTACAGTTCCCACTGCCTTCATCTGGAGCTTGTAGCTCTCAAAGGTTTTGAAAAACAGCCTTCTGGTCTAAACTCACCAGGGAAACGTGCAAAGTGATAAATCTCCCTCTGGCTGAGCCAAACTCCATGCTAGAGTGGTAGGTTTGATGAAGAACAAGGAACTAAACTCAGTTCTTTACCCTGGGAATACAAAGCCCAAGCCTTCAGGCAAATTGATCAGATGATAGCTGGTAATTAGCACAGCCCTTGTGGAAGAGGCAGGTTCCTAATGCATCTGTTGCTAAATTTTTTTCTTTGCTGGCATAAGTGCAACTAAAAGTTGTGTATGTAAGGTTTGTAGCTGGATAACAAAGGCAAAAACCAAACAGTCTCTTCTGGTCATTGCATGGGGTTTTTAATGTGAGTTGCATCACTGCTATCAAAGAGCATTTCTCCAAAGAAAATAACCCTCTTTAATCCAAGTGAAAACCTAAAACTACCGATAGTGACATCTGGTGGCACCTAAAAATGTCACATTTATAACTAAATCCCTTCTTGGTGCAAATGAAGTTTGGCAGATTGTCAGTCTTATGGCCTGACATTTTTCCAGCTGGAGTTAATAGAAGTCTTAGTCAGTGATATGAAACTGGCATACCAATGAACCACCCCTTCCTTACCTCATCCAGAGATGCCTATGAAACCTCAATCCACATGCAGATATGGCCTGGTCTACACACTGTCTGTATGTTTGAGGAATGAACTGAACACCCAAATGCTGCTCAGGGACTCTGTATATTCCCAATGTGCCCAGCAGAAAATACATCATGTAAATGTGACTTATACATATGGTGATTCAAATGAGAGATGTTACCATCTATGAAGAAATAAATGTGGATACAAATGGACTTTGGCACTATGATATATGACACCTCTCCAGCCTGGAGAAATATATCAGGTGTCTTCAATTAAAATAATAATCCTCTCAGCCCTGTTCAATTCAGGCCAACCATTTAATTCAGTTTTCTCTCAGCTGATCCTAATAACTCTGCTATAGTTCATAGAATTCCCTCTGAGTAACCTCTGCTCTGCCCACTGTTGCAGAAAAATTTGTCTGGTCTTACATCCTCTGCTCCCTTCTTTTCTTCAGCTTCATAGATGGCCTCTTAGCTATTTTCCCTGCAGTTCCTGATACAGGCTCTGTGATTAGTGTCACAGAAAAAAAAACCCCACAAACTGTGGTATAGGAGGGAGACAGAATACTACATATGCTGCTAGCACATTGCTCTCCCAAAACACCTACGATGAGACTGCTGCTAGTGTCCAAGTTGAAGAACCAGAACAACTCACATGTGTGATTCTGCATGTCTCCATTTTGATTCGTACTTTGTTAGCCAAGATGGTAACCAGAGACTTGGTTATCTTGATATGGAAATGAGGAAACATTTTTCAGTCTGAGACACTCAGGAATCATGTTTCTCCCAACATTTCAAGTCACATTTCCTGGTAAGAGAAACTTCTAACTTACACATGAGTGTGGATTGCAGTAATAGCCTCTTCATAGTAAAACGTACCACTCCATTGGAGATGAATTGTCATCTCCTGATGACACTTTTCATAGCAGTATATTTTCTGTTACATCACCTGTAGATATCAAGAGGAATTTTGGGACCCTACAAAGGTAACTGAAAGCATAAGAGCCTATGCAGATATGCTGAGGACCAGGCAACTGTCATGTTACTCTCCGTTTTTCTCTGAGGTACTGGCTGGAGCTATCTGTGCTGAGGACTTCTCTAGAAAGCACCATATGGACCTAAACTTGAAACACATGTGCCTGCACATGGGTGTGCACACACCTAGGCAAAGGAGAGTCCGTGCCTGTATATAAATCAATATTAATGTCGGAAACTTAAGTATGAATAATTCCCCCATCGACTGTCAACTGATCCCTTAAAAACCCATGTTGTTTACTGAACACAAAATATGAAAATGAATAAACGTAGCATTTATACATTATTATTCCTAACTTGCAAACAAAACAGATATGTATGTAGACTATCCCCTGTCTTGCTGCTAAACCTGCTCAAGTACAACATTTGGACATTTTTCAGCTTTCTTTCCTTAACTTACATAGCTCCCTCACCTCTGATCTTTCAGAGATGGTTTCTCAGTCTCCAAGGGATAACCACAAGATGCAATGCACATCTCCTGGAGCTGGCAAAGCTTGAGGAGAATGGCAGCTTCTCAGTCTTTTTATAAACACTTCACAACCCTGTCAGTGAGCAAACAGTGAGGAGACTTCACAGCAAGCAGCAGAGCAGGTTTTGAGTTAATAGCTGACTGATCCTCAGATTTAGGTGAAAGCAGCAACGTGAGAGTTTGTGTCCAAATGGCACCAACACTGGGATGGGAAACAAATATTTTAGTCTTGCTTCAAGGAAGAAAGCCACTGAGTCCTCCAGGTGATCCTTAATGCCTATATTTGTAATTTTCTCACTCATTTATGGTCTGATTGACTCAGTTCTGGAGGATGTGTGTGCTCAATCTGCCAGGCAAAGCGCCCAAGGGAAAAATTTCCCTTGGATGTTCAAAAACATGAACTGTTGCAGCTGAGTTCTGGATGTCTCTGGACCCTTGTAGCTGAATGGCTTTTCCCTGTTCACAGCATATGTGTGGACAGAGAGCACTCCAGCCTAAGCCTGTTTTTCTTCTTTATTGCTTCTCTTCTTCTTTTGAGGGGCTTACGAGGTAAATATGACAGCATCAAGCATATGGATTACACTAACAAAATAGATAGTTTCTGCCTCAACAAAACCTTCCTGTAGAAGATAGAATGCAGTTAGATAAATTAAAGGGCTTTGACTGATATAGGCAGGCTTTCTAAATTGCCAGAAAAGCTTAAATATTCTTTCCTAATAAAAAAAATAAAAATTAAGAGTGAAGCTTGTTACAAGAGAATCTGTCTTAGAGAATGCTCTGAAATAGTGTCACACCCTTTATTGAACATCTGTTTGTGAGGATTGCCTCAGATAACCCTATGTTTTGGACTTGTGCATTCATAAATTTAGCAAACGCCATGTGTAAGTTACTGATTCAGGAGACACTTAAATACACTCTTGTGTATTACTTAACATATAAAAACTTTGCTTTGGAAGTAAATATAGAACTCCAGTCCTGGCTTTTCATCACAGGTGAAGATTTCTGGCAAAGGAAATTAATCCAGATGGTGATAGCAAACCTCCCCTGCCTTTTTTCCCCTGCTGACAAGAAAACCAAAGTTCATTATTATATTAAATGGATTACAATACCAGTTCCTGAGTTCCTGCTTGGAACAGACAACAAGGGGAGCTGTCTCAGCAAAAAGTTGTTCGTGGATAAGCTGCTCAGTGATTTTAGTTTTTGCCTTCAGGCATAAGAGATTGAAGAGTTTACCTTCTTGAAATTGGAAGCAGACGCCTGCCGGTAGAGTATTAGGGGTTGTACAATAACTGCAGCAAAGACCAGACAGGAGAGGCAAAATAAATACACAAAGACATCAGAGTTTGTGTGCCTGCTTAAAAAAGTTTCTGCAAACCTTTCATTGGATATTTTTTATTTGCATGGGGGGGAGTGGGGATTGGAAAATTTTGCAAAATATCTGAGATTCAGAAGGCTTGTATGTAGTTTCTAAACTGTTTCTTCTGTCAATTTTGGTACAGGACTTAAAATGAGATACAAGGGAGCTTAAAATGCAACTTAGAAAAAAGGCACATACACTAAAAGGAGAGAGGCAAAATCTCTCCATGCGTCTGCTAGGATGTTGGTGAATTCAGTGATTTTTGAGTCCAGGAAAGGTGTGCAGTAAATCAAGCTTACAATTCACATCCAAAAGCCATTGATCTTTTCATCACAACAACCAGGTAGCACATGAAGTTCCGTTACTGAACATGCCTGGAGATGCTATCACTTGCCTCTTCCTCCTCGGGAGTCACAAACTAGGTATTTTTAATACCCACAAAGACTGTGAGGCAGAATTGCCCAAGCTGAGAGAAAGCATGGATTATGGGGACAATAACGTCCTTTGAAATAAGAAAGAATTGATGCAAAAAGTCATATATGAACTCTGCAAACACAGTAGAATAATCTTGATAAATCTAAGAAAAGCATGCATTTAAAATTTCTCATCACATATGGCAGTAGAAAAAGGTATATGTCTGTCTTCTGCTTATACTTAATTACCATGTGTGTATATAAGATTTGTGAAAAACTGAGTGCCAAGGCACTGAGGGTAGACAAGCAGGCAGAAACCCAACAGGTAAGGAGCACATGTAGGTAACAGCAGGAGCAGAGGCATAGTTTTTGGTAAAAGTAGACCCATGAAGAAACCCTAAAAAGCAGAGATAGTGACACAGAATTTGTGCAGCTTTAGAACCACTGAAAGCTGATGATCTGAAAACAAGACAAGACATCCTGAAGGACACAGTGAGCAAAGTGCTGTATGCTTATTTTTAAACCATCTTCTTAAATATTGCCAGCAACTCACCTGTTCAAATAAGTAAATAAATAAATGTCACCATAATTAATTATTTTGTATTTGAACACAATGTTTACATGATCAGAGTTTGCATCTAGAGAGCCTTGGTTTTCTTTGATATGCTCTTTGCAGGAGAACTGGGACAGTCTTACAATGCCAGGAGAGTCTTATCACAATATCTGAATGTTTGGTATGATTTGAAGGGTGATGGCTACTGGGTGGGGCAGGGGGTGGGAAGAGAGAGAAGACAGCAGAGAATCCAAAGCCAGAGGTGTAAACTCATGCATCAGTTTCCTAAATGAAGAAAGAATGAGAAGAGTGATGTAGGTAGTGATTCTGCCATTGGATGTTCTTGTTTCCCAGGCAGGGCAAACAGGATCCATTTCTTATGAAGAACAGGTAAATTCAAAGGCTTGAGTTGGGAGAGCATTAGGTTTCTGAATCATCAAATCATAGAATGGTTTGGCTTGGAAGGGTCCTCAAAGATCATCTAGTTCCAACCCCCCTGCCATGGGCAGGGACACCTTCCACTAGACAAGGGTGCCCAAAGCCCCATCCAACATAGCCTTGAACACTTCTAGAGTGAGGGCATTCAGAGCTTCTCTGGGCAATATCTTGAATGAAGAAGAAATGTAAACTCAAGGAAATTCCCAAAAGCAGTTCAGGACTTGAGAATGTAAGTATTAAGACAACCAGTAAGTGCAATCTATAATTTAGTTTTCATCTCTTCTTCTGAAAACCACCATATCATCTTGATTTGAAAGATTAAAGATGCTTCTTTTAAATCTTGGCTGGTATCAAAGTGATTTTAGGGTATTCTGACAAATTTATTTCCTTGTCAGATTGACAAATATGACAGACTGAAGTGTAATGCCTCTTTATGCACCAGCAGAGTCCCAAGAGCTGGGAAATATAATCTGAGCACCATTCCCAGGCACTGACAGCTGCAATACAGTAAACCAATTTCCTGCTATAAACATCAACATCTATTCTTTGGGTAAGAGGTAAAGGAAATCATGGTGCTCAAGAAAATACACCACTGTCATTAGAGAAGCTCCATTCAAGACTGAGACTAGGACTAGAGGCAGGACAGGAACATGAGTGTTGTTAGATCTTCTCTAACAGGATCTATCTGATGCTGTGGCACTGCTTTCAGGTCCTAATCTAACCTTCTCTCTGACTCTGTATTATGTAGATTTATAAGATCAACTGATGCTACATCAGGCTCCCCACAGTACAGTCACACCACTTAGGTCCTAACGCACCTTGAAAATTGCACCCATAATTTAAATTTTAAATTTTTCTACAAGACTCAGGCATTTCTGATGAGCTAGACAGTTCCAGACTGTAGGCACTTGGGAAAAAAAAAAACCCACACGTTATTTACTCAGTATAATAAATTAATATTTGTCACTGAGTAGGTACTACCTACTTCATAGAGAAGACAGTTTGGAACTAGTTAATTTTGGCTACCAGCACCTTAAAAGGAAGTCTGTATGAGTTCTGATCCTTTTAGAAAATTAGTTGAGTCTCCGATTTCAGTGG
This sequence comes from Porphyrio hochstetteri, assembly GCA_020800305.1. NCBI lineage: Eukaryota > Metazoa > Chordata > Aves > Gruiformes > Rallidae > Porphyrio > Porphyrio hochstetteri. The sequence goes on from CM036907.1 coordinate 117,018,067, forward strand.
ATACGTGAAAGAATTACACAGATATAATGGTGGACAGTGTTCAGGAAACTTTATCTGAAAAGCTGATTTGTGGTGTCTTTCCAGAATCCTAATTTTCTGGTCTTTTAAGAGTATGACTTCAGTGTGAAAGCCCATGAAACTGTGATATATTAATTTTTTGGGGTGAACTATTTATGACTAGATGGAATTTCTGTACTGATGTTTTCCACAGTGACTCAAGATCTTCAATATCACACTGGACCCCTTCAGTGCAGATGTTTGCATATGAAAACAGTTTTGTTCAATCTCTGCAGGCAAATTTATATTCACAATTTATTGCTTTAAGTGTGATTTAAAAAAAATACCAACACAACATAGTAAAAAGGTAACAGATCCTAATTTAGCAAGCTTTTACAAATAATAATCAATCCAACCAAATAAAATTATTTAAGTAAGATGGAATGAGTGTTTACTGTGGAACAATACATCACCAGTGATTGGAACAGGTGCACAAAGTGTCTTAATAAATCAGTAACCTGGAAAACACATCAATTATTTTGAAGGTTAATGGATTTTTTTGTTTCTTCTCCAAAAATCATGGAGATATTTTCCTGAATACTTCAAGCTATTCAAAGACAAACTAAACCAGCAACCTTGATGAAAAACTTAGGGTGGTTTATAAAGCAGAGTAAAGTATTAGTGACACAAAAATAAACAGAATGTATTTAAGACTGGAAGCAAGTGGAACTGTTGTTGCATGATATATATTGGACTGTAGATAAGATACTAAAAAGAAGCAATTGGAGTTACATTTCCCATCTCACTTGAAAGTAATTCAGGTCACGAATTTTCATCAGAAAGAAACTTACTTTTTTTTACTTTTTTTTTTTTTTTTTGGTGTGAAACTCTCTTGTGGCAAAGATTTCTTAAAACCAGAACAGGACTCTTGTCAAAATATGATGTGCTGACTAATCTGATACTTAAAATACTTGTCTGCATTCTAGCAGACCCTGGAAATTTGACATTAATTTACCAATCAATACGGTGGAGGCATATAAGCTTTTGAGGAGTCATCGTTTATTTTAAGAAAAGTAGACACTTTAATCTTTTTTTTGAACAAACTGAATACCTATTTTTCCATCTACACACTTACACTTTGTCATACAAATCTCCAAAGAATGTATGCAAGAGAGACTTAACACAATAGTACAAGCTGGATAAGGATGTATAGTGTATGATTACAGCAATATTTCTTTAGATGCTTTTAAAATCCAACAATAGGGACACAAAAGTTAAATAAATACACAGACATACAACATAAAGTCAATATAAAAGGATTTAGATGCTCTACAGTTTTTAGAAACAAGTTATTTAAAAGTTTATGGCTGTAATTTTGGACATAAAATTTCATTACAAGTTAAATGTAAAGTCTTTAACAAACATCAGAAAAGCAACTAATATGCATCAGATTTTATATAAAAGAGTAGATTTTAAAACAGAACATGTAGTTAAAATCATCAAGAGTGAAAAAAACCAAGACACAAAAAAGTTAAATATTGAGAACTTTAAGGTATTTTAATAAAAAGGGAACACTGGTTTTGCCTTGTCTTTCAGGACGCTTTTGAACTTCCAGAGAAACTGAAGAACAGAAAGATTTAAATAATTACTTGGAAATGACAACACTAGAAAATTTCACCCGCAATTTTTTTTTTTAAATTAATATAATGCTAGGCTAAGTTCATAATGTAAACTGAATTGCAAAGTTAATGTAATTGCTTAAAAGTGATTTATTTTCTTTACTGTCTGAAAAGGAAAAACTACATATGTACATTTTAAAAATGCTCTCTGTGGTAGCCTATTTTGACTAGATTATGTACAGCACACTTTTGAGTTTGTTTTCTCTTCACAGTTTATTCTACCTTTAAATGTTTTGTTGTTAACTATACTCAGATATAAATCCCTTAGTTTCAATTAAGCATTTCAGGTTTATAGAGGCAGAAGCAAATAAATCAAGATCAACAGTGGATTCAACTGCCACATCTTAAGGAAATAAGGAGTTGGGAGTGGAGTCAGAAACAGCATTGCATATGTCTGTTGAGGTTTTTTTATCCTATCACCTGGTGGCTTCTTGCTATTTAGAAGGATGTTAATTTTTTCTTGTTTTGAAAATATCAGGAATGTGTTTAAGATTCACATAATTCATTAATTATTTTGCCTAGGGAGTTTAATTCACCCAGTGATAAAAAGGATCTATTTTAACCCCCTGAAGTCCAGAACGGACCTTTTGAAATGCACCATTGAGCTCCTTGGGGCATCCTACAGATGGCAGCAGCAGTCATGCCATATGTTCCCCATGGCAATCCATGACAATAGCAGGAAAATTAAAAATAGTTTGTCATTTTGAAAGATATATTTAGTGAAAAGTATTTTTCAAGCAAAAGAGCAGGGATGACGTGCATCTGGAGGCAGAAGATTAGACAACTTAACAGCAGGAGTGGCAGAGATATATGGTGCTTCCATATAATATAGCCTAATTTAGAGAAAAGAAATCGACCTGTTAGACAAAGACTGAATATGTGACTATGATTCATCCAGGGACAACTGTGGATCAACAAGATAGAGGACTAGATCAAAAATCCCTTGGTTTCTTTCTATCTCATTTGAAGTTAATTCTTTCCTGTCTCTTAAAACCAACCTTTCATAAAAACCAAAGCCAAAGCTAAAAATTAACTAGACCCTGTTGTATAACACAACAAATTGCTTAAGAACTGTTATGTAAAGTGAGATATTTCAATAACAGCTAAGTCGAGAGTTAGTTTTCTTACAGAAACCCTGCAGCCCGCAGCCTAGCTACAGAGTCTGAGCACCATACACAGAGAAATAACCTTCAGACTCCATTGCTTTTGATTGTGTGCAAGTCCAACAGCCTTCTTTTCCCTGATATCCTGTAGTTAGTATTAAGGTAGTCCTGCTTTCTTACTCTCAAGATAAACAAGCAATTGACAATCCCTTCATTTTAAGCCAAGTTTGCCATGAAATAGGTGCATCTACTTTCACAGACATAATTAGCAGCATGTGGGAATTCTGGACCTAGCCTTCTACCATGGCCATCACCACTGAAGCAGATGTGCCTAGACTGCAGACAGGTGATGGAAAGTCCTACCTGAGGTATAACTAGCTAATTTTGGTTTCATTAAAGGACAAGATGCATAAACGGATCTTTTGCACCAACCAAAAAAGTACTATCATGACCTTAATGAGTCAGCTTTGTTATCTTCTGTACTCAAATGCAAAGGGATATTTTTTCTCTCTCCTTCTGTTCTCACATTCAGACCTATTTCTAAAGCCAACTATGTCTCTGTGGAGTCATTACTACTCTTTGAAAGCCCTGATGCCATGTATGCTATAGACAAGCAACCAAAGGCAGTAGGTTCACAACACCTAGGCTATCCACTTCTGCAGCACAGGATCCACCTCTGCAGCACAGGTTTTAATCCAGCTATTCCTGCACAGGGTCTGTCAGTGACAGAAGATTGTCATTCTTCGCATGAAGACACAGAAAGATAAAAAGTCAAGTTCTCCTGCTGATTTTTTCTTTGATTCACACTGAGTAAAACTATGAACTTACACTCTAAATTGAAAACTATAATTTGATGGCCATCTGCTGATGATCATCATGCTTTTCTCTGTCTGATTAAGGAAGCCAACGTTTCTTTTTTGTGGGGATATCAGATCACAGTGATCATCTTTCGATGAATTAACAGATTGAGATCTTTAAAACTAATTTTAATCAATTTTTCTCAGTGTTTGAATCTCTTTTGTGGCTCTTTCTCTTCGTTTTGCCAACTCTATATTGTTTTAAAAAGAATACTATCACAAGACTTGCATGAAATATTAAAGTTTCTGTTTCAGCAACACCACACATGAGAAGAAAATGTGTTCATTTCTTTATTCATTGTTCTCCTGGTAACCAGACTCAATGAATCTTCTTGCCACAGCATTTTAACTCTGGAAAATTAAAATTTGTCTACTGTGACCACAAAATCCTCTCAGAAATCACAGCCTTCTGCTATAAAAATCCCATTTGACAAAGAACCTCTGCATTTTTTGTTTCATTTTGGGTGTGCCTGTATAAACATGCAGTGCAATACATTAGGGGAAAAATAAGTGAAGTTTAGGATTTTATTCAGAAAGACACTACATTCCACAATATGCATTCAGCACTGAAAATTTAGTAGATTGACAGACATGGGAATAAGGGAAAAGATAAAATTGACTGGTTGGTTGACAGAGGACAACAACTGAGAATGAAGAAATTATACAAAATATTAGAAATGGGTCAATTGCAAAAGCCTGTTAAAAGTATTTTAGTGAAGATAGAGATTTAACTAGTAGTATGAAAATGAAAGTAGAAAAATTGAGATTGAATATCTGAAAATGTTTTTTTCTGACAATGTGTGATGATGTAGAACATATTCTAAAGGAAGATTTCTCTCTCGGGACATTTTAAGCCTAGACTGGAAAAATATTTGGATGGAAATAATCTTGCCTGGGTAGAGATCTGGACCAGATGGTCTCATTATTTCAGTAAATAAATAATGTAATGAGTCTATAATACCATGATCTATTGAGTAAGCAAATGCCATTTTTCATTACCAATTTTCTAAATATACTTTTTGGAAGCAAATGGTCACTCCGGATACAAAACATAGCTCAGACTTTAAAAGAACTTGATTAAGAAAATAATTCCATTTTCCGGGAATTCTGAGTAGATATGAAATTAATATATGCTTCTACCTCCCAGTCTTAAAGCACAGGTGCATCTTGGGGAAGTTTCATATGGCATAGTCTGTGGTAAACCGGTTTCAGTGAAAAATGTACAAAGCTAATTTTCTAGGACTTTATCTGGTACCTTCTATTAAATATTTTGGGATCACATTGTTGTCACTGGTATTTGAATCAAGCCCTAAATTCTCTTTTAGTTAAAAAAGAAACCACCAAACCTGTTGACTCCAAACATAACGAACTCTTTAGAAAAAATAATAGGTTTTTTCATCCACCAGAGAAATACATTAAAATAAAATTAAAATTGTGATGCAAAACAAAAGATGTGAGGGAATTTTGTTAAAAGTGATCCTTACCATATGGCATACAATACATTGACACAATAGAGTACATTTAAAAAGTAGTTAAGGGACGCCCTGTAGTGTCTAGGTGTAGGGTGACATCTGGTAACTTTTCTTTCTTGACTGAGTTTAATTTTACTTGATTATGTGTCATAGTCCTTTTAGTGCACTGAACTGTATTCTTACTTCAGTAGGTGGATTGAAAGACACTAAAATGGACTTAGATCAGAGAACAATTTAAGAAGAAACAAATATATACACAGTTTTCATATAAACTAAGATTTTTTCCCCCCTTAGTTGAAATGATATACTCAGTAATTGGCAATAGAAGGTTTGTTCTCACCTAGTCTTTTACAAAATATACAAATAGTTATTTAGATTTGAAGCCCATTTCCTAATATCCTGTCAGTTACCAGCCTAACACCCAAATGATAGAGTACTTCTCTTTCTCACCAGGTACTGTCATTGAGATGTCTTTGCTGTGTGGAAGACATGTGGCTGACTGTTTATGACACAATGTGTCCCTTCATGTTTTGTTTTGTTATGTTTGTATATCACCCTTCACACATACGGTGCCTTGATCTTTCTTAGGTTAGTTGACCAAAGTGCCAACTAATGGTTCCTCAAACAAATCAAATTAATTATGGTTACAGTTCAGTTGTCAGATGGCCAGTCTCTCTAAATGCAAATGAGTTTCACTTTTTAAGTTAAACCTCAAATATCATAAACCTACTATTCCAATACAGAGGCTTTAAGCCTCCTTGGTAGTCACAAATGGCATCAGAAGCCTATACAATACCCTAAGCACCATTTTAGGACTCACACTACCTCTCCTGTTGGGTATGGCTCTCCTGTAAGTCACCATCACATCAGTCATCCCTTTGCAGGTAACACATATTCTAGGGCAGTGGTCTCCAAACCTTTTCTACTGTGTACCTCTGTCAGTAAAAAAGTTTTGAACATACAACCCCAATATATGCATATTTATTTATTATTAAAATATATACTTCTACTACATTATTTTTATACTATGTACAATGCAAAACATACAGAAAAATATAGAGTAGAAAAGGATGAGATAAAGTTGAAATAAGCACTATTTAAAACATAAAATTTTATTTATTAATAATAGAAATATATTTTCTTTCCACTCCTCAATGGATTGTTCTTGCACACCCCACTTGGGAGACTCATGATCTAGGGCAACTCGTATGATTTTGAGCACATCTATAGAACCAACCTGGCCCTTTTTAAGGACTACAATGAGAGTTTTGTCACGTAGCCCACATTCAAGCACCTCAGTGGAGGTATTTTACCCCAGACAGTATCCCACCTCATGTCCCCATCTTCAGGTGTCCCCATCTTCATGGCACAGAAGGTCAAGAAAGAGAAGCAAATCCCTATACTTCTATAGTTCCTCCTCTCCTAGGGCATTAGGTCTTTCCATCAGCTGTCTACGAAGATGGACCTAGCAGCTGATGTACAATGCTGAACAAAAAATTATGTCACTGTATGCATACTAGTGAAGGAGAGAGTGGCACATCATTTTGACTATTCGTATTGCTGAATTTTCATAACAGCTGTTGGCCCACTTTAGCCTAGGGTACTTAGCACCTCCACAGACATTCCAAGGTAAAGTCCAGAGTTTATGATTAGCCAGTTAGCCTCAAGACCAGAAAAACATAATTAAAAAATATGGATTCTGTCATGAGTAGACACAGTTCCTAAACAAGTTTCTCAGCACCTAGGAGTCTGTGAAATGCTTATATTCAACAGACAGTTTTACCTCTGAAGGCAAGTGGTAGGTAATGTCTTGACAAGAGTCACAAGAATAACATATCCCAGAGAGGATGCGTTAAAACATGTTCACCACTGAGATGGTATTACTAATACAAGCCTCCAGCAAGGCTCCTCAAACATGACCCTTTAGCATCATTCCTTCAATGACCATGTTTCTATAGCTTGGTACAAACACTTGGGCTTTCAATCTGAACTGGTCTATGGCTTTTCCATACATTACTTTAATCTTGTACTCTGTACATGAACTCCTCAGCCGGAATTTAGGTTCCCACACAGCGCCTGTCTATCTTCCTCTTCTGTTTTTAATTTGGTCCCTGCCTGTCTCACCTCTAATATCTAACTGAAGGCTAACACTAACTCCCAGCCAATCCTTATCTGAACTAATCTAACCTATTTATCTGCAGTATCTCTTTCTCTTCTGCTTCTTACTTTATATTCTCTGCTACCCTAAAGGTTTGACAGAAGGGGAGATTTCTACTGATGGAAGGTGCCCTCAATTGGATTACTTCTTCCAAACATTTCATGTTATCAACAGTGTCATCTCCAATTTACCAAACTTCAGTTTAAGTAGCTGTCATTCAACAAGGTGTGTATTTCCCTAATAAAACAAGATAGTTAGGAACAATAATATCTGTTTTAGTGGTAAAATAACAGAGAATATAAAATAAACCTTTCTGAGTTAGAATAAATATCCATCTAGCCCAGTTTTCCATCTTAGAAAAAGGGACAATAACAGAGGCTGATTGAACAATAAAAGGGTACCACATATATTTAAGAGAAATCCTTCTTTTCACACACTGCCTTCCAACTTCTGGTATTCAGTCATTTGGGACAGACATTACATCTGACCACATTTTACCACTACCACCAGACCTATTCCCAATGAAACTGTCTGACCTTTTAAAACTCATTTATGCTTTTGTTCTTAAAGTAATCTATGGCAATGGATTCCACAGCTGAATGATGCATGGTGTGAAAAACACACACTTTTTTTTTCTATAAATTCTGCCTAATAATACATTGGGTCATCCTTACTTCTTGCATTGTGTCAAATAGTGAATAACTGTTCTTATTGCTATGCATCACGTCACTGTGATTAATGCCTTCTGCATACTACTAGCAAACCGAGTTCTAGTCTATTAACTGTCTCCTTTTATGAAAGCTACCACATATTTCTGATCATCTTTCACTTCTCTTCCCTTTTTCTATTATATCTTATTTCAGATAGGCATACCAGAACAGTACATATTATGCAAGGTATAGGTGCACCATAGATTTATACAGACTACAGTGATGTTCTGTGCTCTGCTGAGTGCTTAAGATATTACTATCTCCAATATCAGTAGTACTGCAGTCTTTTGCTACTGTGATTTAACAGAAATGAAAATGAGGATATAGAAGAGAATACAAAATAAATATTGTTGTCACAGACATGATTCTTCCAGGCACTCAGTGTAGTATTCCCATTTAACCTAGGATGTGTCATATATATCTCAATACATAACCTGTCTCTTATATATCTTCAAATATAAGAAAGAGGGGAGTGGAAGGAAAGGAAAGGAAAGGAAAGGAAAGGAAAGGAAAGGAAAGGAAAGGAAAGGAAAGGAAAGGAAAGGAAAGGAAAGGAAAGGAAAGGAAAGGAAAGGAAAGGAAAGGAAAGGAAAGGAAAGGAAAGGAAAGGAAAGGGGAAAGGGAAGGCAAAAAGGAAAGGGGAGGGGAGGGGAAAGGGAAGGCAAAAAGGAAAGGGAAGGGGAAGGAAGGGAAGGGAAGGGAAGGGAAGGGAAGGGAAGGGAAGGGAAGGGAAGGGAAGGGAAGGGAAGGGAAGGGAAAGACTTAACTTGATCAGAAGTTCATCCAACTTCTCCCACATTCTCAGAAGAGTGTTAAGGGGTGCCTTTCACTGTGATTAGTATTTATAAAAATTTAGAATTCAGTGAGGAAAAATAATATCAAGGACTGTTTCTCTCTTGTAACAAAAGTAAGAAATTAAGCAAAGTGGAGAGGAGACCTGCATGTATGAGGAAAGAGCTTCTGGAAAATCTCAAAGGGAAGAAGGAAGTTTACAGACTGTGGAAAAAGAAACTGGCCCCTTGGAAGCAATATAAGGATGTAGTCAGAATATGCAGGGATGCAACAAAGAAGGCTAAGGCCCAGCTGGAATTAAATCTGGCAAAAGATGTCAAGGACAAGAAGAAGGGCTTCTTCAAGTACATCAGCAGCAAAAAGAAGACTAGGGAAAATGTGGGCCTGCTGCTGAATAAGATGGGTGTCCTGGTGATAAAGGCTACAGAAATGGTGGAGCTACTTAATGCCTTCTTTGCTTCAGTATTTACTGCTAAGGCCAGCCACCAGGAATCCCACAATAAGGAGGTAAGGAAGTTTGGTGAAAGGAACTTTCCCTTTGCTGTGGAAGGTTGGGTTAGAAAACATTTCGGTAAAATCAACACTGACAAATCCATGGGCCCTGATGGGATGCACCCATAAGTGCTCAGGGAACTGGCAGATGTTATTGCTATGCCACTTTTCATCATCTTTGGAAGGTTGTGGAGAACAGAAGAACTGCCTGAGGACTGGAGGAAAGCCAATGTCACTCCAGTCTTCAAAATGGGAAAGAAGGAAGACACAGACTAAGAGGGGATCTTATAAATGCTTATAAATATCTAAAAGATGGATGTCAAAAGGATGGGGCCAAACTCTTTGCAGTGGTGCCTGATGCCTAGCAATAGGATAAGGGGAAATGAGCATGAACTGGAACACAGAAGTTCTAACTATGAGGGAAAACCTCTTTACTTTTAGGGTGACTGAGCACTGAAACAGGCCTCTCAGAGAGGTATGCACAGTTTCCTTCTCTGGAGACATTGGAAACCCATGTGGATGTGAGCCTGTGCAACATGATCTAGGTGATCTTGCTGCAGCAGGGGGTTGGACTAGATGATCTCTAGACAGCCCTTCCAACCCCCACCATTCTGTGATTTTGTTATTCTGTGATAATGAGCAGACTGCATTGCTCTTCCTGCCATTGTCCAACTGCAAATGATCTATATGGATGAAATGTAGACATAATGAAATCATGGCTGACTTTGTCATAATCTGCCTGGTTTTTAACTTATCTAGAAAATAAACCTTAGACTAACCGATCTTTAGGAGAACATTCAATTAAAAATGTTTCATTAGAATAATATTTTAATTGAAGAACTGTCTGTGATATCTTGAATAATGTTTTAGCTCTCATAATTCTATGTTGTTCATAAGAAGCAAAATTACAGTGGTTCTGCTTTTTGAAAGCCAGTCATTCCTCTCTATTTTAGCAAATTGACAGGATCTGTTTGTTTAAGAATATGGTTCAGTTTGATGGGTGTGGTGGGTTGACCCTGACTGGATGCCAGGTGCCAACCAAAGCTGCTCTGTCACTCCACTCCTTAATGGGACAGGGAAGAGAAAAGGCTCTCGGGTATAGATAAGGATAGGGAGATCACTCAGCAATTACCATCATAGAAAAACCAGGCTCAACTTTAGGAAATTAATTTAATTTAATACATTGCAAATCAAATCAGAGTCAGATAATGAGAAATAAAACCAAATCTTAAAAACATCTTTCCCACACCTGTCCCATTTTCCCAGGCTCGACTTCACTCCCAATTTCCCTCCCTCCTCCCACTCAGCAGCACAGATGCTCCTTACTGCTCAGAAGTCCTCACACTCTCCGCCTTCTCCAGCATGAGGTCTCTCTCATGGGACACAGTCCTCCACAAACTTCTCTAATGTGAGTCCTTCCCATGGGCTACAGTTCATCAACAGCCCCAGTGTACGTCTCTTGCATAGGATGCTGTGCTTCAGGACCAGACTATTCCAGTGTGAGCCCTGCACAGGGTCACAAGTCCTGCCAGCAAACCTGCTCTGGTGTGAGCTTCTCTCTCCAGCTCCTGCCAGGAGCCCGCTCCAGTGCAAGCTTCCCACAGGGTCACAGTCTCCTTCAGGTTCATCCACCTGCTCTGGCATGGACTGCAGGTGAATATCTGCTCCATGATCATCCTCCGTGGGCTGCAAGGGGACCATCTGCCTCACCATGATCTCCACAAGATTCAGGGGTATCTCTGCTTCAGTGCCTGGAGGCCTTCCTCATCCTCCTTCACTGACCTCGGTGTTTTCAAAGTTGTTTCTCTCACATCTTCTCTCTGTTCTCTGGCTGTATTTGCTCCTGTTTGCTACAACAGAGAATAACATTTTGTGGATTGACAATAAGGAGGAATCCAAAGGATAATAGTAAACAAAAGTTTAAAAAACCCCTTAAAAACCAAACTGAACTAATATTACTTTGCTAATGTCTGAAATCTAAAAAAAAAAAAAAAAAAATTAAAAAATTGCAAATTAATAATTTAATAATTCCTTAATGCCTCTTTACCAATAGGACTACTCACAACAGTTTGAACACCAATTTAAATACTGACACAATGCTTAGTTGCAGTGTATGTTTTCAGGTCTCCAATCTATTCCATTTTCCACAAGACACTTAACTGGCACAAGCTTCATTTTCTTATCTCTAAAATGGGAATTATTTTATATATTTAGGAGGGATCTTATACTAGTTGCTTTTTATATGAAGTTTTCTCCTTTTCCTAGTAACATAAATGGTCAGAAAACTTTACTGGGTCACATAAGTCCACAGGTCTTGGCATACCATACTTGTTTTGTATGTCCCTATTAAGTATCAAAGTCTATACCCAAGGGGCAGCCTGCAAAACAAGAACAGGATGCTCATTTAAGACAGAAAGTACAGCAACCAAAACAGACTGATATCCTATTTGACCACTGCAGTTCTGTGCATTTTTACATTATGCACACAGGCAGCTCTTATGTCTGCACAACTGAACCTGAAAGAATGGTGAACTAGGCAGTAGACCCTGATAGTAAAAATGCAATGAATTTTACCCACTTGGCTAAATTGCATTTGTACTTTGACTTAACAATTTGGTGCCACACTCATGGTCAGACAAGTCTCATCATCAGACCTACTTCTGTGTTAAGTAAGTCTTTTGCTTACTAGTTATTTTGGCAATAGAGTGGCACTTTGTACCTTTACTGTTTTCAGAAATCTAGCATGGGTCTTCAATGCACTCAAAATTCAGGGTATTTCCTTCTGAGATACCTACATATGAATGTAAGAACAGACTTTTAGCTTTCTTCACCTGTAATTTTGAAAGGATTATATTAATTGGGTGCATACTTTAAACTGAACATAAATCAGAATTGCAAAAATAGCATCTTGGCTTGTGAATCCTTTGTGGGACGGATATTTTTTTCTTATTAGTACAGAGCATAATGTCAGAACTTAACTTACAATAAATAACAGATAATTAAAGTACACTCACTCACAGCAAGGCTAAATTTGACCCTGTATTTATGAACTGACAAGCCATCTAGGCAGCTACTGTGCCTCAGGTGGTGCTATTGTATTCCTAATCATACTTACTGTCAATTAAAAAAAAGAAAAAGTAGAAGTTGCTAACATAATTATTACAATGAAATGAAAACGTCGTTCCCACAATAGCAGTGAAACAGCTAAAAGGTCACAGACTGTCTTTCATTACCAGTCTTTTAAAATATGATTTTTAAAGCACAATGAACATAAATATCCATTTTGTTCTTGAGCAAAGTCCCAGATCCCTGCAAAGGTGTTGTAATGAGATACTGTTTTAGTGCAATATTTCTTCAAAGCAATAGACAGTTCTGTATGTCCCTATACAGAGCTCATTTCATGAGTGATACATTTTCTTTTCTTTTTTTTTTTTTTTTTCAGAAAAGGTGGATTTTTTAGCAGAGGCTGAGGAGTCAAATAATGGTGTATCCAAGTTCTTCCCATTGTCTTTAATTGTGCATTTTACCGTAAATGTGATGAGAACTCTATATTCTTTTAGTATTTCAAACATCTCATTATTTCAAAAATGAGATCTGATCGCAAAGGACATGGAAAAGGCTGAGATACTGAATGACATCTTTGCCTCAGTCTTTGCTGGCAAGATTGGCCTTCAGGAATTCCAGGTTCCAGAGACATGGGACAATGGCTGGAGAAAGGAAGATGTTATCTTTGGTGAGACAGGATCAGGTCAGGGCATACTCAAGCAAACTGAACATAAGTAATCCATGGGCTCTGAAAGGAATGCATCCACATGTGCCGAGGGATCTGGCAGACAGTTTTGAAAAGCTGCTCTCAATAATCCTTCATGGTAACTGGGAGAAATATTAAAGACTGGAGGGAAGCAAAAGTTGCTCCTATCTTCAAGAAGGGCAAAAAGAGCACCCAGGGAACCATGGTCCTGTCAATCTCATCTCAATGCCTGGGAAGGTGATGGTGCAGCTAATTCTGGAAAAGATTTCATGCAGTTTTGGGTCAAGAAATTAATCAGGAGTAGTCAGCATGACTTTGCCTAGGGTCATGACAGGGCAGAGTGTACCCTCAGCAGGTTGTTGATGGCACAAAACTGGAAAGAATGGCTGATTTTATTGGTGATCTCTCAAGCTGCATCTCAGTCCATTTTACTTGTCTTAAAATTTGGAATCTAGACTGAGAAGAACCACTCCAGGCAAAACCCAATCTTATCTTGTATCTTAAGGGTTTTATACAGAAAATTGAAACACGGCTTTCCAAAAAGTCATTTACTGCACATGTCTAGGGATACAAAGCTTTGTTCTGAACAGACACAAACAGCCAAAACAAAACAAAAGTGTTACTGTACCAGAGAGTGTCTACTTCAATATTTTTGGAACTGGTAATATTCAAAAGCATGACTGAGACGAAACAAATCTTCCTCCTTTCTTCAATCACTATGGCACCTTTGGCATTCAAATTGGAAGAATATCTGAAAGGTATATAATATTTAATCCAGAAGACTTCAGGGACTGTGGTGAGGAATGCAGAATAATAACCTGCATAGGGCAACTTAACAAAACTCAGAAAAAAGCTGTGGCATAAGGTGATTGATATGTAGGCAGAATTTAAAAGACACACCCAACTCATCTCAAAAAGTGCTCCTTGTGTCACTTTGGAACTGTCCTGGCAGTTTTGAAGGAGTTTCAGCAAAATGCCTTACCTCAAAGTTTAAAGTGAAATTATATTAATCCATCTAACAATTAGGATTATGGGTAATTTAATGGAACACCAGGAAAATAAAGAGCATGAGTAGGTAGCTTTGTTACATAGGTACAGAGCAAATATTTAGTATTATCTCCCCAAATGTTTATCTAATGACTTATTTTCTCCTCTGCAAATGGAACACATCAACTTCCATTTATGTATATAATCTTGTTGTTGATGAATATTTTAAAGAATGAGAGGTAAGTTCACTTGTGGCTCAAATGCAGTGTTTTCAAAAGTGATACAACATGGACAAATTAGATCTTCTCTCAAGCATTCCCGTACCTGTCCCTTTCTGTGCTGAATTCAATGCCAGTATTGCATCTGAAGCACTTCTATTTACAACTGTGCTGTTACTCATGCAGAAGCTGTAACATTCAAGGTCGTGACTCATAACAGGGAAGATCAAATTTTCCTGCAGTTCTTTTACCAGTGTCTGCCAGTAAGCCCCATTAGTTGCTTCAGTGTTTCAGAAGCTCTCTCCCTTTCTACGCACGAAGAAAAAATACCTCAGTCCTTGTACAGGCCTTTCTTCTTTCTGCTTCCTCTGAGATCTCTCAGACTTCACACAGATGATGATATCTTTCTCAGCCTAGCAGGCAAATATCTCTAAGTAAAACTGCCAGCAGCAAATGTCAACTATTTTCTTTTATCAATACTAAGATGGTCCCTAACAGCTTGGTTTAGTTTCTTGGTTCTTAGCAGTAGCAGTTAATGATAATGACTTATGTTTGTCTAGTACCTTTCATCTAGCAGCATCTAGCTGGATCCAAAAGTGTTTTATCTGATTGACAAAACGTGTAGAGGGAGCTGTGTGCCTACCACTGAAATGCAACCAGAAAGGAGAACACTGCAACTAAATGAAAGTACAGAAAGAATTCACATAGGCATTTCGTACCTTCCTCAGCTGTGATAGCTGGGACATAATATTGTGTATCAGCACTGTCATGGGCTCCCAGGAGGCTGTTCATGTAGCAATTTTGTCCCATTATAGCATCTCTTCGTCGTTACTGAAGGAACAAGAGCCAGTTAGGGGCAGAATATGTGCGGTTGAAAGGAGGGGAAAAAGCAAAAGGACT
The DNA here is from genome assembly GCA_020800305.1 of Porphyrio hochstetteri. Classification (NCBI taxonomy): domain Eukaryota; kingdom Metazoa; phylum Chordata; class Aves; order Gruiformes; family Rallidae; genus Porphyrio; species Porphyrio hochstetteri. The sequence goes on from CM036907.1 coordinate 117,033,183, forward strand.
AATATCAAGGGAAACTTCTGGTAAAAGAGGAACAGTGGGGATCTTGCTTCCATACACAGCATTGGAAAGCTTGCCACTGTGACACCACATCTAGATCTAGGGTCTAAAATTCAAGGCAAAGATTAAAGTAGTGTAAATTATTCTAGGGCTAATCACAAAAATGTTCGGCCAAGAATTTATTTTTTTTATTATCATTATTTGCATTTGTGAATTTGGCACAGAAGGAGAAGCACATTAGTAATAGTTACAACCATCAAAGTCAAGAGGCAATGCAGAGGAGATGAACTGGATAATCAAAATACCATTTAAAAGGAGCAGGAAGATATGAAAAATACAGTAGTACAAACAGAAGGAAAGAAAAATTGCAAAGTCCGATGTCTTTTGGGTATCTAAAGGAAAAATAATCCCTGCTGCTCTTTGGGACCTCCCCTATTAAATGTGTGAGAGGAGAAGAAAGGCTCTTGGGTGTAGACAGTGATTGTGGGTCATTAGTGTCACGTATCCTTGGAAGTATCAAACGATCTATTAGGTACATCTGGGGAAGTAGTTCCAGCAGTATTGTGATTGCATATGGCACTGCTAAGGCCATAACTGCAAAGGCTTTCCAGTGCATGCACAGGGAAGATGAAATAGACCTAAAACCCTGCACTGATGGTCTATTAGAACTTTAGAGGGATAACAGGGGCTTCTGTATGAGCAAAACCAAAAGAATTTATTTTGCCTATCTAATTGAGGTGGAGTCTGAGAAAAAGATGAAGTTTGTTTTAAAGAAAGAAAATTGAGAAAGGACAAAACACCTAGGAGAAAGAAATATTTAAGAAAAGAAGGATGCAAATCAGATATCAAGAAATGCAGGCTCAGAATCAGAAAAAAAAATTCTAAAAACATAGAATCATAGAATGCTTTGGCTTTGAAGAGACCTCAAAAAAACCCCCAAGATAGTAGCAGACCAAAAAAGTTTAAAATCAAACAAAAGCATTTCTGAAAGGAAAATACCAACTAATCATTGACCTTAAAAGAGCCTGAATTCAGTATTTACCAATACCACTGTAACGGAAATATGAACTGATCACCAGGAGACATGGAAAGCAAACACAAGGAAATGATCAAAAAGTTACAAGCAGCCACATGTCAACTGGTAACCAGTAATTCTCTGTGTCCCTGACCTTTTCCCACAGCGAATGCAAGGCTCTTTGACAAGTGAAGCCTGGTTTTGTTGTCATACTAGCCAAAAGCAAAGTACTTCATTAGATGTGACCATACCTCTCAAAGGTAACTGTGGTCACAGACTCATTGAAATATTATAAACCACAAGAATATAGGACATATAGGTGGGTGGAACTATAGCATATCAAAAGTAAAAGAATTTACAAGTAAATGTCAATTTTAGCTCTCCTATTAAAAAAAAAACAAACTTCAAAGCAGTCAGTTTGGAAGTGCCTACCTTTTTCCTGATGAGGTTTTTAAGTGAAAGGCTTTTTTATTTAATTTTGTAGTTTTATTAAGTAGTATAATAGGTTGAGTATTTTAAAAAGCTAAAATTAAATATAGATATACATAACCAAAATGAAGTTTCCTATGATAGTAATGATAATGATGATGATGATAATAATAATTCTGATTACTTAATTGATATTTTCTGGATTTCTCACAATTCTTCAGTCTGACTCAAGGTTGGAAAAAGATGTTGACTCTAAGAAAATATTTCATTACTGTCTTTAATTTATTTTGATCTGAAGTGATTATTAGGCAACTTAATTGAAACACTAACATTTAACTTCCTGCTTGCTATGATATAAAGCAATACAGAAATCCCAGGGCAAGTTTAAACAAGCTGCACATTTACAGTCATTTGTCTCGGTACTCAAAGACCCCAAAAACAGCAACATAAAGCTGTGAGTTTTTTAACCTGAATTAGCTTCTCTGATGTTGTTCACAGTGTGACACCAAACAATGATTTCACTGGTTTGTCTGAGGGAGTGCAATGAGACAGTGATAATTGGTGAGGCTTAGGGGATGCACAAGCAAACACTGATGCCAAAATTAATACTTGCGAAACTAGAACCTCAGACTTACTCTGAAATTATTGTTTCCTCCCACTGATGCTTACCTGTCCCACTAGCTTTTTTATCTGTTTCTGTCTTATTTGCTTGAAAATGTTCCTCAGCAGGACTGAGTCATATGCAATATTTATAAGTACTTCTTTTCTTTAAAGACAGTTTTGTTTCCATTAGGTGGGAAAAAATAACAGCTGGGAATAACTGTGACCATGTTATTTTCTGAAAAGCCCTTCTTTCACTGAATCAGACAATCAATTATTATAAAACAAAACATCTATCTACAATTTATTCTGTTATCAGGTTAATAAAAGAAAGTATTTGCCCAGTTAGTGTTTTCACGGGGTATAAACACACATGGGTCACTTGAAATTGTTCTTGGGACTTTAGAAACTTACAATCAATACCTTTTCATTTTTATTTTTTTACCCAGTCCTTGGATTTTATTTAATCAATTAAAATTATTTTGGAGATGTCAATGGTGACTCAAAGCAGATTCTTTAACTGGCATAGGAAAAAAACTCAACTGTTAACTCTTAAATCCATTTCCATTTTGGGTACTTCAAAATGAAGAAGGGTTTTCTTGTTACTTTTGTTAATTTGGAGTTTAAATGTGAAACATGAATTCTCTGTAGTTATACGGTTCTTGTTTCCTTCTAATATACTCCAGTGTATTGCTAAGGCTGAGTATAAGGTAATTTTAGAATAGCAAAGGACCGTTGATTTACAATCTCAACAATTATTTTATTCACTCCTGTATTTAACAAAATACCAGCTTGAGTGATTACCTTCTGCCTACCTAATTTCCCCCTATACTTATAATAATAAAGAGTTCGAACCTGATCTTGCTTATTCAAGTGTACATCAGTTTAGCAGTGACACCATCTGCCCATGTAGTCAGGCAGAAGAATAAATATGTTGTAAAGCATATATAAAAAAATAAAGGTCAGATTTTTTTTTTTCCCCATCACATTCACATGAAAGGTGGTTACACTGCAGTAACAGGTGATTCATTCTCTCCATTTTTATTTGTTCTAATGAGTGATGTGGTATAAACGTACACCTTCACTGCTACTATCTCGATATGCTTTCAGTTACATCAAATAGATAAATACATGAAAATGAAAATATTGTTTTATCATACTTTTAAAATGAAAGGCTGATAGCTACAATGGGGAAGTTTTCCTAAAGCTATTGGATTGGCCTTTGTGTCTCACCATAGCTGTGTGAAATGCTTTACCTTCTGCCTCCTTAAATAATTCAGAGATGCTGTTGCCTCTGCTATTGTGTTGTGCATCCGTGTGCAGTTAACAGTTACCACAACCTACCTTAAAGCTATTGAGATAATTTCCAAAGACATGGGATAAACCATAGTTCAAAGAAAGCTACTCTGACTGATACCCTTTCCTCTTACCTTTAGCTTGACTGTAAGAAAACACGATTTGGGTTAGTCAGGAGGGGACAAACTGTATAATAGTCTTCCCTGTGAGGGACATCAAAATATCTGTGAGAGTTCAGATCATACAATTTTTTTAAGACCTTAAAACAATGTGATCTTGTTTCGCTCATCTAGTTATATACAATGCACTGACAATCCTTTTTCTCCTTATAACAGAGTTAATGGCAATTGGAAATGACAACTTCAAAGTTAAGTTAGTGAAACATTGTGTCACTTTTTGTGAGAACAATGTTAATTAACACATCACTTTGCACTGTGCTGGAAAACTACTGTTATTAATTTCATTAAAACCTCAATCCATGATGCTAGATGAATACAAAAGTTGTGTCCTTTCTGTTACTGATTATTTGACAAAAGATTAAACAGAAAAGAGGAGTTCTCCATATTTTTATTAAAATTCTCAGAAACTGACCTGGATTTTGACTGGAAGATTCATTAATATTCATTTGTATATAATTGCCTTAATTTTAGTGATAATGACTTCAGTAACCAACTGTGTGATTGATGGGACTTGTGTCTTCTCTCTGAAGGAGATGAGCTAAATAAAAAAAGAGTAGAAACTTGCCATTCATGCATGATATTTTTAGCTGCCTTTAATTACAAGCTAGCTAAATAAGCATGCAAACCTTGCTATGATTGATAGGATCTCTATGCTGTAGTGATTGTTTTTCTTGATGTTAGAAGGTGCTTGAATCAACTGAGTTCTAAAATTAAGTGGAAGCTGCATCCCAAAGAAGCCTCAATTCTTACTTAAATTAGCAAAGAAGAAACGTTCAAATACTTTGGCTGTTCTAAATGCATACACACACATGCACACAATCATCTTCATAGTAGTCTGCAAAGATGCCACCTAGATGGACTTTGGTATATCAACTATATAAGAACAAATTATCCTTCCCTGCAAAAAACCCTGTGGATACAAATATAAATAAAATCTTCCCTGGAATGAAACATGACTTTCTAAACTTCATAGCAAGACACGCAAGCCACACTCAACATTGTCTTCATGGTTATGTCGGTCTGTCAACATTCATATTTTGACTCTGTCGCACATTGCAGAGCAATGCTCAGACAGACTAGTCTAAACTACATTACTCTCCTCTAGCAGCTGTTCCATCTTCAGTTGCCAGTTGTATCTTCCCTGGGGTAAGTGCTCAGCAGAACAAATCAGCTGAGACTTCTTCCACTTATTTCAGTGCCCTGGCCAAAACCTATTTGTCATATGATCACTTGTCACTGGGTAAAAAAAAGTGGCTGGATGGCCAGGCCTGAAAAACTGAGGTGAATGGAGTAAAATCTAGTTGACAGAGGCTCAGAAGTCTTGTTCCCCAGAGCTCAGTACTGAGACCAGACCTCTTTAATATTTTTGTCAATGGTCTGGATGGGGGGATAGAAAGGTTCTGCAGAGGGATCTGGACAGGCTGAATCGATGGGCTAAAGCCTATATGAGGTTCAACAAGGCTATGTTTCAAGTCCTGCACTTGGGCCATAGCAACCCCAGGCAATGCTACAGGCTTGGGGAAGAGTGGCTGGAAAACTGTCTGGTGGAAAAGGACCTGGGGGTGTTGATCAACAACTGGCTGAACATAAGCCACCAGCATGCCCACGAGGCCAAGGAGCCCAACAGCATCCTGGCTTGTGCCAGATATAGTGCGGCCAGCAGGACTAGGGAAGTGATCATTCCTCTGTTCTTGGCACTGTTGTGGCCACATCTAAAGTACTGTGTTCCTTTTTGGGCACTGAGGTGCTGAAGCATGTCCAGAGAAGAGCAATGAAACTGATGAAGGGTCTAGAGAACGTCTCATGAGGAGCAGCTGAGAGAACTGGGGTTATTTAGCCTGGAGCAAAGGAAGCTGAGGGGAGACCTTATCATTTTCTACAACTACTTGAGAGGAGGCTGAAGCTATGTGGGTGTTGGTCTCTTCTCTCAAGTAACAAGTGATAGAACCACAGGAAATGGTCTTAAGTTGAGACAGACAAGAGTTCGATTGGATATAAGATAAAATTATTCATCAAAAAGGTTATCAATTATTGGGACAGGCTTCCAATAATTCCAATAATTTGGTTGAGTCATTTAAAGGTCATGTAGATGTGGCATTAAGGACGTGATGGGCGGTGCTTCAGGACATGATGAGTGGTGGAATTGGCGGTGCTAGGTTAATGGTTGGGCTTGATGATCCTAAAGGTCTTTTCCAACCAAAATGATTCTATGATTCTAAGTTTCTATATAGAAGAAAAAAACTAGCTATTCTCTAATACTCTCACCAGAAACTCTACCATTTTGTGAGGGAAGTGTTGAAATTAATGAATACCCTTTCATTAAATTATACACGTATGAAGCGTATGTATGATACTCTTCTTATCATTTGTTAGGCTCAGTCATTGTACAGAAGGTGACTTACAAAAGCACACTGAATCCTACAGAGTGCTGTATTGTAGAAAGCTGAAATAATCTCTTACAGCAATTGATATGATTTGCTGAAATTACTTTCTTGGTGATCAGGATCATTTCTCATTATTCATTCATCATTTAAAAACATATCATACTGCTCCTAAAGTCCAAACTAAATTTATGTTGAGAGTAGTGTTAGAGAGGGGATTAGAACTTCAAAAGAGTGATTTCTTAATCCAGGATGACCTACATTTTCCTTCGCTTACTTTAAGAAAAATAGCTCCAAATAATGTTACTTAATGGCAGTTTGAAAATTATATTTCTCAGTGGTTGTATGAACACGTCTTCTCTGCAAGACCTTTGACTGATGTTTGTTGGAATGTATATCTGGAAAATCCCCTTGTGTATGGATTGTGGGGTGCAATTTCCTGACACGAAACTTCTGGTGGTGTGATGTAGTTCTCCTTTTTTCAAATGTGTTCAGTATCAGAGTAAGGAGGATGACTATAAGAGCACCTGGCTTTGGCCACAGTATGGTGTTATCCCAGAATCTTTAAAATTACAAGCAATCATCTACAGGCTGCAGTAGACCCATTCAAACCCATTCTAGATGACTAGAACAGCACCAGGGAGCACTGTAACATGAATATTATATTTTCTGACCAGCAAGAACCATATGTTGATGAAAATGTTCTGGAATCATTGCACAATAGGGAAGAGATTAAATTGCCTTGCTTACCTTTTCTGAATGGATGAGCTGTCTATCTTTTCTCAGAGTAGTGGGAGATGCTTGCTGTATACAGCATAGACAGTTCACAGACAACACAAGCTGTACTGTGTAGCTTCCTCTATGCCACTTGCCTTGTACTGATTGCTATGTGTTAGCCACTGGTTTTATTACTATTATTATGTAGTGATGAGTCTTCATTTTCTTTCATTTAAATAAAACCAAAATTAGTGTTTTTAAGCAATTCATAGGCTATTAGTTTGTTTTAAAAGCTTAGTTTATTTTTCAATCATTTATTAAAAATTTAATTTATTAAACAATTAAATAAAATATTGCATTACTAATATCTTCAAAGACAAGAGCAATTAGCAATGAAGGTTATTTACAAACTGAGCTATTGCAGTAAATACCCTCTTGATATTCAGCTGTACGTGCCATAATGGCATTTTTGTGTATCTTCATTAGTCCCTTGCCTATCACTTGCCCGTACAATTTCAGGTATATTCAACAGTGGTCAATGGAACTGTGCCAATTTATTTCAGCTGCAAATCTGGTCCTAAATATCTAATGTTGTCTCACACATATGTTTCAGTCTTCTGAAAGACAGAGAATCGGCTGTCAATGAAACTTCAAGCCAAGAGTTACAAACATTTTACACTTCTTGGGTAGCAGCCATCGGTGTGGAAATGTCAGGGTTTGAGCAGGTACACAAAGGAAGGTTTCTGAGGATATCTGGACAGCTTCTGAACAGTTCCAAATTCTCCTGAGGCTATCAGCTTCGGAACCTTCTGTCATCCTGTTGTTAACATTTGTTTTAATTGGGGAAAAAATAAGACAGAATGTGTGGATTACTATGAGTGGGGAAAGGAATTCCATAATTAAGAACCTGAAAGATTATACCTGAATTGCCTCAGTTGATTTATTTTCATCTCTGGGACATTTTTAACCCAGGCATCATAAGGGCATACCTAAGTATTAATACTTACTAGAGGATTTAGATAGCAAAAGTGCACCCAGTTTATAGGAACGCTGCTTAAACTTATTTTGAGAGAAAATTCACAATAATATTTGCCTCACCTGCAGGGTGATTTTCCAACATGACAATTCCCATGCATATTCTTACATATATGGTTGAGAAGTGAGGCCTTACCTAACTTTATATTTGTTATTTGTCTCCCGTTAATTATGAGACATAAACATTATAAATAGATATATCTCTACTAACAAATCACAGAATCACAGAATCACAGAATCACAAGGTTGGAAAAGACCTTTGAAGATCATCAAGTCCAGCCATTCTCATCCTAAACTAAACCATATCCCTAAGTACTTCATCTACCCTTTTTTTGAACACATCCAGGGAAGGTGACTCGACCACCTCCCTGGGCAGCCTGTTCCAGGCCCTGACAACTCTTTCAGTAAAAATTTTTTTTCTAAGGTCCAATCTAAACCTGCCCTGGCACAGCTTCATGCCATTCCCCCTCCTCTCTAAAACCTCCCTTCAGGTAGTTGTAGGTGGTGATAAGGTCTCCCCTCAGCCTCCTCTTCTCTAAGCTAAACAGCCCCAGCTCCCTCAGCCGCTCCTCATAGGATTTATCCTCCATCCCCTTCACCAGCCTGGTTGCCCTTCTCTGGACGCGCTTGAGGACCTCAATGTCCTTTTTATGGCAAGGTACTCGAGGTGTGGCCTCACCAATGCCGAGTACAGGGACACAATCACTTCCCTAGACCTACTGGCCACACTGTTTTTGATACAAGCCAGGATGCCATTGGCCTTCCTGCGCGCCTGAGCACACTGCTGACTCATATTCTGCCTGCAGTCAGCCAACACTCCCAGGTCCTTACCTGCCTGACAGCTTTCCAGTCAGTCCTCTCCAAGCCTGTAGCGCTGCATGGGGTTGTTATGTCACATGTGCAGCACTCTGTTAAATAAATGTCCTGCAGTCTGAAGGTGGCTACAATAAATATGTATAGGCATCTTCAGAAAATTGTTCCAACAAAGAGTTCATTGAATTGACTGAGATGGCCACTACTAAATATAAGGTGATGCTGTATAGAATAGTCAGACTGTGAAAGTTGTGTTTCCTTCAAATATTGTACGTCTGTGACTGTCCAAGCTTCACAATGTGTCTGGTCTACCTTTCCTACAAACACAACCATGAGATGTGAAATAATGACAGCATACTGATCTTGAAGTTATGAATTTTCATAATCTGGCAGATCTTTTGTGTCTTGTATGCACATAAACATGCCGCACAGTCTATCACTGACAGCAAGAAGATGAAAAATGCTGTCTTAAGTCATGAAACCAAGAAGAAGGGAACCCCAGAAAGTAGATTGGGCTTGAAATTACACATTTTTTCACACATATTATCTGACTAATATTTTCACAGACTCACAAAAAGGATGGTGGGAAGGGACCTTTGGAGATAGATCGTGCAGTCCAACCTCCCTGATTAATACAAGGTCACCTAAAGGACGTTGCACAGAAGTATGTCTTGTTGAATTTTGAATATCTGCAAGAATAGAGACTACACATCTTTTCTGGCCAATATGTCCCACTGTTCGACCTCTCTCATGATAAAAGCGTTTTCTTGTCTCTACAGGTTGTTGCACAAAGAAACACTTTTAAATGGCTTTGTCATCTCATAGAATCATAGAATGGTTTGGGTTGGAAGGGGTCTTAAATATCATTTAATTTCAACCCCCCTGCCAGGTTGCCCAAAGCCCTGCCTAGGTGCCACTAGTGCAGGGTGCCCAAAGCCCCAGCCAACCTGGCCTTGAACCCTGCCAGGGATCCAGAGGCAGCCACAGCTTTTCTGGGCAACATGTGCCAAGGCCTCACCACCTTCACAGGGAAGAATTGCTTCCTTATATCTAGTCTACATCTGCCCTCTTTTACTGTTAATTCATTACCACTTGTCCTATCACTCCATGCCCTTGTAAACAAATAGTCCCTCTCTGTCTTACCTGTAGGTCCCCTTCAGGTACTGGAAGGCTACTATAAGGTCTCCCTGGAGCCTTCTCTCCTCTGAACAAGCCCAATCCTCTCAGCCAGTCTTCATAGGAGAGGGGATCTGATCACCTTCAGAAGCCTCCTCTGTACTCTCTCCAACAGCCTCCTGAAGCTTCATTTGATGAATCCTAGTTTTCATAACTGGAAAAGGTAGCGAGCAATTCTTTCTTACCATTCGCTCATACTACTAATCTGTTAGAAATTCCCCCATCATAGTCCCCCAAGTAATCTCTTTTCCAGGATGATTACACCTAGACTATTCAACTGCTTCTGGTAGAGAAGCTGTTTCATACAGCTGTGATAACATTTTTTGGGTTTTGCACTTTTTCCATTTCTATCATCTTCTGCACATGGTATGAAGTTATGAACAAATAATGAATATATAAAGCAAAATAATTTTCTCTACATACATTTAGTAATAATCTCTATAATGTAATTTTTCTTTTAGAATGCTTTCAAACTCTGATCTGACACCCTTATGTATCATAACCTCTGGTGGGAACTATAAGAAACAGGCATGGACATATAAAGCAACAATTTGTGTCATCCGTGTTGTTCAGTAGTCATAGATTGAACCCATGAAAGTCTTTCTATGATTAAAAACAATGATCTCTGAACAAATATGTATAGACACACACAGACACATATACATCACATATATATACACATACATGCACAGTAAACCTGAAGTGAATAAACACACAATAATTCCAGATTTTTCTCTAGAATACTAAGTAAAATAATACTATGCCACTCCAGAAATATGTTGGAGGAAATTTCTTTTCTATTTTTTCAATTTCTTTCTCATAATATTTCTCTTTTTCTCTCTGTCCTGATATAAAAAGAGAATGCATGATAAAGAACAATTCTTAAGTAAGCTATTGGACTCCTTCTGACAGTATAGTGCTTGCAAAAGCTGCTCTGCTGAGAGAAGATTGTGTTTATTCATGAAACAGTTAAAATCCATAACCCCTTGTCTCATCACTGTCCCAGCATTTCTACTGCTAACGGAGACACAAACCCCCACAGGCCTCAAAATTTATGTTCGTCTTTATACATGACAATGGGTCAGCTAAGAAACCTATTTCATATCTTCTTGCCCTCTGATCTTTGATCTTTTTCTCTGTAAAGTGTGATGCAAATGATTAAGATCTAAGAGGAAAAGAAGCAATTAGATAGAAACCAAGTGTCAGTCAAAGTGAAGAGGGAATATATTCATATATTTTTCAGCTAAGGAAAACATCCTTGATGCCTCACAGAACTGTAGTGTTATGTTTCTGGAGATCTCTTCTTCTTAAGGCAAGCATGCCTGAGGTGCTTGGTTAATTATTCTGCTGGTTCAGAAAGCCTGAGGTGAGCATGGGTACTTGTGTACTCATTCATCTCTAATTATTAGATTCAGAGTTGGATGCTAACTAATTCTGCTTGTGTACAAATTCCTCAAAACAGATTTGAGCCCTAACACTATATAAAAAAAAACCCACAAGTAACACATAAATAAACTGTCAACCATATGCAAATCATCAGCCCAAGGGAGTAAGAAGACTAAAACTGGTAACACCACAACATGAAGAACAAGTTTTAACTGAGCAGCCAGAGTGGAATTCTGCAACTAAATTGATGAATGCCCTAGGAAAGAAAAGCAGACTACAGTGGGCTGCATAATGCAGTGTGTACCCTTAAACTTTGAAATCTAGTTGCTGGAGCTACATTCAACAAGAAAATAAAAAGAACTTACACAATACAAAGTGGATAGCTTGCTGTGGGGAGATGCTCCACATAGCAATGGAGAACAGTTTTACAAGTTACCATTGTAAGTAAAGCAGCAGGGGCACCTCGTCATTAGAGACGAAGATGGATCTCACAAGTTCCATATGCATTTGTAATCACTACTAGCTTAGCAGGCATGCTTCCTCTTCCAGAGACTAAATACTTGTTAAAAACACAGAATAGAAGCAAAGGTCTTGGCTCATTGTTCCTCATATTTTGATACTTAACTGATATTCAACCCATTAGATATCCATTAGCACAGATTCCCCTTATAATCGAGGGAAAACGATGAGTTATAAAAGAGATCAATTGAGTCCATCTAGGACCTGGATCACACTGTAGAGAACATCTCTCTGTGGGACTGTAGAAGATACTAACAGTGACCATCCATCTTGGTCTGTCTGACTCCATGACCAAATTAATAGAGCTGCATTCAGAAAGTAGGCTGTAATTTCAAGTGACCATCTACACTGATTTCTTACTTGAGAACGAACCAAGACATTTCTTTAACGTCTCAAAGAGAAAATTATTGAAACCATGAAGATTTTTTTAGGACAATAATTAAGAACTATACATAAGTCCATCAGCAAAATGTAACAGGTTTTGAGAATGAAGTACAATACCAACACTGCTGCTTAATGTGAATTGTAAATGTAGATAAGAGCAGTAGATGTGAATAGCATGGGGTTTATTTCTGTTTTATGAAAAAATTGAAGGATTCTACCTAATGAAATACAATTAATTAATAATTTTGGTCTTAAAGTCTTCAGTAAATCCAGATGAATCATGTATCAACTTAGATTTTTTGGTGTATGGGAAAATGAGAATTCAAACCAATTTCCCAATGTAGCTTGACTATCAAGCCATCACATTTTACTGGTTTACACTATCCTCATGGGGATACCCTAGAAGGTTACTGCAGGATCTGATTGAACCCTCTCCTGCAATTTGTATGAAAATTTAAAACTTGCAGGATGAAAAAAAAAGAAAGGAGAGGAGAGGAGAGGAGAGGAGAGGAGAGGAGAGGAGAGGAGAGGAGAGGAGAGGAGAGGAGAGGAGAGGAGAGGAGAGGAGAGGAGAGGAGGGGAGGGGAGGGGAGGGGAGGGGAGGGGAGGGGAGGGAATGGAAAGGAAAGGGAAAGGAAAGGAAAGGAAAGGAAAGGAAAGGAAAGGAAAGGAAAGGAAAGGAAAGGAAAGGAAAGGAAAGGAAAGGAAAGGAAAGGAAAGGAAAGGAAAGGAAAGGAAAGGAAAGGAAAGGAAAGGAAAGGAAAGGAAAGGAAAGGAAAGGAAAGGAAAGGAAAGGAAAGGAAAGGAAAGGAAAGGAAAGGAAAGGAAAGGATATACAATTCATCCAGGTTCAACTTTTCCCCTGAAAAGTGGAAGTGAAATACTATGCATCAATGGGGCCGAAAGTCTCAAGCCAAGGCCTCCAAATCTGTGTGTCAGTCAGTACTTGCTAAACTACAAAGTGATGGGATAATGATAATCAGAGCAATAAGTAGTACAAAACCATGCACTTTTCATGAAAACACGGGGTTGTTTCACCTGAAATATTTCAAGTAGCAGTTGGATATAATTGCCACCATAAAGCTTTCAAAAAGTAAAAATGTCAGTTTGTGCTAAATGGAAATAAATTACTAGTTTATATATAAATATGTATGTATGTATGCATACAGAAATTTATGAGGAGAAAGATATTTTCTAACAGCTCTGCTTTGAATAACTTTATGGAAAGTTGCTGTATATTGGTGTAGTTACACTGATTTACATCTGATAAAAACCTGTTATTCTGTCTTATTCTATTCTAATGCATACATGGAAAATACGTACAAATCAACATTTGCTATCTTCAAAAATATCTTATTCAGCCACAGGAAAAAAAGCTATCACCTGTCAAGATCAGATTTCTTATCACAGATTTTCAGAGTATGAAAATAACTATATAACTTAATGTATTTTTCTCACTGAATCAGAAGCTAGAGAACAATTTTATTGTCTGGGTGTGTGAAGAAAATCTCTTCTCCCCTGGACCATTACCTCAGCCCAGGCACCATTGTAGAGTGCCCTTTGATGAGTGAGACTCCAAATGAGAAGTGCTAGAGGCTGTGTTGATGAGGATTGCACTCTGTAACTTATTTATGAGACTTTTTGTTCATAGTAAAGGGCAAAGAATAATGAAACGTAATGTTGTGGTTCATTCGTTTATATACTTTTTCATAGACTTGGAAAGAACTTTCAAACAAAGGCTAATCCTTTTGTCTGAAGAAAAGAAGCATTGAAAATAGCCAAAGCAGCAAACTCAAAACAACTTTTTTGAGCAAACAAAAATGAAACAAAAAGGCATTACTTTCCATCTCAGCCTTCAACCTGATACTTGGTAATTAGTAATGAAAGCTGCAGGTGAAGACAGAGAAGATGAAGGGCATTCCCATCTGGTTCTCCTCAAGTCTAGTGACCAGTTTCAAACAATTCACATCATCTCACTGTATCTCTTTTCCAAATTTTAGTTTTGGAAGGCACTGACACTAACTAATTTTTTTAAGTACTTTGAGATTTTAAAACAAAACCTGGAACATTAGATCTACATATGGTTAATTTTTTGTTCCTTTCTAGTACTTCAGATTTTCTGTCATCCAGATAAACAGAGATGTATTTTTTTTTTTTTACTTTGCTTTAATCTGAGTTCACTCACCATCATTTGACTGTGTCTGCAGATACTTTTTGTAATAAGAAAGTCGAATGAAGCCAATTTGGAACTTCACTGGCTTTTGTTTTTTCATTGCGCTCCCCAGAATGTGACATCCTGATGAATATGTCTCTGGCCACTTTCACCTCACATGCAGAGTTCACACTTTTGAAAAAGCTGCCTGTTAGAACTTTACATCATTTTATTCAGGCCTGTGAAATAGTTGTAGGCCAAACATAAGTGAAATAGTGCACAGAAAGGCAAATGATGCAATATTGCTACTCTCTCTCTTTCAGATACCGTGGCCGCAGATGAGCAAGTAGCTCAAAGTGCAAATTAATGCAGTGATATCTTCTGTAACAACCATGTTAAAAACATCAATTCTGAAGTTCTTGCTCTCATTTTAATAGCATAACATTCTATGCAGGAGCATCATGTCTTTTTTAGTGGACATAACCTTGTGTGTACATTAACCTCTATATTTTTAGCCATATTTTTATTTTAAATGCTATTTTCTCTTTCATTTTAGAAATAGAATGACTATAAAATACCATCTTGGAGATAGTTATGAGAATTCATTTTGTTAGGATAACATTCGTGTTTACTTGTGCATCTGTGTGACAAAGACTTGCTAGGATCAGCCCTATTATTCACATTGTTCTTTGTTTCAGACCAGAAAAATCGGATCTATTGCAGCCCGACTGATCTCAGTCTTTTGTGGTATGTGAATATTATAGCGAGATATTGACTATTTTAAAATATCCAAATTAATTTAAAGATGTAAAAAAAAATTACAGTACTGAAATATTTCTATTGAAGAACTCAGGATTTAATAATAATACTGGAAAAGTCAGGGATAGAGAAAAGGAAAGATGTAGGTGATACATGGATTTCAATTATCAGATCATTAAATTACTCAACGGATACATTTGAATTGTTGGTGACTGTTACAGAAAACACCATTCTGACTGCATTCAAGTAAGAAAAAGAAAACTAAAACTATTCTCTGAACTAATAAAAACTCTGCTTTTAAACTACTCATTGTCCTTGCTAGAGTAATTTCTGTTTCCTTTTTCTTCAGTTCTTTTTTCCTATTTGTCTCCCTGTGATTTTCACCCACTTAGCAAGGTCATGACATGACTGGAAATTAAAGACTCAGACTTTGAAAAATCAGACTCAGTAAGATACCCAGACAGGGTAAAAGACCTCTTTATCCTACTACTTGCTTTAAGAATATTCTTTAAATTTGCTCTCAGTAGCTTTTCATGGTATGCAGATAAAGTTACCTGCTTTCCATGATTGTCCCTGAAAAGAAAGATATCTAATCTTGTGTGATGAAACAGAAAACTTCTATAGAAGGTGACACAGGGGAGAAAAATGCATGAAACTTTTAAAAAAGTAAAAGCACAGAAAGGGAACAGTAACTAGTTTTAAACCCAAAACAGTTACCTTATCTAAAGTGATGAAAATACTCTTTATGGTTAAGAACAGTTCATCAGTCAGGCAAAGGGAATTTTAGTGTTTGAGGATATCACCAACATTCAGGAATATGGGTTCCAAACACTGCCCTACAGTCTCTACCTAATCTACAATCCCCATCACCTCAGGTCTCTTGATATTTTCATCAATTTCATCATGCATTCACTGTATCTAAATAAATCTGACCAACAAGGATATCAAGTAAACAGGAATAAGACATGTTCTATGAAGAGATCTGGGGAAGACAAAGGTAAAAGGGAGTGCTTAGAGAAGATGTGATAGCATTCAGGCAGAAGAATTTCACATGAAGATCTTTGATCCTGAAAAAAGAGCCTTTAAGCCAAGCCGACCTTTTGAAAATCAGAGGTTAATTTTTCTATACAGTCCAACAGGAAAATTAATTACTTCTCCCCCTTTCTAAGTTAAAGTTTGTGAAATTTAAAGGGTGGAAAGGGTTTCTATAAAGCAGGTTGAATAGCAATCATTAATAAAGGGAATACTTTGGTATCTTACAATGAGAAAGCTTTGCCAAACAAGAGAAAGGAAAATTCCACATTTCAAACAGTGCTCTAGAGTTCAATTAAAGGGCTTCTGCAGTCCTTTATGTTAGATGGTTAACTTATCTGGCTTATAGCATTTACACATTTTTTTATCACTATTCACTTCATAAATACCTTTGTTTTCTGGTTTTCTAGATAACCTTAGATTCATGAGTTCTTTAGATAGTTAACTTTTCGTATAGTAATTCAATACAAGTTGCTTATCAGCTTAATACAAGAGACCCCTCAGCCGAAAATTAATTTGAGGGAGATTGCCAGTCTCTTTTTCCCTGTTCACCTGTTTGTAAATGATAAAGAAAATAAACAGCTCTTTAAATACCTGTGTCTAGCACTTCGTTCTCTTGAAACATTTTATGTGCCTAAGCACAGTATTGTACATCTATGATTATGCATCATTTTAATCTAATGCGTTCTTCCCACTGTGAAATTCAGTTGTTCTTCCCAATTTAATGCACAGTTCTTTCTGCATGTAGAAGAGAGTGTATGCTGAGCTGCATCCTGTCTGACTCAAAGTTATAAAATACCAGTTTGCACTGAATCACAGAAGATGTATTAAAGATGCATTGTCTGTCTCCTGTTTCAGATGATTAAAAACTGATCTACTTTAGTACAGATTCTGGCGTGATGACTAACTAGGAGAGCCTGAGTCCATAAACACTGGCCCGTGTGGGGGAACTGGTCTCTGATATTAGTCAACATGAACAAAGATACTTGTTGGCCAAGAAAAAAATAAACATGTATGTATTTACCATGCCTTTTTCTATCTAGAAGCAGAAAAAATGTCTGGAAGTGAATCATGTGGATTGGTTGCATGAAAATAAATTTTAAAATAAAATTGCTTGACTGCACATATATTTTATTGTAGGTGAGTTCTAAGCAAATTGGGAATCAATGCAAGTGTTTTTGAAGTAATCATCTGTCTGAAAATATATATAAAAATATGTTATTTATTATCTATCATCTCTGTCCTATTTTAAACAAGCTCAATGATTTAATGTGGCTTATAGGAACGGGTTTTCTAGAAATCACACATAATTCATGCTAACAATCTGGTACCATGCAAGACCAAGATGATCTAGATAGTAACATCAGAAATACCAGATTTGAGTATTGATGCAGAGTGGTACCTTTGGGAAAATGTAAGTAAGGACAGGTGGTTTATCTGTGGAGGAAGTGAGAGATCAAGGTGGGGGGGGTAACAAAAATGGAGAAGAAGGGAGATTGAGGGAACATGTAAGCAAAAGGTTGCTCAGTGCTTGCCTCTTCAAATCCTGCATCTGATTTTTGCACTCTGTTCTGCCTCCTTGATGAAGTCTATATAGTTTCCATGTGAATGTGACCTCTCTTTCATCTGTGTTTGAATGGACACAGATTTCTGTGCATGTTCTGCTAGCAAACTTTGAGCTGTGCTAGCCAGCTAGTAAGAGCAAGTCAAATTCTGAGAAGACCCAAGGTGAGAGAGAAAACTGGATGAAGGGGCCCAGGATCTGGTCATATTTGAGCCAGAGCCCATGGGATCCTCAAATGAGAGTGGTGTGCTGCAAATTCAGTCAGTACAGGGTATACGTCTTGTATTCCACTAGTGAACTTTAAGTCTAGTTAGCCAGAAAGAGGGAATAGGATTGGACCACTTGCATTATTCTTGTTTTATGGATGTGTCTGTTGTGTGTATATTTGCATTGTGTGTGTATTTGCACTTCTGTAACATAGGCTCTGCTTTGCTTTTGCCTGCACCTAGGAGTGGCGATAAAAAGCAGATTAATGTCTATTAAATTGAGATGGGATTAGTTGCCCGGATCCTAAAGTACACCTGAACTGACCTCCCTTAACATACGTTCAAGTATGAAAAATTTACTTAATATTCCAGCTAATAATTTTCCCAGATCAGATAATGGATAAGTGGTTGTATAACATCAATATAATGTGCTACATTCCTCAGAAGAAAAGAAGTTCATGAGCTACATGTCAATAGAGACTAATAAATAGATCCATGTCACATAAAAAAAATAGAAAAAATCCCAAACAACCAACTTCCAGAATTCTGCAAAATTCATCCCAAGCTCTATTTCTTTGTAATAGATTCATGTACAAGCATAGGTCTCACGAATTTAATTCTTGGGAATAACAGCCAAAATAATCTAACAGAGTTAAATTGAAAATAAAATTTCAACTTTCTCCTGCTAGTGGAATATATTTATGTTTATGTATACGTTTATGTATTAATTTATTTTCTCTTAAAAATTAAAATTTATTTCAAATAAGCAAAAAACAAAATACTGTTTTAAAAAACACAGCACATAATGGAAAACACCCAACCTGAACTTGTCCAGCAGGGAGAGTTCCTATTGAGTACAGGAAATGAAAATAAAATCTGTTGTTGCATTTTGTTAGACTCCTACAACAACTAACTTGGTCAGTCCAGAGACCATGGACCTGTATCGGTTTGGATGTGACTGTCCTGCTTTTTCTGGTTTTGGGGTCTGAAATGCCAGTTGGATTTTGGCTGACACGAACAAGTACGCTCACAATAGATTTAAAATAACTGGGTTACGTTCTCAAAGATATCAGCTGGCCAAACTCTGCAAATGTTTTCATATTCACAAAGGTCTTAGGAGTTTTCTAGAGCTTGGTTTTCTAACAACAATAAAGTTGGATAAGTTTTACAATTTTAATACAATGTTGAGAAAGCTTTATGCAATTGGCCTTCCCCTAGCTCAAGGCTTTTTGAACTTTTATAATATATGTATTAAAAATATTCCCTTCCATAAATGTTTAAGATATATTATGCTTATGCCATTATGTATGAAATGCTTTCCCCTTTTCCATTATTACTGTATTATATTCTTCCTAAGATATTTTTAAGGAGGTCTTCAGGGTAGATCTGTCTTTCTCTATATAAAGACACACAGGCACAGAATAACCAATGAGAACTAAAGGGATTTCATCCCTTCTAAATTATCATTGTTCCCACAATAGCTGGTGCAATTTAGCTTTTCAACCTTCCCCTATTTGGATCATTCCTAGACTGTACTCATATCTTTTTATATGTATATATTTATTATTCAATAACTGTGTAACACTCCAAATGTATCATCATCCCAGCTAGTGACTGATACAAATGGCAGATAACATCTATATCTATAGCCTCTAAAAAAAACCTACCCCAGTTCAGAAGTCTGTGCTTTTCAGTTTATTATCTAAGGCTACTTTCCTCTTACCACCCCCATAAATAAATAGCAATTCCCTGCACTACTGGAGTATAGTGGGTTGAGAGCAACTCAGAGGAGAAGGACTTGGGACTGTTGGTTGATGAAAAGCTCAACATGACCCAGAAATACATACTAGCAGAACAAAAAGCCAAACGTATCCTGGGCTGCATCAAAACATGGTTAAAGGAGGTGATTCTCCATTTCTACTCCACTCTCAGGAAACTCCCCACCTGGAGTACTGCAACCAGCTCTGGGGTCCTCAATGCAAGTCATAGAGATGTTGGAGCAAGTCCAGAGGAGGTCACGAGGGTGATCAGGGGGCTGGAGCCCCTCTCCTATATAGACAGGCTGAGAGAGTTGGGCTTGTTGAGCCTGAAGAAGAGAAGCCTTGAGGAAGACCTTATTCAAGGCCAAGTTGGCCGGGGGTTTGGGCACCCTGGGCTAGTGGAGCGTGTCCCTGCCCAGGGCAGGGGGGTGGGAACTAGATGGTCTTTGAGGTCCCTTCCAACTCTAACCACTCAGTGATTCTATACTTTTATTTTATTTTTATGTCAGCATAATTGAAATAATAAATACTTCTGTTTTCAAATAACAGATTATCTCTTATAAGATATCTGGTAGATTACAGAAAATAAAACACTGTGCACGAGTATTTAATAGCACAAAGACTGGATGCAAGCATGTGGCCTGCTTTCGGATTCACCGGTGAACTATTTTGTTCCTTATGCCAAGTACAACTGAGTAATTGATCAATGAATACTACAGAGTGAATAAATAGAAAATGCTGTGTGAGCTGATGGGGAAGAAAATGCCTGAGGAAAAGTCCATTCTTTAGTATCAAAACCTACCAGGAACTGCTGTTTTACTGATCTGTGCTTGTGCATCTCTGGAATTCTAGCTGGGTAAAGCAATTTTTATGTCTGTATTGCCATAAATAAAGATTGCTTTTTTCCCCCTGATATTTGTTTCCCTCCACTGTCCCTTTTGAAATGGTTAAAGGCCATAACTGGGAAGGGAATGTGATCTAATGTTTAGTTGACCGGAAGATAAGGTGCATCCTGTTTCCCTCTGCAATGTAACAGGATTTTTTAAAAAAACAAAGTAATAAGCCAGCTTTTTATATCATTCCGTACCACAACTCTACAGAGAAATAAAAAGACTTAGATTTTAAGGGCTAGGCTTGCAATGACCTAGTCCCGGTACTGAAGGTCCTTGGATACATTTTTCTTGTGGTTTTTTTGCCTCTTGCATGTATAACTTCCTGACATTGCACCTGCCTCATAGCTGAGCCCACGTGTGGAAAGGATAGGGGTTACACCTTTGTCATTTTCAAAAGCAGACATTCTTGACATGCTCAGATTGCCTCTAGCTTTCTACAGAGACAGGCTCGAGAAACATATAGGAAATAGTTTATAAGATTACCTACTAATTTTATAATCACAACACTCAAGTATTGGAGTACAAGTTTGAGGTCTTAAAAGAAGATATGATTAGTGTGTCAAACTGTATGTTGAATCATAACCAAGGTAAATGAGGACATTAAATCAGCTACCCAGACTTGTTTTAGAATAAGAAGATGCTTTCACCACTTGAGTAAGAGAAGTGCTTTTTTGTTTTCCAGCACATACACCAAATACAAGTTTTGAGTGGAACACAGTTCTGTATGAACACTTAATCACAGACTTTAAACAGAGGTCAAGTTGAGAGATAATGCAGGAATTGAAGATACATTTCTCCCTGTGTCACATTCAAGCACCGCTCTCTTGTCATGAGGTGCCAGAAGCTACCGCGCATTCACTGATTTGTTCTGTGCATTTCTAGAACTGGAGCTTTTAGATTAGCTATAACATAGCTGTGGATAATAGTTCATGGAAGTAAAAATATTATAGTTTTAAAGTCCTAGCTATGGAAGCTGAAAGATACAGACAGGGAAAGATAATTTCCTTATGATATTCAAATTGCTGCAAACTTCCAGAGTTAATTTGAAACTACCATACTACAAGACACTAATAATCTTTCCCCTGTAATATTGTAGAAAACATATGGACAGTTTTTGCCTCAAAGATTGGTAGAATTCTATTAATTTTCAAGGATAAATTAAATTAAAAGAATGTATTAATTTCTGCAGTTTAATTTATTTATACTATCCTACCTGTTCCATGGGCAGATAACTCTGTAGGTTTATAAATATTTCACTTGTTAGAATACAAGTCTAGCTTCATTTGCAACTCTTTTTGTGTCACTGTCCTACTTTTTGCACAGTCTGCTTGACAAAGTTTCTATGCCTTACCTACCTGAATTTTATAGTAAAAACCTTTGGGACTAATTAAGATTTTTATAGTAAAATAATGAGAGAGATTTTCTGTCTCTCTATTTTTTTTTTTCCTCTAGTTTTGTGCCTTGGGTTATTCTTGGGGCTGCCATAGTCAGATTCAATTTATAGAAGCATATTTGTTGCTCATCTGCATTAATAGAGCATAGTACAACGACAACAACAACAGCAGCAAAGATCTTGACAAGTTCTAATATTTTCTCTTAAGCTAAATGATTCCCCAGCTTCTTTCTGTGTAAGACTCATAAAACAAAACATGTGCTAATTAATGTAGGAAAAATCCGATTGTTCTGAAAAATATTTAAATGAACTGAAGGATGCTTTTTTTAGTAGGCAAATTTAATCTGGCAAGGTGAAGCTGGTAGAACAGGTTAGACCAAAGCACAGAGCTCTGCTGTATCTGCCATAATTATTCATGAAGCCATCAGCCAGGCAGGCTATATCTGGTTATAATTCTTGCACATGTCAGTGATAGGGAACATCCAGCTTTTATCCTGCAAGACGCTGACAAGGGCAGGAGAAGGTATGATCCCAGTGCCAGCGGGAAGCTTCCAGGCTTTTCATTACCCAAGGAAATTCCTGAGTTAGCCCCTCACTCCCCAAACCAAAGCACTGGCAGAGTCCAGGACTGAAAGGTTAGAGTCACAACAGACATCATTCAGAAAGTCATCTGACAGAGCCAGGACTCAAACCTATGTTTCACAGCTGGCATGGATGATGCTCTGGCTTTACAAGTGAATAAAATGGCCCAGGTCAGAGTCCCTGGCTCTACTGGTGAGAGTCTCATACACATGTAGTACTTTCTACCTGGGAAGTGGTACACCCCTCACAGGCTACCTTTGACAAGTCCCGTGGAGGTGACACCCAACCCTGGACTCTGTATGGCAGAACTCTTGCTGACATGCACCAGGATTATATCACAGCATGCACTAGTGACTAAACAAATCTGCATGACTGCAGGAACAGGTCTTCCTGCCATTTAATTTACAAGTGGAAACACATTTGAAGGTGGATGTGGCAGCATCAGAGACTGGCTGCATATTCATTGCTTTTGAGCTAGAAAGATTAGCAGAAAACCTCCTCTACAGGCTTTGCTCACCTCAATGTTTCCAGTCTGTTGGTTGCCACAGCCATGTGGTTTGTGTAGAGCACATCAGCTCACCTTTCTATTAGAAAACACTCCATCTGAATGAGTAGTATATTTGAGGGATACTCTTATTTTTCCTTTCAATTTCTATGAATTAGTGAACACACACTAGGGCAATACATGGGCAAAAAGGAAAATTGAGAAATGATCTCTAAAGGTTGGTGGCTAAGAAAAGCTTGTCAGAGCTGAAAGAAGTTTAGGAACTAGACTCTTCTAGTTCTATTGTCTTCTGGAAAATGGAAGAAGTTCATTGGATCATTTTAAGAAAGATCTACAACAGACAGATATCCTGATGGTAGAAAGGTCTCTTCAAAGGACTTCAGTTTCAAATTATATAAAATGAAAGATAGATGTAACTAAGGACATTTGACCTTCCACCAGAAGGTCGGGGGACCTCTAAGGTATAATAAGCATCAAGGAACTTGGGGTCTGCCCTAATACAACTCCTAACTTCCAGCAGCTTCTATGAGAGATCAGGGACTCTGGTGGTTCTGTACATGCTCAGGTACACCTAAAAATCTTTGCCACTGAGTAATTGAGTATTTGGAGAATTTAGGCTGTTTCTGACTTATCAGTGATATTTGGGATCTAAAACGCCAAGTGGCAGCTGGGTATGTGTGTCTCCTAGTGAATTAAAAGGATTCAACTGATTCATAACAGCTCAATTCTATTAGACCTTTTCAAATGTTGAGATAAAATAGTTTAACTTAAAACATTTTGACTACAGACTAGATTAAAGTGCATTACTTCATGATTACAGCAGACAGAATATGTGGGAACTTAGAGCATCTAATGGTGCTTAGTAATTTGCTAAACCACAAAAAATTCTGGACTTAATTCTTAAAATCCTCCTTTAAATCAACACCCTCCTGCACCCTGGGTACAGCTGTGCAAACCTTTTCACAAGTGTGGGTGCTAGCACTTTCCCAGGGCATCAGTAACTCCCAGTTATCACAGAATCACAGAATCACAGAATTATCAAGGTTGGAAAAGACCTAGAAGATCATCGAGTCCAACCATTCACCTATTACTACTAGCTCCCACTAAACCATATCCCTCAATACAACATCCAGTCTTTCCTTGAACACCCCCAGGGTTGGTGACTCCACCACCTCCCTGGGCAGTGCATTCCAGTGCCTGACTACCCTTTCTGAGAAGTAGTGCTTCCTAATGTTGAGCCTGAATCTCCCCTGGCGCAGCTTGCTACCATTCCCTCTAGTTCTGTCACTGCCTTCACGGGAGAAGAGGCCGACCCCCAGCTCACCACAACCTCCCTTCAGGAAGTTATAGAGAGCTATAACGTCTCCCCTTAGCCTCCTCTTCTCCAGGCTGAACAATCCCAGCTTCCTCAGACGCTCCTCGTAAGGCCTGTGTTCCAGACCCCTCACCAGCTTAGTAGCCCTCCTCTGAACGCGTTCCAGAGCCTCAATGTCTTTCCTGTAGTGAGGGGCCCAAAACTGAACACAGTACTCGAGATGCGGCCTCACAAGTGCTGAGTACAGGGGGACAATTACCTCCCTGCTCCTACTAGTAACACTATTTTTGATGCAAGCCAGGATGCCGTTGGCCTTCTTGGCCACCCGCGCACACTGTCGGCTCATGTTCAGCCGTGCATCAATCAGTACCCCCAGGTCCATTTCCTCCACACAGTCCTCCAGCCACTCCGCCCCAAGCCTATAGCGCTGCCTGGGGTTGTTGTGGCCAAAGTGCAGGACTCGGCATTTGCTCTTGTTGAACCTCATGCCATTGGCTTCAGCCCAGCTCTCCAGCCTGTCCAGATCCCTCTGTAGGGCCTCGCTACCCCCAGGCAGATCCACACTCCCAGCCAATTTAGTGTCATCTGCAAACTTACTGAGGGTGCACTCAATGCCCTCATCTAGGTCATCAATAAAGATATTGAAGAGGACAGGCCCCAGCACCGACCCCTGGGGAACACCACTCGTGACCGGTCGCCAGCTGGATTTAACTCCATTTACTACCACTCTCTGAGCCCGGCCCTCCAGCCAGCTCCTTACCCAGCCGAGGGTGTACCCATCCAAGCCACGGGCTGCCAGCTTCTGCAGAATACTGTGGGAGACAGTGTCAAAGGCTTTGCTGAAGTCTAGGTAGACCACATCAACAGCCTTTCCCTCATCCAGCAGATGGGTCACTAGATCATAGAAGGAGATCAGGTTGGTCAAACAGGACCTGCCCTTCATGAACCCATGCTGGCTAGGCCTGATCCCCCGGCCATCCCGCACATACCGCATGATCTCCCTCAAGACTATCTGTTCCATAACCTTCCCTGGAACCGAGGTCAGGCTAACAGGCCTGTAGTTCCCCGGATCCTCCTTACAACCTTTCTTGTAAATGGGAGTCACATTGGCAAGCCTCCAGTCTTCTGGGACCTCACCAGTCAGCAAGGAAGACTGATAGATAATGGAAAGCGGCTCGGCTACCACCTCTGCCAGTTCCCTCAGCACTCTCGGGTGGATCTCATCCGGCCCCATGGACTTGTGGCAGTCCAGTTGGAGTAGGAAGTCTCTGACTGTTTCTTCCAGAATCACAGGGGAGTTAGCATGCTCCCCAGCTGAGACTACCAGGTCAGAGAGACCTGACCTTTGCACTGATGAAAACCCTGCTACACCATTCTCCAAAGTCATGGTAACTTTTTCATCAGTTCAGTAGTCTCTAGCCATCTAACTACCTGTCTGTTTGCCATTTCTTAATTTCTTTTACAGGGCAATAATGTATGATGATGTAATTTTCTTTGCTGCTTAAGGACTGATGTGGGCTGTATCTCCCTCTGTCCCTTGTGCTCCCTCACATAGGAACCGCTGTGTTCATCACGCTAAATTGTGTGATGATGTTGTGATATGGACAAATGCTCAGTGGGGAATAATCTGAAACCAACAGAGACATTTCCAGTTAAAGTCAAACTTCCAGAGGTGCAAAGTTAGTTCCTTACCATGCAATCAAACCCTCAGCAGGAGTCTGCTGCTAATTGTGACATTTTTCAGCAAGATGCTTGCAGACAGGTCACTGGAAATACATGTACTTCAGATCATTTTAATAGAAGTAATATAGTATGCACAGAAGGGTTTGCCTTCTTAGCCCTACAGAGTTTCAGCTGAAAAGGCCATTTAACATTGTATATAAAACTCTTTATAAAGCAGAAAATGTAAAACCCAGACATATTCTCAAATGGTTAATGCAATATACAGTAATAGGAAGGCTAGGCTCTTAAGTGCTCTCTAGTACATTGAAGCACTTGCAGAAATAATCCCACTGACTTCAGAGCTGTGGCTCGTGTGTTTGAAGGGTTGCACACCATCGTGTTGTGTTGGATCAAAGCATTTCAGTGTTTTAATTCCTAAATATATTTATTTGGAAGAAGCACACCTCTGTATAGATAGATATTCGATAGCATTAAGATAAAAATTAAGAGACAGTGCAAGACCAAGTCCATCAAATTTGTTTCTTACCTTAAATCTTAGGAAATTAATCTAAAATAGGTATTTTACTTTCCACTTTACAAAAAGGAGAAAAGTCAGTGCCTTTTGAAAGTTACCAGAAAGAGAAATTTGCTTAAGTTAGCTACAGAGACTTGAACAGAACTGAACCTTCTAGGCTTTCAAAACTCCTACTGATCAAAGAGGATCAGGCTAAGAAAACCGTCATCTAAAAGGAAGTGAGATTTATATGCCCAAATCAGAATAAAACATCCATGAGAAAACAGTTCTTGTTTTACATGAAGTAAAAGAATAATGACAGAAGTAGGAATAAAACTTAGGGATGACAATGTTTGTTTTCTCTCCCTTTTATTTTTTTTCCCATGCCTACAGGATTAAATTTTTCTATATATTTTGAATACTGAGATTAGGAAAATCTTGGGTTTGAGCTTTCCTATGCCAAGGAAATGCAAAGATGTTTTATGGAAATTGTATATCTTCTACTCTGATACCTGTATTCTCTCTCTTTTTGTGGCCTAAGTGGCTGTAAAATTCTCATGCTGTACCTTTGAGAGTGTAATAGAGTACCCCAGCTTGTGGAATCAGTCCACAGATGAGCATGAGACCATTTTATATGAAGCAGTGAGGTAATTCAGCAAATTTGAGATTGGCCATTAGGAAAAAGAGTTATGGGCTTTAGCCATATATTTTTCCTCAGTTAGAAGGTTTGCTATGAATAAATAAATAAATAATTTTTAGAAATAGTGGATGGAAATTTTACAAATTACTGATAAAAACCCTTTGTCATGAGATTCCAGGCCTGACGCTAATCAGAAAATGGAGAAAAACCATGAGAAAGCTTTTCAAAAATTCTGTTCTAGTTTTGTTGAAAGAGAGTTCCTGGGACTGCATTTCCCTTCTTTTGATCGCCAATTTCCCTGAAGACAATGAAAAGCCAGTTACAGAAGCTGGTTCATATCATACCTTCAGTCATAGTTCTAAGGCCTAACACAGGCTGAATAATCACTAGCTGGTGAAAGATTTGATAAATCCATTGTTAATTTGTATGATAATGGAGTCTTTCATCTGATGATCTCTTTTTTTCTATATGTATTAATTCAATACCAACATCTATGAAGAAAACAGGCAAGCAAAACTGGAATTTTCTTCTCTCTTTGGCCAAGTAATACCTTGAAAAATACTGAAGTGCTTTAAGAATTCACGTGCCATTCTTAGGAGCGATGGACATTTGCAGCTGTCCGAAATTGTATACCTAACTCATTTTCAGTGCAGGTACATATATATCCTTGAAGACATCTTTGATACTTCCACAGTATGTAGAGATCTTTTTAACCTATAACTTCAAGGAAAATTTCAAGCACATGACGTATTCATATAGAATACTATTTACTGAGGAAACTATTTTTTCAGCAGGTACACTAACAGATAAAAAAAGTAATGCATTGTATATTTTTCTTGAAACACCTTTTTGGGGGGTTATGTGAATATCTTATACATAACAAAGGAGAAAATAATATAGTCACATTGCTACTGCTCTGATAAACTGTGTTCCATAGTGCAAAGAAAATTTATATGTATTTTTAAGGTAATAATAATTAAAGATATGAAGGCAATTGGAAAAATATGATAAAAATATAAAAAATGTTTCTGAAGATAGATGGTGTCATAGTGACTTGATATCTTTCTGATTTTCTAGTTAAAGGACACACAGTAGATCTAATCTGCCTGGTTTTCAGTAAATCATTTGGTATGGTGTCAGATAGAAAATTACTAGTTAAAGTGGATAATATAGAGATTAGAACTAAAAATGTAATATGAGTAAAAGACCGGCCAAGAGAGACAAAAATTGGTATTATTAGAAGGGGACATTTCAGAATGGGGAAAGGTTACTTGTAGTTTCTTCAAAGACTGATCTTGGGATTAATCTTATTAAATACTTTCATTAAGGCCTTTGTAGGAAATAGGTATGAACTAATGAAATTCATAGCTGAAATGATGTTGAGAGGCATTGTATGTGTAGTGGGGGGTGAAAATATCATATAGGAGCAACTGAATGACCTTGAGGACTGAATTTCCAGAATAGAGGTAAATTTAATATATCCGTGTGCATGGTCATGCACTTTTACACTAATAACAAGATTTCCTTCTTTACTTGGAGGCCAGCCTTTGGAAATAAGTGAGGAGGAGAAATATCTGAACACAGTAGCTGATCCCAAAATAATGTGAAAATGAAGTGTGTGACTCAAAATGTGTAAGATACATCCAAAGGAATTGAGGAAACATTTCTTCCTTTATCTGGAATAAAGAAGGACTTCAAGAATAGTAAAGTGGAAGAAGGCTCTATTTTATGACTCAAACCTGAAAGAGTTATATCCATTTAGCTTGAAAAATGGAAGACTAAGAAAGGTTGCTATTGTTATTTGTGTTATTAAAATTTGGTTAAAAGTAATGCATATATTAGAGAAAGAAGACATAAATTTGAAACAACCACATTAAGGCTGATAAGCAGAAAGGTGGTTTTAACCATGTATAAACTATGATTTGGCAACACCCTTTAAAAAGGGTCAGTTTGGAAAACGTCCTGGTTTTAGGCATCCCAGCACATTATGTGACATAGTTGACAAAAACATGGGGGGTTTGGACTTGAAGACTCAGAAGGTGCCTTCTGATTCTGTCATCCATTATTCCTGTAAATGAATTATGTTAATTTAATTCAGAAAGCTTAATTTTTACAAATAATATTCACCCTTCTATTTCTTATGCAGTTATATTTACTATTAGATTTACTGTATTCTGCAATTGTAGGCAGATAGAATATGTCATCCTCAGGGTCATATAATAACCATAACTGAGCTAAAAATACAACCTAAAAGTCTGACTATCTTTTTATTCCGGATTTTTTTTTTTTTTTACTAAGATGGTATAACCCCTTTAACATTGCTGGATATTCACTGCAGCAAAAGAATCCAATTCCAGACTTTTTGACTCACATTTCTGTCTCTAACTACTGTAGTCAACTGATTCCCTAATATATATATATATATATGTATGTATATGTGTATGTATATACATCTCAGCCTTAGGCAGAGCATATATTTAAAATGAATTTACCAGAGTCTTTCCCCAGAGACTTATATTCCCTGGGTTTTTGGGTTTTTGTTCTTTTTGTTTCTTCTGATGGTAGTTATAGACTGTATAACGTTAGCTAGCTTGGAGGTGCAAATGCACCCCAGAGGAATAGCCTTATTTATTTTTCATAGTATAATTGATTATTTTGAATAATGTATGTGATGGCTAGGTAATGAGTGGAAAAACAATGTCTAAACATGACTTGGTACCACTTTCTATACTATCTGTGATTTGACAGCATAACATATTAAGTTGGCCTCACAGGACAAGATAACTGTTACATTATTTTCTGTAAGTAAAAGTCATTCAGCACATTGCCCCAGCTCACAAAAAGAATTTGAATATGCAGAATTTCATCTGCATTGTTTTATCTGAGACACTAGTATAACAATTATGTACAGTGTTAAATTACGACTGAAATTTTTTTTGAAATGGTTTATCAGAAGGGGGAAAGTAAATGTCTCCTTGAAAAGAGCAAGAACTGGAACCAAATCTTTACTAAAAACATTTTATAAAAGTTGGAATTATGACTGGCTGTCTAGGAGCTGTGTTATGGGAACTCTGGAATGACCTTCCATTAGAATGCACTCATGCTTCAGAACCAAACAATTTCTGCACAAAAATTTTCTACATATACTGTGGTGATGCATAGGATCTTATTTCCTTTGCACCAGGCTGACTTTTAGATCTGTGTTGGCTTGGAGTTTGACCTTGGGCAGCAGGTCAGGTCACGTGTCTAACTCAAGTCATCAAGATAGTATTTACTCTAATGTCCTGGAAAGGCCTCTATAGGGAGCCAGTGTTTAAAACAGATGCATCTTCAAAAATGTAATCTGCAAAAATAATTTTCTTTAACACTATGAGCTGTACCTGTAGGAAAGGAAATGTATTAGAAATACATAGTGAATGTGTTTTTGTTACATTTTTTGGTTACAGCTTGTAGGTCACTGAAGGGAAAAATGAACAAATTGATGGATTTGGTTATGTGTGAAATGGATACGTAACAAGGGAACTAGAAAACCTTTTACATTTCCAGAGATCGGAACTCCCAACCCACCATATAATACTCCATTCCAATTTCATTCAGCTGTGATGGAGGGAAAAATTCCATAACATTGGTGTGCACTTAATTGTCACAGGGAAATAAAATTACAAAGTTTAGTAATACCATAAAAATATGTGGTGTTATGCAAGAACTTAAAATTACATGCTCTCTAAAGTAAAATTATTATACTACAGAGGCTTGCAAAAGCTTTCAAACTAAGCAGTATAATCTCACAGTTAAGAGCTTTAACTTCTCGTTGAGAAGGAATAGAAACACAAATGCCACCGCTGTCAGGACCAAACAGTACAAGAGACTCAAGGTGAATTTTTATGTGGTTTTTGAACACATTTCTTATGCTAATGGCATTGATAAAAACACAAGACATAATATTTTCATTTTCAGTGTGCAGCTAAGATATTAATAACAAAGTCAGAACAAAGGAATGCCCATTAATATATGGACACTTGGAAACAGATATGCAGAACCTACTGACACCTTCCAGTCATTGAAAGAATAAGAGGAAAATACAGATGCTCATTCTCCTGAATCCATCAGGCTACAGCCAGGTATCTCCCATCTTATCAAGAGTACCACCAGGCAAAGCTTATCTGTGGAAAGATTTGAGCGCAAGAAAAGACAGACTCTTCAAGCACCAAATAAAAGGTCGAAGTGCTAATGGGTGGATAGAAAGATTTAATCATCAGGCCATCAGAAACGTTCATACTTTGCCCTACACTGAACGTTCTTGTCTTCCAGCATAACAGCAGGGACTTCTTGGCCAGCAAAGGTATTTCACACAGAGAAACAGCTGATCAATATGCACTGAATGAGCAGACACTGGGCTGGAGCACAGAATGCTCTAAATAGGTCTCACTCTGTGTGGTTGAAAAGATTAACCAAATCCATGAGCAGAAAATATGTATTCTGGATGGTCCTTTGTGGTCCCTGCTGTGAAATGCTAGGACCCCTCAGGATTATCCATGGAAGTGTAAAATAGATCCATGCTTTTTCAGGCTGATGCAAGGCAGTGAAAAACAACTATTGACTTCTGCCATCAGAAGTTATACATGTCCCATTGACAGAAATGAGCTAGATACCTTTTTTTGAAAAGCATGACTGTAACCAAGATAAAGAAAATGCAGTACTCCAAGGTCCAGAAATTCAGGGTTTGTCTCTAAATTTTCCAAATTTCTCATCTAAGTGAAAATAGCATGCAATAAAAAACACAACTACTTTTTTAAATTGTGGGCAACCAGTTGTCAAATGATGAGCATGCACAAAAATACTTAAATGTTGATAGTTGTCTCAGTGATAAGAAATTGATTTTAAGTCCTACCTTAAGCTGTGAATCACGAAAATTTCATCAAGAGACTTCCATGTAAGTGTCTCTCAGTGTATTCGCACTGTGCCAGGAGATGCAGTCCACTCTATCCACTGAGCTAAGATCAACTGCGTCTCACTCAATATTTCAGGTCGATTCCAAGTGAAGAACCTGCAAGACAAAACCACACTTTCGCATCTTATTTTTTTATTATTATTCTTTTCTTTAAAAGACAAAACAAAAAAACCCATGACTTCTCAGGATCCTTCCTGAGGTCAGGAACTCCTGAAGGTTTCACCTTGAGCTGCAGTTTTGCAGGATTCAAAGGACAATAGGTTGAGTTCACAGAAAAGAAATTGAGTTATGTTTACTAAATAAACAGAGATCAGTTCTGGGGTAAGGCAACCCTGAGAAACAAATGCTTAGAGTATTGTCTGTAATTGCTCTGTCCTTACACCTTGCTGACTTTGATCAGTGTCAGAGTAAAAAAAAAATGAGGTACAATGACTTGTGCTCTGATGCTGTGTGGCCATTTTTGTTTTCCTAAAATTAAGGTGGCAGATTCACGAAAACCATGAGGAGACAATTTTCTGATTATCCAGGTCTGGGGCACTATAAGCATGTCATCTCATTTCCTCTGGCTCCCCGTCTTTTCCATCTATCTGTCCAACACAGTGACACCACTAGAATAATCTGGAGTGAATAGAACGTTGCACAACTAAAACTGGTTTTTTTCTAGAACACAACCAAAAATATTGATAAAGCTTACAGAAAGCTTTTCATTGGAAAAGGAAATTTCTGAGGTGAAAAGGTGGAGTGTGTAACTTAACACACAATATTGCATTCCCAGTGCTCTGAAACTGTAAAAGCTTTTTATGAATAAATGCTGAAAAATTTATGCTGCCCTTTTTAGCTTTCTAGTGTCTGGATCATTTTGGCTAAGGGCCTGGAAGATAAACTGCAATTTATTATCTCCTGGCATCTTGGATAGATAGAGTGCTTTGTTATTTGGCTTAGTTGTTTTTCACTTTTTTATTTTTTTTCACAGAAAAGAAAGGATGGATTGGCTTCTTTCCTGTAATATTTTTGGAAAAAGAAAAAAGGTGTTTCTCTCAAGGTGATACATTTTGATTTCATAGTCAGATGCCAAATTAGGAATTGAACTTGATATTTTGTTTCATGTTCATTCATGATAAAAGTATGTTTGATATTCAATACCAAAGCTTTCTGTGAAATTTAATTTTTGTCACAATCTCTAAGCATTGCTATACAGGATGCTTACCTTTGTGAATAAATTCATGGACTACTATACCTCACTTTTCCATATCTACAAAGGAGGGATAATAACACTTATCTATGTGACAAATGAGATAAGTGGCTTAATTTATTAAAGTTTGTAAACTGCTTTGAGATCCTCCAATAAAAGGAGCAAAGTAATATCAGGCATATCATAAAAGAAACTAAACTTTTAATTTTCCCAAAGTTCCCTGGGTGAAAAGATAACTCTAATGAGATTAAGGACGTGTTTGAGATTGGCAAGTTTATAACAAATCTGCAGCGGATACAAACATGTAAAGCTGTTTGGCATAGCTTTTTGCAATTGCATTTGCAAAAGTAATTGGATATTACAAGACTGTGAGTAGTAGAGAAATGCAGCTGATAGTTTTAAGCTGTGAATTATATGTCATATTTTATTGCATAGGCATGAGTGTTGCTGCTGTTGTGGCATTTCAGTGTGGTTTTTTTCCGATGATTTATTAGCATGTGTACAGTATTTGACTAGCATTATGCTTATTTATTGATATTCATAAAAAACATTTGATCATATGGTAATGTGAAGAAACAGCAACAATGCTGTGATTTAATATTTTTTTTCCTATTTGAGGTAACCCTGATATGCCAGAACATTTGTAATCAAATTTTAAAGGACATAAAGACTCAGAAGGATACTGTTGAACCTAGGATGAAGAAGCTAAAAAAGTGTACCTGTAATTGATTATTAGTTTTCTCTGTATTGATGGATGGAAAGAGCTGAGCTGTCTGTTTCCTAAGAATGAGAGGCAGGCCTCATTTGAAAGAAGCCCTCATTATCTGAGATGACCTAATATGTGTTTTGATTGAATAATTTTGTGCTATCTAGTAGAGAACAATAGCCCTGGAATAAGAAGACTGCATCCATTCATGTTTTGACAGTTTTCTGTAGACTTTTTTTTCCAATCCTCAGAGCTAAAAATTGAAAGAAATAATTTAAATTGCCGTGGAATAAAAGTGTACAGCTTTTGAATATTTACAACCATTATTTATTTAAAAATAAGTATTAAATATTTTCAATACCTGAGAGTTGTCTTGCATAAAAATAAAATAAAATAAGATAAAGATTCACAAGGTCAAGTATGAACCAAATGTGTAATATTTGCATATAACTACCTTCAGTAAATCTTATATATCTTAAATATGATTTTTCCTGTGCCATGGCCAAATGTTATTTCAGAGTAGGAAAATAGAAATAAACACAATCCAACAGGATTCCAACACTGCTATCATTAATGGCAGTCCTGATGCTAATAGTCACACTAATATTACTGGCTTAGTAGGAAACCAAACCAGGCCTTAGGAATAGTTTCCCAACTCAGAAATCCAGTCTTGTCCTCAGAAGCAGTCAACATCTTCAGGGTCAGCTGAATTGTGTCCAGGGTGGATTTAATGCTGGCTTTGTCTGACACAGCTTTGAGCAGTAGTAGTTTTTGTTCCTGTTCATGGGGTCAGGTGCCCCAGCTGCCTGGCTCAGATGCTTCTTCTGATGCTAAGTGTTGGGGGTGAGAGTGAGGTGGCTGCTTGTCTCACTTCTTCATCAATCTTTGCTCTGTCAGAGTTGTAGAAGGCCTTTTTGCCCTGATAGTCTAGACACCAGAAGCCTAGATATCTTCTTACATTCTGCCAGCATAAAATGACCTCAAAATGTTCTTAAATTACAGTGAGCCATATATTTACTCCCAGTTTAAAGCTCTCTGTGAGGCTCACTGCCAGACTACTGCCAAATGTAAATCAGAGCCAATATAAATCAGGGTCCATTTAACATACAATGCAGAGTGGAAATTAGAAAGTTTAGAATCAAGTAACAGTCTTTTTTCTTTGTTACGAGACTCTCATACTGAATTATATTCCCATCACTAATGCATGGCATCATTTGCTCCCTGTTATTAAGGAAATATATTACCTCCTCAACATAATTTTTCCTTGTTCGAAGGTTTAAACAATTTTCTGAATCATGTTGATTTCCCAGAAAAAATAACATCTATTTTAACAAAATTATAGAATTACATTAAAAGAAGAAAATAATTGGGATGACAGAAGGGAATTTCCTAATTTCCAGCCACTGTTTGCTACTATCTATCTGACTGTGTTACTCATTTGCAGCAATTGCAGCCTGAGTTATAAGATCATGTTTTATGGGATGACTTGAAGGCAGACTACAATCTGCTCTTTAGTCTTTTGTTATTAACAGCCTTGTTAATCTAGCTGGATAATCGAACAGAGATGCTTAGATCTATATGACAATGGGAGAGGGGCTCTTTTTCCATGGTTTGTTCGACACACATCAAAACTTAACAGTGTCCCATGACACCAGCTCATTGTAACTGTATCTGCAGATTTTTTTCTATCTAGTTACTCTAACTGGATTCCTAGAACTAATTGACAGGCTGTAACTCCTCTGTGGGATTCCTCAGTTCATGCATCTGAAGCCTTGCAGCTAGTTCCTCACATACTTATGCTCCTTCATTCCCAGTGATTAACATCAGTTTCTTCATGAGATCTGTGGGTTTTTCTTGGCTGGGCATCATAAGAAGGTAAACAAAGTATCAAGAGTAAAAGAAGTTCTTAAAAATGCAGTTTTCTAGCCATTGACATTCTTCCTTTGAAAAGTAATTTGACCACAGTGTCAAGTCTTTAAAAATGCATCAGAATAAAGCATTTTTTAGAAGTAATTTCCTATGTGACTTTACCTGGTTTTAGTCTGATAGGTCATGGTTGAAACTGGACAGACATCATTTGTTCTATCTCTTTCTGTTTTTTACATGGGAGTGTGGTGGGTTAACCCTGGCTGGAGGCCGGATGCCCACCAAAGCTGTTTTATCACTCCCTTCCTCAGCTGGACAGTGAAGAAAATATATAACAGGAGGTCTACAGGTCAAGATAAGGACAGGGAGAGATCATTCCACAATTAATGTCACAGGCAAAACAGACAACACGAAATAAAATGCATCTAATTGATTACCCAATCAAAACAGAGTAGGATAATGAGAAATAAAGCCAAATCTTGAAACACTTCCCCTCATCCCTCCCTTCTTCCCAGGCTCTTTATTCCCGAAGACTCTGCCTCCTACCCCTGACCAGCACAAAGGGATGGGGAATGGGGCCTGTGGCCAGTTCATCATGCATTGTCTCTGCTGCTTCTTCCTTCTCAGAATTCCTCACACTCTTCTCCTGCTCCAGCATGGAGCATGTATGCCTTTTGTCTCTCATGATGATTCATCAACTGTTCTGATACTTGATTCCAGTAAGATAAATTCCCCTAGGCAGTACCTCAGAATAATCGTTTCAGGATTTGTTCAGTTTAAACATGAATACTGATTACCTTCAACCATAAGTCAACAACTAAGTGCAAAATTTCACACATATTTTTAAGGAGAAAATTGTGGAAAGGTTCAGAACAAGAAGAGGGAGGTCTATCAAGGAATTCCCAAGTCATGAAAAACATATTGAGGCAGACAGATCAGCTCCCTTACATTACATAAACTTCTACAAAAATTATGTTTTTCATAGCTACAAATCACTTTTAAACAACTACCTTCAAAATATAAAAAGTTAGTAAAATTTATGGTTTTGGGTTGTTATTCTTCCACAAACTGTGGCAAAAAGTTCCTCATTCAGATGACCACTCATTCAAATGACCACTATATGCCTGTTTCATTGTCTACTCTTTTTCTTATTTCAGTCTAAGGTTGTCTTCTTCCTATTTTAAGTGAGTTTAAAAGCTCCTTATTTTAAATATTTTCCCCTTGTTTAACCTCACCTTTACTGAAACTCAGGCCCATTTATTTCCAACAGAAATGGGAAACATTTCTTCTTTCCTCTTTCTAGTACTATTACATATTAAGACCTGTTATCATGGTTTACTCCTAGTCATTTTTATTCTCTTCATCCTTGTGATGCCTTGCCATTGAATACTGACTATGCAGAACTCTGAAGACCTGAGGAAATTTCAGGTCAGTTGTTTGGATAATGAAAAAAAATCTCATGTGCCTTCTCATCCAAATGTACAATGGAGACTAAGGAAGATTAATAACAGACTTCTGCATCTTCAAGTCACAGATTACTCAGTTCTTCAAAATTTGCTTTGCTGAAGTCAGAGTCTTCTTCTATATTCAGTATGTGAATCTCTTTCTTATGTTGAATTCAGCCTGTTTGCAAGCTGTCCTGTTATTCTCACATTCACAATCAGTTCAGCTGGCACAGAAAGCAGATATAGTCAGACTTTCCTTCAGTTTCCATCCATATTTTACATCTGAAGTCTTTTTATAATTTCAGCCACTATTTTGATAATAGAATCATAGAATCATAGAATGGTAGGAGTTGGAAGGGACCTGAAGGATCACAGAGCTCCAACCCCCCTGCCACAGGCAGGGACACCAACCTCAGGCCTGGATCTACACTAGGTTGCCCAGGGCCCCATCCAACCTGTCCTTGAATAATAATGTTACTCTGCATATTTTTAATAAAAACAGACACTGAAGGAGTTAACTTCTGTAAATATAAGTTCAGTGAACTCAGACAGTAGGGCAAATAATTCTGAATTTTTTTCATGTATATAGGTGATTTCCTATCATTTATTTAGCTTCATTCTCTATTTGCTTCCTTCTAATTAAAATAATTTAACCACTGTTCTCTTCCATAGGTCTATGCAGTGGCTCTGAAAGGAGATTATGTAAAACACAAAAGAGTCCTTCAATTTTTCTCTTCCTCTAATACAGTTTTTCAAATAAATTATCAGTTATTTTCTTTTCAAGGTATTTTATGTCTTTGACTAGTCTAAGCATGACCAGGGCTGCCATGTCAGAATCTTCTTTTCATGGCATAGAAGTAGTTTAAGACCATAATCACAGAATCACAGAATCACAGAATAACAAGGTTGGAAAAGACCTTTAAGATCATCAAGTCCAACCATTCACATCCTAAACTAAACCATATCCCTAAGTACTTCATCTACCCTTTTTTTGAGCACATCCAGGGAAGGTGACTCGACCACCTCCCTGGGCAGCCTGTTCCAGGCCCTGACAATTCTTTCAGTAAAAAATTTTTTCCTAATATCCAATCTAAACCTGCCCTGGCACAGCTTCATGCCATTCCCCCTTGTCCTATCACCTGTCACCTGGCTGAAGAGACCATCACCTACCTCTCTATAACCGCCCTTCAGGTAGTTGTAGGCGGTGATAAGGTCTCCCCTCAGCCTCCTCTTCTCTAGGCTAAACAGCCCCAGCTCCCTCAGCCGCTCCTCATAGGATTTGCCCTCCAGCCCCTTCACCAGCCTGGTTGCCCTTCTCTGGATTCGCTCCAGGACCTCCATGTCCTTCTTGTGGTGAGGTCTATTGAACCTGATGCTTATTAGAAAGTAATTTGTTATGGGAGTCATCCCAAATGGGTCTTGGGATAGTCAGAAATTGCTGTTGTTTACCAAGACTTCCTGGTTCCTACCTTTTCTAAATCAAAGCATAAAACTTTTTATTCCATAAATCACTTTCTTTTCCCCCATCTTTTCTATTTTGTGATGTCTGTCTGTGCTTTTGTTTTTTATGTACATTTTTTTTGTTGCTTGAACACATCTTTTGTATTTAATAGAAGCATCTCTGTCTCTTGCAGATAGAATCTAGATGGTAATACCTATCAGGAAGCATGTTGTCTTCAGACCACTATATCATATCCAAATGAAGTAACTGTAGAACAACACAAACTCTGCTACTCGCTACTGCTAAGAAATTTAGTTACACAGTTGGCCCCACACAGTTGATAGTTTATTGAGAGACACGTATCCTCCTTTTTTGGCTCAATTATTATTGATAATTAGGTCTTGATTGCCTTGCATCTGTTTATTATTCAGTCATGTTAAAGGAACTCAGTTACTAACAAGTAGCTATAGCCTGCATATCTCTCAGTCTTCTAGTTTTGGTCTTCTCTATTTGCATAGTATTTGGTCATGTGACAATGCCTCTGTTCTTCATAAGTAGCTAATGGACAGCAAGAGTTTATGAATAAATCATTTCTAATTCAGTTAATTGTAAGACACGTCAAAATTCAGAATGCTGTACTTGCAAAAAAGAAAGATACAGAGAAGGAGATAATGTTCTCTATAGGCCTTTTTTTCTGAAGGACAGTGTTTCAACCACAGACAGTATTGATAATGTTTGATTTTTCTCATGACAGTGGAAAAACAGACACACAACAAATTTTACTAGGGTAAGTAACTTTTCATACTGCTCTTCTTTCCTCAACTCTGGCCATATGAAAAACACAGCTTGCAGCTGCTTGTATTTACATCACACCAGTTCTTATCCTGCATTTCCTGATATGACCAGGTTGCTCAAGGCTTTATCCAGTCGCATCTTGGAAAACTTCCAGGGATGCAGACTGCACCACATCTCTGGGCAGTCTGCTCCACTGCTGACTCTAGCACTGCACCTCCCTTCTCCGTGTCAGTCCTGAAGTGTGCTGTATTTCTCCTTTGTCTGAGCTTGGTATCATACACCAAGAGAACAAAGGCACCTTACAAAAGCGCTAATGAGGGTGTGTAGTAGAAGAGCAGTAAATCTGCATTATGTATCTAGGCTGGAATCTGACCTTACAGGGGTGTAAGAAAAGACTTATCTGATCCCCAGAGTGCCATGGTCACAGCTGGAAATGAAGGCTTGAAAAATAAACTTTATGATAGCTACTAATATTACAAATTGTAGCACTATGGAATAAATCACAGGAGCCATGAAACACAACATACGGTACCCTGTTTTCAGCCAAATGATTTATTCATGAATGTTCATAATTCAAATGAATTGGACATGAATATTCATGCCTACTCCTTTGTAACTAGATATTGTAAGGATATCTAGGCTAATTACAACAGAGGCTCTTTGCTAGATTTGCATAGTGGCAGTGGGAACATTTTGGAAGTTGGAATTCCTTACTGGAGTCCCAGCTGTAACTACTTTATGTGATTGAACGCGTACAGAGGTCAACAAAGCAAATATGTAGTAATGCTTGGATGTAGTCTGCTGGCATCTACCCAGCCTATTTGTAGAATATGCACCATTAAACCATGAATATTACATAACTTACTGCCAGTGAAATAGTAGATATTCATGCAGAGCAAGCCTTAAGCACAAGTAAGTCAAGTGGCTTTTGGGCTATATTCCAGTAGGCACAAGAGGTCAATTTCTGCTCACAGTTACATTAGTGCAAATTCACTGGTTTCAATTAAGTTACTTTGTGTGAATACAAGCCAAATTTGGCCCTGTCTACAGACTCATAACTCACAAACTGGCAATTTTCTTTTCCAGTAACAGCACTGAGAAACAAATTATACCATGATTTCTTACCTATTTCCAGTGACATAGGCTCAGGTTAAAACATCACAAATCTGGCATTTCATTTTTTCCTGTTTTCTCAGATACATCAGCAGGAAAGGATCCTTTTTTTCCCCCTCTCTCTGTTCCTCTCACAGCTTGAAAAAAGCCCAAACTACCAAATTAAATTAAACAAACAAAAGCCCCATCCCGTGTACAGTTGCCTACACATATAGAAAGATCTGGAAGGGAGCTGTAGCTTTGACACTGATGACAAAAGGAAAAGAAATATAAAACAAACTGGGATTTTGATCATCTAGAGAATGACATGTATGTAAAATCCTTGGGGAGTTCTTAGACTCATATATTCTAAGTTCACATGAGACAATTCTGATTTGGTGTCCTGAATATCATAAACCACATCATTTCCCCCAATAAATATTGTACTAATACCAGATCTTCTGATAGCCTGATTTAATTTGAAGATACAGAAGTGAGGAATCATTTCTTTTTAGGTTGAAGTCTATGAGTCAAATACATATACATGATCTAGTATAGGATATAGTATATGGGATATAATATATAGGATATAGTATATGGGATAGGCACTGCCAGGGTATAATGCACAGGACAGTTTTCCAAAGCAGGGTAGGTTAATCATGAATATATAGAATTTCTAGATAATAAGAAAGCCCAGATGTAGATGTCAATGCATACAACACCCTACATTTAGATAAGCTTAATCTTACCAGGGTTTTCCCCAGAAAAAAAAAAAAAATCCCAAGGAAAATATAGAATTTCCCCCAGCAAATTTCTGTAATGCTCATTTCATTGCTGAAATCTGCATCTGTGTTCTGATATAATTTTTTTCTGGATTTGGCTTTCTTCCACAGTTGGTGGAAAGCTGTTGTAATTTGAAAGGGAGAAAGAAAAAAAAATGAAAAAAGAAAAAAGGTAACTTTAAGAAGAGGCAATAATTCTTGAAGGAAATGTTTCTACTTTTTTTTCTGAATTTGTTAATAAATGCCGTTCGTTGGTCGTTTCCTCCTGTTATGACTTTGCTCACTTTGTCCCCATGTATTCATTATGTATTATGACTATATCATCTTCCAGCCTCTTCTGGGATACACTGTTGATGGAGCCTTTTAAGCTTTTTACTAACAGAAATTTTTCAGACCGTAAATTACTCCTCCAGTTTTCTTCCGAACCTCCAAAACTTTCCAATATTGTTAGTGAAACATGAACACTGGGAAACAAACACTATTTGTCCCACTAGTGCTGTAACCAAAAGTAAATACTATTCCCATAAAATTTTACTTCTAACTATAGTGTTTTTGCCAATGTTTAAATTATGTTTTTTTTCTATGACAGTTTCTGTCATTTTCAAAGCTTTTGCTTTCTAGAACATATTCTGTAGGAATGGTCTAAAGTCTTTGCTTCCCAGGTATATGACTTTACAATTGACTCCCCTAAGATTAATGGGAATTGCTGAGTAGCATAACATTATACTGCTAACATATCATTAATTCACTTTATGTTAGCATTACACTTCATCAGATATAATGTTATATTTTGCTTGCAGACCACTGATAACATATATTTAATATAAGTACTTACCTAGACAGTCTTTTGGTACACCCGAGCTGTATGGCACTTTTTTCATAATGGTATTTCTGGTTTACTAGCCAGTTTTTAACTGAGGCTTTGTGTACAAATTTGATGTACATGTCAAGACAATAGGAACAGTTCAAATAAATTAAGTTCCTTTTCTAATAACTAGATTGTTATTATGTAGTTATGAGGAAGGAATAATTACAAGAAGCAATCAGGTGGAAATGATCCCTATTCCTTACTTTCTCAAAGTTTTGAAGGAACAAAATGGAAGTGAACTTTGGAAGGGTGCATGTTAAACCAGTGCTAAAGGCACTGGGGAAAAAAAAAGTGAGAAAACCAAAACTGAACAGAAGATAAAGGAAGTACAATCAACATAAGCACAGCGGGAGAGGCTTTGAGTGCCTTGGATAAGAAAAAGGGTGCTCTTATTCCAAGCTTGTAGAAGAGCAGTTTTATTTTGTGCTTGATTTATATTGTGCCCCTTCTATGGAATCAATTGCTTGAATGCTGGCAAGAGCTCTGTACCGCTCCATTAAATGTAAGACCCACTGTGCTACAGGGTACTGATTAGCATGGCCAGGAACAGACAATAATGCCTGAAAATTCATTGCAGCCATGTTTTTAAAAACTAT
This sequence comes from Porphyrio hochstetteri, assembly GCA_020800305.1. NCBI lineage: Eukaryota > Metazoa > Chordata > Aves > Gruiformes > Rallidae > Porphyrio > Porphyrio hochstetteri. Next base: position 117,075,821 of record CM036907.1, read on the forward strand.
CAATTCACAACTTAACAAAAAGCCCAATTAGCACCCAAATATCTTGTCTATTTTCTCTAGCTATGGCATTACCATTGTTAAAATATATTAAAACTAATGTATAATTCCCAGAGTGTAAAATGATATTACAAAATAAATATTCTAAATTAACTGTTCTCTATCCTGTATATGCAGCCCAAGATGTGGAAATACGCTATTGTATGGATGATAAATGAAGACCAGCCTGGTTATGTGAAATGATCATTATATATATATCCTGAAAATGAATAATGAAATAACATTTTTACACCCACATGCGTATGATCTATTTCTGATGAGTTGAAATTAGTAATTTAAATTATTCTTTTTAATTTTTCTCCTAACAGATTATTCTTGGTATTTGGATGCATTTAACTAGGATCATTAGTGTATCTTTTTTTATACTGTAGGAAACAGAAAAGGGGCTAGGCTTTTTAATATCTTTTGCTCCTTGAAAGAAAATTTCTAAGTAAGTATTACTGTATGGGATCCACTGAAACATGATTTTACAGGCACTTAAGTGAAGACATGTAAAGCATAATATCATAACATTATATAAAACTACAGTTCTGGACTTTGGTCATTTTATTCTTACTTTTTGTTGTTTTCCTTCTTGAAATTTTGCTTTTGCAAACTTTTACATTTCATAGTTTTGATATGCACAAGTTTTTTGTTCAGCAACAGTGGTCTCCTTCTGTAGGCAGCGGGAATTAATAGATGTAGAAAGACCTACGTTACAAAATCATTCAATTTAGCATTAATGTTTGCCAGAAGGGTTATTTGCACAGTTCACTTTGGATTCTGAACATACTAATGGACAGCATGGTCTCATATTCTGTGTTGGGCTCTCTGGAGAGCAATATTAGTTTTTCTAGTTTAATCACTGTTGCCCGTGAGTTACATTTATTTTAAAGAATGCCAGTGAGCAGCACATAGAGCGACTGTCTACTTGTTGAGTGTGGAGCTCCTTCAGCCTGACTGATCCTCCTGTGAGGAGTGTAAAACAGTGATAAACTTGTTCTCTATACAACTATATAAAATTCAGGATGTTGCCAGGCTGAGAGTAAAGCTGGACCTGCTCTGTGAGGAAGCAATGGAGAGGTGAAGATGGATTCAAATCATTTATCCAGAGTTATCTCATGCAGGAGATCTGAGTTGCTGAATTTGAGAACTATCTTCTGGTTCTTGTTCCAGTAAAAGGTAACAGTGGAAATTCAAGGCCTTGCGGGTGTTTTTCCTACAAGTTCTTTAATGAAATAGTGCATGCAGACAGATCCCTCTCAGACCTCTTCATTTAGTGAGTGCCTCCACTGTCACACTTATGATTCTTAAGCATCCAGTCTTGTTCAACATCTTTATCAATGATCTCGACGAAGGGATTGAATGCTCCCTCAGTAAGTTTGCAGATGACACTAAACTAGGAGGAAGTGTTGATCTGCCTGAGGGTAGGGAGGCTCTTCAGAGGGATCTGAACAGACTGGACTGATGGGCTGAGTCCAATGGGATGAAGTTCAACAAGGCCAAGTGTAGAGTGCTGCACATGGGACATAACAACCCCATGCAGCGCTACAGGCTTGGGGGGGACTGACTGGAGAGCTGTCAGGCAAAGAAGGACCTGGGGGTGTTGGTTGACTGCAGACTGAATATGAGTCAGCAGTGTGCTCAGGCAGCCAAGAAGGCCAATGGCATCTTGGCTTGTATCAAAAACAGTGTGGCCAGTAGGTCTAGGGAGGTGATTGTGCCCCTGTACTCGGCATTGGTGAGGTCACACCTCGAGTACTGTGTCCAGTTCTGGGCTCCTCACCACAAGAAGGACATGGAGGTCCTGGAGCGAGTCCAGAGAAGGGCAACCAGGCTGGTGAAGGGGCTGGAGGGCAAATCCTATGAGGAGCGGCTGAGGGAGCTGGGGCTGTTTAGCCTAGAGAAGAGGAGGCTGAGGGGAGACCTTATCACCGCCTACAATTACCTGAAGGGAGGTTATAGAGAGGTAGGTGATAGTCTCTTCAGCCAGGTGACAGGTGATAGGACAAGGGGGAATGTCATGAAGCTGTGCCAGGGCAGGTTTAGATTGGATATTAGGAAAAAATTTTTTACTGAAAGAATTGTCAGGGCCTGGAACAGGCTGCCCAGGGAGGGGGTTGAGTCACCTTTCCTGGCTGTGTTCAAAAAGAGGGTAGATGAAATACTTAGGGATATGGTTTAGTTTAGGATGTGAATGGTTCGACTTGATGATCTTAAAGGTCTTTTCCAACCTTATTATTCTGTGATTCTGTGATTCTGTGATCATGGAAGAATAGTGCATAAATGCTATTAAGAATGTCAAAGATTTCTGTAAATATTATTTATGTGGCTTCATGGTGGGAAGAATGAGAAAAAGGATTTTTAACAAGGTATACTGAAGTTAGATACCATAAAAATGGTGAAGAGTGAAACCCAGGAACAGATTGTCAAAAGTTAATGGAGGTCTTCAAGAAACAGTTGGCAGTCAAAAGTCAGGAATGACATAGGTAAATTTGATGCTGCTATGGGGGAACAGGATATCTTAGGGTCTAGGATACATGCCATGGTTCTGTAGACATGACAAGGACTCAAATATATTTGAGACCATCCTATGGAATAAGGTAGACAACTACAGGCAGTTAGTAAAAATTCAGATGTTCACTTTCAAGGCAGTTAGTGAAAATTTAAACAATCTGTTCCAAAGCTTCAGGTAAAATGCAGAAGAAGGTGGGACAGGTAGAGATGCAAGTCAGATCAGAGCTGGTCTCTCTGCCATGACACCCTGCACTGGAGCACATTGATCATTTCCAACATAGAGCCCCTCTCATTGCTAATGAACATGTTCACTCAAAAACAGGAATGTATTATTTATGTTAAATTATTACCCTCTTCTAAAAGCTGGGCATTTCATCTGAACAGCAGCACACTGCAAAACTTGTCATAGTGTGCCTATGAGAAATGACTTCTTGGTTAGTGATACCACCATAAAAAGCCTTTTTTTTTGGTTTTTTTTTAATCAAGAACTAGGAGCAACATTCCTTTTTATTCAGGTTGCTGCTGTTAGGCATTGTGAAGGATTAGCATGTTAGATGTTCCCCCTCCAGGCAGCTATTACAGTATTTCACTGCAAAAATACTTAGATTTAATATGAAAGCTTGAAGACAGCAACTGAGGTGATATTGCAGGTACTACCACCTTTATTTGTCCTGAGTTGTATCTTCCCTGATGAGTAGATTTACTCCCTGTAATTATCATTGCAGGGAACGAAATAAAAGCAGAGTAAGGTGCTACTTACAGTGTTAAACTTGGCCTTTCACGCTATTCTCCCTCCTGCTTGTTTTAGTTTTGATACTGCTAAAGACAATTACTCTGCAACATTTAATTCAAAAGTTCAGAACTGAAACCATTGCTGGATGTTTTATTGTATTTCTCATTTCATTAATCTTTCTCTATCATCTATTTACTGGATATGAATTGTAAGAAGCACTCTGCCACATTTGCGTGCTTCAGAAAAACAGTTTACATGTGCAGGCGGCATATGGCAAATGTATAAATGGTTATGAATAAATCATGAATCATCACAATTATTAATAACTGATAAAGTCCTGAAAAAAGCCTTTAGCTGAGCAATCTGAAGGAAGAAGAAAGTGCAAAATGCCTTAGAGAAATGTGTCTTCACTTAAGACGTGAGCACTCCCACAGTCTTGAACACTGGATTTAGCAGGAGACTGTGTGGAGCCAGCTATCAAAATGGTTTTAGCAGCAATGACTTTAACAGAGCGTATGTTCTCCTGGAATCTAATGATAGAGGAGGTGGCGAGAGGAAGACAGGGGGATAGATTGCTCAGGGGATTTGTAATGGGAACATCAAGATAACACTTGCCAATTTAATTGCGCTTTTCATCATATGATCTCAGAGTGCTTTTCTCATAGATTCATCGCTTTTATGGCTAGAAGGGACCATTAGATCATCCAGCCTGACCTCCTATTTAATGCAAAATTTCATCCAGTTATCCCTGCACAGAATCCAATATCTTGAATGCTTTGGAAACTCTACAAGTTTAATGCTCTATCTCTCACCCATGTTGAGAAGAACTTGGTTAGGAGAGAAGTTCTAATTTAAATGGGATAAGTTTTCTGCATAAATACTGAAATCTGAAAGGGGCTACAGAAATAAATCCAAAAAGATTTAGGACACAAATGAATATTCAGGACATAACTGTTGAAGGGTCTGCTGACCTGCACCTTTTTCTTTTCCTCTGATATTCATCTATTTCCAACTTTTACACTAGGATTTGCATATATACTAAAACATCTCACTCATTAAAATAATGATGCCTCTCTTCTGCACTTGATGGAGCAAACCACTGCACTTTTCTATTTTCTACTGTGTTGTGAAAGCCTGGAGAACCTACTTGGTTAGGAGGAAAATTAAGTCCTGAAGTGACTCCTTAGGAGGAAAGAACCTTAGCGTGGGTCTGGTTCAAAGACATATGGTTTATGTCTTGTGTCCCCCCCTCCCCTTTCTTCCCCAATTATGATAAATTTTATGCATTCTGGAGGAGACATTTCCCAGCTAGTCCATTTGTAGAATGATCAGAGTATACCAGTCTATATCCGCTCGGAGTAACAGACATATAGTGGCTTTCACCTCTAAATTTCTTGTTGAGATGCACACCATAGTCAACTGGGATTAGAAAATATGTCTATCTAATGAGATGCATGAAGTGACTTGGTCCAGATGTTGTACAATTGAGGCAAAAACATTCATTTGATGTTACTGTAATGCTGAAAGCAGATGGTAAAATTTGTCTTCTGGTAGCTCACATATCATAGGAAGAGTATATACAAATTCCTTCTCCCTCTTTTGATCTGACTAGACATTGCAAACCATCACCAACAATCAATACTTACATTATTTGATTTTTTTCTTTATTGCAACATCTCAGCTCACAGAACATTTTATGAGATAGTATCACAAGCTTTTGTTGATCCAGACAATGGTGTTTCTGAGGGCTATTCTAATCCCACTTGGAAAGGATTCCTATAACAGCAAAAAATAGCAGAAAATAAACATGCTGTCAGCTGGCTTCCTTTGGCAATTTGAGTCCATCCAACTTGTAGGTCATTATAAAGTCCATAATTCACAGACCACATTGTAAACCTAAGATTAGAGGGGTGGCATCCTAAACTAACTAGTAATAGTCACAGAAAATTTGTTATTGATGACTACATCATGGTGAAAATGGTTAGCATGATTCTTGGTTTGCTACAAATGGAATTAATGATAAAGACTTGGGGAAACATTCTGATAAATATTGGAATAATAATATTGCTGTTTTCTTTTTTTTTTCTTTAAGTGATGAATTCATTGCATTTTTCTGGGGAATAGAACAATGCTTGTTAATGCTCTGCCATTGGCTTTCTTTTCTCATCAGTTCAGCCCAGACATAATGATGTACACAAAGGTTTTTATGCAGCATTTGTAAACTAGCATGTTGAAATTTCAAGAGAAACAGATGTATAATAACTAGATAACTTATCATAGAAAAAGTTATAGGTGACTATATTAATTATATAGGTGACTTTTCTGTGATAAATTATCTAGTTTTCCTTCTAAACTTCCTGCCTTTAATATAAACCAGGAATCTGTAGTTACATAAATAAGGAATAAAAAGGAAAAATAACATGAAAATGTACCAGAGTAGTGATCAGCAGATGGAATTCCAACCATCAGATGTTTTTAAGTGGCATTTATGAGTTGTCAATACTGAGACATATATTGTTTCATAAAATTATTAATGACAAGGATGACAGGATGGAATCCACCCTCAGAAAGTTTAAGGGTGACAGCAGTTGTCAGGGAGCTGTTGATGGGGGAAAGGTAGGGCATCTCAAAAGGTTGACTAAATAAAGCCCGTGAAGTTCAACACGAGCAAACAGAGTCCTGTGCTTGGGATGAAATAACTCCAGGTGTTGGAATAAATCCAGGTGTTGATCCAGGAAAAAGCTTTGGAAAAGGACCTGGAGTTGGTCATGGTGGACAAGAAGTGAGCAGTACAACCCTACAGTGGCCAATGCCATACTAAACTGTATTAACCAGCAGATTGAGAAAAGAAATGCTCTTTGATACCTGGCACTTACTTCTTTGGAGACAACTATGCCTCATTTTGTCCTCCCCACTACAGGAAAGAATATTTCAGATTGAGGACAATGCACTGAAGGGATACTAAAGCTGTTAAGACCATGAAATATATTGGATATGAGAAGATGATCCCAAGAGGAGTGATGCAGTTAGTACACTTGAGGGAAGGCATACTGTCTAGAGGGAACTTGACAAGCTTGTGAAGTCGGCCCATGTGAACCTCTTGAAGTTCAGCAAGGCCAAGTTCAAGGTCCTGCTACTTGGTCAGGGTAAACACCAGTATCAGTAAACACTGGAGGATGAAAGGAGCGAGAGCAGCCCTGAAGGACATAGCAGTGCTGGTGGATGAAAAATTGGACATGAGGTAGCAATGTGCACTTGCAGCCCTGAAAAATGACTGTTTCTTGGACTGCATCACAGGAAGTGTGGTCAGCAGGTCTGGGGAGGTGATTTTCCTCTCTCTATTCAACTCTACTTTTGTGAGACTGGAGTACTGCAATCATCTCTGAGACCCCTGGCACAAGGGAGACATGGACCTTTTTAAGTGGGTCCAGAGGAGGGCCACAAAGATGATCAGGGTGCTGGAGCATCTCTGCTGTGAAGAAAGGCTGAGACAGTTGGGGTTGTTCAACTTGGAGAAGAGAAGGTTCTGAGGGGACCTTATTGTGGCCTGTCAATATATAAAAAGGAATGTTATTTTTATCTACTACTAACTAAAGAGTGATTGCACAGAAGATGGAGTCACACTCTTCCCAGCCATTCACAGGGAAAGAATAAGAGGGAACAGAATTTGCAGTAAGAAAAAAATCTCATTACATATAAGGGATATGTTCTTCACCTTGAATGTGACCAAACTCTCACACTGTTTGCCCAGAGAGGCTGCTGGATCTTTGGAGATAATCAAAACCTGAATGGATGGAACCCAGTGCAACCTGATCTAACTCTGAAGTTATCCCTGTTTTGAGGAGGTTAGATAAGACAACTTCCCCAGGTCCTTTCTAGCTTAAATTATTCTATGAATCTATAATATTTTCTACGAGAATAAATATGAAGAAAATATATTAAACATTTTTTAAAGATACTACAGTGATGATGGCTGTATGATTACTTCAGATGGATATTGTAGAAGAGTTCATTTCAGTGTGAAATTCAGTGGTATTCAGTGTTGTAAATAATTTTTCCAGCTATTGAAGAATCCATGATAATGGTGATTTACTCTGTTCTTTGAAAAATGTTTCCTTGTTTGTAATTTTCAGATGTCCTTTGGAGAACAGCACATTTATAGATGCAGCTTTCAATGCCTTTAACATGTGACAAAATCCTCACTCTTAAAAAAAAGGAAAAAAAATACTCTCATGTGTTTACTGGTTTTGAGAAATATCTATGTGTGATTTGTGGCATAGGATTTGTACACAGTCCATGAACAAAAGTTGTAATGTTTTAATGTACTTAACGGGACAAATTACATGATGATTACAGAGCACTAAAAAAAAATCCGTATGTACTTCAACAGAGGAAAACTCAACTGATGTCTTCTTTTATGAGCATATAATAAAGGAAGAGATTGCTCTCAGGTAACAAACTGATTCTTCCACAAAATTGCAGCAGGAATTGGAGTGGTGTCTCAAGGCATACATGGAAATCCAGCTCTGGAATGTCTCTGTTTTGTCACCATAGAGTGGCAGGGGCAGAGTACTACTGCTTATTGTGCAGCTCCGAAGCTGGAATGGGAAAAAACCCAGCATATTGTTTGTACTAAAGCTTTGACTTCTGTAAAAGCTTTAAGATCAGCTTTTTCTTTCATGAACAGCTGAAAGGTATTTCTAATCCTCATCACATTTTATATGAATGCTTGTAAATGTGGAGTTACGGTCAAATGCAATTAAATTATCAGAGTCCATCAGATGAGTGGCTATATCTAACTACATGCATGTTCTTAACCCAACCCAGTGGCGAGGTGAAATGTATTGTTTTTTAATTTTGTACATTTATCTTTGCCTCTAGAGTGGATTAAGATTTTTCATATTTTCAGCTAGCACAGTCTCTGTTGACAGGCAGTAAGTCATTATTTTGTGGTATCTCAATTTTTTTTTCTGTCATACCTTCTTACCCTGCCTACACAGTAAAGAGCTGATCTATAAGTCTCGTTTTTCTTATGCCCGTCCCGCTAGATTTCAGGGCAAAAGGTCTACCTGAGGTGTTCTATATATATATATCTTAATTTGGAGATAAAAGTTAAAAGATAGTGTCAAGCCATTCCAACTTATTCGGTACTGCAGTAAATTGTCTATGACACGTTGCTCTGCTTTCTAGTAGAATCGCTCAGGTAATTCTATATGGTAAAAGGACAAACTAATAGGACAAAGCTCAATAAAACTTTTTGCATTATATTTTGAGGTAAAGACATATGGTATTCAGATGAATTAGTCAAATATCTATTGTGTAAAACTTCTCAGATTTGCTGAATCCAGAAAAATTTTCACCAGCATTTTAACCTTTGACTGAACATATGGCTGCAAGCTTCAAGGACATTACCTGTGCTCTGATTTACCTTATAGAAGAGACATTTTTCCTGTTGAAGGTTCCTTACAGTCTTATGCAACCCTATACCCTAACATATGTTCTCATTAAGCAGTAGTTTGTTTTCCACATAATTTCCTTTCTTTGAGAGAATAACACCTCTCTTACCTGAGTGAGATTTTTCATTAAAATAATGAGCCATGTAACACCTTGAATGGTGCAATTAACCAAAGTTCACAGAACACTTTATAAATTAGAATTTCAACACCTTACAAGAAAGTTTTAAAATACCATTATTCCCATTTTCCTGGAGGTTCAGATTGAAAAAAAAAATAGAGTTCACTCACGTTCCTACTTGAATAAACTCTACATAAGCAATTCCCTGATGAGGCTCACACCCTTCACTGACTGCATATAGGTGTCTTAATCTAGAAGGAAGTTTTATCTACTGCCCAAGTAAAGTAACACTTACGCCAGGTACCTGTACTAGGTAATCTGAATCTTTTGTTGGTGCCCCTCCTTCAGCAGTTGCCCACAGGCCACATGAATGGCACACTGAGCAAGTATTAAACCAGCAAGTACTGCAGTAGGTGACATTCACCCCAGTGACATCCCAATTTCCTTTTGAGGAAAGGTCCCCTTTCCAGGAGACTGTGCTGCAGAGCAATGACTGAACCCATGAATTTTATTTGACTTTAGGTGACAAGAGAATCCAGCTGAAAAAAAAAAAGAATAAAAAAAAATTGTTCGTATCTCTTCATGGAGTACTTGACAACCAGACTCATTTATCTCATACATATTTATTAATTTTAAGAGCTTTTTGGAAGTCATTTGACATTTCATTTAACATACTTGTATTATTAGCCCTGAATGCTTATTTGCAGCATTAAAAATCAGTGCTAATTGTTACAGGGGCATAATTAGGATTATACCAAGGTCATTCCGCATATGAAGTCAGACTATGTGAATGTGAAGAATATGTGAATGCATGTGTAAATATATATGCCCATAAAGTAAGTATGCATGCATGTATGCTTTTATTATCTACCTTGTAGTCATGTTATTGTATCTTAAGTAACATTCTGGAACTCTGCATCCTGTAACAGTTCCCACATGAATTTCCATGGTAATTTTTCAAGAGATTTTGACTGCTGGGACAGAAAATATTTATAGAAAAGCTGACTCCATCTGAGTTAGCCTTTTACACCCTTTTTATAAACAGTGAAGATAAACCAGCATTTTTTAGGAGGAAAACAAATCCTCTACTGTATATAGCTTTGTTCTTTAGAAGAAACTTGCATTAAATCTGTCCCTTGGACAAGTCCCCTTTTACTTTAAAAAAGTTTACACAACTGGTTGAAAAAAGACATTTATTCTGTGAGTAAAACCAAGTCCTCTTAGGGATTTTAATATACATCTATTTTCCAGTCCTGCTGGGAAATCTACAGAGATGTAGATCTTTCAGGATCGAAGACACATTGCCAATAGTGATTGACTTCAGAGTAGAGTTAGTCAAATATCACTGATATTGTTCTTTTAAAATGATAATTCTTCAAAATAATGTGCCTATTTCTATGAAAATTCCCTAAGGTTTCTAGTCAAAACAAGAGAAAGAGGAAGTGAGCTAAACAAAATATAAATTGGTAAAAGAGATAGGAAAAAAAGATTGAAGTGAAATAAAAAAAGTAATCAAAGAAATAATGTCGACATTTTCAAAAGCAGAGTGCCTGGGTTTCTGAAAAAAACACAAAGGCTGTTGTCTTTATAATGTCATCCTAAAGGACTGTAAAATGTTTAAGCTTTCCTAATGGTGACAGTGATATTGTTGTTGTTGTTATTTTTATTAATGTAGGATACCTTCCCATAAACCATTTCCCATTTTTGGGGCTAAACATGTTTGAATTTTTTAAACTAAGCATTTATTTTACTCTTCCAGTTTTAAACAGAAAAACAAGTAAATACAAGAAAATAGAAACATTCTGCATCATCTATAAAATAAAAAGCAAAAAGCATGCACATTTTGAAGGCCATCCTCTAACATCATTATCCACTCAGCTATTTTCACTAGCACATAACAACAACAAAAAAAAGAGAGTTTTGTATTAGTGTCACTATCCTGTCTTTTTGCAGATAGCTAGGGCTATCCAAAATAGATGTATGTGCTTGAAAGAGTAGTCCTGTTTTTATATGCATAATGTATCAACATCATTGCACAGCTCCAAGCGTAGTTAATTTTTATTTAAAATGAAGAAGCATAATGAAGGCTGTGTGCTGGAAATGTCATAAGGAACTGTTTGTGTATATTACCCACTTTCAATTTCTGTGATTTATGTGATGGAAATAGTAAGCATGCTGTGAAAAGTGAAGCCCAAGACTTGAAACATGTGAAGCTGAATACTACAAAGGACTTTGGCATCTAAATTAATCTGAGAAATTATTTGATTTTACTATTATGAAGGCTTTCCTTAAGTTTATGCTTTGATTTACTGTAACTTCCTTACTTAGATTTCCTTGTTCTGATGTCAAAACTATAACAGAACTATGGAAACTTTAAGTGTAACCTTAGGACTCGACACCATTTTGTCAGGGCTTAACCCCAGCAAGCAAATGAACATCATACAGCCAGTCACTCACTGCTCCCCCAGCAGGATGGGGCAAAAAATTGGAAGAGCAAAAATGAGAAAACTCATGGGTTAAGATAAAGACAGTTTAATAGGTAAAGGAAAGCCACACATGTAAGCAAAGCAATATGAGGGAATCATTTACCGCTTCCCATAGGCAAGCAGGTGTTCAGCCACCGCCAGGGAAGCAGGGCTCCATCATGCATGACATTGACTTCAGAAGACAATTACCATCACTCGGAGCATTCTCCCTTTCCTTCTTCTTCCCCCAGCTTTATAGGCTGAGCATGATGTCATATGGCATGGAATATGCCTCTGGTCAGTCAGGATCAGCTGTCTCAGATGTGTCCCCTTCTAACTCTTTGTGCACGCCCAGCCTACTTACTGGTGAGGTGTGGTGTGCTGCAGAAAAGCCGTTGGCTCTGTGTAAGCACAGCTCAGTAATAATGAAAACATCCTTGTGTTGTCAACACTGTTTCTAGAACAAATCCAAATCAGCCCCATACTAGCTACTATTAACATGATCCCAGCTAAAACTAGCACATACCTCGATGACTGAGAAATCTTTTAAACAAGTCTTGATTATGGAATGTATGCACAATCAGAATACTCCTCTGTCCATGATTAATCTCCAAAAAATGATATATTTAAAAGGGGCACCTAATTAACACTAAGTATTATCCTTGGCCATTAGGAAATTACCTTATCAGAGCTGAAGAAGAATACTTCTGGCTGAAGTATTACATTGGTCTGTTGGGACTATGGTTAATGTATTAACATCTCTGTTTAAGTCTGTACTAACCAATGGTAAATGTTACATATAATTTTTAATTTGTACATTCCTAAGAGATAAAAGCTTCATAGTGCATCCAGCTTCTTAATGTTGTAGTGTTAGCATTAGCTGCACTCTACAAAATGTCAAGACTGGTTGTGAAATGTGGTTTTTTGTTTTGTTTGGGGTTTTTTGGGGATATTCTTTTTGGTCATTACAGGAGTCTAGCAATAGCTCAAGTATGTTGTTCTGCAAATAAAGATCATAGAATTAGTCACAGAATCACAGAATGGTTTGGGTTAGAAGGGAATCTTTAATGATCACCTAGTACAATCCCTTGCCATGGCTAGGGACATCTTTCATTATATCAGGTTGCTCAACCCGCATCCAACCCGACCTTGAACACATCCAATGATGTGTCATCTACAGTGCACTCCAAGAGAGAGAGTTCACTCTTAGAAAACCTGTTTCACTGTCTCACTGCCTTCATTGTAAAAAATACCTTCCTTATGACCAATCTAAATCTACTGTCTTTGAGTTTATGACCATTGCCCCTTGTTCTGCCACTACAGACTCTGGTAAAAAGTCACTCTCCATCTTTCTTACAAGTTGCCTTTATATATTGTTGGGCTGCAATAAGGTCCCCTCAGAACCTTCTCTTCTCCAAGTTGAACAACCCCAACTGTCTCAGCCTTTCTTCACAGCAGAGATGCTCCAGCACCCTGATCATCTTTGTGGCCCTCCTCTGGACCCACTTAAAAAGGTCCATGTCTCCCTTGTGCCAGGGGTCTCAGAGATGATTGCAGTACTCCAGTCTCACAAAAGTAGAGTTGAATAGAGAGAGGAAAATCACCTCCCCAGACCTGCTGACCACACTTCCTGTGATGCAGTCCAAGAAACAGTCATTTTTCAGGGCTGCAAGTGCACATTGCTACCTCATGTCCAATTTTTCATCCACCAGCACTGCTATTGTCCTTCTTGTCACTCCATTCATCCCCAGTGTGTACTGATACTGGCGTTTGCCCTGACCCAAGATTCAGATTGGTGATGTGGCTGATTTAAGGCCAGGAAGAAGTAATCTGTTTTTACACTGTTCAGAAAACAGATAGTAGGCATGAAAAATTGAATACACAGAAAAAAGAAAAAAAAAAACACAAATAAAAGAATAGCAGAATATGGGGCCACAGAATTTCAAAGGAAGGAAAAAACCCACAAATATTTACCAGAGTAGGTCAAACACCAGAAAAAAAGGAACAGGGGAAGTTAATCCCCTAGTTTTTGAAGCCCAAAGTCTTTTGCAGAATGCCTTCGTAGAGGGCAGGCTTTAGCAAGCACAAGGTTTTAGACTCATCGTGGGAGATACAGAATGAAAGTCCAAGGCTTGTATCAGACAGGAAATCAGATTAGCTGAACCTTTCTGAGCTCAAAAATATTTGAAACCTGTTCAGTGAGGACCATCTATCAGATGAACTGAAAAAGGCAGGCTTCCCATAGAAGATCATTTAAAATAACAGGAAGATGTATGGAAGTTGAATTAAATTTGCTTAGGAAAACCTGCATCTGACATTTCAGCATGTATTTCAGCAAATGTAACAAGATTGTTTCAGTGTAAGGCTTTTTATTATTATTTAATGTTAGAGACAATATAATGTCAGCTGGTGTAACACAGCACAGCCCCACTGAAATCAGCAGAGCTATAGTGATTTATAGCAACTGACGATCTCATCCTGTATTTTTACATTAATAAGCTTAGAAAAGCTATTTCTTCACAAATAGGAAAGCTAATTGTCTGACCTTTCAGCCTCACCTCTTTTTATAGCAGTCTTGGGGATTTACAGAGAAGAGTTATGAGAAACAGCCCGTCTCAGGACAAGGTTAGCTGAATCTCTGCACCTCTCAGGTTTCTCTGAGCACGACGATGCTATCCAGTGGGGTATGATGCCGGAGCAGCAGAGGTGTCTTAGTAACAGAAGATGCTGTATTTCATATTTCAGTCACAAGACAGCTCTGGAGCTGAACTTCAGCGTCCAGTGTGCAGGTGGGGCCAGGGAGTTCAGGGGAACCATCTTTGGCCTTTCTTGTCACGGCATGGAAACCACAATCCTTAGACGGGGTCATGCTCTTCTTTTTAACTGCTTTTCACTAGGTGGGCTGGACTGCATGTGTTTCAGGCAGCTGTTTTATTCCATCCAGAAACTCCAGATGGTGGGTTTGACAAACTTCTTCCCTAAAATAAAGCAATTCTATTTGATCTTGTTAACATACAGTAGAAAACGTGTATTTTAAAACAATGACACATACATATTTTATTCAACATCTCCATCCACCTTGCAGTTATTCCCAGTTAATCTTATGTTTCACTACAAGTCGAATAAGATAAATTTTCCTCTTAAGTTACTAGGGCAGAACTAAATCAATCTGCATCCCCTTAGCCAGCCCAGATCCTGCTGAGTCTTTGGGTCTTTCAGTCTCGTTCCCTTTTGTTCATACTTTCTTGAGTGCTCCCCATGAAAGTGGGCTGGAGCCATTAAGACTGTTATCTCTAGTATTGCCTCTTAATGACGCTTAAGTGTAAGCTGTTAGGCACCAATTAGAAAGGCCTCCTCCCTCTTTCGCTAAGCATGTAGGCTCTATTAACTTGACAAATCTTCAAGGTGAAATATCTATTGGGTACAGATTAAAGTTGTTTAGAAGTTGTCGGGTTTTTTTCTTCCCAGAAGTAGCTGATTCAGCAAGACCAAAATGTTTATTAGGAATATATTGCTCTGAAAAATACCCAGTGAAATTCAGCCAGAGCTTAATGAAACTGCTTGCTTTTCTGCTGATGCATTCAGTGGGGAAACCTGACTTCCTTTACCATCTGCAGGGATACAGGAATCACACCCTGAGTACTGCCAGAAAATCTCAGTGCTTTACTGACATGGAGCTGAGAAATTTGAATTTTTTAGATCACCTTTTTTTTTTCTTTTTAATCTGATTGAGGAGTGCTGAAGTGTGTGTTGATAAATTTAGTGGTTTCAGACCCTTACACATACCCTATACACATGTCAGTCTATCTGTTCCTCAGTTAAACCCTGGCCTCTCAGGTGTGGATGAGAAACTTAACATAAGCCAGCAGTGTGCTCTTGCAGCTCGCAAGGCTAATGGTATCCTGAGCTCCATTAGAAGAGGGGTGGCCAGCAGGGACGGGGAGGGGATTGTCCCTCTCTACTCTGCCCTCCTGAGGCCCCATCTGGAGTACTGTGTCCAGATCTGGGGCCCCCAATACAAGAAGGATGTGGAACTGTTGGAGAGGGTTCAGAGGAGGGCCACGAAGATGATTAGAGGGCTGGAGCACCTGCCCTACGAAGAGAGGCTGAGGGAGCTGGGCTTGTTCAGTCTGGAGAAGAGAAGGCTGCCTTCCAGTACCTGAAGGGAGCTTATAAGCAGGAGGGGATTCAACTTTTTAAAAGGATAGACAATGACAAGACAAGGGGGAATGGATTAAAACTAAAGGAAGGAAGGTTTAGATTAGATATTAGGGGGAAGTTTTTTACAGAAAGAGTGGTGAGGTGTTGGAACAGGCTGCCCAGAGAGGTGGTGGATGCCCTGTCCCTGGAAGTGTTCAAGGCCAGGTTGGATGGGGGTCTGGGCAACCTAGTGTAGATCCAGGCCTGAGGTTGGTGGCCCTGCCTGTGGCAGGGGGGTTGGAGCTCTGTGATCCTTGGGGTCCCTTCCAACTCATACCATTCTATGATTCTATGATTCTATGTCCGTAGACACTACAAAAATACTAGGACCCATGGATGACCTGAGGATCTGGATTATCACGTTCAGCATTATTTATTAAAAATAATTTCTTTATTATATTTTCTTAAAACTGCATTGAAACAACTCTTCTTTTTCTTTCATAATGAAGCGCTTCTGTCTCTCCAAATGTTGGAATTTTCTGTGGTCAGGAACTGTAGCATTTTGCTTCATTTCTAAAATTATTGTGCTGATTATAGGAGATTTGGAATCAGCCTCAATAATTATAAAAAGACACTCCTTCTTTTATTATATATCACAGACAAGAGTTTATGAAAAATAATTCTGTAACACTGTTGTAGAGTATTATCTGCTTCATGCCCGGGGCGGAAGGGTAGAGGGAAATTTTATATCCATCATGAAAGTTGCATCAGTTTGCATCAAATATGGATCTTTTTATGCAAATAGGATTCCCCACTGCTTCTATTACAACTTGCTGCTAGAAACCAGTACCTGCAAATTCTCTTTCCTCCAATGTGTTGAGGATTTCATTTCTATTGATGACAAATGCTATTACACAGTAAGGGATTATAGGAATTGATTTAGAACAAAAAAATATGAGAAGGATTATATATGCAAATGGTGGAAGAAAGGGCAAAAGAGAAGTTTAGTGTGCAAGAGATGATGGAATAAAAAGCAGAAATAAGAATATACATACAATAAATAGGTAGCATTTCTGATAGTAAGAATTAGACTGTATGACAGACATTATGCAAAATGAAATATACTCGGTGCTTGAATAGGTTTTGTCCGTCCCTGGTTCAGTCCAAAAATGCACGAAGTCAATGTAAAGGCTCAGGAAAATAACAACCACAAAAAAAACCCCAAACCAAAATCCCCCAACACCACCTGTCCCCCAAGAAAATAACAGTAACAAGGGCTGTAGCCACTCCTTTATCTTATTGCTTGTTTAAAATAATTCAGTCAATTGTGGGGCCACCCACAGCAGCACGGTCTAAACCACACTGCACCAGTTTCTGTATTAAAACACCTATAAGCTTTTGCTGAAGTACCTCTACAGGCTGGTTCTGCAGTAGGATGTAATCCATGAGGCAACTGGGAAAACAGAAGTTCTGCATGCAGAAGAGATTCGTTCTTCCCACTGGAATATTTCAGAGGATATTTCAATATTCCATTTGTGGTTCTGCACTAAATGTGTACAGGTAATAAAATATGTGTCAGAGAAACATTTCCCTCATTTAAAGAAAAAACAGCTAAGCTTCTTTTTCTGGGCTAAAGCTAAAGCAGATGAGTTGCAGAGTGTGCAACTCAGTTGTTCAGTAGTTTTTATTCTTTGGGTATGAATATAAAGTCCTTCCTTCAGTAGTCTGCAAACAGTCTAGATAGAATCATTATAGTTAGGGTCGGAAAAGACCTTCTGAGCTTTAAACAACAGGGATACTTCCATGGACTGCTACTGGATGGAAATCTCAGTTAAGATGATCAACCAGTGTTTGGACAAAGAAAATCAAGTCTTGATTGTTCATATGTACACTAAATTCATATGTACATTAAGCATTTAAATAAATAATTAGCTTCAAATTAGTACATTACTTAAAATATTTCTACTTGCAAAGAATTTTGATGTATTCAGTGATTATTAAAGAAGCTCCTGTCCTTTGCAAGTTGCCACATTAGTTGAGAAGAAGGTTTTTTACAAAATAATGTTGGTGTTCTTTCCCTCAAACTCAGTAGCTCTTTTTTTTCTTTTGGGAATATGTTTTTCTCTCTGTTCTACCTGCCTGTGTTACATGTTCTATCAAAAGCAAAAGAGGAGTTATTCAGTTTTTCCAAGAAAAGTGGTCATATATCTTCCTTATAGATGTACACGATTAGGTAATAAAAATCAATCCAAATGTTTCCAAAGTAATCAAATAGCCATTGGTTGAATTTTCAGTTGACAGCAGATAAGTATAATGTATTGCAGAGTATAACACAAACTGCTGCCTTTTATAGTAGGAATATACAGTTGTTTTTCACCGAAACTAACTCCTTTCAGAGATAATTACCTTGTTTATTTACTAATGATCACTCCAAATACAAAACTATGCCTGCTCAAAACAGGGTTTTCACAAGGAAAAAAAGTGCTGTTAATTTCAGAATGAAATTTTATATCTTTTTCTATATTTAGAAATCATTAAGCAAATGACTTGTTAAATTGCATGTAATAGATTTGCTTTTATTGATGTTGATCATTCACAGTATTGGGAGAGAGAAGCAATAAAGATAAAATCTGTGAAAGATGCCAAATGGAGAACATTTATTTCTATTTTTCCTAATTAAACAAGCTTTGTAAGTAAACAGTCCTAAACTTTATCGCGACCTCTTCTTAGTCAAGATGAATACACTTATAAGAACTGCCATAATAATCTTATTTAATACTCTCTCTGGGCCTGTTACATAAAACTTTAATGAATAATTTGTCAACACTAGACATAAATCTCTCTGCTGATGCATATCTTAATCTTTTTCATAATTTGCAGGTCAAAGTCTATTATGCCTAATGCAAAAAAAAAAAAGCATCTGAGCAATATTAAAGATACCATATTCAGACAGGTTTATTGCACACAGATACATCCATTCACACTGGATGTTTCTCATTATTAGCAAAGATATACATATTCGCAATAGTAGATTCAAAGTGCACTTTCTCTTTCATTACCCAGCTGCATTATAAGATTTCCTGGGCTGTGTTTAATTTATTGCAGCTTCTTGTTATGCAAAGAAAGCATCTACTTAAAAAAAAATCTACATATCAGATTGTATAGAGACTTCATACTGGGAGAGAGATTATTAAAATGTGATTTATGTTTCTGAATCTGAAGTAAATCACCTGATTCTGAAACAGTTTCTAAAAGAAACTAATTTCAATTCCTTGTTTTTAGCATATTGTAATTTAAATTAAAGGTAAGTTTTGCTGCATTTCGTGACTTTGCAGGGCCATTTCACAAGTTTCCTTTTAATCTTGGTTTATTGTTTATTTCTTGCTCAATGTTCCTATTTAATCTTTTTTTTTTTCTTTCTTTCCTTTAAATAGACTGAAATTAACAGTGTCCCCTGCATTTTAGGTTATTTTACTGATGTTTTTGCACCAATTAATTTTTCTCAGAAAAGTTTTCAATTAAACCCCTGGTGATAGGAGGTGGAATTCTCCAACACTAATCTGGAAATTCCACCTCCCAATCACTGGGGGGTTAATTGAAGGCTTTTCTGTGGAAAAAAAAATTGATTGGTGTATAACCAATCAGCAAAATATTCTGTGACTATAAGCAATACTGTTAACCTTGGACTATATAAGGAGAAGAATATTGCCATACTTGAAAGCGAGAAAAAAAAAAAGAGTCACAAGAATCATGTGAAATGGGTCAGCACACTAAAGGAAGAATTCATTAGTGAGCTCCAAGACAAATTCTCATTGCCGCAACACCTTTTTGAAATGGGTCTCTAATTCCAGCAAGGCACAGTGTGTCCTATGCTCTTGTGGGATGAGCTATGTAAAAAGAACATCACTTCCATCCCAGTCCTTACATGGTGTTAATTGGCAAATTGGCTTCTTTGCCTTTGATTTGTAGATATGTGGTGGTTAAAAGCAGAAAAGGCTCTGTTACCAAAACAGCAGCTATTAAAGAATTAAAAAGTCCCATCAGTAATCATATTTGCTTCAGACTACAAGTAAATTGGACAATGTGACATTTGTGAAGAAACTTTGGTAGGTTTATTCAGTAGTCTTCAAAAACAATAAAGTCACAGGAACTGGGAAAGATTCAGATTTTGCATTGAATAAAAAAGGATACTTCAAAATTCAGGAGCTGGAGCTCCAGCATTATTGAAATATATTCTATTAAATGTAAAACATCATTTATTCTCCAATCAATAGACTCCTTGTAAATCATATCCTGGCGTGAATGAATTTCACAGATTACATTAGAAACTCTTGATATGCATCTGTCATTCCCTGAAGATCTGCTACTTAAGATTAATGCATTAATCAGCTAACAGAATATGGATTCAAAAAGGAGAAATAATTACTGATCCATTGATCTTGTAGTTTGATAGTTCACCGGAAGCAGATTTGTTTATTTTGATCTACTAAGCAGAGTCTCTAATAAGTCTTTCATCTGTTTTCCAGCCATCTTTTAAAAAGTATTTGGCAGGAATAAGGAAGGTGTGTTATTTTTTGCAGGTTTTAAGAGTGTTTTTCTGGTATTATATATCTAAACAACCTAGGACTCTTCACCCTTGCCTGAATGAATTAACAGCGAATTGGGGATATCCTTCTTGCTCACTCTGTGACCCCACAGTTTGCATTCCTGTCTGCATGGTGGGGCCAGATACTGGAAGGAATGGAAATCCGTTCTCCTATAATACTTCACAGCCAGGTGGTTAATGTGTTTATTCATTGTGGAGAATCAAAACCATCCAGGATGAGAACCTAATCTAAAATGCTGTTCAAAAGGAAAAAGCTGCTTCTACCACATCCTCCTTACAAGGAGCTCTGATCTGCTCTACACACCACTTTCATTTTACAGTTTTATGGGAGGACTGAACTCAGACCTTCAGAGGGCGAGAGGCAGTTTCTGCTGTCCTTTGAAACTATACACTTAACACCATACATTTCCTACTGTTCAGCATGGTGGGTGCTGCTAATCTAAGAGGAGACACCAAATAATTCCCTGTCTATGTATAGAGAGACCTTAAGGATTGTGCATCAGCCTGATGAGTTCTCCTGGAGTTGAACACTTCAGGGTGGCAGTGCTGATTACCACTTCATCCTGCAATTTTCTTATCAGTTGAATGGACAAAATCAATATTTTTCATATAGCATTCCTGTTAACTCATATTGCCAAAATCTTTTTTGCTATGGAGGATTGCTTCATTACCAAATTGCTCTGAGAAGCTCTTCCCACATACATTGTGCAATTCATGTTATGAGAACAACTGGAGTTAGTGCTGAGACTGGGAGGTTTTGTAGAAGCCAAGCAGCTGCCAAATGTGGAGTTCAACAAAGATCTGGAAAGCTTATATAGCTTATATACAAAAGGCTTATATACAACTGCCTTTTGGTGAGGCATGAAAACAATACAGAGCTTTTCTGTCTTACCTCTATAAACAGCTGCATGTATCTTTTGACCATTCTCTTGTTCTTAGAAAAACCCTGGAAGATGACAACCAGATAATCTCACAACAATTCAATAAAACACTGGAATTTTTACTAACTCAGAAGTATAAGGAAATAATTGATGATCCACTAAATATATTTCAGTAACAGTAGTTAGAATATTATTCTACAAAATATATGAGGGAACTATGATTTATTAGTATTGCAAAATCAATAGAAATGATCAAATGCTTCAAAAGTTATCCAGGATATATAGTTCATTAAACAGGCTTCTCAGCACAGTCCCTGATATATATACACAACAATGTATATTCAATAAATATTTAGCCACCCATCTCCCATTATCATTCAATGAGAGCAGGACGTCAAAATTTTTTTCCTCCTAAGAAATCCCAGAACCAGATACTTCAAAGAAGGAAGGCAATTATGTAAAGACATTTGTCAAAATGATCATTAGGTTGCATGATAAAAGAAATTCACATCTTGGCTCTGAAGACATGCATCATAACATTGGAAATGTTGAAATAAATACACCTCGAGTTTTAGTTGTACACAGAAGAGTATGGAATAGATCTGATTCTTCCATTTACTTTGATGCTTTGTCCACTCATGTGAAATTTATGGTTCAAGCTAAAAGCATCATAAATAAAGTTACTTCTAATCAATCAAATTCAGTCATTATTTTTTCCCTTTGATATCCAGATATTTTTCTGATGGATTTCATAAAGATATCTGTGATCATTGTCTGTCTGCAGCATTTGAAAAGGAAAAACACTCTTATTAAGCAGTGGAATTACTCAACCTATATTCACCATGAACAAATCAATTCCTGGTTTATTAGAAAAATATAAGGAGTATGATTCAAATTTGTCAAAATATTTGCATATATATAGAAACTAAAATACATGACCAGCTAATCCTGATTTAGCCAATGTTTCTGTTCCCAACATCATTTTCCTACATACTCAGTGTACATATTCACTATGCTTATAAATACACCTTGCAGCTGCCTACAGATCTTGTGTTATACCTGGAACATCTTCTGTGTAGAAGTGTTTCAAATCTGGACTCTTTTTGTGCAAAACATAGTAAGTTATCTCTGTGGTCTAGAGAGGGAAAGCTTCAAAGGCCATCGGTTTTAGCACTGCAGAGAGAAGGGGGAGTTCTAGAAAACTTTTATTCCTATCTTTTTACCAAACATACATTGTTTGCACTGATAAACTTCAGGAATTTTTCCAGATACCTACAAACTGTGCACATAAAAACACAATACTGCAAAAAATGAAGCATGAGGCTAAGACTGAACAGAACACTGTCCGTTTTTACATGGTGTTAATTTGAATGGCACATCCCACGCCACTTATTTGAAATCAAATCAATATTTAGTTTACTTCCAGTTTGTTATTTTGAATTTCAGGCTACATTTATGCTTAAAGCAGGTCCAACGTCAAAGTTCTATCCAAATTCAAAGTAAATCACATCCCTCTGACTATTGTTTAGCAGTGGATGGATATTCCACAACCTCCTTGTGCAATCTTTTCCACTTTTGACTCCCTTCATTGTGGGGAAAAAAAAAATAATTAAAAATCTTCCTAATATCTATGCAGAATTTTCCTTGGAGAACATTGTGTCTATTGCTTCTCACCCTTACAAAATGAACTTAAAAAAAAGTCTGTCTTTAACTTCTCTTCAACTTCCCACCATGTATTTAAGACAAAAATATGATCTTCCTTATATAACAATATAATAGTATTTCTCTTTCTTCCTCTACCTTTTCTTCCACAACCAAAATTTTATTTAATTGAGTGATTGTAAAAGAACCTTTTTTACATGTTTTTTCAATAAAGCTTCCAGATGTATGAAACCATTGCTTGAATTAGGTATAATTTAAAAGTTAGCTGTAATTTCTCAAATTCAAATGCCTAAAGGCTCTGTGATCAAGAAGCTGTTACTTCTGTGAACAACGAATGGTATTTTAAAAATAAAGATACTGTTTTGGTGTGCTTTGTTTTATTTTCAAATACCTCTATGCATTTATTCTTTCTTATGCAAAAATGACGCATTCTGAAATACACCTGGAAGTGTCAGCTCATTGTGATTTTAATTCTAATAAAAATTGTAATTTCCAGTAAGCAAACAGCAAGTGACTGTTAATGTGAAAGCAGTGACTACAATTAGATAGTCTCAAATGTAAATTACTTATCAATATTTTAGATTAATATCTCTGGCTATGTTTTTTAAAAAGGTTGTATTTGAAATTCAAATCAAAGATAAGTTAGCTGACTTCTCTGAAAATCTCTAATAAACAATAGCAAATTTATTTTGTTAATGTCAAACAGAATTAAGCAAACACAGACAGTATTGTTATTTTGCATTTTCAGAAGTAAACTCAAAGTAACATATAGTGATGGGCCTATTATTTTCCAGGAAGTCAAAATTATTCCTCTAAATAAAAACATCTTGATTTCACCTTATATTTCAGGTTGTCGTTTTCCATTACTAATGTTGTAACAGAGATATAATCTAACACCGTTGCCTATTTTGCAGAAAGCCTTTATTAAATGTTACTGCAAAATAACAGCTATTATCTTTGACTAAAAATAGAGCAAATCATACTTAATGCAAGCAGTCTTTCAGCAAATCCGTTCAAACAAAATGTACCATCATTTAGCCCCTCCTACTGAAGCCCTCCACAGGAGCAGATTTTTTGATGTTCAGGAAAAAACACCAAACCACCTTGTGAAACTCCCTATTGTTAACAGTCATCAGCCTTTTTAGCTCTCATTTTGAGAGACAAAACTAAAATGGTCAAAGCTTGGTCATTGTAATACCCAGCCTTAGTGAACTGCCAGTCAAAATCCCAGGTTCACCAGTTAAAGAACAGCCAGTGAAACCTCCAAGTTCACCACTTAATGGCCTTGTAGATTTCTAATAATCTTGGTTCCTTGTCACTCAGGACAAGGGAGGGGAGACCTTATCACCACCTACAACTACTTGAAAGGATGTTGTAGAGAGGTGGGCGATGGTCTCTTCAGCCAGGTGACAGGTGATAGGACAAGGGGAAATTGCACAAAGCTGTGCCAGGGCAGGGTCAGATCAGATGTTAGGAAAAAATGTTTTACTGAAAGAGTTGTGAGGGTCTGGAACAGGCTGCCCAGAGAGGTAGTTGAGTCACCATCCCTGTATGTGTTTAAAAAAAGGGTAGATGAGGTACTTAGGGATATGGTTTAGCATAGGACAGGAATGGTTGGACTTGATGATCTTAAAGGTCTTTTCCAACCTTGTGATTCTGTGATTCTGTGATTCAGTGACAGCAAAATAATTCAGGACCAATCTGGTCAAATGGCATTACAATATATCTCCCTGCATATTTATATATTAATTAAAATTACAACACTGTAATTGTAAAACTGAGCATAAATAAATAGCTAAAAGTGACAAAGGTAAACTGAAAGGCTTGCAACAGTATCAAATCTATGTGCCTGTAACAAAGCTACGTTCTAATCTTTAGGTAACTAAAAGCAGTAGAACAATAAAGACAACTTGCATAAATTATTAAGAAGAACTACAGAATTTTATCACAGGAAATGAAATAAAGCTTTGTAGGAAGTTAATTATTTCACTATTTTGATACTGGAAATGCATTATTTTTCTATCCTCTGAACTGCAATATAAGAAAGAAATAATTTGATATGACATTTCCATCTTACATTTCAGTTCCAGTAGAATGTGCCACCAAACCCATCTCTAGCCTGCTCTTCCAAGATCCTACAGGAGAGATCTTAGTGGAGCAGCCTGCTTGACTGGCAGCTTCTGATAGCAAGTCACAACAGATGACTCAGGTTTCTTTGGAGTCTAAGCACAGAGATCATGTTTACTTGCATGACCCGGATTCACACAAGTATCTGCTTATCGAATCTGCATTTGGATTTCTAATTTGCTGTTGAAATCCATGGCTAGTTAAGGACCCAAATGTGAGCCTTCATGGCTCCCTGGGAGCTATCAGGTGGAGCAGCTGAGCTGGTCTAGCAGCTCTCAGAACAGGAAGATTATATCCCAACTCTTCCTTCCTGGTCTCTAATTATCCATCATCTGACCGCTTAGTGAACTGACTTGGGTCTTTTAAGATGTAGAAAAATATGAACATGGTTGTTTTTTGGGTGGTTTGTGTGTGTGCGTGTTTGTGGGTTTTTTTCTTGGTTTTTTGAGGGGCAGGGGTTGGGTTTTTGGATTTTTTTTTGGGGTGTCTGTCTGTGTGTATATTTAGTAGGGGTTTTTTTGAGTTAGTTTGTGTGTTTGTGTGTGTGCGTGAGGGGGTGTCCCCCTAATTCTCCTACCAAATCACAGTCCTTAATTTAGAGGTCTTCTACTGTTCAATCTGGGAAAGTTTTCTCTCTGGCACCCTTTCCTTATGTACTTGAAAGCTGCTCAAACACATAGATATGCATAAGGTTACAATTTCACACTCTAATTAAGGAATGAAAGTGGAGCATGTGTCTCAGATCACAAAAAAACCCCCATAAGACAAAAAAACCAGAAGAGACTGCAAAAAGGGAAATGAGGCACTTGTGGTGATAGGGGGTTCACAGATCTTTGGCTCTCAAAGTCTTTTTTACCAGAGTTTCAAAGCGTGAGGTGCTGCTGCACTGTTAGCCCCATTTCACTCATCTCAGGTGAGTTGAACAACCAAGTTGCCCTGTCAGTAAGGGTGCCCTATCCTTAACTTTACTTACCTGTTTTCCTGTCTTTACTTTTCCTCCAGGTCCTCACACAAAGTGGGGATTAAATTTATGATGGGGGCATGCCACTTGCCTTCCTAGAACTGAAGGCAGAGTACCTCTAAGACATCTGGACTCCAGAAACAGTCATGTCTAATTGAGCACTTGAGGAAAACTGCCCAACTGAAATGCCTCTATGCAAATACACATAATATGGGAAATAAACGAGAGGAGTTAAAGATGTGCAGATGTGCTGGGCATGATCTCCTTGGTATCACAGAGATGTAGTTGGATGACTCCTATGACTGAAGTGTTGGGACAGGAAGATAGAGGCACATTAGGAAGGACAAGCAGGGGAAACAAGGTGTCGCCCTCTATATCAGTGACCAATTGGAGTGCATGAATCCCCATATAGAGATGGAGGAGGAGCCAACTAAGAGTTTAGGGGTCAGGATTAAAGACAGAGCAGGGACAGTGGACATTATAGTGGAGGTCTGCTACAGGCCGTCAAACAGGAAGAAAAGCAGAAAAGGCCCTTTATAGACAGATAGGAGCAGCCTCACATTCACAAGCTATGGTCCTAATGAGAGACCTCAACCACCGCAATATCACTGACACAGCAGGGCATAAGCAATACAGGAGGCTCCTGGAATGCATCAATGATAGCTTCCTTCTCCAAGTGATAGAGGAGCCAGTTAGGAGAGGTGCCATGCCAGACAAGGAGGAGTTAGTGGGAAATGGGAAGCTCAAGGGCAGCTTTGGCTGCAATGAACATGAAATGGTGGAGTCAAAGATCCTTAGGGTTGTGAGGAGAGTGCAAAGCAAATTCCCTACCCTGGACTTCAGGAGAGCAGACTTTGGTCTCTTCAGGGACTTTTTAGGTGGAGTACCATGAGATAAAGCCCTGTAGGTAAAAGAAGCTCCAGACAGTCTTTTAGTATTCAAGGATCACCTCCTCCAAGCTCAGGAGTAATGTATCCTAACAAAGAGGAAGTCCAGCAAAAATTTCCAGAGGCCTGCATGATAAACAATGAGCTCCTGGGAAAACTCAAACAGAAGAAAGAAGCCTACAGAAGGCAGAAGCAAGGGCAGGTAGCTGCTGTAGGTATGTCAGTGATAAATGGAAGAGTAGGGAAAATGTTCTCATTTCCTGGAAGATAATGGAAAATCTGGTTACCTGAGATATGGAGACATCTAATGTACTCAACAGAATTTTTTTCTCAGTTTTCACAGGCAAATGCTGAATCCACACTGCCCAAGTCACGGGGGGGGGGGGGGGCAGGGGGGAAAGGCAGGGACTGGGAGAATGAAGGTCAGGGAAGAATGAAAGAAGATCAGGCTTGAGACGATCTAAAGAACCTGAAGGTGCACAAGTCCATGGAACCTGATAAGCTGCCTCTGTGGGTCCTGAGAAAACTAACAAAGGAAGTTGTTAAGCCACTCTCCTTCATATTTGAGAAGTCATGACAGTCCAGTCAAGTTTCTACTGACTGGAAAAGGGGAAACATAAGCCCTATTTTTAAAAGGGGAAAAAAGGAAGACCTGGGGAACTACAAGGCTGGTCAGTTTCACCTCTGTGCTTGGCCAGATCATGGAGCAGATCATCCTGGAAACTGTGCTCAGCCATGTGGAAAATAAGGAGATGATTGGTGAGAGCCAATGTGGTTTTTCTAATTTTGCCTGACAAATTTGATGGCTTTTTATGATGGGATGACAGGAACTGATGTCATCAGTTGGATTTATACAAGGCATTTGACACTGTCCTGAATGACACCCTTGTCTCTAAATTGGAAAGACATGGATTTGATGGATGCGACGCCTGGTAAGTAAAGAATTGTCTGGATGATTGCACTCAAGGACTTGAGGTCAACCATTTAATGTCCAAGTGGAGATCAGTGACAAATGATCGGGGGTCAGTATTGGGACTGACACTGTTCAACATCTTTGTTAGAGACAAGGACAGTGGAATTCAGTATACCCTCAGCAAGTTTGACGACCAAGTTCTGTGGTGTGGTGTGGTCCTGGATTGCATCAGTAGAAGCAGGGCCAGTAGGCTGAGGGAGGGGATTCTGCCCCTCTGCTCTGGTGAGACCCCACCTGAAGTACTGCATCCAACTCTGGAGTCTGCAGTACCAGAAGGACATGGAACTATTAAAGCAAGCCCAGAGGAGGCCATGAAGATGATCAGGGGGTTGGAGCATCTCTCCTATGGAGGCAGGCTGAGACAGTTGGGCCCATTCAGCCTGTAGAAGAGAAAGGCTCGAGGGAGACTTTATAGCACTCTTCCAGTACCTAAAGGGGCCTTCAGGAAAGCTGAAGAGGGACTTTTTATAATGGAGTGTAATAGAATGACAGGTCATGCTCTTAAGCTAAAGGAAGGTAGATTTAGATTTGATGTAAGGAAGAAATTCTTCCCTGTGAGGGTGGTGAGGCCTTGGCACAGGGAGCCCAGAGAAGCTGTGGCTGCCCCTGGACCCCTGGCAGTGTTCAAGGCCAAGTTGGATGGGGCTCTGAGCACCCTGGGTTAGTGGAGGGTGGGCAAGGGGTTGGGATTAGATAGGCTTTGAGGTCCCTTCCAACGCAAACCATTCTACAAAAACATTCACTTTACATTTACCACAAGGAATGCATACATACCTATATAAAGTATTAATCAAGAAACAAAAAATAGGGAAAGCAGACATGATTGGACCATGCAAAAACCTCTGTGATGACTTTCATGAAATTAGGAATCAATTTGTGTTAGGGTTTGCATGTAGTCAGTGGAGACAGATTCCTACAGAGCAAGGCCAGACTTTATTAGGCAACATGACTCTCTAGAAGCATCCAAGCCTCTGTACTGAATTTTGAGAATTTAACAATTCGTCAGGAGAAGTACTAATTTGACCAAAAATAAATGTCTATATTACAACCCCCTGTACTTGAGATAGGTAGTTGTCAAAATTAGTATCGTAGTTAAAAGAGGGAAAACGGTACTTTCAAAGTGTTTTCCATCTCTTCCTATTTTGCACATCTACCATAGGTCAGATATATTGCCTCACAAAATGTATTTTTCTCTACAAAACAGAGTCTGAGGTGATGAATATTTACATTAGACATGATGAATCCTACCCTCTGTAGTAAACATAACAATCTAGCATTTTGTTATTTGGATGTTGAATGAGTTCATACAGCCCTGCTTAGAAAACAATGACTATATACAAATGGTATATTGCCATCTACACAATTTCCCATTTTTCTGTATACTTCCCTGTAATTATTATGTAGAATAAAGGACAATGCTGGGTATAGAGATTTTATTTCCATAATATTTATTACCATGGGATATCACTGAGGCCAAGAACACAGCAGGATCAAAAGGAAAAAAAAAAACCCACCACAAAACAGGATAAGCAGCTATATGGATAACAAGAACATTCGCAATTATATTAGATTAAACAAAAATTCATAAGGGATATAAACCTTCATGCTTCAGAGCATAAGCTAATCACTAACTGATGGGAATTAAGAAACTTCTGTTATGGAGAGGTTAATCCCTAATTGCTCACTACAGTATTTCTTGCAGCATCATCTGAAGCAAATAACACTGGCACTGGATACTAGACAAAACCGACAATTAGTCTGATGTTATATTGTAATGTCTATCTTGCTGTCTTCTGACTGTAATGTACAAAATGCAAATCCATGTTTAGCCTGGTTTCCTAAAGAAATGAAGCTTACACGACCACACTATCTGCTGTACCCGCCTAATAACTGTTGAATCCATTAGCCAGTTTCAAAAATTGTCACAGGAGTTGAGCCCTGGAGGATAATGAAATTCCTACACATTCAGCAAAATCAGAAGCTTGGCCAAGTAGAAAGGCCTAAATTAATGTCCCATTGCCAGGAAATCTTCAGGAAGAGCTCAACATTGATTTGGTTGGTTGGCCTGATGTTAGTTAATCATCCCATTAATCCTGGTTGGCTGGCTGGCCCATATACCACTCAGAAGAAGCTTGCTCATACCATCTCCTTTACTGCAAGTTCAAGGAAACGACACCAATAGGACAGTGCAGATGGAAGAGGTAGAGGTTAAAGATGCAGATGCAGACAGAAGGATCTTCTGAAGGGCTAATGGACATCTGGATAATAGAGAAAAAGTAGTAAAAGTGTAGTGAAGTGGATATAGGACAACAATTTACAGAGGACCTTAGTTAATTCTTTCTTTTTTGTTCATAGAAAACTCATTTTAATGTTGGAGAAAAAGTATGTTTGAATCATAAAGGTGACACAGAGGTGTTCTGAATGAATCAATGCACCCTCAGCATTCTCAACATCTTCTTCCCTACTCTAATCCTTTTATTTCTGCATCAAAACAAAAAAAAGGGAGATCCATAGTGGCTCTGATACTTTTGTACAAGATCAAATATTATTTCCTGCCTTTTTCCTCCACAAAATAAATATGCCATGGATCCACCTTCAATTTCTGCTCAGCACACCACAGATAAAAAATTACTACACCAGAGACTGCTTTGTTTTGCTTCGTTCTCAAAAATGGTACAATTAAACATGGTCATATTCCTGTACTAAGAAAGGAAGATAGGAAAGCCAGTAGTAGTATGACCTCATTTAAAATAGCTTGAGGGCTCTTCTAACCTACAGCATTTTTATGAGACCAGTGAAAGACTTCCTTTCTGCTTTGTTATTCATCCTGTGTATGTCCATCCCACAGGGTTGACAAGGTATTTGTGCGAATCAGCTGTGCTGACTTTATACAAGTAGAGATTTTCCCTCTGCTGAGAGCAGTCTCCACTTGCAGATGAAATGCATTCACTGTACTGCAGAGCAGTGCAAAATGATTAGAGCTGAACCAAGACCTTAACTGACACTCATTATTACGGTATGTCTACACTGTGAGATGTGTGATTGCAGCATGTATCAGCATATTCACACTGCCTTTAATTTAGCCAGTGAAGATGCCATGTAAAGGAGCTTGAGGTAGAACTTTGTAAGTGTGTTGAATCCATTCTCATACAGTTCTTATACTGTATGTGCATATATGTGAAAATGTATGTGTGTATATATATTCATGACCTGTGGAGAAGAACTTGGGGGTGTTGTTGAATGAGAACCTCAACATGAGCTGACAACGTGCACTTGCAGCCCAGAATGCCAGCTGTGTCCTGGGTTGCATCAATAGAAGTATGACCAGCAGGTCAAGGGAGGGGATTCTGCCCCTCTGCTCTGGTGAGACCCCACCTGAAGTACTGCATCCAACTCTGGGGTCCCCAGTACAAGAAGGACATGGAGCTGTTAAAGCAAGTCCAGAGGAGGCCGTGAAGATGATCAGAGGGCTGGAACATCTCTCCTGTGAACACAGGCTGAGAGAGTTGGGCTTGTTCAGCCTGTAGAAGAGAAGGCTCGAGGGACACTTTACAGCACTCTTTCAGTACCTAAAGGGGCCTACAGAAAGAATGAAGAGGGACTGTTTTTTTACAAGGGCATGGAGTAATAGGACAAGGGGTAATGAATTTAAACTGAAGAAATAAGAGTGATGAGACACTCAAACAGGTTTTCCAGAGAGTTTGTGAATGCTCCCTCACTGGCAGTGTTCAAGGCCAAGTTGGATGGGGCTTTTGGCACCTGGGTGTGCATGTCCATAGCAGGGGAGTTAGAACTAGATGAACTTTAAGGTCCCTTCCAACCCAAAGCATTCTATGTTGCTATAATATATATATATATAAGTAAATATATATATATTAAAGTATTTACATGGAGTAGACCAATAGTAGGTAATTGAATCAGGTCCAAGCTTAGGCAATGCATTCTGTTGTCCATTCTGGTAAATTACTGGAAAGGCTCCTGTCACAGTTTTCTTCTAGCACAGACCCTCAGCCATGTACAGGTGTTAATGTGGCTGAAGAATCACAGCTAATTGGCAGTTTGAATGTATCTGTTCTCCTGTATCCCTAGTTTTGGAGGCTAACAGAGCATTGACATGGTTAGGATATGGCAATTGGCCTAAGGGTAGTAGAACAAGCTCCAGCGCTGTTTGATTTGTATGGGTGCAATCAATGACAATGTGGTCATGATCCCCAAACTGGCTAAATATCTAACCCTGATACACCTGTATACTCAATCATCAATGACCTAATCACTGAGCAAGAAGATTCTTGTCTAGATGAAGCACTGGTGGAAATTATAATGTTCTCCTGTTTTCATCCATGTGCATTGAAAGGATTATTTTATTAGTATTCTCTGTTTGCCTTAGATCCTGGCTGCCAGATCACCATTCTCTGATTTGTCTCTGTAGCAGATGAATTAAGGTAAGATGCTTAAATAACACTTCTAAGAAACAACTCAAAGTAAGGGCAAAGAAATTTAAGTGGATCATCATTAGAAGCAAAAGGGAGTTTGCAGATCATTCTTCAGGGTTTTGCAAAGTACTTGTCCCTGTAATCAGGCTTTTATAGGGGAAAGTGGCAGGAAGCGAGGAAGGTTTTTATAAAGAATATATGGATATACAGTGAAAGGACAGCTTTCAAAGTTGATCATATTCAATAAACGTCTTTAATTGACTGCTGCAAAGAGATGATATACCAGGAAGAGAGAGAAAGAAGAAATTAATTAATTTTGTGAAGAAATAATATATTTCTATATATATCTTAGGTATGTAGTAAAGGAAATTCAGTACCATCCCTTCAACAGCATTGAGACAGGTCCTTTCTTCCTGCTGAGTAGTTAGGTTGGCAGCCTTCAGACAGGAGGAACAACATTCTTGCCAACTGTCAGTAACAAATTAAAAAAATGAAAAATTCAGCTTTAATAGAAACACTTGCACTGGGGAGAGCAAATAGCCAAGGAACATATGTAGAAATTTTAAAGCATATGGGCTTCTTTCTCTCCTAGTAATTAATATAATACTGAGAGTGCATTTATGTTCCCTCTTTTTTCTTTTGTAAATTGTGTTTATAGGAGGCTGTTGGGGACATAATTAATATTTGCTGCTGTTTTACTTTATAAAGGACACTTGAAAGACGTGTATTGGTAATTGGATACATTAAATACCAGAAAGAGATAATAGAGCAGTAGATCCTGAAAAACAAAAACATTGTTAAAAAGCAGATAATAGATCCTTCAAAGTACAAACCACCCACCTAAAACTTATAAGCAAGAAACCAGAAAATTACAGGAGATAACTTGACTCAAGTTTTCCCTTGCAACCACACATCCCATTATTCTCTTTTTAATGCTATGTTTCAGACATCCACTGAAAAAATGACTACTATTTCTATAGACAGTCTGTATTCTGTAAATGTATCCAACTCATCCCACGCAAACATTTAACCTAAACTCAGGAAAAAACCCAAAACCCCAAAACACCCTGCCCTGATCCTGATTTATCTTTCCATTAGATTAATTCGTGCTGTCAACAAATTCCTGAGATGATTTTGAGGTGAGAATGACTAGATGAGAAAAATAACATGAAATATCTATGTAGAAATTGAAGAAACCTTCACCTTTTAAACTGAACAAGAGGTGAATTAATGATAAAGAAAAGTTAAAGTTTTTAGATTGAAAATTATTCTTTTAAAGGGAGGATTTAATTAAAAAGCAACTGCAAATAGTTCTCGTTTTAGGGTTTTTAATAGATTGCAATATGAGACTTTTAAAGAAACAGAGTTTTAGTTTAAAACAAAATTTTATCTAATTCCAGTAAATTTTAAATTGGGTTTCATGCTCCTCTATTTTCTACACCACCACCACCCCCACGAGCATAAAATAATGAAGCAGGGATTTACACTTTCCACACAAATTCTTCTGGTGTTATTTCCTCTTCAATGCAATTTGCAAATCTTTCTTGAGACTGCTGAAAGAGAAGAAGAGAAAATAAGAGTTTATAACTCTGACTTTCAGAACAGTCACCTCTGACTATTGGAAGCATTTCAGCATATGAGACAACCACTAAATGAAAGAGTTTTGGACTGGCCAGGTTATAACATAATTGTCCATAAGAGGATTTCTCATTCTCTTTATCTGAAGTGTTTGATATTGGCTTTCTGTCAGAAATATAATATCAGACTACCTAGACAATATTTGCTGTGGTACAGTAATTCCCATGGCCCTGTATCATCCTTCAAAGTTCACAGATTCCAGGAACACATGCATTTATTGAAAAAATAAAAAAGACTTAAAAATGCCTAGTACTGTTGTCTAGTAGTAGATCTGAACAGTGCAAGAACAATGTTTCTGATCACTCTGTAGATTTCTGTGAGGTTGCGGGTTTTTTGGCAGGGGTGGGGGATAAAGTTACCCAGGATGGTCACAGACATCAGGGTTAAACGTTTTTAACAGCCACAGTTCCTAGACCACATATTGTAAAACATCAATTTAGATGCTATTTTGATGCAACAGCATCCATTTCTATTGAAAAAAGTTTCTTTTGTCTTTCAGAACCATGCTACTCACACTTTGTCAAAGACTGAGGAAAATAGTTTTTACTCATCCAGAGTGCAGTAGAAATTATGAGGTTTTGGTGAAAAAAATATTTGGAAGAGTACGAACATCAAGTTCATTGAAAATACTCAGAACTACAATGCTAATATTTGCATCTCCAAATTCAGTATTTATAGGCTCAGAATATTCTCCAATATTTGCTTAAAACTGACTATTATCACATGCATTCTGCCATTAAATTCACTTTATAGAATATTCACAAAAGACAAACACAAAGGGAGTAAAATGCTACTGCGGGGAATTCAATTATTTTACTTGAGTGAATACCCACAGAAATATTTTGTAAGTATCCATTCAATATTGGCACCCATTGCTATGTCAGTAAATCAAATCATCTTTAAGCAGCACCATTAATACTTCATCACTTTTTGCTTTCCTAATTTCTAATTGTAGTTCTTTTCACTGGATTGGGTCAGTGCTCAATTGCTGCTCAGAGGCAAACAAGGTCCGTTATTGCATGAAAAGGTAAAATTAATGAAAAGGTAAAACTGTTGCACAAACATTCTTCATTTAGGGATCAGAAACCATGGCATGTGGTACAGACTTGTCTTGCTCTTGTCTTGATGGCTGCAACAGAAAACATGTTTTGGTTAGGTGAGAGTATAGGTACCTTCTTTTCCTTCTGTGCAAAACAGGCTTTCAGTATGGAAAGTCGAGATTTTCAAGTTAATGAGAAGAAAAACAAGTGACCTTGAAAACAAGACATTAATATTTTGGGGAAAACATAACTGTCTCTTCTAGAAAGAGGTGACAACTGTGCTAGCAACAATCCAGTGAGATCCTTGAGTTGTTTCAGCATTTACAGTCTATAAGGTTGGAGTGGGGAAGTATAAAGAAAAATCTCTGTATGAACTTGTTAAACTGAGGAACTCTGAAACTCAGTCATTCTGCAGTTCTATTGTGGGAAAAATAGTTTTTACTGTTAGGTGGAGACTTAACAGACTAGTTGAGCTACTTCTCAATGTGAAGACATTCTGGAAACTTCCTGCAGTTTTGAAAAATTAGCAATTTTACTATAAAGACATTATATCTCCAAAAACTTCCCAGCACTCTAAATACATGTTCTCTCTCTGAAGATCTCTTTTGTGACTCCACTGTTGCTCTAGGGATGAACAATAAAGCATCTCTTCTTCCTTCAGCCTGCTACTAGTAGTGCTTTTGAATCTAGCCCATGCAGTGAAAATGGCCTTTTGCCTCCTCTAACTTTTTGCAGTTCATCAACTGACTGTTGCAGCATAATAGGTCCCCCTGCAAAGAAAGGTGCTAGAGAATTTGGGACTATAAAGATGGAACCTCCAGACAGTCATTCAAACAGGCTTGCTAAAGACCAAGTCTTTCACGTTACTAGAAAATTACCTGGCATCCCAAGGGGCTCAATTTAACAACAGTGATCATCAAGCCAGTTTATTGCTACCTTCTCTCTGGAAGTTGAAAAGCTCTTTCCTCTTTTCTTCTGTGAAACTCTTTAGCTTCAGAGTATCTGGTTTAACAAGCTCAACTCAACATGGAATTAGCTATAGATGTATTTCTTTATTCCTCTCCCCTCTGCCTTCCCCCCGACCTTATTACGGGGGCAAAAACTACCTGGGATTAACCACTGCCTCTCAGCAAATAAAAGTTGTTGGAGAAAGCTGACTGAATTATTTTGCAACATGCCTTATATATATATTGTTATCTGCTCTTTTGTGCAGAATTGTGCCTGTGTTTACACAAGAATCTCAGCCTCATGACTCTCAAAGGTTGCACTTTGAAAAGATAAAACAGCTCTCCCATAATTAAGAAATTGAAATAAAACTGAACTGGATCTCACTTCACTACGGACACAGCAGGTGGCCAGAACACTAGCCACTTCTATCATTTTCTTGACAGTGTAATAAATCCTCTAATCTTTTAGACCTATGAGACTGTTCATTCCTTTTTCAGTCAAAACAATTCCTCGTCTACTTGCTTTTAACATCACCAAAGTTTGCTAGATTTTCATTGTATCAAGTATCACCTTGTCAATTGTCCTTACCCCCTTATTTAAAAAAAAACCTGTGAGGAGCCCTAGGGTATATGAAATTCAGCAGACTAGCATGCATACAATATAGACCTATGATTGGAGCCAGCAACTGCCTTATTTTACTAGCAAAATCAACTCAGCAGCACAAAAGTAGCACACTCCCAGATGTAAGGATAAGAGACCTTCCTCCAGGCTATGGATTATAGCTCATGTATTTGGGTTACATTAGCATTTCACACTACAGAGGCTTGATTCAGCCATAAATTCCACCAGTGTAACAGAGGATGAAGGGTCTGAAGCTACAAAAAGTTTACCCAGCATGGCCTGCACTCCTTCTTCACTAGTCTGGCATGGAGGGATGTACCACAGCTGCAGAACTACAAGTCATGGACCAAAGGAGTATAGCCCACAGATGTATTTAAATCTCTGCCTTCAGCACGGATCCTGCCTCTTCATAAACACTCATACACTCAAAGATTTCCAGACCCTTTACCTCAAGGCTAGGAAAAACTTTTATTAAAAATATCGCACACTGATGATAAACAGTGCTTGCGCCTAAATCCTTGAAACAAGGGAAGCATGTTCCTCAGGATACATTTCCTTTCCTTTCTCCCTCTGGTTTTTCAGTCTACAGCAACAGGATGTCATGTCTTTGTTTTCCTCCTTTCCGTTCCTTTTCCATAACTGACTCAATCTGATCTGTGTGTTATGAGGGGCAGTGCCCAACAGACAGTGAAGTTGCACAGCGGTGACTATGTTCTTCTCCATGTACTTTCATGATGAACTCAACAAGGACTCAGCAAGAAAATGAGACTGCCACTTTCCCCCCACTCCCCTCCCAACCTCCCACTTACAAAATCTGCACCTGGGTTTGCTTTGGCAGTGTAACACCATTGCTGCATCCTATCCAGCAGGTACTGTGAGATGCTGATTATAACATTTGGGATTGCTTCTTTTCCTGTTCTTCTTGCAGGAGGGGGAAATGTTATTTGTAAATGAACACAAGTAGTAATTAACTGCTATATAAACCTAATTTGAGCACTGGAAAACATAATAGCAATCTTTATATTCATTTCCCTGTTATCAAGACTTCAGACTGCTGAGATGCATTTGGAGGGGGTGTGTATAGCAAGAGGTAACGCAGACAGTCTGCCTGAGGGCCAAGGACAGTGGGAGCCAAGAAGGCTGTAGCACTGGGGAGTGCATGAGTAGTGGGTCTGTCCTGGGGATGCTCAAAGTCATGGTTCCCTAGCCCTGGAGCAGCCAATTTTGGCAAGTGTGCCCTGAAGCCAAAGACCCTGAAAACTGATACTAGCAGTGAAGCTGACAAGTAACATCAAATTCAATGAGCAGCTGCACAGTCTGAAGAACTTTTGATTCATCATAAACTTGAAAAAACCTTGGATTTACATACAAATTAAAAAAACTAAATAGATGAAATGACATTTTTTTTGAGACTCAGAAAGCCTTTTTATGCCTGTATGAGCTTGTATCTGTTTAATAGCTTACATCTTCTAATTCTCTGTTTTCTGGACTAAATTTCTTTTTAAAAAAATCCTCTCCTGATAACTCATCCTTTTGTGATCTTTTATTATCTTTGCTGATCTCTTTTAGACTCTACACAGTTTACCAGCCTGATGTTAACGAGTAGTGCAAATTCTAGAAACTTGAACTAGATCAAGGACCTCGGTAGTTCAAGCAGAATTAACTAATTACCTTTTTTAGTCCTGCATATGACTCTTCAATTAATACATTTTAGAACGATATTGTCTTTCTCATGACATCTGATGTTTGACCCACATACACTTTATAGTTTACTACAACACACTCTGCTCTTGGTTTCCCTATTTTGTGTGTCTCTATTTTCACTTCCTCAGCATATTGCTTTGTGGTTGCCTCTTTCTTTTTTATATTGTAATCTCTCTGAGTTGCTGTTCTGTCCTCTAAAGTGATATAACTACCCCCAACCTGAAGTCCTTGAACTTTTCAGAAGTATATTCAGTACTCTGTCATCCATTTCTTTAATGAAAATATTAAATAATACACATTGTAGAACTGCCGTATCTGAATTTGAATGAGACTCCTAGTTAGGCAGGAAATTAGTGATAACTCTGTTCTGAACATTTCTTTTTCCCAAACAGTTCTGATTCAACTGCATTTGAGCAAGACTGCATTTCCCAGATTTACTTGTAAGAACGCCCCATGCATCCACATCAAAAGACATACATAAGTCAGACTATCAAACATATCTAATGCTTCTGCCATATCCCCTTGGCCAGTTAACATGTCAAGAAGGAAATTAGACGGGCTTGGCATATTTTGTCAAATCCTGACAAATCCATACTGCCCTTTTCTTAGCGCCTTATTATCTACCAGCTGCACAAAAACAGATTAGCAATTTTGTTTCAGTATCTTTTGGGGTATCAAAATGAGGTCAAACACTTTTTAAGTCCTTGAGATCTCCTTTCTCCTATTCTAAATATTGCTATTGTATTGTTTGCCTTTCTCTTGTGCTCTGAATCATCTTCATACATCTGTGGAAGTAATTGTTGGTGCTTTGCCTAATATTTTAAACCACTTGAGGGTATCTTCCTGCTATGGAAAGCTAACTTATCCAAGTAACTCTAAGTAACCCTGACCTCTCCTTTCCCTATTTTAGCCTATTTTCCGGTTCTATTGTTAACTTAACCACCGTGAGTTTATTTTCTTAATTAAATTATTTAAAATAAAGGGCTTTTAAATATTGTCTTTTCAGTATCATACACCATTTAGGACTTTCTTCACATTTTAAAACAAAACATTCTCCCTACTACAATCCAAGGATTTTTGGAAAACTTAGCTGTGTATAGATAATAAGTCAATGAACTAGAGTTAGAACCAGCACTGGAATTCAGTCATCTCTACTGCTGAATTTTTATAATGCCCATGATTTTGGCCAGAGCCAACTAGCCAGATAATTTCTGGGTCCAGTTCAGGAGTTAGTACAGGTCAGGGACCATTCCCAAAATGCAGTGCAGATATGACCACGTAGTGCTGCAGGCAAAAAGAGTTTAATAGCGTGGATGTGACTACACTGTGCCAATTGGCCTCAGTGTCAGAGAATGATCCCTGGCACTGTTCAGTTTATTAGTACAGATCTAGCCTTTATCTCATGATATTTTTCTTATCCATCAGATGTTAAGTTAGTTCAAATCCCTCAGTCCCATCAGATCTTACATTTAGCTGTCACAGTTATGTGGTTAATAAATTGCCATCAACACGTTCTCTGGACTTGGTGCTCTATGGAAGTCATGAATACCTCTTATTTTAATCCATGGATGTTTAATAATTTCATATCTCATTTTCTTCTATGTTCAGATTTGATGCATTTTTTTCTTGATATATAAGGCAATTCCTTCTCCATTTTTCTTCCCTTTAGTTCCAGGATAAGCAGCTGTCTTCTCAATCTGTCTACCTTTTACCTAAAGCCAAGCAATAAGAATTCCAGTAGTCTTTCTTGGTGATTTGATGAGCTGGAGACACATGTTCCAATGAAAGATTCACTATTAATATATTTTTTTTTCAAATAGCAATAGAAATGTGTCTCTGAGAAAATGACACATTTCTTGGATAAGATATTTCATAGAAGATATTTGATCCTTTCTTCTTCCTGCAAAATTATAGATATGAGAGATCAACATTTTTACTCATTTGTTAATTATGTATAACTGATTATTAAAATTTATTACAATATTTAGCTCTGCACCTTTATCTGACATTTTATATTAGGCATTCAGATGCTTTGCTGGCTTGAAGGGCCCCCTGATTATCCACAGGGATCTACGCAGGTGCAATAACTCATTCAAGAACAATATATAGAAGGATGGAGACCTTAGAGCAGAAGTCATTAAATCAGATTTAACAATAAGTGGTGTATTTAAAATGCATGTTCTGGAACCCCTAATTAAAAAAAAAAATCATTGCCTATTCAAATTGGTATGGAGGGGGTAAATGACACCAAAACTTAAAAGAAACCTAAAGTTTAGTTTTTCAACATCCTTACACACACTGGAATATATATATTGAAATGAGAGGAAAAAAAAACCAGGCCCTCAGTAACTGCTGAGCTATTGAAACAGTTTTCACAACATCATAGATAATTACAATTATCCTTCTCTTAGGGACATTGGAGCTGCCAATTTTTTGCAATCGAAAATAAATAAATTATTCAGAACAGATGTTGACTACTCATCCCAGTTTAGTAGAAAGCTTAGGCAGGCATGTCATCACTAAACTTGCAAACCATGATGGAACTGGAAAATATTTATTCTCTTTTCTTTTCTCCTTTTTTTCTTTTCCTATTTTTGTTTTGTCTGTTAATAATCCAGCAGGTTTTCAAGTCTATTATTGGGTGATTTAGTCCAATGGAATAAAAAAAAAAAAGAAAGAGAAGCTTGTCAGTTCCATTTGGACTAGAAATGTAAGGCGGGGAACCTGTTCAGTCGCCAGGAGAAATAGCGAGTGCCTGTGGGTGGCACTGTAGGTATTTGATCATTAATTATTAACAGAACCAAGCAGTGACTCAAACATATGCACCATGGACGTTCTTCAGCCTCTAATCAAAACTGTAGTATAACTGTGACACTTGCTGGGAATAAAATTCACATGACCAAAAGGTCTTTGTTCAGTTCTTTTGGCTAACAAAGGTTATCCATGCATCTAATTGACTATTTCCTGTGATATTGGCAGCTGAATCTCTGTGGTGACTTGTTATTTTGTTTAGGTAAGGATAAATATTCTTCAGTCACTTCTAAAGTTTTGGCCTCCAGCAAGAAATGAGCTTTGGCACTGCGATATCACTTATCTTTTGCCTGATGCTTTAGCTTTGCTTTTTCTTTTTCTTTTTTTTTTTCTTTTGTCTTTTTTTTTTTTTTGCTTCTACATGTAGACACTTTCTCCTCCAAATATGCAATTTCCAGAGACTAGTGTCATCTTTCTGCTCACTGTTGCAATAAATAAAGCTGAAAAAACCTGTTCAGACTTCTGCTTACAGCTTGCAGCCAAACCCAGCTTTTGTTTAATTTTGGTGGGTTGGGATTTTTGAGGGTTTTTTAGAGGAGAAATTTGCAGAGGTCGAATAAAAAGCTCCTTCTCTTTTAGTCACACTTTACATGTTTCAGTTTTAGTTGACACTACAATTAGGAATTTTGCTGTATTATTACCTTTTTAGAAATTAAAGTAGGATCCTTTCTACTTGTGAAAAAGCCAGACTACTGCTTGTTTATCAGGGAAATCAATACTGAAACTGCAGGCATTTGTCCTATGACCCAGCAGTTCCGTGGTCCAGCCTACTGCTGGATGATTGGCGATGTGTTCTGGATATCGCATATATCTCAGATCTTTCAGCTGCAATGAAGCATGAATTAAACTGTGACAGTTTGCCACATGCACTTTCAGGCTATGCCTACGCCATCAAACTAAATAGCACCCAGTACTTCTCTAGGCTTTCCAGTGAAATCATCTATATTTTCTATACTTCAACTGTTAAATTATTAGAACACTCTTTGGCTTGCTTTGGGTTTGAAGCAATTAGCAATTTTCTGAGCAGTCCCAGGGAACAGTATATTTTATAGGCACCATTCCCACCAGACAGTTCCCATGCAGGCACCTTGTTTTCAGAGGCTGAGATGGATGTTGGCTCCTCCCTGCCAGCTGGCCTCAGAGCCCAGGAGTGTTCCCAGGAACATTTAATTTATTAGTGCAATGGTAGTAGCCATAGGGAATCCAATCTCAGAAATATATCTAAGATACCTCTTCAGGTGGGATAAAAAAACCCAGTCTTCCCTCCTGTTTCTTGTTCCTCTCACTCTGCTCCTTGGGAAAGGTATTGTCACAAAAGAGATTTTGTTACAGGGTTTTGGTTTAGCAGCAATTTTGTATTTATTCGTATTTGAGACAGATCACAGTATTAGGTTGTGTAATTACTAACTTAGTCATCAACAAATTTAACAGTGCAATTCAATGGAGTTTATTACAATCAAAATAGTGAATAAGTTAAAGGTTTGAGAATGGCAAGGTGTTTCGGGTTTGTGTGACAAGATTTAGGTGGTGATGGGGGCCTGCAGGGGTGGCTTCTGTAAGAAACTGCTGGAAGCTTCCCGTGTGTCTGACAGAGCCAATACCAGCCCCAAGGCTGAGCCAAACATTGACAGTGGTAGCGCCTCTGGGATAACATATTCAAGAAGGAAAAAAACAAAAAAACAGTGGCAGCTTTTTTGCCACCAGAAAAGGGAGTGATAAGATGTGAGAAACTTTGCAGACACTAAGGACCCTGTGGAGAACCCCACGGTGGAGCAGGTGGAGGTTCATGAAGGATGCTGTGACCTGGTGGGAAGCTCACGCTGGACCAAGCTCCTGGCAGGTCC
The DNA here is from genome assembly GCA_020800305.1 of Porphyrio hochstetteri. Classification (NCBI taxonomy): domain Eukaryota; kingdom Metazoa; phylum Chordata; class Aves; order Gruiformes; family Rallidae; genus Porphyrio; species Porphyrio hochstetteri. The sequence goes on from CM036907.1 coordinate 117,118,422, forward strand.
TGCAGCCCACTGAGAGATGAGCTCATGCTGGAGCAGGATTTTGTCAGGACCTGTGACGGTGTGGGGGACCCACATTGGAACAGTGTGGTCCTGAAGGTCTGTACCCCATGAAAGAGACCCATGCTGGAGTAATTTATGAAGAACTGTATCCCATGGGAAGGACTCATGTTGGAAATGTTCATGGAGGACTGTGTCACATAGAAGGGACACCATGCTGGAACAGGGGAAGAGTGTGAGGAGTCCTCCCCCTGAGGAGAAAGGAGAGGCAGAGACAATGACCAAAACCCCCATTCCCCATTCCCCTGTACCTCCCAGGGGGAGGAGGTAGGGAATTTGGGCATAAAATTCAGCCCAGGAAGAAGGGAAGGGGTAGGGGGTGGTGTTTTGAGATTTGGTTTTATTTTTCATTATCCAACTCTGTTTTCTTTGGGTAATGTTAGACTTATATTTTTTTTTTTTTAAATGTTCTAATTTGAGTCTAGTTAATCCTGGTCTAGCAGGGGGGTTGAACTGGATGATCTTCAGAGGTCCCTTGCAATCCCTATGAATCTGAGTCTATTTTGCCTATGATGGTACTTGCTGAATGATCTCTCCCTGTCCTTATCTCCCACAAGCCTTTTGCTAAATCTTCTCTCCCCTGAGAGAGAAGATATCTCCTCCACTGAGGAGAGGGATGGATGCATCCAGGTGTGATCTCATCAGAGCAGAGTAGATGGGTAGAATCACCTCCCTTCACCTACTAGTCGTACTGCTTTTAATGAAGCCCAGGACATGGTTGGCTTTCTGGGCTGCAGGTGTGCATTGCTGGTTCATATTAAGCTTCTCACCAATCAACAGCCCCATGGCCTTCTCCTCAGAGCTGCTCTCATGGCCCAGGTGTGGGCAGGGGGTGCCTGGCCACCCCGGCTCCAGGGTCCTGCACTTGTCATCAAGAAAACAGCAGAACGGGAGTTTTTCCCAAAGCGTGCATGATTCATCCAGATGTACCATTCAGGCAGAAGATGGCCCAGGAGTGGACAAAGTGCTTGACCCCAAGTCAAGATAGCAACAAATTGGGGCTTATTCTGAGATATCAGAGTAGCCCAGGGGCTGCACATCCACAGGCATACATAGCAGCATACCTTTAAAGGATAGTTTGAATATATTAAATCAGTGCCAGTTTCACTATCTTCATATTTGTTTTAAAATTAAAAGAAATGTATTTGTTCTGACAGATTACGTAGGCTTCCTGTGAATTTCCTGGGAGGAAAAAAATACCTGAAAGTATTCACTCTAATTCACTCTACAGGAATAAAAATTATTAGCGAATTCTGTTACAAAGATTCACAATGGTAGATGAGAATGAGTCCTTCCCTGATCACGTTTCCAGTGTGAATGAGTCTCCTCCTTTCTCCCTGTGTGCTTTTTGCCAATGGTGTTATTTTCTATGGGTGAGTCATTTTTGGGGGTGCAGTAATGGATGGAGTGGAAGGACAGGGTACACTCACTGCTTGATGTAATTCAAGCATCTTTCTTGGGTGAGAAGTGCTGTAAAGCAACATAAAATATTGATATAGTTTTAGAAATTAAAACATCCTTTTTGCTTGCAAGTATCTTTATTATCAATTGCAGGTGTCTCAAAACCGGAATTGTATTTAACTTCACACTAAACATAAGGAGAAATTAAAACCAGATTTTAAATACTTTTAATCCCTAAAGAAAGCTGAAAATGAGTCTGACAGGTCAGGAGATTAGACCATGGACTTCAGCTGTGATTGGGAAGTAAAGTATGCTGACAGAGTGTGCTATAGGACTACTGCTGATGCAGTATTTTTACTGACAGTGATTAACAACAAGCACAAGCATTGCATAGGACTTCATCCTTGTCTTCTCTCTCGCATTTGCAAGTATGACTACTCAGCCTGTTTTTTCTGCCCATAATACTTGCAACCGTAACTCTTAGTCCTACAATCAAATCAACTCCTCAGGCCTACATTCATAAGAATTTTTATGTGAATATTTATATTAATTTGGATACCTTATTAAATTAGGAAGTAAAATACCTTCCTTTGACAAAATAAACAACATTTTTCATTCTCTTTGAGGCTAGAGTTATTTTTATAGGGCCAAATTCTTTGCAGACTTTTGGTAAATAGGAGTCACCAACATGCAGATTGCAGTGATGGTGAAATGTGCCCTCTGGTATTTGGAAGAGCACCCTCCAGTGCATTGACTTATATTATTCTGGTTACACACGAATGATTGTACTGCTAATGCTACTTAAAAGGTCAATATTTTTCAAACTGTGCAATGTTCCTAGTGTCTTAAATGCTTGTACAGCCCGTACTGTGACAGGATATGAGCCTTTTCAAGCTTCACTGTAATTATCCTCAGAACACCCAGTGGGATAAGAAGAAGCTTTTACCCCATTTCCATATATCAGGAGTGAAGGTACCAAAAACTAGCTCAGATTCTTATGGGCAGATCTGCAGCAAAGTATGTTTCTATAGGTGCAGAATGCTCCTCCCACTGCATCTCTTCTCTGGTGTTTTCCTTTACATCCCTATCACTGTAGAACTGACAGCAAGTGAACTTACATCAGCTCTCCTAGCAGATCTGGAGCCATTACCAGTAATATTAGGACATATTTTTCTCCATACTCTTCCTAAATGACCCATAAAATGTCGTTTATGCATGATTGCTCCATAAATATCCTTTCTGACCATTGCATCTGGGTTTCCTTTTCACAAAAAGCATGAGTATAAAGGAGTAAGACAAATAATTCACAGTCACATTTCATCTGGACACACAGATGGGACCCAGCCAAGGCATGCATTAAGACCTGGCTGATAGAAGACCCCTCACATCATGTTGTAACATTCAAATGTTACAAACAGTGTAATCATATACTAAATGACCTATGATTATTTGCTAATTTTATGAGGAAGCAGAAAACCTAGTGGAGAGTGAATTATGTCTCCAAGGGCTAGAAGGGTTTGCTCAAATGCAACTGCGTAATACACTAAATACCCATTGAAACTAACATGTTGAATGATTTTTGCAACAGGATAAAGTCTTTTACCTAAATGTAAACAAAGATTTAGATAGGAAAAAAATAATCAAGTTTCATGTTTTATCCTCTATTTTCTGATATAGTTATTTATCTATATACAATTGTAATTATAAATTTACAGATTTAGTCAAAAAGTTGTTATATCTTGTTCTATCATATCTGTAATACGCTTCTTTAGCTTAAAGATAATAATAGAAACCAGTTTTGTTACCTTCAGAATATGTGCTGGTGTCATCAGTTCACCAAAAGAGATTCTGGAACAGGCAAACCCTCATGGCACCAATTCTATCAGAGTTCTGGATGACACTCACAGCCATATGATTTGGTTTTAGGTAGTCCTGCAAGGACCAGGGAGTTGGACTTGGTGATCCTTATCGAACCTTTCCAACTTGAGATATTGTATACCATGATAACTGTTAGTCAGAAAACTTCCCAGGAAACCACTGGTAAGAACTTCTATTAATCTGCTATTCTGGAAATGTTGCAATATTTTTTTAATAATTAATATTGTTGGCAAATACTACTACTACTACTACTACCCCTACTGCTACTACAGCTACTGCTACTACTACTAGACTTAATAATAGGAAAAAAAGTAATCTGAAGAGCTGTACACCCATTAATTTGACTGCCACATTATCCAGGAGTTAAAAGATACTTTAAGAGAATGAATAATTAAATATATGAAAGTAAATGGGAAATAGAGTAAAATGTGACATGGATTCACCAAAGATAGATCACATTAGCCTCAGCAGATATTTCTTTTTGATGAGTGAATTGATTTTCTAGATAACGGGAAGGAAATAGGTTTAATCTAACTGGATTTCACTAAATCTTTTGACATGTTACCATATGGGAAATTATTGGTTAAATTGCATGTCGTGGTTTTGCCCCAGCCGGGGGCCGCACCCCACACAGTCGCTTGTACTTTTAAAAGGAAGGGGGAAGGAAAGTTGGGGGAAGGGGAAAAGGGAAGGAAGAAAGGAGGAAAATAAACCACAACCTAGAAACCAGAACCACGCAGGTTGGGATAAGGATAGTTTACTAAACAATAACAGAAAACTAGATATAACAATAACAGAAGTTTAAAGCACAAAATAGATGAAACTGGTGATACACAATGCAATTTCTCACCAAACCACACAACTCAGGCCGCACAGCTTACAGCCCGTCCCGGACAACCCGACCGCCCCAGAAACTGCACGTCCTGGCGTTGTCTCCCCCTCTTCCCCCCAGTCCCCCCTTATACCGAACATGACGTAACTGGTATGGAATATCCTCTTTGGCCAATTCGGGTCACCTGTCCTGGCTGCGTCCCCTCCTTTCTCACTAGTAAGGAAGTATGCAGAGCTGAGAAAGGTCCTTGATTGCCCGGCAACAAATCGGAAAACATCAGGGTGCTATCAGCACTATTCTCATGCTAACACCCAAACATGGCATTCCATCCACTGCTAAAAAAAAAAGTTTAACTCCATCATAGCTGAAACCAGGACATTGCAGAAGACGTACATTAGTATAAGAATTAGATGTAAACAAATGGAACACCTTCAGATGGTACTGAAACAGTATTCTTGACTTGAACAGGTTAGGGATAACTTAAAAGGTGAGTCAGGTATTACTCTTATTTCCAGAACTAATGCTTAAGAAATTGATCATATCTTCATTACTGATATCTTCCTTACTGAAGAAAAGGAGACTGAAAGGTGACCTCATTAATGTCTATAAATATATGAAGGGTGAGTGTCTGGAGAACGAAGCCAGGCTCTTCTCAGTGATGGTCAGATAGAACAAGGGGCAACGGGTGCAAGCTGAAACATAGGAAGTTCCATGTGAATGTAAGGAAAAAATTTTTTCCCTGTGAGGGTGACGGAGCACTGGGACAAGCTGCCCAGAGAGGTTGTGGGGTCTCCCAAATGAGAAATATTTACTGTACATTGTGCCAGATAATGCACTTAACCCAAAGAAATTCTTTCATAAGATGGGTAACCATCAATTAGTAAACATAGATGAGGTAAACCACCTTGGATTTCTGGTCAATGACAGGAAAAATATGAGGTATATAAAACATGGAATAGTACCATACAATGTAACAAGACAGTTATATCTAGGAAGGAAAACGTTGACATCAGTGTTTAAGGCACAACTGAATGTGCATCTAGAACATTGTTCAGATGTGTAGTCACTTGACTTGAAGAAAGAGCTAGTGAAATGAGCACGAGACAAGTTAACAGCTAGACCACAGATACCTATACTCTAGCTAATGTAACTATTCACACACAAGAAGGATTGTGAAAAGAAAATAAATCAAAACTACTGGATATGTGTAAAATAAATTATCATATGATGTGATGCCTGTGACACTAAGGGAATGTACCCCGTAAGCCAGAAAAAAATCTTCAATTTAATGTTCTTATTTCCAAAATCAATATAAATGGCTTCTGCTTCTAGTGGTGTAAATGGGTCTTTTAAGTGACAGAAAGCAAAGTATTTTTCTGATACACAGATTTTCTGATACACAAACATAAATTTATTTTGAATTCACAAAGGTACTTTGGGTCCAGGAACATGAATGTCATTGCCATCAGTAATACTTACTGCTTGCAGTAGCCTGAGGGATCCAATTCACAATCTGTGGTCTCATTCTTTCCTGCACAATAGAAAAAAGGAAGGTTTGTTTCCTAACTCTGACCTTTATAAAAAAATATAAAATAAAAAAAATCCATTTCAAGTTAGTTAAGTCCTTGTGTTGCAGATGTAGCCTGCAATGGTTCTTATGTGTTCACATTTATTAAAAAAAAAGTAAAGTTATCTCTTCAAGAAAGGCCGAAAGAGCAATTGGGAACAGTCACTTTGGTCCATAAGAAAATAATTGAGCAAGCCCTCTCTTAACACATTACTGACAGTTGAGGGAGACAGTGACTGGGAACAGTCAGAGTGGATTTACCAAGGATACAAAATGCCCTACAAACCTGAGAGTGTTCTATGATAAAAAAAATCACTGGATTTTTGGAAGAAGTGAGAGAATTTGCCATTATTTGTCGTGACTTTAGCAAGTCCTTAAATAATGTGTCTTATAATCTTATTCGTTAGGACATTATAGTCTGGATTGGTGGACAATCAGATGGGTAAAAAGCTAGTTGGATGGTTGGGGGCCAAGGGCTGATAGATCTTATGCTATCTTGTGGCCGGTAACAGGGAGAATACCATGAAGTCTCTCCTGGGTCCAGTCTCGTTTAACATCTTTATCAGTGACCCGAAGAAGTGGTTGCTTATCAAATATGCAGATGACACCTAGTATGGAGAGAACAGTCATTACGATTGAGAGTCAGAAGGACCTGGACTGTCTGGAGGAACAGCACAACACAGACCTATTGAAATTCATCAAGGAGAAGTGCAAAGTACAGTGTCTGGAAAAGAATAAACCCTTTCAACCATAGAAGCTGGGGAGCTGCTTCACAGAAAAGACCCCATGGAACCAGATATGCAGAGACCTACACAAACCAACAGTGCACTTTACAGCAGTAAGAGCCACCAGCATCCTGGACTGCATGAGCAGGGAGACAGCCAGAAGATTGGAGAAGTGATTTTGGGCCTTCCAATAGGACATTGATAAATGTCAGTGAGTACAGCAGAGAGCCACTAAAATGGTCAGGGACTGGAGCACTTGCTGTAGTGCTGAGGCCAAGAGAGCTGGACTTGCTCAGCCCCAAAATGATATGGCTTCAAGCGGAGGTCAGTGTTTTGCCAGGATGCCTGTGGAGGCTATGCAGTCTCTGTCCTTGGAGGATTTCAAGATCTGACTGGATAAAGCTCTGAGAAATCTGGCTGAACACCACAGCTGACTGTACTTTAAGTAAAAGGTAGGAGTAGAGGAACCCTGAAGTAGAACCTAAATGATCCTGTGATTTTATATAACTGAAAACCTCATCAATGAAACATTTAATACATCCACACTGAAGTAATTATATGACAAGAAATAAATATTAGGAGTCAGACAAAAGATAATAGAGTGTTATACTAAAGAAGCAACAAACAAAGAAGCTCTGTGTTTGGACATATTGATTTTAGCAGTGCTGGTTCTGGGATTTCTGCCCTGCATTTCTACATGGTACAATTGATCAGTTTATGAAATAGAATCTTTAGCACACCCACAGGTTAAGTCAAGAGACCCAATTTCTTGTTGTCAAAATTGTTTAAAATTCAGATTTACGAATCTAATGTAAGAAACCATCAGTTAAAACCAAAAGTTTTGCACCAAGTCTGAATGGATGTAAATCACTTAAAATCATACAACCACAGAAATGTCTTGGTTGGAAGGGACCTTTCAGATCATCAAGTCCAACCGTCAACCTCACCTGCCAAAACCACCACTAAACCATGTCCCGAAGCACTGCATCTACCCGTCTTTTAAATACTTCCAGGGATGGTGACTCCAACATCTCCATGGGCAGCCCATTCCAATGCCTAATAAACCTCTCTGTGAAGAAATTTTTTCCTAACATTCAATATAAACCTAACTGGGCACAACAGAAGGCCATTTCCTCATGTCCTATCACTTGTCCCTAGGGAGGTCAGTCCCTACCTTCTACAACTTCCATTCAAGTAGTTGTAGAAAGCAATTAGATATCCCCTTAGCCTTCTCTTCTCCAGACTAAACAGCCTCAGTTCCCTCCTCATAGCATTCATCTGCCAGTCCCCTCACCAGCCTTGTTGCCCTGACTTCCTAGACTACAGGTAAAAACTGAATCAGGACCAAAGAAATAGGTGCATGGCTTTGCTTCTAAACAATAACAGCTTTTAAAAAATAGAATCATAATAAACAAACTTCAGGAGCTACTTAAAGCAGCAGTGGGTTTCCCCAACCATTTTTCTAACCAACCAGATTGATTTTGTTCCATTTTTTTCATTAAACAGATTGTTTCAGACTGTGAGCTCCTTTGCCAATTTTTAGCCTGCAGAGAATTTTAATGGCTGAGTCATAAAACCCTCCAAAATTGGATATGTAATGGAAATGCTAAGGGACCCTTAACTAGAGTAAGTGTTGTATTATGCTGCAATAATAATAAACAATAATAGTAATATTAATAAAAATAACACAGTTTTATGTGAACTCATAAAAGGCCATTTATATGATCACTGTACAAATATTTAAAATTCCAAAATGCTGCATTTTTCACAATTATGGTGATGCTACAGACTTTATATACTCTTTGAGAACCTTTGGATCTCAATGTGTTGCATGCTTTCAACTCTTAACACACATTCCATTAAGGATATACAGTAACAGGCCGCTGGTCCAGAGATTACTGATTAGTTAAAAAGACCTTTTTTTTTTTTTTCCTAAAACTTTTTAAAAGTCTCCACCATATATATATTTAACATATATCACTTAATGAAGAAATAAAAGGTTCAAAGTTTCAGGATGTCTGAAAAATTCCAAAGTGCAAATCAATGGTAGCAACCTATTTAATAAATTATAAACCTAAAAAATAATCAGTTAATATTCATTATCAAAACGGCAATTTCTTATAAAGCATTTTCTACATGTCCCCAGGCCCTGAAACTTGCTCTCTGGCTTCCCACTGTGTGGAAGTTTCAATTAGAATTTCATGTTGAAATGTACGTTAACACCTTCTTATATATATTTTGGTAATGTCTGTTTAACTCTGGCTGTCACAACTTGGAAAGGATATTTTTTTCTTTTCCAATAAGCCAGCTGGAAAAAAAGGGGGAAGATATTGAATGGTTCATAAATATATAATGTTTCCCATTTGTTATATTCTGCAATCAAATGCAGCAGCTTTAAACTTGCATATCAGTGCATAATTCCACAAACTTAAAAAATTGATCTGCCAATGTCTCCCCTCCAGCAATCTTTTAATTAAATGAACTTCACTCACCTTACCGCTAAACTCCTTAGGTTGATTTTATACTGAGATTCAATGTATTTTTCAGTGAAGTTTTGGGTTGTTTTTTTCTTTTTAACTGTAAAGGTTGTTTAGTAAACAAGTGTTTAATAATGTATACAAGGTGACTGAACATAGATCAATGCCAATTATTTATTCACAATAAAAAACTTGGAAATAATGAGGTTCTTTTGTATTCTTGCCAGCCAAAGCCAAGAGCAGGCCCAGTTCTCAGCCACAGTAAACAAAACTGACCTTTTAATATATAGGAAACTGTGGTGATTTACACCAGACAAAGATCTGCTTTAAGAATGCTTTTTTCCCCATATTCTTTATAAGAACAGATTTTGTAGGGATGGCAGTTCTGCTTAACTATATTGGTAAGTTAGTAGATGGTTCAGCACAGAAAGAGCCATGCTAAAAACAGAAAGAACCTCAAAAACTCTGGATCCCTGGTGAAAAACATATCAGATCAACTACACTCAACAGCTGAGATTACAAAAGTCCAAGTTGAGTTACAGCTCGAAGGAGTGGTAATTCGGTAGCTCCAATGGGTTGGGATACAGACAGAAGAACATCAAGGGTGTTCCTCCACCATGATACTTTCCTTCTTCCCTGAGGTTTTGAGAGCCTATATAAGAAAATCTTCCACTGTTAAAGCTGGAAGACAGCATCAGCAACTGTATTTCTCTCCCTGCTGTATATTACAATGCTGTCTGAGGTTCTACCAGAACCCAAAGGATATTTATGTTTCTAAGCATCCCACATGCTTGTAAATTGAAGCAGCAAAAGCTAAATGCACCTGCCAGTGGTTTTCAATGCCCATAGAAAATATTGCTTGGTTTTCCCTTCTCCTCCCCAAAAGCCATTGCTTCTAAACCGTTTGCAATACTGCTAAGGAATTATAACTGCAGCACCAGACATTACACGACAGCTGTTTGAACAGAAATACTAATTGCTTTCATATTTAATTAGCTATTGTTTAAATTAAAAATACCAACAAAACAGTCACAGCAGGCTCATTTTAACAGGAGGTTTATTGGTTCAGGCACTAGCTCAAAGAGCAGCAGGCGTTGGATTCACACACTATCTCTCTTTAGTTCTGAGAAACTGCCAGCGCACTCCTCACTCAACAGCTGCTGGTTCATCCCACCGGCCTGATCTTCCTCCTAATGGTCTTTTCCCTGCTGAAAAAGGTGAAACCAGAGATGTCATCCAAAGCAGGGAGGAATTATCTCATCTATCCTTAGATATTAATATTGTAGATGCCTACAATCCCTTTATTAGCAGTAGGGAGTAACAGCCCCATTTACACAGCTAAAGGGTGTTGTGCTTTGGTGCCAGAGTGTACCATGTCCACACTGCTCAGGGCTGCACACTTTATCAGAAACAGTCTGCTTCCACACATTAAAGCCCTTGGCCCTAGAACACCATGATTATTACTGTGGGTTTTTTTCCAATTGAAAATGACTGAAATAACATGGTGCTTTGTCACAGGAAATGGTGTTTTAATGTCAGGAGGCTACAAGTATGTGTTCTGCACTCTGCAAGGTGATTTGGGCCTGTGACACCTGTCCTATTGGACTTGGGATCTGGGTCCCTCACAATCCCATATTGACACTATAAAATTGTCTCTGGGCCTTACTATCCCCAAAATGACCTTGGGTATCATCATGGAAGACAGCAAGGAAAGCTGAGTTATTTGATCATGTAGATGATCATTTGTAGTGTACAAACATTTACAAAACAACTCTTCCTAATGTCCACTGCAGGTTTGGGTAAAGGTGCCTATTTTCTCTATTCACGTTAAAGAGAGTAGGCTAGGTGCAAATACCTATGCCACTGAAATCCAAATTTTGGCAGGATGAATATCAGCCATATAAAGGACTGGTGTCAGAGGCTGCCACCTTCTAATGTGTTCACTCTTCCCTTTGTCTCAGATGGAAACTCTACAAACCTCACTCGAGGCAACCAGAGAGATGCGTAACTGGCACACATGCAATGCAGGACCCCTGTGTACTGTGTAGTGCACCAAGTCAATGTCCCAGTGGCAGGACAATCTAAGAGGTCCAGGGTTGTTTCCCTGAATGTGGAAATTCTGGATTATTACATGCTTGAAATATGACTAAATGGCAAGCGTGGTATTTTTCACTTGAATGTGGTGCCACAGAATAACTCTCATTGCTATCTTCTTCCTAGTGACATCTACAGAAGTTATTAGCATATTTCAAACTGCTTTGCTAGCTGCGTGACCATTCACTTCACTGATTCTGAAAGATGCTGGCAAGTATACTGCAGGTACAACTATTTACTTAAATAAATATTTGTGTGAATTTTCATGTGAGATTCCCTTTCTGCTGATATTCATGAAAAGAAAATTGTCTCACCCAAATATACATGAAAATCAAATATTTAACTGTTGCAAACACTGCCAAGGACAATTTTGTTTAAAATGTGTGCAAATATTCATGACAAATGTTTTGTGATATTCACTCAGCTCTGAATAATTAACAATGCTTAAATTGCAACACATGTAACAAAACCTATTAGTTCTAATAAGTCAGTACAGTGGAATTAATCAGGTTTTCATTTAAGCAAATGTATTACAAACTAAATTGTTTCATAAGCTGTCAAATACATAGAAGCACAAAAGTTCGCATTTGTTTTAACTACCAAGTACCAAGGCGGCACGTGGTGTTTGGGGTTTGGTTCAGGTTCTGTCTAGGAACCCAGATCACACATGGGGGCAGCAGTGCTTTCAAAAGGACTTTGTGGTGGGATCCCTCACTCCTAACCTCAGTCATCTGAAAAATAAGAGGGGAATGAGTTGTCTCAAGCTTCCTGTAAAATTGGTGGAGTCTGCAGAAACACTCCTTCTTCCCCAGGACAGGCGTCTATGACAGGTGGAATGAATTGCAGTCTGGAGGTTCCTGTCACTCTCCATTAACTATAAGAGGAGCCGTAGCAGCTCATTTAGGTGAGACACCTACAAGACAGATAGAATTAGGTGATATGAATCTCTTCCATTACAGATCCTGAACAACAAACTTGTATTAGGTGAAATGAACTCACCTCTAGTTGGCATTTCGAAGAGACTGCACAGGAATTGCACGTCCTGCTGAAAAGAGTTTTCATTACAAATCCCTGACTTGGTTATTATGTGCCATATTTCTTGGCCTGCAAAAATATGACAACCACCTTGCCACAATCATGATCTTAGTATTAAGGTCAAAAGAAATAATGATGTATTTATTTAAATCTGACTTTTTGACTGAAACGTGTACACATGTCTTGGAAAGATTTTCCTTCAGAAAACAAGTTTCTAGCCTTCATGGTTAAAAAAATGCAAAATTTGAACTTGTATCCCAAGTGTCACTCAATACTCAAAGGAAAAAAAAAAAGGAAAATAAAAAAGAAAAGACAGACAACTTGAAAGGTATTATAATTCTTCGTATTGCCATGATCTTTAAGATACCCTTGTGAATTTTGGGGACCTGACCCACATGTTTTAACACTTATGGTTAGTATTATTAAGATAAAAATGCACTTGCCTTCCTCATTGGGGTTTGTGAGGATGCATTTGTTTGCCTGAGGCAAAATATATGTGCATTATATTATTCATTTGAAAAGTATAATAGGCAGAATCAAGGAAATGCTCTGGCACTGATGCATGACTTCATGCTGAATGCATACACTGTAAATCTTCACCAAGTCCATGAACAGAACACATAAAGGAAAGCAAATGCGAAACAATTTTCCCTATACTGCATTATCATTATCGTGTGAATGTTTCATTTGGGAACGCAAACATTAATACAAAGTGAGCTCTTCTCTATTCAGTCCACAAACACCATGTCGGTTGAAATATACATTAGTTGGCAAGGGAACAAATAACTTGATGCTGGAGAAAACCTATGTGGAAACAAGCTCCTTGTTAGCTGTTGAGGAAAAGTTTATTCCTCTGAGTCATGCATTATAGTCAGCAAGATACAGGATGATACACTGATTTCCAGCTTCTGCTTTGTGAAAGGCTCTGACAGAATCTAGTTAGATTTCAGTTCACACTGGAAAATTATGTGCGATAGGTGTGATCCTGGCAACACCACCCCAATTGTGCCTGCTTTACCTAGGTGTGCAACACATTGAGAATCTGGCATAATTAGCAGCTTCTTTCATGCCATACCAAAAGCATATGCAGCCACACTGTGCTTGTCTTCTCAATAGACAAAGTGCAGATAAAGCACAGGCTATAGCTTCTCCCTAACATGATTCCTAAACATTGATAGTAAGATCTAATGCAACTGTGGACAGATGTGGACTTCTATATGGCTAATTCATTGACATTTTAATTTTAAATGCAATGGCTTCTGATTTTTAAAACAGCATGACATAAGTGTTCAGATATTATAGCAATGAGGGTCATCTTCATGCCTAGAAAGAAGAGTTGGAGATCTACCTTTTTACATATTTTCTGCATAAATTCGTGTTATGCAAAACTTTAAAAGGGCTTCAGAATTTGGTTTTTTTTTTTCAAATTAATTTCAAAATTTGCCATCAGCAAGATTTCAACTCTGTGCAGTGTTAACTAATTTGTTTTTCATCAAGTTCTTTATTAACAAAGAAATCCCTTGATTATTATACTTCTCTGACTTTTTGATAATCTCCCTTGCAACCAGTCACATAATGCCTGAATACTTTTCACTGAAATGCTGTTGAGCCAAAGGAGCTGATGGGCCCTGTAATTAACTTCCGAATAATATCAAAGTAATAGGATGTTGTAAATACTAGGAGTCAGAAATGGATCTATGCCCTCTTCAAGAGACCCGGTGGCACTAAGCACAGCCTTTGAGCTGAGGCTCACCTGCCTTTCCTTCCTGTTCTTCACTCTTACTAACAGCTGTTACATTTTCAGTGCAATGTAATTTACATTTTACAGTGCTTTTCCTGCCTGCACTCCGGGATACTTAACACATTCAAATGACCACAAGCTATTCAGTCCTGATGGGCAAGATGAAGCACAGTGATGCCTCCTCAAATTTACTTCCTTTCCAATTACAAAAATAAATTAGCTGGACCTAACAGCACAAACCTGAGAAATGGATATTGCAAAGAAGAGAGTACCTTCAAGCTGGGCTGAGAGTGATAATAATCTAGCCCATAATTAAGAGTAGAAATATGCTTCAGTATTAAAACAGCTATTGCTTCATTTGCAGTTGATAGGAAGAGAGTGAACTCATTACAACAGCAATGTAAGACTTTTCATACAAGTGCTATAAAAAGACATTACAAATATAAGTTAATTAGCTACATAACATGCCTTGATGACAAGAAATTCCTGTCATAATCCATTTTATGAAGAGATAAGCAAAGTCAGATCCTGCTCAAGTGTGGCAAAGTAGCTGCACGATGAGGAATATAAATTGGATTTCTGCTTCACCTTGAAGCCGTAAGGGTTCAGTGCCCCTACACCCTAGATGAAAGAGTAGGCATCCTCTATAATTTGTGTATCAAAATGTTTTAAGGGTTCTTCTTCAGTAGCAGCAGAACCTCTGCAATGACAGTTCATGTCTACTTTGCTTCCAGAGATGGAGTAGAAACCTGGGAAAGGAAAAAGAACATTCACTTTGCACCACTTGCTCCAGGCTACTGAAATCAATCTGTGCACATCTATGGAGAGCTGGAGAGAAAATCCAAGTGGGTGAAGGAGAAGTCTGGAGAAGTCAACTCTCATTGACAGTTCCCGCAAGGAAACTCCGAGAACATTCTGGATGTGAAATATCTTGTCTCTTCAGGAGTTCACAACAAATGGACTTCACACAGAGGGATTTATTTAACTGGTAGATATAAACATAAGCAGATTTTTTACTGTTATAGGGTCTCTTTCTTTAGCTTTCATCACTGTTTCTTTGGATCAATTAGACCCAGGGAACAGTATTAAATATAAAATGAAAGCCTGAGGCACAGGTTCAGATGCAGACTGGAACTTGGTAATGTTTAAGGTTATTTCTTTTGTCTGCTTTTAACATTTTCTGCCTTACCAGCAGACTATGTTCCATTTAAACCTGAGATTTTGAAAATAAAAATGTAAAGTTTCCCCTTTTCAAAACATGGATGACATTTTCAAGAGTCCTTCCTCCACAGCTCCTTCTGTACTTTTTAAAGCAAACAAAGCTGCTATAATAAAAAAAATCAAATAATGAAATTCAAGAGAAAAGAGAGAGAAAAATAGAGACAGAATATTTTATTCCATTTCTGACCAGTTCTGAACTGTTTGCTCATATTTCCCATACTCTGTCAAAATGAGCAGACGGTATTATTTGTTATTAAGAACAACTTATAGATTGTTCACAGACTTACTTTCTGTGCTCTAGAATGTCATGGACATGAGAAAATACTCTAACTCAGACACAAAATTTTATTTCCCACAAAAGATTATGACCTGCAGTAATATGGCTTTTCAGCATTTTTTTCTGTCAGAAATTATTAAACAAGACCATAATCTATTCATACCAAGACAGAGTCTTCCACTGTGTATTGCAAGTAGAAGTCAGTGTGTTTCTTGCTAGATTTCCCTACTTACCTGCTTCCTAATCTATCCACCTAATTAAAGTTAGGTGTCTATCTGACCAAGCTTTTAGTAGAAAATTGTAATTTTTAAAAATCCAAAAGAAACCCTAAATAGAAATATTTCCCTTAACTTCAGTAAGAAGCCACCAAACCTTTGGTTGAATCAGCAAACTTTTATTGATTGATTAATCTACTGAGATTCTTAAAATCCTGTAAACACCTTTAATACATTACTAGAAAAAAAAAAAAAGTTAAATGAGCCTGAAGCTTTTAGGTACCAGCCAGGCTGATATTATCCATATAATAGGTTATATAATAGGTTAATAACATGACTGCTAATCACTGCTTGGGTTAATGCAAGTCACAAAAGGCAATGAATTTGCAGACCATAAAATAAATGTTTGAAAAGCCTGATCTCTGCCTGGATCTAGAGCGTGTAAATAATCCCTTATCCTCATAATCACTGGAGTTCACCAAAGGGTACCAAGGGAAATGAAATGGGAATGGGAATGAAACTAATCTACTGATGTGACTCTGATTTGAGAACAGGGAGCTGAAGCAGAACTGTAAAGTATCATAGTTCTGAGCAGAGATCTGGAAGTGCACCAAGCATAGCTAGGCATAACCTCCAAAAAATTAACAGCATAACAGCCTCTTCAGTGTGAAATTACCCTGTGAGTTTTTGTAGGGTAAACAGTGTTTTTCAGAACCTGCACATCTTCCTCCAGTCATCTTACTACCATGGACTTCTTTAAGCTCCTCTTTCCTGTTTCAGATACATTGCTTCTATGTTTTCAACTTCTCCATTTCCCACTCTTTAGTTTCATGTTTTATTTTGCTCAAAGCTCAGAGAGAGAGTTCAGAAAACTTTCCCTAGGACACCTCCAAGAGGATGCTGGTCTCTCAGTAGCTGCCTATTATGTCTCAGCCCTGTGTGACACAGACAATGAATGCAGAGCACTCGAGCTCAGAAACGTCGTGCACAGTATTGAATCATTGTAACATCAGTTCATTTTGCAGTGACAAGGATCCTTAAGATAAGGGTTTAAAACTTCCTTAAAGCCAAACAATATAGGTACCTGTTTCAATGAAATGAAAGCTTATTTCTAAGTCTTTTATAATCCTTCTCATTTCTCATGATCTCTTCCTTCATCTTTCAATCTCTTTCAATAACCTTGCATATGAGAACACAATAAAAATGTCCTGATGTTCCCGTTGGTAAATAGAAAGCATGGTGAAACCAGGGTACATATGTATGCAGTTTACTCCTAGTATTAAGCTATTACAGCATTCTGGGAAAAAGTAATTATGAAATTATTGATCTGATATCAGCTATATGGTCAAGTTTTTAAGGTGTGGAATAATATCTTTAGATGAGTTCTAATATGAGGCAGATTATTTTAATTTAGTAGCAAAGCTTAATAGAACAATGGCTATTAAAAGATAAAGATTTTTTTAAAGACTTCTTGCTTTGTTTATTTAGACTGTAATACCTTTATTCATGTGCTCATGGTATGATGCTAGTACATAGGATAAAATATTACAGCAGATGGAAGTCTATCACAGCCAGACTTTATCTAACTGACAGTCAGCCTCAAGGCCAGGAAACAGTCCCAGGCACTTCTGTGCTGCTAGTATAGACATGGTCTTACTGGGTAGGTTATTATTTTTGGCCTTTTTGGTTTATATTACCTCTGTTGCACAAACTAGGCTGAGACAAGTTCACACTCATAATGATTTATTAGTAGGGTCTGTACCTGCTGAAATTTACTTCTGGAGAAAGGAAAAAAATCGGAAGAGGAGAGAGAAAAGGAGAAGCAATGAGGGTCCCCAGATGAGCATCCTGCCCTGGATTCCCATCCAGTGTGGTGGTTGTCACCATAATGTTTTGCCACAATAACAATGTAGCTTTCATCAGGACTCAGGTCTCCCACTAGTTGTCCCCACTTGTGATGCTGAAGTACATTTTGATTAGCAACCAGGTCTACATGCTGAATTAGGGTCCCTAAGTGTTGTGGCTTAACCCCAGCCAGGAACTGAGTGCTGTACAGCTGCTTGCTCCCTCCTCCACACCCCCTCCTCTCCAGCACGATAGGAGAGAGAATCAGAAGGGTAAAAGTGGGAAAACTTGAGGGGTGAGGTAAAGACAGTTTAAATGGTAAAGCAAAAACTGTACATACTTGCAAAGCAACACAAGGCATTCACTCACCACTTCCCATGGGCAGGCAGGCGTTCAGCCATCTCCAGGAAAGCAGGGCTCCATCATGTGTGGCATTGACTCGGGAAGACAATCAGCATCACTCTGTACGTCCCCTCCCCTTCTTCTTCCCCAAGCAGAAAAACCCTCGGCTCTGTGTAGGCACTGCTCAACAACAACAAAAACATCCCTGTGTTATCAATGTGGTTTCCAGCACAAATCCAAAACACAGACCCATACTAGCTACTGTGAAAAAACACTATCCCAGTCAAAACCAGCACACTAAGGTAACCTAAAAAATGTAACCAAAGGGGAATAAAGAAGGAATGATTGTCACAGTAGTGGCAAATGCTTCGCATAACAGCAATATCAGTGTATGCAGGCAGAAGGCTGTGGGAATAATGACATGAGTGCAACGGCAGGAGAACAAGGGGAAAATGCTGTCAGAGAAGTTCTTGGACAACACAGCCATGGAAGTTTGGGAAAAAGCGTGCAGAGCTGCCTGTTATAAGCCCTTAGCATTACAAAAGGCCAAGGCACATTCATGTAACACACCCCCTCAGCATGATCAGTGCTGATGCACTTCTAACTTTTAGCAAATGTGCCATTGAATTCAGAATGGTGTACATTTCCATCTTCATTTTAGAAACACTCTTCAATGTCAGTTTAAGAACATTCATGGCTTTTGTTGGAAAGTCATGCTGTTGCAATAACCTATCACTAAAATGACTTAGAAAGAGAGATCTATAAGTGTGTGGCATGGCTTACATAAATTGAAATACATTAAAGATCTGGGCAAGATTTTTGCTCTCATACCATTGTAAACTTGAAGTATGGAAATCAGTACCAATTGAATTACTCTTGATTTGTCTTACCATAAATGCACCAGTGTAGTCCATGAGTCAAATTTTAAATAAGAAATCCTAGGGAGACTGAAGCAAGGCTGGCATATTTCACATTAATTATGTTTTGCCAAGGAGACTCAAAACTGAAAAATACTTCATAATTGAGATTAAAATAAAAATAACACTAAAATTATATAATTTGTTAAACTATAATCTTCTGTTCTAAGTGCTCCTGATTCTCTAGCAGTTAACTTCAAGTATAAATGAAAGATTGTTTCAGAGGCTACAGACTGACAGATCATAAAAAAAACATTAATAATGACTAGCATTGGAAATCGAGTTAAGCAGGCAAGTTTTTCATATTCTGTATTTGGAAATAGTATGAGACAGAAGTCAGCATGAGCCTTTCCATTCATCTGACTGTTCTGTCTAGTCCCATGCACAGCATTGCAAACATAGACTCTATACTAGCACTGAGACCTGTACTGCTGGGTTTCTGTGTCTGCAATCAGGCCATTTTTAGAATAGAAGGAGAGACTTTAAATGAAGAAATACAGCACAGTATCCTACACTTACATACCACTTTCATGCCAGTAGTAGGATCTTTACAGTTTCTCCCACTTCTGAACGGCACGTGGCTCTTCCTCTCCTCTGCAGCCCTGCAGCCTCTGGAGTGTCTCTCTTCTCTCTGACGTGACTTTTTCCTGTGTTTGCACAAAATAGAAGACACAAAGGTTTGCAAAGGACATGACAGAGTCTAATACAACAAGGCTGATAGCTTGGAATTGCCCAGAGACCAACCTTGATCTCACTGGGGAAAAGGTAAACAGACTTTCAGGAAGAAAATCATGTCTAATAATGATCAGTCCATAAAAATAAATGGTAAAAAAATAATTATCTGAAGCAGATGTAGGCATAAAACCACCACTACACACAGATGGAATGAGAAACTGTCTTTAAAATCCTCAACCCTGCAGCTGGTCAAATTTAATGCCAGAAAGTCTTTCAAAGGGGAATTTGGATGATCTTTGTCCTCTGCAGAAAATCAAACAGCATACAATAATGCTAGCTCTGTCAATAAAGAAATGCTAATATTAACAAAGTATCTGCCTTTTTGCCTTTCTTGCTACACTTAGACTACTTTTCTGCTGTAAAAGACTGTGGATTGGATTTCTTTAGGAACGACTAATAGAAAAGAACCTCTTCCTCAAAACAAACTCAGGTCTAGAATGTCAGCAGCATAATTTTGTGCAAAATTGAAAAAGATAAAATGGCTAGGTGGCCAGTCAATATGGTGAAGAAAAAAAAGTCCCAATGACATCTGAAGATAGACATTGTATAAATGATTGATAGAAAGCCCATAGTTAGAGCAAAACAGTGTTTGTTAAAACAGTCAGAGCACAGTTAAAAATGGATGTTAAGCAAACAGAAATGATCTTTCCATTGGTTAAATATGGGCTTCCTGCCCCTTTCAGGACCTGCTGCTGTACCAATTTGGTAAACCTGATGGCATTCTCAAGCAGAGAGAAGGTGACTGCTGTGTAACATCCACCACATCTCTCGCCATTAGAGCTCCAAGAAGAGCAAAAACCATGAGAAAATTGTAGGGAAAAATATATAGTTGGATCTGGCCTAATAATACCCAGGCCGATCCAATTAATGTTAAAGATTTGAATATTTTGCTGAGAACGCATTTTCCCTTATTTTACATTACCAGATTTCTATGACCCAGCTGGTAATCTAGCCCAAAGCATAAACTGTTTTCCTGACATTCCAACTCTGAGCAGGCTGTGAAGTTTGTGAGTTGTCTTAGTTTTTTACAATAAGATCATCACACTATATTTGGCAATCCTAAGAAGTCCAGGTTCACTGCTGAAGGCTGATGTAAGACCTTATTGTGGTTTACAGCTACCTGAAAGGATGTTGTAGTGAGACAGGTGTTTGCCTTTCTCCCTAGTGAATGGTGACAGGACAAGAGGAAATGGTACGAAGTTGCACCAGATTGGAGAGGTTCATATTGGATATTAGGAATAATTTCTTCACTGAAACAGTGGTCAGGCATTGGAACAAGCTGCCCAGAGATGTGGTGGAGTCACCATCCGTGTTTAACAGACAGATAGATGAGGCACTTCAGAAGATGGTTTAGTGGTTCGGTGGTGTAGGGCTAATAGTTTGACTTGATAATCTTGAAGGTCTTTTCCAACCTTAAAGTGTCTATGATTCCATGATTTTGGATTATCAAATGTGAAATGAATGGTCATTTCATCAAAGTAACTGGTTAGAAGACAAATTTTGATGCAAAGAGCAGGGCAATTAAAAGAAGTAAGAAAAAGTCAAATTTAGGGAGATGGGATTAAAAAAAAAAAGAGGACAGCAGAGTAAAATTATGTATGAAACTATTTTTTCTTCATTAGGACCTTTGAAAAATCAAATTAAAATCTGAATAAAAATAAAAAATCTTGAAAAATACAATGGTTTGGAAAGCATTTTGTATCAGTCATTTAAATGTTAAAAAGTCAGAGGGAAGTTGTCTTATTAGCTTTAGCAAACATTTCAAAAGGCAATTCACAAAGACAATTGTGGACTAGAAGTCATAATTTTCTTAAATTAGAAGTGCTGACAATGTCTAAAACTTTTGTAGCTTGTGGTGTAGCTTGTGCCCATCTTTAGCAAGATAGTTGCTGTTTAAATTCTGTAATGTTTCTCCCATTTTCTCACCATCTTCTGACACAGACCACAATGCCTATTGATGTGATCCAGTTAGACAAATTTATGCCTTCCCTTAATGTCAGGCCCTTTATTTAGCAACCTACTCCAGGTTCTGCTGAAAGCCACACTGCCTATATTTAAGATGCTTGTAAAGGAATGTCACATGAATCTACACAAATTTTGACCTAACAAAGATTTCCATTTTCAGAGTCTGCTATATTTTCCTCGGTTCTGTTGAAAAAAATCTGGATGCAAGAATCAGCTGTTCTTGCCTATGTTTATTGTCAGGAAAATCAAGAAAATAAAGTAAAAGCATAGTACCATTGCCCTGAGCTGGTAAAGCTTTGATGAGATAGCTGCTGATCTATCCTAAGTAGTGGTTAGATACATTTAAAAAGAATAAAACAAAACAAAACAACAAAGCAACAGAGGGTCTATGGGTAAGCTAGTGAAAATAAAGCTACCTAAGTTCTCCACATTTTTCTGCATTAGAAGTTTATTGTCGTGTGAGGGATGAATCACCCAAATATGTTAGAGTAGTTGTTAGTTGGAGGGCATCCTTGTTAACATGCAAATTGCAAATGATCTCAGTCTTTGTAGTTAAAGTCAGCATGCTTGCTTCATTCTCAGAGGCAAAACGAAGTAGGACAGAGAATTCCTGATGTATCTGAAATAGAAACAAAAAGTGGATAAACTACAAGAATTACTGATTTATTCAAGCATTTCTTGATGTCACTAGTTTTAGGACTGATGCCACTACTGACTTAGGCAAATACATTTGTTTTTCTTAACTTCATCTCTCTTAGTAGATTTAATCATGCTTTAGTGTTATCAATGATCCTACCATCTCTCTACCTATACTTGGTAAAGGTAATCCCTAGGAAGGAGCTGTGCTTTAATGTAGGACAGTTTAGACCAGTTTGAATTTAAAAAACCCACTGAGAAGTGAAGAAGGGTTTTTGTTACATTTAAAGAGTTACACTGTTATGTCTCAATTTGCATAGGTTAGTTTTACAAGAACCAAGAATTTCTGTGTGCAACTTCAACTTGCCAGAATGTGCCCAATGCAGTGAAATCTCAGTTTGGAGTCTATAGGCATTTTCCCCTTAAAATAATAAAAAACTGAAATAAATTATGAGTTTCTTTGTATTTGTCCCAAGACATGTAACCTTCATTCCATTACCTATGGTAAAGATATTAATGGCTATTGACTGTCTCTACAGTGTTCCTTCATTTTTGCCAGGAAGCAAAATGACCAGATAGGAAATCAAATTAGAACAGACAAGAAAAAGCCTGCATGTCTGTGAGTAGTGTGTGATCTTTGGGTTAAATGAATCCCCAAAGAGAAGCATTAAACTGTGAAGTGCACTTTAGGTTAGTGTTTGGGTGGTGGCGGCTCCTGAATTCTCTGTGCTGAAAAAGCAGAAGGTCTCATGGCTTTAAAACCATGTAAATAGCATGAATATGTCTCAGATGGTAAGAACTCATTCGCTCTCAGCTGCAGCCAGCGCTATCTAGCCAGGGGTAATATGTTACGCTTAATTAATTAAAGGGATACTGTTAACATAAAAAACATACTTCATTCCAAAAATGTTTTAACCGCTGTTATAAGAAGTAATAATTTTTACTGCCAGGCATTGGAAGATATTAGGAATTCTGCCTTTCTTGCTCTCATCCATATACATGGCAAGGACTTTTTGTACCAAGACTGATCAAATATTTTCTGTTACAACTGTGTTTTTACAGATTTTTTTTAGTCAATAAAACAAAGTTTGATTTAAATTTTGTAACAAATCTCTTCAAGAACTGTGGGTGTTCTTGAAGAACTAAATGTCTATTTGCGTGTTATGTGAAGTTCCTCTGAAAAAGAAAAAATGTATGCAAAAAACCCTTTGCTTTTCATGGCATAGAAGCAGATCTGTGGGCACCTTTTGTACAGTCACTCATTCTGTCACTATCATCCTCCAGTGACTTTGTCTTTCACACAGCACTAGAGAAAAAGAAATACGGTTTAAAGATAGAAATATGTGAATGCAAAAATATAACACAGGCAGGATGTCTCAAGGTAAATGCATTGGCAGAAACTGCATTTAACTTCCTTTAAATTGACTAGATTTCAAGTTGAAAGTTTCCCATTAGTGCTTGAAATTAATGTGTCATTCAGTTTTCAAATGACAAAATACCATACAGCTAAGAAAAAAAAAAAGATGCTAGAGCGAAGCAGTATAAAAAGAAAGAAGAATAAAAGCCACCACTCAACAACAAGTTCTGAGACAGTGAATCAGGCTGCCAACTGTCAGGCTGTATAACCCCTAGTTCCTGAGATTCAAGAAGAGAAATGGTGCTTCAGTTTGACATTTATGTCAAGAGCAAATGAAGCGAAATCCAAAGCTACCCACACTATTGTGTATCCATGTTAGAAATATATCTCTTGTTAGGGTGTTCCTGGAGGTCAGTGTGTCTGAATTAACATGCAGGGAAATGAGTTCTTCAGTGAAGAGCAGAGCTTGTGTGAATGCAGACGTGATAATCAATATTATGTTTTGGTAAGCACTGTCCAGTCACAACCCTTATGTCTTGAGTATGCAAAAGTGAAGCACACTTCTTTTCTTACTGTTTATTAAGAGTTTAGCTTAGAGAAACAACCTAGAGTTGTGATTTAAGGCAGCAAAGTTTAACTACTTGTCGATACAAGTTCAAAACTATATTTCTGCCTTTTATTATTTTTATTTAACCTTAACTCTATTGATTCTAGCCACAAACACAGCTAAAATATGAAAATTCATCTTCAGGAGAGTATTCAAAAATTAAAGAAGGGAAAGAAATAATACACAGACACACACCAAGAAACACCTCATAGAATGTTTGAATTGGACATCTACACAGTATGTACTGTGGTACATAATTTTTCCTGGTATAGAGATGACAAATTATTATGCACTGTCCCTTAGTACATATTTTCTTGACCCAAAGTATGGATACAATATGAGGTCTGTAAGTCAAGACTCCAACTATCTGCTCATTTTGGTTTTTTTTTTAGTGAATATCAGTAGCATCTTCTTTTAAATCAGTGAAATTTCAGGATTTAAACTCAGGGAAAAAAAAATTAAATAACCTAAAAGAAAGGTACATTATGCAGAAGACTAAATTCTGTCCTCTCTAATAGTACAGGTGTTTGAAGTACAGTCCTGTACTCAGAATGTGACCCATGGGAGTTTGCCAAACTGATGATAGAAGCAACACATTTGAAAAGAAAATAATAGCTTCTTGTGTTTCTTCCTGTTCAATTTACTTCCTTTGTAAATCTTTTAATCCAACTAGAATGATTTCTGTAGATAATCCCTCTTCTAAAATGTTTGCATTTTGAAACATTATCTAAACAGTGCTGTCATTTGACAAAAGTCTCCCTGATGAGGTCGCATTTTATAAAAAATTGTCAAATATTCACTCATAAAGAGCACTCCTCCCTCATTTTTGCCCAAAGCTTGTCCACTATCATAAAGGGAAAATTAAATAGCAAGAAATATATTAATGTATAAAACTACTTTAATTGTTCTCATCTTATTCTTGCTTCTTAAATCACAAAGCATTCCTCAAAAAAAACTTTGTATCCTTGTCTTCAAATGAAGGAGGAAAACTGAGGTCAGCAGGCAAGCTGATATGCCCAATATCATTCAAAGCAGCAGACAAGCCAGAAATAAGCCCCTTAGGAAAAACATTAGTGACACAGCTTTCATTTATGGCCCTAATTCATATCTACGTCTCCCAAATCCATACCAAAGTCCCATACAGAGCAATAAAAAACCATTTGCAGTGAAGCAAAGAGAAACTACCAACCTTACTTTATGAGTTCTTGCACAGTATTGAAACTGGTAGTGCAACAGGAACATGAAAAGCACACTGGAAATGACAGAAGATAAGACTGATTTATAAGCAGAGATGTGTTTTGGTAGTTTAAAAGAGGTCTAAACAAGAGAATTTATAATCAAGTATATGTTAGAAAACCATAAAAGGAAAGGAAGTATATAAGGGTTTACGAGGCATAAAGAAATCTAACCTGAAAGAAAGGAATGAACTAAAGGACTTTACACCCAAGAAGAAGAGATAATATTTTTAACATGAGTCATCTGAGGGGGAATATACACTATTAAAAAAATAATTATTCAGTAATAAAACTAATAGGAATCTGGGGGAAAAAATGTGTATTGAATTGCACAGTCTTCAGTTATTTTTGCACCCCTTGCTATTCTCACATGGCATGGACTCTGCCTGCAATGGATATGGGATGCAGATACAGTCCTGGATACACCCCATATGCCTTTGAGGAGGCAGTGAGCAGATACTGCTTGTGTCAGCCTGGAGTGGACAATAACGTAGTGGCACTGGGATGCTGGATCCATCCATGTGGGTATTTGCCTAACAGCAGTGAAAAGCACCCAGCTTAGTAAGGATTGTCCACATCCTCCTGATGGCAGGGGCAGGTTTGATTTGCATCGCATTGTCAGAAAACCATATATGATTTATTGTCATGATTTAGGCTGCAGTGATCAACTGTAGGATTGCCCTGCAGGTACCCTCAGACACCATTGATTGCATAGTTTGCATACTGTCCTTATTTCTTGGTTCCTTTCTTCATGTCCTTGCACCTTCCTATCTCTGCACTAGTCTCTTACCAGTTAAGCTAGATACTTTTCCTACTCACCAGTTCTCTTAACGCTCTATTTAGATTTGGTATTTCTGATACCTTTACCTAGATAATCACCTTATATGGTATTATTGATATGTTAACCTAGGTGCTTCCAAGAATTCACCTTGCAATGTTTTGCTCACGGTCCCCAATAGTCCCCTCCAATTACCTGTGAGGTCTGGCTGTTTCTCAAAAACTCCTTCTTAACTATATGTGAAGTACATTTATTCCTCATGGATCTATCTGTAACTTTTGTCAGCTTCTTTCATTGTTATCTGTCACATCCAGCAATTCCTCATATCATGTCCAATAGTTTTCCATGTCCTGTTCACTTAACCTCAGGCCAGGACCTAGTCAGCAGCCAACTCATTTGCCTACAGCCCAGCCCTAACAGATAGAAAGCAGATGCCCCAAATGCAGTATTAAGGGTTGGACAGTCTACATCTACCCTTGCCTGTCCAAGATACCTGTTCTTGGTTTCATCCCTGTGATATGATCTAAATAGAGACCAGTGTGGATGAACCATGCTAGGCTTGGTCACTGATTCTCTATGCCATCTTCTGCAGTTTATTTAGTCTCCTTGAGCCTCAGCTCACCTGTCAATCAAGTAGAAATAAATAATATATAATTTTCAATATTCAAAGGAGTTTTGAATTTTCATGTATTCGTTATCACAAAGTTCTTGCAACTCTTTAGAAAAAGGTGGTGACATATACATAAAATGATATAATATACATTACTCCTGTATTTTACCACTCTTTTCAAGCATGGGAGTTTCTGTGAAGCAATGAAAGAGCTAATCATTGGAAACTGGTCTCATGTAATATCAGTTAATCCATTTACTGTACTTTATTTATATACTGTGCTTATTCTAAAATCTTAGATTATGGCATGTTCTCAAATATATGACAGCAACTTTTGAACAAGCTTGAACTGTGGTTGACAAGTGTTGAGTACCATACACGGTACAATTTCCAGTGTGTTTCTTTGCTAATCCACAGAAATCCAGGTTTTGCAAGTGATTTTCCAACCATAATGACCCAAATTAATGAAATCTCGTTTGTGTTATTTTTTTTGACAGTAACTCTTGCTTTGTCCTATTACTTGTACAATTGATTTGATAGTCAACGGGGGAAAAAAATCCCACCATCTTCTCCTTCTGACTACACAATTTAATATACCCGGTTTTGGGTTTATCTGTAATTTTTACCTTCTAAATTTAAACATTAGCTTCAGAAATTTGTTCGACTTTGGTATTATTCAGGGCATTCTCTAATGACCCTCATATCTATCAATGGTCTGAAGGGTAGGGACAAAAGTAAAATGTCTTTTAAAGTACTATCTTTGCTAAGAGCAATATTTGTTTCGGATGAGATGTGTCATATATGTCGTGTGCATCACTGCCTGTCTGGTATGTCTTGTCACATTACTTCTTCTATCAGGTGTCACATTAGGTAAGGTCATGCTACGTTTGCTAACAGTAAGACACAAAGTACTAGAACAGCAATGAACAGCTTGCCAGAGTCTCCTTCTTTACATTTCATGCTGTGTCTTGCAAAGATGAGCAAATCAAGAACTGCAGCAGCAAACTACCTAGCCACCTGAAGAAAAGGAAGTACATTACCAACTCTTCTAAGGACAACAGTCAATAGACTTTTTGAAAGCTGATTTAGAACTGAGCACTGCATTCTTTACATAGCCTAACCTTCCATAAGAAGTAAATTAAAATTTACACAAACTGAAGGAATTTGCACTGTCCTGTCCAATGAGGTCACAACTTATTCCTGCATATATTTAGGACATCAAGCACAGCAATTCAGATTGCCATGCTCTAGATGTATTATGCATTTCTTTCACCTCTTATTTAAACTCCCACTGCTCAGAATTAAATCCACTGAAATCAGTAGTACGATACTGGTGTGAGAGGAGAATGAAGCATGTGTCATTTCTTTCTACTGGCAGAATTTCAGCTACAAAACTCCTTTACCAGATAAACAAACAATAACAACAAACTGTTATGTAGTATGCAAAGCAGACAGAAAACAATTCTTCATCAGGATCTCGGAAGAAAACAGTTGTTGTGCATCAATGTCACGGAGATATAGGAAAGATCTGTTCCTATAGCCATGATCCACCTGAAAATCATGCATCACTAACAAACACTTATCTTTTGAGTTGTATTCATTTCCAGCTGGACATTTGGTACCTTTCCTGTGTAATTATCAGTACAGGGCCACAAAGATAGTAGATTTGGGCATCTTTCATGTGAGGAGAAGCAGAGAGAGATTGTTCAGCCTGGAGAAAAGTCAACTCAAGGGATCTTCTTGATGTATGGAAATACCTGATGCAGGGTATGAAGCAGAAGGAGCCAGACCCTTCTCAGTAGTACCCGTGGACAGAATGAGAGATAATGGGCAGAAATGAAAAAAACAGAAACTCATACTGAACACCAGAAAGCAAGCACTTATTTTTAATTTACTGTGGAGGTTATCAAGCACTGAAACAGGTTGCCCAGAAAGGTTTGGAACCTCTATCCTTGGAGACATTCTTGGAGCTGAGAAAACCAGCCTGGATGAAGTGCTGGGCAACCTGCTCTTGTTGACTCTGCTTGAGCAGGAGAGGATGTGGAGTAGAACTCAAGTTGTCCCTCCCAAACTGAACAATTCTGTGATCTAGTGATTTTCCTGTAGTTGTCAGTCATTTTACTCATATTTTACACTTTTCCAGGCTATTAAAAAAAAAAAAAAAACTAGTAGTTTTCTGTTAAGTTTGTTTCCTCAGTGATTTTACTGAGAAGAAAAACAGGATAGAGGAAGAAACAGCATTTGAGCAAGTCACATAAAACAGTGAACACAGGTTGACCTCTTTCTTGGAAGTTCAATAGAGCTTCCAGACCTCGTATTAGCATCTGCCAATGACAATACATAGACAAGTTGCACTTAAAGTTTTTCAGATCTGAAAGCCTTATCATGAGAAAAGAATATGGAATATGTGTCCTCAGTAGATCACATCACTTTCAGCTGCACCAGCACAGTCAGAGTTGTGAGTGGCTATTAGGGCAGCAGAAACCAACCAGTGAACTCTAGCACAGGACAGAGACTGATAAATGAATCACAGAATCATAGAATGGTCTGGGTTGGAAGGGACCCCAAGGATCACAGAGTTCCAACCCCCCTGACACAGGCAGTGCCACCACCCCCCAGCCATGATCTAGACAAAGCTGCCTATGGCCCCATCCAACCTGGCCTTGAACACCTCCAGGGATGGGTCATCCCCCACCTCTCTGGGTAGTCTGTTCCAGCACCACACCACTCTCTCTGTAAAGAAATTCCCCCTAATATCTAACCTAAACCTTCCCTCCTTTAGCCTCAAACCATTCCCCCTTGTCCTGCCATTGTCTACCCTTCTAAAATCAGATGTGATATTATAGATTTCACACTGGCCAAATGAGGTTGGAGTAAACTAAAGCCGAAATGTACATCTATAGTTCATATAGATCATTGGAAACCTGTGAATCGTGAAGCCATTTTGTTGTTATCCTAATGAGAAGGGGAATACAGAGAGTGTAACTAAAAGCTGAAATGCCTTTCTCCAGAAAAGACTGACAGGCTCTTTGTGGGGTAAGATTATATTATTCAGAGAAGTGTATGATTCCATCAAGGCTTTTTAAGAAATGCATATTAATAGATGTCTACTTTTGAGTTCAATTACAGTGCATCTTACTGGAGGAGAATGGGCTGACCAAATGTTCCTCTAGATACGAGCTAGCTGCAAGGTGTTCACCCTCCCATTTTTGCTGTGGCTATTCCCTGTACTGGAATTTGCCTCTTTCTCTGAGACTGGAAAAAGGAAAAATAAAACCTTAATACTGTGTTTGTCTAGAAAAAGTTAAGAATGGAAGGTCACACCTTTGTTCTGAGAGAGGAGACAAAGAGAGCATTGCTGTACCTTGCTTGGTAGGACACTCACCTGCAAACATAAAGAAACCTTATTTCTTTCCCAGGATGTTTACAGTTTTTTAAAAAAAATGCTGTTTAGGCAAAAGCCAGAAAAAAAAATCTGGAAAATAGTGGTTGTCACTCAGATTTTCTCTCTCACATGATCAAAGTAACACTGAGTCTACAAATTTAGTTTTCTATATGCTATTCCTCTGCTCTTATTCCCTGTTTGTTGATTTCATTTATTGTCCTATTTAGAATACAAGACTTGCAAAGGTAGACTGTCTTCCAGCAGTACATAACTCTGTCAGAATGGGCTCATGAGGCTGTGTGAAATGCAATAAAACATAATAAATAACAACAACAATGGCTAGCAGAATTACTGTTTTATAGACCTGAAAGATGCTAAGCACATTGTCCTGAATATGAGAAGTTCCTTTCTGCAACTGTAAATCTTCAGGTCTGTTGCTGCCTAATTTTAGTTTGAAATTTAAAGGCTATCCAAAGCAAAAGAAAATGTTTGTCAATGTTTAACATATCAACCCCACGTTTTCTTATCCAGATAATCCAAATGTACAAAAATTCAGTCTTCTAAAGTGGAAAAAAAAATTCTTTTGCTCTGAAACCACAGTAGAGCAGCACACTGACTATAACTCCCTTCACTCTAGAAAAAAAACCTGGAAAAATAATCATTTAAATTCAGTATAGAAAATAATGTTTTATCATCATACACTAACTGGAGTTTAATTAAATATTGCTTAAATGACATTATTATGGGAAACATTAAAAAGTAGCTCAACACTTGCCACTGGTTATTTTCTTAATAAAACTGTTGTGAAAAGCTTTAATCTTTTGCTAAAATGCCACATATTATAAACCAAAATTTTCCCATTAAAACCATTCAAACTATATACATGGAATATCTAACGAAGGAGCTGCCTGACAGTTTTTAGATTAGATTCATATCTTAGCAAATATTTGAAATAAGAATAAATTAAAGTTTCTAGGTTTCTTTACCAACGGGGTTCTTTGTGTGAGTATGCACACACACACACACACATATGTATATATGTATCTATGTATGTATATATAAATCTGTGCATACTGCATCTCCACAAGGATGACTACCAATGTCATCAAGACAGTTCAATGTACGTCATGTCTTCCTTACCCATGCAGTTCTATTGGAATTAAAACCTAATCCTGTAAAAATCCAGTGACTCCACTGGGAACAGAATTGTGGTCTTGCTTGCTTACATTAAATACCGAAAGCTGCTGTGATTTTTATATTGGTACTATCTTCATTCTTTTTTCATAGATGTTGCTGGGTTAATTCTTCAGTCAAGGACATGCACCTTTAAAAATCATGAGCATTTCATACACTCTGCTAAGACAAAAAACCCTCTTACATGTTTTCTTGCAGGAAATAGGACCTTTGCTTATCTTTAACTTGCAGTGCTATAAAATAGAAGCATTTTTTCTGGCATTTCTGAATTTACTCTGGATTTAAAATAAAAGGAAGAGTGTAAAAAGAAAAAGAAAATTTGTGAATGCTTAATGTACAAACCCCACATTTTCTTAACTAGATAATCCAAATGTATCACTTAAAAATCAGTCTTCTAAAAGGAAAAAGGTTTTATTTAAAGAATCTCCTCAAACTGCTGCTCAGGTTGGTAGCAATATTCTGCTCACTGAAATCACTCAGCCTATTCTTATGCTGGCAGTGACTCATGTTTGGAGATGTACAGCACAAAGCCTTAAATGGGTCATCTGACTTATTTTTGCATTAACTAGACACTTTAGCATAGAAACTTTTGTGCACATTCTTTTCATAGACTACCAATCTTTTTTCTTAGACACTCTTGTGAGAGGGCTTCATGTTTCCAACTGCAGACGTTTAGCCTGTTCAAAGTCTTTGGGAACCATTCTCAGCATCCACTTGGCAGTGGGTCCTCTTCTGGCTTCCTGATCCAGTTTAAATTTGATTTTGCTTGTTCAAAGCATGCTGTTTCCACAGTCAGTCACACTTTTAGTTTTCAGGAAAGGCTTGTAGCTCATGGGAGGTAGGAGGATGCATCCATACTTGCTGTGGAGTGTGGTAAATTTAAAAATAAGGGTCAGAATAAACACACAGACCATTATAAAGGTAGTAAATATTAGTGGTACTGGAACAATACCTTAAATTCGCAGCCACAGACTCTCTTTATATCATCAGGGAGTGCATATTCTGCAGTCTTTTTATGCTGTCTCCACAGGTGATAAAAATTGTCAGTGAAGCTAGTTGGGAACATTCAGTCAGAAGGATTTTCTGTTAGAACATGCCCTTCTTACAAAATTGATTTTTTAAAATTTATTTTGTGAACAAATATTCCATTTTTCCACTGGGAAAAATCAAACTGACAAGTCTCCAGGCTCCTCACCTGGAAGGTTTTTGTCAGCTTCACTTTCTGTGGGCAGAAAGCAAATTTGACAAGCGCTGGGCAGGCAGACTGTCAGAGCTAAGTACCCAAGCTCTCTGCCTCCTCCAGGCTGGACCACCTTTCCTCACTGCGCTGGTAGGAGCAGTAAGGACACAGAGGTCTACAGTGCTCCTGCTTCAGCTGGCCTTCTGGAAAGCTCTTGTCAACCTACTATCACTATGAGCAGGGAGTAATACTGAGGAGACACGTTCAGGGGGGTAGGAGGCAGGTTGGAATTTTGCTTCAGTTCAGGTAGAAAGGAATGGTTTGGTTTGGTTTTCCTGGAAAGGCTTCCTATGTATATTTTTTTTCCTTTTATCTTTTTTGTTCTTTTTATTTTCTTTTTACTCCTCTTTTAATTCAGGGGAAATGCTATTACACTGCATTCTATATAATTACATTATATCATATATGTAAGTTTACCTATATAATATGCAATAAAATCATAGAATCATTTTGGTTGGAAAAGACCTTTAAGATCATGTAGTCCAATGTAGCACTGCCAAGTCCAACCACTAAACCATGTCCCTAAGCATTAGTGTTAGTTATTTGAACATGTTTCTCTATGTATCTATATATATACATACATATAAAAGCTCCACAATTTTTTTCACAACCGATGTTACACTAGTTACATCTTACAGCCCTTGTTATGTCCTTCATCTTCAAGAACAGAAAGCTGTTCTTTTAAATTGTTAAAATTGTGGCATAAATGAAATGCAGCGAACTGTTCTTCACATTAGTAGAAAACAAAGGAAATCAGTATTTAGGAACACTAGCAGAAAGAAAATCTCCAACACCGATTAAAGTGGATTGCAGTTGCAAACACTTGTGGTAAGGTAGTGTCTAACTTGTATGGCAATTTACATAGCTGCAAACAACTGTAATATTTATCAGCATGTAAACCTACATGTAGACTAAAAGACTTGCTGCTTTTCCACCTCTACAACAGCTTCTTCACTACTTTCACTAAAAACTGGCCAATTTTCCACTTCTGTCCTGAGATGATCAATACTCCCTAAGTGAGCCACCTTTTGAAGTACTTCAGGACACATTTAGCTCCCTCTTTGATCTTTCCATGTCTCCTTTTAGATGTAATGGATTTTATTCTACTGAGGCTTTAACCCACCAGTTCCTTTTTTGTTATCCTTTAGCTGACTTTCCAGAAGATAAAAGCAAGTTAAAAGGATAACTCTTCTTAGCAACAAAAATTAGTGATTCATCCCTGTTTTGGGGAGCATCAGACAGCTTGGAGCCCCAGAGAAATCCTCATAAACAATGCTTTTTGCAACATTTCATTTTGCGATTGGTCTTGAGGAACAAAGCCAGAAAAATGAGTAGAGGTGAACCATCTGTCCACATCATTTTTAAAACCCAGGACCTCTGTCCTGAGCAAAAGGGTGTCCCCAGTTGCACAGATTGAAGAAAAAAACCCACATATTGGTAGTTATGCTTCTAACAAGCAGCATCCTCCCTGTTTCTCCTTTTGTGTGGTTCTTCTACTCTGCCTTTCCTCCATGTTCTGCTCTGTGTTCCTCCTGTCTTTCTGCCAAGCCTGTAAGCAACAGTCACATATGAACAAAATTACAATCAAAGAAGATTTGAGCAAAAGGATTACTGCATATCATGCACAGTACTGGATTACCTTGTGGTAGACTAGTCTTATGGATCTCTTACAAAAACCTATGGAAATTCTTTTCCATTGTTCTTTTCAATTTACTGTATGAAAATCAGGGTCTTCACCAAACTCCAGTTATGCCTACCCAAACTCTCTCCTGCTGTGGTGTAAAACAAGACATCACAGTATCTCAGACATAGGTGAAGGCATGGCTGCATTTTGGCAGCACCTGCATGCCACGCACTCAGCTGGGTCTGGGGAGGGGACAATTGCTGCATCCTTGAGATGCCATCTGCTCCAAACCACACCTTGTGCCCCTGTCACAGGGGATGAGAATTTGCACCGTAACTCTTACCGTAACCCTCAGCCCTGGACTGGACCTTTCATAAACCCCTCAATAGGATGCACATATGTATCGATCTTTATATTTTCACTGGGATATTCTTGTGGTGCTAGGTACTGTGCAAAACCAGCTCAGTTTCCCTAAACAGACAGCTAGGGGATTTTGTTTGTTTGTTTTACCTTCCTTTTTGAACCTAGAATAAATACAAGTATTCAGAAGAATATACCTGCAAGAAAATCTTAAACAGCAGAAACCCTGAAAACAACCAAAAAAGTAGAACAGCTGCTTCAGGTTTGGGAAGAAGAAAATTATTTTTCTCCTCAACAGATTTTGGGGAGGCACTCTTTCCAAACAAGCAACCTAGAGAAAGTTGAATACTTGTTTTGCGTACATACGAATATGTTTATTAGCAGGAAGACTCTCAAGACTAGAAAAGAAAATTGCCTTTCCAGACAGAATGAATTTTAATCCACAGTAAATGTAGGAGTCAACAGAGCTGCTGAAATAAAAGGTAATTTTCTGAACAATATCCCCACTCCTCTACTAGTTCACAATCTGATAATATGTGTGTGTGTGCATAAATGAGGCAAGCCCTTGCACTAGATTAGTGTCAACATTAGAGAGAGAAACAGGAGAGGAGGAAGAAGCAGGTCAGAGCCAAGACGTCCATTTTGCATCCTGTGATTTTGTGTGCTGATGGAACTGAAAAAGACAGAAGGGGTAGAGAAAGGGAACCTGAATGGACTGATGAAATAATAACAAAGCTAAGCCAGGGCTCAGGAAAATATAAACTCGATCCTCATGCTCAACCCTGGATTTGTAGATCTGTGAGGGAAAGTTTCCTGGAAGGATCCCATTTGTCAAGTCTGCTGTGGGGTCCTTTGACATACTGTTGGATAAAGGCTGCCGAGACCATACACTGACATAAGGTATGCTCTAAATGTCCTGGTCTTGCCAGACAGGGTCACCTTATTGGTCTAAAGCTGCACCTGACTCACTGAGCAGCATTTTATAATTTAAGGGAAGTTGCATGAAGACCTGATCTTAAACCAAAATTGCATGAATGTCAGCAGCATGAGGGTTTGCTCTGCATGCATGTGTGTGTCTCTGTGTGTACCTGTACATGTGTGTGTGTGCCATCCTCCACAGGCTGGTAGAGGCTCATCTGCAGTCTTGGTTTTTATGTATGCAGAGTTATGTAGAATTAGCTGCTGAATACCAGCCCTAGCCGACATGTGCTTGGAGTTTAAGGCTAAAATCATAATACATATACTGCTGATTTAGAGCTAAGGTCCCTCTGTGAATGCTGTTCTCTGCGAGACATGATGCATGTCTCTGCTGTAAGAGGGAGTTTGCCTGCAAAAAACAGTAAAATAGAAATAGTTGATATGCAGGAAGCCGGACCAGAGGTGTGGATTCAATTCCAAATGAAGACATCAAATACAGATCTCTAAAGGAATGTGTGCACAAGTGAGCTATGTGTCTACGCTGCCACATAATCAATAGAGACACAGTCAATACAGTTATTGTTTTTTAGGGGGAGATTCTGCTGACAAGTGACTATGGGTGCAATTCGGCTTCCTGCACACAGGCACAAACACCATTCAAGAAAGACTGTACATGCAATATAGGTAGATACAGCGCACAGGACCTATCTTAGATCCGTGGCCTTAGCAGTGGTGACTTGTAACCAAGCAGGAAAACCAGCACCTTAGTTTTGCTTAAATACATCTCTTCGAGAATCACTATATGAGTCATTATCCAGTTTTCTCAGACCATATAGATTAAGGCTGGGATTCAATATCCTTTTGCAGCTGGACTTGCAGCTCACACAGAATCACAGAATAATAAGGTTGGAAAAGACCTTTAAGATCATCAAGTCCAACCATTCACATCCTAAACTAAACCATATCCCTAAGTACTTCATCTACCCTTTTTTTAAACACATACAGGGAACGTGAATCAACCACCTCCCTGGGCAGCCTGTTCCAGGCCCTGACAACTCTTTCAGTAAAAAATTTTTTCCTAACATCCAATCTAAACCTGCCCTGGCACAGCTTCATGCCATTCCCCCTTGTCCTATCACCTGTCACCTGGCTGAAGAGACTATCACCTACCTCTCTATAACCTCCCTTCAGGTAATTGTAGGCGGTGATAAGGTCTCCCCTCAGCCTCCTCTTCTCCAGGCTAAACAGCCCCAGCTCCCTCAGCCGCTCCTCAGAGGATTTGCCCTCCAGCCCCTTCACCAGCCTGGTTGCCCTTCTCTGGACTCGCTCCAGGACCTCCATGTCCTTCTTGTGGTGAGGAGCCCAGAACTGGACA
Source organism: Porphyrio hochstetteri (assembly GCA_020800305.1). Classification (NCBI taxonomy): domain Eukaryota; kingdom Metazoa; phylum Chordata; class Aves; order Gruiformes; family Rallidae; genus Porphyrio; species Porphyrio hochstetteri. The sequence goes on from CM036907.1 coordinate 117,155,065, forward strand.
CAGTACTCGAGGTGTAGCCTCACCAATGCCGAGTACAGGGGCACAATCACCTCCCTAGACCTACTGGCCATACTGTTTTTGATACAAGCCAAGATGCCATTGGCCTTCTTGGCCGCCTGGGCACACTGCTGACTCGTATTCAGTCTGCAGTCAACCAACACCCCCAGGTCCTTCTCTGCCTGACAGCTCTACAGCCAGTGCCCCCCCAAGCCTGTAGCGCTGCATGGGGTTATTATGTCTCATGTGCAGCACTCTACACTTGGCCTTGTTAAACTTCATCCCATTGGTCTCAGCCCATTGGTCCAGTCTGTTCAGATCCCTCTGAAGAGCCTCCCTACCCTCAGGCAGATCAACACTTCCTCCTAGTTTAGTGTCATCTGCAAACTTACTGAGGGAGCATTCAATCCCTTCGTCGAGATCATTGATAAAGATGTTGAACAAGACTGGACCCAGGACTGAGCCCTGGGGGACGTCACTCGTGACTGGCCTCCAGCTGGAGTTTGTTCCATTTACCACCACCCTTTGGGCATGGCCATCCAGCCAGTTTTTAACCCAGCTGAGGGTCCACCTGTCCAGGCCAGTGGCAGCCAGTTTCTCAGTCGGAATGCTGTGAGAAACTGTGTCGAAGGCTTTACCAAAGTCCAGGTAGATCACATCCACAGCCTTACTCTCGTCCATTAAGCAGGTCGCCTTGTCATAGAAGGTGATCAGGTTAGTTTGACAGGATCTACCTTTTGTAAACCCATGTTGACTAGGCCTGATCCCCTGGCCATCGTGCATGTGCTGCATGATAGCTCCCAAGATGACCCTCTCCACGATCTTCCCTGGGACTGAGGTCAGACTGACAGGCCTGTAGTTCCCTGGATCCTCCTTCTGACCCTTCTTGTATACGGGTGTAACATCTGCCAGCCTCCAGTCAACTGGAACTTCCCCAGTCTGCCAGGATTGCTGATAGATGATGAAAAGGGGTTTGGCAAGAACATCTGACCGCTCCCTCAGTACCCTTGGGTGAATCCCATCTGGCCCCATTGACTTGTGTGTATCTAACTGGCCAAGTAGGTCGCTAATCATTTCCTCCTGAACCATGGGAACTTTGTTATTCTTCCTCTCCCTGTCAGCCAGTTCCGGAGGATGAGTACTCAGGGAATATCCTTCATTACTGTTAAAGACTGAGGCAAAGAAGGAATTAAGGACCTCAGAAGGCCAATGGTATCCTGGGTTCCATCAGAAGAGGGGTGGCCAGCTGGGACAGGGAGGTGATTGTCCCTCTCTACTCTGCCCTCGTGAGGCCCCATCTGGAGTACTGTGTCCTGATCTGGTGCTCCCAATACAAGAAAGATGTGGAACTGTTGGAGAGGCTTCAGAGGAGGACCAAGAAGATGATTAGAGGGGCTGGAACACCTCCCCTGAAGAGAGGCTGAGGGAGCTCGACTTGTTCAGCCTAGAGAAGAAAAGGCTGCAGGGGGACCTCATTGCAGCCTTCCAGTCCCTGAGGGGAGCAGAGAAACAGGAGGGGAATCAACTTTTCAAAAGGGTAGATAATGGCAGGACAAGGAGAAATGGGTTGAAGCTAAAGGAGAGAAGGTTTAGATTAGGTATTAGAGGGAAGTTCTTTACAGAGAGAGTGGTGAGGTGCTGGAATGGGCTACGCAGAGAGGTGAGGGATGCCCCATCCCTGGAGGTGTTCAAGGCCAGGTTAGATGGGGCCCTGGGCAGCCTTGTCTAGATCATGGCTGGAGGTCGGTGGCCCTGCCTGTGTCAGGGGAGTTGGAACTCTGTGATCCTTGGAGTCCCTTCCAACCCAGACCATTCTGTAATTCTGTGATCTTAAGTATAGGGTGTGGATTTACTTTAGGCATGGAGGAGTATCTTATCTGGCCTCCAGCTACTTCCAAGAAGTCCTTATCATATCTGCAAGACAGTGATGGCATTATGAATATCTAAGGGCATCTCATATGGCACCAAGTGCATATGTTTGGGCAGCTTCAATATGTACCCACTGGTGAACTCTCTGGAGTCATTCACTAGGATTCACAGGCTAGTTGTCTATCCACTAGAGTATGAGCTAAGCACATGTGTCTACATCTCTGTCTAGATGTCATAATTTCAAAATATACCTGTACGAAGAATCATGGGCTTAATTTTTCAGCACTAAAATTCTTCTTTTGTGGAATTTTAGGTGAAAAAGCTTCTACTTTGATGTTGAGATATCATTATCAGTGACAATTTTCAATATGCCATTGAATTAATAAATTGCAACTTCCCAGCAATATCATCAATCAGCCTCTGTCCTTATCATGGATAAGTCATCCTGGTAACACTATACCACCATCATCAAAATGTTCTTTTGTCTAGTGCCAGAAAAGGCCTCCTCATCCTTTTCTTGGATTTAGAAAATGTTCATATTTAGTACATGATAAAAGCATCTGAAGAAAGTCATTGCATATGGTATAGAAGGCTGGTGCTGGTGAGAGAAAGATGACTTCATCATGCCACATTTGGCTGCACACTCGCAATCTCTCTCCCATTTCATAAGATCTCCATGCTTAGACTAGCAATATGTACATCTTCATTTTGTGAGCTGGTAGAGGAACTGTAAGAACCTATTTTTAATGCTCTGCCTCTCTCTCTTGGTTCAGCAAGTCTAAATAGGCTTCCTCTGCCCCTTCTGCTTCAATGACTCCCTCCTGTTCCTCTGATACAACAGCTATGGCAAGACTGTGTTCTCTAGATCTATCTCAATGATTTAGCAGCTTTTCCTTGTTTACTTTTCCCATCTCTCCGACACAAAGGTGCATTCAGTCATTTGACATACTTTGTTTCAGATGCAAAAAATTTACTTTGGATCTTCCTAGCTGACTCTTTAGGCTCCAAAGGAACAGACCCTGCCACTGAGAGAAGATATTTATCTTATAATCTGTAGGACTGTGTCTGCTGCAAAAAGCAGTTCTGTCCATGTTCTGCTTCACTAGTAGAAATGATGTGACAGGCAAGCAGAGTTGTGGGAAAGAAATCTTCACTATGCATTCGAAGTGATCTTGCATCCACAGTGACAGCTTCTGAACTAGCTATTACTGTTCTGGAAAGAGATACTGAAGTTACAGCAGGTATCTCTGTGAAACTATTAGCTCAGTGTTTAATGGATTCCAGAAGCAGACAGAATTAAGAATTACTTGTAAAGGAATAGGAAAAAAAAAAACAAACCCACAAAAAAATTTAAAAAGAAATCAACAGAAAACATCATAATGATACTGTTTTGATTCCTCAGGAGTCTTTAATATAGTTCAGTGTTCCCTTGTCTCCAAAGGAATAGAGTAATACCAGGAAAGATACAAGGAGGACCAACGATAGTGCAAAGCTAAGCACAGTAACATTCTTCATCTTGGAGAACTGACTGAGGAAGCTATGACAGATGCCTATAAAAGAGCAGGAGCACAGAGTGGGTGAATTGAATAGAAACTATCTCATCTGTGCAAAGTCCATCAAATAAAACTGGCAAGTAACAGATTAAAAGCAAGCTGTAAAGTTAATTTCTCATATGTGTGGCTGCTGCAATACATTGTGGATGCCTGAAGCTTATCTGGATTCAAAGGAGATGAGACAAATTAATGAAATAAAATTGACAGGATTCTATTAAACACAAAGACATCACCTTTCATTCAGGAAGTCCCAGAGGCATAAGTCACGGCTGGCAGAGGAGCGTGTCAGGGAGGTGTCACCATATGTTGCCCTGTTCCGACATGCCTCCCTGTGCATCTGCCGTTGGTCAGTGCTGGAGATGGATCTAGGTGTATTTTTGCCCTGACCCAATAAAGAGCTCTTATGTTCACACAATTAGTGCTAGCCTCTGGGGAAGGGATCTAGGCCAGCTACCATGGATGTTATTGCAATGCTTAAAATGTACATTCAAGACGGTGGCAGCATGATTCAGAAAACCTCAATTAGGCACTGCATTGTCCTATACTATAAGTGAGGGGAAAGCAGGGCCAACAATATTTTTACACATATTGCCTTTGATTTTTAATTAGAATAAGTGTATTTATGTTTATAAGAACTTTTATTTGTAAAAGGGTTGTTTTTTTTCTAAAGAAAGTAGGGAGAAAAAAGTATTCTTATCCACCCCCACCTGAAATGATCTCTTGCTGACTGGGGACTAGAAGTCGTAATTTCAGATAGTATTAGCACCGTTATTGTATCAAGTGGCAGTATAGTAGAAAATTCAGTGCTGCCACCTTTTAATCTGATATTGATGATTCATATAAAGTCAGATAATTTCATCCCTGATAATATGGTACAAAGCTGTTACTGCATGAGTCAGTTTCCAGTAATGAAGGATAAAAATATACCGGAATTCACTATATAACAATATTAGGGCTGTAATACGCTTCTCAGGACAGCCAAGATAGACTTGAAACTACCTCCCATGTTAAATTAAAATGATTTTCTTTTGTTGTTGCCCATCATTAAATGTGTTGAATACTGTGTTCTTACCTGGGGGATTGTGGGAAGCTTGTAATATTTATAAAGGGAAGAGCCACTCATCTCAGGGCCGTTTCTGTTGTATGTATTATTTATTTCCTGATCTATCCCCTCCCATGTTCACCGTCTTTAAGAACTATGATTAATAAAACATTCCATGCTGAACAGTATGGGTTATATTCCCATATATATATTCAGGCCATTTCTATGCAAATGTCACAGGAGAGATTTTTCATCACAAAAAAGTACATATTCTCTGCTTGTTCCATTCATTTTACGTTTATTTTTTAGATTAATTATTCTATTTCCTGACATGACTGGTTTTCAGCTGGGCATCCCAAAGGGATTTTGTAACCAATGTAGACAGACTTTGTTCTTCAACACATAAGAGAAGTAACTGCAGAAGAGAATTAAAGGGCATGTTTTAGAAAAAAAAATTCTTTACCTTGTTATCTTGTTTTCTTAAACAATATTTAATTTATTATTAATGTGTAAGAAAAGAAGATGAAATAATGTCATAAACTTCTTACAGGATGAAATAGTATATTACATATATGAAAAGACTGCAGGACTTGACATCGCAATGCAGCACTGGACAGAAACAAAAAGCTTATTCTGATGATAAGTAATTATCTGGTACAGAAAAGGGACTGCCTGTTAAATAGGGTAGGAAAAAGATAGGAGTAGGACACCAGTTTCTAGAACTCTTTGCAGAACAGTAAAGTTATTTGGCTGGCACATCCCAGGAGCTAAATTGAGTGGATATTATTAATTCTGTTGCAAGCAAGAGTGTACAGACACAGAGATGACTCACAAAAATCTAAGGAAAACAAGAAACTTCTCAGAAGGCACTAGCTTAATCTTTTTTCTCCTCAGTAGTACTATGCAGAATATTCCTAGGAGGGGAAATTAGCTGTTCTTAGTAAACTAGTGCATAGGTGTAGGTTTATATTCAGGAGTGTGAATGTGTTCTTGTTAGTGATTAAAATGCTGACAGGAAGTTAGGTATTTTATCTGTTCACATGGTCCATACCACATACAACTTAGGTATCTTCTTCTGTAGTCTAACAGTAGACCTCTTCTAGAAGCCTAAAGAAGGTTAAAAAATGGGTGGTGACTTTGTAAAGTTAAGTATTCTCTTAAATGATCCTCCAGGATCACCTTTTTTGTCCCAGCCTGAAAGGTCAAGAAGAGTTTTCAATATCAGAAACAAAAAATCATCATAAGTTCTATTAAACTTTTCTACAATTCTCCATTAGTGTTTTCTTTTGGTTTGGTTTGTTCTCTACAAACAATATTATAAAGATTTCAGATTAGATTCTGGATGCTTAACCTGATTCATAAAATTCATAAAAGGAATCTATTTTAAAGTGTATATTCTTTTTAGCATTTTTACCAGGAAACGTAAGTAATTTTTTACTTATTGACCAACTGGCTGGTAAATTCTTCTGTCACAGAATTTCAAGTGGAAAATAGTAGAAAAAAATAGCACTCTGCCTTTCCACATTTTGAACTCCAATACTTGTCTAACAGATCATTTGTTATTCAGACTTTTAGAGAAGCAACTCTGTTTCAGCCATAATATTTTGCCTGATTGTTTATGACATTCATTTCTAGGATTTGGAATAGCATGATGCACCTAATATTCTGGGTTTGTACTCAACTATTATAAAATTCAGACTGTCTGCTTATGACAGACACTCATTAAGGAGGGTTTTATGATTTAGCATTGCAATTACAATCTCTAGGGGAGCTTGTTTGGCCCTTCTGAGGAAACACGGCCTGGTTAAAAAATGATATTAAGGCAGGAATCTGAGTGCAAGAGTGTCTGTAGCTGACATACTCGAAACTGCCTGAGTGGCATTTGTCCCAGACTGGCAAAGCTAAAAAGGAAGATGATCATTACCTGGTTTAATTGCAAAAGGACTTTTGGAAAAAAAACCCACACAAAAACCAAAAACCCAAAACTGGCATGCAAAATGTATTAAAAATATAACTTAACAGTAGGGAGGAACCGTGACTGAGAGACAGACAGAAGGAAATGGAAAAGCAGTCAAAATCTGGTTTGGTCCTGCCAAAAGTCACCCCATGGAATCACCACCCTGCCCAGGCCAGATTGAGCATCCTCCCCTGGGATGTCATGAGAAGCCTGCATCTAGCCAAGTAAGGGCAGCCCTGGGTAGCATGTAGGGACCCTCAAGCACCTGTCCGTGTGTGAGCTGGTGGGGATTTCTTCCCCACATTTACATTTGGGGTTGCAGGGAGCAGCATGGACATGTGTACAGCTAGAGCATGCACACCTCCCACAGAAGGGTGGTGCAAAACCCACACAATTTGTGAGGTTTGTAAGTGTGTGCATGTAAATATGAAGCCTGTGCATGTTTGGGTGTAATTAAATACTTTTTGTGCTTAGTTAAAGAAGAGTGCTTAGAAATTCTGACTTACATATTTATCAATTTTGACAGTGTCTAGTATTGCAGATAGTCTGTTTTGTCGAAATTCATCCTGAACGTTCAGGAATGTTGGTTAGTTATGTACTATCATAAACAAATAAAACACTTTGATCCTGGTTTTGTTCAAACCCTTTAAACTGGGAAAGTTTTCCCTGTGACACAAACCTGGTTAATGTTTTGATTAGAAACTTGAAAATATGAATAGGAACTTCATATTAGATAAATTTTGAGGGTACATTAGGTAACAACATTGTTTAAATGCTAAAATAATCACATTCAGAATTTGTAATCTTTAGAATTATTAAAAAACAGAATGCAAGTCAGCGAGGTTGAAGATACTTCAGTGACCTGAAGGCAAAAACCACATCAGAGTTATTAAGCCAGAACTAACAATGTCATGGTGCTATTTGAACCGAAAAGTCATTCTAAGCTTTCTCCTCCTGGGAACTGATCCCTATCAGTTTCTATCAGATTGCGGTTATGATAAGACTACACAAGTAATAGCTCAGGAATAGCAGGCTCTAAACATTTACATACTTTATCAAGAGTGCTGATCACAGTGACACGCTCCTTAACCAAACAATAAAAGAGAGGAGGAAAAAGGCCTTCTATTTTCTGATCTCTTTTGCATATTGTCATTCTTGCTTTAACTCATTTGTCCATAAAAATATCTCTGTGATAGAGAATGCCAGATGATGATAATGAATAAGCACAAACCACTGACTAAATGACAAATTGTGTGCACTCAACAGACCAGGCTGCTTTTAATTTTTTTGGCCAATTATTTCAATGTACTGCAAGAAAGGACATCAGATATGTGGCCATACAGCCGTGATTGTTCCTATTAAATATGCAAATGGATTATTATCATATGTCATAAACCCCACATCATCTTCAGCACAAATAGCAACATGGTAGTGCGAGAGACTTCATAGATTAATGAGTTCAGTCTCTGATTTTACAGGCAATTATGTTACACATCCCATTTCATAAACTAATCAAACTTTAAAATTAATTAAGCTTTTTGCCCCTCTGTATTGGACACTTTTCCAGACTCCTGGTTCTCAGAAACCTTCTTTTAATTTCCAACATAAATTTTGTTCAGTTCCAGTTTATTTCCATTTATTCTTGTGCCAAGTACCCTTTCCCCTCTTGGATGTTTATCATCAGTGATATATTTACCGAAAGCTAGCATAATCCCTTCTTAGCCTTCATTTTGCAAGGCTAACAAGCCAAGCTGTTTCAGTCTCTTTTAATAAGAGAAGTTTTTCATTTCCTAGTCATTCCTGCATACCCTGCTCTGCACCTAATCCAGTTTGAGCTTTATTCCTCTGGGATACGCAGATTATCTCACTTGGGATGTCCAAGGATGTTCTTTGCCTTTTTTCTTGGCTACAGCATATTGGTCATAGCTGGTCTATGATCAGTCAGTTCTACAAGGTCTATCCCTCCATCATTACCAGCTCATTAAATCCTAGTTTACAGCAAAATTGTTATTATTTAAACAGTGCATGGCTTTGTATTTTACACTTCTGAATTTCATCTCATCCTTGTTCTAGTCCTCGGGGACATCTCTCATCTCTTCCCTTCTTTACAATAGAAAAATTTTCCTCTGTATTAATGATGGCTCCAAAACTCACAATGTCAGTAAATTGTATCAGTATCTCCCCCACTTCTTTGCTGAGGAACTAATGAAATCCTTAAATGCCACCGATCACCTTCTCCTCAATATTTTCCCTGTTTATTGCAATTCAAACCTATACCCTCTATTCTATTGTTCACTTTCTATCATAACTCTTTATTTCATTTTTTTTGGCACTGTGTCAGATACTTTCTGAAATTCGTATGTATTAGATCTACAATCATTCCATTTGACTATCAAGTCTCTTTTAATAGTGTCTAGCATGATCAATTTTTGCTAACGTAGCTTTGTGCATGGTTTTATATTCCACTTACCAACCTTCCTGTATTTTCTAAAAGAAAGAATTCTATATCCTTCTGTATAATGAATATTAGATTAACAAGTCTGTATTGGCTTAGATTACTTCCCCCTCCTCCCTTCTTAATTATAGGTGTTAATTTGATATTCTCAAATAACGTGTTAAATTTATCTTGATAGTTTGATTCAAAATACTTGCTCCTGGGCCTGTAATTTTATGTCCCAGCTCTTACATAAATGTGGGTTAGAAATTTTACAGCCCCCCCCCAGTTGAACACATTCTACCGCGTTAATTTTGCTTTTTCTCTTCATTCTACATATTTGCTCATATTCATACCCTTTTTATTGAGGAAGTTGACCATTTCTTTCAATAGTTTTACAAATCTATCAGAACTTGTCTTCAGGAAACCTCTCTTTTCCCCTCTACATGTCTTGTCTTCTTTAACACTACTTTTATCAGGCCCCTTTTCCTCATGTTTTCTAATTAATTGAGGTTATATATCCACTTAATTGTTTAAGATATACCGTTATGTGTTTCTCACTTTTATGTGGGATATTTTGTGACTAAATTTTTAAAAGTCTCTATTTTATTTTAGTTCTTGAGCTATTCAATATGACTAATTCCGCTACTTCCCTTACAGTCTCAAAATTTTCTTACTTAATATCAGGAACCTTAGGTGTGTACCTACTTTTGAATGGTCTTGCATTCAGTACAAAGGAAATCAGCTTGTTAACATTGCTCCAATTGCATTTTCTACAAATAGAATTGTATACATTGCTCTTCTCTCTTATCACACCAGTTAAAAAAATAATCAGCTCTTGAGATCCAAAGGCATTTTAGAGAAGAGAATCCAATAATATTCACATTCAGGAATAATTAGACTTTATGATTTTTAGTAGCGTTTTTTTCCAGTTCATGCCTGAAAACTGAAGTCTCACAAAGTAACACAATTCATAATAACATTAGTGTGTATCTAAACTCATGGTGACACTAAAATACTACTAAGAGGCAAGATATGTGAACTGAGGGAAAAAACCTCCTATATGACTTTAAACACAGATGGCACAGGTCTGACAAGCTCAAAGAGTGGGTAGATGCATCTCTGTCCATCTGCATCTGTGAATAAATTCATACTTTTAGTTTTACTAGTGGCTTTACAGTGAATTCTTTCTACCTCTATGTGTCCTCAGAAATCAAGAAGATTGTCAAAGAAATAGCATAACAAAATATCCTTGCCATTTTTTTCCTGAGAAAATTTTCACAGAATCACAGAAGTTAGTGGTTGGAAGATCATCTTGTCCAATCCCACCTCAGCCCCCCCACCAGAGCAGCATCACCTAGATTCAGTCACTAGATTTTCACCTAAACATATGATTTTTTTTTATTTTCCAGAGGTTTTTGGATTTGCTAGTTCAGCTTCCTGGATGTGATCACAAAGTATACAGCACACCTTGACTACTGGTCACCTGCATAACAGAACCTCTACTTTAAAACACACTGGGAACTGATTTTAATTTAATCCATGTCTGAAGCAGAACCAGGTGATCTATCATGTAAAAGTGGATCCTCATGAGAAATCTAAACGTAAAGAACTGGGATTATAGGTATGATGTGGCAAAGTTCTGAGCTCCTTGACCAGGACACTTGTTACGATAAATTTATTATAATCATTGGCATCTTTCACCTTCCTATATTTATTTTGTTGTGAAATTGACGCATTCGCTATACAACACAAAACAACAAGGTTCTCCAGATCACATAATAATTACATGAACATTCCTATAAAATCAGAAGTATTTTAATTGCACAAAGGTACTTTTGTGTTTACTCTTCCCCACAGTCAAGAAATAATTCAGTTATGTCATCACTCCTACTGAATGCCTCAGGAAAACAGAAGAAACTTTACATCACTACCAGATACAAATATTATGTATCTTTGCCACAAAAGAGGCAGATTAAACATTATTTTTTGTCCAATTTCTACACGTATTTACCAGTTTAAAAAACATTAATCATGTAAGGGAAAAATATGGAGAACATATTAGGTCTCAGAGCTAAGAAACAGACACAACAATAACTATTTAAAAGTCAGTAGGGAAACCTTCATCAAAGAGCTGGTGGAAAGCCATCTATAAAGAAATTTCTACCTTTCTCTAAAACAGATGAGAATGGGAGTTACTGGACAGTCCATTTTTATTCTTCAGAATGGCAGCTCACGAGTTTTGACTTTTGTTTAAACATAAGGTTAATGTCTTTTTAATAAGCCTAATCAAAAGCAGCACATTTTCTGTGAACATTTGTTCCAATTTGTAAATAAGAAACTTTTCTGTTCCCATGTCCTTTTTGTGTTTGGTTTGTACAATTATTCACTTGAATGAGTTTCTTAAGTAGAATATACACTGAAATAGCTAACTTCAGTTTTCAAAGCACAGTCAAGGGTAAGTGAAAGTAGTCTCCCCAGAAATCAACTAATGAAAACTGTGTGTTTCATTTCAAGATGCAGAAACAAACACTGTAACCTCTATGTATAGTCACAGTAACCAGGACTTTGCATACCCAGAATGAACTGCTCAAAAATCATCAATCACACAAGAATTCTTTGGAGAAATTGCTACTAAGTGCGACTTTAAAAAATACATTTCGCTTTTGCTTAATACAGCATGCTGACACTTAAGATTTATCGATAAGGATTTAGAGATATAAAAATCATACAGTGCTTTACACGCAGAATGCCTGGCTCTCTCCCATCTTTCATGAGCCATTTCTTCACTCCTTTTTATTAATGTTTTAACACTTTTATCCAATGCATTTTGATCTATTCATATGAAAAAATTATAATAACATTTTAGTGGCTGCACCATTAAATCTCGAAATTCATTCAAATGTATTGTATAAATGCATACAATAAAAATCTCCAGAATTAGAGTGTAACAGGTAAAATGAGTGTTACATTAATTTAAAAAATTAATGAAATGCAGCTGAGTCTTCCATTAGGTAACGTCTGATCATACAATGAAGTCAGGCCAGTAACAAAACTTTTGTAAGCTCATCGGATGCTTGAATATGTCTTGAAAGGGTTTGTGGGTTTTTTTTCTCTAAATTTTCAAAACAGGAGCATATATGACTCTGCAGTAAGTTCATGCCTGTGGAAACCAGTGGACCTAAAACACATACTCCAAATGAAGCACTTTGGCAAATATTCTCCTGCATATTCTCTTCTTTAAGGATAAAATTAGCTGTATATCCCAGGGTTACATACATGTTTAAGAGCACCTCTGAATATTTATGTAGCTGCCTTCTAAGAACTGGTCTTCACTCATTTAATCTTTAGATTTTTCCTCAATATATTGCTTTGGAAGGATGACACAGACTGTTCAGATCTCTTCTGAAGCAGAATGCACTTTCAAGGTGTGTCACCTGGTGGGGGCATCCCAGGGTGAGAAAAAGACTGTTGACCTGCACTGAACTGCGGAATGAGATTATCAGTGAGCTTCAAATAAATCATGGAAAAACAAGGTGGTAGATGGTAGAATTGACCATCTCTATGATATTATCAATACATTTTTCAGTTTTCTGCTGCTGGACAAGTGTATATGTATACACTTGTCCAGGACAGTGCATAATCTTTCATGGCATGTGAGGCAAAAGTTAGGTGACAAATTTGATTGCATACATTATTGTGCATATATTTTATGTAGGCATGGCACTAAATACTATAGAAAAATAAAATCTAATTCTACAGCATTAAATCTGACTGGATATCTTCAGGAAGCAAAATGTAATATTTGGAAGCCTCTCTCCAAGCGCTTAAATATAACTCTAAGAACTGAGGTACGAAATTGACACCAATGCTGAAAAAGAACTTCAAATTTGTAAGATGGCATAAAAAAATCAGGTGTTTAGTTTTACAAAATAGAGTACAAGAACTTACCTGATGAAGGTACAAGAACTATTTCAGAAAGAAAGGAAAAAAAAAGAAAACATTGCAGTATGACAAAGTACTTCAGCTCTTACCTACCTCTGGACATGTGTTTGGATGTGCTCCAGGGTGGAAATTTTCATCTGGTAAAATATCTCAGAATTTGTATTCCTCACATGATGAAATTCTAGCACTTCTGATGTCAATCAAGGTTTTTTCACTGATTTCAGTGTTGTCAGGGTTTCACCCTCAAACCCAAACAACTAGCAGCTGAGGAAATATTTGCTCACCTTAAAAAAATATCCCTTTTGTCAGCATTTCATACTACTCTCTTCTGACTTTCCCTTTGTGAGTAAATTCTTTATTCTAGCCCATCGAATCACTCTACTCTCAAATCCTTGCAGAACACTCATTTGCTCTTTGGTGCCTACAAGTAATGAGTCAATAATGTTACAACAGTGCTTCTGTCTTTCTCTCCCTCTCTCTATTCCTACATATACTTACATACATACGTACATAGATAAAGGGGGAGACCATATGTATATACGCACTACTTATTTTTAAGTACACCTTGTCTTATCCACGTGTTCCTTGTTTAGGTGTAAGCACTTTCTCATGACACCTGTATACATTTAATATCTTGTACTGCAGAAAATGTTTTTTGTAGATTCACAGAATGGTTAGGGTCAGAAGAGACCTTAAAAGTCATCTAGTTGACACTGCTTTTCAACCATAAAAGGTCAACTTTTACGTTGCACCTAACTAGCAGGTGGCTGAGCGACAGAGCACGCTGTGTCATGACAGGGACATTGCAATTTGGGAATGCTTTGGCTGATCAGCACAATTAGAGGAGCACAGTTAGAATGCAGTCAACATGGCTGTGCCCTATATGCTTTGCCAGAGAAAGAGGAGAGCATGACATGTGGGCTATATGCTGTTTCTTGGGTAGTATGCACCATGCTCCCAGAAACCTTCTTCATACAGTGGTTCTGGAAGTCATCTGAAACCTCTGGATTATGGGTAATGTGCAGACTCTCATATGCAAAAATTTCAATTAAAGCCAGTAGCGTGACAGTGAAAATCAGTCGATCTTTGCTCTGCAGACCTTGTATCAAACAATTTGCAAATGTCTTTCTGACTCAGAAAATGTTTCATAAAATCCTGATATATGAAGGTTCGATATAACAATTATCAAACAACCTATCATGCTGTTCCTACTTGTACTATTTTTCAGGCTCCACTGACGACAAATACTGTTTTGTTCTGATAATCTGGAATATATATCCTCCTTTTCTGGAAGGGGGAACGTTGCCCACATTGTAACTTTCCTGAATTTCTGAACTGCCTTTCAACTTTACACAGAAAACGCTTTTTTCCACATGTAAACTGAATGCCATGGCTGAATCCAGCCAAGACGGTACACATCCTTTCCCAACTGCAGACGTCATCGTCTGGCCCATGGGATTTGAGAACCAAGATCTTCCTTATCTCAGCTAGAATGTTGTCCTTTCCTAATTGGTTCCAGCAGGAAGAACTTAGGCACGTCTCTGAATCTATGGAGAGCTGGTCCATTGATTGTTTTGGCTCCTGCCAAAGCCCCTGTGACCTTCGCTTCTTAAATAGTCACTAGCTTGTGTCACGCTAGGTTCCTGCTCCTGTCAGTGCACTGCTACTGAGTGTGCCCTTTTGTTGCCCTTATGGCTGACTGGAACTCTACTGGCTTCCACAGTATTTTATCATTTTCTTAGGCTTCAGTATCAAGAGCTTGGTAATGGATAGAGCAATACTACTTATTGTGAACAGAGATGTCAAAACTTAGTCCTGCATCAGTGTCTGAGCCTTCCTAGATTATCACATTTTATTTTATTACATTTGATTCATAGTTTCTCTTTTTACACATTCCTAGTGGTACGAATTTATATAGAAGAAAGTGGTTTTAAACAGAAAAACAAATATTTTCCAGCACAGTTAAATGCTGAAAACACAGTGAAATCCACTACATCTAAAGCTCATTTTGTGTGATCTATTGTTCACAGAGACCAGGCATACATCATTTGGTTTTATTTTTACCCTGGAATTTAATGCCCTTTGTGCAAAATGTAGAAGTTAATTGGTAGCTAACTCACTTTGATGGTATGTTTGTTGTTCTTGAGGGACATATTTTCCCAAATTGCCACATTTTAAATAGATTTTACCTTGCAGGGCTTACTTTTAGCTTATCATTACAATTTGGAGAAATTCACTACCTTTATTCCATGCAGATAAGTGCTCCCAATACACTTAATAATGAGATATCATGTATATATATGCAAAGGAAAAAGGAGTTGAGAGAAAAAAAAACCTGTCTACTGTGAAGGATGTAGTGATTAATTGTTCACAGGTTGGACACAAGCGTATAGTTTGTCAAGATGCATGAGGTGTTTCCTTAAGAAAAGGTTGAAAGAGGAACTCTTTCTGTATTTTCAAGGCATTCATTTTTATCAGATGAGAGTCAGACATGTCAAAATCAGTATGAATAACTACATCCTGTTCTCACATTTTGCTGAGCATTATTGGTAGAAAGCTGCTGAGCATTCGAAATTTAGAGTTTTGTTAGTAAAGAGGATGACTTAGCACTCTCACCTGATCCAGTTTACTCCAGACCAAACTTCATCTAGAGCATTTGTGTACTTAACCTTGCTAGGATTCATCAGCAGAGGTTAGTGGCTGGTTATTAGAGATGGACTTTAAAAGAGATACTCAAGATACAAAATTCAGCAAGAAGCGTTACATATGCTTCCAGGAGATAACCGGCATGCAGCCTCAGGTTTCAGATGAAGGCATATTGTTGTTTGATCATTTAGAGGAACTGTTGCAGGGGGCAATTGCATGTGGGTTGCTTGGGGGTTGCTTTGTCAGGTGATATGATTGGTTTGTTGATCTTTACATTAACTGAAAAAATCCTGAGTTCTGTAATTTATTTTATTTTTCAGCTGAGGTCAGTCACATGTTGGGGGGTTTCTTTGGTTTTGTTTACATTTGTGTTTAAGTTGGAAGGTTAAATGAAAGAAGATGTTAGAATGTACTTCCTTATGAAATCCATATTTCTCTATGATAATTTTGTCCCTGAGCTAAAATTTACTTAACTGAAATAATCTTTCTGGTTTTCAATCATGACAGAAATCACAGAATTGCTAACATAAAGTCACCATTTTGCAACACAGTGGTTTACTTCAGTTTTATTTAAAATTATGACCAATCTTTTAAAAAAAAAAGATCTTGACATATGTAAAGCATCAAGATATGTTAGAGGTGTTGCCCTGGAGTGTTCTGCACATGCAAGTGGAAAGTAGTAGTTTAACATGCCAAATACCTAAAACTAGGCAAGTAGGTAAGACACAGGCTATAATTCCCCATGGCTTCATGCCATGTTCTCTGCCCTCTCTGTGTCAAAAGAAAACCCTCTAGGGGTACCCATACTCTGAAAATAAAGGATTTTACATCCAAAAAAGATCATAATAGGGTGAAAATGTTGGCTTGAAATTACATAAGCCCTAAGCTTTTAAAACTTTATAATGTTTAAAGTTTAAAGAATTTGCATGAAACTGCCATTAGTTTACCATAACCATTATTACTGCTAACAGCAGCTCAATCATATGTTCAACCTGGGATTCCAACAGCTCATGGAAATTATCATTCCAAATAAGTAATGGGAGTAACTTGCTAAGTAATGTTTAAAAGTAGTCATCCCACACCTTTTTGGAGGACAATTCTCCACTGGTCTCCACATAGTTTTCCCATCAGATGTCAAACATGCCTCCCATATGATTTTTTGCTACCCACAATAAGCCCTGACTGTCTTTCTGAGTCAGTGCATCCCTTGATGTGAAAAGTTACCTAATGATGTTACATAAATATGGCTTAGCAGGGTGGTGTGACTGCCTAGGTTTACATTCCCGCAGGGTTCCCACAGAAGTCCAGCAGATGTGTCTCCTGGCAGAAAATCAGCCAAGATAATGAGAAAATACTTCAAATTCCATATGCTGGTATCAGCCCAGATTTAATGTGCTCCTCTGAGTGCTTCCCTTCATCAAAACTTGTGTAGCACTCAGGCAGATTTTCTCAGCCACTTCAAGAGACGATGCTCCCAGAAAAGTCAGTGGTGTATCACTACTCTGCTGCCTCTGCTTTTCTGCTTGTTTTCCATTGGCCCTAATGAGCCTAAATAGAAGCTATATTCTGTTTTTCACCTTCACCTCTTGCATTTGGTTGTGACCAATATCAGTGAATACAGTTGATGGTATGCTCATTGCTAAGAAATGCAGCCATGGCATTATTCATTCTTAAAGATGAAATGATTCTAAGTCTTTATACTAAATGTCTAATTTGACATGTATTAGAATAATTATGGCTGTATTATTGATCCAGCCCCTAACGAGAGCTTGTTTTTTGTGAAAAATACTAGCAAAATGAGACCTAATTGTTCCTTTGACTTTGCAGTCATGTGCGGTGGACCTCAAATATTCAGAGCCAAGCGGGCTGTGAGATTCAGGGGATATCAATTGGATGCTAATATGAGGAGAAGTCATTCAAGTTTATACCTAGGTTGCTTCCAACTTTGTTAATTCTTTCTAGTTTTCTAAAAACCTCTGGGATTTCAAGACAGAAATTTTTTCAAATTAGGGAAGGAATTTGGAGGGAAAATTAGTTTATTTTTGTTGTTTGTTACCCGTGTTCCTAGAAATATTATTGTATTGTTCATCTGGTAGTCTAGCCAACCAATATATGGTCTTAAACCCACAGTAGAGACTATGGTTCTTATCTACGGCATTTCTTAAGAAATTCTTTGCCTGTTATACACTGCAGGTGAGAATGTTTCACTTTTGCACAGAAAAGTCAATAAATATAAAAACCATTTGTCTTTGATCAGCATTTTTTTAAATACTAACAAAATTTTTAAAAAGATCTGACCCCACGGTTCCTTTAACTGCCGTGCCAACTAATAAAGAAGGCTAGCATGGTTACTCCTTGAAAATCACTTACTTAAACAGAACAGCAGCTACTTAACAAGGTTAGAAATTATCATTTTATATTATTTTTCCCATAAAGAAACTGAGGTGATGACAAAGTGAGATAATTTAACTGCTGGTGCTTGTTAAGATTGCAAATAAAGCTCTGTTGTAAATTGCATATAACATAAATATATAATTATTGCCATACTGACATTCAGGACCATTGCTTTCCTGCTTCTATACAGAGGGACATACAAACAACCGTTTAAGCACTGAAGAACTCAATGCAATCTCAAGTGAGATTGGGAAACTCTTCCGGATGATTGTAATGTTTTACAGAAAGAACAGTCCTCCAGGTCTGGTTAGAGCCCCACTGATGCATTCAGAAAGCACAGGACTCAGCTGAAACCATAGGAGAGATGGGGATCATTTATTTGCAATAGTAAGTGGGACATCTGGACTCAAGGTCTCCTTCAGTCTGAAAGAGTTTGATCTATAAACCGTAATTCCCAGAAGGATATCTCAGTGTCCTGTCAAAGTTTAGATGGAATCTGTCCATCCCATCAAAATTTTGCTTGAGAGCAGCACTGGGGAGAAGGACTTGGGAGTGTTAGTTGATGAAAAGCTCAGCATGACCAGCAATTCACACTTAGAGCCCAGAAAGCCAAACATATCCTAGTCTGCATCAAAATCAGCATGATCAGCATTTTGAAGGAGATGACTCACCCCTCTACCCTGCTCTCATGAGGCCCCACCTGGAGTACTACGTCCAGCTCTGGGGTCCCCAGTAGAAGAGAGACATAGATGTGGAGTCTAGAGGGGGCCATGAATATCATTAGAGGTGTGGATCACCTCTCCTACAAAGACAAGCTGAGAGAGTTGTGCTTGTTCAGCCTGGAGAAGAGAAGGCTCTTGGGAGACCTTATACTAGCCTTCCAATACCATTAGAGGGCCTACAAGAAAGCTGGAGAGGCTTGTATTGATAAGGCAAGTGTCATGTAGTGATAGGAATGAGGCAGTGACTTTAAACTAAAAGAGGATAGATTTACATTAGATACTATTCTCTATGTAGGTGATGAGGCACTGGCACAGGTCACCCAGAGAAGCTGTGTCTGCCCCTGGATCCCTGGCAGGATTCAAGGCCAGGTTGGATGGGGTTTTGGGCACCCTGGTCTAGTGGAGGGTGTCCCTGCCCATGGCAGGGGAATTGGAACTAGATGGTCTTAAAGGTCCCTTCCAACCCAAACCGTTCTCTGATAAAATTCGGTCAGAGTACAAAAAGGTATGCCCAAGAATAAGATAGAAAAGAAAGAAGAGGGAGCTTGCCAATATTTAAAATACAATTTTGTCTTTAAAGGGTTCTGACTTCTATTTCTAATACAATTTATCGAATGCCTCTGATATAAAATATATAAACAACCCCTCTGGAAAAGTAAAAGTAAAATCCTACTGAAACAAATCACAGAACACATTTCCAGATACGATTGCAGAAGACAAAAGAAAAAAGTTGGAAAATCTGATAAATAATAATTTGTCTGACCCTGATGGTCTAATCCTTACTGTGTAGGCAGAAAGGGATTACCCCATTACGAATGTTAGTCAATTATAATTGCTACAAAAAATAAACATATTGAGGATGTTCTGAAACTTTTTTTTTAAACTGTTGATAAAATAACATTGTTTCTGTAATCCCAATATTATGTAGGTAATGTGAACATTTTTAGCGCAATATAGGACTTGCTTTTGTCCTCCTTAAATCAATTTAATGAGCCACTGATATAAATGGGTCTATTTAGCTATTGTGTGCAATATAATTGGGAATAAAACCTGAAATCATTAACTAACTAACAAATTTGTATATTGTTTCATACTCTGCTTTTGGCAGAGCTGAGTTACAGCTTTTGCTAAATGACTGAACTTTTCTCTTTTGCTATTATATAAGTAGGTCATTAAAGTGCATGTTTACAGAAAGGTCCCATACAAAGAAATACTCACAATAATTATTTGAGGATATGATTCCTCTTTTTAAAATGTACAACAGGAAGATATGAGTTAAGAACTCTTCTTGTGTCACAGATTTATGTATTGAATTGTTAATCGAGAGACAGCCTGTACTTTCTTATTGCTCTTTCGTCAAAGAAACAAAATATATTGTATGAACAGCAGTACTAGACTGCTTTCAGCAAAGTAATGTCCCGGATTCTATTATTTTAAATCTAGCTACATGTTGCAATGAAAATATGTGATAGCTGTAAAAGACTGGGAAGGAAGTAAATTAAAACAATAGCAAATATTAATTCTAGAGTAAATTTAAGGTCTGAACCCAGTAAACACTCTAAAGAAGTGCAGCACTTGACCCAGGTGTTATGTTAGTTCTGCAGATGTAGATCCAGCACTGAGTAATGCATGCAAGGCCAGAACCTACATCATTGAAATAAATGGGATTTGTTGTGGCTGGATTTAGATATATGCTGAAATCTTTCTCCAAGGGAGGATAGATTTAGGTTTATGCTTGAATGATTCCCTGAATTGAGGCCTGGTACAGATAAAAATATCAACACTGATTTGGGTAGTGATAAATTCATTCCATCTGCTTGAACGAAATGACTTTAGATTACAAACTCTTTTAGATGCTTGATTTTAATTTGGAAGTGGATAGAGGATTGATAGAAAATTGCCATTTTCTCTGCAAAGAATGTACTACAAAGAGGTTAAGGTAGGTCACACATTTTGTTTTAAACAGTTTTGCTACAGTTCTGTTGATTTCCTTTCTAATAATGACATACTTCATTTCATTGCCAATGGTGTGCTTAATATTCTTAGAGCTAAATCTTGGTCTTAACACAGTTCAAAAAGTCTTCTGCATAGGTAAAATTGTCTGTTTTCATTTTGTGGTAGTATGCCCAAAATAAAACACATACCAAGTACAGTGGCAACATAAATCACTGAATGTCTTTTACATGGCAGACCAATTCACTTGTTTGCAATAAGTTGGCTTCCAATGTTTCCAATCATATGTATGAGTTATACGTAAACATAGCTATGATATGTCTGATGAGGAAAGAAAACGACATTTTATTTATATTGTGAGACCCTACTCTGAAAGAATACAATTGTGTCTAAATCAAGGGTGATGTGGTATGAGTGGACTATAGAGTGAAAGAATTTGGGCTGAAGATCTGATGTCCACATTGTATATATTTGGCAAGGGTTTTCCTTCAGTCTCTACTGCAGTTTGCAGCTGAAGGGGCACTGGCAGTACGGGTGCATTATATGGGCTGCAAGGAGACAGTATTTGGTTCAGCATCTCTCCAAAAGGAACCACCATTCACCCAGAGTGATATATGATATGAATCAAAGCATGGCAAACGTGCATGTCAGGAGAGTAATTTCAAAATTTCAGCACCCCAAACTGAATCATAGAGTCACAGAATGGTTTGGGTTGGAAGGGACCTCAAAGCCCACATAGTTCCACCTGCTCTGCCATGGACAGGGACACCCTCCACGAGACCAGGTTACTCAAAACCCCATCCAACCTGGCCTTGAACGCTGCTAGGGATCCAGGGGCAGCCACAGCTTCTCTGGGCAAACTGTGCCAGTGAGTCACTGCCCTCACAGTAAATAATTTCTCCCTTGTATTGAATCCAAATCTACCTTCCTTCCATTTAAAGACGTTACCCTTTGTCGTATCACTCCATGCCCTTATAACCAGTCCCTCTCCATCTTTCCTGTTGGCCTCGGTATCTTTTTCTTTTTATGGAGTCAGGCATCCTGTACCATTTAATAAAGGTGATTTTAAGAAAGTAATTTACTCTTTTTCCCCATCCCCATCACAAATTTCACATAAACCTTTATAGTGGGTAAAAAATTGAACTCCAAATTATTTAGTGTCCAATGGGGACCTATTGAAAAGAAAGGATGAAATTTTTTGGTTATTCTATATAGGTTGATTTGATGACAGTATCTTAAATTTTTTAAAATTTATTGTATATATTGATGCCTTGATGTATTTATTGTATATATTGATGCCTTGATGGACTGGAAGCATTGATAAAGGCTGAGGATACTTTTTTTCCCAGCAGTAATTAAGAGTTCCAGAGATGTTTAGATGTTTTGCCTATGTTACTACTAAGCATGTGACCTGGATTTGATAGACACTGGAAAAAATTCTGGTTTAGTCTACTACCTTGGACTCTCTTTCTTTGAAAGCAGTTTCATAGATCTTTTTTTCTTTCTTTCTTACTTTCCTCCTTCTTTCTTTCTTACTTTCTTCCTTTTACCCTTCTCCCATGCCAGCTTTCCTATCAAGTCCTAGACATTGCAAATGGGCAGTACACTTGCATTTAACTGCTTGCTATAAATGCCATAAGAGGAATAAAACCAGATTCTCTCTCTTCAATTCACTTGCAGCCTCTTTTTGTCTCCCACTCTGAGAAAGAGCCCAACTGTTTTAAATTTATACACAGTCAATTTTAATATAAAGTTCTTTCCTGCAAATGAGATTATATTATTCACATGTTCTACTAGTCTTTAGATAATTAGCTTTTTCTAATGTGCTTTCTTTGTCATCCTTCATTCTGACACTGCCAAAGCCCCTAAAACAACCAGACTTTTTTTTAATAACACTCGTAATCACAATGCCATATTACTTGAGTGACCTGAAACATACCTGTATTTTTCTTATGCCTCTTCCAGACTGCTCTCAACTATCACATGGTGAATAATCACAAATATTAGACTGAAGTGTATGTAAGTTCTGAACCTTTTTGTATAAAGTGTGAATAATCAAACAGATTGACTGACAGAAATACAAGAAACCACAACCTTATGAAGCATTATAATAAAGGAGAAAAAAATAGCATGAAAACTAAATCACTCTTTGTTCACAGATCTTTAGGATTTTTGCTTTGAAACTGAAGTTGTTGGAACCTGAGAACAGAGAAGGTGGTGCATATGCAAAGTCCTAAGAGGTGACTGATTGCTGAGAATACATGGAAATGTATTCCACTCTTTATTACTGAAACAGCTAAATACACTGATGATTTAAGCAAGTGATTTTATGGTTTTATAAATGCAGAGCTCTTTGTCATGAAAGCAGCCTCAACCCTTTTATCTTGAGGGTTGAACTAATCTTACTATGTGATTTAATTACTTTCAAAGGTTTTGTACCATTACATTTACATGTCCACTGCATTTAGCTCTGAAGTAAATACCAAGAAGCAGACATTTACAACTTTCGTTTATAAAAGCAAGGTTCACAAATTCCTATTTCAAGTTATTGCCTTTTTTGAAATAAAAAACGAGTTTCAAGTAATTAAAGAAAAAGACCCACCACAAACCAACAAAAAACAGAACAATGAATCCACTGAGAACAAGTTTCGCTTTCCTTCAAGTCCTGATGATTGTAAGTCCTTTATACTTTCCTCTCTAAAATTCTACTGTACTTCAGCAGATACCTTACAACTTCTTAGTTTCCTAAATTCCCTTTATTGATTTTTTCAGCCTTTGCATTGTCAGTACTATAACATGCTGGTTTTATTATTTTCCCTAACTCTCCTGTTGGGTTATTGCATTCATGTATCACTTTGAAATTTACAACCTATTTAATAGCATTTTTATTTTTTATGATTTTGTTACTCCTACCTTTTAAAAGGATCTTAGGGAATATATTTTAGTTTTCACCAAAATAAAAACAAACAAAAAAAGCTACCTAGCTAAATTATTACTTTTATTTTGACCATAGAGAGCGATGAAACAAAAATTATTTTAGATCAATGCAAATTACAACATCATAATAATATCAACAGTGTAAAACCAGCTTTATGATCTGTCTCTTTCATATACTTCAGATATCACAAATGGAGAAATGTAACTATCTGTGGTCTTCTTTGCTTTGCTATGTATCAGAAGGCCAGACTCGTAGGAAGGAAGGAAGGAAGGAAGGAGGGAAGGAAGGAAGGAAGGAAGGAAGGAAGGAAGGAAAGAAGGAAGGAAGGAAGGAAGGAAGGAAGGAAGGAAGGAAGGAAGGAAGGAAGGAAGGAGGGAAGGAAGGAGGGAAGGAAGGAGGGAAGGAAGGAGGGAAGGAAGGAAGGAAGGAAGGAAGGAAGGAAGGAAGGAAGGAAGGAAGGAAGGAAGGAAGGAAGGAAGGAATTTTCTGCATATTAGAAGCAGAAGCAGTTTCTTAAAATTATGATATTGAGCATTTTTTATTGTAGAAGATTTCAATGTCAATATAATTTTTATACAAAATATGGATTCAAGTCTTCCAAATGGTGGGCGACAAAACTAAATTTAAAGCAACTTTCAAGATTTCAGACAGTCCTCATAGAATCATAGAATCATTTGGGTTGGAAGGAACCATAAATCTTACCTAGCTCCAACCCCCATACCACAGGCAGTGACACACTCCTCTAGCCCAGGGTGCCTAAATCCCCATCCAACCTGACCAGGTTGAACCCTGCCAGGGATCCAAGAGCAGCCACAGCTTTTCTGGGTCAACCTGTGCCAGGGCCTGACCATCCTCACAGGGAAGAATTTCTTCCTTGTATCTAATCTAAATCTACCTTCTTTTAGTTTAAACACATTATGCTTTGTCCTATCACTCCATGCCCTTGTTAACAGTCCCTCTCCATCTTTCCTGTAGTGCTTTAGGTACTGGAAGGCTACTATAAAGTCTCCCTGGAGCCTTCTCTTCTGCAGGCTGAACAAGTCAAACTCTTTCAGCCTGTCTATATAGCAGAGTTTCCCCAGCCCCCTGATCATCTTCATGGCCCTCTTATGGACTGCCTCCAAAAGTTCCATATCCTTCTTATGTTGCAGACCCCAGAGCTGAACATGGAACTCTAGGGTTATGTCCCAAGAACAGAGTAGTCTTTTGGTTTTACAGTGGAAAAAACCCATAACTTTGCAAATAATTCCTTGGGTCTGGAGGCTCTTTTGAATAATTAGTTAACCTAAAATGTAAGACATTTAATAAGTCATGCTTAGCTCAAGTACTGTGAGTACTTCAGAATGAAACTCTAAACATCCCAGAAAAGTGACCCAGTTATGAGATCATTGACTGGTATACCAAGCTTTTCCTCACATTGATGAAACTGTCATCTGATGAGGCAAATGTTCAGCTTTATCTAAATTTCCTTTCACCTAAAAATTTCCAACCTCTTCAACACTAAGACTTTCACTCAATATGTCTCCATTGCATACCAGCGGCAGCTTTACACTTAGTTACGTAGGGGCATTCTCAGACCTTTTTTCCTGAGAAGTATTTCAGACCACTAAGAACTCTTCCTAGGGTGCACTTGCTGTGAGTCTGTTTCAAGGCACATGAGTAGGACAAATTAAATAATGGTATGATGACTAATTCCTCTAACATCTGGTCTGGGATAAGGACAGCCTGTTGATTTATAACTTTGTCAATCTAACATTTCATGGTAAGTACAGTAAGTACCCTCTGAAACGACAGTTTTCTGCAGGAATTTTTCTTGTTGTAGGGTCCAGAGAAGGGCAATGAAGCTGGTAAAGGGTTTGGAGCATAAATCTTATAAGGAACTGGGGTGGTTTAGTCTGTAGAGGTGAAGGCTGAGGGGAGACCTTATCACTCTCTACAACTACCTGAAAGATTGTAGTGAAGTGGGTATTGGTCCCTTCTCCCAAATAACTAGCAATAGGACAAAAGGAAATGGTTTTGAGTTGCATCAGGACTATTGGTGTCCACATGACCTAGGAGTTGTGTATAGGAGTTGCATATCTATGGCAGAAATTTACTTCTGACTTAATTGAGGGCACATACTACCTCTACATCTGTCTCAGAGCTCAGCAAGCCGAAAGTTTTCCAGATGGAGTCTATTCAATTGGGAAAAAAGCCATATGATGGAAGAGACCGTTACTTTGCAGTATTGCCTAACAAGCTAAATGTATTGTTTTTTCTTCTGAACTCATAAAACCACCCATCTGTAAAATTTCAGTCCATTTCCCTAAATGTAAGTGATTCAGTATTTTACAGTAAGAAATAATGACCATTTTCATTTATAAAGCGCCCCCTGCCAGCACACTGTAGGTGCCACATGGATTAACTCTAATCAGAACAACCAACAACAATTAAAACGTCATTAAATATTCAATACACAGAAGCACCCCAAACCAAACAGAGCAGCATTATCATAAAAGTCATCTAAGTCTACAAACACAACATTAAAAGTTAGTGTAAATCTGCTATCTATGTACATCTTTTCATTGCTTACATTTCATACTAAGCTGCTAATAAAGCAAACATAAAACTCTGAAATCACCATGTCTTGGTCTGACCACAGTGTGCTGCCCAGAGGCTGTGAGCAAACTGAATAAATATGTAAGGGATAACTGTTGAGTCCTTTACCTCCTGCACCAGCACATCCTGTCTAGTTGGATTATGGGATATTGGGACCATAAAAATAGGACTCAGCGGGACTTCAAACAGAAATTCTGTAAAATCAACCAATTTTTCTGGAGCACTTTTGGCTCACTCATGTTTCTGCTGTGTTTTTCTGGGTTTGTATTTAGGGATGGAGGAAATAAGGATTTTTAATAAACAACCTTCACTCCCTGAGGCAGAGGAGTACTAGAAGCACCGTGGTGCTTAGAAGCACAGTGTGCAGAATGGGCAACAGTGATCACAATGAAAATACCTTCATTTTGGACCCTCTTGTGTGTTTCTGTTTTCGGCATGAAGCTTAATCCATTTGGTGGGTTTGATCAAAAGAAAATTTTCTTCCTTGAGTTGAGTTAATGAGGACCATTAGAAAGTCATCTTCTACAGGAAAGCAGAAGCACTTACCGTGCTCTTCTTCCTAGGATTGCCTGGAAGTTTTACTTATGAAGTTCCATGGTCTTACAGGAGCTTGGAGATTAGAAATGCCCTTGAGATCCTCCTCTTTTGTGTTCACTAGACTTTAAATCAGATCATCAGTGTATGGAGGTAGCTGAGAAGCAATTTTCAAACAAAATGAATTCTGTATTTCTGCTGTGAATCCTTCAGCTATGTACTGTATATCATGGGACAATACTGCTATTATAAATCACAACAAAATTAAGGAACTGGGTTTCGTTTATTTTCTGTGACTATTTTCATACACAACAGTCTATGGTCTTCCATATACCTGGACTATGCCACCCAAAGAGGTATTAGGTTAACAGGTAGAATAAGGCTTATTACACTATAAAATAGTTGATTTATCACTTGTTTGTTCCATGTCAATATAATTAAAGCTGAAAGGTGATGATAGCTTTTGAACATCTGTCTTTAGCTTTCATATTCTTCACAGTCTGTTGATTGGGTTATGTTTTGTATTATTTCAATGTCCACAACTGTCAAGTGAGATGGGAGAGTGCTCGTATGAAGTGGTGAGCTGAAGTCAGAAGCAGCACTTCATTTGTTTTTTACGTTAATAGAGTATGACAGCTCCAGCTCTGAACAAATTGTTTTCAGTTGTTTGATGGGTCTCAGCTGCTCCAAACTGGAAGGTGACCAGATTTTCTTTTAGTTGAAAAGTAAGGACTGTTAGAATAGACTTGTAGGCTTTTCACTTTTTGCTAACATATCATTAAAGTCCTTCAACACTTTTAAGTTTCTGAAACATCAAATCTCACGATGAATTAGATATTACACTGAGATACTATCCACATACATGAAGGCTAGCAATCTATAGACCTAAGCATCACAACATTTTGTCTATTAAAAAAAATACACAAACCAAAAACCTCAAACTTTGATTTTAATAGGATTTCTGTTCATAAATTTCCCACGACCTTGCTTTCAGGGAGCTGAAATATATTGAAGAGAGGAATGGACTTCTTCCAACATAATGGCATCCTGTCTAATCTGGGAGAACAATATTTAATGCACACTGATCTAGACCATCTGTGTGAGGTAGGCCACTATGTGACATTGCTATTATGGGAGTACTCTAATGAAATTAGAAATAACAGAATGAGAAAAAGGTCAGTAAATCCTAAAAAGTCTGAAATGGATCTTAAACCTAAGGAATATGGTTGATTTAATTGTTAGACAAAACCAAGACTACTCATTTAGATTTATTTTTGAATTCAATTTTTTAGTAAATTCTTTTAGTAAGTTCTTCAGTATGGTTCTTCAATTGTGTGGGTCAATAAACATTACCTGGAATACGGACAAAAGGCTCGGTTACCTTATGAAAAGCTCTATCTTTAACATATACTGTATTATAACTTCCCCCCCCCCCCCAAGGAGTTTATATCAGTACCTCTTAATAAGAAATGGGAAACTCATTGAGCTTAGGAGCAATACTGTTTACTACTGGCCCTAATAACCTCATTTCTATGGCTGCCAGCCAAATTTATTTATTGAAAGTTGTATTGCTGTAGCAGCTTTAAAACTCACCTCAAGGTAAAGTTATGTTAAAATATAATTAACCATTTTATTGCAGTTCATAATTGTTTTTCCTTGAAGGGGGAAAATGTTTTGGTTTCCACAATAATTATAGAGGAGTAACCTACTCTGCCTGGTTCTGAAGTACATGAGTTTTCAATCAAATTGGAAGCACTTGCAGCTCCTACAGTAATCTAATTTTTACCTCCTTACCATTTGAAACATTCAGCAACACCAGGAAATATTCCAGGAAGACAAGAAAAATCAAATACTCAGCTGTACCCATGAGAACATTTGTAAACCTTGCCATATTTTTTTTTCTTAAGCAAAGATTTTAAATTGGTATTTTGGAAGGAGAAAAGGGCAGTAGTTCATCATTTGCTGCAAATTACCGCTTTCTTTGGTTTTCTTACTTTTCTGCATAGCTATGCCTTATGAAACATGTAATACAAAACTACTAAAGATGGAAAAGATATTTTGTTGGTCCATTTTCCTATCATTTTATTGTTTGATACAGATACAGGATTTAAGTTTGACTTGTTAAACTGTCAAGAGCATAATTCACTTCAACTTAGTTAATCAACACTGTTGTGTTAGCACTAGCAATTGAAATATATATCCTATTATATCTAAAGAGAATTCAAAACTCCAAAAGGAATCCAAGATAGGTTTATCCTATTTTCTTTGCAGATGCTCCCTGAAAATATGCTATCACAGATAGGTCCTTAGACATAGAGAAATGCAGCATTTGGAATGAAGAAAAAGAAGGAACCAAACAACAAAGTAAAAGAACTAAAGATTTAAAAGAAAATGTTTTCTATTTTGACGTATAAATGAGGACAGGTACATTTTCACAGTTACAGAAATCATGTTTGGCAATAGTTTGAGATCATTGAAAAACAGTGTGGGTGGAATTTTACAAAAAACAAAAAATATAAATTTCATAATTACTACCTATTTTCATTACAGGAACATCATCTAAGCTTTTTTTTTTGGGGTTTTTTTTTTTTTTGTTATGACAAATTATAAAGCATAAAAAGGATAAGCTGAGAAGGCTTTATTAGGATAAGTCCCAGTCAGCTGACCCATTGTAAACAAGGCTAATGCCTGGACCAGTGAATGATCTGAGTTCTGGCCAGGAATGTGTTTCACTGTCATTCTGTACATCCAAGAAAAAGCAGCACATCATTTAGAGTACAAACCCCTGCATCACAGTCCTTATGCATCTCAGAGAAGAGTCTGCTTGTTAGTCTTCACTTCAAACTGTCCTGGTGCCTGCATTATTTCTGATTTAAGACAATCTCCCATTACAGATTACCAGAGAACAAAAACCAACATAAGGTGGTAGGGCCCCTCCATGCTCATTTGACTGTCTCCAATTTCAGAGGATCCACAGAAAAGAAAAAATTGCCACAGAAGTCAGTCTCAAATATTTCCGTTTTTTTCCAGAGCTGCCAAAACAAAGCAGGAAAAATAAAACAAAAAATCCTACAACAAAACTTCAGTCATTCTGGGTATTGGTGTGCAAATGAACATCAAAGTGTCCTGCTTTACTTCCAAGAGTCTCATATTATAAATGAAAACATATGCCTTTTAAAAACATAGCAGAACATCTATTAAAAATGTATATATTTGGAAAGGGAGGAAAGGGACTGATGTGTAGAATGGTAAACAGCATACACTTATAGTCAACTCTATAGATTTCAAATAACCGTTCTTGTAGGAAATAATGAGCTATCTGCTAAGAAATGAAAAAACAGAGGAACTGGTAATAAACAAACTCCGGCTCCCATGTGTGACCTAGTACAGTACAATACAGTTTAATTTTATTACTTGTCATTCATACTGAAAACAGATTTGCAATTTTCTGCAAATATAATGGGAATGTTCCCAGAATGTGTAAGTGCTGAGGAGAATGGGATATTTCTGTCAAATGAAACACTGCAACGTTTTTTCCAAACAGAAATCAGAATGACTTGGTATTTTTGCTCAGGAGATGTATATGATTCACACACTTGTAGATTATTAATCCAGAAGGGACTGTTGGGATCATCTAGTCTGTTTTCCATATAAGCCAGGCCAAGAGATTTCTTTCAGTTAATTTCTACTCAGGTTCAGCAATATGTAAAAGACTACTACAAAACAGGACAGTGGTTGATTGCTGTTGGCATCCCTGAAGTAATCAGCTTAATTTGTAACTAAGATACAGATCAAATATTAAGAAAATCCTTTTTACTGTAAAGACAGTTAAATGCTGGAACTGGTAAGCCTTTTGAATCTGCCACCAGAGTTTTTTTAAGAACAGATAAGTGTGGTGTACATATAGAGGATGTTGTCTCATTGCCAGGGTTGGAAGATGAGGATAAAAAGATTAGATGTCTCTTTAGACTCCTTCCAGCTCTGCATTTCAATGGAAAAGAAGCCTTTGTTCATCAGTAGCTGTAGAACATTGCATAGAGTGAATTCACCCAAGGAGGATTTGGAAAGAAGGCTTTAGGCCTTTTGAGAAGACCTTCCTTCCTCCTTAATATCACAAGCTGAAATGAAATAACAGTACTGTAATGCAGTAGTGCAGCATCCTGATCATATTTGTCCACTACTACATATGATATCTACCACTGCAGATTATAGGAATATAGTAGCAAATTTGAAGAAGCATAATTTTACAAATTCTCTGTTTCCTGTATCTTTCCTAAGCAGGTACCTGTTACAGGCTCAGCAAGGCAGCTTGTGTTAACATAGCTGAATTTGTCAGATAGACTGCCACAGCCTAAGAGTCCTTATACAAGCACAGACATTTCCATGCTGTGGTTAGAAATGACTAGTATTATGTGCTGCAGAGATCAATTATGAAGGAGTCTGTGTGTAATGAGTGTCAATCCTTCATTCCTTTTAGTCACCATTAGATTTAAACAAAGAACCAGCAGTGTTCATTGCCTTTATGTTACATTTTTGCATATTATTTGTCATAACTTTGATGTACTACCCATGTATTTTCTTATTCCTTTATTGATTGCCTGTTTTGCTTTTGGTCTTACTAGCATTATACATCTATGGATTTTTTCTAGGTGTTGTAGGCTTCTTTAATTATTTTTTTTTTCATTCAGTCTCATTATATTTCCCTGTGGTTTTGGAAAAAAGGAAAGAGTAAATAGATGTACTGAATTCAACCTCTCTGTGTCTTTCATTATAAGATCCTAAAATTTCACTTATGCTACTCTTAGTCCATCGAAAACAGCACTAGTCAACTCATACTTTCTTCCCAGATAAGGAGGCTGTCCAAGGCTATTTTTGCTAATATCTGTGTCTGAATCTTTTCCAGTTAAACCATATAGTTTTGAGATAATGTTCAGAACTAGTACAGTAAGTGAGGACAAACCTTGATTTATAGAATATTAATATTGTCATTACTATTTTTCCTTACATATCTTCTCAAGTTTAATAATAAAAAATACTTGAAATACTATTTCATATTTAAAAGAAGCTATAATTTCCTAAGTGCTGCAATTTGTCTACCTTATCAATAGAGTCCTATCCAAAGGCTATACTGACTGGATTTGCAGTCTGTGAGAGCTTTTGTTCTGACTTGTGGAGTACGGAAATAGTGAGTGAGAAAGATGTCCTCTCCTGATCATACAAATAAGAGTTACACTAAATTAGTCTCAGCAGTAGTTCTTAGGGCTTGGTGCACAAGAAGGCCCAGGATCAGAATTGTAATGAGCTGTATTTAAGCACTCTGCCATTACCAGAATACATAGTCCCAAATTAAGTGTCTAAATTCCCTTGTAGTGAGTAGAGAGCTTCAAGAACCTATCTCCACTTGTATTTACAGCCATTAATCTTCTCCTGGCACCTAAACTAATCATCCTTTCTCTAAGAAGTAACAGAGATGAAGGACACACAGGCCTTATAGACCATTTCTGTTGGGCTGTACAAGTTGAGTTCAAGCTCCTGTTCATCCTCTTATCTCAGAGGTTTTAACTCCAACTTTAACACCTTCCACATAAATAACCCATAGGCTGTTCTATACATGGACTGGAAACTTGTCCTAATGAACCTGTTCCACCCTGTACTGAACAATTAGATAGTCACTGAATACACAACCCCACAAATATTCAAGAGTTTGGTATTTAAAGCAGTCATGAACAATACAGGAAAGATAAGTTCCCAACCTCTGTTTGGTGCATATCTCATTACTTGCATAACATAAAACAGCTTGAGCAGGGAAGATTAAACAGACGCAGCCTACCACAGTGAACAGTTTCGTTATGTTTCTGGGAGATGAAGTGCTTGAGCCCAAGTCCAGTCCAGCTGAGAAAGAATTTGAAGGCAGGTTTCCCACAGATTAGATGAATGACCTAATCACTGAGTAAACACCATTGCCTCTTCATTGTATTGTAAGGAAAATGAAATGTATTTTCCTACATGGAGTCCTATAAACAAAATAAACAAAGGAATTTCAGAGTTGTGGAAATGGCTTGACTTTAAGCATGAGTAGGTACAAGCAGGTGAATACTGCCAATACCTAGAAGCAGAGAGCAACTTTTCTGACTCTGGCAAGCATTTTTCAGGTGTACTGAAGGGTAAGAAAAACAACAATATGTACTCAATAACTAGCTGTATTTATACTGAGGACTAGCATTAACAACTAACAAGACATAACTCACTTTCTATAGAAGACTATATGCTACCCAGGCCTCGAAATTCTATTAAATACTGGGGGTATGACCTGACCTCGGTCTTGCATATATTTCTTCCTCTCTCTTTTCTGCAGTGTTTATCCATCTGCAGCCCGTGAACATCAACACAATTCCCCAGATTCTCTGTTTCTAACTCTCTGCTGCAGTCTTTTCTTCTCTTTAAAACCCATAAATAGAGACAAATTCCGAAAGGGAGACAATTAATTGCAGACAGCTTTCTGAAAGGATTGCACTTAGCTTCTGATGGAGAACAGCTGTGGTGCACACTCTAATACATGCCATGGATGGGAAAGCATGGTTCCAGCTGGCTGAGGACAGCCACAAGGTCATTCATCAGTAAATACACTCTCTCTCAAGTGGCATATGACAGACCCAAAATTGTCAAGAGTTTTGAGTGGATATGCCTGTACATTTTCCTTAAATAAACACTCCAAAACCCTGAGGTTTTAATTTTCCAAAGTTCCAATGCAATAATTTTTGAAATAGTGAAATCTCAGATATGTTTGGAAAAGGAAAAAAAAAGAAAGAGAATGTATGTCCTCTACATACATTGAGGTTAGGTTTTTCCCTCCAGTCTTCCTCTCCAGTCGAAAAATATTTGCTGCTTCTGCGGTTTGTAATACATTTTACAAAAACTCAAATACACATGGAAAATATTTACCTTGTGTGTGGCTATGTGCCTGTGTGGATGCAAACATGAATAGAAGCGTGACTGGCAGGTGGAGTAAGGTGATTCTCCCCCTCATGAGACCCCTCCTGGACTAATGCATCCATCTGTGGGGTCCCCAGTACAAGGACATAGGCCTGGACCGAGTCCAGAGGGGGTGGGCATGTATATGATCAGAGGGCTGGAGCACGTCTCCTGTGAGGACTGGTTGAGAAAGTTGGGCTTGTTCAGCCTGAAAAGGAGGAGGTTCCAGGGAGACCTTATTGCAGCCTTTCAGTAATTACAAGGGGCTTATAAGAAAATTTGGCACAGACTTTTCTACCAAAAAGTAGAATGGGGACAACAGGTAATGGTTTTAAACAAAAATAGGATAGATTCAGACTGGATATAAGAAATTAATTTTTTAGAATGAGGATGGTGAAACAATGGACCAGGTTTCCCAGAGAGGTGGTAGATGCCCACCCCTGGAAACATTCAAGGACAAAGAGGAAGGGGCTCTGAGGAACCTGGTCTAGGGGAATGTGACCCTGCCCACAGCCAGGATTTGAACTAGATGACCTTTAAAGGTCCGTTGTCACCCAAAACAGTCAATGATTCTGTAACAGTGACCAAAAGCAGAAACATCTATGAAATCAAATCATCAATCTCCACCTGGATCAACCATACAAGAAGTAGTACATATGATAAGAAAGGAAAAGAATTTTTAAAAAGAACAACAGTAATAACAGCAATAATAACAATAATAACAATAATGCAAGTGATGCAAAAATGCTCATTACATGTGAAAGGAAAGTAACCCAATGCCTAGACTGATTCTGAGCAGCGAATCTACCTCCCAGCAAGCTTTCCCACTTCTATATGTGCATGCTGTTCTGTGGTAGCTAATATTCCTTTGGCCAGTATGCATCAGCTGTCCCGGCTGTGCTCTACCAGCTTCTCATGCACCTGGTAAGGTGTGAGAAGCTGAAAAGTCCTTGACATTGTAAGCACTGCAACTGCCCAACAACTGATGAAACCCAGTCTGTTGTCAATATTATTCTCATTCTAAGTCCAAAACAGAGCACTAGACTGGCTACTAGAGAGAAAAGTATCTCTGCCTCAGCTGAAACCAGGATGACAACTTTTATATTCTGGAATACCAGATATTAAAAGAATCTAACTGTTACTAATGTATTTTAACATGTCAAATGGTTATCCTGACTCTGTAACATGAGATTCAAAGTCAGTCCAAGATTAACAAAGTGCTTTGCCATCATCCTGTCTTATTGTTATGGCAAGGAATGGGAAGTCTTCTCATCCTTCAGAAAGAGGGGAAGGAAAAAGCCCAGTCTTATCAACAATGGAAACAATTTGCAATAGATGACGAGAGGTTCTTTTTAAAATGCCATCATTGCAGTTTATATTGATTAATTCCCAGACTGTACATTTTATTTTCAAAATGACAGTAAATTCTTACTGTGATGACCAATCATGCATATCATTAGCAAGTATGGCAAGGCTCTCAAGTCAAGAAGAGATTGATGACTTTTCAATTATTGATGTAAATAAATCACCAAGTCTAACAACTTGAAGGAATGTATTAAAGAGCAAAAGTCAAATCACTGGCTCTGTACACACACTGTCGCATTAAATAAACTCATAGTTCATTTGTGCAGTGGGTGAAGAAAGCTAATTAAAATTAGTAGAATTTCAACTGCAGCTTCTGGCATTGTTAATCAGTAAACAAAGTTGAAAACTTCAAATAGGCAGGCAGGCTTCAGAGTCCAGTACACTTGTAAAAACAGATCTAAAACCAAAGTGAAGAAAATAACAGCATTTAAAACAACATTGAAAGTGAACTTGAAATATGTGCTAGGGAGCCTGCTTTGGCAGGGGGGTTGGACCCGATGATCTCTCGAGGTCCCTTCCAACCCCTACAATTCTGTGATTCTGTGATTCTGTGATTATTAAACCATCCCATAAATTAGCATGCATTTCTTGCCCAAGAAATGGATCTGCTGTTGCTTCTTATTAAACTCCTTTACTAAACAGCTGTTTAGTCATGGAGCTACACTTCCTTGAGCATTCTGGTGGAAATGAGCTCTGCAGATAAGCACATGGAACCAGAAACTAAATTTTAGCTATATCAATTCACATAAGCTTCATAAAATCTGTTAAAGAATTTAATTTTGGATTAACTCTTCAGTCTTCCTTGTAGTTTAAGATTCCTCTGTGTTTCTTAGCTCAAACAATGCAGATGAATTCTTGAAAGTCCAGCGGCATTGTGTCTTTTGGAAAAAAATGTGACTTTTCTGTGATTTATACATGTAAACCTTGCCTCATGAAACAACACACAATGAAATTTCAGCAACTGGTTGTTCCATACATTGGAAGGTACATTCAGTGTGACATGCACAAAGACTAATAAAATTGTGAGAGATTTAATTTGGCATATTGTCACAGCCTCTACTTCTCCCTCTAATCACCTAGTCAATTAGAAAAAAAGCAACCCCCCCCCACCAAAGCCGAAAACCTATATTTATTGTTGTTTGGAAAAATCAAAAACATTTATTTCTTGCCTAGACAAAAATAAATACCTGACATTTTAAAATTTATTGCCAAATGAAAAATAAAATTATAAACATGTTTAAAACATTGTAAGATTTGTTTATCATTATCTTTCTGTTCATTAAGATAGTAAATTTAATGTATGAAATACATTTAAAAAGCACTATATATATTTTTCATAGATCTATACAAATAAAATATTTTTGCTGTTGTAACATTTATACATTTCCATGTATTCCATGCAATTCATAGAATCACGGAATGGTTTGGGTTGGAAGGGACCTCAAAGCTCATCTAATTCCAAACCCCTGTCATGGGCAAGGACGCTCTCCATTAGCCCAGGGTGCCCAAAGCCCCATCCAACCTGGCCCTTAACCCTACCAAGAATCCAGGGGCAGCTACAGCTTCTCTGTGCAACTTCTGCAAAGTCCTCATCACCCTTGGAGTGAAGAGTTTCCTCCTAATATCTAATCTAAATCTGCCCTCTTTCAGTTTAAAGGCATTTACCCTTGTCCTATCACCTCATGCCCTTGTAAACAGACCCTCTTCAGCTTTTCGGAGGGTTCCTGAGGCTGCAGCAGGGTCTCCCCTGGAGCCTTCTCTTCTCCAAGCTGAACAAGCCAAACTTTCAGCCTGTATCCAATTATCAGACTCTCTTGAAACATTCCATATTTATTAAATCAAAATTTTGAATGGTTGAAGACAATTATTTTGGTTTTCATTTTCAGGAATTTTGAGGGATTTAAATTTTAGTTATTTTTCTCATGAGTTAAAAATAAATGCTAAGACATTTCTGTACCCTTTGATGGCAAAAAATAAGACCATCCTATACAGATAGTTTGGACTTGGAGGCTCATTTTCACTCTTTCCTTTTATTGGGGAAAGACTACAGTCAGAAAAGGTCAAAAACCTCAGTGAACACATGAAAGAGAAGTACTTATTTACATCTGAACAAAAATTTCATGGGATTTTCTTCACCAAACTAACTATGCTGAAAATCTCTCCTGCAGACATCTGTCTTACAGTAATTTCATTCTGAGGACTGCTTATCTGATGGAGTCCTATAACTTGGGTAAATTGAATCCTGAGTTTTTCAAAATAAAGAGAAGCTGCAATGAGAGGTTGAAAACACTGGTTTTACTTCTATTTTTCCTATTCTTTAAAATAATTATTTTTTCTTTGTAATCTATTCTAGCCATAGTTTTTTCAAGCACATAACCAACTGGAAATCTTGATTGGAGCTGTTACTGTCTTTTTCAGGTTCTTCACTTAGGCTTCCCATTGACTCTCAGGACACACTTTGTCCCATCTTCTCACAGTAATTTCCAGATGTTGGATCTGCTTATATATGCAGAGAGATCACTTTTCCTTCCACTTCTATTTGTCCTTTCTCCAATCCATTGCACATTACCTTAAGATATTTTATTGGCAGAGCAGAAAGACCTTAATTCTGGAAAGCATCATGATTCAGTGAAGTACTTAAGTGCAGGCATGAGTCCCAGTGGAACTCCGTAAGCTTGAATATTTCCCTGAACAGAGGCCAAAACAGACAATAAGCAAAGTGAAAAGGAGGGAAAAGTATAGCTAATGTGCTAAGATAAATGGAAATTCAACAATGTGTGGGGCCTACTAAGTAACACAGTTGGTAATTACAGCAATTCAGAGGAAAGAAAGAGAACATTTCATACTGCCACAGAGAACAATTATGAATATCAGCTCTTTTGTTTTTAAAGAAATACACCTAAAAAACTACATATTAAAAGTGCTTTTAGAAAGAGATTCTACTTCAGATATTGCCTTTTCAGTAGAGTAATCATATAATTTAAAAGTTATTATTATTCTGTTTATTTTTCCATTGGTTCAATCACCTATTACCCAGTAATTACGCAAGCGGAGGCTCAATAAATAAAGCCTACTGTCATTTCTTAAACCAAACAAGTGGGTCAACAACTATGATTAAGTTGTCAGCATTAATGAGCAGTTTTCTTTAGTTTTTGCAAAGAGTAAAAACTTTTTATGTCTGGGAAGAAATCCTTAAATAGTTTATAACAAATAATGAGAAATGATTTTACTTCTCATGCTCAAATCAGAAACCCATTTTATATATAACACCAGCATGTCACACTTCTCTGTATTTTTACTACTTAAATAACTATGAAATCAGATAGGAGAAAGACTTCTAAGTCTTCATTTTTTCTGTGGTGATTTTCACCTATTTGTTGGGGTTTTTTTTAACTAAAACTAAAATTTTTTAGGTTTTGTTGATGAGAAAGTTAAGACTAAAAATAATAATAAATCTGTTTGACACTAGCCAGATAATAAATAACCCTACATATGCATATAATAGTTCTATGTCCAACAGTACGAATACAGACATGAACGTTTTTAAAGGTATTCGTGCAATGAATGTAAACACACTGAAAATAAATCCCTAAGCCTAGCTGTTAATTAATATCTTGAGGATTCCAGCTTCAAACTCAAGCATTATCCAATCTCCTACTGATTGTTTCAATTTGAATATTGGAATTGTCTCAATCCTTTCTTCTTCTTAGTAGAAGGAATATTAAAGATTAGTCAAAAGAATATATCACAATAAAAAAACAATGTTGCTTTGTGAGTATGTCTGAATTTGTGGAATTAGGGTTATCTAGACAGATTTGGACAATCACAAAAAGTTACTTAAGATGTATGAAGACCAAAACTCTTCTCTGTTTCTGGGCAAAGCAGTATTTACCTGGCGTCTCATACCAGGTAGGTAACTTCAACTTTATGGGGTTCAACAAGGCCAAGTGCCAGGTCCTGCACTTTGGTCACAATAACCCCAGGCAATACTACAGGCTTGGGGCAGAGTGGCTGGAGAGCTTCCTGGAGCAGAAGGACCTGCGGGTATTAGTGGACAACCTGTTGAACATGAGCCAGCAGTGTGCGCACGTGGACAAGAAGGCCAACAGCATCCTGACCTGTATCAGGAACAGTGTGATCAGCAGGAGTAGGGAAGGGATACTCAGCGATGGTGAGCCCACACCTCGAGTGCTGTGTCCAGTTTTGGGCCCCTCGCTACAGGAAGGATGTTGAGAGAAAGGCAACGAAGCTGGTGAAAGGTTTGGAGTACAAGGCCTGTGAGGAACAGCTGAAGGAGCTGGGGCTTTTTAGTCTTGATAAAAGGAGGCTGAAGGGAGACCTTATTGCTCTCTACAACTACCTGCAAGGTGGTTACAGAGGTGTTGGGGCTTAGTCTCTTCTCTCAGGTAACAATAGTCTCAATAGGATGAGAGGAAGTGGTTTCAAATTGCACCAGGGAAGATTTAGGTTAGATATCAGGAAGAATTTCTTTATTGGAAGTATTGGAATAGACTGCCCAGGGAGGTGATGGAGTCATCAGGCATGTAGATGAAGTGCTTGAGGACATGATCTAGAGGTGGACTAGTCAGGGTTAGGCTGTGGTTGGACTCGATGATCTAAAGGGTCTCTTCCAACCCAGGTAATTCTATGATTCTATGATATGTACTATTTATTCATTATACCTCTTTGTTAATAGTTTCAGTAGTCTAATCAGAGACTGAAAATACAATTTTGTGACTTGGGGGTATGACTGCAGTATATAAATGACAAAAAGTCAACAATTAAGATAAATTTCACAGATAATGCCTTGGCTAAAATGCATGCCTGCAAATCTCTTAGCAAATAAATCTATAGACTTGTAAACCACTGCAACAGTCAAAAATGCAGGGGCTTTTCCCTTCTCTCCTTTCCACTCAAAACGTTATGGATGTGTGTGTGGAGGGGAGCACTTTCAATCCCTTGCATCTTGGCGAGGGGTTTAAGTTTATAGCTAAGTCTGGTTTCTCTTCCTTTCAGTTTACATATAACTTTTCGGCTGCGTAGTGCTGTAATTCCCTAAATTGGGTGTGCTGTTGGCCACAAGCACATTAGACAAACATTAAAAATATGTAAAAATTGATAATTTCATTTCAGCTCCTGGCTTCCTGAGATAGCTGGGAAAGCCATGCAGAGGTGTGGACCAGGAGCACTAGAGGAGACATGAGGAAGCAGAGGCACTTTGTACTATGATGTTCCCTTCCTTCAACCTAATTCTCGTTACTACCTGGTTTTTAAGCTTTGGATCAAGGATTGTCACAGCATGAGTGTGTAAAGACACATCTTTAGAAATCAAACAATGAAAATTAAATTGAAAAAATTGTAACAGAGATAGGTGCTATCAAGTGGAAAATATCCTGCATGTTCAGCACTTTTGGCATCTGGCTACCAT
Source organism: Porphyrio hochstetteri (assembly GCA_020800305.1). Classification (NCBI taxonomy): domain Eukaryota; kingdom Metazoa; phylum Chordata; class Aves; order Gruiformes; family Rallidae; genus Porphyrio; species Porphyrio hochstetteri. The sequence goes on from CM036907.1 coordinate 117,195,412, forward strand.
GTGGTCTGTGTGACAGTCAAATTTTTTGTATATGATATCATTCAAATATTGCAGATCTTTCACCTTGGCTGGCATCTCACTGATGTGAACTGTCATGAAATCACCTGGAAAAAAATCTCTGGGGGCTGTTCTCTCTTTCATTCTGCAACCTTTCCCTAAGTTCACTCTATCAGAGGCCTTTTAATTTATTTAAATTATTTTCATAAACTTCTAAGATGTACAGTTGCAGCTCTTTTAGCCTTTTCCTAAGGATGATCAAACAATTAGTAGTAGTAAGTTGTTTTGACAGCAACCATAAATAAGTAAGGCTGCTGCCAATGCCAGAGCAAATTCTATCCCAAAATGCATGAAGTGCAGTAAAGAATTGGAAGAGAGTTTTGTGTTGTTGGGGGATGAGAATCATCACAGAAAAAAAAATCTGGAAATTGATGGCTTTATATATGCAGTAAAGTGGAAGGTACCGGAAAATCTGGATCTAGACCCGAGTCTCCTGCCAATCTTTGACAAGCCATTTAATCTTTTTGGCCAAGATTCAAGAAATTATCTGGGCCTTTAACTTCTATTTAGAACCCTAAATTCTTATTGATTTCCTATTGACTACTCTAAAGCAAGCAGCGGGAAAGGTATATGCACAGCTGAATCAAAAGTCACTCTTAGTTGTTTTCCTTATATATTTGTCTATTTTTCTAAAAAATGCAGCTTAGTTGTTGTTTTGTTTTTTTTTTTTTTTTGTAAATAAAAGCACCTTGGTTTTGTCTTATTTCTAATACAATGTTGTGGTCTAATGTGGCCAGCAGCTAAAACAACCACACAGCAGTTTGCTCACCCCCCTCCTACCTAGTGGGATAAGGGAGAATCAAAAATAAAAAATACAACCCCTCATGTTTTGAGGTAAAGACATTTTTATGACAGAAAAGGATGCTGCTGCTGATGATAGAATATAGAAACCAAGTGTTGAACAGCACAGTTTCTCACTACCCAAAGTTGATGCTCAGCAAGAGTCCTAAACTTTCCTGCCTCCTGGCCCACCCCCAAGTTATACACAGAGTACAACGTCATATGCTATTGAATATCCTGTTGGTCAGTTTGGGGGAGCTGTCGTGGCTGTGACCCCTCCAGGCTTCGTGGTGGTTTTCTGCCTTCTGCTTAGCAGGACACTATGAGAGGCTGAAAAGTCCTTGACTACTTGGCAACAATTAAAAACATCAGTGTGTTATCAACATTGTTCTCATCCTAAATCCAAAACACAGCACTATACCAGCTGGTAGGAAGAAAATTAGCTCTATTCCTGCTAAAACCAGGACGTGTGGTTATCAGAGAAGTGGATGTTACAGGCAGATCTGAATGAACTGTAAATAATGCCTCAAATAATAATTTTGGGAAAGGATAATTTTTTAATTAATAAAAGACTCAATGATTGTATTTATCACAATAGATTGGGAAAAAATAAAAATATGCTTTATTTATTAAGAAAAATAATTAATCCAATTTTTTTTTTGTCTTTCAAATACTTTAGATAGGTTTTCTCTGATCACCTTTGAATGCTTATTTTTATTGGTAAGAGTGTTTTTGAGAATATTCTTTCTCTTCATGAAAAACAATCTAAGTGGTAAGATAACTTTTCAAAAGTTTCAGTTTGTCTTGTTTCCTTTGTCTCATCTACATCTCTTGTTGTAGAACTAGGAGAAGATGGAATAGGAATAAATCAACTAATTAGATCACTTTGTGCGATCTCCTGCATATAAAAAGGAATTACATTTCTTCTAATTACCCTTGGATGTGTTAATTTGTTTCTGTTAAGATTCATTTACCTGGAATTTTCTGCTCTTTCTAGACATCAAGGATAATTCAGTTTTTCTCTTGGGATGTTATTCCAGTGGTTAACCACCCATAACTTTTATATTTTTGCCTAGGAAACTTTCCCTGGCAGTAGGCTATCAATCATGAGGTTTTGCTACACTTCAGCTGACTAACGCCCAGTAAAGGTCCTCATAGCCAAATACAAGATATCCTCATATTTATATATTATAATTCAAGAATCTGAGTTAAGTCCTCTTCAGTTTTCATCAAAGGCTGTCATATTATCATACTAGCTATATTTAGACTCCTAATTTGCCTCTTAATTCCATTATTTTCCTGAGGTGCGTATATTTGATGTTCAGTGCGTCTAGCTAGATGCAAGATCATCTCTGAGCTCCCTTGGGAAGGCAAGATTCAGTAATATAATCCAGCATTTGGTTCCCTGGCTCAGGGCCCTGATTAGCTTCATGACCCCTTCAATTTCTTTAATTTTACCAATATTATTTCACAATTCCAAAGATATTAAGAAAGGTCGAAATGGATTTAAAATAAGACCATACAGAGCTTAAGAAAGGAAGAATTATATTGCTTTGTCCTTGCACAGCAATGGAGAAGAAAAAGAAAAATTCATCATGGCATTTTGTTTTCATTATTTTCCCTATACACAAGCCAAGATGGGAAGAAGAAGCATGAGGGGAAAGAGGCATTTGCTAAGAGCAAAAGAAGTGCAAATGTGACAAGATCTCTAAGAAGTATTTCTGATCCAAACTGTTTCATAAGAGCTATATTGGGATGTGGCGGTGGTGGGGAATCTAAGTAACATATCAGTATACAAAAGGCCATTAAAAAGATTTATATCTGTGATTTTGCATTGGCTTTGTGTAGCAACGTTTAGATAGCTGGGAAGACTACAGTGGTGTCTTTTGTGAGGAACTGCTAGAAGGTTCCTCTATATTCAATACAGCCAATGCCAGAAGTTCGCCAAAGATCTTTTGGCTCACATTACAAAAGCAGAAACCATGCTATACAGAAATATAAGCTTTTTAGACTTGGGAGCAAGGGACTGCTACCTGACAACTTCTGCTTCACCATTATGGCACTTATTTCATGGGCTCAAACCAAAACTCATCCAGAACAACAAGAACCATTCAAATACTGAACATGAATGCGACATTTTGAGCAGCTGAAGATCTAAAAACAAATATACACCTGTACTTTTATATATGTATATATATATGTCTTCAATGAGAAGTGCCAGTGAAAGAAATATTGGACTGATATTTTAGCTCCTTTCACGTACTGATCACTCCTGTTAATATTTTACTATAACATAATCAATCTAAGTTCAAATAAATATTTTCACACTTGCAGTGTTACTGTGAATTGATTTCAAACATTCTGTGGTGCAGTGCCATTGATTTTGTGAGACTTAATTTTGTCACTTTTTATTCTAGTTGAGTAGTTGCTCTTACAGCTAATTCTTTCTTTAACCATTATCTACTTTCATTAATATTTACTATAGTTATTTCATAAATATTTTCTTCACATACACATCTTTCTATAAGTAAATGTAAATTATAAAAATATTTATGCTGAATATCTGAGGAAGCATGGAAGATCTTGATAATATAAAAAAATACTGGCCTGTATGGATTTTTCACATGGTGACTCACCTTGAAGAAACAGAAGAACAGTGTCACAGACAAGCATAAAAGTGGCACAAGCTGAATTACAGTTCTCAAGCCACTGGGGTATAGCACCTCTCTGAGAACAGTTTGTACATGCCATGAGAACTCTTCAATGAACCAGCCGTGAAAGCAACACTCTTCAAGTTCAACTCACCCTACCACAGAGTGACAAATGTTCATACACTATTCCAAACAAAATATGTGTTCTTCTTTCCACCACAAAGAAAGGAAGGAACAATATTTACCTTTCTTAGTTGGGTAGTCTAAATCAATGTGTCTTTTATGTTATTTTTCCATTTCCTAATACCATCAGCTCATAGTTAGAGAGGACTGAGAAAGTAGGTCACAGAATATTTCATATAAACCACTTTATTATTCTACACTTATTTCAAATGTTCCAAGACTGGAATCATTAATAAAAACATCTGGAATATGTTTTTAATGACATAAAGTCACAAGAGACATTAAGAGTGAATCCACTACTGCTTGCTGAGCTCTACAAATCCCCAGGCCCTACCTTTGGTAATTATTTTAAAATACACAAGAGAATTTGTAGATTTGTGCAATTACAGCCAAAATACTAACATTGATAATCTTCCTTAAAATGGTACTTCAACCCTCATTTCTCATAAAATTACAAGAAAAAAGTGCCTCTGTGTGAGTTAGAGTTTTGGAGGAAGGCATGAAGTCACAAGAAGTGATTAGTAGCCTCAGGCACTGACTTGCAAGTTAGACTTCTTTCTCCTTAAGTACGTGGAAATTTGCATTGCTCTTATAGATTTAATATAGTAATAGTCAAGTCAGGATGGACCCTGTTTAAATGATTCAGTACACAGATATTCTGTGTCACCACCCAGAAGTCACTGTCCCTGTCCATTGACTGCAGAAAGAAACTAGGGCAATGGTGCTCCTCTCTTAGATTTCTTTATGAGCCTGAGATTCAGATGAAAGATAAAAAATACCATGAATTTAGGTTTATCATGTTTTTTGACACAGCAGACCACAGAGCACAGCCATCTGACCTATGTGAGATTGGAGGAATAGATAGATAGATCAGAACTAAACTGGCACGGTGATTTCTGTCAAACTGGACAGGTGATACTGGAAGTGTCAGAAACACCTAGTTATATATATGCCTATGTGTTTTATAAAAAACTTTGGATGCTTGTGATTCTATTTCAGACAAATTCTAATATTATCCAACACTGTCCTGTGCCACTAACCTTCTTGAAGCTGCACTTCATGGCCAAAAATGGGAGAAATCCTCGTTGTGCTGCTTCTGCTTTCCTTCAGCCTGAGCGCCACATCTTGTTGACTTCTTTCTCAGAAACATAAAGACTGATTTGGTTGTTAAAAGATAAGAATTTAATTCTACTTTAAATGTTCTTAAGCATCATGCCAGGTCTCCAAAGGCCTCTCCAGAAGAGTGGGTTGGATGGGGATTTAGAAAAGATTCAAGGCGGCAATTGGGTTGTCTAGGAGGTATCAGCAGTATTTCAGAGGGAGATGAGGTGGCAGCTTAGGATAAAGTACTAAAATTTAAGTAGGAAAGGTAAGAGACAAAGAAGGCATGAGTGAAGCTTTAACGGGCGCAAGAACTCTTTTCTCACTTTCCTTTCAGTGTTTCCTCTTAATAGCATTTGCTTCCCTTATTTCCCTGGAAAACAGAGATCTCACCACACACTTCTTGTACACTCAGACCATTTTTGCCTCCTTCCAAACATCCATTTTTATTTCTAGTCCATCTAGAGCAATTCCTGACTACTTTCCAGTCTTCAATATCTTCTGTGAAGGTGCTGGATCTCTTTAGCTGCCCATTGTCACATCTTGGGGCCAGTGAGTGGAAGGTAGTAGGGACCATGAAGGAAAGTTGGAAGAGGTTCTTGGCCTGCAAGACTATTTTATTTTCATGCTTCTGGAGATGAAGAAAAGATTCAATAGAAGCAAGGACTGCTGCTACTGTGAGAGATTTCCACCCTCTCAACTTTCCCTCTGTTAACAACAGAGGAAACATGAAATCAGAAGGCATGCATAGACTGTTCACATTAGGACAGAGGATCTTTATGTCTCCAAATATGCACACAGCAAGTGAGCTGTTTAGCAGTTTTCTTCACCAAGCTGCTTACTTTGGGTTAATTTAGGTCTGTGCATGTGCAGTTAAGTTCATCCTACAATCTGATAGGAATGAGACCTGCAGGCAACCTTCATTGCTGTGTTTTCCTAGAAGGTGTCACTGACCAGATCTACATGTCTCATTTTTCACTGAAAATGGCTTACAGATAAGCCATCTTCAGCTAACTTTAAGCAACTTTAGAAATCTTCCTTGCTGGAATAAGACCCCACTGGGCATTGATGGAGAAGACCATTGTGTGCATTCTGCAAGCACCAAGCCCCAGGTTTTTCATTTCTAAAATGGAAACACAGACCTTTTCAAAAACATTTTAACCTCTGTTTTTTTTCAGACATGCAGATAGCAGCACCACATAACTATCAAAGAGTAAAAGTTTAAACATAATATGGAAGATTACCAACTCTTGTGACTGTTTTTTTCTTTTACAAATACATACGTGCACGTGCTTGGAATAGCCTCTGGGTAAATGTATTATCTATATGTGTATGTATATGCATTGCATACATATGCTATACATGTCTATGTATATATATACATTTATAGTAAAATAAATTTTAAAATGGAAAAATATTTTACTCTGCCAAGGTAAATAGACTGGTTTGTATAAGTGGGAAAAAAATACAATTTAATTGGGGAGACCCATCTGGCTGCATGGGTAGAACAAAGCAGTGCTAAAAAATATTAAGACAATTAAAACCAAAATAAAACAAAAAAATTCCTAGAACAGAAAGACTGCAAGAGTTCAAACAAACTGTGTTTTTAACAGCAAATGGGAGGAAGATCAATAGTGGCTTCCATAGCTTCTGGATAAGCACTTCCCATAAATTCAGACACCTATTAAAATGTGCTTATACGTGATATTAAGTAGCTGGGCCTGTGAATAAGGGGCAATTTCTCTACTGGAAAGCTCAGGGCTATATCCTTGGGCCAATACTTTCAAACTTGAAAGTGTAAAACAGTAATAGAACAGCTAGACATTTTCCAAAGTATGTAATGAAACAATCTTGCTGCGATGGAGTGGAGCATTTATTAGAAATTTAATTGGCTTTTGAAATCCATGTTTATTGTAACTTTAACTCTCCACTTAGTACCTAAAATTTGCTAACATTATGCTTACAAAAATCATATGAACAATGTAAATCGCCCTTATCCCAACTCGTGAGTTTTACCTTTTTCTTCTGATTCTCTTCATCTCACCAGAGGAGTGGATGAGTGAGCATGCGGAAACGTGGGACTTCGCTGCTGACTGGGGCTAACCTAAAACTTCCAATTTCTTCTTTTTTTTCTGGGATACTGTGGGCTGTACCTGATAAATCACATCCTTAGTTGCTTTTTGGAATTACACATAGTAATTTTGAATTTTACAATTATTTTTTATTTCAGTTACACCATTTCTCTTTGGAGGTAGTCACCAACATTCATCTTCAACCCTGCTCATTTTTTCCCCAACAGCCTCTTCTACCAAGCAGATATGATTAAAAAGCACAGTTTCATAACTATTTTTTCCTTTTTAAAAAATGCTGGTAGGCCTTGATAAACTTGTCCTTTTGACACATGGCTTAGGGCATATCTTTACTGCATTTTCACTCATTACCATGCATCTTACAAATATTTACAACAGCTATGTTTTCAGAGTAGAAAAATTTTCATACTTGGCCTATTTTTAATACTCTTTAATAGCAAAAGCCACTGCTTGCTGCTACAAATCTAACTTCTGCAAGATGACTTTAGAGTACAGGTGAAAGACAAGGAATCATACAATCATAGAATCATAGAGTGGTTTGGATTGGAAACCCTCTAAAGATCATCTAGTTCCAATTCCCCTGCCATGGGCAGGGACACCTCCACTAGACCAGGTTACCCAAAGCCCCATCCAACCTGGCCTTGAACCCTGCCAGGGATCCAGGGGCAGCCACAGCTTCTCTGGGCAACCTGCTCCAGTCAGTGTCTCGCCACCCTCAGATTGAAGAATTTATTCCTTGTATGTAATCTAAATCTACCCTCCTTAAGGTTAAAACCATTACCCCTTGTCACTACTTGCCATTGTATCAGTCCCTCTCTAGCTTTCTTGTAGGCCTCCACCTCCCACCAGGTACTGGTTGCTGTAAGGTCTCCACAGAGCCTTCTCTTCTCCATACTAAATGAGTCCAACTCTACCAGCCTGTCTCCATAGCAGAGGTGGTCCAGCCTTCTGATCAACTTCATGGCCCGCCTCTACAATTACTCCAACAGCCCCCCATCCATCTTATACTGGGGACTCCAGAATTGGATGCAGTAGTCCAGGAAGAATCTCACAAGAGCAGAATGAATCATCTCCCTCAACCTGCTGGTCATGCGTCTTTTGATGCAGCCCAGGATACACTTGCCTTTTTGGGCTACAAGCACATATTGCCACATCATGTTAAGCTTTTCATCAACCAACAACTTCAAGGTCTGGGCACTTTCTGCAGCCCGAGGTCTGTACTGCAGTCCCTTGCTTCAGCAGCTACGTCTAGGTGGAGTCATCAACCACTACTGGCATAAATGGTGCAGACTCCCCAGCTGAAATAGCACACTTTGCTCTCAGAAATGGGCCCTCCATTCTACCTCAAGAGTCCTGTGGGATGGGTGCCCTTGACCTGTGCAGATGGTCACAGAATGGTGCCCACTTGCTGGTTTATATGTGCTTCAAATGTCCACTCGGACAATGGAATTGCTCTCCTTCACTGAAGTGCCCTCCCTGAGCACCCTCCCATGCCTACTGCCATACTATGTGCTGCCTGATGCATCACACCCCGCCTGATGATGCCCCGTGCCCTATTTCCCCACTATGGTCGCAGCACTCTCTGAGCTGCATTGCATAAGTGTGGGGGTGGCCACCATAGCTCTGGCAACACCCAGGCATCTCCAACGAGAGCTTCTGGCTCCTGGTGGGTCTTTCCTCTGGCCCAGCATTTCCCAGCCTCAAGAAAACCATTCTGCTGCAGGCTGGGTCAGCTCCAGAGCAGCTCCCCTCAGCAACTGAGGAAGAGGCAGGGATATTTAAGAATGGAAATAGAGAAGGAAACACAAGTGCTTCATATACAAAATATACAGGAGTTGTGATCTGCAATTTACTGTAAGTGAATGAGAGACTGTGCTATGGTACTCTCTCGTTAATCTGGCCCTGAATCTTACTGAGCCTAAACCATACTGTATTTATGCACATTGTCAGGTGGAATTATCAAGTGCTGGAAATACATTTTTTGAAAAAGAAGGATAATTTAAAGTCAAATACTGGAAGCTGAACATCAATTTCCAGCTCTGCTGTAGGAAAGTCTCCAAAAACTAATTCCACACAAGGTCACAGATACTGGATTTATAATGAAATTTCAGACATTTGTTGGTTTCCTAGTACCTGTTTGAAGCACAAAGGAATGTGAGATTTCTAAAAATGTATATGAAAGGTTGTAGATGGCAATTCATATAGGTATACACATGGAAAAAACACCCGGTATACAGTATGGCTATTGTTTAAGAACCCAGACTCATTGAACTTTTCATCCAACAGTATCCCTAAGTCCTTTTCTACAGGGCTGCTCTCATTCCATTCATCCCTGTGCTGGTTTCAGCAGGGATAGTGTTAATTTTCTTTCTAGTAGCTGGTCTAGTGCTGAGTTTTGGATTTAGGATGGCAATAATGTTGATACCACACCGATGTTTTCAGTTGTTACTGGGTAGTTGTAGTGTCTACACTAATTTAAGGATTTTTCAGCTTCTTACACATTGTCAGGTGCACAAGAAGCTGGGAGAGCACAGTCAGCACAGCTGAACAGGACTGGTCAAAGGGATATTACCTACTATGGAATGTCATGCTCCATGTATAACTAGCTTGCCAGGAGGAGAAATCACTGCTCAGAAACAGACTTTGAACTATCTTTACCTCAACCCATTTTGCCCATTCTCCATCCCATCCCTTGCAAGGGAATTAGTTACCAACTGGCCGCCTGATGATCATTTACCAGCTGGGGTTAAAACATGACAATCCCCCAGTCTGTACTGATACAGGGGATTCTACACATCCAGGTGCAGGACCTTATTCTTGGCTTTTTGGAATTTCATGAAGTTCACAGCAGTCCATGAACATCATCAAGGTCGCTCTAGATGGCACTCCTTCCCTTAAATGAATCAACTGCACCATTCAGTTTAGGTGAGGGTGCATTCAATCCCAGTCTATGAAGCAGGATCCCTTCTGTTCCACTGGGAGAAAGAATGCTAATGTGATAACAACTGGGCTACTCATTTTAAATTTTGCATATCTTTAGTAATTTGTTCACCAATATCTAAATCTAGATGAGAATTGTGCTGGGCTAAAGATTTTAACCATTTTGTAAAAAATAACTTGCCGTAAACATTTTGAATCCAAAAAACCAACAACCCACCATTTAAATTATTTTAATAGGAAAATGATTCTAACACTGTTCTATTTTTCACTAAAGATTTAGCTTTTAATTCATTTGTTCATATTATTTAGTCTCTAGCTGAGATTTTTATTATGAAGTTATGTGTTTTAATATTGGTTATCACTTTCATGCCCCAGTTCTTTTCTCTTGATCAGTCATGTAGGTTTTAAAAATGTCTTCACCATCAGAAAAGTTACAAAATAGTCAGCAGAAATATAAAGTGATGCAACTTTCCTCTTCTGAAATAGTTACTCTGTAGAATTTTAGCTATATAGATATAAGAAAAAAAGGGAAAAGAATGTGGAAAGATAGCTGTTGGATAAAGGCTGAAGGTTATTCATTGCATCACACTCATGAGAAAATGAAAAATGGGAGACCTCAAGTATAGATGTAAAAATATTCTGACCAGGGTAAATCTGTTTTTTTTCTAAAGATTGATGTTTTTGAAGTTTCATAGCTCAATTTATTTTGAATTAAAAAAAAAAAAGTAAAAGAAAGAAAACCTAAAGCATTCAATTTTTTATCCTGTCACACAGAAGACAAATACACAGCTTAAAATTTTCTTGCAGCTACTTTTTTTCAATCACTTTGCTAAAAAAACGGCGGAAGATAGTACTTAGTAAACCCAAAAGTACAACATATTCTGGAGGAAAGAAATTCCTTCATCACTTAGCTTAGACTTAAAGAAACATGTTCTTTCTTTGTCCATCATTTTATACTTACTCTGAGATTATATTTTCTAGAAGCAAGTTTCTTGAAATACATAAATTCTATGACTGATGTTAGGGTAAACAATCTCTGTCAGATAGGATGTGAAATTATTAATTAGTACATTCACAGTCACTTTGATTAGTGCATATAAGCAATAGTGAAGTCTAATGTACCAGTAATTCAGGAATGTGCCAAATTATCTGCAAAGAATCAAAGGTCTAAACCCAGCTAAGAGAGTTTGAAACAATTTGAACCTTAAAGTGTTAATTTAAAAAAAACCTAGATGTTTTAAAGTAAAAGAGAAATAAGAAGATTCATGGAAACCCATAATGATGATAAAATTTGGGTTTAATCTTCAGAAATTAGTTTATGGCCTCTTTTCATTTGTTAAGTGGTATAATTTTGACTCAGTGAATGAAATGAAGTTCAACCTGTAGCTCAGGAAATTCCCCTCTTTCTCCATCATAATGTGTAGGTGTCTATACAAAATCTGGAGAGTCCACGGACTTTCAGATATCAATTTATCTGCATTCTGTATAGGTTCAGAGTTGGAAACCTGAAGAAAAAAACGTCTCCTGAAGTAATGGTTTCTAAGAGATGCACCTTTCAGTGTGTGTGGTAGAGCGACAGGGACATTCCACAGAGCAGTTCTGCTTGCATCAAGGCAGAAGCCTCCTTTGCAAAAGAAAATTTGCTGCCCAGATGAAAAACACCATACAGGAATGTGGTATTATTGTATTATCTCTCATGAAAGCAGTCTTCATGTGTCACTTAGTATGCTGCACTGTAATGGCTCTGAGCATCTGTTCTGCAGATCAAGCCTGTTAATCATTTTTGTTCTGAAACCTGTCAGAAAATAAGGTGAAAATCCTTTTAGCTGGCCCCTTCTCTATATGTACAAGACAATCTGAAAATTCTTTTAGTCAATGGAGGAAGGATGGTGGAAGGCAGAATTTTTAAGAAGTTATTTGTTTTATTCAGGTCAAGTGATGTTTGTGCTTTTTTTTCAGGGCATGCCAGTGATTTGGTGTTATGTGTTTGTGATGGGGGTGTTGGGAGACTGTGCTCTCCAGTCACATATTTGCTTTTATCTACTGCTTTGATGAATAAATGAAGCAACATATTTAGAAATAATATTGTCAGCCAATGAGATTTCACTATCACCGAGAACTTCATAAGGCTTTATAAAATGAAAATTATTATGACTATTGAAACTACTTAGCACTAAGAAAAACAAAAAAACCCGCCCACACAGAAAAATAGCAATTTAAATTACATGATGCTACCTGCTTTTTTCATATATAAGCTTTTAATGAATAGATGCTGCTTTTCCTCAATCAGTTTTCTATTCTATATCTTTTGGTGATTACTATAAAAGTCCTACCACAATCAACATTTTCTCAATTTGACAACCTCTGATGCTTGAGATGCACTTCTTAGTAGTGACTGATGGTATAACTTACAGTATTTTATTGCTCTTTGCTTTTTATGTGACAGCACAGGTATTTCCAGCAGACATATTCACAGCTATGACTTTGGAATCCTATTCCTTTGTACATCTAATAAAATAACTTAAAAATTTATGAAGAATAAATGCAGAAAAAGAGATTGAATACTAAAACTTAAATTAGTATTAGTGGAATATATTTTCAATCACTCTCTTATTTTTAATCCAAAATATTAGATTCGTTAATAAGTAGTATAATATTTTCATTAAATAGATCTGTATTATTAAAAGGCTTAAAGTACTGAAGTAGAAGTATAGAAAATTTATTTTCCTAAGTACTGAAAAACTACTTCCAATATATATTTTATTGCAGTTGAGTTTCTGTTGCCAGTGTATGAAAGGTGATACTTTCTCAGTTAATTTATATTCGTTTCCTGTTTGCTAAATGGAATAACCAGTTTTACCACCTGAAATGCACTTGCAGGCAAGCAGCAACTCAATTAGCAAGAATAATAAAGTTAGTTGGTCATCTTTCAGTGAGCACAGTCCATTCAAAAGACCTACAGCCAACCAGCTGCCTATTAAAGAGCTATCTTGGCAGTCTTCTGAACATTGATCACTTCAAGGCAAACATAAACTTATTTGCTAATTGCTTACTGGAGAAAAAAAAGTAGAAAGACCAAGTGACTTTCTTTTTATGACCTGAATTTTTTATAAAGGAACCTGTATTGCTTGGCAAATCTAATCTGTAAGAAATATGTAGATAGGAGAAGGCACATTATTCACCTTTACCTACAGGTACTTGCAAAATGTAAGACTTTTCATGTGCATGAATTAACATATATTTCCTCTCTGAAAAGAAAAATGGTTTGCCTTAATTGTATAGTCTCTCTAATAAATAATGCAGATTGCCTCTAGTCATCCTGTTGCTCCTTGACAGTTGAATAGAGAATAGACAACCATGTTGGCTTTGGCTTTTTCAGGGATTGAATTCTGGCCATGTAAATACCAACATACAGTGAAGTATGCCAGTCAGGAGCTTTGTTTCACCTCAGAATATAAAAATGCATCAGGAAACAAATGTTTGGCTGCTTATACAGCAAATGGCTGGTGTAGGACTATCTGGGTTTCACTTCTTGGATGATGAATAGGGAATTTACTTTGTTGGTCTGACCTATGTGTGGTCCCTCAATTGCAACTTTCATGAGGGTTTAGAGGAGCAGTCAGCATTATGTTTCTAATAGAAACTCTTACTTTTTATAAGCCTCTTTTCTTCTAATATTTCTCCCTTTGCCTGGAAGCTCACTAGACTGCTGTATCTATGTCCCAATAAAGGAATGGTGTTCTGCTGCATTTTTTTGGACACTGAACACATCTAGCACATTTCACAATTTCTCTGTTTTCTTGTCACACTACTCAGATCCCAGATCCTTTTCACAGAATCACAGAATCACAAGGTTGGAAAAGACCTTTGTAGATCATCAAGTCCAACCATTCTCATCCTAAACAAAACCATATCCCTAAGTACTTCATCTACCCTTTTTTTGAACACATCCAGGGAAGGTGACTCAACCACCTCCCTGGGCAGCCTGTTCCAGGCCCTGACAACTCTTTCAGTAATTTTTTTTTTTCTAATGTCCAATCTAAACCTGCCCTGGCACAGCTTCATGCCATTCCCCCTTGTTCTATCACCTGTCACCTGGCTGAAGAGACCATCACCTATCTCTCTACAACCTCCCTTCAGATAGTTGTAGGTGGTGATAAGGTCTCCCCTCAGCCTCCTCCTCTTCTCTAAGCTAAACAGCCCCAGCTCCCCCAGCTGCTCCTCATGGGATTTGTCCTCCAGCCCCTTCACCAGCCTGGTTGCACTTCTCTGGACATGCTCAAGGACCTCAATGTCCTTCTTATGGTGAGGAGCCCAGAACTGGACACAGTACTCGAGGTGTGGCCTCACCAATGCCGAGTACAGGGGCACAATCACCTCCCTAGACCTACTGGCCACACTGTTTTTGATACAAGCCAAGATGCCATTGGCCTTCTTGGCTGCCTGAGCACACTGCTGACTCGTATTCAGTCTGCAGTCAACCAACACCCCCAGGTCCTTCTTTGCCTGACAGCTCTCCAGCCAGTCCCCCCCCCCAAGCCTGTAGCGCTGCATGGGGTTATTATGTCTCATGTGCAGCACTCTACACTTGGCCTTGTTGAACTTCATCCCATTGGACTCAGCCCATCTGTCCAGTCTGTTCAGATCCCTCTGAAGAGCCTCCCTACCCTCAGGCAGATCAACACTTCCTCCTAGTTTAGTGTCATCTGCAAACTTAGTGAGGGAGCATTCAATCCCTTCATCGAGATAGTTGATAAAGAGGTTGAACAAGACTGGACCCAGGACTGAGCCCTGGGGGACGCCACTCGTGACCGGCCTCCAGCTCATTCCATTCACCACCACCCTTTGGGCATGGCCATCCAGCCAGTTTTTAACCCAGCTGAGGGTCCACCTGTCCAGGCCAGTAGCAGCCAGTTTCTCAGTCAGAATGCTGTGAGAAACCGTGTCAAAGGCTTTACCAAAGTCCAATTAGACCACATCCACAGCTTTCCCCTCATCCATTAAGCGGGAACTGTGAATTGCTTTGGACTTACAGCTTTCTTCAAGGACATATGGTATATTCACACTACAGGCACTGTTAGCGTTCCTGAAAACCTTTGCTGGCTTCTTTAAAAATCCGAAACTATGCAGTTTTGCTGTCAGCTGCTCATTTACAAAAGTCATTGTATGGACAATAGCAGCTGGACTCTAGTGGAGCATCACCTTCACCTAGGATTAGGTAGAGAATGGTTACCTGGGAACATAAAATATGCATAATTCCTATTAATGTGCTTCAAGCCAGTAGGTTCCTTCCAGAAAACCATAACTACAGATACTGCTTTTCCAGCCTCCTAAGGACAGTAAACCTGGTTTTGTTTATGTATGGCTGAAAGCCATACAAGTCCTCAAGAAGCATGGCTTCTTCCTTCCTATGGGGAAAAAGATAGAGACATTGAAGAGAATTTAGGATAAAGTGCAATTAAACAAATAGGTTTTCTGCTGGCCAATGACATCTTATTTATTAGCATTTTTCAAAACTGTTCATAACCAATTAATGTTTGCTTTTATTTGGGATCTTCTGGATCACTATCATGGTATGTGAAAATAGAACTTTCACTTCAAGCTGAATTTTAGTTCAAACTAAGTTCATGCTTTATAGAAATACCTGTCTATAACAAGTAAATTGTAATTTTTAAAAAAAAATTTAAATTCCAATTTTCTTTGGAAAAAAACACACAAACTTGTTCTATTTGATGGTACTTGCAAGAATAATCTTTTTGTGCTTTAGGCCTATATGAACTAAATCTCATATCCGCGAGTTTTTCTGTATGTGTCCCACTGACCTGTTAGGCAGCTTTGACTTTCCTCTGAATAGTCCACTTATCTTTTTCAGAACTGTCACAACAAATTTTGCCCTGTCCTCTGGAACATAGCAGCTGTACCAAGGTTTGTCACAAATCAACATTAGCGACCTAACAATTTTCATGGTTAATTCTTTTTTGAATATAGGGAACAAATTAATTATATATGTTTGGTATCCAAGGCATTTAAACTTAGCAATTCCTGCATAACAATCCATTTTATATACCAACAGAATACTAAGCAGTTCAAGAGAACCAGAAAATATGATTTTTTTTGTGTGTGAAGCATTTGTTGAACACCCTCATGTTTTTTTTAACTCAGCTGACAAATGTGTTTCATCAGCTGGTATCACGCATATTTAATTAATTTGTAGAACACTGATGTATATCCTCACCCTCAATGAACAGAAATTTTTCGTGCTTTGTTAGATTCCCTTATGGTTTATTTATTGGTCCTAAGTTCTGATCTGTACTCAGTGATTCCTGTTGTTTCAATTTTTCATATACTGATGTGACAAGGAAAAGGTTTGGGTTTATGCTCTTATTTGGGGTAGGACAGGTTGATCATTAAAAGTTTCCTTGCCACTGATTTGAGGAAACTGCTCTAGTGACTGGAAGATACAGTTCTGGTATTTGCTAGAGGGAGAATAATTGTGCTTTAGGAGTTTCTAAAACAGCTTGACTACAGGCTAATGGAATAACTCAAGTCTGAAGAGACCTTTAGGGCACAGTAGTATTAACTTGAAGTCCTAAAAGGTTCTGACATATAGAAATGTGTTCATTCCTGTATTTTTAAAATTTGGAGCAAGGTGCAGAATATTGTCAATAAGCTAGTTTTCCATCATAGTGCCAATGGGTGCTATCAAACACACACGCATGCACACACACACACACACACTCCCCTACACCTAGCCACCACCCTCAGTCTGTGGGGAGACAGCCTGCCTCACCATGGTCTTCAGCACACACTGCAGCGGAGTCTTTGCTCTGGGTGCTGGAGCACCTCCTGCCCTCCTTCTTCACTGACCCGGGTGTCTCCAGAGTTGTTCCTCCCATGTATTTTCTGTCCTCTCTTTGGCTGCAGTTGCATAGCTGGTTTTTTCTTCCTTTCCTCCTTAAATTTCTTATCCAAGAGGCACTATCCCTGTCTCTGATGGACTTGGCCTTGGACAGTGACAGGTCCATCTTGGAGCTGGCATTGGCTCTGACAGACATGGGGTATCTCCTGATGTCTTCTTACAGAATCCATCTCTGAAACCCCTGCCCCTTCCATTTTTCTCATCAGGAAAAAAATAAATATATATTTTACTTTAGAACAGAAGAAAACTTACATTATTTTTTATTACCAATTCTGAAAAATCCACAATACAATTTTTACTTCAAGAACAACAATAAAGCAGCAGATATTTTTTATTTTACACTGAATTTTTTTACATCTAAAACAGAAAATGGTTGGAAAAAAAAATATATATAAAATGCATCAAATATTTCTCCATTTTCTTGAGCATTTTTTTCCACATCTAAGGCTGGCCAAGCATAAGAAGTTTCTTCAGTGGTTGATTACTTGCCTGAAGAATCCAGATAAAGTATGTATTATTGCATGTCACGGCTCAGTTTAGAAAGGAAGGAAATCGAAGGTTCCAAACCTTGTGCAGGGTAATTGTCTCTTAAGTATTATCAATTCTTCTCTGTGTGGCTGAGTTACAAGAGTCAGATACAACCTTCGTTTTTAGACAGATCACTCACCTCTTATCTCCAAATGCATGGGACTAGTTCAATGTAATGTGGAAAGAAGAAGTTATACTTCAGAAAATGAATGTTTGCTGTATGAGTGCTTTCTAGAATGTAATTATTTCTGTAATAAAATATTATTATATTACATCTTTTGCTTGATACATAGTTATAAACATAATGCTGTGCTCTATTTCATTGTTTTGTATAATGGCAAAGACAATATTGCACTTTGGTATCTAAAGTCCAGTATTACTTGTTCAGAAGTAGTAAACAGTAGAAGTAAAGAATATTTAGGTCATTAAGACCAATGCCTAGTTTCAAATCTCAGACTTTGATTTTTATTAAGTGTACCATGTAATAATCAAGAACTATGAAGGCCATAACACATGTAATATCATTCTCATGTAATGAAATGGTTTTTGGTGGGGTTTTTTTTTTGGTGGAAAATCCAAAAGCCAATCAACCAACAAAAAAACCAAAACAAACCAACCAACCAAAACAAACCAACCAACCAACCAAAACAAAACCAAAAAACCCACCACACCCTACTTTTGAGTTTGGATTCTGCTGTAAATTTCCCTAAGGAAGGGTTCTAGGAAATATATAATGAGTCAGTTTTGCTTGTTACATGATCCTGAGTTATAGTGACTCATCCCTCTAACCACAGATTTTCAGAAACCTTGATTGTATTAATTACTGTCATCAGGTTGCCTTGAAACCTTTCTTTTTCTCCCCTTGACCCTCAATCTCCAAATTCCTTATTTGAAGAATTATAAGGAAAACTGAAAGTGTTAACTTCTTCCAAAGTTTTTTAATCTGTTTTCCCATGAGAGCACTCAGATCAACACTACACCAAATGCTGTTTGTAGTCTCTAGTTTTTCTCTTGCATGCCTTCCTCCAGTCACAGCTGCTAGAAGATGGACCTGTTCTTTGGGGATTTTAACCAACATCCTCACCGTGGCTATTATCCCTGAGCTAATAAACCAGTGTCAATGCCCGAGAAGTAGGATTAATCAGATTCTAAGATTCCAAATTATCACTGAAACGTGGAAGTAATCTTCAAAATAACAGGTATAGAATTTGAATTCTTCCTGGAAATTTCCAGTCATTCTGATACCACTGCAATGTCTTAAACAGCATGTATAATGCTTTTATCTTATTCCTATATATTCAATATATATTCCAATATTTTTCCTTTCTCTATTGCTGACTTTCTGTGAGCAATCAGTACTGGTACAGTTGACTCCTGAAGTTTGCAGAATCAACAGAAATTTTAGCTTTCTGGCTTGGTTTGGTGTTTAAGAAAAAAGTATATTCCCAAAGAATCTTTGTTTTATAATTTTAAAATACTGTGTCTGGGTGGGGTTTTGGTTTTGGGTTTGTGGGTTTTTTTAGTTGGTTGGTTGGTTGGGGGTTTTTTGGGGTTAGTTTGGTTTGCGTTTTTGGGGTTTTTTTTAATCTGTTCTTTAACTTCTAGCAAGCAGAGAACATCTCGTATTCTGTGGAGCCTACTTCAGTGCTTAGTTTAAGCCAGTTGTAACCAATTTCTGACAAAGTGCACTGTCAGGACACATGATGCATTTTTGTCTTCTGTGCCACCAGTTCATAACAGGCTGATTTTCTACAGCTGTACTGAGACTTTTGGCTGACTGCTTAAATGAGCTGCTCAGCTATTTAAATGAATCTTCATCAGCTCTCTTAAGGTTTTCCACAAGGAAAATGCCTCCTAGCACTTCAAATGCTCTTGATGTTCTATTGGTTTTCCTTTGTGCCTCTCCTCAAATTTTTTGCTTTATCCACTGACTTACTGTTGGTGTAATTCTTTTTTAGGACATTCAGAGAACGAGAATGCCACATAAACATAATATCTTCAATATCCTTCAATCCCTTTCCCCTTTTTCAAATAGTTCTCCTCCTTGTTTTTGATGTTATTCCCTTCAGAAATTGCTTTCAATTGACTTAGCTTTTCTCTTTTCTCTAAAAATCTTGCCTCAAGCCTTCTACTCATATCATTCAGTGCAGACATATAAATAGAAAGAGACGGGCAATGGCAAGATACAGACTTCAATCACTTATAAATAATAGAGGAAATATTAATGTCTATAACTGTGATTTCATAAGTTTGTGTATGTGCTTAATTAACTTCTGCTACCACTCCTTCCAGTTTAACAAAATGTAACATATATCAGAAAGTCACACAAAATCATAGCCAGTGGAGGCTGGAAGGTGCCTCTGGAGATCATATAGTCCAAACAACCAGTTCAAAGCAGGGTCAGCCACAGCTGAGGGCATTATACAATTTGATTTTAAATATCTCTAAGGATGGACATTTTACAATGTCTCCTGGCAGCTTTTTCAAGCATCTGCCCCCCATACCCCACCCCCCACCAATAAAAACATTTTCCCTCATTTTAAATAGAATTTCCTGTGTTTCTATTTATGCCCATTGCCTCCTATCTTATTTATTAGAGATTCCTGAAAAGAACCATCTTTACCTGCTCTCATCAGGTATTTACACATATTGACAAGATTCCCCCAAGAGCCTTCTCTTCTCCAGCTCTTTCAGCCTCTCCTCATATGAAAGGTTCTCCAATGTTTTGATCACTTTCAGGCATTTCAGGGGCCCCAGATTCTCAAAGACAAATCTTAACAGCAAAGACTGAGGCAAAGAAGCAGTTTAATACCTTGGCCTTCTCTATATAGTATGTTACCAGGTTCTCTGTCCCATTCAGCAGCAGGACCACAGTTCCCTTAGTGTTCACTTTGCTGCCAATATAACTTTCAGGAAGGTACCTGAACAGGTCAAAGTCTGTTTTCCTTAAGTCAAGGCCTGTGATCCTTCTGTGGCATTGTTCCCTCCTCTCAGGATCCTGAACTCCGCCATCTCATGGAGACTGTAGCAAAGGTTGTCCCTCAACTTCACAACCCTGACCAGTTCTTCTTTGCTTGTATCAGGTCCAGCAGAATTCCTGCTCTCATCTGCTCATTGATTCCCTGTATCAAAAAGTTATCATCAATGAACTTCAGAAACCTCCTGGATCATGTGTATCCTGCTGTGTTGTCTTTCCAGTAGATACTGGAGAGGTTAAAGTCTGGAGGACCAAGGTCTGTTAACATGAGACTTCTGATTTTCTAAAGAAGGTCTCTGTATTTTCTTCCCAATAAGGTGATCTGGAACAGGCATCCACCATGATGTTGCCAATGTTGGTTACTGTCTAATCCCAATGCATAAATTTTCAGCTACCTCATCATCCATCCCAAGGCATTCCCTTTCCTCTCCATGTATTCCCTTTGTTCCCTCACATAAAGGGAAAATGCCTTTTTTCACTTTCCTGGACTGTCTACATCCATGGCAGTGCTCCAATTGCTTGGGATATCCCACCAGACCTCTGTGATCCCAATGAATCTCTATTCCAGCAGCAGCACATGCACCTCTCCATGTATAATGACATTATCTTTCTGAGGTGAATATGTACTATTATTGCTCAATTCTTCTATAATTTGATGTGCATTAAAATCTGTAGTTGTGGCTGTTAGGAGAGGTCCCTGGGGACTGGAAAAAAGGTCACATCACTCCCATTTATAAGAAAGGGAGCAAGGAAGACCCAGGGAATTACAGGCCGGTGAGCCTCACCTCTGTGCCTGGGAAGATCATGGAACAGATCCTCCTGGATGACATGTTGGAGCACATGAGGGAAAAGCATGTGATCCAGGACAGTCAGCACGGCTTCACCAAGGGAAGGTCATGCCTTACCAATCTGGTGACCTTCTATGATGGAGTGACAGCATCAGTAGATAAAGGGAAGGCAACCGATGTCATCTACCTGGACTTGTGCAAGGCCTTTGACACAGTCCCCCATCACATCCTTATCTCTAAATTGGAAACATGTGGATTTGATGGGTGGACCATCCAGTGGATAAGAAACTGGTTAACAGACCGTAGCCAAAGGGTGGTGGTCAATGGGTCTATGTCCAGGTGGAGGCTGGTGACAAGCTGGGTCCCCAGGGGTCTGTCTTGGGACCGGTTCTCTTTAACATCTTTATCAATGACATCGATGATGGAATTGAGTGCACCCTCAGCAAGTTTGTGGATGACACCAAGCTGAGTGCTGTGGTCGACACCCTAGAAGGAAAGGAAGCCATCCAGAGGGATCTTGACAGGCTGGAGAGATGGGCCCGGGTGAACCTAATGAGGTTCAACACTGCAAAGTGTAAGGTGTTGCACTTGGGCCGGAGGAATCCCAGACATAGATACAGACTGGGAGAAGAGCTTCTTGAGAGCAGCCCTGCTGAGAAGGACTTGGGGATTCTGGTGGATGAGAAACTTAACATGAGCCAGCAGTGTGCTCTTGCAGCTTACAAGGCCAATGGTATCCTGGGCTCCATTAGAAGAGGGGTGGCCAGCAGGGACAGGGAGGTGATTGTCCCTCTCTACTCTGCCCTCCTGAGGCCCCATCTGGAGTCCTGTGTCCAGATCTGGGGCCCCCAATACCAGAAGGATGTGGAACTATTGGAGAGGGTTCAAAGGAGGGCCACAAAGATGATTAGAGGGCTGGAGCACCTTCCCTACGAAGAGAGGCTGAGGGAGCTGGGCTTGTTCAGTCTGGAGAAGAGAAGGCTGCGGGGGGACCTCATTGCAGCCTTCCAGTACCTGAAGGGAGCTTATAAGCAGGAGGGGATTCAACTTTTTAAAAGGATAGACAATGACAGGACAAGGGGGAATGGATTAAAACTAAAGGAAGGAAGGTTTAGATTAGATATTAGGGGGAAGTTTTTTACAGAAAGAGTGGTGAGGTGTTGGAACAGGCTTCCCAGAGAGGTGGTGGATGCGCCATCCCTGGAAGTGTTCAAGGCCAGGTTGGATGGGGCCCTGGGCAACCTAGTGTAGATCCAGGCCTGAGGTTGGTGGCCCTGCCTGTGGCAAGGGGGTTGGAGCTCTGTGATCCTTGGGGTCCCTTCCAATTCATACCATTCTATGATTCTATGATTCTATGATTATCTGATGGCTGCCTCTCTCCTCTGGAATAGGCACAGGGTCTCCCATTTTCCAGCTGCCCACTCATATATAACAGTTCCTGCTTACTCACTCAATTTATCAGGATCTTACAGGCTATTCATCATAGGCTGTCCAAAAGAGCCAACACCATAACAAAGTAGATTGATCCTGTATGGTATTATTTTGTCTTTCATTGCTTCACTACATTTCTTAGTGGCTTGATAAAAAATGACCCATATTTTATAATACCAATGATAAAATATGCCACTTTTCCATAATATACAATAATATTGCTTCATTTTTATTACTGTTTTTCATATTATTATGGCCATCAGCATGGATTATTATGCCATCAGCATGGATTGTTTCATCCTATCTTGGGTAGCTAAATGCCTAAATTATTATCTTAGCTGTCTGAGCTAGTTTACCTATGTTATTATTTTATTGTAGCATCCTGCAGTAATAAATTCTGGTAGGAGGGTAATTCTGATCTTAGGTGCTCTGAACTTTCTCTGGGGAAACCTATGCTCTCTCACACACAGCCAGCCTGGAGATCTTTAGAACAGGAGGGAGAATGGTATGAATCTGGGACATGGTGTCTCAGAGATTTTGTTGGTCTGATAAAGATGAGCAGTGCAATAAATCTATTGTCTTTGTATAAACATTGCACTAGTCAGGTCTGAAACCCATAAAAAGTCAAAATTAAAATTTCTTTGCATTTCACTGGTGCATTTTCTTGCAGTTTCTGCAAGTTTCAGATTTCTTTGCAAACAGATTCCAAATGGCACAGAAATTAGTGTGGGTTTTTTTTTTTTTCTGGAACCCTTTAAATGATCACTGGAGAAAGTCCCATAAAGATTTCAAAGGTTTTTCTTCACATTTGATTCTGAGTGCCTCCTTGGAAGAGCCATAGCTCTAATACTTGCAACACTGATTCCATTTCAGATATTTCAGTTGGCAGCTTATTGTTCCTAGTTTTATTCCCTGAGAAGACATAGCTAGGTATTAATCCTGAAGTTCTTCTTTTGGGATTCAAAGAAGTTAAATATCCAAAATCACAGAAGCATCTGAAAATTTAACACAAATTCTTCTGGGTGTCAATCATGTGTTAGAACCATGGTTGTGTTGGAAACATAAATTGTGGGAACTAAGGCATATATCTCTTGGACTGTGATGCATTTGATTTTAAGTGAACTAGAAAAGGAATGTTGATTCTAACTGAAACAGACATGATAATCTACTGACATGCATTCTTTTGAAAATCCTGGCTCTTGGCAGGTATAGTGGTTTACTGCCTATTGAATTTGTCCTTAGGATATCCATCTTAGGCAGGGAGCTTGCAATGAAACCAGACCTCAGGTTTCCATTCAATAAACAGGGGAGGCAAGACAGGTCACTCAGGTTCTGGACAGAATAATTGCATCCTAGAGAACAGCAAAAATTCTGGATATTCCCCTCTCCCTGTGAGGAGCCTAGAGGCTATGGTCTTCTTATTATTTGTTGTTAGACTTTGTCCAGTACTTTGCCACAGTCCTCTATTGTCTCATTGTATACGTTCATGCAAATAGAAAGAAAAGGGTGATGGCAGAACACAGACTCTGGTTACTTGTAAATAAGGAAAATATATTCCATCAGAAGTTTTGTAAAGTCTGCTCGATACCCAAGTCAATGAAGCAGTTAGGTCTTCCTTTCTCTTTTCTCACTTAACACTTTTTTTAGTATAGTGAGTCACTACTTCACTGTCCTGCTTAGCTGGGGAAGAGCACATAGAAAATCCAGAGCTGTTTCTGCAAAATTCATATGAATTCTCCTCAACCCTCACCTGCCAGCTGAGTCCTGCAGTTGTAAGACATCTTGCAACATCAACTGTCTATCTTCCCATATCACATCACAGGCATAGTTTGAGGTGCACTGAAGACCACCTTACTAGTTCATTCTGCACAGTGCAATGCCTTCCATTGGACTGTTAAAAAATGTGTATCGTAGTCATAAACCAGAATTCACCAAGTCAGAAAAAAAGGATTTTTATTTTGTCCTTTGGTGGTTATTTTTCAGCTATAACAGTTCCCAAACAAGATTACAGTACAAGCTGTTATACCAGCAGAGAAAAATATAGTGAGACAGAGAGGAAAGTGTAGACCATTCTGTTTTTTCTCTGAATAAATTTTGACCCAAATAACCATCAAATTACAGCTTCATGTAACCACAAGTTTCGTTACCTGCCTGTGGTCTCTTCTGCAGCAACGTTACTTCTTAGGTGAAATGTGTGTTCTATGTTTCTTCATTGTATGATTTTGGTTTTATTCTTTTCTTCTTCTTAAGGAAAATTGAAGTATAACTTACATACTCATGTATGCATGCAAAAGAAATACTGAAAAGCAGACGTATGTATATGTATGATGGAAGAAGCTCCATTACTTACTGACAAATTCATCATGATTCTGTGTTACTCTCTTTAAAGTAGAGATTTTCTGATAGGACATCACAGAGATGATCAAACACAAGACTCTCAGAAAATGAAAATTCAAACAAAATGCAACCCAGGAGAGCAAAGAATTGGTATTAAACTTGTTGAAGGTAGGGCACCTCCTTTGGCAGAGTAAATGAGTGGATGCAGCAATCAGTGAGACAGCAGTTAAGGAGCAGCTGGAAGAGGCTGAAGGAGTAACTTCTTAAAGGGACAATAGTGGGAATAGCTCAGAACTCATTTCTTAACATTGCCTCAAATTCAATGAAGATTGTATCAGCACAATCTTTCTAACAAAGAAAACACAAATGCTGTAAATACACAAGGCTACAGCTGTG